>CM042060.1:11787500-21787500 GCA_023525745.1 Arctium lappa | reverse complement strand
TAAGAGGTTTACTTTCAAAAGTATTTTCATGTGATGATCATTGTGTTGCATGTCTTAAAGGCAAACAACACAAAACTTCTCATAAGACCAAAGAGATAAACTCAATTTCTTCTTGTCTCCAATTACTGCATATGGATCTGTTTGGTCCTACAAATGTTATGAGTATAGGCAAGAAATCTTACTGCTTGGTTATTGTTGATGATTACTCTAGATTTACCTGGGTATATTTTCTATGGACTAAGGATGAGACAAGTGGACTGATCAAATCTTTTATCCTAAGAATTGAAAACCAAACTAATCAAAAAGTAAAAGTCATTAGATCAGATAATGGGACTGAGTTTAAAAATTTTGATCTAAACACCTTTTGTGAAGAAAAAGGAATTGAGAGACAATATAGTGCTCCTAGGACTCCTCAACAGAATGGAGTTGCTGAGAGGAGAAATAGGACACTAATAGAGGCTGCTAGATCTCTGTTGGTTGATTCAAAACTGCCAATTACCTTCTGGGCTGAAGCAGTTAATACTGCTTGTTATGTCCAAAACAGAGTTCTAGTGGTCAAGTCAAAGAACAAGACCCCTTATGAGCTTTTAAATAAAAGAAAACCTTTCATTGGATTTTTCAAACCTTTTGGGTGTCCTTGTACTATTCTCAATACCAAATCTCACTTAGGTAAGTTTGATAGCAAAGCAAATGATGGATTTCTTGTTGGTTACTCATCTCAGAGTAAGGCTTACAGAGTTTTTAACTCTTCTTCCAGAATAATTGAAGAAAGTGACAATGTCAAATGCAATGAGAACACACCAAATCCTATTGGATCTGGTCCTCAGTGGCTATTTGACATTGACTCACTAACTAACTCTTTTGGTTTCAGTAGTGATGACTATGCAGGTACACGGAGTGGAGGATCAGGGACTACACAAGCTCAAGAAAGTATATCTCAATCTGTGATCTTTCCCATACCTACAGTCAATCCTGTTGAAGACTGTGAAAAGGAACCATCTACTGAATCAAGTCAAAGTGAAGAAGAAAGTAGAGATGAGGAGACTCAAGAAAATAAAGAACCAGAAGTAGCTACTGAAAACACTTCAGTTGAGTTGAATGACTCTAATCTAGAGGTGGGACTTAATGAAGAACCTAGTCATCACACTAGAATACAAAAGAATCATCCTCCACAGCTGGTAATAGGAGATATATCTTCTCCTATGATGACTAGAAATCAGAGTAGGCTTCAAGAAATGCAAGACCAACAGCATACAGTGCTATCTTGCTTTTTATCCCAGCTTGAGCCTAAAAAGGCACATGATGCTATGAAAGAGTCCAGTTGGATAGAAGCAATGCAAGAAGAGCTACTGCAATTCAAGCTGCAAGATGTGTGGGATCTGGTAGACCTTCCTAAAGGCTAAAGAGCAATAGGAACAAAATGGGTCTTGAGGAATAAGATAGATGAAAGAGGTATAGTGATAAGGAATAAAGCAAGGCTGGTGGCTCAAGGGTATACACAAGAAGAGGGAATAGACTATGATGAAGTATTTGCACCTATGGCCAGGATAGAAGCAATTAGATTATTCCTGGCTTATGCTTCCTATATGAAATTCAAAGTCTATCAAATGGATGTGAAAAGTGCATTTCTTTATGGCTCAATTGAAGAAGAAGTATATGTCTGTCAACCACCAGGGTTTGAGAACCCAAGCTATCCAGACAGGGTATACAAATTGAAGAAAGCACTTTATGGATTACATCAAGCTCCAAGAGCATGGTATGACACTCTGTCATCCTATCTCTTGGAAAATGGCTTTGAAAGAGGAGTCATTGATAAGACTCTATTCATCAAGAGAAAGAAGAAAGATATCTTGCTAGTCCAAATCTATGTTGATGATATTATCTTTGGATCAACAAGAGACAACATGTGCAAGGAGTTTGAGGAACTAATGCATCAAAGGTTCAAGATGAGTTCCATGGGGGAACTTACTTTCTTCCTTGGACTCCAAGTTCAACAGAAGTCAAATGGAATCTTCATCTGTTAGTCCAAGTATGTGCAGGACATTCTAACCAAGTTTGGTTTCTCAGATTCAAAACCTGCCAGCACACCTATGGAGACACACAAGCAGATAACAACAGATCTTGAGGGGGAGGATATGGATGTTCATCATTATAGATCCATGATTGGCTCTCTCATGTATCTTACAGCCTCTAGGCCAGATATAATGTTTCCAGTCTGTGTATGTGAAAGATTCCAAGTTAGGCCAAAGCAATCTCACTATCAAGCTGTTAAGAGGATATTCAGATATCTCAAAGGGCAATCCAAATTTGGACTTTGGTATCCTCATGACTCATCCTTTGACCTACTTGCATACTCAGATAGTGATCTAGGTGGAGCAAACTTGGACAGAAAATCTACTTCTGGAGGATGTCAGTTTTTAGGTGCAAGACTAGTGTCATGGCAGTGCAAGAAACAAACCACACTGTCCACATCTACAACAGAGGCAGAGTACATAGCAGCTGCAAGTTTCTGTTCTCAAGTCTTATGGATTCAGAATCAAATGCTGGACTATGGGGTAACCTTTCTACACACTCCAATTTTTATTGATAATAGCAGTGCTATTAGCATTGTGAATAATCCTGTCAAGCACTCAAAGACAAAGCACATTGAGATTAGGTACCACTTCATAAGGGACTGTAATGAAAAGAAACTTATTCAAGTTGTAAAAGTTCACACTGATAACCAGTTTGTTGATCTATTCACTAAAGCTTTTGATGTGGGTATATTCACTTTCTTGGTAACAAGTGTGGGAATGATCAACTCTGAATAAGCCCCTTCTCAAAAAGTGATTCTATACCTGTATATTGTTTATTCTTGGTGTTACTAATCTTCTTTTTCAGAATATGTATAGCAGTACTCAGTGTATCACAAGCTTAAAAGAGTAAGTATGGTTAATACTGCCAGTACAGTTTTAATACTGCCAGTGCACAATTAATACTGCTAGCAGTTAATACTGCTAGTTAGTTAATACTGCTAGTGGTTAATGTCGCTCTCAGTTACTACTGCTACTGCTCTCAGTTAATACTTCTAGTTAGTTAATACTGCTAGTCGTTAATACTGCTCTCAGTTAATACTGCTAGTTAGTTAATACTGCTAGTGGTTAATACTGCTCTCAGTTAATACTGCTAGTTAGTTAATACTGCTAGTCGTTAATATTGCTCTCAGTTAATACTGCTAGTGGTTAATACTGCTAGCCGTTAGTACTGCTTATTAGTTAATACTGCTCTAGGTTAAAACTGCTTATGTCCCGAATACTATAAATACTCTTTGCCCGCCTAAAAGTTCATAACGACTCTTTGCATACTATTCTCTTGCGCTCTAAACCCTTTCTCTCTCTCAAGTATCAAGTTTTCAGGCAAGAACTTTCAAAGATCAATGGCATCAATGGCATTCATTGACGAGCACAATGAAATCGCGATGCTCCAAAAGCCAAAGCAAGCTGCAGGATTTCATCAGATAGTGGATTTTCTGAAAGCTAGTCATATCGCCTATGCACTGACAGTGTCTCCATCAATCTATATTGAGAATCAAAGGCAATTCTGGGCACATGCCACCATTGTTACTGAGGATGGTGTGAAAATGATCAAGACGACAGTGTGTGGTAAGTCATTGACAGTTACTGAAGAGGTAATTCGCATTAGTCTACGTCTAGACGATGCCTCTGGTATAACTTCTATCTCTAATGATGAATTGTTTTCTACTCTTACAAGAATGGGGTATGGAGGCCCATTGGGTGTGTTCAAGTTCTTAAAAGCAAAATTTTCACCTCAATGGTGTTTCTTTGTCCATACCCTTATGCATTGTATATCTAAAAAGACTACTGGATGGAGTGAGTTCAGTAGCACCATTGCTTATGCTCTGGTATGCTTAGCCACTGCCAAAAAGTATAATTTTTCCCAAATGATTTTCAATGATCTTGTCTCAAACTTGGGAAACAAAAAGAGCTTTTATATGTATCCCAGGTTTGTTCAAGCAGTTATCACCCACGAATTGACGGATATTCTTCACTCTGATGGGATATATGTACCAAAACCCCCTAAAGGCAAGGTTTTCTCAAATATGATAAGATCTGCTAGGGACTCGGAAGGAGTAGACACCCCATTGTTCTCTACAATGATGGTGGTGTCCCAAACTAATGAAGGTATGGTAGCAGGGTCAAGGCCCCCATTAGACCAACCCACTGCTAGCCAATCCCAACCTTCCCACTCCAAATCAATTCCTCAGTCTCTTCTTGATAAACCAACTTTACCAATCACCCAAACTTATCAAAGAAAACAGGTAAAGAAGGCTCCTTCCCTTCTTGTACCTTCACCCAATCAGCCTTTAAGCCCTCTAAGGGAGAATTCTCCCTTAGAGAATATCCAAAGGGAATCCACTAGGGTGCCTCCCAACCCTCAGGAGGTGCTCTCTAAGGAGATGGAAGAGCATATGGGTAAGAAGGCTGCCACTACTCCTGCTAGCCCAGAGGAGGACAGTGGTAACATACATAAGACCTCTCTCATGGCAACTTTGAATGAGCAATCATTCAAAGGTCCCCGGTGCCAAGAAACCAAGGGGGTGGATAGTGCTTCTGCTAGGCAGAAGGCTTCCACTACTAAAAGATCCCATGATCCTTCAAAAGGGGGTAACACTCCTGGAGAAGGTGAGGACAGATATGACTACAATGAATTGATGGAAACAATGGGCAACATAAACATGGATGTCATCAAGCAGGGGAAAGACATTGAGGAGCTGAAACTAGTTATTCTATCTCAACAAGTACAGATCACCAAACTGAAGAAATTGGTGACAAGATTGGTACAGAAAAGGAGAAGAAAGCAATTTGCGTTAAAGAAGAGGGCAAGAGCTCAAGATGCTTCCAACAAGGGGGAGAATCAAGAGAATGAAACAGAGAAGGAAAGCAAATCTGAGATGGGATTTGATGTTGAGGGGGAGATAGAAGCTGAAATAGAGAAAGAAACAGAATTTGCCCAAGCAGCAGAAACTGTTAATGCTACTGAGGTAAAAGAAGCAGCAGTAACAGGGCTCTCTGTAGAGGAACTGGAGATTGCAGAGACATTGGTTAAAGCCAAGAATGACACTCCTCAGGCTAGTCAAAAAGTCAAGGGAGTAATCATTAATGAAGGAGGAGGCTCAAAGAAAAGAAAAGAATCAAGTAAAGAAACTTTGAAAGATACAAAGGGAAAGGGAAAGGAAAAGCTTATTGAAACTGAACTGCCTTCAAAGAAGAGGAGTCAGATTGAAATGGATGAGGAGATGGCAAAGCAGCTTCAAGAGCAAATGGAAAAGGAGGAGCAAATTCAAACAGAAACAGATAGAGAGCTTGCAAAGATAATGGCCAGAAAACTAAATGCTAAATATCAAGAAAGTTTAAAAGCAGAAACTGATTCCAAGAAAAGCTCTGTGAAAGTGTCTAAGCAGAGAATGCCAGTAATGAAGCAGAAAAGACAACCCTCCAAGACCTTTTTGGCCAATCAGGAAAGAAGAAAGATGATAAATTTCCTAAAAGGTGCAATTGGAGTCAAGGGGGAGATGTTTACCAACATGGCATACAGTCAAGTTGAAGAGCTCTACAGGAAGGAAATGGGAAAGATCCAAGGGGATTCCTCTCAAAGGGAAGAAGCAGAAAGAAGGATGAAAGAGAGACATGATATCAACATCCAACAACCATTCCCTGAGGAGACCACACCCTCAAAGGACAAAGCTGAAGAGAAGAAAGAAGAACATGAGGGTGTTGGTATAGAAGCCAAGTCTGGAAAGGGAGTGAAGTCAATTGCTTCAAAAAGGCAGTTGAAAAGGCCAAGGGTGGAAGAAACTGAAAAGGAAGCAGAACCTTCAGTCACACCTCCAACAGAACCTGTGCAAAGTCCAGAGCAGTCCAACAAGCAAACTGTTGAGAGTATGGATTTGTATATGACCATAGTAGAACCTATGAAGGTTGTTCCAATCTCCATGAAAGCTCCTGAGATTACCTTCTGGGACATTCTAAGAGATAATGGAAAGGATTTCTTCAGAATCAAAAGAGTTGATGGTTCATTTGAAGCATATTCAACATGGGGGAGAGTTGTCAGAAGTTGTTCAAGAGCTGATATAGAAGAATTATACAAAGTGGGGATAAAACCCTATGAGCCTGTGTTGAAAGGTACTGGAGAGAATCTTCTCAAGATAGCAATGGAATACATGTGCATGATGTTTGATCCAGAAAGAGTGGCTTATAGGATTAAAGATCATCAACATGAGTTTATATTCAAGAAGATTAATAAATGGTTACTTTTTGAAAACTGTGGGGTATACATGATTACTATTGACAATTGTTATCATGAATACTACCTGGTAGACAGAATTTATGAGCATAGCAAAGAGAAGCTAGAAGGGATGCTTAAGGCTACACTAGTATGCACAAAGGATTCAGAGATGGCCAAGATTATGGTGAGAAGAACTGTCAATCAAAGTTTGGGCTTAGATCCAAATTTGGGAAACTGAATCTGAAGTGTTGAAACCATCTTGAAGATCAGATCAGAAGAACTTGACTTCTCTTCCTAAAAGTCAAGTTAGGGGGAGATTGTTGGGAACTGAAGAAAAGCTCAAGTATGGTTAATGCTGCTAGTTCAGAATTTCTACTGCTAGAAGACTTCAAAGTAAATACTGCTGAGTATTACTACTGCTAGTAGAATTAATACTGCTAGTCAAAGTTAGTGCTGCTTGAACAAAGTTAGTACTGCTTAGCTAGTTAGTACTGCTGGTGGTTAGTGCTGCTTAGTAGTTAATGCTGCTAAGACCAAGTTAATGCTGCTTCAGAGATAATGTGAAGATAATGATGAAGAGATCGTGGTTAAAGATAAACATGGAAAGCTGAAGATATTCATGGAAGATATACTGAAGATATTTTATTGTAATTATCTTTTGTTCAATATATGTATAAAATTGTATAGAATAGTTAACACATATTTATTCATCATTCATTCTAAGTTTTAGAGAAAATCAACCTCAAGGCATAGTTCCTAATTCTAGAGAAGCAGAATTCGTATTGGTGAGCCTGTTCATCAATATTGAGGTTGTGTGTTTAATCTTGTAACTTCAAGCATTCAATACAAGTTTGCAAGTTATTGATCATATACTGTTTTGTTTACTGTTTTATTGAATATCAAAGTGTTATTCCGCAACTTCTTTGATATTAGTTTCTGAGAATTTATTCTTGTTAAGAATTCGATCCTGACAATCCTCTTCAGACAATTTAGTCCACTTAACTTTGAGTTTGGGGTATTGTGGTGCCAGTTTTAAAAATCCAAAATTATAAAGCGCAGGCACTTTGGAAATACCCTTTTTGAGGTAGTGCGGGTTCTCATATCCAAGACCCCAACACTCAATACTCTCTTTAGGTTTATTCAAATGAATGGTCTCTTCAGTTTGACCTAAAGTGTAAAGTTTTTCTTCCAAAACATTCACTTTATCAATTAAAGATTTGTTTTCTTTTGAAAGAAACGAACACTTTTTAGCAATCTCTTTGGAATCAAATTGACACAGTTTATATTTCGAAGTAGTTTCAGATAATTCATTGTGACTTATTGTCTTCTCTTTCGCGCTGGTATCAATGTTTTCATGTAAGGCCTCAATCAATACATGTCAGGATCGATTTCTTAACAAGAATAAAGTCTCAGAAACAATATCAAAGAAGTTGCGGAATAACACTTTGATATTCAATGTAACAGTAAACAAAACAGTATATGATCAACAACTTGTAAACTTGTATTAAAAGCTTGAAGTTACAAGATTAAACACACAACCTCAATATTGATGAACAGGCTCACCAATACGAATTCTACTTCTCTAGAATTAGGATCTATGCCTTGAGGTTGATTTTTTCTAAAACTTAGAATGAATTATTAATTCTCTATAAACTATTCTATACAATTCTATACATATACTGAACAAAAGATAATTACAATAAAAAATCTTCAGTATATCTTCCATCATTATCTTCAATCCTTCCATGAATATCTTGATTCTTTCCAGCTGTCATCTTTTCCATCCGAATCTTCAATTCATAAGCAGTACTAATCATAAGCAGCATAAACAAGTAAGCAGCACTAACCACTAGCAGTACTAACTAGCTAAGCAGTACTAACTTTGTTCAAGCAGCACTAAATTTGACTAGAAGTATTAATTCTACTAGCAGTAGTAATACTTAGCAGTATTAACTTTGAAGTCTTCTAGCAGTAGTAAATCTGAACTAGCAGCATTAATCATACTTGAGCTTTTCTTCAGTTCCCAACAATCTCCCCCTAACTTGACTTTTAAGGAAAGAAGTCAAGTTCTTCAGATTTTCTTCAAGATGCTTTCAACACTTCAGTTTACACCCCTAGATTAGGATCCAAACCCAAGCTTTGATTTATAATCCTACTAACTACAACCTTTGCCATTTCTGAATCTTTTGAACAAATAAGCTTGGCATTCAACATTGCTTGTAGTTTACCCTTGTTGTGCTCATTTAACTTGTCCACCAAGTAGTACTCATGATATGCTCCATTCACAGTGATGACATAGACCCCACATCTTTCAAATATCTTCCAGTTTTCTATCCTTAGAAATTTATTCTCCAGATGCAAATCCCTGATCACATGTTGAACTTTACTAGGCTCAAACATCATGCACAAGTACTCCATGGCTAATCTGATTAAGTTCCTTTCTTCTCCTGTCAGCTCCTTTTCATACAATCTCATTCCAACTTTAAACATCTCTTCTAGATCTGATCTTGTACAACTTCTGATGAAACTTCCCCAAGTAGGATACACCTCATATATGTCCCTAGCCTCTTAATCCTAAAGAATTTCTTTCTTTGATCTTCCAGGATATCCCAAAAGATGATTTCAGGAGCTTGGATAGAGATGGGATCTGCTTGTATTGGATCATCATTTGTTAATGTCATGAACAATTCAACCTGCTCATTAGATTGCTTGTTTGATGATTCTGGATTCTGAGTTGGTTCTGCTGAAGGTGTAACAGGAGGTTCTGCTACGGATTCTGCTCTTTCTTCAATTCTTTGCCTTTTGGACTGCATCTTGGAAGCTACAGACTTTACTCTCTTTGAAGACTTTACTTTCACCTCAACATTCTCTTGCTCTTCTTTCTTTTCTTCATCTTTATCCTTTGAAGGTGTGGTCTCCTCAGGGAATGGTTGTTGGATGTTGAGATCATGTCTCTCTTTCATCCTTCTTTCTGCTTCTTCCCTTTGAGAGGAATCCCCTTGGAGCTTTGCCATTTCCTTCTTGTAGAGCTCCTCAACTTGACTGTAGGCCATGTTTGTGAACATCTCCCCCTTGACTCCAATTGCACCTTTCAAGAAATTTATCATTTTTCTTCTTTCCTGATTGGCCAAAAAGGTCTTGGAGGGTTGTCTCTTCTGCTTTTTGAGTGGCATTCTTTTGACTTGTACTTTCTTGGCCTGAGCTGCTGTTTTCATGCTCTTCTGATACTCTTCATTTAGTTTTCTGGCCATATTCAGTGTAAGCTCTCTATCCTTCTCAGATTGAAGTTGTTCCTCCCTTTCCATTTCTGCCTGAAGTTGCTTTGCCACTTCTTCATCCAGCTCAATCTGATTTTTCTTCTTTGAAGGTTGTTCAGGTTCAACCATCTTTGCTTTTCCCTTTGCATCCTTCATACCTGCCATATTTGTTTCTTTTGTCTTCTTTTCAAGGCCTCCTTCATTGATGACCACTCCTTTGGCCTTTTGAGTAGCCTTAGGAGTGTCATTCTTTGCTTTTACCAAAGTTTCTGCTATTTCCAATTCTTCAACAGATAGCCCTGTTACTGTGCTGCTTGAACCTTATCTGTTTCTACTGCTTGTGCTTCTGTTTCTGCAGCTTTCTCCCCCTTAACATCAAATCCCATCTCAGAAATACTTTCCTTTTCTGCTTCAGCCTCTGAATTCTCCCCCTTGTTGAAAGCATCATTAGCATTTTTCCTCTTCTTCAAAACAAATTGCCTTCTCCTCTTCTTTTGCACCAATCTTGTGACCATTTTCTTCAATTTGGTAATCTGTACTTGTTGAGACAGAATCACCATTTTCATCTCTTCTATGTCTTTGCCTTGTTTGATGACATCCATATTAATGTTGCCCATTGTTTCCATCAATTCATTGTAGTCATATATGTCCTCACCTTCTCCAGGAGTGTTACCCCCTTTTGAAGGATCATGGGATCTTTTAGTAGTGGAAGCCTTTTGCCTAGCAGAAGCATTATCCACCCCCTTGGTTTCTTGGCACCGGGGACCTTTGAATGATTGCTCATTCAAAGTTGCCATGGGGAAGGTCTTAGAGATTTTACCACTGTCCTCCTCTGTGCTAGCAGGAGTAGTGGCCGCCTTCTTACCCATATGCTCTTCCATCTCCTTAGAGAGCACCTCCTGAGGGTTGGGAGACACCCTGTTGGTTTCCCTTTGGATATTCTCTAAAGAAGAATTCTCCCTTAGAGGGCTTAAAGGCTGAGTGGGTGAAGGTACAAGAAGGGAAGGAGCCTTCTTTACCTGTTTTTTTTTGATAAGTTTGGGTGATTGGTGAAGTTGGTTTATCAAGAAGAGACTGGGGAATTGATTTAGAGTGGGAAGGTTGGGATTGGCTAGCAGTGGATTGGTCTAATGGGGGCCTTGACCCTGCTACCATACCTTCATTAGTTTGGGACACCACCATCATTGTAGAGAACAATGGGGTGTCTACTCCTTCCGAGTCCCCAGCAGATCTTCTCATATTTGATAAAACCTTGCCTTTAGGGGGTTTTGGTACATATATCCCATTAGGGGTGTGCATCGGTCGGGTCGGGTCGGGTCGGGTCCCCAAACCCCAGACCCGATCGGATATTCGGGTAGGAGGGAATGCCCCGATATCCGACCGATTAATGTTCGGGTAGTTCGGGTTCGGGTGTGGTCGGGTCGGGTTTCGGGTTTAACAAAACTCACATCTTTCTTCCTCACTTGGTGGCTTCCATAGTTAGTAACTTACAGTTGATGGCCGCCGGTGGACGGTGGTAGCACAACAACTCAGCAAGGCCAGTGGGAGGTGGTCGCCATCGATAGAGTGAAAGCCGAGCATGTGGTCGCCTCGCCGGTCGAGGGTCTGAAAGTCGATTGTCGATGGAGTTTAGTATTTAGGCGATCTGAAAGAGTTTTGGGTTAGGATTTGGATCTGAAAGTGTTTTTGGGTTAGGATTTTAGGAATATAAAATTGATTTTTTTTTAAATTAAAAAAATATTCGGATATTCGGGTCGGGTCGTGTTTGGGTTTTTGATACCCAACCCGATCCTACTTCACCCGATAAATTAATCGGGTTCGGGTGGTTCAGGGTTCGGGTATTCGGGTATCGGATTTTGGGCTAAACCTTGGATCGGGTCGGGTCGGGTAATTTGGGTCAGTCGGGTTTTGCTCACCCCTATATCCCATCAGAATGAGGAATATCCGTCAATTCGTGGGTGATAACTACTTGAACAAACCTGGGGTACATATAAAAGCTCTTTTTGTTTCCCAAGTTTGAGACAAGATCATTGAAAATCATTTGGGAAAAATTATTCTTTCTGGCAGTGGCTAAGCATACCAAAGCATAAGCAATGGTGCTACTGAACTCACTCCATCCAGTGGTCTTTTTAGAGATACAATGCATAAGGGTATGGACAAAGAAACGCCATTGAGGTGAAAATTTTGCTTTTAAGAACTTGAACACACCCAATGGGCCTCCATACCCCATTCTTGTAAGAGTAGAAAACAGTTCATTATTAGAGATAGAAGTTATACCAGAGGCATCGTCTATACGTAGACTGATGCGAATTACCTCTTCAGTAACTGTCAATGACTTGCCACACACCGTCGTCTTGATCATTTGCACACCATTCTCAGTAACAATGGTGGCATGTGCCCAGAATTGCCTTTGATGCTCGATATAGATTGATGGAGACACTGTCAGTGCATAGGCTATATGGCTAGTTTTCAGAAAATCCACTATCTGATGAAATCCTGCAGCTTGCTTTGGCTTTTGGAGCATCGCGATTTCATTGTGCTCGTCAATGAATGTCATTGATGCCATTGATATTTGAAAGTTCTTGCCTGAAAACTTGATACTTGAGAGAGAGAGGGTTTAGAGCGCAAGAGAATAGTATGCAAAGAGTCGTTATGAACTTTTTAGGCGGGCAAAGAGTATTTATAGTATTCGGGACATAAGCAGTATTAACCTAGAGCAGTATTAACTAATAAGCAGTACTAACGGCTAGCAGTATTAACCACTAGCAGTGTTAACTGAGAGCAGTATTAACCACTAGCAGTATTAACTGAGAGCAATATTAACTACTAGCAGTATTAACTAACTAGCAGTATTAACTGAGAGCAGTATTAACCACTAGCAGTATTAATTGAGAACAGTATTAACCACTAGCAGTATTAACCACTAGCAGTATTAACTGAGAGCAGCATTAACTACTAGCAGTATTAACTGACTAGCAGTATTAACTGAGAGCAGTATTAACCACTAGCAGTATTAACTGAAAGCAGTATTAACCACTAGCAGTATTAACTGAGAGCAACATTAACTACTAGGAGTATTAACTAACTAGCAGTATTAACTGAGAGCAGAATTAACACTAGCAGTATTAAAACTGTACTGGCAGTATTAACCATACTTACTCCTTTAATCTTCTGATACACTGAGTACTGCTATACATATCCTGAAAAAGAAGATTAGTAACACCAAGAATAAACAATATACAGGTATATAACCACTTTTTGAGAAGGGGCTTATTCAGAGTTGATCATTCCCACACTTGTTACCAAGAAAGTGAATCTACCCACATCAAAAGCTTTAGTGAATAGATCAGCAAACTGGTTATCAGTGTGAACTTTTACAACTTGAATAAGTTTCTTTTCATTACAGTCTCTTATGAAGTGATACCTGATCTCAATGTGCTTTGTCTTTGAGTGCTTGACAGGATTATTCACAATGCTAATAGCACTGCTATTATCAATAAAAATTGGAGTGTGTAGAAAGGTTACCCCATAATCCAGCATTTCATTCTGAATCCATAAGACTTGAGAACAGCAACTTGCAGCTGCTATGTACTCTGCCTCTGTTGTAGATGTGGACACTGTGGTTTGTTTCTTGCACTGCCATGACACTAGTCTTGCACCCAAAAACTGACATCCTCCAGAAGTAGATTTTCTGTCCAACTTTGTTCCGCCTAGATCACTATCTGAGTATGCAAGTAGGTCAAAGGATGAGTCATGAGGATACCAAAGTCCCAATCTGGGTTGCCCTTTGAGATATCTAAATATCCTCTTAACAGCTTGATAGTGAGATTGCTTTGGCCTAACTTGGAATCTTGCACATACACAGACTGGAAACATTATATCTGGCCTAGAGGCTGTAAGATACATGAGAGAGCCAATCATGGATCTATAATGATGAACATCCATATCCTCCCCCTCAAGATCTGCTGTTATTTGCTTGTGTGTCTCCATAGGTGTGCTGGCAGGTTTTGAATCTGAGAAACCAAACTTGGTTAGAATGTCCTGCACATACTTGGACTGACAGATGAAGATTCCATCTGACCTCTGTTGAACTTGGAGTCCAAGGAAGAAAGTAAGTTCCCCCATGGAACTCATCTTGAACCTTTGATGCATTAGTTCCTCAAACTCCTTGCACATGTTGTCTCTTGTTGATCCAAAAATAATATCATCAACATAGATTTAGACTAGCAAGATATCCTTCTTCTTTCTCTTGACGAATAGAGTCTTATCAATGACTCCTCTTTCAAAGCCATTTTCCAAGAGATAGGATGACAGAGTGTCATACCATGCTCTTGGAGCTTGATGTAGTCCATAAAGTGCTTTCTTCAATTTGTATACCCTATCTGGATAGCTTGGGTTTTCAAACCCTGATGGTTGACAGACATATACTTCTTCTTCAATTGAGCCGTAAAGAAATGCACTTTTCACATCCATTTGATAGACTTTGAATTTCATATAGGAAGCATAAGCCAGGAATAATCTAATTGCTTCTATCCTGGCCATAGGTGCAAATACTTCATCATAGTCTATTCCCTCTTCTTGTGTATACCCTTGAGCCACCAGCCTTGCTTTATTCCTTATCACTATACCTCTTTCATCTCTCTTATTCCTGAAGACCCATTTTGTTCCTATTGCTCTTTGGCCTTTAGGCAGGTCTACCAGATCCCAAACATCTTGCAGCTTGAATTGCAGTAGCTCTTCTTGCATTGCTTCTATCCAACTGGACTCTTTCATAGCATCATGTGCCTTTTTAGGCTCAAGCTGGGATAAAAAGCAAGATAGCACTGTATGCTGTTGGTCTTGCATTTCTTGAAGCGTACTTTGATTTCTAGTCATCATAGGAGAAGATATATCTCCTATTACCAGCTGTGGAGGATGATTCTTTTGTATTCTGGTGTGATGACTAGGTTCTTCATTAAGTCCCACCTCTAGATTAGAGTCATTCAAGTCAACTGAGGTATTTTCAGCAGCTACTTCTGGTTCTTGATTTTCTGGATTCTCCTCATCTCTACTTTCTTCTTCACTCTGATTTGGTCCAGTAGATGGTTCCTTTTCACAGTCTTCAACAGGATCCACTGTGGGTATGGAAAAGATCACAGATTGAGATATACTTTCTTGGACTTGTGTAGTCCCTGATCCTCCACTCCCTGAACCTGCACAATCATCACTACTGAAACCAAAAGAGTTAGTTAGTGAGTCAATGTCAAATAGCCACTGAGGACCAGACCCAATTGGATTTGGTGTGTTCTCATTGCATTTGACATTGTCACTTTCTTCAATTATTCTGGAAGAAGAGTTAAAAACTCTGTAAGCCTTACTCTGAGATGAGTAACCAACAAGAAATCCATCATCTGCTTTGCTATCAAACTTACCTAAGTGAGATTTGGTATTGAGAATAGTACAAGGACACCCAAATGGTTTAAAAAATCCAATGAAAGGTTTTCTTTTATTTAAAAGCTCATATGGGGTCTTGTTCTTTGGCTTGACCACTAGAACTCTGTTTTGGACATAACAGGCAGTATTAACGGCTTCAGCCCAGAAGGTAATTGGCCGTTTTGAATCAGCCAACAGAGATCTAGCAGCCTCTATTAGTGTCCTATTTCTCCTCTCAGCAACTCCATTCTGTTGAGGAGTCCTAGGGGCACTATATTGTTTCTCAATGCCTTTCTCTTCACAGAAGGTGTTTAGATTAAAATTTTTAAACTCAGTCCCATTATCTGATCTAATGACTTTTACTTTTTGATTAGTTTGGTTTTCAATTCTTAGGATAAAGGATATGATTAGTGCACTTGTCTCATCCTTAGTCCTTAGAAAATATACCCAGGTGAATCTAGAGTAATCATCAACAATAACCAAGCAGTAAGATTTCTTGCATATACTCATAGCATTTGTAGGACCAAACAGATCCATATGCAATAACTGGAGACAAGAAGAAATAGAATTTATCTCTTTGGTCTTATGAGAAGTTTTGTGTTGTTTGCCTTTAAGACAAGCAACACAATGATCATCACATGAAAAGACTTTTGATGGTAAACCTCTTACAAGGTTGTTTTTAACAAGTTTGTCCATTGTCTTGAATGTCATGTGACACATCCTTCTGTGCCAGAGAGAGGATTCATCCACAGAAGCTTTTGAAACAAGACAGTTCAAGGATGAATCACTATCAACATTGTCCATATCTAGACAATACACATTGTCCTTTCTTGGAGTTTTAAGTAGTATCATGCTTTCATCAACTACTTTGAACCCTGGAGCAAGGATCATACACTCTGTATTTGTAAATAATATGTTATGTTGTTTGTCACAAACCTGTGATACACTTAACAGGTTGTACTTCAACTGATCAACATAGTAGACATCCTCAAATGTCATCTTACCTTTTGTAACATTACCTTTTCCACTTATTTTACCACCAGTAAGATTATCTCCAAAAGCAACATGTCCTCCATTGATATGCTTGAAATACTGAAGGCATGACATGTTACCTGTCATGTGCCTAGAGCAACCACTATCAACATGCCATATGCTCTTTCCTTTGAGCTGTTGGTTGCCCTGCACATAATATAAATCAGTTAGTATGAATTAGGAACCCAAGCCAAAGTGGTCTTGGGTACCCCTTTCTCATCAAAATACTTGCATTCTTTCTTGACAAGATTTTTAAACTTTGACTCCTCATTTTTGGAGTACTTTGTCACAATGATAGGCGTGGAAACATTTTTTCTAGAAGCAGTACATTACTAACTGCCTTAGCAGCACTTGCATGCTTAGCAGTACTAACCTTGTTAGAAGTAGTAACTGTGTTAGCAGCAGTAACTGTGTTAGCAGTATTAACCTTTGAAGAGGTACTAACAGTATTAGCAGTATTAATATTTTCAGCAGTACTAACACTGGTAACAGCAGTAATCCTTCCAGCAGCACTATCCCTGTCAGCAGTACTAACAGTTTTAGTGCTTCTAGGCACCCACATTTTAATGCTTTCTTTTAAAACCTTTTTCCCTATGGGGCCTTTGGTTTCAACAGATTTCTTCATCACATGTTTCTTTCCAGCCTTCCTATAACCAACAGGTTTTTGCAGAAAGCTTTGAAAGTTCATTTGTTGGTTAATAGGGTTAAAGAAACAATACTTAGCCAAATGGTTTAACTTTCCACAAGTAAAGCAAGGCTTTGGTCTATTGATTTTACTCAGATCAATGCCTTGCTTTTGTGCCCATTGATTGTTCCAGTTTCTCTGATTTCCCCTTGGTTTATCATCTTTTTGGGGCTCAGATTTATTGCATGCACACTGCTTGCAAGGGATTGAGTTCACAATAGTGGTCTGCTTATAGTGAACCTTCTTGTTCTTTCCCTCAGTCTTCTCTATCTCATTGGACTTGATCCAATGCTTTCCACATCCCTCATTGGTGATTATGTGGTTTTCTATAGGAATCTCACCACTTACAGTGTTGTCTTCATCTTTGACAACTTCTTTCTCAGTTTTATCCTTAACAACTACTTCATCTAAGGGATCTATCTCAGTGGCTCCCTTAGGTAGGTCCTTCCTATCCTTTGTTTCTAACAAATCTGAGCTAGGAGGGATGTAGTTGTTGTTATAGGGTGGTGGTGTGGTATTGTACCCTATTCCGCTTCTCAGTTTATCATGAATCTGAGTTTGTAGCAAAGAATCCATTGCTTTGGAAGCATTGGAAAACTTTTCTACATCTAGTTTGACTTTAGCTAGCTTTCCTCTTAGCTTTTCACTCTCTTCTTTGGATCTGGTCAGTTGAAGTTCTAAGTCATTTTTCTCCCACTTCCAGTAGTTTGTGTCATAAGAGTGTTGAAGCTCATTAGCTTGAAAACCCTTAATCTGCTCTTCAAATCTCTCAACAATCCTAACATAATCTTTTATGTCCTTTTCTAATCTCTTCAGGTTATCACTCATGGTCTGATTGTGATCCCTGTACCTTTTAACAGTGTTAATGCAATTTTGAGAACAAAGATTGGAACTTACCTCTGTTGGGAGATCTGACACCTCTGCCATTAGAGCTTGGTTCTGGATGGCCTCTTCAGCTTGATCACTCCAATCAAATCCCATGCCTTGTTGAGAGAAAAGGACTTGTGCAGAGTTTCTGTTATTATTGAAGCTTCCAGATTGAGCTTGTTGGTGGTTATTGTTTTGAGGCATTCCATTTTTGCATTCTCTAGCAAAGTGTCCCTTCTGATGGCATTTATAGCATTCCACCTTTGACTTGTCAAAACCTGCTCCATCTTCTCTTCTTTGAGAGAAGTTGTTTCTTCCAGTTCTTTTGATGAACTTCTTAACCCTCATAGAGAGCATGGCCATCTGCCATTTAATGTCCATCTCTTCAAGATCATCTGGATGGAGTTGTTCCAAGTCATCATTAATGAGAGAAGAGTTTCCATGACTTGCCAGAAAGGCTTCAAATACAGTTTCATTGCCTTTCTCTTGATTTGGTCCATTGGTAGCACTAACTAATTCAGGGTTGGAAGTAGAATTAGTTGATGCTGAAAGGAGTGCAACATTGTGAACATACCCAGAAGGCCTCTTCTTAGCCTCTACCTCAGACTCAAAAACTCTCAGATCATTATATAGATCATCAAGTTCCTTTTCTTCCAGTTGATCATTCTGTCTGAAAGACAAAGTATACATGGTCCATTCATCACTCAGGTACCTTAGAAACTTTCTGTTCAGATCATCTTGATCAATTTGTACTCCCACTGTAGCAAGCTCACCAATAAGCTTGTTGAACCTGTCAAAAGTTTGAGTCATAGATTCATTCTTGGTTGACATAAAGTTCTCATATTGTTGCTTCAGAACGGCTTTCTGATTTCTCTTGGTACTTTTGGTACCTGAGAATCTCTTCTCTAGAGCATTCCAGAGCATCTCTGCATCAGTGCAGTTGCAGAACTGATGTTGATATTCATTGGGAATAGCCAAGAGCAAGGTGCTCAAGGCTTTCATCTCTGTCTATCTAATCTTTCTTTCAGCATCAGTTTTTGGTGGAGTTCTCTTTCCATCTGCACCAATCTTTCCCGCTTCAAAAGTACCATTCTCTATGATATCCCACATAGAATAGTCAGTGAGGAGTATGTACTGCTTGATTCTGATCTTCCACATATCGAATTCATTGGGTCTGAGCATTGGAACCTTTGAGACCAGAGTACTGTTTGATTCTGCAAAGTTTTCCATGATGAGTGAATAGTTGTCTCTGAGAGAACAGGCTCTGATACCACTTGTTAGGATCGATTTCTTAACAAGAATAAAGTCTCAGAAACAATATCAAAGAAGTTGCGGAATAACACTTTGATATTCAATGTAACAGTAAACAAAACAGTATATGATCAACAACTTGTAAACTTGTATTAAAAGCTTGAAGTTACAAGATTAAACACACAACCTCAATATTGATGAACAGGCTCACCAATACGAATTCTACTTCTCTAGAATTAGGATCTATGCCTTGAGGTTGATTTTTTCTAAAACCTAGAATGAATTATTAATTCTCTATAAACTATTCTATACAATTCTATACATATACTAAACAAAAGATAATTACAATAAAAAATCTTCAGTATATCTTCCATCATTATCTTCAATCCTTCCATGAATATCTTGATTCTTTCCAGCTGTCATCATTTCCATCCGAATCTTCAATTCATAAGCATTACTAATCATAAGCAGCATAAACAAGTAAGCAGCACTAACCACTAGCAGTACTAACTAGCTAAGCAGTACTAACTTTGTTCAAGCAGCACTAACTTTGACTAGCAGTATTAATTCTACTAGCAGTAGTAATACTTAGCAGTATTAACTTTGAAGTCTTCTAGCAGTAGTAAATCTGAACTAGCAGCATTAATCATACCTGAGCTTTTCTTCAGTTCCCAACAATACAGTCTTCTCAGCAATGTCATTGCTAAGTTTCAGTATTGATTGGTTTTTCTCTTTATTGATACCTCTTTCACGCTTATGTTTAGACTCTTATTCTTGGAGTTTAATCATCATGACATGCATTTCATTCAGAAAATCTTATTCAGTCATATCACATACCTCTTCATTTTCCTCACAATCTGAACCAGCTTCATCTTCAGTTACTTGTTTACCCATAAAACACAAGTGGGCTTTCTTTTCTTCTTCATCAGAATGGTCAAGCCAGAACTCATCCTCAACCATAAGATCCTTGCTAGCCTCCTGTTGCTTGGCCAAGAGCATCTTATTTTTGTAGTACTCGAAATTTCAGACTTTGGGCTTTCGGCAGTCCTTTGCAAAATGTCCATGTGTTCCGCAGTTGTAGCACTTTGTCGATTCTGGCTCTTTCTTCTCTTTAGTTCTGTACCTTTTCTCATCAGACCTTTTCTCTTCCATTCTCTTTCCTTCTATTCCCTCCTTATGTTCATAGTTTGGTGAACCCGTTGAATATCTCTGACTGTTTGAACCAGGCTTTTTGTAGAATTTCTTCTGAAATGCTTTTGTCAATATTAGCATAGCCTTCTTCAAGTTCTCAAAGTCATCAGAACTTGAATTATCATCATTGTCCACCAAGATTCTAAAAAACGCGCCTTGGCGCCGCTATGGCGCGCCATAGCGTCGAGGCGTGGCCTTGCCACCACATTTTACCCCTTGGCGTCGAGCTCGTTATAGACAATGTCCACTTCCTCGGACTCAGAAACTACTACTTTCTTTTTCTTCTTGAGGCTTACTGACTTCTTCTTGAAAACCAGGGCAATCGGATCAGCAACCACCTTCTCAGCCCTTTTCTTTTCCTCTTTAATCTCCTCTACCTCTTCTTCATTTTGCCTAAGAGTCTCGTACACCTCGTGAAGTGGAATCTCGTTCAGATCCTTCATCTGTTTCATTTGCCTGGTAATCCTCTTCCACTCAGGCTGGAGGATGCTGAGAAATTTGACATTAAGCTCTATCTGAGACTTTCTGACTTTGTTTTTGCTGAGCTCGTTCAGCAAAGTCACAAATCTATCGTAAGTTGTATCAAGAGATTCACCCTCCTTGGCCTTGAACTCTTCGTAGTTGTTGAGGCAGTTGGATACTTTGAGTTGATTGCCTATCTTAGATCCAAGCATCATCTTTTCTAATTGATCCCACATTTGTTTGCCCGTTGCGTTGTAACTGTCAATCTTGACATAGATCTCATAGTCTATCAGCTTTATGTCTTCTTCTCTGTTCATCTGTATACTCCTCAAGTGGTAGAGGGTACTCTCTTTGTTCTTCTTCTCCATTTTCTCCTACAATTGTGTAAGTCTTTGTTGGAGTTTTCATGAGTCCTTCCTTCAGAGATATTCTGATGTAGTTTCCCAAGTCATTGCGATCAATGAAATCCAGAAAAACGATCATTCCACTGCTCGTATTCGCCTTTAAACAGCACTGGAGGTTTCACATCAGTTCCGATTGTGAGAGCTTCTCTGGAAGTCATCCTGTTTATATCTCCAATTCAAGGATTCGTATACAACTGTTTCCCTCTCAAATTTGCTCTCTTTACAGTGTTCAGTCTGCGTACAATCTGTCAACTCTTAACCGCTTGTTTTTTAACCACTACTCTAGTCACAAGTCTATTAAAGGAAAACAAAAACACATGCTTACAACAACACAACACAAAGACTTTGACTTTATTACAATTTGACTTTGACTTTGCTTTGAGAGTTGACTTTGAGCTTTGACTTAGTTTCACTTTCAGCTTTCCAACTTCATGATCTTGTATCCAACAAATATGCTCTAATAGTTATGATCAAATGGTGGCTTAGGTTTGGTATGATCAACTGGGGCGCCCTCCTCAACTTGATTTTCAACTTCATTTGTTACTTGTGTATCATCCCCACCTTCAATTGTTCCTTATTAATCACCCTAAAATAACAATATACAAATTAGAAAAAACAAAATGTTTCACTAAGGGTTAGAAGGGTTAATAAGTGTCATTGTGATTCATACCCAGTGTGAGTTAGAAAGGTTAACAGTGCAACAAAAAACAAAGTGCGTTGAAGATTGTTGTTTTTAGAGATTGTCATTCAAGTACCAAGTCTGTGTGTCCCTATGATTCACGATTCAAACAAGCAAAACGATTTAAACAATAATATAAAGCAAACCTGATATGATTAATCAAATGATTCGAATGGTTACAAGTGTTGATCAAGAGATCGATCAAACTCTCTCTCTCAATATCTCTCTAGTCGCAGCTCTCTCTCTCTCGATCTATATCTCAATGTACGGCGCACACACCCAACAACTAAACAAAAACCTAAAACACAAATAAATACCAAAAACCTATTTTAAAACAAAAAGGACTAAAACGAAAATACAGACACAAACTTTGACTATTTATTACAAAGGACCCTAGACTATTTGTTGAGAGTCAACTTTATCAGCTTTGACTTCAGATTTCCATCTTCAGATATTAATGATCTTGAATCCAATAAAACAGTGCTCTAACAAAGTCTAAAAACTAAGTGCAACAACATTTAAATGCTTTGAAACCCGTCGTGCAACAAGAACAAAGAACAAAATGCCATTGTGATACAAACTCATTGTGAGCTTGTGATTCAAAACCCATCAACTATATAAACTCATATGGAAGTTTGAAATGTATAGTGCAGTAAGAACGAAGAACAAAATGCATTTGCGATTCAAAATCCATCACACATATAAACTCATAAGGAAGTTTGAAACTTATTACACATTTATACTCATAAATATGGATGTTCAGTACCCATTACACTTTCAAACTCAAAATGCAGCAAATAAAAAAATTCCTCAAAAAATCTTAAAATCGATACCAGGAATGACATATTTAACAAGAGAATAGAGGAGCGTACCTACGACGGTGAAAAATAGCGGCAACGGCAAAGGGGAATGGAGAACGACGTAGGGGGAGGGGGAGGGCAAACTGTGAAGGAGAATGTGAAGTTGTGATGAAACAAAAAATATTTGCTTTTTTTGCAAAAATAAAATACAAAAAATAAATGTATTAATAAAATTGACAACTTGACAATCCACGTAATCAATTTGACATTATAATTGGCAACTTGGCATCCACATCACCTTATATTATTACCGGATCAGTAGGTTTTTTTTTGAAAGGAGAAGCTCGAGGCAATATTATAAAACAGAAGCAAAACAAAACAAGTGTAGCGCTACAACCAATCCCAGATGGCTAAAAACTCACACATCACACCATACCACGCAACTAGCAACCAAAACAGACACAAGCTAAACGACACAAAAAGCGAGCAAAAGAAGATACAAAATCTGAACACCACAACACTATCAGACAAATCCCCGAAGATCTTCAGAAAAAGCATAGCGCTAGTCATCACAAATAATTTGCCTGGACTTCAACATCCAAATGAGGCGCATGCGAACCACGTCTCGGATATGCACCACGAGCTGATCAGCAATACATCTAGCCGAACGAAACAGACGATCATTTCTCTCACGCCAAATAAAAAACACAGCTGCCGCAATGAATAAATTACGTTTCATGAACTTTGGCTTTGTCGATAAATCATAAAGTCTTCCGACAATTTGGTCCCAAGTGTTCGGCCAATTCTCCAAGTGTCCCAAAGATTTGATCACACTCCAAACCTGCAATGAATAAGAGCATTCAAAAAATAAGTGGTTATGTGAATCCATGCACGATTCACACAACAAGCACCGAAGATTCGCATTGGTGCTATCCCAAGCCACCATGCGATCTTGTGTGGTGAGTCGACCGTGACATGCCATCCATAAGCAAAATGCATGTTTAGGAATAAACCCCTTAAACCACACCGATTTGGCCCATGGTATAGTTTGAAGAACACCCACGAACACTTCATACGCCACCTTAACGGAGAAATCAACCATATTCCCATGCACATCTATGCACCTCCATTTATCCTCTTGAGATTGGTCAAGCATACATTCGGCCATCCATTGGGGAATCGAACTACCACTTCATCAAGAGTGTCAAGTTGCGAGAACCCATTAACACTTAAAAAGCGGTTGGAGATAATCGAAGATAACGTACCAATTGGCCCCCACCAATCCTCCCAAGCTCTCGTACGAGCACCATTGCCAACTATTATCTTCATATGTGCTCGAACAAAATGCCTCATATCCAGTATCTTACGAATCATCCATGACCACCTGGAACTCTTTCGGACCAACAAAAAATGATTGTCACTCACAAAATACAAATAAACCCACCACACCCATAAAGAGGATCGTCGAGTGAGGATATTCAGTAGGTTACCGGTTGAAATATGTATAAAATAGGAAAAATTGAAAGTTTGTTATATTGATTGAGAAAAAATAAAGTTTGTTACATTAAATAGGAACTAAACTAAACTTTGTTAGAGCATCTCCAACTGCTTGGAGAATTCTCTAACTTGATGAGTTTTCTTCTCTAAACCTCTCCACTAGCTTTTCTATTTTGTTCTATATAATAGAAAAAACTTTAAAAAAATCAAGTTTGGAGAATTCTCTAACTTGATGGGGAGAGAGAAATTATTATTTTATTTAGTGCACCAACCAGATTGAAGTTTTATCATTTTATATAATTTTAAAAGTGTATTGGGGTGTTAGATTAGAGAATATTATAATAATATAATTCGTGTTAAAATCTTTAAAATAGAGAATATGTTGGAGTTGAATGTAAGGGGTTGCGTTGATGATTAGGGTTTTTTTTAGAGATTTTATCTTTTGATTCTCTATTTTAAAGAAATTATAAAAAACCCATCGAAAGTCTTCTTAGATTTTGATGTATTTTACCGAAAAAAAAAAGATCGTAAAATGATTAAAAAGTGAAACAAAAATGACATTACCTCTATTTATTTTTGTTAAAAGACTCGATCCAATTGGATGTCCGGATACCGCGGGTGCTTGTGTGTGGGCTATTTTCATATAACCATTTAAACAAAATCCTAAAATATAAAAATTAAAATATTCGGTTTAGTATAGAAATAGTGACATACATCCGACAAGATTTAGTCAAAGCACCATTTATACATAAAAATAAACGACATAGAAAAAAAGGGAAATTGACCCAAATGGCCAAATCACGAAGAGGGATTGGCCTCTTAGACAAATCTCTCCCCGGTTTACTGAAATAGCCCTAAGGACTCCATGGAGCCCAGGGCGCAATTGCGCCCCTACTTGTTTTCAGTAAAAAAAATGACTTTTTTCAGTAATAGGTAACACCTGGGCTTGACACGTACCCAGGGGCGCAATTGCGCCCCAGGGCTCCATTGCGTCCCTGGGCTCCATGGAGTCCTTAGGGCTATTTCAGTAAACCGGGGAGAGATTTGGCTAAAAGGCCAATCCCTCTTCGTGATTTGGCCATTTGGGTCAATTTCCCTAGAAAAAACGGGTCAAAGACGACGTCGCTGGCAACCTAATGCATCTTGCTACCTACGAATATAGGAAACGAGTGAGTTCAATTCATTACGAGTAACACCACCTTCCGCCATCGACCGCCGCAACTCACCACCCAACTCCACCGCTCTCCGCCTTATCACCTCCCCTTCTTTTGAATCCATCAACTTCCTAATCACCTTCTCCACCATTACAGACGTCAACAACTCATCTCTACAACCCCAATCCCTCATCATCAATGCAACCCCTACAACATCTACCAGCAGAAACGCATTCCGTGGCTGATCGGAATGCATCGGCCACGCAGCGATGGCAACTCCGGCGGTCATGGCTTCCATGCTAGAATTCCATCCACAATGACTCACAAACCCACCAGTTGACCGGTGACCCAAAATCTCTAACTGCGGTGCCCAATCTCTCACAATCAATCCTCTCTCCGCCACCCTCTCTTCAAACCCTTCTGGCAGCCCAACCCTCCGACCACCGTCGTTCTTGAACACATCACCTTTATCCGCATCCCGTACAACCCACAAAAATCTTTGTCTGCTGTTCTCCAGTCCGACGGCGAGCTCTCCGATTTGTTCTTCCGTGAACGTAGTTGTGGTGCCAAACGAAACGTAAATCACGGAGCTTTCTGGTTGCCTGTCTAGCCATTGCAAGCAGCTGTGCCGGTGATAAGAATCCGAGATTTCCGATTGGATCTCCACCGGATTAAACGGTCCCACAGCCCAATGGTTTTTCCCGTTTATCTCATCTCTCTCGAGGGATTCAAGAAACTTCCCTTCGATGACTCTCGATGAATCATATAGATTTCCAACGTGAATCGTTTGATGGGAGTATTGAAGTTTTATGAAGTCCATGAATTCTTAGGTCATGGTTTCGACAGAAGTAGGCAGGTGGGGTTCAAACGGCAGCTTTCGTCCGAGTCTTTCCCATTGGAAACAGAAGATGTAGAAAACGGAGAGAGCTCGGAAGATGTAGGTCTCGGCGTTGGGTATGGATTTGACATCTTGAACGACGTAAGACATGAGAGAGTCGGGAACGACGGCGACTCTTCTGGCGGTGTGGGAGAGGGAACGGATGACGTCGGCGACGGGGCGGCGGAGATGGAGGGATGAGTTGAAGGAAGGCTGGAGATGGGTGGGGAAATGGGTGGTGGAGTTGGGATTTGGTGGTGGGGAAGTGAATTCAGGATCTGGGAGTTGGTGGAAGTGAATGAGATCGAGATGGTTCCAGCCGTGGAGACGGATCTGGGCCTGGCGGGTGTTGGTGGCGGTGCAGAGGAAGTGGATGGGGATGTTGTAAGGGGAGAGTAGGCGGGAGAGGTGGAGAAGCTGGTTGAGATGGCCTTGTGCCACGAAGGGCACCATAACCACCACAACTTCTGAACCCATTTTAGTTTTTTTCTTTTCTTCCGTGATTGTGTCTTTATATAACAGGGCATAGGAGGATCACTTTTTAGAATCTCTAAAATTATAAAAGAGAAATAGAATTTAAAGATTTTTTTGTCCCACTGAAGATCAAATTTTTCTTTTTCCCATATATTTAATATATTTATTAAATATTTGTTTGAAATGTTGTTAAGTTTTTTTGGAAAGGGTATCCTGGGCTAATCCCCGGCAATTAGGGTCTTTGGCCCAGCTGTTAAAGCGTGTAGCACTGAGTTTATCCTCAGTGGCCACAAGTGCTGTTAGTGGGGCTCGAACCCGGGTTAAACGCTATGAACTCCCCAAGCCTTTACCACCACACCACAACCCTTGTGGTTAAAATTTTGTTAAGTTATTGAATATAAAACAAATTACATGCCTGGTGGTTGTGTTTTTACATAGTATAAGGTCTTTAATCTTAATTATGGTTTTAAAATTTTGTACTACATATATTTTATAAGGGGAAATCACCTAATGACGACAACACAAGACAATTTAATAAAAAAAAACAATTTTTAATGTATTTTTGAACATGACCATTAAAACATTTAAGTAATTTGGCGAATTTGTTGAAGGAATATGTGTCATCATCAAAAGGAAGTGATTGACATAATATTTTTCTACTATTAGAATTTAGTATAATGAATGTTTCTTTTTCTTTGTAAACTTCTCCCTATTTAAAGAGCTTATAATTAATGAGAATTACAGATTTCATTCTTTCTATTTACTGTTATTCTATTTTGCTTTTACTATAACACGTTATCAGCACGTTGTTCCGGTGCTCCGCCAAGAGAGAATTCAGCCGAACAAATGTTAAGATGTTTTACGATATTAACATCAACATAAGGTATGTTTTTTATATTAAACTTGTAATTTATAGTTCATTACTGGTTATTTTAATACCACAAAATAAAATTTTCGTTGATGATGAAAATCAATTTGAAAAACATAAAACTTAATTAAAAATAGTATTATATAGTTTTGCTTATAACAATTGTCGTCACACTTTTTGAATGGACGGAACTCATTTTGGGAACCCCTTTTATTATTGTTCCTATCAAAAAGAAAAAGAAAAAACAATAACTTTTATTTTCCTCTTTTTTTAATATGAATTTCATAATTGTATTCATATCTTTTTTACTGAATACATTGTTTATTTGGAATACAAATTTCATGATTAAAGATGATATTATTGGTATAATATTTAACTTAACGGCTAGATCTATTGAATATATTGTTATCATGTTACATAGTGATACATTCATTGATCAACGACTGGTTTTTATTTATAATTTTATCTTCAATACATAATGCATAATTCATACAATAACGAATGTTAATACATTACTGTAATTTATTCATTTTGGACTATCGTATACGTTGAATTCGACCAGTTAATTAGCATTCATTTTATTGCACGATTAGCTTTCGTAATTATATCTTTATTAAGCGTGCTTAGTTAATTAATTTAATTATGAATTTATTGATCATGTTTAGTTATTATTAATTTAACATTCTCCTTTGTTTTTATTGTGTACATAAAAAACGAAAAATAATTAACATAAGTATAATGCATCATTGTTTTGAGATGTTTTAATGATTTATATGTTTTCTAAGGTTAAATTATTTTTAAATAAATCATTGGGTTTGAATATTAACTAATCATCTATTTTAATTAATGATTTCATGAATATCTACTTATTAAAATAAATAATTATGTAACATTTATTAGTTTGTAATAAATTTAGTATCTAATTGTCTATTAAATTATAGTTGCTTACTTTTTTATGAAATTGATTTTCTTCCCATAAAAACAATATCATATAAATGATTATATTTTATAAACAATTTCCTTAAATAATGACATTTTTAAATATATCTTTAATCACATTTTTTTATAAATAGTTGGACGCATATATTAGGTTGCTTAATTGATTACTTTAATTGATCAATATAATTTAATTGTTTAGATTAATATTGAACTATTTATTTTAAAACATATCACTGTAGTTTATTTTAATATGTCTCTATTTATTCAAATGTACGTTTAAATGTTTATTTTCTATGGATATAACCTTAAAATTTCATATACTATATTCAAATGTTTGCGACAATTATAAGTTCCTACTTATAATTCACAATCTTATAAATCATTTTTTGAAAGTTACACTTTCAATCCATATATTTTTTTGTTATTTACCAAAAAACTTTGAATATCCTTAATGTGTTAAATTTTTTTGAATTTTGATTTATGCAAAAAACAATATTTATTTGGCCTCATGGCAAAAATATCTCAAAATAATATTAAGGTATTAAAACATTGAAATTGTCTTCATATGTCACACTCATTTATTTTAGCCTTGTGCCAAAAGCTATATAATTAACTATGTTATCTTCAAATTAAATAAATCGCAAAATATCGATTGGATTTTGTCAAACGGGTGTAAATAGCCCTAAGGTTTGTAGGGACTTAAGAAATCCATGTGATTCCCCTACTACCTGGAAATCCAACAGATTGAGTGATTTTTTTTCACAAATTGAAATATTGATGAATTATTATCAACAAAATGTAAACATACAGTAATCCAATATTATTATGATAATGAAATTTCATTAATAATATAATGATGATAGACCGTGATTCATTGTTTTAGAAAATTATACATTATCCCTTATATATATAAATGGTTGAAACAACTAATCCCGAAATCAACATCGTAAACTCAAAAGAATCTGAGTACCATAAATGAGTATACAAATCTTCTCTTGAAAGGTACAAGAAAATATCTAAAGTCCATCAACTCTCTATTGACCCTAAAACCAACCAATTAAAAAGGTACAAACAAATTCCCTCATGTTTTGAGATGACATATAAATCCTAACTTTCATAGGAATACCTTTACTAGAAACCTTCAAAGAACTGTGGGATGTCCTGAAAGGGAGAATCGGGTGTATTAATGAATATGTACTTCCCGAACTAATCGTATAGTGGAATGAAATCCACTTACTCGATTACAAAAAGTTAACTAATTTTAACAAAGAAATGTTATATCCAAAATGCGTCTCAATTTCTATGGCAAGGAACTCACAGAAGATGACATGATTTATAACATTATTTTCACCTTTCATATATCATTAATTATTAATGAACCAATATAAGTTGGAACGCAACATTTAGACAAACTCATCAACCTACTGCAAGTGGTTGAGAGACACAACAAGGTTATTTCAAATAACAATACAGATATGTCGTGACAAAGAAAATTCCCGAGATCAATAATGAAAGTGTTAGAGGTGGAAACAACTCCAAGGAATAGTGAGTGAAGACAAGTTCTCACACGTGGCATCTATGTACCATGTGGACAAAACTATGGAAAGGGCCAGGGTCATGACAATAGTTGGAAAGATTTTCCAATCCTTGGAGCATAGATGCAACTATTGCCCAGTTGATATTGGATAGTCAAAGAAGAAATACATTAATCTCTAGTTGTTTCGAAAAAGGAACAAATTGAAAATAAACTATATCATATTAATTTAAGATTGATTAAGCATATGTTTCTTTGAAATTTATATTAAGCATAAAATAAAGATGCACACTCAAATCGATAACCATTATAGATGTAAAGAAATACATTAAAAACAAATACAAAACTCTCGATATTCTCCGTTCTGTGTAGAAATGTATCGAGGAAAACTTGAGTTTTTGTAGGATATTGCACACAATCTAAAGAGATTGAATAATATTTATTTTATAATTTATCCAACCGAAATACTTAGACGATGTACTGTCATTTTCTTGTTGGTACAAAATTAATAGTTACTAAAGTACTATATTAATAGAAATTTTGTTAAGATATTCATATCGACTAGAAATCATAATATAAGAATGGAAATTGGTATATGTACATCAACTCTAATGATATGAAAGGAACATATGTTAGAGAAAATAACATGTCAAACTAGTGGATTATCTAGGTCATTAAATCATATTTTGTCAACAATAAAGAACTTTGGGACAATGACACATATATGTTTCAACATATATACCATGGTCTAGTAATCGTGTATCACAAAATACACATAGACACATTCTCTTTCAAGTGAAAGACAAAATGAGGCAAATTGCAACTGTTGACTTCTACAACATAAGAAACAACACCACCATCATAATATGCGTTCTCGAATACCTAAAACTATTGTATACCCTGATCCTTAGCCAAGACAGGAATGAGACCATCCTAAAACTAAGAATATAATACAAAAATATTCCATTCTTACAACGAATACAAGATGATATTTATGACATAAACATCCAGAATGCGGGCCATTAAAGTACTTTATGGTTCTAGTTTCAACATGATGAACGCATATCGTATTACTGTCCACATGAAATGTTGCACTCCTAGCACTAGCTATACGTTTAAGGGCTCACCACCCTAATTATCTCATCAAGTCTACATGACTTGGAATGCTAGAGAATTTACATCATAAGGATTTAATGATTATTGCATATGTATTGGGATCAATGTAGAGTTTCGTATACCCCATATGTATATCTAAAATGGCCTCATAGAAGTTATCATCAAAAGAATATAGATGGTTGTAGATCCCAGTGCAGTGCAATCACAAGTAAATATGAACAATGAAGAACAGATTATAGGCCACAGCAACTAGTCATATGATTGATAATACTTCAAAGGGTTAAGGTTTACAGAGAGAATTTCTGATAAGGGTATGTAAACCTAATGACTAGAAAACTGAATAATGAATTTCTAAAACTAACAAAATGAAATAGAAATAACTTTAAATACTCAGGCTCGCAGGCCTAATGGGCTTATGGGCTTTAAGGCCCAACAAGCTTACAACTTAAGAACTTAACATAATTTACCCTGAACTTCTATTTAACTAACAAAGTAGCCCTAACAATCTCCCCCTTTAAATAGAAGTTGATAGTCACGCCAGTTAGGAACAAAAACTTTCCGGAAACCAAAGCTGATCTCGAAATATCGAATCTGAGTCCTGTACTCCAGTCGCTCTTCAATTACGCCCAGTGCTTTAAGAACAAGTGCTTTGTAAGAAGAATCCAGTATCTGAACTCCTTTTTCATCTTGACTTAGCGCACGCTTCAACTTGTCTTTCAAAAGCATCAGCGTACCATCACAAAATCTGGCAATCTGATCAAAACGGATAAATCGCAGAACACCGTTGTTGTTCACATATGACATACCAAACTCTGGAATCTTTATAACTGTGAATGCAGGTACATTTAGAGCATCAGACGGAACACTCAGATTAGGCTTGAACAGATTAATCTTCGGTTGATCACTTTCTAACCCAATCTGAAAATCTTCCACCGAAGCAAGTTTCATTGCACACTTCATGTATCTTTTCACTGTTTCTAGTGCATCAATGACTTCTCCGGGTCTGACGGTTCTGGTCTTTAAGTCACGTAGGATGTACAGCAGATCTTGTGGCTCCAGACATGGAAAATCAGCATCAGAAAAGCAGTATTGTTGACCATCTTCTCTAGTAACCATAAAGTCCGTATACTTGACCTTCATAAAGTAGGCAGGTATAATCTTGTCAACTGATACAATCCTGAGCTTCGTCTTAGAGTACTTGTGCTGGAACTCTCTGTACACGAACACAAGTTCACGCTGTTTTTCTTTGTTTTTCACTGACTGTAGACCATGTATAACGACTTCATCATACTTTCTGATCCAGTGGGCAAAGATATTTTTCTGGCTTTCTTCAAGGAAAGGAACTTTTATTCAGACTCTTTCCCACTTGGATGGACAAACTGGAGTAGTATTAACTGGTTCTCTAATTGGTGATGCTGGAGGAGATCTCTCGGGAAAAACTGTAGAAGAAAATTCAGGGTGATTAACTGGATAAGTCAATAAAGGAATCACGGCAGAAGACTGATCATCTGGATGCAATATTTCATCAATTTCTTCTTGCATAACCACCAGAGCTCTTTCAGTATTGGCACATTCTTCTGTCGTGTCCGTCACTTCATACGGATCTAGTATTATTGCCCAATCTTCAGGAACTATCGGAGAACCATCTTCAAATTCCTCAGGCTTTTCAACCGTCGGATAATCGTATAGTATCAGGTCTATCATCGGTTCCCGTTCCTGTTCCTGCCTCTGTCCCTCTGTTCTTGTACCCGAACCCGTACCCTGTTCAACCTGTTCTGACTCCACTACATGTGTCTCCGGCTCAGATAGACGTTGGCGCTTCTCCCCCTCATGGTGATCAGGATCATCCTGATCATCAGGTCGGCGCTTGAGCCATTCTGCCTGGCTACGGCAGGTATCCTCCACTGCTGAAAGGCGTTCAGTCAAAACAGCTACGGTTTGCTGAAGTGACTGAAGCATAGCTTGTTGGATCTGGAAGGCTTCGATAAAGACAGTAGGCTGGGGTGTAGGTGGAGTAGGTGTGGATGCTTGAGAACGAAGTAGGGATAGCAAATCGGCATCCTGGGTGGGTTCGGTTTGAGATTGGGCTATAAGTTTGGCGAGAAGGATAGATTTGAGTTCAGGTATGGAAAGATCCGCGGCTGGTAGAAAAGATGGAATAGATGTGGTCTCCGGCGCAGTCGCAGGACCTTTGCCTTTGACCATGCGTTTGATGTTGTCCAACTCCTCCTTCATCATAGATTGGACAGCCTTTAGGGCGCCGTCCATGTATTTCCTTGAGACAAACTCAGTTGGGGTAACTCCGGGGTCACTTAGACTTCCCGTTGTAGCTACGACTGTTGAAGTCGAGCCGCCTACGTTAACGGTTGGCGTGATGATAGCCGTGGTAGGACTTCCACCCAATCCTTGTAAACTACCCGAAGGCGGGTTTACTATGGATGTTCCGGCCGGGCAACTTAGGCTACCGGCGATAGCCGAAAAAGGAATCTGTGTCCTAGGAATGGCATGAATCACAAATGGCTCTAGACTCCGTGCAATCAAAGATGGCGAGAACGGGGGCATCTGTTCTCTTATTTCAATATCGGAACCCTCCAAGTGAGAGCCCGATAGCGTTTGTGCTAAATCCCCGTGAGAATGTGAAACCACCATCTGTTGAGAGATGGTGGAGTGGCTTGGTTGGTCGTGCAAGTGTGCCGCTAGGTCCACGGCGGCTTCTTCAATACCCTGTCCCAACACATGAGACTGGGTAGCAGATGTGGCTACCTGGCTAGACGTGGCTAGGGGGGATACAACCGAAGATGGTTGTCCCGTCACTCGTGTACTCTCAGAATGCAGTTTACTCCGCCTTTCCCTCACACAGCTCACTTCTTGATTTTCAACTAATACTCCCTCCGCTCTCCTTATCGCTCCAGATGAGGGCTGATGCTGATGCCGATGCTGCAGTTTGGGTTTCCTCTGAGTCGGAATTGGCTGCCGTGTCTTCAGTAGCAGCGACAGAAGAGGACTGAACTTGAACGGCTTCAGAATCTGTTGCCTCTTCTACCATTTGAGTCTCTGAAGGTGATGGCGAAGATGGTTGTCTTGAAGAACTAGGCTGGCTCGTTCCAACGGCACTGCCCACGCCAGATCCCCTCACGATAATAGCTCTCGACACACCCTGTCCGGAAGCCCCAGCTATCCGGACGCTCCCGCCTCTCGTTCGTGGACGCGGACCCTCGCGTCGCTCAGGTCTCGCTCCCTGGGCAGGTCCTGTCGGTCCTAGCCGGACCATAGGAGCTGGGATGTTGTGTGTGTGTGCCTATAAGCTATCACACTCAGTGCCATAGGACGAGCATGGTCTAGTACCCCGACTGGGATTTGTCGGGCGACAACACCTTCCAGATCAGCACGGGAAGGAATCTTGCGAGTTGGATGTTGTGGGCACATCGGGTGGGTAGAGCGGCGCTGTATCTCGGGATACAGGTTCATGTAGTTCCGGATAATGATCTGTAGGAAACGCATGAATGGAATGAAGTTTGACCGGCGAGATGAAGTAGAACGAACTCTCTGAATGAGTTCAAACCAGAGAAGGTCGGAAAAGTCCACGTGGCGATTGAATGCCACCGCGTGAAAGATGCGTAGAATCGGGGCGCTGGTCTGATCAATGCCCTTCGTTATAGAAGAAAGGCACCGATTGATGTAGGTGAACAACGTGTACCATATCGTCGATAGATGTTTGCGGTTGAAGGTTGATGGAATGCGAAGTTCTGCGCCGTAACCCAAAGAGAGAAGGTCGGTGCACAATGTAGCATCAGTGACAATCGGGTCGAAATCTTCTCGGCCTGCTACAGATCCGGCGGTCAGTAACCGAAGAAATTGTCGGAAGAGATCACTTGTGAGAAGCACTGGTGTGTGATCTATCCGACCTTCAAGATGGAATCCTCCATCGTCTTCTAACGCATGAAGAGAATGCCAGAACTGCTGTAAGTATAATATTGGTACGGTTGCAGTTTCCGTTACAGCATAGGCGATTGGATGGCCCCTGAGTATCTCGATGATAACCTGATGTTGAATAGCAGGTTGGGTTACATCGAGATGGTAGTTTTGGCTGTAAGAGGAAGGCAATGATCCTCGGGAATCAGTTCCGCATCTGCGATTGGATCAATAGCTGGTGGCTGGTTTTGTGCCATTGTACCTGTGAAGAATTAACAGATTAGTACGCAGGTTTGGAAAAGGTCATAGCCGTTGGAGTTATCCAATCATGATTTAGATCACACCGGATAGTAACTCCAAAAATTGGAAGAGCAAACCCTACTCGTGAATTAGGGTCAGTCACCAAGGTGCATAGTCTTGCACCAGCACTTATAACCAACAAAATTTCCTCTTAAAAGGTACAACTATAAGCACCAAAGAAATTGGATTCGACCGGATAAGATTCAACCGGGGTTCTTCAACCGGAGGTCAGCTAAGACCGGGGGTGCATTCGACCGGAGGTAACCTAAGACCGGGGGTGCATTCGACCTGAGGTAACCTAAGACCGGAGGTAAGACGACCGGAGGAACCATTTGACTGGGGGTGCATTCGACCGGGGCGAAACCTAGATTGGAGTAAAACCCCCAGAGAGTCGAATCGTCAACGACGCAGACGTATAGTCGGCGATTAAACACCGAAAAAACTCGATCGATATAAAATGTAAACCCCGCAAAATCGATTAAACCTACCTTGTCGATCGAAGATTAAGAGAAACGAGTGTTCGGTCGAGTGATAGTTCGATCGATTTAGAGTCCGATCGAATGAACTTCGGGAGAGAGAGAGAAGAAGACTATGAGAGAAAGGATCGATCGAATGAGGAGGACAACCTGTTCGACCGGGGTTTATAAACCCCCGGAGGTGAGTTGGGCTTGGGCCGGGGGGGGGTAGATTTTGGGCCAAAACAAACCAAACAAACAAACCAAACCAAACACACAAAAATAAACCCAACCTTAAAAAAATCTTTCTAGAGTTTTCGGAGATATAAAACACAACTTAAAACCACTTACAGGAAAAAAAAACCTAAGGAAAGAAGAAGAAAAAAAATTAAAATTAAAGGGCTTAAAAACGAAGACACGAGACCTAGCTCCCCCTCGAATGATTACCATGAGGAGGTCCAAACACAGAACCCTCTTACCTGCTCCCCCTCGAAAGGAGGACCTGTGAAACTTACCAACCATCTGACGCTAGTGCTCCCCCTGAACACATTACCGGGTTGTGGATCCACCCCAATCAACTTTCACTTTTCAGCGAACAAGAGATAAACTGCACACAAAATCACAGAAACAGACACACGAACACAAAAGAAGCGGGAAAAACACGAAATCTACTTTGTTGATACAGAAGTTCGTAACGGACACAGAGCTGAACGAGTGAAATGCAATAACCAAGGAGTGTGGATAATAGCAACCAGAAACAAGGCACTGGTGCATTTGTCACAGTCATTCGTTATTGAATGAACCTCGTAGAGGGCTGCGAACGGATCAAACTTTCAGGTTTAGCATACCTAGCTTGGACACAAGGTAATTAAATTGTTTTTCGTCCAAGGCTTTGGTAAATAGGTCTGCTAACTGATGCTCTGAATTTACAAAATAGAGTTCGATAGTACCTTTTTCCACGTGATCTTTTATAAAGTGATAGCGCACATCAATGTGCTTCGTCTTCGTGTGCTGGACGGGATTGCTTGATATGGCCATAGCGCTCTTCGAGTCGCAGTAGATGGGAATCCTGGAGTAATTAAATCCATAATCTTTGAGCTGGGTGCGCATCCAGATGACTTGCGAGAAGCAACTGGCGGCTGCTACATACTCCGCCTCGGCTGTGGAGGTGGACACGCAGTTTTGCTTCTTGGAAGCCCAGTTGACAAGACGATCGCCCAAGAACTGAACATGACCCGACGTGCTCTTCCGGTCCAGCATGTTTCCAGCGTGGTCAGCGTCCGAGTAGGCTGTCAATTCAAAACCTGTCTCTTTTGGGTACCACAAACCAAGATCAGCAGTACCTTTTAAATATCGAAAAATTCGCTTAACCGCAACTAAGTGAGACTCTTTAGGTTTCGACTGAAATCTTGCACACAAGAATGTCGAAAACATAATGTCAGGCCGACTAGCCGTCAAGTACATCAGAGAGTCAATCATACCTCTATAAATAGTAGCATTCACATCCTTACCGTCAGGATCGGAGTGAAGCTTTAGAGTAGTGGACATGGGGGTTTTCATAGATGAAGATTGTTCCATCTGGTATTTCCGAAGAATATCCGAGATGTACTTAGATTGATTAATGAAAATTCCTGTTTGTAATTGTTTTACTTGAAGACCCAGGAAAAAATTCATTTGCCCCATCATGCTCATTTGAAAATGTTTACTCATTAAGGCAGAGAAGTTCTGACAATACTTGGGGTTCATGGAGCCAAAGATTATATCATCTACATAAATTTGTACAAGAATGATATCATTTTTCTCTCTTTTAATAAATAAGGTAGTATCAATTTTACCTTTTGAGAAGCCAGACTTGACTAAGAAGGATGAGAGTGCATCATACCAGGCTCGTGGTGCTTGCTTCAGACCGTAGAGGACCTTGTCCAGAAAGTAGACGTAATGCGGATTTTCAGTACTCACGAAGCCGTCGGGTTGCGAGACATAAACTTCCTCTTTGAGCACGCCGTTGAGAAACGCGGATTTCACGTCCATTTGAAAGACAATGAAATTCTTGTGAGCGGCGTAGGCGAGGAACACGCGGATCGCTTCAATGCGGGCCACCGGTGCAAACGTCTCATCGTAATCAATTCCTTCTTGCTGGCAATATCCTTTAGCCACTAGACGCGCTTTGTTCCGAACAATGATGCCGTTTTCGTCCTTCTTGTTCTTAAAAATCCATTTAGTCCCTATCACCGTCTTGTTCTTAGGTCGGGGAACTAGGCGCCATACTTTGAGGGTCTCAAATTGGTTGAGTTCCTCTTGCATAGCTATTACCCAGTCCGGATCATTCAGCGCTTCAGCGACAGTGGAAGGTTCAATACGGCTGAGGAACAAGGAAAATAAGCAGTCATTCGCGGTGGTGGATCTAGTTTGAACTGGTGTGCAGGGGTCACCGATGATTTGATGAAGGGGGTGTGCTCGAGTCCACTTGGTGGTGTGTGGATGAGGTTGATATGTTTGATGGGAGGTATCGGAATCCACATGACCACCTGGGGGTAAATCCTGAACTGCCTCGAGGGATGATGGCCTGTGAGGTGACAACTTCTTAGTGGGAGTCGAACAAGGAGTAGAGGACGACTTAGCTGGAGATGAAACGATGGGAGGTTCCGGGATTGCCGGAGAGGAAGCTTTGAGAGCACCTTCAATAGGAGTCGGTGCAGGAAGTTGAACGGAAACAGGAGTCGGTTCAAGAGCACCGACATCAAGAACTTGAGCAAGAGGGTGTCTATCACTTGAGCTCGGGGAAGCTTGATCATTGGCAGTAGAGGATGGAGCACCAGGCGAAAATGGACCACCAGAGACGGTAGGGCCAGTGACTTGTGTCACTTCTGGTGCTTGAGTAGTATTCCTGTCACATGACGAAGTATTAGACTTAACATTAAATAAATCATTATAAAAGAATTCAAACAGTAAATCCAAATCAGAAAGATGTGCTCTTGACGTAGACGCATGATGTGGATCCACTGGAGATTGTGTAGCCTCCGAACGGAATTGTCCAGAAGCTAACACACCAGTAAGCGCGGGTCCTGAACTGAGATGTTCAAAAACCATATCAGGGGCCTCGTCAAAAGTCATGTTTACGCTCTCAACGACGGTCTTCGTCCGTTTATTGTAGACACGATAGGCTTTTGCTTGCTGAGAGTAGCCGATAAACACTCCTTCATCCGCTTTGGGACTGAATTTGCCAAGATCATCCTTATCATTTAAGACAAAGCAGGTGCACCCGAAGGCATGAAAGTAGTTGATGTTCGGGATACGCTTGTTGATGATCTCGTACGGAGTCTTGTTGAACCGCTTGTTGATGATAGACCGATTTTGAGTATAGCAAGCGGTAGCAACAGCTTCTGCCCAAAAAAATAGTGGTAGCTTGGATTGAGATAACATCGTGCGTGCTGCTTCAACTAAAGTTCTGTTTCGACGCTCTACCACCCCATTCTGCTGAGGAGTACGAGCGGCGGAGAAAGTATGCGAGATACCCACTGAAGTGAGATAACCGGTGAGTATTTGATTCTTGAACTCAGTGCCGTTGTCCGTCCTGATGGTCTGAACTACTTGGTTGAGACTGACTTGAATTCTCTTCAGAAGATAGATTATGAACTCGGGAGTGTCGTCCTTTGAACGAAGAAATCGGACCCAAGTGTAACGAGAGAAATCGTCAACCATCACCAGGACATACTTCTTGTGATTTATGCTTTGAACGCGCATCGGTCCACATAAGTCCATGTGGATTAGCTCAAGGGACCGAGAAGTACTCGGAACGGCTTTAGTCTTGTGAGACGCCTTTTTCATCTTGCCCTTTTCGCAGGCCGCGCACAGATGATCTTTTGCAAACTTGAGGTCTGGCATACCTTTGACATGTCCCCCGAGCACCAACTTGTTGATATTCTTGAAGTTCAAGTGCGAGAGACGACGGTGCCATAACCAGCTTTGTTCAGCAGATGCTTTGGACAACAAACAAACTTCCTTATCGGGTTTCAAGGACGAGAGGTCGATCGTATAGAGGTTGGTGCGTCGCGTTCCAGCAAGTATTTTTTTACCATCCTCAGTTCGAATGCTACAACTTTTAACCTTGAAAGTAACCTCGAGATTCTTGTCGCAGAATTGACCGATACTGAAAAGATTGTGACCGAGACCTTCGACATAGGAGACTTTCTTGATCGTGATATTATCTTTGACAATATCGCCATAACCCCTGATGGGAGAGGAGTGATCATTCCCGAACCGTACATTTCCACAAAACCTCTCGGTGAAGTTTGTGAGAAGCTCCCTTCTTCCGGTCATGTGCTTGGGGCAACCTGAATCTAGATACCACACATGACCATCCTGCAAAACAGGTTATTTCTTTTTAGGTTCCCATTCGTAAATGGCTCCTTTGGGGTTAGATTTAACACCCGACTTAGAGGCCCGTTTAGAGTTGGGTCTTTGTCTTTCACGGGAAACATCACGATGAGAATGATTATGAGCAATATGATATGAGACAAACCAATCAGATGCATAACGGCTATCAACAAAATCATTTGATCCACAATAAGAACAACAGAAACAATCATGAGACAGTTGAAGTAATTGCGGAATTGAATAAACTTTTAAAGAAAGAGTTCCATTACAATCAACTAGAGGTTTAGAAATAAAAACATCATGATTGTTATTGTTCTTTTTAGAATTTAACACAGGATCAACTAATTCTGATGTTGCCGAGCTCTCTTTTGACTTCTTATCTACCCAAGCATATTTCACTTCTTCCCGCCGACCATACGTATCTGAAATGCCGTTCAACCCATAGTCAGAGGATTTGAAAATTGACGATTGTGACCTTTGAGAGCGACCGGTCTTTTTCTTCTTCTGTGAACGCCTTTTGGATTTAGACTTGGAAGATTTTGAAGAATTGTTCACAGAAGGTTTTTGCGGGGCAGATGCAGAACATTCACCCTTATAAAATTTAACCGGAGGCTCACATGACTCATTTAAAAATTCAACATGGCTAGGTAGAGAAGGATTAAAATCAAATTGGCTCAACTTGCTATCTAAACACACCTCAGAATTCAAGAATGCGGAAAATTCTAGTTCCTCATCAGAAAGGACCTTATCACATGAGGACTTCAGAACATTGGAAGAGTTTGTTGAGAGCAGATCATATGCGGAAGCATTTTTACAATCAGAACACTGATCTGATTCAAAACTTTGAGGCTCTTTTCCTTTATTTGAAATGATCGGTGACGAGTCACCCATAAAAGCTTTGCAGGAAGATGTGTCAGAAGAAGGATAAGAGTTTTCAGACAGATGAGATATCTCTCTTTGGAGAATGGAAGGCTGAGCTTGAGGGTCAACCTTGTGAAGTTGCACTTTCAGATGATCTGCTGCCATAGCAGCCAGTTGTGAGTGCAACTTCTTTATTTCCGTCTGGTAATATTCTTTTTCCTCATCCGACATAGTCTCCTTTTTGTTGGATCTGAGACACTCAATTTGAGATATAAGACTTTGTTTTTCCTTTTGAAAATTTTCCCTTTCTAGTGCATACGATTCTTCTAGCTGAACAAGTTTCTTTTCTAAAATCAGAGTTGGAACATAAACTTTGGGAGCTAGAGGTTCCTCCTCAGTTTTAACGGTTTTAGAATCTCGTTCAGCTTGAGAGTAACTATGAAAAAAATCGGATGACAGGAAACGGGGTTTGTCAGTATTATAAGTAGCATTTAATGAATCATAAACAAAAGGAACTGTCCGTTTAGAAAGAACAGAGTTTTCTCTTCTCAACTTATCTTCCAATTCTTCCTCCTCAGTGGGTGTGGTCCAATGTATCTTATATTCAGGAAAGATTTTGTCTAATCCAAAAAATTCAGATGCATATAAAGTAGGAACTTTGGATAGTGCCTTGTTTAAACAATTAGGGTTATCGTACCCGATACCCGCATTTCCGTACTTTGGTTCTTTTGGTGCGATTAGCTTTAGCGTTTGATCAGATTGACCAAATTTATAAAGTTTCTTTTCAAGCTCTTCTAACTGATTTGATAACCTTATGTTCTCTTCTAAATCAATTTTCTCGGTCTCAGACGTACGTAGCTTAGCGGTCAGGTCATCTACTTCGGTCATTAGTTTTTCTGACTCTGTTGAACAACTCACATTCTCTTCTCTTAAATTAGAAATCGTGCACAGGTAGCTAGAAATTTCTAAGCTTTGTTTTTCCATAAAGTCAGACTGTTTAGTGACACGGTGTTCCAGAGATGAGAGAAGTTGTTCTTTTTCTTTTAATAGACGCTTGTAAGAGTCAAGTTTGTTCATTGAAAGTTACATCTGATCAAGTAAAGCTTCTTGAAAAGGGGCACATACCTGGCAAGGAGCATTGTGATCTTCTTCATCAGTATCGGATGGTGATGAATGGTTGCCCATGAAACACAAATGAGCTTCAGCATCCTCAGGTTCTTCATCCGACACTTGTAACCAGTAATCGTCTTCAGCCATTAGAGCTTTACCGGCTTCCTTTTCTTTGGCAAGAAGCAGCTTGGCTCGGTAGTAGTATGCGTTGCGCACAATTGGCTTGCGACAATCTTTGGCGAAATGACCTAACCGACCACAATTGTAACATTTGATCGGTTCGTCTTTCGGCTTTTCTTCATTTCTCTTGTCAGGCTTCTTACCAGCTTCAAAGCGACTATTACCTTCAGACTTTTCTCGATGATCACGTCGAGTAGAGACTCTTTGCTTGTTGGAAGTCTTGGTAAAAAACTTCCTCTTTTGAAATGCTTGAGTGAGAAAAACCATTGCTTCTTTCATCTTGGCAAGTTCTGGATCTGAGTCGCTATCGGGATCTTCAGGTTCAGAATCACTCAGCACGGGCTCTTTTCCAGATGATCGGCTGATGGACTTGCCTCTTCTTTCAGATACGAGTGCTATTTGATCAGTTGCTGACTTTTCCTCTGCTTTCCCAATAAGTTCCATCACTTCTTCTTCGTCTTGGAGCAGCATTTCATAGAGTTCGTGAAGATACAACTTCTCCATGGTCTGAGTGTGACGTATATGGGAGACGAACGGTTTCCACTCAGGCTGTAAATTGTTCATAAACTTTATGTTGTTTTCCGTGTTCGTCTTTGTGATCTTATTTTTCTGAAGATCATTTAGAAGCATATTAAACCTTTCGTAGGTTTCCGTCAGCGTTTCACCCTTTCGTGCTTTAAACCCATCATATCTGGTGATACAGTTGGTCACCTTTAGCTGGTTATTGATGTGGCTTACCATCATCATCTTCTCTATTTGGTCCCACATCTTTTTCGATGAGTCCTTGAAGCTATCTATACAAGCATAGATGTCATTCGGTAGACTTTGAAGAAGGTACGATTTTGCCAGCTTTTCTGCCTCGTACATTTCCTTTTCCTCCTTAGTAAAATCACCAACAGATTTCCGAATCTGACGCTCTGGCCTTCCTTCAGCTGGGTTTCCCGGTACCACTTTCATTGGCCAATCTTGTGGACCCTCAGTCAGGCATTTGTATATATCTTCATAGTTGGATTTTGCTTCTATGAAGTTCATAAATCGGTCATGCCACTGAGGGTACTCTCCCCGAAAGAGCACCGGGGGCTTTTGGTCAGAACCGATGGCTAGAGCATCCCTAGAGTTCATGTTTACTTCTTAACTTAAGAGCACTGTAATGATCGTTAGGCAAGCAGAATGATCCAAATACAATAAAACAGAAGAAACACAGAAACACTTGGTCTAATCAGAAAATCAGGTCAAACAATATCCGGTCGAAGGTATGCCCGGAGGAAGCAGGTATCCGGTCGAAGGACACGTCCGGGGATACACTTATCCGGTCGAAGGACAAGACCGGAGGAACACGTATCCGGTCGAAGGACAAGACCGGAAGAACACGTATTCGGTCGAAGGGATTTGACCGGAGAAACTCTTATTCGGTCGAAGGGACAAGACCGGAGCACTCTTATTCGGTCGAAGGGACAAGACTGGAGCACTCTTATTCAGTCGAAGGGACAAGACCGGAGCACAAGTGTCCGGTCGAATACTCAGGTCGAAAGACTTAAAAAAGATAACTACAAAACAATAGATAAGGTCGATTAACACCGAAGAACATGATGAGTTCGACCAAAGAACACGATGAGTTCGACCGAAGAACTCGAAGAGTTTCTGAGAATCGATCGAACCCAAACCCAGATCCTTCGATCCTTTGATCGAAGGAATTCAAAAAAATCAAACAAAACAATGACCGGATACGAAAGAAAACCCAGAATCACTAAGATCGAATGTTAACTTTCCAGAAAAATACCAGATTCGATCGAAAGAAAAAAAATTCCAGAAAATACAATTCGATCGATAAACCACAAAACCAGATAATCAAATAAGGCACATATTAGCGATTAACACATAAAAGAAGATTATAGGGTTTTAGACAAACCTTTTTTTCTGGATCAAACCTTTTGCCTATTAGCTCTGATACCAATTGTAGATCCCAGTGCAGTGCAATCACAAGTAAATATGAACAATGAAGAACAGATTATAGGCCACAACAACTAGTCATATGATTGATAATACTTCAAAGGGTTAAGGTTTACAGAGAGAATTTCTGATAAGGGTATGTAAACCTAATGACTAGAAAACTGAATAATGAATTTCTAAAACTAACAAAATGAAATAGAAATAACTTTAAATACTCAGGCTCGCAGGCCTAATGGGCTTATGGGCTTTAAGGCCCAACAAGCTTACAACTTAAGAACTTGACATAATTTACCCTGAACTTCTATTTAACTAACAAAGTAGCCCTAACAATGGTAGCCAAGACATTGGTTATGCGCACCAATTTACCTACATGTGTTTGAGGTTATGCAATAATATACGCAACTTTACTTCTTCATTTTGAGACCTATTAATAGCTAACCAGTCTCATGTGTATCAGTTGCTAACTGGATATAAGCCTGATATTTTACGTTTACACATGTTTGGTTGTGCAGTATGTGTGCCAATTGCGCCCCCACAGCGCACCAAAATGGGTCTTCAAAATGATTAAGTATGTTTGTTGAATATGAATCTTCAAAAATTATCCTATAATTAGAATACTTGACGGGTGATCTGTTTACCGCTAGATTTGCAGATTGTCACTTTGATGAGGCAGTCTTCCCGTCGTTAGGGGCAGGTAGGAAAAATGATTTTCCATAGGAACGACAGGAAGTGTCATTAAATATTCCCACTTTGTCTCATGTTGATCCCGAAACTTCATAATGTAAAGTTGAAGTCAAACGAATCAGACTGATACCTGATACGTTTAATGTTATTCCAGAAGTGACAAGATCACATATATGAGCTGCAAATATACTCACAAGGTTAAATTCCCCAAACAGGGGTACAACATTGCTGGAAAGTGTGTTGCAATCACACATGGTGGAGGTGTGGTTGAGGTCGTAGCTCCCAAACGGAAATGGGGGAAGCAAATTGGTTCGATAGATACTCATCTAAAGGAAGAGAAGAGTAAGGCACAACTATTTGTCATCAATACATAAACCTCTCATGAGATTGTCTCTGTTTAAACTATGTCTATGAATCATTACTAGAGGATGCATAGAAGTTAATATTGATTCCAGAGATCAAAGAAATCTCAAATGAATTATGAGAGTGCATATGAGTCGATGGACATATCAAACATACTCATTGATGATATATTTCACATATATTGTTGCTTTTGAGATGATAGAGCACATTAACATCGAACCAAGCTCAGTTGAAAAATATCAACAAGAGCAAGTTGGCCTAAATAAGCAATCTAGCAGAATCATATTATTTGACAAATGAACAGGTATTTGGTTTGGTAGTGCTAACCTACCAAGTGTAAAGCCTGTAAGACATAGATAAATCATTTTTCATAAATCGTAATGAGAATAATGAAGTCATAATGTATGAGGCTCTCCTTTGGCGCAAGGTTTCGCACAACGCCCTGGATTGACCACGAAAAGACTTACTCTCCCGTGATGGACGTTATAACGTTCTGCTAATTAATTAGCCTAGTAGTTTCTGAAGGACTGGAAATGCAGCTCATGAATGTGGTTACCACATATCTATATGGGGATCTAAATTCAGAGATATATAAAAAGTGCTTAATGATATCACATTACCAAAATCAAGTAACTTTAAACCACGAAATGCGTTTGCAATAAAACTAAAACGCTCACTTTATAAATTAAAGCAATCTATGCGGTGTGGTATACCCGCCTAAGTGAATAACTGAGTGGGAAAAGATATATAAGAACGATGAACTGTGCCTTTGCGTATTTATTTAGGAAAACAAGTTCCAGATTTTTAAAGTAGCTTTATATGTCGATGTTATGAACATAATAGGCACTTTTGATGAAATAAGAGTAGTCACATGCTACTTGAAATCTAAATTTGAGATGGAAAATCTTGGGAAAACTTGGTTTTGTCTAGCGATTTGAGCTAGGACACCGAGTTTATGAAATATTAATTCACCGATCGCATATGTCTAGAAAATAATCAGGCAATTTAATATGGACAAAGCGCATCAGATTACACTCCCATGATCGGTCAAAGTGTTGGATATAAGGAAACATCCATTTCGTCTAAAGGATGGTGACGATAAAGTGTTGGAGAGTTGGAATTCCCTATCTAAGTACAATATGCGCATTATCATACTTAGCACAATACACTTGACTGTATATTGTATTTCTCAGTGAACTTGTTAGCTAGATTTTGCTCAATGCCAACGCAACGTCATTGTAATGATATCAAATTAATCTTTTGAAATCATTGACATAGGCTTATACTTTCCTTATAGAAAAAATGGGATTGATAATGAAACTTCAATACCTACTTAGAATGTAAGCAGCCAAAATACTAGCTCTTATAGAAAAACACCAAACAATATATTGGTATGTCTTTGCTGATATTAGGTATGTGTCTGATCCATACAAAGGTTGTTCCCAAACTGGATAAGGAATTACCTCAGGGAACACTTCGATTGCTTGAAAGTAAGCTAAGCTAACCCTTGTAACTACCTCCTTGAACGATTCCAAGAACATTACTCTCCATGAGACTGTTCAAGAAATGTATATGATTAAGGACTGTCATTACACATATTAAATGAGCTAGTAATTTTGAGTTCAACCACTATCCTACTTGCATATATGGAAATAATGCATCATGTATCGAATAAATGAAAGTAAGATACATCAAGGGTGATAACACAAAGCTTATTCTTCTTAAAGTTTCTATACAATCAACAGTAACAAACTCTCCTCTAGATTTAAGAGAATCAAGTGAGATGTCAGGAGAATGTGACACATTTTACCAAATCATTACCTAAAACCATATTTTTGAAACATGTAGAAAGTATTAAAATCCAAATGTTTTCCAAACTCCCGTGATTAATGTACGAATCAGGGGGAGCAGTAGACAAAAGGGGGAGTCTAATATACATGTGATATTGATATGTTGTGCTCTTTCCTTCGCCCAAGGTTTTATTTTTCCTACCGGGTTTTGTTCCTTGGTGCAAGGTTTTAGCGATGCAACAATTTATAAATCATCTTGTTTTATAAACCTCTTGATTGATGTACAAATTAAGAAATATAGTAAACTAAAGAAATTGTTTATTGGTGTCTTGTACTCTTTCCTTCGTCCAAAGTTTTTATTTTTCCCATTGGGTTTTGTTTCTTTGGTGTAAGGTTTTAATGAGGCTAGAACTATGCACCATCACTCATTTGCCTCGGCACAAGGGGGAGTGTTGAAGGATTATGTGTCATCATCAAAAGGAAGTGATTGGCATAATATTTTCCTAGTATTAGAATTTACCATAATGAATGTTTTTTTTTCTTTGTAAACTCCTCCCTATTTAAAAGGCTTATGATTAATGAGAATTACAGATTTCATTCTCTCTATTTACTCTTATTCTATTCTGCTTTTACTATAACATAATTTACTATTTTCTTTATAAGTTGATCTATAAAAACACTTCCTTACATTTAGCCACCCAAAAAAAATAAACATAAATTTCGTCAATTTTAGGGGGTTTTGACGAATTACCGAGAAGTGAACCCCTCCTGCAATTTTTGAAAGAAGTCTTTTTGACCTTTTAAACTTGTAATTCATCAACCCCCCCCCCCCCCCTTTCAAATTTAGTAAAAAGTATGGTATTTTAACTAAGTCCATGTTTGGCAAACTAATTGATTAGCTAACTGATGATCGATAAACTAGACTTGGCTAATAAGTTAGCTGATAAATAAATCATGTTTAGCAAAAACTAGTTGATAGTCATGTAAAATAATCAAAATGACTTCTTCAAAAAAATCAATTATAATATTTCATAAATGTATTTAAAATAAATTTCTAATAATATTATTAAAACAAATTTCTGATAATATAATATGTTCATTAATACAAACAAGATAGAAATAAAAATTTAATAATAGAATATGTTAATTAATAGAATTTAAAATTGATTATTATGTATATACTATAGATTTTGAATTTGTTAAAACAAATTTTAAAAAAATATACATTAATTTATGATTTTAATGAACCATTACATATAATATAAATAAAAGTATTGGTGTTCTCACATATCGTGATTAATTTATAATTTTTCAAAATTTTTTTATTAATAATTAAATTAAATTAAAAAATAATAATATAAAAATAATTAATAAAATTAACAATAGTTTTAAATAACAGATAATTAAAATTAATTAATAATTAATATTAATTAATAATTTTCAATAACAATTAATTAGTATCTATTAATATTATTAATAATTAATTTCATTAATATTTATTAATAGTTAATATTTATGTATAAATAATAATTATTATTAACGAGAGTTATAATTGAAAAGGTAACAAAAAACTCCCAATAACCTACTTCAATTAGTTTATTAATAAGCTAACTTATGTCCATCCAAAAGTGTAGTTAAAAATTAATGTATATATATATATATATATATATATATTTTTTTTTTGAAAGGCAAATATATTTCAACCAATCTTGCAGGTACAACAGAATATCTAAGGCCAAAACCTTAGCCACCATTACAACTTTCCATCACTACTATACAACTACCTTAAAAAGACAGGCAAGAAAAATAAAAAACCACCACAGTACATCGACCAGGAATCAGAGACGAGAAACAACTAGGCAATACTTAAAACTACGACTCAACGTAGCAACTCATAGTTTGCGAGAGACAAACTCTTGATCCCTTTCGTCGACCTCTACCCGAAAACCTCAAATCTCTGTGTAACTTCTTTCAAGCACCTCGAATTAGGATAGAGAATTCGGATCAGTTGGAACTCGAGCAATTGCTCCGCTACTTTCCTTTTATCTTCTCTAAATACTACGCTATTTCTGTGTTCCCAAATTAGATATAAGGCTGCCCAAATTACTCCAATCCAGAGCGAAACGGCCGAATTTTTATTAACCGAATTCACTCCATTTTGGAGGATTTCTCGTACCGATGCCACCGCTTCCAGGTTTTTGTGCCACCATTTTCTAATTAACACCCACAATTGTTTTATCTCCTGACAAGATACTAATGCATGATCAACCGTTTCGACCGATTCACCACATCTAGGACACAATATCGAATGTAACTCTATCCCCATTCTATCTAAACCGATCGATATGGGATTCTTCCCCTTTTAGCTTTCCATATAAATACACATACCTTTTTGGGGATGATTTTCACCCAATTTGTCGGTTCCGCCGTATTATTGATACTCGAACTTCCCTCTTCCATAAGTTCTCTTAAATTCTTAACCTTGAAGATTTTCGAATCATCTAGCGACCACTCCATTTTGTCTTCTCGATCTTTTACAGAATGATTGTCTTCTAATCTTCGGATGAGATTTTCCAACTCGCCGATTTCCCTTCCTCTTGCTGATCTTCTCCATTTCCATTCCCACTTCCACGCCTCCTCCAACAACGTTCCTCTATCTGCGATCTTTGCGCTTTTATCCGTTTCCAATCGGTAGATCCTTCCGAATTCTTCTTTTAATGTCTTTGTTCTAGCTCATAACTCTTCCCAAAAGCCTGTAGTTTTTCCGTTTCCAACTTTTTTCCGAAAGGAGCTTGAGAATGGTACTCCCATGTTGTCCACTTCTGCACCGATACGAGCAATATTTCTAGAAATTGTACTTGCACCAAACTCATTAATTTCATTATCAAACAGCCCCCCGACCCCACATATACTTTCGATGATTTTTACCCAAAAAGCCTTTTTTTCTACTCGAAAACGCCACCACCATTTCCCCAATAGGGACCAATTGATCCATTCCAAACTACCTATATTTAAGCCCCTATTTTTGAAACTCGTCACTGAATCCTCCCACTTGACCCACACAAGACCTTTCTTTACGCTCTCTCCCCCCCCACCCCCCAAAAGAATCTACATCTCACCCTTTCTATCTCATTTATCACTCCACACGGGGCTCGGTACAAAGAGAAAACGTACAATGGAAGACTTCCCAATACCGATTTAACCAAAGTCAATCGCCACCAAACGAGATCACTTTAGATTTCCATGAAGCTAGCCTTTTTTTTACCTTTTCTATTGCCGAATCCCAATGTACCAACTGTCTCATTGATACACCAACCGGGAGACTCAAATATGTAAACGGAAACGAGCCCATTCCGCATCCCACACTTCTTGCCCAACTTTGAACTTCTTCTTCCTCTACTCCCAAACCCCATATTTTGCTTTTGCAAAGATTTATTTTTAGCCCCGACATCAAATGAAAACATTTAAGGATTTTGAGTAGGTTTTTGAGGTTGGATAAACTCCACTCACCAAAAAAAATAGCATCATCCGCGTATTGTAGATGCGAAATTGAGACATTATTATCCCCTACCTTGATGCTTTCAAAAAGACCTTTGTTTACTGCTTCTTCCATTAGCAAATGTAAACTTTCATCCACAATGAGAAAAAGGAACGGGGCCAATGGATCACCTTGTCGCAAGCCCTTGCTCATTTTGAATTCATTTGTTGGACTACCATTGACTAGTATTGACATCGAAGCGGAAGTGAGGCAAGACTTTATCCACGAGACCCATTTCACTCCAAATCCCATTTTTTGCAAACTATCGATCAAGAACTCCCATTCCACGCTATCGTACGCTTTTTCGAAATCAACCTTGAAAACCATCCCTTTTTCCTTCTTCTTTTGCATGAAGTCAATTACCTCGTTTGAAATGAGGACCCCGTCTATAATGGATCGACCTTTCACGAAAGCGCTTTGGGTATCACTAATTACCTTTGGCATCATGGTTTTAATCCTTTCGGCTAAGATTTTTGCAATAATCTTATAGAAAATGCCAATTAGACTAATTGGTCTAAACTCCCCTAGATACGTCGGATTTGCAACTTTAGGAATCAAAGTAAGGAAAGATGAATTACAACCCCGACTAATCTCCCCTTTAACACCGAACCATCTTATCGCCCTCATGAGATCCTCCTTTACCGTTTCCCAAAACCTATTTATAAAACCACAAGTGAACCCATCCGGTCCCGACGCTTTATTGTTACCGCAACTTTTAATAGCTTCTAAGACTTCCCCTTCATCAAACGAGCGTTCCAACCAATCCACATCCTCTTTTGACAATTTTTTAAATTTTTCGACGTGAAGAGATGGCCCCCTCGATCTTGTAGACGTGAATTTATCTTTGAAGAAGTCGTGTGCATATTCTTTGATTTTGGTTGGCTCATCCGTCCACCCCGAATTAGAGTACAATCCTCTAATCGAATTCTTCCTTTCTCTATACTTAATGGCCGCGTGAAAAAGTTTTGAATTTTCGTTCCCTTCCGCTATCCACTTAACCTTTGCTTTTTGTCTCGCCATATCGCATTTCTTTTTTTTCCAAGTCTAGCCATTTTTGTTTAGCGTGCAACCAACTTTCCCTATTTACTTCATCCCATCCAAACTGTTCCGCCTCTATTTCTCTCTTCAACGCCTCTTCTTTCCAAACCCCCAACTCTTTTTCTAATCCCCCAAACTTCGCTTTTCCCCATTCTTTGATTGCTTCTTTAACATTTTTTAACTTGTCCCTAAAAACACAGTCTGGGCGATTCGACATGATATTTTTTCCCCATGAAGCTTTCACCTCCTCCTCTAACCCTTCCTCCTTCAACCACGAATCAAAAAATTTGAACGGTTTCGGTCCGAAATTATTTTTGTCTTCATAAAGCATGATTAGGGCATGATCCGACCATATTCTCTCCAATACTTTTACCCCCAAATTGTTCCACGTGCACCCAAAGTCACTCGTAACAAGGAACCGATCTAGTTTGCTGAATTCAGACCGTCGTCGCTAATCCTCGTGAATTTTCTCCCAAACATCGGAATTTCAATCAAGTTGCTTCTATTGATGAAGTCGTTGAATTCCTTTACCGCCTTGAGATCCGTGTTAGAATTTAGCCTCTCATGTGATCCCCGAACCTCATTAAAGTCTCCGAACAGACACCACTTCACCTCGTCCCGTTCTACAATTTTTTCTAATCTACCCCATAATTCAATTCTACCTTTGATATCATTTGGTCCATATACATTTATGAACCCCACCTTACCTTCTACCCCCACCCAAGAGCCTACCACTGTCAAAAAAGACGGGTCTTCAATTACGTATTCACATTCAAACATCTTTCTTTCCCACATCGTGACAAGTCCTCCCGAATTACCAATGGCGTCTACCTTTGCAAAGTCTACATCATCTCCACCCCAAATACCACTAATCTGAACTTGATCCCAATTTTTAATTTTCGTTTCTTGGATACCCAGTAAGCTTGGTTTCACCGTTCTACGAATTTCTTTTATCCAAAAATTTTTCCCCATCGACCCTATTCCCATCATATTCACTGATAAACAGTTCATTCTAAATTTATTGGGAATTCGAACTCACCTGATTTGATTGTATCGCCTGGATTATAGGCTTCCCCCCTTTGAGTCGTGCTTTGTGGACTTTTCCAGACCACTCCAATCGCTTACCCAAACTGCTCCACCCCTTCTGATTCCTCTTTGCTATGTAATTCGTTCGATACTGATAAGCGCGCAGCCGCTGCCATAGACTTCGAACCTACTTTCTTTTTTGACAACCTTACTTCTGTACACGCTCTTGAAGCTTTCCTATGACCCATCTTCTTATTATTCTGTCTGGCCAACTGTTTTAGCAAATGAAAACTTACCTTTCCTCACCCGAAGTTGAATGACTCGCTTCTTTTTCCTTTCGATTTCTCCACTGGTTCCTTCTGCTTAATTGCGATTTCTTCCTGTCTATGATCAGACCTGGAATCTTCAGCGTGAACATATGCGACCTCCTTATCAAAGTTTGGGCTTACTTTACCTTTGGACTTTTCCTTATTTTTGCACTTAATTGACTCTGAGACAGCCCAAGTCTTTGTCCTTCTGGCCCACCATCACCATACCCCATTTGGGCCGAGATATCTGCCCCAACTAAGTTTACTCCAAGGCCCCCCAAAAGAAAATTATTATAAGCAGTCTTATTATTTTCTATGGCATACCCATAATTGTAGATTTTATCTTTATTTGTTCCTTCCTTCCCCAAAGAGTCAACCGCCTCCCCCTTTTTATTGGAACTCTCCCCACCTTTATTATGCATTGGAACACCCACTCCTGATGTTTCATCCGACCTTTCAGATTCTCCCTCGCTCCCATCCTTCTCCCCTTCGCCGACTAGATTTCGATTTGCATCGCCGGAGATGTCTTCTGAGCCATCCTTGTTCTTGCTGGCCACTGAACCCTCGCCTTCGCCGGAATCTCCTTACCAAGTTTCTTCCACCCCCCAATCATCTTCTGACATCCTACCTTCTTCCAACCATTGCGACGAACCAGTAGATCCATCTTCCTTATATCCGCTGCTTGAACAAAACATATCCTCCCTATCCCATTCTAAGTCCTTCATTAAGCTAGTTTCTTCTTCAACGATCATAATCCGATAGAAAAACTCCCCTACTTTTATGCACTTTAGACAATTTATCGTTGATAGTTCCCCAAGCTAGACTATTATTCTCCTCCAATTCGCACCCCATTGTTTTTAATACTTCTCCCCAATTACCCGCAATAGCCGTGAAAATTTCTCTTTTCCACCCATGGAGTGGAACTCCTATGATTTTGATCCATACTAATCTTTCTAAGTTTCGATACCCTTCCAACTACAAACGAAGACCATTAATCCAGAAGTGTAAACCGTGCACCTTATTATGTAGGACTTTTTTTTAACGCTTCCTCCCCTCCAAATCTTAGTAAAATCTGGCTTCCACCCAAATACTTTATGTCCTTTACCCCAATGGCTTCTTCTTCTCTGCACAAATGACTAATAGCCCCGTTGTTATCAGTCGATTTTACATTTCCTACTAAACTCCATTTTAATTCCTTATCCTCCTGCCATATTCCAATTACTTCTTCTTCCTCCTCAACTACGACCTTGTTTTTTACTCTTTTTTCTTCATTAGAGCCCTTCACCACCTCTGCAAATGATCTTCTCTCCATTCCCACTACTTGCCTGTTGTGTGACTTGACGTTTTTGTCTCCATGTTGCGTCTCCTTCTTGCTCTCGAGAATATTTCCGCTACCTTGCTTGTTTCATTCCCTACCTCTTTCTGCCATGAAAACACCTAAATTAATGTCAAACTGTTTGAAAATTAAGGTATCTTATGCTTGTCAAACGCCTAAATGAATGAATACTTTTTGGCCTTTTATAATATGTGGGTATCATTTTATGACAAAATCAGAAAGTCATAAAATTGACTAAATGCTTTAACAAAAATACCAGTAATTTTCGAGAATGCATAAAAAATAGTGATTTTGTTAATTGTTTTATGAATATATGGTAATTTCAGTGAATTCCTCATTCTATAATGCTTTTCGTTTTTTGTCTTGACTTTGGGGCTATTTGCTAAACGTTTACCGGGTAAGCGTTTTACTGGGTAAGCGCTTACTGACTCATTTATCTTACCGGATAACATGACAAGGGTCGATAACCTTTACCCGGTAAAAGCTATGATAAGAACGGAGAGTCTTGCCCCAAGGCCGGCCCTAGCCATGTGCAACCCGTGCAACCCCATAAGGCATCAAAGCCCAAGGGGGGATAAAGTTGTCGTGTATTACTAGTTTTGGGTTTAATAATTTGAGAATTTGACAACTATGTTTTAACTATAAAAACAGACCAATGCCTGGTAGTGATGGATACTGAATGCGCATCGTGAACCAATAAACGCTCAACATTTCAACAACTCAAGCTGAAATCTATTTAGCATCTTAAATAACAAACACGAATGAACAAATTTTCTTAATGAACGAATATGATCACAAAAAGTTCCGTTCGTTTACGTTCGTTCGTTTAGCATCTTAACGAACGAACACTAACGAGCACATTTTCTTTACAAATGAACAAAATACAAAAAAATTTGTTTGTTTACTGTTCTTGTTCGTTCACTTGTTCCGTTAAGTTAAACGAATGAACAAGAACACAAAAACTTTCATTCATTTATCGTTCGTGTTCGTTTTTTTGTTCGGTTAAGTTAAACGAACGAACGCAAACAAGCCTTCGTTCATGTTCGTTTGGTTCGTTTTGCATATTGAAATTTGCAATGCATATAAGCATATCACTGTTTCAGCACCGTTGGAGCACTCTGCACAACAATAACAACATATTATGATATTCCCTTACTGGGCACTTGTTGGAAATATTGTGGAAGATTGGAAGTTTTCTTCCATCCTACATAGGGGGAAGTAGAAAAAGAAGAGATTTTATAAGCCTTTTCATTCAAATGAGCTTTGAATGAATTAATGGGCTTATGGTGGGGGTTTCAAAGAAGTGTAACGCACGCGTGCGCGTGGCCGAGGTCAAGGGCGCAGGCGCGGTTTTCGCATACTGGCGCGAGGAGGCGCACTTTTCACTTCGCATCGGAGCTGATGAGCCTCGCCCCGTGCTACCGAGCTTTCCTTTTATAGAAAATTATAAAGAAAGCTGAGAAACAATTTTATTTTTGTGATTAAGATAAATCTGTTTTTTATTTAGATTTTAAATTTGAAATCTTTTAATAAATGAATAAAAAACATGTTTAATCTAAAATTCAGCTAGAGACGTAGGCCCTGTTTGTTTTTTCATTTTAACCACTTAATACACTTATTACTTATTCGGTCAGATGTTTTTTAATTCAGACTGTTTGTTTTTTTTTTATTTTTTTCAGAGCCACTTATCACTTAATTCCAATTGGAGAAAAAAGTGGTGACCTAACAACTTAATTCCTCTTATTGCTCCCAATTTCACACACCTCCAATCTCCAATTTCACACGCCTCCAATCGCTCTTGACCCAAATCGAGATCAAAACCAGTTCGAGATCAAATCAAGATCATCCCTGTGATTTTTTGCTTCCTTCTTCCCAAATTGAGATCAAATTTCACACGCCTCCAGTTATGTCGTCCTTCATCCCTGTGATTTTTTGCTTCCTTCTTCCCAAATCGAGATCAAATTTCACACACCTCCAGTTATGTCGTCTTTCATCCTTGTGATTTTTTCTTCCTTCTTCCCTGTTATTTTTCTTCCTCCGTGTGTGTGTTTCAAAAAAGGAATGGTTTTTTGCTTGTTGCGTCTATGTGTTCTTCATGAGATAAGACAATGGCAACCTGCATCATCTTTATTAATCCTAGTCTAATGGCAACCTGAATCATCTTTATATTCTTCATGAGATAAGATAATGCAGGGGTTGTTGGCCCTAACCTAGTAATGTAGAACAACCCACATATTTAATCCAACTAGTTTTCTTTTTTATTAACCATAGCATATGTCATGTAACACCCGAAAATCTAAGGTAAGTAGTCCCTTCGTTCCTTGACTTTTGTTAAAATTGAGAATCTCCTTGTGTGCTTAATAGGTGTTTTGTCAACCTCTTTATGTGTACGTTAATATGCCTAATTAGCTTCGCTTTATCGAACCTTAGAAAAGTCAAGTTTCGGTGTCGAGGGGAGTGGTCGCGATTGTGCCATCGCGATAGTGCCTTGGCATAATCGCCTGGCACCATCGCGAGAATTGTACCGAGAGGGGGGGAGCGATCGCGATTGTGACATAGCGATAGTGCCCTTGGCACAATCGCCTGAGATGTACCGTGGGTCGTTCGAGTGGCGCGATTGTGCCCTCGCGATAGTGCCACGGGCACAATCGCCGGGCACTATCGCGGGCGATGTCTGAGGGTATAAAATCCAACTTTGACCTATTTTGACTTCACTTCTCATCTTAAATCGTTTTGGGGCCGGTTTGGAGCAAATTTGGGCGATTTTCTTCCACTTCTAAACCTACCAAACATTTATTGAAGCCCTAGATTAGTTAGAGGCATTTATTGGTGTTAAAGGGAGCTAGGGGATATTTCAAGGGAGCACTCAAGTCGTCATCTTCTCATCATTCACTCCTAGTTCTCTAGGGTTTTGTGTGAAACCCTAGATAGTGACTTTCTCACACTATTTTCAAAAGAGATACTTACCTTATGTGTTTACTTGTTAATAATGCATGTATATGTAGAATGTTTGATCACCTGATAAGTTTGACCTAACTGTCACATTTGAGATTTTGGAGTTGTGGCCTTGGTTATTATTGTGGGTAATAATGTTACGATTATTAGTGGTATTTGGGCTTAATAATATGTATTTTATGAGACATGGGTAGTATTGGAATATTTGCATGCTTTAGAGTTTTTACCTAAATTATGCTTGGGATGGTTGGAGTCTTATACATGTATTTTGCGGGTATGGAATAATGTATAGAGACGGACATTGTACGTACGTTGGGCGAACCATGAGTAAGTGCTAGGAGGATGTAGTCTTAGGTGCCACTATAATGGTATGCGCGTAGACCTCCGCCATTTGGAGTAATGCCTGGGAGGTAGTCTTCAAGTGTGTCGGGCCTTCGGGATGTTGCTCAAGCGAGTGAACATCAAGGTACATTGACTCGAGGTAAAACTCATTGGTGTAATGGGTCTCCCCCATGATTGACCCTGTTGGAATTTTAGTGGTCGGAGGATTATAGTTGATCGTTATGTACTTTATCTGTATGCATGCCATGTTTTCTTATGCAACTCACTAGACCCGTTTGGTCTAACACTTGATTGTTGGTATGTATCTCAGGTTCTAGTGGCGCGATCGCCAAGGAGACGTAGACGGATGTAGTGGTGAGCTTGGGAGCATTTTTGGGATGCCAATACTGAAGACCGTTCATGTGGACTTAGTTGACAACCTTTTTGTAATCTTATGTCTAGATAGATTTAGATTAGAGAGTTGTCATCTATTGTCGCTCCTTATTAGAAACTTGTAATTTAACAGGCATTTGTTGTTCCTCTCGTATGAGCTCATTGGCTTAGAAATTTTTATATAGCATATTTCTCTTTTCCGTAAATTTTTGTTAGTCCTATTTTGGGGTGTTACAAGTTGGTATCAGAGCTCTAGTTTAAGTGAACTAGGTGTTGACTCTAGTATACCTAGACTTAGACTGGTTATGCTTATAGAATCACTGTCCAATTGGGTAGAGCATTCTTAGGTGGGGAGAGTAGTAGGAATTCGGAAATTACATGGATTGAAATTATGATGATGATAACGAGAATTCTTGTGTAAAGTACGTTCACAATTTCACTTGGCCGGTGTTGTTCTGAATATATGATTACGTGAGAATGCATGAAATTGTTTTTATGATGGTTGATCTTTGTAAGTAGTACGTACTAAACTGGTTATCTTTTAAAGAATTAACCGGTATGATTCTTATCGCGTGTGACAGTTCATTATGGTAAACACGAGGAGTCGAGTCAGGGTGACCGAGGAAGCGAATGAGGCAAGTGTAACTGCCCCAGGGGCAAATCGACAAGCGGATCCAACAGCGGATCGAGTTATTCCGCCGATACCCCCAATGCTAGACAGGATAGTAGATGCGACTCCTCAAGGGAACTTGGAAGCTGAGAACCCGGTTATTCAAGAAGCGGACCCTTAGTCAGTCCTACTGGCTAGCATACTGCAGATGATGAACTCTGCGATGGACAAGCGGGACGAAAGACTCATGAAGGTATTTGAAGACCGAGATCCAAGCAACCGGAGACATGAGACGGTGGGGGACAATGCAGTGATGGGATCAGGTGATGCCATTAATGCACCCGGGACGGAGGAGCATGCAACCAAGGCCGATAAGAGGAAGGAGGGGGGTTGTTCTTTCAAGACCTTCCTATGCAGTCGGGCTCCGGAATTCACTAGAACGACCGACCCATTAGCCTGCATGAAGTGGATTCAAGATGTGGAGATGGCTTTCGAGTCAAGTGAGTGTGCGGACTCTCAGAGAGTCAAGTTTGCCTCTCAACTGCTTGGAGGGGATGCTCTGAGTTGGTGGAACGTCACCCGAAGAGCGCTCACACCGGAAGTTTTGGCCAAGCTCACTTGGCCAACATTCAACAAGAAAATCATGGAGAAATATTGTAACGAGAGAGCGCTTGACAAGGTAGAGGAGGAGTTCAGAAGTCTGAAGAAGGGTGACCTGTCGGTCGCCGACTACGCCATACAATTTTTGGACAAGCTCAGTTTGGTCGAGCATTTGGCAACAGACGAAGGGTCCAAAATCAAGGCATTTGTGAAGGGATTACCGGCGGAGATGAAGACGGGCGTGAGGAACGCTCAAAAGGCCACTTTGCAGGAAGTAATTGAGGAATCTCAGTTAGTAGAAGATGATATTCTACAAGAGAAAGAGGAGAAGAAATTGCAAGGCGAAAAGCGTAAGTGGGAGGGGCCAACCGGGCCTGTACGATCTTCCAAACCCTTTAACGGGGGGAGGAACACTGACCAGCGACGGGAGGCGAGGTGGTGCCCCAAATGTAAGAGTAAGCACTTCGGGCCTTGTAATCCGAGGCCGTTTTCTGGAGCTATGGAATGTTTTAAGTGTAGGCGAAAGGACCACATTAGTCGGGATTGCCCCTCACGGGGAGTTTGTTATGAGTGTCGAGAACCGGGACACATCAAACGCGATTGCCCTAAGTTAGCAAAGGGTAACCAAGGGGCGTCCAGTGGGGTCTTGTCAAGGAAAGAAGCTCCACCGAAGGCGCCAAGTCGGGCCTTTTAGATGACGGCTAATGAAGCAAGAGAAGCGGCGGACGTAGTGTCGGGTACGTTTCTAGTGAACTCTCTACCTGCCCGTGTTTTATTCGATTCTAGTGCGAACCGATCTTTTGTGTGTACATCTTTTTGCAAGAACCTCACTACTCCTTGTAGTTTGTTGAATGATGCTCTAGTAGTGGAAGTAGCCAATGGAGAGCATATGGTTGTTCGGAGTTGTTATGTAGGTTGTACGTTAGAATTAAGTGGAGAGCCCTTCGTTATAGATTTGTTACCGACCTATATAGGGGGTTTTGATGTAATAATAGGAATGGATTGGTTAGCTAAGCACGACGCTGGCATCTTTTGTTCTAAGAAGATGATTTGAGTACCCTTGTCTAAGGGTGGGGAAGTGATAGTTTACGGTGAGAAGAATCGAGGAACCGGTATGATAATATCGTCACTCAAGGCACGCAAGAGTTTAGCCAAAGGATGTGAGTCGTACTTAGCTTATGTGATCGACGCGAAGCTAGAGAAGAAGAAGTTAGAAGATGTAGAGGTGGTGTGCGACTACCCGGATGTCTTTCCGGATGATCTGCCTGGACTTCCACCGGAACGACAAGTGGAGTTCCACATCGACCTTACTCCGGGAGCCGCTCCGATTGCTCGTGCTCCCTACCGTTTAGCCCCGACAGAAATGCAAGAGGTGATGACGCAACTCCAAGAGGTAATCGGAAAGGGGTTTATACGACCGAGCTCGTCTCCTTGGGGAGCGCCAGTACTGTTTGTGAAGAAGAAAGATGGATCTATGCGGATGTGCATAGACTACCGTGAGCTCAACAAAGTTACCGTAAAGAATAAGTATCCACTTCCGCGGATCGACGATCTATTCGACCAACTTCAAGGAGCGGGGTGTTTCTCTAAAATAGACTTACGATCCAGTTATCATCAAGTGCGAGTGAAGGAGCGCGATATACCGAAGACGGCGTTCCGGACGAGGTACGATCACTACGAGTTTCTAGTTATGCCGTTTGGGTTGAACAATGCTCCGGCCGTGTTTATGGAATTGATGAACCGAGTATGTCGACCTTTATTAGACAAGTCGGTTATAGTCTTCATCGACGATATCCTCATCTATTCTCGTGACGAGCTGGAGCATCGACGACATTTGCGAGAAGTTTTGGAAATCCTCCGTAAGGAGAGGTTGTATGCCAAGTTTTCAAAATGCGAGTTTTGGCTTCAAGAGGTTCAATTCTTAGGCCACGTGTTGTCCAAGGACGGAGTGAAAGTGGATCCGGCCAAGATAGAGGCGATGATGAATTGGGAGCCACCGACGAGTCCAACAGAGATCCGGAGCTTCTTGGGATGGCCGGTTACTACCGATGGTTTATTCAAGATTTTTCGAAGATCGCGTCACCACTCACATCGTTGACTAGAAAGAACATTAAGTTCGTATGGACCGAGACGCAAGAGAATGCTTTCCGAACTCTTCAAAAGAAATTATGTGAAGCGCCAATACTATCCTTACCCGAAGGATCCGAAGATTTCATGGTTTATAGTGACACCTCTAAATTAGGATTGGGATGCGTCTTGATGCAAAGAGGGAATGTAATCGCATATGCATCGCGGCAACTCAAGGATCACGAGAAGAACTACCCTACGCACGATTTAGAGCTAGCGGCGGTGGTTTTTTCTTTAAAGTTATGGCGGCACTACCTTTACGGGACGAAGTGTACGTTGTTCACCGATCATAAAAGTTTGAAGTACATCTTCGACAAAAAGGAACTCAATATGCGACAAAGGAGGTGGTTGGAACTCTTGAAAGATTATGATTGCGAATTGCTTTACCACCCCGGTAAAGCCAATGTGGTGGCGGACGCCCTAAGCCGGAAGAGTTATGGAAGGGAAGGTAAAGTAGTGTTTTCTAGAATCGAAGTGATGTCCAGTCTTGTTGGTGACATCAAGAGGAGCCAAGCCGAAGCACTTCGTGAGGAGAATCTCAAGGCCGAGGTTATGGTGAAACAAATGGAGTTATTATCAGAGGATAGCCGCGGCCTTAAGTTGTTCCAAGGAAGGATTTGGGTACCGAAGGTCTGGGGAAACCGCGAGTTGCTCTTAGCGAAAGCACACAAGTCCAAATACTCTATACATCCCGGTAGCACCAAGATGTATAGAGACTTAAAATTGCACTATTGGTGGCCTGTGATGAAGCTCGGCGTTGCCAATTATGTGGAAAGGTGCGTCACTTGCCTTCAAGTCAAAGCGGAACATCAAAAGCCTTATGGGAGTTTGCAGCCTTTAACCATTCTGGAGTGGAAGTGGGAACACATCACGATGGACTTTGTCACTAAACTACCAAGGACCTTTAAAGGCCATGATACTATTTGGGTAGTGGTGGACAGACTTACCAAGAGTGCCCATTTCTTGGCAATGCGGGAGACGTTACCGATGTACAAATTAGCTAAGCTCTATATCGATGAAGTGGTGTCTCGTCATGGTGTTCCGTTATCCATAGTCTCAGATAGGGATAGTCGGTTTACTTCCAAGTTTTGGGATGGATTGCAAAGGGAATTGGGCACAAAGGTTAAGTTGAGTACGGCATATCACTCCCAAACTGACGGACAAAGTGAGATGACGATCCAAACCCTAGAGGACATGCTGCGATCATGCGTCATAGACTTTGGAGGAACTTAGGATTCGCACTTGCCGTTAGTGGAGTTCGCATACAATAATAGTTACCATTCGAGCATCGGAATGGCTCCATTCGAAGCACTCTATGGGCGGAAGTGTAGGACTCCGGTGTGTTGGCTCGAGGCGGGAGAGAAACAATTTGCGGGTCCCGAAATTGTACAAGCAACGGCGGATAAGGTGAAGGGCATTCGAGAACGATTGAAGGCGGCTCAAGATTGACAAAAGAGCTACGCGGACAAAAAGCGGAGGCCGGTTGATTTCCAAGTGGGGGATCGGGTTATGTTGAAGGTGTCGCCGTGGAAGAGTATTATCCGTTTTGGGAAGCGCGGGAAGCTTAGCCTCCGTTTCCTAGGGCCCTTCACGATATTAGAAAAGATAGGCCTTCAAGCTTATCGTTTGGCCTTGCCACCGGAAATGGACGGAATCCACCCTACTTTTCATGTTTGTTATCTTCGCAAGTGTCTAGCCGAGAAAGAAAGTGTTATCCCTTTGACGGAAATTCGCGTGGACAACGGGAACCGATGTGTGGAAGAACCGGAAGCCATTCTAGAGTCAAAGACAAAACAATTGCGGCATAAAGAAGTGACGTTGGTGAAAGTCCAATAGAAGCATCACCGGGGTGCTAACGTCACTTGGGAATCGGAAGAGGACATGAAGAAAAGATACCCCCATTTATTTTAGTAAATAAGATTTCGGGGACGAAATCCTTATTTAGGTGGGGAGGATTGTAACACCCGAAAATCAAAGGTAATTATTCCCCTCGTTCCTTGAAATTTGTTAAAATTGAGAATCTCCTTGTGTGCTTAATTGGTGTTTTGTCAACCTCTTTATGTGTACGTTAATCTGCCTAATTAGCTTCGCTTTATCGAACCTTAGAAAAGTCAAGTTTCGGTGTCGAGGGGAGTGGTCGCGATTGTGCCATCGCGATAGTGCCTTCGCATAATCGCCTGGCACCATCGCGAGAATTGTACCGAGAGGGGGGGAGCGGTCGCGATTGTGACATAGCGATAGTGCCCTTGGCACAATCGCCAGGCACTATCGCCTGAGATGTACCGTGGGTCGTTCGAGTGATGCGATTGTGCCCTCGCGATAGTGCCATGGGCACAATCGCCGGGCACTATCGCGGGCGATGTCTGAGGGTATAAAATCCAACTTTGACCTATTTTGACTTCACTTCTCATCTTAAATCGTTTTGGGGCCGGTTTGGAGCAAATTTGGGCGATTTTCTTCCACTTCTAAACCTACCAAACATTTATTGAAGCCCTAGATTAGTTGGAGGCATTTATTGGTGTTAAAGGGAGCTAGAGGATATTTCAAGGGAGCACTCAAGTCGTCATCTTCTCATCATTCACTCCTAGTTTTCTAGGGTTTTGTGTGAAACCCTAGATAGTGAGTTTCTCACACTATTTTCAAATAAGATACTTACCTTATGTGTTTACTTGTTAATAATGCATGTATATGTAGAATGTTTGATCACCTGATAAGTTTGACCTAGCTGTCACATTTGAGATTTTGGAGTTGTGGCCTTGGTTATTATTGTGGGTAATAATGTTATGATTATTAGTGGTATTTGGGCTTAATAATATGTATTTTATGAGACATGGGTAGTATTGGAATATTTGCATGCTTTAGAGTTTTGTACCTAAATTATGCTTGGGATGGTTGGAGTCTTATACATGTATTTTGCGGGTATGGAATAATGTATAGAGACGAACATTGTACGTACGTTGGACGAACCATGAGTAAGTGCTAGGAGGATGTTGTCTTAGGTGCTACTATAATGGTATGCGCGTAGACCTCCGCCATTTGGAGTAATGCCTGGGAGGTAGTCTTCAAGTGTGCCGGGCCTTCGGGATGTTGCTCAAGCGAGTGAACATCAAGGTACATTGACTCGAGGTAAAACTCATTGGTGTAATGGGTCTCCCCCATGATTGACTGTGTTGGAATTTTAGTGGTCGGAGGATTATAGTTGATCGTTATGTACTTTATCTGTATGTATGCCATGTTTTCTTATGCAACTCACTAGACCCGTTTGGTCTAACACTTGATTGTTGGTATGTATCTCAGGTTCTAGTGGCGCGATCGCCAAGGAGACGTAGACGGATGTAGTGGTGAGATTGGGAGCATTTTTGGGATGCCAATACTGAAGACCGTTCATGTGGACTTAGTTGACAACCTTTTTGTAATCTTATGTCTAGATAGATTTAGATTAGAGAGTTGTCATCTATTGTCGCTCCTTATTACAAACTTGTAATTTAACAGGCATTTGTTGTTCCTCTCGTATGAGCTCATTGCCTTGGCAATTTTTTTATACCATATTTTCCTTTTCCGGAAATTTTTGTTAGTCCTATTTTGGGGTGCTACATGTCATCTTTGGGTTAACTTATCATTTGATTGTACTAGATGTAACATCCCAAAAATGGGACTAACAAAAATTTCCGGAAAATGGAAATATGGTATATAATAATTGCCAAGGCAATGAGCTCATACGAATGGAACAACAAATGTCTGTTAAATCACAAGTTTGATATAAGGAGCGATATTAGATGACAACTCTCTAATCTAAATCTAGCTAGACATAAGATTACAAAAAGGTTGTCAACTAAGTCCACATGAAAAGTCTTCAGTATTGGCATCCCAAAAGTGCTCCCAAGCTCACTACTACATCCGCCTACGTTTCCTTAGCGCTCGCGCCACTAGAACCTGAGATACATACCAACAATCAAGTGTTAGACCAAACAGGTCTAGTGAGTTGCATAAGAAAACATGGTATACATATAGATAAAGCATGTAACGATCAATTATAATCCTTCGACCACTAAAGTCTCATCGGGTTCAATCATGGGGGAGACCCATTACACCAATGAGTTTTACCTCAAGTCAATGTACCTTGATGTTCACTCGCTTGAGCAACATCCCGAAGGCCCGACACACTTGAAGACTACCTCCCAGGCATTACTCCAAATGGCGGAGGTCTAGGCGCATACCATTATAGTGGCGCCTAAGACTACATCCTCCTAGCACTTACTCATGGTTTGTCCAACGTACGTACAATGTCTGTCTCTATACATTATTTCATACCCACAAAATACATGTATAAGACTCCAACAATCCCAAACATAATTTAGGTACAAAACTCTAAAGCATGCAAATATTCCAATACTACCAATGGCTCATAAAATACATATTACTAAGCCCAAATACCAATAATAATCATAACATTATTACTCACAATAATAACCAAGGCCATAACTCCAACAATCTCAAATGTGACAGTTAGGTCAAACTTATCAGGTGATCAAACATTCTACATACACATGCATTATTAACAAGTAAACACATAAGGTATGTATTTCTTTTGAAAATAGTGTGAAAAACTCACTAACTAGGTTTTATAGAAAAACTCTAGAAACTTAGAAGACTCCAAGCTTGGATGATGAGAAGATAGGACTTGAACCCAAGGTGGAATACTTCAATAAATGCTCCCTAGATGTAGTAAATGCCCTCACCAAGAACTCCCAAGTTGAAATTAATGAGAAGGAGGAGTTTGATGGTGAGAAAACGTTCCCACAACAATAAAATCGCCTAGGGTTTTGAGAGAAATCAGTCTTGTGCATTTAATCCCGCTGGAGGTCTGTTTTTATACCCTCAGAATGCGTCGGTGACAGTGCCCGGGGCCAATGCCCTTGGCACTGTCGCGAGGGCATAATCGCGCCCCAACCCCGCCTCTCGGTACGAAGACCGCGATTGTGATAGGGCGATTGTGACCTTGTCACTCTCGCGAGGCACTATCGTCGGGGGTGTACCGAGACCACTCCCCGGCCCGCGACCTTGACATGCGACTATGACCAGTGTCATAGTCGCGGGGCACTATCGCGCCACACCCCGAAACTTCGTTTTTTTCGACGATTTCGATAAAATTAAACCTATGAAGAAACTTATAATAATGATATGTACCATGGTATATTAATCATCACCAATCAAGACGGAATCTTCCATAAAATATAACAAGGACACATTAACAATTATAGTTACTTACCTTAAATTTTTCGGGTGTTACAATCCTCCCCACCTAATGAAGATTTCGTCCCCGAATTCTTACTTTCTGAAATAAATGGGGATATCTCTTCCTCATGTCCTCCTCCGATTCCCATGTCACGTTAGCACCTCGATGGTGCTTCCATTGGACTTTCAACATAGTCATTTCCTTGTGTCTCAATTGCTTCGTCTTTGACTCTAGAATAGCTTCCGGTTCTTCTACACATCGGTTCCCGTTGTCCACCCGAATCTCTGCCAAAGGAATGACGCTTTCTTCCTCGGCTAGACACTTACGAAGATAGCAAACATGGAACGTAGGGTGAATTCCGTCCATCTCCGGCGGTAAGTCCAATCGGTAAGCCTGAAGGCCGATCTTTTATAATATCGTGAAGGGCCCTAGGAAATGGGGGCTAAGCTTCCCGCGCTTCCCAAAACGGATGATACCCTTCCACGGTGACACCTTCAACATAACCCGATCCCCCACTTAGAAATCAACCGGCCTCCGCTTTTTGTCCGCGTAGCTTTTTTGTCGATCTTGAGCCGCCTTCAATCGTTCTCGAATGCCCTTTACCTTATCCGCCGTTGCTTGTACAATTTCTGGACCCGCAAATTGTTTCTCTCCCGCCTCGAGCCAAGACACCGGAGTCCTACACTTCCGCCCGTAGAGTGCTTCGAATGGAGCCATTCCGATGCTCGAATGGTAACTATTATTGTAGGCGAACTCCACTAATGGCAAGTGCGAATCCCAAGTTCCTCCAAAGTCTATGACGTACGATCGCAGCATGTCCTTGAGGGTTTGAATCGTCCTCTCACTTTGTTCGTCAGTTTGGGGGTGATATGCCGTACTCAACTTAACCTTCGTGCCCAACTCCCTTTGCAATCCGTCCCAAAACTTGGAAGTAAACCGACTATCCCTATCTGAGACTATGGATAACGGAACACCATGACGAGACACCACTTCATCGATATAGAGCTTAGCTAATTTGTCCATCGGTAACGTCTCCCGCATTGCCAAGAAATGGGCACTCTTGGTAAGTCTGTCCACCACTACCCAAATAGTATCATGGCCTTTCAAGGTCCTCGGTAGTTTAGTGACGAAGTCCGTCGTGATGTGCTCCCACTTCCACTCCGGAATGGTTAAGGGCTGCAAACTCCCATATGGCCTTTGATGTTCCGCCTTGACTTGAAGGCAAGTGACACACTTTTCCACATAATTGGCAATGTCGAGCTTCATCACCGGCCACCAATAGTTCAATTTTAAGTCTCTATACATCTTGGTGCTACCGGGATGTATAGAGTATTTGGACTTCTGTTCTTCCGCTAAAGGCAACTCGCGATTTCCCCCGATCTTCGGTACCCAAATTCTTCCTTGGAACAACTTAAGGCCGCGGCTATCCTCTGATAACAACTCCCTTTGTTTCACCATAACCTCAGCCTTGAGATTCTCCTCACGAAGTGCTTCTGCTTGGCTCCTCTTGATGTCCTCTACAAGACTGGACATCACTTCGATTCTAGTGAACACTACTTTACTTTCCCCTCCGTAACTCTTCCGGCTTAGGGCGTCCACCACTACATTGGCTTTACCGGGGTGGTAAAGCAATTCACATTCATAATCTTTCAAGAGTTCCAACCACCTCCTTTGTCGCATATTGAGTTCCTTTTGGTCGAAGATGTACTTCAAACTTTTATGATTGGTGAATAACGTACACTTCGTCCCATTAAGGTAGTGCCACCATAACTTTAAAGCAAAACCACCACCGCTAACTCTAAATCGTGCGTAGGGTAGTTTTTCTCGTGATCCTTGAGTTGTCGCGATGCATATGCGATTACCTTTCTTCTTTGCATCAAGACGCACCCTAATCCTAATTTAGAGGCGTCACTATAAACCATGAAATCTTCGGATCCTTCGGGTAAGGATAGTATTGGCGCTTATCTTGTGTCTCGGTCCATACGAACTTAACGTTCTTTCTCGTCAACGATGTGAGTGGTGAGGCGATCTTCGAAAAATCTTGAATAAACCGCCGGTAGTAACCGGCCAATCCCAAGAAGCTCCTGATCTCTGTTGGACTCGTCGGTGGCTCCCAATTCATCATCGCCTCTATCTTGGCCGGATCCACTTTCACTCCATCCTTGGACACCACGTGGCCTAAGAATTGAACCTCTTGAAGCCAAAACTCGCATTTTGAAAACTTGGCATACAGCTTCTCCTTGCGGAGGATTCCAAAACTTCCTGCAAATGTCGTCGATGCTCCAACTCGTCACGAGAGTAGATGAGGATATCGTCGATGAAGACTATAACCGACTTGTCTAATAAAGGTCGACATACTCGGTTCATCAAGTCCATAAACACGGCTGGAGCATTGGTAAACCCAAACGGCATAACTAGAAACTCGTAGTGGTTGTACCTCGTTCGGAAAGCCGTCTTCGGTATATCGCGCTCCTTCACTCGCACTTGATGATAACCGGATCGTAAGTCTATTTTAGAGAAACACCCCGCTCCTTGAAGTTGGTCGAATAGGTCGTCGATCCGTGGAAGTGGATACTTATTCTTTATGGTAACTTTGTTGAGCTCACGGTAGTCTATGCACATCCGCATAGACCCATTATTTTTCTTCACAAACAGTACTTGCGCTCCCCAAGGAGACGAGCTCGGTCGTATAAACCCCTTTCCGATTAGCTCTTGAAGTTGCATCATCATTTCTTGCATTTCTGTCGGGGCTAAACGGTAGGGAGCACGAGTAATCGGAGCGGCTCTCGGAGTAAGGTCAATGTGGAACTCCACTTGTCGTTTCGGTGGAAGTCCAGGTAGATCATCCGGAAAGACGTCCGGGTAGTCGCACACCACCTCTACCTCTTCCAACTTCTTCTTCTCTAGCTTCGCGTCGATCACGTACGCTAAGTACGAATCACATCCTTTGGCTAGAATCTTGCGTGCCTTGAGTGACGATATTATCATATCGGTTCCTCGATTCTTCTCACCGTAAACTATCACTTCCCCACCCTTAGACAAGGGTACTCGAATCATCTTCTTAGAACAAAAGATGCCAGCGTCGTGCTTAGCTAACCAATCCATTCCTATTATTACATCGAAACCCCCTATATTGATCAGTAACAAATCTATAACGAAGGACTCTCCACTTAATTCTAAAGTACAACCTACATAACAACTCCGAATAACCATATGCTGTCCATTGGCTACCTTCACTACTAGAGCTTCAGTCAACAAACTATAAGGAGTAGTGAGGTTCTTGCAAAAGGATGTAGGAACAAAAGATCAGTTCGCACCAGAATCGAATAAAACACGGGTAGGTATAGATTTCACTAGAAACGTACCCGACACTACGTCTGCCACTTCTCTTGCTTCATTAGCCGTCATTTGAAATGCCCGACTTGGCGCCTTCGGTGGAGCTTCTTTCCTTGACAAGACCCCACTGGACGCCCCTTGATTACCCTTTGCTAACTTAGGGCAATCGCGTTTGATGTGTCCCGGTTCTCGACACTCATAACAAACTCCCCGTGAGGGGCAATCACGACTCATGTGGTCCTTTTGCCCACACTTAAAACATTCCATAGCTCCAGAAAACGGCCTCGGATTACAAGGCCCGAAGTGCTTACTCTTACATTTGGGGCACCACCTCGCCTCCCGTCGCTGGTCAGTGTTCCTCCCCCCGTTAAAGGGTTTGGAAGATCGTACGGGCCCGATTGGCCCCTCCCACTTACGCTTTTCACCTTGCAATTTCTTCTCCTCTTTCTCTTGTAGAAGATCATCTTCTACCAACTGAGATTCCTCAATTACTTCCTGCAAAGTGGCCTTTTGGGCGTTCCTCACGCCCGTCTTCATCTCCGCCGGTAATCCCTTCACAAATGCCTTGATTTTGGACCCTTCGTCCGTTGCCAAATGCTCGACCAAACTGAGCTTGTCCAAAAATTGTTTGGCGTAGTCGGCGACCGACAGGTCACCCTTCTTCAGACTTCTGAACTCCTCCTCTATCTTGTCAAGCGCTCTCTCGTTACAATATTTCTCTATGATTTTCTTCTTGAATGTTGGCCAAGTGAGCTTGGCCAAAACTTCCGGTGTAAGCGCTCTTCGGGTGACGTTACACCAACTCAGAGCATCCCCTCTAAGCAGTTGAGAGGCAAACTTGACTCTCTGAGAGTTCGCACACTCACTTGACTCGAAAGCCATCTCCACATCTTGAATCCACTTCATGCAGGCTAATGGGTCGGTCGTTCAAGTGAATTTCGGAGCCCGACTGCATAGGAAGGTCTTGAAAGAACAAACCCCCTCCTTCCTCTTATCGGCCCTGGTTGCATGCTCCTCCGTCCCGGGTGCATTAACGGCATCACCTGATCCCATCACTGCATTATCCCCCACCGTCTCATGTCTCCGGTTGCTTGCATCTCGGTCTTTCAGTACCTTCATGAGTCTTTCTTCCCGCTTGTCCATCGCAGAGTTCATCATCTGTATTATGCTAGACAGTAGGACTGACTGAGGGTCCGCTTCTTGAATAACCAGGTTCTCAGCTTCCAAGTTCCCTTGAGGAGTCACATCTACTATCCCCTCTAACATTGGGGGTATCGGTGGAATAACTTGGTCCGCTGTTGGATTCACTTGTCGATTTGCCCCTGGGGCAGTTACACTTGCCTCATTCGCTTTCTCGGTCACCCCAACTCAACTCCTCGTGTTTACCATAATGAATGTCACACACGATAAGAACCATACCAGTTAATTCTTTAAAAGATAACCGGTTCAGTACGTACTACTTACAAAGATCAATCATCATAATAACAATTTCAAGCATGGTCACGTAATCATATATATTTAGAACAACACTGGCCAAGTGAAATTGTGAACGTACTTTACACAAGAATTCTCGTTATCATCATCATAATTTCAATCAATGTAATTTCCGAATTCCTACTACTCTCCCCACCTAAGAATGCTCTACCCAATTGGACAGTGATTCTATAAGCATAATCAGTCTAAGTCTAGGTATACTAGAGTCTACACCTAGTTCACTTAAACTAGAGCTTTGATACCAACTTGTACCACCCCAAAAATGGGACTAACAAAAATTTCCGAAAAATGGAAATATGGTATATAATAATTGCCAAGGCAATGAGCTCATACGAAAGGAACAACAAATGTCTGTTAAATAACAAGTTTGATATAAGGAGCGACATTAGATGACAACTCTCTAATCTAAATCTAGCTAGACATAAGATTACAAAAAGGTTGTCAACTAAGTCCACTTGAACAGTCTTCAGTATTGGCATCCCAAAAGTGCTCCCAAGCTCACCACTACATCCGCCTACGTTTCCTTGGCGCTCGCGCCACTAGAACCTGAGATACATACCAACAATCAAGTGTTAGACCAAACGGGTCTAGTGAGTTGCATAAGAAAACATGGTATACATATAGATAAAGCATGTAACGATCAATTATAATCCTTCGACCACTAAAGTCTCAATGGGGTCAATCATGGGGGAGACCCATTACACCAATGAGTTTTACCTCAAGTCAATGTACCTTGATGTTCACTCGCTTGAGCAACATCCCGAAGGCCCGACACACTTGATGACTACCTCCCAGGCATTACTCCAAATGGCGGAGGTCTAGGCGCATACCATTATAGTGGCGCCTAAGACTACATCCTCCTAGCACTTACTCATGGTGGCGCCTAAGACCACTCCACGGCCAGCGACCTTGACATACGACTATGACCAGTGTCATAGTCGCGGGGCATTATCGCGCCACACCCTAAAACCTCTTGGAATTCAATTACAAGGCACAAGAGGAAGGTACAAACAAGTATCTTGCATCTCGCTACCTGAGATTCCAAATTGTCGATGATAAACTAATACTTGAACAAATACATTAACTTCAAGTATTGGTAAATAAAATGAAAGTGCTTAACATACCTCTTCCTGAAATCTACCTAGTGGTGGCCATTGTTGACAAATTTCCCCCCATCTTGGAAGGATTTTCAAAAACAAATGATGCATAAATCCGAAGATTATTCTTTCGATGATTTAATTAAACATGTAAGGATTGACAAACTTCAAGTATTTTTCGACGATTTCGATAAAATTAAACCTATGAAGAAACTTATAATAATGATATGTACCATGGTATATTAATCATCACCAATCAAGACGGAATCTTCCATAAAATATAACGAGGACACATTAACAATTATAGTTACTTACCTTAAATTTTCCGGGTGTTACAATAGAGGCATAAATAGACAATTATACATATTCAGACGTTTTTTAGTTTATAAAAACAAACAATATTATAATTGAAACTTCAGCACTACCTCTTATTAATCAGAAGTGAAATCAAGTTTCAGACTTCAGCACCTCTTAAAAAACAAACACCACCTTAGTCTCTAAGTCTCCAACTGATTGCTCCTAATCTTGTGGGTTAAGGGACGATTTATTGAGGTTTCTACCCATTATAAATATTAGGTTAAGCCTGAGATTAAACACACATAGAAACCCTAATCGTTTGTTGCTCCTGCTCTCTTTTGCTCTTTTCTTCTCTACATTCTACTGCCTTCTGCATCGTTTTTTTTTCCTTTATTTTACGTGTTCCTTGCTGTTGGTACACCAAAATATACTGCATCAAATCCTGGGGTTATCGACTTGAGGCTCTACAACCTTTAGGAGTGTCGTATAAACCTTAAACGACAGGTTTTCACTGTGAAGTTATGTTCTCGATCATCTGTAAAATCAGGTTGGTTCTTTAATTTCAAGTGCATTGTATTTCCTTTTGTTCACTAGAGTGGACAATCTTCTTTCAACTCCATCTTCTAACGATGCTATCGCGAAGGATATAATCATTTTTAGGGTTCATTGTTTCTGTTTACATTCGGTAATTTAACCTTCAATTACTTTAAACAGTTTTTATAATAAAGTCTTTGCCTTTAGATATAAAGTTACAATCTTTATAAATAAAGTCGTAGTCTTTAGTAATAAAGCTTGTCAATTTTTCTTATTATTGAATTTTACTGATATAAAATTCAACAATCTTTAAGGTTTAAATAAAAAAAATGGAATCCGACAATTTTCGATTGATGCAACAAGACCAGGTGAAGTTGGACAGTTTTGATGGGTCTAACTACACCCGTTGGGCTGACAAAGAGAAATTCATGCTCATGGTCCTCAAACCGTTCTTTGTGTTGGACCCTTCTCTGCCGCCCATTCCTGATAACCGAATTCTCGAAGCCGAGAAAGAACCTGACCGAGCCAATATTGCCGAGCTGGAGAAGCAGCGGCTACTCCATAAGGAGGTGGAAACTTTGGCTTGTGGGCATATTAAAAATGCTCTGTCTGACTGACTATATGACCTTTATGCCCCGATTACTTGTACATGAGAACTCTGGACCGCTTTGGAATTCAATTACAAGGCACAAGAGGAAGGTACAAAAAAGTATCTTGCATCTCGCTACCTGAGATTCCAAATTGTCGATGATAAACTAATACTTGAACAAATACATTAACTTCAAGTATTGGTAAATAAAATGAAAGTGCTTAACATACCTCTTCCTGAAATCTACCTAGTGGTGGCCGTTGTTGACAAATTTCCCCCCATCTTGGAAGGATTTTCAAAAACAAATGATGCATAAATCCGAAGATTATTCTTTCGATGATTTAATTAAACATGTAAGGATTGAGGAAGAGGTACGTAATCGGGACAAACAAGGAAAGGCAATCTTGAGTGCCAACAGCGTGCTGGCTGGTCGCAAAGGAAAATGATAATCTTCTAGACCTACTAAAAAGTTGAATTTGGGTCCACAGAAGAAAAACTTTAAAAGGTCTGGTCAGTCAGCGAGTCAAGGACCTAAGCGAATGGGTAAGTGTCATGTATACGGAGAGACGGGGCACTATGCTAAGGAATGCAAGTAGAGTAAATCTGGTCTACCATCTGCGGCTAATGCAGTCGTTGACATTGAACATCTTGTGGCCAACTTGCACATGGATGATATCGAGATGGTTGCTGAAGCATCAACCAGGGTGATGGCAGGAAGAGGAGGTTGGTTTCTGGACTCTGGAGCCACGGTTCATGTTTGTGACTCCAGATCCAAGTTTGCTAAGTATAGTTCGGTGAGAGTCGGAAAACAAGAAGTGACGGCTAACAACGGTAGAGCTGATATCGTTGGAATTGGAACAGTGTCGTTAAAGTTCTCTTCCGGGTAGACTATAATTTTGAAAAATGTGTTGCATGTGCCTTCAATTTGCAAATGCCTAGTTTCTCTGAGCAAACTTGATGAGAGTGGAATTGGAATTGCTCTTGAGGCTGTGAAGATCGTTTTTTTTTTCACAAGAGGCAACACATCATAGGCAAAGCATACTGCCAATTAGGTATGTATCACCTGAATCTGAGTGAAGATGGTTCCAGTTCTGGTCCTAGTACTAGCGAGTCTTTAGCTAGTAATGTTTTAGCTCTGTTCTGTCAAAAAAATCTGATAATTTTTATGTTTCAGTTATTGATGTAATACCGTTTTCAATTAATGAAGTTAATTTTGAGTACCTTGCATGTTCTATTTCTTTATGGCATAAACGATTAGCTCATACAAACATAAACAACATTGAGAAAATACAAAATAAAGGGTTGATTAAAATTGACAATAAGATTTTGGAAAATGTGAAACTTGTGTAAAATCAAAATTTACAAAGAAATCTTTTCCAACCATTGAAAGGAATACATCAATTTTAGAGTTAATTCACTATGACATTTGTGAATTAAATGGAATAATTACTCGTGGTGGTAAAAGATATTTCATTAACTTTTGTGATGACTTCAACCGTTTTTTACATGTTTACTTATTACATTCAAAAGATGAAGGTTTTGACGCCTTTAAAATTTATAAAGCTAAAGTGTATAATCAACTTGAGAAACGAATAAAAATCCTACGCTTAGACAGAGGAGGTGAATACTTCAATAGAGAATTTGATACATTCTGCGAAGAGAATGGTATCAAACATGAACGCACCTCACCTTTTACTCCCCAACAGAATGGTTTGGCGGAACGTAAGAACCGAACCCTTCTTGAAATGGTCAACTGTATGTTGAACCAATCGGGTCTACCAAAAATTTGTGGGGAGAATCTTTACTAACTGATTGCCATATTCACAAACAGATCACTAGTCGTGTGATCCCAACTAGCCTATACGAGCTATGGAAAGGAAGGAAACCTAACCTGAACTATCGAACTCCTGCTCCGAAAAGATCTAAACTGGGAGCCCATGCTTGTAAAAGCATATTTGTGGGATATGCAAGAAACAGAAAGGCCTATAGATTACCACATAAAGAATCAAGGCCTAAAGATTACTAGATACAGAATCAGGAGTAATAGTAGAATCCAGAGATGTGGAATTCTTTGAAGACAAGTTTTTAGAAGATGCTGAAAACTCAGAAAGAACATTGGCTCCAAATCTTCCTAGTACATCTCATGATAGTTCGAAAACCTCAACCAAGGTTGATGAACCACGTAAAAGTACTAGAGCAAGAAAGGAGAAAAATCTAGGAGATGATTTCTTCTCATACTTGGTAGAAGGAACACAAAAGAAAGTGACAAGAGATGTCATTTTCTTAATTAACATAGATGATGATCCTAAAACTTATAAAGAGGCCATGTCTTCAAGAGATGCTCCACTATGGAAAGAAGCAATAAACGATGAAATGGACTCTATTTAATGAAATGAAACGTGGGAATTAGTTGATTTACCCAAGGAAGAAAAACCCATAGGTTCTAAGTATGTATTCAAAAGAAAGCTGCACCCGGATGGTTCAATCTCAACATTTAAAGCTAGATTGGTAGCCAAAGGATATAGATAGAAAAAGGGTGTCGATTATTTTGACACCTACGCTCCAGTTTCTAGAATTAGTTATATCCGAACTCTTATAGCAATCTCATCCATAAAAGGACTATACATTCATCAAATGGATGTGAAAGAAATCTTTTTGAATGGTTATTTAAATGAGGATGTCTATATGGAGCAACCCGAAGGGTTTGTGGTACCCGGACAAGAGAACAAAGTGTGTAGACTTATCATGTCTGTTAGTGTACATATTGGTTGGATACAAGATCATGAAGACTGAAGATCAGAGTTCAAGAAAGTCAATGCTCAAAGTCAACTCTCTAGTGAAAGTCAAAGTCAAAGTTGTAATAAGTCAAAAGTCAAAGTGTCTTTGTATTGTGTTTAGCGCATGTATCTTTGTTTTTCCTTTAATAGATATATGACTAGAGGGTTTGTGTTAGAAGTATGGAACAAAAGTCATTGTATTGTACGCATCCTGTTCTAGAGAGAGAAAGTGTGAACATAGTTTGTAAACAATTCTTGAATTGGAATTGAAAACAGGTTTGAATCAAAATTGATTATTTGTTTGTGATCTTAATAGAATAACAATTAGAACTTGATAAACCGGGAATTAATAATTGGTATCAGAGCATATCCAAAGGTGAAATCAAGAAAATATGTAAAGTTCGCACTGTGTTCATTGAGTCTTGATCGAGTTTGAATTTTTGTGTGTAATTCGAGTTGTAATAGATTTAATTAGATTCGATTTATGTTTTAGATGATTCTTGTAAAGTTTTGGTACATAATTGCACTGTAATTTTCGAGAGTTTTAGAGTTTTGGTAATTTTCGAGTTAACGAGTTCTTCGCACTGTAATAGATTCGAATTGTAATAGTTAGTATTCTTTATCGAAATTCAGTGGTAGAATTCGATTCTAGATGTGTTAGAGAGCATTTAGTCAAAGTTTCAATTCGAAATTCGAAGTTTAAATGGGTTTTTGAGGAATTCAGAGGGTATTTTCATCGTATATCTCAAGAACTCGCTCGAAGAACTCACAAGCTTATTTATTTCACAGAAATCTTAGATTTCACGTAATTTTGTGTTTCTGAAAATATCAAGTATAGATTTCGCACATGTGTCTTGTGCGAATTGCATAGAATTCGCTTGTGTGAGAAGTGCGAATTGACAGAATTCGCATAAGTGTTTGTACGAAATAATCAAGGACAGAGCTCGCATAAGTCTCTTTTGCGAAAAGTTTTTGAGAAAAATCTTTCAAGTGTAGAATTCGTATAGAGTAGCGTACAAATTCTTAAGAATTCGCAGGTAACTATATACGAATTCCTCAGAATTCGTGTAAGTGTGAGACACGAATTCTTGTTTTTCAAAATTTTCAAGTCTAGAATTCGTGTCAAGGTGTTGTGCGAAAAGTTTACACGAAAAGTTGTTTGCGAAAAGTTTCTTTCAATATTTTTTTTTCCAAGTATAGAACTCGCATAGAGTTGTATGTGAATTCCTAGAACTCGCATAACACTTCATGCAAATTCTGTATATGCGAATTCTGGATTTCTCTTGCAAGCGAATTCTAAATTGTGTGTAGTGTGTGAATTTTGTTGTTGTGCGAATTGTTGTGTGCGAATTCTGTATACTTCACTCTTATGTTCGAATTCCAGACTTAGAGAGTTTTGGAAATTTCATTACTGAACTTTCTTTCTATGTTTTTCTATATTGCTTGATTTCTATTGGACTAACGATCGTTTATGAAGTTCTTATTGAATATTTTGAAACAGGATGACTTCCAAGGACGCGCTCTCAATCAGTACTGATGTCAAACCCCCAGTCTTATTCAAAGAGGAGTATGAGCAATGGAAGGATATATTCCTTGATTTTGTTGATCGACATACAAACGGAGAGAACATTCTCTTACTATTACTGAAGGTCTAATGGTACCTCCTACCATGGAAATACCTGATGAAGAGTCTTCGAACAGTGAAGACGGGAATGTTGACAGAGCTCAGAGAACAAAGACTATTCTGAAAGAACCTTCACAATATTCTGAGGAAGAAAATAACAGATTCAAAGCTGACAAGCAACCCAAATCTTTACTCCTACAGAGCATTCCGAATGTGATCTATATAAAGATGAACAACTACAAAGCCAATGCGAAGAAGATGTGGGATCAACTCCAGAAGATGATGATGGGTTCGAAGGTTGGTAATCAGATGAAAGTAGCTAATTGCATCAACGGCTACGAGGAGTTTAAAGCAAAAGAGAATGAAAGTCTGGAGGATACATATGAGAGATTTGTTCTTATTTTGAATGAGTTGTCAAAGAATAAAGTTAAGAAGAAGCAAATTGAAAACAATGTCAAATTCCTCAGCATTCTACTGCCAGAGTGGAAGAAGCACACTCGCAGGATGAAGCAAATGAAAGACCTAAGTGACATACCCCTTCACGAAGTTTATGAGACATTGAGGAAAAACGAGGAAGAAGTTGAAGACAAAAGAAGTGAGAAGAAAAAGAAAGCTGAGAAGGTTGTTGATCCTATAGCTTTGGTAGCTAGTCAAAAGGAGAAGGAGAAGAAAGAAAAGAAGAAGAAGAAGATAGTACTTCCTAGCTCAGATGATTCTGCAGATTCAGACTCTGACAGTGATGATGGCGAAAAACTAAAGCAAGCCATGTTGCTATTGACCTGTGCATTTCAGAAAAAGTTCTACAAAAAGCCGGGTTCAAACTCTCGGAGGTACTCGTCTGGATCAAAGAATCACGAACACAGAGAACGAGTGGAAGGAAAGAGATTTGAGGAGAAGAGGTTTGGTGAAAGAAAGCCTGAAGAGAAAAAGAGGTATGTGAATGACTATGGTAGTGCTGAGAAGAAGAGTGAAGAGATGATTAAGTGCTACAACTGTGAGAAGGTTAGTCACTACACCAAGGACTGTCGGAAGCCTACTGTCAGAAACTACGACTACTATAAACAGAAGATGATGTTAGCTAAACAGAAGGAAGCGGGGAAAACCCTAATGGCTGAAGACGAGTTCTGGTTAGACCACTCCGACGAGGATGGAAAAGAAGAGACAACACATATGTGTTTGATGGGCAATACTGTGAAGTATGATGATTCGGAGGAAGAGACATCTGATGAGGTACTTAATTTTTCGGAATCTGATTTTATAACCAAAATGGAAGCCATGATGATTGAGCTTCAAGACCTTCAATCTAAACTGAAAAAGGAAAAGAGAAAAGTTGCAAAGAAAAGTCAAAAGATTTTTGAACTTAAAAAAGAACTTGTTGGGAACAAAGATCTGATTGACTCTCTAAACAAATCTGCTTCTGATTTTAAAATGCAAAAAGATGGTTTTGAATGTAAGATTTCTGAATTTGTTTCTAACAATTCAAAGTATGATTTAGAGACACAAGAATGTGTTCTAAAAGCTTATAAACTGCAAGTTGAGAACTAGAATTTAGAGAAAAAGGTAAATGGTTTGGAAGCCAAACTTTATGCACGAGGACAAACAGATCAAACCATTTTCTTAAACACACCTAATGAGGAAGCTGATGTGAAAGAGAAGTGGGGACTCGGTTACGATAACCCCCACTACTTAAAGAAAGCCATCAGAAAATAGTCAGCTTTATATAACTTTGATTTTCTATTTGTGGCTGGTAAATGTCCTCATTTAAAACCCAAATTTGTTACCAAATCACCGGATGAGGTTGAGGCCAAAGAAGATGAGAAAAGAAAGAATTTAAAGAAAATGCAACTACCATTCTGCTATCAAAAGCTGAATGATAGTTATCTTTCAGAAAAACCAAAATTTCTTTCAAATGATTATTTTGCTAGTTATTCTACTACAGAGATGGAGGCAAAACCAATTAAAGCCAAGATTTACATTCCTCCACTCATGTTAGAAAGCAAAATAATGGAACTTGAAAATATTTTATCTGATGAAAGAATTTTGGGTGATATAGAACAAAACGTGTTTTCTACTGTATTAAAGAACATTGTTTTAAAAACTGAATCCAATGAGTGTTCAACATCTTCTAAGGCACCTCAAACTTCAGAAGTTGATCTTGATGACTTATTTGCATCTGCAAATGATTTTTTAAATTCTGATGATGGGTGTGTTGAGGAAAGTATTGATATGTTTGACTTTAACGCTCAACTTCCAGATCATTCTGCTTTTATAATAAATTCTGAAGCTTTACCAAGAGTGTATGAAGTTGGAGAATCATCAACCAAGGTTGGTGAATCAGTTTCTGTGAGTACTGATTACTATGCAAAAGGCAAGAAGCAAAAGAAACGACGTTCATAGAAACGGAATAACACTGGTAAGCTTAAGAAAAGACAATCTTAGAAATCTGATTTTCCTAACAAATCTAAATCTTGTGTTTCAGATTTGAAAAATAGAAGGTCTGAAGAACGAACTTAGTGGCGACCAAAACGGAAGATTGATGAGACTTCAGAATCATTTCCTGATGTTGATTGTAATTGACAGACTAGTAATGTTTCTGATGTAGTTGGTACGGTTTTTTGGAAAATCAAAAACTTGTAACTCATTACAAGAAATATACAATAAAGCAATTACTCAAATTATCTTGGTCTACTACTAAGTCATCTAATTATAGAAGGAATGATTTTGTTTCTCACCGATATTCTGATGATTGGTTTGGTACTTATCATGTCTATTCTTATAAGTCTTATGCTTCAAAGTTTTTTCAAAAGGTCAGAGGATCCATATACAAATGGATACCAAAATCTTGTGATAATCCGATAGGACCCACTTTTAAATGTATACCTAAAATTATTGTTCCCTGGTTTCTCCTGTGCAGACCCGTCATATGTGGTACTTGGATTCTGTTTGCTCCAAGCATATGACCGGGTAGAAAGATATTTTGTCTAATTATACAGAGTAATTATGTGGAAATGTAAGATTCGACAATAATCAGTTTTCACCGATTTTAGGCTATGGTGATGTGATTAATGACAAAGTGACGATTACGAAGGTGAGTTATGTGGAATGTTTAGGACATAACCTGTTCAACATTGGACAGTTCTGTGACAAGAATCTAGAGGTAAATTTCAAGGCCAAGAGGTGTTATGTGCGTACTGAAGACGGTAAGGAACTCTTGGTCGGCATGCGAAAGTCTAATCTCTACACAATTAATCTGTCAAAAGTCCAAACTAACAATGAGGTTTGTCTACTGTCAAAAGCCTCGCTGCAACAAAGCTGGTTATGGCACCGAAGGCTTTCTAACCTGAATTTTCGTTACATCAAAAAACTGGTCACAGGAAAGTTGGTAAAAGGACTTCCTGAGCTTAAATATGAGAAATAACATATGTGCGCAACATGTGAGAAAGGAAAGATGAAGAGAGTCGCTCATAAGCCGAAGCCTGAGCCTACAACAAGTTCTCCACTTGAGTTGCTGCATGTGGATCTCTACGGCCCTATGCGTACGCAAAGCATAAACGACAAGAAATATGTACAAGTTACTGTGGACGATTACTCGCGATACACATGGGTGAAATTTCTAAGATCAAAAGATAAGACGCCCAAAGTCATCGTCACTTTTCGAAAGACAACCCAGGTGAATCTGCAAAAGTCAGTCAAGCTTCTAAGAATAGACAATGACACAGAGTTTAAGAACAAAATTGTGGAAGATTATCTCGGATCGGTCGGGATAACACATCAATTCTCTGCTGCCAGAACGCCAGAACAGAATGGAGTAGTAGAAAGACACAATCGAACACTAGTCGAGGTCGCTCGAACTATGCTTAGTCAATCAGATCTACCTCTGTTTCTATGGGTCGAGGCTGTATCGACTGCGTGCTACACACAGAATCACTCCATAATACACCGTTGGTTTGGTAAAACACTTTATGCTTTAATAAATAATCGTACACCTAGCATCAAACACTTTCATATTTTTGGATGCAGGTGCTTCGTATTAAACGACAGAGAGAACCTGAACAAGTTCGGACCGAAGGCTGACGAAGGCATCTTCATTGGTTACTCTCAAACATCTGTTGCCTATCGTCTGTACTTAAAGAAGTCCAAGACAGTAATTGAAAGTGTTAATGTTACATTCGATGAGGAGTTGGCTTCTGAACAAAGTAGTTCAGAATCCGTACTTACAGGAGTGTTAGCTTCTGGACAAATCAGTCCATAACCTGTGGTTAATGCTACTGATTCTGATAAAGCATCTACTTCGACATCTCATTTATCAGAATTATATTTATTGTTTGAATTCTTTTATGATGCGTTTCTTGGATCTAAATTGCCTAAATCTGTTGTGGTTGATAGGTCAGAAGATTCAACGAATCATCAGCCAACCATTTCAGATGTATCTACTGAACTAGTTCCTCCGGTTCAACAAGAAACTCTGGTTCAAACAACTACCCCTTCAGTTGAAGTTGTACCTGATAATGTAGAGACAGAAGTTGCTGATTCAGTTGGTGATACTGAAACGAGTACTCAACAGCCAGAATTGCTGTACCAACTGAAATTTCTGCACAAGATACTTCAACTGACTCCCTTCCTGAACAAGAAGATACTAATAGCGGATGTTTAGATGAGAATCATGATCAATCTACATCAAATCCACTCCCTCATGAACACAAGAAGACCAAAGAGCATCCGATAAGCCAAATCATTGGAGATCCAACTAAGCCCCTGCAAACTAGGTCTGCTACATTAAACATGTGTATGTATGACTCATTTCTGAGTAAAATAGAGCCAACTCACGTATCTGAAGCTCTAGCTGACTCAGATTGGGTAATTGCAATGCAAGAGGAGTTGAACCAGTTTGAAGCATTAAAAGTCTGGAGACTTGTACCAAGACCCAAAGGTAAATCTATAATTGGTACAAAATGGGTATTCAAGAATAAAAAGGACGAAAATGGTATCATAATCAGAAATAAGGCAAGACTAGTGGCTAAGGGATATAGGCAAGAGGAAGGTATTGATTACGACGAGACTTACGCTCCAGTGGCATGTATTGAATCTATAAGAATGTTTCTTGCATATGCTGCCCACAAGAACTTCACAGTCTATCTGATGGATGTGAAGACTTCCTTTCTTAATGGCATACTAAAGGAGGAAGTCTACGTCTCACAACCTGAAGGCTTTGTTAATCCAGAGAAACCGCATCATGTATACATCCTGGACAAAGCACTTTATGGATTGAAGCAAGCCCCTCGAGCTTGGTACGAAGTTTTATCTAAATTCCTAGTCAAGTCGGGCTTCACGAGAGGTAAGATGGATACTACTTTGTTTATTAAAAAGGAAAAAGCCGATATCATTTTAATTCAAATATATGTGGATGACATCATATTTGGCTCAACAAATCCAAAATACTGTAAGAATTTTTCTAACCTCATGGTGTCAAGATTTCAGATGAGTATGATGGGAGAGATGAATTTCTTTCTAGGATTACAAGTCAAACAATTTTCAATGGGGATTTTTATAAATCAATCAAAGTACATTTTCGATATTCTTAGAAAATTCAAAATGTAAAATTGTACACCTATTGGAACCCCGATGGCACCAGGAACTAAGATTGGCACTGATCCTTCGGGAAAAGCTCTCGATGTTAGAACCTATAGGGGGATGATTGGTTCTTTGATGTATTTAACTTCTAGTAGGACAAATATTATGTTTTCTACATGTTTATGTGGTCGATATCAGGCTAATCCAAAAGAATCCCATATGTCTGCAGTCAATAGAATTTTTAGAAATCTGAAGGGCACTACAGATCTTGGTCTGTGGTATCCTAAATATAGAAGTTTTGAACTGACAACCTATTCAGATGCAGATCATGCAGGTTGTATGCTTGACAGGAAAAGTACGTCGGGGTACATACAGTTTCTAGGCGATAAACTCGTAAGCTGGGCGTCAGAGAAACAACTATGTGTTTCCACATCAACAACTGAGACGGAGTACGTTGCTGTGGCGAGTTGTTGTTCTCAAGTGGTGTGAATGAGGACACAACTACGAGATTATGGCTTCAAATTCGACAAGATCCCGATATACTGTGATTCTAAGAGCGCCATTGCAATATCAACTAATCCTGTGCAACATACAAAGACCAAACACATTGATGTCAGATATCACTTTATCAAAGATAATGTGGAAAAAGGTACAATCGAACTTTATTTTGTAAACACTTATTATCAACTTGTTGATTTATTTACCAAGCCTCTCGACGAAAAGAGATTTAAATTTTTTGTCTCGAAACTTGGTATGTTAAATCTTAAGACTTAATCTGTGATTACCTACTAAAGTTTTGCTATTGGTATTTTTCTTCATTTCTTTATTTTTATTCTGAATAGATATCTGAACTTAAGGTTGTTCATGATCTCAAGGGGAGTGTGAGAAGATGATAAGATGATCTACATACATTTGAGGGGGAGTTTATAGATTTTGCATATGTTTATCACTGATAAATTTTCTGATGCATATTTGCAGGGGGAGTATAAGAGTTAAAAGATAAGGAGTATGGATTATGACTTCTGATTACTTCTGATCAGAACTCGTACTATCAAAGTTTTACTGCTTTATGTCATTTTAATTTCAATAAAGTGTTGTGAATAAAGTTTTGTACTTTGACGGACTTTGTGACTCTTGCAGAAGTGAGAGGAAGCTTAAACGATCATATCTTTTATGACTTAGAGCTGACTTGATGAGACTTAAGACTGAACGAAAATGTTTATTTCTAATCTTAATCTCATACATATCTGAAAGAAGGACAACTTTCAGATATGAAAACATGTTCTTAAATGTTCAAACCACTTCTGATTCTTAAACAATTTCATGGATATAGAAGTGTGAGTTTAAATGTTTTCATTTTTATTTGTGCTTTAAATGTCAATAAACCGTGTGTTTCCAAAGATACATACTTGCGTATTATCTTTTCCATATACTTTCAAGTATTCACACACACCGGTTTAATTTCTGTTGAATATGTTCTTACCATGTCTATAAATTGAAACAAATTTTCGATGGTAAGACACCCCGATTGAACTTCAAAGAATATTGAGCGTTGATTTCATTTCAAAACGTTTCTTTCAAGAATGTCTATATCTTGATTCATATAGATAATATCCAATTTTTGCTGACCTAGGCCTTAATTTTTAAATCATTCATATTATGATCCTTTTCATACAATGTCAGATTTTCAAACAAGTTTCTTGTTTTCATTTCATTCTTTCAATATACTTTTTTGAAATATCTTCAATGTTCAAAATGCTCAAATCTTCATGATTACATTCATGAGCATATATACATCTGACTTGTACATTTTGTGCTTTCACTGAAACTTTAAACCAGTTGAGCAACATGTTCTTATAGGACAATACATGGGTTCATTGTGTGAGCTTAACTGAAACTTCTATGTATTCACGTTAACCAGTGTTTCCTACCCAAGAAGTTAATCTTTTAGTGATCGAAGAGTGAGGAGTCAAAATAACTGAGTGTGGGTTGTGTGATGAGATAAAATGAAAAGAGAGTTTGGTTAGAAGTGAACTAAATGTTAAAAACAAAGAGGGTGAGATAACGAGTAAAAGAATATCAAACTCTGCACCAACATTTTATGAGCCAGGCAGCCACATTACTAGTGTTTCATAATTCTTCGTGAACATTATTGAAACATGCAACTAACCCATGCCAACTCTTGATAAAAACCCCACCAACTACTCATTTTCTTCTCAACAAGAAAATGTTTTATATTTTAAGGGGATGCAACACATATGATATCTGGTTTTCATTTGGAAAATCTAGATATTGAAAAAGAAGGAAGTCTGCCCCACCTTCGCACTTCGATCATGCACAATCGAGTTTGTGTTTAACTGTTGTTGTCCCAATGGTTTACACAAATTTGAGCTTGATAAAAAGCAATCATCTGTGCTTAATTCTTTCAAACACTTGCACGAACACACAAGGAATATGTTTTCTTCTCATAACGTTCATAGAAATTCCTTTGTGGTGTTTCGATGATTGAATGGAAGACCTGGGGGAGTAAACATCACAAAAGATCCTTTCCAATGTGTATTAGTTACACATAGTGACTTAGTGTTACTGACATACATCTGACCTAATTCATTTGTTGATTCAGGTGTTACACTCTAATTTGTCTGAATTTGCAAAGATTGGGATGAATATCTTTTTGGATTGATGAATAGTCAGAGGCTCTTGGAAAAGATCAGTGGTCAAAACATATTTCAAAGACATTTCTTGTAAAGAATTTTGATGATCTCATGTTTCAATCATCAAAAAGGGGGAGACAATAAAGAAATGTTATAGTTGGGAGACATAATCAAGAAATCTGTGAAGTGATCAAGAAAATTATGTCAAGACAGTTGGTTTGAAGGAAGATTGTTGAAAGCTGAAATGGAAAGTTCAAAGATTTCAGAAGACGAGCTAAATTTTACAGAAATTTTCTTTGAGGATATTTTGCTGAAAGCGAACTGAGTTAAATCTGAAGATAATTTCTTTACTATGTCTGAAAGAGTTGTCTACTATCTTTGGGGGAGATTGTTAATACTTTTGAAGACAGACTTTGGGAAGATTAATAAGAGTTTGTGAAGATCATTTTAAGCATAAAGGGGAAGATTCAATTTGAAAGAAATCCATAAAGGGGGATATTGTAATTTTTGAGCTTAAAGGAGGAGATTGAATTGTAAAATCTTAACACCAAGACTCCCGTAACTCTTAGGAACTTAAAGTAATGTTTTCTCAACATAAATCCCACCATTCTAAAGTTGCTAAAATGTTCGGGTGATATTTACTTACCGAAATTACGGGTGTTACACACAACTTGCATCAATGATGATCCTAACTTACTATGACGTAATATTAGAAGAAATATTCCACTAAGGAAGCAATAGATGTCAAAATGATTGGTATTAATTACTTGTGCAATGTATTTATATTTTGTTCATTAAGTGAACATGTATGTTTCTTCTCCTTTTCATTCATTGAATCTATTGTAAAAGATAAATTCAATCAGTGTGGTGTTTGGAATTTTTACATTCTGTACTTATTAAAATTCCATTCTGAGTAATAGAGCTTTGAGCTTTATTAGTTTTATTTGACTTATAAATAAAGTTTTAAAATTTTTTAGTACAAAGATTTGAACATTATTCTTTTTGACTAATAACAAAAGGTTAAGAGTTTTTGTTAAATAACAGAAGGAGAGAGACCCAAAGGTTCGAAGTGAGTTTTTTTAAAAGAAAGCAACATACTAATGGATCATTCCTCGTTTTTTTAAGACTGATCGCTAAAGGTTACAGATGAAAAAGGAATCAATTAATTTTGACACCAATATCCAGTTGCTAGAATAAGTTCTATATGAACTATTATAGAGTTATCAGTCGTCGAAGGACTGTATATTCATCAAATAGATGCAAGGACTGTTTTTGAATGAACATATAAACGAGTAGGTTTATATGGAGCAAACTGAAAGGTTGTATAATTCAGACAAGAGCACACAATATGTAGACTTATTGAGTCTCTATACGGATAAAACAATCCTCGCAACTATGGCATGAGAGATCTGATACAACTGTTACTCCTTGTCATTTTGGCACAATGTTAATGACAAATGCATGTATATATTTTGATGAAATATATGATAACATCATTGAAATGAAAAACTACTTATCCTCGAACTTTAAGATGAAAGATCTTGGAAAAGTAAATATCATTCTTAGGATAAATGTTAGAAACTTATTTATATAAAGAAGATACTGACTAAGTTCTAATATTTGAACATCATGGTTTCAATTTCAAGTGTGAAACTTGATTAAAAATCTGGTAGAGCGATGGCTCAACTAGAGTATGCTAGTGTAATAGGATGCATAATGTATACAATTCATTGTACTAGATCGGGTATTGCTTTTGCTTTGAGTAGACTAAGTTAATATACAAACAAACCGGGTTCAGATCACTGAAGGCAATTAATAGAGTACTAGGATATTAGAAAATAACCTGTGATCTAGAGTTCTACATACAGGACGCATCCAGGAATCTTGGAAGGATATTCTGATTCCAGTTGGAAAGATGAATCGAGTGATTCTAAATTCACAAGTAGGTAGACTTGTACTCTAGATGGAAGGGTGATTTGTTGGGAAAGCAAGATATAAACGTGCATAGCTAGCCAAATTCGACTATGAGATCCGAATTCATTAGCCTTGTTGTTGCCAAGGTTTTTAATGGCGCGAGGCGCGGTGTGGCGGCAAGGTCAAGCCTCAAGCCTTACGAGTTACGGCGAGGCCATGGCGTTTTTCATGGCGGCGCCAAGGCGACAAATATATATGTATATATAATATTATATATATGTATAATTATATAATAATGGGAGTTTTATATCAGATAAAAAAACAAAAGAAGAACCGTGAATTGATTTGATATCAAATATACAAAGTTTACAAAAATGATAGCAAGAAATCATAACAAAAAGAACGATCTACCCATGGTTTATATACTTCTATAATCAAAAAAAGGTGTTATATTAGAGTAGATGTATCATCTAAAGTCTAAACAAACTATCCTTTAAGCAAATGAAACACAATCAGCTGTGTTTTAGCATCTTTTATGGTGCACGTACTCAAGAACCCTTTTTACACACTCAGTTGCAAATATATCAAAAGAAACACAATCAAAATCAAACGCCCAATTCCTGAATGAAAATGAGATGGATCAGGGGTGATGAGAAACAAACTGTGTTTTAGGCTTTTAGCATCTTTCACCCACCATATGTACATAAGGCAACAACTATACTCGAACAGAAAATCAAACATATTTAACTCTTACTCTTAGGTCTTCGCTTTACTAGAACTCGAATTTGGGTTATAACGTTATAGAATCTAGACAAAAAATCGAACCTGGTTGTGTGATGATTGACGAACAAAGCAGCAAAACATCAAATCTAATCGATTGAAGAACTTCGATCAACCTTGTTTGAACTTTGAAGCCAAAATCGTATGTAGTTCGTGTCTTTGTGAGTCATGAACTCGTGATCGTGACTGAGAATTGAGAAACAGAGAGAGAAAGAAAGGGAGAAGGAGAAGTGAAATTCTAGGGTTTAAAATATTTAATATTTAATTTTTACATTTTAGATTTTTACTTTTTTACCGTGTAAATTTACAAGTTTTAGAAAAGTACAATCCCCCCCCCCCAAAAAAACCTTATAACGCCATAACTCCATAACGTAACCTAATGCCATAACGCGCCATGACACGCCTTATGAAGCTTAACACCATACATCGACGGCAAGGGTAAAAACGTGGCGTCAAGGTGGCGCCTTGGCGCCATGGCGCATTTTTTAGAACCTTGGTTGTTGCACACAAAGAGGCCGGGTGAATTAGATATCTATTTAACAAATATAAACTTATGGCCTCGTGTAACTAATTTGATTCCCATGATTTGTGACAGTGAGGCCACACTGTCAGAAGTTTACAATGTAGTGTATAATGGGAAGTCGAGATACATAAGTCTTCGACATAATTACATGAGACACTCAATCAAAAATGGTACCATTAACCTTGTGTCTGTCAAGTCATGTGGTAACTTGACAGAGCCGCTAACCAAGACTCTGATGGGAGTCTTGATGGATCAACTGCCAGAGACATGAGTCTAAAATCACACAGAATCAATTAGTGATGGAAACCTAACTTGGATTTAGTGCTCCTATCTACCAATTTTAAAGGGAAATAACAAGTCAGTTAACTAATAGAAGTAGGTGTTAATGCCAAAAGTCATTCAAAGGAAGACTGAAGGTCGGTGTGGAGATTTACACCTAAAGTAAGCAATCAATCGACAAATTGTACGTCAAAGACAAAAAATAAAGATAAGGTAGAGAACTTGGTGACACGAAAAACCCCATAAAGGGTAAAAACCGCAGATGATAGCAGACATCGGTAAGTGCACTATGGACGTCAAACAGGGATGTCGTCCTTTAGAAGGCGTGATCTAAAGTACAAATGACAATATTACTAGTAGAAGTAAACAAATCGCAATATTGCTGAATCTGTCGTGAAGTGTAGCACTTTGCCGAAAGTTCTTGACTGAGAGAAAAGAACTTGAATATGCTTGAGCGCTATCACCCTGATGTTCCCTGATTGTGTTCTTCAAGCTCATATATATAACTTTGGGTGTCATAAATGTGCATTTGAATGTCCAACTATGTTGGCAATAATTGATCTTTATGACGCTTTTCCATTATAACCGTTGCCCATAAATGTGCTTTAAACCTGAAATAGTGAGTCAAAAAAGAAAAACGGTCGTTGATGATAAATGACATATAATCGTTAGTAATCTTACGAATGTCGTAAGATATAAGACGTCGAGAGATGCATGGTCGTAAGAAGCTTGTGACCGTCACCATAAGTGACGACCGGAGTCGTCGAGGTACATGGTCTTCAGGACCTTATCTAAATACAATAATGGTCTTAAGATTAGAAACCATGGTTTTCTTGCGTCGGTCGAGACTTATAAAATTTTACCCAAACAAATTTCACCCAAAATTTGGAAATTAGGTGTCGACTTTTCGAATTTTATAACCGGATTCGACACATGTCGACTAATGTAACCGAATCGGTTCCTCGAGAATGAAGTGATTGCGTGTAGAGCCAAATAACGTCCGTGATGTCATGGTGATGTGGGGCGCATGGTGTTAGGAGTAGGGACATGTGTCCTTATGACCATTGATCCTGCAAGCACCCTCAAAGAAGAGGAGCATCTCACGATGTTCAGGCTCCTGACCAAGAATCCTGAGAGCATAAATCTCAATCCGGATTAGTTAAGGCCGGAGCAATGTCCGAATGGGTACTTTGTCTTATATGAGTATCCATTGAAGATAGGGCTCACGTGGCCCTATTCAGTATTCACTGCTATCGAGGTCGTTCTTTAGGACCTTGGATATATCGTTGTGGCAAATGATGCCCTAGTTTTGGTGTATCGTTCAAGTGATTGAACGATTGTCAACTGAATGGGCGTCACCCTTCACTGTCAGTGACTTCGTCTTGGTCTACACGGTCAAGGCGAGGTGAACCAATAACGGATAAGTGTAAAAATTTACCACTTTTATAGTAAGTTCGTTTTTGTCGTAAGGTCAAGTCATTTTAGACGTCATTTACTTGTATATATTTTTTTGCATAAGATCTAGTCGACTGATGTCACTTACTTGATTGTAAGGTTTAGTCATACAGACATCACTTACTTGATTGTAAGGTTTAGTCGTACAGACGTCACTTACTTGCCTAAAGAAAGTGTAAGGTCTAGTTTGTTGAGACGTCACTTACTGGTAATAAGACCGTGTGAGGTTTAGTCATGAGACGTCACCCTCGGGTCATAGGATTATGTAGGGTCTAGTCATAAGACATTACCAACTAATCGTAAGATTGTATAGGGTCTAGCCGTAAGATGTAACCTACTTGTAAGATAACGTAAGATCTAGTCATGACACGTTACCTACATTTTGTCTAGTTTGTAGGGTTTAGTCACAGGATGTCACCTACTAGTCGCAAGACTGTGGAGTCTAGTCAACGACGTCACCCACGGGTCATAAGACATTAGGGGGTCTATTCATAAAACGTCACCCACTGGTCGTAAGATCACGTAGGGTTTAGTCGTAAGACGTCGCCTACGGATCGTAAGGTCTTCTAAGGTCTAGTCTTATGAGACGTCACCTACTTTTATTTTGTTTCTTTTCAGAAGGATGGATCTAATCCCTGTTAAACCAACGATGGGTCTCTCAAAGAGGGAGGCCCTTTGCTTAGCTCGTCCGTAAAGGGCGAGAAATCAAAAATAAAGGTCCCCCGACAGCTGGGTCGGGGGTCAAAAAGGCCATGACGGTTCCGAGGGAACCATCTTTGAAGAGTGGTGGTCCTAGGATCATTGCTGCTGAGAAGGCGAGGACATCCTCGCTAGTGGATACTATGCTGGTGTCCTTCGCTAAATCGTCGGGGATGGGGGCCCAAGCTTCCTTCTCTAAAGACAAGGAAAAGGAGGTTCCCTTGTCGAAAGGCATGGGAAAGGATCCTCGGTTCGAGGTGGATATCGACTCTAAAGACGAGCAATAGCTTGAGTCGGGGGAGGGGGCCTCCCGTGGTGGAGATGTTGGGGTCGCGACCCAACATGAGTAGGATCAGGAGCATCCGAAGACTCCTTAGTTTATATTTTTCCTTGTTCTTTTTGTAATTTCAATCGGACGACCGTTGGTGGTCTTGCATTCTTTATAATCCTTTCAGTACCAATACAAGTTTCTTTTGATATAAGATTTGTCGTAACAAGCAAGCAAAATATAAAATATTCATAAGTGTTTCATGACAACCACAGATGACGAAAGATAATAGAAAACAATAGAAAATTTTCTAACTCACAACATCAAACACAATTGAATATAAGCTAATGATCTTGTGACTGGGCAAGTGAATAACTTATTAAGGAACTTGCGACTAGAGAAAATAATAAACTTGTCGATTAATTAAGCCATAGAACTTGCGATCAAGGCAAGTAACAAACCTGTCGAACAATTATATCGATCTTAGGTCGAAGGACATGCAAATAGGGCAAGTAATAAATATCAAACCCAAGATAGAGTTAAGGAACTTGTGACCAAGGCAAGGTTCAACGATAGGTTATAGATTGTGCGACCCGATCGCGATGTGATCGTGTAACTTTAAATAAAGTCAAAAAGTAAAGAGACAAAGGATTTGGTGACGTGGAAAAACCTCAACGAGGAAAAAACCGCGGACGACAAAGAGGAGTCATCAATATACTATGATCGCCAAGCAAGGGCGATATCCTTGCGTATTACAATGTTTTACCGGATGAGTAGAAAAAATAAGTATAAAAGCTAATAATAATTGTATGTCGTGTATAAAACACTTTGGTCGTGTGTGAAACGGTCATGTATTTCTTGAGATAGAGTTGAGAGAATTCTTTGTTGTTAACTTGTAATATCCAGATTCTTGTTCGTTGAATGTGTTATGGATCCTTGTATTTATAATCTTGATCGTCATAAATGTGTCATTGAATTCTTGGGTAACGGTCGAAGGTTTTAATGTCTTCGGTCGATTATAGCCGTTGGTCTTTAAGAGCATCGAATCTGCATTGAATGAACAAAAGAGAAATGTTTGGTCGTCTGTTAGTATAACTATGATCGTGGGGAGTCTTATGACCATCATATGATAGATATACGACTAGAGGTCACGACTAACACTCGACCTACGTCTTCAAAAGTGACGAAGAATATCATAGATATATATGGTCAATAGGACCTTATCTTAATATAAGATTAATCATGCATAAAATGTATCATAAATGCTTCTCGTAGTGGCCGTAGATTTTGGCCCAAGCAGTTTTCCCCCAAAATTTAAAATGAGGCGAGAATTTTTGAATTTTGAATTCTAATTTTTTGTCAAATTTTTTTGGTGATTTCCACGTGTTGAATTGGTTCATTTCCAACTAGACTAATGATGTTGGTAACTGATATGTGTGATGTCATGGTGACGTCGATCGTGTGCGTGACAGTTGGTGGGATAGGTGCCGAAGATCTAGTGATGCATACGAAAAGGCGTGGGACATGTGTCGACCATCGATCGACTAGACCTGAGAACTTTGAGCGTATAAACAAGGATATCTGGGGGATCATTTCCTTTTACGCTTTCAGAACATTTTTAGAGAGAGATTTCTTCGATCGCCTTTGTGAATCACTTCCAAAAACTTGCAAGATCTTAGTCCGAGTTAGCTTTATTCGAAATTTTTAGAGAGACTATTTAAGGTTCGACTTCTTTCCCTTTTATGCAACTCAAAACTCTTGCTAAGAAGCCCATAAAGGATTAGGATATTCTAGGTCTTTCAGAGTTGAAAATTAGGTTGACAGGTCTTGAGATGTCGAAAGAGCCTGCTAGTGCGATTAGAGATGAAAACGACTTAGACGTTTTTAGGAAGTTAGCACATATTCCTACTAGCGTCAGGTTAAACACCCCTGGTCAAGTTCGACCAGATATGTGCTCGGAGGGATATTTCGTGATTTACAAATATCCGTTGAAAATTGGCTTTAGGTGGTCGTACTCACCACTGTCGAGGATTTTCATGCTCCAGTTCAACCTTGTGCTGGGATAACTAATGCCCCAATTCTGGAGGGTCGTTCAAGTTATTGAACGACTTACGGGGGACTGGGTTGCCCTTCAATGTGAACGACGTCTTTACGGCATACCAAGTTAAGGTGGATGGGTTCCACTGATACAACCTCTAGTCGAAGGATAGAGGCGACCGTACCTTGGTCTTGAACACTACGGTCAATGACCGAAAGTGGAAGACCAGGTACGTGTTTGTGCGTATCACGTCGCTAGATCCAAACAACGATTGGATTAAGGCCGACTGGAACACATTGAGTAAGGGTTTTTAACTGGTTGTCATACATTTCATATTTGTTTTGTTTTCTTCTAACAATCTTCTTGTTTCTATGTCACTAGCCATCAAGTTCAACAAAGTGAAGCCGAACAGTGACTCTGTTCACAAGATCACTCAATTCTTGGAGTACAACGCTGACTAGCATTCGTTCTTTTCTCGACATTCGGTAGACGAGGACATGACTATCATCGAACCTTCAGAGGTTGAGGTTGATAAAGATCAAGAGGAAGAGGAAGAAGGAGAGGAAGAAGAAGAGACCGAAGAAGAGATGGCTGGTAAGAAAATCTTCGATCCTTTCTTCCCTTTCTTTTATTTAGTATCGTCTAGACAATTTTTAACTTTCCTTATGTTTTCAGGAAGTTCGCCCATGAAACCATCGACGACAGCCACTAGGTGTGCGACCCAACTGGAATTGGCCCGTAAGGGTCGAGAAAAGAGAAAGGCGGCCTCGACAGCTGGGTCGAGGCTGCCAAAAAAGACGAGGATGATGGTTCTGAGGGAACCGTTGTCGAAGGGTGGTGACACATCAAAGGTTGCCACTCCGAAGAAGACGAAGACACTTATAGGCATAATCAATGCGACTCCGATCAACGTAGCACCTCCGGAGGTGAGGGAGGTGTTTTCAGAGGACGTCCAATCTTCGCCGGTGACCGAATTGGCTACACCGGCTATTGTATCAACCAGTTCATTGAGCGATAAAAGGATGGGTCTTGTCGAGGTCACGACGGTCAATTTTACGTTGCCATCAGACTTCATGGCCGACGACGTCCTTGATAGGGCAAAGATTTTTCCTCATCTAGGGAAATATAAATCTCCCTTCCCTCAAGGAACGTTTCCAGGGCATGACGGTAGACGACATTAGGTTTAACGTTGCTAGGCTCATGTTTATGGTAAGTGTTGGGACTTACCCTTGTGTTTTTTTGCATTTATCTTTGTTTTATACTAATGTCGTACGTTTCATGTCTTTGTCGTATATCTTTCTTCAAGCGTTCTAGGCCGCCCTCAGCCACTATGCTTAGATGGAGAAGGTAAGGCGTATAGTGTTGGCGGCCCTCGAAAGAGATAAGGCGGCCTTGGAGAGGGATCAAGCATCTCTGGCCAAGGAAAAGGAAGTTGTGACTCATGCGGAGTCTATGTCCTCGCGACTTGACGACACTCTAGAAGTTCTAGAGGTCGTCAGACATCAGAGGGTCGAATTACAAACTGGTCTACACCAGTGAGCTGTTGGCGGGGTTGAGGGTTGATCTGGAGAAGACCCAGGGGTCTTTGGCCGAGAAAGAAAAAGAGGTCAAAGACTCGAAGGCAAACAAGGCTGAGCTCGAAGACAAGGTGGAGGAGCTGAAGGAAAAGCTCAAGTCGGTCGAAGTTTTCACTCGATGGACCACCAATGAAATGATCAAGAGGCGACACCTGGCAGGGAAGAACGCTCTTGCCAATGCCTATGAAGAACTGGAGCTCTACTTGTCGAGTGTCGGGAGCGAGAATAACTTGGACTCCGACGACGAGAAGGAAGAGGAAGAGGTTGAAGACGATACTTCCCAGGGTGAAGTGTCTACATCAAAACAAGCAGATGATCCTCCTCTGCCTTGAGCTCATTCTATGTTTTTTCTAGCTTTTTATGTTTTAGTTTCTAATGGTCGACCGTTGGTAGTCGAGCCTTGCTATGTAACCGTTACTTTTGGCTTTAATACAAACAATTTTTACCTTATGACTTGTCTGTCGAGTATTTAGCATTTCACAAAAGATATAAGTAAAAATATGCGACATCACATGACAGTGTCACAAGTCAACCAAGAGAATTCTTGCGATGGAAAATACTTCAAATTTTGAATCTTTCTACTTGAGAATCGTGCGACCAAGCAAATGATGTCCAACATAATTCACGCAATTCAACCCAAAGATATTTGCGACTAAGGTATTTATTCAAAGCATGATAAAGTATAGATCATAGGATCTTGGGTTTACTGGATCAAGTCGCCTAATAGACTTAGGGTTCTGATTATGTCGTGCGATCCTGCGAGAAAATAATGTCAGAGGTTGGTTGTTGGCTAGCCAACGAACCTCCGATGCTTAAGTCAGTACTGATCGTGATAAATAATCATAAGGAAAGAAAAAGGGATATAGAAAAAATACCTTTTAAGATGCGTGGGATTCCAACTACAAGGGATATCTTGGTCGTCAAGGGTTTAGAGCCTGTAGGCACCTTTTCCCACGACTTTAGATATCCGATAGGGACCTTCCCATTTGATGGAAATCTTACCTGCATTTCTCGCTTGAGTGTTTTGAAATACTCGTTGTAAGACATGATCGCCTTCTTGGAATACTTTAGCCCTTACGTTTTTGTTGAAATTACGTTCGACCAATTGTTTCTGAGATGCGAATATGATCAATGTTGATTCTCTCAATTCTTTGATGGCATTGAGATCATAACTTAGATCAACCAGATTGTGGTCGACCAAGTCATGCCTTGATGTTGGTAACTTGACCTCGACTGGTAGAACCGCTTTGCAACCATAGACCAAGGAAAAGGGAGTTTGCCTTGTGGACGTACATGGAGTCATATGATTTTCCCATAGTACTAATGGAAGTAGCTCGACCCATTTCCGTTTGCAACCTTTAATCTTTTCTTGATCGAATGATTATGGTCTTGTTGCTTGATTATGTGAGTCTATTCGATTGGGGATATCGTGGTGTCGAGGTCGTTAGTTTTATGTTGCACAGAAATGTTGAGTCCTGTCACTTATAAATTGCGATCCATTGTAGCAAAAAATCTCGGATGGTATTCCAAACCTGCATATGATGTTAATATGGATATAAGATATAACCTCTTTGTCCCGGACATGGGAAAAAGTGGCTGCTTCTATCCATTTAGAAAAATAATCTGTAAGTACGAGTAAAAATACCTTTTGCCCGGGTAGGAGGTAGCTAACCGACAATATCCATTACCCACCTCATGAAGGGCTATGGAACTAAAGTTGAATGTAAAGGTTCAGAAGGTTTATGCGACGTACCTGAGTGTCGTTGACATGCGTTGCAACTTTGTACATACCTGATGGCGTCTTATTGTAATGTCGGCTAATAAAAATCTTATCGTGATACTCTATTGGCTAGGCTACGACAGCCTGAAAGATTACCACATTCTCCATTGTGCATTTCTTGCAAGATCTTTTGGACTTGAGTTTTGCTAGTGACGCGTCGTAGATTGAGTCTTGTGGACGATCGTCGATAGAGTTTGACTTGGATCACGATGTAACTGGATGCCTTGAATCTAATCTGTCGTGCTTCCATTCTGTCTTTAGGAATTTGGTCGTGAACCAAATGATTAATGATCTCATTCGACCAATCATCTTCTTCATTATAGATCCGGACGACGTCGTCATTGTCGATGGATGGTGTCGCGAGATGAATCATGGGTATGGTATCGAAAAGAGGTTTGTTGAGTGTTGATCCAAGGTTGGCCAATGCATCATCTTGAGTATTTTGATCTATTGGGATTTGTTCGATCGAAAATGGTTTGAAGTTTTCTGATTTTGCATTGGCCACTTTGAGGTATGTTGTCATCTTTGAGTCTCTTGCTACAAATTCTCCACTCATCTAGTTTATGACGAGGAGGGTGTCGCTTCTGACGTGCAATCCAATTGCCCCTAAGTCGTACGCCATGTTCATTCCCACGATCAGGGCTTCATACTTTTCTTCATTGTTGGTTGCTTTAAAATTGCATCGTATGGAGTACACCATCTTAGCCCCCTGTGGCGACTTTAAGACGACGCCTAGTCTTGTTTCTCTAGTGTTGGACGAGCCATCGACATGAAGAGTACAGGGTTTGTCGTCGAGAGTTGCCATATAATAAGTCTCGTTTTGTACTTCTTTTTCTAGTTCAGGACTGAAATCGGCGACAAAGTATGCTAGGACTTATGATTTAATTGCGGTCCTTGGCTTGAAGTCGATGTCGTAGCTGCTGAGATATATGTTCCATTTCACTAGTCGACCTGTTAACTCTAGTATTCTCAGGATAGACTTTAGAGGAAAGTTAGTCATGACAGTTATACGATGTGACTCGAAATAGTGTCCTAGCTTTTTAGCAGTTGTGACTAGCGATAGTAATAATTTTTCCATAGAAGAATACGTGGTCTCATCATCGAGCATAGATTTATTTATGTAATAAGTAGGAAACTGATGTTTGTCGCTCTCTCGTACTAGGACTGCACTTACTGCATTAGGACTTACGACTAGGTAAAGTTGCAAGACCTCGTTATCCTTAAGTTTTGACAGCAATGTGGGCAATGCCATATATTTGTTTAATTTTTCCAATGCTTGTTCATGGTCGTCCGTCCACTGGAAACCTTTGTTCTTTCGCAAAACGTTGTAGAATAAGTGACATGTGTCCGATGATCGCGAGATAAACCTGTTCAAGGCTGCTACACGACCAGTCAGACGTTGAATTGCTTGAAATTCCTTCGTGGCTTGATATCGACTATGGCTTTGATCCCTCTTTTGGGTCACCATATATCCCAAAAATTTCCCAGCTTTGACACCGAAGGAACACTTCGTTGGGTTTAGCTTCATATGGTATTTTCTGAGGATGTCGAACAATTGCCTTAGATGTTCGACGTGATCTACTACATGTCTAGGCTTAATGAGCATGTCGTCAATTTACACCTCCATGGTCTCGCCAAGTCGTTTCTTGAACATTTTATTGACTAGGCGTTGGTACGTCGAAACTGCATTTTTTAACCAAAGGGCATAACCTTATAACAATAAATAACTTTGTCTGTCATAAGTGCAGTGTTTTCCTGGTCGTCGATGTGCATAAGTATTTGGTTGTGTGAATCCAAGATCTCTAAATCCTAGAGAGAGAAAGTAGAGAGAGAGAGTTCAAAGCGCAAAGTAACAATTGTATTCAATATTCGTGAAGTTCCTCACAACCAACAAAGACCAAAGGGACTTAAATACCCTTGGCTTATACACAGATAAAACCTATCTAAGAACAGTATAAGACCAAGCCTATAAATACAATGATTACTATAAAATCAGACTTAACAATCTCCCCCTTAGTAATCATTGGCGTTGAGGTCTTCAAAAACCCATCTTCTAAATCAGCATGGACCATCCAAGCGACTTTGCGAATCAACTTTCTGACTTTTAAAAAAAAATTCTTCTCATCATTGATCAGTTTGAGATGTCTTTGCTGCCTTGACAAGACTGGACCAGTTCGGAATAAATTTGAAAGAACAATTGATTCATCAGCTTGTGCTCTAGACGACACACCTTCTTTAAATGACCTTGAATGAACAGTGGTGGTAGGAGCAGGAACAGCAAAATAACTAGTATGGCTGAGAAAAATAGATTCTTGAGTGAATCTTGATCAGCAGATAAACTTTGGAACTCTTTGTCTCTTTAACATCTCCTTAATCTTCTCCCCCTCATGACCTTGATGATCGGGATCAACATGGTCATGCAAATGTTGGAGACGAGACAACTTAAGATCTGCAAAATCAAAGTAAAGGAGAAACAGGGAAGGTTTGCGCTACACATTGGTGGCGCAAAGGGAGGTTTGCGCTAGCCGAAGGTGGCGCAAAGTGAGGTTTGCGCGACCAACTGTTGGCGCAAATCTGACTTGAACTCAGAAAGTTTTACCCTTTTAAGCTCTTTGACTCCCCCTACAAAAATGCACTAGAAAAGTTAGCATTCATGTAGAAAATCAGATACTCCCCTCGAAAACAGATATGATCATTATGAAAAAAATCTCCTTATTCACTCCCCCTTGAATAATGCACAAACCCATTTATAATGAAAAAAAATGAGAACACAAGAAATGAAACATCAATGTAGAAAGAAAAATATACTGAATATGTATTTTGAAACAACTAAGTATATAAAAATTTAAACAGAAACAAATAAAATTCTACTTAGGAAAATATCACAATAAAATCCATCAGATTAAATCAAATGTATGTATTTGGATACAGAAAGAAATTTTATTGCATATCAAGTTAAGACCTGTTCAGTTTCAAAAAATTTCATCAATCTATTCAGTGCGCTCGCATGTGAACTTCGATTAGTTTCAAGAAAATGCAATTCTGAAAATATAATAGAGAACTTTGCATATAATCACACTAATCCATCAAAAATTTAGACTTTCACAAATTTACAGGTTTATTGCAACTCAAACATATCACCAAGTATCATGAGATGTGTGCTCATTGGCATCTTTTAGCATTGTGCACTATGGCATTTTTACATGAGTGTGCTTTTTGGCATCTTTTAAGGTTGTGCACATTGGCATATTTTAATCAAGAAGTTTATTAAGTAAAGAACATGTCGTAAACATAACTTTCTATCTGACCCTATTGCAGGATTTGGGTCATCCACTCCCAGACCAGATAGCCTTAGGGGACTAGGTGTCAAGAACCCCTTAGAACTTACTTTCTCAGATCCGAAAGGCTACATCGACACATCCTAAACCCATTTATACCAATAGAACATGACTTTCGATCTGATTCTATTGAAGGATTTTGGTTCGATCACTCCCAGATCAATTGACCTTAGGGGATCAGATGACAAGCATCCCACAGAAGTTACTTTCCCAAACCAGAAAGGTCACAGGTACAAACTTTTAAACTTAGAGATTTCTGATTTATAAGAATTTAATAATCATCTCAAACACAAGGTTTTACGTCTAAGTGCTTAGCCTATATTTTCATTACGATCCAAAATCCAACTTTTTAGGTTTTCTAAGCATTGTAAACTATAAATATTCTGAATCACACAACTTTAGAGCAATATCAAAAGTTATGAACATGTTGCTGACTTTTCGACTTTTGTTAGAGCTGAAATTTGAACATATAAAAACTTTAATATAAACAAAGCAACTTGAAAATTTATCCTAGACACACATTTTATTCAAAAGAAAGAAAATTTTTAAAACTTTTACTTTATAGAATAAAATTTGTAAAGGTTTAAACTTTTAAATTCAACATGCCGAGATATGAAAAATATAAACATTTGATCGACAAGTTTATATTCAGTTGAAACAAAATATAATTCAATAATATTATCTTTCACATAATGTATAAAAAATTTGTGACTCATTTGAAAATTTTGGGTTGAACAAATTCAGGAGTTTGAATAAAATAGCTCAGATTCTTTAAAAATATGAGAAAACTGGAACAACATCATTAACAGAGATAAATGCAGCGGAAATTAAGATAGATGTACTCACAGTTTCTCATTAGTCAGAAGCTTAAAACAGTGAAGAATGAGTCCTAGACTGACATGTCTAGAAGTCATAGACTTTTAAGCACGGGTTCTGGGTTGAATTACTCAGAAGCCATATGTTGACAATAAATTCCGGGTCTTGAGCTGATTTACTCAAGAGCCATATTTCTCTTACTCCCCCTTAACATGAGGTGCCTGCAACTTAGAATCAATTTGAGATTTGGGTACCCACATGAATTTGGGCCCATGTTTGTTAGTTGCAGTTCTTATGAGGAAATATTGATTAGATTTAATACAAGAAGCACGAGAAAGATTATCAGAAAAATAAGCACATTCATCAGATGAATACAAGACATAATCATCTGAACTAGAATCAGAAGAAGAATATGAGACATTTTTGGAAATTTGAATCGTTTGTTTTATTGAATATTTTGAAATTTTCTTTCAAACAGCAAATGAATCACTTTTATAATATCTGTCTACATATCTATCTCCATCAGTCTGAGATTAATCAGATATCCACTTCACTCTCGAAATTTGCTTTGATGACTTGCTCAAAGTCCTATCTGAAAGATTAGAATCAGAAGAATTAGAATTGTCAGAAAGGACTTTATCTTGTTTCTTTGACTTCTTTGACCTCCTTCTTTTACGCTTTGGTTTATAATACTGATCATTTAGTGTAAAATAGTCATCAAGAATTTGGGATTTAATATTTAAATCAGAAGAAATAATTTTACCTAAACAACCAATCTGATCAGACAATAAATCTGAACTTACCTCGGAATCAGAATTATTTTGAGAAAAGATATCAGATTTAGAAACTTCCATTCTGTTTACTTGACAATTAGAAGAAAAGCTAGAAATAGAATCTTGTTTTTGAGAAAATAATTTTTCTTCAAGACTAGACGTCATGAAAGAAAGAATAATATCAGATTCAATTTCTTTTAAAATATTTTGATCTTCCATCTTATCTTCAAGATCAATGATTTTGCTTTTTAAAATTAAAGGAGGTGTATATATCTTAGAATCATAAATGATTAGAGATATATTTTCCTTATCAGATTTATTAGCAAAAATATCAACAAAATCATCAGACACTGAAGATTTGACAGGAGATATATCATTTAAACCTTTTCTACCTCTTCTCGATTTGTTAGGAAAATATTTTGCATTTTCACTCGTGTAAACAAAAGGAATTTCCTTTTTCTTGTTATTTGTCCTTTTCTCATTTTTCGATTTCTAACAATTGCTTCTCATTCATCCAATCAAATTTAAATTGAGGAGCATATTGAGCAAGAGTTAGATAATCGTATTTATATAAAGTAGGGGATTTTTCAATCGCATTGTTTAAACAATGTGAATTTTTAAAACCAAGTCCCCATTTTTCTTTTAAAGCTTCCTCACTCCTTGGTTTATTCATAAATATTGTTTGCTCAGATTGGTTTCTTCGATATAACTTTTCTTCTAATATATTTATTTTTTCTGAAAAATCATCTTTTAAATTGGTCATATCAGTCAAAGATTCAAGATAAGTCTTATTTGAATTTTCCAAATCATCCAATTTCTTTTGAAAGATTTCTTTATTATTTTCCAAGATAAATTTTTCATCTTTCAAAGAAAATTTCAATTTGTCAATCAAATCTGATTTTTCAGAATTTAAATTCTTTTCAGATAATAACATCAAGCGTAAATCATGTAAAGCAGTAATTATAACATTCATCTGAGAAGAAATGAAATTAAAATCAAATTCTAAATATACCTCGTCTTCATCAGTGTCAGAATCATCATCTGACTGATCATCTCCAACAAAGCACATCTGAGCGATCTCGACATTTGCAGCTTCATCATCCGAATGATCCAGCCAGAATTCTTCTTCAACAAGAAAAGCAGTTCCATTCTCTCTTTTCTCTGCCATTTCCAGTTTCTTTCGATAGTAATATGAATCCCTAACTTTCTGCACTTTACACTCCTTAGATATGTGACCCGTCTTTCCACAGTTATATCAGGCAATAGTCTTTGGCTCGGGCACTTTGACTCTTGAACCGGAAGTGAAGCGAGAAGTGTTGGAACTCGAACGTGGTTGGAACTTTTTCTAATAATGCTGTGAGAGAAGGATCATTGCTTTCTACAGTGCCTCACCATCATCATCAGTATTATCAGACAATGCTTGATTAGCCCGATGGCTCATTAGAAGTGCAACCGGGTCCACTGACTTCTTGTTCTTCTTCTCTAGTTTGGCCTTCTTCTCTATGACTAAGCTCTCATCAGTCATCAGAATCTCATATAATTCCTGAATCTGCATAGTAGAGATCCGAACATCGTTCCTCAGTCTGTGACAAGATTTGTTCCATTCAGGCTGAAGAGCATTGAGGAATTTTAGATTCGTCTCAAGCTCTGTCTTGTTCACATTTATCTTTCGCAGATCATTCATCACTGTATAGAATTTGTCGAAAACACTCTTTAGAGACTCAGATTCTTTGGCTTTAAACTCCTCAAAATTGTTCATATAACATGTATGACGGAGTTGAGTTGCGACCGACGAACCAAGCATGATCTTTTCCAATTGTGCCCACAACAGATTTGGATAATCCTTGCAATAATCAACCCAGTTGTAGACAGAGTTTGGTAAAGCTAACATCATATTAGCTTTTAATTCTCGATCAGCTTTCATTCGCAAAGCCTCTTCAGTTGTTGCAGGAGTCTCTTTATTAGGCTTTATGAAAGGTCCTTCAGTTAAAGACTTCATCAAGTTATCTCCATTAGCTTGACGCTCGATGAAGTTCAGGAACCTATCTTGCAATTGAGTGAATTCATTTTCGTCAACTAGAACTGGAGGACGAGATTATGTGCCTAATTGCATCATCAGATCACTCTTGTAAAACTGAGCTTGTAAAGCAAACTTCGCAGAATCCATATTTCTGAAACTCAGAAAAATTCTAAGTGTTGACAGGGTTGGCGCAAACTAGAGGTTTGCATTAGAGGCAGAAGACGCAAACTGAGATAGTCGTGAGAAGTTGGTGACACAAATGATACTTTGCGTAAGTAGACCGTGGCACAAACTATGATTTGTGTGATCAAGGTTTTGCATGAGCAATTGGAGACGAAAATCAGACTTTTCGTGATATAGAGACTGGCGCAAAGCAGACTTTGCTTGAAATGCTGAAGGCGGAAACCTCGCTTTGCGTGATGTAAGGAAAACTCAAATTTCACTTTGCGTGAGCAGCAGATAACGCAAACTTGTGTTTGCGTGATACAGATTTGGCGAGAACTTGGCTTTTTGTGAGATACTGGAGACGCAAACTTAAATTTGCGTGAGAGGTTGATTTCTGAACTTGATGAAAACCTGAAACACACTAAAACAAGACAAGTAAGATCACGCAAACCAGATGATGAACTCGCGCAAACCACAATGAACTGGCGCAAAGTTTAAATCTGGCACAAAACGATTAAGAAACACAGAAATCTTCGAAAACATATTACAAAACAGATTTTAAGGAAAATCTCTCACACAGACTTGATCGAAAACAACATTCTAAGATTTTTCAATCACACTTTTTCGAATAAAATTCACAAAATCACCAATTCGAAATAAGAACAGTTCGTTAAACCCGTTTTCCAGAAACTTCAAAAATCTCAAAATCAAACACCAAAAACTGAATTTCTTGAAAATCGATAAGAATTAAAAGTGTTTAACAATCAAAATCGAATCCAACAAACCAATTTTCACAAGAATTCGTTCAAAAACACATCCGAATTTGATGAAAAATCAAGAAAACGATATTTTCTTGAAGAAATTCAAGAAAATCAATCAAATTTTCGATTAATCTACAAATTCAGAAACAGAAAAACAAGATCTCTCAATTCTCTCAAGATCTAGATTGACTCTGATACCAATTGTGAATCCAAGATCTCTAAATCCTAGAGAGAGAAAGTATAGAGAGAGAGAGAGTTCAAAGCGCAAAGTAACAATTGTATTCAATATGCGTGAAGTTTCTCACAACCAACAAAGACCAAAGGGACTTAAATACCCGTGGCTTATACACAGATAAAACCTATCTAAGAACATTATATGACCAAGCCTATAAATACAATGATTACTATAAAATCAGACTTAACAGGTTGTATCCTGAGCACGCGTCCATGAATGTCAAGAGATCGTGTCCAGCGGTTGCATCGACTAGAGCATCGATGTGTGGTAAGGGAGACGGATCCTTTGGACAAGCCTTCTTTAAGTCGGTGAAATCTATGCACACCCTCCACTTGCCGTTTTTCTTTTTGCACGACCACGATGTTTGCTAGCCAATCGGGGTACTTGACTTCTCGAATCTTCCCAATCTTAAGGAGGTTGTCGACCTCATCATTAACTACTTTGTTTCATTCTGGAGCGAACTTTCGAAATTTCTGCTTGATCGGTTTAAATGATGGGTCGACATTCAATTTGTGCGAAATAATGTCGGGGTCTATGCCGACCATATCATCGTGCGTCCAGGCGAAACAGTCAGCATGTTCCTGCAAAAAGGAGATTAGTTCTTTCATAATGGAGGGGTCGAGAGACGAACCTACGAATATGTCTTGACCACGCTTATTCTGGTCCAGGATGACTTCCTCTAAATGATAGTTGTCGATGGTCTCCGGAGCATCCTAGTCCTGTAATTGCAAGATGGGTTGCTTTCGTGGCTTCATTGTTGTCTTATAGCAATCGCGAGCATTTTTTGGTTCTCTTTTGATCTCCTGGATTCCCAATGTCGTGGGAAATTTCATCGTCTGATGGAACGTTGAGGGGACTGCCTTCATGTCGTGGATCCACGGTCTACCAAGAATAACATTATAAGTTGACGAGCAATCGACGACGTTAAACATGGTTGATTTGTTGACTACCTTAGCGTAAATTGGCAAAATAATCTGTAGATCCCAAAACTATCAACAATTCATGATCAATTTAATAAGAGCAAGATGAGATTGGGAGAGATACCTTTTATTCACATTAAAAACGAAGAACACCGAACAAAACCTAGAGTTTCTCTCTCTAGAACACACGTTCTCTCAAAGACGGCTACATTGTGAATAAATGAGTTGATTCTAAACCCCTAAACATATAAGCTATATATATACTCTCCCAACTCCCTTGTTTTAACCTAAATCCCAAGCCCAATTACACATAAAAGTCCATTTACAATTAAAGCCCAAATACAAATATTAATTGTAAACCGCTTTACAAAACTTTCCAAACTTGGATATTTTATGTCCTAACAATCTCCCCCTAAAGTTTTATAAAGGAATCATCGCCTTTGAAGCACCAGCTCTTCTCCCCCTTGATTTCTTTGAAAAACTTTAGCGTTGCGCATCTTCAAGATAACTCAGGCTCCCCCTTGATTGAAGCTTTTATCCTTCGAAGTTTCAACTTTAAAACCAGATTCGATGTGTGCAATAACCTCGACTGAGTGCACTAAAGACAACTTTTATCTCTAGAAACTTAACACGTTCGTTACGCCCACAAGAAAGAAATGTGTGAGTTTCGCGTGACAACCACAATGCATCTTCAGTTTATAACAACAAACCTGTCTTTGAACCGCGAGTTGAATAGGAGTTCAACTTAAGAACTTGTACTGATCAGCTTGTAAGAGGAAGCAACTTGTAGCAAACACTACTAGGCAAGGGTTAGAAGCAATCGTCGAGAAAAACCGAACGAGAAAAATTCAGGAACAGATACAATAATATTTCATGAAAAATCTGTATCACGGATCACACGGTTAAAGCGCAAATAAATCTGGAATATAAGCTCTTCGGAACATTAATCGATTCTGAAGAATTTCAAAAATAAAATCCTTTTATACTTAGGTCAACATGACCTAACCATTATTGAATATTTAGCTAAAATACCCCCTAGAGTATTAAACACTATTACAAACTAGACCCCTATTACAATTTAATCTTGAATACAATTACTGATCCAACAATCTCCCCCTTTGGATTCAAGATTAAAAAAAATTTGGCAATTGTCTTCGGGTATTCACTTCTCTTGAAAACTGTATCTGATATGACGTTGACAGCTTCAAGACTTGTAGCTTTACACAGTCTTCATATTCCTCTTTCTTTAAATGAAGTGTCCTTCTGACGATCATTTTTAGTCAGACTTTTGATGGATCAAATAAGTTCAGACACTTTGATATATTTGAATTCTTCAGTAGTATTCTTTGTGTATTCTCCCCTTTTTTGATGAGTGGTGAGAATCAGCATCATCAAAACATAGCAAAACAAGGTAGGAATTTTCTCCCCCAAGTCATCAATTAAGTGCAGTCTTCATGTATAGATCCCTGTGTGGAAATAAGAGTAGTCTCCCCAAATGGAAAGAGTGATTATTTCAATCTTTGCAGATTCAAATGAGTAAAAAAAATGGTAACCCTGAATCAACAAATGACTCAGTTTGGAATGCCTGTCAGTAACACACAGTCACTTAGTAACACAAAGTTACTATATAAGGAGTTGGTTTTGATGTTGGCTCCCTAGGACTTCCATTCAATCATCGAATAACACATAGTTATCTATGAACGTTCTGACAGAAAACAAATTTCTGTGTGCTCATGCATGTGTATGAAAGAATTATGCACCGATGATTGCTTTTAAATGTAGGCTCAAAGTATGTAAACTTGTTGAGACAACAACAAATTATACAAAGACTCAATGTGCATGAGAAAAGGGAGAAGGTGGGGCAACTTTCCTTCTTTTTCAATATTAGTATCTTCCAAATGAAGAACCAATAGCGTATGTGTTGCGTCCCCAGAAAATGTGAAACATTCTCTTTTTGAGAAAATAATGAGTATTTGGTGGGGTGTAATGCAAGAGATGGCATGGGCTAGGTGCCTTTTTCATTGTCATTCACGAAGAAATGTGAACACAACAGTTTATGCGGTTGCCCGACTCAGAAAGAATTTGGTGTAGAGTTTGATATTATTTTACTCTGTTCTCTCACCCTCTTTCTTTTAATCTTTTAAATCTCTCTTCTAACCAATCTCTCTTTTCCATTTTACCTCTTCACACACCAACACTCAAATCTTTTGATCCCTCTCCCCCTCAAACTCAAGGTGTTTGTCAATTAAGCTCCCCCTCAATTTAAAAATAAGTTGTATATATATATATATATATATATATATATTTTAATGATCTTTGAAGATCGAGTCCTATGCTGTTGTACTTAGAAGTCAACGTTTTTTCTCCCCTAAAACCTTGGGTGCCTGCAACACAGAATTAGCTTTTGGTACCCAATTGTAATTGGGTCCTGATGGGTTAGTTGCAGTTCTAATGGGAGAAATAAAGTAAGAACCATACCAGTTATTCACATAATCTTTTCTTACAAAATCATTTGTACCACAATAGGAACAACTAAGTTTCTTATGTGCTAACCTGATCAATTGATTGATAGTGTAAACCAGATCAGGTTTGCCAAACGTTTTACCTTTACAACATAGTTCCATTTAGCATGTGATGTATGCACAAATGATTTATCGGTCTTCTTCTCCTATGAAGATCCTTTAACTCTCCAGATCCAATTTCCTCTATCTTTCTCATCTGCCCTTTTCCAGAACCTTTTCCTCCGAGACATGTTATGTTTGAAGTTACCTGAGCCATCAACATCTTTGTCATAGAAAAGGTTAGAAGGACGAATCTGATCTTTATGTTCAAAAGTATGATTATCAATTTCTTCAAACAAAGGATTATTAGAAACATTAGTAAAAGTTGAACTTGCTGCTGAATTGAATAAGCATTCGAATGCAGTTAGATCATCTCTCGATGATTGAGCTATTGACTCTGGCGTCTTGTGCTCAGTCAACTTCACTTTGAATACGGTCTCTTCAAGCTCTTTTATCTTTGACGACAAACTGTTTCTTTTCTTTGTTATCAGATCAAACTTCTTATGCAAATCAGATTTTGCACTCTTCTCCTTCAAGATGTTTGTTGACAACTCAGTAGCTTTCTTGTCAGCTTAGCTATCTCAGTCTCTTGATCTTTCTTTTCTTTAGAAAAGTCTTTATTTACATTCTTCTGTTCAGCTTTCTTCTTCTCATTCTCAACCTTGTCTCTCTCCAGAATGATAACTTTCTCAAAGTCTGAAACTTGTTGAGAAAGCTTGACACATTTAAGCTATAATGATTTCTTTTCGTCAAAGGATTTTCTTGAGAAATCAGAGAATTTCTTAGCAAATTCTTTTCTTTCTTTCTCAATCTTCATCATCTCATCTTGGGCTTTTGTGTTGTTTCTGTCTTGGGTTGCCTTTTCTTTCAGCATATTAATCTCAACCTCAAGACTGAAGACTTTATCTTTTAAGGAGTCTCTTTCAACAAAAATTCGAGAGTTTGTCTTTTTAAGCCCTTCAGATGTTTCACAAGCAGTGTTTGCTCTTCTTCTAAGCTCATCAAGTTCTTTTTGCATTAATTCCTTCTTTGACCATGTAGAGCTTGAATTAAGACTTTCAGATCTTTTCAGTTTTGCTTGAACATTTAAGATCTCTTTTTCTTTCGACTCAATAATTCCTGCAAACTTAAACTTTGATTTAGAGATACATTCTAAGCAAACAAAGTCTTTCTTTGAATCTTTGTCATTCTTCAATCTGTCAATTTGTTTTAGAAGAGATGAGTTTTGAATCTTCAGATTTTCATTCTCAGCTTCCAGTGCTGGAATCTCTAGCATATATGCTAAAGCACAATCTCTCTTGGTCAGCACTGTATTTCCCTTCTCGTCTATGTAAGGCATTATGATATCTGTACAACTTAAATCAACTTGTAAGATCTTAGAATCAAGAATTGGAAAAACGACACTAAAAAATTTCAGAAAAATAAATTTCCAAAAATGTCAAGTGCAGAGTTTGCAAACAGTATAAAACATAAAGAAATTTGCAAGTGATATTGGCTGGCGCAAAATACAACTTTGCGCTTAGTGAAGCTGGCGCAAAAGAAGATTTGCGCTAAAAGGATCTGGCGCAAAAGTCAATTTGCGCTTTTGAGATTCGCGCTAACTAAAGCTTGCGCGTTATGAGATTTGCGTGAAATGAAGCTTGCGAGATCTGGAGTTTTGCGTAAGAAGTGGGTCGCGCGAAATAGGACTTTGCACAAATAGTAGGTGGCGCAAAGAGAGGTTTGCGCGAAGGACTGATGGTGCAAACTAGAGATTTTCGTGAAGAACTTATGGCACAAATCAGTGTCGCAAAACCGGTGTCCTCGACCGGTGTCCCCGACCGGTGTCTGACCGACCGGTGTCCTTCCTTCGACTGGAGAAGTGTATCGACTGGTGTGGAGAGACCGGGTTGGAGATACCGGTGTGCTGCGACCGGTGTGGACCGGTGTTTTGTATGGCGCAAAACTCAACTTTGCACCAAGAGAAGATGTCGCAAAAGATGAGATATTCAGGTATGCGCTAGGAGGCTATGGCGCAAAACACACTTTTGCGGTAAGAAGGACTGGCGCAAAATACCACTTCAACAGGTGCAAACTGGAATCTGGCGTGTTCTTCACTGTTCGAGCCTCGCGTCGATTTTCAATCCAGAAAACACTCAAAATGTTTGATACGCAGTATAAAGTTCTCAAAAATCATCCACAAAGATACAGCGATCAATACCCAATCAAAATTAATGATTAAAAACAACTTTTATGCTTCAATTCGAATGAGACAGTAGTCGATAGTTTCATGAACCCAATATCCAAAAATCATCAAAAGCCAAACGATTAATGATTTTAAGTGTAATTAAACAATCAGATGATATTCAATAACATACAACGCACCTAATCAATTCGATTTTAAGCCTAAAAACGCTTTAAATCGTGAAATCGATTATCACACAGTAGAATTTTCGAGAACACTCTTTAATCCAAAAAGCTTGATTCTTTGGCTCTGATACCACGTGTAGATCCCAAAACTATCAAAAATTCATGATCAATTTAATAAGAGCAAGAGGAGATTGGGAGAGATACCTTTTATTCACATTAAAAATGAAGAACACCGATCAAAACCTAGAGTTTCTCTCTCTAGAACACACGTTCGCTCAAAGACGGCTACATTGTGAATAAATGACTTGATTATAAAACCCTAAACACAAAAATTATACATATACTCTCCCAACTCCCTTGTTTTAACCTAAAGCCCAAGCCTAATTACACATAAAAGCCCATTTAAAATTAAAGCCCAAATACAAATATTAATTGTAAACCCCTTTACAAAACATTCCAAACTTGGACATTTTATGTCCTAACATAATCTCTCCAAGGGTGTTCGTTGCGTCTCCATTGAAACCTACCAAGGTTGTCGAGCATCGGGTGATTTCCGGCTTATCGATTCCCATAGCTTTGATGGTGTCAAGAAAGATTATATTTACTGAGTTGCCTCCATCGACCAACACCCTTCGAGTTAAGCAATTTCCGATCGTGAGTTGGATAATCAACCCATCATGATGTTTTTTATGTAAGTCGCCTTCTGGGCAAATCAGTCCAGAACCTGTACCTACAGTGAATAAATCAGATGTTGCATCATCGTCTAATACTCATATATCTGCTTTAGATCTTTTATTTGAACTGTTTTATGATGGATTTCTTGGATCTAAAGTGACTAAACCTGTTGTGGTTGACAGAATGGAAGATTTAACGGATCATCATCCAACCACTTCAGATGTTTCCACTAAATCAAATTCCACGATTCAAAAAGAAATTCCAGTTCATATGCCTACTCCGATAGTTGAAGCTATACCTATTAACGAAGAGCCAGAAGTTGCTGAATCAGTAGGGTGTACTGTTAGAACCGATCAACAGATTGACCAAGTTGTACCCACTGACACTTCTGCACCAATTACTTCAACTGAACCCCTATCTCATAATGTACAAACTGAAGAAGATGATAGTGGATTCTTAGATGACAACCATGATCAATCTTCACCTAATCCACACTCTCATGAATATCGTTGGACCAAAGAGCACCCTCTTCACCAAATCATTGGAGATCTAGACAAACCGGTGCAAACTAGGTCAACAACTTTAAATCAATGTTTGCATGACTCATTCCTGTTATGCAAGAAGAGTTAAACCAGTTCGAAGCCCTAAAAGTTTGGAGACTAGTGCCAAAACCGGAAGGAAAGACCATTATCGGCACTAAATAGGTATTCAAGAATAAAAAGGACGAAGATGGTATTGTCATAAGAAACAAAAATCGACTTGTTGCCAGGGGATATAGGTTAGAGGAAGGCATCGATTATGACGAGACTTATGCTCCAGTAGCGCGTATAGAGGCAATTCGCATGTTTCTAGCTTACGCTGCTCACAAGAACTTCACAGTCTACCAGATGGACATGAAGACTGCTTTTCTGAATGGCATTCTTAAGAAGGAAGTCTACGATCTCAGGCAGAAGGGTTTGTAAATCCAGATAAGCCAAATCACGTCTACATCTTGGATAAAGCTCTTTATGGTCTGAAACAAGCACCTCACGCCTGGTATGATGTTTTATCTCAATTCTTGGTTAAGTCAAGTGTTTCAAAAGGTAAAGTTGATACCACTTTGTTTATTAAAAAGGAAAAAGTCGATATCATTTTTATTCAGATATATATGTATGATATTATATTTGGCTCAACTAATCCCAAATACTGTAAGAATTTTTCAAACCTCATGGTGTCTAGATTTCAAATGAGTATGATGGGAGAGATGAATTTCTATCTCGGATTACAAGTAAAACAGTTTTCAACAGGGATTTTCATTAATCAATCTAAGTACATTTTTGATATTCTTCGGAAATTCAAAATGGAAAATTGCAAACCTATTGGAACCCCAATGGCACCAGGTACTAAGATTGGCATTGATCCTTCGGGAAAAGTTGTTGATATTTGGACTTATAGAGGAATGATAGGCTCTTTAATGTATCTTACTTCAAGTAGGCCCGATATAATGTTTTCGACATGTTTGTGTGTTAGATATCACGCTGATCCTAAAGAATCCCATTTATCTGCTGTAAAACAAATTTTTAGATATCTGAAGGGAACTGCAGATCTTGGTTTGTGGTATCCTAAGGATACAGGGTTTGAGCTAATTGCTTATTAAGACGCAGATCATGCTGGATGTATGTTAGACAGGAAGAGCACATCGGGTCATATTCAATTCCTTGGAGAAAAGCTCGTTAGCTGGGCGTCAAAGAAACAACTATGTGTTTCCACCTCGACTGCTGAAGCAGAGTATTTAGCTGCTGCCAATTGTTGCTCTTAGGTCTTGTGGATGAGGACACAGCTTCGAGACTATGGATTCAAGTTTGACAAAATACCGATCTATTGTGACTCGAAGAGCGCTATCGCAATATCAGCTAATCATGTGCAGCATACTAAAACAAAGCACATTGATGTCAGGTATCATTTTATTAAAGATAATGTAGAAAAAGGTACAATAGAACTTTACTTTGTAAAACCTGATTATCAACTTGCAAATTTGTTTACCAAACCTTTAGATGAAAAGAGATTCAATTTTCTTGTATCTAAGCTTGGTATGCTAAATCTCAAGACCTAATCAGCGAATACCTATTAAAGTTTCTTTTATTGTATTTTTTTATCATTTCTTTATCATTAATTCTAAAAGGATATCTTCACTTTAACATTTTGTTCATGATCTCAGGAGGAGTGAGACAAGACTTTAAGATGATCAACATTATTTTGAGGGGGAGTTTATAGAATTTATGCATTTACTTAACTGCCAATTTTTTTGTGATGCATGAATTTTGGGGGAGTCTTTGAATACAACAAAAGGAGTAAAGATATGATTTCTGATTATTTCAGATCAGAACTCGTTCACTTAATGTTTTACTATTTTTTTTTTGTTTACTTTTCAATAAATTTGTGAATAACGTTGTTTTGACATGACATTGAGATCTTTTGCAGATTGAGAGAAGCTATCAAGATCATGATATTGTATTTCCCAATCAATTCAAGCAAATCTCTATTAAGAATATAACAGTATCAAGATTCTAGAGAGAGAGAGTGTAGAGAGAGAAAGTGTTCTTGTCATAGATCTCACAATGTATACAATGAACTCTACTAACTACAAGATTACAAAGCACCTAAGGTATTTATACCTAGGATGCTATTACATGCTTAACAATATAAGTAAACTCATATTGACTTAGACTAGACTTTAACTTTGTTGACTTATCTTGACTTGACTTTTCCTATTAAATCTTGGATACAATAATACACTAACAATCTCCCCCTTTGTATTCAAGATTTAATAAAAATTTGACATAAATCTTCAGCACTTGATTCTTCAATCTTTTGTCTCTGACAGCCTTGAACTTTGAAGCTCTTTCTAAAGTTGTTTAAGAATCTTGAAAAGTCTTTAACACTTTGCAGCTTTGGAAAGTCAACAAGTCTTTAAAAACGAAACATTTTAAGTCTTGTAACAATTTGAACTTTAAAATTCTTTAAACTTGAAACTTTGGAACTTCAAGGGATCTCTGATCTTTGTATCTTTATTTCTGCAATCTCTAACCGTCTTCAGAAAAACAAACTTTCACAAATCATCTTGAACTTGGACTTGTCTTCAGAAATCTTTGAGAATGAATTCTTTTCATCTGATTTGATCTTTCAGAAAATTCTTCACAAGTCTTGACTTTATAACTTTGACATCTCTTCTCTGAAATTGATCTTTGTAGATTTCTCCCCCTTTTTGATGATTATGGGCACCATAATCATCAAAACATCCTCAATTTCAGCACTTTCTTTGAATCTCCCCCTTTTACAGATATTCTCCCCCCTTGAGATACATTTGACATTTTCTGCACTTTGATCTGAATAGCCGAATCATGAACTGTATATACCCGAATCTTTTTAAATCCAGATATAATGAACGTTGTAACCCTGATTCAACAAATGAAACAGTTAGAAGTGCCTGTCAGTAACAAGGAGTTACTGTATACAACGAATGTACAATTTAAGGAGCTGGTTTGATGATGACTCCCCAGGACTTCCATTCAATCATTGAAAAACACAAGGTAATTCTATGAATGTTCTGACAGAAAAACATATTTTCTGTGTGCTCGTGCTTGTGTACGAAAGAATTTAGCACAATGATTGTGTTTCATAAGGTTCAAATTGTGTAAACTGTTGAGACAGCAACAGGTATTACACGAACTCAATGTGCATGAAAGAGGTGCGAAGGTGGGGAAACGTTCCTTCTTTTTCAATATCTAAATCTTCCGAGTGAAGACTAGATAGCAGATATGCTGCGTCCCCAAAGAAAATGAATCATTTCTTTGTTAAGAAAGAAACGAGTGGCTGGTGGGGTAATTGCAAGAGTTGGCATGGGCTCACTGCCTGTTTCAATGATGGTCACCAAAAAATGTGAACCAATCAGATTTTGTGGCTGCCCGGCTCAGAAAGTGGTTGGTGCAGAGTTCTGATATTCTTTTAACTCTGTTCTCACACCCTCTTTCTTTTTAACATTAAAGCTCACTTCTAAACAAACTCTCATTTACATTTTTCCGCTCCACGCAATGAGAAAAACTCAACCGGATGAGTTATCTCCCCCACTCTTTGATTTTGACCCCTCACCCCTCAATCACTCTAGGATTACTTCCTGGGTAGGAAACACTGGTTAACGTGAATCCATGAAAGTTCTATTTAAGCTCACACACTAATCCCATGTAAGTCCTATAAAGAATAGTTGCTCAACAGTTTAACTGAACAGTTAAGCACAAAAAGTGATAACATTGTCAAAATGTATGCTCATGAGATTTGAGCAATTGAACTTTGAAGATTTCTCAAAACAAAGATATTGAATGAATGAAATGATATCAAGAGAATTGTTTTGAGAATCTGACAATGTATCAATCAGATCAAATAAAATGGTTAGGGTATCAAAGAATTGGATATTTTGTTTATATGAACGAATATAAACATTTTTGTAATGAAAGCACAAGATTAGAAATGATGAAAGATGCTCAACAACATTTGAAAGCAAACGGGGATATTACCATCGAAAAATAGGTTCGTTTAGAGATATGGTAATAACAGATTAAAATGAAGTACTGAACCGATGTGTGTGAATACTTTACAGTATATAGACAAGATAATACGCGAGTATTGATCTTAGGAAACACACGGTCAGTTAAACATTAAAGCTCAATAATGAAAAACATTTAAAATCACACTTCTTAATTCATGAAATATTTTGAGAATATAGAAGTGGTTTGAACATTTCAGAAAACGTTTTTCATACTTGAAAGTTGTTCCTCTTTCAAACAATCAGAGATCTAGATTAGAAGATACTTACATTTAAGCTCCCCCTCAAGTCATTATAGAATGATTTAGGTCAGATAAGCTCCCCCTGGATATTTTGCATAATATTCTTATCTGAACATTGAAGAACGGGTCCTGATCTGTCATGTGATCAGAAGCCACACTCTTGACATTAAAGTACGGGTTTTGAACTGTTTTGTTCAAAATCCATAGTCTTTGACTTTGAAAACCGAGTCCTGAGTTTATTTACTCAGAAGTCAAACACTTGTACTTTGAAGTACGGGTTTTGAACTGCTGTGTTCAAAAACCATCGTTCCTGCTCCCCCTAGACCGGTGGTACCTGCAAAACAGATTTAACAGGTTTTGGTACCCACTGGTATTTGGGTCCTGGTATGTTAGATTTAGGAATCCACTTCTCATTGGATGTATATCTTTTAAAACCATAATTCTGAGAAGTTATTCTATAAGAACCGTACCAGTTGTGAGCAGTTTCTCTTTGAACGAAGTCATTCCCTCCACAGTAAGAACAACAGATCTTCCTTTGAGCAATCCTGATCAGATGATTAGTCGAGTAATATATATCAGGATTACCAAAAGATTTACCTTTATGCGCAGTGTTCTTTTTGGCATTTGTTGTGGATTTGAATGCTTTGTCCTTCATTTTCTTTTCATCTGAAGAACTCTTCACTCTCCAGACCATATGACTTTTCTGAGAAGACTTTCCAAGAGATTTTACATAATAGCTTGCTGATCCATCAACAGATTTATCATAAAATAGATTTGATGGTCTGATCTGACTTGATTTGGCAATGATTGGTTTAACACTTTTGTTTTTCAAAACATTTTTGTCATGAATTGAACTTGAAGCTGTTTTGAAAGAACAGACTGATTCTGTTGAGAGATCAACAGGTGATTGATTAATCACATCAGCTGAAATCTTTTCTGATAAATTGACGTTTGCAGCTTCTAAGTCTTTTATCTTTGCAGCTAAAATGTTTCTTTCAGAAGTAATTGTGTCAAACTTCTTTTTCAAATCAGATCTAGCCAGCTGTTCTTTTAGAATACCTGATGATAGAACAGATATTTTGGACATGAGCTTGGATATTTCAGTTTCAAAATATGAACGTTCTTGCTCAAAATCTTTTTGTAAGTTCTTGGATTTATCAGAAATTTCATTGAAGATCCCAACATTTCTCTTTTCAGAATTTTTCTTTTCAGATTCAAAAGACTTTTTCTTTTCTTTAAAAATTTGTCTTTCTTTTTCTAATAAATCTTGTAAAACTGAGATCTGTTTGGGAAATTCAGTATTTTTATCTTCAAGAACTTGTCTTTCTTTGGCAAAAGTGTCTCTTTCAGTGATTAAAACCTTTTCAAAATCAGACACTTGCTTTGAAAGTTTAATGCATCTCAGCTCAAGATCCTTTTTCTCTTGCAAAGTTTTCTTGGAAATCTCAGATGATTGTTGAGTTGAAGATGTCTTCACATTTGATTTTTCTTTTTCTTCTTGGAGACTTGTTTTCAGTTCAACATTCTGTATTTCCAAGGCAGATATCTTCTCTTCAAAAGCCTTAAACTTCTGTTGAAGCTTAACTGATTCAGATTGCAATTCTGAAGATCTTTGTTCAGTTGTCTTCAGTTGGCTTTGAAGATTCTCTTTGACTTTATCTTCTTTAATGCTTTTTACCAATTCAGCATTTTTCATTTCCAGAACAGATATATGATCTTCAAAAGCCTTAAACTTCTGTTGAAGCTTGACTGATTCATCTTGTGATTCTGATGACTTCTGTTCAGTCGTCTTCAGTTGGATTTGAAGATTTTATATCTTTCTTTCTTTCAGCTTGATCTCTTTCTCACATGTGACAATTGTATTTTCTTTTAAAGCAACGATTTCTTCTTTCTCTTTAATCTCTTTCTCTCTTTCTTTAATTTCCTTCTCTCTTGCACTGATAATTCCTGCAAAATCAGATTTTTCAATATCAGTACATTTTGCACAAATTGGAATTTTATTAGAATTTTTCAATTTGGAATTTGAAACAGATGTTTCATTTCCATCCATTATGATATGAGGAATTAACACACGTTGATCTTTGTTGATCATATCATTATGATTTTAAGCTTGAATTCATGAGATTTAAGACTGAACGACAAAGATTACATTTCTTATCTTAATCTCATATATGGTTGAAAGAAGGACGACTTTCAATCATAGAAAACATATTCTTAAATGTTCAAACCACTTCCCGATTCTTAAACAGATTTCCTGAATTGGAAGTGTGATTTAAATGTTTTCATTTTATTTGAGTTTGAACGTTTTACAAACCGTGTGTTTCCAAAGATAAATACTTGTGTATTGTATTTTCTATATACTTTCAAGTATTCACACACACTGATTTGACTTCTTGTTTAAAATGTTCTTACCATGTCTCAAATTTGAAACATATTTTTCGATGGTAAGACGCCCCGTTGGAACTTCAACGAATATTGAGCATTAATTCATTTCGAATCGGTCATTTCAAGAATGTCTATATTTTGTTTCATATAGACAATATCCATTATTTTTTACCATAAACCTAAACAGCTATATCATTTCTTTCTGATCATTTTCATACAATGTCAGATTTTCAAACAAGTTTCTAGCATTCATGTTCATTCATTCAATTTACTTGTTTGAAATATCTTCAATATTTAAAATGCTCAAATCTTCATGAATATCTTCTGAGCATACATTTATCTGACATTTGTATTTGTGCTTTAACTGATAAAGTTAAACCATTTTGAGCAACATTATGCTTTCATAGGAAAACACGGGTTTTTTTTGTGTGAGTTTAAATGAAACTTCTATAGATTCACGTTAACAAGTGTTTCCTACCAAAGAAGTTAATTCTTAGTGATCGAGTGTGAGGAGTCATAAGATATGAGTGTGGGTTGTGTGACGAGGTCAAATGAAAAAAGAGAGTTTGGTTAGAAGCAAGCTCAATGTTTAAAAAGAAGGAGGGTGAGAGAACAGAGTAAAAGAATATCAAACTCTGCACCAACTACTTTCTGAGTAGGGCAACCACATTACTAATGTTTCACATTTCTTCGTGAACGTTATTGAAACAGGCAAATAGCCCATGCCAACTCTTGATCAAACCCCACCATCTACTCATTTTCTTCTCAAAAAGAAAATGTTTCATATTTTCTGGGGACGCAACACATAATCTATCTGATTTTCATTTGGAAAATCTGGATATTGAAAAAGAAGGAAGTCTGCCCCACCTTCGCACTTCAATCATGCACATTGTGTATGTGTTTATCTACTGTTGTCTCAGTGGTTTACACAACTTTGAGCCTTATTAAAAGCAATAATTCGTGCTTAATTCTTTCTACACATGCACGAACACACAAGAAATATGTTTTCTTGTCATAACATTCATAGAAATTGCCTTTGTGGTATTTCGATGATTGGATGGAAGCCCTGGGGGAGTGAACATCAAAAATCTCCTTTATATTGTGTATTCGTTACACACAGTGACTTCGTGTTACTGACAGGAATTCTAACTGATTAATTTGTTGAATCAGAAGTTACATGTTCTTATTTTGTCTGGATTTGCAAAGATCTAGATGAATACTTGGGTATGGATCACAGAATCAGAGGCTCAGTTTGACAGATCAGAATGGTCAAAGACATTTCTTGGGCGAAAAGTTTTGATGATATAGATGCTCAAATCATCAAAAAGGGGGAGATGATATCAAGAAATGTTAAAGTTTTGTAGTTTGGGGGAGATGGTATTAAGAATTGATAAAGTTTTGAGAGAAGATTTTCCGAAATGTCTTAGTCAGAAGATTCAAATTAAAGATTCTAAGAAGATCAAAGAATTTCTGAAGATTTGAGGAAATTTTCTTCAAAGATTATTTGCTAAAGCAATTCGAGCTGAATCTGAACATAATTTCTTTCCAAAGTCTGAAAGTATCTTGTGAAATTTTTTGGGAGATTGTTAATCGTTTCAAGACAGTTTTGGAAAGAATACCGTCAAAGAAAAAGGGAAGATTGTACTGACAGAGCTTAAAGTGAAGACTGAGTTGCTAGATCTTTCAACAATGATCTTGAATCCAAAGGGGGAGATTGTTAGAGCATAAATGTGTTGGATACAAGATCAAGAAGACTGAAGGTCAAAGTTCAAGAAAGTCAAAGCTGAAAGAAAGTCAATTCTCATCAAAGTCAAAGTCTTTTGTAATAAAAGTCAATGTATTTTGTATTTGTTTTTCCTTGTATTAGTTGTAGATATAAATAGTCTTGTATTCTTTGTTTTTTCACGTGTAAGTAACAAACAGAAGATAATTCAGTTGTATGTTTGAGAGAGAAATCTTGTAGAGAGAGAGAGAGAGAGTTCTAGAGAGAGAAAGTTTGTAATTGAATTGAGAAGTGAAATCAAAACAGGTAATTGATTCTTGTTTGTGTTTTTTTTGTTTAATTGTGATTAGAAACTAGAATATGGGAATAACAATATAAGATGTCGAGAGATGCATGGTCGTAAGAAGCTTGCGACCGTCACCATAAATGAAGACCGTAGTCGTCGAGGTATATGGTCTTCAGGACCTTATGTTAATACAATAATGGTCTTAAGATTGGAAACGTTTGGTTTTCTTGAGTCGGTCGAGACTTGTGAAATTTTACCCAAACATTACGGGTGGCAAAAAATTACCCAACCCGCCAACCCAACCCGAACCCAACCCAAAATTAGTTGGTTAGGTTGAGATTTTCAACCCATTTATATAAATGGGTCAACCCGTCTAACCTATTTAATTAAATGGGTTGGGCCTTTCAAACCGTTTATAACCTGTTCTTAACCCAATTAAAATATTATATAATTTTTATTTTATTTTTAATTATAATATAACTATTTAATTATAATATCTATTTATTTATTTAAAATATTATATACTATATTCCATAATCCTTCCATAACCCCTAAATCCTAATTGGCAGCAACCACATATTCACATTAATTCACTTTCTTTGAATTGTTATCCTTTCCAATTTCCATAAAGCTTCCATATTCCATCTGTCGATTCATCACTTCATCCACAAGTCCTCACGTCGGTCATCCTCACATCCGACGGTTTGATCATTATCCAATGTATAGACTCACGTAACATCATAACCTCTTACGCATAACCTGTCGTGTTGTGTGCCGACGTAGTCGACTTCTGACTTCCAGGCAGGGACTTGTCGACGTCCAAACTATTCGACAGCCGAACGTCTATAGAACCATCAGCCATCGACAGTCTAGTGATCCTAAAGCTATTTTCAGCGACCTGTCGAACGTCCATCGAACCATCAACCATCGACAATCAATCGACCATCTCCATACGTTTCCATACATGATTTCGATGAAGGTATGACTGTATCCATCGACCATCATTACATGAACTTTGTAGTTTTTATCCATCGAACTTTGTATCATTGTATCCATAGTTTATATCACTGTATCCTTTGAACTTTGTAGTTTGTTGTCATGTTAATTGATTTCCCTATAAAAGCATCCATTTATATTTCCACAGTTGCACACAGATTTGTAATACGCTATCCATAGTTTTATTATATGAGACAAATCTGTTGGTTAGTTTTATAATAGTTTCCTTAGATTTGTAATACGGTATATACGTGATCTTATGTACTTCTCCTTGTTCATTATTTATTACATGCAACTGTTTCCTGTTCATTCTATTTCTTGATGTACATCTCGATTTTTCTCTCTTTCTATACAAGTTCACATTCCACAACAATCTCCATTTAAGTCTCCACTAAGTTCATTTCGTTTAACTTCTTGCAATGAGTAAGTTATTCCATTTAGAGTTCCTGCTTTAACGTTTACATTTTTTTAAGTTCTTTTTATAATGTTTCTGTTTTTTTTCCATTTCAGTGAGTAACAAGGTTGAAATTTCGGAAGGAGATGATCTACATTCTTCTCCACCCCCATAAAAGAAGAACGAGAAGAAACCGATCAACCAATTAAAGCCGAACAAAGGTGTTGTGGATGTCAAACGTCACAGAAAACTTACATCCGAGGTTTGGAATAACTTTGATTTTATGGACCCTGATGAAAATGGTGAGTTATATTTTAAATGTAAACAATGTGGTCACGTTTATAGTGCTAAAAGTAGGATGGGTACGGGGAATTTGAAACCCCATCTTAAAAATTGCAAAAAAGTCAATTTAAGGATGTTGGGCAGATGGTGTTGGAATATGGTAGTGGCGGTTCTTGTTCGTTAACTAGTAGGCAAGCATATTTTGACCCTAATATTTTTCTTAAGCTATTAGCTAGTGTGGTTGTGAAACATGAATTGTCATTTCAATTTCTTGAATATGATGGAATTAGAAAATGTTTCAATTATTTACATCCTGAGGTGAAAGTTGTTTCAAGAAATACCGTAAAAGCTTATATTTTGAAGATGTATAGGATGAAAAAGTTGAAAATAAGAGATACTTTAAGTTGTATTCCTGGTAGTTTTTGCTTGACCTCTGATTGATGGACATCAATAACCACTGATGGATATATGGCCATGACTGCCATTTCATTGACAATTCTTGGAACTTGCAAAAAGTGATTCTAAATTTTAGTTTCTTGGTTCTACCTTATACTGGTCTTGCTTTAAGTGATCACGTATTTACTCTTTTGAAGGATTGGGGGATTCAAAGGAAATTGTTTTCAATTACTCTAGATAATGGTTTTTCTAATGATGCAATGGTTGACTTTTTGAAGTATGAACTTGATTTGGTTTGTCAAGGTGTATATTTTCATGTTAGATGTTGTGCACAGATTATGAACCTAATTGTGCAGGATGGGTTGAAAGAGGTTGATGATGCTATTATAAAGGTTAGAGATAGTGTGAAGTACTATCGAGGTTCTCAATCTAAGAGGCAAAAAATTTGAAGTAGTGTTGCACATGTAAAGCTACAATCTTCAAGGGGTTTACAACAAGATGTTCCCACTTGACGGAACTCGACTTACATTCTTTTCGTGTCATATTTGTACTATAAAAAATATTTTATTCATTTGCAAAAAAAGTAATGCTAATTATTTTCATTGTCCAACAAATGAGGAGTGGGGAAGAATTGAAAGAACTTTCAAGTTCTTGAAGTATTCTACGAGGTAACTTATGCTTTTTCTGGCTCTAAATATACTACTACCAATCTGTATTTTGCTAATGTTTTGACGGTTAGAGTGTTGTTACACAAAGAAGAAGCAATCATGATATGTTTATGCATAAAAAGGCTACTCAGATGTATGTGAAATTTGAGAAATATTGGGCTGATTTTAGCACAGATATGGCATTTGCGGCTATTTTGGATCCACGGTATAAATTTCAGATTGTTGAATGGTGTTATGAGAAAGCTTATGGGGATGGGTACAAATCCGAGTTTGCAATAATAAAGGAGAAATTGTTTTTATTGTTTGAAGAGTATGTGGATGAGCCAAATTTGAATAAAACCAAAGTTGGTCAACCTAAGAATGGCTCGTTGGACTCCCAAGAAGCATCTCAAGATGTTTTAGGTACAACTTCTGCTTCACTTTTGATGGTATATTATACATTTACTGTTTTTTGTTTATACATTTTCTATTTATCTCTTGATTTTTTGTTGTTTATCAGGACTTCGATAACTTTTCAACCAAGGTGACTTCTCAAACCATTAAATCTGAGTTTGAATGTTATTTAGATTAGAAGCTCATGCCTTGCATGAACGATCTAAACATTTTGGACTATTGGAGAACTCATGAGATTCGGTATCCAACTCTTGCTCGGATGGCTAGGGACATCATAGCTTTCCCAATATCAACAGTGGCATCTGAATCTGCTTTTAGCATTAGCGGAAGGATTCTTGATGCTTATAGAAGTTCATTGAAGTCTTCTGCAGTTGAGGCTATTATTTGTCTAAGAGATTGGGTATATGGAGAAGGTTTGTTCTAACTTATTATTTGTATATTTTGTATTATCATATAAAACTATTTATTTGCTATAACTAAGTTGGTTAATTTGTTTATTTCTATAGCACAAATGGAATCGCAACTTGAGGCGCTATGTGGATCAATCATGACAGATAAGATAGAAGATCGAGAGGAAAGTAATATCGAGAGTGAAATTGGAGTTGATGAAAGTAGAAGTCGAGTTACTTAGATAATTTTTTGACTCTATGACTTTGTGATTGTGGGAAACTTTGAACATTTTATTTACTTTATGGTTGTGTTTTATTGAAACTTCGAACAATTTATTTGACTTTGTGTTGTGTATTTGTCATGAAATTAAGTAGTTTAATACTTATTATTTCATTTAAAATTTAAAATTTTAACGGGTCAACCCATGTTCAACCCATTTATTTAACAGTTGGGTTGAGATAATCATAAATATGTCAACCCGCTACCAAGCCATTTAAGCAATAGGTTGGGTTGTGTTGAAAATCTCAACCAATTTAATTAAACAGGTTGGGTTGGGTTGAGATTTTCAACCCAATTAATAAATGGGTTGAACACGAACCCAACCCGACCTGACCCATTGCCACCCCTAGATAGAAGGTGCTATCAACTAATAGACTCGTGTAAGGTATATGATAGTATGGCGTTGCCGAGAATAAGGCAGAGTTAATCTCTTAACAAAGTTTAGATGCATCTTAGCAACAAAGATGTTATAGAACTTTGCCTATAAGGCTAGAGGTAGTGCCGCCTCGAATGGAGAGTTGTGGCTTCTCTTCTAGAAAGTCATGAAACAGGGTTTAACGCATGGCCATATTCGCGCTTAGTGAGAACGCAAAGAGGAAAGATGATGTGTGTGAGTAAACCGATGTGATCATAAGATTCAAGGTTTAAATCCTATGAATAGCATTGAATTGATCCTTTCTTGCATACTTACATCAAACGGGGTTACTCTCTGTGATACCACCATGACGTCATCATCCATGAATGTCAGATACTTTCCAACCTGGTTTTCTTCCATTCTATACTAATAGAGAGATATGAATAAATAGAAGTTGTTATTTAATAATTATATTATTTATTTGCTTGTTTTTGAAATTGAATTAATATAAATTAATATATAATTTTATTTTTTAGAGATAATGTTAGTTGGAGACTTAGTCTCCCATTATCCCATCATCACCTATTCTTGTGGAAGAATTAGAGAAAAATGGGGAAGTGATTATGTTAACCCTAATCATCTTACTAGTATAAATACTAGTTAAATCTCTCTTCAAAAATCATCTAAGAAAGGTAGATCTTTGTCTCAAAATAGTTCTCTCTACATTGTTGTCTTACATCTTTGTGAAGAGTTCTACCAATTTCTTGCATCATCTTTGCATAATTCGGCTATCATCGTTGTTGTAGTCAATATTAATTGTATCAAATCCTGGGGCTTTGCGACTTTGAGACTCACAGCGAAAAGGGTAGTCGTATAAAACCTTTAAGAACAAGATTCAATCCGTACAGTTTGATCCACGATGTCGACGATTTTCAGATTGGTTTTATATTTATGTTATGTCTTTAATTTCAAGTTCAATTTGTGAACACTCTGCTTCTACCCCTTACTGTATATCGATTCCATCGCGAATGATAGAATTGAGTATTGAGAAATCCATCAAAAGTATGTGATTTTTGTTTGTTATAAATGTTTTATTATGATATACAATTGAATATGTGGTGGAGGATAAGTTCCATTTGTTTGGTGCATGTCTTGGTTATAGATTGCATTTTATTTAAAGTATGTGTATGTATTTATTAATCTTGGCCAATATATTTTGAAAATTGGCAAAGCTCCTTTTCATGAGAAAAGGGTCGTACCCCAATTTTTAGTGTTTACAATATGTGGTGTTGTTTTTGATATATATATATATATATATAGCCTTAGGTTCATTTGAGAAATGGTATGTTAGAACATAAATGTTTTGTTTATAAGTTTAGTAAAGTAATCAATTGTATGTGTAGTTGGGCCTTGTACTTTGGGTTTGGGATTTAATGTACACAAGGGTGTGAGGGGTATAAATAGGACTCTGTTAGTTATGTGTTTGTAACTTTTCATTCTGTCACAATGTAATCTGTACGAGTTCTTTGTTCTCTACAGTTTGTGTTTTTAATATGTGAATAAAACTACAGATTCCTCCCAAATCATCCTTGTTATGTTTCTCAATCAATCAAACCTTGATCACTGGAACTAATAAGTACTTATTAGTTCTAGTGATCAAGGTTTGATTGATTGAGAAACATAACAACGATGATTTGGGAGGAATTTCTAGTTTTATTCACATATTAAATACACAAACTACAGAGAACAAAGAACTCATACATATTACATTGTGACAGAATGAAAAGTTACAAACACATAACTAACAGAGACCTATTTATACCCCTCACACCCTTGTGTACATTAAATCCAAAACCCAAAGTACAAGGCCCAACTACACATACAATTGATTACTTTAATAAACTTCTAAACAGAACATTTATGTTCTAACATTCTCCCCCTAAGTTTTGTAAAGTAATCACCCTCTTTCAGCTTCAACTCCTCTCCCCCTTGATTTCTTTAGAAAACTTAGTCTTGCATAAACTCCAAAGCATCCTCAGCTCCCCTTGAATATAGCTCTTCTCCTTGAAGTTTCAACTTTAATACCAGTTCTTATGTAGACAATAACCTCTACTGAGTGCACATAAAGACAACTTTTAGCTTTTAACTCTTGTGTGAAATGCCCACAGAAGTAAGATAACTCTGTAAGGTGGCATTCTTGAACTCCGTGGCATTGTCGCTGTGAATAGTTATGACTGGCAATTGAAGACGAACTTGAATGCGTTTTATGAACGCTATAATCACTTCTGGCGCATCTGACTTGTTGCGAATAAACTCGAGCCATGTATACCTTGAATAGTCATCTATCATTACTAAAACATACTTCTTGTCGTTGATAGACGCTTTTCGCATTGGGCCACAAAGGTCCATATGAAGAAGTTCTAGTGCAGATGAGGTCGATGATTCAGATTTGGACTTGAATGAGCTACGCTTCATTTTGCCCAACTCACATGCAGAACATAGTGAGTCTTTTTCGAACCTCATTTCTGGTAGACCTTTGACCAGACCTTGTCTCTGTATCTTTGCTATAGATCTGAAATTTTGATGAGACAAGCGTCGATGCCACGTCCACGATTGTGCTTTGGAAGCTTTGGCTAGTAGGCATACTGGACGTGTGGCAGACAGTGTAGGAAAATCTACATTGTATAGATTTCCATGACGCTCAGCCTTGAAGACTTCGTAACCATCTGGATCCTCTAGATAGCAATGAGTTGTTGTGAAGCGGACTTGATATTTCATGTCACAGAAGTGACTGGTACTGAACAGGTTATGATCAAGTCCTTCAATATATAGCACGTTTTGAATCTTCACAACACTGTTATCGAGTATTCCATATCCTCTGACGTGGCCTTCGGCTTCAGAATTGGCAAATCTAACTGCTCCGACAGTCTCCTCCACATAAATATGCAAGAGGTACTTGAATCCTGTCATGTGGCGTGAACATCCGGAATCTATTACCCACAATCGACAGACCTGCAAAAGAGACAATTAGTTTTGCTTAGGCACCCATATCAGGATGGGTCCTTCGCGGTTAGCATCAAGCAACTCAAGAATATCATCTGGTTTAACTTTTACTCTCCATTCATAACGTGGTTTTGGAACCCATTTCCAAACCATCTTAACATTTAATTCCTGAAAGTGCTTTTTAGAAGTAGGATTGGCAACCTTAGCATGATACACTTTGGGTTGTGTGAAAGAATCAGAATTAGAATTAGACTTAAAATTCAGTTTAGCTTTTCTCTTATTCTGTTTGGACTTTGGAGGGGAGTAGTATGTGAATGAGTTATCCCAACAGTGTTTGCAATATAGTTTCTTTCGAGCAAAATTCATAAACTTAGATTTATCAGAACAAACCGTACATCCATGTTTATCAAAAGAATTACTTTTTAAAATAGCATTGTCAGAAGTACAACTATTCGGAATGAAAGGTTCACTAGATAGCCTATCATTCTTATTCACACTATTGTCTTTATTCTTCTTACTCCTCCCAACTCCATTTCCTTTTATATCTGAAACAAAAACAGGAACCTTGTTAGTCTCTAACTTAGAAGGTGGTTCTTTTCTTGAATTACTTGAAGTTTCACCATTTTCGAAGATGCTAGGTGGATATTCAGGACAGTCAGAGTAAACAACTGAAGGTTTTGTAGGAACATCAAATTCTGGATTTGTTCTTACCTTCCAGCTTGGATCGTTGAACATCTGTTTATCATTTGAAGCATTTTTAAACAGAGTAATTTTCAAATCATTGATTTCTGTGAAAAGCTCTTGATTTTCTTTCAAATAGTTTTCAAGTTTAAATTTGAGATCAAAGTTTTCATCTTCAACCTCATCAAGAGACTGTTGCAACAGATCAATTTGCTTCATCAAGTCAGATGTATGATCACTCACAGAATTCGACTCCTTTGGAATAGAAACAGTATCAGAGTCTGAAGCATTCATCATTTCAGAAAATAATTTTTCAGTCATGGACTCAATAAACTCCGTTTTATCATTTTTCAAACAAGATTCATTCGTGTTTGCAGTTTCTTCTTCAACCTCTTCAACAAGTAAAGGTTTAGGAGTAATGGTATTTGAGACTGATGGTATAGTAGATGGATCAACGTCCAATTCATACTCATCGTATTTGCATTCAGTCTCAGATGGAACAGTCTCATTGCTGACTGATTCTTTAGTAGATGTGGTAAACAATGATTCAAACTCAGTAAATTCAATCTTTCGAGTAGCATAACTTTTGTTCAAATCATTGTATTTAAAACCAACTGTTTTAAAAGTATTTTGAGAATCAGTGTCACAAGACTTGTTTTCTCCCATTTCTTCTCGACCTTTGGTCTCAGTAAAAGGTTTAGAAGCACTAGATTCAACAAAAGTAGCACGAATGTCTGGAATAGGTTTGATTGCGGAGCCATATTTATCAAAATTGTACCACTGCTCCGGTGCCTTTTTCAAAACTTCATTAGTTGGCACCCCCAAACCAGGTTTAAGTTTATAAAACCTTTCATCTTGGAGTTTATTAGTCAACAGATTTAATGTCTGCTCAGTGTGACCTCGTTTCATATTGATGTCCTCCAATTGCTTAATCTTTGAATAGGCTTCATTTCTTTCTTGATAACAAACCTCAAATTTTATTTTGAACTCACCTTTTTCAGCATTAATATTCACAAGATCCTTTTCTAAATAAAATATTTTGCTTTTCAAAGAATCCTTTTCAGCTTTTAAACCGTCTTTTTCCTTTTCTTTTTCTTCCACAACAACTTTCAGCAAAGCGTTTTCATCACGAAAACTCAATATTGATTGTTGTGCAGAGCTAAGTTTGCCTTTCAATAAAGCAAATTCATATTTCATGCTATGTATTTGGTCCATAAGAGATTCAATAAGCTCAGAATTATCACTTACCTCAGAGTTTGCGTCTTAAGAATACGCTTCAGAATCTTCATCGTCACCGTCCAGCTTTGCCATGTAGGAAACTTGGGTGAAGTGTGCTTGCTCCTCATCATCAGAACTTTGGAACAACCAATTCTCTTCTTCAACCATTAGTACCTTTCCTTCTTCAGCTTTCTTGGCAATAAGTGACTTTCGTGCATAATAGTCTGAGTTCTTGATCTTCTTGAATCTGCAGTCTCTTGAGAAATGCCCAAATTTGCCGCAATTGTAGCACCTTCCTGGTTCATCTTCTTTCTTTGCCTCTCTCTTATCTTCTCTTCTTTCTTCCTTCCGGTCTTCACGTCTTTCCTTTCTTCTTCCTTGCCTTGGCTGGTACCTTATCTCAGACTTCTCTTTCTTGTGCCCTTCATACTTTGGCTTTGAGTTGAACTTTTTCTTGCCAAAGGTCTTCTTGAATCTTCGAGTAATAAGAGCCAAGTCCTCAGAGAACTTCTGAATATCTGGATCAGAATCAATCTCCAGTTCTTCAACACTTGAAACAGATTCAGAGTCGGTAGCTTCGTTAACTAATGCTTTAGACACCCTTTTCTTAGACCTTGCAGAGAATACAGAACCTTTGCCAGCTATGAGAGCCACAGAATCCTTTAATTTATTGGACTCAAGATTTGATGGTTCTCACCTCGTCCTCGTGCTGAGAAAGAGTCGAGAAGATATCAGTGACATTTTCCTGAGCCATGTTTTTTGACATCTGAAGGTTGATGGCAAAGTTCTTCCATTCCGGATTTAAGTTCTTGATGAACTCATAATTAATCACCGAAGCAGACGTAGAGATGTTGTTCCTCCGCAAGTCGTTGAGAATAATATTGTATCTGTTGTAGGTCTCTAGCAATGTCTCTCCTTCTTTTGCGTGAAATCCCTCGTATGCATTTATGCATAGATTCTGCTTTGCTTGGATGGAGGCTTCACTTCCTTCAAACTGTCTGGATAGTTCATCCCAGATTTCTTTTGCAGAGTTCCGACTGTCTACACGGTTGTAGATGTCGTTCGGGATAGCCATGGTCAGATAGATAAGAGCCTCTTCATCTGTCTTGTACTGTTCCTTCTGCTTTTCAGTAAAGTACTGATAAGGTTTAGGAACATATCTATCCGGGATTTCTAGAGAAGTGTCAGTTGCTGCTTGTCCTGGTACCCTGATCATTGGGTTTACAGGACCATTGATGATTGACTCCATATAGTCTCTGTTCTTGTGGTTCAGAAACTGGACCATTCTTTTCTTCTATTGCTGATATTCATCAGCCATAGGGACCGGTGGTTTGGACTGAGAGCCCATCGAGAGAAGCTGATTTGACATCTTAGTTGTACGATTAGTAAACAGACTTTTCTGTATCAAGACAACCAACTAGATGAGATCGTTAGAATCAAAATAAAAACCACACTAAAAAATTTTCAGAAAAAAAAATTTCCAAAAATAATTAAGTGCAGTCCTTTTAATCAGTATAAAGCTTCAAATAATACTGAACAAAAAGAAAATGTTGATCTCGAACAGAACTTTGTCCCCCTTTGCAGACTTAGCACGGGGGTCCCCCAACTAGGGCTCCTTTGAAGAACACTTGGATGCCCTATTACACTTTGGGGAAAAAATCTATAGAATGCGGGGGTATGGGGGCAGCGCCCCTAGAGAATTTTTTTTTGACATTTAGATGCCCTATTACAGTTTGCAAAAATCGAACGGGGATGTGCTTCGACCGGGAGGTTTCTTAGACCGGTAAAGTTCTTAGACCGATAGAATGCTAAGGACCGATATAGTGTTCGACCGGTAACTTGTAAATACCGGTGGAGTGCTTAGACCGATGTAACTCGACCGATATACTCTTAGACCGATGTAACTCGACCGATATACTCTTAGACCGAGGTGGACTGTGAGTGTATGTGACATCTGTCCATTAATCAAAATATTTAAGGTTAGTAATCTTTGACCTTTTAGGATTTAATTATAAAGTTAAATTCTTTAGTATTTAACTTGATTGATTAGATTAAAATTTTACCCGAAAAATTTCTGTAGTCGCGTAGTATACCCGGTGCGGACTGATAACTGACCATTTCATCTCAGAAATGCCAAAAATTATGTTGGAAGTCTAAAATATATAAAATAATAAGACTATATTATTTTCAAAAATAAAAATTTAGTTATTAATTTATAATATTTAATTTTTAGCATAATCTGATAATTTAAGGTTGCGATACTAAAATTTATCTGATTTTTTTTAAAACCAAGTTATCTTCATAATTAAAATTTTAAATAAAAAAAAATTTATTTAATGTTGATGATTCATGGCCACATGGCTGAAAACTAGAACCCTTCCCTTATTTTTATTTTTAAAATAAAACCAAAATTTGTTAAGAATCATTATCACTTTCAAATTTCCAAGTTAACTCCTCATCTCCCTCTCCTCTCTACCCCAAAAATCGGCCACCACACCACCACCACACCACCACCGATTTCAAGAGCATTATCAAAGAAAAATCAAGTTTCTAGCACTCTTCTACATCAAGGAATCAAGTATTCATTTCATCTTTGTGAAGGTAATCACATTATTTCATCATTTCTCAAGTTTAAAATTTTAAAATTCTTGTGTTCTTCATCATTTTATGTAATGGTTAAATAATCTTGATTTTTGGAAGTGAAAAGGGATGCAAAGTAAACCCCTAAATGATCTTCCAATAAACTTTGATATTTAAGTATGATTTTTGAAATTTCAATGAAAATATCAATTATATGGAGATTTGGTTTTATGGTCCACGAAATTTTAATGGGTGTGAGATTAAAATATATGTATTTGACATTGTTGGTGTGTAAAAGAAACTTTTAAGATAAGATTTCTTAAATCTTAAGTGATTAAAAGTGTCTAAATGGTGTAAAATCACTAATTTAGTGGTTATTTTGTCTTGCATGTGATTGGATGAACACTTGTTGTTGTTATGACACCATGATGCAAATTTTTTTTGTATAAAAATCATTGATTAATGATCTAAGATGTGAGGCCATGTGTTATTAGCAAAAACCATGGCAAATGACCATCATTTCATGTTAATATAAACCTCCTCTTACCAACAGCTTGCTGTCATGGACTTTGTATCCACTTTCAAGCTGTATAAGTCGGTTTATATTCCTTAAAAATTTGGGCTTTTTGCTTCAAAACTTCAATTTAAGGTGTTAGTGATTTATAGCATCAAGAATCACTCAAAATTTTGGAGTTTTGGTCACTCTTTCTTGTGCCCTTCATACTTTGGCTTTGAGTTGAACTTTTTCTTGCCAAAGGTCTTCTTGAATCTTCGAGTAATAAGAGCCAAGTCCTCAGAGAACTTCTGAATATCGGGATCAGAATCAATCTCGAGTTCTTCAACACTTGAAACAGATTCAGAGTCGGTAGCTTCAGTAACTAATGCTTTAGACACCCTTTTCTTAGACCTTGCAGAGAATACAGAACCTTTGCCGGCTATGAGAGCCACAGAATCCTTTAATTTATTGGACTAAAGATTTGATGGTTCTCACCTCGTCCTCGTGCTGAGAAAGAGTCGAGAAGATATCAGTGACATTTTCCTGAGCCATGTTTTTTGACATCTGAAGGTTGATGGCAAAGTTCTTCCATTCCGGATTTAAGTTCTTGATGAACTCATAATTAATCTCCGAAGCAGACGTAGAGATGTTGTTCCTCCGCAAGTCGTTGAGAATAATATTGTATCTGTTGTAGGTCTCTAGCAATGTCTCTCCTTCTTTTGCGTGAAATCCCTCGTATGCATTTATGCATAGATTCTGCTTTGCTTGGATGGAGGCTTCACTTCCTTCAAACTGTCTGGATAGTTCATCCCAGATTTCTTTTGCAGAGTTCCGACTGTCTACACGGTTGTAGATGTCGTTCGGGATAGCCATGGTCAGATAGATAAGAGCCTCTTCATCTGTCTTGTACTGTTCCTTCTGCTTTTCAGTAAAGTACTGATAAGGTTTAGGAACATATCTGTCCGGGATTTCTGGAGAAGTGTCAGTTGCTGCTTGTCCTGGTACCCTGATCATTGGGTTTACAGGACCATTGATGATTGACTCCATATAGTCTCTGTTCTTGTGGTTCAGAAACTGGACCATTCTTTTCTTCCATTGCTGATATTCATCAGCCATAGGGACCGGTGGTTTGGACTGAGAGCCCATCGAGAGAAGCTGATTTGACATCTTAGTTGTACGATTAGTAAACAGACTTTTCTGTATCAAGACAACCAACTAGATGAGATCGTTAGAATCAAAATAAAAACCACACTAAAAAATTTTCAGAAAAAAAAATTTCCAAAAATAATTAAGTGCAGTCCTTTTAATCAGTATAAAGCTTCAAATAATACTGAACAAAAAGAAAATGTTGATCTCGAACAGAACTTTGTCCCCCTTTGCAGACTTAGCACGGGGGTCCCCCAACTAGGGCTCCTTCGAAGAACACTTGGATGCCCTATTACACTTTGGGGAAAAAATCTATAGAATGCGGGGGTATGGGGGCAGCGCCCCTAGAGAATTTTTTTTTGACATTTAGATGCCGTATTACAGTTTGCAAAAATCGAACGGGGATGTGCTTCGACCGGGAGGTTTCTTAGACCGGTAAAGTTCTTAGACCGATAGAATGCTAAGGACCGATATAGTGTTCGACCGGTAACTTGTAAATACCGGTGGAGTGCTTAGACCGATGTAACTCGACCGATATACTCTTAGACCGATGTAACTCGACCGATATACTCTTAGACCGAGGTGGACTGTGAGTGTATGTGACATCTGTCCATTAATCAAAATATTTAAGGTTAGTAATCTTTGACCTTTTAGGATTTAATTATAAAGTTAAATTCTTTAGTATTTAACTTGATTGATTAGATTAAAATTTTACCCGAAAAATTTCTGTAGTCGCGTAGTATACCCGGTGCAGACTGATAACTGACCATTTCATCTCAGAAATGCCAAAAATTATGTTGGAAGTCTAAAATATATAAAATAATAAGACTATATTATTTTCAAAAATAAAAATTTAGTTATTAATTTATAATATTTAATTTTTAGCATAATCTGATAATTTAAGGTTGCGATACTAAAATTTATCTGATTTTTTTTAAAAACCAAGTTATCTTCATAATTAAAATTTAAAAAAAAAAATTATTTAATGTTGATGATTCATGGCCACATGGCTGAAAACTAGAACCCTTCCCTTATTTTTATTTTTAAAATAAAACCAAAATTTGTTAAGAATCATTATCACTTTCAAATTTCCAAGTTAACTCCTCATCTCCCTCTCCTCTCTACCCCAAAAATCGGCCACCACACCACCACCACACCACCACCGATTTCAAGAGCATTATCAAAGAAAAATCAAGTTTCTAGCACTCTTCTACATCAAGGAATCAAGTATTCATTTCATCTTTGTGAAGGTAATCACATTATTTCATCATTTCTCAAGTTTAAAATTTTAAAATTCTTGTGTTCTTCATCATTTTATGTAATGGTTATATAATCTTGATTTTTGGAAGTGAAAAGGGATGCAAAGTAAACCCCTAAATGATCTTCCAATAAACTTTGATATTTAAGTATGATTTTTGAAATTTCAATGAAAATATCAATTATATGGAGATTTGGTTTTATGGTCCACGAAATTTTAATGGGTGTGAGATTAAAATTTATGTATTTGACATTGTTGGTGTGTAAAAGAAACTTTTAAGATAAGATTTCTTAAATCTTAAGTGATTAAAAGTTTCTAAATGGTGTAAAATCACTAATTTAGTGGTTATTTTGTCTTGCATGTGATTGGATGAACACTTGTTGTTATGACTCCATGATGCAAAATTTTTTTGTATAAGAATCATTGATTAATGATCTAAGATGTGAGGCCATGTGTTATTAGCAAAAACCATGGCAAATGACCATCATTTCATGTTAATATAAACCTCCTCTTACCAACAGCTTGCTGTCATGGACTTTGTATCCACTTTCAAGCTGTATAAGTCGGTTTATATTCCTTAAAAATTTGGGCTTTTTGCTTCAAAACTTCAATTTAAGGTGTTAGTGATTTATAGCATCAAGAATCACTCAAAAGTTTGGAGTTTTGGTCACTCATTTGTATTTTAGAAGAAGATAGTGTAATCTGTCCAGAAATGACAGATTGGTACACTCAACTTCCAAAGGCCATAACTATTTCATTATTCTTCCAAATTGAGTGAATCTTTTTCCACATGTTAAGTTTTTGAGTTATCTTTGCAACCATATATGTCTCATTTCATAGTTTTTAGTTTTGGTATCCCAAATGCATGATACAAAAGAAGTGTGTAACTGATGCAAAACTCAGTGACCTTCTGGTTTGTGGAAATTCTTTGGAACATCAAAACATCTCCGAAAATTATGAAATTTTGACTAAATGTTCTTAACTCAGTATATTAGTTCCTATAAAAATTTGGTTATTTTTGATATTTGGGAAGTGTTATTTTGAAGCACACATTTTGTGATCACAAATTCTGGACAGCAAGTGCTAAATCCAGAAGATTGATTTTAAAACTAAAAAGGGTATGTTTTATTGATTATTATTGATATTTTAATCCTATATTCTATTTTAGACAACAAATTAAACATAAAGGCATATGTTGAGATGTAGGAATGGTTAAGTTAGGGTTATTGATGGATGTTGACTTTTGGTGTTCATTTATGCAAATAACTCTAGGGAAGTAAAGACTCCGGTCGAGAGATTCGCGTTGTTGCGTTATTTAGCATTATCATCATTTGAGGTGAGTATTCACAGCCCCACTCTTATTGTTTTGATTGAACTTGGGGTGAAAAGCATGTTAAAATTTAATACTTAAAGATTCATGAGGCTTTGATATAAAGCGTTATGTAATGAAATTTATGAGGCTTTGTTGTAAAGTGGTTGATGTAGAAGTTATATGACATGTATGCCAATGATATGTTGAGTTTTAAAAATAGTTAAGTCCCCGGGTACACTACTAGTTAACCCAGAAATGGGCCTATAGTATTAGTGGATAGCGCTATTTGGTCTGACAAGCCCACCTTATACTGACGAGTAGGGGTGCACTGTACTAGAGAAATATGACTACACATGTGGTTAAAGCCCACCTCTGAGGTAGATCATGGGGCGTTGATTTGGTCCGGAAAGGTTTAGTAGTGGCTCAACGTGGTTGTATCAATGCATACCTCTTGTCATATAAGCTAATTTATGATACTCATGAATCAAGGAATTGAAGTTTGGTTTATGCGTATGATTTTCAAAAGGCAGCATGCATATAAACTTGACTTGTGCATATTTAAAAACCTGTGAACTCACCAACTCTCGTAGTTGACCATATTTTGAACATGCTTTTCAGGGAACAAGAAGGTACATGGAAACGATTAAAGTTTATCTCTTGTGTAAACCGCATGCAATACTTTTATAATAGAGATTTTTGTACTTCAACTTTTGAAGATGTAATAGGATTGTAAACTTTTGGAACTTTTTGTAAACAATGGTTGAATGTATGGTGGTATTTCTTTCTGTATCCTAAAGCTATGCCTATCGAACTGTCATGTTCCGTGTTTCCGCTTTAGCGGGGTGTGACAGTGTACCGGTTGAATGATAAACTGAGTTCGACCGATAGTGAATGGACCGATACTATGTTCGACTGATAATAATGCTATGACGGATAGAATGTGATAGACCGGGAACCCTTTGACCGATATAAAGGATGGACCGATAGTCTATGTTCAACCGATAAGGTGCTATGACCGATATAGTGTTCGACCTGAATGGTGTTAAGACCGATAAAACTATTCGACCTAGATGGTGTTTGACCGGTATGTTCTTAACCAGCCCAGAAGTCGATGAACAGATGCAATAATTGACCCATAAATCAATTACGAACTCAAAATCAGATTCAAAAATCAGTCCTTTGTACTCAGAAACATAAACCAATCACAATACAATCAAACTCAGAGATCAATTTCAACTTTTAGGCATTCGATTTGATAAGCACAGTAACAACCGATAGTTAGCTTTTGTCGAACCCAGAAAACTTAAAATCACAAATTCACTCACTTTGTTAATTCTCAATGCAATTAATCAATCAGATGGTATTGTCGGTCCTTTAACAATACTACTATTATCAAGTTTTATAGAAAAACAACAACAATAAGATTACCAACATGTTTGATATATAGAATAACGATTACAGGATTAATCTATGAAGCTTTGATTTGTGTTCTCTATGTTTTCTCTCTAATACACCTTTAAGTGTGTGTTTGTGTGTGTGAGTTCTATATCTGATCTTAGAGAGATTTTCTAGAGATACACAGTAATATCTAACTTAGTGTGTTGAACACACTTTCTACAACTTGCAACAACAAGTTGTAATAAAAAAACAATTATAACTAAATAATATCTAACAAAGTAGATATTATTTTCTAACTAAGAACTAACTATCTAACTAAGTTAACTAAAACTTAATATCTATTAGAAATAGATATTCAAACTAAGTTAACAATAATAACAAACAATTACATTGACATTTATTACAAATAGACATAGACTTTTATATCGAGAGTCGACCTTCCGACTTTAGCTTCAGATTGTGATCTTCAGTTTGGATGATCTGGAATCCAATGAGACTGTGGTCTAACAATCTCCCACTTTGGATCAAGATCATTACGAAAGTCATTTAGCAATACAATCTTCTCTTTCAGTACAGAAGAAGATGCAATCTCTTTCTTTGAAATCAGAATGTCTTCAAGTTTAACAATCTCCCTTTTTTTTTAAATCAGCATGTCTTCAATCTAATTTTGAAGAGTGGACGTGATTCTTGAAACATGTGATCTTTGCCATTTCTTCTTGTAGTCATTCTCCCCCTTTTTGATGTTAAGTGCAACGACTTCATCAAAATTAGTTGTAAGAAATGTCAATCCTGCGGTTAGTACCCCTGATTCGTCAATTTATAAGAGATTCATCCAGATGTTTGCAAATCCAGACAAATTAGATATGTAACACCTGGAATCAACTAATGAATCAGTTATCATGCCTGTCAGTAACACTAAGTCACTGAGTGTAACGAATATACATTGGAAAGGAGTTGTTTTGATGTTGACTCCCCCAGGGCTTCCATCTAATCATCGAAACACCACAAAGGTTATTTCTATAAACGTTATGACAAAAAAACTAATTCCTTGTGTGTTCGTGCTTGTGTTTGAAAGAATTAAACACGGATGATTGCTTATTGGCTCAAAATTGTGTAAACCACTGAGACAACAGTAAGTTAAACACAGACTCAATGTGCATGATTGAAGTGCGAAGGTAGGGCAGACTTCCTTCTTTTCAATATCCAGATTTTCCAAATGAAAATCAGATAGCAAATGTGCTGCATGGGTTAGTTGCTTGTTTCAATAATGATCACCAAAGAATTGTGAATCACTAGAATGGTGGCTACCCGGCTCAGAAAAAGTTGGTGCAGAGTTTTGATATTCTTTTAACTCTGTTCTCACACGCTCTTTCTTTTAAACTTTTTGCTCTCTCTAATCACACTCATTCCTTTTCTATTTGCACACTCAATCACTAAGGATTAACTTCTTGGGTAGAAATCAATGGTTAAGGTGATTCCATAGAAGTTGTGTTAATACCTAGCACAATGATTCCTTGTTTTCCTAGATGCACGTGATGCTCAGATTGGTTTAACTATTTCAGTTAAAGCACAATATTGATCATGAAAACATTCAAAATACACTCCCAAAATATAAAATCTGTTGAAAAATCGGGAAGTGGTTTGAACATTAAAAACAATGTTTTCGATGATTGAAAGTTGTCCTTCTTTCAACCATATGTGAGATGAAGATATAGAATTATACCTTTACGTATGATCTCCCATCTCATGAAGCTAAGCTTTAAGTCATAGAAATATGAACTTGTAAGCTTCTCTCAAAAATTCTGCAAAAGTCTAATGTCAAGTCAAAGTAATAATTATTCACTTATATTGAAAAGACAAAAAGCAGTAAAACTGTTTAAAGTATGAGTCCTGGTCTGAAATAATCAGAAGTCATCACCTTTTTACTCCCCATGAAATTATGCATTTGAAAATTATCATATGAAAAAGATATGCATAAAATTTCAGATAAATATGTACTACCCCTTGATGGTTGATTTCCTCATTCGAGTATTGGAGTACAATTTCATCTTCAGCACGGAGTAAGGTCTTTTGATCTTTGAAGTGCGGGTCTTGAACTGATTTGTTCAAAAGCCTATTTTGACTTTGATGTTCGGGTTTTGAACTGCATTATCGAAAAACCTATTTTGACATTGAAGAACGAGTCCTGATCTGTACATAATCAGAAGTCGCTTTTTCTCTAAGCTTTGTGTGCCTGCAACACAGATTTAGCCTTAGGTACCCACGGGAATTTGGGTCCTGCTGTGTTAGCACAAGATTTTGGTATCCATTTCAAATTGGATCCTTTGTTCTTTTGAAAAGCATGAGAGTTGGTAAGAGATGAATGCACATGATAATTTCCAAACCAATCTCCAGAATCTTGACAAGTAATAGAAACATGTTTATTATAGATAGAGGACTTTCCAGCAGATAAAGATAACTGAAATAATTGCTTCATTGTATATTGTTTACGAGAAACAACAAGTTTTGGATTCAAAACAGCAATTTCAGCAATCAGAACATCTTTAGTAAGCGAAGTCTTATTACAATTAACACTACTAGACGATAAAACGACCTTGTCAAGCTTCCGTTTTGGTTGCCATTGAGAATGGGCTTCAGGTCTTGACTTGCTCATGTCTGAAACATGTAAAACTGGTGAGTTAGACCTTTGAGCAACAACTGAATGCTTCTTCTTAGAATTACCAGTAGTAGTTGGTTTTTGTGAATTCTGAGATATTTTCTTACCTTTAGCACTCTTAGCGTTCACAGAGACTGATTTATCAACCAAAGCTTTCGTTGATTTTGCAATGAACACAGGTAAACTGTTTTTTCTTGAAGTTTTCTTAACAAAAGATGCATGGTTAGGAAGTTTCGCATTAAAATCAATTTGTTCAAAACAACCATCTAAACCACCTTCAGAATTAAGAAAATTAAACTCTTCGTTTGATGAACCAAACATGTCATCAGAAGTAGAAGCTTTTGTAAAAACAACAATTTTCATAACAGTTGAAAAAACTTTTTGTTGAATCTCAATCATAAGTCTTTCATCTGATAAAGAGGTTTCGAGTTCAGAAATTTTACTTTCTAACACGAGAGAAGGGACATAAATTTTACCTATAACAGGATTCGCCTCCATCTCTTTTTCAGAATAACTTTGAAAGTAGTCAGTTGAAAGAGATTTCTTCTCATCATTTGGAAAGTCATAACTATTATTCAACTTCGCATAATAAAATGGAGCGTGAACTTTAGTTGACTTCATCCGTTTTTCAAATTCATTGGCTTCATCCTCTTCTGATAGTTTAGTATTAAAAACTTTAAATGAGGCGATTCGGTGAGAAACAAGCATAGAGGTATAGTCATAAAGTCCAGGCACTTCTCTTATACCCTTTTGAAGACGTTGAGGTTTCACATAACCGATTCCCCAACTTTCTTTATTCTTTTTCGGTTTGTTAAGATGAATGGTTTGCTCACTTTGACCTAATGAGTATAGCTTCTTTTCCAAAACATCTAATTTAGCAATTAAGGTCTTGTTTTCTTTAGTACATAGAGAATGCATATCAGTAATCTTATAAAAATCAATCTCACTTTTTGTCAATTTAGACTTGAGCTCACTATTCTCTTTTAGGATTATAGTCTGTTCTTTTGCGTTGGTGTCAGCATTTGTATGTAAAATCTCAACTAATACTTTCTTCTCAGCAAGTTCATTGTTAACTTTTTGTATCAATTGGTTTTTATTAATAATAACACCATTTTCTCGCTTAAGATTAGATTCTAACTCTTCTTGTTTTAAAACCATAGCATGCATTTTATTCATTAAAGCTTTATACGATAAATCACATACCTCCTCTTCTTCATTTTCTGAATCAGCTTCAGTATCTGATTCGATTTTGCCCATCAAGCACATATTGACGGCTTCATCCTTTTCTTCTTCATCTTCTTCTTCATCTGAGTGATCCAGCCAGTATTCATCTTCAGCCATCAGCGCCTTGCCTGCCTCCTGTTGCTTTGCAAGAAGCATCTTGTTCTTGTAGAAGTCGGAGTTTCTAACCTTTGATACTTGGCAATTCTTGGCAAAGTGACCGGTTTTGCCACAGTTGTAGCACATCGGTGGTCCTGGCTGACTTGATCCTTCAACTTTGTACTTCCTTTCTTCCGGTTTCTTCTCTTCCAATCTGTTTCCTTCTGTCTGATATCTTCTCTCATCATATTTCTTCTCCTCTTGTCTCTTCCCTTCAAATCTCTTCCCTTCAAATCTTTTCCCTTCATACCTATTTCCTTCATATCTGCTTCCCTCAATTCTTTCCTTGTGAGCATAGTTGTTGGGTCTAGAAGAGTACCTCTGACTGTTTGACGTTGGATTCCTGTAGAACTTTTTCTGAAATGCATTTGTTAGAAACTGCATTGCTTGCTGCATTTGTTCATTTTCATCCGAGTCAGAGACAACATCAGCTTCAGCTTCAGCTTCTTCTGATTCATACACAATCGTCTTGTTCTTCTTCTTATTCACAACAAGAGCGACTGTGTCTTCAACTGTCTTTCCTTTTCTCTTTTCTGCTAGAATTTCATCCACCTCATCTTCATTTTGTCGGAGGGTTTCATACACCTCGTGAAGTGGAATCTCATTCAGGTCTTTTATGTGCCTCATCTGCCTGGAAAAACTTTTCCATTCTGGTTGTAGAATACTCAGGAATTTGATATCCAGCTCGATTTGATATTTGTTGACCTTGTTCTTGCTCAATTCGTTTAGCAATGTCACTAACCTATCATATGTTCCTTCTAGAGTTTCTACAGTTCTGCCTTTGAATTCTTCAAAACTGTGCAGGCAGTTAGAGATTTTCAGTTGGTTCCCAATCTTTGAACCCAGCATCATTTTCTCTAGTTGATCCCTCATTTGTTTGGCTGAGGCTTTGTAGTTGTCAATCTTTACATAGATTTCATTTGTAATCCCTTGTAGAATGTATGACTTGGCTAACCTGTCGCCTTTTGCTCTTAGCTTAGCATCACCTGTTAGATCAGTATAAGAGAGTGCAACTCTTGCTTCTTGAGTTCCTGCTGCTGGCTCCCTATACTGTGTTTCCATTAGGCCTTCTTCTAGGGATTGTATAATGAAATTACCCAAATCCTGTCTTTCAATGAAGTTTAGAAACCTATCCTTCCACTGTTCGTATTCCCCTCGAAAGAGAACTGGTGGCTTGGTGTCGGTTCCTATTGCGAGAGCTTCTTTGGATGTCATCCTGTATTGATTATAAAAAATGAGTTACAAGGTTGATCGATTAAGCTCTTGATGTGTGTTCTCTATGTTTTCTCTCTAATACACCTTTAAGTGTGTGTTTGTGTGTGTGAGTTCTATATCTGATCTTAGAGAGATTTTCTAGAGATACACACTAATATCTAACTTAGTGTGTTGAACACACTTTCTACAACTTGCAACAACAAGTTGTAATAAAAAACAATTATAACTAAATAATATCTAACAAAGTAGATATTATTTTCTAACTAAGAACTAACTATCTAACTAAGTTAACTAAAACTTAATATCTATTAGAAATAGATATTCAAACTAAGTTAACAATAATAACAAAAATTTACATTAACATTTATTACAAATAGACATAGACTTTTATATCGAGAGTCGACGTTCCGACTTTAGCTTCAGATTGTGATCTTCAGTTTGGATGATCTGGAATCCAATGAGACTGTGGTCTAACAGGTATTTAGAAGCATAAATCTCAACTAATCAGATCAACTTTAAGCATAAAAGCACATAAATTCACGAAATCAGAAAAAAATTCGATGAACAGTATTATCGATGAACAGTAATTTTCATGAATAGTGAAATCAAATTTTTTTTTGATCCTTTTGGCTCTGATACCAATTGTTATCCCAGGTTAATCTAGTTGATAAATAATCAAGTAATCAAGCAACACAATAATAATCAAGAGATATATAAATCAGGGTAACATACCAATCCCTTGAATAAACAATGAAACCCTTGAGTGTTCTTGATACCCTTTGAATACAGAGAAACTAGCTACCTCACTATATGATTAGGAAAGTAATTGTGAGGATTAAACCCTAAAACTAACTAATCAAAACATTAAATACCTAAACCTTATGGGCTTTAAGCTTAATGGGCTTTCTAATGGGCTTGGGCCCAATAGCTAATAATCTATTAACATATTACACTTTAAACCCTCTAACTTTAACTATCAAACAAATACAGTTTAAACCCTTTAATTTAACTTTAATCTTGAATACAATTATGATCCAACAAGTATTTCCAACAATTGATAATGTGCATAAATGACATGAAGGGTGATTTCCACCAAAACAATTTCCATCATTTACCAAAATATCACTAACCAGAATACAAATGACCCTTTTTACGTCTCAATCCCAACACATGTCGTAAACCAATATTCAAACTTATCAGCAGTTAACCACAAGATCAATATTCCCAAATCCATAAACTTTACATAGTAGATGCCATCCATTTAACGGTATGTCCCAAGTATAAGTAAGCTAAAAGAACATTATTGAGGTTCATAAATCTTCATTTCCCAAAACATTATCATAAACCCTAATATCTCCAAAAGTTAGATTTAACACAAGTTCCATAAATCAAATATATGAAAAAGGAGACATTTAGGTATTTAAAATCTACTTTTGACATGTATAAAGTTTTGTAAAGAGTGTATGAACTCACCAAGTGGGTTTTGAAGAAAACCCAAAACCCTAGGTTTTTGACCCTTGGAGAAGATGGAGATGGAGATGGAGATGAAGCTTCCAAATCGACAACTTGGATGATGCTCTTAACTCTAGAAATCAATGGAAGGAATGGTGGTTGGACCAAACCCTAAGTGGAGTAAATGAAGAGGGAGGGTTTTGAGAGAAAAGACTTGGAAGATAGAAATGAGGAATAATGAAATTTGGGGGAAAATCTCATTTTAACCCGTGCTGCTGCTTCTGACGACAAGCACGACCCGTGCTAATTTTGTGAAGGAAATGGCACGACCCGTGCCAACTCTTTTGTGGCCCAGCACGACCCGTGCCATTTTTGTGAAGGAAATGATACGACCCGTGTGCCCTACAGACCAGAATACATGCCACCCTTTTTCTTTCTTTCTTCTACTTCCTCGATTTCTCAAAGAACCTTAATCCCCAATAATAGAAAATAGAGATATATGAGGGGTTAATCATAAGATTGAAAATTCAAGGTGTTACAACCGAGCTCTTACTGAGCTAGATCTAAAATCCTGCTTACTTGGTCAACTTCTTGGACAGATCGATGTTTCCAAGCCTACCCTTCTCAAATGTACGACTATTAGGGTTTTCTTTGGACAAATCGACGTCTCCTCTGCCGCTCCTCCGGTCGCCGCTCCTCTGCTGCTCCTACGACAGTCGCTCCTTCGGTCGCACCTTCTCCCTCATCGTGCCGCTCCTTCCTTCTCCCTTCTTCGCTCGTCGCTCCTCTATTGCACGTATCATTCTCCATCGTTTTCTTTTTTTATCACCCATATGGCTAATCATCAATGGTAGACGCATCGATTTCTTTTTTGATTTGGGTTTATCCATCGATTATAAACAGATTCCAGTTGGGTGATAAAAAAATCGATGGACAAATAGATTTATATGTGTTATCATCAATTCGCTATGTTAATTGATATTTTATGCCACTACTTTTGTTATTAATCTTCAAAATTTTGGGTTCCTTTATTTTTCTTTTCAATTGTTTCATTTAGGGTTCTTATCAGATTAGGGTTCTTGTCACCCCATTTAGGAAGATGGTGACCTCACTGCACCAAAACTACATATTTTCCCATTTTCATTTTTGTCGGTCCAATACTACTTTATAACAAGTTCTTAGAAACAACACAATAAGATTACCAACCTGTTTGATATATAAAATAACGATTACAAGGTTGATCGATTAAGCTTTGCTTTGTGTTCTCTATGTTTTCTCTCTTTTACACCTTGATGTGTGTGTTTTTATGTGTGATGCTTTGATCTGATTGATGTGTTGAGAGAGATACTAGAGAGACACCTAAAATCTAGCAAGTGTGTTGAACACACTATCAAGATTAATATCTAGATATTAAATCTAGATATTATATCTAATATAAACTAGAAACTAAAAACTAATTTTAACTAACTTAGTTACCTAAGTTAACTAATATCTAACAAATAGATATTAAGTTTACTTTTACAATAATAAACAAATACATTACATTGAATTGCATTGACATTTATTACACACGACATAGACTTTATTATCGAGAGTCGACATTCCGACTTTAACTTCAGATTGCGATCTTCAGTTTGGATGATCTTGAATCCAATGAGACTGTGGTCTAACAATCTCCCCCTTTGGATCAAGATTATATAATAAAAAGATTTATCCAATTCAGTCTTCTTGCTCAGCTCAGAAGATGCAATCTCTTTTCTCTAGCTCGGAAATCAGCATGTCTTCAATCTACTTTCTTTAGAAGAATTCAGTCTTTGACGTGATTCTTGAAACATGTGATCTTTGCCATTTCTTGTGTAGTCATTCTCCCCCTTTTTGATGTTAAGTGCAACGACTTCATCAAAATTTGTTGTAAGAAATGTCAATCTGACGGTTAGAGCCCCTAATTCGTCAATTTATAAGAGATTCATCCAGATCTTTGCAAATCCAGACAAATTAGATATGTAACACCTGAAATCAACTAATGAATCAGTTATCATGCCTGTCAGTAACACTAAGTCACTGTGTGTAACGAATACACTTTGGAAAGGAGCTGTTTGATGTTGACTCCCCCAGGGCTTCCATTTAATCATCGAAACACCACAAAGGTAATTTCTATAAACGTTATGACAAAGAAACTAATTCCTTGTGTGTTCGTGCTTGTGTTGAAATAATTAAGCATAGATGATTGCTTATTGGCTCAAAATTGTGTAAACCACTGAGACAACAGTAAGTTAAACACAGAGTCAATGTGCATGATTGAAGTGCGAAGGTGGGGCAGACTTCCTTCTTTTCAATATCCAGATTTTCCAAATGAAAATCAGATAGCAAATGTGTTGCATCCCCTTAGAAAATGTGAAACACTTTCTATCTGAGAAGAAAATGAGTAGTTGGTGAGGTTTGATCAAGAGTTGGCATGGGCTAGTTGCCTGTTTCAATAATGATCACCAAAGAATTGTGAATCACTAGAATTGTGGCTGCCCGACTCAGAAAAAGTTGGTGCAGAGTTGTGATATTCTTTTAACTCTGTTCTCACACGCTCTTTCTTTTAAACTTTTTGCTTTCTCTAGTCACACTCATTCCTTTTCTATTTTCACACTCAAACACTAAGGATTAACTTCTTGGGTAGAAATCACTGGTTAAGGTGATTCCATAGAAGTTGTGTTAATACCTAGCACAATGATTCCTTGATTTCCTATGATGCACGTGATGCTCAGATTGGTTTAACTATTTCAGTTAAAGTACAATTTAGATCATGAAAACATTTAAAATACATTCCCAAAATATAAAATGTGATGAAAAATCGGGAAGTGGTTTGAACATTAAAAACAATGTTTTCTATGATCGAAAGTTGTCCTTCTTTCAACCATATGTGAGATGAAGATATAGAATTATACCTTTACGTATGATCTGCCATCTCATGAAGCTAAGCTTTAAGTCATAGAAATATGAACTTGTAAGCTTCTCTCAAAAATTCTGCAAAAGTCTAATGTCAAGTCAAAGTAAAATTTATTCACTTAAATTGAAAAGACAAAAAGCAGTAAAACTTTTAAAGTACGAGTTCTGATCAGAAATAATCAGAAGTCATGTCTGAACTCCCTTTTTGATTTGAAGAGCTCCCCCTAAAATCTTGCATAACAAAAAAAATTTGGCATTAAAAGGTACATGCAACATTTTATGAGCTCCCCCTTGAAGTAATATTGACCAGATGTCAATTTCTTCTCATACTCCCCCTTCTACCATGAACAGAATGTTAACTTGCAGATAGCAATCAGATTTAAGAATAAGATAAGGATGAAAAAGTATACAATTAGAAAACTTTTATAGGTAATTACTGGTTATACTTTTAGATTTAACATACCAAGCTTCGAGACTAGAAAGGTAAACCTCTTTTCGTCTAAAGGTTTGGTGAACAAATCAGCAAGTTGATACTCAATCTTTACAAATAAAAGTTCAATTGTTCCTTTCTCTACAATATCCTTGATAAAATGATACCTGACGTCTATATGCTTTGTCTTCGTGTGTTGAACAGGATTCGCCGTTATTGCGATGGCGCTCTTGGAATCACAGTAGATCAGGATCTTGTTGAAGTGGAAACCGTAGTCGCGTAATTGAGTTCTCATCCACAAGACTTGAGAACAGCAGCTAGCAGCAGCTACATATTCTGCTTCGGCCGTGGAGGTTGAAACACAAAGTTGCTTCTTTGATCCCCAACTGACAAGTTTGTCACCGAGGAACTGCACATGTCCTGACGTGCTCTTCATGTCTAACATACAACCTGCATGATCTGCATCTGTATAGGCTGTTAGTTCAAACTAGTATCTTTGGGATACCATAGACCGAGATCTACGGTGCCCTTCAGATACCTGAATATACGTTTGACAGCAGTCAAATGGATTTCATTTGGATTAGCCTGATAGCGGGCACAAAAACATGTTGAAAACATTATGTCTGGTCTACTACTAGTAAGATACATTAAAGAACCTATCATTCCTCTGTAGGTCCTAATATCAACACCCTTTCCCGAAGGATCGGTGCCAATCTTAGTTCCTGGTGCCATTGGGGTACCAATCGGTTTTGTATTTTCCATTTGGAATTTCCGGAGAATTTCCAAAATGTACTTAGATTGATTGATAAAGATACCCGTAGAAAATTGTTTTACTTGAAGCCCGAGAAAGAAGTTCATCTCTCCCATCAAGTTCATTTGAAATCTAGACACCATAAGGTTTGCAAAATTCTTACAGTACTTAGTATTAGTTGAACCAAAAATAATATCGTCGACATAGATTTTTATTAAAACGATATCGGCTTTTTCTTTCTTTATGAACAAGGTGGTATCCACCATACCTTTTGAAAACCCAGACTTGACTAGAAAAGTGGAAAGGACATCATACCAGGCTCGAGGGGCTTGTTTCAGACCGTAGAGAGCTTTGTCGAGAATGTAGACGTGATTCGGCTTCTCTTGATTGACAAAACCCTCTGGTTGAGAGACGTATACTTCCTCTTTCAGAATTCCGTTCAGGAATGCTGTCTTCACGTCCATTTGAAAGACCGTGAAGTTCTTGTGGGCAGTGTAGGCTAAGAACATTCTGATTGCCTCTAAACGTGCCACAGGAGCGTATGTCTCGTCATAGTCTAATCCTTCCTCTTGTCTGTATCCTTTGGCTACTAGTCTCGCCTTGTTTCTGATGATGGTACCAGCTTCGTCCTTTTTAATCTTGAAGATCCACTTCGTACCGATGATTGTTTTACCTTTAGGCTTTGGTACGAGTCTCCAGACTTGTAGTGCGTCGAACTGGTTCAATTCTTCTTGCATAGAGACTACCCAATCTGGATCCGCAAGAGCCTCTGATACTCGAGTTGGCTCAATCTTGCTTAGAAAGGAGTCGTGCATGCACCAGTTGATTGACGCTGACCTAGTTTGCACCGATTTGGATGGATCACCTATGATCTGACTTGCAGGGTGCGCTTTGGTCCATTTACGTTCATGAGGCAGTGGATTATAGGAATGAATGTCAGTTGTGTCATCTATAAATCCACTTGCACCTTCTTCAGTTTGATTGGGAGGAGTTATGATAGTTGTTTCAGTTGAAGTTGTTGGTTCAGAAGACTCAACAGGTACAGCTTGGTCCGGCTGTAGTTGGATCTGTACGGTACATTCTGCTGGTTCAGCTTCTTCTGACTCTTCATGACTTGGCACTTCTTCAACTGTAGGAGTCGGCATTTGAATTGTTATATCTTGTTGAATCGGGGCGTTTGATTCGATTGGAACATCTGAACTGGTTGGATGAGTAGTCGTTAAGTCTTCCATCCTGTCAACCACAACAGATTTCTTTACATTAGATCCGAGATATTCATCATAAAACAATTCAAATAATAAATCTAAATCAGATAAATGGTTAGTTGAAGTTGAAGCTTCGTCTGATTTAGTCTGTTGAGACGCAGGTTCTGGACTGAGTTGCCCAGAAGCTAGTACTCCGGTTAAAACGGGTTCTGAACAGTATTGTTCGGAAGCCATCTCTTCATCAAAGGTGACGTTGACGCTTTCAATCACCGTCTTTGACTTCTTGAAGTAGATTCTGAATGCAGTTGATGATGAGGAGTATCCAATGAAGATTCCTTCATCTGCCTTGGCGCTGAACTTGTTGAGATTCTCCCTATCGTTTAGAACGAAACACTTACATCCAAAGATATGGAAGTATTTGATTGTAGGTGTTCGGTTGTTGATCAACGCATAAGGAGTCTTCTTAAATCGTCTGTGAATCATGGACCGGTTCTGCGTATAGCATGCGCTAGATATAGCTTCTGCCCCTAAGAATAGAGGTAGGTCGGAATGACTTAGCATAGTGCGAGCTGCCTCGACTAGCGTCCGATTCCTTCTTTCCACCACTCCATTTTGTTGAGGCGTACGTGCAGCAGAGTACTGATGAGTTATCCCTTTAGATTCGAGATATTCTTGAACAGTTTTGTTCTTGAACTCTGTGTCGTTGTCTGTTCTTAGAAGCTTTATCGGTTTCTGCAGATTCACCTGGGTCGTCTTCAGGAAAGTGATGAGCACATCAGGTGTCTCATTCTTTGATCGTAGGAACTTGACCCAAGTGTATCGTGAGTAGTCGTCCACGATCACTAGAATGTACTTCTTGCCTCCTAGACTCTGAGTTCGCATTGAACCACAGATATCCATATGCAATAGCTCTAGCGGAGCGCTTGTACTTGGTTCAGGCTTCGGTTTATGCGGAGCCCTCTTCATCTTGCCCTTTTCACAGGCTGCACAAAGATGATCTTTGTCATATTTGAGCTCTGGAAGTCCTTTGACTAAGTTGCCACTGACCAGTTTGTTGATGTAGCGAAAGTTGAGATGAGAGAGCCGTCGATGCCATAGCCAGCTTTGCTGCATCGATGCTTTAGATAGTAGACAAATCTGCTTGTCAGTCTGGACGTCTGATAAATTGATCGTGTATAGGTCTGACTTTCGAGTGCCGACCAAGAGTTCTTCGCCTTCTTCTGTACGAACAGAACACCTCTTGGCTTTGTAGTTGACCTCTAGGTCTTTGTCACAGAACTGACCTATGCTGAACAGGTTGTGTCCTAATTCTTCTACGTAGCTCACCTTCTTGATCGTTATATTTTCCCGTTGTATATCACCGTAGCCTAATATTGGTGAAAACTGATCATTTCCATATCTGACTGTTCCGCAGTATTTCTCTGTAAAGTTTGTCAGCATATCTTTCTGTCCTGTCATGTGTTTGGAGCAACCGCTGTCCAAATACCACATATGACGGATCTGCATAGGAGAAATAACGAAACACAGATTTAGATTATAAGCATTATAAATGAGTAAGACGTTGAAGCGTTAATTATTAAAGTGCAGGTTTTGAACTGATGAATTCAAAAGCCTATTTTTCTTAAGCACGGGTTATGAACAGACGTGTTCAGAAACCATCGTCTTGTCTTTGAAGTCCGAGTCTTGAGCTGTCTAACTCAAGAATCATTTTTCTTTATTGAGAGACGGGTTCTGATTTGTTGTAATCAGAAGCCACCACCTTTTTACTCCCCCTGAAATTATGCATTAGTACATAATGTTAGTGAAAAACATAAACACTAACTCCATCTCAAATATTGATCAACATATCTGAGAAATGCATAAAATTTCAGACAAATATGTATGTACTCCCCCTTGATGGTTGATTTCCTCATTCGAGTATCGGAGTACAATCTCTTTTTCAGCACGGAGTAAGGTCTTTTGATCATTGAAGTGCGAGTCCTAAACTGTTGTGTTTAGAAGTCAAATTTGTTGAAGTACGGGTTCTAAGCTGATGTACTTAGAAGCCATTTCTCTCCTACTCCCTCTAGACAGTAGGTACCTGCAACACAAAATCATCCCTTTTCTTTGGTATCCATTTCCAATTGGATCCAACTGTGTTAGCAAACGATTTTGGCACCCAGTGAAATTTGGGTCCGCTTTGCTTTTTAGAATCAGTTAAAGAATTTGAATGATAAGAGGGAACATGATATGTTCCAAACCAAATGTCAGAATCTTGACAAGAAGCATAATCATGTCTATCATAATTTGAACACTTTCTAGCAGACAAAGATAACTGGAATAATTGTTGTTTTGAAAATTTCTTGCGAGAATCAACAAGTTTTGGTTTAGAAAAAGCAACATCCACAATTATATCATCTTTGCTAGTAGTAATCTTATTACAGTCAGCACTAGAACATGATATAGCAGTGTCGTAAAACTCCTGTTTTGGTTGCCATTCAGACTTAACTTCAAGTCTTTTCTTGCTCATTGCTGAAAGATTTGAAATTCGTGAGTTAGACTTTTGAGCAACAAAAGAATGCTTCTTCTTGGAATTACCAGTAGTGGTCGGTTTCTGTGAATGCTGAGATAAATTCTTACCTTTAGCACTCTTAGCGTTCACAGAGACTGATTTATCAACGAAAGCTTTCGTTGATTTTGCACTGTTCACAGGCTTACTGGTTTTTCTTAAAGTTTTCTTAACAAAAGATGAATGGTTGGGAAGTTTTGCATTAAAGTCAAATAGATTAGAACCATTATCTAAACTACCGTCAGAGTTCAAAAAATCAATTCCTTTATTTGATGAACCAGACAACTCCTTAGAGTTTGAAGCTTTTGAAAGAACAGTATTTGAAAACACGGTTGTAAAAACGCTTTGTTCAATATTTATCAAAAGTTTTGCATCTGATAAAGAAGTCTCGAGTTCAGAAATTTTACGTTCTAAAACGAGAGGAGGGACATATAGTTTACCTTTGATAGGCTTCGCCTCCATTTCCTTTACAGAATAACTTGGAAAGAAATCACTTGAAAGTGGTTCCTTCTTTTTATATATTGGGTTTTCATCATAACTACTATTCAACTTCGCATAATAAAATGGAAGATGAACTTTAGCTGATTTCATCCGTTTTTCCGTTACATTGGCTTCATCCTCTTTTGACAGTTTAGTCCAAAAAGTTTTAAACGCGGGCAGTCTGCGGGCTAATTGCATATTAAGATGATCATAAAGTCCTGGAACTTCAGACATCCCCTTTTATAGACAGTGAGGATTCTTATAACCGATTCCCCATCTTTCTATCTCCTCTTTGGGTTTGTTCAGAAAAATAGTTTGTTCAGTTTGACCCATTTTATACAACTTCTCTTCCAAACTTTTTAGTTTTCCGAGTAAAGAAAAGTTTTCTTTTGTACAAGAAGCATGAAACTTTTTAAGCTCATAAATATCTATCTCACTCTTTAGAAGTTGAGACTTAAGATCAGAATTCTCTTTTAGAATTATTGTCTTTTCCTTAGCGTTGGTGTCATTATCTTTATGTAAAACCTCAATTAATACTTTCTTCTCAGCAATTTCATTGCTAAGTTTCTGTATCAACTGGTTTTTGTCAGTTATAACACCCTTTTCCCGCTTAAGATTCGACTCTAACTCTTGGAGTTTTATCTTCATGGCATGCATTTGATCACATACCTCGTCATTAGAATCAGCTTCAGTTTTTTTCTTCATCTGACTCATCAAGCACAAGTGTGCTGTCTCTTTCTTCTCTCCTTCTGTTTCTAAGGCAGAAATCCTTCCTGTGTAAAGTACAGGTGTATTCTCGTCCATACTGATTGAATTAGCTTCGTTGGAATTCATTCTGTTTGATTGATTAGAAATAAGAACTTGTACTTGACCGTTAGTCCAGATAAAATTTGATCACACAAGAAATTTTGTCCCCCTAGGCAGACTTAGCACGGGGGTCCCGCTATTAAAAAGGGGTCAAGGGGCAACGCCCTTGCGGGGGTATGGGGGCAGCGCCCCTAGAGAAAAAATTTATGACTATTAAAGACCCTATTTCAGTTTCGAAAAATTCTCAGAAAAAATATTCTAAGTGAGGAATAAAAGTTTTGAGTTTGAGAAGGTATGCGTTTCAAGCGAGGAGCGCACAAGGAGAAATGCGGGTCTGAGGTTTGAACGAGGTGTGCGTGTCTGAGCTTTGAACCGAGAAGTTGAGGAATGCGGGTGCTTTGGGACCCGAGTTTGAGGAATGCGGGTGCTTGAGGACCCGAGTTTTGAGGATTGCGGGTGCTTGAGGGCCCGAGTTTTGAGGATTGCGGGTGCTTGAGGACCGCAAAGTAAGGAATGCGGGTCAAGTGGGAATCGCAAAGTTGAGAAATTCGTATGTAGTTGGACCCGTAAAGTTGAGAAATGCGGGTTATTCAACCTCTGGAATGCGGGTGTTCGTCCTGTTCTTCTGAAAATCGTATGAATCTTGTTCCTGAAACGATTTACCAACACCAAACTCTACCAATATGTCTAGAATTACTTCTAGAACAGAATGTAAGCACTCGATCTCTAAAACACTCTTTTTCGAAATAAATTTGATAGCATAGTACGTTTTTCCAGTCGACTATTTTCACTTATAATCCACAGATTGGAACTCGATAGAAGCTTTAAAGTGAAATTAAATAGCAACAACTCGATCTAGCATGTAGTACGATCACAACATGATCGATTCTAACACCTAAAACACTCAAAATCACAAAATCGAATTTTGTTCAAGAACACAGGGTCGTTTTTCTCATAAACTTGTTTTTGATCTTAATCAGGCTGTTATACCAATTGTCGGTCCAACACTACTTTATAACAAGTTCTTAGAAACAACACAATAAGATTACCAACCTGTTTGATATATAAAATAACGATTACAAGGTTGATCGATTAATCTTTGCTTTGTGTTCTCTATGTTTTCTCTCTTTTACACCTTGATGTGTGTGTTTTTATGTGTGATGCTTTGATCTGATTGATGTTTTGAGAGAGATACTAGAGAGACACCTAAAATCTAGCAAGTGTGTTGAACACACTATCAAGATTAATATCTAGATATTAAATCTAGATATTATATCTAATATAAACTAGAAACTAAAAACTAATTTTAACTAACTTAGTTACCTAAGTTAACTAATATCTAACAAATAGATATTAAGTTTACTTTTACAATAATAAACAAATACATTACATTGAATTACATTGACATTTATTACACACGACATAGACTTTATTATCGAGAGTCGACGTTCCGGCTTTAACTTCAGATTGCGATCTTCAGTTTGGATGATCTTGAATCCAATGAGACTGTGGTCTAACAATTTTCCTAGAATTGGCATCAATTTTTGTCCACATGATTTCCCGATTTCCTGTTTTTGAAACTTAAAACTATGTGCCCAATCAAACATTTGTAGAATGGTGTTTTTTCATCAAGCATTTAAGCCCCTTTTCGGCTTTGTTTCTTGATTTGATCTCCATTTTCAACTGCTTTACAAGTTCAATCACCTGTAATTTTCAAGCGCACATCAATATTAAAAAATGGCAGTAAAGAAAATAAATGCCACTTCAATTTGGTATAAAGAAACACACACAAACACAATGGAGTGTGTGAAAACATAAAATGGGTCTTATTTTGGGATTAAAAAAGATCGAAACACACACACAAAGAGTGTGAAAAAACCATCCTTTTTGGCAATTTGTTCAAATACATCATTAACAGCCTTGGAAGCTGCTCTTTCTGCAAGCAATCTGCCTCTTAAACACTCTAGGGTTCTTTATAAGAGATTGATTGAATTTCATTGTGTGATTGTTGTAAAAGTGAAATTATTTTTTATAAATTCTTGATTTTCTTCATAGGTTTGCTCTAAATGTGAAATTATGTTCTGAAAATCTTTGACTTTCCCTTGTCTACTTGTTTTGTAAATGTGAAGTCATGTTCTACAATTCTTGATTTTTCTTCACGGGGTTGTTCTAGAAGTGGATTTTTGCACTAGAAATCTTAATTTTTCTTTACGGAATTCTGTTAAATGTAAAATTATGTTCTAAAAATCTTGACTTTTTTTTGTCTACTTGTTCTAAATGTGAAATTATGTTCTTAATGTGAAAATTTTATCATGAGTTTGGATGAGCACAACTTGTTTTTGTTCTGCTTATGGATTATGGATTCTTGATCATTTCTTGATGTGGGTACTTTTTTTCATAGGTATGGAATCGTATGATGAGTCTTCAGAACCTAAAGAATTGAGGGTTAGTTGGAAAGATAATGTGGTAAAAACATTCTTAGAGTGTTGTGCACATGAGATGTCCATGAATGGAATCCAAGGCGGTAGCCTTAAGATGCATTCATGGAACAATATAGCAGAAACATTAAAAACACTCAAAACTTCACTGTGAATCAAAGGCAAATGAAGAATCACTATGATTATCTGAGGGGGAAATATGCGTTGTATTCTAGGCTAAAAAATAGAACGGGTAATGTCTATAACCCAGTGACCAACACATTCAATCTAACTGAAGAGGAATCGAAGGCAGAGGCGAAGGTCAATTTCTTCTCTGCTTTTCTAATTTTAATTTTCTTATATTTTTCTTTTCGTTATATGTTTTTATTTTTTTATAAACAATTAACTAAATATACTAACAAGTTGAGGAATGCACCACTACTTTATCCTCATCTTTGTATGTAAGTTTTTGATGGAGTGGCGGTCACGGGTGTTGGGAGTTGGGGATCGTGGTCTAAAAATCAGAACCCTTCACGTGTTGCTAATGTTTCTAACCCGCCTTTAGTAGTTGATGATCAAAGCTTGGATACCACACACGCACCACATGTTTCAGATCATGCACCAATTGTTTCACATCATGCACCACCTGTTTGAGATAAAGAACCACCTCTTTCAAATCAAGGACCACCCGTTTCAACTGAAGGACCATCTAGCTCAATACAAGAATGTTCCTCTCATTCTCAATCTAGAAAACGAAAATCTAATCAACCATTGGTAAGGGAAGAGGAGTTGGCTCATGTGGTGACACATGTGAAATCCATTTTTGACAAACCATCGGAGGACGGTAATATGGATTCTTGTATGATGAAATTGGATATGCTTGGTTGGGAAGATAAACCGTTGTATGACATCACACTTTACCTCTTTAGCCAAGGCATGGACTACAGGAAAACTGGTTGCGTTTGAAGGATGAGAGGTGTGAGTCATGGATTAACTTTACGGCACGCCAACTCAACATAAGTTAGACTGCTTTTGGTTTTTGTGTGGACGGTTATCGAACTTTATGACTTTTGGTTTTTGTGTGGACGGTTATCGAACTTTATGACTTTTGGTTTTTGTGTAGACGGTTATGGAATTTTGTGACATTTTGATGTTATTTATGGGCGTATATGGAACATTGTGTTATTTATGGACGTATATGGAATTTTGTGACTTTGATGTTTAATATATTCATTTTGGTGTTATGATTTAATGTATGTCACTTTTTAATGTTGATTGTTAATTTGATGTTTTTGTTGTTCTAATTGTATGTTAAAGATTTATGTCATATATGAAATATAATATGATGTTATCTTTTGTATTTTATATTTGCAAGGTCATGGATCGTAATCAGTTACATGATGATTGTGGTGATTGCATATTGGTATTTGAGAAGAAGAGCTGAAACAAGAATAGAAAGAATAAGAGATAACAATTCAAATTTGACTGGACATGCATATACACAAGAATTATTACGTGGTTCTAGTACGCAATGTCATGAATTGATGCGTCTATCTCGCGTTGCTTATATACTATTGTGTAACCATTTTAAACAAAGCAATTGGTTGAAATCAACTATTCGTATAAGTGTTGAAGAGAAGATGGCAATGTTTTTAACTATTATTGGTCATAATGAACGTTTTAGAATGGTTAAATGGAGATTTCAACATTCCAGACGAACTATACACACATGTTTTCATGAAGTATTAAATGGAATGATGGAACTCGCAAGAGAAGTCATAAGGCTGACATCCATCGATGGAACTTTGAACATGTCAGAGAGAGTTAGAAACCTCAAATAAATATTTACGGTATGTTATTTGATAGGTCATGAATTCACAATTAATTAATGCATGAAAGATTGAACAAGAGGTAGATTGGGTTGGAAAAGTTTGTATTATTCACAACCTAGAGAGAGAAAGAGTTTCTCTCTCTAGAAACACTAAGAAATGCTTTATGTCTACATTGTGTCTAAAATTACAAACAAACTACAAACACTTTCCTATTTATACCCCAATCACCCATGTTACACAATTTAGCCCAACCCATTATGCTAATGACAAAGCCTATTGCACTAATGATGACTTTACAAAACTTTGTAAATACAGTACATTAACATTCTCCCCCTAAAGTTTTGTAAAGGAATCATCTCTTATCAGCTTCAGCTCTTCTCCCCCTTGATTTCTTTGAAAAACTTTAGCGTTGCTTAAACTTCAAAACAACTCCGGCTCCCCCTTGAAAATAGCTCTTATCCTTTGAAATATCAACTAAAATATCAGACCTGATATGGATAGTAACCTCGACTGAGTGTACATAAAGACAACTTTTAACTTTAGTAAACCCAACACATTCCTTAACGCCCACAAGAATGATATTTGTGGATTATGACATTACACCCAAAGTGCATCTTCAGTATATGACATCAAATTTTTCTTTGACCGCGAGTTGAATAGGAATTCAGCTTAAGAACTTAATCTGGTATGCTTGTCGGAGAATGCAACTTGTAGCAAACACTACTAGGTAGGTTAGAAGATTTATCTGAAGAAAAATTTGGCAGTTAAATCTCACAAGGCAACTTGTTGCAAAATGGGTGTGAACAGTAACTTGTCGCAAAAGCTCAGAACTCGTAGAACAAATAAACTCGCAGAACAAATAACTCGCAAAGAACTATTCACGTTCTTTCGCGCTAAACATGAGGTGTGTGTTCTTGAAACTCGTAGGCCTCTTCATGCGCGTTTTGAAAATTCGCAGGCCTTGACTTGCGCGTTTTATGACTTAGGAAAAAATTGACAATATCAAAATTCGCTAAGTATGAAACTCGCAGACTAAAGGAAATTACTCGCCCAAACTCGCAAGCCTTGTCTTGCGCGTTTAGGAAACTCGCACGCTTCATCTTGCGCGTTTACTCAAACTCGCAAGCTTGATTTGCGTGTTTTTGGACTTAAAAGAATTTGACAATATCAAAACTCGCATACGACATTTGCGCTTTTCTCTCTATCCTTGCGCGTTCTTCAAAGTGCGCGTTCTTGCGATGAACTTGCGCATTTCACAGATCTTGCGCGAAGTCGAGTCTAAAAACTTGAAAACACCAAATCTTTCACATTTCTTCGAATTTTGAGATGAAACTTTGTGAGCATGTTCGAAAAACACTTCTTAACAACTTTGTAGTTGACGATCTTGTCTAAAAACATCTCATTGACAGAATTCGATCTCAACTCAGTAAAAAAATATTTTGAACAAAAAAAATCTCAAAATCGAATAATTCTTCTAAACTGATTGAAATCACAAAATGTGATTGATTACAAATGATTCGACTCTAATCACATAATCAATCTAGCATCAAATCTTGATCAATTAAGCTCCAAAAAGAAGAATTTGAAATCCACAATTACTATTCATGCGACCACATTACTGGTCCATTGAAAAAATGCGAATTCGATCGTTTCGATGAATAATTTATTCGATTAGGCTCTGATACCACATGATAGGTCATGAATTCACAATTGATCAATGCATGAAAGATTGAACAAGAGGTAGATTGGGTTGGAAATTATTTATTATTCACAACCTAGAGAGAGAAAGAGTTTCTATCTAGAAACACTTACAAGACTTGAAAGGCTACATTGTGAAAATAGAAGTTACAAACAAACTACAAACACCTCCTATTTATACCCCAATCACCCATGTTACACAATTTAGCCCAACCCATTATGCTAATGACAAAGCCTATTGCACTAATGATGACTTTACAAAACTTTCTAAATACAGTACATTAACATTATTTGATTTGATGCTTTGTAAAACATTAAAAGTTCATATGATAAATTATATATAATTTGTGTTTTTCTTACAGGGGCTATAGGTGCACTAGATGGAACTTTGATACATGCGGTTTGCCATTAAACCAACAAGCAAGATATAGAGGAAAAGGAAGAGGTGATTGCTTTCAAAATGTTTTAGCAATGTGTGATTTTAATATGATATTCACATATGTTTGGGCCAGATGGATAGACATTGCACATGATGCTAGAGTATTGAGGGAAGTTGCATTCGATCCAAATTCGAGATTTCAGTTTCCTCCACCAAGTATGTATCATTCTTTTCTAACAGTGAGATTATTATTTTTTTGTATTTTTTTAATTGTATTTGTAAATGCAGATAAATATTATCTTTCTGATGCTGCATACCCCAATACCCATGGCTTTTTGACTCCTTATCGTAATACGAGGTATTGGTTAGCTGATTTTCCATGCAGACGTGCGGTAACTAAAGAAGAAAAGTTTAATCATGCATATGCACAACTTAGAAACGTTATTTAACGTGCGTATGGCGTCTTGAAAACAAGATTCCCAATTTTGAAGCAAATGACTTGTTATTCTTTTCCAAAACAAATAGAGATTGTGGTTGCTTGTTTTGCAATCCATAATTTTATAAGAAGATGTAATATCCAAGATCAATTGTTTATGGAATACGATGAGAGTGCCATGTTTACTGCTGAAAAGGATCATGGAGGAGGCAGTGAAGAAGAAATTGTTGAAGTACAATGGGGGGCTTCTCAAGAGAACGGATATATGGCTAATTTGCAGGATCAAATTGCGACTCAAATGTTTTCAAATGGTTCAAATTAATTTTTATTTTGTCTTCGATGAAAAACAAACAATTTCTTTTTGGTATTAGTGTTTCATATTTCGTTTGTATTTAAATATGAATGACTATTAATATTTTTCACCGTTTATTTTAAAGTATGAAAATTGCATTTTGGTGTCTAATTTGGCAGTTAATTATATAAGAAAAGATAATAATGTTGATTAGTAATTATTGAAGTATGAAATTTGTTTTTTTTTCTTCAATTAAATGATTGATAATTGAAATAATTACATTTTATTAAGCATATAACTATAAAAAGGGTTAAAATGGTCATTTTGTTGTCAGTAAGCACTTACTACAAAAACACTTGGTAAACGCACTTACTCGGACAGTACTTACCAGCCCCTTACCTCGACAACACTTACCAGCCCTTACCCGGACAGCACTTACCCGGGTCAGCAAATCTTACCCGGATAGCACATACCCGGTAATAGTTGGTAAACAGCCCCTAAATCCTCTACCTTAATTGCTTTTTTCCTAAACCCATATGCATTACAGTAGTGGAGGTAGTCAACAAACAGTTGAGATGGAAAATTCATTGGATCGGGAGGCTAGATATATGATTTGGATAAGATAAATGTAGCATGGTGGGACTCATGGGAAGGCATCGAGGGAAGGAAGGACGGTTGACGTGGTCCCTATGGGTGGGTGTATGTATAATCTAAGCTTAAATTCTTTAAAAATCCATGAGTTTTTGAGTGGAAATCATTAAAGAACGTTAGGTTTTGCTTGTGTTATCTTCATTTATAAAGTAGTAATAATTTATGATTTGTTCATATTGATGTTCATCATCATCTTTTTTTGATTAGTTCCTATGGTAAAATGGAGATGATTTTTAAGAAATAGATACACAAGTGTCTGTTGTCAAAGGGAAAACCGAAGAAGAGAGAATTGGTTTAGAAAGAAAAAAATTGGAGAAAGAACTATCCAATTGTATTATTAATATTAATATCGTATACATATACACACACATATATAATATTAAAGGGTGAGCAAATGCGGTTACCAGGCCAAAATTCCCGGAACAGAACCGGCGGTTTGTAGAATGAATGAACCGAATCGATACCGGGTACCCACTTTCTACTTTTTTTAAGTTTTTTTTATCATTCATATTATAAAAAGGTAAATATTAATCTATTACAAAATCCCACATAAAGAAATAAATACCATAAATGTGAAAAAATCCGATAAAAACTAAAAACTAATAAATACAATAAACGATGCTTCGAAAATAAATAAATACTATAAATGGTGCTTTCAAAACAAATAAATACTACAAACGGTATTTTCTAAATACTTCACTTCATTAAAATCAGTTTATGCTAATAAATATTACAAATAGTGCTTCCCTAAAGATGATTTATTAAAAAATTTTAAATAAATAAAATATTTTTTATTAAAAAAATAGTGGATACCCGTCGTTCCCGTCGTTTCTGGTTCTAGGTACCCGGGGCTGGTCCTGACGGGTGCCCAACGGTTAACGGTTCCAAAAAAATGAGAACCGGAATCGAAATCGGTCCCCATCGTTTCCGTATTTTTGGAACTGGATTGGTTCCGGTCCCAGAACCGGCAGTTCTGGAAAAGTTCCGATTCCAAAGGCGGGTACTTGCTTCCGATGCTCACCCCTAATAATAATATTTATTTACTTTTGATTTAAAAAATTTAAAGAGTAAACTACTATTTTCGTCCGTGTGGTTTGGTGTTTAAAACTATTTCCGTACCTGGTCTTTAAAAACTGCCTTTTTAGTCCTCATGGTTTTCCCTTTGTTTCCATTTTCGTCTTCCAGCCTAATGTTAAGACTTTGACGTTAACCATCACATGTGCCATACATGTGTTGTGCAATCTTGTCTTTTCTCCTCGTATGAATCCTCACCAGTTTAGTTTTTTACCCTAATCCATCCACGCCTTCCTTTTTCGTCATACGTTCGATCATGTTGTTCTTCTCCTCCATGGCTTCTCACTTTAACCCTCTGTAAAAAAATAGGGTTTTTAATTTAATCATCTCCAATCTTTCTCCCACACTCATGATATTACGTATCACACACGACCAGACTCTTGATGTGGCAATTTCGAGAATCTCACCAAGTGGTTCACCCACACAAAGTTTATGGTAAGTGTTTTTTTACTGCTTCTTGTTTTTTCTGTCGTTTGGACCTGTGAGTCTTGCTCTTTGTCATTTATTTGTAATAATAGTGGGTGATTTATGGTTTATTTGCAGAAAATCATCCCACTTTTTTTTCTCTGAAGATTAATCATGGTAGGGTTTTTTTTCCAACTTTCCTGGAAGGAGATATCTCAATGGGAAGGTAAGTCATGTGGACCTAATTGATGGTGATGAATTTTCAGTACATGACATAGATGAAATGATGCCACAGTTGGGATATGGTGATGATGGTCAGAAGTTATATTACCATTTCATGATACCAAATTCAGATTTGGATTTTGGTTTACAAGCATTAGGTAATGACCAATATATTATCATTTTGTTAAAGTATGTTGCTCGGTTTAAAGAACTAAATTTTTATAGTGAAAATGGGGCCACCAACCTGAAACCCTTTATCATGTCACCTCAAACATCTCTCCTTGATCAGTCTTTAACAAAACCTGCAAATGTTGGATGCAAAAAGAATCTATTACTACAATGGGTTGAAAAAGGCAACAATAATTGCTTGGGTGAGGGCAGTGGCTTTGGTTTGAATGATGGCACGTGTTCTGGTCAAGGCAGTGGTTTGGGTGATGGTAGTGATTTGAGTGCAATCACACAAGACTTGGTTGATGAGTTTGATCCATTATAGGGTGATGAAGCTATGACAGAAAATGAGGTTGATAATTTAGATGAGGATGATGATTCACTTGACTGTGATTATGTAGGGGGAACATAAATCATCCCAATTGTGGACGTGGATGTGGAAGTAGATGAAGCTGCATTAAATCTTTCCGATAAAAACACTTGTTCAGACGATAGTTATCATGATTTCATAATGAACAAAGGGTTGAGGAAGGTAAGAAGTGAAAACTTAAGGCAACAAGAATCAACACCTTCCAACAACAAGGTACATTTCTTTGTCGGCCAATCATTTGGTAGTAGGGCTGAATTGAAAATTGATACGGTTATATGCGATAGAAACTAGGAGGGACCTTGAATTATTAAAAATGACTTAACAAGGATGAGGGCGGTTTGTATGGGGGAAATTCCTTCATTTAATAGTGATGTTGGTAGTACAAGTGGGTCAAAAAAGCAAGTAGATGGGTAAAATGAAGAAGTAAAAACATGTTGTCCTTGGGTATTGCACGTATCCACATGCAAGAAAGATGAATCATGGGTTGTTAAGACACTTGTTGATATCCACAAATGTATTCACCCAAGAAAAGTTAAGCAATGCACTATCAGTTTTTTAGCATAAGAACTTGTAGAGACTATTAAACCTAACCCCAAGCATTCCAGTCAAGGTTGTGCAAGACCATTTTTATAAGAGGTACCAACAAACTTTTTCGTCTATGAAATGTTCTAGGGCAGATGGCGGAGACTCGTGTTAGGGGTGATTATGAGCAACAATATGGGAAGTTAAAGGACTATGTTATGGACCTCCAAAAAACAAATGAAGACACGACTATGAAGTTGGATGTAGTTAGTGAAGTCAATCATTGTAATCCAACAAGGCAATTCGAAATGATATACGTATGCTTAGGGGCTTTGAAGAAAGGATTTAAAGCAGGGATGAAGGATATATTGGGACTTGATGGAACCTTCATGAAAGGCCCTTTTCCAGGGCAACTATTAACTGCAGCAGGAGTTGACCCCAACAATGGCACGCATCCCTTACCTAATGCGGTGGTTGAAGCTGAGACAAAAAAATTCTTGGACCTGGTTTTTGGAGTACCTTGGGGATGATCTTAGGTTGGGTACGAATTTGAATTTCACATTTATTAGTGATCGACAAATGGTATCCCTTTATTAATTTCATATTTATTCATATTTCACTTAATTAATTTTCTAGCATTTACTTAATTAATTTTTTTTGTTTGCACTAGGGGATAATACCGGCTCTAGCAAAAGTGTTTCCAAATGCTGAACATAGGTTCTGCCTACAACATATCCATGAAAACATGAAACAACAATGCGTTGATCCAAACTCTCTCAGTGATTTGATAAAGACCCTCTTTTATACTTAGTGAAAATTACGTTTAATATGTATTAGTGTTTCACCATCAGCGATCAGACTGAGTCTGTTCAGTTATCGCTGATAGTCATTCTTACAAAACATTTATATGTATTAGTGTTTCACTATCAGTGATCAGACTACGTCTATTCAGTTATCGCTGATAGTTTCTCATGTAAACAGTAACGTAATCCCTGAAGACAAGTCTCGCGTCAACAGATGTTCATAGCTGAATCGAAGACAAAGCTGCTGAACAAAGACAAGTCTACTAGTGACCTGATGCGGATATCAGTGAAGCAAAGAAGAATATACTTATACGCGAAGGAACATGAGGAAAAGATTCAGCGATAGCTGAACCTCTTTATATCTCTGAAGGAAGAGATATTCAGAGATCAAACGATCACGAAGCTTATGCCTCAAGTCTCCTTTTGTCTTACCTTGCACAACCAATACGATGTGTTAGAACGGACATACCTCTGCCACAATTCGTACAACAACTCTGTCAATACACTGTTTATGATACGGCCGAAAGCATGTCTTCTAAAGTCAGACTCTCTCAGCCAATCACTGAACGCCACGTGTAAAGTGCTTGCCATTCATTTAATGCATAGGGTATAAATAGAAAGATTACCTCTCCATCTGAAGATGTGCTCACCTCTGGCCTTCATCTTTCTACATTATAGAAACCCTAGTTTTCTATACTCTTAATCGCCATTCTCTATATTCTTGTGCAACCATCTTAGTTTTTCTTAAGTTTGTTTAGATTGAGTCTGTCTTAATCTTATTACGCAACAAACTTGTAAATTGTGTTTGATTTATCAATAAACAATTTATTAAACTTTAAATTATGTGTTTGTATTCAACCCCCCCCCCCTTCTACAAACTTGTTAAGCACCTCCGGGACCAACAAGTGGTATCAGAGCAGACTGTTTAATCTAATAAACAAGATCTTGCTTTATTCTTTTCCTTGATAGTCTAAAATGGCACTGAACACAAACACAAACTACTATGATAATGGTTCACATTCTAAACCTCCTCGATTTAGCAGAGATAACTTCTCTCTATAGAAAAATCGAATGATGCTATTTCTAGAAGGTGCAGATCCCACCATATTTGAATACATAACAAATGGACCCTATGAACCTGTCCAAATCATAGCTGCCGTTCCAGCTACTGCTACCACTCCATTTATTCTTGAACGCTATATTGCTAAGGAAATCAGACAATGGAGTGATGAGGACAAAAAGAAGGTTGGTATTGATGCAAGGGCAAAGACCATTATCTTTATGGCTCTGCCTGATGAAGTTTTCCATTCCATCATGCATCTTAAAACTTCTAAAGAAATGTGGGAAACCATATGTGTTCAATATGAAGGCACCACTGAAATCCAACAGACTCGAAAGATTAACTTGGTAAGACAATATGAAAGTTTTATCGCTGGTAAGAGTGAATCTCTCTCTGATGTTCATCAGCGGTTTATCTGCTTAATCATTGTTCTAAGAACTGTTGGAAGGACCTATTCTAATTCTGAGGTCCTAAAAAATTCTTGGAATGTCTTCCTGAATGCTGGGACAATTATTCAATATGTCTCAAGCTGACAAAAGACTTAAACCCTCTTTCTCTCAGCACCTTGTATGGAATATTGCTTAACTATGAGCAATCAAACCTGTTGAAGAAGAATCTTATAAAAGATTCTAAAGAATCCAAAAGCACTCCTGTTGCTTTAGTCTCTTCATAGATAATTCCATCTCAGCGATCTACTCTCACCATCACTGAGATAAATTCTGGATCTGAGGATCTATCAGACACTGATCTTTCAGAGTTTGATGAGTCCTTAGCACTCTTGATAAACTCTTTTAAGAGATTTGCAAGAAAGAGCAATTTCAGAAGAAATAAGCCTCTCTCTCTCACTAAGAAGCCAAAATCAACCCCTGTTGATAAGGCTACTGCTACTTGCTTTAATTGCGAAAAAGATTGGACACTTTGCAAGTGAGTGCAGGTCGAAGAAAGTCTTCAAACCCTCTACCTCAAGAAGATCCAGCGATGACAAATACCTAAAGCTGAAAGACAAATATCAAAAGCTGAAAAGCTACAAGGGAAAAGGTAAAGGTCTCATTGCTGAAGAACATGACTGGGATGAATCAGAAGAATCAAGTTCTAATGAAGAAGAAGTCGCTAATCTTTGCCTTATGGCTGAGATTAAAGAAGAAGTGGAAGAACAATCTGAAACTTCTATGAGCTATATATCATCTTAGGTATCCATCTCTACTAATCCCTCTCTACATGAATCAGAGAGAAGTCGCGCAGTTGATGTGCTGATGATTGATCTTTACTATGCTTTAAATGGAAAATCTCTAGCTGAAAGCAAAAACAATGACTTAACTGAACAGCTGGAAAAATGCCATGAAAAAAATCAAAGAACTAACTCTTTTAGAGGAAAGTTTGAAAGATCAAGTTGTTGTAAATAAAATCATCAACATAGAACGCGAACAAGCCATCGCTGCTCTAAAAGCAGAAAAGGCTACTGTTGAAAAATGGTGCAATTCTTCAATAAGGATAATTGAGATAATAAATGCTCAAACTACCGGTGGTGATAAAACCGGTCTTGGTTTTTGGAAACCACAGGATAAGCCTAAAGAAGACTGTTCCATGCTTAAGTTTGGAACATTTGTCACTTCTATCTCTGACACTTCTTATAATCAGTTTTATCCTTCATCTTCTAATTCTATCCCTGAGGAAAAATCCAAAGGCTCTAAGTCTGAGGATAAAGGAAAATCCATTCTTCGTCCTTATAAGGCTTCCAAGAAAGCAAAGCTGAAAGTTCCCTCTAAACCTTCAGCGAATCAATCCTCTAGCTCTGTGATAGAAATCTTTGATCTCTGTCCTCCAAAGCTAAAGATTGATCTCAAGCCTAAGAGATCTGAAGAAATCAAAATTCCTCCCAGATCTCATGCTAAAAGCATTCTTGGACCAGGCCCTGCTCATTTTAAATTCTCAAAACCTTTCACTCCTGGTCCTAAAACCACTGTTAAATATAGAAAATGCTATCACTGTGGATTTACTGACCATATTGCAAGCAAATGTCCAACTGCCACTAAAGATGATAAATCAGCCAAAGTGAAGATGAATGCCTCCAAGGCTGAGAAGGTCATCAAAGCTGAAAAAATGACCAAGGTGAAGAATACCACTAAGGTTAAGAAATTAAACAAAGTGAAGATTACCACTAAAGTTGAATCTTCATCTGCTATGAAGATTACTGAACCTTCCATCTCGACTAACCCTAAAGGACCCATTGAAAAGTGAGTACCAAACAAAGCTTAATCTTCCTTATGTGTGCTAGTATCAAAGGGCATCTGGTATCTCGATAGTGGATGTTCTCATCATATGACTGGTCAAAAAGACCTGCTCACTGAATACAAGGAAGAGAAAGGTCCCTCTATGACCTTTGGTGGAAACGGAAAAGGATATACCCGAGGGTTTGGTGTCCTCAGCAATGGGACAACTACCTTCAGAAGAGTTGCTTATGTAGATGGACTGAAGCATAATCTTCTAAGCATCAACCAGCAATGTGACAAAGACTATGAAGTTCGCTTTTCTACGAAAGCATGTTCAGTGGTGAATGAGAAAGGAAAACTTGCTCTAAGTGGTTATCGTAAAGAAAATGTCTATGTAATAGATATGGACTCTACTACCACTTAGAATGTGTGTTTTCTCTCTAAAGCCTCTTCTGATGTCAACTGGCTTTGGCCCAAAATGCTCTCTCATCTAAACTTCAAAACCCTGGTGAAAAAGGAAAACAGACAAAAGCTAGTTTCAAGTCTAAACAAGTTTCCTCAGTGACAATTCTCTTCAGCTCTTACATATGGATCTGTTTGGCCCTGTCAACATCCAATCAATAGGTGGAAAGAAATATACGCTTGTCATTATAGATGAATACTCTCGCTACATCTGGATTATTTTTCTTCGCTGCAAGAGTGATACTCCAAAAGAACTAATATCTTTCGTTAAGAAGATGGAAGTGCTGATTAACCTTACTGTTCGTTCAATAAGAAGTGATCATGGAACTGAATTAAAAAATAGTTCTCTGAGCAATATCTTTGAAAACAAGAGATTTTTTCACAACTTCTCTTCAGTAAGAACACCTCAGCAAAACAGAGTCGCTGAAAGAAGAAACAAAATGATCATTGAAGCTGCTAGGTCGATGCTCAGAGATTCTCATCTCCCTACTCAATTTTGGGCTGAAGCTATAAACACTGCATTTTTTACTCAAAACCGATCGCTGATCGTAAAGCGATTTGGAAAGACAACTTATTAACTTTTTCATGGAAGAAAGCCCTCTATCAGCTTTCTTCATATCTTTGGTTGTCAGTGCTTTATTCTAAACAACAAAGATCAACATGGAAAGTTCCACTCAAAAGCTAATTATGGAATATTTCTAGGATATTCCTCCATCTCCAAAGCCTACAGAGTTTTCAACAAGAGAAGACAATCTGTGGAAGAAACAATTCATGTCACTTTTGATGAAACTCGCTCAGTGAACTCTAAACCAATCGCTAACAATGAAGAACTAAATGCTTGGATGGTTTCTCACTACAGAGAAACAAAACCCTACTTCTCAAACCATCAGCATTCAAATCCTCCGGTTGCTGATGATGATCCAAACATCATACCTCCTAACGCTGAATCCAACTTATGGATCTCAACAGAGCCTCTAAACACACTTCTTCCATCAGAACCATCTTCGTCTGATCACCTCTCAGAAAACAATGGTATGTCTGACACTCAACACTTGATAGCTGATGAACCTCAAGCTTCATCATCAGTGAACATTCCAGTTGTTGATCCAATCTCCGAAGTAAGCGATCATGCTCCTGCTCAGCGATGGACCAGAGATCACCCCATTGATCAAATCCTTGGTGATCCCGATGCAGGTATTCAGACACGACGAAGTTCTGGTAATATTTGTCTCTTTGTTAACTTTATTTCTTTAATAGAGCCAAAGAAGGTTGATGATGCCCTCAGAGGTCCAAACTGGGTTAGCGCTATGCAAGAAGAGCTGACTGAGTTTACTCGCAACAAAGTTTGGAATCTCGTTCCTAGACCGTCTGATAAAACTATTATAGGCACCAAATGGGTGTTTAGAAACACGTTAGATGAACATGAAACTGTAACCCACAACAATGCTCGACTTGTTGCTCAGGGATACAGACAAGAGAAAGGCATAGACTATGATGAAACCTTTTCCCCTGTGGCTAGTCTCCAAGCAATTCAACTATTCTTAGCGTATGCAGTCTATAAAGACTTCATTGTGTATCAAATGGATGTAAAATCAGCATTCCTAAATGGAAAGCTGAATGAAGAAGTCTATGTAGAACAACCTCCAGGGTTCTATTACCCTAAGTATCCAAATTATGTTTATAAATTGGATAAGGCTCTCTATGGTCTCAAACAAGCCCCTCGTGCTTGGTATGACACTCTCTCATCCTTTCTTATCTCTGAAAAATTTGAACGTGGCAAAATTGATAATACTTTATTTTTCAGAAAGATAAAAGGTCATATTATTCTTGTACAAATATAGGTCGATGACATCATATTTGGTTCTACTAACCCATCGCTGTGTACTCGATTCGCTGAAAGAATGAAGAAAGAATACAAAATGAGTATGATGGGTGAACTGACATATTTTTTTGGTATTCAGATCAAACAATCTGACAAAGGTACTTTTATCAGCCAAGGTAAGTATGTTAAAGACATGTTGAAGAAGTTTGATTTAACACAAACTTCATAAATGAAGACTCCTATGGCCCCTCCTCTGACACTTAACAAAGATCCGTCTAGAAAACCTCTTAATGTCACTGCCTATAGTGGAATGACAGGCTCCCTGCTGTACCTTACAGCGAGCCGACCTGACATCATGTAATCTACTTGTTTATGTGCATGCTATCAATCTGAACCCAAGGAATCTCATCTGATCGCTGTTAAGCGAATTTTCAGATATCTGAAAGGGACTCCTAATCTCGGTCTTTGGTATCCCAAAGACTCAGGGTTCGATCTAACTGGATATTCTGATAGTGATTTTGCAAGTTGTAAACTCGATAGAAAGAGCACCATGGGTGGATGTCAACTCCTAGGAGGAAAGCTGGTAAGCTGGACAAGCAAAAAGCAAAATTCAGTGTTCACTTCCACAGCTGAAGTTGAATACGTAGCCGCTGGAAGTTGTTGTGCTCAAGTCTTATGGATGAGAAATCAACTATTAGACTATGACCTTCAGCTATCAAAGATTCCAATCTATTGCGACAGCACTAGTGCTATCGCTGTAGCAAATAATCCAGTGCTACATTCAAAGACTAAACACATATAGATCAGATATCATTTTATTAGAGATCATGTGATGAATGGTGATATTGAACTTCATTTCATCCCTACTGACTATCAGCTTGCTGATTTATTCACCAAACCTCTTGATGAGACATTGTTCAACTTTCTCATCAGTGAGCTTGGAATGCTGACTCTCGAAGAGTAAATCTTCAGCGTTCATGCATTAAGTCAGTGATTATATGTTCCCCATCCATTCAATCTCCGATTAAACCTCTGACTCTCAGGTATGTTCTTTTACTTTCAATCACTGAATCTTCAGTCAGTAAGACATTTTAAATAAAACTCTGATCACTGAAGTTTTTCATTCAAATGATTAAAAGCTTTTTGAAAAACAAAATCTATCACTGAGTTTTCTCTTTAGTGATCCTTCTAAAATAAAAATCGATCTCTTAATTTTTATCAGGGATTCTTTCAAAGGAAAAACCTCTCTCTGATATTTCTTCAGAGATAATTTCAAAAAGGACAAATGAAACGTTTTTCTCTCTCCTATGACGTCATTTGAACCGACAATCCACGAGATGCCTTTTTCTGACACGTTCGTCCGTTGCCCTTCTATCCAATCAACTTCGTGGGACGTTTCCATGTCATGATGAATGTTTGTATTCCCGCCTCTTTCTCTCTTCTACTCTCTACGTATAAAAGGAATGTTTCTTTTCATTCTTATCTTTTACGCTTTCTAAACAACTTTTTGAGCAAGAAATTCTCTCTCAAGCTTCTGCATCATCTTCATTCAAGATTACCAGGTTATTTTAATCTTTAATCTTGTTTCCATTTCAATCTTGTTATTAAAATCCATTTATGTTCTATCATTATGGATTTTTATAAGATTTCTACTCACAAAAATCATTCTTTTTGATTTTATTCTTTCAAAACCTTTGGTTTTCTCATTGTTTTTCTTAAACTAAGAACAATGTCTTAATCTTCAAATTTTTTTGATTTTATCTGGTAAAAACTTCTTTATTTTTAGACTTTAATCCTTCCCTTTTATTCTTTATTTCTTTCCTTATTCAGCAATGGCACAGTCAACACTTGTTTCCTCCAAGAACGTCAAATTCGCCCTCACTGACTCTGAAGTCCCCAAGAACAACCATCTTGGACGCCTAGACTTCGATGGAATCAAATACCCATACCTCGTGGATGCTACTAAATTCCTGAAGCAATCTTGCATTGCTTACGCTCTCACTGTTGATCCAAAACCCTCCAAAACTCTACTTCAACAGTTTTGGTTCACAACTGAAGAATCGACCATCACCAACAAGAAAGGTGATCAGGTCCCTGCCATTTCATTCTGCACTAACCTCGATAAAGGAATGATGACCGCTTTCAGCTTAAGAAATGCTCTCAGGTTTCCTGACAAACCTAAGAGTGGCTTTGAAGGTCTACCTACTGACGCTGAACTCATTCAGTTTCTGGATGATATGGAGTACTGCTGAGACAACAAGCCCCGCTCCACTATTCCCAACAAGAAGCTGACTCTCATCAAGAAGGCGAACATGCCTTCTCAGTTGAACTTTATCTTTTCTCACTTCATTCAGTGAATGAGTGGGAAAAGTGGTTCCCTTGATCAGGCCAGCAAGCTACAGCTCCAGATGGCCTACTCGGTAATCGCTGGCAAAAACTTTGACTTTGCCATTGCTATCTTTGACGATCTAAGGTCAAAGATAGAGAAGACGAAGAGGGATCCCAAGATTCCATATGTACGGTTCATTTGTGCATACCTGAAGTTACTCTACGCCAACGCTTATCCCACTACTGCTGATGGCTCCTTCGCCAAAATGGGTCAGCGTTCTCTAGAAGTCAAACCGCTGGACAACGAGGTAAGTATCTCTACCCTATGCTCTCACCTCTCTCTCCATTCTTCTACTTCAACGGCCACGCAGGAGGTTCATTCTTCTGCTATCCCTGTCGTTACCACTGGTTCCAAACGACCATTTGTTAGTTCCTTTGGCTCTTCGAAAAAGGCCAGAGTTACTAAGGAGACGCCAACCACTAGTTCAAGGCCTGAGGAATTTTCTCGACAAACTTCCTTGGATGATTTTGTGGTCCTCTCCTCCACATCTGCTGCTTTAATAACATCAATCGTGCCAGCGACCTCAGTCGCTGTCACAACAATAGTAACTCAACCTAAACTCTCAGTTCTTCAATCAACTGAGGCACCTTCTCAACCCCAAACTTCTTTTATCCCCATCTCTAATCCTTCTATTTCTTTGGTCTCTGACCCCCTCTCATGCAGCAACCTCATGTTGCATTTTTAGGACCTGATTCTCAAATGTTTGAAAGAGACATGCAATTTTTCAACATGTTTGAACGATCAGGTATACCTAAACCCACCAATACACCTTCCTTCTCCCTATCTAAGACTGTTACTCAGAAGCTAACTTTTCTTTCAGGTCCTAGTTTTTCAAAATGTTTGAAGGCGGCTGAAGTAAATAGGGACGAAGATGCTGGAGTTAATACTCCTGAAACTGAGGATCAACAGAAAGATCCTCCCTCTCATGTTGAGGGGGAGAAGGTTGCTGACAAAGCTCCTCCTTCCTTCGAAGTCTTAGTAGAAGATGAAGATGAGGACAATGAAGAAGATGAAGATCTTGATCTTGAAGATCAAGAGGAAGAGCAACCCCATCAAGAAGATGATGATGATGACAATGATGAAGACCAATCCTTATGGTGTTATGCAACCATCACATCTTTAGTGATAACTTCGAAAGAAGTTATCACAGCAGGGGGAGTCATGGAACATCCTCAGGAACCCCTTCCCAAAGCAAACCGAAAGGTGCGGTTGCTGAGGGAAACCTAAAGACAATTTCACTATCTCAGAAGAATCCTTCTCAGGTATGCCTCTCACTTGTCCCCGTTTCTTTCTACAAACCCTCTATATCTTTCTAGCCTTTATCTTCTCTCTTTCCAAAACATACACTAACTCCTTTCTTTCCATTTTCTGTCCAGACAGTTCTCTCCCCTGCTTAAGGGTAAAGAACTTCAAATAATCCCAGCCGCTGTAGCTGATGAACAAATAATCCCAATCTCTGTAAGAGAGATTGATGAAGAAGATGAGGAAGAAGAAGAGTCCTTGCAACATCTAGGAAGGCCCTCTAGATCATGTCACTGGTCAGAGGAAGAGATGAAGAGACGAACAGAGATGATTTCTCATCTAGAAAAACAACGACTGAAGATCCCCTTTCAATTAACAGATCTATAGTTCCTGACTGAAGCTAAAATCGAAGAATCTGTCAGGGCTGAGAAGCTGATAGCTGATTGTCAAATAGAGGCCTCTCTTGCTCTCAAGATTCAGTTCTCTCAAGTCAAAGACAAAAAGCTGAAGAAGAAACCAGTTGAATTCCAGGCTGATCTATTGAAAGAGATTGAAGAGGAGCGCTCAAAAGAACTAGCGGTCAGCGATAGCTCAGTCGAATGGTGCAAACATAAAATCGATCATCGTTCTGACCCAATGAAGATCGTAGCAGTTGTCATCTCTGGGAGAAAGAAGAAAAACAAAGTTTCTGTCACTATGGAGATTACCAGAGAGGATGGAAGCTGCAAGTCTATGTACGTTTCAAAGCTGGAAAGCTTCGGCTACATGGAATGACTTGAGTTCAAAGATGTGCTAAAGAAATCAAAGTCAATCTACAGAGGCTATGTTGAATGGATATATGATGCTCTCATCAACAGAGTCGCTGCAATCCTAAAAGTGCCATCTGCTCTTCCTTCTAAGTCAAAGCAATTCAAAAGAAAGCCTATCTCCTCCTCGTCTGAAAATGTTGCGGTGATCAGAAATGAAACCTCCATCAAGTTCTTAAGAGAAGCTCTGTTCTGTCCCCCACCTGATCTCTCAGTTCTCGATGTATCTCTGCCCCCTGGTGGACCATATGTTGCAGGGCAAGTACTCAAAGAACCTTTTGGAATCTTCTTCAGAGATGATGAGGAAGAGCTCAGATTTCAAAGAGTATATGAAATTCCTATATGTCCCCTCAGTCATCTCAAGGATCTCTTGTGCTTATGGTGTGACTTCTCTCCTTTTGTGGAACCGATCAAGGCAATAATCTCTCAAGAATCTTCAGATCGAAAGCAAAAAGGAGAAGAAATACCTGAGTATATGATCAATCCTCCTAAATCATCTTTTGATAGCTGATAGATTAGCTTCCTATTTCTTGTAATCTATTAGTAAAACTTACAGTAGTTAGTCCCTCACTTGTATTTGTAATTTTCATACCTTGTAATTCTATATTTGAATTAGTGAAAATTTCAGTGAAGTACTTAACTCTATCAGTACTGTAAAAGATCCCTCAAAATAGTAATTGGGACATGTATGTTATGAGTCCTGATTATTCCTTATTTTGAACTATAAAGTAATTTTCATCAGTTAATTTGTCATTATCAAATAGGAAGAGATTGTTGATCCAAACTCTCTCAGTGATTTGATAAAGACCCTCTTTTATACTTAGTGAAAATTACGTTTAATATGTATTAGTGTTTCACCATCAGCGATCAAACTGAGTCTGTTCAGTTATCACTGATAGTCTTTCTTACAAAACATTTATATGTATTAGTGTTTTACTATCAGTGATCAGACTGAGTCTATTCAGTTATCGCTGTTAGTTTCTGATGTAAACAGTAACGTAATCCCTGAAGACAAATCTCGCGTCAACAGATGTTCATAGCTGATTCGAAGACAAAGTTGTTGAACAGAGACAAGTCTACTAGTGACCTGATACGGATATCAGTGAAGAAAAGACGAATCTACTTATACGCGAAGGAACATGAGGAAAAGCTTCAGCGATAGCTGAACCTCTTTATATCTCTGAAGGAAGAGATATCCAGCGATCAAACGATCACGAATTCGTACAACTAGTACGATGTGTCAGAACTAGTACGATGTGTCAGAACGGACATACCTCTGCCACAATTCGTACAACAACTCTGTCAACTACACTGATCATGATACGACAGAAAGCATGTCTTCCAAAGTCAGACTCTATCAGCCAATCACTGAATGCCACATGTAAAGTGCCCTGCAATGCATTTAATGCATAGGGTATAAATAGAAAGATTACATCTCCATCTGAAGATGTGCTCACCTCTGGCCTTCATCTTTCTACATTATAGAAACCCTTGTTTTCTATACTCTCAACCCCCATTCTCTATATTCTTGTGCAACCATATTAGTGTTTCTTAGGTTTTTTAGATTGAGTCTATCTTAATCTTATTCCGCAACAAACTTGTAAATTGTGTTTGATTTATCAATAAATAATTTATTAAACTTTAATTTCTATGTTTGTATTCAACCCCCCCTTCTACAAACTTATTAAGCACCTCCGGGACCAACACAATGGAAAGAAAAAGAATTTAAGGATCATTTATGGAAGTGTGCAACATCATCTAATGTGCCCTTGTTCGATAAGTTGATGGCAGACTTTAAACCATTCAATGATAAAGCATATGACTGGTTGATCCAAATTCCACCTCAACATTGGTCTAGGTCTCATTTTAGTGGTAATTGATCAAATAGTTGTTAAAGTATGTGTAGTAGTAGTTTATACTTATTTACTTGTACAGGAAGGTCTCAGTGTGATGTATTGTTGAACAACATGTGTGAAGTTTTCAACCGACAACTCATAGATGCAAGATTCCAGCCTATTATCACTACATTGGAATACATTCGAGAATATTTGATGAAACATATAATGAAGGTTGATAAGATGATGGCCAAGGCTGAGGGACAATTCACACCGACTGCTACAAAGTTATTCAAGGCTATTCAGACTGAAGCTTCCCAACAAAATGTGTTATGGAATGGAGGCCATAAGCATCAGGTAAGTGGATGTTGGATGGAACAACATGTTGTGGACCTTCAGGACAAGAGTTGTTCTTGTAGAAAATGGGAATTAACCGGGATTCCTTGTAAATATGTTGTTACGACAATCTGGTACATGGCATAAAATGGAGGGAATGTAGGCTTGCCTGAGATGTGGGTGAATCTGTGCTACTGGCTTGATGCGTGGAAGGCGGTATATAGTTTCAAGATTAATCCACTAACTGGCATAGATATGTGGCCTAAATCAAGTTGCCCAATGATATTGACCGCACCGCTACATCACAAACAAATAGGAAGGCCTAAGAAGAAACGAAAGAAAAGTGTTGATGAGTTGAGTCAACCGGTGGTCAAGGGAGGTAAACTTTCAAGGATTGGGAAAATGGTCATATGCGTGAAATGCAAAAAAAAAGGTCATAATTCAAGGACTTGCAAAGGACATCTCTAGATTTTGTGTGACTAACATTTTTGGTGGAAGGCGGTATATAGTTTCAAGATTAATCTACTAACTGGCATGTATATGTGGCCCAAATCAAGTTGCCCAACAATATTGACCCCACCGCTACATCACAAACAAATAGGATGGCCTAAGAAGAAACGAAAGAAAAGTGTTGAGGAGTTGAGTCAACTGGTTGTCAAGGGAGGTAAACTTTCAAGGATTGGGAAAACGGTCATATGTGTTAAATGCAAAAAAAAGGCCATAATTCAAGGACTTACAAAGGACAACTCTAGATTGTGTATGACTGGCATTTTTGGTGATTAACCTTTTTTGCTAGATTGTGTTGTTTGACAATAGTGGGTTAACTCTTTCATTTGGTAGAGTATGTCATTGGAAAAACTAGTTAGTTAATGGATTTATATTTTGGTCCATGTAATGGCATTTTAGAACAATGGTGGAATTCTGTTTTGGTCCTTGTAATGGCATTTTGATCCAATGGCAATTTATAATCTGTTTGTTTATAATCTTTTTTTTTCAATCAATGTTTATAATCTGTTTTGGAACAACCTGTTTGGAACAATTTGTTTGGAACAATTTGTTTGGAACAATCTGGACAGAATATGGCTGCAAATATGGATGTCCCATGGGTCATGTGCAGGAAAATATATGCTCCAAGTAATCTGGACAAAATATGGCTGCAAATATGGTAGTTTGACATAAACCTAATTTAACAATCTAATTTCACAACCATCTAATATAGGTGAATTTCGTCTGTTTGGGTTCGGTGTCGCTGTAGGTGAATTTGGTCTGTTTGCAGCTGCAGTTCGGTGAAGCTGCTGCTGTCTTGGTTCAACTCCAATGGTTGTTTCTCTATTCGGGTAGAAGGCTGCACGTGGTTTTGATTCGGAACTGTTCGGAGCTGTTTTTTGACTATTTTTTGGGTTTTCAAGGCTGACAGTGAGTGTTTGCTGCTCGCAAATGCCGTTGTCACCATTTTTGTTACGTTGTTTTTGTTCCGTTTATGTTTTTATTGTAGTCCGGTTTAGACCCGATATCGTTGTACTCTTTGCTAAACTCGTTGAGTGTTGTGGTAATCAAAGTCCTATTGTCGTTCAAAAAACAATGTAATACTTGCTGATTGAGTAGGGTATTACCTTTGTCAAAGTGTTCAATGGTTTTTTGTAACAATCTGTTTATAAGTTGATTTCATCAATATTTTTTTTCACAATTTTGAGTTTTTGATGTAAACCCACTTTGTTTTCATTTGGTGTGAATCAGATCTATACATTGGAGAATAAAGAAAGCTTACTGACTTGCTAGTTTCTATTGTAATTAGAAAATATCAAATTCACTACCACTAAAGGTTAATAAGAGTAGGTAGATTTCAATTGAATTGAAATCAGTTTTGATAACAAAATTTAGAATAGGTAGAAAATGTCAAATTCACTACCACTATTGTAATTAGAAAGCTTACCACTAAATTAATTTAGAGTTGAAATCAATTTTGAGAACAAACCAATTGAAACAGTAGGAACATTTCCATTGAAACAACTTTGAGAGTAGGAACATTTCCATTGAAACAACTTTGACAGTAGGTAGATTTCCATTGAAAGAACTTTGACAATAGGTAGATTTTGACAACAAACCACTTTTGGCACATTAGACTTTAACTAAAAAGATTTTGTTCATTAACCATTGAACAGTAGGTACATTTTAAAATCTATTTGCTTTGATATAGAAAAGGGTTCTTCATAAAGCAAACCTCCAAGAAACTACAAGAGCTACCCAACAATCTAGTGATAAAAGAAGAAAATTGCTAGTGCAATCCAACTAATGAATCATATCACTTTCCATATGTGAACTTCAACTGTCATGGCTCTAACGACGACTTCAAGAGTATTTTTCGAGCTCCCTAATCCTGGAATGATTTCCATAGCTCATGGACACATAGGGTTGTCGACCCAGTCGATAAATCCACAATTAGTTCCCTGTTAAGGAGATGTAGAAATTGGGTCAAACCAAATAAAATGTGTTGTAAAAGGGGAAACTTACATTTCTGGAACATGAATAAAAACGACGTCCATGATTTGCCCTTGTCCATGAAGTTCGAATCACTAACATAACTACACAATTGCATAAAACCATGGATGCTTTGATTATTGGGATCACTGTCAAGCTTCGGATTGAGAATCAACTTTGAATAGAGAAGCAACTTTGAGTCTTTAATCGAGAAACAACTTTCAATCTTTGAATCGAGAAGCATATTTGGAGCAGCAGATTGGAGCAACAAATTTGGAGTTCTGAGAAGCGACTTTAATTCGAGAAGGAGAGAAATATTTTGGATTGAGAGGCGTGTGGAGTAATCAGGTTAAAATAAGATGTTAAAATAAAAAGGAATCTGAAAAGACAAGATTGCCCATCACATGTATGGCACATGTGATGGCTAACATTAAAGTCTTAAGAGAGTTAGGCTGGAAGACGGAAATGGAAATAAAGGGAAAACCATGAGGACTAAAAAAGCAAATTTTAAAGACATTAGGGACGAAAATAGTTATAAACACCAAACCACAGGGACGAAAATAGTAGTTTACTCAAATTTAAATAAAGGTTAAAAAGATTAAATTAACCGAGTTAGTGATTAGAGACCATTTCAGGAGCAAAATACAAACCATATATGATTTCTAGGCTTTTCAAAGTTCAGGACCAACTTTCAGAATTTTCACTAAACCATGAGGACCAAAATTCAAGTTTACTCATATATTAATAATATAATAGACGGTAAAATCTATTGATATATATATATATATATATATATATGTATATGTATATATATATAGGGAGAGGTTCATTTGAGAAATGGTAAATATATGAGAAATAGAGAAGTAATCTTAGTCATTCATCTGGTCAACATTTGCGGCTTTGACCGTGAACCACCGGATAATTCCTTTTATGGTCTATAGAAGGTAGAGGGGTAGTTTCGTAAAATACACGGGACGAGTTCATATATGAACTTGTATGATTCACATATGAACCTGTATGATTCACATATGAACTATACGTTCATATACAAAGGTTCATATATGAATTTTATTAATTAGTTCAACTGATTCATATATGAACCTACAGTTTATTAGTTCATTTGTGAATCAGTTAATTAGTTCAAATATGAATTACAAAGGTTCATATATGAATCAGTTAAAAGAGTTCAGATTTGAATTACACTGGTTCACATATGAACATATAGTTCATATGTGAATTATACAGGTTCATATATGAACACAAGCCATGTATTTTGTAAAAATTACGAAAGTGTCCTTCTATTTTTGCAATAGCCGCAACTTTTGACCAGTCAAAGCCGGAATATTTGACGAGTCAAATCCGATCTTGACCGTATGAATGACTAGGATTACATCTCTATTTCTCATATATTTACCATTTCTCAAATGAACCTAAGCCTATATATATATATATATATATATATATATATATTAGCAGGAAATTGTGTCATGTTGAGATATTATGGTCTAAAGAAGAGTTATGGCTTGTACAATCTTGATTCTAGAAGAATTGTTTTTCTAGAGATGTGAGGTTATGAGGATATCTTTCTTTTCAAGTTGTGTTGTAGTTCCCAATTTGGGATGTTTAGTATTGTTGATGTGAAACATTTGAATTTCTCTAATTGTTTTTTAATTGTTGATAAAGATACTAACTTTGTCTTACCCCATCACGATGTTTTGGTGGAGTCTTAGGATTTTATGAGTGCGGCTATCCACAATAAGGGGTCGTTTGGTTTGCAGGATTGGAATGGATTTGGAGGGATTTGGATTTCAAATCCATTCCAATCATGTTTTTGGTTTGCAGGAATGAAATTTGTTGACCGGATTTGAAATCCTTTAACCTCTTTAAAATCTTTAACCTAATGGATTTGGAATTCCTTTGTAATGGGCCGGGATTTCAAATCCAAATCCGGATGGATTTGACATCATGATGGATTTCAAATCCTTAAACAAACATATGAAGGGATTCCAAATCCCCCCAAATCCCTCCAAATCCAAAACATTACTTGAAATCCAATTTATTCCAATCCATTCCCACAAACAAAACGCACCGTGAGTGTTTCTAAAGAAATTTTAGATGACTTTTTTTTCAGAGACTAATCGTATATCTCTAGTTGATGTTCAGTTTAATGGTTGTAAAAATTATTGGTTGTGTGTCAAAGGAAAAGACAAAGTTAAAGGAAAAGGAAAATTTTAATGACTATAAAGTGAAAGGAAAAGTTGAAGTGAAAGGAGAAGTTAAAATTGTTTGAGGAAAGGTTGTTAACTAATCTTTTCTGGGTGATACCAACATTCATAAAGTAAAAGATTTTAAGATCTAAACCTTTAGTGACAGACTTTAGAAAATTAAAACATTTTCTTGGGATTGAAGTTTTAGAGTCTTTACGTGGTTATTGGAGAAGATAGTGATGTTTAGAGTTATTAAATCAATTGTCTAGTTATGTTGTAATATGTTTCAAACATCTATAGATTTAAGGTTAATTGTTTCTAGGTATAATTCTTCTTGTCCAGAGTTTGATTCAGGTTCTAATTTTCTATTGCTTTCTAGTGTTACATAGACGTGTTTAAGAGCCTATGTTGTACAAATTGGGGTAAGTGCTATTCTCCTAGAAGGGTTTTTTTATTGGATATTGTCATTTTCTATGAGATTCACCAATTTCTTGGAAAAATAAAAAACAATTCTTCATATCTTGTACAAAATTTATTAATCATAAATCATAATTTACTATGAAAAATATGTAATGCCCGGAAAATCAAGATAAGTATTTATCAATCGTAATTTAATCTTTGTTCCAATACGTAACTTTAGAGCCCCTTTAACGTAAAGTGATCGTAAATTTAATTATTATTATGTTGACCGTATTGGAATGTCTAACCGTGAGATCCGTATGTTTTCGAGCAAAGGTTTCGGGCCTGAGGAGGGTGTGGGGCGACAGTGACTCGCGATAGTGCCCTTAGGCACAATCGCTTGTCAAGGTCGCCGGAAAGGTACCGTGACCTGTGGGATGTTCGCGAATGTGACACCGTGATAGTGACACTCGACACTATCATCGGTCACTATCGCATGCAATGTACCGAGACTCGGGGGAAAGGCGCGATTATGCCCACGCGACAGTGCTAAGGGCATTATCGTCGGGCATTATCGCCGACAGGCACTGAGAGTATAAAATGTGCCTTAGTCTGATTTTTACCCATTATTTTCTAAAAACTCTTTTTGGTAACTCATGGGAGAAGCGTGGGAGGCGATTTTGGAACCTTGGTATCATCCTCTCATTAAATTCTTGGAGGGAGCATAGTAGAAGAATTAATTGTTCATCAAAGACACTTTGGAGAGCATTTAGTGAAGAGCACCTAGTCAAGATCACCTTTCACCAACTACTTCTCTATCTAGGGTTTCAAGTTTCTAGGGTTTTCTACAAAACCTAGATTGTGAGTTTTCTCCTAACTATTTTTAAATGAGATACACCTCTTAACATGTTCCTTGTCATTATTTCATGATCTCTCATATATGTTAATCATCTGATAAGTTTGACCATATTTCTATGTTGGGTAAGTGTTGGGGTTTTTTGGCCACAAATCACTAAGTGGACTTTGATGAGGTTAATTGTTAGTAAGAGTTGGGATGTGATTATGTGGTAACATGTGATTGATGGATATTGCTCATGAATTTATATGATGTAGGGTTTTGGACCTGAATTGGGATTGGAATTGTTTTGGATCCTATACATGTATTTTACTTGATGTGGAATATGTATAATGACGGATGGTATATATATTGGAGGAACCACGAGTAGGCACTAGGAGGATGTAGTCTTGCGGTGCCACCTTGATGGTATGCGCCTAGATCTCCGCCATTTGAATTAATGCCTTCGAGGTAGTTTTCAAATGTGTCAGGGCTTCGGGATGTTGCTCATGTGACTGAACATCAAGGTACATTGGCTCTTGAAGTGAATCTCGTTGGTGAGATGGGTCTCCCCCATTGATTCTTTTATGTTCTTATTGTTTATAAATGTATAAATGATTACACCATGCTATTGTTCAACTTACTGGGCTTCGTTTGGCCTAACACTTGATTAGTTTGATATGTATCTCAGGTCCTAGTGGCGCGACCGCCTGGAAGGCTTAGTGGCCTTAAATGTGAGCTTCGGAGCATTTTTGGGACGCCAACTGTAGAAAACAAATATTTTGGAACTTAGATAACAACTTGATGTAATCTATTTTCTAGTTAGAAATTAGATTAAAGGGTTGTTATCCCTAATTGCTTATTTATTACAAACTTTCAATTATAAAGTTGTGTATTGTTCCCTTTTCGGGAAAAGCTCGTGCTTTGGCATTACTTTATATACCACATTTCCTTTTCCGGAAATTTTTGTTTTGTGATCCCAATTAACTAGCATTTGATTCACACAAACATTAAGAAACAATCTTTTATTGAACTAATCACAAGAATTACATCAAGCCATATCCCAATTTGTGATTTATGTGATTTACAGTTTAAGCTCTATGTGTGAATGTGTGTGTTTCTCAAGGTGTGACTTTCTTACCAAATATGTGCTTTCCAAATCTTTCTAAAACTCTCTATGACTTGCTTTATATACATGGTCAACATTACCTTAGCAAAGTCAACCCTTTTAACAATAATTACATAAACACACATACACTTTCTAACAATTACACTTTTGACCCACTATTTAATCTTGAATACAATTTTAGTCTAACAATCTCTCCCTTTGGATTCAAGATTAAAAAAAATTGACAATTATCTTCACGTTTTCTTATCTTCAGAAAATTCTTCAGCAAAAATCTTTTTCAGCTTTAAATCTTGAAATATTTGACATCTTCAACAATCTTTGAAACTTTGACATTCTTCAACTTTGAACTAAATCTCCTCCTTTGGCTTTTCCAACAACTTTAACACTTTCTTCACAACCATTGAAAACTTCAAAACTTTGTCACTTTAATCAAACTTCAAACTCCGTCTTTGTCTTTAACAAAAACACATATTCTTCAGAAAATTATTCTTCAAACTCAGACTTTAATCCAACTTTTCACTTTCTCAATCAATTATCTGACTTTAAACTTCTCCCTAATTCTGGAATCTGAGTTTGAAAATTCTGAAATTGTCCCCCATTTTGATGAATTTTGAGAATCAGAATCATCAAAACTTTTTCAATGTCAACACGGTCTTTGATTGATCTCCCGCAAATAATCAATGAGCACAATCTTCATGATTAACAAACTCCTCCTTTGGTAGAATAGGAACACTCTCCCCCAACTGATCTGATAATCAGCCGTCAATTCAAGAATGAATATATCCGAATCTTTTCAAATTCAGACAAATTAAGATTGGTAACCCTGAACCAACAAATAAAATAGTTAGGAATGTTTGTTAGTAACACAAAGTTACTGTGTACAACGAATGTACAATGTAAGGAGCTTGAGGTGATGTTCACTCCCCAGGACTTCCATTCAATCATTGAAAAACACAAGGTGTTTTCGATGAATGTTATGATAGAAAAACAGATTTTTTGTGTGCTTGTGCTTGTGTTATGAAAGAATTAGCAAAATGATTGTTGTTTAGGATGAAAATTATGTAAACAAATGAGACAACAATGGTTATACATAGACTCAATATGCATGATAAAGGGTCGAAGGTCGGGCAACTTTCCTTCTTTTTCAATATCTGTATCTTCCGAGTGAAGAACCAATAGATTATGTGTTGCATCCCCAGAAAATATGAAACATTCTCTTTTCAAGAAAAGAATGAGTAGCTGGTAAGGTTGTATGCAAGAGATGGTATGGGCTAGTTGCCTTTTAGAATGTCGTTCATGAAGAAATGTGAAACAACAGTGTATGTGGTTGCCCGACTCAGAAAGAATTTGGTGCAGAGTTTATATTCTTTTACTCTGTTCTCTCACCCTCTTTTTTTTAAACATTGAAGCTTACATCTAACCAATCTCTCATTTCCATTTTACCTCATCACACACCCACTCTCAATCTTTTGACCCCTCTCCCCTCAATCACTCAAGAATTACTTCTGGGGTAGGAAACACTGGTTAACGTGAATCCATGGAAGTTCTTTTAAGCTCACACATTGAATCCCATATAATTTTGTCCTAAAAGAATGTGTTGCTCATGATTTTCTTGAAAAATAAACGCAAGAAATCATAGTCAGTGTATGTACGCTCAAAAAGGATATGGATGAAATTTGAGCAATTTAACATTTATGATTTCTTAAAACAGTTTGAATGAATGAATATCACGAAATGAATAGAAATGTTTTGAGAATCTGACAATGATTTAATCAGATCAAATTATCATGAAGAAAAATAATAAGGGATATCAAAGACGTAAGATGTTTATATGAACAAAATATAAACATATTTTTAATGAAAGCACATATAATGATGAAATGACGTCTGATATCGAACAAAGTAGAATACAAATGGGAGTATTACCATAGAAAGATTAAACTTTTGATACATGGTAATAACAAAGTCAAGAAATGTACTGAACCGTTGTGTGTAAGAATACTTGACAAAGTATATAGACAAGATAATACACAAGTATTAATCTTTAAGAACACACGGTCAGATAAACATCAAGGTATCCAAATCATTTAAAAGCACACTTCCCAATTCATGAAAACAATTTAAGAATAGGAAGTGGTTTGGACATTTAAGAAAATCAATTATCACAAGTGAAAGTTGTTCATCTTTCAACAAGTGTTAAAGATTAAGATATAGAAAATATACCTGTAGGCTCCCCCTAAAATGAATATTCTCATTTAAGCTTCCTTGATAAAACTTCATATATTCTTCTCCTCAATATCTGTAAAAATTGAAGAAATCAGAAAAATATAACAATCAAAGTCTAATGAAGTTCTTATATCTCCTCCCCCTAAAAGATATAGCAGTGTAATTCATAATAACTCCCCCTTAAATAAAAAACTTCTCGAAAAGATGTTATATTGAAAGCATCCGTCAGAAGAAAAACTTTTGAGGTTGGGTTCTGAACTAAGTATTTAGAAGCCATTATTACATATTATCCGGTGAGAATAGTAATATTCAAAGTTACCAATGAAGAACGGGTCCTGATCTGATGTAACCAGAAACCATTGTTCTTTGAATTTGAAGTTTGAGTCCTGATCTGTACATGATCAGAAGTCATAATCACATGAACATTGAAGTGCGGGTCTTGAACTGAGTTTTTCAAGAACCATTGTTCTTTCCCCCCGTAAACGTTGGGTGCCTGCAACACAGATTCAACTTTTGGTACCCACTGGTATTTAGGTCCTGATTTGTTAGTTGCAGTTTTAGTAGTAGAGATAAAGTAAGAACCATACCAACTATTTTCATATTTTTTGTTAATAAAATCATTTGAGCCACAATAGGAACAACTAATCTTCTTTTGAGCTAACTTGATCAGTTGATTTATAGTGTAAACCAGATCAGGTTTGCCAAAAGTTTTACCTTGTGAAGCATAGTTCCTTTCAGCTTTGAATGTATGCACAAATGATTTTTCTTTCTTCTTCTTCTTCTCTGAATATCCTTTAACTCTCCAAATCCAATTTTCTTTATCTTTCTCATCTATTATTCTCCAATTTAATTTTTCTGAGACTTGTTCTTCTTGATATAACCTGAATCATCAACATTTTTATCATAGAAAAGGTTAGAAGGACGAATTTGATCTTTAGATTTAGAAATATGATTATCATTTACATCAAACAAAGGATTATTAGAAACATTAGTGAAAATTGAACTTGCAGCTAATTTTAATGAGCATTTGGATGCAGCTAGATCATCTCTTGGTGATTGAGCAATTGATTCTGGCGTTTTGTGCTCAGTCAGCTTCACCTTGAACATGATCTCTTCATGTTCTTTAATCTATGTAAACAAATTGTTTCTTTCCTTTGAGAGTGTGTCATACTTCTTGTGCAATTCAACTTTCGCGTTCTTCTCTTTCAGAACAGTTGATGACAATTCAGATAACTTTCTTGTCAGCTTAGCAATCTCAGTCTCAAATACTTTCATTTCTTCCGTTAAATCTGTCACTTGTTGAGAAAGTTTCATGCATTTAAGATCCACAACTTTCTTCTCCTCAAAGACTTTTCTTGAGAAATCAGAAAATTTCTTAGCAAATTCTTTTCATTCTTTCTCACTCTTCTTTTCATCTTGAGAAATCTTTTCTTTCAGTTCATTAATCTTTTTTCTGAAACTCAGCATTATCTCTTTCAATTTCCTTTCTCTTCTTCTCAATCTTCTTCATCTCATCTTGGGCTTTTGTGTTGTCTTTCTCTTTCATCATGTTGATTTCAACCTCAAGACTGAAAACTTTATCTCTCAGAGAATCTCTTTCAGCAAAAATTCGTGAATTCATTTTTCTCATCCCTTCACAAGTTTCACTTGAGATGTTTGCTCTTCTTCTCAATTCATCTAGCTCTCTTTGCATTGATTCCTTCTTGGACCAGTTTGAGCTAGAATTAAGAATTTCAGATCTTTTCAATTTTCCTTGCAGATTTGTCAGGATCGAATTCTCAACAAGAATAAATTCTCAGAAACTAATATCAAAGAAGTTGCGGAATAACACTTTGATATTCAATAAAACAGTAAACAAAACAGTATATGATCAATAACTTGCAAACTTGTATTGAATGCTTGAAGTTACAAGACTAAACACACAACCTCAATATTGATGAACAGGCTCACCAATACGAATTCTACTTCTCTAGAATTAGGATCTATGCCTTGAGGTTGATTCTCTCTAGAACAAAAACTTAGAATTAATTTTGTATCAAAAGTTATCTAACTATTCTAAACAATACTATATATATATACTAAAGATAAAAGCTAATTACAATTCATAAAATATCTTCAGAATATCTTCTATCATTATCTCCAAGCTTTCCATAATCTTCAGTTTATCCAGCTGTCATCCTTTCCATACAAATCTCCATCTTATAAGCAGTATTAATCTTTAGCAGCATTAATACTCTGAGCAGTATTAACTCTAGCAGTACTAACCATGCTCAGCAGCATTAATATCTTCAAGCAGTACTAACTTTGAACTAGCAGTACTAATCTTGTTGAGCAACATTAACCATCAACTAGCAGCATTAACTAGAAGTATTAACTAGAAGTATTAACTGTTTTCTTCTAGCAGCATTAACTAGAAGTATTAATCACAGAAGTACTAACTAGAAGTATTAACTGTTTTCTTCTAGCAGCATTAACTTTGTTCCAGCAGCATTAACTTTGTTCTAGCAACATTAACTACAACTGGCAGCATTAACCACAGAAGTAGTAACCATGTTGAACTAGAAGTAGTAACCATGTTGAACTAGAAGTAGTAACCATCCTTGGCATATTTCAGACCCAACAATCTCCCCCTAACTTAACTTTTCAAAACTGAGAAGTTAAGTTCTTCAACATAGGGTCTTTATGATGATTTCAAAACTTTCTGCAATTACTAGTTCTTCTTGATTCAGTTTCTACTGTTATCTTCTTTTCTGTTTCTGCTGTAGTTAATGCTTTATTTCAGCTTCTTCACTTATCTCCCCCTCAAAATAAGATTTCATATCAACTTGATTCTTCTTCTCATGTCTTCTCAAGTTCAGTTGTTTAAGTCTCCCCCTTTTTGAAATAATCATGATCTGTGCTCCTTTTCATCTCTTTTATCTCCATAATTTGATTGTGAACTTTCAGACTAATTGTACCAAGTGTATCCATTAATTTTTTGTAGTTAAATCTGTCCTCACCTCCTTTAGGTGTGTTTACCACCCTTGAAGGATCCTTGGATCTTTTAGTAGAGATCTTCTGCCTAGCAGAAGCACCTTCTACTCCCTTGGTTTCTTGGCACCTGGGACCTTTAAATAATTACTCATCTAAAGTTGCCATGGGGAAGGTCTTAGATATGTTCACACTGTCCTGTCCTGCACTTTGTGCAAAGTCAGTAGTGTGAGCCTTACAACCCATATGCTCTTGCATCTCCTTATTGAGCACCTTCTTGAGGTTGGGAGACACGTCTATGGTTTCCCTTTGGATATTCTCTGATGAAAAATGCTCCATCAGAGGGCTTGTAGGTTTTGAGGTTTAAGATACAAGAAGGGAAGGAACCTTCAGTATCTTTTCTTATATAATATAGTAATGGGAATGTTGGTTTGACAAAAGGAATCTGAAGATTTATGCTTGGTAGTGGAAGGTGTGGATAGGTCATCAGTGGCTTGGTCTAATGAGAGCTTTGACCCTGATGCCTTACCTTCTTGATTATGGGACATCACCATCATTGTAGAGAACAATGGTATGTCAACTCCTTCCGAGTCCCTAGCAGATCTTCTCATGTTTGAGAAAACCTTGCCTTTAGGGGGTTTAGGTACATATATCTAATTAAAATGAGGTTAATCCGTCAATTCCTTATTAAGTACTTCTTGTACAAACCTTGGATACAGATAAAAGCTTTTTGATTGATATCCAGGTTTGACATTAAATCATTGAAGATCATTTTTTAGGTATAGAAAACTTACATTAGCAGTAGTAACACTTATCAGCAGCATTAACACAGACTGGCAGTAGTAACACATACCAGCAGCATTAACACAGTCTGACAGTATTCATTGAACTAGAAGTACTAACTACCTTTCAGTATTAGCAACCTGAAACACTTACATACACAAGGTTAGTAGTACCATATACCATAAATTTTTCAAAAGTTACTTTATCTTTTGAAACTATACCTTTTTCACTTTTCTTACCTTCTGTTGGATCAAAAGAAACCTGTCCTCCATCAAATCTTTTAAAGAATTTGAAGGCAGTTCATGTTCCTTGTTATGTGCCTAGAGCAACCATTATCTTCATTCCAAATGCTCTTTCTCTTGAGCTTTTGGTTGCCCTGCACACTTGATAAATCAGTTAGTCTTTAAGGGAACCCAAGCCAAAGTGGTCTTGGGTTGTTCTTTCTCATTTATATAATCTGTCAGTTTGGTCTGGATGAGTTGTTTAGGAATCTCATGGCTGGAATACTTTGTCATGATTATAGGCTTTGCAACATTAATACTAGTAGAAGCACTATCCTTGTTAGCACTAGTATTGGTTGCAGCAGCACTATTTCTGTTAGCAGTACTATCTGGGATAGCAGTACTAACAGGTTTCTTTACAATTGGAACCCAAACTTGAACAAAGTTGTTTGCTTTCTTTGTCTTTAAATTACTCCTTGACTTATTTGGAGCATTTTTATTTGTATTAGCAAACTTGTTCTGAGCATGAGACTTTAAAGGTGCTCTTTTCTCAGCCAATTGATTCCTTCTTTTATTCCTATAACCAAAAGAGTTTTGTGGTTTTCTTTGAAAAGTGACTCTTTGGTTGATAGGGTTGAAATAACAGTGTTTGGCAAGATGATTCAATTTGCCACAGATAAAACAAGGTTTTGGTCTATTGATTTTACTCAAATCAACCCCATGTTTTTGTGCCCACTGATTATTCTAGTTTCTCTGATTTCCCCTTGGTTTATCATGTTTTTGGGGCTCAGATTTATTGCAAGAACACTGTTTGCAAGGGACAGGTTTCACAACAGTGGTTTGCTTATAATGGACCTTCTAGACTTTCCCTCAGTCTTCTCTATGTCCTTAGATTTGACCCAAGTCTTTCCACATCCCTCATTGGTGATATTGTGTTTTTCTAGAAGAATCTCACCACTCCCAGTGTTCTCCTTACTCTTTTCACTAGAGTTCTCTTCTTTAGAGTCTGTTTCAACCACCACTTTGTCTAAAGGATCTACCTTAGTGGCTCCAACAGGCAATTCCTTCCTATCCTTGGTCTCTAGTAAGTTTGATATAGGAGGAATGTAATTGTTGTTGTATGGTGGTGGTGTGGTGTTATAGCCTATTCCTCTTCTAAGTTTGTCATGGATTTGAGTTTGGAGCAAAGAGTCCATTGCTTTAGAAGCATTGGAAAATTTCTCAATATCCAGCTTGGCTTTCTCAAACTCACTCTTTATCTTCTCATTCTCCTCTTTAGACTTTTTCAGCTGAAGTTCTAGGTCATTCTTCTCCCACTTCCAGTAATTTGTATCATAAGAATGTTGAAGTTCATTGGCTTGGAAAACTTTGATCTGTTCCTCAAAACTCTCAACAATTCTTACATAGTCTTTTATATCTCTCTCTAATCTTTTAAGGTCATCACTCATTGTCTGGTTGTGATCCCTGTACCTTTTAACAGTTTCCATACAAGTTTTAGAGCAAAGATTAGACATTACCTCTGTGGGGATTTCTGTGCTTGAAGAATCTGAAACTTTAGCCATTGATGATTTCTGATTTCAAGGAAGAATGATGATTGCAGGTTTCTGAGAATACTAGCTCTGATACTACTTGTCAGGATCGAATTCTCAACAAGAATAAATTCTCATAAACTAATATCAAAGAAGTTGCGGAATAACACTTTGATATTCAATAAAACAGTAAACAAAACAGTATATGATCAATAACTTGCAAACATGTATTGAATGTTTGAAGTTACAAGATTAAACACACAACCTCAATATTGATGAACAGGCTCACCAATACGAATTCTACTTCTCTAGAATTAGGATCTATGCCTTGAGGTTGATTCTCTCTAGAACAAAAACTTAGAATTAATTCTGTATCAAAAGTTATCTAACTATTCTAAACAATACTATATATATATATATACTGAAGATAAAAGCTAATTACAATTAATAAAATATCTTCAGAATATCTTCTATCATTATCTCCAAGCTTTCCATAATCTTCAGTTATCCAGCTGTCATCCTTTCCATACAAATCTCCATCTTATAAGCAGTATTAATCTTTAGCAGCATTAATACTCTGAGCAGTATTAACTCTAGCAGTACTAACCATGCTCAGCAGCATTAATATCTTCAAGCAGTACTAACTTTGAACTAGCAGTACTAATCTTGTTGAGCAACATTAACCATCAACTAGCAGCATTAACTAGAAGTATTAACTGTTTTCTTCTAGCAGCATTAACTAGAAGTATTAATCACAGAAGTACTAACTAGAAGTATTAACTGTTTTCTTCTAACGGCATTAACTTTGTTCCAGCAGCATTAACTTTGTTCTAGCAGCATTAACTTTGTTCTAGCAGCATTAACTACAACTGGCAGCATTAACCACAGAAGTAGTAACCATGTTGAACTAGAAGTAGTAACCATGTTGAACTAGAAGTAGTAACCATCCTTGGCATATTTCAGACCCAACAAGATTTGAAATCTCTTTGTCTTTAGACTCAATAATTCCTGCATAATTAATTCTGGAATTAGTTACACAGTCTGAGCAAATGACATTCTCTGAAACTTTATGATTATTTTTCAACTTATTAATCTGTTCTAGAAGATATGAGTTTTGAATCTTCAAATTCTTGTTTTATGCTTCTAGTGCTGGAATCTCTGGCATGTACGCTAAAGCACAATCTCTGTTTGTTAGAACCAAATTTTCTTTCTCATCTGTATAAGGCATGATTAGTGTTTAAAAAAAATATGCTAGTACTGATCATTAACAAAAATCAGAAACTGAAATTTCTAAAAACCTTAAGTATAGAATTCGCATGCACTAAGAACAAGCAGCAATTCGCATGAAAAATTGTGATAGAATTCGTATGCATCACAGAATTCGTATAAGCAAGATTCACAATTCGCACAAGTATAGAATTCGCAGACAAGAGATAATCAGAATCAAACAATTCGTATAAATCCTTATACGAATTCTTTCACAATTCGCACATCTCTATTATGTTAATTCCAACCTTAGAAAAATTTGAAAGCTAAACTTTTCGCACAAAAAGCTTTTCGCAAGTAGAATTCGTATAACACGACGATACGAATTCTTTACTTGACCAATTTTTTCCAAAATTCACCAACTTTTCATATCACGTACGAATTCTGAACTTATAAAACTTTGAAAAATTATGCAAAATCTTTCAGAATTCGTATGAACACTATGCGAAAACTTAACAATTCGCACCACTCTACTAAGCGAATTCTACACAATTCGCATTACTCAGGTATGCAAATTCTGTGCAATTTGTATAATGTCCCCTACGAATTCTTGCCTTATCTTATAAAAATCAACTTTTCCCTCAGCACACTTTTGCGAATCCTTGCTTTTCGTATATGAAGATATTTTGTATGCGAATTCTATGACATTTTGTATACTACTGTGATACGAATTCTTTACTTAAAGATTTTAGATGAACTTTATGCGAATTCTTTCTACGAAATACGAGTCCTGCGAGTTCTTCGTACAAAAAGAACAAATCTTGCGACTTCTTGAGTTCTAAGCCAAAAAATTCGATTCTAGTCCAGAAATCGATCCAAATCTCCAATTCATAAGTTGTAACTTCACAGAATCAATCAAGTTAGTACAAAGATCAATCCAATTCAATATCTCAATAAAATTCACACTCTAACACATACAACTCGATCAAACAGTACTCGATATCGTTCGAACACAAATAACCAAAATCCACAAATTAATGATTAAAATCAGTTTCCAAATGCAATTCAATCCAAGAAAAATAATCTACAATACTTTTCGACCAAAAATCTACCAAAAGTTTTACCAAAAACATATTTTATCACAAAAATCCAATCAAGACTCTCAAAAACAGATACAAACTCAAAAACTCTCAATTTTCTTGAATCCTATGCTCTGATACCAAATGTGATCCCAATTAACTAGCATTCAATTCACACAAACATTAAGAAACAATCTTTTATTGAACTAATCATAAGAATTACATCAAGCCATATCCCTATTTGTGATTTACACTTTAAGCTCTGTGTGTGAATGTGTGTGTTTCTCAAGGTGTGACTTTCATACCAAATCTGTGCGTTCGAAATCTTTCTAAAACTCTCTATGACTTGCTATATATACTTGGTCAACATGACCTTAAGAAAGTCAACCCTTTTAACAACAATTACATAAACACACATACACTTTCTAACAATTACACTTTTGACCCACTATTTAATCTTGAATACAATTCTAGTCTAACATGTTTGTCCCAATTTTTAGGGTGTTACAAGTTGGTATTAGATCTTTAGTTTAAGTGAACTAGGTGTCGACTCTAGTATACCTAGACTTAAGCTAGTTGTGTGTATAGTATCACTGTCCATACGGGTAGAGCAATCTTAGGTGGGGAGAGTATTAGAACTATGGAAATGCATTGATTAAGAAATTGTGATGATGGTAACAAGAATTTTTATGTAATGTATGTTCAAAATTTCACTTGGTCGGTGCTTTTATGAACTTATAATTACGTGAGCGTGCTTGAAATTGTTGTTATGATGATTGATCATTGTAGTAGTACGTACCAAACCGCTAATCTTTTAAAGAATTAACCGGTATGATCTTTATCATGTGTGACATTTCACAATCGTAAACACATGGAATCAGGTAGTGGTACCCGAGGTGGGTAATGAGGCGAGTGTCACGGCTCCAGAAACTTCACAAAGAGCAATTCCAACGGGTGTTCCAGCGGGTCCCCAAAGGACCCTCTTGCTGGAGTGAGTGGTGGACCAAGTTCCCCGAGTGAACTTGAAAACCGAGAACCCGGTCGTACATGAAGTGGACCCCCAATCGGTCCTATTGGCTAGTATTATGTAGATGATGAACTCTGTGATGGACAAGCGGGATGAAAAGTTCATGAAGATGCTAGAGGATCGTGATACAAGCAACTGGAGGCACAAAATAGTAGGAGACAATGCGGTGATTGGGTCGGGTGGTACCAATAACGCAATTGGGACGGAAGAGCAAGCGATAAGGGTTGAGAAGCAAAAGGAAAGGGGTTGTTCCTATAAGACTTTCTTATGTAGCAAGCCCCATAGTTTTCTGGAACAACCAATCCAGTGGCATGTATGAACTGGATATGAGAAGTAGAGATGGCTTTTGAATAAAGAATGTGAAGACTCCCAAAGAGTCAAGTTTGGATCCCAATTACTTAGAGGGGAAGCTTTAAGTTGGTGGAATCTTACTTCCATGACTCATACTCTGGAGGTTCTGACCAAGCTCATTTGGCCAACCTTCAAGAAGAAGATAATGGACAAATACTGCAATGAAAAGGCTCTTGACAAGATATAGGAGGAATTCTGGAATCATAAGAATGGTAATCTAGCTGTTATCGACTATGCAAAATGGTTTGTAGAGAAGATCAGTCTAGTCGAGCATCTAGTTGTGGATGAAAGATCCAAGATCAAGGCATATTTGAGGGGGTTGCCGGCGGAGATGAAGACGGGTGTGAGGAATGCCCGGTTAATACTTTACCAGAAGTCATTGAGGAGTCCCAACTAGTGGAGGACGACATCATCCAACAAAGAGAAGAGAAGGGTCAATAAGGAGGGAAGCGGAAATGGGAAGGGCCAACCGGGCCCGCACGACCATCCAAACCCTTCAACGGGGGAAGGAATGTGGAGCCACGACGTGAGACAAGGTGGTGCCTCAATTGTAAGAGTAAGCATTTCGGGCCTTGAAATCTGAGACCTTTCTCTAACACAACTGAATGCTTCAAGTGCGAAAGGAAGGACCATGTGAGTCGGTACTGCCCTTCCCGGGGGCCGGTTTGTTTTGAGTGCCGGGAGTCGGTGCACATCAAAATATATTGTCCCAAGCTAGTGAGGGGACAACAAGGGGCCTCGAGCGGGGTGGTACCGAAGAGGGATATTCCACCTAAGGCACCAAGTTGGGCCTTCCAAATGACGGTGGAGGAGGCGAGAGTGACAATGGATGTCATGTCGGGTACGTTTCTAGTAAACTCTCTACCTACACGTGTTTTGTTTGATTCCGGTGTGAACCGCTCTTTTGTGTCTACCACTTTATGTAATAGTTTCACTACTCTTATTTGTATGTTGTCCGATGCACTAGTAGTAGAAGTGGGAAATGGGGAACATATGTTAGTTCGGGAACGTTTTGATGGGTGTACCTTAGACTTAAATGAAGAATCCTTTATGGTGGACTTGTTACCGGTGGGCATTAGGGGATTCGATATGATCATAGGTATTGACTGTTAGCTAAGCATGACACTATCTTTTGCTCCAATAAGATGATTAGAGTGCCCTTGTCGAAGGGTGGAGAAGTGATAGTCTACGGGGAGAAGAATCAGAAAGCCAACATGATTATCGCGTCACTCAAAGCGCACAAGAGATTGGCCAAGGGGTGTACTTCATACTTGGGCTACGTGATCGAGGCGAAACTCGGAAGAAGACGATAGAAGATGTGGATGTAGTATGCGATTACCCGGATGTCTTTCTGGAAGATCTACCCGAACTACCACCAGAACGCCAAGTGGAGTTCCATATGGACCTCACTCCGGGTGCCGCTCCGATCGCCCATGATTCTTATCGTCTAGCCCCAACAGAGATGCAAGAAATAATGATGAAACTAGAAGAACTCCTCGGGAAGGGATTCATACGACCAAGCTCATCGCCGTGGGGAGCTCCAGTTCTGTTTGTGAAGAAGAAGGACGGTTACAAGCGGATGTGTATCGACTACCGTGAGCTCAACAAAGTCACCGTAAAGAACAAATATCCACTTCCTCGAATCGACGACCTCTTCGATCAATTGCAAGGAGCGGGGTGTTTCTTCAAAATAGACTTGCAGTCCAGTTACCATCAAGTGAGGGTGAAGGACAGTGACATTCCGAAGACGGTGTTTCAAACAAGATACAACCACTATGAGTTCCTAGTTATGCCATTCAGGTTAACTAACGCTCCGGTCGTATTCATGTACTTAATGAATCGAGTGTGCCGACCTTTCTTGGACAAGTCTGTTATAGTTTTCATCGACGACATTCTGATTTACTCACGAGAAGAGGCCGAGCATGGCCAACACTTGAGGGAAGTGTTATAGATTCTCTAGAAGGAGAAATTATTCGCAAAGTTCTCCAAATACGAATTTTGGTTGCAAGAGGTCTAATTCTTGGGCCATGTGATATCCAAGGACCGGGTGAAAGTAGATCGGGCGAAGATTCAAGCAATGATGAATTGGGAACCACCGACAAGTCCAACAGAGATAAGAAGCTTCTTGGGTGTGGCCGGCTACTACCGACGGTTTATCCAAGACATTTCGAAGATTGCATCTCCAATTACATCGTTGACAAGGAAAAATGTCAAATTCTTATGGACTGAGGCACAAGAGCAAGATTTCCAAACTCTCCAAAAGAAGCTAAGCTAGGCGCCAATTCTTTCCTTACCCGAAAGATCCGACGACTTCGTGGTTTATAGCGATGCCTCCAAGTTGAGACTTGGGTGAGTCCCCAAGCACTGGGGAAAAGTGACAGTGTATGCGTCGCGATAACTCAAGGACACGAGAAGAACTACCCTATGCACGATTTGGAATTGGCGGCAGTGGTTTTTACTTTGAAGCTATGGTGACACTACCTCTATGGGACGAAGTCTACACTCTTCATCGAACAAAAGAGTTTGAAGTATATATCGATCAAAAGGACTTCAACATGCGTCAAAGAAGGTGGTTGGAGCTGTTGAATGACTATGAGTGTGAGTTGCTTTACCATCCTGGTAAAGCCAACGTGGTGGCGGATGCATTGAGCTGAAAGAATTATGGGAGCGAAGTCAAAGTAACCTTTTCTAGAGTCAACGTAATGTGAAGCCTAGTGGATGACATCAAAGTTAACGTCATGGTGAAGCAACGTTAACTACTAATTGAAGATAGTCGCAGCCTCAAGTTATTTCAAGGAAGGATTTAGGTACCGAAGGTTGGAGGGATCTGTGAGTTTCTCTTGGCAGAGGCCCACAAATCTAAGTACTCTATACATCCCGGTAGCACCAAGATGTATAGTGATTTGAAGTTGTATTATCGGTGGCCAGTAATGAAGTTCGATGTGGCCAACTATGTGGAAAGATGCGTCACTTGCCTACGGTCAAAGCGGAACATCAGAAACCTTATGGAAGTTTGCAACCGTTAGCTATCCCGGAATGGAAGTGGGAACATATCATGATGGACTTCATCACCAAGCTACCAAGGACCTTAAGGGGTCATGATACTATTTGGGTGGTGGTGGATCGACTCACGAAGAGTGCTCACTTTTGGCGATTCGAGAGGCATTGCTACAAATTAGCCAAGATCTATATCGATGAAGTGGTATCGCATCATGGTGTCCCACTATCCATAGTTTCGGATCGGGAAAGTCGGTTCACTTCGAAGTTTTGGGATGGTCTATAAAAGGAGTTGGGCACGAAGATCAAGTTGAGCACATCCTATCATCCTCAAATGGACGGTCAAAGTGAGAGGACAATCTAAACTCTCGAGGGCATGTTTCGGTCTTGTGTTATAGACTTTGGGCGCAATTAGGATTCGTATCTAGCGTTTTTATAATTCGCCTACAATAATAGCTATCACTCGAGCATTCGGATGGCACCGTTCGAAGCGCTACAGACGGAAATGTAGAACTCCGGTGTGTTGGCTCGAGGCGGGAGAGAAGCAATTTGTCGGGCCAGAAATCATGCAAGAAACGGTGGACAAGGTAAGAGGTATTCAAGAGCATTTGAAGGTTGCGCAGGACCGTCAAAAAAGCTATGCAAACAAGAATCGAAGATCGGTCAAGTTCCAAGTGGGAGATCATGTTATGTTGAAGGTAAATTCATGGAAGGGGATCATCCGTTTCGGGAAGCATGGAAAGCTTAGTCCCCATTTCCTTGGATCCTTTACAATATTGGAGAAGATCGGACTCCAAGCCTATAAATTGGACTTACCGCCAGAAATGGACGGGATTCACCCTACATTTCATGTATACTACCTTCGAAAGTGCTTAGCCGAAGAGGAAAGCGTTATCCTTTTGACAGAGATTCAGGTGGACAACGGAAACCGATGCGTGGAGGAGCCGGAGGCCATCTTGGAATCAAAGACGAAGCAACTGCGACATAAAGAGGGGACAATGGTTAAGGTTCAATGGACGTGCCACCGGGGTACAAACGTGACGTGAGAGTCAGAAGAAGACATGAGGAACATATACCCACATTTGTTTTGAATTGTCGTGATTTTGGGGACGAAATCCTATTTTAGGAACGGAGGATTGTAATGCCCGGAAAATCATGATAAGTATTTATCAATCGTAATTTAATCTTTGTTCTAATTCGTAGCTTTAGAGCCCCTTTAAAGAAAAGAGATAATAAATTTAACTATTGTGAATGTAAAATCCCAAATAAATCAAGCAATTCTCATCAAGATCTAACAATATGAACTAGAGAGAGAAAGTAGATCTTGAATATCACACGTCTATGAATATTATGATAAAGCTCTTACTACAAATCTTACAAAGCATAAGAAACTTAAACCTATTTATACCACCACTCTAATACAAGACTTAACAACTAAGTAAACTAATACAACTTTGACTTTCCTTGACTTTGACAATACAGACTTTGACTTTGACATAGTTGACTTTACAACTTTGACTTTCCTATTAAAACTTGGATACAATATTTTGACCTAACAATCTCCTCCTTTGTATTCAAGATTTAATAAAAATTTGACACTAGTCTTCAGCTCTTGATTCTTCAACTTTTGTCTCTGACATCTTTGAACTTTGAAGTTTTAACAATCTTCAGTTTCATCCTTTGAAGAATCTTGAAAAGTCTTTTTCACTTTGCATCTTTGAAAGTTAACATGTCTTTTAACACGAATCTGAAATCTTGAAACTTTTGAAACTTCAACTTTGAAATTTTCATCTTTGAACATTGAAACAACATTGATCTCATATCTTCATCTCTTTGAACTCTGGACTGACTTCAGAAAAACAAACTTTCACGAATCTCGAATTATCTTCGAATCATCTTCAAAACTTTCTCAAATCATCTTCATTCGGAACTTGAATCATCTCGAAATGATTTCTTTTCACCTGACTTGAACTTTGTAGAATTCTCCAAAAGTATTTTTCACTTTGAACTTTCTTCATGACTTTGAAATTGATTTGAAATTGAACTTTGTAAAATTCTCCCCCTTTTTGATGATTGTGAGCATCATGATCATCAAAACTTCTTCAATTACAGCACTTTCTTTGATTTCCCCCTTTTGTAATGTCTAACAATCTCCCTTCATAATGATTTGACATTCTCTGCCCGTTGATCTGATTATCCATCAATTCTTGAAAGGTATATATCCGAATCTTTTCAAATTCAGACATAATGAAAAATGTAACCCTGATTCAACGGATCAAACTACATAATACATGCATGTAAGTACCACGGAGCTACTTTGTACAACAGATGTACATTGGAAAGGAGCTTTGGTGATGTTCACTCCCCCAGGGCTTCCATCCAATCATCGAAAAAACCAGATCATCATTTTCTATGAATGTTATGACAAGAAAACATATTCCTTGTGTGTACGTGCAAGTGTATGAATGATTGAAGCTACTTAGCTTTTTCAGACTCAAATTGTGTAAACTGTTGAGACAACAACAGATATTACACGGACTCAATGTGCATAAAAGAGGTGCGAAGGTGGGGCAACTTTCCTTCTTTTTCAATATCTAAATCTTCCGAGTGAAGATCAGATAGCAGATGTGTTGTGTCCCCAATGAAAATGAAACATTTCTTTTTCGAGAAAGAAATGAGTGGTTGGTGGGGTAATTGCAAGAGTTGGCATGGGCTCACTGCCTGTTTCAATGATGGTTACCAAAGAATGTGAATTAATTAGAAGATGTGGTTGCCCGACTCAGAAAGTGGTTGGTGTAGAGTTTTGATATTCATTTAACTCTGTTCTCACACCCTCTTTCTTTTTATCATTAAAGCTCACTTCTAACCAAACTTTCTTTTCCATTTTTTCGCTCAGCACAATGAGAAAAACTCAACCGGATGAGTTATCTTCCCCACTCTTTGATTTTGACCCCTCACCCCTCAATCACTCTAGGATAACTTCCTGGGTAGGAATCATTGGTTTACGTGAATCCATGGAAGTTCTGTTTAAGCTCACACATGAATCCCATGTAAATCCTAGAAAAAATTATTGTTCAACAGTTTAACTGAAAAGTTAAGCACAAAATGTATGAAAACATTGTCAAATTGTATGCTCATGAGATTTAAGCAATTGAACTTTGAAGATTTCTCAAAACAAAGATATTAAATGAATGAAATGAAATCAAGAGAATTGTTTTGAGAATCTGACAATGTAACAATCAGATCAAATATAATGGTTAGGGTATCAAAGAACAGGATATTTTGTTTATACCAACAAATATAAACAATTTAGCAATGAAAGCACAAATTTGAAATGATGATTGTTGCTCAACATCAGTGAATTGCAAACGGGGGTATTACCATCGAAAAATTGTTTCGTTATGAGACATGGTGATAACAAATTTAAATGAAGTACTGAACCTGTGTGTGTGAATACTTTATAGTATATGGATAAGATAATACACAAGTATTGATATTTGGAAACACACGGTCAGTTAAACATTAAAGCTCAAAATTGAAAAACATTTAAAATCACACTTCCCAATTCATAAAATCTTTTGAGAACCAGAAGTGGTTTGAACATTTCAGAAACTGTTTTTCATGCTTGAAAGTTGTTCTTCTTTTAAACAATCAGAGATCCAGATCAGAAGATATTTACCTTTTAAGCTCCCCCTCAAATCATGATATAATGATTTAGGTCATTTAAGCTCCCCCTGGATAATTGCAAAATATCCAAGTCTGAACGTTGAAGAACGGGTCCTGATCTGTCATGTGATCAGAAGCCATCACCTTTACTCCCCCTATAAATTATGCATCTAAAATATGTTAGAGAAAAAGCACAAGATAGAAATCAATACAACTCCCTTTTGAATTGTAGACTGACATATCTTCTAAATATATTGTCAATGAAAAAGCACAGGATAGAAATCAGACAACTCCCTTGTGAATTGTAGATCGTCATATCTTATCGGATGCAAAGTATTACAGGAGTAAGGTCTTTTGATCATTGAAGTACGAGTCCTAAACTGTTCTGTTTAGAAGTCAAACTCTGTTGAAGTACGGGTTAAGCTGATGTACTTAGAAGCCTTAGTTCTCTTACTCCCCCTTGACTTGAGGTGCCTGCAACACAGAATCAGTTTTCGGCTTTGGTACCCACTAGTATTTGGGTCCATGAATGTTAGTTGCAGTTCTTGTGGGGGTAATCGAGTAAGAACCATACCAGAAATGATCACTGGTCTTCTGAATAGGATCATGTGTACGACAATAAGAACAATAGTATTTCGTACCTGACAACCTGATTAATTGATCTCTCGAGTAGATATGATCAGGTTTACCTTTATGCGCTTTGTTCTTCTTGGCTTTGTGTGTATGTACACATGAAATCTTTCTTTTCATCTCATCTTTCTTCTCATCTTCAACTGGTTTCTTCTTCAGAACTGTTCTTCTTCTTTGTATATCCTTCTTCTTTGATGTGTACCTGAACCATTGTCAGGATCAAATTCTCAACAAGAATTAATTCTCAGAAACAATATCCAAGAAGTTTGCGGAATAACACTTTGATATTTTATGAAACAGTAAATCAACACGGAAAATATGAATAACAAACTGTGAACTTGTATTGAATGCTTTGAAGTTACAAGATTACACACTCAACCTCAATATTGATGAACAGGCTCACCAATACGAATTCTACTTCTCTAGAATTAGGATCTATGCCTTGAGGTTGATTTCTCTCAAAAAAAACTTAAATTCATAAACTATCCTATAACTTCTATACATATACTAAAGAAAAAGATAATTACAATAAATAAACAAATCTTCAGTATATCTTCCATGAATATCTCTAAGCTTCCAAGAATATCTTCATTCTTTCCAGCTGTCTTCCTTTCCATACGGATCATATAAGCAGCACTAACTATGCTCAGCAGCATTAACTTCTTCTAGCAGCATTAATTACTAAGCAGTACTAACTAGCTAAGCAGTACTAACAATGATTAGCAGTATTAATTCTACTAGCAGTAGTAATACTCAGCAGTATTAACCTTTAAGTCTTTTAGCAGTATTAACTCTGATCCAGCAGCATTAACCATACTTAAGCCTTTCTTCAGTTCCCAACAATCTCCCCCTAACTTGACTTTTAGGCACCCACATTTTAATGCTTTCTTTTAAAAACTCTTTCTTCATGAGGCCTTTCCTTTCACCATGTTTCTTTATCACATAATTCTTTCCATCCTTCCTATAACCAACCGGTTTTTGCACAGATCTATGAAAGGTCATTTGTTGATTAATAGGGTTAAAGAAACAATGTTTAGCCAAATGATTTAACTTTCCGCATATGAAACAAGGTTTTGGTCTATTGATCTTACTCAGATCAACTCCTTGTTTCTGAGCCCATTGATTATTCCAGTTTCTTTGATTTCCTCTTTTTAAACCAGAATTTAGGCTTTTGGCTTTACTGCAAGCACTCTGTTTACAAGATCCAGGATTCACAATTGTGGTTTGTTTATAATGGACCTTGTTATCTTTTCCTTTGGTCCTCTCTATTTCCTTGGACTTGACCCAGATATTCCCACATCCCTCATTTGTGATAATATTGTTTTCTACTGGGATCTTTTTACTCATATCATTATCTCTGTTCTTACTGGCTTCTTTCTCAGTTAAATCCTTAATTACTACTTCATCCAAAGGGTCTATCTTAAAGGCTTTTTCAGATAAGTCCTTTTTCTCCTTGGTTTCTAACAAGTCTGAAGTAGGAGAGATATAATTGTTGTTGTAAGGAGGAGATGTATTATTGTATCCAATACCAGGCTTCATCTTATCATGAATCTGAGCCTTTAGAAGAGAATCCATTGCTTTTGAAGCATATGAAAACTTTTCTATGTCAAGTTTAACTTTAGACAGTTCCCCCTTCAGCTTATCACTCTCTTCTAAGGATTTAGACAGTTTGGTCTCTAACTCATTCTTTTCCCACTTCCAATAGTTAGTATCATAAGAGTGTTGAAGTTCATTAGCTTGAAAGCCTTTGATTTATTCTTCAAATCTCTCTACAATTAACACATAATCTCTTCTATCCTTTTCTAATCTTTTGAGATCATCACACATACTTTGATTGTGATCCCTGTATCTTTTGACAGTGTCAATGCAAGATTTAGTGCAAAGATTAGAAATTACCTCAGAGGGGAGATCAGACACTTCTGCCATAAGAGCTTGATTCTGAATGGCTTCCTCAGCTTGATCACTCCAGTCAAATCTCATTCCTTGTTGAGAGACAAGGGCTTGAGCAGGATTCTTGTTCTAAGTGTAGCCTCCATTCTGAGCTAGTTGGTGGTTGTTGTTTGGAATAGCACTTCTGCATTCTCTAGCAAAGTGTCCTTTCATGTGACACTTATAACATTCCACCTTGGTTTTGTCAAAACCAGCTCCATCTTCTCTTCTTTGAGAGAAGTTATTCCTTCCTGTTCTTTTAATGAACTTCTTCACCCTCATGGATAACATGGCCATCTGCCATTTAATATCCATCTCCTCCAGGTCATCAGGGTGAAGTTGATCCAGATCATCATTAATCAATGAATTGTTACTATGGCTGGACAAGAAGGCTTCAAATATTGTTTCAGTTCCTTTTTCTGAACTTGCTCCACTAGCAGTACTAACTGCTTCAGAGATGGCAGTAGTATCAGTGGATGTTGAAAGAAGTGCAACATTGTGGACATAACCAGTGGGCTTCTTCTTGATCTCTACCTCAGTTTCAAAAACTCTTAGATCATTATATAGATCATAAAGTTCTTTCTCTTCCAGATTGTCACTCTGTCTATATGAGACAGTGTACATAGTCCATTTATCCCCAAGAGATCTGAGGAACTTTCTGCTGATGTCATCTTGATCCATCTTCACTCCTACAGTAGATAGTTCACCAATGAGCTTGTTGAACCTATCAAAAGTTTGAGTCATAGACTCATTCTTTGAGGAAGTAAAGTTCTTATACTGCTGCTTTAGAACATCTCTTTGATTTCTTTTGATGCTCTTTGTACCAGCAAACCTTTTCTCTAGAGCATTACAGAGAATTTGAGCATCAGTGCAATTGCAAAATTGATGCTGATACTCATTGGGGATGGCCAGGAGCAGAGTGCTCAAGGCCTTCATCTCTGTCTGTCTGATCTTCCTCTCACCATCTGTCTTTGGTGGAGGTCTTTTCCTATCTGGTCCTATCCTTCCAGCTTCAGAAGGACCATTCTCAATGATTTCCCACATTGAGTAGTCAGTAAGAAGAATGTATTGTCTGATTCTAATCTTCCACATGTCAAACTCACTGGGTTTGAGCATTGGAACCTTGGAGACCAAAGAACTGCTTGATTCTGTAAAATTTTCCATGATAAATAAATGTTTCTGAGAGAACCTGCTCTGATACCACTTGTCAGGATCAAATTCTCAACAAGAATTAATTCTCAGAAACAATATCAAAGAAGTTTGCGGAATAACACTTTGATATTTTATGAAACAGTAAATCAACACAGAAAATATGAATAACAAACTGTGAACTTGTATTGAATGCTTTGAAGTTACAAGATTACACACTCAACCTCAATATTGATGAACAGGCTCACCAATACGAATTCTACTTCTCTAGAATTAGGATCTATGCCTTGAGGTTGATTTCTCTCAAAAAAAACTTAAATTCCTAAACTATCCTATAACTTCTATACATATACTAAAGAAAAAGATAATTACAATAAATAAACAAATCTTCAGTATATCTTCCATGTATATCTCTAAGTTTCCAAGAATATCTTCATTCTTTCCAGCTGTCTTCCTTTCCATACGGATCATATAAGCAGCACTAACTATGCTCAGCAGCATTAACTTCTTCTAGCAGCATTAATTACTAAGCAGTACTAACTACTAGCAGTACTAACTAGCTAAGCAGTACTAACTTTGTTCAAGCAGTACTAACAATGACTAGCAGTATTAATTCTACTAGCAGTAGTAATACTCAGCAGTATTAACCTTTAAGTCTTCTAGCAGTATTAACTCTGATCCAGCAACATTAACCACACTTAAGCCTTTCTTCAGTTCCCAACAACCATCTATATTTCTATCATACAAAAAATTTGTACTACGAATCTGATCAGAAGATTTAACTGACCTTTTTGAAAAAACAGTTGTCTGATTTGAACATGAGGCTGTCTTTTTAAGCTCTTTAATCTTTGAATCAAAGTTGTCTCTTTCTTTGACAAGCAAGTCAAACTTCGTCTTGTATTCAGACTTCGTTTTCTTCTCTTTCATCACACTTTCAGATAGTTCAGATAGCTTTTCAGTAAGCTTTTTATCTCAGCCTCAAACATGCTTCGTTCTTCTTCAAATCCCTTCTCAGCATCCTTTCTTTGGCCGGATATTTCTTTGAAGAATCCAACGTTCTTTTGTTCAATGGCCTTCTTCTCTTTTGCAAACTTCTCTCTTTCAAGAATGATGACTTTCTCAAAGTCAGATACTTGTTGAGAAAGCTTTATATATTTCAGCTCAACTTCTTTATTATCATCATTACATTTTCTTGAAAAGTCTGAGAACTTCTTTGCAAAAGATTTATTTTCACTCTCAAAATCAGCTTTATCTTTAGCAAGCCTTTTCTCCAAATCAGATATTCTCTTTTGAAGATCAGCATTAGCATCTTTCATATCAGAAATCTTTTTCTCATAACTTTCAACAGAAACTGCTTCCAACTCATAATTCGTTTCTTTTAGCTCAGACAAAACATTTGGCCCTTTGATCAACCATTCCATACAATCCCACAACTCTTTACCTGTCATTTTGTAGATATTTATTTTAGCAGTAATTTCACGAGAAATATAAAGAGAAAATTCACGTATCATAAAATGTCGATAATTATTATCAGCTCTCTGTCTTTTCTCCTGTTCCTCAGTACAATTTTCCATTGGAATTTGAGGTTTCATCTCTCCTTCAGTCAAAGATAATCTGATATAGTAACCCAACTAATGTTTATCTACAGAGTTTAAAAAATTATCTCTCCTATTTTCGTATTCTCCTTTATACAACTTTGGTGTGTTTAACCAGTTCCAAAAAGAACCTGTAATCATCATCTTGAATGAAATATCAACTTGATATGAATGATCGTTCCCAAATAATTCAGAAAACTTTTGACTGAAAGTCAAAATCAGATCATCAAATAAATTCAGAAAAATTCTATCTCTCGAACTCTCAAAGTCACTTGAATCAGATCACTTGGAATTTTTGAATCAGATCACTTGAAAAAAAAACTCAGAAAAAGTCACTTGAACATGCAGATCATTGGCGCAATGTTTGATGTTGTTGGCGCTAACTTTGAAGATGTGGCCAGTTTTGCGCTAGCAACATTTAGCGCAAAATTTTGATTAATGTAATGGCAGCAAAAATGATTATATGTATGGCGCAAACTTGAATTGATGGCTGGCGCAAGAATGAGTTTTGAGTGAGATTTGATTAACGCAAAATTCAAATAGCCACCGCCACATTAACATCACATGCAACTGATTGGAATAGCAAAATTGGAATCTGCATGAACCGACCCACTAAAAAATCAATCTCCAATTTCAATTTGCACTTGCTACTAATTAAGATTGTGTGATACAAACCACCGACCCACTATCTTCATATAGCCAATCACAACAATTAAGAATGGGTGGTGCAAAAATTGAATTTTGCGCTAGATGTGTATGGCGCAAAATTAAGAATGTGGCTGGTGCAAATTTAACATCCAATTGAATTAAGCATGGGGCGCAAGCTACAAATTCACATATTCATACCTCCACCACCGTCCATGAATGAGATTCATTAACCACTGCCCCACTTAGATTATGAACATCTCAAATCAAATGAACAAAAACAATTTAGTGATCACCACTGCACTAATTTTTAACCACCAATCACAATCAATTGTTAATGCATATGGTGCAAATAAAATGTTTGAGAGGTGCAAAACAGTTACTGGCGCAAATCAAGATGTTGTTAGTGGCGCAAAACACCTCACTTGAGTGGCGCAAAACTCAAGTACAATCTCACTTGAGTGGCGCAAAAACTTCAATCTATAGAGCGTCAATTAAAACCTCCAACTTTAATTTAAAAACACCATCGCCTCACTAATCTTTATCAACCAATCAAATTTTAATTCCATCATCTTGAAACTTGAATCTGCAAATTCACATGACCATCGATTAAAACTTGAGTTTTGCGTTGGAATTCGAAACCTGCAAATCAATTACTCAAATCAATTTATGTTGTTGACGCAGATTGTTAAATTCGAAACCTGCAAATCGAGTGAATTGAATATGATGCAAATCGAACAACCAGATTGAATCAATTTGAATCTCGCAGATGTTGTGTTCTTAAAATAAAAACTCAGCATGTTCTTCAACTTTGTTCACAGAACAATCCCAATTGATTCAATACTTCATTTCAATCCTGCAATTCAGTTGATTAATCCATGAAAACAATCAAATCTATCACAAAAACACCAATTATTCAAATGAAATTCGATTTAATCAAGAAAAATTGAAATGATCTGCATTTTCTTGATTTTTCAAAAAAACAATGAACTTTTTTATACAAAAAATTCCAGAAATCGATCTATCTATTCTGTGAAAAACTTTCTGAATATGTTTGGTATAGCTCTGATACCAATTGTGAATGTAAAATCCCAAATAAATCAAGCAATTCTCATCAAGATCTAACAATATGAACTAGAGAGAGAAAGTAGATCTTGAATATCACACGTCTATGAATATTATGATAAAGCTCTTACTACAAATCTTACAAACCATAAGAAACTTAAACCTATTTATACAACCACTCTAATACAAGACTTAACAACTAAGTAAACTAATACAACTTTGACTTTCCTTGACTTTGACAATACAGACTTTGACTTTGACATAGTTGACTTTACAACTATGACTTTCCTATTAAAACTTGGATACAATATTTTGACCTAACAATCTCCCCCTTTGTATTCAAGAAAGTTCATATTTATTTTAATTCTTCAAAGATTATTGAAATACAATATCATTTACCTAATAGATCTGGTGTTTATGATTGGTATCAGAGCTACACAAAGATTCAGAAAATGATCGAAGTTTGTAGATTTGATTTGGTCGCATTCCATTTTCGGAATGTTACTGTTGAGAATTTGAATTTTGCCAATTTTGAGTTGTTTGGTTCGAAACATGATTACATTGTGCTCGATTTGTTCTCTACAATATTTTCTATTTAGATCAGATTGGCTAATTCGAAGCAGATTGATTTAATTTTGTTATTTTGGTGAATTTTTGTTCGAAAAAGTTGTTAGACTGTGTGCAGATCGAAATTCAATTTCTAGTGGTCTTTGATGGAAAACGTTTCGAGAGAATATGTTCAGAAACTGATTGAGAGTAATCATGCAAAATTACGTAGCATTAAGTCATGAATTGAGAGAGTTATGGCCAAAATCGTGGTCTAATTTCCAAGTTGGGAAGAATTCGCAAGATTCGGAGAAGTCGCAAGCATCATGTTGGAGAACTCGCAAGCTTCATTGTGAAGAACTCGCAGATTTGAAGAACTCGCAGGGGTGAAGAACTCACAGACCAAGTATTTTTTGTGTTTTGTGTTCTTATCTGTGATAAGGCAAGAACTCGCAAGGAACCTCTTTTAAAGTTTTTTTTTATTATTTCTTAGAATTTTTTCTAAGTATAGAACTCACAAGGTGCAATATGCGTCAAGTAAGAACTCGTAAGCCTCTATCTACGACTTCTCAGAACTCGCAAGGTTCACTCTGCGACAATCTCTTCTACGACAAATTGAGCTCTGCGACAAGTTATTTGTTGAAAAATTTTCTAAGTACAGAACTCGCAAAGGAAGATTTTGTGAATTTTGTTGAAAATTTTTCGAAGTATAGAACTCACAGACTCTTGAGACAAGTGATCTTATGTTTCTCAGATTTGCCTAAGTACAAATCTCGCAGACTACCTATTGCGACTTCTTAGAACTCGCAAGTCTTGATCTGCGACAAGTGACTGTGATTTCTTCAAGGACAGAACTCGTACGTAACTATCTATGATTTCTCAAGAACTTACAAACTCCAATTCTGAGACAAGTTCATTGTTTGTGACTTCCACATTTAGAATTTTTTTAAGCTTTTCAAATTTAACCGGTGTTGACTTTCAGAGTCAAGTTGTATCTGAATTATTTGGATGATCACTTTCAAGCATATTGATCAAAATGTCAACTAAGATGTCTAAGAGATAATGTGCAATCGCATATATGCCAGAGATACCTGCTATAGAAGCTGAACGAGACAAATTGAAGATTCAGAATTCAAGTATTCTAGATCAGATTAAGGAGTTGAAAGCTAAATCTATATTTTCACAAGATTTTATGTGTTCAAAATGCACTTATGATTCTAAATGTGATTTTACAGGTATAATTAAATCAAAAGATAGAGAGAGATAACCATTCTTCAAAGAAAATTGAAGACAACTGAAAAGAGTTCAATATAACTGAAAGCTGAAGTAATTGATCTTCAGCTAAAGTTTAAAGCTTTTGAAGAGAAGATATTTGTATTGGAAGCAAGGAATGTTGATTTAATGAAGATATCTGAAGAGGAATTATCAAGTTTGAAAACTGATAAAGATGAACTTCAGAAGAAGTTTTATGAAGATAAAGTTGATCTGGAAAAAGTTTACACCCAGAAATTGTCTGATTATTCTAAGAAATCTTTTCAAAAGAAGAAAGATCTTGAGATTAGGTGCATAAAACTCTCAAAGCAAGTCTCAGAATTTGAAAAAAAAATTAATAACTGAAATAGACACATTTGCTAAAGAGAGAAAAGTTCTTGAAGATAGGACTATTGATCTTCCCAAGCATATTTCAACACTACAAGATTTACATGAAAATAAAAGAAAATATTTTCAAGAAAAGAAGAAGTATTTTGATATTGAAAAGAAAATTTTGAAAAGAAAAATGTTAGGATCTTCAAGAAAATTTCAAATAAAAACAAGAACTTAGAAAAAGACTTTGAGCAAGAACGATAACTCTTTGAAAGTGAAATATCTAAGCTCGGTAAAGGTTATATGTTCTATCGTCAGATATTCTAAAAGCACAGTTGGTCAAGTCTGATTTACAAAAAAAGAGTGACACAATTTTTGAAAAAAGGAACATCTTAACTAAAAAGGTTAAACAACTTTAGGTTGCAAATGTTGAATTATCAGAAAAGATATCTGCAGATGTGATTAATCAATTACCTTATGACAATTCAACTGAATCAATTTGCTCTTTCAAAACTGCTTCCAGTTCTATTCATGAACATGTTTCTAAAAAGAACAGTGTCAAATAAAATATTGTTAAATCAAATCAGATTCATCCTTCTAATATGTTTTATGATAAAACTGTTGATGGTTCAATAAGTTATTATGTCAAATCTCTTGAAAAGCATGATTCTAAGAAAGGACAGATGGTCTGGAGAGTAAAAGGTCTCCTAATGACAAGAAGAATGACAAATCATCTGCATCCACACTAAACGCCAAGAAGAACAGTGTACATAAAGGTAAATCTTTTGGCAAACCTGATACGATTTCTTCTGCTAATCATCTTATCAGGTTGGTTCAAAAGAAGATTTGTTGTTCTTACTATAGAGCAAATGATTTTGTAAGTAAAATTTTTGTTAATTACTGGTATGGCTCATACTATATTACTCCTAAATGAACTGCAATTAACAAATATGGACCCAAATACCAATGGGTACCAAAAGAAACTCAATCTATTTTGCAGGCACCATAAGTGAAGGGGGAGTAAGAGCATAGACTTCTAAACACATCAGTTTAGGACTCGTTCTTCAATGATTATGGATTTTGAACAAAACAGTTCAAGACCCGGTCTTCAATGTTAAAGATGTTGGTATCTGAATACTACAATTCAGAACCCGGTCTTAAATGTCAAATATTATTTTGTTCAGATAAGGCTATTTTGCAAGTTTCAAGGGGGAGCTTATCTGAATCTAAATAATTCTATAATGATTTAAGGGAGAGCTTAAATCATTTGTAATTATCTTCTGATCTATATCTCTGATTGTTTGAAAGAAGAACAACTTTCGAACATGAAAACTGTATTCTTAAATGTTCAAACCATTTCTCTATTCTAAAACAGATTTTATGGATTTAGAAGTGTCACTTTAAAAGTTTTTCATAGAGATCTCGGATTACAACATCATTTCTAACCGTGTGTTTCTAAATTTTATACACACCAGTTTAGCTTCATATTGACTTTGTTATTAGCATGTCTCATAACGAAACAATTTTTCGATGGTAATACCCTCGTTTGATTTCACTGTTGTTGAAAATAAGTCATCATTTCAATATTTGTGCGTTCATTGCTAAATTGTTTATATTCGTTCATATAAAGAAACTACCAAGTTCTTTGATACCCCAACCATTTCATGTCCATATTCATAATATTTGATTTGTTGATACATTGTCAGATTCTCAAAACATGTCTATTGTTTTCATTTAATTTATTCATTATCCGTGTTTTGAGAGATCTTCCAAGTTTAAATGATCAAATTTCATTCATATCCTTGATGAACATACATTTTGACAATGTTATCATAATTTGTGCTTAATTCTTCAAGCTAAACTGTTAAACAACATATATTTTTTTAGGACAAAAGTACATGGGATTCATGTGTGTGCTTAAAAAAACTTCCATGGTTACACGTTAACCAGTGTTTCCTACCCCGGAAGTAATCCTAAGAGTGATTGAGGGGTCTATATCAAAGAGTGGGGTGTGATGAGGTAAAATGAAAAAGAGAGTTTGATTAGAAGTGAGTTTAATGTTCAAAAGAAATAGGGTGTGACATCAGAGTCAAAAGAATATGAATACTCTGCAACAACTTCTTTCTGAGTCGAACAACCACATATTCTGATTGGTTCACATTTTTTGATGACCATCATTGAAAAAGGCAGTGAGCCCATGCCAACTCTTGCTATCACCTCACCGACCACTCATTTATTTCTTGACAAATAAATGTTTCAATTTCTTTGGGGATGCAGCATATATGCTATCAGTTCTTCACTTGGAAGTTATGGATATTGAAAAAGAAGGAAATCCGCCCCACCTTCGACCTTCAATCATGCACATTGAGTCCATGTAATACTTGTTGTTGTCTCAACAGTTTAAACGTTATGAGCCTATTCAAGCTTAAGTAGCTTCAATAGAATATGTTTTCTTCTCATAACATTCATAGAAAATTCCTTCGTGTTTTTTCAATGATTGAATGGAAGCCCTGGAGGAGTGAACATCACAAAAGCTCCTTTCCAATGTACATCCGTTGTATAAAGTGGCTATGTGCTACTTACAGACATACTAACTGTATCATTTATTGATTCAGGGTTACAATTCTTATTTTGTCTGAGTTTGAAAAGATTCAAATGAATACATTTTATGAAATGACATATACTTAGATCAAAAGGGCAGAGATTGCTATTTTATCATAAAGGGGAAGATCGGTTTTCAAAGACAGTAATGAAATTGAAATGTTTTGATGATCATGATGCTCACAATCATCAAAGGGGGGAGAAATAGAATAAAGAAGAAAAAGAGAGATAATTCAATTTCAAAGTGAAAAGATTTGTCGAAGTCAAGAAATTTGTTCCGAGAAGATTCGAGATGATTCGTTGTTCGAAGATAGACAGTTCATAGATCAAAGAGATTAAGATACAACCATTAAAAGATTCCTCAAAGTTCAAAGCTGCAAGGATCAAAGTTTCAAAGATTTTAAATTTTTGTTGGAGACTTGATGACTTTTCAAAGCAAAAGAGAATCAATTTTCAAAGGGAAAGTGAAAGACTTTTCAAGTTTATCTGAAGATTTTTTAAAAGCTAAATGTTTGAAGATTGTCAGAGCTTCAATGTTTAAAGCTTTCAAAGTTAAAGTTTTGAAGAATCAAGAGTTGAAGACTGCTGTCAATTTTTTTTCAAATCTTGAATTCAAAGGGGGAGATTGTTAGGACATTTATTGTCTTCAAGATTTGAATATAAAACAATTATAAAGTCATTCATTGTAAAAGTCAAGAAAAGTCAAAGAAAGTCTAAAGTCAAAGTAATGTTAGTAAAAGTCAAGTTAGTTTACTTTCTTTAGTCAAGGTCTTTGTAATTTGAGTTAGATATTGTTAGCCCTAATTTAGTAAAGTAAAAGTATTGAAAATATCCCAAGTCTTCCTCTGAAGATAATCAGAGACTGCTACCAAGAAAGCCAAGTCTACCTCTGAAGTCAGTTCAGAGATAGACTCTTCAGCCGATAAGAGATCAGAGATAGCTTCATCAGAGGTCTATGTCAGAGCTCTGAAGACACTCTCTCTGAGGATCAAGCTAAAAAGTTTTACAAGTGTTGACTATAAAACAGATGACACGTCATTAGTGATAAGATTTAGTTTTTTGAGTAGGTCACTGTTGAAACATGTCTTGAGCTTACCTTTTAGGTAAGACATTGCTCAAGCATGCTTCTTATGTCAAAATAGTACACTTTTCACTTTATGGTCCTAAAAATAACACCATCACTCCATTGACAAAAGTGTGTGCTTTTTCATAGATCTTGTATCTGATTCATCTTTTAATATATTGGAAAGTATTCTAAAGAAGATCTAGTATGATGTATACATCTTATTGTTGAACTGTGATATTGAATCTGCTTTGATATTTAAACTATATTGCTTCCGTTGTTCTTATTATTATTGTTGTTTATATCATTGTTATAAGATTAAATCTGGGATCCAACAATTGGTATCAGAGGCTTCTTTGATTTCTAAGCAAAGAAAGATCATATCTGCATACTCGGATACATTTATATCTTACTGATTCAAGCATTCAAAATCTGTGCATGTTCATACAAACCTTGGTTTATTTAAAAGAACTCCTTATGCTCCAGGTTTGAAAGTAAAATCACAGTTTCACTTGTTGATAAATGATCTTCTTAGAAAATCATCAGTTCTTCAAATCTTCATATTTTCTTCAAAATGGCAAATTCCAGTATAAGTGCCATTTATACAGCTGGATCATTAACCAAACCTCCTATACTTCTAAGGGATGAATATCCCTAATGGAAAATAAGGATGGTAAATTTTTTGGAATGTATGGACAGGGATCTTTTAAGATAAGTGAATGATGGACCTCACCAACCAATGGTGTTGGTACCAAAACAACAGCAGATACTTCTGAAATACCTGCATACTATGAAAAGAAAACTTCAAACTTCACTGATGATGAAACTAAAATGATGGCAAATGACTCCAAAGTTGTTAGATTACTAATTATGGCCATTCCCAATTATATCTTTCAAGAGCTTGATTCTTGTGTAACTGCAAAAGAGATATGGGATCAATTGTTGAACTAACTTGAAGGTGGCCTACAAACTTAGAAAAACAGAAGAAATATTTGCACTAATGAGTACCATGACTTTCATGCACTACCTGAAGAAACCTTGCACTAAACATACTCAAGATTCAACATTCTCATCAATAAATGCAAAAAGTTTGGAGTTATGAGGACAAAAGAAGAAAACAATGTTCTTTTCCTTAAAAGCTTAAATGAAGAGTGGTCACAACTGTCCATGTCAATACAGGCGAATCAAAATCTTGAATCTTGGTCATTGACTGATATTTATGGCACTCTTGTTGCTCAGGAAAAAAAAGTTGTTAAACAAAAGTCAAAAACCTCTTTAGGTGGACCACTCGCCCTCATTTCAAAACAAAAAGGTGAGTCAAAAGAAAGTCATAATGAAGAATCAAAGAACTCTAGAGAAAAGTCAAAAAGAAAATCCAAAAAGGCCATGATAGCTGAAGAAAATAACCATTCACACTCAGACTCAGATGAAGACATTAATGCTTTTGCCAAATCTCTTGCTTTTATTACTCATCAATACAACAAGAAGTTTGGCAAGAAAGTTTTGAAGGGAGGAGAGATGATGAAGAAAGAAGAGAAAATCCATAGAAGAATATTTCAGAAAGCTGATTATCAACAAGAACCCAGATCCACTCTGCATAGTGATCAACAGGGAGTTCATTTCATCAATCATGAAGTTGCTTAATAATCAAGAACTCATCAACCATTTCAACCAAAGTATCCTCAACCTCAGAGGAACTTCCAGCCCCAGCCACAAGTTCAGAAGACAGAAACAGTTGCTGCTCTTCCACCAAACCAAAATGATGGAAGATGTTTCAGATGTGGAAAAACAGGTCATTTTTCTGCAAACTGCAGAAGTAGACTTTTCAAAGATCAAGACTACTACAAAAACAAGTACAAATACAATGTCAGAGAAAGGGTACTTGTTGCAGAAATGTCAGACTGGTTGTCAGAATCCAACCACTGTGGTATGGCTATTGCAGATCGTGATCAAACTGATGGATCATCAGAGGACTGCTCTGAAAAGGTAAAATCTTCATCCACCTCGGATGTTTTTAAATTAACAAATGAGTTTTGGAGTTTAAAGAAAAAGCTCTTTGAAGAACAAGAAAAGAGAATGCAAATGACAAAAGATCTAAACTTTTATAAAAGAGAAAAAGATCTTCTTGAGTCAGAAAAGAAAGAAATTTTTAATGAAAAATCTGAATTTGAAAAATCTCAGAGACAAAAAGAAAATCCTTTTCCTAATTGATTCAAATAACTTGAAAAGGTCTTAAAAGATAAAGAAGAAGAAGTGAGAAAATCTGAGTATGAAAGGCTCAATTCTGTTGCCTTAACCAACTTCTTTCAAAATGAAAGAGAAATCTTACATCAATATCTGGAAAGAAAGGAAATTCGGATCAAGAGTTATCTAGATGCACAAGATGTGCACATTAAAATCAATTCTTAGATGGATACTCCAAGATTGGGATTCAATGAACTGGATCCATACACTTGATTGAAGAAAATTTCACTATCTTCCACTAACTGTATTGGAAAGGTCCATAGACTTGACAATTATAACATTTTGAAAAGGATAAGAACCTCAAAGGGATAAAAAATCTGAGCTCTAAATTTCAAAAATTCCTCATATTTTGAAGTAAAAACTAGTTCTGAACCCATCTTAAAGAAAGAGACTTCAAAGGTTAATTTTACAAAACCTCTGAGCAATTATCCCAAAGAAATCTATAGATTTGACTCATTCATCAATAAAGATCTAGAGATCTCTGAAATTAGTACCTCTGAAATAAAACCTCAGAGCCTACTAAATTCAGAAGAACCTCTGTACTCTCCTGAGACAGATGAACGCATCAGAACTACCTTTGAAGATGACATTGGAAGAATGTACAAAGAAAATGTCATATCTGATTTTATCAAAGAATCATGTAAGAAAAAGATAATAAAAGTCTCTAGACCTAAAATTTTTGTGAAAGTTCCAGAGATAGTCATCTTTGACAAGGTTAAGAAAGACTTTCTTGATTCTGATTCTGAATCTGACATAGAGGTAGATGAACAAATTTTCTATGCACCATAGAAGGTAATTTATAAAACAACTCAGACTATTGGTTCTAAAATTTTGAACATCCCTATTCCTATTCCAAAAGAAAAACCCAGAATTCCAATATGTCCTTATTTTATAGACATGTGCCTACAAGCAAAAACCTCTCTAGAATTAGAAAAAGAGTTAAAAGAAAAGGCGAAGAATAAAACTAACACTTCTCAATTCTACGCCTATAAACCTATCAAATTCACTCCTGAACAAAAAGGCAATAGGAAAGAAATTAACCATTCTGATCTTGTTTGTGCAGTGAGCAAGAAAGAGAAGAAGATGTTTTGGGACAAGAAAAAGCAAGTTGAAAAGAAGGCCATTTCTCAAGCCAAAAAGAAAGAAATAGTTAGGAATACTTGTAATATTCCTAGTACCAATTCAAAGAAAATTCAAAAGAAACATGTACCAAATGTTTTTAATGAAATGAAAAACTTTGCTTCTACTTCATTGTGCTCTTTTAATTGTAATTGCATTCAACTCCTGATCAAACTGAAAAACATTTCAGAGGTTCTCATTGTTTTCTGAATCAGTCACTGAATAAAGCTTCAGAGACAAAGCCTTAGAAGAAAAAGAAAAGCAACTCTGACAAAACTGTTAGATCATGTTTAATCAAGTTGTAACAGTTAGTCCTTTCTTACAATTTGTTATGTATTTTGTTAAGTTTGACTTTTGTAGGAGTCAAGTAAATTGACCCTATATAGTCCCTTCTTATTTCCTTTTTAGGTTAGAATCTTTAAGGCAAAGAATCTCATTCATAGTAACATCAGCCGCCTCTTGTGAGATATATGAACATAGTGTTTTCCCAAACAATGATCTCTTTCCTTTGATTCATATATGTTATTACTCTGATTATTATTGTGTGTGCTTGATTCTAGAACAACAATTGGTATCAGAGCCACCTCAAAAACTCAGATTCAACCAATTTGTGCAGAAATTAGTTCTAGTTTTCCATTTTCGGAAACTTCACTGTTCCATTATTGATTTTGTGATTCAGTGGTTGTTTTGATGAAATTTTAGGTTCAATAGATGCGTATGATGAATATTGACATGTTTCATGTTGGTTAGAAATAGATTTGATCAAGTTTGATTAATCTATTTGATCGATCTTTGGGTTTTTAGAAGTTTTCATCTACGAACTGTCAAGAATCTCAAAGTCAGATTTATTGAAGTTTTTGGATTTCAAGTGATTAGGGTTTGCTCACGATCAATCATAGAGCATACTCTCAAAATTTGGTATTGATTGAACAAGTATTGCTACGGATTTGGTGAAAATTGAAGAGAAGGCTTAAAACATAGAGGTTTTGCAAGACTCAGTGAAGAACTCGCAAAACTCCTAGAACTCGCAAGATTAAGGATTCTCAAGATTGAAGTTGAAAATATTCGAAGTGCAAGATTCGTACACTGCTTGCTTACGAATTCTTGAGAACTCGCAGAGTATAGCTTACGAAAGTTTCAGGATTCGCAGACAACAATCTTGCGAATTTCACAACTTTCTCAACCAAATTACTTGAAAATCTTGGTTCAAATCCTTTGGTTTGCGAAAGTTATATCCTTTGAGTATCCTTTGCGTATTGTTTGCGAATTCTTGCCTTATTATTCACATTTTTACATACTTGTTGATTTTCTGTACTTCAATATCTGATTTTCTGACTAAAGATCACTTCAAGCACATATTTCAGACACACAGGAAAGATGCCACACACAGATGATATGGGAAATACTGTACGCACTCCAAGAGACTGTGCATTATCCTACATGCCAGATATACCTGAAATGGAAGATGAGCTTGAAACTCTCAGATGTCAAAACAAGAAATTGAGAGATGATATGGATGCTTTAAATGTCAAAGTGACAAAGGCTGAAGTTCAAGTGAAGTTGTATCAAGACAAAGGTCATAGCTGGCTTAAGAGAGTGAATGAGAGAAAGAACAAAGAAATAGTTGAACTGGAAAAGACTTTTAACCAGAGACTGGTTGATATTTCCAAGAAGTCTGCATCTGAGAAGAAACAATTAGAGATTAAAGTCTCAAATCTGTTAAAACAAGTTTCTGACCTTGAACAACTCATTATATCTGAAAGGAAATCCTTTGATGATGAAAGAAAAGGTTTTGAAAACAAAAATGTAAGTCTGTTCAAAGAAATTTCAGATAAAACCCAGATTTTAGAAAAAGATTTTGAGGAAGAGAGAAAGATTTTTGAAAAGGAAATCTCAAAGCTAACCAATAAATTGGCAAACTTATCTACTGAGATTATGAAAGAGCAGAGGAGCAAATATGGAATTCAGATCAAATTGAAAAACTCTGCAATGAGAGATCCAAGTTGTGTGATAAAATTCAATAACTTGAGATTTATAATACTGACTTGTATAACTAGTTAACAACTGATACATCTATTTCATCTTCCTATGATGATGATTCAGCTGAATCAGTGTGTTCTTTTCAATAAGTATCAAGCATGTTTCGGAAAATGGTTTTTAGAAAACAAACTTTGAAATCTAATGTTTCTAAACCAGATCAGATTAACACTCCAAAGTCCTTTTATGTAAAATCAGCTGATAAGAGTGCTATTCATTTTCAAAAATCTCCAACTCAGTCTCCAAGGAAAGATCAAATGATCTGGGTTGTAAAGGGTTCTCTAGAAGCAGCAAAGCTTCATAGAGCTAACAAGAAGAAGCACAGCGCTTCAAGAGGTAAGTCTTTTGCACCTGACTATGTCAAATGAGCGACTCATTTGATCAGGATAGCAAAAAGAAAATTATGTTGCTTTTATTGTTACTCTGATAAGTTCACTCACAAAACACAAGCATATAATAAATCTTATCATCATAGTGCTTATCACAGGTATGAGAATCACTCAAAGGAATTCTCAAATACTGACCAAACTGGACCAATGTTTATCTGGGTACCAAAACCTAAACCTGTGTTGCAGGTAGAAGAAAAAGGAAAAGAGGAGATAGAAGATGTCCCAGTTAAGAAGGACTGAAGGAACAATAACTTCTGATTACTATAGATCAGGACTCTTGCCTCAATGTCAAAACAATGAATTCTAAGCACAACAACTTAGGACTCATACTCAACTGTCAAAAGTTGGTGATCTTTTGGAATACAGGGAGTTTCTCTTACTTTCACTCTCTATCTCACAATGTTTGGTATTTTCAACAATTGATATCAACAATTGGTATTTTCAATGTCATATCTTTATGTTGAAGGTATAGGAGGAAAATGAGCTTAATTGTTATATTTTACATGCAGATATGAAGGGGGAGCATGGCTGCACAAACCTTAACAAAGATCCACAATATGTTAAGGGGGATCTGCAAGAAGCAATTACAAACAACAATGAGTATCAGATATTTGACAACAACAAATAGTGTCAAACAAGATCAACCAGATATCAAATCAAGGGGGAGTATCTGATGAACTCAAGGGAGTACTACACTGCTACATCAAGGGGAGTAAAGATGTGTTGTAAGTGGTGTGTGTGTAAAATCTTTTCTAAATTAAAAATGGTTAAAATACCATTTTTAGAAAGTTTATTTAAATAGAAAGTTTCTATTTTTGGCAAGTTCTATGAAAAGTTTGTTAAACGTAAAATCCCAATCAATCAAGCTAATTACTGAAGATATGACATTAAAACTCAAGAACTAGAGAGAGAAATTCTAGAGAGATAAAGTAGATCTTGTATTGCACCCTCTAGAATATTACAATATGCATAAGCCTCTACTTCATTACTACATGATTACAAAGGCAAACCTATATATACCATAAATCTAATACAAAGCCATAACGGCTAAGGAAACTAAACTTACTTTGACTAACTATTACAAGGTCAATGTTGACTTTTACACATTTGACTTTCCTATTAAATCTTGGATACAATATTTAGACTTAACAAAGTTTCCTAAAATAGAAAATTTCCCAATTTGGAATGTTTTTGAAAAAATGGAAATTGTGCGAAGTCTAGAATTCGCAACCTATTAATTTGAGAAAGCTTCAGGTTTCGCAAAGTGAACACTTGCGAAAGCTGCAGAATTCGCAAACTAAAGGCTTACGAATCTTAGACATTCGCAGAAGTACTATCTGTGAATCCTTAAGGATTCTCAACCTTCATGCTTGCGAAAGCTTCAGAATTCGCAGAGCACTTGCTTGCGAAAGTTACCTATCTTGCACAGGATTCGTAAATTCGTTCCTTACGAATCCTCACACACGTTGCTTGCGAATTCTTCAGTGAGCAACACCTTGCCACATCAGCTTGCAAAAGTTGAGGTCTTTTCATGTGTCTAAGTCATTTTTTTAGTATAAATACAACACTTGGTATCTTTATCCTCACTTTTCAAGTATCAGGGAGCCAAAACCCTCCAAAACAAACCTTTTCACAAGTTCTTCATTCAGCCTTTTCATTCCATCTTCGTTTTTCTTATCAGGTTGATTGTTTGCTAAAATCTTGTTCGCTTTATGTTGTTATTATCAGTGTGATTGTTTAATGCAAAGATTCCTCGACTGGATTAGATTTAGGTTATGATTTGAACTTTTTGGACCTTTGGACTTCGAACGAACACTTGATGAAATCTCAAATTTTTGGAACTTAATATCTAAAACTTGATGTTAATGTGATCTCATAACCCTCGTAATATTGTTCTAAAACCTGTTGATTACTTGTTTAATCTAAAACTTAAACTTTGGACTTATAAAATTGATTTTGTCGATTGGTTTGCTCTTAGGATTACTCGACTGTTCTTAGTTGATTTTCACAAATCAGTGTTTAATCTGAGGTTAAAAGTCAAAATAAAGGTTAAAAAAACATTCAAAACACTTAATCGATTACATTAATACAATGTTTATGGTTCAATCATCGATTTTAATGATTTTTGTAATCTGGGTTTTATGACTGTGTTCTTGGTGTTCTTGAGGACACTGAATATTCAAGTAAAATGTTAAGTTTCTCAAATTTTTGAAAGACTCATGTACTTCACGAATCTTTGAGGTGTTTGATTTTTCACGAATCCTTTGTTTTCTCTCTTAGAAAAACCATAATGACAGGATTCGCTAACCCTAACCTTGCGAATCCTGAATGCTCTTAAGTGTCAAAATTCTTCTAAGTGAAGAATTCGCAAATTAACAACTTGCGAATTCTGAGTCAAGTCTAAAATTTCCTAAGTGTAGGATTCGCAGAATGCTTCTTTGCGAATCCTGAACACTTTCTTTGTTTCTCCATTCCTAAGTCTAGGGATTCGTAACTCAGTATCCTGCGAATCCTATGCTTAGTGAATTTTAGAAAGATGCTTTTCAAATGTCAAAATTTTGAAATATTTTTTCTGAAATCTTGGACCTTGTGCAAACCTTTTTGTCTCATCTTTCAGGTCAAATGGTATCCACCAATTCTCCAAATGTGCAAATGGATGAAAACTCTGTCCATAAGGCTTATTAATCCCAGATTTATCAAGTTATTATTACTAAAACAAATCACAAAACAAGATTTATCAATCTACCTATTTGATTAATCACAAGGATTGATTACAGAATGATTTCAAACACTTTATCTCTCTAACTACAACTTTCTCTCTCTAATTCTCTCTGCGAATTGTTACCAGTAATCTTTATGTTGTTACAAGATTCTAAAACTACAAGTCTATTAAAAACAAAACTAATACAAAGACCTTTGACTTTGATATTTATTACACTTGACTTTGACTTTGCTTAAGAGTTCCCTTTTGAGCTTTGACTTGGCTTGACTTTGATCTTGTGTGTCCCACAATCTGTATATATCAAGATATTAACAACGAATTATCAATTCAAACACTATTTTATTGATTTCAAATTCAATGTATAGTAACTCTCTCTCTAGCTCAAGAACACGCACAAAACAAATTCTCTGAACTCTGTTACTTTGTTACTACAAGTCTAAAACACGCAAACCACTATTTATACAAGAAATACTACTTCACGCTAAATATTGTTCACGAACATAAAAGAAACGCGCAAACAATTTAAAATAGAAAAAATACAATGTTGACATTGACTTTTATTACAAAATGACTTTGACTTTCACTGAGAGTAGACTTTCAGCTTTGACTTTGAACTTCAGATATCTTGAGCTTGCATCCACCAAATTTATGTGCTAACAATCTCCCCCTTTGGATTCAAGATCAACACGAAAAGATTTAGCAAAACAATCTCCCCCTTTAGATGCATTGACGAACGTTAAATTTCCCCTTTAACTCAATCTGACTACAATCTTCCTCTTTTGGTTGATCTATAACTTTAATCTCCCCAAAGTCTATCTTCAAGAAATACCAACAATCTCTCCCAAAAATGGTAGAAACATTCTTTAAAAATCTTCTCAAAATTGTCTCAAACCTCTTTCAGTCTTTAGAAATAAATTATCTTCAGGTTTAGCTAAGATTGATTCAGCAAATAATCTTCAAATAAAATTTCAGCCAAAACAACACATCTTCAGAAATATTTGATCTTTTCTTGAACAATCTTTCACCCTTTCAATCTTTGAACTGTAACTTCTTCAAATCTTTACAATCATCTCCCCCTTTTTGATGAAACGAGCATCGATATCATCAAAACTTCCACCAAGAAATGTATCTGTAATCTTTCTAACCACTGATCTTTCATACTGAGCCTCTGATTCATCAACAATTTGCCAAGATATTATCTAGATCTTTTCAAATCCAGACAAAAATAGTCATGTAACACCTGAATCAACAAATGAATCAGTTAATATGCTTGTCAGTAACATGAAGTTACTGTATGTAACGAATACACACAAGAAAGGAGCTTTTATGATGTTCACTCCCCCAGGGCTTCCATTCAATCATCGAAACACCACAAAGGCAATTTCTATGAACGTTATGACAAAGAAACAAATTCTTTGTGTGTTCGTGCAAGTGATAAAAAGAATTAAGTATCTGATGATTGCCTTTAATAAGGCTCAACATTGTGTAAACCACTGAGACAACAGTAGTATAACACAGACTCAATGTGCATGATTGAAGTGCGAATGTGGGCTAAAGTTCCTTCTTTTTCAATATCCAAATTTTCCAAATGAAAATCAGATAGTAAATGTGTTGCGTCCCCTTTGAAAAATGAAACATTTTCTTGTTAAGAAGAAAATGAGTGGCTGGTGGGGTTATAATCAAGAGTTGGCATTGGCTAGTTGCCTGTTTCAATAACGTTCACGAAGAATTGTGAAGCATTAGTAATGTGGCTTGCCCGACTCAGAAAGTAGTTGGTTCAGAGTTTGATATTCTTTTACTCTGATCTCACACCCTCTTTCTTTTAATCATTAAGCTCACTGCTAACCAAACTCTCTTTACCATTTTACCTCAACACACATCCCACACTCATTTCTTTTGACTCCTCACACTTAATCACTATAGATTAACTTCTAGGGTAGGAAACACTGGTTAACATGAATTCATAGAAGTTCATTTAAGTCCTAGCACAAAGAACCCATGTAATCCTATGAAAGCATAATGTTGCTCAATATGGTTTAACTTTATCAGTTAAAGCGAAAAATACAAGTCAGATGTTGATATGCTCAGAATATAATCATGAAGATATGAGCATTTTTAAACATTGAAGTATTTTCAAACAAGTTAATTGAATGAATAGAAATGAATGCAAGAGACTTGTTTGAAAATCTGACATTGTATGAAAATGATCAGAATCAAATGATATAGCAATCAAGGCTTATGGTCAACAAAAATGGATATTGTCCATATGAATCAAAATATAGACATTCTTGAATGAAATCCTTCGAAATGAAATGAAGCTCAAAAATTCATTGAAATACAAGCGGGGTGTATCACCATCGAAAACTTGGTTAATATGAGACATGGTGATAACTTATGCAACAAAAATTAAACCGGTGTGTGTGAATACTTGAAAGTATATAGACAAGATAATACACAAGTATATATCTTTTAGAAACACATGGTTTGTTAAATATTTAAGCACAAGTAAAATGAAAAACATTTTAAAATCACAATTCCAATTCATGAAATCTGTTTAAGAATCGGGAAGTGGTTTGAACATTTAAGAATATGTTTTCTTATGATTGAAAGTCTTCCTTCTTTCAATCATATATGAGATTAAGATAAGGAATTTAACCTTTGTTGTTCATTCTTAAATCTCATGAAGTCAGCTGAAGTCATAAAGATATGATCTTGATAGCTTCTCTCATTCTGCACAAGTCTCAAAGTCTAGTCAAAGCAACTTTTATTCACCAAATTTATTCAAATGTAAAAGACATAAAGCAGTAAAACGATTAAAGTACGAGTTCTGATCTGAATTAATAAGAAATCATATCCTTACTCCTTTTGTTGTACGCATAAACTCCCCCTAAAATCATGCATCACAAAAATTTAGCGATTAAGAAAATACAACAAGTCTATAAACTCCCCCTCAAAATAATGTTGATCATCTTATAAGTTTGTCTCACTCCCCCTGAGATCAGGAACAACATGTTAAAGTGCAGATATCCTTTCAGAAATAATGATAAAGAAATGATGAAAAATTGACAATAAAAGAAACTTTAATAGGTAATTATTGATTAGACCTTAAGATTTAGCATACAAAGCTTAGATACAAGAAAATTAAATCTCTTCTCATCTAAAGGTTTGGTAAACAAATCTGCAAGTTGGTAATCAGTTTTTACAAAATAAAGTTCTATTATACCTTTTTCTACATTATCTTTAATAAAATGATACCTGGCATCAATGTGTTTTGTTTTACTGTGCTGCACAGGATTAGATGATATGGCGATAACACTCTTCGAGTCACAATAAATCGGTATTTTATCAAACTTGAATCCATATTCTCGAAGTTGTGTTCGCATCCACAAGACTTGAGAGCATCAACTGGCAGCAACTACATACTCTGCTTCAGCAGTCGATCTTGAAACACAAAGTTGTTTCTTTGACGCCCAACTAACGAGCTTGTCTCCAAGGAATTGAACATTACCTGAAGTGCTCTTCATGTCCAGCATATACCCAGCATGATCTGTGTCTGAATAAGCAGTTAGTTCAAACCCTGTATCTTTAGGATACCACAGACCAAGATCTGCAGTCCCCTTCAGATATCTAAATATCCGTTTGACAGCAGCCAAATGGGATTCTTTAGGTTCAGCCTGATATCTAGCACATAAGCATGTTGAAAACATTATATCTGGCCTACTTGAAGTAAGATACATTAAAGAAGCTATCATACCTCTATAAGTCCTAACATCAACACTTTTTCCCGAAGGATCAGTGCTAATCTTAGTACCTGGTGCCATTGGGGTTCCAATAGGTTTGCAATTTTCCATTTTGAATTTCCAAAGAATATCAAAAATGTACTATGATTGATTAATGAAAATCCCTGTTGAAAACTGTTTTACTTGTAATCCGAGAAAGAAATTCATCTCTCCCATCATACTCATTTGAAAACGTGACACCATGAGATTTGAAAAGTTCTTACAGTATTTAGGATTTGTAGAACCAAATATAATATCATCTACATAAATTTGAATAAGAATGATATCATCTTTCTTCTTTTTAATAAACAAAGTGGTATCAACTTTACCTTTTGAAAAACCTGACTTGTCCAAGAATTGAGATAGAACATCATACCCGGCGCGAGGGGCTTGTTACAAACCATAAAGAGCTTTATCCAAGATGTAGACGTGATTTCGCTTATCTGGATTTACAAACCCTTCTGGCTGAGAGACGTTGACTTCCTCCTTAAGTATGTCATTCAGAAAAGCAGTCTTCACGACCATTTGATAGACTGTAAAGTTCTTGTGAGCTGCGTAGGCTAGAAACATGCGGATTGCCTCTATACGCGCTACTGGAGCATACGTCTTGTCGTAGTCTATGCCTTCCTCTTGCCTATATCCCATGGAAAGAAGTCTGGATTTGTTTCTTATAACAATACCATCTTTGTCCTTTTTATTCTTGAACAACCATTTAGTGCCAATAACAGATTTTCCTTCCGGTTTTGGAACTAATCTCCAGACCTTCAGGGCTTCGAACTGATTTAATTCTTCTTGCATAGCAGACACCCAATCTGAATCAGCTAGAGCATCTGATACACGCGTGGGCTCTATCTTGCTGAGGAATGAGTCATGCATACATTGATTCAAAGTCGCTGACCTAGTTTGCACCGACTTGTTTAGATCTCCAATTACTTGGTGAAAAGGGTGCTCTTTGGTCCAACGATGTTCATGAGGGAGTGGAGTAGATGAAAAATGATCATGATAATCATCTGAAAATCCACTTTTAGGTTTGTGTGTTCCAGATTCTAGTTTCTAAACAAGTTTAATCAGACAAACAAGATTTAACACAATGATTACCTGTTTGATTTCTTTCAATTCTCAAAGTTTACACTCTCTCTCTAGAACTCCCTCTCTCTAAAAACGTATTCTCTCTCAAATCTCAATTCCAACCCTTTGATATTACAATACGTACATTCCTTGTCACACCTAAAATACAAATAGAAACACTATTTTTATATTACCATCTAAAACAAGGAAACAACAAATACAAAGACATTTACTTTTATTAAGAGACTTTGACTTTTAATGAGATTTGACTTTAGCAGCTTTGACTTTCTCAACTTTGACCTTCAGAATACTTGATCTTGTATCCAACAGATTTATGCGCTAACAATCTCCCCCTTTGGATTCAAGATCATTGTTGAAAGATTTAGCAAGCTCTGTCTGAACAATCTCCCCTTTTTCCTTTAACTATCTTCTTTCGAAAAGTATCTTCAGATGATTAACAATCTCCCCAAAACTCTCATAGAATGCTTTCAGACTTTGGAAAGAAATTATCTTCAGAATCAACTCAAAAATCAGCACATCTTCAGAAATTCTTTGATCATCTTCAAGTCTTCAAATCTTTAATTTGAACTTTTCTGACTTGAACATTTCTGAAAATCATCTCTCAAAAACTTTATCATTTCTTGATACCATCTCCCCCTTTTTGATGATTTGAGCATTTATATCATCAAAACTTTTCTCCAAGAAATGTCATTGACCATTCTTATCTGTCACACTGAGCCTCTGATTCTGTCAATCCTCCAAGATAATCATCTAGATCTTTTCAAATCCAGACAAATTAAGAACATGTAACTCCTGAATCAACAGATGAATCAGTTAAAATGCCTGTCAGTAACACGAAGTCACTGTGTGTAACGAATACACAATATAAAGGAGCTTTTTGATGTTCACTCCCCCAGGGCTTCCATCCAATCATCAAAATACCACAAAGGCAATTTCTATGAATGTTGTGACAAAGAAACGAATTCCTTGTGTGTTCGTGCAAGTGTAGAAAGAATTAAGCACGATGATTGCTTTTTAATAAGGCTCAACATTGTTTAAACCACTGAGACAACAGTAGATAAACACAGACTCAATTGTGCATGATTGAAGTGCGAAGGTGGGGCAGACTTCCTTCTGTTTCAATATCCAAATTTTCGAAATAAAAACCAGATAGATAATATGTTGCGTGCCCTTGAAAATGTGAAACATCTTCTTTTTGAGAAGAAAATGAGTGGTTGGTGGGGTATTAAGCAAGAGTTGGCCTGGACTATTTGCCTGTTTCAATAATGTTCACGAAAGAATTGTGAAACATTAGTAATGTGGCTTCCCGGCTCAGAAAGTATTTGGTGCAGAGTTTGATGTTCTTTTACTCTGATCTCACACCCTCTTTCTTTTTATCACTAAGCTCACAACTAACCAAACTCTCTTTTCCATTTTACCTCATCACACCCACACTCATTTCTTTTAGACTCCTCACACTCAATCACTAAAGGATTAACTTCATGGGTAGGAAACACTGGTTAACGTGAATCCATAGAAGTTTAGTTAATTCCTAGCACAAAGAACCCATAGTTCCTATAAAGCATGTGTTGCTCAAATGATTTAACTATAGCAGTTAAAGCTCATATACAAATATCAGATGAATATATGCTCATAAAATATAATCATGAAGATTTGAGCATTTTTAAAACAATAAAATATTTTCAAACAAGTATATTGAATGAATGAATATGAATGCAAAAGACTTGTTTGAAAATCTGACATTGTATGAAAATGATCAGAAATGAATGATATAGCAATTAAAGCTTATGGTCAAGAATAATTGATATTTGTCTATACGAAACAAAAATATAGACATTCTTGAAATGACCGTTTCAAAATGAAATATCGCTCAAAATTCTTTGAATACAAGCGGAGTGTCTTACCATTGAAGAAAAATTGTTCCAATTTAAAGACATGGTAAGAACATGTTGAATAAAGTCAAATCGGTATGTGTGAATACTTGAAAGTATATAGAAAAGACAATACACAAGTATTAATCTTTGGATACACACGATTTGATTATCAATGAAGCACAAAAATAAAATGAAAACATTTAAAATCACACTTCCAAATTATAAAATCTGTTTAAAATTCGAGAAGTGGTTTGAACATTTAAGAACATGTTTTCTATATCTGAAAGTTGTCCTTCTTTCAGATACATTTGAGATTAAGATTAGATCTTGTCAGCTTCTCTCATCCTGCAAGTCTCAAAGTCTAGTCAAAAATTTATTCACAAAATTTATTCTAAAAGAAAATGACATAAAACAATAAAACGATTAATGTACGAGTTCTGATTTGAAGTAATCAGAAATCATAGTCTTACTCCTTTTGACTTAAAGGCTCCCCCTAAAATCATGCATCACAAAAATTTTGTTACTTAAAATGTATAATGCAGAAATTAGTTTTGCTCCCCTTCAATGAATGTAGATCATCTAAAATCTTCTCCTACTCCCCCTGAGATCATGAGCAAACAATTAAAGTGCAAATATCTTTCAGAAATAAAGATAAAGAAAATGATGAAAAATAACAATTTGTAACTTTAGTAGGTAACAACCGATTACGTCTTAATATTTAACATACCAAGCTTAGAGACAAGAAAATTAAATCTCTTTTCATCTAAGGCTTTGGTAAATAAATCTGCAAGTTGATAATCTGTTTTTCCAAAATAAAGTTCAATTGTTCCTCTTTCTACATTATCTTTAATAAAATGATACCTGACATCAATGTGTTTGGTTTTCGTATGATGGACAGGATTAGCAGATATGGCAATCGTACTCTTCGAGTCACAGTATATAGGAATTTTGTCAAACTTAAAGCCATAGTCTCGTAGCTGGGTTCGCATCCACAATACTTGAGAGCAGCAACTAGCAGCAGCTACATACTCCGCTTCAGCAGTCGATGTGGAAACGCATAACTGTTTCTTTGAAGCCCAGCTAACGAGCTTGTCTCCAAGAAATTGAACGTGACCAGAAGTACTCTTTCTGTCCAACATGCAACCTATATGATCTGCATCTGAATATGCAGTCAGTTGAAACCCAGTATCCTTAGGATACCACAGACCAAGGTCTGTAGTCCCTTTCAGATATCAAAAAATTCGTTTGACAGCAGCCAAATGGGATTCTTTGGGAGCAGCTTGATATCTAGAACATAAACATGTTGAAAACATAATATCTGGTCTACTCGATGTAAGATACATTAATGAACCTATCATACCTCTATAAGTCCTAACATCAACACTTTTACCCGAAGGATCAGTGTTAATCTTAGTACCTGGTGCCATCGGGGTTCCAATTGGTTTACAATTTTCCATTTTGTACTTCCAAAGAATATCCAAAATGTACTTAGATTGGTTAATAAAAATGCCCGTAGAAAACTGTTTAACTTGTAGTCCGAGAAAGAAATTAATCTCTCCCATTATACTCATTTGAAAACGTGACACCATGAGGTTAGAAAAGTTTTTACAATATTTTGGATTAGTAGAACCAAATATTATATCATCAACATATATTTGAATAAGAATAATATCAGCTTTTTCCTTCTTGATGAATAAAGTAGTATCAATCTTACCTTTAGAGAAACCAGACTTGACCAAGAATTTAGATAAAACGTCATACCATGCTCGAGGGGCTTGTTTTAAACCATAAAGGGCTTTGTCCAAGATGTAAACATGATCTGGCTTATCTGGATTGACGAACCCTTCTGGTTGAGACACGTACACTTCCTCCTTAAGAATGTCGTTCAGAAAAGCTGTTTTCACATCCATCTGAAAGACTGGGAAATTTTTATGAGTTGCTTAGGCTAGAAACATTCTGATTGCCTCTATACGCGCTAGTGGAGCATACGTCTCATCATAATCGCTGCCTTCCTCTTGCCGGTAACCTTTGGCAACAAGTCTAGCTTTGTTTCTTATGACGATATCATTCTCATCCTTTTTATTCTTGAAAACCCATTTAGTGCCGATCACGGTTTTACCTTCCGGCTTAGGAACTAATCTCCAAACCTTTAGGGCTTCAAACTGATTGATTTCTTCTTGCATTGCAGATACCCAGTCCGAATCAGCAAGAGCCTCAGATACTCGTGTTGGCTCAATCTTACTGAGGAATGAGTCATGCATACATTGGTTTATAGTCGTTGACCTTGTCTGTACAGGCTTGTTGAGATCTCCAATTACTTGATGTAATGGATGCTCTTTGGTCCAGCGATGCTCATGAGGGAGTGGAGTAGATGAAGTTTGAACATGATCATCATCTAGAAATCCACTTTCAGAATCTTCAGCTTGAATATCATGAGGGGGGTTCTCAGTTGAAGGTTCATGTGCAGAAGTATCAGTTGGAACAACAGATTCAGGCTGTTGAGTAGACAAAGTAGTATACCCAACTGAAACAGTTACTTCTGACTCAGCATTAACTTGTGTAACTTCAACTATTGGAGTAACATCAGGAATATGAGTTTCTGACTGATAGGGGATGCTCGTTCAGTTATGACATCTGAAGTGACTGGATGATGACAGCTTGTATCTTCAGACCTGTCAGTCACAGTAGATTTAGATACATTAGTTCCATGAAACTCATCATAAAAGAATTCAAATAACAAATCTAAATCAGTTAAATGTGAAGTAGACATAGATGCGTTATCCGAATTAGTCGTTGTAGATGCAGGTTCTAGACTGATCTGTCTAGAAGCTAATATGCTAGTGATAACGGGTTCTGAAATGAATTGATCAGAAGCTAACTCTTCATCGAATGTGACATTAACGCTCTCAACAACTGTCTTTGACTTCTTCAGATAAACACGATATGTTGCTGATGTTGAAGAATAACCGATAAAGATGCCTTCGTCCGCCTTAGCACTGAATTTATTCAGACTCTCTCTGTCATTAAGCACAAAACATTTACACCCAAATATGTGAAAATATTTGATAGTTGGTGTTCTGTTGTTGATCAGCTCATATGGAGTCTTTTGAAAACGTCGGTGTATCATGGATCGATTTTGAGTATGGCATGCAGTCGACACAGCTTCTGCCCACAAGAATAGAGGTAAGAGCGATTGGCTAAGCATAGTTCGAGCGGCCTCGACTAGCATTCGATTTCGCCTTTCGACTACTCCATTTTGTTCAGGCGTACGAGCAGCAGAGTACTGATGTGATATCCCGACTGATTCGAGATATTCTTCAACTATCTTGTTTTTGAACTCTGTGCCATTGTCCGTTTGAAGAAACTTGACTGGTCGCTGCATTTTCACTTGGGTCGTCTTTAAGAAAGTAATGAGAACTTCCGGTGTCTCATCTTTTGAACGAAGAAATTTAACCCACGTGTATCTTGAATAATCATCCACAATAACCAACACATATTTCTTTCCTCCCAAACTCTGAGTTCTCATTGGACCACACAAATCCATATGTAACAATTCTAACGGAGAACTAGTACTTGGTTCAGGCTTCGGTTTATGTGCGGCTCTCTTCATCTTACCCTTCTCACATGTTGCGCATAAGTGTTCACGTTCATATTTCAGCTCAAGAAGTCCTTTGACCAATTTCCCACGAACCAGCTTGTTGATATAACGAAAGTTAAAATGAGATAAACGTATGTGCCAGAGCCAACTTTGTTGCATTGAAGCTTTTGTCGTCAAACATACTTGATTGTCAATCTGTACTTTAGAAAGATTGATGGTATAGAGGTTTGTCTTTCGATGTTGTTAGACTATAATTGTATTCAAGATTAAATGAGGGTCTTTGTTGTAATTGTTATAATAGTTGTTTGTGTGTATTGTAAGAGAGCTTAGAAGAGTTGACCTTGCTTGGTCATGTTGACCTATATATAAGCAAGTTCTTGTGTTGTTTTTAGAAGACGAGAGTAAGCAAGAATTAAGTGTGTGAAAGTCAAGGTAAAAAGGTAGTTGTGATTAAGAGAGTAAAAACACATAGTTGCACACATTGGTTACACACACAAACACATTCTATCTTGATGTAATACTTGTGATTAATAAACAATAATGTTTGTGTAGATTTGTATGTGTTTTATGCTAGTAATTCTTGGGCCACAATTGGTATCAAAGCCAAATCCGTTTGAAAATCAAGAAAATTTTAAAAATCGACACTGTTCATTAAGCACTGTTCATCATCACTGTTCACCAAATCATTTTTGAGTTTTAGTGGAAATTTCGAGTTGAGATTGATCAGGTTTTGTTCGCTGAGTGAAATAGATCGAGTCTGTATCATTTATTTCAGTAATTGCACTGTAATTGATCATCAATTTGATGATTTTGTGTGTTTTTAAGTTTTCGAGTTTATGCACTGTATTCACATCAATTATATAGATTTTGTGTTGTAAATCGAAAATAGTTGTTGGAAATGAGTTCTCGGTGATCAAGTGAACAAATTCTCAAAGTTTGGTGATCAGATTCGAAGTTTTATGTTGAAATTGATGAATCAGATGAAGAACACGCAAGCTATCTGAAGAACGCGCTAGATCTGAAGAACGCGCAAGTTCTTCGTTAAAACGCGCAAGATTCTTCGCTAGAACGCGCAAGCTGAAGAAATTCGTTTTTGGTCAAAACGCGCAAGGCGTTGGTTGCGAGTTCTAGAAACGCGCTAGTCGATATCTGCAAGTTCTCAAAACGCGCTAATCAAAGCTAGCGAGTTTGAGTAGGAACAGTGTTCAGTGAGTTCTTTGTCGTGCGAGTTTGAAGATTTCAGAATTTTTCTAGGTATTGAAACGCGCAAGTGTGGTTAGCGAGTTTGCTCAAAACGCGCAAGTAGTGTCTAGCGAGTTTCTTGAACGCGCACGCCTCTATTAACGCGTTTCAGCGTGAATAGTAACTTGCGTGTTTAGGCACTTGCGAGTTTTATCGATTAGCGAGTTTCAGTGCTTAGCGAGTTTATCAGAACGCGCAAGTCTTTGCGAGTTTGCTTGAGAGTTTATCAAACGCGCAGACCTTGATTTGCGTGTTTCTCACCCTGCGAGTTTCATTTTCAATAGTGATCTGCGAGTTTTATCACTTAGAATATTTTCTGAGAATTTTCAAAACTGTAACATGCCTGCTTCTGTGTTCAAAATCTCTGAATTTTTTTTAAGATTTCTGTAATTTTCTTGATTTGATTGGATTTAAAGATCTTTACTAGCTAATATTTTTCATCTTGTAAAGGTACATACATTCTTCAACCATGGCAAATGAATTTCTTTCTATGGGATCTCATCTGAAGCCTTCAGTTTTGTCTGTCGGAGATTATTCACAATGGAAGAAAAGAATGATTCAGTTCTTAAATCTAAAGAACAGAGATTATATGACATCTATCAATCCTGTTCTTTAGATTTAAGAACTGGATCTCTGTTCTTTAGATTTAAGAACTGGATCTTTTGTCCGGGAAATCCACAATCTTTTGTACCTGGACAAGCAGCCACAACTACATCTCCAGCTATCCCAGATCGATATGTGTCAAAACCATATCAATTCTTTACTGATGTGGAAAAGGCAAGACACAAGATAGATGAAGAGGCACTTATCTATCTTACAATGGCAATTCCTAATGACATCTACAATCGCGTAGATAGTAAGGAATCTGCAAAAGATTTATGGGATGAATTGGAGAGACAATTTCAAGGATCAAAGAAGTTAATTCAGACAAAGCTGAATCAGAGTATAAATGCATATGAAGGTTTTCATGCGAAAGAAGGAGAGACTTTGTTGGAGACATACAATCGCTTTAATGTGATTCTGAATGATTTAAGGAGAAATGGAATGAACAAGTCAGAATCAGAGATCAATTATAAGTTCATCAAGAACTTGAACCCAGAATGGAAAAGCTATGCTATCAACATTCAGATGACTAAGGACATGGCACAAGAAGACGTCAATGATATCTTCACAACTTTATCTCAGCATGAGGATGAAGTAAAGCAGCTTGGTGCTGAAAAGAAGATGGTCAAAGATTCTTTAGCCTTAATGTCTGAACGTAAGAAAGGGTCAAGTTTCAAGTCCAGTTCTTCTTACAAGTCAAAGTCGAGGAAATCCAGAGCTCTTCTAACTGAGGTCACTGATTCAAGCACTGATAATTCTTCTACTGAAAGTGAAGAACATTCAGATGAGGATATGCAAAGATTCGCTGAAAATCTGGCTCTTCTCACAAAGCAGTTTAAAAGGTTTGGAAAGAAAAGATACTCCAAGCCGAAGTATGACAGTTACAAGAAAGATAAGTACAAACCTAGATCTGAAAAGAAGTATGAGAAAAGCGGCGAGAAAAGAGAAGAGAAACGAGAAGAGAAGAGAGAAGGAAAGAAAGAAGAGACTGAGCCGAAATATGGAAGATGCTATAACTGTGGAAAACCAGGTCATTTTTCAAAGGATTGCAAGTTCAAGCGTACAAAGAATTCTGAATATTATGCTCGGAAAACACTGTTAGCAAAGAAGGTGGAATAAGGTCAGAACTTAATGGCGGAAGAAGAGAATTGGTTGTACAATAGTTCTGATGATGAATCTGCACACTTTACTCAGGTGTGTATGATGGCCAAAGTAGATGAAGACATTGGATCATCTTCTGATCATTCTGACTATGGTTCCGAGGTACGTATTCAATCCTTAAAGGCTCAAGTTAAGTTCATGAAAGAAGAGTTTAAAACTTTAAAAGGCAAACTTAGTCATGAAAGACAAACAATGTTGAATTTTCGTGATGAAAATTCAATGTTGAAAGATGTGGTTAAGGAAAAGGAATCTGAAAAAGATTGTTTGAAAAAGGACAAAGATGTTTTAAATTCAAAGATATCTGAGCTTGAAAAAGATCTTGTAAACTTAAATGCTGAAAAAGGTGATTTTCAACTAAAATTTGAAGCATGTTTCCAAGAAAGAAACGAGGCATATTGTAAAATCAAGCAACTAGAGGATTTAAATCTGAAAAGAGGACAGACTGAGCAAACATTAAATCTTTTAACAAACAAACTCCAAGATGTCAGATTTTATAATGTTAAAAAAGGTTTTGGTTTTGAACCAAATACTGTTTTGAAAAGAGCACCAGAAAATTTATATAATTTTGATAAATTGGGCTCTATTTCTACAAAACCTGATATTCATGATACTTTTGTAAGAGGTAAAGATGTGAATGTTGATGAAACTTCATCTTGTGCTGATTCAATTTCAAATTTAAAATCTGTTGGTTTTGCTTATAAAGATTTAAATGAAAGTTATAAAACAAGAAAAATAGAATTTAGTGAATTTACATCACTATTTTCTCCTTGTTTACCAACAGAATCAGCCAAGGTTGAAGAAAATAATACTGAATCTCAGTGTCAGTTTGATGAATCTGATTTAGAAACTGATGTTGAGAATCAAGTGTTATTATCTGATTTATTCACTTCTAATTCCTCAAAAGATTCAAAAGATGAAAATATCATGAATCAAAACCTTAAGTCTGATTTTTCAAAAATTATGACTGAGGAGATTTTTACAGAAATGATGAATGCTTCAGATCCTGTTCCTATAATAGAGAAGATGGAATCAAACTCTGAGGTAAATCAAGCATCTACTATTGAGAAACAAATCATTGATCTTCAAAAGATAATTGAAGAGTTAGAAGATGAGAACGTTGATCTCAAATTCAAACTTGACAAGTCTTTTGAATAAAACAAAGAACTCTCTAAAGAGTTAAATATTTTGAAAGATGATTTGTTTAAACGAAATCTTCAAGATAAAAAGATGTTTGATTCTACAAAATGGAATGTTCATTCTAATCCAGAGTTTGATACTGTTAATTCTAAATCTTCAGTTGTTTATACTTCTACTCCTGAATATCCTCCGAGTATTTTTGAGAAAGGAGAAGCTTCTTGTACTTCAAAGTCAAAATCATCTTCTTCAAAGAAAACTAACAAGATTCTGTTTCATGTTTCAGATGTGAAAAGTCAAAATGGTAAAGGAGAAAGAGTGAAGAATGTGAAGGAAAATAAAGTTGCTAAAAATAAATGTAATATTCGTGATAGTGGTAGTTTGTTGTGTAAAAATCCAAACGTATCCAAATGTCAAAGTTGTATGAATGGTTGTACTTCATTGGATAAATCTACACTTTTGACATTTGCACGTAAGAATTTTATCTGCAAATACTGTCATGATAATGCATTTATCATTCCTTCTATTCATTCTAAATTTAAAATTGCCAGAAAAACATCTCATGTCAAATCAGCTTCAAAATCCTTAACTCATCAGGCAAAAATTTTTCATGCAAAGATTGATAATTTTTCGAAAAAGAAATCATTTCATGAGCTTAATGTTAAAATGGTATGGAAATGGGTACCTAAGTCTCGCTACGAGTGGCGAATTAAAGCAAAGGTAGATGATATTGTTGAGTTGCAAAAAGCTAACAAGGAAGGACCCATCTGGATACGGGTACCTAAATAGAAATGAGTTGTTATTTTTGCAGGCCTCACATACATGGTATATAGATTCAGGATGCTCACGTCATATGACAGGATTTAAGCATCTACTTCACAATTATGTTGAGGAACCTGCCGGTACTGTAAGTTATGCTAATTCTGAGGTAACTGGATATATTCGAGGACACGGATCTTTAACAAATGGCACCGTGACGATCAAAAGAGTACTATACGTGGAAGGACTTGATCATAATCTTTTCAGTACAAGTCAATTTTGCGATAGTCAATTTCAAGTTCGGTTTACTGATAAATGCTGTTATATTGAAGATAAAGATGGTCGTGCAGTTTTTAAAGCTAAGCGGAATGCAAATCTTTATTCTGTGAATTTTCCAACACTTTCAGCATCAAGACCTGTTTGTCTGATTGCAAAAGCTTCACGAGCTGAAAGTTGGATATGGCATCGGCGTCTGTCTCATCAAAACTTTGATGCGATTAATCAGTTGGCGAGACAAGGCATTGTCAAAGGTCTACCAGAACTAAGGTTTGAGAAGAATTCTCTTTGTCCTGCTTGTGAAATGGGAAAGATGAAACGAACATCTCATAGAGCAAAGACAAAATTCTCATCCTCAACACCTCTTGAATTAATTCATATGGATCTTTGCGGCCCGATGAGAACTCAGTCTATCAATGGTAAGAAGTATATTTTAGTTATGATAGATGAGTACTCCAGATACACTTGGCTGGAATTTTTAAGGAACAAATCAGATGCAGCAGAGCTGATCATTGAGTTTTTAAAGAAGATCCAGGTTCGACTACAATTGCCGGTTATATCTTTGAGAAGTGACAATGGCACGGAATTCAAGAATGAAAAGCTTCAGAGTTATCTCATATCTGTTGGGATCTCTCATAACTTTTCTGCTGCCTACACTCCTCAGCAAAACGGTGTAGTTGAAAGGAAGAATCGAACACTGGTAGAAGCTGCAAGGACAATGTTAGCTTATTCCGAATTGCCAATGTTTCTGTGGGCTGAAGCCGTAGCCACTGCGTGTTTCACACAAAACCGCACGATTGTCATCAAAAGACATAAAAAGACAGCATATTAACTTATTAATCGTCGAAAACCGAATATTAAATTTTTTCGTACTTTTGGTTGCAGGTGTTACATTCTCAATGATCGAGACAATCTTGGTAAATTTGACAAGAAGGCTGACGAAGGCTATTTTATTGGTTATTCGTTGACATCTAAAGCATATCGAATTTACAATAGACGAACAATGACGATCATGGAGAGCATTAATGTGTCATTCGATGAATCATCAACGTTGACTTCTGAACACAATAGTTCAGAACTCAAGCTTAAACAGAAAGTTTCTATTCAAGACGGAATAGAACCTGAAGTCAAACAGAATAAGTCTTCTAATTCAAATAAAATTACATCTGAATTAGACTTATTATTTTTTTGATGCTTTTCTGGATATATGTGCAGATTTTGAAAAATCAAACATATCAGCATCAACTTCAGAGGTTCCAATTATAGTCGCAGATATTTCAGGACCTTCCGAAAATGTCACAATATCAACCACATCAGGTACATCTACACATATACATTCTGAAGATACTAATGTTGATTCTTTGCATTCAGATCCAAATTCTGCAACAGAAGTTCCGAGTGATTCTTCTATTGCTCCGGAAATATTTACTTCAGAAGAGGCTGTACAAGATGTCCCGAGCATATCTGGGGTTGATAAAGACTTACCTGCAGTATATGATGAATATGAGGAAGATAATACTCAAGTTGAAATTCATCCGATTCCAAGTAAAATGAAATGGACAAGAGATCACCCACTTCATAATATCATAGGTGATGCACAGTCGGGTGTACAAACGCGTGCAGCATCAGCTAATTTTTGTCTGTATTCAAGTTTTTTAAGTTCCATCGAGCCAAAGAAAGCTTCAGAAGCCTTGCGCGATCCAGATTGGATACTGGCGATGCAAGATGAACTTCTACAATTTGAGAGGAACAAAGTTTGGCGACTTATACCACTTCCAAAAGGTAAATCTGTTATATTGGAACAAAGTGGGTTTTCAGAAATAAGATAGATGAATCTGGAGTTGTTGTTCGAAACAAAGCTCGCCTTGTTGCAAAGGGTTACTGTCAGCAGGAGGGGATTGATTATGATGAAACGTTAGCTCCTGTGGCACGACTGGAAGCCATACGTATTTTTTATTCTATGCAGCGCATAAAAATTTTACTGTCTTTCAAATGGACGTAAAATCTGCATTTTTAAATGGGATATTGCATGAAGAAGTATACGTTGCTCAACCAAAGAACCCTGATCATGTCTATGTCTTAGACAAAGCCTTGTATGGACTCAAACAGGCACCAAGAGCTTGGTATGAAACTCTAACTCAATTCTTACTCGCTTCAGGATTCAAGAAAGGTACAATTGATACTACTCTCTTTCTGAAAAAGCAAGGTGATGATATGATTCTAATCCAGATTTATGTAGATGACATAATTTTCGGTTCTACAAATCCAAAGTTTTGTAAAAACTTTTCAAGAATCATGGAATCTCGTTTTGAAATGTCAATGATGGGCGAACTGAATTTTTTCCTTGGTCTTCAAGTGAAACAGTTACCTGAAGGCATTTTCATTAATCAATCAAAATATATTCGAGATATTTTAAAGAAATTTAACATGACTGACAGTTCAGTGCTGAAAACACCGATGGCAACTGGCACACTTTTAGATGCAGATCTTTCTGGCAAATCAGTAGATCAAAAAGTGTACCGTAGCATGATTGGTTCACTGCTGTACTTAACTGCCAGTAGACCGGATATTATGTTTGCTACATGTTTCTGTGCGAGATATCAAGCTAATCCGAAGGAATCACACCTTGTCGCTGTAAAACGGATTCTTAGGTATCTGAAAGGTTCTTCCGAATTAGGCCTTTGGTATCCTAAGGGTTCGTCTTTTGATTCAACTGCCTATACTGATGTTGATCATGCAGGATGCAAACTGGATAGAAAAAGCACATCTGGTTCTTGTCAGTTCTTAGGTGATAAGTTGGTTAGTTGGACTTCTAAGAAACAAAGTTGTGTTTCTACATCCACCGCTGAGGCTGAATACGTAGCTGCCGCAAGCTGTTGTTCACAAGTCCTCTGGATGAAAACATAGTTAAAAGATTTTGGATATACTTACCAACGAGTTCCTATCTACTGTGATTCTTAAGAGTGCGATTGCGATAACAGCTAATCCAGTACAACATTCCAAGACAAAACACATTGACGTGCGTTATCATTTTATAAAGGATCATGTTGAAAAGGGCGATATCAAGATGCACTTTGTGGCTACAGACTACCAGTTGGCTGACCTTTTCACCAAGCCGTTGGATGAAAAGAGATTTAACTTTTTAGTTAGCAAACTTGGTATGTTAAATGCCACTTCATGATTCGAGGGGGAGTTTTCTACTTTTGTGCTTTATTTGAATATATTTTGGATATTTCATCATATGATAACTGACTAAAGCAAAATCATTTGTATAATGATTACCAAAATCATTTTTCTTGCAGGATATGTTATGTGACAATGGCTTTTGGATAATTCAGTTCAAAACCCGTTTTCAAATGTTTTCTTCTGAAGGATGCTTTCATGATAACATCATTTCAGGAAGTTTTTTCGTTTGAAAGAGAGATTATATTGTTACATTTTTTTTCTGATAAGTTGATTTTTTACAGATATCAAAGGGGAGGATATCTAGTCAAGGATACTTTCATTGTTATATTCATTCCACGGGGAGTTAAGGATTCTAATTCACAGGTATAACATTCTAATCCTTATACTCTAACACTTTTGAAAGAAGAACAACTTTCACTTGTAAAAAATGTTTTTAAAATGTTCAAACCACTTCATGATCTTACCATGTTTTTATGATTTGAGAAGTGTGATTTTTAAATGTTTTTTTTTGGATACTTCATTGTTTATCTGACCGTGTGTTCTTTAAAGAATAATACTTGTGTATTTTCTTTTCTACATACTTTGTCAAGTATTCATACACACACTGGTTCAGTATTTTCAAATTGACTTTGTTATTACCATGTATTAAATGATATATCTTTCTATAGTAATACTCTCGTCGTTTGGTATTCATAGTTGTTTGAATCAAACGTCATTTCACTTTTAATGTGCTTTCATTGATAATATGTTTATATATTGTTCATATAAACAATATATGTCTTTGAATTCCCAAATATCTTTCTTCATGATAATTTGATCTAATCTTAATCATTGTCAGATTCTCAAAACATTTCTATTCTTTCATGATTATTCATTCCTATAAAATTTTGAGATATCTTAAATGTTTAAATTGCTCAAATTTCAATTCTGATCCTTGTTGAGCATACATACACTGACATATGATTTCTTGTGCTTTACTTGTCAAGAAAATCATTGAACAGCATGTACTTTTAGGAATATGGGATTCTGTGTGAGTGCTTATTAGATCTTCCATGGATTCACGATAACCAGTGTTTCCTACCCCGGAAGAAATCCTTTGAGTGATTGAGGGGAGAGGAGTCTAAAAGAATTGAGTGTGGGATTGAGCTGAGGTAAAATGGAAATGAGAGATTGGTTAGATGTGAGTTTATATGACTAAAAGAAAGAGGGTGAGAGAACAGAGTTAAAAGAATATTAGAAGTCTGCACCAAACATCTTTCTGAGCCGGGCAGCCACATTACTGATTGCTTCACATTTTTTTGGTGACCATCATTGAAATAGGCAAATAGCCCATGCCATCTCTTGCTTACAACCTCCCTAGCTACTCATTCTTTTCTTAACAAGAGAATGTTTCACATTTTCTGGGGACGCATCACATAATCTATCGGATCTTCACTTGGAAGATACTGATATTGAAAAAGAAGGAAAGTTGCCCCACCTTCGACCCTTTCTCATGCACATTGAGTTCATGTACAATCATTGCTGTCTCAGTGATTTACATATTTTGAGCCTTTTTATGAAACACAATCATTTGTGCTAATTCTTTCAAAACACAAGCACGAGCACACAGAGAATATGTTTTTCTGTCAGAACATTCATAGAATTACCTTGTGTTTTTCAATGATTGAATGGAAGTCCTGGGGAGTCAACATCAAACAAGCTCCTTACATTGTACATTCGTTGTACACAGTAACTTTGTGTTACTGACAGGCACTTCTAACTGTTTCATGTGTTGATTCAGGATTACCATTCTTATTTTGTTTGAATTTGAAAAGATTCAAATGAATATGTTTGTGAATCAAAGGCCAATCCAGATCACAAGTCAGAATATCTTATTAGAATGTCTATTATCCAAAGGAGGAGATGAAAGTTCATGAAGATTGCGATTATCAGATGGTGGAAAGTTCATTCAATGACGAATCTGACCTTGAAGTGTTTTAATGATTTTGATTCTTACAAATCATTAAAAAGGGGGAGAATAATCAAAGTTCAAGATCAGAGTGAAGTTTTAAAGATTTCAGAGGAGATAAAGTTTTCAGATGATTAAAGTCAAAGAGTAAAGAAAGCTTATCAAAGAGAAAGTCAGAGTTTATGCAAAAGTTAATTCAAAGGGAGACAAGTTTGAAGAATTGTCAAAGTTTTAAAGTTGTCAAAGTCAGAAAGGATTCAAAGCTAAAGATCAATTCTAAAGATAAGAAGACCTGAAGATTATTGTCAAAAAAAATTTAATCTTGAATCCAAAGGGGGAGATTGTTAGACTATAATTGTATTCAAGATTAAATGAGGGTCTTTGTTGTAATTGTTGTAATAGTTGTTTGTGTGTATTGTAAGAGAGCTTAGAAGAGTTGACCTTGCTTGGTCATGTTGACCTATATATAAGCAAGTTCTTGTGTTGTTTTTAGAAGACGAGAGTAAGCAAGAATTAAGTGTGTGAAAGTCAAGGTAAAAAGGTAGTTGTGATTAAGAGAGTAAAAACACATAGTTGCACACAATGGTTACACACACAAACACATTCTATCTTGATGTAATACTTGTGATTAATAAACAATAATGTTTGTGTAGATTTGTATGTGTTTTATGCTAGTAATTCTTGGGCCACAGATGTCCACCTAAGAGTTCTGTGTCGTCTTCAGTACGAACTGAGCAACTCTTAGACTTGAAGTTGACCTCTAACCCTTTATCGCAGAATTGACCAATGCTGAATAAGTTGTGCCCCAAGTCTTCGACATAACTCACTTTACTGATCGTTATGTTGTCTTGAATAATGTCACCATATCCTAATATAGGTGAAAGTTGATCGTTCCCAAATATGACATTTCCACTGAATTTCTCTGTATATTTAGATAATAAAGCTTTTTGCCCAGTCATATGCTTGGAACATCCACTGTCCAAGTACCACATATGCCGGGTCTGCAAGAGAAATCAGGCAATAACAATTTTAGGTACCCATTTAAAAACGGGCCCTAACGGATTAGTATAAGATTTTGGTATCCATTTAAATATGGATCCTCTTTTTCTTTGAAAGCTTTGAAAAACATTTGATATCGAAGAATTAACATGATAAGATCCATACCAATCAGAAAAATTATGAGAATAAGCAAAATCAGTTTTCCGATAATTAGGATGAGATTTAGTAGTAATAGGAGATAATTGAATCAATTGCTTTATTGAGTAACGCTTGTAAGAAGTTACAAGGTTTTGTTTATGAGAAGCACATTGACCAACTATATCAGAATCACTACTAACAGATTTAGTACAAGAATTATCAGTAACTGATTCAGCTATCTCAGCATCCTTCTGTTTTGGTCTCCATTCGGATTGAGCTTTTATCTTGTTCTTCCTTAAATCTGAAACATAAGATATAGATTTATTAGGAAAAGTAGATTTCCGGGATTGAGTTTTCTTTTATGTACCAGTGTATTCCTGTTTCTGTAATCGCTGTTTCTTATGTTTCTTACCGTGAGCATAGTAATCAGCAGTTACAGAAACTAAATCACCAACCTTAGTTGATGTTTCACCAATATGAACATCACTTGGTAACACTCTTTCATTTTTAAGACAAGTAGAATGATCAGGATGTTTAGAATGACATCAAACATATCATGGCGTTGAGAATTTGATCCCGGCTTCTTATAAAATTTCTTTTGAAATGCACGGGTCAGCAATATCATGGCTTGTTTCAGACTCTCTCCATCATCACTATCTTCTTCAGAATCAGACTCAGAACTTGAACTCACTTTCTTCTTCTTCTTTTCTATCTTCTCTTTCTTTTCTTTCTTCTTCTCACCAACAACCAAAGCAATCGGATCAGGAACCTTCTCAGCCTTCTTCTTTTCAGCTCTTTTCTCCTCTACCTCTTCCTCATTCTGACGTAAGGTCTCATAAACTTCGTGAAGAGGTATTTCACTTAAGTCTTTCATCTGCTTCATCCTACGAGTATGTTTCTTCCACTCTAGTCGTAGGATGCTCAGGAATTTGACATTATTTTCCAACTGCTTCTTTTTGACTTTGTTCTTTGTCAGATCATTTAGAAGTAAAGTGAATCTTTCATATGTGTCTTCTAGACTCTCATTCTCTTTAGCCTTGAATTCCTCATAATTATTGATGCAGTTAGCCACCTTTATCTGATTCCCGATCTTTGATCCCATCATCATCTTTTCCAAATGATTCCACATCTGTTTAGCATCATGCTTGTAGCTATCAATCTTGATGTAGATGTCATTGGGAATGCTTTGTAGTAGAAGAGATCTCGCTTGCTTGTCACCTTTATATCGACTCTTCTGTTCTTCAGAATACTGAGAGAAATCAACCTTAACTTGTTTTGTCTTTTCTTCCTTTTCCACATCACCATGTCTACTATCAGAAGAATCATCATCATCATCAGGTACATTAACCATGATTGGTTTCATAGGACCGTCTTTGATTGATCCCAGAATATTTTCTCCATTTGCATGTCGGTCTATAAAATCCAGAAATCGATCCTTCCATTGCTCATACTCTCCTTTGAATAGAACTGGAGGTTTGACATCAGTGCCGATTGAAAGTTCATCTTTGGAAGTCATCTTCTTTAAACCTGTTTGAAAAATATATCAAATAAGAAACTAGAACTGATCGTTAGTCCAAAATATGAAATCACAAGAAAAATCTTGAAAAGAAATTTAGAAATTTTTGAACACAGAAAGAACTTTTGTCCCCCTCCGCAGACTTAGCACGGGGGTCCCTATTCACTATTAAAGGCCATATTACAGTTTTGAAAATTTCTCAGAAAATATTCTAAGTATAGAAACTCGCAAGTCCCTATTCAAGCTTAAAACTCGCAGACTGAGAAACACGCAGATCGAGATTTGCGCATTTGAGAAACTCTCAAGCAAACTCGCAGACAAACTCGCAGATGATGAAACTCACAAGTGCCTAAACTCGCTAAAAATTGTTCACGCTAAAACTCGCTAACAGAGGTTTGCGCGTTTACTAAACTCGCACGTTGAAGAACTCGCAAACCACCAAACTCGCACGTCGAAGAACTCGCTAACCACTGTTCCTCTCCAAACTCGCTAGCTTCGATTAGCGCGTTTGGAGAACTCGCTGACCGCTACTAACGCGTTTCTTAGAACTCGCAGATAGCCCTTGCGCGTTTTAGACCAAAAATTTATTCCTTCGACTTGCGCGTTCTAGCTGAAGAACCTTGCACGTTTGGCGACGAACTAGCGCGTTTTAGAGATCTAGTGCGTTCTTCCTTCTGTCGACCCAAAAACTAACTTTTCCATCTGAAATCGATCTAATCTTGTCCAAATGATCTGTAACTTTGCAGAATCCTTTGTAATTAACCCAAGAACAACTTACAATACATGATATTTACAATTAAACACTTACAAATCACAAAGATTGATGAAACAGTGACTTACGACTTTTTATACAAAACTCAACAAAAATTACGAAATTCGTGTGATTTACAGTGCAAAACTAGAATTTCATTACAAGAACTCGATCTATTACACTTTTCGACCAATTCCTAATCAAAATCAGCTCCAAAAACACTCAAAAATCAAAAAATCGAATTTCCTTTCAAGAACAGTAACGAACCACCAAAATCTTGAATTTCTTGAACTGATTTCACCTTTGGATCTGCTCTGATACCAATTGTGTGTTCCAGATTCTAGTTTCTAAACAAGTTTAATCAAACAAACAAGATTTAACACAATGATTACCTGTTTGATTTCTTTCAATTCTCAAAGTTTACACTTTCTCTCTCTAGAACTCTCTCTCTCTCTAAAAACGTATTCTCTCTCAAATCTCAATTCCAACCCTTTGATATTACAATACGTACATTCCTTGTCACACCTAAAATCCAAATAGAAACACTATTTTTATATTACCATCTAAAACAAGGAAACAACAAATACAAAGGCATTTACTTTTATTAAGAGACTTTGACTTTTAATGAGATTTGACTTTAGCAGCTTTGACTTTCTCAACTTTGACCTTCAGAATACTTGATCTTGTATCCAACAGATTTATGCGCTAACAAGGTTCTTCAGTTTGAACAGTATGAGGAGGGGTTTCAGTTGATGTATGCGGTGCAAAAGTTACAGTAGGTACAGCTTGTTCAGTCTGTTGATTTGTCCTTACATCACATCCTACTATCTCAGCAACTTCTGGCTCATCATTAGTAGATACACCTTCACCTATAGGAGTAGGTATTTGAATTGGAATATCTTGCTGAATCGGGGAATTTGATTCAGTGAAAACATATGAAATGGTTGGATGATTAGCCATTGAATCTTCCATCCTGTCAACCACAACAGGTTTATTCACATTAGATCCAAGATATTCATCGTAAAACAGTTCAAATAAAAGATCTAAATCAAATAAATGATCAGTAGACGTTGATGCTTCATCTGATTTGTTCTTTCAGGTACAGGTTCTGAACTAAGTTGCCTAGAAGCTAATACTCAAGTTATCACGGGTTCTGAACTGAGTTGTTCAGAAGCCATTTCTTCATCGAATGTGACATTGACGCTCTCGACTACAGTCTTTGATTTCTTCAGGTAAACACGGTATGCAACAGATGTTGAAGAATAACCGATGAAAATGCCTTCGTCCGCCTTAGCACTGAACTTGTTCAGACTCTCTATCATTCAGCACAAAGCACTTACACCCAAATATATGGAAATATTTGACTGTCGTTGTTCGGTAATTGATTAACGCATACGGAGTCTATTGAAATTTGTGATGTATCATGGAACGATTCTAAGTGTAGCATGCAATTGACACAACTTCTGCCCACAGAAATAGTGGTAAGTCTGATTGGCTAAGCATAATGCGAGCGGCCTCGACTAGCGTTCGGTTTCGCCTTTCGACTACTCCATTATGTTCGGGTGTACGAGCAGCAGAGTATTAATGTGATATCCCGACCGATTCGAGATACTCTTCAACAGTTCTGTTTTTGAACTCTGTGTCGTTATCAGTTATGAGAAGCTTGACTGGTTTCTGCAAATTCACCTGGGTCGTCTTCAGAAATGTAATGAGAACTTCGGGTGTCTCATCTTTTGACCGTAGAAATTTGACCCATGTGTATCGCGAATAGTCGTCCACGATAACAAAAACATATTTCTTTCCGCCTAAGCTTTGCGTTCGCATCGGACCACAAAGATCCATATGCATCAACTCTAATGGAGAACTGGTACTAGGTTCAGGCTTCAGTTTATATGCGGCTCTTTTCATCTTACCCTTTTCACACGTTGCACACAAGTGTTCTTTCTCATATCTCAGCTTAGGAAGACCTTTTACTAACTTATCTTTGACCAACTTGTTGATATAACGAAAATTCAGTTGTGACATCCGTCGGTGCCAAAGCCAACTGTGCTGGATCGAGGCTTTTGTCAGTAAGCAAACCTGATTATCATTCTCGACCTTTGAAAGATTGATGGTGTAGAGGTTTGACTTGCGAGCACCAACTAAGAATTCTTGGTCGTCTTCAGTACATACCGAACAGCTCTTAGCTTTGAAATTTACCTCTAACCCTTTGTCACAGAATTGACTGAAACTAAACAAGTTGTGCCCTAAGACTTCGACATAGCTCACCTTCGTAATCCTAAGAGTGGTGAAAACTGGTCGTTCCCAAATCGTACATTGTTGCTGAATTTCTCTATATAATTAGACAATAAAGCTTTTTGCCCGGTCATATGCTTGGAACAATCGCTATCTAAGTACCACATATGCCGGGTCTGCAAGAGAAATCAGGAAACAACAATTTTAGGTACCCATTTAAAAACGGGTCCTAACAGATTAGTACAAGATTTTGGCATCCATTTGAATATGGACCCCCCTTTCTTTTGCAAACTTCTAAAAACATTTGACTTTGAAGAATAAACATGATATGATCCAAACCAATCATTAGAATTATGATGATAAGCAAAATCATTCCACCGATAATTATAAGATTTAGTAGTAAATGGAGATAATTGGAACAATTGCTTTATTGAATATCTCTTGTAAGAAGTTACAGTTGTAGCACTTGATCAGATCATTAGTTGTCCTTTCAGCTCCAGTGTAATCATTCACAAACTTTTTCTTTTCTTCTGGCTTCCTCTCTCCAAATCTATTTCCTTCCACTCTTTCTCTATGCTCGTGGTTCTTCGAGCTTGATGAAGAATATCTCTGAGAATTAGACCCCGACTTCTTATAAAACTTCTTTTGGAATGCTTGGGTCAGTAACAACATTGCCTGCTTCAGATTCTCTCCATCATCTCCATCAGATTTAGATTCTGATTCAGAACTAGAAACCACTATCTTTTTCTTTTTCTTCTTTTTCTCTCTAGCCACCAATGCTACGGGATCTGATACTTTTTCAACTTTCTTTTTCTCAGCTCTTTTCTCTTCTACCTCCTCTTCATTATGTCTTAACGTCTCATACACCTTATGCAACGGAATGTCACTTAAGTCCTTCATCTGTTTCATCCTGCGCGTATGTTTCTTCCATTCGGGTTGCAGGATGCTCAGGAACTTGACATTGTTCTCAATCTGCTTCTTTTTCACCTTGTTCTTTGACAGTTCATTCAGAAGCAAGACAAACCGTTTATAAGTGTCTTCTAGGTTCTCATTTTCTTTGGCTTTAAACTCTTCATAGCAGTTTATGCAATTGGCAACCTTCATCTGATTCCCAACTTTAGAACCCATCATCATCTTCTAAAGTTGATCCCACATCTTTTTAGCATTGGCCTTATAGTTGTCTATCTTGATGTAAATTTCGTCCGGGATACTTTGAAGAAGTAATGATCTCGCTTGTTTATCTGCCTTGAATCGGTTCTTTTGTTCTTCAGAATATTAAGCATACTCTTTTGGAATAGTTTTCATCTTTTGCTCTCTGTCCTCATCACCATCTTCACTGCCAGATGAATCGTCATCAGGTATTTGGACAGTAGGTGGTACCATTGGACCTTCCATTATTGACAGAAGTATGTTCTCTCCATTAGTGTGTCGGTCCACAAAGTCAAGAAATCGATGCTTCCATTCTTCGTACTACCCTTTGAACAAAACAGGGGGCTTGACATTTGTCCCGATGGAAAGAGCGTCCTTTGAAGTCATCTTGAAATATACTGCTTACTGATCGTCAAAATTCAGAAAAACACAAACTGGATCTGAAATAAACAGTAGAAACTCGCACCTAGTTATGTGTGAGTTCTAGCTTCGCGCACAACCCTACTAGCGAGTTTTAACTTGCGAGTTCTTCGTCTGCGCGAAACTCAGATCTAGCGAGTTCTTCACTTTGTACGATTTTTCCCTCTGATTCAATTAAACACTCGACCAATTGACTTGATTCTTTCCAGGGATCCTCGAAATCAATATTCTAACATATTACAATACGAGAATTACAAATAAAAACACCAACTGATACATTTTGAATCGATTTACAGTGAATACAGACTCGAGTTCAACTAATTTAACAAAAATCCAAAATTCACCCTCAATCTGTGTGAATTAGCCTAAATGACCCGAATCAAACTTGTTTTATACACCAAAACGATTCTATTACAACCAAATTTACATTCAAAACAACACTTAATCAACGAAAATCAAATGCTACAGTGAATACGACGATGAACAGTTCTAAAACTTCAAAATCGATCCAATTTTCTGAATTCTATATGCTCTGATACCAATTGTGTGTCCCACAATCAGTATATATCAAGATATTAACAACGAATTATCAATTCAAACATTATTTTATTGATTTCAAATTCAATGTACAGTAACTCTCTCTCTAGCTCAAGAACACACAAAACTAATTCTCTGAACTCTGTTACTCTGTTACTACAAGTCTAAAACACGCAAACCATTATTTATACAAGAAATACTACTTCACGCTAAACACTGTTCACGCACATAAAAGAAACACGCAAACAATTAAAAACAGAAAAATACAATGTTGACATTGACTTTTATTACAAAATGACTTTGACTTTCACTAAGAGTTGACTTTCAGCTTTGACTTTGATCTTCAGATATCTTGATCTTGCATCCAACAGATTTATGTGCTAACAGATCTTCAATCTTATATGATCTTGCATCCAACATATTTATGCACTAACAATCTCCCCCTTTGGATATAAGATCATCTGAAAAAGATTTAGCAATACAAGCTCCCTCTTTTATACTCTGAAGATCTCCTCTTTCTTTGACAATACTTCCTTAAAAACTCTTTGTATTCTTCCAAGTCTGTCTTTGAAAAGAAGTAACAATATCCCCAAAAATAGTAGATAAGCTCTTCAACAATCTCTCAAAGTTAGCTCATTCTCTTTCAGACTTCAGAAATAAATTATCTTCAGTTTCAACACGATTTGTTTCAGCAAACTATCTTCAAAGAAAATTTCTGTAAAATTCAGCTTGTCTTCAGAAATCTTTGAATTTGCTCTTTCTGGTTTCAATAATCTTTCTCAAACCAACATTTCTTGATCTCTTCTCTTATCTTATCTTTAACATTTCTTAAATACATCTCCCCCTTTTTGATGATTTGAGCATATTGATCATCAAAACTTTCACCAAGAAATGTCTGTATCTGACCACTGATCTTTTAACACGGAGCCTCTGATTATATGTCGATCTAACAAATATATTCATCCGAATCTTTTCAAATTCAGACAAATTACGAATATAACACCTGAATCAACAAATGAATCAGTTATAATGCCTGTCAGTAACATAAAGTTACTGTGTGTAACGAATACACATTGGAAAGGAGCTTTTGTGATGTTCACTCCCCCAGGGCTTCCATTCAATCATCAAAACACCACAAAGGAATTTCTATGAATGTTATTACAAGAAAACATATTCCTTGTGTGCTCGTGCAAGTGTTAGAAAGAATTAACCACATGATGATTGTTTTTTATACGACTCAAAATTGTGTAAACCACTGAGACAACAATAGTTAAACACAGACTCTATTGTGCATGATCGAAGTGCGAAGGTGGGGCACACTTTCTTCTTTTTCATTATCCAAATTTTCCAAATGAAAACCAGATAGATAATGTGTTGTGTCCCCTTAAAAATATGAAACATTTTCTTATTGAGAAAAAAATGAGTGGCTGGTGGGGTTTTTATCAAGAGTTGGCATGGGCTAGTTGCCTATTTCAATAATGTTCACGAAGAATTGTGAAACACTAGTAATGTGGTTGTCCGGCTCAGAACGTAGTTGGTGCAGAGTTTGATATTCTTTTACTCTGATCTCACACCCTCTTTCTTTTTAATCATTAAGTTCGCTTCTAACCAAACTCTCTTTCACATTTTACCTCAACACACAATCCACAATCATTATTTGACTCCTCACATAATCGATCACTCAAGGTTTACCTTATTGGGTAGGAAACACTGGTTAACGTGAATCCATAGAAGTTTCATTTAAGCTCACACAATGAACCCATATTTTCCTAAAAGAAACATTTTGCTCAATTGGTTTAACTTGTCAGTTAAAGCTCAAATATACAAATCAGATATATGTATGCTCAGAGATGTAATCATGAAGATTGGAGCATTTCTTTTAAACATTAAAGACTTTTCAATCAAGATAATTTAATGAATGAAATGAAGACAAGAAACTTGTTTGAAAATCTGACATTGTATCAAAAAGATCAATATCGAATGATTTAACGATTAAGGCTTAGGTCAGCAAAAATCGATATTGTCTATATGAACCAAAAATATAGACATTCTTGAAAGAACGTTTAGAAATGAAATCACTCTCAAACTTTGAATTTCAATCGGGGTGTCTTACCATCGAAAATTTGTTTCAATATAGAGACATGGTAAGAACAATTTCAACAAAAAATAAACCGGTGTGTGTGAAGACTTGAAAGTATATGAAAAATATAATACGCAAGTATTTATCTTTGGAAACACATGGTTTATAGACATTTTTGCTCATCAAATAATGAAAACATTTAAAATCACACTTCTATATTCATGAAATCGTTTAAGAATAAGAAGTGGTTTGAACATTAAAAAAACATGTTTTCATATCAGAAAGTTGTCCTTCTTTCAGATACATATGAGATTAAGATTAGAAATAAACCTTGTCGTTCAGTCTTAAATCTCATCAAGTCAACTATAAGTCATAAAAGATATGATCATGTAAGCTCACTCTCATTTATGCAAAAGTCACAAAGTCATCAAAGCACAAAGTTTTATTCCCAACATTTATTGAAATGTAAATGACATAAAGCAATAAAACTTTGATAGTACGAGTTCTGGTCTGAAGTAAACAGAAATTATAGTCCTTACTCCTCATTCATACTCCTCCTGCATTTATGCATTAGAAAATGATCAGTGATTAGCATAAGTAGTGGTTATAAACTCCCCCTCAATTTGATGTAGATCATCTTTGCATCATCTCTCACTCCCCCTGAAATCAGGAACATACCTTAAAGTGCACATATCTTTTCATAATAAAGATAAAGAAATGAAGAAACATAACAATAATGAAAACTTTAATAGGGAAACACAGATTATGTCTTGAGATTTAGCATACCAAGTTTCGAAACAAGAAAATTAAATCTCTTTTCGCCAAGAGGCTTGGTAAATAAATCATCAAGCTGATAATCAGTGTTTACAAAATAAAGTTCTATTGTACATTTTTTGACATTGTCTTTTATAAAATGATATCGTACATCTATGTGCTTGGTATTTGTATGCGGTATAGGATTTGCTTTTATGGCAATGGCGCTCTTAGAGTCACAGTAAATCGGGATTTTCTCGAATTTTAAACCATAACCTCTCAGTTGTGTTCTCATCCACAAGACTTGAGAGCGGCAGTTTGCAGCAGCAACATACTCCGCCTCAGTCGTTGATGTGGAAACACATAATTGAGTCTTTGACGCCCAACTGACGAGTTTATCTCCAAGAAACTGTATATGAACCGATGTGCTCTTCCTGTCTAACATACAACCATCATGATCTGCATCTGAGTAAGCTGTCAGTTCAAAACTAGTATATTTAGGATACCACAGACCAAGATCTGCAGTCCCCTTCAGATATCTAAATATGTGCTTAACTGCAGACATATGAGATTCTTTAGGATGGGCCTGATATCGTGCACATAAACAAGTAGAAAACATAATATCTGGCCTACTTGAAGTAAGATACATCAAAGAACCCATCATTCCTCTATAGGTTCTAACATCAACAGGTTTTCCCAAAGGATCTATGCCGATCTTAGTTCCCGGTGCCATCGGGGTTCCAATTGGTTTACATGTTTCCATTTTGAATTTCCGAAGAGTATCAAAAATGTACTTAGCTTGGTTTATGAAAATCCCCGTTGAAAATTTCTTAACATGTAATCCGAGAAAGAAGTTCATCTCTCCCATCATACTCATCTCAAATCTTGACACCATGAGGTTTGAAAAATTCTTACAGTATTTAGGATTAGTTGAGCCAAATATTTTATCATCCACATATATTTGAATTAAACTAATATCATTTTTTTCCTTTTTAATGAACAATGTAGTATCGATTTTATCTTTTGTGAAGCTCGACTTGACCAAAAACTTTGATAGAACATCGTACCAGGCTCGAGGCGCTTGTTTTAGTCCATAAAGTGCTTTATCTAGTATATATACATGATCTGGTTTATCTGGATTCACAAAGCCTTCTAGTTGTGTTACGTAGACTTCCTCCTTAAGTATGCCATTTAGAAAGGCTGTCTTCATGTCCATCTGGTAGACAGTGAAGTTTTTATGAGCAGCATACGCTAGAAACATGTGGATTGCTTCTATACGTGCTACTGGAGCATAAGTCTCATCATAATCAATGCCTTCCTCTTGCCGGTAGCCTTTTCCAACAAGTCGTGCTTTGTTTCGAATGACGATACATCTTTGTCTTTCTTGTTTTTGAATACCCATTTCGTACCAATGATAGATTTACCATCACGTTTTGGTACTAGTCTCCATACTTTCAAAGCTTCGAACTAATTTAGCTCCTCTTGCATGGCAGTTACCCAATCTGAGTCGGCGAGAGCCTCTGATACTCGAGTGGGCTCTAATTTACTCAGAAAGGAATCATGCATACACATGTTTAAAGTCGCAGACCTAGTTTGCACCGGTAATTTTGGATCTCCAATGATTTGGCTTATTGGGTGCTCTTCGGTCCATTTATGTTCGTGAGAAAGTGGATTCGATGTAGATTGATCATTGTTATCATCTAAATATCCACTATCAGCTTCATCAGTTTGTTCAGGAATTGATGGGGGTACACTTGAAGTGTCTTGTGCAGAAGTTTCAGTTGGAACACCAGTTTCTAACTGTTGATTTGTCATTATAGTACAACCAACTGATGCAGCAACTTCTGTCTGTTCGTTAAAGTTCACAGCTTCAACCGTTGAAGTAGGTGTTAGAACTGGAATTTCTTGTTGAACCGGGGAATTAAGTTCAGTAGATAACTCTAAAATGGTTGGATGATTATGCATTGAATCTTCCATCCTGTCAACCATAACAGGTTTAGTCACTTTAGATCCAAGAAATTCATCATAAAACGGTTCAAATAACAAATCTAAATCAGATAAATGAGAATTTGATGATGACGCTTCATCTGATTTAGTAACAGTAGGTACAGGTTCTGGATTGATATGCCTAGAAGCTAATACTCCAGTATGTACAGGTTCTGAACTGATTTGTTCAGAAGCCAAATCCTCGTCAAATGTTACATTAACGCTATCAATTCCTGTCTTTGACCTCTTCAGATAAATTCTGTATGCAGCAGATGTCTGGGAGTAACCAATGAAGATTCCCTCATCAGCCTTTGGTTCAAATTTATTCAAGCTCTCTCTATCATTTAGCAAGAAACACCTGCAACCAAAAATATGAAAATGCTTAATGTTAGGTGTACGATTATTAATTAATGCATAAGGAGTTTTTCCAAGCCGTCGATGAATAATAGATCGATTTTGTGTATAACATGCAGTTGAGACAACTTATGCTCACAGAAACAAAGGTAGATCCGACTGGCTGAGCATAGTGCGAGCAACCTCGACTAGCGTTCGGTTGCGTCTTTCTATGACTCCATTCTGTTATGGTGTCCTAGCAGCAGAATATTGGTGAGTTATCCCGACCGATTCGAGATACTCTTCTACAGTCTTGTTTTTAAATTTTGTGCCGCTATAGTCCTAAGAAGCTTAATTGTCTTCTACAAGTTCACTTGGGTAGTCTTCAAAATGTTGATGAGTACTTCGGGCGTCTCATCTTTTGTCCTTAGAAACTTTACCCATGTGTAACGCGAAAAATCGTCCACTATTACTAACACATATTTCTTCCCTCCCATGCTTTGCATTCTCATTGGACCACATAGATCCATGTGAAGCAATTCCAGTGTAGAGCTTGTACTCAATTCGGGTTTCGGCTTATGTGCGGCCCTCTTCATTTTACCCTTTTCACAAGATGCACACAGATGTTCTTTTTCATATCTCAGCTCAGAAAGTCCTTTAACCAATTTGCCTTTGACCAGTTTATTGATGTAGCGAAAATTTAAGTGCGACAGCGTTCGGTGCCATAGCCAACTTTGCTGCATCGAGGCTTTTGTCAGTAAGAAAACCTCATTGTCAGTTTGGACCTTTGAAAGATTAATAGTGTAGAGGTCGGATTTTCTAGTCCCGACTAAAAGTTCCTTGCCATCTTCAGTACGTACAGAGCAACTTTTGGCTTTAAAATTCACCTCTAATCCTTTGTCGTAGAACTGGCCAATGCTGAATAGGTTGTACCCTAATCCTTCCACATAGCTCACCTTTATAATCATCACATTTTCATGAAGCACATCACCATAACCCAGAATTGGTGAAAACAGGTCGTTGCCGAATCTAACTGTCCCACAATATTTCTCTATATAATTAGATAAAATATCTTTCTGCTCGGTCATATGCTTGAAACACCCGTTATCCAAGTACCACATATAACGGGTCTGCAAATGAGAAATCAAGGAACAATAGATTTAGGTACCCATTTAAATCTGGGTCCTACATTGTTAGCACAAGATTTTGGCATCCATTTATATATGGACCTATTGACCTTTTGAAAAACATTTGAAGCAACAGAAGGATCAGAATATACATGATATGTGCCAAACCAAACATCAGAATATTTATGAGAAGCAGAATCATTTCTTTTATAACTGGAAGACTTTCTAGCAGATGGAGATAATTGGAACAATTGCTTTATTGAATATCTATTGTATGAAGATACAAGTTATGGTTTTGAAAAAGCAATATTCTCAACTACATCTGTTTTACTAGTCAATCCTCTATTACAATTCAAATTCGAACATGATTTAGCTTTCTCGTCAATCTTCTGTTTCGGTCGCCATTCTGAGTTCACTCCATTCCGTTTCTTTTTCACATCTGAAACAGTTGAAACTTTAGAATTAGTACTGTGATTTGTGAAAGATTGCCTTTTCTTTGGCTTACCAGTGGTGTTATGTTTCTGTGAATGTTTAGACTTCTTCTTTTTACCTTTGACATTCTTAGAATTCACAAAAACTGTTTTCTCAACTTTCGTTGAAGTTTCACCTTTTTCATACACACTGGGTAATCCAAAAGAGTTTATTATGAAAGAAGAATGATCAGGAAGTTTAGCATTAAAGTCAAATTTACCAACACAATCATCTAACTCACCTTCAGAGTTTAAAAAATCAAACTCTCCATCAAGTAAATCAGACATATCATCAGATTTTGAAGCTTTTGAAGATTTAATTAAATCAGAAGTTTTAAACATAGTGAAGAACACAGTTTGTTCTAAGTCCATCAAAATTCTTTCTTCGGCTAGAGTATTCTCGAGTTCAGAAATTTTACTTTCCAACACGAGAGGAGGAACATAAAGTTTACCTTCGATAGCTTTAGCCTCCAACTCTTTTGAAGAATAACTCTCAAAATAGTCATTCGAAAGAAATTTCGATTTATCAGAACTATAACTGTTATTCAACCTCTCATAATGAAATGGATGTTGCATTTTCGTTGTGTTTTTCTGTTTATCCTTTTCTTTAGCTTCATCCTCGTCAGACAGTTTGGTCCACTTAACTTTGAGTTCAGGGTATTCTAATGCCAGTATTAACAATCCAAAGTCATAAAGCGCAGGCACTTTTGAAATACCCTTTTTGAGGTAGTGTGGGTTCTCATAACCAAGTCCCCAAGACTCATTACTCTCTTTGGGTTTGTTTAGATGAATTGTCTGTTCAGTTTGACCCAATGTATACATTTTTTCTTCCAAAACATTTACCTTTTCAGATAAAGACTTGTTTTCTTTTGAAATAGATGAATACTTTTTAGCAATCTCTTTTGATTCAAATTGGCACAGTTTATACTTTGAAGTAGTTTCAACTAATTCATTTTGAAGTATCATCTTCTCTTTCCCGCTGGTATTAATATTTTTATGTAAAGCTTCAATTAACACATTCTTCTCAGCAAGATCCTTGCTAAGTTTCTGTATTAATTGATTGTTTTCTTTTATGATACCTTTTTCGCGTTCATGTTTAGATGTTACTTCCTGGAGTTTAATCATCATAGCTTGCATAGCATTCATAAAATCATATTTAGACATATTACATACCTCTTCATTATCTTCTTCATCAGACTCAAATTCAGCTTCCATCTTTGTCTGGCCCCATAAAGCATAGATGAGCTTTCTCTTCTTTCTCTTCTTCCTCATCAGAATGATCAAGCCAGAACTCATCCTCCGCCATTAATGCCTTGTCAGCCTCTTGTTGTTCGGCTAAGAGCATTTTGTTCTTGTAATACTCGGAGTTATGGAATTTGGGCTTTCGGCAGTCCTTAGCAAAGTGTCCGAGTTTGCCACAGTTGTAGTATTTTGTTGGTTCCGGCTGTTTCTTCTCTTTAGCTCTGTATGTCTTCTCATCAGATCTCTTCTCCTCTATTCTCTTTCCTTTGATCCTCTCCTTGTGTTCATAGTTTCGTGATCCAGAAGAATATCTCTGACTGTTTGAGCTAGGCTTTTTGTAGAACTTTTTGTGGAAAGCGTTAGTCAACATCATCATAGTCTGCATTAAGTTCTCACAGTCATCAGAATCTGAATTCTCATCACTTTCTGACTCTTCGGATTCAGAAGCTATCACTTTCTTTTTCTTCTTTAGGATTACAGACTTCTTTTTCACAACAAGACAAATTGAATCAGCAACTGCTTTATCAGCCTTTTTCTTCTCTTCTTTAATCTCATCTACCTCCTCTTCATTTTGCCTTAAGGTTTCTTAGACTTCATGGAGTGGGATTTCATTCAGATCTTTCATCTGTTTCATCTGTCTAGTAAATCTCTTCCACTCAGGTTGCAAAATGCTGAGGAACTTGACATTAAGTTCAATTTGTGACTTCTTTACTTAGTTTTTACTGAGTGCATTCAGTAAAGTCACAAATCTGTCATAAGTCGCCTCAAGAGATTCTCCTTCTTTTGCTTTGAACTCCTCGTAATTGTTGAGGCAGTTAGATAACTTGAGCTGATTGCCAATCTTAGATCCAAGCATCATTTTCTCTAATTGATCCCACATATCTTTGCCTGTAGCGTTGTAGCTGTCAATTTTCACATATATCTCATTTGGGATGCCTTGTAGAATAAATGACCTCGCCAATCTGTCAGCTTTTGCTCTTTTTCTCTATTCTTCGGTATATTCCGCTTGTGGTAGTGGGTACTCTCTATGTGCGTCTTCTCCTCCTTCAAGAATCTTCATAGGAAGTTTCATATTTCCTTCCCTAAGATAAGTTTTGATATATTCACCCAAATCATGTTTGTCAATGAAATCCATGAACCGGTCTTTCCATTGTTCATACTCTCCCTTGAAGAGTACTGGTGGCTTTACATCGGTTCGAATCGCGAGAGCTTCCCTTGATGACATCTTGTTTGAAAAATTACAATAAGAACTTTGACAAACTGATCGTTAGTCCAAAATGAAATCATGTAAAAAAATGCAGAATACTTGAAAGAAAATCAGAAATGAAATTTTTCAGAAAATCTCCAAGTCTAGAACTCGCAAGATATACTATGAAGAATATAGAATTCGCAAACCACAAGAATTCCCAAGAAATGAACTTCAAAAATTCGCAAGCAACATAATTCGTGAGATGAAAACTTTCAGAATTCGCAAGACTCAGATAAGTTTCAGAATTCGCAGACAAAGAAAAATCAAGAATTCGCAACTCCGGTATCTAGGAATTCTGAAGAATTCGTAATAACTATGTACAAATGTTCCATTTTTTGCAAGATAGAAACCAGAGAATTCTATCCTTATAAATTTTCAAAAACTTTTCTCACAAAGATATTTGAGAATTCTATTAAATCTACAAGTTCTTGGCAAATTTTACTTCTACGAATTCTTGGCAACCTGCAGATAGATCAATACGAATAGTGAAGGATTCGTAATTCAACTACTTGCGAGTTCTGGAAAATTCGTAATACTAACATCTGCGAATTTTACACTTGTAAAATTTTCCAGAACACAATAATCTGCGAAAACAAATGTAATTATGAGAAATGTATTGTTAGAACATATTTTATGTTCACTTTAGAAGTTTATAAAGTAATCAACCTATAAATGTATTGGGCCTTGTAATGGGTTTGGGCTTACAATGTATACAAGGGATATGTGGTATATATAGGAATCTTGTAGTTTTGTTTTAGGTTAACTTTCATTTTTGTGTAATTCTGAAATCTGTAACCATGTATACATACGGCTGCTTGTTCATAATAGTTGTAGTTTACATTTCCATTGAATAAATCTACAGATTTATATCCCTTGATTCCTTGTTTATTTCTTATATCAATCCAATCATGATCTCAAAGGACCTCACAATTGGTATCAAAGCTAAACAGAGAAATTAATCTTTGACAATCAAGATCTGATTTGGTTTTATAGAACAGTCTGTGAAAATTTCGATTTCTGTGATTTATAATGAAATTGATTGTTCTTTGTTGTTTAATTGATTCAATGGTTATAGTGTATGATTATTGAATCAATTGCTTGTATCAATTTCATCTCCGAAAGTCGAATCGATCGATTTTCAGTATTTTCAGTTCAAAAACTTTTATCATTGTGGTTAGATCGATTTGTGCTTTAGAGTCAGATTTAGACAAAGTGATCAACTACAATTGTGCTCAAAATATGTTTTCGAACCCGTGGATAAAATCTCAACTCAGAAATCGATGTATTGAAAGTTTTGTTGAAGATTTTGTGAAAATCAGTTTGCGAGCCATAAAATTCGCAGGATTCAAAGGAAGAACTCGCAGAAGTTGAAAGAATTTGCAGATGATGTTGTGAAGAATTCGCAGGAAGAACATTTGGACACAACAAATTTTTACAAGTATGGATTTCGCAAGTAGTCATGTGCGAAAGTTGAAGGATTCGCAGACTACTGTGCACAAGTTGTGTAGAATTCTGAAGGATTTGCAAGCCAATTGTTACAAAATGTCAAGATTTCGCAGGTTGAGTCTTTGCGAAAAGTGGCTTCCATTATTAAAAATGTTCTAAGTATAGGATTCGCAGGTGAGAGAGCTGTGAGAAGCCCATAATTCGCAGGTTAGTGTGTTGTGAATTCTGAGGATTCGTGAATTAAAGGTATGCGAAATGCGAGAATTCGTATATATGAGGCTTGCGAAAGTTGGGAATTCGCAGAAGAAGCCTTTGCGAATTGTGGTCTAGGCTAAGTCCATCTTGCGAATCGTGCTTCATGGTGAATAGTGATCTGCAAATTTTTGATGTTTTTGAGAATTATGACTGTTCTGAACCCATTCTGATAAAAGTTTGCCCTGTTCCAGAGCTTTATACGCGGAAAGCATATGTGACATTACTCCTATCATATGTTGGTCACATATCTTTAACAACTGATCTACATTTCACGAGTGCTCATGCCTGTCAAGTTTTTCAGATTCTAGATTTGATGTCTTGGTCTCTGCTTGGATTGAGTTAGCTGCCTAAGAATCTGCAATCATCAGCCTGGAAAGCTTCTTTTGTGGTTAGACCGTTGAGAGAACTTTATCATTCTTCTTACTTGATCACTCAGTAGTGTGAGCGACTGCAATCATTGTTCGGCTATTTGAGTTGTAATTCAGAATCCTGAGTGCTTATAATCATCCAGCTGATTCGTGAAGAAAGGAGTTTTGGGTTTGATTATTCAGTATTCTGGAGAGAAGTCAGTATGAGTGTCTTGCCTTGTAGTGTTGCTACCGGATGCTACTGCCTGTATGCTTATCAGATGAAGTTCTTAAGCTAAATTCTAATTTCAACTCATGGTTCAAAGACAGATCAGATGTTATACACTAAAGATGCATTTGGTTGTCAATCCATAATCCACACATATCATTCTTGTGGGCGTTAATGAGTGTGTTGGATTTACAAGAGTTAAAAGTTGTCTTTATGTGCACTCAGTCGTCTACATCAAATCTAATATTTCAGTTGAAACTCCAAGGATAAGAGCTACATTCTAGGGGGGCGCTTTAGGATGTTTTGATGTTTATGCAACACTAAGTTTTATAAAGAAATCAAGGGGGAGAGGAGTTGAAGCTGGAGCTGATCAGAGAATGATTACTTTACAAAACTTAGGGGGAGAATGTTAGAACATATTTTATGTTCACTTTAGAAGTTTTATAAAGTAATCAACATATAAATGTATTGGGCCTTGTAATGGGTTTGGGCTTACAATGTATACAAGGTATATGGGGTATATATAGGAATCTTGTAGTTTTGTTTTTAGGTTAACTTTCATTTTTGTGTAATTCTGAAATATGTAACCATGTAGACATACGGTTGCTTGTTCATTGTAGTTGTAGTTTACATTTCCATTGAATAAATCTACAGATTTCTATCCCTTGATTCCTTGTTTATTTCTTAAATCAATCCAATCATGATCTCAATGGAACTCACATGTATCAACTCTGTGAGTTCTTCACATGATCTGCGAGTTCTTGAAGATCTTGCGAGTTCTTCACATATCGAATGAAAATTCGATCTGATTTGCACAAAAACCTATCTAGACTTCGAATTTCAATTCGAAATATTGACAATACGATCACCTAAACGTCTAGAATCACTTTTGATCAATGAATTTCAATAAGAACTACACAAGAATACAAATTGATCCAATAAAGTGCATAACGAACTCGTGAACTCTAAACTATACAAATCTAAAAAATTGACAATCAATTACAGTGCAAAAATCCAATTCACCTATACAATTTCAATCTAAAACACTATATGCATATAAACTGATCAATTACAACTCAAAAAACAAACACAAACTCAGAATTGATTCTGATCTTAATGAACACAGTGACGAACTTTGTATTTCTTGATTTCTTGATTGGATTTGCTCTAATACCAATTATTAATCCCAAAATTATCAAGTTCTTATTACTAAAACAAATCACAAAACAAGATTTAACAATCTACCTGTTTGATTAATCACAAGGATTGATTACCGAATGATTTCAAACACTTTCTCTCTCTAACTACAACTTTCTCTCTCTAACTCTCTCTGTGAATTGTTACCAGTGATCTTCTTGTTGTTACAAGATTCTAAAACTACAAGTCTATTAAAAACAAAACTATTACAAAGACATTTGACTTTGATATTTATTACACTTGACTTTGACTTTGCTTAAGAGTTGACTTTTGAGCTTTGACTTGGCTTGACATTGATCTTCAACCTCCTATGATCTTTCATCCAACATATTTATGCACTAACAAGGCTCATCAGGAGCACTCCATTCCATTAAGCAGAACAACTGACCATCCACCACCAAATGTCAATCCTGACATGTTACTCATCCTACCTTCCGATATGGTGACTCAAACTGCAAAACAACCACAAATTTGAATTCAAGTTGAACATCAATCCACTGGTGAACCACATCCTTCAGAATCACCCTTTAAACAAAGCACTGTTTGATAGTGCTGATGTACCAGAAATATATGTTCAACAGGCATGGAAGACCATCCATCTCACTCACATCATAGTTGGACAAATCAGGTGTCCAGTTCTCAGAGTCAAAGTTGACTTCTGCTCTACTGATATTTCTCTTGAATTGTTCAGAAGATCCATTCAATTGCCAGGAGCTAATTCAAGGGAGGGCAGAACAAAATTTGATGACTTACCCACTGAAGAGACTGCTTTTACTGCAATTAGAGAGATGGGCTATGTTGGTGAACTAAACAGAGTCAGCCAATTCAAGAAGAACAATCTGCCACCCTTCTATTATGCATTGTTCTCAGTTATCAACTGGTGCTTAACAGCAAAAACATATTGAACTAACAATGCCAGCAGCCATATACTGAAGCTCATCTATTCTATAGTGCATGACTTGCAGATAGACTATGTAGTAGTATTTTGGACTAAACTGCTTGAGAAAATATCTGCCAAGAGCAACACTGTCAAAGTCCTTAATTATTTGCCATATCAGAGGTTCATGACTATCTTGGTCAAGAGTGTACTGAGAGGGAACATGCATATCCCTAGAAGGATTTCTCATTAAGAAGTTGTGGTAAATGAAATTAAGTTCTTGGTTAAGTAGAAGAAACAGTTAGCTTACTCCATGCCCATTCCAGAAGTGTTACTGAGATATGTTGATCCAAAGGTTGAGTGTCTTCTAGAGTATAGATGATCTATGGCACAGCCAGAACCGGCTGTACCTACCCAAGGTCCCACCCCTAGGCGAGCGGAGTCTGAGAGGGTATCTGTAATTCGGGGAGTTCGGGTACGGGGTGTGAAAAGAAAAAATACAGAGAGGGGAACCGGAGGGGGTCATAGACCAAGACTTGAGACTTCAGGGTCACGGGTTCATACCTCATCTCATGTGACACCTGTAGTCAATGAAGTTCTAGGCTCTGCAAATGCCTTGGATCAACAACAACAACAACATATCACTGAACAACATTATGTGGAAGAACAAGAAAGAGAAGCACAAGCTAATGAACAAACTGATACTCAAACTCTTGAATTGGTAGATCTAAGCAGTGATGAAGAAGTGCATTCTGCTACCAGTACACCGGACAGAATCACTGAAAATGTTGACTTGGGAAGAGATGAAACAGATTCTGAGAATGCCATAATTGAAAGAAGAGATGATGATGATGATTGAAATGATGCGGATGAATCAGATGACGAGGATGATGACAACAATAATGATGGTGGTGCAGGAATTTTAAATGCTGAGGATGATGAACCAATAGATGCCTTTGCAGGTTTCTATGATATGGAAATGGACACCAATATTGGTGAACTTAATACTGCCACTGCTGATCCAGTTATTGATAATGTAATTGGAGGAATAAGGAGAATTAAGGGAGACACAGTAGAAGATGAAAGTGAGATTTTGAGAGAATGGGAGAGAACATAAATAGAAGAGAGAGCGAGACCCACAACCCACTATTCCCGAAGATCAACCAAATAAAACACTTCAGTGCATTTGTTGCCTGAAGCTGTAGACATGAGCAGATCACTCAAGCAATCGCACACCCAAACCAGCCACTCTAATTCCTCTCAACAGGAGTTAGTTTTATTTTCTCACGAGGATTTAACACACAATCTATCAATGTCTCTTTCTGAGACATCTGATATTGAAAACAGAGTTCAGTTGCCCCCGATCTCAATTCCTTTGAATGCAGAAGTCCTAGAGCCCCTTGTTAGAAATACAATTTTTCTAAATAGGATACTTTTTGCAGGTTTTGATCTTAGTCGTCTTCGTGACCTGAGTAGAACATCCCGAGTAGATCCGCAATCCGGACTACGAGGACCGGATGGAAATCCTATAATAGCTAACTCCATGCCAGCTATGAGCACAGGTCACACAGTAGAATCATCTACTGTTGTGCAAACGGGCAATCTAAGTGATCCAGTTGTTAGCTCACCCGACTATGTGTCAAGGGAATATCTCGACAGCGCCCTAAAGGCCGTTGAGATGAGGTGGTCAGAGAAATACGATAGAGTTGAGAAGGAGTTGGGGGATATAAAAAGAATGTTAAAGGGGAATCAAGTTGTTGAACCTGAGCCCACAAGGAGAGAACCAGAAGTACCTACCCCGTTACCAAATACCCAAAACGCTGTTGACTTATCCATTGATGAGCTTAAGTCTTTGCTTCTCGCAAAACTTTTATCTCAAGCTCTGGATAACCAACAAGATGCATATCTTTTTTCACTTATGCACTCCCACTCCCACCACCACTACCACCACCAACAACCACTAATATTTGTGAAACGAGCAGATATAGGTAGAGCCACAGAGTCAAACTTCTCTGATGCAGATGTACTGAAAGCTTTCACTCTTTTGAATCAAGCTTTTCAGTTATCTTGCCAAACCCATGCAGTTGTTCAGTTTAGAATGCATGATCATGAGGGGGAGACAAGGAGAGAACAGTCTGCCTCTGGAAGACAATTGGTTATGGTGGAGAATGTTGTGCCCATAAGTACTGTATCTGGAAGAGAAATATCTAGCAATCAAGGTGAAGGTACAAGTACAAGTCAGAGAGCTGAACATGTTGAAAGATCTAATCAGGACATGGTACAGAATATTAGTGATGATGAAGAATATTTAGAAGAAGGAGAGACAAGGAGCTTAGATGTTTATGTTGTTAATGATGAGTCAAGGGTTGAAAATCCTAAGAGTACAACTTGTGAAGAAGTGATGGAGGCTATGGGAATCACAACTTGCAACTTTATTGATGTAGATGAGCTAGACACAGATGAGCAAGCTGAAGCTAAGTATGAAATGTTTTGGACCGTGAAGGAAGAAGGTGGAAAGGAAATGGATTTTGGTCTACAATGTGCAAGTCATCCAAAAAACTCTGCCAATGCTGAAGAAATTTTCAAAAATGCATCTGAAGCAGAAATTCCTGGAAGTGTTCTAAATGAAAGTATTTTTTATGACGTATTTGGTGATGATTTTGGAAGAGATGATCAAGAAGATGAACCTATACAGAATTATGAGCCAGTACAAAATGTTGAACTAGTACAAGTGAATGTGGTTGCACAAGAAGATGAGCTCTACATTCCAACTGGCATTCCAATAGTTTCTCCTGATAGAAACTGTGTTTTTCCTACAGCTAGTGAAGCCTCAGTTCCTAATGCCCAAAATGTTGCCTTGCCATTGCCCAAGTTTGTAAAAAGGATTTTCAGAACAAATGTCTCAGATCCTTCTGCTCCTATTTTGATTGACATAGAAAAGTTGAGAAGATCTCTGAGTAAAGAAAGGAGGAGAATGGAAAAAGAAGAGAAAAGAAGAAAGAGGGAAGCCAGAGAAAAAGAAGAGAAAGATGACAAAGAAAAAGTTGATGTTGAAGCTTTACCCTACATAAGAAACCCTGAAGTCCAAGAATTCTGAGTGCAGCTAAAAGACCAAAGCATGTTTTTGTAACTCCTATGGAAGTAGAATCACTTGCAAAGAAACACCAGGATGCTGAAGAAGGTCCCTATGTTCCAGTCCGAGTTGGATCTACACCTTTTACAGGTTATGATGAAAAGGGCACTTCTCTAGAGTTTATTCAGCTTATCAGAAAGTCTCTCAGAGTTCCATTCCTTGAAGAATCCATCAAGATTTTTGTGAAAGAACTGACAAAGATTGATCCCTGCAAACTGTATGGAGTGATTGACAGACCTCTAGACTACCAAAGAAATTATCTGAAGTTTATTGAGAACTTTTCAAGAACAAAAGGATATGCAAACAGAGCTGAAATTCTTCAGATAAAGGAAGTCAGAATGAAGAATTACTTTGTTGTCTAGTATCCAGAGTTTGATGTTCAAATGAGAGATCTAAAGGAATCAACCTTCGGTGAAGCTGACTTTGAAAACCTGAACATAGCAGACCTGGAGTTCATTTATCATGAATTCAGAAGCAGAGTGGTCAGACCTAGAGCTGTAGTTTTTGCACTTGAATCTATGAAGAGGTACATGAGGTGTCTGGTCAACAATTCATACATTATTGATTTTCAGATGGGAGCAGAGACAAATCAGAATATTGTAAACCTGACTGCCCCTAACTTCAATCACTACTTGATGAGAGATTTGGAATTCTTCGCACCAGTTGTAACTCCTGATTGGTCAACATGAGGTGTCTGGTCAACAATTCATACATTATTGATTTTCAGATGGGAGCAGAGACAAATCAGAATATTGTAAACCTGACTGCCCCTAACTTCAATCACTACTTGATGAGAGATTTGGAATTCTTCGCACCAGTTGTAACTCCTGAACTTGGAGTTATATATGTCAACACTGAAACTCACAAGAAACAACTCATGCGAGCAAGTGAAGTAGCAAAATTCTCAGATGGAACCTTAAAGATGGTGCTGAGATAGCTAGAAGAGAGGCATAGACATTCATAAATGAGAAGACTTGAAATGGGAGATCATATGCCTAGATCTGACAGAATTGCTATGGAAAGAATGATTCAAGCAATCAGAGAAGGCATCAGAAGATTTGAAAGTTTTCTAGCTATGAGGAGAACTAGTTTCAGAATGTGGAACCGTTGAAGATTACAACTTTGATTAAAAGGGGGAGAATGTTATATCATGTTTAATCAAGTTGTAATAGTTAGTCCTTTGTTACGTATTCTGTTAAGTTTGACTTTTGTAGGAGTCAAGTAAATTGACCCTATATATAGTCCCTTGTTATTTCCTTTTTAGGTTAGAATCTTTAAGGCAAAGAATCTCATTCATGGTAACAGCAACTGCCTCTTGTGTGATTTATGAACATAGTGTTTTTCCAATCAATGATCTCTTTCCTTTGATTCATATCTGTTATTACTCAGATTATTATTGTGTGTGCTTGATTCTGGAACAACAAAAACATCAAAAGATAGAATACCAAATGTTCATCAAAATCCTCAAAAGCCTAACAAGAAAGGACCTATAATGAGATGGGTACCTAAGAAACTCTAATTTGTCTTGCAGAGACAGTGTATGCCCATCTGGTACTTAAATTCTGGATGTTCAAGGCATATGACTGGAGATAAGAAGTTGTTATCCTCTTTCAAAGCAAAATCTGGAGGAGCAATAACTTTTGGGGATAATATCCAAGGTCAGATTAAAGGTTATGGTGAGTTAACAAGAGGTAATGTATCTGTATCAGAAGTTGCTTATGTTGATGGACTAAAGCACAACTTAATAAGCATAAGTCAACTGTGTGACCATGGTTTTGATGTGAAATTTCAAGAAAAACATTGTTCAGTTCTTCACTCAAAAACAGGTCAAGAAATGCTGAGAGCAGACAGAAAGGGCAACTTATATAGAATGAATTTTACCAAGCATATAAATACTGGTTCAGAGAAACTCTGCTTAGTATCTCTGAACAGGAAGATTTCTGGCTCTGGCATAAAAAGTTCTCTCATTTGAACTTTTCATCACTTTATAAGTTAGTCAAACTTAATCTGGTTAAAGGACTACCATCTCTGAAGTTCAACAAAGATCATCTTTGTTCTGCTTGTAAAATGGGAAAAATGAAAAGATCTTCCCTTAAAACCAAAAATGATAATAATTGTCCAAGACCTCTGCATATGCTTTATTTGGACCTCTATGGTCCTATCTCTATGCAAATCCTATCAGGTAAAAAGTATATTCTTGTTTTGATTGATGAATACTCTAGATATACTTGGATAGAATTCATCAGAGCCAAGTGTGATGTACCTAATATTTTAATAAGGTTGTTAAAAAGATTACAGGTTCTGGTCAACAGCAAAGTTCAGAAGTTGAGAAGTGATAATGGAACAGAGTTCAGAAATGCCAAAATCAACTTCTATCTTTCAGAGGAAGGCATAACTCCCAACTTCTCTGCAGCAAGAACCCCTCAACAAAATGGTGTTGTTGAGCAAAAAAATAGAACACTTGTTGAAGCTGCAAGAACAATGCTTGCAGGATCTGATCTTCCAACCAACTTTTGGGCAGACGCGGTGGATACAACCTATTTTACTCAAAACATAACTACAATTGTCAAAAGATTCAAGAAAACATCATATGAACTCATTAACTACAGAAAACCCAATGTTAAATATTTTCATGTTTTTGTGTGCGGATGTTATATCTTAAATGACAGAGAGTCTCTTGGAAAATTTGACAAGAAGGCAGATGAAGGCAAATTCATTGGTTATTCATTAGCCTCAAAAGCCTTCAGAGTGTTCAATCTGAGAACATGAACCATCCAAGAGAGTATCAATGTGTCTTTTGATGATACCAAAAGCGTTGACAACAAAGATGTCAACCTAACAGCTAAAAATATCTCTGAATCATCAAAGTTAAGGGAATCTGAGTTGAACAAAATCTTTGAAGATTTCTTTGATGATAATGATGACTTTGAATTTATCTTCAGAGATGTCCACAGAGATGTGTCAGAGGAACCACAGCTTACAGGTACAACATTTTCTGGTCCCTCTGCTTCTTTAAATACAGAACCAAGCAAGGAATCAAAATAAATTGAAGAACAAGTATCTTCAGAAGCAGAAGATGAACAAGAGCCTTCCGAGGAAACTCTAGAGACATCTATTGAAGAGACTCAAGAGTCTGCTTCACCATCTCTGGAACATACTTCAGATCCTCAGAATAGCACAACAGAGATGTTTCCAACTATCATCTCTGAAGCTCAAATACCACCTTACATTCATGCTCCAATGACAAGATGGACAAGAGATCATCCCCATGATCAAATCATAGGATCTCCTTTAGAATGAATCAAGAAAAGATCATCTACTGTCAATGAATGCATTTTTGTAAATTTCTTGAGCAAAATTGAACCCAAAAAAGATAAATGAAGCTCTTGAAGATCCTGACTGGATTAATGCCATGCAGGATGAGCTTCAAGAATTTGAGAGAAATAGAGTCTAGACCCTCGTTCCCCATCCAAAAGGAAAATTTGCTATTGGAACTAAATGGGTTTTTAGAAACAAAAAGGATGAAAATGGCATTATAATCAGAAACAAAGATAGACTGGTTGCTAAGGGATATTGCCAAGAAGAAGACATTGATTATGATAAAACCTTTGCACCTGTGGCAAGGCTATAAGGAATCAGAATCTTCTTAGCATATGTTGCACACAAAGAATTCAAAGTATATCAAATGGATGTTAAATCTGCATTTCTTAATGGAAAAATCAGTGAAGAAGTTTATGTCCAGCAATCGCCTGGATTTGAAAATACAGAGTTTCCAAACAATGTTTATCACCTTGATAAAGCTATGTATGGGCTTAAACAAGCTCCCAGAGCATGGTATGCAACTTTGTCCTCCTTTCTGATTGATAATGGTTTTGACAAAGGAACAATTGATACCACCCTGTTCATCAAAAGATATAAGAATGAAATGCTTCTAGTACAGATATATGTTGATGACATAGTATTTGGATCTACAAATCAAAAGTATTGTGATAAGTTTTCAAGGTTGATGATGTTAGCTCCAAATCATCTGTTAAAGTGTTGAAAATACCAGTCCTATTTCAGAGGACTTTCAAGAAGATACACTTAAGAAGACGAAGACTTCAGAGGACGAAGACTTCAGAGGATGAAGACTTCAGAGGACACACCTGCCTCTGAAGTACTTTTCAGCAACTAAGACATCAGAGATGGCTTCATCAGAGGCTCTGAAGACAACGTCAGAGCTCTGAAGACATTCTCTCTGGATGTTCACGTGAGAATGAAGACATCAGAGATGGCTTCATCAGAGGCTCTGAAGACAATGTCAGAGGCTCTGAAGACATTCTCTCTGAAGATACTCTGAAGTTGAGAGAATGAACAGAAGAACAGATGACACGTCACTTAGTGATAAGATTTACTTTCTAGAGTAGGTCACTGTTCAGCATGCTCTTTCTCGTCATACAAGTACACTGCTTACTTTATGGTCCTATAAATAGGACCATCACCTTATTGTTCAAAGTGTGCTTCAGAAGTTATATATCTGATAATATAAGTTGGATACTTTATTCTAAGAATATCTTGTTTATCTTTATCTGCTTTATGAACTGTGATATTTGAATCTCCTTTGATATTAAACTGTATTACTTCCGCTGTCATTACTCTTATTGTTTATATCATTGTTACGAGATTAGATCTGGGATCCAACAATTGGTATCAGAGCTCTCCTTTGTTTCTAAAACAAAGAAAGATCATATCTGCATACTCGGATAGATTTACATCTCATTGATTCTAAAACTTTCAATATCTGTGCATGTTCATATAAACCCAGTTTATTCAAGAACATCATATGCTCTAGATTTGACAGTAAATCACAGTTCATTACTCAAAGCATCAGCACTTAAATTTTTTATGGCAAACTCAAGCATAAGTGCCATGTATACAGCTGGGTCATTAACAAAACCTCCTACACTTTTAAGGGATGAATATCCCCAATGGAAAATAAGGATGGTAAATTTTCTAGAAGGTATGGACAGGGATCTTTTTAGATCTGTGAACATTGGACCTCACATTCCAATGGTGTTGGTACCAAGAGTTCCTGTAACAGCAGATACTGCCGAAATACCTGCATATTATGAAAAGAAAACCACAAACTTCACTGATGAAGAAAATAATATGATGGATAATGACTCAAAAGCTGTTAGATTACTCATAATGGCCATTCCCAATGATATCTTTCAAGAACTTGATTCTTGTAAAACTGCAAAAGAGATAAGGGATCAGTTGTTAAATCAACTTGAAGGTGGCCTACAAACTCAGAAAAACAGAAGAAATCTATGCATCAATGAATATCATGATTTTCATGCTCTTCCAGAAGAAAAGTTACACCAAACTTACTCAAGATTCAACATTCTAATAAACAAATGTAGAAAGTTTGGAGTGATAAGAACAAAAGAGGAAAACAACGTTCTTTTTTTGAAAAGCTTGAATGAAGAATGGTCACAACTGTCCATGTCTATACAGGCTAATCAAGATCTTGAGTCATGGTCATTAACTGACATTTATGGTACTCTTGTTGCACATGAAAAAGAAGTTATGAAGCAAAAATCAAAAACCTCTTTGGGTGGACCCCTTGCACTTGTTTCAAAACAAAAATCGAAAGAAAACAACTGTGAAGAGTCACAAAAATGTTTGGAAACAAAAAGAAGATCCAAAAAGGTTTTGATAGCAGAAGAAACCCATACTGATTCAGACTCAGATGAAGATATAAGTGCCTTTGCCAAATCTCTTGCATTAATCACTCATCAGTTTAACAAGAAATTTGGCAAGAAGGTATTTGAAGGAAGGAGAGAGAATGAAGAAAGAAGAAATCCGGAGAGAAGATTTCAACAAGAACCCAGATTCACTCCATATAGTGATCAAAAGGGTGCAAACTTCAACCATGAAAATGCAACACCACAAACAAGACCACAACAACCATTCCAACCAAGGTATCCACAACCACAAAGATACTTCAAACCTCAAGAACAGAAGCCAGAGACAAGCACTACCACTCTTCCACCAAATCAAAATGATGGAAGATGCTTCAGATGTGGAAAATCAGGCCACTTCTCTGCAAACTGCAGAGGAAAACTTGTCAAAGATCAAGATTACTACAAGAACAAATACAAATACAATGTAAAAGAAAGAGTTCTTGTAGCAGAAATGGAAGACTGGCTGTCTGACTCAACAAGTGATGGTGAGGAAGAGCCTACCAATCTCTGTGGTATGGCTTTTTCAGATGGAAATCAAACTGATGAAGCATCCGAAGATAACTCTGAAAAGGTAAACTCTCTTTACACCTCTGACAGTGATCCTGAAATAGATGCTTTTAAACTAATTAATGAACTTCAGGATCTAAAGCAAAAGTTTGTTGAAGAAAAAGATAAGAGAGAGCAAGTAACAAAAGAGCTCATTTTTTACAAAAGAGAAAAGAATCTTCTGGAATCAGAAAAGAAAGAAATTTTTCTTGAAAAAACCAAACTTGAAGAAACCAACAAGCAAAAAGAAAAATCATTTTCGGAAGAAATAAAAGAGATTGAAAAAGTTTTAAAAGGAAAAGAAGAAGAAGTAAAGAAATCTGAGTATGAAAGGCTCAATTCTATTGCCTTAACCAAATTTTTTCAAAAAGAAAGAGAAATCCTACATCAATCTCTAGATAGACAAAATCTACGAATCAAAAGCTATGTCAATGCACAAAGTGTTTTCGATAAAATAAAAACTCAAATGGACTCTCAAGGGCTAGGATTCAATGAGTTGAATTCATTTAATGGATTGGAGAAAACTTCACTTTCTTCCACTTTCTGTATAGGAAAGGTCCAAAGCTCTGAAGATCCATCTCTGAATAATTTCAAAAGAATTAAAACATCAGAGGGATCAAAAGCAAGAGCTTTAAATTTCAAAAATACAAAGTACTCTGAAGTAAAAGACATGAAAGAATCTGTGTTACAGATAAAAGAAGAAACTTCAGAGGTACACTTTACAAAACCTCAGAGCTATGATTCCAAAGAAATTTTCAGGTTTGATGCTTTCATCTCAAGAGAATCAGAGACATTTGAACCAAGTACCTCTGATATAAGTACTTCTGAAAATGAATCTCAGAACTCACTTAATCCGAATGCTCCTCTGTATTCACCAAAGTCAGATGAAAACATCAGAACTACGTTTAAAGATGATGTTCAAAAGATTTGGGAAGAAAATGTCATGGAGGACTTAAAAAGAAAAGAAAGCATGAAACGGATCATCAATGTCTCTAGATCAAAAGAAATAAAAAAACCAATAGAGATAGATATCTCTATTAAATCTAAGAGAGACTTTCTTGATTCTGATTCAGAATCTGATTTAGAGATTGATGAACAGATTTTTTGTAAACCAGGGAATGTAATTCACAAAAAGATAGAAACTGTTGGCTCTGGTATTTTGAATGTTCCAATTTCAGTATTGAAAACCAAAACCAGAATACCAATAAATCCTGATTTTGCAAATATGTGTTTACAAGCAAAAACAACTCTGGAACTTGAAAAAGAGTTGCAAGAAAAGGCAAAGAATAAAACAAACACTTCTGGTTCTTACACCTATAAAACAATAAAATTATCTCCTGAACAAAAAGGCAAATGGACAAAAGTTAACCATATTGATCCTGTCTGTGCAGTAAGCAGCAAAGAAAAGAAGATGTTTTTGAACAAGAAAAAGCAACTTGAAAAGAAGACTGTCTATCAAGCAAAAAGAAAAGAACTAGTTAGGGATAAAAGTAATATTCCTAGTGCAAGTTACAAAAGAAGTCAAAATGTAACAAATGCTTTTAATAAAAGGAAAAACTTTGCTCCTACTTCTTCTTGTTCCATTAATTGTAACTGCATTTATCTCTTGATGAAACTGAAAAATCATTTTAAAGGATCACACTGTCTTTTGAATAAATCTCTGGAAAATATCTCAGAGACAAAATCTCAAAAGAAGACAAGAAAAGGCAAGACATCAAAAGATGAGATGCCAAAAGGTCATACAATTCCACCAAAGTCTAACACAAAAGGACCCATAATGAGGTGGGTACCTAAGAAACAATAATTTGTCTTGCAGAAACAGTCAATGCCAATCTGGTACCTAGATTCTGGATGTTCAAGGCATATGACTGGAAATAAAGAACTGCTATCCTCATTCAAAGCAAAATCCGGAGGAGCAGTTACTTTTGGAGACAACAAGCAAGGACAGATTAAAGGATATGGTGAATTATCTAGAGGAAATGTTTCTGTATCAAAGGTTGCTTATGTGGATGGATTAAAACACAATCTGATAAGCATAAGTCAACTTTGTGATCATGGTTTCAATGTGAAATTTCAAAGAAAATATTGTTCACTTCTTCACTCAAAATCAGGTCAAGAAATGCTAAGAGCAGACAGAAGAGGTAACCTCTACAAAATGAACTTCACCAAAATCACAGACACTGATTCAAAGAAACTTTGTCTTGTATCTTTGAATAGTGAGGAAATCTGGCTCTTGCATAAAAAGTTTTCACATCTAAACTTGTCCTCACTTGATAAGTTAGTTAAACTTAATTTGGTTAAGGGATTACCATCTTTAAAGTTTAACAAAGATCATCTTTGTTCTGCTTTTGAGATGGGTAAAATGAAAAGATCTTCCCATAAAACCAAAAGTGAAAACAACTGTCCTAGACCTCTACACATGCTTCATGTGGACCTCTGTGGTCCTATCTCTGTACAGAGTCTAGCAGGTAAGAAATACATTCTGGTTCTAATTGATGAATTTTCCAGATATACATGGATAGAATTCATTAGAGCTAAATCTGATGTACCTGGAATATTAATAAGATTGTTGAAAAGATTACAGGTTCTATTCAGCAGCAAAGTTCAGAAACTAAGAAGTGATAATGGAACAGAATTCAGAAATGCCAAAATCAATTCCTATCTATCAGAAGAAGGCATTACCCCTAACTTCTCAGCAGCAAGAACTCCTCAACAAAATGGAGTAGTTGAAAGGAAAAACAGAACACTTGTTGAGGCTGCCAGAACAATGCTTGCTGAATCTGATCTTTCAACAAATTTTTGGGCAGAAGCAATAGCAACAACCTGCTTCACTCAGAATAGAGCTACAATTGTGAAGAGATTTTAGAAAACATCTTATGAAATCATTCACAATAGAAAACCTAATATTAAATATTTTCATGTTTTTGGATGCAGGTGCTATATTCTGAAAGATAGAGAATATCTTGGAAAGTTTGACAAGAAAGCTGATGAGGGCAAATTCATTGGATATTCATTAGCCTCAAAAGCTTTCAGAGTGTTCAATCTTAGAACAAAGACTATCCAAGAGAGCATCAATATCACTTTTGACGACAATAAAAGCTCTGGACAACAAGAAAGTTCATCACAAATATCTGAATCATCAAGGGAATCTGAATTAAACAAAATATTTGAAGATTTCTTTGATGATGAAGATATCTCTGAAGTTATCTTCAGAGAAAGACAGGGAGAGAATTCAGAAGAACCTCAAGAAACAGGTACAACCCTTTCAGGGCCCTCTGAACTAACACCTTCTGTCTCACCGAATGCAGATCAGCAAAGTGAATCAGAAGATGATCACGAAGTATCTGAAGCAACTCCAGAACCAAATGATGAACAAGAATATACATTTCTGGAACAAAACTCAGAACCTCTGAACAGTACAACAGAGGCATCACCATCAGAGCCTCTGAACCGTACAACAGATGCATCACCAACAGAGCCTCTGAACAATACAACAGAGGTATCACCAGACGTCAGAGCCTCTGAATCTCATTCTGCACAAATTATTGCTCCAATCACCAGATGGACAAAAGATCATCCAATTGATCAAATCATTGGATCCTCATCCGAAGGAGTTAAAACAAGATCTGCCACCATCAATGAATGCTTCTATGTAAACTTTTTGAGCATTATTGAACCAAAGAAGGTAAAAGAAGCTCTTGAAGATCCTCATTGGATTTTTGCAATGCAGGATGAGCTTCAGGAGTTTGTAAGAAACAAAGTCTGGACCCTAGTTCCCCTTCCTAAAGGAAAATTTGCAATTGGAACAAAATGGGTTTTCAGAAACAAAAAGGATGAGGATGGCATAATAATCAGAAACAAAGCCCGGTTGGTTGCAAAAGGATATTGCCAGGAAGAAGGCATTGATTATGATGAAACCTTTGCACCTGTAGCTAGGCTAGAAGCAATCAGAATCTTCTTAGCCTATGCTGCACACAAAGGATTCAAAGTTTATCAAATGGATGTTAAATCTGCATTTCTTCATGGTAAATTAAATGAAGAAGTCTATGTCCAACAACCACCTGGATTTGAAAGTACAGAGTATACTAATCATGTGTATTATTTGGATAAAGCTCTGTATGGACTCAAACAAGCCCCAAGAGCTTGGTATGAAACTCTGTCCACTTTTCTGATTAACAATGGATTTGAAAAGGGCACAATTGATACTACCTTATTCATCAAAAGGTACAAGAATGAGATGTTTTTAGTACAAATTTATGTTGATGACATTATATTTAGCTCTACCAATCAAAAGTATTGTGACAAGTTCTCAGAGTTGATGAAGAGTGAATTTGAGATGAGCCTCATGGGAGAGTTAACTTTCTTTCTAGGCTTACAAGTAAAACAAACTTCAGAAGGTACATTCATAAGTTAATCTAAGTATGTCTCTGAAATTTTGCAAAAATACAAACTCAATGATTCAACTTCAATGAGAACACCTTTATCCACCGGAGTCAAACTTGACTCTGATCCATCAGGAGAGAATGTGGATATAAAAATCTACAGAGGGATGATAGGTTCACTATTATACTTAACTGCAAGTAGTCCTGACATAATGTTTGCAACATGCCTTTGTGCTAGATATCAAGCAAATCCAAACGTATCTCATTTAACTGCTGTGAAAAGAATTTTCAGATACCTCAGAGGGACACAAACATTAGGCCTCTGGTATCCAAAACTTTCAAATTTTGATCTAACAGCTTACACTGATGCAGATCATGCCGGATGTAAGCTTGACAGAAAAAGTACCTCTGGATGTTGTCAGTTATTGGGCAATAAGCTGGTAAGTTGGTCATCCAAGAAACAAAACTGTGTTTCCACTTCAACTGCAGAGGCAGAATATGTTGCTGCTGCTAGTTGTTGCTCACAAGTATTATGGATGAAAACTCATCTCAGAGATTATGGCCACCAATTTGACAGAATTCCAATTCTCTGTGATTCAAAAAGTGCCATAGCCATCTCTGCCAATCCAGTACACCACTCCAAAACCAAGCACATCGATGTAAGGTACCACTTTCTGAAAGATCATGTTGAAAAAGGAACAATAGAGATGTATTTTGTACCAACTGAACTTCAACTTGCTGATATTTTCACAAAAGCTTTAGATGAACGAAGGTTCAATTTTTTAATTAGCAAGTTGGGAATGTTGAATATGTCTACCTAACAAAAGAGCAGAGTCTCTGAATCGAGTAGAGTCTCTGATCCTTTCATCAGAGCCTCTAGACTTTCAAATATGGTAAAAATTACTCTTATGAATCTCCAAGCATGTGTCAAGGGGGAAACAACGACCCTTTCATCTTTCAAGTGGGAGAAAAGAGTCTCTGATATTTATATCAGAGCCTCTGATCTTGCCTCTGATGTTTATATCAGAGCCTCAAGGCTTGTCTCTGATGTTTATATCTTCTCTGATATTTATATCAGAGCCGCTGATCTTATCTCTAATGTTTATATCAGAGCCTCTGATCTTGTCTCTGATATTTATATCAGAGCCTCTGATCTTGTCTCTGATGTTTATATCAGAGCCTCAAGGCTTGTCTCTGATGTTTATATCATCTTCTCTGATATTTATATCAGAGCCGCTGATCTTATCTCTGATGTTTATATCATAGCCTCTGATCTTGTCTCTGATATTTATATCAGAGCCTCTGATCTTGTCTCTGATGTTTATATCAGAGCCTCTGATCTTGTCTCTGATATTTATATCAGAGCCTCTGATCTTATCTCTGATGTTTATATCAGAGCCTCAAGGCTTGTCTCTGATGTTTATATCAGAGCCTCTGATCTTGTCTCTGATATTTATATCAGAGCCTCAAGGAAATTCTTTTAAATAATAAATCTTTTTGGATAACCACTCGTTTCTTTTCTGACGGTTTTCTGACACAAAGCGGTTCTCCCCTACACGCCTAAACGTGTCACCCATCAATTCGGGGATGATGGAACGTCATTTCTGCAATTAAGACTCTCATTCGCCGCTTCAATAACCTCTCCCTCTACCTTCCTTTTGTAGCTATAAAATACCCTTGTTCACTTCCCATTACTCTTTACGCTCTCAAAATCTAAAAGCCGATTCTCTCTTTCTAAGCTTTCATCTTTCTCAACCTGCAACAATGGCGGCTAATTCCCAAACTTCAGATAACTCAAGCAAACTTGTTCCAAGTTGAATTTGGTACAGTTCGACGCTCCAGTCAAAGGAAACAACTACTTTCTGGACGTAACCCCATCAAAATATGATGAACAGTTTCGCCTAATCCTCGACTTTTTCACCAACTGCGAACTCAATGATGTTCTAACCAAACATGCGTCAGATATTCCCCTTCGCTTTGTCCAACAATGGTGGTATTCAAGTGAATACGACGATGAAAAGGAAGGACTGGTTGGGCACATTGACCTAGGTGAACAAAGCTTAAGCATAAGAATAACCCCACAAACCCTAACTCGCCGATTCAACCTCCTCACCACAACTGATCTTCAAATAGAAACCTTTGAGAAACCCCCAACTCAAGAAGTTCTTCTTCAGTTCCTCCAAGACTTAGGCTACAACAAAGAAATAACACGCCTCAGTCAATTCAGACGTCAGTACCTGCCTCCCAAATGGAACTTTATGTTCAGTGTTCTCAACCGAACAATAACCTGCAAAATTGGAAGTCAGGATCAGACTCATCCAGCGATAATAGCCATAATGTATGCTCTCTTTTTCAACAGAAGCATCAATATGGCCCACATTCTCTTCTATGAGATGCTGACAGCGGTGGACAAGAAGAACAAGGACTTGGCCAAAGGAAAACAACCAATATCGGTACTGTTTCCACGATTTATCTCAGTGGTCATTCAACGAGCAATGGAGAAATTCTCCATCACTGAGGAGGGCCCAATGACACCTCTGTTTGTGATGAACTCATTCAAAGCCACAGAGGTTCCTCTGTATCCACATGACCGACGTTTCCCACACACCATGATTGAAATTATTCCTGCTGACTCTCCTACCCATCTCCTACTTAGACGTGTTGCCCAATCATCAGAACCGATGATGGGATCCCCAACACATTTAGGATCTGAGCCTGAGCATGAATCAGAGAGTGATATCTCTGATACTGCTCAAAACATTAACAGAGCGCAACCAGAGGGTGGCTCTGAGAGAGTGAGGAAGAGAAAACATGAGGACCCTCCCTCTGACGAAGAGAATAACTCTGTCAGAGCAGAGGAAGGTGAGCACGAGAGATTTCCAGAGGGTGAGTTTCTAAACATAGAATCTGAGGGCGGTGAGGTAGAAAAAGATGTCCTTGATGACACAAATGAGAGAATCCAAAGCCCAAATCCCAGTGCAAACAAATTTACTGTCCAAGATGGTCCAGCATCAATGGACATTGAAACAGAGGTGCACACCTCGAACCCTTCCCATCCTAACCGCTCAGAGGCATCTGATTCTGCCTCTGACGCATGCACCAGAGGGGAAACCTCTGATACGGCTAAGTCCTCCCAAAAGGACTTGGACCAAGATAAAAATACTCACTTACCCCAGAGTATGTCACCTCCACCCACACATGATGCCTTTGTGGCTCAAACTAACTTGGATCGTCCCTTAGAACGTAAGGATTGCCTGTCAGAAAAAGAATGGCACGGCCTTATTGCACAAGGAATCCTTAGCCTGGACAGCAAGGTTTCCAAACACATTCGGTTCTCATCATCAGATTCTGACTCTGATGATCAGAGACCAATCGGAACCATTATAGGGAGATCCTTGAAAAAGGGTCCCCAAGGATTAATGGGAAGTCCTTCCGGAGACAACCTCAAACCACCTCCGACAGAAGGCCCCTCTGAACTCGAGGGAAACTTAGAATCATGTGTTGATCCTAAGGTTACCCCCTCTAATTACGTTACCAAAGAGGAGTTCAAAATCTTTGGTGATGAAATCAGAGAATCTCTGAAGGAGATAAAACTTCAAATGGAGAAGACCTCAGAGGCCTCTGCCTCTAACTCTGAAGTTGAAAAGCTCACTTCAGAGGTCTCTGAGCTGCGCACCACGATTCTCAATCAGACAGAAAAACTGGATGCTCTGGAAAGCTTGGTCATAAAGAATGACTCCGTATTGTCCAGAGAAATTCAGAACTCCACAACAGAGATCCTCCAGGCAATTCCACCTACCTATGCCCCCACTCCAACACATGCAGACTTCTCTCAATTCAAAGAGGAAATCTTGCGTTCTTTGACAGAGGTAATTGCAAAGATCCCTACCACCTCTGCTGATGCTCCTGCTATAACAGAATTTATTACAAAGGCTGACCTGACCAACTTCTCGAAGAAGATCACCAGCAATGTAATGAACATCTCCAGCAAGTTCGTCTCCAAGACCTCTAAGCAGAACAAGAAGATTGAAGACCTTCTGAAGAATATCAAATCTTCAGAGGGAGTATTGAAGATAAAAGAACCAGAGGTCACATGCTCTGAAGAAGCGAGAAAGAAGGCTAGATATGAAGATTCTGATGACGGGGATGACCAGCCTCAGGGGACATCCGATCTTCTTAAGGGGGAGAAGACTCCTACTCCTAAACCTGTTGAAACACACAAGGAGAAAGGAACAGAGAAACACTCGACCTCTACCTCTGCTGAAGATACTCAGGCCACCCTAAAGTCGCCAGTCCCGATTATTTTTTTAGGGCCATCCACTGCAGGTGCTCCAATAGTTCCAATCACAGCTGAAATGACAACTGCAAATCAAGAAACTATTAGAGCTCTGGACGAAGACGAAGCTGAACAGCTCGTAGACTTCTCAACATCAGAAGATGCATTCTCATCACCAGAAAGACCAACTTATGTGATGAGAGATGCCTACGAATCAGAATCTGAACAAGAAGAAAAATCAGAATCTGAAAAAGAAGAAAAATCAGATTCTGAAAAAGAAGTTGAAGTAGTTGATGTCGAAGAATATGTCTTCAAAAATGCTCAACCACATCATACTTCGACAACGTCAGAGCTGAGGGAATCACCAGAGATAGATGGCTACATCTCTGAACCCTCAAAAGAAGATCCTCCACAAACAATGGAACCAGAAACCATGGTTGTTGATGAACAGGCTCCTTCAGAGAATCCTGTTCAGAAAGCAAGCATCGGTATTCCAGCAAAAGTGTTCCATAAACCTCCCGCATTCCTCGAATCAAATCCAGAAGCTTCCATAGAAGACCACTTCAGATACATTTACTGTGAGTTCAACATGACAGATACACTGGTCATTCCTCTGAATCCAAGAATCAGAGAGGACATGCCAGACTATGAGCGAAGATTTATCAGAGATAAAACCAAACCAAGAGCACAGGTCCTCTCTGATGATCCAATCATCAAAATCAACAAAATCTCAGAAAAGACCTTTGCTTACAACAAGATTATCTATAGGAATTATGTGGTAACTCGATCTGATTAGAAGATTTACGAGTTCAATGACAATGATCTCGTAAATCTAAATCCATATGACTTACCACATTTATATGCCTATTGCTCTGCCAGGTATGATCATGGAAGAAGGGAAATCAGGATGGGCATGGTTGAAGTCCGACGAGCAATGGAGGCCTATGTCAAACACCGAGCAAAACGTGACTTTCAAATTGCTCTGAACCTAGGGAAGAAAAGCTGGAAGTAACAGAACCTATGGAGTCATTCGATAAACTTAAAGATAAGAAGACTGGATCAATCGTTGCAGAACCTCTGGGTTTCGTCTTCAGAATAAATCAAGAAAAGAAGATCTTTCTAGCTTCAGAAGTGTCGAAGTACTCTGATGAAACCTTGAGAGGTATAAAGAAATTGATCCATGCAAAGGAAGAAAGGCACAGAGCAGATTTACTGGCAAAGCTTGACTTAGAGATCGACTCGATGATCAACTTCAGAGCTCTGATCATGAAATTCCATGGAATCTGTTCAAGTGACAAATAGTAGTCTGTTTCTTTATTTCTTTTATTATTACTTTCTTTGTATTAAACTTCCAAATGTTTAAGAAGTAATACTTAAGAGGATAATTTTCTCCTCTATGCTTTCTAGTTTAAAATTCAATTCTCTGTTATTTTTTTTTGTATCTTCTATTTTCGACACTTAGGGGGAGATTGTTAGCTCCAAATCATCTGTTAAAGTGTTGAAAATACCAGTCCTATTTCAGAGGACTTTCAAGAAGATACACTTAAGAAGACGAAGACTTCAGAGGATGAAGACTTCAGAGGATGAAGACTTCAGAGGACACACCTGCCTCTGAAGTACTTTTCAGCAACTAAGACATCAGAGATGGCTTCATCAGAGGCTCTGAAGACAACGTCAGAGCTCTGAAGACATTCTCTCTGGATGTTCACGTGAGAATGAAGACATCAGAGATGGCTTCATCAGAGGCTCTGAAGACAATGTCAGAGGCTCTGAAGACATTCTCTCTGAAGATACTCTGAAGTTGAGAGAATGAACAGAAGAACAGATGACATGTCACTTTGTGATAAGATTTACTTTCTAGAGTAGGTCACTGTTCAGCATGCTCTTTCTCGTCATACAAGTACACTGCTTACTTTATGGTCCTATAAATAGGACCATCACCTTATTGTTCAAAGTGTGCTTAAGAAGTTATATATCTGATAATATAAGTTGGATACTTTATTCTAAGAATATCTTGTTTATCTTTATCTGCTTTATGAACTGTGATATTTGAATCTCCTTTGATATTAAACTGTATTACTTCCGCTGTCATTACTCTTATTGTTTATATCATTGTTACGAGATTAGATCTGGGATCCAACAGATGAAAAGTGAATTTGAAATGAGTCTTATGGGAGAATTGACATTCTTTCTAGGACTTCAAGTAAAACAAACATCAGAATGCACATTTATAAATAAATCCAAGTATGTCTTTGATATTTTGAAAAAGTACAAACTCAATGATCCAACTTCCATGAAAACACCTATTGCCACTAGAGTCAAACTTGACTTTGATCCTTTAGGAAAATCTGTGGATGTTAAAACCCACAGAGGCATGATAGGTTCACTTCTGTACTTAACTGCAAGTAGACTTGACATAATGTTTGCAACATGTCTCTGTGCTAGATATCAAGAAAATCCAAAGGAATCTCACTTATCTGTAGTAAAAAGAGTGTTTAGATACCTTAGATGCACACCTTCTCTAGGTCTCTGGTATCCAAAACTCTCCGATTTTGAGCTAACAGCATACACTGATGCAGATCATGCAGGATGCAAATTAAACAGAAAGAGCACCTCTGGATGTTGTCAACTCTTGGGAAACAAGCTAGTGAGTTGGTCATCAAAGAAGCAAAATTGTGTCTCAACCTCTACTGCACGAGCTGAATATGTTGCTGCTGCTAGTTGTTGCACACAAGTCATTTGAATGAAAACTTAACTCAGGGACTATGTCCTGCAATTCAATAGAATTCCCATTCTCCGTGACTCCAAAAGTGCTATTGCCATCTTTGCTAATCCAGTGCAGCATTCAAAAACAAATCATATTGATGTCGCAAAAATCAGAGCGCTCTGAGTTGTTTTCTTCAGAGCTCTGAAGTTCAGAAGTAGCATATTACAAGTATTGGGGTCTCTGATATTTCCTACAGAACCTCTCACATTACTAAAAGCATGTTCTCATGGTACCAATGCATCATTGAAGGGGGAGAGTGAAAAACAGACCATCAACTGTCAAGGGGGAGAGAATAAAAGTTAAGAGCAAACTATCCTTGGTCAAGATGGATTAAGAGAATTACAAGGAATCTAATCATCAGAGCTTATGAATCTTTCTATTTGTTTAGCAATCTCTGATATCATTTGGCATGAAAACTCAAATTCTCTGAATTCTCTTCACACTTATGATATCTTAGATTACTTCACACTCAAAATATTCATTCAAAAAATAAGGTGAAAGGTTTATCTAGTCAGCAAAAATAACTATTAAAGTCAAATATTCACAACTGGCACCCATGCCTATTATTGGTAACTAAACACTTATGTGCAATAGTTACCAAGAACACGTGTCACCACAGGTGTGAGAGAAAGGTAGAACGGCCTCAACCCAAAAGATCAAATCACTGCCGTTTCACCTTTTTAACACTCGAGTATTATTGTCCACAATTACGTATAAAATCAATTTTATATATAGATGCTCATTTTTCACACGCACAATAACCCTAGAGCATATTTTTCTCTCTAAGGAACTTCATCTTCTTCACCTTCACCTTTCCAATGGCTAACCCTGAAACTACCACTTAATGGTGCAAACTGATTCCTAAATCAGGGGAATCCTCTCGCATTTACCGATTTCCAGTCAAGGACAATAACCACATGGTCTGACTTGATTCACCAAAGTTTGAAGAGGCATATCATTTAATCTGTGAGTTTCATGCCAACTGCGAATTCACCCATGCCCTCACTGTCGTAGCAACTGAAACACCACTCACGTTCGTCCAAGAATGGTTCTCTTCAAGCCACTACAATAATGCTCATAAAGAAATTATTGGGGAATTTGAAGCTTCTCATGTGGTCAAATGCCAAGTTATCATCACACCAACTGTTCTTCATGATGTAATCTACCTATTGAAAACTGAAGAACTAGGAATCACAACTTTCGAGCAAAGACCCTCTTCTGAAACCCTCATCCTATTCTTAAGGTTTCTAGGTTACAACACTAAAATTACTCACCTGAGTAAATTTCGAAGGCAACATCTACCACCAATCTGGAATTTCATGTTTTCAGTTCTAAACCGAACCCTCACCTGTAAACTTGGAAGCATGGACCAAACCACTCCTGAAATCCTCACCATCATGTATTCCCTGTTCTTTAACCGGAACATCGATATGGCAGGCATCTTCTTTGACCAAATTTTAACATCAATGGAAAAGAAGAACAAATGCATAGCCAAGGATCCTGAGCAACTACAATCCTCCACCACAGTACCCTCAATTTCTTTTCCTCGATTCCTTGCGCTGATCATCAAGGCTGCCATCGAAAGAGTTCACATACTGACCCATGACGATGAGAGCAAAACCCCTTTATACATCATGAACAACTTCAAGCCAACGACTCTTTCAGAAGGATATCCCAGAGTTAGAAGAATTCCTCAACTGATCCTGAAACATGTAAATTCTAACTCTGTAGCTCTAGCTTCTTACCTCCGTTTTGCCCAAGGACTAGATACAATTCTGGGAACCCCAACACATTTAGGTCCTACACCAGAGAGGGAGAGTCAGAGTGACTCTACTTCAGAGGGATTAGAGGACCCTGAAGTTCAGAGCACTCCAAGGGGTGAACCAGAGGGTACTCCTTTCAGAGAAACCGAAGAAGAGCGCCTTGATAGAGCATCAAAAGAGGCAGTCAAAGAGGGAGTTAAGAGTTCTTCATAGTCTAGTGAAGAGAGTAGCTCTACTAGCTCTGAGGAAAGTAAGAAACAATCTTCAGAGACTAGCTCTGAGGATTCAGAGGGGAGTGAGTCCCCTAAGGACAGAGAGAACCCAGAGAGTTCTACCCCATCCGCTGAAAAAGATGCCTTAACGCACATTTATTTTAGAAGTCCAACACCCACTCCTAGTGCTTCCACATCTACTAACCAACATGATCTAGATGCTAAGTCCATTGAATCAGAGGTGCACACCTCAAAACCTAACCTGCAAACCACTTCAGAGGTACTTCCTTCCACCTATTAAGTCCACGAGCCAGAGAAAACTCAACTTATGAACAAGTCCTCTCAAAAGGACTTGATCATTGATATAAGTACTCAATTTCCTCGGAGTATATCAGCAATACCCACACATGATGATGCCTCTGTGGCACATCCCCATCCCTCTCCTAGACCTCTAAAATCTTTCAGGATTTCACGTAGCACATGTCCAACTCAAGGACATTGGTTAGACCTAGAAGCACAAGGATTGACCTGTCTGGATCACACGGTCAACTCCCACATTCATTTCCACTCCTCTGAATCTGAGGAGGAGGATCTGTAAATGTACAGAACGCTTGGAGATGCTTCTACGAACATCAAGGACTGAGCGAAAGTCCTTCCAGATACAACCTCAAACCATCTCTGAAAGAAGACTCCTATGAACTCGAGGAAAAATTGGCAGCATGTGTTGTAGCCAAGTTACCCATCTCTGATCTTCTTACTAAATTAAAGTAGCCAAGACAGAAATTGATTCAACTGTCTCATCATTCTTCCTTTTTGGTCGCCATTCAGATCTTGCTTCCGACCTTTTCTTTCTTACATCTGAAACAAAAGATTTAGATTGATTTGGAAAATCAGATTTCTGAGATTGATTTTTCTTTTGTTTACCAGTGTTGACCCATTTCTGTGATTGCTGTCTCTTATGTTTCTTACCCTTAGAATAATAATCAGCAGTCACAGAAACTGGTTCACCAACCTTAGTTGATGATTCACTAGTTTTAAAAACACTTGGTAAACTTTCTCCATTTATAATAAAAGTAGAATGATCTGGAAGAGAAGCATTAAAATCAAACATTTCAATTTCTTCTAAACACCCATCATCAGAATTGAGAAAATCATTTGCAGACGCAAATAAGTCATCAAAGTTATCATTCGAAGTTTGAGGTGCCTTTGAAACTTTAGAACACTTTGAAGAATTAGATTGAAAAACCGTGTTCTTTAAAACAGTAGAAAATACACTTTGTTCAATATCTACCAAAAGTCTTTCATCAGATAAAACTTTTTCAAGTTCAACTATTTTGCTTTCAAGAATGAGTGGAGGAACATAAACTTTTGTAACTGCAGGTTTTGCCTCCATCTCAGAAATAGAATAACTAGCAAAATAGTCGTTTGAAGGCACTTTTGGTGTTTCAGAAAGATAACTATCATTTAACTTTTCATATTTAAACGGTAGTTGCATTTTCTTAACATTCTTTCTCTTTTCAGTTTCCTTAGCCTCAACTTCTTCTGGTAATTTGGTAACAAATTTGGGTTTTAAATGAGTATATTTACCAGCAACAGCAAGAAAATCAAAACTATATAATGTTGGTTGTTTTCTGATAGCTTTCTTTAAGTAATGAGGGTTTTCAAAACCAAGTCCCCAGTTTTCTTTAACATCAGCCTCTTCATTGGGTGCAAGAAAAATTGTTTGATCTGTTTGGCCTCTTGCATAAAGTTTGGCTTCCAGACCATTTACCTTCTTATTTAAAAGCTTGTTTTCAACCTGCAATTTATAAACAGTTGGTGAAGATTCTTTCTTTTCTAACTCAGACTTAGAAATTTTAACTTCAAAAACAGAAATCTTCTTTTCAAAACAATCTACTTGAATTTTAGAATTAGAAGCAGATTTGCGTAAAGAATCAATTAGATCTTTGTTTCTAATAACTGACTTATTAAGCTCAAAGATCTTATTGTTTCGTTTAGCAACTCTGTCTTTTTCCTTTTTCAGTTTTGTTTGAAGGTCATGAAGCTCAATCATCATGGCTTCCATTTAGGTTATGAAATCTTTTTCAGTTAAGTTCATTACCTCATCAGCTGCTTCATCATCTGATTCATCATATTTCACCTCTTTGCCCATTAATCATAGGTGAGCAGCTTCTTCTCTTTCATCCTCCTCAACAGAATGGTCTAACCAATATTCATCTTCAGCCATTAATGCCCTGCCAGCTTCTTGTTTCTTGGCCAAGAGCAATTTTTCTGATAATACTCGGAGTTACGAACCTTTGGCTTCTGACATTCTTTTGCATAATGTCTGAACTTGCCACAGTTGTAGCATTTGATCAGATCATTAGCAGTCTTCTTTTCAGTACTGGTGTAGTCATTCACAAACTTCTTCTTTTCTTCCGACTTTCTTTCCACATGTCGGTTCTCTTCATATCTCTTTCCTTCTACCCTTTCTCTGTGCTCATGGTTCTTGGAACTGGACGAAGAGTATCTCTGTGAATTTGATCCCGGCTTCTTGTAGAATTTCTTTTGGAAAGCTCGGTCAATAAAAGCATAGCTTGTTTGAGACTTTCTCCGTCATCTCCATCAGATTCGGATTCTGATTCAGAACTGGTAAGCACTTTCTTCTTTTTCTTCTTCTCTGTCTTTTCTTTCTTCTTCTCTCCGGCTACCAATGCTATGGGATCAGGAACTTTCTCTGTCTTCTTTTTCTCAACTCTTTTCTCTTCCACCTCCTCTTCATTCTGTCGCAATGTTTCATAAACCTCATGAAGTGGGGATATCACTAAGGTCTTTCATCTGCTTCATTCTCCGTGTATGTTTCTTCTATTCAGGTTGGAGAATGTTGAGGAATTTCACATTGTTTTCAATCTGCTTCTTCTTGACCTTATTCTTTGAAAGTTCATTAACAAGTAGTACAAATCTCTCATAAGTTTCTTCAAGGCTCTCATTTTCTTTTGCCTTGAATTCCTCATAGCAGTTAATGCAGTTAGCCACTATCATTTGATTCCCGACCTTGGATCCCATCATTATATTTTGCAGTTGATCCCACATTTTCTTTGCATTTACCTTGTAGCTATCTATCTTGATGTATATTTCGTTCGGAATGCTCTGAAGTAGAAGAGATCTAGCTTGCTTATCTACTTTAAACTGACTTTTCTGTTCCTCAGAATACTGTGCAAAATCCATTGGAACTGTTCTCATCTTTTTTACTCTTTCCTCATCTCTATCCTCACTGTCTGAGGATTCACTATCAAGGATTTGAATAGTAGGTGGAATCATTGGACCTTCTGTAATTGAAAGTAGTATGTTCTCCCTATTCGCATGTCTATCCACAAAATCCAGAAATCTGTCTTTCCATTGTTCATATTCTCCTTTGAACAATACAGGAGACTTGACATCAGTACCAATTGAAAGTGCGTCTTTGGAAGTCATCTTGTATGAACCTGTTTTGAAAAGATATGCAATAAGAATCTAGAAACCGATCGTTAGTCCAATTATGAAATCACAAGAATATAGAAATGACACTGAAAATAAAATTCAGATATTTTAATCACAATCAGAATTTTGTCCCCCTCCGCAGACTTAGCACGGGGGTCCCTATTAAAGGCCATATTACAGTTTTGAAAAATTCTTAGAAAATATTCTAAGTATGGAAACACGCAGATCACTATGAAAATTTTAAATTCGCTGACGCCTAAACTCGCAGAACACTATTCACTGATAAAACCTAATCGATTTCTACTCCAAAAACATACTGAATCTCAAAATTCGATTCAAAAACGAAGAACACAGTGCGAACCAATTCTTTCCACTTTCTTGATCTGATTTCAACAAATTGAATCTGCTTTGATACGAATTGTGAGTCATGTTTCTAGTTTCTAATCACAATCAAATCAATCTAACAAGATAAGATTTCAATTACCTGTTTTGATTCAAATCAATTCAAATGAATACAATCTCTCTCTCTAGAAATCTATTTCTCTCTCTACAAAACACTCTCTCTCTAATTCGTATACAAATTCTAGTCACTACTCTACTACAAAACAGAAAATACAAGGTATTTATATATATAAGAATTACAAGGAAACAAATACAAAAACAAGGACTTTGACTTTTTATTACAAATTAACTTTGACTTTAATGAGAGTTGACCTTCAGCTTTGACTTCTTGTACCTTTGACCTTCAGCAATCTTGATCTTGTATCCAACAGATTTATGCTCTAACAAGAGTTCGAAAGATTTAGTGAAGAAATCAGAGGCTCCATGAAAGAGCATAAACTTCAAAGTATTGACTGCTCAGAAACCTCTGCCCTTGTCTCTGAAAATTAAAAACTCAAGGCAGAGGTCTCCACTCTGACGACCCAACTCCTCGAATCTACCAATAGGATTCAGGGGTTGGAAAGGCAGATACAGGAAGAGCATGGTGTCCTCACTGGAGATTACTGCCCTCAAAGCACAGGTTGCCGACCTCAGAATCTAATCTTCCAGCACTACATCTCTTTCAGCTCTTCAGAGGGATGTACAGAATCTAAAAGACTCCATCACTGCATCCACCACCCAATCCACGTCAACTACAGAGCAGCTGCAGACTGAAGTTCAGAATCTCAGAATAGAGATAGTGGCCAAAAATCGTTATCCCTTTCTTCAGATCAAAAGACCTCTATCTCTGAACTAATCAGGTCAACTATCAATACCTCACTGCCACATCAAGCACCAGCTTCAGAGCTTCCACATCCACCTCCCAGAACTGGTGAAGATGTTGTCACCAAGAGTGATCTAGCATCATTTAAAGAAGGGATTATGAGTCGCATGCTGACCTGCTCCTCCAAAATCTCAATGGTCGCACATAAAAAGTTTCAGGCTACACTTGGTGTCCATCGATTTAATACTGAAGATCAGGTCACTGAACTTCTTCAAGCTGCTTCCGAGGCCATTGAATCAATCAAGAACGCAACAATCGACACCAAAGGCAAAGGCTTCGCTAAACCAGAATCCCCAAAGTACAGAAGAAAGAGATCCCCTTTTTATGACACTTGCAGTGGGGAGGCCAAGAAACAAAGGTTTGATGATTCACAGGGCTCTGATGATGATGGAGCCTCTGATTCTCAAAAGGGGAGATGCAAGGGACAATACAAGCTCAATTATCTGAAGTTGCGAAAGCAAGTGGCTTTGCTCCATCTCCTTCCACCAACAAGGATAAAGGAGTACAAGAGAGTAAACTAGAGAGGCACTCTACCTCTGCTGAAGACAATCTAACAATCTCTAAGTCTCCAATTCCTATTGTACTCCTTGAACCAACAACTTCAGATGCACCTATAATCCAGGTCGTAAATGCTACTCAAGAAACTATAGGTGCTCTGGATGAAGAAGAAGGAGATGAGCAATTAATTGACTTCTCCAGCTCTGAAGACGCATTCTCATCACCTGAAAGGCCAAATATGGTCATGAGAGATGCATTTGAGTCACAGTCTAAAGATGAAGCCGCTGATATGGAAAAAGCAAAAGAATATGAGATAGTTGATGTCAAAGAGTATGTCTACAAGAATGATCAGACCCATCTTCCTTCTATATCAGAGATAGAGCACAGAGCTGAAGACACTGCAGAAATAGAAAATTTAATCTCCTCTACATTCAACAAAACACCACCTCAGTCCCCTCAAATCCAAAGGTAGGAACAAGAGATAGCTCCACAACTATCTGTTTAAGAACCCCCATGGTTGTTGATGAACAGGCCCCTCTAGAGGTACCTATTCAGAAGACAAACATTGGAATACCAACACTCTCAAAGTTCACACAACCTCCAGAATTTCTTGCCTCTAATCCAGAGACTTTGATTGAGGACCATTTCAGATATCTCTACTACGAATTCAGCCTACAAGATACTCAAGTTCTCCCTCTAAATCCAAGAATCAGAGAAAACATGGAAGATTATGAGCAAAGATTTATCAGAGATAAGACAAGTCCAAGAGCAAATGTTCTCTCAAATTTCCATATCATAGAGATAAACAAAGTTTCTGAAAAGACATTTGCTTACAACAAAATCACCTACAATCATTATGAGGTGATTCGCTCTGATGGGAAGGTTTATCAGTTCAATGACAAATATTTTGGAACTTAGATAACAACTTGATTAATCTCTTTTCTAGTTAGAAATTAGATTAAAGGGTTGTTATACCTCATTGCTTATTTATTACAAACTTGCAATTATAACAGGCGTGTATTGTTCCCTTTTTGGGAAAAGCCCGTGCTTTGGCGTTACTTTATATACCACATTTCCTTTTCCGGAAATTTTTGTTTGTCCCAATTTTTGGTGTGTTACAAGTTTGTATCAGAGCTTTAGTTTAAGTAAATTAGGTGTCGATTGTAGTATACCTAGACTTAAGCTGGTTGTGCCTATAGTATCACTGTCCATACGGGTAGAGCAATCCTAGGTGGGGAGAGTATTAGAACTTCGGAAATGCATTGATTAAGAAATTGTGATTATGGTAACAAGAATTCTTATGTAATGTATGTTCAAAATTTTACTTGGCCAGTGCTATTATTAATTTATAATTACGTGAGCGTGCTTGAAATTGTTGTTTATGATGATTGATCATTGTAGTAGTACGTACCAAACCGCTAATCTTTTAAAGAATTAACCGGTATGATCTTTATCATGTGTGACAGTTCACAATGGTAAACACAAGGAATCGGGTGGTGGTACCCGAAGAGGGTAATGAGGCGAGTGTCACAGATCCGGAAACTTCAAGAAGAGCAATTCCAACGAGTACCCAAAGGACCACCTTGTTGGAGGGAGTTGTGGACCATGTTCCCCGAGTGAACTTGGAGACCGAGAACCCGGTCGTCCAAGAAATGGACCCTGAATCAGTCCTATTGGCTAGTATTATGCAGATGATGAACTCTGCGATGGACAAGTGGGATGAAAAGTTCATGAAGATGCTAGAGGAACCTGATACAAGCAACCGGAGGCAAGAAACGGTAGGAGACAACGCGATGATTGGGTCGGGTGGTACCAATAACGCAATTGGGACGGAAGAGCAAACGATAAGGGTTGAGAAGCAAAAGGAAAAAGGAAAGGGGTTGTTTCTATAAGACTTTCTTATATAGCAAGCCCCCAGAGTTTTCCGGAACAACCAGTCTAGTGGCATATATGAACTGGATACGAGAAGTAGAGATGGCTTTGTAACACCCCCCTTCCAAAGGGAGGGAGGTTACGTCAAACACAATAAACGGATATAAATATAACTCCCAAAATAAAGAGTCACCAATAACGAAATAACATCGTCCAAAAAGATAATTCTAAAACACCCAATAATCCAAAATTCCAAAACATAACCTTTACCAAAAACTAGTTTAAAAACAAATAAAATAACTAAATAACATCTAAAATTGCCATAAATCGCTCGTATCCTTTTCGCGATCAAGAGCCTTATTTACTTTTCTCACGATGCCTTAGCAACCCCCCTGATCACCTGCCGTGAGAAAGAAAAAGAAAACACGGCTGAGCCAAACGCCCAATGAACGGATATATAATAACGACAAACAAAAATAATACCACAATGAAAGAACTGATCTCAAAATATTAGGCATAACGAATTCAAAATTTAGGCGAAAACGGCAATTTACAACTTCAACGGATAACATGCGATGGAACAAAATCTTAAAGAACCAACAATGTCATAATAAAACAAATAACGTATGATAGGTTGAATCGAGCTCGGAAAACGCATACACTTGCATATCTACCGACGTGACAAGTGTCAGACATATGGCCACACAGGCCCGTACGCTGGACTGCAGATCCACACATACTAATATGAGATACAGTATTGGGCACTACACTGACACTCACCCTACAACAAATAACATATGCTAGGGCCGACCCATACGCCTCCTAAATCAAATACTCGTCACACCAAATATAGCTCTCACAAGAGCACAAACAAGAGACTTCGTGGTCTGATCACACCGCCACGGTTAGTGTCACGACATCAGTGCCACAATGACGTGCCTATGGTACCCCCATAGGTGGTTAATAGCTCGACTTATCGGAGTAATTTGTCGCAACACATACGACGTCATATAGTCTCAAATAGGCTCAAAACATAATGAACTCAAATGGGTGACCAAATATAAGCAATTACAAAAATATTGGATGAACGAGTGGTTGTAATAATCAAAAGGCCGGCTCAAATCGAACAGTTCACAATTAATCACAAGTACCAACATATGTACATTTAGAGATAGGAATCATACTAAAATGATAGCGAACCATTAAACGAGATATTTTGGATAAAGCACAAATTTTTACTAACATCGATAATCATAAATACTTGACGATTTCACAAATACGTACGACATGGAACGGTTGTGAGTGAACGAACAATACGATGACGGACAAATCAAATAATCATGAATCAGTTAACCCGAGGGAAGGGAAAACATAATGATCTTTACGCAAGTGTAAACGAGTCAAACAAATGGATAGAGTTAGGAATCCGTACCTTAAATCTTCACCCAAAACTTATCAATTCACCAATCGTCTACTCCTTTAATCCCGTCCTAAAAACACCCAAAAACTTAATATTAATATTACATAACGACCTTAAAAACACAACAACAAAAACGACTAAAGACGACTAATAAATAGCTAAAATTCAACGACTCTTCACGGCTAAAATTGACTACTTAAATGGCCAAAATGCAGCAGCAAATTCGACTAAAAACAACTAATAAAAGGCCAAAATGCAGCAGCAAAAATCGATTAAAAACGACTAAAACGCAACAGCGATTTCGACCACAAACGACTAAAAACGAAGCAGCAAAACGCAACTAAAACCGACTAATAAGTAGCCTAAAACGCAGCAGTAGACCCGACTAAAAATCGAGTCGTTTGACCCGTTTTTCCGCTGATTTATACACTTCTCTTACACAAAACACAACAACAACTATAACTACTAATACTAGACATATTTAGGACTATAAACGAGAGAGAAACAAGCAGAATTTTGGGGTTCTACTAATGATTTTATGATCCCGATGTTGCTGCCATTTGTTTTAAATACCGAAACAGTGACTTTCGAGCCATCGAAACGACTCGGTTTCTAGCCCCAATAATTCCACGAACTCGAATCCTAATCATAATCGTATAACTTTGAGATGGGGAAGAAAACTTACCTCAAAACGACAAGAGAACGACGAGAATTTGCCAATCCTAACTCGAAATCATTGCTCCTTTTCTTCCTTGCCTTTAGATCGTTTAACTCTTAAGAACTCTTTGCGACGTTTCTGCGATTGGGATAGGGTTTTTGGCTGAGTTAGGATGGGGGATTTATGAGGATAGAGATGATGATTGAGGAAACTAACCCATTTATAACTTCAATTTACATATGGGTTTTACAAAAGCTAACCCCTCAATTAAAACCCTTAGCCAAACTAACCCCCAATTCTAATTTAAAAACAAAACAAAAATGTCCACCACAAAGAATCCAATTGGATTTTTTTCTCTTTTTTCCACAAACTCACGCCACCACCCCAAAATTATTAATTTCTAAAATCCTTTTTAATATATACACATATATAAAAGCAATACCTATATATATATTTACATGTATTATAGCTTTTGAATTCAAAATCCAAATTCCTCCGAATTCAAAATCCAAATTCCTTCAAATCCAAATCCCTCCAAATAAAAATTCTTACTTGAAATCCAATTCATTCCAATCCATTCGCACAAACAAAACACACCATAAATGTTTCTTAAGAACTTTCAAATGACTTTTTTTTCAAAGACTAATCGTATATCTCTAGCTGATGTTAAGTTTAATGGTTGTGTGTCAAAGGAAAAGACAAAGTTAAAGTTAAAGGAAAATTTTAATGACTATTAAATAAAAGGAAAAGTTGAAGTAAAAGGAGAAGTTAAAATTGGTTTAGGAAAGGTTGTTAACTAATCTTTTCTGGGTGATACCAACATTGATAAAGTAAAAGATTTTTTAAGATCTAAACCTTTAGCGAAATACTTTAGAAAATTCAAAACATATTCTTGGGATTGAAGTTTTTGAGTCTTTACGTGGTTATTGGAGAAAATAGTGTTGTTTAGAGTTATTAAATCAATTGTATGGTTAGGTTGTAATATGTTTCAGACTTCTATAGAATTAAGGTTAATTGTTTCTAGGTATAATTTTCTTGTCCAGGGTTTGATTCAGATTCTAATTTTCTATTGCTTTCTAGTGTTACAAAGTCGTGTTTAAGAGCCTATGTTGATACAAATTAGGGTAAGTGCTATTCTCGTAGAATGTTTTTTACTGGATATCGTCATTTTCTAAGAGATTCACCAATTTCTTGGAAAAATAAAAAACAATTCTTCGTATCTTGTACAAAATTTATTAATGATAAATCAAAGTTATGAAAAATAGGATTTGTATTAAACCCCCTCCTTATACAAATACTCGTAAATAATCATTTATCATTTGCCTTACGGAATGAACCGTTTTGGTGTGATACTTAGGTTTTGGTTGAAGACGAAGGATTTGAGCGGTGAAAAGAACTCCATAAAAACTATTTGGATCGTTTCGACCTGGGCACTTTCCAAACGACTGGGAAACTTCACTCCAGAGAATTACCAGGCTCAAGTACGTGAGACTCTAGAAACCAATCTCATTGAGAAAATGAGCGATCTCCTTGATAGTCTTTATCGGGAGTATGGTCTGACCCCCAAGAGATTGGATTTAGGTAAAAGGGCCTTGTCGGCCACCGCTTGCTGTATTGGCTCTCTCTCTCTTTCCGCTGATAGAGCAGTTTGCTAGTTTGCATTCCTCTATCTGAATCTCTAACACTAACAGGCGACAATCACCAACTTAATCACTGCCGAAGGAAAATGTGAAAAATCTAATGCCATATACAACGATATTTTGGTCATTTCTGAAAGATAAAAGGGCCATATTTGGGAACAAGTAAATAAAAACCCATGAAATTTATTGAAAGAGTAATTTTTTAAAAGGAAAGTTCATCACTTATCAAAAAAGTCTTTTTCAATATTCTCGAAAAATAAGCTAGTTTATGGTAGTGGTGCGGATTCAGGATTTTTGCAGAGGGAGTGCACCTTTAAATTGGATCAAAGGCCCACAAAGTCGACTGATGTGTTTTTGCCAAAATCCACCGTTTCGAGGATTTTTAAGTTTTTTGTTCAATTCCAAAAGACTTTTTCTGTTTTTTTGTTTACTTCGCGAGATTTTTTTTGTTGATTTCAAGAAACTTTTTCGTGTTTTGTTTGATTTTGAGGTACATTTTTCATTTTGTGGTTGATGTTCGTTATATTTTCTAAAATATTTTGGAGCCTCAATATTAAACGGATGCACCTTTCACACCTAAAAATAATCCTACTTGCGAAAATAAGTTGAATGGATATACGATAGAATGCTCGAACATGTATGGGTTCGCCCCTCCCTGGTTATGAAAGAGGAGCTAAAACTAAGAAAATATATTATAATATAACAGGCAATTATACGAAGCAACAATAAACAAAATCAGAGAATACTCGGTATATCTTGCACCAAAGTAGGATTTGAAGAGATAAATTTGTAAATAGACATTTTCTCCACTCTGAATGATAAAAGAGACTGTTTTAAAGTACCTGAAACTACAATGTTCCAAATTATTGGTGAAATTTCAAAGCATATATAGTTGGACTTGTGATTCCACATGGGAATCGAAAGATCTATTTTCTCGGTTTTTCTCGGAGATATGTTGCTACTTCGGCCTTCGTATGTAGGAAACAAACGAATCAGTCTCCTTACGGGATACACCATCATCCGTCGCCGATCTCCAAATAGTGCCGCCCACTTTCACAGCTTTGTTCCGTATCTCCTCCCCTTCTCTAGAATCCATTAGTCTCCGAATAATATCTTCCACCATGATCGTCGTCACCAACTCGTCTCTACGTGCCCAATCCACCACCCCCAATCCAATTCTAAGAACCTGCTTGACGAAAAATGCATTTCGTGGATAATCAGAATGCATCAACCAAGTGGCCATTGGCACACCCATTGATATACTCTCTATAGTCGAGTTCCATCAGCAATGACTCATAAACCCACCTGTTTATGCCAAAAATCTCCCAAGGGAAATTTAAGGTAAATGTGGAGCTTAATCCAACCAAAGAAAGTAACTTTGATAATCGTATGACAATAATAAGATTAAAATAAATGAGACGAGAGAATTGGTGACGCAGAAAACCCCTAAAATGGGTAAAAACCGCGGACGAGTGTGAGTCGTCGTGCACTATGGACGTCAATCAGGGACGTCGTCCTTGTTAACAAGTGTTACAAATGAAATGTAATGTAAAACAATACAATAAAGTAAAGTCGGTCGTGCGTCGTGTGTTCTTAGACTTCAATCGTGCGTCGTATGACAAACAGCAATAGATTTTATGAACTTTGAAAGAGACTGAACAAGCTTGAGAGGGTAATTTGTGAGCTTCTAAGGTCTGAGCATCAGATGTCCGAAAATGAAGTTCAATCTTCATTTTTATACTCCAATTGTCCGTTAGCAAGTCTTGAATGCATATCTTTAATAGAGTATCCGTTTAATATTGATGATAGCGTCTGTTACATCCGTTGTTATTGGTAACGTCTTCCGTTATGATCTCTAAAAACGTCCTTGAAATCCTGCATTAAACATAATATAAAGTATGCTATAGTTTAATAACTGAAATCATGTCGTACGACAGCCATCGTGGATGGGTTTTAATAGTTTGGTTGAAATCGCTTCAAAGGAAGGGCGTCAGTTATTTCTCTGGTCGTGCGACTATGGGTTAATGGACTGTTGGAATCTCTAGTCGTACGACAAAGGACCTTTGTTATTTTTTACCAAAACAGTTTGCCCCTAAATTTAAAATTCAAGCGGCAACTTTTTGAAATTTAAATTTAAGACTAAGACACGTGTCATAAAAGAAAAGCGGAAAATTTGTATAAAAACGAATTGGTTCGTTTCCAACTAAATAATGGCGTCACTTCTAACAAAATAAACAATTTGATAGCTAATAAATGACTGGTGTCATGCTCTCGTGGAGTATACTCTAGTGGTTTGTCTGACACGAGCGACACGTGTCAATCTCATTGACCGTCGATATCTGGCGATTCGATTTCCTGGCGATTTGATTTCCGTTTTTAGTATAAATAAGGATTATCCTTAATCTTTTCCCTTTTTTATGCTTACCTTTTTAAAGAACACATATCTCCGGCGAGATTCACTTTCCGAGCGATCAAAATCCTTTCCATTCTAAATTCGAGGTTTATAACACTATTTAAGGTATGATTTTCCGTTCTTCCTTCTGTGTCGATTTATGCATAAGAAGTCCATATCCAGGAAACCTAGAAAAGCTTGGGATATTCTTAGTTATTGGCGTGCGACTCTTAACATCCCTGATTTTCAGATGTCGAGTGAGCGTGTGAGCATGTATAGGGAGGAAGAGCATTTAGATTACTTTAAGAGTTTTTCCTGGCTTCCAGATGAAATAAATCTGGTATCGTCGGAAGATTTAAGGTCGGATGAAGTTCCGAGGGGATATTGTGTTATGTATGAATATCCTTTCAAGATAGGTTTTACTTGGCCGTTTAGCCCTTTGGTCAGGGCATTTTTAGAGGCGTTTCACTTGACGCCTGGACAGTTAATGTCTCAATTCTGGCGGATTGTCCAGGTGATCGATCGTCTTACGGCTGATTGGGAGGTACCGTTTAATGTGAACGACCTCTTGACTGCCTATAGCGTTCGACCTGATAATTATCACCGGTATAGTCTGTTCCCTCGTTCGAAGGGAGATAATGTACTGATACATAATACCGCGGTGAACGATCGTGGTTGGAAACGTCAGTACGTTTTCCTTCAAGTGGCGTCTGTAAATGACGAAGACAGCCAATGGTTGTCGTCCGGCTGGAACGAATCGGGTAGGTTTAATTATTTTTGTCGTGCGTTTTTGTCGTGCGTATATTCTGATGTCTTTCTTTGTTTGACAGTGATCGACTTCATTAAAGTGAAGCCAAGGAGAGATTCTCACGACAAGATTCAGAGGATCTTGGAGAGAAGTATTACTGATCGTTCATTTTCTCCTCGGTCGAACGACGAGGAAGACGAGGCCGTTTTTGTAGCTGAGGTGACGTCTGTCGAGGGTTCTCATAGAGAAGGAGAGAGGGAAGGAGAAGAAAGAGAAGAAGAAATGATCGGTAAGTCGTTCGACAATACCTTTCACTTGTATATCATACGTCATTTCATTTTTTATTTTTTTTATTTTTTTTAACTTGCTTTCTTTTTTCAGAAGACGCAGCTGTAAAGTCGGCTGCCGTTAAGCGAGCCGAGCAACTGGAGCTCGCCCGTCAAGGGAGGGAGAAAGCGAGGAAAAGATCTGCCCCTTCCACGGGGGTAGATCCGAGACGTGTCTGAGGCAATCCTCGGTCCTCGCCCAAGAAGACGAGCGATGCCACTTTGTTGTCCCTTTCTGGGGCCACACCAGCGAAGGGAACCGTTGCTGGGGTCGAGCTTGGAGGCTCAATCAAAGCGACGAAGGATGCCCCAATGACGGGGGCGTCAGGCGTTGAAAAACCCTTTGTTGCACCTTCTTCTTCCTCTAAGAGTGAGGAGAAGAATAAGGAAAAAGTGGGAGAGATGATATTCAAAGCCACTCTCCCAGCTGACTTTATGGCTAATGACGTTCTCGAAAGAGACGTCATTTTTCCACATCTACCAAAATTTCTTCTCCTGACTTTCTACGATCGGTATAAAGAGTCTCGGGTTGAGGACACGGGGGCACATGCTGCTGGCCTCTCTTTCATGGTAAGTTTTACTTATTCTCCTTTTTCGTTGCTCGTTTTTTACTACTAATTCCTATCCTTTTGTCGTGCAGGATTTCCAAGCTTGTCTGAGCTTCTACGCTCAGACAGAAGGTCTTAGGCCGTCCTTTCCTGACGTCAAGAAAAGGGCCGACGAGGCTCTTGAAAAGGAAAAGGTCACCCTAGAGGCGGTCGAGGCTGAAAAAGCTAGGGTTGAAAACCTTAAAGACGAACTCATCGATGCCCGGAGTCTACTAGAGATTTCGGATCGTGAGAAGGTCAAGCTCAGGGACCGTCTCTTTGAGCTTGAGGCGTCTTCGACAAAGTTAGGGATCGAGAGGATTAAGGCTATTACCACTGCTGCTGCTTCTGCTGACGAGATCATGACTCTGAAGAAAAGGGTTGAAGATCTGGAAGGTGACGTCAAGGACTTGGAGATGGAAAATAAGAAAATTGAGGCTTTTTCCGCTTCACGGCCCGAGCTGCTTTAATGAGGCGTCACTTGAAGGGGAAGGATCCTATGGCGTCGGCCTCCAAAGAACTCAAAACTTACCTCGACACTGTCGGGACTGAGAGGGACCTGGATGAAGATGGCGAATTGGAAGAGAGCGATGGCGTAGAAGAAGTGGCAGCAGAGGAGACCATCATCACCCAGGGACAACCTGACGTTCCTCCTACTTAATTCCCTTTGAACTTATCACCTAGAGGTTGGCCGTTTGTGGTCGTCCTTTATACTTGTTACTCAATATCTAATGAAAAAAGTATCTTTTGTTCGTCGATGCTCATTACTTGTTTTTATAATTAATCGTACGTCGAGAAATTTAACTAGATGGACAACTACATTATATCAAACATTCAACCATACCATCATTTATAAAGAAATCAACTGAAACTTTCGATCGATCTTAGGTAATTTGTAATAATGGTTCTTGATTTGAACATTAAGTGTAGAATTTAACCTTTATCGTCCATTAAAATTGAACATATACGTGTGATCGCATGAGTTTTACTCGACACAAAGATTTTAAATAAGTCGTGCATACCTGCGAAAAACAACATTAGTGGGGTGGTCGTTGGTTTGACCAACGACCCTCCAATGCTTAAGTCAGTAATCTTTCTTAAGAAATAATCGGAGGAAATAAATATGAAATTTAAAAGAAATACCTCTTTAAATGAAATGCATTCCAGCTTCGTGGGATATCTCGACCGTCAAGGGTTTGGATTTTATAGGCTCCTTTACCCACGATGCTAGAGATTTGATAAGGACCTTCCCACTTAGTGGAAAGCTTACCTGCATTGACCTCTTGAGTATTTTGAAATACTCGACGTAGGACGTAATCACCTTCTGGAAAAATTTTGATTTGGGCATTTTTGGTGAAATGTCGCTTGACCACTTGTTTATGTGCCGCCATGCGAATGTGCGCAGCTTCTCTAAGCTCTTCCAGAGCGTCGATGTCATAACTTAGGTCGACCAAGTTATGCTCAACGGACGTATGTATTGAAGTAGGTAGTCGTACCTCAATAGGTAACACAGCTTCACATCCATAGACTAAGGAAAAGGGAGTTTGTCCTGTGGACGTACGAGGTGTCGTACGATTAGCCCATAGAACGGAAGGCAATTCTTCCACCCACTTCCCTTTGGCAGCTTTGAGTCTTTTCTTGATTGAATTGATGATAGTTTTATTACTCGACTCGGCTAGACCATTCGACTGTGGATATAGAGGCGTCGATGTTACCAACTTGATGTTCCTTTCTTCACAAAATCTTCGCGTTCGATCACTGATGAATTGTGTCCCGTTGGCGCATGTTATTTCAGATGGAATTCCAAACCTACAAATGATGTTAGTTTGGATAAAAGAAACGACTTCTTTGTCCCGAACCTGGGAGAAAGCCGCTGCTTCGACCCACTTAGAGATATAATCTGTTAAGACTAAAATAAATACTTTTTGCCCAGGGGCAGGTGGTAGTTTCCCAACAATGTCCATTCCCCATTTCATAAAGGGCCATGGGATCAAAGTTGAGTGCAAGGGTTCAGAGGGTTTATGAGACATACCTGTGTGTTTTTGACATGTGTCGCACGACTGTACATACCTGTTCGCATCTTGCCTTAGTGTCGGCCAATAGTAACCTTGTCGTGATATCCGGTTGGCTAGACTGCGACTTCCTAAGTGGTTTCCACATTCACCATCGTGCATATCTTGTAATATTTTCTGGACTTGCGTCTTGTTGGTGATACATCGCAAATTCAGACCAGTCGAAGATCTTCGATATAATTGTCCTCTGATCATAACATACCTTGATGCTTTAAATCTAACCTTTCTTGTTTCCATTTTGTCATCAGGCAGTTGATCGTTCTCCAGATAATTTTTAATATCGTCGACCAAGAGTTTTCTTCCTCAATTGGTGCGACTAAAATATTACCATCGTCTTTGATGGATGGTGTTGCAAGGTGAACTATTAGGATATTGTCGAATGTCGTTTGATTAAGTGTTGATCCCAAATTGGCTAATGCGTCAGCTTGAGTGTTCTGATCTCTTGGTTCTTGTTCGATTATGAAGCGACTGAACTTCTTTGCTTCTTCCTTTACTATTTTATAATAAGCAATCATCCTTGAATCTTTTGCTGCAAATTCTCCATTAACTTGGTTAACAACTAGGGACGAGTCGCTCCGGACATGTAGACATGTTGCCCCCAAGTCATGAGCAATTTTCATTCCTGCAATCAGTGCTTCATATTCTGCCTCATTATTTGTTGCCTTGAAGTCGCACCGTATGGAGTACACTATTTTGCCCCCTTGTGGGGACTGAAGGATGACACCCAGACCTGTTCCTCGTATGTTTGACGAACCATCGACGTCGAGCGTCCAAGTAGTGTCGTGCAAAGTTGCCACAATTAACTCGTTGGACGTCGTCGCTTCGTCTAATTCCGGACTGAAATCTGTAACAAAATCTGCCAAGACTTGTGATTTGATCGTCGTCTTAGGTTTGAAATCCATATCATAATTGCTGAGGTAGATGCTCCATTTAGCTAGTTGTCCTGTTAGTTCAGGTTTTCTTAACACAGACTTTAATGGAAAGTTAGTTACCACAATTATAGGATGCGATTCAAAATAATGTCGTAGCTTTTTAGCGGCCATGACTAACGAAAGCAAGAGTTTTTCTATAGATGAGTACCTGGTTTCAACGTCTAGTAGAGTTTTACTTACATAGTAGATTGGCAATTGTTGTCCGTCGGTTTCTCGTATAAGGACTGCACTTACCGAATTAATGCTGACGGCCAGGTAGAGTTGAAGAGCTTCACCTTTCTCAGGTTTAGAGAGGAAGGGGGTGATGTCATGTATTTCTTGAGTTGTTGCAATGCCTCCTCGTGCTTCTCAGTCCACTCGAATCCTTTATTTTTTCGCAGGACGTTGTAGAATAGGTGACATTTGTCGGACAACCGAGAGATGAACCTGTTCAACGCTGCTACACGTCCTGTTAGACGTTGGACTTCTTTAAAATTTATGGGGGACTTTAACTCAATAATTGCTTTAATTTGGTCTGGGTTAGCTTCGATTCCTCGTCGTGTAACCATATAACCGAGAAATTTGCCAGCTCGAACTCTAAAAGAACATTTTGTTGGATTCAACTTCATTTTGTACTCACGCAAAATGTCGAACGATTGTTTCAAATCTCCTATATGATCGTCCATGTACTTTGATTTAACAAGCATGTCATCGATGTATACTTCCATGGTATCGCCCAAATGTTCTTTGAACATCATATTGACAATCGTTGATACGTCGAGCCTGCATTCTTAAGACCAAAAGGCATTACTTTATAACAATAAATACCTTTATCTGTCATGAAGGCTGTTTTTTCCTGGTCGTCAGGATGCATCAATATCTGGTTATATCCAGAATATGCGTCCATGAAAGTGAGTAATTCATGTCCAGCTATAGCATCGACCATAGAATCGATGTGTGGCAATGGAAATGGATCTTTTGGACAAGACTTGTTAAGGTCTGGGAAATCAATGCAGACTCTCCATTTGCCATTTTTCTTTTGGACGACAACAACGTTGGCGAGCCAGTCTGGATATTTGACTTCTCGTATCTTTCCTGTTTTAAGCAAATTATCAACTTCGTCGTTGATAACTTTATTTCTTTCAGGAGCGAACTTTCGTCTTTTCTGCTGAACAGGCTTGAACGATGGATCAACGTTGAGTTTATGAGAAATGATACTTGGATCGATACCCACCATGTCTTCATGCGTCCATGCGAAACAATCATTGTGATCCTGCAAAAAAGATATTAGTTTCTTTTTAAAAGAAGGGTCTAACGTCGAACCTATGTAAACCATCTGATCAGGCTTATCCTGGTTTAAGACGACAGCTTCCAAGCGATAGTCGTCGTCAGTCCCAGGAACGTCCTGGTTCTGTAATTGCTATATTGTCTGCTTCGGGGGCTTCAAAGAAACTTTGTAACATTCCCTATCAACTTTTCTTTCACCTTTGATCTCCTGTACTCCCCATTGCGTGGGAAATTTCAAGGTTTGGTGGTACGTCGAAGGTACAGCTTTCATGTCACGAATCCAAGGTCGCCCCAGGATAACATTATAAGCTGATGAGCAATCGACAACATTGAACTTCGTTTGCCTGTTGATTCCTTTAGCATATACTGGTAGTGTGATTTCCCCCATGGTACTTGTCGCTCCTCCGTTAAATCCAACGAGTGTAGTCGAACGTCGTGTAATCTCAGATTTGTCGATTCCCATTGCTTTCACTGCATCAAAAAAGATAATGTTAGCTGAACTGCCTCCGTCGACGAGTATCCTCTTTGTCAGACAATTTCCAATGCTCAATTGGATAATTAGTCTGTCATGATGTTTCTGATGTACGTCGTCGAGGTATGCTTGGTCGAACGTCAAGGGCATATCTTCTAATTATGCGTCCTCTTTGGGTCTTGCCTCCTTTGGAATTGGTTGGTCATCGGGACCGCGACTAACATGTCTCTTAGCAGCTGAATATGTGGTCCCACAGACATTAGAGCCTCCGGTGATACAATTAATCACCTTGGCATGTTCTGGGGATGTGGGACGCACATCCTTTTTTCCCGTCAATTCTTGTAAATAACCTTCCGAATTAAGCCAGGACAGTTCTTTCTTCAAAGCGATGCAATCATCTGTCATATGACCAAAGTCACTGTGGAAATCGCACCATTTTGTCTTGTCTTTCTTATCACTGTCTTTATCGCTTTTCTTTGGCCATCTAACGTTTTGTTGGAGTTGTTTTAGGGACGTGACGACATCCTTAGCTGATCCAGAGAAACCATAAGATAATACCTTAGGATATTGGACAGACTTGGAAGTCGTCGGCCCTTTCTTTTCAAATCGGACGTTTGAAATTTGTCTGGTAGGCTCTGATCGACCAATCGATTTTGGTTTGAAGTCTGGATTTTTGACACCTAGGCTCTTCCGGTCACCCAAGTGTTTATTTCTGAAAGCGGGGTCATCCTCGACCCTCATGTGAGCAAGCTTCCTTGCTCGTATGTCTTCAAAGGTTTCTGGAGGATACTTCGTAAGGTCAAGATACAACCCTGAACTATCATCCAGACCCCGTTTGTACGCTTCAATCGCTGTTTTCACGTCGCAATTTCGGATACTAATCATTTCCGTGTTGAACCGGTTAAAGTAGTCCTGGATGGACTCTCCATTCTTCTGTACGATATAATAAAGGTCGTTCGTTTGTTTTTCCATTTTTCGACTACTAGCGAATTGTTGAGAAAATTGGTTCACTAATTCTGCAAAAGACCCGATAGTTTTAGGTTTAAGATTAATCAACCATTGTAACGCTGCTCCAGTCATGGTTGCTCCAAAACTCTTGCACTTGCAGACTTCTTGGAATTTATGCGGTATCGAAATAGTCCACATGAGTTGTTTGTATTGGGCGACGTGTTCTGTCGGATCAGTTATACCTGAATATTTTGGGGAGAAGGTTGGGATGCTATATTTCTTTGGGATGTCCACCAAAGAGATTTCATCGACGAACGGCGATGCCTGAAATCTTGTTCGTGGCTCGACATCAACTGGGACTGCTGCCCCCGGCAATTTGGCCAGCATCGACAAGACACGCTCATTCTGGTCTTCTAGAAACTTCAATCGCTGTGCAACGGGATCTATTGGTATACTCCCGGGAACACCCAATAGAACATAACCTGATCCGTTGAAGTTAGTCTGTTGTGAAGAATCAGAAGTATATCCATTGAACGACATAGAAGTCATAGGCATGGTTGGGATTACGAAGGTAGCAGGATTAACTTGTGGTGGACGAGGGTAATTAGGCAATGGAGGAAGTACGTTCCAAGAACCAGTATAAGCATTCGTAGTCCCAGTCACATTGTTTCCCCCTTGGCTTCTTAGATGCTCGATGGTTTCTGCCGCCTGTCGAGCCTGAGCTGTCAGGGTGTCAATACGGGCACAAGCAGAAGTCAGCTCCATGTTCATTTGGGCCACAACATGATCTTGAGTTCCTTGAAATGACATTATTCTGAATAATTGAAAAAAGATAACACTCGAAGGAAAATGTTAGTATGTCGTAAGATTATCGAAGATTTTCTTTGGATGAGGTCCCACGGATGGTGCCAAACTGTTTATGCCAAAAATCTCCCAAGGGAAATTTAAGGTAAATGTGGAGCTTAATACAACCAACGAAAGTAACTTTGATAATCGTATGACAATAATAAGATTAAAATAAATGAGACGAGAGAATTGGTGACATGGATAACCCCTAAAATGGGTAAAAACCGCGGACGAGTGTGAGTCGTCGTGCACTATGGACGTCAATCAGGGACGTCATCCTTGTTAACAAGTGTTACAAATGAAATGTAATGTAAAACAATACAATAAAGTAAAGTCGGTCGTGCGTCGTGTGTTCTTAGACTTCAATCGTGCGTCGTATGACAAACAGCAATAGATTTTATGAACTTTGAAAGAGACTGAACAAGCTTGAGAGGGTAATTTGTGAGCTTCTAAGGTCTGAGCATCAGATGTCCGAAAATGAAGTTCAATCTTCATTTTTATACTCCAATTGTCCGTTAGAAAGTCTTGAATGCATATCTTTAATAGAGTATCCGTTTAATATTGATGATAGCGTCTGTTACATCCGTTGTTATTGGTAACGTCTTCCGTTATGATCTCTAAAAACGTCCTTGAAATCCTGCATTAAACATAATATAAAATATGTTATAGTTTAATAACTGAAATCATGTCGTACGACAACCATCGTGGATGGGTTTTAATAGTTTGGTTGAAATCGCTTCAAAGGAAGGGCGTCAGTTATTTCTCTGGTCGTGCGACTATGGGTTAATGGACTGTTGGAATCTCTAGTCGTACGACAAAGGACCTTTGTTATTTTTTACCAAAACACCACCCATCACATAATGTCCCAAAATCGCCGTTTGTGGGACCCATCCCGGTACCACCAATCCCCGCCCTTCCACCTGCTCTTTGAACCCATTTGGCAACTAGATCATCTTAGCCGCATTGACAAACACATCCCCTTTGTCCGCGACTCGAGCCACCCATAGAAACCTTTGCTGGCTTCTCTATAGCCCGACTGCCAGCTCTTTAACCTGTCCGTCGCTAAAGGTCGTCGTGGTCCCAAACGACACATAAATGACCGAACCAGAGGCTGAAGGTCCAGCCATTGCAAACACTCGTGTCGGTTTTCAGAAACCGTCACAAGAGTTTGCTGACCGGAGTTAATCAGCCCCAATGCCCATAGCTTCTTTTTATTTTTATCATTTTTCATCTCTTCTTCTTTCTCTAAGTATTCGATATATTCACCTTCAATGGCTCTTGATGAATCCAATAACGTTCCAACGTGAAACCCATCGTGGCCCAGTTGAAGTTTTACAAATTCTTGAAACTCCGGCGATAGACATCCGTCTTGAGATGGGAGTCGGTTTAATATCTGCAGGTCTGCTGGAAACTGTTTGCCGGTTCTCTTCCAGGTTGCACAGAAGGAGTCGAAAGCAGAAAGGGCACTGAAGATGTAAGTCTCGACGTTTGGTATCTGATTAACGTCTTGGACGACGTATGACATCATGAAATCATGAACAACGGCGACTCTGCCGGTGGAGCTAGAAAGAGAAAGTACGAGGTTGGTGAATGGGTGGCGGAGATGGAGGGTTGATTCGAAGGCAGGTTGAAGGTGGGAAGGGAAGCGATTGGAATGGTGTGGTGGTGGAGAAGTAAAGGGAGGGATTGGAAGTTCGTGGAAGTGGATGAGGAGTGGATCGAAGCGGTGGAGGCCGGAGCGGAGTTGGCAGATGTGGGTGGTGCTGCTGACGAAGTGGATGGCGATGTTGTAGGTGGATATAAGGCGAGATAGGTATGCGAACTAGTTGAGATGGACGTGAGCTACGAACGGTAGCATTACCACCACCACCTCGGCTGTCGGTCGGTGTGCGGAATCCATTGCGGGTGATTTGGTGGTTGAACGCCAGATATATGGAACCAAAAGAAAGAAGACATAGTGGATTAAAAAACACTAGAAATTAAAAAAACTTGTATTGATCAAACATACGAATACATTTGCTATTTCATTTTTTGAGTAAATAAATAATAATAAAAATAAAAGGGAATTTAATTAAAATACCCTTTTTTGAAAAATCAGTACCCAAAGTGCCCCAAATCTTGTAATTTTTGCCAAAATACCCCCTAGGTCCGCGTTTTTGACCGCGTTTTTTCAAAAAACGCGGACTGGTACTGTTTGGGTCCGCGTGTGGGTCAAAACGCGGGTTAGGTCCGCGTTTCCAATGTTGAACGCGGACATGGGTAATAAAAACGCGGACATGGGATAATAAACGCGGACATGTGATAATAAACGCGTACATGGGCTCAATTGAATTATGAAATTTAATATATATTTACATTTTATACCCCTATAATTATTTAGTTAGTTTACTTTATACCTTTTACTTTTCTATTTTTCATTTTTCATTTTCATCATATTAACACATAAAATCGTATATTAACTAAAATACGTTAAAATAATACGTTTTAATTTTAACAAGTTACACCATTATAATCGTCTCTTCGAAACCTTCGAAATGAGCCCAATATTGAATATTTTTGGATTTAATAATTTAATTATATATCATATGTACTACATAAAACGTATGAAATGTATGCATATGTTATTTTTCTTTTTACCATAAAACATAAAACGTATTATATATCATATATACTACATATTTTTAGACAAATTATTCATAATTTATGTTATTCTTCTTTCTATCATTTTACTAATAACGATATTTTAGTAAAAATAACGATATTCTATCATTGGATTAAAAATATCGCTATTCTACCATTTTTGTAAAAATAACGATATTATACCATTGGACTAAAAATAACGATGGTATAATATCGTTATTTTTACTCAAATATCGTTATTTTTAGTCCAATGGTATAATATCGTTATTTTTACTCAAATATCGTTATTTTTAGTCCAAAAATAACGATATTATACCATCGTTATTTTTAGTCAAATATCGTTATTTTTAGTCAAATATCGTTATTTTTACTCAAATATCGTTATTTTTAGTCCAATGGTATAATATCGTTATTTTTACTCAAATATCGTTATTTTTAGTCCCATGGTATAATATCGTTATTTTTACAAAAATGGTAGAATAGCGATATTTTTAGTAGAATAACGATATTTTTAATCCAATGGTAGAATATCGTTATTTTTATTAAAATGTCGTTATTAGTAAAATGATAGAAAGAAGAATAGCATAAATTATGAATAATTTGTACAAAAATATGTAGTATATATGATATATAATACGTTTTATGTTTTATGGTAAAAAGAAAAATAGCATATGCATACGTTTCATACGTTTTATGTAGTACATATGATATATAATTAAATTATTAAATCCAAAAATATTCAATATTGGGCTCATTTCGAAGGTTTCGAAGAGACGATTATAATGGTGTAACTTGTTAAAATTAAAACGTATTATTTTAACGTATTTTAGTTAATATACGATTTTATGTGTTAATATGATGAAAATGAAAAATGAAAAATAGAAAAGTAAAAGGTATAAAGTAAACTAACTAAATAATTATAGGGGTATAAAATGTAAATATATATTAAATTTCATAATTCAATTGAGCCCATGTACGCGTTTATTATCACATGTCCGCGTTTTTATTACCCATGTCCGTGTTCAACATTGGAAACGCGGACCTAACCCGCGTTTTGACCCACACGCGGACCCAAACAGTACCAGTCCGCGTTTTTTGAAAAAACGCGGCCAAAAACGCGGACCTAGGGGGTATTTTGGCAAAAATTACAAGATTTGGGGCACTTTGGGTACTGATTTTTCAAAAAAGGGTATTTTAATTAAATTCCCAAAATAAAAATATAATTTATATAAATTTATTTTATAATATTGTTCAAGTTGGGTAATAAAATAACTTAAAAGAAACATTATAAAATATATATTGAATTCTATTATATTTATTAAAAATGAATATATTTATATACTATATTATAAAGTACGGATAAAACACTCTTAGGTAACGTTTGGTACGCAGACATGAGTGGACGGGACGGGACTGGACATAACTGTACAGGACAAAACAAGAGACTAGGACAGGACTGGACGGGACTGGACAGGACAAGACAAATGTTTGTCTTTTGTTTGGTATGACTGGGACTGGATAGGACAGGACTGGACAAATTTCCCTAAAAGTTTTTTTGATGATTTTATATATCATATAATAGTTATATATAACACAAATAAAGTATATCTTTAAATAATTTAATTAAAAAAAATATTTTTATTTTTTAAACGATTTTCATACATATAAATACATAGAAAAACAAGGGTAAAAAATTTGAATGAAGAATCTGAAATAATTGATGGTAGTTCGAAAAAAATCTGATTCATATAAAGAAAATATAATATTTGACTCAATTTGGAATATCTTAATGAATTGACGGATGCATAGTTGCAACGACAGGTAAAGATAAATGCGATAGGTGGCCCTTGAAGGACGGTAGTTGTGAAGAACGTGAAAGATAGTGGATGGTGGTGGTGCAAGTGGTTGTTATGGTTGATGTGGTGGAGGTATAGGTGGTCGACGATGGTAGTGGTGGTGGCGGTGGACAGGGGTAATAGAGGTTATTGTAGGGGAGGAAGAGACGGAGGTCACCGACGGTAGTTGGCGGTAAGCGTCGGTGGTGGCGGCGGCAATGGGTGGCGGTGGTCGGTGGAGGTAGCGATAGGCGGTGGTTGTGGATGTGGTGGAGGAAGTTGTAGTAGTGGACGAAGAGGTGGAAGTGGTCAACGATAGTTGGTGGTGTCTACCGGTGGTCGTTGATAGTGGTGGTGGCCAAAGGTGGTGGTGATCGGTGTTAGTGGAGGTGGTCGACGATGGTAGTGGTGGTGGCGATGGTCGATGGTCGATGGTTGTGGAGGTGGTGGATGAGGTTGTTATGGTGGAGAAATAGGTAGAGGTGGCCGATGGTGGTTGGCGGTGGCTACTGGTGGCCGCCGATGGTGGTAATGGCGGCGATGGGTAGTGGTGACCCTTAAGACTAATACCATATTAGGATTATAAATCAAATAGCGGTAAATCAATGATTTTTAGTTTCTGTCTCACTTTTGTCCCATGTTGTTCCACCTATTTTGGTGGAACAAGAAAATACCATTTTTTGTCCCATCTTGTCCCACCTTGTCCAGTCTTTGTTCCTATCCCATGTCGCGCCAAACGTGGGACAGTGAATTTTTGTCTTGTCCCATGTCACGCCAAACGTGGGACAGTGAGTTTTTTGTCTTGTCCCGTCCCATTCAGTCTGCAAAGCAAACGCCATCCAGTCTGCAAAGCAAACGCACCCTTAAATACAAATTATTAGGCACAAGGTACCATCATTTTATGCAAGATTTTAAAAAATCTCTTAATTTACAAGTATGAAAGCACAAGATACATATTACTACTACAGGCTTCTAACACCCACCAATTTGGTATGTGCAGAGCCTTCCTTTTATGCAGATCTTTCCATGTATCACTATTAATTAATATATTATATTATTATTATTTTGTTTTAATTATATTGTTAAATATGTAATTTGTTATTTTTTCTAGATGTCATTAAAATATATAAGATAATTATTGAATTCTAACAAAATACTTAATTTTTTTATATAAAAAATATTATATTATTAAGCCTAAATTAAACAAATTTATAAAAAAAACATTTTCACTTTCTCAAAATAATCCAAAATCGTACTGTAAATCAACAAAAAAATAGAATGAAACATTAAAATCGTGATGTATTTCGCTGCATTGCGCGAGTACGCTTCTAGTCATACTTTAAAGAGTAAACTAGGCATATACACGCACGATGCAGCGGAATGTGAGTAAAGAATGAACAATTAATGCTACTTCCTTATAGACATGTCATCAACAATAAACCATGACCTAAGAATCACAATTTATGAAACACTAAACCCTAAACCCATAAAGATATTCAATAATTAGTTTATATTACAATTATTGACGAAAAAAATTATAATGATATAATTTATAATAAGAATGAAAGGTATTTTACGATTATGTATTTTTAATGCGCTAATGTTGGAAAAAAAATAAAACGTATGGATAGAAAACAAATTAATTCGTTGATATTCATGATATTTAATAGTACGGTTAAATTAAAATACATTCAATATTGGGCTCGTTTTAAAAGTATTGACGAGATGATTATTATGGTATAATTTGTAGAAAAATGAACGTATTTTTTTTCATTGTATTTTTGTTCATATACGATTACTTGTGTTAATATGATAATGATGTAAAATGAAAAATGAAAAAACAAGGGATATAAAGTAAATTAAATAAGTAATTGTAAGGTGGTAAATGTAACATTGTAAGAGTGGTATATGTTATTGTACAAAAGATTGTACAATAACTGTTTTAGAATTTTTATATATACTATTATATAGACATATACTCGCACACGATGCGGCGTGAAAAATCGTGCAATCGAAGGAACAATTGGCAAATGTATGTATCCGCTCGCAAAACATCTCGAAATCAAAATAACAACAACGTTTTCATTTTAAGTTTGTATTTTTCGTTCTTATCGATACTTTAGTCTATGAATCATAGACTAAATACATTAGTTTTCATTTCGTTCTTCGTTTGGTGCACTTATATGTGAATCATAGACTAAAATATCGATAAGGACGAAGAAATACAAACTTAAAATGAAACGTTGTTGTCATTTTGATTTCGAGATGTTTCGCGAGCAGATACATACACTTGTCAATTGTTCCTTCGACTTCACGATTTTTTGCGTCACATCGTGCGCGGGTATATACCTAGTTTATAATAATAATGAAATGTGTTTTTAATATATTTTAGTTGATCTACGATTATGTATTTTTAATATGCTAAAGGTGGAAAAAAAATAAAACGTATGGATATAAAATAAATTAGTTCATAAATATTCATGATATTTAATAGTACAGTTACATTAAAAAAATATTCAATATTGGATTCGTTTTTAAGATATTGACGAGATGATTATAATGGTATAATTTGTAAAAAAAGAAACATGTTTTTTCATTGCATTTTGTTCATATACCATTATTTGTGTTAATATAACACATGTGTAAAATTAAAAATTAAAAAGTAAGGGATATAAAGTAAATTAAATAATTAATTGTAAAGATGTTAAATGTAACATTGAATTTTGAAAATAACCGTTTACAATTTTAATATAATAGTATAGATATAGATAGTATATATATAATGTTACATATTTATGCTACCAATAAAAATATTCAATAATTATTTTATATTAAAATTATTGACCAAAAAATTATAATATTAGAATTTATAATACTAATGAAAAATACTATTAATATATTTTAGTGGATCTACAATTATGTATTTTTAATATGCTAACGGTGAAAAAAATAAAACGTATGGATAGAAAACAAATTAATTCACAGATATTCATAGTTTTTAATAGTATGGTTAAATTAAAAAATATTCAATATTAGGCTCGTTTTGAAATATTGACGAGACTATTATAATGGTATAATTTGTAAAAAAAGAAACGTATTTTTCCATTGCATTTTTTTCCATATACGATTATTTGTGTTAACATGATTAGAGTGTAAAATAAAAAATGAAAAAACTAGGGATATAAAGTAAATTAAATAATTAATTATAAGGGTGATAAATGTAAGGTTTAATTTTAATGGATTTCAAATTCCCTCTCACATCACATCTTATTTTATTTTTAATTCACAGTTACAGTTTTTGTCCCTGAACTATTTTGATAGATTTACTTTTTACCTTTTAGTTTTACATTTTACATTTTCATTATATTAACACATATAAGCATATATTAACTAAAATACGTTAAAAAAATAATTTTTAATTTTAACAAGTTACACCATTATAATTGTTTCGTTGATACCTTCTAAATGAGCCCAATGTTGAATATTTTTTGATTTAATTATATTATTATATGTCATATATTATACCTTGGTTAATCGGTTTTATTTAAAAGAGAAAATGCATTACATCGAACGTAAGTTTTAACATCAAGATAACACTACTAAACAAACAGCCTTTTTCGGCAGAATATTCCGTCGGAAAATTTTCGGCGGATTTCCGACGAAACCCAACCTGGTCAAACCTCGTTGACTTTCGTCGGACATCCGCCGGAAATTAGTTTTTAAATTATTTTTTTTTAAAATTAATATTTTCGGCGGATTTTATTTAATTAATTTAATTAATTACTTTCCGCCGAAAACGCTAAAAAAAATTAAATATTTATTTTTTTCTTAGAAAAATTTTTATTAAAAAAATAAAAAAAAATTGATTCCGCCGAAAACGCTAAGAAAATTAAACATTTATTTTTTTTCTTAGAAAACATTTTTAAAAAAATATAAAAAAATTGATTTCGCCGAAAATCCGCCGAAAACACTAAAAACTAAATATTTATTTTTTTCTTAGAAAACTTTTTATAAAAAAAATTGATTCCGCCAAAAATCCGCCGAAAACGCTAAGAAAACTAAATATTTTTTTTCTTAGAAAACATTTTTAAAAAATTTTTGATTCCGCCGAAAACACTAAAAATTAAATATTTATTTTTTTCTTAGAAAACTTTTTATAAAAAAAATAAAATAAATTTGATTCCGCCGAAAACACTAAAAATTAAATATATTTTTTTTCTTAAAAAACTTTTTATAAAAAAAAACATAAAAAAAATTTGATTCCGCCGAAAATCCGCTGAAAACACTAAAAAATAAATATTTTTTTTTCTTAGAAAACTTTTTATAAAAAAAAATAAAAAAAATTTGATTCCGCCAAAAACACTAAAAAATTAAATATTATGTTTTATTTCTTAGAAAACTTTAAAAAAAATAAAAAAAAATTTGATTCCGCCGAAAACACTAAAAAATAAATATATTTTTTTTCTTAGAAAACTTTAAAAAAAATTAAAAAAAAAATTGATTCCGCCGAAAATCCGTCGAAAACACTAAAAAATTAAATATTATGTTTTATTTCTTAGAAAACTATAAAAAAAACAAAAAAAATTTGAATCCGTCGAAAATCCGTCGAAAACACTAAAAAATTAAATATTATTTTTTATTAGAAACTTTTTAAAAAATAATAAAAAAATTTGATTCTTCCGAAAACACTAAAAAATTAAATATTATGTTTTATTTCTTAGAAATCTTTAAAAAAAATTAAAAAAATTTGAATCCGCCGAAAACACTAAAAAATTAAATATTATTTTTTATTAGAAACTTTTTAAAAAATAAAAAAAAAATTGATTCCACCGAAAACACTAAAAAAATAAATCTTATTTTTTATTTCTTAGAAAACTTTAAAAAAAATAAAAAATATTAAATATATTTAAAAAAATTAAATATTTAAAAAATAATAAAAAATTTTGATTCCGCCGAAAACACTAAGAAAATTAAATATTATGTTTTATTATAAAACTTAAAAAAAATTATAAAAAAAATTGATTCCACCATCCAGTTGAGCTTTAATGGATCAAGTTGGTCTTTAACGTACCTAGTTGAGCTTTAATGGATGCAGTTGATTTGGTTACTGATTTGTTTACGTTTTATGTTTTGTTTACTGATTTGGTTACGATTGAGGTTCAGACATAAAGTATTAAGTTTATTTGGTTACGATTTGGTTACTGATTTGATTTGGTTACGATTGAGGTTCAGTAGCTATCGACTTGGTTACTGATTTGATTTGGTTACTAATTTGATTTGGTTATTGATTTTGATTTGGTTACTGATTTTACGATTTGCAAAGTTAGAAATAGATTATGGTTTATTCCTAATAATGGGGTTCAGGTTGTATACGGGGTATGATGCAAGTATTAAGTTTATGTTGGTGTTATTTGCTTATCTGCGGTGGAATTTGATCATAGTGGAAATTACCTAGCGATAGGAGGTTTAGACATAAGGTATGTCTACTTTGTCTTTGTTTGTGTGATTGACATCAGATATGAGGTTTTATTAGTGTATATATGTTGGGCTTTAATGGATACAGTTGGGCTTTAACGTTCCCAGTTGGGCTTCAATGGAACCAGTTGAGCTTTAACGTACACAGTTGGTCTTTACCGTACCTAGTTGGTCTTTAATTGATCCGTTTGGGCTTTAACGTACCTAGTGAGGCTTTAATGGGTATAGTTGAGCTTTAATCGATCCGGTTGGGCTCTAACGGTTCCGGTTGGGCTTTAACGTTCCCAGTTGAGCTTTAATGGATATAGTTGGTCTTTAACGTACGTAGTTGGCCTTTAATGGATCCACTTGGGCTTTGACGTACCCAGTGGGTTTTAACGGATCAAATTGATCTTTAATGGATCCCGTTGGCCTTTAATGGATCCGATTGGGCTTTAACAGATCTAGTTGGGTTTTAACGGATCCAGTTCGTCTTTAATGTGCGCATTTAGGATTTGACGTACCTAATTGGGCTATAACATATCCAGTTAGTATTTAAAGAATCCATTTAGTCTTTAATGGATTTATTCAGGCTTTAACAGATCCAGTTGGGTTTTAACGTACCCAGTTGGACTTTAACGTACACAGTTGGGCTTTAACGTACATATTTGGGCTTTAACAGATCCAGTTGAGCTTTAATGGATCCAGTTGGTCTTTAACATACCCACATGGGCTTTAACTTACCTAGTTGGGCTTCAATGGATCCATTTAAGCTTTAGCGTACCCAGTGGGGCTTTAATGGGTATAGTTGAGCTTTAATCGATCTCGTTGGGCTCTAACGGTTCCGGTTGGGCTTTAACGTTCCCAGATGGGCTTCAATTGATCCAGTTGAGCTTTAATGGATACAGTTGGGCTTTAACGGCTACACTTGGGCTTTAACGTACCCAGTTGGACTTTAACGTACCTAGTTGGGCTTTAATGGATCCCGTTGGCCTTTAATGAATCCGGTTGGGCTTTAACAGATTTAGTTGGGCTTTAACGTACTCAGTTGGCCTTTAACGGATCCAATTGGGTTATAATGGATCCGGTTGGGCTTTAACGTACCCAGTGAGGCTTTAATGGGTAAGTTGAGCTTTAATGGATACGGTTGGGCTTTAACGTACCCGGTTGGGCTTTAATAGATCCAGTAGGGTTTTAACGCACCTCGTTGGGCTTTAACGTACTCAGTTGGTTTTAACGGATCCAATTGGGGTTTGATGGATCCAGTTGTGATTTAACGCCAGTTAGGCTTTAATGGATCCAATTGGACTTTAACATACCCAGTTAGGTTTTAAAATCTCATCTAAGATTACATATACCTAAATATATAACAACAAAATTATTTTCAAATTTTTTTAATGATACATAAATATAAAATATGATTGACTACCAAACTTCCCCCCAAATTTTACTTGACATTTTAATTTCCCTCCCAAACTTCCCCCCAAATTAATTTCACTATCGACTTAGCTACCACCACCAAATCAATCCTAAGAGCATCTACAATGGTGGTTTGTTTTAAAAGTCCATATCCACATGGCATCTTATGCACTTCTCAACAAAAGTCCATACCATTGAGGGACAAAGAGGTTTATGCCACATATGTGAATTGGTTCATGGGTGAGGACCGGTTCTTTCTCAAAAAAGTGGGTCCCACTTTTAAAATAATAATAAAAAAATTAGAATTTAGGTTTTTTTTAATTTGTTTTAATTATAAAACCAAATTTATATTTATCAAAGTTAATTAATTAAAAATGAAAAATTAGAACTTATTTTAGAATTCTATTTTTTTATTTTAATTTAACGTAACTTTGAATTATTGTAAATTTTAATTTATTATGATTTTTGTTATTATAATTATTAATTATTGTCTTTTAATTAATAATTAGTTTTTAATTATTGTCTTTTATCATTATAATTTTATATTATTATAGTTTTTATTAAATTAATCATGGACCGGTCCATGATTGAGTGTGAAAGGTTTATGAAATGTGTAGGAAAGAGAAAACTGATGTGGCAGAGAGAGAAAGTTGATGTGGCAAAGTCATGAACCTCTTAAGAGGTCCATGATTGTAGATGTTCTAATATTGTTCCTAAAACCTTTCCCCCAAATCAGACGCAGCGGCAAGACTACCACCACCACCACCACCACCACCATCGCCGTCCCCTTCATCGACAGATCGACCACCACCACCGTCCCCTTCATCGGCAGCTCTCGTCCCCCCCCACCACCGTCCCTTCATCCTCTGTCCGATCGAGTTTTTTCTGCCACCACCACCACCACCAGCAACCACCACCACCAACAGTCACGACCACCGGTCGACATAAATCCTTTTCTGGTTTGTTCGATTCACAAGCTGGGTGGGTTTGTTGGTATACATTTATTTGGCTGATTTATTTTGGTATGATTTCTTATGGTATTGTTTTATTATGATTTAGATTCGTTGGGACTGATTGTTGCTGGCAGTGGATATTGTCGAAAGCTAGGTAACAATCTGCATCGACTACCCTAATGGATATTTAGTGTCAATAAGTGGGACGTTTGACTATTTTCACTACTTTCACTAATTCTGCAGATCTGCATCTGCTCCCTCGACGACCGACAATTCTCACGCTGGAGAAGAAAAGCTTGGCTCCTCTCATCTGGTTCGTTCTCATTCCTCTCCATCTCTCCCGATTTGTATTCTTGTTACCTGTGTTTTTCGATTTGAGATCCATAAAAATCTGGACTTTTGGACTGATCGATTCCTCTCTATCTGGTTCGATAGAGAAGAATGCATCTAGTGACTTATGTTATATATCAATCTTGAACTAAATCCTAGTTGTACAGTGGCCAATATGAGGACTTTGTTTAGCTAAATCTTGAGTTATGTGTATATGAACTTCTCTGATTGAATTTGTTTGTTTCTTGTGACCAAGCAATTAATCAATGTTCTTACTAAAGTTTAGCTAAATTTTATGAGGACTTTGTTTAGCTAAAGTTTATGTGGAACATGTATAAGAATTTAAACAATGTTCTTACACCAATTAATCATAATTGGAATTTGGAGCAGTTACCTTGGATGTTTTATATTCTGATGAATTAATGACCGATTAATGAGTTTCTTCTCATTCATATATATATATTCATTTTAACTCATCAGTTTTCACTTCCTATGATGAATGATAATTTAAATTAGGGAAACGGGAGATGAAGACGTGAGATTCAAAGTGTTGTACTGTGGGGTCTGTCACTCTGATCTTCACTCTATCAAGAATGAATGGTTCAATGCCAAGTACCCGATGATCCCTGGGTAAATCCCTCTGTTAATATGCTACTGATAACATTTGTTCATGATTTAATTTTGATCACTGATGGGATTTCTTTGTTAATTTATTCTAACATTTGGGTTATGCTTAATTAGTACTCTTTTCTCTTGCAATTAGTAGTTAACAGGTTTCGTATTTGGGCAGATTACCTTTTGGTCTTTTCTTGATTGTGTTGTAAAGAATCAGGGACTTTGTTTAGCTAAATCTTGAGTTATGTGTATATGAACTTCTCTGATTGAATTTGTTTGTTTCTTGTGACCAAACTACATGCATGTTTTCTCAATTTTGATATCATAGATCGTTCTTACAGGGCCAGTCTACTTGTATATATATATTTTTTGTTTAGAGGTTATGTTTCTATTGATTTACGACATTTTTATTAAAAGTGATTCAACTACTAAGACTTGCATATTTCCATTTATAGAACATCTCGACTACGCCTAGCTGACTTTGGAGTTCTGCATTGCAATGAAGCCAATGGGAAACTAACTGGTTTTACTCGTGATTGAAGATTTCAATAGGTATGCATAATTAGAGGAATGAACCTTTATCATATGCAAAGTTGACTGGAGATGAATTATTGCCACAATTAGAGGCTGGAGATGAATTTCTGCAGGTTTTTATCCTTGGGACATATCATCACTACCTTTTTTTATTGTATACTTCTTTTATTTAGTATATTGTGTAGGGATGTGAACGGATCGAGCCGAGTCAAGTAGCATGTTATTCGAGCTTGGCTCGAAAAATTAATATCAGGCTTGAGCTCGACTCCATCTCGATTTACTTTTTCAAAGTCGAGCTCGAGCTTGATTTTTTTTCAATGTTTGAGTTCGATCTCGATGCTCGTTTATAAGCTTGAACTCGAGATTGATTAACTCGTTTATTTTCTCATGCTCGATGACTTTATATTTTGATTTTATAATTTGTAAACATATAAAATATGTTGGGTCAAAAAAGGTATGCTCGGATATCTCGACTTGGCTCAACTCGTAAAGTTTAATCGAGCTTTCGAATGAATCGAGTTTAACACTGGTCTTATGGAGCTCGACTAGTTAAGTTAAGCGAACTTTATTTTGTGTTCGAGATCGACTTGATCTCGAGAATTATTAAGCTCGAGCTTGAGTAGTTTGTTTCAAGCTAAACTAGTTTACATTCCTAATATTGTATGTTGATGGTTTTTTTATTCGTTCTTGGAACGTGAGTCATCCTTCAATTCAGAAGCCAACCATGGCAATGCCAAAAGACCTAAACATTGACTAACAAGACCCTTAATGTTCATCCTCTGTTAACCACCTAATGTTCCCTTACACTAGTGTTTGACATCGAGATAAAAGAGTTAAAAGAGTTCAATGTCACATGCAAAGAATGATAGATCTGATTACATAAGTCTCAATTATGCAGGGAACAAAGGTTCTTGGAATAATTCAAGATGTTATTTGATTAACATAGATATCCTATTTTTGTGGTTGCAGATTGATGAGGCGTGCAAAACTAAGAATGGAGCTCATAACGAAAGAGAAGACCCGAAACACCACTTACCAAGAACGTAAACTTGGGATCATAGAGAAGGCTAACGAATTCACCATTCTATTGAATTGGTTGCTTAGTCTGTACCGCCAGACTACATTGAATTTAGTTTACAGATTTGAGATGATATTGTATTAAAGACAATAGTGTTTTGTAATGGTTTTTGCATAGGACTTACCAATGTTTTTTAACAGGTTTTTATAAAGATTTTATGTATTTTTAATTATTTTTTTTAAAATTAAAATATCAATTACCGACGGATAATCCGTCAATATGGTTAAATAATATAATTTAATATTTAAAATAATTTAATTTAAATAAATTTACCGACGGCTTAGTTGTCGTTAATCCGTCGGTAATACTGACCGTTGGTAATTCGTCGCTAAAATCCGTAGGTAATCCGATGGATCTTACCGTTTACCGACGGATTGGGCCGTCGGGAATTTCTGTTTTTTTTGTAGTGTAAATAATTTTTGGCGGAATATTCCGCCGAAAATCCGCCAAAACATTTTCACCAAAATATGTTTCTTTAAATTAATTAAGAATAAATTCGGCGGAATTTCGGCGGACTATTCCAGGGTTAAAGGAATATATGGTTAAAAAGACCATTATACCATCATGTGCAAGGCACATAAGGGCATTTAACAGTTTTAAATTAAAGAACGTTAGTTTCAGGGACCAAATCCGAGCACTTTTTTATACCATAGGGATTTTCTTGCAATAAAAATATTGTAAGGACTAAATGTGAGAAAAACAACAAACCATAGGGACCAAATTTGCAATTCACTCAAAAATTTATATAATCTTTCAAGTTAGATAAAATTTTTTGTAAATTACATAAAATATGGGTAGATACCTGGGATGTCTCGAATAATGTTAAATTATTAGTAGTTTACAATTAGTATATTAACGACTTAATCAAATGAGAATTTAGTAGTTTGTTATAGAAGTGAGATTCATTGTGAGCTAGTGATAATTAAGAATATTTCTTTAATTAATAATTGAGAACTATTTAGCTATAATTTAATAATTGACAACTCATAAATATTATCTCTCTCTTTTGGCATATCACACTAATCAATCTCTCTAATTTATCTCACCACTAATCAAGCCTAAAAAAATTTCTCTATGTGCAAACTATACCGAAGGTGGCGATGATCACATTGTTGACCGAAAAGGTTTCCTATGGAGATGGTTGTCAACTTCCCATAGGATTTTTGTTTATTTGTAAGTTTTCAATCATGTTATTTTGCCAGAAAAGGGTTATTGGCTGAAAAGGTTTCCAATCTTGTTCTTTTGTCAGGAAAGGATATTTTTTGGATTTGCAGGTCCATCGATATGTGTGTTGGCAGAAAACCCAGATCAAATATGGGTGGTATCGTACTAATATCACAATGTGTATCACAATTGGTTTATATCTTACTGTTTAGAAGTTTTTGGGTATCACAATGGGTATTATAGTGGTGTAAGTCGGAATAAGTTCGGTTGTAGTAAGGTTCGTCAGAGAGAAGAGAGAGGCAATAGGAGAGAGAGATTTTCAAAAAGATTAATTTACCCTTAAATATTATCCATAAATTTAATTTTTTTGAAAATTAATGGATAATTACCAATGTTAATATTTTTAATAATAGCCATTGATTATTAATAATAATGTATGGTTGAGATTGAATTTCACGGTTATCACAAACAACCGAATTCTCCCTTAAATGACCCCCTAATATACTATATTCAAATAAATTTCTAATATGTCAAAATTTGAGGAAAAAATTAAAGAATGTATCAGTGAGTTATTGGAAGTATGTATCAGTGTGTTATTGGAAGTGATGACTAATAAAAGTTTAAGGTCAAGTTGAAAGATCAAATACTCAATAGTTGAAAGAGTTTGACTAGAGGGGATTAAATTTAAACATGTTCATTGAAAACGTGAGATAATCGTTGGAGCAAAAACAAGTAAGAACAACAACAATAAGTGTAAGCAACGGAAATTGATAATTGCAATTACGATATTGATGTTAAACTTGAGTTTTATCGCTAGCAATTTCCTCTAACTGCTTATTTGTTGGGAGTTGTATGGATGATAATGTTCAAAATTCTACAATGTCAATATAAGTGTTCATATGGTTAACAGATGCTTCAAGGACACTGACTTGTAAAAAGATGCAACCATATGTCGAAACAATAATTGAAGGTATGATATTGATGCATATTGGGTGTTAAAACTATTGTGCAAAAGTGTTTATGAGTAGATTCGTATCTTATTAGTATTATTATGTAAAAATAATGAGTTAATTTGGTTAAGAATAGAAGTATGTATGGAGTTATGAACCCCAACTAGTCTAGAGTCAAGGCATGTGTTAATTTGGTGTTAGCTTATATTAGCTTGTAGGCCTTTTTTACTCTTTCCTTTTATTTTGTTTGCACTGGATATATAAACCTCTTTCCTGTGTATTGTCCATTTAGCAAACCTTTTCTCTGAAATCTATATGGTATCAGAGCCACCCAACTCTAAATTTGATTTATGTGTTTGAATAAACATTAACGTCATGGTCGGACGTAAAGATGATTCACGGTGAGTTTGGTTGGGTTTTAATCAACATTTAGAGAGCAGTTTCAGCCCCCTATTCTGGTTCGACTTTAGGTTTCGTGGTCTCTTCCAATTGTGGCAACCTGATTGTGGTTATTGTATTCGTACTCATGGTCGGACGTAAAGATGATTCTCTTTAATCGATTAGTGTTCAGTTAGATTTTAAAAATTATTCGTATTGGAGATATGTTATGAAGAATTTCTTGCTTAGAAAATCAATGTAGAGTTACATTAGATTTTTGTGGACTAAACCTACAAATTAATTTTTATTGTATTCAAAATCTTACGTTGGACCTTGTTTCTATTAGTCAATTATGTGAGTCTAGATACTTAGTATTCTTTTCTTCTTCCTCTCGTCTTATCCATGACCCGCGCTCATAAGCTGATTGTGACAGATCATGGGCAAGGACTTTATGTTTTAGGTGAACACAAAGTATCAGATGTCGCTACCACTACTTCAAATTTATCCTCTTTTTGTTGAGTAGTTTGTTGTCTACTTTTATCTATGGCATTCTCATTAAGGACATGTTTCCGCTTTGCGTCTATAATTTTTGGTATCTATATGGGTTTTAGGCCAATTGAATTGTCATGACATTTCTGATTGTAATGGTTGTAAACTCGTAAAATTTTCATCCTTACCTTTTTATAAAAGCATTTCATTTTCTCTTGCTCCTTTTAATCTAGTGCATTCTAATGTGAGGGGACCATCTTTTGTTTCTACAAAACGCAAATTTGATTTCCTTACCATTTTCAGTCACTTTAGAGCTCTTGTCAAAACCCAACATTTCGCTGTCATTATGTTCTTTCATTTTGACTTTGGTGGGGGGGGGTGAGTACACTTCTACCTCTTTTCACAGTTACTTGCTTCTGATGGGACTCTAACTCAATCGTCATGTATAGACACTGTAGATCCCAGTACAGTGCAATCAACAACAAATAATTAATAATGAATAACAATTGTATAGCCACAACCTCTAGTCATATGATTAATATTCAATCAAAAGGGTTTAGGTTTACAGAGATAATATCTGATCAGAGAAAGTAAACCTGTTGACTAGAGATCTGAAAATTATGAGACTGTCTAACCTAATAGTGAAACAAAAATGCCTTTATATACTTAGGCTTACAAGCAATTGGGCTTATGGGCTTTAGGCCCATCTAACAAAACAACTATTAATTAATTACATTTCGAACCCTTATAAATGCTTTTTACAACTTTCAACACACAAGACTTTCAGTCCTAACAATCTCCCCCTAAAGTTGAATAAGACATTTATCTTCTTGAAAATCATGCCTTGATCTTCTTTCCCTCTTGAATCTTTGAAGAACTCTGGTGTTGCATGTCTTCATGTCTTTCCACACTCCCCCTTGAATAAAGCTCTTGGTCTTCATAATTTCAACTTTGTAACCAGATTCAATGAACAATAGCCTCGACTGAATGCACTATCACGCAACTTTCAACTGTAGAAACTCAATCACATCGGATCAGCACACAAGAAAGATAATGTGAGAGTTACGTGACTTTCCACGGTGCAACTTCAGTTTAAAACAAAAAATCTGTCTTTGAACCGCGAGTTGAATAGACTTTCAGCTTAAGAACTTGTTTCAATCAGCTCGTAGGAGGAAATGACTTATAGCAAACACCATATGATACGGGATAGAAGAAATACAATCTTTGAAATCTTCATCTCTTTGATCTCTAGACTGTCTTCAGAAAAGCAAACTTTCACGAATCATCTTCATTCAGAATTTGAACCAATCTTGAAAAACTTGAACTTTCTTTCTTTATAACTTTGAAATTGAACTTTGTAAATATCTCTCCCCCTTTTTGATGATTGTGAACATTATGATCATCAAAACTCTTCAATTTCAACACATTCTTTGATCTCCTCCTTTGTGATGATTTGACATTCTCCGCCCTTTGATCTGAGTATCCGTCAATTCATGAAATGTATATATCCGAATCTTTTCAAATTCAGATATAATAGGAATTGTGAACCTGAATCAACAAATGATACAGTTAGTATGCCTGTAAGTAGCACGGAGCCACTTTGTACAACAGATGTACATTGGAAAGGAGATTCTGTAATGTTCACTCCCCAGGGCTTCCATTCAATCATCGAAAAACCACAAAGGAATTTTCTATGAATGTTATGACAAGAAAACTCGTTCCTTGTGTGCTCGTGAAAGTGTAGAAATGATTGAAGCTACTTAGCTATATCCGGCTTAAATTGTGTAAACTGTTGAGACAACAACAGATATTACACGGACTCAATGTGCATGAAAGAGGTGCGAAGGTGGGGCAACTTTCCTTCTTTTTCAATATCTAAATCTTCCGATTGAAGACAAGATAGCATATATGTTGCGTCCCCAAAGAAAATGAAACATTTATTTGTTAAGAAAGAAACGAGTGGCTGGTGGGGTTAATGCAAGAGTTGGCATGGGCTCACTGCCTGTTTCAATGATGGTCACCAAAGAATGTGAACCAATCAGTAGATGTGGATGCCCGGATCAGAAAGTGTTTGGTGCAGAGTTTTCATATTCTTTTAACTATGTTCTCACACCCTCTTTCTTTTTGTCATTAAAGCTCACTTCTAACCAAACTCTCATTTACATTTTACCGCTCAGCACAACGAGAAAAACTCAACCCGATGAGTTATCTCCCCAACTCTTTGATTTATGACCCCTCACCCCTCAATCACTCTTAGGATAACTTCCGGGGTAGGAAACACTGGTTTACGTGAATCCATGGAAGTTCTGTTTAAGCTCACACATGAATCCCATGTAAGTCCTAAAAAGAATGGTTGCTCAACAGTTTAACTTTAACAGTAAAGCACAAAATGTATGATAACACTATGAAAATCTATGCTCATAAGATTTGAGCAATTGAACTTTGAAGATTTCTCAAAACAAATATATTGAATGAAAGAAATGAAATCAAAAGAATTGTTTTGAGAATCTGACAATGTATCAATCATATCAAATGAAATGGTTAGGGTATCAAAGAATTGGATATTTTGTTTATATGAACAAATATAAACAATTTAGCAATGAAAGCACAAGATTAGAAATTATGATTGATGCTCAACAACATTGAATTTCAAACGGGGGTATTACAATCGAAAAATTGTTTCGTTATGAGACATGGTAATAACACTTTCAAATGAAGTACTAAACTGGTGTGTGTGAATACTTGACAGTATATGGACAAGATAATACGCAAGTATTGATCTTTGGAAACACACGGTTAGTTAAACATTAAATCTCAAAAATGAAAAACATTTAAAATCACACTTCTAACTTCATACAATCTTTTGAGAACCAGAAGTGGTTTGAACATTTCAGAAAACGTTTTTCATGTTCGAAAGTTGTTCTTCTTTCAAACAATCAGAGATCTAGGATTAGAAGATATTTACCTTTTTAAGCTCCCCCTCAAATAATGATAGAATGATTTATGTATTTTTAAGCTCCCCCTGGATATTTGCAAAATATCCAAGTCTGAACGTTGAAGAACGGGTCCTGATCTGTTATGTGATCAGAAGCCAATACTTCATTGAAGTCCGGGTTCTAAGCTGATTTACTTAGAAGCCATTGTTCTTCTACTCCCCCTTGACAGTAGGTGCTAGCAACACAGAATCAATTTTAGGCTTTGGTACCCACTACTATTTGGGTCCATGAGTGTTAGTTGCAGTTCTTGTGGGAGTAATAGAATAAGAACCATACCAAAAATGATCAATGGATTTGTGAATAGGATCATGTGTACATCAATAAGAAAAATAGTATTTCTTATCTGACAACCTGAGTAATTGATCTCTCGAGTAGATATGATCAGGTTTACCTTTACGCGCATTGTTCTTTTTGGCTTTGTGTGTATGCACACATGATTTATTACCTTTCAGCTCATCTTTCTTCTCATCTTCAACTGGTTTCTTCTTCCATACCAGTTCCTCTTCTTTATATCTTCTTCTTATCCTTCTTTGTGTACCTGAACCATCTACATTTTCATCAAAGAAAATGTTAGTACTGCGAATCTGATCATATGATTTAACTGACCTTTTTGATGAATCAGTTTTCAGATGTGAGCTTGAGGCTGTCTTTTTGAAGTCAGCTGAATTTTTTCTAGGTGTGTGGATTTGTGACTCTGAAGTCGTTTGCTCAGTCACCACTACCTTGGAAACAATCTTTTCAAGCTCTTTAGTCTTTGAAGCAAAGCTGTCTCTTTCTTTAATAAGCAGGTCAATCTTCGTCTCGCATTCAAACTTCGTTTTCTTCTCTTTCAGCACACTTTCAGATAGTTCAGATAGCTTCTTAGTAAGCTTTTTGATCTCAGCCTCAAATATACTTCGCTCTTCTTCAAATCCCTTCTCAGCATCATTTCTTTGGCAGGATATTTCTTTGAAGAATCCCACATTCTTTTGTTCGATAGCCTTCTTCTCTGTGGCAAACTTTTCTCTTTCAAGGATGAATAGTTTCTCAAAGTCAGAAACTTGTTGAGAAAGCTTTATGCATTTCAGCTCAATTGCTTTCTTCTCATCAACATATTTTCTCGAAAAATCTGAGAACTTCTTTGCGAAAGATTTCTCAAACTCGGATTTATCTTTAGCCAGCTTTCGCTCCAAATCAGAGATCTTTCTTTTAAGCTCAGAGTTCTCAGATTCCAATTCTCTTCCTTTTAACAATTCCCTTGGCCCTAATATCAACCATTTAGTGCAATCCCACAACTCTTTTCATGTCATTTTGTAAGTATTTATTTGACCATAAATTTCACTCAAAATGTCACGAAAAAGGTCACAAGAGATACTACTTGTCATATAATTTCGAGCTAAATTATTAGCCCACTCTCTTTTCTCCTGTTCCACAGTCGAAGCTTCTGCCGGAATTTGGGATTGCATCTCTCCTTCAGTCAATGATAATCTGATATAGGGACCACCTCATGTTCATCTATAAAATACAAAAAATCAGCTTTCCACCTTTCATATTCTCCTTTGGACCGTAGACTTGGTGGGTTCATTATCTTTGATCGTATCAAGTAGAATTAATTCGATCCAGTTTTGAAAAGAGATGAAACACAAAAGTGCAGGGACCAAAAGTGAAAAAGTGTGAAACTTGAAAGTTTAGGGTCACAAATGACAAACGACTAAAACCTTGAAGTACGGGGGCTGAAAGCGACACAAACAGAAACTACTAACTTGAGGGAATAAAAGCATAAAAATTAAAACTTCTAACGGACTAACTGAAAAAGGACTAAAAATGAAATAAAACTAACCAAACTAACAAACTAACCGGACTAACGGAGACTTAACGGAAAAAGGACCAAAAAGTAAGAAATTTAACCATCACTTAACGGAAACACTATTCATCATCTTCCTCGTTGATCCAACCTGCAAAGCTTCGAAACGGTTAGAAAATTTCAATGCAAAACGATCGTTAAAGCTCCCTGATCAGTCCTTAATAGATTAAAATTCAACTGGTCAACCCACAATCACAAACGAACCAACCGAAAACTTTTCGGAAAATGATCGAAAACTTAAAAAATCAGTATGGGTTAAAATTTTATGATAAAAAACGATCGTTTATGTTCCCTTAAGCTCCCTCAACTGATAGAATCCCGAAACAATCTCTTAAACTCTCGAACGAAGCAACCGAAGATTTTTTGGAAATCGAACAAGAATTTAAAAACTTGAAATTAGATGAAATTTTTCGATAGAAATCGATCGTTTAGACTTTGTAAGCAACCCTTAATAGTTTAAAATCGAAAAAGTTCGTTCACAAACTCAACCGAATCAACCGAAAGATTTCGAAAAACCAATCGAGGCCTTTAAACTTTTGTGACAGACGAAGTGTGGAACCGGGAGAGGTGATGCAAGGGACCGGACGGGGAGACACCGGTCGATTGAAGGTACCGGTCGAATGAAGGTATCAGTCGAGGGAGTGAGCAAGATACCGGGAGTTTGGTGATACCGGTCGAATGAAGGTATCGGTTGAGGGAGTGAGCAAGATACCGGGAGTTTGGTGATACCGGTCGAATGAAGGTATCGGTCGAAGGAGTGAGCAAGTTACCGGGAGTTTGGTGGTACCGGTCGAATAGACAAAGGAAATATGATATATATATATATATATATGTATATAAGCGACGCAGAGAGAGGAAAAAAACAATCAGATCCTTTTTCTGGAACTTCCTTGTCTGCGAGTTGAAAAAAAAACGAGGGGGAGAAATGGCGATAGAGAGAGAGAGTGCGACGTGGAGAGAGATGGTTGGACCGAGAGAGATGATGAAAGTGCTGAGCAATCAAGAACGTTCCCTGTAGAGCTATCTGAATACGTCACACTGATGTTGGATCACATTGTGATCCACATAAGTCAGTAAAAATTCCTGGAGAGGATTGTACAACTCACACTGATGTTGGATCACCAACTAATGGTTCTGAAAAGAAATTACCTTTTAGAAGCACAGACTGTAGTTTTAAAACTTGAATTAACTTGAATAGCCAACTGCAGTTGTAAAACTTGGATTTGGTACCGGTCAAGAGTAGAATACCGGTCAAGAATAGAATACCGGTCAAGAACAAAGCCAAAACATTGTATCGGTCAATTGTAGAATACCGGTCAAGAACAAACCCAGAACAATGTATCGGTCAATTGTAGAATACCGGTCAAGCAGGGTATCGGTCGATAGGGTCCGGTCGAAATCGATAACAGATAGCCCAATAAAATCGATAACAGATAAGATTAAGAACCGATAAACTCGATGAATTTGACGAATGATCGACCTAGAAAAATCAATTGCACCCAGAAAAATTAATCAACCAAGATTAATGAATCGATCGACCTTTACTCAAACAAAAAAAATTTGATTTTAAAACCATAGTCGACCGATAAATCAATCCAGAAAACTATTAATCGACAGAACCGATAAAATACGATATGCAGACCGGACTCAAAGAATTTTGAACCCAGAAAACAATTTTCCTGAAAACAATTTAACAAACAGTTCGACCGAATGGAGTAATTTTCCAGAAAAACAAATCGATTAAGCTTCAGAAAACAGTCGACCTACCTGTTAAGTCTAAATATTGTATCCAAGATTTAATATGGAAAGTCAAATTTGTAAACGTCAACATGGTCAAAGTCTTGTAATTGTCAAAGCTTGTATTAGTTTTAATTAGCCTTTATGTCTTGTTTAGTTGGTTGTATAAATAAGTTTGCCTTGTAATAGTTTGGAAAGTACATCAGTGTAAACTTTCAGATAAGTGAAATATATGACGAGAGCTTTCAAGATCTACTTTCTCTCTAGTTCTTAATTGTTAATTCATTGTTTTGATTGAGAATTGCTTGATAATATGGGATAACAATAGGTATCAGAGTTGAACCAAACTTTTCAGGAATGATTTGATCATGATTTGAATTGAAATCTGTGTGTTTTGGATCAAAAATCTATATTTTTGAAAGTTTTTCAAGAAAACGAGTTCTTCTCTGTTCAATCTGATTTTGTTGGTAAAATCGTTTTTAGTGCAAGAAAATGGAATCATTGTGTTCGATTTATGTTGGTGATTGATTTTTGTTTTAGTTCCATATCTTAATTCATTCAAAATCAATTCCAATTTTCGATTTTTGAAATTGTCTTGAACTCAAGTTCCGTCTCTGTTCATGATAAAAAATGTGCAAATTGTTGTTTTAAATTTGAATTTGTTAGTATATTTGAGTTTCGTACTGTTTGTTGATAAATCTGACAAGTTCTTGAAATCAAATGCGCATGTTTGAATCAATTTGAGAAAGTAACAGCCAAGAGCTTGACTTTGCGGAAGTTCATATGGTTTGCGCAAGTTTCATCTGGTTTGCGCAAGATTCATAATCTTTTGTGTGAGATTATCCGAGCTCTAAGAAGAAAGTTTAGTTTGCGTATCAAGACACATTTGCGTATCTTTAAGCATATGCAAAGTCTCTCTTACGCATCGAGGCAAAAACTCAAAGTATCTCTTGCGCATCAAGGCAAATACGCAAAGTCTCTCTTTGCGCATCAAGACTCATACGCAAACCTAGTTTGCGTATCACACAGGTTCCGAGAACCTTTCTTTGCGTATTCTTCAGGACCCGAGAACTATACTTTGCGTATCACGTCGGTTCCGCAAAGCTTACTTTGCGTCTCCAGTGGGTCACGCAAACCTGACTTTGCGTATCAAGTGTGTCCCACAAACCTACTTTGCGTATCACATTGCTTGCGCAAAGCTCCATTTGCGCAACTCTCTGCTTACGAGAACCTCGAATTTGCGCATCACATTTATTCTGAAAACTTTTTGGTTTGCGCAACTCATTGTTCACACAAAAACTTCTACTTTGCGCGTTATTAAGTGTTGGTCAATTTTTTTTAAATTTTTTGTGCTAGATTTCAATTTAATCTGATTTTTGATTTTCTGATATATAGTTTGGAACGATCATTCATATCAAGCTAATGAACTCTTTCAAAATGGGATATTTTGCAGAAGTTGAAGAGAAGATTAGAAAGCTGAATTTAGAGAAAATAAATCTGGGTCATGCCGTTGACTTTCATTCTCAAAAGTCAAGAGCATTTTGAAGAAAACTTAAGACTGAAAGAGGAAATTAGTGCCTTAAAAAATATCCATGAAGATCTTCTGAAAAGATCTTCTGGGCTGAATAAAGAGAAGATAAAAAGATTGGAATCTGATAACTCTGAGCTTAGAAAGAATTTATCTGATTTTGAAAAACAGATTGCTGAAGATAAAGCTTCTTTTGAAAGTGAAAAGAAATTTTTTTCAAAGAAGTTCTCAGATTTCTTGAAGAAGTGTTATGAAGAAAAGAAGTCGGTTGAGCTTAAATGCATAAAACTTTTTCAACAAATTTCAGATTTTGAGAAAGTACTGATTTTGGAAAGAGAGAAGTTTGATAAAGAAAAGAAGGCCATAGAGCAAAAGAATGTAGGATTCTTTAAAGAATTATCCGGCCAGAGAAATGATTCAGAAAAAGGATTTGAAGAAGAAAGATCCACCTTTGAGTCTGAATCAAAAGGCTAACTTCCAAGTTGTCTGAATTATCTGCTTATGCGCTGATACAGCAAAAGACAAAGTCTGAGTTCTCAAAGAAGATTGACCAACTTGAGAAAGAAAGAGACATCTTTACATCAAAGATCAAAGAGCTTGAAAAGTCTGTTTCAAGTTCTACTCAGAAATCTGTCTCTTCACAAAGGTCAATTAAATATTTTAATTAGATTCGTCGATCTAACATTTTCTTTGATGAATATTTAGATGGTTCAGATACATCTTTAAGAAGAAAAAGCTACAAGAAAGAGAAACTGGTCTGGATAAAGAAATCTGTCAAAGATGACAAGAAAGAAGAGCTGAATGGAAAGACATCATGTGTACATCCTCATCAAGCAAAGAATAACAAAGAATATAAAGGTAAACCTGACCTCAAATACTCAAAAGATCAATTACTCAGGTTTTCAGGTACTAAATATTATTGTTCTTATTGGTGTACATATGATCACATCCACAAGACCAGTGATCATTTCTGGTATGGTTCTTACTCTATTACCCCCACATGAACTGCAACTAACATTTCTGGACCCAAATACCAGTGGGTACCAAAGAAGAAAATTGATTATGTGTTACAGGCACCACACGTCAAGGGGGAGTAAGAAAGACGATGGCTTTTGAACACAACAGTTCAAAACCCGGATTTCAATGTCAAAAATTATGGCTCTTGAGTAAATCAGCTCAATACCCGGACTTCAAAGTTGAAAGATTATGGCTTCTAAGTATATCAGCTTAGGACCCGTACTTCAAAGGATTAAAGCCCTATACTCCCGTGATATCATAAGAGATCGTATTCCAACACTCAAATGAGGACATCAACCTTCAAGGGGGAGTACACTCTTTCTGCAATAGAGAGATATGATGGACTACATTCCAGAAGGAATTGTGGATATCTATCCTAGACTTTTCATTGATAGATTTTCCTGATATGACGGACCGCATTCCAGAAGGAGTTGTGGATCTCTATCTTGTTTTAATTGATATATCTACTAATGCATAAATTATAGGGGGAGTACATGTGATGGCTTCTGATCACATGACAGATCAGGACCCGTTTTTCAACGATCAAAGAAGGATATTATGCCAATATCCAGGGGGAGCTTCAAAGATATAAATCATTTAATCAAGATTTGAGGGGGGGCTGAAAAGGTAAATATTTTCTGATCCTAGATCTCTGATTGTTTGGAAGAAGAACAACTTTCAAGCATGAAAAACGCTTTCTTAAATGTTCAAACCACTTCTCTATTCTCTAACAATTTCATGAATTTAGAAGTCTGCTTTTAAATAGTTTTCAAATATTGAGCCTTAATGTTTAACTGACCGTGTGTTTCCAAAGATCAATACTTGTGTATTATCTTGTCCATATACTGTCAAGTATTCACACACACCGGTTCAGTTTTTTATTTGAATTTGTTATTACCATGTCTCCAAACGAACCAATTTTTTTCGATGGTAATACCCCCGTTTGAAATTCAAAGTTGTTGAGCATCATTCATCTTTTCATATTTGTGCTTTCATTGACAAATTGTTTATATTCGTTCATATAAACAAATTTCCAATTCTTTGATACCCTAATCATTTGATTTGATCTGATCTTAATCATTGTCAGATTCTCAAAACATTTCTATTCTTTCTTGATTATTCATTCATATAAAGTTTTGAGAAATCTTAAATGTTTAAAATTGCTCAAATTTCATTTCTGATTTTTGATGAGCATACATACACTGACATATGATTTCTTGTGCTTTTCATATCAAGAAAATCATTGACTTGCATGTACTTTTAGGAACATGGGATTCAGTGTGAGTGCTTAATAGATCTTCCATGGATTCACGATAACCAGTGTTTCCTACCCCGGAAGAAATCCTTTGAGTGATTGAGGGGAGAAGGGTCTAAAAGAATTGAGTGTTGGAGTGAGCTGAGGTAAAATGGAAATGAGAGTTTTGTTAGATGTGAGATTATATGTTTAAAAGAAAGAGGGTGTGAGAACAGAGTTAAAAGAATATCAGAACTCTGCACCAAACATCTTTCTGAGTCGGGCAACCACATTACTGATTGGTTCACATTTCTTTGGTGACCATCATTGAAATAGGCAAATAGCCCATGCCATCTCTTGCATTAACCCCGCTAGCTACTCATTCTTTTCTTAAAAAGAGAATGTTTCACATTTTCTGGGGAAGCAACATATAATCTATTGGTTCTTCTCTTGGAAGATACTGATATTGAAAAAGAAGGAAAGTTGCCCCACCTTCGACCCTTTCTCATGCACATTGAGTCCATGTACAATCATTGCTGTCTCAGTTATTTACATATTTCGAGCCTTATGAAACACAATCATTGTGCTAATTCTTTCAAACACAAGCACGAACACACAGAAAATTTGTTTTTCTGTCAGAACATTCATAGAATTACCTTGTGTTTTTCAATGATTGAATGGAAGTCTTGGGGAGTCATCATCAAACCAACTCCTTCAATTGTACATTTGTTGTACACAGTAACTTTGTGTTACTGACAGGCATTCCTAACTGTTTCATTTGTTGATTCAGGGTTACCACGATCACTTTATCTGAATTTGAAAAGATTTGGGTATAAACTGTTCATGATTCGATTCTTCAGATCAAAGTGCGCCTATTGTCAAAAGGGAGATTGTTATTTGGTTACAAAAGGGGTGATCAAAGTCTATGCTGAAATTGAAGAAATTTTGATGATTATGATGCTCTCAATCATCAAAAAGGGGATAATTATACAAAGATCAATTTCAAAGTTCAAGACTGACGAAAGTTTGTTTGGATCAAGATCTTCAAAGTCTGATGAAGAAATTCTGAAAGTTCAAAATGCTTCCGCTGTTACAAAGATAATTGTATCTGAAGAAGATTGTTCAAAGTGAATTCAAGATGATTTGTGAAAGTCTGTTCTTCCAAAGATGGTCCAGAGATCAAGATGATTTTCAGAAGTTTCAAAGTTTGTTTCAAAGTTGTCAAAGTTTTTCAGAAGATTCAAGAAATCTATTTCCGAAGATTCAAGAATTCTGTTTCCTGTTCAAGACATGTTGACTTTCAAAGCTTCAAAGATTAAAAAGACTTTTCAAGATTCTTCAAAAGGCTGAAAGAGTTCAGATTGTGAAAGCTTCAAAGAGACAAAAGCTGAAGAATCAAGAGCTAAATACTAGTGTCAAATTTTTATTAAATCTTGAATACAAAGGGCGAGATTGTTAAGTCTAAATATTGTATCCAAGATTTAATATGGAAAGTCAAAGTTGTAAACGTCAACGTAGTCAAAGTCTTGTAATTGTCAAAGCTTGTATTAGTTTTACTTAGCCTTTATGTCTTGTTTAGTTGGTTGTATAAATAAGTTTGCCTTGTAATAGTTTGGAAAGTACATCAGTGTAAACTTTCAGATAAGTGAAATATATGACAAGAGCTTTCAAGATCTACTTTCTCTCTCTACTCTCTCTCTAGTTCTTAATTGTTAATTTATTGTTTTGATTGAGAATTGCTTGATAATATGGGATAACAATCTTAACCCATAAATCAAACGAACACGATAAACGATATTAAGCAAATATTCAATTAAAGGGTTTTAGACAAACCTTTTTTGATCGTATCGAATAAAAGTAATTCGATTCTGCTCTGATACCAATTGTAGATCCCAGTACAGTGCAATCAACAACAAATAATTAATAATGAATAACAATTGTATAGCCACAACCTCTAGTCATATGATTAATATTCAATCAAAAGGGTTTAGGTTTAAAGAGAGAATATCTGATCAGAGAAAGTAAACCTATTGACTAGAGATCTGAAAATTATGAGACTGTCTAACCTAATAATGAAACAAAAATGCCTTTATATACTTACGCTTACAAGCAATTGGGCTTATGGGCTTTAGGCCCATCTAACAAAACAACTATTAATTAATTACATTTCGAACCCTTATAAATGCTTTTTACAACTTTCAACACACAGGACTTTCAGTCCTAACAGACACTCCTCAACACAACGATGTTGCTGAAAGGAAACATCGTCATCTTGTTGAAACAACCTGTTTGTTTTTGTTGTTAGCCGAGGTTGCTAATGCATTTTGGGGTGGATTAATTCTTAATGTTGCCTATGTCATTAATAGAACTCCAACATCTCATAATTCAGATTTGTCTCATTTAAAAAAATATTATATGGTCCCCTGATTATTCTTCACTGCATATCGTTGATTGTACTTACTTGGTTCTCTGACCACACGTTAAGCGTAACAAATTATCACCTCAGTCTGCCTTTTGTATTAATTGGGGATATGGTGTTAGTCAAAAGGGATATAGGTGTTTTGATCCATTTAGTCAGAAACGGTATTTCTCTCATCATGTGATGTTTTAGAGCATATTATTTGTCTCTCTATTCCTGCTAGCTCATATCATATGAAAAAGTCTTCTCTCACTTGTATTGATCCTTTCGGTGTTGACATTGGAGAAACTCCTATCACACACTCAATTACCTTTGTTCCTGAGACATCCAACGAGAAGGTTCCACCCAACATCTAACACTTCAGCTCCTAGGACATCCACCATTAATGTTCTTCCACTTATGCACTCAGTTATTTAGTGACACCTCAGATGATCCTCCACTTAATAAATCTGTCTGACCCGTAAGTCTACTAAACTCCCTGATTTTGCTTACTCATCTTATTTGCTTCCTTTCCTTCATTTGTTGCTTCTATTCATCATATTTCCAAACCTACCTTCTATAGAGATGTTGTTTCGAACCCTCTTTGGTGGACTACTATGGTTGGAGAACTTAATACTCCACATCAGACCCATGCATGGGATCTAGTACCACTACCATCTGGTAATGGACCTATTAAGCGGTATAAGGATCGAATTGTTGTTGAGTCTACTAGAATAAAACTAAAACTAATGGACCTATTAAGCGATATAAGGATCGAGTTGTTTCTAAACGATACTCGCAAAAGTATGGCATGGATTATGAAGATATATTTTCTCTCATTGCAAAAATGACAATTATTCGTACTATGATTGCAGTATCTTTTGTTTGTCGAAAAAAAATATATCAGATGGATGTGAAGAACACATTTCTAAATGGAGACCTTCATGAAGAAGTCTACATGATGCCTCCTCCAGGTGTTCTACATCATCCTAGGGAAGTCTTTGAACTTCGTAAACCACTTTATGGGCTCAAACAAGCACTTCATGCTTGGTTTGAGAAATCTCCATGGTGATTACATCATTTAGGTTACATCCTAGCTATCACGATTCGACCTTTTTATCAAGCGTAAGAGTGCAGGTCGTATTCTTTTATCCTTATATGTTGATGATATGATTATTAATTGTGATGATTGCGATGACATTGAATCTTTGAAGCGTTACTTGGCTCGTCATTTTGCTCTAAAAGACTTCGAAATATTATGTTCATTTCTGAGTATTCAATCTGCCAATTCTCCATAGAGTTATCTCTTATCTCAGTCATATTATATGTATGATCTATTTGAACATGCACAACTTACTGACAATAAGACAATTGGCACTCCACTTGAGAGCAATGCTCGTTATTCTACGACTGATGGCATTCCCTTATCGGATCCCAACTCTATCGTAATATTGTAGTCAGCTTGGTATGTCTCATGGTAACTCGCCCAGATATTGCGCATGTTGTGCATGTGGTTAGTCAATTTGTTACTGCTACTACTACAGTTCACTTGGTTGTCGTTCTTCATATTCTGAGATATCTTCAAAGAACGCAATTCTAGAGCCTCCTTTTTCCCTCCACATCATCTTTAGAGTTACATGATTATAGTGATTCTGACTGGGATGTTGATCCGACAGATTGCAAGTCCACCACCAGTTTCTGCATTTTTCTTAGTGATTCTCTTATTTCGCTAAAGAGTAAGAAACAGGATGTCGTTTCTAGGTTTTCCACACGGGTGAATATTGTGTCGTGGCATTGACTACTTGTGAGATTGTTTGGTTATGTTTGTTACTTACAAATATGGGTGTCTATATATGTTAGCCTACTCCCCTACATTATGATAGTAGTAATGCAATTCAGATCACGCGCAACTCTGTCTTCCATGAGTGAACCATGCATATTGAGATTGATTATCACTTCACACATCATCATCTATAACATGGAACTATCTCATTCCCCTTTGCTCTTTCTTCTCTGCAAATTGTTGATATGTTCACGATGGCTCTTTCCACTTCGTGGTTTGATTTCTATCTAACAAAATCTCAAAGCTTATCATTGTCGCATCGTAAGTTTGAGGGGGATGTTAGATTATATTAGCTTATAGGGTTTGTGCTTGGGCCTTTCTTAGTCTTTCCTTTTATTCTGTGTGCCCTAGATATATGAACCTCTTTCCTTGTGTATTGTCTTTTTCTATTATTATTTTTGAATGAAACCCTAGCAAAACTTTTCTTAGAATCTACAATTGGCACAGCCATGTAGCTTTTGTGTTATGATTTGGCACACTTCTGTGCTATAATTTGGCACAACCGTGTGGCTTTGTGGCATGCCATGTGAGTTTACTTCTTGATTTGGCACGACCGTGTGAAACCAATGTTCTAATTGGTGTGAGGTGTGACATGGCAGTGAGGTCACGCCTTAACCCTTACGATCCATGATGAGACTATAACATTTTTCAAGGCGTTACTTATGGAGACAAATTTGTATATCATATATATATATAATGATAGATATACAAACATATTTAAAACTATAACTCATTGAATAATTGATATTGAACCATTTAAATTAGTTATATACTAAAAGCTAAAAATATAAAAGACTAAAAAGGAAAAAGAAATCAAACAACGCCTTATAAAAAGCACACATCCGGCCTTGGTGTGCCACAGGCTTAACATGGCGACCAAGAAGACGTACTGTAACACCCTCAAATCTGGAAATAACAACCAATTTAAAAGTTTCTAAATAAATCAATAACTGAATCACCTAAAATAACAATTTAAGGTTTAACTTCAATAGACACGAATCAAACCTTATACAAGATCTATAATAGGGACGGGTGATACTAAAACCTAATAACAATCACTATCTCCAAAAGCGAAGACGTCATCAAATAGCTAGAACCTTCTCGTGCATCTAACTGGCTCTCAACTTTTGACTATGTCACTAGTACCATAACCCCATCAAGGACCTGATACGCATGCCGACAAATAAAAAGGTTAGGCTTAACGCTTAGTGAGTTCGAGAGTTTTCAACATTTATATAAAACAGTAAACTTAAGAATGCTTTTTAAATCAAGGTTTCTAGAAAGGAATGTACAAAAATGTAAAAGTAACACCTTTCCGAAAACCCACAATTTTCGTGCTAAAAACCCAATACAAACCATTCTTTCATATATGAATTCAAAACCAATAGTCACACAAAACGTGAATAACGATAAATGCTCAAATATTGAAATTCGGATTAAACTTTATTGTCCAAACTACCGAAATATGAGTAAGACTCAAGCCCAAAAATGTGCAACTACCCAATTCGGATAAAATAATTATCTGCACTAAAACAGTGTGCAACAAAATGTTTATACAAACTCCAAAAGTGGAACTTCACGATAGTACTCCAAGTACTTTAACGATCCTTGGCCTCGAAATCAAAATTTGACGCCTAATATCACATAATGATTCGAACCACAAAACAAATATTTTATTCAAAAGAACTCATCCACTGAGCCTGCCACTTTTTAACAACCATTAAAAACATGGCAACTCAAGAGTTCCACACAACTCGGATGCAAATAATCGCCCAAACCTCTAACCCGAGGAGCACTGAAATGGACGACTTACTACTAGAGTTATTGGAAAATCTCACAAGTCTAACGTTTCAGAATCTAAAATTCACTGGCTTTTCAAACTAAAGCACTCAAAATGCACACTAGTCCATCTATCCATCTCTTCCACTCTCAAGGCTCTCTTAGCCCTCACCCTTCACAATGGGCTTACATCTATGGTTCTAACGAGTTCATGGTTTTTCATGTGTAAGACTCAAAAAATATGCCAGTTCACAATTTTATAAGACGTTTTTAGCACAAAAGCTTTATAATTTGTACGTACGTTTAAAATTTACTACCATTTACTAGGTAGTCGTGCAAAATGATCCCAAATGCCACACGTATAAAACCATTTTGAAAGTCATTTGATCATTACTCCAGCTAATAATGACAACAACAAAAGTTGCTCAACAAAATTTTCAAATGAACCTTTGTGGTCCTTACATGCATCGATTTATGCCAGGTATGTAAAATAATTCTCGGCACTAAAACAATATGCAACAAAATGTTTTTACAAACTCCAAAAGAAGAACTTCATGAAATCAAGCTCCAAAAATTCTCTCTTTTAAACATAAAATGTGATAGAATAAAATTCTCCAACAAAACCCACATGCATCATTTTATTCCTCAAAACTTAGCAAAACGACTTGGTCAAAACATAAAATAATTTAGATCGTCTTCAAACTTTAAACCGAACCACCAATATTCTCTATGTTTTAAAATAGTGTATATAATGCCATGCACTCCAAGTAATCTATATAACGTACTTGCGTGAGCCACAATGGTAACAACAAGCGAAAGTACACAAAACAAAACGTTAACATGAACCATAATAGTGACATTATACACTTACTCACCCCATGGGTATAAATAAATTCATACGACAAATAGTGTGCAACAAAATGTACTAGCATAAAACATCAAAACATAAATCACACGATATCAAAATTCCAAAAAATTCCCTTTTCGTTGCAATTCATGTAACACCCGTAATTTTTGGTAAGCAAAGTTCACCCAGATGTTTTTGGAACTTGTAAATGGTGGGATTTTGTTGGGAAAACATTATTTAAAGTCCCTTAGAGTATCGGGAGTGTTGACATTGAAAAGGTTGAGTTTCGGGGCTTGGGAAGGGTCCCGCGACAATGCCCGGCGACTATGACAGTGTCATAGTCAAACTGTCACAGTTGCTGAGATTGTACCGAAGGCTGATACACCCCAGTAGTAATGACTAGTGACATTGACCAGTGCATTGTAACCTAACAATGTCGCACAAATGGGGATGTAGGCTGATAAATCCGATTTTCAACTCATTTATCCATTTCTCATTTCCCCTTTCTTCCCAAACTCTCCCTAGAGCAAACCTAAAATGTATTTGGTGATTTTAGATCATCTTTGGCTCAAATCTTTGGGTATTATGGAGTTTAACCATCAACAAGTTAAGGATTGGAAGCTAGAAGCTAGGATCAAGAGCCTCCATCTTCATTTTCAACCTCAAGCTTCATTTTAGGGTTTTCTAGATTTTCACCAAAACCTAAGTGGTAAGGTCATCCTCTCCATTTTTAAACCTTATTATAAGATATAAATATTTCATTAATGATTTTCTAGTGATTGTGTTTCTCGAATTTCGGATTTTGGAGAAATTAGGTCAAAATTTGGGTTTTGGCTAAATTGGGGGTTTTGATACAAAGGTTTGGGGAACGATTCCAAATGGTTGAATATGATTATTTATGGTTGGAAACTTATGGATCTAGGGTTTTGGAAGGATTTTCTTGTAGATTCAAGTTTCTCCAAGGAAGCTCAAGTTGGGTAAAATCTAGATTTAGCCTAAATCTAGCAAGGTGAGTTCAAGTTGATTTGTGAAAACGGTGTACATGCCAAAATGTCAATTTTTAAATGTTTACATGTTTTACATGAATTTATCAAATGTTGAGCTAATTGGTCGGTTTTGATTATTTGAAGTATTTAACTTTATAAACTTTGTAAAACACCCACATTTGGGATTTTGGGCATTTTGATAAATAAATCTTGAGTATCAGTATTTTTAATGATTTGTTTTAGAGTATGGGATCTTTTGAGTATAAATGCACTTTTAGTGTGTGTTTTGGAGAAATGCTTGATTTTGTGTTATGGGATGTTTTTGAAAGAATAAATGGTACAAACTCATTTGGAAAATGATTTGTCCCAATTTAAACCATGTTGGAGTTTATTTTATGTAGTTTGGAACATAGGTTTGCATAAAAGCGGGTTGTTTACGTTTTATTGTATTCTATGTTTCTTTTACAAATGGTAGTTGATTTGGTTGAGCTATATGGCTCTGGTTTTGACTCTGTCGGGTTTTGTGGACATTTATCCAGTTTTGATAGCTCAATGTAGAGCTTTGATCTTGATTTATATTTATATGAGATTTACACATTTCGAATGCGTTAGTTAATTCGTTTGGAGTCATATAATGTTTTAGACCTTATTGTTATGGATCCATTGGTACGGTGTTCTTAATGTCCCGTTTAGGACAAGTTCACCACTTTGGCACAGAATAGTCACCGGGTCACCATGGTAAGTAAGGTGTGGACCTATATGGTCGGGCAGCATCCCATGGGCAGTAAGGTGTAATTCCAATTGTGCTTGTATGTTTTGTGTGGATTTGGATATCTCAAAGTATAGATCCAGAGGGGTTGAATTTGAGTCTCCACGGGCAAAAGATCTAAAGGGGTTGAGCTCGATATGTCTTATGAGTATAATCCATACGTTTTGGTTTTCTACATAGTTATGTGACCTACTTTTGTGTTCCGTCACGTGCAATGTAATCGAGTCTCCCCTTTCACCGAAAGGTGTTGTTTTGGGTATGGAGTTTTATAACCCATGTTTTCGGTGACGTTTTGAGTATTGGTTGTTATCCATGTTCTAAGGTTTTCGAATATTTAATCTTATCCATATTTTTGGATGTTTTGGATGATAGAGTTTATCCACGTTTTCAGTATTTGGTTGTTAAAGTATAAGTTATGTTTTGCGTGAGTTTTGGGTTTATATTCGACGGAACGTTTTGTATCGTGGTTTTAATCACGAAGATGATGAATGTTGGAAAAGAAATTGGTTTCAAACTTAATGTATTTTATTTTGGGAAATCACGTTTTAAATAACACTCTTAAAGTTTATTGTTTTACATATATATGATGAAAACTCTTGAGCTCAGTAAGAGTTAAGCCTAACCTTTTATTTGTCGACATGTGCATCAGGTTCCAGTTGGGGAATGGTTCTAGCATTACTATGAAGAGATGAGCACTAGTTTTACACGAGTTTAAGTAGTTTGGTGAAATCTTCCGCATTTTGGAGATAGTGACTGTTATTGGGTTTTAGTAACATCGGTCCCTATTATAGACCATGTATAAAGATTGAATTGTGTTTAATGAAGTTAAACCTTAAATTGTTGTTGTAGAAGAATTAGTTATCGATGCATTTAGAAAATTTTAAATTAGTTGTTATTTCCAGATTTAAGGGTGTTACAAGTTGGCATCAGAGCTTAAGTTTGAGAGAATTTGGTGTTGACTTTGGATGCCTAGACTCAAACTAGCGTTCTTTAAATGATTTACAGTGAAATTGCACAATTAGGCACTTTAAGGTAGGATATTTTAAGGTTTATAGAGTCGCTAGAATCAGGAGTCGTGACGAGGGTATCAAGGATAGTCTTGTACGATACGTTCATAATTAAACCTGTCTAGTGTCATGGTGAACTTACATGTTACATGTGTATGCTTGAATCCTCTTCATGAGATGACCGATGGGATAGTTGATGAGTTTCTGAGGAGTAGTAGCTTGAATAAGTTGATGTTTATAGTATTGTCACTTAGGGTGACGGCTAAGGATGATGAATACCTTATGTTGACCATGTTGGGTCAGAGTTATTGGTTGGATTAGCACCATATACTTTTGGAATTGACATTATTCGAGGAGAAATTGTAAGGTGACCCGAGGAAACATCCAATTATTGCTTTAAGATGTTTGAGCATCCATATGACGATAGTATAACTGCGAAATTGAGGAGCGTGGTTTCGATACTTTGAGTGTCGATCAAATTTATGCACGAAATTTATTTCCAAAATAAATTGCATCAATTATTTCCCATGTTTTCGAAATTATCATGTAGTTTATATTACAAAAATCTTGGAAAGTTGTTTAGCACACACAAGGTTTTAAACCATGATTTTAAACATGCATCAATTTATTTGATTGCATGAGGTTGCAAACTTTGCTGAGATTTTCTTTATTCTCATTGTTGTCCAACACTATTTTCGGATATTGTAAGTATCTAAGATTTAACATTGTTTAGGGTATCGGACAAGTAACTGCGATTTATGACATTGGCATTGGATTTCCTCCACATATGTTACGGTTTAAAAGGATAAATTTATTTCCACTATTTTGGTGTTTGAGTTTTGTTGGGATTTTATTCCATGCGAGGTTTGTTAGAAAGTGTCATTCTATATCCCGTTGCGATAAAAAGGAAAATTTTGAATTATGACATTTTAGTCACGACTTTGCCTTGTGCTATTTGATTATTGGGAACGAAAATCTCAGCACCACTTGATTTTTTTTGGGTGTCGTTGAGTTTTTAGAAATTTTGTCGAGTTTTATGGAGTTCTATTTTACGACATTGTGAGTCGCGTAGGTGAATCTTGAGCGTATACGCGCTTTGTGGTGTGTGTTAATTTATGGGTTTTGTTCAATATTTTTGTCTCATGCAAGTTGCACATGTCTTTTCACAACCGTAAGAGACGTCATGAGAGTTTATTGATGGATGTTATCCCATATGTTTTTAGGGAGTTTCAATGTCGTGTAATTTCTATTTTGAGTTTTATGCAAGAGTATTTCGGTGCATGCTATTGATTATTTGAATGGATTTATGCTTTGGTGTGAGTAAATGTATAAAGTACCTCCGAGGGTTCATGTTGAACTGTTGTTGTATGCATTCTTCGATTGTCGATTTTGTCGTTATTGTTCACGCAATGCATTACATTGATTTGCTGTTATGCATGATTTTGTAGCCACTATTTTTGGATAAGGGTATTTTATTTGCACGTCTAAAGTTTAAAGTCGATCTAAATTATTTTACGTTTGACCAAATCGCAAACAGTTATCGCTTTACTAAATTTGGGAAATAAACTGATGTATGTGGGTCTTGTTGAAATTTAATTCCACATCATTTTATGGTTAAATGGAAATTTTTGTAACTTCATTACGTAAAGTTCTTCTTCTGGAGTTTATACAAACAACTGTTGCATACCGCTTTAGTGCAGGAAATTATTTTACATACATGGCTTAAAGTGATGCATGTTCGGACCATAGTGGTCCATTTGAAAAGGTTGTTGCACATCTTTTATTGCTGTCATTTTTAGCTTGAGTAATGGTCGAATGACTTTCGAAATGGTTTTATATGCATGGCGTTTGTGACCACTTTGCACAACCGCCAAGTAAGCGGTAGCGGATTTTACATGTACGATTAATGGTTATGATGATTTATGTGTTTGAAAAATCTTACGGAATTTTCAATTGGCATATTTGTTGAATCCTACAGTTGAAAAACCTTGAACTCATTAGGGCTGTAGATTTAAACCCTCTTATGAAAAGAATTGTGATTTGGGACTAGAGGAGTCCACGGTAATTAAAGTATCGGATGATCCGACTTGTGGCCAGTTTTGAGTTGTGGATTTCAACCTTATGAGTAGGTTCACGTATGAATAATTGAGGTATTAGATTCATGCTTTCTCCCAGCTAATTAAGTGGTGATCATTCTGTTTCGGCGAATCTTGGGGATAAAGCCTGGTGTGGCTGCTTGTGTATGGTTGGATTTGATCTGATGGGTTATTCGTTCGACAACATGTTATTTGATGGTGGCGTATCATCTTGGAGAACCTTCGCGAATAAAGGTAGTAGCGTGGTTCGTCGTTAGAGATGTAAGATTGGGATTTTTAGTGTCACATTAGGTGTCAACTTTAATTTGGCAATGCCAATCCTGAAAAATTGATGGTACAACCACGTTTGCGGTATAGCATTTTGAGGATAAGTGTCAACATCCGATTTTGAGGACAATGACCGTTGGAGTGCTTCAGTGCAGTTCCGAGGAATCCTGGCACTATGGGGCAACTTTAATGGTGTTAGACGTTAGCAATTAAGTATCGATGATTAACATTGTCTTGTTAAGGTAAAGGTTTATAGCGAGTGAATATTGGATGTTGAGCATAGTTTGGATTTGCATAACAATCGAATTTGAATAAACCGACTCCCTGTAGATCGTATTGGCACGTCCCTTGAAAGCAGGCTCTGCCAATAGCAAGGGCGAATTACTAAGGAATTTTGGGGATTCGTTAAGTTTGGTGTTGACCATTGGGATTCGGATCCAGAATCGTGTTGGACTAGAAATATTTTGTCAAAGAGAAGTTGAGGTCACAAGCTACCCTAGATATAGTAAGGGGTTGTTTGTTTTTTTTACAAAACCTCTTAATGGCTCTTAAATCTGAATCATTCAGATATTTTTACACACCACCTCTTATTAAACATAACTAAAATAAGACTTTAGACTTTAGATCTCTTAAAAAACAAACGACACCTAAGTGTCACCTAAGGTTGGGAGGCAACTGAGGTCGTATGGTTAGAAATTTCTTCAGTAAAGTGTGGCGTTCATTCTAGTACGAGTGTAGCGTATCAAGCTGGATACTGGATATGGGAGTCTTCACGAAAATAAGTATGATAGTTGCGTCAGGAAGTCATCAGGTTTTGGCAAAAGGATGAAGTGGATTAGAGACAACCCCTTGGGGAGGGAGACTAAAGATTAGGGAGAATGGCATCTTTGAAGGTGTTACAAGTTGGCATCTTTGAGGTCTACGATTATTTCGTTACCCTCTTGGGGACCGAAAAACCCCAATACGTGCAAAGGGTAGTAATGAAATGCTTTGGGTGAAAAATAAATTTCGGGGACGAAATCGTTCTAAGGTTGGGAGGATTGTAACACCCGTAATTTTCGGTAAGTAAAAGTCACCCGGACATTTTTGGAACTTGTAAATGGTGGGATTTTGTTGGGAAAACATTATTTAAAGTCCCATAGAGTATTGGGAGTGTTGGCGTTGAAAAAGTTGAGTTTCGGGGCTTGGGAAGGGTCCTGTGACTATGCCCGACGACTATGACAGTGTCATAGTCGCACTTTCACAATCGTTGAGCTTGTACCAAAGGCTGGTATACCCCAACGACAATGACCAGGGCATTGTAGCCTGGAAATGTCGCACAAAGGGGGTTGTTGACTGATAAATCTTATTTTCAACTCATTTATCCATTTATCATTTCCCCTTTCTTCCCAAACTCTCCCTAGAGCAAACCTAAAATGTATTTGGTGATTTTGGGTCATCTTTGGCTCAAATCTTTGGGTATTATGGAGGTGAACCATCTACAAGTTAATGATTGGAAGCTAGGATCAAGAGCCTCCATCTTCATCTTCAACCTCAAGCTTCATTTTAGGGTTTCTAGGTTTTCACCAAAACCTAAGTGGTAAGTTCATCCTCTCCATTTCTAAACCTTATTATAATATATAAATACTCCATTGATGATTTCCTAGTGATTGTGCTTTTTGAATTTCGGATTTGATGATTTTGGAGAAATTAGGTCAAAATTCGGGTTTTGGCTAAAATGGGGGGTTTTGATACAAATGTTTGGGGAACGATTCCAAATGGTTAATTATGGATATTTATGTTTGGAAAGTTGTGGATATAGGTTTTTGGAAGGATTTGCTTGTAGATTGAAGTTTCTCCAATGAAGCTCAAGTTGGGGTAAAATCTAGATTTAGCTTAAATCTAGCAAGGTGAGTTCAACTAGATTTTGAAAATGGTGTACATGCCAAAATGTCCAGTTTTAAATGTTTACATGTTTTACATGAATTTACCAACTGTTGAGCTAATTGGTGGGTTTTGAATATTTGAAGTCTTTAACTTTATAAACTTTGTAAAACACCCACATTTGGGATTTTGGGCATTTTGATAAATAAATTTTGAGTATTGGTATTTTTAATGATTTGTTTTAGAGTATGGGATCTTTTGAGTATAAATGTATTTTTAGTGTGTGTTTTGGAGAAATGCTTAATTTTGTGTTATGGGACGTTTTTGAAAGAATAAATGGTATAAACATAGGTTTGCATAAAAGCGGGTTCTTTACGTTTTACTGTATTCTATGTTTCTTTTACAAATGGTCAGTTGATTTGGTTAAGCTATATTGCTCTGGTTTTGACTCTGTCGGGTTTTTGGGACATTTGTCCAGTTTTGATAGATTAACGTAGAGCTTTGGTCATGATTTATATTTATATGAGATTTACACATTTCGAATGCATTTGAATTCGTTTGGAGTCATATAATATTTTAGACCTTATTGTTATGGATCCATAGGAACGGTGTTCTTAATGTCCTGTTTTGGAATAGGCATCGGGTCACCATGGTTAGTAAGGTGTGGACCTATATGGTCGGGCAGCGTCCCATGGGTAGTAAGGTGTAATTCCAATTGTGCTTATATGTTTTGTGTGGATTTGGATATATCAAAATATAGATCCAGAGGGGTTGAACTCGATATGTCTTATGAGTATAATCCATACGTTTTGGTTTTCTACATAGTTATGTGACCTACTTTTGTGTTCCATCATGTGCAATGTAATCGGGTCTCCCCTGACACCGAAAGGTGTTGTTTTGGGTATGCAGTTTTATGACCCATGTTTTCGGTGTTGTTTTGAGTATGGGTTGTTATCCATGTTCTAAGGATTTCGAATATTGAATCTTATCCATGTTTTTGGATGTTTTTGATGATAGAGTTTATCCACGTTTTCACTATTTAGTTGTTAAAGTATAAGTTATGTTTTGCGAGAGTTTTGGGTTTATATTCGATGGAACGTTTTGTATCGTGGTTTTAATCACGAAGATGATGAATGCTGGAAAAGAAATTGGTTTCAAACTTAATGCATTTTATTTTGGGAAATCACGTTTTAAATAACACTCTTAAAGTTTATTGTTTTACATATTTATGATGAAAACTCTTGAGCTCAATAAGAGTTAAGCCTAACCTTTTATTTGTCGGCATGTGCATCAGGTTCTAGTTGGGGAATGGTTCTAGCATTACTATGAAGAGATGAGCACTATTTTTACATGAGGGTAAATAGTTTGGTGAAATCTTCCGTATTTCGGAGATAGTGACTGTTATTGGGTTTTAGTAACATCCGTCCCTATTATAGACCATGTATAAAGATTGAATTGTGTTTAATGAAGTTAAACCTTAAATTGTTGTTGTAGAGGAATGAGTTATTGATGCATTTAGAAAATTTAAATTAGTTGCTATTTCCATATTTGAGGGTGTTACAATTCAACATGGAGTAACATTTCTCATCAAAACTCACATGGAATAAAATTCTCAATAATACCCGTAAACCAACTCATGCAATACATCAAGCCTACACATTTCAATGTTTCCTCCATGCGTCGCAAAGAAACATAAAATAAAACTCTATAAGACTCAATAAAACTCAAGGGAATCCAAACAATCAAACGATGCCAAAATTATCATTTCCAATAATCATACCACATAAAGCAAAGTTATGAATAAAGTATCACAAATTTCCCCAATAAATACAAACTCATGCAATAAATCAAGTTCTTGCTCTTTCGAAATTTCACACTTTGGTCACTAAAACAACATGAGATAGAATCTCAACAAAGCTTGCAACCACATGCAATAAAACAATTTTATCCGTGTTTAAGATCCTGCTTTAAAATCTTGTTCATGCTAAAACTTCTTTCCAAAATCTCGTAATACAACCCACACAATGATTTGGAAATGTATGAAAGAATTTGATAATGCAAGATCGTTTTAAATCTAGTGAGAGAAAGTAGAGAGAGAGAGTTAAAAGTGCAAGATGTAGAATTCTATTAGATGTGCGTGAATGTTCTTACAAAACACAAAGCCACAAAGGACTTAAATACCCTGGCCAATACTACACAGTATACACACTTAAGAACACAATATTAGACCAAGCCTATAAATACAATGATTACTATAAAATCTGACTTAACAATCTCCCTCTTAGTAATCATTGGCGTTGTGGTCTTCAATATTCATCTTCTAAATCAACACAGACCATCTAAGCAAATGTCCTTGATTATCTTCAATCAGACACTTTGAATTCGTTGAAATCTTCAGCAGTCTTCAGAGTATATTCTCCCCCTTTGTATTATCCCTTTCTTGATTATTCTCCCCCTTTTTGATGAATGGTGAGAATCAGCATCATCAAAACATATCATAACAATCTCCCCCTTTGTGGACGGTCATCAATTTAGCACTGTCTTCATGTATGGATCCCTGTGTGAAAATTAGAGCAGTCTCCCCAGATGGAAAGAGTGATTATTTCAATCTTTTCAGATTCAAATAATTAAAATGTGGTAACCCTGAATCAACAAATGACTCAGTTAGAATGCCTGTCAGTAACACAAAGTTACTGAGTAACACAAAGTTACTATATAAAGAGCTGGTTTTGATGTTGGCTCCCCAGGACTTCCATTCAATCATCGAATAACACATGGTTATCTATGAACGTTCTGACAGAAAACAAATTTATGTGTGCTTGTGCATGTGTATGAAAGAATTTAGCATAGATGATTTCTTTTTCATATAGGCTCAAAGTATGTAAACTTGTTGAGACAACAACAAATTATACAAAGACTCAATGTGCATGAGAAAGGGTCGAAGGTGGGGTAACTTTCCTTCTTTTTCAATATTAGTATCTTCCAAATGAAGAACCAATAGCTTATGTGTTGCGTCCCCAGAAAATGTGAAACATTCTATTTTTGAGAAAAGAATGAGTAGCTTGTGGGGTTGTATGCAAGAGATGGCATGTGCTAGTTGCCTTTTTCAATGATGGTCACCAAAGAATGTGAACCAATCAGCTAATGTGGCTGCCCGGCTCAAAAAGAAGTTAAGTGTAGAGTTTGATATTCTTTTACTCTGTTCTCTCACCCTCTTTTTTTTAATTCTCACTTCTAACCAATCTCTCTTTTCCATTTTACCTCTTCACACCCCATCACTCAATTCTTTTGACCCCTCTCCCCTCAATCACTCAGGGAATACTTCCTAGGTAGGAAACACTGATTATCGTGAATCCATGAAAATTCAGTTAAGCTCACACATCAAATCCCATGTATTTTTCTAAAAGAACGTGCTTGTTCAACAATCATGTGTACATGTAAGCACAAAGGAATACAAACATGAAGAATAAAATTTTGGAGAAGTCAAAACAGAAGTGTGTTTGACAATGCAATTCTCCCCCTCAACTAAAAGAGTATGACAATTAATCTTATAGACGATTAAGCTCCCCCTCAACTTAAGGATTTTCTTTTTAACAGAAAACAGAAAAATAAAGCACTGAAGTGCGGGTTCTAATCAGATGTGATTAGAAGCCATAGTCACTTGAACACACCTGCATATAAAAGAAATCATGGTAATCATTTGTGAAAATGATTTCTCTCTCGTTAGCAACAGTTGGAAAGTAAAACACAAGATTAAGATTCAGAATACTCCCCCTAGAATCATGAGTAAGGTCTAAGATGACATGTTCAACATACCAAGTTTGCTGATGAGAAATTGGAACCTCTTTTCATCCAACGGATTGGTGAAAAGATCATCTAACTGGAAGTCAGTTTGAATAAAGTGCATTTCGATATCACCTTTTTCTACATGATCTTTGATGAAGTGATAGCGTACATCTATATGCTTGGTCTTCGAATGCTGAACCGGGTTAGCAGTTATGGCGATTGCGCTCTTGGAATCACAATAAATAGGTATGCGCTTGTAGTTGTATCCAAAGTCCCTTAACTGTGTCTTCATCCAGAGGACTTGTGAACAGCAGCTAGTAGCAACTACATATTCAGCCTCGACAGTGGATGTTGAAACACAGTTTTGTTTCTTTGAGGTCCAACTTACAAGTTTATCACCTATAAATTGACATGATCCAGAGGTGCTTTTACGGTCTAGCTTACATCCTGCATGATCAGCATATGTAAAGGCAGTTAGTTCAAAACGAGAATCCTTTGGATACCAAAGGCCTAAATTAGGAGTGCCTTTGAGATATCTAAGGATTCGCTTAACAACATTAAAGTGCGACTCTTTAGGCTTAGACTGAGATCTCGCACAAAAACATGTGGCGAACATTATATCTGGGCGACCGGCAGTCAAATAAAGTAAGGAACCAATCATGCTACGATACACCTTTTGATCAACAGGTTTACCAGAGGGATCTGTATCTAAGAGTGTACTAGAGGGATCTGTATCTAAGAGTGTACCAGTAGCCATTGGTGTTTTCATGACTGAACTATCTGACATACTGAACTTTCTTAACATGTCTTTTATATATTTATCTTGATTGATGAAAATGCCTTCGGGTAATTGCTTTACAGAATATTATGTCGTCAACAAAAATCTGAATGAGAATCTAGTCCTCACCTTGCCTTTTAAGAAATAAGGTGGTATCAACCGTACCTTTCTTGAAACCAGAAGCTATGAGAAATTTAGTTAGAGTTTCATACCAGGATTTTGGTGCTTGTTTAAGACCATAAAGCACTTTGTCTAACACATAGACATGATCAGGGTGATGTGGATCAAGGAAACCTTTAGGTTGTGCCACATAGACCTCCTCATGCAGAACGCCATTCAGGAAAGTTGACTTTACTTCCATTTGATAGACTGTAAAGTTTTTGTGCGCTGCATATGGCAGGAAGATTCTGATGGCTTCGATCCTTGCAATAGGGGCGAATGTTTCGTCATAGTCAATGCCCTCATGTTGACAATACCCTTTTGCAACCAATCGAGCCTTGTTTCTCACAACCACTCCCGCCACATCTTTCTTGTTTCTTAATACCCACTTTGTTCCAATAACAGTTTTACCTTTAGGTAGTGAGATCAAGCGCCATACCTTATTCCGTTCGAATTGCAGAAGCTCATCTTGCATAGCAGAAATCCAGAAGGGATCACGTAGAGCTTCTGATGCTTTCTTTGGTTCTAAGGAACTAAGGAAGCTTGAAAACATGCAGAAATTAGCTGATGCGGACCTCGTCGTGACACCAGATTGTACGTCACCTATCACGTTATGCAGGGGATGATCCTTATTCCAACGATGTGTGCTTGGTAAGGATTCAACTGTTTGTTGCGTGTTTGATGCATTGTATTCATCATGCACGACAGGTAGATCCACAGATGTACTTGGGACATCTTGTACTGGTGTTTCTGATACTAAAGCTTCTGAGTAGCAGCTTAAGTACTCATGACTTCATTTCCAGAAGAATTATCTGCAGAGACAGATTCAACATTAGTAGAGTCAGAAACTAACAGTTTACTTGTACCTGATGGATATGCAGTGACATCTTCGGACGGTCCAGACATGTCTTCAGAAATAGTAGGGACCTCCGAGCTTGTTGTTGAAGTTGATATGCCTTTGTCAAAATCTGCACAAATATCATCGAAGGCATCAATAAACAACAAATCTAACTCATATGAAGTAGATTTAGAGTTAGAGGAAGTAGATTCTTTAGATGCTGGTTCCATTCTGGAGTGAATAGAAGCTTTATTCTTAAGTCCGAGTTCTGAACTGTTGTGTCCAGAAGTCCGAGTTGAATTCTCATCAAATGAGACATTCATGCTCTTAACAACCGTCTTGGTTCGAATAATGTAGATTCGATAAGCTTTGGCTGTCAGAGAGTATCCAATGAGATATCCTTCATCCGCCTTCTTATTAAATTTTGATAATCCTTGACGCTCTCTAAGAATGTAACACCTGCAACCAAAAACACAAAGGAATTTGATGTTAGGTTTATGATTGTTGATTAACTCATATGCTGTTTTGTCAAAACGCTTGACCACGATGGTACGATTTTGTGTGAAGCAAGCTGTTGCGACTGCCTCAGCCCAAAGATACATGGGTAGATTAGAATATGCAAGCATAGTACGAGCAGCTTCAACAAGAGTGCGGTTCTTCCGTTCAACAATGTCGTTTTGCTGTGGAGTGTAGGCTGCGGAGAAGTTATGTGAAATTCCTACAGAGATAAGATAACTCTGCAGGGTGTCATTTTTGAACTTCGTGCCGTTGTCACTGTGGAGAGTTCGGACTGGCAATTGAAGACGTACTTGAATGCGCTTGATAAAAGCGATAATCAATTCTGGCGCATCTGACTTATTGCGAAGAAATTCGAGCCATGTATACCTTGAATAGTCATCTATCATTACTAAAACGTATTTCTTTCCGTTGATAGACGCTATTCGCATTGGGCCACAAAGGTCCATATGAAGAAGTTCCAGTGCAGATGAGGTTGATGATTCAGTTTTGGACTTGAATGAGCTTCGCTTCATTTTGCCCATCTCACATGCAGAACATAGTGAGTCTTTTTCAAACCTCATTTCTGGTAGACCTTTGACTAGACCTTGTCTTTGTAGCTTAGCTATGGATCTGAAATTCTGATGAGACAAGCGGCGATGCCACGTCCACATTTATGCTTTAGAAGCTTTGGCTAGTAGGCATACTGGACGTGTGGCTGACAATGTGGGAAAATCTACATAATATAGATTTCCATGGCGCTCAGCATTGAAGATTTTGTACCCATCGAGATCCTCAAGATAACAATGAGTTGTTGTGAAGTGAACTTGATTATTCATGTCACAGAAGTGACTGGTGCTAAACAAATTATGATCAAGTCCTTCAACATATATCACCTTTTGAATCTTCACAACTCCGTTATCAAGCATGCCATATCCTCTGACCTGTCCTTCTACTTCAGAATTTGCAAAACGAACTGCTCCGGCAGGCTCCTCCACATAGTTATGCAAGAGGTGCTTGAATCCTGTCATGTGGCATGAACATCCGGAATCTATCACCCACAGTCGACAGGCCTGCAAAAGAGACAATTAGTTTTGCTTAGCTACCCATATCAAGATGGGTCCTTCACGGTTAGCACCAAGCAATTCAGGAATATCAGCAGGTTTAACTTTCACTCTCCATTCGTAACGGGGTTTTGGAACCCATTTCCAAACCATTTTAACATTTAATTCCTGAAAGTGCTTTTTAGAACTAAGATTGGCAACCTTAGCACGAAACACTTTGGGTTGTGTGGAAGAATTAGAATTAGAATTGGAATTAAGGTTCAGTTTAGCTTTTCTTTTACTCTTCTTGGACTTAGGAGTGGAGTAGTATTTGAAAGAATTATCCCAGTAGTGTTTGCAATAAAGATTCTTTCGAGCAAAATTCATAAACTTAGATTTGTCGGAACAAATCTTACATTCATGTCCATCAAAAGAATTACTTTTCATAATAATATTGTCTGAAATACAACTATTTGTAACAAAAGATTCACTAGAAGTCAAACTGTCATTTTTATTCAAACTAGTAACTTTATTCTTCTTACTCCTCCCAACTCCAATTCCTTTTATATCTGAAACAGAAACAGGAACCTTGTTAGTCTCTATCTTAGAGGGTGGTTCTTTTCTAGAGTTACTTGAAGTCTCACCCTTCTAAAAAATACTAGGTGGATATTCAGGACAATCAGAGTAAACAACTGAAGGTTTTGCAGGAGCATCAAATTCTGGATTAGTTCTTACCTTCCAGCTTGGATCATTGAACATCTGTTTATCATTTGAAGCATTCTTAAACAAAGTAATTTCAAATCATTGATCTCTGTGCAAAGCTCTTGATTTTCTTTCAAAGATTTTTCAAGTTTAAATTTGAGATCAAAGTTTTCATCTTCAACCTCATCAAGAGACTGTTGCAACATATAAATTTGCTTCATCAATTCAGATGTATGATCACTCATAGAATTTGACTCCTTTGCAGTAGAAACAGGATTAGAATCTGAGGCATTCATCATTTCAGAAAACCTTTCCTCGGTCATGTTTTCAATAAACTCCATTTTGTCATTTTTAGAACAAGATCCATTCGTGATGATAGTTTCTTTTTCAACCTCTTCATCAAGTAAAGGTTTAGAAGCAATGGGATTTGAGACTGATGGTATAGTTGATGGATCAACATCCGATTCATACTCATCATATTTGCATTCAGTCTCAGGTGTAACAGTGTCATTGTTGACTGATTCTTTTGAAGATGTGGTAAACAGTGAATCAAACTCAACCAATTCGATCTTTCGAGTCTCATAGCTTTTGTTCAAATCACTATATTTAAAACCAACGGATTTAAAAGAATTTTGAGAATCAGTGTCACAAGACTTGTTGTTTCCCATTTCTTCTTTACCTTTGTTCTCTGTAAAAGGTTTAGAAGTAGTTGCTTCAACAAAGGTTGCACGAATGTTAGGAATGGGTCTGATTGTGGAGGCAAGTTTATCAAAATTATACAAGTGCTCCGGTGCCTTTTTCAAAACATCGTTAATTGGCAGACCCAAACCAGGTTTAAGTTTATAAAACCTTTCATCTTAGAGTTTATTAGTCAACAAATTTAATGTGTGCTCAGTCTGACCTCGTTTCATGTTAATATCCTCCAATTGCTTGATTTTGGTGAAAGCTTCATTTCTTTCTTCAAAACAAACTTCAAATTTAATTTTATACTCACCCTTTTCAGCATTGAGATTTACAAGATTCTTTTCTAAAGCAGATATTTTTCGTTTTAAAGATTCTTTCTCAGCTTTTAAACAATCCTTTTCTTTTTCTTTTTCTTCCACAACAACTTTTAGCAAAGCGTTGTCATCACGAAAAATCAAAATATTTTGATGTGCAGAGCTAAGTTTACCTTTCAGTACAACAAATTCATCTTTCATATTATGTATTTGGACCATCAAAGATTCAATAAGTTCAGAATTATCACTTACCTCAGAGTTTGCATCATCGGAATGTGCCTCAGAAGCTTCATCGTCACCATCCAGTTTTGCTATATAGGAACTTGGGTGAAGTGTGCCTGCTCCTCGTCATCAGAACTTTTGAACAGCCACTTTTCTTCTTCAGCCATCAGCACTTTTCCTTCTTCAGCTTTCTTGGCAATGAGTGACTTCCTGGAATAATATTTGAGTTCTTTACCTTCTTGAATTTGCAGTCTCTGGAGAAGTGCCCAAATTTGCCACAGTTGTAGCATCTTCCTGGTTCATCCTTTCTCTCTTCTTTCTTCTCCTCTCTCTTTTCTTCTTTTCTGTCATCTTTCCTTTCTTCTCGTCTTTCCTCTGTTCTTCCATGCCTTGGCTTGTATCGCATTTCAGACTTCTCTTTCTTGTATTGGCTTTGAGTAGTATTTCTTCTTGCCAAAGCTCTTCTTGAATCGTCGAGTAATTAGAGCCAAGTCCTTAGAGAAGTTATGTATATCCGGATCAGAATCAGTCTCCAGTTCTTTATCACTTGAATCAAATTCGGACTCAGTAACCTCAGTAACCAGAGCTTTAGACACCTTTTTCTTTGACCTTGCAGAGGATATAGGAACTGAACTCTTTCCTTTGCCAGCTATGAGAGCCACGGATTCCTTCAGATTATTGGACTCATTATTAATAGATCTCACCTCATCCTCATGCTGAGAAAGAGTAGAGAAGATATCAGTGACGTTTTCTTGAGTCATGTTCTTTAACATCTGGAGGTTGATGGCAAAGTTCTTCCACTCAGGATTCAGGTTCTTGATGAACTTGTAGTTTATCTCAGAAGCGTATTTAGAGATGTTGTTCCTCCGCAAGTCATTGAGAATGATGTTATATCTGTTGTAGGTATCTAGCAGCGACTCTCCTTCTCTTGCATGAAATCCCTCATAGGCATTAATGCACAAATTCTGCTTTGCCTGAATTGAAGCTTCATTTCCCTCAAATTGTCTTGCTAGCTCATCCCAGATTTCTTTAGCTGAATCTCGACTGTCTACCCGATTGTAGATGTCATTTGGGATGGCCATTGTCAGGTCAATGAGATCTTCTTCATCTATCTTTTACAGATCGTTTTCTTTATCAGTGAAGAACTCATACGGTTTAGGAACAAATCTGTCAGCGATTTCCGGAGAGGTGTCAGTTGCAGCTTGTCAGGATCGAATTCTTAACAAGAATAAATTCTCAGAACCTAATATCAAAGAAGTTGCGGAATAACACTTTGATATTCAATAAAACAGTAAACAAAACAGTATATGATCAATAACTTGCAAACTTGTATTGAATGCTTGAAGTTACAAGATTAAACACACAACCTCAATATTGATGAACAGGCTCACCAATACGAATTCTACTTCTCTACAATTAGGAACTATGCCTTGAGGTTGATTTTCTCTAAAACTTAGAATGAATTCTTCTTAACTATTCTATCAAATCTATACATATATTGAACAAAAAGATAATTACAATAAATAAAATATCTTCAGTATATCTTCCATGAATATCTTCAGCTTTCCACGTTTATCTTTAACCACGATCTCTTCATCATTATCTTCACATTATCTCTGAAGCAGCATTAACTTGGTTTTAGCAACATTAACTACTAAGCAGCACTAACCACTAGCAGTACTAACTTTGTTCAAGCAACACTAACTTTGACTAGCAGTATTAATTTACTAGCAGTAGTAATACTCAGCAGTATTAACTTTGAAGTCTTCTAGCAGTAGTAATTCTGAACTAGCAGCATTAACCATACTTGAGCTTTTCTTCAGTTCCCAACAATCTCCCCCTAACTTGACTTTTAGGAAAAGAAGTCTAGTTCTTCAGAATTGATCTTCAAGATGCTTTCAACACTTCAGATTCAGTTTCCCAAATTTGGATCTAAGCCCAAACTTTGATTGACAGTTCTTCTCACCATAATCTTGGCCATCTCTGAATCCTTTGTGCATACTAGTGTAGCTTTCAGCATCCCTTCTAACTTCTCTTTGCTATGCTCATAAATTCTGTCTACCAGGTAGTATTCATGATAACAATTGTCAATAATAATCATGTATACCCCACAGTTTTCAAAAAGTATCCATTTATCAATCTTCTTGAATATAAACTCATGCTGATGATCTTTAATCCTATAAGCCACTCTTTCTGGATCAAACATCATGCACAAGTATTCCATTGCTATCTTGAGAAGATTCTCTTCAGTACCTTTCAACACAGGCTCATAGAGTTTTATCCCCACTTTGTATAATTCTTCTATGTCAGCTCTTGAACAACTTCTGACAACTCTCCTCCATGTTGAATATGCTTCAAATAAACCATCAGCTCTTTTTATTCTGAAGAAGTCCTTTCCATTATCTCTTAGAATGTCCCAGAAGGTAATCTCAGGAGCTTTCATAGAGATTGGAACAACCTTCAAAGGTTCTATTATTGTCATGTAGAGATCCATACTCTCAGTAGTTGGCTTACTTGATTGTTCTGGAATTTTTACTGATTCTACTATAGGTACCTCTGAATGCTCTGCTGCAGATTCTGCTGTTTCTTCCACTCTAGGCCTTTTAGACAGCCTTTTGGAAGCAATTGTCTTCACCCTTTTTCCATCTTTTGCTTCTACACCAACACTCTCAGGTTCTTCCTTCTTCTCTTCTACTTTATCTTTTGAGGGTGTGGTCTCCTCAGGGAATGGTTTTTGAATATTCAGGTCATGCCTTTCCTTCATTCTTCTCTCAGCCTCTTCCCTTTGTGCTGAATCCCCTTGAAGCTTGGCCATTTCCTTTTGATACAACTCTTCAACCTGAGTGTATGCCATGTTGGAAAACATCTCCCCCTTAACACCAATTGCACCCTTCAGGAAATTTATGATTTTTTTTCTTTCCTGATTGGCCAAAAATGTTTTGGAGGGTTGTCTTTTCTGTTTCTGTTTTTGAGTTGGCAGCTTTTTAACTGGAAGTTTCTTGGCCTGAGCTGCTGTCTGAGCTGCTTCTTTTAAGCTCTTTTGGTATTCTGCATTTAACTTCTTGGCCATAATCTTTGCAAGTTCTCTATCTTTTTCTGTTTGCAACCGTTCCTCCTTCTCCATTTGGTCTTGAAGCTGCTTTGCTATTGCCTCATCCATTTCAATCTGAGACTTCTTCTTTGCAGGCATTTCAGCTTCAACCATCTTCTCCTTTCCTTTTCCCTTTGACTCCTTTGCCTTTTCTTTTTCCTTCTGTTGAATTTCTCCTTCATTGATGACTACTCCCTTGGCCTTTTGAGTAGCCTTAGGAGTATCATTCTTGGCTTTTACCAAGGTTTCAGCTATTTCCAATTCTTCAACAGATAGCCCTGTTACTGCTGCTACCTGTTCTGTGACTACTGCTGCTTGAACATTATCTGTTTCCACTGCTTGTGCTTCTGTTTCTGCAGCTTTCTCCCCCTTAACATCAAATCCCATCTCAGAAATACTCTCCTTTTCTGCTTCAGCCTCTGAACTCTCCCCCTTGTTGAAAGCATCATTAGCAGTTTTCCTCTTCTTCAAAACAAATTGCTTTCTCCTCTTCTTTTGCACCAATCTTGTGATCATTTTCTTCAATTTGGTAATCTGTACTTGTTGAGACATAATCACCATTTTCATCTCTTCTATGTCTTTGCCTTGTTTGATGACATCCATATTGATGTTGCCCATTGTTTCCATCAAATCATTGTAGTCATATCTGTCCTCACCTTCTCCAGGAGTGTTACCCCCTTTTGAAGGATCATGGGATCTTTTAGTAGTAGAAGCCTTCTGCCTAGCAGAAGCACTATCCACCCCCTTGGTTTCTTGGCACCGGGGACCTTTGAATGATTTCTCATTCAAAGTTGCCATGGGAGAGGTCTTATGTATGTTACCACTGTCCTCCTCTGTGCTAGCAGGAGTAGTGGCAACCTTCTTACCCATATGCTCTTCCATCTCCTTAGAGAGCACCTCCTGAGGGTTGGGAGACACCCTGTTGGTTTCCCTTTGGATATTCTCTACTGGAGAGTGCTCCAATAGAGGGCTTTGAGGCTCTTGGTTAATAGTAGGTACACCAAGGGAAGGAGCCTTGTGTACCTTTCTCTTGACATAAGTCTTGGATATTCTGGGAGTGGGTTTAGCAGCAAAGTACTGAGGAAAAATATGAGAGAGGGAAGGTTGGGATTGGCTAGCAGTGGGTTGGTCTAATGGGGGCATTGACCCTGCTACCATACCTTCATTGGTTTGGGACACCACCATCATTGTAGAGAACAATGGGGTGTCTACTCCTTCCGAGTCCCCAGCAGATCTTCTCATATTTGAGAAAACCTTGCCTTTAGGGGGTTTTGGTACATATATCCCTTCAGAGTGAGGAATATCCGTCAATTCGTGGTTGATTACTGCTTGAACAAACATGGGATACATATAAAAGCTCTTTTTGTTTCCCATGTTTGAGACAAGATCATTGAAAATCATTTGTGAAAAATTGTACCTTCTGGCAGTGGCCAAACAGACCAAAGCATAAGCAATGGGACTGCTGAACTCACTCCATCCAGTAGTCTTTTTAGAAATGCAGTGCATCAAGGTATGAACAAGAAAACGCCATTGGGGTGAGAATTTAGCTTTTGAGAACTTAAAAATACCCAATGGGCCTCCATACCCCATTCTTGTAAGAGTAGAAAATAGTTCATCATTAGAGATAGAAGTTATACCAGAGGCATCGTCTAGACGTAGACTGATGCGAATTACCTCTTCAGTAACTGTCAATGGCTTGCCACACACTGTCGTCTTGATCATTTGTACACCATCCTCAGTAACAATGGTGGCATGTGCCCAGAATTGCCTCTGATGCTCTATGAAGATAGTAGGAGACATAGTGAAAGCATGGGCAATGTGGCTAGACTTCAGAAAGTCGACTATCTGATGAAAACCTTCAGCTTGTTTTGGCTTTTGGAGCATCGCGATTTCATTGTGCTCGTCGATGAATGCCATGGATGCCATTGAACTGGGATGTTCTTGCCTGAAAAACTTGGTACTTGAGAGAAAAGGGTTAGAGAACAAGTGAACAGTATGCAAAGAGTCGTTATGAACTTTTAGGCGGGCAAAGGGTATTTATAGTATTCGGATTATTAGCAGTATTAACCTAGAGCAGTATTAACTAACAAGCAGTATTAACTAACAAACAGTATTAACCACTAGCAGTATTAACTGAGAGCAGTATTAACTACTAGCAGTATTAACTACTAGCAGTATTAACTAACTAGCAGTATTAACTGAGAGCAATATTAACTACTAGCAGTATTAACTACCAAGCAGTATTAACTAACAAGCAGTATTAACCACTAGCAGTATTAACTACCAAGCAGTATTAACTGAGAGCAGTATTAACCACTAGCAGTATTAACTGAGAGCAGTATTAACTAAGAGCAGTATTAACTACTAGCAGTATTAACTGAACTAGCAGTATTAACTGTGTACTAGCAGTAGTAAGACTGCACTGGCAGCATTAACTACACTTACACCTTTTAAGCTTGTGTTGTCCATAACCTTTCATTTGTACCTCACACTTTTATTCCATCTCTCCATTTTCCATCATTCTTTAACCACTTGACTTACCTTTGAACTTACCTCCATCTGGAGTATCATACAAAGAGCAACATGTCCTCCATCAAACCTTTTGAATCTTTGAAGGCAGTCCATGTTACTTGATATGTGCCAAGAGAAACCACTATCTACATGCCAAATGCTCTTCCTCTTGAGCTGTTGGTTGCCCTGCACACTTGATAAATCAGTTAGTCTTGGAGGGAACCCAAGCCAAAGTGGTCTTGGGTTGTCCTTTCTCATTTATATAATCTGTCAGTTTGGTCTGAATGAGTTGTTTAGGAATCTCATGGCTGGAATACTTTGTCAAGATTATAGGATTTGCACCATTAATGCTAGTAGAAGCACTATCCTTGTTAGCAGTAGTATTGGTTGCAGCAACACTATTTCTGTTAGCAGTACTATCTGTGATAGCAGTACTAACAAGTTTCTTTACAATTGGAACCCAAACTTGAACAAAGTTGTTTGCTTTCTTTGTCTTTAAATTACTCCTTGGCTTATTTGGAGCATTTTTCTTTGTATTAGCAAACTTGTTCTGAGCATGAGACTTTAAAGGTGCTCTTTTCTCAGCCAATTGATTCCTTCTTTTATTCCTATAACCAAAAGAGTTTTGTGGTTTTCTTTGAAAAGTGACTCTTTGGTTGATAGGGTTGAAATAACAGTGTTTGGCAAGATGATTCAATTTACCACAGATAAAACAAGGTTTTGGTCTATTGATTTTACTCAAATCAACCCCTTGTTTTTGTGCCCACTGATTATTCCAGTTTCTCTGATTTCCCCTTGGTTTATCATGTTTTTGGGGCTCAGATTTATTGCAAGAACACTATTTACAAGGGACAAGATTCACAACTGTGGTTTGCTTATAATGGACCTTCTCAGACTTTCCCTCAGTCTTTTCTATGTCCTTAGACTTGATCCAAGCCTTTCCACATCCCTCATTGGTGATAATGTTATTTTCTAGAGGAATCTCACCACTCACAGTGTTCTCCTTACTCTTTTCATTAAAGTTTTCTTCTTCAGAGTCTGTTTCAACCACCCCTTTGTCTAATGGATCTACCTTAGTGGCTTCATCAGACAATTCCTTCCTATTCTTGGTCTCTAGCAAGTCTGATATAGGAGGGATGTAATTGTTGTTGTATGGTGGTGGTGTGGTGTTATAACCTATTCCTCTTCTAAGTTTGTCATGGATTTGAGTTTGGAGCAAAGAGTCCATTGCTTTAGAAGCATTGGAAAATTTCTCAATATCCAGCTTGGCTTTCTCAAACTCACTCTTTATCTTCTCATTCTCCTCTTTAGACTTTTTCAGCTGAAGTGCTAGGTCATTCTTCTCCCACTTCCAGTAATTTGTATCATAAGAATGTTGAAGTTCATTGGCTTGAAAAACTTTGATCTGTTCCTCAAAACTCTCAACAATTCTTACATAGTCTTTTATATCTCTCTCTAATCTTTTAAGGTCATCACTCATTGTCCTGTTGTGATCCCTGTACCTTTTAACAGTTTCCATACAAGTTTTAGAGCAAAGATTAGACATTACCTCTGTGGGGATTTCTGTGCTTGAAGAATCTGAAGCTCTAGCCATTGATGATTTCTGATTTCAAGGAAGAATGATGATTGCAGGTTTCTGAGAATACTAGCTCTGATACCACTTGTCAGGATCGAATTCTTAACAAGAATAAATTCTCAGAAACTAATATCAAAGAAGTTGCGGAAAAACACTTTGATATTCAATAAAACAGTAAACAAAACAGTATATGATCAATAACTTGCAAACTTGTATTGAATGCTTGAAGTTACAAGATTAAACACACAACCTCAATATTGATGAACAGGCTCACCAATACGAATTCTACTTCTCTAGAATTAGGAACTATGCCTTGAGGTTGATTTTCTCTAAAACTTAGAATGAATTCTTCTTAACTATTCTATTAAATCTATACATAGATTGAACAAAAAGATAATTACAATAAATAAAATATCTTCAGTATATCTTCCATGAATATCTTCAGCTTTCCACGTTTATTTTTAACCACGATCTCTTCATCATTATCTTCACATTATCTCTGAAGCAGCATTAACTTGGTTTTAGCAGCATTAACTACTAAGCAGCACTAACCACTAGCAGTACTAACTAGCTAAGCAGTACTAACTTTGTTCAAGCAACACTAACTTTGACTAGCAGTATTAATTCTACTAGCAGTAGTAATACTCAGCAGTATTAACTTTGAAATCTTCTAGCAGTAGTAATTCTGAACTAGCAGCATTAACCATACTTGAGCTTTTCTTCAGTTCCCAACACAGCTTGACCCTGTACTCTGATCATTGGATTTACTGGACCAGAGGTGATTGACTCCATGTATTCTCTGTTCTTGTGATTCAGAAACTGGATCATTCTCTTCTTCCATTGATGATACTCATTAGCCATGAGGATAGGAGGTTTGGACTGAGAGCCCATTGAGAGAAGCTGGTTCGACATCTTAACTGTATAGTTAGAAATTAAACTTATCTGTACCAAGAGAATCAACTAGATGAGATCTTTAGAATCAAGTATTGGATAAAAACTACACTAAAAAATTTTCAGAAAAATAAATTTTCAGAAAAATAAATTTCCAAAAATAATCAAATGCAGATATCTGAAACAGTATTAATCTCAAAGAAATTAATCACAGAAAAACTGGCACAAAAGTATCTGGCGCAAAAATGTAAATTGTGCTAAGGGCAGTTGGCGCAAAAAAGAGGTTTGTGCTAGTAATGGGTCGCGCGAAGAGTGGTTTTGCGCGAGATACAAGTCGTGCGAAATGGGTCTTGCGTTAACATTAGGTGGCGCAAAGTGGGGTTTGCGTGATGAAGAGGTCGCGTGAAGTAGCCTTTTACGCGAATAACTGTTGGCGCAAAAGAAAAGATTTTCGCGACCGGGGTCTTGGTTGACCGGATCCTTGCTCGACCGGTATTCGGACCAGACCTTCTACCGGTGTCCTACTGACCGGTGTTCCGACCGGAGTGGAGTATCGACTGGTATAGACCGTGTGTTGACCGGGCGAACGGTATCGAGAATTGACCGGGGCGGATCCGACCGGTATGGTTCCGACCGGTATTGTGCGGTCGACCGGACTACGTGACCGGTATTTGAATGACCGGTGTTTGCAACCGGGATGTATCAACCGGGACCGGTGTTTCTGACCGGGACCAGACTGCTTGAATAACGACCGGAGTTCGATCCAGAGCACGATTTTCAACCCAGAAATCAACTTGAAACAATCAATCTCAATGAAAACAACATATTTTTGCATCCATAGACATGTATTGAACAAAACCCAAACAAACTTAATGATTAAAATCAACTTTTAAGCTTCAATTCGATAGATGCAGTACTCGACAGTCCATGAACTTGTTAACCCAATATCCAAAAAATCATCAAAAATTTAATCGATTTATGAGTTTAAAGTGCAATTAATCTGTCAGATAACATTCAATGACATAAAACTCATCTAATCAGATCGATTTCAAGCATAAAAACACATTAATTCAAAAAATTGATTATCGCACAGTGAAAAGTCGATGAACAGTAAAATCGATGAACAGATAACTGTTTGATCCAAAAACTTGATTCTTTAGGCTCTCATACCACTTGTTAAACCCAGATATTCTAGTTGATAAATAATCACACAACACAATAAAGATTAAGAGATAAACATATGTTAAGTCTGATTTTATAGTAATCATTGTATTTATAGGCTTGGTCTTATACAGTGTTTAGAATCGTTCACTGTGTTGTATCTGACCAGGGTATTTAAGTCCCTTTGGTCCTTGTGTCTTGTAACACTTTCACGCATATTGAATACAATTGTTACTTTGTGTTTCACTTGCTCTCTCTCTCTCTATTTTCTCTCTCTAGGATTTAGAGATCTTTGGATTAACAATTGGTATCAGAGCCAATCTAGATCTTGAGAGAATTGAGAGATTGTGGTTTTTGTTTCTGAATTTGTAGATTAATCGAAAATTTTGATCGATTTTCTTGAATTTTTCAAGAAAATCTCGTTTTCTTGATTTTTCATCAAATTCGGATTGATTTGTGATCGAATTTCTTTGCATATTGGTTTGTTGAAATCGTTTTTGATTGTAAAATCTTTTTGTTTCACATAGATTTGCTAGATGTTCACAATTTGATCTTCAAAATCTAGATTTTTGAAGTTTCAGGAAAACGGGTTTAACGAACTGTTCTTATTTCGAATTGGTGATTTTGTGAATTTTAATCGAAAAAGTGTGATTGAAAAATGTTAGAATGTTGTTTTCGATCAAGTCTGTGTGAGAGATTTTCCTTAAAATCAGTTTTGTAATCCATTTTGGAAGATTTATGTGTTTCTTAATCGTTTTGCACCAGATTTAAACTTTGCGCCAATTCATTGCGGTTTGCACGAGTTCATCATCTGGTTTGCGTGATCTTACTTGTCTTGTTTTAGTGTGTTTCAAGTTTTCATCAAGTTCAGAAATCAACCTCTCACGCAAATTTAAGTTTGCGTCTCCAGTATCTCACGAAAAGCCAAGTTCTCGCTAAATCTGTATCACGCAAACACTAGTTTGCGTTATCTGCTGCTCACGCAAAGTGAAATTTGCGTTTTCCTTACATCACGCAAAGCGAGGTTTGCGCCTTCAACATCTCAAGCAAAGTCTGCTTTGCGCCAGTCTTTGTTCACGCAAAGAACAGTTTACGTCTTACTTGGCTCACGAGAATTTCAGTTTTCGTCATCAAAGCATCATGCGAAGTTCAGTTTGCATCTCTTGTGTATCGCGCAAAGTACAGCTTACGTCTTGCTCTTCTCACGCAAAGTCTCATTTGCGTCACTTATTGCTCACGCAAATCTAAGTTTGCGTTTTCTTCTGCTCGAGAGAATCTCAGTTTGCGTCTTCTGCCTCTAACGCAAACCTCAAGTTTGTGCCAGATCATTCAAGACTTAGCATTTTTTCTGAATTTCTGAAACATGGATTCTGACACATTTGCTTATCAAACTCAGTTATACAAAAGTGATATTATGATGTCTTTGGGTACATAAAATCATCCATCGGTGCTGATTGATGAAAATGAGTTTACACAGTGGCAAGATAGGTTTCTGAATTTTATTGAGCGTCAAAAGAACGGAAATGACATGATGAATATTATATCAGAAGGACCTTTTGAGAAACCCAAGTTGGCTTTTGGATTATATAAGCCTACTAAAGAATATTCACCTAATGAGTTATCGCAGTATCAAGCTGATCGTGATATAAAGGCAATTCTGATGCTAGCCTTGCCAAACTCTATCTACAACAGGATTGATTGTTTAAAAACTCATCCAAATCTTACGTGGCAACAGCTTGAGAAGATTATGCTTGGCTCTTCAGTTGCGACTCAACTCCAACATACTCGTTACATGAATAATTTTGAAGAATTCAAAGCCAAGGATGGGGAGCCATTGAAAACTGTGTATGATAGATTTTGTGTCGTGATCAATGATTTGAGGAAAATCAAAGTGGAAAAGACTGAGCTTGAGACAAATCTGAAATTCCTCAATGCACTTCAACCAGAGTGGAGCAAATCTTGCCACAGACTGAGGAATGATGTCAGAATTTCTACAATGCAAATTCAAGAGATGTTTGAGATCTTGTTGACAGATGAGTGCATTATCATAGAGAAGAAGGCCAAACTAGACAAGAAGAACAAGAAATCAGTGGACCCTGTTGCTCTCCTTACAAGGAATCTGGCTAATCAAGCATTGTCTGATAATGCTTACGACGGGTCAACTGATGATGATGGCGAGGCACTGCAGAAAGCTATGATCCTTCTTTCTCAACATTATCAAAAGAAGTTCCAACCACGTTCGAGTTCCAACACTTCTTGCTTCACTTTTGTGTCCAAGAATGTTCAAGTGCCCGAGCCAAAGACTGCTGCCTGCTACAACTGCGGTAATCCGGGTCATTTTTCAAAAGAGTGTCGAGTGAAGAAGGTTAGGGATTCAACATATTATCGGAAGAAACTGGAACTGGCTGAAAAGAGAGAGAATGGAACAACTTTGCTAGCCGAGGAAGAATTTTGGCTTGATCACTCTGATGATGAAGCTGTAAATGTCGAGATCGCTCAGATGTGCTTTGTTGGAGATGATCAGTTAGATGATGATTCTGACACTGATGAAGACGAGGTAATTTCTTATTTTGATTACACTTTTATTTCCTCACAGATGAATGTTATAATTACTGCTTTACATGATCTTCGCTTAAAGTTATTATCTGAAAAGAACATAAATGTAGAAAAGTCAGATTTGATTGACAAATTGAAAATTTTTTGAAAGATGAAAAAATCTATTTTGGTTCATACTAAAGAAGTCTTTCAAAATAAATTGGATGATTTGGAAAATTCAAATAAGACTTATCTTGAGTCTTTGTCGGAAATGACCATTTTAAAAGACAATTTTTTGGATAAAATAAATAAATTAGAAGAAAAGTTATATCGAAGGAACCAATCTGAGCAAACAATTTTTATGAATAAACCAAGGAGTGAGGAAACTTTAAAAGAAAAATGGGGACTTGTTTTAAAAATCCACATTGTTTAAACAATGCGATCGAAAAATCCCCAACTTTATATAAATACGATTATCTAACTCTTGCTCAATATGCTCCTCAATTTAAAATTGATTGGATGAATGAGAAGCAAGTGTTAGAAATCGAAAATGAGAAGAGAATGAAAAACACACATAAGGAAATTCCTTTTGTTTACACTTATGAAAATGCCAAATATTTTCCTGACAAATCGAGAAGAGGTAGAAAAGGTTTAAATGATATATCTCCAATCATTTATGATTCTAAGAGATATACACTTCCTTTAATTTTAAAAAGCAAAATCATTGATCTTGAAGATAAGATGGAAGATCAAAGTATTTTAAAAGAAATTGAATCTGATATTATTCTTTCTTTCATGACGTCTAGTCTTGAAGAAAAATAATTTTCTCAAAAACAAGATTCTATTTCTAGTTTTTCTTCTAATTGTCAAATAAACAAAATAGAAGTTTCTAAATCTGATATATTTTATCAAAATAATTCTGACTCCGAGGTAAGTTCAGATTTATTGTCTGATCAGATTGGTTGCTTAGGTAAAATTATTTTTTCTGATTTAAATATTAAATCCCAAATTATTTATGAATCTTTTACGCTAAATGATTAGTATTATAAACCTAAACATAAAAGAAGACGGTCAAAGAAGTCGAAGAAACAAGATAAAGTTCTTTCTGACAGTTCTAATTCTTCTGATTCTAATCTTTCAGATAGGACTTTGAGCAAGTCATCAAAGCAGATTTGGGGAGCGAAGCGGATATCTGATGAATCTCAGACTGATGGAGATAGATATGTAGACATATATTATAAAAGTGATTCATTTGTTGTTTGTAAGAAAATTTCAAAATATTCAATAAAGCAAATGATTCAAATTTCCAAAAATGTCTCATATTCTTCTTCTGATTCTAGTTCAGATGATTATGCCTTGTATTCACCTGATGAATGTGCTTATTTTTCTGATAATCTTTCTTGTGCTTCTCGTGTTAAATCTAATCAATATTTCCCCATAAGAACTGCAACTAACAAACATGGGTCCAAATTCAAGTGGGTACCACAATCTCAATCTGAATCAAAGTTGCAGGCACCTCATGTCAAGGGGAAATAAGAGATATGTGGCTCTTGAGTAAATCAGCTCAAGACCCGGACTTCAATGTCAACATTTTGGCTTCTGAGTAATTCAGCTCAGAACCCGTGCTTCAAAGACCTCGACTTCTAGACATGTCAGTCTAGTACTCGTTATTCAATGCTTTAAGCTTCTGACTAATGAGAAACTGTGAGTACATCTACTTAATTTCCGTTGCATTTATCTCTAATAATGATGTTGTTCCAGTTTTCTCAATTGCTTTTAAAAGAATCGGAGCATTTCAATTCAACTCCTGATTTTGTTCAACCCAAAATTTTTCAAAAGAGATACAAATTTTCATTTTTACATTATGTGGAAGATGATACTATTGAATTATATTTTGTTTCAACTGAATATAAACTTGCCGATCAAATATTTCTATTTTTAAATCTCGGCATGGTGTTTTAAAAGTTTAAACCTTTACAAATTTTATTATATAAAGTAAAAGTTTTACAATTTTTTTCTTTCTTTTGAATAAAATGTGTGTCTAGGATAAATTTTCAAGTTGCTTTGTTTATATTAAAGTTTTTATATGTTCATTTTTCAAGTCTAACAAAAGTCGAAAAGTCAGCAACATGTTTGTAGCTTTTAATATTGCTTAGAAAACCTAAAAAGTCGAAATTTCGGATCGTAATGAAAATATGGGCTAAGCATTTAGACATAAAACCTTGTGATTGAGATGATTATTAAACTCTTATAAATCAGAAATCTTTAAGTTTAAAAGTTTGTACCTGTGACCTTTCTGATTTGGGAAAGTAAGTTCCGTGGGATGCTTGTCATCTGGTCCCCTAAGGTCATTTGATCTGGGAGTGATCGAACCCAAATCCTTCTTTAGAATCAGATCGAAAGTCATGTTCTACCGGTATGAATGGGTTTAGGATGTATCGATGTGGCCTTTCTGATCTGGGAGAGTAAGTTCCAAGGGGTGCTTAACACCTAGTCCCCTAAGGCCAACTGGTCAAGGAGCGGCTGACCCAAATCCTGCAATATGGTCAGATAGAAGGGCATGTTCTTTACTTACCGAACTTTTTGATTAAAAGATGCCAAAAGTGCACAAGTTTAAAAGATGCCAAAGAGCACACTCATGTAAAGATGCCATAGAGCACAATGCTAAAAGATGCCAATGAGCACCCATATCATGATACTTCGTGATATGTTTGAGTTGCAATAAACCTGTAAATTTGTGAAAGTCTGAATTTTTGATGGATTAGTGTGATTACATGCAAAGTTCTCTATTATATTTAGTGCACACTGAATAGATTGATGAAAGTTTTTGAAACTGAACATCTCTTAACTTGATATGCACTAAAACTTGTTTCTGTATCCAAAAGCATACATTTGATTTCATCTTACGGATTTTATTGTGATATTTTACTAAGTAGAATTTTATTTGTTTCTGTTTAAATTTTTATATATTTAGTCGTTTCAAAATACATATTCAGTATATTTTTCTTTCTACATTGATGTTTCATTTCTTGTGTTCTCATATTATCTTTATAAATGGGTTTGTACATTATTCAAGGGGGAGTGAAAAAGGAGATTTTTTCTGAAAAGATTATATCTGTTTTTGAGGGGGAGTATCTGGTTTTCTACATGAATGCTAACTTGAATTGTCATATCTAGTGCATTTGTGTAGGGGGGGTCAAAGAGATTAAAAAGGTAAAATTTTATGAGTTCAAGTCAGATTTGCGCCAAGAATTGGTCGCGCAAACCTCACTTTGTGCCACCTTCGGCTAGCGCAAACCTTCCCTGTTTTTCCTTTACTTTGATTTTGCAGATCTTAAGCTGTCTCGTCTTCAACATTTGCATGACCAAGTTGATCCCGATCATCAAGGTCATGAGGGGGAGAAGATTAAGGAGATGTTAAAGAGACAAAGAGCTCCAAAGTTTATCTGCTGATCAAGTTTCACTCAAGATTCTAATTTCTTCAATGATATTTGTCTTTTTGCTGTTCAAGCTCCGATCACCACAAATTCTTCAAGTTCATTTAAAAGAGGTGTATCGTATAGAGCACAAGATGTTGAATCAATTGTTCCTTCAAGCTTATTCAAACTGGTCCAGTCTTGTCAAGACAACAAAGACAACTCATTCTGAAAGATGTTGAGAAGAATATTTTTTTAAGTCAGAAAGCTGCTTAGCAAAGTCGCTTAGTTGGTCCGTGCTGATTTAGAAGATTGTTTTTGAAGACCACAACGCCAATAATTACTAAGGGGGAGATTGTTAAGTCTGATTTTATAGTAATCATTGTATTTATAGGCTTGGTCTTATACAGTGTTTAGAGTCGTTCACTGTGTTGTATCTGACCAGGGTATTTAAGTCCCTTTGGTCCTTGTGTCTTGTAACACTTTCACGCATATTGAATACAATTGTTACTTTGCGCTTCACTTGCTCTCTCTCTCTATTTTATCTCTCTAGGATTTAGAGATCTTTGGATTAATAACATATCAGAATAACATACCACGATCCCTTGATTAATCAATGAAAACCTTGTGTGTGTTCTTTGTACCTTGAGCGTAGGATTACAGAGTGTCGGTCCAAAATATATATCAAGTTCTTATCGACACAACAACAACAATATGATTACCAACCTGTTTGGATTAATAATCAATCGATTACAAGGATGGATGTTCGGTTTTTAGCTCGCGATGTTCTCTCTCTGTTTTTCACCGTTAGTGTGTGTGTGTTTGTGTTCTCTAACTAGCTTCTACAACACACTTACAAGATATTATCTAAAACTTAATATCTAATAACTAATATCTAATCTAAACTAATATCTAGATATTTAAACTAATTAAACTAAATACTAAAATACAATAAACAATAATTAACTTAGACATTTTATTACAAATGACATTATACTTAATATCGAGAGTCGACTTTCCGGCATTAGCTTCAGATTGGATCTTCAGATTGGATGATCTTGAATCCAATAGATCTGTGCGTTACTCAATACTCTTCTTGGAAAGATCTAAGAACTTTTTATCATACTCTTTCTTATCTTTAATGCTTTCACCATCTGTCAAATGATGAGAGTCGGAAATTTGCTTCCGAAGATCCTCATTGATCTTTTTCAATGCATTAACTTTTTCTTTCAGTACCTTCTTTTCATCACGATAGTTCTTTGACTTCTCCGAACAATTTGCAGCTGAATAAGCAAACTCCTGAAGTTCTAATTTGAGCATTTCAATCTTATCACCATCATCAGAAAAATATTCCATCTTGAATATATGATTTGATTTGATTTGCAACAAGAACTTGTACTGAAAGTTAGTCCAGATAAAATCACAAAGATACAGAATCTTTGAATAGAAATTTTGATCACAATCAGAACTATGTCCCCCTTCGCAGACTTAGCACGGGTGAGGTCAAGGGGCAACACCCTTGTGGGGTCAAGGGGCAGCGCCCCTAGAGAAAAAAAATTCACAATTAAAGGCCATATTACAGTTTGCAAAAAAATTGTCTAAGTGTGAAATTGGCGCAAAAGATTGCATTCTGAGATTTGCGCGAACGGAAGTTTGCGAGTCTTGGAGTTTTGCGCGAGATGTAGGTGGCGCAAGTCAAGTTTTGCGCGAGATGCGGGTCGCGAGAAATGGAACTTTGCCTGAGTAATCGTTGGCACAAAACAAAGTTTCCGTGAGAAGTAGGTCGCGCGTTTTGAAGATTGCGTGAGCAGTTAGTCGCGCGAAATAGAGTTTTGCGCGAGTTGTTGATGGCGCAAAAGTCGTTTCTCGCTAAAAGTGGGTGGCGCAAAGGTCGTTTCTCGCTAAAAGTGGGTGGCGTAAAATTCAAATTGCGCGAGTTCGTCCTTGTGTTTGCCCGAGTTCGTCCCTGTTCTCGAAAAAACGATCTGTTTGTCTTAAATAACCCTGTTTTTCCACGATTAGCAGTCCCAAATTGTAATAAAATGACCACTAACCTATCTAGAACATATTGTAACCACTTGATCTAAAAAACAAACACTTTTTGACGAAATGATCAATGGCACAGTGAGTTTTTGCTCGTGAAAAGTTTTGCAATAAAATCACAAAGTTTGAATCGATTGAAGCTTTATAATGAAATCAAACTATAACAACTCGATCTATCACCCTATTCGATCATAACCTGATCAATTTCAACTCCTAGAACACACTAAAACTCGAGAATGATTTTGAAATGAAGAACATAGAGTCGATGGTTTTAAACTTGATTTTGATCTGTTTTTCAGGCTCTGATACCAATTGTCGGTCCACAATATATATCATGTTCTTATCGACACAACAACAACAATATGATTACCAACCTGTTTGGATTAATAATCAATCGATTACAAGGTTGGAAGTTCGGTTTTTAGCTCTCGATGTTCTCTCTCTGTTTTTCACCGTTAGTGTGTGTGTATATGTGTTCTCTAACTAGCTTCTACAACACACTTACAAGATATTATCTAAAACTTAATATATAATAACTAATATCTAATCTAAACTAATATCTAGATATTTAAACTAATTAAACTAATTACTAAAATACAATAAATAATAATTAAGTTCGACATTTTATTACAAACAACGTTAGACTTATTATCGAGAGTCGACTTTCCGGCATTAGCTTAAGATTGGATCTTCAGATTGGATGATCTTGAATCCAATAGATCTGTGCGCTAACACAGAGTATATGTACGACTACCTTCTCTATATGATTATGAAAGTGATAATGAGGAATTAACCCTAAAACCTAATTAATAAAGCACAATAAATACTAAGCCGTATAGGCCTAATAGGCTTGGGCCCAATTACAACTTAACTAACAATAAACTCAAATACCTCCTAGACTATTAAATACTCTTACAATTTAGACCCCCTAATTAACTTTAATCTTGAATACAATTTATGATCCAACATCATCAATTGCACCGTCATAAGCATTCTCGGATAATGCTTGTTCAGACAGTTTGCTTGTGAGAAGTACACCTGGGTCCACTGTCTTCTTGTTTTTCTTGTCAAGTTTGGCTTTCTTCTCTGTGACTATGCACTCATCTGTCAACAATATGTCATACATCTCTTGGATTTGCATGGTAGATATCCTGACATCATTCCTCAATCGGTGGCAAGATTTATTCCATTCCGGTTGAAGAGAGTTGAAGAACTTCAGATTAGTCTCTAGCTCAGTCTTTTCCACTTTTATCTTTCTCAGATCATTTATCACCGCACAGAACATGTCATAAACATTTTTCAGTGACTCCCCATCTTTGGCTTTGTATTCTTCAATGTTGTTCATGTAACGTGTATGCCGAAGTTGTGTTGCAACTGTAGACCCAAGCATAATCTTCTCTAGCTGTGCCCACATTAGTTTAGGATTGTTTTTGAAACAATCAATCCTGTTGTAGATAGAATTTGGCAAGGCTAGCATCAAATTTGCCTTTATATCACGATCAGCTTTATATTGCACCAACTCATCGGGTGTGTACTCGACGGTAGAGAGTCACTTGGAAAGTTTGACAAGAAAGCAGATGAAGGCAAATTCATTGGATATTCATTATCATCAAAAGCCTTCAGAGTGTTCAATCTAAGAACAAGAATAATCCAAGAGAGCATCAATGTGTCTTTTGATGATGACAAAAGCCTTGCCAACAAAGATATCAACCCAACTGCCAAAAGTATCTCTGAATCATTAAAGTTGAGAGAATTTGAACTAAACAAAATATTCGAAGATTTCTTTGATGATGAAAACTCAGAGTTCCTTTTCAGAGATATTAACAGAGCGACTTCAGAGGAACCTCAAAATACAGGTACAACTCTCTCTGGTCCCTCTAAAATCACAACTTATGCTTCTTTAAATACATGTCCAAGCAATGAATCAAGACAAATTGAAGAACTATCCTCAGAAGCTGAAGATGAATAAGAGACGGTGAAGAAACTCAAGAGACATCTCTAGAAGAAACTCCAAAGCTTGCTTCATCATCTCTGGAACACACTTCAGATCCTCTGAACAGCACAACAGAGATGTCACCAACTGCCATCTCTGAAGCTCAAACTCCACCTCAAATTCATGCTCCAATAACAAGATAGACAAAGGATCATCCCTTTGATCAGATCATTGAAGCACCTTCAGATGAAGTCAAAACTAGATCTGCCACAATCAATGAATGCTATTTTGTAAAATTTTTTAGCATCATTGAGCCAAAGAAGGTAAATGAAGCTCTTGAAGATCCTCATTGGATCTCTGTCATGTAGGATGAGGTTCAAGAGTTTGAAAGAAACAAAGTCTGGACCCTAGTTCCTCTTCCTAAAGGGAAATTTGCAATTGAAACTAAATGGGTTTTCAGAAATAAAAAGGATGAGGATGGCATTATAATCAGAAACAAAGCTGGGTTGGTTGCTAAGGGATATTGCCAAGAAGATGGTATTGATTATAATGAAACCTTTGCACCTGTGGCTAGAATAGAACCAATTAGAATCTTCTTAGCCTATGCTGCACACAAAGGGTTCAATGTATATCAGATGGATGTTAAATCTACCTTTCTAAATGGTAAATTAAATGAAGAAGTTTATGTCCGACAACCACTTGGATTTGAAAGTACAGAGTTTCCTAAATATGTTTATTATCTTGATAAAGCTCTGTCCACATTTCTGATTAATAATGGCTTTGAAAAAGGTATAATTGATACTACTTTGTTCATCAAGAGGTACAAAAATGAGATGCTATTAGTATAGATATATGTTGATGACATTATCTTTGGCTCTACAAATCAAAAGTGTTGTGACAGGTTTTTAAAGTTGATGAAGAGTGAATTTGAGATAAGTCTCATGGGAGAATTAACATTCTTTCTGGGCTTACAAGTAAAACAAACTTCAGAGGGTACTTTTATAAGTCAATCTAAGTATGTCTCTGACATTTTGAAAAAGTACAATCTCAATGATTCAACCTCTATGAAAACACCTATTGCCACAGGCGTCAAACTTAACTCTGATCCTTCAGGAAAATCTGTAGATGTCAAAACTTACAGAGGCATGATAGGATCACTTCTATACTTAACTTCAAGTAGGCCTGATATAATGTTTGCAACATGTCTCTGTGCTAGATATCAAGCAAATCCAAAAGAATATCATTTATCTGCAGTAAAGAGAATATTTATATACCTCAGAGGCACACCTTCTTTGGGTCTCTGGTATCCAAAACTCTCTAGTTTGATTTAACAGTATACACTGATGCAGATCATGCAGGGTGTAAACTAGACAGAAAGAGTACCTCTGGATGCTGTCAATTATTGGGTAACAAGCTAGTGAGTTGGTCTTCCAAGAAGCAGAATTGTGTTTCAACTTCTACTGCAGAGGCAGAATATGTTGTTGCGGCTAGTTCTTGCTCTCAAGTCATTTGGATGAAAACTCAGCTTAGAAACTATAGTTTACAAAATGACAAAATTCCCATTCTGTGTGATTCCAAAAGTGCCATAGCCATCTCTGCCAATCCAGTACAACATTCGAAGACAAAGCACATTGATGTCAGGTATCATTTTCTGAAAGATCATGTTGAAAAGGGAACAACTGAGATGTATTTTGTACCAAATGATCTCCAACTTGCTGATATTTTCACAAAAGCTTTAGATGAACGAAGGTTCAATTTCTTAATTATCAAATTGGGAATGTTGAACATGTATACCTAACACAAAGAAGAATATCAGAGTCTCTGATCAAACTGTTAGAGCATGAATTATGTTGGATACAAGATCATGAAGACTAAAGTCAAAGTTCAAAAAGTCAAAGCTGAGAAAGTCAACTCTTATTAAAAAGTCAAAGTCTTTGTATTGTACTTGTATTTTAGTTGTAGGTATAAATACTTTGTTTTTCTTGTTAATTGGTGTGTGACTAGAGTTTGTATATAAATCAGAAAGAGAGAGTTGTAGAGAGAGAAAGTCGTCTAGAGAGAGAAAGTCAAGAACAAAGTTGTAATCGTTTTCATTGTGAATTGAATCAAAACAGGTAGAATTGTTATATTGTTTGTTGAATAATTGTGATAAGAAATTAGAAACAGGGACACACAATTGGTATCATAGTAGATCCAAACTGAAATCAAATCAAGAATTGGTTCGACACTTGGTTCTTGTTTGCCGAGAATCGATTTCTGAGTTTTAGTGCGAATTTGGAGTTGAAATCGATTAGGTTTTGTTTGATAAGTGAAATCGATCGAGTCTGTATGGTTTAATTTGATAATTACACTATAATCGTTTGATAATTTTGAGTTTTGTTGAGTTTTTGAGTTTTTGAGTTTCACGAGTCGAACACTGTAATTTCAATTAGTCATTGTAATTTTCACTTGTATTTGAAATATCAGTATTGTAAATGTGTTTCGTATGGTGTGAAGATGAAATTGTACAAATTTCAGATTCAGAAATCAAATTTACTTGATTTTTGATCGATCAAGATCAAGAACACGCAAGGAAAGATCAAGAACTCGCAAGATCCAAGAAATGCCCAAGTTCTTCGGAAGAACGCGCAAGCTGAAGGATTCTGAGTTTGGGCCAAAACGCGCAAGTAGTGTTTTGCGCGAACAGGCAAACGCGTAAACTGTGTTGTGCGCGAATCGGCAAACGCGCAAACAGTGTTTTGCGCGAACTAGAAATGTGCAAGTCAAAGACTGCGAGTTTGAGGTTCTGCAAGTTTGAATTTATCGAAATTTTGTCTAAGTGTTGGAACGCGCAAACTCCTGCGAGTTTGATATTTCGTGCTACCTTCGTCCTGCGAGTTTGTGTTTCGCGCAACCAACGTCTAGTGTGTTTCAAGTTTTTACGCCATCAACATCTTGCGTGTTTCAAGATTTGCGCGAACTTCAGCTAGCGAGTTTCAAGTTTCGCGCAAGCCGTGGTTAGCGAGTTTCTTCAAACGCGCAAATAAGCATATGCGAGTTCTACAAACGCACATGTCTCTATTAGCGAGTTTCTTCGTGAATAGTGTTTTGCGCGAATAGGCATCTGCGAGTTTCTTCGTGAATAGTACTTTGCGCGAATAGGCATCTGCGAGTATCTCCGAGAATAGTACTTTGCAAGTTTTGGGAATAGTGATCTGCGAGTTTCAGGACTTAGTCATATTTTTCAAAATTTTATTGTTTTTTAGTGTCAATTTTTTTTTCTTGAGATTTCATAATTGGACTAACGATCAGTTTCTAGTTTCTTATTGCATATCTATTTCAAAACAAGTCCAAACAGGATGACTTCCAGAGACGCTCTCTCAATTGGAACTGATTCTAAGCCTCCCGTTTTGTTCAAAGGGGAATACGAACAGTGGAAAGATCGTTTTCTTGACTTTGTGGATCGGCATGTCAACGGAGAAAACATTCTTTTGTCTATTACAAAAGGACCAATGAAAGTTCCGAGTGAGGAGATTCCTGGTGAAGGTTATGACTCAGATGGAGTTCAGAACACACGTAGATAAAATAAAGAGTATGCTCAATTTACTGAAGATCGGAAGAAACGGTTTGATGTTGATAAACAAGCCAGATCTTTGACCAATGAGATATATGTGAAAATAGACAGCTACAAGGAAAGTGCCAAATTTATGTGGGATCAACTTCAAAAGATGATGATGGGTTCAAAGGTTGGGAACCAAATGAAAGTAGCTAACTGTATCAAAAGATATGAAGAGTTCAAAGCAAAAGACAATGAAAGCTTGGAAGAGACTTATGAAAGATTTGTTCTACTCTTGAATGAACTCTCGAAGAACAAGGTCAAGAAGGATCAAATAGAGAACAACGTCAAATTTCTTAGCATCTTGCAACCGGAATGGAAAAAGCACACTCGGCAAATGAAACAAATGAAGGATCTGAGTGACATTCCGTTACATGAGGTTTATGAGACGTTGAGACAGAATGAAGAAGAGGTAGAAGAGAAAAGAAGTGAGAAGAAAAAAGTTGAAAAGGTTACTGATCCCATTGCACTTGTGGCTGGAGAAAAAGAGAAAGAAAAGAAAGAGAAGAAGGAGAAGAAGAAAGTAATTATCAGTTCAGAATCAGAATCAGAGTCTGATGGAGATGGTGGAGAAAGTCTCAAGCAGGCTATCCTATTACTGACCTGTGCTTTCCAAAAGAAGTTCTACAAGAAGCCGTGATCCAATTCTCAGAGATATTCTTCGTCCAGCTCCAAGAACCACGAGCACAGAGAAAGGGTAGAAGGGAGCATATTTATTGAGAAGAAACCAGAAGAAAGAAAGAAATATGTGAAGGATTATATTGGTGCTGAAAAGCCAGCAAATGATCTAATCAAATGCTACAACTGTGGCAAGATTGGACATTTTGCTAAAGAATGTCGAAAGCCAAAGGTTCGCAACTCACAGTATTATCAGAACAAAATGCTATTGGCTAAACAACAAGAAGTTGGCATAGCACTAATGGCTGAAGACGAATTTTGGCTGGATCATTCAGATATTGAAGTGGAAGAAAAGGAAGAATTTGCTAACCTGTGCTTGATGGGAAAACAGGTGAAAGAAGATGATTATGATGATGAGAATGCTGATTCTGAAGAGGTAATGAATTTAACTTAAAACGATTTCATGACCAAAGTGGAAGCCATGATGGTCGAACTTCAGGACCTTCAAACCAAACTGAAAAAGGAAAAAGACAGAGTTGCTAGGAGAAATGAACAGATCTTTGAACTCAATAAATCAGTTATTGGGAATAAAGATTTAATTGATTCTCTACGCAAATCTGCTTCTGTTTTTAAAAAGAAAGATTCTGAAAGAAAGATAATTGAAAGAAAGATTTCTGATATTGAAAAACAATTGTGTAAGTCTGATTCTGAAAAACAAGAATGTGTTCTAAAATCGTTTAAACTGCAGGTTGAGAACAAGACTTTAGAGAAAAAGGTAAATGGTCTGGAAGCAAAGCTGTATATTAGAGGCCAAACATATCAAACGATTTTCTTGAATACACCTAATGAAGAAGCTGATTTTAAAGAAAAATGGGGACTAGGTTATGATAATCCTCATTACCTAGAAAAAACTATCAGAAAACAGCCAGGTCTATATAATGCAAATTATATGTATGCTGCTGATAAACATCCTCATTTGAAACCCAAATTTATCACCAAAGCATCAAAAGAAGTTGAGGAAAAAAAAGATGAGAAAAGAATGAATTTGAAGAAAATGCAACTACCGTTATGTTATGAAAGACTGAATGATAGTTATCTTTCTAAAACACCAAAATTTCTTTCAACTGATTATTTTGCTAGTTATTCTTCTACTGAGATGGAGGCAAAACATGTTCAAGCCAAAATTTATGTACCTCCACTCGTCTTATAGAGCAAAATAATTGAGTTAGAAAATATTTTATCTGATGAAAGAATTTTGAGTGATATAACACAAAATGTATTTTCTAGAGTATTAAAGAACACATATTTTGTTTGCAAATCTAAAGTGTGTTCTACATCTTCAAAAGTACCTCAAACTTCTAAGACTGATTTTGATGATCTATTTGAGTCTACAAATGATTTTCTAAATTCTGATGAAGGGTGTATAGAGAAAATTGATATGTTTGACTTTACTTCTCAACTTCCAAATCATTATACTTTCATCATAAATGGAAAATCTTTACCAAGTGTACATGAAAAAGGTGAATCATCAACTAAGGTTGGTGAATCAGTTTCTGTGAATACTGATTACTATGCTAAAGGTAAGAAACATAAGAAACATCGTTCACAAAAACGGAACAACACTGGTAAACAAAAGAAAAGCCAATCTCAGAAATCTAATTTTTCTAATAAATCTAAATCTTCTGTTTCAGTTTTAAGAAAGAAAAGGTCGGAAGCAAGAACTGAATGGCGACCAAAAAGGAAGAATGATGAGAAGGCAGAATTGATTCCTGATATAGTTACTGATAGATCTGATAGTAGTGTGTCTGATATAGTTGGTTCTGTTGCTTCTATAAATAAAAACCTTGTAACTTCTTACTAGCGATATTCTAATAAGCAATTGTTCCAATTATCTTCTACTACTACTAATTCTTATAATTATCAGTGGAATGATTTTGCTTATCATCATAATTCTAATGATTGGTTTGGATCTTATCATGTTTATTCTTCAAGATCAAATGTTTTTAAAGGTTTTCAAAGGAAAAGAGGATCCATATTAAAATGGATACCAAAATCATGTGCTAATCTGTTAGGACCCGTTTTTAAATGGGTATCTAAAATTGTTATTTCCTGGTTTCTCTTGCAGACCCGGCAAATGTGGTACTTGGATAGCGGCCGTTCCAAGCATATGACCGGGCAGAAAGCTTTATTGTCTAATTATACAGAGAAATTCAGCAGCAATGTTTGATTTGGGAACGATCAGTTTTCACCGATCTTAGGATATGGTGACATCATTCAAGACAACATAACGATTAGGAAGGTGAGCTTTGTCGAAGGCTTAGGGCACAACTTGTTTAGCATCGGTCAATTCTGCGACAAAGGGTTAGAGGTCAACTTCAAAGCTAAGAGATGTTCGGTTTGTACTGAAGACAACAAAGAACTTTTAGTCGGGAATCGAAAGACAAATCTCTATACCATCAATCTTTCACAAGTCCAGAATGACAATTAGGTTTGCTTACTAACAAAAGCTTCGATACAGCAAAGTTGGCTTTGGCACAGACGTTTATCGCACCTGAATTTTCGTTACATAAACAAGTTGGTCAAAGGAAAGTTAGTTAATGGACTTCCTGAGCTAAGATACGAGAAAGAACACTTATGTGCAGCATGTGAAAAAGGAAAGATTAAGGGAGCTTCGCATAAACTGAAGCCTGAACCAAGTACCAGTTCTCCACTAGAGTAGTTGCATATGGATCTTTGTGGTCCGATGCGAACACAAAGCTTAGGCGGTAAGAAACACGTGTTGGTTATCGTGGACGATTATTCGCGATACAAGTGGGTCAATTTTCTCTGATCAAAAGATAAGACACCGGAAGTACTCATTACATTTCTGAAGACGACCCAGGTGAATCTGCAGAAAACAGTCAAGTTTCTCAGAACTGATAACGGCACAGAGTTCATGAACAGAACTGTTGAAGAGTATCTCGAATCGGTCGGGATATCACATCAATACTCTGCTGCTCGTACGCCTGAACAGAATGGAGTAGTTGAAAGGCGAAATTGAACGCTAGTCGAGGTCGCTCGTACTAGGCTTAGCCAGAATGATCTACCTTTATTTCTGTGGGTAGAAGCTATTTCGACTGCGTGCTACACTCAGAATCGTTCCATAATACACCGTAGATTTCAGAAGACGCCGTATGCTTTGATCAACAACCGAACACCAACTATCAAATATTTTCATGCATTTGGTTGTAAGTGTTTTGTGCTGAACGACAGAGAGAGTCGGAACAAGTTCAGTGCTAAGGCTGATGAGGGCATATTTATTAGATATTCTTCTACATCTGCTGCATATAGAGTCTATCTGAATAAGTCAAACACAGTAGTCGAGAGCGTATGGATCAATCAGTCCAGAAATGGCTTCTGAACAACTCAGTTCAGAACCCTTGATAACCGGAGTGTTAGCTTCTGGATCAATCAGTCCAGAACCTGTACATGAACAGAACAAATCAGATAGCGCTTCTACGTCTACTAGTCATTTATTTGATTCAGATTTGTTATTTAAATTCTTTTATGATGAGTTTCTAGGATCTAATTTGCCTAAATCTGTTGTGACTGACAGGTCTAAAGACACAAGTTGCAATCATCCAGTCACTTCAGAAGTCATAACTGAACATGATCCCTCAGTTCAGTCAGAAACTCAAATACAAATAAATACTCCTACGGTTGAAGAGGTGCAATATATTCCTAAACTAGAAGTATCTGTATCAGTTGGTTGTGCTACATTGTCTACTCAACAGCCAGAATCTGTTGTTCCAACTGTAACTTCTGCATCAATTATTTCAGCTGTACCCCAACAAGAAATGTACAAGAAGAGCCTGATAGTGGATATTTAGATGTCAACTATGATCAATCTGCATCTAATCCACTCCCTCACGAACATCGCTGGACCAAAGAGCACCCTTTACACTAAGTAATTGGAGATCTTAACAAGTCGTTGCAAACTAGGTCAGCAACTTTAAACCAGTGTCTTCATGACTCATTCCTCGACAAAATAGAGCCTACTCGAGTATCAGAAGCTCTTGCTGATTCGGATTGGGTGTCTGCTATGCAAGAAGAATTAAATCAGTTTGAAGCCCTGAAGGTCTGGAGATTAGTTCCAAAACTAGAAGGAAAGACCGTGATAGGAATTAAATGGGTATTCAAAAACAAGAAGGACGAAGATGGTATTGTCATAAGGAATAAAGCAAGACTTGTTGCCAAAGGTTACCGGCAAGAGGAAGGCATAGACTACGATGAGACGTATGCTCCAGTAGCGTGTATAGAAGCAATCCGTACGTTTCTAGCCTACGCAGCTCACAAGAATTTCACAGTCTATCAGATGGACGTGAAAACGGCCTTCCTAAATGGCATTCTTAAGGAGGAAGTATACGTGTCTCAGCCAGAAGGGTTCATAAATCCAGATAAGCCAGATCACGTCTACATTTTGGATAAAGCCTTGTATGGTTTGAAACAAGCCCCTCGTGCATGGTATGATGTTCTATCCAAATTCTTGGTCAAGTCAGGTTTTTCCAAAGGTAAAGTCGGTACCACTTTGTTCATCAAAAAGGAAAAAGCTGATATTATACTTATTCAGATATATGTTGATTATATAATATTTGGCTCTACAAATCCTAAATACTGCAAAAACTTTTCTAACCTCATGGTGTCACGTTTTCAAATGAGTATGATGGGAGAGATGAATTTCTTTCTCGGATTACAAGTAAAACAGTTTTCAACGGGGATTTTCATTAACCAATCTAAGTACATTTTGGATATTCTTCGGAAGTTCAAGATGGAAAATTGTAAACCAATTGGAACCCCGATGGCACCATGTACTAAGATTAGCACTGATCCTTCGGGTAAAAGTGTTGATGTTAGGATTTATAGAGGTATCATAGGTTCTTTAATGTATCTTAATTCAAGTAGGCCAGATATTATGTTTTCAACATGCTTATGTTCTAGATATCAGGTTGCTCCTAAAGAATCCCATTTGGCTGCTGTCAAACGGATTTTTAGGTATCTAAAGGGGGCTGCAGATCTTGGTCTATGGTATCCTAAGGATATTGGGTTTCAACTGACTGCTTATTCATACGCAGATCATGCTGGGTGCATGCTGGACAGGAAGATCACTTCAGGTCACATTCAATTCCTTGGAGACAAGCTTGTTAGATGGGCATCAAAGAAGCAATTATGCGTATCCACATCGACTGCAGAAGCATAGTATGTAGCTGCTTCCAGTTGCTGCTCTCAGGTCTTGTGGTTGAGGACACAGCTGCGATACTATGGATTCATGTTTGACAAAATACCTATCTATTGTGACTCGAAGAGTGCTATCGCCATATCAGCTAATCCTGTGCAACACACTAAGACAAAGCACATTGATGTCAGGTATCATTTTATCAAAGATAATGTAGAAAAAGGTACAATAGAACTTTACATTGTAAAGACTGATTATAAACTTGCGGATTTGTTTACCAAAGCTTTAGATGAAAAGAGATTTAATTTTATTGTATCTAAGCTTGGTATGCTAAATCTCAAAGTCTAATCAGTAATTACCTATTAAAGATTCTTCTATTGTAATTTTTCATCATTTCTTTATCAATATTTCTGAAAGGATATCTGCACTTTAACATGTTGTTGTTGTTCTCAGGGGGAGTGAGTAAAGATTCTAAGTTGATCAATATTCTTTTGAGGGGGAGCTTATCTAATTTTTGCATTTTACTTAACTGACAAATTTTATGATGCATGAATTTAGGGGGAGTGTACAAGTCAAAGGAGTAAGACTATGATTTCTGATTATTTCATATTAGAACTCGTACTGTTAACTGTTTTAATGCTTTATGTCTTTTACATTTGAATAAATTTGTGAATAAATTTGTTTTTGACATGACTTTTAGACTTTTGCAGAATGAGAGAAGCTATCAAGATCATATCTTTACGACTTCAGCTGACGTCATGAGATTTAAGACAAAGCGAAAAAGGTTAATTTCTTATCTTAATCTCATATATGGTTGAAAGGACAACTTTCAATCATAGAAAACATGTTCGTAAATGTTCAAACCACTTCTCGATTCTTAAATAGATTTCATGAATTGGAGGTGTGATTTTAAATGTTTTCAAGAATTACTTGTGCTTACATGATTATAAACCGTGTGTTTCCAAAGATAAATACTTGTGTATTGTCTTTCCGTTATACTTTCAAGTATTCACACACATCGGTTTGATTTTTTGTTCAAAATGTTCTTACCATGTCTCAAATTTTGAAACATATTTTTCGATGGTAAGACACTCCGCTTGTATTTCAAAGAATTTTGAGCGTTATTTCATTTCAAAGCGTTTCATTCAAGAATGTCTATATTTTGATTCATATAGACAATATCAATTATTCTTGACCAGAAGCTTTAACTGATATATCATTTCATTTATGGTCATTTTCATATAATGTCAGATTTTCAAACAAGTCTTTTGCATTCATATTCATTCATTCAATATACTTGTTTGAAAATACTTCAGTGTCTAAAAATGCTCATATCTTCATGATTATATATCTGAGCATATATACATCTAACTTGTATTTACGCTTTAACTGATCAAGTTAAACCATTTTGAGCAACACATGCTTTCTAGGAAAACATGGGTTCTTTGTGCTAGGACTTAAATGAAACTTCTATGGAATCATGTTAACTAGTGATTTCTACCCAAGAAGTTAAACCTTTAGTGATTGAGTGTGAGGAGTCAAAAAGAAATGAGTGTGGGATGAGTGATGAGGTAAAATGGAAATGAGAGATTGGTTAGAGTGAGCTTAAGGATTAAAACGAAAGAGGGTGTGAGATCAGAGTAAAAGAATATCAAACTCTGCACCAACTACTTTGAGTCGGGCAGCCACATTACTAATGTTTCACATTTCTTGTTGAACATTATTGAAACAGGCAAATAGCCCATGCCAACTCCTGACTTTACCCCACCAGCCACTCATTTTCTTCTCAAAAAGAAAATGTTTTATATTTTCTGGGGACGCAGCACATAATCTATCTGATTTTCATTTGGAAAATCTGGATATTGAAAAAGAAGGAAGTCTGCACCACCTTCGCACTTCAATCATGCACATTGAGTCTGTGTTTATCTACTGTTGTCTCAGTGATTTACACAATGTTGAGCCTTATTAAAAGCAATCATTCGTGCTTAATTCTTTCTACATTTGCACGAACACAGAAGGAATTTGTTTCCTTGTCATAACGTTCATAGAAATTGCCTTTGTGGTATTTCGATGATTGGATGGAAGCCCTGGGGGAGTGAACATCAAAAAGCTCCTTTACAATGTGTATTCGTTACACACAGTGACTTAGTGTTACTGACAGGCATTTTAACTGATTAAGTTGTTGATTCAGGTGTTACATTTCTTAATTTTTCTGGATTTGAAAAGATCTAGATGTATACATGGTTATGAATCACAGAATCAGAGGCTCTTGGACAGATCAGAATGGTCAAAGACATTTCTTGGTGAAAGTTTTTATGATACTGATGCTCAAATCATCAAAAAGGGGGAGATGGTATCAAGAAATGTTAAAGTTTTGGAGTTTTGGGAGATAATTTACATAAATGTCCAAGTCAGAAGATTCAAAGTAAAGATTTGAAGAAGATCAAAGAATTTCTGAAGATATGCTGATTTTGAGAAAATTTTCTTTGAAGATTTTTTGCTAAAGCAATCCGAGCTGAATCAGACGATAATTTTTTTCTGAAGTTTGAAAGAGTATTGTGATAGTTCTGAAGAAATTGTTGAAGACCTTGTTTATCACATTTTTGAGGAGATTGTTATATTCTTCGAAGACAGACTTAGAAAGATTACAATGTTAAAGGGAGAGATTGCATCTGACAGAGTTTAAAAGAGAAGACTGTATTGCAATATTTTTCAACTGTGATCTTGAATCCAAAGGGGGAGATTGTTAGAGCATTAATTATGTTGGATACATGATAATCCCAAAATCAACCAAATCTTAGAGAGAGAAAATAGAGAGAGAGAGTTGAAAGCGCAAAGTAGTATTGTATTGAGATATGCATGAGATTCCTTTCAAACAACAAAGCCACAAGCGAAGTAGTATTGTATTGAGATACTACACAGTATACACACCTAAGAACACAGTATTAGACCAAGTCTATAAATACAATGATTACTATAAAATCTGACTTAACAATCTCCCCCTTAGTAATCATTGGCGCTGTGGTCTTCAATATCAATCTTCTAAATCAACTTGGACCATCTAAGCGACTTAGCGAAGCTACTTGACTAAAAAAAAATTCTTCTCATCATCTTTCAATTTATATTGCCTTTGCTGCCTTGACAAGACTGGACCTGTTTGTAATAAACTTGAAAGAACAATTGGTTCATCAGCTTGTGCTCTAGACGACGCACCTCTTTCAAATGTACTTGAATGAACTGTGGTGGTCGGAGCTGGAACAGCAAAAGAATTAGTAGCTGAGAGAATAGAATCTTGGGCGAATCTTGATCAGCAGATAAACGTTTGAACTCTTTGTCTCTTTATCTTCTCCTTAACTTCTCCCCCTCATGACCTTGATGATCTGGATCAACTTGGTCATGCAAATGTTGGAGATGAGACAACTTAAGATCTGCAAAATCAGAATAAAGGAGAAAGAGGGAAGTTTTGCGCTACATGTTGGTGGCGCAAACTTAGTTTTGCGCTGGCTGAAGGTGGCGCAAAGTTGAGTTTTGCGCTACCAACTGTTGGCGCAAAGCTGACTTGAAACCAGAAAAAATTTCACCTGTTAAGCTCTTTGACTCCCCCTACACAAATGCACTAAATATGACAATTCAAGTTAGCATTCGTATAGAAAATCAGATACTCCCCCTCGAAATCAAATATAATCTGTCAGAATATTCTCCTTATTCACTTCCCCTCGAATAATGCACAGACCTATAAAAACATAAATGAGAACACAAGAATCGAAACATCAATGTAGAAAGAAAAATATACTGAATATGTATTTTGAAACAACTAAATATATAAAATTTTAAACACTAAACAAATTAAATTCTACTCAGTAAAATATCACAGATTAATCCATCATTTGAAATCAATTGTTTGTTGTTGGATACATATACAAATTTCCTTGCATATCAAGTTAAGACATGTTCAGTTTCAAAAACTTTCATTAATCTATTCAGTGTGCTAGCATGAGAACTTCGATTAGCTTCAAGAAAATACAATTCTAAAAATATAATAGAGAACTTTGCAAGTACTCACACTAAGCCATCAAAAATTAAGACTTTCACAAATTTATAGGTTTATCGCAACTCAAACATATCACCAAGTATCATGAGATGTGTGCTCATTGGCATCTTTTAGCATTGTGCACATTGGCATCTTCACATGAGTGTGCTCTTTGGCATCTTTTAAGCTTGTGCACTTTGGCATCTTTTAATCAAAAAGTTTGGTAAGTAAAGAACATGTCGTAAATGTAACTTTCTATCTGACCCTATTGCAGGATTTTGGTCAGCCGCTCCCAGACCAGTTGGCCTTAGGGGACTAGGTGTCAAGCACCCTTTGGAACTTACTCTCCCAGATCAGAAAGGCTACATCGACACATCCTAAACCCATTCATACCAGTAGAACATGACTTTCGATCTAGTTCTATTGAAGGATTTGGGTTCGATCACTCCCAAACCAAGTGACCTTAGGGGACCAGATGACAAGCATCCCACGGAACATACTTTCCCAAACCAGAAAGACCACAGGTACAAACTTTTAAACTTAGAGATTTATGTATTTTATATATATAATTCATCTCAATCACCCAGGTTTACATCTAAGAGCTTAGCCCATATTTTCATTACGATCCATAATTCAGACTTTTTAGGATTTCCAAGCATTGTAAACTATAAATATTCTGAATCACATAACTTTAAAGCAGAATGCAAAAGTTTCAAACATGTTGCTGACCTTTCGACTTTTGTAAGACTTGAAAGTTGAACATATAATACTTCGATATAAACAAAGCAACTTGAAAATTTATCCTAGACACACATTTTATTCAAAAGAAAGAAAACCTGTAAAGATTTTACTTTATAAAATAAAATTTGTAAAGATCTAAACTTTTAAATTCAACATGCCGAGTTTGAAAATTTTCATTTAAGACAAATGTAAAGAATTCGGCAAGTTGATATTTAGTCGGAACAAAATAAAATTCAATAATATCTTCTTCCACATAATGTGTAATGAATTTGTGTCACATATCAATGTTTTTGGATCTGGTCAAACATGCTCATATTCTTAAAAAAATATAAGAAAACTGGAACAACATCATAGACAGAGATAAATGCAGCGTAATAATGTAGATACACTCACAGTTTCTCATTTGTCCAGAAGCTTAAAATGCATTGAAGAACGAGTCCTAAACTGATATGTTTAGAAGTCGAAGTCCATTGAAGTACGGGTTCTGACCTGATTTACTCAAAAGCCATTTTTTTCTCTTACTCCCCCTTGACATTAGGTGTCTGCAACATAGAATCAATTTTCGATTTTGGTACCCACTTGAATTTGGGTCCATATTTGTTAGTTGCAGTTCTAATGGGATAAAACTTGTTAGATTTGACATAAAAAGCACGAGAAAAATAAACAGATGAATTAACAGAAACATCAGTAGAGGACGAAGCATAATCATCTGAACTTGAACCAGAGGAGGAATGGGAGACATCTTTTGAAATTCGAATCATTTGCTTTATTGAGTATTTTGAAATTTTATTACAAGTAGCAAATGAGTCACTTTTACAAAATTTGTCTACATTTCGATCCTCTTCATTCGCAGATTCATCAGATGTCCGCTTGACCCTCCATATCTGCCTTGAAGATGTGCTCAAAGTCCTATCTGAAATATTTGAATCACAAGAATTAGAACTGTCAGAAATGATTGTAGCTTGTTTCTTTGACTCCTTTGACCTTCTTCTTTTACGCTTTGGTTTATAATAATCATCATTTAGCGTAAAAAAATAATCAAGAATTTTCGATTTAAGATTTGAATCAGAGAAGCAATTTTACCTAAGAAACCCAACTGATCAGTCAATAAATCTGAACTTACCTCGGAGTGAGAAAATTTTTGAGAAAAGATTTCAGATTTTAGAAATTCCTTTTTGTTTTCTTTAAAATTAGAAGAGAGGCCTGAAACAGAATCTTGTTTTTGAAAAATTAATTTTTCTTCAAGACTTGAAGTCATAAAAGAAAGAATAACATCAGATTCAATTTCTCTTTGAATATTTTGATCTTCCATTTTATCTTCAAGGTCAATGATTTTGTCTTCTAATACTAATGGAAGAGTATATATCTTAGAATCATAAAAGATTGGAGAGATATTTTCCTTATCAGATATAGTGGCATATATATCAACATAATCATCAGACACTGAAGACTTGATGGGAGATATGTCATTTAAACTTTTTCGGCACTTCTTTGATTTGTCAGGAAAATATTTTGTATTTTCGCGCGTGTAAACAAAAGAAATTTCCTTTTTCTTTTTGTTCATTCTTTTCTCATTTTCGATATCTAATATTTGCTTTTCATTCATCCAATCAATTTTAAATTGAGGAGCATATTTAGCAAAACTTAGATAATCGAATTTATATAAAGTAGGGGATTTTTCTATCGCATTGTTTAAACAATGTGGATTTTCAAAACCAAGTCCCCATTTTTCTTTTATAGACTCATAACTCCGCGGTTTGTTCAAATAAATAGTTTGTTCAGATTGATTCCTTCGATATAATTTTTCTTCCAACTCATTTATTTTATCCGAAAAAATTTCTTTTTGTTTGGTCATTTCAGTCAAAATATCAAGATAAGTCATATTTGATTTTTCTAAATCATCCAATTTCTTTTGAAAGATTTCTTTTGTTTGAACCAAAATAGATTTTTCATCTTTCAAAGAAATTTGTAATTTATCAATCAAATTTGACTTTTCTGAATTTAATTGTTTTTCAGATAATAACTTCGAGCGTAAATCATGTAAAGCAGATATAATTATATTCATCTGTGAAGAAATAAATGTGTAATCAAACTCATAAAGTACCTCATCTTCATCAGTGGAATCTGCATCATCATCATCATCATCACTCTGATCATCTCCGATAAAGCACATATGAGTAGTCTCCACATTATCAGCTTCATCATCGGAGTGATCTAGACAAAATTCTTCTTCAGCTAACAAAGCAGTTCCATTCTCCCTCTTTTCAGCTAGTTCCATTTTCTTCCGATAATATGCCGAATCCCAAACTTTCTTCACTCGACACTCCTTAGCAATGTGATCCGTCTTTCCACAATTAAAGCATGCATCTACTTTCTTAACCTCGGGCACTTTGACATTCTTAGATACAGAAGTGAAGCGAAGACTGTTGGAACCCGAACGATGTTGGAACTTTTTGTTGTAGTGTTGAGAGAGAAGAATCATAACTTTCTGAAGTGCCTCGCCATCATCATCAGTTGCACCATCATAAGCATTTTCGGATAATGCTTGTTCAGACACTTTGCTTGTGAGTAGTGCTATTGTGTCCACTGTCTTCTTGTTTTTCTTCTCAAGTTTGGCTTTTTTCTCTGTGACTATGCACTCATCTGTCAGCAATATTTCATACATCTCTTGGATTTGCATGGTAGATATTCTGACATCATTCCTCAAGCGATGGCAAGATTTATTCCATTCTGGTTGCAAAGCATTGAGGAACTTCAGATTTGTCTCCAGCTTAGTCTTTTCCACTTTTATTTTTCTCAGATCATTTATTACCGCACAGAATCTGCCATAAACATTTTTCAGTGACTCCCCATCTTTGGCTTTGAATTCTTCAAAGTTGTTCATGTAACGTGTATGCCGATGTTGTGTTGCAACTGTAGATCCGAGCATAATCTTCTCTAGTTGTGCCCACATTAGTTTAGGATTGTTTTTGAAGCAATCAATCCTGTTGTAGATAGAATTTGGCAAAGCTAGCATCAGATTATCCTTTACATCACGATCAGCTTTATATTGCACCAACTCATCGGGTGTATACTTGACTGTAGGCTTTGATAATCCATAAGACAGAGTAGGTCTTACAAAAGATCCTTTAGATAGAATCTTCATCATGTCATCTCCGTTCTTTTGACGCTCGATGAAATTCAGAAACCGATCTTGCCACTGAGTGAACTCATTCTCATCAACCAGAACTGGAAGACGAGTTTCTGTGCCCAATGACATCATGAGATCGTTTTTGTAGAACTGAGCTTGAAAAGCAAACTTTGTAGAATCCATAGATGAATAACTTCAGAAAATGCTATGTCTGAAACAGAGGAGCTGGAGCAAACTAGAGATTTGCGTGAACAGTGAATAGCACAAATTGAGATTTGCGCGAACTATGACTGGCGCAAACTAAGAATTGCGCGAATTGAGGATGACGCAAACTTGCTTTTGCGTGATACGATGGTGACGCAGACCTTTCTTTGCGTTAGCAGTTGGTGGCGCAAACCTTGACTTGCGTGATATAATGATGATGAAAACCTTTCTTCGCGTGACAAGTAGATGGCACAAAACGGATTTGCGTTAGACGAAGGTGACGCAAAACTGATTTGCGTGAAGTTTTGGTGGCACAAGCTATGATGTAACAACCTCAAAAATCAGAGTAAATTAAAACCTGGAAACCTGACAATATGACGTAAGCAATTCCATTAACTTCCCATAAATGGGATCAGTCCTTAAGACTATACAATTCTATACAAGGATTTCATCAAAAGAATGGGACTTAACAATGCCCAGCAACAATACTTAAAACATCTCCAAAAACCCCGAGACTCAAAACTCGTCTCTCCAAAAACCCCGGCACCCACCGCTAATGGAAACCTGTTAAACACATCATTTGAGAAAAAGTGTCAGACTATAAAGCCTGGTGAGAACATACAGTTTATAAAGCTCAAAAGATATAACATCAGTATCATAAAGAAATCTTTTCATAAAGGTTTAGTTCGTAAAGATAACATTTCGCCACAACCGGGCCTCTTCGGTCCAAAACTCTTAAACGGTGATAAAAGGACCATTTTACCAAGGAGAGTGGTGTAACACAAAGTAGACCACAAATCCGAGTTATGAGCTAAACACTTGGAGTCCTCAGCAATGAACCCAGAGTCCGTGCTACGAGGTGAGATCGCGCTCCCAAGGGAAACCAATGTATACTCCTTCACTAGGATCACCATGAACCATGGCTAGTAATCGGCCTCACATAACCGTACCATAAACTCATCACGGAACATGTGATCCATTGCTACAATTTGGGGAATATAGCCTCCCAACAAAACAGTCTACTCCAAAACCTAGGGATCCACTAGTAATGGTAAGGACTCGTCACAACAACATTTGTGACCAACCACAAACAAATATATGGTATAAGTACATTTTATAAACAAAATGCTACTCTTAGTTCAACTTCTGGTAAGAATGAAATTCATTAAAATAAGTTCATAAACATTCTTTTCACATATCCACATAATGTGCAAGTAAAACATCATTTTACTTTTAATAAGGCGGAACCCGTCATTTTGGTCAAATCTGATCGGGAACCCCGAGAATCACCAAAAACTTCATTTATAACAAAATGTAGAGAACATAAAATCATACCGTAGAAATACTTTAGATTTCGCAAATAAGAGTTTTGATATGTATAAAGTTTGAAAAATGTAGTAGGAACTCACCGATAGATTTTTGGAATAAAACCTAGAAAACCAGATAACGATCACGGCGAAGAGGTGAAGCTTAAAACACCGACCCCTTGCTAGAAACACCGAAAACTAGCAACCAAACGAGACCTCGAAGATCGAAAGATAAAGAGATAGAGAAATAGAGAGAGAGAAAAGATATTTGAGATCAGTGATAAAGAATTTTGGGAAACTGAACCTCTTAAGGCGGTCAAAGCAACCACGCGGGTTATGCCGCGACTTCAACTCGCGGCATAACTCGCCCGTGTCCCAAATACCCTAATCATCCAGTGGGTTTCGCGGGTTGTGCCGCGACCTCTAGTCGCGGTATAACTCGCGTAGTTCTCAAAATCTTATACTAAATAGAGGGTTACGCGGGTTGTGCCGCGACCTCTAGTCGCGGTGTAACTCGCGTAATTCTTTGTTCCTCCCCAAACTTCACAAAAACCAAAACGACAACCAACTAAACACGAAGCTAACGACAAAAGCTTACCATAAGAATAGCAAGGTTACACAACGGAAATCCGGGGTGTTACAATCCTCCCCAACTTGGGAATGATTTCGTCCCCGAAATCCAAACTATTCGAAAAGATGAGGATATCTTTGCTTCATATCCTCCTCGGCTTCCCACGTCACATTCGCTCCCCGATGATGCTTCCACTGCACCTTGACCAAGGTGACTTCTTTATGACGCAACTTCTTAGACTTTATCTCTAAGATGGCGTCGGGTTCTTCCACACAACGGTTACTTTCGTCTACCCTTAACTCTGAAAGGGGAATGACACTGTCTTCCACCGCCAAACATTTCCGGAGGTAGCAAACATGAAACGTGTTGTGTAATCTACTCAACTCCGGTGGCAGTTCCAACTGGTAGGCTTGCAAACCCACCCGTTTAAGCACTTTGAAAGGTCCAAGGAAACGAGGACTCAACTTCCCTCGCCTTCTGAACCGTATGATGCCTTTCCACGGCAACACCTTAAGCATAACGCGGTCGCCCACTTGGAATTCCATCGGTCGCCTCTTCTTATCGGCATAGCTCTTCTGACGATCTTGAGTCGCTTTCATTCTTTCACGAATGCATTTGACCTTATCGGCAGTCTCTTGCACGATTTCAGGTCCGACAAACTGCTTCTCTCCCGCTTCAAGCCAGCACACAGGAGTTCGACACTTTCACCCATATAAAGCCTCAAAGGGTGCCATACCGATACTCGAGTGGTAGCTATTGTTGTAGGCAAACTTCACCAAAGGCAGGTGAGTGTCCCAGCTACCCCCGAAATCGATGACACAAGACCTCAACATGTCTTCCAAAGTTTGGATCGTTCGTTCGCTCTGCCCGTCGGTTTGCGAATGGTAAGTCGTACTCAACTTCACTCGAGTACCAAACTCTTTCTGAAATCCATCCCAGAAGTTCGAAGTGAACCGACTGTCGCGATCCGACACGATCGCCAATGGTATGCCGTGCCTCGAGACTACATCATCGATATAAAGCTTCGCTAACTTATCCATCGGTAGAGTCTCGCGCATAGCCAAGAAGTGAGCGCTCTTCGCCAATCTATCAACTATCACCCAAATGGTATCGTGACCTCGAAGAGTTTTAGGCAACTTCGTCACGAAGTCCATGGTGATATGCTCCCATTTCCATTCGGGAATCTCTAAAGACTGTAGACTCCCATATGGTCTCTGATGTTCGGCCTTAACTTGCGAACATGTCACACAACGCTCAACGTAACGTGCCACATCAAGCTTCATTACCGGCCACCAATAGTGCAACTTCAAGTCCCTGTACATCTTTGTGCTTCCCGGAGGTATGGAATACTTGGACTTGTGTGCATCTTCTAGCAACAGCTCACGGTTACCCCCTATCTTGGGCACCCACACACGACCGCTGAACAGTTTCACTCCACGGCTATCTTCCGTCAAGAGTAAACGTTGTTTTGTCATGACTTCTTCTTTGAGATTCTCTTCTAACAGTGCTTCCACCTGTGATGTCTTGATCTTCTCAACAAGACTAGACACTAGCTCGATTCTCGAATGGGTAGCTCGAATACTTCCGCTATAGTCCTTCCGACTTAGCGCATCGGCCACCACGTTCGCCTTACCTGGATGGTAAAGCAATTCACAGTCGTAATCTTTCAGCAACTCGAGCCACCGTCTTTGCCTCATATTCAGCTCTTTCTGACCAAAGACATATTTCAGGCTCTTGTAATCTGTGAAAAGAGTACATTTCATGCCGTATAGGTAATGTCGCCAAAGCTTCAAGGCGAACACCACCGCTGCTAACTCCAAATCATGAGTTGGATAATTCTGCTCGTGAACCTTAAGCTGCCTCGAGGCATAAGCGATTACCTTGCCTCGTTGCATCAACACGCAACCCAATCCCATCTTTGAAGCGTCGCTGTACACCACGAAATCTTCCGACCCTTCAGGTAACGTCAAAATCGGGGCTTCACACTACTTCTTTTGAAGGATTCGGAACGCTTTCTCTTGGGTTTCAGTCCATTCGAACTTCACATTCTTCCGAGTCAGAACTTTCAAGGAAGAAGCGATCTTTGAAAAGTCTTGGATAAATCTTCTGTAGTATCCCGCCAGACCCAAGAAACTTCGGATCTCGGACGGACTCTTAGGAGGCTCCCAATTCATCATAGCTTCAATCTTGGAGGGATCTACTTTCACTCCGTCTCGAGTGACTACGTGCCCCAGAAATTGTACTTCTTTAAGCCAAAAGTCGCACTTGGAAAACTTGGCGTACAACCTTTCTCTTCTCAATACTTCCAGAACCTCACGTAGATGTTGTTCGTGCTTTGTCTCACTCCTGGAGTATACGAGTATGTCATCAATGAATACAATGACCGACTTGTCGAGGAAAGGTCGGCACACTCTATTCATCAAGTCCATAAACACAGCTGGTGCGTTCGTCAGGCCAAAAGGCATCATAAGGAACTCGTAATGGCCGTAACGCGTTCTGAAAGTTGTCTTCGGAACATCTTATTCTCTTACCTTCACTTGGTGATAACCTGAACGTAAGTCGATCTTTGAAAAACAACCCGCTCCTTGAAGTTGATCGAACAAGTCGTCTATTCTCGGAAGCGGATACCTGTTCTTCACTGTAGCTTTGTTCAACTCACGGTAGTCAATGCACATTCTCATTGTGCCATCCTTCTTCTTGACAAATAAGACCGGAGCTCCCCAAGGTGACGAACTCGGTCTTATAAATCCCTTCTCAAATAGCTCTTGGAGTTGTGCTACCATCTCTTGCATCTCCGATGGCGCTAAGCGATAAGGTGCTTTAGCAATCGGTGTAGCGCCAGGCACAAGATCAATCCGAAACTCTACCTGCCTATCGGGTGGTAACCCGGGCAAGTCGTCCGGAAAGATGTCTGGAAACTCACGCACGATCTTCACATCTTCCAGCTTTGACTTCTCTAACTTGGCATCAATCACATAGGCTAGGAAAGACGAACATCCTTTTACTAGACACTTGCGTGCTCTTGCCATTGTGATTAATGCTACTTCACCCTTTTTCTTTTCACCATAGATGACAACGACCTCTCCAGAGGGGTTGGGAAGTCGAATCATCTTCTTGGAACACACGAACTTGGCCTGATTGTTTGACAACCAATCCATACCGATTATAACATCAAAACCCCCGATTGACATTGGTAGCAGATCGATCGGGAATTCTCTTCCCTCGATGCTAAGAGCACACTGCTTCAGAACTTCGTGGATCAGAACTTGCCTACCATCAGCTATTTCTACTACTAACGCATCCTCAAGACTAGTAGTGGGCATAGCAATTTTCTGACAGAACAATTCAGATACGAAAGAGAAACTAGCACCCGTATCGAACAAAATACGAGCAGGTACAGAGTTTATAAGAAAAGTACCTGATACCACATCAGCGGATGCTCTAGCCTCTTCGGCCGTCATCTGAAATGCTCGACCCGGAACCTTCGGAGGGTTCTCCTTCCTTGCTGGCGCGCTACCCGACACAAGCTTCGGGCAATCCTTCCTCGAGTGTCCCGGTATCTTGCACTCAAAACAGATGATCCCCCTGATCGGGCAATCTCTGACAGTATGACCAGGCTTCCCACCCTTGAAGCAAGTTTGAGAATTGTTGTAACAATTACCGTGATGCTTGGTTTGACACCTCAGGCACCACTTAGCTTCCTGATAATTGCTGAAGTTGCAGTTCCCAACAAAAGGTCGGGTCCGCTTGGGAGGTACTGAACTGCTCTCCCACTTTCTCTTTTCAGGCACCACCACTGCCTTCTCAGATTTGCCCTTCGCGAACATCTCTTCCATAAATTGAGCTTCCTCCACCATCTCTCGGAGGTTAGAAGCCTTGAAATTATGGACCATGGATTGCATGTCCGCAGGCAAGCCGTTGAGATAAGCTTTCATCTTGTCTTTTTCTGTTGGGGCAGCGTGCCCCACCAGACCCAACTTCTCCATAAACTGACGGGTGTACTCCCTCATCGTCAGGCTTCCCTTCACTAAGGACCGGAATTCTTTCTCAATGCGGTCCATGGTCCTCTCGTTGCAAAACTCCTCTAGCAACTTCTTCTTGAACTCGGCCCACGACAACTGAGCCAGTACTTCCGGAGATAGAGTGGATTGGATGATATTCCACCAGATGAGTGCAGTGTCCCTCGGCAATTGGGTACCAAACCGAACCCTCTGATCATCACCACATTCGGAAGAGCCAAAAGCTTGCTCAACCGCTCGGATCCACTTAACGCACACCACCGGGTCGTCAGAACCGAAGAATTCTGGCGGTCCGCAGCCCAGAAAGGACTTATAGGAACAACTCTTCCTGTTCCCCGGAGCTTCAGAACTCTTGCGCTCTACTGCCGTGACCCTTATACCATCATCATCAGAACCTACTACGACGTTCTCCACCACCGTCTCACTTCTCCGATGGTTCACGTCGCGGTCCTCCATCGCTTTTAGCAGAAACTCTTGCTGCTTAGCCATATCTTCTCTCATCGCCAACATCACGCTGGCCAACAACTCTGACTGGGGATTAGCATCCCCGATGACTGGGTGACCAAGCCAGGTCTACTCGTGGAATGACCTCTGGCTCCCCACCTAGTACCTGCTGAACTGGCGGACGCACGACAACCTCAACTCCTTCCGACCGATCAGTGGTGGAGGCTGTCGCTTCCATGCCATCAACACGAGTACGCGGTCTACCACGCGTATTCACCATGCTGAACAACTTCACAAAACAAAGAAAGAGATAAGAGAGAGATAGGAAAAACACGAAAGGAAAACGTACTACCACATTACCAATTGTCATATCAACAGCAATTCAAGGACTCTTACGTACAATATCTTCATAATAACATTAGCTAAGTGAAATTATGAACATACAACACATAACGGTTCTTGTCACCGCTATTACAACGTCTGATAAACGTACTTTCCGTTGACTCTAAGACTAACCCATCTTAGGAGCTCTACCCAAATCTCGCGGATCAATTCTTAGCATACGCAGTCTAAGTCTAGACATCTTACATTCATGCCTAGTTCGCTTAAACTAGAGCTCTGATACCAACTTGTAACAACCTCAAAAATCAGAGTAAATTAAAACCTGGAAACCTGACAATATGACGTAAGCAATTCCATTAACTTCCCATAAATGGGATCAGTCCTTAAGACTATACAATTCTATACAAGGATTTCATCAAAAGAATGGGACTTAACAATGCCCAGCAACAATACTTAAAACATCTCCAAAAACCCCGAGACTCAAAACTCGTCTCTCCAAAAACCCCGGCACCCACCGCTAATGGAAACCTGTTATACACATCATTTGAGAAAAAGTGTCAGACTATAAAGTCTGGCGAGAACATACAGTTTATAAAGCTCAAAAGATATAACATCAGTATCATAAAGAAATCTTTTCATAAAGGTTTAGTTCGTAAAGATAACATTTCGCCACAACCGGGCCTCTTCGGTCCAAAACTCTTAAACGGTGATAAAAGGACCATTTTACCAAGGAGAGTGGTGTAACACAAAGTAGACCACAAATCCGAGTTATGAGCTAAACACTTGGAGTCCTCCCAACAAAACAGTCTACTCCAAAACCTAGGGATCCACTAGTAATGGTAAGGACTCATCACAACAACATTTGTGACCAACCATAAACAAATATACGGTATAAGTATATTTTATAAACAAAATGCTACTCCCAGTTCAACTTCTGGTAAGAATGAAATTCATTAAAATAAGTTCATAAACATTCCTTTCACATATCCACATAATGTGCAAGTAAAACATCATTTTACTTTTAATAAGGCGGAACCCGTCATTTTGGTCAAATCTGACCGGGAACCCCGAGAATCACCAAAAACTTCATTTATAACAAAATGTAGAGAACATAAAATCATACCGTAGAAATACTTTAGATTTCGCAAATAAGAGTTTTGATATGTATAAAGTTTGAAAAATGTAGTAGGAACTCACCGATATGTTTTTGGAATAAAACCTAGAAAACCAGATAACGATCACGGCGAAGAGGTGAAGCTTAAAACACCGACCCCTTGCTAGAAACACCGAAAACTAGCAACCAAACGAGACCTCGAAGATCGAAAGATAAAGAGATAGAGAAATTGAGAGAGAGAAAAGATATTTGAGATCAGTGATAAAGAATTTTGGGAAACTGAACCTCTTAAGGCGGTCAAAGCAACCACGCGGGTTATGCCGCGACTTCAACTCGGGGCATAACTCGCCCGTGTCCCAAATACCCTAATCATCCAGTGGGTTTCTCGGGTTGTGCCGCGACCTCTAGTCGCGGTATAACTCGCGTAGTTCTCAAAATCTTATACTAAATAGAGGGTTACGCGGGTTGTGCCGCGACCTCTAGTCGCGGTGTAACTCGCGTAATTCACTGTTCCTCCCCAAACTTCACAAAAACCAAAACGACAACCAACTAAACACGGAGCTAACGAAAAAAGCTTAACATAAGAATAGCAAGGTTACACAACGGAAATCCGGGGTGTTACATATGATTTGCGCGAGGTATTAGTGACGTGAACTTAACCTTATGCGAGAAGTTACTGGCCCAACTTGGTTTTTTTTGCTTGAAGCGAAGGTGACGCAAAGTTAAAACAGATATTTGCGCAAACTTAAAACAGATATTGGCGCAAAGTTTGTCATGACCGGAGTCCAAGATTTAACCTGTGGCGCAAAGTTAAGATTTGCGCGACTAGTAACTGGCGAAAATGTGACTATCTCCAGCAACTGAATCCCTGATAAACTTGATGAACTCGCGCAAAGTCTGGATGAACTCGCGCAAAACTCAAAGAACTCGCGCAAACTTTGGATCTGGCGCAAAGATGAAGAAAACTCAGAACTCTTCAAAAAATGATTATACAACGATTTTAATGAAATTTTCTTTCACAGAGTTGCTCGAAAACAAGTTTCTAACAAGAATGAATCAACCAATTTGATCAAAAACCGCAGAAACAAAAAATTTGAAAACAAACAGTGAGAATACATTCGAATAACCAAAACTCGAAAATTTCAAAATTGAGAATCAAACACTGAATTTCTTGAGAATCGATGTGAATCAAAAATGATTTAGCAATAAAAACGAATCCAACAAACCGAATTTCAATGAAAAAATTTCAGAAAACAACACGAATTTGTCAAAAACTCAGAAAACGAGATTTTCTTGATCGAAATCAAGAAAATCAATCAAATCTTCTGAATTGTTTAACAAATTCAGATTTAAAATTCGATTCTCTCAATTCTCTCAGATTTAGAATGGCTCTGATACTAATTGATAATCCCAAAATCAACCAAATCTTAGAGAGAGAAAATATAGAGAGAGAGTTGAAAGCGCAAAGTAGTATTGTATTGAGATATGCGTGAGATTCCTTTCAAACAACAAAGCCACAAGGGACATAAATACCCTTGGCAATACTACACAGTATACACACCTAAGAACACAGTATTAGACCAAGTCTATAAATACAATGATTACTATAAACTTTGACTTAACAATACAAGATCATGAATACTAAAGTCAAAGTTCAAGAAAGTCAAAGCTGAGAAAGTCAACTCTTATTAAAAAGTCAAAGTCTTTGTATTGTATTTGTATTTCCTTGTTTTTTAGTTGTAGGTATAAATACTTTATTTTTCTTGTTAATTGGTGTGTGACTAGAGTTTGTATACGAATCAGAAAGAGAGAGTTATAGAGAGAGAAAGTCGTCTAGAGAGAGAAAGTCAAGAACAGAGTTGTAATCGTTTGCATTGTGAATTGAATCAAAACAGGTAGAATTGTTATCTTGTTTGTTGAATAATTGTGATAAGAAATTAGAAACAGGGACACACACAAACATCAGAGCCTCTAACATATGTAGCATGTTTAAAACAAGAGCCTTTGAGATTGGTTTCAGAGACTCTGAACTTTTAACCAATGGTCAAAATCATCCTTTTGTGTCTCTAAGCATCTGTCAAAGGGGAGAAGATAAAAAGAAGGCATTTTTTAATCAAGGGGGAGCAAAAGAAACATACCTTTCATTTGTCAAGGGTGAGCTAGAGAAACTTGAACACTTCAGAATCTCTAATGTTCATATCAGAGTCTCTGATCTTGTCTCTAAAATTCATATCAGAGTCTCTGATCTTATCTCTGATATTCATATCAGAGTCTCTGATCTCGTCTCTGATATTCATATCAGAGTCTCTGATCTCATCTCTGATATTCATCTTAGAGTCTCTGATCTTTTCTCATTTTCTCTTGTGAATATCAGAGTCCATGATAATTTCTCAGAAAGAAATGATTTTCATTCTCATATTTTCTAAATAAATTATATTTAGAAAAGAATAATTTCTTTTGAGAAAGTAAATACGTGTATAAGTTATGCCTTTCTGGATAACCATCCAATTTAAATCAAAAATCCTACTGATGGTTATCTGACATCAAGAGTCTCTTCATTATTCTTCTACACGTGTACCATATTTATTAGGGAAATGATGGAACATCTTTCTGACATGGGAACACACAATCGCTGTTTCCATAGCCTCACTCCCACTACCCTTGTCCATAAAAACCCATTTGTTCCTCACTTTATTCTTTACGCTCTCAGAAATTCATCCCCATTTCCTTTCTCTCTCTAAAATCTCTCAAGCAAGCAAACCTGCAACAATGGCAACTCAAGCTCAAAACTCAGGCGACTCATGTAGAATAGTTCCAAGTCTGAACATGGCCCAGTTCGATGTACGCGTAAAAGGAAATAACTACCAGTTAGACATCACCCCTACCAAGTTCGACGAACAGTTTCGTCCTGTGCTAGAATTTCTTAGCAAATGTGAACTGAGAGATGCCCTAAGAGACTACGCTTCAAATGTTCCTCTTCAACAGTGGTGGTATTCAATTGAATACAATAATGAACAAGAAGGTTTGGTCGGATACATTGACCTAGGGGAACAGGGAATAAACATTAGAATCACACCCAACACCCTGACTCGCAGATTCAACCTACCCACAACTAGAGATCTTCAAATTCAGCAATTTGAGAAACCACCCTCAGGAAGTTCTTATTCAGTTTCTTCTTCATCTGGGATATAACAAGGAGATCACTCACCTAAGCCAATTCAGACGCCAATACCTGCCTCCTACCTGGAACTTTATGTTTAGTGTGTTGAATCGCACACTAACATGTAAAATTGGAAGCCAAGACCAGACTCATCCGACCATCCTTGCCATTATGTACGCTCTCTTCTTTAACCGGAGCATAAATATGGCGAATCTACTATTCTGTGAAATGCCGACTTCAGTGGACAAGAAGAACAAGGAACTTGCCAAAGGGAAACAGCCGATTTCTGTTTTGTTTCCTCGTTTCATCTCTCGAGCAATGGAGAGAAATTATTTCACTGAGGAGGGTCCAAGAGCACCATTATTTATAATGAACCCCTTCAAACCGACGGTTGTTCCTCCTTACTCAAATGAGAGAAGATTCCCAAAAACCATGCTTCAATACATCCCTACTAACTCTAAAACCCGCCTCTTCCTTAGTTGGGTTGCCCAACCATCAGAACCAATGATGGGATCTCCAACACATTTAGGATCTGTGCCTGAGTTAGAATCAGAGAGTGACATCTATGGTGTTTCCCAACAAATTCATAGAGAGCAACCATAGGGTGGCTCTGTGAGAGTGAGTGAGAGAAAACAAGAGAACCCTCCCTCTGACGAAGAGCTTAACTCTGTCAGGGGAGAGGAAGGTGAGTCAGAGAGTACACCAGAGGGTGAGTTTCTAAACCTAGAAACCAAGAGAGGTGGGGTTGGAAAAGATGCCCTCGAAGGCACAAATGAGAGATTCCCAAACCCACCTCCCCGTGCTACCAAATCTACTTTCCAAGGTGGTCCAGCACCAATGGATATTGAAACAGAGGTGCACACCTCAAACCCTTCCCAAACCAATCGCTCAGAGGCATCTTCTTCTGCCTCTGAAGCACGCACCAAAGGGGAACCCTCTGATATGGCTAAGTCCTCCCAACAGGACTTAGACCAACACAAAAGTACTCATTTGCCCCAGAGTACACCACCTCCACACACACATGATGCCTCTGTGGCTCATGATATAAAGGATCGTCCCTTAGTTCAAGAGAGACTTCAGATCTCTCGTAAGGATTGCCTGTCAGAGAAACAATGGCATAACCTTCTCGCACAAGGACTCCTTAGCCTGGACATCAAGATGTCCACTCATGTTAGGTTCTCGTCATCATCTACCTCTGACTCTAATGATGACAGACCTATTAGAACCATTATAGAGAAATCCTTGAAAAAGGATTCTCAAGGATTAATGGGAAGTCCTTCCGGAGCCAACATTAAACAACTCCGAAAGAAGGCCCCCCTGTTTTCGAAGGTAAATTAGAATCATGTGTTGATCCTAAGATTTCCCTCTCTGACTATGTTAACAAAGAGGAGTTCAGAATCTTTGGTGACGAAATCAGAGGATCTCTGAAAGATCTAAAACTTCAGATGGAGAAGACCTCAGAGGCCTCTGCCTCAAACTCTGAAGTTGCAAAGCTCACTTCAGAGGTCTCTTAGTTGCGCACCACACTACATTATCAGAGCTCACGAATAGAGGCTCTAGAAAAGCTTGTCATCGCAAATTCCTCTGTCTTGTCAAGAGAAATTCAGGCAGCGAAGGCAGAGCTCCTCAAGGCCATCCCATCTCCACCTGCCAGAACCACTGATGACCTTGTCACTAAGAGTGACTTGGCATCTTTCAGAGAGGGAATAATGGACAGAATCAAAACCTGCTCCTCCAAAATCTCCTCTGTTACGCAGAAATAGGTCCAACCTACACTCGGGGTCCATAAATTCAATACAGAGGATCAGGTAGTTGAAATCCTCAACGCAGCGTCAGAGGTAATTGCATCAATCTGAAAGGCTGCACTCGATCCCAAGGGAAAGAGACTTGCTGAACCAGAGTCTCCAAAGTCCAAGAGAAAATTCGGAGGTGACACTTGCAGTGGGGCAGCTAAAAAGTTCTGGTTTGATGATTCAAAGGGCTCTGACGAAGATGGAGCCTCTGAATCTCAAAAGGGGGAGACCAGAGCACCAACAGGACAACGCTCTGAAGCTGCACCCTCTGAACCTGCAAAAACTAGTGGCTCTGCTCCACCATCCATCAACAAAGGAGCTCAAGAAAAGGAACCAGAGAGGCACACCACCTCTGCTGAAGACAACCAGACGATTCTAGAATCTCCTGTACCTGTTATATTATTATCTCCATCAACTTTAAAGGCTTCAATCATTCCAATTGTAAACGCTATACCAGAGACAATTGGGGCTCTGGAGGAAGATGAAGAAGAGCAATTGGTGGACTTCTCAACATCTGAAGATGCATTCTCATTACCCGAAATACCACAAATTGTGATGAGAGATGCTTTCAGATCAAAATCTGAACAAGAAGAAAAATCGAAATCTGAAAAAGAAGAAAAATCAGATTCTGAAAAAGAACAAGAAGTTGTTGAAGAAGAACAAATTGAAGTTATTGATATGGAAGAATATGTCTACAAGAATCCCAAGTCATTCCTCTGAATCCAAGAATCAGAGAAAATATGCCAGACTACGAGCAGAGATTCATCAGAGACAAGACAACTCTAAGAGCAAAGGTTCTCTCAGATCATCCGATAACAAAAGTCAACAGAGTCTCTGAAAGGAGTTCAATGATAATGATCTCGTAAGGTTATCTACAGGCATTATGCCTATAACAAGATTATCTACAGCCATTATGAGTTAATTCGTTCTAATCAGAAGGTTTATGAGTTCAATGATAATGATCTCGTAAATCTAAACCCATATGATCTACCTCATCTGTATGCTTACGGCTCTACAAAGTACGATCAAGGAAGGCAATTTAGAATGGGCCTTTATGAAGTCAGACGTGCAATGGAAGCTTATGTCAAACTCACAGCAAGACTTGACTTTCAGATTGCTCTGAACGTGGGTGAAGAAAAATTGGGAGTAACTGAACCTGTGGAGACAATCGAGAATCTTGACAAGCACAAGACCGGATCAATAATTGCAGAGCCTCTGGGTTTTGTCTACAGAGTCAACCAAATCAAGAAAATCTTTCTAGCTTCAGAAGTATCAAAGTACTCTGATGAAACTTTAAGAGATGTGCAGAAGATGATTCATGTGAAGGAAGAACGGCACAGAGCAGATCTATTGGCGAAACTAGACTTAGAGATTGGCTCAATGATTAACTTCAGAGATTTTGTAATGAAGTTCCATGGAATCTGTTCTAGTGATAGGTGAAATTCTCTTTTTTGAAATTCCTAATGCTTTGAGAAGTAATATTTAAGAGGATGACTTTCTCCTCTATGCTTTCTAGATTAATTTTTTTCTGTTCTCTGCTACTCTTGCAATTTTTATTTTCAATATTTAGGGGGAGATTGTTAGCCCTAATTCCATATTGTAAAAGTATTGAAATGTCACACCCCGCTAAAGCGGAAACACGGGGTATAACAGTTTTCGACAAACAATCCACAAGCATAAAGTTCAACCACCATACATTTAATAAAAATATATTACAAAGTTTAGAAGTAGAAAGTTTGTCGTGAAATTACAATCCCGAGATATTTCAAGATAATATTGTCCAAAAGTTTGTACATCCCCCAAGCATATTCGGATCATACGCAGAACGACCCTTAAAATTTACCTTCTTGATTTCCTGAAAAGCATGTACAAAAATATGGTCAACTACGAGAGTTGGTGAGTTCACAGGTTTTAAATATGCACAAAACATTTTATATGCAAGATTTGATAGTTGGAGCATGTTCGTGCTCAAAAGCTTAACTTGAATACTTAGAGCATATACGTGCTCAAATACTTGGAGCATATCCGTGCTCATTAGATTAACTTGAAAATTTCATGAGTATTGCTTTACGTATGACTTGAGTCGGTATAACTTAAACTTGGTTGAGCCACTACTAAACCGTCCCCGACCCTTGCTTTTGCCCCGTGTGCCTTGACTCAGAGGTGGTCTCAAGCGCCACATGTTCAATCACTTCTCTAGTATAGTGCACTCCTAGCTCGTCAGCTGTAAGAAGTGGGGTTGGTCAAGCCCAAATAGCGCTATCCACTAATACTATAGGCCCAATTTTCTGGGTTAATAGTAGTGTCGTCTGGGGACTAACTCTTAAATACTCAACATACCAACTATTTAGCGTCATACATCTTACTTTTTAAAATGCTTGAAAACAAGCCTTGGCGACTTAACAGCGCAGAACATTTCAATTAACTCATGAATCATTAAAATCGTACTTAAGCATGCTTTTCACCCCAAAATACGTAAAACGATAAAAGAGGGGCTGTGAATACTCACCTTGAGAATGAACTTGGAAACTTAATGATAGTGCTCAAAATAGGTGCCGCTTCCTTGTTTTCCTATAGTGAAGGTTGCCATAGAGGAAATACATTAATACCCGTTCCTATGTCCAAATAACCCGTCCCAATAACTTATGAAATGCCATTAAGTAGGTTTCAATGGCCAAAACCATATTTAGATCAATTATAGACTTATTATGCCTTAACACTATTTTAGAACTCATTATAATCACTTTTCTGAAAATTCAGCAGAAGCTGTCCAATATTTTGGTCAACAAAACCACTATAGAAACATATCTTCCCAAAGGAATGAATTCACCAAAATTTTTGTGGTAATACTATAGTGTGTCAAGAGTAAATCTGCACTTTTTCATAATTTTTGGATGAGTTTTGATACCTGAAATAATTTCCACAAAGCAGTGTGTCACTGATTTTCGGATCAGTGACATACCTCACTTGTAGCATGCTTTTGAGGTATCAATTCTTTGAATTAGCCCATAATCCTTATATGGGTGTAAACCTAACTCAAAATCCTATCATTTGGAAAAAGATTCACTTAATTTGGGATAAGGAATGAGGAAGTTATGGCCTCCACAAGATAGGTGTTTGAATCTGTCTTCACTGGACAGATTGCACCATTTTCTTGTAAAATTCATTTAAGTGCTCAAATCATCTCCAAAATTAGTGTTTTTGGACTTTTTAGAAAGCTAACACCTTAAATTGAAGTCTATAAGCAAAAAGCCCAAATTTTGACATGTAGAACATGATTTATGCATGTTGGAAGTAGGGCCATTTTCTGGACAGCAAATCTGCAGAAAGTTAAAATTATGACATTTTGAAATGGTGATCATTTTCCCATTGGTTTAATAAAATAACCATATGTTATCACACCATAATCAATCATCACATATTCTTGAGATGAAAACCTTTTGATTCATGGACTCATAGCAATCTTTAGATGCTCATCCAACACCCAAATGAACAATCTACTAACTAAAGTGATATAAACATCACTTTTATGTTCTTAATCATTTGGATTTGAGAATTTCCATCTTAAGAACATATATAAGTTAAAATATTCTTTATGCAAACATAATCACTATACCATTATCATTAGTACTTCAAACTTTATATGCATGCATTCTTCAAATGAAAGAATAAGCCACTAATGTATCAAAATTCTTTATGCATGAACATCAAACCAAGATTCTTGATGAAAACCAATTTCTTTCTTTGATAATGAAATCAAAACTTGCAACATAACATTGTATCTACCAAAAGTAATCCATTTCATGAACAAAAATCAAATTTTCATAACCTAATCATGCATAATTTCAATATTTCAAGTTAAAACCAAAAATACCTAAATGTAGATAATAAAAGTAGGTTTTTGGATGATACCTTGTGAAATTGATGTGCAAACTTTGTTCTATTCTTCAATTTGATGTTCAATTTCTTGATTCTTCTCTTGAATTAGCTTGATTTTTGAAATTGATATGGAGATGGGGTGGGGAGGGTTTGGCCGATGTAGGGAGAGAGAGAGGGAGATAAAGAGTTTGAAATGAGGGTTTATCCCTTTCTTACTTGGTTTTAATTAAAATTTATTCATTAAATAAATAAAAATAATAATAGGGATGGTGTAGTCATGACAAGTGTCCATGACTAGTCAAAGTAGTTCTAGAAGAAAAATATATTAATTAAAATACTTAGTCTATTTTCTTAAAATATCAGATATATTCAAGAACCGAAATACCCGATTCTCAATTTTTGCTTAAAACAACTTTTATATAAAAAAAAATGAAAATATTTCAACTAAAATAATATAACTTTATAATTTTATATATTTTATATATTTTGAACCTTAATTAATATTTTTGGCATTTCTGAATTGTGACGGTCAGTTACTGGACTGTTCCGGACATTCTACGCAACCTCCTAAATTTTTAGGAAACTTTTATGTTAAAAATTTTATGCAATTTAAGGAGTGGCAATACTTAAATCTTAATTTCCATTAACTTAGAAATTAACCTGAGCACTAATCTTGACGGTTGTCACATGAAAATATCTAAGTCCTATTTCAGAGGACTTCCAGACACAGACTTCAGAGGAAGAACCTGCCTCTGAAGAACATTCCAGAGTTAGTGGATCTCAGCAGAAGACATAAGAGATGGCTTCATCAGAGGCACCTACATCAGAGCTCTAAAGAACTCCTCTCTGAAGATAGTGCTTTGATCCTTTCTACAAGCATCAGAAGAACAGATGACACATCATTAGTGATAAGATTTACTTTCAAGAGTAGGTCACTGTTCATGCATGTCTTGAGCTCACCTTTTAGGTAAGACACTGTTCAAGCATGCTTCTATATGTCAGCTCATACACTGTACGCTTTATGGTCCTATAAATAGGACCATCACTACATTGACAAAAGTGTGCTTTTTGATATATATTGTATCTGATAAATCTTTTAAGATATTGAAAGTATTTCAAAAGAAGATCTTGTACATTATGCATATTTGTTTATGAACTGTGATATTTGAATCTGCTTTGATATTAAACTGTATTGCTTCCGCTGTTCTTATAATTACTCTTATTGTTTATATCATTGTTATAAAATTAAATCTGGGATCCAACAGTTAGTGGCGGAACACATAAGTAAGCACTTTCCAAGTTATTGAGCTCATCCTACTAGGATCAAGGCCACGAGCTTGCCGGCTCGTACTCAGATGTGAGGAGGGAACCCAATGATCCTAGTCATAGTCATTCACTAGGATTACATTTACTGTCCATTGCTAGTATCCGGTCCCACATAACCATACCAAGTTGCCTTACGAGGCCCAATGTCTCAACTAGTTATAAACGGGAAATAACCATCCCGTAAAAACCGACTCATAAATTACATCATAGGGTCAATGGCAGATGTTCGACTTCAAGAGCCCACACCATTAGGCCCTCGATGACCCAATGATTAACCTTGGTCCTAACATGGGATCAACCGCCCCTTTTAATACAATAAAGACTGACTTCTATGCCTATGGATCCATTACATTACAGTCTATAACATTACATGACTCTAATTGAATGACCAAAGCACTCAAAACATGTAATTGTCAAATGATACACAATAAACATAATCATACTAAAAAATCCACAACGGGCTATTAAAACCGGACAAATGTCCCAAGACTCATCTTAGTTAAAACTGAGCCAAAAGCTCAACAATTTACTTTATCGTGCAATAGAAGTCAGTGTAAACAATAAAACGCATTTAACCAACGGTTATGCAAACACAACGACCAAAAGTATGATTAACCCATAACTCATCATTGGTTTAGAGGAACCATTTTCCAAATGAACTCATACCCTTATAATTCCAAAATGCCTCATAACACAATAATATACATTTTCCAAACGATTTATAAGATCAAATACACTAAAAGTACATTTCAATCAAATGACCTCTATTTATATTTTAAATCATCAAGGAAACATATCAACATGATTTATTTATCAAAATGTCCAAAAATCCCAATGAGTAAAACTCTTCAAATATTCCAATTTTTAATAAAAATCATGTAACACATAATCACCTTAAAATGGACATTTTTGGCATATACAACGTTTTCACAAATCAACTTGAACTCACCTTGCTAGATATAGGCTAAATCTAGGTTTTTACCCCAAACATGAGTTTTCTTGGTGAAAACTTGAATCTAAAACCAACACCTCCTAAGATCCAAAACCTAAGGCAAAATGGAGAGAAAAGCCGAGAAAATGAAGAACACACAAAACCCTAACTTAAAATTGAAAGAGGTGAGGAGCTTACCACCACAAAATACTCTTGGATCTTCCAATAAATTTCAACAATCACCATCTATCCTTGAAGAGCTCTAAAAAACGAAATCATAGCAACTTGAATCACCAAAAATGGAGTAGAAATGAGAGATATATGAAGAAATGAAGATGAATGGTTGAAAATCATGACTTTAAACTGTCTGCACTGCTACGCTACATTGCCATGCGACTTTGATGTGGCTTTGTTGCATGTCATAGTCTCACAAGGTGTCTAGAACACTCCCCCTTAGTTGTTACTTTGTCAGTACGACTATGACACTATCATAGTCGCGGAGCATTGTAGCCAGACCCGTACCAAGCCACAAAACTCGACTTTTTCTATGCCAACACTCCCGAAACTCCTAGGGACTTAAAGTAGTGATTTATTAACATAATTACAAGTTGTAACAGTGTACGGGTTGACTTTCATTTACCGAAAATTATGGGTGTTACACGTACCTTGACGTAACATTTTATATACCAACCATGTTACGCATAAGACAATTTATAGTGTGTGTTTGAGAACAAAAACCAAGACACCGGTCCAATTTCAAATATATATATGTTGGGTCATCTAAGATTTGAAGATGACCTCCCCTTTTTGGCTTATATTTATATATCTGAAAAATGTTGTACACTTTCATACTTAGGATACTTTATGGTTCTTTGTAATAGCTTAGTTGTGATTTAATAGATTGGTGAATCGAAGACCAACCGAATTCAACATGAAGCAAGTCTACTGATGCGTATCAAGATGAACTTCAAAAGAACTGAGCTAGCATTGCCGAAGATAAGCAACATCTTCGACAGATCCTTCTTCTGCTGATACTTCTCTTCTTTGACAGAGGACTTCCCTGTCGATCATCTTATATCGGCTTCCCTCTGCCGATCATTCGGCAGAGACTCTTCTTGCCGATTATTTCTTTATCGGTAGTACATCTTTAGGGCAAATCCTCATGATTTGACCACACTTCATCTTTCCCAATGTTCTTTTCATAAAAGGAATGGAAACTTCTTCTTCATAAAGGAAATGCACTCAAGTTCTGATCTGATTGAGACTTTCTTCTTAAAAGATCTCAAAAATATTTGTACCCGGTATATTTTATTAATATATTGTCCTTTCAGAGTACAAAAATTACCTTTTGTATTGTGATAGGTCACTTCAAAAATCTTATAATTTATTAAAGAAATCTCAACTACTCCGACATGAAATGACAAGTGTCCTTTGCATTTAATGCATGGAGTAGTATAAAAGGAGTGTTGTTCTCTCCTTGCTATTTACGCTTTCCAGCTCAAGAATTCAGCGTGCATTCAGCAAGTTGTTTAAGTTTGTTTCTTTTTCTCATAGCTTTTGACTTTGTGCTCTCTTAAGTTGTGTTCTAAGTGATAGATTGTTTAGAATAGTTTTACAATTCTTTTCCTCAACAATCTTTTGTAAAGCTACGTGTAATTCTTGATAATTTTTATTATCTAATAAAGAACTAAATTAAGTGAATTTTTGTGTTTTGTATTCAACCCCCCTTTTACAAAACCTTGTTTACTTATTTTGGGACTAACAAGTGGTATCAGATTAGGTTGGTTTAATCTAATAAACCATATCTGCAATGGCATCGCCATCTTCTGCTAAAGTTGAGTCTTCCTCTCAAAACTCTTTTTCTATCGACAAAGGCTCCATAGCCAAACCTCGAAAGTTCAACCCCAATAACTTTTCCCTTTGGAAAAGTCGCATGATGTTGTTTCTTGAAGGTGTCGATAATCGTTTCCTCACTATTCTTGGTGACGGTCCTCTCATCCCTAAAGTCTGGGACAAATTTGTTAAATCTCCTAAGGAAAAAGAAAAGGACAAAGATATTGTACATCAAGATTCCGATGACTCTTTTGACGAAAAAAGAACTTCTGCTACTGGCGATACATTGTCAAAAAGCCCAAATAATACACCGATGAAGACAAGCGCCTAATATGCCTTGACTCTAGAGTTCGAGCAATCATTGCTCTCTCTCTCTCTCCCAAATGAAGTGTATCATTCCTTGGTTAACCTTTCTACTGCCATGGAAATGTGGTCTACTCTATGTGTTTTGTACGAAGGTACAAATAAAGTTAAGAAAAGTAAGAAAATATCTCTCGTATGAAAGTATGAACTCTTGTCCCACAAAAAGGGAAAATCTCTATCTGAATATTACAATCGCTTTAACAATCTTCTAAATGATCTCAAACTTCTTGGGAAATCATATGATAATGAGGAAGTCTTGTGCAAGTTTATGGATGGACTTCCAGATTTTTGGGAGAACATTTGTACTTGTATCAAGACAACCAAGAATCTTGATCATCTTCCTCTTCATGTGCTCTATGGAAGTCTCCTCAACTATGAGCAAACTCGTATTCAAAGGAGAACTATCATAAAAGAGATAAAAGCACCTTCTATGGATCTTATCAGTAGTAACTCCAAGAAATTTGTGTGTATTCCCTGCATAACCTATCCTTTAGATGACTCTGACCAAGAGAGTCATGATGACTCAGATCCCCATTCGAAGGCCTATCTAAGTGAGGCTGATGACGAAGGTGATGAAACATCGGTCGATCAAATGACGGAGGAAATGGGCCTGTTAGCTAATTTTTCTAAATTCCAAAACAACCACTCCTCTAATCGCTTTAGATCTAACAGAAAATCTTCTTTCTCCTCAAAGAAATCTTTGGATAAATCTCAAGAGGAATGCTATGCATGTGGCAAGAAAGGCCACTTTGCATCTGAGTGTAGAAGCAATCCTCCAAGGAAATCTAAATCCAACTCTTCCAATTCCTCTAAAGGAAGGAGATTAAGATCAATTTATACTGGTCGTTCTCACCCTAGAAAATCCTCTTCCTCTTCCTTCAAAGAACATCCTGATCGAGTTGAGAAATACAAAGCTTAAATACAAGAGAGAAAAAGAAAGAAATGAGAGATCTATTCGTAGAGGAAAAGGATTAATGGCTTAATCCCATGATTGGGCTGATGAGCCCATCTCTAATAGTGAGAAAGAAATTTCTAGCAAATGTCTCATGGCGAAGACTGATGATGTGGCCAAAAATACTGACACAATGATGGAATTTTCTACTGAGTTATCTTCTTCTTCTTCTTCTTCTCAGGTACATCCCTTTCACTCTCTCTCTAATGACGAAAAGATCGAAGCATATGACTCTTTAACTGTACTTTATCATAATGAAAAAGATGCCAAGAAAAGAGCCAATGCACAGATCAAATTTCTCTCTTCCCAACTTTAAGCCTGCCTTTCTCAGCTAAGTTATTTTGACAAAGTAAAAGTTGAGTTAGAAGATTTAAAAACTATAGATTTTGTTCTTGCAAAAGAAAAGAATAAATTGTTTAAAAGACTTCAAAAGGAACAAGAAATAGTTAACAAATGGACAACTTCTTCCAAAAACCTTGAAAAGATATTTCATGACCAGGTAACTAGTGACGTTAAGTTCGACTTAGGTTATGGCAAAATGGATGTTGACTATCCTCCTTCTCAGGATCTTCCTTCTTCTTCTCAAAATCCTCCTTCTTTCTCTAAACTTCCTTTATACTATTCTAAATATATTTACTCTGACTCAAGAGATTCTGTCTCTCTTTATATTCTATGGATCTTCGTGATTCTAAAAAATTTGGAGTTTTTGTTTCTGCTAAACAAAATAAACCCCAACTTGAGGAAGATCAAGATTCGAATGACTTTATCAAACTTGTAGACAATATGTTTAACTCTTTGAATCTTGGTGAAGCCTCCACTTCTTCTTCTTCTTCTTCTTCCTCTTCTTCTTCCTCTTCTTCCTCTTCCTCTTCCTCTTCCTCTTCCTCCTCTTCCTATTCCTTCTTCTTCTTCTTCTTCTTCTTCTTCTTCTTCTTCTTCCTCTTCTTCTTCCTCTTCTTCTTCTTCTATGGTAAAGGGAAATCAATAGCTATAGATCTTCCCACAAAAAGAAAGGCAAAACCTTCCCTAAAAGGTAAGTCTCAGGTCCCACCTACCAAGTTCATTCCCAGATCAGTAAACATGAAAAAGTCAAAGTCTAAGGGAATATCTATTTCTTCTCACCCTTCCTCTAAAAAGGGAATTCTAGGACCCATACCTAGTGCTCTTCCTACACCTCTCAAATCACCTATTCTGTCTACTTCTTTCAAACATCTTAAATCTAAGTCCAAGGGAAAATTCAAGGAATCCACTCTTGATTCTAAAAAGGTGTTCATTTACCGTAAGTGCTATAATTGTGGTGACACTTTTCACTTGGCAAAGGACTGTCCAAAGGAATGTATTGACAGATATGGTCAAGACGGTCCGTCCTCTTCTAACCCTAAAGGACCCACCTCAAAATGGGTACCAAAAGACTAATTTGTCTGTGATTGCAGGTCATTGGGCATCATCAAACTTGGTATGTCGATAGCGGATGTTCACGACATATGACCGGCAACAAATTTCTACTAATAAACTATGTGGATGAAAAAGGACCAGCTGTAACCTTTGGTGACAACTCTCGTGGTTCCACTAATGGTTATGGAAATCTTTCAAATGGTCTCATCACCTTCAATAAAGTAGCATATGTGGAAGGACTAATGCACAATCTTCTGAGCATTAGTCAACTATGTGATTTGGGTTACTATGTGATCTTCAGAGAGAAGGATTGTCTCATTACTGATAGACATTTTCACATTGTCCTATCTGGCTTTAGAAATGAAAATGTGTATATTATCAATATAAGCCACAAATCGGCAGACGAAGGAAGCATATGTTTTATTTTTGAAGACTCTGAAAAGAAGAACTGGCTCTGGCATAAACATCTCTCTCATCTAAACTTCAAGACGTTAAATGCTCTCTCCAATAAAGAACTAGTTGTGGGGTTGCCTAAAATATCCTTCGCTAAAAAAAACTATGTGCATATTATGAGAAAGGGAAATTAACAAAGTCCTCTTTCAAAACCAAGCAATGTTTCTCCATCACCACACCTCTTCAAATGTTGCACATGGATCTATGTGGTCCTGTCAGCACTCCAAGCCTAGGTGGAAAAAGGTATATTCTTGTAATTATTGATGAATTTACACGTTACACTTGGGTATCTTTTCTCAGGTACAAAAGTGACATGTCTGAAGAAATCATCAATTTTTTCAAGAAAGCTGAAGTGCTCAACGGATAACTTGTACGATCTGTCAGAAGTGACAATGGCACCGAATTCAGAAATGATACCTTAGATGCCTTCTTCTCTGACAAAGGCATGTCACAAAACTTTGCAGTTGTTAGAACACCACAACAAAATGGTGTCTTGGAAAGAAAGAACTGAACTCTATGTGAAGTTGCACAGTCTATGCTGAGTGAATCTAATCTTCCTACCTATTTCTGGGCTGAAGCTGTCAACACAGCTTGTTTTACTCAAAACAGGTCTATTATTGTGAAAAGACACAATAAGACATCTTATGATGTCTTTTATGGTCGAAAACCCAACATCAGCTTTCTTCACGTTTTCGGTTGTGTGTGCTTCATCTTAAATGATAGAGAACATCTTGGGAAATTTGATCCCAAGGCTGATGAAGGAATCTTTATGGGCTATTCTCTAACTTCTTAGGCCTATAGAGTCTACAATCTTAGGAGAAAACGTATTGACGAATCAATACATGTAAAGTTTGATGATCAAAAGTCACCCTCTCTCTCTTGTGATGATAGTGAGCTGCATGAATGGACCACTTCCTATGTAGGAGAAGACTCTCACAGTCAGATTTCGTCAAGACCTTTCTGTGTACCCTTTTCGGCAAATCTTCCCTATCTAAAAAACCAAAATTCGGCAAGCCTTCCATCCTCTGCTGAACCATTCTCTCATACTGTAATAAACACTGATGTCCCTTCCGAATCTATATCCCAAGATACCCCTCATCATTTTACTCACATCATCCCTGCCGAACAATCTTCCTCATACTCTCCAAGACCTTTTCCTGCTCCTCTTCCACCAGCTACTAAATGGACCAAAGATCATCCTATCGAGCAGATCATAGGAGATCAACAGGCAGGTGTTAAGACAAGAAGAGGTATTGGGAATATCTGCCTCTATGTGAACTTTCTCTCTATCATAGAACCAAAGAGAGTTGAGGAAGCTTTAGCCGATCTATGTTGGGTCACTGCTATGCAAGAAGAGATTTCTTAATTTGAAAGAAACAAAGTTTGGAGACTTGTTCCTCGTCCTTATGGAAAGACCATAATTGGCACTAAGTCGGTCTTCAGAAACAAGATGGATGAAGAAGGCACTATTATCCGGAATAAATCCAGGCTTGCTGCTCAAGGATATCGACAGGAGGAAGGAATTGACTATGACAAAACCTTTATTCCTATTGCTAGACTTGAAGCAATAAGAATCTTTCTGGCCTATGTTGCTCACAAGAATTTCTGGGTCTTTCAAATGGATGTTAAAAGTGTCTTTCTCAATGGAGAACTTGCTGAAGAAGTCTATGTGAAACAAACTCTAGGTTTTGAGGACCCAACTCATCCTGACTATGTGTTCAAACTAGATAAAGCTCTTTATCGTCTCAAACAGGCTCCTCGTGCCTGGTATGATACTTTGTCAGACTTCCTTCTCTCTAACAAATATACCCGAGGTAAAATTGACAACACTCTCTTTCTCAAGAAAATCCAAGGTAATATCATTCTTGTTCAAATCTATGTGGATGATATCATTTTTGGTGCCACTGACGAATCTCTTTGTCAGAAGTTTGCCTCTCTCATGAAAAGTAAATATGAGATGAGCATGATGGGTGAGCTAACATTCTTTTTTGGCCTTCAAATTAAACAAACTTCTGAAGGAATTTTCATAAACCAAAGTAAATACATTCGTGACCTTCTAAAAAAGTTTAATTTTGAAAATTGCTCTCCCATGAAAACTCCCATGGCACCACATCTTAAGATTCATGTTGATCCTGTTGGCAAGCCAGTTGATATCACGAATTTTAGAGGAATGATTGGGTCTCTTATTTATCTTGCTGCTAGTAGACCTGATATTATGTATGCTATGTGTCTTTGTGCGTGTTATCAAGCCAATCCTAAGGAATCTCATTTGGTTGCTGTGAAACACATCTTTCGGTATCTCAAATGTACTATGAATCTGGGACTTTGGTATCCCAAAGACTCAGGTTTTGATCTAATTGGCTATTCAGATTCTGACTTTGCAGGGTCCAAAGTTAATAGAAAAAGCACTATAGGGAGCTGACAATTACTAGGTGGAAATTTGGTTAGCTGGTCTAGCAAGAAACAACACTCAGTCTCCACCTCTACTGCAGAAGCTGAATATGTTGCAGCTAGCAGTTGTTGTGCTCAGATCTTGTGGATAAAGAATCAACTTCAAGATTATGACAAGTTTTACTCACAAGTTCCCATACTTTGTGACAACTCTAGTGCAATAGCCATTGCTAATAATCATGTGTTGCATTCTAGATCAATGCATATTGATATTCGGTATCACTTTATAAATATAATGTTTCTAAAGGTGATATTGAACTTCATTTCATCCCTACCGACCTTCATCTTGCAAATCTCTTCACTAAACCTCTGGATGAATCAAGATTCAACTTCCTTGTTGGGTCTTTAGGTATGTTAAATTTTGAATTAAAAAAAATCTATCTATATAGGTTTTCTACCGAAACCTTCTTTGTCGAAGCCCTAATCCACCTTGGTTGCTCTACCAAAACTTACACTTTCGGTAAGCCTCACGCCTACCGAACTTTCCCTTGCTGAAAGCCTCTTTAACTTTGGTAAGCCTCTCATATACCGAACAAATCTTTACCTTTGGTTGGTCTCTCATATGTCGAACAAATCCTTTTTGGCAAGCCTCTTGCCTACCGAGCAAAGCCTACCAAACTTTGTATCTAATTCTTTGCCGAAAACCTCTTGCCCTAATTCTTTGCCGAAACCTAGTATCTATGTGTCATTCTTATCCTCTACTCTCTACCGAACCATCTTCGGCACCTCTTTGAGTTTCCATTCACATTGTGCCACGTGGTATGTCATAATTAGTGTGTCATTGACAAGACGTTTTGACACCCCCCCCCCACGATTCTGACATGGCCGTTTTTGGCCATTCCACTTCCCCACAACTCTAAAACCTACATGTTAAGTCTGATTTTATAGTAATCATTGTATTTATAGGCTTGGTCAAATACTATGTCTAATGTCATATTCTGTGTTGTATTGACCAAGGGTATTTAAGTCCCTTTGGTCTTGGTATTTGTAAGAACTTCACGCACATTCATTAAATACATTTTACTTTACGCTTCCAAGTCTCTCTCTCTACTTTCTCTCTCTAGGATTCATTGATCTTGGACTCACAATTGGTATCAGAGCCATCTGGATCTTGAGAGAATTGAGAGAAGTCTTTTTCGTTTCTGAATTTGTTGATTAAAATCGAAAATTTGATCGATTTTCTTGATTTTTTCAAGAAAATCTCGTTTTCTTGATTTTTCATCAAATTCGGATGTGTTTTTGAACGAATTTCATTGAAAATCAGTTTGTTGGATTCGATTTTGATAGAAGAAAAGTTTTGATTCACATTGTTTTTCAAGAAATTCAGTTTTTGAGGTTCGATTTTGAGGTTTTTGAAAATTCTGGAAAATCGTGTTTTACGTTTTGTTCATATACGAATTTTTGAGTTTGTGGTTTTTAATCGAAATTTTTGATTGAATTGTGTTAAAAAGTTGTTTTCGAACGTATTTGTACAAGAAAATTTTATCAAATTTAGTTTTGAAATCGAGTTTTTGGAAGTTTTATGGTTTTTCTATCGGTTTGCGCTAGATCTTCCATTTGCGCGAGTTCATGTGCATTTGCACGAGTTCATCACTGAATTTGCATGACCTTACTAATTTTGTGCTAGTGTTTCAGGTTCTCGCTTCATCTGTGTCACGCAAAGTCCAGTTTGCGTTTTACTCTAATCACGCAAGATTACTTTGCGTCACTCATCTCACGCAAAGACCATTTCTCGTCTTCCTATGCTCACGTAAACCTAAGTTTGTGTCTCCAGTGCCTCACGCAAAGTGTAGTTTGCGTCTCCTTCAGCTAACGCAAAGCTTACTTTGCGTGTTCAACATATAACGAAAAGGCTAGTTTGCGTCTCCCGCTATTCACGCAAAGTTGGATTGCGTATCTAGTTACTCACGAGAACTTCAGTTTGCGTCTCCTTCGCATAACGCAAAGCTACTTTGCATCTCGGCCTTATAACGCAAAGCCTCGTTTGCGTTTCCCTCTGCTTGCGAAAAGATCCAGTTTGCGCTACCTGACTCTTACGCAAACATCAACTTTGCGCCATCTCAACACTTAGCATTTTTTTCTGGATTATTCTAAAACATGGATTCTGACACGTTTGCCTATCAAACTCGGTTTTACAAAAGTGATCTTATGATATCTCTGGGTACAGAAAATCGTCCACCAGTGCTAATTGATGAAAATGAATTTACACAGTGGCAAGATCGGTTCCTAAACTTCATTGAACGACAAAAGAATGGAAATGACATGATGATCATTTTATCTGAAGGACCATTCGAAAAACCCAAATTGGCTTCTGGATTATATAAGCCTACTAAAGAGTATTCACATGATGAGTTGTCGGCATATCAAGTTGATCGTGACATTAAGGCAAATCTGATGCTGGCCTTGCCAAACTTTGTATACAACAGGATCGATTGTTTTAAAACTCATCCTAATCTAATGTGGCAACAACTGGAAAAGATTATGCTTGGATCTTCTGTTGCAACTCAACTTCGACACACTCGTTACATGAATAATTTTGAAGAATTCAAAGCCAAGGACGGGGAGCCACTAAAGACTGTGTATGATCGTTTATGTGCCGTGATAAATGATCTTAGGAAGATTACGGTTGAAAAGACGGAGCTTGAATTAAATCTGAAGTTCCTCAACACATTGCAATCAGAATGGAATAAATCATGCCATAGACTGAGGAACGATGTCAGAATCTCCACAATGCAAATCCAGGAATTATATGAGATTCTAATGACTGATGAGAGTTTGGTGCTAGAGAAGAAGGCCAAACTGGAGAAAAAGAACAAGAAGTCAGTAGACCCGGTTGCACTTCTCACGAGCCAACTGGCTGAACAAGCATTGTCTGAAAACGCTTACAACGGGTCAACTGATGATGATGGTGAGGCTCTGCAGAAAGCAATGGTCCTTATCTCTCAGCATTACCAGAAAAAGTTCCAACCAAAGTCGGGTTCTAACACTTCTCGCTTCACTTCCGGTTCAAGAGTCAAAGTGCCCGAGCCAAAGACTATTGTATGCTACAACTGTGGAAAGTCGGGTCACATTTCAAAGGAGTGTCAAGTGAAGAAGATCAGAAGTTCGGCATATTATAGACAAAAAATGGAACTGGCCAAGAAAAGAGAGATTGGATTAGCTTTGCTAGCAGAAGAAGAATTCTGGCTAGATCACTCTGACGATGAAGCAACAAACGTAGAGATCGCTCAGATGTGCTTGCTTGGAGATGATCAGTCAGACGATTCTGATACGGATGAAGATGAGGTATATTCTGAATTTGATTACAATTTTATTACCTCTCAGATGAATATTATTATTTCTGCTTTATCTGATCTTCGCTTAATGTTATTATCTGAAAAGAATTTAAATGCTGAAAAGTCAGATTTGATTGACAAACTGAAAATTTCTTTGAAAGATGAAAAATCTATTTTAGAAAATACAAAAGACATCTTTTAAAAGAAATTGGATGTTTTGGAAAATTCAAATAAGACTTATCTTGAATCTTTGACGGCTATGACTAATTTAAAAGATGAATTTTTAGATAAAATAAATAAATTGGAAGAAAAGCTTTATTGAAGAAACCAATCTAAACAAACAATTTTTATGAACAAACCGAGGAGTGAAGAAGCTTTAAAACAAAGGTGGGGACTTGGTTTTGAAAATCCTCATTGTTTAAACAATGCGATTGAAAAATCTCCAACTTTATATAAATACGATTATCTGACTCTTGCTCATTATGCTCCTCAATTTAAAATTGATTGGATGAATGAGAAACAAGTGTTAGAAATCGAAAATGAGAAAAGGATGAATAACAGGAAAAATGAAATTCCTTTTGTTTATACATGCGAAAATGCAAAATATTTTCCTGAAAAATCAAGGAGAGGAAGAAGAATTTTAAGTAATATATTTCCTATCAAATCTTCAATGTCTGATGATTTTATTGATCCTTATGCTTCTAATTCTGATAAGGAAAATATTTCTCCAATCATTTATGATTCTAAGAAATATACTCCTCCATTAGTATTAGAGAATACAATCATCGATCTTGAAGATAAGATAGAAGATCAAAATATTTTAAAGGAAATTGAATCTGATATTATTCTTTCTTTCATGACTTCTAGTCTTGAAGAAAATTTATTTTCTCAAAAACAAGATTCAGTTTCTATTTCTGACCTTTCTTCTGGTTCTAAGGAAAATAAAAAGGAAGTTTCAAATTTTAAAATCTTTTCTCAAACTTCTTCAAACTCCGAAGTAAATTCAGATTTATTAGTTGATCAGATTGGTTGCTTGGATAAAATTATTTCTTCTGATTTAAATATTTCGTCTATAATTCTTGATGATTCTTTTACGCTCAATGATCAATATTATAAACCTAAACGTAAAAGGAGACGGTCAAAGAAGTCGAAGAAACAAGATAAAGTTCTTTCTGACAGTTCTAATTCTTCTGATTCTAATCTTTCAGATAGGACTTTGAGCAAGTCATCAAAGAAGCATATTTGGAAAGCAAAGCGGACATCTGATGAATCTACTTTTGATGGGGATAAATGTGTAGACAAATTCTATAAAAGCGATTCATTTGTTTCTTGTAATAAAATTTCAAAGTACTCTATAAAACAAATTATTCGAATTTCAAAACATGTCTCATGTTCTTCCTCAGATTCTAGTTCTGATGATTATGCTTTCTCATCTGATGATTGTGCTTATTATTCTAATAATGTTTCTCATGCTTATCGTATCAAATCTTCTAATTATTTCCCCATACGAACTGCAACTAACTTTCACGGGCCCAAATTCAAGTGGGTACCCAAGTCTAAATCTGATTCTAAGTTGCAGACACATCACGTTAAGGGGAGTAAGAGAACAATGGCTTTTGAACACCGCAGTTCAAAACCCGATCTTAAATGTCAAGACTATGGCTTCTGAGTACTTCAGCTCAGAACCCGTGCTTCAACGACTATGACTTCTAGACATTTCAGTCTAGGACTCGTTATTCAATGCATTAAGCTTCTGACTAATGAGAAACTATGAGTACATCTACTTAATTTCCGCTGCATTTTTCTCTGATAATGATGTTGTTCCAGTTTTCTCAAATGTTTTAAAAGAATCTGAGCTTTTCAGTTCAACCCCTGAATTTGTTTAACCCAATTTTTACAAATGAGACACAAATTTTTTTTACATTATGTGAAAGATGATATTATTGAATTATATTTTGTTTCAACTAAATATAAACTTGTCAATCAAATTTTTCTATTTTTAAATCTCGGCATGTTGTTTCAAAAGTTTAAACCTTTACAAATTTTATTCTATAAAGTAAAAGTGTTACAATTTTTTTTTCTTTTGAATAAAATGTGTGTATAGGATAAATTTTCAAGTTGCTTTGTTTTTTATTAAAGTTCTTATATGTTCAAATTTCAGTTCTAACAAAAGTCGAAAAGTCAGCAACATATTTGTAGCTTTTGATATTGCTTTAAAGTTGTGTGATTCGGAATATTTATAGTTTTCAATGCTTAGAAAACCTAAAAAGTCGGAATTTCGGATCATAATGAAAATATGGGCTAAGCACTTAGACATAAAACCTTGTGTTTGAGATGATTATTAAATTCTTATAAATCAGAAATCTCTAAGTTTAAAAGTTTGTACCTGTGACCTTTCTGGTTTGGGAAAGTAAGTTCTATGGGATGCTTATCATCTGGTCCCCTAAGGTCATTTGATCTGGGAGTGATTAAACCCAAATCCTTCTATAGAATCAGATCGAAAGTCATGTTCTACTGGTATGAATGGGTTTAGGATATGTCGATGTAGCCTTTCTGATCTGGGAAAGTAAGTTCCAAGGGGTGCTTGAAACCTAGTCCCCTAAGGCCAACTGGTCTGGGAGTGGCTGACCCAAATCCTGCAATAGGGTCAGATAGAAAGTTACGTTTACGGCATGTTCTTTACTTAATAAACTTTTTGATTAAAAAGATGCCAAAAGTGCACACGCTTAAAAGATCACTCATGTAAAGATGCCATAGTGCACAATGGTAAAAAATGCCAATGAGCACACATCTCGTGATACTTGGTTATATATTTCTGAGTTGCAATAAACCTGTAAATTTGTGAAAGTCTGTATTTTTGATGGCTTAGTGTGATTATATGCAAAGTTCTCTATTATATTTTTAGAATTGCATTTTCTTGAAGCTATTTGAAGTTCACATGCGAGTACACTGAATAGATTGATAAAAGTTTTTGAAACTGAACATGTCTTAACTTGATATGCAATAAAACTTGTTTCTATATCCAAATACATACATTTGATTTCATCTGATGGATTTTATTGTGATATTTTACTAAGTAGAATTTTATTTGTTTCTGTTTAAATTTTTTATATATTTAGTCGTTTCAAAATACATATTCAGTATATTTTTCTTTCTACATTGATGTTTACATTCATTGTGTTCTCATATCCTTTCAAATGGGTTTGAGCATTATTCAAGGGGGAGTGAAAAAGGAGAATTTTTCTTAATGATCATATCTGTTTTTGAGGGGGAGTATCTGATTTTCTTTATATGAATGCTAACTTGATTTGTCATATCTAGTGCATTTGTCTAGGGGGAGTCAAAGTGCTTAAAAAGTTAAAAAAATTTGTAAGACAACTTTGCGCCATCAGTTGGTCGCGCAAACCTTACTTTGCGCAACCTGTATGTAACGCAAACCTTGCTTTGCGCAACATGCATGTAACACAAACCTTACTTTGCGCAACATGCATGTAACGCAAACCTTACTTTGCGCAACCTGCTTGTAACGCAAACCTCGCTTTGCGCAACCAGCGTGTAGCGCAAACCTTCCATGTTTTCTCTGTTTCGTTGATTTTGCAGATCTTACGCTGTCTCGTATCCAACATTTGCATGACCAAGTTGATCCAGATCATCAAGGTCATGAGGGGGAGAATTAAGAGAAATTAAAGGAGATGATTAAGAGACAAAGAGCTCAAAATGTTTATCTGCTGATCAAGATTCGCTCAAAGATTCTATTCTCTCAGCCATTTTTTATTCTTTTGCTGTTCCTGCTCCGATCACCACTGTTCATTCAAGATCTTTCAAAAGAAGTGTGTCGTTTAGAGCACAAGTTACTGTTCCAGACTTGTCAAAGGCAGCAAAGACAAATCAAATTGAAAGATGCTGAGAAGAATTTTTCTTTTAAAAGTCAGATTGCTTCATAAAGTCGCTTTTATGGTCCGTGTTGTTTTACAAGATGAATTTTGAAGACCAAAGCGCCAATGATAGATTATTAAGTCTGATTTTTTAGTAATCATTGTATTTATAGGTTTGGTCAAATACTGTGTCTAATGTCATATTCTGTGTTGTATTGACCAAGGGTATTTAAGTCCCTTTGGTCTTTGTCTTTGTAAGAACTTCACGCACATTCATTCAATACATTTTACTTTGCGCTTCCAAGTCTCTCTCTCTCTACTTTCTCTCTCTAGGATTCATTGATCTTGGACTCACACTACATTTATCATTAATTTTTTTAATTTCATTACTTTCCTTTTGAAATCCAGATTTCCCTCCCTTTACTTCCCATATATATATATATATATATATATATATATATATATATATATATTCCTTTTTACTATCTCCTTCCTTTCTACCATATCTTTCTCTCTCAAGCATCTCTCTCTCAACTAACCTTCAACAATCTCAAGCTTTTCTTGCCCTTCAATGGCCTCCTCCCAAGCTCCGAAATCCAGCAAGAACGCTCCTCTAACTAGGGAAACTCTCGCATTCCCTGCTTGCAATCAACTTGCTCGGCTCTTCACGGATGTTGAACACCCCGAGTTCAACCAAATCTCGATATTTCTTTAGAGGTCTCCCATTCTTCATGCTCTCACCGCAACTACCAAGATGAGCAAAATGTTCCTTGGTAGTTTCTATCTCACATGCTCTTATGACGAGAAAAGCCATCAGGTATCAGCTCTGATTCTCTCTGATGCAGAACATCCCGACCTTACTTTTCGGGTCGAGGATGTTCGTTCAATTCTTTAACTTCCCATCTACGAGTCTTATGCTCCTTTTCCCACCAATCGGGAACATGATGAAGTAGTAGCTGCCATGAACTACACCCACGATGGCAAGGGCAAGGGTACCGGAACTTTACTCCGTAGAAACATGGGCGGAATCTGGCATTTCCTCTTTTCTCATCTGATATACTGCATCTCTCACAAAACATCCGGGTGGGATCAGTCTCCGTCCTCCGTCACCCGCTTGGCCCATGCACTTATCTTCATGCATCGCATAGTTTTCGCTCAGGTATTTTTGACTCTTTTTTTACTGCCATCTCCCCGCCTCGTACTCACAATGTGGCTCTTCCACGATTTCTCTCTCTTATTATCAACGAGAAATTGGTTGGTCCGTTGGGTGCCGACGCTTATTTATCGGAGCCGACCATTATGTTAGATTTATCACCTACTCAACTCAGCAAGCAAGTTATGTACAAACCTTTGAAAGCTACCGACAAACCTCTGACGGCAGGTATGATCTCTCTTGTCACTTCTCCCAATCCGATTTGGGGTGTTCCTTTGGAAGTAGATGCCGAAAGGCCTCCACAATCCCAAGGTCCATCACTTTTGGTGGCCCCTATCCCCTCAAAATCTTCCCGAGCCAAGTCGGTAGCCACGAAAAAGATTACCAAAAAGGCTACCGCCGCCGCACTTGCTTCTATGACTTTGACTCTGAAAAATCCTTTGGAGTCTACCCCAGTCATTGCCCCTTCTTCTCATAAGCGGCGGGGTTCAAAATCCCCACCTAAGTCTCGTTCTAAGAGACTTAGGAAGCCATTTTTGGCCGAACCACACGATCCTTCTACCGATTCTCAACAATCTAGTGAAGTTGAAATTCCCTCTTTTGGGCCAGGAGAATCTGTTAAACCTAAGCTTACTTCCTCCACTCCCTTTCAAAAGGGCTTGGATGTACAACTGGAGTCCCCCACTAAACCTTCACCTTAATTTCAATTGAGGGATGAAGATGATTTGGTCTCCTCTCCAGACCAACGCTCCTTTTCTTCACCACACAGCCAAACACCCGGGGTCATACGCGATGAGTCTGCAGAGCTTAATGAAGACCCAACCTCTCCAGGTGTCGGTTCCAAGAGCACCAAAGATGATTTTCTGGAGTTACTATTTTCTAACACCACCACCTTTGATGCCACCGAACATAACACCCCCTCACCTGAACTTTCACCACCGAAATTCTCACCTTCTAAACAGCCTACTATTACTCCAAAACATTCACCTATACACTCTACTCCCTCATCACCCGACTCACCACCAGTTTTCTCACCACCAAGGCCATCTCCCCCTCCTCACCGACGTTTACCCCATCATCCTCTATCTCCCACTACCAACAATGTTGGTCCTTCGACACCACCTCTCTTTGTGCTGAACCTCTTCCAAACTCCCTCTCCATTCTTGCCGATATTCAGGATTCCAATCGGCAACATCGGTTTCTTAGGAACCAATTTGAGCGTCTACAGGGGGACTTTGACCGATTTTTGGGCACAGTAGGACATCGAATCACGTTACTAGAACAGTGGTCTATTCGTGATCAGGAGCTCTCCGCCTCTCTTACTACAACAAATGAGTCTATTACCGAGCTTATTCGTCTACTCAAGGACCAGAATACCGAGCTTCTACATGTTCATACTGATTTTTACAGGTGCATGGACGCAATGGAGAAAGACATTCTGGGTATTCGTGATCCTCTTAATGATGCTCTCGATGCGGTTCTTAAGGAGGTAATAAAGCTTATTGACAACAACACCTCTCTCACTCTCTCTATGACAGCTCTCAAGGCATTCTCTGATGCTTGTGATCAAGAGCTTGCCTCTCTTAGGTGACGGGTTGATTCTCAGGATCAAGTAAATGCTCAACTTCTTGATGCTCTTTCCAAGATAAATGCCAAACTTGAATCTATGCCTACCGATGTCGCTCAGTATTGTCCCTAGGGTCTTGACATAGACATCACTGATTCTGCTTTCACTTCTTCTGATCGGCGATGTCTACAAAGAATGGATCATCGAATTGGTTGTCTGTCGGCCACAAACATTGTTTCTTCTCCGTCGTGTACTGAGGGGGAGAAACCTTCTAAGGGGGAGCAAAATACCCCTCATATCAGTATTACCAGTACGGGTCAGGAAGAACCCCACCTTGTTCAACAAGAAGATCCATCAGTTGAGGGGGAGAAACTGAAGGAAAAAGAAAAACAAATTTCGGCCCTTGCCGAAAAAGAAAAGGATGCGCCCACTGCTGATGTTACTGAAAGCAAAGGAACCGATCACTTTGACAAAGTGGTCGAAGAGTCTAAGGGGGATGCCGAACCGAAGAAAGATAAAGGAAAGAAGAAACTTACCCCGGAGGAAGAGGCTGCTGAATCCAAGCGTCTAAAAGATGCTAGGAAGAAAGTGTCCACCGATGGGAGTGGGTTAAAACTTGCTCCTCCTCTGAAGACTATTGCTTCAGATCTTGGATTATCGGCAAAAGAAATTAGAATTGCCAAAATCGCTCTAAAGGCTCTTGATAAAGATTCTGAGCTTGCTAAGAAGCTGGCAGAAGAAGAAGCTGAAAAAACGGAGGTTACTGACATGCCCTTTTTGTATACCTTAGGGTGAGACAAATAATACCAAAAAGCAAGTATACAGATTGGTACTATGTCGCCTTTCAAGTAATAAAGTGGTAAAATACCAGATATCGTCCCACAGAGATTGGATTAAAAAGTGTAATAAAAGTATAATGAAAGATGTGATTTCAGATGACGAATTTGAAGTAATATTTTGGTTGGTTGGTTATCACAAACTTAAATAAACAAGAATAAACAAGAAGCAAAGGGGTAAAATTTTGGTGATATGTGAATCCAAATTCCAGTAGGTCAATGCTACAGCACTGTTATCGCATGATGCTATAGTAATGTTGCAGCATGCTTCTAACAATAACTAGTTTTATTATTGATTTTAAGACACGTTCCTCTCGGACTCTCACCATCCCATAATTCCAGTAGCTATGAACCATCTTATCTCTGAGCAAAGTTCCAAATAAGGGAATGATGGGAGTGAAGTTCTCAAAATATACGGCAAAACAAAATTCTCTTCGTTAAAAGTTACTCTTTCGAAATAACCCCTGCACCTCCCAAGTTGATGTATTCCAAATAGCTTATCTCTAAGTCTACTCCATTTTAACCCTTTGAAAAAGTGACAACTTATCAAGAATGAATCATTTTAAAATACACAAGTAACAACTCTCGTTGCAAGTAACTCTTTCGATATTACCTCCCATGTCATTCAAATTGACGTGCTATTCAATGGCCTATCTCTAGGTCCATCACACTTTAACACTATCATAGTGATCAATTTGTCAAGGAGTTGTGTTATCTTCATAAAACTTGAGTTGGAATAATAACACTTGGTTAAAGTCACAAAAACCTACTTTCTTTTATATCCACATAACCACCCTTTGCCTTACGCCCAAGCTAATATGATTAACTACTCATTATAATAAGGAAAGAAAGACAACTACTACGAATTACAAAGATGAACATAATGTAAAATGCTCTTGAAATGTAAATGACTTGAAAGTATATAAATATATGTATATGTTGCTTGAAATGTAATGACAAGGAAATGTAAAGACAAGAAAGTAAAAATGGAAAGTTAATACAATGAACTTTTAACTACTGGAAATTAAACATACGAATGTAAGGGAAAGGCTAGAGATGCAAGATGAAGAAAGAAAATATAAAAATGAAATGTGCAGGCGGGTGTTGTTTCAATGCTGCAAGCATGCATGTTCTAGGATAAAGATGATAAAGAACAAGATGAATATCATGAGCATGAATTCTGGAAATTTGAAGAACAATAGGACTGATGTGTAACCAGTGCCTGAGCTAAACAGATTACAAGAATAAACTAAGTAGAAGATGATAAAGAACATAAACAAAACATGAAGAACAAGATGATGAACATGACGAAAATTAACTACTTGGAATTAAAGTAACAAGGGGAATGATTTAAGATCAATTCCCAAATTAACTACTAATCAGTGCATAATTAAAAGACAATAGAAGACATAAGATGAGAAGATGTGAAGAGAGATGTCCCCTTACGAGCAACTAAGCCCTCCTTTTATAGGCAAAGGGAGTGGCAAAGTTGTAATTAAGGGGAATCTAATTGTACTTAGCCTAGTCTAATGCTAACCAAGGCTACAAAAGCTTGTCCAAATGTAACTAAACTATTACAAACTGATTAACTAAGGTTACAAAAGATCAGTTCCAAGCCAAAAATTCGGATTAGCCTTTTATCTTCTTCAATTCTTCCTTCCAAAAACCATCAGATCAGTGTTGTGCCAATGCTGCAGCATGCCCTATTTCCAAATAGATTTCAAAAGACAACCAAGTTAGCCTACAATCTTAATAAAACAAGTAAACCACACAATTTCAGCTCCAAAACCAAATAAATGGAAAACAAAGTAGAAAATGACTCATTATGGGATTTGGAAGTGAAAAATCCTATCTAAAAGACTATAAGAAATATGTTGAAGCACTCAAAATTGAGTAGTTATCACCACCCGATGCGGTCATTGCTCAACTCAGTGCCTTGGAGGAATCTGCTAAGAAGAATGAAGAGATCAAAGCTATGTGCATTGATTGGTACCACAAGGCTCTCAACAACCGAAGAAATGTTTCTAAAATTATTGATGTTAATATTCTTAAACCCTCTAAAGAGTTTAATGTCACTCGGCTAATCATTACGAGGGAATCTTACAAAGTCGGTTGAGAGACTTAACTCCTTGGTACGGTATGGAGTAACCGAATGGATGGAGATTGTGCTATGCTTGGAAAAGAGCAAAAATGATCTCAAAGTTGATGTGGAAAAATACATTACTGGTCTCCAAACGAAATTCGGTTCCTACCAAAGGACTTACAAAATCGTGCATACTCCAGCTGAAGTGAAATTGATTGGAAGTCTGAGAGTCGATCTTCCTCATGCCTCCAAACTGAAGTCGAAGTCCTCCAAAAAGGAGGATGTGTTCTCTCAAATGGTCAAGCAAGGAAAAGTTCCAAACGTTTCTAATCTTGACTTATCCCTACCGACTTTGGTGCCTCAACCTTCTACCACAGTTATTCATGAGCCTATTCATGGAATCTTCTTCAACGATGGCCTCGGCCAGATCTGCTTCTTCAGAGCAAGACAGATTCCTCTTGTCGATACAATCTTTCTGAGTGGGATTCTCTAGATCATCCCAATGGCGCAATGGATCTCTATAAGGTTGTCACCGATGAACTCAAAAGAAGAGATGCCACTTCTCGCCTTCCCAATGAATAATTCTATTTTTTTTATTTCCTCACTTTTATTGTACTTATCTTCTCTTTTGTCTTGTATTGTAATCTTCTCACAAGATTAATACATAGTACAATTTTAGTTTTGAAGTAAATATCTTGTATAGTTCATTGTTTCTTTCTTTCATACTTGTAATTGTCGTATACTTTAGAAAATCCAAAAAGAAACAAAAAGAATGGCCTATGTGAAAAAGAACCCAAAAGAGTAAGAACAGGGTCAAAATGCATTATTATGTATCTATCTCTTTTAGCTAAATATGGGATGTCATCATCAAATAGGGGGAGAATGTTGGGTCATCTAAGATTTGAAGATGACCTCCCCTTTTCGGCTTATGTTTATATATCTGAAAAATGTTGTACACTTTCATACATAGGATACTTTATGGTTCTTTGTAATAGCTTAGTTGTGCTTTAATAGATCCGTGAATCAACGACCAACCGAATTCAACATGAAGCAAGTCTACTGATGCAGATCAAGATGAACTTCAAAATCACTAAGCTAGCATTGCCGAAGATAAGCAACATCTTCGGTAGATCCTTCTTCTACTGATACTTCTCTTCTTCGGCAGAGGACTTTCCAGCTGATCATCTTATATCGGCTTCCCTCTGTCGATCCTTCGACAGAGACTCTTCTTGCCGATTATTTCTTTATCGGTAATACACCTTTAGGGAAAATCCTCATGATTTGACCACACTTCATCTTTTCCAATGTTATTCTGACAAAAGGAATGCAAACTTCTTCATCATAAAGGAAATGCACTCAAGTTCTGATCTGATTGAGACTTTCTTCTTAAAAGATCTCAAAAAGATTTGTACCTGGTATATTTTATTAAGATATTGTCCTTTCATAGTACAAAAGTTACCTTTTGTATTGTGATAGGTCACTTAAAATATCTTATAATTTATTAAAGAAATCTCAACTACTCCTACATGAAATGACAAGTGTCCTTTGCATTTAATGCATGGAGAAGTATAAAAGGAGTGTTGTTCTCTCCTTGATGTTTACATTTTCCAGCTCAAGAATTCAGTGTGCATTCAGCAAGTTGTTTAAGTTTGTTTCTTTTTCTCATAACTTTTGACTTTGTGCTCTCTTAAGTGGTGTTCTAAGTGATAGATTGCTTAGAATAGTTTTACTATTCTTTTCCGCAACAATCTTTTGTAAAGCTACGTGTAATTCTTGATAAATTTTATTATCTAATAAAGAATTAAATTAAGTGAATTTTTGTGTTTTGTATTCAACCCCCCTTCTACAAAACCTTGTATACTTATTTTGGGACTAACAATATATATATATATATATATATATATATATATATATATATATAGAATCCTTAGTTTCATTAAAGGTTAGCATACGTCTTAAGGGCTTATGTACTTAGTCAAGTACTAATGTATGCGATGTTTCCAACTATATATGTAAGTAGGGGTGCTCACAGGTTGGTTTGGTCGGCTTGAAGGCATTTCAACAACCCAACCCAATATTGGTTGTTTGAGAATTTTCAACCTAACCCAAACAAAAGTGCAACCCAACCCAACCTAATCCGTTCAGGTTGGTTGGTTTGGTTGGGTTGGTCGGGTTGTGTTTAAACAAAGTAAAAACTATATTGAAAACATAAAAATAAGGAAATTTTTCTTTGAAAAACGATTTATCATTCAAAAGAATATACGAGCTTGTTAGGTCTAGTTTTATAGTAACCATTGTATTTATTCTGTGTGGCCTAAACTGTGTCTTGTTAGTTTTTCTGTGTTGTTTAGGCCCTGGGTATTTAAGTCCCTTGGGTCTTTGGTGTTTGTAAGAAACTCATGCATTCCTTAATAGAATTCATACTTTGCGCTTAAACTATCTCTCTCTACTTTCTCTCTCTAGAGATTTAGGATTCTTGGACTATCAATTTGTCACACCCCGCTAAAGCAGAAACACGGAACATGACAGTTCGATAGACATAGCTTCAGGATACAAAAAGAAATACCACCATACATTCAACCATTATTTACAATATGTTCCCAAAAGTTTACAATCCTATTACATCATCAAAAGTTGAAGTACAAAGATCTCTATTATAAAAATATTGCATGCGGTTTACACAAGAGATAAACTTTAATCATTTCCATGTACCTTCTTGTTCCCTGAAAAGCATGTTCAAAATATGATCAACTACGAGAGTTGGTGAGTTCACAGGTTTTAAAATATGCACAAGTCAAGTTTATATGCAAGCTGTCTTTGAAAATCATACGCATAATCCAAACTTCAATCCATTGATTCATGAGTATCATAATTTGGCTTATATGACAAAAGGTATGCATTGATATAACCACGTTGAGCCACTACTAAACCTTTCCGGACCAAATCAACGCCCCATGATCTACCTCAGAGGTGGGCTTTAACCACATGTGTAGTCATATTTCTAGAGTACAGTGCACCCCTACTCGTCAGTATAAGGTGGGCTTGTCAGACCAAATAGCGCTATCCACTAATACTATAGGCCCATTTCTGGGTTAACTAGTAGTGTACCCGGGGACTTAACTATTTTTAAAACTCAACATATCATTGGCATACATGTCATATAACTTCTACACCAAACGCTTTACAACAAAGCCTCATAAATTTCAATACATAATGCTTTATATCAAAGTCTCATGAATCTTTAAATATTCAATTTTAACATGCTTTTCACCCCAAGTTCAATCAAAACATTAAAAGTGGGGTTGTGAATACTCACCTCAAATGATGATAATGCTAAATAACGCAACAACGCGAATCTCTCGACCGGAGTCTTTACTTCCCTAGAGTTATTTGCACCAATGAACACCAAAAGTCAACATCCATCAATAATCCTAACTTAACCATTCCTACACCTCAACATAAGCCTTTATGTTTAATTTCTTGTCTAAAATAGAATATAGGATTAAAATATCAATAATAATCACTAAAACATAACCTTTTTATTTTTAAGATCAATCTTCTGGATTTAGCACTTGCTGTCCAGAATTTGTGATTACATAATGTGCTTCAAAATAATACTTCCCAAATATCAAAAATATCCAAATTTTTATAGGAACTAATATACCTAGTTAAGAACATTTAGTCAAAATTTCATAAATTTTGGAGATGTTTTGATGTTCCAAAGAATTTCCACAAATCAGAAGGTCACTGAGTTTTGCATCAGTTACACACTTCTTTTGTATCATGCATTTGGGATACCAAAACTAAAAACTACGAAATGAGGCATATATGGTTGCAAAGATAACTCAAAAACTTAACATGTGGAAAAAGATTCACTCAATTTGGAAGAATAATGAAAGAGTTATGGCCTTTGGAAGTTGAGTGTACCAATCTGTCATTTCTGGACAGATTACACTACCTTCTTCTAAAATACAAATGAGTGACCAAAACTCCATAATTTTGAGTGATTCTTGATGCTATAAGTCACTAACACCTTAAATTGAAGTTTTGAAGCAAAAAGCCCAAATTTTTAAGGAATATAAACCGACTTATACAGCTTGAAAGTGGATACAAAGTCCATGACAGCAAGCTGTTGGTAAGAGGAGGTTTATATTTAACATGAAATGATGATCATTTACCATGGTTTTCATTTATAACTCATGGCCTCTCATCCTAAGTCACTATGCAAAGATTTCTAATAACACAAATATGCATCATGAATTCATAGCAACTAAAGTGCTCATCCAATCCCATGCATGACATCAAAATCACTAAATAAGTGATATTACACTACTTTAGATGCTCTTAATCATATGAGATTTGAACAATCTCATCCTAAGAGTTCTTTAAACTAAAAATTGTTGTAAATACAAAGTTTTCAATCCAATAACATCAAAATTTTCCTACAACAAAGTGTATCATGCTATAAACACTTGTTTTAACATGAAAACTCAAAATTTTTGTCTCTCACTAGTGGTTTATCATAGAAGATCATCATATGACATCATTTCTTTGGATGATTTAACCATTAATGATGTCCATTCACTTCTAAAACCAAATATGGAGTATCTCCATATATGCATGAGTTATTTCATGAAATTATAATTTCAATCTTGCCAAAAATGTAAAAAAAATTAGAGAAATGGATTTGTACCTTGAATAGTTGATGATGGAAACTTGATAATCTTGTAATGGAGATGATTTTGATCTTGCTAAACTCTTAAGTTTTCTGAAATTTTTTTGGAATGTAGGTGTGTGTGTGTGGCCGAATTCAAAGAGAGAGGGAGAGGAGATGAAGGGTTTTTCTTGGAAGTGAGATTATGGTAATTCAAATTTAAGTTTAGTGTTTTTAAAAAAAAATTAAGAGAGTAAGAGGGAGAGGGAGGAGGACCGGCCTTGGCCTCCTCCAAGCCCAAAAAAATATATTTAAAAAAAAATGAATTACAACATAATTTCTCAAATAAAACAGATAAATTGAGAACCGACAATTTATAAATTCTCAATTTTTTTCTAAATTTAGTAAATTTTTACAAATAGATATTATGTTGTAATTCATTTTTTTTACCTAAATAATATAAACCTCATTATTTTAGGTATTTTAGACATGTGACATAATATTTGGCATTTTATGGGACGTTTTAGTCAGTTACTGATCCGAACCGGGCTTTCTAAACGACTATTGAAATATTTCGGGAAAATTTATAATCTAACCAATCTAATTAGATTCTAGAGAAGTAAATTCTATGAACTATTCTCTAATATATTAAAGGATTCTAACCTTGAAGATTTTAATTTCTGACGGATGTCACACAATTGGTATCAGAGCCAATCTAAATCTGAGAGGATTGAGAGATTCATGTTTTGAAAGTTCTCATGCTAGCATACTGAATAGATTGATGAAAGTTTTTGAAACTGAACATGTTTTAACTTGATATGCAATGAAACTTGTATTTGTATCCAACAACATATATTTGATTTCATTTGATGGATAAATCTGTGATATTTTACTCAATAGAATTTAATTTGTTTAGTGTTTAAAATTTTATATGTTTAGTTGTTTCAAAATACATATTCAGTATATTTTTTTTTCTACATTGATATTTCAATTCTTGTGTTCTCATATATATTTTTAAATGGGTTTGTGCATTATTCAAGGGGGAGTGAATAAGGAAAATTTTCTGAAAGATAATATCTGTTTTCGAGGGGAGTATCTGATTCTCTATATGAATGCTAACTTGAATTGTCATATTAAGTGCATTTGTGTAGGGGGAGTCAAAGAGCTAATCAGGTGAAATTTTTCCAAGTATAAATCATTTTTGCGTCAACAGTTAGTAGAGCATAACTTAGATTTGCGCCAACAACTTCTAGCGCATCCTTCAGCTAGCGCAAACCTACCTTTGCGCTTCTTTCTGCTAGCGCAAACCTAAGATTGCGCCACAATCTGTTAGCGCAAACCTCTCCTATTTTTCCTTTACTCTGATTTTACAGATCTTAAGTTGTCTCGTCTCCAACATTTGCATGACCAAGTTGATCCAGATCATCAAAGGTCATGAGGGGAGAGGTTAAGGAGATGATAAAGAGACAAAGAGCACAAGTTTATCTGCTGATCAAGATTCGCTCAAGATTCTATATTCTCTCAGCTATATCAATTCTTTTGTTGTTCCAGCTCCGATCACCACAGTTCATTCAAGTTGTTTTAAAAGAGGTGTATCGTCTAGAGCACAAGTTGATGAACCGATTGTTCTTTCAAGATAACTACAAACAGGTTCAGTCTTGTCAAGGCAGCAAAGACAAATCAATCTGAAAGATGTTGAGAAGAAAAAAAAAATTTAGTCAAAGAAGATTCTTCGCTAAGTCGCTTATGATGGTTCGTGCTGATTTAGAAGATGGATTTTGAAGACCACAGCGCCAATGGTTACTAAGGGGGAGATTGTTAGGTCTAGTTTTATAGTAACCATTGTATTTATTCTGTGTGGCCTAAACTGTGTCTTGTTAGTTTTTCTGTGTTGTTTAGGCCCGGGGTACTTAAGTCCCTTGGGTCTTTGGTGTTTCTAAGAAACTCACGCATTCCTTAATAGAATTCATACTTTGCACTTAAACTCTCTCTCTCTCTCTACTTTCTCTCTCTAGAGATTTAGGATTCTTGGACTATCAGAGCTCATCAAATTTTTAGGTATTACATATAACTTTCCAATAATATCCTCTTATGAGTTCCATTACTCGTTATTGCCAAGTTTTTTTTGGTAACTTATATATATTAAAGGGAAATATAAATAATTTTAGAGATGTCGGTAAAATATTTATCGGGTTGGTCGGGTTACTTTGAGTGTAACCTAATATCAACCCAATAGATTCGGGTTGTCCTAATTTTGTATCGATTATATGTCGAGTTACCTCGGGTTGATTTTTTGCAGGTTGGTCGGGTTGGGTTGATCGGGTTGGTCAGATTGGTCGGGTTTTTTAGCACCCCTATATGTAAATTATTATATGCCAACGATACGTTTCACACGGAAATACTGCCAACGAGTATGTACACACAAAGAATACATTTGTTTCTATTTTCATAAACCAGAATTAAAATCATGATGATTGTTAAATAATTATTCTAGTATAATAATTATAAAATATGTGTTAAATTTTAATTATGATAAATACATGGTGTTATCTAATTAATGATTTATGATAATTATAAAATCATTACATATAATCACTAAAACTTCATTTGAGTTATGGACTATCTACAACATAGCCCATATAAATAAGGTGATAGGCTAAATCAGTTTGTAAGTGATTGAATCTTTTAGATTTAACTATCAGAGAAAACACAAAAAGAAAATTTTCTTTTATATAAAAACACATATTAGATATAGAGTTTTGGGCTAATACCCGGTGGAAGTCAGAAGCGTGTTTGTGTGCGGATCACCAATAGAGGAAACCTACTTTGGTTTCTAAGTGTTTTGTCATAACCGGCTACATATCTGAAAGGTACAATAATAAATACCCTATGGTTTGTTTAGAAATTAATTAAATGCATTATTGGATCAGATTGGGTTTTAATTAGAAAAGTTTTCTAATTTATTGTAACCTAAAATTAATTTTCCGTTGCATTAAAAAGGTTACAAAATCGTTTTAAAACCCTCCAGTTGTATCAGAGCCATTTTGATCGCATTTAATTGAAAGGAACAAAATTAATATGACAAGAAAATGAATCGGACCCTTCCCATGTTTGAAACCGTGTGTCGGTCGCTAAAGTATTTTTTAACCCATGCGATGTTTGTCGGCCATGAAATCGATGTCATTAGTTACGTGCAGCTAAGCCACTGTGTGCTTGAAGCCTCTAGGACCACAATTGGAACCACGGTTCTTAGCAGTATGGTCATCTCACCTAGCCACGGCTGCAAGCGGATGGAACCGTGATGTCATGTGTCAACCTAGGCCAACGCCGAGAGCACTTTTGGTTGTTGGGTTTTGTGTTGCTGCTACCGCCGATGGCACCATGCCAAGCCGTTGGTTTTCGATCATAGGTGCCATTTTCAGCGTTTGTGTCGTGTGGCTTAGCACCTAACTAGGTGCCATCGTGGGTCGCCGCTGCAGGAATTGCACCAAGTTGCTGGAGCGGCCTGGTTTTCGTTTGGGTATTGTCGTTGGACACCGTTTAACCGGCTGGAACTATAGGTGCGGCTGGGCTACGACTCAAGGCTAATGTTGTGTGCCCAGCACCGACGACGCCTTTTTCGGGATGTTGTCATTTGTGTGTGATCACCGGCTTCGGCCGTTTCGTTTCGATCTCCCGCCACCAAGTCATGGTGGTCCGGCGGTCACATGATCGGTTTCGAAGATATGGGTCGATGTTTTATCTTGACTGGGCTATGGGCCTGGCTAAAGCTCAATTTTTGTTTGTTTAACATTGGGTCATGCGTAGAAATTCCACTGGCAACGGAGCGGGTCGGTTTAAATTTTTCCTATTAATTTGTTCCAATTATTTGGCCCATTTATTTATGTTATTTAATTTTCGTCAAATTATCTATTTTATGTTCAAAATTTATACAATATATGGTATGTCCCGAAAGACTCGTGGATTGTGATTTGCTTGTTTTATATTATTTGGAAAATTAAAATGTATTAATTGCAAAAATGTTGTAATTGTAATTTTAATTTTAATTTTCTAGATAGGAACGATTGTGAAATAGAATAAGACATATATTTTCTATTTTTAAATAGTAACCAAATCTGAAGGAGTTTCAAAAAATCAAGACGGAGCTTGAAAACGCCCTTTAGGTTGATCGTGGTAGTTGTGTTGGCACACAACACCACATTAGGGGGAAATACCATATATTAATTGTTGTGGTTGTTTATTTTGCGTTTTTATTTATTTATTTTGCTTATAGTTTATTGCCAAAATGTTTGCAAAATATATTTTTTAAATAAATTGAAATGCAAAATAAATTTTAAACCGGTAATAAAATATGATATTTTAAAATTGATATGATTATCAAAATTAAACTGATTTTTGGATAAGTTTTTAAAAAGAAGTTTTAATTTTAGAGATGAAATCAAACATTTTTAAAAAGATATATGTTTTCTAAAATTCAAACCTTTCACAAATGTAAACTATACGCCGCCCATTTCAGGTACTTGTTATGACTTACGAATTCCGGTACGATCAGTGTCTAGCCAATCATGTCGAATGATTGTGGTGTGAGACAAGGCGCTAGAATAACGAGATTTAAATTAACAATTGCATTTGGCCACACGTTTAAATAGTTGTGTTTTGGACGACTGATTCCAATAAGCTTTGAGTCAAGAATTTAGGTGGGATCACGATACCTTAGTATGGTTAGTTGACTTGGAAATTTCATGGACAATTTCATTGGCCATCTATGAGTAATTTCAAGGCGTTGAAGTGAAAATAAACGTGCCAATTTCAATATATGATATATTTAATAGAATCTCACGAACACCTAAGAGTTATGTTGAACATAATTAGATCATGCCTACCTAAATAGCCTATTTTCATAGATAGGTGCATTTGGCCATTTATGCAAATAGGTGAAATATGGATCTTAGCTAAAATTAAAATAATTTTTGAAAGGATAATCCATTTATTTTAGATTTCAATGTTACTAAAAATTGAACTTAATTTTTGTAGATGGTTGTTAATACCACGAACTCTAAGACAAACGTAAACAACTTATCTCAATTTACACTACAGTCAATCCTTGATAAGAAAATTTGATTTGGACGAACTTCCTCGAATGATTTCGCTTCCTAAGATTCATTCTTAAGCATGAAATGAAGTTCTACATTCTAGAGAACCCCCTCCCCTCCAAACATGCCTACTAGAAATGCTTCAGGTGAAGTTCGTGTGCTTATGATAAGTATGTCAATGACTCACTGGATGTTGGTTTCCTAATGCTTGTTTCCATGACTCCCGAGTTACTGCAGGATCATGAAGACATAACCGCTTGGGATATGATATCCTTACTAAAGTCAATGTTTTAGTTATAGGCCAACTAGGAGAGCTTTGATACAGTCAAGGTATTACAATCATGTATGATGATTGAGGGCTCATCAGTTAGTACCCATGTTTATTTTGATTATAGTTTATTGCCAAAATGTTTGCAAAATATATTTTTTAAATAAATTGAAATGCAAAATAAATTTTAAACCCGTAATAAAATATGATATTTTAAAATTGATATGATTATCAAAATTAAACTGATTTTTGGATAAGTTTTTAAAAAGAAGTTTTAATTTTAGAGATGAAATCAAACATTTTTAAAAAGATATATGTTTTCTAAAATTCAAACCTTTCACAAATGTAAACTATACGCCGCCCATTTAAGGTACTTGTTTTGACTTACGAATTCCGGTACGATCAGTGTCTAGCCAATCATGTCGAATGATTGTGGTGTGAGACAAGGCGCTAGAATAACGAGATTTAAATTAACAATTGCATTTGGCCACACGTTTAAATAGTTGTGTTTTGGACGACTGATTCCAATAAGCTTTGAGTCAAGAATTTAGGTGGGATCACGATACCTTAGTATGGTTAGTTGACTTGGAAATTTCATGGACAATTTCATTGGCCATCTATGAGTAATTTCAAGGCGTTGAAGTGAAAATAAACGTGCCAATTTCAATATATGATATATTTAATAGAATCTCACGAACACCTAAGAGTTATGTTGAACATAATTAGATCATGCCTACCTAAATAGCCTATTTTCATAGATAGGTGCATTTGGCCATTTATGCAAATAGGTGAAATATGGATCTTAGCTAAAATTAAAATAATTTTTGAAAGGATAATCCATTTATTTTAGATTTCAATGTTACTAAAAATTGAACTTAATTTTTGTAGATGGTTGTTAATACCACGAACTCTAAGACAAACGTAAACAACTTATCTCAATTTACACTACAGTCAATCCTTGATAAGAAAATTTGATTTGGACGAACTTCCTCGAATGATTTCGCTTCCTAAGATTCATTCTTAAGCATGAAATGAAGTTCTACATTCTAGAGAACCCCCTCCCCTCCAAACATGCCTACTAGAAATGCTTCAGGTGAAGTTCGTGTGCTTATGATAAGTATGTCAATGACTCACTGGATGTTGGTTTCCTAATGCTTGTTTCCATGACTCCCGAGTTACTGCAGGATCATGAAGACATAACCGCTTGGGATATGATATCCTTACTAAAGTCAATGTTTTAGTTATAGGCCAACTAGGAGAGCTTTGATACAGTCAAGGTATTACAATCATGTATGATGATTGAGGGCTCATCAGTTAGTACCCATGTTTATTTTGATTATAGTTTATTGCCAAAATGTTTGCAAAATATATTTTTTAAATAAATTGAAATGCAAAATAAATTTTAAACCCGTAATAAAATATGATATTTTAAAATTGATATGATTATCAAAATTAAACTGATTTTTGGATAAGTTTTTAAAAAGAAGTTTTAATTTTAGAGATGAAATCAAACATTTTTAAAAAGATATATGTTTTCTAAAATTCAAACCTTTCACAAATGTAAACTATACGCCGCCCATTTAAGGTACTTGTTTTGACTTACGAATTCCGGTACGATCAGTGTCTAGCCAATCATGTCGAATGATTGTGGTGTGAGACAAGGTGCTAGAATAACGAGATTTAAATTAACAATTGCATTTGGCCACACGTTTAAATAGTTGTGTTTTGGACGACTGATTCCAATAAGCTTTGAGTCAAGAATTTAGGTGGGATCACGATACCTTAGTATGGTTAGTTGACTTGGAAATTTCGTGGACAATTTCATTGGCCATCTATGAGTAATTTCAAGGTGTTGAAGTGGAAATAAACGTGCCAATTTCAATATATGATATATTTAATAGAATCTCACGAACACCTAAAAGTTATGTTGAACATAATTAGATCATGCCTACCTAAATAGCCTATTTTCATAGATAGGTGCATTTGGCCATTTATGCAAATAGGTAAATATGGATCTTAGCTAAAATTAAAATAATTTTTGAAAGGATAATCCATTTATTTTAGATTTCAATGTTACTAAAAATTGAACTTAATTTTTGTAGATGGTTGTTAATACCACGAACTCTAACACAAACGTAAACAACTTATCTCAATTTACACTACAGTCAATCCTTGATAAGAAAATTTGATTTGGACGAACTTCCTCGAATGGTTTCGCTTCCTAAGATTCATTCTTAAGCATGAAATGAAGTTCTACATTCTAGAGACCCCCCCCCCCTCCAAACATGCCTACTAGAAATGCTTCAGGTGAAGTTCGTGTGCTTATGATAAGTATGTCAATGACTCACTGGATGTTGGTTTCCTAATGCTTGTTTCCATGACTCCCGAGTTACTGCAGGATCATGAAGACATAACCGCTTGGGATATGATATCCTTACTAAAGTCAATGTTTTAGTTATAGGCCAAATAGGAGAGCTTTGATACAGTCAAGGTATTACAATCATGTATGATGATTGAGGGCTCATCAGTTAGTACCCATGCTCATCAGTTAGTACCCATGATACAATCCTAGTTCTCAATTTTTTACCCAAATAGTAATGAACTACAATATGAACGGTTTGGACAAAAATCTCACAAAGCTTCACAACATGCTTAAAACTACTAAGAGAAATATAAATTCCACGTTGGATTTAATAAACCAAAACAAGTTTTGATGATCAAACCTAAAGGTGCGATAGTCAAGAAAAGGAGGGTGGTTGCCAGACGAAAAGGAGGGTTGGAAGTTCCAACAACGACAAGGCAAAGGAAAGATTCCTGAGGATGCATTTTTCTTCAACTGCAATCAAAAGGGGCACTAGATAAGAAATTCCCAATCTTATTAGTAGAGAACAAGAAGCAGAAGGCTACTGTTGAAGCTTCGGGTATGTTTACCATTGATTTATTTAATTCTAGTTATGATTCGTGGGTAGTGGATACCATCAAATGTACCGAGAAAACAGTCGAGGAATGGCCGAGATAACGGTCGAGAAAACAGTCGAAGAATGATCGAAAAGCTTGCGGTAAGTGCCATGCTATAGTGCCCGGCGACTGTGCCAGTGGCACTATAGCATGTGAAGGTCGCCAAGCGGGTAAAATAGCCTTAGGTACACTTTGGACGACTTTTCCATGCGATTGTGACATGTCACAATCGATTTCGGGTTCCATAGGGTTAAATGCCCGATTTTCTTAGGTTTTCTTCATTTTGTCATATATCTCTCATCGTAGCTCCGATTTTGAATATTCTTTTTGCTATGGTCTTGTTTTTGAGATATATTGAAGGATAGATCATGAGTATTGAAGTTTATTGGATGATCCAAGAGTATTTTGTGTTGGTAAACTCCTTATCTATCTCAAGTTTAAAGTCAGGGTTTGATGCTTTCTTCGTTTTCTCTTCTCTCCTTTCCATGTTGTATTAGGTTTTAGGTCTTTGGAAGTAAATAAAACCCTTTGCAAGTGTTGGATCAAGTGTTAGGAGGTTTTGGTTTGTAGATCCAAATTTTCACCAAGAAAACTCAAATTTGGGAGTTGACTTGAGGATCCTCAGGACGAACATTCTTTTTTCTATGCTTTTTGCTTCTATTGAGTTATGTTTATTTTGGCTTATTGTGGCTAGGTACGGTTTAGTGACCAATTTCTTATGTTTCTTTGTTTGGTGTTTGGTGTTTGGCGTTTGTCGGGACAATTGTTATTCTTCTTTTTTGTTTTTAATATTTACCTGAAGTTTTCCTTCCAAAAAAAACTCAAATTTGGGGTAAAACCTAGATTTAGCCTAAATCTATAAAGGTGAGTTCAAGTTGACTTGTGAAAACTATGTACATGTCATAAGTGTACATTTTAAAGCATTTATGTATTTTACTTGACATTTATCAAATGTTAGGTTATTTGTTGAGTTATGTACATTTGGTGCACTTGTTTTTATAAATCTCACGAAATGCCCATATTTGGGATTTTTGGACATTTTGATAAATAAATCATATTAGGATGCTTCTTTGATGATTTAATGTATAAATGGAGGTCATTTGACGTAAATGTACTTTTAGTATGTTTAATTTTATAAACTGTTTGGAAAATACATATTATTATGTTATGAGGCATTTGGGAAATACAAATGATATAATTTCATTTGGAAAATGAGTTGTTCCAACCATGGTGTGTTTTCGAGTTAATCATACTTTTGATTGTTGTGTTTGCATAACCGTTTGTTAAATGTGATTTATTGTTTACATTGACTTTTATTGTATGGTCAATTAAATTTGTTGAGCTTTTGGCTCGATTTGACTAAAATGAGTCTTGGGGCATTTGTCCAATTTTAATAGCCCGTTGTGGAGCTTTGAGTATGATTGTTGTTAATTCCAAAAATCACCCAAAGGATAACTCATGGTCGGTGTGGAGCTTTAACAACTAAATAAAGGAACCCTCAATAAAGCGCACGACAAATAAGAATAAGTAGACAAAGAAGCTTGAATGAGTTTGCTAGCTTGAATGCCTTGTGAATGCGCTGAAATCACTAGGTCTCTAATGAGCTCTCGTTGTTTGTATATATAGCCTTCGTCATCATAAATGAGCTTTAAAGAGAATAACAATACATGTATTAAATGGTCTTGATGATTATCTTCAGTTATAGTCGTTGTCCCATCAATGCTTTATGACCAGTATTAAAGAAACACAGAAAAAACACTTGTTGAGAGTTAATGAGCAACGATCGTCAAATATCTCGCGATAGTCGTATGATACTGTGGTCGACAGGACCTTATCTTAATACAAGATTTGTCTCAAGTTAATTGTCGTTTGGTGTTTGTCGTCGGTTGTGACTTGTGAATTTTTATCCAAACAATTGTGTTTATCGCGTATCATTTGAGAATTACATGTTTTGAGTGATTTGGTCATTCAATTGCAGTCATGTAATATTGTAGACTGTAACTTAATGGATTATAGGCATAGGAGTTAGTCTTTATCGTTTTAAAATGGACGATTGTTCCCATGTTGGGACCAGGATTAGTCATTGGGTCATCGAGGGTCTTATGGTGCGGGCTCTTGAAGTTGAACATCTATCATCGACCTTATGATGTAATTTCTGAGTCAGTTTTTATGGGATGGTTATTTCTCATTTCTAACTAGTTGAGACATTGGGTCCTCGGGGGTAACTTGGTACGGTTATGTAGGACCAGATACTAGTCATGGACCATAAATGTAATCCTAGTGAATGAGTATGACTAGGATTATCGGGTGCCCTCCCCCACATCTTAGTACGAGTTGGGGAGCTTGTGGCCATTGATCCTAGTAAGAGCTCTATAACTTGGAAAGTAGGTCCGCCACTAACCATGGAAATCGGGTCTCCCCCGTCGCCGAAATGTGTTGTTTTGGGTATCTAGTTTTATCCAAGTTTTTCGGTGACGTTGAGCATGGAGTATTCTTCATAAGTTATAATTTTGGGGCTTGAGTTTTACTCATATTTTGTTAGTTTGGATAATAAAGTTTTATCTGAATTTTAGTATTTTCGCATTAATCATGCTTCATGTTTTGGGTGAGTTTTAGGTTTCAAATATATATATTTGAAGGAAAATTTTGTATTGGGGTTTTCATCCCGGAAATGCTGAGTTTTGGAAAAAGGGGTTGCTTTCATATTTAATGCATTTCATTTAGAAATCGTGATTTAAATAGCATTCTTTTCAGCTTAACGATTTATATGATTATGATGAAAACTCTTGAACTCATTAGGCGCTAAGTCTAACATTTTTATTTGTCAACATGTGCATCGAGTCCTTGTTGGGGAAATGATACTAGCGACATCGTGAAGAGTTGAGTGCTAGTTAGACGCACGTGAATGATCTAGTTATTCAATGTCTTCCGCTTTTGGAGATAGCGACGATTATTGGATTTTAGTAACATCCGACCTTAATCTAGTCTTTATATAAGACTTGGTTTATTATGTGTTTATGTTAAATCTAGAGTTTTCTATTTAAGGTAATTCAAGTATTGATTCGTAGAAATTGATTTATCCTTTATTTGGTGTATTAATGAAATTTTAAATTAGTCTCTCTTTCCAAATTTGAGGGTTTTACAAATGTGTGGAAGAAAAATGCATAACTGTGGAATATATTAGTACCAGTGACATGTTGGCGGATCCTCTTACTAAAGGATTACCGCCTAAGACATTTATTGAGCATGTGATCAATATGGGCTTAAGAGCTAGCCTTGTTTGATGTCACGATATATTCAACTATCATTGAAAGTAAGCGCTTACATCTCTATCTTTCACATTATGTTACTTAAGTTTGCTCTAATAACTTGTTAACACTAATTGTCCTAATGAGTAAACAAGGGAACTGCTAATAACTTTGATTATTGTTTTTGTAGGAGTAATGAAAGTATGATTGATAGGGATCCCATGTTGTTGGTGACATGTAAGGTTATATCATTTTGCTTCAATACTTTTACTTTTATTATGATTCACTAATGAGATTAACACTTGGCCAATTTATTGTTTATATAAATAGTCATATGGCCAAGTGGGAGAATGTTAAAAAATTGCCTTATCTAAATGGCCTATAGTATTTATATTAATAATTATGTTAATCTCATAGTAGTGACAAATGTTTTTATTTAAGTCTCTCAGTTATTACTTAATTACATGTAGGTCCTCCGACTATTTCGATGGATGATATCGATCCGTGTAACCGAATGTAACTAATTATACATTTGTGGTTATCTCTTTTCCTTGACTCTCTTGATGCAAAACCCCACTTTTTCATTCAATGCACCATTAATTGGAGACTTTAACACAAAACACTAACTCATCATAATTGTTTGGCATCAAAGAGATTATTGGGAGTAATCATGGCTTTATCAAGTAAGATAATCTCAAATATCCCTACAAGGAAATTTTCTATTCGTCTTGTATATTAAAATCTTTGATGATTTCATGATAATGATGAATCGATCCTTTACTATTAATGTTATTTGATTTAACATGGGACAGAAAGGGTGGGGCGGGGATCCCTACGGTGGGGTGTTTGTCACAGAAGGATTTGAAGAGTTCATTAAGGGGTCGCCAAATCATAAAGTCATGAACGATTGTGAATATCCAATGGAGCTTGAGACAAAAAGTACGAGATTAGCGACAGAGATGGAGGGTCTATTCGAAGGTGGTTTGTAAGTGGTAAATACCGATTGTTATGGTATGGTGGTGGAGAAGTGAAAGGAATGATTGGGAGATCATGGAACTGGATAAGGTTGTAGGTGGTGGAATTATACTACAATTCATAAAAAAGTTAAGTGTTTCATGCCTGCAAATGCTCGTGAGAGAATCAAATAAGAAATTTTATAATTCATAAATTCTTTTTTTTTTTTTTGGATGTATGTTGCTACTTCGGCCACTTGATGTAGGCGACGAACGAATCAGTCTCCTATTGAAATGCACCACCATCGACTATCGATCTCCAGATGGTGTCCCCCAAGTCCCGGTAGATACTTTATTAGGATGTCCAATGATGGTTAGTTTTTTTGAAAGACAAATTTTGTTATAGTAGGGAGATTTAAATTTTAGATGAATTTGCAGTAGATTATGTTATAGATTGAATTACATAAATCGTTACTCTGATTTGTTGAGAATATACGGGTCGGTACTAATATTTCAAAATTATACCAGATTCCATCCTTTGAGTTCACTTGCATGGATCATCTCTCCCTTGCATGGATCATCTCTTCCTCAAACTTTCGTCAGGTTGAGCTTCATCTGTGAGTTGCATAAGGGGCATTTCAGTCCTTTTCGTGTTTTTTTCTATAAATAAATTATTGTATAAGTAAATAAAGCTTCTGTACAAGTCTTTAAAGCATTTCCAAAAAATATAAAAAACAAATAAAAAATAAGTTGCACTCAAACACCTATACATATTTGTAAGTTCCAATGAATCCATCTCCAACTTCCGATCTGTAACTTCCGGCCACCATCTCAGGCAACCTCCCCCACACTTGCAACTTCGAGCTCCGCCCTCCACACATCCCTCTCCATCTCCCCATGACATCTATCTCATCTTCATCTTCACCTCCTAAAAAAATCCACCCTTGTGACCTCTCCCTCCCCCAAAAAAAGCACCCCCTTGACATCCATCTCATCTTTATCTCTACCTTTCTCCGCCTCTCTCACTACAACAAAATTGGATTTATAGGATATTTAAAACGTATAAGTGTCCTCAGGGCCGGTCCTGAGGTTTCATATGTCCATGGCGAATGGCCAAAAAAATGCCCCTTATGTATGTATATGAAAAACAAAATAAACTAATTGAAGGGGTTTGGAACCTAGTTAATTAAGTTAGGCGGCTTAATCCCAACGCCGAATTTTATTAAATATAACCAAAACCCCGTATAATAAAATTACAAACAAAATCATCAAATCCATCACAAGGATTTTCAGCCGGATTTTCACTATCATGAATATCATCACTATTTGTTAAGGAAAGAAATACACATTTCAAATTTAAATCAGTGATCAAATTGCTAAAGGATAGATGGTCACTCTAAAAGTAATATGGTCCAAACCATGTTGTAATAATGCAAGAAGCAAATGAAAGATTCATCTGTTATCATCTAGTATTAGCAGATTATATCCAGCTTCGTCTAAGAAAATATTCATCATCTGCTAACCATTATGATTTTACAAACAAGAAAATGGTAGTGGGTGTTGGTGCCTCCTAACATAAAACATTACTCTAAAGTCTAAAATTTCATCATATAAATCAAAAAGTCTACATGAGAGTGTAAAAGAGTTTTATGTACATGCCCTAGAACTCACAAGGCATCAACCAAAGTTCATAAATCAGATATTCTGCAAATTCTAAAAGCAAAATGTGGTAATAGGTTCAATATTATAATCACAAACCATCAAAAGGGGGAACAAGTAAAATCATTACTTTTAGGTTTCACAAACCTACAAGTCTACTGTCTACAACAACAAGTCAGTAAGTGAGCAAGACAACAATTCAAACAATTCATTGTATACTTTAGAAGTTAGAAAAGAAAACCTGAACTCGATTTAGGGCAGAACCAGTAGTCAATTTAGAGGAGAACCCTGCAAGAATCCAGTTGATTTAGGGCAGAAATAGACGCAAGAAGCCATCAACCACCACTACAAAACAGAGGCTTATCACCGACGGACAAATCCGCCGGTGATCCGTCGGTAAAAGAGAAATCCGTCGGTGATCCGTCGGTAAATGTCCATCGGTATAAAGGTGGTCGGCGTTCAGATCACCGACGGGTCACCGACGTATATTACCGTCAGATCACCGACAGTTTAATTTTATGACGGATCTCTGACGGTTACCGACGGCGTGGGTTATTTTCGACTTTTAGCGATGGATTAACGACGGCTATTCACCGACGGATTTAGCGACGGATTTCCGACGGATTTTTATTAAATAAAAATTAAATTAAAAAATATTTTCCGACGGATAATCCGTCGGTAATTTAATTTTTTTAAATAATTAAAAATTAAAATTTTCCAGTTTTGATCATGTACAAAACCTTCCAATTTTTAAATATTCTAAGTCTTAAACTGTACAAAATATCTATAAATACAAAAACGTAATCCTACGGAGGGGGAAAGGGGTGCTGATTGTTAAACTTGATCATGAACGCGTCAAACTGTGTCATTCGTTCCAGCATCTGTCTCTTCTCTGCTTCATCTCTATCCATTCGCTCTTGCATCTAGATCCTCTGTGTTTCCTCTCTCTCTATAGTCGCTCCTGCAACTGGATCATCTCTGCTTCCTCTCTCTCTAACCTCTGCCTTAGCTCCTCCAACTGAAATTCAACATTTGACAAACATATATAGAACAATGTCAGACAATATTTAACAAACATATGATTACAATATTAAACAAAATTTGACAAGCATACCTCCTCATCGCGACGGTCGCGCGTGCTCCCGCTCGAACTGGCACCTGAATCACCGGTCATAGCATAATAGGGATCCTGATTGGTCCCCCATCCAAAAATACGGCCCTTACGCCGTCTTCCGACACTACGCTCCCACAACTCGGGGTCGTTGGGAGGTACAGTGCCGGGAGGTAAGTCCGGGTACTCCTCCTCCCTAATCCGATGGTAGGCATCCTATATTTTACCAAATTAGACATTGTCAAGTCAACTAACCTATAGAAAATTCGGCAGCATTTCAACTTTGATTTGAACATATATCCATGACCTACTTTTATCAAAACAATCCTATCGTCTGCCCAACAATGGCAGTCCAACAATGGCATCTTCCTCGCTAGCTTCATCATTTGTGGCGACTACGTTGAGCTCCCCAGTGACAAGAGGGAGGGAATCGAGGTCCTCATTTACCCAATTGTTTGTATTATGAGTTACTCGTTCGTTGTTTTGAAAGAACGGTTCTCCATCCACGTTATCATCATCCAACACATCGATAGCCCTTTCTGCAACTTCATATATTCCACGGGCTTTGGTCTTCACAACTGCCCACCAGTCCTTTAAACGTGGATGGTTTTTGCAAGCGTCGATCTTTTGTTTTGGCAGAGCAAGCTTTTTCAAACTCTTTTTCGTCTCATAGAAGTTACCGGGTAGTTTATCACCCTCGGGTAACATCTCTTTAATTATAGCAACATTGCGGTTATAAGTCGTCTCGGGTACATTACATTTTGCCTTCCAATTCAACAATCTCGTCGCAGCTCCTAGTTTCGAGTAATTTAGACACCCGTCCCATAGTGGCTCGTCAGCAGCTTGTAACATGTCATAAAATCCTTGGGTAGAAGGATTAGGGGTTTCTTCTTCCCATGTCATGCCATCATGTATCATGTGATCGTTCACCATTTCAACATAACCTTCATTATGATCTACTAACGGGGTAGAAGATTGACCTACGTCTTGATGCCCTTCATTATGGTAATAAGTTTCACCATGTGCCCACCATGTGGTATAATCAGGCATGAAACCGTGCTTCAACAAATGCAGCCTCACATCAGTCCTTTCTTTATATATAGCGTTAGTTTTGACACTTCTTACAAGGGCATCTAATACGAAGCAATGTCCCATCACGTGTTGGTTTCCTTTCAACAGTCCTTTCATCAGCATAGGCATAGTCCAAAAAACTGTCCATTGCAACAATATAGTCGACGCTAAGAAACCCCCGACTGTCGTTCTTTCTATACATCCATCCTCTATCTGTCGACAAATTCAACCACTACAACAAAGAAATAAGTAGTTAATCGACATAATCAAGATAGAGGTGGTGTAACACCGTAGGTTTAGATGAGCTTTGGATGACTTTAAAACCCTACGTGTAATGGTTTGACTATTGAAAAGTCAAACCGTAGGTGTCAATGAAGTTAGAAGTCTATTGAACACTACATGTAATGGTTTGCCTTCTTGAAAGTCAGACCATAGGTGTAGAGGAGTTTTCGATGACTCTAAAACTCTAAGTGTAATGGTTTGAATATTGGAAAGTCAAAACCGTAGGTTACAATCAAAGAAAGGTGTTTTGGAAAGTTTAAAACCCTACGTGTAATGGTTTGGCTATTTAAAAGTCAAACCGTAGGTGTCAACGAAGTTAGAAGTCTATTGAACACTACATGTAATGGTTTGCCTTCTTGAAAGTCAAACCATAGGTGTAGAGGAGTTTTGGATGACTCTTAAACTCTAAGTGTAATGGTTTGACTATTGAAAAGTCAAAACCGTAGGTTACAATCAAAGAAAGGTATTTTGGAAAGTTTAAAACCCTACGTGTAATGGTTTGACTATTTAAAAGTCAAGCCGTAGGTGTCAACGAAGTTAGAAGTCTATTGAACACTACATGTAATGGTTTGCCTTCTTGAAAGTCAAACAATAGGTTTAGAGGAGTTTTAGATGACTCTAAAACTATAAGTTTAATGGTTTGACTATTGGAAAGTCAAACATATGTTTTTTAAAATTTCGGCGGCATAACGGTTATAAAATGAATATTTCCGTATATCAACCTAATGTTTGCCCAACAATTGACAACCCAACTAAAATAAATAAATAAAATCAAGTATAATCAAATCCTAAATCATACCAAATGTTTCCATTTATGAACCTAATGTTTGTCCAATAATTGACAACACAACTAATTAATATTACAAGTTTATCATACCAAAACATTTTAACAAAAACCAAATCATAAGTTAAACTCATACAAAAACATTATCACACAGATTTATACACACACAAAGATTATTAACAAACATAATCCCAAACATAAAGAAATATACTAACAATATATATATATATATAACTAATCTTTAGTTATATAATCCTAAACATAACACAAGTAACCATCTGATTGTATTATCTTAAGTTCATATATAGTGAGTTTGACATAAATTCATACTTAGCATTACATTCACAACCAAACTAATATATATAATACATAACAAAACTACAAACAGAAAAATCATACTTAGCATTACATTCACAACCAAACTAATATCATCTCATCTCATCGACTTCGGATAAGAATTCTAGTGAGTTTGACATAAATTCAAACAAAATCTCTTCTTCCCTAATTGAATAACAGTAAATAGTACATACAAAGAGAAGAAAAGGGATCAAAACCTGAGGGATCTGAGTGGTTTTGCCGCCGCTGTGGAGGTCGTCGTCCCCGGTGTGGAGGTCGACGCCGGTGGAGAGATCGAGAGCGAGAGTGAGACTGAGAGCGAGAGTGAGAGGGACACCAGTGTGGAGGTCGATCGCCGGTGTGGAGGTCGATCGCCGGTGTGGAGATCGATCGAGATGGAGGGAGCCGCCGGTGGGTTGAGAGAGGGAGACGAGAGGGAGAGACGAGGGAGATCGAGAGATTAGGGCTTTAAGCCCGCTATTTTTTTTAAGACATTTCGGAAATTCACCGACGGATTTCCGACGGAAATTCCGTCGGTGATTACCGACGGATTTCCGACGGATAATTGTTTTTTATTAAATAAATTACTTTTAAATTAAAATTATATTTAAAAATATAATTATTAATTAATATATTATTTAATATTAAAATTAATAAATAAATTATTAATTAATTATCAAATTATATTTAAAATTATTAATTAATTTATCAAATTATATTTAAATTGACTAAAATACCCCTGAAGTAACTGGACTTAAACAATTAACGACCGTTATCTTTTCCCGTTAATTCCAGTTAGATCAGGGTCCAAATGTGATCAGTTAGGCTTTAACATGCCCAGTTGGGCTTTTAACGAATCGGGTTGGGCTTTAATGGATTTAGTCGGGCTTTAACGTTATCAGTTGGGCTTTAACAGATCTAGTTGGGCTTTAATTGATTCAGTGGGGCTTTAACGTTCCCAGTTGGCCTTTAACGTATCCAATTGAGCTTTAACGTACACAGTTGGGCTTTAATAAATCCAGTTGGGCTTTAATATATCCAGTTGCTTTTAATGGATCCAGTTAGGCTTTAACGTACCCAGTTGGGCTTTAAACGAATCCGGTTGGGCTTTAATGGATTTAGTTGGGCTTTAACGTTACCAGTTGGGCTTTAACAGTTCTAGTTGGGCTTTAATGGATTCAGTGGGGCTTTAACATTCCCAGTTGGGCTTTAACGTATCCAATTGGGCTTTAACGTACATAGTTGGGCTTTAATGGATCCAGTTGGGCTTTAATGGACCTGGTTGGCTTTAATATATCCAGTTAATGGATTCAGTGGGGCTTTAACGTTCCCAGTTGGGTTTTTAATGGATCCAGTTAGGCTTTAACGTACCCAGTTGGGCTTTTAATGGACCCGGTTGACTTTAATGGATCAGTTGGGCTTTAACGTTCCTAGTTGGGCTTTAATGGTACATACATGATCACATACGTACATGTACATACATGATCACATACGTACTATACATGATGTACATACATACATGATGTACATACATACATGATCACATATGTACATGTACATACATACATATTACATACATGATCACATACATACTATACATGGTGTACATACATTCATGATCACATACGTACATGTGTATATACATACATGATCACATATGTACATGTACATACATACATGATCACATGCATACTATACATGATGTACACACATACATGATCACATACGTACATGTACATACATACATATTACATACATGATCACATACGTACATGTACATACATACATGATCACATACGTACTATACATGATATGCATACATACATGATCACATATGTACATGTACATACATACATACATGATCAGATACATAATATACATGGTGTACATACATTCATGATCACATACGTACATGTGTATATACATACATGATCACATATGTACATGTACAAACATACATGATCACAAACATACTATAAATGATCACATATGTACATGTACATATATACATACATATTACATACATGATCGCATACATACAAACATATACATACATGATCACAGAAAAAATTAATAATTTAATAAATTATTAAATTTACCGACGGAATTCTAAATGCCGTCGGTAATCCGTATGTAATTACCGACGGATCACCGACGGACGTCACGAAAAATTTAATATTTATTAAATTATATAAATTACCGACGGATTTCCGATGGATTTAAAAATAAAATAAAATAATTTAATATTTGTCGGTAATCCGTCGGTAAATATACATATTTACCGACGGATTACCGATGGATAGTCTATCCGTCGCAAAAATTAAATTTCCGTCGGTAATTACTCGGAAATTTTGGTCGGTGATAACCATTTTTCCAGTAGTGCACAATTACAGTGGTCCTTTTAGGGCAGCAAATCACGCTCCAGACTTACAATGCTCGATTAGGGCATCCGTCGATGGAGAAATTGAGAGAGATAGAGTCACAAAAGATATAACGTAATGAGAGTGATCAAGAGTCGAGAGATTGAGTTTGCTATCGTCGTTCGATCTGTTCTATTCGTCGTGTTCGTGTGAGAGACACAATCAGTAATCAGACAAATAAACTTTAATCGGTGGTGTCTTCTGCCTTGGTGGATTACTTCAGAAAGACTATGGGCCCAAAACTAAACCTAATATAATAGAAGTGCCACTAAATTTTGGATGCCCTCATGGGCCCTGCTGCCCATGGCCTAAGCCACGACTGCCATGGGCCAGGGACATGGCCGGCCCTAAGTGTCCTTATAGTGTGTTTTATAGGACTTACGTTAATAGAATCAAACTATAAAGCATCATATCTTAAAGGTTACAATTGATTTATAGGACATTTTTCGTTTTAACAAGTTTTTTATGATGTTTTTAAAATAAAGTGACGTATTAGCTATTTTATAGGATGAAGTGTCCTATAAACCCATCTTTTTATAGGACACTTAAGTTTATAAGACAGTTTTTTAAATAGTATCTTTTAAAATAGCTAACACGACAATCTATTTTAAAAATGTCCTAAAAGCTTATTAAAACGTCCAAAAGTGTCATATAAACTCTTGTTATTAACACTTTAATTTTAGGTATCATACATTATGGTTTGGTCCAATAAACTTATGTCCTATAAAACACTTTAGTACACCTACATATTTTAGTGTAATGTCTCTACCTTCCCAAGAGCATCATCGCAACATACACCGACCACTATCTCCTCCGGCTCATTTCCATTTTCATCCTCCATCTCGATCTCTTAACCCTTTCAAAACCCACTTGGACAACTACTCATCCATTTCAAAACTCACGACAATCTTGTTCTTCTGTCAACGATTCAACACCCCCAAGTAAGCCCCATGCAACCCCCCCCCCCCCCCCCCCCCGCCAATCGTTGATTTAGGTAAATTTAGGTTTTAGAGTTGTGTTTCGTTTAGGTTTCAGATTTCGATTTAGCATTTAGAGTTGGTTTCATTTAGGTTTCATATATGGGTTTGATTTCTTTTGGTTTGATTCAACTGCTAATGAGTTTTGGTTTTTTAAATTGGTTTGATTCTATTGGATTTAACTAAACTAGACTTTCTATATATGGTAAGCCCAATTCTATATATGGTTAGTTATGTTCGTTACTTTATGGAACGGTCACCATTCCTAACCGTCACTATTGAAAGGTTGTGATGGTTAGACTTGTATATATAAGTAAATCGTTTGTACTGAATTTAATAATGAAAGTTGGTGTGTTTCTTAGTGAATACAACATTCTTGATGCTTTCAACAACAAATGGTTTAGAGCCTACGGTTCTTTAATCTGATTTCTCTGTCAACAGCAAAGAAGGATGTCGTCTCATAACGGAAATCTAATACAGCCACAACTTCCTAAATTAGACAATCGCAACTATCATTGATGGAGTATCCAGATGAGAGTTCTATACGAATTGCAGGACCTTTGGCAAATTGTTGAAACTGGAATAAGGGAACCTTCTCTCGAGGCTACCCGTCAACAAACGAATGATTTTCGTGAAAACAAAAAGAAAGATAAGAAGGCTCTTTTCTTCATCTATCAAACAGTAGATGATGCCATTTTTGAAAGGATTTCTACAACATCTACATCCAAAGAAGCCTGTGATATGCTACATAAAACGTACAGAGGCGAGGAAAGAGTTAAAACAATTCGTCTTCAAACTCTTGATGTGAATTAGATAACATCGGAATGAAGGAGTCTTAATCGATTGAAGAGGTCTACAACAGGGTAATTACTTTGGTTAACCAGATGAGGTGAGGTTAATGGTGAGACACTAGAGAGGGCAAACGAATCGTTGAGAAAATCATGAGAAGTCTAACAAGAAAATTCAAGTATGTTGTGGTAGCGATTGAGGAGTCAAATGACTTGTTGTCTATCTCTCTTGAAAGATTGTTGGGAACGTTAAGATTAAAGTTGTTCGATACGTCTCCTTTTGATCTGGCATTTCAGGCACAAGTTTCGATCGAGAAAGATAAATCGAAGAATTATGAGAAAAGAATGGATCCAACGAGGAACAAAGTCACGAAAAACATGGTGAAAGTTCATCCGGGGGAAGAGGACGAGGAAAACCTCTCTCTCAAATACAATGTTACCATTGTCAAATATATGGTCACACGATCAAGTTCTGCAGAAAGAAACTGGCTGAAGAAAGAAACAATAACTCCAATTTTATGCATGAAAATGAGCCTCGTGAACCTGATACTATGTTCATGACATGGGATATATAATTGAGAAATCACGTTCGACAAGGTTTGGTACATAGATAGTGCATGCAGCAATCATATGACAGATGTTATCCAAGTCTAGTTTAAGGGGGAATATTGGATTTAACTAAACTAAACTTTCTATATATGGTTAGTTAACTGTCATCTGACAGTTATGTTTGTTACTTTGTGGAACAGTCACCATTCCTAACCGTCACTATTGAAAGGTTGCGATGGTTAGACTTGTATATATATGTAAATCGTTTGTACTGAATTTAATAATGAAAGTTGGTGTGTTTCTTAGTGAATACAACTTTCTTCTAAGTATGATGCTTTCAACAACATATTCATGGTAGAAGAAGATGAATAGTTGGATAGAGGCAAATTAAGATGAACAACCACAAGAGTTGTGGCGTACTGGGGGATGTGGTGGGATAGTTCATCTGTCCAGGGTTCGAATCCAGACGTACACAACAATTGTGGCCACTGAGGTTTAATCAGGACTGATGTCTTACGGTCATAATTTGCCAAATTATTAGTCTAGGCATAGCCTAGGACACCCTTCCCATAACAAGAAAAAAGAAAAAAAAAAGAAAGAAGAAGATGAACAGTGGGTTTGATACAAGGGGTTTATTCTCATTTAGGTTTGATTCATGGGTTTTGTTGTGATTTATGTTTGATTCATGGTAGAAGAAGATGAACATTTGATTTGGGTTCTGATTCATCGATGGTGGTGTATGAGAGGGGGGGGGGGGTTTCGTTAGAAAATTATTATACAAAACGTAAAATAACTACAATGTTTCTAACATGAACGGCACGTGGGGCACTTTTATTTACGGAGAAATTTAACGGACTTTAACCTCAGGAACTAGTGGTGAAAGTAAGGGGTTGTTTGTTTTTTTTTTTAAATCTCTTAATGGCTCTTAAGTCTGAATCGTTCAGACCTTTTTACACACCATCTCCTATTAATCATAACTAAAATAAAACTTCAGACTTTAAACTCTTAAAAAACAAACGGGTTGGGTGGGGTCTGACATGACTTGAAACAGTAATCGACCATTGATAGAGCAATTTATATTGTTAGAAATATCTTGTTTGACTTTTCAGAGTACAAAATTGTTGACTTATGTTGTATGGTAATACCAACTTAAACTAATAATATAGATGAGTTTCATGTGAGTTTTTAAATTTATACTTATTAGGATAACTGAAAATTAAAAAGTTTTACATCCACATATTTGTGAAACCAAGAAAACATGCTGAAATCAAGGGACCTTCTTAGAGTTATTAAATGATCTTTTTTGTTGGAAACATAAGTTGTTATCACTCCCTGCTGATGTAGGAAATGAACGAATCAGTCTCCTTACGACTTACACCATCATCAGCCACCGATCTCTGAACCGAATCCGCCAATTCGGTTGCCCTCTTCCGCATCTCCTCCCCTTCCCTCGAATCAATTAGTCTTCGAATCAAATCCTCCACGACCACCGACGTGACCAACTCATCTCTGTGTTCCCAATCGTACACCGCCAATCCAATTCTAAGAACATCTGTGATTAAAAACGCGTTCCATGGTTGATCAGAATGCATTGGCCAAGTGATCATTGGTACGCCGGTTGATATACTCTCTATGCTCGAATTCCACCCACAATGACTCATAAACCCACCTGTCGCTAAATGTCCCAAAATCTCCAATTGTGGTGCCCATTCGTGAACCACCAATCCCCGCCCTTCCACCGCCGCTTCGAACCCATCCAGAAACTCCACCATTTTAGCCTCGTCACTGACCACGCCCCTTTTGTCCGCGGCTCGAGCCACCCACACAAACCTCTGCTGGCTTTTCTCTAGCCCGATAGCCAATTCTTTAATTTGGTCATCGCTAAAGGTCGTTGTGGTCCCAAACGACACATAAATGACGGAATTAGTAGGCTGTAAGTCCAGCCATTGCAAGCATTTGTGACGGGTTTCTGAAACCGTCACTACTAATGATTTGTTAACATGGTTAAACGGCCCGATTGCCCAAAGTTTCTTGGTCCCTTTGAGTTCTTTTCTCTCCAAATATTCAAGATATTCACCTTCAATAACTCTTGATGAATCTAATAACTCTCCGACGTGAGAATTCATATGTGGGTATTGAAGATTCACCACTTCAACAAACTCCGGCGAGAAAGCACCATCACCGGACGGGATTCGTTTCAGAATTTCTGGGTCCATCGGAAAAGGTCTGCCGAATCTCTCCCACTCTATCCAGAAGGTGGCGCAAGCGGAGAGGGGAGTGAAGATGTAAGTCTCGGCGTTGGGAATATTTTGGACGTCTTGGACGACGTACGACATCAGAAAGTCATGAACGACGGCGACTCTCCTGGAGGTGGTGGAGAGAGAAAGTATGAGGTCGGCGACCGGGCGACGGAGATGGAGGGTTGAGTCAAAAGAGGGTTGTCGGTGGCAAGGAAAGCGTTTGGAATGGTCGGGAGGAGGGGTTGGTATTTCGTGGAAGTGGATGCATTCACCGGAATTGTGGTGACGGGAACGGACTTGGCGGATGTGGGTGGTGGTGCTCACCAAGTGGACGGGGATGTTATAGGAGGATATAAGGTGGGAGAGGTGGAGGAGTTGGTTGAGATGGCCATGAGCTAGGAACGGCACCATCACCACCACCACCTCCGCCGCCGGCCGGTGTATCGCGTCATTTTGCTCCTGCCTGTCCATTTTTTGGTATTTGATTCTTAGCTCAGACCTTTATTAAATAACATAAAAACATGTTATCAATTATTGTTTGAAGAAAATAAATAAATTAAATTAATTTTATACTTTTATATAATTGTTTGGGAGATTTGAAGACAAAAGATTATATATTACTTTTTTATTTGTAGTGAACATATGGCCGGCGAGGAGGACTGACTCTCGTGTACATTTTCTTTTCTTTTAAAACTAACGGTGTATCCGTGCAATGCATCGAGGTGAACAATTGTAAATAAAAATAAAAAATTAATATAATAGCTAATCAGGAAAAAATATATATATATATATACATGGACTAAATCATATATTTATAATTTATGTAGTATTAGTAGTGATAAACGCATAACTTGAGTTTTTTCAATCATGAAGCATTAAGAAATTATATTAAAGTAATCGTTAAATGTATATTTGAATTTTAAAAACATGTATTAATCAACGATATCTAACGAATGATAATATTTTTTCAAAATACTGAATATAGAATAGGTAAAAATAAAAAATATAATGTTGGATAGTATTATTTTGTATCTAAACGTATATATATGTTCATTATTAGTTAGTTTTATAGAATTCAAAATGGTTTAAAAACTTGTATAAATGTACTATCATAATTAAAGAAATATGTTAATTTGAGCAATTAAATAATTTTTCTTCTTTCGGAGAAACCCCAAATGGAAGGGAAAATAAAATTAATTAATTTTTATTTTTATTTGAGTAATCTCCACTTTGGGTCCTTATGGTTTTGCCAAAAAAATAATAATAATCCCAAGGTATATTGTATATATTTTGCTTTTGAAAATGATTCCTAAGTTAGTTGAGTGGCATTTTCGTCAATTTTTTGTTTTTTTTCTAGAAAAAAATTGGTATATAAATATAGGAAGCGTGTGTACGAGTGTGAATAGCATTTAAAAAACAAAAAATCTCTCTCTATCTCTCTCCCTCTCCTAGCCCTCGCCCGTGAACCATTTTGGCCACCCCATCCCCTTCCCCCTTCTCTGTTTACAGACACCACATATCACACCAGCACCACTCTTCTACGCCATGATCCACCCCACCACTAGTGATCATTCAATAAAACCGCAAACCTCCTTCCCTTTGGTAACCAATTACAATGGTCATTCTTCAATTTCATTACGTGAAAAACTCATAAAAACAAGATCTACAAATGATCATCTAACAAAAACCCCACAATGAAAATGGAATGTTCTTTGAACCTGACAAGAACGTGAACTAAACTTGTCTTCATCATCCCTTGCATCTTCGAAACAAACATGGATTCTGGTCCGAAATCACGAACAAAAACACAAATAGATCGAACAAAAATATAGGACCCACCATTGTTGCAAGTTTTGGTCCAAAATCAAGAGCCTACAATTGTTGCGGGTTTAATGGGTTTGGGTCCAAAATATGGAACCCACTAGTGTTTCTACAAATGGTAGTCGATGTTCTCAATGAAGAAACATAAATGGTGGTCGGAAAAGAAGCAAATGTAGTCGAGTGGGGAAGGGGAAGAGAGAGAGAGGGAGGGAGAGTGAGAGGGAGAGAGAGAGAGAGAGTTAGGCTTTTACTTTTTTTAACAAATAATATAATATGATTTATTTTTTATTTTCTAAAAGAATAGTAGGGAAATGAATAAAAAGACCAAAATGTCCCTCAAGTTTTAATGGTGTTAGTGTTATGGCCATTTTCAAAACAAAATGCATGTCGCGGTGACTATTTCAGAACTTTTTGAACTTCAGGGACCACTTTAGAGGATTTTGTAGAATACAAGGACCAAAAATAGAGTTTAATCTTTTTATTTTGTAAAACCATGAATTAGTATTTTTTGGAAAAACAAAGAATCAGGTTCTAGATTTGTGAAATTGCATAAACAGTAAACACCACATCACATCCTATGATTTCAATCTTTTGTCATTGTATTTCTATTAAACGAAAAATTGCAGTGTGGTTTGTGATTTTGAATAATAATTACAGTTAGCCAGAACATATCGCATAAATTTATACGTATGTATGAATATTAATGATGGTCAAAAATCGGGCTCAGGTCGGACCGGGCCGGGTCAAAACGGGCTTCGGGCCCAACAATAAACCCAAAAAAGGGCCAATCGGGCTTCGGGTTGGGTCGGTCCGGGTTAGGTTTCACCCGAATATTTATGGCCCGTTTAAGTGTGGAATAAACCGGTTACAAAAAAAACTGGCTGGGCCGGACCCAAAACCTGGCCGTGATCGGGCCGAGTATATATTTTTTTAAAATAATTTCTTTATATAATAACTAATTATTAAACTTTAAAAAATAAAAATTCGATTGGATCGCTAAAATACACTTTAAAAATACATTTTATTTATAATAAATCACTAAAATACACTTTAAAAATACATTTTATTTATAATTTTAAGTTACAAACTTACAATACATAAATTCTAAGAACCCGAAGGTCCCGCTCCCGAACTCCCACCCTCACCCCATCCCCATGGATTGTAATTGTATGGATTGTAGTATGGATTATACTCTGGATTGTAGTCTTCAAGAGTTCCGTACTTTTCCAGTCATTCAACAGTTGTATTATCATCAAGGCAGTTGGTGTCTGGTTCTTCTTCTTCATCGTCGTAACGTGAGACGCCATCGGCACTACTAGCATCGTCCTCGGTTACGGTACCCAGCGTACTTAGTCCTTCGTCCACTTCGTTTTCGGCTAAGTTTAATTCCACATCGTCTATATCTGCCTCCAGGTTTGTTTCATGTTTAATTCTTTGTTAGCTATCCAAGTAATCCTTCAAACATATGCAACACTCTACCGACTCTGGGGTTAATCTTGACCGACGCTCCGATATGATCCTGCCACTAAGAGAAAAAGCAGACTCCGAAGCTACGGTACTAGCTTGGATTGTTAGTATATTAAGGGCAATAGCCGCCAAAACCGGGTATTGAGGTTGTTTAACTTTCCACCATTCTAATAAATCTAGTGATTCAACATCGTTAACGGTTATGGAGGATGCCGCTATAAAGTTAGTATGTATGAACATATTGAATTCACCCAAATTATCCCCATCAAATCTAGATTTTTTACTAGATTCATTTAAAACCGAGGTCGTTAAATTTGCCATGAAGTCAGCCCGGTTTCGGACACGAGAACTAGAACTAGAATACGGTGAAAACATTTGAGTTGTAGGGGTTGTTGGCTTCCTCCCCCATAATTAATTCTGTAAATATCAAATAATTGATGAAAATCACTATTAAATCGTCGTATGCGGTTCCTTGAAAAAGAAGAATTTGTAGCTGTACCCAAACCAAACGCTACACATATTGATTGTATTAAAACTTCGACACCCGTAACATTTAAATACGGGTTTCATGTCTGGCACAAATAAAACTGAAGGGGATCTCTTTAAAATATTTTAACAATTTTGCTTTCATTGGTGCTACCACGTTTTGAAAGTTGAAATGTTCTTCGTATTAAAAAATTTTACTTGCCAAAATATATAGTCTTTGTCTTAATAAATTATCCATCATTTTGTAAGTCGAATTCCATCGAACCGGCATATCATGTGCCGGTCCCAAAGCTTTAAAACCGTCATCTTTGCAATATTTTATATATGCTTGTTGCATGCTTTTACCTTTTGTGAAAATCCGGCGTAACATAAGCCTAAACTTAGTTAAAGAATTTTTACATACTACTAAGCCGTCTTGAACGGCTAGATTTATTATGTGTGCGTAACAACGTGTATGAATTAATTTTCCATTTAAAATAGGGGATAAAATCAACCTTAATTTGTACACACATAACGTATTATTACTAGCATTATCAAACGAAATACTAATAACCTTTTTAGTTAAATTATAATATTCAATATTTCTCATAATTATATGAAATTGACGCTCACCCGAATGTGGCGAACCAAAGTGCTCAAATGTGAATACACGTTTGCATAATTGCCACAATTGTGGCACAATCCAATGTGCCGTTATGCATATATAAGATGGTGGCAATCCGAATGGTGCACTCCATATATCACACGTTAAAGAAACGTTGTTGGGTAATGATAAAAACGTTTGTCGCATATATTTTTTGGCCATTTTCCAAAGTTTTATAGCATCACGTCTAAGAGTTTGACGACTTACCGAACCCATTGTAGCGTGGTTGGAGCGAGAGTTTGATCATGTTCGTAATGTGAGGATTGTCGAAATGTCCGAACGGCAACCCCACTTGAATGACACATTTCATTTGCATTTCTCGGGCCAACGCAACATCATACGACCATATTTGACCGAAATTGTCAAGTATGGGTTGATTTGGATCGTCACTCGATTTCAACTTCTTGCACGAAGACTCGTGGTAGCGCTTTAACGTGGTATTTGCGGCCGCCGCAAGGAGATCTCCACACCGTTTGCATTGCGCTTTTTTTGTACCGTCGGGGAGCATCACCATGTTGTAATGATTCCAAATCAATGCTTTTCGTCCATGCTCGACAATAACTTGGTAATTTTGTTCGGCCATTTTTAGAATTGAGAGTAGAGATTTAAGAGTAGAGAGTATAGAACTAGAGACATTAGACTATGTAACACCCTCAAATATGGAAATATCAACTAATTTAAAATTTTCTAAATATATCAATAAATGGTTCATAAACAATCACAATTTAAGGTTTAACCTCAACACACACAATTTATTATCTACATACAGTCTATAACAAGGACAGGTGCTACTAAAACCCAACAATAGTCGCTATCTCCAAACTGCGGAAGACTTCACCAATTACTTACTCTTCTGAAAAACTAAAGCACAACACATCTCTTCATAATACTACTAGAACCAAACCCCCAACTGGAACTGATACACATGCCGACAAATAAAAAGGTTAGGCTTAACGCCTAGTGAGCTCAAGAGTTTTCAACATATATAAATTAATCGTTTACAAAGAAAGAATGCAATTAAATCATAATCTTTCAAAATGATATGCTTCACTTATGAAAACGACTCGTTTATCAATAATTATGCATTTTAAACGAAAGAGTCACCGAGTTAATCGTTAACCAAACCAAACTGTTTTAAAGGCGAAGATCCCAATATAAAACATTCTTTCGTAAATTTAAGTTCAACCCAAAACTTGCTAAAAAAAAATAGAGAGAGGACTCCAAATATTATAAAGCGCGGGTAAAATGTTATATCTCTAAATACCCAACACGGGTGGAACATGACACGCAAATCATAAAACCATAGATGAAAACCCATATAAATAATTATCGCCGTGAACACGAACATTAGACCCAAAACTCACGCAACCATAAAATGGGACGAAATCAAATACCGAAACGTGGAGATGACGTATTTCATTCAAACCTTAATATATGTGGGGGAAACCCAATATTAAGATCATAATTTACCGTCGACCATACAACCAACGATAATAAAGTATGACGTTAATATTTAAAATGCTAATGGACGACGATGGGGAGACCCGTTTCCATCTTGGGTGACGAGAACACATAAATGGGGTCACCCGTGATGTTACTGGATTTCACCACATATCCCGAACCTAGTTCCTATGCCATGTCAGACATTACAATCCTGAGCCCGTTTATGCCTCTGTCCATACTCCGTCGAGTTCCACCCCAAGGACTTATGAACATGGGTGTCTATCCAGTCTAGACGAGTTTCAACTCAGCATCATTGCGCCACCTATTGCCTACTCGCTTGCAAACCCAAGCGGTCAATAATTGTAACCAAAATCTCAGGCCCTACAAAACAGACAGACTTACGTGCCTATGGATCCAAGACGACACTGTCTAACATTCCATGACTCCAATTTGAATGACCAAAGCACATAAAACATGTAACTCCCATATGACATGAATTAAACGCCATCATACTCCAAAACTCCACAACTGTTTTTAAACAGGACAAATGTCCTCAAGACTCCATTTAGTCAAAACCGAGCCAACGACCCAATAGTTTGAGTAAATCTCCAACGAAAGCATTTGTAAGCATTAAAACACGTTTATCCGACGGTGATGTAGACACAACCACCAAAAGTATAATTAACTCAAAGTCAACATTGGTTGAGGCAAACCATTTTCCAAATGGACTCTTTACCCTTATATTTCCAAAATGCCTCATAATACAATTATATACATTTTCCAAATAGTTGTAAGTTCAAGTTCATATAAATGACCTTTACATCAAATGGACTCCATCTATATATTATATCATCAAAGAAACATATCCAAATGATTTATTTGTCAAAATGCCCAAAAATCACAAAGTTGTGTGTTACATAAGTTTATAAAGTTAGATATATCCAAATAACCAAAACTTATCAACAGTTAACAATTTAAGGTAAAACACAAATACTTTAAAATAAACATTTTGGCATGCGCACCATTTTCACAAATCAACTTGAACTCACCTCGCTGGATTTAGGCTAAATCTAGATTTTACCCAACTTGAGCTTCCTTGAAGAAATTTGAATCCGCAAGCAAAACCTTCCAACACCTATATTCACAAGTTCCAACCATAAATATACTCATTCAACCATTTACAATCGATCCCCAAACATATTACACCAAAAATCTCCATTTTGGTCCAAACCCTAATTTTGACCCAAATCTTACAAACCGAAATTGAAGGAATAGACTACAAGGATATAGTCCATGAAGCATTTATATCTCTTAATAAAGTTTAGAAATGGAGAGGATAAGCTTACCACTTAGGTTTTGAGCAAAAACCCCAAAACTTAGAAATCTTCAAGAAATGAGGAGGAACACTTGGTCTAGCATTTGAGGTTGGGGTTGCAAGCTTGATGATGATAGAACACCATAGAATCTATGGAAATGGCCTTAAAATGGGTTAGGGTTGCTATTTCAAGGGAGAAAAACGAGAGAGATGGTGAGGGTTTTTGGTAGGTGAAGATGAGTAATGAGGAAGGATTGGAAAAAAAGGGGTTTTAACCTACTACAGCCCATCGACGAAAGTGACATGGCGAGAGTGACATGTGTCACTTTCGTCGGGCACTCTCGCTGAGAGTGTACCGCGGCCATAAGGTCGTGAACCGGTTTCGGGTCGGGCCGGGCCGTGAACCGGTTTCAGGCCAAGCCGGGTCGGGCTGACAAATCCTCCAAAAACATGAACCGGTTTAGCTTTTCGGGCTTAAACCGGTTTTCCATCGGGGTGAGGTGGGTCGGGCTTCAGGCGGGTCGGGCTTCGGTTAACCGATCGGGCCAGGTCGGGCCGGGCAAAGATAGCCATCACTAATGTATATGTTTGGGTAAAAATCTACGAACTCGACAGACGACATCATTTCACACGACTAGTCTTGTATTAAGATAAGGTCCTATCGACCAAACATATTTGCAACACTCGTCAACACTTCCGTGGAAGTTGGTCGAGCGTCGCACGACCATCGTAAAAATATACTCGACCACTATTATACTAACGCATGACCCAACGTTCTTCCCTCGTTTAATTAATGTAGGTTCAATGCTCATAAATACCAACAACTATAACCGATCAAAACCATCAAATCCATTATGGAAGATCGACCGTTACAAAGACACATTTATGGAGATTCAAGGCTATAAATACTAAAGATACACACTTCACCTGGACATCTGATCTCAGAAACACAGAACTTAGAAGTTACACAAAAAACTCCCACAATCTTTCCTCTCAAAGTACACGACAACAAAAGATTGTACACGACATAAGTGTTTTTATACACGATCTATACTTGCTCTTAGTTCATACACTTATTCTTATTATTCATCGTGTAAAACGTTGTAATACATAAGGACGTCACCCCTGTTTGGTGATCATAGTGCACGAGGACATCTCTCTGTCGTCCGCGGTTGTTTCATCGTTGAGGTTTTTCTGCGTCACCAAATCTCTTATCTCTTTATTTGACTCTTTATCGTGCATATTGTTGTTTGGTTACTTTCTTTAGTTGGATAAAGCTCCACATCGACCTTAAATTATCCTTTAGGTGATTTTTGGTATTAACAGTTTGGCGCCCACCGTGGGGCCCCATCTAAAGAAAATCCTCGACAATCGTGCTCCGCACTAACAATTTTCATTAGTGTTCTTGCTTTTACAGGAAAATATCAGCTCCCCAGGAAATTCAAGAACAAATTATGGCTCATTTTAGGGGGAGTAAGAAAAATGACTTCTAAACATTCAGTTTAGAACTCGTTCTGTAAAAGTTTTAATTCGTTTTTCATGTCTTTATTTTTCAATAAATGTTTTACTTTCGATAAGACTTTGGTACTTTGACAACTTTTTGACTACTTGCAGATTTTGAGGGGGAGCTTCATTACTATGAGGTTGACTTCATGAGATTAATTCTGAGCGTAAGGATAATTCTAACCTTAATCTCATATATGTTTGAAATATGGACGACTTTCATACATTAAAACATGTTCTTAAACGTTCAAAACACTTCTCGATTCTTAAACAGATTTCATGAATTCAGAAGTGTGATTTTAAATGTTTTCCTTTTATGTGCTTTCATGATTAACTAGTCGTGTGTCTCCAAAGATAAATACTTGTGTATTATCTTTTCTATATATTGTCAAGTATTCATACACACTGGTTTAGTGCTTATATTGACTATGTTATTACCATGTCTCAAAATGATACAATTTTTCGATGGTAATACACTCCTTTTGTAATTCAATGTCTGTTGAGTGTTGACTCATTTAAAGCGTTTATTTCATAAATGTGTATACTTGTTCATATAGACAACATCCAATTTTTCATGACCTAAGCTTTTATTGATAAATCATTCATATTTGATCTTTTTCATACATTTTTAGATTCTCAAAACATATCTATTTATTTCACTTCGTTCATTCAATTTTATTGTTTTGAGAAAATCTTACATGTTTAAAATGCCCAACTCTTCAAGAGTATCTTACTGATCATACATTTATCTGACGTATGTATATCATATTATTGTGCTTTAACTGTTGAAGTTAAACAATTGAGCAATATTATGTTTTTAGGACAATGTAAATGGGATCAGTGTGAGAACTTAACAGAACTTCTATGGACGATATACATTGTACTCTCGACTGCTCCTTCTAAAGGGCGACCTCCCTGTTTGACGTACAAGGTGAATTAGTGAATTGACGATCTTTGCTATCGTCCGCGGTTTTTACCATTAACGGGGTTCTCTACGTCACCAAGCTCTTGTGTTGTTTACTTTATTAATTCCTCGTCGCACGATTTGTCTCTAGATCCTTGATTTAGTCGTAAAAAGCTCCACACCGACCTTAAGTTATCCTTTGGGTGATTTTTGGCATTAACAATTTCTACATTCTCCGTCGTGCATTTCTTTAAGGATATTTTCTACTTGACTACCAATGACGCATCTTAAGATTAAACCTGTTGATGCTCGTCGATAGAGCTTGCCATTGATCATGATATATCTTCATTCTTTAAATCAAATATTTCGAGCTTCTATTTTGTCTTCGGGTAGTCGAACGTTCGTTAGATAATCTCCGATTTCTCTCGACCAATCATCTTCTTCGTCCAGGGTATTTACTTGGTCGTTACTTTCAAAAGTCGTTTTGATGGATGGGGATGTGCTAGTGCATAAAATTTGGATCCAAGATCATTTGGATAAAAATCAAAGCTCAAGTCAATCTCTCAATGCAAAGTCAAAGTGGAAAAGTCAAAGTCATCTAAAGTCAAAGTGTCTTTGTTTAATTAGCTTGTTTGTCTTTGTAATAGTGTTGGTATAAAAGGTTTTTGTTTTCTTATTAAAAAGTAGTACCACTTTAACAGATTTTGTATTCTAGTGAGAGAAATATTGAGAGAGAAAGAGATATACGATTTGTATAAGCTGTGATCATAAATCAGTGACATATGGCTATTGGATTGATTTTTGTTGTTCATCTTGAATGAGATTGCACATAGAGGGACACACAGAATGATAAGTGAATCACTAGTACGACGTCAAATGGTGATTTCCTAAGTGTCGACCCAAGATTAGCTAAGGCATCGCTTGAGTGTTTTGACTTTTTGGGATCTGCTTAATCGATAATGGGTCGAATATTTCTGCTTTGATTTTTGCTACTTTAAGGTATGTTGTCATCTTGGAGTCTTTAGTTATAAAATCTCCATTCATCTGGTTTACGACCAGTAGGGAGTCAGTTCTAACTTGTAGACTTTTCACTCCTAGGTTTCATGCCATGTCCATTCTTGCGATGAATGCTTCGTACTCTGCTTCATTGTTTGTGGCTTTGAAGTCGCAGCATATAGAGTACACCATCTTGCCCTCCTATGGCGACTTTAAGATGACACCTAAGCCCGTTCCTCTAGAATTTGACTATCCATCAACAAGCAGTATCCATGAAGTGTTGTCGAGAGTCACCACAGATAATACTTTGTCTTGGCTTCTTTTTCCAGTTCAGGACTAAAATCAGCGATAAAGTCTGTGAGTGCTTGGGATTTTATTGTCGTCCGAGGTTTATAACTGATGTCGTAACTGCCGAGGTAAATACTCCACTTTCCTAGTCGACCTGTTAACTTAGGTTTTCTCAAGACATACTTAAGAGGATAGTGTGTCACAATAGTTGTAGGATGTGACTCGAAAGTGTGTCATAACTTTTTTGTTGTGGTTACTAGCGACAATAGTAATTTTTTCATAGAAGAATACCTGGTTTCAGCGTCTAATAGAGACTTACTGACATAATAGATCGATAGTTGTTGCTTGTCGTCCTCACGAGTATGGACAACACTGACGGAGTTAGGACTTACGGTGAGGTATAGTTGTAGGACTTCACCGTCTACGGGATTCGGCAACAGGGGTGGTGACGTCATATATTCTTTTAACTTTTGAAGTGCATGTTCATGATCGTTCGTCCATTCAAATCCATGTTCTTTCCTAAAACATTATAAAACAAGTGACATTTAATAGAAGATCGCGAGATAAACCTATTTAAAGCTGCAACACGACTAGTAAGTCGTTGGACTTCTTTAAAGTTTCGTGGCGACTGGATGTTGATGATTGCCTTAATTTGGTCAGGATTGGCTTCGATTCCTCGACGCATTACAATACGACCTAAGAATTTATCGGCATAAACACCAAAGGAATATTTGGTAGGGGTCAACTTCATCTTGTACTAAGAATGTCGAACGATTGTTTGAGGTGTTCAATGTGATCCATCGCCTGTTTTGACTTTACGAACATGTCATCGATATATACCTCTATGGTATCGCCTAGATGATTTTTGAACCTCTGGTTGAACAATCGTTGGTACGTCGATCCTGCATTTTTAAGACCAAATGGCATTACTTTATAACAATAAATATCTTTGTCTGTCATGAACGCTATCTGTTGGTCCCGGAGGTTCTTAACAAGTTTGTAGAAGGGGGGGGGGGTTGAATACAAACACAAAAATTAAAGTTTAATAAATTGTTTATTGAATAATCAAACACAATTTACAAGTTTGTTGTGGAATAAGATTAAGACAGACTCAATCTATACAAACTTAAGAAACACAAAGATGGTTGCACAAGAATATAGAGAATGGGGGGTTTTAGAAGTATAGAAAACAAAGGTTTCTATCTTGGTTCAAGAATAGAGCACACCCTCAGATGGAGAGGTGATCTTTCTATTTATACCATATGCATTAAATGCATGGCAGGGTACATTACATGTGTCATTCAGTGATTGGCTTTGGTAGTCTGACTTTTGGGAGACATGCTTTCGGCCGTATCATGAACAGTGTAGTTGACATAGTTGTTGTACGATTTGTGGCAGAGATATGTTCGTTCTGACACATCGTACTGGTTGTGCAAGGTAAGACAAAAGGAAACTTGAGGCATAAGCTTTGTGATCGATTGATCGCTGAATATCTCTTTCTTCAGAGATATAAAGAGGTTCAACTATCGCTGAAGATTTTCCTCATGTTCCTTCGCGTATAAGTGGAGTTGTCTTTCAGGAACTCAATCAATTTTCCTTTTAAGACAGGGTCTAACGATGACCCTACGAAGACAAATTGGTCAAGCTTGTTCTGATCTAGGACGACTTCTTCCAGCTGATAATCGTCGATAGTTTCAGGAACATCCTGGACCTGTAATTGCTACATGTCTCGCTTTGCGAGGATTTAGTATCGTTCGATAATAATCACGTGTGACCTTTTTCTTGCTCCTGATCTCCTGGATCCCCCAATGAGTAGGGAATTTTATGGTCTGATGGAATGTAGAGGGGACATATTTCATATCATGAATCCAAGGGATGCCAAGGATGGCGTTGTAGGCTGAGGAGCAGTCCACGAAATTAAATTTCATTTGCTTTTGCATTCCTTTCGCATGGACTGGAAGGACAATTTCTCCAACTGTATTGGTTACGTCTCCATTGAATCCGACTAATATGGTCGAGCGTCGTATGATTTCATCTTTGTTTATTACCATGGCTTTTATCATACCGAGGAAGATAATGTTGGCAAAACTTATTCCATCGATTAATACTTTTTTGGTCGAACAATTCCCAATCGTGAGTTAAATGATCAACCCATCGTGATGTTTTTCCATGGATCGTTAAGATCATCGTGATCGAATGTTATTGGCATCGCTTCTAGCTCTAGTTCTATTTTTTGGTTTATGCGATCTTGGGATTGGAGAATCGTCTATTTACTGAACGACATGTCTTTTGGTTGTGGAATATGTAAGTCCGCAGACGTCGGAACCTCCTGTGATACAATTGACGACCTTCGCGTGGATGGGAGAGGGAGGTCATGTGTCATCCGGGTTGCTCTTACCTACTAAACTTTGTAGGTGCCCCTTTGGGACTAACCAAGCCACTTTATTACGTAAGGTTATGCAATCGTCCGTTATGTGTCCATAATCATTATGAATGTCGCACCATTTGGATTTGACTTTCTTCTTGTTGGCCTTATCATTTTTCTTAGGCCATCGAATTGTTGTCTGCACATATTTTAGAGAGTCGACTAGCTCTTTCACTATCCCTTTGAATCCATAAGATGAGATCTTAGGATGTTAGGGAAATTTGGGAGTTGTCGAAACAATTTTCTTTTGTCAAAACGACGTTCGAAATTTGTCTTCAAGAATCCTGCCTGGGATTAGCCTTGGGGTTGAATTTTGGTTTCTTGACTCCCAAAGATCGTCTATTGCCCGAATGTTTTCTTGGGAAGGCGGTGTCATTCTTGACCCGCATAGAGCTAATGTCCTTGCCCTGACGTCCTCGAAAGTCTCAGGGGGATACTTGGTTAGGTCGAGATATAAATTTTAGCTGTCGTCAAGACCACGTTTATAGGCTTAGATCGTGGTCTTAATGTCGCAATTCCATATGCTAATCAGTTCCGTGTTGAAACGATTGAAGTAGTTGCAGACTGATTCTCCAACTTTTGAATGATATAATAGATGTCGCTAGTTTGTTTCTCCATCTTGCAACTGCTTGAAAGTTGCTGGAAGAACTGGTTGAAAAGTTCCGAGAATGTGCCGATGGATTAGGGCTTCAGGTGGATTAACCACTAGAGGGCAACCCCTCGAAGCGTGGCTCCAAAACTCTTGTACATGTAGACCTCTTGATACTGATGTGGGATCAAAACCATCCACTTGAATTGCTTGTATTGTGCTATATGTTTTGTCGGGTCTGTTACTCCCGAATACTTGGGCTTGAAAGTTGGAATGTTGTACTTCTTGTAACAACCCAAAACCCAGATATAACATATGCAATAAAGTATCCCAAAACGGGTCCCAATACAATTCATTTCAAATCCCGAGATTACAAAATCTGGCAGCGGATACATACTACCACAGCCGAGAATCTATCTAACAATAATATTAAAAAAAAGGAACTACAACAATCTAAATCCTGTAGTCTTTGCCTCTAACTTCAGTCCTTCTCCTTCCCTTTCGAGGAAGCACCACACACACACTTACCTGAAAATGGTTTTATATTTTTGAAAGCGAGGGTTAGACCGTGAGGTCTAGTGAATTCCCTCTCAAAACAGTTCATAATATTCTCAACTTTAAACCATAAAAATAGTCACAATACGATTGCAAAATAAATATATTAAGCGATCAACTCCACGTAAGAGTATTTGCACAGTGGTCTCAACTCTCATCACCTCCTCGTGATGTTCACACTCGGGGCCACCAGTAGATCCCCACGGCCCCAGTACATGCCATATCCGTATGCACGAGAAACAAATTCAACGCACATGGTTCAACTAGCCTCCCACGGATTCTCAATAGTCCGAGGTACACAACTCCCACTATGCAACCCGACTCCACATACACATAACAGTTTATGAAGGACAAATATAAATATCGCACGCGTAAACATGTAATGTTTTCATGGTTCATAGGAACATGCTTCTTTTAAAATCATAGATAACATCATCTAAAAACCCAATTCAGTTCTTAACTGAAATTGTCCTATTAAATCACAAACACAATTCAATCTAAGAACAATGAGAATCAATGGAGGAAATCACAAGTGTATTGATGTCACATGTAAGGTACAAAATATTTCTCTCTCTAAACTCTCTCAAGATCGTGCTACATTCCTTCAAAGAAACAAGGAATACCCTATTTATAGGTCAACCAATATACAAGCAAAATACTAACAAAAGACAATACAAAAAGATAAAATGATCTAAACTATAAAGCATTAACAATCTCCCCCTTTTAGATCATTTGACAATTTTGTTCTGGTCCCATCTTCTGAAGCAAATTTTTCTGATTCCAAGGTGCGCTTCAAACCTTCTGATATGCTCTCTGAACTCTATCTTCTTGTTGATCTCTTCAAGCATAGTTTCCATGTTTAAAGACTCAACTGATCTGAAAACTTCATTCTTTCTGAATCTTTCTTACTCTGATAGGAACAACTTGTCTTCAAGCACTTTCCTAACATACTTCAGTGTACCATCTGAATACTTTGCCAATTCGGAAGCTCTCATGAATTGCTTTTTGTGAGTCTTGGTGTTCACATACATTACCCCCAATTCTGGATATCTTGAAAGCTAAAAAGGCTCTAGAACTCTGATCTTTGGATGGTTGAAGTTTGGTGCTAGCAGGTTCACTCTGTTTTGATTTGTTTCAATGCCAAGCTGGACATCAAACGTATAGGGATTATAAACACTCCTTGTCATGAATCTCTTGATTGCATCCAGAGCATAAGCAACAGATTGTGACCTCTTTCTCTTCTTTCTATTTCTGAACTCATTCACAATAAACATGATATCTGAGAAATCCAAACTATCAAAATCAGCTTCTGTGAAGGTACTGATCTTCATATCTTTTCTTTGTACAGTGAACTTTGGATAGTGGACATTCAGAATCTTGCACATGTAAACTTTTTGAATCTGAAGAATCCCTTCTCTTTTGACATATGATGAAAGCTTGTTCTGAGTTTTCATGAACCTGATGTAGTTGGACTGATAGATCTTGTCTCTGTCTCCAACGCCATAGAATTTTGCTTCATCAATTGGTTGTAGAGAGGAAACAAAGATCTTGGTTGTTTCTTCAAGGAATGGCACTTTGAGAGATCTTCTGATAATCTCAATGAACTTCAAAGAATCCCCTTCAACATCATAACATGTGTAAGGAACAGAACCAACACGAACATCTCCTTTGAAGGTAATCTTTCCTCTTTCACTGAATTCATAAGTGTTGAACTCTTCTGCTTGCATAGATTCAATTTCTGGACCATGAGCCTTTGAGTATTCTTCCATTTCCATCGGAGTAACAAACACTGGATTTGGCTTAAGCTTTTTAGAAGCTTCAACAGCACTAAGTATCTTTGGACTGTCAGGATTCCGGATGTAAGGAAGTCCATTAGCTTTGGCTCTGGCTTCTTCTTCTTTTTCTTTTCTGAGTTCAGCTTTTGCTTATCTGATCAACTGTCTTTCTTCGTTTTCCCTTTGCTTCTTTTCTCTGTACATTTGATTTCTAAAGTCTTGGATGTCAACAATGATAGGTCTTTCTTCTTCAAGATCCTTTGGCTTAGGCTTTGGAGTAGGAATCCTTGATCTCTTAGACTTCTTAGAAGACTTAGGCTTGTCAACCTTTTCTTTTTGCTTAGGTAGTTAAGCTGGTTCTTCAGATTCAAAGTCTTTTAGTAGAGGTAGAGCAACCCTTGGTTCAGAAGTATCAATATTTTCTGAGACAGAACAGTTTCTGGTAGGAGAGACTATTGGAATGAAAGTTAAAATCTCATCTTCATCAAACAATCTGTATGTTGGTGGAGCATAATCAACAACATTGACATTTTGAGCAACCTCCACAACTTCTGCTTGTTGAACAGGAAAAGTTTGATCAAGATCTAAAATTTCTTCAGTTTCATTATCAAGGTCATCAAAGTTTCCATCTATGTTGTCTCCAAATAAGTCATCCAGAACGTTCTCATTCTGATTCAGATTTCCCTGAGCAATAGCATTCTGTATAATCTCTTCAACAGTGACTGTATTCTCATGGTCTGGTCTATCACTCTGAACGTTGTGGTCAATAACATCCACCCCTTCTTGCTTGACTTTCCAGTAACTGTCGTATCTGGCAGCAACTTTCTCATCATCATCACTGGCATAGTCATCCAGATTGATAAAATTCTCCGACGTGACCCCCAACATTTCCATAATCTATTGAACAGTAGCAATCGTGGGCTTTTCAACCATTGAATCTGTGTTATCATAAATCATCAACTCCATTTCAGCTTGTGGAGCATCCTCACCCAACTGATCCTGACCCGACTGATCTCCTTGAGTAGTTTCAGCCACTTCAGTCCTCTGATCCTCAGCAGTAATAATATCAACATCTTTAGCAGTTTTCTGTCTCTTGTTCATCTCCCCCTCACGATCTTAATCAGAATCACGATCATGTCTTTTCTTAGAAACTGCTTCGGAGTTAGCTTTGCATGAAAATTGTATTGCGTTGGTGAGATCCTGTAGGTGCTTCTCCACTGAGTCTGTGAACTGTCTGAACTGAGATTGAGTAACATAATCTACTGTAACTTGAGGAACAACTGGTTGGGATTGTTGCCTCAGTAATCCAATAAGATCTACTTCTGTCTGATCTGCTAGAGCATCTGATAACAATTGAGCCAAAAGTAAAGACTTTAGCTCAGAAACTGATTGGACCAGTGGTGATTATGGAACTGATGGGGGTGGAAGTGATTGCACTGGCTCCTCAACTACTAGACTTTTCCCTTTCAAAAATCTCATCACTTTTCCAATCTCCTCCTCAAACTTTTCTGTTACTTTGCTCAGCTCCGACTGAAATTTATGTCAAAGAGGTTTCAACGACCTTTAGGGCGTCATTGAGAAATTCCCTTGAAACAAATTCGGGTAATATAACACCGGGGCTACTCAAGCTTCCCGTTGACACAATTGTTATAGATGCAACAGTGTGGCATGTGCTCAAAGCTGGCATAGTGTTAGCAATGACAGGACTTCCACCTAATCCTCGTAGTTTAGGAACTGAAACTACTATAGGTGTTCCGATCGGGGCACTAAGACTCCCGATGTTAGCAGATATTTGTGTCCTAGCCAGGGAAGTTGAAATAGTAAGAGGTGCTAGACTCGATTGTGTGCACGAAGGAAGTAAGATCGGGGGCAACAAATCTCTATTTTCAATACCTGAACCTTCCAAATGAAGATTAGGTAGATTATGTGCTATAACCCCATGAGAAGTTGAGACTACTGTCTGTTGAGAGACAGCAGAATGGGTGGCAGGGGTGTGCAATTGCATTAGTGGGTGACTAATGTCTATTTCAATACCTCGTGCTCGCAACAAATGCGGTGAGGTAGTGGATGTGGCTGCCCTTTTGGAATGGTATGTTTGGATGCACTCACGCTCACCATGTTCTTTTCTTTCAACCTCTCTAGTCCTCACATTTTCTGAATTTTCAACTAATACTCCCTCATCCGGCCTTATATCTCCATAATCAGACACAACGTTCATAATTGTTGAGTCAACACCTTCCAAATCAAGTTCTCTTGCAACGAAACCAAGACTATGGTGTAGAGAAGTATTTTCCAAGAATCCAAAGCTGTGACCCAAGTTGTCATCCTGATCATCATCATCTTGATCATTTCCTTGATTTTCAGCATCATGTTCTGAATTTTCTTATGATACTGAGGTACTAGATGAGCTTGCTTATCTGATCGATAAAGTTCTTTTAGAATTTTGACTTTCATTGGGATTCTCTTCCTGAGGGCCCGATTGATGAATGATAGCCGTCTCAGGTTGATATGTGGAAATCACTAAACGTATGGCAGATTGTGCATGTGTTCCCACACCCTCCAGTACAGAAGTCTGACCCACTTCAGAACCCCTCTCTAAATTTTCCCTCTACTCACTTACCCGTTCAACTACCCCTGTAGTAGTTTGAACTCTCACCGACTCCTCTCCTCTAACTGTGTAACACCCCGAATTCGGTTTGGTCTCTTTGCGAAAAAGAATAGAGGAGAAATGGGTTTACTATGCTGGTCTACAGGGCGCACGACTCCTTCAGAAAACTGCGCACGGGTCGTGCGCAAGGTCCAGGCCTCGGCAGTGGGTTTACGCACGGGTTGTGCACCTTTCCTTCTTTGAAAGCGCACGGGTCGTGCGCCCTGTCAGATTGCTTTTTGAGGCCAGCCTTAAATATCTTTTGGTGAGATATTTTCTAATATCTCAAATTTCTCTCTCTCTCTCTCTCTCAGTTTCTCTCTTTCTTTTCCTTTTTCTTCTTTCGATCTTCGAGGTATCGTTTGGATGCTACTTTGTGGTGTTTCTAGCAAGGGGTCGGTGTTTTAAGCTTCACCTCTTCGTCGTGATCGATATCTGGTTTTTCGGGTTTTATTCTAAAACCTACTGGTGAGTTCCTACTACCATTTTACAAACTTTATACATGTCAAAACTCTTATTTGCGAAATCCGAAGTATTTCTACGGTATGATTTCATGTTCTCTACATTTTGATATAAATGAAGTTTTTGGTGATTTTCGGGGTTCCCGATCAGTTTTGACTAAAATGACTGGTTCCGCCTTATTGAAGTAAAATAATGTTTTACTTGCACATTATGTGGATATGTGAAAAGAATGTTTAAGAACTCATTTTAATGATTTTCATTCTTACCAGAAGTTGAACTGGAAATGACATTTTGTTTATAAAATGTGTTTATACCATATGTTTATTTATGGTTGGTCACATATGTTGTTGTGACGAGTCTGTACCATTACTAGTGGATCCCTAGGTTTTGAGTCGACTGTATTATTGGGATGTCATATTCCCCATCTTGTAGCTATGGATGCATATGATCCTCGGGGGCAACTTGGTACGGTTATGTGAGGCCGGATACTAGCCATGGTTCATAGTGATCCTAGTGAAGGAGTATACATTGGTTTTGCTTGGGGCTAGATGTCACGTTGTAGCACAGACTTATGTGTTCGTATCCTCGGATTCCAATTGTTTAGCTCATTACTCGGATTGGTGGTCTACTTTGTGTTACACCATAATCCTTGGTAAAATGGTTCTTTTGTCATCGTATGATGAGTTTTGGACCGAAAGGGCCCAGTTGTGGCAAGATGTTATCTTTTATAAATTAAACCTTTATGAAAAGATTTCCTTATGATACTGATGTTTATATTTCGGGAAGTTTATAAAAGAACTACTTGTGCATTAAATTGTGAGGTTCTGGAAAGAAGGTTTATGGTCTCATTTTAAATGGATTTCATTCTTATCAATAGTTAACTTGGAAATGCTTATCTGAAAGGTTTCCCTTTGATACAAATGTTTATATTCTTGAGATTTATAAACTGTATGTTCTCACTAGGCTTTAAGCCTAACACTTTTTCTCAAATGATGTGTATAACAGGTTCTATTAGCGATGGGTCGCCGAGGATTTGAGTGTCGAGTGTGGACTCGAGGCATTGTTTGAGATGGCTAGTATTTGGAGTTGGGCATTGTTAAAGTCCCATTCTTTTGGTGAGATATGGATCGTCAACTGATGTAATCTATATAGTTATGTTTAGATTAGTTTGTTGATAAATTCTATACCCGTTCAGATTTTGTATAGTCTTAAGGGCTGATCCCCTTTATGGGAAGTTTATATCAATACGAATGTCTTGTTGCCATATTTCCAGGTTTTAATTTACAATGATTTTTAGGGTGTTACAAGTTGGTATCAGAGCTCTAGTTTAAGCGAACTAGGCAGGAATGTAAGATGTCTAGACTTAGACTGAGTTGATAGGCAATGATTGTGAGATTGGGTAGAACTTCTAAGATGGGACAGTCTTAGAGTCGACGGAAGTTATGTTAATCAAGCGTCGTGATGATGGTGACAAGAACCCTTATGTGTTATATGTTCATAATCTCAAGTAGCTAATGTTATTATGAGGATATTTTACATGAGTGTACTTGGTTTGCTAATGTTACGACAATTGGTAGACGTGGTGGTACGTTTCTTTCGTGTTTGTTTCAGTTAATCTCTTCCTTACCCTTTCTCGTGCTTGTGTTTACTTGCTCTACCTTGGTATGTTGACCGTTAGAGTAGTGCGAAAGTTTCTAAGCGAGTAAGCTAAGGAATGATTGTTGTTTATAGCAATGTTTCTTTGGAATGATAGTAAGTGCGTAGAACACATTAAGTTAATCATCTTGAGCCAGATTCGTTGGTGGAATTAGAACTATATCTTGTTAGATCGATTCTATTTCGAGGAGATTTGTAAGTTAATTAATGGGATGGTTGCCCTATGATGCCTGAGGCATCCAGTTGATTATAGTACGTCGGGATGTTGGGAAGCGTAGTATTAAGATGTGAGTGCCGACCGAATTCATGCATTAAATTTATTTCTAAAATAAGGTTGCATAAATTGCTTTTCATGATCGCCAACCATAAAGTAAATTACCTTATAACGTTTTGGCAAAACATTTAGCACTCAGCATATTTTAAACTATGAGCATAAGCATGCTTAAAATGGTTTTGTTGCACCTGATTTCAAATTGTTATCAAAACTCTCTTTATTCATGTCTTGTGTTTAAATGCTATTTTTGGATGTCGAAATATCTATGTTTTAACGCTTTTTGAGTTAATGGGCAAGTAGCTGTGGAATTTTGACCTTGACATTGGATCTCTTCCACGTATGTCAATGGTTTTAAAGGAAGAGTTATTCCCATGCTTTTGAGTCGGAGTTTCTTGGAAATTTTAGTTTGTGTGAGTTTTGTTGAATTGCATGGAGTATTGTTTTACGGATTCTTTTAACACATGCGTATATTTTGAGATGCGTAAGTTAATTTTAAATTGTGTGCAATTTATGAGTTCTTTGGGAGTCGTGCCTCATCAGAATCTTGTCTGAATGATCACCTTACCTTATGTTGAAAAATAGAAATTTTGACACCACTTGATTTTAGCGTTAATGAGTTTTATGAAAATCCAGTGGGATTATGGTGTCTCATCTTACGACTTTTGTGTCGTGTAAATAATTTCAGGAACATGTGCATATGCATCATTGTGTGCGTTAATTTCAGGATTTTGTTAACAAATGTCAACCGTCGTGTACTATGTGCATTGGATTTAAGTATAACGTTGTTGTGAATGATTGCATAAACGATCTATGTTATTTTTTAAAACAGGACTTTCGTTCTGATCATATTTCCATCATTAACTCTACTGTTAAAATTTCCGCAAAGTATTTAGCGAGTTAGCGATATTTTTGTCGTTGTAATTTCTATTTTGGTCAAATGTGTTTATCTTTACAAACGTGAAGCTTTAAACTCGATTTGAAATTTTATTTGCATCCCCGTTATTTTACCTTCCTTTGGGGAATGAATTGCTGCATATGGGGTGAGTTGAAATATCTTTTGCTGCAACGTCTCTTGGTTAAAGATAAAATTGTGATTTTTTTCTTTGGAGTTGTACAAAAAAAAATTGTTGCACATGTTGAAGTGCAAGAACCTATTTTCACATTTATAGTGTAAATTATTGCGTATGTTTTACTCGGTATTTCTCAAGGTGCGAGTATTTTGTTAAAGTTTTCGTATTCGGTAACTTCGATTGTTTTAACATCGTAAATTGCTCATGTCGAGCTTGAATACTTCAACAAGTAAATAGTGTGATTTACATATTCTGGGTGACTTTGTACACGTAAAATCTATATTATGATTTATGCATCTTTGATGATTGTGTGCAAGCAAAGTTTGTTTCATGACATATGCATCTTAGTATATTTGCATTTGTAGATCCCAGTGCAGTGCAAACACACGTAAATATGAACAATGAAGAACAGATTATAGATCACAGCAACTAGTCATATGATTAATAATACTTCAAAGAGTTAAGGTTTACAGAGAGAATTTCTAATAAGGATATGTAAACCTTAAGAACTAGTAAACTGAATAATGATTTTCTCACCTCAAACTGTTCAACCCCAATTATGAACTAAATAAGCCTTTATATACTTAGGCTTTACAAGCAATTGGGCTTATGGGCTTGGGCCCATCTAACTAAATAAACTATTAAAGAATTACATTATGCACCCTTATAAATACTTTATTCCACTTTCAACACTCAGGACTTTCAGTCCTAACAATCTCCCCCTAAAGTTGAATAAAGCATTTAACAACTTGATAAGCTTCAGGCCTTGATCTTCTTTCCCTCTTGAATCTTTGAAGAACTTTGGTGTTGCATGTCTTCATGACTTTCCACGATCCCCCTTGAATAAAGCTCTTGGTCTTCATAGTATCAACTTTGTAATCAGATTCAATATACAATAGCCTCGACTGAATGCACTATCACACAACTTTTAACTGTAGAAACTCAATCACATCGGATCAGCACACATTAAAGATAATGTGAGAGTACCGTGACTTTCCATGGTGCATCTTCAGTTTAAAACAACGAATCTGTCTTTGAACCGCGAGTTGAATAGACTTTCAGCTTAAGAACTTGTTTCAATCACATCGTAGGAGGAATAATGAAGAAACTTGTAGCAGACACCACATGATACGGGAAAGAATCAATACAAACTTTGAAAAACAAATTTAGCATTAAACTCATATTTTCATCTCTTTGATCTCTAGACTGTCTTCAGAAATAACTTTCTTTCTTTAAAACTTTGAAATTGAGCTTGTAAACATTTCTCCCCCTTTTTGATGATTGTGAGCATCATGATCATCAAAACTCTTTAATTTCAACATATTCTTTGATCTCCCCTTTATGATAAGATGACATTCTCCACATTTTGATCTGAGTATCCGTCAATTCATGAAATATATATATCCGAATCTTTTCAAATTCAGATATAATAGGAATTGAAAACCTGAATCAACAAATGATACAGTTAGTATGCCTGTAAGTAGCACGGAGCCACTTTGTACAACGGATGTACTTTGGAAAGGAGCTTTTGTGATGTTCACTCCCCAGGGCTTCCATTCAATCATCGAAAAACCACAAAGGAATTTTCTATGAATGTTATGACAAGAAAACTTATTCCTTGTGTGCTCGTGCAAGTGTAGAAATGATTGAAGCTACTTAGATTGATCAGGCTCAAATTATGTAAACTGTTGAGACAGCAACAGATATTACACGGACTCAATGTGAATGAAAAATGTGCGAAGGTGGGGCAATTTTCCTTCTTTTTCAATATCTAAATCTTCCGAGTGAAGACTAGATAGCAGATATGTTGCGTCCCCAAAGAAAATGAAACATTTCTTTGTTAAGAAAGAAACGAGTGGTTGGTGGGGTAATAGCAAGAGTTGGCATGGGCTAGGTGCCTTTTTCAATGATGGTCACCAAAGAATGTGAACCAATCAGAATATGTGGTTGCCCAGCTCAGAAAGTGGTTGGTGCAGAGTTCTGATATTCTTTTAACTCTGTTCTCACACCCTCTTTCTTTTTAACATTAAAGCTCACTTCTAACCAAACTCTCTTTTTCATTTTTTTTTTCACACAATGAGAAAAACTCAACCGGTTGAGTTATCTCCCCCACTCTTTGAGTTAAGACCCCTCACCCCTCAATCTCTCAAGGATAACTTCCGGGGTAGGAAACACTGGTTAATGTGAATCCATGGAAGTTTTGTTTAAGTTCTCACACAAAACCCATGTAAGTCTTAAAAAGAATAGTAGCTCAACAGCTTAACTTGAACATTTAAGCTCAAATAAGATAACACTTTCAAAATGTATGCTCATTAGATTTGAGCAATTAAACTTTGAAGATTTCTCAAAACAAGAATATTGAATGAATGAAATGAAATCACGAGATTTGTTTTGAGAATTTGACAATGTATCATTCAGATCAACTAAACTGGTTAGGGTATCAAAGAATTGGATATTATGTTTATATGAACAAATATAAACAATTTAGCAATGAAAGCACAAATTTCGAATAATGATAGATGCTCAACAACATTGAATATCAAACGGGGGTATTACCATCGAAAAATTGTTTTGCTATGAGACATGGTAATAACAAATACAAATGAAGTACTGAACCTGTGTGTGAATACATTACAGTATAAGAATAAGATAATACGCAAGTATTGATCTTTAGAAACACACAGTCAGTTAAACATTAATGCGCAAAAAGTGAAAAATATTTAAATTCACACTTCTAGATTCATGAAACCTTTTGAAAATCAAAAGTGGTTTGAACATTTCAGAAACTGTTTTTCATGCTTGAAAGTTGTTCTTCTTTCAAACAATCAGAGATCTAGGATTAGAAGCTATTTACCTTTAAGCTCCCCTTCAAAACATGATAGAGCGATATTGATCTATTAAGCTTCCCCTGGATATTTGCCACATATCCAAGTCTGAACGTTGAAGAACGGGTCCTGATCTGTCATGTGATCAGAAGCCTAACTTCGTTGAAGTCCGGGTTCTAAGCTGATTTACTTAGAAGCCATCATTCTTCTACTCCCCCTTGACAGTAGGTGCCTGCAACAAAGAGTCAGTTTTCGGTTTTGGTACCCACTAGTATTTGGGTTCTCGAATGTTAGTTGCAGTTCTTGTGGGGGATATAGAATAAGAACCATACCAGAAATGATCACTGGTTTTGTGAATGTGATCATGTGTATGACAATAAGAACAGTGGTATTTCTTACCTGACAACTTGAGTAATTGATCTCTTGAGTAGATGTGGTCAGGTTTACCTTTACTCGCATTGTTCTTCTTTGCATTACACGCATGTACACACGATTCTCTTTCTTTCAGCTCATCTTCAACTGGTTTCTTCTTCCAGACCAGTTCCTCATCTTCGTATCTCCTTCTTCTAGGACGTGTACCTGAACCATCTATATTTCTATCATAGAAAAGGTTAGTCTTACGAAGAGACAGGTTTCTGATTTGGACTTGATACAGACTTTTCAAGCACTTTAATCGTTGAAGCGAAATTGTCTCTTTCTTGGACAAGCAGGTCAATCTTCTTCGTGAACTCAGACTTCGTTTTCTGCTCTATTAGTGCCTTCTCAGATAGTTCAGATAGCTTGGCATTCAGCTTTTTAATCTCAGTCTCAAAGATGCTTCGTTCTTCTACAAATCCCTTCTCAGCATCATTTCTTTGGCCGGATATTTCCTTGAAGAATCCAACATTCTTCTGTTCAATGGCCTTCTTTTCTTTTGCAAACTTTTCTCTTTCAAGAATGATTAGTTTCTCGAAAGCAGAAACTTGCTGAGAAAGTTTTATGCATTTCAGCTCCACTTCCTTTTTCTCATCAGCACATTTTCTCGAGAATTCTGAGAACTTCTTTGCGAAAGATTTCTCTTTAATCTCAAAATCATATTTGTGTTTAGCAAGCAGTTGCTCCAAATCAGATAAACGCTTTTGAAGTTCTGCATTTGCATCATTCAGAACAGAGATCTTTTCCTCAGAACTTTCAACAGAGACTGTTTGCTGAGTTTTAGCTTCCAAAATAGAGATCTTTCCTTTTAGCTCAGAGTTCTCAGCTTCCAATTCTCTTCCTGTTAATAAACCCTTTGTCCCTAACACCAACCATTCAGCACAATCCCACAGCTCTTTTCCTGTCATGTTGTTAGTATTTATTTGACCAATAATTTCACTAAAAATGTCACTAATAAATTCATTACAAATACTACTTTTCATATAATTTCTAGCATTATTATTGGCCCTCTCTCTTTGTTCCTTTTCCACAGGAGAAGCTTCTGGCGGAATCTGGGATTGCTTTTCTCCTTCAGTCAAAGATAATCTGATGTAGGGACCAACCTCATGTTCGTCAACAAAATCCAGAAAATCAGCTTTCCACCTTTCATATTCTCTTTTGGACCGCAGCATTGGTGGGCTCACCATTTTGTACGAATTGACTCGACTGTATTCGATCCGGCTTAGAAGAAAGATGAAACTTGAAAGTGCAGGGACCAAAAGTGACAAAATGTGAAACTTGAAAGTTTAGGGTCACAAACGACACGCTGAATCCTTGAAGTACGGGGGCTAAAATAGATACACTGCAAAAAGATTGTGAGACAAAATTTTTTTTGACCTTTTATACTTTTTTTTTAACGCACCCGGTCGAAGGTAAGACCGGAGTAGCAAGAACCCGGTCGAAGGGTAAGACCGGATATGCTAAGGTTCGGTCGAAGGAAAGACCGGGAAAGATAAGGTCCGATCGAAGGGTTTGACCGGAGATACAAATATCTGGTCGAAGGTGTAAGACCGGATATACAAGTATCCGGTCGAAGGTGTAAGACCGGATATACAAGTATCCGGTCGAAGGTGTAAGACCGGATATACAAGTATCCGGTCGAAGGGGCAAGACCGGAATACAAGAGTCCGGTCAAATGAGTAAGACCGGGAAAACAAGTATCCGGTCGAATACTCAGGTCGAATGCTCAGGTCGAATGACTATGAAAGCGATAAACACAAAAAAACAGATAAGATCGATTAAACTCAAATGACCGAAGAACACGAAGAAACCACCGAAGAACCCGATGAATTTCTGGGATTCGACCGAAGCCAACCCCAGAACCTTCGATCTTCGATCGAATAAAACCCCAGATAATCAACCAAAAGATTCGACCGGATGCGATATAATCAACAAAATCGATAAAAATAATGGCTAACCCTAAGACCGATAGCAAACAAAGAAAAAAAATTCTCAGATTCGATCGAAGAAAAAAAACTTTTAATTTCCCATAAAAATCGATCGAACAAAAACTTTTACCTTTGCAGAATCAAATAAATCAGATAAACATATAACGCAAACACTAACAATCAATTCAAGCAAATAAAGCAATGAACACAAGAAATTGATTTTAGGGTTTTAGACAAACCTTTTTACTGGATCAAACCTTTTTGCCTATCCGCTCTGATACCAATTGTAGATCCCAGTGCAGTGCAAACACAAGTAAATATGAACAATGAAGAACAGATTATAGATCACAACAACTAGTCATATGATTAATAATACTTCAAAGAGTTAAGGTTTACAGAGAGAATTTCTAATAAGGATATGTAAACCTTAAGAACTAGTAAACTGAATAATGATTTTCTCACCTCAAACTGTTCAACCCCAATTATGAACTAAATAAGCCTTTATATACTTAGGCTTTACAAGCAATTGGGCTTATGGGCTTGGACCCATCTAACTAAATAAACTATTAAAGAATTACATTATGCACCCTTATAAATACTTTATTCCACTTTCAACACTCAGGACTTTCAGTCCTAACAGCATTCATAAAACCTTTGGAAAATCTTTGGTCCCAATACGTGTTGAGTTTTGAGAAAGCATGTCTTTGTGATGTGGGTTTTCATAAGCATTGTTTAAAGACATTTTATTATTTGGGGAAACGTTAAATGTCGGTTAAATGTGTTTTAAGATTTACGAAGCTTTCGTTGGAAATTTACGTGAAGTGTTGGGCCTTTGGCTCGGGTTTTGACTAAATGAGTCGTGTGGACATTTGTCCGGATTTATAACCGTAACGAAAGATTTGAGTATGATGGTGTTTATTCGTGTCATTTGAGAGTTACATGCTTTGAGTGCGCTGGTCATTCATTTGGAGTCATGTAGCGTTTAGACTGAAATGTTGTAGATCCATAGACATTATGTCTGTTTTGTAGAAGCTGAGGTTTTGGGTTACACTTAGTGACCGCTCGGGTTGGCTAGCGAGTAGACAATAGGTGGCACGAGCTGCTGAGTTGGAACTCGTCTGGATTGGATAGGCACCCGTATCCGTAAGCCCTTGAAATGGAACTCGACGGAGTATGGCTAGAGGCAATAAACGGGTTGAAGTTGTGATGTCTGGTATGGCATGGGAACTAAGATCGGGATACGTGGTGAAATCCAATAACATCACGGGTGACCCCATTCATTTGTTCTCGCCACCCAAGATGGAAATGTTTAGAGGTCATGCGAGGAAGTTGTATGGGCGACCTACTTGCATGTCCTTCTATTCTCTTTGTGTATGGGTCTCTCCGTCGTAGACCCGGGGTATTTTAAACACTAATGTTATATTTTTACCAACTTTGGTTATGTGGAGTCGACGGTAAACGATGGCTCTAATATTGGGTTCTCCCCACGTATATTAAGGTTTGAATGAAATGTTTTATTCCTGCATGTTGATATTTAGTTTTCTTTCGTTTTTGGTCGTGTGAGTATTGGGCCTAGTGTCCATGTTTTCGGACGTACGATATGGATAGTGTTACTAATATTTCATACTTCGAGTTATACAAGTTGTGTCAATTTATAAAACGCATTTGCAATGAAGTATCCGTCCTTGAAAGTGCATGACTTTGAAAAGGAGTTGTTTCCATGTTTTATAGTTCATTATTTGAAAGGTTCTGATTTAAAGAGAAGTTCATCAATTTAAATGCTTTTACTTATGTAAAACTCTTGAGCTCTCTAGGCGTTAAGCTTAAACCCTTTTATTTTATCTACATGAGCATCATTTCCTGTTGGGGGTGCGGTTCTAGCAGTGCTTTGAGGAGTCGGGCCTTAGCCTTGAGCTAGAGTAAGTTGTTGGTAAAGTCTTCCACGGGTTGGAGATAGTGGCTACGCATGGGTTTCTGTAGCGCCCGTCCTTTATAAGTCCGAATGTATAGAATGGTTGTACGCATTGAGGTTAATCATTTTACTGTGGCTATAGACGAAGTAATTTTGATGTATTTAGAAAATTTAAATAATTTGTTATTTCCAGATTTAAGGTCAGATCGGAGTTGAGTGATAGCAGAATCTGTGTTAACCGATTGCCTGAAAGATGCATTGGTGCGTCTTATAAGTTTATCTTTATCGATTTTAGGAGTGGATCAGTGAAATCTGAGGATTTTGGAAGATTAGCATCGACCGTTGGCTTTGGGTTCGGAACCGTCGAGTTTCGAAATAAATTGCTCGGAGGGAAATTGAGGTCACTAATTTCCTGGAGGTAGTAATTGTTACCCAAGGTTGGGAGACAACCGTAACCCTATGAGTAAAGGTTACTTTGAAGAGTTGAGTATTCGCTTGGTTAGGAATGAAATGTGCCCAAGAAGGGTAGCTAATACGGATGTCGGTATTAGGATCACGTTATTGATTTTGGCTCTTGGGGTTAAGGACAATCCTCTCTGCGAACAGTGTTCCGTTGAGAAAAGTAGATTTCGAGGACGAAATCGTTCTAAGGTTGGGAGAATTGTAACACCCGGAATTTCGTTTGGTCTCTTTGCGAAAAAGAATAGAGGAAAAAGGGGTTTACTGTGCTGGTCTACAGAAAACTGCGTACGGGTCGTGCGCAAGGTCCAGGCCTCGGCAGTGGGTTTACGCACGGGTCGTGCGCCTTTCCTTCTTTGAAAGCGCACGGGTCGTGCGCCCTGTCAGAGTGCTTTTTGAGACCAGCCATAAATATCTTTTGGTGAGATATTTTCTAATATCTCAAATTTCTTTCTCTCTCTCAGTTTCTCTCTCTTTCTTTTCCTTTTTCTTCTTTCTATCTTCGAGGTATCGTTTGGATGCTAGTTTGCGGTGTTTCTAGCAAGGGGTCGGTGTTTTAAGCTTCACCTCTTCGTCGTGATCGATATCTGGTTTTCCGGGTTTTATTCTAAAACCTACTGGTGAGTTCCTACTACCATTTTACAAACTTTATACATGTCAAAACTCTTATTTGCGAAATCCGAAGTATTTCTACGGTATGATTTCATGTTCTCTACATTTTGATATAAATGAAGTTTTTGGTGATTTTCGGGGTTCCCGATCAGTTTTGACTAAAATGACTGGTTCCGCCTTATTGAAGTAAAATGATGTTTTACTTGCACATTATGTGGATATGTGAAAAGAATGTTTAAGAACTCATTTTAATGATTTTCATTCTTACCAAAAGTTGAACTGGAAATGACATTTTGTTTATAAAATGTGTTTATACCATATGTTTATTTATGGTTGGTCACATATGTTGTTGTGACAGGTCTGTACCATTACTAGCGGATCCCTAGGTTTTGAGTCGACTGTATTATTGGGATGTCATATTCCCCATCTTGTAGCTATGGATGCATATGATCCTCGGGGGCAACTTGGTAAGGTTATGTGAGGCCGGATACTAGCCATGGTTCATAGTGATCCTAGTGAAGGAGTATACATTGGTTTTGCTTGGGGCTAGATCTCACGTTGTAGCACGGACTTATGTGCTCGTATCCTCGGATTCCAATTGTTTAGCTCATAACTCGGATTGGTGGTCTACTTTGTGTTACACCACAATCCTTGGTAAAATGGTTCTTTTGTCATCGTATGATGAGTTTTGGACCGAAAGGGCCCGGTTGTGGCAAGATGTTATCTTTTATAAATTAAACCTTTATGAAAAGATTTCCTTATGATACTGATGTTTATATTTCGGGAAGTTTATAAAAGAACTACTTGTGCATTAAATTGTGAGGTTCTGGGAAGAAGGTTTATGGTCTCATTTTAAATGGATTTCATTCTTATCAATAGTTAACTTGGAAATGCTTATCTGAAAGGTTTCCCTTTGATACAAATGTTTATATTCTTGAGATTTATAAACTGTATATTCTCACTAGGCTTTAAGCCTAACACTTTTTCTCAAATGATGTGTATAACAGGTTCCTTTAGCGGTGGGTCGTCGAGGGTTTGAGTGTCGAGTGTGGACTCGATGCATTGTTTGAGATGGCTAGTATTTGGAGTTGGGCATTGTTAAAGTCTCATTCTTTTGGTGAGATATAGATCGTCAACTGATGTAATCTATATAGTTATGTTTAGATTAGTTTGTTGATAAATTCTATACCCGTTCAGATTTTGTATAGTCTTAAGGACTGGTCCTCTTTATGGGAAGTTTATATCAATACGAATGTCTTGTTTCCATATTTCCAGTTTTAATTTACTCTGATTTTTAGGGTGTTACAAACTGGCCCTAAGTCCTGGGTAGGGATTGTCGGCTCTGGCATTCCCATGGACTGCCTATATTTCCTAACACACGAAACGGTCTGATCGGCATAAGCAAGTGTTAAGTCAGATTTTATAGTAATCATTGTATTTATAACCTTGTAGCTAATACTGTGTACATAGCGCTATTCTATCTTGTATTGGCCAAGGGTATTTAAGTCCCTTGTGGCCTTTGTGTTTTGTAAGTCATTAAGCGCATTCTTGCTAATACACATTCTTTGCATCTTACACTTTCTCTCTCTACTTTCTCTCACATAGATTAGATCGATCTTGGAATTACAATTGGTATCAGAGCCTAATATGAATCTGAGAGATTTGAGAGAAACAATTTTCAATCTAAATTTGTTATTAATTCAGAGAATTTGATCGAGTTTCTTGATCTCTATCAAGAAAATCTCATGATCTAAATTTTTTACAAATTTCTACTGAAATTTGATCAAATTTTCTTATAGATTGATTCGTTGGATTTGTATTCATTGTTAGATCAATTTTGTTTCACACAAGAATTTCAGTTTTTGAATGTTAATTTTAGGAATTTTGTGATTTTGGACCGTTATGTGAAAAGCGTATTGTTCGATTCGTCAAATTTCAATTCTGCGGAAAATTGTTAGAATTGGTTATGTCTTAGCTATCTGGACTGAGCTCTATGAGAAGGTTATGAGCAAGAGGCATTCAAGAAAGCCAAAATATGTGCCTTATCAGAGGTTTCTGCAACTTATTGTCCGAAGCATGCTGAGATCCACCAGAGAGATTCCAAAAAGACTGAATCATGAGATTGCACCTGAAAATGAAATGACACATCTTCAAAAGCAGAAGCAATCCTTCGCTTTTGAGATGCCAGTACCTGCTGCACTGCTTGCTGTAATTCCAAGATCGATCTAATCTATGTGAGAGAAAGTAGAGAGAGAAAGTGTAAGATGCAAAGAATGTGTATTATCAAGAATGCGCTTAATGACTTACAAAACACAAAGGCCACAAGGGACTTAAATACCCTTGGCCAATACAAGATAGAATAGCGCTAAGTACACAGTATTAGCTACAAGGTTATAAATACAATGATTACTATAAAATCTGACTTAACAATCTCCCCCTTAGTAATCATTGGCGCTCCGGTCTTCAATGTAGGCTGATACACCCATCTTCAAATTCAAATCAGACCTTCTAAGCGTCTTAGCGTAGCTTCTTGACTAAAAAAAAATTTCTTCTCAGCATCTTTCAGACTATGTTGTCTTTGTTGCCTTGACAAGACTGGACCAATTTGTAATAATCTTGGAGGAATAAATGGTTCAAGAACAGGAACATCATCTTGTGATCTAGACGACACACCTCTTTTAAATGTACTCGAAGGAGTTGTGGTGAGTTGGAACAACATAAGGACAAGTATAACTGAAGAAATAGAATCTTGAGCAGATAAACTTTGAACTCTTTATCTCTTTAACTTCTCCCCCTTATGACCTTGATGATCTGGATCATATTGGTCATGTCTACGCTGGAGACGAGATAGCTTCAGATCTAAAAGACTGAGTCGAAGAAGCTTGCAAGAAATCTGTAAGAGGCACAAATTTGACTTGATACTTGAAATGATTCACCTGTTGAGCTCTTTTACTCCCCCTACACAAATGTACTGTCCACTGTATTCACTTTATGTACTCCCCCTCGAAATTAGATATAAACAGTTGTTCTTTCAGAATTTTCTCCTTATTCACTCCCCCTCGAAATATGCACATACCCACTTACACAGATATGAGAACAAAAGTATCGAAACATCAATCGTAGAAAGAAAAATATACTGAATATAGATTTTGAAACAACTTAATATATAAAATTTTTAAACGCTATACAAATTAAATTCTACTCAGAAAAATATCACAGATTAATCAATCAATTGAAATCAAGTGTGTGTTTTTTAATACAGATACAAGTTTCATTGCATATCAAGTTAATACATATTCAGTTTCAAAAACTTACATCAATCTATTCAGTGTGCTAGCATGCGAACTTTGATTAGCTTCAAGTAAATGTAATTCTAAAAATGTAACACCCGCATTTTTATCTTCGGGTAAAAAGTTAATTATTTCCCAAAGTTCGGGGGGGTTAAATGTAACTTGGATTAATTTAAATACAAAATTTTGAGATATTTTGGAAATGTCTCATAATTGTGATTTGATCCAGTGAACTTTGAAGAGAAAAGCTTGAGAGAGCTTTTTGGTGGGTTTATTTCTTTTCCTCTTTAAGGTTTGTTTCTTGTTTAAATCTTCGGTTTCGTTATGTTTTAGCCGTATAGATTTGTATTAGGAAGCTTTCCATCCGATTAAAATCCTGTTTTTCCGTTTTTGGTGTCGCCGGAATCTGGGTCGGAGCTCCGGCGAGATTCTGGTTGAACAGTCCGACCGGAAAAAGAGAAGGCTGGAGTGTACTATGCGTTTCCTTTGGGAAGCGCATAGTAGACTATGCGTTCCCTTTGGGACACGCATAGTGTGCCATGCATTACCTGTGGGACACGCATAGTGTGCCATGCGTTCCCTGTGGGACACGCATAGTGTGCCATGCGTTCCCTGTGGGACACGCATAGTGTGCCATGCGTTCCCTATGGGACACGCATAGTGTGCCATGCGTTCCCTGTGAAACACGCATAGTGTACCTTGCGTTCCTTGTGGGAAACGCATAGTGTGGTCTGCGTACCCTTCTGTTCGCGCTCAAGTCTTCTTTGCTCCGCCGGTTAGTTTCTGTTGTCGGTGTTTTAGTTAGGTAGCGGGAGAGTTATCTGTGCTTCGACTTACCGATTCTTTCGGTGTTGTCATAGGTAGCATTATTTAAGAAGAAGGAAACAGAGGTGAGTTCCTACTATCATTTTAAACTTTACACATATCAAAAGTTACCTTTTGGATCTTATCTTGTTAAAGTAAAATGATGTTTTACTTGCACGTTATGCGATTATGCGAAAAGAATATTAAAAAGCTCCTTTTAATGATTTTCATTCTTACCAAAAGTTGAACTGGAAATAACATTTTATTTATAAAATGTATTTATACCATATGTTTATTTATGGTTGGTCACATATGTTGTTGTGACGAGTCTGTACCATTACTAGCGGATCCCTAGGTTTTGAGTCGACTGTTTTGTTGGGATGTTATATTCCCCAAATTTGTAGCTATGGATCATATGTTCCTCGGGGGCAACTTGGTACGGTTATGTGAGGCCGGATACTAGCCATGGTTCATAGTGATCCTAGCGAAGGAGTATACATTGGTTTTACGCTTGGGGCTTGATCTCACGTTGAAGCACGGACTTTTGTGTTCGTATCCGCGGATTCCAAATGTTTAGCTCGTAACTCGGATTTTTGGCCTACTTTGTGTTACGTCACAATCCTTGGTAAAATGTTTTATTGTCGGTCCTTTTATGACATGTTTATAACGGAAAAGCCCGGTTGTGGCAAAGGCTTAAATTGTAAATTTAACCTCTTTGGAAATATTATCTTATGATACAAATGTTTATATCTTTTGAGCTTTATAAACTGTATGTTCTCACCAGGCTTTAAGTCTGACACTTTTTCTCAAACGGTATGTGTAACAGGTTTCCATTAGCGGTGGGTTGTCGTGGTTTTTGGAGAGACGAGTTTTGAGTCTCGAGGTTTTTGGAGATAGCTAGTATTGTATCTGGGCATTTGTTAAGTCCCATTCTTTTGATGAATTGTGGTCTGTCAACTGATGAAATCTGGATATAGGGATCTAGATTAGTTTGTTGATGAACCCTTTATCTGTGCAGGTTTTGTAAAGTCTTAAGGACTGATCCCATTTATGGGAAGTTAATTGCAATACTCCCGTCTTGTTGCCAGGATTCCAAGTTTTATTTTACTCTGATTTTTGAGGTGTTACAAAAAATATAATAGAGAACTTTGCCTTTACTCACATTAAGTTGTCAAGAATTAAGACTTTCAAAAATTTATAGGTTTTTCGCAACTTTAAAAGTATCACCAAGTATCATGAGATGTGTGCTCATTGGCATCTTTCTATAATATGTGCACATTGGCATCTTCACATTATTGTGCTCTTTGGCATCTTTTAGTGTTGTGCACATTGGCATCTTTTAATCAAGAAGTTTGGTAAGTAAAAAACATGTCGTAAACGTAACTTTCTATCTAATCCTATTGCAGGATTTGGGTCAGCCGCTCCCAGACCAGTTAGCCTTAGGGGACTAGGTGTCAAGCACCCCTTGGAACTTACTCTCCCAGATCAGAAAGGCTACATCGACAAATCATAAACCCATTTATACCAGTAGAACATGACTTTCGATCTGGTTTTATAGAAGGATTTGGGTTCGATCACTCCCAGACCAATTGACCTTAGGGGACCAGATGACAAGCATCCCACGGAACTTACTTTCCCAAAACAGAAAGGTCACAGGTACAAACTTTTAAACTTAGTGATTTCTGTATTTTATATATTTAAATTTCATCTCAATCACTCGGTTTTACATTTAAGTGCTTAGCCTATATTTTCATTACGATCCATAATTCTGACTTTTTAGGTTTTCTAAGCATTGTAAACTATAAATATTCCGAATGACACAACTTTAAAGCATTCTCAAAAATTTCAAACATGTTTTGCTGACCTTTCGATTTATGTAAGACTTGAAATTTGAACATATAAAACTTAGATATAAACAAAGCAACTTGAAAATTTATCCTAGACAAACATTTTATTCAAAAGAAAGAAGAACTGTAAAACTTTTACTTTATAGAATAAAATTTGTGAAGGTTTAAACTTTTAAATTCAACATGCCGAGTTTTGAAAGCAGAAAATTAAATCGTTTTTCGTCTAAGGATTTTATAAAAATATCGGCAAGTTAATATTCAGTTGGAACAAAATATAATTCAATAATACCTTCTTCCACATGATGTTTAATGAAGTGGTACCTCATATCAATGTGTTTGGTTTGCACTTATTCAGGTTCTGATCGAACTAGCTCAGATTCTTGAATAGCTTGATGTGACTGGAACAGCATCACTATGAGAGATAGGTACAATGGAATTTGAAGTAGATGCGCTCACAGTTTCTCATATGTCCAGAAGCTAAACACATTGAAGGGCGAGTCCTGAGCTGCTTTACTCAGAAGTCATTAACATTTGAAGAACGAGTCCTAAACAGATATGTTTAGAAGTCGAATTTATGATTTCCCTTTAAGTTTTGGATGCCTGCAACACAGATTTAGCTTTTGGAATCCACTGAAATTTGGATCCAGGTTTGTTAGGTGCATTTCTAGAACGAGAAAAGTTGTTAGATTTGACAAACAAAGCATGGGTAAAATTATTAGAGAAATGAACATAATCATCAGTAGAGGACGAAGCAAAATCATCTGAACTAGAACCAGAGGAAGAATATGAGACATCTTTTGCAATTTGAATCATTTGCTTTATTGAATATTTGTTGGATTTATTACAAACAGCAAATGAATCACTACTACAAATTTTGTCTACATATCGATCCTCAACAGTTGCAGATTCATCATATTTCTGCTTGACCCTCCATATCTGCCTTGTAGAAGTCCTCAAAGTCCTATCTGAAACATTAGAATCAAAAGAATTAGAATTTTCAGAAATGACATTAGCTTGCTTCTTTGACTTCCTTGACCTTCTTCTTTTACGCTTTGGTTTATATTACTCATCATTTAGCGTAAAAGAGTCATCAATAAATTCCGATTTAAGATTTGAATGTGAAGAAACAATTTTACCTAAGAAGCCCAACTGATCAAACAATAAACCTGAATTTGCCTCGGAGTCAGAAATTTTTTCAGAAAAAGATAAGTCTGAACAAAGTTTGTGCGACCCACTGGTGGCGCAAACTGCGTTTTGCGCTACCAGCTGCTGGCGCAAACTGTCAGTTTTCTCTACCAGTGGTTGGCGCAAACTATCACTGATTGGAACTTCTTGCGTATTTTCCTTAGAATCAGTAGAAAATCCAGAATTAATTTTGTCATCAAAATCTTGTTTTTGAGAAATTAAATTTTCTTCAAAACTTGATTTCCTAATAAAAAGAAGTAAATCGTTTTCAAATTCATTTTGAAGACTTTGTTCTTCCATTTTAACTTCAAGATCAACGATTTTGCCCTCTAACACTAATGTGGGAGTATATCTCTTAGTATCATAAGAAAACGGAGATATATTTTCCTTATTAGCGTTAATAGCATATATATATATATCGAAATAATCATTTGGTAATGAAGATATAATGGAAGATTTGACATTTAAAACATTTTTAGATCTTCTAGACTTCTTTGATTTTTCAGGAAAATATTTTGCATTTTCGCGAGTATACACAAACGGTAGTTCCATTTTCGTGTTGTTCATCCTTTTCTCATTTTCGATATCTAAAATTTGCTTTTCATTTGTCCACTCAATTTTAAATTGAGGGGCATATCGAGCAAGTCTTAAATAATTGAATTTATATAAACTGGGGACTTTTTCTATAGCTTGATTTAAAAAATGCGGATTTTCAAAACCAAGTCCTCATTTTTCTTTTATTGAATCATAACTCCTTGGTTTATTCATATAAATGGTTTGCTCAGTTTGATCCCGTAGATATAATTTTTCTTCCAACTCATTTATTTTATCCGAAAAAATTTCTTTTAATTTGGTCATTTCCGTCAAATAATCAAGATAAGTCTGATTTGAAATTTCTAAGTCATCCAATTTCTTTTGAAATTTCTCTTTTGTATCTGTCAAAATAAATTTTTCAATCAAAATAGACTTTTCTTTATTTAATTGCTTTTCAGATAATAACTTTGAGCGTAAATCATGTAAGGCAGTTATAATGATGTTCATTTACGAAGATATAAATTTGTAATCAAATTCTGAAGGTACCTCAGATTCATCAGTTGAAGAATCTTCATCATCATCATCTCTTTGAACAACTCCTATGAAGCACATAGCAACAGTTTCCTCATTTTCTGCTTCGTTATCGGAGTGATCTAGTCAGTGCTCTTCTTCAGCTAGCAGAACGATTCTGTTCTCTCTCTTTTCGGCTAGTTCCATCTTCTTCCGGTAATACGCCGAATCCCGAACCACCTTTACTAGACACTCCTTTGCAATGTGACACGACTTTCCACATTTGAAGCACGCAGTAGCTTTCTTAGGCTCAGGCTCTTTGGCAGGCTTGTACTTTTTAGACCCCGAAGTGAAGCGAAGGTTGTTGGAACCCAAACGATGCGGGAACTTCTTGTTGTAGTGCTGGGAGAGAAGAATCATCGCTTTCTCTAGTGCCTCACCATCGTCATCAGTGGCCCCGTCATAAGCATTCTCAGACAATGCTTGTTCAGCCAATTGGCTCGCGAGGAGGGCAATTTGGTCCACTGTCTTCGGCTTGTTCTTCTTATCAAGCTTGGCTTTCTTCTCCTTGACGATGCTCTCATATGTCATCAAAATCTCATAAAGCTCTTGAATTTGCATGGTTGAGACCCGGACATCGTTCCTCAATCGGTGGCATGATTTGTTCCATTCCGTTTGAAGAGCGTTGAGGAACTTCAGATTAGCCTCTAATTCAGTCTTGGTCACTTTGATCTTGTGTCGATCGTTCAGCACTGCCCAGAACCTGTCGAAGACAGTCTTCAGAGACTCACCATCCTTGGCTTTGAACTTCTCAAAGTTGTTCATGTAGCGCGTTTGCCGGAGTTGTGTTGCAACCGCTGATCCAAGCATAATCTTCTCTAATTGTGTCCACATCAGCATTGGATTGTTCTTGTAACAGTCAATCCGGTTGTAGATAGAGTTTGGCAAGGCTAGGATCAGGTTAGACTTTATCTCACGATCGGCTTTATATCGCAAAGTCTCTTCGGCTGTGTACTCATCGGTAGGCTTCAAAATCATAGCAGTCGGTTTAGTTGCAGTTGCGGGAATCTCTTTCAAGGGTTTTTCGAAAGGTCCTTGAGTGAGTGACTTCATCATGTTTTCTCCATTTGCTTGACGTTCGATGAAGTTAATGAACCGATCTTGCCATTGAGGGAACTCATTCTCATTGACCAAAACTGGAGGACGAGTGTCCGTTCCCAACGACATCATGATGGCGTTCTTGTAAATCTGAGCTTGAAGAGAAAATTTTGAAATATCTATAAAGTCAGTAAACTCATAAAATGCTAAGTCTGGAAGCAGAGAAACTGGCGCAAGTAGGTGGCGCAAACTAGAGGTTTGCGCGAGGAGAAGGTGGCGCAAAGAAAGCTTTGCGCGAAGAACTGATGGCAAAAAATATACTTTTCACGAGAAGACTGAAGGCGAGAACAATCCTAAACTTGGTGAAAAACTGAAGAAGAATCTGGCGCAAAGTTGAGATTTGCGCTATATGTAGTGGCGCAAAGTTGAGATTTGCGCTACTGAAGGTGGCAAAAATCTGACTTTTGCTCTAGAAACTTAACCCCTGATGAACTTATTGATGTTGGCAAAAACTTTGAAGAACTGGCGCAAAAATCGAGAACTGACGCAAACTCAAGAAATCTTCTAATTCGATCATAAAAACGAATCTGATGAATTATGCCTACACATATAAGATCGAAAACTGATTTCTAACCACAAGAACAACCTCAAAGTGTGCATGTTGGTGTTGTCATGCCCAGAGTGCCTTGAAGTCAAACACTTGTTGATCACATAAAAGAATTGGTAATAAAATGGAGGCAGGTTTGACTTTTTAAAATCACTGATCTTTGTGAGGCTCCCAACATATCCTAAGGCAAGAATACCAGTAAACACTTCTTGATCTCTTGGATAAGGATCAAAAGTATTCCTTCCTTCTCTTGAGTCTGGCAATGGAAGATCAAGAATCAGTCTTAGTCTCTGATAGGCCAGCTCGAATGTAAAGTTGTCAATTTGGATTGTGAAATACTTTCTTTGGCCTTCCACAACATGCTCAATGGTTTTCCAAGCTTGTTGTAAGTAAATCAGTGGCACAGTAGCAGTTAAGGCAATGCAGATTGGGTGATTCTTCAGAATCTCCTTAATCAGTAGCTTGACCATGAGGTTGTCAAAGACCACATGATGATTGTTTGGTGACAATGGGAGATAATCTTATGAATTGATCAACTGAAGATCTGGATCTGCACCAATTTCAGATTGAACATTGGATCGGGAGGAAGGCATAGGCATTTCCCGTGAGATACTTGGATCATGTTCATCCATCTGAACTATAGGATCACCATTGTGAATGTTCGCCATTGGAATACCTGAGAAGTTTAAAATGATTGGATAAAATCCAATATGTCAGTATAAATCCAAAACTTGTTTTCAGAAAACCAATTTGAAGTACGGAACAATGTACTTTGGAATATTGCAATGAAAGCACAATGAGTTGCAGTAAGCAAATTGCAATTTCAGATGAACAAATTTTAAAAAAAAAATCATCACACAAGACAAATCACTGTTCATCACCAGTACTATTTTATCAATACGGCATATGAACAGTTATTATAAGCCCATATTGAAAAACCCTAAAAAAAGTATCAAGAATCTGATGTATGTCAAAAGCAATCGAACATACTCAACAAATTTGTAAACTTAATGTAACAGTGAAGAATTGAACTTTCTTAACAAAGCAATCGAAAATTTTCACAAGAGTGGAATTTCAGTTCTTATTCGATGAAAAGAAATCGATGTAACAGAGAAGAATCCACGAATGAAGCTTTGATGAACACGTACATTGAGAATCGATGATGATGCTTGAAAAATCGAAAAGTCGCAAAGAGAAACGAGAGAAAATACTCTAAGTGCTGGAACTCACAGTGAATGATAATGAGAGAAGTGAGAGTGTCGGATGTATATATACTCGAAGAAACACGCAAGTCATAGAACGCGCAAGTAATGAAACTCGCAAAGCCCTAGAACTTGCAAACCGGACAAACTCGCAAGCAACGCACGATTTGAAATTTACTTCTCTCATATCAAGGAAAGTGGTATTTGTCTCAAAGATTGACAAATATGTGTGTGTTTTTCACTTAAGGGTCAATTTAAGTGAAAAATTGTGAAACACGCAAGCCTAAGGAGTAAAAACCATGAAACTCGCAAACTGAAGAATGTAATTGACCAAACTCGCAAGCCTCATTTTGCGTGTTTCTGAAACTCGCAGACAATGATTTGCATGTTTATGAAACTCGCATATCACGTCTTGCGTGTTTCAAGAACTCGCAAGGCTTTAGTTTAGCGTTTCAAGAACTCGCAGAACACTTCTTGCGTGTTTCAAGAACTCGCAAGTCTTGAGTTGCGCGTTTTGAAGATAACACAATACTATGCACGTTTCCACACTTAAAATATTTTGAGAAAAGTTTCCAGAAATAAAATATTTCTAAAAATGGAAACTTTGAAACTTTTTAGCACAAAAACATTATTTTTCTCATAAAAACTTTTCGGATCTCACAAACACACATACACACACACACTTACAGACTTTTTCATTTAGCTCTCCCTCGAAGTGTGCACATGTCTTAATTTTCTCCCCCTTGATTTTTGCATTTAAGCTCAAATCTTGAAGTACGAGTCCTGATCTGATTTGATCAGAAGTCATAGTCCAATATGCAAACCTGTAAAACAGATAAATATTTTGTACTCATTGAACATGAGTCCAGGTTTGTTAATAATATCTTGAAATTGAGTCAATGAATTACATAAGCATGCCAAATGTAAAGAAATGCTCCCCCTCAAAACTATAAAGAATGATGTAACTATTCATTAAGGTTCAACATGCCAAGTTTGCTGACTAGAAAAGTAAATCTCTTTTCATCAAGAGGTTTAGTAAACAAATCAGCAATCTCAAAGTCAGTTGAAACAAAATGCATCTCTACATCACCTTTTTCAACATGGTCTTTAATAAAGTGATACCTGATATCTATGTGCTTCGTCTTTGAGTGCTGCAGAGGATTTGATGTGATTGCTATTGCACTCTTGGAATCACAGTAGATTGGTACCTTATGGAATGTATATCCATAATCTCTCAGTTGGGTTCTCATCCACAGAACTTGTGAGCAGCAGCTTGCAGCCGCAACATATTCCGCTTCAGCTGTAGATGTGGATACGCAATTCTGTTTCTTTGACGACCATCTGACCAGCTTGTCTCCTAAGTAGTGACATACTCCTGATGTGCTTTTTCTATCTAGTTTGTTTCCTGCATGGTATGCGTCTGTATATGCTATTAGTTCAAACTTAGAATCTTTTGGATACCAAAGGCCCAGATTTGGTGTGCCTTTGAGATACCTCAAGATTCTTTTCACAGCAGAAAGGTGTGACTCTTTAGGATTAGCCTGATACCTTGCACAAAAACATGTTGCAAACATTATATCTGGCCTACTTGATGTCAAATAAAGAAGAGATCCAATCATGCTTCTGTAGGTATGTTGGTCTACTGATTTTCCGGAGATATCAGCATCCAACAAACTTCCAGATTGCATGGGAGTCTTCATAGGTGAAGTAGAGTTCATGTCAAGTTTGTTCAACATGTCTCTAATATATTTTGCTTGATTTATAAAAATCCCATCCGGGGTTTGTTTGACTTGCAGGCCTAAGAAAAATGTTAATTCACACATCATTGACATTTGAAAACGCTTTTTCATAATATTTTCAAATTCTACACATAATTCTTGTGAAGTAGAGCCAAAAATAATGTCGTCAACATAAATTTGCACAAGTATGAGATCCTTACCTTTCTTTTTAAGAAATAAAGTAGTGTCAATTGTACCTTTCCGAAAACCAGACTCGGTTAGATAGACTGATAGAGTTTCATACCATGCTCTTGGCGCTTGTTTTAATCCATATAGTGCCTTGTCAAGAACATAGACATGATCTGGGAACTTCGGATCCACGAAGCCTTCAGGTTGACTCACATATACTTCTTCATGAAGAATGTCGTTGAGAAAAGTAGACTTCACGTCCATTTGATAGACTTTGATGTTCTTGTGAGCCGCATAAGGAAGAAAGATCCTTACGGCTTCAATCCGAGCAATGTGTGCATAGGTTTAGTCATAATCAATTCCTTCTTGTTGATTGTAACCTTTTGCCACTAGCTGTGCTTTGTTCCTCACAATAATTCCAGCCTCGTCCTTTTTGTTTCGGAAGACCCATTTTGTGCCAACAATGGATTTGTCATTGGGTCTCGGTATCAATCTCCACACCTTGTTCCTTTTGAACTCATTTAGCTCATCTTGCATTGCATTTATCCAATCTGGATCCTTTAAAGCTTCAGATGGCTTCTTGGGTTCAATGTTGCTCAGAAAACTTGCAAACATGCAAAAATTGGTTGTTGCCGGTGGAAAAGCAGATTTGGTAGACACTCTAGCAGACGGGTCACCAATAATGTTTTCTGGAGGATGGTTTCTTGTCCATTTGTGTGAGCTTGGTAAAACATCAACTTCTGTTTGATTGTTAGAAGATTCAAACTCATCTTGTATTGTTGGTTCTTTAGAAGTAGAAGTGATTTGTACTTCTAGTTCTTCTAAAGTAGATAAGATTGGACTTGATGTGCTTTGCAATGGAATAGCTTCTTCAGTGGGAGTTTCCAACACATTCTCTTCAGGTGTGATTGATGTAGATGGAACATCTTCATTTGTAGCTGAAGTTGTGTTGTCTGAAACTTCTTGAACTTGACTTGTAGAAGCTTCACCATTATCTTCAGAGGGTTATGATATATCTGCAGTGGTAGTATATGAAAAGGTTTAAGGGAACTCACCTGAATGCTAGGAATATGACACACACCGAACCACTCTATCAATCAAACCAAACCCCTACAAGCCAACCAAGAAAACAAGAGAGGTAAGCCACTCGATTACTTCTAAAAGTTGTGTCTCATTTCTCTTAACGATTTTTTTAAGACCCGAGCTCGAGGAGGCCAACAAGGAACCCAAAAAGGATCCGACAAACCCGAATAATAATCTCCTGGATCCCCCTAAGTCCCGACCAAGGAGAGCCTAAGTTTCCTGTTTCCCGGTTGCAACGAACGGTTCCCGGGTTGCCTCCCGAGTTCCTTGGTTCCCGGTGCAGCCTTTCGGGTTCCTTGGTTCCCGGTGCAGCCTTTCGGGTTCCTTAGTTCCCGATAATCCATCCGGGTTCCTTGGTTCTCGGTTGGCTATCCTAGTTTGTTGGTCCCGGAGGTGCTTAACAAGTTTGTAGAAGGGGGGGGGGGGCGTTGAATACAAACACATAAATTTAAAGTTTAATAAATTGTTTATTGATAAATCAAACACAATTTACAAGTTTGTTGCGGAATAGATTAAGACAGACTCAATCTAAACAAACTTAAGAAACACTAAGATGGTTGCACAAGAATTTCAGAGAATGGGGGATTATAGAAAACAAAGGTTTTCTATTTGGAGTTCAAGGGTTGAGCACACCCTCAGATGGAGGGGTGAACTTCTTATTTATACCTTATGCATTAAATGCATGGCAGGGCACTTTACACGTGGCATTCACTGATTGGCTTTGTAAGTCTGACTTTGGGAGACATGCTTTCGGCCGGATCATGAACAGTGTAGTTGACAGAGTTGTTGTACGAATTATGGCAGAGGCATGTCCTGTCTAATACATCGTACTGAGTTGTGCAAGGTAAGACAAATGGAAACTTGAGGTATAAGCTTTGTGATCATTCAATCGCTGAATATCTCTTTCTACAGAGATATCAAGAGTTCAGCGATCGCTGAAGCTTTCCTTATTTTCCTTCGCGTATAAGTAGAGTTGTCTTTGCTTCACTGGTATCCGCATCAGGTCATTAGTAGACTTCTCTTTGTTCAGCAGCTTCGTCTTCGATTCAGCTATGAACATCAGTTGACACGAGACTTGTCTTCAGGGATTACGTTACTGTTTACATTAGAACTATCAGCGATAACTGAACAGGCTCAGTTTGATCACTGATAGTGAAACACTAATACATATTAAATGTTTATAAGAAGGACTATCAGCGATAACTGAACAGACTCAGTCTGATCGCTGATGGTGAAACACTAATACATATTAAACGTAATTTTCACTAAGTATAGAAAATGGTCGTTATCAAATCACTGAGAGAGTTTGGATCAACAATCTCCCCCTATTTGATAATGACAAAGTAACTGAAGAAAATTACTTTATAATTCAAAATGATGGAATAATCAGGACTCATAACATACATGTCCCAATTACTATTTTGAGGGATCTTTTACAGTACTGATAGAGTTAAGTACTTCAGTGAAATTTTCATTAATCCAAGAAAAGAATTACAAGGTATGAAAATTACAAGTACAAGTGATGTACTAACTACTGTAAGTTTAAACTAATAGATTACAAGAAAGAAAACTAAACTATCATCTATCTAAAGAGGGTTTAGGAGGATTAATCAAATACTCAGGTATTTCTTCTCCTTTTTGCCTTCGCTCTAAAGATTCTTTGCAGATGATCGCTATGATTGGCTCAGCAGCAGGAGAGAGAGTACACCATAAGCACATGAGATCCTTGAGAAGAGCGAGGGGACAGATAGGGATTTTAGAGACTCTTTGAAATCTGAGTTGTTCCTCTTCATCTCTGAAGAAGATTCCAAAAGGTTCATCAAGAACTTGTCCCGCAACATATGGTCCGCCAGGAGGCAGAGATAGATCCAGAACTGAAAGATCAGGAGGAGGATCGAACAGAGCTTCTCTTGAGAATTTGATGGAGGTTTCATTTCTGATCACTGCGACATTATCAGATGAGGAGGAGATAGGCTTTCTCTTGATTTGCTTGGACTTTGGAGAAAGAGTAGATGGCACCTTTAGTATAGCAACGGCTCTGTTGATGAGGGCATTATTCAGCCTTTCAACATAGCCTCTGTATGTTGACTTTGATTTCTTCAGCGCACCTTTGAACTCAAGCCACTCCATGTAGCCGAAGTCTTCCAGCTTTGAAATGAACATAGCCTTGCAGCTTACATCCTCTCTGGTAATCTCCATGGTGACAGAAAGTTTATCCTTCTTCTTTCTCCCAGAGATAGCAACAGCTACGATCCTCATTGGGTCAGAGCGATAGTCAATTTTGTGCTTGCACCAATCGACTGTAATATCGTTGATCGCTTTTTATTTGGAGCGTTTCTATTCAATCTCTTTCAAAAGAGCTGCCTGGACTTCCACTGGTTTGCTTTTCAGCTTCTTTTCTTTGACTTAAGAAGACTGAATTTTGAGAGCCAGAGAGGCATCTCTTTGACAGTCAGTAATCAACTTCTCAGCCCTGACGGATTCTTCGATTTCAGCTTCAGTCAGGAACTCTAGATCCGTTGATTGAGAGGGGATCTTTCGACGTTGATTCTCCATATGAGAGATCATCTCTGTTTTTTTCTTCATCTCTTCCTCTGACCAGTGAGATGGTCTAGAGGGCCTTCCATGATGTTGCAGGGACTCTTCCTCTTCTTCATCCTCTTCATCAATCTCTCTTACAGAGATTGGGATTGTTTGGTCATCAGCTTCAGCAGCTGGGATTATTTGGAGCTCTTTACCCTTAAGCAGGGGAGAGAACTATTTGGTCAGAAAAAGAAAAAGGTTAGATTTATTTTTAGGGAAGAAGAGAGATAAAGGCTAGAAAGAAACAGGGGTAGGAGTTTTATAGAAGGATAATGGAACGAGAGTAAGGCATACCTGAGAAGGATTCTCCTCAGGTAGTGAGATCATCTTCAGGCTTTCCTCAGCAGATGCACCTTTGCTTTGGGAAGGGGTTCCTGAAGATGTCTCATGACTCCCCCCTGCTTTGATAACTTCTTTCGAAGCTATCGCTGATGAAGTGACGGTTGAAGAACACAATAGAGATTGATCTTCTTCATCGTCATCATCATCATCTTGATGAGGTTCTTCCTCTTGATCTTCAAGATCAAGGGCTTCATCTTCATCGTCTTCCTCTTCCTCTTCTTCGACTAATTCAACGATGGTAGGAGGGGCTTTCTCAGCAGCTAACTCCCCCTCAACATGAGATGGAGTTTCCTTCGGTTGTTCAACAGCATCAGCTTCTTTCTCCTTATCTTGTTCAACTTCTTTCTCCCCCTCTTTGTTTTTCCTTTCCAAACTCCTGTGACAATCGCTTCTTGGAGAGTAGAGATTTGAGAAACGTCAGCTTTGGAGGCGCAGTTGGCTGTCAGCGTCTTCACTGCTTCACCAGCTGATTGAACAGCGCTGGTGGTGTTATTGAGAGAGGCAATCAGAGATTCCACCTTTGCACTCAAAATGTTGACATTGGTATCAACAGTCGCCAAACTAGGACCTGAAATATAAGTTAGTTTTTGAGAAACAGGCTTATATGGTGAGTTGGGAGAAGTGTTTAAGGTTATAGGAGTACCTGAATTATCAAACATTTTGTAGAATTGCAAAGATTCCTCAAAAGAATGATGTTCAGGTCCTATGGGTCCAAGTTGTGGTTGTGAAAAAGTAGAAGATGGTTCAGAGACCAAAGAAATAGAAGGATGGGAGATAGGGATAGAAGTAGGGATAGGGATAGTTACCGTAGTGGTCACTGTTGATGTGACAGCGACCATAGTCACTGGCACGGTTGATGTGGGTATCGCTGAGGATGTGGAGGAGAGACCCACGAAAGCATCTAAGGAGGTTTGTTGAGAAACATCCTTAGGTCTTGAGCTAGAGGTAGCTTTCTCCTTGGTCACCTTGGCCTTCTTCGAAGAACCAAGGGAGCCAGTTGATGGTCGTTTGGAAAGGGTAGCGGCAGGGATAGTAGAAGAAGGAACCTCCTGCGTGGCCGCTGAAGAAGAAGAAGTGAAGAGAGAGATTCGGGAGCGAAGTTCAGAGATATTTACCTCGTTGGGGAGCGTCTTGACCTCCAGGGAGCGCTGACCCACTTTTGGAAAAGATGCATCCGAGTTAGTGGGGTAAGTAGCAGGGTAGAGGAACTTCAGGTACGCGCAGATGAAGTGTACGTAGGGGACCTTGGGATCCCTTTCGGTCTTCTCTATCTTTGACTTTAGATCGTCAAAAATAGTTGTTGCGTAGTCGAAGTTTCTTCCAGCGATCACTGAGTAAGCCATCTGGACCTGAATCTTGCTGGCTTGGTCCAGTGACCCACTCTTCCCACTCATACACTGAATGAAGTGTGAGAAGATGTAGTTAAGCTGAGAAGGCATCAGTGCCTTCTTCACAAGAGTCAGCTTCTTGTTGGGAATCGTCGTCCTTGGCTTGGGTTCCCAAGAGTATTCCATTGCATCCAGGAATTGGATGAGTTCAACATCAGTTGGCAAGGCATCGAATCCATTCCTGGGTTTGTCAGGAAAACACAGAGCTTTCCTCAGCCCTAAGGCAGTCATCATCCCTAATCCAAGTTCAGTGCTGAAGGAGATAGCAGGAACCTATTCACCCTTTTTGTTGGTGATAGAGGTTTCTTCAGCGGTAAACCAGAATTGTTGGAGAAGAGCTTTTGAAGGTGTGGGATCCACAGTGATAGCATAGGCAATGCAGGATTGCTTTAGAAACTGTGCGGATTCTTTCAGATGTGGGTATTTGACACCATCAAAATCGAGATGAGCGAGATGATTGTTTTTCGGAAGCTCTGAGTCAGAGATGGCGAACTTGACGTTCTTAGAGGCGACAAGTGCAGATTGAGCCATTCTGAATATGAACAGATAGAAAAGTAGAAGAAAGGTTTTAGTCTAAAAAATAAAGAAGATTTGCCCAGTTTCTATTTTGGGAAAGAAACCTAGAAAAATCAACAATTTTGAAGATTAAAAAAAAGTGTTCTTAATATAAGATACAAGAACAAGAAGAAAAACCAAAGATTTTGAATGAAGAAAATCAAAATAAAATGGTTTTTAAAGAATAAAATCAAAAATGAAAATGATTTTATGTGATAAGAATCTTATAAACCCATAATGGCAGTCCATAAATGGAGTTTTATGTAAAAAGATTTAAGATAAGAAAAAGAAAAAGATCAATAATAACCTGTTGATCTTGAAGGAGATGATGCAAATGCTTGAGAATGCTAGAATTCTTTTGAGAGAGTTTTCTTGCCTTGAAAGTATTTCCAGAAAGCTTAAAATGATAAGAATGGAAAAACATTCTTTTTATACGTGAGAGAGAGAGAAGAGAGAGAGTGTGAGAGGCGGGAAAACAAATGCTCATCATGACATGGACACGTCCCACGAAGTTGATTAGATGGAAGGGCAACGGACGAACGTGTCAGAAAAAAGCATGTCGTGGATTGTCGGTTCAAATGACGTCATAGAAGAGAGAGACTATTCATTTGCCCGTTTTGAAATTATCGCTGAAGAAAAGTCAGCGAAAGATTTTTCTTTTTGAAAGTATCCCTGATGGTAAAGATAGGGATGAATTTTCTTTTAAGAAGGATCACTGATTAGAAATATCAGTGATAAATTTATTTTTAAAAAAGCTTTTAATCATTTGAAGAAAGTTCAGTGATTAAAGTTTATATTTTGAAAACATCTTAACTGAATGAAGATTCAGTTGTAGGGATGGAGAGAACATACCTGAGAGTCAGAATGTTTATCAGAGTGATAGAAGGGGAACTTATGATTACTGACACAATGCATGAACGCTGAAGAATTATTCTTCGAGATTCAGCATTCCAAGCTCACTGATGAGAAAGTTGAACCTTGTCTCATTAAGAGGTTTGGTGAATAAATCAGCAAGCTGGTAGTCAGTAGGGATGAAATGAAGTTCAATATCACCGTTCATCACATGATCTCTGATAAAATGATATCTGATCTCTATGTGTTTCGTCTTTGAATGTAGCACTGGATTATTTGCTATAGCGATAGCACTAGTGCTGTCGCAATAGATAGGAATCTTTGACAGTTGAAGGTCATAGTCTAATAGTTGATTTCTCATCCATAAGATCTGAGAACAACAGCTTCCAGCAGCTACGTATTCAGCTTTAACTGTGGAAGTGGATACTGAATTTTGCTTCTTGCTTGTCCAACTTACCAGCTTTCCTCCTAGAAGTTGACATCCACCAGTGGTACTCTTTCTGTCAAGTTTACATCCTGCAAAATCACTATCATAATAACCTTTAAGATCGAACCATGAGTCTTTGGGATACCAAAGACCGAGGTTAGGAGTTCCTTTCAGATATCTGAAAATTAGCTTAACAGCGATCAGATGGGATTCCTTGGGTTCAGATTGATAGCGTGCACATAAACAAGTAGAATACATGATGTCAGGTTGGCTCGATGTAAGATACAGCAGGGAGCCTATCATTCCTCTATAGGCAGTGACATTAACAGGTTTTCCAGATGGATCTTTGTTAAGTGTCAGAAGAGGTTCCATGGGAGTTTTCATCGCTGAAGTTTGTGTAAGATCAACCTTCTTCAGCATATCCTTAACATACTTACCTTGGCAGATAAAAGTACCTTTGTCAGATTGTTTAATCTGAAGATCAAGAAAATATGTCAGCTCACCCATCATACTCATTTTGTATTCTTTCTTCATTCTTTCAGCGAAGCGAATACATAGAGATGGGTTAGTAGAACCAAATATGACGTCATCGACATATATTTGTACAAGAATAATATGACCTTTTATCTTTCTGAAAAATAACGTATTATCAATTTTCCCACGTTCAAAATTTTCAGAGATAAGAAATGATGAAAGAGTGTCATACCAAGCACGAGGGGCTTGTTTTAGACCATAGAGAGCCTTATCCAATTTATAAACATAATTTGGATACTTAGGGTCATAGAACCCTGGAGGTTGTTCTACATAGATTTCTTCATTCAGCTTTCCATTTAGAAACGTTGATTTTACATCCATTTGATAAATGATGAAGTCTTTATAGACTGTATAGGCTAAGAATAGTCGAATTGCTTCGAGTATGGCCATAGGGGCAAAGGTTTCATCATAGTCTATGCCTTCCTCTTGTCTGTATCCCTGAGCAACAAGTCGAGCTTTGTTGCGGGTTACAGTTCCATGTTCATCTAACTTGTTTCTAAACACCCATTTGGTGCCTATAACAGTTTTATCAGATAGTCTAGGAACGAGATTCCAAACTTTGTTACGAGTAAACTCAGTCAGCTCTTCTTGCATAGCGCTGACCCAGTTTGGATCTCTGAGGGCATCATCAGTCTTCTTTGGTTCTATAAAAGAGAGAAAGTTGACAAAGAGACAGATATTACTTGAGCTTCGTCGTGTCTGAATACCTGCATCTGGATCACCAAGAATTTAATCTATTGGATGATATCTGGTCCATCACTGAGCAGGAGCATGATCGCTCAACTCAGAGGTTAGATCAACAATTGGGATGTTTACTGATGAGGACGTTTGAGGTTCATCAGCAATTAACTGTTGAGTAGTGGAAAGACTGTTGTTATCATAGAGGTTTTCAGACAGAGGTAGATCTGATGGTAGCAAGGTGTTTAGAGGTTCAGCTGAAACCCATGAGTTGGATTCAGCGCTAGGAGGTATAATATTTGGATCATCATCAGCGGCTGGAGAATCTGAATGCTGATGGTTTGAGAAGAAAGGTTTTGTTTCTCTGTAATGAGAAAACATCCAAGCATTTAACTCTTCATTGTCAGTGATTGGTTTAGAGTTCGCTGAGCGAGTTTCATTAAATGTGACATGAATTGTTTCTTCCACGGTTTGTCTTCTTTTGTTGAAAACTTTGTAGGCTTTGGAGATGGAGGAACATCCTAGAAATATTCCATCATCAGCTTTTGGGTCAAACTTTCCAAGTTGATCTCTGTTGTTTAAGATATAGCACTGACAACCAAAGATATGAAGAAAACTGATAGAGGGATTTCTTCCATGAAAAAGTTCATAAGTTGTCTTTCCAAATCCTTTACTATCAGCGATCTATTTTGAGTAAAACACGCAGTGTTTACAGCTTCTGCCCAAAATTAAGTAGGGAGATGAGAATCGTTGAGCATTGATCTAGCAGCTTCAATGATCGTTCTGTTTCTTCTTTCAGCGACTCCGTTTTGCTGAGGTGTTCTTACTGACGAGAAGTTATGAGAAATTCCCTTGTTCTCAAAGAATTTGTTCAGGGAACTATTTTTGAATTCAGTTCCATGATCACTTCTTATTGAACGAACAGTAAGATTATTCAGCACCTCCATCTTTTTAACAAAAGATATTAGTTCTTCTGGAGTATCACTCTTGCAGCGAAGAAAGATAACCCAGGTATAGCGAGAGAATTCATCTACAATGACAAGTGTATATTTCTTTCCAGCTATTGATTGGATATTTACAGGGCCAAACAGATCCATATGTAAGAGTTGAAGAGGACTTGTCACTGAGGAGACTTGTTTAGACTTGAAACTAGCTTTTGTTTGTTTTCCTTTTTCACATGCTGAGCAGAGAGATTCTTTAGCATATGAGTGCTGAGGAAGACCAGAAACCAGTTCCTTAGATGAGAGAGAATTCAGGGTTTTGAAGTTTAGATGAGAGAGCCTTTTGTGCCATAGCCAGTTGACATCAGAAGAGGCCTTAGAGAGAAAACATAAGTTTTCAGTGGTAGTAGAGTCCATATCTATTACATAGACATTTTCTCTGCGATAACCACTGAGAGCAAGTTTTCCTTTCTCATCCACCACTGAACATGCTTTCTTAGAAAAGCGAACTTCGTAGTCTTTGTCACATAGCTGACTGATGCTCAGAAGGTTGTGCTTCAGTCCATCTACATAAGCGACTCTTCGAAAGGTAGTTGTCCCATTGCTGAGGACACCAAACCCTCGGGTATATCCTTTTCCATTTCCACCGAAGGTCATAGAGGGACCTTTCTCTTCCTTGTATTCAGTGAGCAGGTCTTTTTGTCCAGTCATATGACGAGAACATCCACTATCGAGATACCAGGTGCCCTTTGATCCCTGCACACATAAAGAAGATTAAGCGTTGTTTGGTACTCACTTTTCAATGGGTCCTTTAGAGTTAGTGGATATGGAAGATTCAGCAGTCTTCACAGCAGATGAAGATTCAGCTTCAGTGGTGATCTTCACTTTAGTTAATTTCTTAACCTTAGTGGTATTCTTCACCTTGGTCGATTTTTCAACTTTGGTGACCTTCTCAGCTTTAGAGGCATTTATCTTTACTTTAGCTATTTTATCAGCTTTGGTGGTAGTCGGACATTTGCTTGCAGTATGGTCAGTAAAACCACAGTGATAACATTTTTCTGTATTTGAAAATGGTTTTAGGACCAGAAGTAGAAGGTTTTGCAACTTTAAGATAAGCAGGTCCAGGTCCAAGAAGGCTTTTCTCATGAGATCTGGGTGGAATTTTCATTTCTTCAGATCTCGTGGGTTTAAGATCAAACTTTAGCTTTGGAAGACAGAGATCAAAGATTTCTATCACAGAGCTAGAGGATTGATTTGCTGAAGGTTTAGAAGTAACCTTCAGCTTTGCTTTCATGGTAGCCTTCTGAGGATGAAGAATTGATTTTCCTTTATCCAGAGACTTAGAGCCTTTGGATATTTCCTCAGGGATGGGATTAGAAGAAGAACAGGGATAAAATTTATTGAAAGAAGTGTCAGAGATGGAATTGACAAACGTTCTGAATTTAAGCATGGAACCTTCATCTTTAATCTCATCCTGTGGTTTCCAAAAACCAAGACCGGTTCTATCACCACCAGAATTTTGAGCATTTATTATCTCTGTTATTTTTGTTGATTGGTTGCACCATTTTTCAACATGAGTCTTTTCCTTTTTAAGGGAAGCGATGGCTTGTTCGCGTTCAATACTGATGATTTCATTTATAATGACTTGATCTTTCAACTTTTCTTCTAAAAGATTTAGTTCTTTGATCTTTTCATGACATTTCTCTAGCTCTTGAGTTAAATGAGTATTTTTGTTCTCAGCTTGAGTTTTTTCGTTTAGAGCATTATAAAGGTCAATCGTCAGCACATCAACAGCGCGACTTTTCTCAGCTTCAGGCAGAGAGGGATTTGTAGAGATAGATACCTGAGATGATATGTAGTTCATAGAAGGTTCAGATGGTTCTTCCACTTCTTCTTTAATCTCGGCCATGAGGTAGAGATTAGCGACTTCTTCTTCATCAGAACTTAATTCTTCTGATTCAGCCCAGTCGTGTTCTTCAGCGATGAGACCTTTACCTTTACGCTTATAGCTTTTCAGCTTTTGATATTTGTTCTTCAGCTTTAGGTATTTATCATCACTGGATCTTCTTGAGGTAGAAGGTTTGAAGACCTTTTTCGACCTGCACTCACTAACAAAGTGTCCAATCTTTTCACAGTTATAGCAAGTGGCAGTAACCTTATCAACAGAAGTTGATTTCAGCTTTTCAGTAAGAGAGAGAGGCTTATTTCTTCGAAAATTGCTCTTTCTTGCAAATCTCTTAAAAGAGTTTGTCAAGAGTGCTAAGGACTCATCGAACTCTGAAAGATCAGGGTCTGATAGATCCTCAGATTCAGAATCTAACTCAGTGATGGTGAGAGTAGATCGCTGAGATGGAATTATCTCTGAAAAGACTAAAGCAACGGGAGTGCTTTTGGAGTCTTTAGAATCTTTTACAAGATTCTTTTTCAGGAGATTCGATTGCTCATAGTTGAGAAATATTCCATACAAAGTGCTTAGAGAGAGAGAACTTAAGTCTTTTGTCAGCTTAAGACATATTGAATAACTGTCCCAGCTTTCAGGAAGACATTCTAAGAATTTTGTTAAGACCTTAGAATTAGAATAGGTCCTACCAACAGTTCTTAGATCAATGATTAAGCAGTTAAACCGCTGATGAACATCAGAGAGAGATTCATTCTTACCAGCGATGAAACTTTCATATTGTCTTACCAAGTTAATCTTTCGAGTCTCTTGGATTTCAGTGGTGCCCTCATATTGAATATATATGGTTTCCCACATTTCTTTAGAAGTTTTCAGATGCATGATGGAATGGAAAATTTCATCAGGCAGAGCCATTGAAATAATGGTCTTTGCTCTTGCATCTATGCCTACCTTCTTTTTGTCTTCATCACTCCACTGTCTTATTTCCTTAACGACATAGCGTTCAGGGACAGCTTCAGTGGTGGCAGTAGCGGGAACTGCAGCTATAATTCTAACAGGTTCATAGGGTCCATTTTCTATATATTCAGGTATAGTAGGATCAGCGCCTTCAAGAAATAGCATCATTCGATTTTTCCATAGAGAAAATTATCTCTGCTAAATCGAGGAGGTTTAGAAAGTGAACCATTATCATAGTAGTTTGTGTTTGTGTTAAGTGCCATTTAGAATAGCAAGGAAGAGAATAAAGCAAGATCTTGTTTATTAGATTAAACAAACTGCTCTGATACCACTTGTTGGTCCCGGAGGTGCTTAACAAGTTTGTAGAAGGGGGGGGTTGAATACAAACACAAAAATTTAAAGTTTAATAAATTGTTTATTGATAAATCAAACACAATTTACAAGTTTGTTGTGGAATAGATTAAAACAGACTCAATCTAAACAAACTTAAGAAACACTAAGATGGTTGCACAAGAATTTCAGATAATGGGGGATTATAGAAAACAAAGGTTTTCTATTTGGAGTTCGAGGGTTGAGCACACCCTCAGATGGAGGGGTGAACTTCCTATTTATACCCTATGCATTCAATGCATGGCAGGGCACTTTACACGTGGCATTCACTGATTGGTTTGTAAGTCTGACTTTGGGAGACATGCTTTCGGCCGAATCATGAACAGTGTAGTTGACAGAGTTGTTGTACGAATTATGGCAGAGGCATGTCTTGTCTGACACATCATACTGAGTTGTGCAAGGTAAGACAAATGGAAACTTGAGGTATAAGCTTTGTGATCATTCAATCGCTGAATATCTCTTTCTACAGAGATATCAAGAGTTTAGCGATCGCTGAAGCTTTCCTTATGTTCCTTCGCGTATAAGTAGAGTTGTCTTTGTTTCACTGATATCCGCATCAGGTCATTAGTAGACTTCTCTTTGTTCAGCAGCTTCGTCTTCGATTCAGCTATGAACATCAGTTGACGCGAGACTTGTCTTCAGGGATTACGTTACTGTTTACATCAGAACTATCAGCGATAACTGAACAGACTCAGTTTGATCACTGATAGTGAAACACTAATACATATTAAATGTTTATAAGAAGGACTATCAGCGATAACTGAACAGACTCAGTCTGATCGCTGATGGTGAAACACTAATACATATTAAACGTAATTTTCACTAAGTATAGAAAAGGGTCGTTATCAAATCACTGAGAGAGTTTGGATCAACATAGTTCCTCGGTTCCCGGTGCCTCTTCCGGGTTCCTTGGTTCCCGGTGCCGCTTTCGGGTTCCTTGGTTCCCGGTTACACCATCCGGGTTCCTTGGTTCCAGGTTCGCTATCCGCGTTCCTTGGTTCCCGGTTATCGGGCAAGAACCACCCCCCCTTGGAGCAAGATTTGCTAAGGATTTCCTTCCCTTTATGACTTCTAAAACCAAAAATAAACCCAATCCAGAACCACTATTAATCTCGTAGTAACAATATTCAATCGATGAATTGAATTATTGTCTAAATCTTCCAATAATCCCTTACAATGGAACAACAGGTTTTCAATATTCTTCCCAACCAAAATATACACAAATCACAAGGAATCATTAGGGGTGTAATAGGTGAGGCTTACCTTGTAGAAGATGAATCCCTCATCAATTAGTTCTTTCCAACCCCAAAGCTCTTGCACATACTCCTCAACCTTTCCACGCCAGAACCTCTAAATGAGAGAATTAGGGGTTTTCCCCCTTTTTATACCTTTCAAATTTTCACAAAGGTCCCTAAGTTCCTTCTTTTCATACTATGACCGCCAAACTTCTCAAACACTTCGATTTTAGAGTAATGGTTATTACAACACCTCCCCCTTAAAAGGATTTCTTCCACGGAATTCCTGTGCTACAAAGGTGCGGGTATTTTGACCTCATCTTCAATTCTACCTCCCATGTTGCTTCTTGACCCTTGTGGAATCTCTATTGAACTCTCACAAGGTTGATCTCTTTAGTCCTTAGTTTCTTAACCTTACAATCGACGATCGCTTCAGGTTCCTCAACAAAGTTCAACTTCTCGTCTACTTATAAATCTTGCAATGGCACAGCCATATTGACTGCTGCTAAACACTTTCTCAAATTGGAGACATGAAGAGTGTTGTGGATTCCCCTTAATTTTTCGGGTAAATCCAACTTGTATGCCACTTCCCTAACTCGTTCAACAACTGCAAATGGCCTGATGTAACGTGGGATTAGCTTTCCCTTCTTCCAAAAACGTACCACTCCTTTCCATGGAGATATTTTGAGCATCACCCTATCCCCGACTTGAAACTCTAAATCCTTTCATCGCTTGTCCGCGTAGCTCTTTTTTCGATCGTGTGCCACCTTCATCCTTTCCCGCACTTGAACTATCTTATATGCAGTCATCTGTCTCAGTTCCTGTCAATTACTTTTCTCCAACTTCATTCCAACACAAGGGTGTTCGGCATTTTCTGCCATAAGGAAATTCATATGGAACTGCCATAAAATGCTCGCATGAGAACTATTGTTGTAGGCAAACTCAATAAACATCAGATGGATTTTCCATGAACCTTGAAAATCTAGGGCGCACGCCCTCAGCATATCCTCCAGAGTCTGAATAGTTCGTTCACTCTGACCGTCGGTCTGAGGATGGTATGTGGTACTCAATTTAATTTGCGATCCCATTTCTTTTTGGAAGCTACTCCAGAACGCAGATGTGAACCGACTATCATGATCTGACACTATTGACAATAGCACGTCGTGACAGGTCACTATCTCATCAATATATAATTTTGCTAACCTCTCCATGGAGTAAGTCTCCTTTATGGGTGGGAAGTGTGCCAACTTCGAGAGTCAATCCACGATTACCCATATCGCGTCATACCCCTTTGGGGTTCTAAGCAACCTAGTCATGAAGTCGATCGTGATATGTTCCCACTTCCAAACAGGAATATCCAGTGGTTGCAACTTACCATACAGTCGTTGATGCTCAATTTTCACGCGAAGACAAATCAAACACCTTTCAACGAAATAAGCAATATCCTTTTTCATGTCAGGCCACCAATAGAACTGAAGCAAATCCCTAAACATCTTATTGGTGCCGAATGGATGGAATATTGCGATTTGTGTGCCTCCTCCAACACTTCTTTCTAATTTCTCCCAACTTAGGAACCCCTATTCACCCATCGTAACGTTTCAACCCACGGTTATCCTCTACTAAGGACGTTACAAGTCTCACCATCCTCTCTCTCTTAAGGTTCTCGATCGCCAAAGCTTCCAGTTGCCACTTATTTATTTCATCTAACAAGTTAGATGTCACTTCGGCTCTGAAGGCTACTATCTTTGAAGATTCGCCCCTCTCCTTGCGACTTAGCGCATCGGCCACAACATTGGCCTTTCCGGGATGATAATCGATTTTAGAATCATAATCCGTCAACAACTCCATCCACCTTCTCTGACGCATATTCAACTCTTTTTAAACGAAAAGATGACAAAGGCTCTTATGATCCGTGAAAACCTGACATTTCGTCCCGTACGGTAATGTCGCCAAATCTTTAAAGCGAAGACCATGGCTGCCAATTCTAAGTCATGAGTGGGGTACCACATCTCGTGATCCTTCAGCTGGCGAGATGCATACGCGATCACCTTTCAGCGTTGCATCAAAACACAACCCACTCTCAATCTAGATGTGTCTCTATACACCACAAAGTCATCTACACCCTCCATTAAGGACAGAATTGGAGCCCTACTCAACATGTCCTTCAGCTTTTGAAAGGCCTAATTTTGAGCTTCCGTCCACACAAACTTAACCCCTTTCTTGGTTAAGGAAGTCAATGGAATAGCAATACGTGAGAAGTCCTTCATGAATTTTCGGTAATACCCCACTAATCCAAGGAAACTACGAACTTCTGATGGGTTCCTAGGAGGCTCCCAATCATAGATAGCCTCTATCTTCGACGGATCCACCTTAATCCCATCTTGAGACACTACGTGCCCAAGCAATTGCATTTCTTGAAGCCAAAACTCGCACTTTGAAAGCTTTGCATAGAGTTTCTCTCGTTTCAACAACCCCAAAATGGTTCGGAGATGATCCTCATGCTCCTCCTCGGACCTCAAGTGCACCAAGATATCGTCAATGAATACGATCACGAACTTGTCCAAATAAGGTTGACACACTTTATTCATCAAATCCATAAAAGTTGCAGGGGAATTTGTTAAAACAAACGACATCCCTAAAAACTCACAATGTTTGTACCTTATCCGGAAGACCGTCTTCGTAATATCCTCCTCCCTCACCTTGGTTTGGTGATATCCTGACCTCAAGTCTATCTTAGAGAAATAACTAGCCCCCTGTAATTGGTCGAACTGATCGTCTATCCTCCGGATCAGATACTTATTTTTGGTCGTGACCTTATTAAGCTCACGATAATCTATGCACATCCTCATAACTTCATCCTTCTTCCTCACGAAAAGTATTGGCGCTCCCCACAGTGAGGTACTTGGTCTAATAAACCCCTTATCTAATAAATCCTCCAACTGAGACATCATCTCCTTCATTTCAAAAGGCGCTAGTCTATAAGGCGCATGAGCTATTGGAGAGTCTCCAAGCATCAAATCGATGCGGAACTCAATCTGACGATCCTGGGGTAGGAGGCTCGTCCGATCATCCGGAAATACCTTCGAGTACTCACTCACCACCCATATACCCTCCACCCCAAGCTTCCATTTCTTGGCATCTATGACATAGGCCAGGTATCCTTGGCACCCTCTCAAGCATCTAGTAGCCTTAATCATAGAAATAAGGTTGGTGCTCCTGTCTCTCCGATTCCCATAAATTACTAATGTTCCCTTATCGGGTAACTGCACGTGGATCAACTTCTTATTGCATATGATATTGGTACTATTCTTAGCTAGCCAATCCAGTTCAAGCACTACATCAAACTCTCTCATCGCCATCGGATATAACAACATCGACACCAAACTCCCTTCTATGTCTATGACACAATCCTCAATCACATCTGTAATAAACACCTGATTATCATCAGCGGTTTCTACTTCTAACACCCACTCTAAACGGTTGGGTTTCACCCTCAAGCATTTCGTAAAATCAGGAGCCGCAAAAGAACAATTTGCCCCTAAATCAAATAACACTTTGGTGCATAAAGAGTTCACCATAAATGTACCTGTCACCACATCCGGAACCTCCTCTGCCTCCATTATAAGAAATTCCCGTCCTTTCGGGCATACCGACTCCAACCTCCTCTCCTCCCTCTTGCCCTCTTGGCGATCCCCAGCTTGAATTGGCCCTCCCTTATTCACTTGCGGGAAATCAAATCCCAGGTGGTGAGGTGACCCATACTGATAGCATGACCTCCTACTCGGGTAATCTCTCGACACATGCCCCGACAATCCACATTGAAAACATGACCTCGTCTCCACCACACATTCCCCTCGATGCACCCACTGACAGTTCCCACACGGTTTGTCCCCGACTCCACGGCTCCCACGTGGCTCTGGGCTGAAAGTCGTTCCTTCCTCGCATCAATTCTCGGTCCATCCCATTTTCTCTTGTCCCCGACCCTCTCCGTCACTTGATGGTTCTTTTCCTTTTCAGTCAGTTTAGCCGCATTAATGGTTGCTTGGAAAGTGGTAGGATTCTTTGTCGAAACCAGTTCTCAAATACTGCTCTTTAACCCATATATGTACCGCTCCACACGCTGCTATTTAGTCGGCTAATACAACTCCACGAAACAAGATTTCTCTATAAACTTGTAGGTATACTCCTACACCGTCATCTCTTTCTGTTGCAGACTCAAAAACTCCTCTTCCAACTTCTTAGCTGCTGCCAAAGGGTAGAATTGAGCCTTAAACTTCCCAAAAAATGTCTCCCAGGTCATACTTTGGGCCACAGACGACCCCTTCCCTTCGGTTTCGGCATCCCACCAGAAAACCACATCTGATTTCAACATAGACAAAGCGAACATCACCTTATCTCCATCAGCACACTTGCAAGTGTCGAAGACAAGTTTCATCTCTCTGATCCATTTTAGAGCTAGGACTGGGTCGCACTCTCCTTTGAACGTAGAAGGCTTGCAAGAGGAGAATGCCTTATAGTTGCATCCTTTAGCTACACTAGAGTCGTTCGCCACTAATGTTGTTGATTGAGAATGACCTCCTTACTTCAATCATGAGTGGGTTAGACATTTATGTGCCCTCCTTACTCTCACTCCTATCTTTTCCTCCCGATACCGAGTTCTCTTGATGTACCAACAAAGCTTGTAAGGTCTCTTGAAGTTTGCCCATCTCGGTGGCAAAAAACCTCATGGGTCACAAAGGCTTGATCTCGGCCTCGACATGGAAGGAAAAGAAAGGAAATGAAAGGAAAGAAAATAGTTTTTCATGTTCTTGAACAGGAGAGAAAGGAAAGGAAAGATGTCAATTTTACAAATATACCCTTACAAAAATATATTCTTTATAATGAAAGATTGGATAGTTTTGTAATTTTAATAATTTCAGTAATTGTTTTAATTTCTTTCCCTCCCTTTCCTTCTCTTTCCTCCCACATTTGGGAGGAAAGGTTTGAAAGGAAAGTTATCAATTCTTTCCTTCCGTTTCCTTTCCTTTCTCTCCTAAAAAAGTTTCGAGAACACGAGATTTTTTTACTTTCCTCCCCTTTCCTTTCATTTCCTTCGTTAAATGAGTTTCGAGAACACAGCGTAAGTGAGGGTGTGACTCTTATCCGGTAAACGTTTACCGGGTTATAAACACTTACCATAATCCATTTTGATGGTCAGGAATGTTACCCCATAAGGTAACATATATGTACTTTTATATCATTTTCACATAAATAAATTTGTTAAAGTTTCGGTCATTATGATAAAAATAGGTAAATAAATGTAGTTAAAGGTATAACGAAATTTTGTTTTTACGTTAATATATACACATATAGGAGTAGTTTAATTTGCAACCTACGTAAATCTTACAACCCATGCAACCCACATCTTAACCGTTTGATTCATGATCGACAGTTACAATAGATGTGGATCCAATATTTTCAATTAAAAAAACATAAAAATAAAAATAAAATAACAGCTTATCACTAATCCAACGGTTAAAATGTGGGTTGCAAGGGTTGTAAGATTTGCATTAGTTACAAATTATCCTTGGCCTACATATACATATATATATATATATATAGTGTGTGTGTGTTCCAACTAAAAATTGTTTGTCTTTTAGAGAGAATTAAAAGAGTTTCACATATCCTCGCTCTATATTAAAGTTAGGATTAGCCACATCTGGACAAAGACTCGACACACTCAAAAATAATTAGGGTGCGTTTGGTTTGTCGGAATAGATTGGAATTGGAGGGATTTGGATTTCAAATCCATTCCAATCCCATGTTTGGTTTGAAGGATTCCAAATCCTCCCATATCCAAATCCCTCCAAATCCAAATCCTTACATGAAATCCAATCCATTCCGGCAAACCAAACGCACCCTTACTGTTCTTGCACATAAATGATTGAAACGAGAGCACCACCCTCAACGAAAATCCGCCCTAAGTATACCGGTAAACTGGGGATTAATATTAAGATAACTGAAAATATTTGTGAAACAAGCAAACATGCTCAAAAGGAACCTTCTCAGAGTTATTAAATGATCTCTTTTGTTGGTAACATAAGTTTTCATCACTGCCTGCTGATATAGGAAATGAAGGAATCAGTCTCCTTACGACTTGCACCACCATCAGCCACCGATCTACGAACGGAATCCGCCAATTCCACCGCCTTCTTCCGCATCTCATCCCCTTCCGTCGAATCAATTAGTCTCCTAATTAAATCCTCCACCACCGCAGCCGTCACCAATTCGTCTTTGTGTTCCCAATCGTACACGGCCAATCCAATTCTAAGAGCATCCGTGATCAAGAACGCGTTCCATGGTTGATCCGAATGCATTGGCCATGTGATCATTGGTACGCCGGTTGATATACTCTCTGTGGTCGAGTTCCACCCACAATGACTCATAAACCCACCTGTCGCTAAATGTCCCAAAATCTCCATTTGCGGTGCCCATCCGCGAACCACCAATCCCCGCCCTTCCACTGCGGCTTCAAACCCGTCTGGAAAGTCCGCCATTTTAGCCTCATCACCGAACACATCTCCTTTGTCAGAGGCTCGAGCCACCCACACAAACCTTTGCTGGCTTCTCTCTAGCCCGATAGCCAGCTCTTTAATCTGTAGGTCGCTAAAGGTGGTTGTGGTCCCAAACGACACATAAATGACGGAATTAGGAGGCTGCGAATCCAGCCATTGCAAGCATTTGTGACGGTTTTCTGAAACCGTCGCTAATGATTTATTAGCATGGTTAAACGGTCCCATTGCCCAAAGCTTCTTGGAACCTTTGAGTTCTTTTCTCTCTAAATATTCAAGATATTCACCTTCAATGACTCTTGATGAATCAAATAACTCTCCGACCGGATAATTCATATGTGGGTATTGAAGCTTCACCAGTTGTTCAAACTCAGGCGAGAAAGATTCATCACCGGAGGGGACTCGTTTCAGAATTTCTGAGTTCACCGGAAAAGGTCTGCCCAATCTCCCCCACTCTATCCAGAAGGTGGCGCAAGCAGAGAGGGGGTTGAAGAGGTAAGTCTCGGCGTTTGGAATATTTTGGACGTCTTGGACGACGTAAGACATCAGAAAGTCATGAACGACGACGAGTCTCCTGGTGGTGGTGGAGAGAGACAGTATGAGGTCGGCGACTGGGCGGCGGAGATGGAGGGTTGAGTCGAAAGCGGGTTGTAGGTGGCAAGGGAAGCGTTTGGAATGGTCGGGAAGAGGAGAAGTGAAGGGAGGGGTTGGGAATTCGTGGAAGTGGATGCATTCACCGGAATTGTGGTGGCGGGAACGGACTTGCCGGATGTGGGTGGTGGTGTTGACGAAGTGGACGGGGATGTTGTAGGAGGATATACGGTGGGAGAGGTGGAGGAGTTGGTTGAGATGGCCATGAGCTACGAACGGCACCATCACCACCACCACCTCCTCCTCCGCCACGGCAGGCCGATGTATCGCGCCATTTTGATCGTGGCTGCCCATTTTTGGGATTAATTTAGCGACCTTCACTGTTGTGCCATTTATTATCGGATAAAAATATGAGTAAACTCCGGTTTTGGTCCTTTGGTTTGGTGAAAAGTCTAAAAATGGTACCTAAACTCTGATTTTATCATTGTTGTGGCTACAGCGACGGTGAAGGTAAATGGTGGTGGAAAGATTTAGATTTAGGGTTTCTTTTATTTTGTACTGGTTTTCTGTTGGGACTAGTGGTATTGAGACAATCGTACTTGATGTAGTCATGGCATCCCGGCCCGTTCCTTAGGGTGTTTGAAGGTGTTCTACCGTACAGGACCTCCGACCGTCGAGGGCCTCCGAGTAATTTTTAGTTTTTTGCCAGTAATAATATTGGTATATAAATTAATGAATATAAACATTTAAACAATGTAGATCATGGCGCAGTGCCAAAGTGTTGGAAAGTTGATGTCTGTTCTTCGTGTCCCAATTTTGATTCCTAGGATGGCCTAGTAATTTTTTTTTTTTAAATTAGCTTTGTTTTATTACAAAGTTTTTAATTCTTTTTTAATTCCATTTATAAATACAAGTTTCTAACAATTTTTTAATTCTTTTTTTAAGGATGACTTAAATATATAAAAATTTTAAATTTGTCCCCTAATTTTTATTATTAGATAATTAAATTATATAATATTTCTAGTAAGTTCTTTTATAATTTACTTTCCTATGTTTAAATTCTAAAATTATTAATTCTTATTTTTATTCTTTAATTTTGTTTTCATTGATCTTCATTGGATTTTTTTTTTTTGAAAGTTCTAGTTTTAAGAATTTAGACCATTTTTAATTTCAGTGTATGTTAAAGTAGAAGAAGAAAAAAGAAAAAATAGAGACGTTTAAAACTTATTTTTTAGCATAAATATATTTTGTTTTAATTGTTTCCAATAACAAGGTTAAATGTGTTATGATTTTAATAATATAAATAATGTCGAAATAATTACTAAAATAGAATAACTGTTTTTTTTTTGGAAAAAGGTGTCCTGGGCCAAACTAATCCCTTGGCAATTAAACCGACTGCTAAAGCATGCAGCCCTGAGGTCATACCCAATGGCCACAAAGTTGCAAATGCAGGGAATCGAACCCGGGTTAAGCGCTATGAACTTCCCAGGTGATTACCGCTACACCACAAGCCTTGTGGTTAGAATAACTGTTTAAGTCGAATTTATTTTTCCTCGAGATTCTCTATTTTAGAAAAATTAAAGATAACTATTAGAGATGTTTTGAATAACTTTGATTGTTTAATATTTTTGTAATGATTTATTTTATAATTTTTAATAGAACTTAGAGTTGTTATAACATTTATTTATTTTTTCTTTATATGTTTTTTTGGAACATTTTTAATTTTAATATAGTGTTTTTAATGACAATAGATTAATGAAAGATTCTTGTTGATATATGTTATCGTAGTTACCATAATGATTGATCATTTTTATATAATGGGAATTATTATTTATACACTCTATTTCACTCACATACATGTTATTTCTTACAATCTAACTCGCTTACGGACACCTTGTAGGAGAGGTTATGAATTTTAAAAAACGCTAACATTTAAAAGAAACTATAAATTTTGAATCCACACTAACATAATAGCAATAAAAACTAAAATTTAGTATCGAAAAAAAGAAAATATAACAATTTGTTCAAAGTCAAATATGAGTTATTTGTCGCTTTATTATCAAATAAACGTTGACATGTAGTAAAAATAATTTAATAAATAGTTTTTTTTAAAGTTAAGAACTCATCTAATTTTTCGCACAGGGCCTCTGTATCAATCAAAGCGATGGAGAATTTCTTTATGAATGACGATCTTTGGGAATTATGTAATGTTAGGATTTATGTAATCTTGCTATTTCTTGTTTGTTCGTACATGACAAATCTTTCTTTGGGAATTATGTACTATTGATATTTCTTTAATGAAAATTCTTAGCTTGAATGTTTATACTCACTTTGTTCAATGTGGAATTATGGTTACACACATGTCAAAACCAAAGTTAGCATGCTATTTTAGCACTTCATATTAAATCCCATATATTTGCTACAACTCATACCAATTGTTTTATAAACAACACTTCCCACAGGGGTATTGAACCGCGATTTTGAACGTCGGAGCTTATTTGCACAGGACATCCTTCAGGAAGATCTTCAAATACAATATGTTCTGTTTCAACATCATTGGCGACACAACCCTTATCGTTTACTCCTCGTTTCAAGTATCAACACTAGAGATAGAAAAAAATGATTAAATGAGTAACAGAAGGAGCCTGACAAAATAGAGATTTCCAAAGATGATGAAATCTTTCCAGCATCAAAAGGTCACTCCAAGGACGACTCAACGACAATAATCTTGCTACTTTTATTGCTCCTTTTTTCATCAAAGTACCTTGTTTAGGCATGTCGGTTGAAAATCTATCTTCATCTGATGCATTTTTGTTTTGTATGTTGGTGGCATTAGAAGTAGAAAATTCAGGCAAATTCGAACTGCCTATAGGACTTTCCATCACAAACCCACATGAAAATAGTTGTATAGTTGGCAAAACAGAGAAAAGCAAGAATATGTTGCCCATTTGGAAGTTACTTAATGCATATTCCTCCAAGAAAATACTGATTTGGATTAAAAGAACATACTTTTCCTGCCGTGCTGCCTCTGCAATCATTGCATCAATTACGACATCTAGCATTGCAGAGCCGAGATTTTGCAATAACAAGAAGATCATGAGTTGATCTCTGGAATTTCTTATGGATTCATGTAGGCCAATAATCACCCATGGAAAGAGCGAGAGCGGTGTCATGATGACTAAATAAGGAATCCTTTTCCTCCCTTTTACTGGGATACAATCTGAAAGAATTCTGCACCCAAAATGGGGGATAGTAAATACATCCATCACCAAATTCAGACATGGTGTTCAAACATTAAAAAAACCATCTTTCGTTTACTAGCAACTTAACCGTTAAAAGTTGTCAATACTAATCATTTGACAACCAACTAATGAAAGCAAGGACGACAAACATATACTCATTTATGTATATTTACTCTTGGGAAAAAAATCATGAAATCAATTAGTCCCCGCTATATATTTACCTGTTTTGGCATTAATCATGAGCACTCACACCTGTTTTTTGCACCTGTCCGGTATGAATCTATGCAAACACAGGTCTGTTCAAAAGCAACAGACTTGCAGCCCCATATAATCTATTATATATTTGCATATCTATTTACATTAAACCCAAATCAACAGATTTATTCAGCAACAATCTAGAGCAGCAGATCTAAACATTGTGAAAGTGAACTGAATAACAACAAGGAAAAGCATCAACGACTTCAAGTATGAACCATGACTGTCAAGACAACAACAAATGGATCAGAAGCAAAATATCATTGTCCAAAGCAATGAACTATTAACCCTCCTATGACGTCAAAGATAATTGCAAATAGTGCTCATATAAACAAAAATGGAAGCTTGTTACCACCTGTCAACTTTACGACCAGATGTAACTGAAAGACTTTCTTTACTTGTGATGGCACAAACCTGAACAAGGAATATGCTGCTATTTTGTAGAAAACTCAATGTAGTCTAGTCCAAATAAGCAATATTAAGATGGCAGAACTTAACAAACCAAATGAAGTAGGCTCCAACAATGGAATAAAACAAAAAAGCCATAAAAGATATGCCCAAAAGGTATGTCGAATAATGAAATATCATTCGAATAAGCGAATAAGTTTAATCATTCTTCCATTCGAACAAAAAATATCATTCGAGTATGTTAATTGAAACCTATATATCATTCTAACAAAACCAATTAAACCTATATATCAGTCGAAAAAAACTATTATTTGACTAAAAGCAATGAAAAATTTGTGGGTTTTAGAAGAACAATGGAGTGAGTTTCAGATGAACCTACCGTAAACTTCAAGAACGTGTTGCTCTGTTAAGTTGCTTCGAAGTAGCCACAATGTACACACCATAATCTTGAGTTTTAGATGAAGGATTGGATTGAAGGATTGTTTGATGAAGATAACTGATCGATTGAATAAACCATACACGTTCACATGGGAGGCACTATTCGATTGGATGATTCGATCATTCTCTTGGCAATTGGATGAACCAAATAAGAATAGGGTTTAAAAATTATTTAGAATGACAGAAATACCCCTCACGTGGGAGGCACGTGAGGGGTTTAACAGATCTTATTAAACGGTAACAGATGGAGGGACGTGATCTGAAACAAAAGTGAAACCACAATGACCATAACTGTAATTAATTCTTTTGGGGGACCTGATTCAAAATTTCAAAGAACCACAGGGACCAAATCCGTAATTTACTCTAAAGAAAAATTAAATAATATAATATATTAATTAAAAGAATTGAAAATTTATTATTATATATACTAAAATTTTAGAATTTATTAAAATAAATTTTAGAAAAAAATTATATTAACTTATGATTTTAAATAATCATTACATATATATATATATATATATAAATAATTAAAAAATAATTAAAAAATAATAGTAATTGATAACTAAAATATATTGACTAATATTAATATATATATATATATATATGATTACCAATAATTTTATGTAATTAAAAATTAATATTAATGTATAATTAAAATTTAATTAATGGAAAAAAATAATGCTTATAGCTTCTTGGCATAGTTAATAAGGAGTTTTTAAAAAGTTAGTCCATAGTGACGTACTGGCGTATTTAAAACAACTTATGACTTTTAGTTTAGCTTACCACGGTTGATTTAAACTTTGAAATTGATATGGATTGATTTGATATAAATCAATTTTTTTAATCAAGTGAATTTAGTTGGTCGTTTTTTTCATTAATATTTTTTATTAAATTAATTTTTATTGCATTAATAAAAAAATGAATTTTAGTTTGATATCTGAAATGTTTTTTGAAAAAATCTTGAATTTGACATTTGTAACTTTGTTTTGAAAAAACTAGACGCATAATACAAAATGAAATTTTATGTGGAAGTTTAATTTTTAAATAAAAAATCTAGGTGTTATGTCAACATTTTAGATTTATGTTTATAATTATAATTAGAGTGAATTGTAAATTTGGTTCCTGTGGTTTGTTTTTTTTCTCACATTTGGTCCCTACAAAATTTTTATTACAAGAAAATTTATGTCATATGCAAAAGTGCTTGGATTTGGTCCCTGTGTTTAACTCCCGTCAAACTCTCTCCCGTTAAATCCCTACATGTGCCTTGCATAAGAGGGCATTTTAGTCATTTGACTTATTTATTGTTTTTCACTAAAATAATAGACCACATGACCGGATTTGCAATTTACGTAATCTAATATATATATATATATATATATATATATATATATATATAAATGAAGGATCATGCGAGAAGTTAAACATTTTGCGAGAAGGCGAGAAGTGTGATATCATATGTGATTAAACGGCCTGTGGGTGTGCTTAATCATATATGATTAGTTTTTTCATAACACTATGTATTATGTATTATGCGTCTAGTTTTTTCAAAACAAAGTTACAAATGTCAAATTCAAGATTTTTTCAAAAAACATTTCAGATATCAAACTAAAATTCATTTTTTATTAATGCAATAAAAATTAATTTAATAAAAAATATTAATGAAAAAAAGCGATTTAATCATATATGATTAAACCTCTATGTATTGCCAATATAACATGTGTTTAATCATATATGATTAAACCTCTATATTGCCAATATAACATGTGTTTAATCATATATGATTAAGCTTGTGTATCATATATGATTAAACACTTCTCGCTTCTCGCAAAATATTTAGTTTCTCAAATGAACCTAATCCTATATATATATATATATATATATATATATATATAGGATTAGGTTCATTTGAGAAATGCTAAAACAATGAGAAATAAAGAAATGATTCGAGCACTTTATCTGGTCAACATTTGCGGCTTTGACCATGAAGCACCAAATAATTCCTTGTGTGGTCTATATAAGATAGTGGATAGTTTCGTAAAATACGCTAGACGAGTTCATATATTAACCTATATGATTCAATTATGAATTATATATTCATATATGAACCAGTGTAATTCACATATGAACTCTTTTAAGTGATTCATATATGAACCTTTGTTATTCATATAAGAACTATACGTTCATATGTGAATTAGTTAATTAGTGAATCTGTTAATTAGTTCAACTGATTCACATATGAACCTACAGTTAATTAGTTCATATGTGAATCGGTTAATTGGTTCATATATGAATCAATTAAAAGAGTTCATATGTGAATTACACTGGTTCACATATGAACATATAGTTCATATGTGAATCATACAGGTTCATATATGAACTCGTCCCGTGTATTTGTAAAAATTATAAAACCGTCCTTCTATTTTTGGAATAGCCGCAATTTTTGACCAGTCAAAATTGTAATTGTTCACCAGTCAAAGACGCAATATTTGATCGGTCAAAGCCGATCTTGACCGAATGAAAGGCTAGGATTACGTATCTATTTCTCATATATTTAACATTTCTCAAATGAACCTCTCCTTATATATATATATATATATATATATATATATATATATATATATATATATATATATATATATATATACACACACACACACACACAAGCATCTAACCCGCACATTTCAAGAAAATAGATGAAACCAAAATCAAAATATAGTAATTGGAACATAAACATCATAAGAACATCAATAAAATATGAATATATATGATAACTTAATACAACTTTTAAAATCAAAACCCTAAAATTGAGATGGACATATCAATAAAATCTGAATATAAATGATAAATTTATACAATCTTTAAAATCAAAAACCTAAAATTGAGATGGAGATCCGTTTGGTTCCTCTTCCTTGCTGCCAAATAAACAAATCACAAATCTAACCCTAAAACTGAGTTGGAGATTAGATCCTCTGCGTTGCTGCCAAACAAACAAACCATAAATCTAGCCCTAAATTTGGGATGGGGGTCAGATCGCTTCCTCTTCTCTGCGGCCAAACAAACCAGATATGAGAGGGGACACCAAAGGCAAGGGGACGCCATAGATGGGGAGATGACGGAGACGATGGGGCATTAGAACAAAGAAGGCGATAGAGAACATACCTAGTACAATTGACCTGATGCAAAATCGGTCGAGAGTCTGACGGAGTGATGTTATAGTCAGTTATGGTGGAGAAGAGATCAAACAGTCATGGTGGTATGGTTTTGAGAAGAGATGGTTGTGAAAGGAAAAGACAGGGTAGAGAGAGGGGATGTTTGGTGGTAGAGAGATAGGGTGGTCGATGGTAGAGAGAGAGAGAGAGAGAGAGAGAGGTGGGTGGTCGGTGGTAGAGAGAGGGGGCGGTCGGTGGTTGAGAAGGGGAAAGGTAGTATTCTAGGGTTAAAAGAAAGAGATGATTAAAAAGACCATTATACCCTCATGAATAAACTTTTTTTAGGGACCAAATGTGAGAAAAACAACAAACCACAGGGACCAAATTTGCAATTCACTCTTATAATTATGATATAGAATCTTAGTTGACAAAAACTTTGTGTGATGTCATCATTAGCAGGTCAACAGTTAACCAAACTCTTAAATAAACAACAATTTTAATCCAGATCTCTAAATGACAATTTTGAAAGTTGGTTCCCCAAAATAGGAATAAGGTGAAAGTTGATTCATTTTGATGCAATTTTCACGTGTGTATGTATATATATATATAGGGTTGGGTTCCGGTGATAAGTTGAGTTAATAGTGAGAAACGTGATAAATGGTTATTGAACGTTAGATGAGAAATGGACGCACATTAGGATGAAATGCACGGAGATGCACCCGATCAATTCCCATATAAGTCGCAATTCATGGGAGAGCTTGAGATTAAAAGAGATCAACGGTTTAGATCCACTTCTCAAGCTTGTTACTATTAACTAAACCTCTCACACGATCCTTCACCTATATATATATATATATATATATATATATATATATATATAGGGCCTAATCAAATGAGAGCTCTTTAATTTGTAATAACCGTGAGATCTAATATGAGCCACTCATTTAAGATAATTATATGTATTTATTATTTATATAATAAAAGGTGAATTAGTAATTTGGGATTCGGATAACAACGAAATAAATTAATTACCATTATTATAGAAAATTACATTATTATCTCATGCAACGAAAAATTTCAAATATTAATCTTTTTGATTCCCGTAACAAAATTTGGGTCTTTCCCAACACCACTAAAAAATGGGATCACGATGTATCACACTATGCAAAAGAATGTATCACTAAAGCTAAAATCATGAAATCACACTGTATCACGGTGACAATGTTCATAGAGTGTATCATAGTGGTAATGTTCATAGAGTTCATAGAGTTTTTTAAGGGTATCACAATGGTAGCATATATAAAGTGGTCATGTATCACAACGTGTATCACAAGAGATATGAGTTTGAACTGGTAACGTTCACCGGAGAAAGGAGAGATAAAATAGGATAATTACCAATATATTATCCATTAAAAAAGGATAATTATCAAAATTATCCATAAATTTAAAAAATTATCTTACCCTTAATTATTATCCATAAATTTAAAAATTTGAAAATTAATGGATAATTACTAAAATTAACATTATTAATATTAGTCATTGATTATTAATAATGAAAAGTTGAAATCTGATCTCACAATTATTACAAATAACGAATTCTCCCTTGAATGCCCCATATGCATGTGTATGTGTATTATATATATATATATATATATATATATATAGAGAGAGAGAGAGAGAGAGAGAGACTGAGAGAGTGCGTGTGTGTCATCCTTTTGTTAACCAACACATTAGTGTTAACCATATTAATCAAATTGGCCAATCGAAATCATCCGTTCCTTTGTGTTGAAGGCCACCCATCATAGTAAAGGGGGGGGGGGGGGGGGGTAAAATTGGTATTTGATTTCAATATCCACTTTCTTAAATTTCTCATGCTTATCAATGGTAGTTATTCAATTCTATTTTTTTTTTAATTATCTTTTTAATTATCTGTATAAGCGTATGTTTGATACTTGAAGAAACATGTTTTTGGAAGTTTGATTTTTTACTCTCAAGAAAAAAACACAATATATCGTTTTCTTTTTCCAGAATAAGCGACATTGATTTACCATTCAATTTATAAAATTAGTCTATGTTAGAATCTACGTATGTCGAGCAAATTGTTTACCCCATACGACAGGATAATGATGTTGTTCAAAATGGTATTACACAATTGATCGACGAGTTCGATCTTCCGAATGGGCTTGACGACATATCCATGTACAATTTCAATGTTGATAATCTTTCATCTTCCAGTTCTGTTTTATAAGTTCCTAGCTTCCAGTTTGATAGCGGTAAGGGTTTAAATTATGTTTGTTTTTATATATATTTTTTCGGATAAGGATTGAATGTTCAAATGTATGGTTTTATTGTGTTGTCATGGTATTTTTTGGAAGGGACGATTGTTATCGTTTATTTGTTGTGAGCATATATGAACTTGGTTAATCCTTTGTTTTTTGTTCAATTCAAGTTATCAGATGTATGATATGCAATTTTGTTGTATTGTTTTCTGTACTACTGCTCGTAATTGGATAACAATGTGCACTTATGTAGATTTTGTATTGTGCACTTATGCACAATCAATATTGTGCACATATGGACAGTGGTATATTGATCTGCACTACTGCACATTTTATATTTTGCACACTCTGTATTGTGCATTTATGCACATAATCTTACCTTGAATAAGACGGTTCCCTGTTGAACCTTCTCTTTCCTTCTTTAACTATCCTACTATTTTTACCATTTTACCCCTCTTCATGTATGCACAAGATAGTAAGCACGTGAGTCTTTTTGTTTATGGAATTAATTAAATTAAAAAAATCCTAGCCATTGATCTAATACATGAACGATTGTGATTGGTTAACATCGTTAACACTAACGGTTGGTTCAAAAGGAGACGATATATATCTATATAGAGGTAGGTTATTATGAAACCCTCTTATATGGTGCAACCCCTCTATCCATCACTCATTTTATTTTCAGTTTTTTTTTTCAATTACAAAAGTGAAAATAAAATGAGTGGTGGATAGAGATGTTGTATGGTTGCATCACGTAGAGGGGTTGCATTTGAACGCCCCTCTTGCTCTCTCTCTCTCTCTCTCTCTCTTTATATATATATATATATATATATAGAGAGAGAGAGAGAGAGAGAATCATGCGAGAAGTTAAATATTTTGCAAGAATAGGAGAAGTGTAATATCGTACATGATTACACGACTTGTGGGTGTGTTTAATCATATATGATTAAACGTCTATGTATTGTCAATGTAACTTATGACTTTTTTGGTTATTTTACATGTATATGCAATCCCAAACACCCTAAATAATAATTTATTAGCTTATTACGTTCTGGTACTATAATAAACTAATACGAACATTTTTTATAAAACTTATTTTTATCACCATATAAATTGATAAACGATTTAAAAAATAAAATATAAATTGTTTTGAATAAGCAATCCCAAACACGCCCTTAGATGCACAACTGATATTTTTTTGAGTAAACTACGATTTTAGTTTATGTGGTTTGATGCTTATAACGGTTTTAGTCCCTGGTCTTTTAAAACTGTTTTTTTCGTCTTTGTGATTTTTATTTGCTTCTATTTTCATCCCTCCCTCTAATTTTATTAATATTAAATGTTAACTTATTTAAAAATTAAATAAACAAATTACATATTTGGTTCTTGTGGTATATAAACTTTTACATTTTTATCCTAATTTATATTTTTTTACTTTTTTTTATTTATTGTATTTCATTGAGACCTTTATTTTTCTATTAATTATATTGTATATTTTCATAATTATTATAACTTTAATTATAAAAATAATCAAATAATTTCATTAAAAATATTGATAAATACATGATATTTTTTTCAAAGTTTTAGGTTTAAATCTCCTAAAATTAATATTTTTTTATCTATTGATTTATTAAAGCTATTTCTTATTTTAAATTATCATTGAAAAAACTTTAATAAAATTGAGAAAAAAATAGTATTATTTTATAACAACCGGTTGTTTTTTGTTAAATGCAATTTACTACACTATTCTAAATTCTCATTTAATCTTTATTTTTTATTAATTAATCAAATTTGTTTAATATTTAAATAATACACACATAAACACACACACCATTTTAAATTAGGTTATATATTTTAAACAAAAAATAAGAAAATAAAAGGATAAGAAAATTTCAAAATGTTATTATAAAAATCATGCAATGGGTCATGATATGCATCAAAATTAACGTGACGTCAAACAACATTATTTAAAACCTTGATACATACATATATATATATATATATATATATATATATATATATATATATATATATAGAGAGAGAGAGAGAGAGAGAGAGAGGGGGGGGAGGAGGATCAAACGAGAACGGTACCTATTTAAAATGAACATGACAACGGCAAATCACATACAAAATATAAGTGATTTTACATGTGATTCCCGCGACCTTAAGTCGCGGCAAAAGTCGTCCGCATACTGTGATTTTGTACGACTTCCCCGCTAATATAAAATCGCTTATGATTTTGTATGTGATTTGTCGTTCTCGTGTTCTTTTAAATATGTATCGTTCTAGTTTGAACCCCATTCTCTCTCTCTCTCTCTCTCTATATATATATGTGTGTGTGTGTGTGTGTGTTTATTTAAATATTAACAAATTTGATTAATTAATAAAAATAAAGTTTAAATGAAAATATGAAATAATGGGAGTAAAATGAATTTACCAATAAACAACCGGTTGTTATAAAATAAGATTTTTTTTTCTTGAAATTTATTAAACTTTTTTCAATGGTAATTTAAAATAAATAAAAAGTTTTAATAAATCAACAGAAAAAAATATTAACTTTAAGAGATTTAAACCTAAAGTTTTGAAAAAAAAATCATGTATTTATTAGTATTTTTAATAAAGTTATTTGATTATTTTTATAATTAAAGTAATAATAATTATGAAAATATACAATATAATTAATAAAAAAATCAATGTCTTGATGAAATACAATAAATATAGAAAAAGTAAAAAAAATGTAAATTAAGATAAAAATGTAAAATTTTATATATCACAAGGATCAAATATGTAATTTGTATATTTAATTTTTAAATGAATTAACATTTAATATTAATAAAGTTGAAGGGAGGGATGAAAATAGAAACAAATAGAAATCATAAGGACTAAAAAAACAGTTTTAAAAGACCATGAACGAAAATCGTTATAAATATCAAACCATAGGGACTAAAATCGTAGTTTACTCTATTTTTTTGTTTGATAATGATTGTTTGAATTGGGAAGAAAAAATCAACTTTTCTTTGAGATTGATGGAAATAATGATTTCTGTTTTTGGTCAAACTTGGCTACTTATTATTTTAACAATATATAGTCACAAATTTTCAGTATATTACAAATGTATAAAGTTCTAGAATAATTTTGATTATTAATGGAGCATATTATAATTTTAATCCATGTGATTTATTAATAATTTTAATTTCTGTTTTTGTAGTTTAAAACTTATTTTATTTTTATTTCCCTCTCTCTTCCCTAAGAAAACCAGAAGGAAATAAATTATTTTTTAGAGATAACAACGTAAAAACCATTATAATAATAATTATTATTATATACGTTTATATGTTGTTTAAGATATTGTTATGATAGAAGGGACCCATAAATTTTTTTATATGGTGACACCATAATATATATAAAAAATAATTACAAAAAGTACGGTTTTTATCGACGTGTCTTCATTTTTTTTACCGACGTTTAATATCGTCTGATGTAGTTTAGCCTAATTCCACCACTTCGAGGGATTTTTAAAGGTTTTTCCTTGATTTCGACGGATTTTTAGGGTTTTTTTCGAGGGATTTTTTTTGGTTGATTTCAAAAGTTTTTTTTTTTCGGTTTTTTGGTTGATTTCAAGAGTTTTTTTTTGGTTGATTACGAGGTACGGTTGCACCTTCTTGAAGCTTCCAAAATAATACGGTAGCACCTTTCAAAACGATATGGTTGCACCTTTAACGAACCTAAAATTTTTTACCCCTCGTCGAAGAAATCATACGGTGGCACGTGCCACCATATCTATCCCTCTAGGTCCGTCCATGTATGATAGTCTATGGTAATTGTACAATGACATACACGATGAAGCTACGATAATACATACAAGGAAGAACATGATAGTTTATGATTTTATACAATGGCCTATAATGATTTTCGATTGAAAGTGGAGAGAGTCAGATCGGAAAATTTTAAAATTTCAAGGTTAATAGCGACACTGCCATTAGATCGAAAAACACAAACAACTTACCCATATACCATTACAGGTATTAGATCGAAACACTCCTGTCAGATGGATACAACATAATTTTAGTAAAAGAGATGACTTGGGAACCAAAACATGGCAATGAAAAATAATTTAATAACAAAAGCGGAAGCAATATATGCAACAATAGCATGGCGTGGAAAAGCATCAACTCATTCAATCAATATCAACTCTGTAGCCAGTCCAAAAAACTAGGGTTTAAGATTCGATTTGGGCTTTTATATTTGCAGTGCATATGTGCACACTTTGAACAAACGTTATTCGACTGTCGTTCATTTTGCTATTCACTCTAAACAAGAAAGTTCAACGGGTTTATTTAACAATGGGTTGGAACCCAAACAAAAAAAAAACTATTCAGAGCATAAAAAGAGATACGCACTGCCTTGTTAAAATTTGCTGAAAATATGGACAAAGACATCTGCCAAATTAGAGATAAATTACAATTTTAATTTCTAAATTATTCTATTTAATAAACAAATATATAATTACCAAATTTGAGATTTCCTTAAAATATGGAAACATAGTTATTAGGCGTGAAAAACAAAATACCAATATTACCCCTTTGTTAATTATTAGGCAAGTACATTGACAAACAATTTAGGATGAATCTGATTGGTTGATAATTGGTTAACACGGTTAATACCAATGACTTAATTAACAAACGATTGAGACTATATATATATATATATATATATATATATATATATATATATATATATATATATAGATAGATAGATAGATATATATAGGCCCATTCATTTGCTAACCATGACATTGGTGTTAACCGGCCTAACCAATCTCAACCGTAGATTGATGAGTTCAATGGTCTACAATTAATTGATTTTTAATTAAATTAAAATATTCAAAACGGTTGTAAAAAATACATTGCATGTATGCACAGGGGTACTTTGGTAAAAATATAAAACCTTTAATTTGGGAAACATGCGCCTACTAAATAAAAAACCCAAATAATTAGGGATTTGATCCCTCAAAATCACTTTATCCAACAAAACACGCACGAACACCCTGTTGTTGAAATCGACTCCAATAATCCTCTCTATCACGACGAATCAGGAGGAATCCGAGTAAAATCTTGCCGCCTTATGTCACGCCTTGAAAAACGTCGTGTCCTCGCCGTGGCTTGTAAGGCTTAAGGCTTGACCTCGCCGCCACGCCACGCCTCACACCATTTTGAACCTTGGTATATGCATATGTGCACATTGAGCATATGCATATCTGCACACCGGTATCTAATATGCATATGTACACATTGAGTATTGTGAATATTTACATGTTGTATATGTCCATATGGGCATATCAGCTGATCTATTCTGTATTGGTTGAGATACACACTGGCATCTAGACAAGCAAATATGCACACTCAAAATATGGAAATACATTAAATATTAAATATTATATCTAATATTTAGATAACTATCATATTAATAACTCATTGAAATATGGAAATACATTAAAGATGGAAATACATTAAATATTAAATATTATATTTAATATTTAGATAATTACCATATTAATAACTCCTTAAAATATGAAAATACATTAAATAGGCGTGAATTATGAAATGTCCATATTACCCTTTGAGAATTAATAGGATCGAACGCATGACATAAACTCTAGGATGATTCTGATTGGTTGAAAATTGGTTAGCACGGTTAGCACCAATGTCGTGGTTAGCAAATGAATGGGACCCAATATATATATATATATATATATATATATATATATATATATATATATATATATATAGGGTCAGGTTCACGTGAGACCAAGCTGTTTCCGTGAGACCGCGTGAGACCAAGCCTTACAACATGAAACTTCACACCGAAATACTGTGAAGATAAAAAACATTCGAATCTTCATAATGTAATCACACTATGAAGGTAAAAAAACCTAAACCAAGTTAAAAAAAATCAAACCTTCACAGATAAAAGACTGTGAAGGTATATCCGAACCTTCACAGTGAAGACGCTGTGAAAGTATAAAAAAACAAACATTCACAGCGAAAAACACCGTGAACGTAACATTTACGGTGTTTTCCCTATGAAAAGTTCGATTTTTTTTTACATTCACAGTTTTTTGGTGTGAAGTTTCATACTTTAAAGCTTGGTCTCACCGATCTCACGGAAACTGTTTGGTCTCACGCGAACTTAAGTATATATGGAAACTATGCAAACCACTATATTATGAAACAATAGATATATTTATGGATAATGATTATGATTCATTAATAATGATTGTGATATATATGGAAAATGTTAAGTTTATTCATTATAATCATGATTTTAAATTAGGAAATGTTAAGTTTATTCATTATAATCATGATTTTAAATTAGGAAACATAATAAAATCATATATTCATTAGACTTGATGAACGACTAAGATTGGTTTGCATAGTTTGTACAAATTGTTTGGGTTGCAAAAGAAACGCACCCTATATATATATATATATATATATATCTAGGCCGATAATCAAATGAGAACCACAAATATGTTACAAACCCTTGAGAACCGATATAAAAATATTTTTTTACATGATCTTTTTTCATCAAAACCTATGATTTAAGATATTGTTTCATCTATATTTTTGTCACCTTGTGAAAAGATTGCATGTGAAATTTGATTTTTGATTCACATAGTGAAATGAAAAATACAGGTAAAAAAATATTCATGTGGTGAAACAAATATATGTGAAACTATCAAATTATGAACAAATATATATGAAGCAATATCTTAAATTCAAGCATCCGGTAAAAATGTATCATATAAAAATATATTTTTATATTGGTTCTCACATGTTTGTTACATATTTGTGGCTCTCATTTGATTTAAGGGTTCAAATGAAAACTCATCTTTCATTGTGCACATTAGAATAAATCTTAACCATTAAATCAAAACTTAGAAAACTAATCAATGGTTAATACATAATAAGGTTAATTGGGAAGCGATTAAGAACAAAATTGTAATTTTGAATTAACGCTTATCTTCTTTGACTTTTTATTTTTATTTTTAATTAAAAAAAATTTACCCCCTTAAACTTTAAAATAATTTATCTTAAAAATTACTAATATTTTAATCAAACAAATTACATAAAAAAAACGAGAATTTCGTAATCTTCGATATGACATCCATCTCGATATAGTTTTTTTTTTTGTTTTAACCGTTTTTACGTGAAATTCTATATACGTGTTATATTCATTATGAATATGCATGCACGTCTTCGGGTGTCCACATTCAGTATGAATAACAAAGGTTAACGTTCATTCACTATTCATGATGAATAATACAATATTCAGGATTATTTCGTTTTAATCGTTTTTTACGTGAAATTTTATATATGTGTTATATTCATTATGAATATGCATGCACGTCCTCGGGTGTCCATATTCAGTATGAATAATAAAGGTGAACGTTCATTCATTATTCATGATGAATAATACAGTATTCAGGATGAATAATATAATTCAGGATGAATAATACACGAATCCATGATTCATGTATTATTTATCATGAATCGTGTATTATTCATCCTGAATGTTCTATTATTAATCCTGAATGATACATTATTCATGATGAATAATATATGAATGACCCGTGAAGGTGTAGACACATGGCACACTCTCTTTTGTTTCTCAATTCACAACATAAATTTGGTTTAATTCATTATGATTATGTATGTGCATCCCCAGATGTCCCACATTCAGTATGAATGACAAATGTGAGCGTTCATTCATTATTCATGATAAATAATATAGTATTCAGGATGAATTACACAACATTCATGACGAATAATACACAAATTCATGAATCATGAATTATTCACCCTGAATGTTGTATTATTCATCCTGAATGATACATTATTCATGATGAATAACACATGAATGACCTGTGAAGATGTCACTACAAGAAAAATGACCTTCAAAGAAGGTTTTGTTTTGTATTCAAAAGTTTTAAAAGCTTCTCTAAAGGCTTTAGAGAAGCTTTTCAATTCCGTCGGAAAACTTCTCTATGTAAGGGTAGGTAAAGGTTTTAGGGAAGGTTTCTAAAGGGTGGTTTTTTGTTAGCTTTTAGAGACGTTTTTTTTGGGCTTTAGATACACTTTCAAAGCTTCTCTAAAGGTTAGTCAACTTTTTTTAAAAAGCTTCTCTAAAAGTATTTTTTTAGTGACATTTTCCAACTATTTGTGACGGTTTGTAAACGTCTCTAAAAGGTACTTTCAGAGAAGGTTTACAAAAAAGCTTCTTTAAAGGTTTTTGGCTTTAGTGACATTTTACTTAAACCTTCTCTAAAGGTTTTTGGCTTTAGTGACATTTTACTTAAACCTTCTCTAAAGATATCCTTTAGTCACACTTTACAAACCTTCTCTAAAAGTTATCTTTAGATACAAATTATCAAAACCTTCTCTAAAGGGTTATGTTTAGATACACTTTTAAAAGATTAATTCTTCTCTAAAAAGCATATTATTATTATTATTATTATTATTATTATTATTATTATTATTATTATTATTATTATTGTTTACATCTATATTTCAGCTTTATATTTATAAATAATTATATATTTATAAATAATAATATTAATCAACAAAAACAAAAACAAAATCTTAAATCAATAAATTTCCATACATTTATCATATAAAAGACATAAAGCTTTCAAAACAATCCCTAATGTTCAATCAATCCATACTCCATTTTCTAACATCTTCATTTAAATTCCTCGCAATACTTGATATACTCAACCTATCACCTCATCTATTTCTAACTTTTTTATATTGTCTCCTGGAAGTAGAACCATGTTTGATATTTTGCTCAAACGACGAAGCCCCATCTGATTGCAAGATGTCTACAAAGGTGGTATCCATAATGCAATAATTTCATGAGAACTACCAACGGTGCCAATTTCCCACTTTATCTGCAAAAGTTCAATAAGCCATGAGAACATTTCATTATAAAATTGAATAATTAAAACCTAAATATAGTTGCAAGTCTAATATTCTCCTATTTAAGCAACATAAAGTAGTAGAATATATTAACCTTGCAGTTAACCTTTTTATCCAAAGTTGGCAGACTAGACTCCTAAACGGAAGATATCAGTAGCGGCACCGTCATGATCATGCTTGCTTAAAACCTGAAGGCAAACACACCGGTAAAAACATAAGTAAGACTCGAATCTTTCTCATGGATTCACGTTTTTGAAGCACTGTCAAAAATGGGTTGTATGACATCAAAACAGGCAGTCTCAGTGACGCCGACAGTGGACCATTCTGGGGATTTTCACGACAATGTGGTGGTGGGTTATGGCCGGAGTGCAGATGGGAATGGTAGAAACATTTAGTTAGCCCGTAAAGGCAGTAAGCGTTTAGTAATCAGACCCTAAAATAAAAATATGATTGCTTATTTTATGATAGAAATAAGTATGATATACCTCAGATAGTATTCACTCCAACATCCTGTTTAACTTGATCGATATGGCCATGAACTCTGTTGTCCAATATCAGCGAGACTAACAGTTGTTCGACATCAGATTATATGGGAGTTCCGACTTCGAATGGTCGTTATTCTACATCACATTTTCTAGGATGAACCAAACAGATAATTCTCAGATAAACCCTAATGTAGTTCTCAGCCTTAAGAAAGGAATCAGTAGGATTAAGAAAGTTGCAACTATAATAGTTTTTTTCGTTGTTGAAAACTTAAGGCAAGTGAAATGTTCCTATAGATATTGTTTATAAAAAAATGTTCTTACCGTTTCAGAAACTTGTATCAAATGAGAAGTTATTTTAGATTTAACCATATTCCTATAGATATTGTTTATGGTATAGCCAATGTTCTTTCATGAGCTTCGTCAAGAATTATCACTTTATACCTCTCCAGAAGTGGATCTGTCATGGCTTCTCTCAATAGCATACGTCTGTCAGGTATCTACACGCCCGAAGAACAAATCTCGGTCCAATAATCAAATTAAGACATGTGAAAACAATTCATTTATAGAAGGAATCATACAAGTGTTTTTAAAGCTTACATCAATACAGTACTGGCACTGGCACTGTTGCAATCTTCAAATCGAATGTTGTAACCTACTTCCTCACCAATTGTTTCATCCATCTCCTCTGCAACTCGACGAGAAACAGACATTTCATAGTTTCAAGTTTCCAAAGACATGGTTCACCAATCAAAAAATTTGAAATGAAAAGACTTGTTTATGTAGCCTCTAGATTGTTTTAAAAAACAGAAGCTGCCAATCTTTCACTTGGGAAACTATTGGGACAGAAAATAATGGCAAGTAGATATCTGCAATACTACGATTCAGAATTCCATCATGGATTACAGGCAGCAAATGAGCAAGAAGACGTCACCAGTGCTTGAAAACTTTGAGCACATTAAAAGTGATTAAGAAACCGTTAAAATAGTAAGCTAGACAAGTCAAGATAATTATATTTATGTCATTTATATATATATGTTGGAACAGAGGTGTCGGTTGGAATGGATGTAACTGCCATCCCTTTGAACCATCACATCCCTCTGTTTGGTGTCTTTTTAGATTGTATAAATAGGAGTAATTTGGGTCTGTACAAAATTTGATGATCAATAAGAAAGTCGTATATTTATGTGTATAATATAGCATCTTACTGTGTTCTCCAACAGAAACCACATACTTGGCACGCTTTCACACCAATTTTATTCAAGTATGCAGAAAATATTCTTGTGGACATGCACTCCCCAAATGAGACTAGGTAGTCTTTCGCACGTGGTCTAGTACTGCAATCCCATTCAGAAGTCGCTCTAATTTTTCTGGGTGGTCTTCAAGAAAGACAAAGTGTAAGAGTAAAAGTAAAAATCAGTGGAATGAGCATTAAGTACATAATTTAGAAGTTAGAATCATTAAAATGTTATAACCTATTGATCTTTATATTAACAAAACTACAAAAGTATGTGTTCCTTCTTATTTTTTATGGGTATGTTGTAGACACCAAGTGAAGAACTAAAAACACAAAGTTGCTGGATATACTAAATAATGGCACTTGGATAACTTTATATCAATACAACATAACTTTGTTACCTGTAAGGAGTTTTTTTCTAATCCAAGCTCATCCACTGTCCTGAAGCATATACATAAATTGATACCCAATCAGAGCATAAACAAAAACAAATATCTATAAACTTTAAAAGCACTTGAAGTTGATAAATCAAGATGTTCAACTATGGTGTAGTTCTTTCATAAAGCTCAATTCATCAATTTCATAAACTTAAATAATTATTGTAACAAAATATGTCATCACAGCAATTGAGCCGTTGACAGACATAACAAAGTCTCCATAAACCAGCAAACCTGCAATAAAGATGGTTCATGTGCATTCATATGATGATTTTGAGGCAATGCTCACAATCCAGCCAGAAGTTTACTTTGTGCAATGTATTTACACAATATATATATATATATATATATATATATATATATATATATATATATATAATAAGATAGATAAAAAGGGTTGGCCGATCAAAACGTAAGAGTGTGCTAATTTTTAGAGTACAAGTCATGAAAACTATGGAACAATAACTCGAATCAGACCTCTCGAGAATTTGCAATGTCTAGATTCCCAGTAAAATGATTTAACTATCCCTGCATTGCTCTCATTGCTCGGTCTGACATGGAATGTTGCCCTCCAGGACGTATAATTGGCACTGTTGCCCTTGATGGAACATCTCTGAACAACAACCCACGAGTAAGAACTATAATCATTATAGCAAGAAAGGATGAATTAACACTAAAGCAATCCTGTACGAGGTGATCAGAATATAAATGTTATATGTAAACACTATTGGGGAATCATTTTAAAACCACTTGCCTGTACGAGGTGATCAGAATATAACTATTACACAAGAAAGATACTTCTTTTTTGGTTTCTTTCTTCTTAAAACCTAGATTTAATCTCTCTCTCTCACACACACACACACACACACACACATATATATATATATATATATATATATATAGACGCTCTTCTTTTTTAGATGAACTTAAAAATCTAATATCTTTACTTCAAATATTTGTCAATTTGCAGTATTTTACAATTAAGAAAAAGGAAAAACAGCAAGAGAATGTAGGTAATAGCTATATGTCTGAAACAACTGAAGAGGAAGACTCGTCTTTGAGGACACTTCTGGAAGCTCTCAAACATAACGACGACACTGAAGCCAATTCACTAAACAATTTATATACAAGTGCTAGTTCTTCAGCTCAGGGGAATTACTATTCTTAATAACTTTTATTTGGGAGTTACCTCTTCAAATGTGTAGTATCCATTGAGGGGTTTTATAATTCGTAGACTTCCCTTGTTCAAGTTGTGGTTAGACAAAAAACCGTCTCTATATACTACAAAAGGACATGCGAAGAGCTGGTTATGAAAGTTCCTGAATCTACCAGGCCTCTTTTGAGGCAGATCGAGGCTATGTCACACAAGTATTAACAAGTCTTACACAAGGCAGATCGAGACAACAAATTATGCACTCCATAATCTAAAATCAATCACAGTGTATTAAAAATAGGGGAAATAAACTCTAATTTTCGAGAAAGTAAAATCAAAATCTGTAATCTGAAAGAAACAAACCAAATCTACTAGAAAACGTACCTGCAAACGGAAACTCACTGTCGACTTGGATAAGCAACTGTAAAAACGATCTAAAAGTTTAGATGGACAAAAAAATCAACCAATTTGTAGAACCGCAAAACAAAAATCAACCAATTTGAATATAAATTGCTTACCTGTTCGAGTTAAGAACTGCAACGTAGGTGAGCGATGATTTGAGGGACGATTTGATTGAATCTGTAAGTAGGTATTGTTATATAATTTTGATTTTATTTTTATGAAGAGTTTTTTAGATACGCTTGTCAAACGTATCTAAATATTTATAAAAATATAAAAAAATTATAAAAAGAAAACCTTGCCTTTAAGAGACGCTTAGATATCCGTCACTAAACCAGGTTCTACAATTTTAGAGAGGGTTTTGGTTAAAAGCCTCTCTAAAGCTTTTAGAGACATTTTTCATTCAGTATAATTTGCCTGGAAATCCTTCTCTAAAACTCATCCTACCTTCAACTACCTTTAACACTTTTGTCATTCAATTCCTTCCCTAAAACATACCTTCAGATACACTTTCAAAACCTTCTCTGAATGTTCCTTCTCTAAAGCCCCTTTCTCTTGTAGTGTGTGGAGACGTGATGCGCTCTCTTTTGTTCCCCGATTCACAACAGAATTACTCAATAGGTTCTCGATTCGTCTTGATGGGTGTTGGGTTACGGTGCTGAAGAAACGTGATGCCTTACGACGTTGAAGAAAGTGTTGAAGAAGGTGATGTCGAGTTACATACTTACGGTGTTGAGGCGTTGTACAAACTTGAACGTACATAAATATTCATAATGAATATAACACATATATAACATTTCACGTAAAAAACAGTTAAAACGACAAAAAAACTATATCGAGATGGATGTCATATCGAAGTGCACGAAATTCTCGTTTTTTTGATGTAATTTGTTTGATTAAAATATTAGTAATTTTTAAGATAATTTATTTTAAACTTTAATTACGTAAAAAGTTTTTTAATTAAAAAAGAAAATAAAAAGTCAAATATGGTAGGCTCATGTTTAAATTTTCTTCAATACAATTTATGATCACAAAGATTATAAGAAACATTTCAAACACTTAACCTGTTTTACAATTTCAAATCAAGAATTCGTACAAATGGCTTTGATACTTTCTCTCACTAGAAAAACAGTATGTACGCGTACAATACCTCTAGTCATATCCCTATTTGACATGGGACACAAACTATTTATACTAAGCTATAAAACACAACACTTACAACACTTTGACTTTTCTTATTACAAAGACTTTGACTTACATTGAGAGTTGACTTGAGCTTTGACTTGCTTGACTTTCAGCTTTCTATCTTCATGATCTTGTATCCAACAAATATATGCACTAACAAAAACTCTATTTAATATGAGTTGTTGGATCAAAAGAGATCGAGTGGCTGAGATTTATTCTCACTACACAATGAAAAATGAGTTTTCATTTGAACTTTCCTCTCTCTCTCTCTCTCTCTCTCTATATATATATATATATATATATATATATATATATATTTGCATCTTAATTAATCTTGTGCAACAATAACTCATAGCATATACCACCCATTAACTTTAATTTGTCTACCATCAAAAACCGTTTGAACAAGGCCCTTTTACCAATACGACCTCTGTGAATCTTGCTTTTACTGTATTCATTAAAATTTAAACCACTGTCCGATATGTAGGACGGATGATAAAATGTTGTTATGTTTGGAACAATCAACTTCGTTGTCTACAATGCATATATGGAACAACATTATAAAACTAAAAACAATAATATGAACATCGTATACCATTAGATGTTTGTAGAACGGGTGAGAGATGAGAGAGCGCCAGGGGGGAGAGAGTTTGCCCCAGAGAGAGAGAGGACAGAGAAAGAGAGTATCAGAGAGGAGATAGAGTTTAGGCGAGAGACAGTGAGAATCGGGGCAGGATTTAGCGAACCTAGGTACAGAGATTACGACTGGTCGAGAGGATACCAATGGAATCGCGATTCAAGGAACTTAACTTCGTACCTTTTCTTCAACTTCCCTGAAGAATGGGACGTCCCCCACCTGTGGAAAGCATTCAAACGATATGGGGAGGTGGCTGATATTTACATGGCAAGAAGAAGAATGAGGAGCGGAAAGAAGTTTGGATTTGTGTGTAACACCCTCGAATTTGGTAAGAGAAACTAATTAAAATTTTTAAACATAGCATCAAAATAAGGGACAAAACTTCCTCTTGCGATCCAAAACTCTATATACCTCAAATACAAACTCTAATATTAACTTTGACAGATATTAAACTCCAATAATATACAGACTAAATTGAAGTCGGGTATTACTTAACCCAAATACAAGCTGCTCTCTTAAACCTAGTGCGAAAGACTTCATCAAGTTACTCACTCCTTGGGCGTACAAAGGGCACTCCTCTCTTCACCGTGATACTAGAGTTATGCCCAACCGGAACCTGTTGCACATGTCGACAAATAAAAAGGTTAGGCTAACGCCTAGTGAGTTCAAGAGTTTTACATGAGTAAAAATATCTTTAAAAGAATGAACCTTACTTGAAATCATGACCTTTCAATTGATGTACTTTAAAACGTGGAAACAACTCTTTCCCAATATCATGCACTTTCAAAGATAGACACCTCATTACAAACATTCTTTATAAATTGATGCAACTCAAACTTACTCGAAACATTAATATGAATTAACTCCCATTTAAGAAACGTGGATAAAACGTTGCACCCCAAAACACCCAAGCGAGGGTGGGACAAAATACACAACCCATAAATCATTGTCAAAATCCACATATACAATACGTCTGAAAACATGGACACTAGGCCCAATACTCACACGACCATAAACGAAAGGAAACCAATATCCAAACATGGGGATGACATACTTCATTCAAACCTTAATATACGTGGAAGAAGATCCAATATTAAGGTCCTCATTTATTGTCGACCACATAAGTCCAAAGATAATAAAGTAAGACGTCAACATATAAGATACAGTTGGTCGACGATGGGGGAGACCCGTATCCATTGAGAGTGGAGGAACACAAAAGTATTCCACTCTTGCAATGTTAATTGCATGACACCTGATGACATACCAGCCCAAGTGTCCCTACGACTTCTTGACAAGTTACACCATAAAAGACAGTTGACCTTGATGAACATTACAACGAACTCCATCCCGAAGGCCCGACACACTTAAAGACTACCTCCCAAGCATTACTTCAAGCGGTGGAGATCCTAGTCCCTACCTATCAGGTAGCACCTCCAGACTCAATCTTCCAGTGCCTACTTGTAAGTTTCCGGTCGTAAAACATGGATACCGGGGTTCAACCCCGCAATACCCAATTGATCATCCAAAACAAATTGACTTACATGCCTATGGATCCAATGCAACATAGTCTAACATTACATGACTTCACAAGAATGAGCATTCAAATAGAACCAATGCATATCTTTAGGATACTCGGTCCCTCCAACTCAACAACTTCACCTTCATATGGAGCATTCAAATAGAAGTCAATGGTAGAACATCACGCTTTTCATGATTTATTTTCATTTCCTCCTACAAAACATTCTTTTTCACCAATGCAGGCGTTTCCTTGCACATCGTCATATGTAACGAGCGACATTTGACATGAAATACAGTTAACTAGTAGGGAGTCATGTTACTTATAGTGACTAAGCATGATGGTTATAAAGTCTAAACTGTAAACTTTAAACCCTAACAAAATTTTTGAAGAATAATAACGACCATGGTCGGTGGGTATAATATACAATGGTATGTGTCAGGATCGAAATTCAAAACAAGAATTTAAATAAACACTCAGAAACTTTGTTAAAGAAGTTGCGGAATAACACTTTAACAATAAATCAATGGAACAATATATGAATTCAAATCACAAGTTGTATTGAATTAACTTGATGATTACAACCAAAGCCTCAATATGTTGAACAAACTCAACAGATGTTCAAAACTTCTCTAATGAAAGGATCTCTAAGAATCTTGAGGCTAATTCTCTCTAAAACACAAAAGACGTATTTTTCAATAATCTAAGGCTTCTAGGCTATATTTACAAAACAAATTACAAGATAATTATGAAAGTAAGTTTGATCTTCAACATCCATTCCATTATTATCTTCAACTCCTTGTCTTTCGCTTCAAGTAACAAACCATCCTTATCAACATCAGCAACATTAATTCTTCTAGCAGCATCTTCTTATCATCAACAGTACTAACATGCTAGCAGTAGTAACATCCAACTGGCAGTACTAACTCTCCAAGCAGTACTAACTATTCTTCTAGCAGTACTAACCCTTCAAGCAATACTAATACTACTAGCAGTAGTAATCTCTTCAAGTCTCAGCAGCATTATCCAAACTTAGCATATTTCAGACCCAACAATCTCCCCCTAACTTAACTTTTGAAATCAAGAAGTTAAGTTCTTCAAAATAAGGTCTTCATGATGCTTTCAAAATTACTGCTCAACTTCCCAGATCAGGATCCAATCCTGCACATTGATTGATTGTTCTTCTAATCACAATTCTTGCCATCTCTGAACCTGTAGTGCAGACCAACTTAGCCTTCATCATCCCCTGCAACTTTTCTCTGCTGTGATCATACACCTTATCAACCAGATAGTACTCATGAAAGCTGTTATCAATAGTTATGACATATAGTCCAGATTTTTCAACAAGCACCCAATGATCAATGCTGTTAAATCCTTCTCTGTGATGCAAGTCTTTGATAAGATATTCAACTTTATCAGAGTCAAACATCATACACAAATACTCCAGAGCCATCTTTGGTAAGCTCATCCTTGCTCCTCTCAACAAGTCACCATACAATTTCAATCCAACCCTGTACATGTCTTCCAAATCAAATCTGGTACAACTTCTGATGATCTTATCCTATGTTGAATAGACCTCATACTTGCCACCCATTCTCTTGATCCTGTAGAATTCTGTGCCTTTATCCACTACAATATCCCAATGAATGATTTCTAGAGCTCTCACTGAGATAGGATCAATTTTCAATGGTTCGTCATCTATCACTGTTAAATACAAATCAAACTGGTCATCAGATTGACTTTGCTGTTCTGGAGGTTGTTGACTTGATTTCTCTTGACTCTGTTCTTGAGTTTCAACATACTCTGCTTGTTTCTGCTGCTCTTGTGGATTCTACTCTTTGAGTAACTGGATTAGATCCTTCTCCATTTCTGATCCTCTTCCACCACTAAGCTTTAATTGCAGCATACCTTTCAATCTGATCACATCATGCTTATACTGCTTTTCCACCAGATAATACTCTATCTTTGCCTTTAACATAAACAAAGCATAAACTCCACATTGCTTTAGCAAATGCCATCTCAACACATTCTACTTTTCAAGTTGTATTCTGTCAGGTTCAAACATAAGACATATCCAGTCCATGATCAGCCTTGTATCATCCTGAGCTCCTTGCTGAATCCTGTCTTCATACAACTTCATCCCAACAGAATACATTTCTTCCAAGTCACTTCTTGAGCACTTTTACATGAACTGATGAAAACTTGTATAGATCTCAAATCTGTTATTTGCTCTTTTGGTCGTGAGAAAGTGCTTGTCTTTCTCCACACATACATCCCAAAAGATAATCTTTGGAAACATTGAACTGACTGGAGTAGCAGGCACAAGAGGTGCATCTGTAGTTCTTGATGTTTCAACTTCCATTATTTCACTGCCCTGCTCTTTCTCACCTTCCTCAGTTCTTGGCCTTTTTGCCTTTGTCTTTGTAGCAATTGACTTTATTCTCTTGGCAGCTCCAATCTTCTGAGCTAGAGTCTCTTCCTTCTTAACTTCTACCTTTTCTTTAGTCGCAGTGCCTTCTTCACTTTCAGGAAAAGGCTGTTGAATGTTTAGATCATGTCTTTCTTTAATCTTTCTTTCAACTTCAACCCTCTGATTGAAATCTCCTTGCAGCTTTCCCTTCTCCTTTTTGTACAAATTTTCTATCCTGCTAAAAGACATTTTAGTAAACATCCCTTTAGGAACTCTGACAGATCCTTTCAAGAAGTTTATCATCTTTCTTCTTTCCTGTGTAGCTAGAAAGGTCTTTGAAGGCTGCCTTTGTCTTGTTGCTTTCATTGTAACCCTCTTTGCAGCAGTCTTCAAACTCTTCTGGTATTCTTCATTAAGCCTTGTTGCCAAATCTATTGCAAGCTTTCTGTCTTTGGCCTTTTGGATCTCATCCTGCTTTTCAAACTCCTTCTCAAACTGTGCATTCAACTCCTTTGCTACTTTCAAAGAAAGAGCTTCTGTAGTTAACTCTTCTTGCATTTTCTTAGCCAATTCTGCATCCAATTCTATTTGCTTCTGTTTCTTTAATGGTTTCACAGGCTCAACCATCTTTTCTTTCCCTTTCTTCTTGGCCTCTGTCACACTGATCTCTTTCTTTTTCTTCTCTGCGCCTCCTTCTTTAATCACCACTCCCTTAGCCTTTTGAGTAGACTTAGGAGTGTCATTCTTTGCCTTAGCCAAAGTCTTTATAATCTCAATTTCTTCCATAGACATTCCTGTTTCTGCTGCTGCTTTCTTTGTTTTTACTGCTTTAGCAGTTTCTACTGTTGGTTCAGTAGTTACTGTTGCTTCTTCAGTTTCTACTGCTGGCTGAATTACTGCTTCTTTCACTACTGTTTCTGCTACTTTCACACCTTGATCCTTCTTATTCTTCTCAACACTCTTTTCAGCTTCACCACCAATCTCCCCCTCAAATTGAAATTCCATACCAACTGAACTTTCCTTCTCAACTTCAGCTTCTTGATTCTCCCCCTTTTTGGAAGCATCATGAGCACTTCCCCTTTTCTTCAAGACAAATTGCGTTCTCTTCTTTTTGTGCACCAAATTAAGCACCATCTTCTTGAGTTTGTCTATCTGCCCCTGTTGAGAAAGGATCACCTTTTTCATCGCCTTTATCTCCAAACCCTGATTGTGTACATCCAGGTTCACCGTGCTAATGGTATCCATCAATTCGTCATACTCCTTTCGGTGTGTTTACCACCCTTGAAGGATCATGGGATCTTTTAGTAGAGGCCTTCTGCCTAGCAGAAGCACCTACTACCCCCTTGGTTTCATGGCACCTGGGTCCCTTAGATGATTTTTCATCCAAAGTTGCCGTGGGGAAGGTCTTAGCCATATTCACACTTTCCTGACCCACACCTTCTGCAGAATCAGTAGTGTGAGCCTTGCTGCCCACATGCTCATCCTTCTCCTGAGAGAGCACCTTCTCGAGGTTGGGAGACACCCCTGTGGATTCCCTTTGGATATTCTATGATGGAGAATGCTCCATCAGAGGGCTTGTAGGCTTTTGGGGTGTAGATACATGAAGGGAAGGAACCTTCTGTACCTTTTTCTTTGTATATTTTTGAGTGATTGGGGGAATTGGCTTATCAACAAGGATCTGAGGAAGAACATTTGAAGTGAATGGTGTGGGTAGGTCATCAATGGGTTGGTCAGATATAGGCTGTGACCCTGATGCATCACCATGTGGGTGGGACACAACCATCATTGTAGAGAACAATGGTGTGTCTTTTCCAGAAAAGTCCTTACTAGGCCTTCTCGTATTGGAAAATACCTTCTCTTTGGGAGGTTTAGGTACATATACCTATTCAAAGGAGGGTAAATCCGTCAATTCCCTGTTTAGTACCTCTTGTACAAACCTTGGATACATATAAAATCTTTTGGTTTTGGTTTTGGTTTTGGTATCCAAGTTTGACGGCAAATCATTTAAAATCATTTAGGAATAATTGAACTTTCTGGAGGTAGCTAAGCATACAAGAGCATAAGCTATTGTACTGCTATACTCACTCCATCCAGTTGTCTTGCGAGATATACAGTGTTGAAGAGTATGAACAAAGAATCTCCACTGAGGTGAAAATTTGCTTTTGTAAAATGTGTAAACCTCAGTAGGACCTTCATACCCCATTCTACCAATTTCTTGAAATAGATCTTCCTTTGAGAGAGTAGAAATACCTGAGGCATCATCTAGATGAAGATAAGTGCGTATGCAGCCTTTTGTGATTGTGATAGGTTTATCACAGACCCTTGATTGAATGAACTGATTGCCATCAACAGTCTGAATGGATGCATTTGTCCAGAACTGTCGCATATGTTCCACATAGATGGCAGGCTTTACAGTTAGCGCATATGCAATATGTGATGATGTTAAGAAATCCACAATTTCATGAAAACCCTCAACTTGTTTGGGTTTTTGTAACATTGCAAGCTCATTGTGGTCATCAAAGAAATCAAGGTCTGCCATCTTTCTGATCGAGTCTAGGGTTCGAATAAAAACTAGGGTTTATACACTGGTAATCAAGAATTCTAGAGAGAGAGAGAGAGGATGAAAACTCAATGGAAATTCAAAGAGCCGTTAGGGTTTTGGCGGTTGGAGAGGGTATTTATAGGGTAAGGGATTCAGTTAAAAGCAGTACTAAGTACCCTAGCAGTATTAACACATGCCCGCAGTATTAACACTGTCTGGCAGTAGAAATAAGGCAAGCAGTAGTAACTTTGCACTGGCAGTATAAACCACCTAGCAGTAGTAACCATACTTAACCATATTTGAACTGTCAGCAGGAGTAATATTGAGAGCAGTATTAACTTAACCAGAAGTACCAAGTTTCTAATCATCAAAGCAATCTGAAACACTTAAACACAAATGGTTAGCAACACCATGCACAATGAAATATGAGAAAGTAAACATTGAAGAATCTATACAGAAATGGTACATGAAGAAAATCAAAAGAGGCTTATTCAGTGTTTATCATGCCCACACTTGTTACCAAGAATGTGAATCTACCCACATCAAAAGCTTTGGTGAAAAGATCAGCAAATTGGTTACTAGTGTGTACTTTCAAAACCTGAATTAACTTCTTTTCATTGCAATCTCTAATAAAATGGTACATGATTTCTATATGCTTGGTTTTTGAGTGCTTCACTGGATTATGAACAATGCTTATAGCACTGTTGTTATCAATGAAGATGGGAGTGTGAAGAAAAGTAATACCATAGTCCAACATCTGATTCTGAATCCATAGCACTTGTGAGCAACAGCTTGCAATAACCATATACTCTGCTTCTATTGTAGAGGTGGATACTGTGGTTTGCTTTTTACACTGCCATGAAACTATCCTTGCACCCAAAAACTGCCATCCTCCTGATGTAGACTTTCTATCCAAGTTTGCACCACCCAAATCACTATCATAATATGCAAGCAGATCAAATGGTGAGTCATGAGGATACCAAAGACCCAACCTAGGTTGTCCTTTGAGATATCTGAAGATCCTTTTGACTACATGAAAGTGAGATTGCTTAGGCCTCACTTGAAATCTGGCACACACACATACAACAAACATAATGTCTGGTCTTGAAGCGGTTAGATACATGAGGGAGCCTATCATGGATCTATAATGATGAACATCCACATCCTCCCCCTCAAGATATGCAGTGATCTGTTTGTGTGTTTCCATAGGTGTGCTTGCAGGCTTTGCTTCTGAAAATCCAAACTTTGTAAGTATATCCTGCACATACTTGGATTGACTTATGAAAATGCCATCTTTCTTCTGTTTAACCTATAGCCCAAGGAAGAATGTGAGTTCACCCATGGAGCTCATCTTGAATCTTTTGTGCATTAACTCCTCAAACTCTTTGCATATATGATATTTTGTGGATCCAAAGATGATATCATCCACATAGATTTGTACAAGCAAGATGTCCTTCTTCTTCCTTTGAGTGAAAAGGGTCTTGTCAATGATTCTCCTTTCAAAATCATTTTCCAAGAGATAGGTAGACAGAGTGTCATACCATGCTCTTGGTGCTTGATGTAGCCCATAGAGTGCCTTCTTTAATTTGTATACTTTGTCAGGAAAGTTAGGATTCTCAAACCCTGGAGGCTGACAAACATACACTTCTTCATCAATTTTCCCATATAGGAATGCACTCTTAACATCCATCTAATATACTCTGAACTTCATGAAAGAAGCATAGGCTAGAAACAACCTAATTGCCTCAATTATGGCTACTAGTGCAAACACTTCTTCATAGTCTATCCCCTCTTCTTGTGTGTACCCTTGTGCCACAAGTCTGGCCTTATTCTTTATCACTATCCCTCTCTCATCTTTCTTATTCCTGAAAATCCATTTAGTTCCAATTGCCCTGTGTCCTTGTGGAAGATCAACCAGATCCCACACATTTTGCAGTACAAACTGCAGCAGCTCCTCTTGCATTGCTTCTATCCAGCTTGGGTCTTTCATTGCATCATAAGCCTTCTTGGGTTCAATCTGGGATAGAAAACAAGACAACAAACCTGACTGTAAGTCTTTCAATCCTCCTAATTTACTTTGATGCCTTGTGATCATGGGGGAATTGATATCACCAACTGAGGAGGATGATTCTTCTGAGTTCTTGTTTGATGGACAACCTCCTCATTAATATTTGCATCAAGATTGGAGTCATTTTTTTCAGGAGTGTTTCCACCAAAAACTGAAGAATTTTCATCATCAGTATCATCCTCTGGCAATGTGGGCATTTCAGGACCTGTGTTTCCTGAACCTGAAGGATAAGCATCCTCTTTTTCACCTTTATCCTCTTAATCACCTTTATCATCTTCATCCTGTTCTGGTTCAGAATCCTCTGTTTCTGAATCATCTGTCTTTTCTTGTTGACAAAATTCAACAAGATCAACTGTAGGTGTAGGGAACAACACAAACTCTTGTCTCTGTTCTTGTACCTTTTCTGAACTTGTTCCTGCAATTTGCTCATTACTAAAACCCAAAGAATTAGTTAGTGAATCAATGTCAAACAGCCAATCAGGACCTGTACCAATCTGATTTGGTGTGTTCTCATTGCATTTGACATTGTCACTTTCCTCTATAATCCTGGAAGAACTGTTGAATACTCTGTATGCCTTGCTCTGAGAGGAGTATCCAACAAGAAATCCATCCTCAGCTTTTCTTTCAAACTTTCCTAAATGAGATTTGGTGTTGAGAATTGTGCAAGGACACCCAAAAGGTTTGAAAAATCCAATAAAAGGTTTATTCTTTTTGAAAAGTTCATAAGGTGTCTTTCCTTGGGATTTGACCACTAGAACTCTGTTTTGGACATAACAAGCAGTATTAACTGTTTCTGCCTAAAAAGTAATGGGTAGCTTTGAATCTGCCAACAGAGATCTAGCAGCCTCAATCAATGTCCTATTTCTCCTCTCAGCAACACCATTCTGTTGAGGAGTCCTAGGAGCACTGAATTGTCTCTTAATACCTTTATTCTCACAAAAGCTGTTTAAGTCAGTGTTTTTAAACTCAGTTCCATTATCAAATCTGATGACTTTAACTCTTAGATTTGTTTGGTTTTCAATCCTAAGGACAAAGGATTTGATCAGTCCACTTGTCTCATCCTTAGTCATCAGAAAATATACCCAAGTAAATCTAGATAAGTCATCAAAAATGACTAAGAAATAGGATTTCTTACCAATACTCATCACATTTGTAGGACCAAAAATATCCATATGCAATAACTGAAGGGGTGAACAGATTGTGTTTATTTCTTTGGACTTATGAGAAGTTTTGTACTGCTTGCCTTTAAGACATGCAACACAATGATCATCACATGAAAACACTTTTTGAGGCAAACCTCTCACAAGGTTGATTTTCACAAGTTTGTTCATAGTTTTAAAATTCATGTGACACATCCTTCTGTGCCAAAGAGATGATTCATCTAAAGAAGCTTTTGAAAACAGACAGTTTAGTGATGAATCACATGAAACACTCTCTAAGTCCAAACAATAAACATTATCCTTTCTAGGAGTTCTAAGTAGTATCATATTTTCATCAACTACCTTGAATCCTGGAGCAAGGATAATACATTAGTATCACTAAATAATATACTATGTTTCTTGTCACAAACCTGTGATACACTTAACAAGTTGTATCTTAATTGCTCAACATAGTAAACATCTTCAAAAGTCATCTTACCTTTTGAAACCATACCTTTACCACTTATCTTACCTCCTGCTGGATTGTCACCAAAAGCAACACGTCCTCCATCAAACCTTTTGAAATTTTGAAGGCAGGCCATGTTACCTGTCATGTGCCTAGAGCAACCACTATCTACATGCCAAATGCTCTTCCTCTTGAGCTGTTAGTTGCCCTGCACATAAGATAAAACAATTAGTGTCTTGTGGAAACCCAAGCCAAACTGGTCTTGGGTTGCCCTTTCTCATCAACATACTCATACTCAATAAGCTTAGTCTTGATGAGATGATCAGAATTAGGAATCTCATGGTTGGAATACTTTGTCATAATTATAGGCTTGACAGTATTAACACTGGTAGCAGTACTATCCTTGTTAGCAGTACTAACTTGGTCAACAGTCGTATTGCTATCAGCAACACTATTTTTGTTAGCAGTACTAATAGATTTAGTGCCTTTTGGAACCCAAATTTTGACAAAGTTGTTTGCTTTCCTATTCTTTGAGTTACTCCTTGATTTGCTTGGAGTATTTTCTTTTCCTTTAGCAAACTTATTCTGAATATGAGATTTTGCAGTGCCAGTTTTCATTGGTGCTGTTCTCACATTATCAGCCATGTGGTTCCTTGATTGTCTTGATTGCTTCCTATAACCAACAGAATTTCGTGTTTGTCTTTGAAAAGTAATTCTTTAGTTAACAGGATTGAAATAACAGTGTTTGGCTAAATGATTCAACTTGCCACAAATAAAACAAGGCTTTGGTCTATTGATTTTGTTTAGATCAATTCCTTGTTTTTGAGCCCACTGGTTATTTCTGTTTCTCTGATTTCCCCTTATTTTATCATGTTGATGGGGCTTGATCTGTTGACAAGTACAAGGATTTACAACAGTAGTTTGCATATAGTGAACTCCCTGTACCTTTTCCTTCTCTTTCCTGGAAGTTTCTACATTCTTACTCTTTTTCTCTTTCCTAGAGGTCTCAGCTTTCTCACTCTTAACATTCTCTTTCTCTATCTTAGACATCTCCACTTTCTCACTCTTGACAAATGGTTTACCCCCCTCTCATTTGTAAGAATCTGGTTTTCTAGGGGAATTTCTTTCTGGTCTTCCTTATTCTTATCCTTAGTGTTCTCTTCTTCAGAATCTACCTCAACCACTACTTTGTCTAGTGGATATACTTCTATGGCTCCTGCAGGTAAGTCCTTCTTATCTTGTCTTTCTAAGAGGTCTGAGGTGGGTGGAATATAATTGTTATTGTAAGGTGGAGGGGTGTTGTTGTACCCTATACCTCTCTTCAGTTTGTCATGAACTTGAGATTTGAGTAAAGTGTCCATTGCTTTAGAAGCATTGGAAAATTTCTCAATGTCTAATTTGGCCTTCTCAAATTCCTTCCTAACTTTCTCACATTCCTCTCTAGCCTTCTCTAGCTTAATCTCTAACTCCTTCTTATCCCACTTCCAATAGTTGCGATCATATGAATGTTGAAGTTCATTGGCCTGATATGCCTTAATCTGTTCTTCAAAATTCACAATGATCAAACTAGACTGTCTCCTATGTTTCTCCAACCTTTTAAGATCATCACACATGCTCTGATTGTGATCCCTGTACTTTCTAACAGTTTCAAGACAGGCTTTAGAGCAAAGTTTAGACTTTACCTCTGTGGGGATTGCTGTGCTTGAAGACTCTGGAACCTCAGCCATCAATGCTTGATTCTGGATTGCCTCATCTGCTTGATCACTCCAATCAAAGCCCATTCCTTCTTGTGAGACAAGTGCTTGAGATGAGTTCCTGTTGTTGTTGTAGTTTGTGGACTTTAATTGTTGATTGTTGCTCCCATATTGTTGAGAAATTCCTCCTCTGCATTCTCTTGCAAAGTGCCCCAGTTTATGACACTTGTATCATTCCACCCTGGATTTGTCAAATCCAGCACCATCTTCTCTTCTCATGGCAAAGTTGTTTCTTCCTGTTCTTTTAATGAATCTTTTGATTCTCATGGTAAGCATTGCCATTTGCCACTTGATGTCCATCTATTCAAGATCATCAACATTGATCTGCTCCAGATCATCATTGATAAGAGAGGATTTAGCATGGCTAGTAAGGAAAGCTTCCAAAACAGAATCATTGGGTCCATCCTGTTTTGAGCCATAAGCAGCACTAACTGATTCTGTATTAGCAGAAGAATCAGAAGTAGATGATAGGAGAGCAGCATTGTGAGAATATCCAGATGGCTTCTTCTTTGATTCAACCTCTGCTTCAAACACCCTGAGATCATTGTAGAGGTCATCAAGTTCCTTATCCTCCAGATTATCATTATGCCTGAAGGATACTGTATACATTATCCATTCTTCACCAAGAGATCTTAGAAACTTTCTGTTGACATCATCCTGGTCCATCTTGACACCAACAGTGGCCAATTCTCCAATCAACTTGTTGAACATATCAAAGGTTTGAGTCATAGACTCATTCTTTGTAGACATAAAATTTTCATATTGTTGCTTGAGAATTGCTTTCTGATTTCTCTTAGTGCTTTTGGTACCTGAAAACCTCTTCTCCAAGGCATTCCACAAGATTTTGGCATCAGAACAGTTGCAAAACTGATGTTGATATTCATTAGGAAATACCAAGAGCAGAGTGCTCAAGGCTTTCATCTCAGTCTGCCTTATCTTTCTTTTTTCCATCAGTCTTTGGTGGAGGTCTCTTGCCATCTGCTCCCATCTCTCCTTCACTGGAGGGACCATTCTCAATGATGTCCCACATTGAGTAGTCTGTAAGAACTATATACTGCCTAATCCTGATTTTCCACATGTTAAACTCATTAGGTTTGAGCATGGGAACCTTTGAAACAAGAACACTGTCGTTCGATCCGTCCATGATGATTATTGATTTCTGAGTTCCTAAAGCCCTGATACCACTTGTCAGGATCGAAATTCAAAACAAGAATTTAAATAAACACTCAGAAACTTTGTTACAGAAGTTACGGAATAACACTTTTACAAGAAATCAATGGAACAATATATGAATTCAAATCACAAGTTGTATTGAATTAACTTGATGATTAAAACCAAAGCCTCAATCTGTTAAACAGGCTCAACAGACGTTCAAAACTTCTCTAATGAAAGGATCTCTAAGAATCTTGAGGTTAATTCTCTCTAAAACAAAAAGACGTATTTTTCAATAATCTAAGACTTCTAGGCTATATTTACAAAACAGATTACAAGATAATTATGAAAGTAACTTTGATCTTCATCATCCATTCCATAATTATCTTTAACTCCTTGTCTTTCGCTTCAAGTAACAAACCATCCTTATCAACATCAGCAGCATTAATTCTTCTAGCAGCATCTTCTTATCATCAACAGTACTAACATGCTAGCAGTAGTAACTTCCAACTGGCAGTACTAACTCTCCAAGCAGTACTAACTATTCTTCTAGCAGTACTAACCCTTCAAGCAGTAGTAATCTCTTCAAGTCTCACCAGCACTATCCAGACCTAGCATATTTCAGACCCAACAGTATGTATAAATTGATGGGAGCAATTGATGGGATCATGGACAGGTATGTAGAGAGAATGTGTTTTCAAAGGACCCGTTGAATCACATTTAAAAGCATATTAATAAATGAAATGTTGGTTAAAAGGTAAATAAAAGGTAAATGAAAAAAATAGCTATTTTGAGAATAAAGTACAAGTTAAGCATATTTTTTACATATGACAATATGAAAGCATATTTTGGATCATTGAACATAAAAATATAAAGTTCACAGGAGATCCGGGCCCTTTTTTCTATTTTAACTTTGGGGCCGGCACAGTGGGTGATTAAGAGAATATTTTTGGTGTACAAAGTCTCAAATATTCTTTGTTTTTTTAAATAATATATTTTTAGAATATATGAAAATATAGACAATACATATATTGAGAGAGAGACGTGCTCTTTTGTTAACCGTCTAATTAGTATAAATTGTGCTAACCAGGTTATATTTGTCTTTTTCATATATTGGTACCACATTTATTAATTATACCATTTCGTTTAATTATCGCATTCCTTAATTATCTCATTCGCTTACTGATGTTCCAGTTTCTAACTCAATACAATCACACAATCAATGTAGGAAACTTTGTTTATTGATTGATCAACGATTACACAATCTCCATAAACTCATATACGTATTTAGTGTGTCTCTCTGTAAAGCCCTCTGTCTGTGTTCTTGAATGTGTAAGACTCACTCTGTTATGCGCGTGTGTTCTTACAATCTAACACTTTGACCTCCTATATATGGTCAACATGACCCAATTGACTTAAGGTCAACTAATTGACTTTACAATACAAATACAAAGTAGACATCCACACTTTACAACATTTACACTTTTAGACCTTCTTTTAATCTTGAATACAATATAGCTCTAACACTTACCACTTTGTAACTGTAACACCCTCAAATCTGGAAATAGCAACTAATTTAAAATTTTTTAAATACATCGATAACTGATTCATCTACAACCACAATTTAAGGTTTAACTTCAATACACACATTTCATTCTATGTACACAGCCTATAAAAGGGACGGGTGCTACTAAAACCCAATAACAATCACTATTTCCAAACTGCGGAAGACTTCACCAACTACTTACCCTCTTGTAAAACTAGGGCTCATCTCTTCATAGTACTGCTAGAATCATTTCCCCAACTGGAACCTGATGCACATGACGACAAATAAAAAGGTTAGGCTTAACGCCTAATGAGCTCAAGAGTTTTCATCAGATATATATATATATATATATATAAAACAATAACTTTAAAAATTACGTTCAATCTGAAAGCAATCAAGATGAAATACATTAAATCTGAAAACAATCTTTTTTTCAACATTCACCCTCTTCGTGAATAAAATCACAAAACAAAACGCTTCTTCGAATATAAGACCAAAACCCAAATCCCACGTAAAACATAACTTACACTTTAACAATCAAATACTGAAAACGTAGATAAACTCCAACTTCCAAAACATCCCAAAAACATGGGTAAGATTTAATATTTAAAGCCTTAGAACATGGATAACTACCCGTACTCAAAACGTCACCGAAAATATAGATTATAAAACTCAATATCCAAATCAACACTTTTTGGTGACGGGGGAGACCCGATTACATTGTACGCGACGGAACACCAAGTGGGTCACATAGCTATATAGAAAACCAAAACGTATGGATCAAAACCGAGTCATAAGCTTAACAAATCCAAAGACCCATCGTCGAAAATCATGAAATGAAATCAAACGTAAACAACCCGACTTTATGTAAACCCATACTCCAAAATATATAATTAACTCTAACATAGTTTAGATTGGGACAACTCATTTTCCAATTGAATTATATCATTACTCTTTCAAAAACGTCCCATAACACAAAATCAAACACTTATCTAAAACACACAATAAGATGCATTTATATTCCAACTTTACTTCATGAAATAAATCATCAAAATGCCAATGTGTACAATTTAGTTGTCAAAATATTCAAAATCCCAAAAGTGGGTGTTTTACAAAGTTTATAAAACCAGACACTTCAATTAATCAGGATTCGCCAAATAACTCAACAGTTAATAATTTCATGTAAAACATATAAACACTTTAAAATAGACATTTTGGCATGTACACCATTTTCACAAATCAACTTGAACTCACCTTGCTAGATTTAGGCTAAATCTAGATTTTACCCCAACTTGAGTTTCCTTGAAGAAATCTGAATCATCAAGCCAAATCTTCCATAAACCTAGATTCAAAAGTTCCTAACCATAAGTAATCATGTTCAACCATTTAGAATCGATCCCCAAACATTTTATATCAAAATCCCCAATTTGGCCAAAACCCTAATTTTGACCTAAATTCTCCAAAAGCATCAAATCCAAAATTTGAGAAACCAAACACTAGGAAATCATCAATGGAACATTTATAACTTATAATAATGTTTAGAAACTAGGAGGATCAACTCACCACTTAGGTTTTGGTGAAAACCTAGAAACTTTGGAGTTCCTTGTAAAATGGATGAAAGATGAAGAACTTGCACTCCTAGTCTTCCAATCCTTAACTTGAATGTCAGGATCGAATTCTCAACAAGAATTAGTTCTCAGAAACAATATCAAAGAAGTTTGCGGAATAACACTTTGATATTCAATGAAACAGTAAATCAACACACAATAAATATGAATAACAAACTGTAAACTTGTATTGAATGCTTTAAAGTTACAAGATTACACACTCAACCTCAATATTGATGAACAGGCTCACCAATACGAATTCTACTTCTCTAGAATTAGGATCTATGCCTTGAGGTTGATTTCTCTCTTGAAAAACTTAGTTTTAAACTATTCTATAACTTCTATACATATACTGAAAGAAAAAGATAATTACAATAAATAAACAAATCTTCAGAATATCTTCCATGTATATCTCTAAGCATTCCATGAATATCTTTAGTCCATCCAGCTGTTATTCTTTCATGCGAATCTTCATCTTATAAGCAGTATTAATCTTCAGCAGCATTAATTTTGTTCTAGCAGCATTAACTACTAAGCAGCACTAACTACTAGCAGTACTAACTAGCTAAGCAGTACTAACTTTGTTCAAGCAGCACTAACTTTGACTAGCAGTATTAATTCTACTAGCAGTAGTAATACTCAGCAGTATTAACCTTGAAGTCTTCTAGCAGCAGTAACTCTGCACCAGCAGCATTAACCACACTTAAGCTTTTCTTCAGTTCCCAACAATCTCCCCCTAACTTGACTTTTAGGACAAGAAGTCAAGTTCTTCAGAATTAATCTTCAAGATGCTTTTCAAGATGCTCCCAAAACTTCATAATGGCCTACATTCCAGTATTTGCATCCAATCCCAAGCTCTGATTGATGGTTCTTTGGATCAAGTATTTAGCCATCTCTGAATCTGGAATACACCCTAGCTTTTTCTTCAGCATGGCATGAAGCTTCAATCTGCTATGATTGTACACTCTATCCACTAGGAAGTACTCAGTGTGATTTAAATCCAAAGTCACTGCATATACTCCACTAGTTTCATATAGAGTCCAATTATTCACTGTTTGAAAAACATTTCTTATTACCTCATCTACTTCATCAGGTTTGAACATCATACACAGATACTCCATTACCAGCTTTTTAATTGAAATCACTGGAGCTTTCAGTTCATCTGCATATAACTTCATCCCTATTGCAAACATTTCTTCAATATCAGACCTTGAACAGGTTCTTACAATCTTGCTCCAAGTGCTGTACACTTCATATTTATCATCTTTTCTCTTCAGTCTGATGTACTCCTTGCCATCCACCTCCATGATATCCTAGTGAATGACTTCAGGAGGTTTAACCCCTACAGGTTCTGCTGAAATTGGTTCAGGCACTTTGTCCATCACTACCATGTACATTTTGACATTCTCAGTACTTGCAGGTTCTTGCATTTTAAATGACTCAGGTGCCTCTTCTTCTTCAGCAGCCTTTTCAGCCTCTTCTTCAACTATTCTAGGCTTCTTGATTGACTTTCTCCTAGCCATCATTTTTGTTCTCTTTAAAGTCCTTAGACTTTCTCCCAGAGTGGCCTCTTTCTTAGGGGGTGTTTCTTGCTCATCTGGAAATGGCTTTTGAAAATCAAAGTCATTACTTTCTTTCATCCTCTTCTCCATCTCCACCCTAGCAGTTTCATTTCCCTGAAGCTTTCTCATCTCTGAATCATATAGCTCTTTAATCTTCTCAAAAGACATATTTGAGAACATCTCCTTTTTGACTCCTACAGCACCTTTGAGAAATATAATCATCTTTTTTCTCTCTTGGGTACCTAGGAAAGTCTTTGAGGGTTGTCTCTTCTTTGCAACTGTTTTCACCACTGATTTCTTCATAGTTGCAGCTTTCTTCTGTGCAATTTCAGTTGCCAGACTCAGTTGATAAGCTTTATTCAGTTCAGCAGCTAGAGCTTTTGCCATCTCCCTGTCCTTTTCCACCTGAACTCTTTCTTCCTTTTCAATATCCTCTTGCATCTTCCTGGCTAAGGCTTCATCTGATTCAACCAACCTTTGCTTCTTGACTGGTTGCTCAGATTCCACCATCTTTGCTTTTCCTTTGTCTTTGTTGAGTGCCTTCTTACTGTTATCTTTCTTGATCACTTCACCTTGTTCTTTGATGATTACTCCTTTGGTCTTTGAAGTGACCTTGGGAGTATCATTCTTGGCCTTAAGTAAGGTTTCTGCAATCTCAAGATCTGTTAATACCTCTTTCACTGTTTCTGCTGCTTTATTTATGTCAGCAGTAGTAACTGTTTCTGCTTCCTGCTCCCCCTCAACATCAAATTTCTCTCCATCAAGCTCCCCCTTTCTTGTGACTTCTTCCATGTTGATCTCCCCCTTTTTGGGAGCATCATTCTCAGATTTCCTTCTCCTTAGTTGAAATTGCTTTCTCTTCTTCCTCTGTACCAGGCTAATCACCATCTTCTTCAGCTTAGCAATCTGTACTTGTTGTGACAGAATTACCAGCTTCAATTCTTCTATCTCTTTGCCTTGTTTGATGACATCTTGGTTGACGTTTCCCATTGTTTCTATCAATTCCTGGTAGTTATATCTGTCCTCACCTTCTCTAGAAGTGTTACCCTCCTTTGAAGGATCATTGGATCTTTTAGTAGTGGAAGTCTTCTGCCTAGCAGAAGCACTATCCACCCCCGTGGTTTCTTGGCACCAGGGACCTTCGAATGATTGCTCATTCAAAGTTGCCATGGGGGAGGTCTTATTGATGTTACCACTTTCCTCCTCTGTGCTAGCAGGAGTAGTGGCAGCCTCATCACCCATATGCTCAACCTCCTCCTCAGAGAGCACCTCCTTGGGGTTGGGAGACACCCCTGTGGTTTCCTTATGGATATTCCCTAAAGGAGAATTCTCCTTTAGAGGGCTTAAAGGCTTAGGGGTTGATGGTACAAGAAGGGAAGGAGCCTTCTTTACCTATTTCCTCTTGTATGTTTGGGTGATAGGAGAGGTTGGTTTTTCCAGAAGGGACTGGGGGATAGATTTTGAGAGGGAAGGTTGGGATTGGCTAGCAGTAGGATGGTCTAATGGGGGCCTTGACCCTGCTGCCATACCTTCATTGGTTTAGGACACCACCATCATTGTAGAGAACAATGGGGTGTCAACTCCTTCAGAGTCCCCAGCAGATCTTCTCATATTTGAGAAAACCTTGCCTTTGGGGGGTTTAGGTACATATACCCCAACAGGTTGTGGTATATCCGTCAATTCATGAGTAATAACTTCTTGAACAAACCTGGGGTACATAAAGAAGCTCTTTTTGTTTCCCATGTTTGAGACAAGATCACTGAAAATCATTTTAGAAAAGTTATACTTTCTTGCAGTGGCTAAGCACACCAAAGCATAAGCAATGGTGCTGCTGAACTCACTCCATCCAGTAGTCTTTTTGGAGATGCAGTGCATAAGAGTATGGACAAAGAAACGCCATTGGGGTGAAAATTTGGCTTTAGAGAATTTGAAAACACCCAATGGGCCTCCATACCCCATTCTTGTAAGATTGGAGAATAGTTCATCGTTTGGGATAGAAGTTATACCAGAGGCATCGTCTAGACGTAGACTGATGCGAATAACCTCTTTAGTAACTGTTAGTGGCTTGTCACAGATCCTTGTCTTGATCATTTGCACACCATTCTCAGCAACAATGGTGGCATTAGCCCAGAACTGCCTTTGATGCTCTATATAGATTTTAGGTGATACAATAAGAGCATGAGCAATATGGCTTGAATTGAGGAAATCCACAATCTGATGAAATCCTGCAACTTGCTTTGGCTTTTGTAGCATCGTGATCTCATTGTGTTCATCGATGAATGCCATGGATGCCATTGATCTTAGTGCAAAGCTTGCCTGAAAACTTCGAGTCTTGAGAGAGAAAGGGTTTAGAGCGCAAGTGAACAGTATGCAAAGAGTCGTTATGAACTTTTAGGCGGGCAAAAGGTATTTATAGTATTCGGGACATAAGCAGTATTAACCTAGAGCAGTATTAACTGCAAGCAGTATTAACTGCGAGCAGTATTAACTAACTAGCAGTATTAAATGCAAGCAGTATTAACCGCGAGCAGTATTAACTAACTAGCAGTATTAACTGCAAGCAGTATTAATCGCGAGCAGTATTAACTAACTAGCAGTATTAACCACTAGCAGTATTAACTGAGAGCAGTATTAACTGCAAGCAGTATTAACCGCGAGCAGTATTAACTAACTAGCAGTATTAACTGCGAGCAGTATTAACCGCGAGCAGTATTAACTAACTAGCAGTATTAACCACTAGCAGTATTAACTGAGAGCAGTATTAACTACTAGCAGTATTAACTGACTAGCAGTATTAACTGAGAGCAGTATTAACCACTAGCAGTATTAACTAACTAGCAGTATTAACTGCGAGCAGTATTAACTGCGAGCAGTATTAACTACTAGCAGTATTAACTGACTAGCAGTATTAATTGACTTACTCTTTGAAGCTTGAGCTGAATTGAGTACTGCTATGTATGCCCTGCAAAGGAAGATTAGTAACACCAAGAATCCATAATATTCAAGTATTTAACCACTTTTAGAGAGCATGCTTATTCAGAGTTGATCATTCCCACACTTGTTACCAAGAAAGTGAATCTACCCACATCAAAAGCTTTGGTGAATAGATCAGCAAACTGGTTGTCAGTATGAACTTTTACAACTTGAATAAGTTTCTTTTCATTGCAGTCTCTTATAAAGTGATACCTGATCTCAATGTGCTTTGTCTTAGAGTGCTTGACAGGATTATTTACAATGCTGATAGCACTGCTATTATCAATAAAAATGGGAGTGTGTAGAAAGGTTACCCTATAGTCCAGCATTTGATTCTGAATCCATAAGACTTGAGAATAGCAACTTGCAGCTGCTATGTACTCTGCCTCTGTTGTAGATGTGGACACTGTGGTTTGTTTCTTGCACTGCCATGAAACTAGTCTAGCACCCAAAAACTGACATCCTCCAGAAGTAGATTTTCTGTCCAAGTTTGCCCCACCTAGATCACTGTCTGAGTATGCTATTAGGTCAAAGGGTGAGTCATGAGGATACCAAAGTCCCAATCTGGGTTGCCCTTTGAGATATCTGAATATCCTCTTAACAGCTTGAAAGTGAGATTGCTTTGGCCTAACTTGGAATCTTGCACATACACAGACTGGAAACATTATATCTGGCCTTGATGCTGTGAGATACATGAGAGAGCCAATCATGGATCTATAATGATGCACATCCATATCCTCCCCCTCAAGATCTGCTGTTATCTGCTTGTGTGTCTCCATCGGTGTGCTGGCAGGTTTTGAATCTGAGAAACCAAACTTGGTTAGAATGTCCTGCACATACTTGGATTGACAGATGAAGATGCCATCTGACTTCTGTTGAACTTGGAGTCCAAGGAAGAAAGTAAGTTCCCCCATGGAACTCATTTTGAACCTTTGATGCATTAGTTCCTCAAACTCCTTGCACATGTTGTCTCTTGTAGATCTAAAGATAATGTCATCAACATAGATTTGGACCAGCAAGATATCCTTCTTCTTTCTCTTGATAAATAGAGTCTTATCAATGACTCCTCTTTCAAAGCCATTTTCCAAGAGATAGGATGACAGAGTGTCATACCATGCTCTTGGAGCTTGATGCAGTCCATAAAGAGCTTTCTTCAATTTGTATACTCTGTCTGGATAGTTTGGGTTTTCAAACCCAGGTGGTTGACAGACATATACCTCTTCTTCAATTGAGCCATAGAGAAAAGCACTTTTTACATCCATTTGATAGACTTTGAAGTTCATGTAAGAAGCATAGGCTAGGAATAATCTGATTGCTTCTATCCTAGCCACAGGTGCAAAGACTTCTTCATAATCTATACCCTCTTCTTGAGTATACCCTTGAGCCACCAGCCTTGCTTTGTTCCTTATGACAATTCCTCTTTCATCTCTCTTGTTCCTGAAAATCCACTTTGTGCCTTTTGCTCTGTGACCTTTAGGAAGGTCTACTAGATCCCATACATCTTGTAGCTTGAACTGCAACAGTTCTTCTTGCATTGCTTCTATCTAACTTGATTCTTTCATAGCATCATGTGCCTTTTTAGGCTCAAGCTGGGATAGAAAACAAGACAACACTGTATGCTGTTGATCCTGCATTTCTTGAAGTCTGCTTTGATGTCTAGTCATCATAGGAGAAGATATATCTCCTATTACCAGCTGTGGAGGATGATTCTTTTGAACTCTGGTGTTATGACTAGGTTCTTCAGTAAGTCCTACCTCTAGATTAGAGTCATTCAACTCAACTGAAGTGTTCTCAGCAGCTACTTCTGATTCTTTATTCTCTTGGGTCTCCTCATCTCTACTTTCTTCTTCACTCTGACTTGATCCAGCAGATGGTTCCTTGTCACAGTCTTCAACAGAATCCACTGTGGGTATGGGAAAGATCACAGATTTAGACATAGTTTCTTGAACTTGTGTAGTCCCTGATCCTCCACATCCTGAACCTGCATAATCATCACTACTGAAACCAAAAGAGTTAGTTAGTGAATCAATGTCAAATAGCCACTGAGGACCAGACCCAATAGGATTTGGTGTGTTCTCATTGCATTTGACATTGTCACTTTCTTCAATTATTCTAGAAGATGAGTTAAAAACTCTGTAGGCCTTACTCTGAGATGAATACCCAACAAGAAATCCATCATCTACCTTGCTATCAAACTTACCTAAGTGAGTTTTGGTATTGAGAATTGTACAAGGACACCCAAAAGGTTTGAAAAAGCCAATAAAGGGTTTTCTTTTATTTAAAAGCTCATATGGTGTCTTGTTCTTAGGCTTGACCACTAGAACTCTGTTTTGGACATAACAAGCAGTATTAACTGCTTCAGCCCAGAAGGTAATTGGTAGTTTTGAATCAACCAACAGAGATCTAGCAACCTCTATTAGTGTCCTATTTCTCCTTTCAGCAACACCATTCTGTTGAGGAGTCCTAGGAGCACTATATTGTCTCTCAATGCCTTTTTCTTCACAAAAGGTGTTTAGATCAAGATTTTTGAATTCAGACCCATTATCTGATCTAATGACTTTTACTTTTTGATTAGTTTGGTTTTCAATTCTTAGGATAAAGGATTTGATCAGTCCACTTGTCTCATCCTTAGTCCTTAGAAAATATACCCAGGTAAATCTAGAGTAATCATCAACAATAACCAAGCAGTAAGATTTCTTGCCTATACTCATAACATTTGTAGGACCAAACAGATCCATATGCAGTAACTGGAGACAAGAAGAAATTGAGTTTATCTCTTTGGTCTTATGAGAAGTTTTATGCTGTTTGCCTTTAAGGCAAGCAACACAATGATCATCACATGAAAAGACTTTAGATGGTAAACCTCTTACAAGGTTGTTTTTAACAAGTTTGTTCATAGTCTTAAAATTCATGTGACACATCCTTCTGTGCCAAAGAGAGGATTCATCTACAGAAGCTTTTGAAACAAGACAATTTAGAGATGAATCACTATCCACATTGTCCATATCTAGACAGTAAACATTGACCTTTCTTGGAGTTCTAAGTAGTATCATGCTTTCATCAACTACCTTGAACCCTGGAGCAAGGATCATACACTCAGTATTTGTAAATAATATACTATGTTGTTTGTCACAAACCTGTGATACACTTAACAGGTTGTACTTCAATTGATCAACATAGTAGACATCCTCAAAAGTCATCTTACCTTTGGTGACATTACCTTTTCCACTTATCTTACCACCAGTAAGATTATCTCCAAATGCAACATGTCCTCCATTGATATGCTTGAAATCCTGAAGGCATGACATGTTGCCTGTCATGTGCCTAGAGCAACCACTATCAACATGCCATATGCTCTTTCCCTTGAGCTGTTGATTGCCCTGCACATAAAATAAATCAGTTAGTATGATTTAGGAACCTAAGCCAAAGTGGTCTTGGGTACCCCTTTCTCATCAAAATACTTGCATTCTTTCTTGACAAGATTTTTGAATTTTAACTCCTCATTCTTGGAGTACTTTGTCACAATAATAGGCTTGGAAACATTTGTGCTAGAAACAGTACTTGTTTTAGAGGTACTAACTGCCTTAGCAGCACTTGCATGCTTAGCAGTACTAACCTTGTTAGCAGTAGTAACTGTGTTAGCAGCAGTAACTGTGTTGGCAGTATTAACCTTTGAAGAGGTACTAACTGTATTAGCAGCATTAATGTTTTCAGCAGTACTAACACAGGTAGCAGCAGTAATACTTTCAGCAGCACTAACCCTGTCAGCAGTACTAACAGTTTTAGTGCTTTTGGGCACCCACATTTTAATACTTTCTTTTAAAATCCTTTTCTTCATGGGGCCTTTCTTTTCACCATGTTTCTTTCCAGCCTTCCTATAACCAACAGGTTTTTGCACAAATCTTTGAAAGGTCATCTGTTGATTAATAGGGTTAAAGAAGCAATATTTAGCCAAATGATTTAACTTGCCACATATGAAGCAAGGTTTTGGTCTATTGATTTTACTCAGATCAACTCCTTGCTTCTGAGCCCATTGATTATTCCAGTTTCTTTGATTTCCTCTTTTTAAACTAGAATTTAGGCTCTTGACTTTACTGCAATCACACTGTTTACAAGATCCAGGATTCACAACCGTGGTTTGTTTGTAATGAACCTTGTTATCTTTTCCTTTGGTCTTCTCTATCTCCTTGGACTTGATCCAGATTTTCCCACATCCCTCATTGGTGGTAATGTTGTTTTCTAATGGGATCTCTTTACTCACATCATTATCTCTATTCTCACTGCTTCTTTCTCAGTTAAATCCTTAATTATTACTTCATCCAAAGGATCTATCTTAAAGGCTTTCTCAGATAAGTCCTTTTTCTCCTTGGTTTCTAACAAGTCTGAAGTAGGAGAGATATAATTGTTGTTGTAAGGAGGAGGTGTACTGTTGTATCAAATACCAGGCTTCATCTTATCATGAATCTGAGCCTTTAGAAGAGAATCCATTGCTTTTGAAGCATATGAAAACTTTTCTATGTCAAGCTTAACTTTAGACAGTTCCTCCTTCAGCCTATCACTCTCTTCTAAGGATTTAGACAGTTTGGTCTCTAAATCATTCTTTTCCCACTTCCAATAGTTAGTGTCATAAGAGTGTTGAAGTTCATTAGCTTGAAAGCCTTTGATTTGCTCTTCAAATCTCTCTACTATTAACACATAATCTCTTCTATCCTTTTCTAATCTTTTGAGGTCATCACACATACTTTGATTGTGATCCCTGTATCTTTTGACAGTGTCAATGCAAGATTTAGTGCAAAGATTAGAAATTACCTCAGAGGGGAGATCAGATACTTCTGCCATAAGAGCTTGATTTTGAATGGCTTCCTCAGCTTGATCACTCCAGTCAAATCCCATTCCTTGTTGAGAAACAAGGGCTTGGGCAGGATTCTTGTTCTGAGTGTAGCCTCCATTCTGAGCTTGTTGGTGGTTGTTGTTTGGAACAACACTCCTGCATTCTCTAGCAAAGTGTCCTTTCATGTGACACTTATAACATTCCACCTTGGTCTTGTCAAAACCAGCTCCATCTTCTCTTCTTTGAGAGAAGTTATTCCTTCCTGTTCTTTTAATGAACTTCTTCACCCTCATGGATAACATGGCCATCTGCCATTTAATATCCATCTCCTCCAGGTCATCAGGGTGAAGTTGATCCAGATCATCATTAATCAATGAATTGTTGCTATGACTGGACAAAAAGGCTTCAAAGATAGTTTCAGTGCCTTTTTCTGAACTTACTCCACTGGCAGTACTAACTGCTTCAGGGTTGGCAGTAGTATCAGTGGATGCTGAAAGAAGTGCAGCATTGTGAACATAACCAGTGGGCTTCTTCTTGATCTCTACCTCAGTTTCAAAAACTCTTAGATCATTGTATAGATCATCAAGTTCTTTCTCTTCCAGATTGTCACTCTGTCTATATGAGACAGTGTACATAGTCCATTCATCCCCAAGAGATCTGAGGAACTTTCTGTTGATGTCATCTTGATCCATCTTCACTCCTACAGTAGCTAGTTCACCAATGAGCTTATTGAACCTATCAAAAGTTTGAGTCATAGACTCATTCTTTGAGGAAGTAAAGTTCTCATACTGCTGCTTTAGAACATCTCTTTGATTTCTTTTGATGCTCTTAGTTCCAGCAAATCTTTTCTCTAGAGCATTCCAAAGAATCTGAGCATCAGTGCAGTTGCAAAATTGATGCTGATATTCATTGGGGATGGCCAAGAGCAGAGTGCTCAAGGCCTTCATCTCTGTCTGTCTGATCTTCCTTTCACCATCTGTCTTTGGTGGAGGTCTTTTCCCATCTGGTCCTATCCTTCCAGCTTCAGAAGGACCATTCTCAATGATATCCCACATTGAGTAGTCAGTGAGAAGAATATATTGTCTGATTCTGATCTTCCACATGTCAAACTCACTGGGTTTGAGCATTGGAACCTTGGAGACCAAAGTACTGCTTGATTCTGTAAGATTTTCCATGATGAATAGATGTTTCTGAGAGACTTTGGCTCTGATACCACTTGTCAGGATCGAATTCTCAACAAGAATTAGTTCTCAGAAACAATATCAAAGAAGTTTGCGGAATAACACTTTGATATTCAATGAAACAGTAAATCAACACACAATAAATATGAATAACAAACTGTAAACTTGTATTGAATGCTTTAAAGTTACAAGATTACACACTCAACCTCAATATTGATGAACAGGCTCACCAATACGAATTCTACTTCTCTAGAATTAGGATCTATGCCTTAAGGTTGATTTCTCTCTTGAAAAACTTAGTCTTAAACTATTCTATAACTTCTATACATATACTGAAAGAAAAAGATAATTACAATAAATAAACAAATCTTCAGAATATCTTCCATGTATATCTCTAAGCATTCCATGAATATCTTTAGTCCATCCAGCTGTTATTCTTTCATGCGAATCTTCATCTTATAAGCAGTATTAATCTTCAGCAGCATTAACTTTGTTCTAGCAGCATTAACTACTAAGCAGCACTAACTACTAGCAGTACTAACTAGCTAAGCAGTACTAACTTTGTTCAAGCAGCACTAACTTTGACTAGCAGTATTAATTCTACTAGCAGTAGTAATACTCAGCAGTATTAACCTTGAAGTCTTCTAGCAGCAGTAACTCTGCACCAGCAGCATTAACCACACTTAAGCTTTTCTTCAGTTCCCAACATTGAAGATGATGGATTGCTTGAACACTCACGATTTGGTGGAATAAAGGCTCAAAATTTGGAATTTATGGGAAGGGGTCGTTCTTGGGAGTAAATAAGGAGAGGTGGGTGATGAGATAAAAGAAAAGAAGAAGAAATCGCAGCTTTAAAAGCCCTGGCACCCGATCGCGATTATGACACGGTGATTATGCCCAGGCATTCTCACCTGGCATAATCGCCCGACTTGTACCAGAGCTAGGGGGTCCGCGACATTGCCCTGCGATTGTGCCCGAGGGCATTCTCGCCGGGCATAGTCGCCCTGTGCATACCGAGGGTCAACACTCCTCCGCGACAGTGCCACGACGAGAGTGACATTGCCCTGCGATTGTGACCGAGGGCATTCTCTCCGGGCAAAGTCACCCTATGCGTACCGAGGGTCAACACTCCACCGCGACAGTGCCACGACGAGAGTGACACTGTCACAATCGCCGGGCATAGTCGCCCAACACCTCTAGGGCTTCAATCACTTCGATTTTCAGATGCGATAAAGTTCCAATATGAGAGGCTACTTAGACGGTGCACCCCATAACATAATACCCGATTAACATAAGAAATCAGAGGCAAGAAAAGGGGTAAAAGGCTTACCAAAATGTGGGTGTTACAGTAACAACCCCCAATTGCATTGGAAAATAATTAAGAAAAATATAGAAGACAAAAGTAAAAATAAACTCTAAAATCCCAACAAAGTCAATAAGGGAAAATACCCGAATTAGTATTCTCAAAGTAAACCCAGAAAAACGATTTTGTTGAAGAACAACAATTTATGAAATAAATGAACAAATCAAGTGATCAATGGAGATAGAGAAAAATAGTTTATCTGAAAAACGATTTTGTTGAAGTATTATGGTTTATAAAACAAATAGTACATCAAGTGATGGAGAGGAAGAAGAAGACATTTAATCATCAACAAATCATGATGTATGAGCACATGGAAGGGTTTTGAAGTTTCAACTTCAAGAATGAATATGAAAAGATTTGGAGGTTTCACCTTCAAAATGAAGATGAAAAGTTTAGGAGGTTAAACTTTTTAAAACTACCTATACAACATTATGCCAATGAATTTAATGGTTTTAGTAGGAAAAGTCTTTAACATATCAAGTATTTTAAAAAAATCAAAAAGCTTAGAAAAAGAACGGTAGCCTTATGATGCTTAGGAGATGTCACATCATTGGCTTTGTTTTCTTATTTAATATATATACTAGTGTGGGAACCGCACGATGCGCGGTAGTGTAAGGGCTTTTTGTATTAATATGTAAATTGTACATACAAAAGAATTGTAAATATTAAATATTACAATCAATAAATCATATTGTAAATGACAGTGCTTGAATCAATCTTCAAGCCACAAAAAATAATCAAACGAAAGTCATGAAAATATTTAAAGAAACAACTAAGATAAACCAAAACAACGTATGTAGATCCCTATGCATAAGGTTCACTTTTTCGGTAGTCGAAACCTCTTCTTTCGCGTTCACTCAATCCCCAATCATCCATCTCTATCTTCAATATACTCTAATCCTCAGATTGTCTTCTATATGATGTGGAATAGAATTGCATGAACGATTGTAGGTATAAGCTAATAAATCAAGCATGTTTGGTAAAAACTAAACTGATAACGAGATGATGAATGTAAAATAACCTAAAAACGACATTTTGAAAATTTACTTAATTATAACATTAAGTAACAAAACTAAAAAGTTGTCAACATTTGGGTTTCATGAATGAACTTCCAAGAATTACCAATTAGTGTCACCAAATATGAATTCTAAAATAATTTTCACTTCAATTGATAATTTATCTATGTTCCACTAAGGTAGCCGAACAGAGTTGTTTCAAGAAGCTCAAAAAATAGGCTATGTTTGCCAAACATGGCAGTTCAAGCCACACAGGAGTAACTGTTAGCTCCAAATCATCTGCTTATTAAAGTGTTGAAAATACCCGTCCTATTTCAGAGGACTTTCAAGAAGATACACTTCAGAGGACGAAAACGTCAAAGGACGAAGACTTCAGAGGATGAAGACTTCAGAGGACACACCTGCCTCTGAAGTACTTATCAGCAAATGAAGACATCAGAGATGGCTTCATCAGAGGCTCTGAATACAACGTCAGAGCTCTGAAGACAAGATGTTGAGAATGAAGACATCAGAGATGGCTTCATCAGAGCCTCTGCAGAAGACATTCTCTGAAGACATCATAGATGGCTTCATCAGAGCTCTGAAGACATTCTCTCTGAAGATGTTCACAAGTTCTGAGAATGAACAGAAGAACAGATAACACGTCACTTAGTGATAAGATTTACTTTCTAGAGTAGGTCACTGTTCAGCATGCTCTTTCTCGTCATACAAGTACACTGCTTACTTTATGGTCCTATAAATAGGACCATCACCTTATTGTTCAAAGTGTGCTTAAGAAGTTATATATCTGATAATATAAGTTGAATACTTTATTCTAAGAATATCTTGTTTATCTTTATCTGTTTTATGAACTGTGATATTTGAATCTCCTTTGATATTAAACTGTATTACTTCCGCTGTCATTACTCTTATTGTTTATATCATTATTACGAGATTAAATCAGGGATCCAACAATTGGTATCAGAGCCTCCTTTGTTTCTAAAACAAAGAAAGATCATATCTGCATACTCGGATAGATTTACATCTCATTGATTCTAAAACTTTCAATATCTGTGCATGTTCATATAAACCCAGTTTATTCAAGAACATCATATGCTCTAGATTTGACAGTAAATCACAGTTCATTGCAAAAAGCATCAGTTCTTAAAATTTCTTTATGGCAAACTCAAGCATAAGTGCCATGTATACAGCTGGGTCATTAACAAAACCTCCTACACTTTTAAGGGATGAATATCCCCAATGGAAAATAAGGATGGTAAATTTTCTAGAAGGTATGGACAGGGATCTTTTTAGATCTGTGAACATTGGACCTCACATTCCAATGGTGTTGGTACCAAGAGTTCCTACAACAGCAGATACTGCCGAAATACCTGCATATTATGAAAAGAAAACCACAAACTTCACTGATGAAGAAAATAATATGATGGATAATGACTCAAAAGCTGTTAGATTACTCATAATGGCCATTCCCAATGATATCTTTCAAGAACTTGATTCTTGTAAAACTGCAAAAGAGATATGGGATCAGTTGTTAAATCAACTTGAAGGTGGCCTACAAACTCAGAAAAATAGAAGAAATCTATGCATCAATGAATATCATGATTTTCATGCTTTACCAGAAGAAAAGTTACACCAAACTTACTCAAGATTCAACATTCTAATAAACAAATGTAGATAGTTTGGAGTGATAAGAACAAAAGAGGAAAACAACGTTCGTTTTTTGAAAAGCTTGATTGAAGAATGGTCACAACTGTCCATGTCTATACAAGCTAATCAAGATCTTGAGTCATGGTCATTAACTGACATTTATGGTACTCTTGTTGCACATGAAAAAGAAGTTATGAAGCAAAAATCAAAAACCTATTTGGGTGGACCCCTTGCACTTGTTTCAAAACAAACATCGAAAGAAAACAACTGTGAAGAGTCACAAAAATGTCTGGAAACAAAAAGAAGATCCAAAAAGGTTTTGACAGCAGAAGAAACTCATACTGATTCAGACTCTGATGAAGATATAAGTGCCTTTGCCAAATCTCTTGCATTAATCACTCACCAGTTTAACAAGAAATTTGGTAAGAAGGTATTTGAAGGAAGGAAAGAGAATGAAGAAAGAAGAAATCCGGAGAGAAGATTTCAACAAGAACCCAGATTCACTCCATATAGTGATCAAAAGGGTGCAAACTTCAACCATGAAAATGCAACACCACAAACAAGACCACAACAACCATTCCAACCAAGGTATCCACAACCACAAAGATACTTCAAACCTCAAGAACAGAAGCCAGAGACAAGCACTACCACTCTTCCACCAAATCAAAATGATGGAAGATGCTTCAGATGTGGAAAATCAGGCCACTTCTCTGCAAACTGCAGAGGAAAACTTGTCAAAGATCAAGATTACTACAAGAACAAATACAAATACAATGTAAAAGAAAGAGTTCTTGTAGCAGAAATGGAAGACTAGCTATCTGACTCAACAAGTGATGGTGAGGAAGAGCCTACCAATCTCTGTGGTATGGCTTTTTCAGATGGAAATCAAACTGATGAAGCATCCGAAAATAACTCTGAAAAGGTAAACTCTCTTTACACCTCTGACAGTGATCCTGAAATAGATGCTTTTAAACTAATTAATGAACTTCAGGATCTAAAGCAAAAGTTTGTTGAAGAAAAAGAGAAGAGAGAGCAAGTAACAAAAGAGCTCATTTTTTACAAAAGAGAAAAGAATCTTCTGGAATCAGAAAAGAAAGAAATTTTTCTTGAAAAAACCAAACTTGAAGAAACCAACAAGCAAAAAGAAAAATCATTTTCGGAAGAAATAAAAGAGATTGAAAAAGTTTTAAAAGGAAAAGAAGAAGAAGTAAAGAAATCTGAGTATGAAAGGCTCAATTCTATTGCCTTAACCAAATTTTTTCAAAAGGAAAGAGAAATCCTACATCAATCTCTAGATAGACAAAATCTACGAATCAAAAGCTATGTCAATGCACAAAGTGTTTTCGACAAAATAAAAACTCAGATGGACTCTCAAGGGCTAGGATTTAATGAGTTGAATTCATTTAATGGATTGGAGAAAACTTCACTTTCTTCCACTTTCTGTATAGGAAAGGTCCAAAGCTCTGAAGATCCATCTCTGAATAATTTCAAAAGAATGAAAACATCAGAGGGATCAAAAGCAAGAGCTTTAAATTTCAAAAATACAAAGTACTCTGAAGTAAAAGACATTAAAGAATCTGTGTTACAGATAAAAGAAGAAACTTCAGAGGTACACTTTACAAAACCTCAGAGCTATGATTCCAAAGAAATTTTCAGGTTTGATGCTTTCATCTCAAAAGAATCAGAGACATTTGATCCAAGTACCTCTGATACAAGTACTTCTGAAAATGAATCTCAGAACTCACTTAATCCGAATGCTCCTCTGTATTCACCAAAGTCAGATGAAAACATCAGAACTACGTTTAAAGATGATGTTCAAAAGATTTGGGAAGAAAATGTCATGGAGGACTTGAAAAGAAAAGAAAGCATGAAACGGATCATCAAAGTCTCTAGATCAAAAGAAATTAAAAAACCAATAGAGGTAGATATCTCTATTAAATCTAAGAGAGACTTTCTTGACTCTGATTCTGAATCTGATTTAGAGATTGATGAACAGATTTTTTGTAAACCAGGGAATGTAATTCACAAAAGGATAGAAACTGTTGGCTCTGGTATTTTGAATGTTCCAATTTCAGTATTGAAAACCAAAACCAGAATACCAATAAATCCTGATTTTGCAAATATGTGTTTACAAGCAAAAACATCTCTGGAACTTGAAAAAGAGTTGCAAGAAAAGGCAAAGAATAAAACAAACACTTCTGGTTCTTACACCTATAAAACAATAAAATTCTCTCCTGAACAAAAAGGCAAATGGACGAAAGTTAACCATATTGATCCTGTCTGTGCAGTAAGCAGCAAAGAAAAGAAGATGTTTTTGAACAAGAAAAAGCAACTTGAAAAGAAGACTGTCTATCAAGCAAAAAGAAAAGAAGTAGTTAGGGATAAAAGTAATATTCCTAGTACAAGTTACAAAAGAAGTCAAAATGTAACAAATGCTTTTAATAAAAAGAAAAACTTTGCTCCTACTTCTTCTTGTTCCATTAATTGTAACTGCATCTATCTCTTGATGAAACTGAAAAATCATTTTAAAGGATCACACTGCCTTTTGAATAAATCTCTGAAAATATCTCAGAGACAAAAACTCAAAAGAAGACAAGAAAAGGCAAGACATCAAAAGATGAGATGCCAAAAAGTCATACAATTCCACCAAAGTCTAACACAAAAGGACCCATAATGAGGTGGGTACCTAAGAAACAATAATTTGTCTTGCAGAAACAGTCAATGCCAATCTGATACCTAGATTCTGGATGTTCAAGGCATATGACTGGAAATAAAGAACTGCTATCCTCATTCAAAGCAAAATCCGGAGGAGCAGTTACTTTTGGAGACAACAAGCAAGGACAGATTAAGGGATATGGTGAATTATCAAGAAGAAATGTTTCTGTATCAAAGATTGCTTATGTGGATGGATTAAAACACAATCTGATAAGCATAAGTCAACTTTGTGATCATGGTTTCAATGTGAAATTTCAAAGAAAATATTGTTCACTTCTTCACTCAGAATCAGGTCAAGAAATGCTAAGAGCAGACAGAAAAGGTAACCTCTACAGAATGAACTTTACCAAAATCACAGACACTGATTCAGAGAAACTTTGTCTTGTATCTCTAAATAGTGAGGAAATCTGGCTCTGGCATAAAAAGTTTTCACATCTAAACTTTTCTTCACTTGATAAGTTAGTTAAACTTAATTTGGTTAAGGGATTACCATCTCTAAAGTTTAACAAAGATCATCTTTGTTCTGCTTGTGAGATGGGAAAAATAATAAGATCTTCCCATAAAACCAAAAGTGAAAACAACTGTCCTAGACCACTGCACATGCTACATGTGGACCTCTGCGGTCCTATCTCTGTACAGAGTCTAGCAGGTAAGAAATACATTCTGGTTCTAATTGATGAATTTTCCAGATACACATGGATAGAATTCATTAGAGCTAAATCTGATGTACCTGAAATATTAATAAGGTTGTTGAAAAGATTACAGGTTCTATTCAGCAGCAAAGTTCAGAAACTAAGAAGTGATAATGGAACAGAATTCAGAAATGCCAAAATCAATTCTTATCTATCAGAAGAAGGCATTACCCCTAACGTCTCTGCAGCAAGAACTCCTCAACAAAATGGAGTAGTTGAAAGGAAAAACAGAACACTTGTTGAAGCTGCCAGAATAATGCTTGCTGAATCTGATCTTTCAACAAATTTTTGGGTAGAAGCAGTAGCAACAACCTGCTTCACTCAGAATAGAGCTACAATTGTGAAGAGATTTCAGAAAACATCCTATGAACTCATTCACAATAGAAAACCCAATATTAAATATTTTCATGTTTTTGGATGCAGGTGTTATATTCTGAAAGATAGAGAATATCTTGGAAAGTTTGACAAGAAAGCTGATGAGGGCAAATTCATTGGATATTCATTAGCCTCAAAAGCTTTCAGAGTGTTCAATCTTAGAACAAGGACTATCCAAGAAAGCATCAATATCACTTTTGACGACAATAAAAGCTCTGAACAAAAAGAAAGTTCATCACAAATATCTGAATCATCAAGGGAATCTGAATTAAACAAAATATTTGAAGATTTCTTTGATGATGAAGATATCTCTGAAGTTATCTTCAGAGACAGACAGAGAGAGGATTCAGAAGAACCTCAAGAAACAGGTACAACCCTTTCAGGGCCCTCTAAACTAACACCTTCTGTGTCACCAAATGTAGTTCAACAAAGTGAATCAGAAGATGATCACGAAGTATCTGAAGCAACTCCAGAACCAAATGATGAACAAGAATATGCCTCTCTGGAACAAAACTCAGAGCCTCTGAATAGTACAACAGAGGCATCACCAACAGAGCCTCTGAACAGTACAACAGAGGCATCACCAACAGAGCCTCTGAACAGTACAACAGAGGCATCACCAACAGAGCCTCTGAACCGTACAACAGATGCATCACCAACAGAGCCTCTGAACAATACAACAGAGGTGTCACCAAACGTCAGAGCCTCTGAAACTCAAACTGCACAAATTATTGCTCCAATCACTAGATGGACAAAAGATCATCCAATTGATCAAATCATTGGATCCTCATCCGAAGGAGTTAAAACAAGATCTGCCACCATCAATGAATGCTTCTATGTAAACTTTTTGAGCATTATTGAACCAAAGAAGGTAAAAGAAGCTCTTGAAGATCCTCATTGGATTTTTGCAATGCAGGATGAACTTCAAGAGTTTGTAAGAAACAAAGTCTGGACCCTAGTTCCCCTTCCCAAAGGAAAATTTGCAATTGGAACGAAATGGGTTTTCAGAAACAAAAAGGATGAGGATGGAATAATAATCAGAAACAAAGCCAGGTTGGTTGCAAAAGGATATTGCCAGGAAGAAGGCATTGATTATGATGAAACCTTTGCACCTGTAGCTAGGCTAGAAGCAATCAGAATCTTCTTAGCCTATGCTGCACACAAAGGATTCAAAGTTTATCAAATGGATGTTAAATCTGCATTTCTTCATGGTAAATTAAATGAAGAAGTCTATGTCCAACAACCACCTGGATTTGAAAGTACAGAGTATCCTAATCATGTGTATTATTTGGATAAAGCTCTGTATGGACTCAAACAAGCCCCAAGAGTTTGGTATGAAACACTGTCCACTTTTCTGATTAACAATGGATTTAAAAAGGGCACAATTGATACTACCTTATTCTTCAAAAGGTACAAAAATGAGATGCTTTTAGTACAAATTTATGTTGATGACATTATATTTGGCTCTACCAATCAAAAGTATTGTGACAAGTTCTCAGAGTTGATGAAGAGTGAATTTGAGATGAGCCTCATGGGAGAATTAACTTTCTTTCTAGGCTTACAAGTAAAACAAACTTCAGAAGGTACATTCATAAGTCAATCTAAGTATGTCTCTGAAATTTTGCAAAAATACAAACTCAATGATTCAACTTCGATGAGAACACCTCTATCCACCGGAGTCAAACTTGACTCTGATCCATCAGGAGAGTCTGTGGATATAAAAACCTACAGAGGCATGATAGGTTCACTATTATACTTAACTGCATGTAGGCCTGACATAATGTTTGCAACATGGCTTTGTGCTAGATATCAAGCAAATCCAAAGGAATCTCATTTAACTGCTGTGAAAAGAATTTTCAGATACCTCAGAGGGACACAAACATTAGGCCTCTGGTATCCAAAACTTTCAAGTTTTGATCTAACAGCTTACACTGATGCAGATCATGCTGGATGTAAGCTTGACAGAAAAAGTACTTTTGGGTGTTGTCAGATATTGGGCAATAAGCTGGTAAGTTGGTCATCCAAGAAACAAAACTGTGTTTCCACTTCAACTGCAGAGGCAGAATATGTTGCTGCTGCTAGTTGTTGCTCACAAGTATTATGGATGAAAACTTAGCTCAGAGATTATGGCCAATAATTTGACAGAATTCCAATTCTCTGTGATTCAAAAAGTGCCATAGCCATCTCTGCCAATCCAGTACAACACTCCAAAACCAAGCACATCGATGTAAGGTACCACTTTCTGAAAGATCATGTTGAAAAAGGAACAATAGAGATGTATTTTGTACCAACTGAACTTCAACTTGCTGATATTTTCACAAAAGCTTTAGATGAACGAAGGTTCAATTTTTTAATTAGCAAGTTGGGAATGTTGAATATGTCTACCTAACAAAAGAGCAGAGTCCTGAATCGAGTAGAATATCAATTTACTTAAATGAAAACATCAGAGTCTCTGATCCTTTCATCAGAGCCTCTAGACTTTCAAATATGGTAAAAATCACTCTTTTAAAATCTCCAAGCATGTGTCAAGGGGGAGACAAAGACCCTTTCATCTTTCAAGGGGGAGAAAAGATCCTCTCTGATGTTTATATCAGAGCCTCTGATCTTGTCTCTGATGTTTATATCAGAGCCTCTGATCTTGTCTCTGATGTTTATATCAGATCCGCTGATCTTATCTCTGATGTTTATATCAGAACATCTGATCTTGTCTCTGATGTTTATATCAGAGCCTCTGATCTTATCTCTGATGTTTATATCAGAGCCTCTGATCTTATCTCTGATGTTTATATCAGAACCTCTGATCTTGTCTCTGATGTTTATATCAGAGCCTCTGATCTTGTCTCTGATGTTTATATCAGAGCCGCTGATCTTATCTCTGATGTTTATATCAGAACCTCTGATCTTGTCTCTGATGTTTATATCAGAGCCTCTGATCTTGTCTCTGATGTTTATATCAGAGCCTCTAATCTTGTCTCTGATGTAAAATCAGAGCCTCTGATCTTATCTCTGATGTAAAATCAGAGCCTCTGATCTTATCTCTGATGTTTATATCAGAGCCTCTTATCTTGTCTCTGATGTTTATATCAGAGCCTCTGATCTTGTCTCTGATGTTTATATCAGAGCCGCTGATCTTATCTCTGATGTTTATATCAGAACCTCTGATCTTGTCTCTGATGTTTATATCAGAGCCTCTGATCTTGTCTCTGATGTTTATATTAGAGCCTCTGATCTTGTCTCTGATGTAAAATCAGAGCCTCTGATCTTGTCTCTGATGTTTATATCAGAGCCTCTGATCTTGTCTCGTTAAACAAATCCCCAGGAAATTCTTTTAAATAATAAATCTTTTTGGATAACCAATCGTTTCTTTTCAAAAACCCAACTGGCGGTTTTCTGACACAAAGCGGTTCTCCCCTACACGCCTAAACGTGTCACCCATCAATTCGGGGATGATGGAACGCCCTTTCTGCAATTAAGACTCTCATTCGCCGCTTCAATAACCTCTCCCTCTACCTTCCTTTTGTAGCTATAAAATACCCTTGTTCACTTCCCATTACTCTTTACGCTCTCAAAATCCAAAAGCCGATTCTCTCTTTCTAAGCTTTCATCTTTCTCAACCTGCAACAATGACGGCTCATTCCCAAACTTCAGATAACTCAAGCAAACTTGTTCCAAGCTTGAATTTGGTACAGTTCGATGTTCCAGTCAAAGGAAACAACTACTTTCTGGACGTAACTCCATCAAAATATGATGAACAGTTTCGCCCAATCCTCGACTTTTTCACCAACTGCGAACTCAATGATGTTCTAACCAAACATGCCTCAGATATTCCCCTTCGCTTTGTCCAACAATGGTGGTATTCAAGTGAATACGACGATGAAAAGGAAGGACTGGTTAGGCACATTGACCTAGGTGAACAAAGCTTAAACATAAGAATAACCCCACAAACCCTAACTCGCCGATTCAACCTCCTCACCACAACTGATCTTCAAATAGAAACCTTTGAGAAACCCCCAACTCAAGAAGTTCTTCTTCAGTTCCTCCAACACTTAGGCTACAACAAAGAAATAACACGCCTCAGTCAATTCAGACGTCAGTACCTGCCTCCCAAATGGAACTTTATGTTCAGTGTTCTCAACCGAACAATAACCTGCAAGATTGGAAGTCAGGATCAGACTCATCCAACGATAATAGCCATAATGTATGCTCTCTTTTTCAACAGAAGCATCAATATGGCCCACATTCTCTTCTGTGAGATGCTGACAGCGGTGGACAAGAAGAACAAGGACTTGGCCAAAGGAAAACAACCAATATCGGTACTGTTTCCCCGATTCATCTCAGTGGTCATTCAACGAGCAATGGAGAAATTCTCCATCACTGAGGAGGGCCCAATGACACCTCTGTTTATGATGAACTCATTCAAAGCCACAGAGGTTCCTCCTTATCCACATGACCGACGTTTCCCACACACCATGATTGAAATTATTCCTGCTGACTCTCCTACCCATCTCCTACTTAGTCGTGTTGCCCAATCATCAGAACCGATGATGGGATCCCCAACACATTTAGGTTCTGAGCCTGAGCCTGAATCAGAGAGTGATATCTCTGATATTGCTCAAAACATTAACAGAACGCAACCAGAGGGTGTCTCTGAGAGAGTGAGGAAGAGAAAACATGAGAACCCTCCCTCTGACGAAGAGAATAACTCTGTCAGAGCAGAGGAAGGTGAACACGAGATATTTCCAGAGGGTGAGTTTCTAAATCTAGAATCTGAGGGCGGTGAGGTAGAAAAAGATGTCCTTGATGACACAAATGAGAGAATCCAAAGCCCAAATCCCAGTGCAAACAAATTTACTGTCCAAGATGGTCCAGCATCAATGGACATTGAAACAGAGGTGCACACCTCGAACCCTTCCCATCCTAACCGCTCAGAGGCATTTGTTTCTGCCTCTGACGCATGCACCAGAGGGGAAAACTCTGATACGGCTAAGTCCTCCCAAAAGGACTTAGACCAAGATAAAAATACTCAATCACCCCAGAGTATGTCACCTTCACCCACACATGATGCCTTTGTGGCTCAAACTAAGTTGGACCGTCCCTTAGAACGTAAGGATTGCCTGTCAGAAAAAGAATGGCACGACCTTATTGCACAAGGAATCCTTAGCCTGGACAGCAAGGTTTCCAAACACATTCGGTTCTCATCATCAGATTCTGACTCTGATGATCAGAGACCAATCAGAACCATTATAGGGAAATCCTTGAAAAAGGGTCCCCAAGGATTAATGGGAAGTCCTTCCGGAGACAACATCAAACCACCTCCGACAGAAGGCCCCTCTGAACTCGAGGGAAACTTAGAATCATGTGTTGATCCTAAGGTTACCCCCTCTGATTACGTTACCAAAGAGGAGTTCAAAATCTTTGGTGATGAAATCAGAGAATCTCTGAAGGAGATAAAACTTCAAATGGAGAAGACCTCAGAGGCCTCTGCCTCTTACTCTGAAGTTGAAAAGCTCACTTCAGAGGTCTCTGAGCTGCGCACCACGATTCTCAATCAGACAGAAAAACTGGATGCTCTGGAAAGCTTGGTCATAAAGAATGACTCCGTATTGTCTAGAGAAATTCAGAACTCCAAAACAGAGATCCTCCAGGCAATTCCATCTACCTCTGCCCCCACTCCAACAAATGCAGACTTCTCTCAATTCAAAGAGGAAATCTTGCGTTCTTTGACAGAGGTAATTGCAAAGATCCCTACCTCCTCTGCTGATGCTCCTGCTACAACAGAATTCATTACAAAGGCTGACCTGACCAACTTCTCGAAGAAGATCACCAGCAATGTAATGAACATCTCCAGCAAGTTCGTCTCCATGACCACTAAGCAGAACAAGATGATTGAAGACCTTCTGAAGAATATCAAATCCTCAGAGGGAGTATTGAAGAGAAAAGAACCAGAGGTCGCATGCTCTGAAGAAGCGAGGCAGAAGGCTAGATATGAAGATTCTGATGACGAAGATGACCAACCTCAGGGGTCATCTGATCTTCATAAGGGGGAGAAGACTCCTACTCCTAAACCTGTTACAACACAAAAGGAGTCCACTCCCTCTGAATCAAATCAAAACAAGGAAAAAGGAACAGAGAAACACTCAACCTCTACCTCTGCTGAAGATATACAGGCCACTCTAAAGTCGCCAGTTCCGATTATTTTCTTAGGACCATCCACTGCAGGTGCTCCAATAGTTCCAATCACAGCTGAACAAATCACATCTGCAAATCAAGAAACTATTGGAGCTCTGGACGAAGAAGAAGATGAACAGCTCGTAGACTTCTCAACATCAGAAGATGCATTCTCATCACCAGAAAGACCAACTTATGTGATGAGAGATGCCTACGAATCAGAATCTGAAAAGGAAGAAAAATCAGATTCTGAAAAAGAAGTTGAAGTAGTTGATGTCGAAGAATATGTCTTCAAAAATGCTCAACCACATCATACTTCAACAACGTCAGAGCTGAGGGAATCACCAGAGATAGATGGCTACATCTCTGAACCCTCAAAAGAAGATCCTCCACAATCAATGGAACCAGAAACCATGGTTGTTGATGAACAGGCTCCTTCAGAGAAGCCTGTTCAGAAAGCAAGCATCGGTCTTCCAGCAAAAGTGTTCAATAAACCTCCCACTTTCCTCGAATCAAATCCCGAAGCTTCCATAGAAGACCACTTCAGATACATTTATTGTGAGTTCAACATGGCAGACACACTGGTCATTCCTCTGAATCCAAGAATCAGAGAGGACATGCCAGACTATGAGCGAAGATTTATCAGAGATAAAACCAAACCAAGAGCACAGGTCCTCTCTGATGATCCAATCATCAAAATCAACAAAATCTCAGAAAAGACCTTTGCTTACAACAAGATTATCTATAGGAATTATGTGGTAACTCGATCTGATCAGAAGATTTACGAGTTCAATGAAAATGATCTCGTAAATCTAAATCCATATGATTTACCACATTTATATGCCTATTGCTCTGCCAGGTATGATCATGGAAGAAGGGAAATCAGGATGGGCATGGTTGAAGTCCGACGGGCAATGGAGGCCTATGTCAAACACCGAGCAAAACGTGACTTTCAAATTGCTCTGAACCTAGGGGAAGAGAAGCTGGAGGTAACTGAACCTGTGGAGTCATTCGACAAACTTAAAGAACAGAAGACTGGATCAATCGTTGCAGAACCTCTTGGTTTCGTCTTCAAAATAAATCAAGAAAAGAAGATCTTTCTAGCTTCGGAAGTGTCGAAGTACTCTGATGAAACCTTGAGAGGTATAAAGAAATTGATCCATGCAAAGGAAGAAAGGCACAGAGCAGATTTACTGGCAAAGCTTGACTTAGAGATCGACTCGATGATCAACTTCAGAGCTCTGATCATGAAATTCCATGGAATCTGTTCAAGTGACAAATTGTAGTCTGTTTCTTTATTTCTTTATTATTACTTTATTTGTATTAAACTTCCAAATGTTTAAGAAGTAATACTTAAGAGGATGATTTTCTCCTCTATGCTTTCTAGTTTAAAATTCAATTCTCTGTTATTTTTGTATCTTTTATTTTCGACACTTAGGGGGAGATTGTTAGCTCCAAATCATCTGCTTATTAAAGTGTTGAAAATACCCGTCCTATTTCAGAGGACTTTCAAGAAGATACACTTCAGAGGACGAAAACGTCAAAGGACGAAGACTTCAGAGGATGAAGACTTCAGAGGACACACCTGCCTCTGAAGTACTTATCAGCAACTGAAGACATCAGAGATGGCTTCATCAGAGGCTCTGAATACAACGTCAGAGCTCTGAAGACAAGATGTTGAGAATGAAGACATCAGAGATGGCTTCATCAGAGCCTCTGCAGAAGACATTCTCTTAAGACATCAGAGATGGCTTCATCAGAGCTCTGAAGACATTCTCTCTGAAGATGTTCACAAGTTCTGAGAATGAACAGAAGAACAGATAACACATCACTTAGTGATAAGATTTACTTTCTAGAGTAGGTCACTGTTCAGCATGCTCTTTCTCGTCATACAAGTACACTGCTTACTTTATGGTCCTATAAATAGGACCATCACCTTATTGTTCAAAGTGTGCTTAAGAAGTTATATATCTGATAATATAAGTTGAATACTTTATTCTAAGAATATCTTGTTTATCTTTATCTGTTTTATGAACTGTGATATTTGAATCTCCTTTGATATTAAACTGTATTACTTCCGCTGTCATTACTCTTATTGTTTATATCATTATTACGAGATTAAATCAGGGATCCAACAGTAACTGTGTGAAAGTATGAAAGATAGAAATTTACCTCAACCATGAATTTCTTCAGAATGTCCTGTTTCTGCATCTCATCGCTTGTCGGTAAACCCATCTGCTTCTGCCATTGATCAAACTAAAATAGCCACATTTAGAGACCGTAAGAGAAAAATCGTGTATTTTTTATAAAATTGAGAAAAAAGCAATCTGACAAGTGACCATAAGCAATAAAACTATACAAACTTTTAAATATGTGATGAGCTTCCTACCATAATCTTTTCAACAGTAGATCGAGTTTTTGGATCAAGGTCAGCTAGTTTACTGTTCTCGGGTTCTACTTTCTGAGGATCTTGCACGACTCAGTCTAAAGGACCCTGAGTATATTGTTGGAAAGATTTAGAAAGAAGTAGGTTTTAACGTTTCACAAAAAGAGTCATCCATCACCAAGTTTGTATAGACAAATTATAGCAAAGGAGCATTCTAATATTTCTCAAACCGACGTTTCTATCTCCGAAAGCCAATTGCACCTCCTCACAAAGCAAGACTTTTTCTTGGCCCTCGAAAAATCCATCTCCTGATGCTGCACAAATTTAAAGATGGCCATCAGTAACAGTGAGGCTTACTTTTTAGCATAACAGCTGATAAACAAATTGTTGGTTGATAAGCTGATAAATCAAGCATGTTTGGTAAAAACTAAGTTGATAAGCGAGCTGATTATTGTAAAATAACCTAAAAACGACATTTTGAAAGTTTACTTAATTATAACATTAAGTAACAAAACTAAAAAGTTTTCAACATTTGGGTTTCATGAATGAACTTCCAAAAATTACCAATTAGTGTCACCAAATATCAATTCTAAAATAATTTTCACTTCAATTGATAATTTATCTATGTCCAATAAGGTAGCCGAACAGAGCTGTTTCAAGAAGCTCAAAAAATAGGCTATGTTTGCCAAACATGGCAGTTCAAGCCATACAGGAGTAACTGTGTGAAAGTATGAGAGATAGAAATTTACCTCAACCATGAATTTCTTCAGAATATCCTGTTTCTGCATCTCATCGCTTATATTTTTTAAAAAATACAAAAAAATAGATTATGATGAGACAAATAGGGTTTAAAATCCTTTGGTATCTGCATAGCACAGAAACCATGTTTTAATTCTCAACCTCTCAGCTACATTTCATGTATTTCCAGTTAGGCTACTTGCCTCCCAAAGGATATGTTGTGTGCTTAGGCTGTGGCCTTAGGTATTGGTTGTCTCAAAAGCATCATATATTATGACTTCAAGATTCCACTCTATCAGTATTCCGATGCAATAACGGTGGCACCACATATATCTTGCATATGTCTGTCTAGCAAGGGTGGCTCGAAATCACTATCAGGTTTTCATTTATCTCTACTCATGGTCAAATAGCAAATATCTCTACAAAGCCACCGTGACATACCACAACTACTACTCTTGGAACAGGCAGAAGGTGGTTGGCAGAACCTCTAACACATGATAGGCATTTGCGCATGTTCTTAATGCCCTTAGTATTGTGCACTCTAAGTAATTCTAATACTATAATTAGCTAGTTCTGTTAACTTGTTTTACATAGGATCTAAAATTCTCAAACCATATACATCATCGGATCATTTTCAAGTCTGAATCACTTCCAATTCTCCTTGAGATCAACCAATACACAATTTACTTAACAACACAAAACTAAAAATAAAACAAACATGAAGAACTGAAGTGACTCTTGAATTCACAAAGTGAGTGCAACTAACTCACATGTAATGATGGAAAGCATGTTCTCTCATCTTCAATCCTTTAGGGTCCTGAATTAAATCGAATATTAGAGAACAGTTTAAAACTTGAACATACAGAGATTTGAGAAAGGGGGCAGAGTTGAAAGAAGCTTACAGGGCCTGAACCCTGATCATGAGGGAAAACATAGCCTATGTTTTTCTTCAGAATGTCTTGTTTCTGACAAGTGACCATAAGCGATAAAACTATACAAACTTTTAAATATGTGATGAGCTTCCTACCATAATCTTTTCAACAGTAGATCGAGGTCAGCTAATTTATTGTTCTCGGGTTCTACTTTCTGAGTGTTGATTTTAGGTTCACCCTTCACCAAAAATTTCCACCATTCCATTTGATCTTGTTTAGTTAAAAGTATTGAGATAGATTTTTGATCGTCTGAAAGAAAAACAACAGAAAGATAAAGTGGCGTGAAGAAGATGCAATGAAACAAATCACATAAAAAACGAACTAAACCAACGAAAATTGATCATAATAAAAGAAGATGGATGAAGTACACTGGCCTCGTAGGGTGTCGTTGGAAACAAATCGCTTGATAACCCTAACCCCGGCATCGCCTCTCCACCCCCTGAACTCTATTTCAGCCTCAACAGCGATGCAGTTGCAGATCAAACCTTTTCTTCTCAAACCCCAATAGCGATCGATAGGGAGGAAATCGAAAGCAGGAAGCCCCAAATAACAGATGAGGAAGATGGCTCCATTTCAACCAGCGATCCAGATGCAGATCGACCCTTTTCTTCTCAAACCCCAACAACGATCGATAGGGGCCCTTTTCTTCTCAAACACCAACAACGATCGATAGGGAGGAAATCGATGGAGATAGTCGTTGGGAAATCGATGTAGAGAAGATAGATGAATACAGACGTGATGAGAAGAAAGTGGAAAGGCAGAAGATGGTTATGAATGAGGAGAAGGAATTAATAAAAAGTCGATTGAAGGAGAAAAATAGAAAAATGTGATTCTTGGTCTAAGGAGAGGCCACGTCAGCAGACGTGATTTCTCTTTTAATATATATATAGACTAGTGTAATCCCTGCGCGTCGGTAGCGATAATTTTTTTAGGTAAGTGTCAGACTGAGTTAAGATAAAACATAATTAATCGGTTAAAAATTAATAAAATGCAATATAAAACAACGAATGTATATCCATAAATACCGGTCAATTTTGCGTATATTGATAGTAGTTGTTACAAAGATTTTGAGATGAATTGGGAACAATTTTGTTGTTATAATATTTTTAACTCAAACGGCATGTCCCACAACTATATCACTATTATTGTTACAAAGAGTTTGAATATATATTTTTTCCAAAAAGGGAATGCTGAAATTAGCCGAACATGTGAGTTGTCACAAAAACAAATATGCTCAATAAATTTTTGAAGTAAGTATCAGACTGAGTTAAGATAAAATATAATTCATCGGTTAACAATTAATGAGATTAGGGGTGTTCAAAATCCGACCGAACCTGAAAAAACCAAAAATCCAACCCGAAAAAACCCCGAACAACCCGACCTTAATCACCCGATCGTACCCGAGGTCCGAAGCCCGAAATTTAGACCGGATATATAGGTTCGACTAGGGGATTAAATTCCGTCACCCGCCCCGAAACCTGAATGATATTTAATAATTCCTTTTTTATAAACATATAAATGTATAATATAAATTATATAATTAATAGTATATATGTTAGTTTTTTTTTTCAAGTATTATTAGTTCAGAAAATATGTAAATTTTAAATGGTTCAAACTTTCAACTTTCACGTTTTAATCCTTTTTGCTGCACAACAGTCACATTGCACAGTCGAAAGAGCCTTTTGTGCTACACATGACCAACGAGTAAAGATCCAAGAGGAGTCCCAACTGATTGGGATTTTAGTCTACTAAAATTCTACAGGAGGAAAACGTTAAAAAAAAGGATTTACCAGATCCGACCCGATCCCCCCCGAAACCAGACTAGGCCCGACCCCCGAAAACCGATTCACCCACTTATAATATTCGGGCATGCGTATCCTACCCGAAACCCGATCGTGTTTTTCGTTTTCCAACCCGATCCGATCCGACCCGACCCATGCTCACCCCTAAATGAGATGCAATATAAAACAACAAATATGTTTTCATAAATGGTTAATTTGCATATATATATATATATATATATATATATAGACTTAAGTTCGCGTGAGACCAAACAATTTTCGTGAGACCGGTGAGACCAAGCTTTAAAGTATGAAACTTCACACCAAAAAACTGTGAATGTAAAAAAATCGAACTTTTCATAGGGAGAACACCGTAAATGTTACGTTCACGGTGTTTTTCGCTGAGAATGTTCGTTTTTTTTTACCTTCACAACGTCTTCACTGTGAAGGTTCGGATATACCTTCACAGTCTTTTATCTGTGAAGGTTTGATTTTTTTTAACTTGGTTTAGGTTTTTTTACCTTCATAGTGTGATTAAATTATGAAGGTTCGAATGTTTTTTACCTTCACAGTGTTTCGATGTGAAGTTTCATGTTTTAAGTCTTGGTCTCACGCGGTCTCACGGAAAGAGCTTGGTCTCACGTGAATTTGCCAACCAACGCATTAGTGCTAACCGTGCTAACCAATCTCAACCGTATATTAATTAGATCAATGGTTCAGAATTAATTGATTTTCTATTTATATAAAATATGGAAGATGCTTTATATAAATAATATGCATCTATGCATAGGGGTAATTTTGTCCACCTATACTAATCTTTTAACTTGGTAAGTCGCGATGTATCATAATTAGACCAACTAATTAGGGATTTTATCCCCCCCAATTAGGAAGAATAGTTGCCATATACAAAGATCATCGAAAAGCTCGGAATCAACTTCTAAATCGTTGTTTGCAGGCGCGAAGATGAATGTCGAAGGCGGGAATCGAATGCAAAGAGGTAAAAAGTTTGAAAAAATAGGGTTTACATAAAGGGGGAAAACATTGAGATTTTTAACAATTCTTTGCAGTTCGCAAACCCAGTGAGCGAATATTCAAGAAGTGTGGACTATCAAGGTTTAAGAACACCATGGAAACGGCTGTGGATGTGGACCAGGAAGATAACATGAAGTTGAGTGATTTGGTTCGCAGAATCTCAAAGAGCGCAGGAGAACGAGTTGAAGCTTCAAATGCAGAGAACGACGATGAAGGTATCAACAACGATTAATGAATCACACAAAATATATATGCCATTGACTGTATAACTTTTTGTTAAAATATACATTTATTTCTAAAATAGAAGATGAAGAATGAATGTATATCGGGGTGTGTGCATAAGCCGACAAGATCGAATCTTTGAAATGTGCACAACATTTGTTAAAAAATGTTCCAATTAAGCACTTTTTGATATGGAATATTAAGATACATTAAAAACTGATCAACACAGTCCATATGTGGAAAAGTACAATATGATATATGCACACTGAAGGCAGACAAAAAGAAAAGAAATGTGACCTTCGGGGACCACTTCTTTGTTTTATGCACATGGGCACATTCAGGGGGATGAAAATAGTGTATGTTTATATGCATATGTGCATATTTTAATAAATGCATAGTATGAAAATATGATCAAGTTGATGATGCATATATGCATACTGGTGAACACATGGGCAAACACAAAAATAGTTTATGCGTATATGTGCATACATACACATTGGATTTATGTATATTATCTATGCTTGTGCTTTTAGAATTTATTTAATGTGCATAATTCATGTATACAGTTTTTATTGTCATATGTGCACATACACATTGTGAGTATGTACATGTCTTATGTTTGCACATGTGGATTGCTGATTTGCCAACCTTAAATTATCTTCTTGTCTTTGTGGATAGTGCACATATGCATATTTTCATGTATATGCACATTGTTTATGTATATTGTCCATAATTGTTCATTTTGAATCTTAGGGATGTGTATAAACATTGTTACAATTTATGGGAATATGATCATGCTTTTACAAGTGAAAATATGTGATAAATTTCATATTATTTATTATGCATATGCATAAACTGCCACACAGTTTTTATGTACACTGGATATAGTTGTAATTTGCTTATGTACTACGTTAATCTTCCGTTTGATTTAACCAAGGACATATAGGTACCCCATTGAAGCAAAGGAAAAAAACCACAGAAAAGGCGTCACTCAAGGATCAAGCAAGTAATGTTGACAAGAATATAGAGTCAAAACACGGTAACACTTTAATCAATGTTATTTCTAGTAACATCGATTATTCGTAAATGCAAAAAAAAAAAAATACATGCGCAAGACGACAAAACTTTAGATTAACTTCTGGTCATTATGGATGGTGCGCATATGCATATGTGCATACCTGTGTTCAATGGACGTTATAGGTTTTGCTAAGTTCTATCAGATTGGGTGGTTAGCAGCATTTGCGTGCATATCGATATTGTGATATCACGTACAGTAACAATTGATTAAATCATACATTGTTAATACACTGTTACAATTTTTATGGGTATATGATCAGGCTTGTATTGTGAGTATGAAAATGTCTGATACATTTCATATTCCACATATGCATATGCACATATTGGCACACAGTGTTTATGTACACTGTATGTAGTAGTACAATGCTTTTGTATTACGTTAATCTTCCATTTGAAATAAACAAGTATATGATATGTAGGTACACAATTGAAACAAGGAAAAAAAATCGCAGAAATGGCGTCAAACAAGGATCAAGCATCTACTGTTGATAAGAATACAGCGCAACACGGTAACACTTTATTTAATCCATGGTAATTTTTAGTAACATCAGTTCTACATACATGAAAAAAAGACATTATCGATGCCAAAAAACAAAAGAAACTATAAAATATCACATGTGTCCACAATTGAATCAAGTGCATATGTGCATGTGGTTTGTAGTAAACAATTATATGCATATATGTGGACACTTGCACATAGGGTTCGTATATATTGGGTATGGTTGTGCATTATGAGATCCTGTGATGTGCATAATACATGCATACACTTTGGATAATAAGTATATGCATATGTGCATATGTGCGTAGAAGATTAATTAACATTTCATTTAACATTGAAGATTTATTAACATTTCAGCTAGCATATGTGCATAAGTGCACATTTGTTACATGTGCATATGTGCATTGAAGATTTATTAACATTTCATTTCACATCTGAACAACTTGGATAGTAAATATATGTGCATTATGAGATCCTGTGATGTATTTAACAATAGAATTTAGTGAACATGTGCATCTGGTTTGAGGTAAACAATTATATGCATATATGTGCATACTTGCACATAGGGTTCATAAATATTGGGTATGGTTGTGCATTATGAGATCCTGTGATGTGCATAATACATGGATACACTTTGGATAGTAAAATATTTGCTTTTTGGATCCTATGTGCATATGTGTTCATCTGTTATGTGTGCATATGTGCTCATCTTTTATATGGGCATATGTTCATATGTGATCATCTGTTATGTGTGCATGTGTGCATTGAGGATTTATTAACATTTCATTACAGATCTGAAAAACTTGGAATGTAAATATATGCATATGTACATGCCTGAGAACATTGTTTCTGTATATTGTCTATAGTTTTTCACTTGAATGAAAAAAGTATATGACATGTAGATAATTCGTTGAAACGAACAACAAAAAGCGCACAAAAGGGGTCAAGCTCGTGTTAGGCATCTCAGATTAACAAAAACATAGAGCAAGACGGTAACAGTTTAATATATGGTTAATTTTAGTAGGGTCACCAGAACGGAGCTCAAGAGAATCAAAATTCTTTTTAATCGGAAACCCCTCCTTACTACAAACTATCCAACGGGTCTGGATCGACCCATACTTGTTTTTCTTCTTTGCCTTCAAACGAACGCCATATCGGCATACTTTCTGTACATATCCTCGGCCTCGGTAACAGACGCATATTGGTTACCCAACTTCGGTTTAAATTCATCAGGTATGGTCGATATCAATAACTTGTTGCCATCTGCATCCTCATCGACGTCAACGTCATTCACTTCGACTACAAATATAAAACACACAAATTAACCAATCTAATTTTATGTGCATATATGCATACTGAATCAGATGGTTCTAAAAAATATAACACATGTTACTGTATCTACGTACTAACCAATGAGTTTTAATGTTATCTATAAATGTAACCAACATGATCGTCTGTTGAACAATTATATTATCATGAGATGTAATGATGAAATAATATAAATCATTTAAGGGAAACAACTGAAGGCAAACAACTAATACAAATCCACTATAGAGGAATTGAATTGTAAAAAATCTACATATATGACTTAAAGCCAAAACGTAGTAATAAATGTTTTTTGCATATATGCAATAACACGTGCATATGTGCAGCCAAATAATTACGAATGAATATTGCAAACTTATATTAGCAACTTTATGTGCATTTTTAACCACGACATGAAGCTGTGTAATTTATATGAACATTGTCGTCTTCAAAAATAAATTGCAGTTCATCTTACCTGAATTAAATTCTGTATGCATTGTACTAGAAGACGGGAAATTCTGGAAATTGGTCTCGAGGGAGATGTCATCAAGACCTGTAGAATTACCGTACTCTATTGCTAATCCGGTATTCAGCGGTTGGACATTCTCATCAAGTCATGTGCACGAAGCAACTTCATCACTTTCAAATATCGATTCCAATAAACTCTCGTTATCAACAACATACGTAGTTGGATTATCGCTCATTGTGATGTTACGGACAAACGAAACTTTTTTAACTCACGAACCTAATAACCAAGAAATCTGAAAAAAACCTATTGACTGATCCGATTGCTAACTAAATAAAAAAATGATAGAATGAAAAAAAAATTGTAAAGTATATGCAAAGATTTATGATAATCATCAACAAATATGAATTTTAAATAATTGTATTTAATATAGTATATCATTACCATAACAAACTTTGATGTAAATATGGAAAGTATTAATCTATGCGATTTTAATGATTTAAATGTGATGGGCGGATATTAGGTAAATTACAATATTACCCTTGTATATTTAATATAATCAAAGGCATTACCAAACCTATAGGAGCATTCTGATTGGTCGAAATCCGGTTAGCACGGTTAGCACTAATGTGTTGGTTAGCAATTGAATGACCCTCTCTCTCCCTCTCTCTCTCTCTCTATATATATATATATGTTAGAGCATAAATATTTTGGATACAAGATCAAGAAGACTGAAGGTCAAAGTTCAAGAAAGTCAAAGCTGAAAGAAAGTCAACTCTCATCAAAGTCAAAGTCTTTTGTAATAAAAGTCAATGTATTGTATTTGTATTTGTTTTCCCTTGTTTTAGTTGTAGGTATAAATAGTTTCCTTTCCTTTGTAATTAAAAAAAAAACAGAAGTATTCAGTTGTATTTTAGAGAGAGAATACGTTTAGAGAGAGAAAGAGAGTTCTAGAGAGAGAAAGTTGTAATCTTGAATTAGATTGAAATCAAAAAGGTAATTGATTGATATATCCTTGTTTGTTTGATTAATTGCATTTAGGAACTAGAATCTGGGCACACAATTGGTATCAGAGCAGATTCAAATTGAAATCAAATCAAGAAAATGTTCGACACTGTGTTCTTCATGTCCAGATCTGATTTTGAGTATTAGTGTGATTTTGGAGTTGTAATCGATTAGGTTTTGTTAGAAAAGTGTAATCGATGGAGTCTGTATATGTTTTAGATCAATTTGCACTGTAATCGATTGTTGATTTTGGTTTTTGTTGAGTTTGAAGTTCATGAGTCAAGAACACTGTATTCATATCGATTTGTACATTTTTGTGTATTTGATCGAAATTAGATGTTAGAATTGTGTTCTAGTTGTTTAGGCGAGTAAGTTCTCAATTTTTCATATTGTAATTCGAGGTCTAGAGTGGATTCTGGTGAAGATTTGTTAGAGTTTTGAAGTTTGCGCAAGATCCATATTTTGCGCAAGTTCATCAAGGTTTGCGCATGTTCTTCAGAGGTTTGCGCAAGATTCATTGAGAAATTTGTGTTTTGATATTGAGGTTTGCGTATCCTTCGAGTATCGAGAAGTTAAGGTTTGCGTATATGAAGTGAAACGAAAAGCAAAAGTGTGATACGCGAACTTTGATTTGCGCACGATTCTTGATACGTAAAGTAATGTTTGCGTAAGCTGTTCGACATGCAAAGTTGTAGTTTGCGTATTCAGAGTGATACACAAAGCGTGGTTTGCACAAGAAGCACGATACGCAAAGCGTGGTTTGCGCAAGAAGCACGATACGCAAAGGGAGGTTTGCGTAAGAAGCACGATACGCAAAGGGAGATTTGCGTAACCAGTTAGATAGGCAAAGTAGTGGTTTGCGTATTCAGTGAGATACGCAAAGTAGTGGTTTGCGTACCCTGAGTGTTGCGCAAAGTTTGAAAGACTTAGAATTTTTATTTTGTGATTTTTGCATTTCGATTTTTTTTTAATATTTGTGTTTTACATTTGTCTGTATTTTTCTTGATTGTTTCATTTGGACTAACGATCAGTTCTAGTTTCTTATTGCAAATATTTCTCAAACATGTTTTATCAAGATGACTTCTAAAGATGCACTTTCCATTGGCACTGATGTCAAGCCTCCTGTACTGTTTAAAGGAGAGTATGAACAATAGAAGGACAGATTCCTTGATTTCGTGGACCGGCACACAAATGGAGAGAATATTCTTCTGTCAATTACAGAAGGTCCTATGGCACCAATCATAGTTCAAGTACCTGCCAATGATGATTCATCTGATAGTGGACATGGTGATGAAGAAAGAGAACAAAAGACAAAACCAGTTAAAGTGGATTTATCTCAGTACTCTGAAGAACAGAAAAGTCGATATAAAGCACACAAGCAAGCAAGATATCTTCTAATTCAAAGCATTCCTAATGAGATTTACATCAAGATTGATAGCTACAAGGATGATGCTAAGAAGATGTGGGATCAATTGCAAAAGATGATGATGGGATCTAAGGTTGGGAATCAGATAAAAGTGGCTAACTGCATGAATAGCTACGAGGAATTCAAAGCCAAAGAGAATGAGAGTTTGGAAGATACTTATGAACGATTAACTTTGCTTCTGAATGAACTAACGAAGAACAAAGTGACAAAGAAGCAACTGGAAAACAATGTCAAATTCCTGAGTATCCTACGACCTGAATGGAAGAAACATACACGTAGGATGAAGCAGATGAAAGACTTGAATGACATACCACTTCACGAAGTCTATGAGACTTTATGTCAGAATGAAGAAGAGGTTGAGGAGAAAAGAGTTGAAAAGAAGAAGGCTGAAAAGATTCCTGATCTGATTGCTTTGGTTGTTGGAGAGAAGAAGAAAGAAAAGAAAGCAAAGACAGAGAAGAAGAAAAATAAGAAAGTGCTTACGAGTTTTGAGTCAGAATCTGAATCAAATGGTGATGATGGAGAAAGTCTGAAACAAGCCATGATGTTACTGACTCGTGTTTTTCAAAAAAAATTCTACAAGAAGCCGGGATCAAATTCTCAAAGGTATTCTTCCTCAAGTTCAAAGAATCATGAGCACCGAGAGAGGGTGGAAGGAAAGAGATATGAAAAAAACAGATATCTTGAGAAGAAACCTGATGAAAGGAAGAAGTTCGTGAATGATTACACTGTTGCCGAAAAGCCAGCAAGTGATCTAGTCAAATGCTACAACTATGGCAAGATTGGACATTTTGCAAAAGATTGTAGAAAGCCAAAAGTTCGTAATTCTCAGTACTATCAGAACAAACTGCTACTGGCCAAACAGCAAGAAGCGGGCATAGCTTTAATGGCTGAGGACGAATTTTGGCTGGATCATTCAAAAGGTGAAGAGGAAGAGAAGGAAGAAACTGCTCATCTTTGTCTTATGGGAAAAGAGGTCAAGTATGATGAATCAGATGACGAGACAGCTGATGAGGTATTAAACTTAACTCAAAAAGATTTTATTACAAAAATGGAAGCTATGATTGTTGAGCTTCAAGACTTACAAAATAAATTTAAAAAGGAAAAAGAAATAGTTGCTAAAAGAAACAATAAGATATTTGAACTCAATAAGTCGGTTATTGGGAACAAAGATCTGATTGATTCTTTACGCAAGTCTGCTTCTGATTCTAAATCTCAAGTAGATTGTTTTGAAAAGAAGATTTCTGATTTTGAAGTTAAAGTTTCTAAGTATGAGTTTGAGAAGAAAGAATCTGCACTAACCGTTTATAAATTGCAGGTTGAAAACAAGCTTTTGAATAAGAAGGTAAATGGTCTGGAAGCCAAACATTATGCGACAGGATAAACAGATCAAACCATTTTTCTCAATGCACCTAATGAAGAGACTGATGTTAAAGAAAAATGGGGACTTGGTTTTGAAAACCCCCATTACCTTAAGAAAGCCGTCAGAAAACAACCAGCACTTTATAATTTTGATTTTCTTGCTTGTGCTGGTAAACATACTCATTTAAAACCCAAATTTGTTACCAAATTACCGGAAGAAGTTGAGGCCAAAGAAACTGAAAATAGAAAGAATGTAAAGAAAATGCAACTACCATTTAACTATGCAAAGTTAAATGATAGTTATCTTTCAGAAACACCAAAAGTTCTTTCAAACGATTATTTTGCTAGTTATTCTATTTCTGAGATGAAGGCAAAACCTGCAGTTGCAAAGGTTTATGTTCCTCCACTCATTCTTGAAAGCAAAATAGTTGAGTTGGAAAATGTTTTATCCGATGAAAAACTTTTGGTTAATATTCAACAAAGTGTATTTTCTACAGTTTTAAAGAACACGGTTTTTCAATCTACATCTACAAAGTGTTCTAAAGTTTCTAAGGCACCTCATACTTCGTCTGATAATTTTGATGACTTATTTGAGTCTGCAAATGACTTTCTTAATTCTGATGATGGGTGCATAGAAGAAATTGATATGTTTGACTTCAATGTTTCTCTTCCTGATCATTCTACTTATCTAATAGATGATAAAGTGTTACCAAGTGTTCTTAAAACTGATGAGTCATCAACTAAGGTTGGTGAATCAGTTTCTGTAACTGTTGATTACTATGCTCAAGGTAAGAAACATAAGAAACAACGATTACATAAACATAAATACAATGGTACACAAAAGAAAACTCAGTCTCAGAAATATGCTTTTCCTAATAAATCTACATCTTGTGTTTCAGATATAAGCAAGAAAAGGTTGAAAGCTCGAACTGAATGGTGACCAAAAAGGAAGGATGATGAGAAAGCCGAATCAATTTCTGATAACTCTTGTAATAGATTAGTTAGTAGTGATACTGATGTGGTTGATCAATTTGCTTCAAATAAACAAAACCTTGTAACTTCTTACAAGCGGTATTCAATAGAGCAATTGATTCAATTATCTTCTATTTCTACTACATCTTATCATTATCGGAGAAATGATTTTGCTTACTCTCATAATTCTTCTGATTGGTTCGGATCTTATCGTGTGTATTCTTCAAGATCAAATATTTTTAAAGGTTTTCAAAAGAACAAAGGGTCCATTTTTAAGTGGATACCAAAATCTTGTGCTAATCTGTTAGGACCCGTTTTTAAATGGGTACCTAAAGTTATTGTTTCCTGATTTCTCTTGCAGACCCGACATATGTGGTACTTGGACAGTGGATGTTCCAAGCATATGACTGGGCAAAAAGCTTTATTGTGTAATTATATAGAGAAATTCAGTGGAAATGTCAGATTTGGAAACGATCAGCTTTCACCAATCTTAGGATATGGTGACATCATTCAAGACAACATAACAATCAGTAAGGTGAGTTATGTCGAAGGCTTAGGGCACAACCTGTTTAGCATTGGTCAATTCTGCGATAAATGGTTAGAGGTCAACTTCAAATCTAAGAGTTGCTCGGTTCGTACTGAAGACGGTACAGAACTCTTAGGTGGACATCGAAAGACAAATCTCTATACCATCAACCTGTCCAAAGTTCAGATTGACAATCAAGTTTGCTTAATGACAAAAGCTTCAATGCAGCAAAGTTGGCTCTAGCACAGACGTTTATCACACCTGAACTTTCGTTATATCAACAAGCTGGTTAGTGGGAAATTGGTAAAAGGACTTCTTGAGCTGAAATACGAGAAAAAACACTTATGTGCTGCATGTGAGAAGGGTAAGATGAAGAGAGCTCCGCATAAACCGAAGCCTGAACCAAGCACTAGTTCTCTGTTAGAATTGTTACATATGGATTTGTGTGGTCCAATGAGAACTCAGAGTTTGGGTGGTAAGAAATACGTGTTGGTTATTGTGGACGACTACTCAAGATACACGTGGGTCAAATTTCTTCGATCAAAAGATGAGACACCGGAAGTTCTCATTAATTTCTTAAAGACGACCCAGGTGAAAATGAAGCGACAAGTCAAGTTTCTTCGAACCGACAACGGCATAGAGTTCAAAAACAAGATTGTTGAAGAATATCTCGAATAGGTCGGGATATGACATCAGTACTCTGCTGCTCGTACGCCTGAACAAAATGGAGTAGTTGAAAGGCGAAATCGTACGCTAGTCGAGGCCGCTCGGACTATGCTTAGCCAATCGGACTTACCTCTATTCTTGTGGGCAGAAGCTGTGTCGACTGCATGCCATACTCAAAATCGATCCATGATTCACCGCCGTTTTCAAAAGACTCCATATGAGCTGATCAACAACAGAACACCAACAATAAAGTATTTTCACATATTTGGGTGTAAATGTTTCGTGCTTAACGACAGAGAGAGTCTGAATAAATTCAGTGCTAAGGCGGACGAAGGCATCTTCATTGGTTATTCTTCAACATCTGCAGCATATCGTGTTTATTTGAAGAAGTCGAAGACAGTTGTCGAGAGCGTTAATGTTACATTCGATGAAGAAATGGCTTCTGAACAACTCAGTTCAGAACCCGTTATCACTGGAGTATTAGCTTTTGGACAGATCAGTCCAGAACCTGTTTATACAGAGAAAAATTCGGATAACGCTTCTACTTCAGTTTCACATTTATCTGATTTAGATTTGTTATTTGAATTCTTTTATGATGAGTTTCTAGGATCTAATGTATCTAAATCTGCTATGACTAACAGGTCTGAAGACACAAGTTTCAATCATCCAGTCACTTTAGAAGTTTTAACTGAACTTGTATCCCTCGTTCAGTCAGAAACTCGCATTCCAACATCTACTCCTATAGTTGAAGATACACAATTAACTGCTGAGCCAGAAGTAACTGTTTCAGTTGGGTGTGATATACTGTCTACTCAACAGCCAGAGTCTGCTATTCCAACTGATGTTTCTGCACCTGAAACTTCAACTGCAAAACCCCCTTCTATTATTGAAACGGAAGAGTCTGATAGTGGATTTCTAGATGATGATCATGTTCAATCAGTATCTACTCCACTACCTCATGAGCATCGCTGGACCAAAGAGCATCCATTACATCAAGTAATTGGAGATCTTAACAAGCCTGTACAAACTAGGTCAGCGACTCTTAATCAATGTATGCATGACTCATTCCTCAATAAGATAGAGCCCACGCGAGTATCAGAGGCTCTTGCTGATTCAGATTGGGTATCTGCTATGCAAGAAGAGATTAATCAGTTTGAAGCTCTAAAGGTTTGGAGATTAGTTCCAAAAGCAGAAGGTAAAACCGTGATAGGCACTAAATGGGTATTCAAGAATAAAAAGGATGAAGATGGTATCGTCATAAGGAACAAAGCTAGACTTGTTGCCAAAGGTTATCGGCAAGAGGAAGGCATCGACTATGATGAGACGTATGCTCCAGTAGCTCGTATAGAAGCAATCTGCATGTTTCTAGCCTACGCAGCTCATAAGAATTTCATAGTCTTTCAGATGGATGTGAAAACTGCTTTTCTGAATGGCATTCTTAAGGAGGAAGTATACGTGTCTCAACCAGAAGGGTTCGTCAATCCAGATAAGCCTGATCACGTCTACATTTTTGATAAAGCCCTGTATGGTTTAAAACAAGCCCCTCGAGCATGGTATGATGTTCTATCTAAATTTTTGGTCAAGTCCGGTTTTTCTAAAGGTAAGGTTGATACCACTTTATTCATCAAAAAGGAAAAAGCTGATATTATTCTTATACAGATATATGTTGATGATATAATATTTGGTTCTACAAATCCAAAATTTTGCAAAAACTTTTCTAACCTCATGGTGTCACGTTTTCAAATGAGTATGATGGGAGAGATGAATTTCTTTCTCGGATTACAAGTTAAAAAATTTTCAACGGGGATTTTCATTAACCAATCTAAGTACATTTTGGATATTCTTCGGAAGTTTAAAATGGAAAATTGTAAACCAATTGGAACCCCGATGGCACCAGGTACTAAAATTAGCACTGATCTTTCGGGTAAAAGTGTTGATGTTAGGACTTATAGAGGTATGATAGGATCGTTAATGTATCTTACATCTAGTAGACCAGATATTATGTTTTCAACATGCTTATGTTCTAGATATCAGGCTGCTCCTAAAGAATCCCATTTGGCTGCTGTCAAAAGGATTTTTAGATATCTGAAGGGGACTGCAGACCTTGGTCTGTGGTATCCTAAGGATACTGGGTTTCAACTGACTGCCTATTCAGATGCAAATCATCCAGGTTGCATGTTGGACAGAAAGAGTACTTCAGGTCACATTCAATTTCTTGGAGACAAGCTCGTTAGCTGGGCATCAAAGAAACAATTATGCGTTTCCACATCGACTGCTGAAGCAGCGTATGTAGCTGCTGCCAATTGCTGCTCTCAAGTTCTGTGGATGCGAACACAGTTGCGAGACTATGGATTCAAGTTTGATAAAATTCCAATATATTGTGACTCGAAGAGTGCAATCGCGATATCTGCTAATCCTGTTCAACATACGAAAACCAAACACATTGACGTCAGGTATCATTTTATAAAAGATAATGTCGAAAAAGGAACAATTGTACTTTATTTTGTAAAAACAGATTATCAGCTTGCAGATTTATTTACCAAACCATTAGATGAAAAGAGATTTAATTTTCTTGTCTCTAAGCTTGGTATGTTAAATCTTAAGACATAATCAGTTGTTACCTAATAAAGTTACGTATTGTTATTTTTCATCATTTTCTTTATCATTATGTTTGAAGGATATCTGCACTTTAATTGTTTGCTCATGATCTCAGGGGGAGTAAGAGAAGATTAACGGTGATCTACATTATTTTGAGGGGGGGCATAACTAATTTATGCATTTTATTTTACTGACAAAATTTTTGTAATGCGTGATTTTAGAGGGAGCATATAAGCCAAGTCAAAAGGAGTAAGACTATGACTTCTGATTACTTAAGATCAAAACTCGTACTTTAATCGTTTTATTGCTTTATGTCATTTACATTTGAATAAATTTTGTGAATAAAGTTACTTTGACTAGACTTTGAGACTTGTGCAGGATGAGAGGAAGCTATCAAGATCATATCTTTATGATTTTTCAGCTGACTTTCTGAGAATTAAGATTGAGCGAAAAGGTAAATTTCTTATCTTAATCTCAAATATATCTGAAAGAAGGACAACTTTCATATATAGAAAACATGTTCTTAAATGTTCAAACCACTTCCCGATTCTTAAACAGTTTTCATGAATTGGAAGTGTGATTTTAAATGTTTTCATTTTTCATTTTGAGCTTCAATAATTAATAAACCGTGTGTTTCCAAATATAAATACTTGCGTATTGTCTTTTCTACATACTTTCAAGTATTCACACACATCGGTTTAATTTTTGATCAAATTGTTCTTACCATGTCTCATATTGTAATAATTTTTCGATGGTAAGACACCCCGCTTGTACTTTAAAGAATTTTGAGCGATATTTCATTTTGAAACTTCATTTCGAGAATGTCTATATTTTTGTTTCGTATAGACAATATCCGTTATTTTTTTTACCATAAGCCTTAATTGCTATATCATTTCATTTCTGATCATTTTCATACAATGTCAGATTTTCAAACAAGTCTTTTGCATTCATGGTCATTCATTCAGTATACTTGTTTGAAAATACTTCAATGTCTAAAAATGCTCAATTCTTTATGATTATATCATCTGAGCATACATTCATCTGACATTTGTATATGAGCTTTAACTGATAAAGCTAAACCATCTGAGCAACACATGCTTTATAGGATTTCATGGGTTCTTTGTGCTAGAATTTAATTGAAACTTCTATGAAATCACGTTAACCAATGATTTCTACCCAAGAAGTTATACCTTTAGTGATTGAGTGTGAGGAGTCGAAAAGAAATGAGTGTGGGTGTGATGAGGTAAAATGGAAAAGAGAGATTGGTTAGTAGTGAGCTTAATGATTAAAAGAAAGAGGGTGTGAGATCAGAGTAAAAGAATATCAAACTCTGCACCAACTACTTTCTGAGCCGGGCAGCCACATTACTAGTGTTTCACAACTCTTTGGTGAATGTTATTGAAACAGGCAACTAGCCCATGCCAACTCTTGACTAAACCCCACCAGCTACTCATTTTCTTCTAAAAAAGAAAGTGTTTCATATTTTAAAGGGGACGCAACATATAATCTTTCTAGTTTTTATTTGGAAAATTTGGATATTGAAAAAGAAGGAAGTATGCCCCACCTTCGCACTTCAATCATGCACATTGAGTCTGTGTTTATCTACTGTTGTCTCAGTGGTTTACACTATGTTGAGCCTTAAAAAGGAATTATTCGTGCTTAATTATTTCTACACTTGCATGAACACACAAAGAATTTGTTTCTTTGTCATAATATTCATAGAAATTGCCTTTGTGGTATTTCGATGATTGGATGGAAGCCCTGGGGGAGTGAACATCAAAAAGCTCCTTTATATTGTATATCCGTTACACACAGTGACTTCGTGTTACTGACAGGCATTCTAACTGATTCATTTGTTGATTCAGGGGTTACATGATTCTTATTTTGTCTGGATTTGCAAAGATCTAGATGAATACTTGGTTATGGATCACAGAATCAGAGGCTCAGTTTGACATATCAGAATGGGTCAAAGATATTTTTGGAAGAACAGTTTCGATGATATAGATGCTCAAATCATCAAAAGGGGGAGATGGTATCAAGAAATGATAATGTTTTGAGAGATGATTTTCAGAAATGTCCAAGTCAGAAAAGTTCAAAGTAAAGATTTAAAGATTTGAAGAAGATCAAAGAATTTCTGAAGATTTGAGGAAATTTTCTTTGACGATTATTTGCTAAAGCAAATTCGAGCTGATTCTGAAGATAATTTCTTTCCAAATTCTGAAAGTATTTTGTGAAAGATTTGAGGAGATTGTTCATTATTTGAAGACAGTTTTGGAAAGAATACAGTTAAAGGAAAATGGGAGATTGTACTGACAGAGCTTACAAGTGAAGATTGAATTGTTAAATCTTTCAATAGTGATCTTGAATCCAAAGGGGGAGATTGTTAGAGCATAAATATGTTGGATACAAGATCAAGAAGACTGAAGGTCAAAGTTCAAGAAAGTTGTGGCCCAAGATTTACTAGCATAAACACATACACAAAACACTTTGTTTATTAAACACAATGATTACATCAATCCATATCCCTATTTGTGATGAACAATTAAGATTGAGTGTTTGTGTGTGTACTCAATGTGTGCTACTATGTGTGTTCTTACTCTCTCTCAATTACACCTTCACTTTTCACACACTTACTAACTTGCACTTCTTGCACACACCCTAAACAACACTATGACTTGCTTATATATAGGTCAACATGACCAAGCAAGGTCAAACCTTCTAAGCTCATTTACACCACACACAAACACTAATACAACAATTACAATAATGACCCTCATTTAATCTTGAATACAATTATAGTCTAACAATCTCCCCTTTGGATTCAAGATTAAATTTTTTTTTGACAATAATCTTCAGTTCTTCTTATCTTCAGAATTGATCTTCAGCTTTGAATCTTTTCCTGCTTTGACAACTTGAAAACTTTGACAATTCTTCAAACTTGTCTCTCCCTTTGAATTTGCTTTTTCAAATTCTGAATAAACAACGTTTCTTTCAAACTTTGAACTTCTTCCACTTTTTCTATGACAAGCTTTCTTTAATCTTTGACTTCAATCATCTGAAAACTTTATCTCCTCTGAAATCTTTAAAACTTCAATCTGATTTTGAACTTTGATTATTCTCCCCCTTTTTAATGATTTGTAAGAATCTAAATCATTAAAACATTTCAAGGTCAGATCCGTCATTGAATAAACTTCCCACCATCTGATAATCGCAATCTTCATGAACTTTCATCTCCTCCTTTGGATAATAGACATTCTCCCCCATATAAGAAAAGTAAACAATCTCCCCCATTAATAAGATATTCTGACTTCTGATCTGGATTAGCCTTTGATTCACAAACATATTCATTTGAATCTTTTCAAATTCAAACAAAATAAGAATGGTAACCCTGAATCAACACATGAAACAGTTAGAAGTGCCTGTCAGTAACACAAAGTTACTGTGTACAACGAATGTACAATGTAAGGAGCTTGTTTGATGTTGACTCCCCAGGACTTCCATTCAATCATTGAAAAACACAAGGTAATTCTATGAATGTTCTGACAGAAAAACATATTCTATGTGTGCTCGTGCTTGTGTTTTGAAAGAATTAACACAAATGATTGTGTTTCATAAAAAGGCTCAAAATATGTAAATCACTGAGACAGCAATGATTATACATGGACTCAATGTGCATGATAAAGGGTCGAAGGTGGGGCAACTTTCCTTCTTTTTCAATATCAGAATCTTCCAAATGAAGATCCGATAGATTATATGCTACTTCCCCAGAAAATGTGAAACATTCTCTTTTTGAGAAAAAAATAAGTAGCTAGGGAGGTTGTATGCAAGAGATGGCATGGGCTATTTGCCTATTTCAATGATGGTCACCAAAGAAATGTGAACCAATCAGTAATGTGGCTGCCCGACTCAGAAAGATGTTTGGTGCAGAGTTCTAATATTCTTTTAACTCTGTTCTCTCACCCTCTTTCTTTTAATCATATAAACTCACATCTAACCATTCTCTCATTTCCATTTTACCTCAGCTCACTCCCACACTCAATTCTTTTAGACTCCTTTCCCCTCAATCACTCAAAGGATTTCTTCCGGGGTAGAAAACACTAGTTATCGTGAATCCATGGAAGATCTAATAAGCACTCACACTGAATCCCATGTTCCTAACAGGACATGCTGTTCAATGATTTTCTTGACATGTAAAGCACAAGAAATCATATGTCAGTGTATGTATGCTCAACAAGGATCAGAATTGAAATTTGAGCATTTTAAACATTTAAGATATCTCAAAACTTTATATGAATGAATAATCATGAAAGAATAGAAATGTTTTGAGAATCTGACAATGATTAAGATCAGATCAAATAATCATGAAGACAAAATATTTGGGAATTCAAAGACGTAAGTTGTTTATATGAACAATATATAAACATATTATCAATGAAAGCACATTAAAAGTGAAATGACGTTTGATTCAAACAACTATGAATACCAAACGACGGGAGTATTACCATAGAAAGATATATCATTTGATACATGGTAATAACAAAGTCAATTTGAAAATACTGAACCAGTGTGTGTATGAATACTTGACAAAGTATGTAGAAAAGAAAATACACAAGTATTATTCTTTAAAGAACACACGGTCAGATAAACAATGAAGTATCCAAAAAAAACATTTAAAAATCACACTTCTCAAATCATAAAAACATGTTAAGATCATGAAGTGGTTTGAACATTTTAAAAACATTTTTCACAAGTGAAAGTTGTTCTTCTTTCACAAGTGAAAGTTGTTCTTCTTTCACAAGTGTTAGAGTATAAGGATTAGAATGTTATACCTGTGAATTAGAATCCTTAACTCCCCCTGGAATGAATATAACAATGAAAGTATCCTTGACTAGATATCCTTCCCCTTGGTATCTGTAAAAAATCAACTTATCAGAAAAAAAATATAACAATATAATCTCTCTTTCAAACGAAAAACTTCCCGCAATGATGTTATCATGAAAGCATCCTTCAGAAGAAAACATTTGAAAACGGGTTTTGAACTGAATTGTCCAAAAGCCATTCTTTGTTGAATTACGGGTTCTAAGCTGACGTACTTAGAAACCATTGTCACATAAAATATCCTGCAAGAAAAAGATTTTGGTAATCATTATTCAAATGATTCCGCTTTAGTCAGACAACATATGATGAAATATCCAAAATATATTCAAATAAAGCACAAAAGTAGAAAACTCCCCCTCGAATCATGAAGTGGCATTTAACATACCAAGTTTGCTAACTAAAAAGTTAAACCTCTTTTCATCCAACGGTTTGGTGAAAAGGTCAGCCAACTGGTAGTCTGTAGTCACGAAGTGCATCTCGATATCGCCCTTCTCGACATGATCCTTTATAAAATGATAACGCACGTCAATGTGTTTTGTCTTAAAATGCTGTACTGGATTGGCTGTTATCGCAATCGCACTCTTAGAATCATAGTAGATAGGGACTCGTTGGTAGGTATATCCGAAATCTTTTAACTGTGTTCCCATCCAGAGGACTTGTGAACAACAGCTTGCGGCAGCTACGTATTCAGCCTCAGCGGTGGATGTAGAAACACAATTTTGTTTCTTAGAAGTCCAACTAACCAACTTATCACCTAAAAACTGAAAAGAACCAGAGGTGCTCTTTCTATCCAGTTTGCATCCTGCATGATCAACATCAGTATAGGCAGTTAAATCAAAAGATGAACCCTTAGGATACCAAAGGCCTAACTCAGTAGTTCCTTTAAGATACTTAAGAATCCGTTTTACAGCGACAAGGTGTGATTCCTTCAGATTTGCCTGATATCTAGCACAGAAAAAGGTAGCAAACATAATATCCGGTCTACTTGCAGTTAAGTATAGCAGTGAACCAATCATGCTACGGTACACTTTTTGATCTACTGATTTGCCAGAAAGATCTGCATCTAAAAGTGTGCCCGTTGCCATCGGTGTTTTCATCACTGAACTGTCACTCATGTTAAATTTCTTTAAAATATCTCGAATATATTTTGACTGATTAATGAAAATGCCTTCAGGTAACTGTTTCACTTGAAGACCAAGGAAAAAATTCAGTTCGCCCATCATTGACATTTCAAAACGAGATTCCATGATTCTTGAAAAGTTTTTACAAAACTTTGGATTTGTAGAACCGAAAATTATATCATCTTCATAAATCTGGATCAGAATCATATCATCACCTTGCTTTTTCAGAAAGAGAGTAGTATCAATTGTACCTTTCTTGAATCCTGAAGCGAGTAAGAATTGAGTTAGAGTTTCATACCAAGCTCTTGGTGCCTGTTTGAGTCCATACAAGGCTTTGTCTAAGACATAGACATGATCAGGGTTCTTTGGATCAACAAATCCTTCTGGTTGAGCAACATATACTTCTTCATGCAATATCCCATTTAAAAAAGCTGATTTTACATCCATTTGGAAGACCGTAAAATTTTTATGCGCTGCATAGGATAAGAAGATACGTATGGCTTCCAGTCGTGCCACAGGAGCAAACGTTTCATCATAATCAATCCCCTCCTGTTGACAATAACCCTTTGCAACAAGGCGAGCTTTGTTTCGAACAACAACTCCAGATTCATCTCTCCTATTTCTGAAAACCCACTTTGTTCCAATAACAGATTTACCTTTTGGAAGTGGTATAAGTCGCCAAACTTTGTTCCTCTCAAATTGTAGAAGTTCATCTTGCATTGCTAGTATCCAATCTGGATCACGCAAAGCTTCTGAAGCTTTCTTTGGCTCAAGAGAACTTAAAAAACTTGAATATAAACAAAAATTAGCCGATGCTGCACGCGTTTGTACACCCGACTGTGCATCACCAATGATATTATGAAGTGGGTGATCTCTTGTCCATTTCATTGTACTTGGAATCGGATGAATGTCAGTTTGAGTATTATCTTCCTCATATTCATCATACACTGCAGGTAAGTCTTTATCAACCCCAGATGTGCTCGGGACATCTTGTACAGCCTCTTCTGAAGTAAATATTTTCGGAGCAATAAAAGAATCACTCGGAATTTCTGTTGCAGAATTTGGATCTGCATGCACAGAATCAACTTTAGTATCTTCAGAATGTATATATTGAGATGTACCTGATGTGGTTGAAATTGTGACATTTTCAGAAGGTCCTGAAATATCTGCTATTATAACTGGAACCTCTGAAGTTGATGCAGATATGCTTGATTTTTCAAAATCTGCACAAATATCCATAAAAGCATAAAAAAATAATAAGTCTAATTCAACTGCAATTTTATTCGAATTAGAAGACTTATTCTGTTTGACTTCAGGTTCTATTTCGTCTTGAATAGAAACTTTCTGTTTAAGCTTGAGTTCTGAACTGTTGTGTTCAGAAGTCAACGTTGATGATTCATCGAATGACACATTAATGCTCTCCATGATCGTCTTGGTTCGTCTATTATAAATTCGATATGCTTTAGATGTCAACGAATAACCAATGAAATAGCCTTCGTCAGCCTTCTTGTCAAATTTACCAAGATTGTCTCGATCATTGAGAATGTAACACCTGCAACCAAAAGTACGGAAAAATTTAATATTCGGTTTTCGACGATTAATAAGTTCATATGCTGTCTTTTTATGTCTTTTGATGACAATCGTGCGGTTTTGTGTGAAACACGCAATGGCTACGGCTTCAGCCCACAGAAACATTGGCAATTCGGAATAAGCTAACATTGTCCTTGCAGCTTCCACCAGTGTTCGATTCTTCCTTTCAACTACACCGTTTTGCTGAGGAGTGTAGGCAGCAGAAAAGTTGTGAGAGATCCCAACAGATATGAGATAACTCTGAAGCTTTTCATTCTTGAATTCCGTACCATTGTCACTTCTCAAAGATATAACCGGCAATTGTAGTCGAACCTGGATCTTCTTTAAAAACTCAATGATCAGCTCTGCTGCATCTGATTTGTTCCTTAAAAATTCCAGCCAAGTATATCTGGAGTACTCATCTATCATGACCAAAATATATTTCTTACCATTGATAGACTGAGTCCTCATCGAGCCGCAAAGGTCCATATGTATCAATTCAAGAGATGTTGAGGATGAGAATTCTGTCTTTGCTTTATGAGATGTTCGCTTCATCTTTCCCATTTCACAAGCGGGACAAAGAGAATTCTTCTCAAACCTTAGTTCTGGTAGACCTTTGACAATACCTTGTCTCGCCAACTGATTAATAGCATCAAAGTTTTGATGAGACAAACGCCGATGCCAGATCCAACTTTCAGCTCGTGAAGCTTTTGCAATAAGACAAACAGGTCTTGATGCAGAAAGTGTTGGAAAATTCACAGAATAAAGATTTGCATTCCGCTTAGCTTTAAAAACTGCATGATCATCTTTATCTTCAATATAACAACATTTATCAGTAAACCGAACTTGAAATTTACTATCGCAGAATTGACTTGTACTGATGAGATTATGATCAAGTCCTTCTACATATAGTACTCTTTTGATTGTCACGATGCCATTTGTTAAAGATCCGTGTCCTCGAATATATCCAGTAACCTCAAAATTTGCATAACTTACAGTACCGGCAGGTTCCTCAACATAATTGTGAAGTAGATGCTTAAATCCTGTCATATGACGTGAGCATCCTGAATCTATATACCATGTATGTGAGGCCTGCAAAAATAACAACTCATTTCTGTTTAGGTACCCATATCCAGATGGGTCATTCTTTGTTAGCTTTTTGCAACTCAACAATATCATCTACCTTAGCCTTAATTCGCCACTCGTAGCGAGGCTTAGGTACCCATTTCCATACCATTTTAACATTAAGCTCATGAAATGATTTCTTTTTCGAAAAATTATCAATCTTAGCATGAAAAATTTTAGCCTGATGAGTTAAGGATTTTGAAGCTGATTTGACATGAGATGTTTTTCTTGCAATTTTAGATTTAGAATGAATAGAAGGAATGATAAATGCATTATCATGACAGTGTTTGCAGATAAAATTCTCACGTGCAAATGTCAAAAGTGTAGATTTATCCAATGAAGTACAATCATTCATACAACTTTGACATTTGGAAACGTTTGAATTTTTACACAACAAACTACCACTATCACGAATATTACATTTATTTTTAGCAACTTTATTTTCCTTCACATTCTTCACTCTTTCTCCTTTACCATTTTGACTTTTCACATCTGAAACAGGAAACATAATATTGTTAGTTTTCTTTGAAGAAGATGATTTGGACTTTGAAGTACAAGAAGCTTCCCCTTTCTCAAAAATACTCGGAGGATATTCAGGAGTAGAATTATAAACAACTGAAGATTTAGAATTAACAGTATCAAACTCTGGATTAGAATGAACATTCCAGTTTGTAGAATCAAACATCTTTTTCTCCTTTAGATTTTGTTTAAACAAATCATTTTTCAAAATATTTAACTCTTTAGAGAGTTCTTTGTTTTCTTCAAAAGACTTGTCAAGTTTGAATTTGAGATTAACGTTCTCATCTTCTAACTCTTCAATCATCTTTTGAAGATCGATGATTTGTTTCTCAAAAGTAGATGCTTGATTTACCTTAGAGTTTGACTCCATCTTCTCTATTATAGGAACAGGATCTGAAGCATTCATCATTTCTGTAAAAATCTCCTCAGTCATAATTTTTGAAAAATCAGACTTAAGGTTTTGATTCATGATATTTTCATCTTTTGAATCTTTTGAGGAATTAGAAGTGAATAAATCAGATAATACGTGATTCTCAACAGCATTTTCTGAATCAGATTCATCAAACTGACACTGAGATTCAGTATTATTTTCTTCAACCTTGTGTGATTCTGTTGGTAAACAAGGAGGAAATAGTGATGTAAATTCACTAAATTCTATTTTTCTTGTTTTATAACTTTCATTTAAATCTTTATAAGCAAAACCAATAGATTTTAAATTTGAAATTGAATCAGCACAAGATGAAGGTTCATCAACATTCACATCTTTACCTCTTACAAAAGTATCATGAATATCAGGTTTTGTAGAAATAGAGCCCAGTTTATCAAAATTATATAAATTTTCTGGTGCTCTTTTTAAAACATTATTTGGTTCAAAACCCAAACCTTTTTTAACATCATAAAATCTGACATCTTGGAGTTTGTTTGTTAAAAGATTTAATGTTTGCTCAGTCTGTCCTCTTTTCAGATTTAAATCCTCCAGTTGCTTGATTTTACAATATGCCTCGTTTCTTTCTTGATAACAAACTTCAAATTTTAATTGAAAATCACCTTTTTCAGCATTTAAGTTGACAAGATATTTTTCAAGCTCAAATATTTTTGAAATTAAAATATCTTTTTCCTTTTTCAAAAGATCTTTTTCAGATTCTTTATCCTTAACAAAATCTTTCAACATTGAATTTTCATCACGAAAATTCAACATTGTTTGTCTTTCATGACTAAGTTTGACTTTCAAAGTCTTAAACTCTTCTTTCATGAACTTAACTTGAGCTTTTAAATATTGAATACGTACCTCGGAACCACAATCAGAATGGTCAGAAGATGATCCAATGTCCTCATCTACTTTAGCCATCATACACACCTGAGTAAAGTGGGCGGATTCATCATCAGAACTTTTATAGAACCAATTCTCTTCTTCTGCCATTAAGTTCTGACCATCTTCCACTTTCTTTGCTATCAGTGATTTCCGAGTATAGTATTCTGAATTCTTTATCCGCTTCTGCTTGCAGTCTTTGGAAAAATGACCTGGTTTTCCACAATTATAGCATCTTCCATATTTCGGCTCTATTTCTTCTTTCTTTCCTTCTCTCTTCTCTTCTCTCTTATCATCTCTTTTCTCACCGCTTTTCTCATACTTCTTTTCAGATCTCGGTTTATACTTGTCTTTCTTGTAGTTGTCATACTTCGGCTTTGAGTATCTTTTCTTTCCAAAACTTTTAAACTGCTTTGTGAGAAGAGCCAGATTTTCAGCAAATCTTTGCATATCCTCATCTGAATGTTCTTCACTTTCAGTGGAAGATTTATCAGTGCTTGAATCAGTAACTTCAGTGAGAAGAGCTCTGGATTTCCTTGACTTTGTCTTGTAGGAAGAACTGGATTTGAAACTTGACCCTTTCTTACGCTCAGACATTAAGGCTAACGAATCTTTGACCATCTTCTTTTCAGCACTAAGCTGCTTTACTTCATCCTCATGCTGAGATAAAGTTGTGAAGATATCATTGACGTCTTCTTGTGCCATGTCTTTTGTCATCTGAATGTTGATTGCATAGCTTTTCCATTCTGGGTTCAAGTTCTTGATGAACTTATAATTGATCTCCGATTTTGTCTTGTTCATCCCATTTCTCCTAAGATCATTCAATATGATATTGAATCGATTGTATGTCTCCAACAAAGTCTCTCCTTCTTTAGCATGGAAACCTTCATAAGCATTGATACTTTGATTCAGCTTTGTCTGAATAGACTTCTTTGATCCTTGAAACTGTTTTTTCAATTCATCCCATAACGCTTTTGCAGAATCCCTACTGTCTACTCGATTGTAGATGTCATTAGGAATTCCCATAGTGAGATAGATAAAAGCTTCATCATCAACCTTGTGTCTTGCTTTTTCTGTCTCATTGAAAAATTGATATGGTTTTGACACATATCGATCTGGAATTGCTGGATCAGTTGCTGTAGCTGCTTGTCCACGTACAAGTGATTTTGGATCTCCCGGACCTTCTATGATAGAAGTCATATAATCTTTGTTCTTTAGATTCAAGAACTGAATCATTCTCTTCTTCCATTGTGAATAATCTCCAGAAGACAAGACCGGAGGTTTCAGATGAGATCCCATAGAAAGAAATTCATTTGCCATGATTAAAAGATGAATATACCTGAAAAAAAATAAAAAATGTTAGCTAGTAAAGATCTTTAAATCCAATCAAATCAAGAAAATTACAGAAATCTTTAAAAAAAATCAGAGATTTTGATCACAGAAAATTCTTTTGTCCCCCTCCGCAGACTTAGCATGGGGGTCCAGTTTTGAAAATTCTCAGAAAATATTCTAAGTGACAAAACTCGCAGATATCGACCAGTGCGTTTCTAGAACTCGCAAACAACATCTTGCGCGTTTCAACCAAAAATAACTTTCTTCAGGTTGCGCGTTCTAGCGAAGAATCTTGCGCGTTTTAACGAAGAACTTGTGCGTTCTTCAGATCTAGCGCGTTCTTCAGATAGCTTGCGTGTTCTTCATCTGATTCATCAAAAAACAAACTAAACTTCGAATTTCAGCTCCAAACTTTGAGAATTCACTCACTTGATCATCGAGAACCAATTACAAACAACTAAAATCAATTCATAACACAAAAAAATAAAAATTGATCAAATACAGTGTGTAAACTCGTGAACTCAAAAACATACAAAAACAACCAATTGATGATCAATTACAGTGCATTACAAGAATTAAAAGATATAGACTCGATCTATTTCACTCAGGGAACAAAACCTGATCAATCTCAAATCGAAATTTCCACTAAAACTCAAAAATGATTCGGTGAACAGTGACGATGAACAGTGCTTAATGAACAGTGTCGATTTTTAAAATTTTCTTGATTTTCAAACGGATTTGGCTCTGATACCAATTGTGGCCCAAGATTTACTAGCATAAACACATACACAAAACACTTTGTTTATTAAACACAATGATTACATCAATCCATATCCCTATTTGTGATGAACAATTAAGATTGAGTGTTTGTGTGTGTACTCAATGTGTGCTACTATGTGTGTTCTTACTCTCTCTCAATTACACCTTCACTTTTCACACACTTACTAACTTGCACTTCTTGCACACACCCTAAACAACACTATGACTTGCTTATATATAGGTCAACATGACCAAGCAAGGTCAAACCTTCTAAGCTCATTTACACCACACACAAACACTAATACAACAATTACAATAATGACCCTCATTTAATCTTGAATACAATTATAGTCTAACAAAAGTCAAAGCTGAAAGAAAGTCAACTCTCATCAAAGTTAAAGTCTTTTGTAATAATAGTCAATGTATTGTATTTGTATTTGTTTTTCCTTATGTTAGTTGTAGGTATAAATAGTTTCCTTTCCTTTGTAATTAAAAAAAACAAAAGTATTCAGTTGTATTTGTCAGGATCGAATTCTCAACAAGAATTAATTCTCAGAAACAATATCAAAGAAGTTTGCGGAATAACACTTTGATATTCAATGAAACAGTAAACCAAAACAGTAAATATGAAGAACAAACTGTAAACTTGTATTGAATGCTTTGAAGTTACAAGATTACACACTCAACCTCAATATTGATGAACAGGCTCACCAATACGAATTCTACTTCTCTAGAATTAGGATCTATGCCTTGAGGTTGATTTCTCTCTAAAACTAAGAATTAATCTTTAATTCTCAAAAAGTTATTTTAAAAGTTAATTCTATCTATTCTATACATATACTGATTAAAAGATAATTACAAAGAATAAACAAATCTGCAGTATATCTTCCATGTATATCTTCTATGTAAATCTTCAGTATATCTTCAGTATATCCAGCTGTCATACTTTCCATCCGGATCTCTTAAGCAGCACTAATTATGCTCAGCAGTAGTAACTTCTTCTAGCAGCATTAACTACTAAGCAGTACTAACTACTAGCAGTACTAACTAGCTAAGCAGTACTAACTTTGTTCAAGCAGCACTAACTTTGACTAGCAGTATTAATTCTACTAGCAGTAGTAATACTCAATAGTATTAATCTTCAAAGTATTCTGGCAGTAGTAACCACACTTGTACTAGCAGTAGTAACCACACTTAGTAGAATCTTCAGTTCCCAACAATCTCCCCCTAACTTGACTTTTAAAAGAGAAGTCAAGTTCTTCAGATATTTCTTCATAAGCTCTCCAAGATGCTCCCAAAACTTCAAAGTTCATGCTCCTATATCTGGATTCAGTCCCAAACTCTGATTGATTATCCTCTGAATTAGGTACTTTGCCATTTCTGAATTTGGTGCACAACACAACTTCTTCTTTAACATGGCATGAATCTTCAGTCTGCTGTGATTGTATACTCTATCCACTAGGAAGTATTCTGTGTGATTTCTATCCAATGTCACTGCATATACTCCACTAGTTTCATATAGAGTCCAACTTGTGACAGCTTGGAACACATTCCTTATGACCTGGTCCACCTCTTCAGGTTTGAACATCATACACAAATACTCCATCACCAGTTTTGTAAGTGAAATCCCTGGAGCTTTCAAATGATCTGCATACAACTTCATTCCTATGTCAAACATCTCTTCTATATCAGACCTAGAACATGTTCTGACAATCTTGACCCAAGTGTTGAAAACCTCATACTGATCATCCTTCCTCTTGAGTCTGATATACTCCTTTCCATCCACTGTCAGTATATCCCAGTGAATGACCTCAGGAGGCTTAACTCCTACAGGTTCTGCAGAAATTGGTTCAGGCACTTTGTCCATCACTACCATATACAAACTTACATCATCTTTGGTTGATGACTCTTGCTGGTTAGATGACTCAGGTGCCACTTCTTCTTCAGCAACCTTTTGTTCTTCTTCTACTCTAGGCTTCTTATTTTTCTTTCTTTTAGCCATCATTTTGGTTCTTTTCAAAGTCTTTTGAACCTGCACTAGAGTAGCTTCCTTCTTCTTTTCTTCCTTTTTCCCTGCCATTTCTTTGATAGGAGTTCCCTCTTCACTTTCAGGGAATGGTTGATTCATATCAATATCATTACTCTCTTTGGCCTTCTTTTCAAATTCCACTCTATCCTTTTCATTGCTCTTCAGCTTCCCCATTTCTTTCTCATAGAGATCTCTGATTTGATCAAAATTCATCTTCACAAACATTTATTTCTTTACCCCAATTGCACTCCTCAAGAAAGTTATCATTTTGTTTCTTTCCTGAGTGGCAAGGTAAGTTTGTGAAGGTCTTATTTTCTTTGCACTTGATTTTGCTATCATAGCCTTTCTCAAACTTATGGCCCTTTGTTTAGCCTTTTCAGTTTCAAGCCCTTTTTGATAGGCTTTATTTAATTCAGCAGCTAAAGCCTTTGCCATCTCCCTGTCCTTTTCTACCTGAACTCTTTCTTCCTTCTCAATCTCCTCCTTCATTTTCCTTGCTAAAGCTTCATCTGATTCAACCAACCTTTGCTTCTTGATTGGTTGATCAGATTCCACCATCTTTGCTTTTCCCTTATTCTTTGATTCTGCAGCCTTGTCTTTCTGTTCTGATTTCCTATCTCCCCCTTCATTTATGACCACTCCCTTTGCTTTGGGAGTGTCATTCTTTGCTTTGATTAGCATTTCAGCTACTTCAATTTCTGTTGGTGATAACTCTGTTACTGCTGCTTGTGAGGTTTCAGCAGCATTAACAGTTTCTGCTTCTAGTTGTACTGAATCTCTTTCTGTTTCTGCTTCCTTCTCCCTCTCAACATCAACTTTCTCTTTATCAAGCTCCCCCTCTCTTGTTGCTTCTTCCATGTTGATCTCCCCCTTTTTGGGAGCATCCTTCTCAAATTCCCTTCTCCTTAGCACAAAATGTTTCTTCTTCTGTTTCTGTACTAGTTTCATTACCAATTTCTTGAGCTTGGTAATCTGCACTTGTTGAGATAGGATAACCAGCTTCATCTCCTCTATTTCTTTTCCTTGCTTAATAACATCCTGGTTGATGTTTCCCATGGTCTCCATCAATTCATCATAGTTATAACTGTCCTCACCTTCTCTGGAAGTGTTACCCTCCTTTGAAGGATCATTGGATCTTTTAGTAGTGGAAGTCTTCTGCCTAGCAGAAGCACTATCCACCCCCTTGGTTTCTTGGCACCAGGGACCTTCAGATGATTGCTCATTTGAAGTTGCCATGGGGGAGGTCTTATTGATGTTACCACTGTCCTCCTCTGTGCTAGCAGGAGTAGTGGTAGCCTCACCACCCATATACTCTTCCTCCTCCTCAGAGAGCACCTCCTTGGGGCTGGGAGACACCCCTGTGGGTTCCCTATGGATATTCTCTAAAGGAGAATTCTCCTTTAGAGGGCTTAAAGGCTTGGGGAATTCTGGTACAAGAAGGGAAGGAGCCTTCTTTACCTGTTTTCTCTTGTAAGTTTGGGTAATTGAAGAGGTTGGTTTTGCAAGAAGGGACTGGGGAATTGTTTTTGAGTGGGAAGGTTGGGCTTGGCTAGCAGTGGGATGGTCTAATGGGGTCCTTGACCCTGCTGCCATACCTTCAGTGGTTTGGGACACCACCATCATTGTAGAGAACAATGGGGTGTCAACTCCTTCCGAGTCCCCAGCAGATCTTCTCATATTTGAGAAAACCTTGCCTTTGGGGGGTTTAGGTACATATACCCCAACAGGTTGTGGTATGTCCGTCAATTCATTAGTAATAACTACTTGAACAAACCTGGGATACATAAAGAAACTCTTTTTGTTTCCCATGTTTGATACAAGATCACTGAATATCATTTTTGAGAAATTATACTTTCTGGCTGTAGCCAAGCAGACCAAAGCATAGGCAATTGGACTGCTGAACTCACTCCATCCAGTAGTCTTTTTGGAGATGCAATGCATCAAGGTATGAACAAGAAAACGCCATTGGGGTGAAAATTTTGCTTTTGAGAATTTGAAAACACCCAATGGGCCTCCATACCCCATTCTTGTAAGGGAAGAGAACAGTTCATCATTGGGGATAGAAGTTATACCAGAGGCATCGTCTAGACGTAGACTGATGCGAATAAATTCTTCAGTAACGGTTAGGGGTTGGTCACACACCCGTGTCTTGATCATCTGCACACCATTTTCAGCAACAATGGTGGCATTTGCCCAGAACTGCCTCTGATGCTCGATGTAGATGGTAGGGGCAACAGAGAGAGCATGAGCAATGTGGCTTGACTTGAGGAAATCCACAATCTGGTGGAACCCTTCGGCTTGTTTGGGTTTCTGTAGCATCGCGATTTCATTGTGTTCATCTATGAAAGCCATTGAAGCCATTGATCCTTGCAAAAAGCTTGCCTGAAAACTTTGAACTTGAGAGAGAAAGGGTTTAGAGCGCAACTGAATAGTAAGCAAAGAGTCGTTATTAACGTTTTGGCGGGCAAAGGGTATTTATAGTATTCGGATTATAAGCAGTATTAACCTAGAGCAGTATTAACTACCTAGCAGTATTAAGTGCGAGCAGTATTAACCGCGAGCAGTATTAACTAACTAGCAGTATTAACCAACTAGCAGTATTAACCAACTAGCAGTATTAACCAACTAGCAGTATTAACCAACTAGCAGTATTAACCAACTAGCAGTATTAACCAACTAACAGTATTAACCAACTAGCAGTATTAACTGTACTTACTCCTTGAAGCTTAGTCTGAATTGAGTACTGCTATGTATGCCCTGCAAAGATAGATTAGTACCACCAAGAATCTATAATATTCACATATGTATCCACTTTTTGAGATAATGTTTATTCAGAGTTGATCATTCCCACACTTGTTACCAAGAAAGTGAATCTACCCACATCAAAAGCTTTGGTGAATAGATCAGCAAACTGGTTGTCAGTATGAACTTTCACAACTTGAATAAGTTTCTTTTCATTACAGTCTCTTATAAAGTGATACCTGATCTCAATGTGCTTTGTCTTAGAGTGCTTGACAGGATTATTTACAATGCTGATAGCACTGCTATTATCAATAAAAATGGGAGTGTGTAGAAAGGTTACCCCATAGTCCATCATTTGATTCTGAATCCATAAGACTTGAGAACAACAACTTGCAGCTGCTATGTACTCTGCCTCTGTTGTAGATGTGGACACTGTGGTTTGTTTCTTGCACTGCCAAGAAACTAGTCTAGCACCCAAGAACTGACATCCTCCAGAAGTAGACTTTCTGTCCAAGTTTGCCCCACCTAGATCACTGTCTGAGTATGCAATTAGGTCAAAGAGTGAGTCATGAGGATACCAAAGTCCCAATCTGGGTTGTCCTTTGAGATATCTGAATATCCTCTTAACAGCTTGAAAGTGAGATTGCTTTGGCCTAACTTGGAATCTTGCACACACACAGACTGGAAACATTATATCTGGCCTTGATGCTGTGAGATACATGAGAGAGCCAATCATGGATCTGTAATGATGCACATCCATATCCTCCCCTTCAAGATCTGCTGTTATCTGTTTGTGAGTTTCCATAGGTGTACTAGCAGGTTTTGAATCTGAGAAACCAAACTTGGTTAGAATGTCCTGCACATACTTGGATTAACATATGAAGATGCCATCTGACTTCTGTTGAACTTGGAGTCCAAGGAAGAAAGTAAGTTCCCCCATGGAACTCATTTTAAACCTTTGATACATTAGATCCTCAAACTCCTTGCACATGTTATCTCTTGTAGATCCAAAGATAATGTCATCCACATAAATTTGGACCAACAAGATATCCTTCTTCTTTCTCTTAATAAATAGAGTCTTATCAATGACTCCTCTTTCAAAGACATTTTCCAAGAGATAGGATGACAAAGTGTCATACCATGCTCTTGGAGCTTGATGCAGTCCATAAAGAGCTTTCTTCAATTTGTATACCCTGTCTGGATAGCTTGGGTTTTCAAACCCTGGTGGTTGACAGACATATACCTCTTCTTCAATTGAACCATAGAGAAAAGCACTCTTTACATCCATTTGATAGACTTTGAAGTTCATGTAAGAAGCATAGGCTAGGAATAATCTGATTGCTTCTATCCTAGCCACAGGTGCAAAGACTTCTTCATAATCTATACCCTCTTCTTGAGTATACCCTTGAGCCACTAGCCTTGCTTTGTTCCTTATGACAATTCCTCTTTCATCTCTCTTGTTCCTGAAGATCCACTTTGTGCCAATTGCTCTGTGACCTTTAGGAAGGTCTACCAGATCCCATACATCTTGTAGTTTGAACTGCAACAATTCTTCTTGCATTGCTTCTATCCAGCTGGATTCTTTCATTGCATCATGTGCCTTTTTAGGCTCAAGCTGGGATAGAAAGCAAGAAAGCACTGTATGCTGTTGATCTTGCATTTCTTGAAGTCTGCTCTGATGTCTAGTCATCATAGGAGATGATATATCTCCTATTACCAGCTGTGGAGGATGATTCTTTTGAACTCTGGTGTTATGACTAGGTTCTTCATTAACATCAGCTTCTAGATTGGAGTCATTCAACTCAACTGAAGTGTTTTCAGCAGCTACTTCTGATTCTTTATCTTCTTGATTCTCTTCATCTCTACTCTGACTTGGTCCAGTAGATTGTTCCATATCACAGTCTTCAAAAGAATTCACTGTGGGTGTGGGAAAGATCACTGATTTAGATACACTTTCTTGAACTTGTGTAGTCCCTGATCCTTCACCTCCTGAACCTGCATGATCATTACTACTGAAACCAAAGGAGTTAGTTAGTGAATCAATGTCAAATAGCCATTGAGGACCAGTTCCAATAGGATTTGGTGTGTTCTCATTGCATTTGACATTGTCACTTTCTTCAATTATTCTAGAAGATGAATTGAAAACTCTGTAGGCCTTACTTTGAGATGAATAACCAACAAGAAATCCATCATCTGCTTTGCTATCAAACTTACCTAAGTGAGTTTTGGTATTGAGAATGGTACAAGGACACCCAAAAGGTTTGAAAAATCCAATAAAGGGTTTTCTTTTATTTAAAAGCTCATATGGTGTCTTGTTCTTTGGTTTAACTACTAGAACTCTGTTTTGGACATAACAGACAGTATTAACTGCTTCAGCCCAGAAGGTAATTGGCAGTTTTGAATCAGCCAATAGAGATCTAGCAGCCTCTATTAATGTACTATTTCTCCTCTCAGCAACACCATTCTGTTGAGGAGTCCTAGGAGCACTATACTGTCTCTCAATCCCTTTCTCTTCACAAAAGGTGTTTAGATCAAAATTTTTGAATTCAGTCCCATTATCTGATCTAATGACTTTTACTTTTTGATTAGTTTGGTTTTCAATTCTCAGGATAAAGGACTTGATCAGTCCACTTGTCTCATCCTTAGTCCTTAGAAAATATACCCAGGTGAATCTAGAGTAATCATCAACAATAACCAAGCAGTAAGATTTCTTGCCTATACTCATAACATTTGTAGGACCAAACAGATCCATGTGCAATAACTGGAGACAAGAAGAAATAGAATTTATCTCTTTGGTCTTATGAGAAGTTTTATGCTGTTTGCCTTTGAGGCAAGCAACACAATGATCATCACATGAAAAGACTTTAGAAGGTAAGCCCCTTACAAGGTTGTTTTTAACAAGTTTGTTCATAGTCTTAAAATTCATGTGACACATCCTTCTGTGCCATAGAGAGGATTCATCTATAGAAGCTTTTGAAACAAGACAATTTAGAGATGAATCACTTTTAACATTTTCCATATCTAGACAGTAAACATTGTCCTTTCTTGGAGTTCTTAGTAGTATCATGCTTTCATCAACTACTTTGAACCCTGGAGCAAGGATCATACACTCAGTGTTTGTAAATAATATACTATGTTGTTTGTCACAAACCTGTGATACACTTAACAGGTTGTATTTTAATTGATCAACATAGTAGACATCCTCAAATGTCATCTTACCTTTGGTGACATTACCTTTTCCACTTATCTTACCACCAGTAAGATTGTCTCCAAAAGCAACATGCCCTCCATTGATATGCTTGAAATCCTAAAGGCATGACATGTTGCCTGTCATGTGCCTTGAGCAACCACTATCAACATGCCATATGCTCCTTCCTTTGAGCTGTTGGTTGCCCTGCACATAAGATAGATCAGTTAGTATGAATTAGGAACCCAAGCCAAAGTGGTCTTGGGTACCCCTTTCTCATCAAAATACTTGCATTCCTTCTTGACAAGATTTTTGAATTTTAACTCCTCATTCTTGGAGTATTTTGTCACAATAATAGGCTTGGAAACATTTGTGCTGGAAACAGTACTGGTTTTAGAGGTATTAACTGCCTTAGCAGCACTTGCATGCTTAGCAGTACTAACCTTGTTAGCAGTAGTAACTGTGTTAGCAGCAGTAACTGTGTTGGCAGTATTAACCTTTGAAGAGGTACTAACTGTATTAGCAGCATTAATGTTTTCAGCAGTACTAACACAGGTAGCAGCAGTAATACTTCCAGCAGCACTAACCCTGTCAGCAGCACTAACAGTTTTAGTACTTTTGGGCACCCACATTTTAATGCTTTCTTTTAAAATCTTTTTCTTTATGGGTCCTTTCTTTTCACCATGTTTCTTTCCAGCCTTTCTATAATCAACAGACTTTTGCTTACATCTTTGAAAGGTCATCTGTTGATTAATAGGATTGAAGAAGCAAGATTTAGCCAGATGATTTAACTTGCCACATATGAAGCAAGGTTTTGGTCTATTGATTTTATTCAGATCAACTCCTTGCTTCTGAGCCCATTGATTATTTCAGTTTCTTTGATTTCCTCTTTTTAAACCAGAATTTAGGCTCTTGGCTTTACTGCAATCACACTGTTTACCAGATGCAGGATTCACAACTGTGGTCTGTTTGTAATGGACCTTGTTGTCTTTTCCTTTGGTCTTTTCTATCTCTTTGGACTTTATCCAGTCTTTCCCACATCCCTCATTGGTGATTATATTGTTTTCTTCATGGATTTCTTTACCTATATCATTATCTCTCTTCTTACTGACTTCTTTCTCAGTTAGATCCTTAATTACTACTTCATCCAAAGGGTCTATCTTAAAGGCTTTTTCAGATAAGTCCTTTTTCTCCTTGGTTTCTAACAAGTCTGAAGTAGGAGAGATATAATTGTTGTTATAAGGAGGAGGTGTACTGTTGTATCCAATACCAGGCTTCATCTTATCATGTATCTGAGCCTTTAGAAGAGAATCCATTGGTTTTGAAGCATATGAAAACTTCTCTATGTCAAGTTTAACTTTAGACAATTCCTCCTTTAGCTTATCACTCTCTTCTAAGGATTTAGACAGTTTGGTCTCTAACTCATTCTTTTCCGACTTCCAGTAGTTAATGTCATAAGAGTGTTGAAGTTCATTAGCTTGAAAGCCTTTGGTTTGTTCTTCAAATCTCTCAACTATTAGCACATAATCTCTTCTATCTTTTTCTAACATTTTGAGGTCATCACACATACTTTGATTGTGATCCCTGTATCTTTTGATAGTGTCAATGCAAGTTTTAGTGCAAAGATTAGAAATTACCTCAGATGGGAGATCAGACACTTCTGCCATAAGAGCTTGATTCTGAATGGCTTCCTCAGCTTGATCACTCCAGTCAAATCCCATTCCTTGCTGAGAAACAAGGGCTTGAGCAGGATTCTTGTTCTGAGTGTAGCCTCCATTCTGAGCTTGTTGGTGGTTGTTGTTAGGAACAGCACTCCTGCATTCTCTAGCAAAGTGTCCTTTCATGTGACACTTATAACATTCCACTTTGGTCTTGTCAAAACCAGCTCCATCCTCTCTTCTTTGAGAGAAGTTATTCCTTCCTGTTCTTTTAATGAACTTCTTCACCCTCATGGATAGCATGGCCATCTGCCATTTTATATCCATCTCCTCCAGGTCATCAGGGTGAAGTTGATCCAGATCATCATTGATTAATGAATTGTTACTATGACTGGACAAGAAGGCTTCAAAGATTGTTTCAGATTCTTTTTCTGAACTTGCTCCACCAGCAGTACTAACTGCTTCAGGGATGGCAGTAGTATCAGTGGCTGCTGAAAGCAGTGCAGAATTATGGACATAACCAGTAGGCTTCTTCTTGATCTCTACCTCAGTTTCAAAAACTCTTAGATCATTGTATAGATCATCAAGTTCTTTCTCCTCTAGATTGTCACTCTGCCTATAAGAGACAGTGTACATAGTCCACTCATCCCCAAGAGATCTGAGGAACTTCCTGTTGATGTCATCTTGATCCATCTTTACTCCAACAGTGGCCAGTTCTCCAATGAGTTTGTTGAACCTATCAAAAGTTTGAGTCATAGACTCATTCTTTGAGGAAGTAAAATTCTCATACTGCTGCTTAAGAACATCTCTTTGATTTCTTTTGATACTCTTAGTTCCAGCAAATCTTTTCTCTATAGAATTCCAGAGAATTTGAGCATCAGTGCAATTGCAAAATTGATGCTGATATTCATTGGGGATTGCCAAGAGCAGAGTGCTCAAGGCCTTCATCTCTGTCTGTCTGATCTTTCTTTCACCATCTGTCTTTGGTGGAGGTCTTTTTCCATCTGGTCCTATCCTTCCAGCTTCAGAAGGACCATTCTCAATGATATCCCACATTGAGTAGTCAGTGAGAAGAATATATTGTCTGATTCTTATCTTCCACATGTCAAACTCACTGGGTTTGAGCATTGGAACCTTGGAGACCAAAGTACTGCTTCATTCTGTAAGATTTTCCATGATAGATAGATGTTTCTGATAGAATTGGCTCTGATACCATTTGTCAGGATCGAATTCTCAACAAGAATTAATTCTCAGAAACAATATCAAAGAAGTTTGCGGAATAACACTTTGATATTCAATGAAACAGTAAACCAAAACAGTAAATATGAAGAACAAACTGTAAACTTGTATTGAATGCTTTGAAGTTACAAGATTACACACTCAACCTCAATATTGATGAACAGGCTCACCAATACGAATTCTACTTCTCTAGAATTAGGATCTATGCCTTGAGGTTGATTTCTCTCTAAAACTAAGAATTAATCTTTAATTCTCAAAAATTTATTTTAAAAGTTAATTCTATCTATTCTATACATATACTGATTAAAAGATAATTACAAAGAATAAACAAACAGGTAATTGATTGATATATCCTTGTTTGTTTGATTAATTGCATTTAGGAATTAGAATCTGGGCACACAATATATATATATATATATATATGATTAATTGCATTTAGGAACTAGAATTTGGGCACACAATATATATATATATATATATATACATATATATATATATTCATAATCGTTTGTTATTGCGAAGAGTTTGAGATACATCGTTAATAAATTTTTGTTATACTATTTAGAACTCAAACGACATATTACATAACCATATCACTATTGTCGCTATGAAGAGTTTGAAGATTTTTTTCCAAAAAAAAAAATATATCGACTAAAGTTAGCCTACCCTATGAGTTGTCACATAAAAGCAACATTTCCCTTTGTCAATATATATTCACATCTTTCATTTAATTTTCATCTTTTCACCAATGTGGGATAATCAAACTTATCACATTTCGAGATTTAATAAATACTTCGTTTTCATGACGCCACTGTTAATTTGTATACATTGATAAGCGTTTGTCGTTATTATTTTGTAATTCAGAACTCAAACAACATCTCCCACAACCAGTCATTATTGTAGTTACGAAGAGTTTAAAGATTTTTTTCCACAAAAGGGTCGTTAAAATTAGCCAACCCTATGAGTATTCACAAAAAAAGTATCATCTGCAAATGTTTTAAGATAGTATATATATATATATATATATATATATATATATATATACATATATTGGACCAAGTTAAGATAACACATAATTTTTCGGTGAACAATTAATAAGATAGAAAGTAAAACAACAAATGTAATTCCATAAGTGGTTAATTTACATATATTGATAATCGTTTATTGCTATGAAGAGTTTGAAGTGCATCGGTAATAATATTGTTTTCCTTTTAAATATATAGATTTGTTAAAGGAAAAACGAAACAAAACAACAATAGAGTAAAGAGATGAAATATGTAATTCTCATTAATCATAAGCCCTTTAAATAGGGGATGAGTTACATGTAGATAACTACGAGATATTTCCGTTCAGTCTATCTCTGATATAATTATCTTTATCTCTATATGCTATCTCTGTTGTTATATCCTTTAGACGATGACACACTTATCCTACAACACTCCCCCTTGTGCCAAGTCAAAGGAGTGATGGTGCATAATTGTTGTCTCGTTAAAACCTTACGCCAAAATAAAACCCAGTGGGATAAAAATAGGATGAAGGAAAGAGTACGTACCAGTTTCTTTGCAATACATAGACTTTTCCTTCAGTCTAGTTTTCTCTTAGATTCATACATTATAACAACCCAGATGAACTGCTGAAGCAAACGTACAACAAAATAAAAAGGTTCGCCAAAACGGCCTCAAAATTAAACTCAAAACATGAGTACATCATAAGGTTTGCAGTAGACAACCTATTACACAACTGAGATTTAAAAGAAAATACAAACTAAGTCCGGGATCTAAAACGTCATTCTCCTTCTAAGCCACACTCCATGCTTACAATTTCACTTTGCCCTTAGTAGGACCCTCTAATAAACGTTTCCCTGAAAAGATTTAGTTTTAAAAAGACGAGGGTTAGACCGTGAGGTCTAGTGAGTTCCCCCTAATTATAAACAACCAAATCGCAGTATATAAAACAAGTTGCATAGATAATTGAAAAATACACAATTTACAAATCATCGCATAAATGTCACATGTCAATGGCACACACTGAGGTCACATACCGTGACAACGTATCTGGCTTACATTGCCTTTAGTTGGGACACACCCCCGGTATGAGCATAGGCGGGACCCCCCCAACTTAAGTCATAACTTGCCACCCACCATGTATGCATACATAGAATATATCTTTCGCAATAAGGTAAAATAAAAAATTCATTTTAATAAACTTCTCATGCGATAAAGCATAGGCAACAGTAATATTTTTGGTTAGAAAGACTCACCTGCAGTCCTTGCTTACTCCCTCGCAATTACGCTCCCGATTCTTAAACCGAAGACCTATGATATACAAAACAAGGTTGAAAAGTTCCCCCAATTTTTACCAACAAACCAAAAGTCATTTCCATCCCACTAACCCGGGTTCAGCCTCCCCGACTCCCGGGTTCTGCCTTCCCCCGGCCTCCCCGGGTTCGGCCCCTCTGCCTCCCCGGGTTCGGCCCTCCCGGTCTCCTCGGGTAGGCCCTCCCCCGGTACTCCCGGGTTCGGCCTATCCCGATCTCCACGAGTCGTCCCTCCCCCTATACTCCTGGCTCCCCGCCTCCCGGGTTCGTGGCGAGTTTCCCTCAACACCCGGATTCGCGGCAACTTCCGAGGTGTCGCACCCAGGGCTCGATTTCGTTGATTCTAAAACCCCAAATTTGATTAGGTAGATGCCTAAACATCCCCTTATATAAATAACACAACAAATTTCTTAAAGATGATACACAAACCCAAAGAAATCAACCAATAAACATCTCAATATCACCATCCAAAACTCTACAAACATGAAACTAATTCCAACATCAAAATAATAGGTTGAGTTAAGATTACCTACTTGGAATTAGGAGTAGAGCCTTCCTTTCCACTTGTTTACTCTTTCTTGATTTCTTCCAAATCTTGACTAATACTAAGCCTTCTTCCTGATTTCTCCTAGCCGCCAAAGATGAGAAAATGTTTTAGGGAATAAGAATCTTAGGGTTTAATCCTTATTACTAAAATTGCAACCTAGTCCTTAAACTTTGGGCTTTCAACAACAACTCCACCTATACTCCATTCTTTACATTTAACCCAGTTATTACAATACCTCCCCCTCAAAAGAATTTCGTCCCAGAATTCCGTTGTCGAATAAACTCGGGTATTGGGATCTCATGTCTGCTTCCACCTCCCAAGTTGCCTCTTGTCCTTTATGATATCGCCATTGCACTTTCACAAGACGGATTTCCTTAGTCCTTAGCTTATTTACCTTACAGTCCAAGATGGCCATCATTTCATCTATATAACTCAACTTCTCATCTACACGAACGTCATCAACGGTAGGTTCACGTCGGCTTCAGCTAAACACTTACTCAGATTCGACACATGAAACGTAGGGTGGATACTCCGTAATTCCTAGGGTATATCCAACCTATAGGCCACTTCCCCAACCTGTTCTATTACAGAAAAATGCCTTACATATCTAGGTCTCAGCTTCCCTTTCTTCCTAAAATGAACTACACCCTTCCAAGGCGAGACTGTTAACATTACCTTGTCCCCTACTTGGAACTCAACCGACTTCCTTCTCTTATTTGCATACTTTTCTGGCGGTCCTGTGCCGCTCTCAATTTCTCTCATATTTGGCTTATCTTATTTGCAGTCATTTGAACAATTTCTAAGCCTGCCAATTGCCTTTCTCCCACTTCGTTCCAACACACCGTTGTCCTATACTCGCGTCCATACAATATTTCAAATGGTGATGCTTGAATGCTAGCATGATAGCTGTTGTTGTATGAGAACTTTATCAACGGCAGGTGAACTTCCCATGAGCCTTTAAAATCGATCACGCACGCCCGAGGCATGTCTTCCAGCGTTTAAATAGTCCTTTCGCTTTGGCCATCCATTTGGGGGTGATAAGAAGTACTCAACTTGCATTATGAAACCAACTCGCTTTGAAGACTCTTCCAAAATGACGATGTGAAACGACCATCACGGTCAGAAACTATAAACGATGGTACTCTATGTCTCGATACGATCTCATCTATATACAACCTTGCTAATTTCTCTAACGGCTACATCTCTTTGATTGGTAGGTAGTGAGTTGATTTGGTGAGTCGATCCACAATCACCCAAATAGCGTCATGATCTTTCGGTGTTCGTGGTAGTCCTGTGACAAAATCCATCGTGATCTCGTCCTACTTCCACACCGGTAATTCCAAGAATTGGAGTTCCCCGTACGACAGTTGGTGTTCTACCTTGACCTTTAGACACGTCATGATGTCAGACACCGTTTGACGTAATGAGCAAGATCTTTCTTCATTCCTGGCCACCAATAGAACTACTTTAGGTTCCGGTACATCTTATTTGTTCCCGGATGCACCGAATAACGAGACTTATGCACTTTTTCTAACACTTTCTTCCGCAGGTCCCCCAACTTAGGAATCCATACTCGATTCCCTAAGCACTTTAAACCACGACTGTCGACTCCTAACGAGGCTACTAACCCGACAATCCTTTCACTTTTTAAGTTTCCCTCCAATGACGCTTCCTCCTGAAACTTTTTAATCTGCTCAAGGAGGTTAGACGTTGACTCGACTCTAATGGCTACTACCTTAGTCGAGTCCCCTCTTTCCTTTCGACTTAATGCATCGACTACAACATTTGCTTTACCTGGATGGTAAAGGATTTCACAGTCGTAGTCACTTAGCAACTTCATCCATCTCCTTTGCCTCATATTCAACTCCTTCTGATTGAACAGATGCTTGAGGCTCTTGTGGTCAGTGAAAATCTGGCACTTAACCCCGTATAAATATTGTCTTGAAATCTTCAAGGTGAAACTACCACCGCTAGCTCCAAATCATGCGTAGGGTAATTCTTTTCGTGGTCCTTCAATTGACGAGACGCATAAGCAATCACCTTCCCTTCTTGCATAAACACCGACCTTAATCCGAACCTGGAAGCATCGCTATAGATCACGAATCATTCAGATCTATTGGGTAGGGATAATTGTTACACCTCAAAATCATAGTAATTTAAAACTTGGAAACCTGACAACATGACGAAAGTAATTCCATTAACTTCCCATAAATGGGACCGTCCTTAAGACTATACAATCCTATACAAGGATTTCATCAAAAGAATGGGACTTAACAATGCCCAGCAATGATACTAAAACATCTCCAAAACCTCGAGACTCAAAACTCGTCTCTCCAAAAACCCCGACAACCCACCGCTAATGGAAACCTGATACACATACCATTTGAGAAAAAGTGTCAGACTTAAAATCCTGGTGAGAACATACAGTTTATAAGCTCAAAAGATAAAACATCAGTTCCAAGATAACATTTCCAAAGAGGTTAAATTTACAATTTAGGTCCTTGCCACACTCGGGCTTTTTCGTTATAAACATGCCATAAAAGGACCGAAAACAAAACATTTTACCAAGGATTGTGGCGTAACACAAAGTTAGGCCAACAATCCTAGTTACGAGCTAAACCAATTGGAATCCGCGGATACGAATCACAAAGTCCGTGCTTCAACGTGAGATCAAGCCCCAAGCGCAAAACCAAGGTATACTTCTTTGCTAGGATCACTATGAACCATGGCTAGTATCCGGCCTCACATAACCGTACCAAGTTGCCCTCTAGGAACATATGATCCATAGCTACAAATTTGGGAATGTATCATCCCAGCAATACAGTCTACTCAAAACCTAGGGATCCACTAGTAATGGTAAGGACTCGTCACAACAACATATGTGACCAACCATAAATAAATATATGGTATAAATACATTTTATAAACAAAATGCTATTTCCAGTTCAACCTCTGGTAAGAATGAAAATCGTTAAAGGAGTTCCGTTAAATATTCTTTTCGCATAACCGTATAACGTATAAGTAAAACATCATTTTACTTTAACAAGATAAGATCCAAAAGGTAACTTTTGATATGTATACAGTTTAAAATGATAGTAGGAACTCACCTCTGTTTTCTTCTTCTTAACGAGCGCTACCTATGACAACACCGAAAGAATCGGTAAGTCAAAATACAGATAAACCTCTCACTACTTGACTAGAATTCAAAGACACAGAAGCTAACAACTTAACAGAACCTAAACCGGTCAAAGGACAACACCGGTCCAACAACAACACCGGTCGAACAACCTCCGGTCGAACGACAACACCGGTCGAACGACTTCCGATCGAACAGGCTCCGGTCGGGCACCACCCCCCGGTCGAACAACCTCCGGTCGAACAGGCTCCGGTCGAACACAACACCCCGACCGAAGGACCATTCGGTCGAAGGACCATTCGGTCGAAGGACCATTTGGTCCTTTGCTCACCGGTCGTCTTGTTCATCAAGAACAGATCGACGCAGAACTCAGATCCAAAATGAGAAATACTCAGATCTCAAAATGGAACGGTTTAAAAGCTTCACAATGAGATTCTACACGGCTAAAAGCATTCAGATCAAAGCATTAAGCTAGATTCGTACCTCGATTTGTCCGAATCAGTCGATCACTTTTACACTGCTTTTCTCCTGCCTTCCTTTCTCTCTGGCTTCTTAGATAGGAGATCAGATCAAATGAGATATCAGAAATATCTCAGATTTGATTTCTATATATATAGCCCAAATTACAAATTGCCCCCTTGAACTTTGGGTAAAGGTCAACTTTTCACCCAATTCCAAAATTCAGGGTGTTACAATCCTCCCTAACTTGGGAATGATTTCGTCCTCGAAATCCAACTATACAAAGAGATGAGGATATCTACGCTTCATATCCTCTTCAGCTTCCCAAGTCACATTTGCTCCTCGGTGATGCTTCCACTGCACCTTGACCAAAGTGACTTCTTTGTGACGCAACTTCTTAGACTTTCTCTCTATGATGGCGTCGGGTTCTTCCACACAACGATAACATTCGTCAACCCTTAGCTCTGAGAGGGGAATGACGCTGTCTTCTACCGCCAAACACTTCCCGGGGTAGCAAACATGAAACGTGTTGTGTATTCTACTCAACTCCGGTGGCAGTTCCAACTGGTAGGCTTGCAACCCTACTCGCTTAAGTACTTTGAAAGGTCCGAGGAAACGGGGACTCAGCTTCCCACGTTTTCCGAACCGTATAATGCCCTTCCATGGCGATACCTTAAGCATAACGCGGTCGCCTACTTGGAATTCCATCGGTCGCCTCTTCTTATCGGCATAACTCTTCTGACGATCTTGAGCCGCTTTCATCCTCTCTCTGATGCACTTGACTTTATCGGCAGTTTCTTGCACGATTTCAGGCCCGACGAACTGCTTCTCTCCCGCTTCCAGCCAACACACGGGAGTCCGACACTTTCGCCCATACAATGCTTCAAAAGGTGCCATCCCAATACTCGAGTGGTAGCTATTGTTGTAAGCAAACTCCACCAAAGGCAGGTGGGAGTCCCAACTACCCCCGAAATCGATGACACAAGACCTCAACATGTCTTCCAAGGTTTGGATCGTTCGCTCGCTCTGCCCGTCGGTCTGTGGATGGTAAGCCGTACTCAACTTAACTCGCATACCAAGCTCTTTCTGAAACCCATCCCAGAAGTTCGAAGTGAACCGACTGTCGTGATCCGACACGATCGACAAAGGTATCCCATGCCTCGATACCACCTCATCGATATAAAGCTTTGCCAACTTATCCATCGGTAAAGTCTCGCGCATAGGCAGAAAGTGAGCGCTCTTTGTCAATCTATCCACTATCACCCAGATGGTATCGTGTCCCCGAAGAGTTTTAGGCAACTTCGTCACGAAATCCATGGTGATATGCTCCCACTTCCACTCGGGAATCTCTAAAGACTGAAGACTCCCGTACGTTTGCTGATGTTCGGCTTTAACTTGCGAACACGTCACACAACGCTCAACGTAATGCGCCACATCAAGCTTCATCACCGGCCACCAATAGTGCAACTTCAAGTCCCTGTACATATTTGTACTTCTCGGATGAATGGAATACTTGGACTTGTGTGCATCTTCTAGCAACAGCTCCCGGTTTCCCCCAATCTTGGGCACCCACACACGACCGCTGAACAGTTTCACTCCACGGCTATCTTCTGTCAAGAGTAAACGCTGTTTTGTCATGACTTCCTCTTTGAGATTTTCTTCCAACAGTGCTTCCATCTGTGACGTCTTGATCTTCTCAACAAGACTAGACGCTAGCTCGATCCTTGAATGGGTAGCCCGAATACTCCCGCTATAGTCCTTCCGACTTAGCGCATCGACCACCACGTTCGCCTTACCGGGATGGTAAAGCAATTCACAGTCGTAATCTTTAAGCAGCTCGAGCCACCGCCTTTGCCTCATATTCAGCTCTTTCTGATCAAAGACATACTTCAGGCTCTTGTGATCCGTGTAAAGAGTACACTTTGTGCCGTAGAGGTTGTGTCGCCAAAGCTTCAGAGTGAACACCACTGCCGCTAACTCCAAATCATGAGTTGGATAATTCTGGTCGTGTATTTTGAGCTGCCTTGATGCATAAGCGATTACCTTGCCTCGTTGCATCAACACACAACCCAATCCCATCTTTGAAGCGTCGCTGTAAACCACGAAATCTTCCGACCCTTCAGGTAACGTCAAGATTGGAGCTTTACACAACTTCTTTTGAAGGATCCGGAACGCCTTCTCTTGGGTTTCGGTCCATTCAAACTTCACATTCTTCTGAGTCAGAACTGTCAAGGAAGAAGCGATCTTCGAAAAGTCTTGGATAAATCTCCTGTAGTATCCCGCCAGACCCAAGAAACTTCGGATCTCGGATGGACTCTTAGGAGGCTCCCAATTCATCATTGCTTCAATCTTGGAGGGTTCTACTTTCACTCCGTCCCGAGTGACTACGTGCCCCATAAATTGTACTTCTTTAAGCCAGAAGTCGCACTTGGAAAATTTGGCGTACAACCTCTCTTTTCTCAACACTTCCAGAACTTCACGTAGATGTTGCTCGTGCTCTGACTCTCTCCTGGAGTACACGAGTATGTCATAAATGAATACAATGACCGACTTGTCGAGGAATGGTCGGCACACTCTATTCAGCAAGTCCATAAACACTGCTGGTGCGTTCGTCAGGCCAAAAGGCATTACAAGGAACTCGTAATGGCCGTAACGCGTTCTGAAAGTTGTCTTCGGAACATCTTCTTCTCTTACCTTCACTTGGTGATAACCCGGACGTAAGTCGATTCTGGAAAAGCAACCCGCTCCTTGAAGTTGATCGAACAAGTCGTCTATTCTCGGAAGCGGATACCTGTTCTTCACCGTAGCTTTGTTCAACTCATGATAGTCAATGCACATTCTCATTGTGCCATCTTTCATCTTGACAAATAAGACCGGAGCTCCCCAAGGTGACGAACTCGGTCTTATAAATCCCTTCTCCAATAGCTCTTGGATTTGTGCTACCATCTCTTGCATCTCCGACGGCGCTAAGCGATAAGGTGCTTTAGCGATCGGTGCAGCGCCAGGCACAAGATCAATCCGAAACTCTACCTGACGATCGGGCGGCAACCCGGGCAAGTCGTCCGGAAAGATATCTGGAAACTCACGCACGATCTTCACATCTTCCAGCCTTGACTTCTCTAGCTTGGCATCGATCACATAGTCTAGGAAATACGAACATCCTTTTACTAGACACTTGCGTGCTCTTGCCATTGTGATTAATGCTATTTCACCCTTTCTCTTTTCACCATAGATGACGACGACCTCTCCAGCGGGGTTGGGAAGTCGAATCATCTTCTTGGAACACACGAACTCGGCCTGATTGTTTGACAACCAATCCATACCGATTACAACATCAAAACCCCCGATTGACATTGGTAGTAGATCGATCGGGAATTCTCTCCCTTCGATACTAAGAGTACACTGATTCAGAACTTCGCGGATCAGAACTTTTCTACCATCTGCTATTTCTACCACTAATGCATCCTCAAGACTAGTAGTGGGCATAAAAATTTTCTGAAGGAACAATTCAGATACGAAAGAGAAACTAGCACCCGTATCGAATAAAATACGAGCAGGTACAGAGTTTATAAGAAAAGTACCCGATACTACATCAGCGGATGCCCTGGCCTCCTCGGCCGTCATCTGAAAAGCTCGACCCTGAACCTTAGGAGGGTTCTCCTTCTTTGCTGGCGCGCTACCCGACACAAGCTTCGGGCAAATCTTTCCTCACGTGCCCCGATGCCTTGCACTCATAACAGATGGGTCCTTTGACTGGGCAATCTCTGACAGTGTGACCAGGCTTCCCACACTTATAGCAAGTTTGAGAATTGGTGTAACAGTTACCGTGATGCTTGGTTCTACACTTCGGGCACCACTTTGGTTCCTGATAACTGTTGAAGTTGCGATTTCCGATAAAAGGTCGGGCCCGCTTGGGAGGTACTGAACTGCTCTCCCACTTTCTCTTTTTCAGGCACCACCACTGCCTTCTCAGATCTGCCCTTTGCGAATATTTCCTCCATGAACTGAGCTTCCTCCACCATCTCTCGGAGGTTAGAAGCTTTGAAATTATGGACCATAGATTGCATGTCCTCAGGCAAGCCATTGAGATATGCTTTCATCTTGTCTTTCTCTGTTGAGGCAGCATGCCCCACCAAACCAAGCTTCTCCATAAACTGATGGGTGTACTCCCTCACCGTCAGGCTTCCCTTCACCAAAGACCGGAGTTCTTTCTCAATTTGGTCCATGGTCCTCTCGTTGCAGAATTCCTCTAGCAACTTCTTCATGAACTCGGGCCAAGACAACTGAGCCAACACTTCAGGAGATAGAGTGGATTGGATGATATTCCACCAGATGAGTGTTGTGTCCCTCAGCAGTTGGGTACCGAACCGCACCCTCTGATCATCACCACATTCGGAAGAGCCAAAAGCTTGCTCAACCGCTCGGATCCACTTTACGCACACCACCGGGTCATCAGAACCGAAGAATTCTGGCGGTCCGCAACCCAGAAAGGACTTATAGGAACAACTTTTTCTATTCCCTGGAGCACCAGAAATCCCGCGCTCTACCGCCGTGACCCTTATACCATCGCCACCAGAACCTGCTACGACGTTCTCCACAACCGTCTCACTTTTCCGATTGTTTACGTCGCGGTCCTCCATTGCTTTCAGCAGAAACTCTTGCTGCTTTGCCATCTCTTCCCTCATTGTCAACATCACGCTGGCCAACAACTCTGACTGGGGATTAGCATCCCCGATGACTGGGTAGGACGAAGCCAGGTCTACTCGCGGAATGACCTCTGGCCCCCACCTAATATTTGCTGAACAGGTGGTTGTATAACAACCTCAACTCTTTCCGGCTGACCCGCTGTAGAGGCTGTCGCTTCAAGACCGTCAACACGAGTACGCGGTCTTCCGCGCGTACCTACCATTCTGAACTGCTATACAGAGCAGTGGAAGAGATAAGAGAAAGAAGAAAACATGAAAGGAAAACGTACTACCACATTACCAATTGTCATAATAACAGCAAATCAAGCACTCTTACGTACAATATCCTCATAATGACATTAGCTAAGTGAAATTATGAACATACAACACATAACGGTTCTTGTCACCATTACTACAATGCCTGATAAACGTACTTTCCGTCGACTCTAAGACTAACCCATCTTAGGAGCTCTACCCAAATCTCGCGGATCAATTCTTACTATACTCAGTCTAAGTCTAGACATCTTACATTCATGCCTAGTTCGCTTAAACTAGAGCTCTGATACCAACTTGTTACACCTCAAAATCATAGTAATTTAAAACTTGGAAACCTGACAACATGACGAAAGTAATTCCATTAACTTCCCATAAATGGGACCAGTCCTTAAGACTATATAATCCTATACAAGGATTTCATCAAAAGAATGGGACTTAACAATGCCCAGCAATGATACTAAAACATCTCCAAAACCTCGAGACTCAAAACTCGTCTCTCCAAAAACCCCGGCAACCCACCGCTAATGGAAACCTGATACACATACCATTTGAGAAAAAGTGTCAGACTTAAAATCCTGGTGAGAACATACAGTTTATAAGCTCAAAAGATAAAACATCAGTTCCAAGATAACATTTCCAAAGAGGTTAAATTTACAATTTAGGTCCTTGCCACACTCGAGCTTTTTCGTTATAAACATGCCATAAAAGGACCGAAAACAAAACATTTTACCAAGCATTGTGGCGTAACACAAAGTTAGGCCAACAATCCGAGTTACGAGCTAAACCAATTGGAATCCGCGGATACGAATCACAAAGTTCGTGCTTCAACGTGAGATCAAGCCCCAAGCGCAAAACCAAGGTATACTCCTTTGCTAGGATCACTATGGACCATGGCTAGTATCCGGTCTCACATAACCGTACCAAGTTGCCCTCTAGGAACATATGATCCATAGCTACAAATTTGGGGAATGTATCATCCCAGCAATACAGTCTACTCAAAACCTAGGGATCCACTAGTAATGGTAAGGACTCGTCACAACAACATATGTGACCAACCATAAATAAATATATGGTATAAATACATTTTATAAACAAAATGCTATTTCCAGTTCAACCTCTGGTAAGAATGAAAATCGTTAAAAGAGTTCCGTTAAATATTCTTTTCGCATAACCGCATAACGTATAAGTAAAACATCATTTTACTTTAACAAGATAAGATCCAAAAGGTAACTTTTGATATGTATACAGTTTAAAATGATAGTAGGAACTCACCTCTGTTTCCTTCTTCTTAACGAGCGCTACCTATGACAACACCGAAAGAATTGGTAAGTCGAAATACAGATAAACCTCTCGCTACTTGACTAGAATTCAAAGACACATAAGCTAACAACTTAACAGAACCTAAACCGGTCAAAGGACAACACCGATCCAACAACAACACCGGTCGAACAACCTCCGGTCGAACGACAACACCGGTCGAACGACTTTCGATCGAACAGGCTCCGGTCGGGCACAACTCTTTGGTCGAACAACCTCCAGTCGAACAGGCTCCGGTCGAACACAGCACCCCGACCGAAGGACCATTCGGTCCTTTGCTCACCGGTCGTCTTGTTCATCAAGAACAGATCGACGCAGAACCCAGATCCAAAATGAGAAATACTCAGATCTCAAAATGGAACGGTTTAAAACCTTCACAACGAGATTCTACACGGCTAAAAGCATTCAGATCAAAGCATTAAGCTAGATTCGTACCTCGATTTGTCCGAATCAGTCGATCACTTTTACACTGCTTTTCTCCTGCCATCCTTTCTCTCTGGCTTCTTAGATAGGAGATCAGATCAAATGAGATATCAGAAATATCTCAGATTTGATTTATATATATATAGCCCAAATTACAAATTGCCCCCTTGAACTTTGGGTAAAGGTCAATTTTCACCCAATCCCAAAATTCAGGGTGTTACAATAATATTGGTGCACTACTCAACCTTTCCTTTAATTTGCAAAAGGCGGCTTCCTGGGCATCCGTACGTACGAGCTTAACATTTTTCTTTGTCAAGGTAGTTAATGGCGTAGCTATCCGCGAAAATTCCTCAATGAACTTTCTATAGTAACCCACTAGGCCAAGGAAACTTCTCACATCTGATGGTGATTTTGGCGGTTCCCAACCCCTTATGGCTTCTATCTTAGCCGAATATACCTTAATCCCGTCCTTCGACACTACGTGCCCAAGGAATTAGACTTCCCTACCAAAATTCGCACTTTGAAAACTTAGCATACAACTTCTCGTGCTTCAACAGCTCCAAAACTAGGCGAAGATGCTTCTCATGCTCACTCTGGGTTCGGGAATAAATTAGGATGTCATCTATGAAAACGATCACACACTTATCAAAAAGTGGGCTACAAACCCGATTCATCACATCCATGAATACTACAGGGGAGTTAGTCAGACCAAAAGGCATGACTAAAAACTCATAGTACCCGTATCTCGCACAAAAAGCTGTCTTAGGCACGTATTCTTCCGTTACTTCCAGTTGATGGTAACCGGATATCAAATCTATTTTTGAGAAGAAACTCTCTCCTTAAAGCTGATCGAAGAGACTGTCGATCATTGAAAGTGGGTATTTGTTCTTGACCATCACTTTGTTAAGTTCTCGGTAGTCTATGCACATACGCATAGACCCATCCTTCTTTTTGACAAAAAAACATTGGCGCTCCCCACGGCGAAGAGATAGGGCGTATGAAACCCTTGTTGAGCAGTTCTTGCAGTTGCATTATCATTACCTTCATCTCAGATGGTGCTAAACGGTAAGGTGCTCTCACTATTGGTGTCGCTCCAGGCATTAAATCAATTCTAAACTCTACTTGCCGATCTGGGGGAAAATTAGTCAAGTCCTCCAGGAACACCTCCAGGTTTTCTCTTACTACTGGCACCTCCTCTAAACTTCTCTTCTATTTCTTAGAATCTAACACATATGCTGAAAAGCCAAAACATCCCTTCACTAAACACCGTCTAGCTTTAATTATGGATATTAAACACGACTTCCTATCCCGCCGATCGTCATAGATGACCGTTTTCTTCTTATCGGGTAAGGTGATATGGATCAAATTCTTATTAGACACTATGTTGGCATCATTCAATGCCAACCAGTCCATGTCTACAATAACATCGAATTCCCCCATACCCATCGGGTATAAGCGTAACGGGAATAAGTGGCCATCTATCTCAATCTTGCACCCCTCATAAACTTCCCCCCCACCAAGACTCGACTATCATCCGCTACTTCTACCTCAAACCTATGATTCAAGTTCTTGGGTTTCACATGCAAAATTTTGCAAAAAGTTCGGTGACACAAACGAAAGGTTTACGTCTAAATCAAACAGCACCTTAGTAATAGTCGAGTCAATTAGGAATGTACCTGTCACCACATCTGGCGTCTCTACCGCCTCCTCCGTTGTCATGTAGAACGCACTCGCCTTCGCCCGGGCCAACTCGACCTTTCTCTCTCCACTTCTTCCTCCTTGACCACCCCTAAAGTTACCTGCAAAACCCTTTTTCAACTGTGGGCAGTTCGAATTAATGTGATTTGGGGAGCCACATTGATATCACAATCTCGGGACATATGCCCCACCTTCCCACACTTGAAACAACCATCTTTGTCCAACATGCATTCCCCGCGGTGCATTCGATTGCACTTCCCACACGGTTTCTCCGCAAATCTTGGTGCCACTCGCAGTTCAGGCCTAGCACTCTTGAACCTCTTAATATCCCGAGTGGGTCCTTCCCACTTCCTCTTATCTCCGCCCTTCTCTGACAACTGGCGTACTTTTTCTTTCTCAGTCATCTCGACCGCGTTAATGGCCGCCTAAAAAGTGGTAGGGTTCGAGGTTGATACCAATTCTCGGATGCTACTCTTCGGTCCGTAGATATATCTCTCTATGCGTCGTTCTTCATTCAGTACATAAATCTCAACAAAACGAGCCTTTTCTTGAAACTTGGATGTATACTCATGAACTGTCATCTCACCCTGTTCTAATCCTAAAAAATCTTCTTCCAATTTCTTAACTGCCACTATCGGGCAAAATTGCACCTTAAACTTGGCGACGAAGGTTTCCCAAGACATATCCCTTGCCACTTTCGAACCCCTCCCACCAGTCACGACATCCCACAAAAATATCGCATCCGACTTCAGCATGGATAGCAAAAACACCACCTTGTCATCTTCGGCACACTTGCAAGTGTCGAAAGCTAGCTCCATCTCCCTATTCCACTTCATTGCCACCACTGGATCACACTCCCCCTTGAAGTTGGGAGGCTTGCATGAGGAGAATGCCTTAAAGTTGCATCCATTATCTACTATCGACTTAGCTACTGCCAGTTGAGTCGATTAAGAGTGACTACCCATTGTGGTCACAGGTGCGCTAGGCATCTCGGTACCTTCCTTATCCTCGCTCTTCTCTTTACTCCTTGATACCGACTTTGCCTATTGTGCCAACAATGCTTGCAAAGTTTCCTGGAGTTTGCCTATCTCAATGGTGAATGCATCCCGAGTTACAAAGACTTGAGCCCGTCCCCGACCATGACCCCTCGATTTCTCTCGTCCCCTTACAGTAGCCGAACTCTCCTGCTTAGAAATTTCTTACTCTGCAGGGATTTCCACACTTCTCGCTCGTCGTCCACCATACGTCGACTTCCGACCCTGACTTCCCCTTTCGGGTTCATCGACTTGAGTGGTAGCCATTCGGGGTGCTCTTCCTCGCCCCCTTCCATGACCTCGACCTCTTCCCCGAGCGGTTTCTTGCCTAAGAGGTCCCTTTGGTCCATCCACCAATACCTCATTCACGGGTGTGATCTCAACAGCAGGCACAAAACCACTTCTCAACACTCGCTCAGACATCTTGCTTACTGCACAGACAGACAAGAGCGAAGCTTAACTAACAGTTCCAACCTAATAAGGCAAAATAAGCACATACATGTACCTATAAATTCGCAATTACACTGGCCAGGTATAATTCCAAATTTACCTTACATGACAGTCCTCACTACCCTATTGATCATGTCCCTGTTGAGGTCTCCCTAAAGCCTTATTATATCTCAGTTGTGTTCCTACACCAACATTTTAAGCCTTAAACTATGGCTTTGATACCAACTACAACAACCTAAATGAACTGCTCAAGCAACGACACAACAAAATAAAAACGTTCGCCAAAATGGCCCCGAAGTTAAACTCAAAACACGAGTACATCATAAGGTTTGCGGTAGACAACCTACTATACAGCTGAGATTTAAAAGAAAATACACACTAAGTCTGGGATCTAAAACAACATTCTCCTTCTAAGCCACGCTCAACGCTTACAATTTTTGTTTGCCCTTGCTAGGACCCTCTACTAAAAGTTTCCCTAAAGTGATTTAGTTTTAAAAAGGCGAGGGTTAGATCGTGAGGTCTAGTGAGTTGCCCCTAATTATAAACAACCAAATTGCAGTATATAATACAAGTTGCATAGACAATTGAACAATCCATAGTTTATAACTGATAGCATAAACGTCACATGTCAATGGCACACACTGAGGCCACATACCGTGACAACGTGTCTGGATCACACTGCCTTTAGTTGGGAAATACCCCCCATTGGCATAAATAGGACACTCCCCCCGGTATGAGCATAGGCGGAACACCCCCCCCCCACTTAAGCCATAACTTGCCACCACCATGTATGCATACATAAAATATATCTTTCACAATAAGGTAAAATAAAACATTGATTTTAATAAACTTCTCATGCGATAAAGCATAAGCAACAGTAACATTTTTGGTTAGAAAGACTCACATGCGGTCCTTGCTTACTCCCTCCCAATTACGCTCCCGATTCTTAAATCGAAGACCTATGATATACAAAACAAGGGTGAAAATTTCCCCCGATGCTTACTAACAAACGAAAAGTCATTTCCAACCCACTAACCCGAGTTCAACCTCCCCGACTCCCCGGGTTCGGCTTCCCCCGGTCTCCCCAGCTTCGGCCATCCCAGTCTCCCTGGGTCAGTCCTCCCCCGGTATTCCCGGGTTTGGCCTATCCCGTTCTCTCTGGGTCATCCCTCCCTTGGTACTCTCGGCTCCCTGCCTCCTGGGTTCGTTCCGGGTTTCTTTCAACACTTGGTTTCACAACGACTCCCGGGGTGTCGCAACCAGGGACTGCCAAGTCCCAAGTCAAAGGAGTTGGCTCAATTCCGTTGATTCTAAAACCCCAAATTTGATTAGGTAGATGCCTAAACATCCCCTTATATAAATAACACAACAAATTTCTTATAGATGATACACAAACCCAAAGAAATCAACCAATAAACATCTCAGTATCACCATCCAAAACTCTACAAACATGAAACCAATTTCAACATCAAAATAATAGGTTGAGTTAAGATTACTGTGATTCCAGATTCAAGCATTTGACAATTAAACATCAAGAAATAAATCAAAAATCAAAGTAATTCTAGAGAGAGAAATATTGTTACAAGTCTCATGTCATATATCTCACTTGAATGCTTACAATACTTGAGCATATAATGACTTACTTACAAGGAAAAAAACAAAGCAAAGGTATTTATATGAGTCAAACATGCCTTGACCTCATACAATACTTACAAGAGAAAGTCAAACAACTAAAATACAAATTAATTCAAACATAGTTCTAACAATCTCCCCCTTTTGGATCATATTATAAGTCTTTAAAAGATTAATTGGTCCACGTTCTTGAACTGGTTCTCCTTATTCCCAGATAGGATTCAAATCTTTCAATTCTGTCTTGAATGGCAAGAATAACATGACATGTGAAGATTCTATCAGACCTTGGCATATGATCATTTTCAACTAGCCTCCTCCTTTCATTCTCTTCATAGATCTCTTTTAGCTTTTGCAAAACAATCTTTAGAGTACCAACTGAGTACTTAGCAATCTCCGCAGCTCTCATGAACCTTTTATCCTTATCTCCATTCTCATACACAACACTAAGCTCTGGCTCTCTCAGAACATTATACAATGGATTTTCTTCAAGATTAGGATGAGTCATATCAGGTGCGACCATGTTAACTCTTTTCTGGTTGGTTTCCAAACCAAGTTGGAAATCATAGCAATAAGTATAGAAAATATGCCTCCTTGTGAACTTCTTGATTATATCCAATGCATAAGTGACATTAGGAAATCTAACAGTCATGTCTCTGAACTCATGATACATAAACTCTAGATCATCAAAATGAAGATTCACTAAGTCTGCTTCAGAGAATATGTATTCCTTCATGTCCTTTCTTTGAACAACAAACTCTGGATACCATATCTTTACAAACTTCTTCAGTAAAACCTCTTTGACAACAACAACTCCATATCTACTCTTGACATCCTTGGAGGTTCTCTGCAAAAAGCTCAACATTCTGAAATACTCATATTGATAGTCAGGAGACGTATCTTTAATGCCCAAAATCATATTTCTATTCAACACCTTGATTTTTCTCACATAAATCTTCCTTATCTCTTCCAAGTATGGAGCTCTCATTGCATGATGAATCCTTCTCAGTTTTTCCTTAGTAGGACCATATTCATCATACCCAACTTGAGTGTTGGAGGGACGAACTTCATTTGTAGTACCAGAAGGACCTGCTTGACTTGGAATTTTTTGCACATGAAGTGATTCAGCTTGAAATTCTCGTTGAATCTGAGGGTTGTTTGGCTTTGGCTGGTAAGGCAATTCTTCTTCTACATTGACACTTTGATCAACATTAGCTTCAATATCTTCTTCATCATCATTATCTAAAGACAAGTCTATAACATTTACAACTTCCAAACCAGTTAGCAGTAATATCTCCTCTCTTGAAATTACCTTAGGCTTTGCAACCCTTGGTTCAACATTCAGATTCACATACATAACTATCTCCTTTCCTGTCACATCATCACCTTGATTATTTCTCATATCACCATGATCAGTATTGTCTCCTTCCACATTCTGAGATCCAGATCCACCAATAACATTTCCAACAGCAGCATCAAAATCAGCTCTCAGTTTCTGATCCATCTCCCCCTAATGGTCATGATCCAAATCATGATCATGCCTTGTTTGAGAAATAGAAGTTTGGGTCTTGCAAGATGTCTGAACCACCTTAGCCAAATCTACAAAGAAACTTGTATTGCCTCTATAGACTTCAGAACATCTGCTTTAAACGAATTAAACTCTGAAGCTCTAACCACATCTGTTGGGATCTGTATAGATGGTGGTGGTGGAGGTGTTTGGTGATGGGATTGCAGAAGAGAAAATAAAGTTGCATCTGTTTGGTTTTCTGGTGCTTGGGATAACAACTTGGTAAACAACGAAGACTTGAGCTCATCAATAGACATCTTTGTAGGTTGAGATGGTGGAGGTGTAACATGAACTTGCTGCTTTGGCTCAACTACTGGATATTTTCCCTTTAACATCCTTTTTACTACTCCAATCTCCTCCTCAATATTTTCCATCAAACAGTTTTCAACAGCCTTTAAGGCGTCGTCAAGAGATTCTTGTGTCACAAAGAGGGGTAATCTAACACCGGATTCACTTAGCTTTTTGTTGTCATGACATTGTTGGCATGACATGTGTTCATAGCTGGCATGGTGTTAGCTATGACAGGACTTCCACCTGGTCCTTGTAGTCCTATAGCAGGACCTACTCTAGGCGTTCCAGTCAGGTCATGAAGGCTTCTGACAAAAATAGAAGTATCCAGATGTGTCCTAGGAATAACAATTGATGAATCAAAAGGCACTAGATTCAATGGTGCACACAAAGGAAGTGAGAACTAGGGATGGTGTTCGATAGTTTTAATACCTGAGGTCTCCAAATGAGAACTAGGTAGATTTTGTGCTAAGTCCCCGTGATTTGATGAAACTATCTCTTGTTAGGAGGTGATAGAGTGGCTAGCTTGGGTGTGCAGGTGCGTAAGTGTGCTACTTATGTCTTTTTCAATACCTACTCGCAACATATGCGGCGAGGTAGTAGATGTGGCTGCCCTTTTGGATTGGTAGGTTCGGATGCTCACACTCTCACCATATTTTTTTCTTTCCATCTCACTCTATCTCACATTATCATTATCTACTTGAACTCCCTCATCACTCCTTATATCTCCAATAGCATTTCTGAAAGTAGAGTCTAAATCCAATTCCATGGCATCATCATAAAATTCAGCAAAAACATCGTGAGCAATATCTTGTACAGTAGCACCACCTTGGTTATCTTGATCATCTTTGTTGGGAACTGAAGAATTGCTAAGTACAGTTAATGCTGCTAGCAGAACCTGGTTACTACTTCTGATGTTAATGCTGCTGATACAGGTTAGTGCTGCTAGTCAAAGATTAATACTGTTAAGCAAGTTTAGTACTGCTAAGTAGTTAGTACTTCTGGAGTTAGTACTGCTAGAACAAAGTTAATACTGCTGAGCATGGTTAGTACTGCTGAACTTAATACTGCTCAGAGTGTTAATACTGCTGAAGATTTAATGCTGCTTATGAGATAATGAAGACTTCGCATGGAAAGAAGACAGCTAGATTGATTGAAGATAATCATGGAAGTTTTGAAGATAACTATGGAAGATTATATTGAAGATCTTTTATTATTTTGTAATTATATTTATCTTCAGTATATGTATAGAATACTTTTTCTTTTTGTAAAAATAATTATAATTCTGAGTTTCTAGTTTTCATAGAGATAATCAACCTCAAGGTTAGAACCCTAATTCTAGAGAAGTAGAATTCGTATTGGTGAGTCTGTTCATCAATATTGAGGTTGAGTGTTGAAACTTGTAGCTTTATAATCATTCAATAAAGTTTGCAAGTTGTTCATTAGATTTACTGTTTCATTGAATATCAAAGTGTTATTCCGCAAACTTCTTTGATATTGTTTCTGAGTGTTTATTTTTGTTAAGAATTTAAGATCCTGACAAGTGGTATCAGAGCAAGTATTCTTAGAAATCATATTTATCATGGAAAATGCAGTTGAATCAAACAATACCCTGGTCTCAAAGGTCCCAATGCTCAGATCCAATGAATTTGACATGTGGAAGATTAGGATCAAGAAATATATTCTTCTCACAGATTACTCTATGTGGGACATCATTGAGAATGGCCCATCTGATGAAGGAAAGATTGGTCCAGATGGAAAAAGAACTCCACCAAAGACGGATGCAGAAAAGAAGTCAAGACAGACAGAGATGAAATCCTTGAGCACATTGCTTTTGGCTATTCCCAATGACTATCAACACCAATTCTGCAATTGCACTGATGCACAGATGCTTTGGAATGCTCTAGAGAAGAGATTCTCTGGTACCAAAAGTACCAAGAGAAATCAGAAGGCTATATTAAAGCAATTGTATGAAAACTTTATGTCAACCAAGAATGAGTCCATGACTCAAACTTTTGACAGGTTTAACAAGTTAATTGGTGAACTAGCTACTGTGGGAGTACAGATTGATCAAGATGATCTAAACAGAAAGTTCTTAAGGTCCCTTGGAGATGAGTGGACTATGCATACTGTTTCTTTCAGACAGAATGAACAATTGGAAGAAAAAGAAGTTGATGATCTGTACAATGACCTTAGAGTGTTTGAATATGAGGTAGAAGCTAAGAAGAAACCATCTGGGTATGTTCACAATGCTGCACTCCTATCAGCATCAATTGATTCTTCTTCTAACCCTGAATCAGTTAGTGTTGCTAACGGAGCAAGTCAAGAGAAAGGCACTGAATCTGTGTTTGAAGCCTTTCTATCCAGTCATGGAAACTCTTCTCTAATTAATGATGACTTGGAACAACTCCATCTGGATGATCTTGAAGAGATGGACATTAAATGGCAAATGACCATGCTCTCTATGAGGGTAAAGAAGTTCATCAAGAGAACTGGGAGAAACAACTTCTCCCAAAGAAGAGAAGATGGAGCAGGTTTTGACAAGTCAAAGGTGGAATGTTATAAATGTCATCTGAAAGGACACTTTGCTAGAGAATGCAGAAGTGGAGTGTCTCACAACAACAACCACCAACAAACACAGTCTGGAAGCTTCAATAATAACAGAAACTCTGCTCAAGCCCTAGTCTCTCAACAAGGTATGGGGTTTGACTGGAGTGATCAAGCAGAAGAGGCTATCCAAAACCAAGCTCTCATGGCAGAAGTTTCTGATCTCCCAACTGAGGTAATTTCTAATCTTTGTTCTCAAAATTGCATAGACACAGTTAAAAGGTACAGGGATCACAATCAAAGTATGAGTGATAACCTGAAGAGATTAGAAAAAGATATAAAAGACTATGTGAAGATTGTTGAGAGGTTTGAGGAACAAATTAGAGGTTTCCAAGCCAATGAACTTCAGCACATGTATGACACCAATTACTGGAAGTAGGAGAAAGATCAGTATGAGTTTAAGCTAAGACAGAAAGAAGAGGAGTGTGAGAAGATAAAAAGTGAGTATGAGAAAGCTAAGCTTGACATTGAGAAGTATTCATATGCTTCTAAAGCTATGGACTCTATTCTAAAGGTCCAAATACATGACAAGATTAAACCTGGAATAGGGTACAACACCACACCACCACCTTACAACAAAAACTACATCCCTCCTACATCAGACTTGCTAGAGACCAAAGATAGGAAGGACTTGCCTGAGGAAGCCACTGAGATAGACCCCTTAGATGATGTAGTTGTTGAGGACAAGACTGAGAAGGAAACTGTCAAGAATAAGGACAATAATGTGAGTGGTGAGATTCCTATAGAAAATCACATTATCACCAATGAAGGGTGTGGAAAGACTTGGGTTAAGTCTAATAAGGTAGAAAAGACTGAGGGAAAGAATAAGAAGGTTCATTATAAGCAGACCACTGTTGTGAACCCTATCCCTTGCAAAAAGTGTGCATGCAATAAATCTGAGCCCCAAAAACATGATAAAAAGAGGGGTAATCAGAGAAACTGGAATAATTTGTGGGCACAAAAAAAAGGGGTTGATCTGAGTAAAATCAATAGACCAAAACCCTGTTTTATTTGTGGAAAGCTTAATCACATTGCCAAATACTTCTATTTTAATCCTATGAAGCAAAGGCTGAATTTTCAAAGACCTGCACAAAAACCCTCTGGTCATAGGAAGAATGAAAAGAACCATGTGTCTAAGAAAGTTGTTAAATCTAAAAGCCACATGAAGAAAAAGAATGTGGAAGAAAGTGTCAATATGTGGGTTCCTAAAAGCACTAAAACTGTCAGTACTGCTACCATAAATAGTGTTGTTGGCAATGATAGTGCTGCTAGAAGTAATACTACTGCTAACAATGTTAGTGCTGCTAACATTGTTAGTACTTCTTCAAAAGTTAATACTGCTAACTCTGTTAGTGCTGCTAACAAGGTTAGTACTGCTAAACCTGTTAGTACTGCTAACTTAGTTAGTACTTTCAGAGTTTGTACTGCTTCTAGTATTAGTGCTGCTAAGCCAATCATATTGACAAAGTACTCTAATAAAGAGTGCTCTGAGTTTAAAAACCTCATCAAAAAGGAATGTAAATACTTTGATGAGAAAGGGAGACCCAAGACCACTTTGGCTTGGGTCCCCAATCAATAGTAATTGTTTAAACTTATGTGCAGGGCAACCAGCAGCTCAAGGGGAAGAGCATCTGGCATGTTGATAGTGGTTGCTCTAGGCACATGACAGGGAACATGTCATGCCTCAAGAATTTCAAGAAAATTGATGGTGGACATGTTGCTTTTGGTAATACTCCAGATGGAGGTAAGATAAGTGGTAAGGGCGATGTAACCAAAGGTAAAATGACCTTTGAAGATGTATTCTATGTTGAGCAGTTAAGGTACAACCTGTTAAGTGTATCACAGGTTTGTGACAAACAACATAGTATATTATTTACAGATTCTGAATGTATTATCCTTGCTCCTGGATTCAAGGTAGTTGCTGAGAAGATGATACTACTAAGAACTCCCAGAAAGGATAATGTTTATTGCTTAGATATGGAAAGTGTTTCAACTGATTCATCCCTAAACTGTCTTGTTTCAAAAGCTTCTCTGGATGAATCATCACTTTGGCATAGAAGGATGTGTCACATGAACTTTAAAACAATAAATAAACTTGTTAAAAACAACCTTGTAAGAGGTTTCCCATCAAAAGTATATTCATGTGATGATCATTGTGTTGCTTGTCTCAAAGGCAAACAACACAAAACTTCTAATAAGTCCAAAGAGGTGAACACAATCTCTAATTCTCTTCATTTATTGCATATGGATCTGTTTGGCCCTACAAATGTTATGAGTATAGGTAAGAAATCATACTGCCTAGTTATTGTTGATGATTACTCTAGATTTACTTGGGTATATTTTCTAAGGACTAAGGATGAGACAAGTGGACTGATCAAATCCTTTATTCTAAGAATTGAAAACCAAACTAATCAAAAAGTAAAGGTCATTAGGTCAGACAATGGTACTGAGTTTAAAAATATTGACCTAAACACCTTTTGTGAGGAAAAAGGAATTGAGAGACAATACAGTGCTCCTAGGACTCCACAACAAAATGGTGTTGCTGAGAGAAGGAATAGGACACTGATTGAGGCTGCTAGATCTCTGTTAGCTGATTCAAAACTTCCAATTACTTTATGGGTTGAAGCAGTTAATACTGCTTGCTATGTCCAAAACAGAGTTATAGTAGTCAAGCCTAAAAACAAGACAACTTATGAGCTTTTAAATAACAGAAAACCTTTTATAGGATTTTTCAAACCTTTTGGGTGTCCTTGTAGCATTCTCAATACCAAAACTCACTTAGGAAAGTTTGATAGCAAGGCAGATGATGGTTTTCTTGTTGGTTACTCATCTCAGAGTAAGGCTTACAGAGTTTTTAATACTTCTTCTAGAATAATTGAGGAAAGTGACAATGTCAAATGCAATGATAACACACCAAATCCTATTGGGTCTGGTCCTCAGTGGTTATTTGACATTGATTCACTAACTAACTCTTTGGGTTTCAGTAGTGATTATAATGCAGGCTCAGGAAGTGGAGGATCAGGGGATGAACAAGTACAAGTACAAGACATCATTCCTCAGTCTGTGATCTTTCCTATATCTGCAAAAGAGCATGTTGAGGTCTGTGAAAAGGAGAATGCTACTGAACCAATTCAGAGTGAAGAAGAAAGAAGAGATGAAGAGAATCAAGTGCATGAAGAGCCAGAAGCAGCTGATGAGATCCCCTCAGCTGACTTAAATGATTCCAATCTAGATGTGGGAATCAATGAAGAACCTAGTCATCAGACTAGAACTCAAAAGAATCATCCTCCAGAGCTGGTCATAAGACACATCTCTTCTCCTATGATAACAAGGAATCAAAGCAGACTTCAAGAGCTGTAGGATCAGCAACACACAGTACTCTCCTGCTTTCTATCTCAGATTGAGCATAAGAAGGTTTATGATGCTATGAAAGATTCCAGTTGGATACAAGCTATGCAAGAAGAGTTACTGCAGTTCAAGTTGCAAGAAGTCTGGGACTTGGTGGACCTTCCAAAAGGTCATAGAGCTATTGGCACCAAGTGGATTTTCAGGAACAAAAAGGATGAGAGAGGCATTGTGATAAGAAACAAAGCAAGGCTGGTGGCACAAGGGTACACTCAAGAAGAGGGCATAGATTATGATGAAGTGTTTGCTCCCGTGGCAAAGGTAGAGGCCATCAGGTTGTTCCTAGCCTATGCCTCATACATGAAGTTCAAGGTCTATCAAATAGATGTAAAGAGTGCATTTCTATATGGTACAATTGATGAAGAAGTATATGTCTGTCAAACACCTGGTTTTGAAAATCCTACATATCCTGACAGAGTATACAAGCTGAAGAAAGCACTCTATGGTCTACATTAAGCCCCAAGAGCATGGTATGACACTCTGTCTACCTATCTCTTGGAAAATGGGTTTGAAAGGGGCATAATTGACAAGACCCTTTTCATTAAAAGAAGTAGGAAGGACATCCTACTAGTTCAGATCTATGTGAATGATATCATTTTTGGATCCACAAAAGATCAGATGTGTAGAGACTTTGAAGAGTTGATGCACAAGAGCTTTAAAATGAGTTCAATGGGTGAACTTAACTTCTTCCTTGGACTTCAGGTGAAACAGCAGACAGATGGAATCTTCATTAGTCAATCAAAATATGTGCAATACATCCTGGATAAATATGGTTTAAAAGACTCAAAGCCAGCAAGCACACCAATGGAAACTCACAAACAGATCACTGTTGATCTTGAGGGGGAAGATATTGATGTCCATCTATATAGATCAATGATTGGATCTCTAATGTATCTCACAGCCTCAAGACCAGATATCATGTTTCCAGTATGTGTATGTGCCAGATTCCAAGTCAAGCCAAAACAATCACATCTTCAAGCTGTGAAGAGGATTTTAAGATACTTAAGAGGGCAACCTAGATTAGGTCTTTGGTATCCATATGAATCTTCATTCGACTTGATTGCATATTCAGATAGTGACTTGGGTGGTGCTAACATGGACATAAAGTCTACTTCAGGGGGATGTCAACTTTTGGGTGGAAGACTAGTATCTTGGAAGTGTAAGAAACAAACCACAGTGTCTTTATCAACAACAGAAGCTGAGTATATTGCTGCTGCAAGTTGCTGTTCTCAGGTTCTATGGATTCAGAATTAGATGCTGGACTATGGGGTAACCTTTCTTCACACTCCAATCTTTATTGACAATAGCAGTGCTATAAGCATTGTTAACAATCCAGTCAAGCACTCCAAAACCAAACACATTGAGATCAGGTATCACTTTATCAGAGATTGTAATGAAAAGAAGCTAATTCAAGTTGCTAAAGTTCATACTGATAACCAGTTTGCTGATCTATTCACTAAAGCTTTTGATGTGGGTAGATTCACTTTCTTGGTCACAAGTGTAGGCATGATCAACTCTGAATAAGCTCATTGTTTCTTAAAGTGTTTTCATAACTGTTATTGGTTTATTCTTTGGTACTACTAACATCTTTCTCAAGAAGTTCTTACCTTGCTCAGAGTACCTTAAAGCTTCAAAAAGTGTAAGTATAGTTAATGCTTCCAGTGCAGTTTTACTACTGCCATTGCACAGTTAATACTGCTAGTTACGTTAATACTGCTCTCAGTTAATACTGCTAGTGGTTAATACTGCTAGTTAGTTAATACTGCTAGTGGTTAATACTGCTCTCAGTTAATACTGCTAGTGGTTAATACTGCTCTCAGTTAATACTGCTAGTTAGTTAATACTGCTAGTGGTTAATACTGCTCTCAGTTAATACTGCTAGTTAGTTAATACTGCTAGTGGTTAATACTGCTCTCAGTTTATACTGCTAGTTAGTTAATACTGCTAGGTGTTAATACTGCTTATGTCCCGAATCGTATAAATACCCTTTTTGCCCGCCCAAAAGTTCATAACGACTCTTTGCTTTCTATTCATCTGCTCTCTAACCTTTTTCTCTCAAGAACCAAGTGTTCCAGTACAGATTACTCAAGTTCAATGGCGTCTATGGCATTTATTGACGAGCACAATGAAATCGCGATGCTACAAAAGCCAAAGCAAGCTGCAGGCTTTCATCAGATAGTGGATTTTCTGAAGTCTAGCCATATCGCCCATGCTCTAACTGTGTCTCCAACTATCTACATTGAGCATCAAAAGCAATTCTGGGCGAATGCCACCATAGTCACAGAGAATGGTGTGCAGATTCTGAAAACAAGGGTGTGTGATAAACCCTTGTCAGTTACTGAAGAGGTGATACGCATCTGTCTACGTCTAGACGATGCTGAAGGTATTACTTCTCTTCCTAATGGGGACTTGTTCTCAAATTTGTCAAGAATGGGGTATGGAGTCCAATTGGGTGGTTTTAAATTCTCAAAAGCAAAATTTTATACCCAATGGCGTTTTCTTGTTCATACCCTTATGCACTGCATTTCCAAAAATACTACTGGATGGAGTGAGTTTAGCAGTACCATTGCTTATGCTTTGGTCTGCTTGGCCACTGCCAGAAAGTACAATTTTTCTAGAATGATTTTCAGTGATCTTATCACAAACTTGGGAAGCAAAAAAGAACTTTTATATGTACCCCATGTTTGTACAAGAAGTTATAACCCACGAATTGACGGATATGCCTCACTTTGATGAGGTATATGTACCAAAAATCCCCAAAGGTAAGGTCTTTTCAAACATGAAAAGATCTCCATTGGACTCGGAAGGAGTTGACACCCCATTATTCTCTACAATGATGGTGGTGTCCCACACTGAAGAAGGTATGGCAGCAGGGTCAAGGCCCTCATTAGACCATCCCACTGCTAGCCAATCCCAACCTTCCCACTCTATATCTATCCCACAGTCTCTACTTCAAAAGTCAACTTCTCCAATCACCCAAACATATATAAGGAAAAAGGTCAAGAAGGCTCCTTCCCTTCTTGTACCATCACCCATAGAGCCTTTAAGCCCTCTAAGGGAGAATTCTCCTTTAGAGAATATCTACAGGGAAACCACAGGGGTGTCTCCCAATCCCAAGGAGGTACTCACTGAGGAGATGGTTGAGCATATGGGTGCTAAGGCTGCCACTACTCCTGCTAGCACAGAGGAGGTCAGTGGTAACATAAATAAGACCTTCCCCATGGCAACTTTGAATGAGCAATCATTCAAAGGTCCCAGGTGCCAAGAAACCAAGGGTGTGGATAGTGCTTCTGCTAGGCAGAAGACTTCCACTACTAAAAGATCCCATGATCTTTCAAAAGAGGGTAACACTTCTGGAGAAGGTGAGGACATATATAACTATCAAGAATTGATGGATACTATGGGAAACATCAACCTGGATGTTATCAAACAAGGAGCTGACATAGAAGAAATGAAGCTGGTAATCTTGTCCTAACAAGTGCAAATTGCCAAACTCAGGAAATTGGTGATGAGACTAGTCCAGAAAAGGAAGAAGAAACAGTTTGTGCTAAGGAGAAGGAAATCAGGGGATGATGCTCCCAAAAAGGGGGAGTCAGAAGCTGAGTTCCACATGGAAGAGGCTACAGATAAGGGGGAGAAACACAGTGTTGAGGGGGAGATTGATGAAGGGGTAAGTAAAGAAACAGTACAAGCAGCAGCAGTAACATCAATAGCAGCAGAAACAGTTAATGCTGCTCAATCAAATATAGCAGCAGAAACTGTTAATGCTGCTGAACTGAATAAAGCAGCAGAAATGGTGAAAGAAGTACTAATTGATCTTCAGAGCAGAAATAAGGAAGAGCTTGAGACAGCTGAAGCATTAATCAAAGCCAAACATGATACTCCCAAGGTCACTTCAAAGGCTAAAGGAGTTGTCATAAAAAAAATGTTGGAGTTGTCAAGAAAGTCAGTGTTGATAAAGCAAAAAGCAAGGACAAAGGCAAAGCTAAGATGGTGGAATCTGATCAACCAATCAAAAAGCAAAGGTTGGTTGAGTCAGATGAAGCTTTGGTCAGAAAGATACTGTCACACCCCGCTAAAGCGAAAACACGAGGCATAACAACTCTGATTTCATAGCACAAGATTATAAACATACCAACATTCATTTAACTTTCAAAAGACATTACATTTTTAAGAACGTAGTTATGACATTGTTTACAATTCCCAAACTTAAAATATATCAATACGCATAAAACATAATAATCTTGTTTCAAAATATGAAGTGCGCTGCTAAAACATCATGGAATTACCTTCTTGATTCCTGATAAGCATGAATAAAACCAAGGTCAACTACAAAGAGTTGGTGAGTTCACAGGTTTTAGATATGAACAAATCAATTTATATGCAAGTTGACATTGTAAATCACGTGTAAAAACAAATCTTCACTTCTTTGATTCATGAGTACCATAATTCAATTTCTTTATGATAAGTGTATGCAAAGATAATATTACGTTGAGCCACTACTAAGCCGTCCCTGACCAATTTCAACGCCCCCGATGAACTAACTCAGTGGCGGTTCAAGCCACATGTTTAGTCATCTTCTTTAGTATAGTGCACCCCTGCTCGTCAGCATTAAGGTGGGTTTGTCACACCAAATAGCGCTATCCACTAATACTATAGGCCCGATTTTCTTCGAGTTAATAGTAGTGTCACGGGGTCTTAACATTTAATACTCAACACATCAATTGCATACTTATCATATAGCTTATAATTCCAAACGCTTTTAACAAGCCTTATAAATTGCCGATTTGCAATACTTTCACACAATTCTCATGAATCTTTATATACGCAATTAAAGCATGCTTTTCACCCCAAAATCAGTTAAAACGATAAAAGTGGGGCTGTGAATACTCATCTTTTGAAGAAAGTGCGGTGCTTTAGAGATAGAGTTCACCGGTAGTTGTCACTCCCTAAGTTTCCTATAACGAAAGATGCCATACGTCAAAACTTGTTCCTAAATCCAAGTAATCCGTCCAAGTGATTTATTGAAATGCCAATAAGTATGTGTATTAGTTCAAATTTAATTTAAAGCTAAAAAAATAGAATTTAGAATACTTAATACAATGCTTAAATTTGATAGAACTATCTTTCTGGATTTTCAGCACTTGCTGTCCAAAACAATGAGTCTATAAAAAGATAAAGATAACTGATCTTCCAAAGGACTTTATTTACCAAAATTTTTGAGGAATTAATATACTGAGTTATGAACAATTCTGAAAATTTTCATAATTTATATATGTGTTTTGGTACCCCAAATAAATTCCACAAAACAGAAGGTCACTGATTTTCATATCAGTGACACACTTCACTTGCAGCTTACATTAGGGATATCAAGACTCAGAATTATGCAATGAGCCATATATGGTTGCAAAGCTAACTCAAAAATCTAACTTTTGGAAAACATTTCACTCAATTTGGACAAAAATTGAGGGAGTTATGGTCTTTGGAAGATGGGTGAATGATTCTGCCAATTCTGGACAGGTTACACCACTTTCTTCTAAAATGAATTTGAGTGACCTAATCTCCATAATTTTGAGTGATTCTTGATGCTATGATTCACTAATACCATAAATTGAGTTTTTGTAACAAAAAGCCCAAATTTTTATAGCTTATAAACTGACTTATAAAGCTCAAAAAGTGAATGCATGAACCATGACAGCAAGCTGTGATATAGATTAAGCTTGCAAAAAGTGATAAGATGATCATTTAGTCATGGTTTTTAGAATAACACATGACCTCACATCATGAACCAATATACAATAATTTTTAACAATCACTTATGCATCATGGATTCATAGCAACCACCAATGCTCATCCAATCCCATGCATTACAATAACACTTACCAAACAATTGATATCAAGACATTTAAATGCTCTTAATCACATAAGATGGAACAATCTTATTTTAAGATTTTATTTATACTTAAAATTGATACAAATACCTAATTTCCACTCTAAAATTATAAAAATTTCGTAGGTAATAATACCACACTTCACAACATTGAAATATTTGGTCAAAATCTCAAAGATTACATTCAAATCCCCAATTTTTACTTGGAAAATCATACAATGGTTTTACCTTACAATGGTATAATCTACCAATGCATCCCATTTCATTTCCAAAAACAAGGTTATGTAACCACAAGAAAATATGATGAAGAACACATAAACTTTTGATAATAAACTTGAAAAATGAGAGTATTAAGATGATTACCTTCTCAAAAAGTGATGAAAACTTGTATTGTTGATGAAATAAGGTGGTTCTTTCTTGAAGATTTTTTGAAAATTGATGGAGGTGAGGGTGTGGTGGTGGTGGCGGCGATTAGAGAGAAGAGGCGAGGGAGATGAAAAGGTTTGAAAAAAAATGAGAGCATTAAGTTTGTCTTGGTGTTTTAATGCCCTATTTATTTATTTATTTTTTTTTTAAAAGAAAATAACATGTAAAATGGTATAATGAAGACATGTGTCCTATGACTAATCAAGTAAATCTTTATTTATTTATTTTTTTTATACTTAGCCTATTAAATTGAAATATCAGATATATTTGAGAACCGAAATACCCGATTCTCAATTTTTGTTTAAACAACTTTTATGTAGAAAAAATGCAAATATTTCAACTAAAATAATATAACTTTATAATTTTGGTCTTAATTGTAATTTTGGCATTTCTGAACTGTGACGGTCTGTTACTGGACTGTTCCAGATATTTTACGCATCTTCCGAAATTTTCGGAAAAATTTTATCTTAATGACTTTTAATTAAAATCTAGGAGTGACAAAACTTATAAAATAATCTAAGGGTGCTAACCTTAATATTCAGAATTTGACAGGTGTCACAGTCTCCCCTTCTTCGAAAAATTTCGTCCCGAAATTTATAACTGTTATTTCTGGACAGGCTTTTCATTAAACAATTGAGGATACTTGCGTTTCATGAAATCTTCTCTTTCCCAAGTATATTCAGGTCCATGACGTGAATTCCAACGGACCTTTAAAATTGGAATTTTGCTGCGCCTAAGACGTTTAGTTTCACGGTCAAGAATCTCAATAGGTTCCTCTCTAAAACACAGGCGCCCATCAACTTTTACTTCATCTGGTGACACAATCATTGATTTGTCTATCAGACATTTCTTTAAATTTGACACATGAAAATTGTCATGAATAACACTTAACTCTTGAGGTAAGCTCAGCTTATAGGCTACCGATCCAATTCTCTCCAGTATCTCAAACGGACCAATATATCTTGGATTTAGCTTACCTCTTTTCCCGAATCTGATCATTCCCTTCCATGGTGATTGTTAGAGCATAAATCTGTTGGATACAAGATTAAGAATACTGAAGGTCAAAGTTGAGAAAGTCAAAGCTGCAAAAGTCAAATCTCATTAAAAGTCAAAGTCTATTAATAAAAGTCAATGTATTTTGTATTTGTCGTTTCCTTGTTTTAGAGAGTAGTATAAATAGTTTTCTCTTTGTATTATCATAAGAAAGAAGTTGAGTTACAAGAGATCAGATTGTAGAGAGAGAGAGAGAGAGAGAGTTCTAGAGAGAGAAAGTGTAATTTGAGAAATCAAGTAATCAAAACAGGTAATTCAATTGTTAAATCTTGTTTGTTTGATTGTTATCGAATAGGAACTAGAATCTGGAACACTCAATTGCTTTCTCTCTCTCTCTCTACAATCTGATCTCTTGTAACTCAACTTCTTTCTTATGATAATACAAAGAGAAAACTATTTATACTACTCTCTAAAACAAGGAAACAACAAATACAAAATACATTGACTTTTATTAATAGACTTTGACTTTTAATGAGATTTGACTTTTGCAGCTTTGACTTTCTCAACTTTGACCTTCAGTATTCTTAATCTTGTATCCAACAGATTTATGCTCTAACAATCTCCCCCTTTGGATTCAAGATCACTTTTGAAAGATCTAGCAATTCAGTCTTCACTTTAAGCTCTGTCAAAAACAATCTCCCCTTTTACTTTGATGGTCTTCTTTCCAAAGCTTTCTTCAAACGAATAACAATTTTCTCAAAACTTTCACACAAAACTTTCAGACTTTGGAAAGAAATTACCTTCAGAATCAGCTCGAATGCTTTAGCAAATAATCTTCAAAGAAAAATTCCTCAAAACTTCAGAAATTCTTTAATCATCTTCAAAACTTTAAATCTTTGTCATTTCTTTGAAATCATCTCCCTTTATCTTCACAAACTTTAACATTTCTTCATACCATCTCCACAATACATTTCTTCATATCATCTCCCCCTTTTTGATGATTTGAGCATTGATATCATCAAAACTTTGTCGTCCAAGAAATGTCTTTGACCATTCTGATCTAAGCCTCTGATTTTTTGCCAATTCGAACAATGTATTTATCCAGATCTTTTCAAATCCAGACAAAATAAGAATGTAACACCTGAATCAACAAATGAATCAGTTAATATGCCTGTCAGTAACACAAAGTCACTGTGTGTAACAAATACACAATATAAAGGAGCTTTTTGATGTTCACTCCCCCAGGGCTTCCATCCAATCATCGAAATACCACACAGGCAATTTCTATGAATGTTATAACAAAGAAACGAATTCTTTGTGTGCTCGTGCATGTGTAGAAAGAATTAAGCACGAATAATTGCTTTTTAAGGCTCAACATAGTGTAAACCATTGTGTGGAAGTGGTTTGAACATTTAAGAACATGTTTTCTATACCTGAAAGTTGTCCTTCTTTCAGATATATGTGAGATTAAGATAGGAAATTTAGCTTGTCGCTCAATCTTAAATCTCAGAAAGTCAGCTGTAGTCATGTAGATATGATCGTGTCAGCTTCTCTCATCCTGTAACTCTCAAAGTCTAGTCAAAAATTTATTCACAAAATTTATTCGAAAATAAACGACGGAAAACAGTAAAACAATTATAGAACGAGTTCTGATCAGAAGTAATCAGAAATCATTGTCTTACTCCTTGTTACTTATAAGCTCCCCCTAAAATCATGCATTGCAAAGATTTTGTCAGTTAAGCAAAATGCAGAATTTAGTTAATACTCCCCCTCAAATGAATGTAGATCATCTAAAATCTTCTCTTACTCCCCCTGAGATCATGAGCAAACCATTAAAGTGCAGGTATCTTTTCAGACATTAAAGATTAAGGATGAAAAATAATAATTTGTAACTTTAGTAGGTAATAACCGATTACGTCTTAAGATTTAACATACCAAGTTTAGAGATAAGAAAATTAAATATCTTTTCATCTAAAGGTTTGGTAAATAAATCTGCAAGTTGATAATCTGTTTTTACAAAATAAAGTTCAATTGTTCCTTTTTCTACATTATCTTTGATAAAATGATACCTTACATCAATGTGTTTGGTTTTAGTATGCTGGACAGGATTAGCAGATATGGCAATTGCACTCTTCGAGTCACAGTAGATTGGAATTTTATCATACTTGAATCCATAGTCTCGTAGTTGTGTTCGCATCCACAAGACTTGAGAACAGCAACTGGCAGCAGCTACATATTCTGCTTCTGCAGTCGATATGGAAACGCATAACTGTTTCTTTGAAGCCCAGCTAACGAGCTTGTCTCCAAGAAATTGAACGTGACCAGAAGTACTCTTTCTGTCCAACATGCAACCTGCATGATCTGCATCTGAATATGCAGTCAGTTGAAACCCAGTATCCTTAGGATACCACAAACCAAGGTCTGCAGTCCCCTTCAGATATCTAAAATTCCGTTTGACAGCAGCCAAATGGGAATCTTTGGGAGCAGCTTGATATCTAGAACAAAGACATGTTGAGAACATAATATCTGGTCTACTCGATGTAAGATACATCAAAGAACCAATCATACCTCTATAAGTTCTAAGATCAACACTTGTACCCGAAGGATCAGCGTGAATCTTAGTTCCTGGTGCCATCGGGGTGCCAATAGATTTGCAATCTTCCATTTTGTACTTCCGAAGAATGTCGAAAATGTACTTAGACTGATTGATAAAAATCCCCGTAGAAAGTTGTTTAACTTGTAATCCGAGAAAGAAATTCATCTCTCCCATCATACTCATTTGAAAACGTGACACCATGAGGTTAGAAAAGTTTTTGCAATATTTTGGATTAGTAGAACCAAATATTATATCATCAACATAAATCTGAATAAGAATAATATCAGCTTTTTCCTTCTTTATGAATAAAGTAGTGTCGATCTTACTTTTTGAGAAACTAGACTTGACCAAGAATTTTGATAATACATCATACTAGGCTCGAGGAGCTTGCTTTAATCCATAAAGGGCTTTGTCCAAGATATAGACATGATCTGGCTTATCTGGATTAACGAACCCTTCTGGTTGAGACACATACACTTCTTCTTTAAGAATGTCGTTCAGAAAGGCTGTTTTCACATCCATCTGAAAGACTGTGAAGTTCTTATGAACGGCGTAAGCAAGAAACATTCTGATTGCCTCTATGTGCGCTACTGGAGCATATGTCTCGTCATAATCAATACCTTCCTCTTGCCGATATCCTTTGGCAACAAGTCTAGCTTTGTTTCTGATGACGACACCATCTTCATCCTTTTTGTTCTTGAATACCCACTTAGTTCCTATCACGGTCTTTCCTTCAGGCTTAGGAACTAATCTCCAAACCTTTAGGGCTTCAAACTGATTGAGCTCTTCTTGCATTGCAGATACCCAGTCCGAATCAGCAAGAGCCTCGGATACTCGTGTTGGCTCAATTTTGCTTAGGAACGAGTCATGCATACACTGATTAATAGTCGCTGACCTTGTCTGAACAGGCTTGTCAAAATCTCCAATTACTTGATGTAATGGATGGTCCTTGGTCCAGCGATACTCATGTGGAAGTGGAATAGATAAATTTTGAACATGATCATCATCTTGAAATCCACTTTCAAAATCTTCAGTTTTAATTACAGGAGGGGGGTTTGCAGTTGAAATATCAGGTGTAGAAGTATCAGTTGGAACAACAGATTCTGACTCAACTGAAACAATTACTTCTGATTCAACATTAACTTGTGTATCTTCAATTGTAGGAGTAACAAGAGGAATATGAGTTTCTGTCTGAACTGGGGATGCTTGTTCAGTAATAACTTCTGAAGTGACTGGATGATGACAACTTGTATCTTCAGACCTGTCAATCACAACAGATTTAGGTATATTAGATCCTAGAAACTCATCACAAAAGAATTGAAATAACAAATCTAAATCAGTTAAATGTGAAGTAGATGTAGAAGCGTTATCCGAATTTCTCGCTGTAGACACAGGTTCTGGACTGATCTGCCCAGAAGCTAACACACCAGTTATAACGGGTTCTGAATTGATTTGATCAGAAGCCATCTCTTCATCAAATGTAACATTGACGCTCTCCACAACTGTCTTTAACTTCTTTAGATAAACCCGATATGCAGCAGATGTTGAAGAATAACCGATAAAGATGCCTTCGTCCGCTTTAGCACTGAATTTATTCAGACTCTCTCTGTCGTTAAGCACAAAACATTTACACCCAAATATGTGAAAATATTTGATAGTTGGTGTTCTATTGTTGATTAGCTCATATGGAGTCTTTTGAAAACGGCGGTGTATTATGGAACGATTTTGCGTATGGCATGCAGTCGACACAGCTTCCGCCCACAAGAATAGAGGTAGATCCGATTGGCTAAGCATAGTCCGAGCGGCCTCGACTAGCGTCCTATTACGTCTTTCTACTACTCCATTTTGTTGAGGGGTTCTAGCAGCAGAATATTGATGTGAAATACCAACTGAATCGAGATATTCATCAACAATCTTGTTCTTGAATTCTGTGCCATTGTCAGTTCGAAGGAACTTGACTTGTCGCTGCAGTTTCACCTGGGTTGTCTTTAAGAATGAAATGAGAACTTCAGGTGTCTCATCTTTTGATCGAAGAAATTTGACCCACGTGTATCTTGAGTAATCATCCACAATAACCAACACGTATTTCTTACCACCCAAACTCTGAGTTCTCATTGGACCACATAAATCCATGTGTATCAGTTCTAACGAAGAACTAGTGCTTGGTTCAGGCTTCGGTTTGTGAGCGGCTCTCTTCATCTTACCCTTCTCACAAGCTGCGCATAAATGTTCTTTCTCGTATTTCAGCTCAGGAAGTCCCTTTACCAACTTTCCACGAACCAGCTTGTTGATGTAACGAAAGTTCAAGTGAGATAACCGTCTATGCCAGAGCCAACTTTGTTGTTGTGAAGCTTTTGTCATCAAGCATACCTGATTGTCAATCTGAACTTTTGACAAGTTGATGGTGTAGAGGTTTGTCTTTCTATGTCCACCCAAGAGTTCTGTTCCGTCTTCAGTACGAACTGAGCAACTCTTAGACTTAAAGTTGACCTCTAACCCTTTATCGCAGAATTGACCTATGCTGAATAAGTTGTGCCCCAAACCTTCGACATAGCTCACTTTACTGATCGTTATCTTGTCTTGAATGATATCACCATATCCTAGAATAGGTGAAAGCTGATCGTTTCCAAATCTGACATTTCCACTGAATTTCTCTGTATAGTTAGACAATAAAGCTTTTTGCCCAGTCATATGCTTGGAACATCCACTGTACAAGTACCACATATGCCGGGTCTGCAAGAGAAATCAGGCAATAATAGTTTTAAGTACCCATTTAAAAATGGGTCCTAACATTTTAACACAAGATTTTGGTATCCACTTGAAAATGGACCCTCTGCTCTTTTGAAAACCTTTAAAACCATTTGATCTAGAAGAATATACATGATAAGATCCATACCAATCAGAAGAATCATGAGAATAAGCAAAGTCAGTTTTCCGATAATTATAATAAAATTTAGTAGTAATAGGAGATAACTGAATCAATTGCTTTATTGAGTAATGCTTGTAAGAAGTTACAAGTTTTTGTTTATGAGAAGCACATTGATCAACTATATCAGAATCACTACTAACAGATTTAGTACAAGAATTATCAGTAACTGATTCAGCTATCTCAGCATCCTTCTGTTTTGGTCTCCATTTGGATTGAGCTTTCAGCTTTTTCTTCCTTAAATCTGAAACATAAGATGTAGATTTATTAGGAAAAATAGATTTCTGTGACTAAGGTTTCTTTTGTGTACCAGTGTATTTCTGTTTCTGTAATCGCTGCTTCTTATGTTTCTTACCATTAGCATAGTAATCAGCAGTTACAGAAACTTTGTCATTACTAACACCACTTGGTAACACTTTGTCATTTTCAAGATAAGTAGAATGATCAGGAAGTTTAGAATGAATGTCAAACATATCAGATTCTTCCATGTTCCCATCATCAGAATTAAAAGAATCATTTGCAGACTCAAATAAGTCATCAGAATTATCAGAGAATATTTGAGGTGCCTTTAAAACTGTAGAACACTTTGTTGATTTAACTTGAAAAACAGTGTTCTTTATAACTGTAGAAAACACAATTTGTTGTATATCACCCAAAAGTTTTTCATCAGATAAAACATTTTCAAGCTCGACTATTTTGCTTTCAAGAATAGATGTAGGAACATAAACCTTTGCAATCGCAGGTTTTGCCTTCATCTCAGATGCGGAATAACTAACAAAATAGTCTTTTGAAAGAACTTTTGGTGTTTCTGAAAGATAACTATCATTTAACTTTACATAGTTAAACGGTAGGTGCATTTTCTTTTTATTATTTCTGTTTTCATTTTCTTTGGCCTCATCTTCATCTGACAATTTGGAAACAAATTTGGGTTTCAAATGAGTATGTTTACCAGCACAAGCAAGAAAATCATAGTTATAAAGTGCCGGCTGTTTTCTGATAGCTTTCTTAAGATAATGGGGGTTGTTAAAACCAAGTCCCCATCTTTGCTTAATATCAACCTCTTCATTAGGAGCATAAAGAAAGATGGTTTGATCTGTTTGATCTCTTTTATAAAGTTTAACTTCCAGACCATTTACCTTCTTGTTCAAATTCTTGTTTTCAACCTGCAATTTATAAATAGTTAGTGCAGATTCATTCTTTTCAAACTCATATTTATTTACTTTACCTTCAAACTCAGAAATCTTCTTTTCAAAATCATCTACTTTAGATTTAGAATCAGAATCAGATTTGCGTAAAGAATCAATCAGATCTTTGTTTGAAATAACAGAAGTATTAAGTTCAAAGATCTTCTTGTTCTTTTTAGCAACCTTTTCCTTTTCATTTTTCAGATTATTTTGTAAATTTTGTAGCTCAACCACCATGGTTTCCAATTTGGTAATGAAATCTTTTGGAGTTAAGTTTAATACCTCATTCACTTCTTCATGATCTGACTCGTCATTCTTGTCCTCTTTGCCCATTAGACAAATATGAGCATTTTCTTCTTTCTCTTCACCTTCATCCTCAGAATGATCCAACCAAAACTCATCTTCAGCCATTAGAGCAATACCAGCTTCCTGTTGTCTTGCCAAAAGCAACGTATTCTGATAGTACTGAGAGTTGCGAACTTTCAGCTTTCGACAATCTTTAGCATAATGACCCAACTTGCCGCAGTTATAACATTTGATTGAATCAGTTGAAGGCTTTTCAGCAGCAGTGTAGTCATTCACAAACATCTTCTTCTCATCTGGTTTCTTCTCACCATACCGTTTCTCTTCAAATCTCTTTCCTTCCACTCTTTCTCGGTGTTCATGGTTCTTTGAACTTGATGACGAATAGCGTTGAGAATTAGATCCCGGCTTCTTATAAAATTTCTTTTGAAATGCCCGGGTCAGTAATATCATGGCTTGTTTCAGACTTTCGCCATCATCACTATCAGACATAGAACCAGATTCTGAACTTGAGCTCACTTTCTTTTTCTTCTTCTTCTCAATCTTTTCTTTCTTTTCTTTCTTTGTTTCTCCAACCAAAGCAATCGGATCAGGAACCTTCTCAGCCTTTTTCTTTTCAGCTCTTTTCTCCTCGACCTCTTCCTCATTCTGACGTAATGTCTCATAAACTTCGTGAAGAGGGACTTCACTTAAATCTTTCATCTGCTTCATCCTACGTGTGTGTTTCTTCCATTCAGGACGTAGGATGCTCAGAAATTTTACATTGTTTTCCATCTGCTTCTTCTTAACTTTGTTCTTTGTGAGTTCATTCAGAAGCAAAGTGAATCTTTCATATGTGTCTTCTAGACTCTCATTCTCTTTTGCCTTGAATTCCTCATAGTTATTGATGCAGTTGGCCACCTTTATCTGATTCCCTATCTTTGATCCCATCATCATCTTTTCCAATTGATCCCACATCTGTTTAGCATCATGTTTGAAGCAGTCAATCTTGATGTAGATATCATTTGGAATGCTTTGGAGTAAAAGAGATCTTGCTTGCTTATCAGCTTTAAATCTACTCTTTTGTTCTTCTGAGTACTGAGAGAAATCAACTTCTACTGGTTTTGTCTTTATTTCCTTTTCTACATCTCCATCATCACTTTCACCATCAACATTATTACCATCATGATCATCAACAGGTACATGAATTGTGATTGGTTTCATGGGACCTTCAGTGATAGATAGAAGTATGTTCTCTCCATTTGAATGTCTATCTATGAAATCCAGGAATCTGTCTTTCCATTGTTCGTATTCACCTTTGAACAACACTGGAGGCTTGACATCTGTTCCGATTGAGAGTGCATCTTTGGACGTCATCTCGTTTAACCTGTTTTGAAAAACATAACAAATAAGAAACTAGAACTGATCGTTAGTTCAAAATGTGAAATCACAAGAAAAAAAATCTTGAAAACTAGAAAAATCAGAAAAAAAATCGAAAAATTTGACTAAGTATCAGAACTCGCAAGCCCTAAAACTCGCAGACTGAAGAACTCGCAGACTGATTCTTGCGCGTTCTTTAAATTCTCAGCCAAACGCGCAGACAAACTCGCAAGCAAACTCGCAGAAATTTGCGCGTTTTGAGAAACTCGCAAGCGCCTGAACTCGCTAACCACTGTTCATCCTAGAACTCGCTAACTGTGATGTGCGCGTTTCCCAAACTCGCAGATCAAAGCTTGCGCGTTTGAACTAAACTCGCTAGCCACTCTTGCGCGTTTCAACACTTAGAATAATTTCTTGAATCTTCAAACTCGCATGCCGAAGAACTCGCTGATCACTGTTTCTCCTCAAACTCGCAGGCCAAAGAACTCGCAAACTACTATTCCTTCTAAAACTCGCTAGCTTTGATTAGCGAGTTTGTAGAACTCGCTGGTCACTACTAGCGCGTTTCTTGAAACTCGCAAGTAGCCTTGCGCGTTTGAGACCAAAACCCTTCTTTCGACTTGCGCGTTCTACCCTGATAAACCTTACGCGTTTCACTATGAACTAGCGCGTTTCACGAAGAACTTGCGCGTTTGAGGGATCTAGCGCGTTCTTCCTCCTGTCGACTCAAAAACCATCTTTTTCATCTGAAACTGATCTTTTCTTGGTCCAAATGCTTTGAAACTCTGGAATGATGCTCGATTACAACTCTAGAACGAATTACAATCAAATAAATTTCCCAACAATCACTTACAATACAAAAAGATCAATGAAACAGTGACTTACGACTCAAGAACAAAAACTTAACAAAAATCACAAATTCGATTGAAATTACAGTGCAAAACGAAAATTAAAGTACATAGACTCGATCTAGTACATTTTTCGACCACTTTCTAACACAAATTTGCTCCAAAACACTCTGAAACTCAGAATTTGATTCTGAACATTAACGACCACAGTGACGATGAACAGTAACCCGATTTCTTGAATTTCTTGATTTGATTTCACCTTTGAATCTGCTCTGATACCAATTGAGTGTTCCAGATTCTAGTTCCTATTCGATAACAATCAAACAAACAAGATTTAACAATTGAATTACCTGTTTTGATTACTTGATTTCTCAAATTACACTTTCTCTCTCTAGAACTCTCTCTCTCTCTCTACAATCTGATCTCTTGTAACTCAACTTCTTTCTTATGATAATACAAAGAGAAAACTATTTATACTACTCTCTAAAACAAGGAAACAACAAATACAAAATACATTGACTTTTATTAATAGACTTTGACTTTTAATGAGATTTGACTTTTGCAGCTTTGACTTTCTCAACTTTGACCTTCAGTATTCTTAATCTTGTATCCAACAGATTTATGCTCTAACAGTGATACTTTCAGAAGAACTTTATCACCTTTTTGAAATTCTAAAGGTCTTCTGCGATTATCAGCGTAACTTTTCTGACGATCTCTCGCAGCTTTGAGTCTGTCCTGAATGGTTGATATTTTATCCGTGGTTTCTTGTATAATGTCAGGCCCAATCAGTTGACTATCGCCAATTTCCACCCAACTAAGTGGAGATCTACACTTACGTCCATAGAGAGCTTCGTATGGCGCATATTGAATGTTGGTGTGATAGCTGTTATTGTAAAAGAATTCAACTAACGGCAGATGCTTATCCCAGCTTCCTCCAAAATCTATAGCACAAGCGCGTAACATATCTTCCAAAGTTTGAATGGTCCTTTCCGTTAATCCGTCTGTCTGTGGATGATATGCAGTACTCAGATCCAACCTGGTACCCAGTGCTTTCTGAAATGCTTGCCAAAATCGGGAAGTAAAACGACTATCTTTGTCAGAAATGATAGATAGGGGTACTCCATGCCGAGAGACAATTTCGTCTATATACAACTGTGCCAATCTTTCTATTTTGAAATCCTCTCTTATAGGAAGAAAATGTGCTGATTTCGTAAGTCGATCCACAATGACCCAAATTGCGTCGTTCCCTTTTCCAGTCCTGGGTAGTTTGGTGATAAAATCCATAGATACCTGGTCCCATTTCCATTGTGGTATCTCAGGTTGTTGAAGAAGTCCAGAAGGTTTTTGATGTTCTGCTTTAACTTTCGCACATGTTAAACACTTGCTTACAAACTTAGCAATGTTCTTCTTCATTCCTGGCCACCAATAATATTCCTTCAATCCTTTGTACATTTTATCGGCTCCTGGGTGAACCGAATACCTAGATCGGTGAGCTTCTTCCAAAATAGTCGATCGCAGATCATCAACCTTTGGTACCCAAACTTAATTCTTGAAATATCGTACTCCATCTGATTGTGATTCAAACTCTTTTTCCAAATTATGCAAGGCTTCACAACAAAGATTTTCTGTTTTCAATGCTTTCTCTTAAGCTTCACGAACTTGTGTCTTAAGGCTTGATTGAACCAACATTCCCAAGGCTCGTTCCCTTGTTGGTTTTACTCTTTCTTTCCTGCTTAATGCATCTGCTACCACATTAGCTTTACCAGGATGATTTTTTATTTCGCAATCATAATCATTAAGCAGCTCTACCCATCTCCACTGTCTCATGTTCAACATTTTCTGATAAAAAATATGCTGAAGACTTTTGTGATCAGTATAGATGGTACATTTAGTGCCATAAAGGTAATGTCTCCAGATTTTTAAAGCAAAAACCACTGCTCCCAATTCCAAGTCATGAGTGGTGTAGTTCTTTTCATGAACTTTGAGTTGTCTTGACGTATAAGCTATAACCTTATTCCTCTGCATTAATACACATCCCAAGCCTTGATGTGATGCGTCACAATACACCACAAAATCATCCGTACCTTCCGGTAACGCAAGAATTGGTGCGTCACATAACTTGCGTTTAAGCATTTGAAATGCTTCCTCCTATTTTTCTTCCCAGATAAATTTCTTATCTTTCTGAGTCAGTGCTATCAGCGGTTGAGCGATTTTTGAAAAATTCGCTATGAATCTTCGGTAATAACTTGCCAGAACAAGAAATTGACGAATTTCTGTTGGTGTCCTTGGAGTTTCCCATTTCTTGATGGCTTCAACTTTTGCCGGGTCAACATGAATTCCTTTTTCATTAACCACATGACCCAAAAAATGTAACTCTCGAAGCCAAAATTCACATTTGGAAAACATAGCATACAACTTCTGATCTTTGAGTAGATCTAAAATCAACTTCAAATGTTTCTTATGATCTTCCTTACTTCGCGAATAAATCAAAATGTCGTCTATGAATACAATCACGAACTTGTCTAAATACGGCCGACATACTCTATTCATTAAATCCATGAAAACTGCCGGTGCGTTCGTCAATCCAAAGGGCATAACTAGAAACTCATAATGTCCATAACGAATTCTAAATGTCGTCTTATCAATATCCTCTTCACGAACTCTCATTTGATGATATCCAGATCGCAAGTCAATCTTTGAGAAGTACGTTGCGCCTTGCAGTTGATCAAACAGATCGTCAATTCGAGGAAGTGGGTATCGATTCTTGAGGGTTAGCTTATTGAGTTCTCTGTAATCGATACACATTCGGAATGTTCCATCTTTCTTCTTAACAAAAAGGACTGGAGCTCCCCATGGCGAAGAACTGGGTCTGATAAATCCTTTGTCAAGCAGCTCTTGAAGTTGTTCAGACAGTTCTTGCATTTCGGATGGCGCCAAACGGTATGGTGTCTTAGCCACTGGTGCAGCTCCCGGAATTAAATCAATGCGGAATTCGACTTGTCTTGGTGGAGGTATCCCAGGTAGATCTTCAGGAAATACTTCGGGAAAGTCTCGAACTACAGGAATATCTTGTAAGCACTTCTCCTTGGTCTCTTTATTGACTACATGAGCTAAAAACGCAATATATTCTTTCCTTAAATACTTCTGCATCTTCATGCAGGACACTATTCTTAACTTCCTTTTGGATTTTTCTCCATGTACTATAAGTACTTCTCCTTTAGGTAACGGAATTCGAAGAGTCTTTTCGGAGCAACATATTTCCGCTTGGTTATTAGATAACCAATCCATGCCCACAACTATGTCAAAGCTTCCTAACTTTATTGGAATTAGATCTATCTTAAATTCCTTTTCAGCTAGACTTAGGGTACAATTTGAAAATACATCTTCAACCCTAATCTCTTGTCCGTTAGCGAACTCAATGACATAAGTTTCTTTTAGCTTTTGGGGCATTTGATTAATTTTTGATCTAAAACTTAATGACACAAAGCTTCTATCTGCTCCGGAATCAAACAATACAGATGCATGATGATTATTTACAAGAAACGTACCTGTGATCACATCCGGATCTTGTCTCGCTTCTTCCGCTCCAATTTCGAATACTCGGCCTCGTGCTTGACCTTTTTGATTCCTCTGATTGACCGGTCGAGTCTGATTTGCGTTCATCCTTCTGATAAATTTGGGACAGGCATTTCTGAAGTGATCCTGACTCCCACACTCAAAACAAGCTCGCTTTCCCCCATTCTTACAATCTTTCGCATAATGACCTCCTTTGTTGCATTTGAGACAAATAACACAGTTTCCGAAATGATGATTGTTGCACTTACCGCATCTCGGATATACTTCCTTTCCTTTATCGGCTGTTTGAGTCTGAATCCCATAATTACCCACTGTTCTCTGTTCCTTCCCTCTTCTTCTGTCAAACGATCTCTTTGAAATTTCCTCGACCTTCCTTTTTCCTTTGACTTTATCGTGAGTGAAAAGTCCCGATCGATTGGCATTATTGGTGAGCTTGGTTGCCAGATTTACCGCCTCCTGAATGGTTTTTGGATTACCCGAAGTCACATCCCCTCGGATTTCTGGAGCTAAACCCTAGACATATCTGTCTACTCGATTCTCTTCTGGTGTAACCAGATGTGGCACCATTTTCGCCAGTTCATGAAATCGTGCCGTGTACGTATCAATGTCGTTTCCTTTCATTTCATGCTCCCATAACTCTGCTTGTAATTTCTGCATTTCGCTTCTTGAACAATATTCTTCCTTAAGCATTTCTTTAAACTCATCCCAAGTGAGTTTGTTAGCTGCTTCTTTTCCTCTAGTCTGCACTTGAGTGTTCCACCACGTCAGTGCTCTCCCTTGTAGTAAGCAAGCTGCGAATTCTACTTTGTTTGCTTCCGAGCATTTACTTATGTGAAGAACGGATTCCATTCCTTCAATCCAAGATAATAACCCAACAACTCCTTCGGTACCGTGAAATTCTTTTGGATTACAAGACCTAAAAGTCTTATATGTACATTTTTTTTCTACATTTGCACCGACCCTTGGTTGATTAGGTTGGTTAGCATTTAGACCTGCTGCTATCTGACTGACTATGTTAGGAAGTGTGGCTAAGATTTGCTCGGATACGAGTCATGCAATCTCAGGATCTTCTCTTCTTGGCGGCATAATTCTAATGCAACAATTTATTTTAAAGCCACGTCAATATTTAATTCCATATTCTTATTTCCCTTATTTCTATCCTATAATCTTAATACAATATAAATTGTATTTGTTTATTCCATATTATTATTTCCCGAGACCCAGTAGTTTTCTAACGTTGTCATACCGACTGGTTGAGACACTGGTATTCCAGCACATGGTGGTGGCGATACCCTCCGACCCCTAAGTCGAGAAGGCCCCGCCTCGTCCCTACGTGGGACAGGTGTATTCTCTCGCTCGAATGTGGCAGGTGGAGTCGGCTCCGATGTAGGTGTGACCGATCTCTCCGGTGATCGATCGGAATCTGAATAACCGTGCTCAGATGGGTCAAAATCATCATTCGTCGGAGTATTTCTTCTAGGTATGTAGGTGAGGTAGCCTGATTCGTCAGGCGACTGTTCTTGGTGAGATGGTGATCGTGACATATTGACTGCGATAATTAATAAAGTTTAATTGTCAATCATGCTATAATTTTTATTAAAAACCAAAAATACCATGCAAACTCACATAACAATCATGCTTTTCATTTTTGTATCAAAAAGTTTCTATTTTTAGTAATTCCTAGTATAGCCAATCCATGTCCCCTTTATACACACTTAAATTAAACAAAGGTGATCATGCTTTGTTTAAGTTAAAATATAATAACGTGAGACACATCTTAGTTATACTAATAGCACACCTAAATTTTGAAAACTTTATTTGTAAAAGGTTATAGTGTAAGGTTTTTAGAAATAAAACCGGTATTCCCTATAACCTATGGCTCTGATACCAAATCTGTCACACCCCGCTAAAGCGGAAACACGAGGCATAACAGCTCCGATTTCATAGCACAAGCTTATAAACATACCAACATTCATTTAACTTTCAAAAGACATTACATTTTTAAGAACGTAGTATTGACATTGTTTACAATTCCCAAACTTAAAATATATCAATACGCATAAAACATAATAATCTTGTTTCAAAATATGAAGTGCGCTGCTAAAACATCATGGAATTACCTTCTTGATTCCTGAAAAGCATGAATAAAACCAAGGTCAACTACAAAGAGTTGGTGAGTTCACAGGTTTTAGATATGCACAAATCAATTTATATGCAAGTTGACATTGTAAATCACGTGTAAAAACAAATCTTCACTTCTTTGATTCATGAGTACCATAATTCAATTTCTTTATGATAAGTGTATGCAAAGATAATATTACGTTGAGCCACTACTAAGCCGTCCCTGACCAATTTCAACGCCCCCGATGAACTAACTCAGCGGTGGTTCAAGCCACATGTTCAGTCATCTTCTCTAGTATAGTGCACCCCTGCTCGTCAGCATTAAGGTGGGTTTGTCACACCAAATAGCGCTATCCACTAATACTATAGGACCGATTTTCTTCGAGTTAATAGTAGTGTCACGGGGTCTTAACATTTAATACTCAACACATCAATTGCATACTTATCATATAGCATATAATTCCAAACGCTTTTAACAAGCCTTATAAATTGCTGATTTGCAATACTTTCACACAATTCTCATGAATCTTTATATACGCAATTAAAGCATGCTTTTCACCCCAAAATCAGTTAAAACGATAAAAGTGAGACTGTGAATACTCACCTTTTGAAGAAAGTGCGGTGCTTTAGAGATAGAGTTCACCGGTAGTTGTCACTCCCTAAGTTTCCTATAACGAAAGATGCCATACGTCAAAACTTGTTCCTAAATCCAAGTAATCCGTCCAAGTGATTTATTGAAATGCCAATAAGTATGTGTATTAGTTCAAATTTAATTTAAAGCTAAAAAAATAGAATTTAGAATACTTAATACAATGCTTAAATTTGATAGAACTATCTTTCTGGATTTTCAGCACTTGCTGTCCAAAACAATGAGTCTATAAAAAGATAAAGATAACTGATCTTCCAAAGGACTTTATTTACCAAAATTTTTGAGGAATTAATATACTGAGTTATGAACAATTCTGAAAATTTTCATAATTTATATATGTGTTTTGGTACCCCAAATAAATTCCACAAAACAGAAGGTCACTGATTTTCATATCAGTGACACACTTCACTTGCAGCTTACATTAGGGATATCAAGACTCAGAATTATGCAATGAGCCATATATGGTTGCAAAGCTAACTCAAAAATCTAACTTTTGGAAAACATTTCACTCAATTTGGACAAAAATTGAGGGAGTTATGGTCTTTGGAAGATGGGTGAATGATTCTGCCAATTCTGGACAGATTACACCACTTTCTTCTAAAATGAATTTGAGTGACCTAATCTCCATAATTTTGAGTGATTCTTGATGCTATGATTCACTAATACCATAAATTGAGTTTTTGTAACAAAAAGCCCAAATTTTTATAGCTTATAAACTGACTTATAAAGCTCAAAAAGTGAATGCATGAACCATGACAGCAAGCTGTGATATAGATTAAGCTTGCAAAAAGTGATAAGATGATCATTTAGTCATGGTTTTTAGAATAACACATGACCTCACATCATGAACCAATATACAATAATTTTTAACAATCACTTATGCATCATGGATTCATAGCAACCACCAATGCTCATCCAATCCCATGCATTACAATAACACTTACCAAACAATTGATATCAAGACATTTAAATGCTCTTAATCACATAAGATGGAACAATCTTATTTTAAGATTTTATTTATACTTAAAATTGATACAAATACCTAATTTCCACTCTAAAATTATAAAAATTTCGTAGGTAATAATACCACACTTCACAACATTGAAATATTTGGTCAAAATCTCAAAGATTACATTCAAATCCCCAATTTTTACTTGGAAAATCATACAATGGTTTTACCTTACAATGGTATAATCTACCAATGCATCCCATTTCATTTCCAAAAACAAGGTTATGTAACCACAAGAAAATATGATGAAGAACACATAAACTTTTGATAATAAACTTGAAAAATGAGAGTGTTAAGATGATTACCTTCTCAAAAAGTGATGAAAACTTGTATTGTTGATGAAATAAGGTGGTTCTTTCTTGAAGATTTTTTGAAAATTGATGGAGGTGAGGGTGTGGTGGTGGTGGCGGCGATTAGAGAGAAGAGGCGAGGGAGATGAAAAGGTTTGAAAAAAAATGAGAGCATTAAGTTTGTCTTGGTGTTTTAATGCCCTATTTATTTATTTATTTTTTTTTAAAAGAAAATAACATGTAAAATGGTATAATGAAGACATGTGTCCTATGACTAATCAAGTAAATCTTTATTTATTTATTTTTTTTATACTTAGCCTATTAAATTGAAATATCAGATATATTTGAGAACCGAAATACCCGATTCTCAATTTTTGTTTAAACAACTTTTATGTAGAAAAAATGCAAATATTTCAACTAAAATAATATAACTTTATAATTTTGGTCTTAATTGTAATTTTGGCATTTCTGAACTGTGACGGTCTGTTACTGGACTGTTCCAGATATTTTACGCATCTTCCGAAATTTTCGGAAAAATTTTATCTTAATGACTTTTAATTAAAATCTAGGAGTGACAAAACTTATAAAATAATCTAAGGGTGCTAACCTTAATATTCAGAATTTGACAGGTGTCACAGTCTCCCCTTCTTCGAAAAATTTCGTCCCGAAATTTATAACTGTTATTTCTGGACAGGCTTTTCATTAAACAATTGAGGATACTTGCGTTTCATGAAATCTTCTCTTTCCCAAGTATATTCAGGTCCATGACGTGAATTCCAACGGACCTTTAAAATTGGAATTTTGCTGCGCCTAAGACGTTTAGTTTCACGGTCAAGAATCTCAATAGGTTCCTCTCTAAAACACAGGCGCCCATCAACTTTTACTTCATCTGGTGACACAATCATTGATTTGTCTATCAGACATTTCTTTAAATTTGACACATGAAAATTGTCATGAATAACACTTAACTCTTGAGGTAAGCTCAGCTTATAGGCTACCGATCCAATTCTCTCCAGTATCTCAAACGGACCAATATATCTTGGATTTAGCTTACCTCTTTTCCCGAATCTGATCATTCCCTTCCATGGTGATTGTTAGAGCATAAATCTGTTGGATACAAGATTAAGAATACTGAAGGTCAAAGTTGAGAAAGTCAAAGCTGCAAAAGTCAAATCTCATTAAAAGTCAAAGTCTATTAATAAAAGTCAATGTATTTTGTATTTGTCGTTTCCTTGTTTTAGAGAGTAGTATAAATAGTTTTCTCTTTGTATTATCATAAGAAAGAAGTTGAGTTACAAGAGATCAGATTGTAGAGAGAGAGAGAGAGAGAGTTCTAGAGAGAGAAAGTGTAATTTGAGAAATCAAGTAATCAAAACAGGTAATTCAATTGTTAAATCTTGTTTGTTTGATTGTTATCGAATAGGAACTAGAATCTGGAACACTCAATTGCTTTCTCTCTCTCTCTCTACAATCTGATCTCTTGTAACTCAACTTCTTTCTTATGATAATACAAAGAGAAAACTATTTATACTACTCTCTAAAACAAGGAAACAACAAATACAAAATACATTGACTTTTATTAATAGACTTTGACTTTTAATGAGATTTGACTTTTGCAGCTTTGACTTTCTCAACTTTGACCTTCAGTATTCTTAATCTTGTATCCAACAGATTTATGCTCTAACAATCTCCCCCTTTGGATTCAAGATCACTTTTGAAAGATCTAGCAATTCAGTCTTCACTTTAAGCTCTGTCAAAAACAATCTCCCTTTTACTTTGATGGTCTTCTTTCCAAAGCTTTCTTCAAACGAATAACAATTTTCTCAAAACTTTCACACAAAACTTTCAGACTTTGGAAAGAAATTACCTTCAGAATCAGCTCGAATGCTTTAGCAAATAATCTTCAAAGAAAAATTCCTCAAAACTTCAGAAATTCTTTAATCATCTTCAAAACTTTAAATCTTTGTCATTTCTTTGAAATCATCTCCCTTTATCTTCACAAACTTTAACATTTCTTCATACCATCTCCACAATACATTTCTTCATATCATCTCCCCCTTTTTGATGATTTGAGCATTGATATCATCAAAACTTTGTCGTCCAAGAAATGTCTTTGACCATTCTGATCTAAGCCTCTGATTTTTTGCCAATTCGAACAATGTATTTATCCAGATCTTTTCAAATCCAGACAAAATAAGAATGTAACACCTGAATCAACAAATGAATCAGTTAATATGCCTGTCAGTAACACAAAGTCACTGTGTGTAACAAATACACAATATAAAGGAGCTTTTTGATGTTCACTCCCCCAGGGCTTCCATCCAATCATCGAAATACCACACAGGCAATTTCTATGAATGTTATAACAAAGAAACGAATTCTTTGTGTGCTCGTGCATGTGTAGAAAGAATTAAGCACGAATAATTGCTTTTTAAGGCTCAACATAGTGTAAACCATTGTGTGGAAGTGGTTTGAACATTTAAGAACATGTTTTCTATACCTGAAAGTTGTCCTTCTTTCAGATATATGTGAGATTAAGATAGGAAATTTAGCTTGTCGCTCAATCTTAAATCTCAGAAAGTCAGCTGTAGTCATGTAGATATGATCGTGTCAGCTTCTCTCATCCTGTAACTCTCAAAGTCTAGTCAAAAATTTATTCACAAAATTTATTCGAAAATAAACGACGGAAAACAGTAAAACAATTATAGAACGAGTTCTGATCAGAAGTAATCAGAAATCATTGTCTTACTCCTTGTTACTTATAAGCTCCCCCTAAAATCATGCATTGCAAAGATTTTGTCAGTTAAGCAAAATGCAGAATTTAGTTAATACTCCCCCTCAAATGAATGTAGATCATCTAAAATCTTCTCTTACTCCCCCTGAGATCATGAGCAAACCATTAAAGTGCAGGTATCTTTTCAGACATTAAAGATTAAGGATGAAAAATAATAATTTGTAACTTTAGTAGGTAATAACCGATTACGTCTTAAGATTTAACATACCAAGTTTAGAGATAAGAAAATTAAATATCTTTTCATCTAAAGGTTTGGTAAATAAATCTGCAAGTTGATAATCTGTTTTTACAAAATAAAGTTCAATTGTTCCTTTTTCTACATTATCTTTGATAAAATGATACCTTACATCAATGTGTTTGGTTTTAGTATGCTGGACAGGATTAGCAGATATGGCAATTGCACTCTTCGAGTCACAGTAGATTGGAATTTTATCATACTTGAATCCATAGTCTCGTAGTTGTGTTCGCATCCACAAGACTTGAGAACAGCAACTGGCAGCAGCTACATATTCTGCTTCTGCAGTCGATGTGGAAACGCATAACTGTTTCTTTGAAGCCCAGCTAACGAGCTTGTCTCCAAGAAATTGAACGTGACCAGAAGTACTCTTTCTGTCCAACATGCAACCTGCATGATCTGCATCTGAATATGCAGTCAGTTGAAACCCAGTATCCTTAGGATACCACAAACCAAGGTCTGCAGTCCCCTTCAGATATCTAAAATTCCGTTTGACAGCAGCCAAATGGGAATCTTTGGGAGCAGCTTGATATCTAGAACAAAGACATGTTGAGAACATAATATCTGGTCTACTCGATGTAAGATACATCAAAGAACCAATCATACCTCTATAAGTTCTAAGATCAACACTTGTACCCGAAGGATCAGCGTGAATCTTAGTTCCTGGTGCCATCGGGGTGCCAATAGATTTGCAATCTTCCATTTTGTACTTCCGAAGAATGTCGAAAATGTACTTAGACTGATTGATAAAAATCCCCGTAGAAAGTTGTTTAACTTGTAATCCGAGAAAGAAATTCATCTCTCCCATCATACTCATTTGAAAACGTGACACCATGAGGTTAGAAAAGTTTTTGCAATATTTTGGATTAGTAGAACCAAATATTATATCATCAACATAAATCTGAATAAGAATAATATCAGCTTTTTCCTTCTTTATGAATAAAGTAGTGTCGATCTTACTTTTTGAGAAACTAGACTTGACCAAGAATTTTGATAATACATCATACTAGGCTCGAGGAGCTTGCTTTAATCCATAAAGGGCTTTGTCCAAGATATAGACATGATCTGGCTTATCTGGATTAACGAACCCTTCTGGTTGAGACACATACACTTCTTCTTTAAGAATGTCGTTCAGAAAGGCTGTTTTCACATCCATCTGAAAGACTGTGAAGTTCTTATGAACGGCGTAAGCAAGAAACATTCTGATTGCCTCTATGTGCGCTACTGGAGCATATGTCTCGTCATAATCAATACCTTCCTCTTGCCGATATCCTTTGGCAACAAGTCTAGCTTTGTTTCTGATGACGACACCATCTTCATCCTTTTTGTTCTTGAATACCCACTTAGTTCCTATCACGGTCTTTCCTTCAGGCTTAGGAACTAATCTCCAAACCTTTAGGGCTTCAAACTGATTGAGCTCTTCTTGCATTGCAGATACCCAGTCCGAATCAGCAAGAGCCTCGGATACTCGTGTTGGCTCAATTTTGCTTAGGAACGAGTCATGCATACACTGATTAATAGTCGCTGACCTTGTCTGAACAGGCTTGTCAAAATCTCCAATTACTTGATGTAATGGATGGTCCTTGGTCCAGCGATACTCATGTGGAAGTGGAATAGATAAATTTTGAACATGATCATCATCTTGAAATCCACTTTCAAAATCTTCAGTTTTAATTACAGGAGGGGGGTTTGCAGTTGAAATATCAGGTGTAGAAGTATCAGTTGGAACAACAGATTCTGACTCAACTGAAACAATTACTTCTGATTCAACATTAACTTGTGTATCTTCAATTGTAGGAGTAACAAGAGGAATATGAGTTTCTGTCTGAACTGGGGATGCTTGTTCAGTAATAACTTCTGAAGTGACTGGATGATGACAACTTGTATCTTCAGACCTGTCAATCACAACAGATTTAGGTATATTAGATCCTAGAAACTCATCACAAAAGAATTGAAATAACAAATCTAAATCAGTTAAATGTGAAGTAGATGTAGAAGCGTTATCCGAATTTCTCGCTGTAGACACAGGTTCTGGACTGATCTGCCCAGAAGCTAACACACCAGTTATAACGGGTTCTGAATTGATTTGATCAGAAGCCATCTCTTCATCAAATGTAACATTGACGCTCTCCACAACTGTCTTTAACTTCTTTAGATAAACCCGATATGCAGCAGATGTTGAAGAATAACCGATAAAGATGCCTTCGTCCGCTTTAGCACTGAATTTATTCAGACTCTCTCTGTCGTTAAGCACAAAACATTTACACCCAAATATGTGAAAATATTTGATAGTTGGTGTTCTATTGTTGATTAGCTCATATGGAGTCTTTTGAAAACGGCGGTGTATTATGGAACGATTTTGCGTATGGCATGCAGTCGACACAGCTTCCGCCCACAAGAATAGAGGTAGATCCGATTGGCTAAGCATAGTCCGAGCGGCCTCGACTAGCGTCCTATTACGTCTTTCTACTACTCCATTTTGTTGAGGGGTTCTAGCAGCAGAATATTGATGTGAAATACCAACTGAATCGAGATATTCATCAACAATCTTGTTCTTGAATTCTGTGCCATTGTCAGTTCGAAGGAACTTGACTTGTCGCTGCAGTTTCACCTGGGTTGTCTTTAAGAATGAAATGAGAACTTCAGGTGTCTCATCTTTTGATCGAAGAAATTTGACCCACGTGTATCTTGAGTAATCATCCACAATAACCAACACGTATTTCTTACCACCCAAACTCTGAGTTCTCATTGGACCACATAAATCCATGTGTATCAGTTCTAACGAAGAACTAGTGCTTGGTTCAGGCTTCGGTTTGTGAGCGGCTCTCTTCATCTTACCCTTCTCACAAGCTGCGCATAAATGTTCTTTCTCGTATTTCAGCTCAGGAAGTCCCTTTACCAACTTTCCACGAACCAGCTTGTTGATGTAACGAAAGTTCAAGTGAGATAACCGTCTATGCCAGAGCCAACTTTGTTGTTGTGAAGCTTTTGTCATCAAGCATACCTGATTGTCAATCTGAACTTTTGACAAGTTGATGGTGTAGAGGTTTGTCTTTCTATGTCCACCCAAGAGTTCTGTTCCGTCTTCAGTACGAACTGAGCAACTCTTAGACTTAAAGTTGACCTCTAACCCTTTATCGCAGAATTGACCTATGCTGAATAAGTTGTGCCCCAAACCTTCGACATAGCTCACTTTACTGATCGTTATCTTGTCTTGAATGATATCACCATATCCTAGAATAGGTGAAAGCTGATCGTTTCCAAATCTGACATTTCCACTGAATTTCTCTGTATAGTTAGACAATAAAGCTTTTTGCCCAGTCATATGCTTGGAACATCCACTGTACAAGTACCACATATGCCGGGTCTGCAAGAGAAATCAGGCAATAATAGTTTTAAGTACCCATTTAAAAATGGGTCCTAACATTTTAACACAAGATTTTGGTATCCACTTGAAAATGGACCCTCTGCTCTTTTGAAAACCTTTAAAACCATTTGATCTAGAAGAATATACATGATAAGATCCATACCAATCAGAAGAATCATGAGAATAAGCAAAGTCAGTTTTCCGATAATTATAATAAAATTTAGTAGTAATAGGAGATAACTGAATCAATTGCTTTATTGAGTAATGCTTGTAAGAAGTTACAAGTTTTTGTTTATGAGAAGCACATTGATCAACTATATCAGAATCACTACTAACAGATTTAGTACAAGAATTATCAGTAACTGATTCAGCTATCTCAGCATCCTTCTGTTTTGGTCTCCATTTGGATTGAGCTTTCAGCTTTTTCTTCCTTAAATCTGAAACATAAGATGTAGATTTATTAGGAAAAATAGATTTCTGTGACTAAGGTTTCTTTTGTGTACCAGTGTATTTCTGTTTCTGTAATCGCTGCTTCTTATGTTTCTTACCATTAGCATAGTAATCAGCAGTTACAGAAACTTTGTCATTACTAACACCACTTGGTAACACTTTGTCATTTTCAAGATAAGTAGAATGATCAGGAAGTTTAGAATGAATGTCAAACATATCAGATTCTTCCATGTTCCCATCATCAGAATTAAAAGAATCATTTGCAGACTCAAATAAGTCATCAGAATTATCAGAGAATATTTGAGGTGCCTTTAAAACTGTAGAACACTTTGTTGATTTAACTTGAAAAACAGTGTTCTTTATAACTGTAGAAAACACAATTTGTTGTATATCACCCAAAAGTTTTTCATCAGATAAAACATTTTCAAGCTCGACTATTTTGCTTTCAAGAATAGATGTAGGAACATAAACCTTTGCAATCGCAGGTTTTGCCTTCATCTCAGATGCGGAATAACTAACAAAATAGTCTTTTGAAAGAACTTTTGGTGTTTCTGAAAGATAACTATCATTTAACTTTACATAGTTAAACGGTAGGTGCATTTTCTTTTTATTATTTCTGTTTTCATTTTCTTTGGCCTCATCTTCATCTGACAATTTGGAAACAAATTTGGGTTTCAAATGAGTATGTTTACCAGCACAAGCAAGAAAATCATAGTTATAAAGTGCCGGCTGTTTTCTGATAGCTTTCTTAAGATAATGGGGGTTGTTAAAACCAAGTCCCCATCTTTGCTTAATATCAACCTCTTCATTAGGAGCATAAAGAAAGATGGTTTGATCTGTTTGATCTCTTTTATAAAGTTTAACTTCCAGACCATTTACCTTCTTGTTCAAATTCTTGTTTTCAACCTGCAATTTATAAATAGTTAGTGCAGATTCATTCTTTTCAAACTCATATTTATTTACTTTACCTTCAAACTCAGAAATCTTCTTTTCAAAATCATCTACTTTAGATTTAGAATCAGAATCAGATTTGCGTAAAGAATCAATCAGATCTTTGTTTGAAATAACAGAAGTATTAAGTTCAAAGATCTTCTTGTTCTTTTTAGCAACCTTTTCCTTTTCATTTTTCAGATTATTTTGTAAATTTTGTAGCTCAACCACCATGGTTTCCAATTTGGTAATGAAATCTTTTGGAGTTAAGTTTAATACCTCATTCACTTCTTCATGATCTGACTCGTCATTCTTGTCCTCTTTGCCCATTAGACAAATATGAGCATTTTCTTCTTTCTCTTCACCTTCATCCTCAGAATGATCCAACCAAAACTCATCTTCAGCCATTAGAGCAATACCAGCTTCCTGTTGTCTTGCCAAAAGCAACGTATTCTGATAGTACTGAGAGTTGCGAACTTTCAGCTTTCGACAATCTTTAGCATAATGACCCAACTTGCCGCAGTTATAACATTTGATTGAATCAGTTGAAGGCTTTTCAGCAGCAGTGTAGTCATTCACAAACATCTTCTTCTCATCTGGTTTCTTCTCACCATACCGTTTCTCTTCAAATCTCTTTCCTTCCACTCTTTCTCGGTGTTCATGGTTCTTTGAACTTGATGACGAATAGCGTTGAGAATTAGATCCCGGCTTCTTATAAAATTTCTTTTGAAATGCCCGGGTCAGTAATATCATGGCTTGTTTCAGACTTTCGCCATCATCACTATCAGACATAGAACCAGATTCTGAACTTGAGCTCACTTTCTTTTTCTTCTTCTTCTCAATCTTTTCTTTCTTTTCTTTCTTTGTTTCTCCAACCAAAGCAATCGGATCAGGAACCTTCTCAGCCTTTTTCTTTTCAGCTCTTTTCTCCTCGACCTCTTCCTCATTCTGACGTAATGTCTCATAAACTTCGTGAAGAGGGACTTCACTTAAATCTTTCATCTGCTTCATCCTACGTGTGTGTTTCTTCCATTCAGGACGTAGGATGCTCAGAAATTTTACATTGTTTTCCATCTGCTTCTTCTTAACTTTGTTCTTTGTGAGTTCATTCAGAAGCAAAGTGAATCTTTCATATGTGTCTTCTAGACTCTCATTCTCTTTTGCCTTGAATTCCTCATAGTTATTGATGCAGTTGGCCACCTTTATCTGATTCCCTATCTTTGATCCCATCATCATCTTTTCCAATTGATCCCACATCTGTTTAGCATCATGTTTGAAGCAGTCAATCTTGATGTAGATATCATTTGGAATGCTTTGGAGTAAAAGAGATCTTGCTTGCTTATCAGCTTTAAATCTACTCTTTTGTTCTTCTGAGTACTGAGAGAAATCAACTTCTACTGGTTTTGTCTTTATTTCCTTTTCTACATCTCCATCATCACTTTCACCATCAACATTATTACCATCATGATCATCAACAGGTACATGAATTGTGATTGGTTTCATGGGACCTTCAGTGATAGATAGAAGTATGTTCTCTCCATTTGAATGTCTATCTATGAAATCCAGGAATCTGTCTTTCCATTGTTCGTATTCACCTTTGAACAACACTGGAGGCTTGACATCTGTTCCGATTGAGAGTGCATCTTTGGACGTCATCTCGTTTAACCTGTTTTGAAAAACATAACAAATAAGAAACTAGAACTGATCGTTAGTTCAAAATGTGAAATCACAAGAAAAAAAATCTTGAAAACTAGAAAAATCAGAAAAAAAATCGAAAAATTTGACTAAGTATCAGAACTCGCAAGCCCTAAAACTCGCAGACTGAAGAACTCGCAGACTGATTCTTGCGCGTTCTTTAAATTCTCAGCCAAACGCGCAGACAAACTCGCAAGCAAACTCGCAGAAATTTGCGCGTTTTGAGAAACTCGCAAGCGCCTGAACTCGCTAACCACTGTTCATCCTAGAACTCGCTAACTGTGATGTGCGCGTTTCCCAAACTCGCAGATCAAAGCTTGCGCGTTTGAACTAAACTTGCTAGCCACTCTTGCGCGTTTCAACACTTAGAATAATTTCTTGAATCTTCAAACTCGCATGCCGAAGAACTCGCTGATCACTGTTTCTCCTCAAACTCGCAGGCCAAAGAACTCGCAAACTACTATTCCTTCTAAAACTCGCTAGCTTTGATTAGCGAGTTTGTAGAACTCGCTGGTCACTACTAGCGCGTTTCTTGAAACTCGCAAGTAGCCTTGCGCGTTTGAGACCAAAACCCTTCTTTCGACTTGCGCGTTCTACCCTGATAAACCTTACGCGTTTCACTATGAACTAGCGCGTTTCACGAAGAACTTGCGCGTTTGAGGGATCTAGCGCGTTCTTCCTCCTGTCGACTCAAAAACCATCTTTTTCATCTGAAACTGATCTTTTCTTGGTCCAAATGCTTTGAAACTCTGGAATGATGCTCGATTACAACTCTAGAACGAATTACAATCAAATAAATTTCCCAACAATCACTTACAATACAAAAAGATCAATGAAACAGTGACTTACGACTCAAGAACAAAAACTTAACAAAAATCACAAATTCGATTGAAATTACAGTGCAAAACGAAAATTAAAGTACATAGACTCGATCTAGTACATTTTTCGACCACTTTCTAACACAAATTTGCTCCAAAACACTCTGAAACTCAGAATTTGATTCTGAACATTAACGACCACAGTGACGATGAACAGTAACCCGATTTCTTGAATTTCTTGATTTGATTTCACCTTTGAATCTGCTCTGATACCAATTGAGTGTTCCAGATTCTAGTTCCTATTCGATAACAATCAAACAAACAAGATTTAACAATTGAATTACCTGTTTTGATTACTTGATTTCTCAAATTACACTTTCTCTCTCTAGAACTCTCTCTCTCTCTCTACAATCTGATCTCTTGTAACTCAACTTCTTTCTTATGATAATACAAAGAGAAAACTATTTATACTACCCTCTAAAACAAGGAAACAACAAATACAAAATACATTGACTTTTATTAATAGACTTTGACTTTTAATGAGATTTGACTTTTGCAGCTTTGACTTTCTCAACTTTGACCTTCAGTATTCTTAATCTTGTATCCAACAGATTTATGCTCTAACAGTGATACTTTCAGAAGAACTTTATCACCTTTTTGAAATTCTAAAGGTCTTCTGCGATTATCAGCGTAACTTTTCTGACGATCTCTCGCAGCTTTGAGTCTGTCCTGAATGGTTGATATTTTATCCGTGGTTTCTTGTATAATGTCAGGCCCAATCAGTTGACTATCGCCAATTTCCACCCAACTAAGTGGAGATCTACACTTACGTCCATAGAGAGCTTCGTATGGCGCATATTGAATGTTGGTGTGATAGCTGTTATTGTAAAAGAATTCAACTAACGGCAGATGCTTATCCCAGCTTCCTCCAAAATCTATAGCACAAGCGCGTAACATATCTTCCAAAGTTTGAATGGTCCTTTCCGTTAATCCGTCTGTCTGTGGATGATATGCAGTACTCAGATCCAACCTGGTACCCAGTGCTTTCTGAAATGCTTGCCAAAATCGGGAAGTAAAACGACTATCTTTGTCAGAAATGATAGATAGGGGTACTCCATGCCGAGAGACAATTTCGTCTATATACAACTGTGCCAATCTTTCTATTTTGAAATCCTCTCTTATAGGAAGAAAATGTGCTGATTTCGTAAGTCGATCCACAATGACCCAAATTGCGTCGTTCCCTTTTCCAGTCCTGGGTAGTTTGGTGATAAAATCCATAGATACCTGGTCCCATTTCCATTGTGGTATCTCAGGTTGTTGAAGAAGTCCAGAAGGTTTTTGATGTTCTGCTTTAACTTTCGCACATGTTAAACACTTGCTTACAAACTTAGCAATGTTCTTCTTCATTCCTGGCCACCAATAATATTCCTTCAATCCTTTGTACATTTTATCGGCTCCTGGGTGAACCGAATACCTAGATCGGTGAGCTTCTTCCAAAATAGTCGATCGCAGATCATCAACCTTTGGTACCCAAACTTAATTCTTGAAATATCGTACTCCATCTGATTGTGATTCAAACTCTTTTTCCAAATTATGCAAGGCTTCACAACAAAGATTTTCTGTTTTCAATGCTTTCTCTTAAGCTTCACGAACTTGTGTCTTAAGGCTTGATTGAACCAACATTCCCAAGGCTCGTTCCCTTGTTGGTTTTACTCTTTCTTTCCTGCTTAATGCATCTGCTACCACATTAGCTTTACCAGGATGATTTTTTATTTCGCAATCATAATCATTAAGCAGCTCTACCCATCTCCACTGTCTCATGTTCAACATTTTCTGATAAAAAATATGCTGAAGACTTTTGTGATCAGTATAGATGGTACATTTAGTGCCATAAAGGTAATGTCTCCAGATTTTTAAAGCAAAAACCACTGCTCCCAATTCCAAGTCATGAGTGGTGTAGTTCTTTTCATGAACTTTGAGTTGTCTTGACGTATAAGCTATAACCTTATTCCTCTGCATTAATACACATCCCAAGCCTTGATGTGATGCGTCACAATACACCACAAAATCATCCGTACCTTCCGGTAACGCAAGAATTGGTGCGTCACATAACTTGCGTTTAAGCATTTGAAATGCTTCCTCCTATTTTTCTTCCCAGATAAATTTCTTATCTTTCTGAGTCAGTGCTATCAGCGGTTGAGCGATTTTTGAAAAATTCGCTATGAATCTTCGGTAATAACTTGCCAGAACAAGAAATTGACGAATTTCTGTTGGTGTCCTTGGAGTTTCCCATTTCTTGATGGCTTCAACTTTTGCCGGGTCAACATGAATTCCTTTTTCATTAACCACATGACCCAAAAAATGTAACTCTCGAAGCCAAAATTCACATTTGGAAAACATAGCATACAACTTCTGATCTTTGAGTAGATCTAAAATCAACTTCAAATGTTTCTTATGATCTTCCTTACTTCGCGAATAAATCAAAATGTCGTCTATGAATACAATCACGAACTTGTCTAAATACGGCCGACATACTCTATTCATTAAATCCATGAAAACTGCCGGTGCGTTCGTCAATCCAAAGGGCATAACTAGAAACTCATAATGTCCATAACGAATTCTAAATGTCGTCTTATCAATATCCTCTTCACGAACTCTCATTTGATGATATCCAGATCGCAAGTCAATCTTTGAGAAGTACGTTGCGCCTTGCAGTTGATCAAACAGATCGTCAATTCGAGGAAGTGGGTATCGATTCTTGAGGGTTAGCTTATTGAGTTCTCTGTAATCGATACACATTCGGAATGTTCCATCTTTCTTCTTAACAAAAAGGACTGGAGCTCCCCATGGCGAAGAACTGGGTCTGATAAATCCTTTGTCAAGCAGCTCTTGAAGTTGTTCAGACAGTTCTTGCATTTCGGATGGCGCCAAACGGTATGGTGTCTTAGCCACTGGTGCAGCTCCCGGAATTAAATCAATGCGGAATTCGACTTGTCTTGGTGGAGGTATCCCAGGTAGATCTTCAGGAAATACTTCGGGAAAGTCTCGAACTACAGGAATATCTTGTAAGCACTTCTCCTTGGTCTCTTTATTGACTACATGAGCTAAAAACGCAATATATTCTTTCCTTAAATACTTCTGCATCTTCATGCAGGACACTATTCTTAACTTCCTTTTGGATTTTTCTCCATGTACTATAAGTACTTCTCCTTTAGGTAACGGAATTCGAAGAGTCTTTTCGGAGCAACATATTTCCGCTTGGTTATTAGATAACCAATCCATGCCCACAACTATGTCAAAGCTTCCTAACTTTATTGGAATTAGATCTATCTTAAATTCCTTTTCAGCTAGACTTAGGGTACAATTTGAAAATACATCTTCAACCCTAATCTCTTGTCCGTTAGCGAACTCAATGACATAAGTTTCTTTTAGCTTTTGGGGCATTTGATTAATTTTTGATCTAAAACTTAATGACACAAAGCTTCTATCTGCTCCGGAATCAAACAATACAGATGCATGATGATTATTTACAAGAAACGTACCTGTGATCACATCCGGATCTTGTCTCGCTTCTTCCGCTCCAATTTCGAATACTCGGCCTCGTGCTTGACCTTTTTGATTCCTCTGATTGACCGGTCGAGTCTGATTTGCGTTCATCCTTCTGATAAATTTGGGACAGGCATTTCTGAAGTGATCCTGACTCCCACACTCAAAACAAGCTCGCTTTCCCCCATTCTTACAATCTTTCGCATAATGACCTCCTTTGTTGCATTTGAGACAAATAACACAGTTTCCGAAATGATGATTGTTGCACTTACCGCATCTCGGATATACTTCCTTTCCTTTATCGGCTGTTTGAGTCTGAATCCCATAATTACCCACTGTTCTCTGTTCCTTCCCTCTTCTTCTGTCAAACGATCTCTTTGAAATTTCCTCGACCTTCCTTTTTCCTTTGACTTTATCGTGAGTGAAAAGTCCCGATCGATTGGCATTATTGGTGAGCTTGGTTGCCAGATTTACCGCCTCCTGAATGGTTTTTGGATTACCCGAAGTCACATCCCCTCGGATTTCTGGAGCTAAACCCTAGACATATCTGTCTACTCGATTCTCTTCTGGTGTAACCAGATGTGGCACCATTTTCGCCAGTTCATGAAATCGTGCCGTGTACGTATCAATGTCGTTTCCTTTCATTTCATGCTCCCATAACTCTGCTTGTAATTTCTGCATTTCGCTTCTTGAACAATATTCTTCCTTAAGCATTTCTTTAAACTCATCCCAAGTGAGTTTGTTAGCTGCTTCTTTTCCTCTAGTCTGCACTTGAGTGTTCCACCACGTCAGTGCTCTCCCTTGTAGTAAGCAAGCTGCGAATTCTACTTTGTTTGCTTCCGAGCATTTACTTATGTGAAGAACGGATTCCATTCCTTCAATCCAAGATAATAACCCAACAACTCCTTCGGTACCGTGAAATTCTTTTGGATTACAAGACCTAAAAGTCTTATATGTACATTTTTTTTCTACATTTGCACCGACCCTTGGTTGATTAGGTTGGTTAGCATTTAGACCTGCTGCTATCTGACTGACTATGTTAGTAAGTGTGGCTAAGATTTGCTCGGATACGAGTCATGCAATCTCAGGATCTTCTCTTCTTGGCGGCATAATTCTAATGCAACAATTTATTTTAAAGCCACGTCAATATTTAATTCCATATTCTTATTTCCCTTATTTCTATCCTATAATCTTAATACAATATAAATTGTATTTGTTTATTCCATATTATTATTTCCCGAGACCCAGTAGTTTTCTAACGTTGTCATACCGACTGGTTGAGACACTGGTATTCCAGCACATGGTGGTGGCGATACCCTCCGACCCCTAAGTCGAGAAGGCCCCGCCTCGTCCCTACGTGGGACAGGTGTATTCTCTCGCTCGAATGTGGCAGGTGGAGTCGGCTCCGATGTAGGTGTGACCGATCTCTCCGGTGATCGATCGGAATCTGAATAACCGTGCTCAGATGGGTCAAAATCATCATTCGTCGGAGTATTTCTTCTAGGTATGTAGGTGAGGTAGCCTGATTCGTCAGGCGACTGTTCTTAGTGAGATGGTGATCGTGACATATTGACTGCGATAATTAATAAAGTTTAATTGTCAATCATGCTATAATTTTTATTAAAAACCAAAAATACCATGCAAACTCACATAACAATCATGCTTTTCATTTTTGTATCAAAAAGTTTCTATTTTTAGTAATTCCTAGTATAGCCAATCCATGTCCCCTTTATACACACTTAAATTAAACAAAGGTGATCATGCTTTGTTTAAGTTAAAATATAATAACGTGAGACACATCTTAGTTATACTAATAGCACACCTAAATTTTGAAAACTTTATTTGTAAAAGGTTATAGTGTAAGGTTTTTAGAAATAAAACCGGTATTCCCTATAACCTATGGCTCTGATACCAAATCTGTCACACCCCGCTAAAGCGGAAACACGAGGCATAACAGCTCCGATTTCATAGCACAAGCTTATAAACATACCAACATTCATTTAACTTTCAAAAGACATTACATTTTTAAGAACGTAGTATTGACATTGTTTACAATTCCCAAACTTAAAATATATCAATACGCATAAAACATAATAATCTTGTTTCAAAATATGAAGTGCGCTGCTAAAACATCATGGAATTACCTTCTTGATTCCTGAAAAGCATGAATAAAACCAAGGTCAACTACAAAGAGTTGGTGAGTTCACAGGTTTTAGATATGCACAAATCAATTTATATGCAAGTTGACATTGTAAATCACGTGTAAAAACAAATCTTCACTTCTTTGATTCATGAGTACCATAATTCAATTTCTTTATGATAAGTGTATGCAAAGATAATATTACGTTGAGCCACTACTAAGCCGTCCCTGACCAATTTCAACGCCCCCGATGAACTAACTCAGCGGTGGTTCAAGCCACATGTTCAGTCATCTTCTCTAGTATAGTGCACCCCTGCTCGTCAGCATTAAGGTGGGTTTGTCACACCAAATAGCGCTATCCACTAATACTATAGGACCGATTTTCTTCGAGTTAATAGTAGTGTCACGGGGTCTTAACATTTAATACTCAACACATCAATTGCATACTTATCATATAGCATATAATTCCAAACGCTTTTAACAAGCCTTATAAATTGCTGATTTGCAATACTTTCACACAATTCTCATGAATCTTTATATACGCAATTAAAGCATGCTTTTCACCCCAAAATCAGTTAAAACGATAAAAGTGAGACTGTGAATACTCACCTTTTGAAGAAAGTGCGGTGCTTTAGAGATAGAGTTCACCGGTAGTTGTCACTCCCTAAGTTTCCTATAACGAAAGATGCCATACGTCAAAACTTGTTCCTAAATCCAAGTAATCCGTCCAAGTGATTTATTGAAATGCCAATAAGTATGTGTATTAGTTCAAATTTAATTTAAAGCTAAAAAAATAGAATTTAGAATACTTAATACAATGCTTAAATTTGATAGAACTATCTTTCTGGATTTTCAGCACTTGCTGTCCAAAACAATGAGTCTATAAAAAGATAAAGATAACTGATCTTCCAAAGGACTTTATTTACCAAAATTTTTGAGGAATTAATATACTGAGTTATGAACAATTCTGAAAATTTTCATAATTTATATATGTGTTTTGGTACCCCAAATAAATTCCACAAAACAGAAGGTCACTGATTTTCATATCAGTGACACACTTCACTTGCAGCTTACATTAGGGATATCAAGACTCAGAATTATGCAATGAGCCATATATGGTTGCAAAGCTAACTCAAAAATCTAACTTTTGGAAAACATTTCACTCAATTTGGACAAAAATTGAGGGAGTTATGGTCTTTGGAAGATGGGTGAATGATTCTGCCAATTCTGGACAGATTACACCACTTTCTTCTAAAATGAATTTGAGTGACCTAATCTCCATAATTTTGAGTGATTCTTGATGCTATGATTCACTAATACCATAAATTGAGTTTTTGTAACAAAAAGCCCAAATTTTTATAGCTTATAAACTGACTTATAAAGCTCAAAAAGTGAATGCATGAACCATGACAGCAAGCTGTGATATAGATTAAGCTTGCAAAAAGTGATAAGATGATCATTTAGTCATGGTTTTTAGAATAACACATGACCTCACATCATGAACCAATATACAATAATTTTTAACAATCACTTATGCATCATGGATTCATAGCAACCACCAATGCTCATCCAATCCCATGCATTACAATAACACTTACCAAACAATTGATATCAAGACATTTAAATGCTCTTAATCACATAAGATGGAACAATCTTATTTTAAGATTTTATTTATACTTAAAATTGATACAAATACCTAATTTCCACTCTAAAATTATAAAAATTTCGTAGGTAATAATACCACACTTCACAACATTGAAATATTTGGTCAAAATCTCAAAGATTACATTCAAATCCCCAATTTTTACTTGGAAAATCATACAATGGTTTTACCTTACAATGGTATAATCTACCAATGCATCCCATTTCATTTCCAAAAACAAGGTTATGTAACCACAAGAAAATATGATGAAGAACACATAAACTTTTGATAATAAACTTGAAAAATGAGAGTGTTAAGATGATTACCTTCTCAAAAAGTGATGAAAACTTGTATTGTTGATGAAATAAGGTGGTTCTTTCTTGAAGATTTCTTGAAAATTGATGGAGGTGAGGGTGTGGTGGTGGTGGCCGGCGATTAGAGAGAAGAGGAGAGGGAGATGAAAAGGTTTGAAAAAAAATGAGAGCATTAAACTTGTCTTGGTATTTTAATGCCCTATTTATTTATTTATTTATTTATTTTTAAAAGAAAATAACAAGTAAAATGGTATAATTAAGACATGTGTCCTATGACTAATCAAGTAAATCTTTATTTATTTATTTTTTTTATACTTAGCCTATTAAATTGAAATATCAGATATATTTGAGAACCGAAATACCCGATTCTCAATTTTTGTTTAAACAACTTTTATGTAGAAAAAAATGCAAATATTTCAACTAAAATAATATAACTTTATAATTTTGGTCTTAATTGTAATTTTGGCATTTCTGAACTGTGACGGTCTGTTACTGGACTGCTCCGGATATTCTACGCATCTTCCGAAATTTTCGGAAAACTTTTATCTTAATGACTTTTAATTAAAATCTAGGAGTGACAAAACTTATAAAATAATCTAAGGGTGCTAACCTTAATATTCAGAATTTGACAGGCGTCACAGATACAAGCAAATATTGAGCAAGAAGAAAGAGTCCAAGTTGAGAAAGACAGGGAAATGGCTAAGGCTTTAGCTGCAGAACTGAATAAAGCTTATCAACAAAGCCTGGCAACTGAAACAGCTCAGAAGAAAGCGGCAACCCTTAAGAAGTCTGTGGTGGTCAAGAAAGCTGCATAGAAGAGACAACCCTCAAAGACTTTCCTTGGTACTCAAGAGAGAAACAAGATGATAACTTTTCTCAAGGGTGTTGTAGGATTCATAAAGGAGAGGTTCTCCAAGATAACATTTGAGCAAATCAAAGAGCTATACAATTCTAAAATGATCAAGCTTCAAGGGAATGAAACTGCCAGGGTGGAGATGGAGAAGAGAATGAAAGAAAGCAATGATTTTATAATAGAAAAACCTTTTCCAGATGAGCAAGAAACACCACCAAAGAAAGAAGACACTCTTGGTGAAAGGACTTTAAAGAGAACAAAGATGATGGCAAGGAGAAAATTAACCAAGAAGCCTAGAATAGCTGAAGGAGAGGCTGAGAAGGTTGCTGAAGAAGAAGGGGCACCTGAGTCATCTGAACAGAAAGAGCCATCAAGTACTGATGATGTGAACATGTACATGGTAGTGATGGACAAAGTGCCTGAACCTATAACTGCAGAACCTGTTGGTGTAAAGTCTCCAGAAGTTATTCTCTGGGATACATTGACAGTGGATGGAAAGGAATACATTAGGCTCAAAAGGAAGGATGAAAAGTATGAGGTATTCAATACTTGAGCAAAGATTGTAAGAACATGCTCTAGGTGAGATCTTGAAGAGATGTTTGAGATTGGAATGAAGTTGTATGCAGATAAACTGAAAGCTCTAGGGATTTCAATTACAAAACTGGTGATGGAGTATCTGTGTATGATGTTCAAACCAGATGAAGTGGAGGAAGTAATCAGAAATGTGTTCCAAACAGTAAATACCTAGACTCTATATGAAACTAGTAGAGTATATGCACTGACCATGGACCTAAATCACATGGAGTACTTCCTAGTGGATAGAGTGTACAACCACAGTAGATTGAAGCTTCATGCAATGTTGAAAAAGAAGCTTGGTTGTATTCAAGATTCAGAAATGGCTAAGTATCTAATCCAAAGAACAATTAATCAGAGTCTGGGGTTGGATGCTAATACAGGGATTTGAAGAATGGTGTTTTGGGAGCATCTGAAGAACTTGACTTCTCTTCCTAAAAGTCAAGTTAGGGGGAGATTGTTGGGAACTGAAGAATTGCTAAGTACAGTTAATGCTGCTAGCAGAACCTGGTTACTACTTCTGATGTTAATGTTGCTGATACAGGTTAGTGCTGCTACTTAAAGATTAATATTGCTGGAAGAAGTTACTACTGCTAAGCAAGTTTAGTACTGCTAAGTAGTTAGTACTTCTGGAGTTAGTACTGCTAGAACAAAGTTAATACTGCTGAGCATGGTTAGTACTGCTGAACTTAATACTGCTCAGAGTGTTAATACTGCTGAAGATTTAATGTTGCTTATGATATAATGAAGACTTCGCATGGAAAGAAGACAGCTGGATTGATTGAAGATAATCATGGAAGTTTTGAAGATAACTATGGAAGATTATACTGAAGATCTTTTATTATTTTGTAATTATCTTTATCTTCAGTATATGTATAGAATAGTTTTTCTTTTTGTAAAAATAATTATAATTCTGAGTTTCTAGTTTACATATAGAGAATCAACCTCAAGGTTAGAACCCTAATTCTAGAGAAGTAGAATTCGTATTGGTGAGTCTGTTCATCAATATTGAGGTTGAGTGTTGAAACTTGTAGCTTTATAATCATTCAATAAAGTTTGCAAGTTGTTCATTAGATTTACTGTTTCATTGAATATCAAAGTGTTATTCCGCAAACTTCTTTGATATTGTTTCTGAGTGTTTATTCTTGTTAAAAATTTAAGATCCTGACAATCTTGATCATTATCAGTATTATCACCATTATCATTACCATCATTTCCATCACTTTCATCAATTGCATCAGTTTCATCATTTGCATCAGTTGTTGCGGAAAGTATGCTTTCCTCATCAGATTTATCTGCTGCTAATGTTATTGCATGATCCGTCTCAGTTTCAGAGCCTTGACTTTCATTAGCTGCAGGTGTCACTAGATGTAAGGCATGAGCCTGTGACCCTGAAGCTTTAGTCTAGGTCTCCAACCCCCTTCACTTCCCCTCTCATAAATTTTCCTCTTCACTCCCCATTCTTGCACCCCCTGGGTAGCAGGAACCCTCACTGACTCCTCTCTCCTAGGTCCTGGTCGTCCCGTAGACTCTCTCTATTCTATCATACAATCGGATTCCGGATCAGCATAATCAAGTAAAGCTTCTGGAATAGGCATAGAATAATTGAATTCTTTCTTCTACTTCATAAAAAATCTCATAGCATGATGTGGTGCAAATGGATAATTGAGTCTTCTCGGTATCTCCTTGTTGCTTCTGAACATACTCCTGATGATTAGAGTAAGGAACCTCTGATATGGCACAAAAGATTGAGCTTTGGAAGTCTTTTTAGAGATAACTCTCTCATATAATTCAGACCAGAAATCAACAACATAATCCAAATGCAAATCATAGACAATTGCATGGAAAAGCTTCAGTATGTTGATGTTGGCATTATCAGTTCCATGAACCTTTGCAGTTTGGCATATGTTGATCATAGAGAAGAGTGTGTAGTAGAATGGTGGCAAGTTGTTCTTCTTGAAGTGGTTGACTTGGGTCAACTGTCCAACATACCCCATGTTTCCGATTCCCTCAAATACTTCAGTGTCAGTTGGGAATTCATCATAAGTATCTCTTCCCTCTCTGGAATCGGCATCTGGATGATTCAACACATATCTGAGCCTTTGATAATCCAGGATTGATATAAAGTGATCAATCTGTAATTCAAACTGAGGAACTCTGTCATTTACAACTTGTCTGGTAAGGAATCTGATAGTCTTCCAAGCTTGTTGCAAGTAAAGCTCTAGAACAACAACTTGAGCAGTTAGTGCATATCTGAGTGGGTGGTTTTGTTGTTAATGTATTTTGTTTAGATCATTTGTATTGTAATGTTTGACATTTGTATGTGTTGCTTTATATCAGGTCAAGGATTGTTTGACCCATATATAAGCTTTATTCCTTGGTCAATGTCATTTGAGTGTTGTAATATGTGACTTCAAGAGATATATGACACATTATTTCTCTCTTTAGAAATTCTCTCTTTGTGTGCTTAATCGTGAGTGCTTAATTGATTGATTTACTTGAAATCTTGGACTAACAATTGGTATTAGAGCAAACCAACGAATTCAGAATATGGATTGATACTGATTTTTCAGTCAAAATCATTAGAAAACTTCCATTTTTGGAAGAACTCGCAGAAAGTTTTCTAGAAAGTTACTGTTTGATTGAAATTTTTTCAATTGGTCGATTTTGGAGCTGGAAATCAAATCTACAGTGATCGCATCATCGAGTGAAACATTTCTTGTTTAAATTATGTATTCAAATTCACATTGTATCCTTGTGAATTTTGGGTTTTTGTTCATTTTTCTTGAAAAAGTTTCGAACTATGTTTTAGAATCGAATTCACATATTTTATTGTTGTTTGATAGAATTTTGTACTAAAGATTTGTTTTTTTGTAATAGTCAATCAACCCTGTCAATTTTCAGATCATAATTGCAGGAATTGAATCAAACATGGCCAATATTTGCAAGTTCGGGGAAGAACTCGCAAGATCTGCAGTTGTCGCAAGATTCATCTGAAGAACTCCCAGCCTGAAGAACTCGCGGACTCGAGAACTCACAAGCGGAAGGAATTGTTTTTTTTTGTGTTGTTTGCGACTTGTGATCAGAACTTGCAAGGACCCCTTTTGAATCTATTTCCTAAAACTTAGAAAATTTTCTAAGTACATAACTCGCAGGGTGCCCTTTGCGACAAGTAAGAACTTGCAAGACACTAGTTGCGACTTCTTGGCGTTAATTGTATTTGATCTGCGACAAGTTCATTCTCTGCGACAAGTCATTTTGTGAAATTTTTTCTAAGGCAAGAACTCGCAGACGCATTGCAATCAGTGATTTGGAGTTTCTCGAATTTGGCTAAGTATAGAACTCGCAGAGTACTGTTTGTGACTTCTCAGAACTCGCATCCTTCTATCTGCGACAAGTAGAAACTCACAACCTTTGATCTGCGACTTCTGAAGGCTTGCGACAAGTGTTATACTCTCTGCGACTTCTAGTCTGTTATCTGCGACTTCAACACTTAGAATTTTTCTGAGTTTGACCAAGGTTGACTTTCTTAGTCAAAATGTATCTAAATTCTTTGCACGATCATTTTCAAGCATATTATCAGTTTTCTTCTCAATCATCAAGATGTCTAGAGATTTGCTCAGTATGGGTTCCAAATCCAAACCCCAGTTCTACAAGCAGATGAATATCCGCAATGGAAGAAGCGAATGATAAACTTTCTGAACAATTAGGACAAGAAGCTGATGAACTCTATGTTAAATGGACCACATCTGCCTCATGTGACAGTTAATAGAATAGAAGCAACTAAGACTAATTCGGAATTTCCTGAAAGACTTGTAGCTAGAGAACCAACTCAGTACAGTGATACAGACCGTGAGTTAGTTGAGTTGGATGCACAAGCTTTGACCTTCTTGATTATGGCTATTCCGAATGACATCTTTAACAGAGTCGATAGTCGGGATTCTGCTAAAAAAACTTGGGATGAATTGGAAAGACAATTTCAAGGATCTTCCAAATCCATGACAACAAAGAGGAACCAAAGCATCAATTCTTATGAGGGGTTCAAAGCCAAAGAAGGTGAATCTTTAAATGATGCATACAACCGGTATAACATCATTCTAAATGATCTGCGGAGAAATGGGGTACAAAAGTCAGAGTCTGAGATCAATTTTAAATTCATCAAGAACCTTCAACCGGAATGGGATACATATTATATTCAACTTCAAATGAATAAGGATATGGATGAGGAAAAGCTCAATGATCTGTTCTGTATCTTGCATCAACATGAAGACAAGGTAAAAGAGCAAGTTGTTCTCAAAAAACAGTTGCTTGAGATCAAAGACAAACAGAAGAAGGTTGAAGATTCTATGGCTCTTCTTGCATAAGGTAAAGGCAAGATGATCAAAGGAAGTTCTGGATCAACAAAATCTGTAAAGTAGAAAGTTCTTGTTTCTGATGTGGTGGAATCATCTGAAAGTTCTAAGGATGAGGATGAGGATTCTGACAAAGAGATCACTGAGTTTGCTGAGAAATTGGCTTTGTTGACTACTAGATTTCAAAAGAGGTTTGGAAGAAAGAAGTTCTACAACAAGCCCAAATCTGATCATTACAGAGCTGATAAGTACAAAGGCAATTTTGAGAAGAAGAGGAGATAAAAGATGAAAGGAAAGAAGAGAAGAGAGAAGAGAAAGAAAAAGAAAAGAGTGACAAATGCTTTAACTGTGGTAAGTCTGGTCACTATGTCAGAGATTGCAAAGAGAAAAGGGTAAAGGACTATGAGTACTACTCCAAGAAAGCCCAATTAGCCAAGGCATTGGAAAAAGGAAAGGCCTTGAAAGTTGAAGAAGAAATATGGTTGGAGTATTCTGATGATGATGAAGAAGTCAAAGTTAATCTGACTCAAGTCCATTACAACCTCATGGCTCATTTCAATGAAGATGATTCGGAATCTGTGATAAATTCTAATTCTAATAACTCTGACAACTTTTTTGAAAGTGAAGAAGTCATGAACTTGATGTCTCCATTTGACCTTAATGAACTCTGAGTTTCAAACGTTAAAAGACAATTTTCAAAAACAAAAGAGTATCATTCAAGGACATCAAGATCAAGCTTTGATTTACAAGACTTTAGCAGCGGAAAGAGAAGAAGAAAAGAATGTTCTTAAACTGGACAAGGTAAACCTTCAAGGAAAAATATCTGAATTGCAAAAAGAGTTAATTTCTTTGAAAAACAAAAATTTAGATCTAACTTTGAAGTATGATATTGTTTTGAAGGACATGACTGAAGCATACACAAAGATTAAAGAGTTGGAGGATCTTAATTTTAAAAGAGGTCAAACAAAACAGACTTTAAAATTTTTGACCAGCAACCCAAAAGATACTCGTTTTTACAATCCTAAAATGGGTTTGGGACTTCCGGATGTTGATGTTTTGAAGAAAGCACCCGAAAATCTTTATAGTTTTAAAACATCGGGTGATGCTCCAATTGTTTTAATCCCTCACATCCGTAAAACTTTTGTCAAGTCTGAGAGTTCAACACCTTAGCCTCCTAAGGTAAAAATAGAAGAACCAGTGAAAGTTAAATCAGTAATTAAGATGATTCAGATTCTCATGATTTTAAAAATGTTGGTTTTAAATACGACGACTTAAATTTATCTTATAAAAAGGAAAAGAAAAGTTTCGTCGAATTTGAAAATCTTTTTACAAAATCACATGAGACATCTAAATCAAGTTCGGTATCTGATGAAACTAAAACTATAATCTCTTGTTCTATCAAAGAAGAAAAGGAAAAAAACTCTCATTCTAAAAATGAGTCTATTTCTGCTAAAACTTCAAATTTTACTGATTCTGAATATCAGGCAGCTTTAAAAATCATTTCTGATTTAGAAAGGCAAATTTCAATTCTCAATACTCTTATTGCTGAATTGGACGATGCAAATGAAAACTTTAGGATGGAATTAGATTCAAGTCAGATTCAAAATGAAATTTAACAAAAAGAAATCAGAAATTTAGAATTCCAAATTTTTAAAATTTCAAAAGGTAAAGAAGTTTGTCCTGATCAGAATTCTCCATCTTCTGCTGAAATCAATGCTGATGTGAAGTTTGACACTTCAACAATTGATACTCAAACTTCTTAAATGAAAACATCTTTGAAGATTTTAACATCTTCGGAAAAGGAGTCAAGTATTTCTGAAAAAGGAAAATGTTTGGGAAATAATTCTATTTTCCAAACATCTTCTAAATCTTAATATTTCATTAATCCTCTTTTTGAACCTAACTCTGATTGTTCTTCAGATAAGCAAGTAAATAAAGGAGGTAAGAAGAAAAAGAATATGAAGGTGGAAGCGAAGATGAATGGTTCTGACAGTCAAGCTTGTAATAGAGTAGAAAAGTTTGTACTCAAGCTTGTCAACAAAGTTTGAATAAAACGAAAATTATTTCCAGAAATGAGTTGTTGACACAAGCTACTACTAAATTACGGTGCTCAAACTGTTATGATAGTTAGTTCTCTTTGAAACCTAAGTTTTCTAAGAAAAGAAAACCGGATCAGTTTACGAACAGGAAAACTTCTGCTCAATCCAATGTTAATCTTAAAGCTGAAGTTTATTCTTTTGAAAAGAAAAATAATGTTCTAAAAATGAAAAATTAGTTGACGTGAAATTTGTGTGGAAGTGGATTCCAAAGTCAGAACTTAAAGCACAAGTTTCATCGAAAGAACCCAAATTTGAATGGAGAATCAAAGGGTCGTCAACTGATTTAAACAAAGTTAAGTATACTAACAAGAAAGGACCCATATTCATATGGGTACCTAAGTTGAAGTGACTGTCTCTTGCAGACTTGTCATGTGTGGATCATAGATTCAAGTGCATCAAGGCACATGACAGCGCATAAGCACCTATTGTTCGACTATGTAGAACATTATGCAGGTTCGGTCAACTTCGGAAATGATTTGAAAGGACAAGTCAGAGGATAAGGTGTTATCAAGAACAGTATGATTACTATATCAAAGATTCTGTATGTGGAAGGATTGGCATATAATCTATTCTCAATCAGTCAATTTACTGAAAAGAAGTGAAAAGTTGAGTTTGATGAAGATTATTGCTATATCAAAGATCAAAGTGGAGCACAATTGATAAAGGCATGAAGAATGGGAATACTCTATGGTGTTCACTTTCCAACACTGAAAGCTACAAGACTAGTTTGTCTAATCTCTAAAACTTCATCAGAAGACAGTTGGTTATGGCACCGCAGATTATCTCATCAAAACTTCCAAGATTTGAACAAGCTTATAACTCAGAATCTGGTTACTGGTTTACCAGAATTGAAAATTGAACAAAATTCACTCTGCCCAACATGTGAAATGGGCAAGCTGAAAAATGTTCACATAAGCTGAAAATGTTATCAAGTTGTACTGGATCTCTTCAGCTTATTCATATGGATCTTTGTGGGCCAATAAGGACACAATCCATCAATGGCAAAAAGTATATCCTTGTAATGATTGATTAATATTCAAGGTATACTTGGCTAGAGTTCTTGAGGCAAAAGTCAGAAGTTCCAGATCTGATCATCAAATTCATCAAAAGAATACAAGTTCTTCTTCAATGCCGAGTGCAACAGTTGCGAAGTGAAAATGGACTTGAATTCAAGAATGCAACTCTTCAGAGTTATCTTGATTCGGTTGGTATTTCACATAACTTCTAGGCAACAATGAAATCTCAACATAATGGTGTTGTTGAAAGAAACAACAGGACGTTGGTGGAAGCAACGAGCATAATGCTTGCTTATTCAGATCTACCTCCGTTCCTATGGGCAGAAACAGTAGCCACTGCATGTTTCACACTGAATAGGACCATTATTAATAAACGTTTTAATAAAACTTCTTATGAGATTATAAATGGTCGAAAACCTACTGTTAAATTCTTTCGTGTGTTTGGATGCAGGTGCTACGTGCTAAATGATAGAGATAATCTATCAAAATTTAATAAGAAAGTTAATGAAGAAGTTTTTATTGGTTATTTTCCCTAATCCAAAGCATACAGAGTCTACAATCTACGAATAAAGACTTTTTTTTTAAAGCATCAACGTATCATTTGTCGAATCTTCAACAAGGACTTCTGAACATTCCAGTTCAGGACTTGCACCTAACGACATAGCTTCTACATCAAAAAGTGTAGAACCTGAGATGTCAGTATCGAAACTCAACAAGAATTTAACACAAACTCAGAAACAATGTTAAAGAAGTTGCGGAAAAACACTTTAACAGAAAATCAATGGAACAATATATAGAACTTCAAATCACAAGTTATATTAATTCAACTTGATGATTACACACAAAACCTCAATCTGTTTAACAGGCTAAACAGACGTTCTATACTTCTCTATAGAAAGGATCTAAACTATTTTTGAGGTTAATTCTCTCTAAACAAAAACGTATATATTATTGTTCTTCTATCAAAGACTTCTATACTATATATACAAGACTTAGTACAAGATAATTATCAAAATAAAATTGATCTTCAGCATCAATACCATAATTATCTTCAACCATATCTCCAACTCATCTTTTATCTTCAAGTCTTCTTCATCTTTAGAAGCAGCACTAACCTTCTTTTAGCAGTATTAATCATTGAGCAGCATAAACATCCTCAGCAGTATTAATCCTTGAGCAGTATTATCCATGCTTGCAGTAGTAATCTTTCAACTAGCAGTAGTATCCATCCTTAGCATATTCTGACCCAACAATCTCCCCCTAACTTAACTTTTCAGGATGAGAAGTTAAGTTTGTGTGTTCCCTAATTTCAAGTTCTAATTCAGTAACAAGTAAACAAGATGAATCTCGTAATCACATGTCATTGATTCATTCATCAAGATTACAATCTCACACCTTTCTCACTAGAATGATGAAACTATATGCTCTTCTCTAATCTGCTCTCTCTTTCTAATTCGTGTGTACAACTGATTACAAAGACAAGGATACAAGGTATTTATACCTCACAACAAATACAAGAAAACAAATACAAATATATTGACTTTGACTTTATTAACAAAAGACTTTGACTTTGATGAGAGTTGACTTTTCCAGCTTTGACTTCTTGATCTTTTGGTCTTCAAACTTTATGATCTTGAATCCAACATATTTGTGCTCTAACAAAGTTCTTCAACTTAGAGTCTTCATGATGCTTTCAACACTTCAGCTCAGTTGCCCAGATTTGGATCCAGTCCCAGACTTTGATTGATAATTCTTCTGACTATTATCCTGGCCATTTCTGAATCCTTTGAACATATAATCTTTGCATTCAACATACCTTGCAACTTGATCCAAATCTGTTTAGTATTAATCATTGAGCAGCATAAACATCCTCAACAGTATTAATCCTTGAGCAGTATTATCCATGCTTGCAGTAGTATAGAAAGGATCTAAACTATTCTCGAGGTTAATTCTCTCTAAACAAAAACGTATATATTATTGTTCTTCTATCAAAGACTTCTATACTATATATATAAGACTGAGTACAAGATAATTATCAAAATAAAATTGATCTTCAGCATCAATACCATAATTATCTTCAACCATATCTCCAACTCATCTTTTATCTTCAAGTCTTCTTTATCTTTAGAAGCAACACTAGCCTTCTTTTAGCAGTATTAATCATTGAGCAGCATAAACATTCTCAGCAGTATTAATCCTTGAGTAGTATTATCCATGCTTGCAGTAGTAATCTTTCAACTAGCAGTAGTATCCATCCTTAGCATATTCTGACCCAACAATCTCCCCCTAACTTAACTTTTCAGGATGAGAAGTTAAGTTCTTCAACTTAGAGTCTTCATGATGCTTTCAACACTTCAGCTCGGTTGCCCAGATTTGGATCCAGTCCCAGACTTTGATTGATAATTCTTCTGACTATTATCCTGGCCATTTCTGAATCCTTTGAACATATAAGCTTTGATTGATAATTCTTTTGTTAAGTGTTTAGTGTTGTAAAGTAGCCTAATATAAATTGATTTTTGTTCGTAGAATCATTAGACTTGAAGTATGTTAGAGTGTTGAGCACGTATCATTGTAGAGAGAGAAATATTCAAGAGTTCTCTGTATTGATTCCTGAGTTTGAAATAAAAATTGTTTCAATTGAATTGTTTGAGTCATCTGATTGATTTGCACTTATTGTGGGACACACAGATACATATAACCAATGTGGACTCATGTTCAATGAGGACCAAGTTCATTACCTGTTTTGTAGGTCTTACAGTTTTCATGTATTATTGCTAAATTAGTAGCCTGTACATTGACTTCTGATCAACTCAGATCAGGACTCGTACTTCAGTGTGATGAGCTGAATGCATACTTCTAGGGGGAGTATACACATGTATGCATAAAGTATGTAAGTGTATGAGTGTGTGTGTGTGTGTGTGTGTTCAAAAGTTTTTGAAAATGTGAAAGTTTTTTTCCAAGTGAGGGATGCTATTTTGTGTTTTAAAAGTAAATTTTTGCCAAGTTGCTATTTTTGGAAAGTCAAAAAGTCAAAGTTCAAAATTTTTCTAAGTATAGAACTCGTAAGTAGTGCTTTGCGACAAGTCACTTGACGCAACCTTTGGTATGCGACAAGTAACTTGACGCAAGCCACTGTCTGCGAATTCTAAACTTGACGCAAGCAATTGTCTGCGACAAGTTACTTGACGCAAACCAAAGCCTGGGACAAGTGAAGAATTTGTATCCTTCAACTTGCGAGTTCTAAGAACTTGTACACCTTGCTTTGCGACTTCTATTCCAAACACAACTTGACGCAAATCGAATCTTGCGACAAGTTCACACACAACTTGTCATTGTTTGCGACAAGTTCCATTTCTCAATGGTTTGCGACAAGTGGTAAGTCCAATCTAATAGTGCCACGTGTCAACCCTACTCTTGAGTATGTATACGAGTTGTTTCCTCCATCATACTCACTTGTCTCAAAACCCTAGTTGCGACTTCTGCACTTAGCATTTTCTCTCGATAGTTCTTGTGCTTTCACGACTTCTCAGATTTCGACTTTCTTTGTTTGATTCAGTGTAGGTTCTATTATTTTGTTTTATGTTTTATTGTTATATCTTGTTTTGTGTTGTTTTTTGTTGATTCCAAATTACAAGTTCTTCGATTTAGGGTTTCTGTTCATGTGACTGTTCATCTTTCTTAAACCCTTTCTCGAACCGAACTCTTGAACTTTGAATTTTTGGACTGAAATTCATTTGATCCATCCATCTGATTATCTGTTGTTGTACCCAAACAACCATCATGTTGATCCATTAGTGTTGGATATATTTAGAGGGCATCCTCTATATTATGCACTGACTGCTACTTCTACTGTACCTCTGATCTACCTTCAATAAGCCTGGAAGACGATCTCTTTTGTGAATGACAACAACATCAGAAACAGGCACTTTGAAATTAGAATTGATCACTTTACATCAATTCTAAATTATCAAAGACTGAGGCTCATTTTTGATCTTCAGGAGAAAAACTCAAGAGAAGGCAGAACCAGTTTTGATCCATATCCAATTGATTCTGAAGTATTTGAAGGCATCCGAGCCTTAGGATATGTTGGTGACCTTACCAAGATCAGTCAATTCAAGAAGACAAATCTGCCACCTTTCTGGTATCAGATGTTCTCTATCATCAATCGGTGTTTCACTTCAAAGCACATCGGAATTGACAACACCAGTATGCACATGCTCAGATTATTTCATGCCATTATGTACAATCTGCACGTGGATTAATCTATAGCATTCTGGACAGAGTTGTACGAAAGAGTTCAATCCAATAGAACAACAAAGAAGCCAATCTTTGTTCCATATCAGAGGTTTCTGCAACTTATTATTCGGAGCATGATCAGATCAAACAGAGATATTCCAAAGAGAAACAATCACGAGGTAGGACCTGAATTTGTCATGAGGTATCTACAAAAGCAAAAGCAGACATTCAATTACTCTATGCCAATTCCAGAAGCACTACATGCATATGTTGATCCGAACTCAGAGAATATCAAATATTCTAGAGAGTCTACGGGACGAAAAGAACCGGTTGCCCCTACCCAGACTCAAACCTTAGGCGAGCGGAGTCTGTAAGGGTTCAATCTACCAAGGGGTAATTGAATGGGGAGAGCTGAGGGAAAATACTGAGAGGGGAACTGAAGTGTTCGGTCTTCTTGACTGGAGGCTATAGAATCCCAGGCTGTCATTGCCACACATCAAATGGGTTCCACATCTTAACCTGAGCAGACTATCATTTCTCAATTGGGCCCTCAGGAAGAGAATGCCGAGGAAGGTCAGAACTCTGAAACCGAGTTGGATCATGCAGTAAGTACAAATCTTGAGAGTATTCCATCTGCAACTGCTGATACAGATGAAGAAATTGATGCCAATGAGAATGATCAAAGAAAAGATGATGATGTTGACAACATGCGTTACAGTTTTAGTTTTCTTAATGATGATCCTATGGAGATTGATGCTGACACCACTATTCTAAATGTGGTTGGTGATATAAAGAGAACTGAGGGACACTTAGTTGAAAATACAGATAATGTGAAGCTAAGTGAAAGGGACGAAAAAAAATATGGTGAGAAAGTGTGTAACATAACCTACCATTCCAAAAGGGCAGCCACATCTGCCACTTCGCTGCATGTGTTGCGAGCAAGTGTTGAACAAGTCATAAGTAGCCCACTTACGCAATTGCACACCAAACCAACCATTCTGTCACCTCACAACAGATGATAGTCTTAGATATGCACGGGGATATAGCACAAATGCTATCTGGCTCTCACTCGGAGAGTTTAGATATTGAAAACAGAGAAAATCAGCCCCGATTCTCACTTCCTTTCACAGCACTATCAAGTCTAGAGCCTATTGTTACATCTATTCCAATTCCTAGGATATTGATACATACTGCTACCATCAGAACTCTTCGTGACCCGATCGAAACATCCATAGTAGATTCACATTCTAGACTATGAGGATTGGATAGAAGTCCTGTCATTGCTAACATTTTGCTAGCTTTGAACACAGGCCACACAGTTGCTTTGTCAACTGCTGTGACAAGGGAGATCTTAAGTAGCCCCGGAGTTACTATCCCAGACTTCGTGTCAAAGGAATTTCTCAACGGCGCCTTAAAGGCTGTTGAAAACCATTTGTTTGAAAGATTTCAGAAGGAGATTGGAGAAGTAAAAAGATTGCTCAAAGGCAAAGATCCGGTTACTGTAGAACCAAAACCACCTCCACCTCTACCTCCACCAGTTCAGCCGGTAGACATGTCTGTGGATGATCTGAAATCTATGCTCTATGCCAAGTTGCTTTCCCAAACACCTAGAGATCAATTTGATGCTGATTTGATAGGTCTTCTGAGGTCTCAGCATTCTCAACAAGTTGTTCCTCAAGTTCCAGCAGGTGTAGTGACTGTGGCAGAATTCCAAGCATTTAAAGAAGATGTTGTTCAGTCCATTCAAGAGCTTACAAAGGTTGTTCAATCTTCTTGCAAATCTCAAGCAGTTACAAGAAAAAGACTTGATCCTGATCTTGATCTTGATCATGATCATGATCATTAGGGGGAGATGAGTAAACGATAGAAAACTGCTAGAGATTCTGAGACAAATGTTCAGTCTGTGAATGTGGAAGAAGAGGAAAGTGCTCAGCATCAGGCAGACAGGCAAAATGAACAGGATGAGCAAAATGAATGTAGGGAGCTAATTTTGTATGTGAATCTAGAAGTAGAACCAAGGGTTGCAAAGCCTAAGGTTGCTGCTAGGGCAGAAATTATGTTGGTAACAAGAATGATGTGATAGACTTGTCATCAGATGATGAAGAAGAATCCAAAGAAAAATATGAGAAGTTTTGGAAAGTTAAAGAAAAAGAAAGGGAGAACTTAATGGATTCTAGTAATGAAGGAGATGAGATTTCTGATGATGAAGCAAATGTGATAGATACTTTGTTGGGGACTCCAGATGATATTCAACTCAGTCTAGTCCACAATGAAATACCTGAAACCACCAATGTACCCCCTGTGATCCCAGCTTTCAAAGAATTCAACTTTTCTGATGCAGCTAATATGCCACCAAGCCATCAAAGCCCAATAAGCCATCCAAGCCCAAGCCATCAAAGTCCAACAAATCTTCTAAGTCCAGCTAGACCTCCTAGTCCAATACAAGATGCTCAACCAGTTAATGATCAACCAGAAGAAACTGATGTTCATGTACCTACTATGCCTGATCAAAGTGAAGTCGGACCATCAAATGTCAAAGAACCTGAAGCACCTCTGATTCCTTCTGAAGCTGAACTTAGACAAATGAGACATGCTCTAAGTGTTCTATTTCTAGAATAGGAGAAGAAGAGAATATTTGTTCATAGGATCAGACCTATGGATAAATACAAGGTGTTGGGTGTTTCTCATGAGCAAAAACAATATCATGAGGAGTATGCTAACATGATAAACTGGTTAAGGCAGACTGAAAGAAATGTGAAGAACAAATCTGGTATTCTGACAGTGAAATAAGTTAGGCTGAAGAAGTTTATGTCTATTTGGTACCCTGAGTTCTATGTTCAGAGAAGATATCTGACTGAGTGTCACTTTACAGAAGCAGACTTCACCCATCTAAATGTTGAAGATCTTGAGTACATGTATCATTTGTTCAGAAATATGGCCATAAGGGGAGAAAGCATTGTGTTTTCATTGGAAGACATCAAGAGGTTCATGAGAAGACACATCTACTTTACCTACTGTTATGATTTTTAGTTGGGTTTAGAGACCAATCAGAGGAGAGTCAACATGACAAAGCCAAATCTGACTCTATCTGACATTGATGATTATCCTTTGTTTACTGTCTTAGAAGAACCAGAACTGGGTGTAATCTACAAAAATGGAGATAATGAGAAGAGATTCTTCAGAGTGTCTGAGATTGTAAAGTTCTCTGATGGAACACTTAAGGTGATCAGACTACATCTTGATGAAAGGTATAAAGAAAGTCAAAGGTAGAGAGCATAGGGTGGTGAGCACTTGCCTAGGAGAGTTAAGTTGGTAGTGCAAAGAATTCTTGAGGCTCTTGATGACATAATTGATTTCAGAAGAGGCATCAGAAGGTTTGAAACACTTTTGGGATTCAGAGACAATCGTGTCAGGAGACTTACAAATTGATCTAAAAGAGGGAGATTGTTAATGTATTTTGTTTAGATCATTTTTATTGTAATGTTTGACTTTTGTATATGTTGCTTTATATGAGGTCAAGGCTTGTTTAACCAATATATAAGCTTTGTTCGTTTGTCTTTGTTTCTTGGTCAATGTCATTTGAGAGTAGTAATATGTGACTTCAAGACATATATGACACATTATTTTTCTCTTTAGAAATTCTCTCTTTGTGTGCTTTATTGTTAGTGCTTAATTGATTGATTTGCTTGAAATCTTGGACTAACATCTATAGAATACCAAGAACAAGTAGATCAATCTTTAAATGCTTAAAATCCACATAATGATTGATAAGCCAAGATCACAAGATATGTGGAGAGAGAAAGTGTGCGTTCAAATGTAACAGTGTATTAAATACAAAATGTGGAACTTCTTACAAGCAAAATAAGCCAAGGGGACTTAAATACCCCAAGTCACTTACAAGACAGAATAGAACAATAAGCACTGACAAATAAAGGAAATAAATACAATGATTACTATAAAATCAGATCTAACAATCTCCCCCCTAATAATCATTGGCGCCGAGGTCTTCAGAAAAACAATCTTCAAAAACAGCATTTGACAAGTCTTTTCATCCTAGGCTATCAAACAAGTCTTTTCCATCCGAAGAGGAAGTTTTTGAGGGTATCAAACGCCTAGGCTATATTGGTTCACTGAAAAAGGTTGTAGACTTTGACAAGTCTAATCTTCCTCCTGTCTGGTATTCTTTATTTTCAGTCATCAACAGGTGCTTAACTTCTAAACATACCGGCATGGATAGTTCTAGTCTTCACTATCTTCGACTGTTCCATGCAGTAGTCTATGACGTGCATGTCGACTATACGATTATTTTCTGGACCGAGCTTTCTGAAGTAGTGCAAGACAAGTTAACCAACAAGCGACGAAAGTTCATTCCTTTTATCAGGTTTCTCAAGCTGATTATTAGAAGCATGTTTCGAAGCAATCCGGCCATTCCACGAAGATTATCTTGGCCGCAAGTTCAGGATTCCGAGATGCTTTATCTTCAGAAACAGAAGAAGTCCTTCAGTTTTTCTATGACCATTCCTTATGGTCTTATTGCCAATTATGCTGACATGACCAATTACAGTGTCATTGATTATTGTTTAGAAAATGAATTTGTAGAGGATGAACAGGAAGAACCTTCTCATGGCACTCCAGCTGGTACTACTCATGAAGAGCAAGTTGAAGCAACTACTCAGGAAATAGTTACTGCCGTTGCAACTACACTAGAGACAGATGTTGATCTTTCTGCAGCACCACAAGACGTTGCTACTCATCACGTGGAATCTGTCATTGCTGTTGTTGAAGCTGAAGCCACTACTGTTACTGCTGATGTTAGAGAAGATGTTAATCCTGATGAAACTGGAGTTGCTAATGATGATGCGACAAATGTTGATCTTTCTGATGATGGTGAAAATACAACAAGTGATTCAGACGATGGTGATGATGATGTCGATCAACTCAACATGAAAGTGTATGAAAGGAAAATAAGAACACCGGAAGTGATTGTTGTCTCAGAAGTTGTTTCAGAAGATGAATCAGTATCTATTGATCCCTCTGCTGCCCGTCTAAACGTTGATGAACTGGATATCTCATTTGCTCAAACCTCCACTCAAACACAGAGTCAAGCTCCTACTTCTTTTACTGTTGAGGTTACTGCAACCACTGTTTCTGCTGTTGAGCTTTCTATGGTTCCTGCACGTGTTTCTTCGGAGAAATTTACAACTCTGAATGAGGTAATTCGTCAGTTCTCAGAAAGGGTGGATTCTCAAAAGGAGGAAGATATTAACAAGCTGAAGTCGTTTTTCAAAGGGAAAATGCCAGAGATAGATACTTAGGTTATTCCTCCTGAGAATCTTTTCTGTCGTCCTTCAGGGGTGATTCTTCGGGAACCTTCTTCTGCGGTGTCTTCATCTACATCACCGATTGTATCTCTTCCTTTTCCGTCAATATTCACTCAGTCTGCGGGTATTTCCAGGGCTTCTATTCATGATTCTCCGATTTCTGAGCTATCTGATCTTCTTTATGCGCGTCTTCTATCTATGTCTCCGCCACAACATCAAGATCAAGATTTGATCTCTCTGCTGAGGAACTTCCAGCCAACGCTGCCTCCAGTTTCTTCCTCTTCCGATTCTGATCGCATTAATGCTTTATCTCATGAATTTCAGGAATTCAGATCAGAAGTTAGATCCAGTTTATCTGATCTTCGTTCTTTTATGTCACAAGCTTTCTCTGATCTATCTAACAAGATTGATCATCTAGAGCAATCATGCAGGACTGAGGCTGGCCCGTCTTTTAAACGCCGACATGACCAAGATGATCCCGATCATCAAGGCCATGAGGGGGAGATGGCAAAGAGACAAAGAACAGAAGGGTCTTCTGAAGCACGAGAAGTTGTTCAAAAATAAGTGGCTGGAGATAGAGAAAAGACTGGTGATACAGTTTAAGATTGCAGTATCCAAGATTTAGTGAATGTCATGGTTGACAATGCTGATGTAACTGTTTTGCATAATGAATTTAATATGTCTGAAGCAAATATTGATAATATTCAAATTGTAGTTTATGTGGATCCAGATGTCTCAGGTAGAGCTCATGAAGTTGAAGAGTCGGAAGCAGCAAATGACATGAGATCTTTCTTCGCGAACTTCATAGAGATAACTTCAGATGATGATGAAGAAGTTAGATTTGAGAAAGTTTCTCAAGTTAAAGAAGAAGATTGCAACAATATCATCATCTTATCTGATACAGAGGATGATGCTGTTTTCATGGATGCATCAGATACAAAAGAGGCTGAATTGCTATATGGTGATCTTCCGAGTCAAGGTGAGATTCCAGAAGATGATCAACCTTCATCTACTCTAGTAACTACTTCTGCTCCGACAACCAATATTTCGTCAAGTGCATTTGAAGTTGGTCAGTCATCTAGAGCTCAAGCAGATATTCCTTCTTCTGAACCGGTAATTCCTCCATCTCTTCTAGAAGAAGGAGAAGCTTTAACTAGGCAACAAAGGCAGAGAAATCTACAGTAGAGATATATGGCTTCTAGACTCAGAACAGCTTTTCTTGAAGATATCCAAACATCAAATTCATAGCAATTCGATCACTAAAATGACTTAAATTGGTGAAAATCCAGAAAACGAGATTTTTCTTGAAAAAACAAAAAAAATCGATCAAATTTTCGAATTAACCACACAAATCAAGAACAAAAATACACTAATCTCAATCCTCTCAAGATCTTGAAGGCTCTGATACCAATTGATAAGCCAAGATCACAAGATCTGTAGAGAGAGAATCTAGAGAGAGAAAGTGTGCGTTCAAATGTAACAGTGTATTGAATTCAAAATGTGGAAGTTCTTACAAGCAAAATAAGCCAAGGGGACTTAAATACCCCAAGGCACTTACAAGACAGAATAGAACAATAAGCACTGACAGATAAAGGAAATAAATACAATGATTACTATAAAATCAGATCTAACAATGATTGTTTGGTGACAGCTACTTCATCTCTGATGGTGTGATCAAGATCAGATCAGGATTGACACCAGGTTGAGGATGGTAGTCAGATCTGGATGAAGGCATAGGATATTCCCTTGATGCCTTAGGTGAATTTTCATCCATCTAGACTTGTTGCTCAATAGATTGGTTATCAGCCATTGGAATACCTGAAAAGTGAAAAGTATGGACAGATGTCTAATTTGTCAGTGAAAACCCAAAATTTATTTTTGATAAATTTTCTTGAAATTTTCCTAAGTATGGATTTCGCATGGAACAAGGTGCGAATTCCTCACTTGAAAGAATTAAACATTGACCACAGAATTCACATGAGTCAAGATCTGAATTCTTCACTGAACAAAAAAATTGACATCACAAAGAATACGCATGAGCCTTTGAGATTTGAATTTTCAAATCTGAAAATTTTCTAAGTGTTAAACTTGGATATCAAGAACACTCATGGTGTTCATCAAAAACTCATGAACATGATCAAAAAACCAGATTCCAAAAATTATTAACTTTCAATTAAAAACCAAAATTACTTAACACATGGTGTCGTTTTGAATTTCAAAACAAGATTACACCATTAATTTTAACATTACATTGCATTTTAATCAAGATTAAATGATTTTTAGTTCATGAACTTCAAGAACTCTGAAGAACAGTGAAGAGTCAATCATCAATCATTTCAAAATTGTCCAAAATTTGTCCATAGGAAATCATGTCTAGGGTTCGAAAATAACATCCAATCATGTTATTAAGTTCAAATTTAACATCCAAAAAACATTAAGAGATTTGAAGTTTTAGGGGTCGTTTACCTAAATGCTTACCCAGTAAGCGCTTACCAATAAAACTCGACACACTAACTTGCTTTACCGGGTAAGATTTTAATCATCGCGATGGTATCTTATACAACAATTTACCCGGTAAGCTCTTACCCGAGTAAGAGTTGTCACTCTCTCTTACCGGGTAAGACTCTTCATCCTTATTCTCGCTCTTACCGGGTAAGATCCTATCCTCTTGTCATGTTCATCCGCTATGGTAAATTCCCCGGTAAGCACTTACCAGGTAAGGATTTTGTAAACGGCCCCTTAGTTCAAATGTTCGAAGATGAACAGTCCTCATCGATCCTAAAACTCTAAAATTTGAACTCCAGTCAAGGTAAACCTGCAAGAATCAAAATAAATAACAACAATGATAACAAACAATCAAAATTAAGAAGCAAAATTACCCTTTGATTCTGAAAAACTCGAAGAATCGAAGTCTGAAAGTCAAGAGTTGCAAAGGAGGGTTTTTAGAAATCTCTAAGTACGAAATACGTATGAAGGTGCCAAATAAGAAAAGTGATTTAATCTGAGAAAACATTGATATTTATACCCCAAGAGTGAAAAAGACACGTGGCACGAGTTGAGTGGGTATCACTTTTCGCATGGCACTGAGAAGCGAATTGTCTTTAAAAAAATAAGATGATGTGTGTGCACAATCTGCATGACATAATATGTGAATTGTTGTGCCTACAAAGAAATTCACATGACCTTGTATGCGAATTACTGCTTTTCGCACATCAAAGGATGCGAGAAGTACCTTTTCGCATATCGAAGGGTGCGAAAACCACAAATTCGCACACCATAGGGTACGAATTCTTACAATTCTCATGCCACTATGTGCGAATTCTGGACTTAGCAAAATTTCCAACTTTTTCAAAAACATTCTAAACAAGGAAATTTGCAAAAAATAGAAACATTTTCCAACAATTCCAAAAATAGAAACTTTCCTAAAAAAGAAAATTTTCAAAAATGGAAACATTTAAGCTCAATTTTATTTTGAAAAACATTTAAACACACACAACTCACTTACTCCCCCTTTGTATATGCTCCCCTTTGAATAATGATTTCTGATTTGCTCCCCCCCTTGACTTGAGATGGACTTTTTGATTTTGAACAGATATGCTCCCCCTTCATACCTGCATTCGTTCAACTGATTCAGTGTTCTTGAAACTTAACATTTACATTCTCCCCTAATTATTTAATATGCAAATGTAGAAATACTCCATTTGAAACATTCGACTGTCAAAGAATCCTTTAGTAGTAGTCTTTGAGGCATGAGTCCTAATCTGAATTGATTAGAAGTCAATCTTTCTTTGACATTGAAGACCGAGTCCTGAGCTGCTTTACTCAGAAGTCATAATTCTTTTAACCTTGAAGACTAAGTCCTGAACTGTTGTGTTCAAAAGTCATTACTCCTTTACTCTTTCTTTAGTGTAGATTCTTGCATCATAGGTTGAATAGGTTTTGGTACCCATATGAACTTGGGTCCTTCTTTGTTAGCATTTGAAAACTTCTTAGAATAGTTTCCACTGTGATATATAGAATCATGTGTATAAACTCTATAAGAACCATACATGTTTTGAATATGTGATTTGCGTACAAAATCATCAGTGCCACAATAAGAACAACATAATTTTCTTTTGGATAATCTGATTAAGTGATTTGCATATTTAATGAAAGCAGGCTTAGCAAATAATTTACCTTTAGGTGACTTGTTCATTTGTACATTTGGAGTAGATGCACTTGATTTCTGGTGTTTGTCAGCTTCTAGAGATCCCTTTACAACCCAAATCATCTGATCTCTCCCAGATGCTTTCTTTCCATATTTTGAAAAATAAGTAGCCTTTTTATCTACAGACTTGACATAGAATGAACTTGGAGATTTAATCTGATATGTTTTCAAGACATTTGATTTAACATTCTTCTTCTTGAAAACCATTTTCTGAAATAAGCTAGAAACAGATTGAAATGAACAAACTAATTCAGCTGATTCATCATCATGAGAAGATAAGTCAGTTGTATCAGCTGTTATTTTATCAGACAAATTAGCATTTGCTATTTCTAGCTGTTTGATTTTATCAGTCAATTTAGATTTTTCATTACAAAACATATCAAACTTGCTTTGTAGATCAAACTTACTCCTTTGTCCTTTCAGAATATCTAAAGATAAAGTAGCTAACTTGCTTGCTAATTTGGAAATCTCAGTTTCAAAAACTTTTCTTTCCATTTCAAAATCCTTTTCCAAGATTTTTTTTCTCTAAAATCTCTTTGAAAAACACAACATTTCTCTTTTCAACATTTTTCTTCTCATTTTCAAGGATATCTCTTTCAGAGATTAAAATCTTTTCAAATTCAGAAACTTGCTTCGAGAGTTTAATACATCTGGTTTCTAAATCTTTCTTTTCTTGTAAAGCCTTCTTAGAAAGATCAGACAACTTCTGATTGAAAGTTTTCTCCAAATCAACTTTCTCATTCTTACTTTTCTCTTCAACTTTCTTGATCCAATCAGCTCCCTTTGCCTGATAGGTAGAAACCTGCTTTTCAGCTTTCTTCAGTTTGACTTGCAGATCAACATTCTCAACTTTCAACTCTGTGTTCTGAAGTTTAAGCTTTTCATTTTCAACTTCTATTGCTAGTATCTCAGGCATGTATGCCACATCACAGTCTCTCATGGTCAGCATTGTGTTCCCTTTCTCATCTGTATAAGGCATTTTGAAAATATATCTGAAAAGATGCTTGAAATGATCGTTAGTCAGATAATCAGAAAAATCAACCTTGAAAAGTAATCAGAAAAAGTTCAAAATTTATTCTAAGTATACTTTTCGCACACGATGTGAAAAACTTTTCGCATGAGCAAAATCCGCACACAAGAGGATGAGGATCCTTCACTTTTCGCACAAAATTATATGCGAATTATGACTTTTCGCACAATGTAGGATGCAGATTCCTACTTTTCCCACAGAGAAGGGTGCGAATTCTTGACTTTGAAATTTTCAATCCTTTCAACCTTAAACTTTTCGCACACTAATGTGATACGAATTCCTCACTTAGTCAAATTTAGCCTTCTCAACTTCACGTATCGATGCGGAATCGTCCCTTAGAAAAAATCTTTAGTCTTCAGTATGCGAATTATGAACTTCTCGTACAAAACTTCATGCGAATTTCACCTTTTCGCTAAAGCATGATGCGAAAATATTTCTTTTTCGTATATGAGGGATGCGCGTTCCGTCCTTATCAACTCTTTTCCTTCAGTTGCATGCGTGTTCTTCCCAAGAACATGCGTGTTCTTCCCAAGAACATGCGAGTTCTTTAGATCTTGCGGATTCTAAAGTTGTTGACTTGAAAACCACTTTAATCCACTGAATTCACTTCAATTCTTTGAATTGGCCTATGAAACTTTGTGAATTTGCTCACAACATCCTCGAGAACAATCCATTTGCATCAATTTCACCAAGAAACAACATGATCAATATGAATCGATCAAATTACAGTGCGATAGACTTCAAATTTTAAAAACTCACAAATTTGAAAATTTGACACTCAAAAACAGTGAATTGGTGAATACATTGTAAATCAAAAATGTTCTAGAACACTATACGCATACAATGAAACAAAAAATTTGACAAAAACAACACTAAAACACAAAATCAATCTATGAAACAGTAATGTGTGAAATCCTCATGATGAACAGTAACTTTTTGATGTTTGGATCAAATTCTTCAAATTAGTTGCATGTTGATTGGTCTGATTAATCTGAGTAGGATCTGATACCAATTGTGATTCCAGATTCAAGCATTTGACAATTAAAGATCAAGAAACAAATCAAGAATCAAAGTAATTCTAGAGAGAGAAATATTGTCACAAGTCTCATGTCATATATCTCATTTGAATGCTTACAATACTTGAGCGTACAATGACTTACTTACTTACAAGGAAACAAACAAATCAAAGGTATTTATATGGTTCAAACATGCCTTGATATCATATAATACTTACAAGAAAAAGTCAAACAACTAAAATACAAATTGATTCAAAAGAAAAAGTCAAACAACTAAAATACAAATTGATTCAAACATAGTTCTAACAATTACCTAATTGGAATTAGGAGTAGAGACTTACTTTCCAATTGTTCTTCCTCGATTTCTTCCAAATCTTGAGTAATACTAAGCCTTCTTCCGGATTTCTCCTAGCCGCCAAAGATGAGAAAATGTTTTAAGGAATAAGAATGTTAGGGTTTAATCCCTATTACTAAAATTGCAACCTAGTCCTTAAACTTTGGGCTTTCAACAACAACTCCACCTATACTCCATTCTTTACACTTAAACCCAGTTATTACATACATCAATCATGAGAGTTAGGAAAGAATGATGGTACATAAATTGTTGCCTCACTAAAACCTTAAACTAAGGAACAAAACCCAATGGGAAAAATAAAACTTTTGTTGAAGGAAAGAGAACAACATACCAATATCCACATCTATAGTAGATTCCCCCTTTTATCTACTACTCCCCCTAATTCATGCATTAACCAAGGGAGTTTGGAAAGCGTTTGCATTTACTTTCTAAATGTTTCCCAAAATATGGTTTTAGGTAATGATTTGGTAAAATGTGTCATGTTCTCCTTGACATCTTACTTGATTCATTTGAATCTAGAAGAGAGTTTTGTTATTGTATAAAACTTAAGCAGAACATACTTTGTATTATCACCCTTGATGTATCTTTCTTTCATTTATTTGATACACGATGCATTATCTATATATATGCAAGTAGGGTACTGGTTGAACTCAAAATTACTAGCTCCTCTAATATGTGTAATGATAATCCTTAATCATATACATTCTTTAATTATCTCTTGGAGAGTAATATTCTTTGATTAGTTCAAGGAGGTTGTTACAAGGGTTTGCATAGCTTACTTCCAAGCAATCGGCGTATTCCTTGTGGTAATTCCTTATCCATTTTGGGAACAACCTTTGTATGGGTTACACATATACCTAATATTATCAAAGACATACCAATACATTGTTTGGTGTTTTTCTAGAAGAGCTAGTACTTTTGTTGCTTACATTCTAAAGAGGTATTTAAGTTCCATTATCAATCCCATTTTTCTTTCAATAGGGAAAGTATAAGCCCATGTCAATGGTTCTAAAAGATTAACTTGATATCATTCCAATGACGTTGCGTTGGCGCTAAGCTAAATCTAGCTAACAAGTTCACTGAGAAATACAATATACGGTCTAGTGTATTGTGTTAAGTACGATAATGCGCATGTTGTACTTGGATATGGAATTCCAGTTCCCAATACTTTTTTCATCATCATCCTTTAGACGAAATGGATCTTTCCTTATATCCAACCCTTCGACCAATCATGGGTGTGCTAACCAGATGCGCTTTGTCCATATGAAATTGCCTGATTATTTTCTAGATGTATGCGGTCGGTGAATTTATATTTCACAAACCCGGTGTCATAGCTCAAATATCTAGACAAAACCAAGTTTTTCCAAAATCTTTCATTTCAAATTTAGATTCCAAGTAGTTTATGGTTTCTCTTATTTCATCAAGAGTGCCTATTATGTTTAAAACATCGACATATAAATCTATGATTAAAAATCTGGAACTCATTTTCCTAAATAAATATGCAAGGTACAGTTCATCGTTCTTATGTTTCCTTGCCCATTTTGGGAACAACCTTTGTATGGGTTAGACATATACCTAATATTATCAAAGACATACCAATACATTGTTTGGTGTTTTTCTATAAGAGCTAGTATTTTTGCTGCTTACATTCTAAAGAGGTATTTAAGTTCGATTATCAATCCCATTTTTCTTTCAATAGGGAAAGTATAATCCCATGTCAATGGTTCTAAAAGATTAACGTGATATCATTCCAATGATGTTGCGTTGGCGCTGAGCTAAATCTAGCTAACAAGTTCACTGAGAAATACAATATACGGTCTAGTGTATTATGCTAAGTACGATAATGCGCATGTTGTACTTGAATATGGAATTCCAGTTCCCAATACTTTTTTCATCATCATCCTTTAGACGAAATGGATCTTTCCTTATATCAAACCCTTCGACCAATCATGGGTGTGCTAACCGGATGCGCTTTGTCCATATGAAATTGCCTGATTATTTTCTACACATATGCAGTCGGTGAATTTATATTTCACAAACCCGATGTCATAGCTCAAATAGCTAGACAAAACCAAGTTTTTCCAAAACCTTTCATTTCAAATTTAGATTCCAAGTAGTTTATGGTTTCTCTTATTTCATCAAGAGTGCCTATTATGTTTAAAACATCGACATATAAAGCTATGATTAAAAATCTGGAACTCATTTTCCTAAATAAATACGCAAGGTACAGTTCATCGTTCTTATGTTTCCTTGTCCATTTTGGGAACAACCTTTGTATGGGTTAGACATATACCAAATATTAGCAAAGACATACCAATACATTGTTTGGTGTTTTTCTATAAGAGCTAGTACTTTTGTTGCTTACATTCTAAAGAGGTATTTAAGTTCCATTATCAATCCCATTTTTCTTTTAATAGGGAAAGTATAAGCCCATGTCAATGGTTCTAAAAGATTAACTTGATATCATTCCAATGACGTTGCGTTGGCGCTATGCTAAATCTAGCTAACAAGTTCACTGAGAAATACAATATACGGTCTAGTGTATTGTGCTAAGTACGATAATGCGCATGTTGTACTTGGATATGGAATTCCAGTTCCCAATACTTTTTTCATCATCATCCTTTAGACGAAATGGATCTTTCCTTATATCTAACACTTCGACCGATCATGGGAGTGCTAACCGGATGCGCTTTGTCCATATGAAATTGCTTGATTATTTTCTAGACATATGCAGTCGGTGAATTTATATTTCACAAACCCGGTGTCATAGCTCAAATAGCTAGACAAAACCAAGTTTTCCCAAAATCTTTCATTTCAAATTTAGATTCCAAGTAGTTTATGGTTTCTCTTATTTCATCAAGAGTGCCTATTATGTTTAAAACATCGACATATAAAGCTATGATTAAAAATTTGGAACTCATTTTCCTAAATAAATACGCAAGGTACAGTTCATCGTTCTTATGTATCCTTTCCCAATCAAGTATTCATTTAGGCAAGTGTACCACATCCGCATAGATTGTTTTAATCTAAAAAGTGGGCGTTTCAATTTTATTGCAAACACATTTTGTGGTTTAGGGTTACTTAATTTTGGTAATGTAATTCCATCAAGCACTTTTATATATCTCTGAATATAGATCCCCTTAGAGATATGTAGTAACCATATCCATGAGCTACATTTCCAGTCCCCCAGAAACTACTAGGCTAATTAATTAGCATAACGTTATAACGTCCATCACGAGAGAGTAAGTCTTCTCGTGGTTAATCTAGGGCATTGTGAGAAACCTTGCACCAAAGGAGAGACTCATACATTATGACTTAATTATTCTCATTAATCTTTAAACTTGGTGGGTTAGCACTACCAAACCAAATACCCCTTCATTTGTCAAATAATATAATTCTCCTGGATTGCTTCTTTTCATGTAGGACAATTTGCTCTAAGTTGACATTCTTCAACTGAGCATGGTTCGATGTCAATGTGCTCTATCATCTCATGAGCAATAGTAAATATGAATATATCATCAATGAGTATGTATGATTTGTCTATCGACTCATATGCATTCTCATAAGTCATTTGAGATTCCTTTGATCTCTGGAATCAATATTAACTTCGGAGCATCCTCTAGTAATGATTAATAGACATAGTTATAATCAGGGACAATCTCATGAGAGGTTTATGTATTGATGATAAATAGTCGCGCCTTACTCTTCTCTTTCTTTAGATGAGTATTTATCGAACCAAGTAGCTTCCCCTATTTCCTTTTAGAAGCTACGACCTCAAGCACACCTCCACTATGTCTGATTGCAACGCACTTTCCAGCGACGTTGTGTCCTTGTTTGGGGACTTTTGACCTTACGAGTATATATGCATATCGTATATGTGATCTTGTCACTTTTGTAATAACATTAAACGTATCAGGTATCGAGTCTAATTCGTTTGTGTCAGGATCGAATTCTTAACAAGAATTAATTCTCAGAAACAATATCAAAGAAGTTTGCGGAATAACACTTTGATATTCAATGAAACAGTAAATCAATACAGAAAATATGAAGAACAAACTGTAAACTTGTATTGAATGCTTTGAAGTTACAAGATTGCACACTCAACCTCAATATTGATGAACAGGCTCACCAATACGAATTCTACTTCTCTAGAATTAGGATATATGCCTTGAGGTTGATTTCTCTCTTAATCTTAGAATCAATCGCTAAAAACCAAAAGTTCTCTCTAACTATTTTGTATCTTCTATACATATACTAAACAAAAAGATAATTACAAAAAAATAAACATATCTTCAGTATATCTTCCATGTATATCTCTAAGCTTCCATGTATATCCTTTCATGTGAATCTTCATCATATAAGCAATATTAATCTTCAGCAGTATTAACTACTAAGCAGCACTAACTACTAGCAGTACTAACTAGCTAAGCAGTACTAACTTTGTTCAAGCAGCACTAACTTTGACTAGCAGTATTAACTACTAGCAGTAGTAATACTCAGCAGTATTAACCTTGAAGTCTTCTAGTAGTATTAACTTTGAAACAGCAGCATTAACCATACTTAAGGTTTTCTTCAGTTCCCAACAATCTCCCCCTAACTTGACTTTTAGAACAAGAAGTCAAGTTCTTCAGAATTAATCTTCAAGATGCTTTCAACACCTCTGGTTCAATTTCCCAAATTTGGATCTAGGCCCAAGCTTTGATTTACAGTTCTTCTCACGACAATCTTAGCCATCTCTGAATCCTTTGTACATACCAGTGTAGCTTTAAGCATCCCTTCTAACTTCTCCTTGCTATGCTCATAGATTTTGTCCACCAGGTAGTATTCATGATAACAGTTGTCAATAGTAATCATGTATACTCCACAGTTTTCAAACAGTATCCATTTGTCAATCTTCTTGAATATAAACTCATGCTTATGATCTTTAATCCTATATTGCACTCTTTCAGGCTCAAACATCATGCACAAGTATTCCAATGTCACTTTGAGAAGATTCTCTTCAGTACCTTTCAACACAGGTTCATAAAGTTTCATCCCAACTTTATATAGTTCTTCTATATCAGCTCTTGAACAACTTCTGATGACTTTCCCCCATGTTGAATAAGCTTCAAATGAACCATCAGCTCTCTTGATTCTGAAGAAATTCTTTCCATTGTCTCTCAGAATATCCCAGAAGATGATCTCTGGAGCTTTCATAGAGATTGGAACATCTTTCAAAGGTTCCACTATTGTCATGTACGGATCCATACTCTCATCTGTTTGCTTAGTAACCTGCTCTAGACTCTGTACTGGCTCTGTTGGAGATGTGACTGAAGGTTATGCTTCCTTTTCAGTTTCTTCCACCCTAGGCCTTTTCAACTGCCTTTTTGAAGCAATTGATTTCACTCTTTTTCCAGACTTAGCTTCTATACCAACACTTCCACGTTCTTCCTTCTTCTCTTCTGCTTCTTCTTTGGAGGGTGTGGTTTCCTCAGGGAATGGTTGTTGGATGTTGAGATCATGTCTCTCTTTCATCCTTCTCTCAGCCTCCTCCCTTTGTGCTGAATTCCCTTGGAGCTTGGCCATTTCCTTGTTATACAACTCTTCAACCTGAGAGTATGCCATGTGGATAAACATCTCCCCCTTAACACCAATTGCACCTTTCAGGAAGTTTATCATTTTTCTTCTTTCCTGATTGGCCAAAAATGTCTTGGAGGGTTGTCTTTTCTGCTTTTGCTTCTGAATAGGCATCTTCTTAATTTGAAGTTTCTTGACCTGAGCTGCTGTCTGAGCTGCTTCTTTCAAATTCTTTTGGTATTCTGCATTTAACTTCTTGGCCATTATCTTTGCCAGTTCTCTATCCTTTTCTGTTTGTAACTGCTCCTCTTTTTCCATTTGGTCTTGCAACTGCTTTGCTATTACCTCATCCATTTCAATCTGAGACTTCTGTCTTGGAGGCATTTCAGCTTCAACCATCTTCTCTTTTCCTTTTCCCTTTGATTCTTTCAAAACTTCCTTCTCTTTTTCCTGCTCTGAGATCCCTCCTTCTTTGATAACTACTCCCTTGGCCTTTTGAGTAGCCTTAGGAGTATCATTCTTTGCTTTGACTAAAGTTTCTGCTATCTCCATTTCTTCCACAGAGAGCCCTATTTTTGCTGCTTTAGTTTCTGATGCTACTTTTACTTCAGCAGCAGTATCTGTTTCTTTTTCCATCTCTTCCTCTGTCTCCCCCTCAACTTCAGCTTTCTTTTCAACAGTTTCCCCTTCATGCTTCTCCCCCTTGTTGAAAGAATCTTGAACTTGGTCCCTCTTTTTGAGTACAAACTGTTTCCTTCTTTTCTTTTGAACCAGCCTGGTCACCATCTTCTTCAATTTTTCAATCTGAACTTGTTGGGACAGGATAACCAGCTTCATCTCCTCTATTTCTTTTCCTTGTTTCATAACATCTATGTTGATGTTTCCCATGGTTTCCATCAATTCCTGGTAGTCATATCTGTCCTCACCTTCTCTAGAAGTGTTACCCTCCTTTGAAGGATCATTGGATCTTTTAGTAGTGGAAGTCTTCTGCCTAGCAGAAGCACTATCCACCCCCGTGGTTTCTTGGCACCAGGGACCTTCGAATGATTGCTCATTCAAAGTTGCCATGGGGGAGGTCTTATTGATGTTACCACTTTCCTCCTCTATGCTAGCAGGAGTAGTGGCAACCTCATCACCCATATGCTCTTCCTCCTCCTCAGAGAGCACCTCCTTGGGGTTGGGAGACACCCCTTTGGTTTCCCTATGGATATTCCCTAAAGGAGAATTCTCCCTTAGAGGGCTTAAAGGCTTAGGGGATGATGGTACAAGAAGGGAAGGAGTCTTCTTTACCTGTTTCCTCTTGTAAGTTTGTGTGATGGGAGAGGTTGGTTTTTCAAGAAGGGACTGGGGGATAGATTTTGAGAGGGAAGGTTGGGATTGGCTAGCAGTAGGATGGTCTAATGGGGGCCTTAACCCTGCTGCCATACCTTCATTGGTTTGGGACACCACCATCATTGTAGAGAACAATGGGGTGTCAACTCCTTCCGAGTCCCCAGCAGATCTTCTCATATTTGAGAAAACCTTCCCTTTGGGGGGTTTAGGTACATATACCCCAACAGGTTGAGGTATATCCGTCAATTCGTGAGTAATGACTTCTTGAACAAACCTGGGGTACATAAAGAAGTTCTTTTTGTTTCCCATGTTTGAGACAAGATCACTGAAAATCATTTTAGAAAAGTTATACTTTCTGGCAGTGGCCAAGCACACCAAAGCATAAGCAATGGTGCTACTAAACTCACTCCATCCAGTAGTCTTCTTGGAGATACAGTGCATAAGAGTATGGACAAAGAAACGCCATTGGGGTGAAAATTTGGCTTTAGAGAATTTGAAAACACCCAATGGGCCTCCATACCCCATTTTTGTAAGAGAAGAGAATAATTCATCATTTGAGATAGAAGTTATACCAGAGGCATCGTCTAGACGTAGACTGATGCGAATAACCTCTTCAGTAACTGTTAGTGGTTTTTCACAGATCCTTGTCTCTATCATTTGCACACCATTCTCAGCAACAATGGTGGCATTAGCCCAGAACTGCCTTTGATGCTCTATATAGATTGTAGGTGATACAATAAGAGCATGAGCAATATGGATTGACTTGAGGAAATCCACAATCTGATGAAATCCTGCAACTTGCTTTGGCTTTTGTAGCATCGCGATCTCATTGTGTTCATCGATGAATGCCATGGATGCCATTGATCTTAGTGCAAAGCTTGCCTGAAAACTTCGAGTCTTGAGAGAGAAAGGGTTTAGAGCGCAAGTGAACAGTATGCAAAGAGTCGTTATGAACTTTTAGGCGGGCAAAAGGTATTTATAGTATTCGGGACATAAGCAGTATTAACCTAGAGTAGTATTAACTGCAAGCAGTATTAACCGCGAGCAGTATTAACTAACTAGCAGTATTAACCGCAAGCAGTATTAACCGCGAGCAGTATTAACTAACTAGCAGTATTAACTACTAGCAGTATTAACCACTAGCAGTATTAACTGAGAGCAGTATTAACTGCGAGCAATATTAACTAACTAGCAGCATTAACTGCGAGCAGTATTAACTACTAGCAGTATTAACCACTAGCAGTATTAACCACTAGCAGTATTAACTGAGAGCAGTATTAACTGCAAGCAGTATTAACCTACTAGCAGCATTAACTGCGAGCAGTATTAACTACTACCAGTATTAACCACTAGCAGTGTTAACTGAGAGCAGTATTAACTACAAGCAGTATTAACACTAAACTGGCAGCATTAACTGCACTTACACCTTTTAAGCTAGTGTTGTCCATAACCTTTCATGTGTACCTCACACTTTTATTCCATTTCTCTATTTTCCATCATTCTTTAACCACTTGTTTCACCTTTGAACTTACCTCCATCTGGAGTCTCATTTAAAGAGCAGCATGTCCTCCATCAAACCTTTTGAAGCTTTGAAGGCAGTCCATGTTACTTGATATGTGCCAAGAGCAACCACTATCTACATGCCAAATGCTCTTCCTCTTGAGTTGTTGGTTGCCCTGCACACTTGATAAATCAGTTAGTCTTGAAGGGAACCCAAGCCAAAGTGGTCTTGGATTGTCCTTTCTCATTTATATAATCTGTCAGTTTGGTCTGGATGAGTTGTTTAGGAATCTCATGGCTGGAATACTTTGTCAAGATTATAGGCTTTGCAACATTAATACTAGTAGAAGCACTATCCTTGTAAGCAGTAGTATTGGTTGCAGCAGCACTATTTCTGTTAGCAGTACTATCTGGGATAGCAATACAAACAGGTTTCTTTACAATTGGAACCCAAACTTGAACAAAGTTGTTTTCTTTCTTTGTCTTTAAATTACTCATTGGCTTATTTGGAGCATTTTTCTTTGTATTAGCAAACATGTTCTGAGCATGAGACTTTAAAGGTGCTCTTTTCTCAGCCAATTGATTCCTTCTTTTATTCCTATAACCAAAAGAGTTTTGTGGTTTTCTTTGAAAAGTGACTCTTTGGTTGATAGGGTTGAAATAACAGTGTTTGGCAAGATGATTCAATTTGCCACAGATAAAACAAGGTTTTGGTCTATTGATTTTACTCAAATCAACCCCTTGTTTTTGTGCCCACTGATTATTCCAGTTTCTCTGATTTCCCCTTGGTTTATCATGTTTTTGGGGCTCAGATTTATTGCAAGAACACTGTTTGCAAGGGACAGGATTCACAACTGTGGTTTGCTTATAATGGACCTTCTCAGACTTTCCCTCAGTCTTCTCTATGTCCTTAGATTTGACCCAAGTCTTTCCACATCCCTCATTGGTGATAATGTGATTTTCTAGAGGAATCTCACCACTCCCAGTGTTCTCCTTACTCTTTTCACTAGAGTTCTCTTCTTCAGAGTCTGTTTCAACCACCACTTTGTCTAAAGGATCTACCTTAGTGGCTCCAACAGGCAATTCCTTCCTATCCTTGGTCTCTAGTAAGTTTGATATAGGAGGAATGTAATTGTTGTTGTATGGTGGTGGTGTGGTGTTATAGCCTATTCCTCTTCTAAGTTTGTCATGGATTTGAGTTTGGAGCAAAGAGTCCATTGCTTTAGAAGCATTGGAAAATTTCTCAATATCCCACTTGGCTTTCTCAAACTCACTCTTTATCTTCTCATTCTCCTCTTTAGACTTTTTCAGCTGAAGTTCTAGGTCATTCTTCTCCCACTTCCAGTAATTTGTATCATAAGAATGTTGAAGTTCATTGGCTTGGAAAACTTTGATCTGTTCCTCAAAGCTCTCAACAATTCTTACATAGTCTTTTATATCTCTCTCTAATCTTTTAAGATCATCACACATACCCTGATTGTGATCCCTGTACCTTTGAACGGTTTCAATACAGGATTTAGAGCAAAGATTAGATGTTACCTCAGTGGGAATGGCAGTGCTTGTCGATTCTGATTCTTTAGCCATTGATAGATGTTGAATGAATGTTTCTGAGAATACACTAGCTCTGATACCACTTGTCAGGATCGAATTCTTAACAAGAATTAATTCTCAGAAACAATATCAAAGAAGTTTGCGGAATAACACTTTGATATTCAATGAAACAGTAAATCAATACAGAAAATATGAAGAACAAACTGTAAACTTGTATTGAATGCTTTGAAGTTACAAGATTTCACACTCAACCTCAATATTGATGAACAGGCTCACCAATACGAATTCTACTTCTCTAGAATTAGGATATATGCCTTGAGGTTGATTTCTCTCTTAATCTTAGAATCAATCGCTAAAAACCAAAAGTTATCTCTAACTATTCTGTATCTTCTATACATATACTAAACAAAAAGATAATTACAAAAAAATAAACATATCTTCAGTATATCTTCCATGTATATCTCTAAGCTTCCATGTATATCCTTTCATGCGAATCTTCATCATATAAGCAGTATTAATCTTCAGCAGTATTAAGTACTAAGCAGCACTAACTACTAGCAGTACTAACTAGCTAAGCAGTACTAACTTTGTTCAAGCAGCACTAACTTTGACTAGCAGTATTAACTACTAGCAGTAGTAATACTCAGCAGTATTAACCTTGAAGTCTTCTAGCAGTATTAACTTTGAACCAGCAGCATTAACCATACTTAAGCTTTTCTTCAGTTCCCAACAGTTTGACTTCAACATTATGTTGTGAATTTTTACAGATCAAAATGAGACAGAATGGGAATATTCAATGACGCTTCATGTCGTCCCATGGAAAATCCTTTTTCTTATCTCCTTTAATGACCGTAAGACTGTCTCATCAAAGTGACAACCCACAAATCTAGTGGTAAAGAGATCACTAGTCAAGGATTCTAATTAACGGATAATTGTTGGGGATTCATATCTAACATATATCGAATTGTCTTTAAAGAACGGTTTTGATGCGCTATGGGGGCGCAATTGGCACATATACTACACAACCAAACATGCGTAAATGTAAACTAGCAGGCTTATATCCAATTACCAACTGGTACGCATGAGACTGGTTAGCTAGTAGTGGGTCTAAAAACGAAAAAGAAACTACATATAATAATTGCATAACCCCAGGCAGATGTGGGTAAATTGGTGCGCATAACCAATGACTATATACCATCAATATTCCTTTTTGATAACAACTTCCATGAGATCATTTTATATATACACATGGGGTATAGAAAACTCTACATTGATCCCAATACATATGCAATAATCATCAAATCCTTATGATGTAAATTCTCCAGTATTCCAAGTCATGTAGACTTGATGAGATAATGAGGGTGGTGAGCCCTTAAACTTATAACTAGTGCTAGGAGTACAGTATTTCATGTAGACAATAATACGACGTGCGTTCATCGTGTCGAAACCAGAACCATAAAGTACTTTAATGGCCTGTATTCTGGATGTTTATGTCCATAATATCAACTTGTATTCGTTGTAAGAATGGAATATTTTTTGTATTATGTCCTTAGCTTTAGGATGGTCACATTTCGGTCTTTGATAAGGATCGGGGTATATAAAAGTTTTAGGTATTCGAAAAGGCATATTATGATGGTGGTGTTGCTTCTTATGCTGTAGAAGTCAACAGTTGCAATTTGCCTCGTTTTGCCTTTCACTCGAACAAAGAATCTGTCTATGCATATTTTGTAATACATGGATCACTATGTTATGACCATGGTGTCCCATGTGGTCATGTCGAAACATCTGTGTCATTGTCCCAAAGTTCTTTGTTGGTGACAAAATATGATATAATTACCTAGATAATCCACTAATTTGGCACGTTAATTTTTTTAATATATGTTTCTTTCATATCAGTAGAGTTGATGTACATATCCCCATTTTCATTCTTATAATATGATTTCCAATTGATACGAATATCTTAACAAGGTTTCTATTAATATGGTGCTTTAGTGACTATTAATCTTGTACCAACAAGAAAATGACAGTACATCGTCTAAATATTTTGGTTGGATGAATTATAAAATAAATATTAGTCTATCTCTTTAGATTGTATGAAATATCCTTAAAAAAACTCAAGTTCTCCTCGATACATTCCTACACGGAACGGAGAATATGTTGAATTTTATAATTGTTTTGATGTATTTCTTTACATCTATAATGGTTATCACTTTGAGTGTATATATTAATTTTATCTTAACATAAAATTCAAGTAAACCAAACTGAAAAAACCTTAAAAAATGATCAAAATTTAATAAAAAGTTGAAAAATATAAGGGATGGTTTAAATAACTAAAATCCGATGGTAACATATAAATATCAATGTTGTTTTCAACCTTTACCCTTTTGAAATAAGTGGTAATTAATGTATTTCTTCTTTGGCTATCGAATATCAACTAGGTAGTAGTTGCATCTCTACTTCAAGGATTGGAAAATCCTTCCAACTACTGTCATGACCCTAACCCTTTCCAAGGTATTGTCTAGGTGGTAGATAGATGACACGTGTGAGAAATTGTCTTTCACTCACTATTCTTTGGAGTTGTTTCCACCTCTAACACTTTCTTTATTGATCTTGGGAATTTTCTTTGTCCCGACATATCTGGTGTTGTTATTTGAAAGAACCTTGTTAGTGTCTCTCAACCACTTGCATAGGTTGATGTGTTTGTCTAAAGGTTACATTCCAACTTATATTGGTTTATTAATATTTTATGATATATGAAATGTGGAAATAATGCTATGAATCATGTCATCTTTTGTGAGTTCCTTTCCACATAGATTGAGATGCGTTTTGGGATACAACATTTCTTTGTTGAAATCCGTTACCCTTTTGTAATAGAGTAAGCGGGTTTCATTCCGTTGTACGATTAGTTCGGGAAGTACGTGTTTATGAGTACTCCCGATTCTCCTTTTCGGGGCATCCCACAGTTCTTTGGGGTTTTTTAGTAAAGGTATTCTTAAGAAAGTTATGATTTATTTGTCGTCTCAAAACATGATTGTATTTGTCTGTACCTTTTCAGGAGGTTGGTTTTAGGGTCAATAAGGTGTTGATGGACTTTAGTTATATTTTTGTATCTTTCCGGGAAAAGTTATTTTTACATTGGATATTCATTGTACTCAAGTTCTTTTGAGTTTAGGACATTGAATCACGGATGAGTTGTTTCAACCATTTACGTTAATACAGGATAATATGTGATTTTTTAAGACAATGAATCATGGTCTATAATCATTATATTATGAATGAAATTTCATTATCATAATAACATTGGATTTTTGTATGCTTATATTTTGTTGATAATAATTCAACATTTCAATTTGCTAAAAGAAATCACTCAATCTATTGGATTCCAGGTAGTAGGAGAATCACATGAATTTCTTAATTCCCTAAAACCTTAGGGCTATTTACACTCGTTTAACAAAATCAAATCGATATCTTGCGATTTATTTCATTTGAAGATAATATTGTCAATTATAGAGATTTTAACATGAGGCCAAAATGAATATGAGTTTGGCATATGAAACAAATTTCAATATTTTAATACCTTACTAGTATTTTAAGATATTTTATCATTAGACAAAAAAAATATTGATTTTTAAATAAAGTCAAATTCAAACTTTTAACATATTAATAGTATTTTGAAGATTTTGGTAATAGACCAAAATATATTGGAGGTTGAAAGTGTAACTTCCATAAAGTAATTATAAAGTTGAAAATTATGAGCAGGAACTCATAATCAAGATAAACATTTGAATAATATGTTAACATTTTCATGATATTTTTTGGAGCTTTTAGCAAAACAACAAAACTTATGGGTGTTGGAAGTGTAACTTCCAAAAATTAATTATAAGATTATGAATTATAAAGAAGATAAACATTTGAATATTAACATAAACAAATAATAAATAAATAACTAGTTAATTAATATTGTAAACCAATTAGATAAGCTTCTAAACATTACCAATATTAAGATGAACATTTAAATTAACCATCTAAATATATGAATATTGTAATCTAATTTGATAAACATTTATAATAATATAATAATTCAGAACGATAAATATTATCATATCCATAATTAAACGGTAATTGATCTAAATAAAATAATATTAACGTAATTAAATTAACCAACTAAACATGTCAAAAATGTAATTAATTGAGGATGCCTAAATAAAGAACGATATGTGTAAAACAATAAAAGTTATACTAACACAATTAAAGTTAAACAATGTGAAACTAAAATTAAATGAACTAATAGTCTGATTTGTAATTTTAAGTTTAAACTAGCTTGAAAATATAGATTTAATTGATCCAAATAAGTAAAATTAAATAAGCATGTTCCAGAATAAACCAACGACGACTCATATAAATAAATAATATTGACAATTAAAATAATATAATAAATAGCATTTTCAAAACTATAAAAGAATTATAATAGATCAATTAAAATTGAAATGATATTAAATTAAAATAATATTAATATGATAATATCTATTAAAAAAACTCAATAAACACCTGATGAAGAAAACAAATGAAATTATTATTTAATTAATAAAACCCAATCTGTAGGTTTAGATGTAGATTATGACTCCATGTTTCTATTTTTTTATAACTAAAAAAAATCACATAAAAAATTAATTGGATAATTACATCAAAATCCCAATAAATTTTATATAAATTCAAATAATTATCTTTCAATGTGATTTCTTAAGGTTAATATCTATTTTTATTTATTTAGTTATCTCAATCAAAAACTAAATAATGATGAACTGGATTTGGTTATATGTTTTCTTTTTTCAATTTAATTGATCTCAACCACGAAACTATAGCAGAAATATTTTACAAAATAAATCATAAACTATATTATTTTTCAAACATAATTTCATAATATTCACTTATGAATAAATAATAGAAAACTTACTAGAATTTTTGATAGACGTGGTAACAAGTAAGGAATAACATAGTACCGTCGGAATTGCGACAAATCATTCAACGACAGCGGACAGTGGTCAAAACAACCATTTAGCGATGGCGAAAAAGGTTTTGAGTTTTACGTGCTGATAACGTGTTAACGGAAAAACGAAACAGAACAACAATAGAATAAAGAGATGAAATATGTAATTCTCATTAATTATAAGCTTTTTAAATAGGGGATGGGTTACAAGTAGATAACTACGAGATATTTCAATTCTAGTTTATCTCTAATATAATTATCTCTATCTCTATATGATATCTCTATTGCCATATCCTTTAGACGATGGTACACTTATCTTACAACAAGATTGTTGGTCCCGAAGGTGTTATACAAGTTTGTAGAGGGGGGGGGGGTTTGAATACAAACACAAATTTTAAGGTTTTATAAATTGTTTATTGATAAATCAAATTACACTTTACAGTTTGTTGCGGAATAAGATTAAGTAAACCTAATCTAAAAAAACTTGAGAAACACTAAGTGGGTTGCACTAGAATAAGAGAGAAAGGATGAAGGACTTATAGAAAGCAAGAGTTTCTATAGGATACACTAAGAGATAAGGGGATAGAAGGAAACACTTCAAAGTGAGGCGCAACTTTTCTATTTATACCCTATGCATTTAATGCATGGCATGGGTACTTTACACATGTCATCATTTGGCTGGGTGCATGCTTCTGACTTTTTTGCGACATGCTCCTAGCCGTATCTTGAACAGTGTAGTCTTCAGAGTTGTTGTACGATCTGAGGCAAAAGTATGTCTCTTCTGACACATCGTACTGTTTGTGTAAGGATAAGACAAAAGAACCTTGGAGTGTAAGCTTCGATCGCTGATGAAGTCTTTATCAGAGAGTCTGAATAAAAGTCAGCTATCGCTGAAACTTCTCTTCTTAATTCTTCACGTGTGTAGACTTGTCTTGGTTTCATTGATATCCGCATCAGATCATGAGTAGACTTGTCACTTGTTCATCAGCTTTGTCTTCGATGTCAGCGATGAACGTCTTTGTTCGCAAAACTTGTCTTCAAATATTACATTTAACATAATACATCAGAGATCAGAGATCATCAACGATACTGAACAGACTCAGTATATAATCGTTGATGGTGAAACACTAATACATATAGATGTTAAATATATTTTTTACTAAGTATTTCAAAAGTGTCATCATCAAATGACTGATAGAGTTTTGATCAACAATCTCCCCTTATTTGAGGATGACAAAGCAATAAGAGAAAATTACTTTAAGTTCAAAATAAAAGGATAATTAGGACTCATAACATACATGTCCCAATTACTATTTTGAGGTATCTTTTATAGTACCGATGGAGTAGAGTACTTCACTGAAAATTTCCATTTATTCGTAACAAAAGATTACACAGGGAATAAGAAAGTTTTAAAGTACAAGTAAAGTTTTATACAAATACTATTAGTCTAACTAATAGATTACAAGAATAAAAGATAATCTATCAGCTAAGTTGATTCTTCCTTGACTTGGAATTCTTCTTCATCGATCATATGGCCAGGTATCTCTTCTCCTCTCTGTCTTCGGTTGGATGCCTCTTTTCGAATGAAAGATTTGATGAGAGTCCCTAATGTAGAATTGTCGGACCATAGATAAAGAAGATCCTTCAGATGTGCAAGAGGGCATAGAGGAATCTCGGAGACTCGTTGCAATATGATGAAGTCACCATCGTCCAGGAAGGGGACATTTATCTTAGCAGTGACTCTGTTGATGAAGAGTTCGAGCAACGAATCAACAAGGACCTTGTGCTTTGATTTTGACTTCTTCAGTGCTTCCCTGAACTCCATCTACTCATAGAATCCAAAATTTTCCAGCTTTGACAAGTACATTGTCTTCACACTGCCATCTTCTCAGAATATCTCCATCGTAATCGTCAGTGAGTTCTTCTTGCTCTTCCTTGATATAGTCACATCTGAGATTCTGTATGGGTCAAATCTGTGATCAAGCTTCTTTTTGCACCAAGCAAGTTCATAGTCGCTGACCTTTTTTTGCTCTTTGATTCTCCTCCTCGATTTCTTTCAGCAGGGATTCTTGGACTCTGATCGGATTCTTTTTCAGTTTCTTGTCATGGACCAAGTTCGATTGTGCGATCCCAGATTTCAAGCAATTATGACATTCAAGAACAATATTGAAGAGAGAATCTTGTCTAAAGTGTCGTATTCATATATCTCACTTGAATTGTTTACAACACAATGACCTTACTTTTTACAGTGCTTCTTACTTACTTTAAGACATAAAGGAAACAACACTTATATAGGGTCAAACACTCCTTGACCTCTACACAAGCTTACACAAAAAGTCAACCGAAAATAAAGGAACTTATTTGATCTAAACGTAGCTTTAACAATCTCCCCCTTTGAGATCAAATAACCAAAAGACTTTATCTGCCCCATCTTGTAAACCTTCCTTGTCTGATACCAAGCAGAGACTCAAAATTCCTTATACCCCTTCTGAAATGGATTTTGTCATCCAAAGCATCAAGAACTCTCACCAAGGCTAATTTGGCAAACTTTGACATGGGCTTTTCACCACGCTTAATCTTTTCTTCATTCTCTTTGTATATCTGATTCAATTGAAGTCTGATTACTTTTAAGGTTCCATCAAAGAATTTAGCTATCTCTGATACTCTGAAAAATCTCTTCTTGTTTTCTCCATTCTTGTAAACAACACCAAGCTCAGGAACTTCAATGATAGTGAACAGATCATAATTGTCAATGTTTTCCATATCCAAGTTAGGCTTAATCATGTTGACTTTCTTCTGGTTTGTCTCAATTCCCAGTTGAAAGTCATAGCAGTAAGTATAGTTCACCTGTCTTCTCATGAATCTTTTCACTGCCTCCAAAGCAAGAATGATGTTCTCAGGCCTAATAGTCATATTCCTGAACAGATGGTACAGATATTCAATATCATCAACATTTAAGAACTTGAAGTCTTCTTCAGTAAATTCACATTCAGTCAGATCTCTTCTCTAAACAGTGAAGACTGGATACCAAATGCGTTGAAACTGTCTGAGTCTCACTTCTTTCAAAGTTACAATCCCATATTTGTTCTTAACGTACTTTTCTGCTTTCCTTCCCCAACTCATGTACCTTGCATATTCAATCTGATACTTCATTGGTTGATTATTAACCCCCAAAACTTTGTAGATGTCCATCTTTATAAGCTTATGAACAAATACGTTCTTCATCTCCTCTTCAAGAAAAGGTGCTCTTAAAACAATACTCATTTGTCTCAACTGAGCTTCAGTGGGTACAAGAGGAACTTCGGGTTCATTTGAAGTACCTGCTTGAGCTTCAACAGGGTTAGATGGAAAATGCAATTCTGGTTCTGCTTCTGGGTCGGGTTGATCATCATTTCTGGGTTGATCACTTTGATGTGGACTAGGAACTCTATTTGGACTTGGTAATCTGACAGGACTTGGTTGGTTCAAAGGACTTAGAATGCTTTGGTGAATCTTTGCTGATCCAGAAAGGTTGAATTCTTTGAAAGTTGGAATTTCGGGTGCAGAACTTAAAGGTTCAGGCAAATCAATCTGCCTTGGGCTTAACTGAATATCCTTTGGATTCTCTGCCAAAATATCCAAAATATTCTCATTTTCTTCATCATCTGATCCCAAAAACTACTCTATTTCTTCTTCTTTCATTTTACAGAAGTTCTCATACTTTTCATTGGCAGTGTTCTCTTCATCAGATGATAGATCAATGATATTCACAGCATTAATCCCAGTAAGCAACAAAATTTCCTCCCTAGTGACAACCTTAGGCTTTGCAACCCTTGGTTCTACGTCTTCATTCACATACAAACACAAGCTCTCTTCCTTCACCTACATCCATTTGCTCAACATTCTGATCACCTACAACCTCAGCTTCCTCCTCAACATTTACATTCACAGCTTAAGCAATATCTAAATCTCTAACAGCTGCCTAATTCTCCCTCATCTCCCCATCATGATCATGATCTTGATTAGGATCATGTCTAGGCATAGAAACAACTGCTTGTGCTTTACACGACATTTGCACTACCTGTTTAAGATCAAATAAAGCATGCAAAATATCAGCTTTGAAAGAAGAAAACTCTGAAGCACTAACCACATCGGCTGGTTTCACAGATTATGGCGGTTGTTGTTCATGGTGGGATTGCAGAAGTGAAAGAAGATCTGCGTCTTGCCGGTTATCCGGAGCTTGTGATAACAGTTTAGCGAACAACAACGACTTAAGCTCATCAATAGATAAGTCAGTAGGTTGGGATTATGGAAGTGACTGTGGTTGTTAAATATGCTCAGGTTCGGCTATCGGGTCCTTCTCTTTTAACAACCTTTTAACTCCGATAAGCTCTTCCTCAAACTTCTTGGATAATCTACTGTCAACAGCCTTTAAGGTGTCGTCGAAGAATTCCTTTGACACGAAGTCGGGCAATGTAACACCGGGCTCACTTAGACGCTCCGTTAACACAACAGTTGATGAATCAACCGTGTGGCCTGTGTTTATAGCTGGCATAGTGGTAACTATAACAGGACTTCCATCCTTTCCTCGTAGTTCGGATTGAGAATCTACTCAGGATGTTTCGATCGGGTCACTAAGACTTCCGATGGTAGCCGTGTGTATAAGTGTCCTAGGAATGATAATTGGAATTTCAACAGGCACTAGACTCAAAGGTGCATTCAAATAAGTTGAGAACGGGGGTTGTTGTTCTCTTTGTTCAATACCAGTATTCTCCGAATGAGAAATCGGTAGACTTTGTGCTATATCCCCGTGTGAATATGAAACTATCTCTTGTTGAGAGGAGGTAGAGTGGTTGGCTGAGGTGTGCTTTTGCATAAGTGGGCGACTTATGTCTTCAATACTTGTACGCAACACATGCGACAAAGTATTTGATGTGGTTGCCCTTTTGGATCGGTAGGTTACAAGGCACTCACTCTCACCATGTTCTATTTCTCCCCTATTACTCTCTCTCTCTCTCTCTCAACATTTTCAACTAGAACACCCTCGGAGCTCCTTATATCTCCCACTACATTATTTATAGCAGTATCAATTTGTTCATCAGTTTCTATGGCATCAGTACCATAGAAAGATGCAAAGACATCAATATTCTCATCATTTGTGTCAGCAGTATGAACATCAACATTTACTCCAGCATCTGTTGCAGCTTCACCATCATTATGATCATTATCATCATTAGAATTGTCATCAGCACCAGCATTTTCAGTTTCAGTATCAGAATCAGAATCCTCATCATCACTTGTTTTAGAAGGAATTTCACTATCATCACTTTCATTAGCCAGGTTTGCTTGATCCAGTTCATTATCAAAGTCTTGACCATCATCAGCAGGAAGTGTCACTGAACGTTGGGTAATGACCCGTGACCCTGATTCCTCTAGTCTAGATAACCGACCCCCTCCAGAGCCCCTCTCAGTATTTTTCCTCTTCGCTCCCCGTTTCTAAACTCCCATAGTATCAGAAACCCTTACGGACTCCGCTCTCCTAGGGTTTGAGCATGGGGTAGGGTCAACCGGTCTTGGTTGTCACATAGACTCTCTATATGCTAACATACTATTGCACTCTGGATCAGCATAGTCTAGCAAACTTTCTGGGACTGGCATAGAAAAACTGAAATCTCTTTTCTGCTTCATCAAATATCTCATCTCACTTACCAGTGCAAGTGGATGATTGATTCTTGTAGGAATCTGTCGGTTGCTCCTCGGCATGCTTCTGAAAATCAAAGTCATGAACCTTTGATAAGGAACGTATTTCGGTGCCTTTGATGTCTTCTTAGCAACAACCTTTTCATACAGTTCAGTCCAGAAGATGCTTGCATAATAAATGTGAAGATCATGAACCACTGAGTAGAATAGCTTTAGATAGTGAATACTTGCATTGTCCGTTCCATAGATCTTGGCAGTTAGACACCTGTTGATGACAGAAAACAAGGTGTAGTAGAATGGAGGCAAGTTATTCTTCTTGAAATGATTGACCTAAGTCAGCTGCCCAACATAACCCATTTCTCTGATGCCATAGAAAACATCTACATAAGAAGGCAGTTCATCATAAGTGGTTCTTCCTTCTCTGGCATTAGCAGCAGGTAAACTGAGAATAAGTCTGAGTCTTTCAAGGTTCATAACTGAAGTGAAGTGGTCTATCTCCAGCTTGAAGATTGGGATTCTTTCACCTTCTACCCTCATGTGACTGAAACGGATAGTTTTCCAAGCTTGCTGCACATACAACTCTAGAACTGCTGCCTGAGCTGTCAAAGCATTTCTCAATGGATGGTTCTTCAGTATGTCTAGAACAAGAGGATCTATGTTGATGGTGAACTCCAGATGATGATTGTTTAGCTGTTGTGGTTTCATCTCTGATGGTGAGATAAGGAATAGATCAGGATTGACATTTGGTGGCACTTGAAACTCTGATCTATAGAATGGCATTGGACACTCCTGGGATGCCTCATTAGGTGAGTTTTCACCCATCTGAACATTTTGGTCAACAGATTGTTCATCCATTGGTACCTGAAAAGAATGAACAAATATGGACAAGGTCCAAGGTGGTTAGTTCAAAAACATAAGTTTTGACACTGAAAACTAATTTTGAAAAATCACTAAGTATAGAATTCGCATGAATGAGTTATGTGAATTCCTTCACTTAGGAATAAAATGGAACGAAGTGACACAGAATTCGTATGGAACCTATATATGAATTCTTTCCTTAGAAGAATTTCAACATTACACACCAAGAATTCCTATGACACAATTATACGAATTGAGGACTTAGAAAAAATTTGGCATTAAACTCAGAATTCGTATGGCACTATTTACATCAAGAATTCGTATGAGACTTTAAATTTTCAAAAATTGAATCTTGAAAATATTCTAAGTGTGATATGAACACCAAGAACACCATATTCAAAAATTCAAAGATTTCGTATGAACCCAGATTTCAAAATCATCATTTTTTATTTTTAACCCAAAATTTTAAATCTTTATGATCGATTAATGTTTATGAACAACATTAACAAATCAATTTTGAGATTATTAACCATTTAGAACAAGAAATTTTGATTTTTGACCAAGAACTTTTAGAAGTTCATCAAGAACAATCGAATATGAATAGTTCAAGTCAAATCCACAAAATGTTCGAATTAGGTTAAAATCTTGTTAATGAGGGTTCGCTTATAGCTCTTTAATGTATCTTTAGAGTTTAAAACAACACAAAGAACATATTCAAGGTTTAAATTTTGAAGGTTTAAAGTTCCAATTGAATTCGAAGATGAACAGTCCAACGATGAGTAAACCCTAAATCTAATCCAGTCGGGGTTAACCTGCAAAGAACAATCACAAACAACACGACAACAAATAATAAGAAACAAAAAATCAACCTTGAAATCAAAGAATCTTGAAGATCTAAGTCTGAGATTCAAGAAGTCGTAGAAAGGGGTTTAAGGATATAGTGCTCTGAAAGAATTCGTAGAAAATGATACTTATGAAAATTGAGGGTAAATTGAACAAAGTACGTATTTACACCCTTGAATAGAATAGACATATGGCACGATTTGATTGGTCCACTCACTTTTCGCAGAACACTGGTATATGAATTGTCTAGAAAGAATTAGACAAAAGTGTGTGAGAATTCGCACGAACCAATATGCGAATTCTGTGCAAGACCAAGAATTTGTATGTCACTGATATGCGAAGTCCTCACTTTTCGCATATAGAAGCATGTGAAAAGTTAGATTTAGTATATCACTGCATGCAAAATCCTAAGAATTCGTATAACACTGTTATGCGAAATCCTTAGAATTCGTATAACACTGTTATGCGAAATTTGGACTTAGCAAAATTTCCAAACTTTTGAAAAACATTTTAAACATGGAAACTTGCTATTTTTAGAAACTCTTCCAATAGTTGCCAAAAATAGAAACTTTCCAGTAATGGAAACCTTCCAAAAATGACATTTTAAGCTCATTTTAATTCCAAAAAAGAATTTTACTCACACAAACACACTAACAACCCTTTTCAAAAGATGTTTCTGTAATAAGCTTCCCCTTGATTTAGTATCAATCTCCCCTTAAATCTGACATGGCTTTCTTGACTTTGTTCTCCCTTGACTTGATCTCTGGTTTGTTTATCATTTATTTGTTTCTCCCTTAACATGACCATTGATGTTTGATATCTTGCTGCTCCCCCTTGACATGAGATAGATCTTCTACGAGTTATATAGATATGCTCCCCCTTCATATCTGCATACAGAGTAAAATATAACAATATGAATTTGTTTCTCCCTTTAAAAAATATGTAACAATGTAAATCTGTTTCTCCCTTATTGAAAAATATAACATTTCAGAACTGGTAAGAAATACTCTCTGATATGATTTGACATTCAAATATTCTTTCAGTAGAATTCTTTGTTGAGTCCTGAACTGCTGTGTTTAGAAGTCGTCACTTTAACATTGACGATTGAGTCCTAAGTTATTGTACTTAGAAGTCATAGCCCCTTTCACTCCTTCTTGAGTATAGGCTCCTGCATCACAAGTTTAACTGGTTTTGGTACCCAGATGAATTTGGGTCCGGTCTGGTTAGTATGTGAAAACTTCTTTGAGTGGTTTTCACCTCTGTGAAATGCAATATCAGAATGATTATTGTAAGAATAATACCTTTTGTTGATGTGTGCTTTATGTACAAAATCATCAGTGCAACAATAAGAACAACAAAGTTTTCTTTTAGCTAACCTGATCAGATGTTTTGTAGACTTGACAAAATCAGGAGTAAAAGTTTTACCTTTTGCAGCTCTGTTCTTGTTTTTCTTTGCAGCTTGTTCAGATGATTTCTGGTATTTGACTGATTCAGGAGATCCCTTTACAACCCAGATCATCTTCTCTTTCTTAGATGCTTTAAATCTAGATTTTGAAGAATAAGCAACATATTTATCAGCAAATTTAACATAAAATGAACTAGAAGTCTTAATCTGATTTGGTTTCAGGATTTATGGTTTGACATTCTTTTTCTTGAAAACCATCTTTTGAAATAAGCTTGAAATTGATTGAAAAGAACATACTCACTCAACTTAATGATCATCATAGGAAGATAAGTCAGGTGTTTCAGATGTTAACTTATCAGACAAATCAACATTAGCTTTCTCAAGTTGTTTGATCTTGTCATTCAACTTGGATTTTTCATTGCAATGTTTATCAAACTTGCTTTGCCGATCAGATCTACTCTTCTGTACTTTCAGAATATCTGAAGATAAAGAAGCTAACTTACTTGTGAGTTTAGAAATCTCATTTTCAAAAAAAATTCTTTCAGATTCAAACTCTTTTTCCATGTTCTGATTTTTCTCAAAGATTTCTTTTAAAAGCACAGTATTTTTCTTTTCAGTGTTTTTCTTTTCCTTTTCAAAAATATCTCTTTCAGAAATAAAAATTTTCTCAAATTCATAAACTTGTTTAAAAAGTTTAGCACGTCTGATTTCTAACTCTTTCTTTTCAATTTCAACTTTCTTAGAAAGATCAGATAATCACTGGTTGAAAGTTTTCTCAAACTCAACTTTTTCTCTCTTTCTTTTCTCACCAACTCTCTTGAGCCAATATTTTCCCTTAGCCTGATATATGGAAACTTGAATTTCATCTTTTGTTAGTTTGACATTCAGGATATCAATCTCAACTTTCAGCTTTGAGTTCTAAAGTTTAAGTTGTTCAAGTTCTGCTTCCATCTTGGGAATTTCAGGCATTTATGACAAGGCACAATCTCTGTTTGTGAGAAGAGTGTGTCATTTCTCATCTATATAAGGCATGATTAGTATTTATCTGAAAAAAATGCTTGAAAAGATAGTTAGTCAGATGATCAGAAAAATCACTCAAAAATTATGCTAAGTATAGAATTTGTATGCCACTCATACTCAACAATTCTCATGCACACACAATTCGCATAAACACACAATTCGCAGAAGCAAAGATAAGAAACTTCACTTTTTGCATGTAACTGTATGCGAGATCTGAACTTTTCGCATAAAGCTATGTGCGAATTCTGCACATTTCGCATGTAGGAGGGTACGAATTCTGAACAATTCGTATGAGTAGTTTAACAGTGATGCGAATTCCTCCCTTGGAAAATTTTCTAGATTAGAACAATTCGTATCGATACGAATTCTTGCCTTATACAAAATTTCAAACACTTGATGCGAATTCCAAGCTTTTCGTATGAAGCTTTGTGTGAAATCTTCACTTTTCGTACAAGACTGTGTGTGAATTCCTAGAATTCATATGATGACTTATGCAAATTCTGTCCTTTGAAACATTTTCCACACTGAATCATGCGAATTCTTCACCATGCGAGTTCTTCATATTATATGTGAATTCTGTGAATCTTGAACAATTTTTCGAAAAAATCGACTGAATTCCACATAAAACTTGAAATTAGACTCTGTAACTTTGTATAAACCATCACTGTAGCATCGAGAACAATCCTTTAGCATAGATTTTACCAAGAATGAACATGATTATGGGTATTGAATCTTGAACAGTACGTAAATGATAAGTTTCCAGAAATATCAAGATTGGTCAAATTGACCCATAATTGTTGTTCAATTTAGTTTCCAATTGAAACAAAGAATGTTTAGTATCATTGGGCGATCACAGTACAATGAAATTTACATTCAAAACATCACTCATTCAAGAACTTGATCAATAGAACAGTGTACGATGAACAGTGAACTTTCCAATCTTGGAAATTGATTTTTCTACAAAAATTTGAATTTTTGATCTTCCCAATTCAATCTGATCTCGCTCTGATACCAATTGTGATCCCAGATTTCAAGCAATTATGACAATTCAATAACAATATTGAAGAGAGAATCTTGTTAAAAGTGTCGTATTCATATATCTCAGTTGAATTGTTTACAACACAATGACCTTACTTCTTACAATGCTTCTTACTTACTTTAAGACATAAAGGAAACAACACTTATATAGGGTCAAACACTCCTTGACCTCTACACAAGCTTACACAAAAATTCAACACAAAATAAAGGAACTTATTTGATCTAAACATAGCTTTAACAGATTATACCTTAAAGGCCAGACTGGCGTCCTTTTGGCATTCAATGAATAGCTTCTCAGCTATGATAGATTATTCTTTTTCCTTCGGAGTCAGGAAGTAGAGCTCATCAGTAGTGCTTTGAGGAGGGATCTTCAGCCGTTGACTTTCTAGATGTAGAATCATCATTGTCTGCTTCTGAATATCATCCTCTGGACTTTTGATAAGTCGAGAGGGTCTGCTAGGATGGCTAAGTGATTCTTCTTCTTCTTGTTCATCAGTTTCTCGAACATAAACTGGGATTATTGCAAGGTCTTTAGTTGGGGTCGCTGGGATTATTTGTTAATCTGCTTCTTTCTCAAGCAGGGTGTTATTCCCAGATATGCAAGATTAATCAAGATGAACAATCAATTTCACTTACAAATGCCATATGTATTGATCACAATCAAGGATTACAAATCTCTCTCTCACTCTCAAGCAATATTTCTCTTTCTAAGATAATTCTTTATGTAAGTGCATTAACAATCCCCATGACATATTACAAAGAAACTACTATTTATACCTACCACTAATACAAACAAACAACAACTAACTAAAATAATTAGTTGACATAGACTTTGACTTTCCACATTAAGCTTGTTGACTTTGACTTTACACTTGAGGCTTTGACATGAGCTTTGACTCATGATCTAGAACTTGATCTTGAATACAACAAATATTGCACTAATATTCCCCCCCCCCTTTGGATTCAAGATCATCTTCAAAAAGAATTTCAACATCAAAGAACAATCTCCTCCTCTTCAGCTTTGTTAAACATTCTCCCCTTTGGAATTAAGATCATTCTTCAAATAAATTTCACTTTTAAGGAACATTTTCCTCTTTTTCAGCTTTGTGAAATATTCTCCCCCTTTGTAAGAAATATGTTCTTCTTAGAAAATCAACATTCTCCCCTTTTACCTTTGAAATACATTCTTCCTTTTATAACAATCTTTTCAAATTCTTTAGCAATCTCCCCCGAAGTCTTTAACCAACTTCATCATCTTTCAACAAAGAAATTATCTGCAGATTTAGCTCACTTTTCTCTTTCCAAAACAATCTTCAAAGAAAACTTATGTGATCTTCAATAAACTTGCCGAAATCTTTGAATCAATGCAATATGAACTGTCTTTTGCTCTTTGAAACTGCTTGAACTTTATGTATTTATCTTTCTCAGACACTGCTTTTTCATTCTTTATCTCTCCCATAAATCATTTCTTGACATCATCTCCAAAACTTATTTTTCATTTCTTGTATTTCTCATAAAAAAAATTTCATTCTTTATGTTCTCCCCTTAAACATGAAACTAAGTTTTCACAAACTTTCATTTCTTGACACTATCTCCCCCTTTTTGATGAATGTGAGCACTAACATCATCAAAACTTTACAAGAAATGTCATCTTCCAATTTCTGACCAACATCCTCATCTGATCTTTCCACTGATAGAGTAACATCCGTCAATTCATAAATGATTCCGAATCTTTTCAAATTCAGAATTGAGTTGTAACCCTGAAACAACAAATGAATCAGTTAAAATGCCTGTAAGTAGCACGAAGCCACTTAGTACAACATATGTTCTGTACAAGGAGTTTTATTGATGTTCACTCCCAGGGCGTCCATTCAATCATCGAAAAACACAAGGTAAGTCTATGAATGTTCCGACAGAAAACAAAATTTCTATGAGTACGTGCTTGTGTATGAAAGAATTTAAGCATTTTGTGCTTTATCAGACTCAAATTGTGAAAACTGTTGAGACACAACAAGTTTTTCGCAGACTCAATGTGCATGATCGAAGTTCGAAGGTGGGGAAACATGCTTCTTTTTCAATATCCAAATCTTCCAAATGAAGACTAGATAGCATATGTGTTGCTTCCCCAAGAAAAATTGAAACATTTCTTTGTTAAGAAAGAAATGAGTAGCTGGTGTGGTTAAGTCAAGAGTTGGCGTGGGCTCACTTCCTGTTTCAATGATGTTCACGAAAGAATTGTGAAACAACAGTAATGTGGCTCCGCTCCCCGACTAAGAAAGTGGTTGGTGCAGAGTTCTGATATTCTTTTAACTCTGTTCTCACACCCTCTTTCTTTTTATCATTTAGCTCACTTCTAACCAAACTCCCTTTTCAATTTTTCCGCTCAGCACAATGAGAAAAACTCAAACATTTCAGTTATCTTCCCCACTCCTTGATATATGACGCCTCGCCTGTCGATCACTTAAGGATAACTTCTTGGGTAGGAAAAACTGGTTATCGTGAATCCATAGAAGTTCTTTAAGCTCACACACTGATCCCATGAAATATGTCCTAAAAGAATGGTGTTGTTCAACAGTTTAACTTGAACAATTAAAGCGCAGTAATATGAATTACAATGTCAGATAAAAGTATTCTCGTCAAAAATATCATGAATATTTGAGCATTTTGAACTTTGAAGATTTATCATAACAAATATATTGAATGAATAAAATGAAATCGAAAGACTTGTTTGAGAATCTGACAATGTATCAGAGAGATCAAATATGGATGATAAACATTGAAATCTTGGGTCATGAAATAATTGAAATTTGTCTATAGGAACAAATATAGACATTTATGAAAGAAACGATTACTTTTGAAGAAATGTAACGCTCAACAAACATTGAATTTCAAACGGGGTGTATTACCATCGTAAATTGTTTCAATATGAGACATGGTAATAACATAATCAACAAGAAATACTAAAACCGGTGTGTGTGAATACTTGACAGTATACGGAAAAGATAATACACAAATATTTATCTTTGGAAACACACAGTTAGTTAATCATTAAAGCTTATAAAATGAAAACATTTAAAATCACACTTCAAAAATTCATAAAATCTTTTTAAGAATCAAGAAGTGGTTTGAACGTTTAGAAACATGTTTTCGTGCTTGAAAGTCATCCTTCTTTCAAACATTCAGAGATTAAGGTTAAATCTCATAAAATCGGCTCAAATCAAGATTGATTGAAATCTTGTAAGCTCCCCCTCAAATTCTGCACACAGTCAAAAAGTCATCAAAGTAACCAAGTCTTATTGAAAGATTTATTGAAAGTTTTATTCAAAGTAAAACAATGAAAATAAAACATTGAAGAACGAGTCCTGATCTGATTTGATCAGGAGTCATTATTCTTACTCCCCCTGACAATATGCATTCGTAAAAATATGTCAGTACAAATCAAATGTAAAACATCTAACTCTAATTCTAACTGTAACTCTAACTCTAACTCCCCCTTGAATAATAATCATCTTTTCTTATGAGTCACTCCCCCTGAAATCATGAACAACCTTCAGTGCAGATATCATTCAGATTAAAAATAAATACATGAAGAAAATTATAAAATCAAACTGTACGAAGTAAAAACGGATTATGTAAACATTATGTTTTGAGATTCAGCATGCCTAATTTTGAAATGGGAAAATTAAATCTCATTTCGTCTAATGGCTTGGTGAAAAGATCAGCAAGCTGATAATCTGTGGTTACAAAGTAAAGTTCAATCGTACCTTTTTCGACATTATCCTTGATAAAGTGATATCGCACGTCAATGTGCTTCGTTTTTGTATGTTGGACAGGGTTTGCAGAAATAGCGATAGCGCTCTTTGAGACGCAGTAAATCGAGTTTTTGTTGTAATGGAAGCCATAATCTTGGAGTTGCGTCCTCATCCACAACACCTGAGAACATCAGCTAACCGCAACTACATATTCTGCTTCGGCTGTTGAAGTAGATATGCACAGTTGTTTCCTTGAAGCCTAACTAACGAGCTTATCTCCCAAAAGTTGAATGTGTCCTGAAGTACTCTTACTGTCTAACATGCAACCTACATGATCTGCATCTGAATATGCTGTAAGTTCAAATCATATATCTTTAGGATACCACAAACTAAGATCTGCGGTGCCCTTCAGATATCTAAAAATTCTTTTGACAGACGAAAGATGTGACTCTTTGGGCTTGGCCTGATATCTCACACACAAACATGTCGAGAACATAATATCAGGACGACTTGCCATTAAGTACAACAAAGAACCAATCATACCTCAATAGGTCTTTTGATCAATAGCTTTCCCATTTAGGTCAACTCCGATATTAGTCCCTGGTGCCATCGGGGTGCTAATAGGTGTACAGTTTTCCATTTTAAGTTTCTTTAAAATGTCACAAATGTACTTAGCTTGATTTATAAAAATCCCCGTTGAAAATTGTCGGACTTGTAATCCGAGAAAAAAATCATCTCTCCCACCATACTCATCTGAAAACGTGACACCATTAAGGCTGAAAAATTATTACAATACTAATGGTTTGTTGACCCAAAATTTATGTCATCAACATAAATTTGAATGACAATGATACCGCCTTTTTCTTTCTTGATGAAAAGGGTAGTATCGATCTTACCTTTCAAAAACCCGTACTTGACTACGAACTTTGAAAGTACTTCATACCATGCTTGAGGGTCTTGTTTTTGTCCATAAAGGGCCTTGTCAAATATATAGACGTGATCTGGATTTTCAGCGTATACGAACCCTTCTGGTTGTGAAACGTACACTTCTTCTTTTAGAATACCATTCAGAAAAGGTGTTTTCACATCCATCTGATAAACGGTGAAGTTCTTATGTGCGGCATAGGCAAGAAACATTCTGATTACCTCGATGCATGAAACTGGAGCATACGTTTCATCATAATCTATGCCTTCCTCTTGCCGGTATCCTTTTGCCACAAGTCGAGCTTTATTGCATATTACGATACCATCTTCATCTTTCTTGTTTTTGAACACCCATTTAGTGCCAATGATTGTTTTTCCTTCAGGACATGGCACGAGTCTCCAAACTTTCAGTGCTTCGAACTGGTTAAGTTCTTCTTGCATGGCTGCGATCTAGTCAGGATCTTCAAGAGCATCAGATACACGTGTCGTCTCTATCTTTCTCAAGAAAGATTCATACATGCACTCGTTGGATGTTGCAGACCTGTTTGCACCAGTTTCGAAATATCTCCGATAATTTGATGTACCGGATGTGCTTTGGTCCACTTTGTCATGTGAGGGAGTGGTACATAGTTAGATTGCTCATGTTGATCATCTAGAAATCCTTCACTTAGGAGTTCAGTTGAAGTAACAGGTGTAGAAGTTTCAGCTGGTGGAACACTTGGTACTTGTTAAATAGGCAATTCAATATTCCCAACTGAGTGTGTAACTTCTAACTGATCAACATTTTGTGCATCTTCAACTGATTGAGTATTTGTCTGAACTTGAGTTTCTGTCTGAACCGGGGAAACTGGTTCAGTTGATACACTTGAAGTGATTGGTTAAGTGTCACATAAACTCTTCAGAACTGTCAATCATAATAGGTTTAGGCACTTTAGTTTCAAGAAACTCATCATAAAAATGTTCAAACAATAAATCTAATTTTGTGAATGCGAAGTAGACGTTGAAGCTTTATCAGAATTAGAAACACTAGAACCAGCTTCTGAACTGCTTTGTTCAGAAGCCATTTCCATTGCTTCATCAAAGGTAACGATAACGCTCTTTACAACAGTCTTTGATTTCTTCAGATAGACTCTATATGTCGTAGATGATTGAGAATAGAAAATGAAAATTCTTTCTTCAGCCTTCGGACTGAACTTTTGCAAGTTCAGCTTGTCGTTAAGTACAAAGCACCAAATCGACGATAGATGATTGAACAATTTTGCGTATAACATGCAGTCGAGACATCTTCTGCCCACAAAAATAGAGGTAAATCGGATTGGCTAAGCATCGTGTGTGGATCCTCAACAAGAGTCTGATTTATTCTTTCAACTACCTCATTTTGTTTAGGCGTTCTTGCAGTAGAAAGCTAATGAGTTATCCCAACCAATTTGAGATAATCTTCAACTGTTTTGTTCTTAAATTTTATGCCATTGTTTGTTCGAATTAGCTTCACTGTTCGTTGCATGTTCACTTGGACACTCTTTCGAAATGAGATGATGACATCGGGAGTCTTATATTTTGACCTTAGAAACTTGACCCAAGTGTATCGCGAGTAATCGTCCACTATCACCAGTACATAACACTTGTCGTTGATGCTCTGTGTATGCATTGGACCACATAAGTCCATGTGTAATAACACCAAAGGATCACTTATATTCGGTTCAGGCTTCGGCTTATATGAGGCTCTTTTCATCTTTCCCTTGTCACATGCGTCACATAGATGTTTTTTTTTCAAAACAAAGCTCTAGAAGTCCTTTCACTAGATTTCCTTTCACCAACTTGTTGATGTATCTGAAGTTGAGGTGAGATAGTCGTCTATGCCACAATCAACTTTATTGTGTAGAGGCTTTCGATAGTAGACACATAACATTATCAGGCTGGACATTGGACAGGTTAATCGTGTAAAGGTTTGACTTTCGAGTTCCCACCAATGGTTTTTTGCCATCTTCTGTTCGTACACAATATCTCTTGGCTTTGAAATTCACCTCTAAATCTTTGTCACAAAACTGACCAATGTTGAACAAGTTGTGTCCTAAACCTTCAACATAACTCACCTTCTTTATTGTGACGTTCTCTTGAACTACATCTCCATATCCTAAGATTGGTGAAAAATGGTCATTTTCGAACCGTACGTTGCCACAAAATTTCTCTGTATAATTAGTCAGTATATCTTTCCTCCCGGTCATATGCTTGGAACAACCTAAATCCAAGTATCACATATGACGGGTCTGCACATGAGAAATCAAGCAACAACAGTTTTAGGTACCCACTTGTAAATGTGATATTGTCCTTTTAATCAAGCAATCAAACAAACAAGATATTAACAATCAAAGTATATTCTAGAGAGAGAGTGTAGAGAGAGAAAGCGTATTCATTCATATGTCTGACAATGTGATACAATGAATCTAGTTACAATATTATCAAAGCACCTAAGGTATTTATACCAAGGATGCTATTACAAGCTTAATGACTAAGTAAACTCTAAGATTTGACTAAACAGACTTTGACTTTGTTGACTTTACTTGACTTGACTTTTCCTATTAAATCTTGTAAACAATAATACACTAACAATCTCCCCCTTTGTATTCAAGATTTAATAAAAATTTGACATAAGTCTTCAGCGCTTGATTTTTCAATCTTTTGTCTCTGACAGCTTTAAAAACTTTGAAGCTCTAGCACTCTTCAGTCTTTAATTCTTTTGAAGAATCTTGAAAAGTATTTTGCACTTTGCAGCTTTGAAAAGTCAACCAGTCTTGAAACAATCGAATCATTTGAAGTCTTGAATCATTTGAACTTTGACATTCTTTGACTTCTTTGAAACACTTCATCTTTGAAAAACTTCGAGGAATCTTTGAACTTTGTATCTTCATTTCTTCAATCTCTGATCATTCTTTAGAAAAACGAACTTTCATGAATCTTCTAATTTGAACTTGTCTTCAGAAATCTTTAAGAATGATTCCTTTTCATCTGATTTGATCTTTCAGAAAATTCTTCACAAGTCTTGACTTTATAACTCTGAAATTCTTTGAAATTGATCTCTGTAGATTTCTCCCCCTTTTTATCTTGACTCGACTTTGAAACATCTTTCTTCTTTAGAATCTTTTGAATCATCTCTTTTGATAATTAATACTTCTTTCAGAATTTGTTCTTTTGAAATTGATCTCTGTAGATTTCTCCCCCTTTTTGATGATTGTGAGCGTTATAATCATCAAAACATTTTCAATTTCAACATAATCTTTGATTCTCCCCCTTGAAAATACATTCTCCTCCTTTTGATCTGAACTGAATCATGAACTGTATATACCCAAATCTTTTCAAATTCAGATATAATGAACGTTGTAACCCTGATTCAACAAATGAAACAGTTAGAAGTGCCTGTCAGTAACACGGAGTTACTGTGTACAACGAATGTACAATATAAGGAGTTGGTTTGATGATGACTCCCCAGGACTTCCATTCAATCATTGAAAAACACAAGGTTTATCTATGAATGTTCTGACAGAAAAACAAATTTTCTGTGTGCTCGTGCTTGTGTATAAAAGAATTTAGCACAATGATTGTGTTTCATAAGGTTCAAAATGTGTAAACTGTTGAGACAGAAACAGATATTACACGGACTCAATGTGCATGAAAGAGGTGCGAAGGTGGGGCAACTTTCCTTCTTTTTCAATATCTTAATCTTCCGAGTGAAGATCAAATAGCAGATGTGCTGCATCCCCAAAGAAAATGAAACATTTCTTTGTTAAGAAAGAAACGAGTGGCTGGTGGGGTTAATTGCAAGAGTTGGCATAGGCTCACTGCCTGATTTAATGATGGTCACCAAAGAATGTGAACCAATCAGAAGATGTGGTTGCCCGACTCAGAAAGTGTTTGGTGCAGAGTTTTGATATTCTTTTGACTCTGATCTCACACCCTCTTTCTTTTTAAACATTTAAGCTCACTTCTAACCAAACTCTCATTTACATTTTTCCGCTCCACACAATGAGAAAAACTCAACCGGATGAGTTATCTCCCCCACTCTTTGATTTTGACCCCTCACCCCTCAATCACTCGAGGATAACTTCCTGGGTAGGAAACACTGGTTTACGTGAATCCATGGAAGTTTTGTTTAAGATCAAACACGAATCCCATGTAAGTCCTATAAAGAATAGTTGCTCAACATTTTAACTTGAACAGTTAAGCACAAAAATGATAATATTGTCAAAATGTATGCTCATAAGATTTTAGCAATTGAACTTTGAAGATTTCTCAAAACAAAGATATTGAATGAATGAAATGAAATCAAGAGAATTGTTTTAAGAATCTGACAATGTATCAATCAGATCAAACGAAATGGTTAGGGTATCAAAGAATTGGATATTTTGTTTATATGAACAAATATAAACAATTTTAGCAATGAAAGCACAAATATTGAAATGATGAATGATGCTCAACAATGTTTGAAAGCAAACGGGAGTATTACCATCGAAAAATTGTTTCTTTTAGAGTCATGGTAATAACAAAATCAAATGAAGTACTGAACCGATGTGTATGAATACTTGACAGTATATAGAAAAGATAATACGCAAGTATTAATCTTTGGAAACACACGGCCAGTTAAACATGAAAGCTTAATAATGAAAAACATTTAAAAGCTCACTTCTGAATTCATGAAGTCTTTTGAGAATAGAGAAGTGGTTTGAACATTTAAGAAACCGTTTTTCATGCTTGAAAGTTGTTCTTCTTTCAAACAATTAGAGATTTAAGATTAGAAGATACTTACTGTTAAGCTCCCCCTCAAAACATGATAAAATGATTTAGGCCATGTAAGCTCCCCCTGGATATTTGCAGAATATCCATATTTGAACATGAAAGAATGGGTCCTGATCTGTCATGTGATCAGAAGCCATAGTCTTTACATTAAGGTGCAGGTCTTGAACTATGTTATTCAAGAGCCATAAACTTGTACATTGAAGTACGAGTCCTAGACTGTTTTGTCTAGAAGTCAAACATCATGCTCCCCCTTAAACTTTGGGTGCCTGCAACACAGTTTTAGCTTTTGGTACCCACTGGTATTTGGGTCCTGAAGTGTTAGTTGCAGTTCTTGTGGGGGTTACATTATATGAACCATACCAGTAATTAACAAAATTTTTACTTACAAAATCATGTGCTCCACAGTAAGAACAGCAAATCTTCTTTTGAGCAACCCTGATCAAATGATTAGTAGAGTAAAACATATCAGGATTATCAAAAGTTTTACCTTTATATGCACTGTTCCTTTTGGCATTGGATGTGGATGCAGATACTTTGTCTTTCTTCTTCTCTTCTAAAGAATCCTTCACTCGCCAGACCATCTGATTTTTCTTAGATTGCTTTCCAAGAGATTTGACATAGAATTTCGTTGAGCCATCAACAGATTTGTCATAGAATAGATTAGATGGTCTAATCTGATTTGATTTGACAATTTTAGATTTGACACTTTTCTTTTTCAAAACATTTTTCTCATGAATAGAACTTGAAGCTGTTTTGAAAGAACAGACTGATTCTGTTGAAAGATCAACAGGTGATTGATTAATCACATTAGCTGAAATCTTTTCTGATAAATTGACGTTTGCAGCTTCTAAGTGTTTTATCTTTGCAGCTAAAATGATTCTTTCAGAATTAAGGTTGTCAAACTTCTGTTTCAAATCAGATCTAGCCATCTGTTCTTTAAGAATATCTGATGACAGAATAGATAATTTGGATGTGAGCTTAGATATTTCAGATTCAAAATATGAACGTTCTTGTTCAAAATCTGTTTCCAAGTTCTTGTTTTTCTCAGAAATATCTTTGAAAATCCCAGCATTTTTCTTTTCAAATAATTTCTTTTGTTCCTCAAAAGACTGCTTCTTTTCTTTGAAAATATTTCTTTCTTTTTCAAGCAAGTCTTGTAAAGTAGAAATCTGCTTGGGAAGTTCAGTATTTTTATCTTCAAGAACTTTTCTTTCCTTAGCAAATGTGTCTCTTTCAGTGATTAGAATCTTTTCAAAATCAGACACTTGGTTTGAAAGTTTAAGGCATCTAAGCTCAAGATTTTTCTTCTCTTGGTCAACTTTCTTAGAATTCTCAGATGATTGTTGAGTTGAAGATGTCTTCACATTTGCTTTTTCTTTTTCTGCTTGGAGACTTGTTTGCAGTTCAGCATTCGTCTTCTCCAAAGCAGATATCTTTTCTTCAAAAGCCTTAACCTTTTGTTGAAGCTTGACTGACTCATCTTTCAGCTCAGATGATTTCTGATCAGTCTTCTTCAGTTGGCTTTGAAGATTCTCTTTGACTTTATCTTCTTTAATGCTTTTTAACAATTCAGCATTCTTCTTTTCCAGACTAGATATATGATCTTCAAAAACCATAAACTTCAGTTGAAGCTTGACTGATTCATCTTGTGATTCTGATGACTTCTGTTCAGTCGTCTTCAGTTGGCTTTAAAATGATTAAGAGATTTTATGTTCTTTAATTGGATATGTTTATTTTTCTTTGAAGACTTTTGTTTCCAAGAAAATGAACTACTAAGACAGTATGAACGTTGCAATTTAGTAGTAGCTTGCGTCAACAACTCTTTTTGGAAAAAGATATTCGTTTTATTGAAATTTTGTTGTTTGACAGAAGAACAAGCATTATCTACTCTACTACATTGACATTTATCCATTTCATTCACAGTCTTTTCCACTACAGTCTTCTTTTGCTCCAAACAGTCTTTCTTCACAGTTTCATCTGAAATAGAAACAGATTTAGAAATGTTATCAGATGGTACAGAAAAATATTCAGATTCAGATGAAGACTCACATTTGATCACAGAAATTGGAATATCTTTATCAACAATAACCTTTTTGCCTTTTGATAATTTGAAAATTTGAGATTCTAGACTTCTGATTTCTTTTTGCAAAGATTCATTTTTATTAAAGCTTGAGTCTAGTTCCATCCCAAAATTTTCATTTGCGTCTTCCAATTCAACAATTGTGTTGTTGAGAAAAGAGATTTGCCTTTGTAAAACTTCAATTTTATCCAAGGCTTGTTGATATTCAAGATCAGAAAATTTAGAAGTACAAACGGAATTAGACTTATCAAAAATGACACTTTCATTTTTATCTTCTAAGATTGAGCAGGTCAAGACAATTTCAGAATTTTCAGAATCAGAATTATTTGAATTTGAATTAGATCTTGAAGACTCAGGTTTTTCTTTAAAGATACTTTCATATTCTACAAACGAATCCTTGTTACTTTTGTAAGAAGTATTCAGTTCATCATATGAAAATTTAACAAATTTAAAATACTGAGTTTCTAATTCAGTTTCAATTTCTGTCTTTGAAATAAACAAGATATTAACAATCAAACAAAGTATATTCTAGAGAGAGAGTGTAGAGAGAGAAAGCGTATTCATTCATATGTCTGACAATGTGATACAATGAATCTAGTTACAAGATTATCAAAGCAACTAAGGTATTTATACCAAGGATGCTATTACAAGCTTAATGACTAAGTAAACTCTAAGATTTGACTAAACAGACTTTGACTTTGTTGACTTTACTTGACTTGACTTTTCCTATTAAATCTTGTATACAATAATACACTAACAAAATGGGTCCTTTCTTGTTAGTCTTAGATTTTGGCACCCATTTGAATTTTGGTCCTCTTTTCTTTCACAAACCATTTGAACTATCAGAATGATATATATGATAATATCTAAACCAACTATTAGAATATTGTCGAGCAACAAAATCATTTCGGCCACAATCGGAACATTGAACTGTAGAATGAGATAATTGGATCAATTGCTTTATTGTATAAACCTTGCATGGAAGTACAATTTTTGATTTATTATAAGCAACCTGATCAATTACATCACTAATACTATCAGTAAACCTATTACAATCAGAAGTTGACAATTCTAGTTTCACCTCAGATCTTTTAAATTTCATATCTGAAACATAAGATTTGTACTTGTTAGAACCGTGAGATTTCAGAGTTTGCCTTTTCTTTGACTTACCAGTGTTGTTCCATTTCTGTGAGTGCTTTTGCTTCTTACCTTTAGCATAATAAGCACTTACAGGAACTTCGTCATCAACATAGGTTGACGATTCACCAACTTCAAAAACACTAGGTAATTCATTAGATTTGATAACAAAGTTAGAATAACCAGGAAGTTTTGTACTAAAGTCAAACTTTTTCACACATTCATCAAAACAATCTTTGGAATTTAAAAAATCAACTTCATCATCAAACAGATCCTCATCATCTAAAGATTGAGAAGTTTTGGAAGATTTTGGATACATGAAGTCATTAAAGTCTTTTAAACACTGTTTTTTATATAGCGTTTGTTCAAAATCTGATGGTTTTGGATTTGCAAAAATATTTCTCATGAAAGCTTTGCAAGACGAAGCATCAGAATCATTAAAACTATTTTCACAAGCTCTTTCTGACTCTGATTTATCATCTGCTTTAAACTCGGATTTTGAATCAGCGTTTAACAAAACGGTAGAAAACACAGTATGTTCTAAATCAACCAAAATTCTTTCATCTACTAGAGTATTCTCAAGCTCATAAATTTTACTTTCTAAGATGAGTGGAGGAACGTAAATCTTTCCTTCAACAGGTTTAGTCTCCATTTCTTCAGTAGAATAGCTTTGAAAATAACCATTTGAAAGAAATTATGGTTGTTCAATAAGATAACTATCATTCAGTTTGTCATAACAAAATGGTAGTTGCATTTTGGTTGTGTTTTTTCTGTTTAAATCTTCCTCAACTTCAACCTCTTTAGATGACTTGGTCCATCTGGGTTTTAACTTGCGGTGATTGTTAGCCGCTTGTAAAAAATCAAGGTTTTAAAGAGCAAGCTCTTTTGAAATTGCTTTCTTCAAATAATATGGGTTGTCATACTGGATACCCCGGTTATCTTTAAAACATTGAAATTCCTTAGGTTTGTTTAGATGAATGGTTTGGTCAGTTTGGCCTCTTGCATAAAGCTTCTCTTCCAAATCATTTGTCTTTTTCATCAAAGTTTTGTTTTTAAATCTCAACTCTTTATATTTTACAACAAACTTTTGCTTCTCTAGTTCACACAAATTGAACTTGGAATTTGCGTCAGATACTTGATTTTCAAGAAAAATCTTTTGTTTTTCAAAATTGCTGACATCATTGTTTAAAGAATCAATCAACATTTTCTTCCCAGCAATATCTTTGTTGAGATAAAATATTGTTTGACGCTTTTTCGCAACAACGCCTTTTTCCTTATTAAGTTTAGATTGTAGATCTTGAAGCTCTACTATCATGGATTCCATCTAATAAAATCATATTTATAAAGATCATTTACCTCTTCAGATGTGTCATCATCAGATTCATCATATGTAACCTTCTTGCCCATAAGACACATATGAGCTACCTCATTTCTTTCTCCTTCTGGATCTGTGAGATCAAGCCATTGATCATATTCCGCCATCAATGCTTTACCCGCTTCTTTCTGTTTTTCCACAACATTTGGTCTTGTAGTAATCGGAGTTCCGCACTTTGTTGGTTGGTTATATTTGTTCTAGATTTATCTATACATGATTGATGTTTCTCTGGTGTTTTGTGTGATGGTTTTTGTTCTGAACCTGCTGATATGGAGTATATTACTCATTTTATTGTCTGCTTGTTTTTGGACAGTCACTATAGATTCTACAGACTCTACATGGTTTGGGATTGGCCTTATATCTTTATTGGAGCTATGTTACCATCCTATTTGTTTCAGATTGAGTATATTGGTCCTAATCAGATGTAGATATGTAAGAACCTGCTTCTGATTTATTTTAAGAAATCTGTGAGCAACCATTTTTTTATTTGGTTTTTGGAGTTCCAGAATAACTTATGTTGGTTGTTCTCTTTCCTGGTCTGATTTTCTTCCAGTTTGTTTGTCAACTAATGAACTACATCAAATTGTTCACCTTTTTCTTTGTGAATCATTTATAGTTCAAGTTTCTATTTAAAAACTTTTCATGCATACGATTTGGGGGATGGAATCGAAGATTCAGAACTGAAAGTTCATTCATGTTGAACACGTTAAAATTTTGAAATCCTTAAGTTGGTTTAACTATTCATTTTGACTTTCCAGTCAAAAAGAACAAACTAAAATCTTTTTATAAAATTCGTCACCAATTTCTGTAAGATTGCTTCCTAAAAATGGTGTTCCTATACTTACAATTTGTGCATCCAACCAGATTTATTTGCTTCTATATGTCTTGCCAATGTGGAGCAAACATCAAGCATAAAACCAAAAACTTAGATCACATTTTTAAGATTCATCTATAACATACTAGCAACAAAAAAATAGCAGCAAAAAACAACAAGAAAAAACCCCAGCAAGAACAACAAAAAAATACTAACCGAAAAAAGAGCTCATGCATATTCTCGAGTTCAACGATTATACACAAGCAATTGTTAAGGAGTCTGCCAAAACATGTACAACGAAGAAAAACATGCACACAAGAACTAAAGTCTCATAAAACTTTAACGTATAGAACAACACCTTGTGAAGAGAGTCGGAGATTGAGATTGGATGGATTGAAAGAGAGTTTAAGATTGATTGTGAAACAGAACCTGAAAGAATCAACATTCATGAGGTTTACTCCTAATCGCACATGCATATTTTTTTCTATAAAACTAGCTATGCAAATAAACAATAGCATATGCTATGCAAATAAATAACTTTAAGCCAAGGAATGAAAATACTACATGGCATTGACAGCTAATAAATGGATTGACATCAAAAAGAAATCAAACAACAGCTTGATTCCCACTTTTCATCCATCAATAATTTTCAACAGTTACTCAAAGTGGTAAAAACAATTTTGAGTTTTTATTTCTTCTATGGCCATGGCCCTAAATAAACACCAAGAAGCAAAATAATGTTCAAATATCCGTATCCACCATCTGTGGAAATTAATATCAAATGGTAATCTACAATACTTCAAGAAAAATCATTTTCTTGAACGTAGACACAACATGTGATTCCTCAAAGCATAACATGTGTAGACGTAATGGACAAAAACTTACAGCAAATATGAACTTGGTTGACTTGATTGCTATTGAATAGTTTAAACCATGAACAGGGCATTTCATGTGCAGAATTTATTAGAAACAATATTAAAAAACAGAGAATAGTATATATATATATATATATGTATATATATATATATATATATATATATATATATATATAGTAATCATTCACAGTGACTATAATCTCAAGCATGGGACAAGAATTTTAAGGTTGAGGTTGAAAAGACGGAACAAGGTTAACTATAACTCAAACTCAACTATAATATGCAACATTCATTAGAAAACAAACATCAATATGTAGCTAACTAGCTATTAAACAAAAGCAAACAGACAGCAACATAAGTAAATAAAACTTTAAAATTTAGAGCAACATGTAGTTGGTAAATGAATGGAGATCAAGAGCAGTACCTAGTTGAGATAGTATGAGCTCGATTGTGAGGCGTATTGAGTTAGGTTTTCCGATTGAGATCTTGGATCGATTGTGATTGATCCCCTACATTGCCTCTGACTTGTGGGACTAGCTAAACTCTTCTTTGATTTTTCTTTATATGCTAACCAACAACGGTAAATAGTTAAATTTAGATTTTGAATTCTTAATGACCATCTTGTTGGTAAAAAAATTAATTTTTTATCGGCAAACGAACCAAATGCACGATTAACCATAATGTCGAACAAACCATAAACACCAAAGTGTAGTTTACACTTTTTTATTTAGATTAGTAGAGAGACCAATTGATAAACACAAACAGAGTTTGTATGTGTTTGGTTGTTCTTTCTTTTATGGTATATGCAAGGGTAAAGCCATAAAAATAATCTAGAGTGGTCCTCTTTAATAGAACAAAATCCTAATTAATCTGCATTCCATGTTGTGACCTGCTAAGTTGATTTTTGCATGATTTTTTTTGAATTATCGACATTAGTGTTAGTGTACATGTGTGTATAAGGCCCAGGCCCATATAGTCTCTGTATAAATACCTTGTATCTTCTAGTCTAGGTTAACTTTTTTCATTATTACTTTGTCATATTGTAAGTTTATTCTATCAATCAATATATCGAAGTCTCAAGCCTTCAACATATTCATCGTCTCTTTCATCATCATCATCTTCTAACATGGTATCAGAGCTGTAGGTTTGCTTTCACTCTCACCGTCATCATTGTTCCTTTCAATCATCCTAGCCACAGTCGACCGTCACCGTCTCTCGACCCTAGCCGCAGTCGACCTCAAATAAATCATCGCCGTCTCACCGCCCTCTCTGTCTTTCGTCGCCTTCGAATCGCACGGGTACGTTCTCTCTGTTTTCCCATCTTCAAATCAAGCCGACAACCGAAACCCTAGCCGCAGACCAGAAGAACTCCGGTCGTAAAACATCATACTGGTCCACTCATACCGGTCGACGGACACCGGTTACTTCATACCGGTCCACTACACACCGGTCACTACATACCAGTCCACTTCATACCAGTCCACTATATACCGGTCCACTCATACCGGTCGACACTCAGGTCCATTCCAACTCCAGTCGACTGACACCGGTCGATAATACCGGTCAAGCAAGACATCGGTCAAGTTGAGCACCGGTCACTTTCTTTGCGCCAGCCACTCGTAGCGCAAATCTGACATGTTTCTCGTCACATCCATGGCTGCCAATCTCAGTCACTCAAATCCCATTTCGGTTATTTTCAATGGTAGCAACTACATCCTGTGGCATCACCATATGACACTTCTGCTAAAATCCCATGGGCTTTACACCTATGTTACTGGTGCATCCAAACTTCCAATTCAGGCAGCAACTGAGAATGTTGTTGATTTTGCAAAACGCATGAATGAGTGGGACATCAATAATGCTCGTATTCTGGGTTTCATTAATGCCTCCACTACTCCTGAGATCAACCAACAGTTTCTTGGATATGTCACCGCCAAGAGTCTCTGGGATTTTCTCGCCAAGCGGTACACATCATCGGGCCTATCTCATCAGTATCAACTGTGGACCACCTTTCAGAACAAACCTCAGCTTCTTGATCAACCCGTAAACTCTTATATCTCTGAAATGCAGTCTCTTAGAGATCATATAAGTCTTGGAGCACCCCAAAATTTTGATGAAACAGCTCAACAATTCACAACCTACTTCGACCAGCTACATTTAATCACCATTCTGATGGGCCTTACTGATAAATTTGAGAATGTTCGTGCTTCTCTTCTTCATAGGCAGCCACTACCTACTCTTGAAGAAGCCATATCAGAATTGTTAAGTGAAGAAACCCGTCTTCACATGCGCTCACTGATGCCCACTACTGACAGAGTTCTCTACACGTCTCATCCCAAGTCCAAAGGTAAATGGACCAACAACAACCATTCCAAATCTGTGGGAAAGTCGAACACATCTGAGTGTGCCTTTTGCCATTCTACTGCTCGTCTTCTCCTTGATTGTCCTATTCGCAAGTGTCGTCGGTGTGGCATCACTCATCCGCGCCATTATGAGTCTGACTGTCCTAAGAACTCAAAGAACAGTAGCCCTCAGAACTGGACTCATGCTGTTGCTGGATCTACTCTCGCTGATAACGAGGTTTCTCCAGTGTCCTCACCTGACCTCATGGAACTGATGCGTCGCAATCAGGAGCTCATGGAGCAGATCATGTCTGGTGCTATGGGTATGAATTCTCAACACTCAACTGCATCCTGACTCATGGATTTTTCACTCTGGGTGTTGCAATCATATGACTCCCTGCACTGATGGTTTTGTTTCTAAGAAACCACCTCAGCATTTTACGTCAGTACGAACTGCTGACAACACTAGCCTACCGGTATCCTTTAGTGGAAATGTCTCCACTCGTCATATACAATTATCGGATATTCTAAATGTTTTGAAACTATCTCTGAGCTTAGTTTCGATTGGGCAGCTTCTAGAATCTAATATGATCATTTTATTTCATTCTTCTGGTTGTGTTGTACAGGATCCAAAGACCAAGCAGTTCCTTGGACTCATCCGTAAAGTTGGACGGATGATTGAAGTGGTCTACCTTCGTCTTCCATTACCCTCTTCAAGTCTTGTTGCCTCAGTTTCCAGCACTTCTTCCTTTGACTTGTGGCATGCCCGGCTAGGTCACTTATCTCTAGCCAGAATAAAATCATTAGCTAATTTAGGGGTGTTAGGAAATTGTATGTCAACTGACAATATTTCTTGTTTATCATGCAAACTTGGCAAACATCATGCTTTATCTTTTGAAACAAATGAGTTTAATTCTACTTCTCCTTTTGATCTTATTCATTTTGATGTATGGGGACCAACACCACATCCATCCATGGGGTGCTCGTTATTTTGTTATTTTTATTGATGATCATACACGTTTCACATGGATATATCTCATTAAACATCGTTCGGAGCTACCTAAAATTTATATTATGTTTGCTCGGATGATTCACACCCAATTCTCAAAATATATAAAGATTCTTAGGGCTGACAATGTTATGGAATACAAAGAGTCCTCTCTTCTCTCCTTTCTTCTCTCCTTTCTTCAATCTCAGGGGACTCTCTCTCAATACTCCTGTCCCGGCACATCTCCTCAAAATGGTCATGTCGAACGCAAACACCATCATATTCTTGATACGGTTCGCACTCTTCTCATTTCTGCAAAATGTCCAGAATGTTTTTTGGGTGAAGCTGCTTTCACTGCAGTTTATACTATCAATCGTCATCCTACTCCCATCCTTAATAATAAGTCTCCTTATGAGGCTCTTCATGAGATCACTCCTGCCTATGAACTTCTAAAAGTTTGGGGTAGTGCTTGTTTTGGTCAGTTACAACCTCATGAACATACCAAACTTGAACCTCGCTCCAGACTTTGCTCCTTCTATATCCAAGTTTTGTGAGTCACCTACTTTCACCGCTCCGTTCTTCACTGATGCTTCCGTCTCATTGGACTCACTCCAATATGACATCACTTCGTCTCTGCCTATTATTCAAACACCTTCCGAATTCACCTCTCCTTCAGAGTCTCCTGCCTCTACACAGTCTACCTCTCCTAGTTTTCCTGATCAACATCAATCATCTGCTCCATCCGCACAGCCAACATCTGAGCTGCCTGTTGAGTCTTTGGCTCCTGGAACGTCTCAATCTTAGAATGTTCGACGATCAAATCGGGTAAGACAAATTCCCTCTCATCTTCGTGATTATCATGTTTATGCTACTTTGCTGTCCAATCACGAACCTACTTCCTACAAGGAAGCCTCATCTAACCCTGATTGGCAAAAAGCTTTGGCTGAGGAACTTCAGGCTCTTGACAAATCTCAGACATGGGAATTTGTCCCTCTTCCACCGGGAAAGTCATCCATTGGTTCCAAATGGGTGTTCAAAATCAAGAAAAAATCTGATGGCTCTATTGATCGGTACAAAGCTCGCCTTGTAGCCAAGGGCTTCAATCAAGAGTACGACATCGATTATGAGGAGACATTTGCACCTGTTGCTCGAGTCACTTATGTTCGTAGTCTCCTAGCCATTGCAGCTACCAAACAATGGCCTCTCTTTCAGATGGATGTTAAGAATGCCTTCTTGAACGGTGACTTATCTGAGGAAGTCTACATGACACCTACTCCAGGCGTTCAACTTCCACAAGGTCATGTTTGTCATCTTCGAAAGGCTCTTTATGGACTCAAGCAAGCTTCACGAGCTTGGTTTGAGAAGTTCAGTTCCACGGTCACCTCTCTGGGTTTCTCACCCAGCCACTACGATTCCGGACTGTTTACTCGGATCACTGAGGTTGGCACAATTTTACTTCTTTTGTATGTGGATGATATGATCATTACTGGGAGTGACTCTACAGGCATAGCTCATCTCAAGACATCTCTCAGCTCTTGTTTTGAGTTGAAGGACCTTGGCTCTTTACACTATTTTCTTGGACTTGAGGTGCTCTCAGATCCATCGGGAATTTATCTTTGTCAAGCCAAATACACCTCAGATTTCTTGTCAAAACTTGGGCTTACTAACAACAAAACTGCATCCACTCCTCTTGAGCACAACCTTCATTTAGCTCCGAATGTTGGACCTCCTCTGCGTGATCCTACTTTGTATCGACGGTTAGTGGGGTCACTTGTTTACCTGACAGTGACTCGCCCTGGCATTGCCTATGCTGTTCATACCGTCAGTCAGTTCATGTCTGCACCCTGTTCTGATCACTATGCTGCTGTCCTGCACATCCTTCGATATTTAAAAGGGACCATGTTTCACGGTCTTCATTTTACATCCACATCATCATTAACTTTGCGAGGCTTTTCTGATGCTGATTGGGACAGTGACATGACTGATCGTCGCTCCACTACCGGCTACTGTTTCTTTCTTGGAGACTCGCTCATATCTTGGCGGAGCAAGAAACAATCTCTCACAGCTCGATCCAGTACTGAAGCTAAGTATCGAGCACTAGCTGACACGGCTCAAGAACTTGTGTGGTTATGCTGGCTACTCTCTGACATGGGGGCTCCTCAACATTCTCCATCTCCATTGTGGTGCGACAACAACAATGCGATTCAGATCGCTCACAATGATGTCTTTAACGAGCGAACGAAGCATATTGAAATTGACTGTCACTTTATTCGTCAACACGTGACTCGTCAGACTATCCACCTTCTTCCTATTTCAACTATTAATCAACTGGACGACATTTTCACTAAATCTCATCTACCAGGACGGTTTCGTGATCTAGTTTCCAAACTCCATCTGGCTCATTCTTCTCCCGATTGAGTTTGAGGGGGGATGTTAGTGTACATGTGTGTATAAGGCCTAGGCCCATATAGTCTCTGTATAAATACCTTGTATCTTCTAGTCTAGGTTAACTTTTCTCATTATTACTTTGTCATATTGTAAGTTTATTCTATCAATCAATATATCGAAGTCTCAAGCCTTCAGCATATTCATCGTCTCTTTCATCATCATCATCATCATCATCTTCTAACAATTAGTTGTCTAAAACAAATCAACAATTGCTTTTCTATTTACTGAAAACTTATCCATATTTGTCAAATAACCTAAACAATTTGCAAACACTAGCAATTGTCAAGCATCCAACAATGTTAACTAAAGTGCCAACTATCCTTAAAAAAAACACTTAGAACTTAACTCAAGAATCATGTATTTCTTTGAGGACTACCAAGTAATTAAACAACACTTTCAAGTTTCATTAACACTTAACAGTTAACTCAAATACTCAATAATATGGATTCCTTTGAAGAAAGTAATTAAACGATACCAGCAAAGTTTTTGATGATCTGGAAGATGGATGGAAATGTGGAATCTAAATTCTTGATGTCAGAGATCCGAAATTTAGACGTGTAACATGGAAAATTGTAATCTGACAATCATACAAAAGAATCATCATATATAAAAATAAGTCTCAATTGATTTAAAGGGTCGATTTTATGAAGCAAGTCTAAACCCTAGAATTATCTAATTTTAGCTTACCGATCGATGAGCAAGGGCGCCGGTCGAGAAATCGAGATAACTAGCAACGGAGAAGTGGCGATAGTCGATGCTTGGGATAGAGGCCCAAGCGACAGTAGAGAAGTTGAGATCGACAGGTTTTGAGTTTTGGGAGTCTTCGATTATATTAGTCGGGATTACACATGATGGTAGGATTTTGACACGTGAAAATGGATTTGGCCCAAAAAAATCTTAATTTTTTCCAAATGGGTTGGGTTGAATAATATGATCGGGTTTAAAAAACCGGTATATCATTTTGAAGTACTATTATTTAAAATGAAATAAATACGTTGAAATGTAACAAAGTTTAAGGTGGCGTTTGTTTTTTAAGTGGTGCTGAAGTCTGAAATCTGATTTCACTTCTGATTTTTAAGTGGTGGTGCTGAAATCTGAAATCTGAATAAAAAAGACCATTTTTTTTAAGTGACGGTGCTAAAGTCTGAAATCTAACGTATATAGATCTGTCATCATCATCATGTCATGAAGATCTATGTTTACAAATAATCAAATATAAGCTCTTTAAACCCTAAGATCAATCAAATCAAAAACCATAACAAGCTCAAAATCTAGATAGGTAAAGTGGAAAACAGAAGCAAAACACACAGAAGTGAAACAGAAGCAAAACACACACATAAGTGAAACAGAAGCAAAACATATGCACAGAAGCAAGTGGAAATGGAGTTTTGTGAAGGGGTTGTTTTTCAAAACAAAAGCAAAAATCCAAAGAAAATCGAAACTTTAACACAACAGACATAGATGAAAGCGACAACAAAAACATATGAAGATTAGTAGCGTTACCAATGGTCGAACTCGTGTAGATGGTTGTTGCTGGAGAGGAGATCGATGGAGTCCTTGGTCGATGCTGGAGAGAAGATCGGTAGCAGGTAAGTAGCAACGATGGAGTGGTGAGATCAAGGATTGAAGCATCCGAGTAGCGATGATGGAGTGGTGAGATCGATGGATTGAAGGAGATGAAGGACGATGGAGGCGTAATCTGATGGAGGCGTTAGATGAAAAGTGAAAATAAGTGGTAACCCTATCACTTTTTTCGGTAAGACCCAAATAAGTGATAAGTGGATCTGAAACAATGGAAAAAAACGGTCTTAATTCACATATGTCTGACCGAAAAACTGAAAAGTGGTGGATAAGTACTTCTTTTTAAAAAACAATCAGGCCCTAAGTTAATTATTAATTAATGTAGTAAGATAACTTTTTCCTTTAATTAATGTATTCAAGTTCCAAAATTTTCTATTTTATACATATTTTTTCTGATGTAACCTTCTAATCTTATGTAACCATTGATTTCCATGGCTTATGTCAATAACATGATGGGAGAACCCGAAAAGGGATCGAAGGGTGTTAGAGTAAAACACTATTGGATCGAAGGGTATCAGAACAAAAAAGTATTGTTATATTAAAAATCCATGTATGATGTATGTGACATACTTATGTGTAACACCCTAAAAATTAGCGGAATAAAAATTCGAAATTTCTGCAATATGACTGCTATAATTAGATAAAAACCTGGATATAAAACCTGCTAAAATCAATCCCAAAATGTCATCCCAATAGGACGGGGAAACAGTACTAAAATCATTACAATGAATCAAATGAAGGATAGACTAACAACCTAATAATCTAACTTAAGTAAGAAAGATTAAGATCGGGTGTTGCTATTCTTCCAAAAGGTATGATCGCTATTTCAAAATGCCGGTCTATACATCTCCCAAAAAGACCGCTCTTAGTCCAAAGCTATTCGCTCAGTCCCGACGAACCCCACCGGAGACCTGACCTGTTATACATGTCATTTTAAGAAAAAGTGTTAGGCTAAAGCCTAGTGAGATCAAACATTTGTAATTAAAGAGATTTAATATAAAATAAGTAAAAGGTTTCCTTTTGTACAACAACAATAATGAAATAGTAATAATAGTGCTCTTTGAAATAAACCAATACCTCTTGGGTTAATGGGGGACACCCGCCTACTAACCCGAATGACGGAACACAAAAGTAAGTCATTCGATGGGTCAGTAAAGCCAATAAACACATAAAGTACACGCAAGGTATGTCAGGCTCAGTGGCTTTAAACATACACCCACGGAAACTCGAGTTCAACCCTTTCGGGTTCCTATGTCGAGCTCCTCATCCAATATCGTAATATTTGAGCACGAAGGACTTATACCGCACCCGGTACCTAACGTGCAGTACGAAGGACTTATACCGCACCCGGTACCTAACGTGCCTCGACGTGGAAAACTAGTTGTCCCAACGCCTTAACAATAATAACCAAATACGGGGTCATTACTCCCAATGCATCAATTAAACCAAATAATGCACATAAGGCTCAACAAAGAATTCCAACAATGGTTAATATGCAATAATTTGTGAGATGGAGGGTGTTTTCCACCAAACCACTCCCATTACTTATCAAAAGACCGCTAGTAAAAATATAGACAATTCCTCTTTATTTCAAATCCCCAAAATATGAAATGAGTTTAATATGCAACTTATCAGCAGTTAACTACAATATCAATATTTCCAAGATCATGAGTTTTCACATGGAAATGCCATTCACTTGAAAGTATAACCCAAGTAGAAACTAGTGAAAGAACGTTAATAAAGTTCATAAATTATCATTTCACAAAGATCATCCAAAACACTAATATCCCCAAAAGTTAGGTTTAACTCAATGTTCTACAAAACCAAGTATATGAAAGGGGAGATATTAGGTATTCAAAATCCACCTTTTGACATGTATAAAGTTTGATAAAATGTGTAAGAACTCACCTTAGTAATTTCCTTAGGAAGGAAACCAAACCCTAGAAATGGGAGAGATGAAAACCACTTGAGAGCTCACCACCAACACTTCCTAAATGTATTAAGAGCCACCATTAATGACCTAGAATCACCATAAATGAGGAAAGAAGTCTAGAGGAAGAGTGCTTACCGAAGTCAGCTACCAAAATCGCTCCCAAACCCTAGAACTCGGATAAAAATGACTGAAAATCGCGACTTGTCTTTTTATACCCGAAACACTTGTCGGCGATAGTGACACGGCAAGAGTGACAAGTCGCGCCAACACCCCCACCCGCGGTACAATCTGGGCGATAGTGCCCGGCGATTGTGACCCTGTCACTCTCGCATGGCACTATCGCGAGAGACGTACCGAGAGTTCTCGACCCCCGGCGATTGTGCCTCTGCGGTTGTGACATCCTGTCACTCTCGCGGGCACTGTCGCGAGCATCCCGAATTTCACAATTTGACACTTTTTAGCCCACGATGCTTAACTCTAATAGGTTCAATATAAAACTGATAAATCCTTAAAGTTATGAGGTTTCCAAAACAAGAACGATAATACATAGGCTCTCAGAATTCGGGGTTTTACAATCCTCCCCAACTTGGAAATGATTTCGTCCCCGAAATCCTACTAACTAAACAAGAGAGGATATCTACGCCTCATGTCTTCTTCCGCTTCCCAAGTCACAGTGGTGCCGCGATGGTGCTTCCATTGAACCTTTACCATCGCTACCTCTTTATGTCGGAGCTTCTTAATCACCCTTTCCAAAATTGCCTCGGGCTCTTCGATACAACGATTATCATCTACTCGAATTTCGGACAAAGGTATGACGCTTTCTTCTTCCGCTAAGCACTTCCGTAAATAGCACACGTGGAATATGGGATGAATCCCATCCATCTCCGGCGGCAAGTCCAACTTGTAAGCTTGGAGTCCGATACGTTCCAGAATAGTAAACGGCCCAAGGAAACGGGGACTTAGCTTCCCACGCTTCCCAAACCGAATCAATCCCTTCCAAGGGGACACCTTTAGCATCATGCGATCTCCCACTTGAAACTCTACCGGTCTCCTCTTTTTGTCGGCGTAACTCTTCTGACGATCTTGCGCCGCTTTCAACCGTTCTCGAATAGATTTAACTTTGTCGGCTGTCTCTTGCACCATTTCCGGGCCGGCAAACTGCTTCTCTCCCGCCTCTAGCCAACACACGGGGTTCTACACTTCCGTCCGTACAAAGCTTCAAATGGAGCCATTCCGATACTAGAATGGTGACTGTTGTTGTACACAAATTCCACCAAAGGTAGATGGGTGTCCCAACTACTGCCAAAATCGATCACGCATGATCTAAGCATGTCGTCAAGCGTTTGAATCGTTCTTTCACTTTGTCCGTCTGTTTGTGGGTGGTATGTCGTGCTCAAATTTACCCGTGTGCCCAACTCTTGATGCAAGGCTCCCCAAAACCTCGACGTGAACCGACTATCACGATCGGACACTATCGACAAAGGTATGCCGTGTCTAGAGACTACCTCGTCTATGTAGAGTTTTGCCAACTTATCCATCGGCAAGGTTTCCCGCATTGCTAGAAAGTGAGCACTCATAGTCAAACGGTCAACAATAACCCAAATAGTGTCCTTCCCTCTCAAGGTCTTCGGTAGTTTGGTCACGAAATCCATGGTAATCTTGTCCCATTTCCATTCGGGTATTTCAAGCGATTGAAGGCTTCCAAAGGTGTCAGTATCTTAATTCTAAACAAGAATAAACACTCAGAAACAATATCAAAGGAGTTTGCGGAATAACACTTTGATATTCAATAATTAATGAAACAGTGAATCAAAAGAACAACTTGTAAACTTTATTGAATGATTATAAAGTTACAAGATTCAACACTCAACCTCAATATTGATGAACAGGCTCACCAATACGAATTCTACTTCTCTAGAATTAGGATTACAAACCTTGAGGTTGATTCTCTCTGTGAAAACAAAATTTCAGAATTCTAAAAGTTCTTTTTAAACTATTCTGACTAATTCTATATATACTGAAGATAAAAGATAATTACAAATAATAAAAGATCTACAAAATAGTCTTCCATATTTATCTTCAAGCTTTCCATATTATCTTCAAATAATCCAGCTGTCATCCTTGCCATGCGAAGTCTTCATCATCTCATAAGCAGCACTAAGTTCAAGAGCAGTACTAATAACATTCAGCAGCATTAAGTTGATCCAGCAGTATTAATTCTTTAGCAGTACTAACTCCAGCAGTACTAACTCTTCAAGCAGTACTAACTATTTAAGTAGCAGTACTAACTTGTCAAGCAGTATTAAAATCTACTAGCAGTAGTAATTCTGTTGTAGCAGCATTAACCATACTTAAGCATTTCTGAATTTCCCAACAATCTCCCCCTAACTTGACTTTTAGGAAGAGAAGTCAAGTTCTTCATATGATCTTCTTAGATGCTCCCAAAACTTCAGTTTACACCTGTATTTGCATCTAACCCCAAACTCTGATTGATGGTTCTTTGAATCAAATACTTAGCCATCTCTGAATCTGGAACACATCCTAGCTTCTTCTTCAACATTGCATGAAGCTTCAGTCTGCTGTGATTGTACACTCTATCCACTAGGAAGTATTCTATGTGATTTATATCCAAAGTCACTGCATATACTCCACTAGTTTCATATAGAGTCCAATTGTTGACAGTTTGAAACACATTCCTTATCACTCCCTCCACTTCATCAGGTTTGAACATCATACACAGATACTCCATTACTAATTTTGTAATTGAAATCTCTGGAGCTTTTAGTTGATCTGCATATAATCTCATTCCTATTTCAAACATTTCTTCTATATCTGACCTGGAGCATGTTCTGACAATCTTGGCCCAAGTACTGTAGACTTCATACTTCTCATCTTGTCTTTTCAGCCTTATGTACTCTTTTCCATCAACCTTCATTACATCCCAGTGAATGACTTCTGGAGGTTTTACACCAACAGGTTCTGCTGCTATAGGTTCAGGCACTTTGTCCATCACTACCATGTATAGATTCACATCATCAGTTCTTGATGGTTATACCTGATCAACTGATTCAGATGCCCCTTCTTCTTCAGCAACTTTCTTACTTTCTTCTTTATCCACTCTAGGCTTCTTTGTTGATTTTCTTCTAGCCATTATCTTAGTTCTTTTTAAAGTCCTTAGACTTTCACCTAAAGTGGCTTCCTTCTCTGGTGTTTCTTGCTCATCAGGGAATGGCTTTTGTATCAAATAATCATTGCTTTCTTCATTCTCTTCTCCATTTCCACCCTGGCAGTTTCATTCCCTTGAAGCTTTGTCATCTCTGCATCATACAGCCCTTTGATTTGCTCAAAAGTCATCTTTGAGAACATTTCCTTTTTGACACCTACAGCACCCTTGAGGAAAGTGATCATCTTCTTTCTCTCTTGAGCACCAAGGTATGTCTTTGAAGGTTGTCTCTTCTTTGCAGCCATCTTGATTTTTCCAGACTTCCTTAGAGATGTTGCTTTCTTCTTTGCTATTTCTGTTGCAAGACTTTGTTGATAAACTTCATTGAGTTCTGCAGCCATAGCTTTTGCTATCTCCCTATCTTTGGCTACTTGCACATTTTCTGCTTATTCAAGTTTAGCTTGTAATTTTCTAGCCAAAGCTTCATCTGACTCAATCAATTTTTGCTTTTTAATTGGTTGATCAGATTCCACCATCTTAGCTTTTCCTTTGTCCTTGCTTTTTGCTTATCAACACTGACTTTCTTGACAACTTCAACATTTTCTTTGATGACAACTCCTTTGGCCATTGAAATAACCTTGAGAGTATCATGCTTGGCTTTGATTAATGCTTCAGCTGTCTCAAGCTCTTCCTTATTTCTGCTCTGAAGATCAATTAGTACTTCTTTCACCATTTCTGCTGCTTCACTCGGTTCAGCAGCATTAACAGTTTCTGCTGCTATTGATGTTACTGCTGCTGCTTGATATTCTATTTCTGCTTCTTGTACAACCTCTGAATCTTTTTCCACTACTTGTACCCTTTCTGTACTGACCCCATCAAGCTCCCCCTCAACTCCTTGTTTATCCCCCTTATCTGTAGCTTCTTCCATGGTGAACTCAGCTTCTGACTCCCCCTTTTTGGGAGCATCATCCCCTGATTTCCTTCTCCTTAGCACAAACTGTTTCTTTTTCTTTTTCTGTACTAGCCTCATTACCAATTTCTTGAGTTTGGTAATCTGCACTTGTTGGGATAAGATTACCAATTTCATTTCTTCAATGTCAGCTCCTTGTTTGATGACATCCAAGTTGATATTTCCCATAGCATCCATCAATTCTTGGTAGTTATATCTGTCCTCACCTTCTCCAGAAGTCTTACCCTCTTTTGAAGGATCATTGGATCTTTTTGTAGTGGGAGCCTTCTGCCTAACAGAAGTACTCTCCACCCCCGTGGGTTCTTGGCACCAGGGACCTTTGGATGATTGCTCACCCAAAGTTTCCATGGGGAAGGTCTTATTGATGTTACCACTGACCTCCCTTGTGCTAGCAGGAGTAGTGGCAGCCTTAGCACCCATATGCTCAAACATCTCCTCAGTGAGCACCTCCTTGGGGTTGGGAGACACCCCTGTGGTTTCCCTGTGGATATTCTCTAATGGAGAATTCTCCATTAGAGGGCTTAAAGGCTCAGTGGGTGATGGTACAAGAAGAGAAGGAGCCTTCTTTACCTTTTTCCTTGTATAAGTTTGGGTGATTGGTGAAATTGGCTTATGAATTAGGGACTGAGGGATTGATATAGAGATGGAAGGTTGGGATTGGCTAGCAGTGGGATGGTCTAATGAGGGCCTTGATCCTGCTGCCATACCTTCTTCATTGTGGGACACCACCATCATTGTAGAGAATAATGGGGTGTCAACTCCTTCCGAGTCCATTGGAGATCTTTTTAATGTTTGAAAAGACCTTACCTTTGGGGATTTTTGGTACATATACCTCATCAAAGTGAGGCATATCCGTCAATTCGTGGGTTATAACTTCTTGTACAAATCTTGGGTACATATAAAAACTCTTTTTGCTTCCCAAGTTTGATACAAGATCACTGAAAATCATTCTGGAAAAATTGTACTTTCTGGCAATGGCCAAGCAGACCATAGCATAAGCAATGGTACAGCTAAACTCACTCCATCCAGTAGTCTTTTTGGAAATACAGTGCATTAAGGTATGAACAAGAAAACGCCATTGGGTATAAAATTTTGCTTTTGAGAATTTGAAACCACCCAATTGGCCTCCATACCCCATTCGTGAAAGGTTTGAGAACAAGTCCTCATTTGGAATAGAAGAAATACCTGCAGCATCGTCTAGACGTAGACAGATGTGTATCACCTCTTCAGTAACTGACAAGGGTTTGTCACACACCCTTGTTTTCAGAATCTGCACACCATTCTCTGTGACTATGGTGGCATTCGCCCAGAATTGCCTTTGATGCTCTATGTAGATTGTTGGTGATACAGTGAGAGCATGGGCAATGTGGCTGGATTTGAGAAAATCCACAATCTGGTGGAATCCAGCAGCTTGTTTTGGCTTCTGTAGCATCGCAATCACGTTGTGCTCATCAATGAAAGCCATGGAAGCCATTGAACTTGAGTATGCTGGACTGAAACACTTGTTCTTGAGAGAAAAAGGGTTAGAGAGCAGATGAATAGAAAGCAAAGAGTCGTTATGAACTTTTGGGCGGGCAAAAAGGGTATTTATACGATTCGGGACATAAGCAGTATTAACTCCTAGCAGTATTAACTAACTAGCAGTATTAACTGAGAGCAGTATTAACCACTAGCAGTATTAACTAACTAGCAGTATTAACTGAGAGCAGTATTAACCACTAGCAGTATTAACTAACTAGCAGTATTAACTGAGAGCAGTATTAACCACTAGCAGTATTAACTTAACTAGCAGTATTAACTGAGCACTAGCAGTATTAAAACTGCACTGGCAGCATTAACTATACTTACACTTTTTTGAAGCTTTAAGGTACTCTGAGCAAGGTAATAACTTCCTGAAAAAGATGTTAGTAGCACCAAAGAATAAACCAATAACAGGTATGAAAACACTTTTAAGAAAAATGAGCTTATTCAGAGTTGATCATGCCCACACTTGTGACCAAGAAAGTGAATCTACCCACATCAAAAGCTTTTGTGAATAGATCAGCAAACTGGTTGTCAATATGAACTTTAGCAACTTGAATTAGCTTCTTTTCATTACAATCTCTGATAAAGTGATACCTAATCTCAATGTGTTTGGTTTTGGAGTGCTTGACTGGATTGTTAACAATGCTTATAGCACTGCTATTGTCAATAAAGATTGGAAGTGTGAAGAAAGGTTACCCCATAGTCCAGCATCTGATTCTGAATCCATAGAACCTGAGAGCAGCAACTTGCAGCAGCAATATACTCAGCTTCTGTTGTTGATAAGAACATTGTGGTTTGTTTCTTACACTGCCAAGATACTAGTCTAGCACCCAAAAGTTGACATCCTCCTGAAGTAGACTTTCTGTCCATGTTAGCACCACCCAAGTCACTATCTGAATAAGCAATCAAATCAAAGTTGGATTCATACGGATACCAAAGACCTAATCTAGGTTGCCCTCTTAAGTATCTGAAAATCCTTTTAACAGCTTGCAGATGTGATTGCTTTGGCTTGACTTGGAATCTGGCACACAAACACACAAGAAACATGATGTCTGGTCTTGAGGCTGTGAAATACATGAGTGATCCAATCATTGATCTGTATAGATGGACATCAACATCCTCCCCCTCAAGATCAGCAGTGATCTGTTTATGAGTTTCCATAGGTGTGCTTGTTGGCTTTGAGTCTGTTAATCCATATTTGTCCAGGATGTCTTTCACATATTTTGATTGGCTTATGAAGATCCCATCTTTCTTCTGTTTTACTTGAAGCCCAAGGAAGAAGGTAAGTTCACCCATTGAACTCATTTTGAAGCTCTTGTTCATCAACTTTTCAAAGTTTCTGCACATCTGATCTTTTGTGGATCCAAAGATGATATCATCCACATAAATCTAAACCAATAGGATGTCCTTCTTGCTTCTTTTAATGAAGAGAGTCTTGTCAATTATTCCTCTTTCAAACCCATTCTCCAAGAGATAGGTAGACAAAGTATCATACCATGCTCTTGGGGCTTGATGCAGACCATAAAGTGCATTCTTCAGTTTGTATACTCTGTCAGGATATGATGGATTCTCAAATCCAGGGGGCTAACAGACATATACTTCTTCATCAAGTGTACCATACAGAAAGGCACTCTTCACATCCATTTGGTATACCTTGAACTTCATGTATGAGGCATAGGCTAGAAATAGCCTAATTGCCTCTACCCTTGCCACTGGAGCAAACACTTCTTCATAGTCAATGCCTTCTTCTTGAGTGTACCCTTGTGCCACCAGTCTTGCTTTATTTCTTATCACAATGCCTCTCTCATCCTTTTTGTTCCTGAAAATCCACTTGGTGCCTATAGCTCTATGACATTTTGGAAGGTCCACCAAGTCCCAAACTTCTTGCAACTTGAACTGCAGTAACTCTTCTTGCATAGCTTCTATCCAGCTGGAATCTTTCATAGCATCATAAACCTTCTTAGGCTTAATTTGAGATAGAAAGCAGAAGAGTACTGTGTGTTGCTGATCCTGCAACTCTTGAAGTCTGCTTTGATTCCTTGTTATCATAGGAGAAGAGATGTCTCCTATGACCAGCTCTGTAGGATGACTCTTTTGTGTTCTAGTCTGATGACTAGGTTCTTCATTGATTCCCACCTCTAGATTGGAATCATTTAAGTCAGCTGAGGGGATCTCATCAGCTACTTCTTGTACTTCACTCACTTGATTCTCCTCATCTCTTCTTTCTTCTTCACTCTGACTTGGTTCAGCAGTAGTCTCTTTTTTCACAGAACTCAACAGGCTCTATTGTAGTAATGGGAAATATTACAGACTGAGGAATAGTATCTTGTACTTGAGCATCCCCTGATCCTCCATTTCCTGAACCTGCATTGTCATCACTTCTGAAACCCAAAGAGTTAGTTAGTGAATCAATGTCAAATAACCACTGAGGACCAGACCCAACAGGATTTGGTGTGTTCTCATTGCATTTGACATTGTCACTTTCCTCAATTATTCTAGAAGAAGTATTAAAAACTCTATAAGACTTACTCTGAGATGAGTAACCAACAAGAAAACCATCATCTGCCTTGCTATCAAACTTTCCTAAGTGAGTTTTGGTATTGAGAATGGTACAAGGACACCCAAAAGGTTTGAAAAATCCTATAAAAGGTTTTCTATTATTTAAAAGCTCATAAGGTGTCTTGTTTTTAGGCTTGACTACTAGAACTCTGTTTTGGACATAGCAAGCAGTATTAACTGCTTCAGCCCAGAAAGTAATTTGAAGTTTTGAATCTGCCAACAGAGATCTAGAAACCTCAATCAGTGTCCTATTCCTTCTCTCAGCAACACCATTTTGTTGTGGAGTCCTAGGAGCACTGTATTGCCTCTCAATTCCTTTTTCCTCACAAAAGGTGTTTAGGTCATGATTTTTAAATTCAGTACCATTGTCTGACCTAATGACTTTTACCTTTTGATTTGTTTGGTTTTCAATTCTTAGAATAAAGGATTTCATCAGTCCACTTGTCTCATCCTTAGTCCTTAGAAAATATACCCAAGTAAATATAGAATAATCATCAACAATAACTAGGCAGTATGATTTCTTACCAATACTCATAACATTTGTAGGACCAAACAGATCCATATGCAACAACTGAAGAGAATTAGAGATTGTGTTCAACTCTTTGGACTTATGAGAAGTTTTGTGTTGTTTGCCTTTAAGACAGGCAACACAGTGATCATCACATGAAAAGACTTTGGAAGGTAAACCTCTTACAAGGTTGTTTTTTAACAAGTTTATTCATTGTTTTAAAGTTCATGTGACACATCCTTCTGTGCCAAAGTGATGATTCATCCAAAGAAGCTTTTGAAACAAGACAGTTTAGGGATGAATCAGTTGAAACACTTTCCATATCTAAGCAATATACATTATCCTTTCTGGGAGTTCTTAGTAGTATCATCTTTTCATCAACTACCTTGAATCCAGGAGCAAGGATAATGCATTCAGAATCTGTAAATAATATACTATGTTGTTTGTCACAAACCTGTGATACACTTAACAGGTTGTATCTTAACTGCTCAACATAGAATACATCTTCAAAGGTCATTTTACCTTTGGTTACATCCCCCTTACCACTTATCTTACCTCCATCTGGAGTATTGCCAAAGGCAACATGTCCACCATCAATTTTCTTGAAATTCTTGAGGCATGACATGTTCCCTGTCATGTGCCTAGAGCAACCACTATCAATATGCCAGATGTTCTTCCCCTTGAGCTATTGGTTGCCCTGCACATAAGATTAAATAATTAGTATTGATTGGGGACCCAAGCCAAAGTGGTCTTGGGTCTCCCTTTCTCATCAAAGTACTTACATTCCTTTTTGATGAGGTTTTTAAACTCGGAGCACTCTTTATTTGAGTACTTTGTCAATATGATTGGCTTAGTAGAACCAACACTAGAAGCAGTACTAACCTTAGAAGTACTAACAGAGTTAGCAGTACTAACAGGTTTAGCAGTACTAACCTTGTTAGCAGCACTAACAGAGTTAGCAGTATTAACTTTTGAAGAAGTACTAACAATGTCAGCAGCACTAACATTGTTAGCAGTAGTGATGGCCATCTCGGCCCGGCCCGACCCGGCCCGATCGGTTAACCGAGCCCGGCCCGCCTGAAAGCCCGGCCCGGCCCGGCCCGGTGGAAAACCGGTTTGGAGCCCGAAAACATGAACCGATTCATGTTTTTGGAGGATTTGGCGGCCCGACCCGGCTCGGCCCAAGCCCGGTTCATGGCCCGGTTTTTGGCCCGGCCCGGCCCGAATCGTATTTTTTTTAAAAAAAGAGTCGTTATGTTACCGTTTATATACGCTTTTTGACCTTTTTTGTATTTTTTACCTCCCCAAACCCCTATAAATACTTGTATTGTAAGTTTGTAACTTAAAATTATATATAAAACGTATTTTTAAAGTGTATTTTAGTGATTTATTATAAATAAAATGCATTTTTAAAGTGTATTTTAGTGATCCAATCCGATTTTTATTTTTTAAAGCTTAGTAATTAATTATTATATAAAGAAATTATTATTTTTGAAAAAAATACGAAAAAATGCTGGGCCCGATCACGGCCCGGTTTGGGCCCGGCCCGGCCCGGTTTTCCTATAACCGGTTTTTTCCAACATTAAACGGGCCACACATATTCGGGTGAAGCCCGGCCCGAAGCCCGATTGGCCCGGTTTTTGGATTTACTATTTGGGCCCGAAGCCCGTTTTGGCCTGGCCCGGCCCGACCCAGGCCCGATTTTTGGCCATCACTAGTTAGCAGTAGTATAACTTCTAGCAGCACTATCATTGTCAGCAGCACTATTTGTGGTAGCAGTACTAACAGTTTTAGTGCTTTTAGGAACCCACATATTGACCCTTTCTTTAACAGACTTTTTCTTCATTTGGCTTTTAGATTTAACAGATTTCTTAGCCACATGGTTCTTTTCAATTTTCCTATAACCCAAGGGTTTTTGCATAGGTTTTTGAAAATTCATCCTTTGGTTTATAGGATTGAAATAACAGTATTTGGCAAGATGATTCAATTTGCCACAGATAAAACAAGGTTTTGGTCTATTAATTTTACTCAGATCAACCCCTTGTTTTTGTGCCCACTGATTATTCCAGTTTCTTTGATTTCCCCTCTTTTTATCATGTTTTAGGGGCTCATTCTTCTTACATGCACACTGTTTGCAAGGACCTGGATTCACAACTGTGGTCTATTTGTAATGGACCTTACCAGACTTTCCCTTTGTCTTCTCTATGTCCTTGGATTTGATCCAAGCCCTTCCACAATCCTCATTGGTGATAATGTTATTTTCTAGAGGAATCTCACCACTCACCTTGTTCTCCTTACTCTTACCAACCTCTTTATCAGTTTTATCCTCAACAACTACCTCATCTAAGGGATCTATTTCAATGGCTCCCTCAGGCAAGTCCTTCCTATCTTTGGTGTCTAACAGGTCTAAAGTAGGAGGGATGTAATTGTTGTTATATGGAGGTGGTGTGGCATTATACCGAATTCCTCTTCTCAGCTTATCATGAATCTGAGTTTGTAGTAAAGAGTCCATTGCTTTAGAAGCATTGGAAAACTTTTCTACATCAAGCTTGACCTTGGTTAGCTCATCTCTCAATTTCTCACTCTCCTCTTTAGATTTGGTCAGTTTAAGCTCTAGATCCTTTTTCTCCCACTTCCAGTAATTGGTGTCATATGAGTGTTGAAGTTCATTGGCTTGAAAACCTTTAATCTGTTCCTCAAACCTCTCAACAATTTTCACATAATCTTTGATATCCTTTTCTAATCTCTTAAGGTCATCACTCATCTTTTGGTTGTGATCCCTGTATCTTTTAACAGTGTTTATGCAAGTTTTAGAACAGAGATTAGAACTTACCTCAGATGGGAGATCAGAAACTTCAGCCATAAGAGCTTGATTTTGGATAGCCTCTTCTGCTTGATCACTCCAGTCAAACCCCATTCCTTGTTGAGAAACAAGGGCTTGAGCAGAGTTTCTGTTATGATTGAGGTTTCTAGACTGTGCTTGTTGGTGGTTGTTGTTGTGAGACACTCCACTTCTGCATTCTCTGGCAAAGTGTCCCTTCAGATGGCATTTGTAACACTCCACCTTTGATTTATCAAACCCTGCTCCATCTTCTCTTCTTTGGGAGAAGTTGTTCCTCCCAGTCCTCTTTATGAACTTCTTTACCCTCATGGACAACATGGCCATCTGCCATTTAATATCCATCTCTTCCAAATCATCAGGATGACGTTGTTCTAAGTCATCATTAATCAAAGATGAATTTCCATGACTGGAAAGAAAGGCTTCAAACACAGACTCAGTGCCTTTTTCTGGATTGGCTCCATTGGCAGCGTTAACTGATTCAGGGTTAGTAGTGGAATCAATTGATGCTGATAGGAGTGCAGCATTATGAATATATCCAGAAGGCTTTTTCTTTGCCTCCACCTCAGATTCAAATACTCTAAGATCATTGTACAGATCATCAAGTTCTTTCTCTTCCAACTGATCATTCTGTCTGAATGAAACAGTGTACATGGTCCATTCATCTCCAAGGGACCTTAAGAACTTTCTGTTTACATCATCTTGATCAATCTGTACTCCCATAGTAGCTAGTTCACCAATTAGTTTATTAAACCTGTCAAAAGTTTGAGTCATGGACTCATTCTTAGTTGACATGAAGTAATCATACTGTTGCTTCAAGATTGCCTTTTGATTTCTCTTGGTACTTTTGGTACCAGAGAATCTCTTCTCTAGAGCATTCCAGAGCATCTGTGCATCAGTACAATTGCAGAATTGGTGCTGATATTCATTGGGAATGGCCAAGAGCAGTGTGCTCAAGGCTTTCATCTCTGTCTGCCTTGTCTTTCTTTCAGCATCCGTCTTTGGAGGGGTTCTTTTGCCATCTTCACCAATCTTTCCTGCATCAGATGGGCCATTCTCAATGATGTCCCACATAGAGTAATCTGTGTGGAGAATGTATTGCTTGATTCTGATCTTCCACATGTCAAATTCATTGGATCTAAGCATTGGAACCTTTGAGACCAGAGTACTGTTTGATTCAGCTGTGTTTTCCATGATGAATAAGATTTCTGAGAATACTTGCTCTGATACCACTTGTCAGGATCTTAATTCTAAACAAGAATAAACACTCAGAAACAATATCAAAGGAGTTTGCGGAATAACACTTTGATATTCAATAATTAATGAAACAATGAATCAAAAGAAAAACTTGTAAACTTTATTGAATAATTATAAAGTTACTAGATTCAACACTCAACCTCAATATTGATGAACAGGCTCACCAATACGAATTCTACTTCTCTAGAATTAGGATTACAAACCTTGAGGTTGATTCTCTCTGTGAAAACAAAAATTCAGAATTCTAAAAGTTCTTTTTAAACTATTCTGACTAATTCTATATATACTGAAGATAAAAGATAATTACAAATAATAAAAGATCTTCAAAATAGTCTTCCATATTTATCTTCAAGCTTTCCATATTATCTTCAAATAATCCAGCTGTCATCCTTGCCATGCGAAGTCTTCATCATCTCATAAGCAGCACTAAGTTCAAGAGCAGTACTAATAACATTCAGTAGTATTAAGTTGATCCAGCAGCATTAATTCTTTAGCAGTACTAACTACTAGCAGTACTAACTCTTCAAGCAGTACTAACTATTTAAGTAGCAGTACTAACTTGTCAAGAAGTATTAAAATCTACTAGCAGTAGTAATTCTGTTGTAGCAGCATTAACCATACTTAAGCATTTCTGAATTTCCCAACAATAGGGTCGTTGATGCTCGGCTTTCACTTGTGAACAAGTTACGCATCGCTCCACATAATGTGCTACATCCAATTTCATAACTGGCCACCAAAAGTGTAGCTTCAAATCCCGATACATCTTGGTGCTCCCCGGGTGGATAGAATACTTGGATTTGTGCCCGTCTTCCAAAAGTAGCTCTCGGCAACCACCAAACTTTGGTACCCAAACTCGCCCGTTGAAGCACTTGATCCCTCGGTTATCTTCGGTCAACAATAATTGTTGCTTGGTCATCACTTCATCCTTAAGGTTTTCTTCTTTTAATGCTTCGTTTTGCGCCTCTTTAATCTTTTCCATGAGACTTGACACCAACTCAATTCTGGTAAGTTTGGCTTGAAGTCTCCCGCTATACTCTTTTCGACTCAAGGCATCAGCTACCACGTTTGCTTTACCCGGGTGGTAGAGTAATTCACAGTCGTAATCCTTAAGTAGCTCTAACCACCTTCGTTTCCTCATGTTGAGTTCTTTCTGATCAAAAACATACTTCAGACTCTTGTGATCCGTGTATAAGGTACACTTTGTGCCGTAAAGGTAATGTCGCCATAACTTTAGCGCGAACACTACCGCCGCCAACTCCAAATCATGTGTGGGGTAGTTCTTTTCGTGCACCTTCAATTGTCTAGACGCGTACGCGATCACCTTCCCTCTTTGCATTAGTACACATCCAAGCCCCATTTTGGATGCATCGCTAAAGACCACAAAATCCTCCGATCCCTCCGGCAAAGATAAGATCGGAGCTTCGCACAACTTCTTTTGCAAAGTCCTAAATGCCTTCTCTTGTTCTTCGGTCCATACAAACTTTACATTCTTCTTGGTCAACATTGTCAACGAAGAAGCAATCTTGGAGAAGTCTTGTATGAACCTTCGGTAATATCCCGCCAAGCCTAGAAAACTTCGAATCTCGGATGGACTTTTTGGAGGTTTCCAACTCATCATCGCTTCAATCTTGGCCGGGTCCACCTTTACTCTGTCCTTCAAAACTATGTGCCCTAAAAACTGCACTTCCTTCAACCAAAACTCGCACTTGGAAAACTTTGCATAAAGTTTCTCTCTCCTCAAGATCTCTAAAACGTCCCGAAGGTGTCGAGCATGATCGACTTCGTCCTTTGAGTAGATAAGGATGTCATCAATGAACACGATAACCGACTTATCTAAGAAGGGTTGGCACACGCGATTCATTAAATCCATAAACATCGTTGGAGCGTTCGTCAAGCCGAATGGCATCACTAGAAACTCATAGTGGCGATAACGTGTTCTAAAAGCAGTTTTAGGGATGTCTTCCTCTTTGACCTTCACTTGATGGTAACCCGAACGGAGATCAATCTTCGAAAAACAACCCGCTCCTTGCAGTTGGTCGAATAAATCATCGATTCTAGGGAGTGGGTATTTGTTCTTCACGGTCACCTTATTCAACTCCCTATAGTCGATGCACATTCGCATAGTACCATCCTTCTTCTTCACGAATAAGACCGGGGCTCCCCAAGGCGAGGAACTCGGTCTTACAAATCCCTTTTCCAAAAGATCTTGCAATTGGCTCATCATTTCCTTCATCTCTGGCGGAGCCAAACGATATGGAGCTCGGGCTATCGGAGCCGCTCCCAGTGCCAGATCAATCTTAAACTCCACTTGACGATCGGGAGGTAAACCAGGCAAGTCGTCCGGAAATACGTCGGAAAACTCCCTTACCACTTCGACATCTTCTAGCGTCTTCTTCTCCAGTTTGGCATCTATTACATATGCCAAAAAGGATGAGCATCCTTTCACCAAACATTTATGTGCCTTTACCATACTGATGATTGCGCTTTCACCCTTTCGTCTTTCACCGTACATGGTCACCGCATGACCATCCGAATCCGGAATTCGGATCAACTTCTTTGCACAAAGAATTTCAGCATGATTAGTCAACAACCAATCCATACCGACTACAACATCGAATCCCCCGATGACCATAGGCATAAGATCGATCGGAAATTCTCTTCTTTCGATTTCAAGCTTGCAATTCCTTAGAATATTCCGAACCACTACTTGATCACCATCAGCTAGCTCTACCACTAACGCATCTTCTAAGCTAGTAGTGGGCATGGATAGTTTTGGGCAAAACAAACTTGACACAAATGAGAAACTAGCTCCCGAGTCAAATAGTACACGCGTAGGCACGGAGTTTAGGAGAAACGTACCCGACACTACATCCGTTGACGCTTTCGCCTCTTCCGTGGTCATCTGGAAAGCTCTCCCTGTTGCCTTGGGAGTGTCCACTTTCTTGCCTCCACTATAGTTCACTATTGCCTTCGGACATTCACTTCTAACATGGCCCGGCTCTTTACACCCGAAACAGATACGCTCTTTAATTGGACAGTCATTGTAACGGTGGTCGGGCTTACCACATTTGTAGCACGGTTCTGACTTCGAGTTGCAAGGACCGGTGTGTTTACTTCGCCATCTTGAACACCACGGGGAATCTCGTCTCGGACCACCTCCCCGTTGATTGTTGTTGAAGTGGCTCGGCCTCTTCGAAAACGTGGGGCCTCCTTCCCATTTCCTCTTCTCAATTGCTCCACTTCTCTTTGCCTTACCCAAGCCGTACGAATCCTCCACAAGTTGTGCCTCCTCTATAGCCTCTCGAAGGGTAGAGGCCTTGGACACTCGAACCATATTCATCATTTCTGTAGGCAAACCCTTGATGTACGCCTTGATTTTCTCTCTTTCAGTGGGGACCAGATGTCCTACTAAACCTAGCTTGTTGTAATCCTTCACCAATAAATTCCCTTTTTTCAAACTTCGGAACTCATCGATGATCCGGTCCATAGCTCGCTCGTTGTAAAATTCTTCCATAACCTTCTTCTTGAAAGTCTCCCAGCTTAGTTGAGCCAATACAGTGGCTTCAATAGAAGCGGAATATACATTCCACCATGCGAGGGCCGCTTCTCTAAGCATTTGAGATCCAAATACGGCTTTTTGGTTCTCCCCACACCCGCTCGATCGGAAGGCTTGCTCCAATTCCCTAATCCAGTTCATGCATTCTACTGGGTTGTCGGTGCCTTTGAACTCCGGCGTTCGACATCCGAGAAATGCCTTGAATGTACAAGACTTTGCCTCATGTCTTGCGGCCGGGATTGTCGTCTCATTGGTAGGGATACGGGGTCCCGAACCTCCAGATCCTGCCATAATCACATTCTCCTCCACCGTCTCCGGCCTACGGTGGTTAGCATCCCTATCATCCAATAGTTTCAGGAAGGCCTCTTGCTGCTGAGCCATAGCTGCATTCATTGCTTGCATCATCCGCTCCATCATTCTAGTTTCCGGAGTTACCTCTTCCATAACTGGATGAGTTGCAGCTATGTTGCATCGAGGTACATGCTCCGGTCCTCCACCCAACGCATCAATAAACGGTGGGGGCAAATCGTTATTCGTTACCCTCGGTTGATCGGCCGTAGACGCGGCCGTATCCTGTCCCTCTGGTCGATTACGCGTATTAACCATAGTCTGTCACACACGCGAGAATATAGATAAGATGAGACTACACGGTTATAAGCAAGAAAATGTACCACTACATTCATCAATTATCATAACAACGGAAAACAAGCATAATCACGTAAAACATCTTCATAATAACGTTAGCTAGGCGAAATTATGAACATGCAATACATAAAAATTTTCATTCCCATTACCATAACTCTTAACTTGTGTAGCTTCCATCGACTCTAGAACTATCTTATCTTAATAGTTCTACCCCATCTCACAAGATCATTGCCTAATTTCACAGCTTAAGTCTAGGTACCCTACACTTATACCTAGTTCACTTAAACTAAAACTCTGATACCAACTTGTAACACCCTAAAAATTAGCGGAATAAAAATTCGAAATTTCTGCAATATGACTGCTATAATTAGATAAAAACCTGGATATAAAACCTGCTAAAATCGATCCCAAAATGTCATCCCAATAGGACGGGGAAACAGTACTAAAATCATTACAATGAATCAAATGAAAGATAGACTAACAACCTAATAATCTAACTTAAGTAAGAAAGATTAAGATCGGGTGTTGCTATTCTTCCAAAAGGTATGATCGCTATTTCAAAATTCCGGTCTATACATCTCCCAAAAAGACCGCTCTTAGTCCAAAGCTATCCGCTCAGTCCCGACGAACCCCACCGGAGACCTGACCTGTTATACATGTCATTTTAAGAAAAAGTGTTAGGCTAAAGCCTAGTGAGATCAAACATTTGTAATTAAGGAGATTTAATATAAAATAACTAAAAGGTTTCCTTTTGTACAACAACAATAATGAAATAGTAATAATAGTGCTCTTTGAAATAAACCAATACCTCTTAGGTTAACGGGGGAGACCCGCCTACTAACCCGAATGACGGAACACAAAAGTAAGCCATTTGATGGGTCAGTAAAGCCAATAAACACATAAAGTACACGCAAGGGATGTCAGGCTCAGTGGCTTTAAACGTACACCCACGGAAACTCGAGTTCAACCCCGTCGGGTTCCTATGTCGAGCTCCTCATCCAATATCGTAATACTTGAGCACGAAGGACTTATACCGCACCCGGTACCTAACGTGCCTCGACGTGGAAAACTAGTCGTCCCAACGCCGGAACAATAATAACCAAATACGGGGTCATGACTCCCAATGCATCAATTAAACCAAATAATGCACATAAGGCTCAACAAAGAATTCCAACAATGGTTAATATGCAATAATTTGTGAGATGGAGGGTGTTTTCCACCAAACCACTCCCATTACTTATCAAAAGACAGCTAGTAAAAATATAGACAATTCCTCTTTATTTCAAATCCCCAAAATATGAAATGAGTTTAATATGCAACTTATCAGCAGTTAACTACAATATCAATATTTCCAAGATCATGAGTTTTCGCATGGTAATGCCATTCACTTGAAAGTATAACCCAAGTAGAAACTAGTTAAAGAACGTTAATAAAGTTCATAAATCATCATTTCCCAAAGATCATCCAAAACACTAATATCCCCAAAAGTTAGGTTTAACTCAATGTTCTACAAAACCAAGTATATGAAAGGGGAGATATTAGGTATTCAAAATCCACCTTTTGACATGTATAAAGTTTGATAAAATGTGTAAGAACTCACCTTAGTAATTTCCTTAGGAAGGAAACCAAACCCTAGAAATGGGAGAGATGAAAACCACTTGAGAGCTCACCACCAACACTTCCTAAATGTATTAAGAGCCACCATTAATGACCTAGAATCACCATAAATGAGGAAAGAAGTCTAGAGGAAGAGTGCTTACCGAAGTCAGCTGCCAAAATCGCTCCCAAACCCTAGAACTCGGATAAAAATGACTGAAAATCGCGACTTGTCTTTTTATACCCGAAACACTTGCCGGAGATAGTGACACGGCGAGAGTGACATTTTTCACTCTCGCGGGCATAGTCGCACCAACACCCCCACCCGCGGTACAATCTGGGAGATAGTGCCCGACGATTGTGACCCTGTCACTCTCGCATGGCACTATCGCGAGAGACGTACCGAGAGTTCTCGACCCCGGCGATTGTACCTCTGCGGTTGTGACATATTGTCACTCTCGCGGGCACTGTCGCGAGCATCCTGAATTTCACAATTTGACACTTTTTAGCCCACGATGCTTAACTCTAATAGTTTCAATATAAAACTGATAAATCCTTAAAGTTAAGAGGTTTCCAAAACGAGAACGATAATACATAGGCTCTCAGAATTCGGGGTGTTACATTATGTATAGTAAAAGTATTTCTTTTACTCTGACACCCTTCGATCCCTTTCCAGGTTCTCCCATCATGTTATTGACTTAAGTCATGGATATTAGTGGTTGAAACGTTATGCTAGTTCTGTTGTTTGTTCACAACCATCAATCTGCGATGATTTCTCCTTACCTTTCCAAACAAGTGTTTCGTTCAACCATTATTTATTTAGTTTTCCATTCACCAACCATCGGTCTTCCCGTTCAGTCCTAGAAGCATTTTTTCAAGCATTTACTTGTTTTGCATCTAAAGTACACTACACTCTCCATACAACTCCAGAGCTCCAAATGCATATACAAGACAAGGATGAAGGAGAGAACAACTAAAAACAATAGTTCTATTAGGACTTCTATAACTCGTTATGCATAAAACTAGTTTTTTTGGCCGATTATCACCGTCTCACCGAAAGTGAAGGAGGGGGGCACAAAGCAAGGCTAGTCGGTGACTGCTTGTTATTCTTCATGTGATTGTTACCGGTTTGATTTTGTCAGTGCTTTTCTTATGAGGACGGCTGCTAGAGTTAGGACGATGGCTGGAATTGGTTGTGGAAGTTGGACGATAGAGAAGTATAAACCTAGCTAAAAATGAAATAATAAAGTAAAAGTATTAATTCGCGTCATCGTTAACTTAAAAAATGAATTTCCAACTCATTAAAATCTTACTTGTTAAACAAGTATCAGGTCATATTGGTCTCAAAATAGGAAAAATTGAAAGTTTGATACATTAATTGAAAAAAAATATCCGTTACACAAAACAGAAACTAACTCAAACTTTATTACATTTGGATGCATTTTGCCCTATTTAAAAATGTGTAAAATTTTATTTACCTTACTAATTATTATGCTTCTAAATTGGTTTGATTTCTTAGTAAAACATTGCCATTGTTAACTCCCAAAGGCCCCCTCACTACATTTGGTGTCGTAATTCTCGATAATTTTAGTGTTTTTGGATGATTTCAATATTTATGTTTGGCGTTTCTTTTGGAATGTTTGTAAATTTTCCGGATGATTTGTTCTCTGCTGCCGATATTGGTGTTTTATTAAGGATTTCCAATAACACAAACTGTCTAATCCAAACATCATTTGGTACACATAGATTGTTCGTCTTTGGATCTTTTATATCCGCAAGTGTGCCATCCAATCACTTCCATCATGTATATGTCACCGAAAATATATGTATATGTAATATGTATATAGTACATATGTGTGTGTATATATGTGTGTGTGTAAATAAGTGGATATGTGCATGTATGCATGTATATATGTGTGTATACATGTAGTGGATATATGTATGTATATGTGTATGTAATGTATAATGCCAGTATGTATGTATTTGTATCACAATTTACGAATATAAACCGGGGGTTGGGTTCCGGTGAGAAGTTGAGTTAATGGTGAGAAGTGTGAGAAGTGATTATCGACCGTTGGATGAGAAATGAACACACATTAGGAATTTAGGATGGGATGCACCGAGATGCACCAGATCAATTCCATTATAAGGCACAATTCATGGGAGGGATTGAGATTAAAAGAGATCAACGGTTCAAATCCACTTCTCACACTTCTCACACGATCCTTCCCCTATAAACCGGTATGAACAATTTAATATATGTTAATGAAAGGAAGTTGATGCTATTCTAGAGCATACTCAATACCAAAATACATGGATTACTATAACAAAAATTGTAACTTGTATTGATTGTTGATCTAACATAAATACTTCAACATAATTAGTAACGAAATTTTTCATTGAACATAAAATGTTCAATAAATTTTAAAACATGAACATGGGAGTGGTAAGCAATGACACCATCAACATCATTCCAAATCCTCTTTTACCTCTGACTGATATCCAATAATTATATTGGCATTTACTCAAAATGCAAACATGTAGATGGGCAGTAACAAATGAGATGATCGGAGGGGATAAGGTAGGTAGAGGTGGTGGTCGGAGATGGGATTTGGCCGACGTTCTTTGAGTCGGTGATATATATATATATATAGTGGAAGGATATATATTATTTCTTATGATTTTAAAGAAAATAAAATAAAATGACGATATTACCCCTTCTTTAACGGAGCAACGTTTAGTGAAGTTATGTTGAGGGACCCACTTCGTAACAAAAGTGAAACCGTAGTGACCGTACATATAATTAATTCGTTTGAGGGATTTGATCCAAAATTTTCAACAACCACAGGGACGAATTTTGTAATTTACTCTTTAGAAAAATATTTTTAATATGAATTTGAATAAGGTATTTCAATAAGATGTTATTTAAAATTTTGTAATTTACTCTTTCGAAAAATATTTTTAATATGAATTTGAATAAGGTATTTCAATAAGATGTTATCTTTAAATAATACTAGAAACGTACTCGCGCAATGCAGCGAGATACATCACGATTTTAATGTTTATTTTTATTTTTTGTTTTTTATTGATTTACAGTACGATTTTGGATGGTTTTTATTGAGTGATAATGGTTTTTTATATATAAATTTGTTTAATTTAGGCTTAACAATATAATTTTTTTATATAAAAAAATTAAGTAGTTTGTTAAAATTCATTAATTATCTTATATATTTTAAAATTTTTATATTTAAATTGAGATGTTTATCCTGTTTTGATTATGTTTATCAGAATTCAAATTTCATAATTTTAGGACTTGTGGATTAGAGATAAGGATTTTGGGGGATAAGGATGAAATTTATTAATTAGGGTTAAAAGCATTTAAAAGTAGTACATATTGCTTCATTAATTGTTTTTTAAGAGATTTTAAGTAGATTAGCATTAAATAATATTACATAATGCTTATTACATCACAATTTTAATGTTTATTTTTATTTTTTGTTTTTTATTGATTTACAGTACGATTTTGGATGATTTTATTGAGTGATAATGGTTTTTTATATATAAATTTGTTTAATTTAGGCTTAACAATATAATGTTTTTTATATAAAAAAAATTAAGTAGTTTGTTAAAATTCATTAATTATCTTATATATTTTAAATTTTTTATATTTAAATTGAGATGTTTATCCTGTTTTAATTATGTTTATCATAATTCAAATTTCATAATTTTAGGGTTTAGGGATTAGAGATAAGGATTTTGGGGGATAAGGATAAAATATATTAATTAGGGTTAAAAGCTTTACAGGTAGTACATTAGGCTTTAGTAGTTATTTTTAAGAGATTTTAAGTAGGTAGTTTTAAATGATAGTACATAAAGCTTAGTGAGTTGTAATTAAGAGTTTTTTATGCCATCTTTATAATATAGTATAGATATAGATATAGATATAGATATAGATAGGTAGATTTATCCTGTTTTGATTATGTTTATCATAATTCAAATTTCATAATTTTAGGGTTTGGGATTAGAGATAAGGATTTTGGGGGATAAGGATAAAATATATTAATTAGGGTTAAAAGCTTTACAGGTAGTACATTAGGCTTTAGTAGTTATTTTTAAGATATTTTAAGTAGATAGCTTTAAATGATAGTACATAAAGCTTAGTGAGTTGTATATAAAAGTTTTTTATGTCATCTTTATAATATAGTATAGATTTTTTATATTTAAAATTGATTTTTGGAAAATAAATATTTAGATCCGGTCAAGGACGAGTTCTCATAACCGAACTGGTTATAAAGAAGGTTAACCGGGAGGTACGACCGGAAAACAATTTTGGGACCGGGAAAAATTTGGGCCCATCTTCGGCCATCTTTACTTGTTAGATTTGGCCAGGTAGAATCAATCAGTTTAGGAAGAAAAAACACTCTCCTCCTCTTGGGCCTTGGCCTCTTTCTTCTCGCTGTCAAATGTCAATCGAATCGCTTCTCTGCAGTCTGCCCTAGCAAAACAATCGACGATCGCAAGTCGCTTCTCTGCCTTATTCTCGAGCTAGTATTAACAAGGACACAGACAGACAGGTGAGTTTGAGTTATGGACTTGATTTCTGGTTTTGTCGATCTGTGTTTGGTGTAATGGGTTTTTCTTGTATATTACTTGCTTTGCTTCTCTTCTCTCTTTGTGTTTTTACGGTGCAATTATGAGTCACAACCAAGCCTCATGTGGATCATACGTTGAATATATAATATATATCTATACTATATTATAAAAGTTCTATTACGGTTCTTGAAAAAGTTGGTTATTGGAAAACAGTTTTTGGAAAGTTAAATTTTACATTTATCACCCTTACAATTAATTATTTAATTTACTTTCTATCCCTTGTTTTTTCATTTTTCATTTTACACCCTTATTATTTTAACACAAATAATCGTATATAAATAAAAATGCAATGAAAAAATACGTTTCTTTTTTTACAAATTATACCATTATAATCGTCTCGTCAATACTTTCAAAACGAGCCCAATATTGAATATTTTTAAATTTAACCGTACTATTAAATATCATGAATATCTACGAATTAAATCTCCACTACTATATAAAAAAACTAATACAGTTATTGTACAAGCTTTTGTACAATAACACTTATCATCCTAAGCTTTTATACAATAACACTTATTACCCTAAGCTTTTATACAATTACATTTATCACCCTTGTAATGTTACATTTGTCACCCTTACAATTACTTATTTAATTCATTTTATATCCCTTACTTTTTCATTTTTCATTTTACACCATTATCATATTAACACAAATAATCGTATATGAACAAAAATGCAATGAAAAAATACGTTTCTTTTTCTACAAATTATACTATTATAATCGTCTCGTCAATATCTTCAAAACGAGTCCAATATTGAATATTTTTTAATTTAACCGTACTATTAAATATCATGAATATCTACGAACTAATTTGTTTTCTATCCATATGTTTTATTTTTTTTCCACCGTTAACACATTAAAAATACATAATCGTAAAATATGTTTCATTTTTATTATAAATTATATCATTATAATTTTTTTTGTCAATAATTGTAATATAAACTAATTATTGAATATATTTATGGGTTTAGGGTTTCATAAATTGTGATTCATAGGTCATGGTTGGATTGTTGATGACATGTCTATAAGGAAGTAACATTAATTGTTCGTTATTTACTTACATTCCGCTGCATCGCGCGGGTATATGCCTAGTATATATATATATATATATATGTAGGGTGCGTTTCTTTTGCAAACCAAACAATTTGTACAAACTATGCAAACCACTATATTAGGAAACAATAGATATATTTATGGATAATGATTATGATTCATTAATAATGATTGTGATATATATGGAAAATGTTAAGTTTATTCATTATAATCATGATTTTAAATTAGGAAACATAATAAAATCATATATTCATTAGACTTGATGAACGGTTAAGATTGGTTTGCATAGTTTATACAAATTGTTTGGTTTACAAAAGAAACGCACCATATATATATATATATATATATATATATATATATATATATATATATATATATATATATATATATACTATGTAGCACAATTAAACTTCTGCAAAAAATTAAATCAACACGGTGGAACCACAAACCTTAGTCGGTTGTGGACCGGTACCCATTTAGGACTTGATTTAAGCAAAATATACTATCATAAAGAGCTGGTCTTGATATAAAAGATGGTGCAAACAAGAAAAAAGAGCCATGGAACTCAAAGCTTCATAGTTGTTAATGGCTGCTAACTATTTAAGTAGCTGCTGTGGTGAAGAAGAAGAAGAAGAGTGTAAAAGGATTTTTGGTCTTTTTCCCATCGGTTGGTTGCTCATGTGACTTTATTTTCTTTGGGAAACAATTTTATAAATAAATGGGTAAGAGGATATGGGTTTCTTAGGGTGCGTTTGGTACTGGACAGGACAAGATGGGACAGGACAAGATGGGACAGGACGGAACAGAACAGGACAACTGTCCAGCGTTTGGCAAGACCAGGATTGGACCAGTTAAATTACGAATTTACCCCTGATGAAAAATCATAGATTACATCACATCAAACTAATTTACATCACTAATACATAGTACAATGGATTATCAAAAACATAAAACTAATTTATCACGATTGGATTTTGGATATGGAAATCAAAACCCAAATTTTAAGTTTCGGATTTTAGGTTATTTCGGGTTTGGGTTGGTCGGGTTTCGGATTGATGTCGGCCGGATTCGGGTATTATATAATGCAAAAGTTATATATAAATTCAATCGTTTTTTTAGAATGAATACAATCGATTGAAAGATTGATGAAATCGATATCAAGTTTAAAATTTAGAAAATATTTGAACAGACTATAATTTACGATTTTCAAAAAATAATTAGATAAATATATATATATATATATATATATATATATAGTATTTAAAATATAGATTTATGTTATTTCGGGTTTTTGGACGGGTTGGGTGGCCAACGATCAAACCCAATCCGAACCCGGATATCCTCCCAAGTGTCGGGTTTCGGATTATCGGATTTCGGGGTATTCGGGTTTTGCAAAAACACCTTATTTTCGGTTGGGATGCGGATTCGGATTTCGGACTATTCGGGTTTTGCACACCCCTAGCTTAGAGGCGTGGATGATGAGAAGACGTGTTTTATGTTTTTAACAAAGGGTATATTAGTCAAAGTATTGCTGTTCTACTTAGTTCCAGGGGGTTGGAGTGGGACAAGTGTGTCTCATGCTTGTTCCACTTAGTTCTAGCGTGTCCCACATATGGCCATGCCAAACATGGGACAAGCTTGTTCTGTTCTGTCCTGTTCCACTCTGTTCTGCATACCAAACGCACCCTTAGGGATGATTGTTAATTTCTAATATATCTGATTTGAATCCTTGTAAATTATTGTCAAAATGGGAAATTTTAGGATTAAAACAAAATTGAGTGTGTGAAGGTACTAAATCGACGTTTGAGTACACTTAAATGGCAGAAATAGTTTGGAGTAATGTATAAGAGGTATTGACAACTCTGCACTCCATCACATGGAACCAGAACACCAATAATCTGATCCCAAGCATTCAACAGGTTTATTTCAACTTGGCCAAATGCCATTACAATCAATCAGCAGCCATAACTTTTGTTGTCTTTCCTTTCCAGCCTTATCAAAACCATCTCATACATACCAAACCTCATCCAATTTGATCTAATATTATAACCAAACAACACAACTACACTACTCCTCCGTAACAACATCTGCAGCCTGTGGACATTTAAACATATGTACCTCTTGAAAATAACATACCAGGTCCAAGGGCATGAAATTAGCATCCTATGCTTGTAGGCCTGATTCCAAATAACTAAACCATATATATATATGGGAAAATTGCATCAAAATGGAACCAACTTTGGGCTAATTCTTATTTTAGGGAACAAACTTAAAATAATCTCATTTTAGGGTCTGGAGCAAACTTTTCGTTTATTTAAAGGTCTGAGTTACCTGTTGAGTAGGTAATCGGTCTCTTCTAGATGATGTGGCAAAAATTAATAAATTAAAAACTCATATAATATCCATGTCATTTGAAAATAAAACCAACCCCCTACCACTACCACTGTTGCCTTTCATGTCATCAAAATGGAACCAACTTTGGACTAATTCTTATTTTAGGGATCAAACTTAAAAAAAATCTCATTTTAGGGTCTGGAGCAAACTTTTCATTTATTTAAAGGTCTGAGTCACCTGTTGAGTAGGTAATCGGTCTCTTCTAGATGATGTGGCAAAAATTAATAAATTAAAAACTCATATAATATCCATGTCATTTGAAAATAAAACCCACCCCTACCACTACCACTGTTGCCGGCAGCTATTTTCCGGTCACCTTTCTCCTCCCCCCTTTGCACCTTTTCTGGCTACAGATCCATCTCAATCTTGAACCTTCCATTTTTTTTACCAATTTCTTAAACGTTAACAACAAATCATTGATCATTTCTTTGTTATCAATTATTTTCCTAATATTTCTGACCCTTGCCCAAAGATGAAAACCCGTGAAAAAGTTAGAAATCCATGAAGATAAAAGCACAAAAGAGATATGAAAACATACAAAGAACTCATCAAACGTTTTCGAGATCGACAAAAATAATGAAAGGAACCTTTCATTGAGAAAAGCTTTAGGGCCATGGAAATTGCAGTTGCTAGATTGGAAAAAAAAGGTAGAAGAAGAAAGGTCGTCGGAGTAAGTTGCAGAGTGGTCAAAGTTCTATTTTATAGGAGATTGTGGCTGAAGATTCAAGTGAGGGGCTAGGGCGGCGATTTCATGTAAGGTGGAGGCACTTATTTAGAATGTAGGGTTTTGGTTTTAGTTTTTTTTTTCCTTATTTATTTAGTTTCTCCTTTTTGTTTAGTATTTTATTTGTTTAGTTTTTATTCATTTACTTTTAATATATTTAGAAATGTTTGTATATTATTATCAACTTATTTAATATTTCTTAATTATTTGATATTTTTAATTTTATAATATGATGTAGAATTATATAATATGACATGGCATATATTAGTTGGCATTTACTTGAGACATGTCATCATTAGTAGGCCATCGGTAAACCAGACCCTTAAATAAACGAAAAGTTTGCTCCAAGCCCTAAAATGGGGTTTTTTAAAGTTTGTTCCCCAAAATAGGAATTAACCCAAAGTTGGTTACATTTTGATGCAATTTTTCCTATATATATACAGGGTTAAATAATGTGAGAACCAGAAAAATATTGAGAACCGTGAGAACCGATCTAAGTCATAATTTGGTTTTGATCATATGGTTTTAATTAAAAGTTGTTTCATCACATGAAAATGGCATAATTGTCATTTTGGTAACAAGATTCACCAGATGAAACATACAGAATCATTCACTAGATGAAACACACAAATTCATTCACTAGATGAAACAAAAACACACATGTTCACTATATGAAACACACATGTTCACTATATGAAACACACATGTTCACCATATGAAACACAAGATTCACCACATTTTATCAAATCACAAATCACATTCTCACTCCATTCATCTCTCTACTTTCCTCTCTCAAATCACACATTAAAAAAAAATGGTGAACCTTGTAGCTTTACCACAACCATTGATCATCGGGCTTGATGAAAATGACCGTAGTCCAAACCCATTCCGTCCAAATTCACCTCGGAATCGTCATGAATTTTTGGGTCATAAATGAAACCCTTCCAAAAAGCCAACAAAATTTGAAACACTACCATCACCATCGGGGGACGAGTCCTTGATTTCGTCAATACTCTCCACATCGACGTATATATCACTATCCTCATACGGTGACGGTGATAGTCCCAAGAAATAAGACGGCGATGGCGATGAAGATGGAGGCGAAGATACATCGAAAGACGAAAACAAAGGTAGATCTGATGGTGGAGGTAGATCTGATGGTGGAGGTAGATATGATGGTGGAGGCGCAGTAAACCAATTGAATTTGAAGGCGAAGGGGATGAGTCTGGGAGTAAAGGTGAGTCGTCTGAACCGAGTTGTGAAGACGGTGAGGGTGAAAATTCCGGCTGATCTGAAGAAGAAACGACGACGGTGAAGAGAAATGCGAGGGTGAATAGGCGGAGGAGTCGGTTGATCGTCATTGTTGTGGCAGTGTAAAAATTGATTGAAGGAGTTAATGCTGAGGAGGCGTATGTGGATTGGTTGTGGAAGTAAAATGTGGAGCTGATGAAGGAATCTGTTGCGATTGAGTGGTTTCTGGTGGTGGTGGTGGTGACGGCACCACGACGGAAGTGGTGGTGGTGGTAGTGGTGGAGGAACAAGATTTGGAAAAAAAAAAGGATGATGAAGAAGGGGATCTGAAGAGGAATGAGATATGGAAAATGGACGTGAATGCCCTTTCAATTTGCCATTTATTCAATAAATGGTAAAAGTTTCAAAAATATCACAAAAATACCATTACCTTTAATGTCCATAGATTAAAATCAATAAACGACTTAGATCGGTTTTCACGGTTCACATCTTTTTTTGGTTCTCATTTGATTACCATCCTACATATATATAACAAGTTTATTGCCCTAAGCAAAATTAGGGACAAAATGAAAAACATGATGGGCCACCAAAAGAACCCAAAGAAAAATAACATAGGAAGTCCTAAAAGTAATAACATATTGGCTGGATCAATCATCAACAATCAATATGCCACCGTAAAAAGGCAACAAGGGACTATTACAAACAACATAGTAGGATCAATGATCAACCACCAAGGTTTTAAAAAACGAACCTGGTCTTGAGGCGTTTTTCTATCAACGAGCCGAGGCGTAAGCCCCAAGGGGGAATATATATATATATATATAATACAATAATGGGATTTTAGAATAAGATGACTAAATATCATGAGAAGGTAAGAATTGAAGGTTTATATGTGAATCATTGAAAAAATCCATATGAAGATGCGTATGTGAACCCATAAGAATAATTAGTAACGTAGGTTTACATATGCATCTTCAAATAGATTTTTTCGGATTTTTGCAATCAATTCACATATGAACCTTCCCTTTTTAATTTATCACGAAAATTAGTCTTCTTATTTGAATCGACCCCTAATACAATATTTATGCTATATATATACACTAAATGTATACAAATAGTGCAATATTTATTAGGAATATATATGCAAAAATTATATAGCACATTTCATATATATATATATATATAGTTAGCAAAGTGACAATGGACACATGTACACAAGGTTTTAAAGAAGGAAATGAGCCTCAAGGCATTTTCTTCTTAGGTACGTGAGGCGTAAGCCTCTAGTCGGTCGAGGCGTAAGGGCCCAAAAAATATAGCAACAAAACTATAAATCTATAACACTTAAAAAAAACATAATTTCATATTTCCATACCAAATAAGTAAACTATAAAGCCATAATTCATAATATCAAGGTTCTAAATGTCGTGCGGCGTGGCGTGGCGACAAGGTCAAACCTCAAGCCTTATGAGTTACGGCGAGGCCATGGCGTTTTCCATGGCGGTGCCAAGGCGGCAAATATATATATATATATATATATATATATATATATATATGTTATATACTAAATGATTTAAGTTCTTAACACTTAAATTCATATAAAAAAAACAAAATAAGAACCATGGATTGATTTGATATCAAATATACAACAAAGTTTACAAAAATGATATCAAGAGATCATAACAAAAAGAACGATCTACTCATGGTTTATATACTTCTATAATTCAAAGAACGGGTTATATTGGAGTAGATGTATCATCTAAAGTCTAAATTTAGTATCATTCCATGTTATCATCATCAATTATATCCAAAAGCCTTTCGTCATCAGAGTTGAATTCAAACTCTTCGCCACCTTCAACTTGTGGTTCTTCATCTGACTCAAAATCATCCTCATGAAGTTCTCTAGCCTCATGGTCTCTAGCCTCCAAAGTACCACCTTCTTCCATTTCTTCCTCCTCATCACTAATAGAAACGATCCATGATTGTGTTTTACTAGCATCAAGAGAACGTAAAACAACCATATTTTGGTTCTTGACTCTTGCCCACTTGTTGATGAGTTTGGCATTAAATTGAACAAATACAAGATCATTCAATCTTTGACTGTTAGATCACAGATTTATTGGATTCAAGATCATCAAGATTGAAGACTGAAATACGAAGTCAAAGTTGCATAATCAATTCTCAATAAAAATCTAGGTCATTTTGTAATAAATGTCAAAGTTAATTTTGTGTATTTTGTTTTTCCCTAAATAGGTATATGGGTTATTTTAGTGTGCTAGGGTTGTGTAGGAAGACATGGTGCAAAAAAATAGAAGGCAACCGTCCTGCATAATTCTAGAGAGAGAGAGAGAGAGAGCTTAGAGAGAGAAATCCTCTCAAGAGAGATTTGTAATCGTTTGATTGTGAATCAAAAATCAGGTTTGATTAATCTCTTGATTGTGATTACTTGTTTTGATTGATAAGAACTTGATTTGCAGGGAATTACAATTGGTATAAGAGGCCTATACAGATTGAAATCAAAAAGAAATTGTTTTCGGTACTGTTCATCTAAGTCCAGATCTGTTCTTGAGTTTTTGTGTGAAATTTGGTTTGTAATCATTTGGTTTGAGGTCGAAATGAGTATTAGATTGATGTTGTATTGATTTAATCGAGTATTACACTGTAATTGATAGTCATAGTGATGATTTTGGTGTTTTTGGTTTTCACAAGTACACGAGCACTGTTTCATTGATCGATTCTTACTTAGAGTGTTTGTTTTTGAAATTAGTTGGTTGTAATCTGTTCTAGATGTAATTGTGGTCTCATTGTCAAAGTTTGGGATTGCAAATCTAAGTTTAGATAGGTTTTTGGGTGATTCAGGGTCGATTTTCGAAGTATAAGTGAAGAACTCGCAAGTGTGTTCAAGAACTCGCAGAGGACGAAGGATTCGCAGAAAGCTTCTAAGGATTCGCAAATCTTTTTGTTTTTAAAATTCGCATTATGCTTATTCTCTTTTGTGTTGCCTAAGTGTAAAATTCGCAGGCTTGACTTTTGCAAATTCTTCAAGTTTCGCAGGCCTCTGTGTTGAGAATCCTTAGGATTCGCAGAAGCCCTTGTGTTTAGAAATCGCAAGTTTCGTAGGTTTAAGAAGTTCGCAGATATCAAAGTTTTCGAAAATATTGCCAAGGAAAGGTTTCGCAGGTGCTTCTTGCGAAAAGTTTAGAATTCGCAGTCTTGTGACTTGCGAAAAGTTAAGGTTTTAGCACTCAATTTATTACGAATTCTTTAGGATTCGTAAACTTGAATCTTGCGAATTTTGTGTCTTTGTGTGATTTGCGAATTCTGAGTGATCTTCAGTGTAGTTTGCAAATTTCTTTATGTGTTTGGGTACCTTGCGAATTCCTTACCCTTTTCGTGTTGATTGCGAATTTCTTGATCTTATCTTGTACCTTGCGAATTCTATACTTGGTGTGTTTAGAAATTTCATTTCTGAATCTTATTCTCAATGTTATTTAGTATTCTTTTGATTTTATCTGGACTAACGATCAATTTCAAGTTTCTTATTGCATATTTTTAAAAAATCAGGATGACATCAAGAGTAGCTCTCGCTATTGGAACAAATGTAAAGCCACCAGTACTCTTCAAAGGAGAGTATGAGCAATGGAAAGACAGATTCATGGACTTCATTGAAAGACACGAACTGGGTGGTCTTATTAAGAAATCTTTGGAGGAAGGAATCATGCCAATTCCAATGAAGACCCATACTGTTGGAGATGAAGAAAGAGAGTATGAACTACCACCTGAAGAGTTCACAGAAGAGCAAACGAAAAGAGCCAAAGCTGATAGACTAGCAAAATCATTCATTCTTCGAGGCATCCCAAATGAGATTTATGTGGAAATTGATAACTATAAAGCTACAGGAAAACAAATGTGGGATCAACTGCAGAAGATGATGCTTGGATCAAAGGTTGGGAACCAGCTTAAAATATCCAACTGCCTCAAGAAAAAGAAAAAAGATGATAGTTTCAGAATCAGAAGTGAGGATAACTCTGACTCTGACGACTGTGAGACCTTGAAGCAGGCTATGCTTATGTTAACCAAGGATTTTCAAAAGAAGTTCTACAAAAAGCGTAGCTCGAACAGTCAGAGGTATTCATCTGGTTCAAGTAACTACGGTCACAAGGAAAGAGTTGAAGGAAAAATGATAGAGGAAAGAATGCCAGAAGAGAAAAAGTATAGAGCTGAAGAGACTATACAGCCAGAACCTACAAAGTGCTACAACTTTGGCAAACTCGGACACTTTGCTAAGGATTGCCGAAAACCCAAAGTCCGAAACTCCGAGTACTATAAGAACAAGATGCTCTTAGCCAAGCAACAGGAGGCTGGCAAGGCATTAATGGCTGAAGATGAATTCTGGCTTGACTATTCAGACCAGGAAAGTGAGAAAGAAGAGAAGGAAGAGACAACACACTTGTGCTTGATGGGTCAGATGGAGATGGAAACCGAAGCTGATTCTGATGAAGAGGATAACGAAGAGGTATGTGATATGACCGAATCGGATTTTTTGAATCAAATGCATGCTATGATGACTAAACTCCAAGAATTAGAGTCTAAACTTAAGCGTGAAAAAGTGTCATTAATGATAAAAATCAATCTATACATAAACTTAGCAATGATATTGCTGAGAAAAATGTATTGATTGAAGCATTGCATAAAAACATTGACACTAGCACGAAAGAGAAGACTATAATTCATAAAGAGTTATCTGAAACTGTTTCAAAATATAGATTGTGTGAGTTTGAATCTAAAGAGCTTACTAAAAATGTATTCTTCGCTTTCAGAAGAAAACAAATCTTTAATTCAAAAGATGAATGCTTTGGAAGGGAAATTATATACTTTGGGTCAAACTGAACAAACCATTCATCTAAACAAACCCAAAGAGAACAAAGAGGGTTGGGGACTCGGATACGAGAATCCACAATGTCTTAAAAAGGGTATATTTGAGGTGCCTGCGCTTTATGATTTTGGATTTTTAAAACTGGCACCTCAACACCCTGAACTTCAAGTTTGGTGGACTAGACTGTCTGAAGAGGATGAAGCCAAGGAAACCGAGAAAAGAAAGAACACATCTAAAATTCAACTTCCATTTCGTTATGAGAGGTTGAATAATAGTTATCGTTCTGATAAATCAAAATCTCTTTCAAATGACTATTTTGAGAGTTATTCTGTAAAGGAAATGGAGGCTAAGCCCATCGAAGGTAAGCTTTACGTTCCTCCTCTCGTGTTGGAAAGTAAAATTTCTGAACTCGAGAATACTCTCACAGAAGAAAGGATCTTGATGGACTTAGAACAAACTGTATTTTCTACTGTGTTTAAATATTCAGATTTTTCTAAATCATTCAAGGTTTCAAAATCTACTGATATGTCTGGTTTACTTGCTGAAGAGTTTGATTTTCTAAACTTTTATGGTTGTTTAGATGACTGTGTTGGTGATTTTGATTTTAATGCTAAACTTCCTGATCATTCTTCTTTTGTTGTTAATTCTTTTGGATTACCAAGTGTGTACGAAAAAGGTGAAACATCAACGAAAGTTGATAAACAAGTTTCTGTGAATCCCAAGACTGTCAGAGGTAAGAAGAAGAAACCTAGGCATTCACAGAAACCGATTACCACTGGTAAGCCAAAGAAAGGGCAATCTGTCAATACTCACAGTTCTAACTCAAAAGTTTCAAATGTTTCAGATTTGAGAAAGAAAAAGCTTGGAGTTAAGTCGGAATGGCTACCGAAACAGGAGATAGACGAGAATGCTAAATCATTTTCTAGTTCTGATTGTAATAAGAAGACTACTAGTAAAGATGATTTGATTGCGAATGTTGCTATTTCTAAACCTAAACTTGTTAATTCTTGCAAGAAATATTCCATACAACAATTATTCCAGTTAGCTCCATCTACTAGAAAGTTTTCAAATTATGGTAGAAATGATTATGCTTCTCGAAAATATTCTGAAGATTGGTTTGGCATATATAATGTGTATTCTTATCGTTCTAATTCCTCATATGGTTTTCAAAAGAAAAGCGGACCCAAATTTAAATGGGTGCCAAAATCATGTGCTAACACTGCAGGTCCCATTTATAAATGGATACCTAAACCTCTTGTTTCATGATTTCTCTTGTGCAGACCCGTCATATGTGGTACTTGGATAGCGGGTGTTCCAAGCATATGACCGGGCAGAAAATTATGTTGTCTAACTATACAGAGAAATACTGCGGAACAGTTCGATTTGGTAACGACCAGTTCTCACATATTCTGGGGTATGGTGATGTGGTTCATGACAATGTAACGATTAAGAAGGTGAGGTACGTAGAAGGATTGGGACACAACCTTTTTATTATTGGCCAGTTCTGTGACAAAGATTTAGAGGTAAATTTCAAGGCCAATAGGTGTTCGGTACGCACTGAAGAAGGTAAAGAACTCTTGGTCGGCACTCGCAAGTCAAACCTCTACACCATCAACTTGTCAAAGGTCCAGACTGACAATCAGGTGTGTCTACTCTCAAAAGCATCGATGCAACAAAGCTGGCTATGGCATCGACGACTTTCTCACCTGAACTTTCGCTACATCAATAAACTGGTCAGTGGAAAGCTAGTGAATGGACTTCCTGAGCTCAAGTACGTAAAAGAACACTTGTGTGCAGCGTGTGAAAAAGGTAAGATGAAGAGAGCTCCACACAAACCAAAGCCTGAACCAAGTACCAGCTCTCCTTAGAGTTGTTGCATATGGATCTTTGTGGTCCTATGAGAACGCAAAGCTTAGGCGGAAAGAAATACATGTTAGTTATTGTGGACGATTATTCGAGATACACGTGGGTCAAATTTCTACGGTCAAAAGATGAGACACCCGATGTTCTCATTACATTTCTAAAGACGATCCAGGTGAATCTGCGAAAACCAGTCAAGCTTCTCCGAACTGACAACGACACAAAGTTTAAAAATAAAACAGTTGAAGAATATCTCGAATCGGTCGGGATATCACATCAATGCTCTGTTGCACGTATGCCTGAACATAATGGAGTAGTCGAAAGGCGAAACCGTACGCTAGTCGAGGCCGCTCGTACTATGCTCAGTCAATCCGACTTACCTCTATTACTGTGGGCCGAAGCTGTGTCGACTGCGTGTTACACTCAAAATCGTTCCATGATACACCGTAGATTTCAAAAGACTCCATATGCGTTAATCAATAACTGAACACTAACAATCAAGTATTTCCACATATTTGGGTGTAAGTGTTTTGTGCTAAATGACAGAGAGAGTCTGAATAAGTTCAGTGCTATGGCGGAAGAGGGCATCTTTATTGGCTATTCTTCTACATCTGCTGCATATCGAGTGTACTTGAAGAAGTCAAAGACTGTGGTCGAGAGCGTAAATGTTACATTTGATGAAGAAATGGCTTATGAACACGTTAGTTCAGAACCCGTGATAACTGGAGAGTACTAGTTTCGGGGCAAATCAGTCCAAAACCTGTATCTTAAGCAAACAAATCAGATGGCGTATCATCGTCTACTAATCACTTATCTGATTTCGATTTACTATTTCAACTATTTTATGATGACTTTCTTGGCTCTAAAGTGACTAAATCTGTTGTGGTTGACAGGATGGAAGACTCAATGACTACTCATCAAACCATTTCAGATATCTCTACTGAATCCAACTCCCCGATTCAGCAAGAAGTTCAAGTTCAAATACCTATTTCGTCAGTTGAAGCTGTGACCAATAATGAAGAGACAGAAGTAGCTGAATTAGTAGGGTGTACTGTAAGGACTGATCAACAGACTGATCACGCTGAACCCACTAAAACTTCGACACCTACTACTTCAACTGAACCCCTCATTCCTACTAAACAACTTGAAGAAGATACTAGTGGATTCTTAGATGATAATCATGATCAATCTGCATCTAATCCACTCCCTAATGAACACAAGTGGACCAAAGAGCACTCGATAACTCAAGTCATTGGAGATTTGTCAAAACCGGTGCAAACTAGGTCTGCAACATTAAATCAATGTATGCATGACTCCTTTCTGAGCAAGATTGAACCTACTCGCGTATCCGAGGCTCTTGCTGATTCAGATTGGGTGACTGCAATGCAAGAAGAGCTGAATCAATTCGAAGCACTTAAAGTCTAGAGACTCGTACCCAAACCTGAAGGTAAAACCAAAATTGGTACGAAATGGGTTTACAAAAACAACAAAGATGAAGATGGTACCGTTATCCGAAATAAAGCAAGACTTGTCGCCAAGGGATATAGGCAAGAGGAAGGAATAGATTACGACAAGACTTATGCTCCAGTGGCTGGTATAGAATCAATTCGCATGTTTCTTGCGTACGCTGCCCACAAGAACTTCACCGTCTATCAAATGGACGTAAAGACAGCCTTTCTGAATGGCATACTCAAGGAGGAAGTCTACATCTCGCAGCCAGAAGGCTTTGTCAATCAAGAGAAACCGAATCATGTATACATTCTCGACAAAGCACTTTATGGACTGAAACAAGCCTCTCGCGCCTGGTATGATGTTGATAACCCAAGAATCTCTAAATCCTTAGAGAGAGAAAGTAGAGAGAGAGAGAATAGGAGCGCAAAACAGAAATTCTGATTAATGTGCGTGTCTAAAGTTACAAGACACAAATACCAAAGGGACTTAAATACCCTTGGTCAAATACAATGCTGATAAGCTCTAAACACAGTATTGACCAAGTCCTATAAATACAATGATTACTATAAAATCAGACCTAACAATCTCCCCCTTAGTAATCATTGGCGCTTTGGTCTTCAAAAATTATCTTCTAAATCAGCACGGACCAACAAAGCGACTTTGAGAAGCTTTCTGACTTTTAAAGAAAATTTTTCTTCTCAGCATCTTGCAGATTGAAATTTTCTTTGCTGCTTAAGCTCAAGACGATACACCTCTTTTGAATGATCTTGAATGAACTGTGGTGTTCGGAACAAGAACAGCAAGAGAATTTGAAATAGCTGAGAGAATAGAATCTTTTAGCGAATCTTGATCAGCAGATAAACATTTAAGCTCTTTGTCTCTTTAACTTCTCCTTGACTTCTCCCCCTCATGACCTTGATGATCTTGATCAACTTGGTCATGCAAATGTTGGAGACGAGACAACGAAAGATCTGCAAAATCAAAGAAATAGAGAAAACAGAGGAGGTTTGCGTTCCATGCAGGAAGCACAAACTAAGGTTTGCGTTCTAAGTGTGACGTGCAAAGCAAGGTTTGCGGTTCACATGTGACGCGCAAAGCAAGGTTTGCGGTTCATGAAGGAAACGCAAAACAAGCTTTGCGTGTCATGCCTGAAGCGCAAAGTAGACTTAGAAAAAATTTTCCTTGTTAAGCTCTTTGACTCCCCCTACACAAATGCATTAGATAAGACAATTCGAGATAGCATTCATGTAAATAAAATCAGACACTCCCCCTCAAAAACAGATATAATCTTTGAAATACATCTCTTTCTTCACTCCCCCTTGAATAATGCATAAACCCATTAAAATATATTTATGAGAACACAGTGATCAGAAATTAATGTAGAAAGAAAAATATACTGAATGTAAATTTTGAAACAACTAAACATATAAAATTTTAAACACTAAACAAACTAAATTCTACAGAGTAAAATATCACAAATTTATCAATCATTTGAAATCAAACATATGTTGTAAGATAAAAGAACGAGTTTAATTGCATATCAAGTTAAAACATGTTCAGTTTCAAAACTTCCAGCAATCTATTAAGTGTGCTCACATGCGAATCTTCGATTAGCTTCAAGAAAATGCAATTCTAAAAGGATTATAGAGAACTTTGCATGCACTAACACTAAGCCATCAAGAATTAAGATATTCATAAATTTACAGATTTATCGCAACTCAAACATATCACTAAGTATCATGAGATGTGTGCTCATTGGCATCTTTTAGCATTGTGCTCATTGGCATCTTAACATGAGTGTGCTCTTTGGCATCTTTTAAGCTCGTGCACTTTGGCATCTTTTGATCAAAAAGTTTATTAAGTAAAGAACATGTCGTAAACGTAACTTTCTATCTGACCCTATTGCAGGATTTGGGTCAGCCGCTCCCAGACCAGATAGCCTTAGGGGACTAGGTGTCAAGCACCCCTTAGAACTTACTTTCCCGGATCAAAAAGGCTACATCGACATATCCTAAACCCATTCATACCAGTAGAACATGACTTTCGATCTGGTTCTATTGCAGGATTTCTGTTCGATCACTCCCAGACCAAATGACCTTAGGGGACCAGATGACAAGCATCCCACGGAACGTACTTTCCCAAACCAGAAAGGTCACAGGTACAAACTTTTAAACTTAGAGATTTCTGTATTTTAAGAATTTAATATTCATCTCAATCACTCAGATCAACGTCTAAATGCTTAGCCCATATTTTCATTCCAATCTAAAATTTTGATCGTTTAGGTAGTCTAAGCAAAGTAAACTATAAAAATTCCGACTCACATATCTTTAAAGCATTAATAAAAGTTTCAAACATGTTGCTGACTTTTCGACTTTAGTAAGACTTGAAATTTGACCATATAAAAACTTTAATATAAACAAAAAAACTTGAAAATTTATCCTAGACACATATTTTATTCAAAGGAAAGAAAAAATGTAAAACTTTACTTTATAGAATAAAATTTGTAAAGATTTAAACTTTTAATTAATATTTAGTTGGAACAAAATAAAATTCAACTATTTCATCTTTCACATTATAAAAATAATTTGTGTCTCATATTAAAAGAAAATTTTGGGTAATACAAATTCATGAGTTAGATAAACAAGCTCAGATTCTTGAAACATTGAGAAAAACTGGAACACATCATAATCAGAGATATATGCGGCGGAAATAAAATTGATGTACTCACAGTATCTCATTAGTCAGAAGCTTAACTATGAAGAACGAGTTCTAAACTGTATGTGTTTAGAAGTCGAGTTTATGAAGTACGGGTCCTGAGCTGAAGTACTCAGAAGCCAATATTCAATGAAGAACGGGTCTTGAACTGTAGTATTCAAGAGCCAATATTCCTATTACTCCCCCTTAACATGTGATGCCTGCAACTTTGAATCAGATAAAAATTTGGGTACCCACTTGAATTTGGGTCCATGTTTGTTAGTTGCAGTTTTGATGGGGAAATGAGAAGTAGATTTAACAGATAAAGCACGATGAATATGATCAGAAAAATAATCACAATCAGAAGAGAAAGCATAATCATCAGAACTCGAATCTGAGGAAGAACATGAGACATATTTTGAAATTCGAAACATTTGCTTTCTAGAATATTTTGAAATTTTATTACATGAAGCAAATGAATCACTGTTATAAAGTTTGTCTACACATTTATCCTCATCAACAATATATTCCTCAGATATCCGCTTCTTTCTCCAGATTTGTCTTGATGACTCCCTCACAGTCCGATCTGAAGAATAAGAATCAGAAACATTATAATTCTCAGTTAAAACAGTGTCATGTTTCTTTAACTTCTTTGATCTTCTTCTTTTACGCTTCTTTTTATAAAATTGATCATTTAGCAATAAAGAATTATCAATAATTGAATCAGAAGAAGAAACTTTATCAAAGAAAACAGTCTTAGCATTTGACACAGAAGAACTAGCCTCGGAATCTGAAGAATTTTGAGAAAGGTTTTTAAAATTTGAAACTTCCTTTTTATTTTCCTTTAAATCAGAAGAGATATTAGAAATAGAATCTGATTTTTGAGAAAATATATTTTCTTCTAGACTAGAAGTCATAAAAGAAAGAATAATGTCAGATTCAATTTTCTTTAAAATATTTTGATCTTCTAACTGATCTTCAAGATCTATGATTTTTCCTTCTAATACTATCGGAGGAATATATTTCTTCGAATCATAAGAGATTGAAGAACTATTTTCCTTAGAAGTATTAGGTGCATAAGGATTAATAAAATCATCAGATATTGAAGATTTGGTAGAAGATATGTCATTTAAAACTCTTTTTCCTCTTCTTGATTTTTCCGGAAAATATTTTGCATTTTCAGAAGTATAAACAAAAGGAATTTCATTTTTCTTTTTATATATCCTTTTCTCATTTTCAATATCTAAAATTTGCTTTTCATTAGTCCAAAAGAATTTGAATTGAGGACCATAGTGTGTAAGATTTAGATATTCGTATTTATATATAGTGGGAACTTCGTCTATCACTTTGTTTAAAAAATGAGGATTGTCAAAACCAAGTCCCCATCTATCCTTAATAGCTTCTTCACTCCTTGGCTTGTTCATGTAAATGGTTTGCTCAGATTGTTCTCTTTTATATAATTTCCTTTCTAAAACAATTATTTTCTCAGAAAGAATTTTATTTGAAGAAGTCAGATCAGTCAATGAATCACGATAAGTCTGATTTGATTTTTCAAGATCAACTAACTGCTTTTGAAATTTCTCTTTTGTGTCAATTAAAATTGACTTTTCATCAGATAAAGAATTTTGCAGTTTCTCGATTAAATCAGACTTTTCTTGATTTTTAAACTTTTCAGATATAAACTTTGAACGCAGATCATGCAAGGCAGAGATAAAAACATTCATTTGAGATAAGAAGAAGTTATAGTTAAAATCAGATATTACCTCAGAACCATCAGATGAGGTATCATCTTCTTCATCATCACTTTGATCGTCACCAACAAAGCACATGGCTGCAACCTCCTCATTATCAGCCTTGTTGTCCGAATGGTCCAACCAGTACTCTTCTTCAGCTAGCAGTACAGTTCCACTCTCCTTCTTTTCAGCTAGAGCCAACTTCTTTCGGTAAAAATCAGCATTCTTTACCACTTTGACTCTGCAATCCTTGACCATATGTCCAGGCTTTCCACAGTTAAAGCAGTTTATCACCTTTTTGTCATCTTTCTTCTGATCAACTGTCTTAGCCTGTTCATACTTTGGAGTGTATGTCTTTGAAGAAGAACCAGTCTTAGAACCAGAAGTAAACTGCAGATTGTTTGACCCAGATCTGTTCTTGAACCGTTTCTGATAAAGCTGAGTCAAAAGAGTCATAGCCTTCTCTAGAGCTTCACCATCATCATCTGTAGACCCATCATAGGCTGATTCAGTCAAAGTTTGCTCAACCAGTTGGCTAGCAATAAGAGCAATGGGATCTACTGACTGAGGCTTATTCTTCTTATCCATCTTTGCCTTCTTCTCCATTACCATAGATTCATCTGTCATCAAGATTTCATATAACTCCTAAATTGGCATTGTTGAGATTCTAACATCGTTTCTCATTCTGTGGCAAGACTTGTTCCACTCAGGTTGTAACACGTTCAGAAACTTCAAGTTAGCCTCCAATTCAGTCTTGGTAACTTTAATCTTGAAAAGATCATTGATGACAACCCAAAATCGATCAAACACACTCTTCAAACTTTCTCCATCCTTAGCTTGGAACTTCTCAAAGTTGTTCATGAATCTGGTATGTCGTAACTGAGTAGACATAGCAGTACCAAGCATAATCTTCTCAAGTTGTGTCCACATCAGCATTGGATTATGTTTGAAGCAATCGATTCTGTTATAAATGGAGTTGGGAAGAGCAAGGATCAGATTTGACTTAGCCAGACTGTCTGCTTTATATCTTGATAGCTCTTTTTTGTCATATTCACTCAAAGGAGTTTCAACTGCTATAGCTGGAGTAGTAGCAGTAGCTGGGATCACATTCATTTTCTTCACCATAGGACTCTCATACAGAGATTTCATCATGTTTTCCCCATTTGGTTGCCTTTCAATAAAGTTGATGAACCGATCCTGCCACTGTTCGAATTCGTTCTCATTGATCAGTACTGGTGGACGAGTATCAGACCCCAAAGACATCATGAGGTCATTCTTGTAGATCTGTGCTTGCAAAGACATCTTGAGAAAATAATCAACTCGAAGTGAATGACCTTCCCAAACTATATATCAGAATATCAAAAATCAGATCAAATTGAAATCTTAAAAAAAATATTTCGTGAAAATTGAAATTTGAATAATACTTGATATTTCGTAGTGAAGAAAAAAATATTTCCAAAGATGACCAAAAAAAAATTTCCAGACTTTTTTTTATTTTTAACTAAGACAGAGAGACCCGCAAAGTGGAGCTTTGCGGGTGAAGTTAGAACCGCAAAGTGAGCTTTGCGGGTGAAGTGGGAAACGCAAAGTGAGCTTTGCGGGTCACTTGAGAAACGCAAAGTGAGACTTTGCGGGTGAGAGACTTTGTTCGTGAGACTTTTCACTTGAAGATAGGAACGTAAACTGAAGGTTTACGTGTGAAAATAGAACCGAGAAGCTTAACTTTGCGTGTGTCACTTGAGACGCACAATGAGCTTTGCGGGTCCAACGTGAACCGAAAACCTGAAACAAGATAACAAAAAATTAGTAGAAAATGCAAATCAATATGAATGACCCGCAAAGTAACATGATAGAAACGCAAGACACATGAATGAAACGCAAAGTGTATAACAGAAACGCAAACTTCAAAAACTCGTAAAATTTAGCAAAATCAGATCAAATCAAGAAATTTACGCAAGAAAAATACACAATTGGTGCTCGAAAACAACATTCTAACAACTTTTATCAAACAATTTCGATCAAAATCAACAAAATCTTGAAATTCGACAAGAACATAACAAGAACAGCGTTGTTTTCAGAAAACCCGTTTTTCTCAAAATCGAAGAACTAAATCCGTTTTTCTTGCAACAAAATATGAATAAAAAACGATCACCTATCAAAAACGAATCAATTGATGAAAAAAACAATGTAAATCAGTCACAAACACAACCAAAAATTGTGAGAAATCAAGAAAACGAGATTTTATTGAAAAATTCAATAAAATCGATCAAATTTTCGATTTCAATCACTAAATCAGATCAATAACAAACAATCTCTCAATTCTCTCAAGATCTAGCATGCTCTGATACCAATTGATAACCCAAGAATCTCTAAATCCTTAGAGAGAGAAAGTAGAGAGAGAGACAATAGGAGCGCAAAACAGAAATTCTGATTAATGTGCGTGTCTAAAGTTACAACCAACAAGACCAAAGGGACTTAAATACCCTTGGTCAGATACAAGACATATAAGCCTCTAAACACAGTATTGACCAAGTCCTATAAATACAATGATTACTATAAAATCAGACCTAACAGATGTCTTATCTCAGTTCTTGGTCAAGTCAGGTTTTACAAAAGGTACGGTCGATACCACTTTATTCATTAAAAAGGAAAAAACTGATATCATTCTTATTCAAATATATGTAGATGATATTATTTTTGGCTCTACAAATCCTAAATACTGTAAGAATTTTTCAAACCTCATGGTGTCACGTTTTCAGATGAGTATGATGGGAGAGATGAATTTCTTTCTCGAATTACATGTCAAACAATTTTCAACGGGGATTTTCATCAATCAATCTAAATACATTCTTGATATTCTTCGGAGGTTCAAAATGGAAAACTGTAAACCGATTGGTACCCCGATGGCACCTGGTACTAAGATTGGCACTGATCCTTCGAGAAAAGCTATTGATGTTAGGACTTATAGAGGGATGATAGGTTCTTTGATGTATCTTACTTCCAGTAGGTTGAATATAATGTTTTCTACATGCTTATGTGCTAGATATCAGGCCAATCCTAAAGAATCCCATATGTCTGCAGTCAAACGTATTTTTAGGTATCTTAAGGGGACTGCAGATCTTGGTCTATGGTATCCTAAAGATACTAGCTTTGAACTAACAACATATTCAGACGCAGATCATGCTGGTTGCATGCTAGATAGGAAGAGCACATCGGGTCATATACATTTCCTCGGTGATAAACTTGTCAGTTGGGCATCGAAGAAGCAATTATGTGTCTCCACTTCAACGGTCGAAGCAGAATATGTAGTTGCTGCTAGCTGATGTTCTCAGGTCTTGTGGATGAGAACGCAACTGCGAGACTATGGTTATCACTACAATAAAACCCCGATCTATTGTGACTCGAAAAGCGCTATCGCGATATCAGCTAATCCTGTTCAACATACAAAAACCAAACACATTGATGTCAGGTTTCATTTTATAAAAGATAATGTCGAAAAAGGAATAATTGAACTTTACTTTGTAAAAACTTATTATCAGCTTGCAGATTTGTTTACCAAACCCTTAGACGAAAAGAGATTCACTTTTCTTGTCTCTAGGCTTGGTATGCTAAATCTTAAGACATAATCAGTGGTTACCTATTAAAGTTTTCTCATTGTAAATTTTTAATCATTTCTTTATCATTATTTCTGAAAGATATCTGCACTTTAATATTCTGTTCATGATCTCAGGGGGAGTGTGAGAAGTACTTCATAGTTGATCAATGTTATTTTGAGGGGGAGCATATATAATTTCTGCATTTACTTATCTGTCAATTTTTTTTAATGCATGATTTTAGCTATCAAGCCTATTCCTCTTCTTTGTATGTATCTAAGTTAAACAACAAAAAAGTTAAATATAAAAATTATCAACAATATGTGTGCGTATTAAATTGTTAATAACTATTATTAATATTTACTAAAACATAAAATTACTTACCCCCTCAAAAGCACTCCAATTTCTTTCACATCCTGAATAGCTAGTTGTCAATGAAAGAATCTTTATTGCCATCCTTTGCAAAGTCGGGGTGACATTTTCATAAGTCATCCACCAAATAACTACTCAAATAAAAATAAACACATAAGAAATAAAATAGTTTAAGATCTAAGTCATCTAACATATGTAAACAAGAAATAAATGTATAATTGTATACCGGGATCATAAGTGCTATTATTTTCTGAACACCCTTTTGCGGCTAACATTATTCCAAAATCTCCTTTTCTTTTGTACTTTGGAATCTTTTGTACTTTGGAAGCTCCACATTCATCACTAGATCTTGCTTCTCAAATTCATCAACAAAAAACTTCTCTACACACGTGAAAACTGCATCCGAGATCATAAGATAATCTTTTATGGTTAGATCTTTGAAGAATTAATAAGGATTCAATAGGTAACCCATCATATGCAACGGACCATCAAGTCGACCTTTTGCTTTTGTTTCAATGATGTCTAAAATAAGACGGTAGTTAATCTCTGCATTGTTATAAGCCATTTTGATATCTTTCGTTGCTTGCATAAGCTCTCCATACAAGAAACCCATTGATGGTTTTCGATCTCCATCAACAAGTCGAAGGACTTTTACCAAAGGAGATATCACCCTCAAGCATAAGCTAATCCCATTCCAAAATGATAAACCCATCACAATCGCATATGCTTCTTTTCCTTTGTTAGTTTTGGCCCAATTGGATTGTGTCCAATCATCACTCGTGAACATATGCCTTAACTTTTCTTTTTTCTCCATCAAACTTTGCAAAGTTAGAAATGAGGTAGCAAATCTAGTGACTCCCGACCTCACAATGTCTCTAGATTTTGTGAACTTTCTCATCATCGCCAACGTCCTATGATGTGCATAAATGTAACTAGTTAAAGTCTTTGCCTTAGCAATCACACCTTTAAATAGGGGTGTGCAGAAAGTCAACCGATCCAATAGGAATCGACCGACCATAATTGGATATCCAATTGTAATTGGATCAGATCGGATTGAAAATCTCAACATCCAATTTGGATCGGTCGGTTCTTGGATGGTAGTCCAAAACCGACCAAAACGACTGAACCGAACCGACCAACATCCAATTACCCATCCAATTAACCATCCGATTACCATCCAGTTTTCATCCAACTATCATCCAATTACTTTTTTTGCAATTAGCTTAAATCTAAATTTGTTTTGTGTTGGTTTTTGAATTCTTAGTCTTACTTGTGATGGTTTTAACACAAATTAAAAGTGATTAATCAATTTGTTTCATTGTTAGAAAATTGCATTAAATTAACACATTGGATGGATCCGATCCGATCTCATCATCCATTGGATGTCGGATGGATCCAATCTGATCCAATGGATATCCGATAAGAATATCCAATTGATATCCAATAAGAACATCCAATGGATGGAACCGAACCGATCCAATCATCCATTGGATTGGAAAAATCCAACATCCAATGATTGGATCGGTTGGAAAAATCCAACATCCAATGGATGATTGGATCGGTTCGGTTCCCCTCACATCCATTAGATGTCAACCGATGAACACTCCTACCTTTAAATTTAGCCTCCTTACCAATTGCTTCAAGCATAAGGTCGATGGTATGTGCGGCACAAGAAGTCCAAAACATTTTCGGCCTCTTCTCTATCAACAATTGTGCGGCCGCCATATTATTAGAAGCATTGTCCGTAACAACTTGTATGACATTTTGTGGCCCAACTTTTTCAATGCATTTGTCAACATAATCAAAGATGTACGTTCTCGTATCTGCTCCTTTGGAACATTCAACCGAAGAAAGAAATGTTGTACCTACTCTTGAGTTTACACAAAAATTCATTATGCTTCTTCGTTTTTGACCCGTCCAACCATCCGTCATAACCGAACAACCATTTTGTGCCCACTCTTCTTCTTGACTTTTGAGAAGTCCTTTAGTCCTCTCAACTTCTTCTCACAATAATGGTTCCTAAGTTGATATTGGCTTGGAGGACGGTAACCTGGACCATATTGTCCAATTGCTTCAACAAACTTCTTAAATCCATCATTATCGATGGCATGAAAAGGAATGCCCTATTCATAAACCCACCGTGCACAATATTGATGTACTTGATGTGTTCTTTCTTTGCAAATTGCGTCTACAATATTTTGTTGGCGCGTAGTTGGAGCATCGAGATTAATAGGATTAGCAAACTTGTCGATGGGCCCTAAAGATGATGTTTTCTTTCTTTTTGAACCCACGATCACCTCATCCTCTTCATTTTCTATTTCAACTTATGCCCTCATTTCTTCTTCCCGAATTCTATTATCTTTTTTCTTCTCTCTTGGCTTCTTAAGTAATGCCGCACACACATCTTTATCTCCTTTGCTAGCTTTCTTACAAATGGCAACACCCTTCCCTTTTATTCCCGCAACGTGGTACTTTAACCTTGTTATTCCCACTCTACATATAAACCCGCACAAGTTACATTTGATCGCATCTTTATTTTTCGGATCACACAAAGTACCATAGTTTCATCCCGCATCACCCGAATTCCTTTTCAGGAATGTCTCCGTGCAAGAACTTGCTTCAGTTGTTCCTGTTAGTTTGGTCGGATCCCCACTACCACTAGCCATTATCTAACTATATGGGCATTTGCAAAACCTATACAAAATCAAATTAGAAAAGATCAAAAAGATTGTAAAGAATGTAAGTGCGAAAGATTGAAACATAAAACTATTTATATATGGTTTGTGAAAACAACAGATTCATCAGACAGATTACAGATAAAAAAACCCAAAAAAAACCCAAAGGGGTTACTTGGGGATAAGAACATTTGATGTTGTCTGCCAATGCCCAATAATGTATCCTCATCAAACCTTTGTAAACAAAAATTTGAAGCATGTTGAATCACTAAGACTTGAGAGAGGGACAAATTTGAGCAAACTGTTCTGATTTAAAATACATACATACATATATATATATATATACACACACACATTATAAAGACCGGAAGGATCAATAACAAATATCTAAGTTATCAAAATGGAGCAAACTGTCCATGAAGAATAAAACATAATTCCACCCCATGGCACATATCCCAAGCATTCTCCAATTCCATTTTAGCACCTGATTCCACTTTCTGATCTATGAATATAATTCTTTCTACTCCAATTTTTATCACAAACCACGACATCATTTGCTTTTCAAAACCTCTCTAAAGATGAACTTTAGACCGTTTCCGCAATTGTTCACCAACATTAGGTTAATATAAAAGAAGCAGATATGCTTTCATTAGGTTAATTTTTATCACAAACCACGACATCATCTGCTCATAGATCTTAACCATACCTTTTATAACCCTCTCATTCACATTATAATTTCATCAATAGAAATTTGAACCTTGTTTAATTCTTAATATAGGGAAGAGTAAAATAAGGTAGTAATCAATCAGCATAAACGACTATGTCATCAACCAATCAACTTCAATTTGCCTTCTAGCAAGAATCTACATTTTATTGGTCTAAGTCGCTTCATAAACTCATTTGCTATGGTTCTTTATGCTTATGATCCGTGATGAGCTAATATATCACTTGCTCAAATAGGCAATAAAATAAACTTAATCAAAAACCCAAAGAGAACATAAAATCGAACCTGGCCATACAATGTATACATGCGAACTACGAAGTGATTACGAACAAAAAATCAAACCATATTTTGTGTTATGTAGAGTTGTAGACAGAAACTCGAATCTCGAACCTGGTTGTGTGATGAACTGATGATTGACGAACGAAGCAACAAAATCAACTCTATCTAATCGATTGAAGAGAAAAGTCGTAAACATATGTGCTTGTTTTCCAGTGTTTGTGAGTCGTGAAAGAGAAACAGAGAGGAGAAGTAAAATTCTAGGGTTTAAAACTTTTAATTTTGACTTTTTAGCTTTTTACCCGTGTAAAAATTACAAGTTTTATAAAATTTAAAAATTTCCCCCAAACTATATAACGCCATAACGCCAAGGACACAACTTAACACCATAATGCGTCTTAACGAGCATAACGCCATATATCGACGCCAAGGATAAAAACGTGGTGGCCAGGCGGCGCCATAACGCATTTTTTAGAACCTTGCATAATATATATATATATATATATATATATATATATATATATAGGCCGATAATCAAATGAAAACCAAAAATATGTTACAAACCCTTGAGAACCGATATAAAAATATTTTTTTACATGATTTTTTTTTCATCAAAACCTATGATTTAAGATATTGTTTCACCTATATTTTTGTTCACCTTGTGAAATGATTGCACGTGAAATTTGATTTTTGATTCACCTAGTGAAATGGAAAATACAGGTAAAAAATATTCATGTGGTGAAACAAATACATGTGAAACTATCATATTATGAAACAAATATATGTGAAACAACATTTTAAATCTAAGCATTTGGTGAAAATATATCATGTAAAAAAATATTTTTATATCGGTTCTCACAGGTTTGTAACATATTTGTGGTTTTCACTTGATTTAGCCCCTATATATATATATATATATATATATATATATAGGGGTTAAATCTAATGAAAACCAAAAAAAGGTTACAAACTTAAGGACTAATCTAAACCCTTGATTAGAAAAAATCAAGGGTCATTAAGAAAAAAGCTTATTTGTAATAAAGGGAAAATATAAGGGTAGTTTTGACATTTTTCAATGATTTTTAAGGGTATAATTGAAATTATATTATATTATACACGGATTTCAAATCTAATATAAATGAAATTGTATTATTTATTAAATCCAAATACTTATTTACACAGATTTCAAATATAATTCATAATTGATTAATTGCTACTCCAGTTCATTCATCGTCTCCGTCGACTCCAGTTCATTCATCGTCTCCGTCGACTCCAGTTCAATTTCATCTCTGATAAAGATCAATCACTGGAGTTTGATTAACAATCTGTAATCGAATGACAACTAATAATGTTCATTCACTGCCGAAGATAAGGATCAAAGGTATTGTTCATTACTAAATCTTTAACATTCAAATTTTAGGGTTTTAATAGGAGTTAAAATCGATATCTTGATCTGCAGTTGGTAGAAAGAGCGAGAGGTTGGTAGAGAAAACAAATCAAGATGATAATGTACCTCTTCGAAACATTATTGAAGAAGCTAAGAAACAATCTGATCCAAAGGTGTCGAAAGAAGGTATTTTAGTTTTGATTTTTAGTTATTTACTGTTATTCAAATTTATCTATCAAATTCATAAGATGAAATTTTTGACTGTTTTTAGTTTTGATTTAGGTTTGATTCATAAGGTGAAACAATCAATTTTGACCTACCTAAACCTATCTATCAGATTCATAAGGTGAAACAATCTAACTATGTTTCACCGAAACGATAAAACTATGTTTCACGAGGTGTTTTTTAACTATGTTTCATATGGTGAAATAATGTTTCATAAGGTGAAATAATGTTTATGTAACTATGTTTCATAAGGTGAAATAATGTGAAGACAGTGAACTTATTGATGTTTTTTAACTATGTTTCATAAGGTGAAGACAATGAATTTATTGATGTTTCATAAGGTGAAATAATGTCATTTTGTTTCATAATGTGAACCTATTTCATAACGTGAATATGTTTATGTTTTCATAAGGTGAATATACTGTCATTTTGTTTCACAATGTGAACCTATTTCACAAGGTGAATATGTTTATTTGTTCATAAGGTGGAGCACTGTTTATTTGCACAGTAAAATGTTATTTGCACAGCAGCTATCGCTTGTTTATGTTTTCATAAGGTGAATATACTGTCATTTTGTTTCACAAATAAACATTACAATAAAATGTTATTTGCACAGCAGCTATCGCTTGTTTATGTTTTCATAAGATGAATATACTGTCATTTTGTTTAACAATGTGAACCTATTTCACAAGGTGAATATGTTTATTTGTTCATAAGGTGAAAAATTGCCATTAACATAAGGTGAATATGTTTATGTTTTCATAAGGTGAAGCAATTTATTTCTTAAAGTTATATATAAACATTTCCATTCACCTATATAGTTTTATTTAACATCACAATAAAATGTTATTTGCACAGGGGACAAGGTTGAGGAGCAAATGCAGACTGTTTAAACCAAACAGACAGTTGAAGGCATGGTTCTTAATGCATCTGGGATTGATAAAGGTATGAAATTTTAAACTTTGTAAATGGTAATGATATAGTGATATGGATAATAATTCAAGTTACAATATATTGATCTATGCAGAAAAAGTGAATATGACAAGGGAAATGATCAAGAAAAGAAAGAAAACGGATAAAGTAAGCATTTCAAAGGATTCAAACCCTACAGGTACTTGCATCAATTCACCACATGAATAATTTCACAACATGAATCACTGATTCATATATAAATGACTATTATACGGAATATTTGCACAGGGGATAAGAATGAGCATCAAATGCATATTGTTCAAGCAAAAGAGAGAGGTGCAGGTATAGATCCTAAGGAATCTGTGACTGAAAAAGGTATTGTTCATAATATATTATTGTTCATAATATAAATATAAAATGAATTTGTTTATGTTTATATTTAGATGATCAACCACCTAAGAAAAAAAATCAAAGCTACAGCAAAGAGCGATAAAAAAGTTGCTATTACTCAAAAAAGCCCTAACACAAGATCTGCTGCAAAGAACAAGTCTGTTGGAAAATCGAAGGGTAATGAAAAGAAAGTGATAAATTCAAGTGTTAGATCACTATCACTAACAAAGGGCAACAAGAAGGTTGTAAGAAAGAATAAGGAAAAGGTTGTTATGAATCAGGACTATAATACAATAAAGATAAGGGCATCTCCAAAGTCATTGTATTTGGCAATGCAAAGCCTGACCATTGAACAAAAGGAATGGGTGATTAGGATGGGTTTTGAATCAATTCTGAAAATGAAGATAGATTCAATACCATCAAAGATGGCTTTCTATATTGTTGACAATCTTGATACTGATAACATGAGGTTAAATCTTAGGGAAGCTTCAATAGAAATAACACCAGACAGTGTGCATCAAATGTTAGGAGTGCCTATTGGAGGATTAGATTTGAATTCACTGGATTGTGCACAAGAAGAAGAAGACATTACTAGCGAATGGAGACAACAATTTGAGAATCCGAAAGTTCGACCAATGGAAATCATGAAGAAGATCAAGAATTCAAAGGTTACTGATTTCAATTTCAAGATCAACTTCATAACTTTGTTTGTGAATACAATGGCAGATTGCAATAAGATGGGTTGTTGCAATTTGGGGTTCCTATCACACCTGCGTAAATACATGTACTGAGGAAACATTGACTGGTGCAAGTTCATATTTGATTTTCTTAAGACTAGTAAGCAGGGATGGAAGAGAGCCAGTGAATTAAGTTTCTATTCTGGGCCAATAACTTTCTTGACGGTACGTCTTATAATAATATTTATATAAAGTCATAGTCTATCAAATGGAACATTGACTTTACATTAAACATTTTCATGTAGTTGTTATATGTTGATTCCACCATATGTTCAACTCCGGATGTTGTGAGGCGACGACCTTCAATAGGGTCATGGGACACAGACCTTCTAAAGCGGCGTGAAACAACAGAGATTAATAGAGGGGGTTTTGGACTAGGAAAAGTTGTTGAAAAACAAACAGAAGAGGATATTATGGAGGTACTTTAATTCTTATAGATTTATAGAATTTGTTTCATGATATGGATATAATTGTACATTACATACCTTATCAAATATATTCATATAAATCAATAGTAGTTTCATTAGGTGAAATTTTCAATAGTAGTTTCATGATGTTGTGAGGCGATGACCTTCAATAGTAGTTTCATGAGGTGAAATTTTCATTTGAATATTATAATTTTGCAGGGATACATAAATAGACTCCATGAAAAGCTATCATGGATGATTGCTGAAAAGATAACAATAGAAGCAACACTAAATGAGGCACTTTTAAAGTTTCCAGATGCAGAATACTTTGTGGAGTTCAAAGAGAAGTTAGAAAGCTTGTTCATGGTCGGTCAAAAAAACATGGATGATGAGGTTGAAAGAAGTTTGAATAAGAGGACACCCGATGCTACTTGTGACAGTGGAAATGATAACGATGTCAATGCAGAAGAAGTCAGTAATCAAGTAGAGAAGACTAACCCCGAGCCTCCAAAAGAGTCTGTGCAACTTCAAAAGGAGATTGGAGTACAACAAGTCGATGCAACAATTGATGATCCATATGCGCCATCGCAATACTGGTACAGTCCACGATTCGTTGACTCGTGTGACAAAACCATTGAACGTATAACAAGAGTAGATGCTACTGGTGCACCAAGTTTCAGTCTTGATTTTAGTCCAATGGAAAGAGAAAAAACTCAGATCCAAACAACAAAGACAATAGAAGCTGAAGTTGGGGAGGGTGCAAGGCGAGCACTTAACCTTGGTCAACACCTCCAGTCTCCTTATGTTAAAAGAATAGTTGACATTTCTGCATTACAGAATAAAGATGAGAAAATGGTTTGCAATTGGATTCGTGCCGGTTTAGAACCATCAAAGTAAGTATATTTAACAATTGTTCATCTGATGAATCTTCTGTTTCTCCTATAATTTGTTTGTTAAGAAATTTTGCTAACTTCAATTGTTTTGCTTGAAATTTATGCTCTAGTGAGGTTGTTTCTGAAACAACTTCATTCAAAACATTCAGAGGTGCAATGGAAGCACTTGTAGCAGGACTTCCAATTCCAGTGAATGTCATTGATAGTTGGATATTTGTCTTAAATGATGAGGAGAAGTACAGAAGCGATGAAGCTATGCGAAGAATATTCTTCAATACCAAAGTCATGGTAAGATTCTAACAAATATACAATATAATATATGCAAATTATACTCTTTCTAACATTATAGCATTTCAATGAAACAGGTAGGAATTATGAACGAGACATTACAAATGCAAACACGTTTTGATATGTTCACTGCCAACTTAACTGTTGCAGCTCCACTAAAAGAGACCGTTACAATGAGGAATGTTGATCTGGTACTTTTATCTAAATTTTTTTTGTATTATTAACCATATAACTAAGATAAGTAATTGTTTCATAATATTATTCCTATATGACTAAAATCATACTAATTACTAATTATTCATCATAGTTGTTTTTCCCAATGATGCATGGATATCACTACTATCTGATGGTGTTCAACCTCAAGAACCCTGCTGTTGTCATTATTGACAACAATGCAAATGATGATGAAGTAGAAAATATATATGGAAGAGTGCCTAGTAATCTGGTACGTATACTACTTCAATCATATTAATAATAACATGTATTATATAATAATATTATATATTTTTTGGATTGCAGCAACACCTAATGTCAAGATATCTTAGGGTTGTCCATCATCCTTCATGTGATGAAATAGCAGAAGCAGAAATTGAAAATCTATCAATGCGGTGGTGTACAACAATGAATGAAAAGGACAATGGAGTGTTCGTTATGCGGCATATGGAGACGTATATGGGAGAACCAGTTCACAAATGGAAATTTGGATTGTACAAGGAGTGTACGCGACAAACAAATCAACTGCATAATTTGAGGATGAAATATGCTGCAAAAATACTGCTATCGGATATCAACAATCATCGCCCAAAAGTCATAGCACATAGCGAGAAGTTTAATGCTTTGAGTGACGGTGAAAAGATTGAACTTTATGAAGTTGCTCAGAAAACAAGGGGAGAAAGATTGAAGTCTTACAAAATATGATGTTGGTTGTTTTGGAAAACATATTGGGATATGGTTAGGAACTAATATGGTTTTGTTAGCTTTTAGTAAAACGATGTTGATATTAGTCTTTTGGAAAAACGGTGTCAAAATTAGGTCTATTGCTTGAATATGGGTTTGTTTTGTTTTGGAAAACATTTAACATGGGATGAAATTTGCTCTTAATGACCAGTTGCTTGTTAATCTGTTGTTCACTTATACTTTTGCATTGATTTTGATCTGTATATTCAGATTACCATTTCTTAGTTTCTTTATTATAGATGGATATTGTTTTGGTGCATTACTTGTTTTTAATTTGAGTCAAAGTTCAAGTTCATTATTGCTTCTGAACTTTATGCACTTTACAATTTTGTCAAGTTTTGATTAGATGAGACAATCATGAGCTTGGTTTCTGGTTTCTGTTTGTAATAACCATGGCTGTTGTATTATAGTCAAAGTTTATGTAAAATTCATTTGGTGTCAGACGTGGTTCTTCATTTGGTGACACGTTTGTCTTTTTTGTTAAATATATGGTCCATTTAGATAGTTTCACATTGTTAAAAGTTTTCTTGGACTACAATCGATAATGGAGTATTGTATTTTCATAAGGTGAAATCTTCTTTAATAAGGCTGGTTATATTACAAAGTAAAACAACATGTGGCTTGCTGTTTTATTACAAAGTAAAACCTGATAGTTTCACAATACGAACATATTTCATAAGGTTAATAAATTTATGTTTTCATAAGGTGAAATACTATCACATTACACAATATTAGAAAACGCAATCAACTTTATTATGCACCGTAAACACTTCAATGTATCCAACAAGTTCTATATGGTATCTGGTAGAATATGAAAGAAAACAATCAACAATCAAACTACTTTATCCAAAACAGTTATGCTAGTCATGATTCACAAAGCTTCAACAACTTTTGAACATCTCTAATCAACTACTTTGTTGGGACAGTTACGCGAGTCATGGTTCACAAGGTTTCCGCAACTTTTGCACATTCTCTTGTTTCTTGAGCTTTTCACAGAAGCTCTCTCAGCAGCACCAATTAAGCGTTTTCCGGTCCCGCAACCTTTATTCCTAATCCATGTAGGAGGATGAACTTCAATAGTTTCAGGTTGGGAAACCCCAATCAAATCTTTGATTGTTTCTATCTTTTCATTTACACCAGCCTCCATTGGGAACAATTCTTCTATTTTCTCCCTCAACCTGCAAACAGTTTCAGCAAAAGATGACAGCTGCAACTTGTTATTCCTCAATCTCCCAAGACAATAGTCCACTGTCGACAGAATATCATTGAAAAGTTTTTCCTGTTCCTCATCTAAATCTTCGTATCTTAAGCGACTATGTTGCAATTCAACGGGCATTAAATCTCTTTTCCACCTCCGAATGATATACTTTTCAATATTAGTGTTGATCAAAACCTTAAACACATGTCGACATAAGAACCCGTGTCGAACAAAATGATTACAGCTGCAAACAATCGTTGATTCCTTCTTATTTTGAACAACCTACAAAGAAAATTTTGAATATTAAAATGAATGAAATGGATATTTGTTTATGAATGATATGAATGCATCTAAAGTTCAAGATATTACCTTATGATGTGATTTGACTATTTAGGTTTTGTCTTTTTGCAATATCATATATGTATCACAGTCATCTTCTGAAAAAACACTTTCGATTGAACAAAACCAGGCTGCTCTATATATCTCGATCTGCACATCATTGAATATTCCACGAGTATAGACATCACATGCATGCCTTTCAATTCGACAAGGAGTCAACCACTTCGGCAAGGTTGACCTTGTTACATGATCAAGATTTCGTTGTGAAAAACGTTGTTTATCCAAAGCAGCATCAAAACAATTGACAAAAAAAACAAGAGTATTGCCAAAATGCGAGAATGCATTGAAAAACGAGTTGATACTCTCCGAACGAGACGTTGTCTTCATCAAACAGCACAGTGGAATGTCCCTAAAATACGCCGGGATCCAACTTTCACGGATGTTGAACAAATCTTGAAGCCACTTGTTATTAGTAAGGAAAAAATCTTCCAACAAAATACTCCATTTCATCTCAAATTCATTTGGTTCAATGAAAACATTCCACACAATTCTATTCAATTTTTTCCTGAAAGTTGTTTCATTTAGCAATTCTGAGCTAAACTGCAAGACAAAAAATAATAATTAAAGTTAAAACATTAGGAATTAGATTAAGAATGTATATACAAATAACTTAATGATAAATTGGACTAAAATATTTCATGGGGTGAAACACGCGTGTCATGACTAAATAGTAGATGGTTTGGTGAAAAAGTTAGGGAGTAAGGGTACTAAATACTAAAGCATTCAAAGAATAATATTATATTGTATATGATTACCTTACTAGGAAGTTTGCTCATGATGTGCCACATACAGAGCCTGTGTTTTGAATCTGGAAAGACAGCAGCTATCGCTTGTTTCATTGCTGCACATTGGTCTGTCAAAACCAATGTAGGTTGTTTTTGATGAGCTTTCAAAAATGCTTCTAAAACCTACTTGAAATTATCGATAGTTTCCTTTATCACAAGCGCAGCGCCAACAACCACAGTCTTTTTGTGGTTGTCCACAACAGTGAAAGGAATGAAGATCATGGCATACCTAAATACAAAACATATACAAATAATATAATTAAAAGTAAAAGCATATGATAATGAATGAACACAAACATATAATGAACACTTAACTATTAGTTCGGAACGTCGCATCAAAGGACATAACATCCCCAAACTCTGCATATTGAACCTTGCTGTCTCATCTGCCCAAAAGGTACAAACCAACTCGCTATCGCAGACTTTATAATCGAAGAAAAAGTTTGGGGCAATCTCTTTCCTTTTACCCATCATGTTTACGAACATTTGTGCATCACCACCAGTAACAACGTATTTATCCATGTCCCTTTTAAAATTTTGGAAGTCTATTGTAGAACAGGAAGCAAATTCATATCCACCTTTCAAATTGGTTCTCATCTTATGGATCCTAGTTCCACCTATGTTTAAACTATTTGCTCGATGTATTAACCTTTGTTCTCCAAAACCAAGTTGCCTTACGAGAAAAACATATGTCATCTGGATCTATAAGAGGGTGATTATGTTGTTCTATAAAACTATACAACTCATTTGTTCCTCTCCCATTCAACAAACGGAAACGAACACCAACTTTACATCCACACCTCTTCACATTTGAATTCCGAACTTCTGTTTTACCATGAGCAAGATCAAGAGAGTTATATGACTTCTTTGGTGGTTGTCCATTCCTACTACATACAATGTACCTTATTTGAACAACCCCAAACTTGTTCATCTTTTTTGATGATAACCGAACATCAAAACCAGATTTCTCAGCATAATTCCTATACATCATTACCGCTTCTTCCAGTGTATCAAAACAAGAACGAATAGTAGGTTTCAAAGATTCAGTTACAATAGGAATCCAACTTTTAGTTCCTCCTAGAGATTCCAAAACATAGCTAGAATACAATTCATCAACTGGATGACTTCCATCTTCTGAAATAGATATAATCACACAGTGAAACACAACAAATATGTGATCATTTATGTAAATATAAATGATGATTCACCATATGAAAAAGAACAATATAAGTTTTTATAAAATGAACTCCATCGATATAATTTGACTCAAATAAACATAAAAACCCTCATTTAAACATAAACACAGAAAATCAAACATAAATAAAGATCAAACTTCTGAAACTCAAATATTAAACGTATCATAACTCAGATTTAAGATTTATAGAGGAAATGTATACTTTTTCACCATGTGAAGATCTACTATTATCATATGAATAATTAAACATGAAACAACTAATCAAATAAACCTAAAATCAAAATTCTGAAACTCAACAGATGAAGCGTATCATAACTCAGATTTATGATCTATAGAAAAAATAAATAATGTTTCACCATGTGAAGCTCTACTATTATCATATGAATAATAAAACATGAAACAACTAATCACATAAACCTAAAGTCAAATTTTTGAAACTCAATAGATTAAATCGTATCATAACTCATATTTAGGATCTATAGAGGAAACATATGATATTTCACCATATGAACTCTACATATGAAAGAAGAAGAAATAGAACTTTCTTACAATGTTCAAGAACAACACACGTTAGTGGAACCGCAATCAAATTACTGGAATTGAAATCACATTACTGGAACTGAAATCAAATATACAAAGTAAAATGGGAGTCCTATTAGTTAGTTACGACTAAACAAAAGCAAAATCTAAAAAATCATAATCACAACAATAACATAATTGAAAATCTGAAAGAACACAAGAATAGGTTATAAAATCGATAAAATAAGAAGAAAGAAAAACCTGTTTCAACCATTCGATCCTTCAGATCGTTATTGATAAAATCTAAAAGTCGATCTTCATCCAAATCTTCATCAGCGAGATTATACTCTGCAGATTCCATTGATCTTGAAGAACAAAGAGACGAGGATTGGGATGAGTACTAAAATCTGGAGCTCAAATTTGTGAATATGAATCTGAATTATGAATATGTAAAGGAACGATCATATATATATGGAACAGAATTGGCGTAAAAAAGGAAACTGTGTTTTATAAAATAATAAAATAAAAAATATTATTATATTTGTTACCAAAATTACTATTATGCCCATTTTAGTTTAAAATCACCATTTAATTTAAACCATAGGATTAAAATCTATTTAGGGTTTAGATTAGTCCTTAAGTTTGTAACCTTTTTTTGGTTTTTATTTGATTACCGTCCTATATATATATATAATATTATGTACAAGATTTATATATATATATATATATATATATATATATATTTTTGTACAAGATTTATATATTAAAAACAGATTATGTACATAAAACAGGTTAGTAACAAGAATATTGTACACAAATCAGGATATATATATATATATATATATATAAAACAGATTATACATAATTTCTATATATCTAAACAAGTTACAAGTTATACAAAACTTATAAAAAACTATATAGGCGAACGATCGTGTGAAAAGTTGAGTTTAACGTGAGAAGTGGATCTGAACCTTTGATTACTTTTAATCTCATGCACTCTCATGATTGTACCTTAGAAGAGAATTGATCCGGTGCATCTCGGTCATGGTTTTCAAAATCTCTTGAGGCGAGGCGGTCCCAAAACCGCTCATGAGGCTTAAGCCTCATGGTCTCTGGACGAGGCTTACGCCTCAATCGGTGAAGCGGTGAGACGTGTGGCGCTGGTGAGGCGCACAACCTCAACTACTATTATGTTTTTGGGATTTTTTTGGGAGGTTGGTGTTTTTTTTAAAAGTGACTTGTACTTTTATTACCTTTTGTCTATTTGAAGAAGGTTGAAGAAGTCAAACAGCAAAAGCAATTGTACTTTTAGTAATTTTAAAGTACAAAAAACCATTTTGAGGTGTTCTTTCCCCTTCTCAAGAAGAAAGAAAGCTGTTGAATTTTCTTTTATTCACCACTTCTTCATCTTTCTCGGTTTATCTTCTCAAGCCACCATCGATACCTTCAAACTATAATTTGGTGGAGCTAAGCAATTTGATCATGTTACGGGAACTATAATGTGTAGATTATTATGTTTTTAGCCTTATAACTAGTAATTTTATGAACTTATGATGTTTAAAATTTGGTTTGGAATGATCTTTTGCTTATTATTAGTATTTATGAATTTTATTTGGTATAGAATTATGTTTTCCACCTTGTATTATACACACACACACACACACACACACACACACACACACACATATATATATATATATATATATATATATATATATATATATTATACATATACACGCCTCGGACCGCCTCGAGGCTTGCGCTTGCCTCGCAGAGGAAAAACGCCTTGAGTCCCGATTGAGATTTTTAAAACTATGATCTCGGTGCATCTCATCCTAATGTGCATCTATTGCTCATCGAACAATTGATAACCACTTCTCATGCTTCTCACGTTAGCCTCAACTTCTCACCGTAACCCAACCCTATATATATGTATATGTATATGCACAGTTTTAAAAATCCCAATCAGGACTCAAGGCGTTTTCCCTCCGCAAGGTGAGGCGTAAGCCTCGAGGCGTGTATATTATATATATAATATATATGTGTGTGTGTATAATACAAGGTGGAAAACATAATTCCATACCAAATAAAGTTCATAAATACTAATAATAAGCAAAACATAATTCCATACCAAATTTTAAACGTCATAAGTTCATAAAATTACTAGTTATAAGGCTAAAAACATAATAATCTACAAGTTATAGTTCCCCGTAACATGATCAAATTGCATAGCTCCACTATCGTATTTGTATCCATGATCACTATCATCTGCATCTTCCAAATGCACTTGGAACACTTTTCCTTAATGCTAAACATTGGCCTTCATCTCCATCTTCTTCTTCATCATCATCAACCTCAATTGTCTCATCAACTCCAATTTCTACACCATTTTCTTCATCACTTGAGTTGGCTACCTATTCATCGTCAAAAGGCACACCAAACAACAAATCATCTTTGGATGACCTTTTCTTTAGAAATTTGAGCTTCATCTTCCTATTGTACATTATGTACACCAAACTATTCATTCTTTTAGTGCTTAGACGGTTTCCCCTCTTTGTGTGCACTTGGTTGAACGTACTCCAATTATGTTCACACTCTGATGCCGAACAAGTAAGGCCCAAAACTTTTATTGCAAACGTCTTTAGCTCTGGCGTTTCATCTTCATAAGAGCCCCACCATTCGACTATATATATTAGAGAAAAACAAAAAAAGAATAATATATTTTAGATATACTATAGAATATAGTTTAAAAAAAGATAAAATTATGAATATTTGGTAATTACCGGGAGGGCGTGTCTTGTATGAGGCCAAACATCTTTTATATCCAAACATTTCTCGTTTGTATTTGAACATTTCAAGTTGGTTATCAACCTTTGATTGTGTCGCATCATCCTTGATGAGTCTATCTATGCACCTAAACGACTCTTGCTTGATCTCTATATGGTCCGAAACATCGTGACTCCATCTATATCGGGGGTTTAAGTAATATGCAGTTGCATGCAAGTCACAATGCAACTGACGATCCCATTTTGCATTAACAATATCCCAAATCTCCTTATAAGAAGACACATCATCATGGAAGTTCTTCGCTATCTTTTCCTTAGCCTCATCCATAACCCCGTAAATAAATCCTATTGCGGGAGTATCGCCATCAACAATCCGTAAATGCACAAGTGGTTTTGTGGTTTTAATTAAATACACCACGCTAGGCCAAAAAGTGTGCTCATCCATTACAATTTTTTTTCACGGCTTTCCATCGGCTTTCTTTGCCCACGCACAACTATTCCATTCTCTTGAAATGAACATAATTTGTAATGCTTCTTTCATCTCATACACACTTTCTATAGTTAGAAAGGCGGTGGCAAATCGGGTGGCACCGGGTCGAAGGCCTTTGCAATCTTTCTACAAAGACTCAACATCCATTGATGGTTATGGATGAAGTTGCTTACTTTCTTTGCTTTGAGCAAAACACCTTTTTTGTTGTGGCAACTCTCCAATTTTCTCAAGAATCAAGTCAATACAATGAGTGGCACATGGAGTCCAATACAAGTGCTTCCTCTTTTCCATTAATATAGTCCCCGCGGCCTTATATGCACTTGCATTATTGGTCACCACTTGAACCACAATATCTTCGCCAACCTCTTCAATCACATCATCAAGCAACGTAAACAACTTTAACAACTTATTAGCATCTTTGACACAATCCGATGCATCATAGTTTTCAAAAACGCCGTCCCATATTGATTGTTTATCAAAAATTTTATCAAACTCCTATTTCTCATATCAGACCAACCATCCGATAACAATGAAACTCCCGTCTTTTTCCAAGTTGCTTTTATTTCATTCACGGTGAGAGATGTTGTCTTCTCTTCTTCTTTCAAGATCCAAGTTCGTATCTCATGCATTGAAGGGGCTTTCAATCCTTGCCCGTAATTGCCAACCAAACATAACATATTAAAATAGGAGGGACTTTTTGCACAATTAAACGGGATCCCGTTCTCAAAGAAAAACCTCCCGATACCCATGCAAACTTGATTTTGATGCTCTTTAGCACTTGTTGGAGTCTCTTTTTGATCACCCATGATTATCGTCTATTTTTCACACACATCGATCCACAGGTCCTCTAACTCCCCTACTACTACCATCACCACCACTAGTGGGAAAAGAGCTCATGGCATCCCCACCATCTATCATCTCCTCAAAATCTCGTTGTGAAGCAAATTTCGTACTTTGAAAGTTCTTTAAGTATAAGTTCATCTCGTTCTTCACTTTCTTCGGGTACACGAGGGCACGCTACAACATTTTTATGAGTGCATGCAAGGTGGTCTTTTCATTCTTTTAATCCTTCCTTTAATCGTCTTGCTACAAAACTTACATTTGATATATTTGTATCATATTTTCCCGCCTTCCCCCAACACTTCAATTTCTTCCCCATATTTCCAAGTCGGGTCTTTACGTGATCCCGTTTTTAAACATGCACTAGCCATCTTTCCACACCTTACGAAATGATAAAATAGAAAATAACAAAACATAAATACATTAAATAATTAAACACATACAAAAAATAAAAAATGAAAATATGACACACCATTTAGCTGCTTAGTTTGATGAAATCAAAAAATAACAGCAAATCAAAAAATCACAGAAATCAGACCTCCAATAAAAATATAACAGCAAACATTTAAAAGGCTAAGCATAATAAAAAAACGAGATAAGAAACTCACATAAAAGAAGATATCAGTAGTGAGAAAACAGTAGCTAAATGTGAGACTTAGGGGCTGTTTACAAAATACTTACCCGATAAGTGTTTACCGGGGAATTTACCATAGCGGATGAACATGACAAGATGATAGGATCTTACCCGGTAAGAGCGAGGATAAGGATGAAGAGTCTTACCCGATAAGAGAGAGTGACAACTCTTACCCGGGTAAGCGCTTATCGGGTAAATTGTTGTATAAGATACCATTGTGATGATTAAAATATTACCCGGTAAAGCAAGTTAGTATGTCGAGTTTTATTGGTAAGCGCTTACCAGGTAAGCATTTGGGTAAACGACCCCTTAGTCTACTAAGAAAGACTTACCTCTTGGGTTAGGACTTGAGGTTGTTTCTTGAGAGATCAGAAAATCTTCTTGGGAGAGGAAAATGTGAGAAAATGAGAAGAGAAAAAAATGGAGTTGAACTTTGAAGGAATTTGATGGTGGCTTGAGAAGAGAAACATTACAACAATCCAAAAAGTGGTGGAGAAAAGAAAGATCAGCTCTTTCTTTCTTGTTGAGAAGAGGAAAGGACGTCCAAAATGGCTTTTTTTGTACTTTAAAATTATTAAAAGTACAATTGCTTTTGTTTTGACTTCTTCTACCTTTTTTAAGTAGACAAAATGTTATAAAAGTACAAGTCTTTTTAAAAAAATAAAAAAAATAAACATCAATCTTCCCAAAAATATTAAAAGTAGCCGAGGCTTGCGTCTCACCAGCGCCTCACACCTCACCGCCTCACCAATTGAGGCTTAAGCCTTGTCCAGGGTCCTTGAGGTGCCGCCTCATATGCGGTTTTGGATCGCCTCGCCTCGACCGATTTTGAAAACCATGTGTATATGTATAGGGTAGGTTGAAACGAGAAGCTAAACATTTTTGCGAGAAGACAATAAGTCTATATATCATATATGATTAAACACGCATTATACACAAACTTAATCATATATGATTAGACGCTTAATCACATATGATTAAACACACCTAAATGAGTGTAATCATATATGATATTGAGACTTCTTGCCTTCTCGCAAAATGTTTAATTTCTCGCATGGTCTTTCCTTTATGTATGTATGTACCAAATATGTACATAAAAACAGATAAACATATAACAGATTATACTAAAAACAACATATATCCTAATATATACATAAAAAACAGAGAAATCGTTGGACAAAAGAGCAAAGAAGCAATGGTTGACTGTCGTTGGAGTCTTGGAGAGAGAAGCAATAGAAGTTGAAAAATACTTATTAAGTTACTGGTTTGGTATTGAATTGATCGTTTGATTAACATGCAGAAGAAAGAGTTTGGGTTTCATAGGGAATAAGACGTCCATTCGGTTTTCATAATAATATTGGAGTTTTTTTAGTTTTAATCATTTCCTTAATTAATAAAGGAAGGTTTTTTTATAAAAGAGAAGAGACGCACGCCTCTGGACCGGCCCACCACCCGCCTCACCCATCAAGGTGCATGTACAATCTAGTCTGTTAGAGGCGGTACCTCATAAACGTTTTTGGTCCGAATCGCCCTGGAGGCGCACCCAGTGGCGGAACACGAACATAATGGCCTCATGGGCCGAAAAATATATTACAGAAATCTTAGAATATAAAAAACAGCAGTAGGTTTAATTTATGTTTTTTTTTTAATTTAGGGTTGTGAATAAATCTTACGGAACACGAACATGAACAGAGACTTGTTTTGTCTTCGTTCGTTTTACTTTAATCGAACAAACAAATAAACAATTCTTTTTGCTTATGTGTGTTTATTAATGAGATGGGCTTGTTCGTGTTTGCTTATATTCTTTAAGATGCTAAATAAATAAAAACTAATTAACGAATGTAATTGTATGAATATAAATTTATTAATAACTTATATATATAGATGAACATTAACAAACGAACATAAATAAATGTTTAATGAAGAAACATAAAAAAATATACCCACAAAAACGTTTTACAAAACTTTTGTTTCAATTACAATCTTAAGGATCTATTAATAAAATTTATTAAATATAAAAAAAAAGCAAAAAATTGATTAATGTAACTAAAATCTAAAACCTTCACGTTAGCCAATTTAGAAAATAAGATTTCTATATAGTTTTAAAAGAAGACTAGTGTTGGGTCCGTGTATTGTATGGGAGGATAATTTTTTTTTTGGAATATTGAACCGAGTTAAAATGAAACGTAATTTCTCTGTTAACAGTTAATGAAATACAATGTGAAAAACGAATGTATTTTCATAAGTGGTTAACTTGCATATATTCTTAATCGTTTGTTGTTATGAGTTTGTGCAATAATATTGGTAATAGTTTTGTATTATATTATTTAAAACTCAAACGACATGTCTCACAACATATTTATCTGACTATTGACTTCAAGACCTCATAGTATTAGTCGATAAAAATAAAGATGTGTATATATATCTTATTCTCCTACTTCGAAAAATGATTGTGGGTTTTGAAAAATATAAACAAATCCTCAGTAAATAAAAAAAAATATAAAAAAATAGTTTTTCAAAGAAACAAAAATATAGTGGAATACCTTTTGTTCAGTTGCAGGTTCCGTCATTGACACCGGACCGTTCGTCTTTTTCTTGTACTCGGATGATACATAGAGAAACTATATATATTTATAGTGAATGTAGAGAATATTTTAAAATATTTTATTTTTATTTTCGATTTTATTCATCGGAAGAAATAGGTTTTTGGATTAAAAAATATTTAATATATATAAAAAAGATATAGATTTTTTAATTAAGAATATAAATATAAATCACCACCAAACTTGAACCCGAGACTTCCACAAGAGGGCCAAAAAGTGATAACCAGCTGAGCTAAGAAGTTGTATGCAAACAATTATGTTAATATATTATATTTACTATATATCAAGCGCAGGGGCCATAGCCCCCCCACCCCCACACCAAATACTGTGTTCCGCCATGCGCACGCCTCTAGAGTTTTTTAAAGCAGTGCTGGTACATATGTTATATACACAAGTACATGAATTTTGTCTTTGAGCTAAAACCAGAGTCTATAAAAAAGCAAGCAACAAAATCCAGAAATTGACATTTATTGTTTCATTAGCAGTGTACCCATGCAATGCATTGGGATGAGCAATTGTAAATGAAAATAAAAAATTAATGTAATAGCTTATCAGAAAAAAAAATATATATATATGGAGTAAATCATATATTTATAATTTATGTAGCATTAGTAGTGATAAATGCATAACTTGAGTTTTTTCAATCATGAAACATTAAGAAATTTTATTATAGTAATCGCTAAATGTATATTTGAATTTTAAAAACATGTATTAATCAGCGATATCTAACGAATGATAATATTTTTTCAAAATACTGAAATATAGAATAGGTAAAAATAACAAATATAATGTTGGATAATATTATTTTGTATCTAAACGTATATATAAGTTCATTATTAGTTAGTTTTATAGAATTCAAAAGGTTTTAAAAACTTGTATACATGAATAAAATACATGTACTATCATAATTAAAGAAATATGTTAATTTGAGCAAGTAAATAACTTTTCTTCTTTTGGAGAAACCCCAAATGGAAGGGAAAAAACTTGAATATGGAAGGTAGTGAAAAGGTAAAGTTTGAATTTTTTTCAAATGAGTTGTACCTTATGCATACTAAGTTGTGAATTAAGAGATTTTTTAAATGTATGCATAAAATGGTAGTACCTTATGTTTTATAAGTAGTAATTAAGAGTTTTTTATTTCATCTTTATAATATAGTATAGATATAGATAACTCCAAATTTTGGCCCAATATGTATACCCTAGCAGGCCTGACACCAATCCATTCATGCTCGGCCCACTTTCCATTGATTAGTTTGAAAGGGAGTCCGTAATACTCCCTTTCACAAACGCAGAGACGCCGGGTGCTCGAAGAATGGGGGCGGAGGCGAACAGAGCAGAGCAGAACCCGACTGCTACGGAGTTGGAGCGCGTGGAAGAGTTGCTTGAGGTAAGAGCAATTTACGCCACACCTTCGTATATCTGTTTTTTCTCTCCACCCCCTGCATAAACCACTTTATCATTCTTTACATGATGCATTCACAGTTATATGCGTGATGGGATTCGTGGTTGGATTAGAATTTCCGAAGATTAGAGCCATTGATGTTACATTTAGGTTTAAATAATGTTATGGGAGTTGGTTAAAAGTGTATCAAGCTGCAGAGTTGGTTACAAGACTGTTACTAAAGAGTTGTTAATAATCTGATTCGTTCTTTGTTAGAGTATAAATAGATCTCTTTAATGACCTATTGGTTTATCAAAGAAATAACAGATTTTAACTTCTCTAAATTTCTCTCTCTCTCTAATCATGTTCTTCTTTCTAACCCTTTCCCATTCTATATTCTTCTTCCATTACCATTTTAAGGAATTACAGTAGCTTGTTAGCCTACTGTTACATTGGTATCATAGCAAAACTTGAAGGAAAAGAAAACCCTAGCTAATTTCTGGAGTTCAGTCGTACAACGCTGGCACCAACGACGAGAAGAGTCCTAGCCGTGGAAGAACACATCAAATCATTGGAGCAATGAATTGAAGCCCAGAGTGAGAATATTATGAAGATGATGCAAACTATGGTGGAATTGGCTGATAAAATGAAAGAATCAAAGGCAAATGGAAGGGCAGAGCCTCAAAGGGTTATCGAATTGGGATCTAGTTCAACCGGGATCGGTCCATATGTTCCCAAACTTGAATTCCCTAAGTTTGATGGGAATAACCCAAAGATGTGGATAAAGAAATGCAATAGATATTTCAGTGTTTGCTAAGTAGCAGATGATCATAAAGTGGATTTAGCTTGTTTGAACATGGTAGACGAGGCTGAAAATTGGGTGAGTAGTTATCTTGCGATGAGGAGAAATGTAGACTGACCTGAGTTTATCATAGATCTCTGTGCAAGATTCAAAGATATGGGAATAAATGTAGTCGAAAAGTTCAACAAGTTACAGCAAACAGGAAGCATTGAAGAATATGTTGATGAATTTGAAGATTTGAGATCCCTTATGCTTCAACATAATCAGGTATTGCTCGACTCTTACTTTCTTGATAGTTTTATTGGAGGACGCAAGCCAACTTTGAAGCATTTGTTAGAGCCTTTAAACCTGGAGCTCTGGTTGAAGCTATAGAGTATGCCCGATTACAAGAAGAGAGTTTAGAAGCAACCAAAATGTCCTACGACGCTAAACCTCATTTTGTTAGTAACTCAAAACATTTTTCTAAGCCCTTGCCCGACCTTCTTCCAACTCCTCCTCCTGCATTCAAATTAAACCCAACACAAGTTAATTCTTCTAAACCCTTTCACAAACCACAAACGCTTTTATCAGTTGTTGACATGAGGCAAAAGCAACAGAAAGGATTGTGTTATTTCTATGACCAACCGTATGAAAAAGGATATAAATGCCAACTAAAGCCGGCTCAATTGTTTACTGTTGAAATTTCCAGTATAGATGAAGAAGAGGAAGATCTCTATAGGGAAAAGTGTTTTTAGGTTGACATGGACCCTTGCATTTCCATAAATGCTTTGAGTGGAAGTCATAGTTTCCAGACTATGAGAATAAATGGGTATTATAACCAAACTCCCTTGCACATTTTGATTGATTTGGGAAGTACTCACAATTTTCTTGATTTAGATTTGGCTCAGAAGTTGGGGCTCAAGTTAGAGGCGATTGCTCCCCAAGCAGTAACTGTGGCCGACGGTAATCACTTAGTATGTCAATACATTTGTTGAGATTTCTCTTGGAGGCTGCAGAATTTTGAGTTCCACGCTAATGTGCTTCTTATTTCTTTTGGGAGGGCGTGATATGGTATTGGGTCCAGTGGCTCAGTGATTTGGGAATTGTTAAGTGGAACTTTTAAGAGACTAATCATGTAGTTCACTTACAATTACCACCAACATAAATTGGAGGGAGTACTTTCTAAGGGAGTGAAATCGTTGCTTGGTTAGAATTCAGAGAAGATTATGGCGAATGCTGCTGAGTTATGTCTAATGCAGTTAATAGCTCGTGGTGTAGATCAAGATGATATGAATATCATGAGTTTCTCTGCCGAAGTTTAAGACATACCGTAAAGTATTGCAGTATTATTGAATAGATACAGGGACGTGTTTGCAGAACCCTTTGAATTACCTCCTGCTAAGGGTGTTTTTGATCATAGGGTTCCATTGGAGTTTGGGGCAAATCCTAATAGACCATATAGATACCCATTAAAGCTGAGAGATATTATTGAACAATTGGTGCAAGAGATGCTCAATCAAGGCATTATATGGGACGACTGCAGTCCATTTGCGTCCTATTGGTGGGCAAGAAAGATGGGTCTTGGAGGCTATGTGTTGACTACAGGGATCTGAACAAGAAGACAATAGAAGATAAGTTTCCCATACATGTAGTATAAACTGGATTTAAGGGTTACGAGTTAAGGGTGCATGAACAACATTTAAAACCCATAATGGACACTACGAATTTCTCGTAATGCCATTTAGGCTTACAAATGCTCCGACATCTTTCCAAAGTTGGATGGATCACATTTTTAAACAAATGCTTAGGAAATGTGTTCTTATTTTTTTGATGATATTCTAGTTTACAGCCCTTACACTAGAAGAGCATGTATAACACATGGATGCTGTTTTTCAACTCATGAATCAACATATTCTTTTTGCTAAAGAGAGTAAATGTTCATTTTCCATCAGCAAGGTAGAGTATTTGGGACATTTTATTTCTGCCAGGGGGTGGAAACCGATGCTCGAAAGATTGTTGCTATTCGTGATTGGCCAATACCCATGAATATCAAAGAATTAAGGAGTTTCTTGGGACTAGCGCAGTATTACAGGAAATTCATGAGGAATTATGCAAGGATTAGCAAAGCCTCTCACTCAATTGCTAAAAAAGGAGAATTTAAGTGGAATGAAATAGCCACTCAAGCGTTTGAAACTTAGAAATTGGCACCAAGTACAACTCCAGTCCTAGCTCTCCCTGATTTTTCGAAACCATTTGAGATTGAAACAAATGCTTCTAATAATGGAATCGGTGCAGTGTTAATGCAAGGACGACCATTAGCTTTTTTGAGCAGAGCGTTGGGTCGTTGGGTCCTAAATGGCAAAAGTTGTCGGTATATGAAAAGGAACTGTTGGCAGTGGTTACAGCAGTGCAAAGATGGGAACAGTATCTCATGGGGCAATAGTTTACTATCAGGATCGACCAAAAAAACCTTGAGTGGTTGTTGAAGCAGAAAATTTCTACTCCATTTCAACAATTTTGGCTTTCTAAATTGATGAGGTTCGACTATGCAATACAATACAAAAGTGGCCGTGTAAATGTAGTTGCTGATGCGCTATCAAGAGTCATTGGGGCTGAAATATTACTCTTAGCTTTATTAGTTCTGGATTCTAACTTAGAACAACAAATTAAGAGTAGTTACACCCTTGATTTGAATTTGCAACAGATGATTGATAAGTTGCAAAAAGGTGAATCGGTTCATCATTTTTCCTTTAAAGAAGGGCTCCTTAGGAGGAAGAAGAAGTTGGTGGTGGGACTGATTTGGTTCTTAGAAATATTATGTTACAGTGGCTTCACAACTCAGCTCAAGGGGGACACTCGGGCAGAGAGGCAACATTAAAAAGTGAAAAGTTTGTTCTATTGGAAAGGGTTATCTACATTTGTGAGTCATTATGTTCGATCTTGCGGGACATGGCAAACAAGCATGAGACAATAGCTTCTCCGGGTTTGTTACAACCATTACCGATTCCTCAAGAAGTTTGGGTGGATGTGTCGATGGATTTTATTACAGTGCTGCCAAAATCCCAGGGAAGAGAAGTCATTTTTGTAGTAGTTGATAGATTGAGCAAGTACGCTCATTTCATGACCTTAAGTCATCTATATAGCGCGGTTAATGTAGCTCAATCTTATCTTGATCATGTATTCAAGCTCCATGGATGGCCTAGATCAATTGTGAGCGACAGGGATGCAGTGTTCATAAGTAATTTTTGGCAGGCCTTATTCTCCATTCAAGGGACAGCCTTTTACTATCTTCATCATACCATCCTCAAATGGATGAACAAACGGAAGTGGTGAACAAATTTTTGGAAACATTCCTAAGATGTATGTGTGGAGAGTCTCCGAAAGATTGGAGTATGTGGATCCTTTTAGCCGAATGGTGGTACAACACCAATTTTCATACTTCTGCTCAATTGACTCCATATGAAATTGTCTATAATCAACCTCCACCTTTGCATTTGCCATACTTGCCAGGAGAAACCAACGTGGCTGTGGTGGATAGGTCCTTGCAGAAAAGAGAGAATATGATCAAAATCGTACAGTTTCATTTAAGAAGAGCCCAAGACAGAATGAAGGCTCAAGTGGATCGAGAAAGGACGGACAGACAATTTGCAGTTGACTGTTGAAATTACAGTCGTATAGACAAAAGTCTGTGAAACCTGTAGGCAATGAGAAGCTAGCTCCTAGATACTTTGGTCCTTTCCATGTACTAGAGGTTATTGGTAAGGTGGCTTACAAATTAAAATTTACCAGAGTTTGCACAAGTGCATCCAGTTTTCCATGTATCACAACTTAAACCTTTCAAAGGACTGAAGGAGTATTACCAGCAGTGGCTCATATTCCAGCTTTGTTTCATGGCAAAACTAATGAGACAGTGATTTGTCCTAGTGCTGTTTTGGATAGAAGAACAATCAAGAAGCATAACACAGCTCAATTTCAGTATCTTGTTCAATGGGAGGGGTTTCCAATCTCTGAAGCCACTTGGTAAAATGCTAAGAGAATTTGAGGCTAAATTTCTTGATTTTGTTGTGCAAACTTGAGGACAAGTTCTTGATGTAGGGGAAAGGAATGTTATGGGAGTTTGTTAAAAGTGTATCAAGCTGCAGAGTTGGTTACAATACTGTTACTAAAGGGTTGTTAATAATCTGATTCATTCTTTGTAAGAGTATAAATAGATCTCTGTAATGACGTATTGGTTTATCAAAGAAATAATAGATTTTAACCTCTAAATTTCTCTCTCTCTCTCTCTCTCTCTAATCCTGTTCTTCTTCCCCTTCCCTTTCTATATTCTTCTTCCATTACCATTTCAAGGAATTACAGTAGCTTGTTAGCCTACTGTTACAAATAATTGAAACGATGTTCTAGAATTGGTATTTGAACTCTTTCGGTTCATATTCTTTTACTTGGGTTTCATTTCAGTGCTACAAGACCTAATTTATAGTTTAAGAAGTTAATCAAATGGATATTATCACATTCTTGAACGAGTCCTAGTTAGCTAGATGGTTGATTCATTTTCTTGAAATTGTGTAGTTTATTTGTAAACTCGGCAAATTGTTTTCAAGGGAGACATTTTGATTCCAAATAAAGGGGTATATATAGGATATACTTATTCAGTGTTGTTTGGAGCTACTTTTATGATATCCCATAGCCCCTTAAGTAACTTTGATTTTGTGTTTTTATTAGTTGTTTATTTCTATTTTTATCACCTCTACAACTAAATGACATCAAACTTGTGTTAAGTAGGCTGCCAGATATAATGATATTGATGATGTGATAAAGTTAGCTGCTGTTGGGGTTTCACTTGATTCCAAGGATGAAGAAGGGCGAACAGGTCTCTCAAGTTTTTTGTCTTGTTGATGTTGATGTTTTTCTTTATAAACAATTTAATTCAGGTTAAGATTGTTTTTTTTTTCTGACTTAGTTTTCAATTTTTGTAGCACTTCATATGGCTTCAGCAAATGGAAACGTTGACATAGTGAACTATCTTATCAGCAATAAAGTGGTAAGATAAGCACATGAATACCACCATTCTTTCTATTTGCTTTTACATGATTACACCAATCATGTGTCTCTCAACTTTTCCTTTTATATGTTGTTTCTGTTTTTCTCAATGTTTTTGTTCGTAGGATATGCATTCCTGTTAAGTATGCTCATCTAAAACTTGGATAGATTATTTGGACCCAGATGGTAAATATATTTGATTTTTTCCAAAAAATTTAGTCAATAGAGCACTATATTCCTTGAGTAAATAAATCTATATTCAATGCACCACAATAAAGCCAAGAAACCATGTATGTATCTTGAGTAAATAAATCTATATTCCTTTTGCCAACGGACCCATAGAGAACAATAAGAACTATGCACAAGCCAAGGGTGTTCATGGAAACAACTGTTCTCCTTGAGGTAGATGGTAGAGATAAGGTTGGTGTATATCCCACCCCTAGACCCCAACTCTGGGTGGAATATTATACTGGGTTTGTTTGATTTGGTTTGGTTTATATAGTGGTTCCATACATCTCTCTGATGTTAAATGTTTATGAGATTCATTCCTTTCTCTAAGAGTGCTTTATTTGAACCATTGCAACATGATTCTTTGGCTTTGCAAGTCTTGTCTATTATAGGTTAAAACAAAACCCAAGAATATTTCTGTCAATGCAGGATGTCAACGCTTCTAATGTCGAGAATAACACACCTCTTCATTGGGCCTGCCTCAATGGGCGCATCGAGGTAATGTCTTTTGGTTGTTTCGTAGTGTTATAATGCCTCTCTATCCTTGGGTAGAGGGAAGGTCTGCATATATTCTAATCTTTCCAGACGCTATCTCTACGTGGTATATGATGGGTTCATTTGGTTTAGATGCAAACCAATGACAGTTTGTCCATAGGGTCATTGGCTCCCGGGAGGTCATGGGGTTAACCTGCATGAGTGTTTGCCATGTATAATATTATATACATGAAAAAAATGACAGTTTGAGCCACATTTTTAGGTTGTTAAGATACTGATTTTAGCGGGAGCAGATGTATCAAGTCTAAACCGGTATGCTGCAGCTTCAAAGTTTGTCTTTAGCATTACCCTATTCCGGTTATCAACATATTTGAGAATTGAATTGCTTGGTTATTTGTGTTACTTAGACATGAACGGACTCCTGTGGATGAAGCTGCGATTGGTGGAAAGATGGATGTTATCGATGCCATCAACACAACCGTAGCACAACTTGAACTCACAAGAGCAAGCGTTTAATGGACAACGAATGCATAGTCTCGCTCTCTTGGGCAAACATCTAGTTATGTTTCACCTTTATACCGTAGGGATGTATTCTGGATCCGGCTTGTGTAACCAAAAAAAAATTATAGCTTTGTTCCTATATCATTTTGGTAACTTTGAGTGTCCAGACCCGTTTATGTGAATCTCGATTAATCATGAGAGGCTGCACCTCAAACAAAATTCTTTAGAGGCACATAGTGTAAGTGGTTGTTTTTTTTAAACCTCTTAATGGCTCTTAAGTCTGAATCGTTCAGACCTTTTTACACACCACCTCTTATTAATTATAATTAAAATAAGATTTCAGACTTTAGACCTTTTAAAAAACAAACGGCACCTAAATATGTAATCAAACTGATGCCGCGAGATTACATGGTTGTCCGCATATCCTGATACTATAATTATTTCTAAACCAAGGAATATATGAGAAAATTTTATATTCTTTTTCACAAAACTCATAAAAATTGTTAGGCTAAATTTTTTATTTCAGCTTCAGTAAAACTTTTAAATACCATTTTAAAATTTTATTTTCTTTTTCACAAAGGAATCCAATTTGGATTTGTTTCAAAAGCAGTATCAATTATTTTTCTGGCTGAAGAGCCTCTTGAGAAATCAAATTTTTCTGACATATTAAACAAGATTTAAATTTGACATCGTGTCAGTTTCTCTTATCTTGTGTATTTTGCTTTCATTATCAATACCATTTCTGTGAATGCTTAATTCTTCAACTGGGTCTAAAGAGTTTTGAGATCTTTTATCGTCTCTTATGTCTTCTCATATATAAGAGGTAGAAACTCTTATATATGAACAATTACTTGTGGAAAATAATTTTTTCTGATTTTCATTGAATTGTATTTGAACAATTCCTTCATTAGACTGTATAACACTTCTCAAATCACTTTGTACCACAGGATTTCTATGAATATCCTGAGTAATTATCCAGTTGTCTGGGAAAACAATTTCTTCCCATTTTATAGGTCTTCGAGTAGTAATACTAGACCTACTGAAATTTGTTTCTATTAAAATGGTTTCATTTTTATCTTTATCTACCTTTTTGCACATAGGGTTTAAAATGTAAAGAGGTTTGTGATATATGCGATAACAAATACATATGACTTATGTTCCAGGAGTGTAATTATAACCATTTGTCTTAACATTTAAAGTTAAGGCATCAAGTAAATTTATATCTGATAAAGATAAACACAGATTAGGATAAACATCAAAATAGACTGGTCCTTGGGCTAGACTTGATTGGATAATTCCATAAGGGATTGTTTCTAGTTCATATTTCGCCCATCATGCAAGGCTGGAAGAAAGCTTTCCGGTAACCCTTCAAGGGTTAATGGTCTAAAAGCAATTTGGACAAGCCCTATATCTAAGAATTTATGAGTCCTTATAAAATGAGCGATATCAGATTTGTTTAACAATTTAATAATCATTTCATCATTATGTAAAGGGATAGAAGACTCGGTAGTCTTAACTATCTGTTTTAAACCTATTTTTTCAAATGTTCCTAATTTATAAATGAATTTGGGTTCTACTAAATAGTTGACAAAAAACCCTATGAACGGCTATACTGGCCTTGTAGGGGTAAATCAACTCTGAAGTTGGCATTCGACTATAGACTTAGAAAATATAATTATGAAGTATAAATAATATATCCATGTAAATCTGTAGATGTAAAAATAACAAGTATGTTTTAACACAAAATCTTAATTTAGCCAGGCTGATAAAATGAAATATAGAATTAAGAAGAATAACAAGAATACTTACAAAAGCTCTTCAACAACTTGAGCCAAATGCTTTTATTATACCCAAAAGATGCATACAAATTGTTTACAAACTGTAAATTTAGAGAGAAAAGAGAAAAGCTAAAAAGATGCATGCTTTCACCGAGGAAAGGGCTCCTTATAAAGTAAAATAAGGAACAAGAGGACAAACTAAAAAAAAACAAGCAAACAAACAACTTTTTAAAAGTAAACAGGGAGATTCCTTGATAAATGCAAATAATGCAGAAAGCAAAAGTATTTGTCGATCATTATTGCTACAGAGAAGATTCTCTCAGTGCTGGTAGACTCAATTATTTGATGTTATCTTTTAGAGAGTCTTTCAAAGTTTATAGAGCATCGTCTACGGAAAAACCAATTTGGTCTCCGTCCGGATCTTGAGCTTCCTGAGTTATCTGGTCATATGCCATGGAGATATCGGATTTAGAGTCTGATCTTCCTATGATTTTTTACAAGTCTTTCTTCATTTCTGCAATGTACAGATCAATTATCTCTGCTTTTGAGTGAGTCTCAACATATTTATGAGAAATCTTCTGTAAAGGACCGACCTTTTTGACGATTTTAATCATCAACTCATCCCTATATGGTTTCTTTGTGTCTGGATCTTCTCGAGATAGTTTATCCCAAAACTTTGTGAGACTTTTTCTCTTTAGGCAAGGTGTCATAATCTCTGTATAGTCGAAAGTTGGCTTCCATTTCCAAATCCAGGGAATACCAAATTCAATAAAAAACCAACAAGTATTTTGCCCCTCAATAATATATTGGGTTTTGTAGTTATGAACTTTTGGTGAGCAAGAAACCCATTGTTTTAAATAAAGTTTTAAGTCATCCGGAAGAATGTCTCTCGTAGTGCAAAACATTTTCCACCAATTGAAAAACTTGGAACTGGTGAGTGAAAACAGATTTCACAGATTTTCAAGAACCAAGAATGTTTATTGTTTTCATTCTCATATAAAAGAATTTTTTTCGAAACTTGAGATGTAATCCCATTAATTAAATTTAAAATTACACTTATGAAGTGGAGAAAACCATTCTCTTTCAGCTAATGGAGATATACCCCATTCTTCAAAAGATATAATCTTTTTGATAATGAATTTTGAGAAATTATAAATTTCTGTCCTATTCGAAGGAGAAAAATGAGTTATTTCTACAGAATTTGTAGAAATTAAAAGACCCTCATAGAATTGTCTTTGTTTTAAAGATCCATGGATATAATAGGTCTTATTAAGATATCTTTCCAGAAGGATTATTTTTCCACTGACTATCTTTTTCATCAATAAGAAGTATAACTTCTTTAAATTCAGTTTCATAAAACTGGGAGTCAGAATTATCTTCCTTGCTAATATTAGCATATGAAGAAGCTTCAATTTTTTTCTATTTCCTTAATATAATTAAGATATTCTTTCTAAAGGGGATGATCTCCAGGGAGAGAAGTACCTATGAGGTTCTTTAATGGATCACTAGAACTAGCTATATTTTGAGCTATTAGCTTCTTATTTTCCATCTGGATTTCAAAATTTGTGGTGGAATTTCCACTTCTTCCTCTCCCCCTATGAGAAGGATCATAACCTCTTCCTCTAGCTGAGGAGGAGCTACCTCTTCCTCTATAAGAGGAGTAGCTACTTTGAGTAGAGCTCATTCCTATAATCATGAAAGATATTCACGATTTAGAAAAGCAGGTAGATGATTTTCTGTACCTTTTTTGTAGACAATGGTGAAATCAAAAGGGGCTAAATGAGCTTGCCATCTAGCAAACATTTGTTTAGAAACATCATGTTTAAAATCTTTTTGGAACATATATTTAGCAAATATGCAATCAGTTTTTATCACAAATTTTTTGTTATAAAGATCATCTTGGAATTTTAGGACGCATTTTACAATGACAAAAAGTTCTTTTGCTATAGTAGCATAATTTTTTTGAGCATCATTCCATTTTCCAGAATGGAATCATACAAGAATTTCTTGTTTTGTTTGGGGTTCAATTTGTTTTAAAATACCTCCAAATCCTATTTCTGAAGCATCTGTTTCAATAATCTTTTCCTAAAGAGGATTTGTTAGCATTAAGCAAGGGAGATTTTTAACTTTATTTTTGTATATTTTTAACAGCCTGAGTATGATCTTTAGTCCAAGGACCACTCTTCTTTTTGAGTCTATCATAAAGAATAGAAGTATCATTACTTAGATTTTCTATATAAGCCGAAATATAATTTAGGCTACCTAGAAATCTTTGTAATTGAGTTTTATCAAGAATTTGATCAGGGAATTTAGAATTATAATCCATACACCGTTGGATAGAAATGATTCTTCTTTCTCAATATTGTGACCTAAAAACCTGACCTTAGTTTGGAAAAGAGACATTTTTGCTTTATAAATGACTAAACCATTTTGTATAACTATTTTTTTTAAAGAGATCAAGGTGTCCAAAATGGCTTTCTATGTCCATCGAGAAAACCAAAATATCGTCTATATAGACAATTATGAAGTTACTGTATGGATAAAAAATATCGTTCATAATTTGTTGAAATTCAGACGGAGCATTTTTTAATCCAAAAGGCATGACCGTCCATTCATAGTGTCCAATAGGGACATTAAAAGCAGTTTTATACCTATCTTCTTTTTTAATTTGGATTTGCCAATATCCAGATTTTAAATCAAATTTTGAAAATATTAAGGCTTGGAATAACCTGTCAAGTAAGTCTTTTTTATTTGGGATCGGATGTCTAATCCATTTTAAGACTTTGTTTAGGGGTTTGTAATTTATCAGAAGACGAGGAACCCCTCTTTCTTGTTCAGAATGTTTATTAACATAAAAAGCCGTACAAGACCATGGAGATTTTGAAGGTTTAATAAGACCTTTTTCTAATAAAGAAGCTATTTCATTTTTGCAAAGATCTATGTACTCGACATTCATTTGACAAGGTCTAGCCTTGGTTGGAATATTCTTTTCCAAAAAATCTTCCTCATAAGGAAGTGAAACAACATGTTTCTTTCTATCCCAAATAGCATTTGGATGATCATTACAAATTTCAAGAGAAAATTTGTTAGTGATATAATCAATTTTTTTGTTTAAGTTTTGGGTTTGAAAGCTTTTCTTCAAAATGGTGAAGAAGTTTAATTCTTGTTTTAAAGAACATAGTTGAAAATTTTTTCTATCAATTTTTTCTTGAAGTTCATTTAAGAACTTTTTTACAGGTTTGTTTATAAAATCAAACCTTAGAGATTTTCCTTGAAAAAACCCTGTTAATCCTTTTTTTTTATTTTATCAATTTGTTGTTAAGAATATATGGCATATATAAACGGAAGATCAAGAATAAGTTAGCTAGAAATATCTTTTGCTAATAAAAAACTCATAGGAATACAATTTCTATTTTTACAAATATAAGACTTAGGAAGCTTATATTTGATATTAAGAGATCCTCCTCCAGCATGGGAGAGAGAATGAGAAGTTTTTTGAAAATATCTAGTAGGAATCAAACCTTCCTGAATAATATTTAGATCAGCTCCGCTGTCAATCATGGCAATAAACTCTTTTTGAAAAGTTCCTTGTATAAGAAGAGTGATTTTAGTATACCATTTTTGAGAAATAACCATATTTAATATAGAGAGATGGTTATTATATGAGTTTTGAGCTTCATCATGAATTTCTTCATCACTTTGATCAATAGGTTTATCTTTAAGTTTTAAATAAATAACATCAAGATTTTGATGTAAGATGGTATTATCAAGGTTTTCAATTTCTTTTTCTAAATCTTTAAAAGAAATAGTGTGTTCAATTGAATATTTTTTTAGCTAGAAGTCTATTAACTTCTCTCATAGAGTAATCCTGAAGATTTGGATTATAAGATGAAGAGGGTTTTTAATCAAGCTCTTCTAAATTATCAATAATTTCAACACGAAGAATAACATCTTTTATCTTCTTTAAGATTTTTAAAATATTATCATTTGATAAAACGTTTATATTCAAATCTTGAAATTGAGAAGCAAGCGTATAAAACTCATATCCTTCTTTAAAATAAGGAGTGGAATCTGAAGTAAGTTTATTAAACTTATCTTCTGGGATTTCTTTCTTTTGACAAGGTCTACCATAAGAACAAGCATTGCAATCTTTAATAGAAAAGTTTGACATAAGGTCATCTAGATCCTGATCAGAATCGTCATAAGAACTCGTAAACGAGTTATTATCAGAGAAACTCTTTTCACTATCAGAATCTGAAAGGAGAAAGAGTTTAGACAAATAATCTTTTATAGTTTGATCAGTATCAAGACTGTTAATCTTTTTCTTTGTCCAACAATTTGAAGCATAATGGCCTACTTTGCCACATTTATGATAAACAATAGAATTAACAATTTTCTTTTTTGAAAAACGTTTTAAATCTTTTTTATCATGATTTTTAAATTCCTTGTCAATATGTCTTTTCCTTTTTCTAAAATTTTTTCTATGGAAAAAATCTTTTTGTTCTCGGTCTTGAGAAAACTTTTTCTTCTTTTTTTGAGAAGGCATATCCATTCCAAATTGATCACAGAAATCACCTAACTGTCTTTTTTCAAGAGACTGTTGGTTTTTAATTTGGTTTTTTAAGGCTAACTCATTATGTTGGATCAATAATTGTATTCAAGATTAAATTGTCAAAAGGGGTTTATTTTGTAATACTAGTTAATTCCTTAGGGGGTGTTTTGGTAGATTTCTAGTAATGCCTAGGTCATGTTGACCTACATATAAAAGGTATTTTTGTTTCTAGATTTCATAGATTGAGGAGGCCGCAAATTCTAATTTTACACGCACACGAGGTATTGATCTGTACACCAAGAACACACACACACGTATTCATCTGATTATCAAGAGATATATGGCATATTGATTTGATTTCTATTCATATCTTGTTCTTATTGTGTTGTGTGATTGTTTATCAACTGATATCTGGGTTTAATAAGTGGTATCAGAGCCATTGAATCAAGTTTTGGATTGAAAAATCATTTTTTTTTCGAAAACTTCACTGTGTGAAGATCGATTGGTTGATTTCTTGTGTTTTTGAGCATAAAATCGATTTGATTATGCGTGTTTTATGTTATTGAACAACATTAGATTGCCTATTCACTGTTAAAAACATCAATCGATTGGTATTTTGAAGATTTTTTGAAGTTTTGGTCATAAAGATATCGACTACTGTTCCATTCGATTTGAAGCATAACAGTTGTTTTTAATCATTGATTTTGATTGAGTTTTGATCGCAGTATGTATGTAGATGATTTGTGTGAATTTTACACTGTATTAACCTTTTGAAGTGTTTTTTAATTGAAAATCGAAGCACAGGGTCGAACATATGATGAACTCGCAAGTTCTTTGAAGAACTCGCAATCCTCTAATTTTCGCAGGGTGTTGAAATTGTTTAAGTATAAGTTTTGCATGTATGTGTGTAGCGAAACCTCAGGATTCGCTATCCCTTTGTTTACGAAAGTTTAAATTTCACAGGGTTTTTAATTATTGAAAGTTTCACTAAGTGTAAGTTTCTCAAGCCTCTTGGTTGCGAAAACCAAAGAACTCGCAGATTATAGACTTGCGAATTCCCTAAGATTCTCAAGTGATATCTACGAATCCTTGTTTCCTTAGCATTTAAAATTTTCACCAAGTGTAGGATTCACAAGTTTCTAAAATTGCTTATCCACTCAGGTTGCGAAAGTTGCTTACGAAAGTTTCTCAAAAATTCTAAGTCTAGAATTTGTGAATCAATCACTTACGAATTCTTCCTTACGAATGTCCAAAAATCGCAACCCTGTTTTCTACGAATTTTACTTGTGAGAATGTGTTTTCTGAATTTATTCTAAGGATAAGATTCTCTAAGTACTACTTCGCGAATTGTTAAGGTTTCGCAGGTTGTGAGTTTGCGAATTCTAAGTTTCTTGATTTCTCTTGTCTGCTAATTCTATCTATCTTTGCGAATTCTTAAAGTTTAGCAGGTTTGTTGGTTGCGAATTTCTATTATCTGCGGATCCAAATCACTCTAGCTTGCGAATTCTAAAGTCTTTTCTTTATTTTTGCGAATCTTTGTGTGATCCTTATTGTATGCGAATTCTGCACTTGAGCTTTTTGGAAATTTATCTTTCTGAAATTTTTGAGTGTAGACTTTATCCATCTCTTGATTCAAAAGATCTTATTAGTTGATTCTCTTTGTACAGATAAGTTTGCTTTCTAATCATACAGCTAAAGATGTCGAACCAACTTCTCTCTATGGGCTCTCAGTCCAAACCTCCTGTCCTCTTGGCAAATGAATACCAACAATGGAAGAAGAGAATGATCCAGTTTCTGAATCACAAAAGCAGAGATTACATGGAATCAATAACTACTGGTCCAGTAAATCCAATGATCACATTTCCTGGTCAAGCTGAAACTGAAACCTCTCCCGAAATCCCTGACAGATATGTTTCCAAACCGTATGAATACTTCACAGAAAAGGAGAAAGATCTGTACAAGATAGATGAAAAGGCTCTCATTTACCTGACGATGGCCATCCCAAATGACATCTACAATCGGGTAGACAGTCGAAATTCAACTAAGGAAGTCTGGGATGAACTAGCAAGACAATTTGAGGGAAGTGAAGCTTCAATTCAAGCCAAGCAAAATCTGTGCATTAATGCCTATGAGGAATTTCATGCAAGGGAAAGAGAGACACTGCTTGATACCTATAACAGATACAACATCATTCTGAATGACCTGAGGAGGAACATTATCTCTAAATCTGCTTCTGAGATAAACTATAAGTTCATCAAGAACTTGAACCTTGAATGGAAGAACTTTTCCATCAACCTTCAGATGTCAAAGAACATGGCTCAAGAGAACGTAACTGATATCTTCTCGACTCTTTCTCAGCATGAAGAAGAGGTGAGAACTATCAATAACGAGTCCAAGAATCTGAAGGACTCTGTGGCTCTCATAGCTGGGAAAGGAAAAAGTTCAAGTTCTGGTCCTGTATCTTCTGCAAGGTCAAAGAAGAAAGTGTCTAAAGCGTTTGTCACGGAGTTTACTGAGTCTGATTTTGCTTCTAGTGATGAAGAACTGGAGATTGATTCTGATGATGATATACAAAATTTCTCTGAGAACTTGGCACTGATTACACGTCAATTCAAGAAGAGCTTTGGCAAGAAGAAGTACTATTCAAAGCCAAAGTATGAAGGGTACAAGAAAGAGAAGTCTGAAATGAGATACAAGCCAAGGTATGGAAGAAGAGAGGAAAAACGAGAAGAGAGGAAAGATGAAAGGAAGGAAGATAGAAGAGAAGAAAAGAGAGAGGAAAAGAAAGAAGAGAAAAAGGATGAACCGGGCAGATGCTATAATTGTGGAAAATTTGGACACTTTTCCAGAGACTGTAAGTTCAAGAAAGTCAAGAACTCAGAATACTATGCAAGGAAGTCTCTAATTGCCAAGAAAGCGAAAGAGGGAAAGGTGCTTATGGCTGAAGAGGAAAACTGGTTGTTCCAAAGTTCTGATGAAGAGGAGCAAGCGCACTTCACTCAAGTCTCCTACATGGCAAAACTTGATGGTGATGATGAAGCTTCTGAGGCTCATTCCGAAGATGACAACTCTGAGGTAAATTAAAATTCTGAACTTATTGAATCTCTGATGGTCCAAATCCACAATATGAAAGATGAGTTTGAATTGTTGAAAGGTAAACTTAGCTCCACACATCAAACAACCTTGAGTTTTCGTGATGAAAACACTTTGCTGAAAGTTGTTGTGGAAGAAAAGGAAAAAGAGAAACAAAGTTTAAAAGCTGAAAAAGAATCTTTAAAAGGAAAAATATCTGGTTTAGAAAAGGATCTTGTAAATCTTAATGCTGAAAAGGGTGATTTCAAAATCAAATTCGAAGTCTGTTTTCAAGAAAGAAATGAAGCTTACACCAAGATTAAGCAATTGGAGGATATTAACATGAAACGAGGTCAGACTGAGCAGACATTAAATCTATTGACCAATAAACTCCAAGATGAAATATTTTATGAAGTTAAACCAGGTTTGGGTTTGCCAATTAACGATGTTTTGAAAAAGGCCCCGGAGCACTTATATAATTTTGATAAACTTGGCTCCACAGTCAGACCCATTCCTAACATTCGTGCAACATTTGTTGAAGCAAGTACTTCTAAACCTCTTACAGAGACCAAAGGTAAAGTAGAAATGGGAGAGGACAAGTCTTGTGGAACTGATTCTCAAAATTCTTTTAACTCAGTTGGTTTCAAATATAGTGATTTGAACAAAAGCTATGAGACTCGAAAGATCGAATTTGCTGAGTCTGAATCACTGTTTACCACACCTTCAAAAGAATCAGTCAACAATAACACAGTCCCACCTGAGACTGAATGCAAACACGATGAGTATGAATCAGATGTCGATCCATCAATGATACCATCAGTCTCAAATCCCATTGCTCATAAACCTTTACTTGTTGAAAAGGTTGAAGAAGAAACTGTCATCACGAATGGATCTTGTTTCAAAAATGACAAAATGGAGTTTATTGAGAACATGACTAAAGAAATGTTTTCTGAAATAATGAATGCTTCAGACTCTGATCCTGTTTCTATTTCAAAGGAGTCAAATTCTGTGAGTGATCATACATCTGAATTGATGAAACAAATTGATATGTTGCAATAGTCTCTTGATGAGATTGAAGATGAAAACTTTGATCTCAAATTTAAACTTGAAAAATCTTTGAAAGATAATCAAGAGCTTTGCACAAAGATCAATGATTTGAAAGCACGTTGTTTAAGAATGTTTCAAAAGATAAACAGATGTTTAATGATCCAAGCTGGAAGGTAAGATTTAATCCAGAATTTGATGCTCCTGCAAAACCTCCAGTTATTTACTCTGATTGTCCTGAATATCAACCTAGTACTTTTGAGAAGGGTGAGACTTCAAGTATCTCACGAAAAGAATTACCTTCTAAGAAAGAGACTAACAAGTTCCTGTTTCTGTTTCAGATATGAAAGGAAATGGAGTTGGGAGGAGTAAGAAGAATAAAAATGATTATTTGAATTTTTGTGAAACTTCTGTTGCAAACAGTTGTACTACAGACAGTGATGTTTTGAAATGTACTTCTTTTGATGGACATGAATGCCAGATTTGTTCCGATAAATCTAAATTTATGATATTTTCTCGAAAGAATTTATATTGCAAACACTGCTGGGACAATTCTTTCAAATACTACTCCATTCCTAAGTCCAAGAAGAGTAAAAGAAAAGCTAAACTGAATCTTAATTCCAATTTTTCCACACAACCAAAGTGTTTCGTGCTAAGGTTACTCATCCAAGATCTAAAAAGCATTTTAAGGAATTAAATGTTAAAATGGTTTGGAAATAGGTTCCAAAACCCCGATATGAATGGAGAGTGAAAGTCAAACCTGCTGATATTCCTGAACTGCTTGAAGCTAACAGCGAAGGACCCATTTTGATATGGGTACCAAAGAAAAACTAATTGTTTCTTTTGCAGGCCTGTCGAGTGTGGGTGATAGATTCCGGATGTTCACGCCACATGACAAGATTCAAGCACCTCCTACATAACTATGTGGAGGAGCCTGCTGGAGCAGTTCGGTTTGCAAATTCAGAAGTAGAAGGACATGTCAGTGGATATGGAATGCTTGATAATGGAGTTGTGAAGATACAGAGGGTGCTATATGTTGAAGGTATTGATCACAATCTGTTTAGCACCAGTCACTTTTGTGACATGAAATACCAAGTTCGCTTCACAACATCTCATTGCTATCTAGAGGACCTAGATGGTTACGAAGTCTTTAGAGCTGAACACCATGGAAATCTATATTATGTAGATTTTCCGACATTGCCCGCCACACGTCCCGTATGTATATTAGCCAAAGCATCTAAAGCACAATCGTGGACGTGGCATCGCCGCTTGTCTCATCAAAATTTTAGATCAATAGCTAAGCTACAGAGACAAGGTTTGGTCAAAGGTCTACCAGAAATGAGGTTTAAGAAAGACTCACTATGTTCTACATGTGAGTTGGGCAAAATGAGACGAAGCACATTCAAGTCCAAAACTGAATCATCAACCTCATCTGCACTGGAACTTATTCATATGGACCTTTGTGGCCCAATGCAAACAACATCTATCAACGACAAGAAATACATCTTAGTAATGATAGATGACTATTCAAGATATACATGGCTCGAGTTTCTTCGCAACAAGTCAGATGCGCCAGAACTGATTATCGCTTTTATTAAGCGCATTCAAGTACGTCTTCAATTGCCAGTCCGAACTCTTCACAGTGATAACGACATGGAGTTCAAGAATGATACCTTGCAGAGTTATCTCATCTCTGTGGGAATCTCACACAAATTCTCCGCAACCTACACTCCATAGCAGAATGGCATTGTTGAACGGAAGAACAACACTCTTGTTGAATCTGCTCGTACTATGCTTGCATATGCTAATCTACCCATGTATCTTTGGACTGAGGCAGTCGCGACAGCTTGCTTCACTTAGAATCGTACCATTGTGGTCAAACGCTTTGATAAAACAACATATGAGTTGATCAATAATTGTAAACCTAATATCAAATTCCTTCGTGTTTTTGGTTGCAGGTGTTACATTCTACGAGAGCGTCAAGGACTATCAAAATTTGATAAGAAAGCGGATGAAGGATATCTCGTTGGATACTCGTTGACATCCAAAGCTTATCGAATCTACAATATTCGAACCAAGACGATTGTTGAGAGCATGAATGTATCTTTTGATGAGAATTCTACTCGGACTTCTGAACACAACTGTTCAGAACTCGGACTCAAAAACAAAGCTTCTATTCAATTCGGAATAGAACCAGTGTCTAAAACGTCTACTTCTTCTACCACTAACTCTATCCCATCTGAGTTAGATTTGTTGTTTATTGATGCCTTTGATGAAATTTGTGCAGACTTTGCCAAAGGCATATCAACATCAACACCAAGATCGGAGGTCCCCACTCTTTTTGAAGACATGTCTGGACCGTCCGAAGAAGTCACTGAAACTGCATCTCCATCAGGTACAACTACACCATTAGTTTCTGACTCTACTAATGCTGTATCTGTCTTTGTAGATATTCTTTCTGGAAATGAAGTCCCGAGTACTTCAGCTCCTATTCCAGAAGCTTCAATATCCAAAACTTCTGTACAAGATGTCCCGAGCACATCTGTGGATATACCTGTAGTTCATGATGAATACAATGAATCGAATACGCAACAAACAGTTGAATCCTTGCCAAGCACACACCGATGGACAAAGGATCATCCCCTGCATAACGTGATAGGAGACGTACAATCTGGTGTCAAGACATGGTCTGCGTTAGCAAATTTCTGCATGTTTTCAAGCTTCCTTAGTTACCTAGAACCAAAGAAAGCATCAGAAGCTCTACGTGATCCCTTCTGAATTTCTGCTATGCAAGACGAGCTTCTGCAATTCGAACGGAACAAGGTTTGGCACTTGATCCCACTACCTCAAGGTAAAACTGTTATTGGAACTAAGTGGGTATTTAGAAACAAGAAAGACGAGGCTGGAGTAGTTGTGAGAAACAAATCTCGATTGGTTGCAAAAGGGTACTGTCAAGAGGAGGGCATTGATTATGACGAAACGTCGCCCCTGTTGCGAGGATCGAAGCCATCAGAATCTTCTTAGCATATGCAGTGCATAAGAACTTTACAGTCTATTAAATGGACGTAAAGTCATCTTTTCTAAATGGCGTTCTGCATGAGGAGGTCTATGTTGCACAAGCTGAAGGCTCCGTTGATCCTCATCACCCTGATCATGTCTACGTGTTAGACAAAGCGCTGTATGGTCTTTGAGCACCACGAGCCTGGTATGAAACTCTTACCAAATTTCTTCTTGCTTCTGGTTTCAAGAAAGGTACGGTTGACACTACCTTATTCTCAAAAGGCAAGGTGAGGACTTGATTCTTATTCAGATTTATGTTGACGACATAATATTTGGGTCGACAAATCAGAAATTCTGCAAGAACTTTTCTAAAATCATGGAAACAAAGTTTGAAATGTCGATGATGGGTGAATTAAATTTCTTTCTTGGTTTACAAGTAAAGCAACTACCCGAAGGCATTTTCATTAATCAAGCCAAATACATAAAAGATATGTTAAGAAAGTTCAATATGTCAGACAGTTCAGTCATGAAAACACCAATGGCTACTGGTACACTCTTAGATGCAGATTTATCTGGTAAACCTGCAGATCAAAAGGTGTATCGTAGCATGATTGGTTCTTTACTTTATCTGACTGCCAGTTGCTCAGATATAATGTTTGCAACCTGTTTTTGTGCGAGATATCAAGCTAATCCCAAAGAGTCGCACTTTAATGCTGTTAAGCAAATCCTTAGATATCTCAAAGGCACTCCAAATTTAGGCCTTTGGTATCCAAAGGATTCTTGTTTTGATCTAACTGCCTTTACAGATGCTGACCATGCAGGATGTAAGCTAGACCGAAAAAGTACTTCTGGATCATGTCAATTTATAGGTGACAAACTTGTGATTTGGACCTCAAAGAAACAAAACTATGTTTCACCGCCACTGTGAGGCAGAATATGTAGCTGCTGCTAGCTTCTGTTCGCAAGTCCTTTGGATGAAGACTCAGTTAAGGGACTTTGGGTACAACTACAAGCGCGTGCCTATTTATTGCGATTCCAAGAGTGCAATCGCCATAACAACTAACCCGGTTCAGCATTCATAGACCAAGCATATAGATGTACGCTATCACTTCATCAAAGATCATGTAGAAAAAGGTGATATTGAAATGTACTTTGTTCAAACTGACTTCCAGTTAGCTGACCTTTTCACCAAGCCGTTGGATGAAAAGAGGTTCCAGTTTCTAATAAGCAAACTTGGAATGTTGAACATGTCTTCTTAGACCTTACTCATGATTCGAGGGGGAGTCTTCTGAATCTTAATCTTGCGGTTTGTATATTGATTCTCCAACTGTTGCTAACGATAGAGGAATCATTTTTCACAAATGATTACTACGATTTCTTTTGTGTGCAGGATAGTTCAAGTGACAATGGCTTCTAATCACATCTGATTAGAACCCGTACTTCAATGATTTGATTTCTATTCAAAAAAAAATTTGCGTTGAGGGGGAGCTTAATTGTCAACCACTTTTGTTTTGAGGGGGAAAATTGTATTGTCAAACACAAAATGTCTTTGACATCTCCAAATCTTTATTCTTTATGTGTAACTGTGCTCCTTTGTGCTTTCATGTACAAAAGACTGTTAAACAACACATTCTTTTAGGAAAATACATGGGATTTGATGTGTGAGCTTAACTGAAATTCCATGGATTCACGTTAACCAGTGTTTCCTACCCAGGAAGTATTCCCTGAGTGATTAAAGGGAAAGGGGTAAAAAGATTGAGTGTTGGTGTGTGAAGAGGTAAAATGAAAATGAGAGATGGGTTAGTCGTAAGCTCAAATGCTTAAAAGAAAGAGGGTGAGAGAACAGAGTAAAAGAATATCAGACTCTGCACCAAACTTCTTTCTGAGCCGGGCAACCACATTATCTGATTGGTTCACATTCTTTGGTGACCATCATTGAAATAGGCATCTAGCCCATGCCATCTCTTGCATAAACCCCACCAACTACTCATTCTTTTCTCAAAAAGAGAATGTTTCACATTTTCTGGGGACGCAACACCTACGCTATTGTTTCTTCACTTGGAAGATACTAATATTGAAAAAAAAGGAAAGTTGCCCCACCTTCGACCCTTTCTCATGCACATTGAGTCTTTGTATAATTTGTTGCTGTCTCAACAAGTTTACATACTTTGAGCCTACATTGAAAAGCAATCATCTATGCTTAATTTCTTTCCTACACATGCACGAGCACACAAAAATCTGTTTTCTATCAGAACATTCATAGATAACCATGTGTTATTCGATGATTGAATGGAAGTCCTGGGGATCCTACTGACTAAAGCTTTTCAGAAAAAGTTCTACAAGAAGCCAAGTTCAAATAGTCAGAGGTATTCTTCTGGTTTTAACAACTATGCTCATAAGGAGAGAGTTGAAGGAAACAGATTTGAAGGAAAGAAATTTGAAGGAAAGAGAATAGAGGAGAAGAAGCCTGAAGAGAGAAGATATCATGTTGAAGGAAAGAGATTAGAGGAGAAGAAGCCTGAAGAGAGAAGATATCATGCTGAAGGGAAGAGAATAGAGGAGAAGAAGCCGGAAGAGAGAAGGTATCAGTCTGAAGGGAAGAGAATAGAAGAGATGAAACCGGAAGAGAGAAGGTTTCAAGCTGAAGGATCCAGTCAGTCAGAACCACCAACGTGCTACAACTGTGGCAAAACAGGTCACTTTGCCAGAGACTGCCTAAGACCAAAAGTCAGAAACTCCGATTATTACAAGAACAAAATGCTTCTTGCAAAGCAATAGGAGGCTGGTAAGGCACTGATGGCAGAGGATGAATACTGGCTTGATCATTCAGACGAGGAAGAAGAGGATGAAGAGAAGGATGAAGCAGTCAACATGTGCTGAATGGGAAACCAGGAATCTGAAGCTGAAGCAGATTCAGATGACGAAGAGAAAGATGAGGTATGTGTTTTATCTTATTCAGATCTCTTAACTCAAATGCATATCATGAAGTTAAAACTCAAAGAGTTAGAGTCGAATCTTAAGCGGGAAGAGGGTGTCATTACAAACAAAAACCAATCAATACAGAAACTTAGCGATGAAATTGCTGAGAAGAAAGTATTGGTTGAGGTTTTACATAGAAACAATGACACCAGCGCGAAAGAACAGACTATAATTCTTAAAGAGAATTCTGAAGTTAAGACTAAACTAAGAAAGAGTGAGCTTGATTTATATGAGCTTACGAAATTTCATTCTTCATGTACCAAAGAAAACTTTTCTTTACTTGCTAAATTAAAAAGTTTGGAAGAGAAGTTATACAAAATGGGTCAAACTGAACAAACTATTCATCTGAACAAACCCAAAGAGGAAATAGAGAAATGGGGAATCGGTTATAAGAATCCTCAATGTCTTCAAAAAGGTATAGATGAAGTGCCTGCACTTTATGATCTTACTGCTTTGAAAATAGCTCGAAGAATCCCTGAGTTTAAAGTTTTATGGATTGGACTATCTGAAGAGGATGAAGCCAAGGAAACTGAAAATCGTTTGAAATCATCTAAAGTTCACCTTCCATTTTATTATGCGAAAGTGAATAATAGTTATGATCGAAAAGATCAAAAGAAATCTCTTTCAAATGACTTCTTTCAAAGTTATTCTGAAAAAGAGATGGAGGCGAAGCCTATTAAAGGTAAAATTTACGTCTCTCCTCTTGTTTTGGAAAGTCAAATTTCTGAACTCAAGAACTCTTTATCAGATGAAAGACTTTTGATTGAGATTCAACAAATTTTTTTTTCAATCGTGCTGAAAAATGTTATTATTTCAAAGGCTTCTAAATCTGATGACATGTTTGGTTTAACAAACAGTGGATTTGATTTTCTTAACTCCGACGGTGGTTTGAATGGATGTTTTGAACAATTTGATTTTAATGCGAAACTTCCTAACTATTCATCCTTTGTTGTGAAATCTTTGGGAAAACCAGTATGCCTGTTGAAAGTGCAAAATCAACGAAAGTTGATAAATCAGTCTCTGTGAAAGCTAAAAATGCTAAAGGTAAGAATATATCTCAGCACTCACATAAACCGAACACTACTGGTAATTCTAAGAAGAAGCATTCGTTTGTTGCTCATAATTCTAACTCACGAGTTTCACATGTTTCAGATCTGAGCAAGTGAAAGCCAGAAGTTAAATCTCAATGGAAACCGAAACAGAAGCTTGACAAGGCTGATGCATCTTTTTGTAGAGTTAATTGGAATAAGACTTTACCTAGTAAAGATATTTTGAAAGCGAATGACGCTACTATTTTGAAATACTCTTTTACGCAACTATTCCAATTATCTAAATCTGCTAGAAAGTCTTCCTTTTATGATAAACATGTTTCTAATTCTTGTCAAGATTTTGAGATTTGGTTTGGCAATTATCATGTGCATTCATCTCATCATAATGCTTCAAATAAATTTCAAATGAAAAGAGGACCCAATTTCAAATGGGTACCAAAATCAAGTGCTAACACAGCAGGACCCAAATTTCAGTGGGTACCGAAAGCTAAATCTGTGTTGCAGGCACCCAACGTTTAAAGAGGAGCTTTGGATATGACTTCTAGACAAAACAGTCTAGGACTCGTACCTCATAAGAAGGATGAATTTTTTTTTTGAACACAACAGTTCAAAACCCGGTCTTAAATGCCAAAATGGTTTATGAACACGTCTGTTCAGAACCCGTGCTTAAGAAGATAAAATGGCTTTTGAACAAATCAGTTCAAGACCCGCTCTTCAATGCTCAAAAGTCTTAATTCCATCTTTGTTTTAAGACTATCTGTTGGGAACTGAAGAAAAGCTTAAGAGTTTAATGCTGCTAGGTATTACTGCTTCCAGTAGAATTAATGTTGCTAGTCAAAGTTAGTGCTGCTTGAACAAAGTTAGTACTGCTTAGCTAGTTAGTACTGCTAGAGGTTAGTGCTGCTTAGTAGTTAATGCTGCCAAGTTTGAGTTAATACTTCCAAGGTGATTATTGCTTCTTATGAGATGAAGATCCGGAATAAAAGAATGACAGCTGGATAGACTGAAGATATTCATGGAAGATATTCTGAAGATATTTTAATTAATTGTAATTATCTTTTATCTTTAGTATATGTATAGAACGTATAGAATAGTTTTAGATTGATCAATTGATTCTAAGTTTTTTTTAAGAGAGAAAATCAACCTCAAGGCATAGTTCCTAATTCTAGAGAAGTAGAATTCGTCTTGAAAGAGTCTGTTCTTCAAGATTGAGATTGTGTGTGTAATCTTGTGATTTAAAGCATTCAATACAAGTTTACAAGTTGTTCATCATATTTACTGTTTGTTTACTGTTTCATTGAATATCAAAGTGTTATTTCGCAAATTTCTTTGATATTGTTTCTGAGTATTTATTCTTGTTAAGAATTCGATCCTGACAAGTGGTATCTACTGCTAATACAGTTACTGCTGCTGACACAGTTACTACTTCTAACAAGGTTAGTACTGCTAAGCATGCAAGTGCTGCTAATACAGTTAGTGCTTCTAACACCAGTACTGCTTCTAGCAAACGTGCATCCAAACCTATTATTGTGACTAAGTACTCCAGTAATGAGGAGTCAAAGTTTAAAAATCTTGTCAAGAAGGAATGCAAATATTTTGATGAGAAAGGGGTACCCAAGACCACTGTGGTTTGGGTTCCTAATTATACTAACTGATTTATCTTATGTGCAGGGCAACCAACAGCTCAAGGGGAAGAGCATATGGCATGTTGATAGTGGTTGCTCTAGGCACATGACAGGAAACATGTCATGCCTTCAGGATTTCAAGCATATCAATGGAGGACATGTTGTATTTGGAGATAATCTTACAGGTGAAAAAATAAGTGGAAAAGGTAATGTTACAAAAGGTAAGATGACATTTGATGATGTCTACTATGTTGATCAGCTAAAGTACAACCTGTTAAGTGTATCACAGGTTTGTGACAAACAACATAGCATATTATTTACCAATACAGAATGTATGATCCTTGCTCCAGGGTTCAAGGTAGTTGATGAAAGCATGATACTACTTAGAACTCCAAGAAAGGACAATGTGTATTGTCTAGATATGAACAATGTTTCAAGTGATTCATCCCTGAACTGTCTTGTTTCAAAAGCTTCTGTGGATGAATCCTATCTTTGGCACAGAAGGATGTGTCACATGAATTTCAAGACAATGAACAAACTTGTTAAAAACAACCTTGTAAGAGGTTTACCATCAAAAGTCTTTTCATATGATGATCATTGTGTTGCTTGTCTTAAAGGCAAACAACACAAAACTTCTCATAAGTCCAAAGAATTAAATACAATTTCTTCTTGTCTCCAGTTATTGCATATGGATCTGTTTGGTCCTACAAATGTTATGAGTATAGGCAATAAATCTTACTGCATGGTTATTGTTGATGATTACTCCATATTTACTTAGGTATATTTTCTAAGGATTAAGGATGAGACAAGTGGACTGATCAAATCCTTTATCCTAAGAATTGAAAACCAGACTAATCAAAAAGTAAAAGTCATTAGGTCTGATAATGGAACTGAATTTAAAAATATTGACCTAAACACCTTTTGTGAAGAGAAAGGCATTGAGAGACAATATAGTGCCCCTAGGACTCCTCAACAGAATGGTGTTGCTGAGAGGAGGAATAGGACACTAATAGAGGCTGCTAGATCTCTGTTGGCTGATTCTAAACTGCCAATTACTTTCTGGGCTGAAGCAGTGAATACTGCCTGTTATGTCCAAAACAGAGTACTAGTAGTCAAGCCAAAGAACAAGACCCCATATGAGCTTTTAAAAAAAAGAAAACCCTTTATTGGATTTTTCAAACCTTTTGGGTGTCCTTGTACAATTCTCAATACCAAATCTCACTTAGGTAAGTTTGATAGCAAGGCAGATGATGGATTTCTTGTTGGTTATTCATCTCAGAGTAAGGCTTACAGAGTTTTTAACTCTTCTTCTAGAATAATCGAAGAAAGTGACAATGTCAAATGCAATGAGAACACACCAAATCCTATTGGGTCTGGTCCTCAGTGGCTGTTTGACATTGATTCACTAACTAACTCTTTTGGTTTCAGTAGTGATGATTATGCAGGTTCAGAAAATGGAGGATCAGGGACTACTCAAGTTCAAGACAATATACCCCAGTCTGTGATTTATCCCATACCTATAGTGAATCCTGTTGAAGACTGTGAAAAGGAGCCATCTACTGAACCAAATCATAGTGAAGAAGAAAGAAGAGATGAGGAGAGTCAAGAAAATAAAGATCCAGAAGTAGCTGCTGAAATCACCTCAGTTGAGTTGAATGACTCCAATCTAGAGGTTGGACTCAATGAAGAACCCAATCATCACACCATAACTCAAAAGAATCATCCTCCTAAGCTGGTAATAGGAGATATCGCTTCTCCTATGATGACTAGAAATCAAAGCAGGCTGCAAGAAATGCAAGACCAACAGCATACAGTTCTTTCTTGCTTTCTATCCCAACTTGAGCCTAAGAAGGCTCATGATGCTATGAAATAGTCCAGCTGGATAGAAGCTATGCAAGAAGAGCTGCTACAATTCAAGCTGCAAGATGTTTGGGATCTGGTAGACCTTCCTAAAGGTCAAAGAGCAATAGGCACAAAAGGGGTATTCAATAACAAGAGAGATGAAAGAGGGATAGTAATAAAGAACAAAGCAAGGTTGGTGGCACAAGGGTATACACAAGAAGAAGGAATAGATTATGAAGAAGTATTTGCTCCAGTGGCTAGGATAGAAGCAATCAGATTGTTCCTTGCCTATGCTTCTTATATGAAGTTCAAAGTCTACCAAATGGATGTAAAAAGTTCATTTCTATATGGCTCAATTGAAGAAGAAGTATATGTCTGTCAACCACCAGGGTTTGAAAACTCAAGCTATCCAGAAAAAGTATACAAACTGAAGAAAGCACTTTATGGACTGCATCAAGCACCAAGAGCATGGTATGACACTCTGTCATCCTATTTTTTAGAAAATGGCTTTGAAAGAGGAGTAATTGATAAGACTCTATTCATCAAAAGAAGGAAGAAGAAAATCTTGCTGGTCCAAATCTATGTGGATGATATCATCTTTGGATCCACAAGAGAAAGTATGTGCAGGGAGTTTGAGGAACTAATGCATCAAAGATTCAAAATGAGTTCCATGGGGGAACTTACCTTTTTCCTTGGACTCCAAGTCCAACAGAAGACAGATGGTATTTTTATCAGTCAGTCCAAGTATATGCAGGACATTCTAACCAAGTTTGGATTCTCAGATTCAAAGCCTGCCAGCACACCTATGGAGACACACAAGCAGATAACAGCAGATCTTGAGGGGGAGGATATGGATGTTCATCTTTATAGATCCATGATTGGCTCTCTCATGTATCTTACAGCTTCTAGGCCAGATATAATGTTTCCAGTCTGTGCATGTGCAAGATTCCAAGTTAGGCCAAAGCAATCACACTTTCAAGCTGTTAAGAGGATATTCAGATATCTCAAAGGGCAACCTAGATTGGGACTTTGGTATTCTCATGACTCATCATTTGACCTACTTGCATACTCAGACAGTGATTTAGGTGGAGCAAATTTGGACAGAAAATATACTTCTGGAGGGTGCCAGTTTTTGGGTGCAAGACTAGTTTCATGGCAATGCAAGAAACAAACCACAATGTCCACATCTACAACAGAAGCAGAGTACATAGCAACTGCAAGTTGCTGTTCTCAAGTGTTATGGATTCAGAATCAAATGCTGGACTATGGGGTAACCTTTTTACACACTCCAATCTTTATTGATAATAGCAGTGCTATTAGCATTGTTAATAATCCTGTCCAGCACTCAAAGACAAAGCACATTGAGATCAGGTATCACTTTATAAGAGACTGCAATGAAAAGAAACTTATTCAAGTTGTAAAAGTTCATACTGATAACCAGTTTGCTGATCTATTCACTAAAGCCTTTGATGTGGGTAGATTCACTTTCTTGGTAACAAGTGTAGGAATGATCAACTCTGAATAAGCCCCTTCTCAAAAAGTGGTTAAATACCTGTATATTGTTTATTCCTGGTGTTACTAATCTTCTTTTTCAAGAAATGTATAGCAGTACTCAGTTCATCACAAGCTTAAAAGTGTAAGTACAATTTTAATACTGCCAGTACAGTTTTAGTACTGCCAGTACAATTTTACTACTGCCAGTGTTCCGTTAATACTGCTAGTTAGTTAATACTGCCAGTACAATTTTACTACTGCCAGTGTTCAGTTAATACTGCTAGTTAGTTAATACTGCTAGTGGTTAATACTACTCTCAATTAATACTGCTAGTGGTTAATACTGCTCTCAGTTAATACTGCTAGTTAGTTAATACTGCTAGTGGTTAATACTGCTCTCAGTTAATAATGCTAGTTAGTTAATACTGCTAGTGGTTAATACTGCTCTCAGTTAATACTGCTAGTTAGTTAATACTGCTAGTGGTTAATACTGCTCTCAGTTAATACTGCTCTAGGTTAATACTGCTTATGTCCCGAATACTATAAATACCCTTTGCCCGCCTAAAAAGTTCTTAACGACTCTTTGCATACTGTTCACTTGCGCTCTAACCCCTTTTCTCTTAAGTACCAAGTTTTCAGGCAAGAACCTCCAAGTTCAATGGCATCCATGGCATTCATCGACAAGCACAATAAGATAGCTATGCTCCAAAAGCCAAAACAAGCTGAAGGGTTTCACTAGATAGTCGACTTTCTGAGGACAAGTCACATCGCTCATGCGCTCACTGTGTCTCCTACCATCTTCATAGAGCATCAGAGGCAGTTCTGGGCCAATGCCACCATTGTTACTGAGAATGGTGTGCAAATGATAAAGACAAGGGTGTGTGAAAAACCCCTAACCGTTACTGAAGAGGCACTACGCATTTGTCTACGTCTAGATGATGCTGCAGGTATAACCTCTATTCCTAATGAGGAACTTTTCTTAACTCTTTCAATAATGGGTATGAAAGCCAAATGGGGATTTTTAAGTTCTTCAAAGCTAAATTTTCACCCCAATGGAGGTTCTTTGTTCATACCTTGATACACTGTATTTCAAAGAAAACAACTGGCTGGAGCCAATTTAGCAGTCCCATTGCATATGCTTTGATGTGTTTATCCACTGCTAGAAAATATAATTTTTCTCAAATGATCTTCAATGATCTTGTCTCAAATCTGGACAACAAGAAGAGTTTCTTCATGTATCCCAGGTTTGTTCAGGCAGTTATTACTAATGAATTGACTGACATACCTCATTTTGATGGGGGTATATGTACCTAAACCCCCTAAAGGCAAGGTTTTCTCAAATATGAGAAGATTTGCTAGGGACTCGGAAGAAGTTGACACCCCATTGTTCTCTACAATGATGGTGGTGTCCCACACTAATGAAGGTATGGCAGCAGGGTCAAGACCCTCATTAGACATTCCCACTGCTAGCCAAACCCAACCTTCCCACTCTATATCTATCCCACAGTCCCTACTTCATAAGCCCACTTCTCCTATTACCCAAACTTACAAAAGGAAACAGGTAAAGAAGGCTCCTTCCCTTCTTGTACCATCACCCACTCAGCCTTTAAGCCCTCTAAGGGAGAATTCTCCTTTAGATAATATCCAAAGGGAAACCAATAGGGTGTCTCCCAACCCTCAGGAGGTGCTCTCTAAGGAGATGGAAGAGCATATGGGTGAGAAGGCTGCCACTACTTCTGCTAGCACAGAGAAGGACAGTGGTAACATCTCTAAGACCTTCCCCATGGCAACTTTGGGTGAGACATCAACCAAAGGACCCCGGTGCCAAGAAACCAAGGGGGTGGGTAGTGCTTCTGCTAGGCAGAAGGCTTCCACTAATAAAAGATCCAATGATCATTCAAAAGGGGGTAACACCCCTGAAGAAGGTGAGGACAGATATAACTATGATGAATTGATAGAAACCATAGGAAACATCAACCTTGATGTCATTCAACAAGGAAAATTCATTGAAGAGATGAAGCTGGTGATCTTATCCCAACAAGTACAGATTGCCAAGTTAAAGAAAATGGTGACAAGGCTTGTGCAGAAGAAGAGGAGAAAACAATATGTGTTGAGAAAGAGGCCAACTGATAAAGATGCTTCCAACAAGGGGGAGAAATAGACTGAAAAAGAGAAAGAAAGGCCTTATGAAAAAGCTGCTGAGGGAGTTGAAGTTGAGGGGGAGAAAGAGGAAGGAATAGAAGCAGAAACAGTTAATGCTGCTGAGGAAAAAGTAGCAGCAGAAACAGAAGCAGCAGAAACAGGGCTCTCTGTAGAGGAAATAGAGATAGCAGAAATCTTGATTACAGCCAAGAATGAGACTCCTAAGGCTACTCAAAAGGCCAAGGGAGTAGTCATCAATGAAGGAGGAATTTCACAGAAGGGAAAAGAAAAAGCAACTTTAAAGGAGACAAAGGGAAAAGGGAAGGAAAAGATGGTTGAAGCTGAACTTCCTGCAAAGAAGAAAACTCAGATTGAAACGGATGAGGCAATAGCAAAGCAGCTTCAAGATCAAATGGAAAAGGAGGAGTAGCTTCAAACAGAAACAGATAGAGAACTTGCAAAGCTCATGGATAAAAAGTTAAATGCAGAATATCAGAAAAGCATAAAAGAAACAGCTCAGGCCAAGAAACTTCAAGTAAAAAGGATGCCAATTCAAAAAGAGAAACAAAAAAGACAACCCTCCAAGACATTTTTGGCCAATCAGGAAAGAAGAAAAATGATAAATTTCCTGAAAGGTGCAATTGGTGTCAAGGGGGAGATGTTCACCAATATGGCATACACTCAGGTTGAGGAGTTGTACCATAAAGAGATGGCTAAGCTTCAAGGGGATTCAGCCCAAAGGGAAGAGGCTGAGAGAAGAATGAAGGAAAGGCATGACCTTAACATTCAAAAACCATTCCCTGAGGAGACCACACCCTCAAAAGACAAAGCTGAAGAGATGAAGGAAGAACTTGAGAGTGTTGGTGTAGAAGCCAAATCTGGAAAGAGGGTGAAGACAATTGCTTCCAAAAAGCAGTCTAAAAGGCCTAGAATGGAAGAAACAGCAGAATCTGCAGTAGAACCTTCAGGTGTACCTTTAGCAGAATCAGTACAAAGTCCAGAGCAGTCCAATAAGCAAACTGATGAGAGTATGGATCTGTACATGACCATAGTAGAACCTATGAAGGCTGTTCCAATCTCCATGAAAGCTCCTGAGATTACCTTCTGGGACATTCTAAGAGATAATGGAAAGGATTTCTTCAGAATCAAGAGAGCTGATGGTTCATTTGAAGCATTTTTAACTTGGGGGAAAGTGATCAGAAGTTGTTCAAGAGCTGACATTGAAGAAATGTACAAAATAGGGATGAAACTCTATGAGCCTGTGTTAAAGGGTAATGAAGAAAATCTTCTCAAGGTATCTATGGAATACTTGTGTATGATGTTTGATCCAGAGAGAGTGACATATAGGATTAAAGATCATAATCATGAGTTTTTATTCAAGAAGATTGATAAATGGATATTATTTGAAAACTGTGGAGTATACATGATTACTATTGACAACTGTTATCATGAATACTACCTAGTGGAAAAAATCTATGAGCATAGCAAGGAAAAGCTAGAAGGGATGCTAAAAGCTACACTGGTATGTACAAAGGGTTCAGAAATGGGCAAACTTGTGGTGAGAAGAACTGTAAATCAAAGTCTGGGGCTAGATCCAAATTTAGGCAACTGAACCTGAGGTGTTGAAAGCATCTTGAAAATCAGATTTGAAGAACTTGACTTCTCTTCCTAAAAGTCAAGTTAGGGGGAGATTGTTGGGAACTGAAGAAAAGCTTAAGAGTTTAATGCTGCTAGGTATTACTGCTTCCAGTAGAATTAATGTTGCTAGTCAAAGTTAGTGCTGCTTGAACAAAGTTAGTACTGCTTAGCTAGTTAGTACTGCTAGAGGTTAGTGCTGCTTAGTAGTTAATGCTGCCAAGTTTGAGTTAATACTTCCAAGGTGATTAGTGCTGCTTATGAGATGAAGATCCGGAATAAAAGAATGACAGCTGGATAGACTGAAGATATTCATGGAAGATATTCTGAAGATATTTTAATTAATTGTAATTATCTTTTATCTTTAGTATATGTATAGAATGTATAGAATAGTTTTAGATTGATCAATTGATTCTAAGTTTTTTTTAAGAGAGAAAATCAACCTCAAGGCATAGTTCCTAATTCTAGAGAAGTAGAATTCGTCTTGAAAGAGTCTGTTCTTCAAGATTGAGGTTGTGTGTGTAATCTTGTGATTTAAAGCATTCAATACAAGTTTACAAGTTGTTCATCATATTTACTGTTTGTTTACTGTTTCATTGAATATCAAAGTGTTATTCCGCAAATTTCTTTGATATTGTTTCTGAGTATTTATTCTTGTTAAGAATTCGATCCTAACACTATCTAAATCTATTGTTTCGTTATTTCTCTTGTGCAGGTCCGTCATTTATGGTACTTGGATAGCGGATGCTCCAAGCATATGACTGGACAAAAGGATATGCTGTCCAACTTTATAGAGAAATATTGCGGAATAGTTAGATTCGACAATGACCAGTTTTCACCAATAATGGGATTTGGTGATGTACAACATGACAATGTCACAATAAAGAAGGTGAGCTATGTGAAGGCTTACGGCACAACCTGTTCAGTATCGGCCAATTCTGTGACAAAGGTTTAGAGGTCAATTTCAAAGCCAAGACGTGTTCAGTTCGCACTGAAGAAGGCGAAGAACTCTTGGTCGGCACGAGAAAGTCAGACCTCTACACAATTAACTTGTCAAAAGTCCATACTGACAAGCAGGTTTGTCTACTGACGAAATCCTCGATGCAACAAAGTTGGTTATGGCATCGAAGGCTCTCTCACCTCAACTTCAGGTACATCAACAATCTGGTCAGTGGAAAGCTCATCAAAGGACTTCCAGAGCTCAAATATGAAAGAGAACATCTTTGTGCAACATGTGAAAAGGGAAAGATGAAGAGGGCTCCACATAAACCAAAGCCTGAACTGAGTACAAGTGCTCCGTTAGAGTTATTGCGTATGGACTTATGCGGTCCAATGCGAACTCAGAGTCTAGGCGAAAAGAAATACATACTCGTGATCGTGGACGATTACTCGCGATACACATGGGTCAAGTTTCTACGTTCAAAGGATGAGACACCAGATGTTCTCATCATATTCCTAAAGACGACCCAAGTGAATCTGTAGAAACCGGTCAAGCTTCTAAGAACAGACAATGGCATAGAGTTCAAGAACAAGAAGGTTGAAGAATATCTCGAATCTGTCGAGATTTCACATCAATACTCTGCTGCTCGAACGCCTTAATAGAATGGAGTGGTCGAAAGACGGAATCGCACGCTAGTCTAGGCTGCTCGTACTATGCTAAGTCAATCTGACTTACCTCTATTTCTGTGGGCTGAAGTTGTGTCGACTGCGTGCTACACACAGAATCGATCCATGATACACCACATATTCAAGAAGACTCCTTATGCATTAATCAACAACCGAACACCGACAATCAAATATTTCCATATATTTGGGTGTAAGTGTTTCGTTCTAAACGATAGAGAGAGTCTCAACAAGTTTAGTGCCAAGGCGGACGAAGGCATCTTCATTGGTTATTCCTCTACATCAACCGCATACCGTATATAACTGAAGAAGTCAAAGACGGTTATAGAAAGCGTCAACGTCTCGTTTGATGAAGAGATGGTTTTCGAACAACAAAGTTCAGAACCCGTTATAACCGGAGTACTAGCTTCTGGGTAACTCAGTCCAGAACCTGCGTCTCAACAGAATAAATCAGATGAAACATCAACATCAACTAATCACATATATGATTTAGACTTATTATTTGAATTGTTTTATGATGAATTTCTTGGATCTAATGTAAAGAAACCTGTTGTGGTTGACAGGATGAAAGACTCAACGACTACTCACCCAACCAGTTCAGATGACTCTACTAAATCCAACGCCCCGATTCAGCAAGAAATTCCAATTCAAATGCCAACTCCAACAGTTGAAGAAGTGACAAATGTTGAAGACACAGAAGTAGCTGAAACAGTAGGATGTTCTGTACAGATCCATCTACAGCCGGACGAAGCTGTACCTGCTGAGCCTTCTGCACATATCACTTCAACTTCAATCATCATTTCTCCTGAACAAGCTGAAGAAGGTACAAGTGGATTTATAGATAATACAATTGATATACATTCATATAATCCACTGCCTCATGAACATAAATGGACCAAAGAGCACCCGACAAGCTAGATCATTGGCGATCCAACGAAACCGGTGCAAACTAGGTCATCATCAATGAACATATGTATGCATGACTCCTTTCTGAGCAAGTTTGAGCCAAATCGCGTATCAGAGGCACTTGCTGATCCAAAATGGGTGATTTCAATGCAAGAAGAGTTGAATCAGTTCGACGCACTTCAAGTCTGGAGACTCGTACCAAAACCTCAAGGTACAAAATTATAGGTACGGAATGGGTTTTCAAGATAAAAAAGGACGAATGTGGTACCGTTATCCGAAACAAGGCAAGACTAGTAGCCAAAGGATACATACAAGAGGAAGGAATTGACTATGACGAGACTTATGCTCCTGTGGCGCGTTTAGAGGCAATTAGAATGTTTCTAGCCTACGCAGCACATAAGAACTTCACGGTCTTCCAAATGGACGTGAAGACTGCCTTTTTGAATGGCATTCTGAAGGAGGAAGTCTACGTCTCTCAGCCATAAGGTTTTGTCAATCAAGAGAAGCCGAATCACGTCTACATTCTCGACAAAGCACTCTACGGTCTGAAACAAGCTCCTCGAGCCTGGTATGATGTCCTTTCCCAATTTCTAGTCAAGTCTGGTTTTTCAAAAGGTACGGTGGATACCACTTTGTTTGTAAAAAAGGAAAAAGCCGATATCATTCTAATTCAAATCTATGTAGATGATATTATTTTTGGCTCTACAAATCCAAAGTACTGTAAGAATTTTTCAAACCTTATGGTGTCCAGATTTCAGATGAATATGATGGGAGAGATGAATTTCTTTCTCGGATTACAAGTCAAACAGTTTTCGATGGGGATTTTTATCAATCAATCAAAAAACATTATGGATATTCTTCGGAAGTTCAAAATGGAAAATTCAAAACCGATTGGTACCCCAATGGCACCAGGTACTAAGATTGGCACCGATCCTTCGGGAAAGGCTGTTGATGTTAGTACTTATAGAGGAATGATAAGTTATTTAATGTATCTTACTTCTAGTAGGCCAGATATAATGTTCTCAACATGCTTATGTGCACGATATCAGGCCAATCCAAAAGAAATCCATATGTCTGCAGTGAAGCGCATATTTAGGTATCTGAAGGGCACTGCAGATCTTGGTGTGTGGTATCCCAAAGATACTAGTTTTGAACTAACAGCTTACACAGATGCAGATCATGCTGGTTGTATGTTAGAGAGGAAGAGCACGTCAGGACATGTACAGTTCCTCGGTGATAAGCTCGAAAGTTGGGCATCGAAGAAGCAACTTTGTGTCTCAACTTCAACGGCCGAAGCAGAATGTTTGAACTGTTGTTTCAAGCAATATCTAACTGATGTGTTTATACAAGTATTTTTATTATTATCGTATAAAAAATAAATCATTTTCTTGTTGCCAAGCCGAGGATTGGGAATTCACTAGACCTTCCGGTCTAACCCTCACTTTCTTTCTTTAAAAACCCTTTTCAGGTAAGGGATCTGTTGGTGGTTCTTCTATGGGTAAAGAGAAGTGTTAAGAGTTAGGGGGATGGAAGGGTTATGGCCTTAGATGCGGTGTAGTTATATTTTTTTTACTTAGATTCTCGGTTGTAATAGCTCTAAATAGATGACTTACATTGCTCCTTATATTTGAATGTTTTGTTGGGACCCATTTGAGGGATTGAATTATGCTACTTTATTTATATTGTTTTTGGGTTGTTACAAATTGGTATCAAGGTTGTTACAAACTAAGGTCAGGTTTTTAGGTCACATTATTGAGAAGGGAAGAATCATTCCTATCCAACGATGTATGGAATTTAGTTCTAAATTTCCTGATCAAATTCTTGATAGAACTCAATTACAAAGATTTCTAGGTAGCCTAAATTATATTTCAGCTTATATGGAAAATCTAAGTAATGATACTTCTATTCTTTATGATAGACTCAAAAAGAAGAGTGGTCTTTGTAATAAAGATCATACTCAGGCTGTTAAAAATATAAAAAATAAGGTTAAAAATCTCTCTTGCATAATGCTAGCAAATCCTCTTTGGGAAAAGTACGTTGAAACCGATGCTTCAGAAATAGGATTTGGAGGCATTTTAAAACAAATTGACCCCCAAACAAAACAGAAAATTCTGGTAAGATTCCATTCGGGAAAATGGAATGATGCTCAAAAAAATTATGCTACTATAGCAAAAGAACTTTTTGCCATTGTAAAATGCGTCCTAAAATTCCAAGATGATCTTTATAACAAATTTTTTTTGATAAAAACTGATAGCATATCTGCTAAATATATGTTCCAAAAAGACCTAAAAACCTGACCTGTTTTCTCTCTAAATTTCCAGTTTGTAAACAATTTGTATGCATCTTTTAGGGTATAATAAAGGCATTTGGCTCAAGTTGTTTAAGAGCTTTTGTAAGTATTCTTGTTATTCTTCTTAATTCTATATTTCATTCTATCAGCCTAAATGATAGGCTAAATTAAGATTTTGTGTTAAAACATACTTGTTATTTTTACATCTACAGATTTACATGGATATATTATTTATACTTCATAATTCTATTTTCTAAGTCTATAGTCGAGTGCCAACTTCAGAGTTGATTTACCCCCACAAGGCCAGTATAGTCGTTCATAGGGTTTTCTTGTCAACTATTTGAAGGTGTTAAATGGTGGCTTATAGTTTTAGTAATAGATCTTGGGAATGTTTTCAATTTAATTATTACTCATTGAGAATTTAATGTTAATATTTTAATTTATAATTTAATGTACTGTTTTTTATTATCAAATTAATTAAAAATATAACTTAACATTTGTTATAGGAAAAACAATATAGAACAATAGTAAATAGAGATAATAAACTTTGTAATTCTCATTAATTATAAGTTCTTTAAATAGGGAGGAGTTTACAAAAAAAAAAGAAACATTTATTATGGTAAATTCTAATACCTAGAAAATATTCTTTCAATCACTTCTTTTTTATGATGACGTATAATCTTTCAACACTCACCCTTGTGCCGAGTCAAATGAGCGATGGTGCATAGTTTTTGCCTCCTTAAAACCTTATGTCAAATAAACAAAACCAAGTGGAAAAAATAAAAACTTTAGACCAAGGAAAGAGTACTAGGCACCAGTCAACAATTCCTTTAGTTTACTATCTTTCTTGATTCGTACATCAATCAATAGATTTAGAAAACAAGATGATTTATAAACCGTTATCTCACTAAAACCTTGCACCAAGGAACAAAACCCAATGGGAAAAATAAAACCTTAGGCGAAAGAAAGAGCACAACCCACTAATAGTACATGTTTAGTAGATATCTCCTTTTGTCTATTACTCCCCCTGACTCATGTATTAATTTAGGGGGTTTGGAAAACATTTGCATTTTAATACTTACTACATGTTTCCCAAATATGGTTTTAGGTAACGATTTGGTAGACAAATATGTCACATTCTCCTGGCATCTTACATGATTCATTTGAATCTAGAGTAGAGTTTGTTATTGCTGATTGTATAGAAACTTAAACAAAATATGATTTGTGTTCTTACCCTTGATGTATCTTACTTTCATTTATTTGATACATGATGCATTATTTCCATATATGCAGGTAGGATATTGGATGAACCCAAAACACTAGCTTCTCTAATATGTGTAATGACAGTCCTTAACCATGTATACTCTTGAACAGTCTCATGTAGAGTAATGTTGCTGGAATAGTTCGAAGAGGTAGCTACATAAGGTTTACTTAGTTTAATTCCAAGAAATCAACATGTTCCCAATGGTAATTCCTTATCCAATTTGGTAACACACTTTGTATGGATTAAATAGATACCTAATATCAGCAAATATATACCAATACATTGTTTGGTGTTTTTCTATAAGGGCTGATACATTGGCCGCTCACATTCTTAGTAAGTACTGAAGTTCCGTTATCAATCCCATTTTTATTTCTATAGGGAAAGTATAAGCCTAGGTCAATGGTTTCAAAATACTAATTTTATATCATTCAAATGATGTTGCGTTGGCGCTGAGCTAAAACTAGCTAACAAGTTCACTGAGAAATACAATATACGGTCAAGTGTATTGTGTTAAGTACAATAATACACCTATTGTACTTAGGTATGGAATCCCCCTTTGGATTCAAGATTAAATTTTTTTTTGCAATTGTCTTCGGGTCTTGTCTTCTCTTGAAAACTATAGTTGATATGACGTTCACAACTTCAAAACTTGTAACTTTACACAGTCTTCATCTTCCTCTTTCTTTAAGTGAAGTATCCTTCTGACAACCATCTTTAGTCAGACTTTTGATAGATCAAATAAGCTTAGACACTTTGATATCTTTATCTTCTTTGATATCTTTATCTTCCTCAAAAATTATTGTATAGTCTTTCACTTTGTATTCTCCCCCTTTTTGATGAGTGGTGAGAATCATCATCATCAAAACATAGCAAAAACAATTAAGGAACCTTCTCCCCCAATCCAACAATTAAGCGCAGTCTTCATGTATATATCCCTGTGTGGAAATAAGAGCAGTCTCTCCAAATGGAAAGAGTGATTATTTCAATCTTTTCAGATTCAAATAAGATAAATGTGGTAACCCTGAATCAACAAATGACTCAGTTTGGAATGCCTGACAGTAACACACAGTTACTGAGTAACACAAAGTTACTATATAAGGAGCTAGTTTTGATGTTGACTCCCCAGGACTTCCATTCAATCATCGAATAACACATGGTTATCTATGAACGTTCTGACAGAAAACAAATTTCTGTGTGCTCGTGCATGTGTATGAAAGAATTAAGCACCGATGATTGCTTTTCAATATAGGCTCAAAGTATGTAAACTTGTTGAGACAACAACAAATTATACAAAGACTCAATGTGCATGATAAAGGGTTCGAAGGTGGGGCAACTTTTCTTCTTATTCAATATTAGTATCTTCCAAGTGAAGAAACAATAGCATATGTGCTGCGTCCCCAGAAAATGTGAAACATTCTCTTTTTGAGAAAAGAATGAGTAGCTGGTGGGGTTGTATGCATGAGATGGCATGGGCTAGATGCCTTTTTTCAATGATGTTCTCGAAGAAATGTGAAACAACAGATAATGTGGCTGCCCGACTTATAAAGTATTTGGTGCAGAGTCTAATATTCTTTTTACTTTGTTCTCTCACCTTCTTTCTTTTAAACATTTGAGCTCACGACTAACCCATCTCTCATTTTCATTTTACCTCTTTTCACACACCGACACTCAATTTTTTTGACCCCTCTCCCCTCAATCACTCAGGGAATACTTCCTGGGTAGGAAACACTGGTTATCGTGAATTCATTGAAGTTCAGTTAAGCTCACACATCAAATCCCATGTATTTTCCTAAAAGAACGTGTTGTTTAACAGGAATAAACATGAAGAATAAAATTTTGGAGAAGTCAAAACATTTGTGTGTTTGACGATGCAATTCTCCCCCTTAAGCTAAAAAAGTTTGTCAATTAAGCTCCAAAAATCATTTAAAATCACACTTCACAATTCATGAAAACATTTAAAGAGTATGAAGTGGTTTGAACATTTAAAACCATTTTCACAAGTGAAAGTTGTTCTTCTTTCAACAAGTGATAGAGTGTAAGGATTAGAAATATATACCTGTAAGTCAGAATCCTTAACTCCCCCTGAAATGAATATTTTCATTTAAGTATCTTTAACAAGAACTCAGATATCCTCCCCCTTGATACCTGTAAAAAGTCAATTTAATCAGAGAAAAAAAAATATGACAATGATAGTAAAAATCATATTTATCTCCTCCTAAAATATATAACAGTTAACTCCCCCTCAAATCAAAAACTTCTATAAAAGATTTTATCATTTAAGCATCCTATCAGAAGAAAATATTTGAGTACGGATTTTAAATTTGAAGTATTCAAAAACCATGATTACTTATTCTCCGGTGAGAATAGTATCATTCATTTTTACCAATGAAGATCGGGTCTTGAACTATGTCATTCAAAAGCCATTCTACATATTCTCCGGTGAGAATAGTATCTAATCTTCTCCTGAAAAATCATAAAATACATCAGTAAAAGTATAAAGCATATAAGCTCCCCCTTAGTATGTGCATAATCCTTAATCATGAAACAGAGTTCTGAATTACTAGGATTAAAGTAAATTTAGAAGTCAGACTCTTTGACATTGAAGTCCGAGTCCTAAACTCTATTGTCTAGAAGTCAACATTCTTTTCATTGAAGATCGAGTCCTAAGCTGTTGTACTTAGAAGTCATCTTTTTGACAATGAGGCAAGAGTCCTAATCTGCAGTAATCAAAAGTCATTGTTCTTTCTCCCCCTTAAACTTTGGGTGCCTGCAACACAGATTTAGCTTTTGGTACCCACTGGTAATTGGGTCCTAATGGGTTAGTTGCAGTTCTAGTGGGGGATATAAAATAAGAACCATACCAGTTATTCACATAATCTTTTCTTACAAAATCATTTGTACCACAATAGGAATAACTAATTTTCTTTTGTGCTAACCTGATTAATTGATTGATGGTGTAAACCAGATCAGGTTTGCCAAAAGTTTTACCTTTCGAAGCATAGTTCCATTTAGAATTTGATGTATGCATAAATGATTTATCGGTCTTCTCCTCCTCTGAGGATCCTTTAACTTTCCAGATCAATTTTCTCTATCTTTTTCTCCATCTTCCCTTCTCCAGAATCTTTTCTTCTGAGACTTACTCTTCTTTAAGTTACCTGAACCATCAACATTTTTGTCAAAGAAAAGGTTAGAAGGACGAATATGATCAGTAGATTTAGAAGTAAGACCATCATCTAAATCAAATAAAGGAATATAAGAAACATTTGAAAAATGTGAACTTGAAGCCTTTTTTAGTGGACAATCTGAATCAGTTTGATCATCTCTCGGTGATTGAGCTATTGACTCTGGCGTCTTGTGCTCAGCCAGCTTCACCTTGAATACGATCTCTTCAAGTTCCTTTATCTTTAAAGACAATCTATTTCTTTCCTTTGCAATCAAATCAAACTTCTTTTGCAATTCAGATTTTGTCTTCTTTTCCTCCAGAATGTTTGTTGATAACTCAAATAACTTTCCTGTCAGCTTAGCTATCTCCGTCTCAAATGTTTTCTTTTCTTTAGAAAAGTCTATATTTGCATTCTTCTGCTCAGCTATCTTTTTTTCTTTCTCAACCTTTTCTCTCTCAAGAATGATAATTTTCTCAAAATCAGAAACTTGTTGAGAAAGCTTAACACATTTAAGCTCTAAAGATTTCAACTCTTCAAAAGCTTTTCTGGAGAAATCAGAGAATTTCTTAGCAAATTCTTTTCTTTCTTTCTCAATCTTCAACATCTCATCTTGAACTTTTGTATTGTCTCTGTCTTGGGTTGCCTTTTCTTTCATCATTTTAATCTCAACCTCAAGACTGAAGACTTTTTCTTTCAAAGAATCCCTTTCAGCAAAAATTCGAGAGTTTGTCTTTCTAAGCCCTTCAGATGTCTCAATAGCATTGTTTGCTCTTCTCTAAGCTCATCAAGCTCTCTTTGCATTGATTCCTTCTTTGACCATGTAGAGCTTGAATTATAACTTTCAGATTTCTTCAGTTTTGCTTGAAGGTTTAAGATTTCTTTCTCTTTCGACTCAGTAATTCCTGCAAAATTAATTTTAGAATCATTAATGCATTCTGAGCAAACAAAATCTTTCTTTAGGCATTTATCATCTTGCAACTGATTAATTTGATCAAGAAGAGATGAGTTCCGAATCTTCAGATTTTCATTCTCAGCTTCCAATGATGGAATTTCTGGCATATACATTATAGCACCATCTCTCTTGGTCAGCACTGTATTTTTCCATCTCGTCTGTGTAAGGAATAATGATATCTGTACCACTTAAATCAACTTGTAAGATCTTAGAATCAAGAATCAGATAAAAACTACACTCAAGCAGTTTCAGAAAAATAAATTTCCAAAAATTTCAAGTGCAGATTCCGCAAACAATAGAAATCACAAAGAAATTCGTAAACAATAAGAAACACAGAAAGCGATTCGCAAACACAAAGAAATCCTTCCAAAATTCGCAAGCAGAAAGAATTAGAATTCACAGATTAGAGAGTTAAGAAACCTAGAATTTCGCAAAAACACAGTCTGCGAACCTTAGAAATTTGCAACCAATTAGCCTATGAAACTTTAAGAATTCGAAAGGTAGCACCTAGCGAATCCTGTCCTTAGAGAAAAGTTGAATACAAACTTTCGCAAGTAGAATTCGCAGTATATAGATTAGCGAGTTTTAGACTTAAAGAATTTAAGAGCACTCAACTTTCGCAAACCAAAGAATTCGTAAGAAAGAATTCGCAAACAATCAATTCACGAATCCTAGACTTAGAATGTTTTGAACTTTTCTTTCAACTTTCGCAAACAAGTTTCGCAACCTGAGTGAAAGATCACTTTCGTAAACTTGCGAATTCTATACTTGGTGAAAAATTTTAAATTAAAGATTGACAAGGATTCTTAAACACTACTTACGAAACTTAGGGAATTCGCAAGCCAAAGATCTGCAAGTTCTTCAGAATTCGCAGACACATATTCTGCGAAACTTACACTTAGTAAAAATTTTCAACAATTACGAATCCTGGACTTTCGTAAACAGCAACCTAGCGAGTTTTGAGGTTTGTGCGAGTCAAAGGTAGCGAAAGCTTGAGGTTTGCGCTAGCCAAACACTTGCGGAACTTGGCTTTCGTAAACAGGGAAGTAGAGAATCCTATAGTTTTCGCTACACAAGTACATGCGAAACATATACTTAAAGAAGATAACACCCTGTGAGACTTTATGGTACTTTGCGAGTTCTTCACTGAACATGCGAGTTCTTGACCTGTTCGACCCTCAACTCGATTTTTAGTCCAGAAACACTTAAAACGATTAAAGCACAGTGTAAAACTCATGCAAATAGACCACAAACATATTAGCAACAAAACCCAATCATAATCAATGCTCAAAATCAACTTTTCAGCTTGTAAATCGATGGAACAATGTTCGACTTTCTTATGAACAGTGACTTCGATAAATCAAAAAAGACAATCGATTTGTGATTTTAACAGTGAATAGGCAATCTAATGATGTTTAAAAACAGTTTATGCACCTATTCGAATGATTTTTAACTCAAAAACACACAAATCTTTGAAATCGATTTTTGCACAGAGAAGTCTTCGAAAACACTGTTTTATCAAAAAAAAATCTTGATTCTCAGGCTCTGATACCACTTGTTAACCCAGATTAGTTGATAAACAATAATCACAACATAATAAAGATGAAGAGATAAATAAATCAGATTAACATACCAACGATCTCTTGATTAATCAATGAATACGTGTGTGTGTTCTTGGTGAATACAAATAATACCTTATGTGTATAATTCAGAGAATACGGCTTCCTCTCTTTTAAGTTTATGCAATTAACACACTAAAACCTAAAAAATAATACCTTTTATACCTAGGTTAATATTACCTAATCAGTATTACCTAATAGCTAAAATAGCCCCTAGAGTATTAAACACTATTATAAACTAGACCCCATTATTAATAATTAATCTTGAATACAATTTATGATCCAACACAAAACACTGTCTACGGATTGTGAGAAGTCGCAAACAACAGTTTAAAGAAAGTTACTGCTCACACTCCTTCAATATGCTGAAAGTTTAAGAATTCGCAAGACAACGCTTACAACAAGGTGTTATTTCTGTGCTTGAAAATTTTCTAAGTCAAGACTCCGCAGGTCATACCTTGCGAAAAGTTCTTAAGTCACTTCGGATTTTGATGAAGGCAAGAATTGTATACAGTGGTTTGTGAGAAGTAGACCTGGCAAAAACTGACACGACACGCTAACCCGACACGAAATAAGCGGGTTTGGGCAATACATTTCAACCCGTTAAATAAACGGGTTCACACGACACGACACGAAAGTTAAACGGGTAAGGTCAGGGTCAAAATTTTCAACTCGAAATATGACCCGAATAATCCGTTTATATATATATATATGTATATAAATATATATACATATATATATAAATATATATACATATATATATATAAATATATATACATATATATATATATATATATAGATTATAAGTCTTATTTTTAATGTTTTGGATTTTTAAATGTTTTAGATTTGGTTAGAACTTATAAGTTTGAACTATAAAATTTGGATTTTCTAATGTTTTCATTTAAAATTTTTGATTTGTACTTTTTTGTGAATTTTCAATTTTTAGTTTTATAAATGTTAAACGTGTTAAATGGGTTAGGCGTTTCGGGTTAGGGTTGGGATTTTCTGACCCGTTTATTAAACGGGCCGGGTTAGGGTTAGACATTCTCAACCCGTTTAACTTTGAACCCGACATGACACGACACGTTTGCCAGGTCTAGTGAGAAGTAAAGAATCTGCAAGCCTCATTCTGCGAATTCATCACTTCTTGGGTGTTGTTCTCTGCGGAAAGTGTGTTTCTCAGTGGTTTGCCACAAGTGATACTCTTTGATCCGCGAATTCCATACTTAGTCAATTTTTGATTAATTTTTAGATTGTTGGAAAGTTTCTGATTTTTGTTAACGATCAGTTGCAAGTGTTATCAAATGAGAATATCTAAAGATTTTGAAGATGAAATCAATACTCTCAAAAGAGGAGAATGCAAGACTTAGTACATCTGTTGATTATTACTCACTGAGGTCTAAGAAATATTTAAATGCGAAGAAACTGCTCAATGAAGAGGTCAGTGTTTTAAAGAAAATAAATACAGATCTCCAGAAGCAGATTTCTGTTTTTCAACAAAACAAAGATTGCAAGATGAAAGGAGAAAAGATACAGAGTTTGAAAGTTGAGAAATATGTTCAGCAGAATATGGTGAAAGTTAAGGGTTTGGAAACTAAAAATACTGATTTGAAAAGGAAGATTGTCAAAGACAAGACAAATGTTATCAAGAAGAATGAGGAGACAACAAAAGATTTAGATAGTGCAAATGCTGAGCTACAAAAGAAGATTTTAGAATTGGAAAAGAAGATTGCTAGAAACAAATCAGAGTTTGAAAAGGAAAATACAAGGATTGAAAAGGAAAGAAAACCTTTTGCACAAAAAGTCTCTGAGTTTTCATGAAAATCATTTGAAGAAAAGAAAGTTGTTGAACTCAAGTGTGCAAAACTTTCTAAACAAGTAACAGACTTTGAGAAAGTTATTATCATGGAAAGAGACAAGTTTGAGAAAGAGAAGAAGATTGCTGAATAGAAGCATGTTGGAGTATTCAAAGAAATATTCGGAAAACGAAAGAGTGTTGTGTTGGTTCTATATGCTCAAGAATGATTATAAAATAATATTGCCAGTAATATATGATCCTATAGGGTCACACCAAAAACAAGTAGACACCTAATTAATATTTATAAGAATTCGATTCTTGATAAATATTAATAATTCTTGAAAATTATTATTGAATATGATTAATAATAATTGATGCAAATAAAAGATTCTAGTTTATTTATAATATGATGGGTTCATATGTAACTAGAATTACAAGAGGGACTTATTGTAATAAAGTTTAAATTGTTAAAATTAAGATTTTAACTAATTTAAACTAGGAGGGCTAAAGAGAAAGTCTTGCATTGCCAATTTTGAAACTAGATGGTCTTAAATGAAAATTGGAAAACCACCAATTTTGAAACCATCAAAATTGAAACCATCATCTTGAAATCATGGAAGTATCATAATAAAAGTGGCTCTTGCAAAATGATTTGCTTCTTGCTTTTTATGACAAAGAAAAAGAATGTCATCTCTCTTTTTGTTTTCTCTCTAATAAAACCAACGATCAACAAGACCATTTTGGGGTGGTTTTTTAGTCTTCTACAAAATCTATAGATTAGATTCTTGGTAGAAGAACCTCTTTTGCATTATCAAGAAGGAACTAGCATTCCATCAAAGTGTTGGAGCTTGTTGGTGGATACCGATAGAGGAACTCTACGTTGGGTTCTACCATCATCATCAACGATCAACCTCCCATGAGGATCCAAAGTCTTCAAAGGTTATATCTCCAAATTTTCTTTTGTCTTAAGCTATATCTTTTCATTGCATGTAATAAGATCCTTTGTGGGAATAAAATGGTTTATGTTTTTGTTCAATTTTTGCTTCCGTTGCTAGAAAGATCTTTTTAGTCTTTCATGGTTTTTTGAAACTCCCTTGAACATTAAATCCCAACAAGTGGTATCAGAGCCGATGTTATATGCATGATTAGATTTTTGGTTGAAACTTGGTTTTTGGAAGCTATGGATAAAAGGTTTCATCTTGTATGAAAAGGGTTCATGCATGGCAATTTTATGCTAGTCTTTATATTTTATGTAACAAATTTTGACATGCATTTTTGTTACATAAAAGTTACCTTAGAAAAACAAAGTGTTGTTTTATTTCAGGAAATATGTGCATAAATAAGCCATGGACCTTTCGTGTTTTTATGTGAGTTAAAAATTCGATAATATTTTTATTCATGTTGGTTTGTAATAGTAAATAGGATTTATTATCTTCTATTATGTTCATTTTGTAAATATTGGATTAGTTGTTAGAACTAGTTTCTTTATTTATAAATTGTAAATAAATGGAGACCAACATGGAACTTGAAGATGGAGCTTGGTGACTTGTTCGCATGGAGATGTCAAAGCAAGTGGGAGCATGAAGATCTTGAGCACGAAGATCTTCTTAAAAAAATTTGTCCTTAGGAATGGACTTGACATTTCTTGTTTTGGCTCATAAGAAATGTCATTAGAAATGACTTTGTTTTATGCACATTCTTTTACATGTTGTGTTTGTTTATGTTCCTTTTTATTTGCTTTAAAATATAAGATATTTTATATGCTAGTAGAGAACATAATTTTGGTTCAAACACGCTTTAAAATTGTTTGAATTTTGGAGCTACAATTTTAAGATAAGTTTTATAATGAGATAAACCAAACCTTAAAATGGAGATTTTAAGTAAAACAAAATTTAAAATAGAGATTTTAAATCCATAACATGCAAATTGATTCATATGTGTTTTGAATAAAATAGTTTATTAAAAACACTCTAAAAGTTGGATTTTATATGAACCAAACAATTTAAAATGGAGATTTTAAATAATTTTGAAGAAATAAGTTTTTTCAAAACTAAGAGTTTTTTTGACGCATGCAATTATATGGTACGAAGAGTTTGGAAATCGAATTTTGACGTTTTTAATAAGACGCTAAAATGGTTTTGTAAATTTTTGTTCTAAAAACTACCAAACGTCAACTTTTTTTTAATTAGTGAAAGGAGTTAAAATAGAGATTTTAAGACTCATCCAAACTCATACTCTAAATAATAAAATGTTTATTATAGGACTATAATTTTTTTTTTTTGTGATCAAACATAAATCTTAATATATGATATTAATATTTTGACCACAATTTTTAGATGATAAAATGGGGTTTTTATTTTAACTAAAAGGAACCATATGATGGTAAATAAATGTTTTAAAAAAAATAGTACCACGTACTAGTCGCTTGCAATAACTCTTAACACTAAAAGGTTTTTCAATACTAGAATTGCAAAACATATAAATTCCTCTTAGAAAACAAGTCAAAGCCGTCCTTTTGAGAGACACTCAATTCATCACTATGGCACCCTTGTGGGATAAAGGTCACCTAACCGCTTGGATTGTCTTATGATGAATGAGGTGATTCTTGTGTCCTTGTGGGATAAAGGTTACCTAACCACATTGATATAATTTTTACACGTTGTCTCAAGTAGGATGACTTGATCGGGATTTTTTTGTGATAAAGGTCACCTAAACAAAAGAGGCCCGAGGCATAGATGGGATCAAACATGCCAAGTTGACAAAAGTTGTTAAGAATCCCATACCGCTATAAGTTACATAAAGATGTAATTGGTAAGCGTTGCCTACCTTGTTGGATTGAATAGACGGGATAAAGGTCACCTAACCGTTTGTTCGTTTCGCAACTTGGATTATAGATTTGACAAATTAATGTTTAAGAAACATAAGAGGGTATTAATTGAGTCAAATATTAAATATTGAAAATTCTAAATGAACCTTGTTAATTTTTGTAGATGAACCAAAACACCGCAATTAACTCAACCCTAAGAGCCTCTCTCTTGGAAGATAGGTTAACTGTCCCAAACTTCCCTTTGTGGATTCAAAGGCTGAGACTTATTTTCTCACGTGAAAAGAAATCATACGTACTTTTCGTACCTCTTCCACAAGAACCTCCTCTCACCTCCATAGAGGCCCAAAATGCTTGGTGGAAGCATTATAATGATTCATACGATGTTTCATGTCTTATGCTTGAAACTATGGATCCAGTCTTACGAGAAGATGTGGAGATATTTCAAGATAGGGCATATGATCTTGTGGAGAGACTACGAACATATCATAAGAGTTTTGTAAGAACAGAAGTCCTTAAAACACGTCGGACACTTCATCGGACCAAAATGAGGGAAGACCAAAGTGTGGGCTCCCATCTTCAAACCATGAGGATGCATCTAGACTATTTAGATAGACTTGGTTGTCCTTATCTGGATATGTTAGCCAAGAATGCGATTCTCGGGTCCTTGAACAAAAGGTTCGATGGTTTTAAAATGAATTTTCAGGAAGTTTCGGTCTCGGACTTATATATGTTACTAGAAACATATGAAAGAAATCTTCACGAGGCAGTGACTTCAAGTGTTGGAGGAGATTACCCCCTGTGAAATAAAGTTTTCTAACAAGGAAAGTCCTTCAGGTATCTATAAGATAGACATAACTTTTACCTTTTCTATCTTGCACTTATGTATTTGATACTAACTGTAGAACTCTATCTTGTAATATGTTACAGATATTCAAGAAAGGTAAGTGGCTGAAAGACAAGCATGATGGTGATCCATGTAAGCAAGGAAGCAAAATGCATACCAAGCTTAAAAGAGATTTTATTATGAAACCACATGGCTTGTATTGTTATTGTTAAAACAATGTTGTTTCGAACAATGTTTAAATTTAGTTTGACTAAATTATTATTTCAGTTGAATGCTTACTGATTGGATGAAATTCACTTAAGCGTTTTTTGAAACGATCATTTTCATATTCAAAATGAATTATTCTGTTTCGAGAATCGGTTCTCTTAATTGAATAATAAAGTGAATCTCAATTGCTTTCTTAAACATAGTTCTATATTGCGTAAACACCATAAGATTCAAATGAGATTTGAATCAAATCTATGACATAGTCAACTTAGTCATACAAACATTAAACGCATATCCCAACTTCAAAAGTGCGGTATTTTGAAGGCAAATGAGAATGTTTCATTTGATATATGCGAGTTTTGACAAATTGAATATAACTCTTCTCTCTAATTATTGTAGTAAAAGAGAAAAGTCTTTGGTTAAGATTGATACATGTTGATGTATGTGGCCTTTCAAAACATTGTCTAGATATGGTGATAGATGATACAATATCTTCACTAATGTTTTTCAAACGTTGAAGTTATAAGCATGAAACATTTGATATGATTCAAGCTGCTTCAAAGTGAAGTTAAAGAAAACATCTCTATAGGACCATTAAAGTCTTTTCTGATATAGGAAAGTAACCAACTAAGAACTCTTGGATCGTCTTTGATATTGTGGGATAGTAACACAATTTAGTCCATCCAGAACACCACTTCTTTATGGTATGTTCGAGAGGATGAACCGAACCTTATTAAATATGGTTCGCTCTATAATGAGTAGAAGTACTATTCCTAAATCAATTCCGAGTTCTACCCCATTTACTGTAAATCATATTTTGAGTATGACTCCAACCAAGACGTAGATAAGACACCTTATAAGATTTTGTATGAAAAGTTTCATCCATAATCTTAATTGAAGGTGTAGGATTATGAAGCTCATGTAAGACAATAAGCTTCAACCAAACTCGACCTAATATCTACTAAATGCATATATTGTAGAATATACTAAAAATGTTTAGTATACAGATTCTGCAATCCCATAAATAATAAAAGTTGTTTATTATTTGAACTCCGAGTTCTTGGAAACAAGTTTTCAAATAGGCAAGGCAAATGGTAGGTCTAAGGAATTGAAGAAATTAAAGAACCTCATAACCTAATGCATTTATTGGTTGACACTAGTTATCAAACAAAGGTTGTTAAAACTGAACAATTTGATTGATCAGAAACTTAGTAAATCACAAAGTATTCATAATCCAGTAGAATCATTTCAGAAGCCGAGAAATGTCGTTTTCTCACGACTAATGAAGGATGATGTATGATGGGATTCTAGTAAAACCATCAACTACTAAAATACAGTGTCAGATTCTGAATCTGATGAGTGGCTTAGAGTCATGAACACGAAGATGCAATCCATTCATGGATAACTATAAGCATCTTAAAGATGGAATCTTTATTTTGATGAGAAAATCAAAAGGTTTTAATTTCATCAAATAAAAGAAGACTCGTGCATTTACTAAAAGGCTAGTCGGAGCGCAGTAAAATTCCTAGTATTGTATGTAAGAGACATACTAACAACCGGAAGAAAACACAAGGCAAGGCATCGTGTCTTGGCTGGGGAAACATATCTAAATGAAAGTCTTAAGAACATAATTATGTTCTTGGAATAAAGATTTATAAAGATTGATAAAGACGACTTATAGGTTTAAGTCAAAGTATGTAAATTGACAAGATCTTGAAAGGATCAAGATACAAGGCACTAGAGGTAGTTTCTTGCAATTATGATATCACATCATTTTGAGCATATCTCAATATTCTAGCACAAAGGTTGAGTTAGATAAAATGATTGATATTCCATATGCTTCTGCAACTGGATCCATCATAATTGCCAAGATATACACTAGACCGAGTATGTCATAATGCTTTTGAGCATTAGAAGAAGAAACCAACGAAATACGTGGGAAGGTCATTAGATGACTGTAAAGAACATTCTAAGATACTTACGAAGAACCAAAGAAGTGCTCCTTAATTAAGGGTTGGAAGAAGACCATAGTAAACTGTTACACTGCTGATAGCTTCCATATAGATCGAGAAGGTTCTCGACCATTAAAGGGGTATGTCTTCATTGTGAATGAAGAAGTAGCTCATTGGAAAGAGTTCCAAATGAAGCTAAATTGCATAATATACTACAGAATAAGAATATATTGTTGCTTTAGAAGCTGCAAAAGATAAGATGTTTTGGATGAAAGAGTTCATTGAAAAGCTAGGATGATACCTTCCATTCAGGATCACCTAGAAATCTTTTGTGACAATATGGGTGACATTACGCAAGCTAAAGGACACTATGTCACATCAGAGTATCAAGCATCTACTCCAAACATTTAACTATGTTCGGAACAAAGTTAGAGATGAAGATGTTAGTATTCACAAAGTTCACACAAATCAAATTTTAGATGACCCATTTACGAAGCTCTTTTCATATGCTAAGCTTGAAGGGTCATGCTTGAGCCATAGGACTTCGTTATTCTAGTGATGGAAATTGATTTGAATTTAGTATTTGGATATTGGAACAAGTTAAGCAACAAGTATAGTATTTAGTAAAGATATATAGGATATGATCTCTTATACTTGTTGTGTTCTATATTAGCATGTTTAATCCGTGAATAAATTACTAATTCTAAACGTCCATAGTCGATCATAGTTGTGGGAGCAACTATGAAGACAGACTAATATGAATTGGATTGGTTGACTTTTAAGGGTAAAAGTGGCAAAGTGTTGCAACCAAGTTCGTAGGTACTTGCTAGGGAACAAGTACTGGACATGACCCGCATCAAGATCACTTCATGGATCGTTGTCATGAGTGACACTTGAATAAAGGTAATATCTTTGTATCCTTTGACCTGAGATACATATTAGGGACTTGAGTGTAGGGAGTACTGTGCTTTGATATGGTTAACCGCTGATCTTGAAATAGTAGGCAGCTATAAAGGCCATCATTGGGTATAGTATGAACTGCATAAGAGGCGTATGTAGTCAAAATGGGATTTGTTCCTCTAGATGGTTTAAGAGTGAGACATCTAAGGCGCCTTACCAAAAGTTGAATGACATATGAGAATGATAGCGATCCATGTCTCATGTTCAACATGATGTCCGAACAAAGGGATAACTGATATCACACCTTATACATCAATTAAAGTTTTGAGCTTGTGGGAATTGGATGTTGATGAATGGCACATACGGTCATACGTTGCTGGGGGCAGTGAGATGTTACTAGACGTCCACCACTGTCTATATTATTCTATAATACAATCTTGAGCAAGTGGGAGATTGTTGGTTCTATATGCTCAAGAATGATTATAAAATAATATTGCCGGTAATATATGATCCTATAGGGTCACACCAAAAACAAGCAGACACCTAATTAATATTTATAAGAATTCGATTCTTGATAAATATTAATAATTCTTGAAAATTATTATTGAATATGATTAATAATAATTGATGCAAATAAAAGATTCTAGTTTATTTATAATATGATGGGTTCATATGTAACTAGAATTACAAGAGGGACTTATTGTAATAAAGTTTAAATTGTTAAAATTATGATTTTAACTAATTTAAACTAGGAGGGCTAAAGAGAAAGTCTTGCATTGTCAATTTTGAAACTAGATGGTCTTAAATGAAAATTGGAAAACCACCAATTTTGAAACCATCAAAATTGAAACCATCATCTTGAAACCATGGAAGTATCATAATAAAAGTGGCTCTTGCTTTTTATGACAAAGAAAAAGAATGTCATCTCTCTTTTTGTTTTCTCTCTAATAAAACCAACGATCACCAAGACCATTTTGGGGTAGTTTTTTAGTCTTCTACAAAATCTATAGATTAGATTCTTGGTAGAAGAACCTCTTTTGCATTATCAAGAAGGAACTAGCATTCCATCAAAGTGTTGGAGCTTGTTGGTGGATACCGATAGAGGAACTCTACGTTGGGTTCTACCATCATCATCAACGATCAACCTCACATGAGGATCCAAAGTCTTCAAAGGTTATATCTCCAAATTTTCTTTTGTCTTAAGCTATATCTTTTCATTGCATGTAACAAGATCCTTTGTGGGAATAAAATGGTTTTATGTTTTTGTTCAATTTTTGCTTCCGTTGCTAGAAAGATATTTTTAGTCTTTCATGGTTTTTTGAAACTCTCTTGAACATTAAATCCCAACATGTTGAGAAAGATTTTGAGGAAGAAAGGAAGATATTTGAGATATAGATAAAGAAGCTTACAAAGAAATTATCTGAACTATCAACAAGGACATTGAAAGAAAAGAATGTGAAGTCTGAATTTCAAAGGAAGGTTGATCTACTTTCAAAAGAAAGAAACAATTTGTCTACAAAGATAGCATAACTTGAAGAGATCGTCTTTAAGGTGAATTTGAATGAGCAAAAGACCCCAAACTCAATTGTTCAATCACCCATAGATGATTTAGCTAATTTAGAATGCTCATTCAAGACAACTTCAAGTTTATATCGTACACATGTTTCACCAAAAAGGTCAGTTAATCCAACAGATCAGGTTTGTACTTGTTAGTCCATAATTCAAGCAATCAAACTACTTAAGTACAAATCATAATTCGTATGTAGAGAGAATTTAGAGTGAGAAAGTCATATGTATTCAAGTCACAAGTCTCACAAGGGTTACAATCTTACTAGATGTTACAAGAGATACAAAATCTTACATGTGATCGAAAAAACTTACAAGGAAATGACAAGCAAAGACTATTTATAGGTCAAACAAGCCTTGACCAAATGGCTAACAAAAGCAACTTTAAAGACAAGATGATTACAACAAAAAATAATCTCAACATTTTCCCCCTTTGTGATCATGTTGATCCCAAATTCAGTCTTTTAACAATGATATAAACATATAATAATAATGAGAACGCTGAAGTAAATAATGTTTAAATCATAGCAAGATTCATACTCACAGTAATAAGAAGATATATCCAATAAAGCAAGTATAAGAACAAACTAATATTCACTGGATAATGCAAGTTGATTATCAAGAACACCCAAATAGGTGGTTTAATCTTACAAGATCTTCTTGTACACTTTTCGGTGCATAAAGAAATAATTTGTTAGCTCCAAATCATCTGTTAAAGTGTTGAAAATACCAGTCCTATTTCAGAGGACTTTCAAGAAGATACACTTAAGAAGACGAAGACTTCAGAGGACGAAGACTTCAGAGGATGAAGACTTCAGAGGACACACCTGTCTCTGAAGTACTTTTCAGCAACTAAGACATCAGAGATGGCTTCATCAGAGGCTCTGAAGACAACGTCAGAGCTCTGAAGACATTCTCTCTGGATGTTCACGTGAGAATGAAGACATCAGAGATGGCTTCATCAGAGGCTCTGAAGACAATGTCAGAGGCTCTGAAGACATTCTCTCTGAAGATACTCTGAAGTTGAGAGAATGAACAGAAGAACAGATGACACGTCACTTAGTGATAAGATTTACTTTCTAGAGTAGGTCACTGTTCAGCATGCTCTTTCTCGTCATACAAGTACACTGCTTACTTTATGGTCCTATAAATAGGACCATCACCTTATTGTTCAAAGTGTGCTTAAGAAGTTATATATCTGATAATATAAGTTGGATACTTTATTCTAAGAATATCTTGTTTATCTTTATCTGCTTTATGAACTGTGATATTTGAATCTCCTTTGATATTAAACTATATTACTTCCGCTGTCATTACTCTTATTGTTTATATCATTGTTACGAGATTAGATCTGGGATCCAACAATTGGTATCAGAGCTCTCCTTTGTTTCTAAAACAAAGAAAGATCATATCTGCATACTCGGATAGATTTACATCTCATTGATTCTAAAACTTTCAATATCTGTGCATGTTCATATAAACCCAGTTTATTCAAGAACATCATATGCTCTAGATTTGACAGTAAATCACAGTTCATTACTCAAAGCATCAGCACTTAAATTTTTTATGGCAAACTCAAGCATAAGTGCCATGTATACAGTTGGGTCATTAACAAAACCTCCTACACTTTTAAGGGATGAATATCCCGAATGGAAAATAAGGATGGTAAATTTTCTAGAAGGTATGGACAGGGATCTTTTTAGATCTGTGAACATTGGACCTCACATTCCAATGGTGTTGGTACCAAGAGTTCCTGCAACAGTAGATACTGCCGAAATACCTGCATATTATGAAAAGAAAACCACAAACTTCACTGATGAAGAAAATAATATGATGGATAATGACTCAAAAGCTGTTAGATTACTCATAATGGCCATTCCCAATGATATCTTTCAAGAACTTGATTCTTGTAAAACTGCAAAAGAGATATGGGATCAGTTGTTAAATCAACTTGAAGGTGGCCTACAAACTCAGAAAAACAGAAGAAATCTATGCATCAATGAATATCATGATTTTCATGCTCTACCAGAAGAAAAGTTACACCAAACTTACTCAAGATTCAACATTCTAATAAACAAATGTAGAAAGTTTGGAGTGATAAGAACAAAAGAGGAAAACAACGTTCTTTTTTTGAAAAGCTTGAATGAAGAATGGTCACATCTGTCCATGTCTATACAGGCTAATCAAGATCTTGAGTCATGGTCATTAACTGACATTTATGGTACTCTTGTTGCACATGAAAAAGAAGTTATGAAGCAAAAATCAAAAACCTCTTTGGGTGGACCCCTTGCACTTGTTTCAAAACAAACATCGAAAGAAAACAACTGTGAAGAGTCACAAAAATGTTTGGAAACAAAAAGAAGATCCAAAAAGGTTTTGATAGCAGAAGAAACCCATACTGATTCAGACTCAGATGAAGATATAAGTGCCTTTGCCAAATCTCTTGCATTAATCACTCATCAGTTTAACAAGAAATTTGGCAAGAAGGTATTTGAAGGAAGGAGAGAGAATGACGAAAGAAGAAATCCGGAGAGAAGATTTCAACAAGAACCCAGATTCACTCCATATAGTGATCAAAAGGGTGCAAACTTCAACCATGAAAATGCAACACCACAAACAAGACCACAACAACCATTCCAACCAAGGTATCCACAACCACAAAGATACTTCAAACCTCAAGAACAGAAGCCAGAGACAAGCACTACCACTCTTCCACCAAATCAAAATGATGGAAGATGCTTCAGATGTGGAAAATCAGGCCACTTCTCTGCAAACTGCAGAGGAAAACTTGTCAAAGATCAAGATTACTACAAGAACAAATACAAATACAATGTAAAAGAAAGAGTTCTTGTAGCAGAAATGGAAGACTGGCTGTCTGACTCAACAAGTGATGGTGAGGAAGAGCCTACCAATATCTGTGGTATGGCTTTTTCAGATGGAAATCAAACTGATGAAGCATCCGAAGATAACTCTGAAAAGGTAAACTCTCTTTACACCTCTGACAGTGATCCTGAAATAGATGCTTTTAAACTAATTAATGAACTTCAGGATCTAAAGCAAAAGTTTGTTGAAGAAAAAGATAAGAGAGAGCAAGTAACAAAATAGCTCATTTTTTACAAAAGAGAAAAGAATCTTCTGGAATCAGAAAAGAAAGAAATTTTTCTTGAAAAAACCAAACTTGAAGAAACCAACAAGCAAAAAGAAAAATGATTTTCGGAAGAAATAAAAGAGATTGAAAAAATTTTAAAAGGAAAAGAAGAAGAAGTAAAGAAATCTGAGTATGAAAGGCTCAATTCTATTGCCTTAACCAAATTTTTTCAAAAAGAAAGAGAAATCCTACATCAATCTCTAGATAGACAAAATCTACGAATCAAAAGCTATGTCAATGCACAAAGTGTTTTCGATAAAATAAAAACTCAAATGGACTCTCAAGGGCTAGGATTCAATGAGTTGAATTCATTTAATGGATTGGAGAAAACTTCACTTTCTTCCACTTTCTGTATAGGAAAGGTCCAAAGCTCTGAAGATCCATCTCTGAATAATTTCAAAAGAATGAAAACATCAGAGGGATCAAAAGCAAGAGCTTTAAATTTCAAAAATACAAAGTACTCTGAAGTAAAAGACATGAAAGAATCTGTGTTACAGATAAAAGAAGAAACTTCAGAGGTACACTTTACAAAACCTCAGAGCTATGATTCCAAAGAAATTTTCAGGTTTGATGCTTTCATCTCAAGAGAATCAGAGACATTTGAACCAAGTACCTCTGATACAAGTACTTCTGAAAATGAATCTCAGAACTCACTTAATCCGAATGCTCCTCTGTATTCACCAAAGTCAGATGAAAACATCAGAACTACGTTTAAAGATGATGTTCAAAAGATTTGGGAAGAAAATGTCATGGAGGACTTAAAAAGAAAAGAAAGCATGAAACGGATCATCAAAGTCTCTAGATCAAAAGAAATAAAAAAACCAATAGAGATAGATATCTCTATTAAATCTAAGAGAGACTTTCTTGATTCTGATTCAGAATCTGATTTAGAGATTGATGAACAGATTTTTTGTAAACCAGGGAATGTAATTCACAAAAAGATAGAAACTGTTGGCTCTGGTATTTTGAATGTTCCAATTTCAGTATTGAAAACCAAAACCAGAATACCAATAAATCCTGATTCTGCAAATATGTGTTTACAAGCAAAAACAACTCTGGAACTTGAAAAAGAGTTGCAAGAAAAGGCAAAGAATAAAACAAACACTTCTGGTTCTTACACCTATAAAACAATAAAATTCTCTCCTGAACAAAAAGGCAAATGGACAAAAGTTAACCATATTGATCCTGTCTGTGCAGTAAGTAGCAAAGAAAAGAAGATGTTTTTGAACAAGAAAAAGCAACTTGAAAAGAAGACTGTCTATCAAGCAAAAAGAAAAGAACTAGTTAGGGATAAAAGTAATATTCCTAGTGCAAGTTACAAAAGAAGTCAAAATGTAACAAATGCTTTTAATAAAAGGAAAAACTTTGCTCCTACTTCTTCTTGTTCCATTAATTGTAACTGCATTTATCTCTTGATGAAACTGAAAAATCATTTTAAAGGATCACACTGTCTTTTGAATAAATCTCTGGAAAATATCTCAGAGACAAAATCTCAAAAGAAGACAAGAAAAGGCAAGACATCAAAAGATGAGATGCCAAAAGGTCATACAATTCCACCAAAGTCTAACACAAAAGGACCCATAATGAGGTGGGTACCTAAGAAACAATAATCTGTCTTGCAGAAACAGTCAATGCCAATCTGGTACCTAGATTCTGGATGTTCAAGGCATATGACTGGAAATAAAGAACTGCTATCCTCATTCAAAGCAAAATCCGGAGGAGCAGTTACTTTTGGAGACAACAAGCAAGGACAGATTAAAGGATATGGTGAATTATCTAGAGGAAATGTTTCTGTATCAAAGGTTGCTTATGTGGATGGATTAAAACACAATCTGATAAGCATAAGTCAACTTTGTGATCATGGTTTCAATGTGAAATTTCAAAGAAAATATTGTTCACTTCTTCACTCAAAATCAGGTCAAGAAATGCTAAGAGCAGACAGAAGAGGTAACCTCTACAGAATGAACTTTACCAAAATCACAGACATTGATTCAAAGAAACTTTGTCTTGTATCTTTGAATAGTGAGGAAATCTGGCTCTGGCATAAAAAGTTTTCACATCTAAACTTTTCCTCACTTGATAAGTTAGTTAAACTTAATTTGGTTAAGGGATTACCATCTTTAAAGTTTAACAAAGATCATCTTTGTTCTGCTTGTGAGATGGGTAAAATGAAAAGATCTTCCCATAAAACCAAAAGTGAAAACAACTGTCCTAGACCTCTGCACATGCTTCATGTGGACCTCTGTGGTCCTATCTCTGTACAGAGTCTAGCAGGTAAGAAATACATTCTGGTTCTAATTGATGAATTTTCCAGATATACATGGATAGAATTCATTAGAGCTAAATCTGATGTACCTGAAATATTAATAAGATTGTTGAAAAGATTACAGGTTCTATTCAGCAGCAAAGTTCAGAAACGAAGAAGTGATAATGGAACAGAATTCAGAAATGCCAAAATCAATTCCTATCTATCAGAAGAAGGCATTACCCCTAACTTCTCAGCAGCAAGAACTCCTCAACAAAATGGAGTAGTTGAAAGGAAAAACAGAACACTTGTTGAGTCTGCCAGAACAATGCTTGCTGAATCTGATCTTTCAACAAATTTTTGGGAAGAAGCAATAGCAACAGCCTGCTTCACTCAGAATAGAGCTACAATTGTGAAGAGATTTCAGAAAACATCTTATGAACTCATTCACAATAGAAAACCTAATATTAAATATTTTCATGTTTTTGGATGCAGGTGCTATATTCTGAAAGATAGAGAATATCTTGGAAAGTTTGACAAGAAAGCTGATGAGGGCAAATTCATTGGATATTCATTAGCCTCAAAAGCTTTCAGAGTGTTCAATCTTAGAACAAAGACTATCCAAGAGAGCATCAATATCACTTTTGACGACAATAAAAGCTCTGAACAACAAGAAAGTTCATCACAAATATCTGAATCATCAAGGGAATCTGAATTAAACAAAATATTTGAAGATTTCTTTGATGATGAAGATATCTCTGAAGTTATCTTCAGAGAAAGACAGGGAGAGAATTCAGAAGAACCTCAAGAAACAGGTACAACCCTTTCAGGGCCCTCTGAACTAACACCTTCTGTCTCACCGAATGCAGATCAGCAAAGTGAATCAGAAGATGATCACGAAGTATCTGAAGCAACTCCAGAACCAAATGATGAACAAGAATATACATTTCTGGAACAAAACTCAGAGCCTCTGAACAGTACAACAGAGGCATCACCATCAGAGCCTCTGAACCGTACAACAGATGCATCACCAACAGAGCCTCTGAACAATACAACAGAGGTATCACCAGACGTCAGAGCCTCTGAATCTCAATCTGCACAAATTATTACTCCAATCACCAGATGGACAAAAGATCATCCAATTGATCAAATCATTGGATCCTCATCCGAAGGAGTTAAAACAAGATCTGCCACCATCAATGAATGCTTCTATGTAAACTTTTTGAGCATTATTGAACCAAAGAAGGTAAAAGAAGCTCTTGAAGATCCTCATTGGATTTTTGCAATGCAGGATGAGCTTCAGGAGTTTGTAAGAAACAAAGTCTGGACCCTAGTTCCCCTTCCTAAAGGAAAATTTGCAATCGGAACAAAATGGGTTTTCAGAAACAAAAAGGATGAGGATGGCATAATAATCAGAAACAAAGCCCAGTTGGTTGCAAAAGGATATTACCAGGAAGAAGGCATTGATTATGATGAAACCTTTGCACCTGTAGCTAGGCTAGAAGCAATCAGAATCTTCTTAGCCTATGCTGCACACAAAGGATTCAAAGTTTATCAAATGGATGTTAAATCTGCATTTCTTCATGGTAAATTAAATGAAGAAGTCTATGTCCAACAACCACCTGGATTTGAAAGTACAGAGTATCCTAATCATGTGTATTATTTGGATAAAGCTCTGTATGGACTCAAACAAGCCCCAAGAGCTTGGTATGAAACTCTGTCCACTTTTCTGATTAACAATGGATTTGAAAAGGGCACAATTGATACTACCTTATTCATCAAAAGGTACAAGAATGAGATGCTTTTAGTACAAATTTATGTTGATGACATTATATTTGGCTCTACCAATCAAAAGTATTGTGACAAGTTCTCAGAGTTGATGAAGAGTGAATTTGAGATGAGCCTCATGGGAGAATTAACTTTCTTTCTAGGCTTACAAGTAAAACAAACTTCAGAAGGTACATTCATAAGTCAATCTAAGTATGTCTCTGAAATTTTGCAAAAATACAAACTCAATGATTCAACTTCAATGAGAACACCTTTATCCACCGGAGTCAAACTTGACTCTGATCCATCAGGAGAGAATGTGGATATAAAAATCTACAGAGGGATGATAGGTTCACTATTATACTTAACTGCAAGTAGGCCTGACATTTGTGCTAGATATCAAGCAAATCCAAAGGTATCTCATTTAACTGCTGTGAAAAGAATTTTCAGATACCTCAGAGGGACACAAACATTAGGCCTCTGGTATCCAAAACTTTCAAATTTTGATCTAACAGCTTACACTGATGCAGATCATGCCGGATGTAAGCTTGACAGAAAAAGTACCTCTGGATGTTGTCAGTTATTGGGCAATAAGCTGGTAAGTTGGTCATCCAAGAAACAAAACTGTGTTTCCACTTCAACTGCAGAGGCAGAATATGTTGCTGCTGCTGGTTGTTGCTCACAAGTATTATGGATGAAAACTCAGCTCAGAGATTATGGCCACCAATTTGACAGAATTCCAATTCTCTGTGATTCAAAAAGTGCCATAGCCATCTCTGCCAATCCAGTACAGCACTCCAAAACCAAGCACATCGATGTAAGGTACCACTTTCTGAAAGATCATGTTGAAAAAGGAACAATAGAGATGTATTTTGTACCAACTGAACTTCAACTTGCTGATATTTTCACAAAAGCTTTAGATGAACGAAGGTTCAATTTTTTAATTAGCAAGTTGGGAATGTTGAATATGTCTACCTAACAAAAGAGCAGAGTCTCTGAATCGAGTAGAGTCTCTGATCCTTTCATCAGAGCCTCTAGACTTTCAAATATGGTAAAAATTACTCTTATGAATCTCCAAGCATGTGTCAAGGGGGAGACAACGACCCTTTCATCAGAGCCTCTGATCTTGCCTCTGATGTTTATATCAGAGCCTCAAGGCTTGTCTCTGATGTTTATATCATCTTCTCTGATATTTATATCAGAGCCGCTGATCTTATCTCTGATGTTTATATCAGAGCCTCTGATCTTGTCTCTGATATTTATATCAGAGCCTCTGATCTTGTCTCTGATGTTTATATCAGAGCCTCAAGGCTTGTCTCTGATGTTTATATCATCTTCTGATATTTATATCAGAGCCTCTGATCTTATCTCTGATGTTTATATCAGAGCCTCAAGGCTTGTCTCTGATGTTTATATCAGAGCCTCTGATCTTGTCTCTGATATTTATATCAGAGCCTCAAGGAAATTCTTTTAAATAATAAATCTTTTTGGATAACCACTCGTTTCTTTTCTGACGGTTTTCTGACACAAAGCGGTTCTCCCCTACACGCCTAAACGTGTCACCCATCAATTCGGGGATGATGGAACGTCATTTCTGCAATTAAGACTCTCATTCGCCGCTTCAATAACCTCTCCCTCTACCTTCCTTTTGTAGCTATAAAATACCCTTGTTCACTTCCCATTACTCTTTACGCTCTCAAAATCCAAAAGCCGATTCTCTCTTTCTAAGCTTTCATCTTTCTCAACCTGCAACAATGGCGGCTAATTCCCAAACTTCAGATAACTCAAGCAAACTTGTTCCAAGATTGAATTTCGTACAGTTCGACGTTCCAGTCAAAGGAAACAACTACTTTCTGGACGTAACCCCATCAAAATATGAAGAACAGTTTCGCCCAATCCTCGACTTTTTCACCAACTGCGAACTCAATGATGTTCTAACCAAACATGCGTCAGATATTCCCCTTCGCTTTGTCCAACAATGGTGGTATTCAAGTGAATACGACGATGAAAAGGAAGGACTGGTTGGGCACATTGACCTAGGTGAACAAAGCTTAAGCATAAGAATAACCCCACAAACCCTAACTCGCCGATTCAACCTCCTCACCACAACTGATCTTCAAATAGAAACTTTGAGAAACCCCCAACTCAAGAAGTTCTTCTTCAGTTCCTCCAACACTTAGGCTAAAACAAAGAAATAACACGCCTCAGTCAATTCAGACGTCAGTACCTGCCTCCCAAATGGAACTTTATGTTCAGTGTTCTCAACCGAACAATAACCTGCAAAATTGGAAGTCAGGATCAGACTCATCCAGCGATAATAGCCATAATGTATGCTCTCTTTTTCAACAGAAGCATCAATATGGCCCACATTCTCTTCTGTGAGATGCTGACAGCGGTGGACAAGAAGAACAAGGACTTGGCTAAAGGAAAACAACCAATATCGGTACTGTTTCCACGATTTATCTCAGTGGTCATTCAACGAGCAATGGAGAAATTCTCCATCACTGAGGAGGGCCCAATGACACCTCTGTTTGTGATGAACTCATTTAAAGCCACAGAGGTTCCTCCGTATCCACATGACCGACGTTTCCCACACACCATGATTGAAATTATTCCTGCTGACTCTCCTACCCATCTCCTACTTAGACGTGTTGCCCAATCATCAGAACCGATGATGGGATCCCCAACACATTTAGGATCTGAGCCTGAGCATGAATCAGAGAGTGATATCTCTGATACTGCTCAAAACATTAACAGAGCGCAACTAGAGGGTGGCTCTGAGAGAGTGAGGAAAAGAGAACATGAGGACCCTCCCTCTGACGAAGAGAATAACTCTGTCAGAGCAGAGGAAGGTGAGCACAAGAGATTTCCAGAGGGTGAGTTTCTAAACATAGAATCTGAGGGCGGTGAGGTAGAAAAAGATGTCCTTGATGACACAAATGAGAGAATCCAAAGCCCAAATCCCAGTGCAAACAAATTTACTGTCCAAGATGGTCCAGCATCAATGGACATTGAAACAGAGGTGCACACCTCGAACCCTTCCCATCCTAACCGCTCAGAGGCATCTGATTCTGCCTCTGACGCATGCACCAGAGGGGAAACCTCTGATACGGCTAAGTCCTCCCAAAAGGACTTGGACCAAGATAAAAATACTCACTTACCCCAGAGTATGTCACCTCCACCCACACATGATGCCTTTGTGGCTCAAACTAACTTGGACCGTCCCTTAGAACGTAAGGATTGCCTGTCAGAAAAAGAATGGCACGACCTTATTGCACAAGGAATCCTTAGCCTGAACAGCAAGGTTTCCAAACACATTCGGTTCTCATCATCAGATTCTGACTCTGATGATCAGAGACCAATCGGAACCATTATAGGGAGATCCTTGAAAAAGGGTCCCCAAGTATTAATGGGAAGTCCTTCCGGAGACAACCTCAAACCACCTCCGACAGAAGGCCCCTCTGAACTCGAGGGAAACTTAGAATCATGTGTTGATCCTAAGGTTACCCCCTCTGATTACGTTACCAAAGAGGAGTTCAAAATCTTTGGTGATGAAATCAGAGAATCTCTGAAGGAGATAAAACTTCAAATGGAGAAGACCTCAGAGGCCTCTGCCTCTAACTCTGAAGTTGAAAAACTCACTTCAGAGGTCTCTGAGCTGCGCACCACGATTCTCAATCAGACAGAAAAACTGGATGCTCTGGAAAGCTTGGTCATAAAGAATGACTCCGTATTGTCCGGAGAAATTCAGAACTCCACAACAGAGATCCTCCAGGCAATTCCACCTACCTCTGCCCCCACTCCAACACATGCAGACTTCTCTCAATTCAAAGAGGAAATCTTGCGTTCTTTGACAGAGGTAATTGCAAAGATCCCTACCACCTCTGCTGATGCTCCTGCTACAACAGAATTTATTACAAAGGCTGACCTGACCAACTTCTCGAAGAAGATCACCAGCAATGTAATGAACATCTCCAGCAAGTTCGTCTCCAAGACCTCTAAGCAGAACAAGAAGATTGAAGACCTTCTGAAGAATATCAAATCTTCAGAGGGAGTATTGAAGAGAAAAGAACCAGAGGTCACATGCTCTGAAGAAGCGAGAAAGAAGGCTAGATATGAAGATTCTGATGACGGGGATGACCAGCCTCAGGGGACATCCGATCTTCTTAAGGGGGAGAAGACTCCTACTCCTAAACCTGTTGAAACACACAAGGAGAAAGAAACAGAGAAACACTCGACCTCTACCTCTGCTGAAGATACTCAGGCCACCCTAAAGTCGCCAGTCCCGATTATTTTTTTAGGGCCATCCACTGCAGGTGCTCCAATAGTTCCAATCACAGCTGAAATGACAACTGCAAATCAAGAAACTATTGGAGCTCTGGACGAAGACGAAGCTGAACATCTCGTAGACTTCTCAACATCAGAAGATGCATTCTCATCACCAGAAAGACCAACTTATGTGATGAGAGATGCCTACGAATCAGAATCTGAACAAGAAGAAAAATCAGAATCTGAAAAAGAAGAAAAATCAGATTCTGAAAAAGAAGTTGAAGTAGTTGATGTCGAAGAATATGTCTTTAAAAATGCTCAACCACATCATACTTCAACAACGTCAGAGCTGAGGGAATCACCAGAGATAGATGGCTACATCTCTGAACCCTCAAAAGAAGATCCTCCACAAACAATGGAACCCGAAACCATGGTTGCTGATGAACAGGCTCCTTCAGAGAATCCTGTTCAGAAAGCAAGCATCGGTATTCCAGCAAAAGTGTTCCATAAACCTCCCACATTCCTCGAATCAAATCCAGAAGCTTCCATAGAAGACCACTTCAGATACATTTACTGTGAGTTCAACATGGCAGATACACTGGTCATTCCTCTGAATCCAAGAATCAGAGAGGACATGCCAGACTATGAGCGAAGATTTATCAGAGATAAAACCAAACCAAGAGCACAGGTCCTCTCTGATGATCCAATCATCAAAATCAACAAAATCTCAGAAAAGACCTTTGCTTACAACAAGATTATCTATAGGAATTATGTGGTAACTCGATCTGATCAGAAGATTTACGAGTTCAATGACAATGATCTCGTAAATCTAAATCCATATGACTTACCACATTTATATGCCTATTGCTCTGCCAGGTATGATCATGGAAGAAGGGAAATCAGGATGGGCATGGTTGAAGTCCGACGAGCAATGGAGGCCTATGTCAAACACCGAGCAAAACGTGACTTTCAAATTGCTCTGAACCTAGGGGAAGAAAAGCTGGAAGTAACTGAACCTATGGAGTCATTCGAAAAACTTAAAGAACAGAAGACTGGATCAATCGTTGCAGAACCTCTGGGTTTCGTCTTCAGAATAAATCAAGAAAAGAAGATCTTTCTAGCTTCAGAAGTGTCGAAGTACTCTGATGAAACCTTGAGAGGTATAAAGAAATTGATCCATACAAAGGAAGAAAGGCACAGAGCAGATTTACTGGCAAAGCTTGACTTAGAGATCGACTCGATGATCAACTTCAGAGCTCTGATCATGAAATTCCATGGAATCTGTTCAAGTGACAAATAGTAGTCTGTTTCCTTATTTCTTTTATTATTACTTTCTTTGTATTAAACTTCCAAATGTTTAAGAAGTAATACTTAAGAGGATAATTTTCTCCTCTATGCTTTCTAGTTTAAAATTCAATTCTCTGTTATTTTTTTTGTATCTTCTATTTTCGACACTTAGGGGGAGATTGTTAGCTCCAAATCATCTGTTAAAGTGTTGAAAATACCAGTCCTATTTCAGAGGACTTTCAAGAAGATACACTTAAGAAGACGAAGACTTCAGAGGACGAAGAATTCAGAGGATGAAGACTTCAGAGGACACACCTGCCTCTGAAGTACTTTTCAGCAACTAAGACATCAGAGATGGCTTCATCAGAGGCTCTGAAGACAACGTCAGAGCTCTGAAGACATTCTCTCTGGATGTTCACGTGAGAATGAAGACATCAGAGATGGCTTCATCAGAGGCTCTGAAGACAATGTCAGAGGCTCTGAAGACATTCTCTCTGAAGATACTCTGAAGTTGAGAGAATGAACAGAAGAACAGATGACACGTAACTTAGTGATAAGATTTACTTTCTAGAGTAGGTCACTGTTCAGCATGCTCTTTCTCGTCATACAAGTACACTGCTTACTTTATGGTCCTATAAATAGGACCATCACCTTATTGTTCAAAGTGTGCTTAAGAAGTTATATATCTGATAATATAAGTTGGATACTTTATTCTAAGAATATATTGTTTATCTTTATCTGCTTTATGAACTGTGATATTTGAATCTCCTTTGATATTAAACTGTATTACTTCCGCTGTCATTACTCTTATTGTTTATATCATTGTTACGAGATTAGATCTGGGATCCAACATAATTCTTATACAAGTTTGTAAAGAAAGGCACACTTTGAGCAATGGGATGCACGTCCTATTTATAGGACCATAAAGTGAATAGTGTACTTTACTGACATAAGAGGCATGCTTGAACAGTGTCTTACCTAAAGGTAAGCTCAAGACATGCTTGAACAGTAACCTATTCAAAAGGTAAATCTTATCACTAGGTGACGTGTCTTCTGTTCTTATGTCAACACTTGTAGAATTCTTCAGTTTGATCTTCAGAGACAATGTCTTCAGAGCTTTGACGTAGGTACCTCTGATGAAGCCATCTCTGATGTCTTCTTCTGAATTTCTCTAACTCCAGGAATGTTCTTCAGAGGCAGGTTTGCACTCTGAAGGCTATATCTGGAAGTCCTCTGAAACATGACTTATATTATTTTCAATACTTTTACATTTGAGAATTAGGGCTAACAATCTCCCCCTAAGTATTGAAAATAAAAAATGAAAAATAGCAGAGATAAATTAACTAGAAAGCAAAGAGGAGAAAATCATCCTCTGTTTAATTGTTACTTCTCACTAAACATTTTAAGGTATAAACTGAGAGAAGATAACAAACAAAAGTTACAAGGAAATAGACTAAATTCTAACACCAGAACAGATCCTATGAAATTTCACAATCAACTCTCTAAACTCAATCATCGAGCTAATCTCTAAGTGTAGTTTCTCAAATAGGTCAGCTCTGTGTCTTTCCTTGTTCACACTTATTATCCTTAGCATTCCTCTTAAAGTCGCATCAGAGTACTTGGTCACTTCTGATGCAAGGAAGATCTTCTTGACATTGTTCACTCTGAAGACAAATCCTAGAGGCTCTGCTATGATTGATCCGATCTTGAATTTCTCCAAGTCTTCAATCATCTTCACTGGTTCAATGACCCCTTGCCTTTCTTATCCAAGGTTTAGAGCAATCTGGAAGTCTAACCTTTCTCGGAGTTTGATGTGAGCTTCCATGGCACGCTGGACTTCGTATTGTCCCATTCTGAATGCTCTTCTTCTTTCATATTTTGCAGAGCAGTGGTCATAGAGTTGAGGCAGATCATAGGGGTTCAGGTTTACAAGGTCATTATAATTGAATTGATAAACCTTTCCATCAGAGCGGATGACCTCGTAATGCCTATATATAATCTTGTTGTAGGAAAACTTCTTTTCAGATATCTTGTTTATCTCTGCAATGGGTGACTCTGAGAGAACATCTACTCTGCAACTTGTTTTCTCTTTGATGAACCTATTCTCTATCTCATCAATACTTTCACTGATTCCTGGGTTTAGTGGGAAGATACGTCTTTCTTCTGCATTGTATTCACAATACAGGTACCTGAAGGTGTCTTCAATAGAGGTCTTTTCTGCAGAGGTGAGGAACTCTAGAGGTTTTGTGAAGGCAGAGAGTGCAGGGATTCCAATGCTTGTTCTCTGAATAGATACCTCTATGGTTGATCGTTCAGCTTTAGATTTAAGAGGTACTTGTTCATTGACAACCATTGTTGATTCTTCAACAGACAGCTGTTGAGGAACCGTCTCTAGTTCTTTCCTTTAGACTTTTGGGGATGATGGAGGAGTCTCGTTGATAGAAGAGGATATCATCACTTCTATCTACATATTATCTTCCTTGTGTTGCTTTGCCTCTAATGTGGTTGTTTGGTGAGGTTGAGCATTCTTGTATGCATACTCCACCTTGGTAGTATCTTCTTCTTCTTTAGATTCACTCCCAAATCCATCTCACATGATTATCTTTGGACGTTCGGGAGAGGATAAAGCATCCTCTGAAGAAGGAATGCTAGAGTAGTCTATCATTTCTTCATCATCATCTAGAGCACCAATTGTCTCTGGAGTGGCATTTATTACTGGAAGTAATGATGCTTCTGAAGTGGTGGAAGGTGCTAAGAATATCACTAGCACTGGAGACTTCAAGAGTGTTGATTGGTTTTCTTCATTTGAGGTAGAGTGCCTCTCTCGTTCACTCACATCTTGTGCTCCTTTTTTTTTATTTGCAGAGGAGGGGGCGAGTAGAGCCACTTGCTTCTTCTTCTCTGATTGATCCTTGCTTCTCCCCCTTTTGATGTTCTGATGACCCTTGTGGTTTGTCATCATGATGGTCACCATCAGAACCATCAAACTTGGTCTTTTTGTTGGCCTCCTCTGAGCAAGTTGTCTCTGGAACTTTCCTCTTTATCTTGGAGTCCCTCTTAGGAGATAGGACACTTTGAAGCAACTTTTGGACTGTTGTTGTCTGCTGACCTGCCTTGGCAACGAACTTGCTTGAGACAGTAAGCATTTTACTAGTCACAAGCTTTGAATATTCTTGAAGATCAACTTTGGTGACCAAGTTAGCTGTCTCTGGTGGTTGCTGAGTTGAAGGTTGAGCAGCAGGGACTGATATCTTAGCGATAGTCTCTGTGAGCATTCAGAGCACTGTAGTCTTAAAGTTTGTATAGTCCTCAGAAGTGACATAGGGAGTTGGAGCAGAGGGAGCTGGAATGGCTCTGAGGATCTCTGCTCGGTCCTCTGTAATCTCCTTGGAGAGTGTGGTAGAGTTATCTTCGACTATTTTGTCCAGAGAAGCAAGTCATTTGTTGTTCATGGTAAGTTCAACATGCAACTTAGAGACCTCTAAAGTTAGTTTGGCAACTTTAGAGTTCAAGGCAAAGGCCTCTAAGGTCTTCTCCAAATAAAGTTTTAGATCTTTTAAGGATCCTCTAACTTCATCACCAAAGATTTTGAAGTCTTCCTTGGTGACATAGTCAGAGTGGGTAACCTTGGATCCAACACATGAATCCAATTTTCCCTCGAGTCCAGAGGTGCCTTCATTCAGAGCTTGCTTGTCGTTGGCTCTAGAAGGACTTCCTATTAATCCTTGAGAATCCTTTTTAGAGGATTTCTCTATGATAGTTCTGATTGGATGACTTGTTGTCCAGGCAAGTTAGTCCTTGTACTACTAGGTTTAGCCATTGTCCCTTTGTGAGACAATCCATACGAAAGATTTTAAAGACCTTTGGTACTAAAGGAAGGGTTCCTAATCCATGAGCCACAGAGGCATCATGATGTGTGGGGGGTGGTGGCCTACTCTGGGGCAACTAATACTTATCTTTTCAATGACTAAGTCCTTTTGAGAGGACTTAGCCAGATTATGGGCTTCCCTAAGGCTATGTGCGTCATAAGTTGAAGGATGTGCCTTTGAGTGGATGATTTGGGTAGGGTTCGAGGTGTGCACCTCTGTTTCAATATCCTTTGGTGCTGGACTACCTAGGATAGCAGATTTGGTTGCACGTGGAGTTTGGCTTGCTGTACTCTCATTTGTGCTTTCAGAGGCATCTTTTTTTACCTCACTTCATTCGACTCTTGGGGTTTCAAGAATCACATCCTCTCTTGGACTCTCATTCTCACCTTCCTCTTCTCTGGCAGAGCTAATCTCTTCGCCAGAGGGAGGAGTCTCTTCTCTTCTCTCAACAGAGACATCCTGTGGTTTCCCTCTGTTTTCATTTAGAGTAGCCTCAGAGGATTCACTCTCTGATTCTAAGTCAGGTTCAGGACCTAAGTCTGTTGGGGATCCCACCATTGGCTCTGATGGTTGGGTAACACTGCTAATAAAGATACGGTTGAGTAGTATTTAGGGATGTACTGGAGCATGCTCTGAGGAAACCTCCTCTCATATGGGTAAGGAGGCATTGTGGTTGCCTTGAATGAGTTCATCACATAGAGAGAGGTTTTTGTTCCTTCCTCTGATATGGAAAACTTGGTCATTGCCCGTCTGATCACCAGGGAGATGATCCTTGGAAACAACACTGAGATTGGTTGTTTTTTTTCTCCAGATCTTTGTTTTTACGATTTACTACAGTGAGGATTTCAGAATAAAGAAGTCCCTTCATGTCTATGTTTCGGTTGAAGTACAGTGCATACATTATCGCCAAAAGAGTGGGATTTGCTTGATCTTGACTCCCAATCTTACATGTCAGTGTGCGGTTTAGCACACTGAACATAAAGTTCTAGTTGGGAGGGAGGTGTTGTTGCATGAATTCACTCAATCGAGTGATCTCCTTGTTGTATCCAAGATGTTGAAGAAACTGGATAAGAACATTTTGAGTGGGGGGTTTTTCAAACCTTGATATTTGAAGGTCAGTGGTGGTCAATAGAAATAGTTGTCGTCTTAAAGTATCAGGATGGATGCCTATGTTGTCTCCTCTTTCTCCAAGATCAACATATCCAAGGATTCCTTCAGCTTGTTCATTGTACTCACTTGAGTACCATCATTTTTGCACAAAGCTAAGAAGAACATTTACACCATATGCGGTTAAGGCATCTTTGAGTTCACATGAACGAAAAAACTCCAGGATAGGACGAAATTGTTCATCGAACTTGGAAGGAGTAAGATCGATATGATAGTTGTTCCTTTTGACTGGAACATCAAACTGAGCAAGGTTCATGCTTGGGACTATTATGCCAGAGCCTGTAGATCCAGTTTGTTGGTTCGCCATTGTTGCAGGTTTGAGAGTTCTTGAAGCTTTTAAATGCTTTGAGAGAATATCAGGTGAGCGAAAAAGGAAAATCGAGTGTAAGGTGGGTTTTTATGTACGTGAGACGTGGGATAGGGGGTTATGGAAATGACGTATTTGAGTACCCATGCTAGAAATGGAAACGGGGTTTGTGTACCCATGTCAGAAACATTCCATCGTCCATCAACTTAAATATTGACACGTGGAGAGTGAGAGTGAAATGACGCTTACGTCAGATAGCTATAATTTTGGATATTCTATTTAAAAAATATGATAACTATCCAAGTAAATAACCCATACAAACCAATTTTCTTTTGAAAGCATTACATAAGTTTAAATTCCTTTTCTCAAACAACAACAATTAAAAAAAATATTTACAAACAAAAATTCCAAAAACTTGATTTATAAATACCCAAGAACACTAAGAATTTAGTGCTCTGATATATCTTCAGAGCATATTATGCCAGAGGCTCTGAGAATATTATAAGATATCAATTAATAGTCTCTTAGATGTGTTTCTTTGAAAGAATCAAGTTTGATTTTTAGAAAATAGTAAGGTAAAAAATGAGAATGAAGAACATAACTTTCCTTTTGAAATGATCTTCTGATAAAATATCAGAGGCTCTGATATGAGTATGAGAGATAGGAGCATAGGCTCTGATATAAACATTAGAGGCTCTGAGGTTTTGGCTATATTACCTTTCATCATTTCTTGCTCCCCTTGACAGATAATGGTTTCTTATCTATTCTCCCCCTCAAATTGAGCTTGGGTGTACAAAATGAGATAAATTTGAACATGCTTTAGAGTGTCAAAGGCTCTGAAGAAGGTACCAGAGACTCTGAAGTCTAAAATATATTACTTGTGAATATCAGAGGCTCTGAAGTGTGTATCAGAGGCTCTGATGCAACTTTTAGATTAAGTAGACAAATTTAGCATGGCCAACTTGCTGATTAAAAAGTTGAACCTTAGTTCATCTAAAGCTTTGGTGAAAATATTAGCAAGTTGGAGATCAGTTGGAAAAAAATACATTTCAATTGTTCCTTTCTCAACATGATCTTTAAGAAAATGATGTCTGATATCAATGTGCTTTGTCTTGGAATGCTGCACTGGATTAGCAGAGATGGCAATAGCACTTCTGGATTCACATAAAATGGGAATCCTGTCAAACTGAAGACCATAGTCTCTGAGTTGAGTCCTCATCCAAATGACTTGTGAACAACAACTAGCAGTAGCAACATATTCTGCTTCTGCTGTAGAAATTGATACACAATTTTGCTTTTTAGATGACCAACTCACTAGCTTATTTCCCAAAAGTTGATAACATCTACAGGTACTTTTCCTGTCTAATTTGCATCCTGCATGATCTGCACCTGTGTAAGCTGTTAGTTCAAAACTAGAGAGTTTTAGATACTAGAGACCAAGAGATGGTGTGCCTCTAAGGTATCTAAACACTCTCTTTACAGCTGATAAGTGAGATTCCTTTGGATTGGCTTGATATCTAGCACAGAGACATGTTGCAAACATTATATCAGGTCTACTTGCAGTTAAGTATAAGAGTGAACCTATAATGCCCCTGAAGGATCAGAGGCAAGTTTGACTCCAGTGGCAATAGGAGTTCTCATAGGAGTTGAATCATTGAGTGTGTACTTTTTCAAAATATCAGAGACATATTTGGCTTGGTTTATAAAAGTTCCCTATGATGTTTGTTTTACTTGAAGTCCTAGGAAGAAAGTTAATTCTCCCATGAGACTCATTTAAAATTCACTCTTGATCAACTCTGAAAACTTATCACAATACTTTTAATTTATAGACCCAAAGATAATATCATCAACATATCTCTGTACTAAAAGCAGCTTATTTTTATATCTTTTGATGAACAATGTGGTATCAATAGTTCCTTTTTCAAATCCATTTTCAATAAAAAAAAGTGGACGTAGTTGCATACCATGCTCTGGGGGCTTGTTTAAGGCCATACAGAGCTTTATCAAGATGATAAACATTGTCTGGAAATTCTGCACTTTGGACATATACTTCTTCATTATGTTTTCCATTAAGAAAAGCATATTTAACATCCATTTGCTACACTTTGAACCCTTTGTGTGCAACATAGGCTAAAAAGATTCTGATTGCTTCCATCCTCATCCTTTTTGTTGCTAAAAATCCATTTGGTTCCAATTGCAAATTTGCCTTTAGGAAGTAGAACCAGGGTCCATACTTCATTTCTTTCAAACTCTTGAAGTTCATCCTGCATGGCATTGATTCAATTTGGATCTTCAAGAGCTTCATTTACCTTCTTTGGCTCAATGATGCTTAGAAAGCTTACAAAATAACATTCATTGATTGTGGTAGCTCTTGTTTTGACACCATCTGAGGGAGATCCTATGATCTGTTCATGGGGGTGATCTTTTGACCATCTTGTCATAGGAGCATAAATGTGTGGAGGAGTTTAAGATTTAGAGATGACAGGGTGTGGCATCTCTGTAGTGATGTTCAGAGGCTCTGAGGATATCTCCAGAGATGGTGACGGTGACTCTAGAGATTCTTCAGATGTCTCTGGTTCACCTTCTTCTTCTAAAGATTCTTGTTCTTCATCATTTGGTCTTGATGTTTCACTTGGATCTGCATTGAGTGAAGTAGAAGGTGTGTTATCAGAGGGACCAGTAAAAGTTATACCTAAAGTATGTGGTTCCTCTGATGATGCTCTATGAATATCTCTGAATATGAATTTAGAGTTATCATCATCATCAAAGAAATCTTCAAATATCTTGTTGAGTTCTGACTCTTTGAGCTTTGATGATTCAGAGACATGCTTTGTTGTGGATTGAATATTCTGAGTTTCAAAGCTTCTGGATTCATGAAAAGAGACATTGATACTTTCTTGGATATTCTTGGTTCTGAGATTGAATATTCTGAAGGCTTTTGAGGTTAAGGAATAACCAATGAACTTACCTTCATCTACGTTTTTGTCAAACTCACCAAGATGATCTCTGTCATTCAAGAGGTAGCGCCTGCACCCAAAAACATGAAATACTTGACATTTGGTTTTCTGTTGTTAATGAGTTCATATGTTGTTTTCTTGAATCTTTTGACAATTATTGCTCTGTTTTGAGTAAAGCATGCTATTGATACTGCTTCAGCCCAAAACTTAGTTTGAAGATCAGATCCTGCAAGCATTGTTCTTGCAGCTTCAACAAGTGTTATATTCTTCCTCTCAACAACACAATTTTGTTGAGGTGTCCTTGCTGCAGAGAAGTTTGAAGTGATGCCTTCTTCTGAAAGATAAGAATTTATTTTGGCATTTCTGAACTCTGTTCCATTGTCGCTTCTCAACTTTTGAACCTTAATGTTGAACAGAACTTGTAATCTTCTTAACAACCTTATTAGAATATCAGGTACATCAGACTTAGCTCTGATGAATTCAATCCATGTATATCTTGAGTATTCATATATTAGTACAAGAATATACTTCTTACCAGACATACTTTGCACAGAGATAGGACCACATAGGTCAACATGAAACATGTGCAAAGGTTTAGGACAATTATTATCACTTTTGGTTTTGTGGGATGATCGTTTTAGTTTTCCCATCTCACATGTAGACCAAAGATGGTCTTTGTTGAACTTCAGCGATGGTAAACCCTTCACGAAATTAAGTTTGACTAACTTATCAAGTGATGAGAAGTTCAAATGTGAGAACTTCTTATGCCAGAGCCAGACATCCTCATTGTTTAGAGAGACAAGACAAAGCTTCTCTGAACCAGTATCTGTATGTTTTGTAAAGTTCATTCTGTACATATTACCTTTTCTTTCTACTCTTAGCATTTCTTGACATGTTTTTGAGTGAAGCAATGAAAAATATTTTTCTTGAAATTTCACATAAAAACCATGGTCATAGAGTTGACTTATACTGATTAAGTTGTGCTTGAGTCCATCAACATAAGCAACCATGGAAACAAACACATTACCTCTAGATAACTCCCCATATCCTCTAATCTAACCTTGCATGTTGTCCCCAAAAGTTACTGCTCCTCCAGATTTTTTCTTTGAAAGAGGATAGCCACTTCTAATCTCTAGTCATATGCCTTGAGCATCCAGAATCTAAGTACCAGATGGGCATATGTTGTTTCTTCAAGACAAATTAAAGGGTATTAGGTACCCATCTCATAATGAGTCCCTTCTTGTTAGAATTTGGAGTTTTCTCGTCATTGTTTGGCATACCATTCTTTGATGCCTTGCCAGGATGGTCTTTCTTTTGCTTATGAGGTTTTGTCTCTGAAGCTTTCTTCTTCACAAATTTGTTCAGAAAGCAGTGGGAACCATTGAAGTGGTTTTTCAACTTAATCAGGAGGTTTATGCAATTGCAATTAACTGAACAAGATGAAGTTGGAGCATAACTTTTGATTGACTTAAAGACATTTGGTACATATTTCTTTTGAAATTTGTTTGAACTAGCACTAGGAATATTACAAGAATTGCTAAATACTTCAGACTTCTTGGCCTTGTTTTCAATTTGCTTTTTTCTTGGCCCAAAACATCTTCTTTTCCTTCTGGCCCACTACACAAATAGGAACAAAATGGTTAATTTCTTTCCATTTGTCTTTTTGTTCAGGAGAGAATTTGATTGGTTTGTAGGCATAGAATTGTGAAGTATTGGTTTTACTCTGAGCATTTTTCTTTATTTCCTATTCTAACTCCAGAGAAGTTTTGGCTTTTAGACACATGTCTAGAAAATCAGGACAAATTGGTACTCTGGGTTTAGCTTTTGAAATAGGAACAAGGATGTTCAAAATTCCAGAACCAACTGTCTATTTGCTTTTATGAATTACCTTCTCTGGGGTAAAAATTATCTTTTCATCAACCTCTGAGTCAGAGTCAGAGTCAAGAAAGTCTCTTTTTACTCTGTCAGAGGTGACTACCTCTGAAGTTTTAACAATCTCTCTGGGTTTTGAAATTTTGATTATCTTTTTCATGCAAGATTTCTTTCTAAAATAAGATATTACAATTTCTTTGTAAACTCTTCTAATATCCTCTTCAAAAGTAGTTCTGATCATCTCATTTGACTTTGGAGAATACATAGGTGCTTCTGGATCAAGTGCACTATGAGGTTAGACTTTAGAGGTACTTGCTTCAGAGACCTCTAGTTCTTGAGTGATGAAGGAATCAAATCTAAAGATTTCTTTGGGATCATTGCTCTGAGGTTTTAAGAAATGATCTTTTAAAGTTTCCTTTTTGATTCCAAGATAGGTTTTGAATCTATCTTACTTTCAGAGTAGGAAATGTTTTTAAAATTAAGAGCTATGAGTTTTGACCCCTCTGAGGTTTTAACTCTCTTGAAGATATTAGAGTTTTCCAGAGATGGAAAGTCAGGCTTCTGGACCTTTCCAATACAAAAAGTGGAAGATAATGAAGTTTTCTTCCTTCTAGTGAATGGATCCAAATCATTGAATCCTAAACCTTGAGTATCCATCTGTGAGTTAATTTTAATGTGCACATCTTGTGCATCTTGATAGCTTTTAATTTGAAGTTCTTTCCTCTCCAGAGATTGATGTAAAACTTTCCTTTTTTTTTTGGAAAAAATTAGTCAAAGCCACAAAGTTGAGCCTTTCATACTCTGATTTCTTAACTTCTTCTTCTTTAGCCTTTAAAACTTTTTCAAGTTCTTTGTATTTATCAGAAAAATAATTTTCTTTAATTCTCTGAGATTTTTCAAGCTCAGATTTTTCATTAAAATTTTCTTTCTTTTCTGATTCCAGAAGATCCTTTTCTCTTTTATAAAAAATCAAGTCTTTTGTAACTTGCTTTCTCTTTTCTTTTTCATCAGAAAGTTTCTGCTTTAAGCTTTGAAATTCATCTGTGGGTTTAAGCATATCTAGTTCAAGTTCAGTTTCAGAAGTGCATGGAGATTTTACCTTTTCAGAGTAGTCCTGTGATGATCCATCTGATTGATCACCATCTGATTGGTTGGTTCTTCTTCTCCATCACTTGTTGAATCTGAAAGCCAATCTTCCATTTCTGCTACAAGTACTCTTTCTCTGACATTATACTTGTACTTGTTCTTATAGTAATCCTGATCCTTGATCAATCTACCTTTGCAGTTTGCGGAAAAGTGGCATGTATTGCCACATCTAAAGCATCTTCCATCATTCTGATTTGCTGGAAGAACAACACTTCCTTCTGTCTTTTAGGGTTGTGGCTGGTTGTATCTCTGAGGTTGGGGATACTTCTATTGAAATTGTTGATGTGGTCTTGATTGTTGAGCAGCTTCATGATGGTTAAACTGGATACCCTTTTGATCACTATGCAGACTGGATCTGGGTTCTTGATGATATTCTTCCTTCTGAAATCTTCTTTATTGATTTCCTCTTCTTTTTTCATTATCTCTCCTTCCTTCAAAAACTTTCTTGCCAATTTTCTTGTTGAATTGATGAGTTATCAAAGCAATAGATTTACCAAAATCATTTATGTCTTCATCTTCATCTGAGTCTCAAACCTTGTCATTTTCAACTTTCATGTCCTTTTTGGTTTTTATTTTAGATTCCTTCTGAGAAGACTTTTCTTTTAAGGCTTTTGACCTTTTAAATCTGCTTTCATCATGACTTTCTTCTAAAACACCTTTTTCCTTTGACATTAGGGCAAGAGGTCCACCTAAATAGGTTTTGGTCTTTTGCTTGACAACTTTTTTTTCATGAGCAACAAGGGTGCCATAAATTTCAGTTAATGACCATGATTTAAGGTTTTGATTTTCTTGAATTGACATGGACAGTTGTGACCATTCTTCATTTAAACTTTTATGAAAAAGTACATTACTCTCCTCTTTAGTTCTCATGACTCCATACTTTTTGCATTTATTTATCAAGATGTTGAACCTGGAATAAGTGTGATGAAGTGTCTCTTCAGGTTGTGCTTTAAAATCATGTTACTCATTTATGCATAGAGTTCTTTTGTTTTTCTGAGTTTGAATACCACCTTCAAGTTGATTTAACAACTGATCCCAAATCTCTTTTGCTGTTACGAAAGAATATAGTTCTTGAAAGATATCATTGGGAATGGCCATAATCAACAGTCTAACAGCTTTGGAATCATTTTTCATCATAATCTTTTCTTCATCAGTGAAGTTTGATGTTTTCTTTTCATAAAAAGCAGGTATTTCTGCTGTTCTTGCTGTGACAGGAACTCTAGGTACCAAAACCATTGGTTGGTGTGGTCCTTTATTGACAGATCTCATGAGATCCTTGTCCATTCCTTCCAAAAATTTGACCATCCTAATCTTCCACTGAGGATATTCATTCCTTAGAAGAGTAGGAGGTTTTGTCAAAGATCCAGTTGTAAATATGGCACTTATACTGGAATTTGCCATTTTTGTAAAGAAGATGAAGCTTGAAAAGATGATGTTTGAAAGAAGATCTTTTATCTAAACAAAGTAATGTGAGTAGTTTTTCAGACCTGGAGCATATGAAGTTCTTGAATAGACCAAAGTTTATATGAACATGCGCATATATGTAAATTTGAATAAAAAAGACATGAATCAATCCTAGTAATCAGATTTGATCTTGTTTGGTTTAAGAAAGACAAAGAGACTCTAATACCAATTGTTGATCCTAGATTCAGTCGTTTAACAATGATATAAATATATAATAGTAATTAGAACAGCGGAAGCAAATAATGTTTAAATCAAAGCAAGATTCGTACTCACAGTAATAAGAAGATATATTTAATAAAACAAATATAAAAACAAACTAATATTCACTGGATAATCCAAATAGATTATCAAGAACACCCAAAAAGGTGATTTAATCTTACAAGATCTTCTTGTACACTTTTCAGTACATAAAGAAATAATTCTTATACAAGTTTGTAAAGAAAGGCACACTTTGAGCAATGGGATGCACGTCCTATTTATAAGACCAAAAAAAAAATAGTGTACTTTCCTGACATAAGAAGAATGCTTGAACAGTGTATTACCTAAAAGGTAAGCTCAAGACATGCTTAAACAGTAACCTATTCAAAAGGTAAATCTTATCACTAGGTGACGTGTCTTTTGTTCTTATGTCAACACGTGTAGAATTCTTCAGCTTGATCTTCAGAGACAATCTCTTCAGAGCTCTGACGTAGGTACCTCTGATGAAGCCATCTCTGATGTCTTATGCTGAATTTCTCTAACTCTGGAATGTTCTTTAGAGGCAGGTTTGTACTCTGTAGGCTATCTCTTGAAGTCCTCTGAAATAGGACTTAGATTATTTTCAATACTTTTACAATTCATAATTAGGGCTAATAGATCATCTTGTAAATCTTCTAACACTGTTATCTCTTATATCCAAAAGAGTTTCAAAACGCCCCCGATGCCTTTTCTAAACTCAATTCTATCATCCAGAATGGAAAGAACTCTCTCTAAAGCAAATATGTCTCTCCTTGGCATCTGATCTCTAGCAGGAACAACAACTTCTCTTTGCTTCTCCTTCTCCTCATGTATCCTCTTGAGTTGAAGTCTAATTACTTTGAGTGTTCCTTCAGAAAATTTAGCAACTTCAGAACATCTAAAGAATCTCTTATCATTCTGACCATTCTTGTATACGACTCCAAACTCTGGTTGCTCAAGCACAGTAAATAGAGGAATATCTTCTAAACCTTCAATAGTTAAGTTTGGCTTTGTGATGTTCGCTTTCTTTTGATTCATCTCTAAACCCAATTAGAAGTCATAACAGTAGGTGTAGTAGATATATCTTCTGACAAACCATTTAATGGATTCCAAGGCAACAATAATATTTTCCTTTCTAATCACCACACCTTTGAACTCATGATACATACACTCCAAATCATCAATATTCAGATTATGAAAATCAGCTTTAGTGAAAGTGTAGTTTTTGATATCTCTTCTTTGCACAGTGAATTCAGGATACCAGATGATGAAGAACTTTTTCAACCGAACTTCTTTAACAACGACCATCCTTGACTTGCGTTTCACCGCTCTCTGTGCTTGCCTTAGAAAAGTTAGCATATCTACATACTCTTGCTGAAATTCTTGTGGCTTATCCTTGACTCCCAATATTCTAAAAATATCCATTGGTCTAACGCGATGCACAAAGACGATCTTCCTTTCTTCCTCAAGAAATGGAACCCTGAGAGCATTTCTTATCTGTCTAAGATCTACTTCAGTAGGACCAAATTCTGATTTAGTTGCATTAGCATTTGATGGACCAACTTTATCAGCATTGGGCATTTTAGAAATGTGAACAACTTCAACTTCCTCTGGTTGATCTGTTATGCTTGGAGGAATAAAATGACATAAGGGACTAGACTTCCTTAGAGGACTTAGTTGAGATTCATGAACTTCTGTGACATCTAGAAAATTGAATTCTTGGAATGAAGGAATTTTAGGCATTTCAGACAAGTTAGGCTATGGAATATCATTCTGAACTGGGCTTAATTAGATATCCTCTGGAATTCCTTGCTCAAACATTTATTGTAGAAGATCTGTATTCTAACTAGCTTCTAATAAACTATCATGAACACTTGCTTCATTTTTAGGAATAGAATCATCATTGACACTCTCATCATCATCTGAATCACCCATCACATTTTCCTTCTCCTCTTCCTTGACTTCCCATAATTGCTTGTACTTCTGATCAATTTCATCATCATCATCATCATCTGAAGACAAGTCGATAATGTTCTAAGATTCAATCCTAGTCAATAGAAATACTTCCTCCCTAGTATCTACCTTAGGCTTTTCAAACCTTAGCATTACCTCCGGATCAACATACAGTACAATCTCTCTCCCACTTATATCTCCATGAACATTTCTGACCACCAACTGATTTTGATTTCCTGAACCACTTTCTGATCCACCCATATTTGCAACATTCATATCAACTCTCTGTTTTTTTGATCTCCCCCCCTCATGATCATGATTCGAATCATGATCATGCCTTTTCCTTGAAACAGAGGCTTGTGCTTTGCATGATGTATGAACAATCTTGGAAATATCTACAAAGGCTTCTTGCATAGCCTGAATAGATTTCAGAACATCATCTTTGAAAGAAATAAACTCTGAAGCTCTAACCACATCTGTTGGGATTTGAGGTACAGATGGTGGTGGTGGTTGTTGGTGTTGTGATTGGAGTAGACCAAAAAGATTAGAATCAGTTTGGTTGGCTGGTGCTTAAGATAGTAGCTTTGCAAATAGCAACGATTTGAGCTCATCAACCGACATATCAACTGGTTTAGTAGGTGGAGGTGGGCAGAATACTATGGTTCAACTATTGGATCTTTCCCCTTCATCAACCTTTTTACTCCATTAATCTCCTCAGTAAATCTCTCCATCAACTTGTTTTCAGCAACCTTTAAGGCGTCGTCGAGGAATTCCTTTGACACGAAGTCGGGTATGCTAACTCCGGAACCACTTAGGTTTTCCGTTGTCATAACAGTTGATGAAATAACTGTATGGCCTGTGTTCATAGCTGGAATGGTGTTAACTATGAGAGGACTTCCACTCAATCCTGCAGTCCAATGGGTGGATCTACAATGAGTGTTTCAATCGGGTCACTAAGACAACCGATGGTACTAGTAGTAGATGTTTGTGTCCTAGGAATAACAGAAGGTATATCAATAGGCTCTAGACTCGAATGTGAAAACAAAGAATTCGAGAACTGGGGTTGTCGTTCTCTAGTTTCAATATCTAGACTTTCCGAATGAAATCCATATAGCAAATGTGGTATATCTTCGTGAGTATCTGAGACTATCACCTGTTGTGAGGTGGTAGAATGGCTTGCAGGGGTGTGCAACTGTGTTAGTGGGCTACTAACGTCTTGTTCAATACCAGAACTTAACACATGAGTTCTAGTAGTAGATGTGGCTGCCCTTCTAGAATGGTAGGTTAGGTTACACACTCTCTCACCATATTCTTTTTCGTTCCTTCCACTCAATATCACATTTTCATCATTTTCAACTAATACTCCCTCAGAACTCCTTACTTCTCCAACCACTTCTTGAATTGTGGTGTCATCATCAATTTCCATATCATTAATGAATCCAAGATCATCATTATCATTGTAATCATTATCATCATTATCTTCATCACTACCAGTTGTAGTAGATGGAATACTTTCACTACCATCTTCACTTGCCGCACAATCGAACTCAGTTTCAGAGTTCTGACCTTCCTTGGCGTTCTCTTCCTGACAGCTCAATTGATGAATGATAGCCTGTGCAGGTTGAGATGTGGAATCCACATGATGTCTGGCACGAGCCTGGGATCCCACAACCTCAGATCTAGAAGATTGACCCACTCCAGTTCCCCTCTCTGAGTTGTTCTCTGCATTCCCCGTTCAATTACCACCCTGGTAGATTGAACCCTCATATACTCCACTCTCCTAAAGGTTGAGCATAGGGTAGGGGCAACCGGTTTTGGTCGTCCCATAGGCTCTCTATACTCTCTAACGCACTCGGAGTTCGGATTTGCATAAGCAAGTAAAGCTTCAGGTATCGACATAGAATATTGAAAAGTTTGCTTTGGCATGACTTGATATCTCGTCACATATTCAGGTCCTGTTTCACGGTGTGCTCGTCTTGGAATGTCTTTTTTTGATCTGAGCATACTTCTGATGATTAGTTGCAGGAACCTCTGATAAGGAACAAAAACAGGCTTCTTTGTAGTCCTTTTGGCCATGACCCTCTCATACAACTTTGTCCAGAAAATGAAGGATTAATCTACGTGCAGATCGTACACGATGGCATGGAAAAGCTTTAGTATGTGCGTACTGGTATTATCAATGCCGGTATGTTTAGTTGTGAAGCATCAGTTGATCACGAAAAACATAGTGTACTTGAATAGTGACAGATTGTTCTTCTTGAACTCACTGATCCTGGTAAGCTCTCCAACATAGCCTAGAGATCAGATTCCTTTCAATACTTTTGAATCATTTGGATAATCATCAAAACTGGTTCTGCCTTCTCTTGAATTGGCTTTCGGTTGATCTAGAATAAGTCTCAGTCTTTGATAGTTCAGAATAGATGTAAAGTGATCTATCTGAATACGGAATATGCTTTGGTTGTTCCTCTTCTCAAAGTGTCGGTCCACAATATATATCAAGTTCTTATCGACACAACAACAATAATATGATTACCAACCTGTTTGATTAATAATCAATCGATTACAAGGATCGATGTTCAGTTTTTAGCTCTCGATGTTCTCTCTCTGTGTTTTTCACCGTTAGTGTGTGTGTGTGTGTGTATGATCGGATTTTAAATCTGAGATAGCTTCTCAAACACACTTCACAATCAACTTGCAAACAAAACTAATATAAAACTAAATATGCTAAAACTAATATCTAAATAATATCTAGATATTTAGGATTCATAAAAACAATAATTAACTTCGACATTTTATTACAAACGACATTAGACTTAATATCGAGAGTCGACTTTCCTGGTTTAGCTTCAGATTGGATCTTCAGATTGGATGATCTTGAATCCCATAGATCTGTGCGCTAACAATCTCCCCTTTGGATCAAGATCATTACTAAAAAGATTTTAGCAATTCAGTCTTCTTTTTCAGCTCACAAGATGCAATCTCCCTCTTAGTCTTCAATATGTAATAATCTCCAGGTTTAGCTCAGAATGCTTTAGCAAAGTATCTTCAAAGAAAATTTCTCTAAAATCAGCATACTTTGATCTCTCGCATTTCTTGGTTAGCTTTTCTCTTCTTTAATCTTGTAATGGAATGGAATGAACATTTCTTCTAGCTTTAGGTTCTCCCCCTTTTTGATGAATAGAGAAATGCTTTCATCAAAACATATAGCAAGAAATGTATTTCATCAGGAGCCTCTGATCCGTCAATTCAAAAGATATTTATCCAGATCTTTTCAAATCCAGAAAAAATAATTGTGTAACACCTGAATCAACTAATGAATCAGTTAACATGCCTGTCAGTAACACTAAGTCACTGTGTGTAACGAATACACATTATAAATGAGCTTTTGATGTTCACTTCCCTAGGGCTTCCATTCAATCATCGAAATACCACAAAGGCAATTTCTATGAACGTTATGACAAAGAAACAAATTCCTTATGTGTTCGTGCTTGTGATAGAAAGAATTAAGCACAGATGATTGCTTATAGGCTCAAAATTGTGTAAGCCACTGAGACAACAGTAAGTTAAATACAGACTCAATGTGCATGATTGAAGTGCGAAGGTGGGGCAGACTTCCTTCTTTTCAATATCCAGATTTTCCAAATGAAAATTAGATAGGAAATGTGTTGCATCCCCTTTGAAAATGTGAAACACTTTCTATTTGAGTAGAAAATGAGTAGCTGGTGGGGTTAATCAAGAGTTGGCATGGGCTAGTTGCCTATTTCAATAATGTTCACCAAAAAGTTGTGAAACACTAGAATTGTGGTTGCCCGATTCAGAAAGTAGTTGGTGTAGAGTTGTGATATTCTTCTTTTAACTTTGTTCTCACACCCTTTTTCTTTTAAATATTATTTTACTCTCTTTTTCTGTATAACTCATCACACAATCTACACTCATTTCTTTTCGACTTCTCACACTCAATCACTATGGATTAACTTCGTGGGTAGAAATCACTGGTTAACGTGATTCCATAGAAGTTGTGTTAAGTCCTAGCACAATGAAATCCTGTTTTCCTATAAAACATGTGATGCTCATAATGGTTTAACTATATCAGTTAAAGCACAATGTAGATCTTGAAAACATTTAAAGTCAAACTTCCAAATCATGAATTCGATTTGAGAATCGGGAAGTGGTTTGAACATTTAATAACAATGTTTTCTATGATTGAAAGTTGTCCACCAATCAACCATATATGAGATTAAGATAAAAGATTATACCTGTACGTGCGATCTTATATCTCATGAAGCTAAGCTTAAAGTGATAAACATATGATCTTGTAAGCATCTCTCAAAAATCTGCAAAAGTCTTATGTCTATGTCAAAGCAAAATTTATTCACTTATATTAAAAAGACAAAAAGCAGTAAAACTATGAAAGTACGAGTTCTGATCAGAAATAATCAGAAGTCATAGTTCTTTTACTCCCCCTGAAATTATGCATTAGAAAAATTATCAGTGTAAAAATATGCATAAAATTTCAGACAAATATGTACTCCCCCTTGAAGGTTGATTACCTCATTCGAGTATTGGAGTACAATCTCTTATCAGCACAGGAGTAAGGTATTTTGTTCATTGAAGTGAGAGTCTTGAACTGTTGTATTCAAGAGCCATGTTTCGTTTAAGTGTGGGTTCTAAGATGATTTACTTAGAAGCCTCCATCTTGACATTTAAGTCCGGGTTTTGAACTAATTTGTTCAAAAGTGTAAATTCTACGCTCCATGTTAAACGTTGGGTGCCTGCAACACAGATTTAGCTTTTGGTACCCATTGGAATTTGGGTCCAACTATGTTAGCACAAGATTTTGGTACCCATTTGAAATTGGGTCCTCTTTTCATTTGAAGCATTAGGATGATAAGAGTGCACATGATAATTTCCAAACCAAACCTCAGAATCTTGACAAGAAGCAGAAATATGTTTATCATAGTGTGAAGACTTCCTAGCGGATAAAGATAACTGGAATAATTGCTTAAAAATATTGCTTGCGAGAAACAACAAGTTTTGGTTTCAAAATAGTAGCAACATTCGCATTCAAAACATCATTACTAGGCATAGTCTTATTACAACCAACACTACAAAAAGATTTATCAGTCTTGTGAATCTCCTGTTTTGGTTTCCATTGAGATTTAACTTCTGGCTTTTGCTTGCTCAGATCTGAAACATTTGAAACTTGTGAGTTAGACTTTTGAGCAACAAACGAATGCTTCTTCTTTGGATTACCAGTAGTGATCGGTTTATGTGAATGCTGAGATTTAATCTTACCTTTAGCATCTTTAGAGTTCACAGAGACTGATTTATCAACTTTCATTGATTTTGCACTTTTTACAGACATACTGGTTTTTCCCTATGATTTCACAATAAAAGATGAATGGTTAGGAAGTTTCGCATTAAAATCAAATTGATCAATACAATCATCCAAACCACCATCAGAGTTTAGAAAATCAAACCCTTCATTTGTTAGACCAAAACTATCTTTAGATTTTGAAGCTTTAGAAATAACAACACTTTTCAGCACAGATGAAAAAACTTTTTGTTCAATCTCAATCAAAAGTCTTTCATCTGTTAAAGAGTTCTCGAGTTCAAAAATTTTACTTTCCAAAACGAGAGGAGGGACATATAGTTTACCTTTAACAGGCTTCACCTCCATTTGTTTGACAGAATAACTTTGAAAAAAGTCATTTGAAAGAGATTTCTTTTGATAAATTGGATTATCATTATAACTATTATTCAACTTCGCATAATAAAATGGAAGGTGAACTATAGATGATTTCTTCCGTTTTTCAGTTTCCTTGGCTTCATCCTCTTTTGATAGTCTAGTTGTGAAAACTTTAAGATTAGGGTATCGGTGAGAAAGTTTCATAAAGGTAAAATCATAAAGTCCAGGCACTTCAGATATACCTTTTTAAGGCACTGAGGATTCTCATAACCAATTCCCCAATTCTCTTTATTCTCTTTTGGTTTGTTTAGATGAATGGTTTGTTCAGTTTGACCCCTTGAGTATAACTTCTTTTCCAAAGCATCTAATTTTGTAAGTAAAGATTTGTTTTCTTCGGTACACGAAGAATACATTTTCGTAAGCTCTTAAAAATCAAACTCACTCTTTCTCAGTTTAGACTTTATTTCAGAATTCTCTTTAAGAATTATGGTCTGTTCATTTGCGTTGGTGTCAATGTTTTTATGTAAAACATCAATCAATACTTTCTTCCCAGCAATTTCATTGCTAAGTTTCTGTATTGATTGGTTTTTGTCAGATATAACACCCTTCTCCCACTTAAGCTTTGACTCAAACTCTTCGAGTTTAATCAAAATGGCATGCATTTGATTTAAGAAATCAGAATGAGTTAAATCACATACCTCATTCTCCTCATCATCGGAGTCAACTTCAGCTTCTGTTTCCTACTTTCCCATTAAGCACATGTGAGCAGTCTCATCCTTCTCTTCATCCTCATCTTCCTGGTCTGAATGATCTAGCTAGTATTCATCTTCTGCCATCAATGCCTTACCAGCCTCCTGTTGCTTTGCAAGAAGCATTTTGTTCTTGTAGTAGTTGGAGTTTCTGACTTTGGGTCTTCGGTAGTCTTTGGAAAAGTGACCTATTTTGCCACATTTGTAGCACGTTGGAGGTTCTGACTGACTGGATCCTTCCTCTTTAAACCTTCTTTCTTCTGGCTTCCTCTCCTCTATTCTCTTTCCTTCAAACCTCTTTCCTTCAACCCTCTCCTTGTGAACATAGTTGCTCGGACCAAAAGAATACCTCTGACTGTTTGAGCTTTGATTTTTCTAGAATTTTCTTTGAAAAGCCTTAGTCAGCATGAGCATAGTCTGCTTCAGCTGTTCACAGCCATTCGAGTCAGAGTTTGCTTCAACTTCAACTTCTTCTTATTCAGACATAATCATCTTCTTTTTCTTCCTTTTCACAAAAAGAGCAACTGTGTCATCAACTGTCTTTCCAGTCTACCTCTTTTCATCCAGTATTTTATCCACCTCTTCTTCATTTTGTTTGAGGGTTTCATACACCTCATGAAGTGGAATCTCATTTAGATCCTTGATCTGCTTCATTTGTCTGGAAAACCACTTCCATTCAGGCTAGAAAATGCTGAGAAATTTTACATTCAGCTCGATTTGTAATTTATTGACCTTGTTCTTGCTTAGTTCATTCAGGAAGGTCACAAATCTGTCATAAGTTCCTTCTAGAGACTCTCCAACTCTACCTTTCAATTCTTCATAATTGTTTAGGTAGTTGTATATCTTGAGCTGGTTCCCAACCTTTGAACCCAACAACATCTTCTCTAGCTGATCCCACATCTGTTTGCCAGAGGCTTTATAGCTGTCTATCTTCACATATATTTCATTTGGAATGCCTTGAAGAATATAAGACTTTGCTAATCTATCTCCTTTTGCTCTTTTCAGGTTATCACCTTCTAGATCCTCAAACTTAAGTTGAATCCTTTGCTCATCAGTTCCCTCTGGAGGTGTCCTACAAACAGGTGCCATATTTCCTTCTTCTAAGGATTTCCTGATATAATCACCCAAATCTTGTCTTTCTATGAAGTTCAGAAACCGATCTTTCCACTGCTCGTACTCTCCCCTGAAGAGTACTGGTGGTTTGGTGTCAATTCCGATTGCTAGGGCTTCTCTGGATGTCATTCTGATTGAAAAAGACTTTAAGTTTGGTTCTGGCGAAAAAGGCAAAATTTGCGCTAATGGTTGCTGGCGCAAAAGAGTTTTGCTTGAGGTAAAGATGGCGCGAAGTAACACTTGTCGCTAGTAGAGGTTGGCTCATTTGTGATTTATTGACCTTGTTCTTGCTTAGTTCATTCAGCAAGGTCACAAATCTATCATAAGTTCCTTCTAGAGACTCTCCAACTCTGCCTTTGAATTCTTCATAATTGTTTAGGCAGTTGGATATCTTGAGCTGGTTCCCAACCTTTGAACCCAACATCATCTTCTCTAGTTGATCCCACATCTGTTTGCCAGAGGCTTTATAATTGTCTATCTTCACATATATTTCATTTGGAATGCCTTGAAGAATATAAGACTTTGCTAATCTATCTCCTTTTGCTCTTTTCAGGTTATCACCTTCTAGATCCTCAAACTTAAGTTGAATTCTTTGCTCATCAGTTCCCTCTGGAGGTGTCCTCCAAACAGGTGCCATAATTCCTTCTTCTAAGGATTTCCTGATATAATCACCCAAATCTTGTCTTTCTATGAAGTTCAGGAACCGATCTTTCCACTGCTCGTACTCTCCCCTGAAGAGTACTGGTGGTCTGGTGTCAGTTCCGATTGCTAGGGCTTCTCTGGATGTCATTCTGATTGAAAAAGACTTTAAGTTTGGTTCTGGCGAAAAAGGCAAAATTTGCGCTAATGGTTGCTGGCGCAAAAGAGATTTGCTTGAGGTAAAGATGGCGCGAAGTAACACTTGTCACTAGTAGAGGTTGGCGCAAAAGTGTTTTTGCGTGAAGTGAGGGTCGCGTGAAAGAACTTTGCGCTAGACGAGGTTGGCGCAAAAGTTGGTTTGTGCTTAATAGGCTTTGGCGCAAAAGTGACTTCGAGGAAAGTTTTGCGTTATGAGGTGTTGGCGCAAAAGTGAACTTATGTTCAACTTTGTGTTTATGAACTTTACGTGATCTTTAGATCTAAGAGTTGCGCGAGACAAAGTTGGCGCAAGCTGAGGTTTGTGCTAGTCGAAGATAGCGCGAAATGAGTTTTGCGTGATGCGTTGGTCGTGCGAAAGAACTTTTGCGCAAGATGTTGATGGCGCAAAAGTGACTATGAACTGGCGCGAATTTGAACTTTGCGCGAGTTCGTCCTGTTCTTCGAAAATTCGGCTGTTTGACTTAAATAACCCTGTTTGACCACGATTAGCAGTCCCAAATTGTAATAAAATGACCACTAACCTATCTAGAACATATTGTAACCCTTTGATCTCGAAAACAAACACTTTTTGAAAAATATATCGATGGAACAGTGTCGTTTTTCAAGTCGAACTCAGACAACAAAATCACAAAATTGGAACTCGATTTCATTTCTATATTTAAATTTAACCACAACAACTAGATTTAGCACCTTATTCGATCACAACCTGATCGATTTTAACCCCAAAAACACACTAATACTCGAGAATGATTTTGAAATGAAGAACACAGAGTCGTTCTTTGTAAAACTTGATTTGAATCTTTTATCAGGCTTTGATACCAATTGTCGGTCCACAATATATATCAAGTTCTTATCGACACAACAACAACAACAACAATATGATTACCAACCTGTTTGATTAATAATCAATCGATTACAAGGATGGATGTTCGGTTTTTAGCTCTCGATGTTCTCTCTCTCTGTTTTTCACCGTTAGTGTGTGTGTGTGTGTATGATCTGATTTTAGATCTGAGATAGCTTCTCAAACACACTTCACAATCAACATGCAAACAAAACTAATATAAAACTAAATATCCTAAAACTAGTATCTAAATAATATCTAGATATTTAGGATTAATAAAAAAACATTAATTAACTTCGACATTTTATTACAAACGACATTAGACTTTATATCGAGAGTCGACTTTCCTGTTTTACCTTCAGATTGGATCTTCAGATTGGATGATCTTGAATCCAATAGATCTGTGCGCTAACACAAAGGCAATAGATCTCTAAGCTTGTTGCAGAAAATGAGACGAACTGTGGCAGTTTCAGTTAAAGCATGAAATATTGGATGTCCTTTGAATATTTCTAGCACCAAAGGGTCAATGTTGAGAATGTCAAAGTCAATATGATGATTGTTGGGATACAACATGTAGATCCCAGTTACAGTGTAATCAATAGATATAATCAATAATACGCGATAATTATTGAGTCACAACCTCTACTCATATGATTAATATTTAAGAAAGGGTTTAGGTTTACAGAGATAATATCTGATCAGTAAATGTAAACCTATTGACTAGAGAATTATGAATGAGATCTTAACCAATAATGAATCTAAAACAGCCTTTATATACTTAGGCTTTACAAGATATTGGGCTTATGGGCTTCGGCCCATCTAATCAATAAAACTTTCAACTAATGACAATTTAAATGCAACTTTCAACACACAGGACTTTCAGTCCTAACAATCTCCCCCTAAAGTTGAATAAAGCATTTATCTTCTTGAAAACTTCAGGTATTGATCTTCTTTCCCTCTTGAATCTTTGAAGAACTTTGGTGTTGCATGTCTTCATATCTTTCCCATCTCCCCCTTTAATAAAGCTCATGATCTTCATAATTTCAACTTTGTAACCAGATTTAATGTATAATAGCCTCGACTGAATGCACTATCACGTAGATTTCAACTGTAGAAACTCAACACATCAGATTAGCATACAAGAAAGATAATGTGAGAGTTACGTGACATTCCACGGTGCAACTTCAGTTTAAAACAAAGAATCTGTCTTTGAACCGCGAGTTGAATAAACTTTCAACTTAAGAACTTGTTTCAATCAACTTGTAAGAGGAATCAACTTATAGCAAACACCATATGATACGGGATAGAAGAAATAAAATCTTTGAAATTTTCCTCTCTTTGAATATTGAAACAACATTAAACTCATATCTTCATCTCTTTGATCTCTAGACTGTCTTCAGAAAATCAAACTTTCACAAATCATCTTCATTCACAAATTGAATCATTATGGAATGATTTCTTTTCACAAATCCTTTCACAGAACTTTCTTTCTTTATAACTTTGAAATTGAACTTTGTAAAATTTCTCCCCTTTTGATGATTGTGAACATCATGATCATCAAAACTTCTTCAATTCAAGCACTTTCTTTGATCTCATCCTTTTTGATAAATTGACATTCTCCGCCCTTTCATCTGAGTATCCGTCAATTCATGAAATGTATATATCCGAATCTTTTCAAATTCAGATATAATAGAAATTGTAAACCTGAATCAACAAATGATACAGTTAGTATGCATGTAAGTAGCACGAAGCCACTTTGTACAACAGATGTACTTTGGAAAGGAGCTTTTGTGATATGCACTCCCCAGGGCTTCCATTCAATCATCGAAAAACCACAAAGGAATTTTCTATGAATGTTATGACAAGAAAACTCATTCCTTGTGTGTACGTGCAAGTGTAGAATGATTGAAGCTACTTAGCTTTCTCAGTCTCAAAATTGTGTAAACTGTTGAGACAACAACAGATATTACACGGACTCAATGTGCATGAAAGAGGTGTGAAGGTGGGGCAACTTTCCTTCTTTTTCAATATCTAAATCTTCCGAATGAAGACTAGATAGCATATATGATGCGTCCCCAAAGAAAATGAAACATTTCTTTGTTAAGAAAGAAACGAGTGGTTGGTGGGGTAATAACAAGAGTTGGCATGGGCTATGTTGGGAACTGAAGATTCTACCAAGTATGGTTACTACTGCTAGTACAAGGGTGGTTAATGCTGCTAGTACAAAAAATTACTACTGCTAGTTCAGAGTTAGTACTGCCAGAGTACTTTGAAGGATAATACTTCTGAGTATTACTACTGCTAGTAGAATTACTACTGCTAGTCAAAGTTAGTGCTGCTTGAACAAAGTTAGTACTGCTTAGCTAGTTAGTACTGCTAGTAGTTAGTACTGCTGAGTAGTTAATACTGCTAGAAGAAGTTACTGCTGCTGAGCATAATTAGTGCTGTTTAAGAGATATGGATGGAACAAATGACAGCTGGATATTCTGAAGATACATATGGAAGCTTAGAGATATACATGGAAGATATACTGAAGATTTGTTTATTCTTTGTAATTATCTTTTGATCAGTATATGTATAGAATAGATAGAATTAACTTTTGATAATTTTAAAAAGAGAGAAAAATCAACCTCAAGGCATAGATCCTAATTCTAGAGAAGTAGAATTCGTATTGGTGAGTCTGTTCATCAATATTGAGGTTGAGTGTGTAATCTTGTAACTTCAAGCATTCAATACAAGTTTACAGTTTGTTCTTCATATTTTCTGTGTTAATTTACTGTTTTATCAAATATCAAAGTGTTATTCCGCAAACTTCTTTGATATTAGTTTCTGAGAATTAATTCTTGTTAAGAATTCGATCCTGACAAGTGGTATCAGAGCCTTTTCTCTCAGAAACATCTATCTATCATGGAAAATCTTACAGAATCAAGCAGTACTTTGGTCTCTAAGGTTCCAATGCTCAAACCCAGTGAGTTTGACATGTGGAAGATAAGAATCAGACAATATATTCTTCTCACTGACTACTCAATGTGGGATATCATTGAGAATGGTCCGTCTGAAGCTGGAAGGATAGGACCAGATGGAAAAAGACCTCCACCAAAGACAGATGGTGAAAGAAAGATCAGACAGACAGAGATGAAGGCCTTGAGCACTCTGCTCTTGGCAATCCCCAATGAATATCAGCATCAATTTTGCAATTGCACTGATGCTCAAATTCTCTGGAATGCTCTAGAGAAAAGATTTGCTGGAACTAAGAGTATCAAAAGGAATCAAAGAGATGTTCTAAAGCAGCAATATGAGAATTTTACTTCCTCAAAGAATGAGTCTATGACTCAAACTTTTGATAGGTTCAACAAACTCATTGGTGAACTGGCTACTGTTGGAGTGAAGATGGATCAAGATGACATCAACAGGAAGTTCCTCAGATCTCTTGGGGATGAATGGACTATGTACACTGTCTCTTATAGGCAGAGTGACAATCTGGAAGAGAAAGAACTTGATGATCTATACAATGATCTAAGAGTTTTTGAAACTGAGGTAGAGATCAAGAAGAAGCCTACTGGTTATGTCCACAATTCTGCACTTCTTTCAGCAGCCACTGATACTACTGCCATCCCTGAAGCAGTTAGTACTGCTGGTGGAGCAAGTTTAGAAAAAGGATCTGAAACAATCTTTGAAGCCTTCTTGTCTAGTCACAGTAACAATTCATTAATCAATGATGATCTGGATCAACTTCACCCTGATGACCTGGAGGAGATGGATATCAAATGGCAGATGGCCATGCTATCCATGAGGGTGAAGAAGTTCATTAAAAGAACATGAAGGAATAACTTCTCTCAAAGAAGAGAAGATGGAGATGGTTTCGACAAGACCAAAGTGGAATGTTATAAGTGTCACATGAAAGGACACTTTGCTAGAGAATGCAGGAGTGCTGTTCCTAACAACAACCACCAACAAGCTCAGAATGGAGGCTACACTCAGAACAAGAATCCTGCTCAAGCCCTTGTTTCTCAACAAGGAATGGGATTTGACTGGAGTGATCAAGCTGAGAAAGCCATTCAGAAACAAGCTCTTATGGCAGAAGTGTCTGATCTCTCTTCTGAGGTAATTTCTAACCTTTGCACTAAAACTTGCATTGACACTGTCAAAAGATACAGGGATCACAATCAAAGTATGTGTGATGACCTCAAAAGGTTAGAAAAGGATAGAAGAGATTATGTGCTAATAGTTGAGAGATTTGAAGAACAAATCAAAGGCTTTCAAGCTAATGAACTTCAACACTCTTATGACACTAACTACTGGAAGTGGGAAAAGAATGAGTTAGAGACCAAACTGTCTAAATCCTTAGAAGAGAGTGATAAGCTAAAGGAGGAATTGTCTAAAGTTAAACTTGACCTAGAGAAGTTTTCATATGCTTCAAAAGCAATGGATTCTCTTCTAAAGGCTCAGATACATGATAAGATGAAGCCTGGTATTGGATACAACAATACACCTCCTCCTTATAACAACAATTATATCTCTCCTACTTCAGACTTGTTAGAAACCAAGGAGAAAAAGGACTTATCTGAAAAAGCCTTTAAGATAGACCCTTTGGATGAAGTAGTAATTAAGGATCTAACTGAGAAAGAAGCCAGTAAGAAGAGAGATAATGATATAAGTAAAGAAATCCATGTAGAAAACAATATAATCACCAATGAAGGATGTGGGAAAAACTGGATAAAGTCCAAGGAGATAGAAAAGACCAAAGGAAAAGACAACAAGGTCCATTACAAACAAACCACAGTTGTGAATCCTGCATCTTGTAAACAGTGTGATTGCAGTAAAGCCAAGAGCCTAAATTCTGGTTTAAAAAGAGGAAATCAAAGAAACTGGAATAATCAATGGGCTCAGAAGCAAGGAGTTGATCTGAGTAAAATCAATAGACCAAAACCTTGCTTCATATGTGGCAAGTTAAATCATCTGGCTAAATATTGCTTCTTCAATCCTATTAATCAACAGATGACCTTTCAAAGATGTAAGCAAAAATCTGTTGATTATAGGAAGGCTGGAAAGAAACATGGTGAAAAGAAAGGCCCTATGAAGAAAAGGATTTTAAAAGAAAGCATTAAAATATGGGTGCCCAAAAGCACTAAAACTGTTAGTGCTGCTGACAGGGTTAGTGCTGCTGGAAGTATTACTGCTGCTACCTGTGTTAGTACTGTTAAAAATATTAATGCTGCTAATACAGTTAGTACCTCTTCAAAGGTTAACACTGCCAACACAGTTACTGCTGCTAACACAGTTATTACTGCTAACAAGGTTGATACTGCTAAGCATGCAAGTGCTGCTAAGGCAGTTAGGACATCTCAAACCAGTACTGTTTCTAGCACACATGTTTCCAAGCCTATTATTGTGACAAAGTACTCCAAGCATGAGGAGCTAAAATTCAAAAATCTTGTCAACAAGGAATGCAAGTATTTTGATGAGAAAGGGGTACCCAAGACCACTTTGGCTTGGGTTCCTAATTCATACTAACTGATCTATCTTATGTGCAGGGCAACCAACAGCTCAAGGGAAGGAGCATATGGCATGTTGATAGTGGTTGCTCAAGGCACATGACAGGCAACATGTCATGCCTTCAGGATTTCAAGCATATCAATGGAGGACATGTTGCTTTTGGAGACAATCTTACTGGTGGTAAGATAAGTGGAAAAGGTAATGTCACCAAAGGTAAGATGACATTTGAGGATGTCTACTATGTTGATCAATTAAAATACAACTTGTTAAGTGTATCACAAGTTTGTGACAAACAACATAGTATATTATTTACAAATACTGAGTGTATGATCCTTGCTCCAGGGTTCAAGGTAGTTGATGAAAGCATGATACTACTTAGAACTCCAAGAAAGGAAAATGTTTACTGTCTAGATATGGACAATGTTGAAAGTGATTCATCTCTAAATTGTCTTGTTTCAAAAGCTTCTGTAGATGAATCCTCTCCAGCTGATAATAGGAGATATATCATCTCCTATGATGACTAGACATCAGAGCAGACTTCAAGAAATGGAAGATCAACAGCATACAGTGCTTTCTTGCTTTCTATCCCAGCTTGAGCCTAAAAAGGCACATGATGCAATGAAAGAATCCAGCTGGATAGAAGCAATGCAAGAAGAATTGTTGCAGTTCAAACTACAAGATGTATGGGATCTGGTAGACCTTCCTAAAGGTCACAGAGCAATTGGCACAAAGTGGATCTTCAGGAACAAGAGAGATGAAAGAGGAATTGTCATAAGGAACAAAGCAAGGCTAGTGGCTCAAGGGTATACTCAAGAAGAGGGTATAGATTATGAAGAAGTTTTTGCACCTGTGGCTAGGATAGAAGCAATCAGATTATTCCTAGCCTATGCTTCTTACATGAACTTCAAAGTCTATCAAATGGATGTAAAGAGTGCTTTTCTCTATGGGTCAATTGAAGAAGAGGTATATGTCTGTCAACCACCAGGGTTTGAAAACCCAAGCTATCCAGACAGAGTATACAAGTTGAAGAAAGCTCTTTATGGACTGCATCAAGCTCCAAGAGCATGGTATGACACTCTGTCATCCTATCTCTTGGAAAATGGCTTTGAAAGAGGAGTCATTGACAAGACTCTATTTATCAAGAGAAAGAAGAAGGATATCTTGTTGGTCCAAATTTATGTTGATGACATTATCTTTGGATCTACAAGAGATAACATGTGCAAGGAGTTTGAGGATCTAATGCATCAAAGGTTTAAAATGAGTTTCATGGGGGAACTTACTTTCTTCCTTGGACTCCAAGTTCAACAGAAGTCAGATGGTATCTTCATATGTCAATCCAAGTATGTGCAAGACATTCTAACTAAGTTTGTTTTCTCAGATTCAAAACCTGCTAGCACACCTATGGAGACTCACAAACAGATAACAGCAGATCTGGATGTGCATCATTACAGATCCATGATTGACTCTCTCATGTATCTCACAGCATCAAGGCCAGATATAATGTTTCCAGTCTGTGTTTGTGCAAGATTCCAAGTTAGGCCAAAGCAATCTCACTTTCAAGCTGTTAAGAGGATATTCAGATATCTCAAAGGACAACCCAGATTGGGACTTTGGTATCCTCATGACTCACCCTTTGACCTAATAGCATACTCAGACAGTGATCTAGGTGGGGCAAACTTGGACAGAAAGTCTACTTCTGGAGGATGTCAGTTCTTGGGTGCTAGACTAGTTTCATGGCAGTGCAAGAAACAAACCACAATGTCCACATCTACAACAGAGGCAGAGTACATAGCAGCTGCAAGTTGCTGTTCTCAAGTCTTATGGATTCAGAATCAAATGATGGACTATGGGGTAACCTTTCTACACACTCCCATCTTTATTGATAATAGCAGTGCTATCAGCATTGTAAATAATCCAGTCAAGCACTCTAAGACAAAGCACATTGAGATTAGATATCACTTTATAAGAGACTGTAATGAAAAGAAACTTGTTCAAGTTGTAAAAGTTCATACTGACAACCAGTTTGCTGATCTATTCACCAAAGCCTTTGATGTGGGTAGATTCACTTTCTTGGTAACAAGTGTGGGAATGATCAACTCTAAATAAGCATTATCTCAAAAAGTGGATAAATATCTGAATATTATAGATTCTTGGTGTTACTAATCTATCTTTGCAGGGCATACATAGCAGTACTAAATTCAGCCTAAGCTTCAATGAGTAAGTACGGTTAATACTGCTAGTTGGTTAATACTGCTAGTTGGTTAATACTGCTAGTTGGTTAATACTGCTAGTTGGTTAATACTGCTAGTCAGTTAATACTGCTCGCGGTTAATACTGCTCGCAGTTAATACTGCTAGGTAGTTAATACTGCTCTAGGTTAATACTGCTTATGTTACAAATACTATAAATACCCTTTGCCCGCCTAAACGTTCATAACGACTCTTTGCATACTGTTCACTTGTGCGCTAAATCTTTTTCTCTCAAGTACCTAGTCTTCCAGGCAAGAACAACCCAGTTCAATGGCATCCATGGCGTTTATCGACGAGCACAATGAGATCGCAATGCTACAAAAGCCAAAGCAAGCTGCAGGATTTCATCAAATTGTGGATTTTCTCAAGTCGAGCCATATTGCTCATGCTCTTACAGTTGCTCCTACAATCTACATTGAGCATCAAAGGCAGTTCTGGGCTAATGCCACCATTGTTGCTGAGAATGGTGTGCAGATGATCAAGATCAGGGTGTGTGACCAACCCTTAACTGTTTCTGAAGAAGTTATTCGCATCAGTCTACGTCTAGACGATGCTTCTGGTATAACTTCTATTCCCAATGATGAAATGTTCTCTTCCCTTACAAGAATGGGGTATGGAGGCCCATTGGGTGTTTTCAAATTCTCAAAAGCAAAATTTTCACCCCAATGGCGTTTTCTTGTTCATACCTTGATGCATTGCATCTCCAAAAAGACTACTGGATGGAGTGAGTTCAGCAGTCCCATTGCCTATGCTTTGGTCTGTTTGGCTACAGCCAGAAGGTATAATTTTTCAAAAATGATATTCAATGATCTTGTATCAAACATGGGAAACAAAAAGAGTTTCTTTATGTATCCCAGGTTTGTCCAAGAAGTTATTACTAATGAATTGATGGATATACCACAACCTGTTGGGGTATATGTACCTAAACCCCCCAAAGGCAAGGTTTTCTCAAATATGAGAAGATCTGCTGGGGACTCGGAAGGAGTTGACACCCCATTGTTCTCTACAATGATGGTGGTGTCCCAAACCACTGAAGGTATGGTAGCAGGGTCAAGGCCCCCATTAGACCATCCCACTGCTAACCAAGCCCAACCTTCCCACTCAAAAACAATTCCCCAGTCCCTTCTTGCAAAACCAACCTCTCCTATTACCCAAACTTACAAGAGGAAACAGGTAAAGAAGGCTCCTTCCCTTCTTGTACCATCACCCCCCAAGCCTTTAAGCCCTCTAAAGGAGAATTCTCCTTTAGAGAATATCCATAGGGAAACCACAGGGGTGTCTCCCAGCCCCAAAGAGGTGCTCTCTGAGGAGGAGGAAGAGTATATGGGTGATGAGGCTGCCACTACTCCTGCTAGCACAGAGGAGGAAAGTGGTAACATCAATAAGACCTTCCCCATGGCAACTTCAAATGAGCAATCATTTGAAGGTCCCTGGTGCCAAGAAACCAAGGGGGTGGATAGTGCTTCTGCTAGGCAGAAGACTTCCACTACTAAAAGGTCCAATGATCCTTCAAAGGAGGGTAACACTTCCAGAGAAGGTGAGGACAGTTATAACTATTATGAATTGATGGAAACCATGGGAAACATCAACATGGATGTAATCAAACAGGGTAAGGATATAGAAGAACTTAAACTCATAGTTCTGTCACAACAAGAACAAATCATCAACCTGAAGCAAATGGTAAGGAAACTGATTATGCAAAGGAAGAAGAAACAATTTGTGCTCAGAAGGAGGAAACCAGTGACTGATGCTCCCAAAAAGGGGGAGTCAGAAGCTGAGGCCAAAGCTAAGGGGGAGCAAGAGGAAAAACATGATGTTGAGGGGGAGAATGAGCAAGAAGCAGAAACAGAGCCAGCAGCAGAAACCATTAATACTGCCAGTTCAAGTAAAGCAGCAGAAATGGTTAATACTGCTGATCTGAAAGAAGCAGCAGAAACAGTAAAAGAGGTCCTTACAGAGCTTGAGATTGCAGAAACACTCATCAAAGCCAAGCATGATACTCCCAAGGTCATATCAAAGGCCAAAGAAGTTGTCATAAAAGAAAGATGTGATGCAGCAAAGAACTCCAGCACTGAGAAAGTGATGGGTAAAGAGAAAGGTAAGGCAAAGCTAGTTGAATCAGATCAACCAATGAAAAGGCAGAAGTTGCTTGACTCAGATGAAGCTCTAGCCAGGAAGATTCAGCTTGAACTTGAAGAAGCAGAATTTGAGCAAGTATCAAAGGATAGAGAAATAGCTAAAGCAATGGCTGCAGAGTTAAACAAAGCCTACCAACAGAGTTTAGCAACTGAGCAAGCCAAACAGAGAGCCACATTTTTGAATAAGCCTACCAAGATCAAAATGGCTGCAAGAAAAAGGCAACCTTCAAAGACATACCTTGGTGCTCAAGAGAGAAAGAAAATGATTACTTTCCTCAAGGGTGCAGTAGGTATCAAGGTGGAGATGTTTTCTAAAATGTCTTTTGAGAACCTTAAGAAGATGTATGATGCTGAGATGACAAAGCTCCAAGGGGATGATACTGCAAGGGTTGAAATGGAGAAAAGAATGAAAGAGAGCAATGATTTCTTACAAAAAACATTTCCTGATGAGCAAGAAACCCCAGACAAGGAAACTACAATTGGTGAAAGTGTAAGATCTTTAAAAAGAACAAAGATGATGGCTAGGAGAAAGTCAACTAAGAAGCCTAGAGTATCTGAAGGAGAAGCTGAGAAGGTTGCTGAAGAAGAAGTGGCACCTGAGTCATCTAAACAGCAAGAGCCATCAACCAAAGATGATGTAAGTTTGTATATGGTAGTGATGGACAAAGTGCCTGAACCAATTTCTGCAGAACCTGTAGGAGTTAAGCCTCCTGAGGTCATTCACTGGGATACATTGACAGTGGATGGAAAGGAGTACATCAGACTGAAGAGAAAAGATGAGAAATATGAAGTGTACAGCACTTGGAGTAAGATTGTCAGAACCTGTTCAAGGTCTGATATTGAAGAAATGTTTGCAATAGGGATGAAGTCATATGCAGATGAACTGAAAGCTCCAGAGATTTCAATTAAAAAGCTGGTAATGGAGTATCTGTGTATGATGTTCAAACCTGATGAAGTAGAGGAGGTAATAAGAAATGTTTTTCAAACAGTGAATAATTGGACTCTATATGAAACTAGTGGAGTATATGCAGTGACTTTGGATAGAAATCACATAGAATACTTCCTAGTGGATAGAGTGTACAATCATAGCAGATTGAAGCTTCATGCCATGCTGAAGAAAAAGCTAGGGTGTATTCCAGATTCAGAAATGGCTAAATACTTGATCCAAAGAACCATCAATCAGAGTTTGGGATTGGATGTAAATACTGGAATGTAGGCCACTATGAAGTTTTGGGAGCATCTTGGAGAGCTTCTGAAAGAGTATCTGAAGAACTTGACTTCTCTTCTAAAAGTCAAGTTAGGGGGAGATTGTTGGGAACTGAAGATTCTACCAAGTATGGTTACTACTGCTAGTACAAGGGTGGTTAATGCTGCTAGTACAAAATTACTACTGCTAGTTCAGAGTTAGTACTGCCAGAGTACTTTGAAGGATAATACTCCTGAGTATTACTACTGCTAGTAGAATTACTACTGCTAGTCAAAGTTAGTGCTGCTTGAACAAAGTTAGTACTGCTTAGCTAGTTAGTACTGCTAGTAGTTAGTACTGCTGAGTAGTTAATACTGCTAGAAGAAGTTACTGCTGCTGAGCATAATTAGTGCTGTTTAAGAGATACGGATGGAACAAATGACAGCTGGATATTCTGAAGATACATATGGAAGCTTAGAGATATACATGGAAGATATACTGAAGATTTGTTTATTCTTTGTAATTATCTTTTGATCAGTATATGTATAGAATAGATAGAATTAACTTTTGATAATTTTAAAAAGAGAGAAAAATCAACCTCAAGGCATAGATCCTAATTCTAGAGAAGTAGAATTCGTATTGGTGAGTCTGTTCATCAATATTGAGGTTGAGTGTGTAATCTTGTAACTTCAAGCATTCAATACAAGTTTACAGTTTGTTCTTCATATTTTCTGTGTTAATTTACTGTTTTATCAAATATCAAAGTGTTATTCCGCAAACTTCTTTTATATTAGTTTCTGAGAATTAATTCTTGTTAAGAATTCGATCCTGACAAGTGGTATCAGAGCCTTTTCTCTCAGAAACATCTATCTATCATGGAAAATCTTACAGAATCAAGCAGTACTTTGGTCTCCAAGGTTCCAATGCTCAAACCCAGTGAGTTTGACATGTGGAAGATAAGAATCAGACAATATATTCTTCTCACTGACTACTCAATGTGGGATATCATTGAGAATGGTCCGTCTGAAGCTGGAAGGATAGGACCAGATGGAAAAAGACCTCCACCAAAGACAGATGGTGAAAGAAAGATCAGACAGACAGAGATGAAGGCCTTGAGCACTCTGCTCTTGGCAATCCCCAATGAATATCAGCATCAATTTTGCAATTGCACTGATGCTCAAATTCTCTGGAATGCTCTAGAGAAAAGATTTGCTGGAACTAAGAGTATCAAAAGGAATCAAAGAGATGTTCTAAAGCAACAATATGAGAATTTTACTTCCTCAAAGAATGAGTCTATGACTCAAACTTTTGATAGGTTCAACAAACTCATTGGTGAACTGGCTACTGTTGGAGTGAAGATGGATCAAGATGACATCAACAGGAAGTTCCTCAGATCTCTTGGGGATGAATGGACTATGTACACTGTCTCTTATAGGCAGAGTGACAATCTGGAAGAGAAAGAACTTGATGATCTATACAATGATCTAAGAGTTTTTGAAACTGAGGTAGAGATCAAGAAGAAGCCTACTGGTTATGTCCACAATTCTGCACTTCTTTCAGCAGCCACTGATACTACTGCCATCCCTGAAGCAGTTAGTACTGCTGGTGGAGCAAGTTCAGAAAAAGGATCTGAAACAATCTTTGAAGCCTTCTTGTCTAGTCACAGTAACAATTCATTAATCAATGATGATCTGGATCAACTTCACCCTGATGACCTGGAGGAGATGGATATCAAATGGCAGATGGCCATGCTATCCATGAGGGTGAAGAAGTTCATTAAAAGAACAGGAAGGAATAACTTCTCTCAAAGAAGAGAAGATGGAGCTGGTTTCGACAAGACCAAAGTGGAATGTTATAAGTGTCACATGAAAGGACACTTTGCTAGAGAATGCAGGAGTGCTGTTCCTAACAACAACCACCAACAAGCTCAGAATGGAGGCTACACTCAGAACAAGAATCCTGCTCAAGCCCTTGTTTCTCAACAAGGAATGGGATTTGACTGGAGTGATCAAGCTGAGAAAGCCATTCAGAATCAAGCTCTTATGGCAGAAGTGTCTGATCTCTCTTCTGAGGTAATTTCTAACCTTTGCACTAAAACTTGCATTGACACTGTCAAAAGATACAGGGATCACAATCAAAGTATGTGTGATGACCTCAAAAGGTTAGAAAAGGATAGAAGAGATTATGTGCTAATAGTTGAGAGATTTGAAGAACAAATCAAAGGCTTTCAAGCTAATGAACTTCAACACTCTTATGACACTAACTACTGGAAGTGGGAAAAGAATGAGTTAGAGACCAAACTGTCTAAATCCTTAGAAGAGAGTGATAAGCTAAAGGAGGAATTGTCTAAAGTTAAACTTGACATAGAGAAGTTTTCATATGCTTCAAAAGCAATGGATTCTCTTCTAAAGGCTCAGATACATGATAAGATGAAGCCTGGTATTGGATACAACAATACACCTCCTCCTTATAACAACAATTATATCTCTCCTACTTCAGACTTGTTAGAAACCAAGGAGAAAAAGGACTTATCTGAAAAAGCCTTTAAGATAGACCCTTTGGATGAAGTAGTAATTAAGGATCTAACTGAGAAAGAAGCCAGTAAGAAGAGAGATAATGATATAAGTAAAGAAATCCATGTAGAAAACAATATAATCACCAATGAAGGATGTGGGAAAAACTGGATAAAGTCCAAGGAGATAGAAAAGACCAAAGGAAAAGACAACAAGGTCCATTACAAACAAACCACAGTTGTGAATCCTGCATCTTGTAAACAGTGTGATTGCAGTAAAGCCAAGAGCCTAAATTCTGGTTTAAAAAGAGGAAATCAAAGAAACTGGAATAATCAATGGGCTCAGAAGCAAGGAGTTGATCTGAGTAAAATCAATAGACCAAAACCTTGCTTCATATGTGGCAAGTTAAATCATCTGGCTAAATATTGCTTCTTCAATCCTATTAATCAACAGATGACCTTTCAAAGATGTAAGCAAAAATCTGTTGATTATAGGAAGGCTGGAAAGAAACATGGTGAAAAGAAAGGCCCTATGAAGAAAAGGATTTTAAAAGAAAGCATTAAAATGTGGGTGCCCAAAAGCACTAAAACTGTTAGTGCTGCTGACAGGGTTAGTGCTGCTGGAAGTATTACTGCTGCTACCTGTGTTAGTACTGCTAAAAATATTAATGCTGCTAATACAGTTAGTACCTCTTCAAAGGTTAACACTGCCAACACAGTTACTGCTGCTAACACAATTATTACTGCTAACAAGGTTGATACTGCTAAGCATGCAAGTGCTGCTAAGGCAGTTAGGACATCTCAAACCAGTACTGTTTCTAGCACACATGTTTCCAAGCCTATTATTGTGACAAAGTACTCCAAGCATGAGGAGCTAAAATTCAAAAATCTTGTCAACAAGGAATGCAAGTATTTTGATGAGAAAGGGGTACCCAAGACCACTTTGGCTTGGGTTCCTAATTCATACTAACTGATCTATCTTATGTGCAGGGCAACCAACAGCTCAAGGGAAGGAGCATATGGCATGTTGATAGTGGTTGCTCAAGGCACATGACAGGCAACATGTCATGCCTTCAGGATTTCAAGCATATCAATGGAGGACATGTTGCTTTTGGAGACAATCTTACTGGTGGTAAGATAAGTGGAAAAGGTAATGTCACCAAAGGTAAGATGACATTTGAGGATGTCTACTATGTTGATCAATTAAAATACAACCTGTTAAGTGTATCACAGGTTTGTGACAAACAACATAGTATATTATTTACAAATACTGAGTGTATGATCCTTGCTCCAGGGTTCAAGGTAGTTGATGAAAGCATGATACTACTTAGAACTCCAAGAAAGGAAAATGTTTACTGTCTAGATATGGACAATGTTGAAAGTGATTCATCTCTAAATTGTCTTGTTTCAAAAGCTTCTGTAGATGAATCCTCTCTTTGGCACAGAAGGATGTGTCACATGAATTTTAAGACTATGAACAAACTTGTTAAAAACAACCTTGTAAGAGGTTTACCTTCTAAAGTCTTTTCATGTGATTATCATTGTGTTGCTTGCCTCAAAGGCAAACAGCATAAAACTTCTCATAAGACCAAAGAGATAAATTCTATTTCTTCTTGTCTCCAGCTATTGCACATGGATCTGTTTGGTCCTACAAATGTTATGAGTATAGGCAAGAAATCTTACTGCTTGGTTATTGTTGATGATTACTCTAGATTCACCTGGGTATATTTTCTAAGGACTAAGGATGAGACAAGTGGACTGATCAAGTCCTTTATCCTGAGATTTGAAAACCAAACTAATCAAAAAGTAAAAGTCATTAGATCAGATAATGGGACTGAATTCAAAAAATTTGATCTAAACACCTTTTGTGAAGAGAAAGGGATTGAGAGACAGTATAGTGCTCCTAGGACTCCTCAACAGAATGGTGTTGCTGAAAGGAGAAATAGGACATTAATAGAGGCTGCTAAATCTCTGTTGGCTGATTCAAAACTGCCAATTACCTTCTGGGCTGAAGCAGTTAATACTGCCTGTTATGTCCAAAACAGAGTTCTAGTAGTTAAGCCAAAGAACAAGACACCATATGAGCTTTTAAATAAAAGAAAACCCTTTATTGGATTTTTCAAACCTTTTGGGTGTCCTTGTACCATTCTCGATACCAAAACTCACTTAGGTAAGTTTGATAGCAAAGCAGATGATGGATTTCTTGTTGGTTATTCATCTCAAAGTAAGGCCTACAGAGTGTTCAATTCATCTTCAAGAATAATTGAAGAAAGTGACAATGTCAAATGCAATGAGAACACACCAAATCCTATTGGAACTGGTCCTCAATGGCTATTTGACATTGATTCACTAACTAACTCCTTTGGTTTCAGTAGTGATGATCATGCAGGTTCAGGATGTGAAGGATCAGGGACTACACAAGTTCAAGAAAGTATATCTAAATCAGTGATCTTTCCCACACCTACAGTGAATTCTTTTGAAGACTGTGAAAAGGAACCATCTACTTGACCAAGTCAGAGTAGAGATGAAGAGAATCAAGAAGATAAAGAATCAGAAGTAGCTGCTGAAAACACTTCAGTTGAGTTAAATGACTCCAATCTAGAGGCTGAAGTTAATGAAGAACCTGGTCATAACACCAGAGTTCAAAAGAATCATCCTCCACAGCTGGTAATAGGAGATATATCATCTCCTATGATGACTAGACATCAGAGCAGACTTCAAGAAATGGAAGATCAACAGCATACAGTGCTTTCTTGCTTTCTATCCCAGCTTGAGCCTAAAAAGGCACATGATGCAATGAAAGAATCCAGCTGGATAGAAGCAATGCAAGAAGAATTGTTGCAGTTCAAACTACAAGATGTATGGGATCTGGTAGACCTTCCTAAAGATCACAGAGCAATTGGCACAAAGTGGATCTTCAGGAACAAGAGAGATGAAAGAGGAATTGTCATAAGGAACAAAGCAAGGCTAGTGGCTCAAGAGTATACTCAAGAAGAGGGTATAGATTATGAAGAAGTTTTTGCACCTGTGGCTAGGATAGAAGAAATCAGATTATTCCTAGCCTATGCTTCTTACATGAACTTCAAAGTCTATCAAATGGATGTAAAGAGTGCTTTTCTCTATGGTTCCATTGAAGAAGAGGTATATGTCTGTCAACCACCAGGGTTTGAAAACCCAAGCTATCCAGACAGAGTATACAAATTGAAGAAAGCTCTTTATGGACTGCATCAAGCTCCAAGAGCATGGTATGACACTCTGTCATCCTATCTCTTGGAAAATGGCTTTGAAAGAGGAGTCATTGATAAGACTCTATTTATCAAGAGAAAGAAGAAGGATATCTTGTTGGTCCAAATTTATGTTGATGACATTATATTTGGATCTACAAGAGATAACATGTGCAAGGAGTTTGAGGATCTAATGCATCAAAGGTTTAAAATGAGTTCCATGGGGGAACTTACTTTCTTCTTTGGACTCCAAGTTCAACAGAAGTCAGATGGTATCTTCATATGTCAATCCAAGTATGTGCAAGACATTCTAACTAAGTTTGGTTTCTCAGATTCAAAACCTGCTAGCACACCTATGGAGACTCACAAACAGATAACAGCAGATCTTGAGGGGGAGGATATGGATGTGCATCATTACAGATCCATGATTGGCTCTCTCATGTATCTCACAGCATCAAGGCCAGATATAATGTTTCCAGTCTGTGTTTGTGCAAGATTCCAAGTTAGGCCAAAGCAATCTCACTTTCAAGCTGTTAAGAGGATATTCAGATATCTCAAAGGACAACCCAGATTGGGACTTTGGTATCCTCATGACTCACCCTTTGACCTAATAGCATACTCAGACAGTGATCTAGGTGGGGCAAACTTGGACAGAAAGTCTACTTCTGGAGGATGTCAGTTCTTGGGTGCTAGACTAGTTTCATGGCAGTGCAAGAAACAAACCACAGTGTCCACATCTACAACAGAGGCAGAGTACATAGCAGCTGCAAGTTGCTGTTCTCAAGTCTTATGGATTCAGAATCAAATGATGGACTATGGGGTAACCTTTCTACACACTCCCATCTTTATTGATAATAGCAGTGCTATCAGCATTGTAAATAATCCAGTCAAGCACTCTAAGACAAAGCACATTGAGATCAGGTATCACTTTATAAGAGACTGTAATGAAAAGAAACTTGTTCAAGTTGTAAAAGTTCATACTGACAACCAGTTTGCTGATCTATTCACCAAAGCCTTTGATGTGGGTAGATTCACTTTCTTGGTAACAAGTGTGGGAATGATCAACTCTGAATAAGCATTATCTCAAAAAGTGGATATATATCTGAATATTATAGATTCTTGGTGTTACTAATCTATCTTTGCAGGGCATACATAGCAGTACTCAATTCAGCCTAAGCTTCAATGAGTAAGTACGGTTAATACTGCTAGTTGGTTAATACTGCTAGTTGGTTAATACTGCTAGTTGGTTAATACTGCTAGTCAGTTAATACTGCTCGCGGTTAATACTGCTCGCAGTTAATACTGCTAGGTAGTTAATACTGCTTATGTTACAAATACTATAAATACCCTTTGCCCGCCTAAACGTTCATAACGACTCTTTGCATACTGTTCACTTGTGCGCTAAATCTTTTTCTCTCAAGTACCTAGTCTTCCAGGCAAGAACAACCCAGTTCAATGGCATCCATGGCGTTTATCGACGAGCACAATGAGATCGCAATGCTACAAAAGCCAAAGCAAGCTGCAGGATTTCATCAAATTGTGGATTTTCTCAAGTCGAGCCATATTGCTCATGCTCTTACAGTTGCTCCTACAATCTACATTGAGCATCAAAGGCAGTTCTGGGCTAATGCCACCATTGTTGCTGAGAATGGTGTGCAGATGATCAAGATCAGGGTGTGTGACCAACCCTTAACTGTTTCTGAAGAAGTTATTCGCATCAGTCTACGTCTAGACGATGCTTCTGGTATAACTTCTATTCCCAATGATGAAATGTTCTCTTCCCTTACAAGAATGGGGTATGGAGGCCCATTGGGTGTTTTCAAATTCTCAAAAGCAAAATTTTCACCCCAATGGCGTTTTCTTGTTCATACCTTGATGCATTGCATCTCCAAAAAGACTACTGGATGGAGTGAGTTCAGCAGTCCCATTGCCTATGCTTTGGTCTGTTTGGCTACAGCCAGAAGGTATAATTTTTCAAAAATGATATTCAATGATCTTGTATCAAACATGGGAAACAAAAAGAGTTTCTTTATGTATCCCAGGTTTGTCCAAGAAGTTATTACTAATGAATTGATGGATATACCACAACCTGTTGGGGTATATGTACCTAAACCCCCCAAAGGCAAGGTTTTCTCAAATATGAGAAGATCTGCTGGGACTCGGAAGGAGTTGACACCCCATTGTTCTCTACAATGATGGTGGTGTCCCAAACCACTGAAGGTATGGTAGCAGGGTCAAGGCCCCCATTAGACCATCCCACTGCTAACCAAGCCCAACCTTCCCACTCAAAAACAATTCCCCAGTCCCTTCTTGCAAAACCAACCTCTCCTATTACCCAAACTTACAAGAGGAAACAGGTAAAGAAGGCTCCTTCCCTTCTTGTACCATCACCCCCCAAGCCTTTAAGCCCTCTAAAGGAGAATTCTCCTTTAGAGAATATCCATAGGGAAACCACAGGGGTGTCTCCCAGCCCCAAGGAGGTGCTCTCTGAGGAGGAGGAAGAGTATATGGGTGATGAGGCTGCCACTACTCCTGCTAGCACAGAGGAGGAAAGTGGTAACATCAATAAGACCTTCCCCATGGCAACTTCAAATGAGCAATCATTTGAAGGTCCCTGGTGCCAAGAAACCAAGGGGGTGGATAGTGCTTCTGCTAGGCAGAAGACTTCCACTACTAAAAGGTTCAATGATCCTTCAAAGGAGGGTAACACTTCCAGAGAAGGTGAGGACACTTATAACTATTATGAATTGATGGAAACCATGGGAAACATCAACATGGATGTAATCAAACAGGGTAAGGATATAGAAGAACTTAAACTCATAGTTCTGTCACAACAAGAACAAATCATCAACCTGAAGCAAATGGTAAGGAAACTGATTATGCAAAGGAAGAAGAAACAATTTGTGCTCAGAAGGAGGAAACCAGTGACTGATGCTCCCAAAAAGGGGGAGTCAGAAGCTGAGGCCAAAGCTAAGGGGGAGTAAGAGGAAAAACATGATGTTGAGGGGGAGAATGAGCAAGCAGCAGAAACAGAGCCAGCAGCAGAAACCATTAATACTGCCAGTTCAAGTAAAGCAGCAGAAATGGTTAATACTGCTGATCTGAAAGAAGCAGCAGAAACAGTAAAAGAGGTCCTTACAGAGCTTGAGATTGCAGAAACACTCATCAAAGCCAAGCATGATACTCCCAAGGTCATATCAAAGGCCAAAGGAGTTGTCATAAAAGAAAGAGGTGATGCAGCAAAGAACTCCAGCATTGAGAAAGTGATGGGTAAAGAGAAAGGTAAGGCAAAGCTAGTTGAATCAGATCAACCGATGAAAAGGCAGAAGTTGCTTGACTCAGATGAAGCTCTAGCCAGGAAGATTCAGCTTGAACTTGAAGAAGCAGAATTTGAGCAAGTATCAAAGGATAGAGAAATAGCTAAAGCAATGGCTGCAGAGTTAAACAAAGCCTACCAACAGAGTTTAGCAACTGAGCAAGCCAAACAGAGAGCCACATTTTTGAATAAGCCTACCAAGATCAAAATGGCTGCAAGAAAAAGGCAACCTTCAAAGACATACCTTGGTGCTCAAGAGAGAAAGAAAATGATTACTTTCCTCAAGGGTGCAGTAGGTGTCAAGGTGGAGATGTTTTCTAAAATGTCTTTTGAGAACCTTAAGAAGATGTATGATGCTGAGATGACAAAGCTCCAAGGGGATGATACTGCAAGGGTTGAAATGGAGAAAAGAATGAAAGAGAGCAATGATTTCTTACAAAAACCATTTCCTGATGAGCAAGAAACCCCAGACAAGGAAACTACAATTGGTGAAAGTGTAAGATCTTTAAAAAGAACAAAGATGATGGCTAGGAGAAAGTCAACTAAGAAGCCTAGAGTATCTGAAGGAGAAGCTGAGAAGGTTGCTGAAGAAGAAGTGGCACCTAAGTCATCTAAACAGCAAGAGCCATCAACCAAAGATGATGTAAGTTTGTATATGGTAGTGATGGACAAAGTGCCTGAACCAATTTCTGCAGAACCTGTAGGAGTTAAGCCTCCTGAGGTCATTCACTGGGATACATTGACAGTGGATGGAAAGGAGTACATCAGACTGAAGAGAAAAGATGAGAAATATGAAGTGTACAGCACTTGGAGTAAGATTGTCAGAACCTGTTCAAGGTCTGATATTGAAGAAATGTTTGCAATAGGGATGAAGTCATATGCAGATGAACTGAAAGCTCCAGAGATTTCAATTAAAAAGCTGGTAATGGAGTATCTGTGTATGATGTTCAAACCTGATGAAGTAGAGGAGGTAATAAGAAATGTTTTTCAAACAGTGAATAATTGGACTCTATATGAAACTAGTGGAGTATATGCAGTGACTTTGGATAGAAATCACATAGAATACTTCCTAGTGGATAGAGTGTACAATCATAGCAGATTGAAGCTTCATGCCATGCTGAAGAAAAAGCTAGGGTGTATTCCAGATTCAGAAATTGCTAAATACTTGATCCAAAGAACCATCAATCAGAGTTTGGGATTGGATGTAAATACTGGAATGTAGGCCACTATGAAGTTTTGGGAGCATCTTGGAGAGCTTCTGAAAGAGTATCTGAAGAACTTGACTTCTCTTCTAAAAGTCAAGTTAGGGGGAGATTGTTGGGAACTGAAGATTCTACCAAGTATGGTTACTATTGCTAGTACAAGGGTGGTTAATGCTGCTAGTACAAAATTACTACTGCTAGTTCAGAGTTAGTACTGCCAGAGTACTTTGAAGGATAATACTGCTGAGTATTACTACTGCTAGTAGAATTACTACTGCTAGTCAAAGTTAGTGCTGCTTGAACAAAGTTAGTACTGCTTAGCTAGTTAGTACTGCTAGTAGTTAGTACTGCTGAGTAGTTAATACTGCTAGAAGAAGTTACTGCTGCTGAGCATAATTAGTGTTGTTTAAGAGATACGGATGGAACAAATGACATCTGGATATTCTGAAGATACATATGGAAGCTTAGATATATACATGGAAGATATACTGAAGATTTGTTTATTCTTTGTAATTATCTTTTGATCAGTATATGTATAGAATAGATAGAATTAACTTTTGATAATTTTAAAAAGAGAGAAAAATCAACCTCAAGCCATAGATCCTAATTCTAGAGAAGTAGAATTCGTATTGGTGAGTCTGTTCATCAATATTGAGGTTGAGTGTGTAATCTTGTAACTTCAAGCATTCAATACAAGTTTACAGTTTGTTCTTCATATTTTCTGTGTTAATTTACTGTTTTATCAAATATCAAAGTGTAATTCCGCAAACTTCTTTGATATTAGTTTCTGAGAATTAATTCTTGTTAAGAATTCGATCCTGACAGGCTAGGTGCCTTTTCAATGATGGTCACCAAAGAATGTGAACCAATCAGAAGATGTGGTTGCCCGGCTCAGAAAGTGGTTGGTGCAGAGTTCTCATATTCTTTTAACTCTGTTCTCATACCCTCTTTATTTTTGTCATTAAAGCTCACTTCTAACCAAACTCTCTTTTCCATTTTTCCGCTCAACACAATTAGAAAAAACTCAATCGGATGAGTTATCTCCCCCACTCTTTGATTGATGACCCATCACCCCTCAATCACTCTAGGATAACTTCCGGGGTAGGAAACACTGGTTAACGTGAATCCATGGAAGTTCTGTTTAATTTCTCACACAAATCCCATGTAAGTCCTAACAAAAATAGTTGCTCAACAGTTTAACTTGAACAATTAAGCACAAAATGTATGATAACACTGTCAAAATGTATGCTCATAAGATATGAGCAATTGAACTTTGATGATTTCTCAAAACAAAGATATTGAATGAAAGAAATGAAATCAAAAGAATTGTTTTGAGAATCTGAAAATGTATCAATCAGAACAAATGAAATGGTTAGGGTACCAAAGAATTGGATATTATGTTTATATGAACAGATATAAACAATTTATCAATGGAAGCACAAATTTGGAAATGATGATTGATGCTCAACAACATTGAATTGCAAACGGGGGTATTACCATCAAAAAAATTGTTTCGTTATGAGACTTGGTAATAACAAATACAAATGAAGTACTGAACCTGTGTGTGTGAATACGTTACAATATAAAGACAAGATAATACACAAGTATTATCTTTAGAAACACACAGTCAGTTAAACATTAAAGCTTAAAAAAGAAAAACATTTAAAATCACACTTCTGAATTCATGAAACCTTTTGAGAATCAGAAGTGGTTTGAACATTTCAGAAACTGTTTTTCATGCTTGAAAGTTGTTCGTCTTTCAAACAATCAGAGATCTAGATCAGAAGATATTTACCTTTAAGCCCCTCCTCAAATCATGATGTAATGATTTATACTCTGATAAGCTCCCCCTAGATATTTGAAAAATATCCAAGTCTGAACATTGAAGAACGGGTCCTGATATGTTGTAATCAGAAGCCAAACTTCGTTGAAGTATGGGTTCTAAGCTTATTGTCAGGATCGAATTCTTAACAAGAATAAATTCTCAGAAACTAATATCAAAGAAGTTTGCGAAATAACACTTTGATATTTAATATAACAGTAAAACGAAACAGTATATAATCAATAACTTGCAAACTTGTATTGAATGCTTGAAGTTACAAGATTAAACACACAACCTCAATATTGATGAACAGGCTCACCAATACGAATTCTACTTCTCTAGAATTAGGAACTATGCCTTGAGGTTGATTTTCTCTAAAACTTAGAATGAATTAAAAAAAATCTTTTCTAAACTATTCTATCAAATCTGTACATATACTGAATAAAAAGATAATTACAATAAATAAAATATCTTCAGTATATCTTCCATCATTATCTTCAAGCCTTCCATGAATATCTTGATTCTTTCCAGCTGTCATCCTTTCCATCCGGATCTTTAAGTCATAAGCAGTACTAATTATGCTCAGCAACATTAATTTCTTCTAGCAGCATTAACTTGGTATTAGCAGCATTAACTACTAAGCAGCACTAACCACTAGCAGTACTAACTAGCTAAGCAGTACTAACTTTGTTCAAGCAACACTAACTTTGACTAGCAGTATTAATTCTACTAGCAGTAGTAATACTCAGCAGTATTAACTTTGCAGTCTTCTAGCAGTAGTAATTCTGAACTAGCAGCATTAAAGACTTGTTCACATCTTCAGTTCCCAACAATCTCCCCCTAACTTGACTTTTAGAAAGAGAAGTCAAGTTCTTCAAATGCTTCCAAAATCTTCATTGATCTACTCCAATGTTAGGATCCAGTCCCATACTCTGATTGATAGTTCTCTGAATTAGGTACTTTGCCATTTCTGAATTTGGTGCACAACCCAACTTCTTATTCAACATGGCATGAAGCTTTAGATTTGTGTGATTGTAGACCCTATCTACCAAGTAATACTCCATGTGAAAAGTATCCAATGCCAGTTCATAGACTCCACTCCTTTCATATAGAGTCCATCCTCTAACAACTTTAAATACATCTTTTATCAAATGTTTTACTGCTTCTGGTTTGAACAACATGCACAAATATTCCATAACTAACTTCACAATTGGTAACCCTGGAGCTGTCAACTGATCTGCAAGAACTTTCATTCCCACTTCAAACATTTCTTCCAAATCAGATCTTGAACACTCTCTGACAATTTTGTTCCAGGTGCTATAGACTTCATACTTCTCATCCTTTCTTTTTAATCTGATATACTCCTTGCCATCCACCTCCATAGTATCCCAATGAATAACTTCAGAAGGTTTGAATCCAACAGGTTCAGCTGAGATAGGCTTTGGAATTTTATCCATTATCACCATGTACATGTTTGCATCTGAACTCTGTGGTACTTCTTCTTGAGTGTCAGCTTTCTTTTCTTTTTCTACTCTGGGCTTCTTGTCAACTCTCTTTCTGTTTGCCATCATCTTGGTTCTCTTCAGTATCCTTTGCCCTTGCTCTATAGTAGCTTCCTTCTTCTTTTCTTCCTTGGTCCTTTCTTCTGATCTAGGACCTTTAGAAGCAATAGACTTAACTCTTTTTATCTTCTTAATCTTCTGAGCTAGAGTCTCTTCTTCTTTAATCTCTGCCTTTTCCTTTGTTGGAGTTCCCTCTTCACTTTCAGGGAAGGGTTTATTGATATTCACATCATGCCTCTCCTTAGCTTTCTTTTCAAACTCCACTTTGTCCTTTTCATTATTCTTCAGCTTTCCCATTTCTTTCTCATACAGTCCCTTGACTTGATCAAAAGTAATCTTTATGAACATTTCTTTCTTCACACCAATTGCACTCCTCAAGAAATTTATCATCTTGTTCCTTTCCTGAGTTGCAAGGTAAGTTTGTGAAGGTCTTCTCTTCTTTGCACTTGATCTGGCCATCATAGCCTTTCTCAAGCTTATTGCTCTTTGCTTAGCTTTCTCTGTTTCCAAGCCTTTCTGAAATGCTTCATTTAGTTCATTGGCTAGTGCTCTGGCTATCTCTCTGTCTTTCTCAACCTGCTCTTTCTCTGATTGATCTAACTCTTGTTGCAGTTTCTTGGCTAATGCTTCATCTGATTCAATCATCTTTTGCTTTTTAGTTGGTTGATCAGTTTCTATTATCTTTTCTTTCCCTTTTCTTTTTACATCTGCAGCCATGTCTTTCTGTTCTGATTTCTTGTCTCCCCCTTCATTTATGACCACTCCCTTTGCTTTAGGAGTGTCATTCTTTGCTTTTACCAGCATCTCTGCTACTTCAACCTCTTCAGATGTTAATCCTGTTACTGCTGCTTGTGTAGTTTCAGCAGCACTAACAGTTTCTGCTGCTGCCTTTTCTTCAACAAATTTAGCCCTTTCTTCAACAAACTCCCCCTCAATCTGTTGATCTATTTGTTCTGAGCTTGAATTCTCCCCCTTTTTGGAAGCATTTTCCTCCTTCTTTTTGTTTGCCCCATTTCTCCTCCTTAGAACAAACTGCTTTCTCCTTTTCTTGGCAATGAGTTTTCCTACCAATCGCTTGAGTTTGGAAATCTGCTCTTGTTGGGAGATGACCACTTGCTGCAATTCTTGAATTTCCTTTCCTTGTTTAACCACATCAACATTGATGTTGGCTAATGCTTCAATCAATTCCCAGTAAGTATATCTATCCTCACCTTCTTTAGGTGTTTTACCCACCCTTGAAGGATCCTTGGAAAGTTTTGCCATCAATTCATCAGTTTTAGTTCTGTCCTCACCCTTTGTGGATGTTTTGCCCATCCTTGAGGGATCCTTGGATCTTTTAGTAGTGGCCTTCTGCCTAGCAGAAGCACCAACTACCCCCTTGGTTTCTTGGCACCAGGGTCCTTTGGTTGATTTCTCACCCAAAGTTGCCATGGGGAAGGTCTTAGAGATGTTACCACTGGCCTTCTCTGTGCTAGCAGAAGTAGTGGCAGCCTTCTCGCCCATATGCTCATTCATCTCCTTTGAGAGCACCTCCTCAGGGTTGGGAGACACCCTAGTGGATTCCCTTTGGATATTCTCTACTGGAGAGTGCTCCAATAGAGGGCTTTGAGGCTCTTGGTTAATAGTAGGTACACCAAGGGAAGGAGCCTTGTGTACCTTTCTCTTGACATAAGTCTTGGATATTATGGGAGTGGGTTTAACAGCAAAGGACTGAGGAAAAATTTTAAAGAGGGAAGGTTGGGATTGGCTAGCAGTGGGTTGGTCTAATGGGGACATTGACTCTGCTACCATACCTTCATTGGTTTGGGACACCACCATCATTGTAGAGAACAATGGGGTGTCTACTCCTTCCGAGTCCCCAGCAGATCTTCTCATATTTGAGAAAACCTTGCCTTTAGGGGGTTTTGGTACATATATTCCATCAGAATGAGGAATATCCGTCAATTCATGGTTGATTACTGCTTGGACAAACCTGGGATACATATAAAAGCTCTTTTTGTTTCCCATGTTTGAGACAAGATTATTGAAAATCATTTGTGAAAAATTGTACCTTCTGGCAGTGGCCAAACAGACCAATGCATAAGCAATGGGACTGCTGAACTCACTCCATCCAGTAGTCTTTTTAGAAATGCAGTGCATCAAGGTATGAACAAGAAAACGCCATTGGGGTGAGAATTTAGCTTTTGAGAACTTAAAAATACCCAATGGGCCTCCATACCCCATTCTTGTAAGAGTAGAAAACAGTTCATCATTACGGATAGAATTTATACCAGAGGCATCGTCTAGACGTAGACTGATGCGAATTACCTCTTCATTAACTGTCAATGGCTTGCCACACACTGTCGTTTTGATCATTTGCACACCATCCTCAGTAACAATGGTGGCATGTGCCCAGAATTGCCGCTGATGCTCTATGAAGATAGTAGGAGACATAGTGAGAGCATGGGCAATGTGGCTAGACTTCAGAAAGTCGACTATCTGATGAAAACCTTCAGCTTGTTTTGGCTTTTGGAGCATCGTGATTTCATTGTGCTCGTCAATAAACGCCATTGATGCCATGAATCTTTGAAACTTCTTGCTTGAGAACTTTGATCTTGAGAGAAAGAGGGTTTAGAGCGCAAGAGAATAGTATGCAAAGAGTCGTTATGAACTTTTAGGCGGGCAAAGTGTATTTATAGTATTCGGGACATAAGCAGTAGTAACCTAGAGCAGTATTAACTGAAAGCAGTATTAACCACTAGCAGTATTAACTGATAGCAGTATTAACTACTAGCAGTATTAACTACTAGTAGTATTAACTGATAGCAGTAGTAACTACTAGCAGTATTAACGAACTAGTAGTATTAACCACTAACAGTATTAACTGATAGCAGTATTAACCACTAGCAGTATTAACGAACTAGCAGTAGTAACTGTGCACTGGCAGTATTAACTACTAGCAGTAGTAACTGTGCAATGGCAGTATTAACCACTAGCAGTAGTAACTGTGCACTGGCAGTATTAACTATATTACTCCTTTAATCTCGCGAAACACTGAGTACTGCTATACATATCCTGAAAAGGAAGATTAGTAACACCAAGAATAGACAATATACAGGTATAGAACCACTTTTTGAGAAGGGGCTTATTCAGAGTTGATCATTCCCACACTTGTTACCAAGAAAGTTAATCTACCCACATCAAAAGCTTTAGTGAATAGATCAGCAAACTGGTTATCAGTGTGAACTTTTACAACTTGAATAAGTTTCTTTTCATTACAGTCTCTTATGAAGTGATACCTGATCTCAATGTGCTTTGTCTTTGAGTGCTTGACAGGATTATTCACAATGCTAATAGCACTGCTATTATCAAAAAAAATTGGAGTGTGTAGAAAGGTTACCCCATAATCCAGCATTTGATTCTGAATCCATACCACTTGAGAACAGCAACTTGCAGCTGCTATGTACTCTGCCTCTGTTGTAGATGTGGATACTGTGGTTTGTTTCTTGCATTGCCATGAAACTAGTCTTGCACCCAAAAACTGACATCCTCCAGAAGTAGATTTTCTGTCCAAGTTTGCTCCACCTAGATCACTATCTGAGTATGCAAGTAGGTCAAAGGATGAGTCATGAGGATACCAAAGTCCCAATCTGGGTTGCCCTTTGAGATATCTGAATATCCTCTTAACAACTTGATAGTGAGATTGCTTTGGCCTAACTTGGAATCTAGCACACACACAGACTGGAAACATTATATCTGGCCTAGAGGCTGTAAGATACATGAGAGAGCCAATCATGGATCTATAATGATGAACATCCATATCCTCCCCCTCAAGATCTGCTGTTATCTGCTTGTGTGTCTCCATAGGTGTGCTAGCAGGTTTTGAATCTGAAAAACCAACCTTGGTTAGAATATCCTGCACATACTTGGACTGACAGATGAAAATTCCATCTAACTTCTGTTGAACTTGGAGTCCAAGAAAGAAAGTAAGTTCCCCCATGGAACTCATCTTGAACCTCTGATGCATTAGTTCCTCAAACTCCTTGCACATGTTGGCTCTTGTTGATCCAAAGATAATATCATCAACATAGATTTGGACCAGCAAGATATCCTTCTTCTTTCTCTTGATGAATAGAGTCTTATCAATGACTCCTCTTTCAAAGCCATTTTCCAAGAGATAGGATGACAGAGTGTCAAACCATGCTCTTGGAGCTTGATGTAGTCCATAAAGTGCTTTCTTCAATTTGTATACCCTGTCTGGATAGCTTGGGTTTTCAAACCCTGGAGGTTGACAGACATATACTTCTTCTTCAATTGAACCATAAAGAAATGCGCTTTTCACATCCATTTGATAGACTTTGAATTTCATGTAGGAAGCAAAAGCCAGGAATAATCTAATTGCTTCTATCCTGGCCACAGGTGCAAATACTTCGTCATAGTCTATTCCCTCTTCTTGTGTATATCCTTGAGCCACCAGCCTTGCTTTATTCCTTATCACTATACCTCTTTCATCTCTCTTATTCCCGAAGACCCATTTTGTTCCTATTGCTCTTTGGCCTTTAGGAAGGTCTACCAGATCCCAAACATCTTGCAGCTTGAACTGCAGTAGCTCTTCTTGCATGGCTTCTATCCAACTGGATTCTTTCATAGCATCATGTGCCTTTTTAGGCTCAAGCTGGGATAAAAAGCAAGATAGCACTGTGTGTTGTTGGTCTTGCATTTCTTGAAGCCTACTTTGATTTCTAGTCATCATAGGAGAGGATATATATCCTATTACCAGCTATGGAGGATGATTCTTGCGTATTCTGGTGTGATGACTAGGTTCTTCATTAAGTCCCACCTCTAGATTAGAGTCATTCAACTCAACTGAAGTGTTTTCAGTAGCTACTTCTGATTCTTTATTGTCTTGAGTCTCCTCATCTCTACTTTCTTCTTCACTTTGACTTGGTCCAGTAGATGGTTCCTTTTCACAGTCTTCAACAGGGTCCACTGTGGGTATGGGAAAGATCACAGATTGAGATATACGTTCTTGAACTTGTGTAGTCCCTGATCCTCCACTCCCTGAACCTGCATAATCATCACTACTGAAACCAAAAGAGTTAGTTAGTGAGTCAATGTCAAATAGCCACTGAGGACCAGACCCAACTGGATTTGGTGTGTTCTCATTGCATTTGACATTGTCACTTTCTTCAATTATTCTGGAAGAAGAGTTAAACACTCTGTAAGCCTTACTCTGAGATGAGTAACCAACAAGAAATCCATCATCTACTTTGCTATCAAACTTTTCTAAGTGAGATCTGGTATTGATAATTGTATAAGGACACCCAAAAGGTTTGAAAAATCCAATGAAAGGTTTTCTTTTATTTAAAAGCTCATATGGGGTCTTGTTCTTTTGCTTGACCACTAGAACTCTGTTTTGGACATAACAAGCAGTATTAACTGCTTCAGCCCAGAAGGTAATTGGCAGTTTTGAATCAGCCAACAGAGATCTAGCAGCCTCTATTAGTGTCCTATTTCTCCTTTCAGCAACTCCATTCTGTTGAGGAGTCCTAGGAGCACTATATTGTCTCTCAATGCCTTTCTCTTCACAAAAGGTGTTTTGATCAAGATTTTTAAACTCAGTCCCATTATCTGATCTAATGACTTTTACTTTTTGATTAGTTTGGTTTTCAATTCTTAGGATAAAGGATTTGATCAGTCCACTTGTCTCATCCTTAGTCCTTAGAAAATATACCCAGGTAAATCTAGAGTAATCATCAACAATAACCAAGCAGTAAGATTTCTTGCCTATACTCATAACATTTGTAGGACCAAACAGATCCATATGTAATAACTGGAGACAAGAGGAAATAGAGTTTATCTCTTTGGTCTTGTGAGAAGTTTTGTGCTGTTTGCCTTTAAGACATGCAACACAATGATCATCACATGAAAATACTTTTGAAGGTAAACCTTTTACCAGGTTGTTTTTAACAAGTTTGTTCATAGTTTTGAAGTTCATGTGACACATCCTTCTGTGCCAAAGAGAGGATTCATCCACAGAAGCTTTTGAAACAAGACAGATCAGGGATGAATCACTAACAACATTGTCCATATCTAGACAATACACATTGTCCTTTCTTGGAGTTCTAAGTAGTATCATGCTTTCATCAACTACCTTGAACCCTGGAGCAAGGATCATACACTCAGTATTTGTAAATAATATGCTATGTTGTTTGTCACAAACCTGTGATACACTTAACAGGTTATACTTCAACTGATCAACATAGTAGACATCCTCAAATGTCATCTTACCTTTGGTGACATTACCTTTTCCACTTATTTTACCACCAGTAAGATTATCTCCAAATGCAACATGTCCTCCATTGATATGCTTGAAATCCTGAAGGCATGACATGTTGCCTGTCATGTGCCTAGAGCAACCACTATCAACATGCCATATGCTCTTCCCTTTGAGCTGTTGGTTGCCCTGCACATTAGATAGATCAGTTAGTATGAATTAGGAACCCAAGCCAAAATGGTCTTGGGTACCCCTTTCTCATCAAAATACTCGCATTCTTTCTTGACAAGATTTTTAAACTTTGACTCCTCATTCTTGGAGTACTTTGTCACAATAATAGGCTTGGAAACATTTTTGCTAGAAGCAGTACTGGTTGTAGAAGTACTAACTGCCTTAGCAGCACTTGCATGCTTAGCAGTACTAACCTTGTTAGAAGTAGTAACTGTGTTAGCAGCAGTAACTGTGTTGGCAGTATTAACCTTTGAAGAGGTACTAACAGTATTAGCAGCATTAATATTTTCAGCAGTACTAACACTGGTAGCAGCAGTAATGCTTCCAGCAGCACTATCCCTGTCAGCAGTACTAACAGTTTTAGTGCTTCTAGGCACCCACATTTTAATACTTTCTTTTAAAAACTTTTTCTTCATGGGGCCTTTACTTTCAATAGATTTCTTCATCACATGTTTCTTTCCAGCCTTCCTATAGCCAACAGGTTTTTGCACAAATCTTTGAAAGTTCATATGTTGATTAATAGGGTTAAAGAAGCAATACTTAGCCAAATGATTTAACTTGCCACATATGAAACAAGGTTTTGGTCTATTGATTTTATTCAGATCAACTCCTTGTTTCTGAGCCCATCGATTATTCCAGTTTCTTTGATTACCTCTTTTTATACCAGAATTTAGGCTCTTAGCTTTATTGCAGGCACACTGTTTACAAGATCCAGGATTCACAACCGTGGTTTGTTTGTAATGGACCTTGTTATCCTTTCCTTTGGTCTTCTCTATCTCCTTGGACTTGACCCAGATTTTCCCACATCCCTCATTAGTGATAATGTTGTTTTCTAATGGTATCTTTTTACTTACAGCATTATCCCTATTCTCACTGGCTTCTTTTTCAGTCAAATCCTTAACTACTACCTCATCCAAAGGATCTATCTTAAAAGCTTCCTCAGACAAGTCCTTTTTCTCCTTGGATTCTAACAGGTCTGAAGTAGGAGAGATATAGTTATTGTTGTAAGGAGGAGGTGTATTGTTGTATCCAATACCAGGCTTCATCTTATCATAAATCTGAGCCTTTAGAAGAGAATCCATTGCTTTTAAAGCATATGAAAACTTTTCTATGTCAAGCTTAACTTTAGACAGTTCCTCTTTCAGCCTATCATTCTCTTCTAAGGACTTAGACAGTTTGGTCTCTAACTCATTCTTTTCCCACTTCCAATAGTTTGTGTCATAAGAGTGTTGAAGTTCATTAGCTTGAAAGCCTTTGATTTGCTCTTCAAATCTCTCTACTATCAACACATAATCTCTTCTATCCTTTTTCAATATTTTGAGGTCATCACACATACTTTGATTGTGATCCCTGTATCTTTTGACAGTGTCTATGCAAGATTTAGTGCAAAGATTAGAAATTACCTCAGAGGGGAGATCAGACACTTCTGCCATAAGAGCTTGATTCTGAATGGCTTCCTTAGCTTGATCACTCCAGTCAAATCCCATTCCTTGTTGAGAAACAAGGGCTTGAGCAGGATTCTTGTTTTGATTGTAGCCTCCATTCTGAGCTTGTTGGCCTCCATTCTGAGCTTGTTGGTGGTTGTTGTTTGGACCAACACTCCTGCACTCTCTAGCAAAGTGTCATTTCATGTGACACTTATAGCACTCCACCTTAGTCTTGTCAAAACCAACTCCATCTTCTCTTCTTTGAGAGAAGTTGTTCCTTCCTGTTCTTTTAATAAACTTCTTCACTCTCATAGATAACATGGCCATCTGCCATTTAATGTCCATCTCCTCCAGGTCATCAGGGTGAAGTTGATCCAGATCATCATTAATCAATGAATTGTTGCTATGACTGGACAAAAAGGCTTCAAAGATAGTTCTAGTACCTTTCTCTGAATTTACTCCACTGGCAGTACTAACTGCTTTAGGGTTGGCAGTAGTATCAGTAGATGTTGAAAGAAGTGCAGCATTGTGGATATAACCAGTGGGCTTCTTCTTGGATTCTACCTCAGTTTCAAAAACTCTTAGATCATTATATAGATCATCAAGTTCCTTCTCTTCCAGATTGTCACTCTGTCTATATGAGACAGTGTACATAGTCCATTCATCCCCAAGAGATCTGAGGAACTTTCTGTTGATATCATCTTGTTCCATCTTCACTCCTACAGTAGCTAGTTCACCAATGAGCTTGTTGAATCTATCAAAAGTTTGAGTCATAAACTCATTCTTTGAAGAAGTGAAGTTCTCATACTGCTTCTTTAGAACATCTCTTTGATTTCTTTTGATGCTTTTAGTTCCAGCAAATCTTTTCTCTAGAGCATTCCAGAGAATCTGAGCATCAGTGCAGTTGCAAAATTGATGCTGATATTCATTGGGGATAGCCAACAGCAGAGTGCTCAAGGCCTTCATCTCTGTCTGTCTGATCTTCCTCTCACCATCTGTCTTTGGTGGAGGTCTTTTCCCATCTGGTCCTATCTTTCCTGCTTCAGAAGGACCATTCTCAATGATATCCCACATTGAGTAGTCAGTGAGAAGAATGTATTGTCTAATTCTGATCTTCCACATGTCAAACTCACTGGGTTTGAGCATTGGTACCTTAGAGACCAGAGTATTGTTTGATTCTGCAAGGTTTTCCATGATGAATGAATAGATGTTTCTGAGAGAGTTTGGCTCTGATACCACTTGTCAGGATCGAATTCTTAACAAGAATAAATTCTCAGAAACTAATATCAAAGAAGTTTGCGGAATAACCCTTTGATATTTAATATAACAGTAAAACGAAACAGTATATAATCAATAACTTGCAAACTTGTATTGAATGCTTGAAGTTACAAGATTAAACACACGACCTCAATATTGATGAACAGGCTCACCAATACGAATTCTACTTCTCTAGAATTAGGAACTATGCCTTGAGGTTGATTTTCTCTAAAACTTAGAATGAATTAAAAAAAATATGTTCTAAACTATTCTATCAAATCTGTACATATACTGAATAAAAAGATAATTACAATAAATAAAATATCTTCAGTATATCTTCCATCATTATCTTCAAGCCTTCCATGAATATCTTGATTCTTTCCAGCTGTCATCCTTTCCATCTGAATCTTTAAGTCATAAGCAGTACTAATTATGTTCAACAGCATTAATTTCTTCTAGCAGCATTAACTTGGTATTAGCAGCATTAACTACTAAGCAGCACTAACCACTAGCAGTACTAACTAGCTAAGCAGTACTAACTTTGTTCAAGCAGCACTAACTTTGACTAGCAGTATTAATTCTACTAGCAGTAGTAATACTCAGCAGTATTAACTTTGCAGTCTTCTAGCAGTAGTAATTCTGAACTAGCAGCATTAAAGACTTGTTCACATCTTCAGTTCCCAACACTTATTTACTTAGAAGCCTTAGTTCTTCTACTCCCCCTTGAAAGTAGGAGCCTGCAACACAGAATCAATTTTAGGCTTTGGTACCCACTTGTATTTGGGTCCATGAATGTTAGTTGAAGTTCGAATGGGAGTAATGGAATAAGAACCATACGATAAATGATCACTAGTTTTGTGAATAGGATCATGTGTACAGCAATAAGAACAATAGTATTTCTTACCTGACAACCTGATTAATTGATCTCTCGAGTAGATATGATCAGGTTTACCTTTATGTGCATTATTCTTCTTGGCTTTGTGTGTATGTACACATGATTTCTTTCCTTTCAGATCATATTTCTTCTCATCTTTAACTGGTTTCTTCTTCCAGACCAGTTCCACTTCTTTATATCTTCTTCTTCTCCTTCTTTTTGTACCTGAACCATCTACATTTTCATCAAAGAAAATGTTAGTGCTACGAATCTGATCATATGATTTAACTGACCTTTTTGATGAAACAGTTTTCAGATGTGAGCTTGAGGCTGTCTTTTTGAAGTCAGCTGGATTATTTCTAGGTGTGTGGATTTGTGACTCTGGAGTCGTTTGCTCAGTCTCCACTACCTTGGAAACAATATTTTCAAGCTCTTTAATCTTTGAAGCAAAGTTGTCTCTTTCTTTAACAAGCAGGTCAATCTTCTCCTTTAATTTGGACATCACTTTCTGCTCTTTCAGTGCATTCTCAGATAGTTCAGATAACTTGACAGTCAGCTTTTTAATCTCAGTCTCAAACATGCTTCTTTCTTCTTCAAATCCCTTCTCACCATTGTTTCTCTGGCTGGATATTTCTTTGAAGAATCCAACATTCTTTTGTTCAATGGCCTTCTTCTCTTTGGCAAACTTCTCTCTTTCCAAGATAAGTACTTTCTCAAAAGCAGAAACTTTCTGAGAGAGATTGATACATTTCAGCTCGACTACTTTCTTTTCTTCACAACTATTTCTGGAAAAATCTGAGAACTTTTTTGCAAAAGATTTCTCTTTAGTCTCAAAATTGGATTTGTCTTTTGCAATCTTTTGCTCCAATCAGAGATCTTTCTTTTAAGCTCAGAGTTCTCATATTCCAATTCTCTTCCTTTTAAAATCACATTTGGCCCTAACATCAACCATTCAGCACAATCCCACAACTCTTTTCCTGTCATTTTGTAATATTTTATTTGATCAGAAATTTCACTAAAGATGTCACGAAAAAGGTCACAAGAAATACTCTTTGTCATAAAATATCGAGCTATATTATTAGCCCTCTGTCTTTCCTCCTGTTCCATAGATGAAGCTTCAGTTGGAATTTGGGACTACATCTCTCCTTCAGTCAATGATAATCTGATATAATGACCCACCTCATGTTCATCCACAAAATTCAAAAAATAAACTTTCCACTCTTCATATTCTTCTTTGGACCGCAGCCTTGGTGGGTTCATCCTTTTTGATCGTATCAAATATAATTATTTCGATCCAGCTTTGAAAGGCTTGACAAGAGATGAAACTTGAACGGGTTTAAACTTTAATCTTAACTGCACTGTAGTGATCGTGAGACAAACAAGATAATCCAAAAACAACCAATAAATAAAGAAGACAGGACAAGGACCGGTCGAGCAAGGACCTGGTCGAACCCAGTCGAACAAGGACCCGGTCGGACCCGGTCGAACAAGGACCCGGGCGCAAAGTACCGGTCAACTGGGTACCGGTCGCTGAGACCAGAGTACCGGTCGAGCAGGTATCGGTCGAACAATGTACCGGTCGAGTCACAAAGTACCGGTCAACAAGGTATCGGTCGAGTACCGGTCGAGTAGGGTCGAACAATGTACCGGTCAAGTCACAAAGTACCGGTCAACAAGGTACCGGTCGAGTACCGGTCGAGTAGGGTCGAACAATGTACCGGTCGAGTCACAAAGTACCGGTCAACAAGGTACCGGTCAAGGAAGTATCGGTCGATATCGAAAACCGGTAAAGCTGGGTATCGGTCGATAATAAACAGATAAACACACAAACAGATCGACTTAAAGGTCCGATAAAGTCGACGAACACAGACCGATAAACATGAAGAATCTCAAGAACAATCGTCCTAATTAACCTAGAAAATCAATCGAAACAGAAATTAACAGATCGATTAGTAAACCCAAACCAAAAATTTGAATTTTAAAAGCACATAATCGATCAATTTCAGAAAACAGTTCGACCACAGAACCTTCGACCGATAAAAAAAACTTGAATTTAAGAGCACAGATTGATTGATTTACTAATTTTCCAGAAAATAATCTTGACCGATAAAAACTCAGAACCAAAAAAAACGATTTTGCAGATGAGTTTTTGAGAAGATCGATATCACAGTTAAGAACAAATCTGAACTCATAAATCAATCAAACACATCCAACACTCATGCAGATATGAACCCAGAAAATCGATTTCAGAAACACATATAATAATAAATAAAACAGATAATCGATTAAGGGTTTTAGACAAACCTTTTTGGATCAAACCTTCAGTCTCTTTGCTCTGATACCACATGTTAGGATCAAGCGCTTACCACTACGCCAAAAGCAATTGCTGATGGAGAAGGCGCAACTTTATTTCCTTATAGCGTAGCAGCCAGCGCCACGTTTCGATTTAGGAAGATGTTGGTTAATGACCCAACAATCCCCCCCCCCAGCATCTGCCAGCACTAACAAGATCTTCGCTAGAAGTCAATGGCTGCACAACATGCCTTTGGCATTTAAATGCACTCCATGGGATTCGAACCCGTGACCTGCTTTGATACCAATTGTAGATCTCAGTTACAGTGCAATCACCAGATATAATCAATAATACGCGATAATTATTGAGTCACAACCTCTAGTCATATGATTAATATTCAAGAAAGGGTTTAGGTTTACAGAGATAATATCTGATCAGTAAATGTAAACCTATTGACTAGAGAATTATGAATGAGATCTTAACCAATAATGAATCTAAAACAGACTTTATATACTTAGGCTTTACAAGATATTGGGCTTATGGGCTTGGGCCCATCTAATTAATAAAACTTTCAACTAATGACAATTTAAACCCTTATAAATGTTTTATGCAACTTTCAACACACAGGACTTTTAGTCCTAACACAACATCAGATAGTCATTTGGATGGATGAGTGCTAGATCTGGATTTTCAACAACTTGGGACTGGTAGTTTGATCTGGATGAAGAAATAGGGGCATCCCTAGAGACTTGGGGATCATTCTCATCCATTTAGACATTCTGATCAACAGAATTGTGATTGGCCATCTTAGTACCTGAAAAGGTGAAAAAAATTGGACAAATGTCCAATTTGTCAGTTAAATCCAAAAATTGTTTTTCAGAAAAAGTTTTGAAAAATTTCCTAAGTCCAGAAGTCGCAGACTAAAGGATTTGTAAAGAAATAGAAAAGTGCTGAAAAATAGTACTTGTCGCAAAAGCAAGAAATATGACCACTTGTCGTAGGCCAAGTATTGCGACATGTATACTTAGAAATTTTATAATGACACGAAGAATTCACAAAACACATGAACTTGGAACTTTTCGTGAAATTCACTAAACATACCAAGAACTCGCAAGCTTCAACACATGAAGAACTCGCAAGTTCTTAACTTGTTAAAATTTTGAAGTTTAGAGTCCATTTCATTCAAATCTTTGAAAAAACAAATTAACCCTTGTTCATTTTAACTCGAATATACATTTATAAGACGTTGATGAACTTTTATTTCATTAAAATTATCATTGAGGTCGATTAAAGTTCAAAATTAGTCCTACAGTTCATGAGTTCTTCAAGTATTCCAAGAGTCCAGATCCAAAATTAATCACCAAAAATAATAATTTTTGTCAGATTAAGCCCACAATAAATTTTTTTGATAGATTATCCAAACCCAATTTTTTTAACAAGAGTTAAACATGATTTGTCCAATAAATTTCAGTCCAAGAGTCCAAATTCAAATATCAGGTTCGAATATGGGTTCGAGTAAGATGAACAGTCCTTAGATCATAAACCCAAAATCAAGAGATTTGGAACTTGGAATCACAAAACAAATACAAACACAATACAAATATAAACAAAGAAACAAGAATCAAAACCCAAAACCTACTCCGAATCGATGAATCAAATGGAAAAGAGAAGTCATATACTGGAAACTCAAGAGAAAATCTTTCAAGTGCAAAAGTCGCAAGGATTGAAAACAACAAGTGGGAAAATGAGAAATTCGACGTGTATATATGTTGAAAATTAGGGTTGACATGTGGCACGAATTGATTGGACCTCCCACTTGTCGCAAACCACTGAAATAGGAACTTGTCGGAAATTTTGACAAGTCGTGTGTGAACTTGTCGTAAGGCACAATTTGTGACAAGTGTGCGTAAGGAAAGAAGTCGTAAGATGCCTTATGTGAGTTCTAGCTTGCCGCAAACCGAAGCATACGAGTTGATGACTTGTCGCAAGCTTTGGTTTGCGTCAAGTTACAAGCCATTGTTTGCGTCAAATGCATTTGTTGTAAGCCATTGTTTGCGTCAAGTCACTAATCTCACATAATGACTTGCGTCAGTTACTTGTCACAAGATATGCTTTGCGTCAAGTGACTTCTCGCAGACCACTCTTTGCGTCAAATAGGCTTAGAAATTTTTTTAGCAACTTTCCAAAAATATAAACTTTGACTTTTGACTTTTGACTTTTGACTTTCCAAAAATAACAATTTTGCACTTTTTGACTTTAAAGCTCAAAATCATCATTTATCATTTGAAGAAATTTCAGATTTTCAACATCATTTGAACATATACACACATACAAACACTTACAAACTTTTATCTGATGCTTCCCCTTGAAGTGTGCACAGTGATTTTCTCCCCTTTGATTTCTGCATTCAGTTCTTAACAATGAAGTGTGAGTCCTTATCTGTTGTGATCAAAAGTCAATGCCCATTCTTCTTGAAAAATCAGAATTACATGAATCTGACTGTCCTGCAAAACAAAATATGATCTTGGTCCTCATTGAACATATGTCCACCTTGGTTAGATGTATCAGACTTTCAGAATATAACATTCACCCAAAAACACTTATACATTCAAGAATACAAGAAACATACTCCCCTTCAACACAATTTAGGAAACTATTTTCATGCATTTAAATTTAACATTCCGAGTTTACTGACTAAAAAATTGAATATCTTTTCATCAAGAGGTTTAGTGAATAGGTCAGCAACCTCAAAATCAGTAGAAAAAAATGCATTTCAATATTACCTTTTCCACCGTGATCTTTTATAAAATGGTACCTTATATCAATACGCATCATTTTCGAATGTTACACCGGATTAGCCGTAATAGCTATTGCGCTCTTCAAATCGTTGTAGATGGGAACTTTTTTCAAAGTGTATCCGTAGTCTTTGAGTTGAGTCTTCATCCACAATACTTGCGAACAACAGCTAGCAACCGCTAGATATTCTGCTTCGGCCGTAGATGTTGAAACACAATTTTGTTTTTTTCGACCAATTGACTAACTTGTCTCCCAAAAACTGACAGGCTCCTGACGTACTTTTTCGATCTAATTTGTTACCTACATGATTTGTGTCTGTGTAGGATATTAGTTCAAACCTAGAATCTTTCGGATAGCAAAGTCCCAAATTTGGTGTGCCTTTAAGGTATCGTAAGATTCTTTATATCACAAGAAGATGGGATTTTTTTGGGTTAGTGTTAGTGCACAAAATATGTTGGATACAAGATCATGAAGGCTGAAGTTCAAGTTGAAGATAAAAGTCAAAGAGCTCAAGTCAAACTCTCATGCATAGTCAAAGTCTTTGTAATAATAGTCAAAGTCAAAGTATCTTGTAATAATTTTAGTCTTTGTAATGTTAGGGTATAAATAGCTTTTTCTGTTTGTAGACTCACATGACTAGAAGTTTAGAGTGTTGAGAGCGTATTGCTTTTAGAGAGAGAAAGTATCAAGAGCCTGTTGTAATCGAACTTGAAAATTAATAGAAATTGTTTGAGATTAATTGTGTCATCATGATATGCACTTATTATGGGACACACAATTGGTATTAGAGGAAACAGATTTTCAGAAACATGATCAAATTTCAAGATTCTTGATCGACATTTTCTAGAACGTGCAAGTCATTGTGGTGATTTGAATTTCGAATTCCAGTGATGTTTTGGATTTGAAATTGTTTGTTTTAGATTTTATTTCACATCTAGAACACTTTTGATTTGTAATGTTTAGTCAAATTCACATTTTTTTATGTATGAATTTTGTATTATTGTAAGGTTTTTGTTCGAGGTTTCATATGCATTGTGTAGTGTTCAAGATTGTAATTTTGGTGTTGTTGTTTGAAATTCTTTGATTTTAATCTGTTCAGAGAGTGTTCGTGGTCGAATTGGTAAGTTTTCAGGATCTAATTTTGAGTCTTTGATTGATCTGAGTAGAAATAGAAGTTTTTTTTTACTGAGATCTGAAGAACTTGCATGAGATTTGAAGAACTCGCATAAAATGAAAAACTCGCATGATGGAATTCGCATGGTATTTGTTTTCTGAAAAAATCTAAGTGTAGAATTCGCATGAGAGTTGTGAGCGAAATCTTCAGAATTCAAATATGCTTTGATACGAAAAGTCAGATTTCGCATAACTCTCATATGCGAAAATCTTGTTGAAATTTTTCTAAGGACAGAATTCGCATATGCTTGTATGCGAAAAGTGAGGAATTCGTATAAAGAAGGATACGAATTGCTCAGAATTCGCATCTAGTTTCATACGAATTGCTCAGATTTCGCATAAAAAGTTGAAATTTTTTCGCAGTGTTGATTTCGCATCGATACGAATTCTTTGTGGTTCAAATTTTTTCTAAGTATAGAATTCGTATCTTTTTTGTGCGAAAAGTTCCATACGAATTCTTCTTGTTTTGCAAATTCTATTGTATGCGAATTCTATTCTATTGTGTGCGAATTTCTAAGTGTTTTGTGCGAATTTTCTCTATTATACGAATTCTGTGTGTTGTGTGAGAATTTCATACTTAGACAAAATTTTCAAAGCTGTAATATGGTTTTTCAATGTCAAATTTTTTTCTCTAGCGGGACCCCCTGTGCTAAGTCTGCGGAGGGGACAAAGTTTTTCATACTTAGAATTTTTTCTGTGTTTTTCAGGATTGACCAAGTTTGACTTTTGCAGATCAAGTTTGTTTCCGAATTTTTGACGATCATTTAAAAACACTGTAAAACTCAAGATGACTTCCAAAGATGCACTCTCTATTCGTACAGATGTAAAACCTCCGGTTCTATTCAAAGGCGAATATGAACAATGGAAAGACCGATTCTTGGATTTTATGGACAGACATGCAAATGGAGAGAATATTTTGATGTCTATCATGGAAGGTCCGATGGTACCTCTTACCATGGAAATCCCAGATGATGAATCCTCTGACAGTGAAGATGGGAATGTAGAAATAGCACAAAAGACAAAAAAACTGTTCCAAAGGATTTTTCTCAGTACACTGAAGAGCAGAAGAACAGATATAAGGCAGATAAACAAGCTAGATCTCTACTACTGCAAAGCATACCAAATGAGATCTACATCAAGATAGACAGCTACAAGGCAATAGCAAAGAAAATGTGGGATCAGTTACAGAAGATGATGATGGGATTAAAAGTCGGTAATCAGATGAAGGATGCTAACTACATTAACAGCTATGAGGAGTTCAAAGCCAAGGAGAATGAGAGCCTTGAGGAAACTTATGAGAGATTTGTTCTGCTGTTGAATGAACTTGCTAAGAATATAGTGAAGAAGAAAAAGATTGAAAACAATGTCAAATTCTTAAGCATCCTTCAGCCTGAGTGGAAGAAACATACTCGAAGGATGAAACAGATGAAGGATTATAGTGACATCCCTTACATGAAGTGTATGAGACACTGAGACAAAATGAAGAAGAAGTTGAAGATAAAAGAGGAGAGAAGAAAAGGTCTGAGAAAGTTGCTGATCCTATTGCCTTGGTAACTACAAACAAATAGAAAGAGAAGAAGGACAAGAAAAAGAAAAAGAAAATTGTTGTGTCAATCTCTGCTAATTCTGATGTTGATGATTCTGACTCTGATGATGGAGAAAACTTAAAGCAACCCATGTTACTGCTAACCCGAGCATTCCAAAAGAAGTTCTACAAGAAGTCGGGATCAAATAGCAAGAGGTACTCGTCAGGGTCAAGGAATTATGATCATAAAGATCATAACTTATCTTGTATGTTACCAGATAAGTTATTGTTCGGTTGTTGTACTGAATAAACCGTCTGTATGTCAGAAATGACCATTTTACCCCTAGCTAACAGATCGATCAATAAAACCATAAACTTTAATATTAACAGCCTGCTATATACATATAAACAGATTGAAATGGGTGAGCGGCTTGTTTGCAAGTTAGCATATTCTTCATAACACAGAAGTGTTATATTGGTTGTAACAAACCCTCTCAATCTTTATTGATTGTAAACTATACGGGGATCATAATAACATCTGTGTGGAACCGGTTGGGTCACCTAATTAGTCGCTTACGGTAAACCTATTCTAATATGAACCTTGCAAAAGGGTTTTGTGAACCGATAGTGAAGTTGAGAACCTAGTGTTGCAGCATCTGCTGCAACATCAGTCTTATTATTTAGTTGCATACAACTGCAGCTGGAACTTGCACCCTTGCTTTCTTTTAATTTGTTCAAGCACTTTAATTTACTATTACCATCTCTCAAAGAGCATTCCTTTCAAATCTCTTTCTGAAATCACCTTTTAAGATTGACATAAGAATCACGACTTGTTTTATTGTCTCTGTGGGATCGATACTTGGTACTTAGTACCACTTTATTACTTGTTCAAACGATAGTGGTTTTACATGTATACTTGCATGGGATTCCATTTGCGATTTTCGGGTTACATAATCTGCCGACCAAGTTTTTGTTACCGTTGCCGGGAACAAGTCAAAACAAGTTTTTTTCTTTGAGTCACTTTTAAAATCTGATTTTTCTAATCCCTTCTTGTTACTGATTTTGGTTGCTTGCCACGTTTGTTTCACGGTGATATCCTTGATTTGGACCCTGATATTGAAAGAACTTTTCGAAGAAGGAGAAGATTTCATATAACTTTGTCACCCATTATTGAAACACCTGAAATAGCAGAAGAATTTGGGCTAGGTCCACGGCCTGAACCCCAAGACATCATTAATATTGCAAATTCTAAAACGGGAAGAATCATGGACTATGTTATGCCTATGTTTGATCTATTACATGCAGGCATAGTTAGACCACAGATTGAGTGTGCCCATTTTGAACTGAAACCTGTAATGTTTAACATGTTACAATCCAGTGGACAGTTCAATGGCATGCCATCTGAAGATCCTCATTTGCATCTCAAAATTGTTATGGAAATCACTGATTCTTTCCAACTCAGTGGAGTAACTGATGAAGCCTTACGACTGAAGTTATTTCCTTTTTCACTTAGAGACAGAGCAAGATCATGGTATAATTCATTGCAGCCTAATTCTATTGAAACATGGAATGACATGGCTGAAAGATTTTTAGAAAAATATTTTTCACCAACATGGAATGCTAAGTTCATAAATGAGATAAGCAAGTTTAGACAAATGGATGATGAAGTTATTCTGGATGCTTGGGAAAGGTTTAAAGAGTTGTTAAGGAAATGACCTCACCATGGCATACTCTACTGCATATAGCTAGAGACATTCTACAATGGTTTAAATACCACTCCTAAACAGATGCTCGATGTTACAGCAGGAGGAGCCTTCACCTCTAGTACCTATAATGATGGTTATGAGATTTTGGAAAAGATTTCTAGCAACAATGGTTATTGGTCCGATCCACGTGCACTAGTACCTAAAAAAACTACTGGAATTCATGAAATAAATCCTTATACTACACTTACTGCACAACTCACATCAATGGCCAACATGATTATAAACATGTCTGTTGTCACTGGTGTGAATACTGTTGTCGCAGCATCTGTTCATGAACCTTTGCCCGTACAATGTGTAGTATGTGGTGAAGGACATACCTATGACCAATGTAGCCAGAACTCAAAATTTGTAAACTACATGCATAATAGGAATGAACAGTATTCAAACAACTATAACTCAAATTAGGGAAGCCATCCCATTTTTTCTTGGAATAGTCCTTTTTTGAATCCACCTATTGCAAAAGAACAAAGAACTTCAAATTTTCAAAACCAACCAAGTAGTTCTCAAGGTCATTTTCAACAAAGACAACAACCTTTTCAAAGTCAGCAAAATCAACAATCTTTTCAAAGTAAACCAATTCAAAATGTTAATTCATCTGCTTCTTTGGAAACATTGCTGAAAGGTTTATAAATCACACCAATTCCGCAATCAATCACCAAAATACTGCTTTAAGGACTTTGGAAACATAGATTGGACAAATTGCATTGGAATTAAGAAACAGACATGTTGGAATCTTGCCTAGTGATACTGAGACTCCCAAGAATATAACCAAGGAGCATGTGAAGGTTGTATCCCTTTGGAGTGGAAAAGACTTAGTTGAGACTACCCAAAAAGAACCTAAAACTATTAGTGTCACAGACAAGGAAAAGAGTGTTATAGTGGTACCCCCTACTACTGTTACATCTCTCGAACCCACATCATCTGCTGAATCTGTGTTGATACCTGATAGATCTGAACTTCCCTTGTTATTCCCTGATGATAACAAGAAAGACAAGTAAACGGAAGTTGATGCTACAGCCAGTGCTGCAGCACCAACTGACAGAACTGAAAAACCAAAAACAGTAAATGAACAAGTAATGCCTACTGTTCCATCCACCTCTGAGCCTAAGAACCACTAAGATAATTGCACAAGAAGTTCAGAGAATGAGAGTTTAGAGATATAGAAAACAAGGGTTTCTATCTTGAGTTCAAGGATGAAGCACCCATTTAGATGAAGGGGTGAACTTCCTATTTATACCCTATGCATTAAATGCATGGCAGGATAATTTACACGTGGCGTTCACAGATTGGCTTTGATAAACTGACTTTTGGGAGACATGCTTTCGGCCGGGTCATGAACAGTGTAGTAGACAGAGTTGTTGTACGAATGATTGCAGAGACTTGTCCGTTCTGACACATCGTACTAGGTTGTGCAAGGATAGACAAAAGGAAACTTGAGGCATAAGCTTTGTGATCGTTTGATCGCTGAGTATCTCTAAGTTCAGAGATAAAGAGGTTCAGCTATCGCTGAAGCTTTTTCTCATGTTTCTTCGCGTATTGGTAGAGTTGTCTTTGCTTCACTGATATCCGCATCAGGTCACTAGTAGACTTCTCTTTGTTCAACAGCTTCGTCTTTGATTCAGCTATGAACATCTGTTGACGCGAGACTTGTCTTCAGGGATTACGTTGGTTGTTTACTTTAGGAACTATCAGTGATAACTGAACAGACTCAGTTTGATCACTGATAGTGAAACACTAATACATAGAAATGTTTATAAGAAAGACTATCAGCGATAACTGAACAGACTCAGTCTGATCGCTGATGGTGAAACACTAATACATACTAAAACGTAATTTTCACTAAGCATAGAAAAGGGTCGTTATCAAATCACTGAGAGAGTTTGGATCAACAATCTCCCCCTATTTGATAATGACAAAGTAACTGAAGAAAATTACTTTATGATTCAAAATGATGGAATAATCAGGACCAATAACATACATGTCCCAATTACTATTTTGAGGGATCTTTTACAGCACTGATGAAGTTAAGTACTTTACTGAAATTTCATTAATTCAGGAATAGAATTACAAGGAATGAAAATTACAAGTAAATTACTAACTATTGTAAGTACAACTAATAGATTACAGAAGAGAAAACTAATCTATCAGCTATAAGAAGATTTAGGAGGATTTATCATATACTCAGGTATTTCTTCTCCTTTCTGTCTTCGTTCCAAAGATTCTTGGCTGATAATTTCTTTGATTTTCTCAGCAGCAGGGAAGAAGTCACACCATAAGCATAATAGATCCTTGAGATGATTCAGAGGACAGATAGGAATCTCAGAGACTCTTTGAAATCTGAGTTCCTCATCATCATCTCTGAAGAATATTCCATAAGGATGATCAATTACTTGACCAGCTTGGAAAGGACCACCAGGAGGCAGAGATAAATCCAGAACTGAAAGATCAGGAGGAGGACCAAACAGTGCATCTCTTGAAAATTTGATAGAAGTTTCATTCCTGATGATGGCGACGTCTTCAGAGGAGGAGGACCCGATTCTTCTTTTGAGTTTCTTGGGATTGGGAGGGATAGGAGATGGCAGGTTTAGTACAGAAGTGACTCTGTTGATGAGAGCTTTAAGAAGTCCTTCAACGTAGCCTCTGTATGTAGATTTCGATTTCTTCAGCGCATCCCAGAATTCTATCCACTCTGTAAACCCGAAACCTTCAAGTTTGGAAACGTACATAGCTTTCTGAGTTCCATCCTCTCTGGTAATCTCCATGGTCACTGAGAGTTGATCCTTCTTCTTGCGACCAGAGATAGTCACGGCTGTTATTGGAAGAAGATCAGAGCGATAATCCATCTTCTGTTTACACCATTCGATAGACTTATCGTTGATCTCTTGTTCTTCGGAGCGTTCCTCTTCAATTTCTTTCAGCAGTGCAGCTTGAACTTCCACAGGCTTTCTTTTCAGCTTTTTGTCCTTGACTTGAGAAGATTGAATCTTTAAAGCGAGTTGGGCATCTCGTCTGCATTCAGCGATCAGTTTCTCAACTTTGGCAGATTCTTCTCGTTCAGCTTTAGTGAGGAAGTCGAGCTCTGAGAAGGATGTTTGAAGAGGGACTTTCAGCCGTTGACTTTCTAGTTGAGCGATCATTTCAGCTCTTTTCTTCATCACTTCCTCTGACCCATGAGATGGTTGAGAGGCCCTTCCTGGATGGACCAGGGAATCTTCTTCTTCTTCATCATCAATCTCAGCGATAGAGATTGGGATTATTTCTTCAGCGATAGCAGCTCGGATTATTTGTAGTTCAGAACCCTTAAGCAGGGGTGAGAACTGTCTGGATAGAAAAATGAAGGAAAGAAGGGATAAGTGTATATTTTTAGAAAAAGAAAGAGAAAGGCTAGAAGGAAATAGGGGTTTGGAAAGAGTAGGAGAGTGGTACAATTGAAAGACATACCTGAGAAGGATGCTCCCCCTCAGATTGTGATCCAGTCCTCAAGCATTCTTCAGCGATTGGTTGCTTGTCTTTGCTCTGCGAAGGAGCGCTTGAAGATGTATCACCTCTCACCCCTGCTTTGACAACCTCTTGCGAAGTTGTCCCTGATGAAACGTTCGGCTTGGAGAACCACATAGATTGGTCTTCTTCATCGTCGTCGTCATCATTGGAGGGTTGATCCTTTTCTTGATCAACAAGATCTAGATCATCTTCCTCTTCATCGTCTTCTTCCTCATCATCTTCAAAGAGAAGAGAATGAATAGATGAGGAGGGTTCTTTCGCCTTCTCCCCCTCAGATTGAGAGGGAGGTTTCTTTGAAGTCTTAGCTTCCCCAGCAGCAGCGATAGAAGTTTCTTCAGCTTTCTCCCCCACTTTGTCATTATCAGCGGTAGGGGGTTGCTCAACTGCTGGAGTAGCTGTTGAAGCTTTGAGCACTTGAATGTCAGTCTCCAGACACGTGACCCGTTCTTCAACTGCAGGGATGTCGCATGTGGCATCATGGATGAATTCCACAGCGATGTTGAGATTTGTCCGATCATCTTCAGTGAAGGAGGGAGGCAGCGCTGGAGATGTTTCAGATACCTTTTGGAGAAGTTGCTGTAGAAGGGACGTGCAGAGATCAACCTTAGAAGAGAGATCTCGAACTTCAGTGCTAAGAGATTCAAATCGTCCCTGAAAGAGTTGAGAGGACTCTCTGAGTTGGACGACTTGTTCTTCTACAGCTGAAAGTTTGGAGTTCTCAGCTTTGGATGAGCAGGTGGCTGTCAACCTTTTCAGCTCCTCACCAGCCTGATTAACGGCGCTGGTGGTGTTGTTGATGGTGTTGGTGAGAGCGTCCACCTTTTCTCCCAGACTGTTGACATGCGTGTCAACAGACGCCAAACTAGGACCTGAAAATGATATTAGTTCAGATATGGGCTTATTTGGAGAGGTGGGAAAAGAAGTGTTTAGGATAATAGGTTTACCTGAAGTATCAAACATTTTGTAGAACTGCAAAGATTCCTCAAACGTTTGATGTTCAGGTCCTATAGGTAAAGAGGCGGTAGCGGGTTCAGAGACCAAAGAAGGAGAGGGAAGAATTATGGGGATAGAAGTAAGGTTGGGGTTAATCTCAGCGGATGAGATAGTAGGTGGAGTCACTGATGGTGTGACAGCGATTGAAATCGCTGACACGGCAGGTTGAGTGACTGCTGGAGTTGTGGAGGAAAGACCCACAAAAGCATCTAAGGTAGCTTGTTGAGAAGCTTCCTCAGGTATAGTACTAGAAGGAGTACTTTCCTTAGTCTTTTTGGCCTTCTTAAAAGGACCAATCGGACCAGATGATGGTCGTTTGGAAGTAGTGGTAGCGACAGGGATAGCAGACGAAGGAACCGTCTGCGTGGTCGCTGAAAAAGAAGAAGAATGGAGAGAGAGACGAGAACGAAGGAGAGAGATACTTACCTCGTTGGCGAGTGGCTTTACCTCCAGTGATCGTTGACCTATCCTGGCAAAAGTGCCATCATCTTTGGTGGGATAGGTGTTGGGATAGAGGAACTTGATGTACGTACATATGAAACGTACGTACGAGATCTTGGGATCTCGTTCAGGCTTCTCTAATCTCGACCTCAGGTCTTCAAAGATGGCAGTGGCGTAGTCAAAGTTTTGACCAGCGATTACTGAGTAGGCCATCTGCAGTTGTGTTTTGCTGGCTTGATCCAGCGAACCACTCTTCCCGCTCATGCACTGAATTATGTGGGAGAAGATGAAGTTCAGTTGTGAAGGCATCTGAGCTTTGAGAATCTTGGTGAGCTTTTTGTTGGGAATAGAAGATCTCGGTTTGTTTTCCCATTGCATCCAGAAAGGAGATCAGCTCAGCATCAGTGGGGAGTGCGTCGAACCCACTCTTTGGTTTGTCAGGGAATCTTAAAGATTTCCTGAGGCTAAGAGCGGTCATGCTCCCTGGACCCAAATCCGTGCTGAAGGAGATAGCAGGGACTCGTTCACCCTTTTTGTTGGTGAGTTCAGTGGCATCAGCAGTGAACCAGAACTGCTGGAGTAGAGTCTTTGAAGGCTTAGGATCCACAGTGATCGCGTAAGCTATGCATGATTGTTTAAGAAATTCAGCAGCTTCCACCAGATGTGGGTATTTGTCAGCTTTAAAGTCGAGTCTTTCCAAATGATTACATTTAGTAATCTCAACTTCAGTGATAGCGAATCGCACATGCTTGGAAGCAACGATTGAAGATTGTGCCATTTCTGTTATGGAAAGAAGCATAATAGAAGAAATGATTATGATTTAAAAATAATATGATTACCAGTTTCTCTAGATGAGGGGAAACTGGAAGAATATCAAGTTATTTTTAGGAAGAGAAAAATAGTGTTCTGGGTAGAAAGAATGAAGAACACTTTAAAAACCAAAAGGTTTTTATTTAAAAAAAACATAAAATCAGAAAGAATGATTTTTAGTTTTAAACAAAATAAATTATAAAATCCATGAAGAACAAGAACGAGTAGGATTTTAAAAAAATAGAAAGCAGACAAATAATGCACATAAACATGAAATAAACCTGTTTATTTCGAAGACGAAGATTTGCAGATTCAATATTCTGGGTTTACTTGCTTGAGTGTTCTTGAAAGAGAGTATTTCTTGCTATGAGAGTTTTGAAAGCGTAAACCGTATAAAGGAGAGAAGAATTTCTTTTATACAAAGAGATAGAGGAGAGAGAAAGAATGAAGCGGGGAAAAAATCATCATGACATTGACACGTTCCACAAAGTTGATTGGATAGAAGAGCAACGGACGAACGTGTCAGAAAAGGCGTGTCGTGGATTATCCGCTCAAATGACGTCATGGGAAAGAGACGTTTCATTTTTCCGTTTTGACATTATCACTGAAGAAAAATCAGCGATAGAATTTTCTCTTTTTGAAAGTATCCCTGATGAAAAAATAGGGATAGATTTTCTTGTAAAAGGATCACTGAATATAAATATCAGTGATAAATTTAATTTCAAAAAGCTTTTAATCATTTGAAGAAAGATTCAGTGATTAAGTTTTATATTTTTTTTTTAAAAAAAATATCTCAACTGAATGAAGATTCAGTTGTGGGGATTAGGAAATCATACCTGAGAGTCAGAATATTTATCAGAGAATGATGAAGGGAAACTTTTGATTACTGACACAATGCATGAATGCTGAAGAATTATTCTTCAAGATTCAGCATTCCAAGCTCACTGATGAGAAAGTTGAACCTTGTCTCATCAAGAGGTTTGGTGAATATATCAGCAAGCTGAAAGTCAGTAGGGATAAATTGAAGTTCAATATCACCATTAATCACATGATCTCTGATAAAGTGATATCTGATCTCTATGTGTTTTGTCTTTGAATGTAGCACAGGATTATTTGCTATAGCGATAGCACTAGTGCTGTCGCAATAGATAGGAATTTTTGACAGCTGAAGGTCATAATCTAATAGTTGATTTCTCATCCATAAGATTTGAGAACAACAGCTTCCAGCGGCTACGTATTCAGCTTCAGCTGTGGAAGTGGACAGAATTTTGCTTCTTGCTTGTCCAACTTACCAGCTTTCCTCCCAAGAGTTGACATCCACCAGTGGTACTCTTTCTGTCAAGTTTACATCCTGCAAAATCACTATCAGAATAACCAGTTAGATCGAACCCTGAGTCTTTAGGATACCAAAGACCGAGGTTAGGAGTTCCTTTCAGATATCTGAAAATTCGCTTTACAGCGATCAGATGGGATTCCTTGGGTTCAGATTGATAGCGTGCACATAAACAAGTAGAGTACATGATGTCAGGTCGGCTTGCTGTGAGATACAACAGAGAGCCTATCATTCCTCTGTAGGCAGTGACATTAACAGGTTTTCCAGAAGGATCTTTGTTAAGTGTCAGGGGTGGTGCCATAGGAGTTTTCATAGCTGAAGTTTGAGTAAGATCAAATTTTTTCAACATATCTTTAACATATTTACCTTGGTTGATAAAAGTACCTTTGTCAGATTGTTTAATCTGAAGACCAAGAAAATATGTCAGGTCACCCATCATACTCATTTTATATTCTTTCTTCATTCTTTCAGCGAAGCGAGTACACAGAGATGGGTTAGTAGAACCAAATATTATGTCATCGACATATATTTGTACAAGAATTATATGACCTTTTATCTTTCTGAAAAATAACGTATTATCAATCTTGCCACGTTCAAAATTTTCAGAGATAAGAAAAGATGAGAGAGTGTCATACCAAGCACGAGGGGCTTGTTTTAGACCATAGAGAGCCTTATCCAATTTATAATCATAATTTGGATGCTTAGGGTCATAGAACCCTGGTGGTTGTTCTACATAGACTTCTTCATTCAGCTTTCCATTTATAAACGCTGATTTTACGTCCATTTGATAGACGATGAAGTCTTTATAGACTGCATAAGCTAAGAATAGTCGAATTGCTTCGAGCCTGGCCACAGGGGCAAAGGTTTCATCATAGTCTATGCCTTCCTCTTGTCTGTATCCCTGAGCAACAAGTCGAGCCTTGTTGCGGGTTACAGTTCCATGTTCATCTAACTAGTTTCTAAACACCCATTTGGTGCCTATTACAGTTTTATCAGATGGTCTAGGAATGAGATTCCAAACTTTGTTTCGAGAGAATTCAGTCAGCTCTTATTGCATAGCACTGACCCAGTTTGGATCTCTGAGGGCATCATCAGTCTTCTTTGGTTCTATTAAAGAGAGAAAGTTTACAAAGAGACAGATATTACCTGAGCTTCGTCGTGTCTGAATACCTGCATCTGGATCACCAAGAATTTGATCTATTGGGTGATCTTTGGTCCATCGCTGAGCAGGAGCATTATTGCTTAACTCAGAGGTTGGATCAACAATTTGAATGTTTATCGATGATGACGATTGAGGTTCATCAGCGATTAACTGTTGAGTAGATTCACTGGAGAGGTTTTCAGACGAAGGCAGATTTGATGGTAGGAGTGTGTTTAGAGGTTCAGCTGAAACCCATGAGTTGGATTCAGCGGTAGGATGTATAATGTTTGGATCATCATCAGCGACTGGAGGATCTGAATGCTGATGGTTAGAGAAGAAAGGTTCAGTTTCTCTGTAGTGAGAAAGCATCCAAGCATTTAACTCTTCATTGTCAGCGATTGGTTTGGAGTTTGCTGAGCGAGTTTCATCAAAAGTGACGTGAACTGTTTCTTCTACGGTTTGTCTTCTCTTGTTGAAAACTCTGTAGGCTTTGGAGATGGAGGAATATCCTAGAAATATTCCATCATCAGCTTTTGGGTCGAACTTTCCAAGTTGATCTCTGTTGTTTAAGATAAAGCACTGACAACCAAAGACATGAAGAAAGCTGATAGAAGGCTTCCTTCCAACAAAAAGTTCATAAGCTGTCTTCTCAAATCGCTTTATTATCAGCGATCTGTTTTGAGTAAAACATGCAGTGTTTACAGCTTCAGCCCAAAATTGAGTAGGGAGATGAGAATCGCTGAGCATTGATCTAGCAGCTTCTATGATCGTTCTGTTTCTTCTTTCAGCGACTCCGTGTTGCTGAGGTGTTCTTACTGAAGAGAAGTTGTGAGAGATTCCCTTGTTCTCAAAGAAATTGTTCAGAGAACTATTTTTGAATTCAGTTCCATGATCACTTCTTATTGAACGAACAGTAAGATTGTTCAGCACTTCCATCTTTTTCACAAAAGATATTAGTTCTTCTGGAGTATCACTCTTACAGCGAAGAAAGATAACCCAGGTGTAGCGAGAATATTCATCTACAATGACAAGTGTATATTTCTTTCCAGCTATTGATTGGATGTTGACAGGGCCAAATAGATCCATATGCAAGAGCTGAAGAGGACTTGTCACTGAGGAAACTTGTTTCGACTTGAAACTTGCTTTTGTTTGTTTTCCTTTTTCACATGCTGAGCAGAGAGATTCTTTAGCATATGAGTGCTGAGAAAGACCAGAAACCAGTTCCTTAGATGAGAGAGAATTCAGGGTTTTGAAGTTTAGATGAGAGAGCCTTTTATGCCATAGCCAGTTGACATCAGAAGAGGCTTTAGATAGAAAACATAAGTTTTCAGTGATAGTAGAGTCCATATCTATTACATAGACATTTTCTCTGCGATGACCACTGAGAGCAAGTTTTCCTTTCTCATTTAACACTGAACATGCTTTCTTAGTAAAGCGTACTTCATAGTCTTTATCACATAGCTGACTGATGCTTAGAAGATTATGCTTCAGTCCATCTACATAAGCGACTCTTCGAAAGGTAGTTGTCCCATTGCTGAGGACACCAAACCCTCGGGTAAATCCTTTACCATTTCCACCAAAGGTCACAGAGGGACCTTTTTCTTCCTTGTATTCAGTGAGCAGGTCTCTTTGTCCAGTTATATGACGAGAACATCCACTATCAAGATACCAGATGCCCTTTGATCCCTGCACACATAAGGAAGATTAAGCGTTGTTTGGTACCCACTTTTCAATGGGTCCTTCAGAGTTAGTGGATAAGGTAAGTTCAGTAGTATTCTCAGTTGATGAAAATTCAGATTCAGTGGTAATCTTCACTTTGGTTAATTTCTTAACCTTTGTGGAATTTTTCACCTTGGTTGATTTTTCAGCCTTGGTGACCTTCTCAGCTTTAGAAGCATTTTTCTTCACTTTAGCTATTTTATCAGCTTTAGTGGCAGTTGGACATTTGCTTGCAATATGATCAGTAAAACCACAGTGATAACACTTTCTGTATCTAAAAATGGTTTTAGGACCAGAAGTAGAAGGTTTTGCAAGTTTAAGATGAGCAGGGCCAGGTCCAAGAAGACTTTTCTCTTGAGATCTGGGAGGAATTTTCATTTCTTCAGATCTCGAAGGTTATGGTCAATCTTCAGCTTTGGAGGACAGAGATCAAAAATTTCTATCACAGAGCTAGAGGATTGCTTAGCTGAAGGTTTAGAAGGAACTTTCAGCTTTGCTTTCCTGGTTGCCTTCTGAGGAAGGAGAATGGACTTTCCTTTATCCGTAGACTTAGTGTCTTTGGATTTTTCCTCAGGGATGGGATTTGAAGAAGAACAGGGATAGAGTTGATTGTAAGAAGTGTCAAAGAAGGAGGTGACAAAAGTTCCAAACTTAAGCGAGGAACTCTCTTTCTTAGGATCGTCCTGAGGTGTCCAAAAACCAAGACCAGTTTTATCACTATCAGGAGTTTGAGCATTTATTATCTCAGAGATCTTTGTTGATGATTTGCACCATTTTTCAACATGAGCCTTTTCTGTTTTTAGAGCAGCGATGGCTTGTTCGCGTTCAATACTGATGATTTCATTTATAATGACTTGATCTTTCAACTTTTCTTCTAAAAGATTTAGTTCTTTGATCTTTTCATGACATTTCTCCAGCTCTTGAGTTAAATGAACATTTTTGTTCTCAGCTTGAGTTTTGTCGTTTAGGGCATTATAAAGGTCAATCGTCAGTACATCAACAGCGCGACTTCTCTCAGCTTCAGGTAGAGAGGGATTTGTAGAGATAGATACCTGAGATGATATGTAGCTCATAGAAGATTCAGATGGTTCTTCCACTTCTTCTTTAATCTCAGCCATGAGGCAAAGATTAGCGACTTCTTCTTCATCAGAAGATGATTCTTCTGATTCAGCCCAGTCGTGTTCTTCAGCGATGAGACCTTTACCTTTTCGCTGATAGCTTTTCAGCTTTTGATATTTGTTCTTCAGCTTAAGGTATTTGTCATCACTGGATCTTCTTGAGGTAGAAGGTTTGAAGACCTTTTTCGACCTGCACTCACTAGCAAAATGTCCAATCTTTTCGCAGTTATAGCAAGTGGCAGTAGCCTTATCAACCGGAGTTGATTTTGGCTTTTCAGTAATAGAGAGAGGTTTACTTCTTCGGAAGTTACTCTTTCTTGCAAATCTCTTAAAAGAGTTTGTCAAGAGTGCTAAGGACTCATCAAACTCTGAAAGATCAGGGTCTGATAGATCCTCAGATTCAGAATCTAACTCAGTGATAGTGAGAGTAGATCGCTGAGATGGAATTATCTCTGAAGAGACTAAAGCAACAGGAGTGCTTTTAGAGTCTTTAGAATCTTTTATAAGATTCTTTTTCAGTAGATTAGATTGCTCATAGTTGAGCAGTATTCCATATAGAGTGCTTAAGGAGAGAGTATGTAAGTCTTTTGTCAGCTTAAGACATATTGAATAACTGTCCCAGCTTTCAGGAAGACATTCCAAGAATTTTGTTAGGACCTCAGAATTAGAATAGGTCCTACCAACAGTTCTTAGGTCAATTATTAGGCAGTTAAATCGCTGATGAACGTCAGAAAGAGATTCATTCTTACCAGCGATGAAACTTTCATATTGTCTTACCAAGTTAATCTTTCGAGTCTCTTGGATTTCAGTGGTGCCCTCATATTGAACACATATGGTTTCCCACATTTCTTTAGAAGTTTTCAGATGCATGATGGAATGGAAAACTTCATCAGGCAGAGCCATTGAAATAATGGTCTTTGCTCTTGCATCTATGCCTACCTTCTTTTTATCTTCATCACTCCACTGTCTTATTTCCTTAACGACATATCGTTCAGGGACAGCTTCAGTGGTGGCAGTAGCGGGAACCGCAGCTATAATTCTAACAGGTTCATAGGGTCCGTTTTCTATATATTCAGGTATAGTAGGATCCGCACCTTCAAGAAATAGCATCATTCGATTTTTCCATAGAGAAAAGTTATCTCTGCTAAATCGAGGAGGTTTAGAAAGTGAACCATTATCATAGTAGTTTGTGTTTGTGTTTAATGCCATTTTAGAATAGCAAGGAAGAGTATACAGCAAGATCTTGTTTATTAGATTTAAACAAACTGCTCTGATACCACTTGTTGGTCCCGAAGGTGCTAAACAAGTTTGTAGAAGGGGGGGGGGGGGGTTGAATACAAACACAGAATTTAAAGTTTAATAAATTGTTTATTGAAGAATCAAAATACAATTTACAAGTTTGTTGCGGAATAAGATTAAGACAGACTCAATCTAAACAAACTTAAGAACCACTAAGATAATTGCACAAGAAGTTCAGAGAATGAGGGTTTAGAGATATAGAAAACAAGGGTTTCTATCTTGAGTTCAAGGATGAAGCACCCATTTAGATGAAGGGGTGAACTTCCTATTTATACCCTATGCATTAAATGCATGGCAGGATACTTTACACGTGGCGTTCACAGATTGGCTTTGATAAACTGACTTTTGGGAGACATGCTTTCGGCCGGGTCATGAACAGTGTAGTAGACAGAGTTGTTGTACGAATGATTGCAGAGACTTGTCCGTTCTGACACATCGTACTAGGTTGTGCAAGGATAGACAAAAGGAAACTTGAGGCATAAGCTTTGTGATCGTTTGATCGCTGAGTATCTCTAAGTTCAGAGATAAAGAGGTTCAGCTATCGCTGAAGCTTTTTCTCATGTTCCTTCGCGTATTGGTAGAGTTGTCTTTGCTTCACTGATATCCGCATCAGGTCACTAGTAGACTTCTCTTTGTTCAACAGCTTCGTCTTTGATTCAGCTATGAACATCTGTTGACGCGAGACTTGTCTTCAGGGATTACGTTGGTTGTTTACTTTAGGAACTATCAGTGATAACTGAACAGACTCAGTTTGATCACTGATAGTGAAACACTAATACATAGAAATGTTTATAAGAAAGACTATCAGCGATAACTGAACAGACTCAGTCTGATCGCTGATGGTGAAACACTAATACATACTAAAACGTAATTTTCACTAAGCATAGAAAAGGGTCGTTATCAAATCACTGAGAGAGTTTGGATCAACATAGCATCAATCTTATGCCTTTGTCTGTTTTCAACACACTAGGAATAGGAGAGGCTAGACCTACCACTGTAACATTGCAGTTAGCTGACAAATCCATAGCTTATCCTAAGGGAAAGATAGAGGATGTTTTGGTACAAGTAGACAAATTCATATTTCCTGCTGATTTCATCATTCTAGACTTTGAAGTTGACAAAGAAACTTCTATTCTATTAGGAAGGCCATTTTTAGTCACTAGTAGAGCCATCATAGATGTCCAAAAAGGAGAATTGACTATGAGAGTTTAAGACCAAAATGTCACCTTCAATGTCTTTACTTTCATGAAATCCCTGATGAAGTGGAAGAATGTTCTGTCCTAAGATCTGTAGAATCTTGGTATCAAGAAGAGACCTTAGAAGAAATTCTAGGTGAAAAGGTAGATGATGACCTAGAAGATGATGAGTTAGAGGATGATGAATATAATGATGATGACTTAAATGTTGATGACTTAGACGAGGAATATGATGATGATGATGATGATGATGATGATGATGATGATGATGATGATAGCAATCACTATGATGATATGCTACAGCCTATGTTGTAGCATGTGGCAGCATATGAGCTGTTGGAAGAGAATAAAAAAGAGAAACCCTTACCATTAATTGAAGCACCACCAGACCTTGAACTAAAACAACTTCCTGCCATCTTAAGTATATTTTTTTAAGTGATGAGAACAAATTACCCGTGATCATTTCAGCTACCTTAGAACCAAAACAGGAAGAGCAGTTAGTGAAAGTGCTTCAAGCCCACACCAAGGCCATAGGTTGGACAATTTCTGACTTAAAAGGCATTAGTCCATCAATCTGTCAACACAAAATCATTTTAGAGGACAAGGATTTCAGGTCTGTAGAGCCACAAAAAAGACTGAACCCTGTGATGAAAGAAGTAGTCAAGAAAGAAATACTAAAGTGGTTAGATGCTGGAATTATTTACCCCATAGCTGGTAGTTCTTGGGTAAGCCCTGTCCAGTGTGTCCCTAAGAAAGGAGGTGTAACAGCTGTTGAGAATGAAAAGAATGAGTTGATCCCAACTAGGGTAGTGTCAGGATGGAGAATCTGTATGGATTATAGGAAGCTTAACAAAGCAACCCATAAGGACCATTTCCCATTGTCTTTCATTGAGCAAATGTTGGATAGACTAGCTGGTAAAGAGTATTATTGTTTCCTAGATGGATATTCTGGTTACAACCAGATTGCCATAGCACTTGAGGACCAAGAGAAAACCACTTTCACTTGTCCTTTTGGTACTTTTGCCTTTAGGAGAATGCCCTTTGGACTATGCAATGCCCCTGCCACATTCCAAAGATGCATGATGTCCATTTTTTCTGATATGTTGGAAACCTCTATGGAAATATTCATGGATGACTTTTCTGTCTATGGATCTTCTTATGAACAATGTTTGAAAAACCTTGAACAAAACCTTAAAAGATGTGAAGAGACCGACTTAGTTTTAAATTGGAAAAATGTCATTTCATGGTCAAAGAAGGTATTATTTTGGGACATTTAATTTCAAATAGAGGGATAGAGGTTGACAAAGCAAAATTAGAAATCATTGAAAAACTTCCAGAACCTACAAATGTTAAAGGAATTAGAAGTTTCCTTGGTCATGCTGGCTTTTATAGAAGATTTATAAAAGATTTTTCAAAGATTTCAAAGCCACTTTTAATACTGCTGCAGAATGACCAGCCTTTTGATTTCAACAATGAATGTAGGGAAGCTTTCAAAACTTTAAAACAAGCTTTGATTTCAGCACCTATTGTAATCACACCTGATTGGACACAACCATTTGACCTCATGTGTGATGCAAGTGATTGGTCAATTGGTGCAGTTTTGGGACAAAAGAAAGGAATTTTTTTTCACCTGATCTATTACTCTAGTAAAACTCTAAATGAAGAACAAGTTAACTACACAACCATTGAAAAGGAATTATTGGTTGTTGTATTCGCCTTTGAAAAATTTAGATCTTATCTGATAGGGACCAAGGTTACAGTTCATACTGACCATGCAGCCATCAAGTACTTAATTTCTAAAAAAGATGCAAAGCCAAGATTAATTCGGTGGGTGTTGTTGTTACAAGAGTTTGTCCTAGAAATAATAGATAGGAAAGGTATTGAAAACTAAGTTGTTGATCACTTGTCCATATTATAGAAAGGAAAGGGACCTTTAATTGAGATAAATGAAAAGTTCCCTGATGAACAGTTACTGGTGTTGCAGCATGCTACGACACCATGGTTTGTTGACATTTCAAATTACATAGCTGCTGAGATCATTCCACCTGAATATAACAGAAACCAAAGAAAGAAAATGTTTAGTGATGAAAAGAATTATATTTGGGATAATCCATTTCTATTTAAGCTAGGAGATGACCAAATCCAAAGGAGGTGTATACCTCATGAAGACACATCTGCAGTGTTGCAGCACTGTCATGTTGTTGCATATGGTGGACACTTTGGTGGCCAAGGAACTGCAGCAAAAGTCCTCCAATCTGGATTCTTTTGGCCTAGACTTTTTATTGATGCTGATAAATTTGTTAAAAAGTGTAATGAGTGTCAAAGAGTTGGTTCTATTTCCCAAAGACATAAGATGCCCCTTAATGGCATTTTAGAGGTTGAAATATTTGATGTATGGGGAATAGACTTCATGGGACTATTTCCCATATCTGGAAACTGTCAATACATCTTGGTAGTCGTGGATTATGTCTCTAAATGGGTAGAGGCAATATCTTGCCATAGCAATGATGCAAAGACAGTGGTGAAATTCCTTCGTAAAAACATATTCACAAGATTTGGGACCCCTAGGGCCATAATTAGCGATGAAGGCACCCATTTTATGAACAACATGATGAAAGGAGTTTTGGAAAAATACAATATAAGTCATAGAGTTGCTACAGCCTATCATCCACAAACAAATGGCTTAGTTGAACTCTCAAATAGGGAAATCAAGAGTATTCTAGAGAAAGTGGTCAAACCTTCAAGAACGGATTGGTCATTTAAACTAGATGATGCTCTTTGGGCTTATAGGACTGCCTATAAATGCCTAATTGGAATGTCTCCTTACAAGCTTATCTTCGGAAAAGCTTGTCACTTGCCATTAGAACTTGAACACAAAGCATTTTGGGCTCTTAAATAACTTAACATGAATGTTAATGATGCAGGTGAAAGGAGAAAGTTGCAAATCAATGATTTGGAAGAACTTAGAAATCAATCCTATGAGAATGCCAAGACCTACAAGGATAAAACCAAAAGAAAGCATGACAAGAGGATTATGCACAAAGATTTCAAAGTTGGTGAAAAGGTTTTGTTGTTTAACTCAAGACATAAACTTTTTCTGGGAAAACTATGGTCAAAGTGGACTGGACCTTTTGAAATCAAGAATGTTTTTCCATAAGGAGTTGTAGAACTCATTGATCCAAGCAATGGAGCCTCATTCAAAGTTAATGGACAAAGAGCAAAACTTTTTTGAACACAACTGTACCTACAGGATCCTCTTCTGTGGTACAACTTCAACCACTCAGAATCCATGATTTGTACTGTTAGACCACAGTCTCATTGGATTCAAGATCATCCAAACTGAAGATCGCAATCTGAAGCTAAAGCCGGAACATCGACTCTCGATAATAAAGTCTATGTCGTTTGTAATAAATGTCAATGTAATTTAATGTAATTGTTTTAGTTTACTTTGATTTAATATCTAAGTAATAGTATTGTAATAGTTATATTAAGTAACTAAGTTAGTTTCTAGTTTAGTTTATATTAGATTTAATATCTAGATCAAATATCTAGATATTAACTTAGATTATGTGTTCAACACACTTGGTAGATTAAGTGTATCTCTACTCTCTCAAGATCAGATCAAGAATCACACACACAAACACACACATCAAGGTGTAAAAGAGAGAAAACATAGAGAACACAAAGCAAAGCTTAATCGATCAACCTTGTAATCGTTATTTGATATATTCAAAACAGGTTGGTAATCTTATTGTGTTGTTTCTAAGAACTTGTTATAAAGTATTGTTGGACCGACAATTGGTATCAGAGCCTGATTAAGATCAAAATCAAGTTTTCTGGAAAAACGACTCTGTGTTCTTGTTGAGAAATCGATTTGGAGATTTAAACTGTTTTAGGTGTTAGAATCGATCAGGTTGTGATCGTACTACATGCTAGATCGAGTTATTGCTATTTAATTTCACGTTAAAGCTTAAATCGAGTTCCAATTTGTGATTTTTGTGAGTGAACTGTCGAGTGAAGAAGGTCACTCTGCGATTAAAATAATCTTCAAAAAGTGTATTTTAGTGAGATCGAGTGCTCATAATCTGTTCTAGAAGTGTTTCTAGACATAAGGGTAGTGTTTGTTATTGCTAAATCGTATTCAATACAGATTTTAGACGAAATTTTGAAGCATAGGTCGAATAACCCACAAACCAGAGGAAGAATTACACGCAAAGTCCCACTTTGTGCGTCCCACTACAAACGCAAAGCAGACTTTGCGGTTCTAACTTCAAACGCAAAGCATACTTTGCGGTTCTCAAAAGACCCGCAAACCTCAAGCAAACTTTGCGCATCTCAAGACAATAGTAAACCTCAGTTCTCGGGTCCTCAAGCAAACGCAAAGAAAACTTCTCGCATCAAGTTAGACCCGCAAACCTCCATCTTGCGCGCCCAACTAGACCCGCAAACCTCCATTTGCGCGTCCAACTAGACCCGCAAACCTCAACCTTGCGCTTCCCACTAGACCCGCAAACCTCATTTTGCGCGTCCCATGCTAAGTCTGCCTAGGGGGACAAAATTTCTTGTGTGATCAAATTTTATTTGGATTAACGATCATATCTGTCAAGTTCTTTACATACAGGAATCATGGATGATGATTACTTTGATGAACCTCCAAGACAGAAAAGTCTGTCTCAGAAACTTTCAGATCTTCAGGAACAGTATAAACTAGATCAGATGTCTATTTCGAAAGAATTTTTATCAACTACATCTGATATGAAACCTACTGTTCTAGAAAGAGGACAATATGAGCAGTGGAAACATCATTTCTTAGACTTTATTGACAAACATAAATTGAATACTTATATCAGATTATCTTTGCAGGAAGGAATGATGAAAATTCCAACAAAGGTCAATCCATATCAAAGAGCTTATGGAAATTTGGCAGGAAAAGAGGTTCCAATATACCTTAATGAATACACAGATGATCAGCAAACGAGACATGAAGTTGATATATTTGCCAAAGTTCTTCTCTTGAAAGGAATTTCAGAAGAGATAACTATTAAAATATATGATTGCAAATGGGCTTCAGCAAAACTGATATGGGATCAGCTTGAAGCTTTATCACAGTTGTCTCCAACAGAAAAGGTAAAGGTATTGAAAGCTGAGAACTCTGAGCTTCAAAAGAAAATATCAGATTTTGAAAATAAGTTCTCACACCTTTCCAAGAAGAGTGTTGAAGAGAAGAAGACACTCGAGCTTAAATGTTTAATGCTTTCTCAAAAAGTTGAAGACTTTGAGAAAGTAATCATATTGGAAAGAGATCAGTTTGCCAAGGAGAGGAAGGCAAATGATAAAAAGGGATTCGAAGAAGAAAGAAGCATCCTTGAAGCAAAGCTAAAGAAGCTTACCGAGAAGCTATCTGAATTATCTAAGAATGTACTAACAGAGAAGAAAAAGAAGTCTGCATTTGAGAAGAAGATTGAGCTCCTTATCAAAGAACGAGACAGTTATTCTTCAAAGGTAAAAGAGCTTCAAGATACTATTTCAAAGATGGTGGTGGTGACTGAGCGAACGACTCCAGAGTCAAAAATCCACTCACCTAGAAATAATTCAGTTGGTTCTAACAAACCAGCCGCAAGCTCACATCAGAAAACTGCTCTTTTCAAAAGGTCAGTTAAATCTTCTAATCAGATTCATTCTACTAATCTTTTCTATGACAAGAATATAGATTGTTCAGGTACACATAAAAGAAGAAACAGCTTCCAGGAAGAAGTTGAACTGGTCTGGAACAGGAAACCAGTTAAAGAAGAGCTGAAATGTGAAAGCTCATGTGTACATACGCAGAATGCCAAGAAGAACATTGCACGTAAAGGTAAACCTGATTTCGTCTACACGAGAGATCAATTAATCAGGTTGTCAGGTAAGAAATTTTATTGTTCTTATTGTCGTACACATGATCCTGTTCACAAGACAAGTGACCATTACTGGTATGGTTCTTACTGAGTAACCCCTATACGAACTGCAACTAACACATATGGACCTAAATACCAGTGGGTACCAAAGAAAACTAAACCTGTGTTGCAGGCACCTACTGTCAAGGGGGAGTAGGAAGAAGAATGGCTTTTGAACACAGCAGTTCAAAACCCGTACTTCAACGAAGTAATGACTTCTAAACACAACAGTTTAGGACTCACACTTTAATGATCAAAAGACCTTACTTTAGTGCTGATATGAGAAATTGTACTCCGATACTCCAATGAGGAAATCAACAATCAAGGGGGAGTACATACTTTTCTGAAATTTTAAATGCATATCTTTTTCAATGATAAGTTTCAAATGCATAATTTCAGGGGGAGTTAAAAAGGTGATGACTTCTGATTATTTCTGATCAGAACTCGTACTTTAAAAGTTTTACTACTTTTTGTCTTTTCAATATAAGTGAATAATTATTACTTTGACTTGACATTAGACTTTTGCAGAATTTTTGAGAGAAGCTTACAAGTTCATATTTCTATGACTTAATGCTTAGCTTCATGAGATGAAAGATCACTCGTTAAGGTATAAACCTTTATCTTCATCTCACATATGGTTGAAAGAAGGACAACTTTCAATCATAAGAAAACATTGTTTTTAATGTTCAAAACACTTCCCGATTTTTCATCACATTTTATATTTTGGGAGTGTATTTTTAAATGTTTTCATGATCAATATTGTGTTTTAACTTAAATAGTTAAACCAATCTGAGCATCACGTGCATCTAGGAAAACAAGGAATTATTGTGCTAGGAATTAACACAACTTCAATGGAATCACATTAACCAGTGATTTCTACCCATGAAGTTAAATCCTTAGTGTTTGAGTGTGCAAGCGAAAAGAAATGAGTGTGATTAGAGAAAGCAAAAAGTTTAAAAGAAAGAGCGTGTGAGAACAGAGTTAAAAGAATATCACAACTCTGCACCAACTTTTTCTGAGCCGGGTAGCCATAATTCTAGTGATTCACAATTCTTTGGTGATCATTATTGAAATAGACAACTAACCCATGCCAACTATTGATCAAACCTCACCATCTACTCATTTTCTTCTCAAAAAGAAAATGTTTCATTTTCAAAAGGGGATGCAACACATATGCTATCTGATTTTCATTCGGAAAATCTAGATATTGAAAAGAAGGAAGTCTGCCCTACCTTCGCACTTCAATCATGCATATTGAGTCTATGTTTAACTTACTATTGTCTCAGTGGTTTACACAATTTTGAGCCAATAAGCAATCATCCGTGCTTAGTTCTTTCAACACAAGCACGAACACACAAGGAATTTAGTTTTTTTGTCATAACGTTTATAGAAATTACCTTTGTGGTGTTTCGATGATTAAATGGAAGCCCTGGGGGAGACAACATCAAACAGCTCCTTTCCAAAGTGTATTCGTTACACACAGTGACTTAGTGTTACTGACAGGCATTCTAACTGATTCATTAGTTGATTCAGGTGTTACACATCTAATTTGTCTGGATTTGCAAAGATCTAGATGAATCTCTTATGAATTGACGAATCAAGGGCTCTAACCGCAAGATTGACATTTCTTACCACAAATTTTGATGAAGTCGTTGCACTTAACATCAAAAAGGGGGAGAATGACTACACAAGAAATGGCAAAGATCACATGTTTCAAGAATCACTTCTACTCTTCAAAAGGGAAGATTGTTAGATTGAAGACATGCTGAATTTAGAGAAAGAGATTGCATCTTCTGAGCTGAACAAGAAGACTGAATTGGATAAATCTTTTTATTAAATGATCTTTATCCAAAGGGGGAGATTGTTAGACCACAGTCTCATTGGATTCAAGATCATCCAAACTGAAGATCGCAATCTGAAGCTAAAGCCGGAACGTCGACTCTCGATAATAAAGTCTATGTCGTTTGTAATAAATGTCAATGTAATTTAATGTAATTGTTTTAGTTTACTTTGATTTAATATCTAAGTAATAGTATTGTAATAGTTATATTAAGTAACTAAGTTAGTTTCTAGTTTAGTTTATATTAGATTTAATATCTAGATCAAATATCTAGATATTAACTTAGATTGTGTGTTCAACACACTTGGTAGATTAAGTGTATCTCTACTCTCTCAAGATCAGATCAAGAATCACACACACAAACACACACATCAAGGTGTAAAAGAGAGAAAACATAGAGAACACAAAGCAAAGCTTAATCGATCAACCTTGTAATCGTTATTTGATATATTCAAAACAGGTTGGTAATCTTATTGTGTTGTTTCTAAGAACTTGTTATAAAGTATTGTTGGACCGACAATTGGTATCAGAGCCTGATTAAGATCAAAATCAAGTTTTCTGGAAAAACGACTCTGTGTTCTTGTTGAGAAATCGATTTGGAGATTTAAACTGTTTTAGGTGTTAGAATCGATCAGGTTGTGATCGTACTACATGCTAGATCGAGTTATTGCTATTTAATTTCACGTTAAAGCTTAAATCGAGTTCCAATTTGTGATTTTTGTGAGTGAACTGTCGAGTGGAGAAGTATCAGATGATGCTGCAGCATCTGCTACAACATCGGATCCATGTGGGACCCGAAGACAAGTAAAGTTATATTTTTAATCTAATATTAAAAATACTTGGATAACTTTATGAGATAAATTCAAGCAAGATGTTTCCAGCGGTTTTGTATGTACCATGTAGAAAAATGAAAAGACAAAAGGTATGAGTATATTTTTACTTTTGCTAATTGTCTTATCAAGCAAAAAGGTAAAGAATCTTGATTATGACCTAGCCTACTAAACAACCCCTCTTTCTTATCTCAATTAATAACATCGCCGGTTTTAGCCAAAAGCAAGAAAACAAAACCATTTTTCTAACTTCTTTTTTTAAACCAACTCTTTTGTAATTCCAAAAACCAACTTTTCGATTTCCCCAAAAAGCCAAAGTGATAACCATTTTTCGGTTATCACTTCTCATTCATTGACCCCTGTTTCACCATGTTCTCTCCTTTTCTCTGTTCTAACATTGCAGCAGTCGAAGAAGAAGCATGAAGAAATATTTAAAGAAGGCAATGCCATCACCAAAGGATGATGACTTGGTGAAAGGGCTACGACGTTCGAAGCGATCAAAAGAGGGTATCGAGGATGAAACTCCAAAAGCTAAGAAGAAGAAGGTCCTGAAGAAAGTAGGGGAGGGAAGTTCGAAGAAGAAGCAAGTTGAGAGAACTATGGAACCTAAGGTAAACCCAGAAACTTAAGCCTCTTCCAGGGATTCTACTCGATCACCTTCCCCAAACAAACCTCTGGAAGAACCCAAAACAGGGTTTGTGATCCCTGTGGTGGTGGAACAACCTTCTACTACCATAGTTAGTGATCAACTCATTGTAGAGGGTGTAAACCAACCTGTTACAACTGTGGAAACAAGCCAAACACAAAACCCACTTCTTCAAGATGCTTAAGAACACACTGAGTCATTCAACACAAGTTTATCACCATCCCACCATGAAGCCTTCAATATAAACTAACCCCCAAGCCAAGAAAATGAAACACACCCTAAGACCACCAACAACCCACCACCAAAAACCAACATTCCTATTTCCATTTCCCCAGTTTCTGTGTTGGATGCAACCTTGATCCATGATATACGAAGTGAAAGACTTACCGTGCTGCCACAGGTGTCACAGCATAAGGCAGTAGCAATGACCATCCCTGAAAACCCAATAAATGTTCAAAGCAGAGTGGGAAATGGTCCCATTTTGAATGAACTTTTGAGAACCCCAGAAAACACCAGGGATGACAATGAGGTTGTTGGTGACAAAGAACAAGAAATGAAGGTTGTGGAAATGGATGATGATAAGGAAGATAGTGTTGAGGAAGAGATTGATGAATGGATAAAAAGGCATTAGAAAGAAGGAAAGGAAGTTGCAGTAGTAGATAAGGTTGAGAAAAAAAAAGGCAAAAAGGATGACAAAAAGGCCAAGGACACTCAGTCCAAAGCCACACCAAAGAAGAAATCTAAGAGAATTGGTTATGGGAGGAAAACAGCCAAGAAGTTGATAAGAGAAGAGAAAGGAAAACAGAAGATGGTGGAACAAGAAGATGTTGAGGAAGACTATGAAGAGAGGTTGACAAGATTCACATGCAAGGAAGCTGAGGAGAAGTATGAGCAGATTAAGAATCAAGATAGGCTTCAGGACAAAGCATTCAGTCCCAGAATTATTTTTGAAAATATCCTTTTGTCCAAGAAGCCATACAAGCTTTGGGATGGGAACTGTTATGCACGGTTCCACCAAAGTACAATCTTGATTGGGTAAGAGAGTTTTATGCTGAAGCTACTGTGACACCAGATGACATTGTCACAGTAAGAGGCATGGATGTTTGCTACTCAGAGGAAACCATAAACAACATCTTTGGGCGTATTCCTCCACCAGTATCAGTTTACAACAAATTGATGAGGAGAGCCAGTGTTGTTGATGCAAAGAGAGTACTAGAGACCATAGCCAGAGAGGGATCAACTTGGAGCAACAAAGGCGAAGCAAGGAAGTTGGAATCTGCAAACCTATCAGCAGAGGCCAATGTGTGGTTCCACTTTATCAGACACACATTGATGCCTACTTCCCATAACACCAGCATACCATTTGAAAGGTGTGTGTGTTAAGCCGAGATATTAGTTGATAAATGTTTACACAACACAATAATGACAAGAGATCAAGAAGAATCATTCAAAATATCCATAAACCTATTGTGTCACAAGTCTAAGTGTGAGTGTGTGTTCTTGGTGTAATCACTACCTTGTGTGTGAAATATTTCAAATGAAGCCCTAGGGATTCTCAAAGAAACATTGCCTTATATAGGTCAACATGTATAATGCATGGTCAAATCTAGACAACTACATATTACCCCCTAGGAAATTAAAGGCTATTACAAATAAGACCCCTTTCAACATTTTAATCTTGAATACAATTAATGATCCAACAATCTCCCCCTTTGGATTCAAGATTAAAATTTTTTTGGCAATTTTCTTAGGGTCTTCACTTCTCTTGAAAACTGTAACAGATATGTCGTTAATAGCTTCAAAACATGTAGCTCTTCACAGTCTTCACAACTCTAAGGAAACTGTAACCTTCCCCTTTTTACTGAAATTGGAATGAAGTGTCCTTCTGACGATCATCTTCAGTCAGACTTTTCATAATTCAGATACGTTCAGACACTTTGAAAACTTTGAACAAACTTGAATCCTTCAGCAATCTTCAACAAACATTCTTTCTTGAACAAAGTAACTCAGATAAGACTTTGAAATCCTTGAATATTATCCCCCTTTTTTGATGAATGTTGAGAATCAGCATTATCAAAACATTTCAATGCAGGCCAGTCTTGGAATTATCTCCCCCAAATCAACATTTAAGCTCAGTCTTCATGAATATCTCCCTCTTTGGAACTAATAGCAATCTCCCCCAGATAGAGAAATATACTAGTATCTTCAAAATACGATATGAATCTGATTCGGCCGTCAATTAATGAAATGTAATTATTTGAATCTTTGCAAATTCAAACAATTTAGGAGTTGGAACCCTAAATCAACAGATGAAACAGCTAGAAGTGCCTGTCCGTAACACAAAGTTACTGAGTAACATGAAGTTACTATATAAGGAGCTCGTTGTGACGTAGACTCCCTAGGACTTCCATTCAATCATCGAATAACACATGGTTATCTAAAACGTTCTGACAGAAAACAAATTTCTGTGTGCTCGTACATATGTATGAAAGAATTAAACACAGATGATTGCTTTTTAATGTTGGCTCAAAGTATGTAAACTTGTTGAGACAACAACAAATTATACAAAGACTCAATGTGCATGAGAAAGGGTCGAAGGTGGGGCAATTTTCCTTCTTTTTCAATATCTGAATTATCCAAGTGATAATCAGATAGAGTATGTGTTGCTTCCCCGTTCAAAAATGAAACATCTTCTTGTTGAGAAGAAGATGAGTAGCTGGTGGGGTTATATGCAAGAGGTGGCATGGGCTAGTTGTCTGTTTCAATATTGTTCACCAAAGACTGTGAAACAATAAATTATGTGGTTGCCCGACTCAGAAAAGATGTGGTGCAGAGTTTATGTTTCTTTTACTCTGATCTCTCACCCTCTTTCTTTTAAATCAATTGAGCTCACTTCTAACCTGCCTCTCATTTGCATTTTAACTCAGCACTCTCCCCATCTCTATTTTTTTAATGAACCCCTCTCCACTCAATCACTCAGGATTACTTTCGGGGTAGGAAACACTGGTTAGTGTGAATCCATGGAAGTTCTGGTAAGCTCACACTGAATCCCGTATTTTCCTAAGAGAACATGTTGTTCAACAGTCAATTGTACATGAAAGCACAATAAATCAATGTCAGTAAATGTATGCTCATGACATGATAAGAATGAAATAAGAGCATTTAAAACATTTAAGATATCTCAAAACAACTAGAATGAAATCAAGTGTTTTGAGAATCTGACAATGATTCCTTTAAGAGTTGAAGCAAAAAAGGATGATTCTTTTACAATCATATTTATTAATCATGAAGAACAAAGATTTGGAAGACCAAAGATGTAAGGTGTTTATACGAATAGTGTATAAACATATTGGCAATGAAAGCACATGAAAATGAAATGTCGTCTGATTTTCAAACAAACAATGAAATTTCAAACGGGGGAGGATTACCATCGAAAGATTTATCTTTTGAGATGTGGTAATACTAAAGTCAAGAAAATGAGTGTACTGACCAATGTGTGTAAGAATACTTGGTAAAGTTTGAAGAAAATGACAAGTACTCAAGTATTTGTCATTGGAAACACATGGTCAGTTAATGTCATGGAGTCTAAGGATTATAAAGATATACCTTGAGTATGATATCCTTAACTCCCCCTAAAGATATTATCTATTGAGTTCTGTGGCAAAAACTCAAGTTCTCCTCCTATAACCCGTGAAAAGTCAACTCATCAGAAAAATATGACAATATCAACGCGCATATCTTTTCTCTCTACCAGATATAACTGTTAAAGTTTCAACATTTCTCTCCCTCAAAACAAAAGTATTTGACAGTTAAGCTCCCCCTCAACGTAAAAACTTCTAGAATGATGTGAGCTTTAAAGCATCCTTATTAGAAGAAAATCATTGAAGTGTGGGTTCTAATCAGATGTAATCAGAAGCCAACTCTTTTGGCAATTATATGCGGGTCCTGATCTGATATGACCAGAAGCCAAAGTCACTTGAAGTATCCTGCAAAAGAGAATATTGGTAATCATTTATAAAAATGATTCCACGTCCATCAGTAAAAGATATGAATAGCAACTGATTGAGAATCAATACGCAAGCAACAAGATTAAGATACAGAAAACTCCCCCTCGAGTCATGAGAAAAGGTTTAAGTAGACATGTTCAACATTCCATGTGAATAATTTCTAGCGCAGATGAGGTTGATGATTCAGTTTTGGACATGAATGAGCTTCGCTTCATCTTACCCATCTCACATGTTGAGCATAGTGAGTCCTTTTCAAACCTCATTTCTGGTAGAACTTTTACCAGACCTTGTCTCTGAAGCTTAGTTATTGATCTAAAATTCTATTGAGACAAGCGGCGATGCCACGTCCATGATTGTGCTTTAGAAGCTTTAGCTAGTAAGCATATGGGACGTGTGGTAGACAGTGTTGGAAAATCTACATAATATAGATTTCCATGGCGCTCAGCTCTAAAGATTTCGTAACCATCTGGATCCTCAAGATAACAATGAGGTGTTGTGAAGCAAACTTGGTATTTCATGTCATAGAATTGACTGGTGCTGAAAAACTTATGATCAAGGCCATCAACATATAACACCTTATGTATCTTCACAACTCCGTTATCAAGCGTTCCGTATCCTCTGACATGTCCTTCTATTTTAGAATTGTCAAAACGAACTATTCCAGCAGGCTCTTCCACATAGTTTTGCAGTAGGTGCTTGAATCCTGTCATGTGGCGTGAACATCCTGAATCTATCACCCACAATCGACAGGCCTACAAAAGAAACAATTAGTTTCGCTTTGGTACCCATATGGGTCCTTTGCTGTTAGCTGCAAGCAGTTCAGGAATATCAATAGATTTGACTTTAACTCTCCATTCATATCGTGGTTTCAGGAACCCATTTCCAAACCATTTTAACATCTAATTATTGATGTTGCTTTTTAGATCTCATATTAGTAACCTTAGCACGGAAAACTTTTGGTTGCGTGGAAGAGTTGGAATTAAAGTTCATTTTAGCTTTCTTTTTGCTTTTCTTGGACTTAGATTGAGAGAATTTAATGCATCTTTCAATTTTTGAAAACTTTCCATTCGTGGACTGTCAAAGATCAAAGGGTTTCAATCATGGTTGTTCTTGAAAAAATTCATTCCACGGGGTTGTTCTTGGTGCTACAGTGACCAATCATACCAAGATCCAAGGAATTTGCAAAAAACTTGAAGAACTCACATGAAGAACTCGCAGCCTGAAGAATTCACATATGTGATGTTTTTATTGTTTTAAGGATAGAATTCGCAAAAAGGTTGATACGAAAAGTGAAGATTTCGCACAAGTCTACATACGAGAAGCTAGGAATTCGCATATGTGTCTAAGAATTTTTCTATGTGTGGAATTCGTATCAATACGAATTGTTGATGCTTGGAAAATATTCTAAGGGAGGAATTCGTATCTTTGATATAGTTTTCGTACGAATTGTCAAGAATTCGCATATGTGTTGTTTTTATTGTTTTAAGAATAGAATTCGCAAAAAGGTTGATACGAAAAGTGAAGATTTTGCACAAGTCTACATACGAGAAGCTAGGAATTCGCATATGTGTCTAAGAATTTTTCTAAGTGTGGAATTCGTATCGATACGAATTGTTGATGCTTGGAAAATATTCTAAGGGAGGAATTCGTATCTTTGATATAGTTTTCGTACGAATAGTCAAGAATTCGCACCCTTCTTTATGCGAAAAGTTCAGAACTCGCATATAAGCTCATGCGAAAAGTGAAGTCTTCTTATTCTTTCTTATGCGAATTGTGTAAGTTTCATACGAATTCTTGCTTGTGAGTGAAATACAAATTATATACTTGTTATAATTTTTGAGTGTTTTTCTGTGATTTTTTTACAGTTGATTTTTCTGATTATCTTACTAACGATCTTTTCAAGCAATAATTTTCAGATAAATACTAATCATGCCTTACATTGATGAAAAAGGTCATACTCTTCTAACAAACAGAGATTGTTCTGTGAGATACATGCCAAAAATATTTCTGATTGAAGAAGAGAACGCAAATCTTAAACGTCAGAACTCAGAGCTGAAAGCAAAAATAGAGACACTGAACGTCAAGCTGACAAAAGCTGAAATACAAGTATCTACCTATCAGACAAAAGGCAAAGAATGGCTGAAAAAGGTTGATGAGAGAAGTAAGTTGGAGAAAGCTGAATTTGAGAAAACTTTCAATCATAAATTATCTGATCTTTCAAAGTAAGCCGAAACAGAAAAGAAAGAGTTAGAAATCAGATGTGCCAAACTTTCCAAACAAGTTTCTGAATTTGAAAAAATTGTTATTTCTGAAAAAGATATCTTTGATAAAGAAAAGAAAAATACTTTACTTTTCAAAGAGATTTCTGAGAAAAATCAGAACATGGAAAAGGAGTTTGAATCTGAAAGAAAATTTTTTGAATCTGAGATTTCTAAACTCACTAACAAGTTGGCTACCATATCTTCACATATACAGAAAGGACTGAAAAGTAGATCTGATCTGCAAAGCAAATTTGATAAACTTTGCAATGAGAAATCTAAGTTGAATGACAAGATTAAACAACTTGAGAAAGCTAATGTTGATTTATCTGACAAGATAATATCTGAAACACCTGTCATATCTTCTCATGATGATGATTCAGTTGAATAAGTATGTTCATTTCAATCAGTATCTAGCTTATTTCAAAAGATGGTTTTTAAGAAAAAGAATGTTAAATCAGAAATCTTGAAACCAGATCAGATTAAGCCTTCTAGTTCATTTTATGTCAAATCTGTTGATAATCATGCTACTTACTTTACAAAATCTGGTTCTAAAACTTTTAAGAAAGAGAAGATGATTTGGGTTGTAAAGGGATTTCTAGAATCAGTTAAATACCAGAAATCATCTCCTCAAGCTGTACAGAGAAACAAGAACATAACTGTAAAAGATAAATCTTTTACTCCTGATGTTGTCAAGTCTACTAAGCATCTGATCAGGTTAACTAAAAGAAAATTTTGTAGTTCTTATTGTTGCAATGATGATTTTGTACATAAAGCACACATCAACAAAAGGTATTATTCTTACAAGAACCATTATGATACTGCATTTCACAGAGGTGAAAACCACTCAAAGAAGTTTTCACATACTAACCAGAGTGGACCCAAATTCATCTGGGTACCAAAACCAGTTCAACCTATGTTGCAGGAATCCACACTCAAGAAGGAGTGAAAGGATTATGGCTTTTAGACAAAGCAATCTAGGACTCGTACCTCAGAGATCAAGATGACTTCTAAGTACAACAGCTTAGGACACATTCTTTAATGTTCAAGTGATGACTTCTGAATATATCAGTTCAGAACTCAATCTTCAAAGAATCTTTGAATGTTAAATCATTACAGAGAGTTTTTCTCACCATTAATTGTTTTTTATCATGTTTAAATAATTAAGGAGATTATACTTCAAATAATATTTTTAAAGGAGAAACAGATCTGAATTGTTATATTTGTATATGCAGATATGAAGGGGGAGCATATCTATACAGTATCTACAAGATCCATATCATGTCAAGGGGGAGCCAGCAAGGAAATACACAGATACATCAAGAAAGAACAAAGTCATGTCAAATTTCAGAAGAGCCAGATATTAAGTCAAGGAGGAGCTCAATACAGACAAATCTTAAAAGGGTTGTAAGTGTGATAGTGTGTGTAAAATTTTTTTGAAACTTAAAATCAGTTAAAAATGTCATTTTTGTAAAATTTCTATTTATGGAAAGTTTCTATTTTTGGTAAGTTTTGAAAAGTTTCTTAAAATGGCAAGATTCTATGTTTAGAATGTTTTTCAATAAGATGGAAAATTTGCCAAGTCCAAAATTCGCACAACACTATCCTGCGAATTCTTCAGATTTCGCATGTATATGTTGTACAAATTGTTGGAATTCGCATAACAGTGTTATACGAAATCAAACTTTTCGCTTGCTTCTATGTACGAAAAGTGAGGAATTCGCATCACTCTGTCATACGAATTGTGTTCTGTCACACAGAGTTCACATATTGTTTCATGCGAATTCTCACACACATTGTCCATTTTCTTCAAAGACAATTCGCATCGGTGTCTTATACGAAAATTGTGAGGTCGAGTAAAATTGTGCCACGTTTCATACTCATTCCATGGTATAAATAGGTTGTTTTCTTAGAAAACCCTCACATTTCGTAAACTTCTATTCGTATACGAGTTCTTGAGAGCACAAACCCTAAACCCTCCTCTGCGACTTCGTCATTTTCATTGAACTTCTTGATTTTTTTGATTTGAAGGTGTAATTTTTGTTTCTATATGTTTGTATTTTGTATCTTGTGTTCTATATTTTTGTTCTTTGCAGGGATACCTTTACTGGATTAGATTTAGGATTTCATATGAACTGTTCATCTTCTTGTTCGAATGACCTTCGAACTCTTAAAAATTGGTTCTTTGATTCTAATTCTTTGTGTTGATTGGACTGAAAGATACATATCTTTGATAACATCGAACCCTAATCGATAAAGAGTTTAACCTAATTTTGATTATTTGGGACTGAATCTGATATTTTTTTACTCTTGGACTATTCGTAATGGACTTCGAACTGTTCTTGGTTAAAATTTAAACTTTGTTGTTCTTAAATGACTACAATCCTAGATTAAGTGTGTTAAAGTGGTCAATAATCTTTAATCGATCTTAATGAATCAAGATTTGGGTTATAAAATCAAAAAATCATGATTTTCAATTTATGGGTTTCGTATGAATGTTCTTGGTGTTCTTCATACTTTGAACAATTTCAAAGTTTGAATTTTTGAAAATTCATGGTTATACGAATTCTTGATGTTTATGGTTCATACGAATTCTTTGTCATTCATGTCAATTTTTTTTAAGTGTGAAATTCGTGTAAGTTGTTCATACGAATTCTGAGTGTTGTCATGCTTATAGTTTTCAAGTGAGGAATTCGTATATTGGTTCATACAAATTCTTGTCAAAATTTTCATTGATTTTATTTCATCAAGTGGGGAATTCGCACACCCCTGTCATGCGAATTCTACACTTAGCAACTTTTCAAAGTTGATTTTCATTGTCAAAACTTCAATTTTTCACTAACCATTTAGACCCTGTCCAAAACTGTTAATCTTTTTCAGGTACAAGTGGTTGATCAATCAGTTGATCAAAATGTTCAGATGGGAAAAACTCACCACATGAGGCATCCGAACAATGTCCTATGCCTTCATCAAGATCAGACTTTCAAGTTCCACAGAATGTTAATCCTGATCTTTTCCTCATTTCACCATCTGATATGAAACCACAACAGCCAAACAATCATCATCTGCAGTTCAACATCAAAATTGATCCACTGGTATTGGATATCTTGAAGAATCATCCTCTCAGGAATGCTCTAACAGCTCAAGATGCGGTTCCTGAACTCAATCAGATTCAGTCATGTGAAGGAACAAGAAGAGAGGATTCCTATCTTTAAGCTGGAAATTGATCACTTCACTTCAGTCTTAACTCTTGAAAGACTGAGACTCATCCTAAGACTGCAAGAGAAGGCAAAACTACTTATGATGAGCTACCATCAGACACTGAGGTCTTCAAAGGAATCAGAGATATGGGATACATTGGCTAGCTAACATAGGTTAATCACTTCAAGAAGAACAACCTGCCACCGTTCTACTACACTCTTTTCTCTGTTATCAACAAGTTTCTGACTGCAAAAATTTATGGAACTGACAATGCCAGCATCCACATTCTGAAGTTATTTTACTCCATAGTTCATGATCTTCATATTGACTATGCCAACATCTTCTGGACTAAGCTTTATGAAAAGGTAGTTGCCAAGAAGACTTCCAAAACTTCGAACTACATTCCATATCAGAGGTTCATGACCTTAATTGTCAAAACCATGCTACGATGCAACAGACAGATTCCTACAAGGATTAACCATCCACTTGCACCGGTAAGTGAGATGAGATACTTAATGAAGCAGAAGAGAGACTTCGCATATGCCTGTGCCAGAAAGTTTACTTGATTACGTTGATCCATAGTGTGATGGTGTTGTAGAGTATAAAGAGTCTATGGGACAACCAGGACTGGTTGACCCTACCCAAGGCTTAAACCCTAGGAGAACGGAGTCTGTAAGGGTTTCTGATACTGCGGGAGTACAGAAACGGGGTGCGAAGAGGAAAAACACCAAGAGGGGCTCTGGAGGGGGTCGAAGACCTAGACTGGAGGCATCAGGGTCATGGGTGATTATTCCAAGTTAAGTGACACCTCCTGCTGATGAAAGTCAAGGATCTGACAATGAACTGGATCAAGCTAATCTGGTAGGAAATGAAAGTGATTCTAGTGAAGTTCCATCAGCTACTAGTGATACAGAGATTTCTTCAAAAGATGACGAGGAAATAGAGACTGAAGTTCCTGACACTGGTGATTATGATGATGATAATAATGATAGTATTGATAATGCTGAGATTCAAATTGAAGTACAAGCAGATGATCATGGTGATGAAGAAGCTGATGTATTTGAACCATTCTATGGTATTGATGCCATGGAAGTGGAAAACAAGTTTAAGTTAATATTATCCTTAGTGATGTTATGGGAGATATAAGGAGAAGCGGGGGAGCTTTAGTTGAAAATACTGAGAGAGAGAGAATGTGAGATTGTAGAAAAAGAACATGGAGAGCATGTGATTATCCAAACCTACCTTTCCAAAAGGGCAACCGAATCTACCACTTCGCCGTATTTGTTGTGTGCAAGTGTTGAAACAGACATAAGTCGCCCACTTATGCAATTGCACACCTCAGCCAACCACTCTATTTCCTCTCAACAAGATATAGTTTCAAATTCTCACGGGGAATTAGCTCATAATCTACCGGTTTCTCATTCGGAGATTCAAGGTATTGAACTAAGAGAACAGCAACCCCCGTTCTCGACTTCTTTTGATGCACAGTTGAGTCTAGTGCCTTTTAAGTTACCAATTGTCATTCCTAGGAAACTTTTACATACGGCTACCATCGGCAGTCTTAGTGACCCGATCGGAACATCCAGAGTAGCTCCGCAATCCGGACTACGAGGACGGGATGGAAGTCCTATCATTGACACGTCATTGCCAACAATGAACACAGGCCATGCTGTTGGTTCTACCACTGTCATGAGAACGGATAATCTATGTGATTCCGGTGTTACTCACCCAGACTTTGTGTTTAAGGAAACTCTCGACGGCACCATAAAGGTTGTTGAACACAGGATTTACCAGAAGTTTGAGGAGGAGATGATTGGAGTTAAACGTTTATTAAAAGGGAAGGATCCAATATTCGAACCTGAGCCTCCACCACAAAATCAGTCACTTCCACATATTATTCAACCTGCTGACTTATCCATTGATGAGCTAAAGTTGTTATTGTTTTCTAAAGTATTACAACAAGCTCCGGATAACCAGGAAGATGCAAATCTTCTTTCACTTCTGCAATCCCACCTTGAACAACAATTGCCACAATCTGTGAAACCAGCAGATTTGGTCAGTGCCTCTGAATTTACTTCTTTCAAATCTGATGTTTTGAATGCAATATATGGTCTCAAACAGATATTTCAAACATCATGCAAAACCCATGCAACTGCTTCTTCAAAAAGACATGATCTTGATCAAGATCATGATCATGAGGGGGAGAATAGGGGAAACAAGCAGCTAACAGATCTTGTGATGTAGTTATGGTGGATGAAAGAGAAGAAGATGTGAATGTTGGAGAGACTGCTAGTCATGGTGTTGGAGAGAAACAGACTGAGCAGACAGATCTGATTTTATATGTTAACCAGGATATAGAACCAAGGGTTGAAAAGCCTAAGGTGTCTACAAGGGAGGAGATTTTGTTAGTAACACGGTTGAAGGTTCTTGATGTCATTGATCTGTCTTCGGATGATGAAGAAGATTCAAGTGAAAAGTATGATCAATTCTGGAAGGTTAAGGAGGAAGAGCAAGATAATCTGATGTTTAATGTTGATGACATTCCAGAAAATGAAGCTAGTGTTCTTGATACTATGTTAGAATCTCAAGAGGACATCCAACTAAGTCCTGTTCAGAATGAAGCCCCGAAGGTTAATGTTGAATCCCCTTTCATTCCATCATTCAGTGAGTTAAATGTTACTGGTCCTTCTGTAATCCAAGTTGATCAAAAATTGCCAAGTCCCCAAAGGATACCAAGTCCAATACTAGACATGCCACAAGTTCAAAGCCCAGAGAAGAATGTTCAACAAGGTCAAAGTGCTCAAGTTAACCAAGATGAAGGAGAAAGAGAAATTGATAATGATAATGTTCATATACCCAACATGCCTGAAGCTGGACCTTCAAATGTTCCGGAAGCACCTCTTGTGCCATCTGATGTTGACATTAGAGATATGAGACATGCTCTCCGAGTTCCATTCCTTGAAGAGCAAATGAAGAGAATTTTTGTCCACGGAGTAAGAGAGATGGATAGATATAAGGTGTTGGGAGTACAAAATCAGCCTAGAGAATATCAGGAAGAGTATGCCAACATGATGAACTGACTAAGACAAGTTGAAAGAGCTACGAAGAATAAATCTGGTATAGTAACTGTCAGGGAAGTCAGGTTCAAGAAGTTCATGAATATATGGTATCCTGAATTCTTCGTGCAAAGGAGAGATCTTTCAGAATGCAGATTCACTAAAGCTGATTTTTTGTTTCTTGAATGTTGAAGATCTTGAATTTCTCTATCATCATTTCAGGAGTATGGTCATAAGGAGGGAGAATATTATTTTTGCTTTGGAGGCTATCAAACGGTTCATGAGAAGACATATCTTCTACAATACTATTATGATTTCCAGTTGGGGATAGAGACTAATCAAAGGAAGGTTAATATGATCAAGCCTAATTTGTCATTATCTGATATTGATACTTATGATATTTTCACTGTACTGGTGGAACCAGAGTTGGGAGTTGTGTGCAAGAATGATCAGAATGAGAAGAGGTTCTTTAGAGTGTCTGAAATTGCCAAGTTTTTTGATGGAACTCTGAAGGTCATAAGACTAAAACCTGACTCCAGGTACAAGGAAAGTGAGAGAAGAAGAGCTCAAGGCGAAGATCATCTGCCAAGAAGGGTAAAGTTGGTCATGTTAAGGATTTTGGAGGCTCTTGATGACAGAATCACATTCAGAAAGGGGATTAGGAACTTTGAATCACTGTTGGGAATCAGACAAGCTAGAGATTCAAGATGGGGAAGATAAGTGATTGTTATTTGATCTGAAAGGGGGAGAATGTTAAGTCAAAGTTTAGATCAAATAGTCTTGTTTAGTTTGTTGACTTTTTGATGTAAGCTTGTATAGAGGTCAAGGCTTGTTTGACCCTATATAAAGCATGTGTTTCTCTTGTTTTAGTAATTCATGTTGGTAATCATTCAGTGTATTGTAATTCCTTCAAGAGATATATGACTACAATACCATTTGACATAATTCTCTCTAGATCTTTTCTCAATTTGTTCTTTAAATGTTTGATTGCTTGAAATCTGGGATCACAAATGGCATGCGAATTCTAACCTTAGCAAATTCGAAATCAACTTTTCGTATATCAATGGATGCGAATTTCTTTTATTCGCATGTAAGCAGATGCGAATTTACACTTCCTGCACACCACTAGATGCGAGTTCCGTACTTCACAAATTTCAAACTTCACTTTCCATGCAAGTTCATATTCATCATGTGAGTTCTTCAGTTCTTCATGTGAATTCCTCAGATCTCGTTCTAAAATCTTCAATTTCAATCCAAAATTGATCCAATACTTCAAATCGAACCAAGAAACTTTGTCAATTTGATCTCGATCACAATTAGAACAGGTTACAAACAAATGATTTCAACAAAATACATCAAAATCACAAATTTTATCTAAACTCAGTACGTACAAACTTTCGAGCAAAAATTTACTCAAATCCAAAATTCACACAAATATGTTGTGAATTGGATGAAGTAAACAACAGTAAACATGTTCTAGATCATAAAACGAATACAATACAAGCAATTACAACTTCAAAACAACAATATTACAAGAAATTGATATTGGAACAGTGAGTTGCGAGTTCTTTAAAAATTCGATCAAAATATCAAGATTCTTTATTGATTCTCTAATTTTATGCTTGCTCTGATACCAATTATTGTTCCCAGAAAGTGTGCTAATCAAGATGAACAAACAATGAAATCAATCACAAATTCCATATTATTGAATAACAATTCAAAGATTACAATATTCTCTCAAATGAATATTTCTCCCTCTAAGTTCGTTCTTCTCAGAGTCTCATATGAGTCCACAAACAAAGACTATTAATACCTACTAATACACAGACAAAACTAACAACTAAACACATTGACAATTTGACTTCGACAAGCTTGATTTTGACTTTGCAATGAGAGGCTTTGACTTGAGCATTGACTTTTAACTTTCATGATCTTGGATTCAACGTATTTGTGCACTAACAAAGTTTCTCTTAAAGTCCAACCTGTAAAAGCTTGTTTCAGATTGGGAATTCGAAGAAAATCTTTTGGTTGGTTGGTTGGTTAACACTACATAAATTTATTAAAAAGAAGACGAGACAAATGATCCGGTAAAAAGATATTGTAGCATTCCTTCGTTATCTCAATATTGATATTTTATGTCACTTGAAAGTTTTCATACATATAAACAGTTGCCAGTTGTTTAAATGTAATCTACACAAAAAAATATAATCTTGATTTAAATAACTCGGACAATCATCCAACATTCAAAACACCTATTTACCTTTTTCTCGGTCTTTGACTTAAGTTCACTTTGTACCCCAAGCTAAGGTGAGTAACCCGACATAACTTGGAAAGATGTAAAGACTTGAACTGTAAATAACATAAATTGAAAATGCATTGAATAAAGAGCAAGTACTATAATTTAGGAAAGGAAACTTGTTGTGCAAGCAACGAATTCAAGAAGAGATAAAAAGTAAAAGGCATAAATTATAACTGAGGATAATTAAGTGCGAGAAAGTAAATTGTTGAAAGCAAATGACGAGAAATTAAATTGCGGAATGTAAAATGCGAGAATGTAAACTACATAACTTAAATGGCTAAAAAGTAAAAGCGAGAAGGAAATCAGTAACTTTCACACTAATGTTCGATTCAGAATTTAAAATTTTGTTCATTTCTGTTGGGAAAATCATGTTCGGCCTTTTTGAGTAATAATAATACGTCACAATTGGATTTATAAAAATCCAACATAAAACTACAATCAAACGTTCCTCAAAAAGTGAAAAACTGAATTAAAAAATTCCAAGTCGAGATGAGAGTTTAAAAAGCACATAATTGTAATCACATAACAATTACAATGAACTTTCCAAAAAGAAGTGGGCGTCGTCCCTTGTAAGAGTATGGAGTGAATCGCAAAACTTGTAAAAGATTTATAAAAACTTAAAGACGAGAGAAATGTAGTAAGTAAACGAGATGAAGGAAAGCAAACTTGAACACTCTAATGCTAGAATTTGAACTTGATTACTTGAAAACACACTTCTAATTGGTCATGCATGAAAACCAACAAACGATCGTACACGAATATTAAGACATTTCTATGATTCTTCACGCACTATTTCCCCATTATAAAAATGGAGAAATAAGAGAGAAGAGAGAGACTTATTAACTAAGGAATTCCTCCCAATAATTACTTATCTAAAACTTCAACCTTACCCATCTATTTATACTAAAAATAGATGGGCAATATGACTAAAATACCCTCAAGGGGTTTGAGAAATTACAACTAAAATTAAAACATTAAAACATAAAAAAAAAAATGTTTTTCAACCCAACACAATCGGTCCATGGCCCATGAAGAAGCCTTCAGCCCATGGCCTCACCAATTTGTCTCAATTATTGGCCCAAATTCTCGGTCTAAAAATATAGACCAAAACAATGTTCGGCCCAAGCATCAATCCAAATATGTTCACAATATAAAAATTTTAAGGCTCGATTCTTCAAAAATTCCTCATAACAACAACAATCCATCTTCACAACACAAGCTTTCATCTTCACCATCATCCATCAACTCTTTATCTCCACAAAACATCTCCATATCGAAAAAAATTCTTCCCATTGATCACCCGAAAATATCCTACAAGTACAAGACACCAAAATGAGAGATTTTTCACAATAATAAGCATAAATTCACATCTCATTCGCCTCTTATTCAAAATCCAAAAAATATAAGTAAACCATAAAAAAATGAATAAAAGACTCGATTTATTAATATAACTTGACACTAAAATATAACAAAATTGGTGTAAATGAGGTTAATAATTTAACCTCATCAGGAGGATATTGCAATTAAGGCAAGGAAATATTTCGAGAGATGAAGTTTGTCGGTTGATTCATTTATGGTTGAGTTACGACCTCGGTATTCAGCGGAGGAAGGTCAGTGAGTAATGAAAGTTTCATAAATTAAATTTAGTGATGTTCCTGTTATCAGAACTTTAAATTTTGTTTGGTATTTCAGGATGATGTTGGTTGTAACTGGTTCTATCAGGGAGTAATTTGTCAATTATGAGATATTTCAAGTAAATGCATGTTATTGAGCAAGTGATATGCCATTTCGATGAAATTTTATCGGGAAAGGAAATGCATGGGGTTATGCATCAGAGTCGTGTATGAATGCAAAGATGGACTTGTAATTAGTCTATGTGACAATGAATTCTTAGACCCTGGTAAGTAAGGACAGTGGGTCGCTATTGGAAGTATTGATACGATGGAGGTTGTAGATGCAGATACGTCTCGAAGAGTATCCTTGTTTGTCAGTATAATTAGTTAAGGTATTAAGATGTTGATTGTTGACTTTGAAGTCAAAGACTGTTTAAAGGGTTTGCTGTCGACTTGTCGAAATTTTTGCATGTAATCGAAAATTTGAGAACTAATTGTGATATGGTTATTTTTTTGTGATTAGTCAATGTTGTGAGTGGTTGGTTAGGCAAGATGTAACTTTGGAATTATGTTGAACCATCTTGTGTGCGTGTTTTGGAAGTTAGTGTATCAGTAGGTTGGGGGAAGTGACTTTATATGGAGTATAAATTATCAGTAACGGGAGAGTAACTAACACAATGGCAGTGGGTGCGTGTGGGACTATTATGGTCTGCACAGGGGTGTGCTTTTCTTTGGACTACTTGAACTTTTTTTTCTTGTAGTTACAATGGTCTGACACATATTGTGTTCTTGTCGGGGTAATTGCATACGTGTGATGAAACTACTATTTTGTGTAGTTATTCGGGAAGTAATTTAGTCTTATGAGACTCCATAATTAGGCATGTATGTTTGCTATAAATGAAGTAACCATGGAAATAATTCATTTATGTTTGGATGTTAAATTACACAGCCAAAAAACACGCAATATTTTACTTGTGCGAGTTCAATGTGGATCATTATCTTAGAAGGAAATAGATCGCTCACATGATAAGATTAATATAATATTGATGGATGAATTAGTATGGATTGTGAAGATGTGATAGATGTGTGATTTGGCAATAGTGCCTTGAGAGAGGAAATGGTTGAAGATAAAATATGGAGGGAAAGCTGAAAATTATGGGTTTTGATGCGTGATGTTGTGTTATGATTGCATATTTGATTTTGAATTGGAGTAGTAAATGAGTGGCTATGATAGAATTTCTTGAAAAAACTAAAATTGCAACTTATCATCACTACGCATGAAAATGTGTTGTGCGAACATGGGGAAAAAGGTGTAAATTGGTGAATAGAGTGTGGTAATCATTGTCTGGGAAATTTTGCGATCGTTTATTGACAAAATTTTGGGTTACCCCCAATCATAGGGTGATTAATGAACCTCTTTGTTCTGGTCAGGTTTGCTAAGGTGGAAGAGAAGTATTTGCAAAGTTTTAAAATATGAATTTTGGCTTTGAGAAGTTTATCGTTTGCGGAAACATAGTTGCCAAGGGTGGAATCAAGGTGGATCCAACATATATCGAATCATCTATATTGTTAAGTAATTATGGTCAAGCATTTTAATTATTAGAGGAGATCGGTCATGGTTATAGTGTTGTAGTAATAGAGTTGGGCTCCCAAAGTATGGAGGTATTTGTGATATGGTGTTGGTTGTACGCAAAGGCGTCATTACCCTATTTGTCCAAGCACTAATAAATGTATGGAGACCCTTGCCAATGTTATTTGGTGTCTGAGTATAGAGAAATACATAAACCATTCAAACCATCGAGTATAGGTGAGAGTGTGATTTTGATTTATGTTCTTTTATCGGGAGAGGTTATAAGTTGTTCCGTGTGAGGCCCTTATGGTCAAAAAGGTGGAATACCTTTGTGATAGAATGAATTGGAGAAAAGAAGTTGGCGGGATCGGGAATTGTTTGGTTAATTAAATGCAACTAAGATTGTTCAAATTCGAGAAAAGGTTGAAGGTAGCTCAAGACAGACAAAAGAGCTACATGGATGAAAGGCGTAAATCCATCAAATTTCAAATTAGGAACAACATGATGTTGAAAATATATCCATGGAAGGGAGTGGTGCATTTTGGAAAGAAAAGGAAATCGATCCCACGTTATATTGGGATGTTTGCTATTATTGACCGAGTTGGGGAGGTGGCGTACAAATTGGAGTTACCTGATAAGTTGCGGGGTATTCATGATATGTATCATGTCTTGAATTTAAGGAAGTGGTTGGTGGAGGTTGATATGGAAATACCTCTACAAGAGGTGCAGATAGAATGAAAAATTGAACTTTGCCAAAGAACTGGAAGCGATTGTTGAGCGTAAAGTCAATGAAGTTGAGGAACGAAGAAATTGGTCTCGTAAAGGTGCAATGGAAATTTCATAAGAGGTCAAGAGGCAACTTGTGTAACACCCCGAATTTCGTTTGGTTTTGAGAAGAAGTGTTAAGGTTGAGGTTTCTGTTTCTGTCTACAGCCGTGCGCCCTCCTTCAGGAAAAACGCACGGGTCGTGCGCAAGGATCTGGGTGCGAGGCAGTGGAAAACGCATGGGCCGTGCGCCCTCCCCTTTGGAAAATGCACGGGCCGTGTGCTGTATTGGGGTTCGTGCGTTGCTTGGCTGAAATATCTCATTTTGATGAGATTTTCTAAAAATCTCAGATTTATTCTCTCTCTCTCTCCTCTTTTCTCTCTTTTCTTCTCCGATCTTCAAGGCTCGTTCGGTTGCTAGTTTTCAGTGTTTCTAGTGAGGGGTCGGTGTTTTAAGCTTCACCTCTACGTCGTGGTCATTATCTGGTTTTCCGGGTTTTATTCTGAAAACCTATCAGTGAGTTCCTACTACCATTTTACAAACTTTATACATGTCAAAACTCTTAATTGCGAAATCTGAAGTATTTCTACGGTATGATTTTATGTTCTAAACATTTTGATGTAAATGAAGTTTTTGGTGAATCTCGGGGTTCCCGGTCAGATTTGACCAAAATGACGGGTTCCGCCTTATTAAAGTAAAATGATGTTTTACTTGCACATTATGTGGTCGTTTGAAAAGGATGATTATGAACTCATTTTAATGGTTTTCGTTCTTACCAGAAGTTGAACTGGAAATGACATTTTGGTTATAAAATGTGTTTATACCATATATTAATTTATGGTTGGTCACATATGTTGTTGTGACGAGTCCTTACCATTACTAGTGGATCCCTAGGTTTTGGAGTAGACTGTTTTGTTGGGAGGTAATATTCCCCATTTTGTAACTATGGATCACATGTTTCCTCGGGGGCAACTTGGTACGGTTTTGTGAGGCCTGATACTAGCCATGGTTCATGGTGATCCTAGTGAAGGAGTATACATTGGTTTCCCTTGGGAGCGCGATCTCACCTCATAGCACGGACTCTGGGTTCATTGTTGAGGACTCCAAGTGTTTAGCTCATAACTCGGATTTGTGGTCTACTTTGTGTTACACCACTATCCTTGGTAAAATGGTCCTTTTATCACCGTTTAAGAGTTTTGGACCGAAGAGGCCCGGTTGTGGCGAAATGTTATCTTTACGAACTAAACCTTTATGAAAAGATTCCTTTATGATACTGATGTTTATATCTTTCGAGCTTTATAAACTGTATGTTCTCACCAGGCTTTAAAGTCTGACACTTTTTCTCAAATGATGTGTATAACAGGTTTCCATTAGCGGTGGGTGTCGGGGTTTTTGGAGAGACGAGTTTTGAGTCTCGAGGTTTTTGGAGATATTTTAGTATTGATGCTGGTCATTGTTAAGTCCCATTCTTTTGATGAAATCCTTGTATAGGGTTGTATAGTCTAAAGGACTGATCCCATTTATGGGAGTTAATGGATTTACTTTCGTCTTTCGTCAGGTTTTCCATGTTTTATTTTACTCTGATTTTTAGGGTGTTACAGGTTGGTATCAGAGCTCTAGTTTAAGCGAACTAGGCATGAATGTAAGATGTCTAGACTTAGACTGCGTATGCTAAGAATTGATCCGCGAGATTTGGTTAGAGCTCCTAAGATGGGTTAGTCTTAGAGTCAACGGAAAGTACGTTTATCAGGCGTTGTAGTAGTGGTGACAAGAACCGTTATGTGTTGTATGTTCATAATTTCACTTAGCTAATGTTATTATGAGGATATTGTACGTAAGAGTCCTTGATTTGCTGTTGATATGACAATTGATAATGTGGTAGTACGTTTTCCTTTCGTGTTTTCCTATCTCTTTCTTATCTCTTCCTCTGCTCTGTGTAGCAGTTCAGAATGGTGAATACGCGTGGTAGACCGCGTACTCGTGTTGATGGTCTGGAAGCGACAGCCTCCACCGCTGATCGGCCGGAAGGAGTTGAGGTTGTCGTGCGTCCGCCAGTTCAGCAGGTACTAGGTGGGGGGCCAGAGGTCATTCCGCGAGTAGACCTGGCTTCGTCTCACCCAGTCATCGGGGATGCTAATCCCCAGTCAGAGTTGTTGGCCAGCGTGATGTTGGCGATGAGAGAGGAGATAGCGAAGCAGCAAGAGTTTCTGCTGAAAGCAATGGAGGACCACGACGTAAACAATCGGAGAAGTGAGACGGTTGTGGAGAACGTCGTAGCAGGTTCTAGAGGCGATGGTATAAGGGTCACAGCGGTAGAGCGAGGGATTTCTGGTGCTCCGGGGAATAGGAAGAGTTGTTCCTATAAGTCCTTTCTGAGTTGCGGACCGCCAGAATTCTTCGGTTCTGATGACCCGGCAGTGTGTGTAAAGTGGATCCGAGCGGTTGAGCAAGCTTTTGGCTCTTCCGAATGTGGTGATGATCAGAGGGTGCGGTTCGGTACCCAACTGCTGAGGGACACTGCACTCATCTGGTGGAATATCATCCAATCCACTCTATCTCCTGAAGTATTGGCTCAGTTGTCTTGGGTCGAGTTCAAGAAGAAGATGCTAGAAGAGTTTTGCAATGAAAGGACAATGGACCGAATTGAGAAAGAATTTCGGTCCTTGGTGAAGGGAAGTCTGATGGTGAGGGAGTACACCCGTTAGTTTATGGAGAAGCTAGGTCTGGTGGGACACGCTGCCCCAACAGAAAAAGATAAAATGAATGCTTATCTCAACGGTTTGCCAGCGGACTTGCAATCGATGGTCCATAATTTCAAGGCTTCAAACCTCCGAGAGATGGTGGAGGAAGCTCAATTCATGGAAGAGATGTTCGCGAAGAGCAAATCTGAGAATTCTGTGGTGGTGTCTGATAAAAGAAAGTGGGAGAGCAGTTCAGTACCTCCCAAGCGGACCCGACCTTTTGTTGGAAACCGCAACTTCGGCAGTTATCAGGAAGCAAAGTGGTGCCCGAAGTGTCGAACCAAGCATCACGGTAACTGTTACATCAATTCTCAAACTTGTTATAAGTGTGGGAAGCCTGGTCATACTGTCAGAGATTGCCCGGTCAGGGGGATCATCTATTTTGAGTGCAAGGCACCGGGGCACGCAAGGAGAGATTGCCCGAAGCTTGTGTCGGGTAGCGTGCCAACCAGGAAGGAGAACCCTCCTAAGGTTTAGGGGCGAGCATTTCAGATGACGGCCGAAGAGGCCAGAGCCTCAGCTAACGTGGTATCGGGTACTTTTCTTATAAACTCTGTACCTGCCCGTATTTTATTCGATACGGGTGCTAGTTTCTCTTTCGTATCTGATTTGTTCCGTCAGAAAATTTCTATGCCCACTACTAGTCTTGAGGATGCGTTAGTAGTAGAAATAGCTGATGGTAGACGAGTTCTGATCCGCGAAGTTCTGAAGCAGTGTGCTCTTAGTATCGAAGGGAGAGAATTCCCGATCGATCTACTGCCAATGTCAATCGGGGGTTTTGATGTTGTAATCGGTATGGATTGGTTGTCAAACAATCAGGCCGAGTTCGTGTGTTCCAAGAAGATGATTCGACTTCCCAACCCCTCTGGAGAGGTCGTGGTCATCTATGGTGAAAAGAGAAAGGGTGAAGTGGCAATAATCACAATGGCAAGAGGACGCAAGTGTTTAATAAAAGGATGTTCGTCTTTTCTAGCCTATGTGATCGATGCCAAGTTAGAGAAGTACAAGCTGGAAGATGTGAAGATCGTGCGTGAGTTTCCAGATATCTTTCCGAACGACTTGCCCGGGTTGCCACCCGATCGTCAGGTAGAGTTTCGGATTGATCTTGTGCCTGGCACTGCACCGATCGCTAAACCACCTTATCGCTTAGCACCATCGGAGATGCAAGAGATGGTAGCACAACTCCAAGAGCTATTGGAGAAAGGCTTTATAAGACCGAGTTCGTCACCTTGGTGAGCTCCGGTCTTATTTTTCAAGAAGAAGGATGGCACAATGAGAATGTGCATTGACTACCGTGAGTTGAACAAAGCTACAGTGAAGAACAGGTATCCGCTTCCGAGAATAGACGACTTGTTCGATCAACTTCAAGGAGCGGGTTGTTTTTCCAAGATCGACTTACGTTCAGGTTATCACCAAGTGAAGGTAAGAGAAGAAGATGTTCCGAAGACGGCTTTCAGAACGCGTTACGGCCATTACGAGTTCCTTGTAATGCCTTTTGGCCTGACGAACGCACCAGCAGTGTTTATGGACTTGATGAATAGAGTGTGCCGACCTTTCCTTGACAAGTCGGTCATTGTATTCATTGATGACATACTCGTGTACTCCAGGAGTGAGACAGAACACGAGCAGCATCTACGTGAAGTTCTGGAAGTGTTGAGAAGAGAAAGGTTGTACGCCAAGTTTTCCAAGTGCGACTTCTGGCTTAAAGAAGTACAATTTCTGGGGCACGTAGTCACTCAGGACGGAGTGAGAGTAGACCCCTCCAAGATTGAAGCAATGATGAATTGGGAGCCTCATAAGAGTCCATCCGAGATCCGAAGTTTTTTGGGTCTGGCGGGATACTACAGGAGATTCATTCAAGACTTTTCCAAGATCGCTTCTTCCTTGACAGTTCTGACTCGGAAGAATGTGAAGTTTGAATGGACCGAAACCCAAGAGAAGGCGTTCCGGATCCTTCAAAAGAAGTTGTGTGAAGCTCCGATCTTGACATTACCTGAAGGGTCGGAAGATTTCGTGGTTTACAGCGACGCTTCAAGGATGGGATTGGGTTGTGTGTTGATGCAACGAGGCAAGGTGATCGCTTATGCCTCGAGGCAGCTTAAGATACACGAGTAGAATTATCCAACCCATGATCTGGAGTTAGCGGCGGTGGTGTTCGCTTTGAAACTTTGGCAACATTACCTTTACGGCACGAAATGCACTCTATACACGAATCACAAGAGCCTGAAGTATGTCTTTGATCAGAAAGAGCTGAACATGAGGCAAAGGCGGTGGCTCGAGTTGCTCAAAGATTACGACTGTGAATTGCTTTACCATCCCGGTAAGGCGAACGTGGTGGCCGATGCGTTAAGTCGGAAGGACTATAGCGGAAGTATTAGAGCTACCCATTCGAGAATCGAGCTAGTGTCTAGTCTTGTTGAGAAGATCAAGACATCACAGGTGGAAGCATTGTTGGAATAGAATCTAAAGGATGAAGTCATGACTAAGCAGCGTTTTCTCTTAACGGAAGATAGCCGTGGAGTGAAACTGTTCAGCGGTCATGTGTGGGTACCCAAGGTTGGGGGAAACCGGGAGTTGTTGCTGGAAGATGCACACAAGTCCAAGTATTTCATTCATCCGGGGAGTACAAAGATGTACAGAGACTTGAAGTTGCACTATTGGTGGCCGATAATGAAGCTTGATGTGGCACGTTACGTTGAGCGTTGTGTGACGTGTTCGCAAGTTAAAGCCGAGCATCAGCGACCATACGGGAGTCTACAATCTTTAGAGATTCCCGAATGGAAATGGGAGCATATCACCATGGATTTCGTGATGAAGTTGCCTAAAACTCTTCGAGGTCACGATACCATCTGGGTGATAGTTGATAGATTGACGAAGAGCGCTCACTTCTTGGCTATGCGCGAGACACTACCGATGGATAAGTTAGCGAAGTTTATATCGACGAGGTGGTCTCGAGGCATGGCATACCATTGTCGATCATGTCGGATTGCGACAGTCGGTTCACTTCGAACTTTTGGGATGGGTTTCAAAAAGAGCTTGGTACTCGAGTGAAGTTGAGTACGGCTTACCATCCGCAAACCGACGGGCAGAGCGAACGAACGATCCAAACTTTGGAAGACATGTTGAGGTCTTGTGTCATCGATTTCGGGGGTAGCTGGGACACTCACCTGCCTTTGGTGGAGTTTGCCTACAACAATAGCTACCACTCGAGTATCGGAATGGCACCCTTTGAGGCTTTGTATGGGCGAAAGTGTCGGACTCCTGTGTGCTGGCCTGAAGCGGTAGAAAAGCAATTCGCCGGACCTGAGATCGTGCAAGAGACTGCCGATAAGGTCAAGTGCATTCGAGAAAGAATGAAAGCGGCTCAAGATTGACAGAAGAGCTATGCCGATAAGAAGAGGCGACTGATGGAATTCCAAGTAGGCGATCGCGTTATGCTTAAGGTGTCGCCGTGGAAAGGCATTATACGGTTCGGAAAACGTGGGAAGTTGAGTCCTCGTTTCCTCAGACCTTTCAAAGTGCTTAAACGGGTGGGTTTGCAAGCCTACCAGTTGGAACTACCACCAGAGTTGAGTAGAATACACAACACGTTTCATGTTTGATACCTCCGGAAATGTTTGGCGGTGGAAGACAACGTCATTCCCCTTTCAGAGTTAAGGGTAGACGAAGGCAACCGTTGTGTGGAAGAACCCGACGCCATCTTAGAGAGAAAGTCTAAGAAGTTGCGTCATAAAGAAGTCATCTTGGTCAAGGTGCAGTGGAAGCATCACCGGGGAGCAAATGTGACGTGGGAAGCCGAGGAGGATATGAAGCGAAGATATCCTCACCTTTTTGAGTAGTTGGGATTTCGAGGACGAAATCATTCCCAAGTTGGGGAGGATTGTAACACCCCGAATTTCGTTTGGTTTTGAGAAGAAGTGTTAAGGTTGAGGTTCCTGTTTCTGTCTACAGGGCGCACGACTCCTTCAGGAAAAACGCACGGGTCGTGCGCAAGGATCTGGGTGCGAGGCAGTGTAAAATGTTGGATCCCAGATCTAATCTCGTAACAATGATATAAACAATAAAAGTAATGACAGCGGAAGTAATACAGTTTAATATCAAAGGAGATTCAAATATCACAGTTCATAAAGCAGATAAAGATAAACAAGATATTCTTAGAATAAAATATTCAACTTATATTATCAGATATATATCTTCTTAAGCACACTTTGAGCAATAAGGTGATGGTCCTATTTATAGGACCATAAAGTAAGCAGTGTACTTGTATGACGAAAAAGAGCATGCTGAACAGTGACATAATCTAGAAAGTAAATCTTATCACTAAGTGATGTGTCATCTGTTCTTCTGTTCAATCGTAGAAAACTTGTGAACATCTTCAGAGAGAATGTCTTCAGAGCTCTGACGTTGTCTTCAGAGCCTCTGATGAAGCCATCTCTGATGTCCTCTGAGTTGCAATCTCTGATAAGTACTTCAGAGGCAGGTTTGTCCTCTGAAGTCTTCGTCCTCTGAAGTCTTCTTCCTCTGACGTCTTCGTCCTCTGAAGTGTATCTTTTGGAAGTCCTCTGAAATAGGACTGGTATTTTCAACACTTTAACAAACAGATGATTTGGAGCTAACAATCTCCCCCTAAGTGTCGAAAATAAAAGATACAAAAATAACAAAGAATTTGAATTTTAAACTAGAAAGCATAGAGGAGAAAATCATCCTCTTAAGTATTACTTCTTAAACATTTGGAAGTTTAATACAAAGAAAGTAATATAAAAAAAAAAGAAACAGACTACAATTTGTCACTTGAACAGATTCCATGGAATTTCTTGATCAGAGCTCTGAAGTTGATCATCGAGTCAATTTCTAAGTCAAGCTTTGCCAGTAAATCTGCTCTGCCTTTCTTCCTTTGCATGGATCAATTTCTTTATACCTCTCAAGGTTTCATCGGAGTACTTCGACACTTCCGAAGCTAGAAAGATCTTCTTTTCTTGATTTACTCTAAAGACGAAACCCAGAGGTTCTGCAACGATTGATCCAGTCTTCTGTTCTTTAAGTTTGTCGAATGACTCCACAGGTTCAGTTACCTCCAGCTTCTCTTCCCCTAGGTTCAGAGCTATTTGAAATTCACGTTTTGCTCGTGTTTGACATAGGCCTCCATTGCCCGTCGGACTTCAACCATGCCCATCCTGATTTCCCTTCTTCCATGATCATACCTGGCAGAGCAATAGGCATATAAATGTGGTAAATGATATGGATTTAGATTTACGATATCATTGTCATTGAACTCGTAAATCTTCTGATCAGATCGAGTTACCACATAATTCCTATAGATAATCTTGTTGTAAGCAAAGGTCTTTTCTGAGATTTTGTTGATTTTGATGATTGGATCATCAGAGAGGACCTGTTCTCTTGGTTTGGTTTTATCTCTGATAAATCTTCGCTCATAGTCTGGCATGTCCTCTCTGATTCTTGGATTCAGAGGAATGACCAGTGTGTCTGCCATGTTGAACTCACAGTAAATGTATCTGAAGTGGTCTTCTATGGAAGCTTCGGGATTTGATTCGAGGAATGTGGGAGGTTTATTGAACACTTTTGCTGGAAGACCGATGCTTGCTTTCTGAACAGGATTCTCTGAAGGAGCCTGTTCATCAACAACCATGGTTTCTGGTTCCATCGTTTGTGGAGGATCTTCTTTTGAGGGTTCAGAGATGTAGCCATCTATCTCTGGTGATTCCCTCAGCTCTGACGTTGTTGAAGTATGATGTGGTTGAGCATTCTTGAAGACATATTCTTCGACATCAACTACTTCAACTTTTTCTTCAACCTCTTTTCCAGAATCTGATTTTTCTTCTTTTTCAGATTCTGATTCGTAAGCATCTCTCATCACATAAGTTGGTCTTTCTGGTGATGAGAATGCATCTTCTGATGTTGAGAAGTCTACGAGCTGTTCATCTTCTTTTTCGTCCAGAGCTCCAATAGTTTCTTGAGATGCAACTGTGATTTGTTCAGCTGTGATCGGAACTATTAGAGCACCTGAAGTGGATGGTCCTAAAAAGATGATCGGTACTGGCGACTTTAGAGTTGCCTGAATATCTTCAGCAGAGGTGGAGGTTGAATGTCTCTCTATTCCTTTCTCCTTGTGTTGGTTTGATTCAGAGGGCGTGGACTCCTTTTGTGTTTCAACAGGTTTAGGAGTAGGAGTCTTCTCCCCCTTATGAAGATCGGATGACCCCTGAGGTTGGTCATCTTCGTCATCAGAATCTTCATATCTAGCCTTCTTTCGCGCTTCCTCAGAGCATGTGACCTCTGGTTCCTTTCTCTTCGATACTCCCTCTGAAGATTTGACATTCTTCAGAAGGTCTTCAATATTCTTGTTCTGCTGAGTGGTCTTAGAGACGAACTTGCTGGATATGTTCATTACATTGTTGGTGATCTTCTTGGAGAAGTTGGTTAGGTCAGCCTTTGTAATGAATTCTATTGTAGCAGGAGCAGCAGCAGAGAAGGTAGGGATCTTTGCAATTACCTCTGTCAAAGAATGCAAGACTTCCTCTTTGAATTGAGAGAAGTCTGCTTGTATTGGAGTGGGGGTAGAGGTAATAGGAATTGCCTGGAGGAGCTCTGTTTTTTAGTTCTGAATTTCTCTAGACAATACGGAGTCATTCTTTATGACCAAGCTTTCCAGAGCATCCAGTTTTTCGTTCTGATTGAGAACCGTCGTGCGCAGCTCAGAGACCTCTGAAGTGAGCTTTTCAACTTCAGAGTTAGTGGCAGAGGCCTCTGAGGTCTTCTCCATGTGAAGTTTTATCTCCTTCAAAGATTCTATGATTTCATCACCAAAGATTTTGAACTCCTCTTTGGTAACGTAATCAGAGGGGGTAACCTTAGGATCAACACATGATTCTAAATTTCCCTCGAGTTCAGAGGGGCCTTCTTTCGGAGGTGGTTTGATGTTTTCTCCGGAAGGATTTCCCATTAATCCTTGAGGACCCTTTTTCAAGGATTTCCCTATAATGTTTCCGATTGGTCTCTGATCATCAGAGTCAGAATCTGATGATGAGAACCGAATGTGTTTGGAAACCTTGTTGTCCAGGCTAAGGATTCCTTGTGCAAGAAGGTCGTGCCATTCTTTTTCTGACAGGCAATCCTTACGTTCTAAAGGATGGTCTAACTTAGTTTGAGCCACAAAGGCATCATGTGTGGGTGGAGGTGACATACTATGGGGTGATTGAGTATTTTTATCTTGGTCTAAGTCCTTTTGGGAGGACTTAGCCGTATCAGAGGTTTCCCCTCTGGTGCATGCGTCAGAGGCAGAAACAGATGCCTCTGAGCGGTTAGGATGGGAAGGGTTCGAGGTGTGCACCTCTGTTTCAATGTCCATTGATGCTGGACCACCTTGGACAGTAAATTTGTTTGCACTGGGATTTGGGCTTTGGATTCTCTCATTTGTGTCATCAAGGACATCTTTTTCTACCTCACCGCCCTCAGATTCTAAGTTTAGAAACTCACCCTCTGGAAATCTCTCTTCCTCACCTTCCTCTGCTCTGACAGAGTTATTCTTTTCATCAGAGGGAGGGTTCTCATGTTCTCTCTTCCTCACTCTCTCAGAGCCACCCTCTGGTTGCGCTCTGTTAATGTTTTGAGCAGTATCAGAGATATCACTCTCTGATTCAGGCTCAGGCTCAGAACCTAAGTGTGTTGGGGATCCCATTATCGGTTCTGATGATTGGGCAACACGACTAAGTAGGAGATGGGTAGGAGAGTCAGCAGGAATTATCTCAATCATGGTGTGTGGGAAACGTCGGTCATGTGGATAAGAAGGAACCTCCGTGGCTTTGAATGAGTTCATCATAAACAGAGGTGTCATTGGGCCCTCCTCAGTGATGGAGAATTTCTCCATTGCTCGTTGAATGACCACAGAGATGAATCGGGGAAACAGTACCGATATTGGTTGTTTTCCTTTGGCCAAGTCCTTGTTCTTCTTGTCCACCGCCGTCAGCATCTCACAGAAGAGAATGTGAGCCATATTGATGCTTCTGTTAAAAAGAGAGCATACATTATGGCTATTATCGCTGGATGAGTCTGATCCTGACTTCCAATCTTGCAGGTTATTGTTCGGTTGAGAACACTGAACATAAAGTTCCATTTGGGAGGCAGGTACTGACGTCTGAATTGACTTAGGCGTGTTATTTCTTTGTTGTAGCCTAAGTGTTGGAGGAACTGAAGAAGGACTTCTTGAGTTGGGGGTTTCTCAAAGGTTTCTATTTGAAGATCAGTTTTGGTGAGGAGGTTGAATCGGCGAGTTAGGGTTTGTGGGGTTATTCTTATGTTTAAGCTTTGTTCACCTAGGTCAATGTGCCCAACCAGTCCTTCCTTTTCATCGTCGTATTCACTTGAATACCACCATTGTTGGACAAAGCGAAGGGGAATATCTGAGGCATGTTTGGTTAGAACATCATTGAGTTCGCAGTTGGTGAAAAAGTCGAGGATTGGGCTAAACTGTTCATCGTATTTTGATGGGGTGACGTCCAGAAAGTAGTTGTTTCCTTTGACTGGAACATCGAGATGTACCATATTCAAGCTTGGAACAAGTTTGCTTGAGTTATCTGAAGTTTGGGAATGAGCCGCCATTGTTGCAGGTTGAGAAAGATGAAAGCTTAGAAAGAGAGATTCGGCTTTTGGATCTTGAGAGCGTAAAGAATAATGAGAAGTGAACAAGGGTATTTTATAGCTACAAAAGGAAGGTAGAGGGAGAGGTTATTGAAGCGGCGAATGAGAGTCCCAATGTCAGAAGGGACGTTCCATCATCCCCGAATTGATGGGTGACACGTTTAGGCGTGTAGGGGTGAACCGCTTTGTGTCAGAAAACCGCCAGTTGGGTTTTTGAAAAGAAACGAGTGGTTATTCAAAAAGATTTATTATTTAAAAGAATTTCCTAGAATATTTGTTTAATGAGAAAAGATCAGAGGCTCTGATAAAAACATCAGAGACAAGATCAGAGGTTCTGATAAAAACATTAGAGACAAGATCAGAGGCTCTAGTAAAAACATCAGAGACAAGATCAGAAGCTCTGATAAAAATATCAGAGACAAGATCAGAGGCTCTGATAAAAACATCAGAGACAAGATCAGAGGCTCTGATAAAAACATCGGAGACAAGATCTTTTCTCCCCCTTGAAAGATGAAAGGGTTGTTGTCTCCCCCTTGACACATGCTTGGAGTTTCAAAAGAGTGATTTTTACCATATTTGAAAAATCCTAGAGGCTCTGATGAAAGGATCAGAGACTCTGATGTCATTTAAGTACTCTGATATTGATATGCTACTCGATTCAGAGAATCTTTTGTTAGGTAGACATATTCAACATTCCCAATTTGCTAATTAAAAAATTGAACCTTCGTTCATCTAAAGCTTTTGTGAAAATATCAGCAAGTTGAAGTTCAGTTGGTACAAAATACATCTCTATTGTTCCTTTTTCAACATGATCTTTCAGAAAGTGGTACCTTACATCGATGTGCTTGGTTTTGGAGTGCTGTACTGGATTGGCAGAGATGGCTATAGCACTTTTTGAATCACAGAGAATTGGAATTCTATCAAATTGTTGGCCATAATCTCTGAGCTGAGTATTCATCCATAATACTTGTGAGCAACAACTAGCAGCAGCAACATATTCTGCCTCTGCAGTTGAAGTGGAAACACAGTTTTGTTTCTTGGATGACCAACTTACCAGCTTATTGCCCAATAACTGACAACACCCAGAGGTACTTTTTCTGTCAAGCTTACATCCAGCATGATCTGCATCAGTGTAAGCTGTTAGATCAAAACTTGAAAGTTTTGGATACCAGGGGCCTAATGATTGTGTCCCTCTGAGGTATCTGAAAATTCTTTTGACATCTGTTAAATGAGATACCTTTGGATTTGCTTGATATCTAGCACAAAGGCATGTTGCAAACATTATGTCAGGCCTACTTGCAGTTAAGAATAATAGTGAACCTATCATGCCTCTGTAGGTTTTTATATCCACAGATTCTCCTGATGGATCAGAGTCAAGTTTGACTCCGGTGGATAGAGGTGTTCTCATCGAAGTTGAATCATTGAGTTTGTATTTTTGCAAAATTTCAGAGACATACTTAGATTGACTTATGAATGTACCTTCTGAAGTTTGTTTTACTTGTAAGCCTAGAAAGAAAGTTAATTCTCCCATGAGGCTCATCTCAAATTCACTCTTCATCAACTCTGAGAACTTGTCACAATACTTTTGATTGGTAGAGCCAAATATAATGTCATCAACATAAATTTGTACTAAAAGCATCTCATTCTTGTACCTTTTGATGAACAAGGTAGTATCAATTGTGCCTTTTTCAAATCCATTGTTAATCAGAAAAGTGGACAGAGTTTCATACCAAGCTCTTGGGGCTTGTTTGAGTCCATACAGAGCTTTATCCAAATAATAAACATGATTAGGATACTCTATACTTTCAAATCCAGGTGGTTGCTGGACATAGACTTCTTCATTTAATTTACCATGAAGAAAGGCAGATTTAACATCCATTTGATAAACTTTGAATCCTTTGTGTGCAGCATAGGCTAAGAAGATTCTGATTGCTTCTAGCCTAGCTACAGGTGCAAAGGTTTCATCATAATCAATGCCTTCTTCCTGGCAATATTCTTTTGCAACTAACCTGGCTTTGTTTTTTATTATTATTCCATCCTCATCCTTTTTGTTTCTGAAAACCCATTTCGTTCCAATTGCAAATTTTCCTTTGGGAAGGGGAACTAGGGTCCAGACTTTGTTTCTTACAAACTCTTGAAGTTCATCCTGCATTGCAAAAATCCAATGAGGATCTTCAAGAGCTTCTTTTACCTTCTTTGGTTCAATAATGCTCAAAAAGTTTACATAGAAGCATTCATTGATGGTGGCAGATCTTGTTTTAACTCCTTCGGATGAGGATCCAATGATTTGATCAATTGGATGATCTTTTGTCCATCTGGTGATTGGAGCAATAATTTGTGCAGTTTAAGTTTCAGAGGCTCTGACGTTTGGTGACACCTCTGTTGTATTGTTCAGAGGCTCTAAAGGTGATACCTCTGTTGTACGGTTCAGAGGCTCTGTTGGTGATGCCTCTGTTGTACTGTTCAGAGGCTCTGAGTTTTGTTCCAGAGATGCAGATTCTTGTTCTTCATCATTTGGTTCTAGAGTTGCTTCAGATACTTCTTGATCATCTTCTGATTCACTTTGCTGATCTACATTTGGTGAAACAGAAGGTGTTAGTTCAGAGGGCCCTGAAAGAATTGTACCTGTTTCTTGAGGTTCTTCTGAATTCTCTCTCTGTCTATCTCTGAAGATAACTTCAGAGATATCTTCATCATCAAAGAAATCTTCAAATATTTTGTTTAATTCAGATTCCCTTGATGATTCAGAGATTGGTGATTAACTTTCTTGATGTTCAGAGCTTTTATTGTCGTCAAAAGTGATATTGATGCTTTCTTGGATAGTCCTTGTTCTAAGATTGAACACTCTGAAAGCTTTTGAGGCTAATGAATATCCAATGAATTTGCCCTCATCAGCTTTCTTGTCAAACTTTCCAAGATATTCTCTATCTTTCAGAATGTAACACCTGCATCCAAAAACATGAAAATATTTAATATTAGGTTTCCTATTGTTAATGAGTTCATAGGATGTAATCTGAAATCTCTTGACAATTGTAGCTCTATTCTGAGTGAAGCAGGCTGTTGCTACTGCTTCTGCCCAAAAATTTGTTGAAAGATCAGATTCAGCAAGCATTGTTCTGGCAGCTTCAACAAGTGTTCTGTTTTTCCTTTCAACTACTCCATTTTGTTGAGGAGTTCTTGCTGCAGAGAAGTTAGGGGTAATGCCTTCTTCTGATAGATAAGAATTGATTTTGGCATTTCTGAACTCTGTTCCATTATCACTTCTTAGTTTCTGAACTTTGCTGCTGAATAGAACATGTAATCTTTTCAACAACCTTATTAATATGTCAGGTACATCAGATTTAGCTCTAATGAATTCTATCCATGTGTATCTTGAAAATTCATCAATCAGAACCAGAATGTATTTCTTACCTGCTAGACTCTGTACAGAGATAGGACCACAGAGGTCCACATGAAGCATGTGCAGAGGTCTAGGACAGTTGTTTTCACTTTTGGTTTTATGGGAAGATCTTTTCATTTTTCCCATCTCACAAGCAGAACAAAGATGATCTTTGTTAAACTTTAGAGATGGTAATCCCTTAACCAAATTAAGTTTAACTAACTTATCAAGTGAGGAAAAGTTTAGATGTGAAAACTTTTTATGCCAGAGCCAGATTTCCTCACTATTCAGAGATACAAGACAAAGTTTCTCTGAACCAGTGTCTTTGATTTTGGTAAAGTTCATTCTGTAGAGGTTTCCTTTTCTGTCTGCTCTTAGCATTTCTTGACCTGATTCTGAGTGAAGAAGTGAACAATATTTTCTTTGAAATTTCACATCAAAACCATGATCACAAAGTTGACTTATGCTTATCAGATTGTGTTTTAATCCATTCACATACGCAACCTTTGATACTGAAACATTTCCTCTTGATAACTCACCATATCCTTTAATTTGTCCTTGCTTGTTGTCTCCGAAAGTAACTGCTCCTCCAGATTTTGCTTTGAATGAGGATAGCAGTTCTTTATTTCCAGTCATATGCCTTGAACATCCAGAATCTAGGTACCAGATTGGCATTGACTATTTATGCAAGACAGATTATTGTTTCTTAGGTACCCACCTCATTATGGGTCCTTTTGTGTTAGACTTTGGTGGAATTGTATGACTTTTTGGCATCTCATCTTTTGATGTCTTGCCTTTACTTGTCTTCTTTTGAGATTTTGTCTCTGAGATATTTTTCAGAGATTTATTCAAAAGGCAGTGTGATCCTTTAAAATGATTTTTCAGTTTCATCAAGAGATAAATGCAGTTACAATTAATGGAACAAGAAGAAGTAGGAGCAAAGTTTTTTTTTTATTAAAAGCATTTGTTACATTTTGACTTATTTTGAAACTAGCACTAGGAATATTACATTTATCCCTAACTACTTCTTTTCTTTTTGCTTGATAGACAGTCTTCTTTTCAAGTTGCTTTTTCTTGTTCAAAAACATCTTCTTTTCTTTGCTGCTTACTGCACATACAGGATCAATATGGTTAATTTTTGTCCATTTGCCTTTTTGTTCAGGAGAGAATTTTATTGTTTTATAGGTGTAAGAACCAGAAGTGTTTGTTTTATTCTTTGCCTTTTCTTGCAACTCTTTTTCAAGTTCCAGAGATGTTTTTGCTTGTAAACACATATTTGCAAAATCAGGACTTATTGGTATTCTGGTTTTGGTTTTCAATACTGAAATTGGAACATTCAAAATACCAGAGCCAACAGTTTCTATCTTTTTGTGAATTACATTCCCTGGTTTACAAAAAATCTGTTCATCAATCTCTAAATCAGATTCTGAATCAAAGTCAAGAAAGTCTCTTTTAGATTTAATAGAGATATCTACCTCTATTGGTTTTTTAATTTCTTTTGATCTAGAGACTTTGATGATCCGTTTCATGCTTTCTTTTCTTTTTAAGTCCTCCATGACATTTTCTTCCCAAATCTTTTGAACATCATCTTTAAACGTAGTTCTGATGTTTTCATCTGACTTTGGTGAATACAGAGGAGCATTCGGATTAAGTGAACTCTGAGATTCATTTTCAGAAGTACTTGTATCAGAGGTACTTGGTTCAAATGTCTCTGATTCACTTGAGATGAAAGCATCAAATCTGAAAATTTCTTTGGAATCATAGCTCTGAGGTTTTGTAAAGTGTACCTCTGAAGTTTCTTCTTTTATCTGTAACACAGATTCTTTAATGTCTTTTACTTCAGAGTACTTTGTATTTTTGAAATTTAACGCTCTTGCTTTTGATCCTCTTATGTTTTCATTCTTTTGAAATTATTCAGAGATGGATCTTCAGAGCTTTGGACCTTTCCTATACAGAAAGTGGAAGAAAGTGAAGTTTTCTCCAATCCATTAAATGAATTCAACTCATTGAATCCTAGCCCTTGAGAGTCCATCTGAGTTTTTATTTTGTCGAAAACACTTTGTGCATTAACATAGCTTTTGATTCGAAGATTTTGTCTATCTAGAGATTGATGTAGGATTTCTCTTTCCTTTTGAAAAAAATTGGTTAAGGCAATAGAATTGAGCCTTTCATACTCAGATTTCTTTACTTCTTCTTCTTTTCCTTTTAAAACTTTTTCAATCTCTTTTATTTCTTCTGAAAATGATTTTTCTTTTTGCTTGTTGGTTTCTTCAAGTTTGGTTTTTTCAAGAAAAATTTCTTTCTTTTCTGATTCCAGAAGATTCTTTTCTCTTTTGTAAAAAATGAGCTCTTTTGTTACTTGCTCTCTTTTCTCTTTTTCTTCAACAAACTTTTGCTTTAGATCCTGAAGTTCATTAATTAGTTTAAAAGCATCTATTTCAGGATCACTGTCAGAGGTGTAAGGAGAGTTTACCTTTTTAGAGTTGTCTTCGGATGCTTCATCAGTTTGATTTCTATCTGAAAAAGCCATACCACAGAGATTGGTAGGCTCTTCCTCACCATCACTTGTTGAGTCAGATAGCCAGTCTTCCATTTCTGCTACAAGAACTCTTTCTTTTACATTGTATTTGTATTTGTTCTTGTAGTAATCTTGATCTTTGACAAGTTTTCCTCTGCAGTTTGCAGAGAAGTGGCCTGATTTTCCACATCTGAAGCATCTTCCATCATTTTGATTTGGTGGAAGAGTGGCAGTACTTGTCTCTGGCTTCTGTTCTTGAGGTTTGAAGTATCTTTGTGGTTGTGGATACCTTGGTTGGAATGGTTGTTGTGGTCTTGTTTGTGGTGTTGCATTATCATGGTTGAAGTTTGCACCCTTTTGATCACTATATGGAGTGAATCTGGGTTCTTGTTGAAATCTTCTCTCCAGATTTCTTCTTTCTTCATTCTCTCTCCTTCCTTCAAATACCTTCTTACCAAATTTCTTGTTAAAGTGATGAGTGATTAATGCAAGAGATTTGGCAAAGGCACTTATATCTTCATCTGAGTCTGAATTAGTATGAGTTTCCTCTGCTATCAAAACCTTTTTGGATCTTCTTTTTGTTTCCAAACATTTTTGTGACTCTTCACAGTTGTTTTCTTTCGATGTTTGTTTTGAAACAAGTGCAAGGGGTCCACCCAAAGAGGTTTTTGATTTTTGCTTCATAACTTCTTTTTCATGTGCAACAAGAGTACCATAAATGTCAGTTAATGACCATGACTCAAGATCTTGGTTAGCCTGTATAGACATGGACAGTTGTGACCATTCTTCATTCAAGCTTTTCAAAAAAAGAACGTTGTTTTCCTCTTTTGTTCTTATCACTCCAAACTTTCTACATTTGTTTATTAGAATGTTGAATCTTGAGTAAGTTTGGTGTAACTTTTCATCTGGTAGAGCATGAAAATCATGATATTCATTGATGCATAGATTTCTTCTATTTTTCTGAGTTTGTAGGCCACCTTCAAGTTGATTTAACAACTGATCCCATATCTCTTTTGCAGTTTTACAAGAATCAAGTTCTTGAAAGATATCATTGGGAATGGCCATTATGAGTAATCTAACAGCTTTTGAGTCATTATCCATCATATTGTTTTCTTCATCAGTGAAGTTTGTGGTTTTCTTTTCATAATATGCAGGTATTTCGGCAGTATCTGCTGTTGCAGGAACTCTTGGTACCAACACCATTGGAATGTGAGGTCCAACGTTCACAGATCTAAAAAGATCCCTGTCCATACCGTCTAGAAAATTTACCATCCTTATTTTCCATTGGGGATATTCATCCCTTAAAAGTGTAGGAGGTTTTGTTAATGACCCAGCTGTATACATGGCACTTATGCTTGAGTTTGCCATTTAAAAAATGAAGATTTGAAGAACTGATGCTTTCTGTAATGAACTGCGATTTACTATCAAATCTAGAGCATATGATGTTCTTGAATAAACTGGGTTTATATGAACATGCACAGATATTGAAAGTTTAGAATCAATGAGATGTAAATCTATCCGAGTATGCAGATATGATCTTTCTTTGTTTTAGAAACAAAGGAGGCTCTGATACCAATTGTTAGATCCCAGATCTAATCTTGTAACAATGATATAAACAATAAGAGTAATGACAGCGGAAGTAATACAATTTAATATCAAAGGAGATTCAAATATCACAGTTCATAAAGCAGATAAAGATAAACAAGATATTCTTAGAATAAAATATTCAACTTATATTATCAGATATATATCTTCTTAAGCACACTTTGAGCAATAAGGTGATGGTCTTATTTATAGGACCATAAAGTAAGCAGTGTACTTGTATGACGAAAAAGAGCATGTTGAACAGTGACCTAATCTAGAAAGTAAATCTTATCACTAAGTGACGTGTCATCTGTTCTTCTGTTCAATCGTAGAAAACTTGTGAACATCTTCAGAGAGAATGTCTTCAGAGCTCTGACGTTGTCTTCAGAGCCTCTGATGAAGCCATCTCTGATGTCCTCTGAGTTACAATCTCTGATAAGTACTTCAGAGGCAGGTTTGTCCTCTGAAGTCTTCGTCCTTTGGAAAACGCACGGGTCGTGCGCTGTATTGGGGTTCGTGCATTGCTTGGCTGAAATATCTCATTTTGATGAGATTTTCTAAAAATCTCAGATTTATTCTCTCTCTCTCTCTCTCTCCTCTTTTCTCTCTTTTCTTCTCCGATCTTCAAGGCTCGTTCGGTTGCTAGTTTTCGGTGTTTCTAGCGAGGGGTCGGTGTTTTAAGCTTCACCTCTACGTCGTGGTCATTATCTGGTTTTCCGGGTTTTATTCTGAAAACCTATCGGTGAGTTCCTACTACCATTTTACAAACTTTATACATGTCAAAACTCTTATTTGCGAAATCTGAAGTATTTCTACGGTATGATTTTATGTTCTAAACATTTTGATATAAATGAAGTTTTTGGTGAATCTCGGGGTTCCCGGTCAGATTTGACCAAAATGACGGGTTCCGCCTTATTGAAGTAAAATGATGTTTTACTTGCACATTATGTGGTCGTTTGAAAAGGATGATTATGAACTCATTTTAATGGTTTTCGTTCTTACCAGAAGTTGAACTGGAAATGACATTTTGGTTATAAAATGTGTTTATACCATATATTTATTTATGGTTGGTTACATATGTTGTTGTGACGAGTCCTTACCATTACTAGTGGATCCCTAGGTTTTGGAGTAGACTGTTTTGTTGGGAGGTAATATTCCCCATTTTGTAACTATGGATCACATGTTTCCTCGGGGGCAACTTGGTACGGTTATGTGAGGCCGGATACTAGTCATGGTTCATGGTGATCCTAGTGAAAGAGTATACATTGGTTTCCCTTGGGAGCGCGATCTCACCTCGTAGCACGGACTCTGGGTTCATTGCTGAGGACTCCAAGTGTTTAGCTCATAACTCGGATTTGTGGTCTACTTTGTGTTACACCACTATCCTTGGTAAAATGGTCCTTTTATCACCGTTTAAGAGTTTTGGACCGAAGAGGCCCGGTTGTGGCGAAATGTTATCTTTACGAACTAAACCTTTATGAAAAGATTCCTTTATGATACTGATGTTTATATCTTTCGAGCTTTATAAACTGTATGTTCTCACCAGGCTTTAAAGTCTAACACTTTTTCTCAAATGATGTGTATAACAGGTTTCCATTAGCGGTGGGTGCCGAGGTTTTTGGAGAGACGAGTTTTGAGTCTCGAGGTTTTTGGAGATATTTTAGTATTGATGCTGGGCATTGTTAAGTCCCATTCTTTTGATGAAATCCTTGTATAGGGTTGTATAGTCTTAAGGACTGATCCCATTTATGGGAGTTAATGGATTTACTTTCGTCTTTCGTCAGGTTTTCCATGTTTTATTTTACTCTGATTTTTAGGGTGTTACAACTTGGGAATTGGAGTCAGAGATGAAATCCAAATTTCCACATTTGTTAACCGATGGAATTTTGGGACAAAATTCATTTAGGGGGAGTATTGTAATAACCCTCACCTTTTCACTTGATAATTTATAGAAGTCTAGGGGTGTGGTTGTAAATCCCTTTCTTTTGCAAGGACTAGTTTGGTAAATAAGAGGATAAATGGAGTGAACCCTCATTTCCTCCTCATTTGGTGTTGACGGTTTTAGAGAATTCTAGATAGAAGGGAGAATTTTAAGGAGAATGTGGCTCTCCTGAAATTGGGTGAAGATTGAAGAGTTAAATTAAAGAAATCATCATCTCTAAGGTAAACCCTCTTTGTTCTTAGCTTGGTGACTCCATTAATGGAGTTTTGAGTTTTTTAATTGAATGTTTCTTCTCTTTGGATGTTTTCTTGGTTAATCTCTTGAGTAGTTATTGAGTTTAGTTTATTTTGATGTTTTGGTAAATGGTTTGCTTTGAAAAAGTCACCATTGTTGATGGTTTCAAGTTTAGAATCCTACATTCATGGTCTTATATGGGTTTGGATGGATTAATCAATGATTGATAGTTAGATTGATGTTTAAAATGGTTTTGGACTTTGAATCCTATGTTTTTGGACCTTTAAATCGATTTGGGAAAGATTTGATAAGAATTTCTGGGTAGATTTTAGGTTATGAAGTCGTGCATCTCAATCAAAAGCTAAAGCAACTTTCATGCGAGTTGGGTCGCATGCAAAGTCACATTAGGCATTGTTGTGTGCCACTTCGACTTTACTTCATTCCTCGATTCATGGTAGGTTCTATTCATCGTTTTAGGTGATTTCTTTTCAGATTATAAAAGGTATATTTTGAGATAATTAAGGTGGCTTAACACCATTCTTATGTCGGTTAATTCATGTTTTCGATTTGAGTATTATTAGTCGTTAGGATGGTGTGTTGAGCCTCATATGAGTTCCCTTGATCCGTCATCTAGATGTGGAATCATCTTTAAATGGTTTTAAAGCACAAATTATGGTTTACGACTTGGTATTTTTAATTATGGTTTGTTTGTTATATCATTTATCACATGTTATATTGGTTTGAATATGTGGTTGGATTTGCACAGTGGAATTAGTGTATGTTGAGATAGTGGAATCTCTTGAGAGTTTATATTCCATGTGACTTGAATTTGTTTCACCAACACAGTGGATAGGCATCTTCTTGGGCCTTGGTTATGAATGTCAAAGTGGAGTGACGGTGGGTTTATGAACACTTTGCAAAGTCCGTTGTTTTGTGATTGGTCATCTACTTGGTTATTTTTAGACCTTTATGGTGGTTCATTATTTCAAACTTCTTATGCTTCTCTATGTTTATTAAGGGGAATTCATTAGACCTTTTGGTCTAACCTTTGCCTTTAAAACTAAGCTATTTCCAGGTAAGTTTCATGTTGAAAGCTCGTCCAAGGGAAATGGAAAGATGTGAATCACCGCCTAGTGATGGCTTAGAGTTGAAGTCTAGTTTTACTTCAGATTTGTAATCATTCTTAGTTGTGGGAAATGTTTACCACTACGTACAATTGTTTGAGACGTATTAGATACTTTTCCTTCTAAACCATTTGTGCCGGTTGGCTATATTTATTATTCGTCGTATTTTAGATATGGGTTGTTACAATTTATTATTTCATACAAGTGTCTCGGGATCTAATCGCTCAAAATCTGAAAGTACATTATATTTTTTTTGGACTTTATCCATGATTTTACCATATTAACCGATTTTATAAATCATAAAGATGAATTTAGTCAATTTTAAAAAGTACAAGAATTTATTTGTTTAGGAAAAATATTTAAAGACTTGGTTGCCCAAAACTAAAATGAAATTAAATTACACTTTTTCGAAGTTTTCTTTACATCCACTCAACACAAACTGATCGTAATGACCGAAAGTCGTAGACAAGAAATGAGTTATGTGGTTAATTTACATGATTTAAAGTTCAACTAAAGATAAACGATCATGTAAATTTTAATTTTTAATGGAACGAATATATATATATATATATATATATATATATATTTATATTTATATATAGGGAATATCAAACGAGAATGCTAACTAATTAAAAGAATAAGAGAATAATTTTAAGCCAATCATTTTATTAAATAATACCTTAAATAATTAATTCTAAAAATAAATAAATAATGGTATAAAAGTAATTTAATTATATAAATGTTATTTTAGGTATTTATTTAAGATTTTACTTTTACCATATTTGTAAATTTAATATGATTTAATTTTTTATTAAATAATTTTTTTTATTTAATTCATTTAAAATAAGCATATTTAATTTTCATCTAAAGAATTCTTGTTTTATTTAAAAAATTACAATTTTCATAAAAATCACATGTGATTAATTAACTTTTTTTCAATTTTTTTTTCCTAATCATATGTGATTTAAAATATGAAAAAACAATAATTCAAATTAAACATTGAAAATAAAAAATAATGAAAACAGAATCATATATGATGTGTAGCAAACCACAATTAAAATTAATGTATAAAATCATATATACTTCAAAACGTAATTCATAATTTTTCATTAAAATCACATGTGATTCATAATGAGTTAAAAAAAATTCAAAATGTTTTCTTAATCATATGTGATTTAAAAATTGAAAAACAATTATTCAAATTAAACATTGAAAAAAAACAATGAAAACAAAATCATATGTGATATGTAACAAAATAGAATTAAAATTAATTTATAAGATTACATGTACTTCAAAACGTAATTCATAATTTTCATCAAAATCACATGTGATTCATAATGAATTAATTTTTTTCAAAATGTTTTTCTAATCATATATGATTTAAAATTTGTAAAACAATGATTCAAACATTGAAAAAAATTAATGAAAACAGAATCATATGTGATCTATAGCAAAACACAATTAAAATGTATAAAATCATATAATGATACATAAAAGAAAATTAACGAGTCTTTTTTAAGAAAAAAATGTCGATTAATTGTGGATATCACGTGTGATTTTTGAGAAAAATAAAAATTTTTAAATAAACCAATTCAATAAAATAAATATTTAAAATGAAAACTAAATCACATTTATTTTAATGTGTAAAAAATTAAAAAAAAATTAATGAATAAATACCTTAATTAAATTTGCTACATAATCTATATAAAAATAAATGAGTTTCCATATATAATATGTATACAACAAATGACACATATGACCTTTTATGCGATATTTAAAAAAGTTTTATTTAAGATATTATTTAATAAAATGATTGGCCAATAATTATTCTCTTATTCTTTTAAATAGGCATCATTCTCGTTTGAACCCGACTATATATATATATATATATATATATATATATATATATATATATATATAAGGGTAATAATGGGTCTTCACCTTCGATGCACATTAGAATGAGATGTACCGAGATGCACCAGATCAATTCCAGTATCAAACATAATTAATGGGTGGGTTTGAGATTAAGGGTCCAAATGTCTCTTACCTTCTCACCTTAACTTTTATTCTCACATGATCTTTTGTCTATATATATATGTACATATATATATATATATAGGGAGGTTCAATAAGAAAACTAAATTTGTGAGAAGGTTAATAGATCGTTCATATATGATTTATTGAAATAATTCAATTGAAGATGTATATATAAACCTATACGAATAATTTTTAACTTCGGTTCACATATACATTTTCAAATAGATGTTTTTAATATTTTTTTTCATAATTCATATATAAATATTCCCTTCTTACATTCTAACGATATTTTGCCCTTTTATTTTAATCGCCCCTACATATATGGGTGAGATCAAACAAGAACACCCCCAATTTATGAGAATGCGAGAACTTAATACGCCATAAAAGATAACTATATGAATTTCAAATTAAAAAGAATAAAATGCTCATTTTTTTATTATAATTTGTTTGACTCCAATATTCTTATATTTCGATTTAAAAGAAACGACTGATTTTTCCACAAACAAAATAGTTATGGACGACACATGTGATTCAACACCGTATAAATGCTACGCTTTTACAAGTGTTGTTTCACATGGGAAACAACACATGAACACTAGTTTATAAATTTATAGATATATTAGGTTTATAAATGACCATGCGTATATATACATATGTATGTGTGATTTTATGTATATATAAAAGAAATAAGTATTTAGAAAAACACATGGTCAAGAGGATAATGTCACCTTTTCCATTAATTTCACTCAAGAAGAAATGATTAAAAATAAAATGATTAGATCTATAAAACTGGTCAAATTTATCATTGAATCTATGTTTATCATAACCACCCCTCTATCTTCTACAGAATATATAAAGAATTATCCGGTGCTTCACGGTCAAAGCCACAAATTTTGACCAGATAAATGGCTAGAATCATTTTTTTATTTCTCATATTTTTAGCATTTCTCAAATGAACCTGATCCTATATATGAACTATACGTTCATATATGAATCAATTAATTAGTTCATATGTGAATCAATTAATTAGTTCATATGTGAATCACAAAGGTTCATATATGAATCTGTTATTAGTTCAACTGATTCACATATGAACTTACAGTTAATTAGTTCTTATGTGAAGCAGTTACTCGGTTCATCTACGAGTCACAAAGGTTCATATATGAATCAATTAAAAGAGTTCATATGTGAATTACACTGGTTCACATATGAACATAGAACATATAGTTCATATGTGATTCATACAAGTTCATATATGAACTCATCTCATGTATTTGTAAAAATTACGAAACTATCCTTCTATTTTTGGAATATCTGCAACTTTTGACCAGTCAAAATCGTAATTGTTGCCCAGTCAATGACGCAATATTTGACCAGTCAAAACCGATCTTGACCGAATGAAATACTATGATTACTTCTCTATTTCTCATATATTTAGCATTTCTCAAATGAACCTCTCCTTATATATATATATATATATATATATATATATATATATATATATATATAGGGTGCGTTTCTTTTGCAAACCAAATAATTTGTACAAACTATACAAACTACTATTTTAGGAAACAATAGATATATTTATGGATAATGATTATGATTCATTAATAATGATTGTGATATATATGGAAAATGTTAAGTTTATTCATTATAATCATGATTTTAAATTAGGAAATGTTAAGTTTATTCATTATAATCATGATTTTAAATTAGGAAACATAATAAAATCATATATTCATTAGACTTAATGAACGACTAAGATTGGTTCACAAAGTTTGCACAATCTGACTGGTTTGCAAAAAATACGTCCCCTATATATATATATATATATATATATAGAGAGAGAGAGAGAGAGAGAGAGAAAGGGAGGATCAAACGAGAACAATAATTATTTAAAAGAAAACGAGAACTAACAAAATCATTAGTGATTTTACATTAACGTGCAAAAAAGTCATGCGGACCAGAAGCCTTGGCCAAAGTCCTTTTTTCGTGTGTTAATGTAAAATCACCAATGATTTTGTTATTTCTCGTGTTCTTTTAAAAAGGTAATGTTCTCGTTTGAACCCGACTCTCTCTGTATATATATATATATATATATATATATATATAGGGGTAGTTTAATTTGCAACCCATGAAAATCTTACAACCCATGCAACCCACTTCTTAACCGCTGGATTAATGATCGACGGTTACAATACATGTGGGTCCAATATTTTCAATTAAAAAACTCAAAAAAATAAAAACAAAATAACCGTTTTTCATAAATCCAACGGTTAAGATTTGGGTTGCAACCTTTTTAAGGGTTGCAAAATATCCTTCCACTATATATATATATATAGTAAAATTAGCAGAAATGACCAAATCTAGGAGAGGGATTGGCCACTTAGTCATCCCTCTCCCTGACTTGCAAAAATGTCCAAAAGGACGCAAATGGAGTCCCAAGGGCGTAAATGGAGCCCAAGGGCGCAAATTGCGTCCAAGATTCCAAGGGGAGTCTTGGACGCAATTTGCGCCCTTGGGTTCGATTTGCGCCCTTGGGACTCCATTTGCGTCCCTTTGGACATTTTTGCAAATCAGGGAGAGGGATGGCTAAGAGGCCAATTCCTCTCCGTGATTTGGCCATTTATGCCAAGCTCTATATCTTTATATTATAAGAAAATAGAGGGGTTTTAGAGAGCGCGTGATAGTCCACGCAGGGGCGCGTCTCTCTTCTCCTCTCCACTCGCAGGCACCACTCTAATATAAAAGAAATCGAAAGAAGGGGAACACGTGTTGTTGAGGGTTATACATGTTTGATTCGTGGCAAAAAACGATTACGAAATTTGCCTTTAGCATAATTCTGAAATTCTCTTTGTAGGATGTAATCGTCGTTTTTGTGAACCAAAAACTCAAGAATAGTTGCAGCTGAGATTTGATAATTTGAAGAGAAATCAGGAAATGGAAGGAAAGGATTATTTTTCTTCTTCATGGTTGAGAGTTTCGTTTGAGGTATAATCTCTAACAATTATTTGAAGTTTTATATGGTTTGTTAATGTTTTGAATTTCTAAGATCATGGTAACGTTTAAATTTGGTTATAGTAGAATTTTAAGTTTAAATGATGAGTTCTTGTTTTTAATGGAGTAAATCAAAAACCCCAAGTGCAAATGGGTTAAATTGGAGTTCATTTTCTAATAATTTTGAGTGTTTTTAGTGTCAAAATGTTGTATATATTAGGTCCTCCTCGCCTGCTCATCAGTTTAGGTTGTGGTATCTTAATTCATTTTGTTTTGCATTCCCTTTTATGTTGATTGCTGGTATCTCAATTAAATTTATTTTTAATTCCTGTCTGGTGAATTAAATTTTTTATTCACATAATTTTATTTGTTGATCTCTGCCATTGAGTTTGATTAAAGTTTTAATGTTTTCAAGTTACTCAATTTGTTTGTTTTTTGTACTTGTTTACAAGGTGATCGATGAAATGCTTCAATGACATCAACGACAAAAAGTTTTATATGTAGAAAGGTCCATATTGTTGTGTCTCATATATGTTGCAAACAAGAAGTTTTAGTGTTGTCACTTGGTTTTTAGGGAAGAAAAGAGCATCCTGAACTTTGAAAGTTTGTCTTAAAAGATAACAGATCAAGGTTGTACAAAGATACCATCTACATCTTGACCATTTTCAATTTCCATCATGAGTGCATGAACACATAATTGTGAATTTGATAAATTTTGTTTATTGTGCATTCTGTTCCACTTGTAGCCTTTTTTGTAGGATGGAAATTGTTTGAAAATCAATGCCAAAATGGTTTACTGTTGAAGTCTTTAGATTTAAGATCATGTCGTCATCCATCTTTTAATTAGGTTTCAAGCTACTTAGTTGAAGAAAATTCACCAAATTCTTTGTTTTGATGTGGGTCATTGTGGGTACCTATCCCAATATGCACTACATCTTGTCAAATATGCACTTAAAAAGAGGTGTATATGACTTACTCAAAGAAAATAGGCACCAACAGACCAGAAAGTGGTTGATCAAGGTGGTTGATCAAGGCTAGGAGCTTGTGCTCCCCAGAACAAGCAAAAGAGTTTCAGCTTGATATCTTTAGAAAATGAAATCGATGTATTGGAAAAGGAGTTGTCACAACGCCAACAAGATGTTTCATTTTGACACAATGATTTACATTATGGCAATATTATGATTGATGAAAACACAAGATCCATCACCTAATTGTGAATTAATTTACTAACTGTATGACCTTTCTTTATTCTGAATCTTGGCATTGATGCCCTGTTTGGTTCTTGAAATTATCTGATCTTTGACTATTCATCATACCAAAATGGAGGACAAGTGCTTGAAATGATGGGTATCGATCATTTTTAAAGTTGATCTAATCTTGTGAACCAAACAGGGCCTTAAAAGATGAAAAAAAATATTTTAAAATATTCAGGTTGGAAACTATCAACAATCATCCAAAATGATGCTATGCCTATCATAAAGCAAAAGGTTGGATGCTTGCTTTACTAATCTTGTATGATGAGTTTATGCTTTTTTTTCTTCTTTTCTCATGGAGAACATATTCAAATGAATTTGTTGTAATTATTTTTTTTAAACAGGATTATGAGTATGCCCGTTACAATCCGGTGCCTTACGATCTTGCAAACCACTTATGTGAATGGGCAACAAATTATCACACAGATACACCTCATGTTTTAGACTATAGCATGTACCCAGGTAACGTTTTGATCAGTTCTTTCCTAACGAAGGTGCCCTTTTCACATATGAAAGTTGTCTTCTTTTTATGCACATTTTGAAGTTGAATTAATTTGGGTCCATAATACTTGAGTCAAATACTTGCTTAAATGTTATGTTAGTCAAGTGTTGCAATTCCTGTATTTGAAGTATAAGTATGCTGCTTGATTGCAACACACAAGCCATCCACACCTTACATGTGTAGGATGAATTTCTTCCTTAAGCACAAAAAATAGTCCAAAGGTCTCCCCTACATAAGAATATTTATTATCTACGTATGTATAATCGATCAATGAAAACTTGCACTTAACTGCTGAAACAAAAAATTGCAGATTTGGAGGAGCGACGAAGATTTGTGCAGTCATATCTTAGCTCAACAGGTTAGTATGTGTACATATATATATATATATATATATATATATATATTTAAAATATTCATTGGTTATCCTCTAAAAATCAATATTCATATCTGGTGGTGACTTTTTTTTCAGTGGTGGTGACTTTACTTTGGAATGAAGAATTTGAACAAGTGTTTTTTAAAACACAATATAATTAGTCAAACATCCTTATCTGTAGCAACCATATAAGTCACAATGGTAAAATGTGTCTAAAAGTCTGTGTGGTTGATTGATGTTTGTATTGTAGGAAATGAAGTGCAGGATGGTGAAGTAGATGAGCTTATTGATGATGTTGAAAAATACATAGCAAATCATATTTTTTGGTGATTATGGGGAATAATCTCGGTACGTATATACATACTAAGCTCTTTTTATTTATTTATGGTTGTGATTAATTAATGTTCTTAGATATAATATATGTATGCAGAGTTATGTGAATCAATATTGATTTTGATTACATAGAGTATGCAAGGCAGAGGTTTAGGCAGTATTGATTGAGGAAGGCCCAACTCCTCCAAACATGAATCAGCAACGGTGATGGTGTTTGTGTTGGTGGTGTTAATTACATATAACATTTTTGTAAACAAGGTGAAAAAAGGGGGGGGGGGGGTTTACCTAACGCTTACCCGGGTAAGCGCATACCAAGTTGTATTACCATAACTGATAAATATAGCAAGGACCAAAAATCTTACCCGGTAAGAGAAAAAACAATGATCAGGAGTCTTATCCGGTAAGGGCGGGCGACGACTCTTACCCGGTTAGCGCTTACCGGGTAAATTGTCACATATGATGCCGTTTTAATTGGCTAAAATATTACCCAATAAGATAAGTGATAGTGTTGAATTGCACTTTATAGGACACATGGGCAGAGGGTCGTCCGAGGACGGCCGAGATCATGCCTAGTATATATATATATATATATAAGGATCCAAACGAAAACACCTTAGTTTTAAGAAAATACGATAACACCCCTTTTACTATAGTCTGTAACAACCTGAATCCAAAAACAGCTAAAATATAAAGCATTACAACCTTAAAATACGACTACAACTGAGATAATCTAAGTCTACCGGAACTTCGAGCTTCCTCCAAGTCCCAATCACGACACTGCCTCCCGCAAATCCCTTCAACGAACTTCTAACTGAACCCCTTACCTGAAAATGGTTGTGGTTTTGAAAAACGAGGGTTAGATTATGAGGTCTAGTGAGTTCCCTCTAGCAACAACATTCGTGCCAACAACAATATTTAAAACAGTTTATAAGCATTTATAAACAATTCTTCACTTTAAAACATTTAAACTTTCAATCACAAAACTACACAAATAATCGGCACACTGAAGTCACGTCACCTGTGACAACCTGTCAGTCTCACGTTGCCTTAACTGGAACACACCCTCCATGGCATAAATGAGACAGACCCCCTGGCATAAGCACTGGCGGAACACACCCTCCGATTTAGCCGTTAAACCTCCACTTCCAAATGTATGCATACAAATTATCTCAACTTTTACAACATATCAAAACATGCAGTTCATATAAAAGATCAACATGCAGTTTCATAACATCTCATGCGTTTAATATAAAACACAAGTCAACACACTTTCGGTTAGAAAGACTCGCATGGTGTCGTTGTTGAAAACTTCTCACTAATGCTTCCCCTTCTTAATTCAAACGCCTACGATTTAAAAGGATGACAAGGATGATAAGTCACTCTCTCATTTTCGGTTATCTCCAAACGCCATCATCAAAAACATTCCAAACTACAGTTGCCAATCCCCCACAAAAGGATTCTCGGAAACTGCGAAAAGCCCACTCAAAACACCCGGATCGACCTCCCGACTCCCGGTTCTGGTCGTTGCCCCTCCCGGGTTTGACTTGCCCGCCTCCCAGGTTTGGTCATGCTCGGGTCTACATCCCGGCCTCCCCGTCCCGGGCTTGGCCTTCCGGGTTCGGCCTCCCCGTTCTCGGGTTCGGCCTACCGAGTTCAGCCTCCCCGTTCCCGGGTTCTTCCTCCCCCGTTCGGCCTCCTCATTCCCGGGTTCGGCCTATCAGGTTCCCGGTCCCAGTACAAACCTACTCCCGTTTTCCCACTACAGGGTTTCTACCCGGATTGTTGATTTCTCACAGTGGCTTTAGAGAAACCACGGTTTCATACTCCACTCTCACCCCCAAATCTCTTAAACTTCAAAATGAAATAAAGAAAACATACCAAAACCTTTACACCACCAATAATCCATTCTTAACCATTTTCGTCCACAATCCACCATAATCACACCAAAACCCAAAAATAGCTCTCAGATAAAGATAAATCAGGCAAAGGTCAATAAGAATGAGATTGGTAGATTACCTTGGTGATTTTTGATGTAGAATTGCCTTTCCATAGATGCACTTCTTCCCAATCTTCTCCCAATCTGAGCTCTCCAATATCTCTCCTTATGCTCTTCCAAGCCGCCACAAATAGAAAGAAAGAATGAGACTCAAAATAGAAGGGTTTAGGGTTTTAATTCTTTTCCCAATAATTGCAATTCAGTCATTGGGCTTTGGGCTTCCAACCAAAAACCCATTAATCCCCTAAGTCCTTTAGAAAAAAAAATCTCAGTTATTACAATATCTCCCCCTCAAAAGAATTTTGCCCTCAGAATTCCATCGTCGAATAAACTTCAATAATGGGACCTCATATTCGCTTGTAGCTCCCAAGTTGCCTCTTGTCCCTTATGATATCTCCATTGAAACTTCACAAAGCCACTCTCCTTGGTCCTCAACTCTTTACTCTACGGTCAATGAATTTTTTCTGCGACCCTACGATGAATGTTAGCTTCTTATTTGCTTCCATCTTTTGCAAAGGTATCGTCATAACATCTTCCAACAACTGTTTCTCAAAAATAGAGGCATGAACACATTATGAACTCTTCATAATCTAGTGAAGCATATCCATTTCATACGTTATCTCTCCAACTCTTTCCCCAATTTTGATGGGTCCTAAAGTGGCTCAATCCCTCTTTTCCATTGAACATACCACCTCATTCTATAGAGACGCCCTCCGCATCAAACTGCCTTTTACTCAAACTCAAGGTTCAGAAGTCTTATAGCTTTCAACTCAATCACCGTAGCTCCACTCAGTCGTCCAAACCATCCTGACTGAAATCGTAGCTGTGTACGATCCTTCGGCACCGCCCTTCGATGAACCACGACTTTCTTACGTTGGATCATTTCGTATAGCACACTTGCAACCTTTCTGATCGTCTGATACCATCTGTAACATCCCGGGTCAACCGTTCCTGATATTGTCCACTTGGTCCACACACCTGGACTCACAGTTTTTAAAATGCATCTAATCAAATATTCCTCATATGTCCTCACTTTCTTAAGAGAAGGAGCTTTGTTGAATCCCATGCCACAATACACAAATCATTTACAAAATGAAATTTAGCCACTCAACTTGCCAACTTAGCACAAGGTCAACCTTGGATATCCCATTAAGCTCACAGTTGAGAGTTCCTTCGTTGGACAACATGCGATTCTAGATTACTTCCCCAATACGACTTACGTCTAATGCTAAACGTACTTTCTTTCCTGAATCAAATTGACTATGAACCAGTGACGTTAACCAAATATTCATACGCTCCCACCACATCAACCCCCACACTTGTACATAACTAATAGTAGGAAACCTCCACCATCTATCATCTGAAGTATCTGCCAACCATGCCGAATCAATACTGAAGAGACTTTTAATTTCTCGATGCATCCAACAATCTTCCAACCATATATGAAATAAATTCAAGTTCCAGTCGCTCAAAAAGAAAGTGTGATTATGCTCATGCAAAACTACTCCCATAGGCTTAACACTGACCAAAAAGCTCACTTGGAACTTTTTCTACGACAGTATTGAGTCTAATCCAATGATCCTTCATTCCAAGCGCTACATTCAACTACCTTTCCCACTTCTTTCTTGAAAACATAAATCATGTTTCCAAAGTATCGCTCACTAGCAATTGCACGCTTTTGACCAACCACACAAGATAGTTTGCCATGACCCTTGAACCATAACCTCTCATTTTCATACTTTCACTAGAAGTTTAGGTACCCACTACTGACAATAACAATCTATAAACATTGCTCCACAATTTCGGTGTCACTTACCTAACTTCATAATTCCAATTTACTCTCTTATCTCTCAGCATATCATCTCTACCACATTCGGCTAGTATAGAACATTGCCTACTCTATTTTCTGACCACACCAAACATATCGATTGCACATATACATGGTTACGCCTAACCAAACGATTTCACCAAATTCTCACTCAAGAAATCCAACTACGTCCTCTGAAATAATACTAATGTTCGAAGCCACCACACACTTCCGATTTTCCTAAACTGTTGCCTCCTCAGAAAATTCCTTCGTACACAAGGAACAATTTGCCTTCCTTAAAGATCTTGGATCTACTACACCACATTGCAAACTAACCAATCCAACACCCTCCACAATCTTTCAATGATCCCAAAATAAGCTCACGCAACCAAAAAGCACATGGTTCCTCTTTTGGGTAACCACCATCTATGACCTGAACATCTTATTCTCAAATTAGCAATACCACAATACCAACCAAACACCCATACATCTCAACAACATACTTGCCACTTTTGAATAGCTCACCATAAATATCTGAGCAAGGATTCCCACCTACGCTCATCCTATATCAACGACACAAGCCCACTACTCAGCCTCAAAGAAATTCATTACCACATCAATGACTTGTACATTCACTTTGGCATAGAATATCACTAGCACGTCTACACAACCATCACCACACCACAACATCACATTACAGTCAATCTTCACGATCATTTTGTACACAACCTAGGTACCGCCCTCTTCATACCAACAATATTTGAAATAAATTCATTTCACGACTTTGTCTTCCTCGAATATGGATAAACCACAAAATCATGATCATCTAATTCACTCAACATGTTCTCGTTCCTTGTCGGCTCATCGCGATCTGCCGGAAAACAAGTTCAAGTAATCTATAAGATTAAGTGTACTACCTCGCAGACCAAAATGCTCATTGCGCAACCACTTTAGTTGTGCTAAATACTTCACTCCTATACGAACCATCAAAACCTCATAGGAATTCACTTGTCCAAACTAGCGATCTTCCATTTTCGTAATGCCCACACAAGGTGATCCAGTATCATGCTAGGTACATACATTTCCCGAACAACCCCTTACCTCCACACAAAACTCAGTAAAATAACCATAGTCACTTCTTTAAGTTTTAGTGTCCTGACAATGACCTCAACATATAGTCATTGACTGCATTATCGACAGTCGACATGGTGATCCTTTGACAATGTCTCCGTCTAACAAGGATTTCCAATGGAACCTACTTCTTCCAACGCACCATAACCAACTATGTGCCCCACCGACTTTACACGTTGAAGGCACAAGATTCACTTATTACTTAGTCTAATTACAAGACCATTTCAAAACTCCGACTCGGCGCTGATAACCTTTCATCAAAGTACCACAAAGCTACTTATCAACATGTTGCTATAAGAAGTATCTTGACGACTTCAAATTCCACCCCAGACATAACCACCCGTCGACAACCACATCTCATGTTACCAAACAAGAGTGTAAGCTACCATAATACGAACCTTCCTAACGTTAAAGACCAAGACTTCTGTTATTCCCTGCCCTTCCCTAATGGGAACACCAAGGTCATGAATCTATCATCAACGGCTTGAACTCCACACTTCCACTATAAAAATCTTTCCTCATCCTTAATTGCAACATTTCCCACGACCTAGAGAGTTCATAGCCTTCATGCATGACAACACAATAATTTAAAAACGTTTGCACATTTTGAAATTTAGTAGGTACCACATTATGAAGCAAGCTTGAGTGTACACGACACTACACCGGCATAATTGAATAGCCATGAACAACGATCTCGAGGACCGTTCACACTCAACTCCACGATAAAATAAGCCTTATCCAACCAAAATCGATGTTGGCACAATTGAATATATTTTCAATGAAACTTTACTCATGCGATTTATTAAAATACGGAAAAATTACTTACACTGAGCGAGTCAGTCGACTCTCATCCTCATAGGCTTGACAACAACGTGTCCGTACCAATTTCACTTATAAAATCATATGATCAAATGTTCTCATGACTTCCACAACAAAGGTTAATTTATTTATAAAAAATGAAATAATCCTCCAATCAGGCAATCACCAAGTTCAAAATATATCACACAACGCAAATAAACTTGCCTTTTTATCCTAACACAGGTTTGCACACGTCAACTCATTTTCAAAACGAGAAACTCCCGAGGCACACTCACACACACATATGTATATTACGACATGACGGACTCATGTAACTTGTTCGAAAACACAATGCATGATACTCATGTTACATTGAAGGTTATTCAGTCTAACAAGGTCAACCATTTGCACTCACCAGAATTTATCACAGACTCCCTACTTCCGACCAACCAGTCAGGTTCCTCACATTGCAACAACCTTCAGCAGTAGTGCTTCCCAACATGCTTGCATGTCCAACTACACTATTACCTCCGCGACTAGTGATTTACAAGTCATGCATCTTCACTTAGACCTAAATAGGCTAACCAACAATAGCCCCTTTTTCACCTTATTCTTACCCCATATTACCAATCGAAACTGCTATCATTTCACAACTACCCTTGCCACCTTCCTTTAACTAATGAATCAAAAGGTTCATTTCCATAACTCGATTCTTGGGTTGAAGCTCTTAAGATCCCAATTGATCGACATAACAAACTACCATAGTGGAGACTCACTAGAAACTAGGATCTCACCTCCAATCGTTTATTCTTCCCTTTTTGGACCCAAGAAGTTCTTCCTCAAGTCAAATCATCTACATCCGGAACAATACTCACCCTAAACGGTGTTAACATTGATACCATAAACGAGCTCACACAATACACCAAACCAACGCTATCATTGCAATGATAGAACTCACTACCCATTACTACACCCATCAATAATCTCAACTATAGTAATCAAGCATACTCATGCACCTATAATTTATAATGGTGTTGGCCAGATGCAATTCTGAATTACCATACATGAGAGTCCTCAATTGTCACAATTTTCGATGATCAAGATTTTCCTTAATGGCTTCCTATATCTTAGTTATGCCCCCCCAGAAAGTTTAGGCCCATCCGGTCACCTAAATCCCTTAAACTATGGCTCTGATACCAATTGTAACAACCCGAATCCAAAAACAGCTAAAATATAAAACATTACAACCCAAATGGTAAAATACGACTACAACTGAGATAATATAGGTCTACCAGATCTTCAAGCTTAATCCAAGTCCCTATTACAACACCGCCTCCCGCAAATCCCTTCGACGAACTTCTAACTGAACCCCTTACAAATGGTTTTAGTTTTGAAAAGCGAAGGTTAGACCATAAGGTCTAGTGAGTTTCCTCTAGCAACAACATTCGTGCCAACAACAATATTTAAAATAGTTTATACGCATTTATAAACAATTATCCACTTTAAAACATTTAAACTTTCAATCATAAAACTACACACGTAATCGACACACTGAAGTCACGCCATCTGTGACAATGTGTCAGTCTCACGCTACCTTAACTAGAACACACCTTACATGGCATAAACGAGACACACACCCCGACATAAGCACTGGCGTAACACACCCTCCGACTTAGCCGTTACACATCCACTTCCAAGTGTATGCATACAAATTATCTCAACTTTTACAACATATCAAAACATCCAGTTCATATAAAAGATCAACATGCAGTTTCATAACATCTCATGCGTTTAATATAAAACACAAGTCAACACACTTTCTATTAGAAAGACTCACCTGTGTCCTTGCTCAAAACTTCTCAAAAACACTCGAAACACTCGAAACTACAGTTGCCAATATCCCACAAAAGGATTCTCGAAAGCTGAGAAAAGCCCACTCAAAACACCCGGATCGACCTCCCGACTCCCGGTTCTGGTCGTCGCCCCTCCCAGGTTTGACTTACCCGCCTCCCGGGTTTATTCATGCTCGGGTCTATACCCCGGCCTCCCCGTCCCGGGCTCGGCCTTCTGGGTTCGGCCTCCCCGTTCCTGGGTTCGTCCTACCAGGTTGGCCTCCCCGTTCCCGGGTTCGGCCTCACCGTTCCCGGGTTCTGCCTCTAGCGTTCGGCCTCCCTGTTCTCGGGTTTGGTCTATCGGGTTCCCGGTCCCGGTACAAACCTACTCCCGTTTTCCCACTACCGAATTTCTTCCCGGATTGTCGATTCCCAGATGGGTTCTGACAGAGGCTTTAGAGAAACCACAATTTCATACTCCAATCTCACCCCCAAATCTCTTAAACATCGAAATGAAATAAAGAAAACATACAAAAACCTTTACACAACCAATATTATCCATTCTTAACCCATTTTCATCCACAATCCACCATAATCACCCCAAAACCCAAAAATAGCTCTCAGATAAAAAGATATCAGGCAAAGGTCAATAAGAATGAGATTGGTATATTAACTTGGTGATCTTTGATGTAGAATTTCCTTTCCGTAGATGCTCTTCTTCCCAATCTTCTCCCAATCTGAGGTCTCCAATTTCTCTCCTTATGATCTTCCAAGTTGCCACAAATAGAAAGAAAGAATGAGACACAAAATAGAAGGGTTTAGGGTTTTAATTCTTTTCCCAATAATTGCAATTCAGTCCTTAGGATTTGGGCTTCCAACCAAAAACCCATTAATCCCCGAAGTCGTTTAGAAAAAAAAAGATCTCGGTTAATAGTCAATCACATGTGATAAAATCATAGACACAAGCGACATTTGGCTCGACATACGTTGCATGCCAAGTCACCCACACACCACTAGACACTCTCACATGTATTATCATACGTGTTAAGGGTGCTCTCGATGTGGTACTATAATCCATTACATGTGATCCTAAATCAGAGACGTGAACGACCTTTGGTGCGACATAGATCGCAAGCCAAGTCTTCTGCACACCACCAAGTTTCTTCATGTGTATTATTATAACAACCCAAACTCATGACATAAATCAATACCAACTTCAATAATTATCACGCCAAACGACCCAAAACAACATCTGAAATTCAGGGATTTCGTAAGGGAAACATAATACACAACTGAGAATACAAGGAAAATAAAACTAAAATGGAGGTCGACTAACCCAGCTCCAGCTCACACCTTCTCTTCACCCTTATCCGATCCTCCTATCTCACGCCTGCCTGAAAAGGTTTTTAGTTTTGAAAGAGCGAGGGTTAGACCAAAGGTCGAGACTTCACATAGTCCCAAAATCCCCAACGATCATCGATTCAACCTAGGCTAAAACTTCCAATACCCGAAGGCAAACAACATATTACTCCCTCCCTTAATTACTCAGACTTTAGAAGAAAATATAACCTTTCAACACTAGCAAGTAACAATCAAGAGAAAGCTTAACTTGAAGAAAGATTATTACAGGTTTGATTTCTCTTCAAATGCTCCCTTTTTCCCTTCTCAACTCCCAATCGCCTTAGGTTATCTCTCAAACACCAAAATTTCAGCTGCCAGTATGAAATAAGAGTAGGTCTTTAGGGTTAAATCCCTTTTTCCCACGTTACACAATAGCCCCTCGCACTATGGACTTTGATTAATACTCCACCAAACTATACATATTAATCATTTGAACACGATTGTTACAATATCCCCCCCAAAAGAATTCAGTCCCCGGAATTCCATCGCTGAACAAAATGGGGTACTGGGATCTCATGTCCGATTCCAATTCCCACGTCGCCTCTTGCCCCTTATGAAATTTCTACTGCATTTTTACAATCCGAATCTCTTTATTTCTTAGCTTCTTCACCTTAGGGTCCAAAATGGCCACCGGTTCCTCTATGAAGCTTAACTTCTCATCAACGTGAATATCATCCAACAACACTACCATGTCAGTTTCCGTCAAACACTTTTTCAGATTTGACACATGAAAAGTGGAATGGATCCCACGCAGATCCTCGGGTAGTTCAAGTTTGTAGGCTACCTCTCCAACTCGCTCGATGATAGTGAATGGCCCAACGAACCTTGGTCTTAACTTCCCTTTCTTCCCGAAATGGATCACACCCTTCCAAGGCGAGGCTGGTAACTTTACCTTGTCCCCACTTGGGAATCATGACTCATAGTTTTCAATTTAGTCAACTTAGTTCCACTGAAATGCCCAAGCCATTCTGATCCATTACATAGTCGTACGTATCTATCAGATTTACCCCTTGATTAACCACAACTTCCTTAAAGAAAAGATTTTACTGGAGTCAACATCATGAGAACATGCATCACCGACTAAAAAAAATAACCACGCAATTCGCCAACATAACATATGGCCAACCTTAGACATCACCATCAACTCACAGTTATGAGTTTCTTCATCCGGTAACCTGCCATTGCCAAGTAACCTCTCTTAATACGGCATACGTCTAACGCAAAAGCACTTTCTTTCCCGAACCACATTGATCACAACTTATCGGTGTTACGCAACTCATACACGCTAAACATACATCGCCCCCAATGTCAACACCCGAACTTCCTACATATTGAAAGAAAACTTTCACAATTCAAAACTTTCGTAGTCCACCAGCTCCAACTGACCAAATAAAGTGACACATACTTCAATTTCTCATTGCTTCCACAATCGTCCGAACATATGTGCAATAAAACCAAGCTTCGCTCGCTAAACACGGAGTGACCATGCTCACACAAACTATTCCAAATAGTTTAACACTGGACGACCGACTCACTTGGAATCTTTTCCACACAATATCAAGTCTGACACTATGGTCTTTCACTCTGAGCACCACATCCAACCACCTCTTCCACTTTCTTCTCGAAGACTTCAAACCTACCTCTAAAGACCGGCTCACTAATTAACGGTGCAAGCTTTAGACCAACCGCACGATTTAGATTACTCAACACTCAAACTGCAACGTACGTCATAATCTCTTTCTCACACCCACACTAGGGGTTCATAAACTTACTAACGACAAATCTGAAAACATATATCCACATTTCTGTATCACTTGCCAAACTTCTTACTCTCAGATTACCCACCTTTCCGACATAATATCTTCACTCCCTTCTCGTTGCATGAAACACTGCTCACCCAACAATGCTTACTCCATTCCTCGATGATCCCCAAATGTGTCGAAAACACATTTACATTACTATACTTAGTCAACCGATTACCCACAATTCTTACGCGAGATAACCAACCAAGCTCTCCCAAAACATTACCCACTACTCAAAAGCACCGCACAATTCTCGCTCCCGAAACAGGATTGCCCAATCCACTAGAATACTTCGACATGCTCACGGATTTCCTGTCTACTACATAACATCATGAACTAAACGGTTCGACATTTCCATCAACTTACTAGGGTATAAGATAAACCTGCCCATAACTCGTCGCAACCTAGAACACATGTTTCCTCTCTTAGATAGCCACCAACTATCATTTGAAAATTATCCTCAACTTGATACCAATTGTTAATCGTAAAATCCCAAAACAATCAAGCAATTACTCAATAATATGACAATTAAGATCATGAACTAGAGAGAGAAACTAGAGAGAGAAAGTAGATCTTCATTAGCCACAAGTATGATGATACAATAACGTGCATACAACTCTAGCAACTCGTTACTACAAGATTACAAAAGCCACAAGGCTAAAAGCCTATTTAAACAACCTATCTAAACAAGACTTAACAACTAAGGAAACTCTACATACTTTGACTTTCCTAATACATTGACAATGTTGACTTTTACATCTTTGACTTTCCTATTAAATCTTGAATACAATATTTAGACTTAACAAATACCTCGATACCAACCAAACATCCACACGTCTAATCCACATACTTGCCATTTACAAATCATTCCCAAGAAACCTCTGGACGAGGACGCTCATCCTATAACAATAACACCAGCCTTCTACATATCCTCTAGGAAGCTCCTTACCACTTTAATGAATTGCACGTCTAGATATGGCATAAAAAAAATCATTAACTCAAAGATATAACCATCACCCTACCACCTCATCACAGAACAACCAAAATCTCCACGACCACTTTGCACACATACATATACCGTCCTCTTCTCACTGATCATAACACCAATATCTAAATTCAAGGCATTTCACGACCTTGTCTTTCTTGAATCTAAACAAATCGCTAAAACCATGATCCTTCAAACCACTCAACAAGATATCGCTCCTTGTCGGCTCATCGCGACTTGCCAAAAACAAATTCTGGTAGCCTGTAGGATTAAGCGTACTACCCCGTAGACCTAAATGCTCGAAGCGCAACCCCTCCAGTTGTGCTATATATAAATTTCACTACTACATAAACCATCAAAACCTCATCGAAAGAAATCACATGACCGAACTAGCGGTCTTCCATTTTCGTAATACCCACACAAGATGGTCCAACATCATACCAGGTACACACCTTTCCCGAATAACTCCTTGCTTCTTCACGAAAACTCAACGAAACTATCCATAGCTATATCTTCATTTTCAGTATCCCGTCATTGACCTCAACAATGGTCGTTGGCTTCAACATCAACAATTGACATAGTGATACTTCAACCATGTTTCCGACCAACAAGGATTCCCAATGGAACCTACTTCTTTCAATGCAACAACCTATTGCCATAAAAATATCTTAACGACTTTGAATTTCACCCCGGACACAACCATCTGCCGACATCCACATCTCAAGTCACTGAACAAGAGGGTAAGCCATTATAATACAAACATCCTTAACTTCAAAGATCGAGGCCTCCATTAATCACCTTCGTTATTCACCACCCTTCCCTAACATGAACACCAAAGTCATGAATCGACAACCCATTGTTCGAGCGCCACACTTCCATTCTCTAAACCTTCCTCATCCTTAGTTGCAACCTTTCCCATGACCTAGAGAGTTCATAGCCTTCATGTGTGACACACAATAAATTTAAACTTTTGACACATTTGAAAATTTAGTAGTTAACACATTATGAAAAAAGCTTGAGTGTACACGACACCACACCGACATTATTGATTAGCCATGCACAATGATCTCGAGGATCGTTCATCCTCAACTCCACGATAAAATATGCCTCACCCCACCCAAAATCGATGTTGACACAATTGAAATTATTTTCGATAAACTTTACCCACGTGATTTATAAAAATACAACAAAATTGCTTACATCGAGCGAGTCAGACGACTCTCACCCTTATTAATATGACAACACATGTCCGTACCAAATTCACTTATAAAATCATGTGATCAAACGTTGTTATGATTTTCACAACAAAAGTTAACTCATTTATAAAGAGATAAAATAATTCTCCCACACCAAAATCTAAATTTATCACTCAACGCAATAAACTTGTCTTTTCAATAAAAACACACGTTTACACGCATCGTCACGTTTTTAAAACGAATACTTCGTAAGGCACACACACGCCAAGATATCTGATATGAATTATATGAAGTACTCCATCAATTTGTTTGAAACACAATGCATGAGACTCACTTGACATTGAAGGCTATTTACTCTAATAAGGTCAACTGTTTGCACTCACTATAATTTATCCCAAACTCCCTACTTCCGACCAACCAGTCAAGGTCCTCACATTTGCCACAACCTCCAGCACCAACACTTCCCAACATCCTTGAATGTCCAACTACCAGTTACCATCACGACTATCAATTCGTAAATCATGCATCCTCACTTTGACCCCAAATAAACTTACCAACAATAGCTCATTTCCAGCTGATCCTCATTACATTTTATCAGTCAACACTGATATTGTCTCTCAACCACCCTTCAATTAACTACATCTTCAAAAGCCTCATTTCTCTCCTTCGAATCTTGGGTTAACACTCTTCTGATTCCCACTGATCGACATAACAAACTACCAAACCGGAGACTTCCCTTGAAGCGAAAAGCTCATCTCTAATTGTTATTATTTTCCTTTTAGACTCGAGAGATTCTTCCTCAAGACGAGATATCTACATCTCGCACAATACTCATCCCTAACGGTGTTAAACTTAAAACCATAAGCGAGCTCACACAACACGCCAGACGAACGCTATCATTTCAATGATAGACTCACTACCCAAAATCACGCCCATTTATCATCTCAACAATAGTAATCGAGTAGGCCCATGAACCTGTAAATTCATAATGGCATTGGCCAGATGCAATTCTGAACATGAGAGTCCTCATTATCGTTGTCATGACTCTCGACGACCAAGGTCTTCCTTAAAGGCCTCCTAAATATCAGCTGTGTCCCCCTACTCCACAATTTAAGTTTAGGTCCATCCGGTCACCTAAATCCCTTAAACTATGGCTCTGATACCAATTATAATAACCCAAGCTCACGACATAAAGCAATACCAACTTCAATAATTATCAACGCCAAACGACCCAAAACAACACCTGAAATTCAGGGATTTCGGAAGGGCAACATAATACACTACTGAGAATACAAGGAAAATAAAACTAAAATGGAGGTCTACTAACCCATCTCCAGCTCACACCTTCTCTTCACCCTTATCCGATCCTCCTATCTCACCCCTGCCTGAAAAGGTTTTTAGTTTTGAAAGAGCGAGGGTTAGACCAAAGGTCTAGTCAGTCCCCTCTATCAACAGTTCAAACAACAGAAGTATTGAAAAGATTTATAATAACATAAACCAATTCATTTATAAAACAACACCGCACTTACAAAACATGCTTCTGGCACACACTACATTCACTCGAAAGTGACAGCGTGTCTGACTCATACTGCCTTAACTGGGACACCCCCCAATGGAATAAACGGGACACACCCCCAGGTATGAGTACAGGCGGGACACAACCCTTACTTTGGCCATACTCGCTCACAATAATGTATGCATACATTTAACCAACAATAAAATCATAAACCACGATTATAATAAATCTAGCATGTATAAAACTCACATAACAATAAAATGCTTTAAAAATAAACTTCCACATGCCTTTAACCACTTTAACATTGAAAAGTATTTAGTTAGAAAACTCACATGATACTTATCGCTTAAATCCCCTCGTTCAACTAGAAACCGATAACATCCCCTATAGCGTAAATGAATAATTGTGAGTCCTCTAACTACTCTCGGATAAACGGTCCTAACTCGAGAATTCCTCTCAAAGGTGACAACTTTCTCTCAGATTACGCACGAGACTCGATTACGGGATTTTTCCCAACTCTCAACGGGTTTTGGGCCGAACATACACACGATTACTGGGTGGTTAACTTACCCGGTTCACAGCTAGATAATAACCCGGTTCGCCCGGTCGATGAGTACACGAGACTACCCGATTGCTAGACTCCTGGGGTCACCCGATCCTCTGAACCCAGAATCACCCGGGCACACCTCTCCCGGGATCACCCGGTTAATATAAACCCGGGATCTCCCGATACACACACCCCCCGGGATCCCCCGGTCATAACAGCACCTCGGGCTTCCCCGGTTGAGAGCTCCCGAGGTCGCCCGGTGGGGGAACTCCCCACCTCGGCCTAAGCAGCAGCGACGCTTGCACAACATACTGCAGGCGACGATTTCCAACACCGGAAATTGGCACACAAACATAACAAGGCCGAGACTTCACATAGTCCAAAAATCGCCAACGATCATCGATTCAACCTATGCTAAAACTTCCAATACCCGAAGGCAAAAAACAGATTACTCCCCTCCCTTAACTACTCAGGCTTTAGACGAAAATATAACCTTTCAACACTAGCAAGTAACAATCAAGAGAAAGCTTACCTTGAAGAAGATTATTGAAGGTTTGATTTCTCTTCAAATGCTCCCTTTTTCCCTTCTCGACTCCCAATCGCCTTAGGTTCTCTCTCAAACACCAAAATTTCAGCTGCCAGTATGAAATAAGAGTAGGTCTTTAGGGTTAAATCCTCTCTTCCCACGTTATACAATAGCCCTTCGCACTAAGGACTTTGATTAATACTCCCCCAAATTGTACATATTAATCATTTGAACACGATTGTTACAATTATCACATGTGATAAGGACTTTTTTACGCTCTCGTAAAATAGAGGTGTTCTCGTTTGAACCTTCATATATATATATATATATATATATATATATATATAATTGAAAATGTTTAATAAAAAAAGGGAGTCTTATTGATCCATACTAAAAGATAATTTTAATTTATAACATTATTATCTTTATGTATAAATTTGTGATCTTTGATTGTTAAACAATTTAATTATTCATTTGATTATTTAATATCTTAAACAAATACCATTTAACAAAAATATAATTAAAAATATATATTATACAAAAGTCAATGTTTTTAATGGACTCGTAATAATGCTCAATGAGGTTTGTCCCATCATTTTCATGATACAAGAATCGACTCAAATACTATTTGTAAAACCACATAACCCAAAGCAGTACGCTAGTCCAATTACCTCCGAATACCTTTAAAATCATACTGAAAGTTATTTGGTAGCTCACAACTTTGAGTTTATAAAGAACTCATGGATCAATTTTCCAACGATGTGGAACGGGTTTCTTACAATAACGTTCTTCCTCTTTCATTTTTTCACTAACCCTTGCAATATGTTTAATAATTAATAGAGATGCGCAACTAATCCCCATTTGATCTCGAATTAATCCTAAAAGTTCAATTTTAGTAGACATGTCGATTGCACATATATTTTAAAATTTTAACACGAAACCGCTAGTAACAAGGTAGGTTTAGGCTCGAGATCTGTGAAAAATACTTGCTTATAAGGGCATCTCTAACTTATGGCTAAAAGTACAAAAAATGAGGTTTCATTACTACAATCCACCACTATAACACTAGGCTATGTTTGGCAAAAAAAAAGCTAGCTTATAAGCTAACTTTTCTTCCTGGTATGTGTTTGGATGACCATAAGCTAGCTTATTGAAACACTACTCAAAGTAGCGTTTTGAAAAGCTAGCTTATAAGCTATAAGCTAACTTATAAGCTAGTTTGCCAAACAAAGACTAAAAAGATAGAGGTCATCAAACTTGGCCTCTATATTTTAAATATTATTATTATTATTATATTAATTTTTTATAATTATTATACATATTGATTTATATTTAATATATTGATTAATATTTTATACTAAGTTTAGTAGTTTTGTTTTGTGTTTTTGAATTGTAAATTTTATGTAAATAATTTAATTTTTTTATTAAAAAATGAAAAAAACAACATAAACAAAAATGTGAATGGTTTTGTTATAACTTTGAAGAATAAAAAACAAAAATACATAAACAAAACATTTGTATAGTAATAAAATATTTAACCAAATAAAGTTTCATCATCAACAATTTAAAGATACATAATATTGGTTACTTTAATGTAATATTATCAATTAAAGCATTGCATCACTTTAAATTTAAAAATAATTAAATACTTTATTTTAAATATCAACTAATAATATTTATTAATTATAATAATTAATAAAATAGTATACTAATAAATAAATATGTTTATTTATTATTAAAAAATATTTTTAGTGTATACTTGGAGTGATTTTTTTTGTGTTTAATAGAGTTGTTCATGGGCGGTATGTTCCGCTAGACCCGGCCCGTCCAGCCCGTTAGAAAAGCGGGCTTGGATAACCATTTTAGAAAATATGGACGGGCTTGGACGGGACCGTTCAAGTTAACGGGCGGGATCGGGCAATGAAAAAGAAAATTTGGACAGGCCCGCCCAGCCCGTTATATAATTATAACCAATTAAAAAAATTATATAATTAATATTGTATTAAAAAAGTTTATAAGTGGTTTTGGGTTGGACTCCCTCTACTAAGTACAACTACCACCTAAATATATATGTTATATGTGATGTGTCATATAGTACATTTAGGATCTCCATCTTGAAATATTAGGTGGTTAAATATTTTGTTGTTTAGGAATCCGAACTTCGAAGGTGATAATCTTTGTAGAGAAAAAATTCATCCTCCATATTTTGTGAAAAATATTTTTTTCTTATGTTGTATACATTAGTATATTTACGTTTGTTTAGTTGAAAAAAAAATATGTATTTTGAATAATTTTACATAACTTACCATTTTATACACGTTTTTTTAAATGTAAATTTTCAGGCCCGTTAGCCCGTTGGCAAACCCGGCCCGTTTATAGGGCGGGTATGGACAAGTTTTCAAGCCCGTAAAAACGGGCTTGTGTTTACTATATTAGGCCCGTTGGACAAGAAAAATATGTTAGGCCCGGCCCGTGTCCCGTCCAAGCCCGTAAATGATCACCTTTAGTTTAATGGTATCATCATTTTTAGTGTTTTTAGTCTTTTTAAATGGTTGGATTGAGGATGGTCTAAGTCATGTTAAATATTTGGCTGTATACTAATACTTTTTTATTTTTGTAAGATTGTTTTTCATGTATTTAACTATATCTGTATGTTGCGATATTCTTGAAAAATGTATTCCTTTTATTAATTAGTATAGATGACATTGAAAATTTAACCCAAAAGGCTTAACATCAATGCTGAAAATTGGTGTTCACTTGGGACTGTAATGTTTGGATTGATCCTAATTTGCATACATCAAAGACTTAGGGGTTGTTTATTTTTTTAAAAAAATTTCTTAGTGACTTTTAAATCTGAATCGTTGAGACGTTTTTACACATCACCTCTTATTAATCATAACTAAATTAAGACTTTAGACTTTAAACCTCTTAAAAAACAAACGACACCTTAGACTGTTTTTAAGATGCCAAAAAAGAAAATAACTTGAACTGTTTTTACATGGTTTTATTGATTGTCAAAAAAACAAAAAAAATTAAAAAACCATTTTCTACATCAAAGTTATAGTATCTTTTATGAGACAAATTGTATTACATGTTTTTTTTTCGGAAAAGTTTTAAAAAACCCAATAAACTATCATATTTTGAATGGTTAAGTCACTGAACTATTTTTTTGAATGAAAAAACCATTAAACTTTCTCATTTTGATTGATTAAGTCCCTCAGCTATTTTTTTGAACAAAAAAACCATTAAACTTTCTAATTTTGAATGATTAAGTCCCTCAACATTTTTTTTTGAATAAATAAATCATCGAACTTTTAAAAATTGGTTACCTTTTTTTAAAGATACCTGAAACTGACGATGAAAGTTTTAAAGTAAAAACAAATCAAAATCAGTTTTACCGTTCTCAAATTACACGCCATTAAAACCCCTCATAGACAATCGTATCGCTCTGGCTCACCTCTCCCCCATTGCCCTTACATTGTCCGTTCTCCATATCACCTAAAACATTGTTGCTTCTGGCATCGATCTCTCTCTTTTTGATCTATTTTTTATTTATCAAAAGAGGAAGAATCAAAAGATAATTGGTTCCATGTAGTTTTTTTAGGTTAAAATGATGTAAGTAACCAATTTTTAAAAGTTCGATGATTTAATTTTTTTAAAAAATATGCATGGACTTAATCATTCAAAATTGGAAAATTTAATGGTTTTTTCATTCAAAATGAAAAAGTTTTATTCAAAATGATAAAGTTTAATGGTTTTTTCATTCAAAAAATTAGTTTAGGGACTTAACCATTTAAAATGGAATAATTTGTTGGGTTTTTGTGAACTTTTTCTTTTTTTTTAGTTCTGCTATTGAAGAACCTAATTTTAAAATAAACTTATTAATTTTCTTTGTTTAAATTTTTTTATCATCTACATCAGTTTATTTATTTTTAAATGAATTTTATTAAATAAAAATCGAAATAATATACATAATATTTTGATGTAATTGGTCTTATTTTTTGAGGTAATATAATATTTAGTGAGGTCGAACAAAGCACGTGAGTTGCCAAAAGTGGGATACGCCTGTGACAGCAAAAGCACGTGATCCACATGGCGTTGGATCTGTAGAGTGTCTATTATTGACTCCCTTTTCTCTTCATAATGGGATCCCACGGGCCACGACGCCGTTTTCTTGATGCAAAGGGATACCACGGCACGCAAAATCCAACAATATACCGAGCACAAATCATGGACATTCACATCTCACCCCATCCCTAAATTCTAGGAAATATGCCTAGTTTTTTTAATTTTTTAATTTTATATAAATTTATATAATATAAAGAGTAAATTACAAATTTCGTCCCTGTGGTTTGGTGAAAATTTGGATTGGGTCCCTCAAATGAAATAATTATAGAAATGGTCATTATGGTTTCATTTTTATTATGGACCAAGTCCCTCATGTTAACAACCGTTTAAGATCCCCGTTAACTTAGAAGCATTTTCACGTTTTTGTTTTTGTTTTTTTTTAACGGCAGAAATATACCTTTATTACCAACCAAACACCAACCACTGACAAAGGCAACTAAAAACCGAGCGCAATAAACCGAGCACGCAACTAAACAAAGAAAAAAACACAAAAGGGAAGAGTTTGCGAGCCACAAACCCAACCAGACGAAGCACCAGAACGAGATCGTAACTGATTGGTTATTATACCAAACCGAGAGGCCGAACCAAGTACTCGAGCAATCCAAACCAACCGCCGAAGTGGATCACCCAACAACTGTGTTTGGACAACACTGTCTTAAACCTGCATAGCTTAATCCCCCTTTTGACAGTCGAACACGACCTCGCACCATCTCCTTCTCGCTACCCGAACCAACGTCAAATAACCAGCAGCCCATAAACCATATAAACAGCCCTTCGACCTGCCTTTTCAAGCCCCTGAACGATCTTTAGAGGAACCAGCTTCACAGGCACATAAGCGAGAGACAACCCCAAACTTCACCGTACTTAGTCCACGCACAGACCCACGAACAGACCTAACTCGACCGAGGTGCATTTCATTAGAGCTAACTTGGGCAGCGTACACCTTACCGAACCGTCACATTGCATTAGTATCGATCCCTCCTTGCTCTTTACAGTACCCTCATTCTCAGCAACTGTTGTGACCCGAAGAACGCTACCGAAGGCAACCATTTGAACCTCAGCCTTAAGCCTCAACCTGTCACCGGAGCCTTTCAAAGGTTACCATTAGCAGGTTGTCACTGCGGCCTTTCCCGCAAACTAATTCTTTCAAAGTAGCTTCTCAATCTTGCGCCAAACTGACAGTTACACCACCTTGCAAGTATCGAAACAAGAGGAAGGCGAAACCCGCCCGAACCCAACAGTTCCAATTTGACACTTAAAACCAACACACACTGGCCACTATAGGATTCTGTAAGGCTAAACCCGTTTGCGAGAAGTAAACCCACCCATCCCCACAATAATCCACTATCGGTCCCCCTATACTACACCTAGCATTCCCACTTGAATCGCACCACCTCGAAGACCCCTGTTAGTTCGAACTGACTCACTGATCAGCACCTGCCTCCCCTCCCACTGTCCCCTAAATCTGCGTATATCCTTCATCTTCATCTAGTGGCTGCTAGCAGCAGTAGCCAAACTTCTACTATCACCCTTAACCATGCTCGAATCTTCCCCCACTGTTTGCTCATAATTATAGCACCGATCTGCCCCATTTCCTCCCTGCGATTCTGCTCGACAACTCTCTCCCCTTTCGATCATGTCCAATCTATTAGATGCTCGGACACGATAACCACGAAGCCCAATCCATTTCTAACTCGGTGTCCCTTCTAGTTACCCATTCGAAAGTTTTATTTGAAATTCAAAGATAGAATCTAAACCTACGTTTCTAACTTTATCGAAGACAACTTTATTTCTATTAGTCCAAATAAGATAAAGGACGCAATATATCACCGATGTCCATCTCTTCAACCCTCTTGTACTAAAACACATTTGATTTTCAGCCCCGAGTAGACCATTCAACGTGTTTACCGAATCTACATTGACATTCCACCATCTCCCCACTAACTTCCAAACCCTCTTCACCACCTCACAGTTAACTAATGCATGATCTACCGATTCAATCTCCTTACCACATCTCGGACACAAGATAGAATCTAGGTCGACACCCATCTTATCCAAAACCGATCTAGTTGGGATTCTACATAATTTTGCTCTCCATAGGAAAATGCTAACCTTTTTCGGAATTGCTTTTATCCAAGAGGTTCCCGCTTCGATTCCTACTCCCCTAGAGCGTTTATCTTCAATCAAGTCCCACAATTTTTTAATCGTGAATCCACCTTGCATATCTAACTTCCACGATGCCCGGTCCACTGTCATTTCCTTTGGAGTATGTTCCGAGACCAAGTTTTGTAGTTCCTCCAACTCTCCAATTTCTCACCCTCTCGGTTCCCTTCTCCACCCCCATTTCCACCCCCAATCATCTCCATGTTGCTCCCCTCTATCCCTAACCAACATTTCTCTATCCGTTTCTAAATAGAAAAGTCGATTAAACCTCTCCTTGAGACTACCATCTGACACCCATCTATCCTCCAAAAACTGAATACTCACACCATCCCCCACTTGTTCCCAAATGACTCCGTGAATAACACCCCTTCTTTGTCAATTTCCTTCCTTATCATTATTATACTTGCCCACGTCGAATTATCCCCCGCCCCCCTATGCTCTCGATAAATCCCCCATCCCTACCGTACACACTCTTAATCACCTTGACCCACAAAGCTCCATTCTCGTTATGGAACCTCCACCACTATTTACCAAGTAGACTCCAATTAGCCTCCTTGAGACCACCAATATTTAACCAACCTCTACCAAATGACCCCAACGTCGTATCTCACTTAACCCAAACCCGACCAAGACCCCCATTTCTATTCTCACCCCTCCCTCCCCCTCCCCGACCCCAAAATAAATGACTTTGCAAACTCTCCAATTTTTTAACACACCTATTGGGGTACGAAACAATGACAAAAAGTATAATGGAACGCTACCAAGTACTGATCTTTCCAACGTCCATCTTCCTCCAAACGAAATTTCTTTTGCTTTCCACGGTGCTAATTTGTTCTTCACTTTTTCTATCACCGGATTTCAATGAGAAATTTTTCGCATTGAAGCACCCACCGAAAGTCCGAGATGCATGAATGGCAAGGAGCCACATCCCAAATCCCTCGCCCACCCTTGGATTTCATCTTCCGGAACTCCCACACCAAAAAGTTTGCTTTTGCTCAAGTTCATTTTTAAGCCCGATACCGCATGGAAGCACTTTAGTAACTTTAAGAGGTTTTTGAAGTTCAAGAAATTCCATTTCCCGAAAAAAATAACATCGTCCACGTATTGGAGATGTGATATCAGAATTTCTTCCGTCCCCACTTTAATACCTTTGAACAATCCTTTTGGAACTGCTTCCTCCATAAGAATATGGAGGTTTTCGGTGATTATCAAGAATAAAAACGGTGCAAGCGGATCCCCTTGCCTAAGGCCCCTCTCCATTGGAAATTCACCGGTTGGGACACCATTTACTAAAATGAAGACCCTTGTTGTCTTTAGACATACCCCAATCCAATTCTGCCATTTTATCCAGAACCCCATATCTTTCAATCCATCCAAAAGAAAATCCCACTCTACCGTATCATACGCCTTTTCGAAGTCTATTTTGAATAAAAATCCTTTCTTCTTCAATTTACTTAGAAAATTCACCGTCTCGTTGGATATAAGAACCCCATCGAGAATGGACCTTCCTCGAAGGAATGCACTTTGCTCCTTACTAATTAATTTCCCCATTACCGACTTTAACCGTTCCGCCAAGATTTTTGCGATCACTTTGTAAAGAATCCCAATTAGGCTAATAGGCCTATATTCGTTTAACCCTATCGGGTTTGAATTTTTCAGGATCAAAGTTAAAAAAGATACATTACATCCTTCGCTTAGTTCCTCCTTTTCCCAAAACCATTCTATTACCTCTATTAGATCTCCTTTTATGATTCCCCAAAACGTTTTTAGAAACCCCACCGTAAATCCATCCGGCCCCGGCGATTTATTACTCCCACACTCCTTTATCGCATCCCACACTTCCTCTTCCGATATCCTTCACTCTAACTCTTTAGCTTCCTCCGATGTGAGTTTCTTCGATCTTTCCACCGTTAACTTTGGGAAATGATGTATATGGATCGTGAACTTGTTCTTGAAAAAATCAAACACATGATCTTTTATTTCCTTCGGATCTTCCGTCTAACCCGAGTCTATGTTTAATCCCCGAATCATGTTTTTCCTTTCTCGAGTTTTTATAATTGCATGAAAAAATCTTGAATATTCATCCCCGTCCTTGGCCCACTTAATCTTTGCTTTTTGCTTGGCCATTTCCAAACTTTTTTCCTCCAAATCTAACCATTTTCGTCGGGTATCTAGCCACCGATTTCTTTCATCTTCCCCCAAAGATCTTGATTCGGCCACTACTTCCCATTGTTTTACTTCTTCCTTTTTAGATAGCACGTTACTATCCACCTTGACCCCAATTCTTTTTGCTCCAACTTCTTAAAGCTATTTTGACATTCTTTAAGTTATCTCGAAACCTACAATCTGGTTTTCTTGATGATACCTCCTTTGCCCAAGCCTGTTGAACCACTTCTTCTATGCTAGCATCTTGCAACCATGCATGAAAGAATTTAATGGTTTTGGACCATAGTTAACTTTCGAATCGCACAATATGATCGGAGCATGATCGGACCATTTTCTTTCTAACATTTTAGCCCCCAAATTTTTCCAAGAATACCTTAAATTATTTTTGAACAAGAATCTATCAAGTTTGCTAAACTTTTTACAATTATCGCTCACCCTTGTAAATTTATTTCCCCCCCAGACGAGCTTCAATCAGATTGTTTCGCCTAATAAACTCGTTGAATTCCTCTGTACCTTTACTGTTCACTTCCGAATTTAGCCTTTTGTGTGCACCCCTAACTTCATTGAAGTCTCCGAAAATTACCCATTTTACCTCTTCTTTATCGCATAAATGGTCCAACTTTCCCCACATTTCCATTATTTCTTTTTGATCCCGCGGACCATAAACGTTTACACAACCCACAAGCCCCTCTACTTTTTCCCATTTCCTGATCACCGCCACAAAGTTATCGTCTTCTACCACGAAATCGCAGCAAAAAGTGTCCTTGCTCCACATTACTAAAAGAGCTCCCGATCTACCCGAAGCTCCGACTTGCACATAATCCCCATCGTTTTCCCCCCAAAAACTTATCACGTATCTGCTTGAAATATTTTTTAATTTCGTTTCCTGAATCCCAATGAAACAAGGGTTCTCTCTTTTGAAAATCTCTTTTACCCATTCTCGTTTATTATTCGATCCTAGACCTCTCACATTTATTGATACAATCTTCATCAAAAAAAAACTAATTTTACCGACACTATCTGAGAGGAGCGTACCTGATCACCTTGTATTGCTTCCCCTTTCCCCTCCATTGCCCTTTTTTGTACCTGCCATCCATTGGACCCCAATTAAGCTTCCGAATTCCTCAATGCCCTTTGCTTCCTTAAATTCCTGAAGGCTCTTCAGTTCTTGCGATACTACTACTTGGTTTGACAATGATCCTTCTCCCCCAATCGATTTCATGCGTTCTTGCTTAGACTGTTCCCCAACTTTGAATGACTTCTTATACATTCCTTTACTCTTCAAATTATTATTCAGTCCTTGGCCCACATTTAGAGGCCTACTTGCTTGACTACCAATATCCACTTCTTTAGGCCTACTCTCCTTATTTAAGAATTTAATAGGTCCATTATCTTTACTTTCCTCAGGCCCAAAATTGTGGCCCACCTCCATCTCTCCCAAATTACAATCACACATTACAACTTCCGTTTCTAGAACCCGACGATCCTCCTGAACTTTCAAATTTTCTCCAGGAATTGTGGCTATGATTGTGTCCCCTACCCTTCCTAACCCTTCGGCTGCCCCGCCGGAGATTGGCCTTTCCGATCTACTTTCTGACGCCACCTCTTCCATCTCCGATTGATCTGTCCTGTGTATGTTCTTTACCACATCCCCATCAGCTCCCTCCTTTGATCGATTTTCCTTGTTCTCTTTTGCCACAACGTCTTCGAAAATACTTTCCTCCACCCCCATTCATCTTTGCCTTCGGAATTCTCTTCCGACTATTGCGATAGGATAGACGATTCCTCATCGTCCTCTTCTTCGCTTTCTTCAAGACTGCTTGATTCCACTTCTTCAATTTGTCGCTCCAAAAATCCGTTATCTTCTTCTTCAATTTTGATAACGAACCTTAGATTGTCTATTTTGATACTTGAGATTTGGCAAATTCTAGAGACCAATCCCATGCTTATAAGCGCTTTTCCCCACATTAATTTCGAGTTTTCCTCTAACTTACAATTCTTGAGTTTTAATACCTCACCCCATTTACTTGCGATGCTTACAGAAATTTCTTCTTTCCACCCATGGAGAGGGACTCCTTCGATCCTCACCCATAACAATCTATTATTTGGCCAAAATCCTATCGTCCATCTTCTCAATTCTTTCACCCAATGGTGAATATCGTGCACCTTACTCTTAAGAATAGAATCCATCTCCTCTTTTGATTCGAAGTTAACTAAAATATTTCTTCCGCCAAGAACTTTGATCCCCCCCCCTCCTGTTAACAGCCCCGCCTTGAACATAGTCTGAATTGCATCGATATTTTCCATTGAATCAACATTCTCGACTGCACTCCTTTTAAGGTCCTCTATGTTTGAATTGTCTGCTTCCCATCTCCCCAACTCCACCGGCACACTCTACTCTTTCCCAATATCCTTCTTTGGTCTCGTCTAACTATATCCGCAAACGTAGCTCCTGTTTGCTTCCTTTTTTATTGGTCCCCATTTCTTTTCTTGCATTCTGCCCCTCTTGCGTCGATATCCTTCCTCCTTCCTCCAATTTTCCTTTTTTGTTCCCTAGATAAATTCTCAGTTTATACGACCCTATCCAAATTCCTCTCAACTTTCTTTCCATCCCGGTTTCATTATTCACGAGCTTAAATCGGACAAACCCGAACCTTTCTCCGCTCTTCAATCTTTCATTTTCCATGTAGATGTCTGAAACTAAGTCGCACCTCTTAAACATCCTCCATAGATGAGTTACTTCCCAGTTCGCCGGAAAATTGTATAAGAGAAAAGAAATTTCGTTTGGATTCTTAAGTTCCAAGGCCCCTCGTTCCAGTGGTGTTCCATTATACCTAGACGTGTTTCGATTCCCCGACACTATCCTATTGAACCTCTCCCCTCTCCCTGCTCCGATCACTCTTTCTTTCTCTCTTCCTTCTCTCTTTTTTCACAAAAGTTTAGATAATATATAATGATATGATTATGTTCTTATATTGCAAATCATATAGAAACCGTATATTTTCATGTTTTTGTTGTATTATGAAATATTTAATTGTTCCAAGGACCTATTTTGCTAATTTCTAAAACTCAAGAATCAAACCCAAATTATTATCTCTTCTATCTTTCCTAAACCTTGATCTGTTTTGCAAATCCTCCTATCTTTTCCCCAGATTCCAGTGAACAAAAATCAAACCTGAAACCATACCTAAAAGGCTAAAATCAAACCCAAAAACCAAGATTCAAACCCAAAAAATAATAATCGAATAAACATAATCAACAACATATATCCGTCTTTGAAGAACAAAATCAGTTTCCATTTTGAAGAATAAAATGAACAACACAAAACCCTATTTTTTAAGAACAAATCAACAACAAAACATATTTTGGAAACCATTTGTACATGACAGGCCCTTTTGTGTACCTTAGGGTGAGACAAATAATACCAAAAAGCAAGTATACAAATTGGTACTATGTAGCATTTCAAGTAATAAAGTGGCAAAATACCAGATATCGTCCCACAGAGATTGGATTAAAAAGTGTAATAAAAGTATTATGAAAGATGTGATTTCAGATGACGAATTTGAAGCAATAACTTGGTTGGTTGGTTATCACAGTTCTAAGTAAACAAGAATAAACAATAATTAGGTCGCCATTCAGTTCGTTCTTCAGACCTTTTCTTTCTTAAATCTGAAACAAAAGATTTAGATTTATTAGGAAAATTAGATTTCTGAGATTGTCTATTCTTTTGTTTACCAGTGTCGGTCCGTTTCTGTGAGCGTCGTTTCTTTTGCTTCTTACCCTTACATTAGTAATCAGCATTCACAGAAACTGTTTCATCAACCTTGGTTGATGATTCACCAACTTCATGAACACTTGGTAAAACTTCACTATTAATGACAAATGTAGAATGATCTGGAAGTGGAGTGTTAGAGTCAAACATATCAATTTCTGTAACACACCCGTCATCAGAATTAAGAAAATCATTTGCAGACGCAAATAAGTCATCAAAATCATCTGTTGAAGTTTGAGGTGCCTTAGAAGATTTTGAACACTTTTGAGATTCAGCTTGGAAAGTAGTGTTCTTCATTACAGTTGAAAATACATTTTGTTCTATGTCAACCAAAATTCTTTCATCAGATAAAGCATTTTCAAGATCAACTATTTTGTTTTCTAAAATGAGTGGAGGAACATAAACTTTAGCTTTAACAAGTTTTTCCTCTATCTCTTTGCTTGAATAGCTGTCAAAATAATCGTTTGATAAAACTTTTGGTTAGTCAGAAAGATAGCTATCATTCAGCTTTTGATAGCAGAATGATAATTACATTTTCTTGGTATTCTTTCTGTTTTCATCTTCTTTGGCTTCGACCTCTTCAGATGCTTTGGTAACAAATTTGGGTTGCAAATGAGTATATTTACTAGCAGCTAAAAGAAAATCAAAATTGTACAATGTTGGTTGTTTTCTGATAGCTTTCTTTAGATAGTATGGGTTTTTGTAACCGAGACGCCACTTCTCTCAAACATCAGCTTCCTCATTCGGGGTGTTTAGGAAAATGGTTTGATATGCTTGGCCTCTAGCATAAAGTTTAGCTTCCAAACCATTTACCTTCTTTGTTAAGCTCTTGTTATCAATCTGCAATTTGTGAACTTTTAGAGCACATTCTTGTTTTTCTAAATCAGACTTAGAAATTTCAGACTCAAAATCAGAAATCTTAATTTCAAAACAATCTTTTTCATTTTTAAGATCAGAAACATATTTGCGTAAAGAATCAATGAGATCTTTGTTGCCAACAACAACTTTGTTAAGTTCAAAGATCTTTTGATTTTTCTTTGCAACTCTGCTCTTTTCCTTTTTCAGTTTATTTTGAAGGTCTTGAAGTTCGACCATCATGGCTTCCATTTTATTCATGAAATCATGTTCAGTTAAGTTCATTACCTCATCAGATGCCTCATCTTCTGAATCATCATACTTAACTACATCACCCATCAAACACATGTGGGCTACTTCTTCTTTCTCTTCCTCGTCATCTGAATGATCTAACCAAAATTCGTCTTAAGCCAACAATGGCTTGCCAGCTTCCTGTTGCTTGGCCAAGAGCATTTTGTTCTTGTAGTATTCTGAATTGCGAACCTTTGGCTTTCTACAATCTTTTGCATAATATTTGACCTTGCCATAGTTGTAGCATTTGATCAGATCATCAGTCTTCTTGTCATTACTGGTATAATCATTCACAAACTTCTTTTCTTCTGGATTTCTCTCCTCGTACCTTTTCTCTTCATACTTATTTCCTTCTATTCTCTCACGATGCTCATGATTCTTTGATCCCGATGATGAGTATCTCTGAGAATTAGACTCCCGCTTCTTGTAAAACTTTTTTTGAAAGGCACGGGTCAGTAGCAACATGGCTTGCTTGAGATTTTCACCATCATCACTATCTGGGTCAGAATCAGAATTGGAAATAACTATCTTCTTCTTTTTCTTCTTCTCTTTCTTTTCTTTCTCCTTTTCTCCAGCTACTAAAGCTATTGGATCAAGTACTTTTTCAGCTTTCTTCTCTCCATCTCTTTTCTCTTCAACTTCCTCCTCATTCTGTTGTAAAGTCTCGTAGACTTCATGAAGAGGTATATCACTCAAGTTTTTCATCTGTTTCATCCTGCGGGTGTGTTTCTTCCATTCAGGTTGCAGGATGCTGAGGAACTTCACGTTGTTTTCAATCTGCTTCTTTCTGACCTTATTCTTTGAAAGTTTATTGAGAAGCAGTACAAATCTCTCATATGTGTCCTCAAGGATCTCATTTTCTTTTGCCTTGAACTCTTCTCTATTGATGCAGTTAGCCACTTTCATTTGATTACCTACTTTGGAACCTATCATCATCTTTTGTAGCCGATCCCACATCTTCTTGGCATTTGCTTTATAACTGTCAATCTTGATGTATATCTCATTAGGGATACTTTGAAGAAGAAGAGATCTGGCTTGTTTATCGGCTTTAAAACGACCTTTCTACTCATCTGAGTATGGAGAAAAATCTTTAGGAACAGTCTTCATTTTTTTAACTCTGTCTTCATCTCCATCCTCACCATCCGAAGATTCCTCATAAGGTATTTCCATGGTGGGAGAAATCATGGGACCTTCAGTGATATATAGAATGATGCTCTCTCCATTAGCATGTCGGTTGACAAAGTCTAGAAACCTATCTTTCCATTGCTTGTACTCCTGTTTAAACAAAACAGGGGGCTTTACATCCGTGCCAATTGAGAGAGCGTATCTAGAAGTCATCTTGATCTACACTGCTTTTATGATCGTCAAAATTCAGAAACTAAAGTTGGATCTACAAAAATCAAACTCAGTTAAATTTCAGAAAAATTTAGAAAAATTGACTAAGGACAGAACACGCATAACACTGAAACTACACACTTCGCGCAAAACTCTATATGCGAGTTTCAGAAACACGCACACCAAAGTTTACGTGAACTGAACTTCGCGTACAAAGAGGCTTACGTGAACTTGATTGTTCCAGATTCTAGTTTCTATGACAAGATTAATCAAACAAACAAGAATAAGAATCAAATACCTGTTTGATTAACTTCTCAAAATCAAGATTACAATATCTCTCTCTCTAGAACTCTCTCCAACGACCTTTCTCTCTCTCTAACTTTTTCTCTCTAAATGTAACTGAATATTCTTCAATTAAGTTCTCTACTAAAATACAAATGAAAGAAACTATTTATACTAACTACTAATTACAAAGAAAATACAAATACAAAATACATTTGACTTATTACAAATAGACTTTGACTTTTAATGAGATTTGACTTTAGCAGCTTTGACTTTCTCAACTTTGACCTTCAGTATTCTTGATCTTGTATCCAACAGATTTATGCTCTAACAATCTCCCCCTTTGGATTCAAGATCATTGTTGAAAGATCTAGCAAGTCAGTTCTTCACTTTAAGCTTTGTCAAAATAATCTCCCTTTTTTTATTGATAGTCTTCTTTCCAAAACTGTCTTCAAATGATGAACAATCTCCCCAAAACTTCATATAGAACGCTTTTAGACTTGTGGAAAGAAATTATCTTCAGAATCAGCTCGAATGCTTTAGCAAATAATCTTCAAAGAAAATTTCCTCAAAACTTCAGAAATTCTTTGATCATCTTCAAATCTTCAAATCTTTATCATTTCTTTGAAACCATCTCCCTTTAACTTCAAAAACTTTAACATTTCTTCATACCATCTCCCCCTTTTTGATGAATGCAGCATCTAGATCATCAAAACTTTGATTCCAAAAAATGTCTTTGACCATTCTGATCTGATAACGAGGCTCTGATTCTGTGATCCACAACCAGTATTCATCTAGATGTTTTCAAATCCGAACAAAATAAGAACATGTAACTCCTGAATCAACATATGAATCAGTTAATATGCCTGTCAGTAACACAAAGTCACTGTGTGTAACGAATACACAATATAAAGGAGCTTTTGTGATGTTCACTCCCCCAGGGCTTCCATCCAATCATCGAAATACCACAAAGGCAATTTCTATGAATGTTATGACAAAGAAACGAATTCTTTGTGTGTTCGTGCACGTGTAGAAAGAATTAAGCACGAATAACTGCTTTCATAAGGCTCAACATAGTGTAAACCACTGAGACAACAGTAGATAAACACAGACTCTAAGTGCATGATTGAAGTGCGAAGGTGGGGCAGACTTCCTTCTTTTTCAATATCCAGATTTTTCAAATGAAAACCAGATAGATTATATGCTGCGTCCCCAGAAAATATGAAACATTTTCTTTTTGAGAAGAAAATGAGTGGTTGGTGGGGTTTAAGCAAGAGTTGGCATGGGCTAATTGCCTGTTTCAATAACGTTCACCAAAAGAGTTGTGAAACGCTAGTAATGTGGCTGCCCGACTCAGAAAGTAGTTGGAGCAGAGCTTGATATTCTTTTACTCTGATCTCTCACCCTCTTTCTTTTTAATCAATAAGCTCACTACTAACCAAACTCTCTTTTCCATTTTACCTCAGCACACCCACACTCATTTCTTTTGACTCCTCACACTCAATCACTAAGGGATTAACTTCATGGGTAGGAAACACTGGTTAACGTGAATCCATAGAAGTTTCAGATAAGTCCTAGCACAAAGAACCCATATTTCCTATAAAGCATGAGTTGCTCAAATGGTTTAACTTTAACAGTTAAAGCTCATATACAAATGTCAGATAAATGGATGCTCAGTTAAAGCTCATATACAAATGTCAGATAAATGGATGCTCAGATGAAATAATCATGAAGATTTGAGCATTTTTAAACTTTGAAGTATTTTCAAACAAGTATATTGAATGAATGAAAATGGATGCAAAAGACTTGTTTGAAAATCAGACATTGAATGAAAATGATCAGAAATGAATGATATAGCAATTAAAACTTATGGTCAAGAATAATTGATATTTGTCTATACGAAACAAAATATAGACATTCTTGAAATGACCGTTTCGAAATAAAATATCGCTCAAACAATTCATTGAAGTACAAGCGGAGTGTCTTACCATCGAATAAAACCTATTTCAATTTAGAGACGTGGTAAGAACAACTTGAACAAAAATTCAAACCGGTGTGTGTGAATACTTAAAAGTATATAGAAAAGACAATACACAAGTATTTATCTTTGGAAACACACGGTTTGTTTATCAATTACGCACAAAAATAAAATGAAAACATTTAAAATCACACTTCCAAATTATAAAATCTGTTTAAGAATTGGGAAGTGGTTTGAACATTTAAAAACATGTTTTCTATACCTGAAAGTTGTCCTTCTTTCAGATACATTTGAGATTAAAATAAGAAATTTACCTTTTCGCACAATCTTAATTCTCAGAAAGTCAAGCTGTAGTCATTAGGATATGATCATGTCAGCTTCTCTCATCCTGTAAGTCTCAAAGTCTAGTCAAAATCAACTTTATTCACAAAAATTAAAAGACATAAAGCAGTAAAATGATTAAAGTACGAGTTCTGATCAGAAGTAATCAGAAATCATTGTCTTACTCCTTTTGATAAGCTCCCCCTAAAATCATGCATCACAAAAATTAATCATTTAAGTAAAATGCAGAAATTAGTTTTACTCCCCCTCAAATGAATGTAGATCATTTAAAATCTTCTCTAACTCCCCCTGAGATCATGAGCAAAACCATTAAAGTGCAGGTATCCTTCAGATATAAAGATAAAGAAAATGATGAAAAATAACAATACATAACTTTAGTAGGTAATAACTGATTATGTCTTCAGATTTAACATACCAAGCTTAGAGACAAGAAAATTAAATCTGCATCTGAATATGCAGTCAGTTGAAACCCAGTATCCTTAGGATACCATAAACCAAGGTCTGCAGTCCCCTTCAGATATCTAAAAATCCGTCTGACAGCAGCCAAATGGGATTCTTTGGGAGCAGCTTGATATCTAGAACATAGACATGTTGAGAACATAATATCTGGTCTACTTGATGTAAGATACATTAACGATCCTATCATACCTCTATATGTTCTAACATCAACACTTTTACCCGAAGGATCAGTGTGGATCTTAGTACCAGGTGCCATCGGGGTTCCAATTGATTTACAATTTTCCATTTTGTACTTCCGAAGAATGTCCAAAATGTACTTAGATTGATTGATAAAAATCCCCGTAGAAAGCTGTTTAACTTGTAATCCGAGAAATAAATTCATCTCTCCCATCATACTCATTTGAAAACGTGACACCATAAGGTTAGAAAAGTTTTTACAATATTTTGGATTAGTAGAACCAAATATTATATCATCAACATAAATCTGAATAAGAATAATATCAGCTTTTTCCTTCTTTATGAATAAAGTGGTATCGATCTTACCTTTAGAGAAACCAGACTTGACCAAGAATTTTGATAAGACATCATACCAGGCTCGAGGGGCTTGATTTAATCCATAGAGTGCTTTGTCTAAGATATATACATGATCTGGCTTGTCTTGATTGACGAACCCTTCAGGTTGAGACACGTACACTTCTTCTTTAAGAATGCCGTTCAGAAAGGCTGTTTTCACATCCATCTGAAAGACTGTGAAGTTCTTATGAGCAGCGTAGGCGAGAAACATTCTGATTGCCTCTATGCGCGCTACTGGAGCATACATCTCGTCATAATCGATGCCTTCCTCTTGCTTGTAGCCTTTGGCAACAAGTCTAGCTTTGTTTCTGATGACGTCACCATCTTCATCCTTTTTATTCTTGAATACCCACTTAGTTCCTATCACGGTCTTTCTTTCAGGCTTAGGAACTAATCTCCAAACCTTTAGGGCTTCAAACTGATTGAGCTCTTCTTGCATTGCAGATACCCAGTCCGAATCAGCAAGAGCCTCGGATACTCGTGTTGGCTCAATCTTTCTTAGGAACGAGTCATGCATACACTGATTAAGAGTCGCTGACCTTGTCTGAACAGGCTTGTCAAAATCTCCAATTACTTGATGTAATGGATGGTCTTTGGTCCAGCGATGCTCATGTGGGAGTGGAATAGATACTGATTGAATATGATCATCATCTTGAAATCCACTTTCAGAATCTTCAGCTTGAATTACAGGAGTGGGGTTTTCAGTTGAAATATCAGTTGCAGAAGTATCAGTTGGGACAGCAGGAACAGACTGTTGAGTAGACAAAGTAGTACACCCAACTGAAACAGTTACTTCTGGCTCAACATTTGCTTGTTCATCTTCAACTGTAGGAGTAACAATAGGAATATGAGTTTCTTTCTGAACGGGGGATGCTTGTTCAGAAATAACATCTGAAGTGACTGGATGATGACAACTTGTATCTTCAGACCTGTCAGTCACAACAGATTTAGATACATTAGTTCCAAAAAACTCATCATAAAAGAATTCAAATAACAAATCTAAATCAGTTAAATGTGAAGTAGATGTAGAAGCGTTATCCGAATTTGTCGTTGTATACACAGGTTCTGGACTGATCTGCCCAGAAGCTAATACACCAGTAATAACGGGTTCTGAACTGAAATGATCAGAAGCCATTTCTTCATCAAATGTAACATTGACGCTCTCCACAACTATCTTTGACTTCTTTATATAAAGCCGATATGCAACAGATGTTGAAGAATAACCGATAAAAATGCCTTCGTCCGCTTTAGCACTGAATTTGTTCAGACTCTCTCTGTCATTAAGCACAAAACATTTACACCCAAATATATGAAAGTATTTGATGGTAGGTGTTCTGTTGTTGATCAGCTCATATGGAGTCTTTTGAAACCGGCGGTGTATCATGGAACGATTTTGAGTATGGCATGCAGTCGACACAGCTTCCGCCCACAAGAATAGAGGTAAATCCGATTGGCTAAGCATAGTCCGAGCGGCCTCGACTAGCGTCCGATTACGTCTTTCTACTACTCCATTTTGTTGAGGCGTTCTAGAAACAGAATACTGATGTGATATCCCGACCGATTCGAGATATTCATCAACAATCTTGTTCTTGAATTCTGTGCCATTGTCAGTTCGAAGGAACTTGACTTGTCGCTGCAATTTCACCTGGGTCGTCTTTAAGAATGAAATGAGAACTTCAAGTGTCTCATCTTTTGATCGAAGAAATTTGACCCACGTGTATCTTGAGTAATCATCCACAATAACCAAGACGTATTTCTTACCACCCAAACTCTGAGTTCTCATTGGACCACATAAATTCATGTGTATCAGTTCTAACGGAGAACTAGTGCTTGGTTCAGGCTTCGGTTTGTGTGTGACTCTCTTCATCTTACCCTTCTCACATGCTGCGCATAAGTGTTCTCGTTCATATTTCAGCTCAGGAAGTCCTTTGACCAATTTCCCACGAACCAGCTTGTTGATATAACGAAAGTTCAAATGAGATAAACGTCTGTGCCAAAGCCAACTTTGCTGCGTTGAAGCTTTTGTCATCAAGCAAACTTGATTGTCAATCTGAACTTTGGACAAGTTGATGGTGTAGAGGTTTGTCTTTCTATGTCCACCCAAGAGTTCTGTTCCGTCTTCAGTACGAACCGAGCAACTCTTAGACTTGAAATTAACCTCTAACCCTTTATCGCATAATTGACCTATGCTGAATAAGTTGTGCCCCAAACCTTCGACATAACTCACCTTACTAATTGTTATCTTGTCTTGAATGATGTCACCATATCCTAGAATAGGTAAAAGCTGAGCGTTCCCAAATCTGACATTACCACTGAATTTCTCTGTATATAGTTAGACAATAAATCTTTTTGCCCAGTCATATGCTTGGAACATCCACTATCCAAGTACCACATATGTCGGGTCTGCAAGAGAAATCAGACAATAATAGACTTAGGTACCCATTTAAAAACGGGCCCTAACAGATTAGCACATGATTTTGGCATCCACTTAAAAATGGATCCTCTTTTCTTTTGAAGGCTTTGAAAAACATTTGATCTTAAAGAATTAACATGATAAGATCCATACCAATCAGAAGAATTATGATAAGATCCTTTTTGGTCTCCATTCAGATTGAGCTTTCAACTTTTTCTTCCTTAAATCTGAAACATAAGAGATAGATGAATTAGGAAAAGCAGATTTCAAAGTTTGAGTTTTATTTTGTGTACCAGTGTTTTTCTGTTTCTGTAATCGTTGTTTCTTATGTTTCTTACCATGGGCATAGTAATCAGCAGTTACAGAAACTGATTTACCAACCTTAGTTGATGATTCAACAATATTTACACCACTTGGTGACACTTTGTCATTTTCAAGACAAGTAGAATGATCAGGAAGTTTGAATGAATGTCAAACATATCAGATTCTTCCATGCTCCCATCATCAGAATTAAAAAGAACATTTGCAGATTCAAATAAGTCATCAGAATTGTCAGAAAAAATTTTAGGTGCCATTGAAACTGTAGAACACTTTGTTGAATTAATTTGAAAAACAGTGTTCTTTAATACGGTAGAAAATACATTTTGGTGAATATCCACCAAAAGCTTTTCATCAAATAAAACATTTTCAAGTTCGACTATTTTGTTTTCAAGGATAGATGTAGGAACATAAACCTTTGCAACTTCAGGTTTTGACTTCATCTCAGATGCGGAATAACTAACAAAATAGTCGTTTGAAAATACTTTTGGTGTTTCGGAAAGATAACTATCATTTAACTTTACATAGTTAAATGGTAGTTGCATTTTTTTTTATTCTTTCTGTTTTCAGTTTCTTTGGCCTCTACTTCGTCTGGCACTTTGGTAACAAATTTGGGTTTTAAATGAGTATGTTTACCAGCACATGCAAGAAAATCATAGTTATAAAGTGCTAGCTGTTTTCTGATGGCTTTCTTAAGATAATGGGGGTTGTTAAAACCAAGTCCCCATCTTTGCTTAACATCAGCCTCTTCATCAGGAGCATTAAGAAAAATGGTTTGATCTGTTTGACCTCTTTTATAAAGTTTAACTTCCAGATCATTTACCTTCTTGTTCAAATTCTTGTTTTCAACCTGCAATTTATAAACAATTAGTGCAGATTCATTTTTCTCAAACTCATATTTAGAAATCTTAACTTCAAACTCAGAAATCTTCTTTTCAAAATCATCTACTTTAGATTTAGAATCAAAATCAGACTTGCGTAAAGAATCAATCAGATCTTTATTTGAAATAACAGAAGTATTAAGTTCAAAGATCTTCTTGTTCTTTTTAACAACTCTTTCTTTTTCCTTTTTAAGATTATCTTGTAAATTTTGAAGCTCAACCACCATGGTTTCCAATTTGGTAATGAAAGCTTTTGGAGTTAAGTTTAATACCTCATTAACTGCTTCATCATCTGACTCGTCATTTGTTTCTTCTTTGCCCATGAGACAGATATGAACATTTTCTTCTTTCTCTTCACCTTCATCCTCGGAATGATCCAACCAAAACTCATCCTCGGCCATCAAAGCTACACCCGCTTCTTTTTGTCTTGCCAGAAGCAACTTGTTCTGATAATACTGAGAGTTGCGTACTTTCGGCTTCCGACAATCTTTGGCATAATGACCCATCTTCCCGCAATTGTAACATTTGATTGAGTCAGTTGCTGGCTTTTCAACAGCGGTGTAGTCATTCGCAAACTTTTTCTTCTCATCCGGTTTCTTTTCCACATATCTTTGCTCTTCATACCTTTTTCCTTCCACCCTTTCCCGGTGTTCATGGTTCTTTGAACTCGAAGAAGAATACCGTTGAGAATTTGATCCCGGCTTCTTATAAAATTTCTTCTGAAAGGCACGGGTCAGCAATATCATAGCTTGTTTCAGACTTTCTCCATCATCACTATCTGAAACAGAATCACACTCTGAACTGGTAAAAACTATCTTCTTTTTCTTCTCTTTCTTTTCTTTCTTTTCTTTCTTCTTTTCTTCAACTACTAAAGCAATCGGATCAGGAACTATTTCTGCCTTCTTTTTCTCAGCTCTTTTCTCTTCAACTTCTTCTTCATTCTGTCGCAAGGTCTCAAATACCTCATGTAGTGGAATTTCATTTAAATCCTTCATCTGCTTCATTCTTCTTGTATGCTTCTTCCATTCTGGACGTAAGATACTAAAGAATTTGACATTGTTTTCCAGTTGCTTCTTCTTAACTTTGTTCTTTGTTAACTCGTTCAGAAGCAACACAAACCTCTCATAGGTATCTTCCAGACTCTCATTCTCCTTTGCTTTGAACTCTTCATAACTATTTATGCAGTTCGCCACTTTCATCTGGTTTCCGACCTTTGATCCCATCATCATCTTTTGCAACTGATCCCACATCTTCTTAGCATTGGCTTTATAACTGTCAATCTTGATGTAGATCTCATTTGGTATGCTTTGAAGAAGTAATGATCTCGCTTGTTTATCTGCTTTGTATCGGCTTTTCTACTCTTCAGAATATTGAGAAATATCCACTGTCACTGTTTTCATCTTTTGCTCTCGTTCTTCAGTTCCATCTTCACTTTCAGAAGAGTCAACATCAGGTACTTGAACTGTTATCGGAGCCATTGGACCTTCGGTGATAGACAGTAAAATATTCTCTCCATTTGAATGCCGATCCACGAAATCCAAAAATTTGTCCTTCCATTGCTCATATTCGCCTTTGAATAAAACTGGAGGTTTGACATCGGTGCCAATTGAAAGAGCATCTTTGGAAGTCATCTTTTATAAACCTGTTTGAAAAATATATCAATAAGAAACTAGAACTGATCGTTAGTCCAAATGAAACAATCAAGAAAATACAGAAAATTTGAAATATAAAATCAGAAATTTTAATCACAAAAAGAACTATGTCCCCCCTAGGCAGACTTAGTATGAAACGCAAACCACACTTTGCGTTTGTAACATGGAACGTAAACCCTAACTTTGCGTTTGCAGTGTGGAACGCAAACCACACTTTGCGGTTCAAGTGATAAACGCAAACCACTATTTTGCGGTTCAAGAAGGAAACGCAAACCACTACTTCTCTGATCAACCAAACACTTTGCGTTTCTAGATATACTTCTTCTTTTTGTTTGTCAACTTTGCGTTTGTCATGAACTTTGCGTATCAACTGTACATAAACAATAAACTTTGCGATTCATATTACAAACGCAAACCCAACTTTGCGTTTGTAGTTACACCCGCAAAACTCGCTTCTCGGTTGTTGATGAAAACGCAAATATCACTTTGCGTGTCTCGTTGAATACACCTGCAATCTTTGAATGACCCGCAAACTTATTTGAATGAAACGCAAACTTGAAGAACACCCGCAAACCTCTAAAACCGAACAAAATCGCACCAAAAACTCATTTAAACCTAGAATTTCAACACTAAATTTCAACAATTCACTCGTTTAAACATCTAGAACACAAAACTAACACTGATTTTCGATCAAATACACAAAAATGTAAAAATCGACTCAAATACAGTGCACAGGACTCGTGAACTTCGAACTCAACCAAAATCACAAATTCGTGAATATTACAGTGCAATACAGAAATTAAAGTACATAGACTCGATCTATTACACTTTTGGAACAATTCCTAATCAAAATCTGCTCCAAAAACACACTCAAACTCAGAATTCGATTTTCTGCTCAAGAACAGTGACGAACCAACAATTTCTTGAATTTCTTGATCTGATTTCACTTTGGATCTGCTCTGATACCAATTGATTGTTCCAGATTCTAGTTTTTATGACAAGATTAATCAAACAAACAAGAATAAGAATCAAATACTTGTTTGATTAACTTCTCAAAATCAAGATTACAATATCTCTCTCTCTAGAACTCTCTCCAGCGACCTTTCTCTCTCTCTAACTTTTTCTCTCTAAATGTAACTGAATATTCTTCAATTAAGTTCTCTACTAAAATACAAATGAAAGAAACTATTTATACTAACTACTAATTACAAAGAAAATACAAATACAAAATACATTTGACTTATTACAAATAGACTTTGACTTTTAATGAGATTTGACTTTAGCAGCTTTGACTTTCTCAACTTTGACCTTCCGTATTCTTGATCTTGTATCCAACAGATTTATGCTCTAACAGAACTCACTTCTCGCACAAAGAAGCTTGCGAGTTTTAGCTTCGCGCACAGCGCTGCTTGCGTGCACCAAGGTTCGCGCAAGTGTACTCTGCAAGTTTCTACTTCTCGCACACCACAATGTGCGAGTTCTAGACTTAGAATATTTTCAAAAAACAACTTCTCTCTAAATGTAAACGCGCAAGATTCAATTCTTGCGAGTTTTGAACTTTGAATATTTTCACAAAGTCACTTCGCACAAAATCCAAAACACGCACGACATAACTTCTCGCAATACCCAATTCATGCACGCCAAAGAATAAGAACAATAACAACTCGCACCTAGGGTCGTGCTAGTTTCTACTTCACACACAAGGCTATTAGCGAGTTCTTCACAGATCAAATCAACAGTACTTCGTGAGTTCTTGAACCTGCGAATTCTACCCTTAGCATGTTCTTGGCTTAGCGAGTTTCATCCTTCTGTGAGTTCTTGAAGCTTGCGAGTTCTTTCTTCTGCGAGCTCTTACTAAGCGAGTTTCGTAGATCTAGCGAGTTCTTGGCTTGAACAGTTCAAAATTTCGATCTTTCAATCTGATTCGATTCAAATCATCTTCATTTGGCTTGAAATTTTGCAGGAATGATTATATATTGATTTCGATCACAATCCTAGCAAACTATTACAATCAAAAACACAATTGATTACTAGTTGATACTTTTACAGTGCGAATGAAAAACTCGAACAAAGTTTCTCAAAAGTCAAAATTCAATCTAACTCTATGCGAATTAGACTAAATGATCCGAATCAAACTTGTTCTAGAAGTAGAATCGAACACTAAAACACCAAATTCAAGTCCAAAACGTCACTAAATCTCGAAAATTGAATTTCTACAGTGAATAGCGAGTTCTTTCCAAATACGATCAAGAAAAATCTCGAATTTGATCCTTTCTTTCTGAATTCTGTATGCTCTGATACCAATTGTTATTCCCAAATAACAATGCTATGATTACGATGACTATTAATTTCCAAACAAACCAATTTTATTAATCACAAGTCTGAATTACAATATTTCTCTCCCAAACTTCAAAACTCGTATGACACAATGCAAAAAGCTACAAGACTAGAACACACACAAACCCTATATATACTTAACAAGAAGAAAGCGCTAAACACTATTCACACACGCTATAAAAACGCGCAAAAAACAAGACAAACAGAAAATACAAGATTTGACTTTGACTTTGATGTTGAGAGTTGAATTTAGCTTTGACCTTCAGTCTTCAGACTTCTGTGATCTTTTATCAAACATATTTCTGATCTAACAAGTACCATGATCATCACACCTTTCAACATTATCTGCATTTTCAACTCTTTCCTCCACCATAACTGTATCACCAGAACCACCACCAGCTGCATGTTTCTCTCTATTCTCCCCCTCATGATCATTATCTGGATCATGATCATGCTTCTTTGTAGAAACAACTACTTGGGCTTTACATGAAGTTTGTACTGCCTGTTTAAGATTAGATAGAGCAAACAAAATGTCAGATTTAAATGAATTAAACTCTGTGGCACTAACCAAATATGTTGGTTTCACAGATTGTGGCGGTTGATTTTCATTGTGGGATTGCAGAAGGGTAAGAAGATTTGCGTCTTGCTGATTATCCGGAGCTTGTGATAAAAGTTTTGCAAAAAGCAATGACTTCAGCTCATCAATGGATAGGTCAGCAGGTTGAGTGTTTGGAATTGTCTGACTTTGATGTGCAGGTTCAGGTTGAGATATTGGGTCCTTCCCTTTCAATAAATGTTTAACTCCACCTATCTCCTCCTCCAACTTCTCAAACATCCTAGATTCAACAGACTTTAAGGCGCCGTCGAGGGTTTTCTTAGACACAAAGTTTGGGTGAGTAACGCCGGAATCACTTAGATTATCCGTTCTCATGACAACTGTAGAACCAACTGCATGGCCTGTGTTCATTGTTGGCATAGACGTGTCAATGACAGGACTTCCATCTGGTCCTCGTAGTCTGGATTGCGGATCTACTCTGGATGTTCCGATCGGGTCCCTTAGACTTCCGATGGTAGCTGATTCAAAAAGTGTCCTAGAAATGACAATAGGAATATCAATGGGCACTAGACTCAATTGTGCATTAAGAGAAGTCGAGAACGGGGGTTGTTGTTCTTTTGTTTCAATACCTTGAATCTCCGAATGAGAAACCGGTATATTGTATGATATATCCCCGTAAGAAGATTAAACTATTTCTTGTTGAGCAGAAATAGAGTGGATGGCTTGGGTGTGCGATTGCATAAGTGGGTTACTTATGTCTTGAATAACCGAACGCAACACATGCGACGGAGTATTTGATGTGGTTGCCCTTTTGGAAGTGTACGTTTGGGTAATCACACGCTCTCCATGTTCTTTTTCTCCAATCCCACTCACACTCTCCATATTTTCAACTAATTCACCCTCAGTTCTCCTTATATCTCCAACAACATCAGTAAGAATATCATTAACATGAGCTTACTCATCCAATTCCATGGCATCAGTACCATAAAATGGTTTAAATACATTTGTTAACTCATCAACACAAATATCAACATGTTCCCCAGTATGAATATCACCCACCATCATCATCATTGTTATCATCATCATCTGAATTACCATTTCCAGCTACTTCTGTATCAGACTCTTCATCATCTTTTGAACTAGTAGCTGAAGGAACTTCACTTGATTCAGATTCATTGCCTGCCTGTTGTGCTTGATCTAGTTCATTGTCAGGTCCATGACCTTCATCAGCAGGAGGTGTCACTGAACGTGGGATATTTTCACGTGACCCTGATGCCTCCAGTCTTGGTCTCCGACCCCCTCCAGAGCCCCTTGGCTTAGCGAGTTTCTTCCTTCTATGAGTTCTTGAAGCTTGCGAGTTCTTTCTTCTGCGAGCTCTTACTAAGCGAGTTTCGTAGATCTAGCGAGTTCTTGGCTTGAACAGTTCAAAATTTCGATCTTTCAATCTGATTCGATTCAAATCATCTTCATTTGGCTTGAAATTTTGTAGGAATGATTATACATTGATTTCGATCACAATCCTAGCAAACTATTACAATCAAAAACACAATTGATTACTATTTGATACTTTTACAGTGCGAATGAAAAACTCGAACAAAATTTCTTCAAAAGTCAAAATTCAATCTAACTCTATGCGAATTAGACTAAATGATCCGAATCAAACTTGTTCTAGAAGTAGAATCAAACACTAAAACACCAAATTCAAGTCCAAAACGTCACTAAATCTCGACAATTGAATTTCTACAGTGAATAGCGAGTTCTTTCAAAATACGATCAAGAAAAATCTCGAATTCGATCCTTTCTTTCTAAATTCTGTATGCTCTGATACCAATTGTTATTCCCAAATAACAATGCTATGATCACGATGACTATTAATTTCCAAACAAACCAATTTTATTAATCACAAGTCTGAATTACAATATTTCTCTCCCAAACTTCAAAACTCGTATGACACAATGCAAAAAGCTACAAGACTAGAACATGCACAAACCCTATATATACTTAACAAGAAGAAAGCGCTAAACACTATTCATACACGCTATAAAAACGCGCAAAAAACAAGACAAACAGAAAATACAAGATTTGACTTTGACTTTGATGTTGAGAGTTGAATTTAGCTTTGACCTTCAGTCTTCAGACTTCTGTGATCTTTTATCAAACATATTTCTGATCTAACAAGTACCATGATCATCACACCTTTCAACATTATCTGCATTTTCAACTCTTTCCTCCACCATAACTGTATCACCAGAACCACCACCAGCTGCATGTTTCTCTCTATTCTCCCCCTCATGATCATTATCTGGATCATGATCATGCTTCTTTGTAGAAACAACTACTTGGGCTTTACATGATGTTTGTACTGCCTGTTTAAGATTAGATAGAGCAAACAAAATGTCAGATTTAAATGAATTAAACTTTGTGGCACTAACCAAATCTGTTGGTTTCATAGATTGTGGCAGTTGATTTTCATTGTGGGATTGCAGAAGGGTAAGAAGATATGCGTCTTGCTGATTATCCGGAGCTTGTGATAAAAGTTTTGCAAAAAGCAATGACTTCAGCTCATCAATGGATAGGTCAGCAGGTTGAGTGTTTGGAATTGTCTGACTTTGAGGTGCAGGTTCAGGTTGAGATATTGGGTCCTTCCCTTTCAATAAACGTTTAACTCCACCTAACTCCTCCTTCAACTTCTCAAACATCCTAGATTCAACAGCCTTTAAGGCGCCGTCGAGGGTTTTCTTAGACACAAAGTTTGGGTGAGTAACGCCGGAATCACTTAGATTATCCGTTCTCATGACAACTGTAGAACCAACTGCATGGCCTGTGTTCATTGTTGGCATAGACGTGTCAATGACAGGACTTCCATCTGGTCCTCGTAGTCTGGATTGCGGATCTACTCTGGATGTTCCGATCGGGTCACTTAGACTTCCGATGGTAGCTGATTCAAAAAGTGTCCTAGAAATGACAATAGGAATATCAATGGGCACTAGACTCAATTGTGCATTAAGAGAAGTCGAGAACAGGGGTTGTTGTTCTCTTGTTTCAATACCTTGAATCTCCGAATGAGAAACCGGTATATTGTATGATATATCCCCGTAAGAAGATTAAACTATTTCTTGTTGAGCTGAAATAGAGTGGATGGCTTGGGTGTGTGATTGCATAAGTGGGTTACTTATGTCTTGAATAACCGAACGCAACACATGCGATGGAGTATTTGATGTGGTTGACCTTTTGGAAGTGTACGTTTGGGTAATCACACGCTCTCCATGTTCTTTTTCTCCAATCTCACTCACTCTCTCCATATTTTCAACTAATTCACCCTCAGTTCTCCTTATATCTCCAACAACATCAGTAAGAATATCATTAACATGAGCTTACTCATCCACTTCCATGGCATCAGTACCATAGAATGGTTCAAATACATTTGTTAACTCATCAACACAAATATCAGCATGTTCCCCAGTATGAATAGCAACCACCATCATCATCATTGTTATCATCATCATCTGAATTACCATTTCCAGTTGCTTTTGTATCAGACTCTTCATCATCTTTTGAACTAGTAGCTGAAGGAACTTCACTTGATTCAGATTCATTGCTTGCCTGTTGTGCTAGATCTAGTTCATTGTCAGGTCCATGACCTTCATCAGCAGGAGGTGTCACTGAACGTGGGATATTTTCCCGTGACCCTGATGCCTCCAGTCTTGGTCTCCGACCCCCTCCAGAGCCCCTCTCGGTATTTTTCCTCTTCTCTCTCCGTTTCTGTACTCCCACAATATCAGAAACCCTTACCGACTCCGCTCTTCTAGGGTTTGAGCCTTGGGTAGGGTCAACCGATCCTGGTTGTTCCATAGACTCTCTATACTCTACTATACTATCACACTCTGGATCTGCATAGTCTAGTAAGCTCTATGGATCAAGCATAGAGTATGTGAAGACTCTCTTCTGCTTCATCAGGTACCTCATCTCACTTACCGGTGCATGTGGATGATTGATCCTTGTAGGGATCTGTCGGTTGCTCCTCAGCATGCTTCTGACAATAAGAGTCATGAATCTCTGGTACGGAATGTAATTCGGTGCTTTGGAAGCTTTCTTTGCTACAACCTCCTCATAGAATTCAGTCCAGAAGATACTGGCATAGTCAATGTGCAGATCATGGATAATGGGGTATAATAACTTCAATATGTGGATGCTGGCATTGTCAGTTCCGTAGATCTTGGCAATCAGACATCAGTTGATTACTGAGAATAGGGTATAGTAGAATGGTGGTAAGTTGTTCTTCTTGAAGTGGTTGACCTGTGTGAGTTGGATAATATACCCCATGTCTCTAATTCCTTTGAAAACTTCAGAATATAATGGTAGCTCATCATAGGATTTTCTGCCCTCTCTTGCAGTCTTAGAAGGTAGACTCAAGATAAATCTCAGTCTTTCCTGAGTCAAGACTGATGTAAAATGATCTGTTTCCAACTTGAAGATGGGTATTCTCTCTCCTTTTTCCTTCACATGACTAAACCTGATGGTCTTCCAAGCCTGTTGGACATACAATTCAGGAACTGCAGCTTGAGCAGTCAAAGCATTCCTGAGAGGATGGTTCTTCAGGATATCCAGTACCAATGGATCAATTCTAATGCTGAATTGCAGATGATGGTTATTTGGTTGTTGTGGTTTCATTTCAGATAGTGATATCAGGAAAAGATCAGGATTGGCATCTTGTGGCACTTGGAAGTCTGATCTTGATGATGGCATAGGGAACTGCTCAGAAGCCTCATGTGGTGAATTCTCACCAGTCTGAACATGTTGGCCAACTGATGGTTCTGCCATTTGTACCTGAAAAGATTAACAGTGTTGGACATGGTCCAAATGGTTAGTGAAAAACTGAGGTTTTGGACTTGAAAAAACACTTTTGAAAATTGACAAGTGTAGAATTCGCATGACAGGGGTATGCGAATTCTTCACTTAAGGAATTAAAACCATAGAAAAGACACATAATTTGTATGACAGAATTTGTATGGAACAGTATACGAATTCTTCACTTAGAAGAATTTAACAATACAAACCTAAGAATTCGTATGGACAATTATACAAATTGCTCACTTGAAAAAATTTGACACTGAATACCCATAATTCGTATGGCACTAATTCACCAAGAATTTGCATGAACTTTTAAAATTTCAAAATTAAAGATTTTCTTGAAAATTTCTAACTGTTGACCAAGAACATCAAGAAAACCATCTTCATATTCATATGAACCCAGATTAACCCAGATTACCAAAATTTTGAATTTTGAATTTTAACCCAAAATCTTTAATCTGTTAAGATCAATTTTTGATTAGGAACCCTTTTTAACCAATAAATTTTGAGATTAAACAACATATCGACCCTTAATCTTGATTTTCACCAAGAACAATCGAAAAGTCGAAGAGTTAATCAAATCCAAAATTAAGTGCATTAGGTTAAACATTATGGTCCATGAAGTTCGATAAAGTCATAATAATCTTCTTTTCAGTTCAAATCAACATAAAGAAATTAAACAAGAGTAGATTTTGTTCGAAATTTTCAAAGTTCAATCGAGTTCTTGAAGATGAACAGTCCAAATACGATTCTAACACTAATCCAGTATAGTGTATCCCTGCAAAGAACAATGATATGTACAATAAGAACAAAAATAAACCTTGGAATCAAAGAAATCAAGAAGAAATCGAAGAAAAACTTGAAGTCACAGGTGAGGGTTTAAGGGTTTCGTGCTCTGAAAGACTTCATATACTCAAGATTTTATGAAAAGTGAGGGTTTCGTAGACAACAAGCCTATATATACTCTGGAATGTGTGTGAGAATTCGCATGACTCGATATGCGAATTCTGTGTGAACACAAGAATTTGTATTACAGTGTGATGCGAATTCTAGATAATCTTTTCTTTCTTAGAATAAGCAGCATATTTCACATAAAATGAACTAGAAGATTTAATCTGCTCTGATTTCAAGATTTTAGGTTTGACATTCTTTCTCTTGAAAACCATCTTTTGAAATAAGCTAGATACTGATTGAAATGAACATACTGATTCAACTAAATCATCATCATAAGAAGATAAGACAGGTGTTTCACATGTTATTTTGTCAGATAAATCAGTATTAGCTTTCTCAAGTTGTATGATCTTGTCACTCAACTTGATTTTCACATTGCAAAGTTTATCATATTTGCTTTGCAGATCAGATTTAATTTTTTGTCCTTTCTGTATATCTGAAGATAAGATAGCCAACTTGTTAGTGAGTTTAGAAATCTCAGATTCAAAAAAAATTTCTCAGTTTCAAACTCCTTTTCCAAGTTTTGATTTTTCTCAAAAATCTCTTTGAAAAGTAAAGTATTTTTCTTTTTAGTAGTTTTTCTTTCTTTATCAAAGACATCTCTTTTAGTAATAACAATTTTCTCAAATTCAGAAACTTATTTGGAAATTTTGGCACATCTGATTTCTAACTCTTTCTTTTCTGATTCAGCTTTCTTAGAAAGATCAGAAAAGCTCTGGTTGAAAGATTTCACAAATTCAGCTTTTTCCAACTTTGTTCTCTCATTAACTTTCTTCAGCCAGTCTTTGCCTTTTGTCTGGTATGTAGATACTTGCATTTCAACTTTTGTCAGCTTGACATTCAAAGCATCTATCTCAACTTTCAGCTTTGAGTTCTGAAGTTTGAGTTGTTCAATTTCAGCTTCAATCTTGGATATCTCTGGCATATATGACAGTGCACAATCTCTGTTTGTGAGAAACATATTTCCTTTCTCATCTGTATTAGGCATGATTAGTATTTATTTGAAAAATATTGCTTGAAAAGATCGTTAGTCAGATAATCAGAAAAATCAGCAGTAAAAATACAGAAAAATCACTCAAAAATGATTACAAGTACATAATTCGTATGTCACTCACAACAAACAATTCGCATGCACATCCAATTCACATAGAACACGCAATTTGCATAAGAAAGATAAGAAGACTTCACTTTTCGCATGAGCTTATGTGCGAATTCTTAACTTCTCGCATAAAGCCATGTGCGAATTCTGAGCTTTTCGCATATAACTATGTGCAAATTCTACACATTTCGCATAAGGTAGGATGCGCATTCTAAGCTTCTCGTATGAACTTGTATGCGAATTCCTCCCTTGGAATACTTTCTAAGACTCAGATGCGAATTCCACCTTTTCATATAAAGCTTTGTGCTAAATCTTCACCTCTCGTATATACTCTTGTGCGAATTCTATCCTTAGAATCAAGAAAATCAACTAATCTGCGAATTCTTTAGCCCTGCGAGTTCTTCATGTGAGTTCTTCATCGAATGTGCGAATTCTTTGAATCTTGAACATTTTTTGAACTTTTCAACAGAAATCCACCCAAATCTTCAAATTTGACTTTGAAAATTTGTAGAATCCACCACTATACCATCGAGAACAACCCTGTGGAATGGATTTTTCCAAGAATAAACATGGTTCTGGGAATTGAATCTTGACAGTCCGTGAATAGTAAGCTTCTAAAAATGGAAACATTGATCCAATTATCTCAATCTGTTGTTCAATTGATTATCCAACCCAAACAAGAATTGTTCTACTATACTTGGTGATCACAATGTAATGAGTTTTACACTCAAACAATCTAGATTTCACAATCTTGATTTCAATGCAACAATAACCTTTCTAAATCTAGAAATTCGTATTTTTATGCTTCAAATCTTGATGTTGATTTCTCTGATTAAATATGATCTAGCTCTGATACCAATTGTGATCCCAGATTTCAAGCAATAGCAACAATTTAGATCAAACAAAGATGAGAATCTAGAGAGAAATTGAGTCACAAGTTTGGGTAGTCATATATCTCACAAAGAAGTTACAAACATTAATGATACAGACTACAAGCATTGACAAAAGACTTAATGACATGAGTTACACAAAACAAGACTAAAGTAAACACTTATATAGGGTCAAACAAAGACTTGACCTCTACACAAGTTTACATTGAAAAAGTCAACAAACTAAAGCAAACTTACTTAACAAATTAACTCAAAACTTGATCGAATAATCTCATACCAGCATATAAACCAGAATCTGACACTGAAGGTATTGAGGCCAACCTCATCAAAAGAAGATCTTCCAATTTCCAAGTTTGCCTGGAAGTTGAAGAAGCCAAAATAAAAGCTGAACTCATTGCCTAACTCGATTGATCCAGGGTAAAAGTTCTTGTTCGTAACCCTAAGGACAATGAGTTTGGGTTTCTCACTGAAGCTCCAAAGGAGGAATCACTAAGAGTTGAGCAAGCATTGAAAGCCACAAAAAAAAGTGCCAAATTGGCTCTTGCTCTAGCTTACGAAGCCCTTGTTGAAGGAAAATACAAGACAAAGAATCCCATCGGTGCTCAAGCTCAACTTTTCATTACGCTAAAAAGGAAAACAATAAAGAGTTAAGTCGACAAGAGATGGAGTCGAGGTGGTGCCTAAATAAGATTGAGATCAGACTCAGTCCTCAGAAGATCACCAATGTAACTATCAATAGCAGAATGAAAGATGGTGGTCTTGTTATCTCTATGGCTATCTTTAGAGATGATAACAATTCCTTCATTGACTACCCATCCTTCTATGGAGATATGGATTTTATGAATGGCTGGAGATAAGAAATGTTATTCAAAAATATGGCTATCTTCAGAGATGATAGCAATTCCTTCATTGACTACCCATCCTTCTATGGAGATATGGATTTTATGAATGGCTGGAGATAAGAAATGTTATACAAAAATCTAAGTCAAAATACAAAGAGGTCGTTGAAGCAGAGCTGAAGAAACTCCTAGATAGAGTGTTAAAGATCATTGAAGTCCCTCCACTTTCTCAAAAGCCTTCTCACCCAAGAAAAAACTATCAAGTTGAAGAAGATCAACCTCTATTCAGTAAACCAGAAGTCAAGTTTCTCATCGACTCTCTCTTCACTGCTCCTGACTGTGAACTATCCATGTTGAATATGTCTCTACTTGAGAAAGTTCCAAACATTCCAGGATCAATCATTTTGATACATGAGCTCGACATTATGTTCATAGACTGCAAGGGACGGTACAACTTTCAGCGCATGTCATAACTTCATCTTTGTCCTATTCAACATTTGTAATACGTTCGATCTGGTTAAATGAAGATGATGAAGTTGGACAAATGATCAAGAAGAAGATCAGAAGAGAGATGCTGAAAAGAAAACAATAGGCAGAAGAAGTCCCTAACCATTTTAACTTCAGTGATATTAGCTGATAGGTTCCCTTTTTATATCTTGTACTTGTCAGTTACACTATTTCAGTTTTGTATTTTCATTGTACTTATAATTTCATTCTACCCATTGTAATCCTTTACATATTAATGAAATTTCAATGAAGTACTTTATTCCATCATAGTGCTGAAAAATATCCCTCAAAACAGTAAGTGGGACAAGTATTTTATGAGTCTCATTTCCTCACACTCGCTAGCGTAAAAGGCTTGTTCCATCTCTTAGATCCAATTCATGCACACCAGGAGGTTGTTAGTTCCTGAAAACTTTGGCGGCTTGCTACACAGAAAGTTCTTGTATGAGCAGGGTCTCTCACCATGTCTCATATTAGCAGCAATCATGTCCTCCATCCGAATTATATTTCTGGTGTCGCCGGGACCCCTTACTTCATGCCTAGCGACTGCTTCATGCCTCTGGTCATTGGCATTTCTGTCTTCTAGCAATTTCATTAACCTTTCTTCTTGTCGCTCCATAGCTGAACTCATTAGTTGAACCACACTAGTCAACAATCCAGAGTGAGGGTTTCCTTCTTGAACATTTGGTCTGTGAGATTCAAACTCACTCTTTGCACGTGCTCCGGTCCATAATTTGACAATGGTGGCAACGGAGGAGGTAACTCATGGTTGACTCCTATAGCTTGACTTGAAGCCACTTTACCGATATCGTACTCGTACCCTTGAGCTTGTGCTTTTCTCCGCACATTTCACATTCTTGTCTGGCACACGAGAAGAGTGGTTAAGAGATTACACCAACACTAGATTAACAACAAAGACGTACTATGGCAGATACCAAGGATTGTAATAATGCTGCAATGAAGAATGCTCACGTAACATTATATTCATAATAGCAGTAGCTAAGTGAAATTATGAACATAACCTACAAAAGAATCATCGTCACCATAGTCACGACTCTTAATTAGTGCACTTCTATCGACCACTACCTTCTACTCTCACCCTAAAATTTCTACTCATAACGAACCAATCATAACTTAAAGTCTTAGCTTAACTCTAGGCATATATGGTTCATACCTAGTTCACTTAAACTAGAGCTCTGATACCAACTTGTAACACCCCTAAAATTTGAAAATAGAAGACAAATTAAAACTTCCAAAAATCCTTTACATACAAAAGCTCGAAGCAACAATTATCTAAAGTTACAAGGGAAGAAATACTACAACTTGTATCAGAGTTCTAACGAACCTATCTAATCCCACAAACGGGGACAAAGTCGGTTGGGTGTTACTAAAACCACCAAATTTGCTATCTTCTCAAGACCGGATGACGTCTCTAATGCCATCCTATCGGAACTTCTACCAAGCTCCACTCGCCATTCAGATCCATCTAAGACCCGATATAAATGTCGAAAAGAAAAAGTCTTAGGCTTAACGCCTAGTGAGTTAAAACAGTTTTCATCATATAAATCATAAAACGTTTAGACAAATATTTCACTCTGAAAACACCCGTTCTTGAAATATAAGTTATAAAAAGGCTATATTTACAAACCACATTTCTACCAATGCCAACCACACCTTTTTAAATAATTATTCGCCATCCAATTTCCCCAAAACGAGGTATTTCATCAACATACTATTTGTATAAATAAAATGGTACGTTTCAACACCGAAAGTACGGGTAAGGAAATTCCCAAAATTAACACCTTCCGGTGACGGGGGAGACCCGGTTCCATTGAATGTGGCAGAACACCAAGTTAAGCCACTTATCAATGTTCACGAGATATACTATGGGTCATGGATCCTCGTATACGGATCCATTGAGCAACCACGGCAAGATACTCAAATGACCCTAGTTTACTCGATGTCTAGAGGATTCTCACCACAAAATCACAAGTCTTGGGGACCACTCACTAGACTCAAACATGGACATCAAAAACTCCATGATGAACATAACGACTCATATGTCTATGGATCTAATGCATTATAGTCTAAATATAACATGACTCCATATGAAAGAACTAATGCATCCAAAACATGTAATAACCAACATTTGTGCAATAACTGCATTTCCATAAAACGCCCATATTGTGCTATTTAAACCGGACAACGTCCTGAATCTCATTAGAGTATAACTCAAGCCATAATGGATCTTAAACGTTTGGCAAAAAGAATAAAGCCAATGTTGCTACATATATCGAAATATAACTTTCCCAAAAATGGTATTTCTCCAACGTAAGACTTGCCTAAGGCCTAAACCGTAAGATTCACAATTTCCCGAAATACTCATCGTGTCAAGAATGACAGTTTTCCATTTACTCACACTGTTATAGCCGGAATAGTTTAAAGCACCAATATCCCAAAACTCATAAGTAGGGTAAAATCCCAAAATAACTATTTGTACACAACTTTTCGCAAAATAAAACCCAACACATTATGTTGCCTAAATTTTCCAATAAATCCAATGGATCTCCATTAGTTGGTTTAAATATCATTTTTGAGGTTAAAACACCCAAACACACTTAGCAACCATTATGAAGCTTTGACATCCCAAGTACGTACTGTAACACCCGGAATCTCGCGTTTGATCAAGGTTCAATCCTGTTTACCCTCATGTCTTTTAGTGGGTCTTATCTTAAGTTTATTGAGTCTCGTTCATAGTAATGTTTATGCATTCACACTTAACAATGGAAAATAGGATTTTTTGAACAAAACCGAGAGATCAACCTCTCTAGCGACTTTGACAGGTGTCAAGGTCGCAAGGAGCAAAGTCGCGGGGATCTCGAGAGCCACGATATACCCCATGCGAGAGTGACCGCGATTGTTTCCTTGGGAACTCTCGCCGGTCATAATCGCGGGGATTGTACCGAATGTTGTTTACCTTCGGCGACTATGCCCTGGCAATAGTGCCCTGGGCAATGTCGTGGGGCACTCTCTTCGCGTGGTCCAGCCCGTTTAAAAACTCCACTCTGCGACTTTTCACTAAACCATTTCACAAAAATCAGATCTAGGGCTCGATTGGGGTCACTCTTGAGGGCGATTTCTTCTCATTTCTACACTCTTTCTTCCATAAATGCTCTAGTGGTTGATAAATGCATTAAACCCCCATTACTTCCATCTCTAGAGTGCTTTAAGGGTCAACATTCAAGCTTCGGAACTTCAAAGCTTCATCCTCATTCACTCCTACTAACTTTTCAATGTTTTTAGCTAAAACCTAGATAGTGAGTGTTCTAAATATTTTTCTAAATGGGATACATGTATTACTTGTATATTTATTAATATGTATTAATATATACATCTAATGAAAACTAGGGTTTCTCATAATTTGTTCTTTTGACCTAATAATGTTTGGAGGATGAAAGGAGTAGTTGAATGGTAGAAATGTGTACATATTTGTAAAATGGACAAGTAAAGAAGAATATCTATATTGATACAAATATATGTTATGGCTAATTATGTGTTGGGAAATATTCTCACTATGTAAGTATTACCTTTATGATTGAGTACATGTCAAGCATGCTAGAGGAAAGGTTATGTTTCCTCACACATAATTGTTGTTGGGTAAGACTTTTGGGACAAATGTTATACATTGGTGATAATTACACATGTTATGAGCAAATGTGCTCCGTTGACGTACATGAGAGGTATGGATGCACCAAGTCAAATGGTCACTAGGAGGGCATAGTCTTGGGCGCCACCGTGTTGGTTTGTGCCTAGACCTCTGCCATTTGGGGAAATGCCTTTGTTGTACCCTCGAATGTGTCGGACCTTGGGGTGTCGCTCACGGAGCTTGACACTAGGGTATCTCGTCTCTTGGGTGGAATTTGATTGGTGTTATGGGTCTCCCCTATTGGCTCCATTTGTTGAACCTATCTTGGGTAAATAAATATTGGAACATCTCTCATGCATATATTAATTGTCATATTGCTCACTAGGCTTTTTGGCCTAACACTTGCTTGATGTATATGTGTATCTCAGGTTCTAGTGCCGCCGTTTCCAAGAAGGTTTAGTTTGGACTGTGTGAGCTTGGGGAGATCAAAGGATCATTTTTGTGAAGACCGTCATCGGATTATAGACGACACCCTTTTTGTAATATTCTTTCTGTTGAGAAATTAGATTACGTGGTTGTTGTTTTATTTTCTCTTATAATTACAACTGTAATTAAACAGGTATTTTTATTTCCCCATTTTTGGATAGCTTATGCTATGGCATTTATATACCACATTTCCAGTTTTCCGGAAATTTTGTTAGCCCGTTTTTAGGGTGTTACAAGTTGGTATCAAAGCTTTAGTTTAAGCGAACTAGGTATCGACCTTAGCATGCCTACGCTTAGACTATAAGTGGTTTTGATGAGACTCCCACCTATGGGTAGAATCTTAGGTGGGGAGAGTGTTAGGACTTACGGAATTACGCAGATTAAGAGTTGTAAATGTGGTAACAAGAATCCTTGTGTATGATTTGTTCATAATTTCACTTAGCTACTGCTATTATGAATACGTTATTACGTGAGTATGCTTGTAAATGCCGTTATTATGATAATTGAAATGCGTGTTAGTACGTACAATGAGTTTAACTCACTTAGTCTTTTCTCAACCCCTTTCTCGTACATGTATGGTAGATAATCATGGTAAACACTCGTAGTAGGCTCCCAAACCCGCAAGAGGGTCGAGTGGAAGTGGAATCTACAACCGACCAACCTCCTTTGGTCGAGACTTTGGTGGGACCTCCCATACCCACTAACTTGGGTGAGAGGCCCGAGCGTATTCCCCGCATAAACGTTGCCGAAAACACTCCGATCATCAAGGAGGTAACTATGGAGACAAGAATCAGGGATAACATGATGCAAGCCATGAACTGGGCCATGGCCCAGCAACAAGAGTTCTTTATGAATCTACTGGATGATCGAGATGCTAGTCACCGTCAACCCGAGACAATGGCGGAGAACATCATGAATGGGTCAGGTGGTGGATCGGCCGCTGTGGGAACGGAAGAGCATGCTACTGTTCGAGAGAAGCGAATGGAATCCGAGTGCACATACAAAACTTTTATGGGGTTCCATCCAAAGGAGTTTTCGGGTTCCTCAAATCTGGTCGATTGCATGTATTGGCTAAAGGAGGTAGAAATGGCCTTTGAATCCAGCAAGTGCGACGACTCACAACGAGTCAAATTCGCCTCTCAGCTGCTTAGGGTGAGGCCAGATCTGGTGGAATCTCACCCGATCCATTCTTACTCCCGAAGTTCTCGCCAAGTTAACTTGGCCGGTTTTCAAGAAGAAGATTTTGGACAAATATTGCAGTGAAAGATCATTGGACAAGATTGAAGAAGAATTCAGAAACTTGAAGAAAGGGGCCTTGTCGGTCACCGACTACTCCAAGCTCTTCTTGGAGAAACTGAACTTAGTAGGGCATCTGGATCTCGATGAGTGATCAAAAATCAATGCTTATCAGCGTGGGTTACCGGCCGAGATGAGGACGACTGTGAGAAATGCTAGAGGGTCGACGTTACAAGAAGTCATTGAAGAGTCCTTGCTCGTGGAAGACGACATGATTGCGGTAAAGGAGGAGAAGGGATTGGTTGGAGATAAGAGAAAGTGGGAGGGGTCATCCGTACCAAATCGTACAATCAAACCGGCATTCGGGGGAAAGGGAATTGACCCCTACCAGGGAATGAGGTGGTGTCATCGGTGCAAGAGCAAGCATAGTGGACCATGCAGTCAAAGAACTTATTCGGGTCCACCCGAGTGTGTCAAATGTGGAAAGAGGGACCACATGACCCGCGACTGTCCTATCCGAGGACTCGTTTGCTACGAATGCCGAGAGCCGGGACACATGAAGAGAGAATATCCAAAACTGGTTGGGAGTAACCGCAATTCTACTAGCGGGCCAACCCCAAACAAAGAGAATCCGTTGAGGGTACCGAGCCGAGCCTTCCAAATGACCGCCGAGGAGGCAAGAGAGACCGCATATGTAGTATCGAGTATGTTCCTTGTAAACTCCTTACCTGCTCATGTTTTATTCGACTCGCGGGCAAACCGATCATTTGTGTCAAATTCATTTTTTGCAATGTTTTCTACTCCCGTTAGTGTCCTTCCCGATGCCTTGGTAGTAGAAATAGCCAATGGGGAACATGTAATGATTCGGGATTATTACCATGATTGTGCTATAGAGATAGATGAATTCCTTTCAAGTTAAACCTTTTGCCAATGTCTATTGGAAGTTTCGACGTAGTGATAGGCTTGGATTGGTTGACCGAAAATTGCGCCGACATTATTTGTTCCAAGAAGATGATTAAGATACCGGTGTCGAGTGGTACGCTCACTATTTACGAAAAAAAGGAAGGGATCCACTCCCGTGATTTCCTACTTAAAAGCTTGCAAGCACTTAGCTAAAGGATGTTCATTGTATTTAGCTTAGATTTTGGATGCAAAGTTGGAAAAGAAGTAAGTGGAGGATGTAAAAATTGTTCGAGATTTCCCGGATGTCTTCCCGGAAGATCTACCCGGTTTTCCGCCAGAACTCCAGGTAGAGTTTCAGATTGACCTCACCCCGAGAGCGTCTCCGATAGCCCGTGCTCCCTATCATTTAGCACCGACGGAAATGCAAGATATGATGACTCAACTGCAAGAGTTATTAGAGAAGGTCTTTATCCAACCGAGCTCGTCTCCTTGGGGAGCCCCAGTTTTGTTCGTAAAGAAGAAAGACGGGTCTATACGGATGTGCATAGACTACCGGGAATTGAATAAAGTCACGGTGAAGAACAAGTACCCTTTACCCCGAATCGATGACCTATTTGACCAACTTCAAGGTGCGGGATGCTTCTCAAAGATTGACCTTCGGTCCGGATATCACCAAGTGAGAGTGAAGAAAAGGATATTCCGAAGACGGCGTTCGGAATGAGGTACGGTCATTACGAGTTTTTGGTGATGCCTGTCGGTTTGACCAATGCTCCGGCCGTATTCATGGATTTGATGAACCGCGTGTGCCACCCTTTCTTGGACAAATCTGTAATCGTCTTCATCGACGATATATTAATCTACTCGAAGGACGAGGCCGAGCATGGGAAACATCTAAGGGAAGTATTGGAAGTTCTCCGAAGAGAGAAGTTATTCGCAAAGTTCTCGAAATACGAGTTTTGGCTTCAAAAGGTACAATTCTTGGGCCACGTAGTGTCCAAAGACGGAGTGAAGGTGGACTCAGCAAAGATCGAGGCAATGATAAGCTAGGAGCCGCCCAAGAGTCCGATAGAGATCTGAAGGTTCTTGGGATTGGCGGGCTATTACAGAAGGTTTATTCAAGATTTCTCAAAGATTCCTTCGCCACCTACGGCGTTGACAAGAAAGAATGTCAAATTCCTTTGGACGGATACTCAGGAACAAGCCTTCCGTACTCTTAAGAGGAAGTTGTGTGAAGCGCCAATTCTATCCCTACCCGAAGGATCGAAAGATTTTGTTGTGTATAGCGACGCTTCCAAAATGGGCCTCGATTGTGTACTCATGCAAAGGGGGAGGTAATAGCCTACGCGTCACGTCAATTGAAAGATCACAAGAAGAACTACCCGACTCACGACTTGGAACTAGCAGCGGTGGTTTTCGCGTTGAACTTATGGCGTCACTATCTCTATGGAACCAAATGTACTCTCTTCACCGATCACAAAAATTTGAGGTATATTTTTTATCAGAAGGAGCTCAACATGCAGCAACGAAGATGGCTCGAACTACTCAAGGACTATGACTGTCAGGATCGAATTCTCAACAAGAATTAATTCTCAGAAACAATATCAAAGAAGTTTGCGGAATAACACTTTGATATTTAATGAAACAGTAAATCAACACAGAAAATATGATTAACACACTGTAAACTTGTATTGAATGCTTTGAAGTTACAAGATTTCACACTCAACCTCAATATTGATGAACAGGCTCACCAATACGAATTCTACTTCTCTAGAATTAGGATCTATGCCTTGAGGTTGATTTTTCTAGAACTTAGAATGAATGAAAATTGTTATTATAAAACTATTCTATATCTTCTATACATATACTAAAGAAAAAGATAATTACAATAAATAAACAAATCTTCAGTATATCTTCCATGTATATCTCTAAGCTTCCATGATCTTTAGTTTATCCAGCTGTCATTCTTTCCATCCGGATCTCTTAAGCATCACTAACTATGCTCAGCAGCATTAACTTCTTCTAGCAGCATTAACTACTAATCAGCACTAACTACTAGCAGTACTAACTAGCTAAGCAGTACTAACTTTGTTCAAGCAGCACTAACTTTAACTAGCAGTATTAATTCTACTAACAGTAGTAATACTCAGCAATATTAACCTTGAAGTCTTCTAGCAGTAGTAACTTTGAGCCAGCAGCATTAACCATACTTAAGCTTTTCTTCAGTTCCCAACAATGACTGTGAGTTGCATTACCATCCGGGTAAGGCCAACGTGGTGGTGGATGCTTTGAGTCGATGGAGTCATGGTAGCGGTGTCGTTTTGTCACTCACCAGAATTAACGTTGTGTCAACTCTAGACGAGGATATCAAGAGGTGTCAGACCGAAGCACTTCGAGAAGAGAACCTCAGGGATGAAGTAATGATAAAGCAACGAGATTTATTGACGGAAGATGGTCGCGGCTTAAGGTTATTCGAAGGCCGAATATGGGTACCAAAGTTGGGAGGAATTTGTGAACTCCTCCTAGAAGAAGCTCATAAATCCAAATATTCCATACACCCCGGTAGTACAAAGTTGTATAGAGACCTCAAGTTGAACTATTGGTGGCCGGTGATGAAACTCGACGTGGAAAATTACGTGGAGAAATGTTTCACATGCTTACAAGTGAAGGCGAAACACCAAAGGCCATACGGAAGTAGGAACACATCACGATGGATTTCGTCACCGAACTGCCGAAAACTTTGAAGGGCCATGACACGATTTGGGTGGTGGTGGACCGACTCACCAAAAGCGCACTTCCTGGCGATGCGAGAGACGTTGCCCATGGACAAATTAGCTAAATTATACATTGATGAAATTGTGACAAGACACGGTGTTTCGTTATCTATCGTGCCAGGTCGAGATAGCCGATTCACTTCGAAATTTTGGGACGGTTTACAAAAGGAGTTGGGCACAAAAGTCAAATTGAGCACAACCTACCATCCTCAGACTGACGGACAAAGCGAGAGGACCATTAAAACTCTCGAAGACATGTTAAGATCGTGCGTCATTGATTTCGGGGGAAATTGGGACTCGCACCTACCGTTAGTAGAATTTGCTTATAATAATAGCTACCATTCGAGCATCGGAATGGCTCCATTTGAAGCTCTTTACGGCCGGAATTGTAGGACTCCGACTTGTTGGCTCGAAGCGGGGGAAAAGCAATTTGCTGGACCGGAAATCGTTCAACAGACCGCGGATAAAGTGAAGGACATATGCGAACGTTTAAAAGCGGCCCAAGACTGACAGAAAAGCTATGTGGACAAGAAGAGAAGACTAATTGAATTCCATGTAGGTAATCGAGTGATGTTGAAGGTGTCACCGTGAAAAGGGATAATCCATTTTGGAAAACGCGGAAAGCTTAGCCCCCGTTTCCTTCGACCCTTTGTTATCTTGGGGAAGATTGAGGTCCAAGCGTACCGGTTGGATTTACCACTGGAAATGGACGGAATACATCATACCTTCCATGTTTTCTATCTTCGTAAGTGTCTAGCCGAGAAAGAAAGCGTCATTCCTTTGTCAGAAATTCAGGTGGACAATGGAAACCGGTGTGAAGAACCGGAGGCGATATTAGAATCCCAGACGAAGAAGCTCCGTCACAAAGAGGTGACAATGGTCAAAGTCCAATGGAAGCACCATCGCGGTGCCAATGTAACTTGGGAATCAGAGGAAGACATGCAGCAACGATACCCCCACTTATTTCATTAGGATGGGATTTTTGGGATGAAATCTTATTTTAGGTGGGCAGGATTATAACACCCGGAATCTCGCGATTGATCAAGGTTCAATCCTGTTTACCCTCATGTCTTTTAGTGGGTATTATCTTAAGTTTATTGAGTCTCGTTCATAGTAATGTTTATGCATTCAGACTTAACAATGCAAAATAGGATTTTTCGAACAAAACCGAGAGATCAACCTCTCTAGCAACCTTGCCAGTGACTTTGACAGGTGTCAAGGTCGCAAGGGGCGAAGTCACGGGGATCTCAAGATCCATGGTACACCCCATGCGAGAGTGACCGCGATTGTGCCCATGGGCACTCTCGTCGGTCAAAATCGCGGGGATTGTACCGAATGTTGTTTACCTTCAGCGACTATGCCCTGGTGATAGTGCCCAGGGGAATGTCACAGGGCACTCTCGACTCGTGGTCCAGCCCGTTCAAAAACTCCACTTTGCGACTTTTCACTAAACCATTTCAAAAAATCAGATCTATGGCTCGATTGGGGTCACTCTTAAGGGCGATTTCTTCTCATTTCTACACTCTCTTTTCCATAAATGAACTAGTGGTTGATAAATGCATTAAACCCCTATTACTTCCATCTCTAGAGTGCTTTAAGGGTCAACATTCAAGCTTGGGAACTTTAAAGCTTCATCTTCATTCACTCATACTAACTTTTCTAGGTTTTTAGCTAAAACCTAGATAGTGAGTATTCTAAATATTTTTCTAAATGGGATACATGTATTACTTGTGTATTTGTTAATATGTATTAATATCTCCAACTAATGAAAACTAGGGTTTCTCATAATTTGTTCTTTTGGCCTAATAATGTTTGGAGCATGAAAGGAGTAGTTGAATGGTAGAAATGTGTACATACTTGTAAAATGGACAAGTAAAGAAGAATGTCTATAATGATACAAATATATGTTATGGCTAATTATGTGTTGGGAAATATTCTCACTATGTGTGTTTTACCTTTATGATTGAGTACATGTCAAGCATGCTAGAGGAGAGGTTATGTTTCCTCACACATAATTGTTGTTAGGTAAGACTTTTGGGACAAATGATATACATTGGTGATAATTACACATGTTATGAGAAAATGTGCTCCGTTGACGTACATGAGAGGTATGGATGAACCAAGTCAAATGGTCACTAGGAGGACATAGTCTTGGGCGCCACCATGTTGGTATGTGCCTAGACCTACGCCATTTGGGGCAATGCCTTTGTTGTACCCTCGAATGTGTCGGGCCTTGGGGTGTCGCTCACGGAGCTTGACATTAGGGTATCTCGTCTCTTGGGTGGAATTTGATTGGTGTTATGGGGGGGGACATTGTCTCCATTTGTTGAACCTATTTTGGGTAAATAATTATTGGAACATCTCTCATGCATATATTAATTGTCATATTGCTCACTAGGCTTTTTGGCCTAACACTTGCTTTATGTATATGTGTATCTCAGGTTCCAGTGCCGCCATTTCCAAGAAGGTTTAGTTGGGACTGTGTGAGCTTGGGGAGATCAAAGGATCATTTTTGTGAAGACCATCATCGGATTATAGACGACAGCCTTTTTGTAATCTTGTTTCCGTTGAGAAATTAGATTAGGTGGTTGTTGTTTTATTTTCCCTTATAATTACAACTGTAATTAAAAATATATTTTTATTTCCCCATTTTTGGATAGCTCATACTATGGCATTTATATACCTCATTTCCAGTTTTCCGGAAATTTTGTTAGCCCGTTTTTAGGGTGTTACATGTACAAATACCTATTTAACCATAAAACACATCGATTGTAAAGTGTGCATGTAACATACGTTCAAAATCCCCTTTTTAGTGACTCAAACACCTCATAAAATATTGTAACTCATTTTCAAGGGCTTTATAACATAAATATGTGCAAGTGTACAAATATTCACAAAACTTATCAAAATGAAGTGAATTCATGGATATACTTTCTGTAATAATCGTGTTAGAGATTAATAATTTGGAGGTTGGGTGGAAGTTTAGCACCAATGAAAGTTAGAACGGCAAAAGTGAAAATAGATAAAAGAGGGATTTTTACCCTAACTCTCTCATTCTCTCCTCAATAGGATTAAGTGGCGACTGATAAAGATAGAAGGGGGTGAGAGAGTGTGGTCTTGATAGGAAATTTGGAGAAGAGGGCAACGAACAACATTTTTTGAATTTCAACCTACATCTCTCCTTGGAGGTAAGATCTACTCATTTCCTCTGATTTAATTTTTGGTATTTGGGGTGTTGTTAAGCATATGGGTTGGCTTTGGGATTGGAATTTGAGATTAAATTGGTATTGTTTTGGTAAGGGTTCCATCCTAGAATTATTCTTCTCTTAAAGAGATTGAGTCAATATCATATAGCTATTTTCCATGAATAATCGTTGGGTTTGATTAATGGCCTAGAATGGATCAATAGCAGCTTAATCAGTGAGGTCTCTGAACCTTTACAAAATCGCACCGCCGACCTGCGGTCTAGGGTGGCACCTGCATTTTTGCAGTAGTGGCTGAGTGTTGTGGAACCGGGCGACCCCGGGTGACTTAGTGTCGGACGACCCCGGAGAAGGGTAACCGGCGACCTCGGGTCACTAGATACCGGGCGACCCCGGGTGACTAGGTACCGGGCGACCCCGGTGTAGAGAGCGAGTGACCCCGGACTGCTAGGAGTCGGGCAAACTCGGTATAGGACGCCGGGGGGACCCTGGGCGTCAGAGGCCGGGTCTCAATCCAACCCCCGGGCATGTGGTATCCGAGCCTCAGCCCAAAGTCGAGGTCCATATAGTTGAAAACCCATGTCCCCGACCCATGATGTCGTGGGCCGAACTATTTTCCTATTGGGCCGTAAGAGAGAGGGAAGCTTTGGGAGCGTATTCCGTATGATCATTAGGGAGAATTGGATCTTGTGATCGTAAAGGTCTCTGTATGACTGAAGGATAGGTTGAGACTTATCTGTCTTTAACGTTTTGTGCAGTAAGTCTCGTGACCGGCCTTAAGGGTAATTGAGAGAACTTTCGCGGTGGGCAACAGGTGAGTTTTCTAAACTAAATGCTCTTCGATGATAAAGTGGTTAAAATCATGTGGAAGTCATTTAAAGCATTTATTTATTTATGTATGCTTTATATATATGCGAGCTTTACCTTAAATGTGGTTTTACACATTTGTTGTTGGTTAAATGTATGCTTACATTGTAGTTGGCGAGTATGGCCTAAGTCGGGGGGGTCTGTCCGGCCTGCGCTCGTACCGGGGGAGTGTCCCTTTTATGCCAATGGGTGGTGTATCCCAAATTAAGGCAGTATTAGCCAGACACGTTGTTACTTTCGAGTGACGGTAGTGTGTGCCAAAAGCGAGTTTATGAATGTGCTTATTTTTTTAAAACTGAATTGGTTTATAATTGTTTATAAATCTTTTATATGATGTTATGGCTTGCGAACTGTTGTTAGAGGGAACTCACTAGACCTCTTGGTCTAACCCTCGCTCTTTCAAAACTAAAAACCTTTTTAGGCAGGCGTGAGGTAGGAGGATCGACCAACGGTAAGGAGAAGGTGTGAGCCGTAGATGGGATAGAAGACCTCCAGTTTAGTTTTCGTTCCTTGTAATCTCAGTTGTGTATTAGGTTGCCTTTCCGCAATCCTTGAATTTTAGTTGTTGTTTTGAGCCGTTTGGCGTTGTTAATTAATAAGTTAGTTTTGCTTTATGTCGGAAGTTTGGGTTGTTACAATTGGTATCAGATCCATAGTTTAAGGGATTTAGGTAACCGTGGAGTAGGAGGACACAAATGAGATTTAGGAAGCCTATAAGGAAGATCTTAATCATGGAGAGTCGTGATAACGATAGTGAGTAATCTCATGTAAGGTAAATTCAGAATTGCATCTGGCCAATGCCATTATGAATTTTACAGGTACATAGGCATACTCGATTTCTATTGTTGAGTTATTTGTTGGGTGTAGTTTTGGGTATAGAGTCCTACCATTGAAATGATAGTGTTGGTCTGGCGTGTTGTGTGAGTTTGCTTATGGTTTTAAGGTTAATACCGTTTGGGATGAGTATCGTGCAGGATGTAGATATTTCGTTTGAGAAAGGACCTCTTGGGTCCATAAGGAAAAGAATAACGATTGGAGGTGAGCTTTTAGCTTCAAGGGAGACTTTGGTTTGGCATATTGTTATGTCGATCAGTGGGAATCAGGAGAGTGTTAACCCAAGAATCGAGGGATAGAAATGAGGCTTTTGAAGCTGTAGTAATTGAAGGGTAGTTGAGAGACGATATAAGTGTTGCTTACTGATAAATTGTAGTGAGGATCAGATGGAAATGAGCTATTATTGGTAAGTTTGTGTGGGGTCAAGGTGAGGACGCATAATTTGAGAATTATTAGTCACAATGGTAAATGGTAGTTGGATATTCAAGGATGTTGGGAAGCGTTGGTGCCGGAGGTTGTGGCACAAGTGTGGAACTTGACTGGGTGGTCGGAAGTAGGGAGGCTGAGATAAATTATAGTGAGTGCAAACAGTTGACCTTGATAGAGTAGATAGCCTTCAATGTCAAGTGAGTCTCATGCATTGTGTTTCAAACAAATTTGTGTAGTCCTTCATATAATTCATATCAGATATCTTGGTGTCTGTGTGCCTTGTGAGGTATTCATTTTAAAAACGTGATGATGCGTGTAAACAGGTGTTGGTATTGAAAAGACAAGTTTATTGCGTTGAGTGATAAATTTCGATTTTAATGTGGGAGAATTATTTTCTCTCTTTATAAATGAGTTAACTTTTGTTGAGAAAATCATGACAACGTTTGATCGCGTAATTTTGTAAGTGAAATTGTTATGGACATGTGTCGTCATACCAAGGAGGGTGAGAGTCGTCCGAATCGCTCAATTTAAGCAATTTTGTTGTATTTTATAAATCGCATAAGAAAAGTTGTTGAAAATATTTTCAATTGTGTCAACGTCGATTTTGGTTGGGTGAGACCAATTTTATTTTGGAATTGAGGCAGAACGATCCTCGAGATCGTTGTGTATGGCTAATCCTTTATGTCGGCGCAGTATCGAGTATACTCAAGCGTGTTTTATAACGTAATGTTTTCTGAATTTTCAAATGTCAGCAGTTTAAATTTATTGTGTCGTCATGCATAAAGGCTATGAACTCTCTAGGTCGTGGGTGATGTTTCATTTAGGGATAAGGGAAGGTTTTGAGAGTACAAGGGTGGCTTTCGAACCGGTGATGGTCGATTCATGACCTTGGTATTCCCTAGGGAAGGGCAGTAAATAATGAAAGTGAATGATGGAAGTCTCAATCTTCGACGTTAAGCCAGTCTTATAGTAGATTATCTTTGGTTCGGTAACTTGAGAGGTGGTTGCCGGTGAATGGGAGTTCGAAGTTGTTTATATGCTTCCAAAGGTAGCTGGATAGTGAGTAAAATTTGTGGTATTCTGATGAGCTGGCATCGACGGGAACCAAGGTCTGGGGTAGCCTTGTGGTTAAATTTGTTATCAAGTAAGTCTGGTGCCTTTGAGGACTGTGGAAGTCCAAGTGGTTATGGTGCGTAGGAAGGAGTATATGTGGTGTGGTTTTCATTGAGTTGTTCAAAGGTGGTTGAGACCGTTCGCGGAAAAGTGTACCTGGTATGACGCCTTACCATTTGGTGTTGGCGTTATGAAGCGGAAGATTGTCGATAAATTAAGGGTTTTCCTTTGGGTTCGTATTTTCGATTACGAATGAAGTACTTAGCACAACTGAAGTGGTTGAGCTTCAAGCCCTTTGGTCTGTGAAGTAGTGCGATTAATCTTACAGACTGCCTGATTTGATCTCTGACAGACCGCGGTGAGCCGACAAGGAGCTAGATCTTGATGAAGGGTTTTATTGAGCATGTTTTTGTGGTTGTTCAAATTCGAGGAAGACAAAGTCATGAAATTACTTTATTTCAAGTATTAGGTTACGATCAGTATGAAGAGGACGGTATCTCGTATGGGTGACGAGTGATTGTGAAGACTTCGGCTGTAGTGTGGTGTTGTGGTGGGGTGATGATTGTTTAGATGAGTATTGTTAGTTTTATGTCGAAGCGGTCGGGCATGTCATTGGTGGTAAGGAGTTTATTTGAGATTAAGTAGTGTTTGGTGTTGTTGTTATGGGTAGAGTGTGAATGAGAATCTTTACTCGGAGATTTCTGGGATGTTTTTTTTTCAAAAGTGGCATATATGTTGCTAAGAGGTGTGGGTGTATGGTTGGCATTGTGGTGGTACTAAGTTGATAATAATGTTAGGATGATAGGGGGTGGCTATCTAAGTGAGGAACTATGTGCCCTGGTTTGCGGTGATTTATAGACGGGTTTATCTTTTACCGCTAAAATATTGAAGGAAATGTCGAATGTTTTAGTTCATGACGTTTTGTAGTTGCTAAGAAGATCTGTGGGGTGTCTAAGTAGTCCTTGACTGTGAAGGAATTCTAGTGGACAGGTCAATCCTGTTTGGGGAGAGAGAAATGTGAGACACCTTCGAGCATTGGGGATGGTTTTTGAAGGGCTTGCTTGAAGAACTCAAACGAGAATCGTGGGTAGCCGTTTGGCTAAGTATAGTAATGAAAATTTGTTTTCGGCATATTTAGGATCGTCGGGAAAGTGGCTAAGCTGAGAGTGAGAAGTTTGACAAGAGACACGGAAATGAAGATTTATGTTTCAGTTTTTCCATAGTGAGATATGAACCCTAATGAGGGTGTGAGAAAGATATTGGGGTGTAGGTTATGGTTCTGGTGTTGAGAAATCTAAATTGTGTGGTTGGTCTAAAGTTTGCACCCATTAGTGAGCCAATTTTTGGAGACATGTTTCTTGTTTCGAGAAGAAACTGGAAAAGAGTGGTGGAATGTAGTGTTCGAAGTGAGTCAGACTTGGTATTACGTGGAAAGGGTTCCAGGTGAGCTTGTTTCCAGTGTTAAGCGATTTGGAATAGTTGTGGTAAGCATGGCCACACCATGGTGAGCGGGCGAAGCTTGAAATTATTACAATTGTAGTTGGACGGTTGGTGGATGCAATGAGAAAATGAAGTATGTGTCTTCATAATTATGTCAGTTGGAACAGGTGGACTATGAAAGCATTGAGTTATGGAAGCTTTCTCTTCGGTATGAGAGAATTTGGGGTGATGGTGTTTGGGCGACGTATGCATAATGCGTATGAATTGTGCAACACCGTTGAGTTGAGACCATTGTAGTTCGTGAAAGAAGGTGTTCTTTTGGCACTAGGAGTATGTAGTGTTGAGGGAAGATATTTTGCTATGGCAGAGTACTTGATAAAGAAATTCATAACGGTGGGTTCATGGTGATGCCTAAGGTTGATATCGTGTTAAGTTGGCGAATTGAGGGGTTATTATCTTGATCAGGGATACATGTCGTGGTGGCGCTATTTCTGGTAGAGTTCATTCATCTAAAGAAGTAAAGTTGTATGTAAAAACCTTAAGGAGACGCGTTTTAAGACTGTGAGTCCAGGTGGGTGGACAAAGCGGACAGTATCTGGTATGGTTGGCTTGGAAAGTTTTGTAATATTAAATCTTAGGAAGTTTCAGATGGTATGTTCAGTTGGTTGTTCAGAGGGCACGACTTTGGTTTGGTTCAGAATGTTTTGGGCAACGGAGTGAAGTTAAGATGATATGTTTGAAAGAATGCAAGCTTTGTGAATCTTAAGTTGAGAGGACACAGTTTGATGCGGAAGTCCACCCCATAGAATGAAATGGGGCGTTCGAGAGAAAGCTAGTGTTGGGCTACGTTTTGGGGTCCGTTGAAACTATGGAAAGAGTTGGAGAGATAGTGTATGATCTGGAAGGGCCCGATGGGAAATTGGAAAACTCGTGTAGTATTTCACGCCTCTCTTTGAGAATATTTGTTGGAAGTTGGGGCAACAACACCGTTACAAGGTATGCAATCAAATAAGAAGTTAACCGTTGTCATAGGGGTCTAAGGAAGTCATTGACCGTAAGATTAGGAAGTTGAGGAACAAAAGAGATCCGCCCTATGAAAGTGCAATGGCGATTTCATAAAGTCCAAGAGGCAACGTGGGAGTTAGAAGAGGATATGAGAACCCAGTACCCCAGCTTGTTCAACGATGGGATTTCGGGGACGAAATCCTTTTGAGGGGGGGATAATGTAATAACTGTGTTAGAGATTAATAATTTGGAGGTTGGGTGGAAGTTTAGCACCAAGTGAAAGTTAGAAGGGCCAAAGTGAAAATAGATAAAAGAGGGGGTTTTACCCTAACCCTTTCATTCTCTCCTCAATAGGATTGAGTGGCGGCTGATAAAGATAGAAGGGGGTGAGAGAGTGTGGTCTTGATTGGAAATATAGAGAAGAGGGCAACGAACAACATTCTTTGGATTTCAACCTGCATCTCTCTTTGGAGGTAAGATCCACTCATTTCCTCTGATTTAATTTTTGGTATTTGGGGTACTGTTAAGCTTCTGGGTTGGCTTTGGGATTGGAATTTGAGATTAAATTGGTATTGTTTTGGTAAGGGTTCTGTCGGTCCCTTAACAAAACTACTATCAAGTTTTATAGAAACAACAACACAATAACGATTACCAACCTGTATTGAATATATCAAACGATTACAAGGTTGATCGATTAAGTTCTTGATGTGTTCTCTATATTTTTCTCTCTTTTACACCTTGATGTGTGTGTTTGTGTGTGTGTTCTCTTATCTGATCTATGAGAGATTGAGAGATACACTTAGATAATATCTAGAATAGATATTATCTAAAATCTAATCTACCTAACAACTTGCAAGAGCAAGTTGTAGTATTAAACTAATATAACTACATAATATCTAACAAATAGATATTATGACTAACTAAGTTAATATATATAACTAATAACTAACTTTAACTAACTACCTAAGTTACCTAAGTTAACTAATATCTAACATACTAGATATTAAGTTAACTTTTACAATAATAAACAAATACATTGAATTACATTGACATTTATTACAAATAGACGTAGACTTTAATATCGAGAGTTGACGTTCCGGCTTTAGCTTCATATTGTGATCTTCAGTTTGGATGATCTTGAATCCAATGAGACTGTGTCTTAACAATCTCCCCCTTTGGATCAAGATCATTTAATAAAAAGATTTTCCAATTCATTCTTCTTGTTCTGCTCAGAAGATGCAATCTCTTTCTCTAAAATCAGCATGTCTTCAATCTAACAATCTTCCTTTTTGAATTAGTGGACGTGATTCTTGAAACATGTGATCTTTGCCATTTCTTGTGTAGTCATTCTCCCCCTTTTTGATGTTAAGTGCAACGACTTCATCAAAATTTGTGGTAAGAAATGTCAATCTTTCGGTTAGAGCCCCTGATTCGTCAATTCATAAGAGATTCATCTAGATCTTTGCAAATCCAGACAAATGTGTCGTGTAACACCTGAATCAACTAATGAATCAGTTAACATGCCTGTCAGTAACACTAAGTCACTGTGTGTAACGAATACACATTGGAAAGGAGCTGTTTTGATGTTGACTCCCCCAGGGCTTCCATTTAATCATCGAAACACCACAAAGGTAATTTCTATAAATGTTATGACAAAGAAACTAATTCCTTGTGTGTTCGTGCTTATTTGGTTCAAAATTGTGTAAACCACTGAGACAACAGTAAGTTAAACACAGACTCAATGTGCATGATTGAAGTGCGAAGGTGAGGCAGACTTCCTTCTTTTCAATATCCAGATTTTCCAAATGAAAATCAGATAGCAAATGTGTTTCATCCCCTTTGAAAATGTGAAACACTTTCTATTTGTAACACCCGTAATTTCCTGTCTGTGAAAGCCAATCCTTTGAAGAACCCTTGATTCTGACCATAGAATTTCATCCCTTACGCCTTACCTTTTAAGCTTTATTGCGTCATGGGTGGTCTGTGCGGAAAATGGGAAGAAACGAGCCTCGGTACACTCTGGGCGATAGTGCCCTGGGCACAATCGTTGGGCACAATCGCCAGCGGGGGTGTGCTCGCGGTACATTCTGGGCGATAGTGCCCTGGCGATAGTGCCCTGGCACAATCGTCGGGCACAATCGCGGGCGCCCCAGGGTCTTTTAAGAGTTGCGATTCTCAACCATTTCCCTCATTCCCACTTCCTAATTCCTTCCCTTTTCTCTCCCAAACACCAAAACCGAACCCTAACCTATTTTGGGAGTTTTTTCTCCTCAAACCACATGTTTATTCACCATCTAACTAGTTGGGAGCTTGAGCCACAAAACCTCCATCTTCATCTTCCTCATCAAGTCCAAAGGTTAGGAGCTCGGGTTGAAGTGTTGGATTGGGTGTTCTCGGAAGTCTCTTTGTCTTCAAGGGTAAGTTTTCTTAAGATTATAAATGCTCCATTGGTGGTTCCTTTGTGTTTGATACCTCAAATCTCAGAGTTGGTGATTTTAGAGAAACTAGGGTTTGGATCTCGTTGGGGATTTTGGTGTATTATGTTTGGGGAATGTTTCTATATGGTTGAGTATGGGTATTTATGGTTTGAAATGTTTGGATCTAGGTTTTTGGAAGATTTCGGCTTGAGGATTCAACTGGCCTTCAAAAGAGCTCGTTGGGTGAAATCTAGATTTAGCTTAAATCTAGCAAGGTGAGTTCAAGTTGATTTGTGATAACGATGTACATGCCAAAATGGCTATTTTAAAGTGTTTTACATGAAATGGTTAACCGCCGATAAGTTTTGAATAATTTGAAGTGAAAATGTATTTTACTTGGTATTGGTTAAAGTGTGAGTATTTTAAGGAGTTTTCATATTTGATAAACTTGGCTTATTTTAGTTTCATAAAACGCTCATAAGTGGGATTTGGTCATCTTAGTAAGTAATAACATGATTTATGCATCTTGGTGAATTTGGTACAAATGAAGTCTATTTCATGTTATATGCATTTTGGTGTGTTTGCATTCATAAACCCTTTGGAAAACCTTTGGTCCCATTATATGTTGAGTTTGGGGTTAATCTCATCTTTGAGGTATGTGTCTTTATGAATGCCGTTTAAAGTCCTTTCATTGTATGGGAATTGTTGTTTATCGGTCAAGCACGTTTCAACATTATACTGGTTTTCATTTGGGGGTTTACGTAAGTTGTTGGGCCTTGGGATCGGTTTTGACTAAATTGAGTCTTGAGGACATTTACCCGGGGTAATAACCGTTGTGGAGTTGTTGAGTATAATGATGTACTTTTCGTGTCATTTGGGTGTTGCATGTTTGAGTTATCAAGTAAGGAGTTGAGATTCCTATCTTGAATGCTAGTGGGTAGACACTAAAGGTCGAATGAGAACCTTGAGGTTGGAACTCTACTAGGAAACGAATGGGCACTAAGCTCGGTTAACCTTGAGGTGCAGCTCGACGGAGTGGGCACTAAAGGTACCGTGTCCTTGAGGTGACGCCCATTAAGTGGTGTGCACTAAAGGTGTTGGGGACTTGAGGTGACGCTTATGTTAGTGTGCTCAAAAGTCTTTGATCTGAGGTGCAGTTCGATAACATAGTTATGTGGCTTAACTTTGTGTTCCGCCACGCACATCACCGAAAGGTGCTAATTGGGTATGTAATTATGTCATTTTATTATTTATGTTTTGGTGTCGTTTTACTTATGGGAATTATTTACTCAAGATTTATGGGTTGCGTATTATACTCCGTTTACGTTTGAGGTATTTTGAGAAGTAAATATTTGTTCCATATTCTTATAAATTGAGGGCTTTACTTACTATCCACATTTCAGATGTTTGGAGATATGATTGGTTATTCACATTTTTCACAAATGGGGTGTCGAACTATGACCCCGTTTTGGGTGAGTTTTGGGCTGCGTCATTTTATAAGAAATGTGAGTGTTGGGAGCATTGTCTTTAAAAGTGCATATCATGAAAAAAAAAATGTGTCGTTTACATTTTAAAGTTAATTGTTTCGAAGTATCTTGCTTTAAACTAAATTCCTTCCTTTTAAAGATATATTCTTTATATTGAAAACTCTTGAGCTCACTAGGCGTTAAGCCTAACCCTTTTATTTGTCGGCATGTGCATCAGGTTCCAGTTGGGGGTTCGGATTCTAGCATTTCTATGAAGAGTTGAGCCTTAGCTTTGTGCAAAAGTAAGTAATTGGTGAACTCTTTCGCAAGTTGGAAATAGCGATTGTTATTGGGTATTAGTAGCACCCGTCCTTTTTAGTCTGTATGTATAGATTGCGTACGTGTATCGAGGTTGAATCTAAATTGTGGTTGTAGATGATCCAGTTATTGATGTATTTAGAAAATTTTTAATTAAGTTGCTATTTCCATAATTGAGGGTGTTACACTATTTGAGTAGAAAATGAGTAGTTGGTGAGGTTTGATCAAGAGTTGGCATGGGTTAGTTGCTTGTTTCAATAATGATCACCAAAGAATTGTGAATCGCTAGAATGGTGGCTACCCGGCTCAGAAAAAGTTGGTGCAGAGTTGTGATATTCTTTTAACTCTGTTCTCACACGCTCTTTCTTTTAAACATTTAGCTTTCTCTAATCACACTCATTTCTTTTCGCTTTCTTACACTCAATCACTAAGGATTAACTTCTTGGGTAGAAATCACTGGTTAAGGTAATTCCATAGAAGTTGTGTTAATTCCTAGCACAATGATTCCTTGTTTTCCTATGATGCATGTGATGCTCAGATTGGTTTAACTATTTCAGTTAAAGCACAAAATTGATTTTGAAAACATATAAACTCACACTTCCATAATATAAAATCTGTTGAAAAAATCGGGAAGTGTTTTGAACATTAAAAACAATGTTTTCCAATGATTGAAAGTTTTCCTTCTTTCAACCATATATGAGATTAAGATAAAGGATTATACCTTTACGTTCGATCTTACATCCCATGAAGCTAAGCTTTAAGTCATAAACATATGAACTTTTAAGCTTCTCTCAAAAATTCTGCAAAAGTCTTATGTCAAGTCAAAGTAAAATTTATTCACTTATAATGAAAAGACAAAAAAGCAGTAAAACTTTTTAAAGTACGAGTTGTGATCAGAAATAATCAGAAGTCATATCCGAACTCCCCTTTTGACTTGAAGAGCTCCCCCTAAAATCTTGCATTACAAAAAAAAATTGACATTAAAAGGTACATGCACAAATTTTATGAGCTCCCCCCTCGAATAATCAGAAGTCATATCCGAAATTTTATTGACCAGAATTTTATGAGCTCCCCCTCGAAGTAATATTGACCAGAATTTTATGAGCTCCCCCTAAAATAATCAGAAGTCATATCCGAAATTTTATGTAGGTGCCTGCAACACAGGTTTAGTTTTCTTTGGTACCCACTGGTATTTGGGTCCATGTGAGTGAGTTGCAGTTCGAATGGGGGTTATGCAATAAGAACCATACCAGTAATGATCGCTAGTCTTGTGAACAGGATCATGTGTACGACAATAAGAACAATAAAATTTCTTACCTGACAACCTGATTAATTGATCTCTCGTGTATACGAAATCAGGTTTACCTTTCACCGCATTGTTCTTCTTGGCATTTGGCGTATGTACACATGACTTCTTACATTGAAGCTCTTCTTTCACTGGTTCCTATTCCACACTAGTTCAGCTTCTTCCTGGAAGCTTCTTCTCCTTCTTTGTTGTGTACCTGAACAATCTATATTCCTGTCATAGAAAAGATTAGTAGAATGAATCTGATTAGAAGATTTAACTGACCTTTTGAAAAGAACAGTTTTCTGATGTGAGCTTGCGGCTGGTTTGTTAGAACCAACTGAATTATTTCTAGGTGAGTGGATTTTTGACTCTGGAGTCGTTCGCTCAGTCACCACCACCGTCTTTGAAATAATATCTTGAAGCTCTTTTACCTTTGAAGAATAACTGTCTCGTTCTTTGATAAGAAGCTCAATCTTCTTCTCAAATGCAGACTTCCTTTTCTTCTCTGTCAGTACACTCTTAAATAATTCAGATAACTTCTCGGTTTGCTTCATAATAGCAGCTTCAAGGATGCTTCTTTCTTCTTCGAATCCCTTCTTAGCACCCTTTTGATCATTTGTCTTCCTCTCCTTGGCAAACTGATCTCTTTCCAATATGATTACTTTCTCAAAGTCTTCAACTTTTTGAGAAAGCATTAAACATTTAAGCTCGAGTATCTTCTTCTCTTCAATACTCTTCTTGGAAAGATCTGCAATCTTCTTTTTAAACTCTGATAGTTTCTTTTCAAGCTCAGCATTTGCACTCTCCAAATCTTTGGACTTCTTCTCATTGCTCTCAACGGACTCTTGCTTCTGTATTTGAGCTTCCAGATGAGAAATCTTTCTTTTTAGCGCATTATTCTCAGCTTCCAAATCTTTAACTTTTGATGACATTTTTGATCCTGTCATACACTTCTCTATATGTTCCCATATCAGCTTTCCTGTAGCCCTATCGCGATCTAATGTGAGAAAAACCTCTTTTGAAATCTCTTCAGTCATTCCATTCAATAGGCAAGATCGGGCTAATTGGTCAGCTTCATGTCTCTTTTTCTGCTCATCAGAGTATGCATTAAGTCTTAATTGAAGCTGAGCTGGTACTTTTTCTCCATTCTCCTTCACATGAGTATAAGGTTTTGTTGGAATTGTCATTATTCCTTCCCTCAGAGATTTTCTAATTAAATCCTTCATTTCATGTCTGTCAATGAAATCTATGAACCTACTTTTCCACTGATCAAAGTCTCCCCTGAAGAGTATTGGTGGCTAGGAGTCGGTTCCAATGGTGAGGGCTTCTTTGGATGTCATCCTGTATTGAATAAGAGAAAACTTGACAGATATGATCGTTAATCCAAATAAAATTTGATCACACAAGAAATTTTGTCCCCCTAGGAAGACTTAGCACGGGGGTCCTATTACAAATTTATGTCAAATAAAATTTATGTCAAATAAAGACCCTATTACAGTTTCGAAAAAATCTCAGAAAAAAAATTCTAAGTCTGGTTTGCGTTTCAAGGTTTGCGTGTCAAATGGGGTGCGCAAACTGAGGCTTGCGTTACTAATGGGACGCGCAAAATGAGGTTTGCGGGTCTAGTGGGAAGCGCAAGGTTGAGGTTTTCGGGTCTAGTTGGACGCGCAAATGGAGGTTTGCGGGTCTAGTTGGACGCGCAAGATGGAGGTTTGCGGGTCTAGCTTGATGCGAGAAGTTTTCTTTGCGTTTGCTTGAGGACCCGAGAACTGAGGTTTGCGATTGTCTTGAGATGCGCAAAGTTTGAGCTTTGCGTTTCTAGTTGGGAGCGCAAAGTCGACTTGTCTTTGTAAGAGATGAACACAAAGGCTTGAGGTTTGCGGGTCTTTTAAGAACCGCAAAGTATGCTCTGCGTTTGAAGTTGGAGCCGCAAAGTCTGCTTTGCGTTTGTAGTGGGACACGCAAAGTGGGACTTTGCGTGTTATTCTTCCTCTGGTTTGCGAGTTATTCGACCTGTACTTCGAAAATTCGTCTAAAATCTGTATTGAAACGATTTAGCAATAACAAACACTACCCTTATGTCTAGAAACACTTCTAGAACAGATTGTAGGCACTCGATCTCACTAAAACACTCTTTTTAGAAATTAATTTGATCGCACAGTGACTTACTCTTCTCAACTCTTTTCTCACAAAAACCACAAATTGGAACTCGATTTAAGCTTTAACGTGAAATTAAACACATACAACTCGATCTAGCATGTATTTCGATCACACTCTGATCGATTCTAACACCTAAAACACTCTTACACTCGAAATCAATTTTTCTTGAAGAACACAGAGACGTTTTTGTGAAAAACTTGTTTTGATCTTAATCAGGCTCTGATACCAACTGTCGGTCCCTTACCAATTTTCGGTCCCTTAACAATACTACTACTATCAAGTTTTATAGAAACAACAACACAATAACGATTACCAACCTGTATTGAATATATCAAACGATTACAAGGTTGATCGATTAAGTTATTGATGTGTTCTCTATGTTTTTCTCTCTTTTACACCTTGATGTGTGTGTTTGTGTGTGTGTTCTCTTATCTGATCTATGAGAGATTGAGAGATACACTTAGATAATATCTAGAATAGATATTATCTAAAATCTAATCTACCTAACAACTTGCAAGAGCAAGTTGTAGTATTAAACTAATATAACTACATAATATCTAACAAATAGATATTATGACTAACTAAGTTAATATATATAACTAATAACTAACTTTAACTAACTAAGTAAGTTACCTAAATTACCTAAGTTACCTAAGTTAACTAATATCTAACATACTAGATATTAAGCTAACTTTTACAATAATAAACAAATACATTGACATTTATTACAAATAAACATAGACTTTAATATCGAGAGTTGACGTTCCGGCTTTAGCTTCAGATTGTGATCTTCAGTTTGGATGATCTTGAATCCAATGAGACTGTGTCTTAACAGGTTCCGTCCCAGAAATCTTCTTCTCTTAAAGAGATTGAGTCTATATCGTAAATCTATTTTCCGTGAGTAATCGTTGGGTTTGATTAATGGCCTGGAATGGATCGATAGCAGCTTAATTAGTGAGGTCTTTGAACCTTCACATAATCACTCCGCCGACCTGCGGTCTAGGGTGGCATCTGCGTTTTCGCAGTAGTGGTCGAGTGTTGTGGAACTGGGCGACCCCGGGTAGCCTAGTGTCGGGCGACCCCGGGTGACTAGGTACCGGGAGAGCCCGATGTAGAGAGCAAGTGACCCCGGACTGCTAGGAGTCGGGCGAACTCGGTATGGGACGTCGGGGGGACTCCGGGCGTCAGAGGTTGGGTCTCAATCCAACCCCCGGGCATGTGGTATCCAGGCCTCAACCCAAAGTCGTGGTCCATACAGTTGAAAACCCATGTCCCCGACCCATGATGTTCTGGGGCGGACTATTATCCTTTTGGGCCGTAAGAGAGAGGGAAGCTTTGGGAGCGTATTCCGTATGCTCATTAGGGATAATTGGATCTTGTGATCCCAAAGTCGTGGTCCATACATAGGTTGAGACTTATCCGTCTTTAACATTTTGTGCAGTAAGTCTCGTGACCGGCCTTAAAGGATAATTGAGAGAACTTTCGCGGTGGGCAACAGGTGAGTTTTCTAAACTAAATGCTCTTCGATGATAAAGTGCTAAAAATCATGTGGAGGTCATTTAAAGCATTTTATTTATTTATGTATGCTTTATATATATGTGAGCTTTACCTTAAATGTGGTTTTACACATTTGTTGTTGGTTAAATGTATGCATACATTGTAGTTGGCGAGTATGGCCTAAGTCGGGGGGTGTATCCCGTTTATGCTAATGGGGGGTGTGTCCCAAATTAAGGCAGTATGAGCCAGACACGTTGTTACTTTTGAGTGACGGTAGTGTATGCCGAAAGCGAGTTTATGAATGTGGTTATTTTTATAGAACGGAATTGGTTTATAATTGTTTATAAATCTTTTATATGATGTTATGGCTTGCGAACTGTTGTTAGAGGGAAATCACTAGACCTCTCGGTCTAACCCTCGCTCTTTCAAAACTAAAAACCTTTTCAGGCAGGCGTGAGGTAGGAGGATCGACCAAGGGTAAGGAAAAGGTGTGAGCCGGAGCTGGGATAGAAGGCCTCCAATTTAGTTTTCGTTCCTTGTAATCTAAGTTGTGTATTAGGTTGCCTTTCCACAAACCTTGAATTTTAGATGTTGTTTTAAGCCGTTTGGCGTTGTTAATTAATAAGTTAGTTTTGCTTTATGTCGGAAGTTTGGGTTGTTACTGTTAATTCCCAAATCTATCAAGTTATAATTGCTAAAACAATTACAAACAAGATGAGAATGATTCAAATGATTAACCTGTTTCAATTGATCTGGAATTCAATAACAATGTTCTCAGTGACAGTATCTCTCTCTACAGACTTTCTCTCACTTGATGAAAATGTCAGCGTATTACAATCGACTTCTAGTTAACAACAACTAACTAGCACTCTAGTCATATATCTATTACAAAGACACACGGGCACTTACAACACATTACAAAACAATAAAGTAAAATACATTGACATTTGACTTTGACTTTTATTACAAGGGACTTTGACTTTCTTGCTTTGAGAGTTGCCTTTATGCTTTGATTTGTCATGATTTTGATCTTCAGTAAACATGATCTTGTATCCAACATATTTATGCTCTAACAATCTCCCCCTTTGGATTCAAGATCATCTCTAAAAGATTTTGCAATTCAATCTCCCCCTTTCGTTGCATTGAAGAACTTTAAGAATTTATCTTCCCTTTAAGCTCAATATGTGTAATCTCCCTCTTTGCTTAGCAATCTTCAAACATTCTGTCTTCAGAAAAACTTTTGTAATCTCTCCAAAGTCTGTCTTCAAAAAAATAGTAACAATCACCTCCAAAGTTGTAAAATCTCTTTCAAACATTGGAAAGAAATTATCTACAGATTCAGCTCAGTTCGCTTCAGCAAATATTTTTTAAAGAAAATTTCAGTAATATTTGCTTGCTTTCAGAAATCTTTGAACTTTCTGTTTCAGCTGTGAACAATCTTTAACAAACTTCACAAAATCTTAGCAAAACCATCTTCAAACTTCGCATTTCTTAATCCTCTCCCGTATCTATAACATTTCTTGATTCGCTCTCCCCCTTTTTGATGAATGAAGCATGAGATCATCAAAACTCTACAAGAAATGTCCATAATTTGTTATGACCAATGATCTTTTAACACTGAGCCACTGACTATTCATCGATCCAAAAAGATATTCATCTGAATCTTTGCAAATTCAGACAAATTATGAGTGTAACACCTTAATCAACAAATGAATCAGTTAAAGTGTCTGTCAGTAACACGAAGTCACTGTGTGTAACAAATACACATTGGAAAGGAGCTTTTGTGATGTTCACTCCCCCAGGTCTTCCATTCAATCATCGAATAACACAAGTTTATTCTATGAACGTTTTGACAGAAAAACTAATTCTCTATGTGTATGTGTTTGTGTTTGAAAGAATTAAGCACAGATGATTGCTTTTATAAGGCTCAAAATTGTGTAAACCATTGAGACAACAACAGTTAAACACAGACTCAATTATGCATGATCGAAGTACGAAGGTGGGGCAGACTTCCTTCTTTTTCAATATCCAGATTTTCCAAATGAAAACCAGATAGATTATGTGCTACATCCCCTTGAAATATTGAAAATTATCTTGTTGAAAAGAAAATGAGTAGTTGGTGGCGTTTTTATTAAGAGTTGGCATGGGCTAGGTGCTTGTTTCAATGATGTTCACGAAGAATTGTGAAACACCAACAATGTGGTTGCCCGGCTCAGTGTATCCAAGATTTAATTGGAAAGTCAAAGTGGTAAAGTCAACATTGTCAAAGTCATTGTATTAGTCAAAGTTGTTTAATTTCTTAGCCTTTAAGTCTTTGTAATAGTTAGGTGGTATAAATAGGCTTTATGCCTTATGAGTTTGTAAGAACGTCGTTGTAATAATTCAGAGACGTATGGTTTCAAGATCTACTTTCTCTCTCTACTCTCTCTCTCTCTAGACTTTGAGTGCTTAATCTTGTTTGTTTGAGTTTATGCTTGATAATTAGGGATTAACAATTGGTATCAAAGCCGTACCAAACAATTTTCAGAAGAGATTTGCACAGAAAATTGGATCAAAAACACGCAGAATTTTTTGAGTTTTACTGTTCATTTTAGTTTTTGTTTATTTGAAAAATCGTTTTTGATGCAAGAAAATGGAATTATTGGATTCGATTTGTGTTTTGGATTGTTTCTTGTATTGATTACATCACGAATTTCGAACTAAATCAATGTCAATTTCTGAAATTTTGGTTTTCTTGAAAAATATTAGTTGAACACTGTTCTTGATCAATTTTTTATGATTTGTTGTTTTTAATCTGAAATTGATATTATATTTGTGTTTAGTATTGTTTTTCAATTGTATTGATAAAATTTCAAGTTTCAATTTGCAGGTTTGAAGTGATTTTCGAATTGTGTTCATATCTGCAGGTTTCGAATATCAGCTTTTTGAATGAAATCGGTGGTCGGTGAATTGAAAATTTGTGTCAATCGATGATCAAATTTGATTGGCTACATCAAGTTAGTGGAATCAATTGTTAAATCAAGAATAGCAATTCCAAATTGTTCAAATCGGTTGTTATTGTTTTTCAATTGGATGAAAAAGATTAGTTGGATTGTGATTGGTTGAATAATTGTTAGTGGGGAGATGATGAATGATTTTGAGTCGACTTTGTTTTGCGCCACTACTCTCTCGCGCTAATGATCAATTTGCGCCACTTCACTCATAATTGTTTTGCTCCACTCACAGTTTGTTTTTTATTTATTTTTTTGCTCCATTTTAAATTGGCGCAAAACTTTTCCACTCACCATTTTTGCGCCACTCATTTTTTTAATCATTTGCACCATCAACTTACTTTTTGTGCCATTCAAGTGTGAGTGGTCAATGAATTGAATTTAAGACCTGCAGTGAATTATTCAAAATTTGCACCTCAAAGACAAGTTAGTGAGTTGTTTCAAGTTCCAAGAATAAGTTGTTTTCAAGAACAATTTTGCTCCAATAGCTTCATTCAGCTTGCGCCACCTATATCTCAAATCTTGCGCCACTCAATTTTTTCTTCAAATCTTGCGCCACTCAAGTGATGATAATGGGACGGTGAATTAAAATTTATGAAGTTTTCTTCATATTTTTTATCTTTGCCAGATTCAAGTGGGATGGTGAATTGTTTACATGATTTGCGCCATCCAAATAATTGAAGATTTGCGCCACCTTCATCATGGTTTTTGCGCCATAAGCTACTCGCGCAAAACATCACTCTGCGCCACTATCATCATATTTTGCAACTTGATTGGTTGATTAGCTTTTTAATGGGGCAGTGGTAGTTTAAAGTTTGCACCAACAACATCAAGTTTTGCGCTTTCAGTTTTATGTTTTTCAAGTTTTGCGCTATTCAAGTAATCTGTGATTTTCAGTTCGATTTTATGATGTATGCAAGTTTAAATCAATTGATCTATGAATTTTAAGTCAAAGTATTCTGTGCATTTAACATTCATTTTGTTTTGCAAATTCTTAATTCATATGATTTGAGAGAGTTTCTGTGGATTTCAGTGCTTTGAGAGTTCCAGAGATTGAATTTTTCTGAGATTATTTTTTGCGATCTAAGTTTGACTTTCAGTCAAACTTTTTTGAATTGTTTGGGAACGATCATTCTTATCAAGCTGATTTCTCATTCAATATTTTCTGAGAGAGGAAATACTGTAATTTCAGTTAGATTGTCTGAATTTTGTATTTGAATTCATTTCATCTAACGATCATTTTGTCAAATTCTTTTTGAAACAGAATGAGTTCACCAATATTACTCAAAGGAAGATACGAGCAGCGGAAAGTTGATTTTTTCAACTTTGTAGATAAACATGAGCTGAGTCTATATCAGATTATCATTGACTGAAGGAGAGATGAAACCTCAAACTCCAACAGAAGATTGTACTGAGGAACAGGAGAAAAGAAAGAAAGCTGATAGTTTAGCTCAAAGTTTTTTGTTGAAGAGTATTTTTCATGATATTTCTGGTCACATAAATATCTACAAGTCTACAGGAAAAGATTTATTCAAGTCGACAGGAAAGGAATTATGGGACTATCTTGAATGGACGATGTTAGGGCCAAAGGTTGTGTCTGAGCTAAAAGGAAAAATTTCTGAGTTGGAAGATAAAACTAAGCTAGCAGCATCTGTTGAAAGTTATGAAGAGAAGATTAGAAGTTTGGAAGATTCTAATGCTGAGCTTCAAAAGAGAATATCTTATTTGGAGCAAAATCTTGCTACAGACAAATCTGATTTTGAGAATGAAAAGAAAGGATTTTCTAAGAAATTTTCAGAATTTTCCAGGAAGAGTGCTGATGAGAGGAAAGCAGTTGAGCTTAAATGCATAAAACTTTCGCAGCAAGTTTCTGATTTTGAGAAACTACTCATTCTAGAAAGAGAGAAGTTTACCAAGGAGAAAAAGGCCATTGAACAAAAGAATGTGGGATTCTTCAAGGAAATATCCGGCCAGAGAAACGATGCTAAGAAGGGATTTGAAGAAGAAAGAAGCATGTTTGAGGCTGAGATTAAAAAGCTGATTGCCAAGCTATCTGAACTATCTGAAAGTGTGCTGAAAGAGAAGAAAACGAAGTCTGAATGGAGACAAAGATTGACCTTCTTGTCAAAGAAAGAGACAACTTTGCTTCAAAGATTAAAGAGCTTGAAAAGACGGCCTCAAGTTCAAATCAGAAAATTGTTTCTTCACAAAGGTCAGTTAAATCTTTTGATCAGATTCGTAGTACTAACCTTTTCTATGATAGAAATATAGATGGTTCAGGTACACATCAAAGAAGAAGAAGATACAAAGAAGAGGAACTGGTCTGGAAGAAGAAACCAGTTGAAGATGAGAAGAAAGATGAGCTGAAAAGAAAGAATTCATGTGTACATACACACAAAGCCAATAAGAACAATGCGCGTAAAGGTAAACCTGATCATATCTACTCGAGAGATCAATTAATCAGGTTTTCAGGTAAGAAATACTATTGTTCTTATTTTTGTACACATGATCCTATTCACAAGACCAGTGATCATTTCTGGTATGGTTCTTACTCGATTACCCCCACAAGAACTGCAACTAACATTCATGGACCCAAATACCAGTGGGTACCAAAGCCGAAAACTGATTATGTGTTGCAGGCACCTCAAGTCAAGGGGGAGTAAGAAAACTATGGCTTCTAAGTACATCAGCTTAGAACCCGTACTTCAACGGATTTTGACTTCTAAACACAACAGTTTAGGACTCGTACTTCAATGATCAAAAGACCTTACTCCGGGAATACTTTGCATCCGATAAGATATGACGGTCTACAATTCAAAAGGGAGTTGTATTGATCTCTATCTTGTGTTTTAACTGACATATTTCAGATGCATAATTTAAGGGGGAGTAAAGGTGATGACTTTTGATTATGACAGATCAGGACCCGTTCTTCAATGTTCAAACATTGATATTTTGCAAATATCCAGGGGGAGCTAAATAGACTTAAATCATTCTATCATGATTTGAGGGGGAGCTTAAAGGTAAATATCTTATGTCCTAGATCTCTGATTGTTTGAAAAAAGAACAACTTTCAAGCATGAAAAATGTTTTCTGAAATGTTCAAACCACTTCTGGTTCTCAAAAGATTTTATGAATTTAGAAGTGTGATTTTAAATGTTTTTCAATTTTGAGCTTTAATGTTTAACTGAACGTGTGTTTCTAAAGATCAATACTTGCGTATTATCTTTTCTTAATATTGTAAAGTATTCATACACATCGGTTCAGTACTTCATTTGCATTTGTTATTACCATGTCTCATAACGAACCAATCTTTCGATGGTAATACCCTCGTTTGAAACTCATTGTTGTTAAGCATCAATCATTTTTTTCCTAATCTTGTGCTTTCATTACAAAATTGTTTATATTCGGTCATATAAACAAAATATCCAATTCTTTGATACACTAACCATTTAATTTGATCTGATTGACACATTGTCAGATTCTCAAAACAATTCTCTTGATTTCATTTCATTCATTCAATTTTCTTGTTTTAAGAGATTGATAAACCAAGATCAATCCGATTCTAGTGAGAGAAAGTAGAGAGAGATAGTTTGTGTCATAGATCTCACTTCATATTCAGAGAATGCTCTCAAAGAGAATGTTTACAAATGACACACTTACATAATTACAAGACAACAAAACCTATTTATACAACCAAACTATAAAAGACTTAGAGACTAAGGAAACTTAAACAAGACAAACTTTGACTTTTACAAAATTAACTTTGACATTGTTGACTTTTACATTTTGACTTTTCTAATTAAATCTTGGATACAATATTTAGACTTAACAATCTCCCCCTTTGTATTCAAGATTTAATAAAAATTTGACACTAGTCTTCAACAATTGATTCTTCATCTTTTATCTCTTGAACTTTGAACTTTGAAGCTTTAACAGTCTTCAGTCTTCAGTCTTTTAGCCTTTGAAGAATCTTGAAAAGTCTTTTACACTTTGCAGCTTTGAAAGTCAACATGTCTTGAACAGGAAACAGAAATCTTGAAACATTTGAAACTCTTTGAAATTTCTTTGAACTTTGAAACAGCTTTTGAGGAATCTCTGATAAATTGTATCTTCATCTCTTGTGATCTTTGTACCGTCTTTGGAAAAACAAACTTTCACGAATATCTTGATTTATCTTTGAAACATCTTTAGAGCTTTCTCAAATCATCTTTATTTGGAAAATAAATCATCACAAATCTTGAACAAATTGAACTATTTGAACTATCTGAAACTTTGACATCTCTTCATGGCATTGAAATTGAATCTTTGTAAATGTCTCCCCCTTTTTAATGATTGTGAGCATCATGATCATCAAAACATCTTCAATTTCGGCACAGTCTTTGATCACCCCCTTTGTATTCAAATAACAATATCTTCTTTTAATGATACTTTGACAGTCGCCAAGCTTTGATCTGAGTAACTAAATCATGAACTGTATATACCCGAATCTTTTCAAATTCAGGTATAATGAATGTGGTAACCCTGATTCAACAAATGAAACAGTTAGGAATGCCTGTCAGTAACACAAAGTTACTGTGTACAACAAATGTACAATTTAAGGAGCTGGTTTGATGATGACTCCCCAGGACTTCCATTCAATCATTGAAAAACACAAGGTTTATATATGAATGTTCTGACAGAAAAACAAATTTTCTGTGTTCTCGTGCTTGTGTATGAAAGAATTTAGCACAATGATTGTGTTTCATAAGGCTCAAATTATGTAAACTGTTGAGACAGCAACATGTATTATACGGACTCAATGTGCATGAAAGAGGTGTGAAGGTGGGGCAACTTTCCTTCTTTTTCAATATCTAAATCTTCCGAGTGAAGATTAGATAGCAGATGTGCTGCTTCCCCAAAGAAAATGAAACATTTCTTTGTTAAGAAAGAAACGAGTGGTTGGTGGGGTAATAGCAAGAGTTGGCATGGGCTCACTGCCTTTTTCCATGATGGTCACCAAAGAATGTGAACCAATCAGTAGATGTGGCTGCCTGGCTCAGAAAGTGGTAGGTGCAGAGTTCTGATATTCTTTTAACTTTGATCTCACACCCTATTTCTTTTTAACATATAAGCTCACTTCTAACCAAACTCTCATTTCCATTTTACCGCTCCACACAATGAGAAAAACTACACCGGATGAGTTATCTCCCCCACTCTTTGATTTTGACCCCTCACCCCTCAATCACTCAAGGATAACTTCCTGGGTAGGAAACACAGGTTTATGTGAATCCATGGAAGTTCTGTTTAAGCTCACACACGAATCCCATGTAGTTCCTAAGAAGAATCGTTGCTCAATAGTTTAACTTGAATAGTTAAGCTAAAAAAGATAACAGTGTCAGAATGTATGCTCATTTAAAAATATGAATGAAATTTGAGCATTTGAACTTTGAAGATTTCTCAAAACAAGAATATTGAATGAATGAAATGAAATCAAGAGAATTGTTTTGAGAATCTGACAATGTATCAATTAGATCAAATCAAATGGTTAGGTGTTAGGACTGAAAGTCCTATGTGTTGAAAGTGGAATAAAGTATTTATAAGGGTGCTTATTGTAATTACTTAATAGTTGATTAATTAGATGGGCCCAAGCCCATAAGCCCAATTTCTTGTAAAGCCTAAGTATATAAAGGCTTATTTGTTTCATAATTAGGGTTGAACAGTTTAGAAAGAAATTCATTATTCAGTTTACTAGTCATTAGGTTTACATACCCTAATCAGAAATTCTCTCTGTAAACCTTAACCCTTTGAAGTTATATCAATTATATGACTAGTTGCTGTGGCCTATAATCTGTTCATCATTATTCATAATTACTTGTGATTGCACTGCACTGGGATCTACAGTTGGTATCAGAGCAGATAGGCAAAAAGGTTTGATCCAGTAAAAAGGTTTGTCTGAAACCCTAAGATCAATTACTTGTGTTAATTGCTTTACTTGCTTTAATTGATTGTTACTGGTTAAATTCTGTGTTATCTGTTTGATCGATATCTGTTTGCTTCTGGTTTTAGTCGATCGAATTTTTTATTTGGAAAACAGTAAGATTTCTTTAGTTCGGTCGAATATTTTTCTGGAAATCCTTTGTTCGATCGATTATTGGTTACTGTTGATTGTTAATCGGTTGAATCGATTTTTGGTTGATATTGTTTGTTTCTTTCGATCGAAGGAGAAGATCTGGGTTTTGGTTTCGGTCGAATCCCAGATATTCTTCGGGTTCTTCGGTCGAACTCTTCGTGTTCTTCGGTCTTTATTGGTTAATCAATCTTATCTATATTTGTGTTGATCGTAATTAAAGTCTTTCGACCTAGGTATTCGACCGGACACTTGTGCTCCGGTCTTGCCCCTTCGACCGAATAAGAGTTTCTCCGGTCTTGCCCCTTCGACCGAATAAGAGTTTCTCCGGTCTTGCCCCTTCGACCGGGTAGTTGTAATCTCCGATCAAACCCTTCGACCGGATACTTGTATATCCGGTCTTACACCTTCGACCGGATACTTGTATCTATGGTCAAACCCTTCGACCGGACCTTATCTTTTCCGGTCTTTCCTTCTACCGGTATCTTGCTTACTCCGGTCTTTCCGTCGACCGGGTTTATTAAAAAAAAAAGTAAAAAATGTCAAAATTTTTATCTCACGATCATTTTGCAGTGCATTTATTTTAGCCCCCGTACTTCAAGGATTCAGCGTGTCATTTGTGACCCTAAACTTTCAAGTTTCACAAGTTGTCACTTTTGGTCCTTGCACTTTAGCGTACCATCTCTTTGAAAAATTCAGTCCCTGTATATCAAAAGGAATGCCTTCAAGCGAAGCTCTTTCAATAAGTATGGATGAGATACCACCGGTTCTTTACAGAGGAGAATATGACAAATGGAGGATTCAATTCTTAGACTTCATTGATAAACATGACTTGGGTGATTATATCAGATTATCTCTGAGGGAAGGAAAAATGGAAACTCCGACAGATATTTGTCATTATATGGGAGAAAATGGAAGAACGGAACACTTAGTGTACACAATACCATTTAAGGATTACACAGATGAGCAAAGAAAGAGATTTGAAGCTGATAACTTATCTAAAACTTTTATCTTGCAAGGAATTTCCGAGGAGATTTCAAAAGAGATTTCTGTAAATTTAGACAGTAAAAAGGCTACAGGAAAACAGCTGTGGGAACATCTTGAAAAGATAATGACAGGAACAAAGATGTCTTCAAGAGTAAAGTTTTTGGAAACTGAGAACTCTGAACTAAAAAGACAGATTTCTGATCTAGAAGTTCGAATTGTCCAAATCCAACAAGCAACATCTGTTGAAAGTTCTGAGGAGCAGATTGAGCATCTGAAAGATATAAATGCTGAGCTTCAAAAGCAAATATCTGATTTGGAGCAAAAGCATGCTCAAGATAAATCCGAGTTTGAGAAATCGTTCGCAAAGAAGTTCTCAGAATTCTCGAGAAAATGTGTTGATGAGAAGAAAGAAGTTGAGCTGAAATGCATAAACTTTCTCAGCAAGTTTCTGATTTTCAGAACGTAATCATTCTTGAAAGAGAGAATTTTGCCAAAGAGAAGAAGGCCATTGAACAAAATAATGTTGGTATCTTCAAAGAAATATTTGGCTAAAGAAACAATGCTGAGAAGGGATTTGAAGAAGAACGAAGCATGTTTGAGACGGAGATCAAAAGGCTTACTGCCAAGTTGTCTGAACTATCTGAGAAGGCACTAAAAGAGCAGAAAACGAAGTCTGAATTCATGAAGAAGATTGACCTGCTTGTTAAATAAAGAGACAACTTTGCTTCGACGATTAAAGTGCTTGAAAAGTCTGTATCAAGTACAAATCAGAAATCTGTCTCTCCACAAAGGTCAGTTAAATCTTTTGACCGGATTCGTAAAACTAACCTTTTCTATGATAGCAATATAGATGGTTCAGGTACACACTCTAGAAGAAAGAGATACATAGATGAGGAACTGGTCTGGAAGAAGAAACCAGTTGAAGATGAGCTGAAAGAAAAAGAATTATGTGTACATGCGGTAAATGCCAAGAAGAACAAAGTGACTAAAAGTAAACCTGATCATATCTACTCGAGAGATCAATTACTCAGGTTATCAGGTAAGAAATACCATTGTTCTTATTGTCATACACATGATCACATTCACAAAACCAGTGATCATTTTTGGTATGGTTCTTATTCTATATCCCCTACAAGAACTGCAACTAACATTCGAGGACCCAAATACCAGTGGGTACCAAAACCAAAAACTGATTCTGTGTTGCAGACACCTATTGTCAAGGGGGATTAGAAGAACAATGGCTTCTAAGTAAATCAGCTTAGAACCCGGACTTCAACGAAGTTTGGCTTCTGATCACATGACAGATCAGGACCCGTTCTTCAACGTTCAGACTTGGATTTTATTGCAAATATCCAGAGTGAGCTTAATAGATCTATATCATTATATCATGATATGAGGGGAGATTAAAAGGTAAATATATTCTAATCCTAGATCTCTAATTGTTTGAAAGAAGAACAACTTTCAAGCATGAAAAACGGTTTCTGAAATGTTCAAACCACTTCTGATTCTCAAAAGATTTTATGAATTTAGAAGTGTGATTTTAAATGTTTTTCATTTTTGAGATATAATGTTTAACTGACTGTGTGTTTCTAAAGATCAATACTTGCGTATTATCTTGTCTTTATACTGTCACGTATTCACACACACAGGTTCAGTACTTCATTTGTATTTGTTATTACCATGTCTCATAGCAAAACAATTTTTCGATGGTAATACCCCCGTTTGATGTTCAATGTTGTTGAGCATCTATAATTATTCGAAATTTGTGCTTTCATTGCTAAATTGTTTATATTTGTTCATATAAACAAAATATTCACTTCTTTGATACCCTAACCAGTTTAGTTGATCTGATTGATACATTGTCAGATTCTCAAAACAAGTCTTTTGATTTCATTTCTTTCATTCAATATCTTTGTTTTGAGAAATCTTTAAAGTTTAATTGCTCAAATCTCATGAGCATACATTTTGACAATGGTATCATACATTTTGTGCTTAATTGGACAAGTTGAACTGTTGAGCAACTATTTGTTTTAGGACATACATGGGATTTGTGTGAGAACTTAAACAGAACTTCCATGGATTCACGTTAACCAGTGTTTCCTACCCCGGAAGTTATCCTAGAGTGATTTGAGGGGTGAGGGGTTATAAATCAAAGAGTGGGGGAGATAACTCATCCGGTTGAGTTTTTCTCATTGTGTGGAGCGGAAAAATGAAAAAGAGAGTTTAGTTAGAAGTGATCTTTAATGTTAAAAGAAAGAGGGTGTGAGAACAGAGTTAAAAGAATATCAGAACTCTGCACCAAACACTTTCTGAGCCGGGCAGCCACATATTCTGATTGGTTCACATTCTTTGGTGACCATCATTGAAAAAGGCACCTAGCCCATGCCAACTCTTGCATTAACCCCACCAGCCACTCGTTTCTTTCTTAACAAAGAAATGTTTCATTTTCCTTGGGGACGCAACATATCTGCTATCTAGTCTTCAATCGGAAGATTTAGATATTGAAAAAGAAGGAAAGTTGCCCCACCTTCGCACCTCTTTCATGCACATTGAGTCCGTGTAATATCTGTTGCTGTCTGAACAGTTTACACAATTTGAGCCTGATATAGCTAAGTAGCTTCAATCATTCATACACTTGCACGAGCACACAAGGAATAAGTTTTCTTGTCATAACATTCATAGAAAATTCCTTTGTGGTTTTTCGATGATTGAATGGAAGCCCTGGGGAGTGAACATCACAAAAGCTCCTTTCCAAAGTACATCCGTTGTACAAAGTGGCTCCGTGCTACTTACAGGCATACTAACTGTTTCATCTGTTGAATCAGGGTTACATTGTTCATTATGTCTGAATTTGAAAAGATTCGGATATATACATTTCATGAATTGACGGATAATCAGATCAACGGGCGGAGAATGCCAAATTTTCATAGAGGGGAGATCAAAGAAAGTGCTGAAATTGAAGAAGTTTTGATGATCATGAAACTCACAATCATCAAAAAGGGGGAGAAAAAGTTCAATTTCAAAGTTTTGAAGAAAGAAAGTTTGCTAGTTTGCTTTTCTGAAGACGATCTAAAGATCAAAGAGATGAAGATATGAGTTTGTATGAAGACAGTGAAGTTTTCAAAGTTTGTATTAATTCTTTCCCGTATCATGTGGTGTTTTCTACAAGTTTCTTCATTATTCCTCCTACGAGTTGATTGCAACAAGTTCTTAAGCTGAAAGCATATTCAACTCGCGGTTCAAAGACAGATTCTTTGTTTTAAACTGAAGATGCACCGTGGAATGTCAAGTAACTCTCACATTATCTTTCTTGTATGCTGATCCGATGTGATTGAGTTTCTACAGTTAAAAGCTGCTTGATAGTGCGTTCAGTCGAGGCTATTGTACATTGAATCTAGTTACAAAGTTGAAACTATGAAGACCAAGAGCTTTATTCAAGGGGGAGCGTGGAAATTCATGAAGACATGCAACACCAAAGTTCTTCAAAGATTCAAGAGGGAAAGAAGATCAAGGTTTGAAGATTTCAAGAAGATAAATGCTTTATTCAACTTTAGGGGGAGATTGTTAGGACTGAAAGTCCTATGTGTTGAAAGTGGAATAAAGTATTTATAAGGGTGCTTATTGTAATTACTTAATAGTTGATTAATTAGATGGGCCCAAGCCCATAAGCCCAATTGCTTGTAAAGCCTAAGTATATAAAGGCTTATTTGTTTCATAATTAGGGTTGAACAGTTTAGAAAGAAATTCATTATTCAGTTTACTAGTCATTAGGTTTACATACCCTAATCAGAAATTCTCTCTGTAAACCTTAACCCTTTGAAGTTATATCAATCATATGACTAGTTGTTGTGGCCTATAATCTGTTCATCATTATTCATAATTACTTGTGATTGCACTGCACTGGGATCTACATTAGGGTATCAAAGAATTGGATATTTTGTTTATATGATAGAATATAAACAATTTTGCAATGAAAGCACAAGATTAAAAAAAATGATTGATGCTCAACAACATTGAATTACAAACGAGGGTATTACCATCGAAAATTTGTTTTGATATGAGACATGGTAATAACAAATGCAAATGAAGTACTGAACCAGTGTGTGTGAATACATTACAGTATATGGATAAGATAATACGCAAGTATTGATCTTTGGAAACACACAGTCAGTTAAACATTAAAGCTCAAAATTGAAAAACATTTAAAAGTCACACTTCCAAATTCATGAAATCTTTTTAGAACTAGAAGTGGTTTGAACATTTTAAGAAACTGTTTTTCATGCTTGAAAGTTGTTCTTCTTTCAAACAATTAGAGATCTTAGATTAGAAGATATTTACCTTTTAAGCTCCCCCGCAAATCATGAAATAATGATTTAGTTCTTTTAAGCTCCCCTTGGATATTATCATAATATCATTCTTTGATCATTGAAAAACGGGTCCGGATCTGTCATGTGATCAGAAGCCACTTTATTCACAACATTTATTAAAAAATAAAATGACAGAAAGCAGTAAAACAGTTTATAGTATGAGTTCTGATCTGAAGTAATCAGAAGTCATCACCTTTACTCCCCCTTAAATTAGGCATCTAAAATATGTTAGTTAAAACACAAGATAGAGATCAATACAACTTCCTTTTGAAGTGTAGACCGTCATATGGTAAGTATATTGCAATGAAAAAGTACAGGATAGAGATGAAGACAACTCCCTTATGAAGTGTAGACCATCATATCTTATCGGATGCAAAATACAGGAGTAAGGTCTTTTGATCACTAAGGTCCGAGTCCTAAATTGTTGTGTTTAGAAGTCAAACTCCGTTGAAGAACGGGTCCTAAGCTGTGTACTTAGAAGCCATAGTCTTTCAACTTTGAAGTCCGGGTTTTGAACTGCTGTGTTCAAAAGCCTTGGTTCTCTTACTCCCCTTTGACTTGAGGTACCTGTAACACAGAATCAGTTTTCTTCTTTGGTACCCACTGGTATTTGGGTCCACGAATGTTAGTTGCAGTTCTTGTAGGGTTGATAGAGTAAGAACCATACCAGAAATGATCATTCGTCTTGTGAAAATGATCATGTGTACCACAATAAGAACAATAATATTTATTACCTGAAAACCTGAGTAATTGATGTCTTGAGTATATATGGTCAGGTTTACCTTTATGAGCTTTGTTCTTCTTGGCTTTGTGAATATGTACACATGATGTCTTTCCTTTCAGCTCATCTGACATCTCATCTTTAACTGGTTTCTTCTTCCAGACCAGTTTCTCTGACTTGTAACTTCTTCTTCTTGGATATGTATCTGAACCATCTAAATATCTATCATGGAAAATGTTAGTTCGACGAATCTGGTCAAAAGATTTAACTGACCTTTGTGAAGAGACAAATTTCTGATTTGAACTTGAAGCAGTCTTTTCAAGCGCTTTGATCTTTGAAGCGAAGTTGTCTCTTTCTTGAACAAGCAGGTCAATCTTCTTTGAGAACTCAGATTTCGTTTTCTGCTCTTTCAGTGCATTAGCAGATAGTTCAGATAACTTGGAAGTCAGCTTTTTTATTTCAGTCTCAAAGATAGATCGTTCTTCTTCAAATCCTTTCTCTGAATTGTTTCTCTGGCCTGATAGTTCCTTGAAGAATCCCACATTCTTCTGTTCAATGGCCTTCTTTTCTTTAGCAAACTTCTCTCTTTCCAAAATAAGTACTTTCTCAAAATCGGAAACTTGTTGAGAAAGTTTTATGCATTTAATATCAATTGACTTCTTCTCTTCAAAACACTTTCTTGAAAAATCTGAGAACTTCTTTGAAAAACTTTTCTTTTCATTATCAAAATCAGCTTTATTTTCAGCAAGTTTTTGTTCCAAATCAAATATATTCTTTCTAAGCTCAGCATTCTCAGATTCCAATCTCATTATCTTCTCATCATTTATTCCAGAAGTTCTCTTCAGAAGATCTTCATTGATGGACTTTAAAGCACTAACTTCTTCTTTCAGTATAATGATTTCAGCAAAATATTCTTCTGACTTTTTCAAGTGAAAGTCAATAGCATAACCCAGATTTACTTTCTCTAATTCAAGCTTTCTATTCTTCTCTTCAAGCTCTGCAAAATATCCCATATTGAATTAGTAATCAGCTTGATATGAAAGATCATTCCCAAATTGTAAATCAGAAAATCAAAAATCAGATCAAATTGAAATCTTGCACAATATTTAAAAATTTAACACTTGAAATACGCTAAAAGTTGGTGGCGCAAGACTGTGTTTTGCGTGAACTGTAAGAAGCTCAAACCAAACTTCTCGTGATCAGAGTATGGCGCAAAGTACACTTCTCGCGAATAGTGTATAACGCAAAGTGATCTTCTCGTGAACAATGTATGGCGCAAAGTGAATTTTGCGTGAGATGCTAGTGACGCAAGATTAGCATGTAAGAGGCGCAAACCTGCACAAACTTGATAACAACCAATCAAAATTATTCTCTCAAATGAACTTTGCGTGAGATAGCTAAAACGCAAACCTCATGTTTGCGTAATAAGGCAATAGCGCAAACCTATGGTTTGCGTGAGTGTGTGATATATCCAAATGAATTCAATCCACTCAAAATCACTGTCCAACTTTGAATATTTTTGCAGCCAATCAAATTTGATTTCTAAATTGAAAAACTAATACTTCTCCACCGATTTAAATTGATTCCACCGACCCATGATTGATTCCAACAAATCACATTCAAATCACAAATTCAAATTGAAACCTCATATTAAGCCACCGATTGCTTTTTAATTTGAAAGTGCAGCCACTGAATAAAATCAATTTTCATCAAAATTTCCATCACCGACCCATGATCACATTCAAACAATCGCATTGATATCAAACTGCAGCTATTGTTTGCGTGAGTAGCTTTTGACGCAAACCTATGATTTGCGTGAGTAACCTACAGAGCCACAAAACTTGAATCTTCAATTTAAAACACAAAATTGTCGACCCACTTTCAATATAGGTTTGCGTGAGTAGGCTATGACGCAAACTAAATATTTGCGTGAGTAACCTGCAGAGCCACCGATTTAATTTCAAATCCACCGAATGCAATATCAATTCATACAACATTTTACAAACTAACAACACTGTTAACTCCTTGATTTTAAAGATCAAACAAAGATTACAAACACATTTTTCTAACAACTCCACAAAAATTTGGATCAAAATCCCAGATTTACTCAAAAACACTTGAAGACCTTCAAGAACACCAAGAACACCAAGAACTCCAAAATTTCAAACATGAAATTTAGACATTATAACTTGAAATCTTTGATGAATTCATGTCCAAAAACACTTTTTAGAAATGAATTTGCACAAAAACGGATCAAATCAACATTAATTTGCAAAATCACTCTCAAAAAAATTTCACAGAGAATTTTTCTCAAGAACACCAAATTTCTAACAATCTTCAAATTCCTCAAATCTTGATACGTTTTTGAAAATCTTTTGATGCAAACATGAAATATAACATTGAAGAAATGTTTTGCAAACAAAATTAAACACGATAACAACCAAGAACTATCAACCCCATTTCGAACAGAGAAGTCGTGACTCAAGAACTCGAAATCTATAGATCCACAAATTGAAATCCAAATCGAGTTTTTCTTGCAATTCGGCGTGAATCAAAAAAATTCTAAATCAATAGTCGGATCCAACGAGCCAAACTGCGAAGAAAATTGTCCACAAACAAGATCAAAATCAAGAAAAATCAGAAATTTTGAAATTTTGAAATTTTGAAATTTTCTTGAAAAATCAAGAACATCACGACATTTTCTAATTTTAATCTCGAAATCAGCGTGAAGAACGATAATCTCTCAATCTCTCGAACCGAATCCCTCTCTGATACCAATTGATAAACCAAGATCAATCCGATTCTAGTGAGAGAAAGTAGAGAGAGATAGTTTGTGTCATGGATCTCACTTTATATTCAGAGAATGCTCTCAAAGAGAATGTTTACAAATGACACGCTTACACAATTACAAGACAACAAAACCTATTTATACAACCAAACTATAAAAGACTTAGAGACTAAGGAAACTTAAACAAGACAAACTTTGACTTTTACAAAATTAACTTTTACATTGTTGACTTTTACATTTTGACTTTTCTAATTAAATCTTGGATACAATATTTAGACTTAACAGAGATCTTCATCGTTTAATTGCTCAAATCTCATGAGCATACATTTTGACAGTGTTATCTTATTTGAGCTTAAATGTTCAAAGTTAATCTGTTGAGCATACATTCTTTATAGGACTTACATGGGATTCTTGTGTGAGCTTAAACAGAACTTCCATGGATTCACGTAAACCTGGGATTCCTACCCAGGAAGTTATCCTAGAGTGATTGAGGGGTGAGGGGTCATAAATCAAAGAGTGGGGGAGATATCTCATCCGATTGAGTTTTTATCAGTGTGTGGAGCGTAAAAATGGAAAAGATAGTTTGGTTAGAAGTGAGCGTAATGATAAAAAGAAAGAGGGTGTGAGAACAGAGTTAAAAGAATATCAGAACTCTGCACCAACCACTTACTGAGTCGGGCAGCCACATCTACTGATTGGTTCACATTCTTTGGTGACCATCATTGAAATAGGAAGTGAGCCTATGCCAACTCTTGCTTTAACCCCACCAACCACTCGTTTCTTTCTCGAAAAAGAAATGTTTCATTTTCTTGGGGATGCAGCACATTTGCTATCTGATCTTCACTCGGAAGATTTAGATATTGAAAAAGAAGGAAAGTTGCCCCACTTTCGCACCTCTTTCATGCACATTGAGTTCGTGTAATATCTGTTGCTGTCTCAACAGTTTACACATTTTGAGCCTTATGAAACACAATCGTTGTGCTAAATTCTTTCATACACAAGCACGAGCACACAGAAAATTTGTTTTTCTGTCAGAACATTCATAGATAAACCTTGTGTCTTTCAATGATTGAATGGAAGTCCTGGGGATTCATCATCAAACCAACTCCTTAAATTGTACATTTGTTGTACACGGTAACTTTGTGTTACTGACAGGCATTCCTAACTGTTTCATTTGTTGAATCAGGGTTACCACATTCATTATGTCTGAATTTGAAAAGATTCGGGTATATACAGTTCATGATTCAGCTATTCAGATCAATGGGCGAAGAATGTTATCATAAAAGGGAGATTGTTAGTCTTTACAAAGGGGGACATTAAAGAAAGTGTTAAAATTGAAGAAGTTTTGATGATCATGATGCTCACAGTCATCAAAAAGGGGAAGAATTTTACAAAGTTCAATTTCAAAGTTCAAGACTGACGAAAGTTTGTTTGGATTAAGATATTTCTGAAAGATATTTCTAAGAAGTTTGTTTTTCTGAAGACAGTCCAGAGATCAAAGAGATGAAGATATGAGATCAATGTTGTTTCAAAGTTCAAAGATAAAGATTTCAAAGTTGTTTCAAAGTTGAAAGTTTTAAAAGTTTCAAGAATTTAGTTTCGTGTTCAAGACATGTTTGACTTTCAAAGATACAAAGTGAAAAAGACTTTTCAAGATTTTTCAAAGGCTGAAAGTTTGAAGGTTGTTAAAGCTTCAAAGTTCAAAGTGTCAGAGACAAAAGCTGAAGAATCAAGTGCTAAAGACTAGTGTCAAATTTTTATTAAATCTTGAATACAAAAGGGGAGATTGTTAGGTCTAAATATTGTATCCAAGATTTAATTGGAAAGTCAAAGTGGTAAAGTCAACATTGTCAAAGTCATTGTATTAGTCAAAGTTGTTTAATTTCTTAGCCTTTAAGTCTTTGTAATAGTTAGGTGGTATAAATAGGCTTTATGCCTTATGAGTTTGTAAGAACGTCATTGTAATAATTCAGAGACGTATGGTTTCAAGATCTACTTTCTCTCTCTAGACTTTGATTGCTAAATCTTGTTTGTTTGAGTTTATGCTTGATAATTAGGGATTAACAGTTTTCAAAACAAGTATATTGAATGAATGAAATGAATACAAGAAACTTGTTTGAAAATCTGACATTGTATGAAAAAGATCAAAATCTGAATGATTTAGCAATTAAGGCTTAGGTCAGCAAAAATTGGATATTGTCTATACGAACCAAAATATAGACATTCTTGAATGAAACGTTTTGAAACGAAATCACGCTCAAAATTATTTGAAGTTCAATCGGGGTGTATCACCATCGAAAAATTGTGTTCAATTTGAGACATGGTGATAACATTTGCAATAAAAGTTAAACCGGTGTGTGTGAATACTTGAAAGTATATGGAAAAGATAAAACACAAGTATTTATCTTTGGAAACACACGGTTTATTCACAATAAAGCACAAGTAAATGAAAACATTTAAAATCACACTTGTATATTCATGAAATCTTTTAAGAATCGGAAGTGGTTTGAACATTGAAAAACATGTTTTCTATATCTGAAAGTGGTCCTTCTTTCAGATACTTATGTTAGAGCATAAATCTGTTGGATACAAGATCAAGAATACTGAAGGTCAAAGTTGAGAAAGTCAAAGTCTTTTATAATAAAAGTCAATGTACTTGTTTAGTTGTATTTGTTATTTCCTTGTTTTAGAGGGTAGTATAAATAGTTTTCTCTTTGTATTTTCATTAGTAAGTTGAGTAACAAGGATAGTACGTATTAAGAGATCAGATTAGAGAGAGAGAGAGTGAGTTCTAGAGAGAGAAAGTGTAAAGAATTGAATTGAAAGAAATCAAACAGGTAATCATTGGTTTGAATCTTGTTTATTTGATTGATTTTGTATTAGAAACTAGATTCAGGGACACACAACTTATGAGATTAAGATTAGAAATAAACCTTTTCCACGCAGTTTTAAATCTTATCAAGTCAGCTCAAAATCATATTAGATATGATCGTGTAAGCTCTCTCTCAATTCTGCAAAAATCACAAAGTCGTCAAAGTACAAAGTTTTATTCACAACATTTATTGAAAAGTAAAATGACATAAACCAATAAAACTTTGAATGTACGAGTTCTGATCAGATGTAATCAGAAATCATATACTACCCCTGTGAAATTATGCATCAAGAAAAATATGTACTCCCCTTTGAAGGTTGATCTTCTCATTCATGTATCGGAGTACAATCTCGTTCACGCACGAAGTATAACATCTTTTGATCTTTGAAGTACGAGTCCTAAACTGTTGCGTTTAGAAGTCAAACTTCTTATCATTGAAGAATGGGTCTTGAACTGTAGTATTCAGAAGCCTTGGTTCTCTTACTCCCCCTTGACTTGAGGTGCCTGCAACACAAATTCATCTTTCGGCTTTGGTACCCACTGGTATTTGGGTCCATGTTTGTGAGTTGCAGTTCTATTAGGAGTAATTGAGTAAGAACCATACCAATAATGATCACTCGTTTTATGAACAAAATCATATATACGACGGTAAGAACAATACCTTTTCCTTTTAGACAACCTGATTAATTGATCTCTCGAGTAAACAAGATCAGATTTACCTTTCCGCACATTGTTCTTCTTTGCTTGTGATGTATGTATAGATGACTTGTTTCCTTTCTTCTCATCCTTCTTCTCATCATTCTTTTCATCATCAACTGGTTTCACTTTTCAAACCAGCTTCTCTTCTTCATATCTCCTTCTTCTTCTTCTTCTAAATGTATTTGAACCATCTACATTTCTATCAAAGAAAATGTTAGTAGAACGAATCTGATCAAATGAATTAACTAACCTTTTTGAAGAAACAGTTCTTTGATGTGAGCTTGAGGCTGTCTTTTTAGAGTCAGCTAGATCATTTCTAGGTGTGTGGATTTTTGACTCTGGAGTCGTTTTCTCAGTGACCACCACCTTAGAAACAATATCTTCAAGCTCTTTTATCTTTGAAGACAAATTGTCTCTTTCTTTGATGAGTAGATCAATCTTTTCTTGAAATTCAGACTTCGTTTTCTGATCTTTCAAAGCACATGCTGATAGTTCAGATAACTTATCAGTAAGCTTCCTTATCTCTAATTCAAACAGTTGTCTTTCTTCTTCAAAACCATTCTCAACATTCTTTCTCTGACATGATATTTCTTTGAAGATTCCAACATTCTTCTGTTCAATGGTTTTTTTCTCCTTTGCAAACTTATCCCTTTCCATTATGATAACTTTCTCAAAGTCAGTAACTTGTTGAGAAAGCTTGGAACATTTAAGCTCAACAGTTTTCTTCTCTTCAAAACTCTTCCTTGAAAACTTAGAAAACTTCTTTGCAAACCCTTTCTTTTCACTCTCAAAATCATCTCTGTCTTTGGCTATCTTTTGTTCCAGATTAGAAATCTTCTTAATCAACTCTTCATTATCACTTTTCAAAGTCTTTATCATCTCCTCATTTGTACCAACAGAATCCACTTGTTGGATTTGGACAATTTGATTTTCCAAGTCAGAGATTTTTCTTTTCAGCTCAGTATTCTCAGTCTTTCAAAGCATGAACAACTTCTCTTTTCAGCTCAGTATTCTCAGATTCCAATCATTTATCTTCTTTCAAAGCATGAAGAACTTCGCTTTCAAGTTGTTTTATATGATCTTTATACTAAGCATAGAAATTTGAAAATTTTCCTGAACCAGTTGCCTTTTTCAGTAAACCCATATGTGCATGCATCCATTCTTTAAGACTATTGAAAGTAGCAACTCGGTCATTTTCTTTCTGCTTATAGTAATCAACCAGATGTTCATATCCAGCAATTTCTTTGCGTAACTTGAAACTGTTCTCACACTTTTGTGCAAACTTTTCTTCAATAGAGACAATCTTGGCATTGAATTTGGTAATCTCTTCTTTTGATGTCATCTTGAGTTTTACACTGTTTCACAAAAAGAACTTGAAATGATCGTTAGTCCAAGTGAAATCAAGCAATACAGAAGAACTTAGAAAGAAATTTCAAAAATTAAATTTCCAAAAATCTCTAAGTATGGAATTCGCACCACACTGAAATGCTAGGAATTCGTATGCAAGACAAACTTCAGAATTCGCAGACAAGATCAAATCAGAATTCACACACAAACAATTCTAACAAGAATTCGCACACAAGACCAATCAAACAAGAAATCACACACAATACTAATTCAAAATTCACATGCAAGAAACTTTCAGAATCCGCATACAACTTTTCGCATGACACTCTCACACGAATTCAACACTTAGAAAATTTTCAAAACTTTTTATGCGAAAACAAAGGAATTCGTATGATACCCTTATGCGAATTCTGAGGAATTTGTATCTCACTCTTATGCGAATTCTATGAATTCGTATAAAGTGATATGCGTGTTCTTTCACTTTTCGTACATAAGCAATATGCGAATTTTTGCCTTGGAACGATTTTTCACTGAAAACTTTTCGTATAAACTTTTCGCACAACTAGCTTATGCGAATTCTGGCAATTCGCATGTAGACTCGTACGAATTCTGAAGTATTCTCAACATACACATATGCGAATTCTAGGCATTTCGCATAACAGACATATGCGAAATCTATACTTGAATATTTTCAGAATCCAATATTATGCGAAATTTTTCAATGATACGAGTTCTTTATGCGAGTTCTTCAGATCTTCGACCAAAATACATTATGATTCATTCAAAAACCCATCAATCCTTTGATTTTCAGTCTGTAACTTCGACAATTAGACCACTAATACATCTAGAATCAAATTCGACCAAAGAATTTCAACAAAATACACTCAAGTTTACAAATTCGATCCAATACAGTGCAAAGAACTAGTGAACTTAAAACTCATGAAATTTTCAAAATTGATGATCAATTACAGTGCAATTCTCTATCAAACCTATACAAGATTGTTCTAGACAACAGTGCGAACTTTCCATATTTTCTTGATTTCAACTCGGATTTGCTCTGATACCAATTGTTAATTCCCAAATATATCAAGTTCTAATTGCTAAAACAATTACAAACAAGATGAGAATTACACTTTCAAAACCCTAAAATATGTGCATTTTGACATGTATATAGTTTTTCAAAGCAACTAGAACTCACAATGCTAGATTTAGACTAAATCTAGGTTTTTACCCCAAACTTAAGCTTTCTTGATGGCGGCTTCAGATCCACAAATATCCACTACTAGAAACCTTATCTAGGTCAAAAACAAACCAAAACACACGGAGAGTAACTCCCAAAATCAGATCCACACTAATCTTTACCAAAATCCCAAATCTCCAAAATACCCAAAACAGATCGAAACTCAAAATACGAGAGATACATCAAGGGGGATGTTTTAGGAGGTTAAGATGAGAGGGTTTACAATAACAAAGGTCTAGAAGTGGTTAGAGTAACTTACAAATGGGTCTCTTGGAAAACCCCAAGATATGATCAACTATGGTGAGGAGATGACGAAGAAGATGAAGGTGTTAATCTTAGGTCGGTGATGAAGACTTGGGGAAGATAATGGTTGAACACTTCAATGGATCCCCAAAATCGGTCCTAACCCTAGTAATCTTGTTGGGAGTGTTTTAGAAGAAGAGAAGAGGAGAAAATGAGGTGAAAATCTGGTTTCCCCTCTTTTTATTCACACAGAGGCCTCGCACGGTTGGCGGCGCGGTCGGACTCGCGCGGAGGGTCGCGCCAAGTTCTGGAGTTGAAAGGGAACAGAGCCCTGCGTGGAGAGTCGCGCGAAACACTGCCAACCTTTTCCCGCCTTTATTTCGGCTTCCTCTCTCGACATCAGATTAGGGCAGAAAGTCCCAAAATTCGGGATGTTACATTTACCTTTTCTATTTTCCCAAGCAATCTGTAAATTATGTTTGATTTAATCAATAATCAATATAATAATATAAAAAGTAAAATTAGTGTTCATCCCCCCCCCCTTTCTACAAATTATTTAACTATTGTAGACCCCCTTGCAACCAACAGTTTTTTGTTTCTAGTTTCATGGGGTGAAATAACAAACAAAAGAAAATTATGTTTGCTTTCATGTGGTGAAATAACATTTAACGTTTTGAATCGGCACCAAAATCCGGTGGACTTTACGATTTCTCACTCTCGGCCTCGATCTGCACCTCACCATCATTGTTCAAACAACATTCACACACGTAACATAATTTAGGGTTTTTTGTTTCTGATTTCATGGGGTGAAATAACAAATAGAAGTAAATTATGTTTGGTTTTATGTGGTGAAATAACATATAGTGTTTGGTTTCATGTGGTGGAAATAACATATATATGAATATCATATTTATGAAAACTTTGTTTTTATTTCATGAGGTGAAATAGTATGTGTTTCATATGGTGAATCTCAGTTACCAAAATGACGATTATGCCTTTTTCAAAACCAAATTGGCTTAGAACATTTCCCACGGTTCTCAATCTCTTTTTGGATCTCACATGATTTAACCCCTATATATATATATATATATATATATATATATAAGGAGAGGTTGATTTGAGAAATGGTAAATGTATGAGAAATAGAGAAGTAATCTTAGTCATTCATCTGGTCAAAATTTGTAGCTTTGACCGCGAAGCACCGAATAATTCCTTGCATGGTCTATAGAAGGTAGAGGGGTATGTAACACCCTAAAAACAGGGATAACAAAATTTTCCAAAAGAGGAGAAGTGGTATATAATTTGCCATAGCAAGAGCCTCCCAAAAAGGGGAATATTACAAATAAGCCTATTTAATCACAATTGTAATTTAACGGATAAATAAACAACAACCAACTAATCTAATTTCTACATCTAGAAAAGAGATTACAAAAGGGTGTCATCTATAAACCTAAATCTTCCAACCAAAAGTTCAAGTGCCAAAATCCCCATGCTCTCGCCCAAAGCATCTAAACTTGCCTAGGACAGCGCCGCTAATACCTGAGATACACATCGACACCAAACAAGTGTTATGCCAAAAAGCCTAGTGAGATGAACAAGTAAAAGCATGCCAGATACCGATATAATTCTTATCAGCAGTTAACCAATTAATCACGTAGATGTGGAGTCAACGGGAGCGACCCATATCTCCTATCAGGTTCACCCAAAGAGGCGATGCACCTTGAAGCCAAATAACAAAGGCAACCCAAAGGCTCGACACGCATCAAGGACTACCGCTTAGGAAATTCCCTGACGGCGTAGGTCTAGGCACATAAGGGACTACCACTTAGGAAATTCCCCAAATGTCACCCACCTACATCCCTATAACGAATCACTGACTTGGTTCGTCCACATTATGCAAATAGGAGGTCTCAAGATATGTTTTAACCCAACATATTCGGATATCAACCATAAACACAACATTACCATCCCAAGCATGTAAATCCGTCATATGACGTGTTAGAGCATAAATCTGTTGGATACAAGATCAAGCATGCTGAAGGTCAAAGTTGAGAAAGTCAAAGCTACTAAAGTCAAATCTCATTAAAAGTCAAATTCTCTTAATAAAAGTCAATGTTTTGTATTTGTTGTTTTCTTGTATTAGGTGTTAGTATAAATAGTTTTTCTATTTGTATTTTAGTTGGAAAAAAGAGTTGTACGTAACTGATATACATATCAAATTGTAGAGAGAGAGAAAAAAAGACTTCTAGAGAGATAAAGTGTATTTTGTGATTAAAGAAGTAATCAAAACAGGTAATTCAGTTGTTAAATCTTGTTTGTTTGATTGTTATCAAATAGGAACTAGAATCTGGAACACACAATTGGTATCAGACCAGATCCAAAGGTGAAATCAGATCAATAAAATCAAGAAATCGAGTTACTGTTCATCGTCTCTGTGGTTGTTACTGTTCAGAATCAAATTTTGATTTTGAATGTGTTTTTGGAGCAGATTTTGATTAGGATTTGTTATAAAAGTGTATTAGATCGAGTTCTTGTAATTCAATTTCAGTTTTGTACTATAAATCACACGAATTTAGTGATTTTGGTTGAGTTTTTGTTAACGAGTCGGTTTTACTGTTACATCAATTTTTTTTATTTGTAAGTGGTTGTTTGTAAATTTCTTGAATTGTAATTCATTCTAGAGTTGTAATCGAGCATCAATCCAGAGTTTCAGAGCATTTGGACCAAGAAAAGATCGATTGCAGGTGAAAAAGATGGTTTTTGGGTCGAAAAATGATAAAACGCGCTAGATCGCTAGAACGCGCAAGTTCATCTTTCAAACGCGCAAGGTTCATCCGCAAGAACGCGCAAGTCGAAGGAAAGATTTTGGTCAAAACGCGCAAGTAACGACTAGCGAGTTTTAAAAACGCGCTAGTTGAAGTCTGCGAGTTTGGAAAAAGTTAGAAAATTTTCTAAGGACCAAAACGCGCTAGTAGTGGCCAACGAGTTCATCAAACTCGCTAATTGAAGCTAGCGAGTTTAAGAAGGAATAGTGATTTGCGAGTTCTTAGTCTTGCGAGTTTGAGGAGAAACAGTGATCAGCGAGTTCATTGACCTGCGAGTTTGAAACTTCAAGAAATATTTCTAAGTGTTGAAACGCGCAAGAGTAGCTAGCGAGTTTGGTTTAAATGCGCAAACTTCGATCTGCGAGTTTAGTTCAAACACGCAAGCTTTGATCTGCGAGTTTGGGAAACGCGCACATCACAGTTAGCGAGTTCTAGTGTGAACAGTGCTTAGCGAGTTCAGGCGTTTGCGAGTTTCGTCGATCTACGAGTTCTATTTGCGTGTTTGCTTACGAGTTTCTCAAAAACGCGCAAATATCTGCGAGTTTGCTTGCGAGTTTGTCTGAGCGTTTGGTTGAGAATTTAAAGAACGCGCAAGAATCAGTCTGCGAGTTCTTCAGTCTGCGAGTTTTAGGGCTTGCGAGTTAAATAGTGACTTGCGAGTTCTGATACTTAGTCAAATTTTTCGATTTTTCTGATTTTTCTAGTTTTCAAGATTTTTTCTTGTGATTTCACATTTTGGACTAACGATCAGTTCTAGTTTCTTATTTGTTATATTTTTCAAAACAGGTTTAAACGAGATGACTTCCAAAGATGCACTTTCAATCGGAACAGATGTCAAGCCTCCAGTACTGTTTAAAGGCGAATACGAACAATGGAAAGACAGATTCCTAGACTTCATAGATAGACACTCAAATGGAGAGAACATACTTCTATCTATCACTGAAGGCCCCATGAAACCAATCACAATTCATGTACCTGTTGATGATCATGATGGTAATAATGTTGATGGTGAAAGTGATGATGGAGATGGAGAAAAGGAAATAAAGACAAAACCAGTTAAAGTTGACTTCTCTCAGTACTCAGAAGAACAAAAGAGTAGATTTAAAGCTGATAAGCAAGCAAGATCTCTTTTACTCCAAAGCATTCCAAATGATATCTACATCAAGATTGACAGCTTCAAACATAATGCTAAACAGATGTGGGATCAATTGGAAAAGATGATGATGGGATCAAAGATAGGGAATCAGATAAAGGTGGCCAACTGCATCAATAACTATGAGGAATTCAAGGCAAAAGAGAATGAGAGTCTAGAAAACACATATGAAAGATTCACTTTGCTTTTGAATGAACTCACAAAGAACAAAGTTAAGAAGAAGCAGCTGGAAAACAATGTAAAATTTCTTAGCATCCTACGTCCTGAATGGAAGAAACACACACGTAGGATGAAGCAGATGAAAGATTTAAGTGAAATCCCTCTTCACGAAATTTATGAGACATTACGTCAGAATGAGGAAGAGGTTGAAGAGAAAAGAGCTGAGAAGAAGAAAGCAGTACAAGTTCCTGATCCTATAGCTTTGGTTGGAGAGACAAAGAAAGAAAAGAAAGAGAAGATTGAGAAGAAGAAGAAAAAGATAGTGAGTTCAAGTTCAGAATCTGGTTCGGTGTCTGACAGTGATGATGGCGAAAGTTTGAAACAAGCCATGATATTGCTGACCCGTGCCTTTCAGAAGAAATTTTATAAGAAGTCGGGATCAAATTCTCAACGCTATTCGTCATCAAGTTCAAAGAACCATGAGCACCGGGAAAGAGTGGAAGGAAAGAGATTTGAAGAGAAAAGGTATGGAGAGAAGAAACCAGATGAGAAGAAAATGTTTGTAAATGACTACACTGTTGTTGAAAAGCCTTCAACTGATTCAATCAAATGCTATAACTGTGGCAAGTTGGGTCATTATGCCAAAGATTGTCGGAAGCCAAAAGTACGCAACTCTCAGTATTATCAGAACAAGTTGCTTTTGGCAAGACAACAAGAAGTTGGTGTTGCTTTAATGGCGGAGGATGAGTTTTGGTTGGATCATTCCGAGGATGAAGGTGAAGAGAAAGAAGAAAATGCTCATATCTGTCTAATGGGCAAAGAGGACAAGAATGACGAGTCTGATGATGAATAAGTGAATGAGGTATTAAACTTAACTCCAAAAGATTTCATTACCAAGTTGGAAACCATGGTGGTTGAGCTACAAAATTTACAAAATAATCTGAAAAATGAAAAGGAAAAGGTTGCTAAAAAGAACAAGAAGATCTTTGAACTTAATACTTCTGTTATTTCAAACAAAGATCTAATTGATTCTTTACGCAAATCTGATTCTGATTCTAAATCTAAAGTAGATAATTTTGAAAAGAAGATTTCTGAGTTTGAAGGTAAAGTAAATAAATATGAGTTTGAGAAAAATGAATCTGCACTAACTATTTATAAATTGCAGGTTGAAAACAAGAATTTGAACAAGAAGGTAAATGGCTGGAAGTTAAACTTTATAAATGAGATCAAACAGATCAAACCATCTTTCTTAATACTCCTAATGAAGAGGTAGATGTTAAGCAAAGATGGGGACTTGGTTTTAACAACCCCCATTATCTTAAGAAAGCTATCAGAAAACAGCCGGCACTTTATAACTATGATTTTCTTGCCTATGCTGGTAAACATACTCATTTGAAACCCAAATTTGTTACCAAATTGTCAGATGAAGATGAGGCCAAAAAAACTGAAAACAGAAAGAATAAAAAGAAAATGCAACTACCATTTAACTATGTCAAGTTAAATGATAGTTATCTTTCAGAAACACCGAAAGTTCTTTCACAAGACTATTTTGTTAGTTATTCCGCATCTGAGATGAAGGCAAAACCTGCGATTGCAAAGGTTTATGTTCCTACATCTATTCTTGAAAGCAAAATAGTTGAACTTGAAAATGTTTTATCTGATGAAAAACTTTTGGTTGATATAGAACAAAATGTGTTTTCTACAGTTATAAAGAACACTGTTCTTCAAGAAAAATCAACAAAGTGTTCTAGAGTTTCAAAGGAACCTCAAATTTTCTCTGATAATAATAAAGATGACTTATTTGAGTCTGCAAATGATTCTTTTAATTCTGATGATGGGAGCATGGAAGAATCTGCTATGTTTGACATTCATTCTAAACTTCCTGATCATTCTACTTGTCTTGAAAATGACAAAGTGCTGCCAAGTGGTGTTAGTAATGACAAAGTTTCTGTAACTGCTGATTACTATGCTAATGGTAAGAAACATAAGAAGCAGCGATTACAGAAACAGAAATACACTGGTACACAAAAGAAACCTCAGTCACAGAAATCTATTTTTCCTAATAAATCTACATCTTATGTTTCAAATTTAAGGAAGAAAAAGCTGAAAGCTCAATCCAAATGGAGACCAAAACAGAAGGATGCTGAGATAGCTGAATCAGTTACTGATAATTCTTGTACTAAATCTGTTAGTAGTGATTCTGATGTAGTTGATCAATGTGCTTCTCATAAACAAAACCTTGTAACTTCTTACAAGAGTTATACAATAAATCAGTTGATTCAATTATCTCCTATTACTACTAAATTTCATCATAATTATCGGAAAACTGACTTTGCTTATTCTCATGATTCTTCTGATTGGTTTGGATCTTATCATGTATATTCTTCAAAGTCAAATGATTTTAAAAGTTTTCAAATGAACAGAGGATCCATTTTCAAGTGGATACCAAAATCTTGTGCTAATCCGTTAGGGCCCGTTCTTAAATGGGTACCTAAAATTGTTATTGCCTGATTTCTCTTGCAGACCCGGCATATGTGGTACTTGGATAGTGGATGTTCCAAGCATATGACTGGGCAAAAAGCTTTATTGTCTAACTATACAGAGAAATTCAGTGGAAATGTCAGATTTGGAAACGATCAGCTTTCACCTATTCTAGGATATGGTGACATCATTCAAGACAACATAACGATAAGTAAAGTGAGTTATGTCGAAGGTTTGGGGCACAACTTATTAAGCATAGGTCAATTCTGCGATAAAGGGTTAGAGGTCAACTTCAAGTCTAAGAGTTGCTCAATTCGTACTGAAGACGGAACAGAACTCTTGGGTAGACATAGAAAGACAAACCTCTATACTATCATCTTGTCCAAAGTTCAGATTGACAATCAGGTATGCTTGATGACAAAAGCTTCACAGCAACAAAGTTGGCTCTGGCATAGACGGTTATCTCACTTGAACTTTCGTTACATCAACAAGCTGGTTCGTGGGAAGTTGGTAAAGGGACTTCCTGAGCTGAAATACGAACGAGAACACTTATGTGCAGCTTGTGAGAAGGGTAAGATGAAGAGAGCCGCTCACAAACCGAAGCCTGAACCAAGCACTAGTTCTCTATTAGAACTGATACACATGGATTTATGTGGACCAATGAGAACTCAGAGTTTGGGTGGTAAGAAATACGTGTTGGTAATTGTGGACGATTACTCCAGATACACGTGGGTCAAATTTCTTCGTTCAAAAGATGAGACACCGGAAGTTCTCATTTCATTCTTAAAGATGACCCAAGTAAAACTGCAGCGACAAGTCAAGTTCCTTCGAACTGACAATGGCACAGAATTCAAGAATAAGATTGTTGATGAATATCTCGAATCAGTTGGGATTTCACATCAGTATTTTGCTGCTAGAACCCCTCAACAAAATGGAGTAGTAGAAAGACGTAATCGAACGCTAGTCGAGGCCGCTCGGACTATGCTTAGTCAATCGGATCTACCTCTATTCTTGTGGGCGGAAGTTGTGTCGACTGCATGCCATACGCAAAATCGTTCCATAATACATCGCCGTTTTCAGAAGACTCCATATGAGCTAATCAACAACAGAACACCAACTATCAAATATTTTCACATATTTGGGTGTAAATGTTTTGTGCTTAACGACAGAGAGAGTCTGAACAAATTCAGTGCTAAAGCGGACGAAGGCATCTTTATCGGTTATTCTTCAACATCTGCTGCATATCGGGTTTATATAAAGAAGTCAAAGACAGTTGTGGAGAGCGTCAATGTTACATTTGATGAAGAAATGGCTTCTGATCAAATCAGTTCAGAACCCGTTATCACTGGTGTATTAGTTTCTGGGCAGATCAGTCCAGACCTTGTGTCTACAGCGACAAATTCGGATAACGCTTCTACATCTACTTCACATTTAACTGATTTAGATTTGTTATTTGAATTCTTTTATGATGAGTTTCTAGGATCTAATATATCTAAATCTGCTGTGACTGACAGGTCTGAAGATAAAAGTTGTATTCATCCAGTCACTTCAGAGGTCATTACTGAACAAGTATCCCCCGTTCAGTCAGAAACTCACATTCCTGATGTTACTCCTACAGTTGAAGTTCCACAAGTTAATGTTGAGCCAGAAGTAATTGTTTCAGTTGAGTCAGAATCTGTTGTTCCAACTGATACTTCTGCACCTGAGTCTTCAACTGAAAACCCCCCTCCTGTAATTCAAACTGAAGATTTTGAAAGTGGATTTCAAGATGATGATCATGTTCAGAATTTATCTATTCCACTTACACATGAGTATCGCTGGACCAAGGACCATCCATTACATCAAGTAATTGGAGATTTTGACAAGCCTGTTCAGACAAGGTCAGCGACTATTAATCAGTGTATGCATGACTCATTCCTCAGCAAGATTGAGCCAACACGAGTATCCGAGGCTCTTGCTGATTCGGACTGGGTATCTGCAATGCAAGAAGAGCTCAATCAGTTTGAAGCCCTAAAGGTTTGGAGATTAGTTCCTAAGCCTGAAGGAAAAACCGTGATCGGCACTAAGTAGGTATTCAAGAATAAAAAGGATGAAGATGGTGTCGTCATCAGAAACAAAGCTAGACTTGTTGCCAAAGGCTACCGGCAAGAGGAAGGCATTGATTATGACGAGACGTATGCTCCAGTAGCGCGCATAGAGGCAATCAGAATGTTTCTCGCCTACACCGCTCATAAGAACTTCACAGTCTTTCAGATGGATGTGAAAACAGCCTTTCTGAACGGCATTCTTAAAGAATAAGTGTATGTGTCTCAACCAGAAGGGTTCGTTAATCCAGATAAGCCAGATCATGTCTACATATTAGACAAAGCCCTTTATGGATTAAAGCAAGCCCCTCGAGCCTGGTATGACGTCTTATCCAAATTCTTGGTCAAGTCTAGTTTCTCTAAAGGTAAGATCGATACCACTTTATTCATAAAGAAGGAAAAAGATGATATTATTCTTATTCAGATTTATGTTGATGATATAATATTTGGTTCTACTAATTCTAAATATTGCAAAAACTTTTCTAACCTCCTGGTGTCACGTTTTCAAATGAGTATGATGGGAGAGATGAATTTCTTTCTCGGATTACAAGTTAAACAACTTTCTACGGGGATTTTTATCAATCAGTCTAAGTACATTTTGGACATTCTTCGGAAGTACAAAATGGAAGATTGCAAATCTATTGGCACCCCGATGGCACCAGGAACTAAGATTCACGCTGATCCTTCGGGTACAAGTGTTGATCTTAGAACTTATAGAGGTATGATTGGTTCTTTGATGTATCTTACATCGAGTAGACCAGATATTATGTTCTCAACATGTCTTTGTTCTAGATATCAAGCTGCTCCCAAAGAATCCCATTTGGCTGTTGTCAAACAGATTTTTAGATATCTGAAGGGGACTGCAGACCTTGGTTTGTGGTATCCTAAAGATACTGGGTTTCAACTGATTGCATATTCAGATGCAGATCATGCATGTTGCATGTTGGACAGAAAAAGTACTTCTGGTCACGTTCAATTTCTTGGAGACAATCTCGTTAGCTGGGCTTCAAAGAAACAGTTATGCGTTTCCACATCGACTGCAGAAGCAGAATATGTAGCTGCTGCTAGTTGCTGCTCTCAAGTCTTGTGGATGCGAACACAACTACGAGACTTTGGATTCAAATATGACAAAATTCCGATATATTGTGACTCGAAGAGCGTGATTGCCATATCTGCTAATCCTATCCAACACACCAAAACTAAACACATTGATGTAACGTATCACTTTATCAAAGATAATGTAGAAAAAGGAACAATTGAACTTTATTTTGTAAAAATAGATTATCAACTTGCATATTTATTTACCAAACCCTTAGATGAAAAGAGATTTAATTTTCTTATCTCTAGGCTTGGTATGTTAAATCTTAAGACATAATCGGTTATTACCAACTAAAGTTACAAATAGTTATTTTTCATCCTTTTCTTTATCTTTATGTCTGAAAGATACCTGCACTTTAATGGTTTGCTCATGATCTCAGGGGGAGTATGAGAAGATTGTTAGATGATCTATATTCATTTGAGGGGGAGTAAAACTAATTTATGCATTATACTTAACTGACAATTTTTTTTTTGTGATGCATGATTTTAGGGGGAGCTTATAAGTAACAAGGAGTAAGACAATGATTTCTGATTATTTCTGATCAGAACTCGTTCTTTAATTGTTTTACTGCTTTATGTCATTTTATTTTCGAATAAATTTTGTGAATAAATTGTTTGACTAGACTTTGAGATTTACAGGATGAGAGAAGCTGACACGATCATATCTACATGACTACAGCTGACTTTCTGAGATTTAAGATTGTTGGGAACTGAAGAAAAGCTTAAGTGTGGTTAATGCTGCTGGTTCAGAGTTACTACTGCTAGAAGACTTAAAGGTTAATACTGCTGAGTATTACTACTGCTAGTAGAATTAATATTGCTAGTCAAAGTTAGTACTGCTAGTAGTTAGTGTTGCTTAGTAGTTAATGTTGCTAGAAGAAGTTAATACTGCTGAGCATAGTTTGTGTTGCTTAAGAGATCCAAATGGAAGGATGACAGCTGGATGGACTGAAGATATTCATGGAATGCTTAGAGATATACATGGAAGATATACTGAAGATATTTTTATTTCTTGTAATTATCTTTTGATTAGTATATGTATAGAATAGATAAATAACTTTGGTTTTAGAATATTCATTCATTCTAAGTTCTAGAGAGAAATCAACCTCAAGGCATAGTTCCTAATTCTAGAGAAGTAGAATTCGTATTGGTGAGCATGTTCATCAATATTGAGGTTGTGTGTTTAATCTTGTAACTTCAAGCATTCAATACAAGTTTGCAAGTTATTGATCATATACTGTTTGGTTTACTGTTTTCATTAAATATCAAAGTGTTATTCCGCAACTTCTTTGATATTAGTTTCTGAGAATTTATTCTTGTTAAGAATTCGATCCTGACAAGTGGTATCAGAGCAAGTGTATCTCAGAAATCAAAATCATCATGGCTAAAAGTTCAGAGGCTTCAAGCACAGCCATTCCCACTGAGGTAACATCTAATCTTTGCTCTAAATCCTGTATTGAAACTGTTAAAAGGTACAGGGATCACAACCAGAAAATGAGTGATGACCTGAAGAGATTAGAAAAGGACATAAAAGACTATGTTAGGATTGTTGAGAGGTTTGAAGAACAGATTAAGAGTTTTCAAGCCAATGAGCTTCAACACTCCTATGATACAAACTACTAGAAGTGGGAGAAGAAGGATCTAGAACTTCAGCTGAAAAAGTCTAAAGAGGAGAATGAGAATATAAAGAGTGAGTTTGAGAAAGCAAAGCTGGATATTGAGAAATTTTCCAATGCTTCTAAAGCAATGGACTCTTTGCTCCAAACTCAAATCCATGACAAACTTAGAAGAGGAATAGGCTATAACACCACACCACCACCATACAACAACAATTATATCCCTCCTATATCAGACCTGCTAGAGACCAAGGAAAGGAAGGAATTGCCTGTTGGAGCCACTAAGGTAGATCATTTAGACAAAGTGGTGGTTGAAACAGACTCTGAAGAAGAGAGCACTAGTGAAAAGAGTAAGGAGAACACTGTGAGTGGTGAGATTCCTCTAGAAAATAACATTATCACCAATGAGGGATGTGGAAAGGCTTGGATAAAGTCTAAGGACATAGAAAAGACTGAGGGAAAGTCTCAGAAGGTCCATTATAAGCAAACCACAGTTGTGAATCCTGTCCCTTGCAAACAGTGTTCTTGCAATAAATCTGAGCCCCAAAAACATGATAAACCAAGGGGAAATCAGAGAAACTGGAATAATCAGTGGGCACAAAAACAAGGGGTTGATTTGAGTAAAATCAATAGACCAAAACCTTGTTTTATCTGTGGCAAATTGAATCATCTTGCCAAACACTGTTATTTCAACCCTATCAACCAAAGAGTCACTTTTCAAAGAAAACCACAAAACTCTTTTGGTTATAGGAATAAAAGAAGGAATCAATTGGCTGAGAACGGAGCACCTTTAAAGTCTCATGCTCAGAACAAGTTTGCAAATACAAAGAAAAATGCTCCAAATAAGCCAAGGAGTAATTTAAAGACAAAGAAAGCAAACAACTTTGTTCAAGTTTGGGTTCCAATTGTAAAGAAACCTGTTAGTACTGCTATCCCAGATAGTACTGCTAACAGAAATAGTGTTGCTGCAACCAATACTACTGCTAACAAGGATAGTACTTCTACTAGTATTAATGTTGCAAAGCCTATAATCTTGACAAAGTATTCCAGCCATGAGATTCCTAAACAACTCATTCAGACCAAACTGACAGATTATATAAATGAGAAAGGTCAACCCAAGACAACTTTGGCTTGGGTTCCATCCAAGACTAACTGAGTTATCAAGTGTGCAGGGCAACCAACAGCTCAAGAGGAAGGGCATTTGTCATGTAGATAGTGGTTGCTCTTGGCACATATCAAGTAACATGGACTGCCTTCAAAGATTCAAAAGGTTTGATGGAGGACATGTTGCTCTTTGTATGATACTCCAGATGGAGGTAAGTTCAAAGGTAAGAAAAGTGGTTAAAGAATCATTGAATATGGAGAGATGGAATAAAAGTGTGAGGTACACACGAAAAGTTATGAACAACACAAGCTTAAAAGGTGCAAGTGCAGTTAATGCTGCCAGTGTAGTGTTAATACTGCTAGTGGTTAATACTGCTTTCAGTTAATACTGCTTTCAGTTAATACTGCTCTCAGTTAATACTGCTAGTTAGTTAATACTGCTAGTGGTTAATACTACTTTCAGTTAGTACTGCTCTCAGTTAATACTGCTAGTAGTTAATACTGCTCTCAGTTAATACTGCTAGTAGTTAATACTGCTAGTTCAGTTAATACTGCTAGTAGTTAATACTGCTCTCAGTTAATACTGCTAGTGGTTAATACTGCTTTCAGTTAATACTGCTCTCAGTTAATACTGCTAGTGGTTAATACTGCTTTCAGTTAATACTGCTCTAGGTTAATACTGCTTATAATCCGAATACTATAAATATCCTTTGCCCGCCTAAACGTTCATAACGACTCTTTGCATACTGTTCACTTGCACTCTAAATCTTGTTCTCTCAAGTACCAAGTTTCAGGCAATCTTTTCGCAAAGAACAATGGCATCAATGGCATTCATAGATGAACACAATGAGATCGCAATGCTACAAAAGCCAAAGCAAGCTGCAGGATTTCATCAAATTGTGGATTTCCTCAAGTCGAGCCATATTGCTCATGCTCTTACTATTGCACCTACAATCTATATCGAGCATCAAAGGCAGTTCTGGGATAATGCCACCATTGTTGCTGAGAATGGTGTGCAGATGATCAAGACCAGGGTGTGTGACCAACCCTTAACAGTTACTGAAGAAGTTATTCGCATCAGTCTACGTCTAGATGATGCTTCTGGTATAACTTCTATCCCCAATGATGAATTGTTCTCTTCCCTTACAAGAATGGGGTATGGAGGCCCATTGGGTGTTTTCAAATTCTCTAAAGCCAAATTCTCACCCCAATGGCGTTTTTTTGTTCATACCTTGATGCATTGCATATCTAAAAAGACTACTGAATGGAGTGAGTTCAGCAGTCCCATTGCTTATGCTTTGGTCTGTTTGGCCACTGCCAGAAGGTACAATTTTTCAAAAATGATTTTCAGTGATCTTGTATCAAACATGGGAAACAAAAAGAGTTTCTTTATGTACCCCAGGTTTGTTCAAGAAGTTATTACTCATGAATTGACGGATATACCTCAACCTGTTGGGGTATATGTACCTAAACCCCCCAAAGGTAAGGTTTTCTCAAATATGAGAAGATCTGCTGGGGACTCTGAAGGAGTTGACACCCCATTGTTCTCTACAATGATGATGGTGTCCCAAACCAATGAAGGTATGGCAGCAGGGTCAAGGCCCCCATTAGACCAACCCACTGCTAGCCAATCCCAACCTTCCCTCTCTACATCAACTCCTCAGTCTCTTCTTGCCAAACCAACTTCTCCAATCACCCAAACTTATCAAAGAAAACAGGTAAAGAAGGCTCCTTCCCTTCTTGTACCTTCACCCACTCAGCCTTTAATCCCTCTAAGGGAGAATTCTTCCTTGGAGAATATCCAAAGGGAAACCAACAGGGTGTCTCCCAACCCCAAGGAGGTGCTCTCTGAGGAGGAGGAGGAAGAGCATATGGGTGATGAGGCTGCCACTACTCCTACTAGCACAGAGGAGGAAAGTGGTAACATCAATAAGACCTCCCCCATGGCAACTTTGAATGAGCCATCATTTGAAGGTCCCTGGTGCCAAGAAACCACGGGGGTGGATAGTGCTTCTGCTAGGCAGAAGACTTCCACTACTAAAAGATCCAATGATCCTTCAAAGGAGGGTAACACTTCTAGAGAAGGTGAGGACAGATATAACTACCAGGAATTGATGGATACAATGGGAAACATCAACCTAGATGTTCTGAAACAAGGAAAAGAAATAGAGGAGATGAAGCTGGTTATCCTGTCACAACAAGTTCAGATTGCAAAATTGAAGAAGATGGTGGTGACCAGGCTGGTTCAAAAGAAAAGAAGGAAACAGTTTGTACTCAAAAAGAGGGACAAAGTTCAAGATTCTTTCAACAAGGGGGAGAAGCATGAAGGGGAAACTGTTGAAAAGAAAGCTGAAGTTGAGGGGGAGACAGAGGAGGAAATGGAAAAAGAAACAGTTACTGCTGCTGAAGTAAAAGTAGCAGCAGAAACTGAAGCAGCAGAAATAGGGCTCTCTGTGGAAGAAATGGAGATAGCAGAAACTTTAGTAAAAGCAAAGAATGACACTCCTAAGGCTACTCAAAAGGCCAAAGGAGTGGTCATCAATGAAGGAGAACCTCAAAAGAAGAAAATGAAGGAGGATATAAAAGGAAAAGGAAAGATGATTGAACCTGAACAACCTTCAAAGAAGAGGAGTCAGATTGAAATGGATGAGGAGATGGCAAAGCAGCTTCAAGAGCAAATGGAAAAAGAGGAGCAAATTCAAACAGAAACTGATAGAGAGCTTGCAAGGATAATGGCCAAGAAGTTAAATGCAGAATACCAAAAGAGCTTGAAAGAAGCAGCTCAGACAGTAGCTCAGGTCAAGAAACTCCAAGTTAAGAAGATGCCAATTCAGAAACAAAAACAGAAAAGACAACCCTCCAAGACATTTTTGGCCAATCAGGAAAGAAGAAAAATGATAAACTTCCTGAAAGGTGCAATTGGTGTTAAGGGGGAGATGTTTACTCACATGGCATACTCTCAGGTTGAAGAGTTGTATAACAAGGAAATGGCCAAGCTCCAAGGGGATTCAGCACAAAGGGAGGAGGCTGAGAGAAGAATGAAGGAAAGGCATGACCTAAATATTCAAATGCCATTTCCTGAGGAAGTCACACCTACCAAAGAGAATAAGGAAGACTCAGAGAATGTTGGTATAGAGGCTAAATCTGCAAAAAGGGTAAAGACTATAGCTTCCAAGAAGCAAAGCAAAAGGCCAAGAGTTGAAGAAAGAGCAGAAACTGCAGCAGAACCTTCAGTTAATCCTTCAGCTGAATCTGTGCAGAACCCAGAACAGTCCAATAAGCAATATAATCTTGAGCTTTATATGTCTACAACAGCTGATGAACCAGTTCAAGCTGATCCCATTTCTATGAAAGCACCAGAAGTCATCTTTTGGGATATTCTGGAAGATCAAAGAAAAAAATACTTCAGGCTTAAGAGAGTGGGAGATATATATGATGTGTACTCTACTTGGGGTAGACTCATCAGAAGCTGCTCAAGATCAGATTTAGAAGAGATGTTTAAAGTTGGATTGGGTTTATATGAAAAGGAGCTGAAAGGAGAAGGAATGAGCTTAATCAGATTAGCCATGGAGTATTTATGCATGATGTTTGATCCTAGCAAAGTTCAACATGTGATCAGAGATTTGCATCTACAGAATAAATTCCAAAGAATAGAAAACTGGATGATATTTGAAAGGTGTGGAGTCTATGTCATCACTGTGGACAGAGCTTATCATGAGTACTACTTGGTTGATAAAATTTATGATCACAGCAAGGCTAAATTACAAGCTATGTTGAATGCCAAGCTTACATGTTCAAAAGATTCAGAAATGGCAAAGATTATGGTCAGCAGAATCATTAATCAAAGTTTGGGCCTAGATCCAAATTTGGGAAATTGAACCAGAGGTGTTGAAAGCATCTTGAAGATCAATTCTGAAGAACTTGACTTCTTTTCCTAAAAGTCAAGTTAGGGGAGATTGTTGGGAACTGAAGAAAAGCTTAAGTGTGGTTAATGCTGTTGGTTCAGAGTTACTACTGCTAGAAGACTTAAAGGTTAATACTGCTGAGTATTACTACTGCTAGTAGAATTAATACTGCTAGTCAAAGTTAGTGCTGCTTGAACAAAGTTAGTACTGCTTAGCTAGTTAGTACTGCTAGTAGTTAGTGCTGCTTAGTAGTTAATGCTGCTAGAAGAAGTTAATACTGCTGAGCATAGTTTGTGCTGCTTAAGAGATCCAGATGGAAGGATGACAGCTGGATGGACTGAAGATATTCATGGAATGCTTAGAGATATACATGGAAGATATACTGAAGATATTTTTATTTCTTGTAATTATCTTTTGATTAGTATATGTATAGAATGTATAGAATAGATAGATAACTTTGGTTTTAGAATATTCATTCATTCTAAGTTCTAGAGAGAAATCAACCTCAAGGCATAGTTCCTAATTCTAGAGAAGTAGAATTCGTATTGGTGAGCTTGTTCATCAATATTGAGGTTGTGTGTTTAATCTTGTAACTTCAAGCATTCAATACAAGTTTGCAAGTTATTGATCATATACTGTTTGGTTTACTGTTTTCATTAAATGTCAAAGTGTTATTCCGCAACTTCTTTGATATTAGTTTCTGAGAATTTATTCTTGTTAAGAATTCGATCCTGACAAAGATTGAGTGACAAGGTAAAATTTTTATCTTAATCTCACATATATCTGAAAGAAGGACAACTTTCAGGTATAGAAAACATGTTCTTAAATGTTCAAACCACTTCCTAATTCTTAAACAGATTTTATAATTTGGAAGTGTGATTTCAAATGTTTTTAATTTTATTTTGTGCTTACATGTTTACAAACTGTGTGTTTCCAAAGATAAATACTTGAGTATTGTCTTTTCTATATACTTTCAAGTATTCACACACACTGGTTTGAATTTTTGTTCAACATGGTCTTACCATGTCTCTAAATTGAAACAATTTTTATTTGATGGTAAGACACTCTGCTTGTATTCAAAGAATTTTTGAGCGATATTTCATTTCACAGTGTTTCATTCAAGAATGTCTGTATATTGTTTCATATAGACAAATATCCATTATTCTTGACCATAAGCCTTAATTGTTATATCATTCATTTCTGATCATTTTATACAATGTCAGATTTTCAAACAAGTTTCTTGCATTCATGTTCATTCATTCAATTTCCTTGTTTGAAAATACTTTAATGGTTTAAAATGCTCATATCTTCATGATTATATCACTGAGCATACTTATATCTGACATTTGTATATGAGCTTTAACTGATATAGTTAAACCATTTGAGCAACTCATGCTTTATAGGACTGGGTTCTTTGTGCTAGGATTTAAATGAAACTTCTATGGATTCACGTTAACCAGTGTTTCCTACCCATGAAGTTAATCCTTTAGTGATTGAGTGTGAGGAGTCTAAAAGAAATGAGTGTGGGTGTGATGAGGTAAAATGGAAATGAGAGAGTGGTTAGTTGTGAGCTTAATGATTAAAAAGAAAGAGGGTGTGAGATCAGAGTAAAAGAATATCAAACTCTGCACCAACTACTTTCTGAGCCGGGCAGCCACATTACTAGTATTTCACAAATCTTTGGTGAATGTTATTGAAATAGGCAAATAGCCCATGCCAACTCTTGCTTAACCCCACCAACCACTCATTTTCTTCTCAAAAAGAAAATGTTTCACATTTTCAAGGGGACGCAGCATATAATCTATCTGATTTTTATTTGGAAAATCTGGATATTGAAAAAGAAGGAAGTCTGCCCCACCTTCGCACTTCAATCATGCACTTAGAGTCTGTGTTTATCTACTGTTGTCTCAGTGGTTTACACTATGTTGAGCCTTATGAAAGCAGTTATTCGTGCTTAATTCTTTCTACACATGCACGAGCACACAAAGAATTCGTTTCTTTGTCATAACATTCATAGAAATTGCCTTTGTGGTATTTCAATGATTGGATGGAAGCCCTGGGGGAGTGAACATCAAAAAGCTCCTTTATATTGTGTATTCGTTACACATAGTGACTTTGTGTTACTGACAGGCATATTAACTGATTCATCTGTTGATTCAGGAGTTACATGTTCTTATTTTGTCTGGATTTGAAAAGATCTAGATGAATATCTTGGAGAGTTGACAGATTCAGAGGCTCGGTATGACAGATCAGAATGCTAAATGACATTTCTTGGCGAAAAGTTTTGATGATATCAGATGCTCAAATCATCAAAAAGGGGGAGATGATATGAAGAAATGTATTGAGGAGATGATATGAAGAAATGTATTGAGGAGATGGTATGAAGAAATGTATTGTGGAGATGGTATGAACAAATGTTAAAGTTTTTGAAGTTAAAGGGAGATGATTTCAAAGAAATGATAAAGATTTGAAGATGATCAAAGAATTTCTGAAGATTTTGAGGAATTTTTCTTTGAAGATTATTTGCTAAAGCATTCGAGCTGATTCTAAAGATAATTTCTTTCCAAAGTCTGAAAGTGTTGTGTGAAAGTTTTGGGAAGATTGTTACTCGTTTGAAGAAAGCTTTGGAAAGAAGACCATCAAAGTAAAAGGGGAGATTGTTCAGACAGAGCTTAAAGTGAAGACTTAATGCTAAATCTTTCAACAATGATCTTGAATCCAAAGGGGGAGATTGTTAGAGCATAAATCTGTTGGATACAAGATCAAGCATGCTGAAGGTCAAAGTTGAGAAAGTCAAAGCTACTAAAGTCAAATCTCATTAAAAGTCAAAGTCTCTTAATAAAAGTCAATGTTTTGTATTTGTTGTTTTCTTGTATTAGGTGTTAGTATAAATAGTTTTTCTATTTGTATTTTAGTTGGAAAAAAGAGTTGTACGTAACTGATATACATATCAGATTGTAGAGAGAGAGAAAAAAAGACTTCTAGAGAGATAAAGTGTATTTTGTGATCAAAGAAGTAATCAAAACAGGTAATTCAGTTGTTAAATCTTGTTTGTTTGAACAATCAAATAGGAACTAGAATCTGGAACACACATGACGTAATAATCAACCATCTACTTCGTGAGGATATAAGGTCGCCAAAAGGCATTCCAAGTAGGAATCATCATAATACCAAGATATGCATAAGTAACTCCTAGTAGGTTACTCACATGCATATTTCCATAGAAATCCCCAAATACTTGTACATTAAATAAGAACACTTGAGTAATAACAATAATGATAACAAGTAAAGTAAATGATGTGTATCTCAGGTATTAGCGGCGCTGCTTCTAGGCAAGTTTAGATGCTTTGGGCGAGAGCTTGGGGATTTTGGCACTTGAACTTTTGGTTGGAAGATTTGGGTTTATAGATGACACCCCTTTTGTAATCTCTTTTCTAGATGTAGAAATGAGATTAGTTGGTTGTTGTTTATTTATCCGTTAAATTTCAATTGTGATTAAATAGGCTTATTTGTAATATTCCCCTTTTTGGGAGGCTCTTGCTATGGCAAATTATATACCACTTCTCCTCTTTTGGAAAGTTTTGTTATCCCTGTTTTTAGGGTGTTACAAGTTGGTATCAGAGCTTTAGTTTAAGTGAACTAGGTATTGTTGTAACATATCTAGACTTAAGCTTTAGACTGTTTTGACTTCACTGTGCTCTTGGGGTAGAAATCCTAGATGGGGAGAGCGTTAGGTTATGGAAATACACTAATTGAGAGTTGTGATGATGGTGACAAGAATTTTTGTTTATGGTTCGTTCATAATTTCACTTAGCTACTGCTATTATGAATGCATTGTTACGTGAGCATATCTGATTTACTGTTATTGCGACAATTGATGAATGTATTAGTACGTATAATGAGTTAAACTCGCTTAGTCTTTTCTCAATCTACTTCACGTGCGTGTATGGCAGAACGTGATGGTAAACACTCGAAGCAGATTACCGGACATGCCAGAGGGTCAACCAGAAGTGGAATCTGCAACTATACGACCCCCGGTGGGGGCAACCTCCGATGGAATCCCCGTACCCAGAATCTTGGGAGGCGGACCTGAACATATTCCGTGCCGAAACCTCAATGCGAATAATGCTATCATGGAATAGGTGACCATGGAGACCATTTTCGAGATAGCATTATGTTGGCTATGAATTCTGCCATGGCCCAGCAACAAATCCAACAACAAGAGTTTTTCATGAAACTCCTAGAAGATCGAGATGCTAGTAACCGCCCACCCGAGACTATGGCGGAGAATATCATAGCTGGGTCGGGTGGTGGACCTGAAGTGGTGGTGACCGAAGAGCAACCGAGCAACGTGAATCGAGAGAGGACTAAGGGATGCTCCTACAAGGCTTTTCTGGGGTGCAACCCTAAAGAGTTTGCAGGTTCCGACAACCCGGTTGCGTGTAAGTACTGGCTCAAGGAAGTGGAAATGGCCTTTGAGTCTAGTGAGTGCGACGTCTCGCAACGGGTGAAATTTGCTTCTCAATTACTCCGGGGAGAGGCATTGATCTGGTGGAATCTCACCCGGTCCGCCCTCACCCCCGAAGTCCTAGCAAAGCTGACCTGGTCAATCTTCAAGAAAAAGATAATGGACAAGTATTGCAGCGAGCGTTTGTTGGACAAACTGGAAGCCGAGTTCCGAAATCTGAAGAAGGGAAATTTGTTCGTAGCCGACTACTCCAAGTTGTTTCTGGAGAAGCTGAACTTGGTGAGATATTTGGTCCCAGATGAGAGATCAAAGATTAAGGCCTTTCATCTTGGCCTACCGGCCGATATGCGGACTGACGTGCGCAATGCCGGAGGATCGACTCTTCAAGAAGTCATTAAAGAGGCATTACTTGTGGAAGATGATAGGTTGGCTGAGAAGGAAGAAAGAAGTGTTGCGGGTTAGAAGATAAAATGGGAAGGGCCATCTGGGCCCGTTCGTCAGTCGAAGCCTTTTGTTAGTGGGAGAACTGGCGACTCTCGTAAAAGTGATCAGTGGTGCCCAAGGTGCAGAACCAAGCATTCGGGTGCATGTGCTTCCAAGACCTATGCGGGTTCGGTGAGTTGTGCCAGGTGTGGCAAGAAGGGCCATATGGCCCGGGACTGCACTGTTCGTCCGACGATGTGTTTTGAGTGCCAGGAACCGGGGCACATAAGGAGGAATTGTCCAAAGTTAGCGGGGAACAGTCAAGGCAGATCTGTTGGGTCGACGACTAGAGTCGACCAATCGCCGAGGGTGCCGAGTCGAGCTTTCCGGATGACTACCGAGGAAGCAAAGGAGACAGCCGATGTCGTTTCGGGTACGTTTCTCGTGAACTCCTTGCCTGCTCGTGTGCTATTTGATTCTGGTGCTACCTGCTCTTTTGTTTCGGATGTGTTTTGTAACCAATTTGTCACCCCTACCAGTGTCCTTTCTGACGCACTAGTAGTAGAGATAGCAAATGGAGACCAAGTAATTATCCGAGACCGTTTTTGTGGTTGTACCTTAGAGATCGACGGGAATTCTTTTGGGGTAGATTTTCTACCTATGACCATCGGAGGGTTCGACGTGGTCATAGGCATGGATTGGTTGTCAAGGCATAAGGCCGAAATCTTTTGCGCTAAGAAGACGATCCAAGTGCCTTTGACGGAAGGCGGCGTGGTCGTCATTTATGGGGAGAAAGGAAAGGGATGCAACCCCATTATCTCCTCTCTCAAGGCGCGTAAGTTTCTAGCGAAGGGTTACCCTTCGTATCTAGCGTATATAGTGGACGTGAAGAAGGAAAAGAAGACGGTGGAGGATGTGAGGATCGTGCGGGATTATCCGGATGTCTTTCCGGAAGACCTTCCCGGATTACCACCAGAACGTCAAGTGGAGTTCCAAATAGACCTCACTCCGGGAGCGGCTCCGATAGCCCGAGCTCCCTATCGTTTGGCCCCGACGGAAATGAAGGAGATGATGACGCAACTTCAAGAGTTGTTAGAGAAGGGTTTTATCCGACCTAGTTCTTCACCTTGGGGAGCGCTGGTGTTGTTCGTGAAGAAGAAGGACGGATCGATGAGGATGTGTATTGACTACCGTGAGTTGAATAAAGTCACTGTAAAGAACAAGTATTCTTTACCTCGCATCGATGATCTCTTCGATCAACTTCAAGGTGCGGGATGTTTCTCAAAGATTGACCTCCGATCCGGTTACCATCAAGTGAGAGTGAAGAATGATGATATTCCGAAGACGGCCTTCCGAACGCGTTACGGTCACTATGAGTTCTTGGTGATGCCTTTTGGGTTGACCAATGTGTCGGTCGTATTTATGGACTTGATGAACCGTGTGTGTCGCCCATTCTTGGATAAATCCGTGATCGTCTTTATCGACGATATTTTAATTTATTCTAAGGATGAATCCAAACATGGGAAAAACTTGCGGGAAGTCTTGGAAGTCCTGAGGAGGGAGAAGTTGTTCGCAAAATTCTCTACGTGCGAATTTTGGCTCCAAGAGGTTTAATTCTTGGGGCACGTGGTATCAAAGGACGGGGTTCAGGTGGACCCGACGAAGATTGAAGCGATGATGGGTTGGGAGCCGCCGACGAATCCGTCAGAAATACGGAGTTTCTTGGGCTTAGCGGGCTACTATAGACGCTTCATCCAATACTTTTCCAAGGTAGCTACACCGCTCACATCCCTCACAAGAAAGAACGTCAAGTTTCTTTGGACCGATGTTCAAGACCAAGCCTTTCAAACGCTCAAGAGGAAATTGTGCGAAGCTCCAATCTTATCCTTGCCTGAGGGATCGAAAGACTTCGTGGTGTATAGTGACGCTTCTAAGATGGGGCTTGGATGTGTACTTATGCAACGAGGGAAAGTCATTGCCTACGCGTCGAGGCAATTAAAGGAGCATGAGAAGAATTACCCGACGCACGACTTAGAGTTAGCGGCGGTAGTTTTTGCTTTGAAGTTGTGGCGGCATTACTTGTACGGGACCAAGTGTACTCTCTTCACGGATCACAAGAGTCTCAAGTACATCTTCGATCAAAAGGAACTCAATATGCGGCAAAGAAGGTGGCTTGAACTTCTAAAAGATTATGATTGTGATCTACTCTACCATCCCGGTAAGGCAAATGTGGTGGCGGATGCATTGAGCCGGAGAAGCTATGATGGTGGTGTTAAATTGTCCCTTACAAGGATCGACGTGGTATCAAGTTTGGTGGAAAGCATCAAGACGTGGCAAGTGGAAGCGCTCAAGGAGCAAAATCTCAAATCCGAGATCATGGTGAAGCAAAGTGGACATTTGACGGAAGATAGCCGCGGGCTTAAACTCTTCCAAGGTCGAATTTGGGTGCCGAAATTGGGTGGAAATCGGGAGTTACTTCTAGAAGACGCGCACAATTCGAAGTATTCTATACATCCCGGTAGTACCAAGATGTATAGAGACTTAAAATTAAATTATTGGTGGTCGGTGATGAAGTTGGATATGGCTAACTACGTGGAGAGATGTGTCACGTGCCTTCAAGTCAAGGCGGAGCATCAAAGACCGTATGGAAGTTTACAACCGTTGTCCATTCCCGAGTGGAAATGGGACAACATTACCATGGACTTCGTGACTAAGCTACCGAAGACCTTGCGAGGCCATGATACAATTTGGGTAGTCGTTGATCGGCTAACCAAGAGCGCACTTCCTTGCAATGAGGGAGACTTTGCCAATGGAGAAATTGGCCAAGCTTTACATCGACGAGGTTGTATCGAGGCATGGGGTTCCACAATCTATCGTGTCGGATCGAGATAGTTGTTTCACGTCGAACTTTTGGGCAAGCTTGCAAAAGGAGTTGGGTACCCGATTGAATTTGAGCACGGCGTATCATCCTCAAACGGATGGCCAAAGCGAGAGGACAATCCAGAAATTAGAAGATATGGTGAGATCGTGTGTGATAGACTTCGGGGGAAGTTGGGATTCACATCTACCGTTGGTAGAGTTCGCGTACAACAACAGTTACCATTCTAGCATTGGAATGACACCATTCGAGGCGTTGTACGGGCGAAAGTATCGAACTCCAGTTTGTTGGTTAGAAGCGGGCGAAAAGCAATTCGTCGGGACGGAAATAGTGCAAGAGACGGCGGACAAGGTGAAAGAGATTCGAGAAAGGCTAAAAGTGGCGCAAGACTGGCAAAAGAGCTATGCGGACAAGAAGAGAAGACCGGTTGAGTTTCAAGTGGGGGACCGGGTCATGTTGAAGGTGTCTCCGTGGAAGGGGATCATACATTTCGGGAAGCGTGGGAAGCTTAGTCCTCGTTTCCTTGGACCATTCGTTATTTTGGAGAAGATTGGTTTGCAAGCCTATCGGTTGGATTTACCACCGGAAATGGAGGGGATACATCCTACATTCCACGTGTGTTATCTTCGGAAGTGTCTAGCCGAAGAGGAAAGCGTGATTCCTTTATCGGAAATTCGGGTGGACAATAGGAATCGTTGTGTGGAAGAACCGGAGTCGATTTTAGAATCGAAAGTGAAGAAGTTGAGGCATAAGGACGTGGTCATGGTTAAAGTTCAATGGAAGCATCATCGGGGTGCTAACATTACTTGGGAGTCCGAAGATGATATGAAGAAGTGATATCCTCACTTGTTTGCTTAGAGTAAGATTTCGGGGACGAAATCCCATTTAGGTGGGGAGGATTGTAACATCCGTAAACTTATAAGGTAAGTATTAGTTTCCCTTAATGCATTAATTGTGCCTATGTGATTATATGAGCCTTTGTATGTATTCTATGATGGTTAATATGTTGTAATGTCATCTGAATTTATTTACCATCTTTAATCGCTCAAACCTTATGCTCGTTATCGTTTTCGGTTGAGTTTCGGACTGTTTTGAGTGCCTCGCGATTGTGCCCCGCGATTGTGCCCTTGGCACTATCGCGGAGGGCACTATCGCCGATTATGTACCGAGAGTTCGGAGTGGGTCGCGATTGTGCCATGTCACTATCGCGGAGGGCACTATCGCACGACTTGTACCGTAGGTATTCGGGTGCTCGCGATTGTGACTCGCGATAGTGCCCCTGGCACTATCGTCGGGCACTATCGTCGATGGGGGAATTCCATTTAAATGAGTTCCAGCCGATTTTAATTCATTTGCAACACATTTCATTTCTCTCTTTGGCGATTTTGGCTCTAAGAAAACTGGTCCATCCCTTCCCAAACCCTAATCCATATTTATACCAAACCCTCTTGGTGGTTGGGGGCATTGATTACTTGCAATAAATCACCTCAAGGAAGATTTCTAGGGTTTTCATCTTTTCTAGGTTTTGGTTCAAAACCTAGATTGTGAGTTTACTAACCCTTTTGTAAAAACTAGATACACATCATTTACTTTACTTGTTATCTCTCTACACTCTCTCTCTAGAATCTTGACATTGTTATATCTTGTTTAGAGATAGATTGCTTGATTTGTGATTGGGATTTACAATATCATGTTCTTATTTAATGTACAAGTATTTGGGGATTTCTATGGAAATATGCATGTGAGTAACCTACTAGGAGTCACTTATGCATATCTTGGTATTATGATGATACCTACTTGGAATGCCTTTTGGCGACCTTATATCCTCACGAAGTAGATGGTTGATTATTACGTCATATGACGGATTTACATGCTTGGGATGGTAATGTTGTGTTCATGGTTGATATCCGAATATGTTGGGTTAAAACACATCTTGAGACCTCCTATTTGCATAATGTGGATGAACCAAGTCAGTGATTCACTATAGGGATGTAGGTGGGTGACATTTGGGGAATTTCCTAAGTGGTAGTCCCTTATGTGCCTAGACCTCCGTCGTCGGGGAATTTCCTAAGCGATAGTCCTCGATGCGTGTCGGGCCTTTGGGTTGCCTTTGTTATTTGGCTTCAAGGTGCATCGCCTCTTTGGGTGAACCTGATTGGAGATATGGGTCGCTCCCGTTGACTCCACATCTACGTGATTAATTGGTTAACTGCTGATAAGAATTGTATCGGTATTTGGCATGCTTTTACTTGTTCATCTCACTAGGCTTTTTGGCCTAACACTTGTTTGGTGTCGATGTGTATCTCAGGTATTAGCGGCGCTGCTCCTAGGCAAGTTTAGATGCTTTGGGCGAGAGCTTGGGGATTTTGGCACTTGAACTTTTGGTTGGAAGTTTTGGGTTTATAGATGACACCCCTTTTGTAATATCTTTTCTAGATGTAGAAATTAGATTAGTTGGTTGTTGTTTATTTATCCGTTAAATTACAATTGTGATTAAACAGGCTTATTTGTAATATTCCCCTTTTTGGGAGGCTCTTGCTATGGCAAATTATATACCACTTCTCCTCTTTTGGAAAGTTTTGTTATCCCTGTTTTTAGGGTGTTACAGGGTAGTTTCGTAAAATACGCGGGATGAGTTCATATATGAACATATATGATTCACATATGAACTATATGTTCATATGTGAATCGGTTAATTAGTTCATATGACAATCAATTAATTAGTTCATATATGAATCACAAAAGTTCATATATGAATTTTTTTACTTAGTTCAACTGATTCATATATGAACTTACAGTTAATTAGTTCATACGTGAATCAGTTAATTAGTTTATATATGAATCACAAAGGTTCATATATGAATCACAAAGGTTTATATATGTGAATTATACATGTTCATATATGAACACAGACCATGTATTTTGTAAAAATTACGAAAGTGTTCTTCTATTTTTGGAATAGCCACAACTTTTGACTAGTCAAAGCCACAACTTTTGACCAATCAAATATGATCTTGACCGTATGAATGGTTAGGATTACTTCTCTATTTCTCATATATTTACCATTTCTCAAATAAACATAAGGCTATATATATATATATATATATATATATATATATATATATATATATATATATATATAGAGTCATGATCCCTCCAAAGAAAAGTTTGGCGAAAATGTTTTTTATAGTTTTTAAGTGTTTATATTGGGTCGGCCAAATATATGCGATTATAAATTAAATATCATAGTCTATTGATATGTATACATGACAGACTTAGGTGTCGTTTGATTTTTAAGAGGTTTGAAGTTTGAATTCTTATTTTACTTTTGATTAATAAGAGGTGGTGTTGAAATATGAAATTTGAATCAACAAGACTATATGTTTCTTTAACGTTTGTAGGCGTCTTGAGAGAAAGAAGAACATATGAACTGAGATGGTGATAAGAGATTTTAAGAAGTTAGATCAACACTTCTTATTTCAGACGTATTTAAGAGTTAAGAGGTTCTCAAAACTGGAAAAAAAAAGTCTATATTTAAAAAAATCTGAACGATTCAGACTTAAGAGTCATTAAAAAGTTTTTTTTAAAAACAAACAACCCCTTATGTTTTGGTTTTATAACATATCAAACAATAACTTGGACAATCTTTGGTCAAAATTGTAACAATATAAAAGTTACAAGTATCATAAAAATGACTCACGGTGTTAGACTTTTTTTTTTGAACAAAACCCACGGTGTTAGACTGACTACTTATTTCGCTGCACCTCGAAAGATAGATAAAGAAAAATATTTGGTTTGTTTTTAATATGTGGGTGATCCAACTGTAAGTAAGTTTGTACTGACTTTAATTAAATATGAAAAACATATTCTTTTGTCAAGCTTTAGTCTATATGTTTGGCAAACTAGTTGATTACTGATAAGTTAGCCGATGAAAAAGTCATGTTTGGCAAAAACTAACTTATAAGCATGTAAAATTATCAAAAAAAACATCTAGAAAAGGTAATCAATTAATGTAAATTTAACTTATGATTTTAAATAACCGTTACATATAATATGGAAAAAAATAATCAAATAATAATTAAAAAAATAATAATAATTGATAACTAAAATATAGTGATCAATATTACAATATTTTGAAGTAATCAATAATTCTAAATAATTAAAAATTAATATCAATGTATAATTAAAATTTATGTTATAATTTTCAGATAATATTAATTAATATTTATTAATTAATAATAATAAATTTTAATAATTAATATTTATTTATAATTAATAGTTAATATATAATAATTAATATTAATGGGGGCATAATTGAAATAATCATAAAAAGTTCCCCATATACTACTCCAAGTTGCTTATAAAAAAACTAGTTTATAAGAACCTCATTTTTATACTTTTTGGTGTAACCTCATTTCAACCTAATCAAATTAAAAATTCACATAAAAGTCCACAATGGTAGTTCTTATAAGAACCTCTTTTTATGGGTCTCATACATTTTTTTCAAGTCAAGAAAAAATTATTATAAAGTCAATAAAAAAATAAAAAAAAATGTCACATCTCACACATTTCATGGTAAGAACCAAGATTCTTATTTAAGAACCTAGAGGGTTTGGGTTCTTCCAATAACTATCCACAATGCTAGTTCTTATAAGTCATTGCACTTTTTTCTTATAAGAATCTTGCATTGGAGATGCTCTAATCTAGCTTATGTCCATTAGCTTATTTTCGCCAAACAACGCCTTAGATTACTGCTTTGCCTAGTTATGAGATATATATGCATTTAAATATTATTATCTACAATATTTTTTGACTTCAAATATATATATATATATATATATATATATATATATATATATATATATATATAGGGGAGTGATCAAATGAAAACCACTCTAATTTTGAAAACCGTGGAAACCATCGATTTCATCGGTCAAGTTAATGAAATTGTTTCATTAAATTGTTTAATTTGATGAAATTATTTCATATAATTTTTTTATTGATGAAATCGTTGCATATATTTGTGTTTTTTATGTAAAAATGAAAAAGTTTCATCAGATTGTGAAAATACATGAAACAATTTCATTAGAATGAAAAAATTAGATGAAACTACATAAAAAAAACATAAATATATGAAACAATTTCGTTAATAAAAGAATTATATGAAACAATTTGATCATATTAAACAACTTTATGAACCAATTTCATTAATTTAACAAATGAAATTGACAGTTTCCAATTGAAACCACCTATATATATATATATATATATATATATATATATATATATATATATATATATATATATATATAACCATCGATCACTTTCCGCACATTCGGTATGTCACTGTAACAAAGCTTGGTACTAAAGACATTCTAATAACGATGTACTTGTTGAATTTTATTGATTTGTTTAACTTCATCTTAACAGCTAATTGGTTCATTGTAATAGAATTTAGATTGTTCGACTTGATCTTAATAACTTATTAAAAACGTGCTTGTATAAGATGCTTGGTTGGTTTTATAAAATTAAAAATATCATTAAATCTTTTATTATGACAATTGTAGACATTTTAACAAACCAATTTTGTTGTAGTGTGCCGATGAAATTGTGAAATTATTGATAACGAGTTTTAGCGATGAAATATTTTTAAGTATATATAATATTTTTGTATGATAAATCCAACAAATAAACTCGTACATACACCTCACATTTGGTAAAGTTTGAACCACTAACTTCATAGAAAGTAAAAAATGCAGATATCGCCTTAGGTATATGTTTGTTTCTTAATTGTGTTTCAAAGAAATAGATTATAAGAGCATCTCCAACAGCTATGCTAAAATAGAAAAAATTGGGATTTTAGCATTTTTGTTGCTACAACAGCTATGTTATCATTGATGTTAAAATAGAGAAAAGATGAGAGAGATTGTAAAAATCTATAAATTTAGAGAAATCTCTAAATAGATAGTTTTCCCCCAAAACTAATTATTACCTCTAAAAAGCAAACTTTTTATTTCACAACTTTTTATATATTGAATATTTTAATAATATAATTAAATAAATTAAATATTTTAATAAGATAATTAATAGTAGAGTTATTAAAATAAAATAATTATTGGAGTTGGATGCAAATTTTTTTAAATTTTTTTATTTTTTTACTCCATTATAAAAAAAAACTTTAGCATAGTTGTTGGAAATGTTCTAACCATTCAAAAGTCATAATAACAGATCTTGTCTTTAATCTTTATCATACCTAAAAATATTATCTCATTTTTTAAAATCTTTTAGAATTCAAATTTACATTTTATTATTGTATATGTACAATAGCTTAATTAAAATTGCACGTTTGAACCTCATAAAACTGACACGCACACTTCTCCATCGGTATCGGGCATCCACGGACAGCCCACTAATACGCCGCTATCCCGACCCAACTTACGTTGAACCTAGAGCACAAACACAGTCTAAGACTGGGCTGGGGGCAGCCCAGTCAAAGACTGGACCAGCCCAAGAACTGGGTACTCCTCATGCCCTCAAATTGACTCCCCTTGGATTCGAACTCGGGTAGATTGGAATACCATCCACAATCCCCCCAGGATGTTACCGCCCTTGGAGAAACCAACTGAGCTAGACATGATTTTAAAAAAACGAGAACTTTATAATATTTAATTTCACATGATCGGTTTTGACGTACTTTTTATATGTCTTATAACCAGATTTTGAAATTAATTAAGTTATATTTAGTTACTATTTGTAGTTTTTATTTTGTCTAAACATAAACTTAGAATTTTTTAAGATAAAAATTTAATTAATTAATTATTATTATTTTATAATAAAATTTTATTTTATATATTTTTGCATCACGTAATCGAACAACTAATGGTATAGTGCATCTCATGTGATTTGGTCTCTTGGTTCCGTGTCTTCATTAATTTCTAAAATTATTTCCAATTCCTTTATTCAATTAATTTATAATATTAAATAATTTGATAATATTTGACGAGATGCTTTATCATATACCCTCAAAGCCCCTCAACTTAAGTTTAATTTAAAATTATTTTATTAATGAGTCAACTTTACTTGCAATCGGATAAATTGAACAATTCAAGAATTAAAATATATATTTTTTAATTGTAATATTTAGGTCATTTTTACATAATTTAAAAAACTAGAAGCGTATTCGCGCAATGCAGCGAGATACATCACGCGTTTAATGTTTTTTTCTCGATTTACAGTACGATTTTTGATGATTTTGATAAAGTGATAATGTTTTTATAAATTTGTTTAATTTAGGCTTAATAATATAATGTTTTTTATATAAAAAATTAAATATTTTGTTAGAATTCAATTATTATTTTATATATTTTAATGACATCTAGAAAAAATAACCAATTACATATTTAATAATATAATTAAAACAAATTTATAGTAATATAATATATTAATTAATAGTGATACATGAAAATGTCTGCATAAAAGAAAGGCTCTGCACATACCAAATTTGTGGGTGTTAGAAGTCTGCAGTAATAATATGTATCTTGTGCTTTAATACTTGTAAATTAAGAGATTTTTAAAATCTTGAATAAAATGATGGTACCTTGTGCATAAAATGTTGTAATTAAGAGTTTTTTATGTCTGCTTTATAGTATAGTATAGATTAATAGTGATACATGAAAATGTCTGCATAAAAGGAAGGCACTGCACATACCAAATTGGTGGGTGTTAGAAGCCTGCAGTAGTAATATTTATTTTATGCTTTGATACTTGTAAATTAAGAGATTTTTAAAATCTTGCATAAAATGATGGTACCTTGTGCCTAATAATTTGTAATAAAGAGTTTTTTATCCGTGTTTATAATATAGTATCTATACTGTATTATAAAAACGACATAAAAAACTCTTAATTACAACATTTTAAGTAAAAGTTACAACTAATTAAAGCTAATTACTTAATTTACAATTTCTTAATGTTTTGGTACAACCTTTTCAAGCACAGTATCTCACATAATCATCTATTTGTGGAATAGATACTCATTTATTAATATAACTATTTGTTTTTTTGGTGGAGGATTTTATAAAATAGATTTTATATTAGCATAATCTATTTTAAATATAGATTTTACATTTAAATCTATATTAATGAGATGTAATATAAAATCTTTTTTCTTCCGTATTTTTTTATATTACATCTCATAATGATTTTTCCATATTTTATTTTATAAAATCTTTTTACATAATGAGATGTAATATAAACTCTTTTTTCTTCCGTATTTTTTTTGCTAATATAAAATCTATTTTATTTTATAAAATCTACACGTATTTTATATTAGCATAATATAAAATCTACACGTATTTTTTTTGATAACATAAAATCTACACGTATTTTTTTCACGAGCATTAAAAGAAGAAAAAAGAAGATTGATATGAATTAAAAATAAAAAATAACGAGATACACTAATAAATTATCGTATTCTTTAAAATAAAAATATTTCGCAATACTTTCCAAATTAACCAAGTGTAAAAAAAATAAAATAGAAACGATGTAGATATAAAAATATTCTTCCATATTTTTAATATATTTACATTTAAATGTAAAATCGAAAATGAAAATAAAGATTTTAAAATATTCTCTATGTATTTTAAGATTTTTAATATTTTAAAATGTTTTAATATTATCTACATTCACTATAAATATATATAGCTTCTCTATGTATCATCCGAGTATAAGAAGAAGACGAACGGTCGGGTGTTAATGGCGGAACCTGCAACTGAACAAAAGGTATTCCACTATTAATAAATGAGTATTAATTCCACAAATAGATGATTATGTGAGATACTGTGCTTGGAAAGGTTGTACCAAAGCATTAAGAAATTGTAAATTAAGTAGTTGGCTTTAGTTAATTGTAACTTGTGCTTAAAATGTTGTAATTAAGAGTTTTTTATGTCGTTTTTATAATATAGTATAGTATAGATAATATAGAATGGTTATTTATTTTCCAAAATACCTAAATATAACGTTTGGTATGATAAATGGTTTCGAAAAATTTAGGTGGTGTTTGGTTCGCAGAATGTTTTTGGATTGAATGAAATATCTCAAAGGAATTTGGCTTTCAATGAATTGGAATGAACTGTTGTCAAGTTTGACCACCAGTTTGGTTGACAGAATTGGAATCTGACTATTAAAAGATTTGGAATCTCTCTGTTTGGTTCACAAAATGTGAAATGAAATGTTGTAAATGACCAAAATACCCTTTTTGTTAATTTTAATTTTTTAAACAAAAAATGCTTTAATAAATAGCCATTAAAAATACTTTAGTTTTAACGGTATTTCAGATTGGTGGTGGTCGGTGGTGGTTCAGATTGGATGTGGTCCATGGTGATTCAGATCGAATGTGGTAGGCGGTGGTTCAGATCAATGGTTGTGGGCGGTGGTCAGATCGGTGTGAGGGGGGGTTTCAGATCGGCGGTAGTCGGCGGCAGTTCAGATCGGCAGTGGTCGACGACGGTTTAGATCAGCGATGGTTCAGATTGAGGGTGGTCGACGGTGGTTTAGATCGACGGTGGTCGGTAGTGGTTTAGATTGACGGTGGTCGGTCGTGGTTCAACTTGGCGGTGGTTCATATCGGCGGTGGTCGGCGGTGGTTCATATAGGTGATGGTTGGCGGTGGTTCAGTGGTGGTTGGAAGAAGGAACCAATGGAGGCGTGGTTTAATCAGATAGGTTTTATGTCATTAAGTTATATTGGATTAAGGGCATATGTGGTATTATGAAGGGAAAAAAAGGAATTTCATTCCATCAAAATACCTTGTAGTTGTTAAGGAATGTTAAATTCTCTCTTTTGTGGAATTTGATGGAATTTAGAGATTTCTTCAGTGAAAAAGAACGAACCAAACAAAGGAATGAAATTTGGTCAATGGAATTCAACATTCCAATTATATCAGATTCCTTAAGAATCTGGGAACCAAATGTCACCTTAGATCTCATAAAATGATTTAGAATTAGAGAGATTTGGATATGGAAGGATTTGGACTTTTTAGTGCAATTGGTTTGTATGATTTGGAATGAAATTGAATTTCATTTTCTATAGATAATTTATAAAAATATTTTTATTAATTGATTATTAAAAAATAAATATTTTTAAACATAGTTATAAAACATTATTACATACAAGTCTTACGAAATTCCATGAAATACCAACCACTCATATGGGATTTCAAAATCCGATGTTTATAGGATTTCAATAAATCTCGAGATTTCAAATTCATAGATTCCTCAAACCAAACATTAGAAAATAGAATTCAATTCAAAACAGTCAAAATTCAATCCAATTCCATAAACCAAATGGGACCTTAGAATTTAGTAAGAATTTTTATCCATGATGGAAGATGACTAATATAACATAGAAGACATATATATGATTAATGATATTTATCGATGTACGAAAAAAGTGACCATTCATATTCCCTTTACCAACTTTATTTGCTAGTTGTATCGAATCGAGTCGGGTCCAATTAAACCGGTTTAAAATCAGGTCGCCTAAGGTGTTCTGTTTAATTTTAATTTTTAAGAAGAAAATATAAATGACATGTATAAATTCAAATCAGATGTTACATAGAAGACCATCACGTTTAATTGATGAATGAATTCAAAAATCTTAAGTTGTTCATAATCTATCAAGCTAATTTTCTTAATCAAGTCTCGTTCTTTAGGTTGGAACCATGCCAGATTGTGCTGATACAAAAACAAACATTTGTGTGTGTGTGTGTGATTAGGTTAACAAGTTTAATGACTTATTTGTTCAGACATTAAGAGCATCCATAATGTATAAGTCATTTAATGACTTTTTTTGACACATAGATTTCCACTAACTTTCTTTATCAAAAACTTATTCCTAAAAACTTCTCCAATGCAAAACCTTTTTCAAAAACTTTTTTATCAACAATTTTACCAAAAAGTTAATGCAATAATAGGTTGGTGTACACCAACCCTTTTATCAAAAAGCTTTCCATTCCAATGCATAAAACCCCCTTAGAAAGCTTTTTGTAATAGTAAAAAGCTATGAAAGACTTATGCATTGGAGTTGCTCTAAGTAGTGTTTGTTTTTTGTTTACTTTTTAAGAAATGAGTAGAAATAGTTGATTTCCATGAACCAACATATATATATATATATAGGGTTGTGTTCTGGTGAGAAACATGAGAAGTGGTTATCAACCGTTGGATAAGAAATGGGTGTGCATTAGGATGAGATGCACCGAGATAAGATTCACCGAAATGCACCAGATCAATTCCCTTCTAAGCTGCAATTCATGGGGGGACATTTGATTAAAAGTTGTCAACGGTTCAGATTTACTTCTCACATGATCCTTCGCCTATATATATATATATATATATATATATATATATATATATATATATGGTTGGGTTCCGGTAGAAGTTGAGTTAAAGGTGAGAAGTGTGAGAAGCAGTTATCGACCGTTGGATGAGAAATGGACACATATTAGGATGAGATGCACCAAGATAAGATGCACCGAGATGCACCAGATCAATTCCCTTCTAAGCCGCAATTCATGGGAGGGCTTGAGATTAAAAGAGATCAGCGGTTCAAATCCACTTCTCACGCTTCTCATCATTAACTCAACTTCTCATACGATCCTTCGCCTATATATATATATATATATATATAGGGGTGGGTTCAAACGAGAACATAGTATATTTAAAAAAAATAAAGGGATAGATCTCGGCCCTTGATTAGATTAAATCAGTGGTTGAAATTAATCATGACATTTTATGTAATTAATGACAACAAAATACCCTTTAAAATATGTTGGTAAATGACTTTAGGGGTAAAATTGGATTTTTTTTAATGATATCAATCAGGCGATTTTTTAGGGATGTGATGATCATATCAAATCAAAAAAGAAATCACTTCCTAGTTTATCTCAACACGTCTCAATCTCTCCCCATTTTTCTGAAAATAAATTCAAAATTCGTTTATCATGGTAATCACAAGTGATTCGCTGCTATAATGAATTCAAAATTGGTTTATCATGTTAATCACAAGTGATCTGCTGGTATAATGAATTCAAAATTCGTTTATCATGGTAATCACAAGTGATTAACTGCTATAATGAATTCAAAATTTGGTTTATTATGTTAATCACAAGTGATCTGCTGGTATAATGAATTCAAAATTCGTTTATCATGGTAATCACAAGTGATCCCTGGTATAATGAATTCAAAATTGGTTTATATGTGACATGTATTGATTTAATGGAATACACTTATAAAATCACGAATGTTTTTGTCTCTATAACTAGTATGCACGTAAATCACAAGTGATGTGCTAAACATAATAGTATTAGCAGTCTTCATACACTGGTACTGTTTTAAATCGTATATGATTCTTATCAAATCATAGCCAATAGAAAGATAACAATACCTTATTGACCAACCATGACATTCAAAAATCACATATGATTCCATCAGTCGTCGTACATTTATCATTCACTCATACATGATCCTTTTATAAAAATATGAAGATGGTAATACCAATAAACAACACAAAAGATGAATAAGACATGGAAAAATCAAATCAATGAACGAATAATACCAATTCCAAACAACTAAACTCCAATAAGTGAAAAAAGATTCAACGAAAACAAATCATCCCTAAAAAAGGTAAAAACGACAAACCAATAGTCTAACTTAATCAATCACCTGATGAACCCAATAACCATTGCCATCAATCATCGAATTTGTCGGACATCGAATCATCGGTTCACTGGCATCCTCCGTATTCAATAAACCTTGAGTGCAACCATCAACAACAATCGATTTTGATACATCCTCCATGGTCGGTTGAATCACAGACTCCATTGTCGATACTGATTGAATGCTACCATCAACAACAATCGATCCCATCAAAGCATCCATGGACGAATGTAAAATCGTTGAAATATTTTTTCTTTTCCTTCAAATTGATCTCTGATTTTCCAACATCGTCTAACTGAATCACATATTTTTGCAACGAAATCGGGAAATGGTTGGAATGCAGTAATCGATCCATATCAATTTGGATTGGGATCTGCTTGGATAATCCCTTGAAATTAGGATTTGATATACTATCCAAAAATATTCAGGAAAAATATGACAATTATACCATTCTAAAAATAATTTTCTATTTAAATAAACAATTAATAATTTATTAATTATGATTGGTCTAGGATTGTCCCTTTATTCTTTTAAATTGATATTGTTCTCGTATGATCCTCCCTCTCTCTCTCTCTCTCCCTATATATATATATAAGCTCAGTCAAATACAAATCATGGAAATGTTACAGACTATACAAACCAATCTCAACGTCAATCTTCCAAAAGAAAGCTGGTAAGCTTGGGGTAACCACAAAGTGGATAAAAGCAAGAGAAAGATTGAATCAGAATGTAGTAAGGATAACAGATGACAGAGTCTAAGCTTTGGAAAAACACTAAAGGTTCGGAAAACTTGCAACAGTTCGGCTCAAAGTTGAGGCTGTCGTGGGAAAGAGCCATTTGTAGAAGGAGGGCAGAATAGTGGGGGAAACAATAGCTTTTAAAGGTATATGTCTTGATCGTTTTGTTCGTGTTAATGAAGATAGTCTCGTTAAATATTAGAGGTTTAGGTGGTGTAGAGAAAAGAGATTGAATTCGAAACTTATGTGTTAAAGAGAAGTTAAACATGATAGGTATATTAAGAAACAAAACAGAAATTATGGAGTGAAGCCAATGTTGCTAAGTTATGGGGATTTGATTATGGTGATTTTGTTCAATCGGGTTGTTGGTTTGGGACAAAAAGGATTTCAATTGTGATTTCTTTTTAGTGGAATTTTTTTATAGCAGTGGTGGGAAAGTGGGTCGGGTTGTCCGGTCTTGTTTTGTAAATGTGTACGGACCGAGAGATCCAAAAGAGAGAGCGTGTAACCCAAAACACATATAATATAATCTCAAGAAAAACGTTCCAAAGACGGATCTCAATACAGTGCAAAAAGAAAAATAACATAGCCATAATTCAAAGGCAAAAGGATCTATCACAGTCGAGATTCTATAAGTCTAAAACTATCACCTCTTCTGATCAGTTTTCTTCGTCTCTCGCTATCCCTTAGAACTTCACCTTTCCCTTGGACAAAGCAACAACAACACCCTTACCTGAAAATAGGTTTAAGAGGTTTGAAAGTGAGGGTTAGACCAAAAGGTCTAGTGAATTCCCACCCCCGGACGACAGTAGAATTAATTTGAGAAATCAACATAGTACTCGAACAATTTAACACGTACCAAACATTGTAAAATAATAAAAATAACAATTTCCCATCCAGAATTATTCCCGAATATTTAAAGAAAACCACACTTGGGGCCCCATTAGATCCCCATTCGTCCCCCCAGTAGATGTCTTATTCGTGTGCACCAGAAATGAATTACGAGCACACGGTACAACCATCCTCGATGGTTCTCATTAAGCCATGGCGTTTCCTCCTCACGATACTAATGCATCATTATACATAAAATCCAATCTCAACTGAAATATATTCATGAAATAAATCATAAGCACGCTAATCCACATGCACTGGTTCATTTTAATCAGTTAATGGAAACATGGCAGGAATCGACATAAAAGTCCATTTTCATATTGTAAAGAATTTGAACAGGGGAACTCACGTGGCGTGTTGAACTCGCACACACACAAGAATAATCTCCAAACGAACCGAGCTCCTACAATTTTTATTAAATGCCCAAAGTTAAACACGACAAAGAAAATCCCATCTAAAAAGTGCCACGAGATTTACGATCGATTCCTACTCGTCCCATTAAGTCGAACTTAAAAACTCACGAAACCCAAGCCTCTTTGGGCCTTGGCCTACTTGGACGCAGTCTGGGCCGAGCCTAATAGTCCATGCCCGGGACCTCCCGGTTCTAGCCTTACTCCTGGCTCATGGCATAGCCCGGGTCAAGGACGATCCCGGTACCTCAAATCCCGGCTCCCCCTAGATGGAGGTTACCAAACACTCCCGGTTGATTGCCGAGTTCCGAGTTGGATGCTCCCGGGTTACTCCCGGTTTTAACCCCCGGTTCCCGGTTAGATGGTGGACTCCTGAGAAGGTATCTCCCGGGTTGGGAAGAAACTCCTGGTGGCTGTAACTCTCGAGTCGGGAAATTCCCGATCGACCGCACTAACACCTTTCTTATGGGATTTTACACCCAACTTACAAAACAATCTCGATCGAGCATAACCTCATCAATAAGAAACAACATCTAATCAACACTAAGTATCTAGGATTCGAAAAAAAAGAAAGGTTCCTTCCAAAACCTAAGTTTCTTTCTCAACAATTAATCCCACACTTGCTCTACAAAACAGTACTAAAATCAATAGAACTAATAACAAGGAGCATGGAAAGATTACCTTACTTGAGAAAATCTCAATCAGTTGCTTAATACCCTTCAATCACGAATTATTTGCTTCTTCTCCCTTTCTTTTCTTTTCTTCCTTCCCAAAACAATCGCCTCCACAACAAACACATTGAGAAGAAAAATTAGGGATTTTATCCCTTATATATCTTTTCCAAAATTGTTCTCAAGTCCTCAAAGTTCTTACTTCTTTATTTTAACCCTAACTTTCACTAGAAGAAAACTTTACAAACCCGGTTATTACAGAGCGGTAGTGTGGAAAAATGTTGAGCAATTGTGTTTTAAAGACGAGGTTAAATGGTGCATGTTTGGGGATTTTAATGAGGTAAGAGGTGATCATGAAAGATTGAACTCGAACACAAAGGCTAAGGGGGTGGAGGTTTTCAATGATTTCATTCGGAATTGTAGGTTGGTAGACGTTCCTATGGGGGGTCAAAAATTCACTAGAGTTAGTGATGATGGGAGAAAACATAACAAGTTGGATACTTTTATAGTTTCAATTAAGTTTTGTGAGGCTTGGAATAATTTGGGGGTAAAAGTAATGGAAAGAAAGTGGTCGGATCATCATCCGATAATGCTTTGCAATAACAAACTCGATTTCGGTCCAAAGTGGTTTAAATTTTTTGAAACTTGGTTGGAAGGCGATGATGTTGAAAATGTGGTAAGAGAGGCGTGGAGTAAGGAGGTGCATTCTTCTTACTCGGATTGTATTCTTAGGGACAAGTTGAAGAATGTGAAATTAGCCTTGAAATCGTTGAGCCTAGAAAGATTTAGATCTTTGGATGGGGTTTTGGAGCGGAACAAGGAAGAGGCGAGGAAGTTGGAAGCTTTAGCCGAGCATAGGGGTCTTGATGATTCAAAAAGGAATAGGTGGCTTGAAGCTCGGAAATCTTGGTTGGATGTGGAATAAAAGAAAGTGGAAATTGCTCGTCAAAAAGCTAAAGTCAAGTGGAGTATAGAAGGGGATGAGAATTCAAAGTTGTTCCATGCGACCATTAAGAAAAAAGAAAGAGTAAACGGTATTAGAGGTTTAAAGGTTAATGCAATTTGGTCGAAAGATCCGATGTTGATAAAGAAAAGTGTGTTTGAATTCTTTAAAAATAAATTCGCAGCGCAAAACAAGCAAGTCTAATTTTAAAAAGTGACAAGTTTAAAAAATTGTCTCTTGAAGACGCGGAGAATTTGGAAAGGCCGTTCGAGGAAGATGAGATTTGGGAAGCTATTAAACAGTGTGGGAGTAACAAATCCCCCGGACTAGATGGGATCACTTTTACGTTCATTAAGAAGTTTTGGGTGATAATTAAAAGTGATTTTCTGATGGCGATGTCGAGTTTCTGGGTTTCGGCAAAGATTAGTGGGGTTGTAACGCCTCCTTTATAACTCTCATCCCTAAGAACCCTAACGCGATTGGTCTTAATGAGTTTAGACCAATTAGTCTAATTGGGGTTTTCTACAAAATTCTTTCGAAAGTTTTGGCGGATAGATTGAAAAGAGTTTTAGGGAAGGTTATTGGTGACTCCCAATCGGCGTTCTTAAAAGGTAGATTTATTTTAGACGGAGTGTTGGTGGAAAATGAAGTGTTGGAAGACATCCGATCGAAAAGAAAAGGCATGGTGTTCAAAGTGGATTTTGAAAAGGCCTACGATAGCGTAGATTGGCCCTTTTTGATTGACAATATGATAGCAATGGGTTTTGGTCATAGATGGTATAGGTGGATTAAGGATTGCCTTGAATCTTCTTCGGTCTCGGTCCTACTCAACGGGTCACCGACTAAAGAGTTCAAGATGGAGAAAGGTCTTAGACAAGGTAACCCTCTTGCTCCATTCCTTTTTTTAATTGTGGCGGAAGATCTAAACGTTTTAATGATGGAAGCAAAAGAAAAAGGAATATTTGAAGGGGTCAAAGTTGGAAAAGAGGAGATGGTGGTGTCTCACTTACAATATGCCGATGATACATATTTTTCAGCAAGTGGTGTCTTTTGAACGTCAAAAACCTTATGAAAGTGTTACATTGCTTCTATTTGGTTTCGGGTCTTCGGATTAATTTCTCCAAAAGCAAACTCTTTGGGGTGGGCGTTGGTCTCGATGAAGTCAAAAATTGGGCTAGTGAATTGGGTTGTGGTTGTGGTGTTGTTCCTTTTATCTATCTTGGTCTTCCGGTGGGTGCGACTATGCATAAAGTCGATAGTTGGAAGGTCGTGGTGGAAAAGGTGAAAAATAAGTTGGCTTCTTGGAAGTTAAAATTTATTTCTTTTGGTGGTAGGCTTACTTTGGTAAAAGCGGTTCTTGGAAGTCTTCCTTTGTATTTTTTTTTCTCTCGCTTTTTCGAGCCCCGAGAGGAGTGATTAGTGAATTGGAGAGGGTGGGATGTCGTTTTTTTTGGGGAAGGGGGAAAGGTTCCATCGAAAATAGAGGGGTGGCATGGGTGAAATAGGAAAGGGTCGTGAGGAACTTTAAGGGGGTAGGTTAGATGTGGGAAGCTTGCAAACTTCAAATGGGGGTTTGTTGGGAAAATGGTGGTGGAGGTTTTTGAGTGAAAAGAGTGCCCTTTGGGTGAGGGTGATAAAAAGTATTTACGGAAATGAGGGGGTCTCAAAGGGGGGATAATAGATCAAGGAGGGGAGCTTCGGTTTGGAGTAGCGTCCTTAAGATTGGGAAAGATTTGGAGAAGTTGGGTTTAATTTTTTTCATCCTCTTTTGGAAAGAAATCGGGAACGGGAGTGATACTAAATTTTGGTCGAACAGGTGGCGTGGTAACGAGGTGCTAGGAAATAGATTTAAGAGGTTGAGTCTTCTTGAATCAAATAAGCAAACAAAGATTTTCGAGAAAGGAGGTTGGGTGGGGATAATTGGGAGTGGAGATGGGGGTGGAGGAGGGAACCGAGAGGTAGGGAGTTGGGGGAATTGGTGGAGTTGGCTTCCGTGTTGCAAGAGCGGAAACCAAAATTAGGATGTTTAGATAATGTAAAATGGTTGTTGGGAACCGATGGAAACTTCTCTGTGCATGAATTAAAAGGCCTCATTGAAGAGAAAGTTGCGACTAGAGGAGATCGGCTAGAAGAGACGAGGTGGTCAAAGTTGGTGCCAAAGAAGATTTGTATCCTAGTGTGGAGGGTTAGGCAAGGTAGAATTCCATGTAGGGTAGTCTTTAAAGAAGATAAAAGGAAATTGGAGGAGCTGTTCTTCGAGTTCCAACGGCGGAGTTTTGAATAGATCGGCTGGAGATATTGCAACAGGAAAATAGATTGGAATCGGTGGTTGACAGAGCCGTGGGCTCTGGCGTGATTGTTTCGTCGGCTTGGGGACTTCTACCTGTGGCGTTGGGAGGTTGGTTGTAGGGTCGAGCGGGTTGTTTTGGGTCGATCGTTTCCTTTGTCTGGTTTGTTTTTCTGATCGGCGTATGTATCTCTGTTTGTTTTTTTTTTCTTTCTCTAGTTTGCTCCTGGCAAATTGCCTTTGATTTTGTTTGGGGCTGTTCTTTGTCTGTGGCTTGGCTTGGTGGTGGTTGTTGTTTAATAAATTGTGCCTTTCAAAAAAAAATCTAGTCTAAGGAATATCTGGTTTCATAAATATATCTTCGTTTCTTAATACAAAGCATTGATATAATTAATGAACTCCAATCATCTTCCATAGATATTCAAATCATAATAAATGAACTTTTATTATTTCTATAAATATTTTAATTGATTGGTTTGTATAATTTACAACATTTTCATAGTTTATATTTGATTTGTATAGTACATATTAAACCATATTATTTTAGACTTATATTGATAGAAAAAAAATAAAGGACTTTTAAATTGAAGACTCCTTGTTAATTACTTTGAAAAACAAATTTATTGAAACATACTTTTAATCCTTGAAAACAACAAGCAATATGTTGTTGAATTAATATAGGTTTCTTAATGTGCACTCAAAGTGAATCCATTAGTGTATTTGTGATTAGAGAGAGTCTTAGCTCTTTTTCAATCTCTTCTTCATTAAGAAGATAGATATTATTTAAATTAAAAAAAAAATGTAAATAAAAGTATATGTTATTTGGTTCAAACATGAAAAATAACTGATGTTTGACCTAACCAATATGAACTAGGTCCTTTTTTTTTTCCGAAAGCATAGCATCTAGTATGGACGTTCGGATCTCCAAAAAAATCTATCGTTGAATGGTCCGGTCCAGATACGATTCATAGTCTGAGAAAGTGAATCAATCTAGACCCCGATGACCAAACTCGTGCCATCTGTCCAAGTCATTTTTTGTTTGGTTATTGGTTCTTAATTTTATGCATATCTACTTGTTAGATAAGTTTTTAATCCTTGTAATTTTATTATCTAAATAAATACACTCTGATTTGAGGATGTTAAAGGATCAAAGCAGGTACATATTTTACATCAAGATCCCTTTCCTGATATATTTGGGCAATGCTAATGACACCCTTAACATGATTATTTATAAAACATAAATCTTCTAGTAAATAATTAAAGTTAAGTCAAAACTTAAAATCATAAATTAATCATTTAATTAAAATTATTCATTACTTTAATAAGCAAATTCATGATGGATCCAATGTACACGTGATCCAATGGATTTCTAAAGATTCTGTAAAAAGATTATTTAAATAAAATTCACTTCAAAAGATAAATCTATTTTGATTAGGGAAATTGGCTCAAATAGCCACATTACTCTACCAATTGCATCTCCTAGCAACTTCTTTCCATGATTTACTAAAATAGACCTAGGTCCGCAATGGCGGACCTGCAGGTCCTCTACCTCCGCCATGGCGGACCTAGGTCCTCTGCTGTCGTTGAGTGAGATCGTGACACGTGACGAAATGGCGGACATGGGTCGGATGGTTGACCTACCCGTTGCGGACCTGGCTTGGACCGACAATTTTTTTGTCTTTTTCTGAAGGTAGAGAACCTAGGTCTATTTTGGTAAATTATGGAGAGAAATGGCTAGAAGATCCAATTGGCTAGGTAATATGGCTATTTCAGCCAATTTCCCTTTTGATTATCATCTAGTTAAATGGGGTATGGAGGTACATTTTCTTTTGATTAATGTGGATGTATGGGAGTTTTTAATAAGTTTGTATATGAGTTGAGTTGGTTAAGGTTGTTCGGATTGAAAATATTTGAATATCTAATTTAATGTTTGTTGTTTGAAAAATATTAACTCGGTCTAACCCAATTCAAACCATATTGGTTGGGTTAGGTTGGTCAGCCGGTTGACCGTGTCGAATTACATTAACAATTACATAGACAACTATGTGCTCGATAACTCCATTTCCTATGTGGTCATGTTGCAACAAACTCAAAAAAGAGAGTTGAAGATTCATGCAAATAACATTTGAAATTGTGATATAATTATGAATAGAACTAATTACGTGTTAGTCTAATGTCTAATGTACATATATTAATAAAAGACTTAACAATCATATTAAATCTATGCTATAAAAAGGCATCAGATTCATCGGATTGGGTTGGGTTCAAATTACACTAACCCTATTCCAACCCAATAAAAAGGATAACATAGTTAATTTATTTAATATTTTCTTGTCACTGCACATAGCTAAATTTGAATAAGGTTTTATTCATTTTTTATTTAAAAAAATATATTTTTCCATAAACAAGAGTGATCGGAATTGTTAATGATAATCTATAAACAATATATGAATCTAGAAGAAAATCTATAATTTATCTTTTTAGAGCATCTCTAACAGCTTTTATAAAATAGAAAAAAATGGTTTTTTATTTGCTATTTCTCTCCAACAGCTTTGCTATATGATTTGCTAAAATAAAAAAAGAACAAAAAGTCTCTAAATATTGAGATTTCTCTATAATCTCGAAATTGGAGAGAGAAAATATTATTTTATTCAATCCAACCAATAAGATTGAAGTTTTAAAATTTTATTTTAATTTTTTTTAAGTGTATTTGGATGATAAATTAGGGAATATTATAATAATATAAATACTGATTGATTCTCTAAAATAGAAAAATTGTTGGAGTTGGAAGAAAATATTTTTAGAGATTTTAACTTTTCATTCTCTATTTAAAAAAAAATTTAACAATGCTGTTAGAGATGCTCTTATATACTCAAATGTTCTAACTGAATTGTATTTTTATTTAAAAAAGTATTATTTATAACTTTTAGTTCTAAAATAAATATAAGATTTCTTTATGTGGAAAGTGATCATATCATAATACAATTTCCATATTCAAACAAACATCTTTTAATTAAATAAAACCTAAAAAATATTGTTATACACTTGAAATTTCTCAATATTAATTTGTAAGTAACAAAGTAACTTGGTTTACTATATATAAATATTATATATAAATATTACATTTAATACAAATCATTATTAACTATATATAAATGTTATAATAATACAAATAATCATACACTTGCTCATACAATGAATCATATGTCATATCAATTCAACATTCACGAAAATAAAATGACCCTATTATAACACTCATAACTGTATTATGCAAGACGTTTGAGTAATATGTTGTTAGTACAAAGTTTAACAGCCTAACTAGTTTGATCTTTATGCAACAAATTCCTTGAGTCCTTTGATTGTCTTATTGGTAATAACACAATCAACAGATGATGCATATTCTGATTTCTGAAGAAAAAAAAAACGATTTTTACAAATAATCGAAAAAAGTTTACGTACATACGTAGAAGTTTAAATGTTGCAAAAACATAAACGTTTCAATAGCATAATGCTCACATTTCTACTCCTAGTTACCACTGTTTTTATGTTATGATGAACCAATAACCATCTTATCTAATATTTATTGAATTTCATCGTTCTTTCTTGTACTATCGAGGTCAAATTTATATTTATAAACTATAATTATTTGGTCAACATTATGCTCCTTCATCCAATTATTGCTAATAATCTCAAGCTCGAAAGTAAAGGCGGAAACAAAACAGAGAATACATGTCTCTGATTTATCTTCCTGCTTTTTCCCTTGTCTCCTCTTTCGCACCAATGTACGATTAGGTTTGAGATGAAAGAATTTGTGGTAGATATGAGAATCCTGTTCGGCAGGGGCGGATGTATATATATATGTTAGTGGGGGGATGGGCCCCCATTACAAAGGAAAAAAGATGAAATTTTTAGGGTAAAAATTTGTATTTTTTGGTTTTCTATCTTAATGTCCCCCCCCCCCCCCCCCCCCCCACAGTAGATTTTCGTCCGGGGCCCCATTAACCAAAAAAAAGTGTCTCGAAGTCAACCAAAAAACCAAAATTAACTTTCGAAATCGACAAAAAAACCAAAAAAGCCCTGCGAAATCGACAAAAAAAACTTAAAAATCCTTTAAAATCAACCAAAAGAAACTGTTAAAAACCCTCGAAACGTTAGATTTAGGCTAAAAATACATCAGACAACTTTACGGACATTTAAGTAACCTTGAAGGTGCCCCCACCAGGAAAAAATCCTGGATCCGCCACTGCTGTTCGATACTCATTAAATAAGTAATAATAAATTTATATTTAGAGACATAATAATGTTCTCAAATTCTTTTTATAGTTTAAAAAAAAATTAAATAAGCCTTTCAAAATATAAAAATAAGTTTATTATTATAAATAAACGTGGTATGGCTCCACAGTTTGTATGGATTCCATACCATCACATGCGACCTATCTCTTTCTGTTTCCCATTCGAAACTGTTATTAGCACATTCATTGCTGGCATTTTAGTTAATGATTTAACTTTTTTATTTTTTTTATTGTAAATATTATATAAAAATAAAAGAAGATAAAATACTTGGTTGAGTACATAATTTTTTTATAAATAAAATATATAAAAATATAATGAATTTTAATTTAATAAAATAAATATTTTTTTAATCAATACAAAGAAGTTAATTTAAAAAAAACATTTGATGAAAATTTTTTTGAAAAGAAAGCAACATTTGACATGTAGTTCAGTTGGTAAAGGGGCGGAACGAGTATATCTAAATACAAAACGGTTCTCGGGTTTGATACCGGGCCCCCTAGCCCCAACTGCTAAATGAGCCAAAAAATGCTCCTCACATTAGTGTCCTTGAAGACAGATTCCTTATGGGAGCGATTGGGATTGTCGATAATCAATATTTTACCTAAATTTAAATAAGAAAATAGGTTGAAATGTATATAACAATTTTCAAGCTATAGGTTTTTAATATACATTTTTTAAAATATATTCACAAAAATATAATTGAATGAAAGTAACTTTTTTATTTGCAATTTGTTCTAAATCATCCATACAATTCATGTTAAATACATTTCCCCATGATTGAGATGAATTATAAATATTCCAAACCCAACCTTGAAAAATTAAGGGCGTGTTTGGTTTGCAAAATGGAATTTGATAGAATTGGAACTCATTGAAGGAATTTGACTTTGAAGGAATTGGAGTGTAATTTGATGGACTTTGACCATGCGCTTGGTTAGTAGGAATTGGATGGAACTCAATTATTTCACTTTAGCTAAGGAATGATGAATTCCTTCATTCGTGGAATTCAATGCAATTCAAAGGATTCTATCATGATAAATATGTGAACCAAACAAAGGAATTGAAATTTAGCCAAATGAATTATCCATTCCAATTCCTTCAAAATCCATGAACCAAACATCCCATAATCCTCTACTGAAAACCGATCCTAAAATCATCAGGGTTGTTTCTAACTTTTTGGGGGCCCTGTTACACATTTGGACGGTAAAACGAGAAGATTGTGATTCTTTAACCTAAACATGTTCATCAATTAACCTAAACCTGTTCATCATAAATAACAGTTTTGTTACTTGTGTTTATGTGATTCAAGAATGTTCACATAAAAACTTGTAATAAAGAAAGATCTCCATTCGTCCTTTAGCAAAACATATGTAACTAGAGGTTAGATGATGGATATGGGGGATCAACAAGGCAAATAGGCAACACTAGTGGTAGAAAATACAAGTTTGAGATTCCAAAGAAAGAAGGATAGAGTACTAGCACTTACTTCATGAGTTACAGGAGCATCAAGCTTGAAAATATGGCACCGAGTTTTCACTGGTTCAAGTATGTCGACATCATCCTCACAACACAGAATCAACTTACACACATCTGTTCATCATAATTTCTAAATCAATTAACCTAAACCTATTAACCTAAACAAGCAGTCAAGTAAAATCCATAATCTAAATTACACAAAAATAACAACTAGACATTAGACATAAAAAATCGAATTTAAGAATTAAGATATTAGAACTGATTAAAAATTACCTTTCAATCGACTGTTGTTCACTGTCCAATCTATTAAGAAACTGGAAGCAAGAACCAAGTGTAAAGTGGAGTTCCCAAATCCCAAATCTGCAAATCGTACTATAAAGAAAGAACCAAGTGTGAGTGAGATTGAAGAATGAAGATTCACCAATTGTAGGATGAAGATTGAAGAATGAAGATGTACCTGTCTTCTTATACAGAGGAGGAAGAAGAAGCCGTTTGCAGTTAGACATTGTCTTTGTCGTTGAAGAACCGAATCGTCCATCCTTGGGACTTTCAATCGGCGATACTAGAGGTCTAGATGGTAGATTAGTCGAATCGATTAAGGGACTGGAACTTGGAACTTGGAAGCGAGATTGGGAGAAGAGAGACTGAAAATAGAAATCGATCGAATGGATATCATTGGGATATGGACTGCCGACTGCCGCTTTTTCTTAGGCGAGATGGGTTAAATGATTAGGAATTTGGGCTACATTAGTATAATACTATAATATATTAGGCACATAATATTTAGAATTGGGGGCCCTCTTCATTTGGGGGCCCTATTCAAATGAACAGTTGTAACGGGCTTATGCACGACCCTGAAAATCATGTAAAAGCCAATATTACATAGCTTAAATAAATTTTAAACCTGCAAACATGACCCGAAAGACTAATGCCATCTAATGAGAATCAAATCTAAGATCGAAGATTTCATGAGCCATCAAGTAGTAGTGGCTCAATTTTGTGGGTAACTCAAATTGGCCACTGAAAGCCTATTTAATTGTTAACTTTAGCATCCGTAAAAATAGTCAAGGTACATATAAGTTGACTTAAACACTTCTAATTACCAAAAAAGTAGTAGCAAAATTCCGTTAGATCAACCCATTTGGTTAAACACTTCACCAGTTCACCTATCCCAAATTGTAGCACGATTATTATTTTAAACTATTTTTAAAAGGAAAAAGTTCAAAAAAACCCAATAAACTATCATATTTTGAATGGTTAAGTCCCTAAACTATTTTTTTGAATGAAAAAACCATTAAACTTTCTCATTTTGAATGATTAAGTCCCTCAACTATTTTTTTGAACGAAAAACCATTAAACTTTCTAATTTTGAATAATTAAGTCTCTCAACATTTTTTTTGAATAAATAAACCATCGAACTTCTAAAAATTGGTTACCTTTTTTTAAAGATACCTGGAACTGACGATGAAGGTTTTAAAGTAAAAACAAATCAAAATCAGTTTTACCGTTCTCAAATTATATGCCATTAAAACCCCTCATAGTCAATCGTATCGCTCTGCCTCGCCTCTCCCCATTGCCCTTATATTATCCGTTCTCCATATCACCTAACACGTTGTTGCTCCTAGCATCGATCTCCCTCTTTTTGTTCTATTTTTTATTTATCAAAAGAGGAAGAATCAAAATATAATCAGTTCCATGTAGTTTTTTTTGGGTTAAAATGATGTAAGTAACCAATTTTTAAAAGTTCGATGATTTAATTTATTGAAAAAAATATGCAGGGACTTAATCATTCAAATTTAGAAATTTTAATGGTTTTTTTCATTCAAAATGAGAAAGCTTAATGGTTTTTTCATTCAAAAAAATAGTTCAAGAACTTAATCATTCAAAATGAGAAAGTTTAATAGTTTTTTCATTCAAAATATTAGTTTAGGGACTTAACCATTTAAAATAGAATAGTTTGTTGGGTTTTTATAAACTTTTCCCTTTTTAAAATAGAAGACTTTTTAAAGATTTCATCATAAATATAATTTGTTAACCACTTACAATTTTTACAACATATTTGTGGAATGTATTATGATCATATATCTTATTATTGTTTGATAATTTTATTAAATTATGAGTTAAACCATACTATTTTTATCTTAAAATAAGTGTCCACTAGAAATGAAACATAATTTTAGGAATGCATAATAATTATATATTTTTAGTTAACAAATAACAACTTTACAGTTAATTAATTTATCTGTCTTATCAACGTTTGAATATTCTTATATTGATTAAAAGTAAAATTAAAAATTCAGTTATCTCTTTTTTAAAACTAAATACTTATTTTAAGGCAAATAAAATAAAACTATAGGTAGTTGTTCGGGAAAAAAGGTAGTACTCCCACCATCCAAAATAAATGTCTACAATGAACATGACACACAATTTTAGAAATTTATAATTATTACAATTTTTAAATAATTGAATGACACTTCTACCCTTAATAATAGTGAGATAAACTTTCTTTATCTCATAATTATGAATAAAATAAGAAAATGAAAACTTACTTTTAAAAATGAACACTAACTTTGAAACAAGCTAAAATAAAAATGTAAACACATAAGAGGGGACCATTTATTCTTTTAGTGGAAAATTGTACTCTCTCTGTCCCAAAATAAATGGCCACAATGAAAAAGGAATACAGTTTTAGGAGTGTGTAATTATTACACTTTTTAATTAACAAAATTATAATTTTACCCTTAATTATAGAGAGAAAAATTTCTCCATCACATAATTAAGGGTAGAATGAAAAATTGGACATTTACTTTTTGAAAATAAACATTTATTTTGAAACAAACTAAAATAGTAATGTTGATACTTATTTTGGGACAAAAAAGATATTATTTTAATGGATAAATATGAAATCTATAGGAAAGGTGAGTTTTGTAGAAAGAGAGAATAAGAAAGGAAATAAAAACAATGTGGCATCGTCAATTTATAAGGGGTAGAAATATTTGTACCCTCCACCTATAGGTCAAATGCATTTCTCCCTACCTATTAATTATTATAATTCATTATAACTAATTAATTACTTCATTATATCATTTTATATTTTAATTATTTTTTATTATTATATTGTTATAATTTATTTAATACCACTTTTATTATTATTATTGTTGTAAAAATTCATGATTATTTTAAATATTTTTTATTTTCATTTGTAATTAAATTTTTTATTTAACTTTTTTCTATATATTTTTTACATTTTAACAATATATTTTTTATATATTTTTTATAAGAATATTTTTTATCATAGAAAAACAATACAACATAACTAGTTCATATTCAAAATTTTACTAAAAATTGATGAGTTGTCATCTGAATTTTTAAAATTGCTTAAGAATTGATGGATTATTTTTTAGATATTTAATAGCTTAAATAAGAATTGATTGGTTATTTTTGAAGTTTTTAAGTTGGAAAAGATTGTCAATTATTTTATAAAATCTGGTTGAAATATATACAGTTATAAAAATGATATATTATTATTATTATTTATAAATAAGGAATTTGTCTTTTTAGTCTATTTATTTAAAAACAAAAAAGAGTGAGAGAGAGAGAGAGAAAAAAAAAGTAATTAAGAGAGAGAAAAAAAATTAAATAATTTTTCAAGTTTTGAGATAACTTTTTCAGATTTTTTTTTTTGCATCCTTAATTGCACCTAAACAGCTTAATCATTTATTTAAAAATATTTATTAACTTATACAATGACAAAAAAGAAGTTTCATAAAAAGTATTTGAATTAGCTTAGAGCATCTCTAATGGTAAATTTAATAGCTTGATGAAGACTTGATGCCAAATTTCACTGTTGGAGCAAAAACTTGAAGAATAGCTTGACATCCAATGATTTGGTGGATGTCAAGTGTTTGAGCAAAAACTTGAAGAATAGGCAAGAGTGTTTTTTTAAGGTTTATATATATATATATATATTAAAAATAAACTAAATCTGTAATTTTTTTTTTAAAAGACTTGACCATTGGAGTAGTAATTTGAAGATTAATTTTTGATGACATATAAATAGATCAAGTTTTTAAAAGACTTCCATTGTAAATGTCCTTACTGTAGTAGAGGATGTAAATAACAAACCCCTTTCCAAGCGCGCATGGGAGCGTGGGTTTCGTGGATTTCCACGTTGATGAAACTAAGGATTTGAGTCATCCTATGTTATCATGACATGTCAACCAATGGGATAGATAACCACCAACAATTTTGCTTATTATTCCATATTTTTATTTTTTTTGAGTAAACTACAATTTTCATCCCTAAGGTTTACAATGTTGCTCTGAAATTGGTCCCTAGACTTTAATCACTACAGTGAACGTCCCTATTGTTTACAAATTGCTTTGAAAATTGTCCCTCGTCGTTATCTCCGTTAAAAAACTCAGTTAAATAAGGGGTACTTTCATCTTTTTACACTTTTTTTTTGTCTATTTCCTGATCAAAAATTAAAGTTGAATTAAATTATTTATATTATACAGGCCCGTCCCTTCGCCTGTTACATATGAGATTCAAAACAGGGCCCCCAAAAATAGCAGGGCCCAATTTTTACAATCGTTTAGCCTGGTTTATAATACCTACATTTATCCCTTCCGGCCTTCCCTCTAATCAGTTTACCGCTTTGAATTATTCTCGTTTACGGATACGCAGATCTTCTTCCCATATCTATTCCCGATTCAATCGGTTGTCGATTGAAATCCCCAAGATGCTTAATGATTTAGTTTTAGCTGCTCAATGGCAACGACAACGGCAACATCATCGGTTCGATTTTAGGTAATTAAACTTTATTGATTTGTCGATTTCATTCTGTAAGAGTCACAATTTCACTGTACAAGTAGCAATAAACTAGCCATTTTCATTCTTTCGACTTTCAGTCTTCATAGTGTTGTTTGTTTGTTGGGTTTTAATTTTTAAATTAAAGCAGGAGCCAGGAGCCCAAGATTTCACTTTTCATTGTGGCATTGTCATTGTGCAAGAGCAAGGTAGCCATTAGCCAACATTAACATGACTAGCAGTAGTAGTAGCAGGTAGTAAGGTAAATCCTTCTTTTTCTTTAGGTTTTTTTTTGTTTTCCAATTTACATGTTGGGACTTGGGAGTTGGAAGGAATGCTATAGCATAGTAGCAACAGTAGCACCTCTTTCCTCTTATTGGTTTTAATTGGGGATAAGAACATTGATTTTATTATTTAAATTTTCATCTAAGAATTTGAGTTATACAAATAGTTTAGGTTGTTAGTTAATTGTTTCATCCAAGAATTTTCATCCAAGAATTTAAAGTAACCAGATTGTTAGTTAATTGAGTTATACAATTTTCATCCAGGAATTTAAAGTAATCAGATTGTTAGTTACTTGTTTCATTTGTGTTCAAATTGACAAATAGTTTAGGTTCATATTCTTAATTGCTTAAACTTGGTTCAAACAATTAAATTCTTAATATATGTATATGTGTTATCTCTTGTAGAGTTGCAATGTAAACAAAATATGTTGGGACTTGCCGACTTGAGAGGATCGAGCATCAATAACCTTCTTTTGCAACAGTAGTATTGGTTGTATTGTCATCATCACTCGGGTTGTTTTGCTCCTTATCTTTTTTTTTTATTACTTATTTCAGTTTCAATATGTCTTCTAGGGTTAGAAAATATGATTATGGATGCCAAAAACGTAAAAAAAAAGGAAGAATTGAAGAGGTAATTCAATCTCAAAAAGGATCTATTGATAAGTTTGTCATAAAGGAATCACAAACTTCTCTTGACAATGAGCATATTGACGATGTTAACTTGGATAATACTTATGTTGATGCTTCTAATGAAAATCCAAACCCGGTGAATTTAGTTGGCACTCTAAATGACTCCCATGAGGATTTGGCTACAAATGTTGATACTAGCATTGGTTTAGATGATACTAATGTTAATGTTAATAATGCTTCTAATGATGTTTTTGATGCTAGTGATGGTGATTATGCTACACATGTTGATGATGATGTTTTAATCATTTTGATATATTTGATCCAAGAAATTGGGATGTTTTGGATTCTAAAATGATTGATGTGCTAGCTGCTAAGGATCCTAAAAGAGATTTGTCTGTTCAAAAAGGTCCTAAATACAAATTTTCTATACGATTTTCTGCCACATGGTATACTAGAATTTTATCAAATAGGGAGAAATGTGATAGAGATTGGCTTGTATACTCGGTAGAGCTTGATAAGGTATTTTGTTTTTGTTGTAAAATTTAAAAAAAAAAGACATGTAAAAGGTCAGTTAACAAATGATGGATAAGGGGATTTGTCACATCTTAGCACTAGACTTAAGGAGCATGAAACAAGTATAGATCATGTAATGAATATGAAAAGTTGGTACGATTTGCGGCTAAGACTTCAAAAGAATCAAACTATTGACAAAGTTGTTCAACCCCAAATAGAGAAAGAAAAAAAATGTAACACCCGTAAATTCCTGTCTGTGAAAGCCAATCCCTTGAGAAATCCTTGATTTTGATCATAGAATTTCATCCCTTACGCCTTACCTTTTAAGCCTTATCGCATCGTGGGTGCTCCGGATGAAAATGGAAGAAATCGGGGCTCGGGACACTTTGGGCGATAGTGCCCTAGGCACAATCGCCGGGCACAATCGCCAACAGAGTGGTGCCCGCGGTACAGTTTTGGCGATAGTGCCCTGGCGAAAGTGCCTTGGGCATAATCGCCTGCGGCCTCTGGTTGTTTTAAAATCGATTTTGAGCAGCCCCACCTCATTATTGTCAACCCCTTTCACCCTTTTTCTCTCTAGAGACCGAACCCCAAACCCTAAAATCAGCTTTATGCGTCAAGGGCACCAAATCTTTTATGTTCCAAGTGTTCCTCCTTCCACCCATCAAAGATTGGAAGTTATTGGTCAAGGAGCTTCATCTTCATCTTCAACCTCAAGTTCATTTCGGGTTTTCTAGGTTTTTCGTCAAACCTAAGTGGTAAGTACATTCTTTCCATTTCCAAACCTTGTAATAAGTTATGAATGCTCCATTGATGTTTCCCTAGTATTTGGCTTATCAAATCTCAGACTTGATAGTTTTGGGAGAAACTAGGGTTTGGATCTCGTTCGGGATTTTGGTGTATTATGTTTGGGGGATGTTTCTATATGGTTGGATGTAGTTCTTTACGGTTGAAGTCGTGTGGATCTTGGTTTTTGGAGGATTTCGGCTTGAGGATTCAAGTGGTCTTCAAAAGAGCTCCTTGGGTGAAATCTAGATTTAGCCTAAATCTAGCAAGGTGAGTTCAAGATGATTTATGAAAACGGTGTACATGCCAAAATGGTTGTTTTAAAGTATTTTATGCCTTACACGAAATTGTTAACTGTTGATAAGTTTTGTTAACTGTTGAGAAGTTTGTAATTGCTGATAAGTTGGTTATTTTAAATGTGCTTAACTTTATAAACTCATTTAACATACGTCCTTGGGCTTTTGGGCATTATGATAAATAAATCATCTATTTTGGTATTTTAATGATTTATTTTATGGAAGTAGATTTTGAGCATAAATGTGTTTCAAATTGTGTTTTGGAAAAATGCATGGTTTTGGTGTTACGGGACGTTTTGAAAAGATAAATGTTGTAAACTCACTTGGAGAATGAATCGTCCCAATCTAAACCACACTCACACTGTAGCTAATTGTATGTTTTGGAGCGTGGGTTTATATAAATACGGGTATTTACATTTGATTTCATTTTATGAGTTTCGACGTTGAGTCTTTGGATTTGTTGAGCTTGTGGCTCGGTTTGGATTTTGTTGGGTTTTGAGGACACTTGTCCGTTTTAATTGCTCGGTGTTGAGCGTTTGGTTAAGATTTGCATTTACTGCATTTTAGTTGTGCATGTCATGTTTTGAATGCTTTGATTCATTCGTTTTGAGTCATGTAATGGTTTAGTTAGTGCAATGGATCCATAGGCACGGTGTTCCTCTGTCCCCGCTTGGGAAGTTGGTTCACCATTTGGCACGGGATAGGCATCAGGCTCCATGGTAAGTAGGGTGTGGGCCTATACGGTCGGGCAGCGTCCCATGGACAGTAAGGTGTAATCCCATTGTGCCCGAGTTGCCCGGTTTTGGGGACTCTCAAGGAAAGACCTGGAGTGGTTGACTTGATGTTTTCGGGCGATAGACTAGGAGTAGTTGAGCTCGGTGGGTGTTTTATGTGTACCCCACATGTTTTTAATTACTACATAACTATGAGATTTACTTTGTGTTCCGTTATGTACAATGTAATCGTGTCTCCCCCGTCACCAATAGGTGTGGTTTGGTTATGGAGTTTTATAATCCATGTTTTCGGATACGTTGGTGTATGGGTATTTATCTATGTTTTAAGGTTTTGGTTATTGAAACTCATTCGAGTTATTGGGATGTTTTGGGGAAGATGGAGTTAACTACGTTTTCGGTGTTTGATCATTATGAGGTCAGTTATATTTTACGAGCACTTTGGGTTTCGGCTTTATTTAAAGAGGTGTGTGTTTTATGATTCTAATCACAAAAAGGGGTGAACGTTGAAAGGATATTGTTTTAAGATTTAATGTATTTCATTTTTGGTTGCTTTCAAATCAAACGTATGGGATCGTGGAAATCATGATTTTAAATAACATTCTTAAAGTTATTGTTTTATATTTACATCCCTAATGTAAAACTCTTGAGCTCACTAGGCGTTAAGCCTAACCTTTTTATTTGTCGGTATGTGCATCAGGTTCCAGAAGGGGGTTCGGTTCTAGCAGTCGTATGAAGGGATGTGCTTAGTGGTTCACAAGTGTAAGCATTTGATGAAGTCTTCCGCAGTTTGGAGATAGTGATACTTTTGGGTTTTAGTAGCATCCGTCTTTATTATAGACTGTTCATATAGAAAGAACATGTGTATTGAGGTTAAATATTAAATTGTGGTGGTAGATGATTTATTTATTGGTGTATTTAGAGAATTTTAAATAAGTTGCTATTTCCAGAATTTAGGGTGTTACAAGTTGGTATCAGAGCTTAAGTTTGAGAGAATTAGGTATTGATCGTAGGATGCCTAGACTCAAACTAGAGTTCTTATGAGTGATAGTAAGTGAAGTTGCATATTAGATGCTTTAAGATAAGATATATTGAGATTGAGCAAGTCGCTAGAAACGGGAACTTGTCGAGAGTCGCAAGGATAATTACGTACGGTACTTTTATAATAGCACCTGGCGAGTGTTATGGTGAACCTAAATGCTACATATGTGTACTTGGACTACCTTGGTATGGTGATCGTTGGGGTAGTGCGAAAGTTTCTAAGCGGGCAAGCTAAGGAATGGTTGATGTTTATAGCAATGTCACTCTGGGGTGATAGTTAAGTGCGTTGAATGCATTAAGTCGATCGTCTTGAGTAAGAATAATTGGTTGGAATAGAACCTTGAGCTTATGGAATTGACGTCATACGAGGAGAGATTGTAAGGTGAACCGATGAAATATCCGAGTGTCGCTTTAAGATGTGGAGTATCCGGATGACAATAGTAGGAAATTGAGATTGTTGTCCTAAGATGCTTGATACACCCGGATGGTATTAGTATGTCGGGTTGTTGAGAAGCGTAGTCTAGAGGGGTGAATGCCGACCAAATTCATGCACTAACATTTATTTATGAAATAAATTTGCATAAATTGTTTCTTGGGTTCGTAAAACAGAAAGTGGTTTATATTATAAAGTTTTGGTAGAGCACTTAACACGCATAAGATTTTAAACTGTGAGCTTAAGCATGCATAAGTTGTTTTGTTGCACGTAATTGCAAATTGTTATAAAAAATCTCTTTATTCACGTCTCTTGTTTAACGCTATTTGCGGATATTGTAATATTCATGTTTTAATGCCATTTGAGTATTGGGCAAGTAGCTATGAGATTTTAACCTAGGCATTGGATCTCCTCCACATATGTCAATGGTTTTAAAGGAAAAGTTATTCCCACATATTGAGTCGGAATTTCTTGAGAATTTTAGTTTGTGTGAGTTTTATTGGAATTTCATGGAGTATTGTTTTATACGATGTCTTTCCATGCGTGAGTTTTAATTTTGCTTCTTTTAAGCTTACGAGTTAGTTGGCGTCGTGTCCCATGTGAATTTTGTTAAAGGTGTCATTTTACCTTTCATTACATTAAAATAGGAAACTCTTAAAGACTTAGTGTTTTAGCCATATTGCCGTCTTACATTCTTGTTGAGAAATGAAAATTTGTCACTGCATGATTTTAGCATTATTGAGTTTTGCGAAAATTCAATTGGGTTTAGGGTGCCTCGTCTTACGTCATTTTGCGTGCTTTAAATAATTTTGAGAACATGTGCATATGCATCATTGTGTGCGTTAATTTACGAGTTGTGTTCAATACTTCGCTTCATGCGCGTCTTGCAACACTCTTGCAATCGTAAGAGGCACCTTGAAAAATCGAAATGTCGCATGATTGCATCTTGAGTTTCACACGAGTATATGTGCATACTTTTGGGTTGAATCCGACTTTCACTCGCGTGAGTAAATATGCGAAATATTTATATTGTCTTAAATTAAATTTTAATCTAAGCGTGCTTCGCTTGTTGACCTTGCTGTTATAAATTTTCCGCAATACATGAAATGAATTTTCGAATTGCATATCGTTATAGTTACCATCTTGGTCAAATGTGTCTTATCGAGGCGGCTTAAAGTTTTAAACTCGATTTGAGAATTATTTGCATTCTTATCATTTCATCGAACTTTGGGGAATAAACTGTTGCATATGGAGTGGTTAATAATTTTATGTCGCAACGACTTTTGGGTTGGGAAGTCAGAACTTTAAAATTAATTTGTGAATGTCTCTTTTGGGAATTGTACAAACTTTTATTGCACATGTTATAGTACGGAAAGTTATCTTTCATATGCATAGTATAAATTGATGCATTACTAGGACCATGGTAGTCCGTTTGAAAATTTTGTTGCGCATCTTTTGTTACCGTTTTATTAACGTAATTACTGATTAAACGAGTTTTGGAAATGGTTTTATATGCGTTGCGTTGGTAACCAGTTTTGAAACCTATCGGATGGGCGATAGTGTGTTGTCACTGTACGAATAGTCGTTATAAAACTTGTGTATTTGAAAGTTTTATAAAAGTTTAAATTGACATATTATTTGAAAAACCATAAACTCATTAGGCCTATAGGTTTAACCCCGTCATGAAAAGAGTTGTGTTTAGGGACTAAGGGAGTCCTTGGGATTTGAAGCGTCGGATGATCCGACTTGCGGTCAGTCTTGAATGTTTGAGGTTTCGGTTTGTGAATCTGCTCACGTCTGTATTAATGGAAATAGAAGATTTAAGTCTTCCCACTTAATTACGGAAGCAATCTTATACCTCGGTAATCATGCAGGATAAGGTCTAAAGTGATTACCTGCGATTAGATTGGGTTCGTTTTGGTGGATTGCTCGTCGGTGTGACACCATGGTTTATGTTGATGGTGTATCGTCTCAGTGGGTTCCGCGATTAAAGGATATTTTGGTGGTCGGTCTGTTAGAAATATAAGATTTGAAATTTAGCACTCGGTTAAGTGTCAAACTTAGTACGACTATCTGTCTAGATTGGGATTTTGGACGGGATGTCCATGTTTTCGAGGTCACCGTTTAGCCCTAGGTGCCGACTTGTTTTCTTAGAGTCAGTGGAACTGGGAATGTTTGGATGTATCTCGGTCGAACCATGAGAAATATTGACCTTTCAGTGATGGAATTTGGAAGGAGTTTGGGTGTTGAGGATTAAGTATCGATGTGTTTAAGCATTTCCGTGGTGGTAAAGCTCGTGTTAAAGGATTGTTGCGAGGATTGGTATTGGAACGGAGTTGAGTGTTGACCGAATCTGGGCTAAGTATTATTTGAAGGAAGCTTTGGTGCGCCTTAGTAGAATATCTTTATCGATATTAAGAATGGATCAGTTGAAATCTGAGGAACTTGGAAGTTTGGTTGCGATCTTTGACGTTGTGTTCGAAACCATAGATCCGAAGGAAAGGTTGGTCAGCGAGAACTTGGGGTCACTAACTACCTGGAGGTAGTAATTGTCACCTAAGGTTGGGAGACGACCATAACCTTGTGAGTAAAAGGTTATTTTGGAGAGTTAAGTGTACGCTCGGTTATGAGTATATTGTGCCCAAGAGGGGCAACAATGTGAGTATCGGTGTAAGGGACGTGTTGGTGGTGCTAGCAACGGGTTAAGGTCAATATTTCTGTGGGTGAGATTTCATGGGAACCAAGATTTCGAGGACGAAATCATTCTAAGGTTGGGAGGATTGTAACACCCGTAAATTCCTGTTTGTGAAAGCCAATCCCTTGAGAAATCCTTGATTTTGATCATAGAATTTCATCCCTTACGCCTTACCTTTTAAGCCTTATCGCATCGTGGGTGCTCCGGATGAAAATGGAAGAAATCGGGGCTCGGGACACTTTGGATGATAGTGCCCTGGGCACAATCGCCGGGCACAATCGCCAACAGAGTGGTGCCCGCGGTACAGTTTTGGCGATAGTGCCCTGGCGAAAGTGCCTTGGGCACAATCGCCTGCGGCATCTGGTTGTTTTAAAATCGATTTTGAGCAACCCCACCTCATTATTCTCAACCCCTTTCACCCTTTTTCTCTCTAGAGACCGAACCCCAAACCCTAAAATCAGTTTTATGCGTCAAGGGCACCAAATCTTTTATGTTCCAAGTGTTCCTCCTTCCACCCATCAAAGATTGGAAGTTATTGGTCAAGGAGCTTCATCTTCATCTTCAACCTCAAGTTCATTTCGGGTTTTCTAGGTTTTTCGTCAAACCTAAGTGGTAAGTACATTCTTTCCATTTCCAAACCTTGTAATAAGTTATGAATGCTCCATTGATGTTTCCCTAGTATTTGGCTTATCAAATCTCGGACTTGATAGTTTTGGGAGAAACTAGGGTTTGGATCTCGTTGGGGATTTTGGTGTATTATGTTTGGGGGATGTTTCTATATGGTTGGATGTGCTTATTTACGGTTGAAGTTGTGTGGATCTAGGTTTTTGGAGGATTTCGGCTTGAGGATTCAAGTGGTCTTCAAAAGAGCTCCTTGGGTGAAATCTAGATTTAGCCTAAATCTAGGAAGGTGAGTTCAAGATGATTTGTGAAAACGGTGTACATGCCAAAATGGTTGTCTTAAAGTATTTTATGCCTTACACGAAATTGTTAACTGTTGATAAGTTTTGTTAACTGTTGAGAAGTTTGTAATTGCTGATAAGTTGGTTATTTTAAAGGTGCTTAACTTTCTAAACTCATTTAACATATGTCCTTGGGATTTTGGGCATTATGATAAATAAATCATGTATTTTGGTATTTTAATGATTTATTTTATGGAAGTAGATTTTGAGCATAAATGTGTTTCAAATTGTGTTTTGGAAAAATGCATGGTTTTGGTGTTACGGGACGTTTTGAAAAGATAAATGTTGTAAACTTACTTGGAGAATGAATCGTCCCAATCTAAACCACATTGTAGCTAATTGTATGTTTTGGAGCGTGGGTTTATATAAATACGGGTATTTACATTTGATTTCATTTTTTGAATTTCGACGTTGAGTCTTTGGATTTGTTGAGCTTGTGGCTTGGTTTGGATTTTGTTGGGTTTTGAGGACGCTTGTCCATTTTAATTGCTCGGTGTTGAGCGTTTGGTTAAGATTTGCATTTACTGCATTTTAGTTGAGCATGTCATGTTTTGAATGCTTTGATTCATCCGTTTTGAGTCATGTAATGGTTTTGTTAGTGTAATGGATAGGCACGGTGTTCCTCTGTCCCCGTTTGGGAAGTTGGTTCACCATTTGGCATAGGATAGGCATCGGGCTCCATGGTAAGTAGGGTGTGGGCCTATACGGTCGGGCAGCGTCCCATGGACAGTAAGGTGTAATCCCATTGTGCCCGAGTTGCCCGGTTTTGGGGACTCTCAAGGAAAGACCTGGAGTGGTTGACTTGATGTTTTCAGGCGATAAACTAGGAGTAGTTGAGCTCGGTGGGTGTTTTATGTGTACCCCACATGTTTTGAATTACTACATAATTATGAGATTTACTTTGTGTTCCGTTATGTACAATGTAATCGTGTCTCCCCCGTCACCAATAGGCGTGGTTTGGTTATGAAGTTTTATAATCCATGTTTTCGGAGACGTTGGTGTATGGGTATTTATCTATGTTTTAAGGTTTTGGTTATTGAAACTCATTCGAGTTATTGGGATGTTTTGGGGAATATGGAGTTAACTACGTTTTCGGTGTTTGATCATTATGAGGTTAGTTATATTTTACGAGCACTTTGGGTTTCGGCTTTATTTAAAGAGGTGTGTGTTTTATGATTCTAATCACAAAAGGGGTGAACGTTGAAAGGAGATTGTTTTAAGATTTAATGTATTTCATTTTTGGTTGCTTTCAAATCAAACGTATGGGATCGTGGAAATCCTGATTTTAAATAACATTCTTAAAGTTATTGTTTTATATTTACATCCCTAATGTAAAACTCTTGAGCTCACTAGGCGGTAAGCCTAACCTTTTTATTTGTCGGCATGTGCATCAGGTTCCAGAAGGGGGTTCGGTTCTAGCAGTTGTATGAAGGGATGTGCTTAGTGGTTCACAAGTGTAAGCATTTGATTAAGTCTTCCGCAGTTTGGAGATAGCGATACTTTTAGGTTTTAGTAGCATCCGTCTTTATTATAGACTGTTCATATAGAAAGAACATGTGTATTGAGGTTAAATATTAAATTGTGGTGGTAGATGATTTATTTATTGGTGTATTTAGATAATTTTAAATAAGTTGCTATTTCCAGAATTTAGGGTGTTACAAAAAACCATTGGAAAAAAGTCTTGGTAAGAATTGTTTCTATTGTAAAGTTTCTTGCAAAACATAATCTTGCATTTCGTGGAAGTAATGGAAGATTGTATGAAAATAGCAATGGTAACTTTTTGGGCTTGATTGAGATATTGGCTGAATTTGACCCAATTATTCAAGATCATGTTCAACGCAATACAAATGATGATTTATATGTTCATTATCTTGGTCATAAAATTCAAAATGAGTTGATAACTTTGCTTGCTAGGAGAATTAAATCTGAAATTATTAATAAAGTAAAAGAGGCAAAGTATTTTTCTTTTATTCTTGATTGCACTCCCAATGTAAGTCATCAAGAACAAATGTCCTTAATATTGTAATAACCGGGCTGAAAACTATATTATAAAAGTTTAGGGTAAGAAAGTAAAAGACCTTAAGGAAGGGGGTCTATTGTGAAATATTGGAAAAAGGGGGTTTTAACCCTAGAGTGAATAGAATTAGTGTGGGTGGCGGCTGGCAAGTTTTGGGATAGGGAGAGAAGGTGAAGGCGATTCGATCGAAGAGAGCAAAAGAAGCAGTGTTTTGGTGATCTTCAAAATCCCCAAGGTAAATTTCAATCCTCTTCTTTTCATTAGTAAGAGTTTAGCATTTTTGTGTTTCAGTCTGTTGGTGAAATTTATATCTGTGGTTAAAGTTTTAAGACTGAGTTTTCTAGGTTTTAGTCTAGTAAGAGTCCATAATTGGGATTTAAGTGATTAATAAAAGGCATGATGATACCAAGTTTTGCATCTGTTTTTGGGTTATTGGTTTGTTTTGATTTCGGAGTTATTCTGCAATTCGTGAGTTGTAATCGAATCCCCGAGTTTTCTGTTCAATAAACCGGTCGACTATTTAAGCATCGTTCGAGAGAGACTAAGTCGAATTAGGGGCACCGGTCGGTGAGGGAAGACCTCAATCGACTCAAGGCACCGGTCGACACACAGAGGGGGAGGCCCCGGTCAATGGAAGAGACACCGGTCGACCTCTTGACCCCGGTCCCCGGTCTCCTCATCTGGGCCGAAGCCCATCTACCAATTATTTTGATTTATGTTTTTGTTGGGCCATAATTCTTTTAGAAACTTTATTTGGTTTTGATGGGTTTGGATTGGTAAGGGTGGCCCATTTCATTTTATGTTGTTTTATGTCAAGGACTCAACTTATTATGTCAAGTAAGATTTAGTCGGTTAAGTTCGGTCAATGGATAGATGGAGTTGGGGTGAGGGGGTTAAGGTCAAACTTCGTTAAAATAGAAAGTATCGGAAATTCACCGCGCGATGCCTTGTTTTATAGGTTCAGTTCGGGTTTTAATGTAGACGTAAAGCTTAAAGCAAAGGACACCAGGTGAGTTTTTCTGAACTAAATCCTTCTGTTAACGAAAGAATGTGAAAGTTCCATTTTAAAATTTGATTTATATGATGGCATGAGTATTATGAAAATTATATGCAAGCTTTGAAATGATTTTGCTTTAGTACTTAGTTGCGAGATTTATTTAAATGTTAAAGATGATATTTTTATTATTGTTGTCAAAGTGGAAATGTATGCATACATGGTCCTAAGTGTGAAGGCTCAAAGTCGGGGGGTGTGGCCCGCTTGTGCTCATACCGGGGGGGGGGTGTTCTGTTTATGCCGTTGGGGTGTGTCCCAACAAAGGCAGTGTGAGTCACAGACACGCTGTCACCTTAGGGTGGCGGTAGTGTGAGCGGAGAAGTTTGCTGAAAGTTAAAGGTTTTCTGGAAGCTGAAAATGGTTTATTTTTATGATAAATTTTGAATGTTTTGTTGAGTTAAAAACTGTTACAAGAGGGGACTTACTAGACCTTTCGGTCTAACCCTCGCTCTTTTCAAATCTAAAACCCTTTTCAGGTAAAGAGTGGCAGTAGGAGGAGCGGATAAGTATTTAAGAGAAGATTCGAGCTGGAGCTGAATTACAGGACCTCCATTATAGATTCTTGTCGGCATATTCTCAGTTGTGTACTAGGTTGTCTTTCCGCAAACCTTGTATTTTGGATGTTGTATTGTGCCGTTTGGCTTTATTATTTATTAAAGTTGGGTCTGTCTCTTGTAGTGAGAGTTGGGTTGTTATAAATATTAAGGTATGTAGATGTCTCTTCTAATACTGCTAGCATTGAGGAATATTTTCTAAGATTTTTGGAGGTAAATGATACCACGGGCCAAGGTTTATTTGATGTTCTAGTAGCTGAATTAAAGTGTCTTGGTTTGGATATAAATGATGTGCGAGGACAAGTTTATGATAATGGTTCAAACATGAAGGGAAAACATCAAGGAGTACAAAAGAAATTACTAGATATAAATCCTAGAGCATTTTATACTTCTTGTGCTTCTCATAGTCTTAATTTAACTTTGTGTGATATAGCCAATACTTGTGGTAAAGCTAGAAATTTTTTGGGAATAATTCAGCGTATTTATACCATATTTGCCAATTAAAGGTGGCAAGTGTTTAAAGATAATGTAAAAGGATGGACTATAAAGTCATTGTCAACGACTCGGTGGGAGAGTCGAATTGATAGTGTTCAAGCTATAGGATTTCAAGTGTTAGATATAAGAAAAGCTTTACTTCAAGTAGCTGAAATAGATAATGATTCAAAAATTAGGAGTGAAGCAAAATCTTTAGCACAAAATGAGCTTGGTGATTTTGAGTTTCTAGTATCAATGGTGGTTTGGTATGAAATACTATATGCTGTAAATGTAACAACCCAAAACAAAACAACGAAGCATAATAATAACATATAAGAATTTATGCCAAAAACGGCCCCAAATCAACAGATATATTCTTCAAGGTTTGCAGAAAGGCAACCTATTACAACTGAGAATAAAAGGAAATATACTAAAGGAGGTCTTCTAAACCGGCACTCGATCACACCTTCTCTTTACCTTTGCTCGAACCTCCTACCTCACGGCGACCTGAAAAGGGTTTTTAGTTTTTGAAAAGCAAGGGTTAGACCGAAGGTCTAGTGAGTCCCCTCCAAGAAAGTTCGAAATACATAGGACATAAAAGTTTATAATAAAACTCAACCCATAGTAAATAAATCCATATTAGAAAACTCGCATCCGGCACACACTACCGTTACTCGAAAGTATCGGTGTGTTTGTCTCATACTGCCATTGATGGGTCACACCTCCTATTTGGCATAAACGGGACACCCCCCCGGTATGAGTACAAGCGGGACACACTCCCCGACTTTGGCCATACAGCTTGCAATAACGTATGCATACATTTAACCAACAGTAAAAGCATATACCACATTTAGAAAGAAACTCACATATATAAAGGTCGCGTAAATAAAGATATGCCTTAAACTAACTTCCACATGTCTTAAACCGTTTAAACGCCACAAAGCATTTAGTTAGAGAATCCACATGCATAAATAACTTCATAAACATATGACGTTTTAGTTCAGAAAACTCACCTTTGGTCCTTGCTTAAATCCGCGCTTTAACGACCTCACAAACTACGATCACACCGATAAGTCGATAAGACACCCCACTAATGAGACAGATTAATCTCTCAATCACTTCCCCAATGAACCTAAATAACAACTACTGGACAGTCCTGACCCGGGGTTAACGGGTGACCCCGATTCACCTCTCCCCGGTCTCCCCTATATCCCGGGGTCACAACCCGGGTCACTCAGCCCTCCCCGGGCTCCCCCGTCTCCCGGGGTCACAACCCGGGTTCCTCACCCTCGGGTACCCCGCCTCCCGGGGTCTCTCCGACCGGGACCCCCCCGGTCCTTCACGGCCGTCCGGTATAAAAAACTCCAGGCCTCGTCCCCCGGGTAGATTGTTCTACGAACAGAGGCGATTAAGGGTTTTTCAGCGAACCCATAACCTCTCGAATCAGACAGAAAATCACTCTAATAACAAGCTTTAACCACCAAAAAGAATAGACTGAACACTAAAACACCCTTAAACAACCTATTACTAATAAAACCAATAACATAGATTAATGAATATTCTTATCTAATCCCTACCAAAAACTCGACTGGGGATTTGACAGCCAACCCCAAGAACAAAGACGAAAGAGGTGAAAGTTACCTTTAATCAACTGGTGCAGAAATTCTCCTCAAATCCAAGTTTTTTGCGTTCTTCCTCTCAAGCTCGTAATCGCCTCCTCCTTCCCTTCTTACTCTTTTCAACCGCCAAGACAAAATGGGGAGAATCACTAGGTAAAAACCCTTTTAACGTCAATTTATAGTTAGCCCCCCGAACTTTGGGTTTTAATCATTTATTTCCCCAAACTTCCAAAATTAAGTATTTTTGAACCCGGATATTACAATATCCCCCTCAAAAGAATTTCGTCCCCGGAATTCCATCATTAAACAGATTGGGATATTGGGACCTCATGTCCGCCTCTACTTCCCACGTTGACTCTTGCCCTTTGTTAAAGTTCCACTGTATCTTCACCAATCGAATTTCCTTACTCCTCAGCTTCTTGACTTTGTGATCCAATATGGCCACCAGTTCTTCGATGTAACTCAACTTTTCATCCACTTGGATATCCTCCAATGGTACGACTACATCGGTTTCTGCCAAATATTTCTTTAGATTCGACACGTGGAATGTGGGGGTGGATTCCTCATAACTCAACAGGCAATTCTAGTTTGTAAGCTACTTCCCCAACACATTCTAGGATAGAAAATGGTCCAACGAACCTCGGTCGCAACTTACCCTTCTTTCTGAAGCGGACTACTCCCTTCCAAGGAGAAACTTTTAACATAACCAAGTCTCCCACTTGGAATTCGATAGGTTTCCTTCGCCTATTCGCGTACATCCTTTTTCGGTCTTGCGCCGACCTCAACCATTCACGAATTTGGTTCACCTTATCAGTCGTCAACTACACTATCTCCGGGCCTGCCAGTTGTCGTTCTCCCACTTCGTTCCAACACAAAGGGGTTCTACACTTACGACCGTACAACGCTTCAAACGATCCTGCTTAAATACTAGTGTGATAACGGTTATTATAGGAGAACTCTATTAATGGTAGGTGAACTTCCCATGAACCCTTGAAATCGATCACACATGCTCGAAGCATGTCTTCCAGCATTTGTATAGTCCTTTCACTTTGACCATCCGATTGAGGGTGATAGGCGATACTCAACATGCGTTGCGAACCTAACTCTCTTTGCAAACTCTTCCAAAAATATGACGTGAAGCGACCGTCCCGATCTGAAACTATAGATGATGGTACTCCATGCCTGGACATAATCTCGTCTATGTAAAGTTTTGCCAACTTCTCCAGCGGATACGCTTCCTTTATCGGTAAGAAATGAGCCGATTTAGTGAGTCGATCCACTATCACCCAAATAGCATCATGCCCCTTAGGTGTTCGTGGCAACCCGGTAACAAATTCCATCGCGATCACATCCCACTTCCATACCGGTATGTCCAACGGTTGAAGCTCCCCGTAAGTCCTTTGATGTTCCGCTTTCACCTTTAGACACGTCAGGCATCACTCAACGAAGTAAACTATATCTTTCTTTAAACCCATCCACCATTAACTCTGCTTCAAGTCTCGATACATTTTGTTGGTTCCTAGATGAATAGAATAACGAGACTTATGCGCTTCTTCTAGCACTTTCTTCCGAAGGTCACCCCGTTTCGGGATCCACACGCGATCACCAAAACATTTCACTCCCCGACTGTCTATCGTTAGCGAATTTACATTTTCTACTATTATTTCGCTCTTCAAGTTCTCTTCTAAGAGCGCTTCCTTTTTTAGACTCTTGACTTCCTCCAAGAAGGTGGAAGTTGCCTCAACCCGAAACGCCACTATCTTCGCTGCCTCGCCACGTTCCTTCCGACTCAAGGCGTCAGCCACTACATTGGCTTTACCTGGATGGTAAAGAATCTCGCAGTCATAATCACTTAACAGCTCCATCCATCTATGCTGTCTCATATTAATCTCTTTCTGATTGAATTGATGCTGGAGGCTCTTGTGATCGGTATAGATCTGACACATAACCCCATATAGGTAATGCCTTCAAATCTTCAGAACGAAAACTACTGCTGTCAGCTCTAGATCATGCGTCGGGTAATTCTTCTCATGCTCTTTCAACTGGCGAGACGCGTAGTCAATCACCTTGCCTTCTTGCATTAGCACGCACCCCAGACCCAACTTTGAAGCGTCGCTATAGATCACAAATTCTTCAGTCCTGTTGGGTAGGGATAATATAGGTGCACTACTCAGGCTTTCCTTAATTTACTAAACGCATCTTCTTGAGCCTTCGTCCATGCAAACTTAACGTTCTTCCTAGTTAAGGCGGTTAATGGGGTGGGTATCCATGAGAAATCCTGAATGAACTTCCGATAATAGCCTGCCAACCCCAGAAAACTCCTTACTTCCGACGGCGATTTCGGCGCTTCCCAACCTCTGATAGCCTCGATCTTCACTGGGTCCACCTTTATTCCCTCTTCTGACACCACGTGTCCTAAGAATTGCACCTCTCTCAGCCAGAATTCACATTTAGATAATTTGGCGTACAACTTCTCACGCTTAAGCAACTCCAACACTGACCGCAGATGTGCCTCATGCTCCCTCATGGATCGTGAGTAAATCAGTATGTCATCAATGAAGGCGATCACACATTTGTCCAAGAACGGACTACACACTTTATTCATCAAATCCATGAATATTGCGGGAGCGTTAGTCAAACCAAAGGGCATGACTAAAAACTCATAGTGCCCATACCTCGTACGAAAAGTCGTCTTGGGTATATCCTCCTCTATCACCTTTAGCTGATGATAACCCGACCGCAAGTCTATCTTCGAAAAATAGTTTGCTCTTTGCAATTGATCGAAAAGATCGTCAATTATGGGGAGCAGGTACTTATTCTTTACAATTACCTTATTAAGCTCATGGTAATCTATGCACATCCGCATGGACCCGTCATTTTTCTTGACAAACAACATCGACGCTCCCCATGGTAAAGTATTGGAGCGAATAAACCCCTTATCAAGCACTTCTTGCAGTTGGGTCATCATCTCCTTCATATCTGCCGGTGCCAATCGGTAGGGCGCTCTTGCAATAGGTGCCGCTCCGAGCATTAGGTCAATTCGAAATTCTACTTGTCGATCTGGGGGTAAGGTAGTTAAATCTTCTGGAAATACCTTCGGGTATTCACTCACCACCGAAACCGACTACAACCCTTTCTTCTCCTTCTTAGCGTCTAAAACGTACGCTAAGAATCCTACGCACCCCTTCCCAGACACCGTCTGGCCTTGATCAACGAGACCAAACACGACTTCCTACTCCGATGGTCACCATATACTACTAACTCTCCCTTTTCTGACAAAGTTATACGAATCATCTTCTTATTGCAGACTATATTGGCACCGTTATATGCCAACCAATCCATCCCCACAATAACGTCAAATTCCCCCATACCCACCGAGTATAGTCGCAATGGGAATGAATGACCGTCAATGTCAATTCTACACCCTTCGTATACTTCCCCCACTAAGACTCGACTATCATCTGCTACTTCTACCTCAAACCCATGACTAAGCTTCTTGGGTTTCACACACAACTTATGGACGAAGTTCGGGGACACAAACGAGCGGTTTTCCCCCGAATCAAACACCACCTTGGCAAAAGTCGAGTCTATAGGGAAAGTACCTGTCACCACATCCGGTGCTTCCACCGCTTCATCTGTCGTCATGTTAAACGCCCTTGCTCTTACACGGGCGGGTTCCACCTTTCTTTCTCTTCCTTTTCCTCCGAATCCCCCGACTGTTCCTTTCTTCAGCTGTGGACAATCGGTTTTTATGTGATATGGAGAACCACACTGGTAACAAATCCTCGGTCCCTGGCAGTCCCTAGCCCGCATTTGAACAACCTTCACGATCCATCAAATATTCCCCTTTATGCATCCTGTTACACTTCCCGCACGACTTACTCTCAAACTTTGGCGTTACCCGCTGATCAGATCTAACACTTTTAAATTTATTTGGGTCACGAACTGGCCCCTCCCATTTCCACTTTTCACTTCCGCTTTCTGACATTTGATGCGCTTTGTCTTTCTCCGTCATCTCTGCCGCGTTGACGATCGCTTGAAATGTGGTGGGTTCTCGTGCGGCCGCCAATTTCTGGATATTACTCCTTAGCCCAAACAGATACCTACTTGATGGCACTAATTATTTAGTGCCATTATACTCTTTTTAACTCGATTTTAGAATAGTTTTTACCTTCTAATCCCAACCTTTGAGTCATTTTAGTTCATTATTTTCTCTTTTCTTGTTTCTTGGAGCTAAATATGTGAATGACTTGTTTTATTGCATTGGGTAGCTAATTGGTGTATTTTTGGGCATATTTATAAGTGCAGCAGTCTGTAGCATTCCTGCATCATGTCGATGGAGGAGCTTAATGGATAAGCTAGGAGGAGCTTAACATGGAAAAACTTTTTGGGATTATTGTATCTGATTTTTGGGAACCTTCTAGACCAATTCATGGTTGATGTACTTGGATAAAACTTTAAATCCTTATTGTCCTTAGGATATTAACTTTTAGATAATGTGTCTTTGTACTTTAAGTACTTTGTTAGTGGTTAATTACCCTTTTTGCCACTCCCTTTTAGTATAAAAAGGGAGCTTGGGGTTTAGTTTGATCATCCATTATTCCATATTTATCTCATCTTAGGTAAGAAATCAAAGGTTGAACCATTAAACCTTGTGATTTTGTACTTTCATTTTGCAATTCCAAGTAAACTTTTGGTTACCTTCTCTTGTTCTTTAGTTTATGCTTTATTATTCTTAGCTTTCTTTAATTAGTCTTTATATTATTGCACTTTACATTTCCGTCATTTACATTTCCGTCATTTACATTTCCGTCATTTACATTTCCGTAATTTTATTTCTTGCAATTTATATTTCCGTCATTTAAATTCATGTATTTAATTTATGTAATTTATCGCTTTATGTCTTTACATTTTAGTATGAGTAGCTAAATCCATTAGCTTGGGTGTAAGACGGATGGGTAAGATTTCAAACCAAAGAAAGGTGGACATTGTTTCGCAATAACAATGTTCCACCATTTCATTCAAGTTTTATAAAATCCAACGACACTTCTTGACGAGTTGATCGCTTTAAAAGTGTGAAAGTGCTATGGTCTAGAGATAAACCATAATATGCACGTCAACTTGAATGATATGAGAAGCCGACTTGAGAGAGTGACTGATAAAGAGATTTATCACCTCTATTTTTCATCTTGATTTATTCTTGACGGGTTGGTCGCTTGTTAAAAGTGTTAAAGTGTAGAGGATTCAGAGATGAACCCCTTCAAACACTCCAACTTGGATGATAAGGGAATTAACTCGAGAGAGTAGTTTTTATACAAAGAGATTTGTAAATCCATATATTTTGAGGACTCTACTCTACATTATCAATAGTTGGAAACTGCATAGAGATATGTTCAGTTGAATCTAAACAGTAGTGGGAGTATTGAAGTCCGAGAGGAATACCCTCAAAATAGATGGTGGATCTAGTGATGTTGAACTCATGCTGCAACATCCCTGCAGCATAGTCTGCTGGAATTTGTGTTTGAATCTCACCTAAAAGTCTTGCACCCTTGCTACCTTTATTATCTTTCATATTAATCAACTGTTAACCAAACCAACCAATCAAAGTCTTCAAATTCACCATCTAAAATCATCTCTTTTATTACACTTTTATTAATCTTTTACGACAATCTCTGTGGGACGATATTCGGTATTTTACCACTTTATTACTTGAGAGACGATATTAGATTCCATTGTATACTTGCGGTGAGATTTAATTTATCATGTCTTAGAGGTGTGCAAACATTTCGCATCAAGTTTTTGGCGCCGTTGCCGGGGATTGGAACGTTAAAAGTTTTTAAAAGTATTTTAAAAGATTTGATTTTTCTACCACCGTTTAAATTGCATTTTTGTTTGGTGTATGCCAAGAGTACCACGTGGGGAGTTGTTCGAATTAGACCCGGACATAGAAAGAACATTTCATAATAGGAGAAGAGCGCAAAGAATTGCATTAATCATAGATCCTCCAGTTATGGAACCACCTCCACCCGGTTTTGAAAATAGAGGACCTAGACCACCACCACTTTTGGAAAATCCACGAGGACCACCAATATTTCATGATGCACCTCCAATTTTTGGAAACCCACCTGAGGACCATTTTCGACAAAATCCACCAAATCAAGGGGATAATAATAATCATAACCATGTTGATGATGACACAGAATCCAATGGTAACAATGAACATAGGGATGGAGCTCCAAACATTATTAATCTTGCAAATTCCAAAGAGGGTAAAATTATGGACTACGCTATCCCGGATTTTGAGCAATTGAACTCGGGGATAATTAGACCCCATATTGCAGCCCTCCATTTTGAGCTAAAACCCATCATGTTTCAAATGTTGCAAACAAACGGACAATTTGCCGGAATGCCATTGGAGGATCCTCACTCTCATTTAAAATCTTTTATGGAGATCACCGATGCTTTCTTGATCCCTGGGGTATCTAACGATGCCTTGAGACTCACTTTGTTTCCTTTTTCTCTAAGGGATCGGGCAAAATCATGGTTTAATTCTTTGGCTCCTGGTTCCGTACCATCATGGAGCAACATGGTTGAAATTTTTTTGAGAAAATATTTTCCACCTACCCGTAATGCTAAGTCCAGAAACAAAATTTGCATGTTTAAACAAATGGACGATGAAGCAATTCCCGATGCTTGGGAAAGGTTTAAAGAGTTGTTAAGGAAATGCCCTCATCATGGCATTCCCTACTGTATTCAACTCGAGACGTTTTACAATGGATTAAACCCCATGGCAAAACAAATGCTCAATGCGACATCAGGAGGAGCCTTTACAACCAACACCTACAATAACGGGTATGAAATTCTTGAAAAAATTTCAACAAATAACGGACATTGGGCTGATCCACGTGCTCAACCTCAAATGAAAACTGTTGGGATTCATGATGTCGATGCATATACTGCATTAACAGCACAACTTGCTTCCATGGCCACAATGCTTAAAAACTTATCTTCAAACCAAGGAATGCAACCAGTTGCTGCTACATCTACCCAGTCAGTCCTTTCTGTGCAATGTGTTTGTTGTGGTGGGCAACATTCCTATGAACATTGTCCTCAAAACTCTGCATCTGTAATTTATGTTCAAAACAGGAATGCTCCCTACGGCAATAGCTACAATGCTAGTTGGAGACAACATCCAAATTTTTCTTGGAACAGTCCATGTCTAAATCAGCCAGCTCCTAAGCCACAAGAAACATCAAACTTTCAGACGCAACATCATGCTAGTAGTTCACAACATCAAAACCAAGGTTCACATCATCAAATTCAAGGTTCTCAACACCATCATAACCAAAGTTCACAGCATCATCAGAACAGGAATTTTCAAAATAACCAACAGCATTTTCAAAAATCTCCTCCACAGGCTGAATCATCATCTTCCTTGGAAGCTATGATGAGGGGTTTTATGACCCAAACTCAGACTGCACTCCGGAACTTAGAAACTCAAGTCAGTCAGATTGCACAAAATTAGAATAACAGGGCCGTTGGTACCTTGCCCAGTGATACAAAGATCCCAAAGGCTCCGGGAAAAGAACATGTAAAAGCTGTGACCCTTAGGTGTGGTAAAGAATTGAATGAAACAGTACAAAATAAGTTTGGACCAATGACTCAAACAGAATTTGAAAATACCAAAAAGTCAGAACCCGAAACTACTGTTTTAGCTCCTGTTCTTGAACCACAACCTAAGCCCACAAAGAATCTAGAGCCCAAGGTAGCCAGTCCTGTCCAGCCTATAGTAGATGAAATCCCAACCTTACCAAAAGAAAGTGAGACCAAAGGCACAAAATACACATCTTGCTTCACACATTCAAGTAAAGCTTTCATAAAACCAGTTCCTCCTTATGTTCCTTACCCTCAAAGGTTAAGGAATCAGAAGGAAGAACTGCAATTTAAAAAGTTCTTGGATGTGTTCAAAGAATTGCACATCAACATACCACTTGTTGAAGCAATCGAGCAAATGCCTAGTTATGCCAAATTCCTTAAAGACATCCTAAGCAAGAAGAAGAAGTTGAACGAATATGAGACGGTAGCTTTGACTGAAGGATGTAGTGCACTCTTGACCAATGGAATACCTCCTAAGTTGAAAGACCCAGGAAGTTTTACCATTCCATGTTCAATAGGTGGGAAGGAAGTAGGAAAGGCTTTGTGTGATCTAGGAGCTAGTATCAACCTCATGCCCTTATCAGTATTCAACAACTTAGGGATAGGAGAAGCTAGGCCTACCACAGTTACACTCCAGTTAGCTGACAAAACCATTGCCTACCCTAAGGGGAAAATTGAGGATGTTATAGTTCAGGTCGACAAGTTCATATTTCCGGCAGATTTTATTATCTTGGATTTTGAGGCTGATAAAGATATTCCTATTCTCTTAGGAAGACCCTTTTTGGCCACCGGAAGGACTTTGATAGATGTACAAAAAGGAGAACTGACCATGAGACTCCAAGATCAAAAAGTCACATTTAACGTTTTCAAGTCCTTAAAATACCCTGATGATTTTGAGGATTATGCAACTTTAAATGTGATTGAATCAATGTGCCAAAAGAAAGAGATTACAAGGACCTGTAAGTTGGAAGAAGAAGATGATGAGGAAATATCCCTAGGAGATGATATTGAGAATTCAAACTTGGAAGAGACTGTTTTAGCCAGTGCTGCAGCATTTGAGCAACTTGACAGTAGTGACCAGAAACCATTCACTCCATCCATAGTTTCATCACCTGACCTAGAGTTAAAGAAACTCCCATCTCATCTGAAATATGCCTTTCTAGGAGAAGAAGGCAAATTGCCTGTCATCATCTCATCTACCCTAGAATTGCATCAAGAAAAGAAACTTGTAGACATGTTGAAGTTGCACACAAAGGCTCTAGGGTGGACCATGGCTGACCTTAGGGGAATAAGTCCATCCATTTGTCAACACAAAATCATCCTAGAGGACAAAAGCTTCACTTCCATTGAACCACAAAGAAGGCTAAACCCTGTCATGAAAGAGGTAGTAAAAAAGGAAATTTTAAAATGGTTAGACGCAGGAATCATTTTTCCAATAGCCAGTAGTTCTTGGGTTAGTCCGGTCCAGTGTGTCCCAAAGAAGGGGGGGATTACAGTCGTCACAAACGATAAAAATGAACTCATCCCCACTAGAGTCGTCTCTGGATGGAGAATCTGCATGGACTACCGTAAGCTAAACCAAGCCACACAAAAGGACCATTTTCCATTACCTTTCATGGATCAAATGTTGGATAGGTTAGCTGGTAAGGAGTACTATTGTTTTCTAGATGGATACTCAGGTTACAACCAGATTGCTATATCACCCGAGGATCAGGAAAAGACCACATTCACTTGCCCTTATGGTACCTTTGCTTTCAAAAGAATGCCATTTGGACTCTGTAATGCTCCAGCAACTTTTCAAAGATGCATGATGTCCATATTCTCTGACATGCTTGAAAAATCCATTGAAATTTTTATGGATGATTTTTCAGTTTATGGTTCATCTTTTGATAATTGTCTGGACAATCTTAAAAAGGGTCTTGAGAGATGTGAGGAAACTGATTTGGTCCTAAATTGGGAAAAATGTCATTTCATGGTAAAAGAGGGAATTGTTCTTGGGCATTTAATTTCAAAAAGAGGAGTGGAGGTAGACAAAGCTAAGTTTGAAGCAATTGAAAAACTACCCGAACCAACCACTATTAAAGGAATCAGAAGCTTTCTTGGGCATGCTGGATTTTATAGAAGGTTTATCAAAGACTTTTCAAAAATATCAAAACCTTTGTGTATATTATTAAAGCATGACCACAAATTTGAATTCACTAAGGAATGTAGAACTGCATTCCAGATTTTGAAGAAAGCTTTAGTGACTGCTCCAGTGGTTGTTGCTCCTGATTGGGAAAAACCTTTTGAAATCATGTGTGACGCGAGTGATTGGGCAGTTGGTGTTGTATTAGGTCAAAGAAAAGAAAAGGTGTTTCATTCAATTTACTATGCAAGTAAAACTTTGAATGAGGCACAAATCAACTACACAACAACAGAAAAAGAACTTTTGGCTGTAGTTTTTGCCTTTGAAAAGTTTAGGTCATATTTGATGGGAGCAAAAGTCATTGTGCATACCGACCATGCCGCCATCAAATATTTGATCTCAAAAAAAGATGCTAAGCCTAGGTTAATAAGATGGGTTCTGTTGTTACAAGAGTTTGACTTAGAGATTGTGGATAGAAAAGGGGTAGATAATCAAGTTGCAGATCATCTGTCTAGATTAGAGAGACCTAGTGAGGACCTAGGAGACATCATTGAGACTTTCCCGGATGAGAAGATTCTTATGCTTCAACATAAGGATTTTCCATGGTTTGCTGATATTGCAAACTACTTGGCTTGTGGCATAAAACCCTCTGGTTATACTAGCCAAATGTTTAAAAAATTTCTCCATGACACCAAAATGTATCTGTGGGATGACCCTTTCTTGTTCAAACCAGGTACAGATCAGATCCTAAGAAGGTGTGTCCCAGATACTGATGTTGCAGCAATCCTGCAACATTGTCACCAAGCACCTTATGGAGGACATTTTGGAGGACAAAGGACAGCAACTAAAGCATTACAATCTGGATTCTATTGGCCAACTCTCTTTAAGGATTCCAACACATTTGCACAAAGATGCAATGAATGCCAAAGAAGTGGTTCCATTTCTCAAAGGAATGAAATGCCACTAAATGGGATCCTTGAAGTTGAGTTATTTGATGTTTGGGGAATAGATTTTATGGGACCATTCCCCCCATCAAACAAATGTCAATACATCTTAGTTGCTGTGGATTATGTCTCAAAGTGGGTGGAGGCAGTGGCATGTGTTTCAAATGATGCAAAAACAGTGGTTAAATTTCTTCAGAAACAGATTTTTACAAGTTTTGGTACCCCCAGGCTCTAATCAGCGATGAGGGCACTCACTTTGTAAACAATCTGTTACTTGAAGTTCTTGAAAAATACAACATTAATCACAGGATTGCCACTGCATACCACCCACAAACCAATGGGTTAGCCGAACTTTCAAACAGAGAGATTAAAGGAATTTTGGAGAAGGTAGTCAAGCCAAATAGAAAAGATTGGGCCTTTAAGTTAGATGACGCTTTATGGGCATACAAAACAACTTTCAAAACACCAATTGGTATGTCCCCATACAAGCTAGTCTTTGGCAAAGCTTGTCACCTCCCCTTGGAATTAGAACACAAAGCATACTGGGCAATCAAAGCTTTAAATATGTGCCCAGATGCTGCTGGAATTAAAAGAAAACTCCAACTGTGTGAGCTAGAAGAACATAGGAACATGTCCTATGAGAATGACAAACTCTATAAGGAGAAAACCAAAAAATGGCATGACAAAAAGATACAACACAGAGACTTAAAAGCAGGTCAGCAAGTCCTTTTATTTAACTCTAGGTTAAAATTGTTTCCAGGAAAGCTAAAGTCCAGATGGTCAGGACCTTTCCTCATTCATCATGTATACCCATATGGAGCAATTGATCTAGTTAACCCGGAGGACAACACTGTGTTCAAAGTCAATGGACAAAGAGTTAAGGCATACCATACTCCTGTGACCATCCCAGAACCCCGTTCTGTGGATTTGGTCACATTGTGCTAAACAAGCTTCAAGAATGATGTGGACTTCTTGAAGTCCCAATTTGTTTGTAAATATGTTATCTTTTCATTTATTGCTTTTTAGGACTTTTATTTTAATCATTTGTGTAGTTTTGCAGCCTTGATCATAGAAAGGAGGAGAAAGAGGGTCACAAGTTGCTGACATTCCAGCCATGATTCAAGACTTGTTGTATCAAAACAGTTCTCTCATGGATGGGCTATTTCATCAAAGGCATGAATTTTTTGGCAAAAATTGACAGCTTGAGGATAGAGTTAGCTGAAAAGGTGAAGGAAGAATGCCAGAAGGGGAGAGATGACTTTAAGAGGATTAAAACTGAGTTGGTTGAGAAGTATAACAAGAAGATCAAGAAGCTTAGAAGGAAGCTGAAGGCAATCAAAGAAGAGAACATCAGGTTGTGTGCTGAAAATGAAGAAATGAGGCAGTTGTTGAAGGCATACAGAGATGGCATGGAGGGCACTTATGCTGCTGCACCACCACCATAGGATCCACAACCTACTCCAATGGAGTAGGACAGGTTCTATTCATTACCATTTAGCTCCATTTTCTTGTTCATTTTTTATTTTTTAGTCTGGGATGTGTCTTTTCTAATTTTAGGATTTATTTTCTTGCAAAGGGGCATTGGTGATCAGTTTGAGCATGCATACATATCCATAATAAATTCATACAGTTATGGTCTATATCTCTCTGTGTAGTTCTTGCTAGAACTAGGATTGTTTTACTTGGGAAGCAATTTGGTCCACATCTCACGTGAGAAATGATTTAGGCCATCTTTTGATACTCTACATTAGCCACTTGCACCCACTCCATATGATCTATACACTTTCACACAGTTACAATGAGGACATTGTAAATCTCAAAGTTTGGGGTTGGGAAAGTCCACCATGGCAAAAAGCTTAAAAACATAAAAAGAGCATAACTCTTCAAATCTGCCATGTTTGGACTTAGGCACTAAAAAAAGTCCCATAGGGGCTAAGTGCATTGCATTCACCAAAGAAAAGAGCACAAAAAGTGCCAAATCTGAATTTTTTTTTTGAAAAAGATACAAAGGGTGAAAATAAGAAGCAAAGTGAGAAAGAAAAAGTCATAAAGAGTGATCCAGTTCTTTAAAAGTCCTTTTGATCTTAATCGTGAGATGTGAGTACCATAACAAAAAGAAAATCTTGCTAGCATATGGTTCATACTCATGGTAGATAGAAATCATGGACACTTTGGATTTATGAAGGGCTATGTCATGCATTCTTGGATTGATCATCTACATGTGTGCACTTAATGTATCCATCTTGCAAATCTTACCGCTTGAGTCATTTTTTTCTTTCTTTTCTTATTTTTGAGTCTTAATTGCTTGGGGACAAGCAATATTTCAAGTTTGGGGTTGTGAAGGGACTAATTATTTAGTGCCATTATACTATTTTTAACTTTATTTTAGAATAGTTTTTACCTTCTAATCCCAACCTTTGAGTCATTTTAGTTCATTATTTTCTCTTTTCTTGTTTCTTGGAGCTAAAGATGTGAATGGCTTGTTTTATTGCATTGGGTAGCTAATTGGTGTATTTTTGGGCATATTTATAAGTGCAGCAGTCTGCAGCATTCCTGCATCATGTCGATGGAGGAGCTTAATGGATAAGCTAGGAGGAGCTTAACATGGAAAAACTTTTTGGGATTATTGTATCTGATTTTTGGGAACCTTCTAGACCAATTCATGGTTGATGTACTTGGATAAAACTTTAAATCCTTATTGTCCTTAGGATATTAACTTTTGGATAATGTGTCTTTGTACTTTAAGTACTTTGTTAGTGGTTAATTACCCTTTTTGCCACTCCCTTTTAGTATAAAAAGGGAGCTTGGGGTTTAGTTTGATCATCCATTATTCCATATTTATCTCATCTTAGGTAAGAAATCAAAGGTTGAACCATTAAACCTTGTGATTTTGTACTTTCATTTTGCAATTCCAAGTAAACTTTTGGTTACCTTCTCTTGTTCTTTAGTTTATGCTTTATTATTCTTAGCTTTCTTTAATTAGTCTTTATATTATTGCACTTTACATTTCCGTCATTTAAATTTCCGTCATTTACATTTCCGTAATTTTATTTCTTGCAATTTATATTTCCGTCATTTAAATTCATGTATTTAATTTATGTAATTTATCGCTTTATGTCTTTACATTTTAGTATGAGTAGCTAAATCCATTAGCTTGGGTGTAAGACGGATGGGTGAGATTTCAAACAAAAGAAAGGTGGACATTGTTTCGCAATAACAATGTTCCACCATTTCATTCAAGTTTTATAAAATCCAACGACACTTCTTGACGAGTTGATCGCTTTAAAAGTGTGAAAGTGCTATGGTCTAGAGATAAACCATAATATGCACGTCAACTTGAATGATATGAGAAGCCGACTTGAGAGAGTGACTGATAAAGAGATTTATCACCTCTATTTTTCATCTTGATTTATTCTTGACGGGTTGGTCGCTTGTTAAAAGTGTTAAAGTGTAGAGGATTCAGAGATGAACCCCTTCAAACACTCCAACTTGGATGATATGGGAATTAACTCGAGAGAGTAGTTTTTATACAAAGAGATTTGTAAATCCATATATTTTGAGGACTCTACTCTACATTATCAATAGTTGGAAACTGCATAGAGATATGTTCAGTTGAATCTAAACAGTAGTGGGAGTATTGAAGTCCGAGAGGAATACCCTCAAAATAGATGGTGGATCTAGTGATGTTGAACTCATGCTGCAACATCCCTGCAGCATAGTCTGCTGGAATTTGTGTTTGAATCTCACCTAAAAGTCTTGCACCCTTGCTACCTTTATTATCTTGCATATTAATCAACTGTTAACCAAACCAACCAATCAAAGTCTTCAAATTCGCCATCTAAAATCATCTCTTTTATTACACTTTTATTAATCTTTTACGACAATCTCTGTGAGACGATATTCGGTATTTTACCACTTTATTACTTGAGAGACGATATTAGATTCCATTGTATACTTGCGGTGAGATTTAATTTATCATGTCTTAGAGGTGTGCAAACATTTCGCATCACTACTCCACCCGCCGCTCTTCATTTGGCACATAAATTTCCGGAAAATGGGTTTTTTCGAGAAATTTCGTCGTATACTTTCGAAGCGTCATCTCACCCTGTTCCAAGTTCAGAAATTTCTCTTCCAACTTTTGCACTGCTGCTAATGGACAAAACTGTTGCTTGAATCTGGCGGTAAAAGTTTCCTAAGCCATACCCTTAGCTTCCTTTGAACCCTGTCCCCTGGTCTCGGCCTCCCACCAGAACACGACGTTATCCCTCAGCATGGACAGCGCAAACACCACCTTATCTTCCTCCGCGCACTTTCTGGTGTCGAAGGCCAATTCCATCTCCCTAATCCACTTAATCACTACCACCGGATCACATTATCCTTTGAAAACAGGAGGCTTGCACACCGCAAAGGACTTGTAGCTACACCCTTTTTCTGTGACTGATTTAGTTTCCATTACCGGAGTTGACTGAGTGTGGCTACCCACCACGATCATTGGTGAATTAGCCATTTCAGTTGTCTCCCTCTCCTCGTTCCTTTCCTTGCTCGTCGATGCTTCCTTAGTCTAATGTGCCAAAAGAGCCTGCAACGTTTCTTGTAATTTTCCCATCTCAGTGGCGAAGGTCTCTTGTGTTACAAAGGCTTGGGTCCGCCCTCCACCACGGTTCCTTACTGGTCTTCTCCCCCTTGCAGTAGTTGAACTCTCCTGAAGAGAGGATTCTTGATCAACCATCACTTCCACGCTCCTGGCTTGACGGGCGACACACACCGTCCTCTTCCCCTGAACTCTCTCTTCCAGTTCCTCCACTTGAGTAGCCACCGTTTTAGTCGTTTTTCCCTTCCCTTTGGGCCGACCACGCCCCTTTCCTCGAGTGGCAGCCGTTCGAGGATGAACGACTGGCACATTCTCCGCAGCTTTAATCACCGGTGTTGCCTCAACTACCGGCACCGATCTACTCCTTGTCACCCACTCCGACATTACTACAAATAAGATATAAATACACAATACTCAAAACTACAAGTTCACTGTAATAAGGCAAGTTAAGCACACACATGTACCTGTAAATTCACAATTACACTGGCCAGATATAATTCCAAATTTACCTTACATGCTAGTCCTCAATACCCTATCACTCATCTTATTAAGGCCATCCTATTTCTCAGTTGTATTCTACTCCTTAAGTTTAAGTCTAGGCCTGTCCGGTCACCTAGATCTTAAACTATGGCTCTGATACCAATTGTAACTACCCAAAACAAAACAATGAAGCATAATAATAACATATAAGAATTTACGCCAAAAACGGCCCCAAATCAACAAATATATTCTTCAAGGTTTGTAGAAAGGCAACCTATTACAACTGAAAATAAAAGGAAATATACTAAAGGAGGTCTTCTAAACCGGCACTCGATCACACCTTCTCTTTACCTTTGCCCGAACCTCCTACCTCACGGCGACCTGAAAAGGGTTTTTAGTTTTTGAAAAGCGAGGGTTAGACCGAAGGTCTAGTGAGTCCCCTCTAAGACAGTTCGAAATACATAGGACATAAAATTTTATAATAAAACTCAACCCATAGTAAATAAATCCATATTCAAAAACTCGCTTCCGGCACACACTACCGTTACTCGAAAGTATCGGCGTATCTGTCTCATACTACCATTGATGGGTCACACCTCCTATTTGGCATAAACGGGACACACCCCCGGTATGAGTACAGGCGGGCCACACTCCCTGACTTTGGCCATACAGCTCACAATAACGTATGCATACATTTAACCAACAGTAAAAGCGTATACCACATTTAGAAAGAAACTCACGTATATAAAGCTCGCGTAAATAAAGATATGCCCTAAAATAACTTCCACATATCTTAAACCATTTAAACACCACAAAGCATTTAGTTAGAGAATCCACATGCATAAATAACTTCATAAACATATGAGGTTTTAGTTCAGAAAACTCACTTTTGGTCCTTGCTTAAATTCGCGCTCTAACGACCTCACAACCTACGAAATAAGTCGGTAAGACACCCCACTAATGAGACAGATTAATCTCTCAATCACTTCTCCAATGAACCTAAATAACAACTACTGGACAGTCCTGACCCGGGTTCACAACTCTCCCGGGTGACCCCAATTCTCGGGGTTAACGGGCGACCCTGACTGACCTCTCCCCAGGCTCCCCCATCTCTCGGGGTCACGACCCGGGTCACTCGGCCCTCCCCGGGCTCCCCCGTCTCCCGGGGTCACAACCAGGGTTCCTCACCCCCGGGTCCCCCGCCTCCCGGGGTCTCGCCGACCGGGACCCCCCGGTCCTTCCTGCCGCCCGGTATAAAACACTCCGGGCCTCGTCCCCCGGGTTCCCCCGGGTAGACTATTCTACGAACAGAGGCGATTAAGGGTTTTTCAGCGAACCCATAACCCCTCGAATCAGACCCAAAATCACTCTAATAACAAGCTTTAACTACCAAAACGAATAGACTGAACATTAAATCACCCTTAAACAACCTATTACTAACAAAACCAATAACATAGATTAATGAAGAACATAATGAAGATTCTCATCTAATCCCTACCAAAAACTCCACTGGGGATTTGACAACCAACCCCAAGGACAAAGACGAAAGAGGTGAAAGTTACCTTTAATCAACTGGTGCAGAAATTTTCCTCAAATCCAAGTTTTCTGTGTTCTTCCTCTCAAGCTCGTAATCACCTCCTCCTTCCCTTCTTACTATTTTCAGCCACTAAGACAAAATGGGGAGAATCCCTAGGTAAAAACCCTTTTAACGTCAATTTACACTTAGCCCCCCGAACTTTGGGTTTTAATCATTTATTTCCCCAAACTTCCAAAATTAAGTATTTTTGAACCCGAATATTACAGTAAATTTGGTTAGTAAGCATTTACAGTCAGAAAATATGTTAATTGATGTTGCTATCGAACAAGTTAAAGGATTGATTTCTTTTTCTGAGGGATATAGAGAGAAAGGATTTTTAGATGCTATAGAATCAACAAAGAAAATTGCCATTGAATTGAATATTGATCCGTTGTTTCCTCAAAGACGTGAAACTAGAAGGAAAAGACATTTTGATGAAAATCCGCGTGTTGCATCTGAAATTAATTCACAATCAACGGAGGAGTCATTTAGAGTTAATTATTTCTTATGTGTCGTTGATCATGCAATTGCTTCACTATGTAGGAGATTTGAACAATACCAAGAATATGAAAGTGTGTTTGGGTTTTTGTTTACATCTGATAAGTTGCATTCTTTAGATGATACATGTTTAAAGTCTTATTGTACTAATTTTGAAAATGCACTAAAGAACCAAGACCAATCTGATATAGATGGGAATTACTTATATGTTGAATTGAAGATACTTCAAGATTATTTACCCAAACAAAAGATGGGGCCGATTGATATTTTAAAGTATTTGAAACATGTAGAATGCTTCCCCAATGTTATTATTGCTAATAGAGTTTTGTTGACTATTCTTGTAACTGTTGCATCTGAAGAAAGAAGTTTCTCAAAACTGAAGTTGTTGAAGTCTTATATGGGCTCCACGATGACACAAGAAAGGCTTAGCGGACTTGCCTTGATAGCACTTAAAAATGACTTCTTGGAGAAAGTTGATTATGAAGAACTCATTGAAGATTTTGTTTCAAAGAATGTTAAAAGAATGAATTTTTTAAGTGAAATTTACATGTTACATTGTCTTTTTAAACTTTTTGGTTATTTAATTTGTAAGACTTTTAATGTAATATGAACTTTTCTATTTAACTTTTATTTGTTATTTGTTTTTTCGTCCAACCAAGTTTTATTTTTTATACAAGTGTAACAGGTCCTCCAAAAAGCTTGGAATGACCCTGTTATTATATATATATATATATATATATATATATGTAATTCTCTCTCCCCCTATTGTTCCCTCCTCGCCGTGAACAGAACTGGTGAACAACCACCACCTCCATCATCCAACCTCTGTAATCCATCTACGATGACCTCAGATGCTCTGGTCACCATCTCTAGCGACCTCACCTACAACGACCTGGATGCTTTTAGCTAAGGTGACATGATCTTTCTTGTAGCTAAGGCGACCTCACTTGCAACCACAATATATCTCTTTTATCCCTACTCACCTCGACCCACACATGTTCTCATCTCTTCTTTTAATTCAAAATTCCATGTTTTACTTGTAAATTTTCAACATCACTACAAACAGAAAGAACAACTACTACTATTTATTACTTGTTTGATACTTATACAAAGCATCAGCAAATGAAGAACCAGAAACAAGGTATCTTGGTTAAATGGCAATTATCACTTTCTCATCTTAAGTAGTTAACTAGTATACACCCCTACCACCACCACTACCAAAACAATATATATTTTTTCATAAACCCCTGCTGTGGAGGTGCTACAACGATGCTCATTGGAAAAGTAAAGGGAGGGGGAAAAGGTAGCCACTCACCTGTAAATTCAATGGTTGGGGGTGGGAAGGGGAGATGGAAGAAGAGGATGACCGGGATTTACCGTTTCTGGGTATTGTCGTCGATGGGAAGGGAAAAGATGGCCGATGATGGAAGGGGAGAGGTGGTCGGGACTGGATATGAGAAGGAGAATATATATTAATAATCCCATATTCAAGTTCTAATCTTAGTTTATTAACAATGACAATAGTAATTCAATCAAATTCCATCTTACATTCAATCAAAGAATCGATACAATGAAAAATGCTCTTTCAAACTTTCTCTCTCTAGAAATCGATATGCGTACTAAGCTCTTTGAACAACAACACTTACTTCCAACTCTAAACTAGCCATATCCCTATTTATACGCACACAACTCTCACTAAACAAAACAACACAAACACTTTTACTTTGACTTTTATTACAAAAGACTTTGACTATGCTTTAAGAGTTGACTTGAGCTTTGACTTGCTTTGACTTTCAATCTTCAATCTTCTATGATCTTGTATCCAACATATTTATGCTCTAACAATCTCCCCATTTAGATTCAAGATCATCTTCAAAAAGATTTGCAATATAATCTCCCCTTTTAGCACACATTTATACAATCTCCCTCTTTGATTTAGAAACAGATCATCTTCAAAAAAATTAGCATTGAAGTCCAGTCTTACTTTTAAGCTAAAAAACAATCTCCCCTTTCTTGGATAACAATTGTCTTTAAAAACAGTAATAATCTCCCCCAAGGTTGTAAGAAGCTCTTTCAAACATCAGAAAGAAATTATTTTCAGATTTGGCTCTATTTTCTTCAGCAAATTAATCTTCAAAGAAAATTTCAGTAATTTCCCACAAATAATCTGAAACCTTTTGAACTTTCTTTTTCAATTTTGAACAATCTTCTCACAACTTGCATTCTTTGACACATTCTTTCAGCAAACTTTATTCAAATCATCCTTCTCGAAATAATTTCTCCTTTAAATTTCCACATTTCTTTAACATTTCCCATAACAGATACAAACTTTTCTTCAACAAACATTTCTTGAAATTATCTTCTCCCCCTTTTTGATGATTGTAGCATAGAGATCATCAAAACTTCACAAGAAATGTCCTTAAAATTCTAACCAAGATCTTTTCCACTAAGGCTCTGATTATCCGTCAATTCATAAAGTATTTATGCAAATCTTTTCAAATTCCGACAAATTATGAGTGTAACACCTGAATCAACAAATGAATCAGTAATAAATGTCTGTCAGTAACACAAAGTCACTGTGTGTAACGAATACACATTGGAAAGGAACTTTTTGATGTTCACTCCCCCAGGTCTTCCATTCAATCATCGAATAACACAAGTTTATTCTATGAACGTTTAGACAGAAAAACAAATTTCATGTGTGTATGTGCTTGTGTATGAAAGAATTAAGCATAATATTGATTTATCAGGCTCAAAATTATGTAAACCATTGAGACAACAACGATATAACACAGACTCAATTGTGCATGATCGAAGTGCGAAGGTGGGGAAAACTTCCTTCTTTTTCAATATCTAAATCTTCCGAATGAAGACCAGATAGCATATGTGCTGCATCCCCAAGAAAATATGAAACATCTTCTTGTTAAGAAAAAGATGAGTAGCTGGTGGGGTTTAAATCAAGAGTTGGCATGGGCTAGTTGCCTGTTTCAATGATGTTCAATAAAGAACTGTGAAACAACAGTAATGTGGTTGCCCGACTCAGAAAAAGTTGGTGCAGAATTTGATATTCTTTTACTCTGATCTCTCACCCTCTTTCTTTTTAACATTAAGCTCACTTCTAACCGAACTCTCTTTTCATTTTACCTCATCACACATACCCACACTCATTTAATTTGACTCCTCGCCTCTCGATCACTCAAGAATTAACTTCTTGGGTAGAAAACACTGGTTAACATGAATCCATAGAAGTTCTGTTAAGTTCTCACACAATGAACCCATGTAATCCTATAAGCACAACGTTGCTCAAATGGTTTAACTTTCCAGTTAAATCACAAAAATGAAATACAAGTCAGATGTCTATATGCTTATAAAGATAATCATGAAGACTTGAGCATTTTAAACATTGAAGATATTTCAAAACAAGTATATTGAATGAATGAAATGAATACAAGAAACTTGTTTGAAAATCTGACATTATATTGAAAAGATCAAATATGAATGATTTTTTAATTAAGCTTAGGTCATGAAAAATTGGATATAGTCTATATGAATCAAAATATAGACATTCTTGAAAGAAACGTTTTGAAATGAAATCACGCTCAAAGTTTGAATTTCAATCGGGGTGTCTTACCATCGAAAATATGGTTTCAATATGAGACATGGTAAGAACATTTCCAACAAAATATTAAACCGGTGTGTGTGAATACTTGACAGTATATGAAAAAGATAATACACAAGTATTTATCTTTGGAAACACACGGTTTATTAAACGTATAAGCACATGAAAATGAAAACATATAAAATCACACTTCCATATTCATGAAATCATTTTAAGAATTAGAAGTGGTTTGAACGTTTAAGAATATGTTTTGTATGTTTGAAAGTTGTCCTTCTTTCAAACACAATGAGATTAAGAGTAGAATATTCCTTACGCTCATCTTCAATCTCATTAAGTCAGCTCGAAGTCATAAAAGATATGATCATGTAAGCTTCCTCTCAAATCTGCAACAGTCACAAGTCGTCAAAGTACAAAGTTTATTCACAAAACTTTATTGAAAAGTAAAGACATAAAGCAATAAAACTTTTAAAATACGAGTTCTGATCAGATGTAATCAGAAATCATTGTCCGTACTCCTCCAGAAATTATGCATCATAAAATTTGTCAGTACAAAATATATGCAAACTTCTCAAACTCCCCTAAAAAGTAGATCATCTTAGCATTGTTCTACACTCCCCCTAAAATCATGAACAAACTTAAGTGCAAATATCTTTTAGATTAAAAGTAAATAAATGAAGAAAAATAACAAAACTAAACTTTAATAGGTAATTGATAATCCCAAAATCAACTAAATCTTTAGAGAGAAAAATTAGAGAGAGAGAGAGTTGAAAGCGCAAATGTAAACTTGATAGAGAATACACGTGAGAATCCTTACAAACACAAAGACACAAGGGACTTAAATACCCATGGCAAATACAGAACAAATAAGCTCTCTAAACACAGTATTAGACCAAGCCTATAAATACAATGATTACTATAAAATCTGACTTAACAATCTCCCCCTTAGTAATCATTGACGCTGTGGTCTTCAATATTCATCTTCAAAATCAAATCGGACCAACTAAGCGACTTAGCGAAGATTCTTTCTTGACTAAATTTTTTTTATTCTCAGCATCTTTCAATATATGTTGCCTTTGCTGTCTTGACAAGACTGAACGTAATAAACTTGAAAGAACAGTCGGTTCATCAGCTCGTGCTCTAGACGACACACCTTTTTCAAATGAACTTGAATGAACTGTGGTGGTCGGAGCTGGAACAGCAAAAGAATTTGTAGCTGAGAAAAATAGAATCTTGAGTGAATCTTGATCAACAGATAAACGTTTGAACTCTTTGTCTCCTTAACTTCTCCTTAACTCCTAAACTGACATGTTTAGAAGTCGAAGTCCATTGAAGTACGGGTTCTAAGCTGATGTACTTAGAAGCCATCTTTCTCTTACTCCCCCTTGACATTAGATGTCTGCAACTTAGAGTCAATCTTTGATTTTGGTACCCACTTGAATTTGGGTCCATGAAAGTTAGTTGCAGTTCTTGTGGGGAAATATTTGTTAGATTTAACATTGAAAGCACGAGAAATATTATCAGAATAATGAACATAGGAATCAGTAGAAGATGAAGTATAATCATCTGAACTAGAATCAGAAGAAGAATATGAGACATCTTTTGAAATTCGAATCATTTGCTTTACAGAGTATTTTGAAATTTTATTACAAGTAGTAAATGAATCACTTTTATAGATTTTGTCTACATATCTATCTTCAGCAGATGTCCGCTTGACCCTCCATATCTGCTTTGTTGAAGTGCTCAAAGTCCTATCTGAAAAATTTGAATCAGAAGAATTAGTATTTTCAGAAATAACAGTATCTTTTACGCTTTGGTTTATAATAATCATCATTTAGCGTAAAAGATTCATCAAGAATTTTAGAATTAAAATTTGAATAAGAAGAAACAATTTTACCTAATAAACCCAACTGATCAGACAATAAATCTGAACTTACCTCGGAGTCAGAAAAATTTTGAGAAAAGTTTTTAGATTTTAGAACTTCCTTTTTGTTTTCTTTAAAATCAGAAGAAAGGCCAGAAACAGAATCTTGTTTTTTAGAAATTATTTTTTCTTCAAGACTTGAAGTCATAAAAGAAAGAATAACATCAGATTCAATTTCTCTTTGAATATTTTGAGCTTCCATTTTGTCTTCAAGGTCAATGATTTTGCCTTCTAATACTAATGGAGGAGTATATCTCTTAGAATCATAAAAGATTGGAGAGATATTTTCCTTATCAGATTTAGTGGCATATATATCAACATAATCATCAGACACTGAAGACTTGATGGGAGATATGTTATTTAAACTTTTTCGGCCCTTCTTTGATTTGTCAGGAAAATATTTGGCATTTTCGCTCGTGTAAACAAAAGAAATTTCCTTTTTCTTATTATTCATCCTTTTTGTCATTTTCGATTTCTAACACTTGCTTTTCATTCATCCAATCAATTTTAAATTGAGGAGCATATTTAGCAAGAGTTAGATAATTGTATTTATATAAAGTAGGGGATTTTTCGATAGCATTGTTTAAACAATGAGGATTTTCAAAACCAAGTCCTTATTTTTCTTTTATAGACTCATAACTCCGCGGTTTGTTCAAATAAATAGTTTTTTCAGACTGATTTCTTCGATATAAATTTTCTTCTAACTCATTTATTTTATCTGAAAAATTATCTTTTAATTTGGTCATTTCAGTCAAAGACTCAAGATAAGTCATATTTGATTTTTCTAAATCATCCAATTTCTTTTGAAAGATGTCTTTTGTATGATCCAAAATAGATTTTTCATCTTTCAAAGAAATTTGTAATTTATCAATCAAATTTGACTTTTCTGAATTTAATTGTTTTTCAGATAATAACTTCGAGCATAAATCATGTAAAGCAGAAATAATAATGTTCATCCGTGAAGAAATAAAAGTGTAATCAAAATCAGAAAGTACCTCATCTTCATTAGTGTCATCATCATCACTCTGATCATCTCCGATAAAGCACATATGAGCAGTCTCCACAGTATCAACTTCATCGTAGGAGTGATCTAGCCATAATTCTTCTTCGGCTAGCAAAGCAGTTCCATTCTCTCTCTTTTCGGCTAGTTCCAATTTCTTCTGATAATATGCCGAATCCCGAACTTTCTTCACTCGACACTCCTTAGCAATATGACCCAACTTTCCACAGTTGAAACATGCAGCAGATTTCTTAGCCTCGGGCCAGAAGTGAAGCGAAGATTGTTGGAACCTGAACGAGGTTGGAACTTCTTCTGATAGTGTTGAGAGAGAAGAATCATAGTTTTTTGAAGTGCCTCACCATCATCATCAATTGCACCGTCATAAGTATTCTCAGATAATGCGTGATCAACTAGATGGCTCGTTAGAAGTGCAACCGGATCCACTGTTTTCTTATTCTTCTTATCAAGTTTGGCCTTCTTCTCTATGACTATGCATTCATCTGTCATCAGAATCTCGTACAACTCTTGGATTTGCATAGATGATATTCTGACATCATTCCTCAAGCGATGGCAAGATTTATTCCATTCTGGTTGCAAAGCATTGAGGAACTTCATATTAGTTTCCAGCTCAGTCTTTTCAACTTTTATCTTCCTCAGATCATTTATCACTACACAAAATCTGTCATAAACATTTTTCAGTGGCTCCCCATCTTTGGCTTTGAATTCTTCAAAGTTGTTCATATAGCGTGTATGCCGAAGTTGTGTTGCAACTGAAGACCCAAGCATAATCATCTCTAGCTTTACCCACATTAGTTTAGGATTGTTCTTGAAGCAATCAATCATGTTGTAGATAGAATTTGGCAAAGCTAGCATTAGATTAGCCTTTACACCACGATCGGCTTTATATTGTACCAACTCATCGGGTGTGTACTCGGCAGTAGGCTTTGATAATCCAGAAGCCAGAGTGGGTTTTACAAAAGATCCTTCAGATAAAATCTTCATCATGTCATCTCCGTTCTTTTGACGCTCGATGAAATTTAGGAACCGATCTTGCCACTGAGTGAACTCATTCTCATCAACCAGAACCGGAGGACGAGTTTCTATGCCCAATGACATCATGATATCACTCTTGTAGAACTGAGCTTGGAAAGCAAACTTTTCAGAATCCATATCTTTAGAAATCCAGAGAAAAATTCTAAGTCTTGAACACAGAGAAATTGACGCAAACTGAGAGTTGCGCTAACAGTGGATGGCGCAAACTATGTTTTGTGCGAGCAGAGGATGACGCAAAAGAAATTTGTGTGATTAATGAGTAGTGCAAAACTGATTTTGCGCTATATGCTGATGGCGCAAATGTAACTTTTGTTTTAGAAGAATCTGGCGCAAACTTTATTTTGCGTGAACAGTGACTGGCGCACACTTTCTTTGCTTGACTGAGATGACGCACAACTGAACTTTGCTTGATCAAAAGATGGAGCAAAAGAGATTTTGCGTGAGATAAAGTTGACGAGAACCTCTAATTGATTGATCAAAAGGTAACGCAAAAGAGAGTTTTGCGTGAGCTGTTAATAGCGCAAACTTGTACTTGCGCGATATGTTTGTCGCGCAAAAATAACTTTGCGTGAAGAACTGAAACCCTGAACTTGATGAAAACTTGATAAAACTCGCGCATAGTTGAGGATGAACTGGCGCAAATCTTTATGAACTCGCGCAAACTTCAGATCTGGCGCAAAACACAGAAAAATCAAGAAACACTTCCAAATTTGATTACGAAATTGAAATTGATGTAATTTTCTCGCACAGAAATGATCGAAAACTGATTTCTAAACACTTTTAAACAACCAATTCTATCAAAAACTGCAAAATCGTGAAATTGAAATAAGAACAGTACGCAAAAAACAGTTTTCCAGAAACTCGATAAAATTCAAAATTGAAGATCAAAATGTGATTTTCTTGCAAAAAGATGTGAATCAAAAGTATTTAGCTATTAAAATCGAATCCAACCAACCAGATTTCAAGAAAATTCGTTCAAAAACCAGACCGAATTTGATTAAAAATCAAAAAATGAGATTTTCTTGAAAAAAATCAAGAAAATCGATCAAAATTTCCGATTCAATCACAAATTCAAAAAACGAAAAATGATTCTCTCAATTCTCTCATATTTAGAACTGCCTTGATACCAATTGATAATCCCAAAATCAACTAAATATTTAGAGAGAGAAATTAGAGAGAGAGAGAGAGAGAGAGAGTTGAAAGCGCAAATGTAAACTTGGTAGAGAATATGCGTGAGAATCCTTACAAACACAAAGACACAAGGGACTTAAATACCCTTGGAAAATACAGAACATATAAGCTCTCTAAACACAGTATTAGACTAAGCCTATAAATACAATGATTACTATAAAATCTGACTTAACAGTAACAACAGATTAAGTCTTGAGATTTAGCATGCCAAGTTTTGAAATGAGAAAATTAAATCTCTTTTCTTCAAGTGGCTTAGTAAATAAATCTGCAAGTTGGTAATCTGTGTTTATAAAGTAAAGTTCTATTGTACCTTTTTCAACATTGTCTTTTATAAAATGATATCTTACATCGATGTGCTTGGTTTTGGTATGATGAACAGGGTTAGCAGATATTGTAATAGCGCTATTCGAATCACAGTAAATCGGGATCTTGTCGTATTTGAAGCCATAATCTCGTAGTTGTGTCCGCATCCACATCACTTGAGAACAGCAGCTAGCAGCAGCTACGTACTCTGCCTCGACTGTTGAAGTAGATACACAAAGTTGTTTCTTTGAGGCCCAACTCACGAGTTTATCTCCAAAAAATTGTATGTGACCCGACGTACTATTCCTGTCAAGCATACAAGCTGCATAATATGCATCTGAATATGCTGTGAGCTCAAAACCTGTATCCTTAGGATACCACAAACCAAGATCTGTAGTGCCCTTCAGATATCTAAATATACGCTTGACTGTAGACAAATGGGATTCTTTAGGACTAGCCTAATATCGTGCACATAAGCATGTAGAAAACATTATATCTAGCCTACTAGATGTTAAGTACATTAAGGAACCAATCATACACCTGTAGGTTCTAACAACGACAACTTTTCCAAAAGGATCAGCGCCAATCTTAGTTCCAGGTGCCATCGAGGTTCCAATAGGAGTACAATTTTCCAATTTAAATTTTCTAAAAATATCTAAAATGTACTTTGCTTGATTAATAAAAATCCTCGTGGAAAATTGTTTGACTTGTAATACGAGAAAGAAATTCATCTCTCCCATCATACTCATCTGAAATCTTGACACCATAAGGTTAGAAAAGTTGTTACAGTACTTAGCATTAGTTGAACCAAATATGATATCATCCACATATATTTGAATTAAAATGATATCGACTTTTTCCTTTTTAATAAAAAGAGTAGTATCGATTTTACCTTTCAAAAAGCCCGACTTGACTAAGAATTTTGATAAAACTTTATACCAGGTGCGAGGGGCTTGCTTCAGACCATAAAGAGCTTTGTCCAAAAAATATATATGATTTGGTTTCTCTAGATTGACAAAACCTTCAGGCTGAGAAACGTAGACTTCCTCCTTTAAGATGCCGTTTAGAAAGGCAGTCTTCACGTCCATCGGATAAACAATAAAATTCTTGTGTGCGACATATGCTAGAAACATGTGAATAGCCTCGATGCGCGCAACTGCAGCATAAGTCTCGTCATAATCTATTCCTTCCTCTTTCCTATATCCTTTAGCCACAAGTCTTGCTTTGTTTCTGATTACGATACCATCTTCGTCTTTCTTGTTCTTGAAAAACCCATTTCGTACCAATTATAGTTTTTCCTTGAGGTTTAGGAAATAGTCTCCAGACCATAAGTGCTTCAAATTGATTAAGCTCTTCTTGCATCGCGATTACCCAGTCTAAGTCAGCTAGAGCTTCAGATACTCGAGTTGGCTCTATCTTGCTAAGAAACGAATCATGCATGCACTGGTTTAGTGTAGCAGACCTAGTTTGCACCGGTTTGGATGGATCTCTAATGATTTGATGTATTGGGTGCTCTTTGGTACACTTGTGTTCATGAGGGAGTGGATTAGATATAGATTGATCATGATGTTCATTTGAATATCCACTATCTTCTTCAATTTGTTCAGGTAGGGGTTCAGTTGAAGTAGGTTATGCAGAAGCTTCAGTTGGTTGAACATTTTCTGTCTTTTGAGTAGTCGTTACAGTCATCTAATTGATTCAACAACTTCTGGCTCGACAGTTTCATGTATAACTTCAACTGATGGAGTAGGCATTTGAATTGGAACTTCTTACTGAACCGGGGAATTGGATTCAGTTGATATATCTGAAGTGGTTGGATGATTATTCCTTGAATCTTCCAATCTGTCAACCACAACAGGTTTAGTCACTTTATTACCAATAAATTCATCATGAAACAATTCAAACAGTAAATCTAAATCAGATAAGTGAGAATTAGACGTTGACGCTTTATCCGGTTTATTGTCACTAATTACAGGTTCTGGATTGATCTGCCCAGAAGATAATACTCCTGTAAGAACGGGTTCTAAACTGTCTTGAACAGAAGCCATTTCTTCATCAAATGTCACATTAACGCTCTCAACCACGATCTTTGACTTATTCAGATATACTCTACAGGCAACAGACGTTTGAGAATAGCTGATAAAAATGCCTTCTTCAGCTTTTGGACTGAACTTGTTCAAGTTTTATTTGTCGTTCAACACTAAACGCCTGCATCCAAAAATATTAAAGTGTTTAATACTAGGTATTCTATTATTTATTAAAGCATACAGTGTTTTACCGAACCGACGGTGGATTATAGAACGATTCTGAGTGTAGCAAGCTGGCGACACAACTTCAACCCATAGAAATAGAGGTAGTTCTGATTGACTCAACATAGTTCGAGCGTCCTCGACTAGTGTTCTGTTACGTCTCTCTACGACTCCATTCTGTTCAGGCGTTCTGGCAGCAGAAAACTGGTGTGTTATCCCGACCGATTCGAGATAATCTTCAACAACTTTGTTCTTGAATTTTGTACCATTGTCTGTTCTAAGAAGCTTTACTATCTTCTGCAGATTCACTTGAGTGGTCTTTAGAAATGTGATGATGACTTCGGGTGTCTCATCTTTTGATCTCAGAAATTTAACCCAAGTGTATCTAGAATAATCGTCCACAATCACTAAAACATACTTTTTGTCATTGATGGTTTAAGTATGCATCGAACCGCATAGATTCATATGTAGTAGCTCCAAAGTAGAACTTGTACTAGGTTCAGGCTTCGGCTTATGAGCAGCTCTTTTCATCTTTCCTTTCTCGCACGCTGCACATAGATGTTCTTTAATATATTTAAGCTCTAGAAGTCCTTTTACCAAATTACCCGTGACCAGCCTGTTGATGTACCGAAAATTCAGGTGAGAAAGCCTTCGATGCCATAACCAACTTTGTTGCAATGAGGCTTTTGACAGTAGACACACCTCAAATGTCAGTCTTGACTTTTGACAAATTGATTGTGTAGATGTTTGATTTTCTCGTCCCGACCAAAAGTTCCTTTCCATCTTCAGTTCACACATAACAACTCTTGGCCTTGAAATTAACCTCTAAGTCTTTGTCACAGAACTGTCCAATGTTGAATAGATTATGTCCTAAGCCTTCAACATAACTCACCTTCTTGATCGTTACGTTCTCTTGAATAATATCACAATAACCCAGAATTGGTGAAAACGGGTCATTTCTGAATCGAACTGTTCCGCAATATTTCTCTGTATAATTAGATAGTAAATCTTTATGCCCAGTCATATGCTTGGAGCAACCAGAATCCGAGTACCACATATGATGGGTCTACACAGGAGAAATCACGAAATAATTGGTTTAGGTACCCATTTATAGTTGGGTCCTACAGTGTTAGCACATGATTTTGGCACCCATTTAAATTTCGGTCCTCTTTTCTTTTGAAAATCATTTGAAGCATGAGAATGATATGAATAAACATGATATGATCCAAACCAAACATCAGAATATTGCTGAGAAGCAAAATCGTTTCTACGATAAGTAGAAAACTTTTGAGTACACAGAGATAATTGGAATAATTGCTTTATTGAATATTTCTTGTAAGAAGTTACAAGTTTTGGTTTTTGAAAAGCAACATTACCAGTTACATCAGTTTTACTATTAGTATTTCTATTACAATCAGAATCAGAATATGATTTCACAGTCTCGTCAATCTTCTTCTTTGGTCGCCATTATGATCTTACTCCAGTCTTTCTCTTATTCAGATCTGAAACATTTGAACTTGTAAAGTTAGAACTGTGAAATTTGAAAGATTGCTTGTTCTTTGACTTACCAGTGGTTGTCCGTTTCTATGAATGCCGAGTTCTTTTCTTTTTACCTTTGACATTCTTGGTATTCACAGAAACGGGTTCATCAACTTTCGTTGATGTTTCACCTTTCTCGAACACACTTGGTAATCCAAAAGAATTGATAATAAACTGTGAATGATCAGGGAGTTTTGCATTGAAATCAAATTGAGCAACACAATCATCTAAATCACTATCAGAGTCTAAGTGTGTTCCCAGATTCTAGTTTCTAAACACTTAATCAAACAAACACAAACAAGAATTCAATCAATTACCTGTTTGATTAACTTTCAATTCCAAGATTACAACTTTCTCTCTCTAGAACTCTCTCTCTCTCTCTCTCTGGAAAAAACTTACAACTGAATATTATCCTCCACTTCTGTTAACTACTAATTACAAAGGAAAGGAAACTATTTATACCTACAACAAAAACAACAAGGAAACAAAACTAATACAAATGTTGACTTTGACTTTTATTACAAAGACTTTGACTTTCACTTGAGAGTTGACTTTCTTCAGCTTTGACTTCTTAAACCCTGACTTTTGTCTTCTTGATCTTGTATCCAACATATTTATGCTCTAACAATCTCCCCCTTTGGATTAAAGATCACTGTTTAAAGATCTAGCAATTCAGTCTTCAGTTTAATCTCTGTCAGTACAATCTCCCCTTTTTCTTTGATGGTATTCTTTCCAAAACTTTCTTTAAACGATTAACAATCTCCCCAAAACTTTCACAAAAATACTTTCAGATTTTGGAAAGAAATTATCTTCAGAATCAGCTCGAATTGCTTTAGCAAATAATGTTCAAAGAAAATTTCCTCAAATCTTCAGAAAGTCTTTGATCTTCTTTAAATCTTTAAATCTTTACTCTGAACTTTTCTGACTTGGACAATTCTAAAAATCGTCTCTCAAAACTTTATCATTTCTTGATACCATCTCCCCCTTTTTGATGATTTGAGCATCTATATCATCAAAACTTTTCTCCTAAGAAATGTCATTGACCAATCTGATCTGTCAAACTGAGCCTCTGATTCTTTGATCCATAACCAAGTATTCATCTAGATCTTTGCAAATCCAGACAAAATAAGAACATGTAACTTCTGAATCAATAGATGAATCAGTTAAAATGCCTGTCAGTAACACGAAGTCACTATGTGTAACGAATACACAATATAAAGGAGCTTTTTGATGTTCACTCCCCCAGGGCTTCCATCTAATCATCGAAATAGCACAAAGGCAATTTCTATGAATGTTATGACAAAGAAACAAATTCTTTGTGTGTTCGTGCATGTGTAGAAAGAATTAAGCACGAATAATTGTTTTTTAAAAAAGGCTCAACATAGTGTAAACCACTGAGACAACAGTAGATAAACACAAACTCAATTTGCATGATTGAAGTGCGAAGGTAGGGCAGACTTCCTTCTTTTTCAATATCTAGATTTTCCAAATGAAAACCAGATAGATAATATACTGCATCCCCTTGAAAATGTGAAACATTTTCTTTTTGAGAAGAAAATGAGTGGTTGGTGGGGTATTAAGCAAGAGTTGGCATGGGCTAGTTGCCTGTTTCAATAACATTCACCAAAGAGTTGTGAAACGCTAGTAATGTGACTGTCCGACTCAGAAAGTAGTTGGTGCAGAGTTTAATATTCTTTTACTCTGTTCTCACACCCTATTTATTTTGATCAATAAGCTTACTACTAACCAAACTCTCCTTTACATTTTACCTCATCACACCCACACTCATTTCTTTTAGACTCCTCACACTCAATCTCTATGGATTAACTTCTTGGGTAGAAATCACTGGTTAACGTGATTTCATAGAAGTTCAGTTAATTCCTAGCATAAAGAACCCATATAATCCTATGAAAGCATAATGTTGCTTAAATGGTTTAACTTTAGCAGTTAAAGCTCATATACAAATGTCAGATGTAAATATGTTTAGAAAATAATCTTGAAGATTTGAGCATTTTTTAGACATTGAATTTTTTTCAAACAAGTATACTGAATGAATGAACATGAATGCAAAAGACTTGTTTGAAAATCTGACATTGTATGAAAATGATCAGAAATGAAATGATATAGCAATTAAGGCTTATGATAAAAAATAACGGATATTGTCTATACGAAACAAAAATATAGACATTCTTGAAATGACGTTTCGAAATGAAATATCGCTCAAAATTCTTTAAAGTACAAGCGGGGTGTCTTACCATCGAAAAATTGTATCAATTTAGAGACATGGTAAGAACTATTTGCACAAGAAATCAAACCAGTGTGTGTGAATACTTGAAAGTATGTGAAAAGACAATACGCAAGTATTTATCTTTGGAAACACACGGTTTGTTTATCAATTAAGCACAAAAAAAAATGAAAACATTTAAAATCACACTTCCAAATTATAAAATCTGTTTAAGAATCGGGAAGTGGTTTGAACATTTAAGAACATATTTTCTATATCTGAAAGTTGTCCTTCTTTCAGATATATTTGAGATTAAGATAAGAAATTTACCTTTTCGCTCAATCTTAATTCTCATGAAGTCAGCTGTAGTTAATAAGATATGATCGTGTCATCCTCTCTCATCCAGCATAAGTCTCAAAGTCTTGTCAAAGCAAATTTATTCACAAATTTATTTGAAAAATAAAAGACATAAAGAAGTAAAACGATTAAAGTACGAGTTCTGATCTGAAACAATCAGAAATCATAGTCTTACTCCTTTTGGTATGACATATAAGCTCCCCCTAAAATCATGCATTACAAAGATTTTGTCATTTAAGTAAAATGCAGAAATTAGTTATGCTCCCCCTCAAAATAATGTAGATCATCTAAAGTCTTCTCTTACTCACTCCCCCTGAGAACAACAACAACATGTTAAAGTGCAGGTATCCTTTCAGAATGAAAATCGAACATTGCCGCTGAATTTCTCTGTATAATTAGACAATAAAGCTTTCTTCCCGGTCATATGCTTGGAACAGCCGCTATCCAAGTACCACATATGCCGGGTCTGCAAGAGAAATCAGGAAACAACAATTTTAGGTACCCATTTAAAAACGGGTCCTAACAGATTAGCAGAAGATTTTGGTATCCATTTGAATATGGATCCTCTTTTCTTTTGAAAACCTCTAAAAACATTTGATTGAATAACGCTTGTAAGAAGTTACAAGGTTTTGTTTAAGAGAAGCAAGTTGACCAACTACAACACTATCACTACTATCAGATCTATTACATGAATTATCAGAAATTGATTCAGTATACTCATCATTCTTCCTTTTTGGTCGCCATTCGGTTCTTGCTTCCGACCTTTTCTTTCTTAAATCTAAAACAAAAGATTTAGATTAATTAGGAAAGTCAGATTTCTGAGATTGATTTTTCTTGCGTTTACCAGTGTTATTCTTGTTATGTGAATGTTGTTTCTTATGTTTCTTACCATTAGCATAGTAATCAGCATTCCCAGAAACTGATTCACCAACCTTAGTTGATGATTCACCTTTCTCATGTACACTCGGTAAAACTGTTCCATTTATGATAAAAGTAGAATGATTTGGAAGTTGAGCAGTAAAGTTAAACATATCAATTTCCTCGACACACCCTTCATCAGAATTTAGAAAATCATTTGCAGACTCAAATAGATCATCAAAATCAGTCTTAGAAGTTTGAGATACTTTTGAAGATGTAGAACACACTTTAGATTTGCAAATAAAATCTGTGTTCTTTAATACTGTAGAAAATACGTTTTGTGTTAGATCACTCAAAATTCTTTCATCAGATAAAATATTTTCTAACTCAATTATTTTGCTCTCTAAGACAAGTGGAGGTACATAAATTTTGGCTTGAACAGGTTTTGCCTCCATCTCAGTCGAAGAATAACTAGCAAAATAATCAGTTGAAAGAAATTTTGGTGTTTTAGAAAGATAACTATCATTCAGTCTTTCATAACAGAATGGTAGTTGCATTTTCTTCAAATTCATTCTTTTCTCATCTTCTTTTTCCTCAACTTCTTTTGATGCTTTGGTGATAAATTTGGTTTCAAATGAGGATATTCATCAGCTGCATACATATAATTTGCATTATATAGACCTGGCTGTTTTCTGATAGCTTTTTCTAAGTAATGAGGATTATCAAACCCTAATCCCCATTTTCTTTAAAATCAGCATCTTCATCAGGTGTATTCAAAAAAATAGTTTGATCTGTTTGGCCTCTAAGATACAGTTTTGCTTCCAAACCATTTACCTTTTTCTCTAAAGTCTTGTTCTCAACCTGTAGTTTAAACGATTTTAGAACAACTTTCTTGTTTTTCAGAATCAGACTTAAACAATTGTTTTTGCAATTCAGAAATCTTACTTTCAAAACAATCTTTTTCATTTTGAAAAACAGAAGCAGATTTGCGTAGAGAATCAATTAAATCTTTGTTCTCAATAACTGACGTGTTGAGCTCAAAGACCTTTTCATTTCTCCTAGCAACTTTGTCTTTTTCCTTTTTCAATTTATTTTGAAGATCTTGAAGTTCGACCCTCATGGCTTCCATTTTGGTCATGAAATCATTTTCAGTTAAGTTCATTACCTCATCAGCAGTCTCATCATCTGAATCATCATCTTTCACTTCTTTTCCCATCAAGCATAGATGAGCAGTCTCTTCTTGTTCTTCCTCATCAGAATGATCCAACCAGTATTCATCTTTAGCCATTAATGCCCTGCCAACTTCTTGTTGTTTGGCCAAGAGCAATTTGTTTTGATAATATTCTCAATTGCGAACCTTTGGCTTCCGACATTCTTTTGCATAATGTCCGAACTTGCCACAGTTGTAGCATTTGATCAGATCATTAGCCGTCTTCTTTTCAGTACTTGTGTAATCATTTACATACTTTTTCTTTTCTTCTGGATTTTTCTCAATCATTCTATTTCCTTCCACTCTTTCTCTATGCTCGTGGTTCTTTGAGCTTGATGAATAATATCTCTGAGAATTGGATCCCGGTTTCTTGTAAAACTTATTTTGGAAAGCATCGGTTAACAGTAGCATAGCCTGCTTGAGACTTTCTCCATCATCTCCATCAGATTCAGACTCTGATTCAGAACTAAATACCACTGTCTTCTTCTTATTCTTCTTCTCTTTCTCTCCATCCACTAATGCTATAGGATCAACAACTTTCTCAACCTTCTTTTTCTCAGCTCTTTTCTCTTCTACCTCTTCTTCATTCTGTCGCAGAGTCTCGTAGACTTCATGTAGAGGTATTTCGCTCAAATCCTTCATTTGTTTCATCCTTCGTGTGTGCTCTTTCCATTCAGATTGCAATATGCTGAGAAACTTTACATTGTTCTCAATCTGTTGCTTGTTGACCTTGTTCTTGGAAAGGTCATTCAGAAGCAGCACAAACCTATCATAGGTTTCCTCCAAGCTTTCATTTTCTTTTGCTCTAAATTCTTCGTAGCTGTTTATGCAGTTAGCTACCTTCATTTGGTTTCCAACTCTAGAACCCAACATCATTTTTCTTAATTGATCCCACATTGATTTGGCAGTTTCATTGTAGCTATCCATTTTCACATATATCTCATTTGTCATGCTTTGTAAAAGCAAAGATCTGGCTTGTTTATCAGCATCAAACCTTTTCTTCTGTTCATCAGAAAAACTAGCATACTTTTTATCCACTCTCCTTGTTCTCGGAGCTCCATCTGAATCATTACCACCAGCAGGAATCTCCTCAGTAGGTTTCTTCATTGGGCCTTCGGAGAATGTTCTCTCCATTTGATTGTCTATCAACAAATTCCAAAAATCTATCTCTCAATTGTTCATATTCTCCTTTGAACAACACCGGAGGCTTGACATCAGTTCCAATTGAGAGGGCGTCTCTGGAAGTCATCCTGTATGTACCTGTTTGAACAAATATGCAATAAGAATCTAGAACTGATTGTTAGTCCAAATATGAAATCAAGAAAATACAGAAAAAATTTGAAATATAAAATCAGATATTTTGATCACAAAAAGAAATATATCCCCCTCCGCAGACTTAGCACGGGGGCTTGCTACCCGGTTAGTGGGTGGGGTCAAGGGGCAGCGCCCCTAGGAAAAAAAATTTCACTATTAAAATCCAAATTACTGTTTTGAAAATTTCTCAGAAAATATTCTAAGTATATAAACTCGCAAGTCACTATGAAAATATGAAACTCGCAGACGCTGAAACTCGCAGACGCTGAAACTCGCAAACAACTGTTTACTGAGAAACTTGCAGGCTTAAGCTTGCGTGTTTGTGAAACTCGCACGCAAAGGCTTGCGTGTTTTTGTAAAACTCGCTAGTCGCTAAAACTCCCTAGATGCTTAAACTCGCAAGAGACTATTCAATGATGAACTCGCAGATAGAGGCGCGTGTGTTTGAAAAACTCGCTAGTCGCAACTAACGCGTTTTGACCAAACTCGCAGATCAACCAAACTCACAGATCGAACAAACTCTCAAATCACTATTCCGGCTCAAACTCGCGCCCTTCGATTAGCGCGTTTGTAGAACTCGCAAGTGTCTACTTGCGCGTTTCAACACTTAGAAACTTTTTCCCAAATTTCAAACTCGCAGGCTTAGATCTGCGCGTTTCTAGAACTCGCAGATAACACCTTGCGCGTTTGAGACCAAATTCTTCAACTTGCGCGTTCTTGCGGATGAACTTGCGCGTTTTGTAGATCTTGCGCGTTCTTCAGATTACTTGTGTGTTCTTCATCTGTTTCACCAAAAATCAATCTAAACTTCGAATTTCAGCACGAAACTTTGAGAGATCGATCACATAATCATCTAGAACACAAAAAGAGTACTAAATTTCTATTACAAACACTCAAAATACAAATTGATCGATGATACAGTGCGTATGAACTCGTGAACAAAAACTTCAACAAAATCCAAAACTACAAATCTATTACAGTGCAATATTGAAATTAAACCATACAGACTCGATCGAAATCACTAATCACACAAATTCTAATCGTTTACAACTCAAAAATTGCACAAAAACTCAGAAATCGATCTGGATATTCAAGAACACAGTGTCGAACATTTTCTTGAATTGATTTCACTTTTGGATTTGCTTTGATACCAATTGTGTTCCCAGATTCTAGTTTCTAAACACTTAATCAAACAAACACAAACAAGAATTCAATCAATTACCTGTTTGATTAACTTTCAATTCCAAGATTACAACTTTCTCTCTCTCTGGAAAAAACTTACAACTGAATATTATCCTCCACTTTTGTTAACTACTAATTACAAAGGAAAGGAAACTATTTATACCTACAACAAAAACAACAAGGAAACAAAACTAATACAAATGTTGACTTTGACTTTTATTACAAAGACTTTGACTTTCACTTGAGAGTTGACTTTCTTCAGCTTTGACTTCTTAAACCTTGACTTTTGTCTTCTTGATCTTGTATCCAACATATTTATGTTCTAACATTAAGAAATCAAACTCTTCATCAAACAGACTCTTAACATCATCAGATTTTGAAGCTTTGGAAGTCTTTGAAAAATCAGAATTAAGAAAGCAGTTGAAAACACAATTTGTTCTAGATCAGTCAAAATCCTTTCTTCTACCAGAGTATTCTCGAGTTCAGAAATTTTACTTTCTAACACGAGTGGAGGAACATAAATTTTACCTTAAACTGGTTTTGCCTCCAATTCCTCTATAGAATAACTTTGGAAATAATCGTTAGAAAAAATTTTGATTTATCAGAACTGTAACTATAATTCAACTTCTCATATCTAAATGGAAGTTGCATTTTAGTTTTGTTCTTTCTTTTCTCCCATTCCTTAGCTTCATCCTCTTCTGAAAGTTTAGTCCATTTAACTTTAAGTTCAGAATATTGAGGTGCCAGTTTTAAAAATCCAAAATCGTACAAAGCAGACATTTTAGAAATACCCTTTTTGAGATAGTTTGGGTTCTTGTAACCAAGACCCCAACACTCGCTACTCTCTTAAGGTTTGTTCAGGTGAATGGTTTGTTCAGTTTGACCCAAAGTATAAAGTTTTTCCTCTAAAACATTCAATTTTTCAGATAAAGATTTGTTTTCTTTCGATAGTGATGAACACCTTTTAGCAACCTCTTTGACTTCAAATTGACACAGTCTATATTTTGAAGTAGTTTCAGACATATCATTATGAATTATAGTCTTTTCTTTCGCTCTGGTATCAATGTTTTTGTGTAAAGCATCAATCAATACGTTCTTCTCAGCAATATCATTGCTAAGTTTCAGTATTGACTGGGTTTTCTCTTTAATTATACATTTTTCACGTTTAAGATTAGACTCTAATTCCTAGAGTTAAACCATCATGGCTTGCATTTGATTAAGAAAATACAATTCAGACATATCACATAACTCGTCAGTATCTTTTTCATCAGAATCAACTTCAGCTTCAGTTTCATTCTTTCCCATGAAGCACATATGAGCTTTTTCTTCTTTCTCTTCTTCATCTTCCGAGTGATCAAGCCAATACTCATCTTCAACCATAAGAGCTTTGCCATCCTCCTGTTGCTTGGCCAAAAGCATCTTGTTTTTGTAGTGTGTGTCCCTGATTCTAGTTTCTAATCTATAATACAATCAAACAAACAAAATTGAACAACCAAATTACCTGTTTGATTATCTGATTTCTCAAATTACACTTTCTCTCTCTAGAACTTTCTCTCTCTCTAAACCGTATTCTCCAAATCTGTTATATGTTCTAATTTCACACACACCTAAAAATAAAAGAGAAAAAGTATTTATACTAACATCTAATACAAGGAAACAACAAAAACATCTAAACTAATACATTGACTTTTAGATAAAAAGACTTTGACTTTTAATGAGATTTGACTTTCTTCAGCTTTGACTTTCTCAACTTTGACCTTCAGTATTATTGATCTTGTATCCAACAGATTTATGCTCTAACAATCTCCCCCTTTGGATTCAAGATCATTGTTGAAAAATGTAGCATTAAGTCTTCACTTTAAGCTCTGTCAAAAACAATCTCCCCTTTTACTTTGATGGTCTTCTTTCCAAAGCTTTCTTCAAATGAGTAACAATCTTCTCAAAACTTTCACACAACACTTTCAGACTTTGGAAAGAAATTATCTTCAAAATCAGCTCGAATGCTTTAGAAAATAATCTTCAAAGAAAAATTCCTCAAAATCTTCAGAAATTCTTTGATCATCTACAAATCTTCAAATCTTTATCATTTCTTTTAAAATCATCTCCCTTTATCTTCACAAACTTTAACATTTCTTCATACCATCTCCACAATACATTTCTTCATATCATCTCCCCCTTTTTGATGATTTGAGCATCTGATATCATCAAAACTTTTCGCCAAGAAATGTCATTTATCATTCTGATCTGTCATACTGAGCCTCTGATTCTGTCAACTCTCCAAGATATTCATCTAGATCTTTTAAAATCCAGACAAAATAAGAACATGTAACTCCTGAATCAACAGATGAATCAGTTAATATGCCTGTCAGTAACACAAAGTCACTGTGTGTAACGAATACACAATATAAAGGAGCTTTTTGATGTTCACTCCCCCAGGGCTTCCATCCAATCATCGAAATACCACAAAGGCAATTTCTATGAATGTTATGACAAAGAAACGAATTCTTTGTATATTCGTGCAAGTGTAGAAAAAATTAAGCACAAATGATTGCTTTTTAAGGCTCAACATAGTGTAAACCACTGAGACAACAGTAGATAAACGCAGACTCTAAGTGCATGATTGAAGTGCGAAGGCGGGGCAGACTTCCTTCTTTTTCAATATCCAGATTTTCCAAATGAAAGTCAGATAGATTATATGCTGCATCCCCTTGAAAATGTGAAACATTTTCTTTTTGAGAAGAAAATGAGTGATTGGTGGGGTTTAAGCAAGTGTTGGCATGGGCTATTTGCCTGTTTCAATAATGTTCACCAAGAATTGTGAAGCATTAGTAATGTGGCTGCCCGACTCAGAAAGTAGTTGGTGCAGAGTTTGATATTCTTTTACTCTGATCTCACACCCTCTTTCTTTTTAATCAATAAGCTCACTACTAACCAAACTCTCTTTTCCATTTTACCTCATCACACCCACACTCATTTCTTTTTGACTCCTCACACTCAATCACTAAAGGATTAACTTCTTGGGTAGGAAACACTGGTTAACGTGAATCCATAGAAGTTTCAATTAACTCCTAGCACAACGAACCCAAGTTCCTATAAAGCATGAGTTGCACAAATGGTTTAACTGTAACAGTTAAAGCTCATATACAAATATCAGATGAATGTATGCTCAAAAAGTAATCATGAAAATATGAGCATTTGTAAACATTGAAGTATTTTCAAACAAGTATATTGAATGAATAAACATGAGTGCAAAAGACTTGTTTGAAAGTCTGACATTGTATGAAAATGATCAGAAATGAATGATATAGCAATTAAAGATTATGGTCAAGAATAACAGATATTTGTCTATACGAAACAAAATATAGACATTCTTGAAATGACAGTTTCGAAATGAAAAATATAGACAAGCGGAGTGTCTTACCATTGAAGAAAAATTGTTTCAATTTAGAGACATGGTAAGAACATGTTGAACAAAAATTCAAACCAGTGTGTGAATACTTGAAAGTATATAGAAAAGACAATACGCAAGTATTTATCTTTGGATACACACGGTTTGGTTATCAATTAAGCACAAAAATAAAAATGAAAAACATTTAAAATCACACTTCCAAATTATAAAATCTGTTTAAGAATCGGGAAGTGGTTTGAACATTTAAGAACATGTTTTCTATATCTGAAAGTTGTCCTTCTTTCAGATACATTTGAGATTAAGATAAGAAATTTACCTTTTCGAGCAATCTTAAATCTCAGAAAGTCAGCTGTAGTCATGTAGATATGATCGTGTCAGCTTCTCTCATCCTGTAAGTCTCAAAATCTAGTCAAAAATTTATTCACAAAATTTATTCGAAAATAAACGACTAAAAACAGTAAAACAATTATAGAACGAGTTCTGATCAGAAGTAATCAGAAATCATTATCTTACTCCTTGTTACTTATAAGCTCCCCCTAAAATCATGCATTGCAAAGATTTTGTCAGTTAAGCAAAATGCAGAAATTAGTTAATACTCCCCCTCAAATGAATGTAGATCATCTAAAATCTTCTCTTACTCCCCCTGAGATCATGGGCAAACAATTAAAGTGCAGGTATCTTTCAGAAATGAAAATAAAGAAAATGACGAAAAATAACAATTTGTAACTTTAGTAGGTAACAACCGATTATGTCTTAAGATTTAACATACCAAGCTTAGAGACAAGAAAATTAAATCTCTTTTCATCTAAGAGTTTGGTAAATAAATCTGCAAGTTGATAATCTGTTTTTACAAAATAAAGTTCAATTGTTCCTTTTTCAACATTATCTTTTATAAAATGATACCTTACATCAATGTGTTTGGTTTTTGTGTGTTGGACAGGATTAGCAGATATGGCAATCGCACTCTTCGAGTCACAATATATTGGGATTTTATCATACTTAAAGCCATAATCTCGTAACTGTGTTCGCATCCACAAGACTTGAGAGCAGCAACTAGCAGCAGCTACATACTCCGCTTCAGCAGTCGATGTAGAAACGCATAACTGTTTCTTTGAAGCCCAACTAACGAGCTTGTCTCCAAGAAGTTGTACGTGACCAGAAGTACTCTTTCTGTCCAACATGCAACCTGCATGATCTGCATCTGAATATGCAGTCAGTTGAAACCCTGTATCCTTAGGATACCACAAACCAAGGTCTGCAGTCCCCTTCAGATATCTAAAAATCCGTTTGACAGCAGCCAAATGAGATTTTTTGGGATCAGCTTGATATCTAGAACAAAGACATGTTGAGAACATAATATCTGGTCTACTCGAAGTAAGATACATCAACGATCCTATCATACCTCTATAGGTTCTAACATCAACACTTTTTCCCGAAGGATCAGTGTGGATCTTAGTTCCTGGTGCCATCGGGGTGCCAATAGATTTGTGATTTTCCATTTTGTACTTCCGAAGAATATCCAAAATGTACTTAGATTGATTTATAAAAATCCCCGTAGAAAGTTGTTTAACTTGTAATCCGAGAAAGAAATTCATCTCTCCCATCATACTCATTTGAAAACGTGACACCATGAGGTTAGAAAAGTTTTTGCAATATTTTGGATTAGTAGAACCAAATATTATATCATCAACATAAATCTGAATAAGAATAATATCAGCTTTTTCCTTCTTTATGAATAAAGTAGTGTCGATCTTACCTTTAGAGAAACCAGACATGACCAAGAATTTGGATAATACATCATACCAGGCTCGAGGGGCTTGCTTTAGTCCATAAAGGGCTTTGTCCAAGATATATACATGATCTGGCTTGTCTTGATTGACGAACCCTTCAGGTTGAGACACGTACACTTCTTCTTTAAGAATGCCGTTCAGAAAGGCTGTTTTCACATCCATCTGAAAGACTGTGAAGTTCTTATGAGCGGCGTAGGCGAGAAACATTCTAATTGCCTCTATGCGTGCTACTGGAGCATACGTCTCATCATAATCAATGCCTTCCTCTTGCCGGTAGCCTTTGGCAACAAGTCTAGCTTTGTTTCTGATGACGACACCATCTTCATCCTTTTTGTTTTTGAATACCCACTTAGTTCCTATCACGGTCTTTCCTTCAGGCTTAGGAACTAATATCCAAACCTTTAGGGCTTCAAACTGATTGAGCTCTTCTTGCATTGCAGATACCCAGTCCGAATCAGCAAGAGCCTCAGATACTCGAGTTGGCTCAATCTTGCTGAGGAATGAGTCATGCATACACTGATTAATAGTTGCTGATCTTGTCTGAACAGGATTGTCAACATCTCCAATTACTTGATGTAATGGATGGTCCTTGGTCCAGCGATGCTCATGTGGGAGTGGAATAGATGAATTCTGAACATGATCATCATCTTGAAATCCACTTTCAAAAACTTCAGTTTGAATTACAGGAGGGGGATTTTCAGTTGAAGACTCAGGTGCAGAAGTATTAGTTGGAACAACAGATTCTAACTGAAACAATTACTTCTGGCTCAGCATTAAGTTGTGGAACTTCAACTGTAGGAGTAACATTAGGAATGTGAGTTTCTGACTGAACGGGGGATACTTGTTCAGTAATGACCTCTGAAGTGACTGGATGATGACAACTTGTATCTTCAAACCTGTCAGTCACATCAGATTTAGCTACATTAGTTCCAAGAAACTCATCATAAAAGAATTCAAATAACAAATCTAAATCAGTTAAATGTGAAGTAGATGTAGAAGTGTTATCCGAATTTGTCGCTATAGACACAGGTTCTGGACTGATCTGCCCAGAAGCTAATACACCAGTGATAACGGGTTCTAAATTGATTTGATCAGAAGCCATATCTTCATCAAATGTGACATTGACGCTCTCCACAACTGTCTTTGACTTCTTTATATAAACACGATATGCTGCAGAAGTTGAAGAATAACCGATAAAGATGCCTTCGTCCGCTTTAGCACTGAATTTATTCAGACTCTCTCTGTCGTTAAGCACAAAACATTTACTCCCAAATATGTGAAAATATTTGATAGTTGGTGTTCTGTTGTTGATCAGCTCATATGGAGTCTTTTGAAATCGGCGGTGTATCATGGAACGATTTTGAGTATGGCATGCAGTCGACACAGCTTCAGCCCACAAGAATAGAGGTAGATCCGATTGACTAAGCATAGTCCGAGCGGCCTCGACTAGCGTCCTATTACGTCTTTCTACTACTCCATTTTGTTGAGGGGTTCTAGCAGCAGAATACTGATGTGAAATCCCAACTGAATCGAGATAATCATCAACAATCTTGTTCTTGAATTCTGTGCCATTGTCAGTTCGAAGGAACTTGACTTGTCGCTGCAGTTTCACCTGGGTCGTCTTTAAGAATGAAATGAGAACTTCCGGTGTCTCATCTTTTGAACGAAAAAATTTAACCCATGTGTATCTGGAGTAATCATCCACAATAACCAACACGTATTTCTTTCCTCCCAAACTCTGAGTTCTCATTGGACCACATAAATCCATGTGTAACAATTCTAACGGAGAACTAGTGCTTGGTTCAGGCTTCGGTTTATGAGCGGCTCTCTTCATCTTACCCTTCTCACAAGCTGCACATAAGTTTTCTTTTTCGTATTTCAGCTCAGGAAGTCCCTTTACTAATTTTCCACGAACCAGCTTGTTGATGTAACGAAAGTTCAAGTGAGATAACCTTCTATGCCAGAGCCAACTTTGCTGCTGTGAAGCTTTTGTCATCAAGCATACCTGATTGTCAATCTGAACTTTGGACAAGTTGATGGTGTAGAGGTTTGTCTTTCTATGTCCACCCAAGAATTCTGTTCCGTCTTCAGTACGAACTGAGCAACTCTTAGACTTGAAGTTGACCTCTAACCCTTTATCGCAGAATTGACCTATGCTGAATAAGTTGTGCCCCAAGCCTTCGACATAACTCACTTTACTGATCGTTATGTTGTCTTGTATAATGTCACCATATCCTAAGATAGGTGAAAGCTGATCGTTTCCAAATCTGACATTTCCACTGAATTTCTCTGTATAGTTAGACAATAAAGCTTTTTTCCCAGTCATATGCTTGGAACATCCACTATCCAAGTACCACATATGCCGGGTCTGCAAGAGAAATCAGGCAATAATAGATTTAGGTACCCATTTAAAAACGGGCCCTAACAGATTAGCACAAGATTTTGGCATCCACTTGAAAATGGACCCTCTGCTCTTTTGAAAACCTTTAAAAACATTTGATGTAGAAGAATATACATGATAAGATCCATACCAATCAGAATAATCATGAGAATAAGCAAAGTCAGTTTTCCGATAATTATAATGAAATTTAGTAGTAATAGGAAATAATTGAATCAACTGCTTTATTGAATAACGCTTGTAAGAAGTTACAAGGTTTTGTTTATGAGAAGCACATTGATCAACTACATCAGAATCACTACTAACAGATTTAGTACAAGAATTATCAGTAACTGATTCAGCTATCTCAGCATCCTTCTGTTTTGGTCTCCATTTGGATTGAGCTTTCAGCTTTTTCTTCCTTAAATCTGAAACATAAGATGTAGATTTATTAGGAAAAATAGATTTCTGTGACTGAGGTTTCTTTTGTGTACTAGTGTATTTCTGTTTCTGTAATCGCTGCTTCTTATGTTTCTTATAATTAGCATAGTAATCAGCAATTACAGAAACTTTGTCATTACTAACACCACTTGGTAACACTTTGTCATTTTCAAGACAAGTAGAATGATCAGGAAGTTTAGAATGAATGTCAAACATATCAAATTCTTCCATACTCCCATCATCAGAATTAAAAAAATCATTTGCAGACTCAAATAAGTCATCAGAATTATCAGAGAAAATTTGAGGTTCCTTTGAAACTGTAGAACACTTTGTTGATTTTTCTTGAAAAACAGTGTTCTTTATAACTGTAGAAAACACATTTTGTTCTATATCAACCAAAAGTTTTTTATCAGATAAAACATTTTCAAGTTCAACTATTTTGCTTTCAAGAATAGATGTAGGAACATAAACCTTTGCAATCGCAGGTTTTGCCTTCATCTCAGATGCGGAATAACTAACAAAATAGTCTTTTGAAAGAACTTTCGGTGTTTCTGAAAGATAACTATCATTTAACTTGACATAGTTAAATGGTAGTTGCATTTTCTTTTTATTCTTTCTGTTTTCAGTTTCTTTGGCCTCATCTTCATCTGACAATTTGGTAACAAATTTGGGTTTCAAATGAGTATGTTTACCAGCACAAGCAAGAAAATCATAGTTATAAAGTGCCGGCTGTTTTCTGATAGCTTTCTTAAGATAATGGGGGTTGTTAAAACCAAGTCCCCATCTTTGCTTAACATCTACCTCTTCATTAGGAGTATTAAGAAAGATGGTTTGATCTGTTTGATCTCTTTTATAAAGTTTAACTTCCAAACCATTTACCTTCTTGTTCAAATTCTTGTTTTCAACCTGCAGTTTATAAATAGTTAGTGCAGATTCATTTTTCTCAAACTCATATCTATTTACTTTACCTTCAAACTCAGAAATCTTCTTTTCAAAATTATCTACTTTAGATTTAGAATCAAAATCGGATTTGCGTAAAGAATCAATCAGATCTTTGTTTGAAATAACAGAAGTATTAAGTTCAAAGATCTTCTTGTTCTTTTTAGCAACCTTTTCCTTTTCATTTTTCAGATTATTTTGTAAATTATGAAGCTCAACCACCATGGTTTCCAATTTGGTAATAAAATCTTTTGGAGTTAAGTTTAATACCTCATTAACTTCTTCATCATCTGACTCGTCATTCTTGTCCTCTTTGCCCATGAGACAGATATGAGCATTTTCTTCTTTCTCATCACTTTCATCCTCAGAATGATCCAACCAAAACTCATCTTCAGCCATTAGAGCAATACCAGCTTCCTGTTGTCTTGCCAAAAGCAACTTATTCTGATAGTACTGAGAGTTGCGAACTTTCGGTTTTCGACAATCTTTAGCATAATGACCCAACTTGCCACAATTGTAGCATTTGATTGAATCAGGTGTTGGCTTCTCAACATCTGTGTAATCATTCACAAATTTCTTCTTCTCATCTGGTTTCTTCTCACCATACTTATTCTCTTCAAATCTTTTTCCTTCCACTCTTTCTCGATGCTCGTGGTTCTTTGAACTTGATGACGAATAGCGTTGAGAATTAGATCCCAGCTTCTTATAAAATTTCTTCTGAAAGGCACGGGTCAGCAATATCATGGCTTGTTTTAGACTTTCGCCATCATTACTTTCAGACACAGAACCAGACTCTGAACTTGAACTCACTTTCTTTTTCTTCTTCTTCTCAATCTTCTCTTTCTTTTCTTTCTTTGTCTCTCCAACCAAAGCTATAGGATCAGGAACTTGTACTGCTTTCTTCTTCTCAGCTCTTTTCTCTTCAACCTCTTCCTCATTCTGACGTAATGTCTCATAAACTTCGTGAAGAGGGATTTCACTTAAATCTTTCATCTGCTTCATCCTACGTGTGTGTTTCTTCCATTCAGGACGTAGGATGCTCAGAAATTTTACATTGTTTTCCAGCTGCTTCTTTTTAACTTTGTTCTTTGTGAGTTCATTCAGAAGCAAAGTGAATCTTTCATATGTGTCTTCTAGACTCTCATTCTCTTTTGCCTTGAATTCCTCATAGCTATTTATGCAGTTGGCCACCTTTATCTGATTCCCTATCTTTGATCCCATCATCATCTTTTCCAATTGATCCCACATCTGTTTAGCATTATGTTTGAAGCTGTCAATCTTGATGTAGATATCATTTGGAATGCTTTGGAGTAAAAGAGATCTTGCTTGCTTATCAGCTTTAAATCTACTCTTTTGTTCTTCTGAGTACTGAGAGAAGTAAACTTTAACTGGTTTTGTCTTTATTTCCTTTTCTCCATCTCCATCATCACTTTCACCATCAACATTATTACCATCATGATCATCAACAGGTACATGAATTGTGATTGGTTTCATGGGACCTTCAGTAATCGATAGAAGTATGTTCTCTCCATTTGAATGTCTATCTATGAAATCCAGGAATCTGTCTTTCCATTGTTCGTATTCACCTTTGAACAAAACTGGAGGCTTGACATCTGTTCCGATTGAAAGTGCATCTTTGGAAGTCATCTTCTTTAAACCTGTTTGATAAATATAACAAATAAGAAACTAGAAATGATCGTTAGTCCAAAATATGAAATCACAAGAAAAATCTTGAAATCTGGAAAAATCAGAAAATTCGAAATTTTTTTTGACTAAGTGCCAGAACTCGCAAGTCACTATTAAACTCGCAAACCCAAAAACTCGCAGACTGAAGAACTCGCAAACTAAGCCTTGCGCGTTCTATAAATTCTCAACCAAACGCGCAGACAAACTCGCAAGCAAACTCGCAAGAAAACTCGCAGAAATTTGCGCGTTTTGAGAAACTCGTAAGCAAACACGCAGAGCAAACTCGCAGATCGACGAAACTCGCAAGCGCCTGAACTCTCTAACCACTGTTCATACTAGAACTCGCTAACTGTGATGTGCGCGTTTCCCAAACTCGCAGATCGAAGCTTGCGCGTTTGAACTAAACTCGCTAGCCACTCTTGCGCATTTCAACACTTAGAATTATTTCTTGAAGTTTCAAACTCGCAGGTCGATGAACTCGCTGATCACTGTTCCTCCTCAAACTCGCAAGCCTAAGGACTCGCAAGTCACTATTCCTTCTTAAACTCGCTAGCTTCAATTAGCGAGTTTGATGAACTCGCTGGCCACTACTAGCGCGTTTCTTGAAACTCGCAAGTAGCCTTGCGCGTTTGAGACCAAAACCCTTCTTTCGACTTGCGTGTTCTACCCTGATGAACCTTGCGCGTTTCAAGATGAACTAGCGCGTTTCATGAAGAACTTGCGCGTTCTAGCGATCTAGCGCGTTCTTCCTACTGTCGACCCAAAAACCTGAGTTTTTCATCTGAAATCGATCTTTTCTTGTCCAAACGATCTGAAACTCTGAACAAACCTTTGTAATCAACCCAAGAACATATTACAATACATGAATTTTACAAACAAACACTCATTACACAAAATGATCGATGAAACAGTAACAACGACTCGTGAACAAAAACTCAACCAAAATCTAAAAAATTGTGAGAATTACAGTGCAATACTGAAATTAAAGTACATAGACTCGATCTATTACACTTTTTTTAACAATTCCTAATCAAAATCTGCTCCAAAAACACTCTCAAATTCAGAACTTGAATTTTCTTGAATGAACAGTGACGAACAATCCAGACTTTGATTTTTCTTGATTCGACTTCACTTTGGATCTGCTCTGATACCAATTGTGTGTCCCTGATTCTAGTTTCTAATCTATAATACAATCAAACAAACAAAATTGAACAACCAAATTACCTGTTTGATTATCTGATTTCTCAAATTACACTTTCTCTCTCTAGAACTTTCTCTCTCTCTAAATCGTATTCTCCAAATCTGTTATATGTTCTAATTTCACACACACCTAAAAATAAAAGAGAAAAAGTATTTATACTAACATCTAATACAAGGAAACAACAAAAACATCTAAACTAATACATTGACTTTTAGATAAAAAGACTTTGACTTTTAATGAGATTTGACTTTCTTTAGCTTTGACTTTCTCAACTTTGACCTTCAGTATTATTGATCTTGTATCCAACAGATTTATGCTCTAACATGTAGTACTCGGAATTTCGAACCTTTGTGTTAATCATAAAATCCCAAAACAATCAAGCAATTCTCATAATATGATCAAGAAATAGAGAGAGAAACTAGAGAGAGAAAGTAGATCTTGAATCCATTAGTCACAAGTCTGAATATTACAATGACAAGCTTACAACTCTAGTTACAAGATTCTTACAAAGCCACAAGGCTAAAAACCTATTTATACCACAAGATTAACTAAGACTTAACCACTAAGAAAACTAAACATGCTTTGACTAGTCTATTACAAAGACAATGTTGACTTTTACATCTTTGACTTTCCTATTAAATATTGGATACAATATTTAGACTTAACAATTTCCTCCTTTGTATTCAAGATTTAATAAAAATTTGATACAGATCTTCAGCTCTTGATTCTTCAGCTTTTGTCTCTTTAGCTTTGAACTTTGAAGCTTTCACAGTCTTTACTCTTTCAGCCTTTAGAAGAATCTTGAAAAGTCTTTTTCCCTTTGAAGCTTTGGAAAGTCAACATGCCTTGAACGCGAAACTGAAATCTTGAAACTTTTGAAAAACATTGACAACTTTGAAACAACAAATCTTCGAACAATGAAACAGCTTTGAAAACTTTATCTCTGAAATTTCTTTCATCTCTGAGCAAAATTGTATCTTCATCACTTTGATCTCTGGACTGTCTTCAGAAAACAATCTTTCACAAATCATATTGATTTATCTTTGAACAAACTTTCTTCCAGAGTCTTTTGTCTTTGAATAAGCAGAAGCAATTTTCACTTTGACAACTCTTCATAGCTTTGAAATTGATCTTTGGAAATTTCACAAATCATATTGATTTATCTTTGAACAAACTTTCTTCGAGAGTCTTTTGTCTTTGAATAAGCGGAAGCAATTTTCACTTTGACAACTCTTCATAGCTTTGAAATTGATCTTTGGAAAATTTCCCCCCTTTTTGATGATTGAGAGCAACATGATCATCAAAACTTCATCAATTTCATCACAGTCTTTGATTTCCCCTTTTGTAATCAAATAACAATCTCCCCTTTGACAGTCGCCGCGCTTTGATCTGAGTAACTGAATCATGAACTATATATACCCGAATATTTTCAAATTCGGATATAATTAACGTGGTAACCCTGATTCAACAAATGAAACAGTTAGGAATGTCTGTCAGTAACACAAAGTCACTGTGTACAACGAATGTACAATTTAAGGAGCTGGCTTGATGAGGACTCCCCAGGACTTCCATTCAAACATTGAAAAACACAAGGTTTATCTATGAATGTTCTGACAGAAAAACAAATTTTCTGTGTGATCGTGCTTGTGTATGAAAGAATTTAGGCACAATGATTTTGTTTCATAAGGCTCAAATTGTGTAAACTGTTGAGACAGCAACATGTATTACACAGACTCAATGTGCATGAAAGAGGTGCGAAGGTGGGGCAACTTTCCTTCTTTTTCAATATCTAAATCTTCCGAGTGAAGATTAGATAGCATATATGTTGCATCCCCAAAGAAAATGAAACATTTATTTGTTAAGAAAGAAATGAGTGGTTGGTGGGGTTAATGCAAGAGTTGGCATGGGCTCACTGCCTGTTTCAATGATGGTCACCAAAGAATGTGAACCAATCAGAAATGTGGCTGCCCGGCTCAGAAAGTGGTAGGTGTAGAGTTCTGATATTCTTTTAACTCTGATCTCACACCCTCTTTCTTTTTATCTTTATGCTCACTTCTAACCCAACTCTCATTTCCATTTTTCCGCTCCACACAATGAGAATAACTCAATCGGATGAGTTATCTCCCCCACTCTTTGATTTTGACCCCTCACCTCTCAATCACTCAAGGATAACTTCCTGGGTAGGAAACACAGGTTGACGTGAATCCATGGAAGTTCTGTTTAAGCTCACACACGAATCCCATGTTATTTCTAAGAAGAATCGTTGCTCAACAATTTAATTGAACAGTTAAGCACAAGATGTATGATAACATTGTCAACATGTATGCTCATGAGATTTGAGCAATTTGAACAATGAAGATCTCTCAAAACAAGAAAATTGAATGAAAGAAATGAAATCAAGAGAATTGTTTTGAGAATCTGACAATGAATCAATCAGATCAAATAAAATGGTTAGGGTATCAAAGAATTGGAAATTTGTTTATATGAACGAATATAAACAATATATCAATGAAAGCACAAATATGAAAAAGATTAATGATGCTCAACAACTTTGAATTTCAAACGGGGGTATTACCATCAAAGAAATTGTTTTGATATGAGACATGGTAATAACAAATTCAAATGAAATACTGAACCGATGTGTGTGAATACTTTACAGTATATGGATAAGATAATACACAAGTATTGATCTTTAGAAACACACGGTCAGTTAGACATTAAGCTCAAAATTTGAAAAACATTTAAAAGCTCACTTCTGAATTCATGAAATCTTTAGAGAACTAGAAGTGGTTTAAACATTTCAGAAAACGTTTTTCATGTTCGAAAGTTGTTCTTCTTTCAAACAATCCATTAGTCACAAGTCTGAATATTACAATGACAAGCTTACAACTCTAGTTACAAGATTCTTACAAAGCCACAAGGCTAAAAACCTATTTATACCACAAGATTAACTAAGACTTAACCACTAAGGAAACTAAACATGCTTTGACTAGTCTATTACAAAGACAATGTTGACTTTTACATCTTTGACTTTCCTATTAAATCTTGGATACAATATTTAGACTTAAAATTTTGTTTCTGGAAATCCTTTGCAAAATGACCGAGTTTCCCGTAGTTATAACACTTTACTGGCTCGGGCTCTTTCTTTTCTCCACTTCTATATCTTTTCTCTTCTGGTTTCTTCCCATCAAACCTCTTTCCTTCAATCCTCTCTTTATGCTCATAATTTCTTGAACCCGAAGAGTATTGTTGACTGTTCGAAATAGGCTTCTTGTAGAACTTATTTTGGAAAGCTTTCGTGAATAGTAGTATAGCCTGTTTCAGATTCTCGCAGTCATCGGAGTCAGAATACTCCGCACTATCAGCTTCTTTAGATTCAGAAATTACAACCTTCTTCTTTTTCTTGATACTCATCGATCTCTTCTCTTTCTTCTTTACCACCTAGGCAACAGGATCAGTAACCACCTTTTCATCTTTCTTTTTCTCATCTTTAATCTCCTCCACCTCTTCTTCATTCTGTCTTAAAGTCTCATACACTTCGTGTAGTGGTATCTCGTTCAGATCCTTCATTTGTTTCATCCACCTTGTGAACCTCTTCCACTCCGGCTGCAGTATGCTCAAGAATTTGACATTTAGCTCAATCTGAGACTTCCTGACTTTGTTTTTGGTGAGCTCGTTCAACAAAGTGACAAATCTGTCATAAGTAGCCTCAAGAGATTCAACCTCCTTTGCCTTGAATTCCTCGTAGTTGTCAGGCAGTTTGAGACTTTAAGCTGGTTACCAATCTTGGATCTAAGAATCATCTTTTCGAGCTGATCCCACATCTCTTTGCCCGTGGCATTGTAGATGTCAATCTTCACGTATATCTCGTTCGGGATTCCTTGTAAGATGAACGATCTAGACAGTCTGTCAGCTTTGACCTTTTTCTTTTGTTCATCTGTGTACTCTTCTAGAGGCAGTAGGTATTCCTTCTGTTCACCTTCCTCTCCTTCATTTTAAACCACATGAACCTTCATAGGAGGTTTCATTACTCCTTCCTTGAGAGATATCCGGATATAGTCACCCAAATCATTGCGATCAATGAAATCCAAGAAGCGGTCCTTCCATTGTTCATATTCGCCTTTGAAAAGTACCGGTGACTTCACATCAGTTCCAATAGCTAATGTTTCCCTTGAAGTCACCCTGTCAATAAAACTGTACAATAAGAACTTAAAATGATCGTTAGTTCAATCGAAATCAGAATACAGAAAAAACTTAGAAAGAGTTTTTCAGAAAATAAAATTTCCAAAAATCTCCTAAGTATGGAATTCGCACATAACAAATAAGACAAACACAATTCGCATACACAATTCGTAGACAACAATTCGCACAAACAACAACCTTAAGAATTCGCACACACACAAAATTCAGAATTCGCACACTATAAAATTCGCACGTAGTTATATGCGAGTTCCAAGAATTCGCACATAACACTATGCGAAATCTGGACTTAGAAAAATTTGAAAATCAACTTTTCGCATAATAGAATCATACGAATTCTGTACTTGATAAATTTTTCAACCTTGAGCAATTCACATGGATACGAATTCTTGACTTAGAAAAAATTTTAAAACTTCTCATGCGAAATCTGAACAATTCGTATATCAAGCACAATGCGAATTCTAGGAATTCGTATGCTACCATATGCGAGTTCCTCACTTTTCGCACACAGGCATTATGCAAATTCTTTCCTTATGGATTTTTTTCTAGAAACTTTTCGTATAAAGAGCTTATGCGAATTCTGGCTTTTCGTACACAAGCTTGTACGAATTATGAGGATTTCTTATAACACACACATGCGAATTCAGCACATTTCACATATCACTATCATGCGAATTCTATACTTGTGAAATTTTCAGACAAAAATATGCGAAATCTCTTAATCTGCGAGTTCTTGGTATGAGTTCTTGATGCGAGTTCTTGAAGTTTATGTGAGTTCTTCGAATATCGACTAAAAACCACTCAGATCAACTGAAAAACCCATCAAATCTTCAAAGTTCGATCTGTTACTTTGACAATTTGATTACTAATACATCTTGAATCAATTACAATCAATGAATTTCAAAGAAATTCAATCAAACAATCAAATTGAGTCTATTACAGTGCTTTCGAACTCGTGACTTTAAAAACTCCTAAAAATTCTAGAATTGAACGAATTACAGTGCAAGATTTCCACAAATCAATACAATATTGTTCTAAATCACTATACGAACACAATTCACTCAAACAAACTCGCAATTACACACAACAATTCAAAACTCGATCAAGAAATCAAGAAACAGTGCGAACGTCCATATTCTTGATTGATTCCAATTTGAACTATGCTCTGATACCAATTAATAATCCCAGATTCAAGTTTTAATCACAGTTTATTAACAATGACAATAGTAATTCAATCAAATTCCATCTTACATTCAATCAAAGAATCAATACGATGAAAAATGCTCTCTCAAACTTTCTCTCTCTAGAAACTGATATGCGTACTAAGCTCTTTGAACAACAACACTTACTTCCAACTCTAAACTAGCCATATCCCTATTTATACACACACAACTCTCACTAAAAAAAAAAACACAAACACTTTGACTTTGACTTTTATTACAAAAGACTTTGACTATGCTTTAAGAGTTGACTTGAGCTTTGACTTTCAGTCTTCAATTTTCTATGATCTTGTATCCAACATATATCGTCCCTGTATATACAAATATATGTATATATGTTATATATATATATATATATATATATAGTGTTTAGTTCATTTGAGAAATGATAAATATATGAGAAATAGAGAAGTAATTCTAGCCATTCATATGGTCAATATCGGATTTGACTAGTCAAATATTGCGGCTTTGACCGGTCAAAAGTTACGGCTTTGACTGGTCAAAAGTTGCGGCTATCCCAAAAATAGAAGGACAATTTCGTAAATTTTACAAAACACACGAGCTGTGTTCATATATGAACATGTATAATTCACATATGAACCTTTGTGATTCATATATGAATCAGTTGAACTAACTAACAGATTCATATATGAACCTTTGTGATTCATATATGAATCTGTATGAATCACAAAGATTCATATATGAACCTTTGTGAATCACAAAGATTCATATATGAATCTGTATGAATCACAAAGATTCATATATGAATCAGTTGAACTAATTAACAGATTCATATATGAATCTTTGTGATTCATACAGATTCATATATGAATTCATCCCGTGTATTTTACGAAATTACCCCTCTACCTTCTATAGACCACACAAGGAATTATCCGGTGCTTCGCGGTCAAAGCCGCAAATGTTGACCAGATGAATGGCTAAGATTACTTCTCTATTTCTCATATATTTACAATTTCTCAAATGAACCTCTCCCTATATATATATATGTTAACAATATATGTTATATATTGTTTAATTACATATAGGTCCCTAATGTTTTATGGTCTTTAGAAGAATAAGAAAAACCAAAGAAGGTTTTCAAAAAGAGAGAAAAAACATGGTTGGATGAAAATACCCTTGATTCTAACGGATAATTTTAACAGAGTTAGTGACCAGGGACGATTTTCAAAGCAAAATGCAAACAGTAGGGACGCTCACTGTAGTTATTAAAGTATAGGGACCATTTTCGAGGAAATGTGTAAACCTCAGGGACAATTGCAGTTTACTCTTATTTTTATTTAAAGTAAACTACAATTTTGGTCCCTCAGGTTTACTCGTTGCTCTGAAAATGGTCCCTAGACTTCAATAACTACAGTGAACGTCCCTACTATTTGCATTTTGCTTTGAAAATCGTCCCTGCTTACTAACTCCGTTAACATTGTTCGTTAAGTGAGGGGTACTTTCGTCCAACCATTATTTTTTCTCTCTTTTTGCAATTATTTTCTTATTTTTTTTTAAACCATAAAACATTAGGGACCTAATTGTAATTTACTCTCATTTGTGTGTGTGTATATATATATATATATACAAATGTATATATATATATACGGCTAATGACTTCTCCGGCCAATTCCATCAGTTTCGCCGCCGACAAATCTCCATTCTCCGACTGCAACCTTATCATTGCATCCTCACCCACCATTTTCATTTTCATTTCCACTTCCCACAAACCACTACTCATGTTAATATTCTTCTTCATCATCTTGTTGTTAATCTGTAATGTAGCTCTCGTCAACATCCGAGTATCACCAACTTCCATCTTCACTTTTTCTGGTTTCCGGTGGTGATTGATGCATCGTGGATGCAACTGAGATTCTAAATACAAAACTTTTCCTTTCAATTCGTTGATATGACAAGCGGCATCCGCCAAGAGGGATGCCTTGTCCATTCTCGACACCATTGGGACGACGGAGCGCAATGTGTAGAAACGTTGGTTGAGCTTCTTGCGCCGCTGTCGTTATGCCTCCACGTGGCTAAGAGGAGGTTCTCGACCACCTGACTTCGTCTTCGCCTTTCCTTTCTTCTTCGTGGCTAAGAGGAGCTTCAGATTTTGGGGTATGGGATTTTCAATCGAGGGCGGTGAGGGGTTAAGAGATGTTGGTGGTGAGTGCCATAAAGGTTATATCAAGGGAGGTTTTGGGTTTGTCGCAAAGAGCAGGGAGGGTTGGGGAGTTGGAGATTTTGTCGATTGGGGTGTAGTAGATGGGGATTCTACCGACAATCGAGTTTTTAGATAGGGAGAATCGACAGAGGGTTTAGAGGGCTTACCAGCAGTGGAGGTGGGGGTTGCTCTCGGTGGTGGCGATGGTTTTCTGACGGTAACGATGTCCTGGTCGGTAGTGGTGAAGCTTATGCCTCCAGGTCTATGAAGCAGGGCTCTGCCCCTTTCTTGTTTGTTGTGAGCATCGCCCGCCGGCGCTAGCTCCTTCTCACCGGTGGTAGGGGTTGCTCTCGGTGGTGGCGATGGGTTTTTGAAGGTTGAAGCGATGGTAGATTACAAAGGAGAGTAAATTACAATTAGGTCCTTAATGTTTTATGGTTTGAACGAAAATAAGAAAAAAACAAAGAAAATTGCAAAAAGAGAGAAAAAATATAGTTGGATAATAATATTCCTTTCTTAACTGAGTTTTTTAACGTAGTTAGCGATCAGGGACAATTTTCAAAGAAAAATGTAAACAATAGGGACATTCACTATAGTTATTGAAGCCTAGGGACCATTTTCGCAGGAACGTATAAACCTCAGGGACCAAAATTGTAGTTTACTATTTTATTTATGAGATAATTACACTTTTGGTCCCTGGCGTTTGTTGATTTCTTTGAAAGTTGGACATGTACTTCAATAAGTCAAGTTATAGTCCCTGAGGTTTGGCCAAAGCGTCAACAATTACGCATGCATTTGATAAAGATAACACATTTCACAAAATGACGACATTATAGTGGGTGTCAACATCACATAACGTTACCTAACGAACTCACATATCGTGTCCGTTGTTTTGGCTTAAACTCGACAACTAGGCAAACTCACACAACATGTTGCCCTGCAATTGTGTCTTGACCACAGACTCACACAACATATATGTTACCATTGTACACCCACATAGCCATCCAAATATCAAAATATGTTCATGTATGTTCAAAATATCACACTTTTATCCATATGCTACATATGATAAAATCACGAAGAGAAATAACAAGTTTGCATAGAATTGTAATTAATGCATACAACCCATTTAAAAAGTCACGTGAAACTCACCGTATAAGTCGTAACTCCAAACCGTTCCTCGAAGTGGCTATCAACATCCCGTTATGGACTGAACTATGATCCTGTCTATGTGCTCAATCCTTTGCCAATGACTCGACCATAGTTTTGTTTTGATTTCTTTTTCCTTTCGATGACCACCTTTCACCCAAATACCTTTATTTATAATGTGGTTTGAAACCGATTATGAAGAAAACGAATCCATAAGGTCTCACCATATTGAATGTCCATATAAAATATTTTGGCGGTTTCAAACTCTTGGGTTACAAGCTCATTGAATCACATTTCAACTTTTAGGTCAAAATTCTTTAGTTTCTTTGCCTTTACACAACAAGTCCCTGTAAATTGATAACTATCATTTTTTTCTTGGTTATTACATTTTGTCCCATGTTGTTCCACCTATTTTGGTGGAACAAGAAAATGCCTTTTTTTGTCCCATCTTGTCCAACCATGTCAAGTCTTTGTCCCTGTCCAATGTCGCACCAAACATGGGACAGTGAATTTTTGTCATGTCTCATGTCACGCCAAACGTGGGACGGTGAGTTTTTGTCCCGTCCCGTCCCACCTAGTCTGCAAACCAAACGCACCGAAAATAGAAAACCATGTACACAAAGATTTGTTAGTAGCACCGAAAATAATATCATCAACATAAATTTGTACTAAGCAAATATCCAAGTTTGAATGATATATAAAAAGAGTAGTATTGATCGAGCCTTTGGTGAAGCCGGATTTGACTAAGAAAGCTGACAACTCGTCATACCACGCCCTTGGAGCTTGTTTCAAGCCGTACAATGCTTTATCGAGAAAATAAACATAATCTGGACGATCTTTGTCAACAAATCCCTCTGGCTGAGATACATATACTTCTTCTTTCAGCTTGCCATTGAGAAATGCCGTCTTGACGTCCAATTGATATACTGTGAAGTTGCGATAAACAGCGAAGGCAAGAAACATTCGGATAGCTTCCAATCTGGCAACGGGTGCAAATGTTTCATCGTAGTCAATACCTTCTTCTTGTCGATATCCTTTGGCTACCAACCTTGCTTTTTTCCGTACGACGAGACCATCTTTATCCTTTTTGTTCTTGAAAATCCACTTAGTGCCAATAACGCTTTTTCCTTTCGGCCTTGATACAAGTCTCCACACTTTGAGCGCATCAAATTGATTAAGTTCCTCTTGCATAGCAATAATCCAATCTGGGTCCTCCAACGCTTCAGAAAATTTTGTAGGTTCAATCTTGCTTAGGAAGCAAGTGAAGAGACATTCGTTGGAAGTAGCCGACTTGGAGCGTGTAGAAACACTTGCTTGAGGATTTCCAATAATTTGATGAATTGGATGAGATCTTGTCCATTTTGTTGTATGAGGGAGAGGATCAATTACATCTTGAACCACTTCTAATTGATGAGAGGGAGGTTCAGAAACTTCTACATCAGATGAAGAGATAGAAATAGTTTCAACTTGAGGAGGAGGTATCTCAACAATCTCTGAATCAGATTCGGGAACAGTTTGTTGAATAGCATCATTCTGTACTTCTTCCTGAAGTGATTCCCCTTGAACAGGTTGATCTTGAATAGACTCTTCTTCAATAGGTTTTCAAGAATAGGCTCAGTTTCTGATTGAACATTGTCTGATTGAACAAATTCTTGTTGTGTCGATTCTTGTTGAACAAGAGAGACTGGACCAGCATCATTGTCAGAGATAGATGCAGTGGAATTTGGAATAGATGAGCTCTCAGTTTCCTGATTCAAAACATTAGAAACATTTTCAGAATTAGATCTAGGCACATCATCATAAAAAATTTCAAACAGAAAATCAAGATCAGAAAGATTAGGAGAGGGAGTAGAAGAATCCTGGTTATCCGGTGAAAGAGAAGGTTCTGAACTGATTTGTTCAGAAACGGAATTTTCAGTAATAGCGGCTTCTGAGTCTGAGTGACTAGAAACCAAGTCAACAGCTTCGTCACATTTTACATTGACACTCTCTATAACCTTTCTTGCAGAGAACAGAAAAACTCTATAAGCAGCAGAGTTTGAAGAATAACCCAAGAATACACCCTCGTCTGCCTTCGGACTAAACTTGTTGAGATTCTCCCTGTCATTCAAAACGTAGCATTTACACCCAAATGACTTGAAATACTTGATGTTCGGTTTGATCCCGTTCATAAGTTCATACGGTGTTTTGTTAAAGCGACGATGTAGAATTGATCTGTTCTGTGTATGACAGGCAGTTGACACTGCTTCAGCCCAGTAAGATAAAGGTAGACCTGAATAAGCGAGCATTGATCTGGCGGACTCAACAAGCGTTCTGTTTCTTCTTTAAACAACGCCGTTCTGTTGTAGAGTACGTGCAACAGAAAATTGTTGTTGTATGCCTTGAGATTCATAGAATGCCTGAAGAGTACTGTTTTTGAATTCAGTGCCATTGTCAGATCTTACCACTTTCACATGCTTCTGCTTATTTGTCTGAGTTGTCTTGATGAGATTGATGAGTACTTCAGGAGTCTCGTCTTTTGACTTCAGAAATTTTACCCAAGTATATCTGGAGTAGTCATTAACAATCACCAAAACATATTTCTTATGTCCTAAACTCTTTGTCTTCATAGGACCACACAAATCAACATGCAAAAGATCAAGAATAGCCGACGTGCAGTGTTCAGGTTTAGGTTTGTGAGGAGCTTTCTTCATTTTTCCTTTCTCACAATCCTGGCATAGATGGTCTTTCTGGAAACGAAGAAGTGGAAGACCTCTCACTGAATCATTCTTGACCAGGCGATCCATATACTTGAAGTTAAGATGAGCCAGTCGACGATGCCAAATCCAACTTTCATTGATAGAGGCTTTGGATAGTAAACACATATCTGATGAGATCTTAACTTTGGAAAGATCAATTGTATACAAATTAGATCTTCTCTTTCCAACCATTAAGTCTTTGCTACTATCGTTCTTTACAGCAACCCTTTTTGATTTGAAGCTGACTTCAAGATCTTTATCGCAGAATTGGCCGATGCTGAACAGGTTGTGACTTAGACCCTCGACATACCTTACTCTTTTGACAGTTATGTTTCCTTGAACTAGATCGCCATAACCAAGAATCGGAGTTGTCTCACAATTGCCAAATTTCACACGACCGCAACATTTATCTTTAAAATTAGACAGAAGAGATTTGTTGCCAGTCATGTGTTTTGAACAACCCGAGTCCAGATACCATAATCGACTTAGCTGCACACACAGAAACTACACCTTTTTAGGTACCCATATGCTTATGGGTCCCTTGTTAGATTTATGTCTTTTATTTTTCACAGATATATTTTTCATGCAAGAATGAAAGCAATTATCCATAGAAGATAAAACACAATCATCAGAATCAGAACTAGAAGAAGCATATGAGATATTCTTTGATATATCAATCATTTGCTGAAAAGAATATTTTGGGTTTTTATTACATGAAGCAAATGTACCAGTATCACAAAGAGTGTCTACACATTTAACTCCTAACAGTTTAGATTCTGGTGATTGCTGTTTAATCTTCCAAATCTGCTTTGGTGACTTCCTCACAATCCGATCTGATGAAGAAAAATCAGAAACATTAGAATTTCCAGATAAGACAGTATCATGTTTCTTTGACTTCTTTGATCTTCTTCTTTTACACTTCTTTTTATAAAATTGAGCATTTAGCAGTAAAGAATCATCAATAATTGAATCAGAAGAAGAAACTTTATCAAAGAAATCAGTCTTAGCATTTGATATTGAAGAACTAGTCTCGGAGTGAAAATTTTCAAAAATGCACAAGTCTGGAGGAGGTTTGCGCTTCCCATTGGAGGCGCAAACTTAGCTTTGCGCGTCCAACTGCATGCGCAAACTTTCAGTTTGCGTTTCCAACATGGAACGCAAATACTCATTGTTTTTCAAAACTTTAGCATTTTCCTTTGAATCTTTTGAAAATTCAGTAGAAATTTTGTCTTCAAAACTTGTTTTTATTATTAAAAGAAATATATCGTTTTCTAAACAAGTTTGAAGATCTTGTTCTTCCAATCGATCTTCAAGATCAACAATTTTTTCTTCTAACACTAATGGGGGAATGTATTTCTTAATATCATAAGACACCGGAGATACATTTTCCTTATCAGTGTTAGCAAATATATCAACAAAATCTGTTGATAATGAAGATTTATTGAAAGATTTGATATTTAAAATCTTTTGAAAATTTCTGGATTTCTTAGATTGATCAGGAAAATACTTTGCATTTTCAGAGGTGTAAACAAATGGCATTTCCATCCTTTTATTTTTCATCCTTTTCACATTTTCATCTTCCAAAATTTGTTTCTCAGTTGTCCAAAAGAATTTAAACCGAGGAGCATATCTTGCAAGAGTAAAATGATCATATTCATATAAAGTAGGAACTTCATTTTTAGCATGATTTAAAAAATGCGGATTTTCGAAACCAAGTCCCCACTTTTCTTTTATAGCTTCTTCACTCATTGGTTTGTTCATGTAAATGGTTTGCTCAGATTGTTCTCTTTTATATAATTTCCTTTCTAAAACAATTATTTTCTCAGAAAGATTTTGATTTGAAGAAGTCAGTCCAGACAACGAATCACGATAAGTCTGATTTGAATTTTATAGATCAACTAACTGCTTTTGAAATTTCTCTTTTGTATCAATTAAAATTGATTTTTCATCTTTTAGAGAAATTTGCAGTTTATCGATTAAATCAGACTTTTCTTGATTTTTAAACTTTTCAGAAACGAACTTTGAGCGCAAATCATGCAAAGCAGTGATAAAAACATTCATTTGAGATAAAGAAGAAATTATAGTTAAACGCAGATATTACCTCAGAATCATCAGATGAGGTATCCTCTTCCTCATCATCACTTTTATCGTCACCAATAAAACACATAACCGTAGTCTCCTCATTTTCAGCCTCGTTGTCCGAATGATCCAACCAATATTCTACTTCGACCAACAGGATGGTTCCACTTTCCTTCTTTTCAGCTAGAGCCAACTTCTTTCGGTAAAAAGCAACATCCTTTACCACTTTGACTCTGCAATCCTTAACCATATGTCCTGGCTTCCCACAGTTAAAACAGTTCATCACCTTTTTGTCATCTTTCTTTTGGTCAACTACCTTAGTTGGTTCATACTTTGGAGTGTATGTCTTTGAATGAGCACCAGGTTCTATCTTCTTAGAACCAGAAGTAAACCGCAGGTTGTTCGACCCAGGTCTGTGCTTGAATTGTTTCTGATAATGCTGAGTTAAAAGAATCACGACCTTTTCGAGAGCTTCGCCATCATCATCTGTAGATCCATCATAAGTCGATTCGGTCAAAGCTTGCTCAGACAGTTGGCTAGCTATAAGAGCAATGGGATCTACTGACAGAGGCTTGTTCTTCTTATCCATTTTCGCCTTCTTCTCCATTACCATAGATTCATCTGTCATCAAGATTTCGTATAACTCCTGAATTGGCATGGTTGAGATTCTGACATCGTTTCTCATTCTGTGGCATGACTTGTTCCACTCTGGTTGTAACGCGTTTAGGAATTTCAAGTTAGCCTCCAACTCAATCTTTATAACTTTAATCTCGTAAAGATCATTGATGATAGCCCAGAATCGATCAAAAACACTCTTCAAACTTTCCCCATCCTTAGCCTTGAACTTTTCAAAGTTGTTCATGTACCTAGTCTGTCGCAACTGAGTAGACATTGTAGTACCAAGCATAATCTTCTCAAGTTGAGTCCACATCAGCATTGGATTATGTTTGAAGCAATCGATTCTGTTATAAATGGAGTTGGAAAGAGAAAGAATCAGATTTGACTTAGCTTGACTGTCAGCTTGATAACGAAGGAGCTCATCAGCATCATATTCTATTAATGCTTTTTCTACTGTTGAAGCATCAGAGGTTGCAGTAGCAGGAATAACCTTCATTGGCCTTACCATTGGACCTTTAGTCAAAGACTTCATTATATTGTCCCTATTCGGTTGTCTTTCAATGAAGTTGATAAACCGATCCTGCCACTATTCGAATTCGTTCTCATTTATGAGTACTGGTGGACGAGTATCAGACCCCAAAGACATCATGAGGTCATTCTTGTAGAGTTGAGCTTGCAAAGACATCTTTTGAGAAAAACAGAAATTTCAGACAAAGATTCTAAGTCTGGAGCTTGCACAAACAGAAGGTTTGCGTATTCAGTGGGGTGCGCAAAGTATACCTTGCGTATGCAGAGAGGTACGCAAACTTGGCTTTGAGTAAGCAGGGAGGTACGCAAACTGAGTGATACGAGTACCAGACTTCAGATAACGAAGGATGCGCAAACTTGAAGTTTTCGGACCACTGAGGATATGTAAGATGAGATTTTCGGACCACCAAGGGTGCGCGATCTGAGGTTTGCGTATCTGACAGAATACGCAAACTAAGCTTTGCGTATTAAGCTTGAGCCGCAAACTGAAGAGGTGAACTTTTCGGAAGCCACTTGGTGCGCAAAATAAGTCTTGCGTATGTAACTTGATGCGAAAACCTGAAATACACTAACACCAAAATTAGAAGAACAGTGAACTTGCGCAAATCAAAATGAATGATGCGCAAATCTATATGAATGATGCGCAAACATACAAGAATGATGCGCAAACCACAGAAAATCAAATATAATGCGTAAGATCGATTCTAGCCATGAAAATAAAGCAAGAAATCCACACTCTGATTATCGAAAACAACTTTCTTACACAATTCAACTAACAATTTCGATTAAAAACAACAAAAATTCAAAATCGTGAAAGAACCAGTACGTGAACTCGTGTTTCCAGAAAATCACAAAAACACAAAATTAAAGATCAGATCATGGTTTTTATGCAAACTAATGTGGATCAAATATGATCGACTATCACAAACGCAACTAAAGAGATCAAAAACGCCTAATGTGAATCAATCAAATCAAGAATCTCTGCTTATTCTACCAATTCAGTATCTAAAATCAATTTCTCTCAATCCTCTCAAGATCTAGTATGCTCTGATACCAATTGAAAGTCCAAGAATCTCTAAATCTTTAGAGAAAGAAAATAGAGAGAGAAAAGTAGGAGTGCCAAAATGTATTCTGATCTTTTCAATTAGAGTTCCAAAGTCACAAGAATAAAGGACTAAGAGGACTTAAATACCCCTAACCTTAACAAAACTGATTACACTATTAAGAACAGTCTAGGCTAGAAAATAAATACAATGATTACTATAAAAAAAGATCTAACAAATACCAATTTGTAACAACCCAAAAAAACGATAGAAATAATATAGAATAATTTCAATCCCTCAAAATGGGTCCCAAAACAAACATTCGAATTTAAAAGATCTACATAAACTAGGTAGTCCAATCTATCACAACCGAGAATCTAAGCATAAAGCAACTACACCGCATCTAAGGCAAACTCTTCCGTTCTACTAGCTCTTAACACTTCTCTTTCCCTTTAGAGGAACCGCCAACAGACTCCTTCCCTGAAAATGGGTTATTAAGACAAAAGAAGCGAGGATTAGACCGGAAGGTCTAGTGAATTCCCGACCTCGGCTTAAAGGTAAAAATCACTTTCAAGTTATTGGAATACAAATATTAATAAATCGATTAAATACCACATGTTGAAACGTTTCAAATAATTCCGCGCCCAAACTCGTAACAGAAAATATATCACTGTACATCCGAGGCCCCCAATAGATCCCCATTCGTCCCCCTCATAGATGTCGCCGCCCGTATGCATAGGAAACAAATTCCAAGCATACGGACCAACCATCCTCGATGGTTGAAAGTAGCCATGGCAAACCACACGATAATTCCCAATGCAAATTCCTCATATATGCGATAAATTAAAGTGTAAACATATTTTCATCACAATTTTATAACCACTGACTCCAACGTAATGTATATATATATAGGGAGAGGTTCATTTTAGAAATGCTAAATGTATGAGAAATAGAGAAGTAATCTTAGCCATTCATCTGATCAACATTTGCGGCTTTGATCGCGAAACACCGGATAATTCCTTGCATGGTCTATAGAAGGTAGAGGGGTAATTTCGTAAAATACGCGGGATGAGTTCATATATGAACCTATATGATTCACATATGAACGTCGTTCATATGTGAATCACAAAATTTCATATATGAATCTATTAATTAATTCAACTGATTCATATATGAATTTACAGTTAATTAGTTCATATGTAAATCAGTTAATTAGTTCATATATGAATCATAAAGGTTCATATATGAATCAGTTAAAAAAGTTCAGATGTGAATTACACTGATTCATATATGAACACAACCCGTGTATTTTGTAAAAATTATGAAAGTGTCCTTCTATTTTTGGAATAGCCGCAAGTTTTGACCGGTCAAAGTCGCAATATTTGACCAGTCAAATCCGATCTTGACCATATGAATGACTAGGATTACTTCTCTATTTCTCATATATTTACCATTTCTCAAATGAACCTAAGGCTATATATATATATATATATATATATATATATATATATATATATATATATATATATATATATATATATATATATATATATATATATACGAGACAGAAAAGAAGTTTATGTTCGAACACTCCTTTCAACATAGGAACTTTTAAATAAGGGAACTCACCGGTTGGATGAAATTCGACACACACGAACAACTAGCCTCGGATAGGTCGAACTCCTACATTTCAAATTTACTACCTCCGTCCCAAAATAAATGTCCACAATGAAAATGACACACAGTTTTAGGAATGTGCAATTATTACACTTTTTAAATAAGCAAAAGACACTTTTACCCTTGAAAATAGAGAGATAAACTTTCTCCACCTTATAATTAAGGCTAAAATGGGAAATTGGAAACTTACTTTTGAAAGTGGACATTTATTTTGGGACAAATTAAAATAGTAATGTGGACACTTAATTTGGGACGGAGGGAGTAATAAAGAAATTATAATTCTTGGTAAAGTTCTAAGAATTTCTTTCCTCACAAACCGATCGAAAAAGGTAAGCTTCCACCGAAACTTATAAGGGAAAATGGGCCACGGCCCAGGTCGGTCACGGCAGACCCCGGGCGGCTCCGGTCGTAGACACCCCGGGCGACCCAGTCACTGGTACATCGGGCGACCCTTGTCGATGGAACTCCGGGCTATCCCGGCCCATGGGAAAATGCTCGATATCGAGGGTGGAAACACACCCCGTTTCACGGCGATGGTCGCGATAGGCAGCGATGAACAGTGACCGATAGGGACCTTCGATTTCTCCCTTTACTTGGCGAACAACACAGGGACTTAACTCAACAGTCAGTCCCTAAATCCCTTTTAACTTTTATTCCCAAATCAACCAAACCCAAGTCGATTCCAGATTGAAAATATTCTTAAACTTCAAGAACTATTACCCAACCAAAATTTCTTAATGAAAAATAAAGGGTTTCTAGCTCTAAACAAAGATTAAATGCTTACCTCTTGAAGAAGAATCCCCACTAGATGACACCTTGACTTATCAAGAACCAAATTTCTCCCCCAAAGAACTTCAATGAGCTCCCCTTCCTCTTTCTCTTGCGCCGCACACACACATACACAGAGATATTCCAAATGAGGAAACAACTTAAGGTTTTAGGTCTTTTATGTCTAAGTTTTCAATGTGGTCCTCCAACTTCCTTATTTTTTTCCCTTTATACACCACTTTAATTTCTCTAAAATAAAACGGAGAGTTAACGATTGTTACAGTAATGTCTACTTTCTCATTTCTCTTAATTATGAGATGGAGAAAAAAATTTCCCTCTATAATTAAGGATAAAATTGTCCTTTTATTAATTAAAAAATATAATAATTATATATTTCCAAAAAAAATTTAGACATTTATTTTGAAACGAAGAAAGTATTTAAAAATAAAATTTTAAAATATAAGATGTACACAAAACTTTCATCAAATCCACTATATAAAAAAAAATGTTTTAATGAAAATCTAGATGTGTTAAAAAAAGAAAATGTTACTATGAAAATAAGAATTTTTCATGTAATTTAAAAATGGCTATTTTTATGCTTTTGTAAGTTTAAAATTGATATTTACTTTTAACTAATAGTAGTTGCTACATAATAGTTTAATTTTCTTATTTTGGTTCCATTCACAGTTTTATTTCATTTTTTTTTTTATCCTTGTTAAGTAATTTATTAAAAAATTTAATTACTAATCGGATATTTATGAAGTTATATATATATATATATATATATATATATATATATATATATATATATTGTACGGCAACTTGGGCTAAGCCCACACACACACGCGCACCCGCGGTATCCGGGCATCCAATTGGGCAGCACCGACTAATCCGCGGCGACCCGACTCAGCCAAATCGACTGGACCCGCCCAGGTACGACTAAGCCCGGTCATGACCAAACTCGCATACCCATAGACTGGTATACCCGTAAACCTGGACCCGAACCGACCCGAAGGCCGACCCAAGGTCTGGGTATCGCCGAAGTGCATCCCCCCAGGATTCGAACCCTGGTAGATAGGCATACCATGCACTATCCCCTCAGGACCTTACCACTAGGCTAGCACCTCTTTGATATTTATGAAATTATATGTTCAATTAAAATGATGATGTTCGAATGTTGACCGACTACTTAAAAGTCATATTCTTTGCTGCACATATTTCAACCGTTAAAATTTCTTCCGTGAAATATTCGCGTGACCAACATAGCACACGTTTCATGAAACGATAATTGACTTGATTGTTATAACTCAACCCACACATCAAGGCCATATCTGATTTTTATACTTAATCAACCTAACAAATTTAATGACTTATTAACACAACCACTAAAAAAATTGGTTTACTTTTTCAATAATGGTTAGAAATGACTAAATTGAATAAACCTTGACTTTTGTCGATTAGTCTACTCGCTTGCCCTTTTTGTGTGTTTGCGTCACCATCTATCTATTGTCAAATTAAGGTGCCGTTTGTTTTTTTAAGAGATTTAAAGTCTGAAATCTTATTTTAGTTATGATTAATAAGAGACGATGTGTAAAAAGGTCTGAACAATTCAGACTTAAGAGGCATTAAGATGTTTTTTATAAAAAAAACAAACAACCCCTAAGTCATCTTATTTAAGACGTGAAAATTTGGTATAATGTTTCAACATTGGTTAAAAATTATTGTTTGATATATATTTTAAATGAAAGATTGAATAATGGGTAATAACCATTTTAACACTTCAAATCATTTTGGAAAAACGGATTGTGTGCATGATGATAGTAAATGAGCTTCCTTGCAATATTATTCTTTAATTAAACTGTGTTGATATTAGAATTTGATAACCATATATTGTAATATGTAGTTATAAATACAATTGTGGATATATGTAGTATCGCAAAGATAATAGTTCAATCTGCAATTGATATGCAAGCATCACAATATCCAAATGTAGAAAAGTGTAAAAAAATTCAAATGTTAAATGATAATGATACATACCCGTGGAGGAAACGAAATTCCTCGCAAACGCCAACCTTCCATGAAACACTTCACACAGAAACATTTATGAATAGTGTGTGTGGAAAGTGAAATCTCATTTAACCATTTAAAAACATTAATCATGTTTTTTAATCGTCAAAAGCAGTATCATTTGCGCCTTAAAACTTGTATATATATCATCTCGCTTGACAACAATTTTTATATAATAACTTTATATCTTGTTGAACTACCAGTTTAAGTAGAAGAAATTCCATCTGTATGATTAAAGATGATCATTTTAAGATAATGCAAGTGGCAGATGATCAATCTAGTGTGATGAAGGAAACAAACGGAATCACATCTTCAATGGTAAAAGATATAGCTGAAAATGAGAAAAATGCGAAGAACGGTAAATCAAATGTCGTTAGAGTGAATAATGAAGTAGATTTTGAGTGCATAAAAGAGAACAATAACAGGAACGACATTGGAATAACCAATACGAGAATAATACAGACAATTGAATTACAAAATAATCATGAAAATGATTGATTGTCGAGAGATCAGGAACTCTAGTAACCAAGAAATTAAAGCATCAAGATGTAGAGAGTGTTGCAGTTCTTTAAATAAGAAAGTTTTCGAGGAATCCTATCAGTTTTAAAAACAAAAAATGGTTATTTTGATACGAATTTTAGAAAACCTAGAAAATTGAAGGTAGTAATAAACAAGATCGACTTAGACAAGAAATGAAGTTTGTCAGATATAATAAACAATGATGGTTATAATATTAAGGAACTTGATGAGTTGGTTTTTTTTGGGGGGGTAAATGGACTTTTAAAGAAATCAAAATGAACTTAATTTGCAAACTATTTAAAAGAAAATAAAATATGGAAATGGTCCTATAGTCGAAGGATTGGTTTGGTGTAGGTTCGTGTGGTCTACAGTGTGATTTGTAGGGACCAAACCCTAGACCACATGGACCATTTCTATAATTAACTCAAAAATGATTTCTCTTGATGAATTTTCTCTTGCCAATCTGTTGTAATAACCGTAGTCCTCAAATGTTAATTTTGGGAGAAGTTGTGGCACATGTAAGAATAAGAAACTTGGGGACTTGAATGCAATTTTGAGAAAGTTATAAAAGAGGTGAAATACCCTAATTCCTCCTCATTGTTACATTAGAGGCGGCTGAAATTGGGAGAAAGAGAGAACGAAGAAGAAGCGGCTAGGGTTCTTGATTAGAGTATGCAAGAGAAATTGGTGGAAGATCCTTCATTGGAGGTAAGCTCTCGATGTTTCTTTATTATGTAGTTCTTCCTTGTTAGTAGTCCATTGGAAAAGTGGAGAAATCCATAGACTGGGTGTCAATCATCCTTGGGGATAAATTGGTAGGATTGAATCATTTATTCAAGAACTTTTAGTGCTCTTTTGTTAATCAATGATTACCAAGTAGTAAGGTTTTATTTATGTATAAGATTGGCATTGGGTTGGGGAAGAAACCCTTGGTTTGGGCTATTGAATGAAAGAAATCGAATTCCAGTATGCACACCCGGGAAATCTCCCAGATCGGGAAGAACCGGGGAAACCCGGTAAGAGTGTAACACCCCGATGTTAAAGAAGGTATTATTTAAAGTTAGTACATGAATCGTAGTTCAAGAGAAATGGAGTAAGTAGGATTTTGGGCTTGGATCCTAGATTTTATAGTCTTGTTGGATGAAGGATTTAAATACGAGTCCAACGGTTCTTTCCGGAGCAAAATCGGAGTTAAAACGAAGAAGTTGTGGCCAAAACAGTGATCGGACATGAAAAACGAAGAAATCAAGCGAGCAGTGTCTGATGCGACTTTGGGGCGACTTTCTGAGAAGGGGGTGACTTTGGGGTGACTTTACCTGCATGAAACCCGCATTAGCGTCTGTCAGCTCTAAAAAGTCCGATTTTTGTGGGTTTTCTTCATATTCTTCATCCCAATACTTCTCCCATCCCATTTTTATCTTTAATTGGAGTTCTTGGAAGATTAGGGTTCGATTTTGATGGTTGGAGGAGGATTCTTGGTGGATTCAAGAGCATTTTGACTAAGGTAATCTTCTCATCTCTCACACCAAAAAGTTAGGGTTATAGTGTTCTTCATCCTCTTTCCCATTTCTTCCTATTTTTATGTAACCTTGGGAGTATGTATGGTAAAGGAAACCATGTGGAAGCTTTGGATCTAAGGTTGAATGGCTTGCTAAGAGATCTCTTGTCTTCACCAAAGGAAACTCAAAGTTGGAGTAAAATCTAGATTTAGCCTAAATCTAGCAAGGTGAGTACAAGTTGATTTGTGGAAACGTTGTACATACCAAAATGTTCATTCTAAAGTGTTTATGTGTTACATGAAATTATCATTTGTTGAGTTATTTGGTGGGTTTTGATTATTTGAGGTATTTGGCTTTATGAACCTTGTAAAACTCCCACATTTTTGAATTTTTGGGCATTTTGATAAATATGTCATAAACAAAAGGGTCTTGATGATTTATTGCATAAATGGAAATTATTTGGTCAAAATGCACTTTTACTGTTTATTAGAAATATGCATCGTTTATGTAACGGGGCGCTTTGAAAATGCGAATGTGTGAGTCATATTGATTCTGGTCGTTCCCTACCTTGTGGACATTTTAGAAATGGTAAACCTTTTTGGTTTTAGGCCGAAGGCTAATTTGAAATGGGGAGTCAAAGATTTTGGGAAAAGATGTAATTTATTGGCTCACGTATTTTAGCCAAACGTGTATTATGCCTTTGGAGGCTTGATTTATACTCAAATGAGTGTTTGGAGTATTTGTTCAGTTTTTGGTAGCTCGATAAGGAGCCTTTTACGTATGGTGTACTTAGTTACATCTTATTTGTGAGTTACATGTTTTGAATGTGTTAGTTCATTCATTGGAGTCATGTAACATTTTAGACTGTAATGCATTGGATCTATAGGCATATGAGTCAGTCAGTTGGTTTAAATTGGGATATTTATCCCTGATTGAGATATTTTATAATTGTAATGCATTGGATCTATAGGCATATGAGTCAGTCGAAAATTTTTATTAGTTGCTCTTATCAAATTTGAGGGTGTTACAAAGAGGGATCCGAAGGTGCCCTACCCAGGGAGACCGAGAGCACCACACCTGGGGAGTCCGAGAGGTGCAATACCCGGGGAGATCGGGAGGCACGGGCCGAGTGAAGCCGAGAGCACCATACCCGGGGAGGACTGGGAGCACCAGACCCGGGGAGGACCGGGAGCACCAGACCTTTGGAGGCCAGGAGGTGCTACACCCGAGGATGACAAGGAGCACCAGACCCTGGGAGGCCGAGCGGTGCTAACCCGGGGGTGACCGGGAGACACAAACCCGGGGAGGTCGGGTGGCGCCGAACCGGGGAGACCAGGTGGCGCCGAACCGGGGAGACCAGGTGGCACCGAACCGGGGAGATCGGGAGTGCCATTTAGTGGGACCCACTTAATTAACCTTTTATAATTGTTATTTGTAGGCGTTCAGGAGTAAACTTTAGGGTGTGAATTGCAACAATCAGGTGAGTTCCCTAAATCTTTCTTTTACCTAAAGAAATGGTAATCATTCTAAAATTTATTTCGCCATTGATTGGAAAGTTGGTTTAGTTTGTATTCTTGCATTAATGAGTTGTTTAGAAGGATAAATATCTTGACAACTCAATTTATCATGTTTTCGGGTAATTTAAATTATTTGTACAATATATGTGAAAGTTGATATATATACATGCGTGGGGTTCGGTTGCATAGTAGCGCAACACACATGGTTGATGGACAAGAATAATCGTGTGCGTATATTAAACCCGTGTGCACAAAATCCATTTTTTGTGCATGTGGGACAGGGAGTCTGCTTGGGCCCCGTAGGCGAGAGGGGAGTCTTTTTGGACCCTGATCGTGGTTGTCTGCGATTGTTGGATGTTGGTGTCTGTCCATTATACAATACCCCTGCTTGTCTGATGTTATTTTTTGGGTTTTGATGGTGAAGTTATCGTGCTCTTCTCATAACTGTATAACTATTTTCAAGAAGGAATTCACTAGGCCTTGTGGTCTAACCCTCGCTTTCAAACTTAAAAACCCTTTTTCAAGTAAAGGTAGTTGTGGTGTGTCTTCTAAGGGAAAAGAGAAGATCTGAGTTAGAGACCAGAGACCTAAGTTGGGGGCATCAAACTACTTAGATCCTTTATTTTAGTTAGCTTTCTTAGTCTCGGCTATGGGAGTCTGCTTCCGCTGCTAGTTTTTGAATGCTCTATTTTTTAAAAAAAATTTGAAATGTATTGGGACCTAGTTGAGATTTTATATTTCATATGTTTCGTTGGTTATTCGGGTTGTTACATTTGGTATCAAAACCATAGATTAAGAGATTTCGGCGACCGTTTGGGCCCAAAATTAAACTGTAGGATAAGGGACACAGCCGAGAAATAGGATGCCTTAGGTAGTACCGCTTTAGGGATGCATGTAACGAGGGGTGAGAACTAACATGTAAGGTAAATTTGGAATTGCATCTGGCCAATGTAATTCCGAATTTACAGGTGCATGTAAGTGTTTTATCGTCTTGTTGTATTGGGTTGGTTAGATTAAATATGGTTTTTGTGTCGTTTTAGTAGTCATCATGTATGGACGATCGGCGAGGAACAGGTTGGTGCCGGTAGAAGGGGCAAATCCAGCTAACAAGGTCCTTGTTGATGGACTAGGAAATCCATCTGGGTAAGTTGTTACTCGTGGAAGGGGTAGGGGTCGTCGACGGGGTCATGGGAGAGTTCCTCGAAGAGCTACGACTCAAGTCAAGGAAACCAACACCGAGACTCGGGGTTGAGCCACGACTCGTGTCTCTCGCAGGGCGAGGAGTGTTGAAATACCAACGGAAAGGGAGGTCTCGCAGCAAGAAAGTTCCGCAATTGGGAGGTGCGTGGACCATCGACAGGTCATGGGCAGGGCCGAGCTCAGACTTTTGTGACCTAAGAGACCTTTGCACTTAAATGAGAAAACTGCAAGAAACTCTGCAAGCCTTGTTGGCTCAGCGAGAAAGGTCAATATCGGAGAGCAAGGAAAAGACTTAAAGCAAGGATGGCTCAGAAATGTCTAGGCCGCCAGTGACAAGGGAAGGTGGTCATTGTCAGTTGACCACCATAATGGTGAATGAATCAGCAGCTAAGGAATGCAACTACAATGCATTCTCCTCGTGTAAGCCCCCTACTTTTAAAGGGGAGTGAGATCCGGTTTTGGCAATGAAGTGGGTTAAAGAGATGGAGTTGGCTTTTCACACTTGTAAGGCTTAGTTTTGCCCATTGGCGACAATCAAAAATTGGAAGAGGAGTTCTTGGGTTTAGAGCAGAAAGGGATGGCAGTGCAAAAGTACACCTCCAAGTTCATAGAAAAGTATCGTTTTGCTGAGTTGTATGTGCCAACTGAAGAACGACGGGTGGAACAGTACATCTATGGCTTGAAGAGCAGAATTCGAGAGTTGGTCTCAACCAAGGACCCTACCACCTTCCAAGCGGCCATCAATGCGGTGAATTAACAAAGAAAGAAAAGAACCGTCAAGTGGCTGAGAAGGGAGGGGAGAAAAAGAAATGGGACGGGTCAGGAAATGGTGGAAGGAAGGGGAAGACCTTCATACCAGATAATCGCGGGGATCGTAGGGTGGTAACCAGGGCATGTGGGAAGTGACACTATGTTCACCGGGGTGAGTGCATGTCAGACTCAAGATCTTGTTATCGGTGTGAATTACCGGGTCACGTTGCGAAAGGCTATCCTAAAGTGAAGTCATGTTTTCAGTGCGGTTCAACTGAGCACATGCGACCCGAATGTCCACAGTTGAAGAGGGGAGGAACGACGCAGTCTGGAGGGCGGCTGGAAGCCAAGGGAGAGGAGAAAAGGCCCGAACCGGCGCGTCTGAGTGCCTTTCGTATGACGACGGTGGAAGCGTAGGAAGCCCCGGAGGTGGTGACAAGTACATTTATGGTGAACTCTTTATTTGCTAAGGTGTTATTTGATTCAGGGGAGAATCGTTCCTTTGTGTCGCCTAATTTTGTGAAATGCTTGAAAGTAAGGCCTAAACGTTTAGAAAAAGCGTTTGATGTAGAAACGACCGATGATAATCGAGTTATTATTAAAGACGTAGCGGAGGATTGTGTTATAGACATAAAAGGGAGTCTAGTACCCATGCAATTGTACCCTATGGCTATGGGGGAATTTGATATCGTGCTGGGAATAGATTAGTTAGCCAGGAATGGCGCCAATATTGTCTGCAACAAGAAGCTAATTCAGGTGCAACTACCCGATAAGGTATCGGTAGTTATTTAAGGAAATCGTCGAAATAGAGGGACTAGCCTCATGTCTATGATTAAGGCCACTAAGTGTCTAAGAAAATGGTGTGTGGGATATTTGGCATACGTTGTAGATGCCAAGAAGAAGAATCGCGGGGTAGAGGATATAAAAGTGGTTAGAGAATATCTAGATGTATTTCCATACGATTTGACGAATCTACCCCCGGATCAACAGATGGAGTTTCGCATTGCTTTGATGCCTAGAGTCGCACCAATAGCTCGTGCTCCATATAGGTTGGCACCATTGGAAATGAAAGAGATGATGTCTCATCTGCAAGAATTTCTAGATAAGGGTTCGTTAGACCTAGTACCTCACCTTGGGGTGCACCTGTACTCTTCGTGAAGAAGAAGGACAGGACTATGCGAATGTGCATAGATTACCGTGAGCTTAACAAGGTCACGGTTAAGAACAAGTATCTACTTCCAAGGATAAACAACTTGTTTGATCAGCTGCAAGGAGCTAGTTGTTTCTCTAAGATTGATCTAAGGTCAGCATACCATCAACTTAAAGTAAGAGAGGAAGACATACCAAAAACGGATTTTCGGACCAGATATGGACATTATGAGTTCCTTGTGATGCCATTTGGTCTAACCAACTTACCAGCGGCCTTTATGGACTTGATGAATAGAGTGTATCAACCATACCTGGACAAATTCGTGATCGTGTTCATAGACGTAATTTTGGTGTACTCGAAGTCCGAAAAAGAACATGAGGAGCATCTGCAGATCATTCTAGAGTTGCTGAATTGAGAGAAGCTTTATGCAAAAATTTTGAAGTGTGAATTCTGGTTGAGGGAGGTACAGTTCCTCAGACACGTGGTGTCATAAGATGGAATCAAAGTAAACCCATCTAAGATCGAAGCGATACAAGATTGGGAACAACCTAAGAACCTATCAGAGGTTCGAAGCTTCCTTGGACTGGCAGGTTATTATCAGAAATTCATCAAGGATTTCTCGCGCATAGCAACGTCGTTGACCTCCTTGACTAGGAAGAGTGTAAAGTTCACGTGGTCGGAAGCACAAAGTGAAGCCTTTCAGAAGTTGAAGGACATATTGAGTAGCGCTCCGATTTTGGCCCTACCGGAGGGTACGGATGACTTCGTAGTGTACAGTGATGCGTCCAAGTTGGGATTGGGATGTGTTCTTATGCAGCGTGGGAAAGTGATTGCGTATGTGTCTGGTCAACTAAAAGATCATGAGACACGATATCCCACTCATGATTTAGAACTGGCGGTCATGGTCTTTGCTTTGAAGATCTGGGGTTATTACCTTTATGGGAAAAAAATGCTAGTTTTCACGGACCACAAGAGCCTTTGTCACCTCTTTGACCAAAATGAATTGAATATGCAACATAGGAGGTGGATGGAATTACTAATGGATTATGATTGCAAGATCGAATATCATCCTGGAAAGGCTAATGTAGTGGCTGACGCCTTGAGCCGAAAAGAGAGAAACGAAACCGCAAAAGTTATGGCTATGAGAGCAGAAGTGACGTTCAATCTGCTAGAGGAGATAAAGAAATGGCAGGTAGGAACGTTGATGACAAAAAATGTTAAGAAGGAACGAATGATCAGTAATGCAACCGCCTTAATGGAGGATAGTCGAGGGTTGAAGTGTTTCGATGGAAGAATTTGGATTCCGAGGCTCGGAGAGATTAGAAAGGTGATATTGGAAGAGGCGCATAAGTCAAAGTATTTAATCCACCCTGGAACTAATAAGATGTACAGAGATTTAAAACAGAATTACTGGTGGTCAGGTATGAAGAAGGATATAGGTCACTTCGTGGAGTGGTGCTTGACTTGTCTGCGAGTGAAGGTGGAACATCAATGCCCGTATGGGAAACTCCAACCATTAGATATTCCGGTTTGGAAATGGGATCAGATCACGATGGATTTCGTGACCAAATTACCCAGAACCCCAAAGAGATATGACGCGATATGGGTAATCGTGGACCGCCTATCTAAGGCAGCACTTTTCTTACCCATCAAGGAGACTTATTCGATGGAAAGGCTAGCAAAACTTTATATTGATGAAATAGTTACCCTTAACGGGGTTCCCTTATCGATAGTGTCGGATCGTGACAATCGATTCACATATGCATTTTGGAAGAGTTTCCAAAGGGAAATCAGGTCTCAAATCAAAATGAGTATAACTTACCATCCTCATACTAACGGTCAGAGTGAGAGAATTATCCAGACTCTGGAAGATATGTTGAGGGCGTGTGCCTTAGACTTCTAGGATTCGTGGAAAAGTCATCTGCCGCTAATAGAGTTTGCCTACAAAAACAGTTCCCGTGCAACCATCAAGGCGGCGGCGTACAAAGTATTGTATGGAAGGAAATGTAGGATACCCTTATGTTGGAATGAGGTCAGGGAGAAGCAATTAGTGGGGCCTGAAATAGCGCAAATGACCGCGGATAAGATTGTTCAAGTACGGGAAAGACTGAAAGTGGTACGTGATCGACAAAAAGGTTATGCGGACAAGCAACGAAGAGACATAGAATTCCATATTGGGGATAATGTAATGCTCAAGGTATCTCCTTGGAAGGGTGTAGTGTGCTTCGGGAAGAAGGGAAAGTTGATTAAACGCTATATCGGACCATTTGCAATCGTTGAACGAATTGGGGAAGTGGCGTATAAGCTTAACCTACCGGAAGAATTGCGATCCATCCACAACGTATTCCACGTCTACAAGTTGAGAAAATGCTTAGTGGAAATTGATATGGTGGTGCCATTGCAAGATGTAAGGGTGGATGAAAAGCTGAACTTCGTCCAAGAACCTGAAGCGATCGTTGATCGCAATGTTAGGAAATTGAGGAATAAGGAGATTAGTCTCGGTAAAAGTTCACTGTCGTTTCCACAAAGGGCAAGAAGCAACTTGGGAAGTGGAATCTAAGATCAGAGCCAAGTACCCACATTTATTTGACAAGGAAATTTCAGGGACAAAATTCTTTTAAGGGGGGAGGATTGTAATAACTGTAGTCCTCAAATGTTAATTTTGGGAGAAGTTGTGGTAAATGTAAGAACAAGAAACTTGGGGACTTGAATGCAATTTTTGAAAAATTATAAAAGGGGTGAGATCCCCTAATTCCTTCTCATTGTTACATTAGAGGCGGCTGAAATTGGGAGAAAGGGAGAACGACGAAGAAGCGGCTAGGGTTCTTGATTACAGTGTGCAAGAGAAATTGGTGGAAGATCCTTCATTAGAGTTAAGCTCTCGATGTTCCTTTATTATGATGTTCTTCCTTGTTCATAGTCCAATGGAAAAGTGGTGAAATCCATAGTGTAACAACCCCGCCCCGTTGTCAGGATCGAAATCCAAACAAGAATTTAACACACACTCAGAAACTATGTTAAAGGAGTCGCGGAAAAACACTTTAACAGTAAATCAATGGAACAGTATCAGACTGAAAATCACAATTTATATTGATTTAACTTAATGATTACAAACAAAACCTCAATCTGTTGAACAGGCTCAACAGACGTTCAATACTTCTCTATTGAAAGGACTTCTAAGAACCTTGAGGTTAATTCTCTCTAAAAACAAACGTATATCAAAAACTGTATCAATGTATATTCTAAACTATGCCTTCTATACAGTATATATATAAGACAGATTACAAGATAATTATAAAAGAAAAATTAATCTTCATGATCCAGTCCATAATTATCTTCAAATCTCCTTGACTTTCGCATTAATCAAATCATTCCATCATTATCTTCTCAACAACTTTAATCTTCATAAGCAGTAGTAATTACTCAGCAGTATTAACCATCTTGCAGTACTAACATGCTAGCAGTACTAACCATGTTAGAAGTATTAATCTCACCAGCAGTAGTAATATTGAACTAGCATTATTAATTACACAAGAAGTAGTATCTGGCAATATTAATCATCCTTAGCTCATTTCAGACCCAACAATCTCCCCCTAACTTAACTTTTCAGATTGAGAAGTTAAGTTCTTCAAAATTTGGTCTTCATGATACTTTCAAAACTTAAGCTCAATTCCCAAGATTAGGATCCAAACCTAAGCTTTGATTGATGATTATTTTGACTACTATCTTGGCCATTTCAGAATCATTTGAACATACCAGCTTAGCATTCAACATACCTTCCAATTTGGCTTTGCTGTGATCATAAATTTTATCCACCAGGTAGTACTCATGATAAGATCTATCAATAGTGATGACATAGACTCCACACCTTTCACATAGCATCCAATTGTCTATTCTTTGAAATTTATTCTCCAGATGCAGATCTCTGACAACATGTTGAACTATGCTAGGATCAAACATCATGCATAAGTACTCCATGGCTAATCTTATTAAGCTCATTCATGCTCCTGTCTGTCAGGATCGAATTCTCAACAAGAATTATGAATACTCAAACAATATTAAAGAAGTTGCGGAAAAACACTTTAATATTAAATAAACAGAAAAACAATAAAACAGTGAATCACAATCAACTTGTAAACTTTATTTAATGATTCAAGTTACAAGCTTTTCACTCACAACCTCAATCTTAAAGAACAGGCTCTTTCAAGACGAATTCTACTTCTCTAGAATTAGGAACGATGCCTTGAGGTTGATTCTCTCTCTATCTCAAAAACTCAGAATTATTCTCACAAAAAAATTACTTATCTATTCTAAACAAATCTATATATATATATATTGAAGAATAAAAGATAATTACTAAACATAAAAAGATCTTCAAAATAATCTTCATAATTATCTTCAAGCTTTCCATGTTTATCTCCAGACGCTATCTCTTCAACATTATCTTCAAATTATCTTAGAAGCAGCATTAATCACCTTGATCACCTTGGAAGCATTAACTGAGTCTTGGCAGCATTAACTACTAAGCAGCACTAACCACTAGCAGTACTAATTAGCTAAGCAGTACTAACTTTGTTCAAGCAGCACTAACTTTGACTAGCAGTATCAATTCTACTAAAAGTAGTAATACCTAGCAGTATTAACTTTGAGATCCTCTGGCAGTACTAACTCTGAACTAGCAGAATTAAAGACTTGTTCACATCTTCAGTTCCCAACAATCTCCCCCTAACTTGACTTTTAGAAAGAGAAGTCAAGTTCTTCAGATGCTTCCAAAACTTTCATTGATTCAATCCAAGGTTAGAATCCAGTCCCATACTCTGATTGATAGTTCTCTGAATTAGGTACTTTGCCATTTCTGAATTTGGTGCACACCCCAACTTCTTCTTTAACATGGCATGAAGCTTTAGACGTGTGTGATTGTAGACCCCATCCACCAAGTAATATTCCATGTGAAAAGTATCCCAGGCCAATTCATAGACTCCACTCCTTTCATACAGAGTCCATCCTCTAACAGTTTTAAACACATCTCTGATTAAATGCTTTACTGCTTCTAGATTGAATAACATGCACAAATACTTCATAACCATCTTCACAATTGGTAACCCAGGAGCTTTCAGCTGATCTGCATGTAACTTCATACCAACTTCATACATCTCCTCTAAATCAGATCTTGAACATTGTCTGAAAATTTTGTTCCATGTTGCAAACACATAGTACTTCTCATCCTTTCTTTTCAATCTGATATACTCTTTACCATCCACCTCCATAGTATCCCAGTGGATAACTTTAGGAGGTTTGAATCCAACAGGTTCAGCTGTGATAGGCTTTGGAATTTTATCCATTATCACCATGTACATATTAACATCTGAACTCTGAGGTACTTCCTGAAATTCAGCTTTCTTTTCTTCATTCTTAAGTGCCTCATCTTCTTCAGCAACCTTTTTCTCTTCTTCTACTCTGGGCTTCTTGTCAGTTTTCTTTCTTTTAGCCATCATCTTGGTTCTCTTCAGAATCCTTTGACTTTGCCCTATATTAGCTTCCTTCTTCCTTTCTTCCTTTATCTCTACCTTTTCTTTTGTAGGAGTTCCCTCTTCACTTTCAGGGAAGGGTTGATTAATGTTCACATCATATCTCTCCTTGGCTTTCTTTTCAAACTCCACTCTGTCCTTTTCATTACTTTTCAGTTTTCCCATTTCTTTCTCATATAAGCCCTTGACTTGATCAAAAGTCATTTTTACAAACATTTCTTTCTTCACACCAATTGCACTCCTCAAGAAAGTTATCATCTTGTTTCTTTCCTGAGTTGCAAGGTAAGTCTGTGAAGGCCTTTTCTTCTTTGCACTTGATCTGGCCATCATAGCCTTTCTCAAGCTCATTGCTCTTTGCTTTGCTTTCTTTGTTTCCAACCCTTTCTGAAATGCTTCATTTAATTCATTGGCTAGTGCTCTAGCTATCTCTCTGTCCTTCTCAACCTGCTCTTTCTCTGCTTGATCTAACTCTTCTTGCAGTTTCTTGGCTAATGCTTCATCTGACTCAACCATCTTTTGCTTTTTGGTTGGTTGATCAGATTCTATCATCTTTTCTTTCCCTTTTCTCTTTGCATCTGCAACCATGTCTTTCTTTTCTGTTATCTTTGCTCCCCCTTCATTTATGACCACTCCCTTTGCTTTGGGAGTGTCATTCTTTGCTTTTACAAGCATCTCAGCTACCTCAACCTCTTCAGGTGTTAACCTTGTTACTGCTGCTTGTATAGTCTCAGCAGCACTAACAGTTTCTGCTGCTGGGGTTGTTTCTGCTGCTTTGGCACTTTCTGTTTCTATTACACCTTCAGCTTTTTCTTCAACAAACTCTCCTTGTGCTTCAACAAACTCCCCTTCAATCTGTTGATCTAACTTTTCTGAGCTTGAACTCTCCCCCTTTTTGGAAGCATTATCATTTTCCTTTTTGGTTGCCCCCTTTCTCCTCCTTAGAACAAACTGTTTTCTTCTTTTCTTGGCAATGAGCTTTCTCACCAGTTGCTTGAGTTTTGAAATCTGCTGTTGTTGGGAGATGACCACTTGCTGCAATGCCTTGATTTCCTTTCCTTGATTAACCACATCAACATTGATGTTGGCTATTGTTTCCATCAATTCCAAGTAAGTATAGCTATCCTCACCTTCTATAGGTGTTTTATCCACCCTTGAAGGATCATTGGAATCTTTTGCCATCAATTCATCAGTTTCAGTTCTGTCCTCACCCTTTTTGGATGTTTTGCCCATCCTTGAGGGATCCTTGGATCTTGTAGTAGTGGCCTTCTGCCTAGCAGAAGCACCAACTACCCCCTTGGTTTCTTGGCACCGGGGTCCTTTGGTTCATTTCTCACCCAAAGTTGCCATGGGGAAGGTCTTAGAGATGTTACCACTGTCCTTCTCTGTGCTAGCAGAAGTAGTGGCAGCCTTCTCACCCATATGCTCATCCATCTCCTTATAGAGAGCACCTCCTCAGGGTTGGGAGACATCCTATTGGATTCCCTTTGGATATTCTCTATTGGAGAATGCTCCAATAGAGGGCTTTGAGGCTCTTGGTTAATAGTAGGGACAACAAGGGAAGGAGCCTTGTGTACCTTTCTCTTGACATAAGTCTTGGTTATCATAGGAGTGGGTTTAGCAGCAAAGGACTGAGGACAAATTTGAGAGAGGGAAGATTGGGATTGACTCTCAGTGGGTTGGTCTAATGAGGGCCTTGACCCTGAGGCCATACCTTCTTGTGGTTGGGACACCACCATCATTGTTGAGAACAATGGGGTGTCAACTCCTTCCGAGTCCCTAGCAGATCTTCTCATGTTTGAGAAGACCTTGCCTTTAGGGGGTTTAGGTACATATACCTCATCAAAGTGAGGTATATCCGTCAATTCTTTGGTTATAACTGCCTGTACAAACTTGGGATACATGAAGAAAGTCTTCTTGTTGTCCAGGTTTGAGACAAGATCATTGAAGATCATCAAAGAAAAGTTATATTTTCTAGCAGTAAATAAGCATACCAAAGCATAGGCAATGGGACTGTTGAATTGGCTCTAGCCAGTAGTTTTCTTAGAAACACAGTGCATCAGGGTATGAACAAAGAACCTCCATTGGGGTGAAAATTGAGCTTTAAAAAACTTGAAAATCCCCATTTGGCCTTCATACCCCATTCTGGTGAGGTTTGAAAACAAATCCTCATTTGGAATAGAAGATATACCTGAAGCATCGTCTAGACGTAGACAGATGCGAATGGTCTCCTCAGTAACTGTCAAGGGTTTGTCACAAACCCTTGTTTTGATGCACGACACTCCGTTTTCAGTGCTAGTAGTGGCATTGGCCCAGAATTGCCTTTGATGCTCTACGTAGATGGTAGGAGACACCGTGAGAGCATGAGCGATGTGGCTTGACCTCAGGAAATCGACTATCTGGTGAAAACCTTCGGCTTGTTTTGGCTTTTGGAGCATTGCTATCTCGTTGTGCTCAAATCAACCAACCAAAAAGCAAAAGATGGTTGAGTCAGATGAAGCATTAGCCAAGAAACTGCAAGAAGAGTTAGATCAAGCAGAGAAAGAGCAGGTTGAGAAGGACAGAGAGATAGCCAGAGCACTAGCCAATGAATTAAATGAAGCATTTTAGAAAGGGTTGGAAACAAAGAAAGCAAAGCAAAGAGCAATGAGCTTGAGAAAGGCTATGATGGCCAGATCAAGTGCAAAGAAGAAAAGGCCTTCACAGACTTACCTTGCAACTCAGGAAAGAAACAAGATGATAACTTTCTTGAGGAGTGCAATTGGTGTGAAGAAAGAAATGTTTGTAAAAATGACTTTTGATCAAGTCAAGGGCTTATATGAGAAAGAAATGGGAAAACTGAAAAGTAATGAAAAGGACAGAGTGGAGTTTGAAAAGAAATCCAAGGAGAGACATGATGTGAACATTAATCAACCCTTCCCTGAAAGTGAAGAGGGAACTCCTACAAAAGAAAAGGTAGAGATAAAGGAAGAAAGGAAGAAGGAAGCTAATATAGGGCAAAGTCAAAGGATTCTGAAGAGAACCAAGATGATGGCTAAAAGAAAGAAAACTGACAAGAAGCCCAGAGTAGAAGAAGAGAAAAAGGTTGCTGAAGAAGATGAGGCACCTAAGAATGAAGAAAAGAAAGCTGAATTTCAGGAAGTACCTCAGAGTTCAGATGTTAATATGTACATGGTGGTAATGGATAAAATTCCAAAGCCTATCACAGCTGAACCTGTTGGATTCAAACCTCCTGAAGTTATCCACTGGGATACTATGGAGGTGGATGGTAAAGAGTATATCAGATTGAAAAGAAAGGATGAGAAGTACTATGTGTTTGCAACATGGAACAAAATTTTCAGAGAATGTTCAAGATCTGATTTAGAGGAGATGTATGAAGTTGGTATGAAGTTACATGCAGATCAGTTGAAAGCTCTAGGGTTACCAATTGTGAAGCTGGTTATGGAGTATTTGTGCATGTTATTCAATCCAGAAGCAGTAAAGAATTTAATCAGAGATGTGTTTAAAACTGTTAGAGGATGGACTCTGTATGAAAGGAGTGGAGTCTATGAATTGGCCTTGGATACTTTTCACATGGAATATTACTTGGTGGATGGGGTCTACAATCACACACGTTTAAAGCTTCATGCCATGTTAAAGAAGAAGTTGGGTTGTGCACCAAATTCAGAAATGGCAAAGTACCTAATTCAGAGAACTATCAATCAGAGTATGGGACTGGATTCTAACCTTGGATTGAATCAATGAAAGTTTTGGAAGCATCTGAAGAACTTGACTTCTCTTTTTACCAGAATTTAGGCTCTCAGTTTTATAGCAAGCACACTGTTTACAAGGGCCAGGATTCACAACAGTGGTCTGTTTGTAATGGACCTTGTTGGCCTTTCCTTTAGTCTTCTCTATCTCTTTAGACTTGACCCAAGTTTTTCCACATCCCTCATTGGTGATAATGTTGTTTTCTAAGGGTATCTCTTTACTCACAACATTGTTCCCATTCTCACTGGCTTCTTTCTCAGTCATATCCTCAACAACCACCTCATCCAAAGGATCTATCTCAAAGCCTTCCTCAGACAAGTCATTTTTCTCCTTGGTCTCTAACAAGTCTGATGTAGGAGGGATGTAGTTGTTGTTGTAAGGAGGGGGTGTGTTGCTGTATCCAACACCAGGCTTCATCTTATCATGAATCTGAGCCTTTAGAAGAGAATCCATTGCTTTTGAAGCATATGAAAACTTTTCTATATCAAGCTTAACTTTAGCTAGTTCTTCTTTCAACTTATCATTCTCTTCTTTGGACTTAGACAGTTTGGTCTCTAACTCATTCTTTTCCCACTTCCAGTAGTTTGTGTCATAAGAGTGTTGAAGTTCATTGGCTTGGAAGCCTCTGATTTGTTCTTCAAACCTCTTAACTATCAACACATAATCTCTTCTGTCCTTTTCTAATCTTTTGAGGTCATCACACATGTTTTGGTTGTGATCCCTGTACCTTTTGACAGTTTCTATGCAAGATTGAGTACAAAGATTAGAAATTACCTCGGTGGGGAGATCAGACACCTCTGCCATAAGAGCTTGATTCTGAATGGCTTCCTCAGCTTGGTCACTCCAGTCAAACCCCATTCCTTGTTGAGAAACAAGGGCTTGATCAGAGTTCTTGTTTTGATTGTAGCCTCCATTCTGAGCTTGTTGGTGATTGTTATTTGGCACACCACTTCTGCACTCTCTAGCAAAGTGTCCCTTCATGTGGCACTTATAGCATTCCACCTTTGTCTTGTCAAAACCAGCTCCATCTTCTCTTCTTTGAGAGAAATTATTCCTCCCAGTTCTTTTAATAAACTTCTTCACCCTCATAGATAACATGGCCATCTGCCATTTAATGTCCATCTCCTCCAGATCATCAGGGTGAAGTTGTTCCAGATCATCATTAATCAAGGAGTTGTTGCTGTGACTGGACAAAAAGGCTTCAAAGACAGTTTTAGTGCCTTTTTCTGAATTCACTCCATTAGCAGCACTAACTGCTTCAGGGTTGGCAGTAGTATCAGTAGATGCTGATAGAAGTGTTGCATTATGAATATACCCAGTGGGCTTCTTCTTAGCTTCTACCTCAGATTCAAAAACTCTTAGATCATTATAAATATCATCTAGTTCCTTCTCTTCCAGATTGTCACTCTGTCTATATGAGACAGTGTACATAGTCCATTCATCCCCAAGAGATCTGAGGAACTTCCTGTTGATATCATCTTGCTCCATCTTCACTCCAACAGTAGCTAGTTCACCAATAAGCTTGTTGAACCTGTCAAAAGTTTGAGTCATAGACTCATTCTTTGATGAAGTGAAGTTCTCATACAGCTGCTTTAGAACATCCCTTTGATTTCTTTTGGTGCTCTTTGTTCCAGCAAATCTTTTCTCTAGAGCATTCCAGAGAATCTGAGCATCCGTGCAGTTGCAGAATTGATGCTGATATTCATTAGGGATGGCCAAGAGCAGAGTGCTCAAGGCCTTCATCTCTGTCTGCCTGATCTTCCTCTCACTATCTGTCTTTGGTGGAGATCTTTTCCCATCTGGTCCAATCTGGCCTTCAGTAGAGGGGCCATTCTCAATGACATCCCACATTGAGTAGTCAGTGAGGAGAATGTATTGCCTGATTCTGATCTTCCACATGTCAAACTCATTGGGTTTGAGCATTGGAACCTTAGAGACATGAGTACTGTTTGATTCTGCAAAGTTTTCCATGATGAATGAATGAATGTTTCTGAGAGAACAGGCTTTGATACCACTTGTCAGGATCGAATTCTCAACAAGAATTATGAATACTCAGAAACAATATTAAAGAAGTTGCGGAAAAACACTTTAATATTCAATAAATAGAAAAACAATAAAACAGTGAATCACAATCAACTTGTAAACTTTATTTAATGATTCAAGTTACAAGTTTTTCACTCACAACCTCAATCTTAAAGAACAGGCTCTTTTAAGACGAATTCTACTTCTCTAGAATTAGGAACGATGCCTTGAGGTTGATTCTCTCTCTATCTCAAAAACTCAGAATTATTCTCACAAAAAAAATTACTTATCTATTCTAAACAAATCTATATATATATTGAAGAATAAAAGATAATTACTAAACATAAAAAGATCTTCAAAATAATCTTCATAATTATCTTCAAGCTTTCCATGTTTATCTCCAGACGTTATCTCTTCAACATTATCTTCAAATTATCTTAGAAGCAGCATTAATCACCTTGATCACCTTGGAAGCATTAATTGAGTCTTGGCAGCATTAACTACTAAGCAGCACTAACCACTAGCAGTACTAACTAGCTAAGCAGTTAATTGAGTCTTGGCAGAATTAGGAACGATGCCTTGAGGTTGATTCTCTCTCTATCTCAAAAACTCAGAATTATTCTCACAAAAAAAATTACTTATCTATTCTAAACAAATCTATATATATATATTGAAGAATAAAAGATAATTACTAAACATAAAAAGATCTTCAAAATAATCTTCATAATTATCTTCAAGCTTTCCATGTTTATCTCCAGACGCTATCTCTTCAACATTATCTTCAAATTATCTTAGAAGCAGCATTAATCACCTTGATCACCTTGGAAGCATTAATTGAGTCTTGGCAGCATTAACTACTAAGCAGCACTAACCACTAGCAGTACTAACTAGCTAAGCAGTATTAATTCTACTAGAAGTAGTAATACCTAGCAGTATTAACTTTGAGATCCTCTGGCAGTACTAACTCTGAACTAGCAGCATTAAAGACTTGTTCACATCTTCAGTTCCCAAAACTGCCAAGTCCTTTTCATACAAGCTCATTCCAACCTTGAACATTTCTTCTAAGTCAAATCTGGAACAGCTTCTGATGATTTTTCCCCAAGTAGAGTAAATATCATACTTGTCTCCCATCCTTTTAATCCTAAAGTATTTCTTCCTTTGATCTTTCAGGATATCCCAATGGATAATTTCAGGGGCTTGGGCTGATATTGGGTCAGATTTTACAGGTTCACTACCAGTCACTGTCATATACAAACCAACATGTACCTCATATTGTTCAGATTGTTCTGCACCTTGTTGACTTGATTGTTCTTCAGGGGTTGCACCAACAGGTTCAGCTTCTTTTTGCACTTCTTCAATCCTTGGCCTTTTGGTCTGTTTCTTTGAAGCTATGGTTTTCATTCTTTTGACATCTTTGACTGTTTGAGCAAGAGTTTCTTCTTTCTGTTCTTCTTCCACTTCTTTTGTAGAAGTGGTTTCTTCACTCTCAGGAAAAGGTTGTTGGATATGCAGGTCATGCCTTTCTTTCATTTTCCTTTCAACCTCAACCCTTTGAATAAAGTCTCCTTGTAGCTTGGTCATTTCTTTCTTGTAAAGCTCTTCAATTTTGCCATAAGACATACCAGTGAACATGCCTTCTTTAACACCAACTGATCCTTTTAGAAAGTTGATCATTTTCCTCCTTTCTTGGTTGGCAACAAAAGTCTTTGAAGGTTGTCTTTTCTTTGTCTATGTTGGTTGCCTTGGCATAGATTCTTTTGCCTGAACTTTCTTGGCTTCAGTTGCAGCCCTCAAACTCCTTTGGTACTCCTCATTGAGCTTTTTAGACAGATCTAAAGCAATTTGCCTATCTTTGGAAGTTTGAGACTCTTCTTTTGCTTCTATTTCAGCTTGCAGCTGTTTGGCTACCTCTTCATCTAGAGTTATTTGAACTGACTTCTTTGTTTTCTTTAGAGGTTCCACTACCTTTTCTTTTCCTTTTCTTTTTACCTCAGCATCACTTATTTCTTTTCTCTTCTTTTCAAATCCTCCTTCTTTGATTTCCACTCCTTTGGCCTTTTGAGTAGCCTTGGGAGTGTCTGTTTTTCCTTCACCAGTGTTTCAGCAATCTCTATCTCTTCAACTGTCAGCCCTGTTTCTGCTGCTGCTTTTTCAGTTTCTACTGCAACTTCAGTTACTGCTTCTGCTTCAGTTACTGCTTCTGCTTCAGTTACTGCTGCTAAGCCAATTTCTGCTGTTACTTCTGTTTCTGCTGCTTTGCTGCTTTCTGCTTTTGTACCCATTTCTGCTTCTTTTCCCATCTCCCCCTCAAACTGAGATTCATCCTCTTTGGTCGCCCCCTTTTTGAAAGAATCATGATTTGTGCTCCTTTTCTTCAGCACAAACTTTGATTTCTTCTTTTTGAGCACTAACTTCAGCACCAGCTTTTTGAGATTTGCAATCTGCTCTTGTTGGCCAGTTATGACCTGTTGCATTGCCTCTATTTTGTGCCCTTGAGAAATGACATCCATATTGATATTGGTTATGGTTTCCATCAATTCATCGTATATATATCTATCCTCACCACCTTTAGGTGTGTTTACCACCCTTGGAGGATCCTTGGAATGTTTAGTAGAGGTCTCCTGCCTAGCAGAAGTATCCTCTACCCCCTTGGTTTCTTGGCACCTGGGACCTTTGGATGATTGCTCACCCAAAGTTGTCATGGGGAAGGTCTTAAAGATGTTCACACTGTCATGCCCTGCACTATGTGTAAAGTTAGTAGTGTGAGCCTCACTGCCCACATGATCTTCCTCCTCCTTATTGAGCACCTTCTTGGGGTTGGGAGACACCCCTGTGGTTTCCCTTTAGATATTCTCTGATGGAAAATGCTCCATCAGAGGGCTTTTAGGCTTTGGGGGTGAAGATACTAAAAGGGAAGGAACCTTCTGTACCTTTTTCCTTATGTATGTATGGGTAATGGGTAATGTTGGCTTCTTTAGAAGGGACTGAGGGATATGCTTTGTAGTGGAAGGTGTGGGTAGGTCATCAGTGGGTTGGTCTAATGTGAGCTTTGACCCTAATGCCTCACCTTGAGAGTGGGACACAACCATCATTGTAGAGAACAATGGTGTGTCTATACCAGAGAAGTCCTTACTGGGCCTCTTCATATTTTAGAACACTTTCCCCTTTGGGAGTTTTGGTACATATACCTCCTTGAAGGTAGGTAAATCAGTCAATTCCTTATTAAGTACTTCTTGTACAAACCTTGGATACATATAAAAGCCTTTTGATTTGGTATCTAGGTTTGACATTAAATCGTTTAAGATCATTTGAGAGAAATTGAACTTTCTAGAGGTCACTAAGCAGACCAAAGTATAGGCTATGGTGCTGCTGAACTCACTCCATCCAGTTGTTTTTCTTGAAATTCAGTGTTGTAGGGTATGAACAAAGAATCGCCACTGAGGTGAAAATCTGTTCTTGTAAAACTTATAAACATCAGTGGGACCTTCATACCCCATACGACTAAGAACTTGGAAGAGATCTTCCTTAGGAAGAGAGGTAATACCTGAGGCATCATCTAGGCGTAGATGTGCATGGATGCAGCCTTCAGTAATGGTTAGAGGTTTATCACAAACCCTTGATTTGATGACCTGATTTCCATCTTCAGTGTGGATGGTAGCATTCTCCCAAAACTGTCGCATGTGTTCCACATAGATTGTGGGATTGACAGATAATACGTATGCGACGTGTGAGGATTTGAGAAAATCCACAATATGATGAAACCCCGCAGCTTGCTTGGGTTTCTGTAGCATTGCTAACTCGTTGTGATCATCCACAAACACGAGACTTGCCATTAGTTCTTAAGTCGATTGAGCACTAGGGTGTAATCACTAGAAAGCAATAGTTATGACGAGAGAAGATGAATAAGCAAAAGAAATTCAAAGAGCCGTTTTGATATATTGGCGGGCATGAAGGGTATTTATAGGGTACTGGTTTCAGTTAAGAGCAGTAGTAAATACCCTAGCAGCATTAACACAAACCCGCAGTATTAACTTACATTTGCAGTAGTAACACTTACCAGCAGCATTAACACAAACTAGCAGTAGTCACACATACCAGCAGTATTAACACAGGCTAGCAGTATTAACTCTTTTGGCAGTAGAAACAAGACAAGCAATAGTAACATTGCACTAGCAGTATAAACCGCCTAGCAGTAGTAACCATACTTAATCCTATTTGACCTGTCAGCATTTGTGCGAGCAGTATTAAATGAACCAGAAGTACTAACTACCTTTATTTCAAAGCAACCTGAAACACTTAAAGACAGAGGATTAAAAGCACCATATTCCATACATTATGAGAAAGTACACAGGGAAGAATCTATACAGGTACATGAGTCAAAAGATAATAGGCTTATTCAGAGTTTATCATGCCCACACTTGTGACCAAAAATGTGAATCTACCCACATCAAAAGATTTAGTGAATAGATCAGCAAATTGGTTACTTGTATGGATTTTCACAACCTGAATTAGCTTCTTTTCATTACAGTCTCTGATAAAATGGTACCTGATTTCTATATGCTTTATTTTGGAGTGCTTAACTGGATTATTAACAATGCTAATAGCACTGTTATTGTCTATGAAGATTGGAGTGTGAAGAAAAGTTATACCATAGTCCATCATTTGATTCTGAATCCAGAGTACTTGTGAACAGCAGCTTGCAGCAACTATATACTCTGCTTCTGTTGTAGAGGTGGACATTGTGGTTTGTTTCTTGCATTGCCATGACACTAGTCTTGCACCCAAAAACTGACATCCCCCTGAAGTTGACATTCTATCCAAATTTGCACCACCCAAGTCACTATCTGAATAAGCAAGTAGGTCAAATGGTGAGTCATGAGGATACCAAAGACCTAATCTAGGTTGGCCTTTGAGATATCAAAGTGGTATCGACTTTACCTTTGGAAAAACCTGACTTGACCAAGAATTTAGATAGAACATCATACCATGCGCGAGGGGCTTGTTTCAAACCATACAGGGCTTTATCCAAAATGTAGACGTGATCTGGCTTATCTGGATTTATGAACCCTTCTGGTTGAGACACGTATACTTCCTCCTTAAGAATTCCATTCAGAAAGGCCGTTTTCACGTCCATCTGATAAACTGTGAAATTCTTGTGAGTTGCGTAGGCTAGAAACATACGGATTGCTTCTATACGCGCTAAGGGAGCATACGTCTTGTCGTAGTCTATGCCTTCCTCTTGCCGGTAACCTTTGGCAACAAGTCTTGCTTTATTCCTTATGACAATACCATCTTCATCCTTATTGTTTTTGAACACGCATTTAGTTCCTATAACGGTCTTTCCTTCTGGTTTTGGAACTAATCTCCAGACCTTCAGGGCTTCAAACTGATTTAATTCTTATTGCATAGCAGACACCCAATCCGAATTAGCAAGAGCTTCTGATACTCGAGTAGGCTCTATTTTGCTGAGGAATGAGTCATGCAGACACTGGTTTAAAGTTATTGACCTAGTTTGCACAGGCTTGTTAAGATCTCCAATTACTTGGTGTAAAGGGTGCTCTTTGGTCTAGCGATGTTCGTGAGGGAGTGGATTAGATACAGATTGATCATAGTTGACATCTAAATATCCACTGTCAGACTCTTCTTGTACATTTCTTGTTGGGGGTATAGCTGAAATAATTGATGCAGAAGTTACAGTTGGAACAACAGATTTTGGCTGTTGAGTAGACAATGTAGCACAACCAACTGATACAGATACTTCTGGTTCAGCAATATCTTGCACCTCTTCAACCGTAGGAGTATTTATTTGAATTTGAGTTTCTGACTGAACTGGGGGATCACGTTCAGTTATGACTTCTGAAGTGACTGGATGATTGCAACTTATGTCTTCAGACCTGTCAGTCACAGCAGATTTAGGCAAATTAGATCCTAGAAACTCATCATAAAAGAATTCAAATAACAAATCTAAATCAGATAAATGACTAGTAGACGTAAAAGCGCCATCTGATTTGTTCTGTTTAGGTACAGGTTCTGGACTGATTGATCCAGAAACTAACACTCCAGTTATCACGGGTTCTGAACTGAGTTGTTCAGAAGCCATTTCTTCATCGAATGTAACGTTGACACTCTTGACTACTGTCTTTGACTTCTTCAGATAGACTCTATATGCAGCAGATGTAGAATAATATCCAATAAAGATGCCCTCATCAGCCTTAGCACTGAACTTGTTTAGACTCTCTCTGTCGTTCAGCACAAAACACTTACAACCAAATATATGAAAATATTTGATGGTTGGTGTTCGGTTGTTGATCAAAGCATACGGCGTCTTCTGAAATCTGCGGTGTATCATTGAACGATTCTGAGTGTAGCACGCAGTCGAAATAGCTTCTGCCCACAGAAATAGAGGTAGATCATTCTGACTAAGCATAGTACAAGCGGCCTCGACTAGCGTTCGATTTCGCCTTTCAACTACTCCATTCTGTTCAGGCGTACGAGCAGCATAGTATTGATGTGATATCCCGACCAATTCGAGATACTCTTCAACAGTTCTGTTCTTGAACTCTGTGTCGTTATCAGTTCTGAGAAGCTTGATTGTTTTCTGCAGATTCACCTGGGTCGTCTTCAAAAATGTAATGAGTACTTCCGGTGTCTCATCTTTTGATCAGAGAAATTTGACCCATGTGTATCGCGAATAATCGTCCACGATAACCAACACATATTTCTTACCGCCTAAGCGTTGTGTTCGCATCGGACCACAAAGATCCATATGCAACAACTCTAGTGGAGAACTGGTGCATGGTTTAGGCTTCGGTTTATGTGTGGCTCTCTTCATCTTCCCTTTTTCACATGCTGCACATAAGTGTTCTTTCTCGTATCTTAGCTCAGGAAGTCCATTAACTAACTTTCCTTTGACCAGCTTGTTTATGTAACGAAAATTCAGGTGCGATAAACGTCTGTGCCAAAGCCAACTTTGTTGCATCGAAGCTTTTGTTAGTAAGAAAACCTGATTGTCATTCTGGGCTTGTGAAAGATTGATGGTATAGATATTTGTCTTTCGATTCCCGACTAAAAGTTCTTTGTCGTCTTCAGTACGAACCGAACATCTCTTAGCTTTGAAATTGACCTCTAACCCTTTGTCGCAGAATTGATTGATGCTAAACAAGTTGTGCCCTAAGCCTTCGACATAGCTTACCTTCCTAATCATTATGTTGTCTTGAATGATGTCACCATATCATAAGATCGGTGAAAATTGGTCGTTCCCAAATCGCACATTGCCGCTGAATTTCTCTGTATAATTAGACAATAAAGCTTTCTGCCCATTCATATGCTTGGAACAGCCGCTATCCAAGTACCACATATGCCGAGTCTGCAAGAGAAATCAGGAAACAACAGACTTAGGTACCCATTTAAAAATGGGTCCTAACAGATTAGCACATGATTTGGGTATCCATTTGAATATGGATCCTCTTTTCCTTTGAAAACCTTTGATAACATTTGGTTTTGAAGAATAAACATGATAAGATCCAAACCAATCATTAGAATTAGGACAATAAGAAAAATCATTTCTCCTATAATGATAAGATTTAGTAGTAGAAGAAGATAATTGAATCAATAGCTTTATTGAATAACGCTTGCAAGAAGTTACAAGGTTTTGTTTAGGAGAAGCAAGTTGACCAACTACATCATTATCACTACTATCAGATCTATTACATGAGTTATCAGAAATTGATTCAGCTGTCTCATCATTCTTCCTTTTTGGTCGCCATTCAGTCTTTGCTTCCGACCTTTTCTTTCTCAACACTGAAACAGAAGATTTAGATTTATTAGGAAAATCAGATTTCTGAGATTGACTTTTCTTTTGTTTACCAGTGTTGTTCCATTTCTGTGAACGATGTTTCTTACTTTTCTTACCTTTAGCATAGTAATCGGCATTCATAGAAACTGGTTCACCAACCTTAGTTGATGATTCACCCTTTTCAAAAACACTTGGTAAAACTTCTCCATTTATAAGAAAAGTAGAATGATCTGGAAGGGAACCATTAAAATCAAACATATCAATTTCTTCTATACACCCATCATCAGAATTAAGAAAATCATTTGCAGACGCAAATAAGTCATCAAAGTTATCAGTCGAAGTTTGAGGTGCCTTTGAGACTTTAGAACACTTTGTAGATTTAGATTGAAAAACTGTGTTCTTTAAAACTGTAGAAAACACATCTTGTTCTAAATTCACCAAAAGTCTTTCATCAGATAAAACATTTTCAAGCTCAACTATTTCGCTTTCAAGAATGAGTGGAGGAACATAAACTTTTGCAATTGTAGGTTTTGCCTCCATCTCAGAAACAGAATAACTAGCAAAATAGTCGTTTGAAATAACTTTTGGTGTTTCAGAAAGATAACTATCATTTAACTTTTCATAGTTAAACGGTAGTTGCATTTTCTTAATATTCTTTCTATTTTCAGTTTCCCTGGACTCAACTTCTTCTGGTAATTTGGTAACAAATTTGGGTTTTAACTGAGTATGTTTACCAGCAACAGCAAGAAAATCAAAATTATATAATGCTGGTTGTTTTCTGATGGCTTTCTTTAAGTAATGAGGGTTTTCATAACCAAGACCCCATTTTTCCTTAACATCAGCCTCATCATTAGGTGCATTAAAAAAAATAGTTTGATCTGTTTGACCTCTTGCATAAAGTTTGGCTTCCAGACCATTTACCTTCTTATTTAAAAGCTAGTTTTCAACCTGCAATTTATAAACAGTTAGTGCAGATTCTTTCTTTTCTAAATCAGACTTAGAAAGTTTAGCTTCAATATCAGAAATCTTCTTTCAAAACAATCTACTTGGAGTTTAGAATCAGAAGCAGACTTGCGTAAAAAATCAATTAGATCTTTGTTCCCAAAAACTGATTTATTAAGTTCAAAGATCTTTTGATTTCTTTTTGCAACTCTGTCTTTTTCCTTTTTCAGTTTTATTTGAAGATCTTGAAGCTCAACCATCATGGGTTCCATTTTGGTTATGAAATCATTTTTAGTTAAGTTCATTACCTCATCAGCAGTCTCTTCATCTGAATCATCATATCTCACAGTGTTGCCCATCAAACACATGTGAGCTTCTTCATCTTTTACTTCCTCAACATCTGAATGATCTAGCCAATATTCGTCTTCTGCCATCAATGCTCTGCCTGCCTCTTGTTGCTTGGCCAAGAGCATTTTGTTCTTATAGTATTCTGAATTGCGAACCTTTGGCTTCCGACAATCTCTAGCAAAATGACCGACTTTGCCACAGTTGTAGCACTTTATCAGATCATCGGTCTTCTTTTCAGTACCATCATAGTCATTCAGATATTTCTTCTTTTCTTCCGGCTTTCTTTCATATATCTTTCCTTCAACTCTTTCTCTATGCTCATGGTTCTTGGAGTTGGACGAAGAGTATCTCTGTGAATTGGATCCTGGCTTCTTGTAGAACTTCTTTTGGAATGCTCGGGTCAGTAATAACATTTCTTGCTTGAGACTTTCTCCGTCATCTGCATCAGATTCAGACTCTGATTCAGAACTTGAAACCACTATCTTCTTCTTCTTTTCTTTCTTTTCTTTCTTTTCTTTCTCTTTCTCTCCAGCTACTAAAGCTATAGGATCTGGAACTTTCTCAATCTTCTTTTTCTCAGCTCTTTTCTCTTCCACCTTCTCTTCATTCTGCCGCAATGTTTCATAAACCTCATGTAACGGAATTTTATTTAGATCCTTCATCTGTTTCATCCTGCGCATATGCTTCTTCCATTCGGGTTGCAGGATGCTCGGAAACTTGACATTGTTCTCAAGCTGCTTCTTTTTCACTTTGTTCTTTGACAATTCATTTAGAAGCAAAACAAACCGTTCATAAGTATCTTCCAAGCTTTCATTCTCTTTTGCTTTAAATTCTTCGTAGTTGTTAATGCAGTTAGCTACTTTCATCTGATTTCCGACTTTGGAACCTATCATCATCTTTTGTAATTGATCCCACATTTTCTTTGCATTTGCCTTGTAGTTATCTATCTTGATGTAAATCTCATTAGGAATGCTCTGAAGTAGTAAGGATCTTGCTTGTTTATCTGCTTTAAAACGGCTTTTCTACTCCTCAGAATACTGTGCAAAATCCATTGGAACAGTTTTCATCTTTTGCTCTCTGTCCACATCACCATCCTCACTGTCAGATGAATCGTCATCAGGTATCTGGACAGTAGGTGGTACCATAGGACCTTCAGTAATTGAAAGCAGAATGTTTTCCCCATTTGCATGCCTATCCACAAAATCCAGAAATCTGTCTTTCCACTGCTCGTATTCCCCTTTAAACAGAACCGGGGGCTTTACATCCGTACCAATAGACAGAGCGTCCTTTGAAGTCATCCTGTTTGTACCTGTTTGAAAACATATGCAATAAGAAACTAGAAACTGATCGTTAGTCCAAATATGAAATCACAATAATATAGAAATAATACTGAAAAAAAATAAATAAAATTTTGAAAAAATTGACTAAGTCTTTAAACTCGCAGAGCACTATTCCCAAAACTCGCAAAGCACTATTCACGAAGAAACTCGCAGATGCCTATTCGTGCAAAACACTATTCACAAAGAAACTCGTTAATAGAGACGTGCGTGTTTGTAGAACTCGCATATGCTTATTTGCGCGTTTGAAGAAACTCGCTAACCACGGCTTGCGCGAAACTTGAAACTCGCTAGACACTAATCGCGCAAAGATATAAAATGCGCTAAACGAAGCTAGCGCAAAACTTGAAACTCGCTAGCTGAAGTTCGCGCAAATCTTGAAACTCGCTAGATGTTGATGGCGCAAAACTTGAAACGCGCTAGACGTTGGTTGCGCGAAACACAAACTTGCAGGACGAAGGTAGCGCGAAATATCAAACTCGCAAGAGTTTGCGCGTTCCAACACTTAGACAAAATTTCGAAAAACGAGGGTTAGGTCCGCGTTTAATAGTGTAAAGCATATTAGGGTTTGGAAAATTAGGGTTTCAGGCCTATGATTTCATGTGTGGTCAACTGTTTGTGACGTATTTTTTGAATGATTTTACTGTTTTTTTCCACATTTTAGTCTGATTCTCATACAATAAGTGTACCATTGTCATTGAATATGTGGTTCACATTCATTTTCTCCATTCAATTTTTCCTATAAAGATTAGTAAGATTAGATGCAAAATCGTTCATCACATCCACTTGAATTGCTTCATTTTTCATACTACTGAAAAAATGAGTTCATCTGTTCAAAAAACTAGAGTCTTATTATGTTTCGATGGTCAATGGGTGCAAAACAACAATGGGTGGGATTATATTGGCTACACAAAGCGTGGTGTATATATTCCAATAATGGTTTCGTATAAGACATTTATCGATTACGTCGTGGGAAAGTGTGGAATCGGAGATTCTGCTGCTTGCAAGTTGGTGTTCAGACGTGCAGATGGCTCACTGATGGAGATAACCAACGATGACGAAATCCTTGGTTTTATGCTACTTGCATCCGATTCAGAAATACCTCCACAACTTTTTGTGTATGTCGCACCATTGGTGGGCGATGACGAAGATCATGACGAAATCCATGTCGGTGGTAGTCAACTGGAGCCTGACTCTCAATTTCAGGCATCCTACGACACCACACTTTATTCTGATCATGCATATCGTCCTAACGAATCTTATCCCGAAGTTGTTCCGGAGACGCAACTAGAAGAAGAAGAAGAAGAAGAAGAAGCAGAAGACCCAAAAAGACGGTTTGTTGGAGTTGCTGATGACGAAACACATGTTTTCACAACTGGTATATCTGATCTGGACAGATCAGATACCGATAATGACGAGGACGAAGAAACATATACCCCTAGCAATAAATCATTTGGTGCGTTAAACGATTATTTTGATATGCCCCCTTCTCTTCCTAACCCGGAGACCCATAAACCAGCCTACCAACCCGCACCTTACAATCGTAGTACAACTATACATGAAGGTCAAATATTTCATACGAAGGAGGAAATGACCGTACAGTTGGGAATGAAGTTCTTGCGAGAGGGTTTCGTGTTTAGAGCGAAGAAATCCGACAAACGCAGATACAAGGCTGTCTATGACCAACAAAATTGTGAATGGAGTATGTCCGCGAAGTCCGTGGGCCCTAAAGGAGGGCTGTTTGTCGTTAGAAAGCTTAACGACGTACACACATGTTCGAGGATACAACTAAATGCCAGCCACCGGCAGGCCAACAAAAGGACTTTGGGCCACATACTGAAAGACAAGTTTCTTGACGCTAGCAGGTCATTTCGGCCGAAGGACATCGTCAACGATATAAATCAGCAGTACGGGATCAACATTGGTTACCACCAAGGATGGCGTGCGCGATGCAAGGCACTACTAATGGTGAGAGGCACTCCCGATGAGTCGTACGAACGACTCCCTGCGTATTTATATAACTTGGAGCTGAAGAATCCAGGTACACGCACCAGAATAAGGACGGATTCAAACGGACGTTTCGAATTGTGTTTCGCTGCACTTGGATGTGCGGTAAGTATATTAAATCGTCGTAGCTTTACATATTATGAATTTTAACATTTACAAATAATAACCACGTACGTTTATTGCAGATCCGGACGTTTTCTGACAAATCTGCGTCCTGTCCTTGTAATAGACGCTGCCCATTTAAAGGGGCATTACCTGGGTATGATGTTCTTGGCGGTTGCCATGGACGGAAATAACAACATTGTGCCATTGGCTTTCGGAGTAGGAAAGTCCGAGACGGGGGAGGAGTGGGGTTGGTTTCTGAACATGTTGCGGGAATGTATCGGAGCCCCGGAAGGGTTGGTGTTTATGTCCGACAGGGCTCCTTCCATAAGCGCGGCAATTTCTGCCGTGTACCCCTCCACCCCTCACGCCCAATGTTGTCGACATTTGGAGATGAACGTGAAAAGCGCGGACAAACGTATCACAACAAACAAGACCATGTACTGGAAGGCGTGCAAAGCATATACTATTAGAGAGTTCGAGACCTACATGAATGCACTACGATATGAAGTACCTCGTGGAGCACAAGTTATGGACGAGGCTGGTAAAGAGAGGTGGTCAAGGGCCCATTTCCCTGCACAACGGTATAACATAATGACCTCTAATAGTGTAGAGTCGGTGAATGCACTGTCCCGTTTTGCACGCAGGTTACCCATTGTCGGCCTTATAGAGTACTTCCGAGATTTTCAACAAGAGTGGTACCAACTTCGACGACGAAAGGGAGGTTGATAAACTCTAAAATCTTTAACTTATATGTTTGTTGCATTTTTCGTCTTCCGTATAAATCGTAACACAATTAACACATATTTGTAGATGAAATGCGTAATCATCTCACACCAATGGCGGAGGAGATAATTAGCAGAAGGTCGGGAAAGTCTACGACATGGAGGGTAAGTCAGATTGGACATGGTAAGTTCAACGTTCGGGATATCCGTTATCACGCGACTGTCGATATGGTCAACGGTGTTTGTGAATGTAACCAATGGCAATATTCTGGTTTACCGTGCGGTCATGCCATCGCTGCTGCAAGGTCAATGAATCGTAGAGATTGCAGTGATCTGGCTATATCTTACTACACGTCCAGTACTTACCAGTCAACATATCATGAGCTGATCTATCCTGTTGGACCCCCTCAATCATGGGTTTTGCCACACGTCCCCCTTCCGCCATGCTATCCACCGTTAATAACCAAGAGACGTGCGGGGAGACCAAGAAAGAACGATCGGCATCCATCTCGTGGTGAGGATCCGATACAGAGAACGTGTACTAGGTGTGGAGCAGTAGGACATACTCGTGGTCAATGTCCAACTCCTGCCCCTTCAACCGTGCCCATGAGAGCTTCTACTAGCCAAAGATTTCGCTCTCAAGGGTCATCGGACCTAGAACCACATGGAACTTTAAGGCATGATAGCATTGACCTTAACATTGACTTTCCTTGATTGTAACCACCTCATCTTCTATGCTAAGTGATATTGTTATTATGTTAATTGTTGATTTTATCTACCTTATCGTGATTGTGAAATTATATTATGTGTAAATAAAAGATAAAACATAAAAGCATCGTTTTATTGAAATTAAAGAAAACGAAATGGTGCATCCGTACAACATTCAAGCATCGATAAAGTAAAAATTAATGCATAAAATAAAACTTAGGTTAAACGTTAAAGTGCATCCATACAACAACCACCCTTTGAGAAACCTACTACGGGTAGATTTCCCGGCACTTCGTAACCCAGCCAGCCTTTGCCTTTATATGCTCCTCCATGACGGTGTAGTTTTCTTTTATGTCTACCAGTTCATCTTCTAACTTTCTAATCTCCTTTTGTTTCTCCCTGACATCGCGCTTCATATTCTCCAGGAGCTCCTTCTGCTCCGCAATAGTTGCTTCTTTGTCCTTCTGAAGTTCTAAGTTTTGTAGCCACGTCCTGCCTGTATTTCGTATCTCTTCATTTGCCTCATCACAGGACCTTTTCAACCTGGTAGGCAGTACCTGAGACATTGGTAGACCTGGCCCCTGGTTGGATTGATACGTAGGAGGGGGCATTCCTCCATGAGCAACGTAGTATGCGGCTTGGGCATTGTTAAACTGCTCCCACTCCTGAGGCGTTATCGGTTCATCGTAAGCAGTTAACCCAAACTGCGCCCAATCCTCCGTTGTATCTGGTGCATTCCAGTCAATCCTTGAAGCTCCATCATTTAATTGGTCAATGTCCACGGAGCGTGAAGTGCCAGCCCCATTCGCTGACCTTTTCCCCCTACCGCGTGAACCTCCAGCCCTCAAGTAATGAAAATGTAGATAATGTATAGAATGTAGATAATATTTGTAAATGAAAGTGAGGGTAGAAATGATAGATATGAAGTTGTGAAATACTACTTCACCGGAGCATCTACTTATAGTCCATGCGAAGATCGGTTCATGATAGTTTCAAAGGCATGGTCAAACGATTCCTCTGCAAAGCCTGAAATGATTTGTTTTTTGTGCCATGGTCAAACGATTCCCCTGCAAAGCCTGAAACGCGGACTAACCCCGCGTTACACCACTAAAACGCGGACTAACCCCGCGTTACACCACTAAAACGCGAAGTAACCCCGCGTTTTGTTACTAAAACGCGGACTAACCCCGCGTTACACCACTAAAACGCGGACTAACCCCGCGTTTTGTTACCATATGCGGAGATAGGTTTGTAACCATGGTCAAACGATTCTTCTGCAAAAACTAAAATGATTCTTCTACAAAGCCTGAAATGATTCCTCTGCAAATACTGAAATGATTCCTCTGCAAATACTGAAACGATTCATTTTTTTTAACAATTGTTCCTTGTGGCTATAAATACCCGTGTTATAGTAACTGTGAAATTCACAACACTAAAGAGTTGTCGGTTTGTACTTTTACTTTCTATGGTTTTTTTCATTAATAAAATCGTCTAATGTATTTTGTGGTTTGATGCGTTTATATTTTTATACTACAAAATTATACCGTCATTGAAGTGTACAGCAAGAAAGTTGAGCTTAACACTTCCAAAATTGTATCACCCGAGCATATAAGAAGTCGTTGGGGATTCCAGAAAAACCAAGTGTCGTGTAGCCATAGTTTGACATTTCAATGACCGACAATGTTACCTACTCACTTCATTTAATGACGTCGTTTCAATGTTTGTTTAGATGAACTTGTACCGGTTGTTTTCGAACCCTACCAGTTTGTCATTAATAATTGGTAAGTTTAAATAATATTTTGTTTTTTATTTACCAAAAGAACTTTTTCATGTACTACCCTTTTCATATCAATTTGTGATCTTGGGAGTTAACGAATTCTATTTTTATATAAAATAAAACATCCGATCCAAATTAGTTATCTAAGTAAAAAAGGGTTTTAATATTTAAAATGACTTTAAAAAAAAAGAATCATATTTGTTATTTCAAGAGGCCCATCACAACTCACAAGTAACATAAAAAGTATCCCCAACCTAATCGTTTATTTGGACAGCCAACGAGAAAAGGGTCTCCGCCATGTAATTACGCCATTCCCTTGCCACATGCTCAGTTGCATCTGGTGCAACTATTGGGTGAAGACCTTCAATAAACTTGGATATGTTACGACACACCCACACACCGCAATCCCCAAGGCCCCCTGTCTGTTGAGGTGCATCAGGATCATAGATAACCTCTAAATTCTTGCTGGCCTTGATACGATCTGGCGTGTCGTGTATCTTTTTTAACAACTTCGGCAATTGTTTTTTGAAGATCCCAATGCGTTCTTCCAAGGGCAAAGTGTACCTTCTTGCTCGTAAACTGTCAAATAAGACCAGCCTCATTTCACGGAGGTACAGAACACCGAGCACCCAATGTTTGTCCACGACGCATATGGGGATGTATACCTGAGATTTTACAATAACACAATAATAGTTAGTAACAAACAAGTTGAACAAAATTTATGTAAATCGATTTCCATACCTCGTCGATGTCCATCCAAGCTGAATGAGTTCTATGGCCCAATCCATTGCATGTTTCGAACACAGACCTGTATCCTTGGCCCGGCCGTGTAAGCCACTCAAAGAAGTTGGAGTCCATGACCGTCCATCTGGCATGTGGAGAGCGGGATTCTTAGATCATTCTAACCCAAGCGTCGATTTTCTATACACAAAACATAGATTGTTAGACCTGTCATTAGAAATGTAGTTATTTATATGACTATATTTAAATACTAACCAGATCCTCGAAATCCCCACTACCACCTACACCCAACAGTAGCATGAAAAAATCGGCATTCATTTGAAGGCCGCCGTAAAATGGACACATCAGGTGGGGGAGCTGATCACTGATACATAATTCCCTGATCTGTGCCGCCGAAACAAACACCGATTGCCCCGCGTCAGTCATCGTAGTGTCTCCCCCAACCTTTCCCTTGCCCTTTGCCTTCACCCTTGCCTTGGTTTTTTTCTTAGGTACTGTTGTGGTCGAAGCTTGTTGGACATATGGGGAACAAAGGGCTGGCCCCACAACAGCGATCCGTCTCGCCCTCTCATGTGCTGCCTGATCTGGCTCATGTATGGCCATGTCATCATCCTCGAAGTGATCATCGATGATATTATCAGCCATCGGAGTACTCACCCGCGCCTGGGTGGTGTCAACCCCCGACTCCGACCCCATCAAATAAGGGATGGAAGTTCCCAAAAAATCTTCCACCAACCCGCTTAGGACGGACAGCCCCGGCCTCGGCTCCATCATCTGGGGTCTGTAATAGTCCCCCGCCTGCATCCCAAACTGGTGGCGTAGGTCATTATAAGAATCTTCAAACGTAATAACAAAAAAAGAACAACAATGAGCACTCGTCGTAACTTACATTTTGCTGGAATGATGGGGTCGAGAAAGGGTAGTTTCCTCCGGTTGCCGCCTGTGTGTACCCCGGCGACGTGTAGGCTGGCGTCGTACTTGTCATCCCAAACTGGTGACATGGATTATAATGAGCACTCTTAATAAGAATCTTCAAACGTAATAACAAAAAAAGAACAACAATGAGCACTCATCGTAACTTACATTTTGTTGGGATGATGGGGTCGAAAAAGGGTAGTGTCCACCTGCTGCCGCCTGTGTGTACCCCGGTGACGTGTAGGATGGCGTCATACTTGTCATCCCAACCTGGTGACATGGATTATAATGAGCACTCTTAATAATTACTTTCAAACGTAATAAAAAAATAACCTACATTTCGCTGGGATGATGTGGTCGCATATGCCGCACCCGTGTACCCATGCATTTGCCCAGGCGACGTGTAAGTGGGCGCCATGTTCGTCGACACCTAATACAATCATGGAACGTAATATCAATACACAAACCAATATTAAAGTATTGGGCGTAATATCCCCAAATTAAGTTAAACACTAACGTGAGTGTGGCGAAGGTGTGCGGTGAGGGCCTCGAACTCTCTTATGCGTCTGTCCATATCGAGGGCCTCGAGGTCTCTTACGCGTCTGTCCACGGAGGTCATGTACTCCCACTTATCTTGGTATGGGTCTATATCAGGCATCCTATGATGGGTGGGGCTAGGGGGAGCTTGATAGGTAGGGCTAGGAGGAGCCTGATAGCTAGAGCTAGGGGAGTTTGATAGCTAGAGCTAGGGGGAGCCTGACGTCGCGTGCCATCATCGTCATCTTCATCATCATCGTCATCATCGTCATCATTGTCATCGGGATCAGGACCTCTACGTCGGGACCTCTTTGTCGGTCGCCTGCCCGCCGAACTTTCAAAAAAGGCGACGCTCCGTCGAAACCAACTCGACTGCTGCTCATCCTGAGTAGGCCTCAGTTCCGCATATGGCGCATTAACAACCTAAAAAATTATAAGACATATAAATCACAAATAGTTTTTTAATTACTACAATTAAAAATATAGTAAGAGGGCGTGTGCTCAAAGCTGAGTTGAAGATCCCAATGCATGCAGACTTACTAAGGACAGCATCTCGATCCCATTTGGTTCCCCTAATCAACCTGTCGGAGCGCTTGGTGAAATTTTGCCGACAGGCAGGAAACATCTCCAAGATTCATATCTGGAATTACATAAATTGAACAAGCACGTTAGAATAAATCCAAAATTAGCAAAATTAGTTAATGAATTGATATTTATGTTATTGTACTTATCTAACCTTTAGGGCGTGTGCAAACCCGTTCAACGTCATCTTGTTGTTTTGCTGGTTCTTCTGCTTGCGTCTGGCGATGGCACCATGGAGGCCTTTGTATGAGTGACTCCAGATGTAGCTACCCCACGGATAGCGGTTAAACCTCTCCAAGTCATCGACAGCGATAAGTACAATAGAGGAAACCGGCAACCTTGGATCACGACCCATGAACATCAAATCCGACATCACCACCAAGCAAACACGCACAACATCCTCATCGGATATCGCACCCAGACCAGTTCTCATCGTCTCGAGGACGGTTCTCAGCGTCAAGATACCTGGTGCAAGGCCGGGCCAAACCCTACTAACGAATGACTCATCTGTCAAGGTAGGAAGGTCGGGTATTTGTCCGAAAAGGAGTCCTGTTATAATACAGAACTCACGACGACCAAAGTGCATGCGAGTCCCACACACGTGAAAATACAATTCCTCCGGCTGTGGTCTCGCAACCTCGACCTTCATCTGTAAAAACATGTGTACTAGAAGGGGGTCCTGTCCAATATTGGTAAGCTCGAGCCATGGCCCGAAAGATGTGCGGCTAAACATTTCGTGTAAACGTTGTGCCCGTTCAGGTGGACACGCTTCAAAAGCATCTCTAATTTCCTTTACCATGGCGATGCGGCATTTGAACGAAAGATCGACGTTATCAAAATCGTCCTACATAGTAATGCAAGGATGTTGTCAACGCACCTAACTTATAACTAACGATGTACATTTTGTTGATTTCGTCTATTGGTTATTTTTATAAAAAATAAACCACTGAATCTATTAGATTTCCAGGTACTAGGGGAATCACGTGGATTTCTTAAATCCCTAAAAACCTTAGGGCTATTTACACCCGTTTGACAAAATCCAAATCGATATGTTGCGGTTTTTATTATTTCGGATTTAGGCAACTAAGATTAACGCAATCTCTACAATTATTTTATGAAATTAGCGCAATCCCTAAAACAAGCCCAATCTCTACACTTTTTTTATACAAAAAAAAAAGCAATCTCTAAAATTAACGCAATCTCTACAATTATTTTATAAAATGAGCGCAATCCCTAAAACAAGCCCAATCTCTACACTTTTTTTATACAAAAATAATAATAAAACGCAATCTCTAAGATTAACGCAATCTCTACAATTATTTTATAAAATGAGCGCAATCCCTAAAACAAGCCCAATCTCTACACTTTTTTTATACAAAAAAAAAACGCAATCTCTAAGATTAACGCAATCTCTACAATTATTTTATGAAATTAGCGCAATCCCTAAAATAAGCCCAATCTCTACAGTTTTTTTATACAAAAAAAAAAACGAAATCTCTAAAATTAACGCAATCTCTACAATTATTTTATAAAATGAGCGCAATCCCTAAAACAAGCCCAATCTCTACACTTTTTTATACAAAAAAAAACGCAATCTCTAAGATTAACGCAATCTCTACAATTATTTTATGAAATTAGCGCAATCCCTAAAACAAGCCCAATCTCTACAGTTTTTTTATACAAAAAAAAAACGCAATCTCTAAAATTAATGCAATCTCTACAATTATTTTATAAAATGAGCGCAATCCCTAAAACAAGCCCAATCTCTACACTTTTTTTATATAAAAAAAAAACGCAATCTCTACAATTATTTTATGAAATTAGCGCAATCCTAAAATTAACGCAATCTCTAAAATCAACGTAATATGTAAAACTAAAATTAACGCAACCTCTAACATATTATCAACATAAACGCAACACTCTAAAATTAACACATAATCACTAAAATAAATATAAAATTAAAACGCGGTTAAAGAAAACTTACCGAAGAAAGTGGTCGACCCATATCCGACTTTTATAAATGCTAACCAACCGAGCCGAGATCCGAGCGTGTGTAATACACGATATATTTGAGAGAGTGAAATAGATGGGATCCCTTTAAGAGTGATGGTGGTGGGGTTATGGGTGGGGGACCTCACTTATTTATAGGAGCCAAACCCCAACAAATGAAACAATCCACACCGTTGATCTTACTAAACCCTAAACAATGCTATGGGCCGGCCCCCAAGTACGCGTTCCACAGTAAAAAACGCGGCCCAGATACGCGATTCACAGTGGAAAACGCGGACCAAACGCGCATTGAAGCCAAACGCGTACCAGGTCCGCGTGTAACTCTCGAAACGCGGCCAAAACGCGGCTCAAGTCCGCGTGTAATAGTGAACGCGGACAAAACGCGGACCAGGTCCGCGTGTAACAGTGAAAAACGCGGACCTAGGAGGTATTTTGGCAAAAATAACAAGATTTGTGCCATATTGGGTACTAATTTTTCAATTTAGGACATTTTAATTAAATTGACTTAATAAAAATATAAAATATCTACAATTCTGTAGGGTACCCCTAGCAATGTTCTGAAAATTGTTCCGTTACACCCTTAGCTGGCGTTGCTGCCCCCAATTAGGACACCACGCCCTTCCTTAGGCGCGTTCAACCCACGCCCTCCACATAGATAATGCAGCAGCCAACCAGCCAGCTGAACCAGTACCAGCAGCCGAACTGGTCCTGTTTGTTATATTTTTAAATCAAGCCCCTCAATTATTGCATACGTCCAAAATCACCCTAATTATTGAGAACCATCGACCCCTTCCTAAATTTGGCTTTCGTGACCGAAATGTCACATCCATTTTATGTCATAAATAATATTTTTAATGATTATTTTTTTGACCAATTTTTTTTAATATTTCTTAAAATTGCAATTTTAGATAAATGTGTCGGGATGGATTTTGGCAAACTAACTGATAAGTTAGCTGATAACTGATAAGCTAGCTAGTAGTTGATGAAAAAGTCACGTTTAGCAAAAATTAGCTTATAAACATATAAAATTACCAAAAAGAACATCTAGAAAAAATAATCAATTACAATATTTAATAATATAATTAAAACAAATTTGTAATAATATAATATATTAATTAATACAAATAAGGTATTAAATAATATAATATGTCATTTAAAAGAATTTGAAATTTATTATTATATATATATTATAAATTTGAATTTTAAACCAAATTTCAAAAAAAATCTACATTAACTTATGATTTTAAATAACTGTTAGATATAATATGGAAAAAAATAATTAAATAATAATTACAAAAATAAGAATAATTAATAATTAAAATATATTGATCAATATTAAAAGATGATATAATGATCAATAATTCTAAATAATTAAAAATTAATATCAATGTATAATTAAAATTTTGTTATAATTTTTGAATAATAATTATTAATTAATAATAATTAATATTTATTTATAATTAATAGTTAATATATAATAATGTATATTAGTGATGGCATAATTGGAATAACCAAAAAAAACTCCTCATAAGCTACTTCAAGTAACTTATCAAAGAGTTAGCTTAAAAACTTGCTTATGTCCATCCAAACATGTACCCAGAAAATAAGTTAGCTTATAAGCTATTTTTCAAGTCTTGTGAATGTGTTTTAATTTGATTTGTGATTCTTTTAGTTGACAAAAAATGGTTTTATGCTAATTCTTTTTATAGTAAAAAATGGTTGTTGGCTATTGTTAGAGTTGTTTGGTTGGTTTTCTATTAGGTCATGTATAGATGAAGCTGTCTGTGTGGATTAATTTGTCTGAATATATTGAAACGTGTTTTTGCTTGAAAAAGTTTGTTCATAAATGGAAGGAATGTATTCTTTAATTGGGAGTGGCAAATTTTGAAAAAAAAAACTTAGTTTTCTGTATAAAGTTCCCGCTTAGAAGCTTACCGGATATGTCACTTTTTATAACATTAAGCAACTACCATTCATGTATAGCAGACCTTATAAGCTTTGAATCTCATTTTAAACTCATTAAATTGCTAAGAAGTAAGGCTTTAATATCTTTGTATTTTACAAGTTTAAATTCTTTGACTCATTTTTTATTTTTGGTAACAAAATACAGAAAAGATAATTAAATAATAATTACAAAAAATAAGAATAATTAATAATTAAAATATATTAATCAATATTAAAAGATGATATAATGATCAGTAATTCTAAATAATTAAAAACTAATATCAATGTATAATTAAAATTTTGTTATAATTTTTGGATAATAATTATTAATTAATAATAATTAATTTTAATAATTAATATTTATTTATAATTAATAGTTAATATATAATAATGTATATTAGTGAGGGCATAATTGAAATAATCATAAAAAGCTCCTCATAAGCTACTCCAAATAGCTTATCAAAGAGTGAGCTTAAAAACTAGTTTATGCCCATCTAAACATGTACCCAGAAAATAAGGTAGCTTATAAACTATTTTTCAGGGCTTGTGAATGTGTTTTAATTTGATTTGTGATTCTTTTAGTTGACAAAAAATGGTTTTATGCTAATTCTTTTTATAGGAAAAAATGGTTGTAGGCTATTGTTAGAGTTGTTTGGTTGATTTTCTATTAGGTCATGTATAGATAAAGCTTTTTGTACGGATTAATTTGTCTGAATATATTGAACCGTTTTTTTTGCTTGAAAAAGTTTCTTCATAGATGGAAGGAATGTATTCTTTAATTGGGAGGGGCAGATTTAGAAAAAAAAAACTTAGTTTTCTGTATAAAGTTCTTGCTTAGAAGCTTACTGGATAGGTCACTTTTTATACCATTAATCTACTACCAAATACTCATGTATAGCAGACCTTATAAGCTGTGAATCTCATTAAACTCATTAAGTTGCTAAAAGTAAGACTTTAATATCTTTGTATTTTGCAAGTTTAAATTCTTTGACTCGTTTTTTTATTTTTGGTAACAAAATACAGAAAAGAAAAAAGTAAAAAACCCACTTTGGTGTTACAAAGATCTACTTGTACTAAATTCTCAATTGAACTGTACTTTTTATATTTATTTTTTATTATATTAATTATTGGTGAATTATATTCATACCCCCTTCTATAGAGAGTATGTGAGTGAGGTAGGAAGGGGTATGTGAGTGAAATAAGGGGAATATGTGGGATTTTGTGAGTGATGAGGGATAGGGATAACAACACCCTAATTATTTTGTGCCTTTGATCGAAAAAACTTCTAATTCACCTATGCATTAATTAGCTTGTGCTGGCATGTGTCACTACTGAATCTTTTTGTTATAATGTAAGTTCTTTTATGACTACTAATGGTGTTGTCATTGTGTTTGGTTTGGTGATACCATCGCCGTATATTCACCAAAAAAAATGATAAATTGCAACAATTAGAGCAAAACGTGTTTTTCCCGGACACGTAAACCGGCCCACACAGGCTGCCAATTTCCAATGTGAGGGGTATACCTGACTCACTCAACGGCAAGGCGATTGCGAGGGGGCCTGGGATCGAACCCGAGACCAACGGCCTATTGGAGCAAACATCTCCTCTCCCCTTAACCAACTGAGCAACAATGTATCGAAGATTAAGGGGGTGTTTACTTGTGGCTTAATGAGCTTAATGATAAAAATAGCTTATTCGCACATACGTTTGGGGTGTTTACTTGTGGCTTAATTGCTTATTCGCACAGACAAAAATGGCTTATTCACTAAGTAGGAAAATGGGTGTTGTCCCTATTAAGACAAAATTTTGACCTTTCTACCCTTAAGAAAAGAGAAACTTATCAGGTCATAAGTCATAACCCTACCTTCATCATTGCCTTCATCCATCGCTTCCCACTTCTCCCCAGTGTTCCCCACCGTGCGATTCTACCGTTCTACCCATCGCTCGTCGGCGACCATTCTATCAGCGTCATTTTCTTCATCGTCGGCTACAGTAGAACTCGTCTTCTCTGTCTCCGGCGATTAACAACCTTGGTTTTCTTCCTTGCCTTCAGCGACATTATCTTCCCTATCTCCGGCGATGGTTGTCTCATGTCATTTTAATGTCGATTATATGTGAGACTAATTATATTCGTGCCTTCACTTCCTGTTTATCCGTAGGCATAAGTTCTGTGATTGTTTCGTAAGAATACATCCATTCATAATGTAATTTATTTAAAGAGAGTAATGAATGAAAAGGGGTAGCAATGGAAAAAGAAAAGGTAAGATAGTTATCCAATCTATATGTAAGTATTACAAATTGCAGCTCTGTGTACAAAGTTTTGTTTTTTCTTTCTAAAATTCAGTATGCGTACATTATAGAGAAATAATTGTTGGTAGTTGTACCAAAGAGTATGTACAAATCTTGAATTATGCATATAAGCTATTAGGGTGCGTTTGGTTTGCAGACTGGGTGGGACAGGACGGGACAAAAATTCATTGTCCCATGTTTGGCGTGACATGGGACAGGACAAAAGTTCACTGTCCCATGTTTGGCGCGACATAGGACAGGGACAAAGACTGGACAGGGTGGGACAAGATGGGACAAAAAGGGGTATTTTCTTGTTCCACCAAAATAGGTGGAACAACATGAGACAAAAGTGAGACAGAAACTAAAAATCACTAATCTAACATCATTTGATATATAATCCTAATATGGTATTAGTCTTAAGGCACACCACTACCCATCACCGCCACTATCACCATCGACGGCCACCAGTAGCCACCACCAACCACCGTTAACCACCTCTATCTATTTCTCCCCCGTAACAACCTCCTCCACCACCTCCACAACCATCGGCCATCGCCACCTCCGCTACCATCATCGACCACCTCCACTAACACCGATCACCACCACCTATGGCCGTCACTACCATCGACGACCACCATCGACGGCCACCGGTAGCCACCACAAACCATCGTCGACCACTTTCACCTCTTCCTCCACTACTACAACAACTTCCTCCACTATCGCCCATCGCCACCTCCACCTATCACCACCACCCATTGTCACCGCCACCATCGACGCTCACAGCCAACCACCGTCGCTCGTCGTCAACCACCGTCGGTGACCTCCGCCTCTTCATCCACTACAATAACCTCTATTACCACTGTCAACTATCTTTCACGTTTTTCACAACTACCATCTTTCACCGACCACCCATCGCCTTTATCTTTACGTGTCGCTTCAACTATGCATCGGCCAATTCATTAAGATCTTCCAAATTGAACCAAAATATTATATTTTCTTTATATAAATCGGATTTTTTCGAACTACTATCAATTATTTCAGATTCTTCATTCAAATTTTCTACCATTGTTTTTGTAAGTATTTATATGTATGAAAATTATGTAAAAAATAAAAATGTTTTTTAATTAAATTATTTAAAGATATACTTTATTTGTGTTATTTATAATTATTATTTGACATACAAAATCATCAAACAACTTTTAGGGAAACTTGTCCAGTTCTGTCCTATCCAGTCCTAGTCGTACCAAACACAAGACAGACAATTGTCTTGTCCAGTCCAGTCCTAGCCTTTTGTCCTGTACTGTCCAGTCCTGTCCTGTCCAGTCCCGTCCAATCATGTCTGCATACCAAACGCTACCTTAGGTTGGGTAAATTTATAAAACAACCTATCATTCATATTAAGAGGTAAATTGGTCATTTCTGTTAATCAAATTGTTTATTTAGATAAAAAAGTAAACAACAGAATCAATTTATCCAGACAAACAAATTTATCCAGACAGGACTTAATGAAAAATTTGGTAAACACCCCTTAAGTTTGAGTTTTAACGATTAACAAACAAATGTGAAGTAGATGCTAGAACTTTTAAACATTCCAATTTTTATAGGGACTGAAATTGTACACTTGATATTGAAGGGCTTAATTCTTAATTTTTTTTTTACCCTCAATTTTAAGCATCGCTGTCAAAAAGCATATCACATTTATCAATGGCTGGCTGACTAGGCCATCCCTCTTTGCCAGCTCCCCCATCTTCTCCGAGAAGAAACAGATCAGTAACCCCCCATAAAACCCCCTCATTCTTCTTCCATATCCTGCAAATTTCTTCTCTTTGTTTCTCTCTCTCTCTCTAGAAACATAGTAAATAAATAAATAAATGGTGCACTATCATCAGAGATATATTCAGCTGAGAAAAGGGGTTTCCATGGCGGCGTCTTATGTTGATGAAGAAGATGCTTGTGTTAATATGAGTAGCTGTAACAAAAGATCAAAGCCAAAGCTTCTTTTGTTCCTCCTCTTTTGCACCCTTGTTTCTTCTTGCTTGCTTCTTGCTCCCTTCCCAACCTCAACTCTCTCTCTCCTCTGTATGTTAAATTAATCTCTCTCTAACTTAAATCTGTTTGCTTCTGTTTTGCTGTTTCTGATGAGTTTCTGTTTCTTTTTAGATCCATCTGGAGGTGAAGAAGAAACAGTTTCTGATGCCCTTTGTTCTTCTGTCTCAAATGGTTAGTTATTTCTGATATTTGCATCCTTTCTGCTTTGTTTGTGTTGGTTTATGTCGGATTTTGATGTCTGATTTTGTGGGTATTTTTTGTGTTTATGTCGATTAATTTTGAGCTGAAATTTTGATAAAACAGTGGAAAAAAATTGAAAGTTTGGATTTTTGACGATATGATTCTTTTTGGTTTTGATTTACAGGAACAATATGTTGTGATAGAAGCAGTATTCGGTCGGATGTATGTATCATGAAAGGTGATATAAGAACGCAATCTTCTTCCTTTTCTGTTTTCCTCTACACCTCCGAACAGCCACTCCGGCGAGAAAAAATCAAACCCTACACTCGGAAATGGGAACCATCCACCATGGCCACCATTGATGAGCTAACCCTTATTTCCAAGAAACCAAATACTTCAGCTTCAGACACCGGTAACTGCGACGTGAATCACGGCGTTCCGGCGGTGTTTTTCTCCACCGGAGGTTACACCGGCAACGTTTACCATGAATTCAACGATGGTCTCATCCCACTTTACATCACGTCTCAAAAATATAACAAAAAAGTTGTGTTTGTGATTCTTGAATACCATGATTGGTGGATAACCAAATACGCCAATATCCTCACTCATCTTTCCAATTTCGAACCCATCGATTTTAACGGCGATAAACGAACCCATTGTTTTTCGGACGCCATTGTTGGATTAAGAATTCACGATGAACTCACCGTTGATTCATCGTTAACCCAAGGACGCAAAACAATCAAAGATTTTCGCGATATTTTAGACAAAGGGTATCGGCCTCGTATCCAGGGTTTACTTCTCGAAGAACAATCTAACAACCCGATAAAGCCGGTGGCCCAATCGGAAAAACCAAAGCTCGTGATCATATCAAGAAACGGATCTCGGGCCATTTTGAACGAAAACGTTTTAGTGAAAATGGCCGAAAAGATCGGGTTCTCGGTGATAGTTCTCCGGCCGCAACGAACCACCGAATTGGCGCGGATTTATCAAGCCCTTAACTCGAGTGATGTCATGTTAGGGGTCCATGGAGCCGCAATGACTCATTTCCTATTCATGAAACCTGGTTCGGTTTTCATTCAAGTCGTACCTCTTGGCACGAACTGGGCCGCGGAAACGTATTACGGTGAACCCGCGAAAAAGCTCGGTTTACGGTACATCGGGTATGAAATTCTTCCGCGGGAAAGTTCGTTGTACGAGGAATACGAAAGTAACGATCCCGTTTTGCGGGACCCGAACAGCGTGAACGATCGAGGGTGGGAATTTACCAAAAAAATTTATCTCGGTCGGCAAAAAGTGCGGTTAAATCTCGTGCGATTTAGGAAGCGTTTGGTTCGATCGTATATTTATACGATGTCGAAAAGGAACGCGATGGTTGGGTCGCAAATGAAATAATGGAAGTGGTAACATTTAACAAATTGAGGGTAGAAACGAAAACGGTTGTATAAATTTAGCGAATGTATATGATATATTGTAGGGAGAATAGTTTAAAAAAAGGTATCATATTTTTATATTTTTTAAATAATATTTTTAATCGCGTATTTTCACTTTTATAATCATATCGAATTTAAATGGATTGAAAATATAATTTGTAAGGTTGTACGTTGTGCATTTGAAGTTGTACATTGCCATTGGTCACTGGTAGGGGTGGTAGGGGTGTATGCGGGTTGGGTTGGGCGGTTTTTGACATTTTTATAACCCAATCCAATTACGACGGTTTGAAAATTATCAACCCAACCCAACCCATTCAAAAGTATAACCCAATTCAACCCTTGCGGGTTAGGTGGGTTGGGTTGGCGGGTTATAAATATTCATAAAGTTGACGATTGAAAGATTATAAATAAATGCTAAAAATGTAGCCAACAAAGTTATTAGTTATTACAAATGTTTGAGGATCTACATCCCCTTTTTTTAGACGTGTTTAATTCATCATTGTCTTCGATTTTTGGAGACTTAGGAGTATTTTCCATTGCTCGTATACATAGGAAATATGATATAAAAATACAAAGTTAGAAGCTACAAAAAGAACATATGATATTTCTCTACGCAATAAAAATCAAACTTTAAGAACATCAATGCAATGAAAACAAAAATTCATGGTTCCAACTTCTATTTTAAAACATACTCCTTATATTCATTTATAAACATACTTCTAATTTGAAATCTATTGTTCGAAACATACTTCATATGTTTATTTATGCAATGAAAACGTCGGTCTAGTTGTTTCTAGTTGTTTTAGTGTACTCGTGCTTATTGAGACATATCGATCGACCTAGTTGAATTAATTCGGGCCTTGACGTAGTTGGATTAATTTTGGGCTTTGGGCTGAAAATTGGACTAATATTTGTATATATATATTTTGGGTTTTTAATTTGACTATAATATATGTATATATTTTTTTGGTTGTGAATTATAATGGTTGTAAATATTATATATATATATATATATATATATATATATATATATAATTTATCGAAATAATATATATTAGCGGCGGGTTGGCGGGTTGGGTTGGGTTGAGTTATGCTAACCCAATTTCAACCCTCCTAAATAGTGGGTTGGCGGTTTGATGGGTTGGCTGTTTAGCGGGTTGACAGGTTAGGTTTAATTGGGTTGTTAGCGGGTTGGGTTGAACGGGTTTTGCGAGTTGAGGATTTCTTGTACACCCCTAGTCACTGGGATTCTAGTAAGGGAAAAACAGGGGATCACCAAGAAGAATAAAAATTCTAAAAGTAATTGAACTTTAATACTTTACTTGTTCTCAAATAAATATTATTTTAGTTTTTAGAGTAAATTACACTTTTAGTCCCTGTGGTTGTCACCTATTATCAACTCTAGTCCCTCTTTTGAATTTATTACAGTTATGGTCACTGTGGTTGTCATTTTGATTCACTTTTGATCCCTCAAACTAACTTTTGTTAAAAATGTCTATTAACTCCAGGGGTACTTTGGTCTTTTCTGTATTTCTTTATTTTCAATTAAGAAAAGTAAATAAATTATTATTACATTAAAATATATTCATATATATCAAACACATACCACAATCCCATCTCCTTCGAAACCAGGCTGCCATTCCCGGCGACTCCCCCACCCTCTCCCTTTCTCCTCGCTCCCTTTCCTTCGAAACCAGGCCACTACTCCCCATCCCCATCGTAGAGGCCATAGGTTAGGTTATCTCTTCAACATATCGGATCACTACCCCTCCCTTTTCAGTGAACTTCAGTTGCTTTACCTCCGGCTGACGACTTCTATACCTGTCTCCTTCATCTTTTTTTTATATATGGCCAACACTCACCACTGCCTTCTGATTGGATCTATGTCCTACCTGCACCAACCAACTCTGTTACTGATTCTCACACACACTACACCTCCCATTTGGGGCATCGATTTGGCTAAGGTGGGTTTATTGCCGAGGGTGTGCTTAGGATGTGGCCAGGGTGGGAACTGAAAGGGTAGGGGGATCGAGACAGTAACGACTAAAGAAACGGAGACTGTGAGTTTATGTCAAGATAGCAACAACAGTGAGAAAAGTTATGGGAAGAAGAAGAGGGTTTTGACCAAAACCTCTGGTTAACCCCGACCAACATCTGCCTTGAAATACAGAGGCGTCCATCAACGGAAATAAGGAAAATGGGCGACAGAAATCTGTGAGACTGTGACCCGTCTAAGCAGAGACATGTATGGCTCGGGATATACAATATTGTTGAAGAAGCCTCTAGAGCTTACGAAATCAAAAAACTCGAATTTGAAGCCATGACTGAAGCTTCAAATAATGGTTCCAACGACGTCAAGAACACCACCAACAAAACCCTTTCCTTCGTCGCCGTTTCTCAGCCTCCTAAACCTGTGGTTTTCAAGGAATCATTGGGAGTAATTTCCCATAACTCACTATTATCAGTCTTGGAGCCAGAAACTTTCTCCATTTCCAAAAAGATAAACGATTCCACTGCAACTTCTCAAACCAGCAAGGTCGAAACCAAAATCGAAAACTCCTTGTGTTGTAATATCTTCAGTTGTGGAAGAAGCTTTGACTCTTGCAGAAATTGGTGAAGGTTAAATATGAAAATGAAACCGGATTCGATATTGTTTTGTTAATTTTGATCTACTGCTGGACGGATTTGGGGATTTTGATGATTTCCAGTTTAGTGGATTTAAAGATGAGGAAACTTGTGAATTACCAGATTGGGAGTTGAACCTAGAAGATGTATAATGGATGAACACATTGAGGGCAGATGGGCGACAACCTCTTAATATCGTATGCCTATGAATTTTGCAGTAATTAGCAGAGTATTCTTGAAGAACAACAATGGTTTTGTTTAATTTGATCAGTGTTCTTTTTATGTTGAAGAGTCCTTTAAGTTTTCTTAAGCTATCGAGCCGTCCAAAGGGGTGTTAGAGGCGGGGTTTCATTTAACAAGGATAAAAAAAATAAGAAAATAGTGAAATAAACAAAGAAAAAGACTAAAATATCCTTGAGGGTTAACATATCATTTAACAGAAGTTAGTCTGAGGGACCAAAAGTGAAGCAAAATGACAACCACAGTGACCATAATTGTAATTAATTTAAAAGAGGAATTAAAGTTGACAGTAGATGACAACCACAGGGACCAAAAATGTAATTTACTTTAATTTTTTTATTAAAATAAGTATTAATTTTTAAAAGTAAATTATCATTTTTTGATTTTATCTTTAATTATGAGGTGAATAAAATTTTTCTCTTTATAATGAAGGGTAAAACTGTTTTTTTTTATTAATTAAAAAATATAATAATTCCATATTTCTAAAATTATATATGAATATTTATTTTGTACGAAATAATTAGTTTTTCATTTATAAAATTTTGACATTAAACTATTTGATGTAATTAATATTAATAAAAATTTTAATACAACTTTTGGAGCATTTCAATTAATTTCATGGGTTTTTAAAGTTACCAGCCAAGTAAAAATTTTAATGATCCTTAGAAGATTTGAATTAATAAGTATTAATAAAAAAAATAAGACAATGTTATATGTATTTTTTTAATGTCAGAATTAGGTCAATTCATGTATTAGAAATGTAAAATATAGATTTTAATGTTGATGTTTGTAAGAAGTAAATTACAATGTATAAGGGTGTATTTAGCAATGTATATAGATGTAATTAACCTCCCCATAAAAACCTCCTCCCTCAAAATTATCGATTTCCGTTTCTCTCCTGCCAATCACACAAAGACTTATCATTATTTTTATTTAATTAATTTTTTGATGATTTATCTTCACGTGATTGGTGGATAAAACACAAGAGATTTAGCAACATTAGATTTTTGTTCGATAAATACTCAAAAGTAAACACAAGGTATTATCAATTAAGAGGCTCTTTATCAAATAGTTATCAGGTGGTACTAACCCTACTACTAAGGGGTTGTTTGGTTAGTTTTTCATTAAGTTCTGTATGGATAAAGTTGTCTGTATAGATTTAGAAGGTTTTTATTTGAGAGAATTTTTTCATAGATGGAAGAAACATGTTTTTTAATGGGAGGGATCGGTTTGAAAAAAACTTGGCTTTCTGTATAAAGCTCCCCCTTAAAATCTTACTGAATAAGTCACTTTCTAAATCATTAAGCCACTACCAAACAGTCATATATAGCTGACTGAATAAACTGTGAGTCTCATTAAACTCATTAAGCTGCTAACAAACAGGCCCTAAGTGAACATAATAAAGATCAAGAATCTTGTCCGATAAGTATGGGAGAAAATTCTTATCCGACAATAACATTTACCGAACAGAGAACGTTTACCATAATCTATTTTAATAACTAAAAATGTTATCTAGTAAAATAAGTCAGAATGCTTAAGTTTTATCGACGGAACCCATGAGTTTTGAAAAAATTTTTGAGATGGAGAAGAGTTGTTGTTTTATTCTTTATTTGTGTGCTAATTTAAAAATGGGTTGCTGGTTTTTGTGAACGTTGTTTTCCCTTTACTCTGCATCGATTGATTTGCACAGCACAACTTTTGTGGTCATATTCTAACACCATCACTTTCGAGGCCAACTTGTTCTCTTTACACACATATATATGGCTGGGTTTCGATGAAAATGAAATTTATGATGAGAAGGATAAGATGCATCCAGATGCACTGGATCAATCCTTTTATCAATAGCGATTCATGAGTGAGTTTGAAATTAAAAGTGATCAAGGGTTTAGATCATTTCTTACCTTTTTTCATCTTAACTCTTCTTCTCACATGATCGTTGGTCTTTTTTTAAGAGCTTTTTAATTCGTAAGACCCATAAGATTTAATTTAAACCACAAAAAATTAGTTAAAAAACAGATCTGATTAATTTAAAAAAAAAAAACTCTCTCCCTCTCTCTCATCTCTCCATAACATACATGCGTACATACACAATAAATGTGCATACAAGATCAACACATTGTGGACATTTTTTAGAAATACTATTATAATTTGTGAATACAATTTGAACACACTCTAAATTTACAAGATCTGGTACATAATTTTTGAACATATTATGAACATCGACTAAAACAACAAAACTAAATCTAAACCTACCACTTGTGAACACCCTAGTATGAAGGTTGTTTTCATTGTGTTTACAATACATTCACTTTGTATGCATATTTAATTGTGAACGTGTATGCATAAATGTTACAGGAGAGATGATATATAGATAGATAGATAGATAGATAGATAGATAGATAGATAGAGAGAGAGAGAGTTCAAATGAAAACTCAATTTTTATTGTGCACGTGAGAACGAATCTCGGCCCCTCCATCTATGTTGATCCAACAACTCATATTAAATAGAGTTTTTAATTTTAAGATTATTAGGGGTAAAAATAGAAAATAATTTAAACTCACGACTACCATATTTGACTTTTTATTTTCTTTTTTATTTAAAAACTTTTACCCACTTAAAGTTTAAAAATTAATTATCTTAAAAATTACTAATATTTTAGTCAAACAAATTACATAAAAAAAACGAGAATTCCGTGCTCTTCGATATGACATCCATTTTGATATAGTTTTTTGAACCGTTTTTTTTACGTGAAATGCTATATATGTGTTATCATCATTATGAATATTTATATACATTCAAGTGTGCACAACACCTCGACACCCTAAGTCTGTAACTCGAAATCATCTTCTTCAACGTCGTAAGACATTACGTTCTTCATCACCGTAACCCAACACCCATCGAAACGAATCGTGAGCCTATCGAGTTTAGGTTGTGAACTGGGGAACAACAGAGAGCATGTCACGTCTCCACACCTTCATGGGTCATTCATATATTATTCATCATGAATAATATATCATTCAGGATGAATAATACAACATTCAAGGTGAATAATACACGATTAATGAATTCGTGTATTGTTCATCCTGAATACTGTATTATTTATCATGAATAATGGATGAACGTTCATATATTTTATTCATACTGAATGTGGGACACCCGGGGATGCGCATACATATTCATAATGAATTAAACCAAATTTCAGTTGTGAATTGAGAAACAAAAAAGAGTGTCATGTGTCCATACGTTCACGGGTCATTCATATATTATTCATCACGAATAATGTATCATTCATGATGAATAATACACGATTCATGATGTATAATACATTAATCATGAATTCGTGTATTATTCATCCTGAATGTTGTATTATTTATCATGAACATTCATCTTTGTTATTCATACTGAATGTGGACACCCTGGGACGTACCTAGATATTCATAATGAATAACACACACACACACACACACACACACACACACACACACATATATATATATATATATATATATATATATAGCATTCCACGTAAAAACAGTTAAAATAAAGATGGATGTCATATCGAAAAACACGAAATTCTCGTTTTTTTATGTCACTTGTTTGATTAAAATATTAGTAATTTTTAAGATAATTTATTTTAAATTTTAAGGAGGTAAAAGTTTTAATTAAAATGAAAAAAAATGCAAATAAGGTAGACGCTGATTCAAATTTCCAGTTTTGTCCCTAATTATTTCTCAATTAATCTTATTATGTTTTAACCATTGATTAGTTTCTAAGTTTTGCTCAATGGCTAAGATTGGTCCTACATGCACAATGAAAAATGAGTTTTCATTTGAACCCACCTCTCTCTCTCTCTCTCTCTCTCTATATATATATATATATATAGAGAGAGAGAGAGAGAGAAGAAAGTTCAAATGAAAACTTAATTTTCATTGTGCACATAAGGACACATCACAGTCACTCTATCTCTTTTGATCTAACAACTCATACTAAATAGAGTTTTTAATTTTAAGATGTTTAAGAGTAAAAATGGAAGATAATTTAAACTAACGCCTACCATATTTGGCTTTTTTTTCTAATTAAAAACTTTTACCCAATTAAAGTTTAAAATAAATTATCTTAAAAAATACTAATATTTTAATCAAACAAATTACATCGAATAGACTATAATTTCGTGCTCTTCGATATGACATCCATCACGATATAGTTTTTTTTTTGTTGTTTAACCGTTTTTTACGTGAAATGTTATATATGTGTTATATTCATTATGAATATTTATGTACGTTCAAGTCTGTACAACACCTCGACACCGTAAGTATGTAACTCGACATCACCTTCTTCAACACTTTCTTCAACGTCGTAAGGTATCGCGTTTCTTCAGCACCGTAACCCAACACCCATCATGTGGGACATCTGGGGATGTGCATACATATTCATAATGAATTAAACCAAATTTCGGTTGTGAATTGGAAAACAAAAGAGAGTGCACCATGTGTCTACACCTTTACGGGTCATTCATATATTATTCATCATGAATAATGTATCATTCGGTATGAATAATACAACATTCAGGGTGAATAATACACGATTCATGATAAATAATACATGAATCATGAATTCCTGTATTATTCATCTTGAATGTTGTATTATTCATCCTGACTACGGTATTATTTATTATGAATAGTGAATGATCGTTCACCTTTGTTATTCATACTGAATGTGGACACCCGAGGACGTGCATGCATATTCATAATGAATATAACACATATATAGAATTTCACATAAAAAAAACGGTTAAAACGAAAAAAAACTATATCGAAATGGTTGTCATATCAAAGAGCGAGAAATTCTCGTTTTGTTGGTGTAATTTGTTTGATTAAAATATTAGTAATTTTTAAGATAATTTATTTTAATGTTTAAGGGGGTAAAAAAATTTTTAATTAAAAAATAAAATAATAGTCAAATAGTAGGTAGGCGCTGATTCAAATTTTCAATTTTGTTCTTAATCACTTCTCAATTAACCTTATTATGTATTAATCATTGATTAGTTTTATAAGTTTTGACCAATGGTTAAGATTTGTCCTCATGTGCACAATGAAATATGGGTTTTTATTTTAAACCACCCTATATATATATATATATATATATATATATATATACACACACACACACATATATATATATATATATATATACAGATACAGGGGGAGGTTCAAACGAGAAGCTTTACATTTTGCGAGAATGCGAGAAATGTGATATCATATATGATACACAAGCTTAATCATATATGATTAAACACATGTTACATTGACAATACATAGACGTTTAATCATATATGATTAAACACACCCACAGGCCGTGTAATCATATATGATATCACACTTCTCGCAAAATGTTTGACTTCTTGCATGACCATATATATAGGGTTAGTTTCATTTAGAAACCAACTTAATTTTGAAAACCATGGAACCCGTCGATTTCATTGGTTAAGTTTATGAAATTGTTTCATGAATTTGTAAAACTTGATAAATTGTTTTATATAATTCTTTTCTTGTTGAAATTGTTTCATATATTTGTGTTTTTTATGTAAAAATGAAAATGTTTCATCAGAATGAGAAAATGCATGAAACAATTTCATCAAAATGAGAAAATACATGAAACAATTTCATTTTTACATAACAACACAAATATATGAAACAATTTCATCAGCAAAAATTATATGACACAATTTTATTAACTTAACCAGTAAAATCGACGGCTTCCACGGTTTGCAAAATTAGAGAGGTTTCCATTTGATCTTTATTAAATTTATATGCTCTAGTTTGTGAGACCATTTATTTAATAGTAAACTCCCCCTTTTCCTTTCGTAAGCTTTTATGTCATCTCTATAGTGATGACCGATATAGAACATATACAAGTATATATGTATATATTTATATCCATACAAGTGCACTCCATCCATGAAAGGTTAGTTGCATGTGCATGGATAGGTGTGTGTGTGTAAGCCGTGAGCTTGTGGTGGTATTGATGTTCGACCCCTCTCAGAACTGCCTACTAGTTCGCTTCGAGTTCGTCCTTGAGACTCCAATCCCCATCTCTTGGACGTGCCACTTCATGACGTTATCGACCGCGTTAGAAGTTCGAGAGAGTCGAAAAGAAGTCATGCGATTATGCCCGACGAGTGTGTCGCGGCATAGCCGCTGTTGGTCTTCACTGTGTCGAGAAAACAGAAGAAAGGAGGGCAGAGGCGACTATGCCGGCGAGATTGCCATGGCATAGTCGCCGGAGGGCACTATCGCCGCTGAAACACAGAAAGGTATAGGAGTCGGGCGACTATACCCGACGACATTGCCCAGGGCATAGTCGTCGGTGGGCATTGTCGCAGATGGGGGAAGCGGGCTGTAGTGATGTGGTCGATTATTTTAGGTCTTTGTCCATTTTTTCATGAAGGCAGCCATTTTCAGATCTGCCTCTCTCTCTCACTCTCTCTCTATCTCTTGTCGAATCCTCTCTCTTCTCCCTCTCCCTTCTTTTTCAATTAATGCTACTTGCCAACCATTCATTAAAGAACTTCAAGCGACGTTATTGAGGAGAATCTTTGACCCTAGTCCACTCAAATCTCAAGGAAGGTGGAACAAGTCTTCTAAATCTATAAATTTTAGGGTTTCTCATCACCAAACCCTAGTATATGAGTTTTTCTTATAAACCCTAAATTTTTGTGTTTAAATACCCATCAATGTAATATTGCTAGTTCTAATCTTTGTGCTTATGTGGGAAAAATGCAAGTGGACTTCATTTCATTCTTTAAACATAATTAACTAGGGTTTTATGGAATAAGGGAAATGTGTCTTTTCGAGTACTTAAGGAAAGTAAGGTAAGTATATTATTCGTAATGTAAGTATGAGATACCATGGAAAGAGAAATATGTTATCTTATTTATTTGGAAAATTCACATGAGGAATGGGAGGTATATGTGTTGGAAAATGAATCTCATATTGTCATACATAAATACTTAATCAGTTTTTGATCACCTGATAAGAATGTGGATGCCTACCCCTTGTGCACGAGGAGGTAGTCGTATAATTATTTGGACCTTTTGTGTTGGTCCTTATGGTTTACTAGCGAGTAGGCAATAGGGGGTCATGGGCCCTTGAGGTGTAACTCGTCTAGAATTGGATAAGAAATAATGTCCCATAAGACCTTGAGGTGTAACTCGACGGAGTAGGCAATGATTATGGTTTGAGGTTGTGATGTCTCGATGGCATGGGAACTAGGACCGGGACATGAGGTGTAATCCAATAACATCATGGGTGACTTCACTCCCGTGTATATGTCACCCCGATGGAAACGGGTCTCCCCCGTATTTTCAAGGGTTATCCTTTGTATGTTTATATTCAGGTTTGAGAATCTGATTGCGGGGAAATTGTTTACTTGTGAGGCAAAGGAGTTCGGTAACACGATTATTGTTTTATAATATCTTGTTTGTGATTTATATACTTATGAGATCTCACTAGGCTTCGTCCTAACACTTGTTGTGGTTGTTGTTTCCTCACAGATCCTCCTCGTGGTGGAAATTAGGCTGTCGGTCTTGTCAACCGGGCACGTAGGAGTTCTCGAAGTGCCGGTCCTTTGGGGATTTTTGTGAAGAGAGATTATAGCGAGATTGCAACACCCATTTTAATCTAGTTTAGAATTTATTCTAGATTAAGTAGGTTGTTGTAACTTTATTGTCCCATCGTTTTGCAAACTTTATGTTGCAAACCAACCCATCTTTACGTGGGTCTTTAGTTGTTCATATTTTGGGTTTATCTTGTTGGAAGTTTATATCTACAGGGTATTTGGACCTTCGTATTTTAGACGTTATATTGCCAAAATTTTGAATTTTATTCCTTCTAAATTTTTAGGGTGTTACAAGTTGTTATCAGAGCTCTAGTTTAAGCGAACTAGGTATGTGATCTAGATGCCTAGACTTAAGCTGAGGCTTTTAGGCAATAAAAGTGTGAGATATGGGTAGAGATTCTAAGATGGGGTAGTCTTAGAGTCAACGGAAAACCACTTTGTTGAGAATTATGAAAGTAGTAACGAGAATCTTTATGTAGTGTGCGTTCATAATTTCAATTTGCTACTGCTATTATGAATGTACTTCTATGTGAGTATGCTTGAATTACTATGATTATGATAATCGATGAACTGTATTAGTACGTTTCTTGTGTGTAATCTTGTGTAGCCCACCTCTCACCCTCTTTTGAATTAATGATAGACGAAAATGGTAAATACTCAGAGTCATCTTCAATCATCGCCAGAGGGTCAAGCTGTGAACGAATCCACGACTGATAGGCCAAATGCAACTGTAACGGTGGAGCCTCCCATTCCATCTATGCTTGTCGGAAGAGTGGAACAAATTCCTAGGACCAACATTGTCGCTACCGAGCCAATCTTGACTGAGGTAACCCCTCAGACACAAATGATGGACATGATGAGAGCCATGAATGAGACTATGGAAAACCAGCAGGAATTGTTCATGAAACTACTAGAGGATCGAGAGGTGAATCACCGCCGACATGAGAAAATTGAGGAGAATGTTGTCATAACGGGCTTCGGGGGTACCGGAGACAAGAACTGCACTATTGGATTAGCGACCTTGGAAACAAGGCAACCGAAAAGGGGGTGTTCTTACAAGTCCTTTCTATGCTACAAACCGCCAGAATTCGCTGGGACCGATGAGCCCGTAAAGTGCATGAGTTGGATCAAAGAAATTGAGCAGGCTTTCAGGTCTAGCAACTGCAGAGAACGTCAAAAGGTAAAATTTGGGTCTCAACTGCTTCGAGGCACGACTTTGACATGGTGGAATGTCTTCACCTCAACCCTCGACGAGACTGTGTTGGACAATTTGTCTTGGGCCGACTTTAAGAAGAAGATCTTAGAAGAATATTGTAATGAGAAAGAACTAGATTTAATAGAAGAGGAGTTTCGGTCGATCAAGAAAGGGGACTTGTCTGTGAAAGAGTACACCCGGATGTTTATGGAAAAACTTGACTTGGTGGGGCATGTGGCCCCAACCGAAAAGGAGAAGGTGAAAGCGTATTTGAAGGCTTTGCTTGCGGACATGCTAGCGATGGTCCGCAACTCCAAAGCCACCAACCTCCGCGAGACTATCGAAGAGGCCAAGATTATGGAGAGACTGTATGCACGAGATAAATAAGAGAAGGCAAAGACTGTGGAGAGGAGGAGGTGGGAAAGCCCACCGAGTTCATACAAGAAGTCGAGGCTTCAACCGACAAGTAGGAGATTCGACAACCGTCGTGAGGCGAAGTGGTGCTCCAAATGCAAGAGCAAGCACTTCGGGTTTTGCAAGACCACTTCCAGTTCCAACCCCAACCCAATTTCGTGTTTCAAATGCGGTAAACTGGGCCATATCAGTACTGAGTGCCCCATCCGGGGAACAATCTGTTACGAATGCAAGGAGATAGGCCACGTCTGAAGAGAGTGTCCTAAACTAAGAGGTGTTGCGAGAGGAGGAGGAAGCTCGGGGAGCCAACCGAAGAGAGAGGCATTCCCAAGGCTCAGGGGAGGGATTTTCAAATGACCAAAGAAGAAGCGAAGGAGACCGCCGATGTGGTGTAGGGTACGTTTCTACTCAACTCCAAACCTGCTAGAGTGTTGTTTGATTCCAGTGCAAACTTCTCCTTCATATCTGTTATATTTTGCAAATCCTTAAGTGTACCTGTTAGTACTCTTTGTGATGCACTAGTCATAGAAGTAGCCAATGGGGAACAAGTAATCTTAAGAGATATCTTGAGTGATTGCCGTCTAGAGATTAGTAGCGAATCTTTTATGGTAGACTTGCTTCCCATGACCATCGGGAGTTTCGACGTGGTGATCGGGATGGATCTGTTGGCAAAGCAACAAGCGGAGATTTTATGCTCAAAGAAAGTCATACGGATTCCCATCCGGTATGGTGACTTTCTAATTGTGTATGGAGAGAAACAAAAAGGAGAAGTGGCCATCATCTCATCCATCAAAGCAAAGAAATACCTGACGAAGAGGTACCCTTCGTATCTAGCCTTCGTTGTAGATGCCAAGGAAGAAAAGGGGAAGTTAGAAGATGTGAAGATTGTTAGCGATTTTCCGGTCATGTTTCCCGAAGACTTACTGGGATTGCCTCCCGATCGGCAAGTGGAATTTCGGATTGATTTAATTTCGGGAGCGGCACCGATAGCTCGTGCACCGTATCATCTCGTGCCAACCGAAATGCAGGAAATGATGTCCCAACTCCAAGAGTTGCTAGAGAAGGGATTTGTGAGTCCGAGTTCGTCTCCATGGGGAGCTCCGGTACTCTTTGTGAAGAAGAAGGATGGGTCGATGCGTATGTGCATCGATTACCGTGAATTGAACAAAGTGACTATCAAGAATAAATATCCGCTACCCCGAATAGACGACCTCTTTGATCAACTACAAGGGTCCGGATGATTTTCCAAGATTGACCTCCGATCGGGCTATCATCAAGTAAGAGTCCGAGAAGAAGACGTTCCGAAAACGGCGTTTAGGACTCGGTATGGGCATTACGAGTTTCTAGTCATGCCTTTTGGTTTGACGAATGCGCCAGAAATATTTATGGACTTGATGAACCGGGTGTGTCCACCATTTTTCGACCGGTCGGTCATAGTATTTAACGACGATATCTTGGTTTATTCCAAGGACGAGGGGGAGCACGAGCAACATCTGAGAGAAGTTCTGGAAGTACTGAGAAGGGAAAGGCTTTATGCCAAATTCTCCAAATGTGAATTCTGGTTACGGTAAGTTCAATTTCTCGGCCATGTGGTGACCCGCGAGGGAGTAAAGGTAAACCTCGCGAAGGTTGAGGCAATGACGAACTAGGAGCCTCCGAAAAGTCCAACCGAGATCCGAAGCTTTTTGGGACTCGTCGGTTACTACCAAAGTTTCATCCAAGACCTCTCCAAAATTGCCTCATCATTGACCGCGTTAACTCGGAAGAATGTGAAGTTCGCATGGACTGATGTTCAAGAGAGGGCTTTCCATACCTTGGAACGGAAACTATGTGAAGCTCCAATACTATCCCTACCCGAGGGAACAAAAGACTTTGTGGTGTATAGTGATGCATCCAACTTGGGGTTAGGGTGTGTTCTGATGCAGAGAGGCAAGGTTATAGCATATGCGTCAAGATAGTTGAAGGATCATGAGAAGAATTACCCAACGCATGACCTTAAATTGGCGGCAGTTGTGTTCGCCTTGAAATTATGGCGACATTACTTGTACGACACGAAGTGCACCCTCTACACCGACCACAAAAATCCTAAAGTATGTTTTCGATCAGAAAGAATTGAATATGCGGCAAAGAAGATGGTTAGAGCTATTGAAAGACTATGATTGAGAACTTCAGTATCACCCGGGAAAGGCCAATGTTGTGGCAGACGCGTTAAGTCGGAAGGAGTATAGTGGGGCGGTGAAGACCTCGTTGGCAAGGATTGAAATCATCTCAAACCTTATGGGCATGATAAAGACCGCTCAAGCTGAAGCACTACTAGAAACCAATCTCAAAGATGTAGCGATGTCAAAGCAGTATCTCAACTTGACGGAAGATGGTAGAGGATTGAAACTCTTCCAAGGACGAGTCTGGGTACCCAAGTTGGGAGGGTGCCAAAAGCTACTTTTGGAGGAGGCACACAAATCAAGATATTCTATTCACCCCGGGAGCACCAAGATGTATAGAGATCTGAAGTTGAATTATTGGTGGCCGGTAATGAAGCTTGATGTGGCGGGCTATGTGGAAAAATGCCTCACTTGTTCGTTAGTAAAGGATGAGCTCCAACGTCCGTATGGGAGTTTGCAGTCTCTAGAAATACCGGAGTGGAAGTAGGATCACATCACCATGGATTTCGTGAAAAAGCTACCAAAGACGTTAAAGGGCCACGACACCATTTGGGTGATAGTAGATCGTTTAACGAAAAGCGCACACTTTCTAGCTATGAGGGAGACATCACCGTTGGACAAACTAGCAAGACTCTACGTCAATGAAGTAGTCTCGAGGCACGGAGTGCCCTTGTCCATTGTGTCGGATCGGAACAGTTGTTTCACTTCCCATTTCTGGGGTGCGTTTCAAAGAGAATTGGGGATGAAAGTGAAGTTGAGCACGACGTATCATCGTCAGACGGATGGAAAAAGCGAGCGAACAATCCAAATGTTAGAAGACATGTTACGATCGTGTATCATCGATTTTGGGGGAAATTGGGACTCTCACCTCCCCTTAGTGGAATTTGCCTACAATAATAGCTACCATTCGAGTTTGGGCATGGCACCGTTCGAGGCCTTGTACGGCCGAAAGTGTAGAATGTCAACTTGTTGGCTTGAAGCGGGAGAGAAGTAATTCATCAGACCGGAAGTAGTACAAGAGACGGCGGACAAGGTCAAGAGCATTCGAGAACGGTTGAAAGCGACCCAAGATCGTCAGAAGAGTTATGCGGACAAGAAGAGGCGACCGATGGAATTTCAAGTGGGCGACCGAGTCATGTTAAAGGTGTCTCCTTGAAAAGGAGTTATAATATTTGGAAAATGAGGGAAGCTTAATCCTCGTTTTCTCGGGACTCTTCCTATCATTGAACGTGTGGGCCTCCAAGCTTACAAGCTTGATCTACCGCAAGAGATGGGTGGAATTCACCATACTTTCCACATTTGCTATTTACGGAAGTGTTTGGCGGAAGAAGAAAATGTCATACCATTATCCGAAATTCGCGTGGACAATAACCGATGCATTGAGGAACCAGAAGCAATCTTGGAGAGAGAAACAAGGAAACTGCGCCATAAAGAGGTAGTTATGGTCGAAGTTCAATGGAAGCACCACCGAGGTGCAAACGTGACGTGGGAGGCGGAGGAGGTCATGAAGAGGCGGTATCCCCATTTATTTGAGTAGTGCGAGATTTCGTGGGTGAAATCTATTTCTAGTGGGAGAGGATTGTAACATCCTGATTTTCTTATGGGTAAATGTTATTAAATTTATACGCTCTCGTTTGTGAGACCATTTATTTAATAGTAAACTCCCCTTTTTCCTTTCGTAAGCTTTTACGTCATCTCTATAGTGACGACCGGTATATAATATATACAAGTATATATGTATATATTTATATCCATACAAGTGCAATCCATCCATGAAAGGTTAGTTGCATGTGCATGGATAGGTGTGTGTGTGTAAGCCGTGAGCTTGTGGTTGTATAGATGTTCGACCCCTCTTAGAACTGCCTACTAGTTCACTTCGAGTTCGTCCTTGAGACTCCAATCCCCATCCCTTGGACGTGTCACTTCATGACGTTATCGACCGCGTTAGAAGTTCGAGAGAGTCGAAAAGAAGTCATGCGACTATGTCCAACGAGTGTGTCACGGCATAGCCACTGTTGGTCTTCACTGTGTCGAGAAAACAGAAGAAAGGAGGGCAGAGGCGACTATGCCGGCGAGATTGCCATGGCATAGTCGTCGGAGGGCACTATCGCCGCTGAAACACAGAAAGGTATAGGAGTCGGGCGACTATGCCCGACGACATTGCCCAGGGCATTGTCGCAGGTGGGGGAAGCATGCTGCAGTGATGTGGTCGATTATTTTAGGTCTTTGTCCATTTTTTCATGAAGGCAGCCATTTTCAGATTAGCCTCTCTCTCACTCTCTCTCTATCTCTTGCCGAATCCTCTCCCTTCTCCCTCTCCCTTCTTTTTCAATTAATGCTACTTGCCAACCATTCATTAAAGAACTTCAAGTGACGTTATTGAGGAGAATCTTTGACCCTAGTCCACTCAAATCTCAAGGAAGGTGGAACAAGTCTTCTAAATCTATAAATTTTAGGGTTTCTCATCACCAAACCCTAGTATGTGAATTTTTCTTATAAACCCTAAATTTTTGTGTTTAAATACCCATCAATGTAATATTGCTAGTTCTAATCTTTGTGCTTATGTGGGAAAAATGCAAGTGGACTTCATTTCATTCTTTAAACATAATTAACTAGGGTTTTATGGAATAAGGGAAATGTGTCTTTTCGAGTACTTAAGGAAAGTAAGGTAAGTATATTATTCGTAATGTAAGTATGAGATACCATGGAAAGAGAAATATGTTATCTTATTTATTTGGAAAATTCACATGAGGAATGGGAGGTATATGTATTGGAAAATGAATCTCATATTGTCATACATAAATACTTAATCAGTTTTTGATCACCTGATAAAATGTGAATGCCTACCCCTTGTGCACGAGGAGGTAGTCGTATAATTATTTGGACCTTTTGTGTTGGTCCTTATGGTTTACTAGCAAGTAGGCAATAGGGGGTCATGGGCCCTTGAGGTGTAACTCGTCTACAATTGGATAGGAAATAATGTCCCGTAAGACCTTGAGGTGTAACTCGACGGAGTAGACAATGATTATGGTTTGAGGTTGTGATGTCTCGATGGCATGGGAACTAGGATTGGGACTTGAGGTGTAATCCAATAACATCATGGGTGACTCCACTCCCGTGTATATGTCACCCCGATGGAAACGGGTCTTCCCCGTATTTTCAAGGGTTATCCTTTGTATGTTTATATTCAGGTTCGAGAATCTGATTGCGGGGAAATTGTTTACTTGTGAGGCAAAGGAGTTCGGTAACACGATTATTGTTTTATAATATCTTGTTTGTGATTTATATACTTATGAGATCTCACTAGGCTTCGTCCTAACACTTGTTGTGGTTGTTGTTTCCTCACAGATCCTCCTCGTGGTGGAAATTAGGCTGTCGGACTTGTCAACCGGGCACATAGGAGTTCTCGAAGTGCCGGTCCTGTGGGGATTTTTGTGAAGAGATATTATAGCGAGATTGCAACACCTATTTTAATCTAGTTTGGAATTTATTCTAGATTAAGTAGGTTGTTGTAACTTTATTGTCCCATCGTTTTTCAAACTTTATGTTGCAAACCCACCCATCTTTACGTGGGTCTTTATTTGTTCATATTTTGGGTTTATCTTGTTGGAAGTTTATATCTACAGGGTATTTGGACCTTCATATTTTAGATGTTATATTGCCGAAATTTCGAATTTTTTTCCTTCTAAATTTTTAGGGTGTTACAGATCTCTCCCCTATATATATATATATATATATATATATATAGAAAGATGTTCAGGGAAAAATCATAAAAAAAATGAAAAACCGAAAAAACTCTATCAATCTTTAGATTTGTTGATCTAATAAATGTGATTAAAGAAGGGGTTACAAATTTATTTATAAATTAAAAAATTTCCCACCCCTATTTTATAAATCGAAAAAATATGAAATATGATCAAAATTCGAATGAAACAAATTACACCAAAAAATCGATCATATTTTTCTCGTCAATTTGACATCCATATTGATATACCTTTTTCATCCATTTTTTTCGTGGCTTTTCAGTTTTCCATTTATTTAGCATTTTCTCCTGAACTTGACCATATATATATATAGGGAGAGGTTCATTTGAGAAATGATAATTGTATGAGAAATAGGGAAGTAATCTCAGCCTTTCAATCGGTCAAGATCGGTTTTGACTGGTCAAAAGTTACGACCATTCCAAAAATAGAAGGACAGTTTCATAATTTTACAAATAGAAGGGGCGAGTTCATATATGAACCTGTATGATTCACATATGAACTATATGTTCATATGTGAATCAGTGTAATTCACATATGAACTGTTTTAACTGATCCATATACAAACCTTTGTGATTCATATATGAACTAATTAACTGTAGGTTCATATGTGAATCAGTTGAACTAATTAACAGATTCACATATGAACCTTTGTGATTCACATATGAACTAATTAACTGATTCTCATATGAACTAATTAACTGATTCAGATATGAACGTATAGTTCATATTTGAACCACATAGGTTCACATGTAACACCCGTAATTTCGGTAAGTAAATATCACCCAGACGTTTTTACAACTTGTATATGGTGTAATTTATGTTGGAAAAACATTATTTTAAGTCCCTAAGAGTTTCGGGAGTGTTGTCATAGAAAAGGTCGAGTTTTGGAGCTTGGTATAGGTCCGACTACAATACCCGACAATTATGACAATGTCATAGTCGCACTGGAAAAGTAGCAGCAAAGGGGGAGTGTTCTGGACCATTTGAGCGACTATGACATGCGACAATTCCATGGAAAAGTCGCATGACAATGTAACACAACGGTACCAGACAGCTTAAAGTCGGATTTCAGCCCCATTCTTCATTTCTTTATAACTCTCTCATTTCTACTTCGTTTTTGGCGATTCAAAGTGCTATAGTTTCATTTTTGAGAGATTTTCAAGGATATATCATTAGCTTTGGGAATATCCAAGAGTATTTGGTGGCGGATTGAAAGCAAAGATCAAGAGCTCATCATCATCACCCTTATCTTCAAGAAATTGAGGGTTTTCTAGGTTATTACCAAAACCTAAGTGGTGAGTTCAACCTCCCAGTTTCTAAACTTTATTATGAGTTATAAATTCTCCATTGATGACTTCCTAGTGTTTATGTTTCTCAAATTTCAATTTAGAGGATTTTGGGGAGTTAGGTCAAAACTAGGGTTTTGGTCAAAATGGAGATTTTGATATAAGATGTTTGGGGGAACGATTCTAAATGGTTGGATATGAATATTTATGGTTGGAAAATTATAGATCTAGGCTTTGGAAGATTTGGCTTGAGGATTCAAATTTCTTCAAATGAGCTCAAGTTGGGAAAAATCTAGGTTTAGCCTAAATCTAGCAAGGTGAGTTCATGTTGATTTGTGAAAACGTTGTACATGCCAAAAATGTTCATTTTAAGGTGTTTATGTGTTTCACACGAAATTATCAATTGTTGAATCATTTGGTGGGTATTGAGTATTTGAAGTGTCTAACCTTGTAAACCTTGTAAAACACCTACATTTGGGATTTTTAGGATATTTTGATAAATAAATCATGTTGATATGTTTCCTTGATGATTTAAAATATAGATGGAGGTCATTTGATGTAAAATTCCTTTTAGTGTATTTGATCTTATAAACCGTTTGGTAAATGCATACTATTGTGTTGTGAGGCATTTTGGAAATATAAGGGTGTGAGTTTATTTGAAAAATGGTTTATCTCAACCAACGATGAGTTTTGGGTTAATCATACTTTTGGTCGTTGTGTTTGCATAACTGTTGGTTAAATGTGTTTTATTGTTTACACTGACTTTTATTGTACGATAAAGTAAATGGTTGAACTTTTGGCTCGGTTTTGACTAAGATGACTCTTGGGGACATTTATCCGGTTTTAATAGTCCGTTGTGGAGTTTTGAGTATGATTACGTTTATTGCGTATCATTTGAGAATTACATGTTTTGAGTGCTTTGGTCATTCATCAGACTCATGTGATGTTATAGATTGTAGTGCAATGGATCCATAGGCATAGAAGTCGATTTATTGTGTAAATGTGGCATAAGATCCCCAAGTTGTAATTTGGAAATAGGCATTAGTTATATGATTGAATTTCTAAATGAACAAGCTTGTCTTGTATGGTGAGATCCCAAGGTAAAGACTTGAATAAGGTTAAACTTGGTGATCATTTGAGTAAAAAACTTGGATAGAGTTGAGCTCATTATTGTATTGGACTAAAGAACTGGATAGGGTTGATGTCTAGGATGACTAAAGACCTGGATAGGGTTGATGTCTACCATGACTAAAGACCTGGATAGGGTTGATGTCAATGGTTGTCCATCCTTGAAACTTGCTTATAACATAGATACGTGACATACTTTTCTATTCCTGGCACGTTCAATGAAAACGGGTCTCCACCGTCACCGAAAGGTATTGTTTTGGGGATTGAATATTATCCATGTTTTCCGTGACATTTTGAGTATGGATTGTTATCCATGATTTGTGGTTTTAATTATTAAACTTTATCCATGTTTTTGGATATTTTGGATAATAGAGTTTGTCCACGTTTTCAGTATTTGAATATTAATTCTTATTTGTGTTTTGAGTGAGTTTTGGGTTTGAGTTTACATCTTAAGGAAATGCTTATATTGGTGTTGTCATCACCTAAAATGCATGTTATTGGAAAATGGGTCGTTTTCATATTTAGAGTAAATCATTTTGGAAATCATGATTTAAGTTGCATTCTTTCCGTTTAACGATTTATATAATCATGATGAAACTCTTGAACTTACTAGACGTTAGCCTAACATTTTTATTTGTCGGCATGTGTATCAGGTTCCGATTGGGGTATTTCCGATTGGGGTATGATTTTAGCGACACTGTGAAGAAATGAATGCTAGCTAGATACACGAGAAGTGAGTAGCTATTCGGTGAAGTCTTCCGCACTTTGGGATTAGCAACGTGTTTGGGTTTTAGTAACACCCAACCTTATTTAGTCTTTATATAAGACTTGTATTATTATTTGTCGAGGTTAAATCTAGAATCCCATCTGATGTATTTTGAGTATTGAATTGTAAAAATAGAATTTACCCTTTAGTCGATGTATTTATTGAAAATTTTAATTAGTTGTTTTTTCCAAATTTGAGGGTGTTACATCACATATGAACTCGTCCCACGTACTACCCCTCTATCTTCTACAGACAACACAAGGAATTATCATGTGCTTCACGGCCAAAGCCGCAAATGTTGACAAGATAAAAGATTTTTTCTCTATTTCTCATACATTTACCATTTCTCAAATGAACCTAAGGATATATATATATATATATATATATATATATATATATATATATATATATATAAGGGGTCATTCAAGGCAGAACTCATTAATTTGTGTGTGTATATATATATATATATATATATAAGGGGTCATTCAAGGCATAACTCATTAATTTGTGTAGATCCCAGTACAGTGCAGTCAGCAACAAATATTATCAAAGATGAACAATTATATGACCACAACTACTAGTCATATGATTAATATGAAATCAAAGGGTTTAGGTTTACAGAGAGAATATATGATCAAAATATGTAAACCTATTGACTAGATTTATCAAAATAATGAGACTAAACTTTCTAACCTAACAAATGAACTAAATAATAACTTTAAATACTTAGGCGCACAGGCCTAATGGGCTTATGGGCTTGGGCCCATCTAATTAAATAACTATTAATTAATTACATTATGCACCCTTATAAATACTTTATTCCACTTTCAACACATAGGACTTTCAGTCCTAACAATCTCCCCCTAAAATTGAATAAAGCATTTAACAACTTGAAAAACTTCAGGCCTTGATCTTCTTTCCCTCTTGAATCTTTGAAGAACTTTGGTGTTGCATGTCTTCATGACTTTCCACGCTCCCCCTTGAATAAAGCTCTTGATCTTCATAGTATCAACTTTGTAACCAGATTCAATGTACAGTAGCCTCGACTGAATGCACTATCACGTAACTTTTAACTGTAGAAACTCAATCACATTGGATCAGCACACAAGAAAGATAATGTGAGAGTAACGTGACTTTCCACGGTGCATCTTCAGTTTAAAACAAAGAATCTGTCTTTGAACCGCGAGTTGAATAGACTTTCAGCTCAAGAAACTTGATTCAATCAGCGCATAGGAGGAATGATAAACAAATTTGTAGCAGACACCACATGATACGGAAAAGAATCAATACAAACTTCAAAATCTTCACTGTCTTCAAACAAACAAATTTAGCATTAAACTCATATCTTCATCTCTTTGAAAATCTTTACTGTCTTCAGACAAACAAATTTAGCATTAAACTCATATCTTCATATCTTTGATCTCTAGGCTGTCTTCAGAAAAACACTCTTTCTCTTTTCACAGAACAAACTTTCTTTAAAACCTTGAAATTGAACTTTTTCTCCCCCTTTTTGATGATTGCGAGCATCATGATCATCAAAACTTCTTCAATTTCAGCACTTTCTTTGATCTCCCCTTTTATGATAATTTGACTTTTCCCACCTGTGATCTGAGTATCCGTCAATTCGTGAAATGTATATAACCGAATCTTTTCAAATTCAGACATAATGAACAAGGTAACCCTGATTCAACAGATGAAACAGTTAGTAGGCCTGTAAGTAGCACAAAGCCACTTTGTACAACAGATGTACTTTAGAAAGGAGCTTTTGCGATGTTCACTCCCCCAGGGCTTCCATTCAATCATCGAAAAACCACAAAGGAATTTTCTATGAATGTTATGACAAGAAAACTCATTCCTTGTATGCTCGTGTAAGTGTAGAAATGATTGAAGCTACTTAGCTTTCTCAGGCTCAAATTGTGTAAACTGTTGAGACAGCAACAGCTATTACACGGACTCAATGTGCATGAAAGAGGTGCGAAGGTGGGGCAACTTTCCTTTTTTTTTCAATATCTACATCTTCCGATTGAATACTAGATAGCAGATATGTTGCGTCCCCAAAGAAAATGAAACATTTCTTTGTTAAGAAAGAAACGAGTGGTTGGTGGGGTTAATGCAAAAGTTGGCATGGGCTAGGTGCCTTTTCAATGATGGTCACCAAAGAATGTGAACCAATCAGAATATGTGGCTGCCCGACTCAGAAAGTGGTTGGTGCAGAGTTCTGATATTATTTTAACTCTGTTCTCACACCCTCTTTTTTTCCATTAAAGCTCACTTCTAACCAAACTCTCATTTACATTTTACCGCTCAACAGAATGAGAAAAACTCAACTGGATGAGTTATCTCCCCCACTCTTTGATTTAAGACCCCTCACCCCTCAATCGCTCTAGGATAACTTCCGGGGTAGGAAACACTGGTTAACGTGAATCCATGGAAGTACTGTTTAAGTGCTCACACAAATCCCATGTAAGTCCTAAAAAGAATAGTTGCTCAACAGTTTAACTTGTACAGTTAAGCACAAAATTTATGATAACATTGTCAAAATGTATGGTCATGAGATTTGAGCAATTTAACTTTGAAGATTTCTCAAAACAAAGATATTGAATGAATGAAATGAAATCAAGAGAATTGTTTTGAGAATCTGACAATGTATCAATCAGATCAACTAAACTTGTTAGGGTATCAAAGAATTGGATATTTGTTTATATGAACAAATATAAACAATTTAGCAATGAAAGCACAAATTTGGAAATAATGATAGATGCTCAACAACATATGAAATCCAACGGGAGTATTACCATCGAAAAATTGTTTCGCTATGAGACATGGTAATAACAAATACAAATGAAGTACTAAACCTGTATGTGTGAATACGTTACAGTATAAGGATAAGATAATACGCAAGTATTGATCTTTAGAAACACAGTCAGTTAAACATTAATGCTCAAAAATGAAAAACATTTAAATTCACACTTCTAGATTCATGAAATCTTTTGATAATCAGAGGTGGTTTGAACATTTCAGAAACTGTTTTTCATGCTTGAAAGTTGTTCTTCTTTCAAACAATCAGAGATCTAGAGTTAGAAGATATTTACCTTTTAAGCTCCCCCTCAAATCATGATAGAATGATTTATTTATTTTAAGCTCCCCCTAGATATTTGCAAAATATCCAGGTCTAAACGTTGAAGAACGGGTCCTGATCTGTCATGTGATCAGAAGCCAAACTTCGTTGATGTCTAGGTTCTAAGCTGGTTTACTTAGAAGCCATTTTTCTTCTACTCCCCCTTGACAGTAGGTGCCTGCAACAAAGAATCAGTTTTCGGCTTTGGTACCCACTGGTATTTGGGTCCTCGAATGTTAGTTGCAGTTCTTGTGTGGGATATAGAATAAGAACCATACCAGAAGTGATCTCTGGTTTTGTGAATGTGATCATGTGTACGACAATAAGAACAGTGGTATTTCTTACCTGACAACCTAAGTAATTGATCTCTCGAGTAGATGTGATCATGTTTACCTTTACTCGTATTGTTCTTCTTGGCATTAAACGCATGTACACACGATTCTCTTTCTTTCAGCTCATCTTTCACTGGTTTCTTCTTCCAGACCAGTTCCTCATCTTTGTATCTCCTTGTTCTATGACGTGTACCTGAACCATATATATTTCTATCATAGAAAAGGTTAGTCTTACGAATCTGATCAAAAGATTTAACTGACCTTTGTGAAGAGACAAATTTCTGATTTGAACTTGATACAGACTTGTCAAGCACTTTAATCGTCAAAGCAAAGTTGTCTCTTTCTTTAACAAGCAGGTCAATCTTCTTCGTGAACTAAGACTTCGTTTTCTGCTCTTTTAGTACCTTCTCAGATAGTTCAGATAGCTTGGCAGTCAGCTTTTTAATCTCAGTCTCAAAGATGATTCGTTCTTTTTCAAATCCCTACTCAACATCATTTGTTTGGCCGGATATTTCCTTGAAGAATCCAACATTCTTCTATTCAATGGCCTTCTTTTCTTTTGCAAAATTTTCTCTTTCAAGAATGATTACTTTTTCGAAAGCAGAAACTTGCTGAGAAAGTTTTATGCATTTCAGCTCCACTTCCTTCTTCTCATCAGCACATTTTCTCGAGAATTCTGAGAACTTCTTTGCGAAAGATTTCTCTTTAGTCTCAAAATCAGATTCGTGTTTAGCAAGCAGTTGCTCCAAATCAGATAAACGCTTTTGAAGTTCTGCATTTACATCTTTCAGATCAGAGATCTTTTCCTCATAGCTTTCAGCGGAGACTGGTTGCTGAGGTTTAGCTTCCAAAATAGAAATCTTTCCTTTTAGCTCAGAGTTCTCAGCTTCCAATTTTCTTCCTTTTAAAATCTCATTTGGCCCTAACACCAGCCATTCAGTACAATCCCACAACTCTTTTCCTGTCATTTTGTAGGTATTTATTTGATCAATAAGTTCACTAAAAATGTCACGAAAAAATTCACAAGTAATACTATCAGTCATATAATTTCGAGCTATATTGTTAGCCCTTTCTCTTTTCTCCTTTTCCACAGGAGAAGCCTCTGTCTGAACTTGGGGTTGCATTTCTCCTTTCGTCAAAGATAATATGATGTAGGGACCTACCTCATGTTCATCTACACAAGACCGAAAATCAGCTTTCCATCGTTCATAATCTCTTTTGGACCGCAGACTTGGTGTGTACACCATTTTGATCGATCCGAATAGAATGTATTCGCTCCGACTTTGAAGAGAGATGAAATTTAATTCTTAACTGCACTGTAGCGATCGTGAGACAAACAGGATGATCCAAAAAAAATGATATATAAAATAAAATAGGTAAACGAACCCGGGATGAATAGTATCGGATGAATAGTAATCGACCGGTATGAATAGTACCGGATGAATAGTGACCGACCGGTATGAATAGTGACTGACAGGATGAATAGTTACCGGATGAATAGTGAATCGATGAATAGTAAAATTGCAAAACACAGATAATTGATTAAGGGTTTTAGACAAACCTTTTTTGGATCAAACCTTCAGTCTCTTTGCTCTGATACCAATTGTAGATCCCAGTACAGTGCAATCAGCAGCAAATATTATCAAAGATGAACAATTATATGGCCACAACTACTAGTCATATGATTAATATGAAATCAAAGGGTTTAGGTTTACAGAGAGAATATCTGATCAGAATATGTAAACCTATTGACTAGATTTATCAAAATAATGAGACTAAACTTTTTAACCTAACAAATGAACTAAATAATAACTTTAAATACTTAGGCGCGCAGGCCTAATGGGCTTATGGGCTTGGGCCCATCTAATTAAATAACTATTAATTAATTACATTATGCACCCTTATAAATACTTTATTCCACTTTCAACACATAAGACTTTCAGTCCTAACAATTTGTGATAACTGTGAGATCCAATTTCAACCTCTCATTATTAATAATCAATGGCTAATATTAATAATGTTAATTTTAGTAATTATCCATTAATTTTAAATTTTTTAAATTTATGGATAATATTTAAGGGTAAAGTTTTTTTTTAATTTTAAATTTATGATAATTTTGTTGATAATTATCTTTTTTAATGGATAACATATTAGTAATTATCTTCTTTTTCTTTCCTCTCTCTAGCGAACGTTACCAGTTTCAAATTCATATCTTTTATGATACACACTCTGATACACTACCACTTTATATATGCTACCATTCTGATACCCTCAAAAAACTCTATGAACACTGTGAGTATTACCACTATGATACACTCTATGAACATTTCCAATGTGATACAAGTTGTAATACAATGTGATTTCATGATTTTAGCTTTAGTGATATATTCTTTTGCATATTGTGATACAGAGTGATCCCTTTTTTTAGTGGTATTGGGAGAGACCTAAATTTTGTTACGGGAATCAAGAAGATTAATATTTGAAATTTTTAATTGCATGAGATAATAATGAAATTTTATATAATAATGGTAATTAATGTATTTTGTTGTTATCCGAATCCCAAAATTACTAATTCACCTATATTATTTATAAATGAGTGACTCACATTAAATCTTACGGTTATCGCAAATTAGGGAGATCTCATTTGATTAGGCCCCTATACGGGCGAAGGATCGTGTGAGAAGTTGAGGTTAACGTGAGAAGTGTGAGAATTGGATCTGAACCGTTGATCACTTCTAATCAAATGTCCTCCCCTGAATTGCGGCTTAGAAGGGAACTGATAAGATGTATCTCGGTGCATCTTATCTCGGTACATCTCATCTTAATGTGCATACATTTCTCATCCAACGGTTGATAACCACTTCTCACGCTTCTCATGTTAATCTCAATTTCTCACCGGAACCCAACCCCCTATATATACATACATACATACATACATACATACATACATACATACATATATATATATATATATATATATATATGGAAATTTTTCAGGGCCGATCTTGGGGTTTCTGATGCCCCGTGCGGAAAGGCTAAAAAAGTGCCCCTACGTCGATTTTTTTAGCAAACTCAACATACTGTTCTTAAGGGATTTGGAACCTGGTTAAGCCAATCAGCTCACCCTCGTGTTGATTTTTATTATATATAATAAAATAATACAACTAAAGAATGAAATAAACCGAACCCTAACTAACATAACATAAACTTACATTATGTAAAAGATGTATTTGTGCATTTCTTGAAACAAAAATAACTAATATATTTATCATATTAATTTATGTTCACTTTAATATGTGGAAATTTGAAAGAAAAATAAAATATATAAAGTTAGTTTTAAATATAATAATAAAGTTTCATGAAAGATAATGCCATACAAATTGAAAATAATTATCATCAAGTACAGGTACAAAGCAAAGAAATCTCAATCTATGAACAAAAAGTCAAAAAATGACATGTCAGCATGCATAGTTGTAAACATCAAAGCAATTGCAAATTAAAAACAACAAAAATCAAACAATGGCTAACATTTACAATACGAACACTCAGTAATTTTGTGTAAGTGTGCGAGCAACAAAGCAATTTCATTATATGAATCTATGAACATAACGGTTTCATGCATATCAATAACAAATGAACACTAAACATTGTAACACCTGTGATTTTTGGAGACCCTTAACCCATACTAATGGAGCCGTATGACCATTATGATCGAGGTTTAGTAAGGTTTTACTTTCCTTTTTGTAGTGGAGCCATCGGGGATCGAATCGGGCACGAAAACGGGAGAAAACCGAGGGAAATGGATTCCCGTGGTTTGGTGCATGGCTTAGAAGTCGCAGAACAAACCGCACAAGTCGTTGTGGCCAAAAGGGGAACTCGCACGGGCTTCCCTGCGACTTGGACGTTTAAGAATCGAGATTTTTGGGGTTTTCTTCATTCGGTTGCATCTCCTTCATCCTAGGTCCGATTTGGGTGATTCTTGGACCTAGGGTTTCAAACTTTGAAGCTTTTCAAGATGAAATAGAATAGGATTGGTGATCTTGGGTTGATCTAAGGGTTTATGGTCAAGGTAATCTTCTCACCTCTTCATTTAGATAGTAGGGTTTGGTGTTTATCATCTTCCTTACACTCTTCAACTTTTGTATGATTTTGGTAGCTTGAGGTAAAGGAAACCTTGTGGGAGTGTTGGATCTAAAATCTATAAGAGATTCCTTGAAGATTCCAAATCTCCATCAAAGGAGACTCGTATTTGGGGTAAACCTAAATTTAACTTAAATCTAGCAAGGTGAGTTCAAGTTGATTTTGCTAGTTGTTGCTCACAAGTATTATGGATGAAAACTCAGCTCAGAGATTATGGCCAACAATTTGACAGAATTCCAATTCTCTGTGATTCAAAAAGTGCCATAGCCATCTCTGCCAATCCAGTACAACACTCCAAAACCAAGCACATCGATGTAAGGTACCACTTTCTGAAAGATCATGTTGAAAAAGGAACAATAGAGATGTATTTTGTACCAACTGAACTTCAACTTGCTGATATTTTCACAAAAGCTTTAGATGAAAGAAGGTTCAATTTTTTAATTAGCAAGTTGGGAATGTTGAATATGTCTACCTAACAAAAGAGCAGAGTCCTGAATCGAGTAGAATATCAATTTACTTAAATGAAAACATCAGAGTCTCTGATCCTTTCATCAGAGCCTCTAGACTTTCAAATATGGTAAAAACCACTCTTAAAATCTCCAAGCATGTGTAAAGGGGGAGACAAAGACCCTTTCATCTTTCAAGGGGGAGAAAAGATCTTATCTCTGATGTTTATATCAGAACCTCTGATCTTGTCTCTAATGTTTATATCAGAGCCTCTGATCTTGTCTCTGATGTTTATATCAGAGCCTCTGATCTTATCTCTGATGTTTATATCAGAGCCTCTGATCTTGTCTCTGATGTTTATATCAGAGCCTCTGATCTTCTCTGATGTTTATATCAGAGCCTCTGATCTTCTCTCGTTAAACAAATCCCCCAGGAAATTCTTTTAAATAATAAATCTTTTTGGATAACCACTCGTTTCTTTTCAAAAACCCAACTGGCGGTTTTCTGACACAAAGCGGTTCTCCCCTACACGCCTAAACGTGTCACCCATCAATTCGGGGATGATGGAACGTCCTTTCTGCAATTAAGACTTTCATTCGCCACTTCAAAAACCTCTCCCTCTACCTTCCTTTTGTAGCTATAAAATACCCTTGTTCACTTCCCATTACTCTTTACGCTCTCAAAATCCAAAAGTCGATTCTCTCTTTCTAAGCTTTCATCTTTCTCAACCTGCAACAATGGCGGCTCATTCCCAAACTTCAGATAACTCAAGCAAACTTGTTCCTAGCTTGAATTTGGTACAGTTCGACGTTCCAGTCAAAGGAAACAACTACTTTCTGGACGTAACTCCTTCAAAATATGATGAACAGTTTCGCCCAATCCTCGACTTTTTCACCAACTGCGAACTCAATGATGTTCTAACAAAACATGCCTCAGATATTCCCCTTCGCTTTGTCCAACAATGGTGGTATTCAAGTGAATACGACGATGAATAGGAAGGACTGGTTGGGCACATTGACCTAGGTGAACAAAGCTTAAACATAAGAATAACCCCACAAACCCTAACTCGCCGATTCAACCTCCTCACCACAACTGATCTTCAAATAGAAACCTTTGAGAAACCCCCAACTCAAGAAGTTCTTCTTCAGTTCCTCCAACACTTAGGCTACAACAAAGAAATAACACGCCTCAGTCAATTCAGACGTCAGTACCTGCCTCCCAAATGGAACTTTATGTTCAGTGTTCTCAACCGAACAATAACCTGCAAGATTGGAAGTCAGGATCAGACTCATCCAGCGATAATAGCCATAATGTATGCTCTCTTTTTCAACAGAAGCATCAATATGGCCCACATTCTCTTCTGTGAGATGCTGACAGCGGTGGACAAGAAGAACAAGGACTTGGCCAAAGGAAAACAACCAATATCGGTATTGTTTCCCCGATTCATCTCAGTGGTCATTCAACGAGCAATGGAGAAATTCTCCATCACTGAGGAGGGCCCAATGACACCTCTGTTTATGATGAACTCATTCAAAGCCACAGAGGTTCCTTCTTATCCATATGACCGACGTTTCCCACACACCATGATTGAAATTATTCCTGCTGACTCTCCTACCCATCTCCTACTTAGTCGTGTTGCCCAATCATCAGAACCGATGATGGGATCCCCAACACATTTAGGTTCTGAGCCTGAGCCTGAATCAGAGAGTGATATCTCTGATACTGCTCAAAACATTAACAAAGCGCAACCAGAGGGTGGCTCTGAGAGAGTGAGGAAGAGAAAACATGAGAACCCTCCCTCTGACGAAGAGAATAACTCTGTCAGAGCAGAGGAAGGTGAGCACGAGAGATTTCCAGAGGTTGAGTTTCTAAATCTAGAATCTGAGGGCGGTGAGGTAGAAAAAGATGTCCTTGATGACACAAATGAGAGAATCCAAAGCCCAAATCCCAGTGCAAACAAATTTACTGTCCAAGATGGTCCAGCATCAATGGACATTGAAACAGAGGTGCACACCTCGAACCCTTCCCATCCTAACCGCTCAGAGGCATCTGTTTCTGCCTCTGACGCATGCACCAGAGGGGAAAACTCTGATACGGCTAAGTCCTCCCAAAAGGACTTAGACCAAGATAAAAATACTCAATCACCCCAGAGTATGTCACCTCCACCCACACATGATGCCTTTGTGGCTCAAACTAAGTTGGACCGTCCCTTAGAACGTAAGGATTGCCTGTCAGAAAAAGAATGGCACGACCTTATTGCACAAGGAATCCTTAGCCTGGACAACAAGGTTTCCAAACACATTCGGTTCTCATCATCAGATTCTGACTCTGATGATTAGAGACCAATCGGAACCATTATAGGGAAATCCTTGAAAAAGGGTCCCCAAGGATTAATGGGAAGTCCTTCCGGAGACAACATCAAACCACCTCCGACAGAAGGCCCCTCTGAACTCGAGGGAAACTTAGAATCATGTGTTGATCCTAAGGTTACCCCCTCTGATTACGTTACCAAAGAGGAGTTCAAAATCTTTGGTGATGAAATCAGAGAATCTCTGAAGGAGATAAAACTTCAAATGGAGAAGACCTCAGAGGCCTCTGCCTCTAACTCTGAAATTGAAAAGCTCACTTCAGAGGTCTCTGAGCTGCGCACCACGATTCTCAATCAGACAGAAAAACTGGATGCTCTGGAAAGCTTGGTCATAAAGAATGACTCCGTATTGTCCAGAGAAATTCAGAACTCCAAAACAGAGATCCTCCAGGCAATTCCACCTACCTCTGCCCCCACTCCAACAAATGCAGACTTCTCTCAATTCAAAGAGGAAATCTTGCGTTCTTTGACAGAGGTAATTGCAAAGATCCCTACCTCCTCTGCTGATGCTCCTACTACAACAGAATTCATTACAAAGGCTGACCTGACCAACTTCTCGAAGAAGATCACCAGCAATGTAATGAACATCTCCAGCAAGTTCGTCTCCAAGACCACTAAGCAGAACAAGAAGATTGAAGACCTTCTGAAGAATATCAAATCCTCAGAGGGAGTATTGAAGATAAAAGAACCAGAGGTCGCATGCTCTGAAGAAGCGAGGAAGAAGGCTAGATATGAAGATTCTGATGACGAAGATGACCAACCTCAGGGGTCATCCGATCTTCATAAGGGGGAGAAGACTCCTACTCCTAAACCTGTTACAACACAAAAGGAGTCCACTCCCTTTGAATCAAATCAAAACAAGGAAAAAGGAACAGAGAAACACACAACCTCTACCTCTGCTGAAGATATTCAGGCCACTCTAAAGTCGCCAGTTCCGATTATTTTCTTAGGGCCATCCACTGCAGGTGCTCCAATAGTTCCAATCACAGCTGAACAAATCACATCTGCAAATCAAGAAACTATTGGAGCTCTGGACGAAGAAGAAGATGAACAACTCGTAGACTTCTCAACATCAGAAGATGCATTCTCATCACCAGAAAGACCAACTTATGTGATGAGAGATGCCTACGAATCAGAATCTGAAAAGGAAGAAAAATCAGATTCTGAAAAAGAAGTTGAAGTAGTTGATGTCGAAGAATATGTCTTCAAAAATGCTCAACCACATCATACTTCAACAACGTCAGAGTTGAGGGAATCACCAGAGATAGATGGCTACATCTCTGAACCCTCAAAAGAAGATCCTCCACACTCAATGGAACCAGAAACCATGGTTGTCGATGAATAGGCTCCTTCAAAGAATCCTGTTCAGAAAGCAAGCATCGGTCTTCCAGCAAAAGTGTTCAATAAACCTCCCACTTTCCTCGAATCAAATCCCGAAGCTTCCATAGAAGACCACTTCAGATACATTTACTGTGAGTTCAACATGGCAGACACACTGGTCATTCCTCTGAATCCAAGAATCAGAGAGGACATGCCAGACTATGAGCGAAGATTTATCAAAGATAAAACCAAACCAAGAGCGCAGGTCCTCTCTGATGATCCAATCATCAAAATCAACAAAATCTCAGAAAAGACCATTGCTTACAACAAGATTATCTATAGGAATTATGTGGTAACTCGATCTGATCAGAAGATTTACGAGTTCAATGACAATGATCTCGTAAATCTAAATCCATATGATTTACCACATTTATATGCCTATTTCTCTGCCAGGTATGATCATGGAAGAAGAGAAATCAGGATGGGCATGGTTGAAGTCCGACGGGCAATGGAGGCCTATGTCAAACACCGAGCAAAACGTGACTTTCAAATTGCTCTGAACCTAGGGGAAGAGAAGCTGGAAGTAACTGAACCTGTGGAGTCATTCGACAAACTTAAAGAACAGAAGACTGGATCAATCGTTGCAGAACCTCTTGGTTTCGTCTTCAGAATAAATCAAGAAAAGAAGATCTTTCTAGCTTCGGAAGTGTCGAAGTACTCTGATGAAACCTTGAGAGGTATAAAGAAATTGATCCATGCAAAGGAAGAAAGGCACAGAGCAGATTTACTGGCAAAGCTTGACTTAGAAATCGACTCGATGATCAACTTCAGAGCTCTGATCATGAAATTCCATGGAATCTGTTCAAATGACAAATTGTAATTTGTTTCTTTATTTCTTTAGTATTACTTTCTTTGTATTAAACTTCCAAATGTTTAAGAAGTAATACTTAAGAGGATGATTTTCTCCTCTATGCTTTCTAGTTTAAAAATTCAATTCTCTGTTATTTTTGTATCTTTTATTTTCGACACTTAGGGGGAGATTGTTAGCTCCAAATCATCTGCTTATTAAAGTGTTGAAAATACCCGTCCTATTTCAGAGGACTTTCAAGAAGATACACTTCAGAGGACGAAGACGTCAGAGGAAGAACAACGTCAAAGGACGAAGACTTCAGAGGATGAAGACTTCATAGGACACACCTGCCTCTGAAGTACTTATCAGCAACTGAAGACATCAGAGATGGCTTCATCAGAGCCTCTGCAGAAGACATTCTCTGAAGACATCAGAGATGGCCTCATCAGAGCTCTGAAGACATTCTCTCTGAAGATGTTCACAAGTTCTGAGAATGAACAGAAGAACAGATAACACGTCACTTAGTGATAAGATTTACTTTCTAGAGTAGGTCACTGTTCAACATGCTCTTTCTCGTCATACAAGTACACTGCTTACTTTATGGTCCTATAAATAGGACCATCACCTTATTGTTCAAAGTGTGCTTAAGAAGTTATATATCTGATAATATAAGTTGAATACTTTATTCTAAGAATATCTTGTTTATCTTTATCTGCTTTATGAACTGTGATATTTGAATCTCCTTTGATATTAAATTGTATTACTTCCGCTGTCATTACTCTTATTGTTTATATCATTATTACGAGATTAAATCTGGGATCCAACAGAAAGCATGTCTCCCAAAGTCAGACCCTCTCATCCAATCAATGAAGGACACGTGTAAAGTGCTCTGCCATGTATTTAATGCATAGGGTATAAATAGAAAGATCAACACTCCATCTGAGTGTGTCTTCATCTTTCTAAAAACATAGAAACCTTTTTTTCTATACTATCAAATCTCCCATTCTCTATATTCTTGTGCAACCATCTTAGTGTTTCTTAAGTTTGTTTAGATTGAGTTCTACTTAATCTTATTCCGCAACAGGCTTGTAAATTGTGTTTGATTTATCAATATACAATTTATTAAACTTTAAAATTCGGTGTTTGTATTCAACCCTCCCCCCCTTCTACAAACTTGTTAAGCACCTTCGGGACCAACACATGTAATGTTTTAGACTGTAATAGAATGGATCCATAGGCATAAGAGTCAGTTTGAGTGGGATAAATATCCCCGTATTGTAACTTGAAATAGGCATGGGGTCTTCTGACCAATAATTGCAATTTTCTTGCGAACGAGCTTAACTGGGATGTTTTGGAATTCCATGGTATAAACCCAGAGGGGTTGAACTTGATGAGTGCACGAAAATTCCAAGGTACAGACCTAGAGAGGTTGAACTTGATGATTATCCATGTTAGATCACAGATTTATTGGATTTAAGATCATCAAGATTGAAGAAGAAAGATTCAAGAAGTCAAAGCTGCAAAGTCAATTCTCATTTATAGTGTAGGTCAATTTGTAATAAATAGTCAAAGTTATTTTTATGTATTTTGTTTTCCCTAAATAGATATATGGTTATTAGGGTGCTAGGGTTGTGTGTGTGAAAAGAGTGGGCTTAAAAATAGAAACCTGTAGCCGCACACAAATTTCTAGAGAGAGAGAGAGCTTAGAAAGAAAAACATCCTTTAAGAGAGGTTTTGTAATCCTTTGATTCTGAAATCAATATCAGGTTATTAATCTCTTGTTGTGATTATATGCTTTATATGATAAGAAATTGATTTTATAGGGGCAATCAATTAGTATCAGAGCCTATCCAGATTGATATCAAAAAGTTATATTGTTCGAACACTGTTCTTCGACTTTCAAATCTGATTTTTGAGTGTTTGTGTGTTTTTCGGGTTGGAATCATTATGGTTGAGGTCAAAATCAGTTTCAGATTGAGTTTGTGTTGTTTTATTCGAGTATTGCACTGTAATCGATTCTCATTTTGATGATTTTGGTGTTTTGGTTTTCACGAGTTCACAGGCACTGTTCCATTGATCGAATCATTCTTAGAGTGTTTGTTTTTGAAATTATTTGGTTGTAGTCTGTTCTAGATGTATCTGTGGTCTTATTGTCAAAGTTTGGGATTGCAAATCGAAGTCTAGATAGTTTTTGGTTGATTTAGAGTCGGTTTTTGAAGTCAAGTTGAAGAACTCGCCAGATCATCCGTTTTGCGCCAACATCATCAGCATCAAAGTCATCAAATTTTGCGCCAGATTCGTGTGTAAAGTGTTTAGCGCAAAATCACTTTTGCGTGATCAGAGTTTAGCGCAAGTTATCTTTTGCGCCAGCTCCTCTTAGCGCAAGTTGTCTTTTGCGCCAGCTCCTTTTAGCGCAAGTTGTCTTTTGCACCAGCTCCTCTTAGCGCAAGTTGTATTTTGCGCCAACTTCTCTTAGCGCAAATTGTCTTTTGTGCCAGATCCTCTTAGCGCAAATTGTCTTTTGCGTCATCTTTGCTTAGTGCAAACTGTCTTTTGCGCTACTGTCCTTAGCGCATTCTGTGTTTGCGCCAGATTCTATTATTTTCAGTATTATTCTGTATTCATTTGATTTTATCTGGACTAACGATCAATTTCAAGTTTCTTATTGCATATTTTCAATATCAGGATGACATCAAGAGAAGCTCTCGCTATTGGAATAGATGTAAAACCACCAGTACTCTTCAAGGGAGAGTATGAGCAATGGAAAGACAGATTCATGGACTTCATTGAAAGACACGAACTGGGTGTTCTTATTAGGAAATCTTTGGAGGAAGGAATCATGCCAATTCCAATGAAGACACATATTGTTGAAGGTGAAGAAAGAGAGTATCCAGTGCCACCTGAAGAGTTCACAGAAGAGCAAGCTAAAAGAGCCAAAGCTGATAGACTAGCAAAATCATTCATTCTTCAAGGCATCCCAAATGAGATTTATGTGAAAATTGATAGCTACAAAGCTACAGGAAAACAAATGTAGGATCAACTGGAAAAGATGATGCTTGGATCAAAGGTTGGGAACCAGCTTAAAATATCCAACTGCCTCAATAACTATGAGGAATTTAAGGCCAAAGCTGGAGAATCTCTGGAGGCGACTTATGACAGATTTGTGACTTTACTTAATGAACTGAGCAAAAACAAAGTAAAGAAGTCACAAATTGAGCTCAATATGAAGTTCCTCAGTATTCTTCAACCAGAATGGAAGAGGTTCACTAGACAAATGAAGCAGATGAAAGACCTGAACGAAATTCCACTCCATGAAGTATATGAAACCTTAAGGCAGAATGAGGAGGAGGTGGATAAGATCAAGGATGAAAAGAAAAAAGCTGAGAAGATAGTTGCTGATTCGGTTGCACTTGTTGTAAAGAAGAAAAGTGTGAGTCTCAAGAAAAAGAAGAAGATGATAGTTTCTGAATCCGAAGAAGTTGAAAGTGAGAATAACTCTGACTCTGACGACTGTGAGAACTTGAACCCGGTTATGCTTATGTTAACCAAGGCTTTTCAAAAGAAGTTCTACAAAAAGCCTAGCTCTAACAGTCAGAGGTATTCATCTGGTTCAAGTAACTATGATCACAAGGAGAGAATTGAAGGAAAGAGATTGGAAGAGAAGAAGCAGAGGAAATAAAGTTTAGAGCTGAAGAGACAAAGCAGCCAGAACCTCCAAAGTGCTACAACTGTGGCAAATTCGGACACTTTGCTAAGGATTGCCGAAAACCCAAAGTCCGAAACTCTGATTACTATAAGAACAAGATGCTTCTAGCCAAGCAACAGGAGGTCGGAAAAGTATTGATGGCAGAGGATGAATTTTGGCTTGATCACTCTGACGAAAAGGAAGAAAAGGAGGAAGAGATAGCACACTTGTGCTTGATGGGTCAGATAAAGATGGAAGCTGAAGATGATTCTGATGAAGACAATAATGTAGAGGTATGTGATATGACTGAATCAGATTTTTTGAATCAAATGTATGCTATGATGACTAAACTCCAAGAATTAGAGTCTAAACTTAAGCGTGAAAAAGGTGTTATTAATGATAAAAATCAATCTATACATAAACTTAGCAATGATATTGCTGAGAAAAATGTATTGATTGAATCGTTGCATAAAAACATTGACACAAGCGCGAAAGAGAAGACTATAATTCACAAAGAGCTATCTGAAACTGTTTCAAAATATAGATTGTGTGAGTTTGAATCTAAAGAGCATTCTAAAATGTATTCTTCGATTTCAAAAGAATACAAATCTTTAATTGAAAAAGTGAATGCATTGGAAGGAAAATTATATACTTTGGGTCAAACTGAACAAACCATTCATCTAAACAAACCCAAAGAGAACAGAGAGGGTTGGGGACTCAGATATGAGAATCCACAATGTCTCAAAAAGGGTATATCTGAAGTGCCTGCTCTTTATGATTTTGGATTTTTAAAATTGGCACCTCAATACCCTGAACTTCAAGTTTTCAAGACTAAACTGTCTGAAAAGGATGAAGCCAAGGAAACCGAGAAAAGAAAGAACACATATAAAATTCAACTTCCATTTCGTTATGAGAGATTGAATAATATTTATCGTTCTGATAAATCGAAATTTCTTTCAAATGACTATTTTGAGAGTTATTCTGTAAAAGAAATGGAGGCTAAGCCCATCAAAGGTAAGCTTTACGTTCCTCCTCTCGTGTTGGAAAGTAAAATTTCTAAACTCGAGAATTCTCTTGCAGAAGAAAAGATTTTGATGGACTTAGAACAAATTATTTTTTCTACTGTGTTTAAATATACTATTTTTCTAAATCATTCAAGGCTTCAAAATCTTCTGATATGTCTGGTTTACTTGATGAAGGGTTTGATTTTCTAAACTCTGATGGGTGTTTAGATGACTGTGTTGGTAATTTTGACTTTAATGCTAAACTTCCTAATCATTCTTCTTTTGTTTTTAATTCTTTTGGATTACCAAGTGTGTATGAAAAGGGTGAAATATCAACGAAAGTTGATAAATCAGTTCCTGTGAAATCCAAAGTTGCCAAAGGTAAGAAGAAGAAATCTGGGCATTCACAAAAACCGATCACCACTGGTAAGTCAAAGAAGAAGCATTTGTTTGATTCTCACCATTCTAACTCTAAAGTTTCAAATGTTTCAGATTTGAAAAAGAAAAGGCTTGGAGTTAAGTCGGAATGGATACCGAAACAGAAGATCGATGAGGAAGCTAAATCATTTTCTAGTTCCGATTGTAATAAGAAGACTACTAGTAAATATGTTTTGATTGTGAATGTTGCTACTTCTAAACCAAAACTTGTTGATTCTCGCAAGAAATATTCTATACAACAATTATTCCAGTTATCTTCGTCTGCTTGAAAGTTTTCAAATTATGATAGATATGATTATGCTTCTCGAAAATATTCTGATGTTTGGTTTGGCACATATCATGTTTACTCTTATCGTTATAATTTCTCATATGGTTTTCGAAAGAAAAGCGGGCCCAAATTTAAATGGGTACCAAAATCATGTGCTAACACTGTAGGTCCCATTTATAAGTGGGTACCTAAACCTCTTATTTCCTGATTTCTCTTGTGCAGACCCGTCATATGTGGTACTTGGATAGCGGGTGTTCCAAGCATATGACCGGGCATAAAAGTTTGTTGTCTAACTATACAGAGAAATACTGCGGAACAGTTCGATTTGGTAACGATTAGTTTTCACCAATTCGGGGGTATGGTGATGTGGTTCACGACAAGTAACGATTAGGAAGTTGAGGTACGTAGAAGGATTAGGACACAATATTTTTAGTATTGGACAGTTCTGTGACAAAGATTTAGAGGTAAATTTCAAGGCCAAGAGGTGTTCGGTACGCACTTAAGAAGGTAAAGAACTCTTGGTCGGCACTCACAAGTCAAACCACTACACCATCAACTTATCAAAGATCCAGACTGACAATTAGGTGTGTCTACTCTCAAAAGCCTCGATGCAACAAAGCTGGCTATGGCATCGACGGCTCTCTCACCTCAATTTTCGGTACATCAATAAACTGGTCAGTGTCAAGCTAGTGAATGGACTTCCTGAGCTAAAGTATGTCAAAGAACATTTGTGTGCAGCATGTGAAAAAAGAAAGATGAAGAGAGCTCCACAAAAACCAAAGCCTGAACCGAGTACCAGCTCTCCATTAGAGTTGTTGCATATGGATTTATGTGGTCCTATGCGAACGTAAAGCTTAGGCGGAAAGAAGTACGTGTTAGTTATTGTGGACGATTATTCGTGATACACGTGGGTCAAATTTCTACGATCAAAAGATGAGACTCCCGAAGTTCTCATTACATTTCTAAAGACGATCCAGGTGAATCTATAGGATCCAGTCAAACTTCTTCGAACTGACCACGACACAGAGTTTAAGAATAAAACAGTTGAAGAATATCTCGAATCGGTCGGGATATCACATCAATACTCTGCTGCACATACGCCTGAACATAATGGAGTAGTCGAAAGGCGAAACCGTACGCTAGTCGAGACCGCTCGTACTATGCTCAGTCAATCCGACTTACCTCTATGTCTGTGGGCCGAAGTTGTGTCGACTGCGTGTTACACTCAGAATCGTTCCATGATACACTGCAGATTTCAAAAGACTCCGTATGCGTTAATCAATAAACGAACACCAACAATCAAGTATTTCTACATATTTAGGTGTAAGTGTTTTGTACTAAATGACAGAGAGAGTCTGAATAAGTTCAGTGCTAAGGCGGAAGAGGGCACCTTTATCGGCTATTCTTCTACATCTGCTACATATCGAGTGTGCCTGAAGAAGTCAAAGACTGTGGTTGAGAGCGTAAACGTTACATTTGACGAATAGATGGCTTCTGAACACGTCAGTTCAGAACCCGTGATAACATGAGTACTAGCTTCTGGGTAAATCAGTCCAGAACCTGTGTCTCAAGCGAACACATCAGATAGAGCATCAACGTCTACTAATCATTTATCTGATTTAGATTTACTATTTGAACTATTTGATGATGAATTTCTTGGATCTAAAGTGACTAAATCTATTGTGGTTGACAGGATAGAAGACTCAATGACTACTCATCCAACCATTTCAGATATCTCTACTGAACCCAACTCCCCGATTCAGCAAGAAGTTCAAGTTCAAATACCTACTCTGACAGTTGAAGCTGTGACCAACAATGAAGAGACAGAAGTAGCTGAATCAGTAGGGTGTACTGTAAGGACTGATCAACAGACTGATCACGCTGAACCTACTGAAACTTCTGCACCTTCTACTTCAACTGAACCCCCTATTCCTACTGCACAATCTGAAGAAGATATCAGTGGATTTTTAGATGATAATCATGATCAATCTGCATCTAATCCACTTCCTCATGAACACAAGTGGACCAAAGAGCACCCGGTATCTCAAGTCATTGGAGATCTATCAAAACCGGTGCAAACTAGGTCTGCAACATTAAATCAATGTATGCATGACTCCTTTCTAAGCAAGATTGAACCTACTCGCGTATCCGAGGCTCTTGCTGATTCAGATTGGGTGACTGCAATGCAAGAAGAGCTGAATCAATTAGAAGCACTTAAAGTCTGGAGACTCGTACCCAAACCTGAAGGTAAAACCATCATTGGTACGAAATGGGTTTTCAAAAACAAGAAAGATGAAGATGGTACCGTAATCCGAAACAAAGCAAGACTTGTCGCCAAAGGATATAGGCAAGAGGAAGGAATAGATTACGACGAGACTTATGCTCCAGTGGCGCGTATAGAAGCAATTTACATGTTTCTTGCGTAAGCTGCCCACAAGAACTTCACCGTCTATCAAATGGACGTGAAGACAGCCTTTCTGAATGGCATACTCAAGGAGGAAGTCTACGTCTTGCAGCCAGAAGGCTTTGTTAATCAAGAGAAACCAAATCATGTATACATTCTCGACAAATCACTTTATGGACTGAAACAAGCTCCTTGCGCCTGGTATGATGTCTTATCTAACTTCTTGGTCAAGTCAGGTGTTACAAAAGGTACGGTCGATACCACTTTATTCATTAAAAAGGAAAAGCTGATATCATTCTTATTCAAATATATGTGGATGATATTATTTTTGGCTCTACAAATCCTAAATATTGTAAGAAACTTTCAAACCTCACGGTGTCACGTTTTCAGATGAGTATGATGGGAGAGTTGACTTTCTTTCTCGGATTACATGTCAAACAATTTTCAACGGGTATTTTCATCAATCAATCTAAATACATTCTTGATATTCTTCGGAGATTCAAAATGGAAAACTGTAAACCGATTGGTACCCCGATGGCACCTAGTACTAAGATTGGCACTGATCCTTCGGGAAAAGTTGTTGATGTTAGGACTTATAGAGGGATGATAGGTTCTTTGATGTATCTTACTTCAAGTAGGCCGGATATAATGTTTTCTACATGCTTATGTGCTAGGTATCAGGTCAATCCTAAAGAATCCCATATGTCTGCAGTCAAACGTATTTTTAGGTATCTGAAGGGGACTGCAGATCTTGGTCTGTGGTATCCTAAAGATACTAGCTTTGAACTAACAACATATTCAGACGCAGATCATGCTGGTTGCATGCTAGATAGGAAGAGTGTGTCGGGTTATATACAGTTCCTCGGTGATAAACTCGTCAGGTGGGCATCAAAGAAGCAATTATGTGTCTCCACTTTAACGGCCGAAGCAGAATATGTAGCTGCTGCTAGCTGTTGTTCTCAGGTCTTGTGGATGACAATGCAACTGCGAGACTTTGGTTATCACTACAATAAAATCCCGATCTATTGTGACTCGAAAAGCGCTATCGTGATATCAACTAATCCTGTTCAGGATACGAAGACCAAACACATTGATGTCTGGTATCATTTTATAAAAGATAATGTCGAAAAAGGAACAATTGAACTTTACTTTGTAAAAACTGATTATCAGCTTGCAAATTTGTTTACCAAACCCTTAGACGAAAAGAGATTCACTTTTCTTGTCTCTAGGCTTGGTATGCTAAATCTTAAGACATAATCAGTGGTTACCTATTAAAGTTTTCTCATTTTAAATTTTTCATCATTTCTTTATCATTATTTCTAAAAGATATTTGCACTTTAATATTATGTTCATGATCTCAGGGGGAGTGTGAGAAGTACTTCATAGATGATCAATGTTATTTTGACGGGGTGGGGCATATATAATTTCTGCATTTACTTATCTGTCACATTTTTGTAATGCATGATTTTAGGGGGAGTTCTTCAAGTCAAAGGAGTATGGCAATGATTTCTGATTACTTCATATCATAACTCGTACTTTAATCGTTATTGCTTTATGTCTTTTTAAATTCTGTGAATAAAGTTGCTTTGACTATGACTCTAAGACTTTTGCAGTTTGAGAAATGCTTACAAGATCATATCTTTATGACTTAAAGCTTGACTTCATGAGATGTAAGACTGCACACAAAAGGTATAATTCTTTATCTTCATCTCACATATGGTTGAAAGAAGGACAACTTTCAATCATAGAAAACATTATTCTTAAATGTTCAAACCACTTCCCGATTCTCAAACAGATTTCATGAATTGGAAGTGTGATTTTAAATGTTTTCATTTTTATTTGTGCTTCAATGCTTAACAAACCGTGTGTTTCTAAAGATATATACCTGCGTATTATCTTGTCTATATACTTTCAAGTATTCACACACATCGGTTTAATTATTTTGTTGCATAAGTTATCACCATGTCTCATATTAACCAAGTTTTTGATGGTGATACACCCCGCTCGTACTTCAATGAATTTTTTAGCGTCATTTCATTTCGAAACGTCATTTCAAGAATGTCTATATCTTGTTTCATATAGACAATATCTATTATTCTTGACCATAAGCTTTCAATGCTATATCATTTGATTTTGATCATTTTTCATACAATGTCAGATTTTCAAACAGGTCTCTTGCATTCATGTTCATTCATTCATTATACTTGTTTGAAAATACTTCAATGTTTAAAATGCTCAAATCTTCATGATTATATTTTGAGCATACAAACATCTGACTTGTATTTGAGCTTTAACTGATTCTAGTTAAACCATGTTTTCCATGTATTAATTGTTCAAGTTAAACTATCTTGAGCAACATATGCTTTATAGGACAATACGTGATCTTTGTGCTAGGACTTAATTGAAACTTCTATGGATTCACATTAACCAGTGTTTCCTACCCAAGAAGTTAATCCTTAGTGATTGAGTGTGAGGAGTCGAAAAGAAATGAGTGTGGGTTGTGCTTTGAGGTAAAATGTAAATGATAATTTGGTTAGATGTGAACTTAATGATTAAAAAGAAAGAGGGTGTGAGATCAGAGTAAAAGAATATCAAACTCTGCACCAACTACTTTCTGAGCCGGACAACCACCTTACTAATGTTTCACAATTCTTTGGTGAACATTATTGAAACAGGCAACTAGCCCATGCCAACTCTTGACATTAACCCCACCAACCACTCATTTTCTTCTTAACAAGAAAATGTTTCATTTTTCAAAGAGGAAGCAGCACATTTACTATCTGATTTTCATTTGGAAAATCTGGATATTGAAAAGAAGGAAGTCTGCCCCACCTTCGCACTTCAATCATGCACATTGAGTCTGTGTTGAACTTACTGTTGTCTCAGTGGTTTACATAATTTTGAGCCTTTATAAGCAATCATTCATGCTTAATTCTTTCTATCACTTGCACGGACACACGAAGAATTTGTTTCTTTATCATAACGTTCATAGAAATTGCCTTTGTGGTGTTTCGATGATTGGATGGAAGCCCTGGGGGAGTGAACATCAAAAAGCTCCTTTCCTATGTGTATCCGTTACACACAATAACTTTGTGTTACTGATAGGCATATTAACTGATTCATTTGTTGATTCAGGTGTTACATTCCTATTTTGGCTAGATTTGAAAAGATCTGGATGAATACTTTGTTCAAATTGGCAACAAATCAGTGGCTCATTATCAAATATCAGAGGTCAGAAAGAATTTCAAAGACATTTTTTGATGAGAAGTTTTGATGATATTGATGCATTATCCATCAAAAAGGGGGAGAAGAGAAAGCTTGAAGAAATGTCCATTACAAGTTTTGAAAATAGAAGAGCTAACCAAGAAATGGGGAGAATACAATTTCATAGAAATATCCAAGTCAGAAAGTTCAAATTTTGAGAAAATTTTCTTTGAAAATATTCTGCTAAAGCATTCTGAGCTGAATCTGGAGATAATTTCTTTCCATCATCTGAAAGAGTGTTTTTCTACGACTCTTGGGAAGATTACAAGATGTGTTAAAGAAAAAGAGGGAAATTGCATTTTTCTGAGCTTAAAGAGAAGATTGGATTGCTAAATCTTTTTAGTAATGATCTTGATCCAAAGGTGGAGATTGTTAGATCACAGATTTATTGGATTCAAGATCATCAAGATTGAAGAAGAAAGATTCAAGAAGTCAAAGCTGCAAAGTCAATTCTCATTTATAGTCTAGGTCAATTTGTAATAAATAGTCAAAGTTATTTTTATGTATTTTGTTTTTATTTTGTTTTCCCTAAATAGATATATGGTTATTAGGGTGCTAGGGTTGTATGTGTGAAAAGAGTGGGCTCAAAAATAGAAACCTGCAGCCGCACACAAATTTCTAGAGAGAGAGAGAGCTTAGAAAGAAAAACATCCTTCAAGAGAGGTTTTGTAATCCTTTGATTCTGAAATCAATATCAGGTTATTAATCTATTGTTGTGATTATATGATTTATATGATAAGAAACTGATTTTATAGGGACAATCAATCCAAGCAATAGACATGGAGTTGTTGAGCTTGTTGGTTTGTTAGCTATAGACCCAGAAAGGTTGATGTTAACGAGTGTATTATCCCTAAGTGATGCTCATATAACATAGATATGTGGCCTACTCATGTGTTCCGTCACATTCAATAGAATCGGGTCTCCCCCGTCACCAAATGGTGGATTTTAGATATACTCTTTGGAAACAAAGATTATCTACGATTTGACGCTCTCGATGTTGTTAATGTTTAATTTGATTATTTTGGGGTGTCGCATATTATCCATGATTTTGGTGACGTTTTATATATAGATCATTATCCATAATTTATGGTTTGTGTATCACATCTTATTAGTGTTTTCGGAGGTTTGGGATATTAAAGTCTTAATCCACGTTTTCTTTATTTGGGAATTTAATCATGATGCACGTTTTGGACGAGGTTGGTGTTTGAGTTTATATTTTAAAGAAATATTTCATATCGGAGTTTCATCACAAAACTTGTGGGTTTTGGGAGGCGAGTGACTTTCATATTTAATGTATGAGATTTTTTAATAATCGTGACTCAGTTTACATTCTTTCAGTTTAACGATTTATATATACTTATGGTGAAAAGTCTTGAACTAACCTTTTTACTTGTCGGCATGTGCAGCAGGCTTCATTTGAGAATAGTCCTAGCGACATAGTGAAGAGAGGAGTACTACAGGTGCACCCAAGCTGTGAATAGCTCGTTGAAATCTTCCGCTCTAGGTTGGGGAGACAAACTTGTATCTGGGTTAAGTAACACCCAACTTCAGTTTAGTCCTTGTTTATTATTGGGGTTTGGAATTGTTGAGATTAATTGTAGAATTTGTATTTGAGGCATACTGAGTTTGATTTGTAGAAGGAAGTTTGTTCGTTATTTGATGTTATATCGAAAATTTTAAATTAGTTGCTCATACCAAATGTGAGGGTGTTACAATTAACAAGAATGATGATTTCTTAAATGTATCATATTTGAAGATCTCACAAGTATTTTGCGGAAAAGATATGACTTTTTTACAAATATCATTTTGAATATAAAGAAAAATGTTTCTCATAATAAGATGAGTGTTTTTCTTACAAATATCATTTTAAATATAAAGAAAAAAATGTTTATTAGAATAAGATGAGTGTTTTTTTACAAATATCATTTTGAATATAAAGAGAAAATTGTTTCTTAGAATAAGATGACCTATGAACATATTTGGGAGAATAAACATAGATAAAGAAAAGTGAATGGCAATGTGGAGCATGAGGAAACAATTTTTTGATCTTAGAATTCTTGCTCCATCACCGTTATTGTGGGCTGGAAATGGACGTATTTCAAGCCATGCAGATCTGAAACTGTAATTTCCCAACAATTCAAGCACAATTCAAGAATCAAGATTTGACATTCAAGGTTCTGATTCTCCACAAGTCTTTTCACTTTGACATCTCTTTATGACTTTGAAATTGAACTTTGTAAATTTCTCCCCCTTTTTGATGATTGTGAGAATCAGAATCATCAAAACTTATTTCAATGTTAGCTCAGTCTTTGAAACTTCTTCCCCAGTTAATTAATGTAGAACAGTCTTCATGATCTCTTCTGGTAAAATACTAACATTCTCTCCCAAATGATCTGATAATGAGCCGCCAATTCATGAAATGTATTTATCCGAATCTTTTCAAATTCAGACAAATTATGAGTTGTAACCCTGAATTAACAAATGAAACAGTTAGGAATACCTGTCAGTAACACAAAATTACTGTGTACAACGAATGTACAATGGAAGGAGCTTGAGATGACGTTCACTCCCCAGGACTTCCATTCAATCATTGAAAAACACAAGGTATTTCTATGAATGTTCTAACAGAAAAACACATTTTATGTGTGCTCGTGCTTGTGTTATTAAAGAATTTGCACAATGATTGTGTTTCATAAGGCTCAAAATATGTAAACCATTGAGACAACAATGATTATACATAGACTCAAATGTGCATGAAAAAGGGTCGAAGGTGGGGCAACTTTCCTTCTTTTTCAATATCAATATCTTCCAAATGATGAACCAATAGCATATGTGTTGCATCCCCAGAAAATGTTAAACATTCTCTTTTTAAGAAAAGAATGAGTAGCTGGTGGGGTTGTATGTAAGAGATGGCATGGGCTAGGTACCTTTTTCAATGTCGTTCACGAAGAATTGTGAAACAACAGTTTATGTGGTTGCCCGACTCAGAAAGAAGTTTGGTGCAGAGTTTAATATTCTTTTACTCTGTTCACACACCCTCTTTCTTTTAAACATGTAAGCTCACTTCTAACCAATCTCTGTTTTCCATTTTACCTCTTCACACACCAACACTCAATCTTTTGACCCCTCTCCCCTAAATCACTCGGGGAATACTTCCTGGGTAGGAAACACTGGTTATCGTGAATCCATGGAAGTTCTTTTAAGCTCTCACACTGAATCCCATGTATTTGTCCTAAAAACATGTATTGCCTCAAAGATTTTCTTGACATTAAAGCACAAGAAATCATTTGTCAGTGTATGTATGCTCATAACAGATAAGAATGAAATTTGAGCATTTTAAGCATTTAAGATTTCTCAAAACTTTATACGAATGAATAATCATGAAAGAATAAAAATGTTTTGAGAATCTGACAATGATTAAGATCATATCAAAATTCATGAAGAATAATATTTTGGGAAATCAAAGACGTAAGATGTTTATATGAACAAAGTATAAACATATATCAATGAAAGGACATGAAATGATGAAATGATGTCCGATTCAAACAACAATGAATAACAAGCGGGAGTATTACCATAGAAAGATTAAACTTTTGATACATGGTAATAACAAAATCAATATGAAGTACTGAACCGGTGTGTGTGAATACTTGACAGTATATTGACAAGATAATACACAAGTATTAATCTTTGAAAACACACGGTCAGTAAAACTTTAACACTCAACAATGAAAAACCTTTAAAATCACACTTCTAGATTCATAAAATCTTTTGAGAATAGAGAAGTGGTTTGAACATTTAAGAAAGTGTTTCTCATGCTTGAAAGTTGTTCTTCTTTCAAACAATCAGAGATTAAGAGCAGAAGATATTTACCTATAAGCTCCCCCTGAAATCATGATAGAATGATTTTATTCATTTAAGCTCCCCCTGGATATTTTTAAAATGTCCTTATCTTTAACATTAAAGAACGAGTCCTAAGTTGTGTTATTAGAAGTCATAGTCCTTTAACATTGAAGTGCGGGTCTTGAACTGAATTATTCAAGAGCCACTTTTCTTTGACTTTGAAGTCTGGGTTTTGAATTGCTTTATTCAAAATCCATTGTTCTTGCTCCCCCTTAAACCTTGGGTGCCTGCAACACATATTTAGCTTTTGGTACCCACTGGTATTTGGGTCCTGATGTGTTAGTTGCAGTTATTTTGGGGGTAACATAATAAGAACCATACCAGTAATTGACAAAATTATTACTTACAAAGTCATTTGCTCCACAGTAAGAACAACAAATCTTCTTTTGAGCAATCCTGATCAAATGATTAGTAGAATAAAACATATCAGGTTTACCAAAAGATTTACCTTTGTGTGCACTGTTCTTTTTGGCATTGGATGTGGATGCAAATGCTTTGTCATTCTTCTTCTCATCAGAAGAATCTTTAACCCTCCAGACCATCTGTTCTTTCTTAGATTGCTTTCCAAGAGATTTAACATAAAAGTTCGCTGGACTATCAATAGACTTGTCATAAAATAGATTAGATGGTCGGATCTGATTTGATTTGACATTGTTTGATTTGACACTTTTCTTTTTAAAAAAATTTTCATTAATAGAACTTGAAGCTGTTTTGATAGAACAGACTGATTCTGTTGAGTTATCAACAGGTGATTGATCAATCACATCAGCTGAAACTTTATCTGACAAATCAACGTTTGCAGCTTCCAAGTCCTTTATCTTTTTGGACAAAATATTTCTTTCATCAGAAAGTGTGTCAAACTTTTGATTCAAATCAGATTTAGCCATCTGTTCTTTAAGAATGTCTGAGGATAGAACAGAGATCTGGATGTGAGCTTAGATATTTCTGATTCAAATATTTGACGCTCTTGTTCAAAATCTTTTTCTAAGTTCTTGTTTTGTTCAGAAATATCTTTGAAAATCCCAACATTTCTCTTCTCGGCATTTTTCTTTTCAAGCTCAAAAGACTTTTTCTTTTCTTGAAAAACTTTTCTTTCTTTCTCAAGTAAGTCTTGTAATGCAGAGATCTGTTTGGTAAGTTCAATAGTTTTATCTTCAAGAACTTTTCTCTCTTTGACAAAAGTGTCTCTTTTGTAATTAAAATCTTTTCAAACTCAGACACTTGCTTAGAGAGTTTAAGGCATCTAAGCTCAAGATCCTTTTTCTCTTGTAAAGTTTTTTTTGAAAGACCAGACATCTGTTGAGTAGAAGATTTCTCTGAATCAACTTTAACTTTATCTACTTGGAGGCTTTTCTTTAGTTCAGCATTCTTTAACTCCAATGCAGATATTTTGTCTTCAAAAGCCTTAAAATTGTGTTGAAGCTCAACTGATTCAATTTGCAATTCTGAAGATTTTTGTTCAGTTGTCTTCAGTTGGCTTTGAAGATTCACAATCTTTCTTTCTTTCAGTTTGATTTCTTTTTCACAAGTCTGAATAGTATTCTCTTTTAAAACAATATTTTTCTCTTTCTCTTTTATCTCAATCTCTTTTGCACTGATGATACCTGCAAAATCAGATTTAACAGTATTAGTACATTTTGCACATTCAGAAGTTTTATTAGAATTTGACAATTTAGATTTAAACTCCTGAATTTGTTTAAGTAAAACTGAATTCTGATTCTTTATTTTGTCCCTTTCAGCTTCAATTGTCGGTATCTCAGGCATGTACATGATTGCACAATCTCTCCCTGATAAAACTGTAGACATCTTGAATAGAATGATTAGTCTTGAATGAATGATCGGTCTCAAATCAATTCAGAAAAGTTTGACTGAAAGTCAAAATCAGATCACAACAAAACAAATCTAAGAAAAAAATACAAGTATAGAACTCACAAACACTAGAAACTCGCAAAGCACAGAACTCTCAAATCACTATTCGTAAGACTTCTCGCTAAATGCCTTATGCGCGAACCTAGAACTCGTAGGACACTGCTTGCATGAACTAAAGAACTCGCTAAACGTGTTGTGCGCGAAGTAGCTTCTCGCAAAGTGCTTCGTGCGTGAAGTATACTTAGAATAATTTCAAACTCTGAACTTCTCGCAAACGAATGCAAAATCGCACGTCAATAGATCCTTGCGCGTTCCATATTTAGAAATTTTGACAATATCGAAACTCGCTAAGTAGAAACTCACAGAATACACAAACTCGTATGTCACTGTTCACAACACTTCTCGCAAGAGACATGTGCGCGTATCTCACTTCTCGCAAAAGCTTTATGCGCGAACCAAACTCAAAATATCAAATATCATCATGCGTGTTCTTAGTAGCTTTCGTGTACTTCAGTGTGCGTGTTCTTCTTTTGCGCGAAGAGTAGATCTAGCGCGTTCAATACTTGAACTCACGGATTCGATCAAAAATGATGTAAACCTGCAAATTTGAACATGAAATTGTACAGGATTGATCGATTTAACATATGGAACACATTTATAACATCAATTTCTGATTAAAAACAACAAATCACAAAGAATCGATTTAGAACAGTGCTGAACATTTCAAAACAGAAACTCACAAAAATTCGAAATTGAAAGAGATTTATTGCGATTTTGGCATTGAAATCTAAACAAGAAAGTTTCACAGATACAAATCGAACACTATATTTTCATTTTCTTGCAACACAATCGATTTTACAATTGGAATTCGATGCAACAGTGAATTTTCAAAAAATACATTCTGCGTGTTCTTGATTTTCCAAGAAGTCGATTCAAATCTGATAATGTAATCATTCTAAATTAGATTTGGTCTCGCTTTGATACCAATTGAAACTGTAATTTCCCAACAATTCAAGCACAATTCAAGAATCAAGATTTGACATTCAAGGTTCTAGAGAGAGAGTAGAGAGAGAAATCATAAGTCTATCGATATTGATCTGACAATTACAAGGCTACAAGATTGTTATTAAACACTCATGACACAAACACTATTTATACTTACTACTAAAACTCTCAAGACATTACAAACATCACAAACTCTCACAAGCTTAAACTATCAAACTCCAAAGATTGACTTTGACTTTACAGACTTCGACTTACATTGACTCAGACTTTTCACATTAAATCTTGGATACAATTTATACACTAACAAAATCGGAACAGTCAAACTCGAATAAATGAAGAACAAAAAGAAACCTGCTTAGTTGTTTGAAGGTTTACGATGCTATTCTCCATTCATTCTAATTAATGGACCAAATACCGATTAATTAGGTGCTTAGTTTATTACCTTGGCGGCTTGGGCATGATCCAATTGTTTATAGTCTATTATAAACCTCATAGTTAATAACATATCAAAACTTGATGCCCCTTGGGCTTATGATGCCCTGTGCCACCGCACGGGCTGCACATGGCCAGGGTCGGCTGTAACACCCGTTATTTCGGTAAATCCTTAACTCGTACCACTCTTATTAACACATAATTATAAACCTTATTTTGATTTTGTTGGGGAAATTGGGCCTTTGTATCGAAAACGCTTCAAGTTGGAAAAGATAAATTTTTGGACTTCCGGTACATTCTAGGCGACTATGCCTGCGATTGTGACAAAGGTCACTCTCGTTGGGCACAGTTGCGGCCCCTATACCGAGAGGGCGGGGAGTTAGGCGACTATGCCCGCGATTGTGACAGGATGCGACTTTCTCTGGGTAATGTCGTGGGCCTTGTACCGCGGTTGGATTGAGGTTCGCGATAGTGCCACGCGACTATGCCAAGGGCATAATCGGCAGGTTACAGTCGCGGTCGGGGGTAGGGGTTATTAAATCTGATTTTTAGCTACCACTTCTCATTTGTTGCTACCCTCTTCAACCATACTCTCTCATTTTCTCCCTAAACCGAAACCCTTTACCTCCATTGCTAATTTTGAGCTTTTGAGACTCAAGAACTTGGGATTTCAAGTGATACTTCACCATCCAATAAGGTTTAGAAGTTTGAACTCAAGCCTCTTCATCACCAACTTTCTAGGGTTTTATCAAACCCTCTTCTAGACCTTTTCCTTTCTTTCGGTGCTTTGGGATTGGAGGTCATGATAGTGACCTAGAAGTATTTTTTTTGGTGGATTCAAGTTATGGTTAAGGTAAACTTCCCTTTTCTTCATCTATAGAAATTAAGGTTTTGGTATAAGTTGAGATCTTCATGTAAAAGGTTTGGGGAACGATTTTATATGGTTGGATATGAATATTTATGATTGGAACTTATGGATCTAGGTTTTTGGAAGATTTTGCTGGAGGATTCAAACTTCTTTAGAGTTCAAGTTGCTTTGCAAAAACTAGCAAGGTGAGTTCAAGTTGCTTTGCAAAAACTATGTACATACCAAAATGTGTATTTGAAGTAAAAATATGTTTTACTTGGTAATTGTTAATGTGTTGAGTATTTTGATAAGTTTTCATATTTGGTAAACTTGGGTTAATTTGATCTCATGAAATGCTCATATTTGGGTTTTGGATATTTCGATAAGTAAATAGCATAATTTATGCATTTTTGGTAATTTTGTACAACTGAAGTCTATTTTATTATTTATGCATTTTTGGTGATTTTGTATAACTGAAGTTTATTTTATGATTTATGCATTTTTGGTGTATTTGATTTCATAAACCGTTTGGAATGTACATGTCTCTGTGTTATGAGACATTTTGGAAACATAAGGACATGAGCCCATTTGGATGATCGTTTGTCCCAATTCGTGATGAGTTTTGGGTTAATCCCATCTTTCAGGTATGTGTGTGTCTAAACGCCGTTTAAATACGTTTTATTATTTGGGGACTGTTAATTGTTGGCCAAATGGATTTTGAGCATTTTAGCTTGGTTTTGACTTAAAAGAGTCTTGAGGACATTTGTCCAGTTTTTAATGGCACAATATAGAGCCTCATTTATGATTTTCATCTGAATGCATCTTGTTGTATTTTAATGATAATTACATGCTCGAGTGTGTTGGTCATTCCTGTGTAGTCATGTAATTTTAGATTATGTTGCATTGGATCCATAGGCACGTAAGTCCGTCTTTATTTCATGGTCAATTGGGTATTGCGGGGTTGGACTATGGGACCCATGTTTTATGACCTGAACCTTTCAAGTGTACACTGGGAGGGTTGAGTCCGGTTGTGCTATCGTGTTGAAGGGTATTTAGGGCCTCCGCTGCTTGAAGGTAATGCCTTAGAGGTAGTCCTTAAGTGTGTCGGGCCTTTGGTGGTATTCATGGTAATATTCACTAAGGTCAGTTGTCTCTTTAGGTGTAGCTTGAAAGGAGCCGTAGGGACACTTGGGCTTTTCGTGAAATGTCATAAGATTAACGTTGTATGAATGACATACTTTTGTGTTCCTCCATTCTCAATGGATGCGGGTCTCCCCCGTTGTCGGCCAACAGTACTTTGGATATTATAATGTCCATGCTTTGATATTTGGATTTCATTCCATTTTATGGTTGCGTGAGTATTGGATTTTAGTTCCATGTTTTCGGTGGCATATTATATTTAAATGGATTGTTTTCCATGATTTATGGGTTGCGTTTATGCCTCATCCGTGTTTGAATGTCTTGTATAATAAAGTTTTATTACTGTTTATATTATTTGAAAGTTTGATACGTTTTCACGTTTTGAGTGAGTTTCGGGTTGCATCACTTTATGAAGAATGTTTTATATTGGAGCGTTAATCTTTAAAAATGCATGCTATTGGAAAACGAGTCATTTTCATATTTAAAGTGAGTCATTTTGAAAGATTATGATTTGAATTGCATTCTTTCCTTTTAACAATATATTTATTTGTGTTGAAAAACTCTTGAACTCACTAGGCGTTAGCCTAACCTTTTATTTGTCGGCATGTGCATCAGGTTCCGGTTGAGGAATGGTACTAGCGACTCGTGAAGAGATGAGTACTAGATTTATGCACGAGGGTGAGTAACCTGGTGAAGTATTCCGCAGTTATTTTGGGAATAACAATTTGTATTTGGGTTTAATAACACCAGACCTTTAATTAGCCTATATGTAAGACTATTCGTTTTGTTGATGGTAAATTCTAGAATCATGTTTCAAGTATGAACTTTCCGTAAGAGACTTTATCCATCTTTGAGGTATTATTGAAAATAGTAAATTAGTTGTTATTTTCAAATTTGATAGTGTTACACGGGCCCTGAAAATTTAGACAAGAATAAGATTAAAATACGAAAAATACAAGGATACGAGAATAGATCTCAATTCTAATATAAGATGACTCAACATGATATTCTTGCATTCTCATATTTTAACATGTTTTCGTTTGAAGCTTCCTATATATATATATATATATATAGTGTTTGGTTCATTTGAGAAATGGTAAATATATGAGAAATAGAGAAGTAATCATAACCATTCATATGGTCAAGATCGGATTTGACTAGTCAAATATTGCGGCTTTGACTGGTCAAAATTTGCGGCTTTGACTGGTCAAAAGTTGCGGCTATCCCAAAAATAGAAGGACAATTTCGTAAATTTTACAAAACACACGGGCTATGTTTATATATGAACATGTATAATTCACATATGAACTATATGTTCATATATGAACCAGTGCAATTCACAACTGAACTCTTTTAACTGATTCATATATGAACCTTTGTGATTCATATATGAATCAGTTGAACTAACTAACAGATTCATATATGAACCTTTGTGATTCATATATGAACCTTTGTGAATCACAAAGATTCATATATGAATCTGTATGAATCACAAAGATTCATATATGAATCAGTTGAACTAATTAACAGATTCATATATGAACTCATCCCGTGTATTTTACGAAATTACCCCTCTACCTTCTATAGACCACACAAGGAATTATCCGGTGCTTCGCGGTCAAAGCCGCAAATGTTGACCAGATGAATGGCTAGGATTACTTCTCTATTTCTCATATATTTACCATTTCTCAAATGAACCTCTCCCTATATATATATATATATATATATATATGAACTCGTCCCGTGTATTTGTAAAAAAATACGAAACTGTCCTTCTATTTTTGGAATAGCCGCAACCTTTGACTAGCCAAAGCCGTAATTGTTGGCCAGTCAAAGACGCAATATTTGACTAGTCAAAGTCGATCTTGACCGAATGAAAAGCTATGATTACTTCTTTATTTCTCATATATTTAATAATTTTCAAATGAACCTCTCCCTATATATACATATATATATTATACAACACCTACAGTAAAGTTGATGCAGTCTGCAATCAACGCACAGGCATTTACACAGACAAGCTATATTTTTTAAATAAGCTTGTTCTGTTTTGTCATGGCTTAAAAATATCCTTTTCCGTGATGGCCTGTATGTGTAACTATCTGCTTCTGGGAAGGAAGCAAATATTTTTTTTTTATAAGGTAAGGGATATAATATGAAGAACTTAAAAAGGATTGAAGGATTGAAGGATCAAACTAAGAAGATTATAGTCTAAATTTTATGTTAATTTACTTATTAATTCTGTTCTTTTTTCTATATAACTGTATAGTCTTTCAAAACTTTGATAGTTTTGTTTTGACTCTTGTTCTAAATTTATTCCTAGATTTATTACTAAATTTGTTATTCCGTTTAGATGTATATTATCTGAATGTAAAATATGTTTATAACTGTTTTTAAATTTGCAAATACAGGAGCAACAAAAAGTGTAATTTCTTACAGTTTAGTACCTTTACAATATCATAAGGAATTACCATATAACATAGTAACAAGAACAGTTGAAGATAGATTAATTTCAATTCAACATTATATAAAACCAACAGGAATACAATTTTTAGATTTTGCAGGAAATTACAGTGCGAAATATGACATACCACAAGTAAATATTAATCCTGAATATATAAAATCGACAGATTTCATATTAGGATTAAATTTCATATTTGGTCTAAAAGGTGGTATTACAATTAACAAAAATTTTCTTACATTGAGTAACACATCAGAGTTCGCTCGAAAGCGTGGTGGACGAAGTACTCAAAAGAAACTCACTCAAACGAAACTCACATCGTATTTTTCAAAACAAAAGAAACGTTTTCAAAATAAAAGTTTTATAGACAATTGTTCAATGCAGATGGAAAAGTTCAAACAAGAAGGCAATCAATTGCCGAGAAGACGAGAAGAAATATGGGCCATATAATTCATTAATTAAAAAAATACCATAAATAAAAAATAAAAATACTTTTAGGATAATTATCCTTTTGAATTGGATAAATCCTTAAAAATCTCATTATATTTTTTAATTTTAATAAATTCATATTTTTTTTTATCAAGTTTTATATATTTTTTTATCTAGATACATTTTTGATAAAAAAAAATTATAATTTTCATCAAATATCACATGTGATATCCACAATCAATTTGTTATATTTTTCACCATTGTTTCTCTATTTTTTGGATCCACATTTGAATCACATGTTATTAACTTCGTTTAACATATAATTTATTATGTATCACATATGATCCACTATGTGAATTTTTCTACATATCACATATGATAATATAGGTATGAATATAAATGACACATTCTCACATATGATAATATTTATATCACAATAAGATCTATAAATATAAATACACACAAGAGTGAATTACATTGGTGGTCCTGTGGTTTGCTTAAATTTTGGATTTGGTCCCTCAAATAAATTATCTACGTTGATGGTCCCTAACTTTTCAAATTTATAACACTCATGATCCCTAACTTAACTCCATTAATTAACAATCATTAGGGAGGACTAATCTACCTTTACACAAACTACATGGACCAAAATGTAATTCACTCTAAAACAATTATTAAAAGCATTATATTTTTTGTATCACATTAAAAAAATTATTAATTTTTTTTATATATTAATCACAAATTAAATTTTTAAATGAAACTACATATTAAATAAATATCTTTATATTTATTCTAAAACTATTAAATAGAAAAAATAAAATTTTATTTCACAAATCTCAAATTTAATTTTTTTTGTGATTCACGTCTATTTAATTAAATTCCTTCGCTAAAAAAAATACTTTATACAACTAATCATAAATTAAATTTCTTAAGCCTATGGCGTGTAACTTAGTTGGTAATGGGGTGGGGAGATTGCCCAATAACTAATAGGTCCTGGGTTCGAGCCCAGGCCCCCCCCCCCCCCCCCCCCGGCTAGCCACAACCGCTAAGTGAGCCTCAAAATACCCCCTCATACGAATGCCCGAGTAGGCAGGGTCAGGTATGTGGTCGGTCAGGGTTGCCGGTATCAACCTTTTTTACCCAATAAATTAAATTTCTTAAATTAAAGTAAATATCAAATAAAACTATTTATATTTATTTAAAAACTATTAAGTATAAAAACGACTTTTACATTCCGAAGTTTGGAAAACTAAAAGAAATTAAGGGGTTGTTTGGTTAGTTTTCCATTAAGTTTTGTATGGATAAAGTTGTTTGTGTGGATTAATCTGTCTGTATAGATTTAGAAGGTTTTTATTTGAGAGAGTTTTTTCATAGATGGAATGAACGTGTTTTTTAATGAGAGGGGCTGGTTTAGAAAAAACTTGGCTTTCTGCATAAAGCTTCCATTTGAAATCTTACTGAATAAGCCACTTTTTATATCATTAAGCCACTACCAAACAGTCATATATAGCTGACTGAATAAGCTGTGAGTCTCATTAAGCTGCTAACAAACAGGCCCTAAGAGAAATTTACATATATCTTCAAAGTTTGGCATTAAATTATGCAAGCAAAATATTAGAAATTAAGTACGGGTAAAATGAGATTAATCATATGAGCGAATATTAAGAAACTTTTGTTGTCTAAATATAAAAAATTGCGTAATATCAACATCATATCGGTGGAAGTGATCGCGTTGTATTTTAAAGTTAATATTTCACAATTTTTTTATTCTTTTGGATAACAAACGTTTTCTTTATAGTTGCTCTTATAATTAAACAATATTCTTGTAGGATTTTGCGATTATTTTTCTTACTTGTATGATTTTCTGTATCTTTACAAACTTCGTATTTCCTAATGTAAAAGTCAATTTGTTAATGTAATAGTTGTAATAACCGCACTTTGTGTAATTAATGGAAGTTTAGGTGGATAGTAGTCTAAAGTCTAAAATGGGAGGGGGCTAGATGTAAAATGAGTAGAAAGGGGTTAAACCCTACTACCCATTCTCTTACTTCATTAGTGTTGGTGGCGGCTAAAGGCTTATCAGGGAGATTTGAAAGGAGAAAGCATTTAGGGAGAAATTGAGAAAGAAGGTCAGCTTTGAAGAGGTTCTTGCCATTTATTCTTGGAGGTAATCAATCATCCTCATCTATATTCTTGTAAGTAATGATTAATTTGGTGTTGGAAAGTCTTAAATTGTTGGAAAATGGTCTTCTTCTTCCTATGTATGTTTTGGTTCGATATAGTCATATCTTGAGTTAGAGATTGGGATGAATCAATCCTCTATCATGGCATTAGGGAATAATCTGATCGAGGGTTGGGTTGGGGAAGGGTCGTCTATATCGTTCGTCCTCAAAACCCTCGATCGGGAAAGTAACCCAGTAGGTGCGACCAACGTAGGGATTACCCGGGAGGCGGGGTCCCGAATCGGGTGAACCCGGGGAGGCCGGGTTGGCTTGGAACCGGGAGTGGATCCCCGGGAGGCGGGGTCCCGGAAGTGTAGTAACCGGGGAGACCAGGTAAGGAACCTGGGTGTGGGCGTCCGGGGAGGGTTGCTCCCGGGGAGACCGGGAGGTAGGGAGCCCGGGCGGGGCCGGGAGTCGGGCGCCCGGGTGGAGATAGAGAGAGAGAGCCGGGAGACGGCAGTCTAGCGGGGAACCCGAGAGTCGGGTGACCTGGATCGGGAGTCGTTTCTGATAGTTTTACCTAGTAGGTTCGAGTCTGATTTTACAATTCTTTACTTTAGGTGACCGGTTTAAAGATTAAGAGTGAGTGAAAAGAAGTCTGCGCTACCAGGTGAGTTTTCTAACTTAAGGATTTTCGATGTTAAAGTGGTTAAAAGCGTGTCGAAGTTTATTTAATGCATTATGTTAGTATGTGAAGCTTTATACATGCGAGATTTATTATAAAGGTGGTTTATGCTTTTGTTGTTAGTTTACATGTATGCATACATTGTAATTGGCGAGTATGGCCTAAGTCAGGGGGTGTGTCCTGTCTGTGCTCATACCCGGGGGGGGGGGTGTCCCGTTTATGCCAATGGGGGTTGTCCCATAATAAGGCAGTGTGAGCCAGACACGTTGTCGCCTATGTGTGACTTCAATGTGTGCCGAAAGCGTGATTTGCGAGTGTGATGTTTTATAAAGCTGATCTGGTTTATAATTATTCATAAATCTTTTTATATGTTGCTATGGCTTGAGAACTGTTTTAGAGGGAACTCACTAGATCTTTCGGTCTAACCCTCGCTCTTTAAAAACCAAAAACCTTTTCAGGAAAACGTGACTCGGGAGGATCTGGTAAGGGGGAGGAGAAGCTGTGAGCGAGGAGCTTACGTCGGAGATTGTTATTTTAGCTCTCCAGACTTAGTTGTTTTGTTAGATTCTCAGTTGTGTAATAGATTGTTTTCCGCAAACCATGTCATTTTAAATTGCTGATTTGGGACAGTTTAGGCATGATTCGCTATGAATGTTGATTATGTTTATTTATGTAAGTTTGGGTTGTTACAATAGTATTTAAAAATATAGAGATTTTTAATTGATATGTATTTTAATTTAAGAAATTTTATTTCTGATTGGTAATATAAAGTATTTTTTTAACAAAATAATTTATTTAAAAATACGTAAATCACAAATTTTCTGAATATGAACTTTTCTAACACAAATTATTTTGTCAATTAAAAAGTTTTGGACTAATTATAAATATTTAAAGAAATTTAATTTGTAATTAAATATATAAAACACTTTTAGTAATTCTAAAAAAGTTTTGAATAAGTGAAATGTAATAAATCTAGAGTGAATTACATTTTGGTCCATGTAATTTTTGTAAAGGTTAATTACATTTTGGTCCATGAGTGTTATAAATTTAAAAAGTTAGGGAGGATGTAGATAGTTTGTTTGAGGGATCAAATCCAAATTTAAGCAAACCACAGGACCATCAATATAATTCACTCTACACATAATCACATATTATTAACTAAAATATCTATAATTATCATATGTGATAATATAATATGTGATATGTACAAAAATTTCATAGTGGATCATATGTGATACGTAATAGATGTGATACCAATCACATCTGATTTAAAACGTGGATCCAAAAAATAGAGAAAAAAAATAATGAATTGGTTATGAATATCACATGTGATATTTGATCAATATAATTATTTTTTTTTATTAAAAGTGTAACTAGAAAAAAATATATAAAACTTAATAAAAAGTTATAAATTATATGAAATTAAAAAGTATATATATTTAAAATATATGATGAAAATCTTTAGGATTTATCCAATTCAAACTAGGGTAATTATCCAAAATTCTAAAATATTTTTCATTTTTTATTTATTATATTTTTTAATTAATGGATTATGTGACCCATATTTCTTCTCCTCTCCTCACAAATTAGTTTCTTTCTTGCATGATCCTCCTTCCCCCTTCTCTCTCTATATATATAGGGTTGAATGGCATGAGATTAATTACGTTTGGTGAGAATATTTTTGAGGTTTTGGATATATTTTTTGTCCGATTGCTTAGAAAAACACTATAATATATTTGAAAATAAATGGAATTTCAATGGCATGATTGTTGTAAGGAAGACTAGACATTCATTTGAATATACTCACCTTTACATGCTTAAATATTTTGAAGTATTCAATAATAATGATATAAGAGCATCTCCAACAGCTATGTTAAAATAGAAAAAAAAAGATTTTAACAATTTTTTTACTCCAACAACTATAATATATCATATGCTAAAAATAGAAAAAAGAAGAGAGAGAAAGTAAAAATCTCCAAATTTGGAGAAATCTCTAAAACTCTATATTGAAGAGAGAGAAATAATATTTAATTATTTTCCATCAATATGAATCATTGAAGTTGTGTGTTTAGGTGAAAGAAATAATATTTTATTAATATAATTGATGATCGAATTGCTAAAATAAAGTAGATGTTGGAGTTAGATGTAATTTGTTTTAGAGATTTTAATTTTTTTATACTTTATGTTAGAAAAATTATAACATAGTTGTTGGAGATGCTTTAAGCAGGTTTACAAAGGTAAATGAAGTTCGATCTCCCCGAAAAGAAAAGAAGAAAGTGTTCACCATTTACATAAACATGTTCAAGTAAATCCTTCGGATCTAAAGAAACTTAAAGTTGAGAGATAATTTCACCTTAAAAGGCATAAAAATAATTTAATAAAGTGAGAAAGTGCATAGCTATAAGCCTAAAATTCTTTTATTAATTTTTCGTTATTTAATTTATGTTATTAGAATTTTAATATATTTGTTGTCTAAAATTTTATATATATATTTTTAATATTTTCTCACTTCAATAATGTTAATTATTTTATTTGATAATTGGAATTTATCTATACTATGAAAATGCCTTAAGCATTAATTTTTAACAAAAAAATAACTTTATTATTTGTGGTAGATAAAATATTTAGGTATATTTATTTCTTACTTTAAAGACTCTATTTCAAGTGAAATATATGGTTAATTTGATTTGGTTTAACACTATCCAAATATATGTATAAGATTAATTATGCACAACGATGTACCAGATCAATTTTCTTCTAAGTCATAATTCATGGGAGGATCTTTGATTAAGAGTGATCAACGGTTCAGATCCACTTCTCACGTTAACCTCAACTTCTTACACGATCATTCGTCTGCAAATATATATATATATATATATATATGTATATATGTATATATATGTATATATGTATATATATGTATATATGTATATATATGTATAGAGAGAGAGAGAGAGAGAGAGGGGGAGGATCAAACGAGAATGCTAACTATTTAAAAAACAAAGGGACAACTCTCAGCCAATCATTTTTTTAATATAATTCTGAAAATATTAATTTCCAAAAATCATAATAAAAGGGTATTAAGGTCAACATTATTTTATGGGTTAATTTAGGATAGACTTGAATTCCTAAAATCAAGGGATCCCAATTCTACTTTCATATCAAATTCGTAGTATCAATTTCCTTTGTTCAAGCAAATCCTTTTTTTTTTTGAGTTTGAGTATCACAAAATTCGATATCCTGCAATTCGTTTTCTTCATCTTCCTTTCTTCAACGAAATCATGGTTTCTTCAACTGGTAACAGAAGTATTTCATTTGGTGATTGTCTCTTCAATGGAGTCATCCAACGAGTTACAGGTAAACGAATCGATTTTACGCGAAGCTAAAGAGTATGTGCATTCGGTTGATGGAATTGTGCCACCAAATCAGGTTAATATGTGTGAATTTTTTGTTAACAAAGTGAGCAATGTGTGACTTTTGTGATGATACCGTAATGGCGGGAGTTGAAGGTGAATTTTGTTTTTGTTTTTGTTTTTTTTCCAACTTAAATTAGATGGTTATTCGTTATTTGAGCTCACTTTAATGAGATGTTCTTGATAGGTTTTAATTTAAGAGGGATTTCGTCATGATGAATCAATCTTATGCAAGTTACTGTAATTAATAATCACGTGATTATTGTAATGTTGTTATTATATTAGGTAGTAAACACTTTGTGTATGATGATATAAATAGTTTCCAGAATATGAAATTTTAGTAGATGAAACGTGTATTGTATCAGGAAACAATGACATGTGATTATTTGAATGTTCTTATTAGTTTATTAAAAAATACACTGTGTTTGAAGATATCATAGTTGACATGAAATATAAAATGTGATTATATGCTAATTGTATGAAGATTGCATAGTTCCCGAAATTGAAATGTTGAGTAGATAAACATAATCATAAGATCATATGTGAGGTTGTTCAATCTAGAATCATCTATATTAACCAAGCCTAGTTGATCATGAATCATGCTTGATGTTTGATTTTCAGTTTGTGAAATTGGAAGTCAATGGATCCTTGTCATGTTCTTGTTAACATTTCGAGTACTTTGGCATTCTTTCTTGACACATGTTTGTTGTCTTATTCAATATAGATGCTGAAGAGATGCCTACCCAGTATGTTAAGAAATGATAGATGAGAGGTGTTATCTCCATGGACGTGCTTCGTTCTCGACGTATCCATGTTGGAAGCAATGAACAATATGATAGATTGACAAATTATATCCAGATTAAGTTTGATCAGATAATGAGTACAGTTTACGGCGACGAAGAGAAACTTGCTCATTGGAAAAGAGAAGTGGTTGCACCTGATATACGTTGGGTGTGTCAAAGCCTTAGACCGTTGATATACATGCCTTAGAAGGTATTAGAAACAAAGGTTGTGGGATTGGTAAGCGTTTGATTGGTGTCGGCGAACGAGATATAAAGAGTGCACGACATAAGAGGAAGTATAAATGATGTAATTAACTCACAAACCATGACTCCCGCAATTTCCCATTGAAGAAAGGAATATCCGATCAATCGGATGATTGATGGAGCAGTATTTATTTGATTATGTGTTTGACTATGTTAGACATTATTTGTATTTTGTTTTGTTTTGATTATGTGGTTGACCATTTTTAGACTTTATTTTAAAAGTGTCCGGGCATATCATATTGTAATTGTATTACTTGTTCATTTTCTTTTAGTTATTTGTATACTCATACTTATACATATATGTAGGTTAATAATGTAACACCCGTAATTTCCTAAAGAACAGGTTATGATCAGCTAAGGAAAACAGTGAACGATCGACCGAGAGAAACGATCGAGAAGCGGTTCAACACGAAAGGTGAGAAAGTGCACCAGCGGCTTGGCCCGCGGCCTCAAAACCACGGCTAAACCTGCGTAACCCACTATGTGTGTGCAGTCTTGTAGCACGCGCGGCTTGGCCTGCGACTTCAAGGTCGCGACCAAGGCCGCGGGGAAGGCCTAATCGAATTAAAACCCAAATTTTAGGGTTTTCTCTTATTATCCTCCATCTCCATTTCTCTCTTCTCCATTGGGCGATTTTTGAGATCTTCTATCTCAGATTGGGAGCATGCTTGGTGGGTTCATCATAAAGAAGTATAAAGGTTCGGTTTTCGGGAGCTTGGGTTGAAGAGTTGGATGGGTTTCCTTGGTTAACTTTGGGAAGAAAGTCTCAATATCTAAAATTGTAAGTTTCCTTGAGTAACCTAAGCTTTAGTATATGGATCTTTGTAATCTAAGAGTTTTACTTAGTGTTGGTTATTTTTAGACTTGAAGAGATGGGTTATTTGAAAACCCTAGCTTTTGTTGGTGATAGCTTGGAAATGGTGGGATCTACTCCATCAAAGGCTAATGGTTGGATTTAAAACCTAGGTTTAACTTAACCTAGCAAAGTGAGTTCAAGTTGATTTGTGAAAACATTGTACATGCCAAAATGTCTATTTTAAAGCATTTATGTGTTTTACATGAAATTATCAACTGTTGAGTTATTTGGTAAATTTTGATTATTTGAAGTGTTTAGCTTATTAAACTTTGTAAAACACCACATTTGGGATTTTTGGGAATTTAGATAAATGTGTCATAAATGAATGGGTTTTGATGATTTATTGTATAAATAGATATTTGGTCACACACGCACTTTTAAGAGTTTGACGGGTTTTATGCATCATTCAGCAAATGAGATGTTTTGAAAAGTACTAATGGGTGAGTCCTTTGGTTTTGGGTCGATCCCGACTTTGGGAACACTTTAGAAAATGAAAATCCTTTTTGGGTTTTGGGCCGAAAGCCAATTGCAATTTGAGAAACAAAGTTTTGGGGAAAGATGTATCTTTGGTTTATGTAACCCTATTGGCTCTTGTATTTTAGCCAAACGTTCATTATGCCTTTTGGGGCTTGGTTTACACTCAAATGAGTCTTTGGAACATTAGTTCAGTTTTGGTAGCTCGTTAAGGAGCCTTGGGTATCTTGCGGTGGTAGCTCGGTTGGGAGCCGTATACGGGGATCCATGGCTCTAGGTGATGCTCGAGAACACTGATAGGTGGCTTAACTTTATGTGCCCGCCACTTTCGATGGAATTCGGGTATACCCCATCACCGAAAGGTGTTGTTTTTGGGTATTGAGTTTTATTATCCAAGTTTCGGTGACGTTTTATATAAATGGATCTTATCCATGATTTACGGGTTAAGTATTATGCCCCACCAGCTTTCTGGGTGTTTCAAAATATAGAGTATTAACCGCATTTTCATAAATGTAGAGTTCGATTTCCATTCGCGTTTTGAGTGAGTTTTGGGTTGGAGTTTATTTATGAAAGAACGTTTTATATTGGGATCTTGTCCCCGGAGTTGTTTGGATTTGAAAACGTTTATCTGGGTGTTTTGCCCAAAATGCATATTATTGGAAGACCAATTTTTTTCATATTCAAAGCATATCTTTTGAAAGATAATGATTTAAACTGCATTACCACTTTTTAAAGATATCTTTATTCATGTGGAAAACTCTTGAACTCACTAGGCGTAGCCTAACCTTTTTATTTGTCGACATGTACAACAGGTTTCGGTTGGGAATAGCTCTAGTGACACTGTGCAGAGAGGAGTGCTAGTACTGTGTTCGAGAAGTGGTTACCTTAGTAAAATATTCCGCAATTATTTCGGGAAGAGCAACTTGTAGTTGGGATTAAGTAACACCCGACTTTGTCTAGTTTTTGTGTAAGACTGGAGTTTATATTTGTTGAGGTCAATAGAGAAATTTTAGTTTGAAGATTTATCTTTTACTAGATGTATTATCGAAATTTTAATTAGTTGCTCTTACCAAATTTGAGGGTGTTAAAAGTTGGTATTAGAGCTTAAGTTTGAGAGAATTAGGTATTGATTTTGGATGCCTAGACTCAAACTAGCGTTAATTTAAGTGATTGAAAGTGAAGTTGCACCAATAGGCACATTAAGATTGGATGTTTTCAGGTTGATGGAGTCTCTTGGAACGGGAAGCACACCCAGAGTAGCAAGGATGATCATGTACAGTACGTTCATAATTACACCTGGCCAGTGTTATGGTGAACCTACGAGTTACATGTGTATGCTTGGACTGCCTTGGTATGACAATCGTCGGGGTAGTGAAGAAGTTTCTAAATGGGTAGCCATTAGAAGTAGAGGCTGATGATTTTAGCATTCGTCACTTGGAGTGACAATAAGCATGGTGATTGCATTAAGTGGACTGTTCCGTGTCGGAATTGATGGTCATGGTAGAACCTTAGCCTTGTGGAATTGACTTTATTTGAGGAGAAATGATAAAGTGAACTGATGAAATATTCGATTATTGCTTTGAGATGTTTAAGCATCTAGATGACGATAGGGTGACTAAGAAATTAAGGAACGTGGTTTCGAGATGTTGAGTGCCGATCAACTGCACGCACATAACTTATTTCTAAATTAAATTGCATCAATTATTTCTCATGTTTCTAAATCGCCATGTGGTTCAAATTGCAAATCTTGAAGCAATGTTTTAGCACACACAGGGTTTTGAACCATGATTTCGAGCATGTACAAAATTGTTTTACAACATGAGGTTGCAAACTTTGTTGAAGATCTTCTTTATTCATATTGTTGTCCAACGTTATTTCGGATTTTGCGAGGTGCGTATTTTGATGTTGTTTTGGGTCTTGGATAAGTAACTGCGGTTTATGACTTTAACATTGGATCTCCTCCACATATGTTAAGGTTTTGGATGAAAAGTTATCTCCCATTATCTTGGTGTTTGAGTTTTATTCATGCGATTTTGTGGATTTAATGGGGTGACTTTAATGGCGTCAAGTGATATCGTTTTCCTTGAGCTTTCTGTGAGTTGCATATGGTATGCATACATGTCTATTTGGAACTTCCGTCTTAGTGTCTTAACTAACATTTTAGAACGATGAGAGCATATTATTATTTGGCTTTGAACTTGAAACCGACATAGATTATTTTATGTTTTAACCAAAGTGCATGCACATATCACCTTACTAGTTTTATGAAATAAACTGTTTCATGCAAGTTTTGGTTGTGGAATCTTATCCCGTGCCTTGTTGTGGCTAAATAAAAGAAAACTTTGAGAGTTTGATGTCATGGAAAATTCTGTTTTGGGTTTTACAAGCATTTTATCAGTACGGCCTAAAGTTTGGAATCGAACTAAATTATTCTCACGTTTGCTCAAATCGCATGCATATGTCTTTACTAAATTTTGGGGAATAAACCGATGTATGCGAGTCATGGTGGGAAATTTTATTTCATGACATTTTATTGGTTAATGCAAACATTACTAGAAATTGATTTCATGAATTTCCTTATGTAGTTTTATACAAACGCCTTGTTATGCATTGTTTTAGTACGTAAAACTATTTCTCATACACTACATAAATTTATGCATGCTGGGACCGTAGCGGTCCCTTTGAAAAAGATTGTTGCAATATCTTTCGTTGGTGTCAGTATTAGTTTGATTATTGACCAAATATTTTCCGAAATGGTTTTATATGTGTGGCGGTTGTGACCACTTTGTGCACCTACCGAGAAAAAGGTAGTGGATTTTATTCGTATGATTAATCACTATAAAGCTTTTACATTTAGAGGTTTTATAAATGTTGGATCCCAGATCTAATCTCGTAACAATGATATAAACAATAAGAGTAATGACAGCGGAAGTAATACAGTTTAATATCAAAGGAGATTGAAATATCACAGTTCATAAAGCAGATAAAGATAAACAAGATATTCTTAGAATAAAGTATCCAACTTATATTATCAGATATATAACTTCTTAAGCACACTTTGAACAATAAGGTGATGGTCCTATTTATAGGACCATAAAGTAAGCAGTGTACTTGTATGACGAGAAAGAGCATGCTGAACAGTGACCTACTCTAGAAAGTAAATCTTATCACTAAGTGACGTGTCATCTGTTCTTCTGTTCATTCTCTCAACTTCAGAGTATCTTCAGAGAGAATGTCTTCAGAGCCTCTGACATTGTCTTCAGAGCCTCTGATGAAGCCATCTCTGATGTCTTCATTCTCACGTGAACATCCAGAGAGAATGTCTTCAGAGCTCTGACGTTGTCTTCAGAGCCTCTGATGAAGCCATCTCTGATGTCTTAGTTGCTGAAAAGTACTTCAGAGGCAGGTGTGTCCTCTAAAGTCTTCATCCTCTGAAGTCTTCGTCCTCTGAAGTCTTCGTCTTCTTAAGTGTATCTTCTTGAAAGTCCTCTGAAATAGGACTGGTATTTTCAACACTTTAACAGATGATTTGGAGCTAACAATCTCCCCCTAAGTGTCGAAAATAGAAGATACAAAAAAATAACAGAGAATTGAATTTTAAACTAGAAAGCATAGAGGAGAAAATTATCCTCTTAAGTATTACTTCTTAAACATTTGGAAGTTTAATACAAAGAAAGTAATAATAAAAGAAATAAAGAAACAGACTACTATTTGTCACTTGAACAGATTCCATGGAATTTCATGATCAGAGCTCTGAAGTTGATCATCGAGTCGATCTCTAAGTCAAGCTTTGCCAGTAAATCTGCTCTGTGCCTTTCTTCCTTTGCATGGATCAATTTCTTTATACCTCTCAAGGTTTCATCAGAGTACTTCGACACTTCTGAAGCTAGAAAGATCTTCTTTTCTTGATTTATTCTGAAGACGAAACCCAGAGGTTCTGCAACGATTGATCCAGTCTTCTGTTCTTTAAGTTTATCGAATGACTCCATAGGTTCAGTTACTTCCAGCTTTTCTTCCCCTAGGTTCAGAGCAATTTGAAAGTCACGTTTTGCTCGGTGTTTGACATAGGCCTCCATTGCTCGTCGGACTTCAACCATGCCCATCCTGATTTCCCTTCTTCCATGATCATACCTGGCAGAGCAATAGGCATATAAATGTGGTAAGTCATATGGATTTAGATTTACGAGATCATTGTCATTGAACTCGTAAATCTTCTGATCAGATCGAGTTACCACATAATTCCTATAGATAATCTTGTTTTAAGCAAAGGTCTTTTCTGAGATTTTGTTGATTTTGATGATTGGATCATCAGAGAGGACCTGTGCTCTTGGTTTGGTTTTATCTCTGATAAATCTTCGCTCATAGTCTGGCATGTCCTCTCTGATTCTTGGATTCAGAGGAATGACCAGTGTATCTGCCATGTTGAACTCACAGTAAATGTATCTGAAGTGGTCTTCTATGGAAGCTTCTGGATTTGATTCGAGGAATGTGGGAGGTTTATGGAACACTTTTGCTGGAATACCGATGCTTGCTTTCTGAACAGGATTCTCTGAAGGAGCCTGTTCATCAGCAACCATGGTTTCTGGTTCCATTGTTTGTGGAGGATCTTCTTTTGAGGGTTCAGAGATGTAGCCATCTATCTCTGGTGATTCCCTCAGCTCTGACGTTGTTGAAGTATGATGTGGTTGAGCATTTTTGAAGACATATTCTTCGACATCAACTACTTCAACTTCTTTTTCAGAATCTGATTTTTCTTCTTTTTCAGATTCTGATTTTTCTTCTTGTTCAGATTCTGATTCGTAGGCATCTCTCATCACATAAGTTGGTCTTTCTGGTGATGAGAATGCATCTTCTGATGTTGAGAAGTCTACGAGCTGTTCAGCTTCGTCTTCGTCCAGAGCTCCAATAGTTTCTTGATTTGCAGTTGTCATTTCAGCTGTGATTGGAACTATTGGAGCACCTGCAGTGGATGGCCCTAAAAAAATAATCGGGACTGGCGACTTTAGGGTGGCCTGAGTATCTTCAGCAGAGGTAGAGGTCGAGTGTTTCTCTGTTCCTTTCTCCTTGTGTGTTTCAACAGGTTTAGGAGTAGGAGTCTTCTCCCCCTTAAGAAGATCGGATGTCCCCTGAGGCTGGTCATCCCCGTCATCAGAATCTTCATATCTAGCCTTCTTTCTCGCTTCTTCAGAGCATGTGACCTCTGGTTCTTTTCTCTTCAATACTCCCTCTTAAGATTTGATATTCTTCAGAAGGTCTTCAATATTCTTGTTCTGCTTAGAGGTCTTGGAGACGAACTTGCTGGAGATGTTCATTACATTGCTGGTGATCTTCTTCGAGAAGTTGGTCAGGTCAGCCTTTGTAATAAATTCTGTTGTAGCAGGAGCATCAGCAGAGGTGGTAGGGATCTTTGCAATTACCTCTGTCAAAGAACGCAAGATTTCCTCTTTGAATTGAGAGAAGTCTGCATGTGTTGGAGTGGGGGCAGAGGTAGGTGGAATTGCCTGGAGGATCTCTGTTGTGGAGTTCTGAATTTCTCTGGACAATACAGAGTCATTCTTTATGACCAAGCTTTCCAGAGCATCCAGTTTTTCTGTCTGATTGAGAATCGTGGTGCGCAGCTCAGAGACCTCTGAAGTGAGCTTTTCAACTTCAGAGTTAGAGGCAGAGGCCTCTGAGGTCTTCTCCATTTGAAGTTTTATCTCCTTCAGAGATTCTCTGATTTCATCACCAAAGATTTTGAACTCCTCTTTGGTAACGTAATCAGAGGGGGTAACCTTAGGATCAACACATGATTCTAAGTTTCCCTCGAGTTTAGAGGGGCCTTCTGTCGGAGGTGGTTTGAGGTTGTCTCCGGAAGGACTTCCCATTAATCCTTGGGGACCCTTTTTCAAGGATCTCCCTATAATGGTTCCGATTGGTCTCTGATCATCAGAGTCAGAATCTGATGATGAGAACCGAATGTGTTTGGAAACCTTGCTGTCCAGGCTAAGGATTCCTTGTGCAATAAGGTCGTGCCATTCTTTTTCTGATAGGCAATCCTTACGTTTTAAGGGACGGTCCAAGTTAGTTTGAGCCACAAAGGCATCATGTGTGGGTGGAGGTGACATACTCTGGGGTAAGTGAGTATTTTTATCTTGGTCCAAGTCCTTTTGGGAGGACTTAGCCGTATCAGAGGTTTCCCCTCTGGTGCATGCGTCAGAGGCAGAATCAGATGCCTCTGAGCGGTTAGGATGGGAAGGGTTCGAGGTGTGCACCTCTGTTTCAATGTCCATTGATGCTGGACCATCTTGGACAGTAAATTTGTTTGCACTGGGATTTGGGCTTTGGATTCTCTCATTTGTGTCATCAAGGACATCTTTTTCTACCTCACCGCCCTCAGATTCTATGTTTAGAAACTCACCCTCTGGAAATCTCTCGTGCTCACCTTTCTCTGCTCTGACAGAGTTATTCTCTTCGTCAGAGGGAGGGTCCTCATGTTTTCTCTTCCTCACTCTCTCAGAGCCACCCTCTGGTTGCGCTCTGTTAATGTTTTGAGCAGTATCAGAGATATCACTCTCTGATTCATGCTCAGGCTCAGATCCTAAATGTGTTGGGGATCCCATCATCGGTTCTGATGATTGGGCAACACGTCTAAGTAGGAGATGGGTAGGAGAGTCAGCAGGAATAATTTCAATCATGGTGTGTGGGAAACGTCGGTCATGTGGATACGGAGGAACCTCTGTGGCTTTGAATGAGTTCATCACAAACAGAGGTGTCATTGGGCCCTCCTCAGTGATGGAGAATTTCTCCATTGCTCGTTGAATGACCACTGAGATAAATCGTGGAAACAGTACCGATATTGGTTGTTTTCCTTTGGCCAAGTCCTTGTTCTTCTTGTCCACCGCTGTCAGCATCTCACAGAAGAGAATGTGGGCCATATTGATGCTTCTGTTGAAAAAGAGAGCATACATTATGGCTATTATCGCTGGATGAGTCTGATCCTGACTTCCAATTTTGCAGGTTATTGTTCGGTTGAGAACACTGAACATAAAGTTCCATTTGGGAGGCAGGTACTGACGTCTGAATTGACTGAGGCGTGTTATTTCTTTGTTGTAGCCTAAGTGTTGGAGGAACTGAAGTAGAACTTCTTGAGTTGGGGGTTTCTCAAAGGTTTCTATTTGAAGATCAGTTGTGGTGAGGAGGTTGAATCGGCGAGTTAGGGTTTGTGGGGTTATTCTTATGCTTAAGCTTTGTTCACCTAGGTCAATGTGCCCAACCAGTCCTTCCTTTTCATCGTCGTATTCACTTGAATACCACCATTGTTGGACAAAGCGAAGGGGAATATCTGACGCATGTTTGGTTAGAACATCATTGAGTTCGCAGTTGGTGAAAAAGTCGAGGATTGGGCGAAACTGTTCATCATATTTTGATGGGGTTACGTCCAGAAAGTAGTTGTTTCCTTTGACTGGAACGTCGAACTGTACCAAATTCAAGCTTGGAACAAGTTTGCTTGAGTTATCTGAAGTTTGGGAATTAGCCGCCATTGTTGCAGGTTGAGAAAGATGAAAGCTTAGAAAGAGAGAATCGGCTTTTGGATTTTGAGAGCGTAAAGAGTAATGGGAAGTGAACAAGGGTATTTTATAGCTACAAAAGGAAGGTAGAGGGAGAGGTTATTGAAGCGGCGAATGAGAGTCTTAATTGCAGAAATGACGTTCCATCATCCCCGAATTGATGGGTGACACGTTTAGGCGTGTAGGGGAGAACCGCTTTGTGTCAGAAAACCGTCAGAAAAGAAACGAGTGGTTATCCAAAAAGATTTATTATTTAAAAGAATTTCCTTGAGGCTCTGATATAAATATCAGAGACAAGATCAGAGGCTCTGATATAAACATCAGAGACAAGCCTTGAGGCTCTGATATAAACATCAGAGATAAGATCAGAGGCTCTGATATAAATATCAGAAGATGATATAAACATCAGAGACAAGCCTTGAGGCTCTGATATAAACATCAGAGACAAGATCAGAGGCTCTGATATAAATATCAGAGACAAGATCAGAGGCTCTGATATAAACATCAGAGATAAGATCAGCGGCTCTGATATAAATATCAGAGACAAGATGATATAAACATCAGAGACAAGCCTTGAGGCTCTGATATAAACATCAGAGGCAAGATCAGAGGCTCTGATATAAATATCAGAGACTCTTTTCTCCCCCTTGAAAGATGAAAGGGTCGTTGTCTCCCCCTTGACACATGCTTGGAGATTCATAAGAGTAATTTTTACCATATTTGAAAGTCTAGAGGCTCTGATGAAAGGATCAGAGACTCTACTCGATTCAGAGACTCTGCTCTTTTGTTAGGTAGACATATTCAACATTCCCAACTTGCTAATTAAAAAATTGAACCTTCGTTCATCTAAAGCTTTTGTGAAAATATCAGCAAGTTGAAGTTCAGTTGGTACAAAATACATCTCTATTGTTCCTTTTTCAACATGATCTTTCAGAAAGTGGCACCTTACATCGATGTGCTTGGTTTTGGAGTGCTGTACTGGATTGGCAGAGATGTCTATGGCACTTTTTGAATCACAGAGAATTGGAATTCTGTCAAATTGGTGGCCATAATCTCTGAGCTGAGTTTTCATCCATAATACTTGTGAGCAACAACTAGCAGCAACAACATATTCTGCCTCTGCAGTTGAAGTGGAAACACAGTTTTGTTTCTTGGATGACCAACTTACCAGCTTATTGCCCAATAACTGACAACATCCAGAGGTACTTTTTCTGTCAAGCTTACATCCGGCATGATCTGCATCAGTGTAAGTTGTTAGATCAAAATTTGAAAGTTTTGGATACCAGAGGCCTAATGTTTGTGTCCCTCTGAGGTATCTGAAAATTCTTTTCACAGCAGTTAAATGAGATACCTTTGGATTTGCTTGATATCTAGCACAAAGGCATGTTGCAAACATTATGTCAGGCCTACTTGCAGTTAAGTATAATAGTGAACCTATCATCCCTCTGTAGATTTTTATATCCACATTCTCTTCTGATGGATCAGAGTCAAGTTTGACTCCGGTGGATAAAGGTGTTCTCATTGAAGTTGAATCATTGAGTTTGTATTTTTGCAAAATTTCAGAGACATACTTAGATTGACTTATGAATGTACCTTCTGAAGTTTGTTTTACTTGTAAGCCTAGAAAGAAAGTTAATTCTCCCATGAGGCTCATCTCAAATTCACTCTTCATCAACTCTGAGAACTTGTCACAATACTTTTGATTGGTAGAGCCAAATATAATGTCATCAACATAAATTTGTACTAAAAGCATCTCATTCTTGTACCTTTTGATGAATAAGGTAGTATCAATTGTGCCCTTTTCAAATCCATTGTTAATCAGAAAAGTGGACAGAGTTTCATACCAAACTCTTGGGGCTTGTTTGAGTCCATACAGAGCTTTATCCAAATAATACACATGATTAGGATACTCTGTACTTTCAAATCCAGGTGGTTGTTGGACATAGACTTCTTCATTTAATTTACCTTGAAGAAATGCAGATTTAACATCCATTTGATAAACTTTGAATCCTTTGTGTGCAGCATAGGCTAAGAAGATTCTGATTGCTTCTAGCCTAGCTACAGGTGCAAAGGTTTCATCATAATCAATGCCTTCTTCCTGGCAATATCCTTTTGCAACCAACCGGGCTTTGTTTCTGATTATTATGCCATCCTCATCCTTTTTGTTTCTGAAAACCCATTTTGTTCCAATTGCAAATTTTCCTTTAGGAAGGGGAACTAGGGTCCAGACTTTGTTTCTTACAAACTCCTGAAGCTCATCCTGCATTGCAAAAATCCAATGAGGATCTTCAAGAGCTTCTTTTACCTTCTTTGGTTCAATAATGCTCAAAAAGTTTACATAGAAGCATTCATTGATGGTGGCAGATCTTGTTTTAACTCCTTCGGATGAGGATCCAATGATTTGATCAATTGGATGATCTTTTGTCCATCTGGTGATTGGAGCAATAATTTGTGCAGATTGAGATTCAGAGGCTCTGACGTCTGGTGATACCTCTGTTGTATTGTTCAGAGGCTCTGTTGGTGATGCATCTGTTGTACGGTTCAGAGGCTCTGATGGTGATGCCTCTGTTGTACTGTTCAGAGGCTCTGAGTTTTGTTCCAGAAATGTATATTCTTGTTCATCATTTGGTTCTGGAGTTGCTTCAGATACTTCGTGATCATCTTCTGATTCACTTTGCTGATCTGCATTTGGTGAGACAGAAGGTGTTAGTTCAGAGGGCCCTGAAAGGGTTGTACCTGTTTCTTGAGGTTCTTCTGAATTCTCTCCCTGTCTTTCTCTGAAGATAACTTCAGAGATATCTTCATCATCAAAGAAATCTTCAAATATTTTGTTTAATTCAGATTCCCTTGATGATTCAGATATTTGTGATGAACTTTCTTGTTGTTCAGAGCTTTTATTGTCGTCAAAAGTGATATTGATGCTCTCTTGGATAGTCTTTGTTCTAAGATTGAACACTCTGAAAGCTTTTGAGGCTAATGAATATCCAATGAATTTGCCCTCATCAGCTTTCTTGTCAAACTTTCCAAGATATTCTCTATCTTTCAGAATATAGCACCTGCATCCAAAAACATGAAAATATTTAATATTAGGTTTTCTATTGTGAATGAGTTCATAAGATGTTTTCTGAAATCTATTCACAATTGTAGCTCTATTCTGAGTGAAGCAGGCTGTTGCTATTGCTTCTGCCCAAAAATTTGTTGAAAGATCAGATTCAGCAAGCATTGTTCTGGCAGCCTCAACAAGTGTTCTGTTTTTCCTTTCAACTACTCCATTTTGTTGAGGAGTTCTTGCTGCTGAGAAGTTAGGGGTAATGCCTTCTTCTAATAGATAGGAATTGATTTTGGCATTTCTGAATTCTGTTCCATTATCACTTCTTAGTTTCTGAACTTTGCTGCTGAATAGAACCTGTAATCTTTTCAACAATCTTATTAATATTTCAGGTACATCAGATTTATCTCTAATGAATTCTATCCATGTATATCTGGAAAATTCATCAATTAGAACCAGAATGTATTTCTTACCTGCTAGACTCTGTACAGAGATAGGACCACAGAGGTCCACATGAAGCATGTGCAGAGGTCTAGGACAGTTGTTTTCACTTTTGGTTTTATGGGAAGATCTTTTCATTTTACCCATCTCACAAGCAGAACAAAGATGATCTTTGTTAAACTTTAAAGATGGTAATCCCTTAACCAAATTAAGTTTAACTAACTTATCAAGTGAGGAAAAGTTTAGATGTGAAAACTTTTTATGCCAGAGCCAGATTTCCTCACTATTCAAAGATACAAGACAAAGTTTCTTTGAATCAGTGTCTGTGATTTTGGTAAAGTTCATTCTGTAGAGGTCACCTCTTCTGTCTGCTCTTAGCATTTCTTGACCTGATTTTGAGTGAAGAAGTGAACAATATTTTCTTTGAAATTTCACATTGAAACCATGATCACAAAGTTGACTTATGCTTATCAGATTGTGTTTTAATCCATCCACATAAGCAACCTTTGATACAAAAACATTTCCTCTAGATAATTCACCATATCCTTTAATCTGTCCTTGCTTGTTGTCTCCAAAAGTAACTGCTCCTCCGGATTTTGCTTTGAATGAGGATAGCAGTTCTTTATTTCCAGTCATATGCCTTGAACATCCAGAATCTAGGTACCAGATTGGCATTGATTGTTTCTGCAAGACAGATTATTGTTTCTTAGGTACCCACCTCATTATGGGTCCTTTTGTGTTAGACTTTGGTGGAACTGTATGACCTTTTGGCATCTCATCTTTTGATGTCTTGCCTTTTCTTGTCTTCTTTTGAGATTTTGTCTCTGAAATATTTTCCAGAGATTTATTCAAAAGACAGTGTGATCCTTTAAAATGATTTTTCAGTTTCATCAAGAGATAAATGCAGTTACAATTAATGGAACAAGAAGAAGTAGGAGCAAAGTTTTTCCTTTTATTAAAAGCATTTGTTACATTTTGACTTCTTTTGTAACTTGCACTAGGAATATTACTTTTATCCCTAACTAGTTCTTTTCTTTTTGCTTGATAGACAGTCTTCTTTTCAAGTTGCTTTTTCTTGTTCAAAAACATCTTCTTTTCTTTGTTGCTTACTGCACAGACATGATCAATATGGTTAACTTTTGTCCATTTGCCTTTTTGTTCAGGAGAGAATTTTATTGTTTTATAGGTGTAAGAACCAGAAGTGTTTGTTTTATTCTTTGCCTTTTCTTGCAACTCTTTTTCAAGTTCCAGAGTTGTTTTTGCTTGTAAACACATATTTGCAAAATCAGGATTTATTGGTATTCTGGTTTTGGTTTTCAATACTGAAATTGGAACATTCAAAATACCAGAGCCAACAGTTTCTATCTTTTTGTGAATTACATTCCCTGGTTTACAAAAAATCTGTTCATCAATCTCTAAATCAGATTCTGAATCAGAATCAAGAAAGTCTCTCTTAGATTTAATAGAGATATCTATCTCTATTGGTTTTTTTATTTCTTTTGATCTAGAGACTTTGATGATCCGTTTCATGCTTTCTTTTCTTTTTAAGTCCTCCATGACATTTTCTTCCCAAATCTTTTGAACATCATCTTTAAACGTAGTTCTGATGTTTTCATCTGACTTTGGTGAATACAGAGGAGCATTCGGATTAAGTGAGTTCTGATATTCATTTTCAGAAGTACTTGTATCAGAGGTACTTGGTTCAAATGTCTCTGATTCTCTTGAGATGAAAGCATCAAACCTGAAAATTTCTTTGGAATCATAGCTCTGAGGTTTTGTAAAGTGTACCTCTGAAGTTTCTTCTTTTATCTGTAACACAGATTCTTTCATGTCTTTTACTTCAGAGTACTTTGTATTTTTGAAATTTAAAGCTCTTGCTTTTGATCCCTCTGATGTTTTCATTCTTTTGAAATTATTCAGAGATGGATCTTCAGAGCTTTGGACCTTTCCTATACAGAAAGTGGAAGAAAGTGAAGTTTTCTCCAATCCATTAAATGAATTCAACTCATTGAATCCTAGCCCTTGAGAGTCCATTTGAGTTTTTATTTTATCGAAAACACTTTGTGCATTGACATAGCTTTTGATTCGTAGATTTTGTCTATCTAGAGATTGATGTAGGATTTCTCTTTCTTTTTGAAAAAATTTGGTTAAGGCAATAGAATTGAGCCTTTCATACTCAGATTTCTTTACTTCTTCTTCTTTTCCTTTTAAAACTTTTTCAATCTCTTTTATTTCTTCCGAAAATGATTTTTTTTTTGCTTGTTGGTTTCTTCAAGTTTGGTTTTTTCAAGAAAAATTTCTTTCTTTTCTGATTCCAGAAGATTCTTTTCTCTTTTGTAAAAAATGAGCTCTTTTGTTACTTGCTCTCTCTTATCTTTTTCTTCAACAAACTTTTGCTTTAGATCCTGAAGTTCATTAATTAGTTTAAAAGCATCTATTTCAGGATCACTGTCAGAGGTGTAAAGAGAGTTTACCTTTTCAGAGTTATCTTCGGATGCTTCATCAGTTTGATTTCCATCTGAAAAAGCCATACCACAGAGATTGGTAGGCTCTTCCTCACCATCACTTGTTGAGTCAGACAGCCAGTCTTCCATTTCTGCTACAAGAACTCTTTCTTTTACATTGTATTTGTATTTGTTCTTGTAGTAATCTTGATCTTTGACAAGTTTTCCTCTGCAGTTTGCAGAGAAGTGGCCTGATTTTCCACATCTGAAGCATCTTCCATCATTTTGATTTGGTGGAAGAGTGGTAGTGCTTGTCTCTGGCTTCTGTTCTTGAGGTTTGAAGTATCTTTGTGGTTGTGGATACCTTGGTTAGAATGGTTGTTGTGGTCTTGTTTGTGGTGTTGCATTTTCATGGTTGAAGTTTGCACCCTTTTGATCACTATATGGAGTGAATCTGGGTTCTTGTTGAAATCTTCTCTCCGGATTTCTTCTTTCTTCATTCTCTCTCCTTCCTTCAAATACCTTCTTGCCAAATTTCTTGTTAAACTGATGAGTGATTAATGCAAGAGATTTGGCAAAGGCACTTATATCTTCATCTGAGTCTGAATCAGTATGGGTTTCTTCTGCTATCAAAACCTTTTTGGATCTTCTTTTTGTTTCCAAACATTTTTGTGACTCTTCACAGTTGTTTTCTTTCGATGTTTGTTTTGAAACAAGTGCAAGGGGTCCACCCAAAGAGGTTTTTGATTTTTTCTTCATAACTTCTTTTTCATGTGCAACAAGAGTACCATAAATGTCAGTTAATGACCATGACTCAAGATCTTGATTAGCCTGTATAGATATGGACAGTTGTGACCATTCTTCATTCAAGCTTTTCAAAAAAAGAACGTTGTTTTCCTCTTTTGTTCTTATCACTCCAAACTTTCTACATTTGTTTATTAGAATGTTGAATCTTGAGTAAGTTTGGTGTAACTTTTCTTCTGGTAGAGCATGAAAATCATGATATTCATTGATGCATAGATTTCTACTGTTTTTCTGAGTTTGTAGGCCACCTTCAAGTTGATTTAACAACTGATCCCATATCTCTTTTGCAGTTTTACAAGAATCAAGTTCTTGAAAGATATCATTGGGAATGGCCATTATGAGTAATCTAACAGCTTTTGAGTCATTATCCATCATATTATTTTCTTCATCAGTGAAGTTTGTGGTTTTCTTTTCATAATATGCAGGTATTTCGGCAGTATCTGTTGTTGCAGGAACTCTTGGTACCAACACCATTGGAATGTGAGGTCCAATGTTCACAGATCTAAAAAGATCCCTGTCCATACCTTCTAGAAAATTTACCATCCTTATTTTCCATTGGGGATATTCATCCCTTAAAAGTGTAGGAGGTTTTGTTAATGACCCAGCTGTATACATGGCACTTATGCTTGAGTTTGCCATAAAAAATTTAAGTGCTGATGCTTTGAGTAATGAACTGTGATTTACTGTCAAATCTAGAGCATATGATGTTCTTGAATAAACTGGGTTTATATGAACATGCACAAATATTGAAAGTTTTAGAATCAATGAGATGTAAATCTATCCGAGTATGCAGATATGATCTTTCTTTGTTTTAGAAACAAAGGAGAGCTCTGATACCAATTGTTGGATCACAGGTCTAATCTCGTAACAATGATATAAACAATAAGAGTAATGACAGCGGAAGTAATACAGTTTAATATCAAAGGAGATTGAAATATCACAGTTCATAAAGCAGATAAAGATAAACAAGATATTCTTAGAATAAAGTATCCAACTTATATTATCAGATATATAACTTCTTAAGCACACTTTGAACAATAAGGTGATGGTCCTATTTATAGGACCATAAAGTAAGCAGTGTACTTGTATGACGAGAAAGAGCATGCTGAACAGTGACCTACTCTAGAAAGTAAATCTTATCACTAAGTGACGTGTCATCTGTTCTTCTGTTCATTCTCTCAACTTCAGAGTATCTTCAGAGAGAATGTCTTCAGAGCCTCTGACATTGTCTTCAGAGCCTCTGATGAAGCCATCTCTGATGTCTTCATTCTCACGTGAACATCCAGAGAGAATGTCTTCAGAGCTCTGACGTTGTCTTCAGAGCCTCTGATGAAGCCATCTCTGATGTCTTAGTTGCTGAAAAGTACTTCAGAGGCAGGTGTGTCCTCTGAAGTCTTCATCCTCTGAAGTCTTCGTCCTCTGAAGTCTTCGTCTTCTTAAGTGTATCTTCTTGAAAGTCCTCTGAAATAGGACTGGTATTTTCAACACTTTAACAGATGATTTGGAGCTAACAATAAAATTTTAAATTGGCATAGTAGTTTGAAAAACCTTGAACTCAATAGAGCTGTAGATGTAAGCCCTCTTGTGATAGAGGTCGAGATTAAGGATTAAAGGAGTCCTCGACGTTTGAAGCGTCAGAGGACCTGACTTATGGTTAATTTTGAATCTTTGGACTTCAGCTCATGATCTAGTTCATGCAGAAGTATTTGTGGCGTTAGACTTATACTCTCTCCTAGTTAATTAAGTGATGATCTTTATGCTTCAATAAATCTTCGGGTTAAAACCGTGTACAGTTGTTTGGGTATGGTTGGTTTTGAAATTGTGGACCATTGGTACGATGGCATACTATGTGTCGGTGGTGTACTATCTTGATGGGTATTCATGAATATTGATGAGGTTATGGCTGGCTAGTGAAGCTGTTTGATTTGAGGTTTTATTTCCTTGAGTAGGCGTCAACTTTCGACATAGCAACCTGGAACGATATATTTTGTAGTATACCCACGTTTGCATAATGGCCATTTCGAGGATAGGTGTCGACGCTCGGTTTTGAGGACAAGGACTGTTGGTGTGTTTCAGTGCACTTCCGTTGGCCCTGGTGTCTGCAGGTTAAGCGGTAACCTTAAGGAAATTAGATGTTGTTAATTAAGAATCAATCGTTGGTATTTCGATAATTATCAAGACTTTCGCTGAGTTGGCAATCGACGCTTGAGTGCATGGCGGGAGTTGGGTAACCTTGGAGTTTGGGATGAGCGACTATATGTAGAGTGCGTTGGTACGTTTCTGGGGGAAACATCAGGCCAATGCTGGGATCTATGGAAGTTGTGAGCCCTTACAGACATCGTGTCTGTGTCAGCTTTGAAGATCGGATTTAAGGTTGTGTTGGTTCAGACCAAACTAGTCGTTAGAAAATTTTGTCGAAGGACGATAACTCTTTGGTGGTAATGTTTATTGAAGGCATTTGGTGAGAATGTCGAGGTATACTTTAAGTACAAATCGTTCATTGAGGAGACCTTGATGCGTCGTAACTAGAGGTATACTTTAATTACAAATCGTTCATTGAGGAGACCTTGATGCGTCGTAATTAGAGGTATCTAAGGGAAAAGTTTTCTTTGGGGTATTCTTGGTGGAAATGACTGAATAAGGTCGTAAGTTACTCTTGAGGTATTATGGGCAACACAAGGTTGGGAGGCAACCGAGATGTAATGATTAAGAAAATGATTAAGCAATGACTCAACGTTCATCCTGACATGGGTGAGTTATATCGAACGTTGAGGGTGAGTTTGCGATGGCTCGTTATGAGAAACGCAGCGACAACCTCAACCCGGATGTAATCGGGTTCGTATATGAGGTATGGTTTTGTGAAGGTATTCCATTTTGGATAGGAAATCAATCGATCTTGCCAAAGGCGTTATTGGGTGTTTGGTCGATGCCAGATTTCGAGGGCGAAATCTCTTTTAAGGTTGGGAGGATTGTAACACCCGTAATTTCCTAAAGAACAGGTTATGATCAACTAAGGAAAACAGTGAACGATCGACCGAGAGAAACGATCGAGAAGCGGTTCAACATGAAAGGTGAGAAAGTACACCAAGGGCACGCGCGGCTTGGTTCGCGGCCTCAAATCCGCGGCTAAACCCGCACAACCCACTGTGTGTGTGCAGTCTTGTAGCACGCGCGGCTTGGCCCACGACTTCAAGGTCGCGGCCAAGGCCGCGAGGAAGGCCTAATCGAATTAAAACCCAAACTTTAGGGTTTTCTCTCATTAGCCTCCATCTCCATTTGTCTCTTCTCCATTGGGCGATTTTTGAGAGCTTCTATCTCATATTTGGAACATGCTTGGTGGATTCATCATAAAGAAGTATAAAGGTTCGGTTTTCGGGAGCTTGGGTTGAAGAGTTGGATGGGTTTCCTTGGTTAACTTTGGGAAGAAAGTCTCAATATCTAAAGTGGTAAGTTTCCTTAAGTAACCTAATCTTTAGTATATGGATCTTTGTAGATCTAAGAGTTTTACTTGGTGTTGGTTAATTTTAGACTTGAAGAGATAGGTTATTTGGAAACCCTAGCTTTTGTTGGTGATAGCTTGGAAATGGTGGGATCTACTCCATAGAAGGCTAATGGTTGGATTTGGAACCTAGGTTTAACTTAACCTAGAAAGGTGAGTTCAAGTTGATTTGTGAAAATGTTGTACATGCCAAAATGTCTATTTTAAAGCATTTATGTGTTTTACATGAAATTATCAACTGTTGAGTTATTTGGTAACTTTTGATTATTTGAAGTGTTTAGCTTATTAAACTTTGTAAAACACCACATTTGGGATTTTTGGGAATTTAGATAAATGCGTCATAAATGAATAGGTTTTGATGATTTATTGCATAAATAGATATTTGGTCACAAACGCACTTTTAAGAGTTTGTCGGGTTTTATGCATCATTCAGCAAATGGGATGTTTTGAAAAGTACTAATGGGTGAGTCCTTTGGTTTTGGGTCGATCCCGACTTTGGGAACACTTTAGAAAATGAAAATCCTTTTTGGGTTTTGGGCCGAAGGCCAATTGCAATTTGAGAAACAAAGTTTTGGGGAAAGATGTATCTTTGGTTTATGTAACCCTATTGGCTCTCGTATTTTAGCCAAACGTTCATTATGCCTTTTGGGGATTGGTTTATACTCAAATGAGTCTTTGGAACATTAGTTCAGTTTTGGTAGCTCGTTAAGGAGCCTTGGACGTACAGTGTACTTAGTTGCATCTTAATTGAGAGTTACATGTTTTGAATGCGTTAGTTCATTCTTTTGAGTCATGTAACGTTTTAGACTGTAATTCATTGGATCCATAGGCATACAAGTCAATCGGTTGGTTTAGTGGGGACTTTATCCCTGTTTTGGGATTGGTTACTGTTTTTGGCTAACGGGAGGGCTCGAGGTATATATCGTGGGTGGTTGAACTCGATGACCGTTTGTAATCCAGTTTGGTTACTAATCGTGGAATTTAGTGTCCGCGTTTGAAGTCTAGTGAGTGGTCCCCAAGTTATGTTGTTCTGTAAGTTTGCGGTGGTGCTCTTGGAGAGTCGTATACGGAGCTAAGTCTTGCGGTGGTGCTCTTGGAGAGCCGAATACGGGGACTTGTGACTTTGTGGTGAGACTCATTTAGAGGTCGAGTAGGCACTAGGGTCATTTGGGTATCTTGCGGTGGTAGCTCGGTTGGGAGCCGTATACGGGGATCCATGGCTCTAGGTGATGCTCGAGAATATTGATAGGTGGCTTAACTTTGTGTGCCCGCCACTTTCGATGGAATTCGGGTATCCCCCGTCACCGAAAGGTGTTGTTTTTGGGTATTAAGTTTTATTATCCAAGTTCGGTGACGTTTTGTATAAATGGATCTTATCCATGATTTACGGGTAGAGTATTATGCCCCACCAGCTTTCTGGGTGTTTCAAAATATAGAGTATTAACCGCATTTTCATAAATGTAGAGTTCGATTTCCATTCGCGTTTTGAGTGAGTTTTGGGTTAGAGTTTATTTACGAAAGAACGTTTTATATTGGGATCTTGTCCCCGGAGTTGTTTGGATTTGAAAACGTTTATCTGGGTGTTTTGCCCAAAATGCATATTATTGGAAGACCAGTTGTTTTCATATTCAATGCATATCTTTCGAAAGATTATGATTTAAGCTGCATTACCATTTTTCAAAGATATCTTTATTCATGTGGAAAACTCTTGAACTCACTAGGCGTAGCCTAATCTTTTTATTTGTTGCCCTGTACAATAGGTTCCGATTGGGAATAGCTCTAGTGACACTGTGCAGAGAGGAGTGCTAGTACTGTGCTCGAGAAGTGGTTACCTTAGTAAAGTCTTCCGCAATTATTTCAGGAAGAGCAACTTGTAGTTGGGATAAAGTAACACCCGACTTTGTATAGTCCTTGTGTAAGACTGGAGTTTATATTTGTTGAGGTCAATAGAGAAATTTTATTTTGAAGATTTATCTTTTACTAGATGTATTATCGAAATTTTAATTAGTTGCTCTTACCAAATTTGAGGGTGTTACAAATAAGAATAATCGTATATGATTATATTGTATATGAATTGGACATAATGTTTAAGTATGTTCTGCATGCCAAAATCATCTATGATTATATTGTACATAAATTGGACAGAATGTTCAAGTATATTTTCTTCAATCCAGAATCAACTATGATTACACTGTACAAAAATTGGACAATTTTTTTTAAAGGATTCTCACCCAGGCAATTTTATAAAACTAAAACAAAATGGCAAACGCCAGAGCCCAAGGCTACACACCCAAGCCAATAAATTTAGAGACAGTACCAAACCAGGCTATGCAGAGCCAAAACGAACACAAGCAAAAAGAGCAAAACCAGCTAACAAAAAGAATGCTCATGAAAAAAAGCCAAAAAGACTTCCAAAAAACATCCAACCAACCAAACCGCACACACGGACTACGAAGCATGAGGACGAGTTTCCATCCTTTTAGTCTTCTAATCCGCCCGTAACATGACAATTCCAAAAATCTCTTTAGCAATCTGCAATGGCACACGAGAATCACTAGTAAACAAACGTCGATTTCGCTCCTGCCAAATGAAGTAAACCGCAGTAGATAACGCCAACTTTTGCACAAGCGTAGTTGGCGCCCTCCTTCGATCACCCAGTGCATTGACGATTTCATCCCAAGAATCCGGTAAACTCCTCCAATCAATATTTGAGGCGACATTACTCCAAACCTCCCTAGAGAAATGGCATTCGAAAAATAAATGATTATGCGAATCAACATCCTGTTGACAAAGCGAGCACTTCATGTCAGGAGGGTCTTCTTTCCACAATCGAATACGGTCTTGGGTAGGCAATCGAAACAAACACAGTCCACATACACATCGCATGTTTGGGAATGTGACCCTTGAACCACACCGATTTGTGCCACGGGATCACGTCGTGTGGACCGTCAAGGGTATCGTAAGCAATACTTACCTTAAAGTCGACCATATTACTGCGCAAGTCCCTCCAACAAAGCTTGTCCCGACTACCCTGAAGAAGAGTAGGCAAAAGAGTGTTTTGTAGGATTTCATACCGCTGAGACCAATCTGGAGGCCATAAACCTTTGACCTTAGTCAAAAACTCCCTAACCGAACACATGGAAGCAATCCCCATCGAACTAGCTTCTCTATAAGAAATAATGCTCACTATCCGACCACAAAATGTTGAAGTCTAATATACATCACATAATAACAATATTTGCCAAAAGTTTCATCTATTTACCATTTCAAGCAAACCACATCATTAACCCATGAACATAGTAAATAAGCTATTGTTACCAACATTCTGATGCTAAGTCTTCATAACACGAAAATAATATCCCAAAAGTAAATTGTTCATGAATTTTTCCAATTATCCCAAAAAAAAAAACATTGTCAATAATCAAGATCTAATGAAGAAGTGCATTATTGGTCTTCGTGCACTCTTGGTTTTTGATACATCTTGTATCATTTCCTCCGAACCCCATTTTTGTTTTCCTTTGTTGTTGCGCGATTGACATTGATCTTACCACATTAAATAGGAGGTTTGGTGTTGTCCTCAAAGCATATTCCAATTGATTGCTTGGCAGGTTGTTTCTCCGTTGTCATTGTGTTTGTTTGCGTCTCCTTTGACACTTTGTTGGCTTGCTTTTTCTTACCTTTCTTTTTCAATGCTATCATAACCGGTGCAACCTCATTTTGGTATTCGTGAGTACTTATCCATTCCCGGTGCTAATTTTCGCTTATTAGTTGAAGTTCCTGCTCATATTTGATGAATTAGTGTTAGTTTATATGAATCACAAATGATTGATTACTTAAAACCAGAATATAGTCAAATAATGAACATATGAATGCTAATGCAAATTGTCCGAACAACAATCACATTGTTATTCAAAAACATATGTATATTACAAAATTTGTGAACCATACGTGATCTTAAATACTACGAATAGGAACCCCATAAACCTTAATTTCCTTTTGCGAACACCATATGCATATCTCAATAGTTGTGAATCACAAATGATATAAATAATATGAACATGGCATCTATGTCGTATCAAATAAGAACACCATTAAACTCAATCTCAAACCACAAAACAGGTTCCATGATACCAATATCAATTGTGATTAGTTTCCCTACTCATACAATAAGGAATGATCTGCAACATTTTGTTAGTCAAGGACCACATGAACATCAACCCCATGAATCTCAACCCAATCAAATTGTTAATCAAATCCATATGTATATTACCACCATAGTGAATCACACATGAACCCATATTACATTTTGATCACACCATATGCATATTACAACAAATTGTTAATCACAGATGATTAGAAAACATATGAGCATTCCACTTATGTTATATCAAATAATAACGTCATTAAACACAATCGAAAATCCTTAAACAATTTTATTTTACCAACATCACACTTGATTAGTTCCCCGTAATCATACAAATTAGGAATTATCAGGAGCATTTGGTTATGCAATGACCCCATTAACCCCAACCCTATAAATCCAACCCGTAATCACATTGTCAATCAAATCCATATGCATATTACAAAGTTTGTGAATCACAGATGATTAGAGATATATGAACATGTTAGTTATGCCTTTTCAATCGATAACACTATCAAACACAATCTTAAACCCTAGAATAGTTTTATGTTACCAATATCACAATTGATTAGTTTCCCCTAATAATACAAAAACAAACACACATCAATAATATTTTTATAATTATTGAAATGTTTACCAGGTTGCTTCATCAACGAGGGATTCGATAGGGTTTGATCGTTGTCTTCACTAAGCTCCAAATCATCAATGTAAAATGGATTTTCACTGGTGTTTCGTAGTCCTTCAATGAACATCGAAACACCATTGTTACTAGAAACCCTAGGGTTTACTTTCAATAAACCAAAATCGGACAGAGTTTTGGAAGATAAAGTAGTAAATCATACCTGTCACATCCGTTGTTGAGATTCCAGAAGATATTCTTGTGTAATATGATTTTGAACGATGCAGATCTTTAGAAGTTAAAGCTTCCATGGAGTCGAATGGGAGACGATGAGATTTAATTTGAGGCAAATCTTCAATCCATAGCAGGTATCAATCGAGAATTTTTTTGGGAAGTGATTTGGTCAGGGATTTGGAATATGATTATCCCTGGTATTTCACACGCATAATGTAACTGGTTTAAAGTTTTTGCATTTGTTCCCATTATACCCCTAAGATTTTTTGCCCATGGTGGAAAGTTTTGTTTCATCTCAATAAATTACAGATTTTACCATTTGTGATTATAGCCATTGATTTGATCTAACAAGTGGTTGAGATCTATTCCTTTATTTTCTTAAATAAGTGTCATTCTCGTTTGAACCCACCTCTATATATATTAGGGGCATTTTTTTGATTTTCTGCCATGAGCATCCGAAGCCTCAGGACTGTCCCTGCAAATGAGTGTTGACTAATGTCACCAGTCACCACACATGCGGCATGATCCTAGCCACAAAATTAGTTCTTGCATTTGTTATTTAGATTCAAATATTTTATTGTTAAATTAATGTGTGAGGTGACGTTTACTAAAGGCTTATTCGATAAGCGTTAATCGAGTCATTTACTTACTGGATGAACATGACAAATACCAAGAATCTAACCTGGTAAGAGCGATGATAAAGATGAAAAGTCTTACCTGGTAAGTGAGGGTGATGACTCTAACCCGGTAAGCCTTACACGATAAATTGTTGCATACGATACCATTTTGATGGATTACAATTTTATCCGATAAAATAAGTTAGAGTGTTGAGTTTTATAGATAAACTTTTACCGGATACGTGTTTGGATGAATAACCTATAAGTTACATAAATCATGTTTTTATTTCATTAATATTTACAACACATAAAAACTTATCTAAAAAACATTTAGAGATCTCTTGTAATAATCGGGTTAAAGATTAGAGAATTTAAAAGTTTGGGTAATAAAGTAGAAAAGCTTTATTTAGGAGGGGTCTTTTGTGTAAAGTGGGAAAAAGGGGTTTTAACCCTAATTGTAACAGTGTTAATAGGAGTGTGGTGGCTGAAAGGGTGGAAGAGGAGTTTGGGCGATTTGGAGAGATCGAGAAGGAAGGAGAATTCATCAAAGATTTCAAGATCGGGTTTAATTTCTCTTTGAGGTGAGTTATATTGTAATCTAAAACCTTTAATTCTTCAATGTTTATTTCAATGGTGGTTATTTGGATATCATGTTAAGAAGTCGATGTTAGGTGTTCTGGGTATGATAAATTAGATGTTTAATGATGTTGAGATTAAGAATTTTAAAGTAATTATTCCATGTAATAATCGAGTTTGGAAGAAGTTCAGTTTCCTGTTATTGTTTTAATTAAGGACTGGAGTCTATGTAATCACCATTGAATCGGAGAACCGAATGACCTCGGTTCGTTGGGACCCCGGTCAAGTTTGAGCATCTGTCGAGACTTCGGTCAAGAAGTTAGGCACCGGTCAAGAAGGATGCACCGGTCGACACCTCAGTCCGGTCAAGTTTTGAGACGTCGGGCGACCCTTGGTCAGGCCCCGGTCGTTAGTGTCAACACCGGTCAAAGGAGGGGGAGGGGGACACCGGTCGACCTCAGTCCGGTCAACCCTCACGCCCCGGTCGAATTATGGAAGCAGACCCCGGTCGTGGGTTGCAACCCCGGTCACCGGTGGGAGGTGGGCCGAAGCCCATGATATTTTCATGGCATTTCTTTTAAGTCCAATTGAGTTGGTTTAGAGCATTAGTGTTGGGCTTCTTTTTAGGTGGTATGACCCATTGTATTTTATTTAAGAATTTGGGTACCTTGTCTCAAGTGGGCAATATTGTCGGGTTAAGTTTTCGTATAAAGATTAGATAATGTTTGGATTATGAGTAAGGACAACATAAAATACTTTGAATTGAGAGTTCTTCGGTCAATGTTCCTTTATAGGTTTTGGCATCGAAATATAGGAGTAGACGCGAGATTCGAGCTAAGGACGTCAGGTGAGTTTTCTGAACTAAATTCTTCTGGTAACGAAAGCATGTGAAAGTTTCATTTTAAACTTTGTTTTTATATGATGGCATGAGTATTATGAAAATTATATGCAAGTTTTGAAGGGATGTTGCTTTAGTACTTACTGGCGAGATTTATTTAAATGATAAAAATGATTTTTATTATTGTTGTCAAAGTGGAAATGTATGCATACATGGTCCTAAGTGAGAAGGCTCAAAGTCGGGGGGTGTGGCCCGCCTGTGCTCATACCGGGGGGTGTTCCGTTTATGCCGTTGGGGGTGTGTCCCAACAAAGGCAGTGTGAGTCACAGACACGCTGTCACCTTAGGGTGGCGGTAGTGTGAGCGGAGAAGTTTACTGAAAGTCAAAGGTTTCCTGGAAGCTGAAAATTGTTTATTTTATAATGAATTATTGAATGTTTTGTTGAGTTAAAAAGTTGTTGCAAGAGGGGACTCACTAGACCTTTCGGTCTAATCCTCGTTCTTTTCAAATCTAAAACCTTTTTCAGGTAAAGAGTGGTTGTATAAGGAGCGGTTAAGTTTTAGGAGAAGTTGCGAGCTGGAGCTGAATTAGAGGACCTCCATTGTAGATCCTTGTCAGTGTAATCTCAGTTTTGTACTATGTTGTCTTTCCGCAAACCTTGTATTTTAGATCTTGTTTTTGGGCCGTTTGGCATTATTATTTAAGATTTAAGTTGCTTTCTTGTTGTTTAAGGTTGGGTTGTTATAGTTGGTATCAGAGCCATAGTTTAAGGGATTTAGGTGACCGGTTGGGCCTAAACTTAAACTGTGGAGTAGATGGACACAACTAAGATATAGGAAGCCTTTAAGAAAGACCTTGATCATTGTGAGGCGTGATAACAATAGTGAGTACCCTCATGTATGGTAAATTCATAATCGCATCTAGCCAATGCCATTATGAATTTACAGGTGTATGGGTATACTCAATTGCTATTGTTGAGTGTGGTTCAGGGTAGAGAGTTATATCCATAGATTGATAGTGTTAGTCTAGCGTGTGGTGGAAGTTCGTTTTTGGTAGTAAGGTTAATACCGTTTAGGATGCATATCGTGCAGGATGTAGATATTTTTGTTGAGAAAGGACCTCCTGAGTCCATAAGGAAGAGAATGATGATAGGAGGTGAGTTTGTCGCTCCAAGGGAGTTTTCGGTTTGGTAAAGTGGCATGTCGACTAGTAAGAAGCAGGAGAGTGTTAATCCAAGAATCGAATGATAGAGATGAGGCTTCTAAAGTTGTAGTTAATTGAAGGGTGGTTGAGAGACGATATTAGTGTTGACTGATAATATGTAGTGCGGATCGGATGGAAATGAGTTGTTGTTGATGAGTTTGTTTGGGGCCAGAGTGGGGACGCTTGATTTGCGAATCAATAGTCACGGTGGTGACTAGTTGTTGTGCTTTCAAGGTGGTTAGAAGACGATGGTATCGGAGGTTATGGCACAGGAGAGGACCCCGACTGGTTGGTCGGAAGCAAGGAGTCTGGGATAAATTATAGTGAATGTAAACAGTTGACCTTGTTAGAGTAAATAGCCTTCAGTGACGTTGAGTCCCATGCATTGTGTTTCGAACGATTTGAGGAAGCCTTTCAAATTATTCATATCAGATATTTTTGGCGTGTGGGTACCTTATGAGGTGTTTAATTTGAAAATGTATCGATGTGTGCAAACGTGTGTCAGTATTGAATATACAAGATTACTGTGTTGAATGATAAAATTTAAATTTTCGGTGTGAGAGAATTATTTTATATCTCTTTGAAAATGAGTTAACTTTGTTATGAAAAATCCAAAATAACATTTGATCGCATGATTTTATAAGTGAGTTTGGTTCAGGCATGTGTTTTCATATCAAGGAGGGTGAGAGTTGTTTAACACGCTCAGTATAAGCAATTTTTTTTAGTATTTTATAAATCTGGTGGGTGAAGTTCAACGAAAATAATTTCAATTGTGCCAACACCGATTTTGGGGTGTGGTGAAGAGTATTTTGTTGTGGAGTTGGGGTTAAACAATTCTTGAAATCGTTGCGCAAGGTTAGTCAGTGTTGTGTAGTGTACACTCGAGTTTGTTTCATAATGTAGTCCATTCTAAATCTTCAAAAGTGTCAAGAGAGTAAATATTTGTGTGTCATTCATGAAGGCTATGAACTCTCTAGGTCGTGGGAAAAGGTTGCAATTAAGAATGATGAACATTTTGAGAGTGAAAGTGTGTCGCTCGATCAGAGGGTAGTAAATATTTGATTTTGGCATTCTTCTAAGTAAGGGTGGTGAATAGTGGAGGTGGTTAATGGAGGCATTAATCTTTGACGTTAAGGATGATTGTACTATAATGGCTTACCGTTTGCTCCGTGACTTGGAATATGGATGTCAGCAATTGGTTGTGTCTGGAGTGGAAATTGAAGTCGTAAAGATATCTTTGGCAATTAGCTGCTTTAGAGGGAGATGTAGTTTCATTGGGGATCTTTGTTGGTTGGAGGTATAGTGAAAGTATCTCAATGCCGACTGTTGTTGTGGAAGTCAGAAACCATTTTTTGTGGTTAATAGTGGGACGCTGAAAATGAAGTAGTGGTTATGGATAGTTTTGAGGAGTCTTGCGAGGAAGCGAAGAGTTATTCAGAAAAGGTGTGTACCTAATGTGATGTTGGACAACTTTGTGTGGATCTTACAAAACGTGGAAGATCGCTAGTTCGGTCAAGTGGTTCTTTATCGATGAGGTTTTGTCGGTTATGTGGGAGTGAAGTTTATATAAAGCATGACTGGGAGGGGTTGAGTTTTGAGCATTTAAGTCTTCGAGGTAGTGCGCTTAATCTTTCAGGCTACTGGATTTTGACTCCAACAGGTCGCGATGAGCCGACAAAGAGCGATATCTTGTTGAGGGGTTTGAGGATCATAGTTTTGTGATTTATCCAGATTCGAGAAAGACAAGGCCGTGAAATGCCTTGAAGTCCGATTTCAGTACTATGACCAGTGAGAAGAGAACGGTATTTGTAGGTGTGCCAAGTGGTCGTAGGGACTTGCAGTTGTTCTGGGATGAGGTAGTAGAGTGATGGTTGTAACCATGGGTTAGTGAGGTCTTATTGACATATTTGGGAGTGCAAATCATTAAAGGAGTAAGGAGTTTCCTTGAGGATATGTATAAGGCTGGCGTTATTGTTATAGGAGGAGCGTCCTCATCTGAAGATCGATGGAGTGTGATTTGTAAGTGGTAATTATGTGGTTGGGATGTGCGAATGTTTGGTTGGTATTGGGGTATTGCTAAGTTGAGAATAATTTTTCAAATGATGGTGGGAGGTTATCAAAGAGAGGAACTGTGTGTTCTAGTTTTCGGCAAGTTCTGGGGCGGGATTATCTTATATCCTAAGAATGATTGTTGAAAGTGTCGAACTGCTTAATTCAGTGTGTTTTTGTAGTAGATAGGAAATTCGTGGGCATGTTGAAGTATTCTTTAGGGTGAAAGGATTCTAGCAGATTGGGTAATCCTGTTTGGAGAGCGTGAATTGTGCGGCGCTTTCGAGTAGTGAGTAATGCTTTGGAAGAGTTGGGTTGATTATCTCGCGTAAGAATTGTGGAAAGTCGGTTGACCAAGCAAAGTAATGTAAATGGGATTGGACATTTGGGAATCATCGAGGAATAGAGTAAGCAATGTTGGGTGAGCGGTGTTTCTTGCAACGAGAAGAAAGTGAAGATATCATGTCGGAAAGGTGGGAAATCTAAGAGTAAGAAGTTTGGCAGGTGACACAAAATGTGGAGGGATGTTTTAGATTCTGCTGTTAGCAAGTTTATAAATCCCTAGCGTGGGTATGAGAAAGAGAATATGGCGTTCGGTACGGTGTGAGTGTGATTAATCAAAATCGTGCAGCTGACTAAAAGTTCACACTACTAATCAGTGAGTCGGTCGTTAGAAGTGGGTTTCAAACCCTCAAGGAGGAAGATAGAGGTGTTGGGATATAGTGCTCGGAGCGAAAGACCATAGTGTCAGTTTTGGTAATGCGTGAACAGGAGATTCCAAGTGAGTCCGTTGTCCCATGTTAAATTATTTGGAAAAGTTTGTATGATTTTGGTCACTCCGTATCGAGTGGGTGAAGATGGGTTTTTTTGCGCATTTGGTCGGGTGATTGTGGATGCAACGAGAAATGGAAGTATGCGTCGCATTATTTGGCCAGTTGGAACTGGTGGTTTATGAGGATTTTGGAATTGTGGAAATTTCTACCAATATGTGAGAGGTTGAATTGACGACGTTGGGGCGAGGTATATTAGCGTGTAAGATTTGGATAATGTCGAGGAGTTGAGATCAATGTGGGTAAAAAAAAAAAGGTGCATCTGCGTGAAATTATGCCATACTAAGAGGGGTTGTTTGCAATGGCAAGTTGCATGATGAAGAAACTTGTGACTGTGAGATGTTGGTGATGTCTACAGTTGACGATGTGTTATGTTGGTGAGTGGAGTGATTATGTAATTAGTGATGCATGTTGTCGTGGTGTTGACTCCGGTAAAATTTTATCGGTTATGGAAGTTGTTGTAATCGAGGGGTAAATCTGATGGTTACGTGTGGCTATGTATTGATCAGAATGGCTTGGATAATCGAATGGTACTAAACTGGTTGGATTGAGAATTATGAGTCATTAGTCCCAAGTGGTGACAAATGTAAAGTTACTAGTCTCGCATTGGAAGGGTGTGACCCGATTCAGAAAGAAATGGAAGTTAAGACCTAGATTTGTTGGGTCGTTGCTATCGTGGAGCGCGTTGGGGAGGTAGCGTGTAGAATGGATCTACCCGTGGAGCTGCGAGGTATTCACCCTACATTCAATGTATCTAATTTTAAAAGTGTCTAGCGGAGGTGGATCTGGTGGTATCTTTGGACGACGTTCAAATAGATGAGGAACTATTTTGTGTCGAGGAACCAGTGGCCATTTTGGACCGTAATGTGAGAAAATTGAAGAACAAGGAAATTCAACCGGTGAAGGTTCAGTGGCAGTTCCACAAAGGTCGAGAAGCGACTTGGGAGTTGGAATCAGTTATGAAGAACCAATATCCCAGTTTGTTCGACGAAGGAATTCCGGGGACGGAATTCTTTTGAGAGGGAGATATTGTAATAACCGGGTTAAAGATTAGAGAATTTAAAAGTTTGGGTAACAAAGTAGAAAAGCTTTATTTAGGAGGGGTCTTTTGTGTAAAGTGGGAAAAAAGGGTTTTAACTCTAATTGTAACAGTGTTAGTAGGAGTGTGGCGGCTGAAAGGGTGGAGGAGGAGTTTGGGCGATTTGGAGAGATCGAGAAGGAAGGAGAATTCATCAAAGATTTCAAGATCGAGTTTGATTTCTCTTTGAGGTGAGTTATATTGTAATCTAAAACCTTTAATTCTTCAATGTTTATTTCAATGGTGGTTATTTGGATATCATGTTAAGAAGTCGATGTTAGGTGTTCTGAGTATGATAAATTAGATGTTTAATGATGTTGAGATTAAGAATTTTAAAGTAATTATTCCATGTAATAATCGAGTTTGGAAGAAGTTTAGTTTCCTGTTATTGTTTTAATTAAGGACTGGAGTCTATGTAATCACCATTGAATCGGAGAACCAAATGACCTCGGTTCGTTGGGACCCCGGTCAAGTTTGAGCATCTGTCGAGACTCCGGTCAAGAAGTTAGGCACCGGTCAAGGAGGATGCACTGGTCGACACCTCAGTCCGGTCAAGTTTTGGGACGTCGGGCGACCCTTGGTCAGGCCCCGGTCGTTGGTGTCAAAACACTGTCGAAGGAGGGGGAGGGGGACACCGGTCGACCTCAGTCCAGTCAACCCTCACGCCCCGGTCGAATTATGGAAGCAGACCCCGGTCGTGGGTTGCAACCCCGGTCACCGGTGGAAGGTAGGCCGAAGCCCACGATATTTTCAATGCATTTCTTTTAAGTCCAATTGAGTTGGGTTAGTGCATTAGTGTTGGGCTTCTTTTTGGGTGGTCTGGCCCATTGTATTTTATTTAAGAATTTGGGTACCTTGTCTCAAGTGGGCAATATTGTCGGGTTAAGTTTTCGTATAAAGATTAGATAATGTTTGGATTATGAATAAGGACAATATAAAATAGTTTGAATTGAGAGTTCTTCGGTCAATGTTCCTTTATAGGTTTTGGGATCGAATTATAGGAGTAGACGCGAGATTCGAGCTAAGGACGTCAGGTGAGTTTTCTGAACTAAATTCTTCTGGTAACGAAAGCATGTGAAAGTTTCATTTTAAACTTTGTTTTTATATGATGGCATGAGTATTATGAAAATTATATGCAAGCTTTGAAAGGATGTTGCTTTAGTACTTACTGGCGAGATTTATTTAAATGATAAAAATGATTTTTATTATTGTTGTCAAAGTGGAAATGTATGCATACATGGTCCTAAGTGAGAAGGCTCAAAGTCGGGGGGTGTGGCCCGCCTGTGCTCATACCGGGGGGTGTTCCGTTTATGCCGTTGGGGGTGTGTCCCAACAAAGGCAGTGTGAGTCACAGACACGTTGTCACCTTAGGGTGGCGGTAGTGTGAGCGGAGAAGTTTACTGAAAGTCAAAGGTTTCCTGGAAGCTGAAAATTGTTTATTTTATGATGAATTATTGAATGTTTTGTTGAGTTAAAAAGTTGTTGCAAGAGGGGACTCACTAGACCTTTCGGTCTAATCCTCGCTCTTTTCAAATCGAAAACCTTTTTCAGGTAAAGAGTGGTTGTATAAGGAGCGGTTAAGTTATAGGAGAAGTTGCGAGCTGGAGCTGAATTAGAGGACCTCCATTGTAGATCCTTGTCAGTGTAATCTCAGTTGTATACTATGTTGTCTTTCCGCAAACCTTGTAATTTAGATCTTGTTTTTGGGCCGTTTGACATTATTATTTAAGATTTAAGTTGCTTTCTTGTTGTTTAAGGTTGGATTGTTATATCTCTGGTTTCAAAAATCTCTATTTTGACTTGTTTAAACAAATATAGGTTTTCTGAAATAAATATTTTTAAACTACAAATTTTTAAATATATAAATTTGAAATTATCTATTTTAAATTAGAAATAATATAAAATTACAATCATTTTAATTACTGCAAATTTCCGTAAATTAGTTTTTTATTTTGTATTTTTTAAACGATATTGCTTTAGGCCCGTTAGACACTATAGAATTCGATGTCTATGTTTTTCTTATAAAGGCTTTATATTTTTTGTTATTAAGGTTCAATGTTTTTACGGTGAAAGTTTGACCAGATTAACTAAGGGTTTTTTTTTTTTTTTTTTAAACCTCTTAATGGCTTTTAAGTCTGAATCGTTCAGACATTTTTACATAACACCTCTTATTAATCATAACTAAAATAAGACTTCAGACTTTAGACCTCTTAAAAAACAAACGGCACCTAAGACTCCAAAATTGATGTCACTAGTTTTATAAAAATTGAACATTCTCAGATGGTCCTATAGAGCTGTTTGGTTAATTTTTCATTAAATACTTGTTTTTAGCAGCTTAATTAGCTTAATGAGAATCACAGTTTATTTAGTCAGCTATTTATGATTATTTGGTAGTGACTTAATGATATAGAAAGTGACTTATTCAATAACTTTTTAGGAGGAAGCTTTATGCATAAAATCAAGTTTTTCCATTCCATCCCTCCCAATTAAAAAAATATGTTCCTTTCATCTATGAAAAAATTCACTAAAACAAAAACTTTTCCAACCTATACATACGAATGAATCTATACAAACAATGACTTATAGAAAGCCAACTAATTAAAAAGCCCTCAAGTGCTGTATGGATAAAATTGGTTGTGCGGACTAATCTGTCTGTACAAATTTAGAATGTTTTTGTTTGAGAGGGTTTTTTCATAGATGGAAGGAAAACGTTTTTTTAATTGGGAGTCACACTTGGATTTTTTTTGACTTTATGCATAAAGCTCTTCTTAGAAGGTTAACTAATAAGCCACTTTCTATATTATTAAACCATACTAAACAATTATATATAGCTGATCGAATAAGCTACGAGTCTATTAAGTTTATTAAACTACTAACAAATAGACCTAAGTCAGTATAAATTTTGAAAACTTAATATATAAAAATTTAAATAAAAAATGTGGTTGAAAATGACAAAGGAGATGCCTGGGACCCCCTCCACTCTGTTCATAAATTGGTTTCACCTTTACATTATCCACACAAATTTATCTCGATCATCTAGTTCTTACTGCTTTTTGTCCTCAATATAAATGTACTTTTATATTTTTCTATTATATATTAAAATAAAATATTTAGTTTATTATATAATTAAATATTACATAAAAATATATTTAAAAACATTATTTTTGCTTATTAGTTTTGAAAAACCATCTCCAAAACTTGTATTTTTAAAATGTAATTTTTGATATAATTAAAAGAATTATACTATATATTTGAAGTAAAAAAATAGATATAATTTTGTGAAAAAACATCAAATATATTATAATTCTCTCAATTTTTTTTGTTATACCTTTTATTTGAGATACACTATCCTACACATAAAATCATTTTCAAAAATATGTTTCTCAAATAAGAATCAAAATAAATTATTTTTTTAATACAAAAATTCTTTTATATAACTATATAAGCTACATTATTTTATATAACATCAAGAATAATGATAAATTCAAGAAAGTGTTAAAATACAATCCAAATTGATTAGTTTTTGCTTCCCAAAAAGAAAACTATAGTCAACTTGCATATATATTCTGCACTCCTTTTAACTCATCACATATTAAGAGGACACATTATTTATTTTTTATAAATACTAGAAGCGTACTTGTACAATGCAGCGAGATACATCACAATTTTAATGTTTCATTTTATTTTTTTGTTGATTTACAGTACGATTTTGGATGGTTTTAAGAAAGTGATAATGTTTTTTTTTTATAAATTTGTTTAATTTAGGCTTAATAATATAATGTTTTTTATATAAAAAATTAAGTATTTTGTTAGAATTCAATGATTATCTTATATATTTTAATGACATCTAGAAAAAATAACCAATTACATATTATGGAAAGGTCTGCATAAAAGGAATGTCATGTACATACCAAATTGGTGGGTGTTAGAAGTCTACAGTAGTAATATGTATCTTGTGCTTTGAAACTTGTAAATTAAGAGATTTTTAAAATCTTGCATAAAATGATGGTACCTTGTGCCTAATAATTTTATTTAAAAGTTTTTTATCCGTGCTTTATAATATAGTATAGATATTTATATTAGACTAAATTACGTTTTTAGTTTCAATGGTTTGTTGAAAATTTCGATATTCGTCCATGTAATTTTAAAATTACGATTGTCATCGCCATAATTTATATTTCATTATTATGTATGTTCTTATGGTTTAAACTTGATTGCTTTATTCATCCTTATGGTTTATAATTCATTTCTATTTTAGTCCCTTATACTTGAAAGTAGTAATTAGCAGCAAGAATGAAAATATAAATGAATTGTAAACCATAGGGATGAAAACTGAAATTTTGAAACCAGAGGAAACAAACTACTGGGACAAAAAAATGTAGTTTGCTCTTATACTACAAGTTAATTGACCTTTTTATGTTACATGGAGAACAAAGTAAAAGTAAGCTCAACACCAAAAACAGGTTAAAGATTCATACAAATAGAAAAGTAAAAGTATGAGTAGAACTCTTGATACATTTAAGAACAGAGTAATTTATAGAGGTTGGTCTGATGGTCTTAATGTATATATTAATAATAGATTTAATATTCATATTTAAATCAAGGAATAAAGGTGTACGTGGTTCATCGGTTTGGATTGAAATTAAATGACCCTTTCAAGCTAATACTTACAATTTAAAGAATTTACAACTCAATTACAAATCAGATAGCTTCAAGATAAATTATTTTAGATCAAATTGAGTTAATCAGATTTTTATATACCTCTATATAATATACTACTATAAAATAGTTAATAATAACACAAAATAAACCAAAATAAGCTTATGCGATCCAAATTGAGTGGTAAATAATTTATTTATTTTTCTTGGATACTCCATCTTCTTGGGAGTGCGAAGGGATTTTTGTGTTAAAATATAATAAAATAAAACAAGATGGGTTAAATTTGGGGTTATTTTTTAGAACATCATTGGGCATGGGGTTTATTCCAAATTGCACAATCACCCTTTCTTTTAACAATATAAGATTCCGTTACCATTTTAAAAAGGAGCAATTGGCATTCTCTTTTTTATTACTTTATATCTTTATCCATTATAGTGTTTGATTCATTTGAGAAATCGTAAATAAATGAGAAATAGAGAAGTAATCCTAGCCATTCATATGGTCAAGATCAAATTTGACTAGTCAAATATTGCGGCTTTGACCGGTCAAAAGTTGCGGCTATCCCAAAAATAGAAAGACAATTTCGTAAATTTTTCAAAACACACGGGTTGTGTTCATATATGAACATGTATAATTCACATATGAACTATATGTTCATATATGAACCAGTGCAATTCATAACTGAACTCTTTTAACTGATTCATATATAAACCTTTGTGATTCATATCTGAATCAGTTGAACTAACTAACAGATTCATATATGAACCTTTGTGATTCATATATGAATCTGTATGAATCACAAAGATTCATATATGAATCAGTTGAACTAATTAACAAAGTCATATATGAATCTTTGTGATTCATACAGATTCATATATGAATTCATCCCGTCTATTTTACGAAATTATCCCTCTACCTTCTATAGACCACACAAGGAATTATCCGGTGCTTCGCGGTCAAAGCCGCAAATGTTGACCAGATGAATGACTAAGATTACTTCTCTATTTTTCATATATTTACCATTTCTCAAATGAACCTCTCCCAACTCATTTATTCTTATATATATTAACGTTTAGAAAACTTTAAATTACTAAAATATCAAAGAAAGTTATTCGACTTTTAAATTGGTATTAAATCAAAGAGGACTAAAACATTAAAATACCTTTTCAATTTAAAATTTGTTTCATGGTAAAAACATAAAGATATAAAGTTTGATGGTCAAAAAGTACAAAAAGAAAATAAGAAGAAGGCATTTGTCAATAAGTCATAGACAGGGTCGTTCCTAAGGATTTTGATGCTCTGTGCGAAAATGCTAAAAAAATGCCCCCGAACGGTTTCAAGTAAATAAAAGGACAAAAAATACGATTTTTAAACGGTTTGAAACCTAGTCAAGTTAGGCGGCTCATCCCTACACCAATTTTTATTAATTTAATAAAAAGTACAAAGGAGGGGGGGATAAACCAAAACCCCAAATTACAAAAAATACATCACCTAAAACGATGTCGTCGTTCATTTCTTGAAGCAAAAATATCAATCAATTTTTTATATTCGATATTCGCTAAAAATTTACTTTCAATACTCAAAATTGCTAACCCGTTTAGCCTTCTTGACTCATGGTAAACCGTAAATACGACTTCAATAACTCTAGCTTTGAAAAACTTCTTTCAGCGGATGCTACCGTGAAAAACAAAAAACTTTTAACATACTTCTAGACCAAACCATTTTGAATATCTTACAGCAAAAACAAAAAACTTTATCCAAAGCTTTTGAATAAACCAACCATTTTCTGTCATAAGAATCACCATTATATAGCTTACGAACATAATGTTCACAAGAAAAGTGTCTACCAACTTTATCTTCTGGAAATTGATGTTGGTTTCCCTTATAGGTCATTTTTCAGCAAGAATATCTTTCATTTTTTTAATCTAAGTCATCCCAAACCTGTGGATCAAAAATATCTAAATTAACTTCATCATTTTTTCATCGTCTCTAACTTCAGTGGCATTTTCAATAATTTCAACAAAATTATCAACTTCAGGCCCAACATTTTCAGGCACAATTTCAGACACGTTTTCAAAAACATTTTCATTCCTAACAAAATATCTATTTAATGATCCATGTAAAGATTGAGCATTTCTTGTTGTTTTTTCTTTCTTTTTCTATTTTGTGCGGTTGTGATCTAAGAAACATATTTAATGAGCATAAAAGGATAAAACCTGGATAAAGATCATGTTTCCTTTATTTCTAGTTTTCTCTTTTTCGAAATTTAGATGAGAAAGCCTTTTGTGCCATAGCCAGTTTACATCAGAAGAGGCTTTAGAGAGAAAACATAAGTTTTCAGTGGTAGTAGAGTCCATATCTATTACATAGACATTTTCTCTGCGATAACCACTGAGAGCAAGTTTTCCTTTCTCATTCACCACTGAACATGCTTTCTTAGAAAAGCGAACTTCGTAGTCTTTGTCACATAGCTGACTGATGCTCAGAAGGTTATGTTTCAGTCAATCTACATAAGCGAATCTTCTGAAGGTAGTTGTCCCATTGCTGAGGACACCAAACCCTCGGGTATAGCCTTTTCCATTTCCACCAAAAGTCATAGAGGGACCTTTCTCTTCCTTGTATTCAGTGAGCAAGTCTTTTTGTCCAGTCATATGACGAGAACATCCACTATCGAGATACCAGATGCCCTTTGATCCCTGCACACATAAGGAAGATTAAGCGTTGTTTGGTACCCACTTTTCAATGGGTCCTTTGGGGTTAGTGGAGATGAAAGGTTCAACAATCTTCACAGCAGATGAAGATTCAGCTTCAGTGGTAATCTTCACTTTTGTTAATTTCTTAACCTTAGTGGTATTTTTCACCTTGGTTGATTTTTCAGCTTTGGTGACCTTCTCAGCCTTAGAGGCATTTATCTTCACTTTAGCTGTTTTATCAGCTTTAGTGGCAGTTGGACATTTGCTTGCAATATGGTCAGTAAAACCACAGTGATAGCATTTTCTATATTTGAAAGTGGTTTTAGGACTGGGAGTAAAAGGTTTTGAGAATTTAAGATGAGCAGGGTCAGGTCCAAGAATGCTTTTAGCATGAGATCTGGGAGGAATTTTGATTTCTTCAGATCTCTTAGGCTTGAGATCAATCTTTAGCTTCGGAGGACAGAGATCGAAGATTTCTATCACAGAGCTAGAGGATTGATTCGCTGAAGGTTTAGAGGGAACTTTCAGCTTTGCTTTCTTGGTAGCCTTCTGAGGACGAAGAATGGATTTTCCTTTATCCGCAGACTTAAAGCCTTTGTATTTTTCCTCAAGGATAAAATTAGAAGAAGAAGGATAAAACTGATTATAAGAAGTATCAGCGATAGAAGTGACAAACGTTCCAAACTTAAGCATGGAACTTTCTTCTTTAGGCTCATCCTGTGGTGTCTAAAAACCAAGACCAGTTCTATCACTTTCAGGAGTTTGAGCATTTATTATCTCAGAGATCTTTGTTGATGATTTGCACCATTTTTCAACATGAGCCTTTTCTGCTTTTAGAGCAGCGATGGCTTGTTCACGTTCAATGCTGATGATTTCATTTATAATGACTTGATCTTTCAACTTTCTTTGATCTTTTCATGACATTTCTCTAACTGTTCAGCTAAGTTAACATTTTTGTTCTCAGCTAGAGTTTTGCCGTTTAGAGCATTATAAAGATCAATAGTCAACACATCAACAGCGCGACTTCTCTCAGCTTCAGGTAGAGATGGATTAGTAGAGATAGATACCTGAGATGATATATAGCTCATAGAAGTTTCAACTGGTTCTTCCACTTCTTCTTTAATCTCATCCATGAGGCAAAGATTAGCGACTTCTTCATCAGAACTTGATTCTTCTGATTCATCCCAGTCATGTTCTTCAGCAATGAGACCTTTACCTTTTCGCTTGTAGCTTTTCAGGTTTTGATATTTGTCTTTTAGCTTTAGGTATTTGTCATCGTTGGATCTTCTTGAGGTAGAAGGTTTAAAGACTTTCTTTGACCTGCACTCACTTGCAAAGTGTCCAATCTTTTCACAGTTATAGCAAGTAGCAGAAGCCTTATCAACAGGGGTTGATTTTGGCTTATCAGTGATAGAGAGAGGCTTATTTCTTTTGAAATTGCTCTTTCTTGCAAATCTCTTAAAAGAGTTTGTCGAGAGTGCTAAGGATTCATCAAACTCTGAAAGATCAGTGTATGATATATCCTCAGATTCAGAATCTAACTCAGTGATAGTGAGAGTAGATCACTGAGATGGAATTATTTCTGAAGAGACTAAAGCAACAGGAGTGCTTTTGGAGTCTTTAGAATCTTTTATAAGATTCTTCTTCAGAAGGTTTTATTGTTCATAGTTAAGCAATATTCCATATAAGGTGATGAGAGAAAGAGAATTTAAGTCTTTTGTCAGCTTGAGACATATTGAATAACTGTCCCAACATTCAGGAAGACATTCTAAGAATTTTGTTAGGACCTCAGAATTAGAATAGGTCCTACCAACGGTTCTTAGATCAATGATTAAGCAGTTAAACCGCTGATGAACGTCAGAAAGAGATTCATTCTTACCAGCGATGAAACTTTCATATTGTCTTGCCAAGTTAATCTTTCGAGTCTCTTGGATTTCAGTGGTGCCTTCGTATTGAACACAAATGGTTTCCCACATTTTTTAGAAGTTTTAAGATGCATGATGGAATGAAAAACTTCATCAGGCAGAGCCATTGAGATAATGGTTTTTGCCCTTGCATCTATACCAACCTTCTTTTTGTCTTCATCACTCCACTGTCTTATCTCCTTAACTACATGGCGTTCAGGGACAGCAGGAGTGGTGGCAGTAGCTGGAACTGCAGCTATAATTCTGACAGGTTCATAGGGTCCATTTTCTATATACTCAGGTATAATAGGATCTGCACCTTCAAGAAATAGCATCATTCAATTTTTCCATAGAGAAAAGTTATCTCTGTTAAATCGAGGAGGTTTAGAAAGTAAACCATTATCATAGTAGTTAGTGTTTCTGTTAAGTGCCATTTGAGAATAGTAAAGAAGAGAATAAAGCAAGATCTTGTTTATCAGATTAAACAGTCTGCTCTGATACCACTTGTTGGTCCCGGAGGTGCTTAACAAGTTTGTAGAAGGGGGGGTTGAATACAAACACATAAATTAAAGTTTAATAAATTGTTTATTGATAAATCAAACACAATTTACAAGTTCGTTGCGAAATAAGATTAAGACAGACTCAATCTAAACAAACTTAAGAAACACTAAGATCGTTGCACAAGAATATAGAGAAAGGGGGTTTTAGAAGTATAGAAAACAAAGGTTTCTATATTGGTTCAAGAATTGAGCACACTCTCAGAAGGAAAGGTGATCTTTCTATTTATACCCTATGCATTAAATGCATGGCAGGGTACTTTACACGTGTCATTCAGTGATTGGCTTTGTTAGTCTGACTTTTGGGAGACATGCTTTCGGTCGTATCATGAACAGTGTAGTTGACAGAGTTGTTGTACGATTTGTGGCAGAGATATGTCCGTTCTGACACATCGTACTGGTTGTGCAAGGTAAGACAAAAGGAAACTTGAGGCATAAGCTTTGTGATCGATTGATCGCTGAATATCTCTTTCTTCAGAGATATAAAGAGGTTCAGCTATCGCTGAAGCTTTTCCTCATGTTCCTTCACGTATAAGTAGAGTTGTCTTTGCTTCACTGACATCCGCATCAGGTCACTAGTAGACTTCTCTTTGTTCAGTGGCTTCGTCTTCGATTCAGCTATGAACATATGTTGACGCGAGACTTGTCTTCAGGGATTACGTTACTGTTTACATCAGAACTATCAGCGATAACTGAACAGACTCAGTCTGATCACTGATAGTGAAACACTAATACATATGAATGTTTGTAAGAAGGACTATCAGCGATAACTGAACAGACTCAGTCTGATCGCTGATGGTGAAACACTAATACATATTAAACGTAATTTTCACTAAGTATAAAAGAGGGTCGTTATCAAATCACTGAGAGAGCTTGGATCAACAGTCAGCTTCCGTAAATGTATAGTCACTCATATTTCTTCTTTGAACAATGATGACTAGATACCAAATTCTGATAAACTTTTTTCAGACGAACCTCTTTCACAATGACTATCTTTGATTTACTCTTTACAGGTCTTTGTGCTTGCCTCAGATAGTTGATCATATCAACATACTCTTGTTGATATTCCATAGGCTTGTCTTTGACTCCCAATATCCGAAAGATGTCTATAGGTCTAATACGATGCATAAAAACCTTCTTCTTCTACTCTTCAAGAAATGGAACTGTAAGAGCATGTCTCATATGTCTTAACTCAGCTTCTGTAGGACCAAAATCAGCTTCAGGTGTATTAACATTGGAAGGACCGACTTCATCTGTGTTAGGCATGTTAGGAATGTAAACAGTTTCATCATTAACATGATCATCATCAGAATCATTCATCAAATTTTCTATCTTCTTCTTTGACCTTCCAAAACTTCTCATACAAATCATCTTCATCATCTAAAGTTAGGTCAATGATATCAACAGAAGAGATGTCAGTGATCATCAATGCTTCTTCTCTAGTAGCTACCTTAGGCTTTTGAATCTTTGGGTACTACTTCAGAATCAACATATAAAACCAATTCTATGCATTCAGTATCCTGATTCTTTTCTTGATTTTTGAGCCTGATCTACATTTTCTCCATATCCTTCAAGATTAACTATCTCAACACTGTGCTCAAATTCTCCCAAAGTTCTCTGCTACTTAGTCGTCTTATCCCCCTCATGATCATGATCATGTCTCTTGCGAGAACTTTCAGTTTGAGACTTGCAGGATGACTGAACAACCTTAAAAGGACCAAAGAATGCTTGTTGTATGGCATTGATTGATTTTAGAACATCATCCTTGAATGCATTAAACTCAGTAGCACGGACAACATCTGCTGGCAACTGAGGAACCACTAGAGGAACTGCTTGTGGTTGTTGAGACCTCAGAAGACCAACAAGATTAGCATCAGCTTGGTCAGCAGGTGATTGAGATAGTAGTTTGGCAAACAGCAGAGACTTCAGCTCGTCCACATACATGTCAACATTCTGTACTGGTGGAGCAGGTTGCTCTGTTTCAATAATAGGATCCTTTTCTTTCATCATCCTTTTAACTCCTACAACCTGTTCAAAAATATGTTCCTTCAAACTAGATTCAACAGCCTTTAAGGCGCCGTCGAGGAGCTCCTTTGACACAAAGTCAGGTAATCTAACACCGGAGTCACTTAGACTTTCCGTTGTCACAACAGTTGACAAGGCAACCGTGTGGCCTGTGTTCAATGCTGTAATATCGTTAACATTGATAGGACTTCCACTCAATCCTTGTAGTTCAACTTGTGAATCTACTATAAGTGTTCCGATCGGGTCACAAAGACTTCTGATAAAAAGAGATGTATCATTGTGTGACCTAGGAATAAAAATTGGCAATTCAAAAGGCACTAGACTCGATTGTGCACTGAAAGGAAGTGAGAACTAGGGTTGTGGTTCTCTATCTTCAATATCTATGCTTTATGAATGAAAGCTAGATAGATTTGTGTTAAATCCCCGTGTGTATGTGAGATTATCACCTGTTGTAAGGTGGTAGAATGGCTGGTTTGGGCGTGCAATTGCATAAGTGGGGTACTTATGTCTTATTCAATACCTGCTCGCAACACATGTGGCCTAGTAGTAGATGTGGTTGCCCTTCCAGATACGTATGTTCGGGTACACACACTCTCACCAGATTCTTTTTCTCTCCTTTCACTACAGCTCACATTGATATTTTCAACTATAACTCCCTCATATCTCCTTATTTCCTCTACCACATTGTGAACAGTGGCATCAACATCAATCTCCATAGCATCATTCCCATGATCAAAGTCATCATTATCATTATCGTCACTGTCATCATCAGATCCACCATCATCATTGTTATTAGCATCATCTTGATCATCATCAGTACCAGCAGTAGCAGTGTGTACAGATTCAGTTTCAGCATCACTTTGTGCTTGATCTGACTCAGTCACAAATTCTGGACTTTCCTCGGCGTTCTCTTCCTGACTGCCTGATTGAGGAATGCTAGCAGAGCCTTGTTGAGATGTAGAATCAACATGATATGAGGCAGTTTCATGTGATCCCACAGCCTCCGGTTCAGAATTATGTCCCCCTCCAATTCCCCTCTCAAAATGTTCCCTCTGCTCTCCCCGTTCAAGTACCCCCTGGGTAACAGGAACCCTCACTGACACCACTCTCCTAAGGTTTGAGCCTTGGGCAGGGGCAATCGGTGTTGCTCGTCCCGTAGACTCTCTGTAATCTTTAACACACTCGGAGTCTGGATCAGCATAAGCTAAAAGTGCTTAAGGTACTGGCATATTGTAATTGAATGTCTTCTTTTGTCTCATCAGGTATCTCATTGGATGTTCTGGTGCATATTGATGTTCCCTTCTCCTTGGAATGTCTCGGTTACATCTGATCTTGCTTCGGATAATCAAAGTCAGGAATCTTTGGTACGACACAATGATTGGGGCTTTAGAAGTTCTCTTTGATATCACCCTTTCATAGAGCTCATTCCATAAGACAAAAGAATAGTCTACATGGAGATAATAAACTATAGCATGGAACAACTTCAGAATATGGATAATGGCATTATTAGTTCCTTGATGCTTTCCTGTAAGGCACTTGCTGATTACTGAGAATAAGGTGTAGTAGAATGGAGGCAGGTTGTTCTTCTTGAAATGACTGACCTGAGTGAGCTGGCCAACATAACCCATAACTCTTATTCCCTCAAAAACTTTAGCATCAGTTGGGAATAAATCAAATGAAGTTTTGCCTTCTCTGGAATAAGCCTCTGATAACCTCAAGATGTACCTCAGTCTCTGATAATCCAAGATTGACTTGTAATGATCAATCTGGATTTCAAATTGTGGTTCTTCAGCATCCCTGATGAATGTGATGGTTTTCCAAGCTTGCTGCAAGTATAGAAGTAGCACTGTAGCTCTGCACACCAATGCATAGTGCATAGGATGGCCATTCAGAATCTCCAACACAGTGGATCAATGTTAAGATGTTCAAAATCCACAAAGTGGTTGTTCGGATACAACAACTTTTTTTCTAATGATGTGATGAGAACAAGATCAGGATTCACTCCAGGTTGAGGTTGGTAATCAGATCGGGATGAGGGCATAGGATTTTCCCTTGAAACTTGTGGTAAGTTCTCATCCATCTGAGCCTCCTGTTCAACAGATTGGTTTTCTGCCATTGAATACAAGTAAATGAGAAATTATGGACAGATGTTCATTTTGTCAGTTAAAAACCCAAAATCTCATTTTGAAAAAAAAATCTAAAAATCCACTAAGTGTGGAATTCGCATAGCATATGAACAATCGTGCTTTTTGCATAACAAAGAAATGACACTTTTCGCATGAGTCAATATGCAAAATCTTAACTTGTGAAAATTTGACACTTGAAAGGAAGTCATATGAAACTTAAAGTTTTGAATTTTAATCTGTAATATGAACAAGTCATGAAATTCACCAAGAACTCGTAGGGTTCTTCAAGGATGTGAAGAACTCACAGAGTTCAAACATTCAAAATTTCTTTAAGTCCAGATTTTTGTTCAAAATTTTTTCATTAAAACTCAAAATTAATTCCACAGATTATGTTGAAATTTGTATTAAACCAATAATCCAACAATGATTTTCATTATTAAGTCCATTAAAAATCAATATTAGTCCTAGAACACTCGAAGAACAATGATGAAGTTCGTAATATAACACCCCGAATTTCGTTTGGCCGTTTTGCGAGGTTGTTTAGAGGAAAAGGAGGTCTCTGCGTCTGTCTACAGGGCGCACAGGTCGTGCGCCCTCCTTCAGAGAAAACACACGGGGCGTGCGTATGAAACAGTGGCGAGACAGTGGGCTTGCACACGGGTCGTGCGCATTTCCTTCTTTGAGAGATATTTTCATATATCTCTCAATATCAGTCTCTCTCTCTTTCTTTTCTTCATTTCTTCTTTCGATCTTCGAGGTAGCTTTTGGTTGCTAGTTTTCGGTGTTTCTAGCAAGAGGTCGGTGTTTTAAGCTTCACCTCTTCGTCGTGATCGATATCTGGTTTTCCGGGTTTTTATCCAAAAACCTACTGGTGAGTTCCTACTACCATTTTACAAACTTTATACATGTCAAAACTCTTATTTGCGAAATCCGAAGTATTTCTACGGTATGATTTCATGTTCTCTACATTTTGATATAAATGAAGTTTTTGGTGATTTTCGGGGTTCCCGATCAGTTTTGACTAAAATGACTGGTTCCGCCTTATTGAAGTAAATGATGTTTTACTTGCACATTATGTGGATATGTGAAAAGAATGTTTAAGAACTCATTTTAATGATTTTCATTCTTACCAGAAGTTGAACTGGAAATGACATTTTGTTTATAAAATGTGTTTATACCATATGTTTATTTATGGTTGGTCACATATGTTGTTGTGATGAGTCTATACCATTACTAGCGGATCCCTAGGTTTTGAGTCGACTGTATTGTTGGGATGTCATATTCCCCATTTTGTAACTATGGATGCATATTATCCTCGGGGGCAACTTGGTACGGTTATGTGAGGCCGGATACTAGCCATGGTTCATAGTGATCCTAGTGAAGGAGTATACATTGGTTTTGCTTGGGGCTAGATCTCACGTTGTAGCACGGACTTATGTGTTCGTATCCTCAGATTCCAATTGTTTAGCTCATAACTCGGATTGGTGGTCTACTTTGTGTTACACCACAATCCTTGGTAAAATGGTTCTTTTGTCATCGTATGATGAGTTTTGGACCGAAAAGGCCCGGTTGTGGCGAAATGTTATCTTTTATAAATTAAACCTTTATGAAAAGATTTCCTTATGATACTGATGTTTATATTTCGGGAAGTTTATAAAAGAACTACTTGTGCATTAAATTGTGAGGTTTTGGAAAGAAGGTTTATGGTATCGTTTTAATGGATTTCATTCTTATCAACAGTTAACTTGGAAATGCTTATTTGAAAAGATTCCCTTTGTTACAAAAGTTTATATATCTTGAAATTTATAAACTGTATGTTCTCACAAGGCTTTAAGCCTAACACTTTTTCTCAAATGATGTGTATAACAGGTTTCCCTTAGCGGTGGGTTGCACAGGGTCTTTGAGAGTCAAGTGTGGACTCAAGGCATTTTGAGATGTCTATTATTTTGGCGTTGGGCATTGTTTAAGTCCCATCTTTTAGTGAACTTTGGTTCGTCAAGTGATGTAGTCTAGACAATTATGTTTAGATTAGTTTGTTGATGAATTCTATATCCGTTCAGATTTTGTATAGTCTTAAGGACTGATCCCCTTTATGGGAAGTTTATATCAATACGGATGTCTTGTTGCCATATTTCCAGGTTTTATTTTACCCTGAATTTTAGAGTGTTACACGTAAGGTCACAAATTGTCAAAAGTCCAATTTCAGTTCAAAATAGTTCAAATCAGTCTATAAAAATCCACAAGAATGTTCGAAAACACAATCCAAACACCATTTACAAGGTTCAATCCATTAACAAGTACATATGTTCATATTTAAGTTCAAAAAGACAAAGTTTCGATCTGAAGGGTTTTAAGTAGATGAACAGTCTTATCGATCAAAACCCTAAAATTAGAATCAAAGAACCTAAAACCATGTATACAAACCCAAATAGAACAAGAATCAAACATAAAACAATCATAAGAACCAAGATTAATCGTACCCTGAGTCGATTCGAAATCTGGAAGTCAAAGTTCATATAGAAGGATTTTGAGAGAACAAATGTCTAAGTGTAAGAATTAGTAGAAAAGCCTTTGAGAAAAGTGAGTTGAAACTGAGACAACACTTGTATTTGTGAGGTCCAATGATCACAATTTAATCAATGTAATTAGAAGAACAAGAGATGATTGGGAGGAATTGTTTGTTTATTCACACAATCTAGAGAGAGGAAATGTTTCTCTCTCTAGAAACACTAAGAACACGTACAAGCTACATTTTTAAATGAAAAACTTACTTTCTACAATACAAACAATTCCTATTTATACCCTCACACCCTTGTTTACATTAAAGCCAAACCCAATATACAAGGCCCAAAATACAATAATGATAACTTTACAAAACTTCCAATACTTAGAACATTTTATGTTCTAACATTCTCCCCCTAAGTTTTGTAAAGGAATCATTCTCTTCAAGCTTCAGCTCTTCTCCCCCTTGATTTATGTAGAAAACTTAGCGTTGCTTAAACTTCAAAACAGCTCCGGCTCCCTCTTGAAAATAGCTCTTATCCTTGAAGTTTCAACTTTAATACTAGATTTGATGTAGACAATAACCTCGACTGAGTGCACAAAAAGACAACTTTTATCTCTTGTAAATTCAACACATTCGTTATGCCTACAAGAAAGAAATGTGCGAATTATGACGTGACAACCAAAGTGCATCTTCAGTTTATAACACCGGATCTGTCTTTGAACGCGAGTTGAATAGAAATTCAGCTTAAGAACTTATTCTGATCAGCTTGCAGGAGGAAGCATCTTGTAGCAAACACTACTAAACAAGGGTTAGAAGAAAATTCTGATATATGTTCAACAACTGATGAAATACGCTAATTTTCTAATTGCTTTCCAGAACACTGAACAAATAAACTCATATCTCTTTTCTTCATGAATCAGTTGGATGATTATAAACACTCAAAACACCGGAATAATGATTGCAGATACTCAGGCTGCTAATACAATCCAATCAGAGACTAAATCCAAACATCCAGTATCTGAAAATCTTGACTGGCATGAGCACTCGTGAAAATCTAGATCAGTTGCTAAAAATATGTGACCAACAGAAGATAAGAATGATGTCACATATGCATTACGCGGAAAATCTCGGGAACTGGGCATAATATAAGCAAAATGGGTTTTGAACAGTCACTTTTCGTATCCCACATGAACAAACTTTTCGTATAACAAACAATTCGCAGACCATTAAGCTTTTCAGGACACAATTCGCATGGGCCATGAGACGAAACCTCAACTTTTCGCATAGGCTTGTATGTGAATTTCATCTCTTCGTATCAGCCTATATGCTAATTCCTCGCTTTTTGCATATAATATCATGCGAATTCCTCGCTTTTCGCATATAATATCATGCGAATTCCTCGCTTTTCGCACAAGGAAGGATGCTCATTCTTTCACTGTGATGCGAATTCTTCCCTTGGAAAATATTTCAGCCTCAAAGAATTCGTATCGATGCAAATTCCATACTTAGAAAATATTTCATCCTGGAAGCCACTTTTCGCATACAACGTCATGCGAATTTCTCACTTTTCGCACAATGTGAGTTGCGAATTCCATCTTTTCGCACACAACTTAAGCATAGTAGCATGCGAATTCTCCACTTTTTGCACATAGCTACTTGCGAATTCCGTACTTAGAAAATTTTGTTGTGTCCAAGGATGATGTGTCATGCGAATTCCTCGATACTTAGCCATGCGAGTTCTTCATGCGAGTTCTTCAATATCATGCGAATTTCTTAGATCCTACGAATGTTTTCAACTTAAACTCCAAAAATCTTCAAATTCTCCTTCAATTCTTCGAATTTTGTGATGAAATTTTGTGAGCAAGTTCGAAAATCACTTCTGAGCAACTTTGTAGTTGATGATCTTCTACAATAACCACTTCAAGATATAAATCGATCATCACACAGTGAACAATTTATTTTCGAACTAAAATCCTCGAATTCAATCAAATCTACCACATCCGTTGAAATTAAGCATTGTAATTGACTCCATATGATTCGACTTTGAGCATAGAATCAATTTAACATCATAGTTCAACCAATTAAGCACCAAATTGAAGAATTTGAAATCCACAGGATACTGTTCATGCGACCAAGTCACTGTTCCATTGAAAAATTGCAATCTCGATTGTTTCGATGAATAATTTCTTCGATTAGGCTCTGATACCACTTGTGAGGCCCAATGATCACAATTCAATCAATGTAATTAGAAGAACAAGAGATGATTGGGATGAATTGTTTGTTTATTCACACAATCTAGAGAGAGGAAATGTTTCTCTCTCTAGAAACACTAAGAACGCGTACAGGATACATTTTGAAATGAAAAACTTACTTTCTACAATACAAACAATTCCTATTTATAACCTTACACCCTTGTTTACATTAAAGCCCAAACCCAATATACAAGGCCCAAAATACAATAATGATAACTTTACGAAACTTCCAATACTTAGAACATTTTATGTTCTAACAGTATTTATACTCAAAGATGTGGGTGACACGTGGCACGATTTGAGTGGCCATTCCACTTTTCGCAGGCTGAAGATAATCGGACTTGTCTCAAAAAATGATAAGTTGTGTGTGAACTTTTCGCATGAAACGATATGCAAAAAGTTATGCCTATGGAAGAATTCGCAAACCACTATGTGCGAATTGTGACTTTTCACAGACCAAAGGATGCGAAATGTTCACTTTTCGTAGACCATAGGGTGCGAAATGCTAACTTTTCGCAAACGATAGGATGCGAATTGTTTCTTTTCGCAGACCAAAGGTCTGAATTGTAACTTTTCGCATACAACTATGTGCGAAAAGTAAACTTGGCCAAAAAATTTAAAACTTTCCAAAGATGGCATTTTGACTTTTCAAAGTTCTCCAAAAATAGAAACTTTCCCACAAAGGAAACTTTCCAAAAATGGAATCATTTAAGCTCAAAAATGGTTTTTCACTTTTCAAAACATTTACAAACTGAGTCAGATACTCCCCCTTGAACTTTGATCAGTAATTTCCGCAAAAACAGAAATTATCTAGGTATTCATTGTACATGAATCCTCAATAGTTAGAAGTATCCTTTCATTTCGCTCCCCGTTAACAAATGCATAATCAAATATTAAACTTGAACTGATTAGAAATACTTACATTTGATATAAATCAGATATGCACCTCCTTCATATCTGCAGAAATTCAAACAATTCATCAAATATTCTTGAACTTCCCCTAAAATCAATATTCATTTATCAAAATTTAATCTCCCCTTTTTTTTTTTAAATAAAATCAGTATCTATGAAATACAATCTCCCTCAAAATGTAAACAATCTTCCCCAATTATAAAAATACATAAATACTCCCTTTGAAAGATATAACATTTAGAGTATCCTTGTTTCTTCATCTTTGAAGTTTGAGTCCTAATCTGATATGATTAGAAGTCAACATCTTTTATCTTTGAGGTACAGGTTCTAAACTGTAGTGTTTAGAAGCCATATGTCCTTACTCCCCCTACACGGTTGATTCCTGCAAAACAGATTTAACAGGTTTTGGTACCCATATGAACTTGGGTCCAAATTGGTTAGTCCTTGGAATCCTTTTAGAATTGGTTCCATATATGTTGTATGCAGAATCATAGGAAGTAACTCTATAAGATCCATACTAGTGGTTAGCATAAGCTTTTTGCACAAAATCATTTGTACCACAATAAGAACAACAAATTTTCTTTTTAGCTAATCTGATTAAATGATTTACAGAATAAGTAAAATCAGACTTAGCAAAAGATTTACCTTTTGGAGCATTGTTCTTCTTTACCTTTGAAATAGAAGCAAATGATTTCTGATATGCCTTAGCTTCAGCTGAACCTTTCACAACCCAGATCATCTAATCTCCTTTAGATGCTTTATTTCCATGAGATTTTGAAAAATAGCTAACTGAGCCATCCACAGATTTGTTATAAAAGAGATTTGAAGTGTTGATCCAAACTCTCTCAGTGATTTGATAACGACCCTCTTCTATACTTAGTGAAAATTACGTTTTAGTATGTATTAGTGTTTCACCATCAGCGATCAGACTGAGTCTGTTCAGTTATCGCTGATAGTCTTTCTTATAAACATTTCTATGTATTAGTGTTTCACTATCAGTGATTAGACTGAATCTGTTCAGTTATCACTGATAGTTCCTAAAGTAAACAGCCAACGTAATCCCTGAAGACAAGTCTCGCGTCAACATATGTTCATAGCTGAATCGAAGATGAAGCCGCTGAACAAAGAGAAGTCTACTAGTGACCTGATGCGGATATCAGTGAAGAAAAGACAACTCTACTTATACGCGAAGGAACATGAGAAAAAGCTTCAGGGTTAGCTGAACCTCTTTATCTCTGAACTTAGAGATACTCAGCGATCAATCGATCACAAAGCTTATGCCTCAAGTTTCCTTTTGTCTATCCTTGCACAACCTAGTACGATGTGTCAGAACGGACAAGTCTCTGCAACCATTCGTACAACAACTCTGTCAACTACACTGTTCATGACCCGGCCGAAAGCATGTCTCTCAAAAGTCAGACTCCCAAAGCCAATCAGTGAATGCCACGTGTAAAGTATCCTGCCATGCATTTAATGCATAGGGTATAAATAGGAATTTCACCCCTTCATCTGAAGGTGTGCTTCATCCTTGAACTCAATATAGAAACCCTTGTTTTCTATATCTCTAAATCCCCCTTTCTCTGAATTTCTTGTGCAATTATCTTAGTGTTTCTTGAGTTTGCTTAGATTAAGTCTGTCTTAATCTTATTCCGCAACAAACTTGTAAATTGTATTTTGATTCTTCAATAAACAATTTATTAAACTTTAAATTCTGTGTTTGTATTCAACCCCCCCCCCTTCTACAAACTTGTTTAGCACCTTCGGGACCAACAAGTGGTATCAGAGCAGTTTGTTTAAATCTAATAAACAAGATCTTGCTGTATACTCTTCCTTGCTATTCTAAAATGGCATTAAACACAAACACAAACTACTATGATAATGGTTCACTTTCTAAACCTCCTCGATTTAGCAGAGATAACTTTTCTCTATGGAAAAATCGAATGATGCTATTTCTTGAAGGTGCGGATCCTACTATACCTGAATATATAGAAAACGGACCCTATGAACCTGTTAGAATTATAGCTGCGGTTCCCGCCACTGCCACCACTGAAGCTGTCCCTGAACGATATGTCGTTAAGGAAATAAGACAGTGGAGTGATGAAGATAAAAAGAGGGTAGGCATAGATGCAAAGGCAAAGACCATTATATCAATGGCTCTGCCTGATGATGTTTTCCATTCCATCATGCATCTGAAAACTTCTAAAGAAATGTGGGAAACCATATGTGTTCAATATGAGGGCACCACTGAAATCCAAGAGACTCGAAAGATTAACTTGGTAAGACAGTATGAAAGTTTTATCGCTGGTAAGAATGAATCTCTTTCTGACGTTCATCAGCGGTTTAACTGCCTAATCATTGACCTAAGAACTGTTGGTAGGACCTATTCTAATTCTGAGGTCCTAACAAAATTCTTGGAATGTCTTCCTGAAAGCTGGGACAGTTATTCAATATGTCTTAAGCTGACAAAAGACTTACATACTCTCTCTCTAAGCACTCTATATGGAATACTGCTCAATTATGAGCAATCTAATCTCCTGAAGAAGAATCTTGTAAAAGATTCTAAAGACTCTAAAAGCACTCCTGTTGCTTTAGTCTCTTAAGAGATAATTCCATCTCATAAATCTACTCTCACTATCACTGAGTTAGATTCTGAATCTGAGGATCTATCAGACCCTGATCTTTCAGAGTTTGATGAGTCCTTAGCACTCTTGACAAACTCTTTTAAGAGATTTGCAAGAAAGAGCAACTTCCGAAGAAGTAAACCTCTCTCTCTTACTGAAAAGCCAAAATCAATTCCGATTGATAAGGCTACTGCCACTTTCTATAACTGCGAAAAGATTGGACATTTTGCTAGTGAGTGCAGGTCGAAAAAGGTCTTCAAACCTTCTACCTCAAGAAGATCCAGTGATGACAAATACCAAAAGCTGAAGAACAAATATCAAAAGCTGAAAAGCTATCAGCGAAAAGGTAAAGGTCTCATCGCTGAAGAACACGACTGGGCTGAATCAGAAGAATCATCTTCTGATGAAGAAGAAGTCGCTAATCTTTGCGTAATGGCTGAGATTAAAGAAGAAGTGGAAGAACCATCTGAACCTTCTATGAGCTACATATCATCTCAGGTATCTATCTCTACAAATCCCTCTCTGCCTGAAGCTGAGAGAAGTCGTGTTGTTGATATACTGACGATTGACCTCTATAATGCCCTAAACGACAAAACTCAAGCTGAGAATAAAAATGTTCATTTAACTCAAGAGCTAGAGAAATGTCATGAAAAGATCAAAGAACTAAATCTTTTAGAAGAAAAGTTAAAAGATCAAGTCATTATAAATGAAATCATCAGTATTGAACGCGAACAAGCCATCGCTGCTCTAAAAACAGAAAAGGCTCATGTTGAAAAATGGTGCAAATCATCAACAAAGATCTCTGAGATAATAAATGCTCAAACTCCTGATTGTGATAAAACTGGTCTCGGTTTCTGGACACCTCAGGACGATCCTAAGGAAGAAAGTTCCTCGCTTAAGTTTGGAACTTTTGTCACCTCTTTCTTTGACACTTCTTATAATCAATTCTATCCCTGTTCTTCTTCAAATCCCATTCATGAGGAAAAATCCAAAGACACTAAGTCTACGGATAAAGGAAAGTCCATTCTCCTTCCTCAGAAGGCAAACAGGAAAGCAAAGCTAAAAGTTCCTTATAAACCTTCAACTAAGCAATCCTCTAGCTCTGTGATAGAGATCTTTGATCTCTGTCCTCCAAAGCTGAAGATTGACCTTAAACCATCGAGATCTGAAGAAATGAAAATACCTCCCAGATCTCAAGAGAAAAGTCTTCTTGGACCTGGCCCTGCTCATCTTAAACTTGCAAAATTTTCTACTTTTGGTCCTAAAACCATTTTCAGATATAGAAAATGTTATCACTGTGGTTTTACTGATCATATTGCAAGTAAATGTCCAACTGCCACTGAAGCTGATAAAATAGCTAAAGTGAAGAAAAATGTTTCTAAAGCTGAAAAGGTCACCAAGGTTGAAAAATCAACCAAAGTGAAAAATACCACTAAGGTTAAGAAATTAACTAAAGTGAAGATTACCACTGAAGCTGAATCTTCATCAGCTGAGAATACTACTGAACTTACCTTATCCACTAACTCTGAAGGACCCATTGAAAAGTGGGTACCAAACAACGCTTAATCTTCCTTATGTGTGCAGGGATCAAAGGGCATCTGGTATCTTGATAGTGGATGTTCTCGTCATATGACTGGACAAAGAGACCTGCTCACTGAATACAAGGAAGAGAAAGGTCCCTCTGTGACCTTTGGTGGAAATGGTAAAGGATATACCCGAGGGTTTGGTGTCCTCAGCAATGGGACAACTACCTTTCGAAGAGTCGCTTATGTAGATGGACTGAAGCACAATCTTCTAAGCATCAGTCAGCTATGTGATAAAGACTATGAAGTACGCTTTACTAAGAAAGCATGTTCAGTGTTTAATGAGAAAGGAAAACTTGCTCTCAGTGGTCATCGCAGAGAAAATGTCTATGTAATAGATATGGACTCTACTATCACTGCAAACTTATGTTTTCTATCTAAAGCCTCTTCTGATGTCAACTGGCTATGGCATAAAAGGCTCTCTCATCTAAACTTCAAAACCCTGAATTCTCTCTCATCTAAGGAACTGGTTTCTGGTCTTCCTCAGCACTCATATGCTAAAGAATCTCTCTGCTCAGCATGTGAAAAAGGAAAACAAACAAAAGCAAGTTTCAAGTCGAAACAAGTTTCCTCAGTGACAAGTCCTCTTCAGCCCTTGCATATGGATCTGTTTGGCCCTGTCAACATCCAATCAATAGCTGGAAAGAAATATACACTTGTCATTGTAGATGAATATTCTCGCTACACCTGGGTTATCTTTCTTCGCTGTAAGAGTGATACTCCAGAAGAACTAATATCTTTTGTGAAAAAGATGGAAGTGCTGAACAATCTTACTGTTCGTTCAATAAGAAGTGATCATGGAACTGAATTCAAAAATAGTTCCCTGAAAAATTTCTTTGAGAACAAGGGAATCTCTCACAACTTCTCCTCATTAAGAACACCACAGCAAAACGGAGTTTCTGAAAGAAGAAACAGAACGATCATAGAAGCTGCCAGATCAATGCTCAGCGATTCTCATCTCCCTACTCAATTTTGGGCTGAAGCTGTAAACACTGCATGTTTTACTCAAAACAGATCGCTGATAATAAAACGATTTGGGAAGACAGCTTATGAACTTTTTGTTGGAAGAAAGCCTTCTATCAGCTTTCTTCATATCTTTGGTTATCAATGCTTTATCTTAAACAACAGAGATCAACTTGGAAAGTTCGACCCAAAAGCTGATGACGGAATATTTCTAGGATATTCCTCCATCTCCAAAGCCTACAGAGTCTTCAACAAAAGAAGACAAACCATAGAAGAAACAATTCATGTCACTTTTGGTGAAACTCGCTCAGCGAACTCCAAACCAATAGCTGACAATGAAGAGTTAAATGCTTGGATGCTTTCTCACTACAGAGAAACTGAACCTTTCTTCTCAAACCATCAGCATTCAGATCATCCAGTCGCTGATGATGATCCAAACATTATACATCCTACCGCTGAATCTACCTCATGGGTTTCAGCTGAACCTCTAAACACACTCCTACCATCAAATCTGCCTTCGTCTGAAAACCTCTCCAGTGAAACTACTCAACAGTTAATCACTGATGAACCTCAATCTTCATCATCAATAAACATTCAAATTGTTGATCCAACCTCTAAGTTAAGCAATAATGCTTCTGCTCAGCGATGGACCAAAGATCACCCAATAGATCAAATTCTTGGTGATCCAGATGCAGGTATTCAGACACGACGAAGCTCAGGTAATATCTGTCTCTTTGTAAACTTTCTCTCTTTAATAGAACCAAAGAAGACTGATGATGCCCTCAGAGATCCAAACTGGGTCAGCGCTATGCAAGAAGAGCTGACTGAATTCTCTCGAAACAAAGTTTGGAATCTCATTCCTAGACCATCTGATAAAACTGTAATAGGCACCAAATGGGTGTTTAGAAACAAGTTAGATGAACATGGAACTGTAACCCGCAACAAGGCTCGACTTGTTGCTCAGGGATACAGACAAGAGGAAGGCATAGACTATGATGAAACCTTTGCCCCTGTGGCTAGGCTCGAAGCAATTCGACTATTCTTAGCTTATGCAGTCTATAAAGACTTCATCGTGTATCAAATGGACGTAAAATCAGCGTTTCTAAATGGAAAGCTGAATGAAGAAGTCTATGTAGAACAACCACCAGGGTTCTATGACCCTATACATCCAAATTATGTTTATAAATTGGATAAGGCTCTCTATGGTCTAAAACAAGCCCCTCGTGCTTGGTATGACACTCTCTCATCTTTTCTTATCTCTGAAAATTTTGAACGTGGCAAAATTGATAATACGTTATTTTTCAGAAAAATAAAAGGTCATATAATTTTTGTACAAATATATGTTGATGACATAATATTTGGTTCTACTAACCCATCTCTGTGTACTTGCTTCGCTGAAAGAATGAAGAAAGAATATAAAATGAGTATGATGGGTGAGCTGACATACTTTCTTGGTCTTCAGATTAAAAAATCTGACAAAGGTACTTTTATCAGCCAAGGTAAGTATGTTAAAGATATGCTGAAGAAGTTTGATCTTACTCAAACTTCAGCGATGAAAACTCCTATGGCACCACCCCTGACACTTAACAAAGATCCTTCTGGAAAACCTGTTAATGTCACTACCTATAGAGGAATGATAGGCTCCCTGCTGTATCTTACAGCAAGCCGACCTGACATCATGTACTCTACTTGTTTATGTGCACGCTATCAATCTGAACCCAAGGAATCCCATCTGATCGTTGTAAAGCGAATTTTCAGATATCTGAAAGGAACTTCTAACCTCGGTCTTTGGTATCCCAAAGACTCAGGGTTTGATCTAACTGGATATTCTGATAGTGATTTTGTAGGTTGTAAACTTGACAGAAAAAGTACCACTGGTGGATGTCAACTCTTGGGAGGAAAGCTGGTAAGTTGGACAAGCAAGAAGCAAAATTCCGTGTCCACTTCCACAGCTGAAGCTGAATACGTAGCCGCTGGAAGCTGTTGTTCTCAAATCTTGTGGATGAGAAATCAACTATTAGATTATGACCTTCAGTTATCAAAGATTCCTATCTATTGCGACAGCACTAGTGCTATCGCTATAGCATATAATCCAGTGCTACATTCAAAGACAAAACACATAGAGATCAGATATCACTTTATCAGAGATCATGTGATGAATGGTGATATTGAACTTCACTTTATCCCTACTGACTTTCAGCTTGCTGATATATTCACCAAACCTCTTGATGAGACAAGGTTCAACTTTCTCATCAGTGAGCTTGGAATGCTGAATCTTGAAGATTAATTCTTCAAGCGTTCATGCATTGTGTCAGTAATCAAAAGTTCTCTTTCATCATTCTCTCTGATAAATATTCTGACTCTCAGGTATGGTTTCTCAATCCCTACAACTGAATCTTCATCCAGTTAAGATATTTTTTTTAAATATAAATCTTAATCATTGAATCTTTCTTCAAATGATTAAAAGCTTTTTGAATTTAAATTTATCACTGATATTTATATTCAGTGATCCTTTTAAAAGAAAATCTATCCCTATCTTTTCATAAGGGATACTTTCAAAAAAAAAAAAAATTCTATTGCTGATATTTTTTCTTCAGTGATAAATTCAAAACGGACAAATGAACAGTCTCTTTCTTAACTATGACGTCATTTGAACCGACAATCCACGACATGCCTTTTTCTGACACGTTCGTCCGTTGTTCTTCTATCCAATCACCTTCGTGGGACGTGTCCATGTCATGATGTGCATTTGTTTTCCCGCTTCTCTCACACTCTCTCTCCTCCTTCTCACATATAAAAGGAATGTTTTTTCCATTCTATCAATTTACGTTTTCTGGAAATACTTTCTAAGCAAGAATACTCTCTCAAGCATTCTAGCATTCTCAAGCTTTCTGCATCATCCTCTTCAAGATCAACAGGTTATTCTTGATTTCTTATCTTAAATCTTTTCACATAAACCCCATTTATGGGTTTATAAGACTCAAATCTCATAAAATCATTTTTTTTGATTTTATTCTTTAAAAACCATTCTATTCTTTATTCAAAATTAATGGTTTTTCTTCTTATTCTTGAATCTTGTTCTAAGATAAACTGTTTTTCTCTAAAAATATGTTGATTTCCTATGTTTCTTTCCCCAAATAGAAACTAGCAAATCTTCTTTATTTTACGACTAAACCTTTCTTCTACTCGTTTATCTACTCAAACAGAATGACTCAATCTGCACTTATCGCCTCTAAGAACGTCAAGTTCGCCATCACTGATTCTGAACTTCCAAAGAACAACCATCTTGCTCGCCTTGAATTTGATGGTGTCAAATACCCACATCTGGTGGAAGCTGCAAAATTTCTAAGACAATCCTGCATTGCCTATGCTATCACGGTGGATCCTACACCTTCGAAAGCTCTACTCCAACAATTCTGGTTTACCGCTGAAGAAACCTCTCTCACCAACAAGAAGGGTGAACAGGTTCCTGCTATATCCTTCAGCACTCAACTAGGCTCAGGGATGATGACTGCCCTAGGCCTGAGGAAAGCCCTACGTTTCCCCGACAAATCCAGGAATGGATTCGACGCCCTGCCAACTGACGCTGAACTCATCCAATTCTTGGATGCCATGGAATATGCTTGGGAACCCAAACCAAGGACTACTATTCCCAACAAGAAGCTGACTCTTGTGAAGAAGGCACTTATGCCTTCCCAGCTCAACTACGTCTTTTCACACATCATTCAGTGTATGAGTGGGAAGAGTGGGTCACTGGACCAAGCCAACAAGATTCAGGTCCAGATGGCTTACTCAGTGATCGCTGGGAAAAAATTCGACTACGCAACAGCTATATTTGACGACCTGAAGTCAAAGATAGAGAAGACCGAGAGGGATCCCAAGGTTCCCTACGTACGCTTCATCTGCGCGTACCTGAAGTTTCTCTACCCTACCACTTACCCCACCAACTCGGATGCATCTTTTCCGAAAGTGGGTCAGAGATCACTGGAGGTCAAGACGCTCCCCAACGAGGTAAGTATTTCTCAACTTCGCTCTCGTCTCTCTCTTCTCACTTCTTCGTCTTCAGCGGCCACGCAGAAGGTTCCTTCTTCTGCAATCCCTGCCGCTACCCCTTCCAAACGACCATCAACTGGCTCCCTTGGTCCTTTGAAGAAGGCCAAGGTAACCAAGGAGAAAGCTACTTCTAGCTCAATACCTAAGGATGTTTCTCTACAAACTTCCTTAGATGATTTCGTGGGTCTCTCCTCTACATCCTCAGCTCAAACCACTTCAACCGTGCCAGCGATCTCGGTCGTTGTCACAACAACAGTGACACAACCTGCGGTACCTACCCCTATCCCTACATCTTCTATCCCCATCTCTAGTCCCCCTATTTCTTTGGTCTCTACCACTCCTCAGCTTGGACCAATAGGACCTGAACATCATTCTTTTGAGGAATCTTTGCAATTCTACAAAATGTTTGATAATTCAGGTAATCCTATAACCTTATACACTTCTCCCAACTCACCATATAAGCCTGGTTCTGAAAAACTAACTTATCTTTCAGGTCCTAGTCTGGCGACTGTTGACACCAATGTCAACAGTTTGAGTTCAAAGGTGGATTCTCTCTCTGCTTCTCTCAACAACACCACCAGCACTGTTCAAACAGCTGGTGATGCATTGAAGACGCTAACTGCCACCTGCGCCTCCAAAGCTGATCTTTCTCACATCGCTACTCTTCAGGCAGCGATTGTCAAAGTCAGGGAATAATCCAAGCAACAGTATGATGATCTGTCTGCAAAGATCGATGCCTGCACTACGACTCTTCAGCAAGTCCTCGACAAGCTGAATGCACCAGCTCCAGTTCCTGCTCCATCATTTACAGAAGATGATCGTTCAGCCCTGACCATAGCTGTGGAATTCATTCACCTAGCTACGTCCGACATCCCTGCACTTGAAGGACGACTCACAGGTCTGGAGGCTGAAGTCCAGAAGCTGGCTACTACAACAACTTCATCTCCAAAAGATCTCTCCCTTGTTGATAATGACAAAGAGGGGGAGAAGACAGCTGAAGAAAACACGGATGCTGAAGTTTGTGCTGATCCACTGAAGGAAACTCCCTCTCAGGTTGAGGGGGAGATAGTTGCTGATAAAGCCCCTCCCACCATCGCTGAAATAGTCGATGATGAAGAGGAGGATGAAGATGATGATGAAGACCTTGATCTTGAAGATCAAGTGGATGACTCTCATCAAGATGATGATGATGACAATGAGGAAGATCCATCTCTCTGGTGTTCTTCAGCCGTCACATCATCAGCGATAGCTTCGAAAGAAGTTATCCAAGCAGGGGGGAGAGAAGGATCATCTTCAGGAACCCCTTCCCAAAGCAAAGGTGTATCTGCTAAGGAAACCCTGATGATGATCTCACTACCTGAGGAGAATCCTTCTCAGGTATGCCTTACTCTTGTTCCCTTATCTTTCTATAAAAATCCTACCCCTGTTTCTTTCTAGCCTTTATCTCTCTTCTTTCCTTAAAAATAATCTAACTTCTTTTTCATTTTCTGACCAGACAGTTCTCTCCCCTGCTTAAGGGATTTGAACTACAAATAATTCCAGCTGCTATCGCTGAAGACATAATCCCAATCTCTATCACTGAGATTGATGAAGAAGAAGAAGAAGATTCACTGGACCATCCAGGAAGGCCTTCTCAACCATCTCAATGGTCAGAGAAAGTGATGAAGAAAAGAGTTGAAATGATCGCTCAACTAGAGAGTCAACGGCTGAAAATTCCTCCTCAAACATCTTTCTCAGAGCTCGATTTCCTCACCGAAGCTGAACGAGAAGAATCTGCCAAAGCTGAGAAACTGTTCGCTGAATGCAGACGAGATGCCCAACTCGCTTTAAAGATTCAATCTTCTCAAGTCAAGGACAAGAAGCTGAAAAGAAAGTCTGTGGAAGTTCAAGCTGCACTGCTGAAAGAAATTGAAGAGGAACGCTCCAAAGAACAAGAGATCAACGATAAGTCTATCGAATGGTGTAAACAGAAGATGGATTATCGCTCTGATCCTCTTCCAATAACAGCCGTGACTATCTCTGGTCGCAAGAAGAAGGATCAACTCTCAGTGACCATGGAGATTACCAGAGAGGATGGAACTCAAAAAGCTATGTACGTTTCCAAACTTGAAGGTTTCGGGTTTACAGAGTGGATAGAATTCTGGGATGCGCTGAAGAAATCGAAATCTACATACAGAGGCTACGTTGAAGGACTTCTTAAAGCTCTCATCAACAGAGTCACTTCTGTACTGAATCTTCCATCTCCTATCCCTCCCAATCCCAAGAAACTCAAGAGAAAAATCGGGTCCTCCTCCTCTGAAGACGTCGCCATCATCAGGAATGAAACTTCTATCAAATTTTCAAGAGATGCACTGTTTGGTCCTCCTCCTGATCTTTCAGTTCTGGATTTATCTCTGCCTCCTGGTGGTCCTTTCCAAGCTGGTCAAGTAATTGACAATCCTTATGGAATATTCTTCAGAGATGATGATGAGGAACTCAGATTTCAAAGAGTCTCTGAGATTCCTATCTGTCCTCTGAATCATCTCAAGGATCTCTTATGCTTATGGTGTGACTTCTTCCCTGCTGCTGAGAAAATCAAAGAAATTATCAGCCAAGAATCCTTGGAACGAAGACAGAAAGGAGAAGAAATACCTGAGTATATGATAAATCCTCCTAAATCTTCTTATAGCTGATAGATTAGTTTTCTCTTCTGTAATCTATTAGTTGTACTTACAGTAGTTAGTTATTTACTTGTAATTTTCATTCCTTGTAATTCTCTTCTTGAATTAATGAAATTTCAGTAAAGTAGTTAACTTCATCAGTGCTGTAAAAGATCCCTCAAAATAGTAATTGGGACATGTATGTTAAGAGTCCTAATTATTCCATCATTTTGAATCATAAAGTAATTTTCTTCAGTTACTTTGTCATTATCAAATAGGGGGAGATTGTTGATCCAAACTCTCTCAGTGATTTGATAACGACCCTCTTCTATACTTAGTGAAAATTACATTTTAGTATGTATTAGTGTTTCACCATCAGCGATCAGACTGAGTCTGTTCAGTTATCGCTGATAGTCTTTCTTATAAACATTTCTATGTATTAGTGTTTCACTATCAGTGATTAGACTGAATCTGTTCAGTTATCACTGATAGTTCCTAAAGTAAACAGCCAACGTAATCCCTGAAGACAAGTCTCGCGTCAACATATGTTCATAGCTGAATCGAAGATGAAGCCGCTGAACAAAGAGAAGTCTACTAGTGACCTGATGCGGATATTAGTGAAGAAAAGACAACTCTACTTATACGCGAAGGAACATGAGAAAAAGCTTCAGCGATAGCTGAACCTCTTTATCTCTGAACTTAGAGATACTCAGCGATCAATCGATCACAAAGCTTATGCCTCAAGTTTCCTTTTGTCTATCCTTGCACAACCTAGTACGATGTGTCAGAACGGACAAGTCTCTGCAACCATTCGTACAACAACTCTGTCAACTACACTGTTCATGACCCGGCCGAAAGCATGTCTCCCAAAAGTCAGACTCCCAAAGCCAATCAGTGAACGCCACGTGTAAAGTATCCTGCCATGCATTTAATGCATAGGGTATAAATAGGAAGTTCACCCCTTCATCTGAAGGTGTGCTTCATCCTTGAACTCAATATAGAAACCCTTGTTTTCTATATCTCTAAATCCCCCTTTCTCTGAATTTCTTGTGCAATTATCTTAGTGTTTCTTGAGTTTGCTTAGATTAAGTCTGTCTTAATCTTATTCCGCAACAAACTTGTAAATTGTATTTTGATTCTTCAATAAACAATTTATTAAACTTTAAATTCTGTGTTTGTATTCAACCCCCCCCCTTCTACAAACTTGTTTAGCACCTTCGGGACCAACATGAAGGTCTAATCTGATCTGTTTTTGAAACATTTGATTTGGCATTTTTCTTTTTGAAATCAACTTTCTTAAATGAACTGGAAATAGATTTAAATGAACATATTGATTCATTGAGTCATCATCATAAGAAGATAGATCAATTGTGTGAGTTGTTAGTTTGTCTGATAAATCAGCATTTGCTATTTCCAGTTGTTTTATCTTTTCAAACAAGTTGTTTTTCTCAGCAAAAATGTTGTCAAATTTACTTTGCAAATCAGATTTGATCCTCTGCTCTTTCATATTATCTGAGGATAGAGCAGAAAGCTTTCTTGTCAGATTAGAAATCTGTCAAGATCGAATTCTCAACAAAAATTATGAATACTCAGAAACAATATCAAAGAAGTTGAGGAATAACACTTTGATATTCAATGTAACAGTAAACAAAACAGTGTATATGATTAACAACTTGTAAACTTGTATTGAATGATTAAAATCACAAGATTACACACTCAACCTCAATTTTGAAGAACAGACTCTTTCAAGACGAATTCTACTTCTCTAGAATTAGGAACTATGCCTTGAGGTTGATTCTCTCTAAAACAAAAACTTAGAATTAATTTTCTAAACTATTCTATCAAATCTATACATATACTAAGCAAAAGATAATTACAATAAATAAAATATCTTCAGAATATCTTCCATGAATATCTTTAGTATATCCAACTGTCACTCTTGTAATTCGGATCTCCATCTCATAAGCAGCATTAATCATCTTGGAAGTATTAACTTAGTCTTGGCAGCATTAACTATTAAGCAGCACTAACCTATAGCGGTACTAACTATCTAAGCAGTACTAACTTTGATCAAGCAGCACTAACTTTGACTAGCAGTATTAATTCTACTAGAAGTAGTAATACCTAGCAGTATTAACTTTTGAAGTCCTCTAGCAGTAGTAATTCTGAACTAGCAGCATTAACCATACTTAAGCTTTTCTTCAGTTCCCAACAATCTCCCCCTAACTTGACTTTTAGGAAGAAAAGTCAAGTTCTTCAGATCTTCTTCAAGATGCTCCCAAAACTCCATCATGGCCTAAATTCCAGTATTTGCATCCAACCCCAAACTCTGATTGATTGTTCTTTGGATCAAATATTTAGCCATTTCTGAATCTGGAATACATCCTAGCTTCTTCTTCAGCATGGCATGAAGCTTTAATCTGCTATGGTTATACACTTTATCGACTAGGAAGTACTCAGTATGATTTAAATCCAAAGTCACTGCATATACTTCACTAGTTTCATATAGAGTCCAGTTGTTGACTGATTTGAACACATTCCTGATCACATGCTCTACTTCATCAGGCTTGAACATCATACACAGATACTCCATGACCAGTTTTGTAATTGAAATCTCTGGAGCTTTCAGTTCATCTGCATATAACTTCATCCCTATCTCAAACATTTCTTCAATATCAGATCTTGAGCAGGTTCTGACAATCTTGTTCCAAGTGTTGTATACTTCATACTTCTCATCCTTTCTCTTTAATCTGATATATTCCTTTCATCCACTTCCAAGACATCCCAGTGAATGACTTCAGGAGGTTTAACCCCTACAGGTTCTGCTGAAATTGGTTCGGGCACTTTGTCCATCACTACCATGTACATTTTAACATCCTCAGTACTTGCAGGTTCTTGCATTGTAGATGACTCAGGTGCCTCTTCTTCTTCAGCAACCTTTTCAGCCTCTTCTTCCATTAACCTAGGCTTCTTTGTAGGCTTTCTCCTGGCAATCATCTTAGTTCTTTGCAAAGTCCTTAGACTTTCACCAATTGTTGCTTCCTTTTCTGGAGTTTCTTGCTCATCAAGGAATGGTTTTTGTAAGAAATCGTTGCTCTCTTTCATTCTTTTCTCCATTTCAACCCTTGCAATATCATCCCCTTGAAGCTTAGTCATCTCAGCATCATACATCTTCTTGAGTTTATCAAAAGACATTTTTGAAAACATCTCTACCTTGACACCTACTGCACCCTTGAGGAAAGTAATCATTTTCTTTCTCTCTTGAGCACCCAAGTATGTCTTTGATGGTTGTCTTTTCCTTGCAGCCATTTTGATCTTGGTAGGCTTCTTCACAATTATGTCTTTCTGCTTGGCTTGCTCAGTTGCTAAGCTCTGTTGATAGGCTTTGTTTAACTCTGCAGCCATTGCTTTAGCTATTTCTCTATCCTTTGCCACTTGCACAGTTTCTGCTTCTTCAAGTTCAGCCTGTATTCTCCTAGCCAGAGCTTCATCTGCTTCAATCAACTTCTGCTTTTTCTTTGGTTGATCAGATTCAACTAGCTTTGCCTTACCCTTTTCTTTGCTTATCACCTTCTCTTCTACATTTGTTTTCTTGATCAATTCCCCTTGTTCTTTGATGACTACTCCTTTGGTCTTTGAGGTGACCTTGGGAGTATCATGCTTGGCTTTAAGTAAGGTTTCTGCAATCTCCAGCTCTGTTAGAACTTCTTTCACTGTTTCTGCTGCTTTGCTTATTTCAGCAGTACTAACCATTTCTGCTGCTTTACTTTAACTAGCAGCATTAATGGTTTCTGTTGCTTGCTCTGTTACTGATGCTTTCTCCCTCTCAACATCAAGTTCCTCTCCCTTTTCTGGAGCATCTTCCCTGTTGACATCAGCTTCTGACTCCCCCTTTTTGGGAGCATCAGTCACTGGTTCCCTTCTTTTAAGCACAAATTGCCTCCTCTTCTTTTTCTGGAGCAATCTCTTTACCATATTCTTCAGTTTGGAAATCTGAGCTTGTTGAGACAGGACTATTAGTTTCAGCTCTTCGATGTCTTTTCCTTGGTTGATCACATCCCTGTTGATGTTGGCCATTGTGTCCATCAATTCAAGATAGTCATATCTGTCCTCACCTTCTCCAGGAGTGTTACCCCCTTTTGAAGGATCATGGGATCTTTTAGTAGTGGAAGCCTTCTGCCTAGTAGAAGCACTTTCCACCCCCGTGGTTTCTTGGCACCTGGGACCTTTGAATGATTGCTCATTCAAAGTTGTCATGGGGGAGGTCTTATTTATGTTACCACTGTCCTTCTCTGTGCTAGCAGAAGTAGTGGCAGCCTCAGCACCCATATACTCAACCCTCTCCTCAGTGAGCACCTCCTTGGGGTTGGGAGACACCCCTGTGGTTTACCTGTGGATATTCTCTAATGGAGAATTCTCCATTAGAGGGCTTAAAGGATCAATAGGTGATGGTACAAGAAGGGAAGGAACCTTCTTTACCTGTTTCCTTTTGTAAGTTTGGGTAATTGGAGAATTTGGTTTGTCAAGAAGAGACTGAGGAATTGATTTAGAGTGGGAAGGTTGGGATTGGCTAGCAGTGGGATGGTCTAATAGGGGCCTTGACCCTGTTGCCATACTTTCATCAGTGTGGGACACCACCATCATTGTAGAGAACAATGGGGTGTCAACTTCTTCCGAGTCCAATGGAGATCTTTTCATGTTTGAAAAGACCTTACCTTTGGGGATTTTTGGTACATATACCTCATCAAAATGAGGCATATCCGTCAATTCGTGGGTGATAACTTCTTGGACAAACCTGGGGTACATATAAAAGCTCTTTTTGCTTCCCAAGTTTGAGACAAGATCATTGAAAATCATTTTAGAAAAATTGTACTTTCTGGCAGTGGCCAAGCACACCAAAGCATAAACAATGGTGCTACTGAACTCACTCCAGCCAGTAGTCTTTTTAGAGATACAATGCATAAGAGTATGGACAAAGAAACGCCATTGGGGTGAAAATTTTGCTTTTGAGAACTTGAAAACACCTAATGGGCCTCCATACCCCGTTCTTGTAAGAGTAGAAAACAGTTCATCATTAGAGATAGATGAGATACTAGTGGCATCGTCTAGACGTAGACTGATGCGAATTACCTCTTCAGTAACTGTCAACGGTTTTTCACAGACCCTTGTCTTGATCATTTGCATACCATTCTCAGCAACAATGGTGGCATTTGCCCATAATTGCCTTTGATGCTCGATGTAGATTGATGGCGATACAGTGAGATCATGGGCAATATGGCTTGTCTTGAGGAAATCCACAATCTGGTGGAAACCAGCGGCCTGTTTGGGCTTCTGTAACATCGCGATTTCATTGTGCTCGTCTATGAATGCCATTGATGCCATTGATCTTGAAGGTTCTTGCCTGAAAACTTGGAACTTGAGAGAGAAAGGGTTTAGAGCGCAAGTGAACAGTATGCAAAGAGTCGTTATGAACTTTTTAGGCGGGCAAAGGGTATTTATAGTATTCGGGACATAAGCAGTATTAACCTAGAGCAGTAGTAACTAACAAGCAATATTAACTGAAAGCAGTATTAACTGAAAGCAGTATTAACCACTAGCAGTATTAACTAACTAGCAGTATTAACTGAGAGCAGTATTAACCACTAGCAGTATTAACTAACTAGCAGTATTAAAACTGTACTGGCAGTATTAACCATACTTACTCTTTTAAGTTTGTGATGAACTGAGTACTGCTATATATTCCCTGAAAAGGAAGATTAGTAACACCAAGAATAAACAATATACAGGAATTTAACCACTTTTTTATAAGGTGCTTATTCAGAGTTGATCATTCCCACACTTGTTACCAAGAAAGTGAATCTACCCACATCAAAGGCTTTGGTGAACAGATCAGCAAACTGGTTATCAGTATGAACTTTTACAACTTGAATAAGTTTCTTTTCATTGCAGTCTCTTATGAAGTGATACCTGATCTCAATGTGCTTTGTCTTTGAGTGCTTGACAGGATTATTCACAATGCTAATAGCACTGCTATTATCAATAAAAATTGGAGTGTGTAGAAAGGTTACCCCATAGTCCAGCATTTGATTCTGAATCCATAAGACTTGAGAACAGCAACTTGCAGCTGCTATGTACTCTGCCTCTATTGTAGATGTGGACACTGTGGTTTGTTTCTTGCACTGCCATGAAACTAGTCTTGCACCCAAAAACTGACACCCTCCAGAAGTAGATTTTATGTCCAAGTTTGCTCCACCTAGATCACTGTCTGAGTATGCAAGTAGGTCAAAAGATGAGTCATGAGGATACCAAAGTCCCAATCTGGGTTGCCCTTTGAGATATCTGAATATCCTCTTAACAGCTTGATAGTGAGATTGCTTTGGCCTAACTTGGAATCTTGCACATACACAGACTGGAAACATTATATCTGGCCTAGAGGCTGTGAGATACATGAGAGAGCCAATCATGGATCTATAATGATGAACATCCATATCCTCCCCCTCAAGATCTGCTGTTATCTGCTTGTGTGTCTCCATAGGTGTGCTGGCAGGTTTTGAATCTGATAAACCAAACTTGGTTAAAATATCCTGCACATACTTGGACTGACTGATAAAAATACCATTTGACTTCTGTTGAACTTGGAGTCCAAGGAAGAAAGTAAGTTCCCCTATGGAACTCATTTTGAATCTTTGATGCATTAGTTCCTCAAACTCCTTGCACATATTGTCTCTTGTGGATCCAAAGATAATATCATCAACATAGATTTGGACCAGCAAGATATCCTTCTTCTTTCTCTTGATGAATAGAGTCTTATCAATGACTCCTCTTTCAAATCCATTTTCCAAGAGATAGGATGACAGAGTGTCATACCATGCTCTTGGTGCTTGATACAGTCCATAAAGTGCTTTCTTCAATTTGTATACCCTGTCTAGATAGCTTGGGTTTTCAAACCCTGGTGGTTGACAGACATATACTTCTTCTTCAATTGAGCCATATAGAAATGCACTTTTGACATCCATTTGATAGACTTTGAATTTCATATAAGAAGCATAAGCCAGGAATAATCTAATTGCTTCTATCCTGGCTACAGGTGCAAATACTTCTTCATAATCTATTCCCTCTTCTTGTGTATACCCTTGAGCCACCAACCTTGCTTTATTCCTTATTACTATGCCTCTTTCATCTCTATTATTCCTGAAAACCCATTTTGTTCCTATTGCTCTTTGGCCTTTAGGAAGGTCTAGCAGATCCCAAACATCTTGCAGCTTGAATTGCTGTAGCTCTTCTTGCATGGCTTGTATCCAACTGGGATCTTTCATAGCATCATGTGCCTTCTTAGGCTCAAGTTGGGATAAAAAGCAAGAGAGCACTGTATGCTGTTGGTCTTGCATTTCTTGCAGCCTGCTTTGATTTCTAGTCATCATAGGAGAAGATATATCTCCTATTACCAGCTGTGGAGGATGATTCTTTTGAGTTCTGGTGTGATGACTAGGTTCTTTATTAAGTCCCACCTCTAGATTAGAGTCATTCAACTCAACTGAGGTGTTTTCAGCAGCTACTTCTGGGTCTTTATCTTCTTGACTCTCCTCATCTCTACTTTCTTCTTCACTCTGATTTGGTCCAGTAGATGATTCCTTTTCACAGTCTTCAATATAATCCACTGTAGGTATGGGAAAGATCACAGGTTGAGATAAATTGTCTTGAACTTGTGTAGTCCCTGATCCTCCACACCCTGAACCTGCATGATCATTACTACTGAAACCAAAAGAGTTAGTTAGTGAATCAATTTCAAACAGCCACTGAGGACCAGACCCAATAGGATTTGGTGTGTTCTCATTGCATTTGACATTGTCACTTTCTTCAATTATTCTAGAAGAAGAGTTAAAAACTCTGTAAGCCTTACTCTGAGATGAGTAACCAACAAGAAATCCATCATCTGCTTTGCTATCAAACTTACCTAAGTGAGATTTGGTATTGAGAATTGTACAAGGACACCCAAAAGGTTTGAAAAATCCAATAAAGGGTTTTCTTTTATTTAAAAGCTCATATGGGGTCTTGTTCTTTGGCTTGACCACTAGAACTCTGTTTTGGACATAACAGGCAGTATTAACTGCTTCAGCCCAGAAGGTAATTGGCAGTTTTGAATCAGCCAACAGAGATCTAGCAGCCTCTATTAGTGTCCTATTTCTCCTCTCAGCAACTCCATTCTGTTGAGGAGTCCTAGGGGCACTATATTGTCTCTCAATCCCTTTCTCTTCACAAAAGGTGTTTAGATCAAGATTTTTAAATTCAGTCCCATTGTCTGATCTAATGACTTTTACTCTTTGATTAGTTTGGTTTTCAATTCTTAGGATAAAGGATTTGATCAGTCCACTTGTCTCATCCTTAGTCCTTAGAAAATATACCCAGGTAAATCTAGAGTAATCATCAACAATAACTCAGCAGTAAGATTTCTTGCCTATACTCATAACATTTGTAGGACCAAACAGATCCATATGTAATAACTGGAGACAAGAAGAAATTGTATTTAACTCTTTGGTCTTATGAGAAGTTTTATGTTGTTTGCCTTTAAGACAAGCAACACAACGATCATCACATGAAAAGACTTTTGATGGTAAACCTCTTACAAGGTTGTTTTTAACAAGTTTGTTCATTGTCTTGAAGTTCATGTGACACATCCTTCTGTGCCAAAGAGAGGATTCATCCACAGAAGCTTTAGAAACAAGACAGTTCAGGGATGAATCACAAGAAACATTGTCCATATCTAGACAATAAACATTGTCCTTTCTTGGAGTTCTAAGTAGTATCATGCTTTCATCAACTACTTTGAACCCTGGAGCAAGGATCATACACTCTGTATTAGTAAATAATATGCTATGTTGTTTGTCACAAACCTGTGATACACTTAACAGGTTGTACTTCAACTGATCAACATAGTAGACATCCTCAAATGTCATCTTACCTTTTGTAACATTACCTTTTCCACTTATTTTACCACCAGTAAGATTATCTCTAAATGCAACATGTCCTCCATTGATATGCTTGAAATCCTGAAGGCATGACATGTTGCCTGTCATGTGCCTAGAGCAACCACTATCAACATGTCATATGCTCTTTCCCTTGAGCTGTTGGTTGCCCTGCACATAAGATAAATCAGTTAGTATGAATTAGGAACCCAAGCCAAAGTGGTCTTGGGTACCCCTTTCTCATCAAAATACTTGCATTCTTTCTTGACAAGATTTTTAAACTTTGACTCCTCATTTCTGGAGTACTTTGTCACAATGATAGGTTTGGAAACACATTTGCTAGAAGCAGTACTGGTTTTAGAAGTATTAACTGCATTAGCAGCACTTGCATGCTTAGCAGTACTAACCTTGTTAGAAGTAGTAACTGTATTACCAGCAGTAACTGTGTTAGCAGTATTAATCTTTGAAGAGGTACTAACAGTATTAGCAGCATTAAAACTTGCAGAAGTACTAACAATGTCAGCAGCACTAACATTTCTAGCAGCAGTATTGCTTCTAGCAGTACTATTACTGTCAGCAGCACTATTTGCTTTAGCAACACTAACAGTTTTAGTACTTTTAGGAATCCACATCTTGACACTGTCTTCCACATTCTGTTTCTTCATGTGGCTTTTAGATTTAACACCCTTCTTAGCCACATGGTTCTTTTCTTTCTTCCTATAACCAAAGGGTTTTTGATTAGGTCTTTGAAGGTTAGACCTTTGGTTCATAGGATTGAAATAGCAATATTTGGCAATGTGATTAAGCTTTCCACAAATAAAACAGGGTTTTGGTCTATTGATTTTACTCAGATCAATCCCTTGTTTTTGTGCCCATTGATTGTTCCAGTTTCTCTGATTTCCCCTTGGTTTATCATGTTTTTGGGGCTCAGATTTATTGCATGCACACTGTTTGCAAGAAATAGGGTTCACAACAGTGGTTTGCTTATAGTGAACCTTCTTGTTCTTTCCCTCAGTCTTCTCTATCTCATTGGACTTGACCCAATTCTTTCCACATCCCTCATTGGTAATTATGTGGTTTTCTATAGGAATCTCACCACTCACAGTGTTGTTCTTATTCTTGACAACTTCTTTCTCAGATTTATCTTTAACAACTACTTCATCTAAGGGATCAATCTCAGTGGCTCCCTCAGGTAGGTCCTTCCTATCCTTTGTTTCTAACAAATCTGAACTAGGAGGAATGTATTTGTTGTTATAGGGTGGTGGTGTGGTATTGTACCCTATTCCTCTTCTCAGTTTATCATGAATCTGAGATTGTAGTAAAGAATCCATTGCTTTAGAGGCATTGGAAAACTTTTCTACATCTAGCTTGACTTTAGCTAGTTCTCCTCTTAACTTTTCACTCTCCTCTTTGGATCTGGTCAGTTGAATTTCTAAGTCATTCTTCTCCCACTTCCAGTAGTTTGTGTCATAAGAGTGTTGAAGCTCATTGGCTTGAAAACCCTTAATTTGCTCTTCAAATCTCTCAACAATCCTCACATAATCTTTTATGTCCTTTTCCAATCTCTTAAGGTCATCACTCATGTTCTGGTTGTGATCCCTATACCTTTTAACAGTGTTAATGCAACTTGGAGAACAAAGATTGGAGGTTACCTCTGTTGGGAGATCAGACACCTCTACCATTAGAGCTTGGTTTTGAATGGCCTCTTCAGCTTGATCACTCCAATCAAACCCCATACCTTGTTGAGAGACTAGGGCTTGTGCAGAGTTTCTGTTATTATTGAAGCTTCCAGATTGAGCTTGTTGGTGGTTATTATTTTGAGACATTCCACTTCTGCATTCTCTAGCAAAGTGTCCCTTCTGATGGCATTTATAGCATTCCACCTTTGACTTGTCAAATCCTGCTCCATCTTCTCTTCTTTGGGAGAAGTTGTTCCTCCCAGTTCTTTTGATGAACTTCTTAACTCTCATAGAGAGCATGGCCATCTGCCATTTAATGTCCATCTCTTCAAGATCATCTGGATGGAGTTGTTCCAAGTCATCATTAATAAGAGAAGAGTTTCCATGACTGGACAGAAAGGCTTCAAATACAGTTTCAGTGTCTTTCTCTTGATTTTCTCCATTGGCAGCACTAACTGATTCAGGATTATAAGTAGAATCAATTGATGCTGAAAGGAGTGCAGCATTGTGAACATATCCAGAAGGCCTCTTCTTAGCCTCTACCTCAGATTCAAAAACTCTTAGATCATTATATAGATCATCAAGTTCCTTTTCTTCCAGTTGATCATTCTGTCTGAAAGACACAGTATACATGGTCCATTCATCACTCAGGGACCTTAGGAACTTCCTGTTTAGATCATCTTGATCAATTTGTACTCCCACTGTAGCTAGTTCACCAATAAGCTTGTTGAACCTGTCAAAAGTTTGAGTCATGGACTCATTCTTGGTTGACATAAAGTTCTCATATTGTTGCTTCAGAATGGCTTTCTGATTTCTCTTGGTACTTTTGGTACCTGAGAATCTCTTCTCTAGAGCATTCCAGAGCATCTCTGCATCAGTGCAGTTGCAGAACTGATGTTGATATTCATTGGGAATAGCCAAGAGCAAAGTGCTCAAGGCTTTCATCTCTGTCTGTCTAATCTTTCATTCAGCATCAGTTTTTGGTGAAGTTCTCTTTCCATCTGCACCAATCTTTCCTGCTTCAGAAGGGCCATTCTCAATGATGTCCCACATAGAATAGTCAGTGAGGAGTATGTACTACTTGATTCTGATCTTCCACATATCGAATTCATTGGGTCTGAGCATTGGAACCTTTGAGACCAGAGTACTGTTTTATTCTGCAAAGTTTTCCATGATGAATGAATAGATGTTTCTGATAGAACAAGCTCTGATACCACTTGTCAGGATCGAATTCTCAACAAGAATTATGAATACTCAGAAACAATATCAAAGAAGTTGCGGAATAACACTTTGATATTCAATGTAACAGTAAACAAAACAGTGTATATGATTAACAACTTGTAAACTTGTATTGAATGATTAAAATCACAAGATTACACACTCAACCTCAATTTTGAAGAACAGACTCTTTCAAGACGAATTCTACTTCTCTAGAATTAGGAACTATGCCTTGAGGTTGATTCTCTCTAAAACAAAAACTTAGAATTAATTTTCTAAACTATTCTATCAAATCTATACATATACTAAGCAAAAGATAATTACAATAAATAAAATATCTTCAGAATATCTTCTATGAATATCTTCAGTATATCCAGTTGTCACTCTTGTAATTCGGATCTCCGTCTCATAAGCAACATTAATCATCTTGGAAGTATTAACTTAGTCTTGGCAGCATTAACTATTAAGCAGCACTAACCTCTAGCAGTACTAACTAGCTAAGCAGTACTAACTTTGACTAGCAGTATTAATTCTACTAGAAGTAGTAATACCTAGCAGTATTAACTTTTGAAGTCCTCTAGCAGTAGTAATTCTGAACTAGCAGCATTAACCATACTTAAGCTTTTCTTCAGTTCCCAACAAAATCTCATTTTCAAATATTTTTCTTTCTTGCTCAAAATCTTTTTCTAAGTCCTTGTTTTTAGCAGAAATCTCTTTGAAAACCCTAGCATTCTTCTTTTCAAAAATACTTCTTTTCAGTTTCAAAAGAAGTTTTCTTTTCTTGAAAAAACTATCTTTCTTTCTCAAGTAAATCTTGTAAAGTACAAAGTTGCTTGGGAAGTTCAACAGATTTTTCTTCAAGAGCTTGTTTTTCTTTTGAAAAAAAAATGTCTCTTTTAGATATCAAAATCTTTTCAAAATTAGAGACTTGCTTTTAAAGTTTGATACATCTAAAATCAAGATCTTTCTTTTTCTGAATAGCCTTCTTGGAAAGATCAGATAATTTCTGGTTGTAGGCTTTCTCCATATCAGCTTTCTCAGATATACTTTTCTCTTCATACATCTTTATCCAATCAGCACCTTTGGATTTTTATGTGGATACCTGTTTCTCAACTTTTTTTCAGTTTTCTTTGAAGCTCAACATTCTCAGCTTTCAATTATGAGTTTAGAATTTTCAGTTGTTCATTTTCAGCTTCTAAGGCAGGTATCTCTGGCATGTAGGCAATGGCACAGTCTCTCGTTGACAATATTGTATTCCACTTTGAATCAACCTTAGCCATGATGATCAGATTCAGTGAAGTATGCTTGAAATGATCGTTCCAAAAAATTCAGATGAATTTTGACTTGAAAAGGTCAATTTTGATCGAGACTTGAAAATTTTGAAAAATTTTCTAAGTCGGGAATTCGCGGAACACTAGAACAAGAATCTACAGAGAGATGATCACAGAATTCGCAGGCTGAAGAAACAACAATTCATTGGCAAGAATTCGCAGAATATTTAGCGAATTCTGGACATAGTCAAAAATCCAACAAAACACTTATCGCAGACAATGAATTTGCAGGCAGCTTGATACGAAATCCAACATCGCAGAAAGAGATATGTGAAATCTCCACTTTTTGCAGGCAATGATATGCGAAAAGTAAGAATTCGTAGGCTATACGATGCGAAATATGAGTTTTTCGTAGGCCTTAGTGTGTAGAATCTAAGCAATACGCAGGCTTTCGTGCGAAATTTGTACTTAACCAATCAAAGAAACACGAAGCATGCAAAATCCATATGAATTTTGCGAAATCCTTGGATCTTGCAAGATATTCATTTTCACTTGATCAAATCTGCCAAAATCTTCAATTCTTCGAATTTGATTATGAATTTGCACAGTAATGCTCGATTTGTAATCGTAATCAAACCCTTAGTACAAAGATTTGTCCAACAATCACTACAAATGACAAATCGATCAATTTACAGTGAGTTTGAAAGTTCAACCAAAAAATTCAAGAATTCCAAAAATCAATCCAAAATTCTGTAAATTTGGGTTGGCAATCTGAACAAGAAGTGTTATATGATCAAAAACGATTCCACTCCAATCAATCTTGCATCCAAATTTCCATGATTCGTGAAAAATTTTGATATATCAGTAAACTTTTCACTTTTGTCTGCAAGTTCTTCAAATCATTCCAATTTTGATCAATCTCTTGCAATCCAATGAATTTGAATAAATCGTGAGCTTTGATACCAATTGCGATTCCAATTTCAAGCATATAATATCAAAACAAATCAAGAATCATTTAAGAACAATCAATTTTAAAGAGACAATGTAGAGAGAGAAAATGTCGTAGTCATAGATCTCACAAAGTTACAAGTCTTTCAAGAGTTACAATGACACGTTCTTAGGAAACAAAGGGCTTATATATGAGTCAAACGAGCCTTGACCTCATACAAAGCAATACAAGACTTAAAGGCAAAAATACATGAAACAACTTGATTCAAATCTACTTAACAATATCATCAAGAATTTGCTTATCTTGATACATATGGGGGAGATTGTTTCTATCAAAGACAGTGATGAAATTGACAAAGTTTTGATGATTCTGATGTCTCATAATTCATCAAAAAGGGGGAGAAAATTTCAAAATTCAATTTCAAGTAAAAGTGGGAGAAGATTTCAAAGCAAATTAAGATATATAGAAGATGTTTCTGAGAGTTCAAACCAAATCAGAAGATAATTTCAGGATTTTATCAAAAAGGAGAGATTATTTGGAAAGACTGAAAGAGATACAAAGCTATAGATACATATTTTTACCAAAAGGGGAGATAGATAAAGACTTCAAGTTTTGAAGAAATAAAGTCTGTAGAAAGAGTTTGTTGAAAAGAGTCAAAGGGAGATGTAAACAAAAGGAGAATTCAAGAAATTTTGTTCAAGTGATGAAGATTTGAAAGCTTTAAGTTCTGAAAGATACAAAGTTGAAGAATTTTTCAAGAGAAAGAAGACCTGAAGATTCGTGTCAAATTATTTTTAATCTTGAATCCAAAGTGGGGGTTTGTTGAGTCAAAATGTTGTATTCAAGATTAAATGGGTCAAAAGTGTAAATTTTGTAAAGTCTTGTTATAGTCAAGTATGTTTGACTTTCCTTATATGTCTTGTGTTGTAAAAGTCAACAAATGTTGACTTGGTATAAATAGGTTGTGTTCTTTGTAAACTTGTAACCATGCACACAATTGAGAGATAATTCTTGTAATAGACTTGTAGTTCTAGAGAGAGAGTCAATATACATAGAGAGAGAAAGTGAATGTAATTCATCTTAAATCAATACAAATGACTTGTGATTACATTTGTATTTGTTATCTATGATTAGAACTTGAATCTGGAACAATTAAAAGTCATAAATCGCAGTTACTTGTCCAAGACCCTAAACAACATTAAAGTATGGATATCACAATACTTGAAAATAGTGTCGGACAACAACGAAAATAAAGAAGGTCTCAACAAAGTTTGCAACCACATGCAATAGAATAATTTTATGCATGTTTAAAATCATTGTTTGAAATCTTGTGCGTGCTAAACGTTTTTCCAAAATTTCATGATACAACCCACATGATGGTTTGGAACATGAGAAACTATTGATGCGACTTATTTTAGAAATAAATTTTGTACATGAGTTTGGTCAGCACTCAACATCTCAGAACCACGCTTCTCAATTTCCCAGTCATGCTATCATCATCTGAAAGGTCAAACTTTTTAAGGCAATAACCTTAAGCTCAATTTCCCCGACGTATTTCCCGTCTCTAGCGACTCTATCAACCTCAAAATATCCTATCTTAAAGTGTTTAATGGTGCAATTTCACTTTCAATCACTTAAAAGAACGCTAGTTTAAGTCTATGCATCCAAAATCAACACCTAATTCTCTCAAACTTAAGCTCTGATACCAACTTGTAACACCCTCAAATTTGGAAAGAGAGACTAATTTAAAATTTTCAATAATACCTCAAAGAAAGATAAAATCTCTTACCATAAGTTTACACTAGAAATACAATTCTAGATTTAACCGTCAACAAATAAATAAAATCTTACATAAGGACTAATTAAAGTCAGATGTTACTAAAAACCCAGTGACAGTCGCTATACCCAAAGTGCAGAAGGCTTCACCCAAGCTACTCTCTCTTTTGCATATTGTTAGGTCTGATTTTATAGTAATCATTGTATTTATAGGCTTGGTCAAATACTTTTTCTAATGTCGTATATTGTGTTGTATTGACCAAGGGTATTTAAGTCCCTTTGGTCTTTGTCTTTGTAAGACTTTTCACGCATTCATCAATACACAGTTTCTTTGCGCTACCTTGTCTCTCTCTCTCTACTTTCTCTCTCTAGAGATTCATTGATCTTGGACTCACAATTGGTATCAGAGCCATCTGAATCTTGAGAGAATTGAGAGATATGATTTCATTTCTGAATTTGTAGTTTAAATCTGAAAATTTGATCGATTTTCTTGATTTTTTCAAGAAAATCTCGTTTTTAGTTTATTCATCAAATTCGGCCCTGTTTGTGGTTGATTTTCGTTGAATTTTGGTTTGTTAGATTCGATTGTACATGTAGAACACTTTTATTTCACATCAAATTTCAAGAAATTCAAGTTTTGATCATCAATTTTGAGTTTTAGAGCTTTTCTGAAAAACTCGTGTTCTTGTACTGTTTCATTCGTGAAATTTTGAATTTGTGGATTTTAATCGAAAAGTTTGATTGAAAAGTGTTGAAAAGTTGTTTTCGAACGTGTTGGTGTAAGAGAATTTCGTCAAAATCAGTTTTGAAATTGAGTTTTTTAGAAGATTTTGAGGTTTTCCTTCGGTTTGCGCCAGATCTTTAGTTTGCGCGAGTTCATCTTAGTTTGCGCTAGATCTTACTAATCTTGGACTCACAATTGGTTATCAATAGCACGCAAAGTTCAAACTTTGCGTTTCTCTTCACTCACGCAAAGAGTGATTTGCGTTTCCTCTAAATAAAGCAAAGTGTTCTAGTCTCACGCAAAGTAACATTTATGTTTCTCGTGTATCACGCAAAGAGAACTTTGCGTCTCCCGTGCATCACGCAAAGTGCAACTTTGCGTCTCCCGTGGATCAAGCAAAACTAAGTTTGTGTCTTTGGTTACTCACGCAAATCTACTTTGCGTCACCTTCAGTTCAAGAAAAGCATATTTTTCATCTTCAACGACTAACGCAAAGCTCAGTTTGCGTCTCTCGCTACTCACGCAAAGTTGGTTTGCGTCTCCTTTGCATAATGCAAAGCTACTTTGTGCCACAGCCTGCTCACGCAAAGCCTCGTTTGCGTTTCTTACTGCTTGCGAAAAGCTCAGTTTGTGTCTTCTGCTTCTCACGCAAAGATCAACTTTGCGCCATCTCAACACTTAGCATTTTTTTTGGATTATCTGAAACATGGATTCTGACAAATTTACTTATCAAGCTCAGTTCTACAAAAATGATCTTATGATGTCTTTGGGTACAGAAAATCGTCCACCAGTGCTGATAGATGAAAATGAGTTTACACAATGGCAAGATCGGTTCCTGAACTTCATTGAACGACAAAAGAATGGAAATGACATGATGATCATTTTATCTGAAGGACCGTTTGAAAAACCCAAATTCGCTTCTGGATTATATAAGCCTACTAAAGAGTATTCACATGATGAGTTGTCTGCATATCAAGCTGATCGTGATATTAAAGCAAATCCGATGCTAGCCTTGCCAAACTCTATATACAACATGATTGATTGTTTCAAAACTCATCCTAATCTGATGTGGCAAAAGCTTGAGAAGATTATGCTTGGTCCTTCGGTCGCAACTCAACTCAGGCATACGCGCTACATGAATAACTTTGAAGAATTCAAAGCCAAGGATGGGGAGCCACTGAAAGCTGTGTATGACCGATTTTGTGCCGTGATCAATGATCTTAGGAAGATTAAAGTTGAAAAGACTGAGCTTGAGACAAATCTGAAGTTCCTCAACACATTGCAACCTGAATGAAATAAAACATGCCACAGATTGAGGAATGATGTCAGAATCTCTACAATGCAGATCCAAGAGATGTTCGAGATTATGCTAACTAATGAGTGTATTGTGCTTGAGAAGAGAGCCAAACTGGAGAAAAAGAACAAGAAGTCAGTGGACCCAGTTGCTCTTCTCTCAAAACAACTAGCTGAACAAGCGTTATCTGAAAACGCTTACAACGGGTCAACTGATGATGATGGTGAGGCTTTGCAGAAAGCGATGCTCCTTCTCTCCCAGCATTATCAGAAAAAGTTCCAACCAAGATCGGGTTCTAACACTTCTCGCTTCACTTACGGTTCTAAATCCAAAGTACCCGAGCCAAAGACTGCTGCTTGCTACAACTGTGGAAAGTCGGGTCATATCTCAAAGGAGTGTAGAGCAAAGAAGGTTAAGGACTCAACTTACTATAGAAAGAAATTGGAGTTGGCCGAGAAAAGAGAGAATGGAACTGCTCTTCTTGCAGAAGAAGAATTCTGGATGGATCACTCTGACGATGAAGCTGCAAACATCGAGATCGCTCAGATATGCTTGATCGGAGATGATCAGTCAGACGATTCAGATACTGATGAAGATGAGGTGTATTCAGAGTTTGATCATAATTTCATTACCTCTCAGATGAATATCATGATTATTGCTTTATCTGATTTTCGCTTAAAGTTATTATCTGAAAAGAACTTAAATTCTGAAAAGTCAGATTTGATTGACAAACTGAAAATTTCCTTGGAAGATGAAAAATCTATTTTGGAAAACACAAAAGACATCTTTCAAAAGAAATTGGATGATTTGGAAAATTCAAATAAGACTTATCTTGAGTCTTTGTCTAAAATGACTACTTTAAAAGATGAATTTTCGGATAAAATAAATAAATTAGAAGAAAAGCTTTATCGAAGGAACCAATCTGAACAAACAATTTTTATGAACAAACCGAGGAGTGAAGAAGCTTTAAAACAAAGGTGGGGACTTGGTTTTGACAATCCTCATTGTTTAAACAAAGTGATAAACGAAGTTCCTACTTTATATAAATATGATTATCTAACTCTTGCACATTATGCTCCTCAGTTCAAATTTCATTGGACTAGTGAAAAGCAAGTGTTATAACTGGAAAATGAGAAAAGGATGAATAACAAGAAAAATGAAATTCCTTTTGTTTATACAAGCGAAAATGCAAAATATTTTCCTGAAAAATCAAGAAGAGGAAGAAGAGTTTTAAATGATATATCTCCTGTCAAATCTTCAATATCTGATGATTTTATTGATCCTTATGCTTCTAATTCTGATAAGGAAAATATTTCTCCAATCATTTATGATTCTAAGAAATATACTTCTCCATTAGTATTAGAAAGTACAATCATCGATCTTGAAGATAAGATAGAAGATCAAAATATTTTAAGGGAAATTGAATCTGATATTATTCTTTCTTTCATGACTTCTAGTCTTGAAGAAAATTTATTTTCTCAAAAACAAGATTTAGTTTCTATTTCTGACCTTTCTTCTTATTCTAAGGAAAATAAAAAGGAAGTTTCAATTTTTAAAATATTTTCTCAAAATTCTTCAAACTCCGAAGTAAATTCAAATTTATTAGTTGATCAGATTGGTTGCTTGGATAAAATTATTTCTTCTAATTTAAATATTTCGTCTAAAATTCTTGATGATTCTTTTACGCTCAATGATCAATATTATATAAACCTAAGCGTAAAAGAAGACGGTCAAAGAAGTCGAAGAAACAAGATAAAGTTCTTTCTGACAGTTCTAATTCTTCCGATTCAATTCTTACAGATAGGACTTTGCGAGCTCGATCAAGGCAAATCTGGAAAGCAAAGCGGACATCTACTGATTCTTAGACTGATGAAGTTCGATATGTAGACAAATATTATAAAAGTGATTCATTTGCTTATTGTAATAAAGTTTCAAAATATTCTATAAAGCAAATGTTTCAAATTTCCAAAAATGTCTCATATTCTTCTTCTGATTCTAGTTCAGATGATTATGCTTTGTATTCATCTGATGATTGTGCTTATTATTCTGATGACCTTTCTTGTGCTTCTAATGTCAAATATTATAAATATTTCCCCATAAGAACTGCAACTAACAAACACGGTCCCAAATTCAAGTGGGTACCCAAGTCTCAATCTGATTTAAAGTTGCAGGCATCTCATGTTAAGGGGGAGTAAGAGAAATAATGGCTTTTGAACACAGCAGTTCAAAACCCGGACTTCAATGTCAAGACTTTGGCTTCTGAGTAATTCAGCTCAGAACCCGTGCTTCAAAAGATTTAGACATCTAAACATATCAGTTTAGAACTCGTTCTTCATAGTTCTAAGCTTCTGACTGATGAGAAACTGTGAGTGCATCTACTTTTATTCCGCTGCATTTAACTCTGATTATGATGTTGTTCCAGTTTTCTCAAATGCTTTTAAAAGAATCTGAGCAATCTTCTTCAAACTCCTGAATTTGTTCAACCCAATTTTTTTTCTCAAATGAGACACATATTCTTTATACATTGTGTGAAAAGATACTATTAATGAATTATATTTTGTTTCAACTGAATATAAACTTGCCGATCAAATATTTCTATTTTTAAAATTCTCGGCATGTTGTTTTTAAAAGTTTAAACTTTTACAAATTTTATTCTATAAAAGTAAAAGTTTTACAATTTTTCTTTCTTTTGAATAAAATGTGTGTTTAGGATAAATTTTCAAGTTGCTTTGTTTATATTAAAGTTCTTATATGTTCAAATTTCAGTTCTAACAAAAGTCGAAAAGTCAGCAACATATTTGTAACTTTTGATATTGCTTTAAAGTTGTGTGATTCGGAATATTTATAGTTTACAATACTTAGAAAACCTAAAAAGTCGGAATTTTGGATTGTAATGAAAATATGGGCTAAGCACTTAGAAGTAAAACCTTGTGTTTGAGATGATTTTAAATTTTTATAAATCAGAAATCTCTAAGTTTAAAAGTTTGTACATGTGACCTTTCTGGTTTGGGAAAGTAAGTTCTGTGGGATGCTTGTCATCTGGTCCCCTAAGGTCATTTGATCTAGGAGTGATCGAACTCAAATCCTTTTATAGAATCAGATCGAAAGTCATGTTCTACTGGTATGAATGGGTTTAGGATATGTCGATGTAGCCTTTCTGATCTGGGAAAGTAAGTTCCAAGGGGTGCTTGACACCTAGTTCCCTAAGGCCAACTGGTCTAGGAGTGACTGACCAAAATCCTGCAATAGGGTCAGATAGAAAGTTACGTTTACGGCATGTTCTTTACTTAATAAACTTTTTGATTAAAAATATGCCAAAGTGCACATGCTTAAAAGATTCCAAAGAGCACACTCATGTAAAGATGCCATAGTGCACAACGCTAAAAGATGCCAATGAGCACACATCTCATGATACTTGGTTATATATTTCTGAGTTGCAATAAACCTGTAAATTTGCGAAAGTCTGAATTTTTGATGGCTTAGTGTGATTACATGCAAAGTTCTCTATTGTATTTTTAGAATTTCATTTTCTTGAAGCTAATTGAAGTTCACATGCGAGCACACTGAATAGATTGATGAAAGTTTTTGAAACTGAACATGTCTTAACTTGATATGAAATAAAACTTGTTTCTATATCCAAACACATACATTTGATTTCATCTGATGGATTTTATTGACATATTTTACTAAGTAGAATTTTATTTGTTTCTATTTAAATTTTTATATATTTAGTCGTTTCAAAATACATATTCAGTATATTTTTCTTTCTACATTGATGTTGACATTCACTGTGTTCTCATAAATATATTTTAATGGGTTTGTGCATTATTCAAGGGGGAGTGAACAAAGAGAATATTTTCAAAGATCATTTCTGTTTTCGAGGGGGAGTATCTGATTTTCTTTATATGAATGCTAACTTGAATTGTCATATCTAGTGCATTTGTGTAGGGGGAGTCAAAGAGCTTAAAAAGGTAAAATTTTCTTAGTATAAGTCAGCTTTGCGCCATCAGTTGGTCGCGCAAACCTTGCTTTGCGCCACCTTTGGCTCGTGCAAACTTCACTTTGCGCCACCTGCGTGTCGCGCAAACCTTCCCTATTTCTCTGTTTCTTTGATTTTGCAGATCTTAAGCTGTCTCGTCTCCAACATTTGCATGACCAAGTTGATCCAGATCATCAAGGTCATGAGGGGGAGAATTAAGAGAAGTTAAAGGAGATGATTAAGAGACAAAGAGCTCAAATGTTTATCTGCTGATCAAGATTAGCTCAAAGATTCTATTCTATCAGTTTCAACTAATTCTTTTGTTGTTCCTGCTCCGACCACCACAGTTCATTCAAGGTTATTCAAAAGAGATGTGTCGTCTAGAGCACAAGATACTGATCCAGACTTGTCAAGGAAGCAAAGACAATTTAATCTGAAAGATGTTGAGAAGAATTTTTTCTTCTAAAAGTCAGATTGCTTCATAAAGTCGCTTTTATGGTCCGTGCTGATTTAGAAGATGATTTTTGAAGACCAAAGCGCCAATGATTACTAAGGGGGAGATTGTTAGGTCTGATTTGATAGTAATCATTGTATTTATAGGCTTGGTCAAATACTGTGTCTAATGTCGTATACTGTGTTGTATTGACCAAGGGTATTTAAGTCCCTTTGGTCTTTGTCTTTGTAAGACTTTTCACGCATTCATCAATACACAGTTTCTTTGCGCTACCTTGTCTCTCTCTCTCTACTTTCTCTCTCTAGAGATTCATTGATCTTGGACTCACACATATAACTAGCACTCATCTCTTCAAAAGAATGCTAGTACCATTCCCCAACCAGAACCAGATGAACATGCCGACAAATAAAAAGGTTAGGCTAACGGCTAGTGAGTTCAAGAGTTTTCAACATGAATAAATATGTCGTTAAAAAGAAAGAATGCAATTTAAATCATAATCTTTCACAATGATTTACTTTGAATATGAAAACGACTCATTTTCCAATAACACATATTTTTTAAAGTTGAACGCCCCAATACAAAACATTCCTTAATGAAGTGGGGTAACCCAAAACTCACTCAAAACGTGAATAGAAATCAAACTACCAATTTATGAAAACACGGATAAAACTTTATATCCCGAAACGCCCAAAACACGGGTGGGGTATAATACTCAACCCATAAGTCATAGATAAAAATTCATATATATATATATATATATATATATATATAACATCACCGAAAACATGAATACTAAAACTCATTACCCAAAACAACACCTTTCGGTGACGGGGGAGACCCGATTCCATATAATGTGGCAAAACACAAACTAAGTCACATATAATGTTATGGAGCTTCTATCATAGCACCAAGGTTATCGAGTTCAACCACCCACGATTTATACCTCGAGCTCCCAATGGTCTAAGAACGACTTACTTGCTAGAATTTAAGTGTCATGAGGTACAAGGTTATCGCATTCAACCACCCCCGGTTTGTAGCTCGAGTTCCCAATAATTAAGGCCCCATGTCTAGCCATAATGAACGGACACCGAGTTGAACCACCCACGATCTATACCTCGGTACTTCGCTAAAGGTTACACGGTCATCGAGTTCAACCACCCACGATCTATACCTCGAGTCCCCATTAACCATAATTATCTCCAGTTCCAAAACAGGGACAAAGTTCCCAATTAAACCAATTGACTGACTCTTATGCATATGGATCCAATGAATTACAGTCTAAAACGTTACATGACTCGAAATGAATGAAATAACGCATTCAAAACATGTACTCCTAATAATATGCAATGAATGCAAATCAAAATCAAAGCTCCACATTGAACTGTCAAAATTGGACAAGTATCCCCCAACAGTCAACAGAGTCAAAACCGAGTCATAAGCTCAACCAATCAATTGACCATTTGTAAAAGTCGTAAAATACAATAAAACGTAAATGACCCACATTTATGCAAAAACATGCTCCGCAGACAAGGATAACTCAAACAAAACATCATGAGTTGGGATGAATCGTTTTCCAAATTAAATAATACCATTTATAATTCCAGAATGTTTTATAACTCAATAATATACATTTTTCACACAGTTTATAAAACCAAATACATTGAAAATACATTTACATCAAATGACCTCCATTTATATAATAAATTATCAAAATAACATATAAATATGATTTCATTATCAACATGTCCCAAAAACCAAAATGTGGCATTTTACAATATTTATGAAATTAAATTTATCCCAAATGTAAATTTCATCAAATAAACAACACATTTGATTACACCAAGTAAAACATTTTAATACTTCAAAACAAACATTTTTGTCATTTACAACATTTTCACATATCAACTTGAACTCACCTTCCTAGATTTAGGCTAAATCTAGATTTTTCCCCAACTTGAGATCCTTTGAAGAAATTTGAATCCTCAAGCCAAATCTTCCAAAAACCTAGATCCATAAGTTTCCAACCATAAATATTCATATCCAACCATATAGAATCGTTCCTCAAACATCTTATATCAAAATCTCCATTTTGGCCAAAAACCCTAATTTGACCTAACTTCCCCAAAATCATTCAAACCAACATTTGATAAATATAAACACTAGAGAGTCACTAATGGGGTATTTACAACCTAATTAAAGTGCTAGAAATAAGAGGGATGAACTCACCACTTTGGTTTTGAGCAAAACCTAATAAACCCCAAAATCTCTAGGGTTGGAGGAGAAATATTGATCTTGCATCAAGGGATAAAACATTATCATATATGATGAAGAAGATCTCACAAGAATCCAAGCTTTAATGTCTTAAATGCCACCAAAATCGGTCATAAATGCATAAGGGTCATTTGGGAGAGAAAGTGGGAAGAGGTTTGAGGTTCTAAGTGAGAAATGGGGTTGGAAAACGTATTTAATGCAAACGTGGTGTCCATCGGCGACAATCAGCCCCGCTCTTGGTACATTATCAGCGACATTGCCCAGCAATAGTGACACCCTGTCACAATATTGGGCATAGTCGCACGTGCTATACTACTCTCGGTATAAGGGCCGCTATAGTGCCCCATGAGAGTAACCTCCTGTCACAATCGCGGGCACAGTCTCCCAGGGCGTGCCGAAGGCTAAAAATCTGACTTTTCAACCCGACGTGCTCTCGATCTAAAACCCAAAACCAGAAACACAACCCTAGTAAGACTTTTAATTACAGATTAACCAAAGAGGTGTAATTTAAGGATCCACCAAAATCACAAGTGTTACAATCCTTCCAACCTTAGAATGATTCGTCATCGAAATCTATTTCTCACACAAGGCATTCCATTACCACTCTCTGCACTTATTGGGTTTCCTCTGTCCCCAAAAGGTAACATACTAATCATAGACCTTAATGGTGTCCTTCTCACGAAATGATTGTATCCCTTTCCAAGGGATTGACGCTAACACATTTCGTTCTTTAGCTATAACTCGATGACTTCTTGGCGCAACTGCCACACTGATTTCTGTAAAGACTTTCACATCCAATATCCACCCTAACACGTTACACTCATACTAGAGAGAACATCGAACCTTACGGAAGTAATTTCTAACCATATGATCTTGGCTGCCTCCCAACCTTAGGTAACATGTACTACCTCCAAGGTAGCTCGTGACGTCAACTTCTCACTGACCAATTCATCCTAGCTCAACATTGTCCTAAATTCGTAACCCAATGATCGAAACCAAACTTGAAGAATCCCCAAAATTCCTTAATAATTCACCCATGATTTTGGTAGAGCTTGCCTTCCAAGGACGAGCCAAAACGCTTCCCTGGGAGTTGGTTTCTTCAAACTAGACTATCGCGCAACTCCAAATTATACTCACACCTCAAACATTCCGTCGATAAGATCCTTCACCATATCAAGAAAATCTTACTCTTCGATACTTAATTACCAACATCAAATCTCCTTAAAGTTACTACTTAACTTGCGAACATAGAGGATTCGACAGAAGTGCACTGAAGTACCCCAATGGTTATTGCCCCTAGAAATCAAGTGTCGACACCTATTCTCAAAAATGACTATACTGCAACGTGAGTATACTAACACATATTTCGTTCCATTTTGCATTGTGCCGATCTTTAATATCGAACTAAAGTTGACACCTGATATAGGCACTGAATTCCCAAATCTTACATCTCTACGAACGAATCACAACATCTCTATTACTCCGGAAGACCCACCAATATGGCACACCACCAATACAAACATGATGTTTAACAACAACCCATCAATTCAATTCCAACCTTTAGCAAGCAACAACATAATGCTTTATCCCGAAGATTTACCAAAAAAGAAGATCACCACTTGAATAACTGGGAGAATACATAAACATAATACTTCAATTATTCACACGTAAACCGACTCATAAGACTGAAATTCAATTTCAAAATTAACCGCAAGTCGGATCATCCGATGCTTCAATTCTCAGGGACTTCTCTAGTCCCTAATCACAACTCCTTTCGCAAGAGGGTTTAAATCTATAGTCCCGATTGAGTTCAAGGTTTTTCAAACTAATATGACAATTTGAAATATTATAAAAAATTTCAACACGAAATCTTTATAACAATTAGTTGTACATGTAAAACTTACCACCGCTTTCTCGATAGTTGTGCAAAGTGATCACCAATGTCACGCATATAAAACCATTTCGAAAGTCACTTGATCATTACTCAAGCTAATAATGACAAAAAAAAAAGATGTGCAACAAACTTTTCAAATGGACCACTATGGTCCTAATCATGCATTCATTTATGTTGTGTACGTAAAAATAATTTTTTGCACTAAAACAATGTGCAACAAGTGTTTGTACAAACTCCAAAAGAGGATATTCACAAATTCAAGCTCCAAAATTCTCTCCTTTAACCATAAATGACATGGAATAATATTTCCAAAAAGACCCGCATTTATCAGTTTATTTCTCAAGCTTAGTAAACAATAGGTGCATGCGATTTGGTCAAACGTAAAATAATGTAGATCGATTTCAAACCTTAGGTCGTACGAATAAAATGCTCTTTGTCCTAGAATAGTGGCTACAACCATGTTTACCAATAAACCAATATGACGTATTTGCATGAACCGATTAAAATGGTGTCAACCACCGAAGAATGTACAAAACAAGAGTTCAACACGAACCATCATAGGTCCTTCATATGCTTACTCACACCAAAGCATAACTCAATTCAAATACTAAGTAGTGTACAGCGAAATATGCTTGTATAAAACTCAAAAGTGGAATTTGCGATATTAAGACTCTCAAGGCGTCTCTTGCGGTTGCGAAAAGATATGTGCAAAACTCGCATGAGACATGACGCTCAATAAAACTCATAAATTAACATACACCATAATTAAAGCCTACGCATTTCATGGTTCATTCATGCGTCGCAAAACGTTGTAAAATAATACTCCATAAAACTCAACAAAACTCGCACGGAATAAAATCCCCAGTAAAACTCAAACACCCAAAATAAAGGAAGGTAACTCTTCATAAAAAACCTTAACATATGCGGAGGAGGTCCAATGTTTAAGTAATAAATCGCAGTTACTTGTCTAAGACCCTAAACAACATTAAAGTATGGATATCACACTACCCGAAAATAGCCTCAGACAACAACGAAAATAAAGAAGGTATCCAACAAAGTTTGCAACCACATGCAATAGAATAAATTTATGAATGTTTAAGATCATTGTTTGAAATCTTGTACGTGCTAAACGTTTTCCCAAAACTTCATCATACAACCCACATGATGGTTTGGAACATGAAAAACTATTGATGCAATTTATTTTATAAATAAATTTTGAACATGAGTTTAGTCGGCACTCAACGTCTCAGAACCACGCTTCTCAATTTCCCAGTCACGCTATCGTCGTCTGAAATCTCAAACTTCTTAAGGCAATAATCTGAAACTGCATCGATTAACCTTACAATTTATCCTCGAATTAAGGTCGATTCAATAAGCCTAGGGTTCTAATTCAACCAACAATTCCTACCCGAGACGGTCCAATTAATGTAATCCTCCTACTTATTGTCACTTCAAGTGACAATGCCATAATTAACAATCTATTTTATCGGCCATTCGCTTAGAAACTTATTCACTACCCCAACGGTCATCACATCAAAAGAGTTCAAGCATAGACATGTGACATATAGGTTCACCATAACACTGCCCAGGTGCAATCATGAACGTACTATACATGATCATCCTTTCTACCCCCGACGTATTTCCCATCTTTAGCGACTCTATCAACCTCAAAATATCCTATCTTAAAGTGCCTAATGGTGCAATTTCACTTTCAATCACTTAAAAGAACGCTAGTTTGAGTCTAGGCATCCGAAATCAACACCTAATTCTCTCAAACTTAAGCTCTGATACCAACTTGTAACATCCTCAAATTTGGAAAGAGCAACAAATTTAAAATTTCCAATAATACCTCAAAGAAGGATAAAATCTCTTACGACAAGTTCACACTTGAAATACGATTCTATATTTAATCGTCAACAAAATAAATATAGTCTTACATGTAACGCCCTAAAAATAGGGGTCGATTTAAACCTGAATAAATACGAAAATGGCATTCTATAAATAAAGTGTGTCATCCTAAAAGGGGAAATAGTATGGCGTACACAAACCCAAGATGAATTAAAGGATATAAATCGACAACCTATTAATCTAAATCAGACTACTTTAGATAACATTCGGGTGTCACTATCCTTCCAAAATAATATCCAACAAAACAACTCACGCCGGTCTATTCTATTCCAAAAAAGGCTAACTCATCGACCATTTGGTCGTCCACTCATTCCCGAAAAGCCCCGCCGCAAAGATGACCTATCATACATGACATTTAAGAAGAAGTATTAGGGTAACGCCTAGTGAGAACAACATTTATTAGCGACAAATATAAAGACATTTGGAAGGTGAGATATTTGATAACCAGAGACTTAATCAAAACAAGTAGGAAAATCATCAACAATCATACCACATTTAATCCAATAACAATTGCCTTTATGAGCTCAACTCCTCTAAGTCTATTTCTCAAGAAAACACCACGTCAACCCTTCTAGATCTATTCTCGGGAAGTTCCAAAGCGGGAACTTATGCACCAAGTAATTACATCTTATTGCCCATGGGACGCTGCCCAGCCATATAGGTCCACACCTTACTTACCATGGTGACCCGATGCCTATTACGTGCTAAGATGATGGACTCAATGTCAAAATCATGACATTAAGACCACTGTGCCTATGGATCCATTGCATTAAAACTAAAACCGAAACACAAGGTATTAGTCCCTTAATCAGTATAAACAAGATGACAATCAAACAATTTCCATTTTCAATTCAATATAAAATCGATTACATATTGCTCTCTCAAACTTTCTCTCTCTACGTAATTATTTCGTTGGAAGACTTAATCCAAAATTTTCAATAACCATAGAGGCTAAATTTGTAATTTACTCATTATCCATACATATAATAAATAAGTAATTGGAATGACACGTGTCGTCTTCTGATGAGTCCATTTTTTTCATTTTCCCGCCTAAACATGAACCTGGACGCATTTTACACTATAAGTTCATTTAGTAAATCCACATTCATTTCTTATTTAATCTTTCCTTAATTCAATTTTTTTAATTTATATCTTACATTTACTACCCTTATAATTAGATATGTAGTTTACTTTTAATCCCTTACTTTTTTATTTTTCATTTTAGACTTTTATCATATAAACATAAATAATGCATATGAACTAAATTGCATTGAGAAAAACATTTTAATTTTTTACAAATTATACCATTGTAATCGTTTCGTCAATACCTTCGAAATGAGTCCAATATTGAATATTTTTGGACTTAAAAAATTATATAATTAAATATCATAAATATATACGAATTAATATGTTGTGATTACTATGGAATTTGTTGAAATTGGATAATCACTAAATTGTCTTAATTTTCTTTTGGCTATTTCATATCAATTTTTATTTCAAGAGTTATTATAAAAACTAAAAACCTCATCATCTTTAAATTTTTATACAAGAATTTTGATTTCTACCATAAAGATGACGACAAGGAATATGTTGATGTCATTGAAGAAGCAAGTTTAACCAATTCTGGTTTTTATCTACTATTTTTATTTACAACCATGTTGATTTCAAATAGTCTATCTAGACCTGAATTTGTTTGGCAAAAAACATGGCAATACTTGGCAGATGGAATTATTTACAATCAACGAATTGCACTAAAGTCTCCATGTATGTTAATTATCTATTTAGGTATTTATACAGTTATTATTTAAATACAAACCAATTTATTGTTTTATTATTTTTTAAATATTATTTTTTTCTTAAATATTTTTTCAGTTATTATTTCTATGTTATTGTTGTTTAACATTTATATTATATATGTTACAGGTTTATCCCTTAATAATGATCAAGTGAAAAACTTGACATTGTTTGAGATTGAAAAGATTTTACTTCGTAACAATTTCAGCCTAAAAAAGTTCACCATTATTCTAAAGCTTGAAGAAATGTCCAGTACATTACATTACAAGACATTAAAGAAGATAAAAGCTAACCAAGAAATGCGAGATCAAAGTATTCTGAAGACATGCTGATTTCAGATAAATTTTCTTTGAAAATACTTTGCTAAAGCATTCTGAGCTAGAGAAAGAGATTGCATCTTCTGAGCTGAAAAAGAAGACTGAATTGTTAAAATCTTTTTAGTAATGATCTTGATCCAAAGGGGGAGATTGTTAGAGCACAGTCTCATTGAATTCAAGATCATCCAATCTGAAGCTAATGCCGGAAAGTCGACTCTCGATATAAAGTCTAATGTTACTTTGTAATAAATGTCGAAGTAAATTATTGTTTATTGTAATTTAGTATTAACTTTTAACTTAGTTTAAATATCTAAGTTAGTTAGATATTAGTTAGTTAATATCTTTGTTTAGATGTTAGTTAGTTAGATATTATATTAGAAATAATATCTAGATATTGTATCTAGATATTATATTATGTTGGTTGAAGCAAGTGTGCTCAACGCACTAAGATAATCAGATCACAAATTCACACACACTCAAGGTGTAAAAACAGAGAACTCACAGAGCTAAAACTGAACACCAATCCTTGTAATCGTTTGTTATTAATCATACAGGTTGGTAATCTTGTTGTTGTTGTTTTTGTAAGAACTTGATATAGTATTGTGGACCGATAATTGGTATCAGAGCCTGATTTTAGATTCAAATCAAGTTTTTCAAAAACGACTATGTGTTCTTATTCAGAAAAAAAATCATTTTCGAAATTTAGTGCGTTTTAGGTGTGGAAATCGATCAGGTTGTGATCGATTAGGGTGCTAGATCGAGTTGTGAGTGATTGGTTTCAGTATAGAGTTGAAATCGAGTACCATTTTGTGATTTTAGTGATAAAACAGTCGACTTCTTAAAGTCACTGTACCATCGATTTTCTTTTCAAAAAGCGAGTTTTATCGAGATCGAGTGGTAACAAACTGTTCTAGAAGTGTTTTTAGTCATATTGGTAGAGTTTGGTACTGCTAATCGACGTAGATACAGGTTTTCAGTTGATTTTCGAAGTACAGGACGAACTCACGCAAACACAGGGAAAAACTCACGCAAATTGAACTTTGCGTGACACACTTTGCGCAACACACTGAACACGGAAAGTCTACTTTGCGCCACCCACGTAAAATGCAAAGCCTACTTTGTGCCACCAACGTAAAACGCAAAGCCCACTTTGCGCTACCAACTGATCACACAAAGCCCACTTTGCGCCACTCAAAGCTCATGCAAAGCTCTACTTCACGAAACGCAAACCTGGAATCAGTTCACTCAAACCAACAGCTCAAGCAAACCTCAGTTTGCGGAACCCTCTCATCACGAGAACCCTCAAGTTTAGTGACCAACGTCTCACGCGAACATCAGTTTTTGCGACACTCTAGTCACGCAAACCTCAACTCTCGCTACCAACACATCACGCAAACCTTAGTTCGCGTGATCAACTCCTCACGAAAAGCACAACTTCACTTCGCGCGATCAACTTGAAACGTAAAGCTTCAGTTTGCGCAACCCACTCTTCACGCAAACCTCATCTTGCGTCAGTCTCTTGAAACGCAAACCATCCTTTGCGCTAACCACCTCTAGCGCAAACCTCATTTGCGCCACCTTCTATAAACGCAAAGTTTTCCAGACTTAGAACTTTTTTTTCAGAATGACATCCAGAGAAGCCCTTGCAATCGGAACTGACACCAAGCCACCAGTTCTCTTTAAAGGAGAATACGAACAGTAGAAAGATCAGTTCCTAAACTTTGTTGACAGACATGAGTTGGGTGATTTCATCAGGCAATCGATAGAAGAAGGGGTTATGAAACCAGTTATGACGAGTCGTATGGTTGGAACTGTGCCAACACAGATTGAACTTAAGTATCATGAGCTCGAAGATGATAACCTAAAGAGAGCAAAAGGTGATAAATTAGCAAAGTCATACATTCTACAAGGAATTCCAAACGAAATCTATGTAAAGATTGACAGCTATAAAGCCTCGGGCAAAGAGATGTGGGATCAGCTAGAGAAGATGATGTTGGGTTCAAAGGTTGGGAATCAGCTCAAACTTTCCAACTGCCTAAACAATTATGAAGAATTTAAAGGCAGAAGTGGAGAGTCTCTAGAAGGAACTTTTGACAGATTCGTGACCTTGCTAAACGAACTAAGCAAGAACAAGGTCACCAAATCTCAAATCGAGCTGAACGTCAAATTCCTAAGTGTTCTACAGCCGGAATGGAAGAGATTTGTCAGACAGATGAAGCAGATCAAAGATCTAAATGAGATTCCACTTCATGAGCTGTATGAAACCCTCAAACAAAATGAAGAAGAGGTGGATGAAATTCTAGATGAAAAGAGGCAGAAAGTAAAGACAGTTGAAGACACAGTTGCTCTTGTTGTCAAGAAGAAGAAGAACAAGACGATTGTGTATGAATCAGAAGAAAATAAAGCTTATGCAAACTCTGACACGGATGAAAATGAACAACTAAAGCAGGTTATGCTCTTGCTGACAAATGCTTTTCAGAAGAAGTTCTACATGAAGCCAAGTTCAAACAATCAGAGGTATTCTTCTGGTCCTAACAATTATGTCCACAAGGAAAGGGTTGAAGGAAATAGATATGAAGGAAAGAAGTTTGAAGGAAGGAGAATAGAGGAGAAGAAGCCGGAAGAGAGAAGGTATCAATCTGAAGGAAAGAGAATAGAGGAGAAGAAACCGGAAGAGAGAAGATTTCAAGCTGAAGGATCCAGTCAGTCAGAACCACCAACGTGCTACAACTGTGGCAAAACAGGTCACTTTGCCGAGACTGTCGCAAACCCAAAGTCAGAAACTCCGATTACTACAAGAACAAGATGCTTCTTGCAAAGCAACAGGAGGCGGGTAAGGCACTGATGGCAGAGGATGAGTACTGGCTTGATCATTCAGACGAGGAAGAAGAGGATGAAGAGAGAGATGAAGCAGTCAACATGTACTTGATGGGAAAGCAGGAATCAGACGCTGAAGCAGATTCAGAAGAGAATGAGATAGATGAGGTATGTGATTTATCTTATTCATATTTCATAAATAAAATGCATGCCATGAATTTAAAACAACAAGAGTTAGAGTCAAAACTTAAGCGAGAAAATGGTGTTATTACTGACAAAAACCAATCGATACAGAAACTTAGCGACGAAATTGTTGAGAAGAAAGTATTGGTTGAGGTTTTACATAGAAATAATGACACCAGCGCAAAAGGAAAAGACAATAATTCTTAAAGAGAATTCTGAACTCAAGTCTAAACTGAGAAAAAGTGAGCTTGATTTATATGAGCTTACGAAAATGCATTCTTCATGTACTGAAGAAAACAAAACTTTAATTGCAAAATTAAAAAGTTTGGAAGAGAAGTTATACAAATTGGGTCAAACTGAACAAACTATTCATCTGAACAAACCCAAAGAGGAAATAGAAAAATGAGGAATCGGTTATAAGAATCCTCACTGTCTTCAAAAAGGAATATCTGAAGTGCCTGAACTTTATGATCTTCTTTCTTTGAAATTAGCTCGAAGAATCCCTGAGCTTAAAGTTTTCTGGACTAGACTGTCTGAAAAGGATGAAGCCAATGAAACCGAAAAACGTTTGAAATCATCTAAAGTTCACCTTCCATTTTATTATGCGAAAGTGAATAATAGTTATAATGATAATCCAATATATCACAAGAAATCTCTTTCAAATGATTTTTTTTCAGAGTTATTCTGAAAAAGAGATGGAGGCGAAGCCTATTAAAGGTAAAATTTATGTCCCTCCTCTTGTTTTGGAAAGTCAAATTTCTGAACTCAAGAACTCTTTAACAGATGAAAGACTTTTGATTGAGATTCAACAAAAAGTTTTTTCAACCGTGCTGAAAAATGTTATTATTTCAAAGACTTCAAACTCTGAGGATATGTTTGGTCTAGCAAATAAAGGGTTTGATTTTCTGAACTCTGACAGTGGTTTAGATGATTATGTTAATCAATTTGACTTTAATGCAAAACTTCCTAACCATTCATCCTTTGTTAAGAAATATTTGGGAAAAACCAGTATGCCTGTTAACAGTGCAAAATCAACGAAAGTTGATAACTCAGTCTCTGTGAAAGCAAAGAGTGCTAAAGGTAAGATTATATCCAAGCATTCACAGAAACCGAAAACTACTGGTCATCCGAAGAAGAAGCATTCGTTTGTTGCTCAACAGTCTAACTCTCGAGTTTCACATGTTTCAGATCTGAGCAAGCAAAGGCCAGAAGTTAAATCTCAGTGGCAATCGAAACATAAGCTTGACAAGACCGTTAAATCGTTTTGTAGTGTTAATTGTAGTAAGACTTCGCCTAGTAAAGATGTCTTAATTGCTGATGTTGCTATTTTGAACTCAAAACTTGTTGTTTCTCGTAAAGAATATACAATGAAGCAATTATTTCAGTTATCTTTATCTGCTAGAAAGTCTTCTATTTATGATAAACATGTTTCTACTTCTTGTCAAGATTCTGAAGATTGGTTTGGCAATTATCATGTGCATTCATCTGATTATACTGCTTAAAATGACTTACAAATGAAAAGAGGACCCAATTTCAAATGGGTACCAAAATCTTGTGCTAACACAGTAGGACCCAAATTCCAGTGGGTACCTAAGGCTAAATCTGTGTTGTAGGCACACAAAGTTTAAGAGAGCTTAGGAAATGACTTCTAGACAAAACAGTCTAGGACTCGTTCCTCAAAGAAACTAGGTTCTTGAATACAACAGTTCAAGACCCGCACATCAAAGATAAAACAATGGTTTCTGAACACGCCAGTTCAGAACCCGTGCTTAAGAAGAGGATATGGTTTTTGAACAAATCAGTTCAAGACCCACACTTCAATGCTCAAAAGTCTTAAATTTTGACTTATGACTATCTAAATCTCTTGTTTCGTTATTTCTCTTGTGCAGATTCGTCATATATGGTACTTGGATAGCGGATGTTCCACGCATATGACTGGACAAAAAAAGATGTTGTCCAATTTTAAAGAGAAGTATTGCGGAACAGTCAGATTCGGCAAAGACCAGTTTTCTCCAATAATGGGATACGGTGATGTACAACATGACAATGTCACGATCAAGAAGGTGAGTTATGTTGAAGGCTTACGACACAACCTGTTCAGTATCGGCCAGTTCTGTGACAAAAGCTTAGAGGTCAATTTCAAAGCCAAGACGTGTTTAGTTCGCACTGAAGAAGACGAGGAACTCTTGGTTGGCACAAGAAAGTCAGACCTCTACACAATTAACTTGTTAAAAGTCCAGACTAACAAGCAGGTTTGTCTACTGACGAAAGCCTCGATGCAACAAAGTTGGCTATGGCATCGAAGGCTCTCTCGCCTCAACTTCAGGTACATCAACAATCTGGTCAGTGGAAAGCTCGTCAAAGGACTTCCAGAGCTCAAATATGAAAGAGAACATCTTTGTGCAGCATGTGAAAAGAGAAAGATGAAGAGGGCTCCACATAAACCAAAGCCTGAACCGAGTACAAGCGCTCCGTTAAAGTTATTGCATATGGACTTATGCAGTCCGATGCGAACTCAGAGTCTAGGAGGAAAGAAATATATACTCGTTTTCGTGGACGATTACTCGCGATACACATGGGTCAAGTTTCTACGTTCAAAGGATGAGACACCTGATGTTCTCATTACATTCCTGAAGACGACTCAGGTTAAACTGCAGAAACCGGTCAAGCTTCTAAGAACAGATAACGGCACAGAGTTCAAGAACAAGAAGGTTGAAGAATATCTCGAATCTGTCGAGATTTCACATCAATACTCTGTTGCTCGTACGCCTCAACAAAATGGAGTGGTCGAAAGAAGAAACCGTACGCTAGTCGAGGCTGCTCGTACTATGCTAAGTCAATCAGACTTACCTCTATTTTTGTGGGTTGATGTCGTATCGACTGCGTGCTACACACAGAATCGATCCATGATACACCGCAGATTCAAGAAGACTCCTTATGCATTAATCAACAACCGAACACCGACAATCAAATATTTCCATATATTTGGGTGTAAGTGTTTCGTTCTAAACGATAAGGAGAGTCTCAACAAGTTTAGTGCCAAGGCGGACGAAGGCATCTTCATTGGTTATTCCTCGACATCAACTGCATTCCATGTTTATCTGAAGAAGTCAAAGACGGTGATTAAAAGCATCAACGTCACGTTTGATGAAGAGATGGCTTCCGAACAACATAGTTCAGAACCCGTTATAACCGGAGTACTAGCTTCTGGGCAACTCAGTCCAGAACTTGCGTCTCAACAGAATAAATCAGATGAAGCATCAACATCAACTAATCATATATCTGATTTAGACTTATTATTTGAATTGTTTTATTATGAATTTCTTGGATCTAATGTCAAGAAATCTGTTGTGGTTGACAGGATGGAAGATTTAACGACTACTCATCCAACCAGTTAAGATGTGCCTATTGAATCCAACGCCCCAATTCAACAAGAAATTACAATTCAAATGCCGACTCCAACAGTTGAAGAAGTGCCATGTGATGAAGAGACAGAAGTAGCTGAAACAGTAGGATGTTCTATTCAGATCAATCTACAGCCAGAACAAGCTGTAACTGTTGAGCCTTCTGAACCTACCACTTCAACTGCAATCATCATTCCTCCTGAACAAGCTGAAGAAGGTACAAGTGGATTTATAGATGATACAATTGACATACATTCATATAATCCACCACCTTATGAACATAAATGGACCAAAGAGCACCCGACAAGCCAGATCATTGGCGATCCATCAAAATCGGTGCAAACTAGGTCAGCATCAATAAGCATGTGCATGCATGACTCCTTTCTGAGCAAGTTTGAGCCAACTCGCGTATCAGAGGCACTTGATGATCCAGAATGGGTGATCTCAATGCAAGAAGAGTTGAATCAGTTCGATGCACTTCAAGTCTGGAGACTCGTACCAAAACCCCAAGGTAAAACAATTATAGGTACGAAGTGGGTTTTCAAGATAAAGAAAGACGAAGATGGTACCGTTATCCGAAACAAGGCAAGACTAGTAGCCAAAGGATACAGAAAAGAGGAAGGAATCGACTACGACGAGACATATGCTCCTGTGGCACGATTAGAGGCAATTAGAATGTTTCTAGCCTACGCAGCCCACAAGAACTTCACGGTCTTTCAAATGGACATGAAGACTGCCTTTCTGAATGGCATTCTGAAGGAGTAAGTCTACGTCTCTCAGCAAGAAGGTTTTGTCAATCAAGAGAAGCCGAATCACGTCTACATTCTAGACAAAGCACTCTACGGTCTGAAACAAGCTCCTCGAGCCTGGTATGATGTCCTTTCCAAATTTCTAGTCAAGTCTGGTTTTTCAAAAGGTACGGTGGATACCACTTTGTTTATCAAAAAGAAAAAAGCCGATATCATTTTAATTCAAATCTATGTAGATGATATTATTTTTGGCTCTACAAATCCTAAGTACTGTAAGAATTTTTCAAACCTTATGGCGTCTAGATTTCAGATGAATATGATGGAAGAGATGAATTTCTTTCTCGGATTACAAGTCAAACAATTTTCAACGGGTATTTTTATCAATCAATCAAAATACATTATGGATAATCTTCGGAAGTTCAAAATGGAAAATTCAAAACCGATTGGTACCCCAATGGCACCAGGTACTAAGATTGGCACCGATCCTTCGGGTAAGGCTGTTGATGTTAGGACTTACAGAGGAATGATAGGTTCTTTAATGTATCTTACTTCTAGTAAGCCAGATATAATGTTTTCAACATGCTTATGTGCAAGATATCAGGCCCATCCTAAAGAAATCCATATGTCTGCTGTAAAGCGCATATTTAGGTATCTGAAGGGTACTGCAAATCTTGGTCTGTGGTATCCTAAAGATACAAGTTTTGAACTAACAGCGTATACAGATGCAGATCATGCAAGTTATATGTTAGACAGGAAGAGCACGTCAGGACATGTACAGTTCCTCGGTGATAAGCTCGTAAGTTGGGCATCGAAGAAGCAACTTTGTGTTTCAACTTCCACGACCGAAGCAGAATATGTAGTTGCTGCTAGCTGCTGTTCTCAGGTCTTATGGATGAGAACTCAATTGTGCGACTACGGTTTCCACTTCAACAAAATCCCTATATATTGTGACTCCAAGAGCGCCATCGCAATAACAACGAATCCTGTTCAGCACACCAAGACCAAACACATAGACGTCAGGTATCATTTTATTAAAGATCATGTTGAAAAAGGAATAATTGAACTTTTCTTTGTAAAAACTGATTATCAGCTTGCCGATTTGTTTACCAAACCTTTAGACGAAAAGAGGTTTACCTTTCTTGTCTCTAAGCTTGGTATGCTAAATCTTAAGATCTAATTAGTAGTTACCTATCAAAGTTTTCTAATTGTATACTTTTTCATCATTTCTTCATTCTTAATTCTGATTGATATCTGCACTTCAAATGTTCTGTTCATGATCCAAGGGGGGGGTATGAGAAGAAATTGACAAGTGGTCAATCTTATTTTGAGGGGGAGCTCATAAGATTTCTACATTTACCTTTTATGTCAAATTTTTGTAATGCAAGATTTTAGGGGAAGCTCTTCAAGTCAAAGGAGTTTGGATATGACTTCTGATTATTTCTTATCAGAACTCATACTTTAACAGTTTTACTGCTTTTTGTCTTTTCAATTTAAGTGAATAAATTTTACTTTGACTTGACATAAGACTTTTGCAGAATTTTTGAGAGATGCTTACAAGTTCATATGTTTATGACTTTAATCTTAGCTTCATGAGATGTAAGATCGCTCGTCAAGGTATAATCCTTAATCTTAATCTCATATATGGTTGGAAGTTGGACAACTTTCAATCATAGAAAACATTGTTCTAAATGTTCAAACCACTTCCCGAATCTTAAACTGATTTCATCATTTGGAAGTGTGACTTTAAATGTTTTCAAGATCAATTTTGTGCTTTAACTGAAATAGTTAAACCAATTTGAGCATCATATGCATAATAGGAAAACAAGGATTTCTTTGTGATAGGAATTAACACAACTTCTATGAAATCACCTTAACTAGTGATTTCTACCTAAGAAGTTAATCCATAGTGATTGAGTGTGAGAAGTCGAAAAGAAATGAGTTTGATTAGAGTAAGCTTAATGTTTAAAAGAAAGAACGTGAGAAAACAGAGTTAAAAGAATATGACAACTCTGCACCAACTTTTTCTGAGTCGGGCAGCTACATTACTAGTGTTTCACAACTCATTGGTGACCATTATTGAAACAGGCAACTAGCCCATGCCAACTCTTGATCAAACCTCACCATCTACTCATTTTCTTCTCAACAAGAAAGTGTTTCACATTTTCAAAGGGGATGCAGCACATTTGCTATCTGATTTTCATTTGGAAAATCTGGATATTGAAAAGAAGGAAGTCTACCCCACCTTCGCACTTTAATCATGCACATTGAGTATGTGTTTAACTTACTGTTGTCTCAGTGGTTTACACAAATATTGAGCCTTATAAGCAATCATCCGTGCTTAATTCTTTCTATCACAAGCACGAACACACAAGGAATTTGTTTCTTTGTCATAACATTTATAGAAATTACCTTTGTGGTGTTTCGATGATTAAATGGAAGCCCTGGGGGAGTCAACATCAAACAGCTCATTTCCAATGTGTATTCGTTACACACAGTGACTTAGTGTTACTGACAGGCATGTTAACTGATTCATTAGTTGATTCAGGTGTTACAGGACTATTTTGTCTGGATTTGAAAATATCTGGATGAATATCTTTTGAATTGATGGATCAGAGGCTCCAATTGGTTGACATTTCTTACTCAAAGTTTTGATTAAGTCGTTGCACTTTTCATCAAAAAGGGGGAAAATCTAAAGCTTGAAGAAATGTCCAGTCCATTACATTACAAGACATTAAAGAAGATAAAAGCTAACCAAGAAATGCGAGATCAAAGTATTCTGAAGACATACTGATTTCAGATAAATTTTCTTTGAAGATACTTTGCTAAAGCATTCTGAGCTAGAGAAAGAGATTGCATCTTCTGAGCTGAAAAAGAAGACTGAATTGCTAAAATCTATTTAGTAATGATCTTGATCCAAAGGGGGAGATTATTGTTAGAGCACAGTCTCATTGGATTCAAGATCATCCAATCTGAAGATTCAATCTGAAGCTAATGCCGGAAAGTCGACTCTCGATATAAAGTCTAATGTTACTTTGTAATAAATGTCGAAGTAAATTATTGTTTATTGTAATTTAGTATTAACTTTAACTTAGTTTAAATATCTAAGTTAATTAGATATTAGTTAGTTAATATCTTTGTTTAGATATTAGTTAGTTAGATATTATATTATAAATAATATCTAGATATTGTATCTAGATATTATATTATGTTGGTTGAAGCAAGTGTGCTCAACACACTAAGATAATCAGATCACAAATTCACACACACTCAAGGTGTAAAAACAGAGAACACACAGAGCTAAAACTGAACACCAATCCTTGTAATCGTTTGTTATTAATCATACAGGTTGGCAATCTTGTTGTTGTTGTTTTTGTAAGAACTTGATATAGTATTGTGGACCGACAATTATGCCTTACCCTGATGATGATTCTGTTGAGTCTTCAAACAATCGTTTGATTACGGAGGAGCTAGATTACGACATAGCTAATCTACAGAATGAGTTTCGTCAACTTCTAGGTGCTTTAACAAACGAGCAACGAGGTGTTTATGACGATATCATAACAGTGGTTCAAAATAATCAAGGAGGTGTGTTTTTTGTATATGGTTATGGCGGAACTGCTAAAACATTTATATGGAAGACATTATCTGCATCAATAAGATCTAGAGGATAAATTGTTTTAAACGTTTCTTCGAGTGGTATTGCTTCTTTACTTCTTACAGGAGGTAGAACAACACACTCTCGCTTTCAAATTCCTCTAATTCTTAACAAAGATTCTTTCTGTTACATAAAGTCGGACAATGATGTTGCCAAGTTAATAAAGAAGACCAGGTTGATTATATGGGATGAAGCACCAATGGTTCATCAACATGTATTTGAAGCATTGGATAGAAGTATGAACGATGTTTTTGGTAGTCAAGGCATTACTGACTCGGAAATGCTTTTTGGTGGCAAAGTAGTTGTTTTTGGAGGAGATTTCTGACAAATTTTGCCTGTTATTCCTAACGCAAGTAGACAAGACATTGTTAATGCGTCGTTAAGTTCATCTTACATTTGGGAAAAATGCAAAGTCCTAAGGTTAACTAAAAACATGAGGTTAACCGTTGACAGTCAAGCTTTTGATATCGAACAAACAAGGATTTTTGCAAACTGGCTTTTGGATTTAGGAGAAGGCAAGGTTGGTAGTGTGAATGATGGTGAGGCAATTATCGATATACCTGATGATCTTCTCATTACCAATTCAACGGATCCTATATCTGCATTAGTTGAATTTGTCTATCCTTATATTCTTGTAAATGTCAAGAATTCATCATATTTTCAGGAAAGAGCAATACTTGTACCCAAGCATGAAGTCGTGCAAGAAATAAATGATCGTTTGTTATCATTGTTTTCAGGAGACGAAAAGGAGTGCTTAAGTTCAGATAGTATTTGTGAATCAGAGCATCTTCACGAACAGTTTGATGAAACTTTGTACTCACCTGATGTCTTAAATGGTCTTAAATTATCAGGTTTGTCAAACCATAAGATGGTACTAAAATTCGGTGTTCCAGTTATGTTACTAAGGAATATTGATCAGAAATCTGGGTTATGTAATGGAACTAGACTACGTATGTTATCTTTGGGAAATCGGGTTATAGAAGCAGAGATTATATCTGGAAGCAATATTGGAAGCCGAACATTTATTCCAAGAATGTCTTTGACACCTACAGACAAAAGGATTTCGTTCAAGTTTCAAAGAAGACAATTTCTAATTGTGGTATGTTTTGCAATGACCATAAATAAAAGTCGGGGACAGTCATTATCGAAGGTTGGTTTGTTTCTGAGACAACCAGTTTGCACCCATGGTCAGTTGTATGTTGCTTTATCTAAAGTAAAAGGTAGGCAAGGTTTAAAAACATTAATTATAGATGATGAAAGTATAATTAGCAATAGAACAAAGAATGTTGTATATAAAGAAGTATTTGGTAATTATGATATGTGGTTAATTCACGGGTTCAAACATAGTTTTATTAATATATTAAAATTACTTTATTCCCAATGCATCTTAGGCCATCCACATAAGACTTTTAATTGCAATTTCAAAAGCAATTGCAAATCAAATTCCAATGTGATCTAGGATTTCAATTGCAAGATATGCAATTGTCTTTACAAGTCATGTCACCATCTCCATTTCGACTTTTTCTTTTTCTTTTTTTCTTAATTGTTTAAATAAACTATTTTTTATATAAAATAAAATATTTTATGAATTAATAATATTAATTTATTCTTTTAATTAAATTAATTATTTTTTCAAAAAAAGATACATGTACAATATAGTTAAATTAATTTAAACATTAAATTTCATAATTACATAATTACAATAGAAAAGTGTAGATGAATTATTATAAATGAATTAGGCATATATCAGCATGATGCAGCGGAATGTAAGTAAAAAACGAACAATTAATGATACTTCCTTATAGACATGTCATCAACAATCAACCATTACCTAAGAATCACATTTATGAAACCCTAAACCCTAAACCCATAAAGATATTCAATAATTATTTATATTATAATTATTGACGGAAAAAATTATAATGATATAATTTATAATAAGAATGAAACGTATTTTACGATTATGTATTTTTAATGAGCTAACGGTGGAAAAAAATAAATCGTATGGATAGAAAACAAATTAATTCGTAGATATTTATGATATTTAATAGTACGGTTAAATTAAAAAAAATATTCAATATTGGGCTTGTTTTGAAGATATTGACGAGACGATTATAATGGTATAATTTGTAAAAAAAAAGAAACGTATTTTTTCATTGCATTTTTGTTCATATACGATTATTTGTGTTAATATGATAATAGTGTAAAATGAAAAATGAAAAAAAAGGGATATAAAGTAAATTAAATAAGAAAGTGTAAGGGTGGTAAATGTAACATTGTAAGGGTGGTAAATGTTATTGTACAGTTTTAGAATTTTTATATAATAGTATAGATTCATATACGATTATTTGTGTTAATATGATAATGGTGTAAAATGAAAAATGAAAAAACAAGGGATATAAAGTAAATTAAATAAATAAGAGCATCTCCAACAGCTATGCTAAAATAGAAAAAAAGTGAGATTTTAGCAACTTTTTTGCTCCAACAGCTATGCTATATCGTATGCTAAAATAGAGAAAAGAAAAGAGAGAAGGTAAAAATCTCTAAATTTGGAGAATTTTCTAAACCTCCATATTTAAAAGAGATATTTTTTTCCACCAATAGGAAACATTGAAGTTGTGTGTTTAGGAGATAGAAATAATATTTTATTAATATAATTGATGATAGAATTGCTAAAATAGAGTAGCTGTTGGAGTTAGATGTAATTTTTTTTAGAGATTTTAAAATTTTCTTCTCTATTTTAGAAAAGTTATAGCATAGCTGTTGGAAATGCTCTAAGTGTAAGGTTGGTAAATGTAACATTGTAAGTGTGGTAAATAGGACTGTAAACGAACCGAACGAACACGAACGGAGGCTTGTTCGTGTACGTTCGTGTACGTTCGTTTAACTTAACCGAACAAACGAACGGTAAACAAACGAAATTTTTTGTGTTCATGTTCGTTCGTTAAGAAAATATATTTGTTCGTGTTCGTTTATGTTCGTTCATTAAGAGTTAAACGAACGTAAACGAACGAACATAAATGAACATAAATGAACACAAATGAATAAAAAGCAACCACCGTTACTCATCATTTCGTTCGTAAAAAATAACATAACAAATAAAAAAACAGATAAACTTTGGAGGTATAAAAAAGGAATTTTAAAAAATTAATTTAATTAATGTTTTGACACATTAATGTCATAATATATATAAATATATTTTATATATATAAACAAATATAAACGAAAATAAACGAACATAAATGAACGAACGTGACCATTGTTCATGTTCATTCATTTAACTAAACGAACAAAAAATGTGTTCATGTTCGTTTATTTATTAAATAAACGAACTTCCCGTCGAACAGTTCATGAACGGTTCGTTGAACGTTCGGTTCGTTTACAACTAGACCTGACAAAAACTGACACGACACGCTAACCCAACACGAACTCGACACGAAATAAGCGGGTTTGGGTAATACATTTCAACCCGTTTAAGTAAACGGGTTGACACAACACGACATGAAAGTTAAACGGGTAAGGTCAGGGTCAAAATTTTCAACTCAAAAATGACCCGAATAACCCGTTTATATATATATATTATAAGTTTTATTTTTAATGTTTTGGATTTTTAAATGTTTTAGATTTGGTTAGAACTTATAAGTTTGAACTATAAAATTTGGATTTTCTAATGCTTTTTTAAAATTTTGATGTGTATTTTTTTGTGAATTTTCAATTTTTAGTTTTATAAATGTTAAACGGGTTAGGCGGGTCGGGTTAGGGTTAGACATTCTCAACCTGTTTAACTTTAAACCCGACACGACACGATACAATAATGGTTTTAGAATTTTTATCTATACTATATATTAAAATTCTTAAACGGTTATTGAAAAAAGTAGTTATTGGAAAACGGTTTTTGGAAAGCTATTAAAGTTAAATTTTACATTTATCACTCTTACAATTAATTATTTAATTTACTTTCTATCCCTTGTTTTTTTATTTTTAATTTTACACTCTTATTATTTTAACACAAATAATCGTATATAAACACAAATGCAATGAAAAAATACGTTTCTTTTTTTACAAATTATATCATTATAATCGTCTCGTCAATACCTTCAAAACGAGTCCAATATTGAATACTTTTAAATTTAATCGTACTATTAAATATCATGAATATCTACGAATTAAATCTCTACTACTATATAAAAAAACTAATACGGTTATTGTACAAACTTTTGTACAAAAACACTTATCACCCCAAGCTTTTATACAATAACATTTATTACCCTAAGCTTTTATACAATAACACTTATCACCTTTATAATGTTACATTTGTCACCCTTACAATTACTTATTTAATTCATTTTATATCCCTTATTTTTTTCATTTTTCATTTTACACCATTATCATATTAACACAAATAATCGTATATGAACAAAAATACAATGAAAAAATACGTTTCTTTTTCTACAAATTATACTATTATAATTGTCTCGTCAATATCTTCAAAACGAGCCCAATATTGAATATTTTTTAATTTAACCGTACTATTAAATATCATGAATATCTACGAACTAATTTGTTTTCTATCCATACGTTTTAATTTTTTTTTCCACCGTTAGCACATTAAAAATACATAATCGTAAAATACGTTTCATTTTTATTATAAATTATATCATTATAATTTTTTTTTTTTGTCAATAATTGTAATATAAACTAATTATTGAATATCTTTATGGGTTTAGGGTTTCATAAATTGTGATTTATAGGTCATGGTTGATTGTTGATGACATGTCTATAAGGAAGTAGCATTAATTGTTCATTATTTACTTACATTCCGTTGCATCGCACGAGTATATGCCTTGTATAATAGTATAGATATAGATATAGAGTACATGTGTATAGGTGATCTTATACCAAATTAGGTTACCACAGTACCACTTTCCATAGTCTAGAGTCTGGAAGAAACCCTGGACGGTGGTTCCTCGTTCAACGCCTCAAGCCATCAACCTCGACCCTCCGTCGATTCCCCGCTCAACCTCCACCCTCCGTCGACCGTCGGTCCGTCCACAGGCACAGCATCGTCCGGCGCTCCTCGTCGCCTCGTCGGCCCTCCTCCTAATCTATTGGGCGTCAGCCACAGCCCACATTCACAAGATCCTCTACTATTTTGTACTCCACTTCTGTAAGTTCTACTTCTCTAGACTCTAATCTCTACTTCTCTACTCTGTAATTTCAGTTTTTTTTATCACAATGACACAATGTGTTTGTGTAATTTCAGTTTTTGTATCATTTTGTGTAATTTCAGTTTTTATATCCATGTGGTCTGACATTGTTTAATGTCATAATGTGTTTTGGTTCCCTGTGGTCTGTGTAATCTTGTGCTCTGTATAATTGTGTGGGGGCCGGGTCTGAAACGGGAACGGGGAGAGGACCGGGAATTGATCAGTGATTGACCACCTTACAGACTGGGGACGGGATTGGGATCCCCGTACCGACGGGGGCCGGGGAATGTGAACCCCGCCCCGTTACTGTTTGGGTAGAAATTCCAACAGTCCACCGTCGTACGACCAACGATAACCGACGCCCTTCTAGTAGGCGACCCCGACTAAGCGACTTAAAACCCGTCTGGCAAATTCTGTCGTACGACCTGATTTCAGTTATTAACTTATGACATACGTTATATCATGTTTAATGCAAGATTCAAAAGACATTCATGACCAAAGATTGTAACGGTTGCCATCATCAATAACAACGGACATAACGGACGCTATCATCAATATAAAACGGTTATTCTATTAAAGATACGCATTCAAGAATTGCCAACGGAAAAATAGAGTATAAATATGAAGATGGAACCTCACATTCGGGACATCTGATACTCATACCTTAGAAGCTCACGAATTACGCTCTCAAGCTCGCTCAGTCTTTTTCAAAGTTCATAAAATCTACTCTCGTTTATTGCACGACGCACGACCGAAGTCTAATTATACACGACGAACGACCGACTTTACTTTATTGTATTGTTTTACATTACATTTCACTTGTAACATTTGTTATCAAGGACGACGTCCCTGATTGACGTCCATAGTGCACGACGTCCCTTTTGCCTGAATACAAAATGAAGTTAAATCCGACAAAGTGTTCTTTTGGAGTTCGAGCTGGCAAATTCCTCGGTTACATGGTCACACGACGAGGAATCGAAGCTAATCCAGATCAAATCAAGGCGATTATCGAGATAAAATCGCCCAAAAATTTTAAAGAAGTGCAACGTCTAACAGGTCGTGTAGTAGCATTAAACTCGGTCGTCCGACAGATGCCACCTATTTTACAATGTCCTGCGAAAAAACAAAGGATTCAAATGGAATGATAAGCATGAGGAGGCGTTGCAACAACTCAAGGAATACATGACATCACCTCCCTTCCTATCCAAACCCGAGAAGGGTGAAATTCTTCAACTATATCTAGCCGTCAGTGCTAATTCGGTGAGTGCAGTCCTTATACGAGAAACCAACGGACGACAATTGCCAATCTACTATGTAAGTAAAACTCTATTAGACGCTGAAACCAGGTACTCGTCTATAGAAAAACTTTTGCTTTCGTTAGTTATGGCCGCTAAGAAGTTACGGCATTATTTTGAATCCCATCCTATAAATGTTGTAACGAACTTTCCATTGAAGTTTGTGTTAAGAAAACTCGAGATAATAGGACGATTAGCTAAATGGAGCATCTACCTCAGTAATTATGATATGGATTTCAAGCCCAAAACGGCGATCAAATCACAAGTCTTGGCAGATTTTGTTACAGATTTTAGTCCAGAACTAGAAGAAGCGACGACGTCCAATGAATTAATTGTGGCGACTTTGCACGACACCACTTGGACGCTCGACGTTGATGGTTTGTCGAACATACGAGGAACAGGTCTGGGCGTCGTCCTACAGTCCCCACAAGGGGGCAAAATAGTATACTCCATACGGTGCGACTTCAAGGCAACAAATAATGAGGCAGAATACGAAGCACTGATTGCAGGAATCAAAATTGCTCATGACTTGGGGGCAACACATCTGCATGTCCGAAGTGACTCGTCTTTAGTCGTTAACCAAATTAATGGAGAGTTCGCAGCAAAAGATTCGAGGATGATTGCCCATTATAAAATAGTAAAAGAAGAAGCAAAGAAGTTCAGTCGCTTCATAATCGAGCAGATACCAAGAGATCAGAACACTCAAGTTGACGCACTAGCCAATTTGGGGTCAGTACTTAATCAAACAACGTTCAATAGTATCCCAATAGTCCACCTTGCAACATCATCTATCAAAGACGATGATAATACTTTGGTCGCACCAATTGAAAAAGAAAATTCTTGGTCGGACGACATTAAAAATTATCTAGAGAACGATCAATTTCCTGATGACAGGATGGAAGAAAGAAAGGTTAGATTTAAAGCATCGAGGTACGTCGTGATCAGAGGACAATTATATCGAAGATCTTCGACTGGTTTGAATCTACGATGTATTACCAACAAGATGCAAGTCCAGAAAATCCTACAAGATATGCACGATGGTGAATGCGGAAATCACTCAGGAAGTCGCAGTCTAGCCAACAGGATATCACGACAAGGTTACTATTGGCCGACATTAAGACAAGATGCGATCAGGTATGTGCAGTCGTGCGACACATGTCAATGACACGCAGGTATGTCTCATAAACCGTCTGAACCCTTGCACTCGACTTTGATCCCATGGCACTTTATGAAATGGGGAATGGACATCGTTGGGAAACTACCACCTGCCCCCGGGCAAAAGGTATTCCTTCTAGTTTTAACAGATTATTTCTCTAAGTGGGTCGAAGCAGCGGCTTTCTCCCAAGTTCGGGACAAAGAAGTCGTTTCTTTCATCCAAACTAACATCATTTGTAGATTTAGAATTCCATCCGAAATAACATACGACAATGGAACACAATTCATCAGTGATCGGACACGAAGATTTTGTGAAGAAAGAAACATCAAGTTGGTAACGTCGACACCTCGATATCCACAGTCGAATGGTCTAGCCGAGTCAAGTAATAAAACTATTATCAATTCAATCTAGAAAAGACTCAAAGCTGCCAAAGAAAAGTGGGTGGAAGAATTACCTTCCGTTTTATGGGCTAATCGTACGACACCACGTACGTCCACAGGACAAACTCCCTTTTCCTTAGTCTATGGATGTGAAGCTGTGCTACCTATTGAGGTACGACTACCGACCTCGATACATACGTCCGTTGAGCATAACTTGGTCGACCTGAGCTATGACCTCGACGCCTTAGAGGAACTTAGAGAAGCAGCGCACATCCGCATGGCATCACAGAAACAAGCGGTCGAGCGACATTTCAACAAAAATGTCCAAATCAAAGTTTTCCAAGAAGGCGACTACGTCCTACGTCGAGTATTTCAAAACACTCAAGAGCTCAATGCAGGTAAACTTTCCACTAAGTGGGAAGGCCATTACCAAATCTCTAGCGTCGTGGGTAAGGGAGCTTATAAAATCCAAACCCTCGACGGTCGAGATATCCCACGAAGTTGGAATGCAGTTCATTTAAAGAGGTATTTCTTTTAAAATACGAATTCATTTCCTTTGGTTGTTTCTTAAGAAAAATTACTAACTTAAGCATCGGAGGGTCGTTGGTCAAACCAACGACCACCCCACTAATGTTATTTCTCGCAGGGATGCACGAATTAGTTAAAATCTTATGTTGAGTAATACTCATATGATCGTACGCATACGGTTGGTCATAGTTGTTGATAAAGGTTAATTCCTATACTCGATGTTCGATATTTAGATCTGAGAACCATTATTACAATTGCATTTAGTCGATCGAAAATCCCAGTTGATTTCGTTAATGAATGACGGTATGGATAAATGTATGATATACAGTGACTTTGTATCTTCTTAACTTACTTGACGTACGATAAAATATAAGTTTGAAAAAGAAAAGCAAGTGACGAGCATTGACAGACAAAAGAAACTTTTTCATTTCCAAAAAGAAAAATTACAAGTATAAGAGACGACCACAGACGACCGACCCTTAATAGTAAATCCGAAGGAAAATGAGCTAAGAAGGAGGAACGTCAGGTTGTTCCTGCATGACGTTGGTCTCTACTGCTGCCACCTCTCCTACGCCATCGCTCTCCTCCAAGTCGTCATCCTCATCAAGGTCCCTTTCGGTCCCCATTGTGTCGAGGTAGGTTTTGAGCTCCTCAACGGTCGACGCCATGGGGTTCTTCCCGTTCAGATGACGCCTCATCAAAGCGGCTCGGGCCGTGAAACGAGAGAAAGCCTCGACTTGCTTATTCTCCATATCCAGGTCCTTGATGTCGCCCTCCAGCTCCTCGACCCTCTTCTTGAGGGATGAGACTTCATTAGCAGAAGTAGCAGCAGCAGTGATGGCCTTAATCCTTTCGACCTCCAATTTGGTCGACGACGCCTCAAGCTCAAGGAGACGATCCCTAAGCTTAACCTTCTCACGATCCGAAATCTCTAGTAGACTTTGGGCATCGGAGAGCTCAGACTTAAGGCCCTTGACCTTTGCCTTCTCAGCCTTAGCCGCCTTCAAGGCGACTTTCTCCCTTTCAAGAGCCTCATCGGTCCTTTTCTTGACGTCAGGGAAAGACGACCTAAGACCTTCCATCTGAGCGAAGAAGCTCAGACAGGCTTGGAAAGCCTACACGACAGAAGGGAAATAGTTAAAAAATGAGAACAATGAGTAACAAAGAAAATAGAAAATAAAGAAAGGCTTACCATAAAGGAGAGACCAGCGGCGTGCGCCCCAGTATCCTCGACCCGAGACTCCTTGTATCGGTCATAGAAGGTCGGGAGAAGAAATTTCCCCAGGTGTGGAAAAATGACGTCCCTCTCGAGGACGTCATTAGCCATGAAGTCAGATGGGAGAGTGACTTTAAACGTCGTCTCTCCCACTTTCTCCTTGTTCCTTTCCTCACCCTTAGAGGAGGAAGAAGGTACAAGGAAGAGCTTATTAACGCCCGACACCCCCGACGTTGGAATGTCCTTCGTCATCTGAATCGAGCCTCCGAGCTCGACCCCAGCAACGGTTCCTTTCGATAGTGTCGTCCCTGCAAGGGACGACAGAGCAGCGTCACCCGTCTTCTTGGGCGAGAGTCGAGGTTTGCCTCGGACCCTTCTTGTGTCTACCCCTGCAGAAAGGGCAGATCTTTTCTTCGTCTTTTCCCTCCCTTGGCGGGCAAGTTCCAGTTGTTCGACTCGTTTAAGGGCGGACGACTTCACAGGTGCATCCCCTGAATAAAGTAAACAAGTTAGACAAGAAGTCGCATACAATACAAAAATAAAGAAGTATTGTCGAACGACATACCAGACATCTCTTTTTCTCTTTCTTCTTCTTTCTCGTCTTCTCTCTCTTCTTTCTCTTCTTTCCTCTCTTCTTGACAAGAATCCTCGACGAACGTCGCTTCTCTTACAAAGACGGCCTCGTCTTCTTTGTCGTTTGATCGAGCAGAAAACAAACGGTCAGTGATACTTTTTTCCAAGATTCTCTGAATCTTGTCGTAAGAATCTTTATTTGGCTTCACTTTAGTGAAGTCAATTACTGTCAAACAAAGAAAGAAACCATCAGAACGGATGTTATAAAAATAAAAAATACAAACGCACGACAAAATGATAAACCTACCCAATTCATTCCATCTGGACGACAACCATTGGTTGTCCTCGTCGTTCATGGACGCCACTTAGATAAAAACATACTGGCGTTTCCAACCACGGTCGTTCACCGCAGTATTGTGCACTAGTATATTGTCTCCCTTCGTTCGAGGGAATAAACTATACCGGTGATAGTTATCCGGTCGGACGTTGTAAGTAGTCAGGAGGTCGTTCAAGTTGAACGGAACCTCCCAATCGGCCGTAAGACGCTCGATAACCTGGACAATTCGCCATAACTGAGGCATTAACTGTCCAGGCGTCAAATCAAAGGTATACAAAAAAGCCCTGGCCAAAGGACTAAATGGCTAGGTAAATCCTATCTTGAAGGGATATTCGTACAGAACGCAATACCCCTTCGGAACCTCGTCTGGTTTTAAGTCTTCCGGTGTCATCAGATTGATTTCATCTGGAATCCTGGCTAATTTTTTAAAGTAATCTAAGTTTTCCTCTTCCCTATACACACTCATGGGTTCGGTCGACATCAGAAAATCTGGGATATTCAGGGTCGCACGCCAGTAACTAAGAATGTCCTAAGCTTTTCTAGGCTTTCTAGCTATGGACTTCTTACGCATGTTGTCAGGATCGAATTCTCAACAAGAATTAATTCTCAGAAACAATATCAAAGAAGTTTGCGAAATAACACTTTGATATTTTATGAAATAGTAAATCAACACAGAAAATATGAAAAACAAACTGTAAACTTGTATTGAATGCTTTGAAGTTTCAAGATTACACACTCAACCTCAATATTGATGCACAGGCTCACCAATACGAATTCTACTTCTCTAGAATTAGGATCTATGCCTTGAGGTTGATTTTTCTCTATAACTTGGAAAAAAAAATTATCTCTAAAACTATTCTATATCTTCTATACATATACTAAAGAAAAAGATAATTACAATAAATAAACAAATCTTCAGTATATCTTCCATGTATATCTCTAAGCTTCCATGAATATCTTCATTCTTTCCAGCTGTCATTCTTTTCATACAGATCATATAAGCAGCACTAACTATGCTCAGCAGCATTAACTACTAAGCAGTACTAACTACTAGCAGTACTAACTAGCTAAGCAGTACTAACTTTGTTCAAGCAGTACTAACAATGACTAGCAGTATTAATTCTACTAGCAGTAGTAATACTGAGCAGTACTAACCTTTAAGTCTTCAAGCAGTAGTAACTTTGAACCAGCAGCATTAACCATACTTGATCTTTTCTTCAGTTCCCAACAATCTCCCCTAACTTGACTTTTAGGAAAAGAAGTCAAGTTCTTCAGAATTAATCTTCAAGATACTCTTCAAGATGCTTCCAAAACTTCATAATGGTCTACATTCCAGTATTTGCATCCAATCCCAAACTCTGATTGATGGTTCTTTGGATCAAGTATTTAGCCATCTTTGAATCTGGAATACACCCTAGCTTTTTCTTTAGCATGGCATGAAGCTTCAATCTGCTATGATTGTACACTCTATCCACTAGGAAGTACTCAGTGTGATTTAAATCCAAAGTCACTGCATATACTCCACTAGTTTCATATAGAGTCCAATTATTCACTGTTTGAAAAACATTTCTTATTACCTCCTCTACTTCATCAGGTTTGAACATCATACACAGATACTCCATTACCAGCTTTTTAATTGAAATCTCTGGAGCTTTTAGTTCATCTGCATATGACTTCATCCCTATTGCAAACATTTCTTCAATATCAGACCTTGAACAGGTTCTAACAATCTTACTCCAAGTGTTGTACACTTCATATTTCTCATCTTTTCTCTTCAGCCTGATGTACTCCTTTCCATCCACTGTCAATGTATCCCAGTGAATGACCTCAGGAGGCTTTATACCAACAGGTTCTGCTGAAATAGGCTTTGGAATTTTATCCATTACCACCATGTACATGTTTACATTTAAACTATGTGGTACTTCCTGAGAGTTAGCTTCATTCTGAGGTGCCTCTTCTTCTTCAGCAACCTTTTGCTCTTCTTCTACTCTAGGCTTCTTTACACTTTTCTTTCTTTTAGCCATCATTTTGGTTCTTTTCAAAGTCTTTTGAACCTGCACTAAAGTAGCTTCCTTCTTCTTTTCTTCCTTGTTCTCTGTCTTTTCTTTGATAGGAGTCCCCTCTTCACTTTCAGGGAATGGATGATTCATATTCACATCATTACTCTCCTTGGCCTTCTTTTCAAATTCCACTCTATCCTTTTCATTACTCTTCAGCTTCCCCATTTCTTTTTCATAAAGATCCTTGATTTGATCAAAAGTCATCTTCACAAACATTTCTTTCTTTACCCCAATTGCACTCCTCAAGAAAGTTATCATTTTGTTTCTTTCCTGAGTGGCAAGGTAAGTTTGTGAAGGTCTTCTTTTCTTTGCACTTGATTTTGCTATCATAGCCTTTCTCAAGCTTATGGCCCTTTGTTTAGCTTTCTCAGTTTCAAGCCCTTTCTGATATGCTTCATTTAATTCAGCAGCTAGAGCCTTTGCCATCTCCCTGTCCTTTTCCACCTGAACTCTTTCTTCCTTTTCAATATCCTCCTGCATCTTCCTGGCTAAGGCTTCATCTGATTCAACTAACCTTTGCTTCTTGACAGGTTGATCAGATTCCATCATCTTTGCTTTTCCCTTATTCTTTGCTTCTGCAGCCATGTCTTTATGTTCTGATTTCTTCTCTCCCCCTTCATTTATGACCACTCCCTTTGCTTTGGGAGTGTCATTCTTTGCTTTGATTAGCATTTCAGCTACTTCAATTTCTGTTGGTGATAACTCTGTTACTGCTGCTTGTGAGGTTTCAGCAGCACTAACAGTTTCTGCTTCTAGTTGCACTGAATTTCTTTCTGTTTCTGCTTCCTGCTCCCCCTCAACATCAAATTTCTCTCCATCAAGCTCCCCCTCTCTTGTGGCTTCTTCCATATTGATCTCCCCCCTTTTGGGAGCATCTTTCTCAGGTTTCCTTCTCCTTAGTTGGAATTGCTTTCTCTTCTTTCTCTGTACCATACTGATCACCATCTTCTTTAGCTTAGCAATCTGTACTTGTTGTGACAGAATGACCAACTTCATTTCTTCTATCTCTTTGCCTTGTTTGATGACATCTTGGTTAATGTTACCCATTGTTTCCATCAATTCATCATAGTTATATCTGTCCTCACCTTCTCTAGGAGTGTTACCCCCTATTGAAGGATCATTGGATCTTTTATAAGTGGATGTCTTCTTCCTAGCAGAAGCACTATCCACCCCCGTGGTTTCTTGGCACCAGGGACCTTCAAATGATTGCTCATTCAAAGTTGCCATGGGGGAGGTCTTATTGATGTTACCACTTTCCTCCTCTGTGCTAGCAGGAGTAGTGGCAGCCTCATCACCCATATGCTCTTCCTCCTCCTTAGAGAGCACCTCCTTGGGGTTGGGAGACACCCCTTTGGTTTCCCTATGGATATTCCCTAAAGGAGAATTCTCCTTTAGAGGGCTTAAAGGCTTGGGGGATGATGGTACAAGAAGGGAAGGAGCCTTCTTTACCTGTTTCCTCTTGTAAGTTTGGGTGATAGGAGAGGTTGGTTTTTCAAGAAGGGACTGGGGAACTAATTTTGAGTGGGAAGGTTGGGATTGGCTAGCAGTAGGATGGTCTAATGGAGGCCTTGACCCTGCTGCCATACCTTCATTGGTTTGGGACACCACCATCATTGTAGAGAACAATGGGGTGTCAACTCCTTCAGAGTCCCCAGCAGATCTTCTCATGTTTGAGAAAACCTTGCCTTTGGGGGGTTTAGGTACATATACCCCAACAGGTTGAGGTATATCCGTCAATACATGAGTAATAACTTCTTGAACAAACCTGGGATACATAAAGAAACTCTTTTTGTTTCCCATGTTTGATACAAGATCACTGAAAATCATTTGTGAAAAATTGTACCTTCTGGCAGTGGCCAAACAGACCAAAGCATAAGCAATGGTGCTGCTGAACTCACTCCATCCAGTAGTCTTTTTGGAGATGCAGTGCATGAGAGTATGGACAAAGAAACGCCATTGGGGTGAAAATTTGGCTTTAGAGAATTTGAAAACACCCAATGGGCCTCCATACCCCATTCTTGTAAGGGATGAGAACAGTTCATCATTTGGGATAGAAGTTATACCAGAGGCATCGTCTAGACGTAGACTGATGCGAATAACTTCTTCAGTAACTGTTAAGGGTTGGTCACACACCCTTGTCTTGATCATCTGCATACCATTCTCAGCAACAATGGTGGCATTAGCCCAGAACTGCCTTTGATGCTCGATATAGATTGTAGGAGCAACAGTAAGAGCATGAGCAATATGGCTCGACTTGAGGAAATCCACAATTTGATGAAATCCTGCAGCTTGCTTTGGCTTTTGTAGCATTGCGATCTCATTGTGCTCGTCGATGAATGCCATGGATGCCATTGAACTGGGATGTTCTTGCCTGAAAGACTTGGTACTTGAGAGAAAAAGGTTTAGAGCGCAAGTGAACAGTATGCAAAGAGTCGTTATGAACGTTTAGGCGGGCAAAGGGTATTTATAGTATTTGTAACATAAGCAGCATTAACCTAGAGCAGTATTAACTACCTAGCAGTATTAACTGGGAGCAGTATTAACCGCGAGCAGTATTAACTAACTAGCAGTATTAACTGCGAGCAGTATTAACTGCGAGTAGTATTAACTAACTAGCAGTATTAACTGCGAGCAGTATTAACCGCGAGCAGTATTAACTACCTAGCAGTATTAACAAACTGGCAGTATTAACCACTAGCAGTATTAACTCTCTAGCAGTATTAACCACTAGCAGTATTAACCACTAGCAATATTAATTAACTAGCAGTATTAACCATACTTACTCATAGAAGCTTAGGCTGAATTGAGTACTGCTATGTATGCCCTGCAAAGATAGATTAGTAACACCAAGAATCTATAATATTCAGATATTTAATCACTTTTTGAGAGAAAGCTTATTCAGAGTTGATCATTCCCACACTTGTTACCAAGAAAGTGAATCTACCCACATCAAAAGCTTTGGTGAATAGATCAACAAACTGGTTGTCAGTATGAACTTTCACAACTTGAACAAGTTTCTTTTCATTACAGTCTCTTATGAAGTGATACCTGATCTCAATGTGCTTTGTCTTAGAGTGCTTGACAGGATTATTCACAATGCTGATAGCACTGCTATTATCAATAAAAATGGGAGTGTGTAGAAAGGTTACCCCATAGTCCAGCATTTGATTCTGAATCCATAAGACTTGAGAACAGCAACTTGCAGTTGCTATGTACTCTGCCTCTGTTGTAGATGTGGACACTGTGGTTTGTTTCTTGCACTGCCATGAAACTAGTCTAGCACCCAAAAACTGACATCCTCCAGAAGTTGATTTTCTGTCCAAGTTTGCCCCACCTAGATCACTGTCTGAGTATGCTATTAGGTCAAAGGGTGAGTCATGAGGATACCAAAGTCCCAATCTGGGTTGCCCTTTGAGATATCTGAATATCCTCTTAACAGCTTGAAAGTGAGATTGCTTTGGCCTAACTTGGAATCTTGCACATACACAGACTGGAAACATTATATCTTGCCTTGATGATGTGAGATACATGAGAGAGCCAATCATGGATCTGTAGTGATGCACATCCATATCCTCCCCCTCAAGATCTGTTGTTATCTGTTTGTGTGTCTCCATAGGTGTGCTGGCAGGTTTTGATTCTGAGAAACCAAACTTGGTTAGAATGTCCTGCACATACTTGGATTGACAGATGAAGATACCATCTGACTTCTGTTGAACTTGGAGTCCAAGGAAGAAAGTAAGTTCCCCCATGGAACTCATTTTAAACCTTTGATGCATTAGGTCCTCAAACTCCTTGCACATGCTGTCTCTTGTGGATCCAAAGATAATGTCATCAACATAGATTTGGACCAGCAAGATCTCCTTCTTCTTTCTCTTGATAAATAGAGTCTTATCAATGACTCCTCTTTCAAAGCCATTTTCCAAGAGATAGGATGACAGAGTGTCATACCATGCTCTTGGAGCTTGATGTAGTCCATAAAGAGCTTTCTTCAATTTGTATACCCTGTCTGGATAGCTTGGGTTTTCAAACCCTGGTGGTTGACAGACATATACCTCTTCTTCAATTGAGCCATAGAGAAAAGCACTCTTTACATCCATTTGATAGACTTTGAAGTTCATGTAAGAAGCATAGGCTAGGAATAATCTGATTGCTTCTATCCTAGCCACAGGTGCAAAAACTTCTTCATAATCTATACCCTCTTCTTGAGTATAGCCTTGAGCCACTAGTCTTGCTTTGTTCCTTATGCTATACCTCTTTCATCTCTCTTGTTTCTAAAGATCCACTTTGTGCCAATTGCTCTGTGACCTTTAGGAAGGTCTACTAGATCCCATACATCTTGTAGCTTGAACTGTAACAGTTCTTCTTGCATTGCTTCTATCCAGCTGGATTCTTTCATAGCATCATGTGCCTTTTTAGGCTCAAGCTGGGATAGAAAGCAAGAAAGCACTGTATGCTGTTGATCTTGCATTTCTTGAAGCCTGCTTTGATGTCTAGTCATCATAGGAGAAGATATATCTCCTATTACCAGTTGTGGAGGATGATTCTTTTGAACTCTGGTGTTTTGACTAGGTTCTTCATTGAGTCCTACTTCTAGATTAGAGTCATTTAACTCAACTGACGTGTTTTCAGCAGCCACTTCTGATTCTTTATTCTCTTGGGTCTCCTTATGTCTATTTTCTTCTTCACTCTGACTTGATCCAGCAGTTGGTTCCTTGTCACTGTCTTCAACAGAATCCACTGTGGGTATGGGAAAGATCACAGATTTAGGTATAGTTTCTTGAACTTGTGTAGTCCCTGATCCTCCACATCCTGAACCTGCATAATCATCACTGCTGAAACCAAAAGAGTTAGTTAGTGAATCAATGTCAAATAGCCACTGAGGACCAGACCCAATAGGATTTGGTGTGTTCTCATTGCATTTGACATTGTCACTTTCTTCAATTATTCTAGAAGAAGAATTAAACACTCTGTAGGCCTTACTCTGAGATGAATAACCAACAAGAAATCCATCATCTGCTTTGCTATCAAACTTACCTAAGTGAGTTTTGGTATTGAGAATGGTACAAGGACACCCAAAAGGTTTGAAAAATCCAATAAAATGTTTTCTTTTATTTAAAAGCTCATAGGGAGTCTTGTTCTTTTGCTTGACCACTAGAACTCTGTTTTGGACATAACAAGCAGTATTAACTGCTTCAGCCCAGAAGGTAATTGGCAGTTTTGAATCAGCCAACAGAGATCTAGCAGCCTCTATTAGTGTTCTATTTCTCCTTTCAGCAACACCATTCTGTTGAGGAGTCCTGGGAGCACTATATTGTTTCTCAATGCCTTTTTCTTCACAAAAGGTGTTTAGATCAAGATTTTTAAACTCAGTCCCATTATCTGATCTAATGATTTTTACTTTTTGATTAGTGTGGTTTTCAATTCTTAGGATAAAGGATTTGATCAATCCACTTGTCTCATCCTTAGTCCTTAGAAAATATACCCAAGTAAATCTTGAGTAATCATCAACAATAACCAAGCAGTAAGATTTCTTGCCAATACTCATAACATTAGTAGGACCAAACAGATCCATATGTAATAACTGGAGACAAGAACAAATTGAATTTATCTCTTTGGTCTTATGAGAAGTTTTGTGTTGTTTGCCTTTGAGACAAGCAACACAATGATCATCACATGAAAAGACTTTAGATGGTAAACCTCTTACAAGGTTGTTTTTAACAAGTTTGTTCATAGTCTTAAAATTCATGTGACACATCCTTCTGTGCCAAAGAGAGGATTCATCTACAGAAGCTTTTGAAACAAGACAATTTAGAGATGAATCACTATCCACATTGTCCATATCTAGACAATAAACATTATCCTTTCTTGGAGCTCTAAGTAGTATCATGCTTTCATCAACTACCTTGAACCCTGGAGCAAGGATCATACACTCAGTATTTGTAAATAATATACTATGTTGTTTGTCACAAACCTGTGATACACTTAACAGGTTGTACTTCAACTGATCAACATAGTAGACATCCTCAAATGTCATCTTACCTTTGGTGACATTACCTTTTCCACTTATCTTACCACCAGTAAGATTATCTCCAAATGCAACATGTCCTCCATTGATATGCTTGAAATTCTGTAGGCATGACATGTTACCTGTCATGTGCCTAGAGCAACAACTATCAACATGCCATATGCTCTTTCTCTTGAGCTGTTGGTTGCCCTCAGAGGGGAGATCAGACACTTCTGCCATAAGAGCTTGATTCTGAATGGCTTCCTCAGCTTGATCACTCCAGTCAAATCCCATTCCTTGTTGAGAGACAAGGGCTTGAGCAGGATTCTTGTTCTGAGTGTAGCCTCCATTCTGAGCTTGTTGGTGGTTGTTGTTTGGACCAGCACTTCTGCATTCTCTAGCAAAGTGTCCTTTCATGTGACACTTATAACATTCCACCTTGGTTTTGTCAAAACCAGCTCCATCTTCTCTTCTTTGAGAGAAGTTATTCCTTCCTGTTCTTTTAATGAACTTCTTCACCCTCATGGATAACATGGCCATCTGCCATTTAATATCCATCTCCTTCAGGTCATCAGGGTGAAGTTGATCCAGATCATCATTAATCAATGAATTGTTACTATGACTGGACAAGAAGGCTTCAAATATTGTTTCCGTTCCTTTTTCTGAACTTGCTCCACTAGCAGTACTAACTGCTTTAGGGATGGCAATAGTATCAGTGGATGCTGAAAGAAGTGCAGCATTGTGGACATAACCAGTGGGCTTCTTCTTGATCTCTACCTCAGTTTCAAAAAATCTTAGATCATTGTATAGATCATCAAGTTCTTTCTCTTCCAGATTGTCACTCTGTCTATATGAGACAGTGTACATAGTCCATTCATCCCCAAGAGATCTGAGGAACTTTCTGTTGATGTCATCTTGATCCATCTTCACTCCTACAGTAGCCAGTTCACCAATGAGCTTGTTGAACCTATCAAAAGTTTGAGTCATAGACTCATTCTTTGAGGAAGTAAAGTTCTCATACTGCTGATTTAGAACATCTCTTTGATTTCTTTTGATGCTCTTTGTTCCAGCAAATCTTTTCTCTAGAGCATTCCAGAGAATCTGAGCATCAGTGCAGTTGCAAAATTGATGCTGATATTCATTGGGGATGGCCAAGAGCAGAGTGCTTAAGGCCTTCATCTCTGTCTGTCTGATCTTCCTTTCACCATCTGTCTTTGGTGGAGGTCTTTTCCCATCTGGTCCTATCCTTCCAGCTTCAGAAGGACCATTCTCAATGATATCCCACATTGAGTAGTCAGTAAGAAGAATATATTGTCTGATTCTGATCTTCCACATGTCAAACTCACTGGGTTTGAGCATTGGAACCTTGGAGACCAAAGAACTGCTTGATTCTGTAAGATTTTCCATGATAAATAAATGTTTCTGAGAGAGTTCTGCTCTGATACCACTTGTCAGGATCGAATTCTCAACAAGAATTAATTCTCAGAAACAATATCAAAGAAGTTTGCGGAATAACACTTTGATATTTTATGAAACAGTAAATCAACACAGAAAATATGAAAAACAAACTGTAAACTTGTATTGAATGCTTTGAAGTTTCAAGATTACACACTCAACCTCAATATTGATGCACAGGCTCACCAATACGAATTCTACTTCTCTAGAATTAGGATCTATGCCTTGAGGTTGATTTTTCTCTATAACTTGGAAAAAAAAAATTATCTCTAAAACTATTCTATATCTTCTATACATATACTAAAGAAAAAGATAATTACAATAAATAAACAAATCTTCAGTATATCTTCCATGTATATCTCTAAGCTTCCATGAATATCTTCATTCTTTCCAGCTGTCATTCTTTTCATACAGATCATATAAGCAGCACTAACTATGCTCAGCAGCATTAACTTCTTCTAGCAGCATTAACTACTAAGCAGTACTAACTACTAGCAGTACTAACTTTGTTCAAGCAGTACTAACAATGACTAGCATTATTAATTCTACTAGCAGTAGTAATACTCAGCAGTACTAACCTTTAAGTCTTAAAGCAGTAGTAACTTTGAACCAGCAACATTAACCATACTTGATCTTTTCTTCAGTTCCCAACACATGTAATCGACACAGAGGGAAAACTGGAAGTCGTACCTTAAGTAGAACTCTAAACTTCGAACTTAGAATGGAAAGGATTTTGATTGCTCGAAAAGTGTATCTTGCCAGAGTTATGTGATCTCTAAAAAAGGTAGGCGTAAAAAAGGAGAAAATAAGGACAATCCTTATTTATGCTGAAAATCAGAAAGCGAATCGCCAGTTGACACATGTCAGGCAAACCACTCGAGTGCATCCGTCGGATACGTGACACCTGTCCAATATTAGCTGTCTGAGTCGTTTATTTTGCAGGAAATGACGTCACTTCTCAATTAGAAACAAATCGATTCAGTTCCATGAAAACTACCCGCATTCTTTTATGACACATGTCTTGATTTTTAAATTTAAATTTCAAAAAGTTGTCGCTTGAATTTTAAATTTGGGGGCAAACTGTTTGGGTAGAAATTCCAACAGTCCACCGTCGTACGACCAACGATAACCGACGCCCTTCCAGTAGGCGACCCCGACTAAGCGACTTAAAACCCGTCTGGCAAATTTTGTCGTACGACCTGATTTCAGTTATTAACTTATGACATATGTTATATCATGTTTAATGCAGGATTAAAAAGACATTCATGACCAAAGATTGTAACGGTTGCCATCATCAATAACAACGGACATAACGGACGATATCATCAATATTAAACGGTTATTCTATTAAAGATACGCATTCAAGACTTTCCAACGGAAAAATAGAGTATAAATATGAAGATGGAACCTCACATTCGGGACATCTCATACTCAGACCCCGACTAAGCGACTCAAAGTTCATAAAATCTACTCTCGTTTGTTGCACGACGCACGACCGAAGTCTAATTATACACGACGAACGACCGACTTTACTTTATTGTATTGTTTTACATTACATTTCACTTGTAACATTTGTTATCAAGGACGACGTCCCTGATTGACGTCCATAGTGTACGATGACTTACACTCGTCCGCGGTTTTTACCCATTTTAGGGGTTTTCCACGTCACCAATTCTCTCGTCTCATTTACTTTATTTTTTTTATTGTCGTACGATTATTGGAGTTACTTTCTTTGGTTGGATCAGACTTCACATTTATCTTAAATTTTCCTTGGGAGATTTTTGGCATAAACAGTTACCATCCCTAGTTTTGAATCTATGGTATGGTTTGTCTACTACCTATTCGATGAAATGCTTAAGAAAAGATTACAATTTTTTTAATGTTCAACATTAAAGTTCGATTGCAATCTGTTCTTTTTATCATTTGTGTACTATTTTGATTTGTTAAGTTGGGGTTTTTTTAAAGATGAGTTTAGATGTTTTGAATTTATTGTTATGGTTCGTCTACTACCTATTCTATAAAACGCCTAAGAGTAAATGTAGTTTGAATAGTTTGTTCATCGTGTTGGCTGATTTTAGCATGTTGCACCATCCAAATCTAAAAGATCTCAAGCTAGCTAGCAGTCTCTTACCTGTTTTTAAAAAAGCATATGGGTTTTTGAGGTTTAATGAAATATATGGACAACATTTAGGTACATGCAAAGGCAGACTGGCAGAGTTAAGTCCCTTGTTCCTAACATCAAGTTAAGGGGAGATTGACTGAAATAGCTAATCTCATTAATCAAATTCACTTTTTAGCCACTTTTCAAAGTCTATTCCCAAAACAAACAATCTTTACGCAGATGCTTTATTGCATTTGCGTAAAGATTGATTTTTGGAAAGAAAAAAATATCCTTACGCATATGCATAAGGATTCTTTATGTAAAAATTTGAATCCTTACGCGGAAAATTGAATCTTTACACAAAAAAATCCCTTTTTTTTAAATCTGAAAATCGAGTTTACGCAAATACGTAAGACATTTGCGTGCTAAAATAGGAATTCAATTAAAAAAGTGACTAAAAAGTGAAATTGGTTGGGAAGATTGACTATTTTGGTCAATTTCCCCAAGTTAAGTCCCTTGTTCCTAACATTTTTCAAATTTTTAAAAAACCATCCCTTGTTGAATTAAATCCCTTGAAGTAACAATAAACTGCATCAACTTTGTATTTATGCATCATCATGTAGAATTAGACAAGCTCTTACATGTACATAGTTGGCCTTTGCTTTTAAATTCAACAGATTGATTTGCCTTTCTTATTTTTTAATATTTAGTAAATGATATTCGACCTTTCAAGAAACAAAGTAAGGGGTCGTTTACCAAACGCTTATCCGGGTAAGAGCTTACCAAGTCACATTACCTTATCCGGTAAGAACTACGGCAATGACCGAGAGTCTTACCCGGTAAGTGAGTGCGACGACTCTTGCCATGGTTAGCGCTTAGCGGGTAAATTGTTGCATACGATATGGTTTTGGTGGACTAAAATCTTACTTGGTAAGTAAGTGATAGTGTTGGATTTTGCCGGTAAACGCTTACTCGGGTAAGCATTTGGTAAACACTCCTAAGTTTGGTTGATCAATCATTGTTACATACATGGGTTAATGTGTCGTCATTTGTAAGGTATGAACATTGTTGGCAAGGTTCACAAACTAGATGAGATTGCAAATCAGTTGGTGATGAATGCTTCAAATTAGATGTTGTACACAAACTATTGTGTTTGAACTTGCATTTATGTAATGTTTTGTTTGGTCAAAACTTGAACAACTATTGTTATGTTTGTTTGGGTTAATATGACATAATGTACTGTATCATTCCTGCCACTTCATTATTCTTCTGTTTGCTTACCTCTTAATGATGCCATTAAGAACTAAATGTCTGACTCGCTCGGACATACACATATTTGGCAAATTTTCTTAAAGCCTTTGAATGATGAAATTATGTCTGATTCGCTCAATCATCAATACTTCCTCTAAGGGTGCACAAAAACCCAACCAACTCGGCTAACCCAACTCGAAATAACCCAACCAAACCCAACCTAAAGTGGCTTGATACTTAATTGAGTTGTAAAATTTTCAAACCGTATGTATTATATGGTTTGAAAATTGGTTAGGGCCATGTGAACCCTACCCAACTCGATGAACCCAATGCCATCATATACCATGGATTTAAGGATTTAAGGATTTAATATGATTGTTAAGTGCTTAATTAATATATGTACATTAGACGTTAGACCAACCCTTAATTAGCTCTATTCAACCTTAAGTTTACAATCTTATGTACATGAACGCTCAACTTTCTTCTTTGGGTTTGTTAGCCTTATTTGTATGTTCTAATTTTGATTTTAATTCGTCTAGGCACAATCGCTTAGCTAGATTATAAAATTATGTACGGTTTGGGTTGGGTTGGATTGTACTTTTGTTTGAATTGGGATGGGTTGAGATTTTTCAAGCCGCCGACATTAGATTAGGTTGTTCAAATGCCTTCCACTCGACCACCCAACCCTACCCAAAAAAAATTACAACCTTTTTCCTTCCTTGCCCTTGCCATCGCTCCTTCCTCAACGCATGTTGATTTCTCGCGTATAGCTTAAATCGACGCTCCATCATTTATCATCCCTCTCGTCGGATTGCGAAAGCCCAACATCGTCGGAAGCCTCACCAGACCTCTTCCTCTCGGCTCTCTCCACCATTGTCAAAAAAAGGTATTAATTTCTTCTTCCATGCCCTAATTTATCGTTGAATGATTATACCACTTGATCCCCTTTCTCTATCTTATGTGGACAATACTCTTTAGGGACCTAAAGTTTTTTTATTCACCTAATTTTCTTTGTTGATCTTTGCCATTGACTTGGATTAAGGTTTTAATGTTTTCAATTTACTCAATTTCTTTATCTTTTGTACTTGCTTGCGAGGTGTTTGATGAAATGCTTTGCTGACATCAATGACAAAAAGTTTGATATGTAGCAAGGTCGATATTGTTTTTGTCTCATATATGTTGCAAAAAAGAAGTTTTAGTGTAGTCACTTGTTTTTTAGGGAAGAAAAGAGCATCCTGAACTCTAAAATCTTGTCTTAAAAGATAAGAGACCAAGGTCGTACAAACATACCATCTACATCTTGACCATTTTCCGTCATGAGTGCATGAATACATATTGTGAATTTGGTACATTTTGTTTATTGTACATTATGTTCCACTCGTATGCCTATTTGTACGATGGAATTTGATTGAAAATCAATGCCAAATTGGTTTACTGTTGAAGTTTTCAGATTTATGATCATGGCGTCATCCATCTTTTAATTAGGTTTCATGGTTTTTACAGCAGGTTTCGTGGTACTTGGTTAAAGAAAGTTCACCAAATTTTTTGATTTGACGTGGGTCATTGTGGGTACCTATCCCAATATGCACTAAATCTTGTTGAATATGCACATAAGAAAAGGTTTATAGTACTAGTTAAAGAAAATAGGCACCAACAGACCACATCTTTTAAGCCTTAATTTGAATTCTGAAATTATGCAGCCAACCTTTTTATCGATTGATTTCATTCTAATGAAGATCTAGATTCAATTATAGTCTAATGTATAATATGTAGAAGATTGCACTAGTGGTTGTTTTTAACTTGAGTTTCATGAGTTTAATTAGGGTATTCGACACTAAATTATACAAAAGGTTAAAATGGTAATTTTCTATTATTTAGCTCGTTTATTCAAAATATTAGCCAAACATTTGTTTTTCATTCTGCACTAAATCATACAGAATCTCTTAAATCTTAATCACTCTACACCAAATCATTTGTTTTTTGCCAAATGACCCCTTACACTTAGTGATGGCAAAAAATCGGGCCCGAGCCGGGCCAAAACGGGCTTCGGGCCCAAATAGTAAACCCAAAAACCGGGCCAATCGGGCTTCGGGCCGGGCCGGGCTTCACTCGAATATGTGTGGCCCGTTTAATGTTGGAAAAACCGGTTATAGGAAAACCGGGCCGGGCCGGGCCGTGATCGGGCAGAGCATTTTCCCGTATTTAAAAAAAAAAATCTTTATATAATAATTAATTACTAAGCTTTAAAAAATAAAAATTGAATTGGATCACTAAAATACACTTTAAAAATGCGTTTTATTTATAATAAATCACTAAAATACACTTTAAAAATACGTTTTATATATAATTTTAAGTTACAAACTTACAATACAAGTATTTATAGGGGTTTGGGGAGGTAAAAAATACAAAAAAAGTTAAAAAACGTATATAAATGGTAACATAACGACTTTTTTTTTTTTAGAAAAATACGAATCGGGCCGGGCCGGGCCAAAAACCGGGCTCGGGCTGAGCTGGGCCGGGCCGCCAAATCCTCCAAAAACATGAACCGGTTCATGTTTTCGGGCTCCAAACCGGTTTTCCACCGGGCCGGGCCGGGCTTTCAAGCGGGTCGGGCTCGGTTAACCGACCGGGCCGGGCCGAGATGGCCATCACTACTTACACTAAAGGATTTCGGAGCTGCCAAACAACCCGATTTGCATTTTACCCATTTAATTCCCCTATACTGGGCTTCCTCTCTGCAAGTGTCGCTCTCCGCCCCTCTCTGCCTGACCGTCTAACGTCGCTCCCCCTCTCCCCCTCTCCCATCTCTGCCTCTGCTGCTCAAGCTAGGGTTTCGAAATTTGAATCTTGAATCTCGGGTAATTGTTTGAACTTCTCTGATTAGTTGATTTTGCTAATTGTTATTCTTCTGCTTCTTGGTTTTCGTTTCCTGATTATGTAAATGCTTGTGCAATTGCTTTATGATTTTGAGAATGTTTAGGTAATTTGTTTTCTGAAATATTTGAGAATATTTGGTAATTGTTACTCTTCTGCTTCTTATTAGTTCAAAACAATGTTGCTGTATTAGATTAGTTCTCCAATCCACTTGCACGTAGAAGATGAGTCTCTAATTAGTTTAACATAATGTTGTTGTGTTGATTAGCTTCTTTATAAACTAAGTTTTCTTTATTAGGAGCAAAGAAAATGACAGATAGGTTACTGCTCTTGCATTATTACAGATTTTATTCACTGAAGTTAGTGGCAAATTTTAGGTTTTTTTACCTATATGGTGTCATCGTTGAGAGCAGTTTCATGATTTCATCCAGCAAGATCCTAAGAACTCTAGAAAACTCGTGAGCCTAAAGATAAAAACATAAAGCACAATACTTTATTTCAAAATCGCACAGTAGTCTTTCTTTGCAAAAAAAAGTATATTCATTGATGGATTGGGGAAAGAGTATTACGGGCCGTTTACCGAATGCTTACCGGCAAGAGTCACTACCTTTATCGGGTAACATTATTGGCCATCAAAATGGATTGTTGATAAGCAACTCTTACCGGTAAACACTAACTGGGTAATAGTCTTGTCCCTTACTTATCGGGTAATATTCTCGGTCCTTGCTATGCCTCTTACTCGGTAGAATCCCTGTCCTTGCCATGCTCACCCGGTAAGGTAATTGACATCTGGTAAGTGCTTACTCGGTAAGAGTTTGGTAAACGGCCCCTTACCCCCTCAGTTTCTCTATATCGATCAACTACGTACACAATAATTGTTCACAACTTATTGATTACGATGATATCATAACGAAAGGGATTTGTTTTTGTTTAATTTTTGGACATTTCAAATATTGTGTTCATGACCTGTCCATATTCTATGTTCGACCAACAGGGAAGTCCGGCAAGTATATCCGTCTTAGGTGCCTAGCAATCAATATGCATCTGTGGAAGTAGGATACCCTCCAAAAGAAACGTTAATCTCCAAGTGCATAACTAATGTTGGTTTCTTAGTTCTATAAAGCATCTCTATGACAAAATCAGATTTTTATTTGAATATCTTAACCATGTTAACATTTTACAAGTATTTCTGAGATATTTAGGATATTTTTCATTTCATCAATATAAATATATATGCTTGGTGCTTTCCATGGCTCCGCCCTTGCGATCGAGTAAAGGTACATGATGATGTAGTCGGTCATTATAGATAACGAGAAGTTTCTTTCCCACACCACAACAAAATGAGTCGTTTAATAGAGTAATAAATGGAACTTTAAGTTTATAGGACGAAGTTTGCCCCATCTAAGCGTTACAATCAGTTGTTAGGAGGAATTTAAACTGCCTAACAAGTTCTATCGACGAAGTTGAGAAACCTAAAAGGACACAAAAAGTAAATTGTCTTGCATTAATATGATATAAAAATGCTAATAAAACAATTTGCTTTTTGTATTTATAAGGTTTCCAAACTGCGTTGATAGAACTTATCAAGTCCCCTAACTTTCTCTTAACAACTTACTGTAACACTTTTGGATATGACACACAATTATTGATCCTGTGAACTTATCAAGTCCCATGAAATACTCTATTAAAAACCCGTTTTGTTGTAGTGTGGGAAGAAACTTCTCATTACCTAAGGACCAACTACACTAGTAAGTACCTTTACTCGATCGGTCAAGAAGGAGTGTCATTAACGGGTTCGTGTAAAATGTTTATTAATATTGACTATTTCCCGATTTTGCTTCAATCCTTTTTATGCCTACTTTAAATTATTTATTGGATTCGTGTAAAATGTGGTGATTTTTACAGTTTTTGTTCAAATTTGAATTCTTAGACTGATTATTACGATTTGAAAAATCAAAATTAAATAACTATATGTTGTCGCATACTTTTACGTTTATCTCAATAATCAAATCTCTTATTTCTTCAAATCTAATATTTTACCTGAAACAATAAAAAAATCAGAATCATAATATTTTTTTGGCCAAATACTTAATAAAAAGAGGGTGATTGATTGGATGTGTTTTTTTGAAAATATTTTATGATATTGAATAGTTAGAATTAAATAATCAATTATGAAAAACACACGGTACATCGGCTGGTATTTGGATGTGTTTATAGTGCTTGATGTTGTACTGGTTATTTACTATTAAGTGTTAGATAAACTATGATTATTTGAGGAAGTAATAGATAAAATAAGGAAGTATAAACAATTTCATTTTACTATTTGATTATCGGTTCTATTACGGCTTGTATCAAACTAAGTATTTAACTTATAGATAATCATATAATCATCACAAACACTAGAAATTAATTAGGCCAAAAAGCATTAGCATGCAACGAAGTTTGATTTAGTTCATATTTAATGTAAAGATGAAAATCTTTTCCTAATTTGTCTAACAAAAACGTTCAATTCTTTTTATTTCGTACATATTTTGATTGGTACATGTAAATCTTGTAAATATGGATGACTTAAATGTTAGGTTGTCAAGGTATATTGTAATTCTTATTACATGAAAAATTGTCACATCAAATCCATCTATATCACGTAGGCTCACATGAAAAAAAGACAACATTTTACCTTTTCTGAACCTAATTTAATCTATAAACAGGAACAGAGAGGACATAAGTAGAAAATCCCTGTGAGGGTTTAAGCATACCACCAAAATGGGGGGAGCAGGGAAGATACTGAAAAAGGGTTTGGGAGAGATGGGTCTCAACAGCGGCGGTGGCAACATCAACTGGTTTCCCGGTCACATGGCGGCTGCCACCCGCGCCATTAATGCTCGTCTCAAGCTCGCTGACCTCGTCATCGAAGTCCGTGATTCTCGTGTATGCTCTCTTCTATTTCAACAAAATCTATCTCTTGTTTTTGAAACTTTTTGTATTTTAATTGTGAAAACTGGTAAGCAGATTCCACTGTCGTCTGCAAATCAAGACCTTCAGCCTCGTCTATCCACCAAGCTGCGTGTAATTGCTCTCAACAAGAAAGATCTGGCTAATCCCAATATTATGCACGTATGTATCAAATCTCTGTTTCTTAATTAGTTTCTTCTTCAAATGTTTTATTCTCTTTTCGTTTATGGAACTGTGTTAATGCTAAATATTCTATCAAGTCAGTCATTCACTCTAAATAATAACCGTACTTTGAGAACAATCATTTCCCTCAATGTGGATTCTACTTGATGATGGATCCAGAAAGAATCCATTGAGATTACAATTTTGAGGATGCGAGATGACATCCCAAACCTACATTGGCACTTGTCAACAACTTCATACCGGGTACTGATTGTAAACAAATGTACTTGAAGCTTCTTTAATGAAAACTTGCAAGCTGAATATGATACATCTGAGAACTTTAAACAACTGAGATTGAAACTCTAAACTTGTTGCCAATGAAACAACCCTCATCTTTTAATCTGCCAAAGACCTGAAACAAAGATAAATCAAACCAATCCAATATAGCCCACTTGGAGGTGGGGTCTGGGGAGGGTGAGATGTAAGCGGATTTAATGTTACTCCAGAGTAGAGCAGTTATTTCTATGAAGACCCTGGCTATCAAAAAAATGCAAACCCAAATCTGCAATTGAATCACGGGCTAGACTAAGCAGTTCAAACCTGCATAACGCTAAGCTGCATAAGGATTGGTGAAAAAACACAAGGAACTTGAAATAGTTATCTGCAGAAATTGATAATTTGAAACCAGTGCCTCTGATTAAATCATCAATGAGCGGAGATTAAGATGCTGCTTAGCCCCATGATATAGAAGGCTTGACTTACCTGATCGATCCATGTTATATTGGAAACCCTTAGCCACCCAAAGACGCTCATGAACAAGACAGGTTGTTAAAGGCATGGTTAGGTTCTGATACTGAGAAAACCAAAGAAAAGAGAGAGAAGTACTAGGGAGAAGAAATCATAACTTTTAAATATGGAACATGGGACATACAAAGGTATTTATACAAGGAGGTAGAAGATTCTAGAACTAATTAGTAACAGCCTTGGACACCAAATGAAATAATTGACACAGCTGGCAACCTCAACACATCTCATTACAGTACATAAGGCTATATTTTTAAAGCCAAGGGAGTACATATTTATGTCAATTAGGAATAATCTCTTGTTTGGTTTTTGGGTTTTGTCAGAAATGGGTTGATTATTTTGGTTCCTGTAAGCAAGATTGTCTACCCATCAATGCACACAGCAGGAGCTCTGTTCAGAAGGTTTGTTTATTTCTCTATTGATGACATTAGTGTTATCAAATTAAGCAAAATGATGTAGTTCCGTGTAAATCGTTTCCATGTAGTTTGTCAAGTTTCGCAAATATAATTGGACTGAAACTGTGGTGCTTTTGCAGCCATTGCAAACTTTCTATTATGCTCGTAAAATGTTTTTCCTGTTGTGCAAAACTGTACCAAAGTTTGTGATTTTGTTCCTCTTTTTAACATTTTATGTTTGCTCTCGGGTTGCACCTATAATTCCTTCTGTTTGTCATTTTAGCCTACCTAGACTAGTTTGAGACAGGAGGCTTGTTGTTAAGGTTTGGGAGCCAATCATAATAAGAGTCATGTTTACCATACTCATAGAATCATAGGTTGGCCCTTGAAAAATGATACTCTGAACAGGTAAGATTGAGTTTTAAATGAAATGTGCTTATAGTTTTTTATCATTACAACTAGATTGAGTTTTGAATGAAATGATTATAGTTCTTATCAAATGTTTGGGCAAAAATAGGAGTACAAGTATATGTACAGAATCGTAAAGCCGGTAAACCCTGTTGTTCGGCCAACACTTGGTTCTAGTTGTAGCAAAAACACGGTTCTTGGTCTTGTTTTGGTCCAAATCGGATTTTTTAATACTTTAATGAAATGATGTTTATTTAAGGGATTAGTCTTGAATCCCGTCCCAAAACAAGCCCAAAATTCATATCTGGTTCACAGTCTTGTTTGGGACTAAACCGGTAACGGATCGGTATCATACGGGATGACTCCAGCTTGGGTTGACTTGCCAACACCTTTTTGTTCATCTTTTATGAATTTGATAAATAATTAATGTATGAAATATGATTAGAAAAGCTATACTGTTAAAATAACAATCTTATATCATCAAATAAAACTAGTTAGGAAGTTGTAAGCATTTGAATACACTTTGGATGACTTACGACCTATTTGACATGTTTCATTTTTAGCGAAGGTTTTAAATTGAACCCATTTGACCCGTTACAAATAAAATATTAACTCAAATCGACCCAATTTTAAGTAAATTGGTTGAAATTATCACTTTCATTTTTTTTTATTGTGACTTGTGAGACATTGATCAGTTACTGTTTCTTGCTTGAAAATGAAGACATTTATTCTATTGCAATTGGTATCATTTATCCAAGGGTATAAAAAGATAATTGACCAAATTGGATGGTGTTGTTGGCTTGTTACATTCGCTAGATAGTTATTCACTTTAACTTTTGCTTTACAGTGGTCTAACTTCTGTTTAAATTAAAATTAGCTTCTAGAACTTGTCGAGCTGAAACTAAAGGAAAAGATAGCAAAAGAACCTACTCTGCTCGTCATGGTGGTAGGTGTGCCTAATGTTGGGAAGTCCGCTTTGATCAACTGCATTCATCAAATTGCATCATCTCGATTTCCAGGTAATCTCTTTATATAGTTTGTGTAGTTAGATTCCCCCCTCCTAGGAAAAAAACCAAAATCTGCTATGTCGAAACGAAACCAAACCAAACGATCCCGGTGTATTCTGCTGGAGAACAGGGTTTGGGGTGGGATGTACACAGACTTAGACCTCTACCCCGAAGGAGAGAGAGGCTGTTTTGTTGAAGACCTACGGCTTGTGCAACAGTGTTAGCAAAACGGAAGGAAGAGAAATGAAAAAGAAAAGAGCAGCAAACGAAAGAGGCATAATGTAACATATAGAAACTAAGGAAAACACAAACACAAAATCTGCTATGTGTAGTTGTTGATAATTTGTAAGCATGTCGTCTCTGCCAATAACTGTTTTAGATTTTTCTTAGCGCAGGAGAAGAAGAAGCGAGCAAAAGTAGGACCATTGCCTGGTGTAACTCAGGATATTGCAGGATTCAAGGTCAAGTTTTCCAAATATAAGACTGGATAATTTATGAATATGGCACCATGTTGGATCCTTTTCCATGTTCAAGAAAATTTTCTTAATCAAGATCCAGTCTCGTTTATTCCTTAAAAATAGCACATAATATGTGAAAAAGGTTGATCAATATAAGATGCATCTTACCCATTTAACAGGAATAAGTAAGTGAAAAATAGGTTTTTAACTTTGTTTCTCATCATATGCAGATTGCACAACGACCTAGCATATATGTATTGGATACCCCAGGAGTACTGGTCCCAACCATTCCAGACATCGAAACGGGATTGAAATTAGCTGTGACAGGTTTGATATTGTTACAAATCTTATACATTTTTAACTAGATTGTTATTCGTGGCCAAAAAAAAAAAGGGAAGAAAAACAGTCTTTGCATCTTTGAACCCTCTTCATCGACAATATCCAGGTTGGTGTTGCTCTGAGTTGTTTATTTTTCGGTAACCGTGAGTTTTCGGTCATTGGGCCAGCTTCCGTGCACCTCGAATAATCCCATGGGGCCCCGGAGATAAAGGAAAATCCCCAGTGGTCCAGAGTAGACTCCGATCAGGCGATCTTTTCCTTTTCTTTTTCCTGTAGGTAGTTTGTTAAATTGAAGTTATAATGGAAAAAGAGGGTAAAAGAAGCTAACATTGTTCCTGTAGGTAATTTGTTAAATTGAAGTTATAATTGAATACATCCCCCGACCCCGACCCCCACCCCCGTTTAAATCCCCTGTCCCCGACCGCTCCCCGATTAATCCCCTATGGGTTCGGGGGGAAGGAATCCCCGTGGGTTTGAGAACCCGTTGGGAATAGAAAATAATAAAATGCATTTAAAATTAAAATGATGATAAATTGTCACTACATTAATTACCATTATTGAAAATAAAATATATTTATCATTTAATAATAAATGTATGCATATATACATATATTTAATTATACAAACAATATATACATATATTAAATAATTTAAAAAGTTTAATCGGGGTTGGATTAGGGGCGGGTAATGCAATCCTTGACCCTGCTTCGGGCATAGTTGTTAAAAGCGCGCCTCAGGCGTGCCTAGGCTCATAAGGCTCAAGGTCTTGGGCTTTTTTGAAGTTGAGGCTAGGCGTATTCACAAGGCTCACTAAGGCCCTGCCTTGTGGGCCTAGGCGCGCCTCATAAAGAGTTGTTAAATACCTAGTCAAACCCTAATATTAAATAAGTTCTCTCATTTTCTCATCTCCTAGCTTCTTAAAAAAAGAGTTATTAAATACATGACCCAAGTCTAACCATAATTTTTGATACCCGGTCACTAGAACTTCAAGCTTCCTTCTCTATAAACACCTAGACCTTAAAACCTGTCCCTCGGCTCACGCTTTAAACCCTTCTTATCGACGTACTGTTGGGTTGCTGCATTGGAACTCGTTGCATATTTGAGTTGTATGCAACTCTGTGTGTGTATTGATAAGATGCGCCTCGCATTTCCGAGGCCCGCGCCTCACGCTTGCGCCTAGGCCCCGAGACCCCTTTGCGCTTAAGTGCGCATTGAACCTTTAACAACTTTGGCTTCGGGTATGCAAATAAATGCCCGTCCCCGTCCCGTTACCCGCTAAAGTGGGGAATCCCCGCCCCGTTAGGGTCAGGTACCCGTGGGTAAATTTTCATCTTCTACTAACAATGCATGAGAGTTGACTTAGATGCCCTTTTCTTTCATAGTTAGGTAGGTGTATTTGAGCCAACTTGAGCGTGAACTTGTCATCTCCTAGGTCAACCTGTAAAAGTTTTGATAGACTTGGGATTGGCTCGTGGCTCACTAAACTCAGAAAACCCAGTTCGTACTGCCTTACCAAAAGCTTGAGTCTTTGTTCAATTTGCATGGGCTCGGTTCCTATAGGCGTATACAATCTATAGTGAGCTCATGTAAAGATGAAGCTGAACCCTTCAAATAAAATTACAGTACTGTATAGCCTCTTCCAAAATTGCAATTAAACCCCATGAGCGTAAACTAGTGGGTTAAGAATATATATTAAAACTAAGTGGGTCATATATATTTTTTGTATAGGCTCAGCTCGTTTACGCTTGGCTAGGCTTGATTTTGGTTGGGATAATCAAACAAGCCGTCTGGGCCTGGTTTTTCCATGAGTTTGGTTTTACGCCTTCACCCCTAGATCCTACAACCAAATGTGTTGGTTGTAGGTTTTGTAGATTATAAATTTATTAAGGTTTTTAATTATGTACAGAACTCTCTTCTGATACTGCTTATAACTTAAATAAAGCCTGATTCATTTCAATACGCTTGATAAGAGTAACGAGGAAAGGTCTGTACACAAAATTTATTGAAGAAAATAGGGCAAATTGCCTGAAAATTCAATGAATTATGATCTGATTCCTGTTTCGAGACGTGCTTTTAAAGTTTTCATTTTGGTATCTTAAATTTATACCAAAATAAGTTTACCCATTAATAGGAATCGGGACTAAAGTACGTTGCATTTTCATGCATTCTCATATGTGAACTAGGTGCCTAAATGTTTGAGATGTCACATATGAGGTACCAAAATGAAGGTTTTGAAAGTACATTACACGAAATAGGAAATAAACCAAGGTACGTTGCATTTTCATTCAATTTGCCAAGAAAATACGAATCAATTATGGCATCTGCATTCTAAAACTCTACGAAGTGTTTAACAACTCGGTGATTGATTATGGTTTGATGCAGGTTCCGTGAAAGATTCGGTTGTGGGTGAAGAACGTATTGCTCAGTATTTGCTTGCTGTTCTGAATACACGACGAACTCCCTTCCACTGGAGGAGTGTGCATGATAACAATCTAAAAGGCCTGCAAAACGGAATTGATGATAAACACGATTATAGTCTTAAGGATCTTCTACCTAAGAGACGAATTCTTCCTGTTGAATCTAACGTGCATTACGTGGAGGTAACATCTGCAATTTGTGTGTGCATTTTTACTAACAATTAACTATTAATTTGACCTGCTGATTATTACTTCCTATAAGAAAAGGTTGCATTTCGACTTTTTAGATTAAACCTACTATTTTTGAATCTCAGTGTTATAGATTATTTGATTACTTACTATTAGCAACTCATAGTGCTTCCTGTAACTTATCTAGAGATGCACAAGGCCCGTGCTTTTTTGGGCCTGGCCTGGGTGTTTCAAGCTCGTTTCCAGTAAACCAAAAAAAGGGTTCAGGCTTTTCGGGTCCAAGCCATGACGGGCATTGGGGTTGAAAGAGGGGCCGATTGGGCTTTCCCGGCACAGGGATTTTTTGGGGCTACTTACCATGCTTTTTTTTGTCCTATTAATTTTTGTTTTACAAAACCGGGGGTATTCGCTTGTGGTATCTTACAACCTCTGTGTGGAATAATACTGGTTTGTTTGGTTTCATCTTTTAAAACCAAATGAAGAAAGTCACATACGTTAAGTAGCCTTTTTGACCTGAAAGTCAAACACCCGTTCAGTGTGTGTATGTGTGTGTTTTAATAAAAAGAAAAAGCATGATTTATGTTGGTTGAAATTGATGCAGGGTGTTGCGAAAGCGGTCCAATGTGCACTGTACTCGAGTTTATCGGAATTCAAAGGCGATTTGGAAGATGAGAATGAGCTGGAGATTTTGATAGAACAACAGTTTGAAGCATTGCAGAAGGCATTGAAGATATCGAATAAAGCAACAGAAGCTCGTATGATGGTATCTAAGAAGTTTTTAACTTTGTTTAGGGCTGGCAAGCTTGGCCCTTTTATCCTTGATGATGTCCCTCTTTGAGTATATATATATATATATATATATATATATATATATATCTATATAGGAGGCGTATCTTTTGCAAACCGGTTACTTTGTGTAAACTTTACGAACTCAATCTCTATCATTAATTCATTTGATCAATGGTCAAGGAAAAAGCAATGGCAAAAATGTAAATTATTAGACAATGATTCTATTTTACAAGGGTGAGGTACACGTGAGGTTAAAATAGGCATAATATACATCTTTCTAAACCTAACCGCATCATCTCTTCCTCCTCTCGAGCCTTCTCCCCTACCGACCGTCGATCACCATCTATGACTCCCATGCTGCCGGTTACCATCTCTGCCTTCCCCACCCATCTTCCATCTGCCTCAGTCCTCTCTATTGATCTCCTCTACGTCTATCTCCATCTTCCCCCTCTTTTTGGTTTTTCCTTGTGGTTTGTATACACAGCCACGAACCAGTATCTTCTCTTTCTTGGATATGGGTTTCGACATGGGTTTCATGAAGATGTGTTTTCGACGAAGATGGGTTGTGCAGATCGGCTTCTTGAGCTTGATTTGTTTTCTGCAGATCGGCTTCTTCTTGTTTCTTGTTTCTAAATCCTCTATCGACGGAAATGGGTTCTACAGATCGATTTCTTCTTGAGTTTGATTTTTTTTTTCTACATATCAGCTTCTTCTTGTTTCTACATTCTCTATCGATGGAGATGGATTCTGCAGATCGGCTTCTTTAGGGGTTCGATTTGTTTATTCAGATCGGTTTTTTCTTGTTTCTTGTTTTACATCATTTGTTATCAATTTGGTTTCTAGGAGAGATTTTGTTTGTTGATTTATTTTTTCGATCTTCATGAAGATCTTGGTTTGTTGATTTTTTTTTATTCATGATATTGTTGCTGGTTTCTTCATGAAGATCTTTATCAATTTTGTTTACTGATTTTCTCTAGATCTGTTTTTGTTTATGATTTTGTTTACTAGTTTTGTTTCATGAAAATCTGGTTTCTTTTATCAATATCTTGAAGATATGGATTTCATGAAGAGTTATGATTTCATGAAGATTTATGATTTCATGAAGATCATGAAGAGTTATGGTTTCATGAAGGATTGTGGTTTCATGAAGATCTTGGTGTCCTATATCTGGTTTTATGAAGAATAATGGTTTATGAAGACCTGGGTTTAATTATCTCGGTTTCATGAAGATGGAGAAGCTAAATAGAAATTAAATATTATATTTAAAATAAATAATATATCTAAAAAGGTGAAATAAAAAAACATGTTAAAATCCCTAAAATGCCCCCTACGAATTAAATGAATAAAAAAAAGGAAAACAAAAAAAGAAATTACGTGATTGGGGGTTTTTAGTTTCTAAAATTTGTTGGAATTGCATGGTTTGTAATGGAAACGAACCATATCAGAGCATAGAACGATTCATTGATTTAAAAGACTGAGACAGACTCGTTTTATTTGGTGGCATCATTTGAATGTAGTAAGCTCCACCGTTGTCTTTGCGAGAACCCGCTCAGGTGAAAATCAAGGGATTAGTTAATGTTTTGGTATTATTAAGACGGTATGATGAATTTATTGGGTTAATGATAAATCATAGTTTTGTAAAGTTGTTTGGTTTATTTCTAAGTTTTGTAAATTTGTTGTTTTCTTTAAAATATGAAAGGGATATAAGAACATCTTAAGATAAAAGGAGTAAGGATTAAGGTTTAAAATTAAGGAGATAGGAACTCTTAAATTTCTTGAAAAAGATTCGTAATCATAGGTTCTCTTAATTTGAAGAAGCTAGATTTCTTAAATCTAGAATTTTCTGAAAAAAGTACTAATACTGCTATAACAGATAGTTGTAGTTTTACTTGCAATTTTAAAAATAATCATAAACATATTTTACACTCAGATAATATACATTTAAACGGAATAACAGACTTAATAATAAACTTAGGAACAAATTTAGAACAAGAATCAAAACATAACCATCAAACTTCTGAAAAACTATACAATTATCTATACTATATTATAAAGATGGCATAAAAAACTCTTAATTACAACTCACTAAGCTTTATGTACTATCATTTAAAGCTATCTACTTAAAATCTCTTAAAAATAACTACTAAAGCCTAATGTACTACCTGTAAAGCTTTTAACCCTAATTAATATATTTCATCCTTATCCCCCAAAATTCTTATCTCTAATCCTCAAACCCTAAAATTATGAAATTCTGATAAATATAATCAAAACAGGATAAACATCTCAATTTAAATATAAAAAATTTAAAATATATAAGATAATTAATGAATTTTAACAAACTACTTAATTTTTTTTATATAAAAAACATTATATTGTTAAGCCTAAATTAAACAAATTTATATATAAAAAACCATTATCACTCAATAAAAACCATCCAAAATCGTACTGTAAATCAATAAAAAACAAAAAATAAAAATAAACATTAAAATCGTGATGTATTAATCATTATGTACTATTATTTAATGCTAATCTACTTAAAATCTCTTAAAAAATAATTAATGAAGCAATATGTACTACTTTTAAATGATTTTAACCCTAATTAATAAATTTCATCCTTATCCCCCAAAATCCTTATCTCTAATCCCCAAATCCTAAAATTATGAAATTTGAATTCTGATAAACATAATCAAAACAGGATAAACATCTCAATTTAAATATAAAAATTTAAAATATATAAGATAATTAATGAATTTTAGCAAATTACTTAATTTTTTTTATATAAAAAAACATTATATTGTTAAGCCTAAATTAAACAAATTTATATATAAAAAAATCATTATCACTCAATAAAAATCATCCAAAATCGTACTGTAGATCAATAAAAAACAAAAAATAAAAATAAACATTAAAATCGTGATGTATCTCGCTGCATTGCGCGAGTACGCTTCTAGTACAGAAAAAAGAACAGAATTAATAAATAAATTAGCAGAAAACTTAGATTACATTAAAGAACAAAATAATCAAATTATAAAAGAGTTAAAAGATATTAAAAAGAGTTTACCTAATAAACAAGAAATACAAATAGAAGAAGACTTAAATAAAATAATTAACGGTATAAACAAGTTAAGTCTTGGTGAATAAGTTAAGTTAAAAAGAAAAATAACACCTTATAAACATTGGCTTCCAAGAAAATGAATAATCAAAACAGAAATTTTCTAGGACGAAGTAGAACATTACAAGAAAGTAGAAATTCTACAAGTAATATACAAGATATTATCAGTTCAGACAATTTTCTTAATAGAATTATGAGAAGAGGATCAGGAATGAAATACAAGGTAAACATTGAAGGAATAGTAAACACAATAGCATCAAAATCAATACAGATGATAAATCCAGTAAACATAGATCCTGAAGAATTAGCAGGATTAGAATGGAAATTAGATGATTTAAAAGAGCAAGAAAATGAAGTATTAATACCTAACAGAAGTTTTATATATGAAAATACTGATGGAACACAAAGTATAAGATTTGTAGATTTCACAAAAAATACACCTAAAGAGATAGAGGACAAAACTGAAACAGATTGTAGTTTTATGAAACATTGAATACGATACAGAACCCATCTATGATACAGACAATGAAGAACATGAAGAAGATGGTGAAATACTAATAGATTTAGGATTTGACAAATTCAAAGAAGAAGAGTTTGATTACAGTTTAATAGACTTCTTAGAGGAAGAAACAATTACAAGCTTTACAACAGAACAAACAAATAAAACATTAGAACAAATAGTTAGTCGAAAAATTACAGAATTAAATATACAAAAAGAAGTTGATGACATGATAATTGAATGTATGAAAAATTTAGGAATGACATATGAAGAAAGTTACACTAAGTTACAGGAATATTATAATTTACCATTAGTAGAAAATATTTTACAAGGAAAAACAATGTTGTCAGACTTTTATAAACAGGAACAAACTTTTATGGATACATATATGTTTGATCAAAATAAAAGACCAAGAATACAATGGCAAGAACCAGGTACATCTACACAAGATATAATAGGAAGAGAATTATGGACAAAACCTTCTACAGAATACCAAAGAGAAGCTAATACAATAGGAAAAAGGTAACAGACTACCTATAGGAAATATATACAGTAGTAATATGTTATTATTAGAACAACAAAACCACAATTATGGATGGATGAAATATTAACATGGGAACAAACAGTCGTAAGAATGTGGGCAACAAATAAAAAAGACAGTATAGACATGTTTTCTTATTTAGAAACAACATTAGGCCCAATTGCTTTAGGTATTTGACAAAGTAAAAAAGCCCAAGATCCAGATGAAGTAAACAGATTAAAAGCTTTAGGAGACAACCCATACAATTTTACATCACAAATTAGAACTCTTATATTAGGAGTTGATCCAGCAAAAAATAATAGTTTAATACAGGATACAACAATTAGAAACTTAGAACAATTAAGTATAGCAGACATGAAATACATTAATGAGTTTACCTTAGATTTCACAAGATTATTATCACAAACAGGTCAAGCTATGGATGATAGCTTATGTGATAAAATTTTTATTAAATTACCAGGAGATCTAGGAAGACATATACATGATTCATGGAAACAAAATTTTGATACTCAAACCAATCTAGGAATAGGACCTAGAATAACATACACATTTAGTATATTAGAAGATAAATGTAAAGAAGTCGCTTTACAGGAACAATTAAAAAAAAATGCTTATGCATTTTGTAAAACAACTATTTATACACCACAATCATATGATCATTATGACAATAAAAAGAAGAAACTTAGAAAAAGCACTACATATAAGAAATGTTATAAACCATATTATAAAAATAAATATGTCAAAAAACCACAAACACATAAATGTAAATGTTTTGTATGTGGAGATGAAAAACATTTAGCTAACAAATGTCCGAATAGAAACAGAAATATAGACAGAAGTAATTTGGTAGAACAAATAGAAGAATATGACATAGAACTTGTGAAAACAGACAACTCAGATAATGAATCTATATACAGTATATATAGTGATAACGAAGAAGATAAATCACTAACAAAGATTACATATACATATGTTAATACAGAGCAAGAAGAATGTATACATAATTGGATACACAGACGTGAAAATAATTATATTATATGTTGTAAATGTGGATATTATCCAAGTATAGATAAAAGATCACAGTGTAATACATGTTTTAAAGAAATTCGTTATATGTGTCTTAAAAAATTATTTGACGTAGACATAAATACATAAAAAGATATAAAAAAAGAAAAATATAGATATTGAAAGATACACTGAAAAAATAGAAAAATTAGAAATAACAACAGAATTGCACAAATTAAGAATAGATAATTTAGAAGAAAAAATTAAAAATATTGAAAACTTAGATCAAATTTTGAGAATACCTTTTTCTTTTGTATAAGATTTAATAAACTATCTTTGTTAGTAATATTGTAGTCATCATCTTCTGTATTATCATTTAATCTTTTATAGTTGTAAACTATTCTTGCTTTCCCTCTTTTAATCTCCCTGTGATTTCTAACTATAAAGGCTGTCGATCTGTGAGGGCTTTCAGATTTTCTAATTAATCCTTGTTCTAACATTTATGGTATTTGTTTTTTAAATTCTTCTTTATCTAAAGGGCTGTATTCTATGTTTGCAGTTCTAATTGTAATGTCTGGGTTTTTAATCTTAAATTTGCATATATATATATTTCACTTTTGATTTTTTAATATCTTCTCCAATTAATCCTATTTTTTCTAAATGTAGAATTATAGGATAATTTATACTTGTTGTAACATCTTTTCCTTTTTCCAATTCACGTGTCAAAAATTTGGTAAGTAATTTAAAAGCATCATTTTCAATAAAAGTTTTATTTTGATGTTGTTTAAAAAAAATCTAAATTCCCTTGTCCACCACGCTTTCGAGTGAACTCTGATGTATTTGTGTATCGTAGTGTAGGAAAATTGTAACTATATTTACTTAATGTAATAAAATCTCTGATACCAACAAGGGGGGTAGTGACGGATTTTTCGGGTTTCCGTTAAACCACATAACATAACAACAGGAAAAAGAAAATAACAACATGAAGAAGAAAAGAAAACTTACAGAGAAGATGGGAAGAGAGCGGAATCACCAGAGAGTATGTGCAGCGGTGGTCGAATTATATAGAATAGTATATATATATATATATATATATATATATATATATTATAAGGTAAGGGATATAATATGAAGAACTTGAAAAGGAGAAGAAGGATTGAAGGATCAAACTAAGAAGATAGGAGGCAAGAGATTTAGCAACTCATGAATTTTATTAAGGATGCTAAGGGTTTTTCCGGATGATTTACAATGAACTAGACGAAAGTATTTATAGGCCTTTGTTGAGAATCTACATAATTACAATTTGAAAAAGAAAACGCTAGGTGGCAATTCTAGGTGCCACATATCTAGTCTAGGCCTAGTCTATATAATTAAAAAGTTACTCTAGACTTTACACGTAATAGAAAAATACAAAAGTACAAAATACAATTGTCAAAAAGTTATACAGTAACTTGTCGGGATATTATTGAAAACGTCATCCCTTGTGTCAGCTGTAAATTATTGTTGTGGAAACGTCATCTCTTGTGTCATTTGTTCTTCTAGAGATCTCTGTGTGTACTGTCAATTGATTGTGGTGATCCTGGTTCTTCTATGTAATATGGATCTGATGTTGGAAAATCGCTATTGTAAATATCAAAAGGGCTAAGTAATTCACTTTCTCCTACAAAGGGGAGAAGCATATTCCAACTTTTGTGAGACCATAATTGTATGTAATGTCCTTCAGCAAGAAGTCTATAATCCTTCCATTTGAAACTGTAAGGAAGTGCTGGAGTTTGTTGCCCTTGTATGATCCAAGGTTCTGTGATATTTGCTTTTCTGTTTTCTATATTTAGATGATCAAAAGTAAAACTGAGAGTTGTACAACAAGCTATCTTTTTTAGATAGGTTTGTTATGTTTTGTCATGGTTCAGAAAGATCCTTTTCCGTGATGGCTTGTATGTGTGACTGTCTGCTTCTGGGAAGGAAGAAAATATTTTACATCCTATTGTTGATGCTTCAGAATAAGATGCCATGTTACCCGCGACTAGAAGGAATTTTTCCCCAAGTTTGTTGAGGAAGTCTTATGTTTTGGGATTCAAACCGAATTCGAGATAATCAATCATACAATGATGGTAAAAATTGAGAATCTATTTTGCTGTGAGGCTTGTGCTGTTCATGTCAATCTGTAAGAGTAATGGGCAAGGAAGATTCTGCAGTGTTCTTTGTACCACTGTTACACCTTGATAATTTGTTGCTGTAATTCATACAAAATTATAGGAAATTATGTACAAATTTTTTCAGGAATGATGTATTCCAGTTCAGGAATTCTGTTGAGTATTGGTTGCATTGTGTTTCTCCAAGGAAGATCTAAAAGTCTCGCCTTGAAACTGTTAAAATTTCTGTGTATAACTGTATCTGTTTTCGATTCTTTATTCTCGAGCTGTTGTTGTAACTGTGAAATTTTTGCTTCGAGAACTGAATTCTTTTGTTTCAGAATCGAATTGTCAATTTGGATCTGTGTAAGCTGTTGATTTTTGCCAGATTGTATAAGCTGTTTTTGTAAATTAGCAATTACATTCTCTTGAGCTTTTATCATTTGCTCAGGATTAGTTTTTGCTATTTCTGAAAATGTTTTAACTTCTTCGGGTTCAATGTAGAACTGTTTTAACCCGAAATATTCTCGTGCTACTATCATAGCATCTGAAAAACTGTAAAATCCTTTGAAAATAGGACTTTTACATCGAATAAATTTTGCAACCGTTTCCCATTTGTTAAAAATTCCGACTTTCGTTCCCCTTATGATTACATAATGTGAAAATTTTTTGTTTTGTTTTTCGGGGAATTTTGCACTTTGTTCAACAAAATAATTGCTCAAAGCATTCAAGACTTGTGCTTTGAAAGATGATGTCTGTGGTAAAGTTTGAATATGCCACAGGTTGTCTAGCAAACACTGTTGTTTTTCTGTCAAAATCATTCCAGCACTTAACCGAAATTCCTTGTTTGTATCAAAACATTTGTGTAAAGTGTATGTACCAAATGTAATAACAGCATGTTCTCTTGAACTTTGTGGTAATTGTGTAGTTCTCCTTGGAACATGTGTTTTTGGGGATACCTGTAGTGTATACTTGTTCTATATATACTGTATTTCTTGTGATGTCAGCAAGGTTTAGGTCCTTGTGCATCTTGTAGCAATTGTAAATCAAGTGTAGATGTCTGTGAGTTGATGGCATACTGCATCAACTTAACTGTAGGTGTTGTATAAACTGTTTCCTCAGAATAAGTGCTCATAGAAGATGAGCCTTTCTTTGAGTTTGTAGGTTGTATAAGCTTTCGTTTGCCTTTGTCTTTAGTGTCCATCTGCAGAGAATAATCTGTTCAGATTTCTGGATAGCATATATGCTATTCCATTATTTTTCTCTTTTATATGCTCAAAATTTATTTTATAACCACATCCTTGTATAACATTTTGTAAATTAATCCATCTTGTTCTATTAACATTTTTACTTTGATCATTTTTAATAAAACGAATTATGGCTTCACAATCTGTTCTAATTGTAAATTCATTGTGTAAAAATGTTTTAAATTTTTCTAAAGCATTAATCAATGCTTGTATTTCAAAATCTAAGCTTGTCCAATTCATGCCAATTTTATTAAAATTTCCGTTGGCGTATGAACAAATTTTTTCTGTATCTTTAGGACTATACTTATTAGGCTTGCAAAGAAATACTGCTCCCCATCCTTCTTTACAACCATCTACTTCTATTATTATATAATCAGTCACTAATGGTAATTCCAATGGTTTTATATTTTTAACTGCCTCCTTTATTGTTTGAACTAATTTTATATCTTATTTATTAAAATGTCTTTCGCCACTTTTAGTTGTTTTACTGTATAATGACCCAACTAATTTTGAAAGGTTCGGGATAAACTTTCTAGCATAATTTACTAATCCCAAAAAAGCTTGAATCTGTTTTAGATTTTCGAATTTTTCTGGAAAATCTAAATTTTTTTGTAGAAATGTGATTGTAATTCTATCTTTCCATTCCCTATTTCTAGGCCAAGAAAAGATATTTTTCTTTTAAATAATTCCATTTTTCTTTTTAAAACTACTATACCATTCCTTTTAATCTCTTCGAAGATCTTCTGTAAATGTTTCTCATGTTCTAGCAATGTTTCACTTGCAACTAAAATGTCATCAATATAAACCAAACAAAATTCATATTTAAGAAAAATACTGTCCATAAACCTTTGAAATATTGATGGTGCGTTTTTTAGTCCAAAGCTCAAATTGTTCCATTCATACTGTCCTTCTGAACATGTAAAGGTTGTCCATGGTTTAAAATTTTCTTCAAGTTGTAACTGATTATATCCTGATTTTAGATCAAACTTTGAGAATACCTTTTTCTTTTGTATAAGATTCAATAAACTATCTTTGTTAGGAATATTGTAGCCATCATCTTCTGTATTATCATTTAATCTTTTATAGTTATAAACTATTCTTGCTTTTCTTCTTTTAATTTCACTGTGATTTCTAACTATAAAGGTTGCTGATCTGTGAGGGCTTTCTGATTTTCTAATTAACCCTTGTTCTAACATTTCTGGTATTTGTTTTTTAAATTCTTCTTTATCTAAAGGACTATATTCTATGTTTCCAGTTCTAATTGTGATGTCTGGGTTTTTAATCTTAAATTTGCATATATACTTTACTTTTGATTTTTTAATATCTTCTCCAATTAATCCTATTTTCTCTAAATGTAGAATTATAGGGTAATTTATGCTTGTTGTAACATCTTTTCCTTTTTCCAATTCATGTGTCAAAAAATTTGTAAGTAATTTAAAAGCGTCATTTTCAATAAAAGTTTTATTTTGATTTTTAAAAAAAATATATAGGGGTCTAATCAAATGAGAACTCGGTAGTTTGTGATAACCGTGAGATCTAATCACAACCAATCAATTTTTTTTATTTAATGATTTTTATATATTAATTGGTGAGGGTATATTGGTAATTTGATTAATTTTCGTTTAATAAATAATTATTTTATTTTACAGATTTATATCAATCACATTCAATCAAGATTTCGTTTCCTAATTATCCTCAACTAATTGATTTATCAAAATCACACCTCTTCCACATTCTCGATTCCAGTTGATTTAGCACTGGTTTGAATAATTGCTGGATGAAGAAGAAGTTGTTGGAGGAAGAAGGACGCTGTTGAAAGAAGAAGGTTGCTGCTTGTGTTTGTCGAACTATGGACAAGGACAATGTTCTGCCCTCTTTAACATTGTCCAATAATGGTGATGAAGACAAAAAAATGGATATGGATATTCAATTATGGGAGAATCCATATTGTTTTGATACGGGTCTATCACCATACCAAGCAGATGAAGAAATATGTAATGATGCATTTGTAGAAGATGATTTTTTATATGATCATCTTTCCCATGGTATTGCTGATGAACAAGGTTATGTAGTAGATGTGCAGAAGCAAAAATGATGAAGGGGAAGGTAGGTCTTTTTAATGTTAGTTATTTCATATACCGTCGACAGAGTATATGTCTCATGAAAATGATATCATAGTGTGATAAATTTTATCATACTCACATAAAATTATTTAGATGGTGACTTACGAGGGATATTGAGCCTTGGCACATCCATTTTCGTGTCATGTTTTTCATGGGCATAAGATTCCACATTGTGTTTTGGTCTTTTATTGGGTTTCACAGTTTTTCCTTTGTCACCAGAACCTTCTCCTTTGCCAGATGGTCTTGAATCCATGTTTCGCTTCCTTTTCTTTTTTGTTTGACCTGAAAAGTCCAGAATGACATCACAAACAATAGAATTTAACATATGTTTTTATCATACATGACTAATTTAATACATGCCAATCAACATTATATGTACATAACCCTATCTAATTTGATAAGCCATATGTTATATCCATTTGTGATACCCATTTGGAGGATGTTGTGGTCATTCATGTTTTGGATTCATGCCCACAAAATAGCAATGTTGAAAGTTATATGTTTGACAAACGTTCAAGCATTGTGGAGGGTGTTATCTTTGAGTTTCCAGTAAGTATATTAACCGTATCATATGTGGTGATATAATGCCCCTTAATTTCTTGTAGATTGTTTCATAAAAAGGACAACTTTTATTCCATAAAACATATCAATAAAAGCATTTGACCAACTACCAAGTATTTATAGCAAATATGTGAAAAACTCAAAATCATGAAATCTTTGAACCTAAGTTAAAAACTATGTCATAGAAAAATGGCATGTAGGTTTGCAAAGAGTGATTCATGGACTCTAAAGGAGGTTTGCTATGACATTTGTCTGCATCCTTTTTTGTGTTTTAGTTTTCACCTATCATTTTTCTACATCCTTTTACAAAGAGTGATACATTTGGTAATGGACACAAGGGGCATATGATGAAGACTTGCAATCTTCATCGTCAACAACATCATCATAACGTGGAACCCAACAATCACTAATACTGTTTATCAAGAATTCCACTGTTAAGCAAAAAAACATCTACAAAACCGTTTGGAGATGCATGTAAACACTTGATTGGTCAACCCTTTCACTTACCTCTCCCATAACTATACACTCATATAAGTTCAACCAATACACAACGTCTCACCCTATATACACATACACATATATATACACGAAACCATCTGCAAGAAAATAATGGAGAAGATATCCCCTTAGTTGGTTTGTGGTTCACTGTGATCACCTTATTAGTCCCATTTTCACATCCATGGTGGTTCACTGTAATGATCCCCTGCATCCCATTTCCATTCATATTGTGATCTCTATATTCGATAAACAGAGTATAGACAACCACATTGAACCACATATTTTGAATCAAATCGTGAAATAGGAAAAATAGTTACACATTGGTACCCATCTTTATGTAACCACATTGAACCACATATGTTGAATTAAATTATGTATCACATATTTTCTTCCCTGATATACCCATTCAATAACAAAAAACTTACAAATACCCAAAAAACCCCTAAAATTAGTTTCAATCTCTCAATAATTCTTTATTTGTTCACAACAAGAATCAATTACCTGTGTGCTAGGTATCATCTCTTGGTCAATGTCGTCTTCTCTACTAGAATCTATGTCTATTGCTTCATCGGCTTTGTTTGAGAAGGTAAACGTTCGTTTGCATTTGATTCTCATACTCATTCTCCCTGGATTCATATGCAACGAAATCCTAAGAAACTTGTGGTTCAATATGTAATCAAACAAATAAAACGTATTACCTTCTCCATTGTTGTCATCCATTGTCGAGTACAGGATCTTGTTGCTATTGTCTTCTAGGGTTTTATCGATTTCCAAATGGTAATCACCATTTAAGGGGTTTTTAAATTGTTTTGGTATTTGTGATATCACTTCATTGGATAGAATATTGGGATTGATATGATCCCGTAATTTTTGGTGTGCGCTCAAAATAGATCACTATGAATCATAAAAAATAATGACTTATTTACCCTTTTTTAGGTATAAATTGATATTTAATAGTCTGTTATATTTTGTTATTTAATAATAAATTTTCAATTTTTTAAACTATTGATTATGATTTTGTGTGGATGAGATTGAATCTCACGGTTATCACAAAATAGCTAGTTCTCCCATGAAGCCCCCCCCCCTATATATATATATATATATATATATATATATATATAGGGAGAGGTTCATTTGAGAAATGATAAATGTATGAGAAATAGAGAAGTAATCTTAGCCATTCATCTGGTCAACATTTGCGGCTTTGACCGCAAAGTACCGGATAATTCCTTGCATGGTCTATAGAAGGTAGAGGGGTAGTTTCGTAAAATACGCGGGATGAGTTCATATATGAACCTATATGATTCACATATGAACTATACGTTCATATATGAATCAGTTAATTAGTTCATATGAGAATCAGTTAATTAGTTCATATATGAATCACAAAAGTTCATATATGAATCTGTTAATTAGTTTAACTGATTCATATATGAACTTACAATTAATTAGTTCATATGTGAATCAGTTAATTAGTTCATATATGAATCACAAATGTTCATATATGAACCAGTTAAAAGAGTTCAGATGTGAATTACACTATTCATAAATGAACATATAGTTCATATGTGAATTATACATATTCATATATGAACACAACCCGTGTATTTTGTAAAAATTACGAAAGCGTCCTTCTATTTTTGGAATAGCCGCAACTTTTGACCAGTCAAATCCGATCTTGACCATATGAATGACTAGGATTACTTCTCTATTTGTCATATATTTACCATTTATCAAATGAACCTAAGGCTATATATATATAGAGAGAGGGATGATCAAATGAGAACGATAACTATTTTGTATATAGTCCACTTATTTTGTAAACGAGTAAACTCCAATTTTGGTCCCTGTGGTTTAATGAAATATTTGAAAGTGGGACCTAAACTTTGATAAATATAGAAATCATCCTTACGGTTCTCATTTTGCTGTAAAAGTGGTCCCTAATCACTAACTCTATTAAATATTGTCCGCTAAAAGAGGGTTAATTTTGTCTTTTCATATACTTCCCTGATTCTTTTTAAAAATTAAACGAATATAATATATTTTATATATAGGGTTGAGTTCACGTGAGACCAAAGGTTTTCCGTGAGACCGGCGAGACCAATTTATGGCCATTGATCAAATTATAAACATGATGATCTGATGTGTAAAATATGGCATACCATTTAAACTGGAAGGGGCAATTTTGACCATCTAAATTTCCTTTTTTTCTAATACACGATTGAAATCAACAAATCCATAGATTACGACTTCCATCATTGTGCGCCTTCTCCCTCTCTTGAAATCTACATTCTTCCTTCAACAAAATCGCTCCAGTCTTTCAAGCGATTTTGATTACGATCTACACGGAAACAATGAAGATTCGACTTTGATTACGGTCTCAATTGATTACTCCTGTTGACATTGCGATCTTCTTCCTCCTTACTTCGTGGACTTCTTTATTTTAATCCAGGTAAGAAAATCTTGTACAAAAACAAAATATGTTATTGGGACTTTTCTTGCTTTGTTTATACATAGGTGATAAGAATTCTGCATTAATCTAGGGCTTGTGATATTTTAATTTCAGCTTAAAGAATGTCTAATGAAGATGATCCCCAAATTATCTTGAATGATGCTTTCAACAATGTGCAGGGTAATCATGGTCATTAGTTTATTTTGAACTATTATTTTTGTTGTGAACTTCCATTAACTGGATGCAAATATTCAAAGGTTCTTAGTGAATGCTTTTGCATATTTTGATTTTAGGTGAAAAAATGCCTATTGAAGATAATCTCAAGAATATCTCGAATGATGCTTATGATGGTGAACAACATAATCAAGGTCATTGGTTTCTTTTGATTGATTGTTTTCATTGGGAAGGTTCTTAAATTGAATGTGCTTGTATTTGTAAGAAGTATCTTAACATAATAAATTCCTTCACATTAAGTTAACTGTGAAGGAATGTGCAAAATCCACAATTGGATGATGCTCAGAAGTAAAAGTTTCTGTGTTCCATAGAAGTCGTGGTGTAAATTACAGAGAATATAAAACCCATACCACAAATAAAAAAACAAATGAACAAATTATATGTTAAGACATTGTTAATTGAGATTAGTACCAAAACGATAACCAAATCAAACAAACCCAGTATGTCCCACCTGGAGGTGAGGTTTGCCCAAGGGAGGGCGGTATGTACACATAGCAGTTGTTTTCGTGTGTTCAAAATACAAAAATAAGAAAGTGCCAGAAAATGAAGCTAGCTTTTTAGGTAAAAGTTAGCTTTTCAGCCAACAACTAGCTTATAAAACATAGCCTTGATCTAGGAGTGAGTTTGATCAAAGTCTTTTTTTTCCTTTTGTATTTTCTCGTTACAACAAAGCTTCTTAACATCACCCATCTCTAGATGAGTGTTTTTGGCTTGTGTGTTTGCAAATCATTCTGTTTTTATGTTCCGTTCTGTAAGCTATTTGTTTGTCTCTTTGGCTTTTTCTTGTTGGGTCTTTTTTTAGCTGTAAACAAACTTATGTATAACCTTGAGGTGCAAACTGTCCAGTGTATGAATAAAAAGTTAGGTTCACATCAAAACAACTAACATAATAAATTCCTTCACATTAAGTAAACTGCGAAGGAATGTACTTACTGGTTGTTTGTTCCCTATGGTTATATTTGATTGGGATATGAGAACATTCACATCTAAAGGTGTAGATCCCAGTTTCAGTGCAATCAACAGATATAAGAACAATGATGAACAAGATATTGACCACATCAACTAGTCATATGATTAATATAAACTTCAAAGGGCTAAGGTTTACAGAGAGAATTTCTGATAATAATATGTAAACCTAACGACTAGTAAACTGAATAATAATTTTTTCTTTTTCTAAACTGTTCAACCCCAATTATGAGATAAATAATGCCTTTATATACCAGGCTTACAAGGCCTAATGGGCTTATGGGCTTGGGCCCATCTAACAAAATAACTATTAGATAATTACAAATTGAACCCTTATAAATACTTTATTTCACTTTCAACACATAGGACTTTCAGTCCTAACAATCTCCCCCTAAAGTTGAATAAAGCATTTATCTTCTTGAAAAACTTCAGGCCTTGATCATCTTTCCCTCTTGAATCTTTGAAGAACTTTGGTGTTGCTTGACTTCATGTCTTTCCACGCTCCCCCTTGAATAAAGCTCTTGTTCTTCATAGTATCAACTTTGTAACCAGATTCAATGTACAGTAGTCTCGACTGAACGCACTATCAAGCTAGAAATTATATGAAAAGTAGTATCTGTAATGAATTTATTAGTGACATTTTTAGTGAAATTATTGGTCAAATAAATACTAACAACATGACAGGAAAAGAGCTGTGGGATTGTGCTGAATGGTTGGTGTTAGGGAAAAAGGGTTTATTAACAGGAAGAGAATTGGAAGCTGAGAACTCTGAGCTAAAAGGAAAGATCTCTATTTTGGAAGCTAAAACCCAGCAAACAGTCTCTGTTGCAAGTTCTGAGGAAAAGATCTCTGTTCTGAAAGATGCAAATGCAGAACTTCAAAAGCGTTTATCTGATTTGGAGCAACTGCTTGCTAAACACAAATCTGATTTTGAGATTAAAGAGAAATCTTTCGCAAAGAAGTTCTCAGAATTCTCGAGAAAATGTGCTGATGAGAAAAAGGAAGTGGAGCTGAAATGCATAAAACTTTCTCAGCAAGTTTCTGCTTTCGAGAAACTAATCATTCTTGAAAGAGAAAAGTTTGCAAAAGAAAAGAAGGCCATTGAACAGAAGAATGTTGGATTCTTCAAGGAAATATCCGGCCAAAGAAATGATGCTGAGAAGGGATTTGAAGAAGAAAGAAGCTTGTTTGAGACTGAGATCAAAAAGCTTACTGCCAAGTTATCTGAACTATCTGAGAAGGCACTAAAAGAGCAGAAAACGAAGTCTGAGTTCACGAAGAAGATTGACCTGCTTGTTCAAGAAAGAGACAACTTCACTTCAACGATTAAAGTGCTTGAAAAGTCTGTATCAAGCTCAAATCAGAAATCTGTCTCTACACAAAGGTCAGTTAAATCTTTTGATCAGATTCGTAAAACTAACCTTTTCTATGATAGAAATATAGATGGTTCAGGTACACGTCCTAGAAGAAGGAGATACAAAGATGAGGAACTGGTCTGGAAGAAGAAACCAATTGAAGATGAGCTGAAAGAAAAAGAATCATGTGTACATGCGGTCAATGCCAAGAAGAACAAAGCAAGTAAAAGTAAACTTGATCATATCTACTCGAGAGATCAATTACTCAGGTTATCAGGTAAGAAATACCACTGTTCTTATTGTAATACACATGATCACATTCACAAAACCAGTGATCATTTCTGGTATGGTTCTTATTCTATTTCCCCCACAAGAACTGCAACTAACATTCATGGACCCAAATACCAGTGGGTACCAAAACCGAAAACTGATTCTTTGTTGCAGGCACCTACTGTCAAGGGGGAGTAGAAGAACAATGGCTTCTAAGTAAATCAGCTTAGAACCCGGACTTCAACGAAGTTTGGCTTCTGATTACATGACAGATCAGAACCCGTTCTTCAACGGTTAGACCTGGATATTGTGCAAATATCCAGGGGGAGCTTAATAGATCTATATCGTTCTATCATGATTTGAAGGGGAGCTTAAAAGTAAATATCTTCTAATCCTAGATCTCTAATTGTTTGAAAGAAGAACAACTTTCACGCATGAAAAACAGTTTCTGAAATGTTCAAACCACTTCTGATTCTCAAAAGGTTTCATGAATATAGAAGTGTGAATTTAAATGTTTTTCATTTTTTTGAGCTTTAATATTTAACTGACTGTGTGTTTCTAAAGATCAATACTTGCGTATTATCTTATCCTTATACTGTAACGTATTCACACACATGTTCAGTACTTCATTTGTACTTGTTATTACCATGTCTCATAACGAAACAATTTTTTTTTCGATGGTAATACCCCCGCTTGAAATTCATTGTTGTTGAGCATCAATCATAATGTCTAAATGTGTGCTTTCATTGCTAAATTGTTTATATTTGTTCATATAAACAAAATATCCAATGCTTTGATACCAATTGTAGATCCCAATTTCAGTGCAATCAACAGATATAAGAACAATGATGAACAAGATATTGACCACAGCAACTAGTCATATGATTAATATAAACTTCAAAGGGCTAAGGTTTACAGAGGGAATTTCTGATAATAATATGTAAACCTAACGACTAGTAAACTAAATAATAATTTTTTCTTTTTCTAAACTGTTCAACCCCAATTATGAGATAAATAATGCCTTTATATACCAGGCTTACAAGGCCTAATGGGCTTATGGGCTTGGGCCCATCTAACAAAATAACTATTAGATAATTACAAATTAAACCCTTATAAATACTTTATTTCACTTTCAACACATAGGACTTTCAGTCCTAACAAAAGGTTGTAGTGTATATGCAATTACTTAGTTGTCAAAAGAAAAAGGTTGTGTTAATTGTGCCTTTTGCTTTGTGAAGTCTTTATTTGACAACTTCAAATTGTTTTTTGGTGATAACATGTACAACAGTAGAGAATATTATGACCATATTTACTTTGCAAGATTTAAATTAGAAGTGGTATTTTATTCAAATCATGAAATTTGTAATTGTTGTTTCTTAGATTTAGATAATGTATTAACGGAAGAATCAGACACCAATGATGTCACTTCACCAAATCAATCAAGGACTTGGACACCGGATGTAGGGGATGTGTTTAAGCCTATTGTTGGAACAAGATTTGTAAATTTGAAAGATGCATTTGAGGCTTACAAAAAGTATTCTTCAGCAGCAGGTTTTGATGTTAGAAAGTCGACACAAAGAAAGGATAGGAAAGGCATGGTAGAAAGAAAGTTCTATGTATGTAGCAAAGAAGGTATAAAGAAGAGAGCATCATATAACACCTTGGAAGGAACTTCTAAGAAAGACAAGGGTAGGAGACCTGAATTTAGAAGTTCTTGTCCTGCTTGCATTAAGCTTCATCTTGTACATGGGAACTATTATGAAGTGTATAAGTTTGTGGAGGAACACAACCATTGCCTTGTTTTACCGGAACTATTCACAACAATATTTTACTATGAAGCTTTCTAATGTTAATATTGGTCCAGTTACTTCATACAACTTGGTGAAGGAGATGACAGGTAGTTATGACAAAGTAGGGACTACTAAGACGGAATTTAAAAACTTTTCGAGAGATGTTTCATCTTTTATTGGGAATAAAGATGCACAAATGATTGTAGACAAGTTTACAATAAAGAAAGATACCATGCCGAACTTTTCTTTTGAGTATTTAGTTGGTGAGAAAGGAGAGTTCAGCGATTGTTTTTGGGCATATGAAACTTGTAAACTGAACTACAAAGCATTTGGTGATGTGGTTTCATTTGACGCGACATTCAAAAAAAAACAAGTAAGTTGCATCAATAACATTTAGTTATTGTTTGACAATATGTACAATATAATTTGAGTTTATAAAGTTGAATCTTCACAATAATGTTGTTGTGTAGGTACAGTAGTTTTATATACATCCAACCATAATAATCTTTGTAATTTTGGTTTTTGGTTTAGGTACAATATGGTATTTGTTCCATTTACAGGAATTGACAACCACCAAAAATGTGTTATATTTGGTGCGGGTTTGCTTTCAGATGAAAAAAGGAGCCTTATATGTGGTTGCTTAATGCATTTCTTTCTGTTCATGGTTCTGAGCCAAACATGGTTATAACAGATCAAGATTTGGGGATGAAAGTAGCAATAGAAGTTGTTTTCAAGAGTGCAAAGCATCGTCTTTGTATGTGGCATATAATGAATAAACTTCCTTCAAAGGTACACACTTAAACATTGTCTTTTTATCATTAATTAGATTTGAACAATCTGAAGCTTCACAACAAACTTACTGTAAAGTTTCAATATTTTATGTCAAGGTACTATCAATTAATGAATTAAGTTTGACCTATGTGAATGAATGTTATAAGCAATGACTTAATTTAACATGCTAAACTTACCTTACACATAAATTTCATGAACCTTCACAACAAACTTACAGTGAAGTTTCGGCTGTTTGTTGTGAAAGTTTCATTCATTTTATGTGAAGGTAATATCAATTAAATGTACATTCTACATAGACAACTTAAATTGGTCATGCATGTCTTTTTGATAACACTTCATTTACCTATATATTGTCATTTTTGTAGATTGGATCCCAAATTAATGAGGATGTAAGTTTTCGATCCCGTTTTAACAATCTTGTTTGGAGTGAATACATTGAACCAATAGAATTTGAAGAGCAATGGATGTCACTTCTGGAAGAGTACAAATTGGAGGCTCATCCGTGGTTGCATGATATGTTTGACATTCGGGATAGATGGATCCCATCATATTATAGGGATATACAAATGTCTTGACTCATGAAGACCACTTCAAGATCAGAAAGTGAAAACTACTTCTTTGGCCAAAATTCAAATTGGAAATCAACACTTGTGCACTTTTTTGGTCGCTTTGAGACAACAATAGATAAACAAAGGTATACTCAAAGGTTACTTGATCACGAGACGAGGAAGACAACACCTATGATGGATACCCCTCTTCTAATAGAGAGACATGCAACAGAAGTTTACACACGTGAAGTATTTTATGTTGTTCAACAAGAGATTATTGCATCATTGTGGACATGTTCAGCATTGAATAAAGATATTATTTGCGACAGGGATAAAGAAAGAAAAGGAGAATTTAAGGTATGTCTTTTATAAGCATATACCTTCACCACATCAATGTTGTGAAGGTGTGAAATCTTAAATCTTCATTTTATCTCTTTTTCTTATTACAGGTTCGTTTTGATGAGGAAGATCATACCATAACTTGTGCATGTCTTCATTTTGAGCTTTATGGAATATTGTGCCATCATGCTTTTTATGTGTTCAGACATCATGAGATCAAGAAAATTCTGGAATGTTACATACTTTCACGATGGAGAAAAGATGTTGTGAAGTTACCATCAACAAAAGAAATGTTGAATGGAACTCCAGATGCAAACAATGCACTTTCAGACATATACTCGGCAGTTGGACGCATTACAAGTCGTTTGGGAAATGATGTTGAAAAACTTGGTCAGTTTCTTGAGTGCATCAAGTTGTTTGAGGTTGAATTAGACTCTACTAACGTTAGCGAATCTTCAAGAAACAAAAGGGATACAATTGAGAGTTTTCTTGGAGTAAAACAACCCGATGAGGTAACAGTTAAAATTCCTAAGAATGCAAGGAACAAAGGATGTGGGACTAGCAAGCGATACTTTGGTGCGCGGGAAGAGTCTATTAACAAAAGTTCAAGTGGAAAGAGGATTTGTAGAAATTGCCAGCAGCGTGCTAATCATGATTCGAGGAATTGTCCAAAAAACAAGGAATGTTAGATTGATATGGTTGTTACTTTACACGATTAGTACAGGGAAGTTTATTTTACATAGTATTATCTTATAAAATTGAATTGGTTTTTTTAGATATTTTAGTTGCTTATATTTTTGTTCATTGATAAGTGTTTGTTGAGTCATATTACCTTACTAATGAAAATGGTAAGGACGAAGCATCCATTCTGTGAAGGTATGAAATAATAGGCGTAGAATGGGTTGAGTTCACGTAAGACCACCCTGTTTTTGTGAGACCGGTGAGACCAGAAAATAACACTAAATCTTCACAATGATTCATTGTGAAGGAATGAAAAACAACAAACCTTCAAAACAAAAACACTGTGAAGGTTTACCTTTACAATACCTTCACAGTCTTTTGATGTGAAGGTTTAGTGTTATTTTTGTGGTCTCACGGGTCTCACGGAAATAGCTTGGTCTCACATGATCTCAAGTCGGCGTAGAATAATAAAAAGTTTTCTTGATAGTAAAATGAACACAAATGCAAACAAACTCCAATCGTCGGTTGATAAATGTGTACCTTCATAGCATCAATGTTGTGAAGGTATGAAATAATAGGTGTAGAATAATAAAAAGTCGTCACTCCAATTGTCGGTTGATAAATGAGTTATATCTTCACATCATCAATGTTGTGAAGGTATGAAATAATAGGTGTAAAATAATAAAGTGAACTTGATAACCTCACTCTAGTGCTTGGACATACAAACTAATATTATTAGATAGTAAAATGAAGACAAACAAAAATCCAACTCCATTTGTTGTAAAGGTATGAAATACTAAGAACTACTAATAGTTTTTTACATGTTACCAAAACACTACTTCAGCCCCATTGCAACAACAACCTTTCTTTGCTCTCTCTGAAAATCTTTGAATGCCGAAAACAACTTAAGAGGAGAACTCCTGGTTCTCAACACGTGAATTGCTTCATCTTCATCTTCAATCACAACCCTTGGCATCTTCATTTTCTTTTCTTTCTTTGCTGGAAGTACACATTTCCTTTTGTAAGCTTTAGAAGGTCCTTCAGAAGGTGCAGGTTTTGCGGCTGCATTTCATTACGCAAAAGTTATAGATAACAATACTACCTTCGCAGCATTACAATCAGGAAGAAATTATAGCCGATGGTACACATATGGACTTAAGAACTCGATGGTAATATTTTTATGATTTAGGGTGTAAGATGGTGCAACTATGTGTATCTTTCCACATTACTTACACTTGCTTGCAGTTACATTTTAACATTAATACATGCATTACAATCTACTAATGGACACATATTGCATGCCAATTTTCTTGATAATGAATCTTAAAGGGGTAAGTTAACATCCTATGATGACTAAATAAGGATCTTAACTCTTTGATGACTCTTGTATTTTGATATTGAACTATATATTTGCAACCATGTTTTCTAGACATCAAATACTCACACATGTGTTTCAAAGAGAAATAATTCACATATTGAAATTCATTAAACTAAAAAATCAGATAACAACACTACCTTCACAGTATACTTACTGTGAAGGTTTATTTTAAACATTTCCTGTTTAACAACCATCTCAATAATAAACTCAAAGATATTCTACCCCCATTGATATAATCTGTGTCCCACCTCAAGTTACACCTTATAAATGATGATTCGTGGACATATGCAGATAAACCAACATATAATGACAATTTTTGCTATATACCATTTGTGTACATGTAAAGGACGAGTACTCATAAACCAAACCAAACCAAACCAAATGAACCCAATATAGCCCACACCAAGGTAGGGTGTTTCTTATTTTTCGCACGTGCCGGGGGGCGGGGGTAGGATCAAGGTTGTAAAAGGCATGACACGACATAAGTCACGTCTCCGCCGTTACAATAAGGTCGTGCGTTTTATAAAAGGCGTGATTTTTAAAAAAAAATTAGTTTTTGTGTTTTTACATTTTTAGCTTTAAATTTTACACTTGCAGTTTCATGGATTCACAAACGTCACGGCCTCACCGTTAAGTTGTTAAACTCTTCCAAGTTTCATTCTGAATATTTGATGACAGACTCTTTATATAGACATCAAATAAAACTCACACATGTGTTTCCAAGAGAAATAATTGATATATTGAATTTCATTAAACTAAAAGATCAGATAACAACACTACCTTCACAGTAAGTATATTATGAAGGTTTATTTTTAACATTACCTGATTTTTCAACATGTGTAGCCTTCAAAACCCTTGGACGCAGATTCCTTTTTGAAGCTATGGGTTGGCTTGATGGCATAAGGGATATGTTCTCATCATCTCTCAAGCTAACCACATTATCTAAGAAAAAGAATAAACTTAGAATGGTTTACTGCCATTAGAGAAATGTAAACAGTTTGCAATGTGTAATTATTGATGACACATAACATTGAAATGAAGGCAAAAAATAAAATATTGGAAGTTCATTCAGTTGTTACCTTCACTATTCATCTCAATTTCGCGTTCTGAAGATGAAATATCCTTCTGAGTACTTTTAAATTTGGCAACAAAACTTTTTGTCAATGGTGCTTTTCCTCTTGCCATTCTTAATGAGTCTGATGAAATATTAAAAAAACACGTTAAGTAAAAATTAGTACTTCTAATGTAAGAGTGAGTATATTCTACATACAAGCCACTGGATGTCATCCAAACATTGGAAAGCATGGAGATTTACCACTTCCTTTCATAAATTACATTAAAAATCTAAAAATTATAAGGATACTTGGGATCATGTGAGACGAAACTATTTCCATGAGACCCATAAGACCATAAAAATGACATTGTGAAGGCACAAAAACACCAAACTTTCACAACAAAACACTCTGAACGTAAAAAAGTCTTATCTCATGAGAACGAGGAACACACCATAACAGATAAAATGACACACATTACAAAGGAGGAGATATCGAGGACTAGTATATTGTACACAAAAGTTACCTTCTTTGAACATCGATTCATCCACTTCTTTCGATTGCTCATTTGATTCTATGCTAGGAACTTCTTTAGATTGCTCATCTGAATTTGAACTAGGAACTGATATAAAAGGTATAACGAATTATAAACACATAATTAAATAAAAGTAAAATAACGAGGAGGTATCATTAGCTGTTCCCAAATGAAATAAAGAAAACCTTCACAATTAGTTTGTTGTGAAGGTTTGTTCAATAGCTAATACCTTTCTCATTCAATTCATTGGAATCAAGTACTTCATCACTTTCACCAAGTTCTTCATCCTCTCCGATCGTGGTCTGTGTGTTGTTAAGATCAGTTGACTCCAACTCTTCATCTGACTCTGTACAAAAAAGACCAAAAAAGAAATTAGTATGCATAATCTGGGTCTTTTCTCCACCTTGAGTTAAAAGATAAAAAAAAAGAATAAAAGAAACTAAACAACTGCACTAAACAGTACATGATAAACATACTGAAAGCAAACATCCAATAGATTCATATTAATAATTAGTGTGCTGTAAAGATTTGTTGAATTACCTATCAAATCTTCCTCACTGGAATGCCCTTCAGGATTTGTGAATTCGATATCTATGCTTGCTTCATCACTGGAATCTTGTAGTGGCATTTCTTCCTTTGAAGTATTTTTATACTTTGCCACAAGACCTTTTGTTAATCGAGTGCTTTTTCTTGGCATTGTAAAGCATCTGTTGACTCAAATTATAAATAATGTATAAAACATAAGTAGGTCCCAAGTGAAATAAAGTAAACCTTAACAATATGTTGCAGTGAATGTTTGTTCATTTAAATGAGGGTAAGAACTATTACATTGTTCCAAACGTAATTTAACGTCAATTGAATGAACCTTCACAACAAGATCACTGTGATGATTCAGTTGTTTTGTTTGAAAGTCAAAAGTCATCAAACTCTCCCAACCAAATAATACTAGAAATATAACTTAATTAACAAAGAATCCAACCTATATAACACATTAAGCATGTAATAAGTTAGCATGACAAACCAAGAGCTAATAATCAAGAATGCAAAACTCCAAGCTACCACATGAAAGTTTTTATAACTAATTTTCAGTAATTATGTAGCTTTTTGAATGTCCGAATACATTACGTATGCACCCAAAATCTAGGGGAAACGAGCTTAAATGGGAGGAGGATAACATTGTACTACTTTCACTTTATATGAGAATCAAACACCAAACAAACACACTTGTATTAGTAGAAGGTGTCAGAGTGCCAAATAGCCAATTTCAACCTCCTAATCGATTTTCAACCATGTATATATGCATATCAGACATGTGTGAAAATGACTATTATCAAAAAAAAATTGCACAATCAAACAAACATTCTAAACAACTAATTAGTTATTCACAAACTTGCAAAATTGTGTCTGGCCTATTCCAATAACACTCAAATCCTCACTGAAAGAATGAATTTAGACCTCTGAAAGAGGCAGATTTGGAGTATGTTATGGTGCCAAACTCGGTTTTTAACTGGATGGTCATGTTGGCCTTTTTTCACTTGCATTCCGGACCAATTGAGTCAACATATCATAAAAATAGCATTTCTATTTGAAATGTGAGCAGTCAGTTTGTGAAACAATTGAAATCTTAGTGCACAAAAACTCAGAGTACAAAAACAGTGTCAGCCCATCGAACCCTAGTGCCTGGCTCATCCTCAGACCAGGTCACATCACCTGGAAGCCATGGGGCCGCCTCGAAGCCTGGAGGGAGTCCAAAGGCAAGGACCACCTTGGTTACCGGTTCGAACTCCTACCGGACGCTGCCGTAAGTGGGCTAGATCCAGTGACCTTATCGAACTCCACCATCAATTGCAAAACTGGCGGGAAATTCACCATCAATTGCAACTTTCAGAAATTTCTATTAGCATTACTTTATTCCTTTTGGTTCTGAAATGGTCAATGTTTTTTGCTAACTATATGCACCCGAATTATTTTCCTTTTAATCAGTAAATACACCAACAAGAGTAGGTGGTGAAAAGAACATCAGCAGGGTCTCCACATGAAATAAGAAATCATTTATTTAGATGCAGTCCTCGTAAGGATTGATCACTACATTTTAATAACAGCAGATTTTGGGAATAGTAAAATAATAACCTCTACAATCTAGAATTAACATCCCTTAACGAGATATAAACCCTAGTTTTGCTTTTAAAAAACCCTAGTTTTGAAAATCTCGATTTCACTAACAAAACGTTGAGATGTTTACCTGTTGATGAATGATTTCTGCGATTGATGAGTATAATCAAATTGCAATCCTTCAAGCAACAATGGAGATTCGTCGTTGAACTGACCAGAGAGGTTTTTGAAAAAGTGAAAAGGCGTTGTATGATGTTAGAACTAAGAATACTATAAAGAACAAAATGTAGTTGTACAATTTTGAGATATAAACACTAGTTTCGCTTTTAAAAACCCCTAGTTTTGAGAATCTCGATTTCACTTACAAAACCTTGAGATGTTTACCTGTTGATGAACGATTTCTGCGATTGATGAGTAGAATCGAGTTGCAATCCTTTAAGCAACAATGGAGGTTCGTCGTTGAACTGATTAGAGAGTTTTTGAAAAAGTGAAAAGGCGTTGTACTGATCTTGATTTCACTTAACATTTACACGGTCTCTTTTTTACTATTATTAATGCCACCAAACTTCAACATTATTACAATAATGCCACCGTGAACATGGTAACCCTTGATCATTTTGATGATCTAATCTGACGGTCAATAATTGGTCTCATGGGTCTCACAAAATTCATTTGGTCTCACATGAAATTAAGTCTTTATATATATACATAAAAGACACCACCATGTGATTTACGAAAATATCTTGCTCGAGCTCATCATGACATCAATCACAACACACGTGGGCTTTACTTCTAACTTGGGGACATAAATGACTTAATTCCCTCACCCATCTGCAAATTCTGGTGCTGAAGCAAGTTCCCCTTAGGAGTTGATCCAGGTTTGTCAGCAGTCTCCGGTGGCGGTGCCAGCGACGGAGATGTTAACAACATGAATGAAAGAGGAGTGGTCGAAAAAGGTGGAGGGAATAGATGAAGAAACATAAGAACAGATGCTGGAAGTGTTGTAGTTATAAGATATAACACCCTAAAAATAAGGGCCAAATAAAACCTGGATGAAAGTAGAGAATTCCAACTATACATAAATAATCACCGAACAAGGGGTAATGTAGAATAGGAGTTTTACTTCATGAAATGGAGGAGAATAAAATATGTAAAAAGTTCATTGATTGTTCATTTTATAGTATTGATTATTTGCTTATTGTTTTTCAAAGTGTTTTTTATTCACTAAAATATAAAACTACTTTCTCAAAAAAACTTTGATATATCATTCATCTTTTACTAACTCTTTTGATTATTCCGTCAGCATAGTGGCAGATCCACAATTTTTGCCTAATGGGGGCCCTTTAAGGTAGAGTAAATGCCCGCAAAATCGTCTAATGTGTCTTTAGCCTAATTCCATGATTTTGTGGGATTTTTAAAGTTCTTTGGTTGATTTCGAGGGTTAATGTTTGGTTAACATGGTTACGACCAATGAGTTGGTTAACAAAAGAATGAGACTATATATATATATATATATATATATATATATATATATATATATATAGAGAGAGAGAGAGAGAGAGAGAGAGAGAGAGAGAGAGAGAGAGGGGTGTTCAAATGCAAACTTTTTAATGGTGCAAACCCATGCAACCCACTTATCTACCACATATTTTATTTTCCCATTTTTTTTATTAAAAAGGTAAAAACAAAATATGTGGTAGATAAGTGGGTTGCATGGTTTGCACCATTAAAAAGTTTGCATTTGAACAACCCCCCCCTCTCTCTCTCTCTCTATATATATATATATATATATATATACATATATTATAAAGATGACATAAAAAACTCTTAATTACAACTCACTAAGCTTTATGTACTATCATTTAAAGCTATCTACTTAAAATCTCTTAAAAATAACTACTAAAACCTAATGTACTACCTGTAAAGCTTTTAACCCTAATTAATATATTTCATCCTTATCTCCCAAAATCATTATCTCTAATCCCCAAACCCTAAAATTATGAAATTTGAATTCTGATAAACATAATCAAAACAGGATAAACATCTCAACTTAAATATAAAAAAATTAAAATATATAAGATAATTAATGAACTTTAACAAACTACTTAATTTTTTTTATATAAAAAACATTACTAGAAGCGTACTCGCGCAATGCAGCGAGATACATCACAATTTTAATGTTTATTTTTATTTTTTGTTTTTTATTGATTTACAGTACGATTTTGGATGGTTTTTATTGAGTGATAATGGTTTTTTTATATATAAATTTGTTTAATTTAGGCTTAACAATATAATGTTTTTTATATAAAAAAATTAAGTAGTTTGTTAAAATTCATTAACTATCTTATATATTTTAATTTTTTTATATTTAAATTGAGATGTTTATCCTGTTTTGATTATGTTTATCAGAATTCAAATTTCATAATTTTAGGATTTGGGGATTAGAGATAAGGATTTTGGGGGATAAGGATGAAATTTATTAATTAGGGTTAAAATAATTTAAAAGTAGTACATATAGATTCATTAATTGTTTTTAAGAGATTTTAAGTAGATTAACATTAAATAATAGTACATAATGCTTAATACATCACGATTTTAATGTTTATTTTTATTTTTTGTTTTTTATTGATTTACAGTACGATTTTGGATTGTTTTTATTGAGTGATAATGATTTTTTATATATAAATTTGTTTAATTTAAACTTAACAATATAATGTTTTTTACATAAAAAAAATTAAGTAGTTTGTTAAAATTCATTAATTATCTTATATATTTTAAATTTTTATATTTAAATTAAGATGTTTATCCTATTTTGATTATGTTTATCAGAATTCAAATTTCATAATTTTAGGGTTTAGGTATTATAGATAAGGATTTTGGGGGATAAAGATGAAATATATTAATTAGGGTTAAAAGCTTTACAGGTAGTAAAGAGATTTTAAGAGATTTTAAGTAGATAACTTTAAATGATGGTACATAAAGCTTAGTAAGTTGTAATTAAGAGTTTTTTATGCCATATTTATAATATAGTATAGATATTGTTAAGCCTAAATTAAACAAATTTATATATAAAAAACTATTATCACTCAATAAAAACCATCCAAAGTTGTACTATAAATCAATAAAAAACAAAAAATAAAAATAAACATTAAAATCGTGATGTATTAAGCATTATGTACTATTATTTAATGCTAATCTATTTAAAATCTCTTAAAAAACAATTAATAAAGCAATATGTACTACTTTTAAATGCTTTTAACCCTAATTAATAAATTTCATCCTTATCCCCAAAAATCCTTATCTCTAATCTCCAAATCTTAAAATTATGAAATTTAAATTCTAATAAACATAATCAAAACAGGATAAGCATCTCAATTTAAATATAAAAAATTTAAAATATATAAGATAATTAATGAATTTTAACAAACTACTTAATTTTTTTTATATAAAAAACATTATATTGTTAAGCCTAAATTAAACAAATTTATATATAAAAAACCATTATCACTCAATAAAAACCATCCAAAATCATACTGTAAATCAATAAAAAACAAAAAATAAAAATAAACATTAAAATCGTGATGTATCTCGCTGCATTGCGCGGATACGCTTCTAGTATATTATAAAGATGACATAAAAAACTCTTAAAAACAAGTCTTAAAGCTTAATGTACCGCTATTTAATGCTAATTACTTAAAAAACAACCATAAAAGCTGTATATACTACATTTAATGCTGTTTATTAATTTTCAATCATTATCTCTAACCATTTTAACTCCACTAAAATCATTTCCCACTTTAACTCCCCTAAAATAACTCTCACCATATTTTAGATATAAAAAATCTAAAATATAATTAAAAAATCTTACAGAATATTTTATAAAAAAAATTATATTATTAAACCAAAATAAATTATATTATATTATTAAGTCTAAATTAAACAAATTTATATAAAAAACTCATTATCACTCTCTCACAACCATCCAAAATCATAATGTAAATCGACAAAAAACAGAAAATAAAATGAAATGTTAAAATCGTGATGTATCTAGCTGCATTGCGCGAGTACACTTCTAGTATATATATAGGGTGCGTTTCTTTTGCAAACCAAACAATTTGTACAAACTATGCAAACCAATCTTAGCCGTTCATCAAGTCTAATGAATATATGAATTTTATTATGTTTCCTAATTTAAAATCATGATTATAATGAATAAACTTAACATTTCCTAATTTAAAATCATGACTATAATGAATAAACTTAACATTTTCCATATATATCACAATCATTATTAATGAATCATAATCATTATCCATAAATATATCTATTGTTTCATAATATAGTGGTTTGCATAGTTTGTACAGATTGCTTGGTTTGCAAAAGAAACGCACCATATATATATATATATATATATATATATATATATATATATATATATATATATATATATATAGACTTAAGTTCGCGTGAGACCAAACAGTTTCCGTGAGACCGGTGAGACCAAACTTTAAAGTATGAAACTTCACCCCAAAAAACTGTGAAGGTAAAAAAAATTGAACTTTTCATAGGGAAAACACCGTAAATGTTACGTTCACGGTGTTTTTCGCTGTGAATGTTCGTTTTTTTTTACCTTCACAACGTCTTCACTGTGAAGGTTCGGATATACCTTCACAGTCTTTTATTTGTGAGGGTTTATTTTTTTTAAACTTGGTTTATGTTTTTTTACCTTCATAGTGTGATTACATTATGAAGCTTCGAATATTTTTTAACTTCACAGTGTTTCGATGTGAAGTTTCATGTTTTAAGGCTTGGTCTCACGGAAACAACTTGGTCTCACGTGAACCTGACCCTATATATATATATATATATATATCTGTTCAAATGCAACCCCTTTACATGGTGCAACCTCATGCAACCCCTCTATCCACCACTCATTTTATTTTTACTTTTTTAATTAAAAGTGTGAAAATAAAATGAGTGGTGGATAGAGGGGTTGCACCATGTAAAAAGTTGCATAATAACCTACCCCTATATATATATATATATATATATATATATATATATATATATATATATATATAAGGTATATCATATGATGTGTTTTATGGTGAAACAAATTTACAGTGTTATTATGTAAAACTGATATGCTAAATAATATTGATTTATAAATAATTTTTAGATTGATTTTACGTCAAGGAATACTCGGAAAAACGGTTTTATATGAATTATTAGTATTTTTTAAATTCGATGTTAATCTAATGATAGAAATAACATATTGAATTTTTTTTGTCATACTTATCGAGGGCCCATTTTCACATATCGCCTAAGGCCTATAGAATGTCCGGAACGAGCCTGATTTACAAGAAATTACAATTATTGGTCATTGGTCGTTACCCGACTTAAAGTTCACAACTATTACCCATCATGACCCCATGCCTATTTCTTGGTTCATTTGGAAATTATACCATCTTAACATTTCAACCCAAACGAGACTCGTATGCCTATGGATCCATTACGTTGGGTCTAACATACACATGCCCACACTTGGACATAATACACATACGCATCTACCATAGTCATTAATAGATTTCAATTACTCATAACTAAAGTACACATTTCCATACTCCTCTTTATTGCAAAAATCCACACTTTGTAAAATATTGTACAAGGTAAGTAAAAAATCATTGACTACCAATATTTAGACCAAAGACACCCACATTTCATCATTTATTTCCAAAACCCTTTGTTTCTCCATAGATTTATTGAAAACAAAAAAAAGGTTTATAACCATATTAGTGACTTAATATTCAGATGTTAACCTTTTGACATCCAAAAATCTAAGTATACTTTCAAAACTCCAAAACCCTAGAAATGTATCCTAGGTTCCCAAAATAGGGTTTTGATTCATACATCAACCAAGAAATCAAAGTAGGTTTTAGAGAGTAAAAGCACCATAGTTTAGCATGTATATAGTTTGATGAAAGAATGACTTACAACTTGGGTTTTGGTAAAAAAAACCCTAGAAAGTTTCCAAGTATTTCTTGAAAAGAGTGGTAGAGATACAAGCCCCTTGATGCTAACTTCCAAACCTTGACTTTCTAGATGGGAGAATCGCTCAAACTTAGTTGGTTGAAGCCTTCAGTGCATCACAACCAGAGTTTCTGTAGTGGGGAAGGGTTTTGAGAGAGTTTCTAGGTGGGTAGGTGGAGTAATGAATCATGAATGTGAAGGAGGTTGAAGTCGTGAGTTTTAACTTGCAGGTACTCGACGGCGACAGTGTCATGCGACAATGCCATGGACAAAGTCGCTGGCACTGTCGCACCATCTGTACTGTAGGTGCCCTCAACTCGACGACATTGCCCTGCGACAATGCCATGGGCAAAGTCACGGGTATAGTCGTTGGACACGTACAGAGAGCTCTTCCTCTACGACGACAGTGCCCTTGGCTACAGTGACAATGTCACAGTCACCATGTGTAGTCGCATCAACCTCCCTGGAGCCCGAAAAGGTCGTTTTCAACATTGGAACATACGGTAATTCGAGAAACAAACTTAAGAACATAATTCTAAAACAATAAGGTAAATTTAGCTTAAGACTAAAGGGTAATTAACCTCGCCTGACGGAAATTACGAGTGTTACAATCCTTCCCTCCTTGGAATTGATTTCGTCCTCGAAATCTCAACTACTCGAAAAGGTGAGGATACCTTCGCTTCATATCTTTCTCGGCTTCCCAAGTCACATTGGCGCCTCAATGATGCTTCCATTGAACTTTAACCATCGTGACTTCCTTATGGCGAAGCTTCTTTGAAATTTTCTCAAGAATCGCGTCAGGCTCCTCGACACAACGGTTTCCTTCAACAACCTGAATTTCCGAGAGAGGAATTACACTCTCTTCTTCCACTAAGTACTTCTGTAGGTAACAAACATTAAAAGTGTTATGAATTCTGTCCATTTCTGGTGGTAGCTTAAAATGGTAAGCTTGGAGTACCACGCGCTTTAACACGGTGAACGAACCAAGGAAACAGGGACTTAACTTCCCACGCTTTCCAAACCGAATGATTCTCTTCCAGGGCGATACCTTTAACATGACTCGGTCCCCGACTTGGAACTCGAAGGGTCGCTTCCTCTTATCGAAATAACTCTTCTGACGATCTTGAGCCACCTTTAGTCATTCTCGAATTCCCTTCACTTTGTCGGCGGTTTCTTGAACGATTTCGGGAGCGTCAAACTGCTTTTCGCCCGCCTCGAGCCAGAAAACGGGAGTTCTACACTTACGGCCATACAAAGCCTCAAATGGAGCCATTCCAATACTAGAGTGATAACTGTTATTGTAGGTGAACTCCACTAGTGGTAGGTGAGAATCCCAACTTCCGCCAAAGTCAATGATGCATGACCAGAGCATGTCCTCAAGAGTTCGAATGGTTCTCTCACTCTGACCGACGGTTTGTGGGTGATAACTCGTGCTCAATTTCACTCTCGTTCCCAGTTCTTTTTGAAGCCTGCCTCAAAAGTTGGAAGTGAATCGGTTGTCTCTATCCTATACGATGGAAAACAACACTCCATGCCTAGAGATGACCTCGTCGATGTACAATTTTGCCAGCTTGTCCATCGGGAGCGTTTCCCGCATGGCTAGTAAGTGGGCACTTTTAGTCAAGCGGTCCACGACCACCCAAATGGTATCGTGACCTCGGAGAGTCTTCGGAAACTTTGTTAAAAAATCCATGGTGATGTTCTCCCACTTCCACTCCGATATTTCAAGAGATTGAAGACTCCCATACGGTCGTTGATTCTTTGCCTTCACTTGCAAGCACGCCACACACCGTTCTACAAAATCCTATTTTACACAGAACCGAACGATTGTGATTAAACGTTTTAATAAGACAACTTATGAATTGATTAATAAATGTAAACCGGACATTAAATTTTTGCGTGTTTTTGGTTGTAGGTGTTAATCTTGGCAAGTTTGACAAAAAGGCTGACAAAGGCTACTTTATCGGTTATTCATTAACGTCTAAACCTATCATGTTTATAATCGCCGGACCAAGACTATCATGGAAAGCATATATGTGTCTTTTGATGAAAATTCTACGTTGACTTCTGAAGAACACATTTCCGAACTCAAACTTAAAGGAAAGGCTTCTGTTCATGACGGAATAGAACCTGAGCCAAAACAGACTAGGTCATCTAACTTCTCTACTGTTACATCTCAGTTCGATATGTTATTTTTTAATGCTTTTATGGACATATGTGCAGATTTTGACAAATCAGGCGCGTCCACATCAACTTCAGAGGTCCCAGTAGTTACTGAAGACATATTTGGACCTTCTGAACCAGTCACAACAACAACCTCTTTAGGCACATCTACTCCAAATGTTTCTGATAATACTAATACAGATTCTGATTCTGCAGATACAAATTCTGGACGAGAAGTCCCGATCACTTCCTCCATTGCTCTAGAATTACCTTCATCAGATACACTAGTACAAGAAGTTTTGACTACTTCTAAGGTTGTTCTTGCAATAGTCGATGAATACAATGAGCAAAATACACGAGTATCTGTTCAACCACTCCTAAACACAAATCGATGCACAAGAGATCACCCCTTCACAATATTATTGGTGACGTACAGAGTGGCGTACAAATGCGTGTAGCATCAGACAACTTTTGTCATTACTCAAGTTTCTTGATTCAGACTTAGTTCCTTAGAGCCGAAAAAGTTTTCTGAAGCTCTTCGTGATCCTGACTGGATACTAGTGATGCAAGATGAGCTACTACAATTCGAAAGGAATAAGGTATGGCGATTAATCCCACGTCCATAAGACAAATCTGTGATAGGCACAAAGTGGGTCTTTAGGAACAAGAAAGATGAGGATGGAGTTGTCGTACGAAACAAAGCTCGCCTTGTTGCAAAGGGTTTCTGTCAACAGGAGGGGATAGACTACGATGAAACATTTGCTCCTGTTGCATGGATCGAGGCCATCAAAATCTTTCTATCTTATGTAGCACATAAGAATTTCACCGTCTATCAAATGGACGTGAAATCTACTTTTCTCAATGGTATACTGCATGAGGAAGTATATGTAGCACAACCTGAAGGCTTTGTTGATCCGCAACACCCATATCATGTCTACGTTCTAGACAAAGCGTTGTATGGATTAAAACTGTAACACCTTAGGCATATCCCATATCGGCCGTGGATAGGAGTGATGCTAGGTGTTATAAGTAATATCTTGGCCTTCCTAACAACAACGCGTTTTGGGGCCACAAGCACGTCAGGTTCTGGGAACTTTGAGGTTAAGCGTGCTTGGGTGGGAGTAGTCCCAGGATGGGTGACCCCCTGGGAAGTTTCTCACCAGGTCACCAGAAACAAATCCGTGCGCTACACGTTGGTTAAATCCAGGGGCAAAGCGGACAATATTGTTGTCGAGGCAGGCGGGATGTTACAGATGGTATCAGAGCCACTCCTGTGCCGTTCGGGATATGGGGAAAACCTCATCGAGGACGATGAGTCCCAAGGGGGGGTGTTTGTAACACCTTAGGCATATCCCATATCGGCCGTGGACAGGAGTGATGCTGGGTGTTATAAGTAAAATCTTGGCCTTCCTAACAACAACGCGTTTTAGGGCCACAAGCACGTCAGGTTCTGGGAACTCTGAGGTTAAGCGTGCTTGGGTGGGAGTAGTCCCAGGATGGGTGACCCCCTGGGAAGTTTCTCACCAGGTCGCCAGAAACAAATCCGTGCGCTACACGTTGGTTAAATCTAGGGGCAAAGCGGACAATATTGTTGTCGAGGCAGGCGGGATGTTACAAAAACAGGCACCACGAGCTTGGTATGACACTCTCACACAATTCTTACTTTCCTCGGGCTTTAAAAAGGTACAATAGATACTACTTTGTTCCTTAAGAACCAAGGTGAGGATTTAATCTTAATTCAGATTTATGTAGACGACATAATATTCGGGTCTACAGATCCAAAATTTTGTAGAAACTTTTCAAAACTATGGAGACTAGGTTTGAAATGTCAATGATGGGTGAACTGAATTTTTTCCTTGGTCTTCAAGTAAAACAATCACCTGGCATTATTTTTATAAAGTACATTCGTGACATTTTGAAAAAGTTTAACATGACTGAGAGTTCTGTAATGAAAACGCCCATTGCTACAGGCATGCTTCTGGACGCAGATTTAACCAGAAAATATGTCGATCAGAAAATGTATCGTAGCATGATCGGATCATTACTGTATCTCACAACAAGTAGACCTGATATCATGTTTACTACCTGTTTCTGTGCAAGGTACCAAGCCAACCCGAAGGAATCTCACCTGATCGCCGTGAAAAGAATACTTAGATACTTGAAAGGCACTCCCGAGTTAGGCCTTTAGTATCCTAAGGATTTTGGTTTTGATTTAACTTTATATACTGATGCTGATCATGCAGGCTATAAACTTAATCGGAAGAGCACCTCTGGATCGTGTCAATTTTTAGGAGATAAGCTTGTTAGTTGGACATCTAAAAAGCAGAATTGTGTGTCAACATCCACCACTGAGGCAGATTATGTAGCTGCGACTAGCTGCTGTTCACAAGTCCTCTGGATGAAAACACAATTAAAGGACTTTGGATATTCCTACAAGTGTGTCCCTATTTATTGTGATTCCAAGAGCGCAATCGCGATAACTGCTAATCCTGTTCAGCACTCAAAGACAAAGCATATAGACGTGCACTACCACTTCATTAAAGATCATGTGGAGAAAGGCGATGTTGAAATGCATATTGTTCAAACAGACAACCAATTAGTTGATCTTTTCACTAAACCGTTAGATGAAAAGCGTTTTAACTTCTTAATCAACAAATTAGGTATGTTGAATATGTCTTCTTGAATACTTATCCATGATCTGAGGGGGAGTTTATCTTACTTTTGCTTACGTATCCGTGTCTTTGGAAATTCTGAACAGTTGCTGATATTGATCACATATTGACTAAGGCGGAATCATTTCTATAACGATTACCAAATTTTTTGTTGCAGGTTATATCATATGACTATGGCTTCTGAATATCTCAGTTCAGAACCCGCTTTCAACTAGTTTTCTTCTTCAGGATGCTAATTAGATAACATCTTTCAAAGGAGTTTTTACTGTTCAATTGAGGGGAAGTTTATAAGATTTTCACTGTTCTATTTTTAAGGAGGATAAGAGAAAAGAAAAATAAACTTTCATTGTCATATTTTTTTTAATAAGTTGACTTTTTACAGATACGGAGGGGGAGTATCTGAAGTTTTGTCAAGGATGCTTAATAGATAATATTCATTTTAGGGGGAGTTGAGTTTTCTATACTACATGTATATCATTCTGAATCTCAAACTCTACCATATCTTGAAAGAAGAACAACTTTCAGGTATGAAAAATAGTTTTCTTAAAATGTTCAAACCACTTCCTATTTTTAAATTGTTTTCATGAATTGAGAAGTGTGATTTTAAATGTTTTTGGTAACTTTTTGATTATCTGACTGTGTGTTTCCGAAAGATCAATACTTGTGTATTATCTTGTCTATATACTGTCAAGTATTCTTACACACATCGGTTCAGTACATTTTTCTTGACTTTGTTATTACCATGTCTCAAAAGATAAATCTTTTGATGGTAATACTCCCATTTGCTATTCAATGTTGTTTGAAATCAGACGTCATTTCTCTATATATGTGCTTTCATTGCTAATATTGTTTATATCTTGTTCATATAAACAACTATTCGTTCTTTGATATCCCAAATTATTTTTCTTCATGATGATTGATCTGATTGACACAATATCAGATTCTCAAAACCATTTTTTGATGTCATTTCATTCTTTCTAATAGTTTTGAGATATCTTTATTGCTCAAAAGCTCGCACATTGATAATGTGATGCATACATACACTGACTGTGTCTTATCATATTTTGTGCTTATCCGTAAACATGAACTGTTGAGCAACAAATTCTTTTTAGGACAAATTACATGGGATTCGATGTGAGAGATTAAAAGACTTCCATGGATTTACGTTAACCAGTGTTTCCAACCCCGGAAGTAATCCGTGAGTGATTGAGGGGAGAGGGGTCAAAAGAATAGAGTGTTGGTGTGTGCTGAGGTAAAATGTAAAAGAGAGATTGGTTAGAAGTGAGCTCAAATGTTTAAAAGAAAGAGGGCGAGAGATCAGAGTAAAAGAGTATTAAACTCTGCACCAAACTTTTTCTGAGCCGGGCAACCACATTATTTGTTGGTTCACACTTCTTCGTGACCATAATTTGAAAAGGCACTAGCCCATGCCAACTCTTGTATATAACCCCACCTGCTACTCATTATTTTCTCAACAAAAAAATGTTTCATATTTTTTGGGGAGCAACACATTATCTATCTGATCTTCATTCGAATGATTCGGATATTGAAAAAGAAGGAAAGTTGCCCCACCTTCGACCCTTTCTCATGCACATTGAGTCTGTGTATAACTATTGTTGTCTCAATGGTTTACATATTTGAGCCTATAAAAGCAATCATTATGCTTAATTCTTTCATACACAAGCACGCACATATAGAAAATTCATTTTTCTGTCGGAACGTTCATAGAATTACCTTGTGTTATTCGATGATTGAATGGAAGTCCTGGGGTATGAACATCACAAAAGCTCCTTGTATAGTACATCCGTTGTACTAAGTAACTTCGTGTTACTTACAGACATTATAACTGTTTCATATGTTGATTCAGGGTTACCACTCATAATTTGTCTGAATTTGAAAAGATTCGGATAAATACATTCATGAATTGATGGTAGAATATCAGAGGAAACGAATATTATATTCTCATTGGGGGAGATTGTTCATATGTTTCCAAAGGAGGAGAATATTTTGTTATCGTGAAGACTGTGATTACATTGTTATTTGGGGGAGAAATTTCAAAGACAGGGTTGACATTGAAATGTTTTGATGATTTTGATTCTCACAATTCATCAAAAAGGGGGAGAAGTTTCAAGATTTCAAAGTCAGATGATTAATTAGTTACAAGGGGGAGAGTACAAGGGTGACAAAGTAAAGTCAGAATTGTTGTTTATTCAAAAGGAAGTTAAATTTGTCAAAGTAATGATTCTAAGAAGATGTTAAAGTCAAGAGAAAGTTGAAAAGCTGAAGATGTTTGTACTTCAAAGATTGCTATGTTAAAGAGATTATTGCATTTTGTAATCAATGGGAGAGATTGAAGAAAGTATAAAAGTTTTGAAGACTTCAACGTTTTGCAAAGATTGTCAAAAGTGATTAAGAAATCCAAAGAGGGAGATTTACTTAAAGTGTTGTCAAAGTTTAATCAAAGTAGCAAAGATTTGAAGATTTTAAAATTGGTGAAGATTTCAAGTTGAAGAATTTACATAAAAAAGAAGACCTGAAGATTATTGTCAAAAAAAATTTGAATCCAAAGGGGGAGAATGTTGAGTCAGAATTGTATTCAAGATTAAAAGAGGGTCTTTTGTGTAAATGTTTGTAAAGTCTAAGTATTTGAGTTGTAAAGTCAACATGTGTTGACTAGGTATAAATACCTTGTTTCTTTGTATTTGTTTGTAACAGAGAGAGAGAGAGCACACACACAATAGATTGACATATCTAGAGCGAGAAATTGTACACACAGAGAGATTATTCATTGTATGCATTGTAATATTGTTAGATCAACGAATATGACTTCGAGATTAATTGTGTGTGTCTATTGAGAGCTTGAAACTGGAACTATCATAGTGGGAAGGGGTGGTAATACGATTTTGGAAAAAATAAATTTTGCTTATGCACCTTCGTACTTTTTGTGCAGAGGATAAGACAAACAAATCTTGATAAGCAAGCTTCATGATCAACTATAGCTGGTGATCAGTGATCAGGGATCACTGATGCTGAGAGGCAATAACTGAGGCTTGATCTTGATTTGTCACGCGTTGTAGACTTCTCTTGGTTTCACTGAGTGCCGCTTCAGATCATTAGTAGACTTGTCTTCATCATCAACTTAATCTTCGATGTCATCAATGATCTTCTTGAGCATGAGGCTTGTCTTTAGAGATTACATAAACTGATTACAAAGTAAACCACTCAGCGATAACTAAACAGACTCAGTGTGATCGATGATGGTGAAACACTAATACATACAAACAGTTTAAAGTAACTTTCACTAAGTATAAAAGGATCATCATCAAATCACTGAGAGAGTTTGGATCAACAATAGTAGATGTTTAATGCGTATCTGGCATCCCATTAACCTTCATAGACCATGGTTGATATGTAGGCGTGCCTCTGACGCTCTGTTAATCTCCAGAGAAGTTGTTAAGCTGCCACCAAGATAAAAAAAATTCTTTGTTCTTTGAATTTTTCTAATTCAGATTTTATACTTTTTTTGAGCTTTACGAATCAATAAACTATTTTCCCTTTTATATGATTTTAACTTATACCATATTGTTGGTCTCAACCATTGGATTTGTATATAATACTCATAGCATTCGAACAAACACTTAGAAAGAAATTCTTAACTCTTGCCTTGTAATGGTCATATCCGATATGCATCATCCACCGGATATGATACAAGTGTTTATATCTGATATACATTGTCAATCGGATATAACACAAGTGTTTATTTTTGATATACATTGTCCATCGGATATAAAACAAGTGTTTATATCCGATATACATTGTCCATCAAATATAAGACAAGTGTTTATATCTGATATACATTAGCCATCAGATATAACATAAGTCTTTATCGTGTAATAAGGTTAGACATCTGATGTATCAATCTCTACCATCAGATTTATAACCATTGGATTTACTTATTTAGAATAAGGTTGAAATCCTATGGAAGCCTTTATGCAACCATCGGATTCTCAACCACATTGGATTTCTATACTCTTTTGAATTATTCCAAGCATTTAATATCCAACAAGATTGTCCTTCATGAATGTCTATAACTGGTAACTATTGTATATCTTACACTTCAGAATAGACAAATATGATTTTTACTTGTAAAAGTCTTATTACTATATGTATTGTTCCGAGAGTAAAATGCCTTCACCAAGAAGATTAGTTGAAGAGTGGTCAAATTGTTACCAAAGTGAGTCATCAAGCCAAAAGAAGATCAATACAAGATACAATCAACATGTAGTCTGACAAATACTACTACTATCAAGCCGAATTTGTACTACAAACTTGGCCAACAAGTTTGGTTCACCAACTTTTCCTGACTCTCATCCTAAAGTATGGGAACATGCAAAAGCATGTAAGTTTTAAGTATGTTCTAAAATATTATTTTAATAGTTGTCATACTTTATTGTTCCCTCTGCATACAAAAGGATGGGAAGGGTTGACAGGTGTCTACATCAACTCAAAAGGCTGAAGTGAAAAGTACAAACATACATGGATCATCAAATCCGATGGAGACACGTGTTAAAGTTGAAGGAGAGCATTTAACGCAATGAAGGTTATAAAATGAATTCTTTGTGTTAACTTGCAAATCACATTTTGAATGAATGTATCTCTATGATAGCTTCAAAGTAAATTTTGCGTCAATGCCTGAGAGCTATCTTAGTCTCTCAGATCTGAAAGAGAACCTTCTGCTTCTCTCTTTTAGTGTGTAAATTTGTCCCCTCAGATAGTTTAGGATAAATGTCTTGCCTTATAGCTTCCGCAACACATCTTATGTTTGAAATAAACTAAAATTAAAAAGAGCAAATTTATTGTGTTCAACCCCCCCCCCCTTTCCACAAACACTTTTTGCGTGAGTCATTGTGGTCCAGGACCAACAAGTAGTATCAGAGCGGTTTGTTTAATCTCATAAACAAGATCCAAAATGTCTTCCACAATTCTAAATAGGAAAACTCTATCCTTTCTTATCTCTGTCTTGATAGATGAAAAATACCACACCAAATCCGAAGACCTCGTCGGATTCAATATATATTTTTCTGTTAATGACTCTCTACCTTTCTTTCTTTCAATCCTCTGGACTCTCTAGATTTTATATGTGAGAGTCAAAACTATCTTTAAAAAAAACTGTCGAACATAGCTAGATGAGCTCTTCTATCTCATCCTCGAGTAATGAAGAAGATGCATGATGACTCAACTTTTGAGTCATCGGATTTTGATAAAGCCATTCCGACGCTACTAGTGTTGTGCATACTTATGTACCCTCATCTTCTTTTAAAAGGTTATAATCCATGTAGTAAGGTGCACAATCTCTCTCATCCTTTTAAATCATATGATGATAAATCTTATGAGTATCTTCATATGGATGTATTTTTGTAACACCCTAAAAATCAGAGTAAATTAAAACCTGCAAAGCTTGACAACATGACATTCGTATTGATCATAAACTCCCAAGAAGGGGATCAGTCCTTAAGACTTTACAAAATCCTGTATCGAAAGAGTTTGTCAACAAACTAATCTACACATCTATATCTAGATTACATCAGTTGACGATCCATAAATGTACCAAAAGAATGGGACTTAACAAATGCCCTGAAACAATACTAATCATCTCAAAATGCCTCGAGACCAAACCCGTCTCTCAAAACCCCGACAACCCACCGCTAAGGGAAACCTGTTATACACATCATTTGAGAAAAAGTGTCAGACTTAAAGCCTGGTGAGAACATACAGTTTATAAAGCTCGAAAGATATAAACATCAGTGTCATAAAGAAATATTTTCATAAAGGTTTAGTTCGTAAAGATAACATTTCGCCACAACCGGGCCTCTTCGGTCCAAAACTCTTAAACGGTGATAAAATGACCATTTTACCAAGGATTGTGGTGTAACACAAAGTAGACCACCAAATCCGAGTTATGAGCTAAATACATGGAACCATGGCCACGAACTCTTCAGTCCGTACTACGATGTGAGGGAGGGCCCCCAAGGAACCATGTCATACTTGTTCATTAGACTACATCTGAACCATGGCTAGGATCGGGTCTCACATAACCGTACCTAAGTTGCCCCCGAGGATCAAATGTAGCTAACTACAACGGAAGGGGCATATCCTTCCCAGCCATAACAACGGAAGGGGCATATCCTTCCCAGCCATAAGTCGACTCGATACCTAGGGATCCACTAGTACAGTCAGGACTTGTCATAATATTTCATGTGACCAACAAAGCTAGATACATAGCTATCAACACATTTATATTTCAAAATGCCATTTTCCAGACCAACTGCTGGTAAGAAATAAAATCATAAAATCAGTTTATATACATTCCTTCAATAAGCCACCAACATGGGCAAGTAAAACAACCTTTTACTTCTGATAAGGCGGAACCCGTTATTTTAGTCAAAACTGATCGGGAACCCCGAAAATCACCAAAAACTTCATTTACATCAAAATGTAGAGAACATGAAATCATACCGTAGAAATACTTCAGATTTCGCAAATAAGAGTTTTGACATGTATAAAGTTTGTAAAATGGTAGTAGGAACTCACTGGTAGGTTTTCAGAATAAAACCCGAAAAACCAGATAACAACCATGACACAGAGGTGAAGCTTAAAACACCGAAACCTCGGATCGAACACCGACTATAATCTTCCAAACTCTAGAGAGAGAGAGACTTTAGAGAGAGAGAGAGAGAGTTTAGAGTGAGAGAGAGAGTTTAGAGAGAGAGAGATATTAGATTTGAGATAATGAGATATTTGGAAACTGAACCCTTAAGACGGTCCAAGCAACTACGCGGGTTATGCCGCGACTTCAACTCGCGGCATAACTCGCCCGTGTTCCAAAAACCCTAATCATCCAGTGGGTTTCGCGGGTTGTGCCGCGACCTCTAGTCGCGGTGCAACTCGCGTAGTTCCAAAATCCCATATCCAACAGAGGGTTACGCGGGTTGTGCCGCGACCTTTAGTCGCGGTGTAACTCGCGTAGTTCACTGTTTCTCCCCAAACTTCACAAAATCCAAAACGACAACCAACCAAACACGGTGCTAACGACAAAAGCTTAACACTAGAATAACGAGGTTACACGACGGAAATCCGGGGTGTTACAATCCTCCCCAACTTGGGAATGATTTCGTCCCCGAAATCCAAACTATTCGAAAAGATGAGGATATTTTCGCTTCATATCCTCTTCGGCTTCCCACGTCACATTCGCTCCCCGGTGATACTTCCACTGCACCTTGACCAAGGTGACTTCTTTATGACGCAACTTCTTAGACTTTGTCTCTAAGATGGCGTCGGGTTCTTCCACACAACGGTTACCTTCGTCTACCCTTAACTCTGAAAGGGGAATGACGCTGTCTTCCACTGCCAAGCATTTCCGGAGGTAGCAAATATGAAACGTGTTGTGTATTCTGCTCAACTCCAGTGGCAGTTCCAACTGGTAGGCTTGCAAGCCCACCCGTTTAAGCACTTTGAAAGGTCCGAGGAAACGGGGACTCAACTTCCCACGTTTTCCGAACCGTATAATGCCTTTCCACGGCGACACCTTAAGCATAACGCGGTCGCCCACTTGGAATTCCATCGGTCGTTTCTTCTTATCGGCATAGCTTTTCTGACGATCCTGAGCCGCTTTCATTCTTTCACGAATGCACTTGACCTTATCGGCAGTCTCTTGCACGATCTCAGGTCCGGCAAACTGCTTTTCTCCCGCTTCAAGCCAGCACACGGGAGTCCGACACTTTCATCCATACAACGCCTCAAAAGGTGCCATTCCAATACTCGAGTGGTAGCTATTGTTATAAGCAAACTCCACCAAAGGCAGGTGAGAGTCCCAGCTACCCCCGAAATCAATGACACAAGACCTCAACATGTCTTCCAATGTCTGGATCGTTCTCTCGCTTTACCCGTCGGTTTGCGGATGGTAAGCCATACTCAACTTCACTCGAGTACCAAGCTCCTTCTGAAACCCATCCCAAAAGTTCGAAGTGAACCGACTGTCGCGATCCGACACGATCGACAATGGTATGCCGTGCCTCGAGACCACCTCATCGATATAAAGCTTTGCTAACTTATCCATCGGTAGAGTCTCGCGCATAGCCAGGAAGTGAGCGCTCTTTGTCAATCTGTCAACTATCACCCAAATGGTATCGTGACCTCGAAGAGTTTTAGGTAACTTCATTACCAAGTCCATGGTGATATGCTCTCACTTCCATTCGGGAATCTCTAGAGACTGCAGACTTCCGTATGGTCGCTGATGTTCGGCCTTAACTTGCGAACACGTCACACAACGCTCAACGTAACGCGCTACATCAAGTTTCATTACCGGCCACCAATAGTGAAGCTTCAAGTCCCTGTACATCTTTGTACTCCCCAGATGAATGGAATACTTGGACTTGTGAGCATCCTCTAGCAACATATCACGGTTACCCCCAATCTTGGGTACCCACACACGACCGCTGAACAGTTTTACTCCACGGCTATCTTCCGTTAAGAGTAAGCGCTGCTTCGTCATGACTTCATCTTTTAAATTATCCTCTAACAGTGCTTCCATCTGCGATGCCTTGATCTTCTCAATAAGACTAGACACCAACTCGATTCTCGAATGGGTAGCCCGAATACAACCGCTATAGTCCTTCCGACTCAACGCATCGGCTACCACGTTTGCCTTACCAGGATGGTAAAGTAACTCACAGTCGTAATCTTTGAGCAACTCGAGCTTTGTCTCATATTCAGCTCTTTCTGATCAAAGACATATTTCAGACTCTTGTGATCTGTGTAAAGAGTGCATTTCGTGCCGTAGAGGTAATGTCGCCAAAGTTTCAAAGCGAACACCATCGCCGCTAACTCCAGATCATGGGTTGGATAATTCTGCCCGTGTATCTTAAGCTGTCTTGAGGCATAAGCGATCACCTTGCCTCGTTGCATCAACACACATCCCAGTCCCATCTTTGAAGCGTCGCTGTATACCACGAAATCTTCCGACCCTTCAGGTAACGTCAAGATCGGAGCTTCACACAACTTCTTTTGAAAGATCCGGAACGCCTTCTCTTGAACTTCAGTCCATTCAAATTTCACATTCTTCCGAGTCAGAACTGTCAAGGAAGAAGCGATCTTTGAAAAGTCTTGGATAAATCTCCTGTAGTATCCCGCCAGACCCAAGAAACTTCGGATCTCGGACGGATTCTTAGGAGGCTCCCAATTCATCATAGCTTCAATCTTGGAGGGGTCTACTTTCACTCCGACCCGAGTGACTACGTGACCCAGAAACTGTACCTCTTTAAGCCAAAATTCGCACCTGGAAAACTTGGCGTACAACCTTTCTTTTCTCAACACCTCTAGAACTTCACGCAAATTGTGACAACCGTCAAGATTAGTGCTCAGGTTAATTTCTAAGTTAATGGAAATTAAGATTTAAGTATTGCCACTCCTTAAATTGCATAAAATTTTTAAGATAAAAGTTTCCTAAAAATTTAGGAGGTTGCGTAGAATGCCCGGAACAGTCCAGTAACTGACCGTCACAACTTAGAAATGCCAAAAATATTGATTAAGGTCCAAAATATATAAAATTATAAAGTTATATTATTTTAGTTGAAATACTTTCATTTTTTTTATAAAAGTTGTTTTAAGCAAAAATTGAGAATCGGGTATTTCGGTTCTCGAATATATCTGATATTTTAATGAAATAGGCTAAGTATTTTAACTATTCTTTTTAATTATTTCTTTAATTAGTCTTGGACACTTGTCATGATGATAAAATTAGTCATTATATATATATATATATATATATATATATATATTTATTTATTTAAAAACTATTTTATTTAAAAACAAGAAAGGAGCACATCATCTCATTTTAAATCAAAAACACTCTTCATCTCCCTCTCTCTCTCCCTTCATCGGCCGAAACCACCACCACCCCCATCTCCATATCATTTTCAAAATTTAAGCTAAATCAAGAGTGAAATCAAGAAATTGAACATCAAATTGAAGATTAGAACAAAGTTTGCACATCAATTTCACAAGGTATCATCCAAAAACCTACTTTCATTGTCTACATTTAGGTATTTTTGGTTTTAACTTGAAATATTGAAATTATGCATGATTAGGTTATGAAAATTTGATTTTTGTTCATGAAATGGATTACTTTTGGTAGATACAATGTTATGTTGCAAGTTTTGATTTCATTATCAAAGAAAGAAATTGGTTTTCATCAAGAATCTTGGTTTGATGTTCATGCATAAAGAATTTTGATACATTAGTGGCTTATTCTTTCATTTGAAGAATGCATGCATATAAAGTTTGAAGTACTAATGATAATGGTATAGTGATTATGTTTGCATGAAGAATAGTTTAACTTATATATGTTCTTAAGATGGAAATTCTCAAATCCAAATGATTAAGAACATAAAAGTGATGTTTATATCACTCTAGTTAGTAGATTGTTCATTTGGGTGTTGGATGAGCATCTAAAGATTGCTATGAGTCCATGAATCAAAAGGTTTTCATCTCAAGAATATGTGATGATTGATTATGGTGTGATAACATATGGTTATTTTATTAAACCAATGGGAAAATGATCACCATTTCAAAATGTCATAATTTTAACTTTCTGCAGATTTGCTGTCCAGAAAATGGACCTACTTCCAACATGCATAAATCATGTTCTACATGTCAAAATTTGGGCTTTTTGCTTATAGACTTCAATTTAAGGTGTTAGATTTCTAAAAAGTCCAAAAACACTAATTTTGGAGATGATTTGAGCACTTAAATGAATTTTACAAGAAAATGGTGCAATCTGTCCAGTGAAGACAGATTCAAACACCTATCTTGTGGAGGCCATAACTTCCTCATTCCTTATCCCAAATTAAGTGAATCTTTTTCCAAATGATAGGATTTTGAGTTAGGTTTACACCCATATAAGGATTATGGGCTAATTCAAAGGATTGATACCTCAAAAGCATGCTACAAGTGAGGTATGTCACTGATCCGAAAATCAGTGACACACTGCTTTGTGGAAATTATTTCAGGTATCAAAACTCATCCAAAAATTATGAAAAAGTGCAGATTTACTCTTGACACACTATAGTATTACCACAAAAATTTTGGTGAATTCATTCCTTTGGGAAGATATGTTTCTATAGTGATTTTGTTGACCAAAATATTGGACAGCTTCTGCTGAATTTTCAGAAAAGTGATTATAATGAGTTCTAAAATAGTGTTAAGGCATAATAAGTCTATAATTGATCTAAATATGGTTTTGGCTATTGAAACCTACTTAATGGCATTTCATAAGTTATTGGGACGGGTTATTTGGACATAGGAACGGGTATTAATGTATTTCCTCTATGGCAACCTTCACTATAGGAAAACAAGGAAGCGGCACCTATTTTGAGCACTATCATTAAGTTTCCAAGTTCATTCTCAAGGTGAGTATTCACAGCCCCTCTTTTATCGTTTTACGTATTTTGGGGTGAAAAGCATGCTTAAGTACGATTATAATGATTCATGAGTTAATTGAAATGTTTTGCGCTGTTAAGTCGCCAAGGCTTGTTTTCAAGCATTTTAAAAAGTAAGATGTATGATGCTAAATAGTTGGTATGTTGAGTATTTAAGAGTTAGTCCCCAGACGACACTACTATTAACCCAGAAAATTGGGCCTATAGTATTAGTGGATAGCGCTATTTGGGCTTGACCAACCCCACTTCTTACAGCTGACGAGCTAGGAGTGCACTATACTAGAGAAGTGATTGAACATGTGGCGCTTGAGACCACCTCTGAGTCAAGGCACACGGGGCAAAAGCAAGGGTCGGGGACGGTTTAGTAGTGGCTCAACCAAGTTTAAGTTATACCGACTCAAGTCATACGTAAAGCAATACTCATGAAATTTTCAAGTTAATCTAGTGAGCACGGATATGCTCCAAGTATTTGAGCACGTATATGCTCTAAGTATTCAAGTTAAGCTTTTGAGCACGAACATGCTCCAACTATCAAATCTTGCATACAAAATGTTTTGTGCATATTTAAAACCTGTGAACTCACCAACTCTCGTACTTGACCATATTTTTGTACATGCTTTTCAGGAAATCAAGAAGGTAAATTTTAAGGGTCGTTCTGCGTATGATCCGAATATGCTTGGGGGATGTACAAACTTTTGGACAATATTATCTTGAAATATCTCGGGATTGTAATTTCACGACAAACTTTCTACTTCTAAACTTTGTAATATATTTTTATTAAATGTATGGTGGTTGAACTTTATGCTTGTGGATTGTTTGTCGAAAACTGTTATACCCCGTGTTTCCGCTTTAGCGGGGTGTGACACAAATGTTGCTCGTGCTCTGACTCACTCTTGGAGTACACGAGTATGTCATCAATGAATACAATGACCGACTTGTCGAGGAATGGTCGGCACACTCTATTAATTAAGTCCATAAACACAGCTGGTGCGTTCGTTAAACCAAAAGGCATTACAAGAAATTCGTAATGGCCGTAACGCGTTCTGAAAGCTGTCTTTGGAACATCATCTTCTCTTACCTTCACTTGGTGATAACCCGAACGCAAGTCGATTTTGGAAAAATAACCCGCTCCTTGAAGTTGATCGAACAAGTCGTCTATTCTCGGAAGCGGATATCTGTTCTTTACCGTAGCTTTATTCAACTCACGATAGTCGATGCACATTCTCATTGTGCCATCTTTCTTCTTGACGAATAAGGCCGGAGCTCCCCAAGGTGACGAACTCGGTCTTATGAAGCTTTTCTCCAATAGATCTTGGAGTTGTGCCATCATCTCTTGCATCTCCGACGGTGCTAAACGGTAAGGAGCTTTAGCAATTGGTGCTGCTCCAGGCACAAGATCAATCCGAAACTCTACCTGCCGATCGGGTGGTAACCCGGGCAAGTCGTCCGGAAAGACGTTTGGAAACTCACGCACGATCTTCACATCTTCCAGCTTTGATTTCTTTAACTTGGCATCGATCACATAGGCTAGGAAAGACGAACATCCTTTTACTAAGCACTTGCGTGCCTTTGCCATCGTGATTATTGCCACTTCACCCTTTCTCTTTTCACCATAGATGACAACGACTTCGCCAGAGGGGTTGGGCAGTCGAATCAACTTCTTGGAACATACGATCTCGGCATGATTGTTTGACAACCAATCCATGCCGACCACCACATCAAAACCCCCGATTAACATCGGCAGTAGATCGATCAAGAATTCTCTCCCTTCGACACTAAGAGTAAACTGCTTCAGGACCTCGTGGATCAGAACTTGACTACCATCGGCTATTTCTACCACTAATGCATCCTCAAGACTAGTAGTGGGTATAGAAATTTTCTGACGGAACAATTCAGATACGAAAGAGAAACTAGCACCTGTATCGAACAAAATACGAGCAGGTACAGAGTTTATAAGAAAAGTACCCGATACCACGTTAGCGGATGCCTTGGCCTCTTCGACCGTCATCTGAAATGCTCGACCCGGAACCCTCGAAGGGTTCTCCTTCTTCGCCGCCGCACTACCCGACTTGAGCTTCGGGCAATCTCTTTTCACATGCCCCGGTGCCTTACATTCGTAGCAAACCATCCCCACGACAGAACAGTCACGAGTGGTGTGGTCATTCTTACCGCACTTGAAGCATAATCTAGAAGTGGAGTTACAGCTACCGTGGTGTTTGGTTCGACACTTCGGGCACCACTTTGCTTCTTGGTAACTGCTGAAGTTGCGGTTTCCGACAAAAGGTCGGGCCCGCTTGGGAGGTACTGAACTGCTCTCCCACTTCCTCTTATCAGGCATTACTACTGCTTTCTCAGACTTGCTCTTCGCGAACATTTCCTCCATGAACTGAGCTTCTTCAACCATCTCTCGGAGGTTAGAAGCTTTGAAATTGTGGACCATCGATTGCATATCCGCTGGCAACCCGTTGAGATAAGCTTTCATCTTGTCTTTCTCTGTTGGGGCAGCGTGCCCCACCAGACCCAGCTTCTCCATAAACTGACGGGTGTACTCTCTCACCATCAGGTCTCCTTTCACCAGAGACCGGAATTCTTTCTCGATCCGGTCCATGGTTCTTTCATTGCAGAACTCTTCTAACAACTTTTTCTTGAACTCGGCCCAAGTCAACTGAGCCAACACCGCAGGAGTTAGGGTGGATTGAATGACATTCCACCAAATGAGTGCAGTATCCCTCAACAGTTGGGTACCGAACCGCACCCTTTGATCATCTCCGCACTCAGAAGAGCCAAAAGCCTGCTCAACCGCTCGAATCCACTTCACACACAAGACTGGGTCGTCGGAACCAGAGAACTCCGGTGGTCCGCAACCCAGAAAGGATTTGTAGGAACAACTTTTCCCACTTCCTGAAGCATTAACAATCCTGCGTTCCTCAACCCTGACCCCTGTACCAGCACCTCCAGAACCTGCTACGATGTTTTCCACAACCGTCTCACTTCTACGATTATTCACATCGCGGTCCTCAATTACTTTCAACAGAAACTCTTGCTGCTTTGCCATCTCTTCCCTCATTACCAATATCATGCTGGCCATCAACTCAGACGGGGAACTAGCATCCCTGATTACTGGGTGGGACGAAGCCAGGTCCACACGCGGAATGACCTTATTCACCATACTGAACTGCTTCACAGAACAGAGACAGAGATAAGAGAGATATTGAATAAATACAAAGGAAATGTACTACCACATTACCAATTGTCATAGCAATAGAAATCCAAGCACACTTACGTACGATATCTTCATAATAACATTAGCTAAGTGAAATTATAAACATATAACACACAAAAGTTCTCGTCACGATCACCACAACGCCTGATAAACGTACTTTCCGTTGACTCTAAGACTAACCCATCTTATAAGCTCTACCCAATCTCGCAGATCAATTCTTAGCATACTCAGTCTAAGTCTAAGTCTAAGTCTAAGAGATATTGAATAAATACAAAGGAAATGTACTACCACATTACCAATTGTCATAGCAATAGAAATCCAAGCACACTTACGTACGATATCTTCATAATAACATTAGCTAAGTGAAATTATAAACATATAACACACAAAAGTTCTCGTCACGATCACCACAACGCCTGATAAACGTACTTTCCGTTGACTCTAAGACTAACCCATCTTATAAGCTCTACCCAATCTCGCAGATCAATTCTTAGCATACTCAGTCTAAGTCTAGACATCTTACATTCATACCTAGTTCGCTTAAACTAGAGCTCTGATACCATCTGTAACATCCCGCCTGTCTCGACAACAATATTGTCCGTTTTGCCCCTGGATTTAACCAACGTGTAGCGCACGGATTTGTTTCTGGCGACCTGGTGAGAAACTTCCCAGGGGGTCACCCATCCTGGGACTACTCCCACCCAAGCACGCTTAACCTCAGAGTTCCCAGAACCTGACATGCTTGTGGCCCCAAAACGCGTTGTTGTTAGGAAGGCCAAGATATTACTTATAACACCTAACATCACTCCTGTCCACGACCGATATGGGATATGCCTAAGGTGTTACAAACACCCCCCCTTGGGACTCATCGTCCTCGATGAGGTTTGCCCCATATCCCGAACGGCACAGGAGTGGCTCTGATACCAACCTGTAACACCCTAAAAATCAGAGTAAATTAAAACCTGCAAAGCTTGGCAACATGACATTCGTATTGATCATAAACTACCAAGAAGGGGATCAGTCCTTAAGACTTTACAAAATCCTGTATCGAAAGAGTTTGTCAACAACCTAATCTAGACATCTATATCAAGATTACATCAGTTGACGATCCATAAATGTACCAAAAGAATGGGACTTAACAAATGCCCTGAAACAATACTAATCATCTCAAAATGCCTCGAGACCAAACCCGTCTCTCAAAACCCCGACAACCCACCGCTAAGGGAAACCTGTTATACACATCATTTGAGAAAAAGTGTCAGACTTAAAGCCTGGTGAGAACATACAGTTTATAAAGCTCGAAAGATATAAACATCAGTGTCATAAAGAAATCTTTTCATAAAGGTTTAGTTCGTAAAGATAACATTTCGCCACAACCGGGCCTCTTCGGTCTAAAACTCTTAAACGGTGATAAAAGGACCATTTTACCAAGGATTGTGGTGTAACACAAAGTAGACCACCAAATCCGAGTTATGAGCTAAATACATGGAACCATGGCCACGAACTCTTCAGTCCGTACTACGATGTGAGGGAGGGCCCCCAAGGAACCATGTCATACTCGTTCATTAGACTACATCTGAACCATGGCTAGGATCGGGTCTCACATAACCGTACCTAAGTTGCCCCCGAGGATCAAATGTAGCTAACTACAACGGAAGGGGCATATCCTTCCCAGCCATAACAACGGAAGGGGCATATCCTTCCCAGCCATAAGTCGACTCGATACCTAGGGATCCACTAGTACAGTCAGGACTTGTCACAATATTTCATGTGACCAACAAAGCTAGATACATAGCTATCAACACATTTATATTTCAAAATTCCATTTTCCAGACCAACTGCTGGTAAGAAAGAAAATCATAAAATCAGTTTATATACATTCCTTCAATAAGCCACCAACATGGGCAAGTAAAACAACCTTTTACTTCTGATAAGGCGGAACCCGTTATTTTAGTCAAAACTGATCGGGAACCCCAAAAATCACCAAAAACTTCATTTACATCAAAATGTAGAGAACATGAAATCACACCGTAGAAATACTTCAGATTTCGCAAATAAGAGTTTTGACATGTATAAAGTTTGTAAAATGGTAGTAGGAACTCACTGGTATGTTTTCAGAATAAAACCCGGAAAACCAGATAACAACCACGACGCAGAGGTGAAGCTTAAAACACCGAAACCTCGGATCGAACACCGACTATAATCTTCCAAACTCTAGAGAGAGAGAGACTTTAGAGAGAGAGAGAGAGAGAGTTTAGAGACAGAGAGAGGTATATATTAGATTTGAGATAATGAGATCTTTGGAAACTGAACCCTTAAGACGGTCCAAGAAACTACGCGGGTTATGCCGCGACTTCAACTCGCGGCATAACTCGCCCGTGTTCCAAAAACCCTAATCATCCAGTGGGTTTCGCGGGTTGTGCCACAACCTCTAGTCGCGGTGCAACTCGCGTAATTCCAAAATCCCATATCCAACAGAGGGTTACGCGGGTTGTGCCGCGACCTCTAGTCGCGGTGTAACTCGCGTAGTTCACTGTTTCTCCCCAAACTTCACAAAATCCAAAACGACAACCAACCAAACACGGTGCTAACGACAAAAGCTTAACACAAGAATAACGAGGTTACACGACGGAAATCCGGGGTGTTACAATCTTCCTTTAATTATTAAAAATAACTTTGGGTGTAAAAAGAATGAAATCTTTTTCCCATCAAAGTTGGTTCATTAGTTAGTTTTTCAAAGAGATATTTTTTTTTGGATATTCTCTCTTTTTCTAGAAAATCCAAATTTTTTTTTGTCATGTCAACATGGACGGATCTAGCTTGGTGACATGGATGGCACATGCCACCGTATCTTTTTTCCGACGAAGGGTAAAATTTTTAGGTTCGTGAAAAGTGCAACCGTATCGTTTTGGAAGGTGTTACCGTATTATTTTGGAAACTTCAAGAAGGTGCAACCGTAACTTGTAATCAACCAAAAAAACCAAAAAAAGCCTTTTGAAATCAACCAAAAAACCGAAAAAAACTCTTGACATCAACCAAAAAAACCGAAAAAATCCCTCGAAATCAATAGAAAGGTTAAAAATTCGTCGAAATTAAGCAAAAAACATTAAAAATTGCTTGAAATGGTGGAATTAGGCAAAAAAAAAACACATCAGACAATGTTTAACGTCGGTAAAAAGATGAAGACATGTCGATAAAAATCGTGCTTTTTTAAATGTTTTTTTGTTTATATTATGTGGTGCCACCGTATAAAAAAATTTCTAGGTACGTCTCTGCATGTCAAATCTTTTTACCTCTTTGACCAACAATCTTTTTCTCAAAATCTATCCATAGGATTCTTTCTTCTCTCTATTCAACTCTTCCTCTCAAAGCATCCTATACAAAAAAAGTAATTTTATAAAGAATTTATAAGATTATCCAAATAAAATCTCAAAAAAACACTACTAAACAAACAGCCTTTTCCGGCGGTTGTTTTCGGTGGAATTTTCCGCCGAAAAATTTTCGGTGGGTTTCCGACGAAAGTCAACCTGGTCAAACCTCGTTGACTTACGCCGGAAAACCGCTGGAAATCTGCTGGAAATTATTTTTAAAAAAAAATTAATATTTTCGGCAGATGTCCGACGGAATTTATTTAATTAATTTAATTAATTAGTTTCCGTCGAAAATCCGCCGAAAACACTAAGAAAATTAAATATTTATTTTTTTCTTAGAAAACTTATTTTAAAAATATAAAAACAATTAATTCCGCCGAAAACACTAAGAAAATTAAATATTTATTTTTTCTTAGAAAACTTTAAAAAAAATAATAAAAAAAAATTGATTAAGCCAAAAATCTGTCGAAAACCCTAGAAAAATAAATATTTATTTTTTTCTTAGAAAACTTTAAAAAATATACAAAAAGAAAACACTAAAAAAAATATTTATTTTTTCCTAAGAAAACTTTAAAAAAAATAAAAAAATAGATAAAAAAAATTAATTATTTATTTTTTTCTTAGAAACCTTTATAAATAATAAAAAAAAATTGATTCCGCCGAAAACACTAAAAAAAATTAAATTTTTATTTTTTTCTTAGAAAACTTTAAAAAAAATAAAAAAAAAATTGATTCCGCTGAAAATCCGCCAAAAATACTAAAAATTAAATATTTATTTTTTCTTAGAAAAATTAAAAAAAAAATAATTCCGCCGAAAACACAAAAAAATTAAATACTTATTTTTTTCTTAGAAAAATTTTAAGAAAAAATAAAAAAAATTAATTCTGCCGAAAACACTAAGTATTTTTCTTAGAATAATTTGAAAAAAAATCAAATCCACCGAAAATCCGACGAAAACACTAAATATTTATTTTTCTTAGAATAATATGAAAAAAATATTAAAAAAAATAAATGGATGCAGTTAGGGCTTTAACGAATCTAGTTGAGCTTTAACAGATCTAGTTGGGCTTTAATGGATCCGATGGAGGTTTAATTGATGCAATTGAGCTTTAACGGATCCAGTTTGGTTTTAACGTACCCAGTTGGGCTTTAACGTACACAGTTGGGCTTTAACATACAAAATTGAGTTTTAACGGATCCAGTTGGTTTTTAATGGATACGGTTGGGCTTTAACAGATCCAGTTGGCTTTAACGTACTCAGTTGGGCTTTAACGTGCGTAGTTGGGCTTTAACGTACCCAGTGGGTTTTAACGGATCCAATTGATCTTTAATGGATCCCATTGAGCTTTAATGGATCCGATTGGGCTTTAACAGATCTAGTTGGGCTTTAACGGATCTAGTTGGTCTTTAATGAACCCATTTAAAATTTGACGTACCCGATTGGGCTTTAACGGATCCAGTTAGTATTTAAAGGATCCAATTAATCTTTAATGAATCCAGTCAGGCTTTAACAGATCCAGTTAGGTTTTAACGTACCCAGTTGGGCTTTAACGTACATAGTTGGGCTTTAACGGATCCAGTGGGGCTTTAACAGATCTAGTTGCGCTTTAATGGATTCAGTTGGTCTTTAATGTACGTACATGGGCTTTAACGTACCTAGTTGGCCTTTAATGGATCTAGTTGGGCTTTAATGTACCCAGTGGGTTTTAACGGATCCAGTTGATCTTTAATGGATCCCGTTGGGCTTTAATGGATCTGATTGGGCTTTAACAGATCTAGTTGGGCTTTAACGGATCTAGTTGGTCTTTAATGTACCCAGTTTGGATTTGACGTACCCGATTGGGCTTTAACGGATCCAGTTAGTATTTAAAGGATCCAATTAGTCTTTAATGGATCCAGTCAGGCTTTAACAGATCTAGTTGGGTTTTAACGTACCCAGTTGGGCTTTAACGTACATAGTTGGGCTATAACGTACCCAGTTGGGCTTTAACAGATCCAGTTGGTCTTTAACGTACCCACATGGGCTTTAACGTACTTAGTTGGCCTTTAATGGATCCAGTTGGGTTTTAACGTACCCAGTGGGTTTTAACGGATCCAATTGATCTTTAATGGATCCCGTTGGGCTTTAATGGATCCTTGGGCTTTAACAGATCTAGTTGGGCTTTAACGGATCTAGTTGGTCTTTAATGTACCCATTTAGGATTTGACGTACCCACATTGAAATCTAACAGAATATTTAATGTTTATTTTATAAAAAAGTATATATATTATTAAATCTAAAATAAATTACATTATTATTAAACTAAAATTAAATTATAATTATAATTAAACATTAAATATATTTTTATAAAAAAACATTATCGCCTTTTCAAAATACACAAAAACATATTATAAAATCGATAAAGACAAAAAATAGAACAAAACATTAAGATCGATATGTATCGCGTTGCATTATGCGGGTACGTTTCTAGTATTAAATTAGAACTCATAACTTTAATTAATTTTTTATTATTTTTAATAATATATTTTTTATTCTAAAAATTCCCCACTTTTAGTTTTTGTCTCCCGCCCTTCCCAAATTCTCCCCCCATTTATCCACCAAAAAATTAAAACCCACCCCTTATATGAAAACCCTAACGTAATATAGTCTCTCTCTCCCCCTCGCCGTCATACCCCAAAAAAAAAAAAAATGAACACCACTCTTCATCAACCTCAATTCCATTTTCTTCCCTCTCCATTCGATTCTCAGATCGATTTCTCTCCATCCAGACCTGCACTATCGTCGTTCTCCAACCACGCCACCAACGTCCAGCCACGCCACCACCGTCGCCATTCTCCAGCCACGCCACCACCGGCGCTGTTCCATCCTGTCGGTTTTCATCCCTGTTTTGATTTCCTAGTGTTCGTACCTATTTTGAGGTTCAGAAAACCTTAACTGGTTTTGAGTTTCATTTGGATACATTGTGTTTTCATCTCCAGATCTGTTTGTCCCTGTTATAAATTTTTTGGTGTTCCTCCCTTTTATAATATTTTTTTCATATCCAGATCTGTTTTCATCTCTTTTATAAAAATGAATAAATATCTGTGTGTCCCTGATTTATGACAAGTTCTTATCGACAATAACACAATCAACAAACATATAAATGATAACCAACCTGTTTGATTTAATCCAACGATTACAAGGTTGCAATGTTTGTGATTTACTCTTTGAAGCTCTCTTAGTTTTACACCGTTGAAATTTGTTATGTGTGTGTGTGTTCTACCAACTTGCAAACACATAATATCTAACTAAGATATTATCTAACAAACAAAATAATATCCTAAATAATATCTAACAAATAGATATTTAGGACTTATAACTAAAACACTAAAATACAATAAACTAACTTTGACGATTATTACAAACTGACTTTAGACTTATATTAAGAGTTGACTTTCCAGCTTTAGCTTCAAATTGCAAACTTCAGATTGGATGATCTTGAATCCAATAGATCTGTGCGCTAACAATCTCCCCCTTTGGATCTAGATCATTACTAAAAAGATTTAGCAATTCAGTCTTCTCTTTCAGCTCAGAAGATGCAATCTCCCTCTTAGTCTTCAACAAGTAGCAATCTCCCCAAAAGACGTAGATAAACTCTCTTTCAGATGATGGGAAGAAATTATCTTCAGATTTAGCTCAGAATGCTGTAACAAAGTATCTTCAAAGAAAATTTCTCTCAAATCAGTATGTCTTCAGAATACTTGCTCTAAACTTGTGTTGTTCCCCATTTCTTGTGTAGCTCTTCTCCCCCTTTTTGATGAAAAGAGCAACGAGTTCATCAAAACTTTTATGTCAAGAAATGTCTTTCTTACAGAGCCTCTGGTTCGTCAATTCAAAAGATATTTGTTAGGGTGTTTTATTGGTTAAATAGAAGTTAAGGGTGAAATATGTAATTCTTTAATAGTTTTAATTGTTAGATGGGCCCAAGCCCATAAGCCCATTGTCTTGTAAGCCTAAGTATATAAAGGTTGTTTTAGATTAATTATTAGTTTAGTCTCATTATTTTCATAATTCTCTAGTCAATAGGTTTACTTTCTCTGATCAGATATTCTCTCTGTAAACCTAAACCCTTTGATTGAATATTAATCATATGACTAGAGGTTGTGGCTATACTATTGTTCTTCATTGATATAACTGTTCGTGATTGCACTGTACTGGGATCAACAATTGGTATCAGAGCAAAGAGACTGAAGGTTTGATCCAAAAGGTTTGTCTAAAACCCTTAATCGATTATTTGTTTTAATCGTTGTTAGCTGTTTTATCTGCTAAGATTTGATCGATCTGTGTTTGGTTTGAGTTTTCTGCAAATCTGTTATTTGATCGATTGTTTTTCTGGGTTCATTAAATCTGGGTTCGATCGATCTATGTTCTTAAAATCAATTTTTTTTATCAGTCGAATTGGATCTGTGTTCTACATCTTTTTATCGGTCGAAGTTTCTGTAGTATCAATCGATCTGTGTCTTGAAAATTAAAATTTTTATCGGTCTGTGGTTTCTGGTTTGTTTATCAATCTGCATATCGATTGAAATTGTTGCTTGTCGATTGAATTTCTGGGTTGATTGATCTGTTTCTGGGTCGATTGTTCTTGAAATTCATCGTGTTTATCGGTCTGTTATCTTCGTTTTTATTGGTCCTATAAGCTTATCTGTTAATCTGATATCGACCGGCTCTTTGACCGATACATTGTATCGACCGGTACACTCCGCGACCGATTCATTGCTTGACCTATATTCAGTGACCGGTACCCTTTGTGAACCGGTATAGTATTGTTGTGGACCGGTATTTCTGTCACCCGGTACTCTACCGGTACTCTATTGACCGATACCTTGTTTATCGGTGCATTGACCAGGTCGACCGGTACTCCGCGACGGGTACGTTGCCTTGACCATATATTGGTTGACCGATACTCAGCGGTCGACCGATACTCTTTGTGGACCGGTACCCGACCGGTACCCTCTGTTCGACCGGACCCCTGCTCGACCGGGTCCTTGCTTCGACCGGACCCTTGCTCGACCGGGTCCTTGCTCGACCGGGTCCTTGTCCTATTCTGCTTATCATTTAGATATATTGTTTTTGGATCATCCTGCTTGTCTCACGATCATTACAGTGCAGTTAAGATTAAAGTTTAAACCCGTTCAAGTTTCATCTATTGACAAGTTTTTTCAAAAGCTTGAATTAGATAAGTCAAGATGGGATATTATGCTGAAGTTCAAGAGCTCAAATTAGAGAACACAAATCTTGAATTATCTGTTGCCTTCTACTTGAAGAGATCAGAACAATATAATGATGAAAATAACATTCTAAAAGAAGAAGTTAGTGCATTAAAGACAATTAATGAAGATCTTCTGAAAAAGACTTCTGGGCAGAATAATGAGAAAATACTGAGTTTGGAAACTAAGAACACAGAGCTGATAAGAAAAATCTCTAACTTGGAAGATCAGATTATCCAAATCAAGAAAGCATTCGTTGAAAGTTATGAGACAAAGATTAAGAGTCTGAAGGATGCTAATACTGAGCTTCAAAAGAAAATATCTGATTTGGAGCAAAAACATGCTAAAGATAAATCCGAATTTGAGAAATCATTCGCAAAGAAGTTCTCAGATTTTTCAAGAAAATGTGCTGATGAGAAGAAAGCAGTTGAGCTGAAATGTATCAAGCTTTCTCAGAAAGTTTCTGATTTTGAGAAAGTAATAATCTTGGAAAGAGAAAAGTTTGTCAAGGAGAAGAAGGAGATTGAACAGAAGAACGTTGGAGTTTTTAAAGAAATCTCTGATGGAAGAAAGAATGTTGAGAATGGATTTGAAGAAGAAAGAAGCTTGTTTGAAGCAGAGATAAAGAAGCTTACTAAGAAGTTATCTAAACTGTTTGAATGCGTCCTGAAAGAGAAGAAATCAAAGTCTGAATTAAAGACGAAGATTGACCTTCTTGTCAAAGAGAGAGACATATTTGCTTCAAAGCTTAAAGAGCTTGAACAGAAAACTTCAAGTGTAATACAGAAAACTGTTTCTTCAAAAAAGGCCAGTTAAAACCTCTGATCAGATTCGTTGTACTAATCTTTTCTATGATAAAAATATAGATGGTTCAGGTACACGTCGATGAAGAAGGAGTCACAAGGAAAAGGAACTGGTCTGGAAGAAGACACCAGTTGAAGTTAAGAATAAAGATGAGAAGAAAGTTGAGCTGAAAGGTAAGAAATCACGTGTACATACACACAAAGCCAAAAGGAACAATGCGCGTGAAGGTAAACCTGATCACATCTACTCGCGAGGTAAATCAATCAGGTTGTCTGGTAAGAAACACTATTGTTTTATTGCCGTACACATGATCCCATTCACAGGTCTAGTGATCATTACTGGTATGGTTCTTATTCCATTACTCCCATTCGAACTGCAACTAACATTCATGGACCCAAATACCAGTGGGTACCAAAGCCTAAAATTGATTCTGTGTTGCAGGCTCCTACTGTCAAGAAGGAGTAGAAGAACAAAGGCTTCTAAGTAAATCAACTTAGAACCCGTACTTCAACGGAGTTTGACTTCTAGACAAAACAGTCTAGGACTCGTTCCTCAAAGAACTATGACACGTTCTTCAATGTTCAGATAAGGATATTTATGATGAATTATCGAGCCGCTCATGTGTTGAGGGGGAGCTCTACCACTCGATGATTGGTAATATGGCGCAAAATCCAAACCAGGTGATTGACCCTATAGCAGATGCCGAACTGATTCCTGAGGATCAGTTCCTTCAACTCACGCCCAACAACTTCCATCTCGACGTCACCCAACCTGCAATCCAATATCAGGTGATGTTCGAGATCCTCATTGGGCATCCTCTCTCCTATGCACTCACTGAGACTGCTGAAGTGCCCCACATATACCTGCAACAGTTCTGGCGTTCAATTACTCCTCTGGAGGCCGACGATGGCTTCCAGTTGGAGGGTCGGATTGACCACACACCCGTGCTTCTCACTCGCGATCTTTTCCGACAGTTTCTCCATTTGCCGACCGTCGCGTCATTTCCGGGGAGAGATAGTTATGATCCCATCGTGTCCGATGCCATCCTCTGCTCCGACATCGAATCCCTTGGTTATGGCCCGAATCTACGACTTCCATCTGGGTTCAACAGGAAGAATCTCACAACGATTTGGTACACGTTCTTCACGTACCTAAATCGGTGCCTTTCCGCTATCACGAAAGGCATTGACCAATCGAGTATTAACATTCTATGCCTATTCCATGCTGTGGAATTCCACCGCCATACTGACTACGCCGACTTCCTTTGGTACAAGCTAGTTCAGAGAGTACGAGAAAACACGTCTAAAAGAAGGAATTTCATTCCGTTCATGCGATTTCTCCAGCTTATCATCCGCAGCTTCATGATTCTTTATCCGACCATTGCATGCCGATCTTCGCACCCGACCTGTCCGCAAAACCCAACTCACAAAATACCGACTCGTCCTGATCCTGAGGGTCTAGTCGCCAGAGTCATTCCAGAAGGGTTACTGGCCTATGCTCGTCTTACGACGCTGAGTGTAATAGCATATAGAAACACACACAACCTACCAGCTCCTATGGTCCGTCCAGAACCGGAAGGACCTCCCTAGGGAGCAAGACCTGAGAGGTGTGAGGGTCCACGTCCACGTACGAGAGGCGGTAGCGTCCGGATAGCTGGGGCTCCCGGACAGGGTGTGATGAAAGAAAATGTTGTGAGGGGAACTGGAGTGGGAAGCACCGTTCGACTAAGCCAGGCCAGTACTTCTCGATGATCACCTACACCACCACGGACAACCTCTCCGACGGTGGAAGAGGACACCGGTACTGTAACCGCTAACGTTCAGTCCTCTTCTTCCACCAAGTCTGAGGAGGCAACAGGTACATCCAGCACTCAGTCGGAAGCTGCCACCGAGTCTGAGGAGGCAGCAGACCAATCCGGCAGTCTGTCGGAAACAGCCACCCAAGCATCGGAATCAAATGACGAGTCTTATGACTCTGATGGTGACGATGATGAGCCCTCACCTGGAGCGACAAGGAGAGCGAAGGGAGTATCAGTCGAAAATGTAAATGTGAACAGAGAGAGGGAAAGGAAGAGCAAGTTTCTTCATGAGCATACACGAGGATTGGGTGGAAGTCCTACCACAACTATCATCACGCCAGCTGTGAACGTAGGTGGTGCAACTGCTACAGTCGTCAGCACAACTGGAAGTCTGAGTGACCCAGGAGTGATTCACCCCGAGTTCGTCTCAAGGGAATTTTTGGATAGTCCTCTAAAGACCGTCCGTTCTTTCATGCGATCCGAATTGAGGCAAGAGGTAGATGCGTTGAAAAGACTTATCAAAGGCAAAGGTCCTGCGACTGAGCCTGCACCACTACCTCCTACACCACAACCCTCTACTGCTGTTGTTGACATGTCTATCGATGACTTGAAATCCGTACTCCTAGCCAAACTACTTGCCCAATCTCAAATAGAACCTACCCAGGATGCCGATCTTCTATCGCTCTTACGTGCCCAAGCATCTACACCTACCCCACCACCCCAACCCACTGTATCTCGAGAAGCCTTCCAGAAACAACAAGCCATGATTCAGTATTTGCAGCAAACAGTGGTTGTATTGAATGAACGATTATCATCAGTGGAAGACACCTGCCAAAGCCAGGTAGAAAGGCTCAAGTGCCGGCATGATGACCAGGATGATCCTGATTAGCATGAGGGGGAGAAGTGCTAACGTCTATCCGAGCCAGAGACACAGATAGGGGAATCAATACAGGTGGAAACGGAAAGGGCTTCGGGTTCTGGTACTCAACCGGAAGGCCAAGGATAGGCAAGGGAGCAGACTTTGGATTTGGTATTATACGACATTCCAACGGTTGAAAAGCCTGAGGAACAAGATGAAGGTTCACCGATAGATCCAGAAAACTGGGCTTTGATTGTCGATCCTTATGATGTTTCAGACCCGACAGAAGAACATGACAACACTGAAAGAGCGCTGGTGGTCATGCAAGCCGAAATTGATGAGATTCTTCATCCAGATTATCAGCCAGACGTTCAGATTTCTGTCGCGGTACTGCTTTTGACATATCCTGCAGATCACCCTGATCTTCCTCAGCCAGATATTCCCGTTAGATCTCCTCCAGCATCTCCAGTTCTGAGAACATAAAGTACTCCGCCAGTTCAGCCGTCCAAGTGGGAAAGAGTCAGAATTAAAGTTCCATTTCTGGAAGAAAGCCAGAAGAAGATCTTTACCCACTGGATTCAGAAATATGATGAAGTTGTGCTTCATGGTCTCCAGTCGATGAAAAGCAAGGAAAAGCAGCGTGAGATCATATTTGTGTATAACTATTTTCAAGACAAGTACAAAAAGACAAAGCTCCAAATTACATCAGTCGATCAAATTCAATCTGATTTCTATTGGGTGTAAAGTATTCACAGTTCATGGTAACTAGAGAAGATGGTGAAAAGTATTATTTTTCTGAAGCTGATTTTCCCCGTCTTGAACCTAGAGATCTGTTGTTCCTACTTAGAGATTTAAAGACCAGAACTATCCGACCCGGGAAAGTTATAGATGCACTTGAAACCGTTAAGAGATACATGAAGTGTGCAATGAAGCTTGCCTCGGTAGAAGATTTTCAGATCGGGTTAGAAAGCAACCAACCGAAGATCAATCTGCTTAAGCCTGATTTGAAGATTCCTTCTGATGCCCAGAATGTACCAGTCTTCACAGTTTTAAAGTTTCTAGAATTCGGCATGACTTACGTGAACAACAAAGGTGAAATGCGTTTTATCCGGTTCAGTCAGATAGCCAGATTCTGCGATGGTACTTTGATGGTGCTAAAAGACAAATTGAAGCGTGCAATTGATAAAGATGAAAAAGGGGTTCAACCTTTGGATCCTAAATACAAGCCACTTGTTCTTGAAGCACTGGGTTTCGAAAGATATATGTTCCAAACTGGCGCGATTACCAACTTCTATTTAAAGGGGGAGATTGTTAGGGTGTTTTATTGGTTAAATAGAAGTTAAGGGTGAAATTTGTAATTCTTTAATAGTTTTAATTGTTAGATGGGCCCAAGCCCATAAGCCCATTGTCTTGTAAGCCTAAGTATATAAAGGCTGTTTTAGATTCATTATTAGTTTAGTCTCATTATTTTCATAATTCTCTAGTCAATAGGTTTACTTTCTCTGATAAGATATTCTCTCTGTAAACCTAAACCCGTTGATTGAATATTAATCATATGACTAGAGGTTGTGGCTATACTATTGTTCTTCACTGATATAACTGTTCGTGATTGCACTGTACTGGGATCAACAATATTCATCCAGATCTTTGCAAATCCAGACAAAATAGTCATGTAACACCTGAATCAACAAATGAACTAGTTAATATGCATGTTAGTAACACTAAGTCACTATGTGTAACTAATACACATCGTAAAGGAGCTTTTTGATGTTCACTCCCCCAGGGCTTCCATTCAATCATCGAAACACCACAAAGGTAATTTCTATAAACGTTATGACAAAGAAACAAATTCCTTGTGTGTTCGTGCAAGTGATTGAAAGAATTAAGCATTTGATGATTGCTATAAGGATCAATATTGTGTAAACCACTGAGACAACAGTAAGTTAAACACAGACTCAATGTGCATGATTGAAGTGCGAAGGTGGGGCAGACTTCCTTCTTTTCAATATCCAGATTTTCCAAATGAAAATTAGATAGCAAATGTGTTGTTTCCCCTTTGAAAATGAAACATTTTCCAGTTAAGAAGAAAATGAGTAGCTGGTGGGGGTAAATCAAGAGTTGGCATGGGCTAGTTGCCTGTTTCAATAATGTTCACCAAAGAAATGTGAAACACTAGATATGTGGCTGCCCGGCGCAGAAAGTAGTTGGTGCAGAGTTCTGATATTCTTTTAACTCTGTTCTCACACCCTCTTTCTTTTAAACATTCAGTTTACTTCTAACCGAACTCTCTTTTGCATTATATCTCACCACACAATACACACTCATTTCTTTTTGATTTCTCACACTCAATCACTATGGATTAACCTCTTGGGTAGGAAACACTGGTTAACGTGTATCTATAGAAGTTGTGTTAAATCCTAGCACACTGATCCCATGTTTTCCTATGAAGCATATTATGCTCAAAATGGTTTAACTTATCAGTTAAAGCTCAAAGATTAATAAGAAAACATTGAAAATTACACTTTCAAATTATAAAATCTGGTGAAGAATCGGAAAGTGATTTGAACTTTTGAGAACATGTTTTCAATGATTGAAAGTTGTCCTTCTTTCAACCATATATGAGATTAAGATAAAGTATTATACCGTGACGTGCAATCTTACATCTCATGAAGTTAAGCGTAAAGTCATAATAGATATGAACGTGTAAGCGTCTCTCAAACTTCAAAAGTCTTAAGTCATAGTCAAAGCATGTTTATTTACTGAAATTAAAAAGACAAAAAGCAGTAAAACAATGAAAGTATGAGTTCTGATCAGTAATAATCAGAAGTCATAGCCCTTTTACTCCCCCTGAAATTAAGCATCAGAAAATTATCATTGAAAAAGATATGTATTAAAATTTCAGAAAAGTATGTACTCCCCCTTGATTTTATCTGAAAAGAATTTAAATTCTGAAAAGTCAGATTTGATTGAAAAACTGAAAATTTCCTTGAAAGATGAAAAATCTATTTTAGAAAATACTAAAGAAATCTTTCAAAAGAAATTGGATGATTTGGAAAATTCAAATGAAACTTATCTTGAATCTTTGACTATTATGACTAATTTAAAAGATGAATTTTTGGATAAAATAAATAAGTTAGAAGAAAAGCTTTATCGAAGGAACCAATCTGAACAAACAATTTTTATGAACAAACCGAGGAGTGAAGAAGCTTTAAAACAAAGATGGGGACTTGGTTTTGACAATCCTCATAGTTTAAAAAAAGTGATAAACGAAGTTCCCACTTTATATAAATACGATTATCTAACTCTTGCACACTATGCTCCTCAGTTTAAATTCTTTTGGACTAGTGAAAAGCAAATTTTAGAAGTCGAAAATGAGAAAAGGACAAATAACAAGAAAAATGAAATTCCTTTTGTTTATACGTATGAAAATGCAAAATATTTTCCTGAAAAATCAAGGAAGGGAAGAAGAGTTTTAAATGAGATATCTCCTATCAAATCTTCAATGTCTGATGATTTTATTGCTCCTTATGCTTCTGATTCTGATAAGGAAAATATTTCTCCAATCATTTATGATTCGAAGAAATATACTCCTCCGTTAGTATTAGAAAGAAAAATCATAAATCTTGAAGATCAGATAGAAGATCAAAATATTTTGAAGAAAATTAAATCTGATATTATTCTTTCTTTCATGACGTCTAGTCTTGAAGAAAATTTATTTTCTCAAAAATCAGATTCTATTTCTAGACTTTCTTCTGATTATAAGGAAAACTAAAAGAAAGTTTCTAATTTTAAAATCTTTTCTCAAAATAATTCAGTCTCCGAGGCAAATTCAGATTTATTAGTTGATCAGATTGGTTGCTTAGATTAATTTATTTCTTCTGATTTAAATACTAAGTCTAAAATTCTTGATGATTCTTTTACGCTAAATGATCAATATTATAAACCTAAGCGTAAAAGAAGACGGTCAAAGAAGTCGAAGAAACGAGATACAGTTCTTTCTGACAGTTCTAATTCTTCCGATTCTATTCTTACAGATAGGACTTTGAGCGCTCAGTCAAAGAAGCAGATCTGGAAAGCAAAGTGGACATCAAATGTTTCTATGACTGAGGAAGATAGATATGTAGACAATTGTTATAAAAGTGATTCATTTGCTTATTGTAATAAAATTTTAAAATACTCTGTAAAGCAAATGTTTCAAATTTCCAAAAATGTCTCATATTCGTCTTCTGATTCTAGTTCAGATGATTATGCTTTCTCTTCTGATGATTGTGCTTATTATTCTGATGATCATGCTTCTCATATCAAATCTGCTTATTATTTCCACATAAGAACTGCAACTAACAAACACGGGCCCAATTTCAAGTGGGTACCCAAATCTTTATCTTATTCAAAGTTGCAGGCACCACATGTCAAGGGGGAGTAAATGAATAATGGCTTCTGAGTACTTCAGCTCAGAACCCGTACTTCATAGACTAAGACTTCTAAACAAATCAGTTTAGAACTCGTTCTTCAAAGCTTTTAAGCTTCTGACTAAATGAGATACTGTGAGTACATCAATTTTATTTCCGCTGCATTTATCTCTGATAATGATGTGTTCCAGTTTTTCTCATTAGTTTTTCAAGAATCTGAGCTTGTTCAACTATTTCTTGATTTTATATAAACCTAATTTTTTTTAAATGTAAGACAAATTATTTTTATAATGTGAAAGATGAAATAATTGAATTTTATTTTGTTCCAACTAAATATCAATTTGCCGAATTCTTTACATTTTATTTTTAATGAAAATTTTTTAACATCGGCATATTGAGTTTAAAAGTTTAAATCTTTATAAATTTTATTCTATACAGTAAAGTTTTACATTTTTTCTTTCTTTTGAATAAAATATGTGTCTAGGATAAATTTTCGAGTTTTTTTGTTTATATTAAAGTTTTTATATGGTCAAATTTCAAGTTTTACAAAAGTCGAAAAGTCAACAACATGTTTGAAACTTTTATTACTGCTTTAAAGTTGTGTGATTCGGAATATTTATAGTTTACAATGCTTGGAAAATTCTAAAAAGTCAAAATTATAGATTGTAATGAAAATATGGGCTAAGCACTTTTATGTAAAACTGAGTGATTGAGATGAATCTTAAATTCTTAAAATACAGAAATCTCTAAGTTTAAAAGTTTGTACCTGTGGCCTTTCTGGTTTGGGAAAGTAAGTTTCTCGGGATGCTTGTCATCTGGTCCCCTAAGGTCAATTGGTCTGAAAGTGATCGAACCCAAATCCTTCAATAGAACAAGATCGAAAGTCATGTTCTACTGGTATGAATGGGTTTAGGATATGTCGATGTAGCCTTTCTGATCTGGGAGAGTAAGTTCCAAGGGGTGCTCGACACCTAGTCTCCTAAGGCCAACTGGTTTGGGAGCGGCTGACCTAAATCCTGCAATAGGGTCAGATAGAAAGTTACGTTTACGGCATGTTCTTTACTTAATAAACTTTTTGATTCAAAAGATGCCAAAGAGCACACCATGTCAAGATGCCAATGTGCACACTGCTAAAAGATGCCAATGAGTACATATCTCATGATACTTGGTGATATGTTTAAGTTGCGATAAACCTATAAATTTGTGAAAGTCTTTAATTTTTGATGGATTAGTGTGAGTACATGCAAAGTTCTCTATTATATTTTTAGAATTGCATTTTCTTGAAGCTAATCGAAGATTCGCTTGTGAGCACACTGAATAGATTGCTGGAAGTTTTTGAAACTGAACATGTCTTAACTTGATATGCAATGAAACTTGTTTCTGTATCTAACAACATATGTTTGATTTCAAATGATTGATAAATCTGTAATATTTTACTGAGTAGAATTTGATTTGTTTAGTGTTTAAAATTTTATATGTTTAGTTGTTTCAAAATTTATATTCAGTATATTTTTTCTTTCTAATTTGATATTTGATTAGTGTGTTCTCATAAATATATTTTAATGGGTTTATGCATTATATAAGGGGGGAGTGAACAAAGAGAATAGTTTTCAAAGTTTATATCTGTTTTTGAGGGGAAGTATTTGATTTTCTTTACATAACTGCTAACTCGAATTGTCATATCTAGTGCATTTGTGTAGGGGGAGTCAAAGAGCTTAAAAAGGTAAAATTTTTCTGAGTTTAAGTCAGCTTTGCGCCATCAGTTGGTCGCGCAAACCTTGCTTTGCGCAACCCGTGTGTCACACAAATCTTCCTTTGCGCAACCTACGTCTTGCTTTGCGCAACCAACGTCTTGCACAAACCTCCCCTATTTTCTCTATTTCTTTGATTTTGCAGATCTTACGCTGTCTCGTCTCCAACATTTACATGACGAAGTTGATCAAGATCATCAAGGTCATAAGGGGGAGAAGTCAAGGAGAAGTTAAAGAGACAAATAGCTTAAACGTTTATCTGCTGATCAAGATTCGCTCAAAGATTCTATTCTGTCAGCTACAATTAGTTCTTTTGTTGTTCCTGCTCCGACTACCACAGTTCATTCAAGGTCATTCAAAAAGGTGTGTCATCTAGAGCACAAGTTTCTGATCCAGACTTGTCAAGGAAGCAATGATAACTCAATCTGAAAGATGCTGAGAAGAAATTTTTTCTTAAAAGTCAGAAAGCTTCACAAAGTCGCTTTAATGGTCCGTGCTGATTTAGAAGATCATTTTTGAAGACCAAAGCGCCAATGATTACTAAGGGGGATATTGTTAGGTCTGATTTTATAGTAATCATTGTATTTATAGGTCTTGGTCAAGTACTGTGTTTAGATTGAATATTCTGTGTTGTTTAGGCCAAGGGTATTTAAGTCCCTTTGGTCTTTGTGTCTTGTAAGGGATTCTATCACTTTCAATATTCATACTTACATTTGGCACTCTCTTGTTTCTCTCTCTAAGATTTAGAGATCTTTGGATTAACAATTGATTTCCTCATTGGAGTATTGGAGTACAATCTCTTATCAGCACAGGAGTAAGGTCTTTTGATCACTGAAGTGCGAGTCCTAAACTATTGTGTTTAGAAGTCATTCTTCGTTGAAGTACGGGTCCTAAGCTGAGTTACTTAGAAGCCTCTGTTCTCCTACTCCCCCTTGACAGAAGGTGCCTGCAACACAGATTCATCCCTTTTCTTTGGTATCCATTTCCATTTGGATCCAACTGTGTTAGCACTTGATTTTGGTACCCATTGAAATTTGGGTCCGCTTTTTCTTTGAAAACCATATGAAGAGTTAGAATTATAAGAGTGTACATGATATGTACCAAACCAGTTATCAGAATCTTGACAAGAGGCATAATCATATCTATCATAATTGGAAAACTTTCTAGTAGACAAAGATAACTGGAATAATTGTTGTCTTGAAAATTTCTTGCGAGAATCAACAAGTTTTGGTTTAGAAAAAGCAACATCCACAATTATATCATCTTTACTAGTAGTAGTCTTATTACAATCAACACTAGAACATGATTTATCCTTCTCATCTATCTTCTTCTTAGGTTGCCACTCAGACTTAACTCCAAGCATTTTCTTGCTCATTTATGAAACATTTGAAACTTGAGAGTTAGAATTTTGAGAATCAAATGAATGCTTCTTCTTTGGCTTACCAGTAGTGATCGATTTCTGTGAATGTTGAGATTTCTTCTTACCTTTAGCATTCTTAGTTTTTACAAAAACTGATTTATCAACTTTCGTTGATGTTGCACCTTTCTTAAACGTACTGGATAATCCAAAGGAATTCACAACAAAAGGCGAATGATTAGGTAGTTTGGTACTAAAATCAAATTGATCAAAACAATCATCTAAAACACCATCACAATTTAGAAAATCTAACCCTTCATCAAGTAAACCAAACATATCTTTAGATTTTGAAGCCTTGGTTTTGTGAGAAAGAACTGAATACTTAAGCACAGTAGAAAACACTTTCTGTTCAATATCAATCAAAGTTCTTTCATTTGATAAAGATTTCTCAAGTTTAGAAATTTTACTTTCCAAGACGAGAGGAGGAACGTAAAGCATACCTTTGATAGGCGTAGCCTCCAGTTCTTTTTTAGAATAAGTTTGGAAAAATTCATTCGAAAGAGATTTTGATGGAACAGAACTATAACTACTATTCAACTTCGCATAACGAAATGGAAGTTGGAATTTAGTTGTGTTCTTTCTTTTTTCTGTTTCCTTGGCTTCATCCTCTTTTGACAGTACAGTCCAGAAAACTTTAAGGTTAGGGTATCGTTGAGAAAGTCTTAAGAAAGTAAAATCATAAAGTGCAGGCACTTCTGATATACCATTTTTAAGGTAATGAGGATTCTCATAACCCAGTCCCCAATTCTCTCTATTCTTTTTGGGTTTGTTTAGATGAATGGTTTGTTCAGTTTGACCGAGTGAGTATAACTTCCCTTCCAAAGCATTTAATTTTGCAAGTAAAGATTTGTTTTCTTCAGAACACGAAGAATACATTCTAGTAAGCTCTTTAAAATCAAACTCACACATTCTCAATTCAGAATTTGTTTCAGTTATCTCTTTGAGAATTATAGTCTTTTCTTTAGCGCAATTATCAAAGTTTTTATGCATTGTCTCAATCAATACTTTCTTCTCAGGAATATCCTCGCTAAGTTTCTGTATTGATCGATTTTTGTCATTGATAACACCCTTTTCGCGCTTAAGCTTTGACTCTAACTCTTCGAGTTTAGTCAACATGGCATGCATTTGATTTAAGAAATCTGATTGAGTTAAATCACATACCTCATTTTCCTCGTCATCGGAATTAGCTTCAGCTTCTGTTTCCTGCTTGACCTCACCCATCAAGCATAGGTGAGCTGTCTCGTCCTTCTCTTCATTCTCATCTTCGTGGTCTGAATGATCTAGCCAGTATTCATCTTTTGCCATCAATGCCTTTCCAGCCTCCTGTTGCTTGGCTAGAAGCATTTTGTTTTTGTAGTAGTCTGAGTTTCTGACTTTGGGTCTTCGGCAGTCTTTGGCAAAGTGACCTATTTTGCCACAGTTGTAGCACTTAGGAGGTTCTGACTGACTGGACTCTTCAGCTTTATACCTTTTCTCTTCCAGCCTTCTTTCCTCTACTCTTTTACCTTCAAGTCTCTCCTTGTGAACATAGTTGCTTGGACCAGAAGAATACCTCTGACTGTTTGAGCTTGACTTTTTGTAGAACTTTCTTTGAAAAGCCTTAGTCAGCATAAGCATTGTCTGCTTCAGTTTTTCACAGTCATCCGAGTCAGAGTTTGCTTCACTTTCAATTTCTTCTGATTCAGACACAATCATCTTGTTCTTCTTCTTCTTCACAACAAGAGCAATTGAGTCAGCACTTGTCTTTTCAGCCTGTCTCTTCTTATCCATGATTTCACCCACCTCTTCTTCATTCTGTTTGAGGGTTTCATACACCTCATGAAGTGGAATCTCGTTTAGATCTTTTATTTGCTTCATTTGTCTGGAAAACCTCTTCCATTCAGGCTGGAGAATGCTGAGGAATTTGACATTCAGCTCTATTTGTGATTTGTTGACCTTGTTCTTGCTTAGATCATTCAGCAAGGTCACGAATCTGTCATATGTTCCTGCTAGTGACTCTCCAACTCTGCCTTTGAATTCTTCATAGTTGTTTAGGCAGTTGGATATCTTCAGCTGGTTTCCAACTTTTGAACCTAGCATCATCTTCTCTAGCTGATCCCACATCTCTTTGCCAGAGGCCTTGTAGTTGTCTATCTTCACATATATTTCATTTGGAATGCCTTGAAGAATGTAATACTTTTCTAATCTATCACCTCTTGCTCTCTTTAGGTTATCACCATCGAGCTCATCAAACCTAAGTGGATAATCTATCTCCTGAGTACCCTCCATACGAGTCTTCATAACAGGTGCCATAATTCCTTCTTCTAAAGATTTCCTGATGAATTCACCCAACTCATGTCTTTCAATGAAGTCCATGAACCGATCTTTCCACTGCTCATATTCTCCCTTGAAGAGTACTGGTGGCTTTGTGTCAGTTCCGATAGCTAGAGCTTCTCTTGATGTCATCCTGTTTGATTTGATGTGCAATAAGAACTTGTACTTGATCGTTAGTCCAGATAAAATCAAATGAAATTCAGAAATAAAATGTCCAATTTTAACCAAGTATAGAACTGACGCAAAAGTACAATTTTATGCTAAAAGAAGGTAGCGCAAAAGACAAGTTTGCGCTATGTGTGGGTGGCGCAAAAGACAACTTGCGCTATGCAAAGCTGGCGCAAAAGATAACTTGCGCGAAACACAATACTTGAACACGCAAGATAAACTTTGCGCTAATAGAGTCTGGCGCAAAAGTAACTTCGCGCTAGAAGTGACCGGATATTGTAGATTTTGTAGATTTTTTTTGGATATTGATATGGGTTATTGGATATTGATATAGTAAAACAAATACACAAAATATCGAAAAATAAATAAATATTATGAACTCAGATATAGTAAAACCAATACACAAAAGGATTTAATTTTAATTTTTTTAAAAAAAATACCAAAATTTCCGACGGATTTCCGGCGGAAAAATCCGTCGGAAAATAAATAAATAAATAAAATATCGAAAAAGTCGTCGAAAATATTGTTCTTTTTTATTAAATATTTTTTTAAAATAATTTAAATAAACTTTTCGTTGGATTTTTCCGCCGAAAATTCACCGGACTAAATTTGTTTAATTAGATAAATAATTATTTCAGGTTAATTATTGAAAAAAAGTTCCGGTGGATTTCAGGCGGAAAAATCCGCCGAAAATTTTTGATCCGCCGAAAAGTCCGCCGGAAAGTTGTGTTTGCCGCGCCCCGCTTTTCGGCCGCCGAAAATCCGCAGAAAATGCAAATTTCCGGAGGATTTCCGGCGGATTTGGCCGTCGAAAAAAGTCAAAAATTTAGTAGTGAAAGAAAGTGACAAGACTTGGACTTAGAATTGTATATTGTTGAGAATATAGGATTTTCTTCAAAATCCTATGGAAACTTGATCTGGTCCTAAAGTTTTTAGTTTTAAGAAAAAAAAATGTTGCATATTTCTTGAACATATCGAGTTTATTTTCTAATCCGAACAAAAGTTTCATATTCTATATCTTCATATTTTGTATATTTTTAAATCCTTGCCCTGTTCTTTTAAAAAAAGATAAATAAATAAACTCTTTAGCCTTTCGAAAATGGAATTTTTTCTTTAAGTTTGTTTCTTCAAAAGATATCACAAATTTTACTCCCTTCATTCATACACATTTTTTTATCTTCCTTTAATTCTCATTGTGTAAAATTTGTGATAACATCTTTCACTCAGCCAAAGAATTGTTCTCTTGAACGGATTCTATTTACAAAAATAAAAATAAAAATATCGTGGAAAGTTTCTATCCTCTCTAACCCAAAAGGACCTTTTTTCGTGATGGGTACCAAAGAAGCTTTTTTTTTATTATTGTAGGAACCAAGTCGTAAATAACTTTGGTACTTGGACAACTGGTGTTCAAGGCATATGACTGGACTCTAACCCTGCTGATCATTTATGTGTCTTAATGTGGTCCTTCTGTAACCTTCGAAGATATTTCCAAAGTCTTACCAAAGGATATGGTGTACTCTCTAATGGCTCGGTTACCTTTAACCGAGTATCCTGTAACTTACGCATGATATGTTGTGTGTCAGTCAACTTTGTGATCAAGGTTTCATAACAAACCTTGGAGAAGGTCAATGCACTATTCTTGCTTATTCTGGCAATTAATAATGTCTATGTGATTAACATAGATTAATCGGACACTATGTGATGTTTCATGTTCTATGATAGAAAACCAAATATCGTATTTTTTCATGTGTTCAGATGTGCATGTTATATTCTCAATTATCAAGATTTGTCGGGAATGTTCGATTCAAAATATGATGAAGACATCCTTGTTGGATACTCTCTTCTCAACCCATTTGGTGATCAACAAGCAAACTCCAACGCATGGTATGACGCTCTTTCTACTCTTCCTTTGGAATAATCTCTTTTCTCATGGTAAGAATGACAATACCCTCTTTCTTAGGAAACATAAAGGTAACATCATTTTTGTACAAACTTGTGTCGATAATATCATATTTGGTGCCACTAAAGAAACTATGTGTAAAAAGTTTTCAAAGCTCATACAAAGAAAATACAAAATGAGTATGTTGGGTGAACTCACATCTTTCTTAGGACTACAAGTCAAGAAATCTGATAAAGGCATGTCTTTAAATCAAATAAATTTCTTTAAAGGCCTTTTAAATAAATTTGACTCCTTCTAACTACTCACTCATGAAAACTTTGATGATACCTCCTTTGAAACTGGATTCAAACCTGATGGCAATTCGGTGAATCTTACCAGTTACGAAAAGATGATCAACTCTTTAATTTGTCTTTCTATTAGTCGGCTTGATACCGGATTCTCCACATATCTTTGTGTAAAATACCAATCATCCAAAAGAATCCCACTCATCAGTTGTTAAATGCATTTTCAGTCTGTAAAGCTGATAAAAAGAGTACAACTGGAAGTTGTCAATTGTTGGGTGGAAAGTTAGTTAGTTTGACCAACACCTAGTGTCCATCTCAATAGTTGAAGCTAAACTTGTTGTTGTCGGTAGCTATTGTGCCCAAGTTCCTTGAATGAAAAACCAGTTAACTAAAAATGATCTTTCATGTAAAGAAATTCCTATTTTATGTGACAATCAAGTGCAATAACTATCACCAATAATCCAGTGGTTCACTCTCGTACCAAGCACATTGATATTCGTTCTCATTTTATCTGAGATCATGTGATAAAAAATGGTGTTGAACTTTATTATTCTTACTAACTGTCAACTCGTTGATTTATTTACCAAACTTCTTGATGAAGCTCGATTTAGTTTTCTGATATGCGAGTTAGGAATGTTATACGTTGACAATTAAATTTCTAAGTCTACACTAGCTTGTGTACCTTAGCTAGTCAAATTTATTAATTTTATATTATTTATGGTTAACATTTTAAAATAGTTTCGATGAAATAATGTTTGTTCAACTTATCAATTTTTATCATTGATGATTGTTCAAATTCAGGATTCGTGTATAATTTTTTTAAATGATCTATGATAAAACACAACCATGAAAAGACTAAAAAAAACTGTTTGGTTTTTTAAAATGATGATATGTTTTTGGTTGCCATTAAAAGAAAATATATATATATATATATATATATATATGTATATATATATATGTATATATATATATATATATATATTACACTTGAATCGGGTTCAAACGAGAATGATACCTATTTAAAAGAATATGAGAATAATTTTGGACCAATCATTTCACTAAATAATACCTTAAATAGAACTTTCTTAAAAATCGCCCAAAATGGCATATGTATCATTTGATGTGTACATATTATATATGGAAACTCATTTATTTCTATATAAATTATGTAATAAATTTCATTAAGGTATTTATTCATGATTTTTTATAATTTTCATGATTTAAGCATGATTAATTATTTATTTATTTACTTATTATTTTTACAACATTAAAATAAGTGTGATTTAGTTTTTTATTTTAAATATTTATCTTTATTGAATTAATTTATTTAAGAAATTTTATAATTTTCATCAAAAATCACATGTGATATCCGCAATTAACTGACATTTTTTCATAAGAAAAAACTCGCGAATTTTCGTCAATGTATCATATGTGATATTGATCATATTAGAAAATGAATGTAAGTTATATACACCAATACACGTGATATGTGTAAATTATGAATTACGTTTTGAAATACATGTGTGTTACTCCCGAAGGTGCTAAACAAGTTTGTAAAAAGGGAGGGGGGTTGAATACAAACACAAATTTTTATGGTTTAATAAATTGTTTATTGATAACTCAAATCACAATTTACAGTTTGTTGCGGAATAAGATTAAGTAAACCTAATCTAAACAATATCAAGAAACACTAAGAGGTTTGCATTTAGAACTAGAGAGAAAAGGTTAAGGGAAATATAGAAAGCAAGGGTTTCTATATGGTTCACTAAGAGAAAAGGGATAGAAGGTGACCTTTCAAAATGAAGTTTAACCTTTCTATTGATACCTTATGCATTTAATACATGGCAGGGGTACTTTACATGTGTCATCATTTGGTTGGTTGCATGCCTCTGATTTTTAGCGACATGCTCTTGGCCGACTGGTGAATAGTGTAGACTTCAGAGTTGTCGTACAATCTGCAGCAAAAGTATGTTTCCTCTGATAGATTGTACTTCTTGTGCAAGGATAAGACAAAAGAACCTTGTAGTGTAAGCTTCGTGATCACTGATAGCTGAAGGAGTCTTTCTTCAGGGAATCTGAATAGGGATCAACTATAGCTAAAGCTTTTCTTTGTAGTTCTTCACGTGTGTGGACTTTTCTTGGTTTCACTGATATCCACATCAAATAATGAGTAGACTTGTCACTTGTTCATCAACTTTGTCTTCGATGTCAATGATGAACGTCTTTGTTGCAAAACTTGTCTTGAGAGATTACATTTAACATAATACATTAGAAACTATCAGCAATACTGAACAGACTCAATATGTGATCACTGATGGTGAAACACTAATACATACATATATTCAATGTGATTTTCACTAAGTATTTCAAATTATCATTATCAAATCACTGAGAGAGTTTGGATCAACAATATCCCCCTATTTGATGATGACAAAGCAATAAGAGAAAACTACTTTATGTTTCAAAATATAAGGTTAATCAAGACTCATAACATACATGTCCCAATTACTATTTTGAGGGATCTTTTACAGTACTGATGGAGTAAAGTACTTCACTGAAATTTTCATTAATTCGTAAAAGAAGATTACACAAGGAATATGAAAAATTACAAGTACAAGTGAAGTCCTATACTAATACTATAAGCCTAACTAATAGATTATAAGAAGAAAGACAATGTATCAGCTAAGTTGGTTCTTCCTTGACTGGGAATTCTTCTACAACAATCATATGGTCGGGTATCTCTTCTCCTCTCTGTCTTCGATCCACGCCCCCTTTCGAATAAGAGATTTGATGAGGGTCCCTGATGTTGAACTATCGCACCAGATGTATAGAAGGTCCTTCAGATGTGCTAGAGGGCAGAGAGGAATCTCTGAGACTTGTTGCAACCTGATGATTTCATCGTCGTCATGGAAGATTATTCCATAGCGATGACTTATCACCTTGCCCAGGTACAAAGGGTCCCCCAGGGGGCAGTGATAAGTATAGAGCAGAGAGATCTGGTGAACATCCAACTACTGCGTCTCTGGAGAATTTGATGCTTGAATCATTTTTTATCACTGCATGATTATCAGATGAGGAGGCAAGTTTTCTTTTAGCTGTTCTTGGATTCTATGGTAGAGTTGAGGGCACACTCATTCTAGAAGTGACCCTGTTGATGAGAGCTTCAAGTAGTTCTTCAACATGGCCTCTGTGCTTTGAATTTGATTTCTTCAATGCTTCCTTGAACTCCAACCTTTCATAGAATCCGAAGTCCTCCATCTTTGAAAGATACATAGCTTTTGACGTGCCATCTCTTCTGAAAATATCCATTGTAACAGTGAGTTAATTCTTCTTGCTCTTACTTGAGATATTCCTTGAGATAGTCACCACTGAGATCCTTGATTGGTCAGATCGATGATGAAGCTTCTTTCTTCACCAAGCTAGATCATGATCACTAGCCTCTTTTGCTTTTCGGTTCTCCTCCTTAATTTCTTTTAGAAGGGTTGCTTGAACTTTAAACAGATTTTCCTTCATCTTTTTATCTTTGACCAGGGTTGATTATACCTTAAGGGCCAAGGAGGCATCCTTTCTACAATCAACATAGAGACGTTCAGCCCATATCGATTCTTCTATTTCTTCCGGGGATAAAATGACAAGTTCTTCGAAGGTGTCTTGAGGAGGGATCTTCGGCCTTTGACTTTCAAGATGAAGAATCATCTCTGACCACCTCTTGTTTTCATCCTCTGACCATTTGAGAAGTCGAGAGGGTCTGTTGGGATGGCTCAGTTCTCCTTCTTCTTCTCCTTCTTCCCTCCCCATCCCCCTCCCCCTCCTCCTCCTCCTCCTCCTCCTCCTTCTTCTTACTGGGATTATTGACAGGTCTTCAGCTGGGGTCGCTAGGATTATTTGAAGAGCAGCTCCCTTAAGCAAGGGAGAGAAATAACTGATCAAAATCGGGAAAAAAGTCAGTGTTTATTTATTGGAAGGAAAAAGATAAAGGCTAGAAATGAGAGAAGGGTTTAAGGTGAGAAAAGAAGGATAAGAGAACGATGGAGAGGCATACCTGAGAAGGATTCTCCCCCTCAGATGGTGAAAGAGCTTCAGTTTTCCTTCGGCAACAATCCCCTTTTGCTTGCCTTAGGTTGAAGGATCTGAACTTGTATCCTTTCTCTCCCCTGCTTCTTGGATGACTACGCCTCTTTGAGTTAGAACACTGATGGTGGCTGGAGTGAACCACATCAAGGGATCATCCTTGTCATCGTCATCTTCATCATCAGTGCCCTTAGAGCCTTGATCATCGAGATCAAGATCTTCTTCATCATCTTCCTCCTATTCTTCTTCATTTTCATCTTCAGCAATCACTGTAGAGGGGGGAGGGGCTTGATCAACAACAACGGTATTATCCCCCTCAACATGAGGAGGGTCTTCCACATTAACCTCTGTGTCATCAACATTCTTCTCCCCCTCTTTGTCATCATCACAGTGGGAGGTAGCAGCAACAACTTCAGTAGCGGTTGATGGGGAATCAGCCTTCAGTGTCTTTAGCCTATCTTTGATTGTCGAAATGATGGAGGTTGCCTCGAATATAAAGTCCACAACGATGGTCAAGGACAACCTGTCATTGTCCATGAAGGAGGTTTCAGGGACAGGAGTTGGTTCACTCAGCTTTTGAAGGATGTCACTGAGTAGCTGATTGGTGACATCCGTCTTGCCACTGAGGGTCTTCACCTCAGTGGTTATCTTGTCGATGTGGCCATTTAAGAACTAGAGTGCGAAGGTATTGTTGGCCACGTCCATCTTCATCGACTTCACTTCCTCTTGAAGAGCAGAGATCTGAGAAGCCTCAGCTTTAGAGGAGAGGGAGGAAGTGAGATCCTTCATGGCATCACCAGTAGTGTTGATTGTTGTGGTGTTTTCGCTGATGTTAGTGGAGAGAGAGCACACCTTCTTGTTCACCTCGCTGAGAGAGGTGTCGATGGTTGCCAAAGTAGGACCTGTAAAACACGTTAATGTTTGAGCAAGTGATTGCTCGGGCTTATATAGAAGGGAGGAAGACGTGTTGGGATTTGGGGAATACCTGATGGAGCAAAGAAATTGAAGAAATCCATGTCCCACACCAACGAAGTCTAGGACACATTTATTTGCTAAGAACCTCCGAGAGGGAGGCCATCAGGTCCTAAGAGATTTGTCATCTCTGGAAGTTGTAAAATAAGAGAATTAGAGACCGAAGAAGGAGATGGAAGGGATAAGAGTATTAAAAGAAGAGCACTATGTTGCTCAAATTTACTTCAGCTATACTTTGAGGCGCTAATAGACTGTGGGTAGATACCAACATTGATTTAATGATAAGAAGCACTGAAACGGTTGGTACGAAGACTGTGAAGGAGCGATCCATGAAGGCGTCCAGGGTTTTGTCTGTTGAGAGACAATCACTATTGATGACGTATGCTGAGAGGCTAGCTCCGTAGTCTTCTTGGACTTTTTGGAGTGGCCAGGAAGAGCTGTTGACTTGCATTTTGAGGTGGTGGTAGCGGCAGGGATAGTCGTTGAAGTAACCGTAGGCGTGACCGCTGAAGGAGAAGAGAGGAGAGACAAGCGTGAAGATTAGAAAGACTCATCTTATTCTCAGCAGGATCTATATCAAGAATTCGGTCCCGTCCTTGGAGAGCTGACAATCACCCTCTTTTGGGTAGAGATCACCCAAGAAGAGTTGCAGTAGGGCCGATATGAAGCAAACATATGGGACTTTGGTCTCCCTGACAGGCTTCTCGACTTTTGTCAGCAGGTCGTCAAATATGATCCCTGCATAATCCACGTTTCTCCCAAAGATGAGGGAGAAAGCCATCTGCAGTTGTACCTTATAACATGTGAGAAGACATAGTTCAGTTCAGAAGGCATTTTGGCCTTCAAAATCTTGGTCAACCTCTTGGTAGGTATCTTTGATGTTGGCTTCAGGTCCCACTTATATTCCATTAAGTCTAGGAATTTTATCAGCTCTTCATCAATGGGTAGAGCTTCAAATCCTTCCCCTGTTTTTGAGGGAAATCGAAGAGTGGTGCGGATGGGATTTGGAGTAATAGTCCCTCCACCATGTTGAGTCTGGAAGGCGATGACCATCAGCGGTTTTCCTAGCTTGGTGGTTACCTGAGCCTTCTCAGCAGTGAACCAAAACTGCTGAAGTAGATCTTGGATGGTGGAGGAGCGACAGTGAGGGCATAGGCCAATGGAGAGGCCTTCAGGAACGTTGCTGCCTTAAGAAGGTGAGTGGAGGGCTTCTACTTGGGAAACTCCAGTAGGGCAAGGTGGTTGTTGCCGGAGAACTGAACTGCAAGAGTGTTCGAATTTGACATTCTTTGACTTGATCAAAGTGGTTTGAGATGCCATTGCTGAAAGAAAAAAGAATAGAAGACCAAAGGTATTTTTAGAGAGAGAAAAGAAATATGGAAAGGTTTACCAGTTTGCTTTTTAAGAAAGAAACTTGTAAAGAAGGATTTCCAATATTTTAGAAAAGAAAGAGAAGAAATAAAAATATGTTCAGTTTGCTTTTTAATAAGGAAAACATGAACAATCTTAAAAATATTAAGCCTTAAAAATCAAAAGTTTTTTTGAATGAAAATCATGAAAGAAATGATTTTAGAAAGAAAAATAGTTTTTGATCTAGAAAAATAGTTTTTGATCTAGAAAAATGTGATTGGGATAAATAGGATAGAATTTTATTACTGACTTAATGCACAAACTCTGAAAAGGTAATCTTCAAGGTTCAACATTCCAAGCTCGCTGATGAGAAAGTTGAATCTTGTCTCATTAAGAGTTTGGTAAAGAGATCGGCTAGCTGATAGTCAGTAGGAATAAAATGAAGTTCTATATCTCCATTCATTACATGATCTATGATAAAATGATATCTGATTTCAATGTGTTTGGTCATTGAGTATAGCACTAGATTGTTTGCTAAAGCGATGGCACTTGTGCTGTCACAATAGAATGGAATTTTGGAGAGCTGAAGGTCATAGTCTAAAGTTGATTTCTCATCCATAATACATGAGCACAAAAACTTCCAGTGGCTCCATACTCAGCTTCAGCTGTGTAAGTGGACATCGAATTCTGTTTTTTACTTATCCAACTTATCAGTTTTCCACCTAGGAGTTGACAGCCTCCTGTGGTGCTTTTTTTTTATCCAGTTTGCAACCTGCAAAATCACTATCTGAATAGCTAGTTAGATTGAACCCTGAGTCTTTGGACTACCAAAGACCTAGGTTCAGAGTTCCCTTCAGGTATCTGAAAATTCACTTTACAGTAATCAGATGGGATTCCTTGGGTTCTGATTGATATCGTGCATAAAGACATCTAGAGTACATAATATCAGGTCGACTCACTGTAAGATACAGCAGGGAGCCTATCATTCCTCTATAGGCAGTGACATTAACATGTTTTCCAGAGGGATCCTAATTTAATGTCAGTGCAGGTGCCATAGAAGTTTTCATCGTTGATGTTTGAGTGAGATCAAACTTCTTTAGCATATCTTTAACATACTTACCCTGATGAATAAATGTACCTTTATCAAATTGCTTGATATGAAGTCCAAGGAAGTAAGTTAGCTCACCCATCATACTTATTTTATATTCTTTCTTCATTCTTTCAGCAAATCGACTACTCTAAAATGGGTTAGTAGAACCAAATATAATGTCATCAACATATATTTGAACAAGAATAATACGACCTTTTATCTTTATGAAAAATAGTGTGTTATCAATTTTGCCATGCTCAAATTTTTTAGAGATAAGGAAGGATAAGAGAATGTCATACCAAGCACGAGGAGCTTGTTTTAACCCATAGAGAGCTTTATCTAACTTATAGACAAAGTGTGGATTATTAGGGTTAAAGAACCCTGGGGGTTGTTCAACATAGACTTCTTTAGTCAACTTTCCATTTAGGAATGTTGATTTAGCATCCATTTCATATACTATAAAGTCTTTGCGAACTGCATAGGCAAAAAATAAATTGAATGGCTTCGAGCCTAGCCACAGGGGCAAATGTCTCATCATAGTCTATGCCTTCCTCTTGTCTATATCCCTAAGCAACTAGCCTAGCTGTGTTGCGGGTTATAGTCCCATTTTCATCTAACATGTTTCGATACACCCATTTGGTGCCTATAACAGTTTTGTCAGATGGTTGGGGAACGAGATTCCAAACCTTGTTTCTTTCAAACTCAATCAGCTTTTCTTGCATAGCGCTGACCCAGTTTGGATATCTGAGGGCATCATCAGTCTTCTTTGGTTCGAGAAGAGGGAGAAAGTTAACAAAGAGACAGATGTTACCTGAACTTCGTCGAGTCTGAATACCTGCATCTAGATCACCGAGGATTTGATCTATGGGGTGATTCCTAGTCTATCTTTGAGCGGGGATGTGAACATTTTTTTCAGATATTGGATCAGTAATAAGAATGTTTGTTGAGGAAGAAGCTTCAACCTGAGGTTCATTAGTTATCAACTGTTGAGTTTCAGGTTAAATATCATTCACTGAGATATCTTCAAAGATGGTAGGCGATTCAGAGTTTGGAAGATCAGATGGTGGTAAAATGTTTAGGGGAACAACTAAAACCCATGAAGTGGATTAAGTGTTAGGTGGAATGATGTCTGGATCATCATCAACATTTAGGGGATTTTCATGATGGTGTGAGTTAAAGAGAGGTTCAGTTTTTCCATAATGAGAAAACATCCAGGCATAAGTTCATCATTGTCAGTGATAGATTTTGAGTTTGCTGATCTAGATTCATCAAAGGTGAGGTGGATTGTTTCTTCTACTTTTTGTCTTCTCTTGTTGAAGACTCTGTAGGCTGTAGATATTGAGGAGTATCCAAGAAAAATCCCTTCATCAGCCTTCAAGGGTATCTCTGTTGTTTCAAATAAAGCACTGACAACCAAATATATGAAGAAACCTGATAGAAGGCTTTCTCCCATGGAAAAGTTCATAGGCAGGTATGTTGAACCTTTTGATAATCAACAACCTGTTTTGAGTGAAACAAGTCGTATTGATAGCTTCTGCCCTAAATTGAGTTGGAAAATGAGAATCACTGAGCATTGATCTAGCAACTTCAATGATCGTTCAGTTTCTTCTTTTAGTGACCCCATTTTGCTGAGGAGTTCTCACTGCTGAGAAATTGTGGGAGATTCCCAAGCTCTCAAAGAAGTTGTCCAGGGAACTATTTTTGAATTAAGTTCCATGATCACTCCTTATTGAGCGAACAGTTAAGTTTTTCAACACTTCCATCTTTCAAACAAAGGTTATAAGTTCATCTGGGGTGTCACTCTTAGAGCGAAGAAATATCACCCATGTATAGAGAGAGTATTCATATACTATGACAAGAGTATATTTCTTTCCAGCTATGGATTGAATATTGACAAGGCCAAATAAATCCATATGCAAGAGTTGAAGAGGACTTGTCACTAATGAAACTTGCTTAGACTTGAAACTAGCTTTAGTATGCTTTCCCTATTCACACGTTGAGCAAAGAGATTCCTTGGCATATGAATGTTGAGGTAGACCGGAGACTAGTTCCTTTGAGGATAGAGTGTTAAGTGTTTTGAAGTTGAGATGAGAGAGCCTCTTATGCCATAGCCAGTTGACATTAGATGAGGCTTTGGAAAGAAAACAGATGCTTTCAGTGGTTGTAGAGCCCATGTTTATTACATTAACATTTTTCATACGATAACCGCTGAGAGCAAGTTTTCCATTTTTGTCCATCACTGAACATGCCTTTTGTAGAAAAGCACACTTTGAAGTCTTTATCACATATCTAACTAATGCTGAGAAGATTATGCTTCAGTCCATCTACATAAGCGACTCTTCGGAAGGTAGTTGTACCACTGCTGAGTACACCAAACCCTCAGGTATAACCTTTTCCATTTCCACCAAAGGTCATTGAGGGACCTTTCTCTTCCTTGTATTTAGTGAGCAGGTCCTTTTCACCAGTCATATGTCGAGAGCATCCACTATCTAGATACCAGATACCCTTCGAGACCTACAAACATAAGGAAGATCAAGTTTTGATTGGTACCCACTTTTCAATTGGTCTAGGGGAGTTCGTGGAGATGGAAGGTTCAACAGTCTTCACAACATCTGAAGATTCAACGTTAGTGGTAACCTTCACTTTAGTTAATTTCTTAACTTTAGTAGCATTCTTCACCTTGGCAGATTTCTCAGCTTTGGTTACCTTTTTAGCCTTAGAGGCATTCATCTTCACTTTGGCTATCTTTTCAGCTTTTGTGGCATTGGGACTTTCACTGGCAATATGGTCAGTAAGTCCACAATGGTAGCATTTTCTATATCTGAAAGTGGCTTTTAAAACCAGGAGCATTAGAAAACTTGAGATGAGCTAGGCCAGCTCCAAGAATGCCTTTAACATTAGATCTCGGAAGAACTTTCAGATCTTCTGATTTTTTAGGATTGATGTCAATCTTCAGCTTTGGAGTAGATCTCAGAATATTACCAGTGATCTTAGATCCAGAGCTAGATGGTTGACTAGCTTAAAGTTTAGAAGGAGTCTTCTTCAGCTTTGCTACTTTTGTAGCCTTCTGAGGATGATGGGAAATAGATTTCCCTTTATCAGCGAGACTTAAGCTTTTTGATAGATCCTCAAGGATAGGGTTAGAGTATGAGGAGCACTGAGAAGAGGAATTGTCAAGGATAGAGGAGACAAACATTCCAAACTTAAGCACGGAATAGTCTCTACTAGATTCATCCTTTTCAGATTTGTAACCGAGATAGGTTTTATGATGAGCAAGGATTTGAGCACTTATGATCTCAGTGATCTTAGTTGAGGATTTACACCATCCTTGAACTGTAGCCTTTTCAGCTTTGAGAGCAGCGATAACTTGTTCACGTTTAATGCTGATGATCTCATTAACAATGATTTGATCTTTTAAACTTTCTTCTAAAAGAGTTAGTTCCTTGATCCTCAAATGCCATTTTTCAAGCTATTCAGTTAAATCAACTTTTTTTTTTCAGCTAATGTTTTACCTATTAGTGCATTGTATAAATCAATCATCAACATATCAATTGTGCGACATTTCTCAGCTTCAAAAAGGGAGGGATCAGTAGAGATTGATACTTGAGAGGAGATAAAGCTTATGGATGATTCTGATGGTTCTTCCATTTCTTCTTTAATCTCAGCCATGAGACAGAGATTAGCGACATCTTTTTCATCAGAACTTGATTCTTCTGATTCAACTCAGTCGTGTTCTTTAGCGATTAGACCTTTACCTTTTCGCTTGAAGCCTTTCAGCTTCTAATATTTTTTCTTCAGCTTGAGGTATTTGTCATCGCTGGATTTTCTGGACGAAGAAGGTTTGAAGACTTTCTTTCACCTACATTCGCTGGCAAAATGGCCAACATTCTCGCAGTTATAGCAAGTAGTAGTTGTCTTATCAACAGGGGTTGATTTAGGCTTGTCAGATAGGGAGACACTACTACACAAATGACTTTATTACACGCCCATTTTTACACGGTTCTAAAAAACGTGTAAAAATGTACCCATGGTTTTTAGAGACTTTTTTACACGGTGTTTTGGTAACAGAACCGTGTAAAAAGTTTGCATAACTTTTTACACGGTTGTTTCTAAAACCGTGTAAAAATATACATTCATTTTACACGATTATTTGAGACAAAAATGTTTGAAAAGGTCTCAAAATATTTTTACACGGCTTTTTAAAATAACCGTGTGAAAAGACTCCAAGTTTTTTACACGGTTTTTTAAAACAACCATGTAAGAACATATATATTTTTACACGGTTTTGGAAGTGGATCCGTGTAAAAAGACTGGGAGTCTTTTTACACGGTATTTTTCAAAAACCGTGTAAAAAACATATATATTTTTACACGGTTTTTTAAAATAACCGTGTAAGAACATATATATTTTTACAAGGTTTTGGAAGTGGATCCGCGGTATTTTTCGAAAACCGTGTAAAAAAGTATATATATTTTTACACGGTTTTGGAAGTAGGTCCTTGTAAAAAGACTGTCAGTTTTTTTACACGGTTATTAAACATATATATATTTTACATAGTTTTGGAAGTGAATCCGTGTAAAAAGACTGGGGATCTTTTTACATTTTAAAAAACTGTGTAAAAAACTATTTTAACGGTTATTTTTGTACACGCCCATTTTTACGCGGTTTAAGAAAAAACCGTATAAAAGTGTAACCGTGTTTTTTAAACTTTTTTACACGGCTTTTAAAATGGTTTAAAAAGGTCTCGAAACATTTTTACACGACCTTTTAAAATAACCATGTAAAATATAAATTTTTATACGGTTTTTGAAGAGAAATCGTGTAAAAAGGCCTCCCAGCCATTTTACACGGTTCCTTTTTAAAAACTGTATAAAAAATCTTTATAACAGTTATATACATTTTTACACGGTTTTTAAAATGATCATGTAAAAAACATATACATTTTTATACGGTTTTTAAAGGGAATTAGTGTAAAAAAACTATTACTAATACTAATAATAATAACAACAATAATAATAATAAATAATTTGAATTTGGGGTTAAAACGTGTGAACCCTAGGTTTATTTACCGTCTTTCATCGTCCTCGCAGCCACTCCTCCCCCACCGTTCTCAGTATCACCACCGATGGTGAAGCAGCACCACCTGTCACCGCTCGCCTCAACCATTCCCCCCTGCTTTTTCTCTCTAAGGGGGTGTTTGGGATTGCTTATTTAAAACAACTTATGCATATTTTGAAAAGTGCTTATCAACTTATGTGGTGTCAAACCGGAGTTTTCTAAAAAGGTTTGGATTAACTTATTGTGGTACCAAAACGTAATAAGCTAATAAGTTGTTATTTAAAGGTGTTTAGGATTGGTTATACATATAAAAGAATCAAAAAAGCCATAAGCACTTTTGAAATAAGTTGATAAGTTAGAACAAAATGACTTATCAAAAATGGCTTTTCAGCGGTTTGGCACCGCTAGAAGCTCTTTTCTTTTTTTTACATCCAAACACTCAAAATGGCTTATCTCCGGTGCCAAATCGCAATAAGCTAAAAATCCCCTCAAATAAGCAATCCCAAACACCCCCTAAGTCGAACACTCGAACTGTCGAAGACTCGAAGTCTCGATTGAGGTTTGAGGATTCATCTGGTGGTCGATTCTGGATTTCTGGGCAACGAGACGACACGACCAGATCACCGTGAGTCGATTCTGTTTTCATTCTTCCAATAGACTTTATGTATTTCATTGTTTCCGACAATTTTTCAGTTTAATCTTGACTAGTCGGTTTCCTACATGTGTATCTTCCAAGTTATGACTGTTTACGCTTGTTTGCAAATTCATATTTTGCTTATTGGTGTCTATAAGTACAAACAAAACTACAAATGTCAAAGACTGTGATGCATATACTATTGGCGGTAACTTGATTGAACCTCTGTCAGGATCGAATTCTTAACAAGAATAAATACTCAGAAACAATATCAAAGAAGTTTGCGGAATAACACTTTGATATTCAATGTAACAGTAAACAAACAGTATAAATTTTATGAACAACTAGTAAACTTGTATTGAATGCTTTAAATCACAAGATTACACACACAACCTCAATCTTGAAAAACAAGCTCTTTCAAGACGAATTCTACTTCTCTAGAATTAGGAACTATGCCTTGAGGTTGATTTTCTCTAGAACAAAAACTTAGAATCAATTATCTAAACTATTCTATCAATTCTATACATATACTGAATAAAAAATAATTACAATTAATAAAATATCTTCAGAATATCTTCCATGAATATCTTCAATCTATCAGCTATCATTCTTGTAATTCGGATCTCCATCTCATAAGCAGAACTAATCACTTTGGAAGTATTAACTGAATCTTTGCAACATTAACTACTAAGCAGCACTAACCTCTAGCAGTACTAACAAGCTAAGCAGTACTAACTTTGACTAGCAGTATTAATTTTACTAGAAGTAGTAATACCTAGTAGTATTAAACTTGAATTCCTCTAGCAGTAGTAATTTTGTACTAGCAGCATTAAACACTTAAGCTTTTATTCAGTTCCCAACAATCTCCCCCTAACTTGACTTTTAGGAAGAGAAGTCAAGTTCTTCAGATTTTCTTCAAGATGCTCCCAAAACTCCATCATAGCCTAAATTCCAGTATTTGCATCCAACCCCAAACTCTGATTAATTGTTCTTTGGATCAAATATTTAGTCATTTCTGAATCTGGAATACATCCTAGCTTCTTCTTCAGCATAGCATGAAGCTTCAGTCTGCTATGGTTGTATACTCTATCCACTAGGAAGTACTCAATGTGATTCAAATCTAAAGTCACTGCATATACTCCACTAGTTTCATATAGAGTCCAATTATTCACTGACTGAAAGACATTCCTTATTATCTCCTCCACTTCATCAGGTTTAAACATCGTACACAGATACTCCATGATTAGCTTTGTAAGTGAAATCACTGGAGCTTTCAGTTGATCTGCATATAACTTCATCCCTATCTCAAACATTTCTTCAATATCTGATCTTGAGCAGGTTCTAACAATCTTGTTCCAGGTGCTGTAAACTTCATATTTCTCATCTTTTCTCTTCAGTCTGATATATTCCTTTCCATCTACATCCAAGACATCCCAGTGAATAACTTTAGGAGGTTTAACTCCAACAGGTTCTGCTGAAATTGGTTCAGGAACTTTGTCCATCACTACCATGTACATCTTGACATCCTCAGTACTTGCAGGTTCTTTCATTGTAGATGACTCAGGTGCCTCTTCTTCTTCAACAACCTTTTCAGCCTCTTCTTCTGCTATTCTAGGCTTCTTTGTGAATTTTCTCTTTGCAATCATCTTTGTTCTCTTTAAAGTCCTTAGACTTTCACCAATTGTTGCTTCCTTCTCTGAAGTTTCTTGCTCATCAGGGAATGGTTTTTGTAAGAAATCATTGCTTTCTTTCATTCTTTTCTCCATTTCTACCCTTGCAGTATCATCCCCTTGGAGCTTGATCATCTCAGTATCATACATCTTCTTGAGTTTCTCAAAAGACATCTTTGAGAACATCTCCACCTTGACACCTACTGTACCCTTGAGGAAAGTAATCATTTTCTTTCTCTCTTGAGCACCAAGGTATGTCTTTGAAGGTTGTCTTTTCCTTGCAGCCATTTTGATCTTGGTAGGCTTCTTCAAAGATGTGGCTTTCTTCTTAGCTTGTTCTGTTGCTAAGCTTTGTTGATAGACTTTGATTAACTCTGCAGCCATTGCTTTAGCTATTTCTCTATCTTTTTGCACTTGCATAGCTTCTGCTTCTTCTTGTTCAGCCTGTATCTTCCTAGCTAGAGCTTCATCTGAATCAATCAACTTCTGCTTTTTCATTGGTTGATCAGATTCAACTAGCTTTGCCTTACCCTTTTATTTGCTTATCACCTTCTCTTTACTTGAAATCTTTGAAGCATCACCTCTTTCTTTGATGACAACTCCTTTGGCCTTTGAGATGACCTTGGGAGTATCATGCTTTGCTTTGATTAGAGTTTCTGCTATTTCAAGATCTGTGAGCACTTCTTTCACTGTTTCTGCTAAGCTTGTACCAGCAGTAGTAATGGTTTCTGCTGTTTGCTCTGTTACTGCTGCTTCTTGTTCAACATTTTCTGCAGCTACTTGCTCCCCCTCAAACTTTGCATTCTCTTGCTCCCCCTTAGATTTAGCATCTTCCATATTGTCTTCAACTTCTGACTCCCCCTTTTTGGAGCATCAGGCACTGGTTTCCTCCTTCTGAGTACAAATTGCTTCTTCTTCTTTTGGAGAATCAATTTCCTTACCATTTGCTTCAATTGGAGGATATGTTCTTGTTGTGACAGAACTATGAGTTTAAGCTCTTCAATCTCTTGGCCTTGTTTGATCACATCCATATTGATGTTCCCCATTGCATCCATCAATTCTTGATAGTTATATTTGTCCTCACCTTCTCCAGAAGTATTACCCTCTTTTGAAGGATCATTGGATCTTTTATTAGTGGAAGTCTTCTGCCTAGCAGAAGCACTATCCACCCCCGTGGTTTCTTGGCACCTGGGACCTTTGGATGATTGCTCACCCAAAGTTGCCATGGGGAAGGTCTTAAAGATGTTACCACTGTCCTTCTCTGTGCTAGCAGAAGTAGTGACAGCCTTCTCACCCATATGCTCTTCCATCTCCTTAGAGAGCACCTCCTGAGGGTTGGAAGACACCCTATTGGTTTCCCTTTGGATATTCTCTAAAGGAGAATTCTCCCTTAGAGGGCTTAAAGGCTGAGTGGGTGAAGGTACAAGAAGGGAATGAGCCTTCTTTACCTGTTTCCTTTTGTAAGTTTGGGTAATAGGAGAAGTGGGCTTATGAAGTAGGGACTGTGGGATAGATATAGAGTGGGAAGGTTGGGTTTGGCTAGCAGTGGGAATGTCTAATAAGGGCCTTGACCCTGCTGCCATACCTTCTTGTGGTTGGGACACCACCATCATTGTTGAGAACAATGGGGTGTCAACTCCTTCCGAGTCCCTAGCAGATCTTCACATGTTTGAGAAAACCTTGCCTTTAGGGGGTTTAGGTACATATACCCCATCAAAGTGAGGTATGTCCGTCAATTCATTAGTAATAACTGCCTGAACAAACCGGGGATACATGAAGAAGCTCTTCTTGTTATCCAGGTTTGAGACAAGATCATTGAAGATCATTTGAGAAAAGTTGTATTTTCTAGCAGTGGATAAACATACCAATGCATAGGCAATTGGACTGCTAAATTGGCTCCAGCCAGTTGTTTTCTTTGAAATACAATGCATCAGGGTATGAACAAAGAACCTCCATTGGGGAGAAAACTTAGCTTTGAAAAACTTGAAAAATCCCCATTTGGCCTTCATACCCCATTCTTGAAAGAGTTGAGAATAGTTCCTCATTAGGAATAGAGGTTATACCTGCAGCATCATCTAGACGTAGACAGATGCGTAGTACCTCTTCAGTAACGGTTAGGGTTTTTTCACACACCCTTGTCTTTATCATTTGCACACCATTCTCAGTAACAATGGTGGCATTAGCCCAGAACTGCCTCTGATGCTCTATGAAGATGTTAGGAGACATGGTGAGCGCATGAGCAATGTGACTTGTCCTCAAAAAGTCGACTATATGGTGAAAACCTTCAACTTGTTTTGGCTTTTGGAGCATGGCTATCTCGTTGTGTTCATCATAAACGCCATTGAAGCCATTGAACTTGAGTGTTCTTTCCTGAAAACTTGGTACTTGAGAGAAAAGGGGTTAGAGCGCAAGTAAACAATATGCAAAGAGTCGTTATGAACTTTTTAGGCGGGCAAAGGATATTTATAGTATTCAGGACAAAAGCAGTATTAACCTAGAGCAGTATTAACCACTGGCAGTATTAACTAACTAGCAGTATTAACTGAGAGCAGTATTAACCACTAGCAGTATTATCTAACTAGCAGTATTAACTGAGAGCAGTATTAACCACTAGCAGTATTAACTGTGCACTAGCAGTATTAAAACTGTACTGGCAACACTAAAACTGTACTGGCAGTATTAACCATACTTACACTTTTAAGCTTGTGATGAACTGAGTACTGCTATACCTTTCCTGAAAAAGAAGATTAGTAACACCAATAATAAACAATATACAGGTATTTAACCACTTGTAAGATTATCTCCAAATGCAACATGTCCTCCATTGATATGCTTGAAATCCTGAAGGCATGACATGTTGCCTGTCATGTGCCTAGAGCAACCACTATCAACATGCCATATGCTCTTCCCCTTGAGCTGTTGGTTACCCTGCACATAAGATAAATCAGTTAGTATGAATTAGGAACCCAAGCCACAGTGGTCTTGGGTACCCCTTTCTCATCAAAATATTTGCATTCCTTCTTGACAAGATTTTTAAACTTTGACTCCTCATTACTGGAGTACTTAGTTACAATAATAGGTTTGTATGTACGTTTGCTAGAAGCAGTACTGGTGTTAGAAGCACTAACTGCATTGGCAACACTTGCATGCTTAGCAGTACTAACCTTGTTAGAAGTAGTAACTATGTCAGCAACAGTAACTGTATTAGCAGTAGTAACCATTGAAGAAGTACTAACAGTGTTAGAAGCATTAATCTTTTCAGCAGTACTAACACTGGTAGCAGCAGTATTGCTATTAGCAGCACTATCCCTGTTAGCAGCACTAACAGTTTTAGTGCTTCTAGGCACCCACATTAAAACACTTTCTTTTAAAACCTTTTTCTTCATTTGGCCTTTGGTTTCAACAGATTTCTTAGCCATATGTTTCTTTCCAGTCTTCCTATAACCAACAGGTTTTTGCAAAAATCTTTGAAAGTTCATCCTTTGGTTAATAGGATTGAAGAAACAGTACTTAGCCAAATGATTCAACTTGCCACATATGAAACAAGGTTTTGGTCTGATTATCTTACTCAGATCAACTCCTTGTTTATGAGCACATTGATTATTCCAGTTTTTTTGATTTCCTCTCTTTGTACCAGAATTTGGGCTCTCAGATTTATTGCAAGCACACTGTTTACAAGGGCTAGGATTCACAACCGTGGTCTGTTTGTAATGGACCTTGTTAGCTTTTCCTTTGGTCTTCTCTATCTCTTTAGACTTGACCCATATTTTTCCACATCCCTCATTGGTGATAATGTTGTTTTCTAAGGGTATCTCTTTACTCACATCATTATTCCTATTCTCACTGGCTTCTTTCGCAGTCAAATCCTTAACCACCACCTCATCCAAAGGATCTATCTTAAATGCTTTCTCAGACAAGTCCTTTTTCTCCTTGGTCTCTAACAAGTCTGACGTAGGAGAGATATAGTTGTTGTTGTAAGGAGGGGGTGTGTTATTGTATCCAACACCAGGCTTCATCTTATCATGAATCTGAGCCTTTAGAAGAGAATCCATTGCTTTGGAAGCATATGAAAACTTTTCTATATCAAGCTTAACCTTATCTAATTCTTCTCTCAACCTATCATTTTTTTCTTTGGACTTAGACAGTTTGGTCTCTAACTCATTCTTTTCCCACTTCCAGTAATTTGTGTCATAAGAGTGTTGAAGTTCATTGGCTTGAAAGCCTTTGATTTGTTCTTCAAACCTCTCCACTATCAACACATAATCTCTTCTGTCCTTTTCTAATCTTTTGAGGTCATCACACATGCTTTGATTGTGATCCCTGTATCTTTTGACAGTGTCTATGCAAGATTTAGTGCAAAGATTAGAAATTACCTCAGAGGGGAGATCAGACACCTCTGCCATAAGAGCTTGATTCTGAATGGCTTCCTCAGCTTGGTCACTCCAGTCAAATCCCATCCCTTGTTGAGAGACAAGGGCTTGAGCAGAGTTCTTGTTTTGATTGTAGCCTCTATTCTGAGCTTGTTGATGATTGTTGTTTGGCACACCACTTCTGCACTCTCTAGCAAAGTGTCCCTTCATGTGGCATTTATAGCATTCCACCTTTGTCTTGTCAAAACCAACACCATCTCCTCTTTTTTGAGAGAAGTTGTTCCTCCCAGTTCTTTTAATAAACTTCTTCATCCTCATAGCTAACATGGCCATCTGCCATTTAATGTCCATATCCTCCAGATCATCAGGGTGAAGTTGTTCCAGATCATCATTAATCAAGGAGTTGTTGCTGTGACTGGACAAAAAGGCTTCAAAGACAGTTTCAGTACCTTTTTCTAAATTCACTCCACTGGCAGCACTAACTGCTTCAGGGTTAGAAGTAGTATCAGTAGATGCTGATAGAAGTGCAGCATTGTCAATATATCCAGTGGGCTTCTTCTTGGTTTCTACCTCAGTTTCAAAAACTCTTAGATCATTGTACAGATCATCAAGTTCCTTCTCTTCCAGATTGTCACTCTGTCTATATGAGACAGTATACATAGTCCATTCATCCCCAAGAGATCTGAGGAACTTTCTGTTGATATCATCTTGCTCCATCTTCACTCCTACAGTTGCCAGTTCACCAATGAGCTTGTTGAACCTATCAAAACTTTGAGTCATAGACTCATTCTTTGAAGAAGTGAAGTTCTCATACTGCTGCTTTAGAACATCCCTCTGATTTCTTTTGATGCTTTTAGTTCCAGCAAATCTTTTCTCTAGAGCATTCCAGAGAATCTGAGCATCAGTGCAGTTGCAAAATTGATGCTGATATTCATTGGGGATGGCCAAGAGCAAAGTGATCAAGGCCTTCATCTCTATTTGTCTGATCTTTCTCTCACCATCTGTCTTTGGTGGAGGTCTTTTCCCATCTGGTTCAATCTTTCCTGCTTCAGAAGGACCATTCTCAATGATATCCCACATTGAGTAGTCAGTGAGAAGAATGTATTGCCTGATTCTGATCTTCCACATGTCAAACTCACTGGGTTTGAGCATTGGAACCTTAGAGACCAAAGTACTGTTTGATTCTGCAGAGTTTTCCATGATGAATGAATAGATGTTTCTGAGAGAACAGACTCTGATACCACTTGTCAGGATCGAATTCTTAACAAGAATAAATACTTAGAAACAATATCAAAGAAGTTTGCAGAATAACACTTTGATATTCAATGTAACAGTAAACAAACAGTATAAATTTGATGAACAACTAGTAAACTTGTATTGAATGCTTTAAATCACAAGATTACACACACAACCTCAATCTTGAAGAACAAACTCTTTCAAGACGAATTCTACTTCTCTAGAATTAGGAACTATGCCTTGAGGTTGATTTTCTCTAGAACAAAAACTTAGAATCAATTATCTAAACTATTCTATCAATTCTATACATATAATGAATAAAAAATAATTACAATTAATAAAATATCTTCAGAATATCTTCCATGAATATCTTCAATCTATCCATCTGTCATTCTTGTAATTCGGATCTCCATCTCATAAGCAGCACTAATCACCTTGGAAGTATTAACTGAATCTTTGCAGCATTAACTACTAAGCAGCACTAACCTCTAGCAGTACTAACAAACTAAGCAGTACTAACTTTGTTCAAGTAGTACTAACTTTGACTAGCAGTATTAATTTTACTAGAAGTAGTAATACCTAGCAGTATTAAACTTGAATTCCTCTGGCAATAGTAATTCTGTACTAGCAGCATTAAACACTTAAGCTTTTATTCAGTTCCCAACAACCTCCTACTGTTTATGGTTGATTTATCATACCAATTTCTTTATTGATCTTTTATCATCATCCCCATTCCTTTATTTGTTTAGTCTTGCATATATGATGCTGATGTCATTGTTTACTTTTATGTATTTGATTTCAAATTTACTATTAAATTGGTTAATTGAGTAGTATTTGGCACCAAAATCAGTTAAGTAATTTATTGGTTTTTTAGTTTTTTAGGTGTAATTTGTTCTGTTCTTTCTTTGAGTACTAAGCTATAATTTGTTAGTAGGGGTCATTTATCAAACGTTTACCCGAATAAGTGTTTACGGGTAAAATTCAATACTATCACTTACTTACCACGGGTAAAATTAAACTCATTACTTATCGGGTAAGATTCTAGTCCACCAAAATAGTATCGTATGCTACAATTTTTCTGCTAACCGTGGTAAGAGTCTTTGCCTCACTTATCGGGTAAGACTCTTCGCCTCACTTATCAGGTAAGACTCTCGGCCTTGCATTAATTCTTACTGGGTAAGAATCTTGGTACTTGCCATATTCATCGATAAGGTAATATGACTTGGTAAGCACTTACCCGGGTAAGCGTTTGGTAGACAGCCCCTAAGTTGCCTCTTGGTCTAATTTGTTCTATGTTTAGGTATCATCTGTTTTGTTCTGTTCTTCCTTTTGCTTCATTTTAATTTACTTAACTGGATTCATTGTTAGTATGCCATGATTTTCGTAGATACCCTAATCGATTTGGTCTAAATTGGTGATTTTCTCAGATACTCTATTGCTCTAAACTAGGCTAGAAAGCCAGAAAGTCGTCTCTCATCTCATATCTCATCACAAACTCAAACCATAATCAAATTTTCTCTAGGTACTTTTCATACCCTAATCCTAATCGTTTTGTTGGTCTTTTGCAATAAATTTGGTGATGCTTTCTTTCTTGCTAGAGACCTAATTTGTTGATAAATTGATTCTTGCGACAACATCGTATCATCAACGCCTATTTCCAGATTAAAACACAGGAATCTTATCCCATTTACACGAAAAAAACCAACCTCTATGCCTATGGATCCATTGCATTACAACCTAACACGTTACATGACTCCAACAGATGAACTAACACATCCAATACACGTAACTCACAAATGAGATGCAACTAGGTACACCATACGACAAGGCTCCTTAACAAGCTACCAAAACTGAACAAATATTCCAAAGACTCATTTGAGTGCAAACCAAGCCCCAAAAGGCATAATGTACGTTCGACTAAAATACGAGAGCCAAAGTGGTTACATAAACCAAAATACATCTTTCCCAAAACTTTGTTTCTCAAATCACAATTGGCCTTCGGCCCAAAACCCAAAAAAAGGATTATCATTTTCTAAAGCGTTCCCAAGGTCGGGATCAACCCAAAACCAAAGGACTCACACCTTCGTACATTTCAAAGTGTCTCATTTCATGAATGATGCATAAAACCCGACAAACAATTAAAAGTGCATTTTTGACCAAATACCCATTTATGCAATAAATCACCAAGTCACATTCCTTTGTTACACATTTACCAAACTATCCCAAAATCCCAAATGTGGTGTTTTACAAGGTTTAATAAGCTAAACACTTCCAATAATCAAAAGTTACCAAACAACTCATCAATTGATAATTTCATGTAAAACACATAGATGCTTTAAAATAAACATTTTGGCATGTACAACGTTTTCACAAATCAACTTGAACTCACCTTGCCAGATTTAGGCTAAATCTAGATTTTACCCCATTTTGAGCTTACTTGACGAAACTTGAATCCTCCAAGCCAAAACCTAGATCCAAGCATTTTCAACCGTAAATAACCATATTCAACCATAAAGAAACATTCCCCCAAATAACTCACATCAAAATACCCACTTTGGCCATAACCCTAATTTGACCTAATTTCTCCAAAATCACCCAACTGGAAACTTAAGTAATAAAGCACAAGAAAGTCATAAATAGGGCATTTATAACTTGAATAAAGCATTAGAAGGAAGAAGGGATGAACTTACAATAGTGGGTTTTGATAAAACTCAAAACCCTAGGATTTTCTTGGAAGAAACAACAATGAAGATGGTGGGAATGGTAGCTTCTTGAATCCTAGACTTCCATGACTTAGATGGTGATGAAAATGCTTCAAAATCAAAGTGAATGGTCATAGGAATGGCTAGGGTTTGAACCAAGAAGATGGAAATCCGTTTGGGAAAGAAAGGGTGGGATTTGAGAAGTGTTAAATGAGAAAAAGGCTAGAAATCGCGACTTAACAGGTCACTGCACCCCTGGTGCGACATTGACCAGCGACAATGCCCAGGGCATTGTCGCATGGCAATGTCGCCAACTTCCCTCAGGCCACGGTACCTTCCATGCGACTGTGACAGTGCGACAATGACAGTCGTCGGGCATTGTTGCGGGACCTTTCCGGAGCCCCGAAACCCGACTTTTCAACGCCAACAATCCCGATACTCTAAGGGACTTTAAACAAAACATTTCCCAACAAGACCCCACTGTTTACAAGTCACAGAAGTGTCCGGTTGACATTTTCGTACCGAAAATTGTGGGTGTTACAATCCTCCCAACCTTAGAAGGATTTCGTCCTCGAAATTTACTCTTCTCAATGGAACGTTGTTCGCAGAATAAACTGTCCTTAATCCATTTGCTAGCACCACTAACCTGACCCTTATACCGATACTCATGCCAGCCGCCCCTCATGGGCACATTACATTCATAACGGAGCGAACACTTAACACACCAAAATAGCCTTGACCCACAAGGTTACGGTCGTCTCCCAACCTTGGATGACACTTACTACCTCAAGAGTATTTTGTGATCTCTACATCTCACCGGCCAATTCACCTCAAATCCACATGATTCTGAACCCAAAGCGAAAGGTCGACACCAGGCTCCCATGAATCCTCAGATTCTTACTAGTCCATCTTTAATATTGATAAAGATGCCCTTCCAAGGTGCGCCAACGCGTCCTTCAGGTAACCGGCTAACACAGATCCGACGATATCTAAACTCTGATCCAACCCCAACCTCAAAACTTTCCCTTAGTAAGACCTTAATCACAACGAAAACAAAACTTATACACCTCGATGCTTAATCAACAACATCCAATCTTTTGTTGAGTTCCCCCTAAGAGAGGTGAACATTCCCAAGGCCCAACGGCGTACTTCCAATCATTCTTAGATTCATGAACTTCAAGACAACAAGTTGATGCCTAAAACCAAACGGTGATAACAAAGGCGTAGGCATCCCGTCCGATATTTCATTCCAGAGGTATTGTTGCGTTAAAGTTGACACTTAATTAATAGGGTACTAAGATCCTCAATCTTACAATTCCAACCAACGAACCACAATATTTCCCCTTGCTCATGCAAGCCCAACAAGACAATACACTAGCAACATATAATACTGATGTCTAACGGTCCATCGACCCGACAAATTCAATCCAACCTTACCCAGAATCATACAAGACCTCATCCCGCAGGTTTACCGAAATATAGGGTTCATCTCTTGATTAACTGGGGAACAAAATCTAATGCCTCCACTACTCAAGCGCGACCCGATTCAAAATGAAACTCAAATTCAAGATTGACCACAAGTCGGATCATCCGACGCTTCAAATCCCAAGGGCTCCTTAGTTCCTTAATTACAACTCCCTTCACAACAAGGTTTAAATCTATATGCCTAACGAGTTCAAGGTTTTCAACTAACATGCCGATTTAAACCTTTATAAAACTTTCAAATACATAAGCTTTACAATAATTGGGCGTGCAGTAAAATCCACTACCGATCACTCGATAGGTTTGAAAATTGTTCATCGACGCTACACATATGAAATCATTTCCAAATTCTTTTGATCGATATTTACATAAATAAAACAGTAACAAAAGGTGTGTAGCGAAATTCACACTATAAACACGAAAATAAAATCATGTACCCCAAACACGTGCGATAAATGTTTGTACAATCCCCAAAAGAGCTTCAAAATTTTAACTTTAAATTTTCCACTCTAACCAAAATGTTGTGGCATAAAATTTTCAACAAGTCCCATATGCATCAGTTTATTCCCCAAAACTCAGTAAAGTGATAGGGACATACATAATCATCAAATCAAATTTAATCTTTGAGTTGCACAAATAAGGCACACTTGACCAAAATAGTAATTACAATGACTTGAAAGCTGATGCTCGTTTAATGCATTACAGAACATTTCTAGCAGTAAAATCAATAACTGAAACGACATAGATCCCTTACATGCTTACTCAAGCCAACAGTATAATTTAATCCAATGCAAATAGTATACCATGATTGACATTTGTATAAAGCCCGAAGATAATTCACATAATAATGAAACTTTTCCAAAATAACTTATGGGGTGACATCTATTAACAAAACCAATAAATTAATGCACGCAACATGCATATGTACACGTTCCCAGAATTTATTTATGCGACGCAAAATGTCGTACGATCAGGCACCATAAAACCCAACTGAATTTTCATAAAACTCATTAACGCTAAAATCAAGCGGTGTCAAAATTTTTGCTTCCTAAGATAAAAACGTAAAACGACAACCCGTCTAAAATGTCAAAATTCTAAAACCACAACGTACGATAAAGTGACCCCTTGTCAACAAAACTTTCATGAGACTTGACGCCCAATAAGCTCGTAAATTTACACGCGAAAAATTAAAACTCGTTCATCTCCAAGCGTACTCACACGCCCAAAACGTCGTGAAACTGAACTCAAAAAAAATTTCAACACGACTCAAACAGATCCAAAATTCCCAAGAAAATTCTGACTCGAGAACATGGGTGCGACTCTTCCTTTAAAACCTTAACATACGTGGAGGAGGTCCAATGTCAAGGTCAAAAATTCTACAGTTACTTGCCCAATACCCCAAATAACATTAAAACACGGATTTTACAAGATCCGAAAATAGTGTTAGACACGAAACGGAGATAAAGAGATTTTCAATAAAACATTTGCAACCACGTGCAACAATCATACATGTTTGAGCTCACGGTTCAAAATCTGATGAGTGCTAAATGCCCAACCAAGAGTTCGTAACATAACTCACTATATATTTTGAAAACATGGGAAACAATTTATGCAAACTTATTTAGAAATCAATTTTGTGCATGAATTTGATCAACACTCTACACCGCGAAACCATGCCCCTCGATTTCTTAGTTACACTATCGTCAACCAGATGCTCAATCATCTTAAGGCAAGATCAAGGACTTCATAGGTTCACCTCACGATTTCTCCTCGAAATAACATTGTTTCCAAAAGTCTATGGTTTTAATCCAACCAATCAATCCGACCCGAAACGGTTCACTTAATGCAACCACCATGCTTACCGTCACTCGAAGTGACGAATACTAAAATCATCAACTCCTTCTAATGGCTACCCATTTGGAACTTCTTCACCACCCCATCGGTCATCATACCAAGGCATTTCAAGCACACACATGTAACCCGTAAGTTCGCCATACCACTGGCCAGGTGCTATTATGAACGTACTCTACATGATCATCCTTGCCATTTTCGTCCGTGATTCCCGTTCCTAGTGGCATCCACTTACCTCGAATCATTAACTCTTAATGTGCCTAAAGGTGTGATCTCACATTCCAATGCTTAAATTACGCTAGTTTGAGTCTAGGCATTCCAAAATCAATACCTAAATCTCTCAAACTTAAGCTCTGATACCAACTTGTAACACCCTCAATTCTGGAAATAACAACTAATTAAAAATTTTCTAAATACATCAATAAATGATTCATCTACAACCACAATTTAAGATTTAAACTCCATACATATATTCATTCTATACCTACAGTCTATAATAAGGACAGGTGTTACTAAAACCCAATAAGTGTCGCTATCTCCAAACTGCGGAAGGCTTCACCAAGCTACTCACTCTCACGCAAGCTAGTGCTCATCTCTTCATAGCACCGCTATCAACATGATTTATTTATCAAAATGTCCAAAAATCTCAAATGCGGGTGTTTCAAAAGTTTTATAAAACCAAATAACCCAAAATAAGTAAAACTATTCAAATGCTCCAACTTTTAATAAAAATAATGTGAACACGTAATCACTTTAAAATAGACATTTTTGGCATGTACAACGTTTTCACAAATCAACTTGAACTCACATCGCTAGATTTAGGCTAAATCTAGATTTTACCCCAACTTGAGCTTCCTTGAAGAAACTTGAATCCACAAGCAAATCCTTCCCAAAAACCACTTAGGTTTTGGTGAAAACCTAGAAAACCCCAAGTTTCTTGAAGATGGAGGTGATGATGATGAGCTCTTGATCTTTGCTTCCAACACACCACCAATTATTCTTGGATATTCTCAAAACTAACAATCTAACCTTGATAAGCTCTCAAAAACGAAACCATGGCAACTTGAATCGCCAAAAACGGAGTTGAAATGAGAAAGTTATGACCAAATAAAGAAAAAACCCGATTATATGCACTGCAGGTCTGGCGTGATTGTGACATGCAACTGTGCCATGTGACAATTGCATGGTAGGGTCTCCCGAAATGTACCGAAAGTCATTTTACGCCCTTGGAGACCTTGACATGCTATAGTGACACTGCACAGTCGCCCGACACTATAGCTTGGCCCGTACCGCGAGTTTTTCGGCCGTTCTTCGACCGTTTTCTCGACCACTTCCTCGACCGTTCTCTCGGAACATTTGATGCTATTATGCCATTTATTTTTCTATTGACATAATTTCATGGCACATTCGCTGAGACGTCCGAACACTCAGTAATGTCGATGCTATTGTGACATATGTCACAACTACATGGCACTGTAGTCGGGACTACCACACTTTCAGTACCATTGGTGCTACTGCGACAGATGTCACAACCACATGTCAGTATGCTGAGATGAACATACTCCTATTACCATTGGTGCTATTGTGACAAGTGTCACAACCACATGACACTATAGCCATACTCCATACTTGGTTCTTCCTTTATCGGTTTATACAGTTCAACATTTTTTCTCAATTGAGATAAAAATCAGTGTGTTACTGTCAGGATCGATTTCTTAACAAGAATAAAGTCTCAGAAACAATATCAAAGAAGTTGCGGAATAACACTTTGATATTCAATGTAACAGTAATCAAAACAGTATATGATCAACAACTTGTAAACTTGTATTCATTTATCAAATCACAAGATTACACACTCAACCTCAATCTTGAAAAACAAGCTCTTTCAAGACGAATTCTACTTCTCTAGAATTAGGATCTATGCGTTGAGGTTGATTCTCTCTTATTCCTGAAGACCCATTTTGTTTCTATTGCTCTTTGGCCTTTAGGAAGGTCTACCAAATCCCAAACATCTTGCAGCTTGAATTGCAGTAGCTCTTCTTGCATTGCTTATATCCAACTGGACTCTTTCATAGCATCATGTGCCTTTTTAGGCTCAAGCTGGGATAAAAAACAAGAGAGCACTGTATGCTGTTGGTCTTGCATTTCTTGCAGCCTACTTTGATTTCTAGCCATCAGAGGAGAGGACATATCTCCTATTACCAGCTGTGGAGGATGATTCTTTTGAATTCTGGTGTGATAATTAGGTTCTTCATTAAGTCCCACCTCTAGATTGGAGTCATTCAACTCAACTGAGGTGTTTTCAGCAGCTACTTCTGATTCTTTATTGTCTTGAGTCTCCTCATCTCTACTTTCTTCTTCACTCTGACTTGGTCCAGTAGATGATTCCTTTTCACAGTCTTTAACAGGATCCACTGTGGGTATGGGAAATATCACAGATTGAGATAAACTGTCTTTGACTTGGGTAGTTCCTGATCCTCCACTCCCTGAACCTGCATAATCATCACTACTGAAACCAAAAGAGTTAGTTAGTGAATCAATGTCAAATAGCCACTGAGGACCAGACCCAATAGGATTTGGTGTGTTCTCATTGCATTTGACATTGTCACTTTCTTCAATTATTCTAGAAGAAGAGTTAAAAACTCTGTAGGCCTTACTCTGAGATGAGTAACCAACAAGCAATCCATCATCTGCTTTGCTATCTAACTTACCTAAGTGAGATTTGGTATTGAGAATAGTACAAGGACACCCAAATGGTTTGAAAAATCCAATAAAGGGTTTTCTTCTATTTAAAAGCTCATATGGGGTCTTGTTCTTTGGCTTGACCACTAGGACTCTGTTTTGGACATAACAGGCAGTATTAACTGCTTCAGCCCAGAAGGTAATTGGCAGTTTTGAATCAGCCAACAGAGATCTAGCAGCCTCTATTAGTGTCCTATTTCTCCTCTCAGCAACTCCATTCTGTTGAGGAGTCCTAGGAGCACTATATTGTCTCTCAATGCCTTTTTCTTCACAAAAGGTGTTTAGATCAAGATTTTTAAATTCAGTCCCATTATCTGATCTAATGACTTTTACTTTTTGATTAGTTTGGTTTTCAATTCTTAGGATAAAGGATTTGATCAGTCCACTTGTCTCTTCCTTAGTCCTTAGAAAATATACCCAAGTAAATCTGGAGTAATCATCAACAATAACCAAGCAGTAAGATTTCTTGCCTATACTCATAACATTTGTAGGACCAAACAGATCCATATGCAATAACTGGAGACAGGAAGAAATTGTGTTTAACTCTTTGGTCTTATGAGAAGTTTTGTGCTGTTTGCCTTTGAGACAAGCAACACAATGATCATCACATGAAAAGACTTTTGATGGTAAACCTCTTACAAGGTTGTTTTGAACAAGTTTGTTCATAGTCTTGAAGTTCATGTGACACATCCTTCTGTGCCAAAGAGAGGATTCATCCATAGAAGCTTTTGAAACAAGACAGTTCAGGGATGAATCACTATCAACATTGTCCATATCTAGACAATAAACATTGTCCTTCCTTGGAGTTCTAAGTAGTATCATGCTTTCATCAACTACTTTGTACCCTGGAGCAAAGATCATACACTCTGTATTTGTAAATAATATGCTATGTTGCTTGTCACAAACCTATGATACACTTAACAGGTTGTACTTCAATTGATCAACATAGTAGACATCCTCAAATGTCATCTTACCTTTTGTAACATTACCTTTTCCACTTATTTTACCACCAGTAAGATTATCTCCAAAAGCAACATGTCCTCCATTGATATGCTTGAAATTCTGAAGGCATGACATGTTCCCTGTCATGTACCTAGAGCAACCACTATCAACATGCCATATGCTCTTTCCCTTGAGCTGTTGGTTGCCCTGCACATAAGATAAATCAGTTAGTATGAATTAGGAACCCAAGCCAAAGTGGTCTTGGGTACCCCTTTCTCATCAAAATATTTACATTCTTTCTTGACAAGATTTTTAAACTTTGACTCCTCATTTCTGGAGTACTTTGTCACTATGATAGGCTTGGAAACATTTTTGCTAGAAGTAGTACTGGTTTTAGAAGTACTAACTGCCTTAGCAGCACTTGCATGCTTAGTAGTACTAACCTTGTTAGAAGTAGTAACTGTGTTAGCAGCAGTAACTGTGTTGGCAATATTAACCTTTGAAGAGGTACTAACAGTATTAGCAACATTAATATTTTCAGCAGTACTAACACTGGTAGCAGCAGTAATGCTTCCAGCAGCACTATCCCTGTCAGCAGTACTAACAGTTTTAGTGCTTCTAGGCACCCACATTTTAATACTTTCTTTTAAAACCTTTTTCCTCATGGGGCCTTCAGTTTCAACAGATTTCTTCATCACATGTTTCTTTCCAGTCTTCCTATAACCAACAGGTTTTTGCACAAATCTTTGAAAGTTCATCTGTTGGTTAATAGGGTTAAAGAAACAGTACTTAGCCAAATGATTTAACTTTCCACATATGAAACAAGGCTTTGGTCTATTGATTTTACTCAGATCAATGCCTTGTTTTTGTGCCCATTGGTTATTACAGTTTCTCTGATTTCCCCTTGGTTTATCATGTTTTTGGGGTTAGATTTATTGCATGCACACTGCTTGCAAGGGATAGGGTTCACAACAGTGGTCTGCTTATAGTGAACCTTCTTGTTCTTTCCCTCAGTCTTCTCTATCTCATTGGACTTGATCCAATGCTTTCCACATCCCTCATTGGTGATTATGTGGTTTTCTATAGGAATCTCACCACTTACAGTGTTGTCTTTATCTTTGACAACTTATTTCTCAGTTTTATCCTTAACAACTACTTCATCTAAGGGATCTATCTCAGTGGCTCCCTTAGGTAGGTCCTTTCTATCCTTTGTTTCTAACAAATCTGAGTTAGGAGGGATCTAGTTGTTGTTATAGGGTGGTGGTGTGGTATTGTACCCTATTCCTCTTCTCAGTTTATCATGAATCTGAGTTTGTAGCAAAGAATCCATTGCTTTGGAAGCATTGGAAAACTTTTCTACATCTAGTTTGACTTTAGCTAGCTCTCCTCTTAGCTTTTCACTCTCTTCTTTAGATTTGGTCAGTTGAAGTTCTAAGTCATTCTTCTCCCACTTCCAGTAGTTTGTGTCATAAGAGTGTTGAAGCTCATTAGCTTGAAAACCCTTAATCTGCTCTTCAAATCTCTCAACAATCCTCACATAATCTTTTATGTCCTTTTCCAATCTCTTAAGGTCATCACTCATGTTCTGATTGTGATCCCTATACCTTTTAACAGTGTTAATGCAATTTGGAGAACAAAGATTGGAAGTTACCTCTGTTGGGAGATCAGACATCTCTGCCATAAGAGCTTGGTTTTGGATGGCCTCTTCAGCTTGATCACTCCAATCAAACCCCATGCCTTGTTGAGAGACCAGGGCTTGAGTAGAGTTTCTGTTATTATTGATGCTTCCAGACTGTGCCTGCTGATGATTGTTGTTGTAAGACACTCCACTTCTGCATTCCCTAGCAAAGTGTCCCTTTTGATGGCATTTATAGCATTCCACCTTAGACTTGTCAAAACCTGCTCCATCTTCTCTTCTTTGAGAGAAGTTATTTATTCCAGTTCTTTTGATGAACTTCTTAACTCTCATAGAGAGCATGGCCATCTGCCATTTAATGTCCATCTCTTCAAGATCATCTGGATGGAGTTGTTCCAAGTCATCATTAATGAGAGAAGAGTTTCCATGACTTGCCAGAAAGGCTTCAAATACAGTTTCATTGCCTTTCTCTTGATTTGCTCCATTGGCAGCACTAACTGATTCAGGGTTGGAAGTAAAATCAGTTGATGCTGAAAGGAGTGCAGCATTGTGAACATACCTAGAAGGCCTCCTCTTAGCCTCTATCTCAGATTCAAAAACTCTTAGATCATTATATAGATCATCAAGTTCCTTTTCTTCCAGTTGATCATTCTGTCTGAAAGACACAGTATACATAGTCCATTCATCACTCAATGATCTTAGAAACTTTATGTTCAGATCATCTTGATCAATTTGTACTCCCACTGTAGCTAGTTCACCAATAATCTTGTTGAACCTGTCAAAAGTTTGAGTCATAGACTCATTCTTGGTTGACATAAAGTTCTCATATTGTTGCTTCAGAATAGCTTTCTGATTTCTCTTGGTACTTTTGGTACCTGAGAATCTCTTCTCTAGAGCATTCCAGAGCATCTCTGCATCAGTGCAGTTGCAGAACTGATGTTGATATTCATTGGGAATAGCCAAGAGCAAGGTGCTCAAGGCTTTCATCTCTGTATGTCTAATCTTTCTTTCAGCATCAGTTTTTGGTGGAGTTCTCTTTCCATCTGCACCAATCTTTCCTGCTTCAGAAGGGTCATTCTCAATGATATCCCACATAGAATAGTCAGTGAGGAGTATGTACTGCTTGATTCTGATCTTCCATATATCGAATTCATTGGGTTTGAGCATTGGAACCTTTGAGACCAGAGTACTGTTTGATTCTGCAAAGTTTTCCATGATGAATGAATAGATATTTCTGAGAGAACAGGCTCTGATACCACTTGTCAGGATCGATTTCTTAACAAGAATAAAGTCTCAGAAACAATATCAAAGAAGTTGCGGAATAACACTTTGATATTCAATGTAACAGTAATCAAAACAGTATATGATCAACAACTTGTAAACTTGTATTCATTTATCAAATCACAAGATTACACACTCAACCTCAATCTTGAAGAACAAGCTCTTTCAAGACGAATTCTACTTCTCTAGAATTAGGATCTATGCCTTGAGGTTGATTCTCTCTAACAAAGATTAACAAAAGTTCTATTTATTATTATTCTAAACAATGCTATACATATATTGAAAATAAAAGATAATTACAGTTAATAAAATATCTTCAGAATATCTTCCATCATTATCTCTATAAGCTTCCTTGAATATCTTCAGTTTATCCAGCTGTCATCCTTTCCATATGGATCTCCATCTCATAAGCAGTACTAATCATAAGCAGCATTAATACTCTGAGCAGTACTAAGTTCAGCAGCACTAACCATACTCAGCAGTATTAATCTCTTAGCAGTAGTAACTTCAGCAGTACTAATAATGAAGAGCAGCATTAACTTTGTTCCAGCAGCATTAACTTCTACTGGCAGCATTAACCACACTTGGTAAATTCTTCAGTTCCCAACAGTTACACTCCTCCCAACCTTAAAACAGAATTTGTCCTCGAAATCCAGTTCATACATAAAAGAAATTAATACTACACAATACTGAACACCAATCCGATAATTGTCTTGTCATCTACTCCTCCCAAAAGGATAACATTCTAAAGATATAAGCCTCAAATAACATCATTTTCACAGAACAGACAATTATTTTCCCCCAAGGATGCGTCTATAACGCCCTCAAATCTGGTAATAGCAACTAGTTTAAAATTTTCTACATACATCGATAATTGATTCATCTACAATCACAATTTAAGGTTTAACCTCAATACACACCTTTCATTCCATGCATATAGTCTACAATAAGACGGGTGCTACTAAAACCCAATAGCAATCACTATCTCCAAACGGCGGAAGACTTTACCAACTACTTACCCTTGTGTAAAGATAAGGCTCAACTCTTCAGTGTTGCTATAACCAAACCCCCAACTGGAACCTGATGCACATGCCGACAAACAAAAAAGTTAGGCTAATGCCTAGTGAGTTCAAGAGTTTTCAACATGAATAAATATTTCGTTAAAGGAAAGAATGCAATTTTAATCATGATCTTTCAAAATGATTTAACTTAATTATGAAAACGACTCGTTTTCCAATAACATACGTTTTAAGGACGAATGTCCCAATACAAAACATTCTTTATATCATGATGCCGCCCAAGGCTCACTCAAACGTGAATAGAAAACGGACTCCCAATAATAAAACACGGATAAAACTTTATATCCTGAAACACCCAAAACATGGGTGGGGCATAATACTCAACTCAAATAAATCATGGGAAAACAACCCATATGATATAATAGGCCATTGAAAACATGTGACTAAGATTTGATGCTCATGCGACCATAAAATGGGACAAAATCCAAATATTAAAGCATGGACAATTAAATATCCATAAATATTGTTGCCCTACGAAGGGGGAGACCCGTATCCGTTGAGAGTGGAGGAACACAAAAGTATGCCACTGATACAACGTTAATCGTATGACACTTCACGACACGCAAGCCCAAGTGCCCCTACGACTCCCTTTAAGCTACACCAAAAGAGACATCTGACCTTAGTGAATACTACCATGAATACCACCAAAGGTTCGGCCACATTCGAGGACTACAACCATGGCATTACCCTGAATGGCGGAGGTCCAAAACGCCCATCATGAAATGCCCATCATCATAATAGCACAACCGGACTCAGCCCTCCTAGTGTACACTTGAAAGGTTAAGGTCATAAAACATAGGTCCCGAAGTCCAACCCCGTAATACCCAATTGACCATCAAATAAAGACTAACTTACGTGCCTTTGGATCAAATGCAACACAGTCTAACATTACATGACTACACATGAATAACCAACGCACTCGAGTCTGTAATTATCATAAATATGCAATAAAGTGCATTAAAATGTATATTGAACACAACCTCTACCAAGAACCATTAAAACTTGGACAAATGTCCACGGGACTCTTTTAAGTCGAAATCGAGCTAAAATGCTCAAAACCCATTTGACCAACAAATAACGTTTCTCCAAATAATAAAACGCATCTAGACGACGTTTATGCAGACACCCACTTCAAAGATGTGATTAACCCAAGTTTATCAAATATGCGAAACTTATCAAAATGCTTAACACAATGAAAATTATCAAGTAGGACATATTTTTACTTCAAAATACTCATTTTGGCATGTACATAGTTTTTACAAAGCAACTTGAACTCACCTTGCTAGATTTAGGCTAAATCTAGATTTTCCCACAACTTGAGCTCCTTTGCAGAAACTTGAATCTTCAAGCCAAACTTTCAAAAACCTAGATTCACAAGTTTCCAACCATAAATAACCATATCCAAATTTTTAGAATAATTCCCCAAACTTCTTATATCAAAATCTCCATTTTGGCCGAAAACCCTAACTTGACCTAACTTTTCTCAAAATCTTCCAAACCGAAGTTGGAGTAATAAAACACTAGGAAATCATCAATGAAGCATTTACAACCCTTAAATAAGTTTAGAAATGGAGGGGATGGACTTACCACTTAGGTTTTGGTGAAAACCTAGAAAACCCTAAAATGGAGCTTGAGGTTGAAGATGAAGATGGAGAAGGTGAACTCTCGATCATAGCTTCCATTTCTACCACTTGATGATGATTTACCTCCATAATACTCAAGGATTTAAGCCAAGGATGACCCAACATCTCCATATATGACTTTGGTTGGTTCTAGAGAGTGTTTGGGAAGAAGAGGAGGTGAATAAGTGAAGAAATGAGCTGAAACCCATTCTTAACAGCCCACTGCTCCTTTTGGGCGACATTGTCAAGCAACATTGCCATGGCAATGTCGCTGGTCATTGTCGCCAGCATCATGCTTCCTTCTGATTAATGTTGCGACTTTGCCAAGTGCGACTATGACAGTTGTCGCGGGACCTTCCCAAGCCCCGAAACTCAACTTTATCAATGTCAATACTCTCGATAGTCTAAGGGACCTTAAATAATGTTTTCCCAACAAACTCCGGCCATTTACAAGTTCCAAAAACGTCTGAGTGGCCTTTACTTACCGAACATTACGGGTGTTACAACGTCTCTGTCCCAATTCATCCGTAAATGATGTTCCATAACCACTTGACAAAATCTGTCATAATGATTTTTGTGAAGACTCTTACACTTAATATTCACCTCGATACGTTGTTACACTCATACAAGAGTGAAAATCGAACTCTACTGGAGCAACTTATATCCATAAGATCTCAGTTTTCTCCCAACCTTAGGTGACACGTACCACCTTAAGGGTCGCTTCTGACCTCAACCTCTCATTAAATACCTCATTCCAGCTTAACACGATTCTGAATCCATATTCCAATGACCAACACCAACCGAAAGAATTCCCAAAATTCCTTAATAATTCACCCTTGATATTGGTAAAGTCTTCTTCCCAAGGACGTACCAAGACGCCTTCCGGGGAGTTGGTTAATTCAGATTAGGCTATCACTCAACTCCGATCTATTCTCAAACTTCACACATTCCATCAATATTTGCCTTACCACATCAAGAATATCATACACATCAATACTTAATTACCAACATCTAACTTCCTATAAATTCCACCACGGTGAGACTAAAATTTCTCATGATCCCATGGGGATACTTCCAATCATTCCAAAGATCATTGACCTCAAAAGAACAAGTCGGCTTGCACTGAGCCAATCCCCAAAAAGATCTAAAGTTGACACCTAATATGGAAAAAAAACCCAAATCATACATCTTTACGAACAAACTATTACATCATCATTATTCACGAATACTCATTAAGATGGTACATCACCGACACATAACATGCTACCGCACAATTAACCCACTAGTTCAAATCCATCCATACGTAAACGACCGCACAAGGCCTTAACCTTAAGTTTTACCGAAAGGGGAAAGATCACCACTTACACAACTAAGATTATAACGTCAAACTACTACCTTTATTATACATACACAAACAGACTTCATGAGGTCAAATTCCCAACATTCCAATCTGTCCACAATTTGGGTCATCAGCCATTTCCAATTCTCAAGGACTCCTTTAGTCCCCACTTACAATTCCTTTCATAACAGGGGTTTAAATCTATTGCTCTAATGAGTTAAAGGTTTTGCACTTATAGGACTCAACAAATATGCCAATTGAGATTTTATAAGACTTTCAAATGCAAAATCTTTATAACAATTAGCCGTTCGTGTAAAAAAATCCACTACCTTCACTTGGTAGTCGTGCAAATTAGTCATAAACGCCATGCATATAAAACCATTTCGAAAAGCATTCGATCATTACCTACGCTAATAATGACAATAACAAAAGGTGCTCAACAACTTTTCAAATGGACCATTATGGTCCTAACATATATCAAGTTGTGTCGTGTACGTAAAAACACAAAAACAATGGGTAACAAATAATTGTACAAATTTCGAAAGAGGGACTTCCCAAGTTCAAGCTCCAAAATTCTCTTTTAACCATAAAATGACATGGGATAAAATTTCCCAACAAGACCCGCATACATCAATTTATTTCCCAAATCTAGTTATACGATAGGTGCATGCGATTTGGCTAGACGTAAGATAAATTAAATCGATTTCAAGCTTTTAAACCGCATAATAAAATGCTCATAGTCCCAAATAGCGGCTACCATGACATGCACACCGATAAACCAATATAATGCATCGCGTGAAACTATAACAGTAAAATCAACAACTGAAGAAGGTACAAAGCAAAAGTTTAGTATAGGTCCTTCATATGTTTACTCACGCCAAAAGTGTAAATCAATTCAAATGCTAAGTAGTGTACAACAAAACATACTAGTATAAAACTTAAAGTGCAAATATGTGATGTTAAGACTCTCAAGACGTCTCTTGCGGTTGCGAAAAGACATGTGCAAGACCCGTGTAAGACATGACGTTCATTAAAACTCATAAATTTGCATGCAATATAATTAAAGCCTACGCATTTTCATAATTAACTCGTGTGTAGTAAAACGTCATAAATAATACTTCATAAAACTCAACAAAACTCACACGGAATAAAATTTTCCAATAAAACTCGAACACCAAAACATGGGAATAACTTTTTCCTCTAAAACCTTAACATATGTGGAGGAGGTCCAATGCCAAGGTCATAAATCACAGTTACTTGTCCAAGACTCTAAACAACATCAAAACAAGGACATCACAATATTCGAAAATAGTGTTGGACAACAACGAGAATAAAGAAAATCTTGACAAAGTTTGTAATCACATGCAATAAAATAATTTTATGCATGTTTAAAATCATAGTTTAAATACTTGTGTGTGCTAAACATTTTGCCAAGATTTCGTAATACAATCCACATGGTGATTGGGAAACATGAGAAATAACTGATGCAATTTATTTCAGAAATAAATTTTGTGCATGAATTTGGTCGGCACTCAACGTCTTAGAACCACGCTTCTCAAATTCCTAGCCACACTATCGTCATCTGGATGCTCAAACATCTCAAGGCAATAATCATACTAAATTGGTTAACCATACAATTTCTTCTTAAAATAAAGTCAATTCAATAAGCCTATGGTTCTAATTCAACCAATAACCCAGACCCAAAATGCCAACTTAATGTATTCATTGTGCTTAACCATCATTCCAAATGACAATGCTATAAACATCAACTCTTCTATCGGCTACTCGCTTAGAAACTTTATACACTACCCCAACGGTCATCATACCAAGACAGTTCAAGCATGCACATGTAACATGTAGGTTCACCATAACACTGGCCAAGTGCAAGTACGAACATACCGTACATGATCATCCTTGCTACGCTCGACGAGTTTCCCGTTTCTAGCTACTCTATCAACCTCAAAATATCCTATCTTAAAGTGCCTAATGGTGCAATTTCACTTTCAATCACTTAAAAGTACGCTAGTTTGAGTCTAGGCATCCAAAATCAACACCTAATTCTCTCAAACTTAAGCTCTGATACCAGCTTGTAACACCCTCAAATTTTGAAAAAGCGACTAATTTAAAATTTTCAACAATACCTTAAAGTATAATAAAATCTCTTACGACAAGTCCATACTTGAAATACAATTCTAGGTTGAATCATCAACAAAAGAAATAAAGTCTTACATAAAGACTAATTAAAGTCGGGTGTTACTAAAACCCAATAACAGTCGCTATATCCAAAGTAAATCCGGAAGACTTCACCAAACAATTCACTTCTTCGAGCACAAAACTAGCACTCGTTTCTTCACAGTGTCACCTGAACTAATCCCGAAACGGGACCTGATGCACATGCCGACAAATAAAAAGGTTAGGCTAACGCGTAGTGAGTTCAAAGGGTTTTTATCATGATTATGAAAATCGTTAAACGAATATAATGCAACTTAAATCATGATCTTTTAAAATGAATTACTTTAAATATTAGAACGATCCGTTTTCCAATAATACGCATATTATAGATGAACACCTCAACGCCAAAACATTCTTTCATGAAGTAATGCAACCCAACACTTACTCAAAACGTGAATAATGGTAAATATTGAAATTTGAATAAAACTTTATAAACCAAATGACCGAAATATGAGTAAACTCAAGCCTCTAAAATTATATCATATGGAGAATAACCCAAACTCAAAACGTCACCGAAAAACAAGGATAAAACTAAATAGCCAAAACAACACCTTTCGATCACGGGGGAGATCCGATTTCCATGGCTAGTGGCGGAACACAAAAGTAGGCCACATTCCAAGTTAATGAGCTCACCATACTAGGATCAAGTCCACGAACACGCCGACTTGTACTAAGATGTGGGGGAGGGCACCCAATGATTCCTAGTCATACTCATTCACTAGGATTACATTTACGACCCAGGGCTAGAATTTGGTCCCATATAACCGTACCAAGTTGCCATCCTAGGGTCTAATGTCTCAACTAGCTACAAATGGGAAATGTTAGAGCATAAATCTGTTGGATACAAGATCAAGAATATTGAAGGTCAAAGATTCAAGAAGTCAAAGTTGGAAAGTCAACTCTCATTAAAAGTCAAAGTCTAGTTGTGTTTGTCTGTTTCCTTGTTTTAGCTTGCGGGTATAAATAGGTTTTTGTTGTTTACTAGATATATGACTAGAGAAATATTTAAATACGTAGAGAGAGTTTTTGTAGAGAGAGAAAGAGATTTTAGAGAGAGAAAGTTCTAATCATTGATCAAGATCAATAAAGGTAATTGATTTGATAATTCTTGGTGATAAATCTTGATCTATACTGATTGTGGGACATACAATCCCCTTTTTAAAAATGAGCATTGTTGTACAATGATAAGCTCGCAATGATGTTGTACAACAATGGTCCGATGATGGTGATATTTTACAGATTAATGGTGGAGATAGTAAAGATTGAGTTGTCATTGCTATGTGGGTTGTCGTTCCCTTTTCAGTTTTGTATGCAGAACCTTGTAAAAAAGAGTATGTTGTTATACAGTTCTATATAAAGAATTGTGTAAAAAGGCAAGGTTCTTTTTATATGGTTATAAACTCGTATAAAAATGTACACACACATTAACTATTAGTCTTAGATAGAAAATACAAACAATAGACGTTAAATGGGAAAATCATGATTTCTAATGGACCCCAAAAATTGACATTGTGTGTAACCCCAACCACAATACAAAGATAAAATAATATCAATATCGTTATACAAAAATTTTAAACATAAATATATGTATCATAAGTTTTGAATCTCTCGGTTTGTAATAATCTACACGTTTATTTGAGGAAAGAAAGAGTAACAAACTATGCACGCTAAATTTAAAATTTTTAAAACCGTAATCTCCAACATAACCCAAAAATTGATGTCGTACGCATCCCCAACCGCAATTTTGAAAATATTACCATCAATTGTTTTCGGAAATAATTGTGAACAATTTAAATATAGTTTGTTTTCTCCTTCATTCTTTAAAGGAAATTTTTGTAACATACCCAAGATATATTAACCTAAACTTTACATATATTCAGCTCTTTAAAGATAATATAAATTGATCCAATTATCTTTAATATTCATCACATTATCTGTTTCTAAACAAAACTCTATGGCCGATGTTGACCAGAATTGGGCTTGCCATCAGAAAAATGTGTTTTATGGGGCGTGATGGGTTTAACTAAGGTTTTACATGACATGAGCCATGAATGGGGGCAATGTCAAACGACAACTTTAGGAGCCACGACGAATTCATGATATTTTTTTAGGTGTGGCATTAGGTGTCAAGCGTCTCTCTATGTATGTGTATGTGTGTGCATATATGTACATGTATGGACAAAGGATTGTGCAACAACCCGCTATTATATATAATATATAATATAGATTTCATACAAAACAAACCACATTGGGCTGCACATTGGGTTCCAAACATGAAAACTATACAGCAACACTACAAACTTTCACTTGACTTCATGTATAACCATTCAAACAGGCAATTTCACAAATTTCCCTTCCCTTTATCATTTACACGTGCATGTCCTGAAATGCATTTTTTGAAAACAAAATGAAGGTTAGACCATGAAATCTAGTGAGATACTCCCTATCAATGAAATAATGTAATAAAACCATTTATTATAAACTTTTTATAATAAACAAACATATTGTTGTCACTCTGGCAGAACCCAGTTAAATGTATAGTTGGCACCCAAGCACAATATCGCTATTAGCCGTAAAGTTGGCACCTAAGCACAACATCGCAGTTAGTTATAATGTTGGCGTTCAAGCACAACCAATAAAATCATACCATAACACATTCCACGGTAATAAATCCAACATATCAATTATGTATCAGATCATAATATCAACCATTTAATGATATATGTATTTCAGTTCGAAAATGGTCATAAAAAAAGTCACCTTGATTTGATATACGAATATATAAAGCTTAACCGATAACGAATCTCAAAATCTAACGCAAATCTGAATTAATAAAGCATAGATCACAATCGGAAAGATTCAATCTAATTCATAACTCTAGACAACCTCTAATGAGCCTAAACGATACCCCGAAAGACTCCAAAACGAAACGAAGAAAAATCGGAAAATCACAAAACAGTGGCCGAAACGACTTTCCACGCGACTTAAGTCGTGTCTCAAGTAGCGTTGACCTCTAGAATGGCCTCCTTCGACCTGAACTGCCCCTGTTCTACCCAACTTTCATACCAAACTCAAACTCGATTGATTTCTAGTTAAAACCCAATATTAAAAGTTTAAAACTCAAACTTTTAACACCAAATAATTCAAGAACATTTTATTATCGAAATTGGTGGATTCAACTCATCCATCATGAGAATATGTAATTAGAAACAAAGCTTGAGATAACCCTCTTAAGAGAAAAGTTTTAAGACAAAACTCCAAATCCTTTTTCTTCTATTCTCTGCGTCTCACTCTCAAAAACACACACTCACAAACATTTTTGAGAAAGCACAAATCTGGAACACATTTGAATGAGGAGGTGAATATACATACCTAGTCACATTTTCACCGTAGACCTTCTGTAACACCCTCAATTATGGAAATAGCAACTAATTAGAAATTTTCTAAATACATCAATAAATGATTCATCTACAACCACAATTTAAGATTTAACCTCCATACATACATTCATTCTATACCTACAGTCTATAATAAGGACAGGTGTTACTAAAACCCAATAAGTGTCGCTATCTCCAAACTGCGGAAGGCTTCGCCAAGCTACTCACTCTCACGCAAGCTAGTGCTCATCTCTTCATAGCACCGCTAGGACCAACCCCACTGAAACCTGATGCACATGCCGACAAATAAAAGGTTAGGCTAACGCCTAGTGAATTCAAGAGTTTTAACATGAATAGATATATCTTTAAAAGAAAGAAAATCGGTTCAAATCAAGATCTTTTAAACTAATTTACTTTAGAAATAGAGACGACTCGTTTTCCACAGTTTGCACCATTAAAGACAACGTTCCAAAACAACCATTCTTTATAAAACGATGTGATCCAAAACTCACTCAAAACGTGAATATAAATCGACTCCCAATTGTGATACTGTGAATAACACTTCACATCCCGAAACACTCAAAGCACGGGTGGGGCATAACACTCAACCCATAAATCATGGTTAATAAATCTCATATACAATATGTCACCGAAAACATGGACCCAAGACTCATTACCCAAAACAACACCTTTCGGTGACAGGGAATACCCGATTCCATTGAATGTGGCGGTTACACAAAGTTAAGCCACAGATGTATGTTATAAGTGTATCTTCAAGGATAAACAACCATTGACATCAACCCTATCTAGGTCTTTAGTCACGGTAGACATCAACTCTATCCAGGTCTTTAGTCACGGTAGACATCAACCCTATCCAGGTCTTTAGTCATGATAGACATCAACCCTCTCTGGGTCTTTAGTCATAATAGACATCAACCCTCTCTGGGTCTTTAGTCATTTGAACATCAACTCTATCCAAGTCTTTAGTTCCAAAGAATCATCAAGTTCAATCCTATCCAGATCTTTACCTTGGGATCTCTCCATCCTTGACACACTTGATTATGTAGGAATTACATCGTATCATCAACGCCTATTTCCAGATTAAAACACAGGAATCTTATCCCATTTATATGATAAAAACCAACCTCTATGCCTATGGATCCATTGCATTACAACCTAACACGTTACATGACTCCAACGGATGAACTAACGCATCCAATACACTTAACTCACAAATGAGATGCAACTAGGTACACCATACGACAAGGCTCCATAACAAGCTACCAAAACTGAACAAATATTCCAAAGACTCATTTGAGTGCAAACCAAGCCCCAAAAGACATAATGTACGTTCGACTAAAATACGAGAGCCAAAGTGGTTACATAAACCAAAATACATCTTTCCCAAATCTTTGTTTCTCAAATCACAATTGGCCTTCGGCCCAAAACCCAAACAAAAGGATTATCATTTTCTAAAGCGTTCCCAAGGTCGGGATCGACCCAAAACCAAAGGACTCACACCTTCGTACATTTCAAAGTATCTCATTTCATGAATGATGCATAAAACCCGACAAACAATTAAAAGTGCATTTTTGACCAAATACCCATTTATGCAATAAATCACCAAGTCACATTCCTTTGTTACACATTTACCAAAATATCCCAAAATCCCAAATGTGGTGTTTTACAAAGTTTAATAAGCTAAACACTTCCAATAATCAAAAGTTACCAAACAACTCATCAATTGATAATTTCATGTAAAACACATAGATGCTTTAAAATAAACATTTTGGCATGTACAACGTTTTCACAAATCAACTTGAACTCATCTTGCTAGATTTAGGCTAAATCTAGATTTTACCCTATTTTGAGCTTACTTGACGAAACTTGAATCCTCCAAGCCAAAACCTAGATCCAAGCATTTTCAATCGTAAATAACCATATTCAACCATAAAAAAACATTCCCCCAAATAACTCACATCAAAATACCCACTTTGGCCATAACCCTAATTTGACCTAATTTCTCCAAAATCACCCAACTGGCAACATAAGAAATAAAGCACAAGAAAGTCATAAATAGGGCATTTATAACTTAAAAAAAGCATTAGAAGGAAGAAGGGATGAACTTACAATAGTGGGTTTTGATAAAACTCAAAACCCTAGGATTTTCTTGGAAGAAACAACAATGAAGATGGTAGGAATGGTAGCTTCTTGAATCCTAGACTTCCATGACTTAGATGGTGATGGAAATGCTTCAAAATCAAAGTGAATGGTCATAGGAATGGCTAGGGTTTGAACTAAGAAGATGGAAATCCGTTTGGGAAAGAAAGGGTGGGATTTGAGAAGTGTTAAATGAGAAAAAGGCTAGAAATCGCGACTTAACAGGTCACTGCACCCCTGGTGCGACATTGACCAGCGACAATGCCCAGGGCATTGTCGCATGGCAATGTCGCCAACTTCCCTCAGGCCACGGTACCTTCCATGCGACTGTGACAGTGCGACTATGACACTGTCATAGTCGTCGGGCATTGTCGCGGGACCTTTCTGGAGCCCCGAAACCCGACTTTTCGACGCCAACAATCCCGATACTCTAAGGGACTTTAAACAAAACATTTCCCAACAAGACCCCACTGTTTACACGTCACAGAAGTGTCCGGTTGACATTTTCGTACCGAAAATTGTGGGTGTTACAATCCTCCCAACCTTAGAAGGATTTCGTCCTCGAAATTTACTCTTCTCAATGGAACGTTGTTCGCAGAATAAACTGTCCTTAATCCATTTGCTAGCACCACTATCCTGACCCTTATACCGATACTCATGCCAGCCGCCCCTCATGGGCACATTACATTCATAACTGAGCGAACACTTAACACACCAAAATAGCCTTGACCCACAAGGTTACGGTCGTCTCCCAACCTTGGATGACACTTACTACCTCAAGAGTATTTTGTGATCTCTACATCTCACCGGCCAATTCACCTCAAATCCACATGATTCTGAACCCAAAGCGAAAGGTCGACACCAGGCTCCCATGAATCCTCAGATTCTTACTAGTCCATCTTTAATATTGATAAAGATGCCCTTCCAAGGTGCGCCAACGCGTCCTTCAGGTAACCGGCTAACACAGATCCGACGATCTCTAAACTCTGATCCAACCCCAACCTCAAAACTTTCCCTTAGTAAGACCTTAATCACAACGAAAACAAAACTTATACACCTCGATGCTTAATCAACAACATCCAATCTTTTGTTGAGTTCCACCTAAGAGAGGTCAACATTCCCAAGGCCCAACGGCGTACTTCCAATCATTCTTAGATTCATGAACTTCAAGACAACAAGTTGATGCCTAAAACCAAACGGTGATAACACAGGCGTAGGCATCCCGTCCGATATTTCATTCCAGAGGTATTGTTGCGTTAAAGTTGACACTTAATTAATAGGGTACTAAGATCCTCAATCTTACAATTCCAACCAACGAACCACAATATTTCCCCTTGCTCATGCAAGCCCAACAAGACAATACACTAGCAACATATAATACTGATGTCTAACGGTCCATCGACCCGACAAATTCAATCTAACCTTACCCAGAATCATACAAGACCTCATCCCGCAGGTTTACCGAAATATAGGGTTCATCTCTTGATTAACTGGGGAACAAAATCTAATGCCTCCACTACTCAAGCGCGACCCGATTCAAAATGAAACTCAAATTCAAGATTGACCACAAGTCGGATCATCCGACGCTTCAAATCCCAAGGGCTCCTTAGTTCCTTAATTACAACTCCCTTCACAACAGGGTTTAAATCTATATGCCTAACGAGTTCAAGGTTTTCAACTAACATGCCGATTTAAACCTTTATAAAACTTTCAAATACATAAGCTTTACAATAATTGGGCGTGCAGTAAAATCCACTACCGATCACTCGATAGGTTTGAAAATTGTTCATCGACGCTACACATATGAAATCATTTCCAAATTCTTTTGATCGATATTTACATAAATAAAACAGTAACAAAAGGTGTGTAGCGAAATTCACACTATAAACATGAAAATAAAATCATGTACCCCAAACACGTGCGATAAATGTTTGTACAATCCCCAAAAGAGCTTCAAAATTTTAACTTTAAATTTTCCACTCTAACCAAAATGTTGTGGCATAAAATTTTCAACAAGTCCCATATGCATCAGTTTATTCCCCAAAACTCAGTAAAGTGATAGGGACGTACATAATCATCAAATCAAATTTAATCTTTGAGTTGCACAAATAAGGCACACTTGACCAAAATAGTAATTACAATGACTTGAAAGCTGATGCTCGTTTAATGCATTGCAGAACATTTCTAGCAGTAAAATCAATAACTGAAACGACATAGATCCCTTACATGCTTACTCAAGCCAACAGTATAATTTAATCCAATGCAAATAGTATACCATGATTGACATTTGTATAAAGCCCGAAGATAATTCACATAATAATGAAACTTTTCCAAAATAACTTATAGGGTGACATCTATTAACAAAACCAATAAATTAATGCACGCAACATGCATATGTACACGTTCCCAGAATTTATTTATGCGACGCAAAATGTCGTACGATCAGGCACCATATAACCCAACTGAATTTTCATAAAACTCATTAACGCTAAAATCAAGCGGTGTCAAAATTTTCGCTTCCTAAGATAAAAACGTAAAACGACAACCCGTCTAAAATGTCAAAATTCTAAAACCACAACGTACGATAAAGTGACCCCTTGTCAACAAAACTTTCATGAGACTTGACGCCCAATAAGCTCGTAAATTTACACGCGAAAAATTAAAACTCGTTCATCTCCAAGCGTACTCACGCGCCCAAAACGTCGTGAAACTGAACTCAAAAAAAATTTCAACACGACTCAAATAGATCCAAAATTCCCAAGAAAATTCTGACTCGAGAACATGGGTGCGACTCTTCCTTTAAAACCTTAACATACGTGGAGGAGGTCCAATGTCAAGGTCAAAAATTCTACAGTTACTTGCCCAATACCCCAAATAACATTAAAACACGGATTTTACAAGATCCGAAAATAGTGTTAGACACGAAACGGAGATAAAGAGATTTTCAATAAAACATTTGCAACCACGTGCAACAATCATACATGTTTGAGCTCACGGTTCAAAATCTGATGAGTGTTAAATGCCCAACCAAGAGTTCGTAACATAACTCACTATATATTTTGAAAACATGGGAAACAATTTATGCAAACTTATTTAGAAATCAATTTTGTGCATGAATTTGATCAACACTCTACACCGCGAAACCATGCCCCTCGATTTCTTAGTTACACTATCGTCAACCAGATGCTCAATCATCTTAAGGCAAGATCAAGGACTTCATAGGTTCACCTCACGATTTCTCCTCGAAATAACATTATTTCCAAAAGTCTATGGTTTTAATCCAACCAATCAATCCGACCCGAAACGGTCCACTTAATGCAACCACCATGCTTACCGTCACTCGAAGTGACGAATACTAAAATCATCAACTTCTTCTAATGGCTACCCATTTGGAACTTCTTCACCACCCCATCGGTCATCATACCAAGGCATTTCAAGCACACACATGTAACCCGTAAGTTCGCCATAGCACTGGTTAGGTGCTATTATGAACGTACTCTACATGATCATCCTTGCCATTTTCGTCCGTGATTCCCGTTCCTAGTGGCATCCACTCACCTCGAATCATTAACTCTTAATGTGCCTAAAGGTGTGATCTCACATTCCAATGCTTAAATTACGCTAGTTTGAGTCTAGGCATTCCAAAATCAATACCTAAATCTCTCAAATTTAAGCTCTGGTACCAACTTGTAACACCCTCAATTCTGGAAATAGCAACTAATTAAAAAATTTCTAAATACATCAATAAATGATTCACCTACAACCACAATTTAAGATTTAACCTCCATACATACATTCATTCTATACCTACAGTCTATAATAAGGACAGGTGTTACTAAAACCCAATAAGTGTCGCTATCTCCAAACTGCGGAAGGCTTCGCCAAGCTACTCTCTCTCATGCAAGCTAGTGCTCATATCTTCATAGCACTGCTAGGACCAACCCCACTGAAACCTGATGCACATGCCGACAAATAAAAGGTTAGGCTAACGCCTAGTGAATTCAAGAGTTTTAACATGAATAGATATATCTTTAAAAGAAAGATAATCGGTTCAAATCAAGATCTTTCAAACTAATTTACTTTAGAAATAGAGACGACTCGTTTTCCACAGTTTGCACCATTAAAGACAACGTTCCAAAACAACCATTCTTTATAAAACGATGTGATCCAAAACTCACTCAAAACGTGAATATAAATCGACTCCCAATTATGATACCGTGAATCACACTTCACATCCCGAAACACCCAAAGCACGGGGGTGGGGCATAACACTCAACCCATAAATCATGGTTAATAAATCTCATATACAATACGTCACCGAAAACATGGACCCAAGACTCATTACCCAAAACAACACCTTTCGGTGACGGGGAAGACCCGATTCCATTGAATGTGGCGGTTACACAAAGTTAAGCCACAGATGTTTGTTATAAGTGTATCTTCAAGGATAAACAACCATTGACATCAACCCTATCTAGGTCTTTAGTCACGGTAGACATCAACTCTATCCAGGTCTTTAGTCACGGTAGACATCAACCCTATCCAGGTCTTTAGTCATGATAGACATCAACCCTCTTTGGGTCTTTAGTCATAATAGACATCAACCCTCTCTGGGTCTTTAGTCATAATAGACATCAACCCTCTCTGGGTCTTTAGTCATTTGAACATCAACTCTATCTAAGTCCTTAGTTCCAAAGAATCATCAAGTTCAATCCTATCCAGATCTTTACCTTGGGATCTCTCCATTCTTGACACACTTGATTATGTAGGAATTATATCGTATCATCAACGCCTATTTCCAGATTAAAACACAGGAATCTTATCCAATTTACACGATAAAAACCAACCTCTATGCCTATGGATCCATTGCATTACAACCTAACACGTTACATGACTCCAACGGATGAACTAACGCATCCAATACACTTAACTCACAAATGAGATGCAACTAGGTACACCATATGACAAGGCTCCTTAACAAGCTACCAAAACTGAACAAATATTTCAAAGACTCATTTGAGTGCAAACCAAGCCCCAAAAGACATAATGTACGTTCGACTAAAATACGAGAGCCAAAGTGGTTACATAAACCAAAATACATCTTTCCCAAAACTTTGTTTCTCAAATCACAATTGGCCTTCGACCCAAAACCCAAAAAAAAAAGGATTATCATTTTCTAAAGCGTTCCCAAGGTCGGGATCGACCCAAAACCAAAGGACTCACACCTTCGTACATTTCAAAGTATCTCATTTCATGAATGATGCATAAAACCCGACAAACAATTAAAAGTGCATTTTTGACCAAATACCCATTTATGCAATAAATCACCAAGTCACATTCCTTTGTTACACATTTACCAAAATATCCCAAAATCCCAAATGTGGTGTTTTACAAAGTTTAATAAGCTAAACACTTCCAATAATCAAAAGTTACCAAACAACTCATCAATTGATAATTTCATGTAAAACACATAGATGCTTTAAAATAAACATTTTGGCATGTACAACGTTTTCACAAATCAACTTGAACTCATCTTGCTAGATTTAGGCTAAATCTAGATTTTACCCCATTTTGAGCTTACTTGACGAAACTTGAATCCTCCAAGCCAAAACCTAGATCCAAGCATTTTCAACCGTAAATAACCATATTAAACCATAAATAAACATTCCCCCAAATAACTCACATCAAAATACCCACTTTGGCCATAACCCTAATTTGACCTAATTTCTCCAAAATCACCCAACTAGCAACTTAAGAAATAAAGCACAAGAAAGTCATAAATAGGGCATTTATAACTTGAATAAAGCATTAGAAGGAAGAAGGGATGAACTTACAATAGTGGGTTTTGATAAAACTCAAAACCCTAGGATTTTCTTGGAAGAAACAACAATGAAGATGGTGGGAATGGTAGCTTCTTGAATCCTAGACTTCCATGACTTAGATGGTGATGGAAATGCTTCAAAATCAAAGTGAATGGTCATAGGAATGGCTAGGGTTTGAACCAAGAAGATGGAAATCCGTTTGGGAAAGAAAGGGTGGGATTTGAGAAGTGTTAAATGAGAAAAAGGCTAGAAATCGCGACTTAACAGGTCACTGCACCCCTGGTGCGACATTGACCAGCGACGATGCCCAGGGCATTGTAGCATGGCAATGTCGCCAACTTCCCTCAGGCCACGGTACCTTCCATGCGACTGTGACAGTGCGACTATGACAGTCGTCGGGCATTGTCGCGGGACCTTTCCGGAGCCCCGAAACCCGAATTTTCAACGCCAACAATCCCGATACTCTAAGAGACTTTAAACAAAACATTTCCCAACAAGACCCCACTGTTTACAAGTCACAGAAGTGTCCGGTTGACATTTTCGTACCGAATATTGTGGGTGTTACACCTTTTACTAAAGATAAATATTAAAATATCCCCTTAACTTCTATACTTAATATAAATAAATATCTTTGGGTATTACAGATCGTATGTGTATATTATGGTGGAAGTTGTTAATCAAATAACAAATCTTTCCAACAACAACTTTTAAATATATATTGCAAAATAACATCTATAGATAAGTTGATCACTTTTTTAAATGTGTTAAAGTGTGTTGAGCTTAAAGATAAGCCAACAAGCAGACGTCAACTTGAATGATATTGAGGTAAACTTGAGAGAGCTACTTAGATACGAGGACACTTGTTTTCCTTTTATTTATCTTATATAAAGAAAGGTATGGGCCATTATCTAGATTTTAGCCTTACATTAATATATGAAGGTCGAGTCTATGGATATCTGTCATTCTAAATTTTGAGAGAGTACCTTAAAGAAGCTATTGGTTGGATAAGATAAGTTATTTATTGGACATACTACAACACCATGTTGTAGCATTCTGTATTTCTGTTAACTTCATTTAGTTGAATATCTTAACTGATCCCTATACCCTAACTCTTTTTAATAATTTGGTAACATCAGTAGTTATAAATCACCACATCAAAAATATTTCTTCTAATTCACCATCTGAATTTAGCCTTTCATCATGAGATCTTGCAACTTAGGATACCTATCCCTGTGGAATACGATACTTGGTATTACCATTTTATTACTTGAAAAGGCGATAATGGTGACACATGTATACTTGCATGACTTAACATTTTAGTGTTATAGAGACACAATATTTAGTACATTAGTGTTCATAAAGTGCATAAATCATTTTCCCCCTTAACTGACTCAACCCAATCAAAAGGACTACACCCATAATCATTTTCTTTTCTACCACCTTGTGAAAGTGGTGTTCATACAACAATAATCACTTTTCCCTATAACATGCCTCGACCAAAACTAATAGACCACAGCCATAATAAGTTATTTATATCAATGCTTGAACCGGAGTGTTCAAAAAGTGCATAATTATCTTTCACATGGTAGAAAATAGTATTAGTTTGAGGCATGGACGAAGGCTACTAGAGAGAGGAGAGAGGCAAAAGAATTGTAAAATCCACCAAATAGTCCCATAAATCGTCATTTTATTAAAATATTGGTGGTTATATTTATAAAAAAATTGCAAAAAGAACAATGTTATACTAGCCATTGATTTACATTGATTAATGGTTTTGATTAGTCATCACAGTTATCACAAAATGTAAGGTTCTCACATGAAAGGCCCGTGCTTATTAAACATAAAAAAACATTATAACACGTTAAAAATTTACCGAAGCCATGTCATTATTTCTAGATCATCATGTCATCTAAACCCCAAGTGTAACACCCCGAAATCCTTGGTCGAAAAATAGGCAGAAAAATGGTGGCAGTGCTCTGCGCTACTGCCAGCACGGGTCAAACCACGCAGTGATCTGTGTGAGACCCTGTCCAGAGCTCCACGCTCCCCTCCGTGCTAGCGGGTTCACGCCGCCACTCGTGCGGAGCCACTGCACGCACATAAAGGAGAAAAATAGGCTTAAAACCCCATTTTCTCACCCCAAAACTCAAATCTCTCCCTCTTTATCTCCCATACCGAGCCCCATCCTCCCCAAACAAAACCTAACTCATTTTTGGGGGTTTTCCTTCTACAACCATGTGATTCTCCTTCATCTAGCAAGTTGGGAACAAAAACCATAAACCTTTCATTTTCATCTTTTTCACGAAACTTTCTAGGGCTTCATCCAACCCTTTTCACCACTTTGAACATTTGGGAGTTTGTGGTTATTTTAGGGATCTAGAAGAGTATTGTAGTGGATTCAAGCTATGGAAAAGGTAATCTTTCATTCTCCTCAACTATAGAAATTAGGGTTTTGGTGTAGATGGGATCTTCATGTAAAATGTTGGGGGAACAATTCTCTACGGTTGAATATCTATATATATGATTGGTAATTTATGGATCTAGGTTTTTGGAAGTTTTTGGCTTGATGATCCAAGTTTCTTCAAAGGAGCTCAAGTTGGGGAAAATCTAGATTTAGCCTAAATCTAGCAAGGTGAGTTCAAGTTGATTTATGAAAACGGTGTACATGCCAAAATATCAATATTTAAATGTTTATATGTTTTACATGAAATTATTAACTATTGAGTTATTTGACGAGTTTTGATTATTGGAAGTGTTTAACTTCATAAACTTTGCAAAACACCTACATTTGGGATTTTGGGCATTTTCATATATAACTCATAAACATTGGTATTTTAATGATTTGTTTTATAGAAGTAGATTTTTTAGTATCAATGTATTTTCATTGTGTGTTTTGGAGAAATGTTCGACTTTGTGTTATGGGACATTTTTGAAAGAATAAATGGTATAAACTCACTTGGTAAAGGATTTGTCCCAATCTAAACTATGTTGGAGTTAATTATATATTTTGTAGCATGGGTTTGTGTAAAGGCGGGTCATTTGTGTTTGATTTCATTTTATGATTTTCAACAATGGGTCTTTTGATTAGTTGAGCCTATGGCTCGGTTTGGCTTTATTGGGTCTTGGGGACAATTGTCCGATTTTAATAGCTCAATGTAGAGCAGTTGGGTATGATTTGCATTTAATGCATCTTATTTGAGAATTGCATGTTTTGAATGCACTAGTTCATTCGTTTGGAGTCATGTAATGTTTTTTACTAATGCAATGGATCCATAGGCACTTGAGTCGTTACGTTCAATGTTGGGACAATTAGTTTCCCTCATTATAGCATGGATAGGCATCAAGATTTATGGTAAGTAAGATGTGGACCCATGGGGTCGGGCATTGTCCCATGAGAAGTAAGGTGTAATCCAAATGTGCTTGTATGTTTGGTATGAATTTGGATACCACAAAGTATAGACCTAGAGGGGTTGAATTTGAGTCTCTACGGACAAAAGATCTAGAGGGGTTGAACTCGATATGACTTATGAGTATAATCCATACGTTTTGGTATTACTACATAGTTATGTGACCTACTTTTGTGTTCCGTCACGTGCAATGTAATCGGGTCTCCCCCGTCACCGAAAGGTGTTGTTTTGGTTATGGAGTTTTATAATCCATGTTTTCGGTGACGTTTTGAGTATGGTTGTTACCCATGTTTTGTGGTTTTTGGATATTGAACCTTATCCATGTTTTGGATATTTTGGATGATAGAGTTTATCCACGTTTTCAGTATTTGATTATTAAAATATCAGTTATGGTTTACGTGCGTTTTGGGTTTTGGATTTATATTCGAAAGAACGTTTTGTATCGTGGTATTAATCACGGAGATGGTGAATGTTGAAAAGAGGTTGCTTTCCAACTTAATGTATTTCATTTTGGAAATCAAGATTTAAATAACATTCTTAAAGTTTATTGTTTTATATATTTATGATGAAAACTCTTAAGCTCACTAGGCATTAAGCCTAACCTTTTTTATTTGTCGGCATGTGCATCAGGTTCCGGTTGGAGGTAAGGTTCTAGTCACACTGCGAAGAGTTGAGTGTCGAGTTAAATGCACAAGAGTGAGTAGCTTAGCGAAGTTCCCGCATTTGTCCGGGAAGAGTAACTTGTATTTGGGTGATTTAGTGCTTGTATAATTCTGGAGTCTATCGTTGTTGAGGTTAATTATAGAAATTTATATTAGAGATATATTGGGTTTTAATTTGTAGGAAGAAGTCTTGTATTTTATTTGATGTTATTTCAAAAAATTTAATTAGTTGCTCTTACCAAATGCGAGGGTGTTACAAGATGGTATCAGAGCTTAAGTTTGAGAAATTAGATGTTGATTTCGAATGCCTAAAGTCAAACTAGTGTTCTTTTAAGTGATTGTGAGAGAGAATTTCACCAATAGGCACTTTAAGATAGGATCTTTTGAGATTGATGGAGTCACTAGGAACGAGAATCACATCAAGGGTAGCAAGGATGATCATGTATGGTACATTCATAATTGCACCTGGCTAGTGTTATGGTTAACCTACAAGTTACATGTGTATACTTGAACTACTTTGATGTGACGACCGTTAGGGGTAGTGAAGAAGTTTCTAAGTGGGTAGCCGTTAGAAGAGGTTAAGGATTTTAACATTCGTCACTTAGGGTAACAGTAGGCATGATGATTGCGTTAAGTGGATCATTTCGGGTTGGAAATTTTGGTTGGATTAGAGCCATAGACATATGGGATCAACGTTATTCGAGGAGAAATTGTAAGGTGAACATATGAAACCCTTGATTGTTGCCTTAAGATGTTTGAGCATCTGAATGACGATAGTGTGACTAAGAAATTGAGGAGCGTGGTTTTGAGATGTTGAGTGTCGATCAACTTCACACACGAAATTTATCTCTAAAATGAATTGCATCAATTATTTCTCATGTTTCCAAATCATCATGTGGATTATATTACAAACCTTGGAACAATGCTTAGCACGCACAAGGTTTTAAATCATGATTTCAAACATGCACAAAATTATTTAATTGCATGTGGTTGCAAACGTTCTTGAGATTTTCTTATTTCTCGTTGTTGTCCAACGTTATTTTCGGATATTGTGATGTTCGTATTTTGATGTTGTTTAGAGTCTTGGACAAGTAACTGTGACTTATGACTTTAACATTGGATCTCCTCCACATATGTTAAGATTTTGGACGAAGGGTTACCTTCCATTATTTTGGTGTTTGAGTTTTATTGATAATTTTATTCCATGCGATATTGTTGCTTTGACGTGGAGATTTTAATGGCGTCCAGTTGTGTTGTTTTCCCCTTGAGTTTTGTGGGAGCAGTTTGGTTGCATATAGTATGCATGCTTATTTTATTTAGAATTTCCGTCATGGTGTTTGAACCAACATTTTAGAACGACGAGAGCATATTGTTATTTGACTTTGAACTTGAAACCGACATAAATTATTTTATGCTTTATGTAACACCCTCGAATCTGGTAATAGCAACCAATTTAAAATTTTCTAAATACATCGATAATTGCTTCATCTACAGTCACAATTTAAGATTTAACCTCAATACACACGTATCATTCTACAATAAGGACGGGTGTTACTAAAACCCAATAATGGTTACTACCTCCAAGCCGCGGAAGACTTCACCAACTACTTATGCTTGTATAAAGCTAAGGCTCAACTCTTCATAGAGCTGCTAGAATCCAAATCCCCAACTGGAACTTGATGCACATGCCGACAAATAAAAAGGTTAGACTTAACGCCTAGTGAGCACAAGAGTTTTAACGTGAATGAATATATCTTTAAAGAAAGGAATTCAGTTCAAATCTAGATCTTTCGAAATGGTTTACTTTAGAAATGGAAACGACTCGTTTTCCCCATAATATGCATCTTTAAAGACAACGCTCCAAAACATATATTTTTTATAAAACGATACGGCCCGTAACTCACCCAAAACGGGATTATAATTTGACACCCAATTTATGAAAACGTGAGTAACACTTCATATCCCAAAACACCCAAAACACGGGTGGGGCATAATACTCGAACCTTAAATGATGGAAAACAACCCATATAGATAGGATATGTCATCGAAAACATGGAACTGAAACTTAAAACTCACGCGACTATAAAATGGAATGAAATCCAAACATTAAAGCATGGACACTCAAAATATCCAAAATATTGTTGGTCAACAACGGGGGAGACCCGTATCCATTGAGGGTGGAGGAACACAAAAGTATGCCACCCTTACAACGTTAATCGCATGACACCTCACGACATAAAACGCCCAAGTGTCCCTACGACTTCTTGACAAGTTTCACCCAAAGAGACAATTGACCTTGGTGACCGTTACAAAGAACTCCACTCCGAAGGCCCGACACACTTAAAGACTACCTCTCAGGCATTACTTCAAGCGGCGGAGGTCCTAGTGCCTACTTCCCCGGTAGCACCTCCAGACTCAACCCTCCTAGTGCCTACTTGTAAAGTTCCGGTCGTAAAACATGGGTATCGGGGTTCAACCCCGAAATACCCAATTGACCATCCAAAACAGACTGACTTACGTGCCTATGGATCCAATGCAACACAGTCTAATATTACATGACTACAGATGAATAACCAACGCACCCGCATGTAAATATCATTATTATGCAATAAGATGCATTAAGATGTAAATCGTAGATGGGACTCTACATTGAGCCACTAAAACTGGATAAATGTCCTCGAGACTCTTCTAAGTCAAAACCTAGCTAAAATGCTCTAAATACCGTTTGGCTAACAAATAACGATTCCCAAATAATAAAACATATTTAAATAGCGTTTATGCAGGCGCATACCTCAAAGAGGTGATTAACTCAAAACTCGACCCGAATTGGGACATATCATTTTCCTGGTTTATGAACTCAAATACGTCATAAATTAGACTTCACATGTACAAAAATCGTCGAAAATGCATAAATCATAGAATATAATTTACTTGTACAAAATCACTAAGAATACGTAAATCATGCTATTTACTTGTTGACATATTCAAAACCCAATATGAGCATTTTATGATATTAAAACAACCCAAGTTTACCAAATATGAAAACTTATCAAAGTATTCACACTTTGACAATTACCAAGTAAAACATTTCTTTACTTCAAAATACTCATTTTGGCATGTACATAGTTTTCACAAAGCAACTTGAACTCACTTTGCTAGATTTAGGCTAAATCTAGATTTTACCCACTTTGAGCTTTCTTGAAGAAACTTGGATCTTCAAGCCAAAACCTCCAAAAACCTAGATCCATAAATTTCAACCATAAATAAACATATCCAACCATACAGAAATATTCCCCAACCATTTTACATCAAAACCTAACTCCTCCAAAAATCTTCCAAACCGAAAATGGAGAAACATAATACTTAGGAAATCATCAATGGAGCATTTATATCTTATATTAGGGTTTAGAAATGGAAGAGATACACTTACCACTTAGATTTTGATGAAAACTTAGAAAACCCAAAAATGAGCTTGAGGTTGAAGATGAAGATGGAGATGGTGAATCCTTCACCAAAGCTTCCAATCTTGCCACTTGATGGTGATTTACCTCCGTAATACTCAAGGATTTGAGCCAAGGATGACCCAAAATCGCCATACATGACTTTGGTAGGTTCTAGAGAGTGTTTGGGGATGAATGGGAAGTGAGGGATGAAGAAATGACTTAAAATTCGCATTTAACAATAATCAGCCCCCTGGGGGCGACATTGCCAGGAGGCAATGCCATGGCAATGTCGCAGGGCATTGTCGCAGCAATGCTCCAGCATTCGGTACCGTCTATGCGACTGTGACAGTGCGATTATGACACTGTCATAGTCGTCGGGCATTGTCGCGAGACGCTTCCCAAGCGCCGAAACTCAACTTTTTCAATGTCAACACTCTCGATACTCTAAGGGACTTTAAATAATGTTTTCCCCACAAAATCCCACCATTTTCAAGTTCCAAAAACGTTCGGGTGACTTTTATTTAACGAAAATCACGGGTGTTACAATCCTCCCAACCTTAAAAGATATTTCGTCCTCGAAATCTAGTTCAACATTTAATGTTGCCCGCAATATATGTTGTCTCTAATCCACTTGCCAGAATAACCACGATAAACCTTATGCTGCTACCATCACAAATGTCCCCTTAGGCACATTACACTTATATCTGAGTAAACACTTAACTCGCTAAAGCAGTCTTTACCCATAAGACTACGGTTGTCTCCCAACCTTGGGTGACACTTACCACCTCAAGAGTAGTTTGTGACCTCAACTTCTCATTGAACATTACACCTCAACCCAACATACTTCTGAACCCAAACCAAAGTTCGACATCAACCTCCAAAGAATCCTCTAAATTCTTAATACTCGGTTCTTGATATTGACAAGGTCGTCCTCCCGAGTCGTACCAATACGCTCTCCATGTAGTTGGATATTGCAGATACGGCTATCACTCAACTCCGTTCTACTCCCAACCTCAAAACATTCTCTAAATAAATTCTTCACCACAACGGGGAAAATTTATGCGCATCGATACTTAATCACCAACATCTAACCTTCTTTTAAGTTCCACCTCAGAGAGGTCAACATTCCCAAGACCCAACGGGGTACTTCCAAGCATTCCCAGATTCATGGACTTCAAGAAAACAAGTCGACGCCTAAAATCAAACGGTGATAACAAAAACGTAGGCATCCCGCCCAATATTTCATTCCGGAGGTATTGTCGCGCTAAAGTTGACACCTAACAGGGTACTAAGATTCCCAATCTTACATTTCTAACCAACAGACCACAATATTTCCCTTGCTCATGAAAGTCCATCAAGACGATATACTAGCAACGTATAACGTGATGTCTAACGGTCCATCGCCCCGACAACTCCAATCCAACCTTATCTAGAATCATACAAGACCTTATCTTGTAGGTTTACCGAAGCATGGAGGTCACTCCTAAGATAACGGGGAAGGCACGAATCTATTACCTCAACTATTCAAACGTGAACCGATTCAAAAGTTGAAACCCAATTTCAAGGTTGACCACAAGTCGGACCATCCGACGCTTCAAATCCCAAGGACTCCTTAGTTCCGAATTACAACTCCTTTCACGACAGGGTTTAAATCTATAGGCTTAATGAGTTCAAGGTTTTCACTAATATGCCGATTTAAACTTTTATAAAACTTTCAAATACATAAGCTTTATAACAATTGATCGTGAGGAAAAATCCACTACCGATCACTCGATAGGTTGAAAATTGATCACCGACGCTACACATATAAACCATTTCCAAAATTCGTTTGATCAATATTTACGTAAATAAAACGGTAACAAAAGGTGTGTAGCAAAATTTACACTATAAACATGAAAATAAATTCATGTACCCCAACACGTGTAATAAATGCTTGTACAACTCCAAAAGAGAACTTCACAATTTTTAACTTTAAAATTTTCCCTCTTTAACTAAAAATGTTGCGGCATAAAATTTTCAACAAGTCCCATATGCATCAGTTTATTCCCCAAAGCTCGGTAGAACGATGGGAACGCAAATAAATTTTCAAATCGAGTTTAAAGCTTTGAGCCGCATAGATAAAATGCATTTGACAAAAATAGTAACTATAACAACATGAATGCCGATAACTCATTTAAGTGCATTGCGGAAAATTTCTAACAGTAAAATCAATAACTGAAATATGCTCAGAACAAAAGTTTTATCTGAAATAACATAAATCTTTTATATATTTACTCACACCAACAGTAAAACTTAATCCAACTACAAATAGTATACAACGATTAACAATTGTATAAAACCCGAAAGAGTAAAACACAAGGTTTTGAAACTTCCCCAAAGAGCACATGGGATGACATTTATTAACAAAATCTATAAATTAACGCGCGCAATAATGCACGTATACACATTCTAAAATTTATTTATGTGATGCAAGATGTCGTAAAATAAGACACTATAAAACCCAACTAAATTTTCATAAACTAATTGACGGTAAAATCAAGCGGTGCCAAAACTTCTATCTCCCAACATAAAAAGCGTAAGACAACAATAAGTCTAAAAATGCCAAAACTCTAAAACCACCACGTAAGATAAAGTGACCCTTTTTAACACACTCTCATGAGATGCGACACCCAATAAGCCCGTAAATTTACACGCAATAAAATTAAAACACGCGCATTTCAAAGTACACTCACGCGCCCAAAACGTCGCAAAACAAATATTCCATAAAACTCAACGCGACTCGTACAGACCCAAAATTCCCAAGAAAGTTCAGACTCAAAAACATGGGGACAACTTTTCCTTTAAAACCTTAACATACGTGGAGGAGATCCAATATCAAGGTTAAAAATTCTACTGTTACTTGCCCAATGCCCCATATGGCATTAAAACACGGATCTTATGATGTTCTAAAAATTAGCGTTAAACACAAAACAGGGACGGAGAGATTTTCATTATAAATTTGCAATCACATGCAACAAAACCATTACATGCATGCTTAAGCTCACGGTTTAAAATTTGATGAGTGCTAAATGTTTTACCAAGACTTCGCAACATAATTCCGATTATACTTTGAAAACATGAGAAACAATTTATGCAATCTTATTTAGAAATAAATTTCGTGCATGAATTTGGTCGGCACTCAGCATCTTAGGACTACGCTTCTCAATTTCCCGCCATACTTTTGTCATCCGGGTGCATCAAACATCTTAGAGCAACAATCCCACAAATTTGGTTAACTTACAATTTCTCTTCGAAATAGAATTGGTTTAACAAATTATAGTTCTACTCCCAACCAATAATTCTAACTCAAGATGGTCAACTTAATGTATTCATCGCACTTAACTATCACTCCAAAGTGACATTGTTATAAACATCAACCCTTCCTTAGATCACTCGCTTTGAAACTTTCTCACTACCCCAATGGTCATCATACCAAGGTAGTTCAAGCATACATATGTAGCATGTAGGTTCACCATAACACTGGCCAGGTGCCATTATGAACGTACAGTAAATAATCATCCTTGCGACCCTCGACAAGTCTCCCGTTTCTAGCGACTCAATTAACACCAAAATATCTTATCTTACAGTACCTAATGTGCAACTTTCATTACAATCACTTATAAGAACGCTAGCTTGAGTCTAGGCATCCAAAGGTCAATACCTAATTCTCTCAAACTTATGCTCTGATACCAACGTGTAACACCCTCGAATCTGATAATACCAACCAATTTAAAATTTTCTAAATACATCGATAATTGCTTCATCTACAGTCACAATTTAAGATTTAACCTCAATACACACGTATCATTCTACACATACGATCTACAATAAGGACGGGTGTTATTAAAACCAATAATGGTTACTACCTCCAAGCCGCGGAAGACTTCACCAACTACTTATGCTTGTATAAAGCTAAGGCTCAACTCTTCATAGAGCTGCTAGAATCCAAATCCCCAACTGGAACTTGATGCACATGCCGACAAATAAAAAGGTTAGACTTAACGCCTAGTGAGCACAAGAGTTTTAACGTGAATGAATATATCTTTAAAGAAAGGAATTCAGTTCAAATCTAGATCTTTCGAAATGGTTTACTTTAGAAATGGAAACGACTCGTTTTCCCCATAATATGCATCTTTAAAGACAACGCTCCAAAACATATATTTTTTATAAAACGATACGGCCCGTAACTCACCCAAAACGGGATTATAATTTGACACCCAATTTATGAAAACATGAATAACATTTCATATCCCAAAACACCCAAAACACGGGTGGGGCATAATACTCGAACCTTAAATGACGGAAAACAACCCATATAGATAGGATATGTCATCGAAAACATGGAACTGAAACTTAAAACTCACGCGACTATAAAATGGAATGAAATCCAAACATTAAAGCATGGACACTCAAAATATCCAAAATACTGTTGGCCGACAACGGGGGAGACCCGTATCCGTTGAGGGTGGAGGAACACAAAAGTATGCCACCCTTACAACGTTAATCGCATGACACCTCATGAAATAAAACGCCCAAGTGTCCCTACGACTTCTTGACAAGTTTCACCCAAAGAGACAGTTGACCTTGGTGATCGTTACAAAGAACTCCACTCCAAAGGCCCGGCACACTTAAATACTACCTCTCAGGCATTACTTCAAGCGGCGGAGGTCCTAGTGCCTACTTCCCCGGTAGCACCTCCAGACTCAACCCTCCTAGTGCCTACTTGTAAAGTTCCGGTTGTAAAGCATGGGTATCGGAGTCCAACCCCGAAATACCCAATTGACCATCCAAAACAGACTGACTTACGTGCCTATGGATCCAATGCAACACAGTCTAATATTACATGACTACACATGAATGAGCAACGCACCCGCATGTAAATATCATTATTATGCAATAAGATGCATTAAGATGTAAATCATAGATGGGACTCTACATTGAGCCACTAAAACTGGACAAATGTCCTCGAGACTCTTTTAAGTCAAAACCTAGCTAAAATGCTCTAAATACCGTTTGGCTAACAAATAACGATTCCCAAATAATAAAACATATTTAAATAGCGTTTATGCAGGCGCATACCTCAAAGAGGTGATTAACTCAAAACTCGACCCGAATTGGGACATATCATTTTCTTGGTTTATGAACTCAAATACGTCATAAATTAGACTTCACATGTACAAAAATCGTCGAAGATGCATAAATCATAGAATAGACTTTACTTGTACAAAATCACCAAGAATACGTAAATCATGCTATTTACTTGTTGACATATTCAAAACCCAATATGAGCATTTTATGATATTAAAACAACCCAAGTTTACCAAATATGAAAACTTATCAAAGTATTCACACTTTGACAATTACCAAGTAAAGTATATTTTTATTTCAAAATACTCATTTTGGCATGTACATAGTTTTCACAAAGCAACTTGAACTCACTTTGCTAGATTTAGGCTAAATCTAGATTTTACCCACTTTGAGCTTTCTTGAAGAAACTTGGATTTCAAGCCAAAACCTCCAAAAACCTAGATCCATAAATTTCAACAATAAATAAACATATCCAACCATTTAGAAATATTCCCCAACCAATTTACATCAAAACCTCAACTTATACCCAAAACCCTAATTTTGACCTAACTCCTCCAAAATCTTCCAAACCGAAAATGGAGAAACATAATACTTAGGAAATCATCAATGGAGCATTTATATCTTATATTAGGGTTTAGAAATGGAAGAGATACACTTACCACTTTGGTTTTGATAAAAACCTAGAAAACCCAAAAATGAGCTTGAGGTTGAAGATGAAGATGGAGATGGTGAATCCTTCACCAAAGCTTCAAATCTTGCCACTTGATGGTAATTTACCTCCGTAATACTCAAGGATTTGAGCCAAGGATGACCCAAAATCGCCATACATGACTTTGGTTGGTTCTAGAGAGTGTTTGGGGATGAATGGGAAGTGAGGGATGAAGAAATGGCTTAAAATTCGCATTTAACAGTAATCAGCCCCCTGGGGGCGACATTGCCAGGCGACACTGTCATGGAAATGTCGCAGGGCATTGTCGCAGCAATGCTCCAGCATTCAGTACCTTCTATACGACTGTGACAGTGGGCATTGTCGAGAGACCCTTCCCAAGCCCCGAAACTCAACTTTTTCAATGTCAACACTCCCGATACTCTAAGGGACTATAAATAATGTTTTCCCCACAAAATCCCACCATTTTCAAGTTCCAAAAACGTCCGGGTGACTTTTATTTATCGAAAATCACGGGTGTTACACTTTAACCAAAGTGCATGCACATATCACCTTACCAATTTTGTAAAATAAACTAACACATGCAGTTTTGTTGTGGAATCTTACTCTGTGTCATGTTGTGGCTAAAAGATATAGAGCTTTGAGAGTTGATATCATGTAAATTATGTTTTGAGTTTTAGCAAATATTTTGTTATACACAGTTTAGTGCATGAATTAATTTACACCCACAACGTGAGTAATCGTATGGTGAGACTAACATGGTCCGTGTTCATGTTTCATTTGTGCATCTCCCTCTATTGTTGTTTTGCTATTGGTCAACGTAGATGTGTTATATTAATTGGTTTTACGTGTGTGACAATCACGGTCACTTCAAACGATTCCTATTTGTGCTAAAGACTTTTAGCGTGTGTAAAATTGATTATAAAGATTTTATGTTCGGCAACCTTTAAAAATAATAAGTTGGCATACTTGTTGGGTTTAGTAGTCGAAAAATCTTGAACTCATTAGAGCCATAGTTTTAAACCCGCTTTGTGAAAGGACTTATTATTAAGGACTAGAGACGTCATTGGGAATTGAAGTGTCGGATGATACGACCTGTGGTCAGTTTTGGAATTTTGGATTTCAGTTTTATTAACCGGTTCATACATGAATAACTGAGGTATTAGACTTATGTATTCTCCCAGTTATTTAAGTGGTGTTTTTTCTGTTCGGTAAATCTTCGGGTTAAAGCATTGTGTAGTTGCTTGCATAGGGTTGGTGACGAATTAATGGGCTGATTGTTCGACAACATGTATTAGTGGGAGGTGTACCATTCAGGGGAGTCTTCAGGAATAAAGGGAATGTTGTGGTTCGTTGGTTAGAGATGTAAGATAGGAATGTTAGTGCCCTGTTAGGTGTCGACACTCGATTTTGAAGACAATGACCGTTGGTGTGCTTCAGTGTACTTCCGTTGAACTTGGTGTGTCTGCAGGTCAAGTGGTAACTTTAAGGAGATTAGTGTCGGTAATTAGGGATCGATCATTAGTGTTTCTGTAATCGGCAAGGCTTTCGTTGATTCGTCAATCGTTGCTTGAATGCATTATGAGAGTTGCGTAACCATGGATTTTGGGATACCGACTATCTGTAGGGTGTAATGGTACGATTCTGGATGAAACTTCAGACCAATGCTTTGATTTATGGACATTTTGGGAATCCTGGCAGATGTTGTGTCTGTGTCAGCTTGAGGAACGGATCTAAGGTAGTGTTGGATCAAATCAAACTAGTTGTTAAGAAATTTCGTCGAGGAAGGGACGACGAATCTTTTATGGTGTCGATTATTGGGAAATTTGGTGAGAATGTCGAGGTAGGCCTTAAGTAGAATTCGCTCATTGAGGAAACCTTAATTTTTCGAAAGTAGAAATATCGTTTTATGACAGCAACGGGTGACCGACCCATCAATCTTACGTGGATTTCTTATCACGCGGGTAAAGTCAACCTGGTTAAGGATAATTAGGAGTGAAAGGAGTATGGGCAAGCGATGGTTGGATCCTTTTTACAAAGGTTGTTGTGTTCTTGGAGGCAAGAAAAGAGTGTACCTAATCCCATGTAGAACGATTAGAAATATTTAAGGGTAAAGTTCGCCTTGGGGTGTCCTTAGTGGAAGTAGTTTATTAAGATCGTAAGCTACTCTTGACGTGATAAGTGCAATCTAAGGTTGGGAGACAAATGAGATCCTAATGATAGATAAATGATTTGATAAATACTCGAGGTTCATTCCGTAATGGGTAAGGTATATCGAACGTTGAGATCAAGTGTGTGGCGGCTTGTTATGAGAAATGCAGTGACAACCTTAACCGGGATGTAATTGGGTTCGCATATGAGGCAAGGTATCGTGGAGGTATCCCTTTTGGATAGAGCACCAGTTGATCTTGCTAAATGCGACGATGGGTGTTTTGGTCGAGGCCAGATTTCGAGGACGAAATCTCTTTTAAGGTTGGGAGGATTGTAACACCCCGAAATCCTTCGTCGAAAAATAGGCAGAAAAATGGCGGTAGTGCTCCGTGCTACTGCTAGCGCGGGTCGAACAGCGCGGTGATCCGCGCAAGACCATGTCCAGAGCTCTACGCTCCCCTCCGCGCTAGTCGGGTCGTGCTGCCACTCGCGCGAAGCCACTACACGCACATAAAGGAGAAAAATCGGCCTAAAACCCCATTTTCTCACCCAAAACTCAAATCTCTCCCTCTTTCTCTCCCAAACCGAGCCCCGTCCTCCCCAAACAAAACCTAACTCATTTTTGGGGGTTTTCCTTCTAAAACCATGTGATTCTCCTTCATCTAGCAAGTTGGGAACAAAAACCATAAACCTTTCATTTTCATCTTTTTCACCAAACTTTCTAGGGCTTCATCCAACCCTTTTCACCACTTTGAACATTTGGGAGTTTGTGGTTATTTTGGGGATCTAGAAGAGTATTGTAGTGGATTCAAGCTATGGAAAAGGTAATTATTCATTCTTCTCAACTATGGAAATTAGGGTTTTGGTGTAGATGGGATCTTCATGTAAAATGTTGGGGGAACAATTCTCTACGGTTGAATATTTATATTTATGATTGGTAATTTATGGATCTAGGTTTTTGGAAGTGTTTGGCTTGAGGATCCAAGTTTCTTCAAAGGAGATCAAGTTGGGGAAAATCTAGATTTAGCCTAAATCTAGCAATGTGAGTTCAAGTTTGTGACACCCCGAATTTTAGAGTTTGGTATTTGATATTATCATGTTATGAATTATCATGTTTTGGGATTTAAGTGTATCGGGGGTCTCGATCAGTTTTGGTCCTCGCGAGTTAAAAATCAGAACTGGTAAATTTTGGGTCAGTCGGGGCCTTCTCGGCGATAGTGCCCGCGATAGTGACATGGTCACAATCGCGAGGGCACAATCGCCCAACTTGTACCGCGGGGTGGGGAGTCCTCACGACTATGCCCGCGATAGTGACATGGGTCACAATCGCCCCATCTGTACCGCGGGGTGGAGAACCCTCGCGACATTGCCCGCGATAGTGACGGATGTCACAATCGCCGGGGCACAATCGCCGTCGGGCAGTAGGGGTATAAATACCTCATTTACGGGATTTCTTCATTTAGGGTTGATTTTGGGAGCTGATAGAGGGTTTCTCTCCAGCGATTTTGGTAAGGTTTCTACCCCAACTTCAACCATATCAATTAATGATCTTATGGTGGTTTTATGGGTGGATTAAATGCTTCCTCAGGTGTGATTTTGGAAGGATTTTAGCTTGTAACCACTTCTCAAGTCTCCAACTTCCCACCTACCACTTTAGGGTTTGATTTCTTGTGAGAGATCACCAAGGTGAGTGTTTCTTGACTCTTCCATTCTCATACATGTCTGATAATGTGTTGGTAATTACGTGTATTTTAGTTATTCGCTTACTTGTTCATGTGGAGTCAACCTCAAACCCTATTTTGGGGGTAAAATGCAAATGGAGAGTATTAAATATGCTATTTGGCCAAGCTATGTAGTAATGGCCAAGTAAGAGTAATGAGTTGTATGTTTGGTCATTAAATGGGAATTGATATTGATTTTAAGTCTCGACTTGAGTTGCCATATAAGTATAGACTAAAGACTCGGTTTGAGTTGAGGTCAAGTATAGACTAAAGACTCGGTTTGAGTTGAGGTCAAGTATAGACTAAAGACTCGGTTTGAGTTGAGGTCAAGTATAGACTAAAGACTCAGTTTGGGTTGAGGTCATGAATAGACTAAAGACTCGGTTTGAGTTGAGGTCAAGTATAGACTAAAGACTCGGTTTGGGTTGAGGTCATGAATAGACTAAAGACTCAGTTTGAGTTGAGGTCAAGTGTAGACTAAAGACTCGGTTAGAGTTGAGGTCATGAATAGACTAAAGACTCGGTTTGAGTTGAGGTCATGGATAGACTAAAGACTCGGTTTGAGTTGAGGTCAGTAATAGACTAAAGATCCGGTTTGGGTTGAGGTCATAAGTAGGCTAAAGACCCGGTTTGGATTGAGTGCCAAATAGCTAAAGATCTTGTTTGGGTTGATGCTAGTCAAGATTAAATGACTTGGGAAAACATTATAAATTGCGTTCATGATATTGTTTGTGGCATATTGATTAATGTCAGGTGGAGCACATTGGTAGAGCGCCGTGAAAATTATAATGATCTCGTATTGTGATCTCTTTTTATGATTTAATTTCATTTATGTGTTCTCACTAGGCCTTGGCCTAACGCTTGTTTCTTTGGTTGTCATATATGACAGGAAACTCTAGTGGCGGGCATCTACGGGAATGAGTGGTCGATCGAGCGATCGAGATCGGTCATTTTGAAAGATCTAGAGACCGGCATTTTGGTGTATAGTCACTATTTTGTGGAGGATAGCGACACCCGATTGTAATCTGATAGGGAAATCTAGATTATTTAGGTTGTCGTAACTTTATGCCTCACTTAGTGAACTTGTATTCCTTATATTTTATTCCCCTCTTTGGGTTGATACTTTGGGATGCCTTGACAGATTTTGTACTACAGGTTTCACCAATTTACAGTCGTCATATTGCCAAAAATTTAAGTTTTAAATCGCACCAAATTTTTAGGGTGTTACAAAGTTGATTTGTGAAAACGGTGTAAATGTCAAAATGTCAATATTTAAATGTTTATATGTTTTACATGAAATTATTAACTATTGAGTTATTTGACGAGTTTTGATTATTGGAAGTGTTTAACTTCATAAACTTTGCAAAACACCTACATTTGGGATTTTGGTCATTTTCATATATAACTCATAAACATTGGTATTTTAATGATTTGTTTTATGGAAGTAGATTTTTTAGTATCATTGTATTTTCATTGTGTGTTTTGGAGAAATGTTCGACTTTGTGTTATGGGACGTTTTTGAAAGAATAAATGGTATAAACTCACTTGGTAAAGGATTTGTCTAAATCTAAACTATATTAGAGTTAATTATATATTTCGGAGCATGGGATTGCGTAAAGGCGGGTCGTTTACGTTTGATTTCATTTTATGATTTTCAACAATGGGTCTTTTTTTATTAGTTGAGCCTATGGCTCGGTTTGGCTTTATTGGGTCTTGGGGACAATTGTCCGACTTTAATAGCTCAATGTAGAGCAGTTGGGAATGATTTGCATTTACTGCATCTTATTTGAGAATTACATGTTTTGAATGCACTAATCCATTCGTTTGGATTCATGTAATGTTTTTGACTAATGTAATGGATCCATAGGCACTTGAGTCGTTACGTTTAATGTTGGGACGATTAGTTTCCTTCATTATAGCACGGATAGGCATCGGGATTCATTGTAAGTAAGATGTGGACCTGTGGGGTCGGGTATTGTCCCTAGAGCAGTAAGGTGTAATCTAAATGTGCTTGTATGTTTGGTATGGATTTAGGTACCTCGAAGTATAGACCTAGAGGGGTTGAATTTGAGTCTCCACGGGCAAAAGATCTAGAGGGGTTGAGCTCAATATGTCTTATGAGTATAATCCATACGTTTTGGTTTACTACATAGTTATGTGACCTGCTTTTGTGTTCCGTCACGTGCAATATAATCGGGTCTCCCTCGTCACCGAAAGGTGTTGTTTTGGTTATGGAGTTTTATATTCGATATTTTCGGTGACTTTTTGAGTATAGGTTGTTACCCATGTTTTGTGGTTTTTGGATATTGAACTTTATCCATGTTTTGGATATTTTGGATGATAGAGTTTATCCACGTTTTCAGTATTTGATTATTAAAATATCAATTATGGTTTACATGAGTTTTGGGTTTTGGATTTATATTCGAAAGAATGTTTTGTTGAAGATGGTGAATGTTGAAAAAAAATTGCTTTCAGATTTAATGTATTTCATTTTGGAAATCAAGATTTAAATAACATTCTTAAAGTTTATTGCTTTATATGTTTATGATGAAAACTTTTGAGCTCACTAGGCGTTAAGTCTAACCTTTTTTATTTGTTGGCATGTGCATCAGGTTTCAGTAGGAGGTAAGGTTCTAGCCGCACTGGGAAGGGTTGAGTGTCGAGTTAAATGCACAAGAGTGAGTAGCTTAGCGAAGTTTTCGCATTTTTCCGGGATAAGCAACTTGTGTTTGGGTTGAGTAACACCCGATTTCGATTTAGTGCTTGTATAATTCTGTAGTCTATCGTCGTTGCGGTTAATTATAGAATTTTATATTGGAGGTATATTTGGTTTTAATTTGTAGGAAGAAGTCTTGTCTTTTATTTGATGTTATATCAAAAATTTTAATTAGTTGCTCTTACCAGATTTGAGGGTGTTACACCAAGTTATTTGCAAAATTTGTTTTCAAATCCCAAAGTAAAAGTTTTTGAAGTTTGGCTCCTGAATATCAACAAATGCAAAGTTTGTATATCACATCACGTTTATAGGATTTTATAGTTGCTCCTTTTATGTGATTCGTTTAGGCATTAAGATGAAATACAAAAGGGGAAAAGAAAACATGAGTAAAAGTAGAATATCTAGAATGCTTTGTGAATCTTTTACGTTCGTATTTTTGTTAATGTATTATGTTTGTATAGTAGTTGTAAATTTCTCTATTTTCAATGAATGTATTTGTATATGTTTTTGAATTAGATTGAATGACCCAAATGAGTTATATTGTAAAACATCAATGTTGAATGATGCAACTCTAAAAATTGAAGATTATTCAGTATAACTCGAGATTAACAAAACAAAAGAAACGGAAGGTAGTTATAATCCATACACTTGACGATGTTTTAGCCCTTTGGTGTATTATCGTGTATGATGAAAAAAGATGACGTAACAGCAAAAAAATAAATGATTTTAAATCGCACACAAAGTATGTCTTTTATCACTTCATTCACTTGATGAAAAGTAAAATTTGATGTGGTATACCATAATCGAAGAAACGGTTTCCTGAAACTCTTCAAAACTTAAGGATCAAACTCTATTTTTGGAACTTTTTTCTTGTGGTGATCTTCCCATGGTGATAACCTACAAATATTTAAACGAAAAGGTGACAATATGGTATCTTATTATTTAAAAAAAGTAAACAATTACTAAAATAGTAACGTACCCTAAATGCAAAGAAATACCCACATCTCCATTATCCGACCTTAGATACGCAACCGGACTTGGATTTATGAAAGAACTCTTTTGTCCTACTAGACGGATTTCAGGGTTTGTTGTTGATTTATTTAAATGCTCTGTAATCTATAAAAAAGAAACAAATAAAAGATAGAAGAGTAACCAAACTTTTGATTCATAAAACGGAGATAACCAAAAAAGATTGACATATGTTGACGAACTGTAATACACTCTAATTAAAACATGGTGAGAGTTCCATAGTAGTTTGACCATGTTGATAAGTCAATATTATATTTAAAACTTTACCTGTTTTTTCAATGCCTCGTTTTCTTGCATAGTCTTTTGTTCCTATAAGAAAACATGATATACATAAGCGAAAATAAAATACAGGCATAACAATCAAATTAGGTTTATAGAACATTAAAAGTTTCTAAGCATTCCAATATACCGATTTGTAAGACTTAATTTATAGAAGCAAAAAATAAAGCGTTCTATCTACAAGCGTTGTAATAAGTTTATAGGACGCTTTTAGGCGTCGTAACAAGTTATTTAAGACATTTTTATAAAATAAAAATATAACGCATTAGCTATTTTATTTTTATAGGACATTATTTGAAAAAGTGTCTTATAAACATACATGTTCCATAAAAAGAATGGTTTATTGGACACTTTCTTAAAAGTATCTTATAAGATAGTTAATGTGACGCTTTGTATTAAAAAGTGTCCTAAAAAACTTTTAAGATGTCCAAAAGCGTTTTATAAGCTTATTACAACGCCTTTAGATTGAATTCTTTATTTTTTGGTCTTATAAAGGGGTCTATTAGGACACTTAAAAATTTGTGGGGTCCTATAAGACTAATTTTGTTATAGTGGGGTAAATGTTATGGAACACAATTATACCTTGAAAACAAATAATTTGAGTTCCAAAATCATAAACCAAACCTAAACAAAATTGGGGAGGGTTCTATTTGGGGGTGCTTTGGGATACACCGGGTTTATACATTGAGGGGGGAGGGACTTTTTTATTTTAATTCTAACTACTTTTTATGTAGGTACACTCTCTTTTTTGAATACATATATTGGGAATGGGTGTTTGGGTTATGGGATGTTGTTATAAGGATGAAAAGGGTAGAGGAGATAGGTTTTTTGATCTTGTTTTGGTGGTATAAGGAGGTTTTTTGGGTGGTTTGGAGGTCTGTATGGTGTTCTTTGTTCTTGGTTTACAGAGGATGGATACTCTTTCATGGGTATATCTATAAATTGGGGTATGGGTTTAGATATAATTTTGTTTCATCCAAATCCATTTTAGAACATTTTTTTGGTTCTATTTGGATGTTGGACTTCCTTCTTAGGAATATATTTGCTTTTTGGTATAAAAATGGTTTGTACAGGATGAGGATAATACCATGTGGATTGATTGGTTTTTTCAGGAAGATTTGGTTACTATCTATCTTCTTGAATGCTGGGGTAGCCAAAAGTCTTGTTTTGGTGAACACTATAGATGTCTGCACAGCCTGGTACTGGTTTTTCAAAAATAATCATAGTAAGGTCAAAACCATACCATCTCTTTTGACTATTACTGGTTTTTCTTTGTTGATAATAACTCTTATGTATCAACATTTGATTCCTATCTTGTTTATTGGTCTTGAGAATATCTTTTGGGAATCTGGGCTTGGGTTTGGGGATGTTGTTATAAGGGGGTGTGGGGTAGAGGAGTTAGGATACTTGAATTTGTTATGGAGTAATAAGGAGGCCATTTTGGAGGTTTGGTGGATGAGTTGGGAAATTACATTCTTGGTGCACAGGGGTTATGATCTAAAACTTCTTTATTTTGGTGTGGGGGTGGGTTCTTTTTATATGCTTTTATCAATAATGAGTATGAACATCTTTTTGGTTATTCTCATGTATTGATTTCTTTGTCTGGGATATGGGGGTTGTTGATTCATCTTAAATGCCTATACTATGTGTGGAATTTTGATATTTGCAGGTGTTGGAATTGGACAGGTTATTTTTTTTTGGTGAAATAAGGTGAATCTGTTGAGGATTGCCCTATTGATTCTCAATATGATATGGTTATTTTGGATATTGTGCTCTAATTGGATTTCAAGTAAGCCTAAGACTCTGGCTTTTCTCTTTTTCGCCATGTCTTGCTTTCAGTTGATGGCTATTTTATCTCATCAACATTTGTGTTTCCCATCTGATTATTGGTCTTTTAAAACAATTTTGGGGCTTTAGGATTGAGCCATAGGATGTTGATATAAGGGGGTGCAGGGTAGTGGGGTTAGGCTTCTTGAACTTGCTCTAGAGAGATAAGGAGGTTTTTTTTGGGAGGTTTGGGTGATATGGTGGTACTTATTTTTTCTGGGGTACGGGGTTATAGATGGTTTGTGCATTTTTCTGTAAAAATGGAATTGGGGTGTTTAGGTTTTGTTGATATCTCCAAATCTATTTTAGAACATTTTCTTTGGTTCTATATAGACTTTGGTTTCCTTTGTAGGATTTGGGAGTGGGTCAATATTTCTGATTGCATTTTGCTTTGGCTACTGTGGATTATTCTTCTGTTGAAGATCAAAATGATGTTTCAACGGTTGTTTCTTTTCTGCTCATTTGGTCCCATATACTGGTTTACAGTTATATATGTAATTTGGCATACTGCCATTACATATGTTTCTGAGTGCACTATGGTGTATTGCTCTTTTAATTGTTTGTTGCACTGGCCAAAGCTATTTTGGAGGAATAAGGAGATTTTTCAAATTGACAGTACCACTCAATCATTATATTCCTTATTTTGGGATATTCTCAGACATGGAAATGTGTTGTGTTATGATCTGTGGCCATATGCAATGTCTTTTGGCCAAATTGCTATTATGTGTTGGCACACTAGTGAAGGCTTTAGAGATTGGTGGGATTGGTGATGGAAGTTATTGGAATTTGGATCTGCAAGCTGCAACTGTTTTGGTTATGTCCCCTTTCTAAAATGGTCATCTGTACATTATGGCTGGACTGTATTTGGAAGTTGGAGTTTAGTCAGCTCTATGTGTACTTGCAGTTTGTGGTGTGTGATTGGGTAGAAAAACAACTTAGTTGGAAATGGAGGGATAAGGTTTATTTTATGAGCTTCTTTATCTCTAGTCTATCTCGGTGTTCATTATTGGCCCATATTACTGTTATTCTTCTCCTGTTGAGAGCCACATTGGTTTTTCAACTCTTGTCTCTTATCTCTCCTTTTGGTCTAGACTGTTGTTACATTGTCATTTTCTACATGTTGAATACTAAATTGGTATCCCAACTTTTGCTCTCTTTCTATCCATTTGGTCTTACATATTTTATTCCAATGGCCTTTGGCCAAATTGGCCTTTTACAGATTTCTCAAAATCATCAAGCCCTTAGTTTGAATCTGCTGAGAATGATTGAGATTATTTGGAGCCTGGAAAAAGATGGAATAAGGGGGTTTAAGATGGTTACTGGAAATGATGAAAAAAGAAGAAGTAGAATGATTTTTGGATTGAAAGTTGTATGTGTATTGGAAATGAAGAGCGTAGGGCTGGAATTTTTGACACAAGTGGGAATGGTGATAAGAAGTTAGGGATAAATTGAAAGGATTCACCTTGGTTGTCTGAGCCTTGGAGAGTTCAATTTCAATGGTTGAAGGTGATTCCTCACAATTTTTTGTTGGATGCTTGTGCTAATCTTTGGTATGAAAGTGATCTGGATTTGATGGAACCTTTTATTTATTTTTGGTGGTTCAGAACTCTTAATGGGGATAAGTCTAATAATGGACTTTATTGGGATAAAGGAGAGAGTCAATTTGGATTTTTTTTGTGGCCTAAATTCATTATGGAAAAAGAAATTGGTGTGGTGGATTTAGTGGTTATGTGGAATGCAATTTTGCTAGCTTTTGGAAGCAGATTATTTCTTTTATTTGGATTGATATTGAAGTTGAGTTTTCTTGGAGGAAAAAAGAGGATGGGCTGGAAACATTGTTTGAGTTAAAAAGCATATGGAGATGGACTAAAGTAATGGGCTCTATTATTGCTAATTGGAGTTGGGCCATATGGAAGCATTGTCTTTATGCTTTCTGGATATGGGCTTTTATTTTTATCTGGTATTGGGCTGGATCTTCTAGCAATGGAAATTCCAGATTATAGGCTAAAATTGATAAAAAGATTGGGCCTCAATTGGTATCTTGCTTGCATCAGATTATGGGCCATCTTATTTTTGGAATATGGGCGTTTTTGAAGATGAAGATTTGCAAATATGGTAATGTGCAATTTTGGTGATAAGTGGGTTGTATCCAATTTGGACGTGGTCATGATTTATTTTTTGGGTATTGATTTTGTTGTTGATTTGTGGATATATATTCCATTTTTGGTCCATAGGATTTTTCGCCTTCTTTGGCTTTTCCCTAAGCATGTGTTAGGGATTAATTTTGTATTTCTTGGGGTATACCCTTCGTAATATGTATTTTTCATTTTAATTCAATAAAAATTTTCTGGGAGTTCCGTCCCCTTTTCCAAAAAAAAAATATCTCACCTGAAAGGAGGGTTTTTAAGAGTAAGGTAAGATGTACACAAACATTTCCACTCACTTAAGAGGCAGAAAGATTGTTTTCAAGAAGACAAGAGACTTTAAAAAGGATTTGATATACATTGCTATAAGCCATAGTTTTGTAAAAACTTAACTTTTTGCCTCCATCTAGGGGTGTTTGTGGTACAGTTTTAGCGGTTTAACCCCTTAAATCACAAACCAAACTGCAAAGGCAGTTATTTTTTTTCAAACTAAGCGGTTTGATAGCAAGTTACCAAACTGGTTAAACTGGTCAAATTGAACCACAAAAAGGCGGTCTGGTTTGACCAACTAGGCGGTTTTGGGTCTATTGTGGGTTTTAAACTAAAAAAATATAATATCTATTTCCAAAATGAAATTTCTACCAATATAAAACTATCAAAAAAAAAAACTATATCATATATATCGAATTATGAAGGAAACATCTACCTTCAAAATGAAAAAAAATTGAGAAAGTTGAAAAAGAGTTAAACAAGTTCGCCAATAATATTTGAAATTTTAGACAAATATTGAGCAAATTGAAAGACGATTGGGAATTTTGGATCTTGATTTTTGATGGATTTCGGAATTTTGCCGATTTAGCAAACATGGGTAATTGAGAAGTGTAACTAGAAACATAGGGTCCGTTTGGTTTGTACAAATAGAATGGATTGGATTTCATATAGGGATTTGGATTTGAAGGGATTTGGAATTGAGAGGATTTGAATTCCTTTTGTGTGTTTGTTTTGTAGGATTGGAATGGATTTGAATTCCATTATTTATAAAAAAAATTAAAAAAATATAAAAATAATTAAATTATCTTTTATTTAATTGATTATTAAAAAATGTTTTTAAAATATTTTTAAACACTATTATATAAAAATCTACGAAATCCCTTGAAATCCTAGTCATCCCCTTAGAATTTCAAAATCTTATGTTGGAGGAATTTCAAAGAAATCATAGGATTTCAAATTCGGACAATCCTGCAAACCAAACACGAGATTAGAATGAATTTGAAATCCAAATCCCTGCAATTCCAATCCATTCCGGCAAACTAAACGCGCCCTTAATGTCTTGGGCATATATATATTTTTAATTGGGCCATAAACTCTTACAACATGAAAACTAAATATAAGTAATACATGTAAATTTAGGTGGTCGGTTCGATCCAAACCGCTCACAAAAACGTTCAAACCGTAGACCAAATCGGACCGAACGATTTAACTATATTTAAGATCTGGCCGGACCTTAGATCACTCAAACCGCAAAAAACAGTCTGGCTTAATTAGGTTTGATCGGTTTGAGCATCTGACCATTTTTTGAACACCCAAAAATAAAACATGCAATCTTTTAAATAATCCTACAAAAACGTGCATTCTACAATGAATAATTTACCCGTAATTTTGTTTGTTCAATCTCTTCCAACAGTGCCATATCCTGAGTCATAAATCAAACACTTAGTAATAAAACTATAACGATATTCATGTTGGTCGTTACTTCTATTTTTTGAACAATATTTAAGAGAACACGGTTGATCAACAAGTTTTAAAATCGAAAACGAACAATTATTTTACGATAAAAACGAAGTAACCTTTCGGTTCTTGACAGCTAACATGCCGTCATGAAGTTGACGCTCTAAGTGTTCGAGCTCCTTGTAGCTCAACCCTTCCAACTCCTTTCCCATCATCAACCTTCGAAGTTCGAACATTACAAATAAATTTATTTCAGAAAATATTCTTTTTCAATATTATATATATATATATAGATTGATTATATAACATTTTATTTTTATATATAATTTAATAAAATGATGTCTATAGAATGCTTAAAATGTTTAAGCTTTCTAATAACATATTTTATTAGACTTAAGTGTATAGAACCAAATTATAAAACATTATATTTAAAAGTGTTACAATAATTTAATAGAATGTTTTTAGGTGTTTAACAAGTTTTTTTATAAAGTTTTTAAAATAAAATGATGAGTAGTTATTTTTTAGGACAATTTTGACAAGTGTCCTATAACCTATCTTTTTATAGGACATTTGTAAGTAGGATGCTTTTTCAAATAGTATTTTATAAAATAGCTAATACAATATTTTATTTTAAAAGTGTTCTAAAAAATTGTTGAAACATATAAAGTGCCATAATAAACTTATTATAACACACTTTATTGTTTTGTTCTGTAAACTTAAATCTTATAAAGTGAACTGTTAGGACATTTAAACATTAATTTTGTTGTAATGAGTTAAATATTTTTTTTTAATCTATAAAATCCCTTTAATTTGAGAAAACTTGTGAATCAAAATGATTTATTAATATTCTGAAATTATTGTTAGCAGACAAATACATAAAATTGCATTGAAATCTTATAAATTTGTTTTTTTTTAATTTTTATTTAAAAAAAAACAACCCTTAAACGATACATATTTTAAATAGATAGAAAAAGATAGAAAAAAACATATCAACCATTTTTACATAAATTTTATTATCAGGGAAAAAAAGGAAAAAAAAAAAACTTACCTATGTCCTTTGCGTAGCTTCACGATTTCAGCCTTTAAAGCTTCTAACTCAGGGTCTATCTCATGCTTCACAACATTAAGAATGATGCATATAATTAGGCTATGTTTGACAAACTAGCTGATAAGCTAGCTGGAAAAAAGTCAAGTTTGGCAAAAGCAATCTTATAATCATTTAAATTACCAAAAAGGACATTAATTATTTATTTATAATTAAAAGTTAATATATAATAATGAATATTAATGAGGGGTATAATTGAAATATTTGCAAAAAGCTTCTCATAAGCTACTCAAAGTAGCTTATAAGCTAGCTTATGATCATTCAAACATGTATACAGAAAATAAGCTAGCTTATAAGCTAGAAGCTAGCTTATTTTTGCCAAACAATGCCTAACCTCTTGATTTTATTAAAATACAATTTTAATTAGAAAATAATTTTCATAAATTTCATTACAACTATATATACTTTTCTATATAATTACCTTAATTACATAGTTTTTTTTATATCAAATTACTTATTAACATTAATATTAATCATTAATGATTGAGATGATTAATTGATATGATTTTAAGAGTACTAAAAATAATACGATTAATTAATTTTTATATACGGCTTTCTAATTGAGAAAAAAAATATGAAAATACAGTTATACATTTTTTACCAACCGGAAACTTTTGTTCTGTATAAAAAATGTTTCAAATAATAATTTTAGAAGTCGATTACTTAAGATGACTCAAATACTGTTGTAGTTGATTAAATGCGAGTAATTACCTGTGTCTCCGATGTTGGATTATCTAAATAGTCTGAATTCCTTTCATATCTTGCGATGATATTTTGCAAGCTTCAAAATAAACAATTATGTTGTTTGTTTAGAAGGAAAAAATATAAATTAAAAGAAAATAATGTATTTACATATTATTTGCATTTGGTGTGTACATATATACATTCACTTGGGTTAAAACTTAAAAGACTATCGATTCCAAAAAACACTACAAAAGTGTTCATGGAAATTTAAATGGACCTTTTGGGCCCAAATATAGTGGGCTTACTAACTGTGCCTAAGCTTAGAATAGAGCTATGACTTGCGTACAACATATTTCCAAACTATTCAGCATATTTGGTTTGGTTTATTTTGATTTTTGTTAACAATGAGTCTCAAACTTACCATCATCAGCCTAGAATACTTAAATAATGTCAGTTAGACGAAAAGAAAGCTGATTTCATTTCGTTTTAAGGTTACATACTTAGGAGCTGTTCGGTAACGATTTATTGGGTTGTATAACAGATATGACTTATTCGCTTAACCATACCTAGCTGTTCGGTAAGAGCTTATTCGCTCAGTTGATAGATGATTCGCTCAGCTAGAAAACTCATATCCTATACACTCAGCCCTTCTTTCAACACATTTATTCCCCTTTTACTCCTCCCTTCCTCCCCATCCCATCCCATTTCTCATCTCCATCTTTTTATCTCTCGATCCAAACAAAGTTCTGCAGTTCTCTCTCGATCAAAACAAAAATGACACTTCACAAAACTTTGTTTAATCCTCCCTCCATAGATATGCTCCTTTCGTTGTCCACTCCTCACCTTCGATATGTGTTTTTTCATGTATGGTCGTTGATCAATAGTTGCCCCCCTTCGTTTTAGGGTTCTACATTTACTGTTTTCTGCTTCCTTCGGGTTCAACAAATGGATGCCGATTTTTTTTGTGGCTGATCATCGTTGTTGGCTATCTACCTCGCCATCGTCAACACCTGCAACTTCTCCCTTTGATTTCCCATTTGTTGCCTTCTCCACAGTGCTATGGTTTGTGGTTGTAGTTTTTTTTTTTTGATTTGGTTCTCGTCCTTTTTTTTAATTGGTTCTTTTGTTCAAGATTTATAAATTTGGGTTTGTTATTTGATTTGCTTATTGTTTTTTATGTGGGTGTTTGATGTAATAAAATTGTTTTACAAAGTTGTTATTTGATGATTTGTTTATAAAACAATTTGTTTGTTCTTGTTTGATTTATACTTTGCTATAAAAAAACTAAAAAATGTTGTAAATGTTGTTTTGTAAACTTTGATCTACAAATGTTCATTGTAAATTAAAGGGAAAAATAGTCATCTTTTATATTCAAATTGTTTATTCATTACAACAACCGAACAATAATTTAGCTAGATCTATAAAGACAACTTTAACAATACAGACAACTTTATCCATACAGGACTAAATGATAAACCAACTGAACAACCCCTTAATTACGTATTTGTGAATACATTTTTGACAATTTTAGTTTCCAAAATCTTTTATAAGTTTGGTACCTCTGAAACTCTTCTCTAACAAATCTTCTATAAATGTACAATGTATTTAAACTTGTACATATAATTATATAGAGTATCTCAAAGTACAACTTATTAATGCATAAATTAGTTGAGAAAATTTAATCCGATTTATGATCCAATTAAGCAAAAAATTCAAGTCAACACATGGTGTTCCAATAGAAGCTAAAAGAAGTTGAAGAAATATATTTACTACGTACCGTGAACTAGCAAATTCATAGAGTTTTCCGGTACTGGAGAAAATAATAACGCCCACCTCTGCGTCACACAAGATCGCCAATTCTTTGGCCTTCTTCATAAGCCCAACTCGACGTTTCGAAAACGTTACTTGCCGACTACTGACATTTTCAATCTTCTTTATTTCAATTCGCCCTCGACCCATCGTCTTCCTTCTCTTTCTATCTTCTCCTCCACCACTGCGACAATCACCGTCACCGCCACCGCCACTTGACGATGATGACGAAGAACCACACATGATGGAAACTTTGGTGGGCATTTAAGTTTTAAGAGGTTCTTCATATGAGTTCTACTACTTCAAAGTGATCTCTTTTAAAAGGCAAGAGTTTCTAAATTTAGAATGGAAAATGGAAAGGAACTTATGGGGTTACTAAAAATGGAAAATGCCATTCTTACAACTTAAACTAAATTAAAAATAAAATAAAAATATACCATTTTAATGTGATTCGATGATAAGTTTACAAGGTTGGTTATGGGCTATTTTCCCTTTTGCGAATTATTTGTTTATAAATGGAAATAATTGAATTCTAAGGAAGAAATTTTTAGTCTTCATTCATGTTTATTAAAAGGATTTTACTCTTTAAATGCACTCAATTTTCCTATAACTTATTTCCTATTTTGGAAATTATACCCAAAATGGATTGTTTCAATTTTCAGGATTTACATAATATTCTAATACTATTTTGCGTATTCTTTTTCACAATTAAGGGTATCCATAAAACAGTAGTTCTCAAAATAGAATTAAGATAACCACTTGCGTTGTGCCACACTAGTAAGATTTAGGAGGATGTGATGTAAATCTCATATTTCCCTAGTTTGAAGTCAGGTGCTGTCAAAGTCTTTGTGACCATGGAGGTCCATCTGCGATGGCTCTAGGCCATTTGTGGTCGCCCTTTGGTGCGTGCAAGCTGGTCGAAAATCCATAATCACCCAAAAAAATAGAATTAAGATTTGTATATATTCTACCTTTCAAATTTCTTTTTGATTGGAATATATTATGTTGATTCAGTTTTGTTACAGTTTTTAATTAAAGTCGGATTACGATTGTTATAAATATTCAAACTTTTAAGCATGGTGTGACAATATTGTGTTCTTAGTACAACAGAATCGGGTTTATAGAATGACACAAATGTCTAGGTGTTTAAATAGACAACTTTATAGGACCAAAATAATTGCATGTCATATGCAAACGTGTTACAATAATTTTATATCATACATTTGGGTATCATAAATAGTCTCTTAGGATACTTTTGGAATAAAAAACCAGATTACTTTTCTATAAGAAACTTATAAGAAATGTCAAATAAACACATCTATTTATAAGATGTTTGTTATTATAGGACATTTTTTTCATCAAAAAGTATCATAAAAAATTAATAGGACGCTTTATTTTAAAACTGTTCTAAAAAACTTGTTAAGACGCCAAAAAACGTCCTATAAGTCTATTGCAAGACTTTTACATAAGTCATATATCAGTTTGGTTGTATAAACATAATTCCTATAAAATAATCTATTACACTTATCTGTTAAAGATCTCTGGCTCCCAATTTTGTTGCATTGTCCCGATTAATATAATCTTTCTTAATTACAAACTCAACATATAATGTTTTCTTCATTTAAATATGCAATGTGAACTCTTTATAATTTCTTTTATTTCCAATTACATTTAACGATATTATAATTTTGAAAGGAAAAGAGCAAGAAGCAAAAGAGAAAAAAAAGGTGAAATAAATAATTATATGTACATAAGAATAGAATGAAAATTCTTACATCCAAAACTTCGCATTATAATGTTCAAACCTAGACGTAAAACATCAATAAAACGTATTAGTTACAATTATATTAATTTTTTGACAAAATATATGTTTCAACTACATATTATACTTTATTTTTTGACGGAACTTTGGTTGAATGTTTATGTTAGCTTTATGTACAAATGTATAATTGAACGAACTCATATGTCATTAATATAAAAAGGAGGTGTTAAGTCAGATTTTATAGTAATCATTGTATTTATAGGCTTGGTCTAATACTGTGTTTAGGATGCTTATTTGTTCTGTATTAGCCAAAGGTATTTAAGTCCCTTGTGGCTTTGTGTTGTAAAAAGAACTCACGCATATTCTCGAGACAATACTACTTTGCGCTTTCAATCTCTCTCTCTACTTTCTCTCTCTATGATTTAGTGATTTTGGGATTATCAGGAGGACTCCACCATCAATCTCCATATGATTATCTCTATGATACCTCTCCTTTTTACGACCTCTTGAAAGTATGGGGTTGTACTTGCTTCGTGCTTCTTCAACCTCACAAACGCATAAAACTTAAACCTCACTCCCTCCTATGTCGTCTCCTTGGTTACCTTATCAAGCAAAAAGGATACTAATTTTGGGACCCTATCTCACATCGTCTTCGTATCTTCAGGCATGATGTGTTTTGCCAGTGACGGACCCAGGAGTTTCATTGAGCAGGTGCACCTTAAAGGTGGATCATAGCTCCGCAAAATGGCGGTTTGACCTAGGGGAAGTCAACGTTGTTTGACACAGGAAAAGTCAATTATGTCAATTTGGAGAATAAAATACAATTTTTTCAAATGAAATCAACCTTGATCTTTAAAATAAATATATGTTGCCTTGAAAATGAGATTAAGAAAACGATGATTTTTAAGATGAATTGTTATTGAGAAAGGAAAAAAATGAAATCGACCTTGATCTTTAAAATAAATATATGTTGCCTTGAAAATGAGATAAAAAAAACAATGATTTTTAAGATGAATTGTCATTGAGAAGGGAAAAAATTACCAAAAAAATAATAAAATCAAAATGGGAGAAAATTAACAAAAAGTTGCCTTAATATAATGGTTATACTTAAGGTTGTGAGTTTGATCTTTCTAACTATATTTTTGCTATTAATATTTTCAGAAAAAATATTGTAGGGTGGAGCCTAAAATTAAAGATAAATAATTAAACATTTACTTAAAATAAGATTCAAATCCGTGACCTCTTATATGTAGAGTGTTAATCCAACCATCCAACCATTTTTAATTTATGTTATAAATTTAGTTTCAAAGTATTTAAGTGCACATCTTAAAATCAAACGAGTGCACCTTTTAAATGCCTACATTTTTTTTTTGCAATAATCAAGCGAGCGGGAGCACGCACGCTTAAAACATCACATTTACTTAATATTTCACCTCCTGATGACACCATCATTCAATCCTTTAACCACTCTCCACCTTCTACCTCGTCTAAGATACCCACCTATTCTTCTAGCTATGTGTCTGATCATTCACCTATCGATGGTCTCGATAAGCCTGTGAGTCCTGGTGATTATGCTACTGCTTCGGATGAGTATGCCGGTCCCATCGGGTAAGGCATATACCTTCATACTTTTGTGACTACCGTTGTAATTCAACTATATTTTCTACTCATACTTCTAATTCTTATAAGGAAGCTTCTACTGACCCTCTTTGGCAGCTAGCTATATCCTAGGAATCAAAGGTTCTTGACAAATCTCATACTTGGGAATCGTTCCAATTCCTCTTGGCAAGGGAATTATTGGTTCCAAATGGGTCTATAAGATTAGAACAAAGTTTGATTGTTCTGTTGATCGTTACAAAGCTTGGTTGGTTGCAAAGGATTACAATTAGGAGTAGAATATTGACTATGAAAAGACTTTTGCTCATGTAGCACGAATTACATCGGTCCATAATCTCCAGGCTATTGTCGTTGTTCGTATTCTATCAATTTGATGTAATAAATGCTTTTCCTAATAGGGATTTATCTAAAGAAGTCTATATGAAACCCCACTGAGATTCCAACATCCTTTTTATGCATGACACTTATGAAATCCTTATATTGTGTCAAGCAAGCTCCTCGGGCGTGGGTTGAGAAGTTTATTAGTACTATGTTCTCATTGGGATTTATTTATAGTCACCATGACTCTGGTCTCTTCAGTAAAACCACTACCTTGGGAACTATTCTTCTCCTTTTATACGTTGCCGACATGAGCATTATAGGTAGTGATATTTATCATACTGTTGAATTATAAGAGTCCAATGTTTTGAAATGAAAGATCTAGGACCACTTCACTACTTTCTTGGTTTAGAAGTTCCATTTATCTGTGCCAAGCTAACTATGTCTCCTATTTTATTTCCCATGTTGCTTTCACCGACAACAGGATAATTTCTACATCATCAGTTTGTATATATCTTCTCTCAGATCCGACGCATTACCGTCCATTGGTGGGTTCTCTCGTGTATGTGTGTTGCAATTTATATTGCTACAACATCATTTTTCGCATGTGTTTCCTTTGTTTTTGATGTCTAAAGCCCAAAGCTTGAGTCTTTGTTTATTATTTTGCATCTTATTGGACTTGCATAGTTAAGTGGGCCTAATGGACTATTTAATGATTTTTGGGCCATTTTTTGGTGTTTAGACCTTTATTTGCAGAATGGATATGCTATAGTAGGAGCAAAGGAGTGTTGTAGCATGTATGACAAGCTGGTCGGTCTTTAAAGGAGATATTTTCATGATCAAGAGTTTTTGTGGATTACTTTGTTTCCAAGCTACCAAGAGCTAGAAATTAGAAGACCTTTGAAGAAGATTATGTTGTTGCATATTGAAACCTGTAAATTGGTGTTTAGATCTGCTTTGTGGCTACTATTTTTTGTACAAATGAAGTAATCTGTCATACTGAGATTGGTACCAAATTTGTCTCTTATATCAAGTTCTCTACTACTTTGAAAATCTTTATGATGAGCCACAATCTCCAATGTCTGTGGAAGAAACTAAAGGCTTTGCAGGTTTAACATATTTATGAAAAACAAAAACATTGTCTGGTGCTTAATTATCTGTGGCATGGAAAGATTCTTCAATCTGGTCGAGGTGGTGAATACTTTGACCATGCTTTTCTTGATCATCTTAGAAATTGTGGTATTGTATCACAACTCACTCCGCCCTGGAACACCACAATGAAATGGTGTCTTGGAAAGGAGGAATCATACACTGTTGGACATGGTACGATCTATGATAAGTCAAGCTGACCTTCCGACGTCCTTTTGGAGATATGCTCTAAAGAAAGCGACTTTCATGTAATAACCAGGATCTTAATTGTAAAGGAATTGGATGTTTAGTGGAATTTTGATGAAAACTTAAAGTCCAAGGACTAAGTTGTAAATAGTGGGAAAGGGGTTAAAACCCTAAAACCCTTATCTCCTAATCATTTTCAACTATGGAGGCTAAGAGAACAGTGGGTGAGTTTTGAGTGTATGATTTTGGAGGAAAACCAAGAAGGGTTGCTGGATTGGGAGAGGTTTCTGCATCAATCTTCATCAAGGTAACTTCTAACACTATCTCCTATTATTGATTATTGGTGAGATTTTGTTTGTTGGGTTGTTAGTGCCCAAATATGTTGGATCCAAGATCATTGGAATTGAAAGTCAAATGCCCAAGTCAAAGCCACATTGCAAAGGCAAAGTCAAAGAGCTTATAGAGAAAAGTCAAAGTCAATTTTCAAAGTCAAATAGTTTAGTTTAAGTGTTGTTTTGTCTTTGTAACTTGTAGATATAAATAGCCTTTTCCGTTTGTAGAATGAGTAAGCCCTTTGATTGAAAGATTCTAGTGAGAGAAATATTGTGAGAGAGAGCAAATTGTATGTATTATATGTTGTGATTCATAAATCAATAATATGGCAATTGTAATGAAAATTGTTGTTCATCTTGATCTTATTTGCACTTAGTGGGACACACATGGGTTTTGGTGGTAAAAGTTGTTTAATCGGTTGCTTTCAAAGAGCAATGGATATTAATGTTGGGGATTTGTTGTTAATAATGTTAAGGAAAGTTTAGACAATTAACTTTATTGAGTTAGATTCTTGGAACAAATTAAAGTTGGGTAAATCTATCGATTTGAGGCATTGAGCAGTGTACTGATGGTTTTCGCGATGCCCGAGAATTGCCTAAACCGGATGAGGCCGAATTTCGGATGAGGGTGATATCCGGATGGTGTATTACCCGGATATCAGTAGAACCCGAACGCGAGTCCGATAGTGAAGGGATCCGAGTGAGGGTTGAGTCAGGACGGGACGAAACTCGGTAGCAGAAATCCGGGTAGTGGCTAAATCCAGGAAGGAGAACCCGGGTAAGGGAAACCCGAGCATGGTTAAAACCCGGATGTGGGAGTAATTCGAATTGGGTTTAACCCGGTAGTGGCTGCTATCCGATAGGTGGTTTTATTTCGTGCGTGTTCACCGGTTTCATCGAGTTAAGTCCGAGGTGTCGTCTAGAGTGTCCTTTAGAGTCAACCTTGAAGGATGATCGGGTGACTTATCACTCTTGTATTTCTTTTAAATCACATGTATTTAGTTTAAGGATCAGAAGCGTAAGTGAAAAGGAATTAAGCAAGGACGACATGTGAGTTTTTCTAACTGAAAATGTTGTTTACGTACGAATTTCTAATGCATGAGATGATTATGAAATTACATGTTTTATCTTGATACGAAATGTGATTTGATATGTATGCATATATTTGAAAGTGGGTATGTTATGTCTTAGTCGGGGGGGGGGGGGTCCCGCAAATGCTCATATCGGGGGGTGTCCCGTTTATGCCATGGGGAGTGTCCCAGTTAACGCAGTGTCAGCCAGACATGTTGTCACAAGTATGTGTGACCTCAGTGTGTGCCATTAACATGTGTCGTCATGTGTTTAATGTTTTATAGTTGAGAATTGTTTATAAATACTTATAATGTATATATTTTTAAAATGTGTTGTGGGCAAATGTTTACTTCTAGAGGGAACTCATGAGACCTAATGATCTAACCCTCACTTTTCAAAAACTAAACCATTTCCAGGAAAACGCTTAGTAGAAGGCTCTAGTAAGGGCAAGGAGAAGATGTGAGCATGGAGCTTTGGGGTAGAGGAAATATGTCATATTTAGCATACCAGACTTAGTTTATTATTAATCTCAGTTGTGTAATAGGTTGTTTTCCGCAAACCTTATTATGTACTCGTATCTTTGAGATGGTATTTCGGGGCCGTTTTGGCAATCTATCTATATTACGTTGCTTTTACCTGAATTGCTGAGTTGGATTGTTATAATTGGTATCAGAGCCGTAGTTTAAGGGATTTAGGTGACCGAACGGGCCTAAACGTAAATCGACATGTAGGGAGGAGACACAACTGATAAGTAGGAAGCCCTTAGGGAGACCTCAACAGGGATATGATTAATAGAGTAGTGAGAACTGTCATGTAAGGTAAATTTGGAATTACATCTGACCAATGTAACTGTGAATTTACAGGTACATGTAGGTGCTTATTTTTCCTTGTTATGTTGGAACTGTTGGTTAAGCTTTGTGCATGTGTGTCATTTCAGTAAGCAAGATGTCCGAATGATCGATGAGGAGTAGATCAGTGCCAGTTGGGAGTCCATTCCGGTGAATGAGGTCCTTGTGGATGGAACAACGAACCCTCCAAGACAAGCAACCACTAGAGGGGGAGGAAAGGGTCGTGGGAGAGGAAGGGGAAAAATACCCCAATGAGCTACCACTCAGGTGGATGAGGCCCCTGTGGGAGCTCGAGGTCAGAAGATGTTGTTCTAGATTTCAAGCATTAAAGATAAAAAATAACAAGAATCAAATCAAGAACACAAATGATATAGAGAGAATGTAGAGAGAGAAATTGTCATATATCTCACAGTGACAAATCTTACAATGACATGAGTTGTTGCTTAGTTATAAACTACAAGGAAACAAACCTATATATATGGTCAAACAAGCCTTGATCACAATACAAGCTAAACATTACAAAAGACTTACAAAGGAACAAATTGATTCAAACATTCTATCTCTAACAATCTCCCCCTATTGGATCAATTTGTAAAACGTCTAACTCTGTTATCTTTGATCCCCAAATAAGATTCGAATTGCCTGATTGATCTCCTGAATTCAATTATGTCCTCCAAGGCTTCAATTGCTCTTTCTATCACAATTCTGTCCCTTCTAGGCATATGATCACCCTCAGCTAATCTACTTCTTTCACTTTTTTTCATGTCGACTTTTAAGCTGAAGCTTTATCACTTTGAGCGTTCCATCAGAATACTTTGTAGCTTTAGAGATCCTCAAAAATCTCTTCTCATTCTTGTAATTCTTGTAAACAACCTCAAGCTCTGGTTTCTCTAACATAGTGAACAATGGATAGTCTTCTAAATCTGGAATTATCATGTCTGACTTGAGCATATTGACTCTCTTCTGATTTGTCTCTATGCCCAACTGAAAATCATAACAATAAGTGAAGTAGATATGCCTCCGAATAAATCTCTTGATTGTTAAGGCATAGGTGATGTTCTCCTTACGAATAACCATATCTCTGAACAAATGGTACATGTGTTCCAAATCATCAAAGGGGAGATTGTGAAAGCCAACTTCATGAAATGTATAGTTTCACATGTTTCTTCTCTGAACTGTAAAGACTAGATACCATAATCTAATAAACTTTTTCGAACGAACTTCCTTCACAATGACTATCTTTGAACTAGAATTCACTTCTTTTGCAGCTTGTCTCAAGTAATTAATCATGCTGATTGTTAAGACTGTTTTTGTAGTAATCATTGTAATTATTACCTTGTGCTTATACTGTGCTTAGATAGCTTTATCAGTGTATTGGCCAAGGGTATTTAAGTCCCTTGTGGCCTTTGTTTCCTTGTAACTTTGCACTCATTTTGAATAGATCAGATTACATTTGGCACTCTCTAATTTCTCTCTCTAAGATTTAGAGATCTTGGCCTTTCAATTGGTATCAGAGCTAATCTGAATCTTGAGAGGACAGAGAGAATTCGTTTTTGATTCTGAATTTGTGGATTAAAGCAGAAAATTTGATCGATTTTCTTGATTTTTCAAGAAAATCTCGTTTTTTGCTTTTTCATCAAATTTGGATTGTTTTCTGGACGAATTTGTGTGCAAATTGTTTCATTGAACTCGATTTTGATAGGAGAACTTTGTTGATTTACAACTTTTTGCAAGAAAATCAGTAATTGATCGTTTATTTTGAGAAATCGTGATTTTCTCGAAACTCGTATTTTCGAACTGTTACATTCTTGAAATCCTGATTTTGTGGTTTTTAATCGTTTTTGTTGATTGAAATGTGTTAGAAACCCGTTTTCGTTCATTTCTGTTTGAATTAGTTGCATTAATTTCATGGTTATAATCGAATCTTGCGAGTTTTACTTGGTTTTCTTCGGTTTGCGCTAGATCTACAGTTTGCGCGAGTTCATACATGTTTGCGCGAGTTCATATCAGTTTGCGCTAGTTTCATTGTTCTAATCGTTGTGCTAGTGTTTCAGGTTTTCGCATTGGTTTATTCACGCAAAGCTAACTTTGTGTCTCCCGTGTTTCACGAGAAGTAAAGTTTGCGTATTCCTCGGATCAAGAGAAGTACCGTTTGTGTCTCATTCTGTTCGAGAGAACTTCAGTTTGCGTTTCAAGCTACTTACGCAAAGTTCAGTTCTCGTTATCAGCGCATCACGCAAAGCTTAGTTTGTGTCTTCAACGACACACACAAAGCTCAGTTTGCGTCTTACTCGTCACACGTAAAGTTCTGTTTACGCGACCTTCTGCTAACGCAAAGTTCGTTTTGCGTATCACTTGAGTTACGCAAATCTCGTTTGCGTCTCTCACTATTCACGCAAACCTTCTGCTTGCGCCAGACTTCCAGTTCAGACTTAGCATTTTTCTGATTTTCTGAATTTTTCAAGATGTCTCTTCAAGCACAGATCTACAAGAACGATCTGATGATGTCTTTGGGATCCGATACTCGCCCTCCGGTACTGATAAATGAAATGAGTTTTAGCAATGGCAGGACAAATTCATCAATTTCATAGAGAGACAACCAAACGGTGAAAATATGATGAAATCTCTGACTGATGGTCCAATGGTAAAGCCAATGAAAGATATTCCTGCAGTTGGAAACATACCAGCTACGAGGGCTGAGAAGCTGATGAGTGAATATGATGCAGATGAACTTTTGAGATATCAAGCTGATAGTCTAGCAAAGTCAAATTTGATTCTTGCACTGCCAAACTCAATCTACAACAGAATTGACTGTTTCAAGCAAAATCCTATGCTTATGTGGACTCAACTAGAAAAGATAATGCTTGGTTCAGCTGTGGCTACTCAACTTCGCCAGACCAGATACATGAACAATTTTGAAGAATTTAAGGCAAAAGATGGAGAAAATCTGAAAAGTGTATTTTATAGATTTTGGGTTGTGATCAATGATTTGTACAAGATAAAAGTGACAAAGACAGAACTGGAATCGAATATGAAATTCTTGAATGCTCTTCAACCGGAATGGAGCAAATCTTGTCCCAGGATGAGGAATGATGTTAGGATCTCCACAATGCCAATTCAAGAACTGTATGAGATCTTAATGTCTGATGAGGATCTGGTTTTGGAAAAGAAAGCTAAGATGGAAAAGAAGAATAAGCCAAAGACTATTGATCCGATTGCTCTCTTGGCTAGTCAGCTGGCTGAACAAGCTTTGACAGAAAGTGCTTATGATGGGTCAACAGACGATGATGGTGAAGCCTTGGAAAAAGCTATGATCCTCCTCTCTCAACATTATCAAAAGAAGTTCCAACACAAATCTGGATCAAACAATTTTCGCTTCACATCCGGATCAAAGAAAGTGGAACCCGGTGCTCCATCAAAACCATACACTCCAAAGTATGAACCTGCTAAAGTGATAGAGCCGAAAAAGGAAGAGAAGAAGGTGATGAACTGCTTCAATTGTGGCAAACCGGGACACATTGCAAAGGACTGTAGAGTGAAGGTTGTCAAAGATTCTGCATTCTACAGAAAGAAGTTGGAACTGGCAGAGAAGAGAGAAAATGGAACTATCCTACTTGCTGAGGAAGAGTATTGGCTTGACCATTCTGACAACGAAGCTGAGAACGAGGAGACAGCATCTATGTGTTTCATTGGAGACGATAAGAGCGATGATGAAGAAGAGGACACCTCAACAGATGAATCTGAGGTAGTTTCTGAGTTTGATTATAATTTCATTTCATCTCAAATGAACGTTATTATCACTGCTTTACATGATTTACGTTCAAAGTTCATGTCTGAAAAACTTGATAATCAAGAAAAGTATGTTTTAATTGAAAAACTGCAAATTTCTCTAAAAGATGAAAAGACTATTTTAACTGACACAAAAGAGAAATTTCAAAAGCAGTTAGATATGTTAGAAAATTCAAATCAGACTTATCGTGATTCTTTGACTGAACTGACTTCTTTAAATAAAATTCTTTCTGATAAAATAATTGTTTTAGAAGGAAAATTATATAAGAGAGAACAAACTGAGCAAACCATTTATTTGAATAAACCAAGGAGTGATGAAGCTATAAAGGAAAAGTGGGGACTTGGTTTTGAAAATCCGCATTTTTTAAAATATGCTAAATCAGAAGTTCCTACATTATATGAATATGATCATCTAAATCTTGCTAGATACGCTCCTCAATTCAAATTCTTTTGGACAAGTGAAAAGCAAGTTTTAGAAGATGAAAATGAGAATATAATGAAAAACAAGAGGATGGAAATGCCATTTGTTTATACTTCTGAAAATGCCAAGTATTTTCCTGACCAATCAAAGAAATCCAGAAAATCTCAAAATGTTTTAAATGTCAAATCTTCCAATAAATCTTCATTACCAACTGAATTTGTTGATATATATGCTAATACTAATAAGGAAAATGTATCTCCGTTTCTTATGATTCTAGGAAATACATTCCCCCATATTAGTGTTAGAAGGTAAGATAGTTGATCTTGAAGATAAATTGGAAGAACAAAGTCTTCAAACTGATTTAGAAAATAGTTTATTTCTTTTTATAATGAAAACAAGTTTTGAAGACAAAATTACTTCTAGATTTTCTATCGATTCCAAGGAAAATACTTAAAATCTTCAAAACAGTGTGCATTTGCGCCACCAGTTGGTAGCGCAAACTGACAACTTGCGCCAGACGTTGGTCGCGCAAAGTTCAGTTTGCGGCACCAAAGGGTCGCGCAAACCTCCTCCTGACTTGTGCATTTTTGAAAATTCTCACTCCAAGGCTAGTTCTAAAATGTCGAATGCTCAGTCTGATTTCTTAGATAAAATTTCTTCTTCTGATTCAATTGTTGATGATTCTTTAACGCTAAATGCTCAGTATTATAAAACAAAGCGTAAAAGAAGAAGGTCAAAGAAGTCAAGGATACATGATAGTGTTTTTTCTGAAAATTCTAATTCTTCTGTTTCAGATCGGACTGTGAAGAAGTCACCAAAGCTGATATGGAGGGTTAAGCAGCAATCAACAGAGTCTGAATTGTTAGGAGTTAAATGTGTAGAGAATCTTTGTGAAACTGATACATTTGCCTTTTGTAATAAAAACACAAAATATTCAATTCAGCAAATGATTTATATTGCAAAGAATGTCTCATATTCTTCTTCTAATTCTGATTCTGATGATTATGTTTCTTCCTCTATTGATGATTGCATTCATGATTGTTTGAAAAATAATTTTTCGAAAAATAAAAGACACAAATCTAACAAGAAGGGACCCATAAGCATATGGGTACCTAAATCTGTGTAGTTTCTGTATGTGCAACTTAGTCATTTATGGTATTTGGATTCGGGGTGTTCCAAACACATGACGGGCAACAAATCACTGCTTTCCAATTTTAAAGAAAAATGTTGCGGTCGTGTTAAGTTTGGAAACTGCGAGACTGCTCTCATTCTAGGTTATGGTGATCTTGTTCAAGGTAATAATACTGTCAAAAGAGTCATCTATGTCGAAGGCCTTAGTCATAACTTATTCAGCATCGGGCAGTTCTGTGATAAAGATCTTGAAGTCAGCTTCAAATCTAAACGCGTTGCTGTGAAGAATGACAGTGGCAGGGATTTACTGGTAGGAAAGAGAAGATCCAATCTGTATACAATTGATCTTTCCAAGGTTAAAATCCCATCAGATATCTGCTTACTTTCTAAAGCATCTGTTCATGAAAGTTGGATATGGCACCGTCGACTAGCTAATCTCAACTTTAAATACATGGATCGTCTTGTCAAGACTGATTCAGTGAGAGGTCTCCCAGTACTTCGTTTTCAGAAAGACCACCTCTGTCAAGATTGTGAGAAAGGAAAAATGAAGAAAGCTTCTCAAAAGCCAAAGCCTGAACCCTGCACTTCGAACATTCTTGATCTCCTTCACGTTGATTTATGCGGACCGATGAAGACAAAGAGTATTGGAAAGAAAAGATATGTCTTGGTGGTTGTTGATGATTACTCAAGGTATACATGGTTTAAGTTTCTCAAGTCTAAAGATGAAACTCCCGATATTCTCATCAACCTCATCAAAACAATTCAGACAAACAAGCAAAAAGCAGTCAAGGTTGTCAGATCCGACAATGGCACAAAATTCAAGAACAGTACTCTTCAAGTTTTCTACGATGACCAAGGTATTCAACAACAATTTTCTGCTGCCCGGACACCGCAACAGAATGGGGTTGTTGAACGAAGAAACCGAACACTTGTCGAGGCTGCCAGATCAATGCTTGCTTATTCGAGTCTTCCTTTGTCTCATTGGGCTGAAGCTGTCTCAACTGCTTGTCATACTCAGAACAGATCAATTTTGCATCGCCGATTCAACAAAACACCATATGAGCTTATGAACGGTATCAAACCGAATGTCAAATACTTCAAGTCATTTGGGTGTAAGTGCTATGTTCTGAATGACCGAGACAATCTCAACAAGTTTAGTCCAAAGGCAGATGAGGGTATTTTTCTTGGTTATTCATCTAACTCTGCAGCTTACCGAGTCTTTCTTACTTCTGCAAGAAAAGTGATAGAGAGTGTCAATGTCAAATTTGACGAAGCTGCCGATTTGGTTTCTGGTCAATCAGATCCAGAACCCGCACCTACAAGGAATTTAGTTTCTGGACAAAACAGTTCATAACCTGCACTTCAATCGACAAATCAGGATTCTTCTTCTTCCTTACTTAATCTTTCTGATCTTGATTTTCTGTTTGAGAATTTTTATGATGATGTTCCCAAATCTTCCACTGATAATGTTTCAAATGTTTTGAATCAGGAAACTGTGAACGCATCTACTCCAAATTCCGCTGCATCTATCTCTGACACTGATGCGGTTCCAGTACCTCCTGTTATTCAAACCAGTGTTTCTGAACAACATATTTCTGAACCTGAATCTGCACAATCAGAAATTGAGCCTATATAAGAAGATTATGTTCAAGAACAACCTATTCAAGAAGAATCTGTTCAAGAACAACCTGTTCAAGAGGAACAAGTTCAAGATGAAGAACAAACTGCTAATGTTCAACCAACACTTCCCAGAGTCTGATTCTGAAGTTGTTGAACTACCTCCTTCTCCAGTTGAAACTGTTGATGTTTCTTCATCTGACATAGAAGCTACTGGAGCTCTCTCTCAACAACTTGAAGTTGTTCAAGAAGTTGTTGATCCTCTCCCTCATACCACCAAATGGACAAGATCTCATCCTATTCATCAAATTATTGGAGATCCTCAAGCAAGTGTTTCTACACGTTCCAAGACGGCAACTCCCAACGAATGTCTCTTCACTTGCTTTTTAAGCAAGATTGAACCAACCAAAGTATCTGAAGTGTTGGAGGATCCAGATTGGATTATAGCTATGCAAGAGGAGCTCAATCAATTTGACGCACTGAAAGTTTGGAGACTTGTACCAATGCCAAAAGGAAAGAGCATAATTGGAACAAAGTGGATATTCAAGAATAAGAAAGACAAAGATAATATCGTTATACGGAACAAAGCAAGATTGGTAGCCAAGGGATATCGAAAAGAAGAAGGAATTGACTACGATGAAACATTCGCGCCGGTCGCAAGATTAGAAGCTATCCGTATGTTTCTGGCTTTCGCTGCTTATCAGAACTTACTGTATATCAGATGGATGTGAAGACAACTTTTCTGAACGGGAAACTGAAAGAAGAAGTCTACGTTTCTCAACCAGAGGGGTTTGTTAACAAATATCATCCAGATCATGTCTACTTTCTCGATAAAGCGCTGTATGGCCTAAAACAAGCACCGCGAGCGTGGTATGATGAGCTGTCAGCCTTCTTGATCAAATTTGGGTTTACCAAAGGATCACTAGATACCACTCTTTTCATTTATAGATATAACTTGGATATTTGCTTAGTTCAAATATATGTAGATGATTTTATATTTGGTGCGACTAACAAATCTTTATGTACTTGGTTTTCTGATTTAATGACCTCTAGATTTCAGATGAGCATGATGGGAGAAATAAATTTCTTCCTCGGCTTACAAGTGAAGCAGCTTCCAGATGGAATCTTCATCAATCAGTCAAAGTATGTATTTGACATCTTGAAGAAATTCAAGATGGACAAATCTACTTCAATCGGCACACCGATGGCTCACGGTGCCAAAATTGGATTAGACCCAGATGGAAAAGCTGTGGACGTCAAGACTTATCGAGGAATGATCGGATCACTGATGTACCTCACAGCAAGTCGCCCGGATATAATGTTCTCTACTTGCCTATGTGCCAGATTTCAATCCAAACCAAAGGAATCACATCTGTTGGCAGTCAAGCGCATATTTCGCTACATCAAAGAAACTCCATATTTAGGTTTGTGGTGTCCAAAGAGTTTTGACTATAAACTGATTGCTTATTCTGATGCAGATTTTGGTGGAAATCAGTTAGACCGGATTCAATTTTTGGGTGATAGACTGATAAGCTGGGCGTCGAAGAAGCAGAACTGTGTTTCTATCTCGACTGCAGAGGCAGAATACGTCGCCGCAGCTAGTTGTTGCGCTCAAGTATTATGGATGAAGACACAACTTTGGGATTACGGGATGCTGTACAAAACAGTGCCTATATATTGTGACAGCAAATCCGCGATCGCGATATCAGTCAATCCGGTCCAGCACACTAAGACCAAACACATAGATATGCGGTACCATTTCATAAAGCATCATGTGGAAGAAGGTACAATTGAATTATATTTTTTCCCAACTGAATATCAACTTGCTGATATATTTACAAAAGCTTTAGATGAAAAACGTTTTAATTTTCTTCTTTGAAAACTTGGCATGTTGAATTTAAAAGTTTAAATCTTTACAAACTTTATTCTATAAAGTAAAAACATTACATATTTTCTTTTAGTTGAATAAAATGTGTGTCGAGGATAAATTTTCAAATTGCTTTGTTTATTCAACTTTCAAGTCTTACAAAAGTTGAAAAGTCAGCAACATGTTTGAAGCTTTTGATTATGCTTTAAAGATATGTGTGTCGGAATATTTATAGTTTACTTTGCTTTGACTTCCTAATTAATCAGAATTATAGATCGGAGTGAAAATATGGGCTAAGCACTTAGATGTAGAACTGAGTGATTGAGATGAAAATATTATAAATATATAAAATACAGAAATCTCTGAGTTTAAAAGTTTGTACCTGTGGCCTTTCTGGTTTGGAAAAGTAAGTTCCGTGGGATGCTTGTCATCTGATCCCCTAAGGTTAATTGGTCTAAGAGTGATCGAACCCAAATTCTTCTATAGAACCAGATCGAAAGTCATGTTCTACTGGTATGAATGGGTTTAGGATGTGTCGATGTAGCCTTTCTGATCCGGGAAAGTAAGTTCCAAGGGGTGCTTGACACCTAGTCCCCTAAGACCATCTGGTCTGGGAGCGGCTGACCCAAATCCTGCAATAGGGTCAGATAGAAAGTTACGTTTACGACATGTTATTTACTTACCGAACTTCTTGATTAAAAGATGCCAAAGTGCACACGCTTAAAATATGCCAAAGAGCACACTCATGTGGAGATGCCAATGTGCACAATGCTAAAAGATGCCAATGAGCACACATCTCATGATACTTGGTGATATGTTTGAGTTGTGATAAACCTGTAAATTTGTGAAAGTCTTAATTTTTGATGGCTTAGTGTAAGTACATGCAAAGTTCTCTATAATATTTTTAGAATTGCATTTTTCTTGAAGCTAATCGAAGTTCTCATGCGAGCACACTGAATAGATTGCTGGAAGTTTTTGAAACTGAATATGTCTTAACTTGATATGCAATGAAACTTGTCTTTGTATCCAACAGCATATGCTTGATTTCAACTGATTGATAAATCTGTGATATTTTACTGAGTAGACATTAATTTGTTTAGCGTTTAAAATTTTATATGTTCAGTTGTTTCAAAATTTATATTCAGTATGATTTTCTTTTTACACTGATGTCTTAATGTTTGTGTATCCATATTTTTGTCAAATTGGTATGTGCATTTTTCGAGGGGGAGAGAACTGCTGACTGCAAATTTGGCAACATTCTGTTTTTGAGGGGGAGTGAATCTACCTGCTAAAATACTTCATGTGCTAATCAGAATTTAATCAGGTAAGTATTTCTGATAATTTTATACAAATGCTGATCTGATTTGTTAAAATTCTGTGCATTTGTGTAAGGGGAGTAAAAGGTATATTCAGGTAAAATTTCAATTTTATGTATTTTTATTTTTTTTAGAGTGTTATTTTTTTTAAGTGTTCTTTATTTTTTTTAAGTTTAGTATAAATAGTATTTGGTGTGTTATATTTTACTTTTTCTCGCTCCATTTTCTTTTTGAATCCCTTTACTGTTCATCTTCCTCATTTCACTCTGCGCCGATCTTCATTCTTCTTTGTTTTCTACCTTGTTACTTTTTCAATCAGGTATGTGTTTCATTTTTTTTGTTTGTATTTGTGTTGTAGTATGTTTAGTTTAGCATTGTTATTATTTTTATTTTGATTTCATGATCGTTTCCTTACTGTGCGATTTTGTTACTGTTCATCGTCCTCAACATCAGATCGAGCTTATTTGCTTAAATCGAGTATTGGGTTTGATTTAGTTCGTATTTTCGAACCTCAGGTATGTGTTTCTAACCCTTTGTTTTGATTTTTGTAGCTTTAATTTTGTGTTTTGAGATTTTCGTGACTGTTCATATCTGATTTTTCAATATTTTCATGTGTGAGTTGTTTACTGATTTTAATCAGTCTTAATGTGATAAAAATGTGTTTCTAATCATTCTTCTATGATTTTCGAAATTTTTTCATGTTTTATATTCAATTTTTGAAAACACAGAGATGAACTCGCGAAAATCGTTTTGTTTTAGGGTTTTTTGCGTTTTCAGAGAATAACACAAGTTCGATTTGCGTTTCATGTTGGTCACGTAAACCTAAGTTTGCGTAACCTGTTGGTGACGCAAACCTAAGTTTGCGTTACCTGTTGGTCACGTAAACCTAAGTTTGCGTTACCCGTTTGTCACGCAAACTTATGTTTGCGTTTTGTGCTTCTCACGCAAACCTGACTTTGCGTTATTCTTTAGAAACGCAAACCTCGTTTGTTGTTTGTTGTTTTTGTTTGAAGTGTAGTTTGCGTAACACATTGGTCACGCAAAGTCTACATTGCGTTACCTGTTGGTCACACAAAGTTTACTTTGCGTCACCTATGTGTCACGCAAACCCTTGTGGTTTTCTTTATGTTAATGAAAATATATTCATGTCAGGTTTTCTTCAAAAGTTAATCACGCAAACCTCAGTTTGCGTTATAAACTGAATACGAAAACTTCAGTTTGTGTCTCATGCCTGTCACGCAAACTTTCCTTTGCATCTCACGTTCATCGCGCAAACCTCAGTTTGCGTTTCTAACTTGTCACGCAAACCAGACTTAGAAATTTTTTTCATTTTTTTTGTGTTTTCTTACTTTGTCTTATTTTTCTTCGTTTTTGTTTTTCAGGTAGTTCTATGGCTTCTCAAACACAAACTGATCCTATGATACAAGACGAGAATGTTATTCTCGATGATCCATCTGATCGCGCTTCACACGAGACGCCGATGCCGTCTGTTCCTTCTGTCGAGGCGAATCTGTCTGCTTCACGAAGAACACCAAACGACGTTTTTCCCACGTTGATGTACATGCTTCCCTACAAGCCGAACAACTACTACATCGATTTTGACAGAATCAAGATACATCCGGTAATCCGAGCTATTCTCAAAGGTCATCCTCTCGCTCAGGCTCTTACCTCTTGTGCTGAGGTTCCTGAGGTCTATATTCATCAAGCATGGCATTTAATTAAAAAGAATGAACTTGCTCGTCCACACAGATTCGACTTGCAAATCGATCAGTATGAGTCATTTCTATCTTACAAGCGTCTTCGTCTCATTCTGGAGTTTCCTGAGCCTAATTCCAGACCTGGACGCACTTCTTACGACCAGTTTCCTTCTGAAGAGGATGTTCTTGAAGGTATTCGGAATCTGGGATATCTAGGTAATTTGAATAGGGTAAGTGACTTTGACAAGTCAAATCTACCTCCAGTCTGGTATGCATTGTTTTCAGTTCTCAACAGGTGCCTTACATCGAAGCATTCTGGCACGGACAATGCAAGTCTGCATTATCTTCGTTTGTTCCATGCAGTCGTCTATGACTTGCATGTCGACTATACGTATATTTTCTAGACCGAACTTTCAGAGAGGGTGCAAGACAAGCTTACTCACAAGAAGCGCAAGTTCATTTCATTTATCAGATATTTGAAGCTGATCATTCGAAGTATGCTTAGAAGCAATCATGCTATCCCACGACGATTATCTTGGCCTCAGGTTCCAGATACAGAGATGACTTATATTCAAAAACCAAAGTAGTCATTCAACTATTCCATGACAATTCCTTACGCTCTAATCGGCAACTATGCTGATATGACTGATGACAACGTAGTTCAGTACTGCATGGAGAACAATTTTGTTGAAGCTGATCAAGATGAACCATCTCATGATGCCCAAGATGCATCCTTTCATGCTGATCAAGAAGTCGAAACAGCTGTTAATCAAGAAGTTGAAGAATCTGCCAATCAAGAAGTTGAAGCAGTCGTTGCAACTCAACAAACTGGTGTTGTTCTTGCTGATATTGTTCTTGATGCTAGTGCTGCTGCTGGTATTGATATTGAAAATGATGATGATGATGATGATGATGATGATGCTGCTGATGATGATGCTGATGATGATGATCTTGCTGGTGATAAAGATGGGGATGATGATGACTCTGATGATAATGATGGTAATGACGGTGACCTGCCTGATATTCGTGTGTATGAAAGGAAGACAAAGGAATCACAAGTGATTGTTCAGGAAGAGGTTATGTCTGAAGAAGAATATGTTCCGATGAATGCTGCAGTTGCTGATATTCATGTTGATGAGCTTGATATAGCATTTGCCAATGCTTCAACTCATCATCGGGTTCAAGGTACAACAGTTTCTCATTCTTCTTCTCAGGTCTCTTCTACTGTCGATACTTCTTCGGTTGAAGTTCGTGATACGACGGAGAAGTTTTCTACTATGAATGAGGTTATTCGTCAACTGACTAATCGTATGGATGCTGAGAAAGAGGCACAAGTGCAGAAGCTAAAGGCTCTTTTCAAAGGTAAGATGCCAGAGATTGATACTACTTTGATTCCTCAAGAGATCCCATTCCGAAGACCATCTGGGGTCGTTATCCGTGACTCTACTCATGTATCTTCTGCTACTCCTCCGATGGTTTCTCTTCCAATTCCTCCTTCTTTTACTCAGTCTGCGGGTATATCTACTTCAGTTCCTCATATTTCTACTTCACGGTTTGCAGTTCAAGATTTTCCAATTACAGAGTTGACATATCTGCTCTACGCTCGTCTTCTGTCTATGTCGCCGCCAGAACAACAAGATAATGATTTGATCTCTCTGCTACGAAATTTTCAATCGAAACCGACTCCGATTCCTACTCCATCTTCTAGGTCTACTTCTCCTCCTGACAGAGTGTCTGCTCTTTACGAGGAATTCACTGCTTTTCGTACTGAAGCTCGGACGAACTTTTCAGATATCAAGGAAGGCTTATCTCTTTTGACTCAAGCTCTCACATCTCTTTCTGATCGCTTTGATTGTCATGAACAGAATTGTAGGACTGAAGCAGGTTCGTCTCTTAAGCGACGACATGACCAGGATGATCCAGATCCTCAAGGTCATGAGGGGGAGATGAATAAGAGACAGAGGGTGGAGGGTTCGTCAGCCAGAGATGATCAAACGCAAGAAGAGGCGGCTGGTACAGAAAAGAATAATGATAATGTTCAAGATTGCAATATTGAAGATCTCATGAATGTTATGATTGATAATGTTGATTTATCTTCCATGTCAAATGTACTGAATATTTCTGAACAGAATGTAGAAAATAATATGCATATTGTTGTGTATGTTGATCCAGAAATTTCAACAAGGGTACATGAGATTGAAGATTCTGAACCAGGTAACGACATGAGATCCTTCTTTGCAAATTTCATAGAGATAAATTCAGATGATGATGATGACATCAGATTTGAGAAGATTTGCCAAGTTAAAGAAAAGGATTGTGATGACATAGTCATTATTTCTGATACCGAAGATGATCCTGTGTTTATGGATGCTAAGGATGAAGAAATTGCGAACATGTTGTACAGAGATCTTCCTTCTTAAGAAGAGATTCCTGAAACTTCTCCAAGTACTGAAGCTACTCCAGTTCCAGAATCTGCTCCAGCTACTTTTTCTCCTGTTGCTAGTATAGCTCCGACTACCACTGCTCCTCCAAGCTCATTTGAAGTTGGTCAATCGTCAAGAGCACAAGCTGATGTTCCTCCATCTGAACCTGTGATTCCTCCGAAAATTCTAGAGGAAGGACCAACTTTGACTAGACAGCAGAGACAAAGAAGTCTTCAACAAAGGTATATGGCTTCAAGGCAAAGATCTGCTTTTCTAGAAGATTCTCAGAGTAATATTTTCGTTTCTAGAAGAAGGCCGATCAACTTTTATGCTATCCTTGGTGTTGAAAAGGAGTCAGAGGCATATCAGTATGAATACTTGATGCTCATCAAGTGCCAGCGCCGTATAAACAATCTCGTTTCTTCTCCACATTTGATTGTCCGAGTTATCAGCGTCACGATAAACAAGTTAGTTAATATCTGGTATCCGGAATTTGAAGTGGAAAGAATAGATTGCAAGCGATATACTTTCTTAGAGGCAGATTTTTCTGATCTTTCTATTGATGATATTGAGTTTTTATATGATCATTTCAGGAATCTTTATCATAGAACACAGGATGTTTCTCAAGCACTGTTTCTATTAAAAGATTCATTCGACGGCAAATCAGATTCTTCAGAGTATTTGATTTTCAGATGGCCGTTGAAATCTTTCAGCCAGTTGTAAATCTTCAAAGGACCAATCGAAGCTTGCCAGACTTAGATTCTTATCCTTTATTCACCATTGTTCAAGATCCATATGGAGTTATCTACAAGAATGGATCAAGTCAAAAGTGCTTCCTCAGGTTTGAAGAAATTGGTCATTACTCTGATGGAACTTTAAAGGTGATCAAGCTTCAGTTGGAGCAACGTCTGAAAGAAGCTGAAAGAAGATTTTTGGAAACAAGAAGTAATACATTTCTAATTGATAATGATGAAATTCGACTCATCAAGAAGACATTGAATACAATTCATGAGAGTTTGAATTTCCGCTCAACTCTAAGACGCCTGGAAGTTTTAATTAGACTAAATAGACTTCGTCAAAGAGAGGAGCGTCAATGATTACTAAGGGGGAGATTGTTAAGACTGTTTTTGTAGTAATCATTGTAATTATTACCTTGTGCTTATACTGTGCTTAGATAGCTTTATCAGTTGTATTGGCCAAGGGTATTTAAGTCCCTCGTGGCCTTTGTTTCCTTGTAACTTTGCACTCATTTTGAATAGATCAGATTACATTTGGCGCTCTCTAATTTCTCTCTCTACTTTCTCTCTCTAAGATTTAGAGATCTTGGACTTTCACTGATAATCAAGTGGCTTATCTTTGACTCCCATCACAAGATAAATGTCAAGCTTTCTGATACGGTGTACAAAAATCTTCTTTTCTTCTTCTAAGAATGGAACTCTGAGAGCATGTATCATCTGTCTCAGTTCAACTTCTGTAGGACCATATGTAGACTCAGGATCATTGGATTGACATTGGATGGACCATCTTCATATGTACTTGGCATAACAGGAACATGAATAGGTTAATCTGGTTGGCTAGAATTGCTTGGCTGGCTTGGTGGACTTTGTTGACTTTGTTGATTTTGAGAACTAGGTTGGTTAGCATGAACTTCGGAAACATCAGGAAAATTGATTCACGAAACTCTAGAATTTCAGGAGCTTCGTTTTGAATTGGCTCTGGAATATCATTGTGAATCGGGTTTAGCTGAATATCTTTAGGTGTATCAGACCCAAACATCTCTTACAAAACATTTGTGTCTCTGTCTTTAAACAGACCATCAAGAACACTGGCTTCATTTTCTGGCATAGTTTCATTAACAGGTACATTCTCTTCACCAACTTGCACAATCTCTTCAACTTCATCATTATGATAGTTTATCAAATTCTCTTTTTCTTCCTCCTTGACCTTCCAGAATTTCTCATATATCTCATGTTCATCATCATCAAAAGTCAGGTCAATAATATCAACTGAGGAAACACCTGTTAACAACATAACTTCTTCTCTAGAAGCTACCTTAGACTTTTCAACCCTTGGTACTATCTCTTGGTACTATCTCTGGATCAACATATAAAACTAACTCCATGCCGCTTATCTCTCCATGATTACCATTTTCATCATTCTGAGCTTGACTTCCATAAACAGCTTCTGAACCACTAACATTTTCAAATATCCCATCTAATCTCTGTTTCTTAGATCTCTCCCCCTCATGGTCATGATCTGGATCATGATCATGCCTTTTCTTAGAGCTTTGGACTTGAGCCTAACAAGACATCTGAACAACCTTAGACAACTCAGAAAACTGTTGTTGCATCAACTGAAAGGAAGCCAGAATATCGTATTTGAAAGAATTAAACTCTGTGGCTCTAACAACATCAGATGAAACTTGAGGAACTTGTGGAACAACTGGTTGTTGTTGTTGAGATCTGAGAAGCCCAACCAAATCTGAATCATTCTGGTCAACTGGGGCTTGAGACAATAGCTTTGCAAACAACAAAGATTTTAGCTCATCCACAGACATATCAACATTCTGTACTGGTGGAGGTGGAGGTGGAGTTGGAGTTTGTTCAACCACTGGATCTTTCTCCTTCAATAACCTTTTAACTACAAAAATCTCCTCAGAAAACTGCTTCAGTAACCGGGTTTCAACAACCTTTAAGGCGCCGTCGAGATGTTCCTTTGACACGAAGTCTGGTAAAGTAACACCGGAGACACTTAGTCTTTCCGTTGACACAACAGTTGACGAAGCAACCATGTGGCCTGTATTCATTGCTGGCATGCTGTTAACAATGATAGGACTTCCACCCTATCCTTGTAGTGCAACTAGTGGAGCTACTATGGGCGTTCCGATCTGCTCACTAAGACTTCCGATGGTAGCTGTAGAAAATAAATGTGACCTAAGAATGATTATAGTAAATCAAAAGGCACGAGACTCAAATGTGCACTCAAAGAAGTCGAGAATTGGGGCCGATGTTCTCTGTTTTCAATATCTATACTTTCCGAGTGAAAGCTAGATAGACTTTGTGCTATATCCCCGTGCATTTATGAGACTATCACCTGTTGTGAGGTAGTAGAATGGCTGGCAGAGGTGTGCAATTGCATTAGCGGGCGACTAATGTATTCTTCAATACTGGTATGCAACACATGCGTCCGAGTAGTAGATGTGGCCGCCCTTCTGGAATGGTAAAGATGGTTACACACTCTCTCTCCATATTCTTTTCTGTCCCTTCCACTCAAGCTCACTAAATCTGTATTTTCAACTAATTCTCCCTCATTACTCCTTATATCTCCCACCACATTATTAACTGTGGTATCAATCTCCATCTCAATGGCATGATCATTAAAGTCATGATTGTCATCATCATCAGCATATGAATCATCATCACCATCATTTTGTTCAGCACCCTCACTTTCAGCTTTATCAGATTGAGTAGCATAATCATCATTGCTTTCATCAGCTTGATCCGACTTAGTTATAGATTCCGTACTTTCCTCGACGTTCTCTTCTTGACTGCTCGATTGATGAATGTTAGTAGAGCCTGGTTGAGATGTGGAATCAACTGAACGTGTGGCATTAGCCTGTGATCCCACAGCCTCCGGTACAGAATGTTGTCCCCCCTCCAATGCCCCTCTCTGAATTTTCTCTTGGCACTCCCCGTTCAAGTACCCCTTAGGTAACATGAACCCTTATCGACGCTGCTCTCCTAGGGTTGGAGACTTGGGCAGGAACAATCGGTTCTGGATGTCCAATAGACTCTCTATATTCTTTAACACCCTCAAAGTCTGGATCAACATATGATAACAATGCTTCAAGAACTGGCATGCTGATGTTAAACACTTTCTTTTGTTTTTGCAAGTATCTCATGGAATGTTCTGGTGCATACTCATGTTGTTTTCTCCTTGGAATGTCTCTGTTACACCTTATCATGCTTCGGATGATCAATGTCAAAAATCTTTGATACGACACAAAGATTGGAGTTTTGGTAGTTCTCTTTGACATTACTCTTTCGTAGAGTTCACTCTAGAAGATAAAGGAATAGTCAACATGTAGATCATACACTACTGCATGGAATAGCTTCAGGATGTGCTTGCTTGCATTGTCTGTTCCCTGATGCTTGGCAGTGAGGCATCTGTTGATCACCGAGAACAATGCATTCCAAAATGGTTGTAAGTGTTCTTCTTGAACTGGCTTATTCTGGTCAGCTCTCCAACATATCCAAGTACTCTTATCCCTTCAAAGACTGAAGTGTCAGTGGGAAAGAGATCAAATTCAGTTCTACCTTCTCATAAGTCTTTTTCTAGTAGCCTCAGAATGTATCTTAGCCTCTGATAATCCAAGATTGATATGTAGTGATCAATCTGGATTTCAAACTTCGGTGTATCACTTTGACGAACGAATCTGATAGTTTTCCATGCTTGTTGTAAGTAGATGAGAGGCACAGTAGCTCTTCCAACGAATGCATAGTATAAAGGATGGCCTTTCAAAATTTCCAGCACAAGCGGCTCAATGTTGAGGTGCTCAAAGTCAACATAGTGATTGTTTAGATAAAGCAACTTGTGTTCAGATGGGATGATAAGAGCTAGATCATGATTCTCTCCAGGTTGAGCTTGGTAATCTGATCTAGATGAGGGCATAGGTGCATCCCTAGAAACTTGAGGTGAGTTCTCATCCATTTGAACCTCCTGTTCAATTGATTGATTTTCAGCCATTGAAATATTGAAAGTGAAAAGTTATGGACAGGTGTCCACTTTGTTAGTGAAAGCACAAAATTTTGTTTGTGAAATTTTTTTCAGAAAAATTTCACAAGTCCAGAATCCGCAGGACAAAGGACTTGTAAATTTTCACATCAAAATCCGCAAAGTACATGAGTGATATGTACTTTTCACAAAACAAAGAAATTTAAACACTTTTCGCATGACACAATTTGCGAAAAATAATCTTTGAAAAATTTTGGCACTCAAAGAATCCGTATGAACACTTGATATTTGCACTTAACATTAAAATTATGAACAAGGTTATGAACTCGCAGAGTTCTTCAAATTTTGGAAGAACTCGCAAGCATCAAAAACCTATAAAACTTGATGTCCATATTACCAAGTTCAAAAAAAAAATCTTTAAGATCAAAAATTTAATCCACAGATTAAATCGAAATCACCAATTAAACATCTTTTGAACACTTAATTTCAGATTTAAGTCCATGTTAATCATCAAAAGTCCTAACACAGTTCTAAGAACTCGTAGGAGTTCGAAAGATCAAAATCAAACTCAGGTCAAATTATGTTCGATTAAACCCAAATTATTGTTACACTGAAATTCGAAAATGATAATCCAACAACATTTAACAAGTTTGATTCAATAAACATGTCCATAATCTCGGTCCAAATTCAAATATTCAAAATGGTCGGTTCGAAGGGTTTAAGGGATACAAACAGTCCTAATCAAAACCCTAACTTTATGAATCGAAAACTGAAATTGAAGTTCAAAATCATGATTGGAACAATTATCGAACAAGAAACATTAACAAAATCAATGATAATCTTCCCTTGAGATCGATTTACGAACTGGAATGGAAGTTCTTAGGAAAGGGGTTTGAGAGCAAAGATGTTCTAAGTGAGAAATATGCAAAAGAGCCTTTGAAAAAAGTGAGTGAATATGAGAGTGGAATACATATATATACACTCAAAGATTAAGGTGACACATGGCACAATTTGAGTGGACCACTCACTTTCTGCAAGCTTAAGAAATCAGGACTTGTCGCAAAAAATGACAAGTTTATGTGTGGACTTTCTGCAAGACACGAGTTGCGAAAAGTTGTTCCTATGAGGAATCCATAGACCACATGGTGCGAATTGAAGACTTTCCGCAGAACCCTGGTTACGAATTGTCACTTTCCACAGACAATCGTTTGCGAATTGTGACTTTCCGTAGACCAAAGGTGCGAAAAGTTCACTTTCCGCAGACCATTGCTTGCGGATTGAAACCTCATAGATTAGACTATCAAAAACTTGTTGTGTGGTTTTTGCAACCTCAGAGATTCACTTAAAATAGAACTTGGTGCAAGTATACACCTTGAACTACTATCGTCTCATAACAAGTAATAATGGTATAAGTACCATATACCAATCCCATAGAGAAGGCTTGTGAAAGTCTTTCAAAAGTCCAGTATTTAAAAATTGATTTCAGATGGCGAATTCGAAGAAATCTTTATGTTGGTTTGTTTGAGTTATCAACTAAAAATTAGACTAGAGAAGAAACAAAGGGTTGTTAAGACACAGTCTCATTGGATTCAAGATCATCCAAACTGAAGATCGTAATCTGAAGCTAAAGCTGAAAAGTCGTCTCATTAATATTAGTCTAAGTCGTTTGTAATAAAATAGTCAAAGTTACTTGTTATTGTATTGTAATAGTTTAGTTAACTTTGTTAGTTATTATTTAGTTTAGTTAGTTTCTAGTATCTTTATATTAGAAATAATATCTAGATTTAATATCTAGATATTATGTTAGATAGTGTGTTCAACACACTTTGTTAGATTAAGTGTATCTCACTCTCTCAAGATCAGATTAAGATTCACACAAACAAACACACACATGAAGGTGTAAAAAGAGAGAAAACATAGAGAACACATCCAAGCTTAAATCTGATCAACCTTGTAACCGTTGTTATATATCAATACAGGTTGGTAATCATATTGTGTCGTTAATCTATAAACTTGATAGTATTGTTTGGACCGACAAGGGTGCAAAGCTTTATTAAGAAAAAGCAAGTGATCCAGTAAAAAGATGTTGTAGCATCTGGACAATCCTACAGTACCAATAACTGGTTCTATAGTACTGCCACTTTATCAATTATCGGGTCAGATGGCCTCCCAAGAGAACACACATGCTCACTTGCTATTGATACAATATCATTTATGTTAAACGTTGTGAATCCTAGCACAACACAGTGTTACCATCCTACACCGTAGGACTATAGCATTTGTCAGATGCTAAAGCTATTTATAGCCTTCTCCTATTATCTCAATTTTTTCACATTTATCTTAACTCTGAAAGTTAATGCATTTTCATACATAAAATTAGTTGTCAATTAATTAAATGTAATCTTCAATGAAACATTAATCACCTGAAATAAATAATTATATAGCCATGCTATATTTGAAACACCTTGTTACTTTCACACCGACTTAAGTCTTAATATTGCCTTACACCCTAAGCTAAGGCTTTTAACCCATCATTGCTTGGTTTCTTCTTTTGAATGATGTAAGACTGAAATGGTAAATGACAGAAAAGGAAAGTACTCAAAGTAAATTACTGAAATGGTAATAATAGAAAAGTAAATTGCTGGAATGTAAATAATAGAAATGGAAAAGACAGTAATTTAAATTGTAGAGAAATAAGTGACAAGAATGTAAATTGCAGGAAGTAAAATACTAAAAAGTAAATGATAGTAAAGTAAGTTTGCAGAAAATTAAATAACAGAAATGGAAATAACAATATAATAAAGTAAACTTGCTAAGGAAGAAAAGAAGTAAAGTAACTAGAAGCTTGGAAGATTGGTGACTTTCTTGAAAGTATAAGAGAGTGATGTGAAAAGTGAAGTGTACTTGTTAACTTGGATGTCAAGTTATGGAACTTGTCATACAAATTACACTAAACAAAAGAACACTTGTTTGTAATGGAAATGAACTTGGAAGATTTGAGATTTGCTACCGAATGGGACTTGAAATCAAATCACAAAATGTCTACAAAATTTAAGAGAAAGTAGATGCAAACTTGGAACTTAGAATTATTTGAGAGATGATTCTTCAAACAACAAGCTTATATTAAAACTTGCGATTAAGACAAAAAGTTCGAATGAACACACAAATGGAAACTTGAAGAGTAGTAAACAAAAGCTTAAAGTATCCAAGGCTTCCACAAATGAAATACTAAACACAAGATCTAGATGATATAATGTGTTATGAGACATTGTTTTAAACCACCAAGCATACATATTTATACTAGTTTAAGTCTTAGATAAGAAGCAACTAAGATGATGATGCAATCCTTGATGATGTCAGCCCTGATGGTCTTCAAAAATCTTAAGCTCCAATCCATGTGTCTTCACCAATAAGCTACCGATCTTGGCCCAAAAATATGAACAAAAAGGCCCTGTGCGGTCCTCTAGCACTCTTGCAGCATTCCTATAGCACTTGCTGCAGTGTTTTTAGCCATTAATCTGTTTTAAGTTCAAATAAAGGCCCAAATTAGCTCCAATTTATGAAAAAACACAGGTAGCTCATAATGAAACTAAAAATACTAAAATGAAGACAAAATAAGAATCAAAGGTTACTTTGGGCAAATAAAACAAAGGAAAAAAGACACAAAAAGAGATGTAATAGGGTTAATAAATTAACACCTATCACAACCCCAAACTTGAACTGTTGTTTGTCCCCAAACAACTAAAAATAATAAAAAAAGTAAAGACTAAAAAAAATCCTAAAAACCTAAATATTTTTTTTAATGTGCTAAACAAATAACCAATGTATGCCTTGTTTTCAATCTTTTTGAGAAAGGTATTGTTGTCTTACTTGAGACTTGACTTCCATAACCCTTCATAAGCTAAGTTCTCATCCCAAACTTATGTTTTTGAATGTGCCAAACCATAAGCTAGCCTACATTTTCAATGTTTAAACTAGACTCAAGTTGGGACTTTGAAAGTGGTGTTTGCATTTGGCTTTTTCTTTTTAATGCTTTGCCTCATACCTCCTCTATCTTTTCTCTCCATAGCACAATTTTTCTGCTATGCATCTCATGCTGAGGTATCTTTTGACTCTTTGGTCCTTTTCAAACATTTTGGTTCTCTTTGGCACTCTTTTGTGCACTAGACATAGAACTCTTTGTTCTTGATTTTGCTTTTGGTCTAGGTGCAAGTGTTTAAAGTGTATGGATGTATGTTTGTTAACTTTAGGACACCCCACCCAAAAGTTTGAGTGGCACAATGTCCCTATTGTGTGTAATGGAAATAAAGTGGGCCAAATGAAATGAGGGCCCAATGAATCTAGCAATGTGTAGAACTAAAAATGGTTGGCTAGTTCTAGAGGCTCAAAGAAAAACCAAGATGGGTGAACTTTGGATTACTGTGGCTATGGCATCAAGTCAAGTGATCAAACAGCAACCTTAAGACGTTATTATGTTTTTGATGCATACATGATTAAGAGTCATAACATTCAGATAATCAGTTCCCTAGACTCAAGATTGAAACAGAAAAGCAAAGATGAGAATGACTAATCATGGGATTAAGTTAACAAGATGCAAACTACTAACCTATACTCCAAACAACAAAGTATCCAAACAAATTAGGCATTAAATGACTAATCATGGGATTAAGTTAACAAGATGCAGACTGACTCAATTTGTTTCTAGAACACAGACGTACACAGTAAGCATGGACTCAAAAAGGAAACTAATACTAGAATTAAGACACATAGTTTAAACAAATAAATTAAAAGAAAATGGAAGAATGACAGAACTTGTCCTACTGATAACACCAATTTTTGGTGTTATTTACATATCACTTTCCGAGTAATATTGCTTAATTCCATGTAAATATAGTGGAAATTTCATCTTTAAATCAAGTGTTTCAGGATTTGCATCTTGTAATGAGATAGACAAGAAAGTGCGTGAGAAGTAAGGTTTTCCGGGTAAAAACTCGATCATGAAAATCCTCAAGAATTAAAGGTGAAAAGTAGCCATTTATTCAAGTGGGTTAATCTTTGAAGGAAATAAAGTTTTGCCAAAACAGTATCCAAAGCGACTTTGAAGTTAGTTGCTGAAGCTGAAGTTAGTTGAGCAACTCACCTAAGAGCAAAATTTTGGGCTAGTTACAATTTAGTTTAAACTAACTGTAACTCACTTCAAACTCACATGAAGGTGCTGGACGTTTTTAAAAGACTTTTTCCTAGGGTTTGAAGGAGGATCTCATTCTATCTTGGAGAGGGCGACAAGGGACGACTAGAAGGCGATTTTGGGAGGAAGAAAACATCAAATTGAAGCAAGGAAACATTTGGGAAGTGATTTCTACACCGAATTCTTGCCAATCTTCGTGGGTTTTACACAATCAAGGGAGTTTTACAATCTTTGATTTCTCGAGAGACTTTTTCTTAGATCTATGAACTCTTCTATTGCTTTGTTTGTTAATACCCCCAACATGAACTAATCTTTAGATGTTGGGGGTTGGTTTGACTTTGGTTTAAGCTTATGAACACGTGACTTGGGATTTTTTTATCAGTTTTTCCTAGTTAATGAAGCATATGATTTGGGTTTAATGCTTTTGTGAGTCTGATCAACTTTCATCTGATTTGTTCGTTATAAAGTAAATTCGAGAGAATTAATTGTTAACAAGAACTAGAATTGTATGCCTAGGGTGAGAAATTAGATAGAGATATACCAACTAAACCTTAGTATCATTATAATCTGGAACTTAATGTGTTTTGGACTCATGTGTTAAGATCGAGAGATGAGACTTGTGTTTTCAAAATAAAATCCATTATTGCTTGAGAAAGAACAACGATGATTTTACAGATTAGATTTTCATTAAGGGGTTTAACTGATATTTATCTTCAAGAATATTTTTTATTCGTGAAAACCATAGGATTTCCAACTCTCAACTATTTTCTCCATAAAAAGCTTCTTAAGTCGTTATTGTTCCGTTCTTGGTTTATTTAATTAGTAATTGATAATTTAATTCCAATCATTCAACCTTTGGACCGTTCAGTTAATAGTGAATATAGTAATTGTGATACTCAGTTCCTAGTTCCCTTGGTTCGATACTCGTGATTCTAAGTACATATTACTTGATTTGACCCGTACACTTGTGGTTAGATTAGGGGGGGGGGTTGTAAACCCACCTATCAAGTTTTTGGCGCCGTTGTCGATGAACTAGTTTGCACTGATAACACTACCAGCTATAGGCATTATTACATTGAACGTTTTATTTTAGTTATTTTTAGTGTTGACTCCTGGTTACTAAATTCTCTTTTCTGATTTTGCAGGTACTAATTGGTTTATGCCAAGAGGTATTCGAGGAAAAAGTCTAGAGCCTATAGATCCAGAAATCGAACGAACCACGCACCATCTGAGAAAAGCATCAAAAGTTAGAAGGAAAATACAATTCAAGCCCCTGCAGTAGAAGCAACCAACTTTGAGATAAAGTATGGCACGATCCAGATGTTGCAACAAAAACAGTTCAGTGGAGCACCAATAGAAGACCCTCATGCACATCTCCGTACATTCGAAAATATCTGTAACACATTTAAGATTAACGGAGTGTCAGATGATGCAGTTAAACTAAGGTTGTTCAACTTCTCACTGAAAGGAAGAGCCTACCAACTGATCAGATCCATACATGGGCAGACATGACTACAGAGTTGCTACATAAATTCTTTCCACCGGGTAGGACAACTCAGTTAATGGCTGAAATAACCCATTTTGCTCAATGGGACCAGGAGACACTCTACGAGGCGTGAGAAAGGTATAAGGATATGATTAAAAAGTGTCCACACCACGGGTTACACGGCTGGGTTATCATACAGACTTTCTTTGGTGGACTTCACCTGCAGTACAAGAATGATATTACTGCAGCAACGGGTGGTGCCTTGATGAACATGACCTATGAAGAGGCAGTTGAGCTGATTGAAAATTTGGCTGAACACAACTATGCCACTCCACGATCAGCTACCAGACGAGTGGCTAATGTTCAGGAATCTGACATGCTAAAAGCGATAAAGTCTCAATTGGCTGCCATCACAAACCAGCTGAAAAGAGCTTTCGTCCAACCTGCACATCACTATGAAGGAGACATTCCCGATTTGTTCCCTGCTTCTCATGAACCTGAACAGGTTCAATTCTTACAAAATAGGAACAATCGCCCTCGAAATGATCCATTTTCTAATACCTACAATGAAGGATGGTAGAGGCATCCCAACCTCTCATGGAATCAACCGCAAAATCAACCAAGAGAGACTATGGGACAACAACAACAGTATGGTAAAAATTCTAACTTTTCTTCTTCTTCTTCTCATGCTAATAATGTTTATCGTCCCCCAGGTTATAATCAGAGAAGGCTTGATGAAGGACAATATGAAGAGAAGAATTCGGGATTAGAAGAAGTTTTGATGAAGTTCGTCTCAAAGATGGACAATACTGTCGGGGAGATTATTTCATCTGTAAGCACTTTGACAACCACCGTGGGCACAATAAAGGCGGCAACTGATCTGGATACAACTTCCATCCAAATCATAGAGAGACAGATCGGACAGATAGCTGAAGCTCTACAATCACGCACTCAGGGTCAATTCCCTAGTCAGACTGAAATAAAACTGAGAGAGAATTGCAATGCCATTCATCTAAGGAGTGACAAGGAATTAATAAATTACCCTACCCGAGAGCATGTGGTGACTGAAGAAGTAGAGGCGGAAGATGTTGAGTCGAAAGATGGGGTGACTACTAATATTGTTGATCTAAATGAGGCAAAGGAAAAATATGTGACACCTCCATCAAAGCTGATAGTCAACCCATTTGTGACACCACTACCTTTTACGAATCAGTTGAAGGCACACGAGGATAAGGAACAATTCAAGAAATTTCTTGACATCATCAAGAAATTGCACATCAATATTCCATTTGTAGAGGCACTTGCACAAATGCCGACATATCTCAAGTTCATGAAAGATATCTTGTCCAAGAAAAGGAAGATCGAAGATCATGCAACAATTGCACTTACTGAGGAGTGCAGTGCAATCATTCAAACTAAGCTTCCTTCGAAGCTTCAAGATCCAGGGAGTTTCTCTATACCTGTGCAAATTGGAGTTGTTCATTTCAATAAAGTGTTATGTGACTTAGGAGCAAGTATTAATTTGTTACCTTTATCTATTTTCAGGGAACTTGGCTTGGGGGAAGTGAAGCGAACAAACATGACACTCTAACTTGCAGATAGATCTGTGAAGTATCCATATGGAATCGTGGAAGACGTCTTGATAAAGGTCAGGAAATTTTACTTTCCAGTTGATTTCGTAGTTCTAGATGTGGAAGAAGAAGATGAGGTGCCATTGATTTTGGGAAGACTGTTCTTAGCCACAAGCAAAGCTTTGATAGATATGGAAGAAGGTACAATGACTTTCACAGTTGGTAATGAAAAGGTAAACTTAACCTTCCATGTTCTCAAAAGCGTAGAAGATAGAGGTGAACCGGAAAGGGGGCCGATTGGATTAGAAACTAGTAATAATGGGAAAAAGGATGTGGGAAAAATCAGGAAAAGTCGTATGTGTTAGCGATTCAATTCTGCAAGTGATACCGAGCCAAATTGAGAGCCACACAGTCGTGCCACGACTTTAATAAGGCGCTAGGTGGGAGGCAACCCACCCAGTATGTTTTCCTTTTCTTTTTTTTATTTTAGTTATTTCTCTATTCGTAGGAGTTGATTTCATTTTTTTATAGGCCTCTCGTAATCCGGAATTGTTCTCCCGTGAGAAAACGATAAGAATCGAACACAAATTTTGTGTTCCAAGGGTGGTAAGTTAGTTTGGGTTAGCCTCAAGTCACACCCAATTCCCAGTAGCAAATGCTAAAAAGAAAGGGAAAAAGTCAGCCGGGTGAGTTTGATGTTAGTTCAATGTGACTAAAAGTCACACTGAAGTCGCTTTAGACACTGGATGTTCAAAAGCAAAAAGGCCCATTCGGGTGACTTTGAAGTGAGTTAGCAGCCTACCAAACTCACGGCAAACTCATTTGGCCCCTTTGTAATCCATAGAAGACCACATAACCTACCGTGAGTTAGTCGCTAGTTTCGCCCATGCCATACTCACTTCCAACTCACTTGGCCCCTTTGTAATCCATAGAATACCACAGCCCCCACCGTGACTTTGTCGTGAGTTTCCCCCATCCCGAACTTACTTCTAACTCACGCTAACCCTTAGTAAGCCATCAACCACAACAACCCTTAACGTGAGTTTGTCGTGAGTTTTCCCATCCCTAACTCACGTTAAACTCACGTGAACCCTTTGTAATCAATCGACCATAACAACCTCTACCGTGAGTTTGATGTGAGTTTCCCTGATACCGAACTCACGTCTAACTCACGCGACCCCTTTGGAACTAGCCAAACACCACAACTCCTTAAGCGACTATACCGTGAGTTTCCTTACCACCCAACTCACGTCTAACTCGCCCGAGAAAAAAAAGGTTTTGTGAATATATTAGGACCAAACTTTATAATGTCCATATGCATCCTATTACATTCCTTATTATTATCGATGCATACAAACGTGAGTTTCCTAATTATGTAACATGGGGGTGATGGTAAGTGGCTTTTATCATAACAAGAGTTTCGTTCTTTAACATCTAAGGGCATTTAGCTTCTACATTGTGATGTGGTGGTGAACATGGTCCAACATAGGTTTGGGGTCATGAGTTCATGTTGCGTCTAGGTTTAAGGTGTCTTGTACCTACCCGTTCATTATCATACTCTTCTATGGTGCACTTTCACCCCAATTGGTAAGTTCTACTCTTGTGCCTTCTTGAAGACTAAGCTTATTATATATTCAAACCTATGTCCAAGATAGGTTTGGGGTCATCTCTTCCTGACCCATCTTTAATATTTGGCATGAGTAAGCCTTGGCCACGATCTAGGTTTGGGGTGCCTATTTTCTCTAGCTTATAATTGATGATTATACTAATTTGCAGAAAATGGGACGAGCAAAACCTACCACCATCACACCTCGCTAGCCCGAATATGACAAGCTCACACCCATTGAGAAATCAAGACTCCGCCAACGCTCAAACCCGAGAGTGGCACAAAGATGGACATTAATGGCTAAACGAGAGCTTTGCCTCGAAAGAGGCAATTGTATTAACTTTGTTTTCTTTTTAATCTTGATGTTGATGTTGATGTGATGTTGATACTATGTTCTTTTCATTTTGGATACCCGGATGACTGTAATGGATAAAGGTACACATACTCATCTCATTGGACACGAGTAACACTTTTGCCTATATCATTAGTATTACATGCATATACTGTCCCCACTCAGCACACACAATTATATCACGCTCAAAACCAAACTTGCATATTGGGGACAATGTGCCGATAAGGTTTGGGGTTGTAGACATGGTCATGCATATCGGATACATTGCATGAAGTTATATAATTGTTAAGAATATTTTTTTAAAGCCATAGACACCAGAATTTATGAAACTCTTAGGTGTAGTGACTTTACATTGTTTTGAGAATCTAAGAACGGAGATATAATGTTAACAGTGATTAGGAACTTGAATCAATAGGGGACATTAGTGAAGACCACCCGTGAGAATTTTGAACCAACCGAACACCGTTCGAATCAATTGTGAGGGTATTATACACTTAATCGTATATACAGTCTCTGAATTCCTTGTTGTGATTATAGCATGATCTCACTATAATATTGCATTGAGTAGCAAAGACATCCATAAGGATATTCAGTGAAACCTTTGTCTTATCTAATTTATGGACCTTAAGATATGATTCCAGACAATGTGTGTAAATAAATTGAATTTATCTTGGTTATCCTTCTAATGTGTGCACCTAAGCCTATTTGCTGCCATACAGTAAAATTTTCGATTCTTAACCCAATATTAGACCCCAGCCTAAATGATAGTCTACCCTTATCCGAAGATGTGTCAGTTATGGACAACTAGTAGAAAATAATGGCAGAGGGTGGAAAGAGAAAACAATCAATGGAATCTGGGTGTCGGTAAAGTAATTTGACCAAATAGGTCAAGTAGCTGCACAAAAAAAAAGAAAAAGAAAAAAAAAGAAAAAGAAAAGAAAAGAAAGCTAGGGTTGCATTCAAGAAATAAAAGCAGAAAGATATATCTATATATTTATATATGTATATGTGGAAAAAAAGAGGAGAAAGAAAGAAATGAAAGCAGGAAGGTGAAAAAAATCAATCAAGGGATTGTGGGTAGAAATACAGTGAAAAGTGCCTAAAAGAATGGGAATGAAATCTGGTTGTTCATATATTGACATATTGAGGATTTGTTCCTATTTACCTTCGTTTCTTAGCCTCTAACCTAACCCCATTACAACCTTTTTGCAAAGACCTGGATGATCTTTTGGAAAATGTAAGAAGATGGATAGAGTTGCACTAATAGTCCAGTCTTGCTACTTAATTCCTTTTGAGATCGCTTTGATTTACATTTGTGCGTTTTTCATGATTGATTGTTCATGCTAATATCTCGTGAATTTTTGTACATAAACTCCAAATACATGAACAACATGTGAGACAACCTAGGATTCGAGTGTAAAGAGAGTACCCCGTGAGGCAGGGTCGAAGCGAAATCCTTCCCAAAAGTGTGATGAACTGATTACTATTTTGTATGGTGTCACTGTTTTTAGTTCGATTTTCAATGTTGATGATTCTAATACCTATGATGAAGATTGAACTCCAGTTGTTTCGTACTCACACTTCTTAAATCCCTGACATGAAAGTCGCTTATGCCATCCGATATGTATACCCGTTGTTCCTTTTTGCAGCTGAGATTTGTTTTGAGCTTTATTATTTTTCTGTGACGCTAATTTTCTTGGAGACAAGCAACGCTTGGTTTGGGGTTGTTGATAACACCAATTCTTGGTGTTATTTACATATCACTTTCCGAGTAATATTGCTTAATTCCAAGTAAATATAGTGGAAATTTCATCTTTAAATCAAGTGTTTCAGGATTTGCATCTTGTAATGAGATAGACAAGAAAGAGCAAGATAAGTAAGGTTTTCTGGGTAAAAACTCGATCATGAAAATCCTCAAGAATTAAAGGTGAAAAGTGGCCATCTTTGAAGGAAATAAAGTTTTGCCAAAACAGTAGCCAAAGCGACTTTGAAGTTAGTTACTGAAGCTGAAGTTAGTTGAGCAACTCACCTAAGAGCAAAATTTTGGGCTAGTTACAAGTTAGTTTAAACTAACTGTAGCTCACTTCAAACTCACATGAAGGTGCTGGACGTTTTTAAAAGATTTTTTTTCCTAGGGTTTGAAGGAGGATCTCATTCTATCTTGGAGAGGGTGACAAGGGACGACTAGGAGGCGATTTTGGGAGGAAGAAAACATCAAATTGAAGCAAGGAAACGTTTGGGAAGTGATTTCTACACCGAATTCTTGCCAATCTTTGTCGGTTTTACACAATCAAGGGAGTTTTACAATCTTTGATTTCTCGAGAGACTTTTTCTTAGATCTATGAACTCTTCTATTGCTTTGTTTGTTTATTCCCCCCAACATGAACTAATCTTTAGATGTTGGGGGTTGGTTTGACTTTGGTTTAAGCTTATGAACACGTGACTTGGGATTTTTTTATCAGTTTTTCCTAGTTAATGAAGCATATGATTTGGGTTTTAATGCTTTTGTGAGTCTGATCAACTTTCATCTGATTTGTTCGTTATAAATTAAATTTGAGAGAATTAATTGTTAACAACAACTAGAATTGTATGCCTAAGGTGAGAAATTGGATAGAGATATACCAACTAAACCTTAGTATCATTATAATCTGGAACTTAATGTGTTTTGGACTCATGTGTTAAGATCGAGAGATGAGACTTGTGTTTTCAAAATAAAATCCGTTGTAGATTGAGAAAGAACAACGGTGATTTTACAGATTAGATTTTCATTAAGGGGTTTAACTGATTGTTATCTTCAAGAATATTTTTTATTCGTGAAAACCATAGGATTTCCAACCCTCAACTATTTTCTCCATAAAAAGCTTCTTAAGTCGTTATTGTTCCGTTCTTGGTTTATTTAATTAGTAATTGATAATTTAATTCCAATCATTCAACCTTTGGACCATTCAGTTAATAGTGAATATAGTAATTGTGATACTTTGTTCCTAGTTCCCTTGGTTTGATACTCGTACTTCCAAGTACATATTACTTGATTCGACCCGTACACTTGAAGTTAGATTAGGGGGGGGTGTAAACCCACCTATCACCTACTCAGATTGAGTAGGAGATGCATGCTGCTGCAGGACAGATGTTGGAGGTGGAGGTAGCTTCATTGGCCTTTTGGATTTGCCTCGTTCCCAGGCTTGCTTGATCTATTCCTTTCGATGCTTGTACACCACCCACTGTAGCCTATCTTTCTTTATGGCCTCTATCTTCTTGCTGAGTGCTTTTTTTTTCTCCCCATGCTTTTTTTTTCTTCCAGTACTTCTTCTCTAACACTCTCAATAGCAGAGAGGACAGGGTCCACAACAATGGGATTATTGTCATAATTATCACTGTACCTCATCAACCTTTGTAAGGTTTGCTTGTCTATGGTGGTTCTCTCTCTTGAGAAGGTATCAGTGTGCAATGTGACAACCTTGGCCTTTTCCATAAGTTTGTGGATTATGGATGGGTAAGGTAGCCGACCATGGTCCCTATCCACACTAGCCCTTAAGGATGCACATATCAACCTTCCCACATCTAAGGGTTTACACTCCAGAATGTAGTACAAAAGATACACACTCTCCATACACAGGTTGGTGTCATGGCTTGTAGGGTGAAGGGTGTGTCTAAGGAAGTAAAACCAAACATTGGCTTCTCCTTTCAGGTAACAGGTTTTTAGAGTTATGCACCTACCCTTAAAACTCCATGTGGCTCCATCATGTGCTAGCCTGGCTAAAATGTTACTCAAATCTTCCTCAGTGGCTCCAGCCTGCAGCCTATCAAACTTAGAGTGCTCTGTTGGTGTTATACCTAACAGTTCATTGATGATTTTTGGGGAATAGGAAATGGTGGTCTGCCTCACCTTGAGTTCTACCTTAGTATTGGTAGCAAACTCAGTGTAAAATTCTCTCACCCAGTCAAGGTTATAGTCCTCAGGGACTGCACACAGTTTATCCCACCCCATAGCATCTATTACTTTCTTAATTTGGGGGTTTGTTAGGATAATTTGGGTGGAAATTTTTTTAGGTGTGTGGCCTACTTTTTTAGAGAAACTAGGGTATTTCATAATGGCTAAAGGGGAACTAAACAAATGAAAAGATTTTGTAGAGGGAGAGATTTGTTTACCCTTTTTGGCTGCAACACAACTGGAGGAGTGCTGCAGGACAAAATGGTTGGGGCTGTCGGTTGGGCCTTTCTTTGATTCTTGACGTGTGACTCTTTTGGGCATGGGACTCTCTTCCTCAACCTGTTTTTCCAGAATCTCAGTTGGCCTCTTTCTCTTTTCGGTCTTCTCCTTGCTTTTCTCCTTATTTTTCTCTTTAGTGGCCTTTTCTTTGTTCTTGCCTTTTTCCTTGGCATCCTTCTTCTTTTTGGACTTCTTTTCTGCCAAATGGAAGATGGGCTCCTTTTCTTTAATCTGAGATTGTTTCTACATAACATGATTAGGAGATAAGTCTCCCACAGGGGTTGGAGATCTCTCCAGATGAGGTTCAGAGGCAGCCTCAGTGGTGTCTTTTTTATTCATTTCAACCTCCAATCCCATAGGGTTGACATCTGTGGTTTTAGTAGGGATTTGGACAGAGGGTGCAATAAAGGGGATATCAGATTCTAGGGGGTTTGAACAATGGTATTGGTGTCCATAGGAGGGGTCTGGTTGTCTATAGAATGATCAACAAAATGCACTAGGGATTTTGGTTTTTCTTTCTGTACATTGGTTGGAGATTTTTTGGTTTCCAGAGATGGGATCACAGAGGTTTGGGTACAGGGTTGGTTTTCAGTGGGGATCCAGCAGGGATCATGGTTTCAGTGGTGGTAGTGGTTTGGATTGGTTCTTGGGTGGTTTGGGGAAGACCCATCCAATGATTGTTGCAAAAGTGCTCCAACCATGGATTGGGGTTTAGAGGGGAATGTAGTGATTAGATTAACAGATAAAGGAAGGGAAGGGGGTATACCAGTGTGTGATTCCAGTTTCAAGCTATCGATCATAGATTAATCAACACACACTTTAATCATAAGTCATTTGTATTTGATTTGATTTGATTACAAGCAACTCTCTCAATATGCTCTCTAGATACAAGTATTTCTCTCTCTACAATCACAAGTCTATCTCACATATGTGTGCATGCTTACTAGATTCTAAACAACACAAGCTATTTATACCCAGTCAACTATTGTTTACTTTACAACCCAATACAAATAAAGAAAGTCAAACACATTGACTTTACAACTGTTAGCTCCAATCATTATGTATAAAATTATTGAAAAATAGGCTAGTGTAGGAACTTCAGAAAACATCTGCCATACATCAAGACTCTTCAGAAATGCAATGCTCAGAACCTCTGTCAACCATCATCCGTAAAGAACTTAACCAGAAGATGATATTCAGACCGCATAGCCTCTGTGACCCTTCACAAAGCCTCTGTGGTAGCTACCTTTGGAAGATGGAAGACTTGTGAATTCTATGAAGAGACAATGCCATGCGCTTATCACGTGCTTCCCTGCTGTACGAAGATTCACCATATCAATAGTACACACAGGTTGTCTTTACTTTCCACGTGGCATTCTGTTTATGGAATGTCAGCCATTGTCTTGTACGTTTTTGTGCTCCTCTCCTTGTATATGTAGGGAGCACCTTCTGAATTCAACATGTGAGCACATAATTCACCCACGCTTGTCTAGCAAGAGAGAAATCTGCTTAGAGCAAATATTATACACATACAACTATGTGTTATTGGTGTTTTAGAAAGTTTAATGAAGATGAACTTTCAGTGATTCACTCCTATTGTTATTAGTTATCTTTATTTCTTGTTTGTGCGTGTTTACTACCAAACAACCATTCACTTGCATTTAAATCGCTTCCGCATATCTTTCTGTTTGCTTGTGTTTTGGTTCAATCATTGTCAGACCGAAACTGGGAACCAACAACAACAACTAACAAAACAAACTTTACAAAAATTACAACTTTGACCCTTTTAATCTTGAATTCAACATTTCAACAATCCCCCCCTTTGGATTCAAGATTAAAAAATTTGACACTAATCTTCAAGTCTTCTTTCTTTTGTAAATTCTTCAACATTATATATTTCATAACTTTGAAGTATTCAACTCTTCATTGCTTGAACAAACTTTCTTTAACATCATCACTTGATCTATGAACATTCTCATCACTTTGAATGAATTTCCCCCTTTGGATTTCTTCACCACAAAATTGCTATAACTTTCTTCACAAACTTTGACATTTCAAAACTTGAAGTCCTTATCAATTTCCCATTTGGTAGAAAATATCCATCTGTCTTTCTTGAAATTATCTTCATATTTGATTTGAACTTTGAAGTTTCTTCATTAAATATCTTACTTTGACACTTTTAGAAATACATCAACACTGTCTTCACTGACTTTGAAAAACTTTCTCCCACTTTCACTTGGAATTAAGCTTTGAATTTCTCTTCACCACTTTCTTATAAAAGCAACAGAAACCTGACTTTGAAACAGTTCGAATTTCTCCCCGTTTTTGATGAATGATGAGATATCAGAATCATCAAAACACTTTTAATGTCAGCATGATCTTTGATAACATCTCCCCCATATATCAACAAGGTAAGCCCTTCATGATTAATCTCCCCAAGAATGTAACAATAAGCACCATTTGATATGAATAGCCATCAATTCATAATATGTATTCATCCGAATCTTTTCAAACTCAGACAAAATAAGAATTGTAACCCTGAATCAACATATGATATAGTTAGTATGTCTATAAGTAGCACGAAGCCACTTAGTACAACAAATGTACTTTGGAAAGGAGCTTTTTGATGTTCACTCCCCCAGGGCTTCCATTCAATCATCAAAAAACCACAAAGGAATTTTCTATGAATGTTATGATAAGAAAACTTATTCCTTGTGTGCTCGTGAAAGTGTAGAATGATTGAAGCTACTTAGCTTTGTCAGACTCAAAATGTGTAAACTGTTGAGACAACAACAAGTATTACACGAACTTTATATGCATGAATGAGGTTCGAAGGTTGGGCAACTTTAGTTCTTTTTCAATATCTATATCCTCCAAATGAAGACCAAATAGCATATAAGATGCATCCCTAAAAAAATGAAACATTTCTTTGTTGAGAAAGAAACGAGTGGTTGGTGGATTAATGCAAGAGTTGGCATGGGCTCACAACCTGTTTCAATGATGGTCACAAAAGAATGTGAACCAATCAGTAGATGTGGCTGACCGGCTCAGAAAAAGTTGGTGCAGAGTTTTCATATTCATTTAACTCTGATTTCACACCCTCTTTCTTTTTAACATTTAAACTCACTTCTAACTAATCTCTATTTTTTATTTTACCTCATCACACCCCTAGACATTGATATAGACCCCTCACCCCTCACTCACTTTAGGATAACTTCTGGGGTAGGAAACACAGGTTAACATGAATCCATGGAAGTTCTGTTAAGCACTCACAAGAATCTCGTGAAATTTTGTCCTATGTAGAGTAGTGTTCCTCAACAGTTTAACTTTGACAGTTAAGCACAAAATATGATAACAATCTCAAATGATTGTAAGATCTAAATAAATATCATTCATATGTGAGATTATGAACATTGAAGATCTCTCAAAACAAGGATAATGAATGAATAAAATGAAATCACGAGTATTGTTTTGAGAATCTAACACTGTATCAATCAGATCAACTATCATGAAATATGAATAGCTTGGGTATCAAAGAATTGGAATTTGTTTATATGAACAAATATAAACATATTGACAGTGAACACACAAAATTTAGAAATGATGTCTGATACTCAAAAACTTTGAAATCAAATGAGGGTATTACCTCGAAAAATGTTTCATGTAGAGACATGGTAATAACAAAGTCAACCGAAAGTACTGAACCGGTGTGTGTGAATACTTGACAGTATATAGAAAAGATAATACACAAGTATTAATCTTTGGAAACATTAAAACTCCAAATAAAAATCTTTTAAAATCACACTTCTAAATTCATAAAAGCATTTGAGAACAAGAAGTGGTTTGAACATTTAAGAAAACATTTTTGATATCTGAAAGTTGTTCTTCTTTCAAATATGTACAGACTAAGAATCTGAAATACTTACATTCAACTTGAGATTCTTAGCTCCCCTCAAAATAAAGTTTTTGTTAGAACATAAATATGTTCACTTTAGAAGTTTAGTAAAGTAATCCATATGTTATTGTATTGGGCCTTGTATTGTGTTTGGGCTTAATAGTGTACAAGGGGTATGGGGTATATAGAGAGTCTGTATGTGTCTTTGTATTGTAAGTTTACTATCAGAAATGTAGAGAGTACGAGTTCTTGACTCACTGTAGTTGTAGTTTTATTTTCTGTCTATTAATAAAACTACAGATTCCAATCCCAATCGTTCTTGTTTATGTTAATCAATCAATCTGTGATCTCAGGGACATTAACAAGTGGTATCAGAGCTCAACAGAGGAATTTTTCTTTGAACGATCGAGATCTGATTGGTTTTGATAGAACAGTCGACGAAATTTCTGATTTCTGTGGTTTGATGAAATTTGGATGTTCTTTGTTGTTTAATTGATTCTGAGGTTATGGACGAATCACAAAGAATCAATGAATTTGATTAATTTTAACAAATTTGAAGGAATTGGTCGAATTTGAGATTTCTACGTTCGAAAAACATTTGTTACTGTGGTTATGATCGAAGTGTGCTTTAAAGTCGAATTTAGACAAAATCGTCAACTACAAATGTGCTCCAAAGTCATTTTCGAACCTGTGTTCAAAAGATCAACTCAAAATTCGAAGTTTTGGAGGTTCAATTTGAAGAAAGATGGAAAAATAGTTCGAGATCTACGGAATTCGCATGATCTATCGAAGAACTCGCAGAAATATGAGAAGAATTCGCAGAATAAAGGTTTTTAGAAGATTTCACATGCTAGGAATTCTCGCACGTCAATAGACTTTGAAGATGAAATATTTCCAAGTATGGATTTCACATGTCAGTGTGTTGTGAAATGTGCAGAATTCGCATGCTAGTGTTGTACGAAAATCTCGATACAAATTCACGTGGTCAACAAGATTTCTAAGTGAAGAATTCGCAGGTAGAAATATGCGAAATGTTGAGAATTCGCATGCTACCTTATGCGAATTGTGACAATTCGTATAAAGCTTATGCGAGAAGTTATAAATTCGCATGTGAGTGTGATGCGAAATGCGAGGAACTCGCAGAAAAGAGTCTTGCGAATTGTGTTTTACAACTTAGTCTATCATGCGAATTGTGCTTATTTGTTATAGTGATCTGCGAATTATTGAGCCTATGCGAAAAGTTTGTGACTTTTTGATAATTTTGACTGTTCTGAACCCAATTTTATACCAGTTTGCCCTGTTCCTGAGCTTTATACACGGAATGCATATGTGACCTCACTCTTATCATACGTTGGTCACATATCTTTAGCAACTGATCTACATTTCACTAGTGCTCATGATTTTCAAGATTTGTAGATTCTAGACTTGATGATTTGGTCTCTTCTTGGATTGAGTTAGCTGCTTGAGCATCTGCAATCACCAGTCTGGAAAGATTCTTGAGTTGTTAGAACGTTGAGAGAACTTTATCACTCTTTTGAACTGATCACTCAGTAGTGTGAGCGACTGCAATCATTGTTCTGATGCTTGAATTGTAATTCAGAATTCTGAGTACCTATAGTCATCTAGCTGATTCGTGAAGAAAGGAGTTATGGGTTTGATAGTTCAGTATTCTGGAAAGCAGTAAGAAAATGAGCGTCTTCTATCAGTTGTTGAACATTTGCTTGCCTTCTAACCCTTGCCTTGTAGTGTTGCTACTGGATGCTACCGCCCGTAAGCTTATCAGATGAAGTTCTTAAGCTGAATTCATATTGCAACTCATGGTTCAAAGACAGATCAGATGTTATACACTGAAGATGCACTTGGTTGTCATTCCAATATTCAACACATATCATTCTTGTGGGCATACGGAATGTGTTGGGTTTACAAGAGTCAAAAGTTGTCTTTATGTGCACTCAGTTGAGGTTATGGTCTACATCAGATCTGGTATTTCAGTTAAAACTCCAAGGATAAGAGCTACTTTCAAGGGGGAGCTAGAGGAGCTTTGATGTTTATGCAACACTAAGTTTTTTAAAGCAATCAAGGGGGAGAGGAGCCGAAGCTGGAGCTTAAAAGATAATGATTACTTTACAAAACTTAGGGGGAGAATGTTAGAACATAAATATGTTCACTTTAGAAGTTTAGTAAAGTAATCCATACGTTATTGTATTGGGCCTTGTATTGGGTTTAGGCTTAATAGTGTACAAGGGGTATGGGGTATATAAGAAGTCTGTATGTGTCTTTGTAGTGCAAGTTTACTTTAAAAAATGTGGAGCGTACGAGTTCTTGACTCACTGTAGTTGTAGTTTTATTTTTTGTCTATTAATAAAACTACATATTCCAATCCCAATCCTTCTTGTTTATGTTAATCAATCAATCTGTGATCTCAGGGACATTAACAGTTTTGTCTCCCCCCTCAATTAAGAACAAGAAAATAAAATGAAATCAAGTAAGCTCCCCCTTGACAAAACATCAGATAATTTCCCACTCAATATCTGTAAAAAGTCAAACATATTAGAAGGAACGAAAATATCAATGTAACAATTAATCTCATTTCTTCGCCTTAAAAATTCAAGGAAACTTCCTAATAAAGATTGATCGTTCAGTTTTCAGTAAATATCAAAAACTTTGAAGAACAGGTTCTGAACTGTAGTATCCAGAAGCCGTCTTCACATATTCTCTGGTGAGAATAGTAACTTTTCCGAAACAACTTTGTAACCTGCAAAAGAAGAAAGATTTTGGTAATCATCTTTGATGATTCTTCCTTCGTTAGTAATAACAAGATATAATCAAATTTCTGAACCCCCCCCCCCCGACCTAGAAATTAGCATGAACAAGATAAACTCCCCTTAGATACATGTAGGAAAATATCACAGACTCATGAAGACATGTTGATCATACCTAACTTACTGATCAAGAGTTTGAATCCCTTTTCATCCAACGGCTTGGTGAAATGGTCAGCAAGTTGGTAGTAGGTCTGTAAAAATGCATCTTCACATCGCCTTTCTCCACATGATCCTTGATAAAATGGTAGCACACATCAATGTGTTTCATCTTGAAGTGTTGCACCGGGTTAGCAGTAATGGCAATGGTGTTTTTTGAGTCGCAGTAAATAGGCACTCACTTATATGTGTGGCGGAAATCTTTCAATTGAGTCATCATCCAAAGCACTTGTGAGCAACAACTCACAACAGCTACATATTCCGCTTTAGCTGTCGAGGTTGATACACAATTCTGCTTTTTAGATGTCCATCTTACTAATTTGTCTCCTAGAAATTGACAAGACCTAGAAGTGCTCTTCCAATCCAACTTACATCCTGCGTGATCTGCATCAGTGAAAGCTGTAAGAACAAAACTCGAATCCTTCTGATACCAAAGGCCTAGCTCGGGAGTGCCTTTAAGATATATGAGGATCCATTTAACGACTGCAAGATGAGACTCCTTAGGATTTGCTTGATAACGAGCACAGAAACATGTCGTGAACATGATATCCGGTCTACTGGTTCTAAGATATAATAAAGATCCAATCATGCTCCTGTAGTTCTTTTGGTCAACAGATTTTCTGGATAAATCTACGTCCAAAAGTGTTCTAGTTGCCATTGGAGTTTTCATGGAAGAACTATCAACCATGTTAAACTTTTTCAAAATGTCTCTTATATACTTGGACTGATTTATCAATATGCCATAAGGTGACTGTTTCACTTGTAGACCAAGGAAAAAAATTTAGTTTACCTATCATACTCATTTCGAATCGAGTCTCCATGATTTTTGAAAATATTTTATAAAACTTAGGATTTGTAAAACCGAATATTATGTCATCAACATAAATTTGGATTAAAATAAAGTCTTCACCAAGCTTTTTCAGGAAAAGAGTGGTATCGATCCTACCTTTCTTAAAACCAGAAGCAAGTAGGAATTGAGTCAGAGTTTCATACCACGCTCTCGGAGCTTGTTTTAAACCATACAATGCTTTATCGAGAACGTAGACATGATCAGGAAACTTAGGATCGACGAAGCCTTCCGGTTGATTTACATATGCCTCTTCATGTAGAATCCCATTTAAAAATATAGACTTGACGTCCATTTGATATACCTTAAAATTCTTATGGTCTGCATAGGCCAAAAAGATGCGAATGACTTCGATTCTCGCCACCGGAGCAAATGTCCCGTCGTTATCTATTCCTTCTTGTTGATAATACCCTTTGGCTACCAGTCTAGCCTTGTTTCTGACCACAATTCCTGCTTCGTCTTTCTTTTTTGTGAATACCCATTTTGTTCCAATAACTGATTTGTCCTTTGGTCTAGGTATAAGCCGCCAAACTTTGTTTCGCTAAAATTGTAGCAGTTCGTCTTGGTCGAGATCTTGCAACGCTTCAGAAACTTTATTCGGTTCAATTGCACTGTGGAAACTTGAGTAAAAAAAAAATTCGCTGATGCAACTCGCGTTTTGACTCCACTGTCAATGTCGCCAATTATGTTGTGCATGGGGTGATCTCGTATCCATCGACTAGTATTCGATAGGGGTTGAATATTGATCCGATTATTCTGTTCATTATATTCATCAGTTATGGCAGTTACAACTTCATAAATAGTTGTAGGTACTTCTTCAGTCTGTAACTCTTATTCAAGAAACTCTGGCGTAGCAGATGAAGTACTCGACACTTCAGCTTCAGAGTTGTTATCTGTAGACACAGAAACATTGCTAGTTTGATCAGAGTTGTTTGGACTAGTAGTATTTGAAGAAGTAGTGACAGGTTTAGATGGTCTAGAAACATCAACACTTGTATCAGGGACCACTGAAGATGATGATGCAAATACATTAGATTTATCAAAATTTGAACATACATCCATGAATGCATCAAAGAAAAGTAAATCTAACTCAGATGTAGAAGATTGTGAGTTAGAAGTAGAAGACTTAGTCTCGTTTAAAGAGGGTTCCACTCGGACTTGAGTAGAAGCCTTTTCTTTAAGACCGAGTCCTGAACTGCTATGTTCAGAAGTTGTAGTCAGATTTTCATCAAAGGATACGTTTATGCTTTCCATGACAGTCTTGGTTCTTTTGTTATAGATCTGATAGGCTTTGGACGTTAAAGAATAACCCAAGAAATATCCCTCATCGACTTTCTTTTCAAACTTTCCATGATTGTCACGATCGTTGAGAACAAAGCATCTGCAACCAAAAATACGGAAAAATTTCACATTAGGTTTTCAATTATTAATAATCTCGTATGTCATTTTCTGTAACCGTTTGGTGATAATCTTTCTGTCTTGAGTAAAACAGGCAGTGGCAATGGCTTCAGCCCAAAGATACAACGGTAGTCCTGAATAGGCGAGCATAGTTCTTGCAACTTCCACCAGAGTTCTGTTCTTACGTTCTACAACACCAATCTATTGTGGAGTATAGGCGGAAGAAAAGTTATGAGAGATGCCTACTAATTGTAAGTAGCTTTGTAGGGTCTCATTCTTAAATTCAATGCCGTTGTGGCTCCGTAACTTCTGAATTGGTAATTGAAGCAGAACTTGAATCTTCTTAATGAAAGCAATTATCAACTCAGGTGCTTCAGATTTTTCTCTCAGGAACTCCAACCACATGTATCTAGAGTATTCATCGACCATTACTAGAATATAATTCTTGTCGTTGATCGATTGAATCCTCATTGGTTCTCAAAGGTCCATGTGAATCATTTCCAGCGGCGATTTGCATGAAGATTCCATTTTAGCTTTCTGTGAGCTCCTTTTCATCTTTCCCATTTCGCAGGCTGGGCATAAGGAATCCTTTTCAAATCGCATTTCAGGTAGAACTCTGAGTAAGCCTTTGCTTGCAAGTGTATTAATAGCCTTGAAATTTTGATGAGAGAGTCTTCGATGCCAAATCCAACTTTCCTCTTTTTACGCTTTAACTATCAAGCAAACGGGTCTTGAAGCTGATAGTGTTGGAAATTTGACAGCGTATAAATTTCTGTATCTCTCACCTTTGAATATCTCAGACCCATCATATCTTCCATGTAACAATGAGTGATTGTAAACCTACCATGATAATGACTATCGCTGAATTGGCTCGTGTTGAATAGATTGTGATTCAAGCCTTTTACGTACAACACCTTTTGAATGGTTACAGTGCCATTGGTTAGCATTCCATATCCTCTAACATATCCCTTAACCGCAGCAGTCGCAAAGCCAAGAGTTCGAACATGTTGATCAACATAATTATGTAATAGATGCTTAAATCCTGTCATGTGTCGTGTCCTGAGTCTATAAACCACATATGACAGGCCTGCAAAAAGGAACAATTACTTGGATTTAGGTACCCATATCCAGATGGGTCCTTTTCTGTTACCATCATTCAATTTATAAAAATCGTTAGCTGTGCCCTTGATTCTCTATTCGTATCGAGGCTTCGGCAACCATTTCCATACCATCTTAACATCAACATTTTTAAAATCATTTTTCTTTTGAAATTTTATTTTGCTTAGTCTTAAACATATGAATTGGCTGAGATGAGACTTTTGAAAATGATTTAGCATGAGAAAAGCTTTGAACTTTCTTGTTCTTTGTGTTAGGTCTGATTTTATAGTAATCATTGTATTTATAGGCTTGGTCAAATACTGTGTCTAATGTTTAATACTGTGTTGTATTGACCAAGGGTATTTAAGTCCCTTTGGTCTTGTTTCCTTGTAAGAACCTTTCACGCACATATTCAATAGATATTACTTTGCGCTTCATGCTCTCTCTCTCTACTTTCTCTCTCTAGAGATTCAGTGATCTTGGATTAACAATTGGTATCAGAGCCAATCTGAATCTTGAGAGAATCAATTTTAGTTTTTGAATTTGTGAAATAATCTGAAAATTTGATCGATTTTCTTGAATTTTTTCAAGAAAATCTCGTTTTTAGATATTTCATCAAATTCGGCCCTGTTTGTGCTTGATTTTCGTTGAATTTTGGTTTGTTGGATTCGTTTTTACAAGTAGAACTTTCTTATTTCACATCAAATTTCAAGAAATTCAAGTTTTGATCTTCGATTTTGAGTTTTAAAGATTTTCTGGAAAAACCGTTCGTGCGTACTGTTCCATTCTTGAAGTATTGATTTTGTGGTTTTTAATGGAAATTCTTGTTTGAAAAGTGATATAAAGTTGTTTTCGATCATGTTTGTATAAGAATTTTGCATCAAATTCACTTTAGTAATTCTTTTTTGTAAGATTTGAGTTTTGACATTGGTTTGCGCTAGATCTCTAGTTTGCGCAAGTTCATCTATGTTTGCGCGAGTTCATCTTACTTTGCGCCAGTTCTTGTTATTCTAATCTTTGCTTCAATGTATTTCAGGTCTCAAGATTTTCAGGCTTTCGCTTACTATTCATTACGCAAAGTGAAGTTTGCGTTACAAGTTCATTACGCAAAGCTAAGTTTGCGCATCAAGTGACTAACGCAAAGTATAGTTTGCGTCTCCTTCAGCTAATGCAAAGCTTACTTTGCGTCTTCATCGTATAACGCAAAGGCTTGTTTGCGTCTCCAGTGCTTCACGCAAAGTCCAATTTTCGTATCCTTCAGCTCACGCAAAGCTCAGTTTGCGTTTCACTCAGTTCACACAAACTTCATCTTGCGTATCACTTTGATTACGCAAAGCTCACTTTGCGCCTCAGCCTGCTCACGCAAAGCCTAGTTTGCGCAATTTCCTTCTTACGCAAAGCTCCAGTTTGCATTTCCCGCTGCTTACGAAAAGCTCTGTTTGCCCTTTCTGCCTCTTACGCAAACATCAACTTTGCGCCATCTCAACACTTAGCATTTTTTCTGGATTATTCTGAAACATGGATTCTGACAAGTTTGCCTATCAAGCTCAGTTTTACAAAAGTGATTTTATGATGTCTCTGGGTTCAGAAAATCGTCCTCCGGTGCTAATCGATGAAAACGAGTTTACACAGTGGCAAGATTGGTTCTTGAATTTCATTGAACGACAAAAGAATGGAAATGACATGATGATCATTTTATCTGAAGGACCGTTTGAAAAACCCAAATTGGCTTATGGATTATATAAGCCCACTAAAGAGTATTCACATGATGAATTGTCTGCATATCAAGCTGATCGTGACATTAAGGCAAATCTGATGCTGGCCTTGCCCAACTCTATATACAACAGGATTGATTGTTTTCAAACTCATCCAAATCTAATGTAGCAACAACTGGAAAAGATAATGCTTGGATCTTCTGTTGCAACTCAACTTCGACACACTCGTTACATGAATAATTTTGAAGAATTCAAAGCCAAGGACGGGGAGCCACTAAAGACTGTGTATGATCGTTTTTCTGCCATTATCAATGATCTGAGGAAGATTAAAGTTGAAAAGACCGAGCTTGAGACAAATCTGAAGTTCCTCAACACATTGCAACCTGAATGGAATAAATCATGCCATGGACTGAGGAACGATGTCAGAATCTCCACTCTGCAAATCCGGGAATTATATGAGATTCTGATGACTGATGGAGTTTGGTGCTAGAGAAGAAGGCCAAACTAGAGAAAAAGAACAAGAAGTCAGTAGACCCGGTTGCACTTCTCACGAGCCAACTGGCTGAACAAGCGTTGTCTGATAACGCTTACAACAGGTCAACTGATGACAATGGTGAGGCTCTGCAGAAAGCGATGATCCTTCTCTCTCAGCATTACCAGAAAAAGTTCCAACCAAAGTCGGGTTCCAACTCTTCTCGTTTCACTTCTGTGTCTAGAGCCAAAGTACCTGAGCCAAAGACTGCTGCTTGCTACAACTGTGGAAAGCCGGGTCACATTTCAAAGGAGTGTCGAATGAAGAAGGTCATAAATTTGACATATTATAGACAAGAAATGGAACTGGCCGAGAAAAGAGAGAGTGGATTAGCTTTGCTAGCCGAAGAAGAATTATGGCTGGATCACTCTGACGACGAAGCTGCAAACATAGAGATCGCTCAGATGTGCTTTGTTGGAGTTTATCAGTCAGATGATTCTGATACTGATGAAGATGAGGTATATACTGATTTTGATTACAATTTAGTACCTCTCAGATGAAAATCATAATTACTGCTTTATCTGATTTGCGTTCTAAGTTAATATCTGAAAAGAATTTAAATGCTGAAAAATCAGATTTGATTGACAAATTGAAGATTTCTTTGAAAGATGAAAAATTTATTTTGAAAAATACAAAAGACATCTTTCAAATAAAATTGGATGATTTGGAAAATTCAAATAAGACTTATCTTGAATCTTTGACGGCTATGACTAATTTAAAAGATGAATTTTCAGATAAAATAAATAAGTTAGAAAAAAAGCTTTATCGAAGAAATCAATCTGAACAAACAATTTTTATGAACAAACCGAGGAGTGAAGAAGCTTTTAAAAAAAAGGTGGGGACTTGGTTTTGAAAATCCTCATTGTTTAAACAATGCGATTGAAAAATACCCAACTTTATATAAATACGATTATCTGACTCTTGCTCATTATGCTCCTCAATTTAAAATTGATTGGATGAATGAGAAGCAAGTGTTAGATATGGCAAATGATAAAAGGATGAATAACAAGAAAAATGAAATTCCTTTTGTTTATATATATGAAAATGCAAAATATTTCCCTGAAAAATCAGGGAGAGGCAGAAGAATTTTAAATGATATATCTCCTATCAAATCTTTAATGTCTGATGATTTTATTGATCCTTATGCTTCTAATTCTGATAAGGAAAATATTTCTCCAATCATTTATGATTCTAAGAAATATACTCCTCCGTTAGTATTAGAAAGCAAAATCATCGATCTTGAATATAGTTATTTCTGACAGTTCTAATTCTTCCGATTCTAATCTTTCAGATAGGACTTTGAGCAAGTCATCAAAGAAGCAGATTTGGAAAGCAAAGCGGACATCAAATGATTTTATGACTGAGGAAGATAGATATGTAGACAGATGTTATAAAAGTGATTCATTTGCTTATTGTAATAAAGTTTCAAAATATTCTATAAAGCAAATGTTTCAAATTTCTAAAAATGTCTCATATTCTTCTTCTGATTCTAGTTTAGATGATTATGCTTTATATTCATCTGATGATTGTGCTTACCTTTCTTGTGATCATTTCTCTTATGCTTCTAATGTCAAATCTTATAACTATTTCCCCATACGAACTGCAACTAACTTTCACGGGCCCAAATTCAAGTGGGTACCCAAGTCTAAATCTGATTCTAAGTTGCAGGCACCTCATGTTAAGGGTGAGTAAGAGAAAGAATGGTTTTTGAACACTGCAGTTCAAAACCCGGTCTTAAATGTCAAGACTTTGGCTTCTGAGTACTTCAGCTAAGAACCCGTGCTTCAACGACTACGACTTCTAGACATTTCAGTCTAGGACTCGTTCTTCATAGTTTAAGCTTCTGACTAATGACATACTGTGAGTACATCTACTTTAATTCCGCTGCATTCATATCTGATAAAGATGTTGTTCCAGTTTTCTCATATATCTTTTCATGAATCTGAGCATTTTCAATCTCGTTTGGATTTTGTTCTTCCCAATATTTCTTTTGAGACACTTGTTTAAAAAAAAAATATTTTCAGTTTTAAAAGTTTAAATCTTTACAAATTTTATTCTATAAAGTAAAAGATTTACAGTTTTTTTCTTTTGAATAAAATGTGTGTTTAAGATAAATTTTCAAGTTGTTTGTTTATATTGAAGTTTTTATATGTTCAAATTTCTAAAAGTCAGCAACATGTTTGTAGCTTTTGATACTGCTTTAAAGTTGTGTGATTCGGAATATTTATAGTTTTCAATGCTTAGAAAACCTAAAAAGTCGGAATTTTGGATTGTAATGAAAATATGGACTAAGCACTTAGACGTAAAACCTTGTGTTTGAGATGATTGTTAAATTCTTATAAATCAGAAATCTCTAAGTTTCAAAGTTTGTACCTGTGACCTTTCTGGTTTGGGAAAGTAAGTTCTGTGGGATGCTTGTCATCTGGTCCCCTAAGGTCATTTGATCTGGGAGTGATCGAACCCAAATTCTTCAATAGAACCAGATCGAAAGTCATGTTCTACTGGTATGAATGGGTTTAGGATATGTCGATGTAGCCTTGCTGATATGGGAAAGTAAGTTCTAAGGGGTGCTTGACACCTAGTCCCCTAAGGCCAACTTGTCTGGGAGCGGCTGACCTAAATCCTGCAATAGGGTTAGATAGAAAGTTACGTTTACAACATGTTTTTTACTTAATAAACTTGTTGATTAAAAAGATGCCAAAGTGCACATGCTTAAAAGATGCCAAAGAGCACACTCATGTCAAGATGCCAATGAGCACACTGCTAAAAGATGCCAATGAGCACACATCTCATGATACTTGGTGATATTTCTGAGTTGCGATAAATCTGTAAATTTGTGAAAGTCTTAAATTCTTGATGGCTTAGTGTGATTACATGCAAAGTTCTCTATTATATTTTTGGAATTGCATTTTCTTGAAGCTAATCGAAGTTCACATGCGAGCACACTGAATAGATTGATGAAAGTTTTTGAAACTAAACATGTCTTAACTTGATATGCAATGAAACTTGTCTTTGTATCCAACAACATGTATTTGATTTCAACAGTTTGATAAATCTGTGATATTTTACTGATTAGAATTTTATTTGTTTAGTGTTTAAATTGTTTCTTGTTTCGTTGTTTCAAATTTCATATTCAATATATTTTTCTTTTTACTTTGTTGTTTTTCATTCTTGTGTGCTCATATCATTTTCAAAGGGGTTTGAGCATAATTCAAGGGGGAGTGAAAAAGGAGATTTTTTCTAAATGATCATTTCTGTTTTTGAGGGGGAGTATTTGATTTTCTTTATATGAATGCTAACTTGAATTGTCATATCTAGTGCATTTGTGTAGGGGGAGTCAAAGAGTTTCAAAAGGTAAAATTTTTTCTAAGTCAGATTTGCACAATTAGTTGATCGCGCAAACCTCGATTTACGCAACCTGCGTGTAACGCAAACCTTGCTTTGCGCAACCTGCATGTAACGCAAACCTTGCTTTGCGCAACTTGCGTGTAACGCAAACCTCAGTTTGCGCAACCAACGTGAAGCGCAAACCTCCCCTGCTTTCTCTGTTTCTTTGATTTTGCAGATCTTAAGTTGTCCCGTCTCCAACATTTGCATGACCAAGTTGATCAAGATCATCAAGGTCATAAGGGGGAGAAGTCAAGGAGATGATTAAGAGACAAAGAGCTCAAATGTTTATCTGCTGATCAAGATTCGCTCAAAGATTCTATTCTATTAGCTTCAATTAATTCTTTTGTTGTTCCTGCTCCGACCACCATAGTTCATTCAAGGTTTTTCAAAAGAGGTGTGTCGTATAGAGCACAAGCTGATGAACCGACTGTTCTTTCAAGTTTATTTCAATCTGGTCCAGACTTGTCAAAGGCAGCAAAGACAAATCAAACTGAAAGATGCTGAGAATTTTTTTTTTTTAAAAGTCAGATTGCTTCATAAAGTCGCTTTTATGGTCCGTGCTGTTTTAGAAGATGTTTTTGAAGACCAAAGCGCCAATGATTACTAAGGGGGAGATTGTTAGGTCTGATTTTATAGTAATCATTGTATTTATAGGCTTGGTCAAATACTGTGTCTAATGTCTAATACTGTGTTGTATTGACCAAGGGTATTTAAGTCCCTTTGGTCTTGTTTCCTTGTAAGATCCTTTCACGCACATATTCAATAGATATTACTTTGCGCTCCATGCTCTCTCTCTACTTTCTCTCTCTAGAGATTCAGTGATCTTGGATTAACACTTTGAAACAGTAGAGTGGAATGCGAATGAATTATTGCCACAGTAATTGCATTTCATATTCTTTTAAGAAAATGTTAAAACCTGGGATTTATCAAATGAATTACATTTATTGAAACAGAAATGATATTTATTTGCAACAAAAGCATTACAAGAGTTTTTACAACCACTGTCAGTTACATCCACTATTTTCTCAACAAAAGTATAACTTTTAGAAATGGTTTGGTTTGCCTTCTGTTTAGAGTTTTTCTTCTTCAACTTTCCACTCCTCTTTTCATTCACATATGTAATTTTCAAACGTTTGAGCATAAACAACTGTAGGTCTAGCTAAAGTCACAAACTCTGGGTTTGACCGAACATTCCATTTCTGGTTTTCAAACGCTCTTTGATTTTCAAACCCTTTTTGGTTTGACAAATTCTTTTTAAAAATATCATCTTTTAATTCACTTATGTTTTTGCTAAGCTCTCGGTTTTCATTTAAAGAATTTTCCAACTTAAATTGAAGATCAAAATTCTCATCTTCGACTTCTTCGAGTAACTTTTGCAAATCAGATAATTCTTTTCGCAAATCAGAAGGTTGGTTTGACTCGGAGTTAGACTCAAGATTTTTGTAAACACCAGATCTATTAGGTAAATTTTTTTTGGAAGGTATAGCGGCATCGAACCAACGAACAACTACCACAAACACATGCACACACTCATGCACACCTCCCCGGTGGTATCGGGCATCCATATGGGCAGCCCACTAATCCGCCGCTGTCCCGGCCCAGCTTAAGCTGAACCTAGAGCCCAACCACAGTCTAAGACTGGGTTGGGATGGCGGCCCAGTCAATGACTGGACCAGCCCAAGGACTGGGTACTCAACATGCCCTCAAATTGACTCCCCTTGGATTCGAACCCGGGTAGATTGGGATACCATCCACAATCCCCCCCAGGATGTTACTGCCCTTGTAAAAACCAACTGAGCTAGACATGATTTGTAGATCTATTAGGTAAATGACATTGTATTTCATTGATCTTTGATGAATTACAAGATTTGAAGCTTTCTCTCTCTAAACTCTCTATAACTTTCTCTCCCTACAAATATGACAATGACAAAATCCTAATTGCTTAATCTCTAAGCAAACTATAATATACCTAACACTAATTACAAACATATTGACTAAACAAAGTAAACTACATTGACTTTTCACAAAACTAACTTGACTTTTGACATCTTTGACTTTTCTATTACAAAGACTTTTACACTTAAATCATGAATACAATAATGCACTAACACTTTTCTAAAATTGAATCAGGATCTGAAGCGTTCATCAATTCATTAATTTTTTTTTCAGACATATTACTGATGAACTCAGACTTCTTGTCAGATTCCGTGACATTAACCGACTCCTCTATCTTACTATCCTTAGAAGAACCAGAGATAGTAGATTCAGATATGATGTTCTGAACACAAGCATCAGAATCTGACTCATAATCGTCATACTGACACTTGGTTTCAAGAATATTTTTATCCTCATATACTGATTATTCATTAGAAATAGGTGTGGAAAACAATGATTCAAATTGTACAAATTCAAGCTTTCTGCTTTTGTAGCTAGTGTTTAAATCATCGTATTTAAATCCAACCAATTTAAAACTTGAAGCTTGAGAATCAGTACAACTGTTAGATAAGTCGTCATCTACAGCCTCCTTTCCTTTTTCAGGAGTTTCAATTATTAAAGTCTCAACTTTTACAAAAGTGTCACGAATATCTGGAATCTTTTGAGAGTTAGGCCCCATTTTCTCAAAGTTATATAGATTTTTGGGGGCACTCTTTAAAACTTGATTTTCTGGTAAACCCAAACCCATCTTCGGATTATAAAATCGGGATGTCTTTGGGTTTATTCATCAAAAGATTTAGAGTCTGTTTAGTTTGACCCCTTTTGTAGTTTAAATCCTCCAGTTGTTTTATTTTACAATAAGCTTCATTTCACTCTTGAAAGCAAGCTTCAAACATAATATTATACTCACCTTTTCCAGAATTCAAGTTCAACAAGTCTTTTTGCAGCTCAGTGATCTTGGAAGATAAGTCTGCTTTCTCCTTTTTTAAAGTATTTTTCTCATTTTTCCTTATCCTCTACAACAACCTTCAACAATGCATTTTCATCACCAAAATTCATCATTGATTATCGTTCAAGGCTGTTTTTCTTTTAATGAATTGAATGCCTTTTCCATAAACTCAATCTGAGAAATTAAATTTTGAACTACCTTAGAATTGTCTGATTGATTGCTTACCTCCGACTCAGAAGCAGACTATCCTTGCTTATCAGGTTGAGGTTCCTCTTCAACTTTTTCCATATGTTAGTGTATTGTTGTATCCAAGATTTAATGTGTAAAAGTCAAAGGTTGTAAATCAAGTCTAGCTAAGTCAATGTTGTATACTTTTTAAGTGAATATGGTCTTTGACCATATATATATAATGACTTGAGTGTTTGTAGCATGTAGAAACGAGAGTAAGCATTGTAAGAGTTCTAACACTTGTAAATGCTTAAGTGAGATATACGACTTTAGAACTTTTTCTCTCTACACATTCTCTTTCTAAATGATGTAAATTGTCAAATATGTTAGATCTTGATTGATTTGCTTGAATCTGTGGACTTAAATTTGGCATCAGAGCAAACAAATCTATTCAGAATGATTTGATTCACTTGGATTTGATCGAATTTTCGATTCTTGAAAGAACACGCAGAACCGTATTCTGGAAATCATTGTTTGATCGAATATTTCTTGTATAGGCGATTTTAGTACAAGAAAATGAGTTATCAGTGATCGATTGGTGTTTGTGAATCTTTCTTGTTCATATTTGATCATGAAGTTCACACTTATTTGCATTCAATTTTTGAATTTTTGGATTTTTATTGTTGAAAAAGTCGAACACTGTAAATCTTGAATTCACTGTATTTGTGTTGTTTTTAGCAAAATTGTTGCATTAGAAAAGTGTTCAAATTGATCATGCGACCAACCCTGTTCAATTTCAAGATTTGATTGTAGGTGGTTAATGTTTTGATCGAAATCCGTGTTCAACTCTCAAGAACACGCAAGATTCAAACAACACGCAAGCTTCATGTCGAAGAACACGCAAGATGAAGTATTTTTGTTTTCTACATGTTTTTGACCAAAACGCGCAAGATACTATTTGCGAGAAGTAGAAACGCGCACAAGACTGTTTGCGAGTTCTTGGTTGTTAAATCTTTGATATACGAGTTCTATAGTTATGCGAGAAGTTATTTTGCGAGAAGTTAAAGGTTCAAAAATATTCTAAGTATAGGAACGCGCAAACGTATTGCGAGAAGTTCATCTCAAGAACGCGCACGTTATTTTCTGCGCGAACTCAGAACGTGCACGATACCTTTTGCGAGAAGCCAAAATGCGCACGCTGTTTTCTGCGCGAACCAGGAACGCACGCGTCACTATTTGCGCGAAGTGAAGTTCTTCTAGAGTGTTTTGCGAGTTTTGTGCCTTAGAATTTTATTTACGTTTTTCTCGTGTTGACCAAGTTTGATGCATCAAGTCAAGTTTGTTTCTGAATATTTTGGACGATCATTTCAAGCATACTATTCAAGATTTCTATTGTATTACCAGGGAGAGATTGTGCTATAATGTACATGCCAAAAATACCTGTTATAGAAGCTGAACGGGATAAATTGAAGATTCAGAATTCAAAGCTTCTAAATCAGATTCAGGAGTTGAAAACAACATTTTTAAATTTTGAGAAAACTTCTAAATGTGCCAAATGTATTAATAATTCTAAATCTGATTTTTCAGGTACTATCAAGTCAAGAGAGAAAGAAATTAAAGAGAAAGATAGAGAAATAACTAATCTTCAAAGCAAACTAAAGACAACTGAAAATAAATCGTCAGAGTTGAAAGCTGAATCAGTTGATCTTCAACAACAGTTCAAAGCTTTTGAAGATAAAATATATGCACTTAATCCATGAATGTTGATCTGAAGAAAAAGTTTCATGCAAATAAAGACAAAGTTGATCTGGAGAAAGTTTACGCTCAAAAGCTGTCTGACTTTTCTAAGAAAGCTTTTCAAGAGAAAAAGGATTTGGAGCAAAGATGCTTAAAACTCTCGAAGCAAGTATCAGAATTCGAAAAGATTGTAATAACTGAAAGAGATACTTTTGCAAAATAGAGAAATGTTCTTAAAGATAAAACAATTGAACTTCCCAAACAAATCAATACATTGCAAGACTTACTTGATAAAGAAAGAAAATCTTTTCAAGAAAAGAAGAAGTCTTTTGATGCTGAAAAGAGAAATGTTGGGATTTTCAAAGAAGTTTTTGAAAAGAACAAGAACTTAGAAAAAGACTTTGAGCAAGAACGTCAAATCTTTGAAAGTGAAATATCTAACTCACATCAAAGATATCTGTTCTATCATCAGACATTAAAAAATAACAGATGGCAAGATCTAATTTGAAAAAGAAGTTTGACACAATTTTTGATTAAAGATATATTTTGTTCGAAAAGATAAAACAACTTGAAGTTGCAAATGTTGAATTATCTGATAAGATTTCAGCTGATTTGATTAGTAAATCACCTTTTTATAATTCAACTGAATCAGTTTGTTCTTTCAAAACTACTTCAAGTTCCATTCATGAAAATGTTTTCAAAAAGAACAGTGTAAAATCAAGCATTGTCAAATCAAATCAGATTCGTCCATCTAATTTGGTTTATGACAAATCTGTTGATAGTTCAACAAGCTTTTATGTCAAATCTCTTGAAAAGTATTCTTCTAAGAATAGACGGATGGTTTGGAGAGTGAAAGTTGATACATTTTAACCCGGATGAAAAAAAGATTGATAAATCATCTGCATCCACATCAAATGCTAAGAAGAACAGTGCACATAAAGGTAAATCTTTTGGCAAATCTGATACATTTTACTCTGCTAATCATCTTATCAGGCTAGCTCAAAAGAAGATTTTTTGTTCTTACTGTGGAGAGAATGATTTTGTTCAAAAGACTTTGCTCATCACTGGTATGGAACTTACAGAATTATTTATCAGAAAAATGTAATTAAAAAATTTTAATCTATTGAGAAGTAGATTCCTAAATATAACCAACCAGGACCCAAATACATGTGGGTACCAAAACCTGTTAAATCTATTTTTCAGGTACCACAGGTTTAAGGGGAGCAAGAATAATGGCTCTTGAATAATTCAGTTCAAGACCCAGTCTTCAATTTTAAAGACTTAGACTTCTGAGTAAATCAGCTCAGGACTCGAGCTTCAAAGAATAAAGACTTCTAAACACATCAGTTTAGGACTCGGTCTTTAATGTTTAAGGATAAGGATATTATGCAAATATCCAGGGGGAGCTTATCTGAATCTAAATCATTTTATCATGATTTGAGGGGGAGCTTAAATGTAAGTATCTTCAGATCTAGATCTCTGATTGTTTGAAAGAAGAACTTTCAAACATGAAAAATGTTTTCTGAAACGTTCAAACCATTTTTGGTTCTCAAAAGATTTCATGAATTTAGAAGTGTGATTTTAAATGTTTTTCATAATTGAGCGTTAATGTTTAACTGACCGTGTGTTTCAAAAGATCTATACTTGTGTATTATCTTGTCTATATACTGTCAAGTATTCACACACACCGATTATGTACTTCATTTGAATTAGTTATTACCATGTCTCTAAACGAAACAATTCTTCGATGGTAATACTCCCGTTTGTAATTCAATGTTGATTGAGCATCATACATCATTTCAACTTGAGCGTTCATTGCTATATAGTTTATATTCTTTCATATAAACAACTGTCAAGTTGTTTGATACCCTAACCTTTCACGTTCATATTCATGATATTTGATCTGATTGATACATTGTCAGATTCTCAAAACAATTCTCTTGATTGCATTTCATTCATTCAATATCCTTGTTTTGAGAGATCTTCAAAGTTTAAATGCTCAAATTTCATTTATATCCTTAATAAGCATACATTTATATGACAATGTGTCGGTCCTTTAACAATACTTATCAAGTTTATAGAAATAACGACACAATAACGATTACCAACCTGTATTGAATATATCAAACGATTACAAGGTTGATCGATTAAGCTTTGCTTTGTGTTCTTCATGTTTTCTCTCTTTTTCACCTTGATGTGTGTGTTTGTGTGTGTGATCTATGATCTGATGTATGAGAGATTGAGAGATACACTTAGATAATATCTAGAATAGATATTTTCTAAATCTAATCTACCTAACAACTTGCAAGAGCAAGTTGTAGTATTAAACTAATATAACTACATAATATCTAACAAATAGATATTATGTCTAACTAAGTTAATATATAACTAACTAAGTTACCTAAGTTAACTAATATCTAACATACTAGATATTAAGTTAACTTTTACAATAATAAACCAATACATTGATTAGATTGACATTTATTACAAATAGACATAGACTTTTATATCGAGAGTCGACGTTCCGGCTTTAGCTTCAGATTACGATCTTCATATTGGATGATCTTGAATCCAATGAGACTGTGGTCTAACAATATCCCCCTTTGGATCAAGATCATATAATAAAAAGATTTATCCAATTCAGTTTTCTTGTTCAGCTCAGAAGATGCAATCTCTTTTCTCTAGCTCTGACATCAGCATGTCTTCAATCTAATAATCTCCCCTTTTGAAGAGTAGACGTGATTCTTGAAACATGTGATCTTTGCCATTTCTTCTGTAGTCATTCTCCCCCTTTTTGATGTTAAGTGCAACGACTTCATCAAATTTTGTGGTAAGAAATGTCAATCTGACGGTTAGATCCACTGATTCGTCAATTCATAAGAGATTCATCCAGATCTTTGCAAATCCAGACAAATTAGATGTGTAACACCTGAATCAACTAATGAATCAGTTAGAATGCCTGTCAGTAACACTAAGTCACTGTGTGTAACGAATACACTTTGGAAAGGAGTTGTTTGATGTTGACTCCCCAGGGCTTCCATTTAATCATCGAAACACCACAAAGGTAATTTCTATAAACATTATGACAAAGAAACTAAATCCTTGTGTGTTCGTGCTTGTGTTGAAAGAATTAAGCATAGATGATTGCTTATTGGCTCAAAATTGTGTAAACCACTGAGACAACAGTAAGTTAAACATAGACTCAATGTGCATGATTGAAGTGAGAAGGTGGGGCAGACTTCCTTCTTTTCAATATGTAGATTTTCCGAATGAAAATCAGATAGCATATGTGCTGCATCCCCTTTTGAAAATGTGAAATAGTTTCTTGTTGAGAAGAAAATGAGTAGATGGTGAGGTTTGATCAAGAGTTGGCATGGGTTATTTGCCTATTTCAATAATGATCACCAAAGAATTGTGAATCACTAGAATGGTGGCTTCCCGACTCAGAAAAAGTTGGTGCAGAGTTGTGATATTCTTTTAACTCTGTTCTCACACGCTCTTTCTTTTAAACTTTTTGCTTCCTCTAATCACACTCATTCCTTTTCTATTTGCACACTCAATCACTAAGGATTAACTTCTTGGGTAGAAATCACTGGTTAAGGTGATTCCATAGAAGTTGTGTCATTTCCTAGCACAATGATTCCTTGTTTTCCAAGATGCACGTGATGCTCAGATTGGTTTAACTATTTCAGTTAAAGAACAATATTGATCATGAAAACATTTAAAAATACACTCCCAAAATATAAAATCTGTGGAAAAATCGGGAAGTGGTTTGAACATTAAAAATAATGTTTTCGATGATTGAAAGTTGTCCTTCTTTCAACCATATGTGAGATGAAGATATAGAATTATACCTTTACGTATGATCTCCCATCTCATGAAACTAAGCTTTAAGTCATACAAATATGAACTTGTAAGCTTCTCTCAAAAATTCTGCAAAAGTCTAATGTCAAGTCAAAGTAATAATTATTCACTTATATTGAAAAGACAAAAAGCAGTAAAACTTTTAAAGTACGAGTTCTGATCAGAAGTAATCAGAAGTCATATCCGTACTCCTTTTTTGACTTGAAGAGCTCCCCCTATAATCTTGCATTACAAAAAAATTTGACATTTTAAAAGGTATATGCAAATTTTATGAGCTCCCCCTCGAAGTAATATTGACCAGATGTCAATTTCTTCTCATACTCCCCCTTCTATCATGAACAGAATGTTAACTTGCAGATAGCAATCAGATTTAAAAATAAGATAAGGATGAAAAAGTATACAATTAGAAAACTTTTATAGGTAATTACTGGTTATACTTTGAGATTTAGCATACCAAGCTTCGAGACTAGAAAGGTAAACATCTTTTCGTCTAATGGTTTGGTGAACAAATCAGCAAGTTGATACTCAGTCTTTACAAAGAAAAGTTCAATTGTTCCTTTCTCTACATTATCCTTGATAAAATGATACCTGACGTCTATATGCTTTGTCTTCGTGTGTTGAACAGGATTCGCCGTTATTGCGATGGCGCTCTTGGAATCACAGTATATTGGGATCTTGTTGAATTGGAAACCGTAGTCGCGTAATTGAGTTCTCATCCATAGGACCTGAGAACAGCAGCTAGCAGCAGCTACATATTCTGCTTCGGCCGTGGAAGTTGAATCGCAAAGTTGCTTCTTTGATCCCCAACTTACTAATTTGTCACCGAGGAACTGCACATGTCCTGACGTGCTCTTCCTGTCTAACATACAACCTGCATGATCTGCATCTGTGTAGGCTGTTAGTCCAAAACTAGTATCTTTAGGATACCACAGACCAAGATCTGCAGTGCCCTTTAGATACCTAAAGATGCGCTTCACAGCAGACAAATGGATTTCTTTAGGATTGGCCTGATATCTTGCACATAAGCATGTTGAAAACATTATATCTGGCCTACTCGACGTAAGATACATTAAAGAACCTATCATCCCTCGATAAGTCCTAATATCAACAGCCTTTCCCGAAGGATCGCTGCCAATCTTAGTACCTGGTGCCATTGGGGTACCAATCGTTTTTGAATTTTCCATTTGGAACTTCCGAAGAATATCCCTAATGTACTTTGATTGATTGATAAATATACTCGTAGAAAACTGTTTTACTTGTAAACCGAGAAAGAAACTCATCTCTCCCATCAAGTTCATTTGAAATCTAGACACCATAAGGTTTGCGAAGTTCTTACAGTACTTAGTATTTGTAAAACCAAAGATAATATCATCTACATAGATTTGAATTAAAATGATATCGCCTTTTTCCTTTTTAATAAACAAAGTGGTATCCACCGTACCTTTTGAAAACCCAGACTTGACTAGAAAATTAGAAAGGACATCATACCAGGCTCGAGGTGCTTGTTTCAGACCATAGAGTGCTTTGTCGAGAATGTATACGTGATTTGGATTCTCTTGATTGACAAATCCCTCTGGCTGAGAGACGTAGACTTCCTCCTTCAGAATTCCATTGAGGAATGCTGTCTTCACGTCCATTTGAAAGACCGTGAAGTTCTTGTGGGCTGCGTAGGCTAAAAACATTCTGATGGCCTCTAATCGCGCCACAGGAGCATATGTTTCGTCATAGTCTATTCCTTCCTCTTGTCTGTATCCTTTGGCTACTAGTCGTGCCTTGTTTCTGATGACGGTACCAGCTTCGTCTTTCTTAATTTTGAAGATCCACTTCGTACCTATCATGGTTTTACCTTTAGGCTTCGGTACGAGTCTCCAGACTTTAAGTGTATCGAACTGATTCAGCTCTTCTTGCATTGAGATCACCCATTCTGGATCAACAAGTGCTTCCGATACGCGTGTTGGCTCGAACTTGCTTACAAAGGAGTCATGCATGCACAGGTTCATTGATGCTGACCTAGTTTGCACCGGTTTTGATGGATCGCCAATTATCTGGCTTATCGGATGCTTTTTGGTCCATTTTTGTTCATGAGGCAGTGGATTAGATGACTGTATGTCTGTTGTGTCATCTACGAATCCACTTGTACCTTCTTCTGTTTGAGCAGAAGGAATGATTGTTTCAGTTGAAGTGACAGGTTCAGAAGGCTCAACAGGTACAGCTTGAACTGGCTGTAGATAGATCTGTACAGAATCTCCTACAGTTGCAGCTACTTCTGTTTCTTTATCACATGGAACTTCTTCAACTGTTGGAGTCGGCATTTGAATTGTAATCTCTTGTTGAATCGGGGCATTTGATTCAATTGGAACATCTGAACTGGTTGGATGAACAGTCATTAAGTCTTCCATCCTGTCAACCACAACGAATTTCTTTACATTAGATCCGAGATATTCATCATAAAACAATTCAAACAATAAATCTAAATCAGATAAATGGTTAGTAGAAGTTGAAGCTTCGTCTGATTTATTCTGATGAGACGCAGGTTCTGGACTTAGGTGCCCAGAAGCTAGTACTCCGGTTATAACGGGTTCTGAACGGTATTGTTCTGAAGCCATTTCTTCATCAAAGGTGACGTTGACGCTTTCAATCACCGTCTTTGTCTTCTTTAGATAGACATGATATGCAGTCGCTGTAGAGGAATAGCCAATGAAGATTCCTTCATCCGCCTTAGCACTGAATTTGTTGAGATTCTCCCTATCGTTTAGTACGAAACACTTACATTCAAATATATGGAAGTATTTGATTGTTGGTGTTTGGTTGTTGATTAACGCATAAGGAGTCTTCTTGAACTTTCGATGTATCATGGAACGATTCTGTGTGTAGCACGCGGTCGAAACAGCTTCTGCCCACAAAAATAGAGGTAAGTTGGAATGATTTAGCATAGTACGAGCAGCCTCGACTAGCGTTCGATTTCTTCTTTCAACTACTCCATTTTGTTGAGGCGTTCGAGCAGCAGAGTATTGATGTGAAATCCCGACAGATTCGAGATATTCTTCAACTTTGTTGTTCTTAAACTTTGTGCTGTTGTCTGTTCTTAGAATCTTGACCGGTTTCTGCAGATTCACCTGGGTCGTTTTCAGGAATGTAATGAAAACATCAGGTGTCTCATCCTTTGAACGAAGAAACTTGACCCATGTGTATCGCGAATAGTCGTCCACGATCACGAGTATGTACTTCTTGCCACCTAAGCTTTGAGTGTGCATTAGACCGCATAGATCCATATGCAATAACTCTAAAGGAGCATTGGTACTTGGTTCTGGCTTCGGTTTATGAGGTGCCCTCTTCATCTTGCCCTTCTCACAAGCTGTACAAAGATGTTCTCTTTCATATCTCAGCTCTGGAAGTCCTTTGACGAGCTTTCCACTGACCAGGTTGTTGATGTACCGAAAGTTGAGGTGAGAAAGACGACGATGCCATAACCAACTTTGTTGCATCGAAGCTTTCGATAGTAGACAAACTTGTTTGTCAGTCTGGACATCTGATAAGTTGATTGTGTAGAGGTCTGATTCTCGTGTACCGACCAAGAGTTCTTCGCCTTCTTCATTGCGAACAGAACAACTCTTGGCTTTGAAGTTGACCTCTAAGTCTTTGTCACAGAACTTGCCTATACTGAACAAGTTGTGTCCTAAGCCTTCTACATAGCTCACCCTCTTGACAGTTACATTGCCGTGTTGTACATCACCATATCCCATGATTGGAGAAAACTGGTCGTTGCCAAATCTTACTGTTCCACAATATTTGTCTTTGTAATTGGACAATATATCTTTTTGACCTGTCATGTGTTTGGAACATCCGCTGTCCAAGAACCACGTATGACTAGTCTGCATAAGAAAAATTAGAAATTTAGATTTGTATATGACAACATTGGAATATACACTTTGGTCATCGAAGTGCGGGTCTTGAACTGATTTGTTCAAAAGCCTATTTTGATCTTCGATGTTCGGGTTTTGAACTACATTATCCAAAAACCTATTTTGACATTGAAGAACGAGTCCTGATCTGTACATAATCATATCGGTTTCTCTCTAAGTTTTGTGTGCCTACAACACAGATTTAGCTTTAGGTACCCATTGGAATTTGGGTCCTACTGTGTTAGCACAAGATTTTGGTATCCATTTCAAATTGGATCCTATTTTCTTTTGAAAAGTATGTGAAGAATGTGTATGAGGTGAATGCACATGGTAATTTCCAAACCAATCTTCAGAATCTTGACAAGAGATAGATATATGTTTATCATAAAAAGAAGACTTTCCAGCAGATAAAGATAACTGAAATAATTGCTTCATTGTATATTGTTTACGAGAAACAACAAGTTTTGGGTTCAAAATAGCAATATCAGCAATTACAACATCTTTAGTAAGCGAAGTCTTATTACAATTAACACTACTAGACGTTAAGACGGTCTTGTCAAGGTTCCGTTTGGGTTGCCACAGAGAATTTGCTTCTGGCCTTTGATTGCTCATATCTGAAACATGTAAAGCTGGTGAGTTAGACCTTGGAGCAACAAACGAATGCTTCTTCTTGGAATTACCAGTAGTGGTCAGTTTCTGTGAATGCTGAGATAAATTCTTACCTTTAGCATTCTTAGCGTTCACAGAGACTGATTTATCAACGAAAGCTTTCGTTGATTTTGCACTGTTCACAGGCTTACTGGTTTTTCTTAAAGTTTTCTTCACAAAAGATGAATGGTTGGGAAGTTTTGTATTAAAGTCAAAGAGATTGGAACCATCATCTAAACTACCGTCAGAGTTCAAAAAATCAATTCCTTTATTTGATGAACCAGACAACTCCTTAGAGTTTGAAGCTTTTGAAAGAACAGTATTTGAAAACACGGCTGTAAAAATGCTTTGTTCAATATTTATCAAAAGTTTTGCATCTGATAAAGAAGTCTCGAGTTCAGAAATTTTACGTTCTAAAACGAGAGGAGGGACATATAGTTTACCTTTGATAGGCTTCGCCTCCATTTCCTTTACAGAATAACTTGGAAAGAAATCACTTGAAAGTGATTCCTTCTTTTTATATATTGGGTTTTCATCATAACTATAATTCAACTTCGCATAATAAAATGGAAGATGAACTTTAGCTGATTTCATCCGTTTTTCCGTTTCATTGGCTTCATCCTCTTTTGATAGCTTAGTCCAAAAAGTTTTAAACGCAGGGAGTCTGCGGGCTAATTACATATTAAGATGATCATAAAGTCCTGGAACTTCAGACATCCCCTTTTGAAGACAGTGAGGATTCTTATAACCGATTCCCCATCTCTCTTTCTCCTCTTTGGGTTTGTTTAGAAAAATAGTCTGTTCAGTTTGACCCATTTTATACAACTTCTCTTCCAAACCTTTTAGTTTTTTCAGTAAAGAAGAGTTTTCTTTTGTACAAGAAGCATGCAACTTTTTAAGCTCAAAAATATCTATTGCACCTTTTAGTAGTTGAGACTTAAGATCAGAATTCTCTTTTAGAATTATTGTCTTTTCCTTAGCATTAGTGTCATTATCTTTATGTAAAACCTCAATTAATACTTTTTTCTCAGCAATTTCATTGCTAAGTTTCTGTATCAACTGGTTTTTGTCTGTTATGACACCATTATCTTGTTTAGGATTAGATTCTAACTCTCTTTGTTTCATACTCATGACATGCATTTTATTCATGAATTCTAAATCAGATAGATTACATACCTCCTCTTCCTCATTGTCAGAATCAGCTTCAGCATCTGATTCTATCTTGCCCATTAAGCACATGTTGACGACTTCTTCTCTATTTTCATCATCTTCTTCTTCATCATTTGAGTGATCGAGCCAGTATTCGTCCTTAGCCATCAATGCCTTGCCTGCCTCTTATTGTTTTGCAAGAAGCATCTTGTTCTTGTAGTAGTCTGAATTTCTGACTTTTGATCTACGGCAGTATTTGGCAAAGTGACATGGTTTGCCACAGTTGTAGCATGTAGGCGGTTCTGGCTGACTTGATCCTTCAGCTTTGAATTTCCTTTCTTCTGGCATCCTCTCCTCAATCCTCTTTCCTTCCGACTGAAACCTTCTCTCTTCCGGTTTCCTCTCCTTTAATCTTCTCCCATCAAATCTCTTCCCTTCGTATCTGCTACCTTCAATCCTTTCTTTATGAATGTAGTTGTTCGGACCAGATGAATATCTCTGATTATTTAATGTTGGCTTAGTGTAGAACCTTTTCTGAAAGGCATTAGTCAGCATCATCATTGCTTGTTTCAGCTGATCATTTTCATCTGATCCTGAGTTTGCACAACCTTCATTTTCTTCATCTGATTCATATACAGTCGCCTTGTACTTCTTCTTTTTGACTATAAGGGCGACTGTGTCTTCAACTACCTTTCATCTCTGTCTCTTCTCATCCAGAATTTCATCCACCTCTTCTTCATTCTGACGGAGGGTTTCATACACCTCGTGAAGTGGAATCTCATTCAGGTCTTTAATATGCTTCATCTGACGCCCAAATCTTTTCCATTCAGGTTGAAGAATACTAAGGAATTTGATATTCAGATCATTTTGAGATTTGTGAACTTTGTTCTTGCTAAGTTCATTCAGCAATGTCACAAACCTGTCATAGGTTTCTTCTAAGGTTTCTCCCACCCTGCCTTTAAATTCTTCATAGTTATTTAGGCAGTTGGAGATCTTCAGCTGATTTCCAATTTTTGAACCCAGCATCATTTTCTCGAGCTGATCCCACATTTCTTTACCTGAAGCCTTGTAACTGTCAATCTTGACGTATATTTCATTTGGGATCCCTTGTAAGATGTATGATTTTGATAATTTGTCGCCTTTTGCTCTTCTTAGGTTATCATTTTGTAGCTCGTGATACTTAAGTTCAACCTGAGTAGGCACATTATCAATCACACGGGTCGTCATTGGAGGTATCATAATCCTTTCTTCAATAGACGTTCTGATATAATCACCCAGCTCGTGTCTGTCAATGAAGTTTAGAAACCTATCCTTCCACTGTTCATACTCTCCCTTGAAGAGAACTGGTGGCTTGGTGTCAGTTCCTATTGCGAGAGCTTCTCTAGATGTCATTCTGAAGAATATTCTAAGTATGGAATAAAAGATTTGCTTTTGTGAAGGTATGCGTTTCAAGTTAGAAGCGCACTATGAGGTTTGCGGGTCTAGAAGGACATGCACAATGGAGATGTGCGGGTCAGCTGATGAACACAAAGTTGACTTGTTCGATTTAAGAGATGTCTTGGAGGAATGCGGGTCTGAGAAATGCGGGTCTTGAGAAATCCGGGCCCTTTGAGAACCGAGAAGTTCAGTTTTGCGGGTGCTTTGGGACCCGAGTTTGAGGAATGCGGGTGCTTGAGGACCCGTGAAGTAAGGAATGCGGGTTATGTTGGAACCGCAAAGTAAGAAAGGCAGGTGCTTTGAGAAATGCGGGTCACTTGAGACACACAAAGTTAAGGTATGCGGGTCACTTGAGACACGCAAAGTAGAGAAGTTCGTATGTAGTTGGACCCGCAAAGTTGAGAAATGCGGGTTATTCAACCTCTGGAATGCGGGTGTTCATCCTGAACTTGCAAAATTCGTCTAAATCTTTGTTCCTTTAACGCTTAGCACAACCAAACACTACCAATATGTCTAGAATCACTTCTAGAACAGAAAGCTATCACACGATCTCTCAAAAACTCACTTTTTCGAAAAATATTTGATGGCACAGTACGTATATTCACTCGACTGAATACTCACCAAATCACAAAATTGGAACTCAAATAAATCTTTAAAGTGAAATCAAACACTCACAAATCTATCTAGCAGGTATTTCGATCACACCCTGATCGATTCTAACACCTAAAACACTCAAAAACACAAAATCGAATTTTGTTCAAGAACACAGAGTTGTTTTTCTCATAAACTTGTTTTTGATCTTAATCAGGCTCTGATACCAATTGTCGGTCCTTTAACAATACTTATCAAGTTTATAGAAATAACGACACAATAACGATTACCAACCTGTATTGAATATATCAAACGATTACAAGGTTGATCGATTAAGCTTTGCTTTGTTTTCTCTATGTTTTCTCTTTTTTTCACCTTGATGTGTGTGTTTGTGTGTGTGATCTATGATCTGATGTATGAGAGATTGAGAGATACACTTAGATAATATCTAGAATAGATATTATATAAATCTAATCTACCTAACAACTTGCAAGAGCAAGTTGTAGTATTAAACTAATATAACTACATAAAATCTAACAAATAGATATTATGTCTAACTAAGTTAATATATAACTAACTAAGTTACCTAAGTTAACTAATATCTAACATACTAGATATTAAGTTAACTTTTACAATAATAAACCAATACATTGATTACATTGACATTTATTACAAATAGACATAGACTTTTATATCGAGAGTCGACGTTCCGGCTTTAGCTTCAGATTACGATCTTCAGATTGGATGATCTTGAATCCAATGAGACTGTGGTCTAACACAATGATATCATGTGCTTAACTGTTCAAGTTAAATTGTTGAGCAATTATTCTTTATAGGACAAAATTACATGGGATTCATGTGAGAACTTAAACGGAACTTCCATGGATTCACGTTAACCTTGTTTCCTACCCCGGAAGTTATCCTAGAGTGATTAAGGGGTGAGTGGTCTTAAATCAAAGGGCGGGGGAGATAACTCATCCGATTGAGTTTTTTTCAGTGTGTGGAGCGGTAAAATGTAAAAGAGAGTTTGGTTAGAAGTGAGCTTTAATGATAAAAAGAAAGAGGGTGTGAGAACAGAGTTAAAAGAATATCAGAACTCTGCACCATCTACTTTCTGAGCCAGGCAACTACATCTTCTGATTGGTTCACATTCTTTGGTGACCATCATTGAAAAAGGCAGTGAGCCCATGCCAACTCTTGTATTAACCCTACCAAGCACTCGTTTCTTTCCCGAAAAAGAAATGTTTCATTTTCTTGGGGACGCAACATATCTGCTATCTGGTCTTCACTTGGATTAGATATTGAAATAGAAGGAAAGTTGCCCCACCTTCGCACCTCTTTCATGCACATTGAGTCCGTGTAATACTTGTTGCTGTCTCAACAATTTACACATTTTTAGCCTAAAAAAGCCTAAGTAGGTTCAATCATTCCTACACTTTCACATACACACAAGGAATATGTTTTCTTGTCATAACATTCATAGAAAATTCCTTTGAGGTTTTTCAATGATTGAATGGAAGCCCTGGGGGTGAACATCACAAAAGCTCCTTTCCAATGTACATCTGTTGTACAAAGTGGCTCTATGATACTTATAGGCATTCTAACTGTATCATTTGTTTATTCAGGGTTACAATTCTTATTATATCTGAATTTGAAAATATTCGGGTATATACATTTTATGAATTGATGGATACTCAAATCAAAAGGGCGGAGATTGTTATTTTATCACAAAGGGAGATAAATATTCAAAGACTATGATGACTTGAAAATGTTTTGATGATTTTTCTGCTAACAATTCATCAAAAAGGGGGAGATAATATGGAAATTTCAAGTCAGTTGAATATTTGAAGTTGATATAATCAAGCCTGATGAAAGTTTATCAAAATGGGGGAGATATATCTACAGTTTCAAGTCAGATTATAAGTCAGACAGATGAAAGTTTTGATCAAGAATCTCATCAGAAAGGGGAGATTCAAATAGATTCTGAAGAAATTTGTTCCGAGACAATTCAAGAGAGTTCTTTGTTCAAAACCAGTTCAGAGATCACATATATGAAGTTACAAGCATTGAAAGATTCCTCAAAGATCAAATATTTCTCAAAGTTCATAGAAGTTTCAAAAGTTTTAAATTTTTGTTCAAGACTTGATGACTTTACAAAGCAAAAGTGAAAGACTTTTCAAGATTCTTCAAAAGCTGAAAGATTGAAGATTGTCAGAGCTTCAATATTTAAAGTTGTCAGAGATAAAGTTTTGAAGAATCAAAAGTTGAAGTCTATTAGCAATTTTTTTTAAATCTTGAATACAAAGGGGGAGATTGTTAGTGTATTGTTGTATCCAAGATTTAAAGTGTAAAAGTCAAAGCTTGTATAGTCAAATATTGTTAGAACATAAATGTTCTATTTTAGATGTTTAGTAAAGTAATCCATTTATGTTTGTATTGGGCCTTGTACTTGGGTTTAGGCTTAATGTGTAACAAGGGTGTTGGGTCATATAAATAGGATCTGTTAGTTAGTGTTGTAAGTAAGTTTCATTTTGTAACCATGTAGCTCTCATAATTGGGGATTCAATCCCCAATTATCCTTGTCTATTTTGTTTAATCAATCAATTATGATCTCAATGGACCTAACAAGTTGTATCAGAGCCTAACGAATAAATCATTCTTTGTACGATCGAGATCAATATGGTTTGATGGAACAGTCACTGTGAAAACTTCGAATTCTGGAATTTGATGTTAATTTGGATATTCTTTGTTGCTAAATTGATTTTGTGGTTATTGTCGAGTCTTAAAGAATCAATTACTTTGTATAATTTCATCAATTCTAGTTAGATTGGATCGATTTTGAGGCTTTATGTTCGAAAACGTGTTTGTCACTGTGGTTGAGATCGATTGGGTCTTAGAGACGTTTTTGGACTAGATCATCAACTACAAATGTGCTCTATTGTTATTTTCGAACCTGCTCACAAAGTTTCAACTCAAAATTCGAAGTATTGAGGTTGAATTCGAAGAAAATCTGGAAAAACAATCGAGATCCACAGAATTCACATGACATTGAAGAACTCGCATGGATATGGAAGAATTCACAGAGAGAAATTGGTTTGTCATAATTCACATGGTCTTTGAAGATGAAATTTGTGTAAGTACAAAATTCGCATGAGAGACATATGCGAAATGTACAGAATTCGCATGAAACATAGATGCGAAATGTTTAAGAATTCACACGGTGAAAGTCTTTGAAGATGAAATTTTTTCAAGTGTGGAATTCCCATGTGAGAGTGATGCGAAAAGGAAGAATTCGTTTAAAGGATCATGCGAGAAGTGAGGATTTCGCACATAGGAGTGTGCGAGAAGATAGAATTCGTACGCAGGCCAATGCGAATTCTGAGAATTTTAGGCTAAGCCTCATGCGAATTGTGCTAAATTGAATAGTGATCTGCGAATTGTTGAAGTTATGCGAAAAGTTTTGTGTTTTATCCGAATTGTGACTTGTTAGTTCCCAGTTTATCAAGTTCTAATCTACATAATCAATTAACAAGATGACAGAAATCAGATTAAACAATCAACCTGTTTTGATTTTCAATTCCAATGCAATTCGTATACAACGCTCTGACAACTTCCTCTCTATAGAATACATCGTATTCTCTCTATAAAACTCTATGATCGTGTAGCCTAATGAGTCTACGAACAAAAACAACTATTTATACTAAGCTACTTTACACTACACAACACTTACAACAAAACACAAGATACAATGACTTTGACTTTGACTTTCTCTTGAGAGTTGACTTTGAGTATTTGACTTGGTTGATTTTCAGCTTCAGTTTCCATGATCTTGTATCCAACAAATAATCTCTAACAATCCCCCCCTTTGGATTGAAGATCATCTCTAAAAAGATTTTGCAATTCAATCTCCCCTTTATTTCAATTTGAACAATCTCCCCCTTTCTGTGTAAATCAAACTATCTCCCCTTTTGAATAAAAATCGAGCTACGAGGATTATCATCAGATTAAATCTTTCCTTTTACTTAGACAATCTTCAAACATTCTGTAATCTTCCCAAATTCTGTCTTACAATAGTAACAATCTCCCCAAGGTTGTAAAAACCTTTTTCAGACATCGGAAAGAAATTATCTTCAGGTTTCGCTCAATCTGCTTCAGTAAAATATCTTCAAAGACAAATTTTAGTAAAATCTGCTCATATTCTGAAATCTTTGACTTTTCTCTTTTAGCTTTCAACAAACTTTCTTCAAACTTAACAAAGCCATCTTCAAACTTTACATTTCTGAAATACTTCTCACACATTTCTTGACCGCTTCTCCCCCTTTTTGATGAATGAAGCATGAAATCATCAAAACTTTACAAGAAATGTCACTGAAAATTTGTTCCAACTACTGATCTTTCACAATGAGCCTCTGACCATTTATCGATCCAAAAATATGTTCATCCGAATCTTTGCAAATTCAGACAATTTGTGAGTGTAACACCTGGATCAACAAATGAATCACTTAGAAGTTCCTGTCAGTAACATGAAGTCACTGTGTGTAACGAATACACATTGGAAAAGAGCTTTTGTGATGTTCACTCCCCCAGGACTTCCATTCAATCATCGAAACACCACAAAGGAATTTCTATGAACGTTATGACAATAGAACTTATTCCTTGTGTGTATGTGCATGTGTTTGAAAGAATTAAGCACAGATGATTGCTTTTTATATAGGCTCAATATTGTGTAAACCATTGAGACAACAACAGTTAAACACAGACTCAATTGTGCATGATCGAAGTGAGAAGGTGGGGCAGACTTCCTTCTTTTTCAATATCCAGATTTTCCAAATGAAAATCAGATAGATTATGTGCTGCGTCCCCTTGAAATATTGAAACATTTTCTTATTGAGAAGAAAATGAGTAGCTGGTGGGGTTTTTATCAAGAGTTGGCATGGATAGATGCCTTTTTAAATAATGTTCACGAAGATTTATGAAACACTAGAAATGTAGTTGCCTGACTCAAAAAAAGTTGGTGCTGAGTTTGATATTATTTTACTCTGTTCTCTCACCCTCTTTTTTTTTAATCATTAAGCTCGCTTATAACAAAACTCTCATTTTCAATTTATCTCATCACTCAACCCACACTCAGTTATTTTGACTCCTCACACTTAATCACTAAGGATTAACTTATTGGGTAGGAAACACTGGTTAACGTGAATCAATAGAAGTTCAGTTTAGTCCTAACATAATGAACCCATATTTGTCTTATAAGAACATGTTGCTCAATTCGTTCAACTTTTCAGTTAAAGCACACACACACACACACACACACACATACACACACACACACACACACACACACATATATATATATATATATATATATATATATATATGTAAGATGTCTGTATGCTCATAAAGATAATCATGAAGATTTGAGCATTTTAAACATGAAGATGTTTCAAAACAAGTATATGAAATGAATTAAATGAATACAAGTAACTTGTTTGAAAATCTGACATTGTATGAAAAAGATCAATATCGAATGATTTATCAATTAAGGCTTAGGTAAAAAATAATTGGATATTGTCTATATGAAACAAATATAGATATTCTTGAAAGAAACGTTTAGATTGAAATCACGCTCAAAATATTGAATATCAAACGGGGTGTATCACCATCGAAAAATTTGTTCAATTTGAGACATGGTGATAACATATTCAACAAAAAATTAAACCGGTGTGTGTGAATACTTGACAGTATATGGAAAAGATAAAACACAAGTATTTATCTTTGGAAACACACAGTTTGTTAAACATTGAAAGCACATGTAAAACTTGAAAACATTTAAAAGTCACACTTCTATATTCATGAATCTTTTTAAGAATCAGAAGTGGTTTGAACATTTAAGAACATGTTTTCATATCTGAAAGTTGTCCGTCTTTCAGATACATATGAGATTAAAATTAGAAATAAACCTTTTTCGGTCAGTCTTAGATCTCATCAAGTCAGCTCTAAGTCATAAAAGATATGATCGTTTAAGCTTCCTCTCAATTCTGCAAAAGTCACAAATTCATCAAAGCACAAAGTTTTATTCACAAAATTTATTGAAAATAAAATGACAAAAAGCAATAAAACTTTAAAAGTACGAGTTATGATCAAATGTAATCAGAAGTCATATACAATACTCCTTGTCTTTTACTCCCCCTGCAATTATGCATCAAAAATTTATCAGTTAAGAATGCAAAAATATATGAACTCCCCCTCAAATATATAGATCATCTTTTCATTTAGTCACACTTCCCCTGCGATCATGAACAAACCTTAAGTGCAGATATCTTTCAGATTAAAAATAAAGAAATGAAGAAAAATAACAACGACAAAAACTGTAGTAGGTAATCACTGATTAGGTCTTGAGATTTAACATACCAAGTTTTGAAACGAGAAAATTAAATCTATTTTCGTCGAGAGGTTTGATAAATAAATCTGCAAGTTGATAATCAGTGTTTACAAAATAAAGTTCTATTGTACCTTTTTCCACATTATCTTTGATAAAGTGATATCGAACATCTATGTGTTTGGTGTTCGTATGTTGAACAGGATTCGCAGATACAGCAATGGCGCTCATAGAGTCACAGTATATCGGTATCTTGTCAAATTTGAAGCCATAATCTCGTAGTTGAGTCCTCATCACAGTAACTCGCTGCAGCGACGTATTCTGCCTCAGCTGTTGATGTGGATACACAGAGTAGTTTCTTTGATGCCCAACTCATGAGTTTATCGCCCAGAAATTATATGTACCCCGATGTATTTTTTCTGTCAAGCATACAACCTACATGATCTGTAGCTGAGTATTCTGTCAGTTTAAAACCTGTACCCTTAGGATACCACATACCAAGATCTGCAGTGCCCTTCAGATATCTAAAGGTTCTTTTCACTGCAGACAAATGAGATTATTTTGGATTAGCCTGATCTCGAGCACATGGACATGTAGAGAACATTATATCTGGCTTACAAGAAGTTAAATATATCAAAGAACCGATCATCCCTCGGTAGGTTCTAACATCGATTGCTATACCCGAAGGATCAGTGCCGATCTTAGTTCCCAGTGCCATCGGGGTTCCAATAGGTGTACAATTTTCCATTTTGAATTTTCTAAGAATATCGAAAATGTACTTGGATTGATTAATAAAAATCCTCATTGAAAATTGTTTGACTTGTAATCCGAGAAAGAAATTCATCTCTCCCATCATACTCATATGAAAATGTGACACCATGAGGTAAGAAAAATTCTTACAATATTTTGTATTTGTAGAGCCAAATATGATGTCATCTACATATATCTGAATTAAAATAATATCGGGTTTTTCCTTTTTAATAAACAAAGTAGTATGGAGCTTACCTTTCGTGAAGCCAGACTTGACTAGGAATTTAGATAAAACTTCGTACTAGGATCAAGGTGCTTGTTTCAGAATGTAGACGTGATTCGGTTTCTCTTGATTGACAAAGCCTTCAGGCTGTGAGACGTAGACTTCCTCCTTTAATATGCCATTGATAAAGGTTGTCTTCACATCCATCTGGTAGAAGGTGAAGTTCTTATGGGCAACATATGCAAGAAACATTTTGATCACTTTGATGCGTGCCACTGGAGCGTAAGTCTCGTCGTAGTCAATTCCTTCCTCTTTCCTATAGCCTTTTGCGACAAGTCTTGCTTTATTTCTGATCACGATACCATATTCGTCCTTTTTGTTTTTGAATACCCATTTTTTACCGATTATGGTTTTTCCTTCCGGTTTTGGTACTAGTCTCCAGACCTTTAATGCTTCGAACTGGTTTAGCTCCTCTTGCATTGCAGTTACGCAATCTGAGTCGACAAGAGCTTCTAATACACGTGTTGCTCTACCTTGCTCAGAAAAGAGTCATGCATACACATGTTTAATGTTGCAAACCTAGTTTACACCGGTAAAGATGGATCTCCAATGATTTGGCTTATCGGGTGCTCTTTGGTCCGCTTGTGTTCATGAGGAAGTGGATTGGATGTAGATTGATCATAATTTTCATCTATGTATCCATTTTAAGTCTCTTCTTGTTCAGGGAGTGGTTCAGTTGAAGTATTTGATGCAGAAGTTTCAGTTGGTATAGCATTAACTAACTGTTGAGTAGTCGTCACAGTACAACCAACTGAATCAGTAACTTCCGTCTCAACATTTTCAGTTGCAACTTCAACTGAAGGAGTAGTTGTTTGAACCAGAGTTTCTTGCTGAATCGGGGGAACGAATTCAGTAGATACATCTGAAGTGACTAGAAGATGACCACTTGACTGTTCAGGTCTGTCAATCACAACAGATTTAGGCAGTTTAGATGTAACACCCCGAATTCTGGAAATCCCTGTAGCATTCTTCTCATTTTGGAATCTTTCTGAATGTTGGGATTTATTAGTTTAATATCGAGTTTTCCGGATTTAAGCATCATGAGTTGAAATGCATAAATTTTGGAGAATAAGAGGTGCTCGCGACAGTGCCCGCGAGAGTGACAGGGTGTCACAATCGCGAAGGCACAATCGTCGGGGGTCAAGGACTTTCGGTACATCTCGCGCGATTGTGCCAGGAAAGAGTTCCTTGGTCATAATCATGGGTCACTACCGCCCCGTTTGTACCGAGAGTGGTGAGGTTGGCGCGACCTTGCCCGCAAGAGTGACAAATGTCACTCTCGCCGTGTCACTATCGCGAGCGGTGGTTTGGGTATAAAAAGAAGAAGTCGCGAATTTTAACCATTTTATCTGATTTCTAGAGTTTGGGAGCGACTTTCTCAGCTGAACTCAGTAAGTATTTTCCATCTAGCCCTCTTTCCTCATTTATGGTGATTCTAGGTCATTAATGGTGATCCTTGATACTTTTAGGAAGTATTGCTAGTGAGCTCTCAAGTGGGTTAGCACCTCATCTTTATCCTCCTTCATCCTAAGGTTTAGTTTCTTGTGGGAAAACTACTAAGGTGAGTTCATACACCCTTTAGAAAACTTTATACATGTCAAATGTAGATTTTGAATACCTAAACATCTCGTCTTTCATATATTTGATTTATGGAATTTGTGCTAAACCTAACTTTTGGAGATATTAGGGTTTATGTTAACTTTTGGGAAATGGAGGTTTATGAACCCCAATAATGTTCTTTAGCTTACTTATACTTGGGTCTTACATTTAAATGGATGGCAATTACTATGTAAAATTTATGGATTTGGGAATAGTGAACTTGTGGTTAACTGCTGATAAGTTTGCATATTGATCCACAACATGTTTTGGGATTTGAGATATAAAAAGTTTCATTTATATTTTGACTAGTGATCTTTTGGTAAATAATGGAAATGGCTTTGGTGGAAATCACTTTTCATGTCACTTATCCATATTTTCAATTGTTGGGAATATTCGTTGGGCCTTAAGAGCATTATTTGGCTTATTTGTTGCATTTGGGAGTCATGACCCCGTAAGTTGTTATATTGTTATTCCGGCGTTGGGACGACTAGTTTCCCACGTCGAGGCACGTTTAGTCATCGGATTGGGTTTCAAGTCCTACGTGCTCAAGTATTACGATATTGGATGAGGAGCTGGACGTAAGGACCGTTTGGGGTTGAACTTGAGTGTCCGTGGGTGTAAGTTTAAAGCCACTGAGCCTGACATCCCTTGCATGTACTTTATTTCTATATTGGCTTTAGTGACTCATCAAATGGCTTACTTTTGTGTTCCGTCATTTGTGTTAGTAAGCGGGTCTCCCCCGTTAACCCAAGAGCTACTTATTACATTTAAGAGAATTATTATTATTGTCATTATCACAAATGGATTTCTTTACTTACTTTTACGTTCGATTATTTTAACTGCAAATGTTTGATCTCACTAGGCTTTAGCCTAACACTTTTTCTTAAAATGACATGTATAATAGGTCAGGATTCCGGTGGGGTTCGTCGGGACTAAGTGGATGGCTTTGAGGTCAAGAGCGGTCTTTTTGGGAGATGTATAGACCGATATTTTTGGGATAGCGGGCACATTTTTGGAAGAATAGCAACACCCGATACTAATCTTAATTATTTAAGTTAGATTATTAGGTTGTTAAGTGTATTCTTCATTTGATCAATTCTAAAGGTCATAACTTGTTTCCCCGTTTTATCGGGATGATACTTTGGGATTGTTTGTAACAGGTTTGATATACCCAGGTTTACCAATTTATAGCCGTCGTATTGCAAAATTTTCGAATTTTTATTTCTCTAAAATTTAGGGTGTTACAAGTTGGTATCAGAGCATTAGTTTAAGTGAACTAGGTATGGATGTAGGATACTTAGACTTAAGCTGTGAAATTAGGCTATGATTGAGTGAGATGGGTAGAACTCTTAAGATAGGATGGTCTTAGAGTCGACGGAAACTACACAAATTGAGAGTTATGATAATGGGAATGAAAATTCTTATGTATCGCATGTTAATAATTTCACCTAGCTAACGTTATTATGAAGATGTTTTACGTGATTATGCTTGTTTTCCATTGTTATGATAATTAATGAATGTGGTAATACGTTTCCTCGTTTATTATCTGTATAGCCTTATCTCATCTATATTCTCGCGTGTGTGGCAGACTATGGTAAATACGCGTAACCGGCCAGAGGGGCAGGATACGGCGACATCTATGGCTGATCAACCAAGGGTGACAAATGTTGATTTGCCCCCACCTTTTATAAACGTTTTGGGTGGAGGACCGGAACACATACCCCAATGTAACTTAGCTGCAACTCATCCGATTATGGAGGAGGTAACTACGGAAACAAGAATGATGGAGCGGATGATGCAGACAATGAATGCAACTATGGCTCAACAACAAGAAGTATATCTAAAACTCTTGGATGACCGAGATGCTAACCACCGTAGGCACGAGACGGTGGCAGAGAACGTTGTAGTGGCGGGATCCGGGGGTACGGGACCCGTAGTCCCTTCTAACGAAAACCCAACCCCCGAAGTGAGGCAAGCGTCTAAGGCTTGTACCTTTAAGGCATTCCTCGGATGCCGACCACCGGAAATCAAAGGTTCAGATGACCCTATGGCATGCATGAACTGGATCAGGGAGATGGAGCAGGCTTTCCGATCAAGCGAGTGTGGGGAAAACTAGAAAGCCGTTTTCGGGTTTCAAATGCTTATAGGGGCAGCCCTCACATGGTGGAATGTATACTCCACTTCCATCGAGGCCACCATATTGTCCAAACTGAGTTGGGAGACTTTCAAGAAGAAGGTTTTGGAAGAATTTTGTAACGAGCGAGCTATGGATCAAATCAGTGACGAGTTCCGGAGTTTGAAGAAGGGGAATTTATCGGTGAAGGAGTTCAACAAGTTATTTATGGACAAGTTGGGCTTGGTGGGACATCTGGTCCCCACTGAAAGAGAGAAGATCAAGGCATACATCAAGGGTTTGCCTACCGAGATGATGAACATGGTTCGGGTGTCAAGGCATAGAAGAAGCGCAACTGGTGGAGGACTCTTACGACTCGAGTAAGGTGGAGAGGAGCGGTGTAGTCGAGAAGAGAAGGTGGGAAGGGGGTCCACACCTTCAAAGAGGTAAAATCACTTCAATAACAATCAAAGAAGAATTGGTTCTAGACGTGATTCTCCGTGGTGTTCAAGGTGCTGAAGCAGGCACACCGGCCCTTGCAATTCGGGTTCCGAACCATGTTTCAAGTGTGGTAAGCCTGGCCACAGTTTCCATGATTGTCCAGTCAAGGGGAGAATTTGTTACAAGTGTAAAGAGTCGGGCCATATCAGAAGTGAATGCCCGAAGGTAAAGACGAACTTTAGCGGAGACAAAAAGGTGGACACTTCTAAAGCGACAGGGAGAGCTTTTCAGAGGACCACCGAGGAGGCGAAAGCGTCGATGGATGTAGTGTCGGGTAAGTTTCTCCTAAACTCCGTACCTACACGTGTATTATTTGACTCGGGAGATAGTTTTTCGTTTGTATCAAGTTCGTTTTTCCCAAAACTATCCATGCACACTACTAGTTTAGAAGATGCGTTAGTGGTAGAACAAGCGGATGGTGATCAATTAGTGGTTCGGGATGTTCTAAAAAATTGTAAACTCGAAATCAAAGTGAGAGAAGTCCCGATTGATCTAATGCCTATGGTCATCGGGGGATTTGATGTCGTAGTCGGTATGGATTGGTTGTCGACTAATCACGCGGAAATTCTATGTGTTAAAAAGTTGATCCGAATTCCGATTGCGGATGGTGATGCGGTGACCGTGTATGGTGAGAGGCGGAATGGTGAAGTTGCAATCATTAGCATGGCAAAGGCACGAAGGTGCTTGTCGAAAGGATGCTCATCCTTTTTGGAATATGTTATCGATGCCAAACTTGAGAAGAAGAAGCTAGCTGATGTCGAGGTGGTAAGAGAGTTTCCCGATGTATTCCTGGACGACTTCCCTGGTTTACAACCCGACCGTCAAGTAGAATTCAAGATTGATCTGACACCGGGAGCGGCTCCAATAGCCCGAGCTCCATACCGTTTGGCCCCGTCAGAGATGAAGGAAATGATGCGCCAATTGCAAGATCTATTGGAGAAGGGGTTTGTAAGACCAAGTTCCTCGCCTTGGGGAGCCCCAGTCTTATTTGTGAAGAAGAAAGACGGTACCATGCGGATGTGTATCGATTATAGGGAGTTAAATAAGGTAACCGTGAAGAACAAATACCCACTCCCTAGAATTGATGATTTATTCGACCAACTTCAAGGAGCGGGGTGCTTTTTGAAGATCGATCTCCGTTCGGGTTATCATCAAGTGAAAGTCAAAGAGGAAGACATTCCTAAAACCGCTTTTAGGACGCGTTATGGTCACTACGAATTCTTAGTGATGCCCTTCGGGTTGACGAATGCTTCAGCGGTGTTTATGGACTTAATGAACCGCGTGTGCCGACCCTTTGTAGACAAGTCGGTCATCGTATTCATTGACGACATTCTCATCTACTCGAGGGATGAAGCCGAGCATGCGCGTCACCTTCGGGACGTTTTGGATATCTTGAGGAAGGAGAAACTTTATGCAAAGTTTTCTAAGTGCGAGTTTTGGTTGAAGGATGCAGTTCTTGGGGCACGTAGTTACAAAAGACGGGGTGAAGGTGGACCCGACCAAGATTGAAGCTATGATGAATTGGGAACCTCCCAAAAGTCCATCAAAGATTCGAAGTTTCTAAGGCTTGCGGAGTAATATCGAAGGTTCATACAAGACTTCTCCAGGTTGCTTCTTCGTTGACGATGTTGACCAAGAAGAATGTAAAATTCGTATGGACTGAAGAGCAAGAAAGAGTGTTTCGGACATTGCAAAGGAAGTTATGCGAGGCTCCGATCTTATCTTTGCCGGAGGGATCGGAGGATTTTGTGGTCTATAGTGATGCGTCCAAAATGGGACTTGGATGTGTACTTATGCAAAGAGGAAAAGTGATCGCTTACGCATCTAGAGAATTGAAGGTGCACGAGAAGAACTACCCCACCCACGACTTGGAGTTGGCGGCGGTAGTGTTCACAGTAAAGTTATGGCGACATTATCTATACGGCATGAAGTGTACCTTGTACACGGATCACAAGAGCTTGAAGTATATTTTTGATCATAAGGAACTCAACATGAGGCAAAGAAGGTGGTTGGAACTACTTAAGGACTACGACTGTGAATTACTCTACCACCCGGGTAAAACAAACATGGTGGCCGATGCCTTGAGTCGAAAAGAGTATAGTGGGAGACTTCAAGCCAAACTTACAAGGATCGAGTTAGTCTCGAGTCTCATGGAAAGGAATAAAGGGTCGCAAACTGAGGCATTAAAGGAAGAAAACCTCAAGGATGAAGTGATGACCAAACAATAGTTATTGTTGACCGAAGATAGCCGAGGGATGAAATGCTTCAATGGGCGAGTTTGGGTACCGAAGTTTGGTGGTTGCCGAGAGCTACTCTTTGAGGATGCGCATAAGTCCAAGTATTCTATCCACCCGGGAAGCACCAAGATGTACCGGGATCTGAAACTACAGTATTGGTGGCCGGTTATAAAGTTGGATGTAGCACATTATGTAGAGCTATGCGTAACTTGTTCGCAAGTGAAGGCCGAGCATCAACGACCCTATGGGAGCCTTCAATCGCTTGAAATACTCGAGTGGAAATGGGACAAGATTACCATGGACTTCGTCACCAAACTACCGAAGACCTTGAGATGGAACGACACTATTTTGGTTATTGTCGACCGTCTGACAAAGAGTGCGCATTTTCTAGCGATGCGGGAAACTTTGCCAATGGATAAGTTGGCGAAGCTTTACATAGACGAGGTGATCTCTAGACACAGTATACCCTTGTCGATATTTTCCGATCGTGATAGCCGGTTTACGTTGAGATTTTGGGGATCCTTGCATCAAGAGTTGGGCATGCGGGTGAATTTGAGCATGGCATACCACCCACAGATGGACGGACAAAGTGAAAGGACGATTCAAACTCTTGAAGACATGCTTAGGTCATGTGTGATCGACTTTGGTGGTAGTTGGGATACCCATATACCTTTGGTGGAATTTGCGTACAACAATAGTTACCATTCCAGTCTCGGGATGGCGCCGTTTGAAGCCTTGTATGGTCGGAAGTGTAGAACGCCGGTGTGTTGGCTAGAGGCGGGGGAGAAGCAATTTGCCGGCTCGGAAATTGTGCAAGAGACGGCCGACAAAGTCAAATCAATCCGAGAACGTTTGAAAGCGGCACAAGATCGTCAGAAGAGTTACGCCGACAAAAAGAGAAGACCGGTGGAGTTCCATGTGGGGTATCGTGTAATGTTAAAGGTGTCTCCTTGGAAAGGTGTGATCCGATTTGGGAAGCCTGGGAAGGTAATTCCCCGTTTCCTTGTACCGTTTACTATTCTCGAGCGCATCGGACTCCAAACTTACAAATTGGATTTACCGCCGGAGATGGACGAGATTCACCCCACTTTCCACGTGTGTTATCTACGAAAGTGCTTAGCGGAAGAAGAAAGCGTTATTCCTTTGTCCAAAATTCGAGTGGATGATAGCCGTTGAATTAAAGAGCCCGAGGCCATTTTGGAAAGGGTAATCAAGAAGCTCCGACATAAAGAGGTAGCAATGGTAAAGGTTCAATAGAAGCATCACCATGGCACCAATGTGACTTGGGAAGCGGAAGAAGACATGAGGCGTATATACCCTCATTTATTTAGTTAGTAGGATTTCGGGGACGACATCATTCCCAAGTTGGGGAGGATTGTAATACCCCGAATTCTGGAAATCCCTGTAGCATTCTTCTCATTTTGGAATCTTTCTGAATGTTGGGAATTATTAGTTTAATATCAAGTTTTTCGGATTTAAGCATCGTGGGTTGAAATGCATAATTTTTGGGGAATAAGAGGTGCTCGCGACAGTGCCCGCGAGAGTGACAGGGGTCGAGGACTTTCGGTACATCTCGCACAATTGTGCCAGGCGAGAGTGCCCTGGTCACAATCGCGGGGCACTATCGCCCCGTTTGTACCGAGAGGGGTGAGGTTGGCACGACCTTTCCCACAAGAGTGACAAATGTCACTCTCGCCATGTCACTATCGCGAGCGGTGGTTTGGGTATAAAAAGAAGAAGTCGCGAATTTTAACCATTTTATCTGATTTCTAGGGTTTGGGAGTGACTTTCTCAACTGAACTCAGTAAGTATTTTCCATCTATACCTCTTTCCTCATTTATGGTGATTCTAGGTCATTAATGGTGATCCTTGATACTTTTAGGGAGTATTGCTAGTGAGCTCTCAAGTGGGTTAGCACCTCATCTCTATCCTCCTTCATCCTAAGGTTTAGTTTCTTGTGGGAAAACTACTAAGGTGAGTTCATAAACCCTTTACAAAACTTTATACATGTCAAATGTAGATTTTGAATACCTAAACTGTTGGATCAAATAATTGTATTCAAGATTAAAGTTAAAGTTAAGGGTTTAAACTGCAATTGTGTCAAAGTTATTTAGAGGGTTTATTATGTAATAAGTAAATAGTTATTTGTAAATGGGCCTAAAGCCTATTAGAAAGGCCATTATGATTAAAGCCCATATGGTTTGCGTATTTAAAGTTTTGGTTAGTTTAGTTTTAGGGTTAGAACCTTTCATTATACAATTATCATATTTGAGAGGCAATCCTATTTTCTCTATATTCAAGGGTATCAAGAACACTCAAGGGTTTCATTGTTTATTCAAGGGATTGGTATATTATTCTAATTTATATATCTCTTGATTATTATTGTGTTGCTTGTTTACTTGATTGATTATTTACCAACTAGATTAAATTGGGATAACAATTGGTATCAGAGCCAAAAGGATCAATTTTTTTTTGATTTCACTATTCACGAAAATTACTATTCATCGATAATACTGTTCATCGAATTTTTTTCTGATTTCGTGAATTTATGTGCTTTTATGCTTAAAGTTGATCTGATTAGTTGATATTTATGATTCTAAATACCATTTGATTGATTAATTGCATTGAGAATTAACAAAGTGAGTGAATTTGTGATTTTAAGTTTTCTGGGTTCGAAAAAAGCTAACTATCGGTTGTTACTGTGCTTATCAAATCGAATGCCTAAAAGTTGAAATTGATCTCTGAGTTTGATTGTATTGTGATTGGTTTATATTTCTGAGTACAAAGGACTGATTTTTGAATCTGATTTTGAGTTCGTAATTGATTTCTGGGTCAATTATTGCATTTGTTCATCGACTTCTGGGCTGGTTAAGAACATACCAGTCAAACACCATTCAGGTCGAACACTATACCGGTCATAGCACCTTATTGGTTGAACATAGACTATCGGTCCATCCTTTATATCGGTCAAAGGGATTGAAAAGTGTGTTTACTAACCGTACAGCTAAGATGTCAAATCAGCTTCTCTCAATGGGTTCTCAAGTCAAACCTTCTGTCCTCATTGCTAACGAGTATCAGCAATGGAAGATCAGAATGATCCAATTTCTGAATCACAAGAACAGAGACTTCATGAAAGCAATCATTGAAGGTCCACAAACTCCAATGATCACAGTAAAGGGTCAACCTGCTACAGTGTCCTCTCCAGAAGTTCCTGACAGAGAGATTCCTAAACTTTATCAGTTCTTCAATGAAAAGCAGAAAGAACAGTATAAGACAGAAGAAGAGGCTCTAATCTATCTGACAATGGCAATTCCAAACTACATCTACAATCGTGTCGACAGTCAGAGTACTGCTAAAGGCATCTGGGATGAACTAGCCAGGCAGTTTGAAGGAAGTGAAGCCTCCATACAAGCTAAGAAGAATCTATGCATAAATGCATACGAGGGATTTCATGCAAAAGAAGTATAATTGCTATTAGATACCTACAACATATACAACATCATCTTCAATGACTTGCGGAGGAACAATATCTCTAAATCTGCTTCTGAGATAAATTACAAGTTCATCAAGAATCGGAATCCAGAATGGAAAAACTTTGCTATCAACCTCTAGATGTCCAAGAATATGGCTCAAGAAAATGTCACTGATATCTTCTCTACTCTTGCTCAACATGAGGATGAGGTGAGATCAATCAATAATGAGTCTAATCATCTGAAGGATTCTGTGGCTCTCATAGCCGGAAAAGGTTCTGTATCCTCTGCAAGGTCAAAGAAAAAGGTGTCTAAAGCTCTAGTTACCGAAGTTACTGACTCTGACTCTGATTCGAGTGATGAAGAACTGGAAGTTGATTCAGATCCGGATATTCAAAAGTTCTCTGAAGACTTGGCTCTCATTATGCGACGATTCAAGAAGAGCTTTGGCATGAAAAGATTCTACTCAAAGCCAACGTATGATGGATACAAAAAAGAGAAGTCTGAGATGCGATACAAGCCGAGGAATGGAAAGAGAGAGGAAGGACGAGAAGACAGAAAGGAAGATAGACGAGAAGGAAAGAGAGAGGAGAATTGTTATTCCCAATATCAAGTTCTAAATCAGTAACAATTACTCAAGATGAGATTTCGAATTCATATGTCATTGATCTCAATCACAAGATTACAAATTGCAACTTTCTCTCTCTACAAAGACTTTCTCTCACTAGAATGATATTCAATATCTTCTTCTCTTATGCTGCTCTCTTTCTGAATCGTGTACGAGTGTTCTACTGATTCAAAGACAACAAGGTATTTATACCTCACATCAATTACAAGGAAACAAATACAAATAATATTGACTTTGACTTTATTATAAATAGACTTTGACTTTTGATGAAAGTTGACTTTTCCAGCTTTGACTTCTTGATCTTTTATCTTCAATCTTTATGATCTTGAATCCAACATATTTGTGCTCTAACAATCTCCCCCTTTGGATCAAGATCATTACTAAAAGATTTAGCAATGCGATCTTCTCTTTGATTAAGCTCGATTGAATAAACTCCCCTTGGAACAATCTGTATCTTCTCATGAAATCTCCCCTTTTGATACAAACATAACTTTCTCAACCAACTTTCATAATCCCCCTATTTGTATGAAATCTTTACAATCTCCCCTTCTCTGATAAGCACAATATCTTAACAAACTTTCAGCAATCTTCCCAACGTCCGATCATCAAAAATAGTAACAATCTTTCCCAAGGATGTACACAAACCTTTTTCAGACTTGAAAAGAAAAATATCTTAAGATTTTCAGATTTAGCACACTTTGCTCCAGCAAATTATCTTCAACAAACTGAAATCTTTCATCTTTCAACAATCTTGAATAACTCTCCCATATCTTGAATTTCGGACATTTCTTCAAACTTTTCAACCAACATTTCTTGATTTGAACTCTTCTCCCCCTTTTTGATGAATTGAGCATCAACATCATCAAAACTTTCATCAAGAAATGTCTTTGACCATTCTGATCTGAGCCTCTGATTCTTTGCCAATTCGAACAATGTATTTATCCATTATCTTAAGAAAGCCATCAGAAAACAACCGGCACTTTATAACTATGATTTTCTTGCATGTGCTGGTAAACATACTCATTTGAAACCCAAATTCGTTACCAAATTGCCAGACGAAGTAGAGGCCAAAGAAACTGAAAACAGAAGGAATAAAAAGAAAATGCAACTACCATTTAACTATGTAAAGTTAAATGATAGTTATCTTTCCGGAACACCAAAAGTATTTTCAAACGACTATTTTGTTAGTTATTCCGCATCTGAGATGAAGGCAAAACCTGAAATTGCAAAGGTTTATGTTCCTACATCTATCCTTGAAAACAAAATAGTCGAGCTTGAAAATGTTTTATTTGATGAAAAGATTTTGGTGGATATTCAACAAAATGTATTTTCTACCGTTTTAAAGAACACAGTTTTTCAAATTAATTCAACAAAGTGTTCTACAGTTTCAATGGCACCTCAAATTTTTTCTGACAATTCTGATGACTTATTTGAGTCTGCAAATGATTCTTTTAATTCTGATGAAGGGAGCATGGAAGAATCTGATATGTTTGACATTCTTTCTAAACTTCCTGATCATTCTACTTGTCTTGAAAATGACAAAGTGTTACCAAGTGGTGTAAATACTGTTGAATCATCAACTAAGGTTGGTAAATCAGTTTCTGTAACTGCTGATTACTATGCTTATGGTAAGAAACATAAGAAACAACGATTACAGAAACAGAAATACACTGGTACACAAAAGAAAACTCAATCTTGGAAATCTACTTTTCCTAATACATCTACATCTTGTGTTTCAGATTTAAAGAAGAAAAAGTTGAAAGCTCAATCTGAATGGAGACCAAAAAGGAAGGATGATGAGATAGTAGAATCAGTTTCTGATAATACTTGTAATAGAACAGTTAGTAGTGATACTGATGTGATTGATCAAATTGCTTTTAATAATCAAAACCTTGTAACTTCTTACAAGAGACATTCAATACAACAATTGATTCAATTGTCTCCTATTACTACTACATATTATTCTTATCAGAGAAATGATTTTGCTTATTCTCATAATTCTTCTGATTGGTATGGATCTTATCATGTTAATTCTTCGAGATCAAATAATTTTCAAAGTTTTCAAAAGAACAGAGGGTCCATTTTCAAGTGGATGCCAAAATCTTGTACTAAACTGTTAGGTCCCGTTTTTAAATGGGTACCTAAATCTATTATTGCCTGATTTCTCTTGCAGACCCGGCATATGTGGTACTTGGATAGTGGATGTTCCAAGCATATGACTGGGCAAAAAGATTTATTGTCTAACTATACAGAGAAATTCAGTGGCAATGTCAGATTTGGAAACGATCAACTTTCACCTATTCTAGGATATGGTGATATCATTCAAGACAAGATAACGATCAGTAAAGTGAGCTATGTCGAAGGCTTGGGGCACAATTTATTCAGCATAGGTCAATTCTGCGATAAAGGGTTAGAGGTTAACTTCAAGTCCAAGAGTTGCTCGGTTCGTACTGAAGACGGCACGAAACTCTTGGGTGGACATCGAAAGACAAACCTCTACACCATCAACTTGTCCAAAGTTCAGATTGACAATCAGGTATGCTTGATGACAAAAGTTTCATTGCAGCAAAGTTGGCTCTGGCACAGACGTTTATCTCACTTGAACTTTCGTTACATCAACAAGCTGGTTCGTGGGAAATTAGTAAAGGGACTTCCTGAGCTGAAATACGAGAAAGAACACTTATGCACAGCTTGTGAGAAGGGTATGATGAAGAGAGCCGCTCACAAACCGAAGCCTGAACCAAGCCCTAGTTCTCCATTAGAACTGATACACATGGATTTATGTGGTCCAATGAGAACTCAGAGTTTGGGTGGTAAGAAATACGTGTTGGTCATTGTGGACGATTACTCAAGATACACGTGGGTCAAATTTCTTCGATCAAAAGATGAGACACGTGAAGTTCTCATTTCATTCTTAAAGTCGACCCAGGTGAAACTGCAGCGACAAGTCAAGTTCCTTCGAACTGACAATGGCACAGAATTCAAGAATAAGATTGTTGATGAATATCTCGAATCAGTTGGGATTTCACATCAGTATTCTGCTGCTAGAACCCCTCAACAAAATGGAGTAGTAGAAAGACGTAATCGAACGCTAGTCGAGGCCGCTCGGACTATGCTTAGTCAATCGGATCTACCTCTATTCTTGTGGGCGGAAGCTGTGTCAACTGCATGTCATACGCAAAATCGTTACATGATACACCGCCGGTTTCAAAAGACTCCATATGAGCTGATCAACAACAGAACACCTACCATCAAATACTTTCATATATTTGGGTGTAAATGTTTTGTGCTTAATGACAGAGAGAGTCTGAACAAATTCAGTGCTAAAGCGGATGAAGGCATCTTTATCGGTTATTCTTCAACTTCTGTTGCATATCGTGTTTATATAAAGAAGTCAAAGACAGTTGTGGAGAGCGTCAATGTTACATTTGATGAAGAAATGGCTTCTGATCAAATCAGTTCAGAACCCGTTATTATTGGCATATTAGCTTCTGGACAGATCAGTCCAGAACCTGTGTATACAACGAAAAATTCGGATAACGCTTCTACATCTACTTCACATTTAACTGATTTAGATTTGTTATTTGAATTCTTTTATGATGAGTTTCTTGGAACTAATGTATCTAAATCTGCTGTGACTGACAGGTCTGAAGATACAAGTTGTCATCATCCAGTCACTTCAGATGTTATTTCTGAACAAGCATCCCCCGTTCAGACAGAAACTCATATTCCTCTTGTTACTCCTATAGTTGAAGATACACAAGTTAATGCTGAGCCAGAAGTAACTGTTTCAGTTGGGTGTACTACATTGTCTACTCAACAGCCTGAATTTGTTGTTTCCACTGATACTTCTGCACATGAAACTTCAACTGACAACCCCCTCCTGTAATTCAAGCTGATTCTGAAGATAATTTCTTTCCACAAGTCTAAAAGCATTCTATATGAAGTTAAAGGGAGATGGTATGAAGAAATGTTAAAGTTTTTGAAGTTGAAGGGGAGAAGAGTTCAAATCAAGAAATGTTGGTTGAAAAGTTTGAAGAAATGTCCGAAATTCAAGATATGGGAGAGTTATTCAATATTGTTGAAAGATGAAAGATTTCAGTTTGTTGAAGATAATTTGTTGGAGCAAAGTGTGCTAAATCTGAAAATCTTAAGATATTTTTCTTTTCAAGTCTGAAAAAGGTTTGTGTACAACCTTGGGAAAGATTGTTACTATTTTTGATGATCAGACGTTGGGAAGATTGCTGAAAGTTTGTTAAGATACTGTGCTTATCAGAGAAGGGGAGATTGTAAAGATTTCATACAAATAGGGGGATTATGAAAGTTGGTTGAGAAAGTTATGTTTGTATCAAAAGGGGAGATTTAATAAGAAGATACAGATTGTTCCAAGGGGAGTTTATTCAATCGAGCTTAATCAAAGAGGAGATCGCATTGCTAAATCTTTTAGTAATGATCTTGATCCAAAGGGGGAGATTGTTAGATCACAAATATGTTGGATTCAAGATCATAAAGATTGAAGATAAAAGATCAAGAAGTCAAAGCTGGAAAAGTCAACTTTCATCAAAAGTCAAAGTCTATTTGTAATAAAGTCAAAGTCAATATTATTTGTATTTGTTTCCTTGTAATTGATGTGAGATATAAATACCTTGTTGTCTTTGAATCAGTAGAACACTCATACACGATTCAGAAAGAGAGCAGATTAGAGAAGAAGATATTGAATATCATTCTAGTGAGAGAAAGTCTTTGTAGAGAGAGAAAGTTGCAATTTGTAATGTTGTGATTGAGATCAATGACATATGAATTCGAAATCTCATCTTGAGTAATTGTTACTGATTTAGAACTTGATATTGGGAATAACAATTGGTATCAGAGCAGATCCAAAGTGAAATCAGATCAAGAAATTCAAGAAATTGTTGGTTCGTCACTGTTCTAGAGCAGAAAATCGAATTCTGAGTTTGAGTGTGTTTTTGGAGCAGATTTTGATTAGGAATTGTTCCAAAAGTGTAATAGATCGAGTCTATTTACTTTAATTTCTGTATTGCATTGTAATATTCACGAACTTGTGATTTTGGTTGAGTTCGAAGTTCACGAGTCCTGTGCACTGTATTTGAGTCGATTTTTACATTTTTGTGTATTTGATCGAAAATCAGTGTTAGTTTTGTGTTCTAGATGTTTAAACGAGTGAATTGTTGAAATTTAGTGTTGAAATTCTAGGTTTAAATGAGTTTTTGGTGCGATTTTGTTCGGTTTTAGATGTTTGCGGGTGTTCTTCAAGTTTGCGTTTCATTCAAATAGGTTTGCGGGTCATTCAAAGGTTGCAGGTGTATTCAACGAGACACGCAAAGTGATATTTGCGTTTTCATCAACAACCGAGAAGCGAGTTTTGCGGGTGTAACTACAAACGCAAAGTTGGGTTTGCGTTGTAATATGAATCGCAAAGTTTATTGTTTATGTACAGTTGACACGCAAAGTTCATGACAAACGCAAAGTTGACAAACGAAAAGAATATCTAAGTGAAATCAGAGCATATCCAAAGTGAAATCAGATCAAGAAATTCAAGAAATTGTTGGTTCGTCACTATTCTTGAGCAGAAAATCGAATTATGAGTTTGAGTGTGTTTTTGGAGAAGATTTTGATTAGGAATTGTTCCAAAAGTGTAATAGATCCAGTCTATGTACTTTAATTTCTGTATTGCACTGTAATATTCACGAATTTGTGATTTTGGTTGAGTTCGAAGTTCACGAGTCTTGTGCACTGTATTTGAGTCAATTTTTACATTTTTGTGTATTTGATCGAAAATCAGTGTTAGTTTTGTGTTCTAGATGTTTAAATGAGTGAATTGTCGAAGTATAGAGTTGAATTTTAAGGTCTAAATGAGTTTTTGGTACAATTTTGTTCGATTTTAGAGGTTTGCGGGTCATTCATCAGGTTTGCGGGTCATTCTATCAGTACAGGTTTGCGTTTCAATCAAGAATCGAGAAGTACAAGTTTGCGTTTCTATTAAAGAATCGAGAAGCTAAGTATTGCGGGTGTAACATGACACGCAAAGTTTATCATTTGACACGCAAAGTTCATCAAATGCAAAGTAGAAAGATTGGAGCTCAGACACGTAAAGTGCGTCTTGCGGGTGTAAGTTAACACGCAAAGTGGTGGTTTGCGTTTGCCACTTGAACCGCAAAGTTAGGGTCTTTAATAGTGAAAATTTTCAAAAGTGTAATATGGTCTTTAATAGTGAATTTTTTTTTCTGAGAAATTTTCAAAAGTCTAATATGGTCTTTAATAGCGGGACCCCCGTGCTAAGTCTGCCTAGGGGGACAAAAGTTCTTTCTGTGATCAAAATCTCTGAATTTCTTTTCAAGATTTTTGTATTTGTCTTGTGCTTTTATTTGGATTAACGATCATTTTTGTCAAGTTCTATTTTGTTAACAGGTATTCAAGATGGGATATTTTGCTGATGATGAAAAGAAGTTTAAAGAGCTCAAAAAGGAGAATCAAAATCTTACTTCCTTAGTTGATAATTACACAAAGAGATCAAAGGGGTATAAAGATGAAAGAAATCAACTGAGAGAAGAAGTCAACAATTTAAAGAAGATAAATGAAGATCTACTAAAACAGACTTCTGGGCTTAGTGAAGATAAGGTAATAAGTTTGGAAACTGAGAACACTGAGCTGAAAAATAAAATCTTTGACTGGAAAAATCAGATTATCCAAATCCAGAAACAAGCATCTATTGAAAGTTATGAAGAGACGATTAAGAGTCTGGAAGATGCTAATGCTGAACTTCAAATGGAAATATCTGATCTGGAGAAAAAGATGGTCAAAGAAAGATCTGATTTTGAGACTGAAAAGACTTCATTTGCAAAGAAATTCTCAGACTTTTCCAGAAAATGTGCTGACGAGAAGAAAACGGTTGAGCTTAAATGCATTAAGCTTTCTCAACAGATTTATGAGTTTGAGAAAGTACTTATTCTGGAAAGAGAAAAGTTTGCAAAGGAAAGAAAGACCATAGAGAAAAAGAATGTTGGGATATTCAAAGAGATATCTAGTCAGAGAACAAATGATGAAATGGGCTTTGAGGAAGAAAGAAGCTTATTTGAAATAGAGATAAAGAAGCTAACTGCAAAGCTATCTGAGCTATCTACAATTGCATTGAAAGATCAACAAGTGAAGTCTGAGTTCAAGAGAGAGATTGACCTTCTTGTAAAAGAAAGAGACAGTTACTCTTCAAAGGTAAAAAAGCTTGAAAAGATTGTTTCAAAGGTGGTGGTGACTTAGCAGACGACTCCAGAGTCAAAAATCCACACACCTAGAAATAATTCAACTGACTTTAAAAAGACAGCCTCAAGCTCATACATGAAACCTGTTTCTTCAAGAAGGTTATTCAATTCATTCAATCAGATTCGTACTTCTAATATTTTCTATGATCAAAATGTAGATGGTTCGGGTACACAAAGAAGAAGAAGGAAATATAATGAAGAGAAGCTGGTATGGAAAGTAAAACCAGTAGATGAAGAGAAGAATAATGAGAAAAAGAAAGGAAAGAAGGAAGAGAAGAAAAGTAACAAATCATTTGTACATGCATCAACAGCCAAGAAGAACAACGTGCTGAAAGGTAAACCTGATCATGCTTACTCGAGAGATCAAATGTTCAGGATATCTAAAAATAGGTATTGTTCTTACTGTAATCCATATGATTTTGTACATGAAGCAAGTGATCATTACTGGTATGGTTATTACTCAGTTACTCCCATTCGAACTGCAACTAACACACATGGACCCAAATACCAGTGGGTACCAAAACCGAAGATTGATTATGTGTTGCAGGCACCACAAGTAAAGGGGGAGTAAGAGAACAATGGCTCTTGAATAACACAGTTCAAGACCCGTACCTCAATGTCAAGAACGATGGCTTCTAAGTACATCAGCTTAGGACCCGTACTTCAAAGGAGTTTGACTTCTAAACACAACAGTTTAGGACTCGTACTTCAATGATGAAAAAGAGATGCTACTCCCGGGATGATAAGAGATTGTACTCCGATACTCCAACGAGGATATCAACCTTCAAGGGGGAGTACATATTTTTCTGAAATTTTTGCATCCGATAGATATGACGAACTACATTCCAAAAGGAGTTGTAGATTTCTATCATGTGTTTTATAACTGACATATTTTTAGATGCATAATTTCAGGGGGAATAAAAGAATTATGATTTCTGATTATTTCTGATCAGAACTCGTTCTTTAATTGTTTTACTGCTTTATGTCATTTTAATTTTAGAATAAATTTTGTGCATAAATTTTGACTAGACTTTGAGACTTATACAGGATGAGAGAAGTTGACATGATCATATCTTAATGACTTCAGCTGACTGTATGAGAATTAAGATTGCGCGAAAAGGTAAATTTCTTATCTTAATCTCAAATATATCTGGAAGAAGGACAACTTTCAGGTATAGAAAACATGTTCTTAAATGTTCAAACCACTTCCCGATTTTTAACAGATTTTATAATTTGGAAGTGTGATTTTAAATGTTTTTTTTATTTTTATTTTTGTGCTTAATTGATAACCAAACCGTGTGTATCCACAGATAAATACTTGCGTATTGTCTTTTCTATATACTTTCAAGTATTCACACACACCGGTTTGACTTTGTTCAACATGTTCTTACCATGTCTCTAAATTGAAACAATTTTTCTTCGATGGTAAGATACTCCGCTTGTATTCAAAGAATTTTGAGTGATATTTCATTTCGAAACGGTCATTTCAAGAATGTCTATATTTTGTTTCGTATAGACAAATATCAATTATTCTTGACCATAAGCTTTAATTGCTATATCATTCATTTCTGATCATTTTCATACAATGTCAGATTTTAAAACAAGTCTTTTGCATTCATTTTCATTCATTCAATATACTTGTTTGAGAATACTTCAATGTTTAAAAATGCTCAAATCTTCATTATTATTTCATCTGAGCATCCATTTATCTGACATTTGTATATGAGCTTTAACTGTTATAGCTAAATCATTTGAGCAACACATTTTTTTAGGAACTATGGGTTCTTTGTGCTAGGAATTAACTAAACTTTTATGGATTCACGTTAACCAGTGTTTCCTACCCATGAAGTTAATCCCTTAGTGATTGAGTGTGAGGAGTCAAAAGAAATGAGTGTGGGTGTGTTGAGGTAAAATGGAAAAGAGAGTTTGGTTAGTAGTGAACTTATTGATTAAAAAGAAAGAGGGTGAGAGATCAGAGTAAAAGAATATCAAACTCTGCACCAACTACTTTCTGAGCCGGGCAGCCACATTACTAGCGTTTCACAACTCTTTGGTGAACGTTATTGAAACAGGCAATTAGCCCATGCCAACTCTTGCTTAAACCCCACCAACCACTCATTTTCTTCTCAAAAAGAAAATGTTTCATATTTTCTGGGGACGCAACATATAATCTATCTGGTTTTCATTTAGAAAATCTAGATATTGAAAAAGAAGGAAGTCTGCCCCACCTTCGCACTTCAATCATGCACTTAGAGTCTGTGTTTATCTACTGTTGTCTTAGTGGTTTACCCTATGTTGAGCCTTATAAAAGCAATCATTTGTGCTTAATTCTTTCTACACGTGCACAAACACACAAAGAATTGTTTCTTTGTCATAACATTCATAGAAATTGCCTTTGTGGTGTTTCGATGATTGGATGGAAGCCCTGGGGGAGTGAACATCAAAAAGCTCCTTTATATTGTGTAATCGTTACACACAGTAACTTCGTGTTACTGACAGACATTTTAACTGATTCATCTGTTGATTAAGGAGTTACGTGTTCTTATTTTGTCTGGATTTGCAAAGATCTAGATTAATACTTGGTTATGGATCACTGAATCAGAGGCTCAGTTGTACAGATCAGAATGGTTAATAACATTTCTTGGAAGAAAAGTTTTGATGATCTAGATGCTCTATTCATCAAAAAGGGGGAGATGGTATGAAGAAATGTTAAAGTTTTTGAAGTTAAAGGGAGATGGTTTCAAAGAAATGATAAAGATTTGAAGATGATCAAAGAATTTCTGAAGTTTTGAGGAAATTTTCTTTGAAGATTATTTGCTGAAGCAATTCAAGCTGATTCTGAAGATAATTTCTTTCCACAAGTCTAAAAGCGTTCTATATGAAGTTTTGGGGAGATTGTTCATCATTTGAAGACAGTTTTGGAAAGAAAAATATCAATGAAAAAAGGGGAGATTATTTTGATAAAGCTTAAAGTGAAGAACTGACTTGCTAGATCTTTCAACAGTGATCTTGAATCCAAAGGGGGAGATTGTTAGAGCATAAATTTGTTGGATACAAGATCAAGAATAATGAAGGTCAAAGTTGAGAAAGTCAAAGCTGTTAAAGTCAAATCTCATTTAAAGTCAAAGTCTATTTGTAATAAGTCAATGTATTTTTGTATTTGTATTTTTCCTTGTAATAGTTAGGTAGTATAAATAGTTTTTCTTTCTTTGTATTTTGTAGAAAAATTAATTGAAGAATATTCAGTTACATTTAGAGAGAGAAAGTTAGAGAGAGAGAGAGAGGTCGTTGGAGAGAGTTCTAGAGAGAGAGATATTGTAATCTTGATTTTGAGAAGTTAATCAAACAGGTATTTGATTCTTATTCTTGTTTGTTTGATTAATCTTGATTTAGAAACTAGAATCTGGAACAATCAAGAAGCGAGAAGAACGAAAGGATGAACTAGGAAGATGCTACAACTGTGGCAAATTTGGGCATTTCTCAAGGGACTGCAAATTCAAGAAAGTAAAGAACTTAGAGTACTACGCAAGAAAGACACTTATTGCCAAGAAAGTTGAAGAAGGAAAAGTGCTAATGGCTGAAGAAGAGAACTGGTTGTATCAAAGTTCCGATGACGAGGAGCAAGCTCACTTCACCCAAGTATCTTATATGGCAAAGCTGGAGGGTGACGATGAAGACTCTGAGACACAATCCGAAGATGCAAACTCTGAGGTAAGCGACAATTTTGAACTTATTGAATCTTTAATGGCCCAAATACATGGTATGAAAGATGAATTTTCTTTACTGAAAGGCAAACTTAGCTATGCACATCAATCTGCATCAAGCCTTCGTGATGAAAATGCCATTTTAAAAGTGGTTGTGGAAGAAAAAAAAAAAGGAAAAAGACGATTTAAAAGCTGAAAAAGCGTCTTTAAAAGAAAAAATATCTGGTTTAGAAACAGATCTTGTGAATCTTAATGCTGAAAAGGGTGGGTTTCAAATAAAATTTGAAGTTTGTTATAAAGAAAGAAATGAAGCTTACACCAAAATCAAGCAACTGGAGGACATTAATATGAAACGAGGTCAGACTGAGCAAACATTAAATCTGTTGACCAATAAACTCCAAGACGAAAGGTTTTATAAACTAAAACCAGGTTTGGGTGTGCCAATTAACGAAATTTTGAAAAAGGCACCGGAGCACTTATATAACTTTGATAAATTTGGCTCCGCAATAAAACTCATTCCTGACATTCGTGCTACTTTTGTTGAAGAAAGTACTCCTACACCATTATCTGAGACCAAAGGTCAAGAAGAAATTGGAAAGAACAAGTCTGGTGACACTGATTCTCAAAATCCTTTTAAATCAGTTGGTTTTCACTATGGCGATTTAAATAAAATCTATGCGACTCGAAAGATCGTATTTACTGAGTATGAATCACTATTTACCACACCTTCCAACGAATCAGTTAGCACCAACACAATCCTACCTAAGACTGCATGCGGATATGATGAGTATGAATCGGATGTTGATCCATCTACTATGCCATCAGTCTCAAATCCCATTGATTCTAAACCTTTACTTGTTGAAGAGGTTGAAGAAGAACATGCTATCACGAATGGCTCTTGTTCTCAGAATGAAAAACTGGAGTTTATTGAGCTCATGACTGAAAAGTTATTTTCTGAAATCATGAATGCTTCAGACTCTGATCCTATTTCTATTCCAAAGGAGTCGAATTCTGTGAGTGATCATACATCTGACTTGACGAAAAAAATTGATTTGTTGCAACAGTCTCTTGATGTGGTTGAAGATGAAAACTTTGATCTCAAGTTTAAACTTGAAAAATCTTTGAAAGAAAATCAAGAGCTTTGCACATAAATCAATGATTTGAAAATTACTCTGTTTAAAAATGCTTCAAATGAAAAACAGATGTTCAACGATCCAAGCTGGAAGGTTAGAACAAATCCAGAATTTGATGCTCCTACAAAACTTTCAGTTGTTTACTCTGACTGTCCTGAATATCCACCGAGCATCTTTGAAACGGGTGAAACTTTAAGTAATTCAAGAAAAGAATAACCTTCTAAGATAGAGACTAACAAGGTTCTTGTTTCTGTTTCAGATATAAAAGGAAAAGGAGTTGGGAGAAGTAAGAAGAATAAAGATCTTAGTTTGAATAAAAATAACAGTTTGAATTCTAGCAGTTGTACTACAACCAATATTATTTTGAAAAGTAATTCTTTTGATGGACATGAATGTACGATTTTTTCCGATAAATCTATGTTTATGAACTTTGCTCGAAAGAATCTATATTGTAAACACTGCTGGGATAATTCTTTCAAATACTACTCCCCTCCAAAGTCCAAAAAGAGAAAAAGAAATGCTAAATTGAACCCTAGGTCTAATTCTAATTCTAATTCTTCTACACAACCCAAAGTGTATCGAGCTAAGGTTGCCAATCCTACTTCTAAAAAGCACTTTCAGGAACTGAATGTTAAGATGGTTTGGAAATGGGTTTCAAAACCGCGTTATGAATGGAGAGTGAAAGTCAAACCAGATGATATTCCTGAGTTGCTTGATGCTAACCGCGAAGGACCCATCCTGATATGGGTACCTAAGCAAAACTAATTGTCACTTTTGCAGGCTTCGCGATTGTGGGTAATAGATTCCGGATGTTCACGCCACATGACAGGATTCAAGAACCTCTTGCATAACTATGTGGAGGAGCCTGCCGGAGCAGTTAGATTTGCCAATTCTGAAGCCGAAGGCCACGTCAGAAAATATGGAATTCTCGATAACGGTGTTGTGAAGATTCAAAAAGTGGTATATGTTTAAGGACTTGATCACAATCTAGTTAGTTCCAGTCACTTCTGTGACATGAAATATCAAGTCCGCTTCACAACCACTTATTGCTATCTAGAGGACCCCGATGGTTACGAAGTCTGCAAAGCTGAGCGCCATGGAAATCTATACTATGTAGATTTTCCCACACTGTCTACCACACGTCCTGTATGTCTACTAGCCAAAGCAACTAAGGCACAATCGTGGACGTGGCATCGACGCTTGTCTCATAAGAATTTTCTATCTATAGCGAAGCTACAAAGACAAGGTCTGGTCAAAGGTCTACCAGAAATGAGGTTCGAGAAAAACTCACTCTATTCTGCATGTGAGTTGGGCAAAATGAAGCGTAGCTCATTCAAGTCCAAATCTGAATCATCGACCTCATCTGCACTGGAACTTCTTCATATGGATCTTTGTGGCCCAATGCGCACATCATCTATCAACGGCAAGAAATATGTGTTGGTGATGATAAATGACTACTCAAGGTATACATGGCTCGAGTTTTTTTGCAACAAGTCAGATGTGGCAGAGTTGATTATCGCTTTCATCAAGCGCATTCAAGTACGTCTTCAACTGCCAGTCAGAACCATTCACAGTGACAATGGCACGGAGTTCAAGAACGACACCCTGAAGAGTTATCTTACTTCCGTGGGTATTTCACACAATTTCTCCGCAGCCTACACTCCACATCAAAACGGCATTGCTGAATGGAAGAACCGCACTCTGGTTGAAGCAGCTCGTACTATGCTTGCTTACTCGGATCTACCCATGTACCTTTGGGCTGAGGCAGTCGCCACAACATGTTTTACACAGAACCGTACCATTGTGGTCAAGCGCTTTAATAAGACAACATATGAGTTAATCAACAATGTGTTACATTCTAAAAGAGCGTCAAGGATTATCAAAGTTTGATAAGAAAGCGGATGAAGGATATCTCGTTGGATACTCTCTGTCATCCAAAGCTTATCGAATTTACATTATTCGAACCAAGACGGTTGTTGAGAGCATGAATGTCTCCTTTGATGAGAATTCAACAAGGACTTTTGGACACAACAGTTCAGAACTCGTAATTAAGGACAAAGATTCTATTCAATCTCGAATAGAACCAGCTTCTCAAGGATCCACTTCTACTAAATCTAACTCTACTTCATCTGAGTTAGATTTACTGTTTATTGTTGCCTTTGATGATATATGTGCAGATTTTGAAAATGGCATATCAACATCAATAACAAGTGGTTCAGGCTCGAAGGTCCCTACTATATCTGAAGAATTATCTGGACCTTCCGAAGAAGTCACTGAAACTTCATCTATATCAGGTACAACTCAAACGTTCGTTTCTGACTCTACTAATGTTGAATCTGTTTCTACAGATAGTTCTTCTGGAAACGAAGTCACGAGCAATTCAACTGCAAGTCCAGCAGCTTCAGTGTCAGAAAAACCAGTACAAGATGTCTCGAGTACATCTATGGAGCAACCTACCGTACAAGATGAAAACGATGCGTCAAATACGCAACAACCAGTTGAAGCTCTACCAAGCACACATCGTTCGACGAAGGATCATCCCCTGGAAATGTGATAGGTGACGTACAATCTGGTGTCACAACAAGATCTGCAACAACTAACTTCTGCATGTTTTCAAGCTTCCTCAGTTCCTTAGAGATAAAGAAAGTGGCTGAAGCTCTACGTGATCCATTCTAATTTCTGCTATGCAAGACGAGCTTCAACAATTCAAAAGGAACAAGGTATGGCGCTTGATCCCACTACCTAAAGGTAAATCCGTTATTGGACCATAGTGGGTGTTCAGAAATAAGAAAGAGGAAGCTGGAGTAGTCGTGAGAAACAAAGCTCAACTGGTTGCCAAAAGGTATAGTCAACAAGAGGGCATTGACTATGATGAAACATTCGCCCCGGTTGCAAGGATCGAAGCCATCAGAATCTTTCTAGCATATGCAACGCACAAAAACTTTATTGTCTATCAAATGGACGTAAAGTCGGCTTTTCTGAACGGCGTTTTGCATGAGGAGGTTTGCGTGGCTCAACCTGAAGGTTTCGTTGATCCTCATCACCCTGATCATATCTACGTCCTAGACATAGCATTGTATGGTCTTAAACAAGCACCGCGAGCCTGGTAGGAAACTCTCACTAAATTTCTACTTGCTTCTGGTTTCAAGAAAGGTACTGTTGATACAACCTTATTTCTTAAAAGGCAAGGTGAGGACTTGATTCTTATTCAGATTTATGTTGATGACATAATATTTGGGTCGACAAATCCGAAATTTTGCAAGAACTTTTCAAAGATAATGGAAACAAAGTTTCAAATGTCGATGATGGGTGAATTGAATTTCTTTCTTGGTCTACAAGTAAAGCAATTACCCGAAGGCATATTTAATAATCAAGCTAAATATATAAACGATATTTTGAAAAAGTTCAATATGTCAGGTAGTTCAGTCATGAAAACACCAATGGCTACTGGTACACTCTTAGACGCGGATCCCTCCGGGAAACCTGTTGATCAAAAGGTGTATCGTAGCATGATTGGTTCTTTACTTTATCTAACTGCCACTCGCCCGGATATAATGTTTGCCACATGTTTTTGTTCGAGATATCAATCTAATCCTAAAGAGTCGCACTTAACTGCTGTTAAGCGAATCCTTAGATATCTCAAAGGCTCGCCTAATCTAGGCCTTTGGTATCCAAAGGATTCTCGTTTTGAACTAACTGCCTTTACAGATGCTGATCATGCAGGATGTAAGTTAGACCGGAAAAGCACCTCTGGATCATGTCAATTCATAGGTGACAAACTTGTGAGATGGACTTCAAAGAAACAAAACTGTGTTTCAACATCCACTGCCGAGGCTGAGTATGTAGCTGCTGCTAGTTGTTGTTCTCAAGTCCTCTGGATGACGACACAGTTAAGGGACTTTGGATACAACTACAAGCGTGTTCCTATTTATTGTGATTCAAAGAGTGCCATATCTATAACTGCTAACCCGGTACTGCATTCGAAGACCAAGCATATCGACGTATGCTATCACTTCATTAAGGATCATGTAGAAAAAGGTAATATTGAAATGCACTTCGTTCAAACTGACTTCCAATTAGCTGATCTTTTCACCAAGCCATTGGATGAAAAGCGATTTCAATTTCTCATCAGCAAACTTGGTATGTTGAACATGTCTTAGACCTTACTCATGATTCTAGGGGAAATATTCTATGTTTTTATCTTGTGTGTTATTTTTAAACTGTTGCTAACGAGAGAGGAATCATTTTCATAAATGATTACCCTTATTCCTTTTATTTATGCAGGTTTGGTCTAGTGACAATGGCTTCTAATCACATCGGATTAGAACCCGCACTTCATTGCCTTATTTTTCTGTTTTTTTCTTAATCTTAAAAAAAATAAAAGAAAATTATATTTACATTAAGTTAAGGGGGAGAATATCTGTGATATTAACAGATTTTTGGATACTTAAATGCTTAACTGACCGTGTGTTCTTAAAGATAAATACTTGCGTTTTATCTTGTCAATATACTTTGTCAAGTATTCATACACATAACGGTTCAGAACATTCTATTTGACTTTGTTATTACCATTATCAAAAGTTAAATCTTTCTATGGTAATACTCACGTTCTTTGTATTCCCTGTTGATTGAATCAAACGTCATTTCATGTGCTTTCATTGAAAATATGTTTATATATTGTTCATATAAACAACATTCGTTTTTGATTCTCCAAAATATTATTCTTCATGATAAAATGATATGAGCTTAATTGTCAAACTCTTTTAGTTTGAGGGGGAGAATTGCATCGTCAAACATAGCTGTTTTGACATCTCCGAAAGTCTTATTTTTCATGTAACAAGTGGTATTTGTGATTACATGTACAATAACCTGTCGAACAACATGATCTTATAGGATAATACATGGGATTGAGTGTGTGAGCTTAATAGAACTTCCATGGATTCACAATAACCAGTGTTTCCTACCTAGGAAGTATTCCCTGAGTGATTGAGGGGAGAGGGGTAAAAAGAATTGAGTGATGGTGTGTGAAGAGGTAAAATGGAAAAGAGAGACTGGTTAGAAGTGAGCATTAAAAGAAAGAGGGTGAGTGAACAGAGTAAAAAAAATATTAGACTCTGCACCAAACCACTTTCTGAGCCGGGCAACCACATAATCTGATTGGTTCACATTCTTTGGTGACTATCATTGAAAAAGGAAACTAGCCCATGCCATCTCTTGCATATAACCCCACCAACTACTCATTCTTTTCTCAAAAAGAGAATGTTTCACATTTTCTGGGGACGCAGCACATATGCTATTGGTTCTTCATTTGGAAGATACTAATATTGAATAAGAAGGAAAGTTGCCCCACCTTCGAACCCTTTCTCATGCATATTGAGTCTTTGTATAATTTGTTGTTGTCTCAACAAGTTTACATACTTTGAGCCTAAATTCAAAAGCAATCACCTATGCTTAAATTCTTTCATACACATTCACGAACACACATAAATTTGTTTTTTGTCAGAACGTTCATAGATAACCATGTGTTATTCGATGATTGAATGGAAGACCTGGGGAGCCAACATCAAAACCAACTCCTTATATAGTAACTTTGTGTTACTAAGTAACTTTGTGTTACTGACAGGCATTCTAACTGAGTCATTTGTTGATTCAGGGTTACAACTCTTAAACTGTTTGAATTTGCAAAGATTTAAACGGTTACATTTGACTATTTTTATCTGAAAAGATTGAAATAATCACTTTTTCCATCTGGGAAGACTGCTCTTATTTCCATACAGGGCTCGTTATATGATGAAGATTGTGCTTACGTGATCATACACAATGGGGGAGATTGTCTTGAAAAGGGGGATATTGTTTTGCAAAGTTTTGATGATAATGATTCTCACCACTCATCAAAAAGGGGGAGAAGATATAGAAAGGGAGATTACAATCTGAAGATCTGAAGATTTCAAAGATTTTAAAGATTTTAAAGATATCAAGTTTTGAAGCGATCAAAGAAAAGTGAAGACCCGAAGACAATTGTCAATTTTTTTTAATCTTGAATCCAAAGGGGAGATTGTTGGATCAAATAATTGTATTAAAGATTAAAGTTAAAGTTAAGGGTTTAAACTGCAATTGTGTCAAAGTTATTTAGAGAGTTTATTATGTAATAAGTAAATAGTTATTTGTAAATGGGCCTAAAGCCTATTAGAAAGCCCATTATGATTAAAGCCCATATGGCCTGGGTATTTATAGTTTTTGTTAGTTTAGTTTTAGGGTTAGTGTTGGGAACTGAAGAAATGCCAAGTACAGTTAATGCTGCTAGCAGAATCTGATTACTACTTCTGAGGTTAATGCTGCCAGTTGAAGTTAATACTGCTGAAAGAAATTACTACTGCTAAGCAAGTTTAGTACTTCTAAGTAGTTAGTACTGCTGGAGTTAGTACTGCTAGAAGAAAGTTAATACTGCTGAACATGGTTAGTACTGCTGAACTAAATACTGCTCAGAGTATTAATGCTGCTGAAGATTAATACTGCTTATAAGATGAAGATTCAGTATGGCAAGGATGACAGCTGGATTATATGAAGATAATATGGAAAGATTGAAGATAAATATAGAAGATTATTTTGAAGATCTTTTATTATTTTGTAATTATCTTTTGTCTTCAGTATATGTATAGAATAGTTTGTTTCTTTAGTTGTAATATTCATTCTGAGTATTAGTTTTTGATAGAGAGAATCAACCTCAAGGTTAGATCCCTAATTCTAGAGAAGTAGAATTCGTATTGGTGAGTCTGATCATCAATATTGAGGTTGTGTGTAAAAGCTTCTGACTTTCAATCATTCAATAAGAGTTTGCAAGTTGTTTATCAAAATTACTGTTTGTTTACTGTTTCATTGAATATCAAAGTGTTATTCCGCAAACTTCTTTGATATTGTTTTCTGAGAGTTTATTCTTGTTTAGAATTAAGATCCTGACAAGTGGTATCAGAGCTTGTATTCTCAAAAATCTCATTCATCATGGAAAACGCAGTTGAATCAAACAGTACCCTAGTCTCAAAGGTCCCAATGCTTAGATCCAATGAATTCGACATGTGGAAGATTAGAATAAAACAATACATTCTTCTCACTGATTACTCTATGTGGGAAATCATTGAGAATGGCCCATCTGATGCAGGAAAGATTGGTGCAGATGGAAAGAGAACTCCACCAAAGACAGATGCAAAAAGAAAGACAAGGCAGACAGAGATGAAAGCCTTGAGCACTCTGCTCTTGGCCATTCCCAATGAATATCAACACCAATTCTGCAGTTGCACTGATGCACAGATGCTCTGGAATGCTCTAGAGAAGAGATTCTTAGGTACCAAAAGTACCAAGAGAAATCAGAAGGCTATATTAAAGCAACAATATGAGAACTTTATGTCAACCAAGAATGAGTCCATGACTCAAACTTTTGACAGGTTCAACAAGCTAATTGGTGAACTAGCTACTGTGGGAGTATAAATTGATCAAGATGATCTAAACAGGAAGTTCTTAAGGTCCCTGGGTGATGAATAGACCATGTATACTGTCTCTTTCAGACAGAATGATCAACTGGAAGAAAAGGAACTTGATGATCTATACAATGATCTAAGAGTTTTCGAATCTGAGGTAGAGGCTAAGAAGAAACCTTCTGGGTATGTTCACAATGCTGCACTGTTATCAACATCAATTAATTCTACCTCCAACCCTGAATCAGTTAGTGCTGCTAATGGAGCAAATCAAGAGAAAGGCACTGAATCTGTGTTTGAAGCCTTTCTGTCCAGTCATGGAAACTCTTCTCTAATTAATGATGACTTGGAACAACTCCATCCAGATGATCTTGAAGAGATGGAGATTAAATGGCAGATGGCCATGCTCTCTATGAGAGTAAAGAAGTTCATCAAGAGAACTGGGAGGAACAACTTCTCCCAAAGAAGAGAAGATGGAGCAGGTTTTGACAAGTCAAAGGTGGAATGTTATAAATGTCATCAAAAGGGACACTTTGCTTGGAAATGCGGAAGTGGAGTGTCTCACAACAACAACCACCAACAAGCACAGTCTTGAAGCTTCAATAATAACAGAAACTCTGCACAAGCCCTAGTCTCTCAACAAGGTATGTGGTTTGATTGGAGTGATCAAGCTGAAGAGGCTATCCAAAACCAAACTCTAATGGCAGAGGTCTCTGATCTCCTGTCAGGATCGAATTTCTTAACAAGAATAAAGTCTTAGAAACAATATCAAAGAAGTTGCGGAATAACACTTTGATATTCAATGTAACAGTAAACAAACCGTATATGATTAACAACTTGTAAACTTGTATTCAATGATCAAATCACAAGATTGCACACTCAATCTCAATCTTGAAGAACAAACTCTTTCAAGACGAATTTTACTTCTCTAGAATTAGGATCTATGCCTTGAGATTGATTCTCTCTAAAACAAAAACTTAGAATTAAATCTATATCAAAACTATTCTGTCAATTCTATACATATACTAAATAAAAGATAATTACAATAAATAAAATATCTTTAGTATATCTTCCATGAATATCTTCAGAATATCCAGCTGTCATTCTTCTAATTTGAATCTTCATCTTATAAGCAGCACTAATCAGCTTGGCAGTATTAACTACTAAGCAGCACTAACCACTAGCAGCACTAACTAGCTAAGCAGTACTAACTTTGTTCAAGCAGCACTAACTTTGACTAGCAGTATTAATTCTACTAGCAGTAGTAATACTCAGCAGTATTAAATATTGAAGTCCTCTGGCAGTAGTAATCTTGTACTAGCAGCATTAACCATACTTGGTAAATTTTTCAGTTCCCAACAATCTCCCCCTAACTTGACTTTTAGGAAGAGAAGTCAAGTTTTTCAGATCTGATCTTTAAGATGCTTTCAACACCTCAGGTTTAGTTTCCCAAATTTGGATCTAGCCCCAGACTTTGATTTACAGTTCTTCTCACCACAATTTTAGCCATCTCTTAATCCTTTGTGCATACCAGTGTAGCTTTAAGCATCCCTTCTAGCTTCTCCTTGCTATGCTCATAGATTTTGTCCACCAGGTAGTATTCATGATAACAGTTGTCAATAGTAATCATGTATAGTCCACAGTTTTCAAATAGTATCCATTTATCAATCTTCTTGAATATAAACTCATGATTATGATCTTTAATCCTATAAGCCACTCTTTCTAGATCAAACATCATTCACAAGTATTCCAATGTTACCTTGAGAAGATTTTCTTCAGTACCTTTCAACACGGGCTCATAGAGTTTCATCCCTACTGTGTACAATTCTTCTATATCAGCTCTTGAACAACTTCTGATAACTCTCCCCCATGTTGAATATGCTTCAAATGAACCATCATCTCTCTTGATTCTGAAGAAATTCTTTCCACTATCTCTTAGAATGTCCCAGAAAATGATCTCTGGAGCTTGCATAGATATTGGAACAGCCTTCAAAAATTCTACTATTGTCATGTAGAGATCCATACCCTCATCAGTTTGCTTATTGAACTGTTCTGGAATTTGTACTGATTCTGCTAAAGGTACATCTGAAGGCTCTGCTGCATATTCTGCTGTTTCTTCCACTCTAGGCCTTTTAGACTGCCTTTTGGAAGCAATTGTCTTCACCCTCTTCCCAGATTTAGCTTCTACACCAACACCCTCTTCCCAGATTTAGCTTCTACACCAACACCCTCATGTTCTTCCTTCATCTCTTCAGCTTTATCTTTTGAAGGTGTGGTCTCCTCAGGAAATGGTTTATGAATATTCAGATCATGCCTTTCCTTCATTCTTCTCTCAGCCTCTTCCCTTTGAACTGAATCCCCTTGAAGCTTAGACATCTCTTTCTGGTACAGTTCTTCAACCTGATTGTATGCCATCTTGGTGAACGTCCCCCCTTTGACACCAATTGCACCTTTCAGAAAATTTATCATCTTTCTTCTTTCCTGATTGGCCAAAAATGTTTTGGAAGGTTGTCTTTTCTGTTTTTGAATTTGCATCTTTGTGACTTGAAGTTTCTTGGCTTGAGCTGCTTCTTTGATGCTTTTCTGATATTCTGCATTCAACTTTCTTGCTATGATCTTTGCAAGTTCTCTGTCTGTTTCTGTTTGCAACTGTTCCTCCTTTTCCATTTGGTCTTGAAGCTGCTTTGCTATTGCCTCATCCATTTCAATCTGGGACTTATCCTTTGCAGGCAGTTCAGCTTCAACCATCTTCTCCTTTCCTTTTCCTTTTGACTCCTTTGCCTTTTCTGTTTCCTTCTGTTGAATTCCTCCTTCATTGATGACTACTCCCTTGGCCTCTTGAGTAGCCTTAGGAGTGTCATTTTTGGCTTTAACTAGTGTTTCTGCAATCTCCAGTTCCTCCACAGAAAGCCCTGCTGTTTCTTTTATCTCAGCAGCATTAACTGTTTCTGCTGCTTGAGCAGTATTAACAGTTTCTACTGCTGCTTGTTCTATTTCAATTCTTGATTCTTGCTCCCCCTCAACTGTTTCTTTATCCCCTTCACCATCAAATCACTCTTCAGAATGTCTTTCCTTCTCTGTTTCATTCTCTTTATTCTCCCCCTTGTTGGAAGCATCTTTTTCAGGTTTCCTCTGCCTCAACACATATTGTTTTCTCCTCTTCTTCTGTACAAGCTTTGTCACCATCTTCTTTAATTTGGCAATCTGAACTTGTTGTGATAGGATTACCAGCTTCATCTCTTCAATTTCTTTCCCTTGTTTAAGAACATCTTGGTTGATATTGCCCATTGTTTCCATCAATTCATAGTAGTTATATCTGTCCTCACCTTCTCCAGAAGTGTTACCCTCTATTGAAGGATCATGGGATCTTTTTGTAGTGGAAGCCTTCTGCCTAACATAAGCACTATCTACCCCCGTGGTTTCTTGGCACCTGGGACCTTTGAATGATTGCTCATTCAAAGTTGCCATGGGGGAGGTCTTATTTATGTTACCACTGTCCTTCTCTGTGCTAGCAGAAGTAGTGGCAGCCTGCTCACCCATATGTTCTTCCTCCTCCTCCTCAGAGAGCACCTCCTTGGGGTTGGGAGACACCCCTTTGGTTTCCCTATTGATATTCTCTAAAGGAGAATTCTCCCTTAGAGGGCTTAAAGGCTGAGTGGGTGAAGGTACAAGAAGGGAAGGAGCCTTCTTTACCTGTTTCCTTTTGTAAGTTTGGGTAATTGGTGAAGTTGGTTTATCAAGAAGAGACTGGGGAATTGATATAGAGTGCGAAGGTTGGGATTGGCTAGCAGTGGGATGGTCTAATGGGGGCCTTGACCCTGCTGCCATACCTTCATTAGTGTGGGACACCACCATCATTGTAGAGAACAATGGGATGTCAACTCCTTCCGAGTCCCCAGCAGATCTTCTCATATTTGAGAAAACCTTGCCTTTAGGGGGTTTAGGTACATATACCCCATCAAAATGAGACATATCCGTCAATTCGTGGGTGATAACTTCTTGGACAAACCTGGGGTACATGTAAAAGCTCTTTTTTCTTCCCAAGTTTGAGACAAGATCACTGAAAATCATTCTAGAAAAATTGTACTTTCTGGCAGTGGCCAAGTACACCAAAGCATAAGCAATGGTGCTACTGAACTCACTCCATCCAGTAGTTATTTTAGAGATACAGTGCATAAGGGTATGGACAAAGAAACTCCATTGGGGTGAAAATTTGGCTTTTGAGAACTTGAACACACCAAATGGGCCTCCATACCCCATTCTTGTAAGAGTAGAAAACAGTTCATCATTAGAGATAGAAGTTATACCAGAGGCATCGTCTAGACGTAGACTAATGCGAATTACCTCTTCAGTAACTGTCAAGGGCTTGCCACACACCTTTGTCTTGATCATTTGCACACCATTCTCAGTAACAATGGTGGCATTTGCCCAGAATTGCCTTTGATGCTCGATATAGATTGGTGGCGATACAGTGAGAGCATGGGCAATATGGGTTGTCTTGAGGAAATTCACAATCTGGTGGAAACCAGCGGCCTGTTTGGGCTTCTGTAACATCGCGATTTCATTGTGCTCGTCTGTGAATGCCATTGATCTTGAACGTTCTTGCCTGAAAACTTTGAACTTGAGAGAGAAAGGGTTTAGAGCGCAAGTGAACAGTATGCAAAGAGTCGTTATGAACTTTTTAGGCGGGCAAAGGATATTTATAGTATTCGGGACATAAGCAGTATTAACCAAGAGCAGTATTAACGGACAAGCAGTATTAACTGAGAGCAGTAGTAACCACTAGGAGTATTAATTAACTAGCAGCATTAACTGAGAGCAGTATTAACCACTAGTAGCATTAACTGAGAGCAGTATTAACCACTAGTAGTATTAACTTAGAGCAGTATTAACCACTAGTAGTATTAACCACTAGCAGTATTAACTACCTAGCAGTATTAACTGAGAGCAGTATTAACCACTAGTAGTATTAACTAACTAGCAGTATTAACTGAGAGCAGTATTAACCACTAGCAGTATTAATTGTGCACTGGCAGTATTAAAACTGTACTGACAATATTAACCATACTTACTCTTTTAAGCTTGTGATGAACTGAGTACTGCTATGTATTCCCTGAAAAGGAAGATTAGTAACACCAAGAATAAATAATATACAGGAGTTTAACGACTTTTTGAGAAGGTGCTTATTCAGAGTTGATCATTCCCACACTTGTTACCAAGAAAGTGAATCTACCCACATCAAAGGTGTTAGTGTATAAAAGTGTTGGAAAGTAAATAACATTTAATTGTATTTGATTTGTATTTGTAAAAAGGCCTTGGGCCTATTGGGCTTAGTTGTAGATGGGCTTGGGCTTAATGTTGTAACAAGGGAGTGTAGATATGGACTATAAATAAGTGTCTTGAGTTGTAATATTTCATAATTCCAATTAATGAAAATGTAGTCCTTAAGCACTTTCTCTCTCTAGATTAGATTTACTTTCTCTCTCTAGAAAATAAAGTCCTTCTCCTATGCTAACTTGTTATACAAAAATGAAATGATCCAGATCTCGGACCTAACAAGTGGTATCAGAGCCAAACGATAACATTTTTATCGAAACGATTATCGGATCTCGACATTTCATGCGTTTTTAAGCCCGATCTAGTTGTAAGTTCATCGAATTCTTAAATCCTCTTGAAGTATTGTTCTTAATCGTATTCCAGATCTATCTCAATTCGTAGAATCGCATTTCGATAAATTTTGAGATTTTTCGATATTTTCGGTATCATTTTTCGCTTCAAATCTGTCGATCCGAAAATTCGTTGCATGAATCGATTTGAATTGTCAAGATCTATTCTTTATTGAATTTCGAGCGATCTACAAGTTTCGGATCTGAATTTTGTCGAAAATTGTGTGAGTTATGAGTATTTTAAAGAGAGTTCGCCGGAAAATATAGATCTGACCGGAATCTCGTCGGAATCTGAGGTTTGAGCATAGATATTGTCATATATCGTTCAAGAACTGTTCTAAATGTTTACCTCGATTGTTTGATGTATTTTTGAGCAACAAATTCGAGAAATTTTGATATGTGAACATCACCTCGCCGGAAAAACGTTTTTGCCGGATCTGCACTATTCACTCGCCGGAAAAACGGGATTCAAGTTGTGATATTGTCAAAATTATGTTCCAGATCTGTTCTACAACATTTATATAAGTTTTTGGATCGATTTAGAGCATGAAAATCGAGAAATATGCTCTGTGATTATAAAATCTCGCCAAAAAGTTGCGGTCACCGGATTTTTACTGTTCATCGCCGGAAAATTCGAGTTTGAGCTGCAATGTTGTCTAAAAATGTTTACTTGATGATTCATGAAGCTGTTAGATGCAATAATCAAGTTAATTGATTGTGATTTCATGTGTAAAAGTGAAAGAAAAAGTGAATACTACATGATTTCATGTCAAGAAGAAGGTGAATAGTGAACTAACGGACATCCGTTAGTCCCGTTAATTTTCTAACATTTTTGGTCCAAAAGTCAGTTAAATTTGACCAAAAATTGTTTCTCAACCCCTACCGAGTGGTGCATTATTATTTGTTCCCTCTTCAAGCAACACGTTTACGACTCTCAAGCGGAATTCTTATTCGATTCGCGGTTAATGACGGATTCGTTGTTAAACACTAAGTATGCACCGGTTCGTCACGTAAAATCCTCTTATTTTCATTCTTGTGGGCTTAACGTAACAAATTGGATTTCAACATTTTAAGATGCTTCGAAGTGCACTTAGTCGAGCTTATGGAATACTTCGGATCCGGTTTTAAAATCGAAAATTCAAGAGTGAGAGCAACATTAAAGGGGGAGCGGAGCCAATCATTGTCAACTTGTGCCAAAGTTTTACAAAGCAAATCAAGGGGGAGAGAAGATTAGAGCTTGAAAATGATTTACTTTCCAAAAATTTAGGGGGAGAATGTTAGTGTATAAAAGTGTTGGAAAGTAAATAACATTTAATTGTATTTGATTTGTATTTGTAAAAAGGCCTTGGGCCTATTGGGCTTAGTTGTAGATGGGCTTGGGCTTAATGTTGTAACAAGGGAGTGTAGATATGGACTATAAATAAGTGTCTTGAGTTGTAATATTTCATAATTCCAATTAATGAAAATGTAGTCCTTAAGCACTTTCTCTCTCTTGATTAGATTTACTTTCTCTCTCTAGAAAATAAAGTCCTTCTCCTATGCTAACTTGTTATACAAAAATGAAATGATCCAGATCTCGGACCTAACAAAAGGCTTTGGTGAATTGATCAGCAAACTGGTTGTCAGTATGAACTTTTACAACTTAAATAAGTTTCTTTTCATTACAGTCTCTTATGAAGTGATACCTGATCTCAATGTGCTTTGTCTTTGAGTGCTTGACAGGATCTAATTTCTTAACAAGAATAAAGTCACAGAAACAATATCAAAGAAGTTGCGGAATAACACTTTGATATTCAATGTAACAGTAAACAAACAGTATATGATTAACAACTTGTAAACTTGTATTCAATGATCAAATCACAAGATTACACACTCAATCTCAATCTTGAAGAACAAACTCTTTCAAGACGAATTCTACTTCTCCAGAATTAGGATCTATGCTTTGAGATTGATTCTCTCTAAAACAAAAACTTAGAATTATATCTATATCAAAACTATTCTGTCAATTCTATACATATACTAAGTAAAAGATAATTACAATAAATAAAATATATTCAGTATATCTTCCATGAATATCTTCAGAATATCCAGCTGTCATTCTTCTAATTCGAATCTTCATCTTATAAGCAACACTAATCAGCTTGGCAGTATTAACTACTAAGCAGCACTAACCACTAGCAGCACTAACTAGCTAAGCCGTACTAACTTTGTTCAAGCAGCACTAACTTTGACTAGCAGTATTAATTCTACTAGCAGTAGTAATACTCAGCAGTATTAACTATTGAAGTCCTCTGGCAGTAGTAATCTTGTACTAGCAGCATTAACCATACTTGGTAAATTCTTCAGTTCCCAACATCTCCCAACAGAGGTAACTTCTAATCTTTGTTCTCAAAATTGCATTAACAATGTTAAAAGGTACAGGGATCACAACCAGAACATGAGTGATGACCTTAAGAGATTAGAAAAGGACATAAAAGATTATGTGAGGATTGTTGAGAGGTTTGAAGATCAGATTAAGAGTTTTCAAGCCAATGAGATTCAACATTCATATGACACAAACTATTGGAAGTGGGAGAAGAATGACCTAGAACTCCAACAGACCAAATCTAAAGAGAAGAGTGATAAGTTAAGAGGAGAGTTAGCTAAAGTCAAGCTATATGTAGAAAAGTTTTCCAATGCTTCTCAAGCAATGGACTCTTTACTACAAACTCATATTCATGATAAACTGAGAAGAGGAATAGGGTGTAATACCACACCACCACCCTACAACAACAACTACATCCCTCCTAGTTCAGACTTGTTAGAGACAAAGGATAGGAAGGACCTGCCTGAGGGAGCCACTGAGATAGATCCCTTAGATGAAGTGGTTGTTGAGGATAAAAATGAGAAAGAAACTGTCAAGAATAAGGACAACACTGTGAGTGGTGAGATTCCTATAGAAAACCACATAATTAGCAATGAGGGATGTGGAAAGCATTGGGTAAAGTCCAATGAGATAGAGAAGACTGAGGGAAAGACCAAGAAGGTTCATTATAAACAGACTACTGTTGTGAACCCTATCCCTTGCAAACAGTGTATGTGTAATAAATCTGAGCCCCAAAAACATGATAAACCAAGGGGAAATCAGAGAAACTAGAATACTAAGTGGGCACAAAAACAAGGGATTGATCTGAGTAAAATCAATAGACCAAAACCCTGTTTTATTTGTGGAAAGCTTAATCACATTGCCAAATACTGCTATTTCAATCCTATGAACCAAAGGCTGAACTTTCAGAGACCTACTCAGAAACCCTTTGGTTATAGGAAGAAAGAAAAGAACCATGTGACTAAGAAAGTTGTGAAATCTAAAAGCCACATGAAGAAAAAGAATGTGGAAGACAGTGTCAAGATCTGGATACCCAAAAGCACTAAAGCTGTTAGTACTGCTATCACAAATAGTGCTGCTGACAGTGATAGTGCTGCTAGAAGCAATAATACTGCTACCAAGGTTAATACTGCCAAACCTGTTAGTACTGTTAACCTTGTTAGTACTTCTAAAGATAGTTCTGCTTCTAGTATTAGTGATTCTAGACAAATAATATTGACAAAGTACTCCAATAATAAGTGTTATGATTTTAAAAACCTCATCAAAAAGGAATGTAAGTATTTTGATGAGAAAGGGAGACCCAAGACCACTTTGGCTTGGGTTCCCAATCAATACTAATTGTTTAATCTAATGTGCAGGGCAACCAACAACTCAAGGGGAAGAGCATCTGGCATGTTGATAGTGGTTGCTCTAGGCACATGACAGGGAACATGTCATGCCTCAAGAATTTCAAGAAAATTGATGGTGGACATGTTGCCTTTGGTAATACTCCAAATGGAGGAAAGATAAGTGGTAAGGGGTATGTAACCAAAGGTAAAATGACCTTTGAAGATGTATTCTATGTTGAACAGTTAAGGTACAATCTGTTAAGTGTATCACAGGTTTGTGACAAACAACATAGTATATTAATTACAGATTCTGAATGTATTATCCTTGCTCCTAGATTCAAGGTAGTTGATGAAAAGATGGTACTACTAAGAACCCCCAGAAAGGATAATGTATATTGTTTGGATATGGAAAGTGTTTCATCTGATTCATCCTTAAATTGTCTTGTTTCAAAAGCTTCTCTGGATGAATCATCACTTTGGCACAGAAGGATGTGTCACATGAACTTTAAAACAATAAATAAGCTTGTTAAAAACAACCTTGTAAGAGGTTTGCCTTCTAAAGTATATTCATGTGATGATCATTGTGTTGCTTGTCTTAAAGGCAAACAACACAAAACTTCTCATAAGTCCAAAGAGGTGAACACAATCTCTAATTCTCTTCATTTATTGCATATGGATCTGTTTGGCCTTACAAATGTTATGAGTATTGGTAAGAAGTCATACTGCCTAGTTATAGTTGATGATTACTCTAGATTTACTTGGGTATATTTTCTAAGGACTAAGGATGAGACAAGTGGACTGATCAAATCCTTTGTTCTAAGAATTGAAAACCAAAAAAATCAAAAAGTAAAAGTCATTAGGTCAGACAATGGTACTGAATTTAAAAATCATGACCTAAACACCTTTTGTGAGGAAAAAGGAATTGAGAGACACTACAGTGCTCCTAGGACTCCACAACAAAATGGTGTTGTAGAGAGAAGGAATAGGACACTGATTGAGGCTGCTAGATCTCTGTGAGCTGATTCTAAACTGCCAATAACTTTCTGGGCAGAAGCAGTTAATACTGCTTGCTATGTCCAAAACAGAGTACTAGTAGTCAAGCCTAAAAACAAGACACCTTATGAGCTTTTAAATAAAAGAAAACCATTTATTGGATTTTTCAAACCTTTTGGGTGTCCTTGAACCATTCTCAATACCAAATCTCACTTAGGAAAGTTTGATAGCAAGGCAGATGATGGTTTTCTTGTTGGTTACTCATCTCAGAGTAAGGCTTACAGAGTTTTTAATACTTCTTCTAGAATAATTGAGGAAAGTGACAATGTCAAATGCAATGAGAACACACCAAATCCTATTGGGTCTGGTCCTTAGTGGCTGTTTGACATTGATTCACTAACTAACTCTTTTGGTTTTAGTAGTGATGATTATGAAGGTTCAGGAAGTGGAGGATCAGGGGATACCCAAGTTCAAGACATTATACCTCAGTCTGTGATATTTCCTATGCCTATAAAAGAACCTGTTGAATTCTGTGAAAAAGAGACTATATCTGAGCCAATTTAGAGTGAAGAGGAAAGAAGAGAAGAGGAATCTTCAGTGCATAAAGAGCTAGAAGTAACTGAGGTGATCCTCTCAGCTGACTTAAATGATTCCAATCTAGAGGTAGGAATTAATGAAGAGCCTAGTTTTTAGACTAGAACTCAAAAGAATCATCCTCTAGAGCTGGTAATAGGAAAAATCTCTTCTTCTATGATAACAAGGAATCAAAGCAGAATTCAAGAGTTGCAGGATCATCAATACACAGTACTCTCCTGCTTTCTATCCCAGATTGAGCCTAAGAAGGCCTATGATGCAATGAAGGATTCAAGTTGGATAGAAGCCATGCAAGAAGAGTTACTTCAATTCAAACTACAGGATGTTTGGGACTTGGTGGACCTTCCAAAAGGTCATAGAGCTATAGGCACCAAGTGGATTTTCAGGAACAAAAAGGATGAGAGAGGTATTGTGATCAGGAAGAAAGCAAGGCTTGTGGCACAAGGGTACACTCAAGAAGAGGGCATAGATTATGATGAAGTGCTTGCTCCAGTGGCAAGGGTAGAGGCAATTAGACTGTTCCTAGCCTATGCCTATTACATGAAGTTCAAGGTCTATCAAATGGATGTAAAGAGTGCCTTTCTATATGGTACAATTGAAGAAGAAGTATATGTCTATCAGCCACCTGGTTTTGAAAATCGTACATATCCTGACAGAGTATACAAGCTGAAGAAAGCACTCTATGGTCTACATCAATCCCCAAGAGCATGGTAAGACACTCTGTCTACCTATCTCTTGGAAAATGGGTTTGAAAGGGGCATCATTGACAAGACCCTTTTTATTAAAAGAAGTAAGAAGGACATCCTACTAGTTCAGATCTATGTGGATGATATCATCTTTGGATCCACAAAAGATCAGATGTGTAGAGACTTTGAAGAGTTGATGCACAAGAGCTTTAAAATGAGTTCAATGGGTGAACTTACCTTCTTCCTTGGACTTCAGGTGAAACAACAGTCAGATGGGATCTTCATATGTCAATCAAAATATGTGCAAGACATCCAGGATAAATATGGTTTAAAAGACTCAAAGCCAGCAAACACACCAATGGAAACTCACAAACAGATCACTGTTGATCTTGAGGGGGAAGATGTTGATGTCCATCTATATAGATCAATGATTGGATCTCTAATGTATCTCACAGCCTCAAGACCAGATATCATGTTTCCAGTATGTGTATGTGCCAGATTCCAAGTCAAGCCAAAACAATCACATCTTCAAGCTGCGAAGAGGATTTTTAGATACTTAAGAGGGCAACCTAGATTAGGTCTTTGGTATCCATATGAATCTTCATTCAACTTGATTGCATATTCAGATAGTGACTTGGGTGGTGCTAACATGGACAGAAAGTCTACTTCAGGGGGATGTCAACTTTTGGGTGCAAGACTAGTATCTTGGCAGTGTAAGAAACAAACCACAATGTCCTTATCAACAACAGAAGATGAGTATATTGCTGCTCTCAGGTTCTATGGATTCAAAATCAGATGCTGGACTATGGGGTAACATTTCTTCATACTCCAATCTTTATTGACAATAGTAGTGCTATAAGCATTGTTCACAATACAGTCAAGCACTCCAAAACAAAGCACATCGAGATCAGGTATCACTTTATCAGAGATTGTAATGAAAAGAAGCTCATTCAAGTTGCTAAAGTCCATACTGACAACCAGTTTGTAGATCTATTCACTAAAGCTTTTGATGTGGGTAGATTCACTTTCTTGGTCTCAAGTGTGGGCATGATCAACTCTGAATGAGATCATGTGTTTAAAAAGAGGTTATATACCTGTTATTTTGGTTATTTGTGTGCTGCTAATCATCTTTCACATGAAGTTATTGCTTTGATCAGACCTTCATAAGATTCAAAAAGAGTAAGTACAGTTCATACTGCCAGTGCAGTTTTCATACTGCCAGTGCTCAGTTAATACTGCTAGTGGTTAATACTGCTCTCAGTTAATACTGCTAGGTAGTTAATACTGCTAGTTAGTTAATACTGCTCTCAGTTAATACTACTAGTGGTTAATACTGCTCTCAGTTAATACTGCTAGTTGGGTAATACTGCTCTCAGTTAATACTGCTAGTTAGTTAATACTACTATTAGTTAATACTGCTCTAGGTTAATACTACTTATGCCCCAAACACTATAAATACCCTTTGCCCGCCTAAAAGTTCATAACGACTCTATGCTTTCTATTCACTTTCTCTCTAACCCTTTTCTCTCAAGTACCAAGTATTTCAGGCAAGAACATTCAAGTTCAACGGCATCCATGGCATTCATCGATGAGCACAATGAAATCGCGATGCTACAAAAGCCAAAGCAAGCTGCAGGATTTCATCAGATTGTGGATTTTCTGAAGTCTAGCCATATTGCCCATGCTCTAACTGTGTCGCCAACAATATATATAGAGCATCAAAGGCAATTCTGGGCGAATGCTACCATAGTGACAGAGAATGGTGTGCAGATTCTGAAAACAAGGGTGTGTGACAAACCCTTGTCTGTCTCTGAAGATGTGATACGCATCTGTCTACGTCTAGACGATGCTGAAGGTATTACTTCTCTTCCTAATGAGGAGTTGTTCTCCAATTTATCAAGAATGGGGTATGGAGGCCAATTGGGTGGTTTTAAATTCTCAAAAGCAAAATTTTATACCACATGGCGTTTTCTTGTTCATACCTTAATGCACTGCATTTCCAAAAAGACTACTGGATGAAGTGAGTTTAGCAGTACAATTGCTTATGCTATGGTCTGCTTGGCCACTACCAGAAAGTATAATTTTTCTAGAATGATTTTAAGTGATCTTGTCTTAAACCTGGGAAGCAAAAAGAGCTTTTATATGTACCCCGGGTTTATACAAGAATTGACGGATATGCCTCACTTTGATGAGGTATATGTACCAAAAATCCCCAAAGGTAAGGTCTTTTCAAACATGAAAAGATCTCCATTGGACTCGGAAGGAGTTGACACCCCATTGTTCTCTCCAATGATGGTGGTGTCCCACACTGAAGAAGGTATGGCAGCAGGGTCAAGGCCCTCATTAGACCATCCCACTGCTAGCCAATACCAACCTTCCCACTCTATATCTATCCCACAGTCTCTAATTCATAAGCCAATTTCCCCTATCACCTAAACTTATACAAGGAAAAAGGTAAAGAAGGCTCCTTCCCTTCTTGTACCATCACCCACAGAGCCTTTAAGCCCTCTAAGGGAGAATTCTCCTTTAGAGAATATCTACAGAGAAACCACAGGGGTGTCTCCCAACCCCATGGAGGTGCTCACTGAGGAGATGGTTGAGCATATGGGTGTTAAGGCTGCCACTACTCCTGCTAGCACAGAGGAGGTAAGTGGTAACATCAATAAGACCTTCCCCATGGCAACTTTGGGTAAGCAATCATCCAAAGGTCCCAGGTGCGAAGAACCCATGAGGGTGGAGAGTGCTTCTGTTAGGCAGAAGGCTCCCACTACAAAAAGATCCAATGATCCTTCAAAAGAGGGTAACACTTCTGGAGAAGGTGAGGACAGATATAACTATTTTGAATTGGTGGAAACCATGGGAAACATCAACATGGATGTGATCAAACAGGGCAAAGATATAGAAGAGCTGAAAATGATAGTTCTATCACAACAAGAACAGATTGTCAACCTGAAGCAAATGGTGAAGAAATTGATTCTGCAAAAGAAGAAGAAACAATTTGTACTAAGGAGGAAACCAGTGCCTGATGCTCCCAAAAAGGGGGAGTCAGAAGCTGATATCAATATGGAAGATGCAAAAGCTAAGGGGGAGAAAGAGAAAGTTGAGTTTGAGGGGGAGCAAATAACTGTAGAAACTGTTAATGCTGCTGAACTGAATGAAGCAGCAGAAATGGTGAAAGAAGTGTTAAGTGATCTTCAGAGCAGAAATTTGGAAGAACTTGAGACAGCTGAAGCATTAATCAAAGCCAAGCATGATACTCCCAAGGTCACTTCAACGGCCAAAGGAGTTATCATCAAAGAAAATGTTGAAGCTGTCAAGAAAGTCAGTGGTGATAAAGCAAAAAGCAAGGACAAAGGCAAAGCTAAAATGGTGGAATCTGATCAACCAATCAAAAAGCAAAGGTTGGTTGAATCAGATGAAGCTTTGGCCAGAAAGATACAAGCAAATATTGAGCAAGAAGAAAGAGTCCAAGTTGAGAAAGACAGGGAAATGGCTAAGGCTTTAGCTGCAGAATGGAATAAAGCTTATCAACAAAGCCTGGCAACTGAAACAGCTCAGAAGAAAGCTGCAACGCTTAAGAAGTCTGTGGTGGTCAAGAAAGCTGAAAACAAGAGACAACCCTCAAAGACTTTCCTTAGTACTCAAGAGAGAAACAAGATGATAACTTTTCTCAAGGGTGCTGTAGGAGTCAGAAAGGAGAGGTTCTTCAAGATGACATTTGAGCATATCAAAGAGTTATATAATTCTGAAATGGCCAAGATTCAAGGGAATGAAACTGCCAGGGTGGAGATGGAGAAGAGAATGAAAGAAAGAAATGATTTCATGATAGAAAAACCTTTTCCAGATGAGCAAGAAACACCACCAAAGAAAGAAGCCACTATTGGTGAAAGTCTAAGGACTTTAAAAAGAATAAAGATGATGGCAAGGAGAAAGATAATCAAGAAGCCTAGAATAACTGAAGGAGAGGCTGAGAAGGTTGATGAAGAAGAAGGGGCACCCTGAGCCATCTAAACAGAAAGAGCCTTCAAACACTGATGATTTAAAGATGTACATGGTAGTGATGGACAAAGTGCCTGAACCAATTTCAGCTGAACCTGTTGGTATTAAGCCTCCTGAAGTTATTCACTGGGATACATTAATAGTGGATGGAAAGTAATACATCAGGCTCAAGAGGAAGGATGAAAAGTATGAGGTATTTAACACTTGGGCAAAGATTGTCAGAACATGCTCCAAGTCTGATATAGAAGAAATGTTTGAAATAGGGATGAAGTTGTATGCAGATCAGTTAAAAGCTCCAGGGATTTCAATTACAAAACTTGTGATGGAGTATCTGTGTATGATGTTCAAACCTGAAGAAGTGGAGCATGTGATAAGAAATGTGTTTCTAACAATCAATAATTGGACTCTATATGAAACTAGTGGAGTATATGCAGTAACTTTGGATAGAAATCACATAGAATACTTCCTAGTGGATAGAGTATACAACCATAGCAGACTGAAGCTTCATGCAATGTTGAAGAAGAAGCTTGGATGTGTTGAAAACTTAGAAATGGCAAAGTATCTGATTCAGAGAATGATCAATCAAAGTTTGGGGCTAAATGTTGATACAGGGATTTGAAGAATGGTATTTTGGGAGCATCTGAAGAACTTGACTTCTCTTCCTAAAAGTCAAGTTAGGGGGAGATTGTTGGGAACTGAAGAATTGCCAAGTACAGTTAATGCTGCTAGCAGAATCTGATTACAACTTCTGAGGTTAATGCTGCCAGTTGAAGTTAATACTGGTGAAAGAAATTACTACTGCTAAGCAAGTTTAGTACTGCTAAGTAGTTAGTACTGCTGGAGTTAGTACTGCTAGAACAAAGTTAATACTGCTGAACATAATTAGTACTGCTGAACTAAATACTGCTCAGAGTATTAATGCTGCTGAAGATTAATACTGCTTATAAGATGAAGATTCAGTAGGCAAGGATGACAGTTGGATTATATGAAGATAATATGGAAAGATTGAAGATAAATATAGAAGATTATTTTGAAGATCTTTTATTATTTTGTAATTATCTTTTGTCTTCAATATATGTATAGAATAGTTTGTTTCTTTAGTTGTAACATTCATTCTGAGTTTTAGTTTTTGATAGAGAGAATCAACCTCAAGGTTAGATCCCTAATTCTAGAGAAGTAGAATTCATATTGGTGAGTCTGTTCATCAATATTGAGGTTGTGTGTAAAACTTGTGACTTTCAATCATTCAATAAGAGTTTGCAAGTTGTTTATCAGAATTACTTTTTGTTTACTGTTTCATTGAATATCAAAGTGTTATTCCACAAACTTCTTTGATATTGTTTTCTGAGAGTTTATTCTTGTTTAGAATTAAGATCCTGACAGTTAGAACCTTTCATTATACAATTATCATATTTGAGAGGCAATCCTATTTTCTCTATATTCAAGGGTATCAAGAACACTCAAGGGTTTCATTGTTTATTCAAGGGATTGGTATGCTACTCTGATTAATATATCTCTTGATTATTATTGTGTTGCTTGTTTACTTGATTGATTATTTACCAACTAGATTAAATTGGGATAACATAAACATCTCCTCTTTCATATATTTGATCTATGGAATTTGTCCTAAACCTAACTTTTGGAAATATTAGGGTTTATGATAACTTTTGGGAAATGGAGGTTTATGAACCCCAATAATGTTCTTTAGCTTTCTTATACTTGGGTGTTACATTTAAATGGAATGCAATTACTATGTAAAATTTATGGATTTGGGAATAGTGAACTTGTGGTTAACTGCTGATAAGTTTGCATATTGATCCACAACATGTTTTGGGATTTGAAATATAAAAAGTGTCATTTATATTTTGAGTAGTGATCTTTTGGTAAATAATGGAAATGGCTTTGGTGGAAATCACTCTTCATGTCACTTATGCATATTATCAATTGTTGGGAATATTCGATGGGCCTTGTGAGCATTATTTGGCTTATTTATTGCATTTAGGAGTCATGACCCCCGTAAATTGTTATATTGTTATTCCGACGTCAGGACGACTAGTTTTCCACGTCGAGGCACGTTTAAGCATCGAATTGTGTTGCAAGTCCTACGTGCTCAAGTATTACGATATTGGATTAGGTGCTCGACGTAAGGACCCTTTGGGGTTGAACTTGAGTGTCCGTGGGTGTAAGTTTAAAGCCACACTGAGCCTGACATCCCATGCGTGTACTTTATTTGTGTATTGGCTTTACTGACTCATCAAATGACTTACTTTTGTGTTCCGTTATTTCTGTTAGTAAGCGGGTCTCCCCCGTTAACCCAAGAGGTACTTGTTACATTTAAGAGCATTATTATTATTGTCATTATCAAAATGGATTTCTTTACTTACTTTTACGTTTGATTATTTTAACTGCAAATGTTTGATCTCACTAGGCTTTATCCTAACACTTTTTCTTAAAATGACATGTATAACAGGTCAGGTTTCCGGTGGGGTTCGTCGGGACTGAGTGGATGGCCTTGAGGTCAAGAGCGGTCTTTTTGGGAGATGTATAGACCGGTATTTTTGGGATAGCGGACACATTTTTGGAAGAATAGCAACACCCGATACTAATCTTACTTATTTAAGTTAGATTATTAGGTTGTTAAGTGTATTCTTCATTTGATCAATTCTAAAGGTCATAACTTGTTTCCCCGTTTTATCGGGATGATACTTTGGGATTGTTTATAACAGGTTTGATATACCTAGGTTTACCAATTATGGCCGTCGTATTGCAAAATTTTTGAATTTTTATTTCTCTAAAATTTAGGGTGTTACATTAGATCCAAGAAACTCATCATAAAAGAATTCAAACAATAAATCTAATTCTGATAAATGATATGTAGAAGTAGAAGGTTTATCAGAATCAGTAGCATTAACCACAGGTTCTGGACTGATCTGTCTAGAAGCTAATAATCCTGTAAGTACGGGTTCTGAACTGTGTTGTTCAGAAGCCAATTCTTCGTCGAATATGACATTTACACTCTCTACCACAGTCTTTGATTTCTTCAGATAGACTCTGTAGGCAGCAGACATTTGAGAATATCCAATGAAGATGCCTTCGTCAGCCTTTAGGCCAAACTTGTTCAAGCTCTCTCTGTCAATTAGTACAAAACACCTACATCCAAAAACATGGAAGTGCTTAATTCTAGGTGTACCATTATTTATCAAAGGATAAGGAGTTTCACCAAACCAGCGGTGTATTATGGAAGGATTCTGTGTGTAGTATGCAGTCGATACAACTTCGGCTCATAGAAACAGAGGTAGATCTGATTGGCTTAGCATAGTTCGAGCGACCTCGACTAGAGTTCGGTTTCGTCTCTCTACTACTCCGTTCTGTTCTGGCGTTCTGGCAGCATAATATTGATATGTTATCCCGACCGATTCGAGATAATCTTCAACAATGTTATTCTTAAATTCTGTGCCGTTATCTATACGAAGAAGCTTGACTGGCTTTTGCAGATTAACTTGGGTAGTCTTTAAGAAACTGATGATGACTTCGGACGTCTCATCCTTTAATCTCAAAATTTTGACCCATGTGTACCACGAATAATCATTCACAATAACTAACACGTATTTCTTGTCGTTAATTCTTTGCGTACACATAGGACCGCAGAGATCCATATGCAACAGTTCAAGTGGAGAACTTGTACTTGGTTCAGGCTTCGGCTTATGAGCAGCTCTCTTCATTTTACCTTTCTCGCACGCTGCACACATATGTTCTTTCTCGTATTTTAGCTCAGGAAGTCCTTTGACTAGCTTGCCCATGACCAGTTTGTTTATGTAACGAAAATTCAGGTGAGAAAGCCTTCGGTTCCATGACCAGCTTTGTTGCAGCAAGGCTTTTAACAGTAGACAAACCTCATTGTCAGTCTGGACTTTTGACAGATTAATCGTGTAGAGGTTAGACTTTCACGTGTCGACCAAGAGTTCCTTACCGTCTTCAGTACGCACAAAACATCTCTTGACCTTAAAATTTACCTCTAGATCTTTGTCGCAGAACTGTCCAATGCTGAACAGGTTATGTCCTAAACCTTCCATGTAGCTCACCTTCGTAATCGTTATGTTGTCTTGAATTACGTCACCGTAGCCCAAAATCGGTGAAACTGATCATTGCCGAATCTCACATTCTCGCAGTATTTCTCTATATAATTAGACAAAATATCTTTCTACCCAGTCATATGCTTGGAGCAACCAGAATCCAAGTATCACATATGACGGGTCTGCACAGGAGAAATCAGAGAATAACAACTTTAGGTACCAATTTAAAAGTGGGTCCTATCGGATTAGCACAACATTTTGGTATCCATTTGTATATGGATCCTCTGAACTTTTGAAAAACCTTTGAAGCATATGATTTATAAGAATAAACATGATAACTACCAAACCAATCATCAGAATATCGGTGAAAAACAAAATCATTTCGTCTATAGTTAGATGACTTAGTAGCAGACCGAGATAATTGGAGTAATTGCTTTATTATATAGCTCTTGTAAGGAATTACATGTTTTTGTTTACTAGAAGCAACGGTACCAATTGCATCATAACTACTAACAATCGATCTATTACAAGCATTTTTAGGATATGATTCCGAATTCTCATCAATCTTCCGTTTTGGTCGCCATTCTGTTCGTTCTTCCGACCTTTTCCTTATGCTCTTGTTTTCAACCTGCAACTTATAAGCTTTCAGTACACATTCTTGTTTCTCTAAATCATACTTTGAAAGCTTAGAAGTAAATTCAGAAATCTTACTTTCAAAACAATCTTTTTGCATTTTAAAATTAGAACCAGATTTGTTTAGAGAGTCAATCAGATCTTTTGTTAAGTCTAATTTTGTAGAAATCATTGTATTTATTTCCTTTGTCTAAATTGTGTTTAGTGGTATTATCTGTTGTGTTAAGACTAGGGGTATTTAAGTCCCTTTCTAGTCTTTGTTTTGTAACTTTGGAACCTTACAGTTTGAATATCAGTTTACTTGGAGCGTATACTTTCTCTCTCTAGAAGATTTAGTGATTCTTGGACTTTCAATTGGTATCAGAGCTTTCTAGATCTTGAGAGGATTGAGAGAAATCGTTTTTCGATACTGAATTTGTAGATTAATCGAAAACTTGATCGATTTTCTTGAATTTCTCAAGAAAATCTCGTTTTCTTGATTTTTCATCAAATTTGGATAGTTTTCTGGACGATTTTGTGTGAAATTTGTTTTGTTAGATTCGTTTTGAGTAATCAATCATAATTGCTTCACATTATTTTGCATAAAATTCAGTTTTTGATCTCCGATTGTGCGATTTTGTGATTTTCTGAAAAACACGCGTTCTTGTACTGTTTCATCATCGAATTTGTGTTTTAGAGGTTTTTAACTGAAATTGTTGTTTGAATTGTGTTAAAAAGTGGTTTTCGATAATCAGTGTGTGTTTTTCTTGGCTTAATTTCATTGTTATAAGTGTTCTATTTGATTTTCTGCAGTTTGCGCAAGTTCATATAGGTTTGCGCAACATTCATATAGGTTTGCGCAAGATTCATATTGGATTGCGCAAAGTTCATATCATGTTCTAATTTTTGTGTAGTGTTTCAGGTTTTCGTATTAGGCTGATTACGCAAAGCATCGTTTGCGTATCAAGTGCTATACGATAAACACAGTTTTCGTTTCATCAAGCTTCTGAAAAGCTCAGTCTTCGAATCTCAGTTTGAGAAATCTAGTTCGCGTTTCAAGTTTATTACGCAAAGCTTAGTTTGAGCACACATCTCATGAAACTTGGTAAAATGTTTGAGTTGCGATAAACCTGTAAATTTGTGAAAGTCTTAATTTTTGATGGCTTAGTGTTAGTACATGTAAAGTTCTCTATAATATTTTTAGAATTGCATTTTTCTTGAAGCTAATCGAAGTTCACATGCGAGCACAATAAATAGATAGCTGGAAGTTTTTGAAACTGAACATATCTTAACTTGATATGCAATGAAACTTGTTCTTGTATTCAACAACATACGCTTGATTTCAACTAATTGATAAATCTGTGAAATTTTACTAAGTAGACTTTAATTTGTTTAGTGTTTCAAATTTTATATGTTCAGTTGTTTCAAAATTTATATTCAGTATCATTTTCTTTTTACACTGATGTCTTAATGTTTGTGTATCTTATTTTTTGTCAAAACTGGTTTGTGCAATTTTCGAGGGGAGAGAACATCTAACTGCCAATTTGAACAACAGTCTGTTTTTGAGGGGAAGTGAAAATAGCTGATAAATCTCTTCACGTGCTGATCAGAAATTCTTCGGGTAAGTATTTTCTGAAATTTCTATGCAAATGTTGATCTGATTCGATAAATTTTGTGCATTTGTGTAGGGGGAGTAAAAGAGTTTGATAGGTTGGTTTACTAATATTTTTTTTAATAAAGTGTTATTTTTTTAGAGTATTATTTTTTTTAGGTATTTTCTTTATTTTTTTTAATTTTAGTTTAGTTTTTGTTTTAGTTTTCTTGGCTTAAATAGTGTTTTCACTTTAATTTTTTTTCCCGCTTGTGTCTTCTCTCTCTTTTCACTTTTCATCTTCTCCATCTCCTTATGCGCCGATTCCACTCTACCATTGAATTCAGTTTGAGTGTGCTTTGATTCAGGTTTGTTCTTATGAAGTTTACATTGTTATTTTGTAGTTATAACTAGTTTAGATTTGTTTGTCGATAAGCTTCATTTCATTCTCGTTTCTTATTGCGTTTTTTTACTGTTCATCGTATCTAACTCTTAAGATTCGAGTATTTTTACTCAAATTTGGATATTGGGTTTTGATTTGTTCGTAATTTCGAACATCAGGTATGTCTTTTCTTCAATTATTTTGAAGTTTTATAGATTTAATTGTGTATTTTTGTGTTTTTCGTTTCGAACTCCCGAAAACCTAGGGTTTTCGTATCAAGTGGTTGTACGCAAAGTGTACTTTGCGCAACCAACAGGACACGCAAAGTCCAGTTTGCGTATCTCGTTGGACACGCAAAGTGTACTTTGCGTATCTTACTTGATACGCAAACCTTGATGTTTTTGAGATTGTTCGTTTAGTTAAGTTTGCGTAACTCTTAGGATACGTAAAGTCTACTTTGCGTAGCCTGTTGGACACGCAAAGTAACATTCTAGTTCCGCAAACCTTGTTGTTTTAGTTTGTTTGCTTTATGTTTAGTTTGTGTAACACTTAGGATACGCAAAGTGTACTTTGCGTAACCTGTTAGTCACGCAAAGTATACTTTGCGTAACCTTCATGTCCCGCAAACCTTCTGTTGTGTTGAAAAGTTTCAGGTCTAGTTTTCGTAACATGTTTAACACGCAAACCTTAGTTTGCGTAATGAACTAAATACGCAAACTTCAGTTTGCGTATCATGTCTGATCCGCAAACCGTTCTTTGCGTATCAAGCTCATTGCGCAAACCTCACTTTGCGTTTCTAACTAGATGCGCAAACCAGACTTAGAAAAATTTTCAATTTTCTTACTTTGTCTTATTTTTCTTCATTTCTGTTTTCCAGGTTATTCAATGGCTTCTCAAACCAACACTGATCCAGTAATTCAGGATGAGAACGTTATTCTCGATGATCCTTCTAATCGGGCTTCTCATGAGACGCCTATGCCGTCTGTTCCTTCTGTTGGAGCGAATCTGTCCGTTTCTAGACGTTCACCAAATAATGTTTTCCAACAATCATGTATATGTCATACAAGTCGAACAACTACCACGTGGATTTTGATCGAATCAAGATTCATCCGGTGATACGCTCAATCCTCAAAGGTCATCCACTCGCCCCTGCTCTCTCTTACTGCGCATATGTTCCTGAAGTTTATCTACAGCAGGCATGGCACAAAATATCAAAGAATGAGCTCGTTCGACCTCATCACTTTGATCTTCAGATTGATCAGTACGATTCCTTTCTTTCTTACAAGCGCCTACGTCTTATTCTGGAGCTTCCTGAGCCCAACTCCAGACCAGGCCGAACTACATATGACAACTTTCCTTCTGAAGACGATGTTCTTGAAGGAATTAGAAATCTTGGATATACTGACAGATTGAACAGATTAGTGATTTTGACAAGTCACATCTTCCTCCAGTTTGGTATGCTCTCTTCTCTGTTCTCATCAGATGTCTTACGGCAAAGCATTCTGAAACGGACAGTTCTAGTCTTCTGTATCTCCGATTGTTCCATGCAGTCATCTATGACTTGCATGTCGACTACACTTTCATTTTCTGGACTGAACTCTCGGAAAGGGTACAAGACAAGCTTACAAACAAGAAGCGCAAATTCATTCTTTTTATCATATTCTTGAAGCTGATCGTTAGAAGTGTACTCAAAAGCAATCCAGCTATTCCACACAGATTATCTTGGCCACATGTTTCAGATACAGAAATGCTCTACATTCAGAAACAGAAGCAGTCATTCAACTACTCTATGACCATTCCATATGCTTTAATAGCGAACTATGCTGATATGACAAATGATAGCGTCAATGAGTATTGCATGGAGAATGAATTCATGGAAGATGCACAAAGTGAGCCATCCCATGACACACAAGCTGTTGCTGTTCAAGAGGTTGAAGTTGAAGAAGTTGTTGATGATAAATAGATTGAAATAGAAACAGCTGTTGAGCAAGAAGCAGAAGTCTCTGCAGAACAAGAAGCAGTTGCAAATCAACTAGTTGATGAAGTTCTAGCTGATCTTGACTTTGAGGATGAAGATGGTGATAATGTTGATACTGCTATTGATGTTGATGTTTTTGCTGATGAAGATGAAAATAGAGATGCTGATGATGCCATTCATGATGATTTTTCTGGCAATGAAGATGATGATAATGATGATCATGATGGTGATGATGCTGATCAACCGAGTCTTCGGGTCTATGCAAGACAATCCGAGGAACCAGAAGTTGGTATTTCAACAGAAGATGTATCAAAAGATGAATCTGTTCATGTTAATCCTTCAGTTGCTCGTATTCAAGTAGATGAATTGGATATAGCGTTTGCTCAATCCTCAGCTCCGGTACAGAGTCAAGATCCAGCTACTTCTCTTGTGGCTATTCAGTCTACAACCGTTTCAGCTATAGAGCTTTCTTCTGTTCAAGCTCGGGTATCTTTTGAGAAATTCTCTACTTTGAATGAGTTAATTCAAAAGATGAGTGAGCAGTTTGAAGAGGACAAGCAAGTAGAAATTCAGAAATTGCGTGCTTTCTTCAAGGGAAAAATGCCGGAAATTGATACATCCTCTATCCCTGAAGTAATTCCGTTCAGACGACCAACTAGGGTAGTTTTATGAGAACCATCTTCCACTGTCACCACATCTCCTGCAATCATGTCTATTCCTCTGCCTCCACCATTTACTCAGACAACTGGTATTTCTACATCGACTTCTATGCCTCAACGATCTACTACAGTTCCTCCTGGTTCATCTTCACGATCTTCTCTTCATGATCTTCCTATTACCGAGTTGACAGACTTACTCTATGCTCGCCTTCTTTAGATGTCACCGCCTGAACATCAAGATCAAGATTTGATCTCTCTTCTAAGGAATTTCCAGCCTACGCCGCCTCCAGTTCCTTCGACTGATTCTGAAAGAATTACTGCTTTATCTGACGAGTTTCATGCTTTCAGATCTGAAGTTAAAACTAGCTTTGCTGATCTTAAATCTTTCATAATTCAAGCCTTTTCTGAACTATCTAACAAGTTTGATATTCATGAACAGAGTTGCAGGACTGAGGTAGGTACGTCTCTTAAACGCCGACATGACCAGGATGATCCCGATCCTCATGGTCATGAGGGGGAGATGAGTAAGAGACAGCGGGTGGAGTGTTTGTCTACTAGAGAGGATCAGTCACAAGAAGATGCAGTTGATAAAGAGAAGAGTACTGATAACGTTCAAGACTGTAGCATTCAAGATCCTGTGAATGTTATGATAGAAAATACTGACTTGTCTTCTATGCCTAATGTACTGAATATTTCTGAGCACAATATTGAAAATAATATGCAGATTGTTGTGTATATGGATCCAGATGTTTCAGCAAGGGCTCAAGAGATTGAAGATTCAGAGGCAGCTAATGATATGAGATCATTCTTTGCGAATTTCATAGAAATAAATTCAGACGATGATGAAGATGTCATATTTGAGAAAATTGCCAAGTCAAAGAAAAGAAGTGTGTTGACTTAATCATCATTTATGATACAAAAGATGATTCTGTGTTTTTGGATGCAAAGGACGAAGAAATTGACGACATATTGTATAGTGATCTTCCTACTCATGATGAGGTTCCTGAATCATCTCCAGTTATTGAAGCATCTCAAGTACATGAAACTGTAGCTACTTCTACTCCTGTTGTTAGTTCAGCTCCGACTACCACAATTCTTTCAAGCTCATTTGAAGTTGGTCAGTCGTCTAGAGCACAAGCTGATGTTCCTCTCTCTGAACCCGTAATTCCACCAACTATCTTGGAAGAAGGACCAGCTTTGACCAGACAACAGAGACAAAGAAATTTGCAACGTAGATATTTGGCTTCCAGACAAAGATCAGCCTTTCTAGAAGTTACTCAGAGTAACATCTTTGTTTCTAGAAGAAGACCGATCAAAATTTATGCAATTCTTGGAGTTGAGAAAGAGTCAGATGCCTATCAGTATGAATACTTAATGTTCATTAACTGCCAGCGCAAAAGGAATAATACCGTTTCTTCTCCACACTTGATTGTTCGAGCCATCAGTGTCACGATCAACAAGTTTGTGAATATCTGGTATCCAAACTTTGAAGTTGAAAGAAGATATTGCAGGCGGTATAGCTTCTTAGAGGTAGATTTTTCTGATTTCAGGAAACTCTATCATAGAAATCAGGATGTTTCTCAGGCATTGTTCTTTATAAAAAGATTCATTCGACGGCAAATCCGATTCTTCAGAGTTTTTGATTTCCAAATGGCCGTTGAAAGTTTTCAGCCGGTTGTAAATCTTCAAAGGCCCAATCGAAGCTTGCCAAACTTAGAGTCTTATCCTCTACTCACCATTGTTTGTTATTCCCTATTTCATCAAGTTCTAATCACTAACAAACAATCAAGATGAGAATCTCAAATCATATTCCATTGATTCAAACAACAAAGATTACAAATTCACAACTCTCTCTCTCTACACTCTCTCACTAGAAACATAATCAAATTAGCTCTTCTCTAATCTGCTCTCACTTTGATTCGTGTACATCTCACACACTTACTTCTGATTTACAAAGACAAGAAGGTATATACCCACAACAATTACAAGGAAAGTAAAATACAAATACATTGACTTTGACATTTATTAACAAAAGACTTTGACTTTGATGAGAGTTAACTTTCTCAACTTTGACTTCTTGATCTTTTGTCTTCAATCTTTATGATCTTGAATCCAACATATTTATTCTCTAACAATCTCCCCCTTTGGATCAAGATCATTACAAAAAGATTTAGCAATGCGATCTTCTCTCTTTAAGCTCGATTGAAGTAACTCCCCTTTGAACAATCTGTATCTTCACTTGTAATCTCTCCTTTTGAAACAAACATGATATACAAACCCCCCCTTAACACAATGAAATTCTTCTTTAGCTTTGTCTTCAAAAACTTTCAACAATCTTCCCAACGTTTGATCTTCAAAAATAGTAACAATCTCCCCCAAGGTTGTAAGCAAACCTCTTTCAGACATTGAAAGAAATTATCTTCATTTTCAGCTCTGAATGATTTATCCAACTTTCTTCAAATAAACTTTCTCTAAAATTTCCTTGCTTTCGAAATTCTTTGAACTTTCTCTTATCAACTTTGATCAAACTTCAAATCTAAAATATCTCTCTCCATATGCAATACAAACACTTCTTTCCGGACATTTCTTTCAACTTTAACATTTCTTTGAATAACACATTTCTTCTCCCCCTTTTTGATGATTAGAGCATCGATATCATCAAAACTTTGTTCAAGAAATGTTTTTGACCATTCTGATCTGTCAAACTGAGCCTCTGATTCTGTGATCCATAACCAAGTATTCATCTAGATCTTTGCAAATCCAGACAAAAATAATAACATGTAACCCCTGAATCAACAAATGAATCAGTTAGAATGCCTGTCAGTAACACGAAGTCACTTTGTGTAACGAATACACAATATATAGGAACTTTTTTATGTTCACTCCCCCAGGGCTTCCATCCAATCATCGAAACACCAGAAAGGCAATTTCTATGAATGTTATGACAAGAAAACAAATTCCTTGTGAGTTCGTGCAAGTGTAGAAAGAATTAATCACGAATGATTGCTTTTTAAGGCTCAACATTGTGTAAACCACTGAGACAACAGTAGATAAACACAGGCTCAATGTGCATGATTGGAGTGCGAAGGTGGGGCAGATTTCCTTCTTTTTCAATATCCAGATTTTCCAAATGAAAACCAGATAGATTATATGTTGCGTCCCCTTTAAAATATGAAACACCTTCTTTTTTAGAAGAAAATGAGTAGCTGGTGGGGTTTAGTCAAGAGTTGGCATGGGCTAGTTGCTTGTTTCAATAATGTTCACGAAAGAATTGTGAATCATTAGTAATGTGGCTGCCCAACTCAGAAAGTAGTTGATGCAGAGTTTGATATTCTTTTACTCTGACACCCTCTTTCTTTTAATCATTAAGCTCACGCCTACCCAAACTCTCTTTTACATTTTACCTCATCACACCCACACTCATTTCTTTTAGACTCCTCACACTCAATCACTAAGAATTAACTTCTTGGGTAGAAATCAATGGTTAACGTGATTTCATAGAAGTTTCAATTAAGTCCTAGCACAAAGAACCCATATAATCCTATGAAAGCATAATGTTGCTCAAATGGTTTAACTTTATTAGTTTAAAGCTCATATACAAATGTCAGATGTAAATATGCTCATAAAATAATCATGAAGATATGAGCATTTTTAAACATGGAAGCATTTTCAAACAAGTATATGAAATGAATGAATATGAATGCAAAAGACTTGTTTGAAAATCTGACATTGTATGAAAATGATCAGAAGTGAATGATATAACAATCAAAACTTAAGGTCAAGAATAAAATGGATATTGTCTATACGAAACAAAAATATAGACATTCTTGAAATGACGTTTCGAAATGAAATATCGCTAAAAAATTCATTAAAGTACAAACGGAGTATCTTACCATCGAAAAATTGTTTCAATTTAGAGACATGGTAAGAACATTTTGAACAAAAATTAAAACCTATGTGTGTGAATACTTGAAAGTATATAGAAAGGACAATACGCAAGTATTTATCTTTGCAAACACATGGTTTGTTTATCAATTAAGCACAAAAAAAATGAAAAACGTTTAAAATCACACTTCCAAATTATAAAATCTGTTTAAAAATCAGGAAACACACGGTTTGTTTTCTATATCTGAAAGTTGTCCTTCTTTCAGATACATTTGAGATTAAGATAAGAAATTTACCTTTTAGCTTCGTCTTAAATCTCATGAAGTCATGCTTAAGTCAAAATGATATGATCTTTTAAGCTTCTCTCATCCTGCACAAGTCTAGTCAAAGACAAATTTATTCACAAAAATTAAAAGACATAAAGCAGTAAAACGATTAAAGTACGAGTTCTGATCAGAAGTAATCAAAAATCATAATTCTTTTACTCCCCCTGAAATTATGCATCTAAAATATGTCAGTTATAAAGCACATTATAAAGATATACAACTCCATTTGGAATATAGTTCGTCATATATATCGAATGCAAAAATTTCAGAAAAATATGTACTCCCCCTTGAAGGTTGATATCCTCGTTGGAGTATCGGAGTACAATCTCTTATATCAGCACGGGAGTAGCATTTCTTTTTCATCATTAAAGAACGAGTCCTAAACTGTTGTGTTTAGAAGTCAAACTCCGTTGAAGTACAAGTTCTAAGCTGATGTACTTAGAAGCCTTTTTTTTTACATTGAGGAGCGGGTCTTCAACTGTGTTATTCAAGAGCCATTGTTCTCTTACTCCCCCTTGACTTGTGGTGCCTGCAACATAGAATCAATTTTCAGTTTTGGTACCCACTGGTATTTGGGTCCATGTGTGTTAGTTGCAGTTCGAATAGTAGTAACTGAATAAGAACCATACCAGTAATGATTACTTGCTTTATGAACAAAATCATATGTATAACAATAAGAACAATACCTCTTTTTAGATAACCTGATCATTTGATCTCTCGAGTAAACAAGATCAGGTTTACCTTTCAGCACTTTGTTCTTCTTTGCATTTGAGACAGATACAAATGATTTGTTACTTTTCTTCTCTTCCTTCTTTCCATTCTTTTTTCCTTCTTCTCATCATGCTTTTCTTCAACTACTGGTTTTACTTTCCATACCAGCTTCTCTTCATTATATCTCCTTCTTCTCCTGTGTATACCTGAACCGTCTATTTTCTGATCATAGAAAATGTTAGTTGGACGAATCTAATCAAATGAATTAACTAACCTTTTTGAAGAAACAGTTTTCTGATGTGAGCTTGCAGCTGTCTTGAAAGAACCAATTGAACTATTTCTAGGTGAGTGGATTTTTGACTCTGGAGTCGTTTGCTCAGTCACCACCACCTTTGAAACAATGTTTTCAAGCTCTTTTACCTTTGAAGAATAACTCTCTCTTTCTTTTACAATAAGATCAATCTTCGTCTCAAATTCAGACTTTGTTTGTTGCTCTTTAAGCACACAAGTAGATAGCTCAGATAGCTTTGCAGTTAGCTTCTTTATCTATGCTTCAAATAAGCTTCTTTCTTCCTCAAAACCAATTTCAGCATTTGTCCTCTGACCAAATATTTCTTTGAATATCCCAACATTCTTTTGCTCTGTTAACTTCTTCTCTTTGGCAAAATTTTCCCTTTCCAGAATGATTACTTTCTCAAAATCAGAGATTTGTTGAGAAAGTTTTAAACATTTCAGCTCAACTGTCTTCTTTTCATCAACACATTTTCTGGAAAACTCGGAGAATTTCTTTGTAAATTCTTTCTTGTCACTCTCAAAAATATCTTTATCTTTGACCATCTTTTGTTCCAAATCAGATATTTTCTTTCGAAGCTCAACATTAGCATCTTCCAGACTCTCAATCGTCTCCTCATAGCTTTCAACAGATGCTTGTTGCTGGATCTGGATAATCTGATATTCCAATTCAAAGATTTTATTTTTCAGCTCAGTATTCTCAGTTTCCAGACTCAGTATTTTCTCATCATTCAGCCCAGAAGTCTGTTTCAGCAGATCTTCATTTATCTTCTTTAACACACTGACTTCTTCTCTCAGTATCTTTCTTTCATCAGAATATCTCTTTGACTTCTTTGTGTAGTAGTCAACTGAGGAAGCAAGATTGTTGTTCTCTAATTTGAGCTTTTTAATCTTCTTTTCATCATCATCAGAAAAATATCCCATCTTGAATATCTGTTAACAAAAAGAACTTGAAAAAAATGATCGTTAGTCCAAAATATGAAATCACAAAAATAAAAGAAATCTTTGAAATAGAAATTCAGGAATTTTGATCACAATCAGAATTTTGTCCCCCTCCGCAGACTTAGCACGGGGGTCCCGCTAAGTGTGATGCGCAAACCACACTTTGCGTATCTAGTAGCGTACGCAAACCTTTCTTTGCGTATCAAGAAGTGTACGCAAACCTTTCGTTGCGTATCAAGAGGTGTACGCAAACCTTTCGTTGCGTATCAAGAGGTGTACGCAAACCTTTCTTTGCGTATCAAGAGGTGTACACAAACCTTTCTTTGCGTACCAAGAGGTGTACTCAAATCACACCAGTTTTTTTTTCGTTTCACTTCATATACGCAAACCTTAACTTCTCGATACTCTAAGGATACGCAAACCTCAATATCAAAAACACTGAAATTTCTCAATGAATTTTGCGCAAACCTCTGAAGAACATGCGCAAACCTTGATGAACTTGTGCAAAGTATGGATCTTGCGCAAACTTCAAAACTCGATCAAAATTACACCAAAAACCTATCTAGACCTCGAATTATAATACGAAATTTTGACAATTAGCTCGCCTAAACACCTAGAACACAATTCTAACATCTAATTTCGATCAAATACACATAAATGTATAAATCGATATGAATACAGTGTTCTTTACTCGTGAACTCCAAACTCAACAAAAATCAAAATCAAAGATCAATTACAGTGCAATTCTTGAAATTACCTATACAGACTCGATCGATTACACTTTTCTAACAAAAACTAATCGATTACAACTCCAAAAACACACTAATACTCAAAATCAGATCTGGACATGAAGAACACAGTGTCGAACATTTTATTGATTTGATTTCAATTTGGATTTGCTTTGATACCAATTGTTATTCCCTATTTCATCAAGTTCTAATCGCTAACAAACAATCAAGATGAGAATCTCAAAACATATTCCATTGATTCAAACAACAAATATTACAAATTCACAACTCTCTCTCTCTCTAGACTCTCTCACTAGAAACATATTCAAATTAGCTCTTCTCTAATCTGCTCTCTCTCTCTCTGATTCGTGTACATCTCACACACTTACTTCTAATTTACAAAGACAATAAGGTATTTATACCCATAACAATTACAAGGAAAGTACAATACAAATACATTGATTTTGACATTTATTAATAAAAGACTTTGACTTTGATGAGAGTTGACTTTCTCATCTTTGACTTCTTGATCTTTTGTCTTCAATCTTTAAGATCTTGAATCCAACATATTTATGCTCTAACAATGTTCAAGATCCTTATGGAGTTGTCTACAAAAATGGCTCAAATGAAAAATGTTTTTTCAGATTTGAAGAAATTGCTCATTACTCTGATGGAACCTTAAAGGTGATCAAGCTTCAGTTGGAGCAACGTCTGAAAGAGGCTAAAAGAAGATTTTTGGAAACAAGAAGTAATGCATTTCTGGTTGATAATGATGAAATTCGTCTCATCAAGAAGACTTTGGATTCTATTCAAGAGAGATTGAATTTCCGCTCTACTCTGCGACGTTTGGAAGTGTTAATTGGACTGAATAGACTTCGTCAAAGGGAAGAGCGTCAATGATTCTCCAAAGTCGCTTAGTCGGTCAATGCTGATTCAGAAGATTATTTTCGAAGACCACTGCGCCAATGATTACTAAGGGGGAGATTGTTAAGTCTAATTTTGTAGTAATCATTGTATTTATTTCCCTTGTCTAAAATGTGTTTAGTGGTATTATCTGTTGTGTTAAGACTAGGGGTATTTAAGTCCCTTTCTTGTCTTTGTTTTGTAACTTTGGAACCTTACAGTTTCAATATCAGTTTACTTGGAGCGCATACTTTCTCTCTCTACTTTCTCCCTCTAGAAGATTTAGTGATTCTTGGACTTTCATCTTTGTTCCCAACAAGTTCCTTGTTGAGTTCAAAAATCCTTTGATTTTTCTTTGCAACTCTGCTCTTTTCCTTTTTCAATTTAGATTGAAGATCTTGAAGTTCGATCATCATGGCTTCCATTTTGGTTAAGAAATCAGATATAGACATGTTTAGTACCTCATCAGATTCATCATATTTCACCTCTTTGCCCATCAAGCACATGTATGTTGTTTCTTCATTTTCCTCATCGGAGTGGTCTAGCCAGAACTCATCCTCAGCCATTAATGTCTTTCCATCTTCCTTTTGTTTGGCCAACATCATCTTCTGCTTGTAGTAATCAGAATTCCTGACTGTAGGCTTTCGATAGTCCTTGGCGTAGTGACCAATCTTTCCGCAGTTGTAGCACTTGATTAACTCTTCAATCTTTTTTCTCAGCACTACCATTAGTCATTCACATACCTCTTTTTCTCTTTGGGATTTCTTTACACATATCTCTTTTCTTCAAACTTTCTTCCTTCAACTCTTTCCCTGTGTTCATGATTCTTTGAGCCTGACAAGTATCTCTGAGAGTTTGAACCCGACTTCTTGTAAAAATTCTTTTGAAATGCTCGAGTTAACAGTAGCATCGCTTGCTTGAGATTCTCCCCGTCATCACTGTCAGAAGTTGAATCAAGCTCTTCAGAAGTACGAAGTACAACCTTCTTCTTCTCTTTCTTCTCCTTTTCTTTTTGACCAACCACTAATGCAATCAAGCCAACTATTTTCTAAGCTTTCTTCTTCTCACTTCTTTTCTCTTCTACCTCTTCTTCGTTCTGCCTCAACGTTTCATATACCTCATGAAGTGGGATATCACTCAGGTCTTTCATCTGCTGCATTCGTCTCGTGTGCTTTTTCCACTCAGGCTGGAGAATACTGAGGAATTTGACGTTGTTTTCGATTTGCTCCTTCCTAACTTTGTTCTTTGAAAGCTCATTCAGAAGAAGCACAAATCTTTCATAAGTATCCTCAAGGCTCTCATTTTCTTTCACCTTGAATTCCTCATAACAGTTTATACAATTTGCTACTTTCATTTGATTCCTGACCTTCGATCCCATCATCATTTTCTGGAGTTGATCCCACATTGTCTTGGAAGTGGATTTGAAGTTGTCAATCTTGATATATATCTCGTTCGGAATGCTCTATAAGAGTAGAGATCTGCCTTGTTTGTCAGCTTTGTATCTATTCTTTTGCTCATCAGTAAACTGAGAAGTGTCTTTCGGAACAGTCTTTGTCTTCTGAAATCTATCCTCACCTCCATTATCAGATGATCCATTATTCTCATCAGGAATTTCAACAGTGGGTAGTTTCATAGGACCTTTTGTGATTGATAGTAGAATGTTGTCTCCGTTTGCATGTCTATCAACGAAGTCAAGGAACCTGTCCTTCCATTGTTCATACTCCCCTTTGAATAGAACTGGGGGCTTAACATCTGTACCAATCGAGAGTGCGTCCCTTGAAGTCATCCTGTTTTGAAAGTTTACAATAAGAACTTGACAAACGATCGTTAGTCCAAATGAAATCAAGCAATACAGAATAAGTTAGAAATAAATTTCAGAAATTTAATTTCCAAAACTCTCTAAGTATGGAATTCGCAAATCACTGTGAACTACAAAAAATTCTCACAAAACAAAGAATCACAGAGAATTCGTATGCCAGACAAACTCCAGAATTCGCAGAGTAGTACAAATCAGAATTTGCATACAAACAAATTCAGAATTCGCAAATAAGCACAAGTCAAGAATTAGCACACACAAAATTCACACACACACACACACACACATATATATATATATATATATATATATGCGAGTTCAAAAAATTCGCATACAACACTATGCGAGTTCTGAACTTAGAAAAAATTTGAGAATTAGACTTCTCGCATGAATACAATTCGTAAAACAAACATATACGAATTCAGAACTTAGAAAAACATTTGAAAAACAAGAATTCGTATCACTCACTTAGGCGAAATTAGAGGAATTCACATATACTTAGATGTGAATTATTAAGAATTCGTATCCTACTTTATACTAATTCTACACTTGAAAGATTTTTCTCAAAAACATTTCACAAAAGAGACTTATGCGAATTCTGAAGGCTATGCGAATCCTATCCTTTGACAAACTTTACAAACACTTTTCGCACAAAGACTTATGCGGATTATTTTCTGCGAATTCTTTCCTTAATATTTTTCACAAAACATTTTATGCTAATTCGGACTTTTCGCACAGAAGGCTATACGAGTTCAGAGGATTTCTCACAACTCACACATACGAATTTTATGCAATTCGCACATGACACACTTGCGAATTCTACACATGGATTTTCAGAAACACTATTATGCGAAATCTAGATGTCTGCGAGTTCTTCGTGCGAGTTCTTGAGGTGTTTTGCGAGTTCTTCAGATCTCGTTGAAAATACCCTTTGATTTCCTCAAAAACCCATCTAAACTTCAAATTTCGAGCTGTAACTTTGACTAAATGCTCTCTAACACATCTAGAATCAAATTCTACCACTGAATTTCGACAAAAATCACTTACAAGTACAACTCGATTCAATTACAGTGCGACTAAACTCGTGAACTTTCAAATGACAAAATCTCAAAATTCATGAAAAATTACAGTGCACTTCTGTACCAAACCTATACAATATTCATCTATTATCCTATACGCACATAATCAAATCAATTACAACTCGAATTTCACGCAAGAACTCAAATTTGATCTACGACTCAGAAACTCAGTTCGACTCCATTTTCTCGATTGATTTCACTCGGATTTGCTCTGATACCAATTGTTAGTTCCAAGTTTATCAAGTTCTAATCTACTAAATCAATTAACAAGATGATAGAAATCAGATTAAACAATCAACGTGTTTGGATTTTCAATTCCAATGCAATTCGTATACAACGCTCTGATAACTTCCTCTCTCTAGATTACAACGTATTCTCTCTCTAAAACTCTATGATCGCGTAGAGTAATGAGTCTACGAACAAAAACAACAATTTATACTAAGATCCTTTACACTACACAACACTTACAACAAAACACAAGATACAATGACTTTGACTTTGACTTTTATTACAAGGACTTTGACTTTCTCTTGATAGTTGACATTGAGCATTTGACTTGGTTGATTTTCAGCTTCAGTTTCTATGATCTTATATCCAACAAATATGCTCTAACATGACTGTTCTGAACCAAGTTTGATACAAGTTTTCCCTGTTCCCGAGGTTTTTACGCGTAATGCCTATGTGACATCACTCTTATCTTCTGTTGGTCACATATCCTTAGCAACTGATCTAATTTTCACGAGTGCTCATGCTTGTCAATATTTTAAGATTCTGGATGTGAGGATTTAGTCTCTGATTGGATTGAATTAGCTTCCTGAGTATCTGCAATCATCATTCTAGAGTGCTTCTATTTGTTGTTAGACCGTTGAGTGCTCTTGATCAATATTCCGACCTGATCAATCAGTAGTGTGAGCAACTGTAATCATTGTTCTGATGCTTTGGTGTTTCAGAATCCTGAGTGCTTATAATCATCCAGCTGATTCGTGAAGAAAGGAGCTCTGAGTTTGATTGTTTAGTATTTTGGAAAGCTATCAGAAAATGAGCGTCTTTCATCAGTTGTTGAAAAATAATTGCCTTCTAACCCTTGCCTTGTAGTGTTTACTACCGGATGCTACCTCCTGTAAGTTGATCAGATTAAGTTCTTAAGCTGAGTTCTAATTTCAACTCGTGGTTCAAAGACAGATCAAATGTTATACACTGAAGATGCACTTGGTTGTCATTCCATAATTCAACACATATCATTCTTGTGGGTGTAAGGAATGTATTGGTTTTATAAGTGTTAGTGTATTAATTGTATACAAGATTTAATTAGGAAAGTCTTATAAAAAGCCTTTGTATTTGAGTAGTCAATGGAAGTCAATGAAAGTCAAATAGTGAAAGTCAACATTAGTTTTAGAGGGTGCTTAAGTACTTGAGAGTTTGTTCAAGTACTTGAGAGTTTAGTTGGATTACTTGAGAGTTTTACCCTTGGTATAAATAGTTTGTATTCTTTGTAAATCATGTAACACAAAGAGCTTAATGTCATAATCAGATTTACTTTCTCACTCTACTCTCTCTCTAAGATCTTAATACTGTCAAATATTGATTGAGAGTGTTTGAATTTCTTGATTGTAATCTGGGAATTACAATAACAATTGGTATCAGAGCTTTACCAAACTGTTTCAGGAAGATTTGCACAAGAAAATTAGATCGATTTCTGAATTTTTGGATCAAAAATTCAAATTTTTGATTTGAAAAGATTCAGATAAATACTTTCATGAATTGACGGCTCATTATCAGATATGTTCATATAAGGGGGAGATTGTTTATATCTTACCAAGAAGGGGAGATTAATCATGAAGAATGTGCTTATCAGATGATTTGGGGGAGATCTTTCAAAGACTATGCTGACATTAAAAAGGTTTGATGATTCTGATTCTCATATTTCATCAAAAGGGGGAGATATATAAAGGTTTCAAAGTCAGTTTACAGAGTTGGAGAAAAGTCAAGTCAGAACAATGTTGATATTATTTAGAAGTCAAAGCAGATGTAATGAAAGGGGAAGATATTCAAATTAGTAGATGGTTGATTGAAAAAGTGAAAGATAGTTCAGTTTTGAAATTCAAAGTGAAATCCAAAGAAAGAAATGTCTAAAGAAAAAGAATGACAAAGTTATGAAGATGTAAAGATCGTTTGAAGATTTCAATGATTGTGAAGAATGTGTTATAAGTTGTTGAAAAAGCCAAAGAGGGAGATTTATTTCAAGGATTAAAGAATGTCAAAGTTTCCAAATTTTGCTGAAGATGTTAGAGTTTTCAAGATTCAAAGCTGAAAAAGATTTTTGCTGATGATCATTTCTGAAGACAAGAAGACCTGAAGATAATTGTCAAAAAAAAATTTAATCTTGAATCCAAAGGGGGGGATTGTTAGACTAGAATTGTATTCAATATTAATATAAAGGATGTTTTCTTTGTAATCTTGTAAGTACGCACACACAAAAAATATGGATTTCAGAGTGTGGTAAGAACTAGCACACATAGTAAACATACGTGAGACATGTAACTTCGTGTTAGATCTGTGACTTGTTGTAATACTTGTGATTTGATCAATAAATCTGATTTTGTAAGATTGTGTGCGAATTATATGCTAGTATCTGGGTCACAAAGATTCTTCAAAAGCAGATTGTTAGTAGATTATCAGAGTTATCAAAGTTTTCAGATGAAACAATAAAGGTTGTCAGACTTCATCTGAACATGAAGTTTAAAGAGAATGAAGAGAAAGTCAACAAAGGAGAGGAAGGTCTTGGTAAATTTGGTAGACTTTCTTTGATCTGAGTGTTAGATGCTTTGGATGATGAACTTCATTTCAGAAGGGGGATAAGGATTTTTGAATCTTTGCTCGGGATCAGACAAGGAAGTTATTCTCGTTGGGGCAGGCCTATCATAAATACTTGATCTAAAAGGGGGAGAATGTTAATGTAATGTTTAGATCAAGTGTTTGACTTTGACTCTGTCTAAGTCTTTGAGAGTTTTAGTCTCTTGAGAGTTTAGTTCCTTGAGAGTTTTGGTTTCCTCATATAAATAGTCTTTTATCTTGAGAGTTCTTTGCAATAGAGAGTATTGTGCGCACACTATTGTAACAATTTGACATTAATAGACATATGACTGGTTTCTCTCTCTAGTTTCTCTCTCTATACATTTTGATATGAATTGTATTACTTTGATTGAATAGGCCTTGATTTTGGACTTACATGGGATAGTTTGGCTAGTTGGGTTTTCTGGGCTAGGTGGTGGTTGACTTATAGAGCTTGAAATGTTTGTTGGTTGATTAGAAGGTTTGGTATGTTTATCTCGTTGAAAGTAGGTATTTCTGGAAGTTCTCTGGTTGATTCTGGAAGTTCATGCTGTATAGGTCTCCTTCTCATACTTTTCATTTGCAGACGTTTCTTCGTCAGATGAGAGATATATGGCATAGATGGTTTCTATCCCAGTCAACTACATAACTTCTTCCCTTTTAGCAACCACGGGCTTTTCAACCAATGGTTCTACGTCTTCATTAACGTACAAAACTAGCTCCATTCCTTCATCTTCTACAACAACAACATGTTCATCATCACCAATATCCACCATTTCTGTATCCCCTTATCTTTCAGTTTCACCCTGAGCACGTTCAGATTCATTGGCAGTTCTTTGTCTCTTTGTCATCTCCCCCTCATGATCCTGATAGGAATCATGATCATGCCTTTTTCTGGTAACTACTTAAGCCTTGCAAGAATCTTGAACTGCTTTTGTCAACTGCTTGATGTGTTGTACCATTTCAAATTTGAAAGCATTAAATTCTGACACTGAAACTGTATCTGAAGGTACTTCATGTTGTTGAGATCTTATCAAAACAATCAAATTGACATCTGATTCATCAGCTGGTGCCTGGGATAATAGCTTCACATACTGTTAATGTAATGTTTAGATCAAGTGTTTGACTTTTGTAATATTTGTCTTTGGCTTTTTAATCTTTGAGAGTTCCTTTGATTTGAGAGTTCTAGTCTCATATAAATAGTTTAGTGCTTTGAGAGAACCATGTAACTAGAGCATTGTACGCAAACCATTTGACACTTAATGACATATGACTATTTCTCTCTCTAGTCTATCTCTCTACATAGTGATCTGATTTGTATTACATTGAATGAATATGGCTTAATTTTGGACTTACATTTGGTATCAGAGCCTACCCACACAATTTCAGACAAATTGGTTACCATCTTGGATCAATTTCTTGATTTCTAAAGAACACGCAGACGACTTTCTGGGTTTCACTATTTTGATCAATTTCGCACTTGATTTGTGTGTTTTGATTGTAAAAATGGTGTAGTAGTGATCGTTTTCTGTTATAGATCACTTTGTATTCACACTATTACACGATTTAATCATTCAATTAGATCGAATTTTGTATTTCTTTGAAGTTTTTCAAAAACGAAGTCAAACACAGTACAATCATGATTCGCACTGTAATTTCATGTTTCTAGTCATTTTAGTGTATTAGAAAAGTGTTTTGTATTGATTTTCGATCACTTTGGATCAGGTTGAGAATCAATTTGCAGGTTAATTGGACTTCTTGATCGATTTCGTGACCCTTAGTGTAGAACGCACTAGATCTACACTTCTCGCTAAGCGAGAACACACATGCCCTGAAGAACACGTATGATGAAGATCCTTTTGTATTCTGCGAGTTTGGGTTGAGTTCTCACATAGTACTATCTGCGAGAAGAAGATTCGCACAAATCATATTCTGCGAGTTTGGATTCTGCGAGTTTTGATCTTGTGAAATTTTTTCTAAGTGTGGTCCGCGCTCAAGACTTCTGCGAGTTTTCAGTCTTGCGAGTTTACATTTAGCTAGTTTCCATTTTGTGAAAAGTTTCTAAGTATGGAACGCGCTAAGGCTCATGCGAGTTCTCATTGATCTGAGTGTTTGTATTTTTCTGCGAGAAGTTTAATTGATCAAATTTTTCTAAGTTCTAAACGCGCAACAAGTAATCTGCGAGAAGTTACTTCGCGCATATCGTTATCTGCGAGTTTCTCAAAACGCGCTAATAGTTGTGTGCGAGTTTTACAAATGCGCACAAAGCATTTAGCGAGAAGTTCAGTGAATAGTTATTTGCGAGTTTCAAGGAATTGCGAGTTCTAGTAGTCTGCGAGTTCAAGACTTAGAATTTTTCTTAGATTGTTTCCAAGTGGTAATTTGAGTTTGATTTTTCAAGTCAACTTTTTTGATTTGTTTGGGAGATCTTAGTTTCAAGTCAACTGTTCAAGATTCCTACTAAAGACAAAAGAGGAAATACTGTATTGTCATCAAGAGATGTTGCAGTCATGTATATGCCTGAAATAGCTGCAATAGAGGCTGAACGTGATAAACTGAAGAATCAGAATACAATTCTTCTAAAACAGATTCAGGATTTTAAATCTAAGTTGTCAAATTCTGATAAAACTTCTGATTGTGAAAAATGTGCTAATAATTCTAAATCTAATTTTGCAGGTATTCTCAGCACAAAAGAGAAAGAAATCAAACTAAGAGAAAGAGAGATACATCTTCTTCAGACCAAACTAAAGACAACTAAGAAGAATTCTTCAGAAATTACAAAGTTGAATCAGTTGGTCTACTCAATAAGGTGAAAGAACTTGAAGGGAAGATTTATGTTTTGGAAGCGAATAATGTTGAGCTACTGAAAAAAGTCTTCTAGCAGAAAAAGAGAAAAATGAAGAAAAAGCTAATCTGTAGAAAATTTACAACGAAAAATTGTCTGATTGTTCCAAGAAAGCTCTACAAGAAAAGAAAGATTTAGAGCTGAGATGTTTGAAACTCTCTAAGCAAGTGAACTGAATTTGAAATGTTAAGCAAGTAGTGATTTCAGCTCATCCACGGATAGATCAATTGATTGAACTGGTGGTGGTGGAGGTGGCTGAACAGGCTCTTCCACAGCTGGTCCTTTACCCTTTAACAAACTTTTCACCTTACCCAATTCCTCCTCAAACTTCACCGCCATATGCTTTTCAACAGCCTTTAAGGCACCGTTGATAAATTCCTTCGACACGAAGTATGGGAAAGTAACATCGGGATCACTTAGACTTCCCGTTCTCACAACTGTTGACGATTCAACAGTATGGCATGTGTTCATAGCTGGTATCGTGGTAGCAATGACAAGACTTCCACTTGATCCTCGTAGTCCAGATTGCGGAACTACTTCAAGTGTTTTGATCGGGTCACTGAGACAACCGATGGTAGGAGATTGGATAAGTGTCCTAGGAATAGAAGAAGGTAGTTCAAGAGGCGCTAGACTTGACTGTGTACAAAATGTAATTGAGCTTTGGGTAGCTGAGCTCTGTTTTCAATACCCAAACTTTCCGAGTGAAAACTGGATAGAGTATGTGCTATATCCCCATGCAAACATGAGACTATGGCCTATTGAGAGGCAATAGAATGGGTGGTTGAGGTGTGCAAGTGCATAAGTGGGCTACTTATCTTGAATACCCGCACGCAACACATGCGACAAAGTATTAGATGTGGTTGCCCTTTTGGAACGGTAGGTTAGGGTACACACTCTCTCACCATATTCATTTTCTTCAATTTCTATCTGCCTCACATTTTCTGAGTTTTCTACTTGAACTCCCTCATCTATCCTTATATCTTCCAAAACATTCTTCTGTATATTAGTTCTAGCTGTATCAATTTCCATGTCCACATGATGTAAAGAGACATCGTCTAGGAAACCAAAACTGTGTTGTAGATTTTCATCTTCAACATCAGCATCATGAATATTCTCCTTTTGTTGTTCCGAAGTTGCAGAAGGAATAGTCTCATGTAGAACTTGCCTGCTGATCCGACTCTGATTTAGAATTAGCAATCTCTTCCTGAGGACTTGTTGACGAATGATAGTCCTTTCAGGTTGAGATGTGGAAACCTCTAGACGATTGGCAACTTTTACCGAAGTCCCCACAGCTTCAGGTTAAGAATCGTGACCCCTGCCTCTACCACTCTCGGAATTTTATCTCAACTCTCCCCGTTCCTGGACTCCCGTAGTTTCAGGAACCCTCACTGACTCCACTCGTCTAAGGTTGGAGTCTGGGGTAGGGATTGTCGGTTCGGGCATTCCCATAGACTCTCTATATTTCTTAACGCACCCTGAGTTCGGATCAACGTAGGAAAGTAGAGCTGCTGGAATAGGCATAGAGTAAGCAAAAGTCTTTTTCTGCTTTTGAAGATACCTCATTTCAAATTCAGAAGCAAACTCATGATGAGATCTCTTTGGGATATCTTTATTGGAGCGGATCATACTTCGAACAATAAATTGAAGAAACCTTTGGTATGGCACATATAGTGGTTTCTTGGATGTTCTCTTGCTAATGACCTTTTCATATAATTTTGTCCAGAATTCCACTGAATAGTCTACGTGCACATCGTACACTATAGCATGAAACAGCCGCAGTGTATGCATGTTTGTATTATCAAGGCCTGAGTGCCTCGAGGTCAAACAATGATTGATGACGGATAACATTTGGTAGTAAAACGGTGGTAGATTTGTCTTCTTGAACTCGCTGATCTTTATCAATTGACCCACATACCCTAAGGATCAAATGCCTTCAAATACTTCGGAATCAACTAGGTATGAGTCAAAATTGTTTCTACCCTCTCTAGAATTTGCCTCAGGTAAATCCAGGATAAGTCTGAGTCTTTGGTAAGTCAGAATTGAAGTGAAGTTGTCAATCCGGTCTTTGAAGAATTTGTTCGTGTTGCTCTCCACCACATACTCTATAGTCTTCCAGGCCTGCTGCATGTATAACAAAGGAATTGATGCAGCGTCTGTCAAGGCCTTGCTGAGTGGATGGCCCTTCAAAATTTCAATAACAAGTGGATTGACATTTAAAACGTCAAAATCGACGTGGTGGTTATTTGGATAGAGCAACATATACTCAGAAGGATGAATGAGAGCAAGATCAAGATCTACACTGATTGCTTACTGAATGTGAGATCTGGAAGATGGCATAGGAGTTTCCTTGGACACATTAGGGTCATTCCCATCCATCTGGAAAATTGGATGATGAGAAATTTCCTCTGCCATTTTATACCTGAAATAGAAAGAAAGTATTGGATATAATCCAATATGTTAGCAATAAGCACAAAAACTTGTTTTTCCAGAAAAAGTTTGATACAGAATATCAAAGTACAGAAAGATTGTACTTTGAAGCACACAATGATAGCACAAAGTGTTGCAAGGTTCAAAATGCAACATCATAAAGAAAACAATGACCAAAACTAAACAAAACACTTGTTGTTTTGATTTTGTTCTCAAAAATGAAGATGTAATGTAAGAACTCTCAAACATCTGAAGAGTTTCAAAAAAAAAATTAACTAAAAAAGTTTTCTAAGTCCAGAACTCTACACTGAGATGGACTTGAAAATTCGCACATCATTCAGGTTTACCAAGAACTCGCAGGACAATGAATTCACTAAAAGAACTCGCATGAAACTTATTTTATGACAGAAACACGCATGAACTTGTTTTCAACTAAGAACTTGCAAAGGCCAAATATAAGAGCAAAAACTCGCATGAGACTTAGTTTAATTGATGAACTCGCAAAACCAAGTGTTCATGTCAAGAACATGCAAGATCCTGTTTACTCAAATTTTGAATTTTTGAACTTCCCAAGATTAAATTTTTGCTTTTAATTTGAAAGATTTTTGTTTGAATGAGGTCGATTAGGGTTCAAGTTTAGATTAATCCTTAGTATTCAAACAAAAGTTCTATCTGATAAGTTTGATTTTGATCCAATGAAGTTCAACAGTTCGAAACATAGTCCAAGAGTTCATGACTTCAATCACTTCGACAAGTCCAAAAATAGTTCATAAGTTCGATTCCAAATCCAAAGTCAAGGTAACCTGCAAATAAGAACAATACAATCGAGCAAAACCCAGAAGCTATTTTGAGTTCTAACATCAACAAGACATTTTATGATTACAAAATCAAACACAAGTTTTCTCGGTTAAGAACATGAACAGACACAAAAACAAATTCGAAAAACCCTACAAATTTTTGAAGAACAAACCTGTAAACACGAAGAAAAACACACAAGAATAACAATCAACTAACAAACAATAGATAAATAAAAGAAACCTACACTGATTTCAAGTTGAAGACCAAGGAAATCGAAAGTTGCAAGATTGAAGTTTGAGAGAAAAAGATTGCTAAGTGTGAAACTCGCTATATGGGGTCTGAGAGAAGTGAGCCGTAAAGGGACAACTATTGAATTTATACTCTGAGAATACGTTGACGCGTGGCAGGAATTGATTGGATGCTCACTTCGCGTAGACCATAGAAGAGACACTTACCGCACAACAAAGGCAAGGTCATGTGTGTTCACTTCGTGCAAGAAGCAATGTGCGTGAAGTGGTGAAACAACAAAGAATTCGCATGAAGAGTCATGCGAGAAGGGGAAACTCGCACGACATAGTGTGCGTGTTTTGAAATTCGCGCAGCCTTCGCTATGCGCGAAGTGAGAACTCGCATAACACTATGTGCGGGTTCTACACTTTGTGCATGCAATGGTGTGCGCGTATTAAGAACTCGCATGACACTATATGCACGTTCTATACTTAGAAAAATTTTGAAATTTTTGCAAAAATGGAAACTTTCCAAAAATGATTTGTTCCACTTTCCAAAAGTAACAAGTTTATGAAAACCACTTTTTAGCTCAAAAATGCAACTTTTTCTCTTAAAAAAAATCTTTCAGGTTCCAAAAATATTATGAAAACACAGACTCACACACCCACTTACAGACTTTACAGTTTTAGCTCCCCCGTGAAGTGTGCATTGTTCTGTATATTACCCCTTGATGTGTGCATTCTGTTCAGCATACTGAAGCACGAGTCCTGATCTGACTTGATCAGAAGTCATTATCCTTTTGACTTTTAAGTCCGGTTTCTGATATGATATAATCAGAAGCCATTGTACCAGCTCCCCCTAAACCTGTGCATCCTGCAAAACAGTTTTCACAGGTTTTGGTACCCATTGATACTTGGGTCCTGGTTTGTCAGATTTACGAATCCACTTCTCAATAGATTTAGACCTTTTAACTACATTAATCTGAGAAGTTATTCGGTAAGTACCATACCAGTTGTGAGCAGATTCTTTTTGTACAAAATAATTCTCACCACAATAAGAACAACGTATCCTCTTTTCAGCTAAATTGATAATATGATTAGTAGAATAATACATATCAGCTGAAGCAAAAGATTTACCTTTACGAGCTCGGTTCTTTTTAGCTTTAGATGTGGATGGAAACGATTTCTGAACAACTTTGTCATCTGAAGAGCCTTTAACAACCCAAACCATCTGATCTGTCCTTGATTGCTTTCCAGGAAATCTATTGTAAGATCTACTTGTGCCATCAACAGAATGATTATAAAATAGATTTGTAGGACGAATCTGACTTGTATCAACAACTTTTGTTTTAACACTGTTCTTTCTTGAAACTTTTTCAGTTATAGAACAGGAAGCAGTTTTAAAAGAGCAAACTGATTCAGTTGACTTGTCAAGAGGTGATTGATCAATCACTTCTGCAGAAATTTTTTCTGACAACTCAACGTTTGCATCTTCCAGATCTTTTATCTTTTTAGATAAAAGATTATTTTCTTCAAGAACTATATCAAATTTCATCTGTAAACCAGATCTGACCTTCTGTTCTTTTAACATGTTTGATGATAAACCAATTAGTCTTTTAGAGAGCTTAGAAATTTCATTTTCAAAATTTTGACGTTCTAGCTCAAAATATTTTTCCAAGTTCTTGTTCTTTGCAGAAATTTCATTGAATATCCAAACATTTCTCTTTTTAGATTTTTTCTTTTCAATCTCAAAAGATTTGTTCTTTTCTTGAATTTTTTTTCTTTTCTTTCTCAAGTAAGTATTGTAAAATAAAGATCTGTTTGGGAAGTTCAACTGTTTTGTCTTCAATAACTTTTTTTTCCTTTGCAAAAGTCTCTTTCAGTAATTAAAATCTTTTCAAATTCGGACACTTGCTTAGAAAGTTTCAGACGTCTATGCTTTAAATCTTTCTTTTCCTGTAAAGCTTTCTAGGAAAAATCAGACAATTTTTGGTTGTAAATTTTCTCCAGATTAGCTTTTTCTTCAGCTTTCTCTTTTTCTGGTGGAAGACTTTTTAATAACTCAACATTCTTTGCTTCCAAAGTAGAAATCTTCTCTTCAAACTCTTTCATTTTGAAGAGTAGACCAACTGATTCAACTTTAATTTCTGAAAAATTCTTCTCAATTGTCTTTAGTTTGGTTTGAAGAAGATGTATCTCTCGTTCTCTTAGTTTAATTTATTTCTCTTTTGTGCAGAGGATACCTGCAAAATCAGATTTGAAATTATTAGCACATTTTGCACAATCAGGAGTTTTATCAGAGTTTGACAATTTAGATTTAAAATCTTGAATCTGTTTTAGAACAGTTGAATTCTGATTCTTCAGTTTATCACGTTCAGCCTCTATTACAGGTATCTCGGGCATACACATGATGGCAACATCTCTCGCTGATAATACAATATTCCCTTTTTCATCAGTAGTAGGCATCTTGAATGAAAAAGAATTGGCTTGAAATGAATGATCGTCCCAAACAATTCAGAAAAAGTTAACTTGAAAAGTCAAACTCAAATCACCACTTTAAATAGATCACAAAAAAATTCAAACTTCAGAACTCGCAGACCAAACAAACTCTCAAAATACTTTTCCTTAAGCCTCTCACTAACAGCTTTGTGCATGAAACTACTTCTCGCAAATAACTATGTGCGCGTTTACAAAACTCGCAGACTTCGAAGTGCGTGTTTGTTCTTATCGCAAACCACAAGTTGTATGTTTTGTACTTAGAAACATTTATCAAATTTGAGTTCTCGCAAACAAACACAAACTCGCAAATCACTGAAAACTCGCAGATCCCTTTGCGTGTTCCATACTTAGAAAATTTTCAAGAAATTTGAAACTCGCAAAATGCAAACTTGCACCAAGAACTTCTCGCAGAACAGAAACTCGCAGAATGAATCAAGAACTCGCACCAAGAGCTATGCGCATATTGACTTTCCGCATATCACTGCATGCGCGAATCAGATGCAAACTCGCAGAAAACACATAACACTTCCATGCTTTTCATTGTGCGTGTTCTTCAATACTTAGCGTGAAGTATAGATCTTGCACGTTTTCACATAACCACACGGATTCAATCCAAAAAGTCTATAGACCTGTAAATTGCTTAACAAGCTGAACCAACATGATCTAAATTCAATACTAAAGACTTTTCTAATCAACAAAAATGATTATAAACAACAAAATACCGTGCAATTCACGAATTTACAGTGTTCGAGTTGTTTTTTTAAGAAAATCCAAAAATCCAAAATTCAAACTGATTCTGTGATTAATTTGTGAAACAAAGTGAACAAGAAATAATCTATTACATCATACGAATCCTATGAAACCATTTTTAATCCCAAAAATCAACTGACAAACGTCAAATTGATGAAACAGTGACAATAGGACACGTTTCTGCGTGTTCTTGAAAAATCAAGAATTCGATCCAAATCAAATGAAGTAATTCGCTGAATATGATTGGGTTCGGCTCTGATACCAGTCGTAAGTCCAAATTTCAATCCATGATCAATTAAACTCACAAAGAAATCAAAATTAGAGAGAGAGAATCTAGAGAGAGAAATAGTCGTATATCTCACTGAAGTCAACACAATTGTTACAATTGTGCACTCAATTCTCAAGGTTACAAGAAACACTTACACCACTAAGATATTTAAACCTCCCATTAAAGAAAAATACTAGAGACTATAAAAGTCAAAGTCAAACAATACAAAAGATAAATGTTGATCTAAACTATTACATTAACAGACACGTGTAAAGTACCCTGTAATGAATTTAATGCATAGGGTATAAAGAGAAAGATTACAACTCCATCTGGGAGTTTCCTTAAGCCTTCAACCTTCAATCTTTCTATAAAATATAGGAACCCTTGTTTTCTATATTCCCTTAATCCTTTTTTTCTAATTCTTGTGCAACCATCTTAGTGTTTCTTAAGTTTGTTTAGATTAGGTTCTTCCTTAATCTTATTCCGCAACAAACTTGTAAATTGTATTTTGATTTATCAATAAACAACTTATTAAACTTTAAATTTTATGTTTGTACTCAACCCACCCCCTTCAACAAACTTGTTAAGCACCTTCGGGACCAACAAGTGGTATCAAAGAGGATTATTTAATCTCATAAACAAGATCTTGCTTTATACTCTTCCTTGCTATTCTCAATATGGCACTAAACACAAACACTAACTACTATGATAATGGTTCTCTCTCAAAACCTCCTCGATTCAGCAGAGAAACTTTGCTCTTTGGAAAAATCGAATGATGCTATTTCTAGAAGGTATAGATCCCACTATACCTTAATACGTGGCAAATGATCCTTATGAACCCTTCACCATCATAGTTTCAGTTCCAGCTACTGCCACCACTCCTGATATCCCTGAAAGATATGTTATTAAAGAAATAAGACAATTGAGTGATGGAGATAAAAAGAAAGTCGGTTTAGATGCAAAGTCAAAAACGATTATCTCTATGGCTCTGCCTGATGAAGCCTTCCATTCCATCATGCATCTAAAAATTGCTAAAGAAATGTGGGACAATATATGTGTTCAATATGAAGGTACCACTGAAATCCAAGAAATCAGAAAGATTAACTTGGTAAGACAACATGAAAGTTTTATCTGTGGTAAGAATGAATCCCTATCTGATGTTCACTAAAGACTTAACTGTCTAATTATTGATCTAAGATCTGTTGGTATGACCTACTCTAACTCTGAGGTTTTAACTAAATTCTTGGAATGTCTTCCTGAAAGCTGGGACAGTTACTCAATGTGTCTCAAGCTGAGAAAAGGCTTAAATTCTCTCTCTCTCTCTATCTTTTAGCACCTTGTATTGAATATTGCTCAACTATGAGCAATCAAATTTTTTGAAGAATAATCTTGTAAAATATTCTAAAGACTCTAAAAGCACTCCTGTTGCTTTAGTCTCTTCAGAGATCATTCCATCTAAGCGATCTACTCTTACTATCACTGAGTTAGATTCTGACTCTGAGGAATTATCAGACATTGATCTTTCAGAGTTTGATGAATCCTTACCACTCTTGACAAACTCTTTCAAAAGATTTGCAAGAAAGAGCAATTTCAGAAGAAATAAGCCTCTCTCTATTACTGACAAGCCATAATCAACCACTGTTGATAAGGCAACTGGTACTTGCATAACTGTGAAAAAGTTGGACATTTTGCAAGTGAATGCATGTCAAAAAAAGTTTTCAAACCTTCTACCTACAGGAAAACCAGCAATAACAAATACCTTAAACTGAAAGAGAATAACCAAAAGTTGAAAAACTTTAAGCAAAAAGGTAAAGGTCTTATCGCTGAAGAGCATGACTGGGCTGAATCTGAAGAATCTAGTTCTGATGAAGAAGTAGTTGCTAATCTATGTCTTATGGCTGAGATTAAAGAAGAAGTGGAAGAAGCAACAGGAACTTCCATGAGCTATATCTCCTCTCAGATATCAATATCTACTAATCCCTATCTTTCTGAAGCTGAGAGAAGTCGCGCTATAGATGTGTTGACAATTGACTTATACAATGCACTTAATGGCAAAACTCTAGCTGCAAAACAAAAACATTGACTTAACTGAACAACTAGAGAAATGTCACGAAACGATCAAAGAACTAACTCTTCTAGAGGACAGTTTAAAAGATCAAGTCATTGTAATTGAAGTTATCAGCATTGAACACGAACAAGCCATCGTTGCTTTAAAAGCAGAAAAGGCAACTGTTGAGGGATGGTGTAAATCGTTAACCAAAATCACTGAAATCATCAGGGCTCAAATCCCTGCTAATGACAAAACTGGTCTCGGTTATCATCCTGAGAAGGACGAATCTAGCACACACTGTTTCATGATTAAGTTTGGAATGTTTGTCTCTTCTATCCCTGACACTTCTTCTACTCACTGTTATTCATCTTCCAATCCTATCCCTGAGGACTTATAAAAAATCTCTAAGCTCGCAGAAAAATGGAAATCCATTTCTTATCCTCAAAACGCTACCAAGAAAGCAAAACTGAAAGTTCCTTCTAAACCTTCAGTAAGTCAATCTTCCATCTCTGGAACTAAAATCACAGATATCTCTCAGATATCAACTCCAAAGCTGAAATTTGATATTAAGCCTAAGAAATTTGAAGAACTGAAAGTTCCTCCTAGATCTTATGCTAAGGGCATTCTTGGAGCTGGCCCTACTCATCTCAATTTTTCTAACTCTACTGCTCATAGTCACAAGACAAATTTCGTCTATAGAAAATGCTATCACTGTGGACTTACTGACCATATTGCTAGTAAATGTCTTATTGCCACAAAAGCTGAAAAGACAGCTAAAGTGAAGATGATTGCCTCCAAGGCTAAGAAGGTCACCAAAGCTGAGAAATATGCTAAGGTGAAGAATGCCACTAAGGTTATTCAAATAACCAAAGTGAAGGTTACCACTGAAGTTGAATCTTCAAATGCCGTGAAGATTGTTGAACATTCCATCTCCTTTAACACTGCTAGACCTATTAAAAAGTGGGTACCAATCAAAAATTAATATTCCTTACGCTTGCAGGGATCGAAGGGTATCTGGTATTTAGATAGCGGATGCTCTCGACACATGACGGGACAAAAAGACATGCTCGCTGAATACAAGGAAGAGAAAGATCCATCAGTGACCTTTGGTGGAAATGGAAAAGGCTATACCAGAGGGTTTGGTGTTCACAGCAATGGAACAACTACGTTCAGAAGAGTCGCTTACGTAGATGGACTGAAGCATAATCTTCTTAGCATCAACTAGCTATGTGACAAAGACTACAAAGTTCGCTTGTTATAAGAAAGCATGTTCAGTGATCAATGAGAAAGGAAAGCTCGCTCTTAGCGGTTATCATATGGAAAATGTCTATGTAATAGACATGGACTCTACTACCACTGAAAATATTTGTCTTCTCTCAAAGGCCTCTTCAGATGTCAACTGTTTATGGCACAAAAGGCTATCTCATCTCAACTTCAAGACATTGAATTCTCTTACCTCAAATGAACTAGTCTCCGGTCTTCCTCAGCACTCATATGCCAAAGAATCTCTTTGTTCAACATGGGAAAAGGGAAAGCAGACTAAATCTAGTTTCAAATCAAAACAAGTTTTCTTAGTGACAAGTCCTCTTCAACTCTTGCATATGGATTTATTTGGCCCTGTCAATATCCGATCCATAGCTGGAAAAAAAATATACACTTGTCATTGTAGATGAATACTCTCGCTACACCTGGGTAATCTTTCTTCGCTGTAAAAGTGAACCTCCAGAAGAACTGATATCTTTTGTTAAAAAGATGGAAGTGCTGAATAATCTAATTGTTCACTCAATAAGAAGTGATCATGGAACTGAATTCAAAAACAGTTCTCTGAACAATTTCTTTGAGAGTAAGGGAATCTCTCACAATTTCTCTTCTGTAAGAACTCTTCAGCAAAATGGTGTTGTTGAAAGAAGAAATCGAACGATCATTGAAGTTCCAAGATCAATGCTCATCGATTCTCATCATCCAACTCAGTTTTGGGCAGAAGTTGTCAACACTGCTTGTTTTACTCAAAACAGATCACTGATAGTAAAATGTTTCAACAAGACAACCTATGAACTCTTTCATGGGAGAAAACCTTCTATCAGATTTCTTCACATCTTTGGTTGTCAGTGTTTCATTTTAAACAACAAAGACGCTCTTGGAAAGTTCGACCCAAAAGCTGATGATGGAATCTTTCTTGGATATTCCTCAATTTCCAAAGCCTACATAGTCTTCAATAAGAGAAGACAAACTGTAGAAGAAACAATTCATGTCACCTTTGACGAATCCAGATCAACGAACTCTAAACCTATCGCTGACAATTAAGAACTTAATGCTTGGATGTTCTCTCACTATAGAGAAACAGAAAAAGGGATAGATTAAAGGCTATGGAGTTATTGCTAAAGGAGACATCGATGTCAACAGAGTGGATTATGTGGATGGCCTTAAGCGTTATCCAACTCTGTGATAATGGACTAGATGTGATGTTCAAAAAGCAATATTGTTCTTTGTTGAAGGAAGATACATCCACAGAACTTCTACGAGCCAAAAGAAGACGTGATCTGTACCTCATGGATTTCATGTTGATCAACAAAGAAGAAAAGCTTTGTTTGGTCTCAAGTAAGAATGAGAAGTGTAAGTCATGTTTCTTGTTCTAATCACACAATCAAATCAAATCAAACAACAAGATCAATTACAAGATTCAAACCTGTTGATTTTCATTCAATTGAACAGTTTACAAAACTCTATCTCTGATGCTCTCTTTCTCTCTCTAGAATTCTCTCTCTCTAATTCGTATACAAACTCTAGTCACTACTCTCTACAAAACAGAAAATACAAGGTATTTATACCTACAAGAATTACAAAGAAACAAATACAAAAACAAGGACTTTGACTTTTTATTACAAATTGACTTTAACTTTAATGAGAGTTGACTTTCAGCTTTGACTTCTTGTATCTTTGAACTTCAGCAATCATGATCTTATATCCAATAGATTTATGCTCGAACAATCTCCCCCTTTGGATTCAAGATCAGTGTTGAAAGATCTAGTAATTCAGTCTTCTCTTTTAAGCTCTGTCAGATGCAATCTCTCCCATTAACATTGCAATCTTCCAAATCTGTCTTCGAAGAATATAACAATCTCCCCAAATATGATAAACAAAATCTTCAACAATCTCTTCAGTATTATCACAATACTCTTTAAGACTTCGGAAAGAAATTATCATCAGATTCAGCTCGGATTGCTTTAGCAAATAATTTTCAAAGAAAATTTCCTCAAAATCAGCACATCTTCAAAAATTCTTTGATCCTCTTCAAGTCTTTACTTTGAATCTTCTGACATAGACATTTCTTTATAATCATCTCCCCCTTTTCGATGATTTGAGCATCGATATCATCAAAACTTTCTCCAAGAAATGTCATTGACCAATCTGATTTGTCAAAACTGAGCCTCTGATTCATTGATCTGTAATCATGTATTTATCTAGATCTTTCCAAATCCAGACAAGTTAGAAATGTGAAACACCTGACTCAACAAATGAATCAGTTAACATGTCTGTCAGTAACACTAAGTCACTGTGTGTAACGAATACACAATATAAAGGAGCTTTTATGATGTTCACTCCCCCAGGACTTCCATCCAATCATCGAAACACCACAAAGGCAATTTCTATGAATGTTATGACAAAGAAACAAATTCTTTGTGTGTTTGTGCAAGTGTAGAAAGAATTAAGCACGAATAGATGCTTTTATAAAGGCTCAACATAGTGTAAACCACTGAGACAACAGTAGATAAACACAGACTCAATGTGCATGATTGAAGTGCGAAGGTGGGGCAGACTTCCTTCTTTTTCAATATCCAGATTTTTCAAATGAAAATAAGATAGATTATGTGTTCCGTCCCCTTAAAAAATATGAAACATTTCCTTGTTGAGAAGAAAATGAGTAGCTGGTGGGGTAGTAAGCAAGAGATGGCATGGGCTAGTTGCCTGTTTCAATAACGTTTACCAAAGAATTATGAAACATTAGTAATGTGGTTGCCCGACTCAGAAAGTAGTTGGTGCAGAGTTTGATATTCGTTTACTCTGATCTCACACCCTCTTTCTTTTAATTCAATAAGCTCACATCTAACCAAACTCTATTTTCCATTTTACCTCAACGCACAACCCACACTCATTTCTTTTAGACTCCTCACACTCAATCACTATGGATTAACTTCTTGGGTAGAAATCACTGATTATCGTGAATCCATAGAAGTTCAGTTAAATCCTAGCACAAAGAACCCATATTCTCCTAGAAAGTATATGTTTCTCAGATGATTTAACTTTATCAGTTAAAGCTCATATACAAATGTCAGATAAAGTGTATGCTCAGATGATATAATCATGAAGATATGAGCATTTTTTAATCATTGAAGTATTTTCAAACAAGTATATTGAATGAATGAACATGAATGCAAGAGACTTGATTGAAAATCTGACATTGTATGAAAATAATCAGAAATGATATGATATATCAACCAAGGCTTATGGTCAAGAATAATGGATATTGTCTATATGAAACAAAATATAGACATTCTTGAATGAAACGCTTCGAAATGAAATGACGTTCAAAAATATTTGAAGTACAAGCGGAGTGTCTTACCATCGAAAATATGTTTCAATATGAGACATGGTAAGAACAATTTTATCAAAAAGTTAAACCGATGTGTGTGAATACTTGAAAGTATGTAGAAAAGACAATACGCAAGTATTTATCTTTGGAAACACACGGTTTATTAATCATTGAAGCTCAAAATGAAAAATGAAAACATTTAAAATCACACTTCCAATTCATGAAATCTGTTTAAGAATCGGGAAATGGTTTGAACATTTAAGAATATGTTTTCTTATGATTGAAAGTCGTCCTTCTTTCAACCATATATGAGAATAATATAAGAAATTTAACCTTTCTATGCAGGCTTAAATCTCATGAAGTCAGTTGTAGCCATAAAAAATATGATCTTGAAAGCTTCTCTCATTCTACACAAGTCTCAAAGTCTAGTCAAAGCAACTTTTATTCATAAACTTTATTCATAAACTTTATTCAAATGTAAATGACATAAAGCAGTAAAATGATTAAAGTACGAGTTCTGATCTGAAATAATCAGAAATCATAGTCTTACTCCTTATGATATGACGTATATGCTCCCCCTAAAATCATGCATCACAAAAATTTGTCAGTTAAGTAAAATGCAGAAATTAAATATGCTCCCCCTCAAAAGAATGTAGATCATCTTAAAATGCATCTCACTCTCCCCCTGAGATCATGAACAAACTATTAAAGTGTAGATATCTTTCAGTCATAATGATAAAGAAAATGATGAAAAATAACAATACGTAACTTTATTAGGTAACAACCGATTATGTCTTAAGATTTAGCATACCAAGCTTAGTGACAAGAAAACTAATTCTCTTTTCATCTAAGGGTTTGGTAAATAAATCTGCAAGCTGATAATCTGTTTTTACAAAATAAAGTTCAATTGTTCCTTTTTCTACATTATCTTTGATAAATTGATACCTAACGTCAATGTGTTTAGTTTTAGTATGCTGGACAGGATTAGCAGATATCGCGATTGCACTCTTCGAGTCACAATAGATCGTTATTTTCTCAAACTTGAATCCATAGTCTCGCAGATGTGTTCGCATCCACAGGACTTGAGAGGAGCAACTGGCAGCAGCTACATACTCTGCTTCAGTAGTCGATGTGGAAACGCATAATTGTTTCTTTGACGCCCAGCTAACGAGCTTGTCTCCAAGAAATTGAATGTGACCTGAAGGGCTCTTTCTATCCAACATGCAACCTACATGATCTGCATCTGAATAAGCAATCAGTTGAAACCCAGTATCCTTAGGATACCACAGACCAAGATCTGCAGTCCCCTTCAGATACCTAAAAATCCGTTTGACAGCAGCCAAATGGGATTCTTTAGGAGGAGCCTGATATCTAGAACATAAGCATGTTGAAAACATAATATCTGGCCTACTTGAAGTAAGATACATTAAAGAACCTATCATACCTCTATAAGTCCTAACATCAACACTTTTACCCGAAGGATCAGTGCTAATCTTAGTACCTGGTGCCATCGGGGTTCCAATTGGTTTGCAATTTTCCATTTTGAACTTCCGAAAATATCCAAAATGTACTTAGATTGGTTAATGAAAATCCCCGTTGAAAACTGTTTTACTTGTAATCCAAGAAAGAAATTCATCTCTCCCATCATACTCATTTGAAAACGTACACCATGAGGTTAGAAAAGTTTTTGCAGTATTTAGGATTTGTAGAGCCAAATATTATATCATCAACATATATCTGAATAAGGATGATATCGTCTTTTTCCTTTTTGATGAACAAAGTGGTATCAACTTTACCTTTGGAAAAACCTAACTTGACCAAGAATTTAGATAGAACATCATACCATGCGCGAGGGGTTTGTTTCAAACCATACAGGGCTTTATCCAAAATATAGACGTGATCTGGCTTATCTAAATTTACAAACCCTTCTGGTTGAGACACATATATTTTCTCCTTAAGAATGCCATTCAGAAAGGTCGTTTTCACGTCCATCTGGTAGACTGTGAAATTCTTGTGAGCTGCGTAGGCTAGAAACATACGGATTGCCTCTATACGCGCTACTAGAGCATATGTCTCATCGTAGTCTATGCCTTCCTCTTGCCGGTAACCTTTGGCAACAAGTCTTGCTTTATTCCTTATGACAATACCATCTTCATCCTTTTTATTCTTGAATACCCAGTTAGTGCCAATTACGTATTTTCCTTCCGGTTTTGGAACTAATCTCCAGACCTTCAGGGTTTCGAACTGATTTAAATCTTCTTGCATAGCAGACACCCAATCCGAATCAGCTAAAGCCTCTGATACACGTGTAGGCTCTATCTTGCCGAGGAATGAGTCATGCATACATTGATTCAAAGTCGTTGACCTAGTTTGCACAGGCTTGTTTAGATCTCCAATTACTTGGTGTAAAGGATGCTCTTTGGTCCAGCGATGCTCATGAGGGAGTGGATTAGATACTGATTGATCATGATTATCATCTTGAAATCCACTATCAGGCTCTTCAGTTTGAATAGTTGGAGGGGGTTTGTAGTTGAAATTTCAGGTGCAGAAGCGTCAGTTGGAACAACATACTCTGGCTGTTGAGTAGACAGTGTATCACACCCAACTGATACAGTTACTTCTCGCTCAGCAGTTACTTGTATATCTTCAACTATAGGAGCATTCAATGGAATATGAGTTTCTGACTGAACGGGGGATTCAAGTTCAGTTATAACTTCTGAAGTGACTGGATGACTGCAGCTTGTGTCACAGCAGATTTAGGCAAATTAGATCCTAGAAACTCATCATAAAAGAATTCAAATAACAAATCTAAATCAGATAAATGTGAAAGTGAAGTAGAAGCGTTATCCGAATTGTTCTCTGTAGAAACAGGTTCTGGACTGATATGCCCAGAAGCTAATACGCCAGTTATCACGGGTTCTGAACTGAGTTGTTCAGAAGCCATTTCTTCATCAAATGTTACATTGACGCTTTCAACTACAGTCTTTGAATTCTTCAGATAAACACGGTATGCTGCAGATGTTGAAGAGTAGCCAATGAAGATGCCTTCGTCCGCCTTAGCACTGAATTTGTTCAGATTCTCTCTGTCATTTAACACAAAACACTTACACCCAAATATATGGAAATATTTGATTGTCGGTGTTCGGTTGTTGATCAAAGCATATGGAGTCTTTTGAAAACGGCGGTGTATCATGGACCGATTCTAAGTATAACATGCACTTGATACAGCTTTTGCCCACAAAAATAGAGGTAAGTCCGATTGGATAAGCATAGTACGTGCGGCCTCGACTAGCGTCCGATTTCGCATTTCGACTACTTCATTCTGTTCAGGTGTACATGCAGCAGAGTATTGATGTGATATCCTGACCGATTCGAGATATTCTTCAACTGTTTTGTTCTTGAACTCTGTGCTGTTGTAAGTACTAAGAAGCTTGACTTGTTTCTGCATATTCACCTGGGTCGTCTTTAGAAAGGTAATGAGAATTTCGGGCGTCTCATCTTTTGAATGTAAAAATTTGACCCACCTGTATCTGGAATAATCGCCCAAAATAACCAACACATATTTCTTTCCGCCTAAGCTTTGTGTTCGCATCGGACCCCATAAATCCATATTCAACAACTCTAGTGGAGAACTGGTGCTTGGTTCAGGCTTCGTTTTATGTGCAACTCTCTTCATCTTACCCTTTTCACAGGCAGCACACAAGTGTTCTTTCTCATATCTCAACAGAAGAAGTCCTTTTACCAACTTATCTTTGACCAGCTTGTTGATATAACGAAAATTCATGTGCGATAATCGTCTGTGCCAAAGCCAACTTTGCTGCATCGAAGATTTTGTAAGTAAGCAAATCTGATTGTCGTTCTGAACTTTTGAAAAATTGATGGTATAGAGATTTGTCTTTCGATTGCCGACTAAGAGTTATGTGTTGTATTCAATACGAATCGAACATCTCTTAGCTTTGAAATTCACCTCTAACCCTTTGTCGCAGAATTGACCGATGCTAAACAATTTGTGCTCTAATCCTTTTTAATCGTTATATTATCTTGAATGATGTCACCATATCCTAAGATCAGTGAAAATTGGTCGTTATATTTTTTTTTCAAATGAGACACAAATTCATTTTACATTATGTGGAAGAATGGTATTATTGAACTTTATTTTGATTCAACTGAATATAAACTTTCCGACTTAAAAAAAATACGATTCTCTCAAATCTCTTAGATTTAGATTGGCTTTGATACCAATTGATAATCCAAGAATCACTAAATCACTTAGAGAGAGAGAGTTTGAAAGCGCAAAGTAGTAATCTGGTAGAATAAGCGTGAGTTCTTACAAAGAAAAAGCCACAAGGGACTTAAATACCCTTGGTCAATACTACACAGTATATGACACTAAACACCGTATTAGACCAATCATATTAATACAATAATTACTATAAAATCAGACTTAACATAGACAATAAAGCTTTCTGCCCGGTTATATGCTTGGAACAACCTGCTATCCAAGTATGAAATTGTATTCCCAAATGCCGGGTCTGCAAGAGAAATCAGGAAACAACACATTTAGGTACCCATTTAAAAACGGGTCCTAACAGATTAGCACAATATTTTGGTATCCATTTGAATATGGATCCTCTTTTCTTTTAAAAACCTCTAAAAACATTTGATCTTGAAGAATAAACATGATAAGATCCAAACCAATCATTAGAAGTATGATGATAAGCAAAATCATTTCTCCTATAATGAAAATATTTAGTAGTAGTAGGAGATAATTGAATCAATTGCTTTATTGAATAACGCTTGTAAGAAGTTACAAGGTTTTGTTTAGGAGAAGCAAGTTGACCAACTACATTAGTATCACTACTATCAGATCTATTACATGAATTATCAGAAAATGATTCGGCTGTCTCATCATTCTTCCTCTTTGGTCGCCATTCAGTTCTTGCTTCCGACCTTTTCTTTCTTACATCTGAAACAGAAGATTTAGATCGATTAGGAAAATCAGATTTCTGAGATTGATTTTTCTTTTGTTTACCAGTGTTGATCTGTTTCTGTGATTGCTGTCTCTTATATTTCTTACCCTTAGAATAATACTCAGCAGTCACGTTAACTGATTCACCAACCTTAGTTGATGATTCACCAGTTTTAAAAACACTTGGTAAAACTTTTCCATTTATAATAAAAGTATAATGATCTGGAAGAGAAGCATTAAAATCAAACATATCAATTTCCTCTATACACCTGTTAGCGTATAAATTTGTTGGATACAAGATCAAGCATTCCGAAGGTCAAAGTTATGAAAGTCAAAGCTGCAAAAGTCAAATCTCATTAAAAGTCAAAGTCTCTTAATAAAAGTCAATGTATTTGTATTTGTTGTTTCCTTGTATTAGATGATAGTATAAATAGTTTTTCTATTTGTATTTGTAGTTGTTGGAAGTTGGAAATTTGTAGTATCAAAGAGTTAGAATTGAGATTAGAGAGAGAGTACGTAGAGAGAGAGAGAGAGAGAGAGTTCTAGAGAGAGAAAGTGTAAATTGAGAATTAAAGAGTAATCAAGATTTTGTTTGAATTGAATCTTGTTTGTTTGATTGTTTTGTATTAGAATCTAGATTTTGGAACACACAATTGGTATCAGAGCAGATCCAAAGGTGAAATCAGTTAAAGAAATTCAAGATTTTGGTGGTTCGTTACTGTTCTTGAAAGGAATTTCGATTTTTGGATTTTTGATTGTTTTTTTGGAGTTGATTTTGATTAGGATTTGTCCTAAAAGTGTATTAGGTCGAGTCTTTGTAAATCAATTTCAAGTATTGCACTGTAAATCACACGAATTTGTGATTTTTTGTTAAGTTTTTGTACATGAGTGGTTTTTACTGTTTCATCGATATTATTGTTTTCTAAGTGAATGTTTGTAAGTTTCTTGGATTGTAATTCATTCTAGTACTGTAATCGAGCAGTATTTCAAAGTTTCATGGCATTTGGACAAAGTTCAGATCGATTTCAGATGGAAAAATTAGTTTTTGGGTCGACAAACGGAAGAAGGCGCTAGATCTCTAAAACGTGCTAGTTCATCTCCCAAATGTGCAAGTTCTTCGTGAAACGCGCAAGGTTCATCAGCTAGAACGCGCAAGTCGAAGGGTTATTTTTTGGTTTCAAGCGCGCAAGGCTATCTGCGAGTTCTAGAAACTCGCTAATCGAAGCTAGCGAGTTTGAAAGGAACAGTTGTTTGCGAGTTCTTCGACGTGCGAGTTTGAAGAGGAATAGTAGAAACGCGCAAGTGAAGCCAGCGAGTTTTGTTCAAACACGCAAGCTTCGACGTGCGAGTTTGGAAAACGCGCACACCTCTGTTAGCGAGTTTCAGCGTGAACAGTTTTTAGCGAGTTTAGGCACTTGCGAGTTTCATCATCTGCGAGTTTGATCTGCGAGTTTGCCTGCGAGTTTTCTTGCGAGTTTGCTTGCGAGGTTGTCTACGAGTTTGCTTGAGAGTTTATCAAACGCGCAAATCTCGATCTGCGTGTTTCTCAGTCTGCGAGTTTTAAGCTTGAATAGGGACTTGCGAGTTTCTATACTTAGAATATTTTCTGAGAAAATTTTCAAAACTGTAATATGGTCTTTAATAGTGAAAAAAAATTTCTAGGGGCGCTGCCCCTTGACCCCACCCGCTAACCGGGTAGCGGGACCCCCGTCCTAAGTCTGCGGAGGGGGACAAAAGTTTTTTCTGTGTTCAAAATCTCTGAATTTCTTTTCAAGATTTTTTTTTTCTTGTGATTTCACATTTTGGACTAACGATCAGTTCTAGTTTCTTATTTGATATATTTTTCAAACAGGTTTAAAGAAGATGACTTCCATAGATGCACTTTCAATCGGCACTGATGTCAAACCTCCAGTTCTATTCAAAGGCGAGTATGAATAATGGAAGGACAGATTCTTGGATTTCATAGATCGACATTCAAATGGAGAGAATATTCTTCTGTCTATCACTGAAGGTCCAATGGCTCCAATAACAGTTCAAGTACCTGATGTTGATTCTTCTGATAGTGAAGATGGGACTGAGGAAAGAGAGCAAAAGATGAAAACAGTGACAGTGTATATTTCTTAATATTCTGAAGATCAGAAAAGCCGATACAAAGCAAATAAACAAGCGAGATCATTAATTCTTCAAAGCATTCAAACGAGATCTACATCAAGATTGATAGCTATAAAGCCAATGCTAAGAAGATGTGGGATCAGTTGCAAAAGATGATGATGGGATCCAAGGTTGGAAATCAAATGAAAGTGGCAAACTGCATCAATAGTTATGAGGAATTCAAAGCTAAGGAGAATGAGAGTCTGGAAGATACATATGAGAGGTTTGTATTGCTTCTGAATGAGCTGACAAAGAATAAAGTCAAAAAGAAGCAGTTGGAAAACAATGTCAAATTTCTGAGTATCCTACGTCCGGAATGGAAAAAGCATACAAGAAGGATGAAACAGATGAAGGATTTGAATGAAATACCACTACATGAGGTATTTGAGACCTTGAGGCAGAATGAGGAAGAGGTTGAAGAGAAAAGAGCTGAGAAGAAGAAGGCAGCACAAGTTCTTGATCTTATTGCCTTAGTAGCTGGAGAGAAGAAGAAAGAAAAGAAAGAGAAGAAAAAGAAGATAGTTCTTACCAGTTCTGAGTCAGATTCAGTTACAGATAGTGATGATGTCGAAAGTCTGAAACAACCCATGATATTGCTGACCCGTGCATTCCAGAAGAAATTTTACAAGAACCCAGGATCAAATTCTCAAAGGTATTCTTCATCTAGTTCAAAGAACCACGAGCATCGATAGAAAGTGGAAGGAAAGAGGTATGAAGAGGATAGATATGTGGAGAAGAAACCGGATGAGAAGAAGAAGTTCATGAATGACTACACAGTTGCCGAGAAGCCAGCAACAGATTCCATCAAATGCTACAATTGCGGCAAAATGGGTCGTTTTGCAAAAGATTGTCGACAGTCGAAAGTTCGCAACTCTCAGTACTATCAGAACAAGTTGTTTTTGGCAAAACAGCAAGAAGCGGGTGTCGCTCTAATGGCTGAAGATGAGTTTTGGCTGGATTACTCAGAAGGAGAAGAAGAAGTGAAAGAAGAAACATCTCATATCTGTCTCATGGGCAAAGAAGTAAAGGATGACGAGTCAGATGATGAGGCAGTTAATGAGGTATTAAACTTATCTGAAAAAGATCTTAATACCAAAATGGAAACCATGGTGGTTGAGCTACAAAATTTACAAAATAATCTGAAAAAGGAAAAAGAAAAAGTTGCTAAAAAGAACAAGAAGATCTTTGAGCTTAATACGTCTGTTATTTCAAACAAATATCTGATTGATTCTTTACGCAAGTCTGATTTTGATTCTAAATCTAAAGTAGATTGTTTTGAAAAGAGGATGTCTGAGTTTGAATGTAAAGTGTCTAAATATGAGTTTGAGAAAAATGAATCTGCACTAACTGTTTATAAACTGCAGGTTGAAAATAAGAATTTGAATAAGAAGGTAAATGGTCTGGAAGCAAAACTTTATGCGAGAGGTCAAACAGATCAAACCATTTTTCTCAATGCACCTAACGAAGAGGCTGATGTTAAAGAGAAATGGGGACTTGGTTTTGAAAACCCCTATTATCTTAAGAAAGCCATCAGAAAACAGCCGGCACTTTATAACTATGATTTTCTTGCTTATGCTGGTAAACATACTCATTTAAAACCCAAATTTGTTACCAAATTGTCAGACGAAGTTGAGGCCAAAGAAACTAAAAATAGAAAGAATAAAAAGAAAATGCAACTACCGTTTAACTATGTAAAGTTAAATGATAGTTATCTTTCAGAAACACCAAAAGTTCTTTCAAACGATTATTTTGTTAGTTATTCCGCTTCTGAAATGAAGGAAAAACCTGCAATTGCAAAGGTTTATGTTCCTACATCTATTCTTGAAAGCAAAATAGTCGAGCTTGAAAATGTTTTATCTGATGAAAAACTTTTGGTTAATATAGAAAAAAATGTATTTTCTACAGTTTTAAAGAACACTGTTTTTCAAGATAAATCAACAAAGTGTTCTACAGTTTCAAAGGCACCTCAAACTTTCTCTGATAATTCTGATGACTTATTTGAGTCTGCAAATGATTCTTTTAATTCTGATGATGGGTGCATGGAAGAATCTTATATGTTTGATGTCCATTCTAAACTTCCTGATCATTCTACTTGTCTTAAAAATGAAAGAGTGTTACCAAGTGATGTTCATATTGGTGAGACATCAACTAAGGTTTGTGATTCAGTTTCTGTAACTGCTGATTACTATGCTCACGGTAAGAAACATAAGAAACAGCGATTACAGAAACAGAAATACACTGGTACACAAAAGAAAACTCAATCTTGGAAATCTACTTTTCCTAATAAATCTATATCTTATGTTTCAGATTTAAGGAAGAAAAAGATAAAAGCTCAATCCGAATGGAGACCAAAACAGAAGGATGCTGAGATGGCTGAATCAGTTACTGATAATTCTTGTACTAAATCTGTTAGTAGTGATTCTGATATAGTTGGTCAATGTGCTTCTCATAAACAAAACCTTGTAACTTCTTACAAGCGTTACTCAATAAAGCAATTGATTCAATTATCTCCAATTACTACTAAATCTCGTCCTAATTATCGGAAAACTGATTTTGCTTATTCTCATAATTTTTCTGATTGGGATGGATCTTATCATGTTAATTCTTCGAGATCAAATGTTTTTCAAGGTTTTCAAAAGAACAGAGGGTCCATTTTCAAGTGGATACCAAAATCTTGTGCTAAACTGTTAGGGAACGTTTTTAAATGGGTACCTAAATCTATTATTGTCTGATTTCTCTTGCAGACCCGGCATATGTGGTACTTGGATAGTGGATGTTCCAAGCATATGACTGGGCAAAAAGCTTTATTGTCTAACTATACAGAGAAATTCAGTGGTAATGTCAGATTTGGAAACGATCAGCTTTCACCTATCTTAGGATATGGTGACATTATTCAAGACAACATAACAATAAGTAAGGTGAGTTATGTCGAAGGCTTGGGGCACAACTTATTCAACATAGGTCAATTCTGCGATAAAGGGTTAGAGGTCAACTTCAAGTCTAAGAGTTGCTCAGTTCGTACTGAAGATGGAACAGAACTCTTATCTGGAACTCTTATTTACACCATCAATTTGTCCAAAGTTCAGATTGACAGTCAAGTATGCTTATTGTCAAAAGTTTCAATGCAACAAAGTTGGCTCTGGCACAGACGTTTATCTCATTTGAACTTTCGTTATATCAACAAGCTGGTTCGTGGGAAATTGGTCAAAGGACTTCCTGAGCTGAAATATGAACGAGAACACTTATGTGCTGCATGTGAGAAGGGTAAGATGAAGAGAGCCGCACATAAACCGAAGCCTGAACCAAGCACTAGTTCTCCGTTAGAATTGTTACATATGGATTTGTGTGGTCCAATGAGAACTCAGAGTTTGGGTGGAAAGAAATACGTGTTGGTTATTGTGGACGATTATTCAAGATACACGTGGGTCAAATTTCTTCGACCAAAAGATGAGACGCTCGAAGTTCTCATTACTTTCTTAAAGACGACCCAGGTGAAAATGCAGCGACAAGTCAAGTTTCTTCGAACGGACAACGACACAGAGTTCAAAAACAAGATAGTTGAAGAATATCTCGAATCGGTCGGGAAATCACATCAGTACTCTGCTGCTTGTACGCCTGAACAAAATGGAGTAGTCGAAAGGCGAAATCGAATGCTAGTCGAGGCCGCTCGGACTATGCTTGGCCAATCGGATTTACCTCTATTTTTGTGGGCAGAAGTTGTGTCGACTGCATGCCATACTCAAAATCGTTCCATAATACACCGCCGATTTCAAAAGACTCCATATGAGCTAATCAACAACAGAACACCAATTATCAAATATTTTCACGTATTTGGGTGTAAATGTTTTGTGCTTAATGACAGAGAGAGTCTGAATAAATTCAGTGCTAAGGCGGACGAAGGCATCTTTATCAGTTATTCTTCAACATCTGCTGCATATCGTGTTTATCTAAAGAAGTTAAAGACAGTTGTGGAGAGCGTCAATGTCACATTTGATGAAGAGATGGCTTCTGATCAAATCAGTTCAGAACCCGTTATCACTGGAGTATTAGCTTCTGGGCAGATCAGTCCAGAACCTGCTTCTACAGCGACAAATTCGGATAACGCATCTACATCTACTTCAAATTTAACTGATTTAGATTTGTTATTTGAATTCTTTTATGATGAGTTTCTTGGAACTAATGTATCTAAATCTGTTGTGACTGACAGGTCTGAAGATACAAGTTGTAATCATCCAGTCACTTCAGAGGTCATTACTGAACAAGCATCTCCTGTTCAGTTAGAGACTCATATTCCTATTGTTACTCCTACAGTAAAAGATGTTCAAACAAATGCTGAGCCAGAAGTAATCATTTCAGTTGGGTGTAATACATTGTCTTCTCAACAGCATGAATCTGCTGTACCAACTAATACTTCTGCAACTGAGACTTCAACTGAAAACCCCCTCTTGTTATTCAAACTGAAGATTCTGAAAGTGGATTTCTAGATGATGATCATATTCAAAGCTCATCTACTCCACTTCCTCATGAGCATCGCTGGACCAAAGACCATCCATTTCATCAAGTAATTGGAGATCTTAACAAGCCTATTCAAACTAGGTCAGCGACTCTAAACCAATGTATGCATGACTCATTCCTCAGTAAGATTGAGCTAACACGAGTATCTGAGGCTCTTGCTGATTCGGACTAGGTATCTGCAATGCAAGAAGAGATCAATCAGTTTGAAGCCCTAAAGGTTTGGAGGTTAGTTCCTAAGCCTGAAGGTAAAACCGTGATCGGCACTAAATGGGTATTCAAGAATAAAAAGGATGAAGATGGATCGTCATAAGAAACAAAGCTAGACTTGTTGCCAAAGGCTACCGGCAAGAGGAAGGCATAGACTACGATGAAACGTATGCTCCGGTAGCGCGTATAGAGGCAATCATAATGTTTCTAGCCTACGCCGCTCATAAGAATTTCACAGTCTATCAGATGGATGTGAAAACAGCCTTTCTGAATGGCATTCTTAAAGAGGAAGTGTACGTGTCTCAACCTGAAGGGTTCGTCAATTCAGATAAGCCACATCATGTTTATATCTTGGATAAAGCCCTTTATGGATTAAAACAAGCCCCTCGAGCATGGTATGACGTTTTATCCAAATTCTTGGTCAAGTCTGGTTTCTCCAAAGGTAAGATTGATACTACTTTATTCATCAAGAAGGAAAAAGTTGATATTATCCTTATTCAGATATATGTTGATGATATAATATTTGGTTCTACTAATCCAAAATATGGCAAAAACTTTTCTAACCTCATGGTGTCACATTTTCAAATGAGTATGAAGGGAGAGATGAATTTCTTTCTCGGACTACAAGTTAAACAGTTTTCTACGGGGATTTTTATTAACCAATCTAAGTACATTTTGGACATTCTTCGGAAGTACAAAATGGAAAATTGTAAACCAATTGGTACCCCGATGGCACCTGGTACTAAGATCCACACTGGTCCTTCGGGTAAAAGTGTTGATGTTAGAAACTATAGAGGTATGATAGGTTCGTTAATGTATCTTACTTCGAGTAGACCAGATATTATGTTCTCAACATGTTTATGTTCTAGATATCAGGCTGCTCCCAAAGAATCTCATTTGGCCGATGTCAAAAGGATTTTTAGGTATCTAAAGGGGACTGCAGATCTTGGTCTGTGGTATCCTAAGGATACTGGGTTTCAACTGACTGCCTATTCAGATGTAGATCATGCAGGTTGCATGTTGGATAGAAAGAGTACTTCTGGTCATGTTCAATTTTCTGGAGACAAGCTTGTTAGCTGGGCATCAAAGAAACAATTATGCGTTTCCACATCAACTGCTGAAGCGGAGTATGTAGCTGCTGCAAGTTGCTGCTCTCAAGTCTTGTAGATGCGAACACAGCTACGAGACTATGGATTCAAGTATGACAAAATTCCAATCTACTATGACTCGAAGAGTACGATTGCCATATCTGCTAATCCTGTTCAGCATACGAAAACCAAACACATTGATGTAAGGTATCATTTTATAAAAGATAATGTAGAAAAAATAACAATTGAACTTTATTTTGTAAAAATAGATTATCAACTTGCAGATTTATTTACCAAACCCTTAGATGAAAAGAGATTTAATTTTCTTGTCTCTAAGCTTGGTATGTTAAATCTTAAGACGTAATCGGTTGTTACCTACTAAAGTTACAAATTGTTATTTTTCTTCATTTTCTTTATTTTTATGTTTAAAGGATATTTGCACTTTAAATGTTTGCTCATGATCTCAGGGGGAGTAAGAGAAGATTTAAGATGATCTACATTGTTTTGAGGAGGAGCAAAACTAATTTCTGCATTATACATTTTAACTAACAAAATTTTTGTGATGCATGATTTTAGGGGGAGCCTATAACTCAAAAGGAGTAAGACTATGATTTCTGATTATTTTAAATCAGAACTCGTACATTAATCGTGTTATTGCTTATGTCGTTTTCTTTTTGAATAAATTTTGTGAATAAATTTTTGACTAGACTTTGAGACTTACAGGATGAGAGAAGCTGACAAGATCATATCTAAATGACTACAGCTTGACTTTCTGAGAATTAAGATTGCGCGAAAAGGTAAATTTCTTATCTTAATCTCAATTATATCTGAAAGAAGGACAACTTTCAGGTATAGAAAAGATATTTTTAAATTTTCAAACCACTTCCCGATTCTTTAAAAAGATTTCATGAATTGGAAGTGTGATTTTAAATGTTTTCATTTTATTTTTGTGCTTAATTGATAAACAAACCGTGTGTATCCAAAGATAAATACTTGTGTATTGTCTTTTGTATATACTTTCAAGTATTCATACACACCGGTTTGAATCTTTGTTCAACATGTTCTTACCATGTCTCAAAATTGAAACAATTTTTCTTCGATGGTAAGACACTCCACTTGTATTCAATGACATTTGAGCGATATTTCATTTCGAAACGTCATTTCAAGAATGTCTATATTTTTGTTTCGTATAGACAATATCTATTATTCTTGACCTTAAGCCTTGAATATTATATCATTCATTTCTGATCATTTTCATACAATGTCAGATTTTCAAACAAGTCTCTTGCATTCATGTTCATTCATTCAATTAACTTGTTTGAAATATATTCAATGTTTTCAAATGCTCATATCTTCATGATTATATTTCTGAGCATATATACATCTGACTTGTATTTTGAGCTTTAACTGATAAAGTTAAACCATATTGAGCAACATTCTGCTTTCATAGGATTACATTGGTTCTTTGTGCTAGAAATTAACTGAACTTCTATGAAATCACGTTAACCAGTGATTTCTACCCAAGAAGTTAATCCCTTAGTGATTGAGTGTGAGGAGTCTAAAAGAAATGAGTGTGGGTGTGATGAGGTATAATGGAAAAGAGAGTTTGGTTAGTTGTGAGCTTAGTGATAAAAAGAAAGAGGGTGTGAGATCAGAGTAAAATAATATTAAAATCTGCACCAAATACTTTCTGAGTTGGGCAGCCACATTACTAATGTTTCACAATTCTTTCGTGAACATTATTGAAACAGGAAAATAGCCCATGCCAACTCTTGCTTAATACCCCACCAACCACTCATTTTCTTCTCAAAAAGAAGATGTTTCACATTTTCAAGGGGACGCAGCATATTATCTATCTGGTTTTCATTTGGAAAATCTGGATATTGAAAAAGAAGGAAGTCTGCCCCACCTTCGCATTTCAATCATGCACTTAGAGTCTGTGTTTATCTACTGTTGTCTAAGTGGTTTACACAACGTTGAGCCTTAAACAACAATCATTCGTGCTTAATTCTTTCTACACTTGCACGAACACACAAGGAATTAGTTTCTTTGTCATAACATTCATAGAAATTGCCTTTGTGGTATTTCGATGATTGGATGGAAGCCCTGGGGGAGTGAACATCACAAAAGCTCCTTTATATTGTGTATTCGTTACACACAGTGACTTTGAGTTACTGACAGGCATTTTAACTGATTCATCTGTTGATTCAGGAGTTACCTATTCTTATTTTGTCTGTATTTGCAAAGATCTAGATGAATACTTGGTTATGGTTACCGAATCAGAGGCTTAGTATGACAGATCAGAATGGTCAAAGACATTTCTTGGACGAAAAGTTTTGATGATATAGGTGCTCAAATCATCAAAAAGGGGAGATGATATGAAGAAATGTTAACGTTTTGAAGTTTGGAAGAGATGATTACAAGAAGTGGTAAAGTTTTGTGAGGTTGATTTTCTGAAATGTTCAAGTCAGAAAGTTCAAAGGGAAGATTTGAAGTCAATCAAAGAATTTATGATGTTTTGAGGAAATTTTCTTTGAAGATTATTTGTTAAAGCAAGGTGAGCTGAATCTGAAGATAATTTTTTTCCAAAGTCTGAAAGTATTCTGTGAAAGATTTGGGGAGATTGTTCATCGTTGAAGATACTTTTGGAAAGAAGATTGTTAAAGAAAAAGGGGAGATTGTTCAGACACAGATTAAAGTGAAGACTTAATTGTTAGATCTTTCTACAATGATCTTGAATCCAAAGAGGGAGATTGTTAGCGTATAAATCTGTTGTATACAAGATCAAGCATTCTGAAGGTCAAAGTTGAGAAAGTCAAAGCTGCAAAAGTAAAATCTCATTAAAAGTCAAAGTCTCTTAATAAAAGTCAATGTATTTGTATTTGTTGTTTCCTTGTATTAGATGATAGTATAAATAGTTTTTCTATTTGTATTTGTAGTTGTTGGAAGTTGGAAATTTGTAGTATCAAAGAGTTAGAATTGAGATTAGAGAGAGAGTACGTAGAGAGAGAGAGAGAGAGAGTACGTAGAGAGAGAGAGAGAGAGAGTTCTAGAGAGAGAAAGTGTAAATTGAGAATTAAAGAGTAATCAAACAGGTAATCTTTGAATTGAATCTTGTTTGTTTGATTGTTTTGTATTAGAAACTAGATTTTGGAACACACAACACCCATCATCATAATTGAGAAAATCATTTGCAGACGCAAATAAGTCATCAAAGTTATCAGTCGAAGTTTGAGGTGCCTTTGAAACTTTAGAACACTTTTTAGATGTAGATTGAAAACCTGTATTCTTTAAAACAGTAGAAAATACACTTTGTTCAATATCTATCAAAAGTCTTTCATCAGGTAAAACATTTTCAAGTTCAACTATTTTGCTTTCAAGAATGAGTGGAGGAACATAAACTTTTGCAATTTTAGGTTTTGCCTCCATCTCAGAAACAGAATAACTAGCAAAATAGTCGTTTGAAAGAACTTTTGGTGTTTTAGAAAGATAACTATCATTTAACTTTGCATAGTTAAACGGTAGTTGCATTTTCTTAATATTCTTTCTATTTTCAGTTTCCTTTGCCTCAACTTCTTCTGGTAATTTGGTAACAAATTTGGGTTTTAAATGAGTATGTTTACCGGCAGCAACAAGAAAAATCAAAATTATAAAGTGCTGGTTGTTTTCTAATGGCTTTCTTTAAGTAATGGGGGTTTTCAAAACCAAGTCCCCATTTTTCCTTAACATCAACCTCTTCATTATGTGCATTAAGAAAAATAGTTTGATCTGTTTGACCTCTTACATAAAGTTTGGCTTCCAGACCATTTACCTTCTTATTTAAAAGCTTGTTTTCAACCTGCAATTTATAAACAGTTAGAGCAAAATCTTTCTTTTCTAACTCAGACTTAGAAATTTTAGCTTCAAAATCAGAAATCTTCTTTTCAAAACAATCTACTTGAATTTTAGAATTAGAAGCAGATTTGCGTAAAGAATCAATTAAATCTTTGTTTCCAATAACTGACTTATTAAGCTCAAAGATCTTATTGTTTCGTTTAGCAAATCTGTCTTTTTCCTTTTTCAGTTTTGTTTGAAGGTCATGAAGCTCAATCATCATGGCTTCCATTTTGGTTATGAAATCTTTTTCAGTTAAGTTCATTACCTCATCAGCTGCTTCATCATTTGAATCATCATATTTCACCTCTTTTCCCATTAAGCATAGATGAGCAGTTTCTTCCTTCTCATTTCCTCCCTCTTCATCAGAATGATCTAACCAGTATTCATCTTCAGCCATTAATGCTCTTCCAGCTTCTTCGTGCTTCGCCAAGAGCAATTTGTTCTGATAATACTCTGAGTTGCGAACCTTTGGCTTTCGACATTCTTTAGCAAAATGTCCAATCTTGCCACAGTTGTAGCATTTGATTAGATCATTTGCTGTCTACTTTTCAGTACCGGTGTAGTCATTCACAAACCTCTTCTTTTCTTCTGGTTTCTTCTCTACAAATCTTTTTCCTTCTACCCTTTCTCTGTGCTCATGGTTCTTGGAGCTGGACGAAGAGTATCTCTGAGAATTGGATCCCGGCTTCTTGTAAAATTTCTTTTGGAACGCTCGAGTCAGTAAAAGCATAGCTTGTTTGAGGCTTTCTCCATCATCTCCAACAGATTCTGATTCTGATTCAGAACTGGTAATCACTTTCTTCTTTTTCATCTTCTCTGTCTTTTCTTTCTTCTTCTCTCCGGCTACCAATGCTATGGGATCGAGAACTTTCTCTGTCTTCTTTTTCTCAGCTCTTTTCTCTTCCACCTCTTCCTCATTCTGACGCAAAGTCTCGTAAACCTCATGTAACGGAATGTCATTTAGATCCTTCATTTGTTTCATCCTACGCGTATGCTTTTCCATTCAGGTTGTAGGATGCTCAAGAACTTTACATTGTTCTCAAGCTGTTTCTTTTTCACTTTATTCTTTGACAGTTCATTCAGAAGCAGGACAAACCGTTCATAGGTTTCCTATAGGCTCTCATTTTCTTTTGCTTTAAACTCTTCGTAGCTATTTATGCAGTTAGCCACCTTCATCTGATTACCTACTTTGGAACCCAACATCATCTTTTGGAACTGATCCCACATTTTCTTTGCATTTGCCTTCTAGCTATCTATCTTAATGTATATTTCATTCGGAATACTCTGGAGTAGAAGAGATATTGCTTGCTTGTCTGCTTTAAACCGGATTTTCTGTTCCTCAGAATATTGTCTAAAATCCATCGGAACAGTTTTCATCTTTTGATCTCTGTCCTTATCACCATCCTCACTGTCAGATGAATCGTCATCAGGTATCTAGACAGTAGGTGGTACCATGGGACCTTCAGTAATTGAAAGCAAAATATTCTCCCCATTTGCATGCCTATCCACAAAATCCAGAAATTTGTCCTTCCACTACTCGTATTCCCCTTTAAATAGAACCGGGGGCTTGACATCTGTACCAATAGAAAGAGCGTCTTTGGAAGTCATCTTGTCTGTACCTGTTGAAAAAATATGAAATCAGAAAAATACAAGAAATATTGGAATAGAAATTCAGGAATTTTGATCACAATTAAAACTATGTTCCCCCTCCGCAGACTTAGCACGGGGGTCCCGCGGGGTCGAGGGGCAGCGCCCCTGGAGAAAAAAATTTCACTATTAAAGGCCATATTACAGTTTTGAATATTTCTCAGAAAAAATTCTAAGTATGGAAACTCGCAGATCACTAAAGAAAAATTGAAATACGTAGACGCCTAAACTCGCAAAACACTATTCACAAATAAACTCGCAGGCTGAGGCGTGCGCGTTTGAGAAACTCGCAGACAAAGGGTTGCGTGTTTTGAGAACTCGCAGACCGTAGAAACTCGCAGATTACTGTTCCTCTAGAACTCGCAGATAGAGGCTTGCGCGTTTGTAGAACTCGCAAAGGTCTACTTCCGCGTCTTATAGAACTCGCAGAAGGAAACTCGCAATGCTTGCGTGTTTCAACACTTAGAAATTTTTTTCCAAATTTTTCAAACTCGCAGACTTCGATCTACGCGTTTCTAAAACTCGCAGACCACACTTTGCGCGTTTTGACCCAAACTTAGAATTCTTCAGTATTGCGCGTTCTTCCGAAGAACTTGCGCGTTCTTCAGACGAACTTGCGCGAAACATAGATCTTGCGCGTTCTTCAGGTTCCCTTGCGTGTTCTTCATCTGATTCACCAAAATTCAATCTAAACTTCGAATTTAAGCACGAAACTTTGAGAGATCGATCACATAAACATCTAGAACACAAAACAAGTACTAATTTTCTATTACAAACAATCAAAATACAAATTGATCTTTGGAACAGTGCACAGAACTCATGAAATCTCAAAACAACAAATTCGTCAAATTGATGATCAATTACAGTGCATTTGTCTAATTAATCCATACCATCATGATCGATTATACTAAACGAGTAAAACCTAATCGATTTCTACTCCAAAAACATCTTGAATCTCAAAATTCGATTCGAAAAACGAAGAACACAGTGTGAACCAATTCTTTCCACTTTCTTGATCTGATTTCAACAAATTAGATCTGCTCTGATACCAATTGTAAGTCCTGTTTCTAGTTCTAATCACACAATCAAATCAAATCAAACAACAAGATCAATTACATGATTCAAACCTATTGATTTTGATTCAATTTAACAGTTTACAAAACTCTCTCTCTGATGCTCTCTTTTTTTCTCTAGAATTCTCTCTCTCTAATTTGTATACAAACTCTAGTCACTACTCTCTACAAAACAGAAAATACAAGGTATTTATACCTATAAGAATTACAAGGAAACAAATACAAAAACAAGGACTTTGACTTTTTATTACAAATTGACTTTGACTTTAATGAGAGTTGACTTTCAGCTTTGACTTCTTGTATCTTTGACCTTCAGCAATGTTGATCTTGTATCCAACAGATTTATGCTCTAACAAGGAGGCTTGGCTCTAGACTAACAGGTTCTGTCACTTAAATTTCATACTCTTGTCAAGCTTGTGAAATTAGAACTAGTGAGAGGGTTACCAAGTGTAAAATTTGACAGAGATCATCTATGCTCTGCTTGTGAAATGGGCAAACTCAAAAGTGCTGCCCATAATAGCAAGTCATACATCTCTTACACTAGACCTCTGCAAATGCTTCATGTGGACCTCTATGGTCCTATATATGTGCAGAGCCTAGGTGGCAAAAAGTACATTCTCGTACTCATAGATGAATTCTCAGGATATACTTGGTTGGAGTTTGTTCGAAAGATATTCGATGCTCCTTTGGTACTAATCAATCTTCTTAAGAGATTACAAGTTCTACATGATTGCAAGGTACAGAGAATTCGAAGTGACAATGGCACAGAGTTTAAGAACTCAACCATTGAAGCCTATATTACGACAAAGGGCATCTCACACAACTTCTCGGCTGCAAGGACTCTACAACAAAATGGTGTTGTTGAACGCAAGAACAGAACACTAGTGGAAGCCGCCATACCTATGCTCACTGCCTCAGGACTATCTATTTCTTTTTAGGCAGAAGCCATTTCAACTGCATGCTTCACTCAAAATGGATCATTAATAGTGATGAGGCATGCAAAGACCCCATACCACTTGCTCAACCAGAGGAAGCCGAACATCAAATATTTTCATGTCTTTGGATGTATATGTTTTGTATTGAATGACAAGGAACAAATAGGGAAATTTATCCACAAAGCCGATGAAGCCAAATTTGTTGGCTATTCATCAACTTCCAAAGCATATAGAGTCTATGTGCTCAAATCCAAACATATACTTGAAAGTATTAATGTTTCATTTGATGACTCTTTTCAGATGACTTCTGAGCAAATTAGCTCAGGACTCAAGCTTCGAGATGAAAACTCTGGTACTTCTACAAGAACAAATGATCTTCATCACCTCTTTGAAGAGGTGTTAAATGATGATGGACCCTCTGAGGAATACCACAGATCCTCTGGATCTGAGGCCTCTGAAGACCAAACAGGTACTTCTTAAACTGGTCCAAGCAATACATCACCCTCCTCTGCTACTTTACAGGTACAAATGTTGAGGTAGAATCCACAGAGATCAACACCGAACAAGACTTAATGCTCAACCTAGATCAAGGTCATCTTCCTACCATCTCTGAAGAATCATCACCAGGAGAAACCCATAACCCTGAACAAGGGGCCACAGAGCTCCATACATCAACTCAAAGTGATCAATCAAGCCCTGTGGCAAGTACAAATGATCAACCTTCTTCGACAGAGGTTGATCAACATCAAGAACAAGAATGTGCTCATGACATGCATCAAGATAGTTCAAATGATCACGTGCTTTGCATGACCAAATGGACCAGAAGTCACCCACAGAGTCAAATCATTGGTGACCCCTCTGACAGAGTAAGAACTCGCTCTAGTACTGCCAACTTTTGTTACTTTACAAATTTTGTAAGTATTATCGAGCCCAAAAAAATCTCTGAATCTCTTGAAGACCCACACTGGGTAGAAGCAGTACAAGAGGAGCTTCTGCAGTTTGAAAGAAATGAAGTATGGACCCTGGTGCCTCTACCAAAAGGAAAGACTGCAATAGGGACAAAATAGGTCTTCAAGACCAAGAAAGACGAGGATGGCGTGGTGATCAGGAACAAGGCAAGATTAGTGGCCAAGGGATACTGCCAAGAAGAAGGAATTGACTATGAAGAAACATTTGCCCCTGTGGCAAGGCTTGAGGCAATAAGAATATTTCTTGCCTTTGCAGCCCACAGAGGTTTTAAGGTATACCAAATGGACGTAAAGTCAGCCTTCTTAAATGGACAGATTCATGAAGAAGTATATGTACAACAGCCACCAGGTTTTGAAAGCTCTAAGTACCCTAATCATGTATACTTCTTGGACAAGGCTCTTTATGGACTGAAGCAAACCCCCAGAGCCTGGTATGATAGGCTTTCAAATTTCCTCTTTGCAAATGGTTTCGAAAGAGGTACAACTGATACTACATTATTTTACAAAAAGAGAAAAGGTGAGATTCTACTTGTGCAGATTTATGTCGAAGAAATCATTTTTGTGTCTACTAATGATTCTTATTGTCAAAAATGTTTGAGTCATTGATGAAGAGTGAATTTGAGATGAGCATGATGGGAGAACCCACATTCTTCCTAGGATTGCATGTCAAACAAACCAAAGAGGGCATCTTCTTAAATCAATCAAAATATGTCTCTGACATACTTGAAAAATACAAGCTCTCTGACTCTTCACCAATGAAAACCCCTATGGCCACTGGATCTAAGCTCTATGGAGACCTAGAGGTCAAATCTGTGGAGTGCAAACTCTACAGAGGAATGATAGGGTCTCTGTTGTACTTAACTGCAAGTAGACACAATATAATGTTTGCCACATGCCTCTGTGCAAGATTTCAAGCTAACCCCAAGGAATCCCGTCTTCATGTTGTGAAGAAGATCTTTAGATACCTAAAAGGGACCAAGAATCTTGGCCTCTGGCTTTGATCTTGTGGCTTATACAGATTCAGATTATGGAGGATGCAAACCCGACAGAAAAAGTACCTCTAGAAGTTGTCAATTCCTAGGATGTAAATTAGTTAGTTGGACTTCTAAGAAACAAAACTGTGTTTCAACATCTACGGCAGAAGCAGAATATGTTGCTGCTGCTAGTTGTTGTTCACAAGTTATGTGGATGAGTACTCAACTCAGGGACTATGGTTTTGACATTAAGAAAATTCCCATCCTCTGTGACCCCAAAAGTGTCATTGCGATCTCTGCCAACCCTGTTCAGCACTCTTAAACAAAACACATCGATATCAGGTATCACTTTTTGAAGCATCATGTCAAGCATGGCACTATTAAGATGTACTTTGTTCCCACAGATTACCAACTTGCTGACCTTTTCACAAAGGCTTTAGACGAGAAATTATTTACTTTTCTTGTTGGCAAGATTGGTATCCTTAATATGAGTTGATTCACAGAGCCTTTGTACCTTGGCACAGAGCTTCTGTCGTAAATAATCTTATTTTTGTTGCTTGTACAGTTGTCTGTCTGTAAATACTTCTTTGTTTCTTTATCAAAGTTCACTTGATTCTGTGTCTTGCCCAAAGCTTATCTTTTATGATACAAGCATAGATCAAGGGGGAGCCAAATAATACCCAAAGGTGATCGTGTCAATTCAAGGGGGAGCAGAGATTCTGCAGGATGAGGTAAGTTTTTGCACTTTTCAAAGACTAACTCAATTTTCAAAACATCGAGTACTGAAGTTCTTTTCAGAACCTCTGAGGTCTTTCACAGAGTCTCTGTGACCAATCACAGAGCCTCTACACCTCATAAAGGGGATCCTTTGCCATCTATGTTGTTATTTGAATAGTACTCGATCATCTGATTGCTCTTTCTACTCTTTTTGATCAACCTTGCACTCAGAACCCTACACGTGACCAAAGAAGCTCTTCACCCACAGAGCTTCTGCCACTTTAATCTCTTGTGAATTTTATTAACAAAGGTCATTTAGTGCATGTCATTTATGAAAGTAACAATCACTTGGGTATAGAAAATGCCACGCGCGTGAGTTTAGGAGGAGGCGCACATACTCGATCGTGCACCGCCCACTTTGACGGGGCAAAATCTCATTGGTTCGTATCTGTACCGTCGTTTTTCATAAATGGCTCCTTATCCATATGTATTGATTATGGATTACAAATTTTTATTATTTACCGCCTAAACTTTCTCCCCCTCTCAGTATATAAACCCCTTTCTTTCTTTTTACCCCTTTTTCTTTCTACCTGCAATTTATTTTTCAAGAACCCTAAAGAAAAAATCTCTCTCACTCTTCTCCTTCTGAAATGGATTCTCTTGTTTCATCAAAGAACAACTCCCAAGGCTCTAAGGCCTCAAACCATTATCAACACTCCGTAGTACAAAAGGCCGATTCTCACTCAGTTGAATAAGAACAAGTCTTAACAAGTCGAATGCTCTCTTTCACCAGACATGATTACCCTCTCTGTAACATGAACATCAAGCCCAACAATCATTTCATCACCCTAGAACCAACGGGATTCCCAACTGAAGCTGAACCCCTGATTCAGATCCTGAAAAACCATTTCCTCATGAAAGCCCAAACCATGAAAAGGGATGATATCCCTGAGACCTACATTCAGCAATTCTGGCTGAGTGCAAGACATTCAAAGATGGACGGATATGGATTTTGCATTATGGTTTATGCAACTCACCCTTCAACTGAAAAAATATTGGACTTGGGAATCAACAGAAGATGATTATCTGATATCTTCGAACTACCTACCAAAGATGACCTAAACCTTAAGAAGTTCTCTGACGAACCCACAGAGGATGAAATCTTGGAGTTCCTACGATTCATAGGATATGCAATTCCAATTTCCAAAAGGACAGATTTCAGAAGACAAAACCTTCCCCCTCTGTGGAATGTCCTCTTTTCCATCCTGAACAGATGCCTCACATGCAAAGTGGGAAGCCCCGACCAATCGAGCCACACCATATTGGCAATCAGGTACGGGATCTACGACGACCTCCCACTTGACTATGTGGGGTTGATCTTCAAGGAAATTCGCAATGCTGTCATTGCCAAACAACAGGATTAGGACAGGGGAACATAGCCTAAGAACTTCGTGTTTAGTAGGTTCTTTGCAGTATTACTCGGAGATGACTTGATCGGAGAGGGCAAGCTGCCTGCAGAAGGGAAAACAATCAAGCTCCATGAGATGAAATCTCACAAACCAACCCCTCTGAAGACAAGGTACCCCAATGCACGACCTCTGCCAGCTCGACTTCTGCAGTACCTGGGTAGTGAAGAGGGTGTTAGGACATACATTCGTGGGCATAGGACTCCTGCACCGAGCCCGCAACCCCCCCCCCACACGCGTAGGTTTCCAAATGGGTGAGATAGCAATATATCTTAGGGACGAAATTACAGAGGGAGTATAGGGAGATGTGGCTGAAATAGCACATGTGAGCATATAGAGGGTGGAGCCCGAGTGTGGGGTGGGGAGTGAAAACCCCAAAAAGGAGAAAAAGAAAACCGAAAAGAGGGTTGTAGTTGAAGAAACCCCAAAATCTGCTGAATAGGTTGCCAAAACCTATAAGCCAAAGAAGAAAAAGGCTAAGATGGTCTCTGAGGGGGGTAGTAATTGAAACTACAGAGGTTACTACCACAAAGCTCCCTCAGAAGCCTATAGAGAGAAGGCTAATAAAGATAGCAAATTCTGAACCCATTGGCCATATGACAAGGGAAGAACCTGCAGAGGTCACAGAAGAACCTATGAAGAGCGAATGAGAAAGGCCGAGATTGTAGAGAGCTCTGAGGAAAAACCCCCTAGTCCTTTGCAAGTGGCCACAGAGATAGCTAAAGAGGTGTCAAAGCTATACTCTGTGGACCAAGGGGAGAGGGTGGATATAGAGATGGAGGAGGTAACAGGGATCTCTAGCTCTAATGATGAGAGGTTAGAAGAGAGAGAAAAATCGTTGGAGGAGACTAGAGAAAAAGATGCCTCTGGCAAATCCCTTAAACCCCCTCCCAGTGCAACCCAAATTACTCCTTCTGCAGTTCTAGTGCAAGAAGGTATTTAAGAAGGACGACACAGTCCGAACCAAATCCAAACTGATCGGACAGAGGATATTCCTTCATCCTTTGTACCACACTTAATCGGGGTAGCCAAAACCACCCCATCATCTCAAAAGGATGAAGGTGCAGCTATAAGTGTCCATTTGCCCCAGGACAAGACACTACCTCTCATAGAGGTATTTGTTGGCTCTGTCTCATGCACGAGTAAACCTAAAACCGCTTCAGAGTTGGTGGTAAGAGAGCACGATACTTTTGTGGATCTAGAACATCCACAAACTTCAATCGACAAAAATCTTGAGGGAGACTCTGAACCCTCTCCCAAGAAATCTGTTGATAGAACTTCTATAGATGATTCCTTCGTGGAACATCAAGGATTAGAAGGAAATCCTCTAGAGCTCAGCATCCCTACAGGCTCTGAAGGTGCCAAACACTCCTTGGCTAAATCTGGATCATGTGTTGATCCAGAGGTTACCCCGAACATCTATGTCACGAAGGAGGAGTTTAAAGCCTTCACTAACAAAATGTTCAAAAAACTTGAAGAATTGGATGATCATATTCCAAGCATCTCCTCCCTCACCCTAACTGAAATCAAGGATGATGGTGTGATATCTAAAAATGTCACCTTGGCGAATGCACTGGAACTCAAGAAGCTTAAAGAATCTTCTATCGCCAAGGATGACTTCAGTAAACTCATCTCTATGGTGGAAGCACAAACAGAAGCTCTGAAGGCACTTCAACAGATTTCAAATCAGAATTCTGCCAACATCAAGAAATTGTTGGAAGCCTCATCTTCAAATGCCACAAAAAACGACTTCGACAACTGTGCAAAGTCCATCAATATCCAAACAGACGCCATCAAACAACTTGGGGATATCGCCATGGAATAGGTGGGAAAATTTGCAGCCGAAGTAATGTCTTGTGGAGTGGATGATCTCACCAAACTCAAGGAGGAAATTAAGGACATGAATCGCAGGGTCATGGTCCCAATTCAGGCTCCAGCCTCATCCTCTGCACCACCACCACCACCCCCTCTACGGCAAACATACAGGCTCTGGCTACCAAAGAAGAACTGCAAGCCATGGGTCGTATGCTTCTGTCGACTATGAACCTTCTAGGGTCTTACATCACCAAGGAAGGAAAGATAGTCACAGAAGAGCTCAAGAAGACTGTGGCCACACTCAAATTCAAGTCTGATTATGAGGTCAACAAGCTCTCTCTTGCTGCAAAGGATGTTATGGCCAAAATCACGAAGCACACTGAATCCCACCTCTGCAAACGAAAAAGGAGGGAACCTGTGTCCTGCCAAGCAGAGGCAGAACAGAAGAAGGTCAAACATGATGATCAGGACCCAGATGCCTCTGGCCCTGGCCATCATGAGGGGGAGAAGGCTACAACTCCAAAAAGCTCTACACCTATTGTTGCCACTCCTCTTCAGGACTTACTTCTACAAAAAGAATCCTTAGAGGCACACAAAACTAAAGGCTCAAATCTTGTGTCTCTGAGGAAATAAACAAGGAAGCTGAAATCACCCAAGCAATCACCTCTGCAGGACCACAGAAGGCAAAGGTCAGTGTTGGATCTGAAGAATTCGAAGAGACACTTGCAAAGTTCGTGGAACCTTCAAGTCTTAAGTTAATGCCCACTGCACCGACCCCCAAAGTACAGTTCTCTAGTCTTGATCCAGTGAATGTCGTAGAAATCGCAGACACCCATCTACAGAACCCAGCAAAGACACACTCTGAACCGAAAAAGAAGAAACCCTCTGAGCAAACAGAGAAAGAGGACAACGTGAAAAAAATCGTTCAATCGATGGATGCTATGAGGATTCCCATCCCAAGGCCACCACCGAAAGAGCTGAAATTTGATGAAAACATTCACACCTACCTCAACAGCACAGAACCCGAAGCCGTATTCGTTGCACCAAACATACATCCTCTAATCAAAGAAGATATCAAGAGAAGGTTCGAGAAAACGACCCAAGAAAACAATGTGTTTTCCACAAAGGATATAAAGACTGTGATGAGGATCTCTCTGCACTTCTTCGCTAACAACACAATTATAGAAGTATTAAAAAATAGGCTATGTGTAGGAACCTCAGAAGACTGCTTAAATCACCAAGTTCACGATAGAAGATACAAGCTCAGAAGATCACATCGACCATCTACCCAAGAACTTAACCTGAATGTCAATATCAGATCACAGAGCCTCTATGATGGCTAACCTCTGGAGATGAAAGACAGAATATTTCATGACAATGGTTCAAGACAAGATCACGTGCAGAACAAGGAGCCTGTTGTACGAAGATTCTAAAGATCATTTGTGTGCATCCCACGTTGTTTAACTTTCCAGGTGGCATTCCTTTTATGGAATGTTAGCTATTGTCTTGTACTATTTTGTGCTTCTCATCCTATACGAGGGGAGCACCTTCTGTTTTGTAAATCATGCAAGCACACACTAAACTGAGAGCAAATTATATTTTCTTTGAGCATTTTAGCACACACAAGTGCATGTTCTTGGTGTATTTTGCAAGTTAATGAAGCAGATTCTTCAATATTCATCTTGATACATTTCGTGTTTCTATTCATTAACTGCTAGTATGTTTACTACCATTTAAGACTTATTTCTCTACACTTCAAAAACGCTTCCGCACTCTTACTCACAAGTTTTTGTGTAGTAAATAGAAAATCAAGTTTAGGACACCATATCTGGGATCAATAGTTTGTATTCAACCCGCCCCCCCTTCTACAAACTTGTTAAGCACCTTCAGGACTAACAATTCATTTTCAGTAGTGGTGTAATTGATTTGGGCCTCAACGAGAGTCTTACTGCATAGTAAATAGGGTGGAATATTGTATTCTTCTTTTGTCCTAATACAACTCCTACTGCCCAGTCACTGGCATCACACATAATTTCAAAGGGTTGGGACCAATCAGGTGTTATTACTACAGGGGCAGTGACTAATGCTTCTTTCAAAGTATTAAATGCCTTTTTACAATCTTCATTAAAATTAAACACTTGGTCATGCTGTAGCAATAAACAAAGAAGTTTTGAAATTTTGGAAAAGTCTTTTATGAACCTCCTGTTAAAACCTGCATGTCCCAAAAAAACTCCCGATCCTTTTGATAGTGGTTGGTTCAGGTAATTTTTCTATTACTTCCAACTCTGCTTTATCAACTTCAATGCCTCTTTTGGAAATGAGATGTCCTAGCACAATTCCCTCTTTTACCATAAAGTGATAATTTTCCTAGTATAAAACCAAGTATATTTCTTCAAATCTTTTAAGACTCTTTTCTAGGTTTTGTAAACAGAGATCATATGGTGTCCCATAAACTGAAAAATCATCCATGAAAATTTCCATGGAGTGTTCCAACATGTCAAAAAAAATGGACATCATACATGTTTGAAAAGTGGCTAGAGCATTACACAATCCAAAAGGCATTCTTCTAAAAGCAAAGTTCCATATGGACAGGTGAAGGTGGTCTTTTCTTGGTCATTCGGTGCAATGGCAATTTAATTATAACCAGAGTAGCCATCTAAGAAACATTAAAACTTTTTTCCTGCTAATCTGTCTAACATTTGGTCAGTGAATGGTAATGGAATATGGTGTTTTTGAGTGGCTTTGTTAAGCTTCCTATAATCCATACATATCCTCCAACCAGATACTATCCTAGTATGTATAAGTTCATTCTTCTCATTTGGTACAATAGTTACTCGACCCTTTTTGGGTACACACTGCACCGGACTGACACATGTACTACTTGCAATAGGATAAATTATGCCTATATCTAGTCATTTCAAAATTTACTTTTTAACAACATCTTTCATCACAGGGTTGAGTCTTCTTTGAGGCTCAACAGAGGTGAAATTTTTGTCTTCCAAGATAATCTTGTGTTGACAAATGGTAGGGCTTATGCCCTTGAGATGATCAATGGTCCATCCTATAGCTTTGTTATGAAGTTTTATCATTTTGATCAACTTCTCTTCTTGATCAGATTCTAGTGTTGATAAAATAATGACTGGCAACTTCCCTGGTTCTCCTAAAAAGGCATATTTCAAATGTGAGGGAAGTTGTTTCAAATCCAAATATGGTGCATCTTTTAAGGATGGAACAATAGTTTTCCTAACTCATTTTCTAAGACTTCAAAAGCAGCAGTTTCTAGTGATGTTTCTAGGTCCTCAGAGTCTTTCTCTTCCCCATCACTATCAGATTCTCCTATTCCCAAAATTTCCCCCGAACTTTTGTTTTGGCACCAAGCCTCAATCAAACTCAAGGTAGAGCACTCTTCATTTTCTTCAGGGTACTTGAGGGAATCAAAAACATTAAAAGTCACCTCATGGTCTTAGACTCTCAACATCAACTCACCTTTCTAGACATCTATCAATGTTCTTCCAGTGGCTAGGAAAGGCCTGCCTAAAAGGATGGGAACATCTTTGTCAGCTTCAACGTCTAGAATGATAAAATCAACTGGAAAAATAAACTAATCAACTTGGACTAGGACATCCTCAATTTTTCCTTTAGGCCAAGCTATGGACTTATCAGCTAATTGGAGAGTAACATTAGTGGGTTTAGCTTCACCTATACCTAAGGTGTTAAAAACAGACAGAGAGATGGGGTTTATGCTAGCACCTAAGTCACATAGAGCCTTTCCTACCTCTTTTCCTCTTATGGAACATGTGATTGTAAAGCTTCCAGGATCTTTCAGCTTTAGAAGGATTTTACTGAATAACAGAGCACTACATCCCTCAGTTAAAGCTACAATCTCATATTCAGTCAGGCTTTTATTTTTGCTTAAAATGTCTTTTAGAATTTTTAAATAACTTTCCATCTGCTCAATGGCTTCAATCAGAGGTATGTTTATGTGTAATTGCTTAAAAACATCAAGAAACTTTTAAATTGTATTTCTTCCTTTTGATTCCATAACCTTTGGGGATAAGGGATGTAAGGAGTGACTAAATTAGAGGGAGTAATCTTATGAAGGGTAGGTGCTTGACTTGGTTCTTTGATTGGTGCAATAAGAGGCTCTAAAATGGGTTATGTTTCAGTCCTACAAGGTGCTACAGGACTGGTCTGAGTTGGTGCTATAGGATTGCCATCAGATTGTCACACATCAACTACACTACTTTCTTTGGGCTTCTGGGCTTGCTGAGGTTCACTAGGGAATAATAGTGCAAAATTCGACCTACTTGGAATGGTTGGACTACTATTGGGCTTATCATTGGCTTTGGGCCTACTTGAACTACAAGACTGGTTCTCTGGTAATGTAGTAGCGGAATCTGGTCTTATTTTTTTCTTTTCAGGCTTTGTTTTGTGTGGTTCTCTTTGGATGTTTTCTAAATTCTTTCCACTTCTTAAGGTCACAACCTTAACATGCTCTTTTCCAACTCTTTGCAGTGTCTTAGTATCACTAGGTAAAGATCATGTGGGTCTTTTCCTCAATTCCAATACCATCTGTCCCATTTGAGTCTCAAGATTCTTGATAGAAATCTGAGTTTGGATTTCAAGATTTTTTTATGGATGCCTGAGTTTTGGTTAAATACCCTTTCATCATTGCTTCCAAAGAAGCAGACGAGTCGGCATGCTGGTTGGTTTTGTTTTGGAAAGAAGGCTAATGATTTTAAGCATGGAAATTAGAGTGTTGGTTTTTTTGAGATCTCTGATGAGACTGTGGGTGATGGTTGGACTGTCCCTTAGATTGTGAGTGAAAATTTGATTGTCCCTGTGGTTTTGGTGCGGTGGATTTAGAGCTGGACTATTCCATGAAAAGTTTGGATAATTTCTCCATTTAGGGTTGTAAGTTTGAGAGAATGGTCCACTCTTGTTGTTATTGACATAACTGACCTGCTCAGGATTTCCTTCACAATGCTCAAACGCATGACCATCACCACAGTAAGTATATTACACAGAGTTGACAGTAGGAGTAGAAGTATTAGACTGTACAGCTGGATTAGTCAAATTTTTAAGCAAAGATGCCATATTAGCCATTTGTGTAGTTAATTCCTTGTATGCATCTACTTCATGTACCCCTGCTATTTTTCTAGGTGCAACTGCACGTGGGTCAAACCAATGTCCATTGTTGTTAGAGATCTTCTCAAGTATGTCATAACCTTCATTATAGGTACTAGATGTGAAAGCTTCGCCTGCAGTAGCATCAAGCATTTGTTTAGCAATGGTGTTTAAACCATTGTAAAACATCTCTATCTGTATGAACTACGGAATGCCATGGTGAGAACATTTTCTCAGTAGCTCTTTGTACCTTTCCTATGTATCAGGAACTGCCTCATCGTCCCTTTTCTTAAAGTACATATTTCATTCCTGGACTTAGCATTCCTCGTGGGTGGAAAATATTTTTTTGAGAATTTTTCTGCCATATTATTCCATGTGATCATAGAGTCTAGTTTCAAAGAGTTTGTTAGAGCATAAATATGTTGGATACAAGATCAAGAAGACAAAAGTCAAAGTTAAAGAAGTCAAAGCTGAGAAAGTCAAATCTCATCAAAGTCAAAGTCTTTTGTAATAAATGTCAAAGTATTGTATTTGTATTTTACTTTCCTTGTTTTAGTTGTAGGTATAAATAGTTTTCTTTTCTTTGTAAATAGTAGTTAACAGAGTTAAGAAGTTAGATTTAATATCTGAGAGAGAGAGATTCGTAGAGAGAGAGAAAGAGAGTTCTACAGAGAGAATGTTGTAATCTTGAGATTGAAAGTGAAATCATCAGGTAATTGATTATTAAATGTTGTTTGTTTGATTAATCTTGATTAGAAACTAGATTCTGGGAATAACAGAGTTATACCAAGATCTTGCTCTATCTCTTAGTGAAAATGGAAAAAACTTTAAGTCTTAGAGCGTCATCAGATACCCTAGGGATAAGAAACGAGTCTGTGATTTCCATGAAGAATCTCAAATGAGAATGAGGATCTTGGGATGGCATACCAGCAAATTAGCCATTGGTTTGCAACATTTGAAACATTATAGGTTTTAGCTCAAAATGGGTAGTGGTGATAGTAGGTTTAAGTATCCCTGTATGTAATTGGGTTAAAATAGGGATAGCATAATCCATAATACCACAGTTTTTAGAATTTGCCAGCCTAAAGATGTTTTGTTCCTCTTCCTCAAAGGGATTTATTCGTGGCTCATTTTCTGGATTACCATTAGGATCGACATTGGCATTCCCAAGGTCACCCCTTGGATTACCATTGTTATTCCCAGGAACAGCACCGGGATGAACTTCTTCGTCTGACATATCTTCGTAATCAGACATTACTAGAGAGGTTAAAGCTAAAGCAACTCTTTGCGCTCTTCTTCTTTGTCTGAAAGTTATTTCAATGTCAGGATCGAATTGGAAAAATTCCTCGTGTGGCAATCTTGGCATGCACCGATTTTCAAAAAGGTTGTAGAAAAATCAACTTTTATAAACTTTACTTTAAACAGAAAAACTTTTAGCTTGCTTCCCCGACAATGGTGCCAAAAACTAGTTGTGTGGTTTATGCAACCTCAGAGATTCACTTAAAATAGAACTTGGTGCAAGTATACACCATGAACTACTATCTTCTCGTCACAAGTAATAATGGTATAAGTACCAGATATCGATCCCACAGAGAAGGCTTGTGACCTTTCGAGTCGAAGAAACATCCAACCTCCTTGATTAGATTAAGAAGTTCCAAGAAGAGGCTTTGTTGGAATAAAATGTAAAAAGTGAAAGCATTGTCGGGTTAGTAGCTTTGTTTAGGGTCAACATTAACGGTTTGAGTTGCCTAGGGAACCATGTATGGGTTCCTAAGTTAGGAGAGTTGCAGAAGAACGTGTTAGGACTTAGAAGAAGCACATAAGCCTCGTTATTCAGTACATCCAGAAACTAGCAAGATGTACTGGGACTTGAGACAGTTTTTGTCATGGGGTTGTTGCGGACACCGAAGGGTTATGATGCCTTTTCGGTGATAGTAGATCATATCACCAAGTCGGCTCACTTCCTACAGAATAGAGAGACGTCCCCATTAGAGAAGTTGGCGAGGTTGTATGTAGATGAGATTGTATCATGGCATGGAGTACCATCGTCTATAGTTTCGGACTTTGACAGTCGATTCACATTTGTCATTCTTGAGGAGTCTTCAAAGGGAGTTGGGTTTGCAACTCAAGTTGAGCACTTCTTATCATCCTCAAACGGATGGTCAGAGTGAAAGAACCATACAAACGTTGGAAGATATGCTTCGAGCATGCACGGTTGATTTTAAGGGCTCATGGGAAGTTCATCTACCATTGATAGAGTTTTTGTACAATAATAGCTATCACGCTAGCATTCAGGCAGCACCGTTCGAAATGTTGTACGAGCGCAAGTGTATAACACCGTTGTGTTGGAAGGAGGTAGGAGAAAGGCAATAGAAGGACCCAAAAATTGTGCAAATGACCGCTGATAAAATCAATCAAATACGTGAGAAGATTAGAGTGGCTCATAACCGTCAGAAGATGTTTGCAAACAAGGGAAGGAAACCGATTGAATTTCAGGTAGGAGACAAAGTAATGCTGAAAGTCTCGCCTTGGAAGAGCGTAGTTCGTTACGGGAAGAAAGGAAAGTTGAGGCCTAGGTATGTTGGGCGTTTCGTCATATTAGAATGGATCATAGAGGTAGCCTATAAGTTTGATTTACTCGAAGGATTTTTTGGGGTATTCATCCTACCTTTCACGTATCGAATTTAAGAAAGTGTTTAGCTGAAGACTATATGATCGTACCGTTGGATGACATTTGTGTGGATGAGAAGTTGAGCTATGTAGATGAAACAGTTGCTATCTTGGATCGTAAAGTTAATAAACTAAAGACCAAGGATATTAACCTTGTGATGGTTCAATGGCGATATCATAAGGGGCAAGAGGCAACTTGAGAGGTAGAGGCGGACATGAGGTCCAAATATCCAAGTTTATTCGATGATGGAATTCCGGGGACGAAATTCTTTTAAGGGGAGGTATTGTAATAACCGGGATCTTAATTGTAAAGGAATTGGATGTTTAGTGGAATTATTATGAAAGGTTAAAGTCTAAGGACTAAGTTGTAAATAGCGGGAAAGGGGTTAAAACCCTAAAATCCTTATCTCCTAACCATTTTCAACTGTGGAAGCTAAGAGAACAGTGGGTGAGTTTTGAGTGTATGTTTTTGGAGGAAAATCAAGAAGGGTTGCTGGATTAGGAGAGGTTTCTGCATCAATCATCATCAAAGTAACCTCTAACACTATCTCCTATTATTGATTATTGGTGAGATTTTGTTTGTTGGGTTTTGGTGGTAAATGTTGTTTAATCGGGTGCTTTCAAAGAGCAATGGGTATTAATGTTGTGAATTTGTTGTTGAATAATGTTAAGGAAAGTTTAGACAATTAACTTTATTGAGTTAGAGTATTGGAACCGATTAAAGTTGGATAAATCCCTCGATTTGGAGCATTAAGTAGTGCAATGATGGTTTTCGTGATGCCCAAGAATCACCTAAACCGGATGAGGTCGAATTCCGGATGAGGGTGATACTCGAATGTTGTATTACACAGATATCAGTAGAAACCGAACGTAAGTCCGATAGCGAAGGGATCTGAGTAAGGGTTGAGTCCAGACAGACAAAACCCGATAGCGGAAATCCGGGTTGTGGCTAAATCCGGGAAGAAGAATCCGGATGGGGCTGGAACCCGGGTAAGGGAAACCCAGGCATGGTTAAAACCCAGATGTGGGAATAATTCGGATTGGGTTAAACCCGGTATTGGTTGCTATTCGACAGGTGTTATCCGAGAACTTAGTTATGGGCTCCGGTAGTTTTATTTTGTGCGTGCTCATCGGTTTCATCAAGTTAAGTCTGAGGTTTCGTTTAGAGTGTCCTTTAGAGTCAATCTTGAAGGATGATCGGTTGACTTATCACTCTTGTATTTCATTTAAATAGGTATTCGGTTTAAGGATCAGAAGTGTAGGTGAAAGGAATTAAGCAAGGACGACAAGTGAGTCATTCTAATTGAAAATGTTGTTTACATACAAATTTCTAACACATGAGATGATTATGAATCTACATGTTTTATCTTAATATGAAATGTGATTTGATATGTATGCATATATTTGAAAGTGGACATGTTATGGTTTACGTCGGGGGTGTGTCCCGCAAATTCTTATACCGGGGGGTGTGTCCCATTTATGACATGGGGGGGTGTTTCCTAGTTAAGGCAGTTTGAGTCAGATACGTTGTCACAAGTATGTGTGACCTCAGTGCTATTAACTTGTGTCTTCACGCGTTTAATGTTTTAAAGTTGAGAATTGTTTATAAATGCTTATAATCTATATTTTTATAAATGTGTTGGTGGCAAATGTTTACTTCTAGAGGGAACCCACTAGACCTAATGGTCTAACCCGCTATTTTCAAAAACTAAACCATTTTCAGGAAAGCCGCTTAGTAGAATGCTCTAGTAAGGGGAAGGAGAAGATGTGAGCATGGAGCTTTGGGATAGAAGAAATATGTCATATTTAGCATACCAAACTTAGTTTAGTATTAATCTCAGCTGTGTAATAGGTTGTTTTCCACAAACCTTATTGCCTTGCTTTAGCCTAAATTGCTGAGTTGGGTTGTTACATTTCACACTAAACCGATTTCCATCAAAATCTGTTGAAAAGACACCATATGAGATATGGACTGGGAAGAGTCCTAAATTATCTTTTATAAATATTTGGGGTTGTGAGGTTATCTCGTCTAATCACATCTAAATTAGACCCAAATTTTATAAATGTGTATTCTTAGGATATCCCAAAGAAACTATGGGATAGTACTTCTATCATCCTCACGAAAATAAAGTATTTGTTGGGCTACCTAGTGTCTTCATGGAAAAGGATTTTATTTCCAAAGATATCAGTGGGACGAATGTAGAACGTAAAGGTGTTCAAGATCAAAAATTTTCAGCACAGATGGAACCAACATAGACACCATAAGTAATTGTGGATCCACAAAGTGATGTGGACAGGAAGTATGATATTGTAACACAAAGTGCTTTAAGATCTAGTAGAAAACGGAATGAGCCTGAGATATATGGATTTCTCATCACTCATACCGGGGATGTGATGCTTATAGATGATGAGCCACTAGTTACCAAGATGCTATGGAAAGCACTGACTCCGAGAAATGGCTAGATGCTATGAGAATAGAAATGGAATCCATGTATGAAAACCAAGTTGGAACTTAACTGACTCACCCAATGAGGTACGACCTTTACGGTTAAAATGGGTTTTCAAGAAAAAGACTGACATGGATGGTAATGTGATTACCTATAAAGCATGATTACTTGCAAAAGGTTTCAAACAAATTCAAGGTGTTGATTATGATGAAACTTTCTCTCATAATTTTACTAGTCATTACAGCATATCAAGATTATGAGATTTGGCAAACGGATTTCAAAACATCTTTCCTTAACAGAAAGTTACTTGAGGACGTATATGATACAAAACCTGAAGATTTTGTCATTCCTGAAAAATATCATAAGTTATGCAAGTTGCAACGATCTATTTATGGATTGAAGCAAGCTTCAAGGAGTTGGAATCATCGTTTTGATGAAGTGATCAAAAAGTTTGACTTCTCAAAAAATGAGGATGAACCTTGTCTCTACAAAAAGGTTAGGAGGAGCACCGTATCATTTCTTTTATTTAACTTAGATGACGTACTACTCATTGGAAATGATATTCCAACGCTTGAGTCTGTAGAGGCTTGGTTAGGAAAATGTTTTTTTATGAAAGACTTGGGTGAAGCTACCTATGTGTCAAGCGTTCAGATCTATAAAGATAGATTGCGGAAATTACATGGCTTAAGTCAGAGTACTTATATACACAAAGTGTTGAAACAATTCAACATGTCTTATAGCAAGAAAGGGATCTTACCTATGTCCCATGGCATATCACTTTCTAAGACGCAGTTCCCTACTACATCTCAAGAGAGTGAACGAATGAGTAAAATTTCATATGCTTCGGCAATTGGATATATCATGTATGCCATGATATTTACTCGACCTGATGTATTGTATGCTTTGAGCATGACGAGTAGATACCAATCAAATCCAGGTGAAGGTCATTGGATTGTCGTCAAGAATATCCTAAAGTACTTGAGAAGAAAAAAGGATTCATTCTTGGTATATGGCGGTGAAGAAGAGTTAAATGTAAAGGGTTACAGTGATTCAAATCTCCAAACGGATAAAGATGATTTTCGATCGCAATCAGGTTTTCTGTTTTACCTTAATGGTGGTGTTGTGAGTTGGAAGAGTTCCAAGCAAGCAACGATAGTTTATTCTACAACAGAAGTTGAGTACAACGCAGTACTAGATGCAGCCAAGGAACCCGTTTGGATCAAGAAACATGGAATTGTTCCTAGCAGTGATAGTCATGTAGAGTTGTTATCCGACAACAATGGGGAGATAGCACATGCCAAGGAATCTATATCTCACCAAAGATCCAAACATATTCTTAGAAGATATCATCTCATTAGAGATATAGAAAGAGGCGATGTTAGTATAAGCAAACTAACATCAATGTTGTTGATCCATTAACCAAATTGTTAACACAACAGAAGCATGAAGGCCATTGTAGATCCATTGGTATACGATGCATGGATGATTGGATTTCAGTTTTGTTTCATGAAATTAATAAATAAATAAAAGGCATTGCCCATTTTATTATGTCTATATTATATTATGTGTTTTAATTATTCATAATAAATAACTTTAGAATAATGTATTCTGAATGTCCCTAGTTAAATATTATTTCGGGTTTAAGGTTGAAGTAATATGACAATGACTAACAAATGTAGGGATTCATATAGAGATATTGAATTTGCATATAAGTACAAAATGGAGATTTTTGTGTATCAGACGTGACTCTCTATAAGAGCATTGCATTGGATGACGTGTAAGTGTCATAAGTGTTTCTCATTTCTCATTTATGTGTGAATGATATATTTTGACATTTATTCTAATCATTCCGTAATTGGGTAATAGAATGATAGATGGGTATGTTATAAATCAAATGGTAGAACTAGCATGTATCGAGATTGGATTTGTCCCTCCTTTGTGACAGGAGTGATGTCTCTGGGCCCCTTGATAAATATATACTAAGGAAATGTCTGCATATTCATATAATTAACATAAGATATCATGATCTGTTTTATCCGTATATTAGGGGATCAAGAAACTAGAGATTGGACATAATGAGAATGACACATTCAATGTCTCGTGTTCAGTCTGGACATCAAGGACAAAATAATTAAATGTGTAAACTAAAATTGACTATAAATCGATAATTGTTGTATCACCAATTCTCGTTATTTAGGTGATGATGATGTATTGCTAAATACCACTCATCGTTTATAACTATAAATATGAGATTTATATTTATTACCAACATGTCGGGAACCCATTGGGTCACACACTTTGAACATGTCCGAATAAGGAGTTGCAATAGTTAAAATGTTTAATTATTATATCTCATTTGTATTGATTTAATCTGATTAAATAAAAAACATATATTATTTATGTTAGACATAAAATAAGTTTACTAGGTATGGTCTTTGCAAGGGAGTGATGGTGTATGGAAAGTCTTACACTCAAGTAAGGAGTAGGGATGGTAGTGATTTTATGCCATACTTCCATCACCATATAAAAAGTATGACATTTTGCAAGAGTTTCATCTTGCACTTCTCTCTCAAAAATCATCTAAGCTCCATTTTCTTTCTAAGTTTTGAAACCATGACCAGGATCACGAAAAGGCAAAGGATTGGAATTGTTTGCGTGGATACCGTGGAGGCATCAAGCTATGTTTCTTCCCGTGATTCAAAGTTTCGCTAAATGTGAGATATAATTTAAAAACACCCGATTTATTCCGGTTCGTATGGGTCCTTGGAGGATTACGGTTTTATTTTTCGCTGTGCATGAGATCCTGATAAATACTTATCTTATCACGTTCTAAGCACTTATTATTTTTATATTTGCTCTTATTTTAGTCTCCCAATCTCCAATAATTGAGTCTTTTAGTCTTTTTTTTTATCATTTATTGTACTTTGGAGCTAAGTAGGATCAATGTGCTCTATTTGGGTTGATTTTGAGAAAAATGTAACAGTTTGGTTTGCTGCAGCAGGAGCTTACAACATGTTTAGAGTTTCAGCAAGTTCAAGACGTCTCTTCATAAACTTTTTGTTGGGGAATCTTTTGGCAACCACCTCAGCCCTTTTTGCAAGCTGGAGCCGAAGGCATCTTTTGAAGAATATCATCATCGAAGGTGGACTCGTTAAGAAAAGCATCTTGCAAAGCTATTGTATTTTGGGTAATAACCATTGGATAAAAGAATCTTTGTACCTTGATTATTGACATTAGATTATTTTCCCCTTGTATAAATAGGGACATTAACTCCAGTTCTTAGACACCTCTTTACTTGCTCTTGTAAGTTACTTTTAGATTTAATTTCTTAATGTATTGTACTTGTAGTTTCGTTGACAAGGGAAACAATTAAATAACTCATCTAGCAATTTAGTAACTATTGTCACATTTTTTAGTTTTAATCTAAAAGCTCTTGGTACTTTATTATTCATGCATTTATATTTCGAATTTAATATTATATCTTGTATTTACTTTCAAGATATGATGGGCTAATACCCCTAGCTTGGGTGTAAGTAAAGGTTGGGAGATAAAGGCCTTTATGGTAGTGGAATATTGCTTTCTCTATTGGCTACCCACCTTATTATTCACACCTTCTCTCTAAGTTTCATCTAAGTATTTCTTGATAAGTGACGAATGTTGTTCTAATTAGATGAGTTGGACTTGAATGCAAGCCAACGTAAATTTTAGAACGCTGAAATGTTATTGTGGTTATGATGGACCGTATCAATACTAACGGGTTGTGAAATATATGAAAAGAACAGTAAGATATGTACGACATTGGTTGGGTTATCCGAATGCGTGGTACTGCCAGTACATAGTCTCATATGAACCTTGAAAAAGGACTGATCGATTCAGTAGTAAGGACGAGAACCAATGTTACAGCTTCATGTTGTAGCAATCTACCTAAACATACTATTGCTAAACTCCAGCCTGAACTCATAACCATGCATTTCCTTTACTGTCATAAATCAATTTCAAATCACTTTTTAAGTTGACTTGGATTACTTGCTTGCTTTAATTATCCCTGTGGGATCGATATTCAGTACTTAGTACCACTTTATTACTTGTTTTCAAAACGATATTGGTTTGGCATGTATACTTGTGTGATATTCCTTTATTGAATTTTAGGGATACATTTCCTAGAGACTAAGTTTATGGCGTCGTTGCCAGGGACAAGCCAAAGCAAGAATTTTCTTAAGTCACCTTTAATCTGATTTTTCTAGTCAACTTTATTACTAATTTTGGTTGCATGCCACATTTTTTTCACGGTGAAGTATTTGAAATTAATCCTAATATTGAAAGAACATTTCGAGGAAGGAGAAGAATACATTGAAATTTAACACCGATTCTTGAAACATTTGAAATGGATGAACCTGAACATGGACCACATCCGAGACCTAAGGCCCAAGACATCATTCATATTACAAACTCTAAAGAGGGAAGGATTATGGACTATGTTATGCCTATGCTTGATCAGTTGCATAAAGGCATAGTTAGACCACAAATTGAGAGTGCCCATTTTGAACCCAAACTTGTAATGTTTAACATGTTACAATCTAGTGGACAGTTCACTGTCATGCCATCTGAAGACCCTCATTTGCAACTCAAAACTTTCATGCTAATTACTAATTCTTTCCAACTTAGTGGAGTAATTGATGAAGCCTTACGGTTGAAGTTATTTCCTTTTTCACTCAAAGATAGAGCAAGATCATGGTATAATTCTTTACAGCCTAACTCAGTTGAAACATGGAATGATTTTTTTGAAAAGTTTTTAAAAAAATATTTTCCCCCAACACGGAATGGTGAGCTGGATACGGGGACTTGTGACTTTTGTGGTGACACTCATCTAGAGGTCGAGTAAACACTAGGGTCATTCGGGTATCTTGCGGTGGTTGCTCAGAGGAGCCGTAGGCGGGTATCCATGACCCAAAGTGAATCTCAAGAACGTTGATAAGTGACTTAACTTTGTGTTCCCGCCACATTCGATGGAATCGGGTCTCCCCCATCAAGAACTTCTCCCCCACCCGAAGTGAATCTCACCGAAAGTGAATCCCCCACCCGAAGTGAATCTCATTCGATGGAATCGGGTCTCCCCCACCCGAAGTGAATCTAAAGAACGTCTCCCCCATCACCGAAAGGTGTTATTTTTGGGCATTCCCTTACCCATTGAACCGTACCATTTTATTTATACAAATAGTATTTTGGTGAAATATCTCATGGGTGCGTTTTGGGGAAAATTGGATGTTGTGTAATTATTTGAAAAGGGTGTTCGAAATTGGAAGTATTATGAATTGTAAATAAAACATTTCCATAACTTATTTCAGGCACAACCGTATTTGGAGTAAATATTCGCTTTAAAAGTTTTGTGATTTATATGATGAAAATTGCTTTAACTCACTAGGCATTAAGCCTAACACTTTTTCTTTTCGACATGTATATCAAGTCTTAGATGTACCTGAGTGGCGAGTGGAGCTTGGTAGAAGTTCCGGTAGGATGGCTTTAGTGACGTCATCCAGTTTTGAGAAGATAGCAGATTTGATGGTTTTAGTAACACCCGACTGATTTCATCCTTGTTTGTGGGACTAGATAGTTCCGTTAGAACACTGATACATGTTGTATTGATTCTTCCTTTCTCAACTTTAGATACTTGTTATTTCGATGCTTTATATTTAAGGGATTTTTGGAAGTTTTAAATTGTCTACTATTTCCAAATTTTAGGGGTGTTAGAAATATGTATCAGAGCTCTAGTTTAAGTGAACTGGGTATGGATCTTAGATGTCTAGACTTAAGCTGAGACATTAAATTATGATTTGTTTGTTATGGGTAGAACTTTTAAGATAAGAGTGGGTTGCAGTGGTCAATAGAAATGCACTACTTAAGAGTTGTGACTATGGTGACGAGGATCCTTATGTATATTATGTTCATAATTTCACTTAGCTACTGCTATTATAAATATATTGTTATGTGAGTATGCTTGACTCTACCATTATTACGATACTTTATATGTGTAATAGTACATCTTCGTTGCTAATCCAGTGTTGGTGTAAAATCTTGACCTCATTCTCGTGTGTGTCAGACAAGAATAGTAGATACGCGGAGAGAAACGTAAGCTCAAGAGGCAAACCCTTAATGTGGGATGTTGGATAACGTGGTAAAATTGATGAAGTCGGCTATGGAGCGACAAGAAGAAAGGTATTAATCCTAAATAGCAAGTGTTTTAACACAAATCAATCACAAATATCACAAATGTTATTGATCTTCGATCAAGATTACAATCCTCTCTCACTATAATATTTCTCTCTCTACAATCTCTCTCAATATGAATTCTCTATTAAGTGCTACAAGATTAATAAAGACGAAGAAACTATTTATACCTACTAGTTACATAAGGAAACTACAACTAACAAAATTAACAAGCCTTTGACTTCAACTTTGACTTTTCATTTAAGCTTGTTTAACATTGACTTCACTCTTTGAAGCTTTGACTTGAGGTTTTTCAATCATCAATCTTGATGATCTCGGATACATCTTATTTTCTCCAACAATCCCCCCCTTTTGATTCGAGATCATACTTTAAACAAAGTTTAGCACGAACAAACAATCTCCCCCTTTGAGCTCTTTTAGCATTGACGATCTTCTTTCTTGAAATAAGACTGTCTTTGAAAACAATATCTCCCTTCTTTGGATTAGCTTCAAAATTTAACAATCTCCCTCTTTCTTTAATGATATTGTCTTCAGAAAAAATAAATTATCTTCAACTTTAGCTCACTTTCCTTTTTCAAATAGTCTTCAAAGAAAATTTTTGTGATCTTCAATAAACTTTCAGAAATCTTTGAATCAATGCAATCTGAGTTGTCTTTCGTTCTTTGAAACTACTTTACCTTTCTCTATTTTCTCATATTTCTCCCCATAAATCATTTCTTGAAATCTGTTAGGACATTATTGTATTCAAGATTTAATGTAAAAGTTATTGTAAAAGAAAAGTTAAAGAAAGTCAAAGTACTCTAGTTTAGTTGAAAGGTCAAAGTAGTTTACTTTATAATTGGTCAATGTCTTTATAATTAGTGTTAGATATTAGGTTGCTTTGTCATTGAGCATTAGGCTTGGAGAAGCTTTTTAATTATCATATATTAGAGAGAGAAAGTAGGAGATTTTAGTGAGAGAAAGATTCACATTTCATGTAAATCATGTAATTCTTCAATATCAATGAAATTCATGTCAATTACATAATTGATCTGGAGTTTACAATTGGTATCAGAGCCTAAATCGAAGACAAATTCATCGATACAATTGAGATCACAATGAATCAATGGAACAGTAGTTGTTTTTCGCTTGAACAGTGTTCCATTTTGTCGATTTCTTCATTTGGATGCAAATTTGTTCAAGCAATGATGATAAATTGATTAAGAGTATATAGTCGAATCTCAGAGAATCAATTACAATAGTCAATTTTAATCAGATTTGAAGAAGTGATCGATTTAGAGGTTTATTTGGTTCGAAAAGTTATTTTCACTATTTGATGATCGAATTCTATCTTAGAGGTGTTATTGTTGAAGATCATCAACTACAAATGTGCTCTAATGTAAGTTTCGAACATTTGTATAAAGTTTGAACTTAAAATTCGAAGAATTGAAGGAGAATTTGAGGATTTTTTGAATTTCCAGACAATAGAATTCGCAAGATCCATAGAATTTGCATGTTCTTGAAGAACCCGCATGACACATCATTGAAGAATTCGTATGACTAATCCCTGGATACAACACATTTTTGCTAAGTCAGGATTTCGCAAGTAGCTATATGTGAAAAGTCAGAATTCGTACGCTACTGTGCACAGTTGTATGCAAAAAGTGAAAATTTTGCAAGCCATTTCATGCGAAAAGTTTGGAATTTGCACAATGTTATATGCGAAAAATGGCGTATAGGATGAAAAACTAAGTGTAGAATTTGCATCATAATATGTTGCGAAAAGCCTTGATGATGAATTATTTCTAAGTGTAGATTTCACATGAAAGGGTATGCGAAAAGCACACAAGTCGCACAAAGGCATATGAGAAAAGTGAGAAATTCGCATGAAGGCACATGCGAAAAGCTGGAACTTGCATGATGTTCTATGCGAAAAGTGAGGTTTTCGGCTCATGCCACATGCGAATTGTGGTCTTATTATTTAATGGTCTGTGAACTCTTGTTCTGCGAAAGTATGTTCATGTGATGTTACTGTTCAGAACCCAATTTGCTGCAAGTTTGCCCTGTTCCCGAGATTTTCCGCATAATGTATATGTGACATCATTCCTATCTTCTGTTGGTCACATATTTTTAGCAACTAATCAAAATTTCATGAGTGCTCATGCCAGTCAAGATTTTTAGATACTAGGTGTTTGGATTTAGTCTCTGATTGGATTGGATTGGATTGGATTATCAGCTTGAGTATCTGCAATCATCAATCTGGAGTTTTTCTCTACGATGCTAGACCTTTGAGTGCTCTTAATCATTCTTCTGACCTGATCAATTAGAAGTGTGAGTGACTGCAATCATTGTTCTGGTGCTTAGGTTGTGATCTAGAATTTTAAGTGTTTGTAATCATCCAGCTTATTCATGAAGAAAGAATGTATGAGTTCATTCGTTTAGTTTTCTGGAAAGCAGTTAGAAAATGAGCGTCTTTCATCAATTGTTGAACAAATATTTCTTCTAACCCTAGCCTAGTAGTGTTTGCTACCAGTTGCTTCCTCCTATGAGCATATCAGATTAAGTTCTTAAGTTGAATTCTTATTTAACTCGCGGTTACAGACATATTTGATGTTATAAACTGAAGATGCACTTTGGTTGTCATGTCATAATTCACACATTTCTTTCTTGTGGGCATAACGAATGTGTTGAATTTAGTAGAGATAAAATTTGTATTTTGTGCACTCAGTCAAGGCTACTGTGTACATCGGATCTGGTATTAAAGTTGATAATCCAAAGGATAAGAGCTATTTTCTAGGGGGAGCCAAAGTTGTTTTGAAGTTTAAGCAACACTAAGTTTTCTAAAGAAATCAAGGGGGATAAGAGTTGAAGCTGAAAAGGATGATTCCTTTACAAAACTTAGGAGGAGATTGTTAGAACATAAAATGTTATAAGTTTATAAATTTTGTAAAGTCATCATTTATTGTTATTTGGGCCTTGTAATAGCATTGGGATTGGGTTTAATATGTATACAAGGTGATAGGGTATAAATAGAAGTTGTATTGTAATTTGTAAGTCAGATTTCATTTTCAAAATGTAATCCATACATGTATTGTGTGTTTCTAGAGAGAGAAACATTTCCTTTCTCTAGATTGTGTGAATAATACAGTGCAATTCCTCCCAATTCATCTTGTTAATCTTTCATCATTGATTAAATTGTGATCTATTGGACTAACAAGAAAGAGTTGAAGCTGAAAAGGATGATTCCTTTACAAAACTTAGGGGGAGAATGTTAGAACATAAAATGTTCTAAGATTAGAAGTTTTGTAAAGTCATCATTTATTGTTGTTTGGGCCTTGTAATAGCATTGGGTTTGGTCTTAATATGTAAACAAGGTGATAGGGTATAAATAGGAGTTGTATTGTAATTTGCAAGTCAGGTTTTGTAACATCCCGCCTGCCTCGACAACAATATTGTCCGCTTTGCCCCTGGATTTAACCAACGTGTAGCGCACGGATTTGTTTCTGGCGACCTGGTGAGAAACTTCCCAGGGGGTCACCCATCCTGGGACTACTCCCACCCAAGCACGCTTAACCTCAGAGTTCCCAGAACCTGACGTGTTTGTGGCCCCAAAAACGCGTTGTTGTTAGGAAGGCCAAGATATTACTTATAACACCCAGCATCACTTCTGTCCACGGCCGATATGGGATATGCCTAAGGTGTTACAGGTTTCATTTTCAAAATGTAATTCATACTGTGTGTCCCACAATGACAAGTTCTTATCACAAATTATCAATCAAGATGACAAGGTTAATCGATCGAAACAATTCTCATTAAGATTCAATCATAATTCTATTCGTACAGGATGCTCTCTGAACTTTCTCTCTCTAAATAGTAACTCTCTTCTAGTCATATGAGTCTGCGAACGAAAATAATACTATTTATACCCTAACACTTACAAAGGAAAACACTAACACTAAAATACAAAAGCTTTGAGTTTGACCTTTATTACAAAGACTTTGACTTTAGCTTCAGAGTTGACTTGAGCTTTTGACTTGACTTTCATCTTCAACTTTATGATCTTGTATCCAACATATTTGTGCACTAAAATTCTCCCCCTTTGGATTTAAGATCATCTCCAAAAAGATATGCATTGAAACTCCCCCTTTGGATTCAGATTAAATTTCAGCATCAAAGAACAAACTCCCCTTTTGCTCAAAATCAATCTTTGTTTCCTTTGAACTGTCTTCAGAACTTTTTGTAATCTCTTCAAAGTCTGTGGATATGCTCTTCAATAATCTTAAACAATCTCCCCCAAAGGTTGTAGAAACCTCTCTCAGACTTCAGGAAGAAATTATCTTCATATTTAGCTTTCTTTTCTTCAGCAAATCCACTTTCAAAGAAAACTTCAGTAAATTTGTGCTAGTTACCAGACTTCTTTGAACTTTCTCTTTTAATTCTGTGCAATCTTCTTATAACTTGCATTTTCTGACAAATCCTTGCAACGAACTTTCTCCAAATCATACTTCTTGAAATTCTTTCTCCCTTAATATCCTTTCCATTTCAAACATTTCTTGACCATCTCCCCCTTTTTGATGATGTTGCACAGATATGATCAAAACTTCACCAACAAATGTCATTAATCTTGTTTGACCATTGATCTTTATCACTGAGCCACTGAACATCCGTCAATTCATAATGTATTCATCTGAATCTTTTCAAATTCAGACAAATAAGAATGTAACACCTGAATCAACAAATGAATCAGTTAAAAATGCCTGTCAGTAGTACGAAGCCACTATGTGTAACAAATACACATTGGAAAGGAGCTTTTTGATGTTCACTCCCCAGGTCTTCCATTCAATCATCGAATAACACAAGTTTATTCTATGAACATTCCGATAGAAAAACGAATTTCCTTTGTGAATGTGCTTGTGTATGAAAAAATTAAGCATGATGATTGCTTTTAACAATTAGACTCAAAATGTGTAAACCATTGAGACAACAATAGTAATACACGGACTCAATTGTGCATCATCGAAGTGCGAAGGTGGGGCAGACTTCCTTCTGTTTCAATATCCAGATTTTCCAAATGAAAATCAGATAGAATATATGTTGCATCCCCAAGAAAATTGAAACATCTCTTTGTTAAGGAAAAGATGAGTAGCTGGTGGTGTTTAAGCAAGAGTTGGCATGGGCTAGTTGCCTGTTTCAATGATGTTCATGAAGAATTGTCAAACAACAGTAATATGGTTGCCCGACTCAGAAAAAGTTGGTGCAGAGTTTGATATATTCTTTTACTCTGATCTCTCACCTTCTTTCTTTTTAACATTAAGTTCACATCTAACCAAACTCTCTTTTCATTTTATCTCATCACACATACCCACACTCAGATATTTTGACTCCTCGCCTCTCGATCACTCAAGATTAACTTCATGGGTAGGAAACACTGGTTAACGTGAATCCATAGAAGTTCTGTTAAGTTCTCACACAATAAACCCATGTAGTCCTATATGCAAAATGTTGCTCAATCGTTTTAACTTTTAAGTTAAAGCACATAATGAAATACATGTTAGATATATGTATGCTCACTAAGATAATCATGAAGATTTGAGCATTTTAAGCATGAAAGATTCTCTCAAAACAAAGAAATTGAATGAATGAAATGAAATCAATATATGTGTTTTGAGAATCTGACAATGTATGAAAGGATCAAATATGAATGAGTTAACAATCAAAGGTTAGGTCATGAAAAATAGGATGTTGTCTATAAGAACAATTACAGACATTCTTGAAAGAAACGTTTTGAATGAAATCGCGCTCAAATATCAATTAAATACAAAACGGGGTGTATCACCATCGAAAAATTGGTTAATTTGAGACATGGTGATAACATAAACAACAAAATACTAAACCGGTGTGTGTGAATACTTGAAAGTATATGGAAAAGATAATGCACAAGTATTTATCATTGGAAACACATGGTTAGTTAAACAATGAAGCACGTAATATGAAAACATTTAAAATCACACTTCTGTATTCACGAAATCTTTTTAAGAATCGAGAAGTGGTTTCAACATTTAAGAGCATGTTTTCATGTCTAAAAGATGTCCTTCTTTCAAACATATATGAGATTATGGTTAGAATAATCCTTACGCTCAACTTAAATCTCATAAAGTCAGCTCGAAAGTCATGATTGATATGAACATGTAAGCTCCCACTCAATATCTAAATTCAGTCAAAAATCGTCAAAGTACAAAGTCTTATTCACAAACTTTATTGAAAAAAAAATAAAGACATGAAAGCAATAAAACATGTTAACAACGAGTTCTGATCAGATGTAATCAGAATTCAATGTCCTTACTCCCCTGAAAAAATGCATCACATGATATATCAGTGAAAACTGTATGCAAGTCTCTACAACTCTCCCTAGAATGTACTGTGTGTTTTTAGAGAGAGAAACATTTCCTTTATCTAGATTGTGTGGATAATACAGTGCAATTCCTCCCAATTCATATTGTTAATCTTTCATCATTGATTAGATTGTGATCTACTGGACTAACAAGTGGTATTAGAGCTTTGAAAGATTAAATGTGCACAATTTCAACAAAATTCGTCCAAGATTTGAAGAGATTTGAAGAAATATTGAAGAACTCTCAATTTTTAAAGATTTGAAGAACACAAATGGGTTATACATTTTTTGTGTATTTTTGTGTTTGATTTTGATTGCAAAACGTTTCTTAAATGTTATAATTCATGTTTGCGTCAAAAGATTTCCAAAATCACATCAATATTTAGTCAACTTGAAGGATTTGAAAATTTAGTGTTCTTGAAAAATGTTCATTGTCAAAAACTTTTAACATTTTTTTTTAGATTAATGGTGTTTTGATCTATTTTGATGTGAATTCATGAATAAAATGTGTTTTAAGACATGATTTGATCATTGATTTTGAGTTTCAATACATAAATCTCATTTTTGAATTTTTTTTTTTTCAAAATGGTGTTCTTGAGATTTTTTGTTCAAATATGAGTTTTTGATCCGAAAAAGTTGATGTGTGGTTTCGAAAATGTGTTTGTGTGTGTTTGATTCAAAATACATATGTTAACACTTGTCTTTTCGTACTTGTTTGTTGTTGCAGGTTTAAAAATTCATACAATGCATATTTGAAAAGCTCGTGAACATCATACCAAGAACTCGTAACATTTATATGAAGAACTAGGATGGTATCATGTGCTTAACAGAAACTCGGCAAGCTTTTCACGTATACATCACTATATTAGTTCCTGTGGATTTCATGATCAAAGTCACAAGCATCTTGTAAAATCACCAAGATCCAAGTTTGGAAATTTTATAAGGTTTCAGTTGCTTTCAATAGTAGATTTCTTAATCTTCATCGTCGTGAAAAACTCGTGTAACACCCTTAAATTTGGTAAGAGCAACTGATTAAAAATTTTCAATATAACATCAAGCAAGGAACAAAACTTCCTCTTATGAACCAAAACTCAATATACTTCAAGTTAACATCTTATAATTAACCTCAACGAATAAAAAATCCAATAAGATACAAGGACTAAACTGAAGTCGGGTGTAACTTAACCCAAACACAAGTTGCTCTCCTTTACCTAATGCGGAATACTTCATCAAGCTATTCATTCCTCGGACGCACAAATAGCACTCCTCTCTTGACTGTGTTACTAGAACTATTCCCAACTAGAACTTGTTGCACATGCCGACAAATAAAAAGGTTAGGCTAACTCCTACTGAGTTCAAGAGTTTTACATGAGTAAGTATATCTTTAAAATGAGTGAACTTCACTTAAAAATCATAATCTTTCAAATCGTTTACTTTAAACATGGAGACGAATCTTTTCCAATATCATGCGTTTTCAAAAATGAACACCTCATTACAAAACATTCTCTATCAAATGATGCAACCCAAAACTTACTAGAAACGAGAATAGGGATTGACTCCCAATTTAAGAAACGTGGATAAAACGTTGTATCCCAAAACACCCAAGCAAGAGTGGGTCAAAATGCTCAACCCATAAATCCTGGTTAAAACCCACATATACAATACGCCCAAAAACATGAACACTAGGCACAATACTCATGCGACCATAAAATGGAAAGAATCCAAATAACAAACCATCGGAATGACATATTTCATTCAAACCTTAATATGTGTGGAGGGAAATCCAATATTAAGGTCATCAATTACAGTCAACCACACAAAGCCCAACGATAAAAAGTAAGGCGTTAACACTCAAAATATTGTTGGCCGACGACAGGGGAGACCCGTATCCGTTAAGAGCAGAAGAACACAAAAGTATGTCACTCTTGCAACGTTAATCACATGACACCTCACGACATAAAATCCCAAGTGTCCCTACGACTTCTTAACAAGTTTCACCTCAAGAGTCAGTTAACCTTGGTGGACATTACAAAGAACTCCACCCCGAAGGCCCGACACACTTAAAGACTACCTCCAAGGCATTACTTCAAGTGGCGGAGATCCTAGTGCCTACCTCCCAGGTAGCACCTCTATACTCAACCCTCCTAGTGCCTACTTGTAAAGTTTTCGGTCGTAAAACATGGGTACCGGAGTCCAACTCCGCAATACACAATTGAACATCCGAAATAAACTGACTTACGTGCGTATGGATTCAATGCAACACAGTCTAACATTACATGACTACACAGGAATGATCAATGCACTCGAGCATGCAATTAACATCAATCTGCAACATGGTGCATTAGTATGAAAACCATAACCGGGTTGTACATTGAGCCATTAAAACCGGACAAGTGTCCCTTTTTAAGATAACACCGAGCTAAAATGCTCAAAACCCTTTTTGACCAATGATTAACGATCCCCAAATAATAAATGCAATCGACTCACGTCATGCAAACACAATCCAAAATACATGTATAGACTCTAATACAGTTTAGATTGGGGCAAATGATTTTCCAACTGGATTTATTACTCTTATTCCTTTCAAAACGTCCCATAACACAAAACCAAGCCTTTCACCCTAATAAACACTAAAAGTGACTTTTACCAAATAATTTCCATTTATACAATAAATCCTCAAAACACATTAAAATGACTTATTTATCAAGATGTCGAAAAATCCCAATGTGGTGGCTTTCACAAGGGTTATAAAGCCAAACATTTCAAATGATCAAAACCCACCAAATAACTCAACAAGTGATAATTTCACGTAAAATACATAAGCACCTTAAAATGAACATTTTGGCATATACAACATTTTCACAAATCAACTTGAACTCACCTTGCTAGATTTAGGCTAAATCTAGATTTTTCCCCAACTTGAGCTCATTTGAAGAAATTCGAATCTTCAAGCCAAAACTCCCAAAAACCTAGATCCACAATTTCCAACCATAAATATACGTATTCAACCATTTAGAATCGACCCCCAAACATTTTACATCAAAATCCCCAATTTTGCCAAAACCCTAATTTTGACCTAAATCCTACAAAATCTTCCAAACCGAACTTGGTGGAATAAGATACTAGGATATCATCAATGAAGCATTTATAACTCTTAAATAAGTTTATAATTGGAGAGGATAAACTTACCACTTAGGTTTTGGTGAAAACCTATAAAACCCTAAAATCGAGCTTAAGTTTGAAGATGAAGATGGAGATAGTGAACTCTAGATCATAGCTTCCAACTCTACCACTTGATGATGTTTTACCTCCATAATACCCAAGGATTTGAACCAAGGATGACACAAAATCACCATATATGATTTAGGTTAGTTCTAGAGAGTGTTTGGGAAGAAGTGGAAGTGAAGCAATGGAGAAATGAGTTGAAACCCGCATTTAACAACCCCCTGCCCCTTTTGTGCGGCATTGCCAGGCGACAATGCCCTGGAAAATGTCGCCGGTCATTTTCGCTGGATGACCCTCAACCTCTGTTTCTTGCTGCTACATTGTCAGGTGCGACTATGACACTGTCATAGTCGTCGGGCATTGTAGTCGTACCCGTACCAAGCTCCAAAACTCTACTTTTTCAACGCCAACACTCTCGATACTCCAAGGGACTTTAAATAATGTTTTCCCAAAAAAATCCCACCATTTACAAGTTACAAAAACGTCGGGTGACCTTTACTAACCGAAAATTACGGGTGTTACAATCCTCCCAACCTTAAAAGAGATTTCGTCCTCAAAATCTAGATTCCCATTAAATGTTGCCTGCATAATAGGTTGTCTCTAATCCACTTGCTCGAACCACCACCCAAAACCTTATGTTGATACTCACAACAACCATCCCCTTGGGCACATTACTTTTATATCCAAGTGAACGCTAAACATACTAAAGTAGCCTTTAACCACGAGACTACGATTGTCTTCCAACCTTGGGTGACATGCACTACCTCAAGGGTAGTTGTGACTTCAATCTCTCTCTTACAAATCCATACCATTTCAACACTATTCTGGATCCGTATTCCGATGATCAACATCAACCCAAAGAATTACCAAAATTCTTTAATAATTTACCCTTGATATTGGTAGAGCGTCCCTTCCAAGGATGCACCGATACGCTTTCTCGGGGTTGGTTAATTCAGGTCTGGCGATTTTGCGTCTCCCAAACTGAACATAAACATCAATCATCTAGTCGATATACCCTTTACCAATCAAGAAAATTTTAATCGTTGATACTTAATTACTAACATCTAACATCCTTAAAGTTACCGCTTAAATTTGCAACACACAGGATTCATCGGGAATGTTCTGAAGTACCCCAACGATCATTGTCCTCGAATCGAATGTCGATACCTATCCTCAAAACGACTATACCGCAAGCATGGGTGTATCACCAAATATTTCATTCCGGATTAGCATTGTCGAATTTAAAGTTGACACCTAACATGGAACTAAAGTTCCACTCTTACATCTCTAACAAACGAACCACAATATTCCCTTTATTCACAAGGCTCATTAAAGTGATACCCCCCCCCCACAACAACACATAACATGATGTCGAGCGAACGAGCAAACCATCAAATTATCCAACCATATGCAAATAATCACACAGGGATTTCAACCCAAATTTTACCAAGAGGGAAAAACCACCACTTGCCTAACTGGGATAATAATATAGATCTACTACCTCAAACAATTATACCTGATCCGTCCTCATGACGTTGAATTCCCACAACTCAATTCTGCCAACCATTCAGATCATTCGTAATTTCAATTCCCAAGGGCGTCTCTAGTCCCTTATTACCAGTCCTTTCACGATAGGGGTTTAAATCTATAGCCCTAATGAGTTCAAGGTTTTCAGATTAATATGCCAATTTGGAATTTTGTAAAACTTCTAAACGCAAAAACTTTATAACAATTAATCGTACGTGTAAAATCCACTACCATTTACTCGATAGTTTCGCAAAGTTGCAACAAACGCCACACATATAAAACCATTTCAAAAAGCATTTAATCATTACTCACGCTAATGATGACAATAAACAAGGATACACAACAAACTTATCAAATAGACCATTATGGTCCTAGCATGCATTAATTTACGCCATGAATGGAAATAATTTTACGTACCAAAACAGTTTGTAACAAAGCGTTTATACAAAACTCCCAAAGAGAAAATTCACGTAATCAAGTGCCCAAAAATTTCCCATTTAACTATATAATGACATGAAATAAAATTTCTTACAAGGCCCACATATGTCGGCTTATTTTATCTCAAATTTAGTAAAAGGATAAAGGCATGCGATTTGGTCGATACATAAAATAATTTAAATCGGCTTCAAATATTAAAGTTTCACAAACAAGGCATTCTTTGTTCCAAAATAGTGGTTACCATAACATGCATACCAATAGACCAATAAAATGCACCGCGCGACATAATGACAGTAAAACCCAAAGGCGCAACTATGAAATATGAAGACTCCCAAGACGCCTCGTGCGGTTACGAAATGACACGTACAAAAACCCGCATGAGACAATAATGTTAAACAACAACTCGAAAGTTTATGCACACAATAATTTAGTATATGTGTTTCAAGGTTCTTTTATGCGACGCAAAATGTCGTAAAATGGAACTCCATAAGAGCCATATAAAACTTTCATAAGACTTAATGATACAAAAAATCAAGCGGTGCCAAAATCCTCGTTTCCAAAATAAAAACGTAAGACGAAGTTACAACTAAGTTGTCATACTTCCAAGAGTTTCCCTTTTGTCGCAATGTGGTTTAAAGTGACACTTTCTATCAAAACTTGCATGAGACATGACGCTCAATAAACTCATAAATGTACGCGCAACGTAAATAAAACTTACACATTTCAAAGTTCACTCACGCATCGAAAAACATCATAAAATAACACCCTATAAAACTCAACAAAACTTATACAGACTAAAATTCCAAAGAAACTCAGACGCAAAAACATGGGAATAACTTTTCCTCTAAAACCTTAACATGTGTGGAGGAGATCCAATGTCATGGTCATAAATCGCAGTTACTTGCCCGAGACCTTAAACAAGGTAAAGCGTAAATACTACAATATCCGAATATAGCATTCGACAAAACAGGTATAAAGAAAATCTAAACCAAGTTTGTAACCATGTGCAATAAAATATTTTAAAATCTCGTGCACGTTAAACGTTTTTCTACGGATCCAAAATACGACCCGCATGATAATTTGGGAAAGTAAGAAATACTTTATGCAAATGATTATAAAAACAAGTTCCGTGCATGAATTTTTGGTTGTAACCCAAGCTTAGGACCGAGCTCACCAAGTCCAAGGATCTCACTACCGACATCCGGGTGCTCAACATCTTAAGATAACGATAGGCAACTAAATCGGTTAACCTTACAATTTATTCTTGAAATAAAGTCGATTCAATATGCCTATGGTTCTAATTCAACCCATAACCCCGACCCAATATGGTCAACGTAATGTATTCAACGTTCTTAACCTTCACTCCAAATGACAATGCTATAAACATCAAATTCTTCTAGCTAAGACTCCTCAAAAATTCATCCACTACCCTATCGGTCCTCACATAAAGGCGATTCAAGCACGCACATGTGACATGTAAGTTCACCATGACACTATCCAGGTTTAACGATGAACGTACCGTACATGATTATCCCTTCTACCCTCGTCATGATTCCCAATTCTAGTGACTTCATCAACCTTAGAACATCCTATCTTAAAATGTCTAATAGTGCAATCTCGCTTTCACTTACTTAAAAGAACGCTAGTTTGAGTGTAGGTATCCGAAATCAACACCTAAATCTCTCAAAATTAAGCTCTGATACCAACTTGTAACACCCTCGAATTTGGTAAGAGCAACTAATTAAAAAATTTCAATATTGTTATATCACATATCTATTGGATTCAAGATCATCCAAACTGAAGATCGCAATCTGAAGCTAAAGCCGAAAAGTCGACTCTCGATATTAAAGTCTATGTCGTTTGTAATAAATGTCAAAGTAATTAATGTTTATTGTTATTGTTATATTAGTTAGGTTAGTTTATTTAGTTATTAGCTTAGTTAGTTTTATTAGTTTTATATTGCAACTTGTTGTTGCAAGTTGATTAGGTTGTGTGTTGAATAAGCTAGAGAAAGATCTTAGATCAGATATGATCTTATCTCTCAACAACTCTCTAAGAGCAGATTAACATACATACACACACTAAAAGGTGTAAAAGAGAGAAAACAGAGAACACACAATCTAGAGCTTGAATCGATCAACCTTGTAACCTTTGTTATATATCAATACAGGTTGGTAATCATATTGTGTTGTTGATTCTATAAACTTGATATAACCATTGTGGACCGACAATTGGTATCAGAGCCTGATTAAGATCAAAATCAAGTTTTTAAAGAAAACGACTCTGTGTTCTTATTGAAAAATCGTTTTCGAGATTTAAGGTATTTTTGGTGTTAAAATCGATCAGGTTGTGATCGATTAGCATGCTAGATCGAGTTGTTGTTGTTTGATTTCACTATAAAGCTTTAATCGAGTTCCATTTTGTGATTTTAGTGAGAAAACAGTCGAGTTTAGAAAGTCACTGTATCATCAAATTATTTTTGAAAAAGTGTGTTTTATCGAGATCAAGTGGTCACATTCAGTTATAGAAGTGTTATTAGACTTATTGGTAAAGTTTGGTACTGCTAATCGACGAAGAAACAAGTTTTTAGTTGATTTTCGAAGTACAGGACGAACTTGCGCAAACCAGAAGACGAACACACGCAAAGCTTACTTTGCGCATCCAACGTCATACGCAAAGTCCACTTTGCGTAACCAACGTGAAACGCAAAGCCCACTTTGCGCATCTCAAGCAACACGCAAAGCACACTTCACGCATCCAACGACTTACGCAAACCTCGAACTTCACTTCTCGCAACAAGAAGGATACGCAAAGCTCAGTTTGCGCAACCCTCCTAATACGCAAAGCTCGGTTTTCGCAACTCAACACACAAACCTCAGTTCAAGTGATAATCTCTTCACAAAAAGATCAAGTCCAGTTTGCGCAACCCTCTCCAAACGCAAAGTTCACTTTGCGTATCCCGCTTGATACGTAAACCTCAGTTTGCGCATCCCGCTTGATACGCAAACCTCCATTTGCGCACGCAAACCTTGATACGCACACCTCTCTTTGCTCCAATCCAGACTTGGAATTTTCTTCAAAATGACTTCAAGAAAATCCCTAGCAATCGGAACTGACTCAAAACCACCAGTACTCTTCAGGGGAGAGTATGAACAGTGGAAGGATCGGTTCATAGACATTATTGAAAGACATGAGTTGGGTGAATTCATCAGGAAATCTATTGAAGAAGGTATTATGGCACCAGCTTATGAAACTCGTATGGAAGGAACTGTGGAAATAGAATATGAACTTAAGTTTCATGAACTAGAAGGTGATAATCTCAAAATAGCAAAAGGAGACAGATTATCTAAGTCTTACATTCTTCAGGGCATTCCAAACGAAATTTATGTGAAGATAGACAGCTATAAGGCCTCAGGCAAACAGATGTGGGATCAGCTAGAGAAGATGATGCTAGATTCAAAAGTTGGGAACCAGCTGAAAATCTCCAACTGTCTAAACAATTATGAAGAATTTCGAGGCAGAGTTGGTGAATCTTTAGAAGAAACCTATGACAGGTTTGTGACCTTGCTGCAGAAACTAAGCAAGAACAAGGTCAACAAATCACAAATACAGCTGAATGTCAAGTTTCTCAGCATCCTCCAGCCAGAATGGAAGAGATTTGCCAGGCAGATGAAGCAGATCCAAGATTTAAACGAAATTCCACTTCATGAGGTGTATGAAACCCTCAGATAGAATGAAGAAGAGGTGGATGAAATACTGGATGAAAAGAGGCAGACTGGGAAATCAATTGATGACTCAGTTTCTCTTGTTGTGAAGCAGAAGAAGAACAAGATGTTTGTGTCTGAACCAGAAGAGATTGAAGCTTAAGCGAACTCTGACTCGGATGAATGTGAACAACTGAAGCAAGCACTACTTATGCTGACTAAGGCTTTTCAGAAGAAGTTCTACAAGAAGCCAAGTTCAAACAGTCAGAGGTATTCTTCTAGTCCGAGCAACTATGTTCATAAAGAGAGGGTTGAAGGAAAAAGGTTTGAAGTAAAGAGAATAGAGGAGAGGAATCCTGAAGAAAGAAAGTTTAAAGCTGAAGGATCTAGTCAGTCAGAACCTCCAAAGTGCTACAACTGTGGTAGACTTGGACATTTTGCAAGAGACTGCCGACAAGCCAAAGTCAAAAACTCAGACTATTACAAAAACAAAATGCTTCTTGCTAAACAACAAGAGGCTGGAAAGGCATTACTGGCAGAAGACGAGTACTGGCTTGACCATTCAGACCAGGAAGATGACGATGAAGAGAATGACGAGAAAGCAAACATGTGCTTGATGGGAAAGCAGGAATCAGAAGCTGAAGCTGATTCAAAGAATGAGGATGATGAGGTATGTGATTTATCTTGTTCCGATTTCATAAATAAAATGCATGCCATGAATATAAAACTCTAAGTCTTAGAGTCGAATCTTAAGCGGGAAAAGGGTGTTATACATATCAAAAAACAATCGATACAGAAACTTAGCAATGAAATTGCTGAGAAGAAAGTATTGATTGATGTTTTACACAAAAACATTGACACCAACGCCAAAAAATAGACTATAATTCTTCAAGAGAATACTGAAACAAAGCTTAAACTAAGAAAGAGTGAGTTTGATTTCAGAGAGCTTACAAAATTGCATACTTCAATTTCCAAAGAAAACGACTCTTTACTTGCCAAATTAAAAGCTTTGGAAGAGAAGTTATACAAAATGAGTCAAACTGAACAAACCATACATCTTAACAAACCCAAAGAGGAAATAGAGATATGGGGACTCGGGTATGAGAATCCTCACTACCTTAAAAAGGGTAAATCTGAAGTGCTTGCACTTTATGATTTAACATTTTTGAAACTAGCTCGAAGAATCCCTGAGCTTAAAGTTTTCTGGACTGGATTGTCAAAAGAGGATGAAGCCAAGGAAATGGAAAAACGGAAGAACACAACTAAAGTTCAACTTCCATTTCGTTATGCAAAGTTAAATAATAGTTATAATGATCATCCTATATATCAAAAGAAAACTCTTTCAAATGACTTCTTTCAGAGTTATTCTGTAAAAGAAATGGAGGCGAAGCCTATTAAAGGTAAAATTTACGTCCCTCCTCTCGTGTTGGAAAGTAAAATTTCTGAACTCGAGACTTCTTTAACATATGAAAGACTTTTGATTGATATTGAACAAAAAGTTTTTTCAACTGTGTTCAAACATACTGTTCTTTCTAAGGCTTCAAAATCTAATGCTAGTTTTGGTCTAACTGATAAAGGGTTTGATTTTCTTAACTCTGAAGGTGGTTTGGATGATTGTTTTGAACAATTTGATTTTAATGCGAAACTTCCTAACCATTCATCTTTTGTTGTAAAATCATTGGGAAAAACCAGTACGACTGTAAAAAGTGCAAAATCAACGAAAGTTGATAAATCAGTCTCTGTGAAAGCTCAGAATGCTAAAGGTGAGATTAAATCTCAGCATTCACAAAAATCGATCACTATTGGTAATCCGAAGAAGAAGCATTCAGTTGTTGCTCACAAGTCTAACTCACAAGTTTCAACTGTTTCATATCTGAACTAGAAATGGCAACCCAAACAGAAGCTTGACGAGACTTCAAAATATTTTGCTTATGTTAATTGTAATAAGACTACAACTAGTATCGATGTTATTGTGAATGTTGCTACTTCAAAACCGAATCTTGTTGTTTCACACAAGAAATATTCTATGAAGCAATTATTCCAGTTCCGTATGTCTGCTAGAAAGTATTCCAATTATGATAAACATGCTTATGCTTCTTTTCAAGATTCTGATGTTTGGTATGGCACTTATCATGTGCAATCATATCATTTTAATGCTTCAACTGACTTTCAAATGAAAAGAGGACCCAATTTCCAATGGGTACCAAAATCTTATGCTAACACAGTTGGACCCAAATTTCAATAGGTACCAAAAGCAAAATTTGTGTTGCAGGAACCCAAAGTTTAAGAGGGAGCTTATGGAAATGACTTCTAGACAAAACAGTCTAGGACTCGTACCTCAAAGAACAATGGTTCTTGAGCAAATCAGCTCAAGACCCGAACATCAAAGTCAATTAGGCTTTTGAACAAATCAGTTCAAGACCCGCACTTCGATAATCAAAGTGTTTATTCCAAAGTTGTCGTATGATCATCTAAATTTGTAATTTCTCTTATGCAGACTCGACATACGTGGTTCTTAGACAGCGGATGTTCCAAGCACATGACAGGGCAGAAAGAGATATTGTCCAATTTTAAAGAGAAATATTGCGGAACAGTTAAATTCGGCAACGACCAACATTCACCAATAATGGGTTATGATGATATGGTACACAACAATGTCATGATCAAAAAGGTGAGCTATGTTGAAGGCTTAAAACACAACTTGTTCAGTATAGGCCAGTTCTGTGAGAAAGACTTAGAGGTCAACTTCAAAGCAAAGACGTGTACAATTCGCACTGAAGAAGGTGAGGAACTCTTGGTCGGTACTCGAGAATCAGACCTCTACACAATCAATTTATCAAAAGTCCAGACTGACAATCAGGTTTGTCTACTGACGAAAGCCTCGATGCAACAAAGTTGGATATGGCATCGAAGGCTCTCTCACCTCAACTTCAGGTACATCAACAATCTGGTCAGTGGAAAGCTCGTCAAAGGACTTCCAGAGCTCAAATATGAAAGAGAACATCTTTGTGCAGCATGTGAAAAGGGAAAAATGAAGAGGGCTCCACATAAACCAAAGCCTGAACCAAGTACAAGCGCTCCGTTAGAGTTATTGCATATAGACTTATGCGGTCCGATGCGAACTCAGAGTCTAGGCGGAAAGAAGTACATACTCGTTATCGTGGACGATTACTCGCGATACACATGGGTCAAGTTTCTACGTTCAAAGGATGAGGCACCAGATGTTCTCATCACATTCCTGAAGACGACCCAGGTGAATCTGCAGAAACCGATTAAGCTTCTAAGAACAGACAACGGCACAGAGTTCAAGAACAAGAAGGTTGAAGAATATCTCGAATCTGTCAGGATTTCACATCAATACTCTGCTGCTCGTACGCCTCAACAAAATGAAGTGGTCGAAAGAAGAAATCGTACGCTAGTCGAGGCTGCTCGTACTATGCTAAGTAAATCAGACTTACCTCTATTTTTGTGGGCAGAAGTTGTATCGACTGCGTGTTATACTCAGAATCGTTCCATGATACATCGCAGATTCAAGAAGACTCCTTATGCGTTAATCAACAACCGAACACTGACAATCAAATATTTCCATATATTTGGGTGTAAGTGTTTCGTGCTAAACGATAGGGAAAGTCTCAACAAGTTCAATGCCAAGGCGGACGAAGGCATCTTCATTGGTTATTCCTCGACATCAACTGCATTTCATGTTTATCTGAAGAAGTCAAAGATGGTGATTGAAAGCATCAACGTCACGTTTGATGAAGAAATGGCTTCCGAACAACACAGTTCAGAACCCGTGATAATCGGAGTACTAGCTTCTGGGCAAATCAGTCTAGAACCTGCGTCTCAACAGAATAAATCAGATGAAGCATTGTTGATCCAAACTCTCTCAGTGATTTGATAACGACCCTCTCCTATACTTAGTGAAATTACGTTTTAGTATGTATTAGTGTTTCACCATCAGCGATCAGACTGAGTCTGTTCAGTTATCGCTGATAGTCTTTCTTATAAACATTTCTATGTATTAGTGTTTCACTATCAATGATCGAACTGAGTCTGTTCAGTTATCACTGATAGTTCCTAAAGTAAACAACCAACGTAATCCCTGAAGACAAGTTTCGCGTCAACAGATGTTCATAGCTGAATCAAAGACGAAGCTGCTGAACAATGAGAAGTCTACTAGTGACCTGATGCGGATATCAGTGAAGCAAAGACAACTCTACCAATACGCGAAGGAACAGGAGAAAAAGCTTCAGCGATAGCTGAACCTCTTTATCTCTGAACTTAGAGATACTCAGCTATCAAACGATCACAAAGCTTATGCCTCAAGTTTCCTTTTGTCTATCCTTGCACAACCTAGTACGATATGTCAGAACGGACAAATCTCTGCAAACATTCGTACAACAACTCTGTCTACTACACTGTTCATGACCCGGCCGAAAGCATGTCTCCCAAAAGTCAGTTTATCAAAGCCAATCTGTGAACGCCACGTGTAAAGTATCCTGCCATGCATTTAATGCATAGGGTATAAATAGGAAGTTCACCCCTTCATCTAAAGGAGTGCTTCATCCTTGAACTCAAGATAGAAACCCTTGTTTTCTATATCCCTAATCCCCATTCTCTGAACTTCTTGTGCAATTATCTTAGTGTTTCTTAAGTTTGTTTAGATTAAGTCTGTCTTGATCTTATTCCGCAACAAACTTGTAAATTGTATTTTGATTCTTCAATAAACAATTTATTAAACGTTAAATTCTGTGTTTGTATTCAACCCCCCCTTCTACAAACTTGTTTAGCACCTTCGGGACCAACAAGTGGTATCAGAGCAGTTTGTTTAAATCTAATAAACAAGATCTTGCTGTATACTCTTCCTTGCTATTCTAAAATGGCATTAAACACAAACACAAACTACTATGATAATGGTTCACTTTCTAAACCTCCTCGATTTAGCAGAGATAACTTTTCTCTATGGAAAAATCGAATGATGCTATTTCTTGAAGGTGCGGATCCTACTATACCTGAATATATAGAAAACGGACCCTATGAACCTGTTAGAATTATAGCTGCGGTTCCCGCTACTGCCACCACTGAAGCTGTCCCTGAACGATATGTCGTTAAGGAAATAAGACAGTGGAGTGATGAAGATAAAAAGAAGGTAGGCATAGATGCAAGAGCAAAGACCATTATTTCAATGGCTCTGCCTGATGAAGTTTTCCATTCCATCATGCATCTGAAAACTTCTAAAGAAATGTGGGAAACCATATGTGTTCAATATGAGGGCACCACTGAAATCCAAGAGACTCGAAAGATTAACTTGGTAAGACAGTATGAAAGTTTCATCGCTGGTAAGAATGAATCTCTTTCTGATATTCATCAGCGATTTAACTGCCTAATAATTGATCTAAGAACTGTTGGTAGGACCTATTCTAATTCTGAGGTCCTAACAAAATTCTTGGAATGTCTTCCTGAAAGCTGGGACAGTTATTCAATATGTCTTAAGCTGACAAAAGACTTACATACTCTCTCCTTAAGCACTCTGTATGGAATATTGCTCAACTATGAGCAATCAAATCTTCTGAAGAAGAATCTTGTAAAAGATTCTAAAGACTCTAAAAGCACTCCTGTTGCTTTAATCTCTTCAGAGATAATTCCATCTCAGCGATCTACTCTCACTATCACTGAGTTAGATTCTGAATCTGAGGATCTATCAGACCCTGATCTTTCAGAGATTGATGAGTCCTTAGCACTATTGACAAACTCTTTTAAGAGATTTGCAAGAAAGAGTAACTTCCGAAGAAGTAAACCTCTCTCTATTTCTGAAAAGCCAAAATCAACTCCGGTTGATAAGGCTACTGCCACTTGCTATAACTGCGAAAAGATTGGACATTTTGCTAGTGAGTGCAGGTCGAAAAAGGTCTTCAAACCTTCTACCTCAAGAAGATCCAGTGATGACAAATACCTTAAGCTGAAGAACAAATATCAAAAGCTGAAAAGTCATCAGCGAAAAGGTAAAGGTCTCATCGCTGAAGAAAACGACTGGGCTGAATCAGAAGAATCATCTTCTGATGAAGAAGAAGTCGCTAATCTTTGCCTCATGGCTGAGATTAAAGAAGAAGTGGAAGAACCATCTGAATCTTCTATGAGCTACATATCATCTCAGGTATCTATCTCTACAAATCCCTCTCTACCTGAAGCTGAGAGAAGTCGCGCTGTTGATGTACTGACGATTGACCTTTATAATGCCCTAAACGACAAAACTCAAGCTGAGAACAAAAATGTTCATTTAACTCAAGAGCTGGAGAAATGTCATGAAAAGATCAAAGAACTAAATCTTTTAGAAGAAAAGTTGAAAGATCAAGTCATTATAAATGAAATCATCAGTATTGAACGCGAACAAGCCATCGCTGCTTTAAAAACAGAAAAGGCTCATGTTGAAAAATGGTGCAAATAATCAACAAAAATCTCTGAGATAATAAATGCTCAAACCCCTGAAAGTGATAAAACTGGTCTTGGTTTTTGGACACCTCAGGATGAACCTAAGAAAGAGAGTTCCTCGCTTAAGTTTGGAACCTTTGTCACCTCTTTCTTTGACACTTCTTACAATCAACTCTATCCATGTTCTTCTTCAAATCCCATCCCTGAGGAGAAATCCAAAGACACTAAGTCTACGGATAAAGGAAAGTCCATTCTCCTTCCTCAGAAGGCAACCAGGAAAGCAAAGCTGAAAGTTCCTTCTAAACCTTCAGCTAAGCAATCCTCTAGCTCTGTGATAGAAATCTTTGATCTCTGTCCTCCAAAGCTGAAGATTGACCTTAAACCTTCGAGATCTGAAGGAATGAAAATTCCTCCCAGATCTCAAGAGAAAAGTCTTCTTGGACCTGGCCCTGCTCATCTTAAACTTGCAAAACCTTCTACTTCTGGTCCTAAAACCATTTTTAAATACAGAAAGTGTTATCACTGTGGTTTTACTGATCATATTGCAAGTAAATGTCCAACCGCCACTAAAGCTGATAAAAAAGCTAAAGTGAAGAAAAATGCTTCTAAAGCTGAGAAGGTCACCAAGGCTGAAAAATCAACCAAGGTGAAAAATACCACTAAGGTTAAGAAATTAACCAAAGTGAAGATTATCACTAAAGCTGAATCTTCGTCAGCTGAGAATACTACTGAACTTACATTATCCACTAACTCTGAAGGACCCATTGAAAAGTGGGTACCAAACAACGCTTAATCTTCCTTATGTGTGCAGGGATCAAAGGGCATCTGGTATCTTGATAGTGGATGTTCTCGTCATATGACTGGACAAAAAGACCTGCTCACTGAATACAAGGAAGAAAAAGGTCCCTCTGTGACCTTTGGTGGAAATGGTAAAGGATTTACCCGAGGGTTTGGTGTCCTCAGCAATGGGACAACTACCTTTCGAAGAGTCGCTTACGTAGATGGACTGAAGCATAATCTTCTAAGCATCAGTCAGCTATGTGATAAAGACTATGAAGTACGCTTTACTAAGAAAGCATGTTCAGTGTTAAATGAGAAAGGAAAACTTGCTCTCAGTGGTCATCGCAGAGAAAATGTCTATGTAATAGATATGGACTCTACTATCACTGAAAACTTATGTTTTCTATCTAAAGCCTCTTCTGATGTCAACTGGCTATGGCATAAAAGGCTCTCTCATCTAAACTTCAAAACCCTGAATTCTCTCTCATCAAAGGAACTGGTTTCTGGTCTTCCTCAGCACTCATATGCTAAAGAATCTCTCTGCTCAGCATGTGAAAAAGGAAAACAAACAAAAACAAGTTTCAAGTCGAAACAAGTTTCCTCAGTGACAAGTCCTCTTCAGCTCTTGCATATGGATCTATTTGGCCCTGTCAACATCCAATCAATAGCTGGAAAAAAATATACACTTGTCATTGTAGATGAATTTTCTCGCTACACCTGGGTTATCTTTCTTCGCTGTAAGAGTGATACTCCAGAAGAACTGATATCTTTTGTAAAAAAGATGGAAGTGCTGAACAATCTTACTATTCGTTCAATAAGAAGTGATCATGGAACTGAATTCAAAAATAGTTCTCTGAACAATTTCTTTGAGAACAAGGGAATCTCTCACAACTTCTCTTCAGTAAGAACACCTCAGCAAAACGGAGTCGCTGAAAGAAGAAACAGAACGATCATAGAAGTTGCTAGATCAATGCTCAGCGATTCTCATCTCCCTACTCAATTTTGGGCTGAAGCTGTAAACACTGCATGTTTTACTCAAAACAGATCGCTGATAATAAAGCGATTTGGGAAGACAGCTTATGAACTTTTTGTTGGAAGGAAGCCTTCTATCAGTTTTCTTCATATCTTTGGTTGTCAGTGTTTTATCTTAAACAACAGAGATCAACTTGGAAAGTTCGACCCAAAAGCTGATGATGGAATATTTTTAGGATATTCCTCCATCTCCAAAGCCTACAGAGTCTTCAACAAGAGAAGACAAACCGTAGAAGAAACAATTCACGTCACTTTTGATGAAACTCGCTCAGCGAACTCCAAACCAATCGCTGACAATGAAGAGTTAAATGCTTGGATGCTTTCTCACTACAGAGAAACTGAACCTTTCTTTTCTAACCATCAGCATTCAGATCCTCCAGTCGCTGATGATGATCCAAACATTATACATCCTACCGCTGAATCCAACTCATGGGTTTCAGTTGAACCTTTAAACACACTCCTACCATCAAATCTGCCTTCGTCTGAAAACCTCTCCAGTGAATCTACTCAACAGTTGATCGCTGATGAACCTCAATCGTCATCATCGATAAACATTCAAATTGTTGATCCCACCTCTGAGTTAAGCAATAATGCTCCTGCTCAGCGATGGACCAAAGATCACCCAATAGATCAAATTCTTGGTGATCCAGATGCAGGTATTCAGACACGACGAAGCTCAGGTAATATTTGTCTCTTTGTAAACTTTCTCTCTTTAATAGAACCAAAGAAGACTGATGATGCCCTCAGAGATCCAAACTGGGTCAGTGCTATGCAAGAAGAGCTGACTGAGTTCTCTCGAAACAAAGTTTGGAATCTTATTCCTAGACCATCTGATAAAACTGTAATAGGCACCAAATGGGTGTTTAGAAACAAGTTAGATGAACATGGAACTGTAACCCACAACAAGGCTCAACTTGTTGCTCAGGGATACAGACAAGAGGAAGGCATAGACTATGATGAAACCTTTGCCCCTGTGGCCAGGCTCAAACCAATTCGACTATTCTTAGCTTATGCAGTCTATAAAGACTTCATCGTCTATCAAATGGACGTAAAATCAGCGTTTCTAAATGGAAAGCTGAATGAAGAAGTCTATGTAGAACAACCACCAGGGTTCTATGACCCTAAGCATCCAAATTATGTTTATAAATTGGATAAGGCTCTCTATGGTCTAAAACAAGCCCCTCGTGCTTGGTATGACACTCTCTCATCTTTTCTTATCTCTGAAAATTTTGAACGTGGCAAGATTGATAATACGTTATTTTTCAGAAAGATAAAAGGTCATATAATTCTTGTACAAATATATGTCGATGACATAATATTTGGTTCTACTAACCCATCTCTGTGTACTCGCTTCGCTGAAAGAATGAAGAAAGAATATAAAATGAGTATGATGGGTGAGCTGACATATTTTCTTGGTCTTCAAATTAAACAATCTGACAAAGGTACGTTTATCAACCAAGGTAAGTATGTTAAAGATATGCTGAAGAAGTTTGATCTTACTCAAGCTTCAGCGATGAAAACTCCTATGGCACCACCCCTGACACTTAACAAAGATCCTTCTGGAAAACCTGTTAATGTCACTGCCTATAGAGGAATGATAGGCTCTCTGTTGTATCTCACAGCAAGCCGACCTGACATCATGTACTCTACTTGTTTATGTGCACGCTATCAATCTGAACCCAAGGAATCCCATCTGATCGCTGTAAAGCGAATTTTCAGATATCTGAAAGGAACTCCTAACCTAGGTCTTTGGTATCCCAAAGACTCAGGGTTCGATCTAACTGGTTATTCTGATAGTGATTTTGCAGGATGTAAACTTGACAGAAAGAGTACCACTGGTGGATGTCAACTCTTGGGAGGAAAGCTGGTAAGTTGGACAAGCAAGAAGCAAAATTCTGTGTCCACTTCCACAGCTGAAGCTGAATACGTAGCCGCTGGAAGCTGTTGCTCTCAAATCTTATGGATGAGAAATCAACTATTAGATTATGACCTTCAGTTGTCAAAAATTCCTATCTATTGCGACAGCACTAGTGCTATCGCTATAGCAAATAATCCAGTGCTACATTCAAAGACAAAACACATAGAGATCAGATATCACTTTATCAGAGATCATGTGATGAATGGTGATATTGAACTTCACTTTATCCCTACTGACTTTCAGCTTGCTGATATATTCACCAAACCTCTTGATGAGACAAGGTTCAACTTTCTCATCAGTGAGCTTGGAATGCTGAATCTTGAAGAATAATTCTTCAGCATTCATACATTGTGTCAGCAATCAAAAAGTTTCTTTTCATCATTCTCTGATAAGTATTCTGACTCTCAGGTATGATTTCTCAATCCCTACAACTGAATCTTCATTCAGTTATATAAAACTTAATCACTGAATTTTTATTCAAATGATTAAAAGCTTTTTGAAATTAAATTTATCACTGATATTTATATTCAGTGATCCTTTTAAAAGAAAATATATCCCTATCTTTTCATCAGGGATACTTTCAAAAAGAGAAAATTCTATCGCTGATTTTTCTTCAGTGATAATTTCAAAACGGAAAAATGAAACGTCTCTTTCCCATGACGTCATTTGAGCGGATAATCCACGACACGCCTTTTCTGACACGTTCGTCCATTGCTCTTCTATCCAATCAACTTTGTGGAACGTGTCAATGTCATGATGATTTTTTTCCCGCTTCATTCCTTCTCTCTCCTCTATCTCTTTGTATAAAAGGAATTCTTCTCTCCTTTATACGGTTTACGCTTTCAAAACTTTCTAAGCAAGAAACTCTCTCTCAAGAACACTCAAGCAAGTAAACCCAGAATTTTGAATCTGCCAATCTTCGTCTTCGAAATAAACAGGTTTATTTCATGTTTATGTGCATTGTTTGTCTGCTTTCTATTTTTTAAAATCCTACTCGTTCTTGTTCTTCATGGATTTTATAATTTATCTTGTTTAAAACTAAAAATCATTCTTTCTGATTTTATTTGTTTAAAATAAAAACCTTTTGGTTTTTAAAGTGTTCTTCATTCTTTCTACCCAGAACACTATTTTTTCTCTTCCTAAAAATAACTTGATATTCTTCCAGTTTCCCCTCATTTAGAGAAACTGGTAATCATATTATTTTTAAACCATAATCATTTCTTCTATTATGATTCTTTCCATAACATAAATGGCACAATCTTCAATCGTTGCTTCCAAGAATGTGCGATTCGCTATCACTGAAGTTGAGATTACTAAATGTAATCACTTGGGAAGACTCGACTTCAAAGCTGACAAATACCCACATCTGGTGGAAGCTGCTGACTTTCTTAAACAATCATGCATAGCTTACGCGATCACTGTGGATCCTAAGCCTTCAAAGACTCTACTCCAGCAGTTCTGGTTCACTGCTGATGCCACTGAACTCACCAACAAAAAGGGTGAACGAGTCCCTGCTATCTCCTTCAGCACGGATTTGGGTCCAGGGAGCATGACCGCTCTTAGCCTCAGGAAATCCTTGAGATTTCCTGACAAACCAAAGAGTGGGTTCGACGCACTCCCCACTGATGCTGAGCTGATCTCCTTTCTGGATGCAATGGGTTATTGTTGGGAAAACAAACCGAGATCGTCTATTCCCAACAAAAAGCTCACCAAGATTCTCAAAGCTCAGATGCCTTCACAACTGAACTTCATCTTCTCGCACATCATTCAGTGCATGAGCGGGAAGAGTGGTTCGCTGGATCAAGCCAGCAAAATACAACTGCAAATGGCCTACTCAGTAATCGCTGGTCAAAACTTTGACTACGCCACTGCCATCTTTGAAGACCTGAGGTCGAGATTAGAGAAGCCTGAACGAGATCCCAAGATCTCGTACGTACGTTTCATATGTACGTACATCAAGTTCCTCTATCCCAACACTTATCCCACCAAAGATGATGGCACTTTTGCCAGGATAGGTCAACGATCACTGGAGGTAAAGCCACTCGCCAACGAGGTAAGTATCTCTCTCCTTCGTTCTCGTCTCTCTCCCCATTCTTCTTTTTCAGCGACCACGCAGACGGTTCCTTCGTCTGCTATCCCTGTCGCTACCACTACTTCCAAACGTCCATCAGCTGGTCCGATTGGTTCTTCTAAGAAGGCCAAAAAGACTAAGGAAAGTACACCTTCTAGTACTATACCTGAGGAAGCTTCTCAACAAGCTACCTTAGATGCTTTTGTGGGTCTTTCCTCCACAACTCCCGCAGTCACTCAACCTGCCGTGTCAGCGATTTCAATCGTTGTCACACCATCAGTGACCCCACCTACTATCTCATTCGCTGAGATTAACCCCAACCTTACTTCTATCCCCATAAATCTTCCCTCTCCTTCTTTGGTCTCTGAACCCGCTACCGCCTCTCTACCTATAGGACCTGAACATCAAACGTTTGAGGAATCTTTGCAGTTCTATAAAATGTTTGATACTTCAGGTAAACCTATTATCCTAAACACTTCTTTTCCCATCTCTCCAAATAAGCCCAAATCTGAACTGATATCCTTTTCAGGTCCTAGTTTGGCGTCTGTTGACACGCATGTCAACAATCTGGGAGAAAAGGTGGACGCTCTCACCAACACCATCAACAACACCACCAGCGCCGTTAATCAGGCTGGTGAGGAGCTGAAAAGGTTGACAGCCACCTGCTCATCCAAAGCTGAGAACTCCAAACTTTCAGCTGTAGAAGAACAAGTCGTCCAACTCAGAGAGTCCTCTCAACTCTTTCAGGGACGATTTGAGTCTCTTACCACTGAAGTTCGAGATCTCTCTTCTAAGGTTGATCTCTGCACGTCGCTTCTACAGCAACTTCTCCAAAAGGTATCTGAAACAGCTCCAGCGCTGCCTCCCTCCTTCACTGAAGATGATCGGACAAATCTCAACATCGTTGTGGAATTCATCCATGATGCCACATGCGACATCCCTGCAGTTGAAGAACGGGTCACGTGTCTGGAAGCTGACATTCAAGTGCTAAAAGCTTCAACAGCTACTCCAGCAGTTGAGCAACCCCCTACCGCTGATAATGACAAAGTGGGGGAGAAAGCTGAAGAAACATCTATCGCTGCTGCTGGGGAAGCTAAGACTTCAAAGAAACCTCCCTCTCAATCTGAGGGGGAGAAGGCGAAAGAACCCTCCTCATCTATTCATTCTCTTCTCTTTGAAGATGATGAGGAAGAAGACGATGAAGAGGAAGATGATCTAGATCTTGTTGATCAAGAAAAGGATCAACCCTCCGATGATGACGACGACGATGAAGAAGACTAATCTATGTGGTTCTCCAAGTCGAACGTTTCATCAGGGACAACTTCACAAGAGGTTGTCAAAGCAGGGGTGAGAGGTGATACATCTTCAAGCGCTCCTTCGCAGAGCAAAGACAAGCAACCAATCGCTGAAGAATGCTTGAGGACTGGATCACAATCTGAGGGGGAGCATCCTTCTCAGGTATGTCTTTCAATTGTACCACACTCCTACTTTTTCCAAACCCCTATCTCTTTCTTGCCTTTATCTTTCTTTTTCTAAATATACACTTATCCCTTCTTTCCTTCATTTTTCTATCCAGACAGTTCTCACCCCTGCTTAAGGGTTCAGAACTACAAATAATCCCAGCTGCAATCGCTGAAGAAATAATCCCAATCTCTATCGCTGAGATTGATGATGAAGAAGAAGAAGACTCCCTGGTCCATCCAGGAAGGCCCTCTAAACCATCTCATGGGGCAGAGGAAGTGATGAAGAAAAGAGCTGAAATGATCACTCAACTAGAAAGTAAACGGCTGAAAGTCCCTCTTCAAACATCCTTCTCAGAGCTCGACTTCCTCACTAAAGCTGAACGAGAAGAATCTGCCAAAGCTGAGAAACTGATCGCTGAATGCAGACGAGATGCCCAACTCGCTTTAAAGATTCAATCTTATCAAGTCAAGGACAAGAAGCTGAAAAGAAAGCCTGTGGAAGTTCAAGCTGCACTACTGAAAGAAATTGAAGAGGAACGATCCAAAGAACAAGAAATCAACGATAAGTCCATTGAATGGTGCAAACAGAAGATGGATTATCGCTCTGATCTTCTTCCAATATCAGCCGTGACTATCTCTGGTCGCAAGAAGAAGGATCAACTCTCAGTGACCATGGAGATTACCAGAGAGGATGGAACTCAGAAAGCTATGTGCGTTTCCAAACTTGAAGGTTTCGGGTTTACAGAGTGGATAGAATTCTGGGATGCGCTGAAGAAATCAAAATCTACATATAGAGGCTACGTTGAAGGACTTCTTAAAGCTCTCATCAACAGAGTCACTTCTGTACTGAACCTGCCATCTCCTATCCCTCCCAATCCCAAGAAACTCAAAAGAAAAATCGGGTCCTCCTCCTCTGAAGAAGTCGCCATCATCAGGAATGAAACTTCTATCAAATTTTCAAGAGATGCACTGTTTGGTCCTCCTCCTGATCTTTCAGTTCTGGATTTATCTATGCCTCCTGGTGGTCCTTTCCAAGCTAGTCAAGTAATTGATCATCCTTATGGAATATTCTTCAGAGATGATGATGAGGAACTCAGATTTCAAAGAGTCTCTGAGATTCCTATCTGTCCTCTGAATCATCTCAAGGATCTACTATGCTTATGGTGTGACTTCTTCCCTGCTGCTGAGAAAATCAAAGAAATCATCAGCCAAGAATCTTTGGAACGAAGACAGAAAGGAGAAGAAATACCTGAGTATATGATAAATCCTCCTAAATCTTCTTATAGCTGATAGATTAGCTTTCTCTTCTGTAATCTATTAGTTGTACTTACAGTAGTTAGTAATTTACTTGTAATTTTCATTCCTTGTAATTCTATTCCTGAATTAATGAAATTTCAGTAAAGTACTTAACTTCATCAGTACTGTAAAAGATCCCTCAAAATAGTAATTGGGACATGTATGTTACGAGTCCTGATTATTCCATCATTTTGAATCATAAAGTAATTTTCTTCAGTTACTTTGTCATTATCAAATAGGGGGAGATTGTTGATCCAAACTCTCTCAGTGATTTGATAACGACCCTCTCCTATACTTAGTGAAAATTACGTTTTAGTATGTATTAGTGTTTCACCATCAGCGATCAGACTGAGTCTGTTCAGTTATCGCTGATAGTCTTTCTTATAAACATTTCTATGTATTAGTGTTTCACTATCAGTGATCGAACTGAGTCTGTTCAGTTATCACTGATAGTTCCTAAAGTAAACAACCAACGTAATCCCTGAAGACAAGTTTCGCGTCAACAGATGTTCATAGCTGAATCAAAGACGAAGCTGCTGAACAATGAGAAGTCTACTAGTGACCTGATGCGGATATCAGTGAAGCAAAGACAACTCTACCAATACGCGAAGGAACAGGAGAAAAAGCTTCAGCGATAGCTGAACCTCTTTATCTCTGAACTTAGAGATACTCAGCTATCAAACGATCACAAAGCTTATGCCTCAAGTTTCCTTTTGTCTATCCTTGCACAACCTAGTACGATATGTCAGAACGGACAAATCTCTGCAAACATTCGTACAACAACTCTGTCTACTACACTGTTCATGACCCGGCCGAAAGCATGTCTCCCAAAAGTCAGTTTATCAAAGCCAATCTGTGAACGCCACGTGTAAAGTATCCTGCCATGCATTTAATGCATAGGGTATAAATAGGAAGTTCACCCCTTCATCTAAAGGAGTGCTTCATCCTTGAACTCAAGATAGAAACCCTTGTTTTCTATATCCCTAATCCCCATTCTCTGAACTTCTTGTGCAATTATCTTAGTGTTTCTTAAGTTTGTTTAGATTAAGTCTGTCTTGATCTTATTCCGCAACAAACTTGTAAATTGTATTTTGATTCTTCAATAAACAATTTATTAAACGTTAAATTCTGTGTTTGTATTCAACCCCCCCTTCTACAAACTTGTTTAGCACCTTCGGGACCAACAAGCATGAACATCAACTAATCATTTATCTGATTTAGACTTATAATTTGAATTGTTTTATGATGAATTTCTTGGATCTAATGTAAAGAAATCTGTTGTGGTTGACAGGAATGAAGACTTAACGACTACTCATCCAACCAGTTCAGATATTCCTATTGAATCCAACACCCTGATTCAACAAGAAGTTCCAATTCAAATGTCGACTCCAACGGTTGAAGAAGTGACAAATGATGAAGAGACAGAAGTAGCTGAAACAGTAGGATGTTCTGTACAGATCAATCTACAGCCAGAACAAGTTGTACCTGCTGAGCCTTCTGCACCTATCACTTCAACTGCAACCATCATTCCTTCTGAACAAACTAAAGAAGGTACAAGTGGATTTATAAATGATACAATTGAAAAACATTCATATAATCCACTACCTCATGAACATAAATGGACCAAAGAGCACCCGATAAGCCAAATCATTGGTTATCCATCAAAACCGGTGCAAACTAGGTCAACATCAATAAACTTGTGCATGCATGACTCCTTTCTGAGCAAGTTCGAGCCAACCCGCGTATCAGTGGCACTTGCTGATCCAGAATGGGTGATTTCAATGCAAGAAGAGCTGAATCAGTTCGATGCACTTAAAGTCTGGAGACTCGTACCGAAACCTCAAGGTAAAACAATAATAGGTACGAAATGGGTTTTCAAGATCAAGAAAGACGAATGTGGTACCGTTATCCGAAACAAGGCAAGACTAGTAGCCAAAGGATACAGAAAAGAGGATGGAATCGACTATGACGAGACATATGCTCCTGTGGCGCGATTAGAGGCAATTAGAATGTTTCTAGCCTACGCAGCCCACAAGAACTTCACGGTCTTTCAAATGGACGTGAAGACTGCCTTTCTGAATGGCATTCTGAAGGAGGAAGTCTACGTCTCTCAACCAGAGGGTTTTGTCAATCAAGAGAAGCCGAATCACGTCTACATTCTCGACAAAGCACTCTATGGTCTGAAACAAGCTCCTCGAGCCTGGTATGATGTCCTTTCCAAATTTCTAGTCAAGTCTGGTTTTTCAAAAGGAACGGTGGATACCACTTTGTTTATCAAAAAGGAAAAAGCCGATATCATTTTAATTCAAATCTATGTAGATGATATTATTTTTGGCTCTACAAATCCTAAGTACTGTAAGAATTTTTCAAACCTTATGGTGTCTAGATTTCAGATGAATTTGATGGGAGATATGAATTTCTTTCTCGGATTACAAGTCAAATAGTTTTCTATGGGTATTTTTATCAATCAATCAAAATACATTATGGATATTCTTCGGAAGTTCAAAATGGAAAATTCAAAACAGATTGGTACCCCAATGGCACCAGGTACTAAGATTGGCACCGATCCTTCTGGAAAGGCTGTTGATGTTAGGACTTATAGAGGGATGATAGGTTCTTTAATGTATCTTACTTCTAGTAGGCCAGATATAATGTTCTCAACATGCTTATGTGCAAGATATCAGGCCAATCCTAAAGAAATCCATATGGCTGCTGTGAATCGCATATTTAGGTATCTAAAGGGCACTACAGATCTTGGTCTGTGGTATCCTAAAGATACTAGTTTTGAACTAACAGCGTATACAGATGCAGATCATGCAGGTTGTATGTTAGACAGGAAGAGCACGTCAGGACATGTATATTTCCTAGGTGATAAGCTCGTAAGTTGGGCATCGAAGAAGCAACTTTGTGTTTCAACTTCCACGGTCGAAGCAGAATATGTAGTTGCTGCTAGCTGCTGTTTTCAGGTCTTGTGGATGAGAACTCAATTGCGCGACTACGGTTTCCACTTCAACAAAATCCCGATATACTGTGACTCAAAGAGCGCCATCGCAATAACAGCGAATCCTGTTCAGCACACCAAAACCAAACACATAGATGTCAGGTATCATTTTATCAAAGATAATGTAGAGAAAGGAACATTTGAACTTTTCTTTGTAAAAATTGATTATCAACTTGCCGATTTGTTTACCAAACCTTTAGACGAAAAGAGGTTTACCTTTCTTGTCTCTAAGCTTGGTATGCTAAATCTTAAAGTCTAATCATTAGTTACCTATCAAAGTTTTCTAATTGTATACTTTTTTATCATTTCTTCATTCTTAATTTTGATTGATATCTGCACTTCTATATTCTGTTCATGATTAAATGGGGAGTATGAGAAGAAATTGACAAGTGGTCAATATTACTTTGAGGGGGAGCTCATAAAATATTTGCATGTACCTTTTAATGTCAAATTTTTTTTGTAATGCAAGATTTTAGGGGGAGCTCTTCAAGACAAAAGGGGAGTACGGATATGACTTTTGATTATTTCTGATCAGAACTCGTACTTTAAAAGTTTTACTGCTTTTTGTCTTTTCAATTTAAGTGAATAAATTTTACTTTGACTTGACATAAGACTTTTGCATAATTTTTGAGAGATGCTTACAAGTTCATATGTTTATGACTTTAAGCTTAGCTTCATGAGATGGAAGATCGTACGTAAAGGTATAATTCTATATCTTCATCTCATATATGGTTGAAAGAAGGACAACTTTCAATCATAGAAAACATTGTTTTTTAACGTTCAAACCACTTCCCGATTTTTTCAACAGATTTTATATTATGGAAGTGTGATTTTAAATGTTTTCAAAATCAATTTTGTGCTTTAACTGAAATAGTTAAACCAATCTGAGCATCACGTGCATCATAGGAAAACAAGAATCATTGTGCTAGGAATTAACACAACTTCTATGGAATCACCTTAACCAATGATTTCTACCCAAGAAGTTATTCCTTAGTGATTGAGTGTGAGAAGCAAAAAGAAATGAGCGTGATTAGAGTGAGCTAAATGGTAAAAAGAAAGAGCGTGTGAGAACAGAGTTAAAAGAATATCACAACTCTGCACCAACTTTTTCTGAGCCGGGCAGCCACAATTCTAATGTTTCATAATTCTTTGGTGATCATTATTGAAACAGGAAACTAGCCCATGCCAACTCTTGATCAAACCTCACCAACTACTCATTTTCTTCTAAACAAGAAAGTGTTTCACATTTTCTAAGGGGATGCAGTACATATGCTATCTGATTTTCATTTGGAAAATCTGGATATTGAAAAGAAGGAAGTCTGCCCCACCTTCGCACTTCACTCATGCACATTGAGTCTGTGTTTAACTTATTGTTGTCTCAGTGGTTAACACAATATTGAGCCTATAAGCATTCATCAAGTGCTTAATTCTTTCTATCACGAGCACGAACACACAAGGAATTAGTTTCTTTGTCATAACATTTATAGAAATTACCTTTGTGGTGTTTCGATGATTAAATGGAAGCCCTGGGGGAGTCAACATCAAACAGCTCCTTTCCAAAGTGTATTCGTTACACACAATGACTTAGTGTTACTGACAGGCATGTTAACTGATTCATTAGTTGATTCAGGTGTTACACGACTATTTTGTCTGGATTTGAAAAGATCTGGATAAATATCTTTTGAATTGACGGATCAGAGGCTCCAAGTGGTTGACATTTCTTACTCAAAGTTTTGATGAAGTCGTTGCACTTTCCATCAAAAAGGGGGAGAATGACTACACAAGAAATGGCAAAGATCACATGTTTCAAGAATCACGTCCAAGATTGAAATCTTCAAAAGCAAGTATTCTGAAGACATGTTGATTTCAGAGCTAGAGAAAGAGATTGCATCTTCTGAGCTGAACAAGAAGACTGAATTGCTAAAATCTTTTTAGTAATAATCTTGATCCAAAGGAGGAGATTGTTAGATCACATATCTATTGGATTCAAGATCATCCAAACTGAAGATCGCAATCTGAAGCTAAAGCCGAAAAGTCGACTCTCGATATTAAAGTCTATGTCGTTTGTAATAAATGTCAAAGTAATTAATGTTTATTGTTATTGTTATATTAGTTAGTTTAGTTAGGTTAGTTTATTTAGTTATTAGCTTAGTTAGTTTTATTAGTTTTATATTGAAACTTGTTGTTGCAAGTTGATTAGGTTGTGTGTTGAATAAGCTAGAGAGAGATCTTAGATCAGATAAGATCTTATCTCTCAACAACTCTCTAAGAGCAGATTAACATACATACACACACTAAAAGGTGTAAAAGAGAGAAAACAGAGAACACACAATCTAGAGCTTGAATCGATCAACCTTGTAACCTTTGTCATATATCAATACAGGTTGGTAATCATATTGTGTTGTTGATTCTATAAACATGATATAAACATTGTGGACCGACAAATATAACATCAAATAAGGAACAAAACTTCCTCTTACGAACCAAAACTCAATATACTTCAAGTTAACATCCTATAATTAATCTCAACAAATAAAAACTCTAATAAGATACAAGGACTAAAGTGAAGTCGGGTGTTACTTAACCCAAACACAAGTTGTTCTCCTTAACCTAATGTGGAATACTTCATCAAGCTATACATTCCTCGGGGGCACAAATTGTCAGGATCGAATTCTTAACAAGAATAAAGTCTCAGAAACAATATCAAAGAAGTTGCGGAATAACACTTTGATATTCAATGTAACAGTAATCAAAACAGTATATAATCAACAACTTGTAAACTTGTATTCAATTATCAAATCACAAGATTACACACTCAACCTCAATCTTGAAGAACAAGCTCTTTCAAGACGAATTCTACTTCTCTAGAACTAGGATCTATGCCTTGAGGTTGATTCTCTCTAAAACAAAAACTTAGAATTAAATCTGTCTCTTAAAACTATTTTGTCAAATCTATATATATACTGAACAAAAAGATAATTACAATAAATAAAATATCTTCAGTATATCTTCCATCATTATCTTCAATCCTTCCATGAATATCTTGATTGTTTACAGCTGTCATCCTTTCCATCCGGATCTTCAATTCATAAGCAGTACTAATCATACGCAGCATAAACTACTAAGCAGCACTAACCACTAGCAGTACTAACTTTGTTCAAGCAGTACTAACTTTATCTAGCAGTATTAATTCTACTAGCAGTAGTAATACTCAGCAGTATTAACTTTGAAGTCCTCTAGCAGTAGTAATTCTGAACTAGCGGCATTAACCATACTTGAGCTTTTCTTCAGTTCCCAACAATCTCCCCCTAACTTGACTTTTAGGAAAAGAAGTCAAGTTCTTCAGATCTGATCTTCAAGATGCTTTCAACACTTCAGGTTCAGTTTCCCAAATTTGGATCTAGGCCTAGACTTTGATTGATAGTTCTTCTTACCACAATTCTAGCCATTTCTGAATCCTTTGCACAAACTAGCTTAGCTTTCAGCATCCCTTCTAGTTTCTCCTTGCTATGATCATATATTTTGTCAACTAGGTAGTATTCATGATAACATTGATCAATTGTAATCATGTACACACCACAGTTTTCAAAGAGTATCCAATGATCAATCTTCTTGAATCCATACTCATGATGAAGATCTTTAATCCTGTATACTACCTTTTCTGGATCAAACATCATACACAGATATTCCATAGCTACTTTGAGTAGGTTTTCTTCAGTACCATTCAACACAGGCTCATAAAGCTTCATTCCAACCTTATGCATCTCTTCTAGGTCAGCCCTGGAGCAACTTCTGACTAATTTCCCCCAGGTAGAATATACTTCAAATACATCTCCAACTCTTTTCAGCCTGAAGTAATCCTTTCTGTTGTCCCTTAAGATATCCCAGAAGATGACCTCTGGAGCCTTCATTGAAATTAGGACAGCCTGAACTGGTTCTATAATTGTCATATACAGCCTCATATGCTCATCAGATTGCTTATTGGACTTTTTTGGGTTCTGCACAGATTCTGCTGAAGGTGTGACTGAAGGTTTTGCCTTCTTTTCAGCTTCTTCTACCCTTGGCTTCTTGAATTGTTTCTTGGAAGCAATGGTCTTCACCCTCTTAGCAGATTTAGTTTCTATACCAACACTCTCTTGCTCTTCTTTCTTTTCTTCAGATTTATCCTTTGAAGGTGTAGTCTCCTCAGGGAATGGTTGTTGAATGTTGAGATCATGTCTCTCTTTCATCCTTTTTTCTGCTTCTTCCCTTTTAGAGGAATCCCCTTGGAGCTTTGCCATTTCTTTATTATATAGTTCCTCCACCTTGCTGTATGCCATGTTGTTAAACATTTCCCCTTTTACACCAATTGAACCTCTCAGGAAATTTATCATTTTTCTTCTTTCCTGATTGGCCAAAAAGGTCTTGGAGGGTTATCTTTTGATACCCTTGTGGTTTTCTTGTAGATATTCTCTAAGGGAGAATCCTCCCTTAGAGGGCTTAAAGGCTTAGGGGTTGTTGGTACAAGAAGGGAAGGAGCCTTCTTTACCTGTTTCCTTTTGTATGTTTGGGTGATTGGTGAAGTTGGTTTATCAAGAAGAGACTGGGGAATTGATTTAGAGTGGGAAGGTTGGGATTGGCTAGCAGTGGGTTGGTCTAATGGGGGCCTTGACCCTGCTACCATACCTTTATCAGTTTGGGACACCATCATCATTGTAGAGAACAATGGGGTGTCAACTCCTTCCGAGTCCCCAGCAGATCTTCTCATATTTGAGAAAACCTTGCCTTTAGGGGGTTTTGGTACATATATCCCATCAAAATGAGGCATATCCGTCAATTCGTGGGTGATAACTGCTTGAACAAACCTGGGGTACATATAAAAGCTCTTTTTGTTTCCCAAGTTTGAGACAAGATCATTGAAAATCATTTGGGAAAAATTATACTTTCTGGCAGTGGCTAAGCATACCAAAGCATAAACAATGGTGCTACTGAACTCACTCCAGCCAGTAGTTTTTTTAGAGATACAATGCATAAGGGTATGGACAAAGAAGCGCCATTGAGGTGAAAATTTTGCTTTTAAGAACTTGAACACACCCAATGGACCTCCATACCCCATTCTTGTAAGAGTAGAAAACAATTCATCATTAGAGATAGAAGTTATACCAGAGGCATCGTCTAGACGTAGACTGATGCGAATTACCTCTTCAGTAACTGTCAATGGCTTGCCACACACCTTTGTCTTGATCATTTGCACACCATTCTCAGTAACAATGGTGGCATGTGCCCAGAATTGCCTTTGATGCTCGATAAAGATTGAAGGCGAGACAGTGAGAGCATGAGCAATATGGGTTGTCTTGAGGAAATCCACAATCTGGTGGAAACCAGCGGCCTGTTTGGGCTTCTGTAGCATCGCGATTTCATTGTGCTCATCTATGAATGCCATTGATGCCATTGATCTTGAAGGTTCTTGCCTAAGAACTTTGAACTTGAGAGAGAAAGGGTTTAGAGTGCAAGTGAACAGTATGCAAAGAGTCGTTATGAACTTTTAGGCGGGCAAAGAGTATTTATAGTATTCGGGACATAAGCAGTATTAACCTAGAGCAGTATTAACTGAAAGCAGTATTAACTGAAAGCAGTATTAACTGAAAGCAGTATTAACCACTAGCAGTATTAACTAACTAGCAGTATTAACTGAGAGCAGTCTTAACTAACTAACAGTATTAACTACTAGCAGTATTAACTAACTAGCAGTATTAAAACTGTACTGGCAGTATTAACCATACTTACTCTTTTAAGCTTGTGATACACTGAGTACTGCTATACATATCCTGAAAAAGAAGATTAGTAACACCAAGAATAAACAATATACAGGTATGTAACCACTTTTTGAGAAGGGGCTTATTCAGAGTTGATCATTCCCACACTTGTTACCAAGAAAGTGAATCTACCCACATCAAAAGCTTTAGTGAATAGATCAGCAAACTGGTTATCAGTGTGAACTTTTACAACTTGAATAAGTTTCTTTTCATTACAGTCTCTTATGAAGTGATACCTGATCTCAATGTGCTTCGTCTTTGAGTGCTTGACAGGATTATTCATAATGCTAATAGCACTGCTATTATCAATAAAAATTGGAGTGTGTAGAAAGGTTACCCCATAATCCAGCATTTGATTCTGAATCCATAAGACTTGAGAACAGCAACTTGCAGCTGCTATGTACTCTGCCTCTATTGTAGATGTGGATACTGTGGTTTGTTTCTTGCACTGCCATGAAACTAGTCTTGCACCCAAAAACTAACATCCTCCAGAAGTAGATTTTCTGTCCAAGTTTGCTCCACCTAGATCACTATCTGAGTATGCAAGCAGGTCAAAGGATGAGTCATAAGGATACCAAAGTCCCAATCTGGATTGCCCTTTGAGATATCTGAATATCCTCTTAACAGCTTGATAGTGAGATTGCTTTGGCCTAACTTGGAATCTTGCACATACACAGACTGGAAACATTATATATGGCCTAGAGGCTGTAAGATACATGAGAGAGCCAATCATGGATCTATAATGATGAACATCCATATCCTCCCCCTCAAGATCTGTTGTTATCTACTTGTGTGTCTCCATAGGTGTGCTGGCAGGTTTTGAATCTGAGAAACCAAACTTGGTTAGAATGTCCTGCACATACTTGGACTGACAGATGAAGATTCCATCTGACTTCTGTTGAACTTGGAGTCCAAGGAAGAAAGTAAGTTCCCCCATGGAACTCATCTTGAATCTTTGATGCATTAGTTCCTCAAACTCCTTGCACATGTTATCTCTTGTTGATCCAAAGATAATATCATCAACATAGATTTGGACCAGCAAGATATCCTTCTTCTTTCTCTTGATGAATAGAGTCTTATCAATGACTCCTCTTTCAAAGCCATTTTCCAAGAGATAGGATGACAGAGTGTCATACCATGCTCTTGGAGCTTGATGTAGTCCATAAAGTGCTTTCTTCAATTTGTATACCCTGTCTGGATAGCTTGGGTTTTCAAACCCTGGTGGTTGACAGACATATACTTCTTCTTCAATTGAGCCATAAAGAAATGCACTTTTGACATCCATTTGATAGACTTTGAATTTCATATAAGAAGCATAAGCTAGGAATAATCTAATTGCTTCTATCCTAGCCACAGGTGCAAATACTTCTTCATAGTCTATTCCTTCTTCTTATGTATATCCTTGAGCCACCAATCTTGCTTTGTTCCTTATGACTATTCCTCTTTCATCTCTCTTATTCCTGAAGACCAATTTTGTTCCTATTGCTCTTTGGCCTTTAGGAAGGTCTACCAGATCCCAAACATCTTGCAGCTTGAACTGCAGTACCTCTTCTTGCATGGCTTCTATCCAGCTGGACTCTTTCATAGCATCATGTGCCTTTTTAGGCTCAAGCTGGGATAAAAAGCAAGATAGCACTGTATGCTGTTGGTCTTGCATTTCTTGAAGCCTACTTTGATTTCTAGTCATCATAGGAGAAGATATATCCCCTATTACCAGCTGTGGAGGATGATTCTTTTGAATTCTGGTGTGATGACTAGGTTCTTCATTAAGTCCCACCTCTATATTAGAGTCATGCAAGTCAACTGAGGTATTTTCAGCAGCTACTTCTGGTTCTTGATTTTCTTGATTTTCTTGATTTTCCTCATCTCTACTTTCTTCTTCACTCTGACTTGGTCCAGTAGATGATTCCTTTTCACAGACTTTAACAGGATCCACTGTGGGTATGGGAAAGATCACAGATTGAGATAAACTGTCTTTGACTTAGGTAGTTCCTGATCCTCCACTCCCTAAACCTACATAATCATCACTACTGAAACCAAAAGAGTTAGTTAGTGAATCAATGTCAAATAGCCACTGAGGACCAGACCCAATAGGATTTGGTGTGTTCTCATTGCATTTGACATTGTCACTTTCTTCAATTATTCTAGAAGAAGAGTTAAAAACTCTGTAGGCCTTACTCTGAGATGAGTAACCAACAAGAAATCCATCATCTGCTTTGCTATCAAACTTACCTAAGTGAGATTTGGTATTGAGAATTGTACAAGGACACCCAAAAGGTTTGAAAAATCCAATGAAAGGTTTTCTTTTATTTAAAAGCTCATAAGGGGTCTTGTTCTTTGGCTTGACCACTAGAACTCTTTTTTGGACATAGCAAGCAGTATTAACTGCTTCAACCCAGAAGGTAATTGGCAGTTTTGAATCAGCCAACAGAGATCTAGCAGCCTCTATTACTGTCCTATTTCTCCTCTCAGCAACTCCATTCTGTTGAGGAGTCCTAGGGGCACTATATTGTCTCTCAATGCCTTTCTCTTCACAGAAGGTGTTTAGATCAAAAATTTTAAACTCAGTCCCATTATCTGATCTAATGACTTTTACTTTTTGATTAGTTTGGTTTTCAATTCTTAGGATAAATGATTTGATCAGTCCACTTGTCTCATCCTTAGTCCTTAGAAAATATACCCAGGTAAATCTAGAGTAATCATCAACAATAACCAAGCAGTAAGATTTTTTTGCCTATACTCATAACATTTGTAGGACCAAACAGATCCATATGCAATAACTGGAGACAAGAAGAAATTGTGTTTAACTCTTTGGTCTTATGAGAAGTTTTGTGCTTTTTGCCTTTAAGACATGCAACACAATGATCATCACATGAAAATACTTTTGAAGGTAAACCTCTTACAAGGTTGTTTTTAACAAGTTTGTTCATAGTCTTGAAGTTCATGTGACACATCCTTCTGTGCCAAAGAGAGGATTCATCCATAGAAGCTTTTGAAACAAGACAGTTCAGGGATGAATCACTATCAACATTGTCCATATCAAGACAATAAACATTGTCCTTTCTTGGAGTTCTAAGTAGTATCATGCTTTCATCAACTACTTTGAACCCTGGAGCAAGGATCATACACTCTGTATTTGTAAATAATATGCTATGTTGTTTGTCACAAACCTGTGATACCCTTAACAGGTTGTACTTCAATTGATCAACATAGTAGACATCCTCAAATGTCATCTTACCTTTTGTAACATTACCTTTTCCACTTATTTTACCACCAGTAAGATTATCTCCAAAAGCAACATGTCCTCCATTGATATGCTTGAAATCCTGAAGGCATGACATGTTACCTGTCATGTGCCTAGAGGAACCACTATCAACATGCCATATGCTCTTTCCTTTGAGCTGTTGGTTGCCCTGCACATAAGATAAATCAGTTAGTATGAATTAGGAACCCAAGCCAAAGTGGTCTTGGGTACCCCTTTCTCATCAAAATACTTGCATTCTTTCTTGATAAGATTTTTAAACTTTGACTCCTCATTTCTGGAGTACTTTGTTACAATGATAGGCTTGGAAGCACATTTGCTAGAAGTAGTACTGGTTTTAGAAGTACTAACAGCATGAGCAGTGCTTGCATGCTTAGCAGTACTAACCTTGTTAGCAGCAGTAACTGTGTTAGCAGCATTAAAATTTTCAGCAGTACTAACACTGTTAGCAGCAGTAATGTTTCTAGCAGCAATATATCTGTCAGCAGTACTAACAGTTTTAGTGCTTCTAGGCACCCATATTAAAACACTTTCTTTTAAAACCTTATTTTTCATAGGGCCTTTGGTTTCAACAGATTTCTTCCCAACATGCTTCTTTCCAGCCTTCCTATAACCAACAGGTTTTTGCACAAATCTTTGAAAGTTCATCTGTTGGTTAATAGGATTGAAGAAACAATTCTTAGCCAAATGATTCAGCTTGCCACATATGAAACAAGGTTTTGGTCTATTAATTTTATTCAGATCAACTCCTTGTTTCTAAGCCCATTGATTATTCCAGTTTCTTTGGTTACCTCTTTTTATACCAGAATTTACGCTCTTAGCTTTATTGCAAGCACACTGTTTACAAGGTCCAGGATTCACAACCGTGGTTTGTTTGTAATGGACCTTGTTATCCTTTCCTTTGGTCTTCTCTATCTCCTTAGACTTGACCCAGATTTTCCCACATCCCTCATTGGTGATAATGTTGTTTTCTAATGGTATCTCTTTACTCACAGCATTATTCCTATTCTCACTGGCTTCTTTCTCAGTCAAATCCTTAACTACTACCTCATCCAAAGAATCTATCTTAAAAGCTTCCTCAGACAAGTCCTTTTTCTCCTTGGTCTCTAACAAGTCTGAAGTAGGAGAGATATAGTTGTTGTTGTAAGGAGGGGGTGTATTGTTGTATCCAATACCAGGCTTCATCTTATCATGAACCTGAGCCTTTAGAAAAGAATCCATTGCTTTTGAAGCATATGAAAACTTTTCTATGTCAAGCTTAACCTTAGATAGTTCCTCTTTCAGCCTATCATTCTCTTCTAAGGACTTAGACAGTTTGGTCTCTAATTCATTCTTTTCCCACTTCCAATAGTTTGTGTCATAAGAGTGTTGAAGTTCATTAGCTTGAAAGCCTTTGATTTGTTCTTCAAATCTCTCTACTATCAACACATAGTCTCTTCTGTCCTTTTCTAATCTTTTGAGGTCATCACACATGCTTTGGTTGTGATCCCTGTACCTTTTGACAGTGTCTGTGCAAGATTGAGTACAAAGATTAGAAATTACCTCAGAGGGGAGATCAGACACTTCTGCCATAAGAGCTTGATTCTGAATGGCTTCCTCAGTTTGGTCACTCCAGTCAAACCCCATTCCTTGTTGAGAAACAAGGGCTTGAGAAGGATTCTTGCTTTGATTGTAGCCTCCATTCTGAGTTTGTTGGTGGTTGTTGTTTGGAACACCACTTCTGCACTCTCTAGCAAATTGTCCTTTCATGTGGCACTTATAGCATTCCACCTTTGTCTTGTCAAAACCAGCTCCATCTTCTCTTCTTTGAGAGAAGTTGTTCCTTCCTGTTCTTTTGATAAACTTCTTCACCCTCATAGATAACATGGCCATCTGCCATTTAATGTCCATCTCCTCCAGGTCATCAGGGTGAAGTTGATCCAGATCATCATTAATCAATGAATTGTTGCTATGACTGGACAAAAAGGCTTCAAAGATAGTTTCAGTGCCTTTTTCTGAATTCACTCCACTGGCAGTACTAACTGTTTCAAGGTTGGCAGTAGTATCAGTAGATGCTGATAGAAGTGTAGCATTGTGGATATAACCAGTGGGCTTCTTCTTGGTTTCTACCTCAGTTTCAAAAACTCTTAGATCATTATATAGATCATCAAGTTCCTTCTCTTCCAGATTGTCACTCTGCCTATATGAGACAGTGTACATAGTCCATTCATCCCCAAGAGATCTGAGGAACTTTCTGTTGATATCATCTTGCTCCATCTTCACTCCTACAGTAGCCAGTTCACCAATGAGCTTGTTGAACCTATCAAAAGTTTGAGTCATAGACTCATTCTTTGAAGAAGTGAAGTTCTCATACTGCTGCTTTAGAACATTTCTTTGATTTCTTTTGATGCTTTTAGTTCCAGCAAATCTTTTCTCTAGAGCATTCCAGAGAATCTGAGCATCAGTGCAGTTGCAAAATTGATGCTGATATTCATTGGGGATGGCCAAGAGCAGAGTGCTCAAGGCCTTCATCTCTGTCTGTCTGATCTTCCTCTCACCATCTGTTTTTGGTGGAGGTCTTTTCCCATCTGGTTCAATTTTTTATTGCTTCAGAAGGACCATTCTCAATGATATCCCACATTGAGTAGTCAGTGAGAAGAATGTATTGTCTAATTCTGATCTTCCACATGTCAAACTCATTGGGTTTGAGCATTGGAACCTTAGAGACCAGAGTACTGTTTGATTCTGCAAGGTTTTCCATGATGAATGAATAGATGTTTCTGAGAGAGTCAGGCTCTGATACCACTTGTCAGGATCGAATTCTTAACAAGAATAAAGTCTCAGAAACAATATCAAAGAAGTTGCGGAATAACACTTTGATATTCAATGTAACAGTAATCAAAACAGTATATAATCAACAACTTGTAAACTTGTATTCAATTATCAAATCACAAGATTACACACTCAACCTCAATCTTGAAGAACAAGCTCTTTCAAGACGAATTCTACTTCTCTAGAACTAGGATCTATGCCTTGAGGTTGATTCTCTCTAAAACAAAAACATAGAATTAAATCTATTTCTTAAAACTATTTTGTCAAATCTATATATATACTGAACAAAAAGATAATTACAATAAATAAAATATCTTCAGTATATCTTCCATCATTATCTTCAATCCTTCCATGAATATCTTGATTCTTTACAGCTGTCATCCTTTCCATCTGGATCTTCAATTCATAAGCAGTACTAATCATACGCAGCATAAACTACTAAGCAGCACTAACCACTAGCAGTACTAACTAGCTAAGCAGTACTAACTTTGTTTAAGCAGTACTAACTTTATCTAGCAGTATTAATTCTACTAGCAGTAGTAATACTCAGCAGTATTAACTTTGAAGTCCTCTAGCAGTAGTAATTCTGAACTAGCAGCATTAACCATACATGAGCTTTTCTTCAGTTCCCAACACAAATAGCACTCCTCTCTTGACTGTGTTACTAGAACTATTCCCAACCGAACCTGTTGCACATACCGACAAATAAAAAGGTTAGGCTAACGCATAGTGAGTTCAAGAGTTTTACATGAGTAAGTATATCTTTAAAATGAATTAACTTCACTTACAAAATAATAATCTTTCAAAAGATTTACTTTAAACTTGGAGACGACTCTTTTCTAATATCATGCATTTTCAAAAATGAACACCTCATTACAAAACATTCTCTATCAAATGATGCAACTCAAAACTTACTCGAAACGAGAATAGCGATTGACTCCCAAATTAAGAAACGTGGATAAAACGTTGTACCCCAAAACACCCGAGCATGGGTGGGGAAAAATGCTCAACCCATAAATCATGGTTAAAACCCACATATACAATATACTCGAAAACATGGACACTAGGCCCAATACTCACACGACCATAAAATGGAAGGAATCCAAATAACAAACCATGGGAATGACATATTTTATTTAAACCTTAATATACGTGGAGGGAAATCCAATATTAAGGTCATCATTTACAGTCAACCACACCAGCCTAACGATAAAAAGTAAGGCATTAACACTCAAAATATTGTTGACCTACGACGGGAGAGACCTGTATCCGTTGAGAGCGGAGAAAAACACAAAAGTATGCCACTCTTGCAACGTTAATCTCATGACACCTCACGACATAAAAGCCCAAGTGTCCCTACGACTTCATAACAAGTTTCACCTCAAGAGTCAGTTGACCTTGGTGGACATTATAAAGAACTCCACCCCGAAGGCCGACCACACTTAAAGACTTCCTCCCAACATTACTTCAAGCCCTGGAGGTCCTAGTGCCTATTTCCCAGGTCGCAGTCGCACCTCTAAACTCAACTCTCCTAGTACCTACTTGTAAAGTTTCTATTCGTAAAACATGGGTACTGGAGTCCAATCCCGCAATACCTAATTGAACATCCGAAACAGACTGACTTACGTGCCTATGGATCCAATGCAACACATTCTAACATTACATGACTACACAGAAATGATCAACGCACTCGAGCATGCAATTAACAACAATCTGCAACATGGTGCATTAGTATGAAAACAATAACCTTGTTGTACGTACATTGAGCCATTAAAACCAGACAAGTCGATGATGTTGATTCGATGAAGAAAGTGTTGAGGGTTTTTGTTCGATAAAGCGTGTTTGGGGGGATAAAATCCCTAAATATTTGGGGATTTGATTTTCTAGCCGTGGGTTACCAAAATAAAGAAATTTGCATTTTGACAGAAATACCCTTCTGCATATATGCATTTTATTTTTATAAACCCTTTTTAATAATTTATTTTAATTGAAAGTCAATTAATTGTGGACCATTGATCTAATCAATCTACGGTTGAGATTGGTTAGCACGGTTAGCACCAATATAACGGTTAGCAAATGAAGGGGATCCTATATATATATATATATATATATATATATATATATATATATATATATATATATATATATATTCAAAGTTTATGTACCCAATATCAAAGTAGCAATGCATGTTAGAACCATTAGTTGTAAATTTTATTTTATTTAATAGGATAAATTTTGGATATTTTTTTAATAAAAAGTTGCATTAATTTTCTATATCAATTTAGAATATGATTTTATATCATGTTGCATTAATTATACAACTATTATATATATATATATATATAAATGTATAATTAATATGTATATACATATTAATGATATTATAGGGACCATGAATTGGTTTCTATTAAAAATAGTAGTTATCGTAAGAATGACAAAAAAAGATCTTTATCCTTAGATCAATAATAGTTGAAGATCAATTGAAAATACTCATTTAAGCTAATTCATAAGTTATTTTGGGATTTAATCTGAAACATTAGATCAACACTAATTAAAAGTGATCAAGAGTCCAAATATCTTCTTGCACTTCTCAAATTAAGGGGTTGTTCGGTTCGTTTTCTTTTTAAGTCCTGTATGGATAAAGTTGTCTGTATTGATAAAGTTGTCTGTATTGATAAAGTTGTCTGTCTGATAATAAATAAGTTGTTGTTCGGTTGTTGTGCTGAATAAACGGTCTAAATGTTTTAAATGACAAATTTAGCCTTGATTCAAAATAGAAGGATTGACTTTGAAATCAATCCTCACATATCATTCTGCTTCATGAATTTCCAGAAAGCAACATCAAATCAGGAGTTTCAAAGCTCACTTCAATCATTTTGAAATTCCTTGATTTTCAAAAACCAGTTCAATCGTTTTGATTTCCAACAGCTAACCATGAATTTTGATTTCCTGATTTTCAACCCAATTCAATCGTTTTGAGATTTCAAAAACCAAATGCATTTTCTATCTGTGTTGGGCCCCTCGATAGTTTTCAAAACAAATCAAGAAATCAGCAAATCATCAAATGATATTCTACAAAACAGATCGAGAAATCAGCAAACAAATTGTTCACAGTAGATCGAGAAATCAAAGCAGATCCAGATTTACAAAGAACAGAGATTTACAGCTTAATCGGAGTTTTAGGTTTAAAATGATAAAGAACAAAGGAGCGACAAGGGAGAGGGACGGGGAGAACGACAACCAGAAGAAGCAGCAGGTTTCGATGCAAGAAATCTACAAGGAAGTGGGGTTGGTCTAAATGTAGGAAGATGAACGGGAGGGAACAGGGAAGGTCTACAGTGGTGGTGTGGAGATGATGGGCGACGATGAGGGAACAGGGAAGGTCTACAGTGAGCTTTTCTTTTGTGGAAGTTGTTGTTTAACAAGGGTGTATTTGGAATAACTATAGCTGAATGTAAAGGAGAGATTAATTTTGGCTGACCGATTAAGTCATCGGTTGAGCGAATAAGCCACAACCGAACAACTACTTATGGCTGAGCGAATAAGCCATATAGGCTATACAGCCCATTAAGCCACAACAAAACAACCCCTAACTCATATTCTCAAATGATCATTCTTCTAAAGACCAAGTTGTCATATATATATATATATATATATATATATATAATCAATTGCCATATATATATGTAATCAATAATATATACACTATACAAAAGATCGTGTGTGAATAGGAGTTAAGTTGAGAAGTGTTAAGAAGGGAATCTGGACCCTTAATCATTTTTAATTGATGTTGATTTTAATAGTTCAAATTAAGTTTCAAAATAATTCATGAATTTGATTAAAAGAGAATTTTCAATTGATATTCAATTAAAATTGATCTAATAGTGGAGATGTTTTTTTTTTATTTACAGAAACCAACTCATACATATATATAGGGATCAATTTGTCATATAATTAATAGTATAAGGCTGAAATATGTAAATGACCCTACTTTTTCTCATAGTGATTAGGGGATCAGTTATTGACCGATTCCCCGTCTCTTGCCGTTAAAATCCATCAAACCCTCACTTTCATAATTAGCTGTAATCTCTCTCTCTTTCTCTCTCTCTCTCATTGTCAATGGCTCTCCCAATCTACTCCAACTGGCCAACATTGCGGCAAGCCCACCATGCCACCGCCGTCCCTCTTCCCCAGCCACCACCGGAGCTCTTACCATTTCACGACAACTTAACCCTTTCCGATCATACTTGCAATATCAACCCAATGTTCCACTTAAACCATGGCGTCAATATTTCATTCAACAATGGCGTCAAGTACCCAACTTTATCATCGTCTTATAACCCACTTACCACCCAACATCTCTTAAATCCACCACTACCAGACCTTACTCAATTTTCCCATGAATGGGAATGGCCACTTGTTCCTAATTATAATATTAATGTATATGATCATGGCCTACAGTTCTTTTCGGAAATCTACCCTGATTGTGTTTCTGATACTCTCATGCCTCCGGGTGGACAAGGGAGTAGTGATAATATTATGGAGAGAAGTAGTAGTAACGTCGAAGGTGGAGGGCGGAGTTTAACCGCGCAGAGTATGGCGGCGAGGCTGAGGAGGAGGAAGATAAGCCAAAAGACACTAGAGCTCGGGAAACTGGTCCCGGGTGGTCATCGGATGAGCACGGCGGAGATGTTTCAGGCGGCCTTCAACTACATCAAGTTCTTGCAAGCTCAAGTTGGTGTTCTGCAACTCATGGCCTCATCTCCGGTAATCCACCACTTACTTCTGCATTTTTCTTAACGATATATATATATATATATATATATATAGAGAGAGAGAGAGAGAGAGAGAGAGATTAAATTATGCCGTATCACGTCTCATTCATACAGCGACGGAACACAATTGCGGCTATTGGGAGTCATGACCCATGTGATTTAAGGTCCATATAGAATATATTAAGACAATTGTACACAAAAACAACTTAGCTCAGTGCCTCTAGTTGGGTAATATTCTTTGGAGGAAGATTTTAGGTTGGAGCTCTGTTTGCTCTATCTTCCTACAACTTTCTTTTTATTGCTTGAAAAACCATTTCCCTATTGAATACCTATTAATTAGAGTAAATTACATCGTATGTCCTGTGGTTACTTAAAATCTATATATGATCCCAATTTTGAAATAATTACAATAGGGATTCTTGTGGTTTGCATCTCGTTTCACTCTGAGTCCTTACGGTTTGAATTTTGTTGCACTCTAGGTCCCTGTGGTTTGTTGAAAATTGCATTCTGGATCCCTGCATTTCGTTGCACTCTAGGTGCCCCACAGACTCATGGTGAAACAAAATGCAAAACACAGGGATCCCTAATGTAATTATTTCAAAACAGAGACCATATCCAGATTTTAAGTAAACCACAGGGACCCCTGGTGTAATTTACTCTATTAATTATTATATTATTTACTTTTTCTACAACTATAAAAACTTATTTTTGCTCTACCTTCCTACAATTTTTTTTATTAATTTGGAAACCGATTTTCTTCTAAATACCTATTAATTATATTTTTACTTTTTTTTTACAATAGTATAAAAACTTGTTTTTGAAATTTGTGAAAGTGTCATTTTTATAATATTAGAAGTGTATTCGTGTAATACAACACGATACATCTCACTTTTAATGATTTTTTATTCCTTGTTTTTTTCGATTTTATAATACTGTTTTGTGTGATTTTAAGAAAGGAATAATATTTTTATGTTTGAATAAAATATAAATTTGAAGACGCCATATAAATTTAGAAGAAGTATATCAATATTATTATCAAATTTACAGCTTAAAAGTTCTCGTTGTTTTTGTATAATTTAATTTAAATTTGATAACGATGTAACTTATTTTAGGTTCAATAATGTAATGTTTTTTTTTCATAAAGATAATAATTAAGTATTATGTTAAAACTCGATAATTATTCTAATTATAATTTAGATTATTTATATTTAAAATGAGATAATTATCCTAGTTATATGAATTTAACCATGCAACTTTAAAAAGTTGCACTCGAACATCATTTACTTTAAATCTTGAATTTTAATTAAGTAATATACATTTATAAACAGTATTTGATACATAAAAACGATTTTTAAAACTTTGTCTCAATTACTTAATAATATAGTATAGATAAAGGTTTGTGTTCTAGTTTACATTAGTCAAATATTGTTTCTATTTCTATATTTGATGTGAATTTATTAGTAAATCATGATTAAAAAACAACATAAAAATCAATAATTTTTATATTATTTTTTTTTGTGTTACTGAATATTTTTGTAATATTATTTTTCGGCCCTGATGCTATTATGTATGTGTTTCGCCCTTGCATTCATGTACACCAATCACACAAGTACACATCATCGGAGAAAGAATATGAACTTGAATTAAATAAAATAAAAAATATATAAAATCTGACGTATCTTAATTTCATCGGTGGTACAGGAATAAGACTTTGGGACGGTAGATTTTTATTCCATCTAAGGGGAAGGGGGGATTTTGTAACCGAAAAGATTATAAGGGCCAAAAATGAATTTTACTTGATGTGTAGGGACCTAATGAAGAACTCCAAGCTTTGGTGACGTCAACATCCGTACAAGAGAAGTTATACGGTGCGGAGAAGTGCATTGTAACCCAAGCACTTAGAAAAACCCTAGTCCATGATCATCAAAAATAAACGATCTTAACAATTTGAGTAGTAAGTGAATCTGACCCATAGTTAACATGGTCCTCTTTTGTGAAAATTGTTAACGTAGGTAGTTGTGTTTTTGTTCCTAGGAAATTACATTATTAGAACTAGTGTTCTTCATCGTGCTTTGCACAGTGATCGGCTGATCACAATCTACTTTAGAATGTAATATTGACAATAATAAAATTAGATATAAAAAAATTATCATTTTCAATTTAGCTTATAAAAATTGTTTTAAAAACTATTTGATTAATGTGATTATGGAATATGTTGGATATGCACATTCCAAACGATACATCTTATTTGATCTTTGTCGAAGGATCAGAGCAACATTTATCGATCCCCTCATATTGATACCTAATTACTAATCCATAATATGTCCAATTAATCAAATATATTGTAATTGTCATATGTCTGAAAAGTTACATGTAACATTTTATATATATAGAATTTTTTTATGAATATGTGAACATATATACATAATAGCATGCATCATATTGAAGTCCTTTGAAAAAAATCACTTTTTGAAATATTCGAAGGAGTGACCGCAAGTTGTTCGGACCAATATAGTTTTAAACATGATTCAAAACCATGGTTACATTTTCTTAAAATTTTGATTTCTCAAATGAAACACTAAAAACATTTATTTAATAGATACCAAATCAAGATGCGAAACTAAAAATGTGGATTTTACAACCTTTTCACGAGTAACAATGCTATATTATAATAAATAGATACCCAAATGTTCTTTTATCGTTGTGGATGACTTGTGTGAAACAAATGTTTGTAAAAAAGTCAAAATGAAAATTAAATTGAGATTTGAGAATTATATAAAATGACTTATATGTAATAATATATATGTACCTTGACGATTAGTTTTATTGTTTCATCATATCTCGAGATCTTCATGGTTTGTTTAGACAGTACGTTGTTTGTTTTTATTTTAATTGTGCCATATGCCCGTATCTACAAAAATAAGTGTAAAAAGTCGACACAACATTATATTTTTTAATGATAAATGAAAGTTCATTACTTAGAATAATCTTTTAGCAAGAAATTTAGTGAGAAAAAAATCAAATCTAGTAAAACATATAAGAGATAAAAGTATTTCATTTATATATTGATTATAATAAGTTTTTTTTAATTGTCCTAACTATTTCATTTATATACATTGATTATAGATTAATTGTAATATATTTCAAATGATTTATTTTATCATGTAATACTAAAATGTATTAAAATTCTCATAAGTATTTCATTTATATACATTGATTCATAATAATTAAAAGAAGAATATAAAAAGTTAGATCAATTAATGAGTTATATTAATTTATAATAATTAAAAAATATATAAAATAATTTAACCAATTAATAGGATTTATTGATTTTAAAAAATCAAAAATATATAAAATAGTAAAAAGTATCATCAAACACTTCTAAAAAAATGCCAACCTATATTCTTTTAAACTTTTTTATAATTATATTGATATTAATATATTAAATATTAAATATTATATAAATAAAAAATATAATGTAAATAAAAAATTGTTTTAAATTAGGTTGGTTGTAAAAATTATATATTAGTTGATAAAAAAAGCAAAAAAATCAAAAAACTATATATTAGTTAATAAAAATTATATATATATATATATATATATATATATATATATATATTGATACTAACTTTAATTATAAAAAAGAAAAAAGGAAAAAAAAATCTTTAGTTAATAAATATGTTAATTTTATATTAAAAATAAACTAAAATAATAAGAAAAAAAGAATAAAAATGATTTAAAGTTTCTCTTTAACTCATGTATTAATTCTTACTTTAATATATGTATTGACGATTTTTTTTAGAAATCATGTAACTAATTTATGATGAAATGAAATTTGTCAATTAAATAACCATTAAGAAATACAATGTACCAAGATAAACGTATTTTAGGGTATTATAGATGTCAATTATTTTTATTTTTATTGTTTTCATAAAAAGAATTTAAAAAATATTATATATTTTATCAAAAAACTAATTTTCCAATGTAATGTTATGTTTTTACAAAAATGATTAGTCGAAAATATCCATGTAATATTAATATTAAGCATTATTATTGGAGAACTCAAAATTAAACTTCTAAGTTTAGCCCATAATGCTTATATTGCAATCTTATCATAAAACCTGTTTTAAAATAGACTGTACAAAGAAAATTCTCACTAACCACCACATTAAAGTTATTTTATAGAATATAATTTGTTTGTAAAAAATAAAAAAATAATATATTATAACTGATTATTTTTAAGGGACATTACCTCAAAGGTCTCCTACTAAAAGAATCTTTTAGCCACATAAATTATTGTCTAGAGCGAAAAAAAATGTGTGAACAAACCAAAAATTAGTGAACTGCGGGGAGTGACTATGAGACGTTCATAAATCAGTTGTGTTTAGTCCAATAACCATCAAAGGAATATGGAAGGGAAAAACAGAGAAGAGGCAAGTAAAAAAAACTATCTTATCAAACCGAAAAAATGTATCTCAATGATTCAGCCATAATTTCGATTTTTTGCCTCTCAATTGAACGTCTCTATGATGCAGCTCTCTCTCCTTCACGACTACCTCCTTCGTCGGCTCTCCGATTCCAACCATGTAGAAGGATATGGATTTATAATGGATCTCTCCAATTCTAAGGTAGAAGAAACTTATTGATTATGATGGGGATTGCATCTAACCAAAGAAGAGAATTAATAAATTGTTAGAGAGAGGGAGAGTAAGTAAAGAGGAAGCCAAAAGGTTTTTAGAGGTTATCTTAAATTGCAAATATGTAAAAATACCAAAAAAAAAAGCCTTATGACAATAAAACAAACATCTATATATAACGGTATAAAAGTCTTTACAATGTTAAACATTAAAAAAAACAAAAATCTAGAAAGAAAGAAAAATAAGAATCCTGATGTTAGAATATGCCACCTAAGCACTATTAGGTTTTTCTTTAATATATATATATATATACTAGTTGTGTACCCGCGCAATGCGGCGAGGTATAAAATTATATTTTTAAATGATCAAAACTTATATTACAATATTAATGCATCTACTTATAGAAAACTAAAATTTATGTTTTTAATAGGGGAGGAACATGTCATTCAACAACTTTCTTAAGGACGGTTTACAAACGCTTACAATGTAAAAGCTTATTGGATCAATTACCTTTCATATGACAAGGACCAAATACTCAATAAAGAACAATTTTTTTTTTAACAGCAACCCAAAATTTATTACCCATAAAAAACCACATGTACAAGGTTCAATACAAAACAAAATCCTACCCGAGGCCTACCAATCAACGAAACAGTGAAAATTAAAACAATAGAGAAGGAGTAGTTTGCGAGAATCAAACTCACTCAGACCTGCTGAGTGAAATAGGCCAACACGAAACAATAACTTCAAGCTCAATCAGACCTGCTTATTGCATTAAGCCATCACGAACAACTCCTACTTCCTGAACGAAACAGACCCACTTCCTTTCTCCTTCGTTGATCTCAGCCGAATGTCACAGCTCGTAAGGATCCAAGAGTTTGCGAGAGTCAAACTCCACAACCCCAATTTCGAACACAGCCCCCTGCAGCTAAAAAGAAAATTCTACACACCGGATTTTCACGATACTCTCATGAAAACTGCAATTAACGGTCTTGTTTATACCGACTAACGCCTCATCGCAGCCATCAACGTAACTCGACGATGCCCGATTTCGTTTTTACCCACGTCTTGTGACAATCTCGTCCTCTCCCTGCAGCCCACAGAACCTCCAGACCTTGTCCCAAGTGTTGCCACTCTACACCCAGGATACCGATCTATGCTCCTGCCACTTCGCATCGCAGCTGCCATCCTTTCCGCGGTCTCAATAAAGAACAATACAAAGATTTCTATACACAAAGTAACAACACATTAAAGAAAAACCAAAGCCATGGATATAAATCCGACTGTAATGAAACAAAAAACTCTATAGCAACCCTATAAACATTGAATTGTATGAATTACTTCAAAAGACCCTTTCTGCACCAAGTCCCTGATCAAACGAAGATAGAATTACAAGTCCACCAACTTCTAAACAGCATCATGTAGACCCAACCGATCAAAAAGTCCAGCACATTGTTTCCTTGCTATAATTTCTTTAATCTAAAAGAAGATCTGGTCAGGTGTCGTATATGTCACCAAATAGAAACAAACATCGGTTAAAATTTTAAAACACCAAACAACATCGTAAACTAATAATTGGATGTTAGATTTGTCGTTGGAGCATAGAGAGAAAGGTACAAATACGCTACAACAAACTCACTCTTTCAAGATCACAACAATAGAGTATTAAAATTTGATAGTTAACTTTTATGCATCAACTGTATAAGAAAACCGAGTTCAAAGAAACAAAAAACAGAAAAATATGGTCATCAGATAAAATTACATAATCATATAAAGATTTGCAAATACGAAAGGAAATGAGAGCATACCTGCTTGAAGCAAATAAACAGACATCAAAATACAATTTGAGCTGCAAACTTAGAGCATCTCCAACAGCATCCCCAAAATTTCTCTAAAATGGAGAATCAAAAGTCAAAATATCAATAAAAAATTACATCAACCTCCAACAGATTCTCCATTTTGGAGATGACATCATTACTTATAATATTAAAATATTGTATAAATCTAATAAAATATTATTTCTCTCTCTTACCCATTTCATTTCAAGAAATCTTATTGGTGAAATATAATAAAAAACAAATTTTCTATCATGGTAACCATTTTTGGAGAGTTCTCCATATTTTGGAGAAAATTACACTCTCTCTCTTATTTTCTTCATTTTGGAGAAAGATTTGGAGAATCCGTTGGAGCACAAAAAATGCCCAAAATCTTCATTTTCTCTATTTTGGAGTAGTTGTTGGAGATGCTCTTATTTGGATTTTTTGTATCAAAATTCTTGTATCTCGAATACACACTTATATACGATCATTTGTTCCGAAAACAGAAAGCCAAAGGTTAGAATGTCTAACGTCAATTGAAGAATCAAAAGAGGGTCCCTTATAACCCATGAATTTTGGTTGATTTTGTTGTCTTCGAAGTGAAAATGCTAAAAAGCAATATATTTCTAGAACACTTAAATGTTTCAAATTAAATCACCGGATACCCCTTGTAATTAATCCGTTAAGCTTCATCATACTTGGCGATTGGCAGAAAAGCTTTGCATAACTTTTTTTTTTTTTTTTTGGTAAATGAGTATCCCAGACCACTTTGTAAACGACCCCTAAAAGTCAATATAAAATTAGATAAAGATAGTTGAAGGTAGTTAAACATAGATGAAGTAGTTGAAGGTGATGAATGTGTAGTTGAAGCTAAGTAAGGTTAGATCGAGAAGTTAACTCATTTCAAAAATTGAAAAATGTTCTTAATTATTAGAACTGTTATTCTGATACGACCTCTCTCTCTCTCTCTCTCTCTATATATATATATATATCATATATGTCTTGTTAAAAAAAAGATAATTATTGTTGTAGTCTTTGTATAATTATTATTAAGTCAAAGTAAACGCAGATGTGAACATGATGTTTGAAAATTGGCAATTATCTAAAGGGGGTATGATAATTTATTGTGAATTATTCCACATAAATGACGCACCATACCTATTAGCGAGCCTACATCACCTAGCGAGGGAAACGATCCCAAACTGAAAATGAATCTCATCCCAAGTAGACAATCCATCTAAATTGATCCTCTACTGGGAATTAATCCAAGAAACAACAACCCCCATGTGCAGAATATTAATACCACACCTAACCTGTATCAATTCGGAGTCAATGGCATCCCCAAAAATGTTGCTCATAATGGGTAAATAACACAATCTGGAAAATGGACAGATCCTCGGCACTGCTGGTTGGGTGGGGGCGCCTCAGAGGGTGACGTCTACCTATCAATTTTCCTATCTCGAGTGGAAGGTTCTTGTTTCTAGTTCATTATAGTTACTGGTTAGCATTTTCTTAGGTAAGTTTACATGTTATATGATGTATCAGTTTAGTTTCAAGTCTTGTGTCTGTTATATATTATGCGTTTTGCATGGCCTTGCTTTCGAAATTGGAACCGATTTAGGGGTCATTTACCCAAACGCTTACCCGGTAAGCGCTTACCCGTGAAAGTATACGGTGTTATTTATCGGTAAACGCTAATTGGGTAAGAGTCATCACCCTTACCGAGTAAGAGTCACCACACTCATAGACATTATAATACAACAACAGAGGACATGAAGTAAGTTATTGCGGTGCTTACATCAATGTGTTCACGTTGTTTTAAGTCTACAGGAACCTCGTTGGCATTGGAGTACACTGTAGGAATGATGCTTAAGATAAGTGTGATAGCAAATTGAAAGTCATTCATACACAGAGGTATATAAATACTCACTTAAGATGGCAACTTTGACTTGTAAGCCTATGGAATAATGTTATAACATCTCGGTCCAACAACTTTAGAAGTCCTATACATTAATCTCCACGCTATAATCCCTTTTGCTCTTAGGATGAAAATCATTTTTTAATTTGTGTTCCATGAGGCTCTGTGATGTTCATCGCTTGTACAAAAATCCCACACACAAATCCCTAAAGCTAGACACGATAAATTAAGATGGTGACCATTTTAGACAGGTTAATGAATATGAAAGCATTACCTTTATCCATATGTCAATGTCCATCTAACAATATATTCTTAAGCAATCGGCTGCAATGCACAAACAAACCGTAAGCAAACTAAACATTTTGTAACTCTTCTCAAGTCTTCCAACTAATCAAATATATCATTTAATAAAGTTCAAAATTGCATTATTTGACCAAATTGCAAATAAAAATAGTAGTAGTAACAACATCAATGCGGACTAACCAGTCAGATATGATTTCTGGTTTGTGTCAAGTTTGAACCAAAAACATAGTAAGAATGAAGATAGAAGCTGCTACTATTGCACCAAAGTAAGGGAAGGATGACCAAATTATTTACATATTCACAAAATTGCACCAATGCATCCAAATCAGATGCAAAATCAAGAGTGAATCGGAACCTGAGAAAGGCAATAATCTCAATCAAGAGTTGGGGTTTTCGAACGATACCAGAACGCTAAAATCAAAATCGAGTGGGAGTAGAGCTTCAGTATGGTGCGATGAGAGAGGATCAAGTGAATCGAACCTGAAAAAGGAAAAAAATCAACACAAGAAATCCATTTTGTTCACGGCTCTAGAGAAGAAACAACAAGAATCCAAAAAGAAAACGGAGAGAGTAGAGTTTTCATCACCTGTTTGTCGGTAGTCTTCGATCGGTCCTCTCAAAATATGTAGGAGCATGTTGAAAACTTTGAATTTGAACTTGCAATTGGCTGAGATACTGAGATATTAATTTGAAATTGGGTCAAAGCATGGGGAAGAACAATAGAAGCATGGCTGAGACGTGAAGAGGGAGAGGGGGTGGTCAGAAAGAAGGCATGGTTGCAGGGTACTATCAACTTGTGCAAGTCAACCAAGAGACATGGTGATCTCTTTTTGTGTCTGTGTCCAAAAAGGTTTTCAACTTGTACCTTATGCATGTCAAGTTGTCTTTAAGAGTTTTTTGAATTTCTTGTATAAAATGGTTGTACTTTGTGCTTTGTGACTTGTCTTTAAGACTTTTTGTCTAAATGTATATTAAGGTAGTATAGATATATATAGAGGTGGTTTCAATTGGAAACCATATTAGATTGAAAACTTTGGAAATCGTCAATTTAATTCTTTAAATTAATGAAATTGGTTCATAAAGTTGTTTAATATGATCAAGTTGTTTCATATAATTCTTTTGTTAATGAAATTGTTTCATATATTTGTGTTTTTTATATAGTTTCATCTAATTTTCTTATTCTCATGAAATTATTACATGTATTTTCGCAGTCTGAATAAACTTTTTTCATTTTTACATAAAAAAACACAAATATATGCAACAGTTTCATCAATAAAAGAATTATATGAAACAATTTCATCGAATTAAACAATTTTATGAAACAATTTCATTAACTTAACCAATGAAATCGCGAGAGTTTCCACGATTTTCAAAATTAGAGTGGTTTCCATTTGATCGCTCCCATATACTATATATATATATATATATATATATATATATATATATTATATCTCAGTAATTATTAAATTTACCGTCTATTATAAAGAATATATAAATTGTACTTGGCTTTGGTTGTTTATGTTAGGGAAAAGTTGAGAATAACCCAACAAACTATCCTATTTTGAATTATCAAATGGTTGAACTAGAGTATTTTTTTGAAAGATAAACAAATAAACCAATAGACTTTCTCATTTGGAATTATTAAGTCTCTGAACATTTTTTTCAATATAATAAACTATCGAGTTTTTTAAAATTAGTTACTTACATCATTTAAAAAAAACTACACGTAACCGACTATGAAGGGTTTTAGATAAAAAGAAACTTAAATTAGTTTTACTGTTCCTAAACCATACACCATTCAAACCTCTTGCAAACAACAGTATCGCTCCCCCTCGGGCCTCGACACTCCCCGTCGCCCCATAGTTGTTCGTTCTCCATCTCGCCTATCACATTATTGTTCCTGCCATCGATCTCTCTCTTTTTGATCTATTTTTTATCTATTGAAAAAGGGATAAGCAAAAAATAAAAAACAAATAAAAAAGAGGGAGATCGATGACAGAAGCGAATAGCGTGATAGGCGATATTTTTTGAGTGGCGAGGGGGAGTAATACCGTTGTTTGCGTAGGGTTTGAATGACGTATGGTTTGTGAACGGTAAAACCGATTTATGTTTCTTTTTACTTTAAAATCTTCCTAGTCGGTTACAAGTAGTTTTTTTTTTGTTAAAAAAATGTAAATAACTAATTTCTAAAATTTTGATGGTTTATTTTACTGAAAAAAAGTGTCCATTGATTTAATCTTTCAAAATGAAAAAGTTTAATGGTTTTTTCAATAAAAAAAAGTTTAAGGATTTATTTGATCAAAAATAATACTTCATTGGATGTTTTTAAACTTTTCCCATTTATTTTATTTTTCAGTTTCGATTTGTTTTGATTTTTATATAAAAATTAGTCGACATAAGTTATATTTTACTTTAATAAATTAAATAAAACTAAGAAGAAAATGTGTCAAAGGCATTAAGTAACTCGATATGTAATATCAAAATTTGTTTTACTGAAAGATTCAGATCCTTATTTATTTATCAAGTTCAAATAAAATTAACATATAAAGTATTGATAATCGTACCTATCGCCTCTTTGACGCAGTGAGAAACGTGGAACGGATCGACTAACGTCAACCCGGAAAGTAAACAACGTTCACAAGCGTGAAACGTAAAGAAACGAAAGAATTCGTAATTGATAAACTAAGCAAAAGCTTTTTTTGATTATGAATTGATTTTTTTTTCCCATTACAATGAAACCTAAAGCCCTATTTATAATCTAAAGAAAATGGGATAAATATGGAAACTAAATAAACTAGGATACTAGATAATTAGGAAAACTAATAAATAGTAACGATCCTATCCTAATTTAATCAGGATCCTTATATAATAAAATACTTAAATAGATTAATGAAAGCAATAGCTTCCGGATTGTTCCGACAAGCGAAACTGCCAGCGATGGGCTCGCACCACGAGTTCAGCTCTGTCTCGGTGCTGGATTTTCGTCTTCTTTCGAGCACGTTTTCTGGGTTTCCGAACGTCTTTAAAAACTCCGATACAGGTCGAAACCTATATGTATCAGTCACCCCCACTTGAAAAGAACTCGACCTCGAGTTCTCTTGTAGATCTCTTAATGTCTTGGGGTCTTGATGCAATAATAGATCGTAGAACATATTCTTTGATAAGCTCGGTTTCACTAATTGATATTTGAAAGTCCAGAAGGGATCGCCTTGCAAAGGTTGTGTTCGTCCCCATACAAGTGTAACATCATCCAACTTGTAAAGATAGGAAACTACTGAAATATTACGCGGAATCGGTTCCGTGTAATCCGAAATCTTGGTCGTTGGAATGATGGAAACATTACCTTTCTCGACTTCTTCGAACGATGGTTTCGGTGGCTCGGGAACGACGGGGACACCTTCTTGCGGCGGCTCGATTACGACGGAGATGTTTTCTTGTGGCGGCTCAATCGCGACGGGTGGTGGTTTGGTCACGACGGGGATGATTTCCTCATCGACTTTTTCCGGTGTATCTCCTTCTTTTTCCAGCAAGACTTTTATCTCCTCGGCCAATTTTTCCGGAATAAAAGATTTTTTAGCTTGGAGGTAAGATTCCCAAATAGACTTAGCATCGGGAACTTTGATCGGTTCGAAGATGGGAACTTCGATCGGATCTAAACGGTGGCGGTGCAACTTGGGTCGGTTACGGGGTGGTTGTCTACGGACGGGAGGCCTGTCTCGTATCGGATGCCCGTTGAGGAGATTGGCGAGGTTATTGGTGAGGTTATTGGTGAGGATGGTGGTGTTAGCGTTGAGTGCGGTGACGATTTGTTTGGCGAGGTTGTTGTTGGCGTTCGCGAAGGCGGTATCGAGGGTCGCGGAAAAGGCCGCGGTGTTTGCATCAATATCGGCTTGGTTTAGTGTTGGCTGATCTCCCATTAGGACGCCGGAAAGAGACAGGGATTCTGTGCTCTGATACCAACTGACGCAGTGAGAAACGTGGAACGGATCGACTAATGTCAACCCGGAAAGTAAACAACGTTCACAAGCGTGAAACGTAAAGAAACGAAAGAATTTGTAATTGATAAACTAAGCAAAAGCTTTTTTTGATTATGAATTGATTTTTTTTTTCCATTACAATGAAACCTAAAGCCCTATTTATAATCTAAAGAGAATGGGATAAATATGGAAACTAAATAAACTAGGATACTAGATAATTAGGAAAACTAATAAATAGTAACGATCCTATCCTAATTTAATCAGGATCCTTATATAATAAAATACTTAAATAGATTAATGAAAGCAATAGCTTCCGGATTGTTCCGACAAGCGAAACTGCCAGCGATGGGCTCGCACCACGAGTTCAGCTCTGTCTCGGTGCTGGATTTTCGTCTTCTTTCGAGCACGTTTTCGGGGTTTCCGAACGTCTTTAAAAACTCCGATACAGGTCGAAACCGATCTGTATCACTCTTAATTAAATTAAATAGGGATTTATGTTTTGCCATCGAAGGTTGTTTTGCACCATAATTTGAATTTCATTTGTTTTACAAATAACTAGCTTAGTATCCGTGTAATGCGACGAGAGAAAAAAATGTAAATGATTTTGAAATTTTGATGGTTTTGTTAGAGAAGATTTTAGTGTTGATATGATTAACAGTTGGTCTTTACACATTAATACATTTCGAATATATGTATTGTGGTTCCAATTGCAGTTGATTTTTTAAAAAGTGTGTGACAATTTAACATCCAAAACAGTTGATTATATAACTATTTTTAAAGGACAGCCTAACTTACTTGCAAACAAAGGCATCGTTCATGAATAACCCAAAAAGAATAAAATGACAAACTATATGCCATTTCCAAATGTAATACCCCGAATTTTGAGTCTTAATGGTATTGCGATCTGGTTAGCCAAGGTAGTAGAATGGAAAAGAGGAAATCTTGGCAGTGCCTGACGCAGCTTACCGCACGGCTAACCGCACGAGTCTCTGTCCATTCGCAACTTCAGTGCTCTGCGCGACTCACGGCGCAAGTGAACCCGCGCGGGCATGCATACCTAATTAAAAGGGAAAAATCGGCCAAAACCCTCATTTTATCAAATCTAACTTAGAGAACTCCTAGAGGCTACGTTTTTCTCCCTTTGGTTTGGTAAGTTTCATCTCCAAACCTTCCTTTGTCATCAATGCTCCTACCAACCTTATCTCTTTATCATTTATGGGAATCTTGTTGGTATTTAGGCATCCATTGTTGTAGATTCAAGTCTCCTCAAGATCCTAGCTTCACCTCCTTAAGCTTTTGAATTTAGGGTTTTGAAATACAATCCTACCAGGTGAGTTCATCCTTTTATAAAATCAGGCCCGTTCCTGACATTTTATAGGCCCTGGGCGAGATGTAGAAAAAGGGCCCTCGATAATTATGAAATTTTTTTTTAGATATATTGTTTTTATCGTAAGAAATAAAATTCAATTCAAGAAATATTAATAATTCCTATAAAATCATTTTTTCGAGTATGCTTAGGCGCAAAATCAATCAATAATTACTTCTGAATTAATATTTTCTGCCATATCAATTTTAATTACATAGCATCGTTAATTTGTTTCACCGTCAAAAACATCCTTATGATGTACATTTAATATATAAAATGACATAACTTGGGGTCAAAATCGTTACTATTCGGAGTAATAATTTATGTAAATCAATATCAATCAGTTGGGTTTCCATATCATCTTAGGTTATATGTTGTTCATCACTGTTTTATAGTTAAAAACGTCCAACTTTGTTCCTTCCAATGGTTTTGTTCTAGATCTAAATCGGGGCAGGTTTTAAGTTGTGATTCTTGGTATAGTAATCCGAGAGATGTGTGGGTGGGTATCTTGTAATTTTTGTTTATCCTGGTGTCCTAGTCACTCGCTAGGCCCATTCTTTGTTTAATAATGTGATCCTTTTCTCATTGTTAAAAAAAATTAAGTTAAAACCGTCTCATGTCTCATATGGTTGGTAATTTATTTCAAAATGTAGGGTCGTGCTATCTTAGTTAATAACAAAATTTTGTTATATTCTAATACAAATATAAAATTCATGCGGATGAGATACTTAAAAGAGTCAGTAGGAGATGAATGATGGTCGATGGATAACATATCAAAATATTTTTTAGGTAAGTAGTTTTAGACTTTGATACTAGATAGAAAAAAAAGCTTAGAGAAACAATAGACAATATTATAAAATGAACAACCAATTAACTTTTTACATATTTTTGTTTTCAATGTAATTAATTAATATATGTTTGGGCTCTTAATATAATACAAATTCTTTGGATTTCATTAGACTTTGGATTTCTAATACAACAAGTGGGAGATGAATGATGGAGAATATATTAAATATTTTAGGCAAATATTTTTAGACGGTGGTATCAAATAAAAGACTTAAATAAATAATAAACAATACTATAAATTGTGCAACCAATTCACTTTTAAAATATTTTCTTTTCCAATGTAATTAATTAATATATGTTTGGGCCCTAATATAATAAGAAATTCTTTGGGTCCTATTAAATGCTAAAAGAACTTGTTTATTTTATTTACTATTTTTTACTACTATTACATAATATATGCTAAAAAATTGGGCCCCTATTTCTCATGGGCCCTGGGCGTACGCCCGACCCGCCCTCCCACAGGCACGACCCTGTATAAAACTCTATACATGTTAAAATCTTATTTTAACCTAATAGACATCTCCATTTTCATTATGTAACTTGGGGTGCATTCTCACCCAAAACCCTATTTTGGAGATTCTAGGGTTCATATGTGTGGAAAGGATTTTGAGAAAAGGGGAAGAGGATATCTTGGATATGTGTATGAAGAAAGCTTGTCATTATGTTTTCTATCCTCTAGCTTCAAGGATTTATGATAAATGGGTTTATGCTATTTCCTTCTAACTGCTGATAAATTTGCATATTGGAAAATTGTTTACCATAACCATGGATGGAGAAATTGGAACCTCTTGGTGATATTGTGCAAGTATTATGAGAAGAACCTTCTTTTATAAATATTTGAACATACATCTTAACATTGAAACACCGTTTAGCTTATTAGCTCATTGTGACATATTTGGTTGCATTGGGAGTCCTGACCCCATCATTGTTGTGCATTTGGTCCGACGTTGGAGACGTTAGTTTCCCTCGTCGAGGCACGTTTAGGCATCGGATTGGGTTATAAGTCCTACGTACTAAGTATTACGATATTGGATGAGGATCTCAACGTAAGGGCCCTTTGGGTTGAAGTTGACTTTCCGCGGGTGTACGTTTAAAGCCACTGAGCCTAACATCCCTTGCGTGTACTTTTATGTGTTTTGTCTTTACTGACTGTCTAGTGGCTTACTTTTGTGTTCCGTCACTTATGTTAGTATGCGAGTCTCCCCCGTTAAACCAAGAGGTAACTGTTTATGGTAAAAGCATCATTATTCCTATCATCACTCCATTTTCTTTATTTACGCTTATCGTTATATATTTTAATTCAACTGTTGATCTCACTATGCGTTAGCCTAACATTTTTTCTTAAAATGGCATGTATAGCAGGTCAATCTAGCGATGGGAGTCGTCGGGCTTGAGCGGACGGCCTAGGGGCCGAGAGTGGTCTTTTTGGGAGATGCATTGACCAATATATTGGTGATAGTGGATACTCATTTTTGGAAGAATAGCTACACCCGACCTTAATCTTCTTGTTTTAAGTTAGATTACTAGGTTGTTGTACTTTATTCTTCGTTTGATTATTTGTAAAGGCTACAATCATATTCCCCGTTCTCGGGATGATACATTGGGTTTGTTATGTCAGGTTTTAATTCACTCCGTTTTACCCAGTTTATAGTCGTCATATTGAGAAATTTTCGAATTTTTATTCCTTTAAAATTTAGGGTGTTACAAGTTGGTATCAGAGCATTAGTTTAAATGAACTAGGTATGGTTGTAGAATACCTAGACTTAAGCTGTAACATTAAGTTATGATCGTGTGAGAATGGGTAGAGTTTTTAAGATGTGATAGTCTAGAGTTGGCAGAAATTACATAAATTGAGAATTATAGTAATGGTAATGAATTTTTTTTTGTATTGCATGTTCATAATTTCGCTTAGCTAACGTTATTATGAGGGTGTTTTACGTGATTATGCTTGTTCTCCATTAGTATGATGATTAATGATGGTAGTAGTATGTTTCCTTGTCTGTAGTTCGTTTAATATGTATCTCATCTATGCTCTCGCGTATGTGTGGCAGAAAATGGTAAATACTCGGAATCGACCGAAGGGTCAGGATACAACGGCATCCACGACCGACCAAGCAAGAGTAACCCATGCAGACCTGCCCCCAGCGGTTGTAGATGTGTTCGGCAGAAAACCTGAACATATACCCATGCGTGTTATAGCCTCGACTCACCCAATAATAGAAAAGGTGACTCCAGAGACAAGAATGATGGACAGAATGATGCAAGCCATGAATGCAACTATAGAACAACAACAAGAAATGTTTTTAAAGTTACTGGAGGACCGAGACGCTGCTAACCGCAGACATGAGACGGTCGTGGAAAACGTTGTAGTGGCGGGATCCGGGGGTACGGGACTCGTAATCCCTTCTAATGAAACCCTAACCTCGAAAGTGAGGCATGTACCAAAGGCTTGTACTCTTAAGGAATTCCTCGGATGCTGACCACCGGAGTTCAAAGGCTCAGACGACCCGGTGGCATGCATGAACTTTATCCGAGAGATGGAGCAGGCTTTTCGATCGAGCGAGTGTGTGGAAAGCCAAAAAGCTATTTTCGGGTCTCAAATGCTTAGAGGGGTGGCCCTCACATGATGGAATGTATATTCCACTTCCATTGAGGTCACTGTGCTGGCCAAACTAAGTTGGGAAACTTTCAAGAAGAAAGTAATGGAAGAATTTGTAACGAGCGGACCATGGATCGCCTCATCGACGAATTTCGAGGATTGAAGAAAGGAAACTTATCAGTCAAGGAATACAATAAGATGTTTATGGATAAACTAGGAGTGGTGGGACATCTGGTCTCAACCGAAAGAGAGAAGATCAAGGCATACATCAAGGGTTTGCCTACAGAGATGATGAATGTGGTTTGAGTATCCAAGGCCTCTACTCTTCGAGAGGCAATCGAGGAAGCTCAACTTGTGGAAGATTCATATGGCCCGAGCAAAGTGGAGAGAAGCGGGGTAGTTGAGAAGAGAAAGTGGGAAGGGAGTGCGTGCACTATATAAGAGATCAAAGTCGTTCAACAACAACAGTCAAAGAGGAGTGGGTCCTAGGCGGGACGTTCCTTGTTGTTCAAAGTGTTGAAGCAAACATCTCGGCCCCTGTAACTCAAGATCTGGGTCGTGCTTTAAATGTGGCAAGCCTGGCCACAGTTTCAGAGATTGTCCGATCAGAGGACAAGTTTGTTTCGGATGTAAGGAGCCGGGGCACATTAGAAGCGAGTGCCCGAAAGCAAAGACGGGTTTCAGCGGAGGAAAGAAAGTGGACCCTCCGAAGGCAACTAGGAGAGATTTTCAGATGACTACTGAGGAAGCGAAAAACTCCGTACCTACACGTGTATTATTTGATTTGGGAGCTAGCTTTTCGTTTGTGTCAAGTTCATTTTGCCCAAAGCTATCCATGCCCACTACTAGTCTAGAAGATGCGATAGTGGTAGAGTTAGCGGATTGTGATCAAGTGATAGTTTGAGACGTCCTTAAGGGTTGCAAACTAGAAATTGAAGGGAGAGAATTCCCGGTAGATCTAATGCCAATAATCATTGGAGGTTTTGACGTTGTCATCGGGATGGATTGGTTGTCGAAAAACCGAGCCGAAATCCTTTGTGCGAAGAAGTTAATCCAGATCCCAATTTCGGATGTTGAGTCGGTGACCGTGTGCGACGAGAGGCGGAAAGGCGAAGTAGCAATTATTAGCATGGTGAAAATACGAAAATGTTTATCGAAAGGATGCTCATTCTTTTTGGCGTACGTAATAGACGCCAAACTTGAGAAGAAGAAGTTAGAGGACGTTGAAGTGGTGAAGGAGTTTCCCGATGTGTTCCCGGACGACTTGCCAGGCCTACCGCCCAACCGTCAAATAGAGTTCAAGATCGATCTAACGCCGGGGGCGACCCCGATAGCTAGAACTCCATACCGCTTGGCCCCGTTACAGATGGAAGATATGATGGGACAACTTCAAGACCTTCTTGAGAAGGGGTTCGTTAGACCGAGCTCGTACCCTTGGGGAGCACCAGTCTTATTTGTGAAGAAGAAAGATGGAACCATGAGGATGCGTATCGATTATAGGGAGTTGAATAAGGTAACCGTGAAGAATAAGTACCCACTCCCTAGGATCGATGACTTATTAGACCAACTTTAAGGAGCGGGTTATTTTTCAAAGATTGATCTACGTTCGGGTTACCACCAAGTGAAAGTCAAGGAGGACGACATACCGAAGACCGCATTTAGAACGCGCTATGGTCACTATGAGTTTTTGGTGATGCCTTTTGGCTTGACGAACGCCCCGACGGTGTTCATGGACCTGATGAACCGCGTGTGTCGACCTTTCCTTGATAAGTCGGTCATCGTGTTCATCGATGATATTTTGATCTACTCCAAGGACAAATCCGATCACGCACGCCACCTCCGAGATGTTTTGGAAGTTTTGAGAAAGGAAAGGCTCTATGCAAAATTCTCCAAGTGTGAGTTTTGGTTGAAGGAAGTGCAGTTTCTAGGGCACGTGGTCACAAAAGACGAAGTAAAGGTGGATCCGAAAAAGATAGAGGCTATGGTGAATTGGGAGCCTCCAAAGAGCCCATCTGAAATCCGGAGCTTTTTGAGGCTAGCAGGCTACTACCGAAGGTTCATACAGGATTTCTCCAAAATTGCCTCTTCGTTGACTGCATTGACCAAGAAGAATGTAAAATTTGTATGGACTGAAGCCTAAGAAGAAGCTTTTCGGACATTGCAGAAGAAGTTATGTGAGGTTCCAATTTTATCCTTGCCGGAAGGATCGGAAGACTTTGTAGTCTATAGCGACGAATCCAAGATGGGGCTTGGGTGTGTACTCATGCAAAGGGGAAAAGTGATTGCCTATGCGTCTAGGCAACTAAAGGTGCATGAGAAGAAATACCCCACTCATGACTTGGAGTTAGCGGTAGTAGTGTTCGCCTTGAAGTTGTGGCGACATTATATTTACGGCACGAAGTGTACCTTGTACACGAACCACAAGAGCTTGAAGTACGTCTTCGATCAGAAAGAGCTCAACATGAGACAAAGAAGATGGTTGGAACTACTCAAGGACTACAATTATGAGCTACTCTACCACCCGGGGAAGGCGAATGTGGTGGCCGACGTCTTGAGTCGGAAAGAGTATAGTGGGAGGCTTCAAGCCAAGCTTACGAGAATCGAGCTAGTATAAAGTCTCGTGGAAAGGATTAAGACATCGCAAACCGAGGCCTTATTGGAAGAGAACCTCAAGGATGAAGTAATGGTCAAGCAACGCCTAATCTTGACTGAAGATAGTCGGGGGATTAAATGTTTTGATGGAAGAGTTTGAGTGCCAAAGATTGGTGGGAATCGGGAGCTGCTGTTGGAAGACACGCATAAGTCCAAATACTCTATCCACCTGGAGAGTAGAAAGATGTATAGGGACTTGAAGTTACAATATTGGTGGCCAGGTATGAAGTTAGATGTGGCAAGCTATGTGGAGCGATGTGTGACTTGTTCGCAAGTGAAGGCCAAGCACCAACGACCTTATGGGAACCTTCAACCGTTAGAAATACCCGAGTGGAAATGGGACAAGATTACTATGGATTTTGTGACCAAGCTGCCGAAGACTTTGAGAGGGAACAACACCATTTGGGTGATCGTTGATCGGTTGACGAAGAGTGCACATTTTCTAGCAATGCGGGAAACCTTGCCAATGGATAAGTTGGAAAAGCTTTACATAGATGAAGTGGTCTCTAGGCACGGTATACCTTTGTCTATAGTCTCCGATCGTGATAGTCGTTTCACCTTGAGGTTTTGGGGAGCCCTATATCAAGAGTTGGGCACACGGGTGAACTTGAGCACGACATACCACCCACAGATGGACGAACAGAGTGAAAGGACAATTCAAACCTTGGAGGACATGCTCAAATCTTGTGTGATCGATTTTGGCGGTAGTTGGGATACCCATCTAACTTTGGTAAAGTTCGCATACAACAATAGTTACCACTCTAGCCTTGGGATGGCACCATTTGAAGCGCTGTACGGACAAAAGTGTAGAACCCCGTGTGTTGGCTAGAGGATGGAGAGAAGCAATTTGCCGGGTCGGAAATTGTGCAAGAGACGGCCGACAAAGTCAAGTCGATTCTAGAACGATTGAAAGCGGCGCAAGATCGCTAGAAAAGTTACGCCGACAAGAAGGGAAGATCGGTAGAGTTCCAAGTGGGGGATCGTGTGATGTTGAAGGTGTCCCCTTGGAAGGGATTGATCCGGTTCGAAAAGCATGGAAATTTAAGTCCCCATTTTCTTGGACCATTCACCATTCTTGAGCGTATTGGACTCCAAGCATACAAATTAGACTTAGCACCAGAGATGGACGAAATCCACCCTACATTCCATGTGTATTATCTGCGAAAGTGCTTGGCGGAAGAAGAGAGTGTTATACCATTATCCGAGATTCGAGTGGACGACCACCGTTGTGTCGAAGAACCTGAAGCCATTATGGAAAAAGTAATCAAGAAACTTCGACATAAAGAAGTGACAATAGTGAAGGTGCAATGGAACCATCATCGCGGTGCGAATGTGACATGGGAAGTGGAGGAGGACATGAAGCATCGATATCCTCGTTTGTTTGATTAGATTGGGATTTTGGGGACGAAATCCATTCCAAGGTGGGGAGGATGGTATTGTGATCTGGTTAGCCAAGGTAGTAGAATGGAAAAGACGAAATCTTGGCAGTGCTTGGTGCGGCTTACCGCACGGGTGGAGCTGTGCGGATAACAGTGCGGGTCTCTGTCCATCCGTAACTTCAGTGCTCCGCACGGCTCACGGTGAGATTGAACCCTCGTGGGCACTCGCACGGAAACCCGCATGGGCGCGTAGACCCAATTAAAAGGGAAAATCGGCCAAAACCCTCATTTTATCAAATCTAACTTAGAGAACTCCTGGAGGCTACGTTTTTCTCCCTTTGGTTTGGTAAGTTTCATCTCCCAACCTTTCTTTGTCATAAATGCTCCTACCAACCTTATCTTTTGATCATTTATGGTAATCTTGTTGGTATTTAGGCATCCATTGTTGTAGATTCAAGTCTCCTCAAGATCCTAGCTTCACCTCCTTAAGCTTTTGAATTTAGGGTTTTGAAATACAACCCTACCAGGTGAGTTCATCCTTTTATAAAACTCTATACATGTTAAAATATTATTTTAACCTAATAGACATCTCCATTTTCATTATGTAACTTGGGGTGCATTCTCACCCAAAACCCTATTTTGGAGATTCTAGGGTTCATATGTGTGGAAAGGATTTTGAGAAAAGGTGAAGAGGATATCCTGGATATATGTATGAAGAAAGCTTGTCATTATGTTTTCTATCCTCTAGTTTCAAGGATTTATGATAAATGGGTTTATGCTATTTCCATCTAACTGCTGATAAATTTGCATATTGGAAAATTGTTTACCATAACCATGGATGGAGAAATTGGAACCTCTTGGTGATATTGTGCAAGTATTATGAGAAAAACCTTCTTTTATAAATATTTGAACATACATCTTAGCATTGAAGCACCGGTTAGCTTTTTAGCTCATTGTGACATATTTGGTTGCATTGGGAGTCTTGACCCCATCATTGTTGTGCATTTGGTCCGACGTTGGAGACGTTAGTTTCCCTCGTCGAGGCACGTTTAGGCATCGGATTGGGTTATAAGTCCTACGTGCTAAGTATTACGATATTGGATGAGGATCTCAACGTAAGGGCCCTTTGGGTTGAAGTTGACTTTCCACGGGTCTTCTTGTTTTAGGTTAGATTACTAGGTTGTTGTACTTTATTCTTCGTTTGATTGTTTGTAAAGGCTACAATCATATTCCCCGTTCTCGGGATGATACATTGGGTTTGTTATGTCAGGTTTTAATTCACTCTGGTTTACCCAGTTTATATTCGTCATATTGCGAAATTTTTGAATTTTTATTCCTCTAAAATTTAGGGTGTTACACCAAATGCATAAAATCTAGCACCTTCCGTTATTCTGAAAATTAGGCCTATTACTTACGAGTGGCTCTCCCCAACATGTGAAGAGTTAGCTCGTGCAATTAAAGAGCCTCTTCCACTACGCCCTTTGCTCTCTCCACACCCTCACCATTTTCTTCATTTATAGCAGGTTTGATCTTCATTCCATGTACTAATAGATAACCTCCAAATATGTTTGCCATAATAGAAGAACAAATTGTACAAATATATTACCTCCAGAATTGAATCCAAAGATAAACAAGTTAAGAAAAAACAAGAAAATATGTTAACAGAAAGAAAAAAAGTTACCAACAAATCAGATTAAGACACCTAACAACTTTGTAATTAGCAGAATATGGAATACAATGAGAAGATGAAATTACTTTCAGTACAATATGTATATAACTGCAATGTGACTTTAAATGGTGCAATGGATTCATGCATCTTCAGAGAGAGACAGAACAATCTAAGGGAACCCAAAAAACGGTGTTCTTCATATTATGCAATTCTGTTTGAAGCTCAGATATAGATACTGAAGTAGTTGAGTGGCTTCTGAGTTCTTTAATTTGTGCCTTCAGCGCTGCTATCTCCAGAGATGAAATGGTGGTCTGCTCCCAGACTTGTTTTCCAACTCCTGAATTGAATTCTATTGGTAGAATCAAGGAGTTGGGTCTTCAGAGTTGAAACCTCTGCCTTGAGTTTAGCATTTTTAGAGACAAGGGCAGAGGTCTCTGCGCCGTCAATTCCTTGAAGTTTATGCTCTTTCAAGGAGCCTCTGATCTCTTCACTGAATCTTTTGAACTCTGATTTAGTGAGAAGACCAGAGATGGGTAACTTGGCAACAACACATGCTGCCAATTTGTCCTTGAGTTTTGAGGAGCCTTCATTCAGAGATGGCTTGTTGTTGTCTCTGGAAGGACTTCCAATTTGTCCTCGATGCAACTTTGTTACATCTCCAAGCGTTCTGTCCTCTTCCACATCCTCTACCTCAGATTCAGAGGATGGAAAGTGAATGTGGGAGTTGACCGTGTGATCTAGACAGGTCAATCCTTGTGCTTTGAGGTCTAACCAATGTCCCTGAGTTGGACATATGCTACGTGAAATCTTGAAGGATTTTAGAGGTCTAGGGGATTGATGGGGATATGCCACAGAGGCATCATCATGTGTAGGTTGCTCTGGCGTACTCCGAGGCAATTGAGTACTTATAGTTTCAATGGCCAAGTCCTTTTGGGAGGACTTGTCCAGATTGGTGGTTTCCTCTGGCTAGTGTACTTCAAAGGTAGAAATAGGTACTTCTGTAGTGGATAGTTGGTTAAGGTTCGAGGTGTGCACCTCTGCTTCAATAGCCGCAACATCTGGATCATGTTGGCTAGATGGTGTGGAAGCAGCGGGAGTTGGAGATGGGGGGGGGGGGGGTCCTAAAATGGATGTGCCATAGGGAATCTTTTTCTACTATAAGCTCCTTGGTTTCTATGAAGGTAGAAATCTCTAGAATCTCATAGTCCATAGGGGACTCTCTGCTCTCTGAATCCTCAGAGCTAGTCTCTGAAGACTCATTCTCACTCTCTTCAGATCTAGAAGAGCTACTCTATTCTCTAGTCTCTGAAGGTGACTCCTCAGCACCCTCTTTGACAGCCTCCTCAGATACTCTGTCATCTATCTCAACTTTGGCTTCTCGTAAGGTGATACCCTCTGGTTCATTCCTTAGAGTGTTCTGTACTTCAGGGTCCTATGATCCTTCTGAAGAAGAATCACTCTGGTTCTCTCTCACTGGTTTAGGACCTAAGTGTGTTGGGGTTCCCAGAACTGGTTCTAGTTCTTGGGCAACACGAAGGTAAGAATCTAAGGCTACAGAATTAGAATTTACCTATTTCAACATCATCTAAGGAATTCTCTTTGCCTATGGATGTCCTTCTGGAAGAATTGTTGGCTTGAAGCTATTCATGATGTAGAAAAGAGTTTTGCTTTGATCATCATAAGCAATGTTCGAAAAAGCTCGCCGCAACAGCCGCCATGGTGTGCCGTGGCTTAAGGCTTGTATCTCACGCCACGTTATTCCTGAGGCACGCCACGGCGTAATGCGTGGTTTTTGTAACACGATATTTGATTTTACTTATCTTTTTAATGTCTTATTTATTAGTTTTAAACATATAACTTAATTTAAATTACTTAGTACATTGATTTATTGAGTCATAGTAGAAAACATATGTTTATGTATATAATTTTATATATGAGATACAAATTTTCCGCCATAAGTCACGCCTTGAGAAACGTCGTGACCTTGCCATGGCTTCCAAGGCTTGAGGCTTGACCTCGCCGTCACGCCACACCTCACGCTATTTAGAACCTTGATCATAAGTTAGAATATGAAGTCTGTCAATAGCAGCCTTGATGATCAGTGCGAGGAATCTAGGAAAGGAGATGGAGGGTACTGTGGTGGATGAGTGAAGTTGTTTAGGATCCTTGGCTAGGCACTTGTTCTTCTTCTCCACTACAGTGAGGATTTCATCAAAGAAGATGCCAGCCATGTCAATGTTGCGGTTAAAGAACAACGCATACATGATGGTGAGGATTTCAGGAATGGTCTGGTCCATGCTTCAAAGTTTGCAGGTTAGGGTTCAGTTCAAAACTGAGAACACGAAGTTCCAGATTGGGGGTAGATGTTGCCTTCGAAACTTACTCAAACGAGTAATTTTAGTATTGTATCCTAGAAATCGTAGAAATAGAATGCGGGTTTCAGAAGTAGGTCTTTGTTCGAATCCTGAAATTTCGAGTTCTTCAACCTTCAGTAAATAGATTACATCACGAAGAACAGTTGGTGTGATGACAACCTGACATTTAACCACTTGGGAGATTTCAAACTCCCCAACTATTCCTCTATGTTTTTTGCTGTAATGGCTTGTCGAGAACCATTCCTGGACGAATGTCAGTGGTACTTCAGTTGTTGTAGCAGTGAGAGCATGGGTGAGTTTGTAGTTCGCGAGAAACTCACAGATAAAGTGGTAGGTTTCTTCAAACTTTGGTGAATCGAGTCTCACCATGTGGTTGTTATCTTTGATTTGAAATCGATAAATGCGAGAGATTTCCCTAGATTTGGGAATGAGTTTGCACCATTCACTAGTAGTACCAGATTGAGCCATTTGAAAGATCGTGGTGAAGAAGATGAAGTTTTGAGAGAGAAAAGTTTTCTCGAGAGTGATTGTGCATGTGAAAAATGGACTTTCAAATATAAAATTGATTTTATAGCCTAATGTGGAAAATAACACTCGAGTGTAAAAAGGTGAAACGGCAGTGATTAGACCTTTTGGGTTGAGGTCGTTCTACCCTTCTCTCATTCCTGTGGTGACACGTGTTTTTGGTAACTGTAGCACATAATTGCTTGGTTGCCAAAAGATAAGTAATAAAAAAAAATTACCACGCGTGCTGACTAGACAAACTCTTCACCTTATCATCTGAATGAACCTTTTGTTTTGAGAGTAATTAAGATTATCACAAGTTTAGAATGATTCAGAGATTCTGAAATCCTATCAACTAATGATTTAGAGATTCTGAAAGAAAAGAGACTCTGATGTGTGTTGTCATGCTCTCTTATTAGTTTATTTCTCCCCCTTGACCAAAGATGAGATAAGATTAGAGGCTCTGATATGAAGAGCAGAGACTCTGAAACTTCCAATATTTTCTAGCTCCCCTTGACAAATGATGGATACTTTTATTTTCTCCCCCTTGATTTATGCTTAGTCGTACAAAATTAGATCATTTTCACCATGCTTGTTTAGAAGTCCAAAGTCACTGAAACGGGTCTCAGAGGCTCTGAGTTCAAATATGTTACTCCAGTGTCAGACGCTTTGATGTAAGGATAAGAGACTCTGAAGTTCTTTAGAGTTAAGTAGACATATTTAGCATTCCCAACATGCTAATCAAGAAATTGAACATTCGTTCATCTAAGGCTTTTGTGAAAATATCAGCAAGTTGGAGATCAGTTGGTACAAAATACATCTCAATTGTGCCTTTTCAACATGGTCTTTAAGGAAATGATACTCGACATCAATATGCTTTGTCTTGGAATGTTGCACTGGATTTGCAGAGATGGCAATGGCACTTATGGAGTCACATAGAATGGGAATTCTATTGAATTGTAATCCATAGTCTCTGAGTTGATTTCTCATCCAAATGAACTGTGAACAACAACTACCAGCAGCAACATATTCTGCTTCTGCAGTAGAAGTTGATACACAATTTTGCTTCTTTGATGACCAACTCACTAGCTTTTTTCCCAAGAGTTGACAACACCCAGAGTTGCTCTTTATGTCTAGTTTGTATCCTGCATGATCTGCATCAGTTTATGTTGTTAGCTCAAAACTAGAGAGTTTTGGATACCAGAGTCCCAGTGAAGGTGTGCCTCTGAGGTATCTGAACAATCTCTTTATTGTAGATAAGTGAGATTCCTTTGGATTAGCTTGATATCTAGCACAGAGACATGTTGCAAACATTATATCAGGCCTACTTATAGTTAAGTATAATAGTGAACCTATCATGCCCCTGTAGGTTTTGACATCCACAGATTTTTCTGAAGGATCAGAGTCAAGTTTGACTCCTGTGGCAATAGGTGTTCTCATGGAAGTTGAATCATTTAGTTTGTACTTTTTCAAAATATCAAATACATACTTAGATTGATTTATAAAAGTACCCTATGATATTAGTTTTACTTGAAGTCCTAGAAAGAATGTTAATTCTCTCATGAGACTCATTTCAAATTCACTCTTCATCAACTCTGAAAACATATCACAATACTTTTGATTTGTAGAGCCAAAGATAATGTCATCAACATATATTTGTACTAGAAGCATTTCATTCTTATATCTCTTGATGAATAGTGTGGTATCAATTGTTCCTTTTTCAAATCCATTATCAATCTGAAAGAAGGAAAAAGTTGCATACCATTCTCTGGGAGCTTGTTTAAGGCCATACAGAGATTATCAAGGTGATAAACATGGTTTGGAAACTCTGTACTTTCAAATCCAGGTGGTTGCTGGACATATACTTCTTCATTAAGTTTACCATTAAGAAATGCTGATTTAACATCCATTTGATAGACTTTGAATCCTTTGTGTGTAGCATAGGCTAAGAATATTCTGATTGCTTCTAGCCTAGCCACAGGTGCAAAGGTTTCATCATAATCAATGCCTTCTTCTTGGCAATATCCCTTAACAACCAGTCTAGCTTTGTTTCTGATTATAATGTCATTTTCATCCTTTTTGTTTCTGAAAACCCATTTAGTTTCAATAGCAAAGTTTCCTTTAGGAAGGGGGACTAGGGTCCCGACTTTATTTCTCTCAAATTCTTGAAGATCATCCTGCATGGCATTGATCCAATCAGGATCTTCAAGTGCTTCATTTACCTTTTTGGGTTCAATTTTGCTTAAGAAATTTACAAAAAGGCATTCATTGATAGTAACTGATCTTGTATTGATTCCTTCTAAAGGAGATCCTATGATTTGATCATGGGGGTGGTCTCTTGTCCATCTTGTCATGGAGCATGACTTTGGGGTGGAGTTTGAGCTTCAGAGATGACAGGTGGTGACATCTCTGTTGTGCTATTCAGAGGCTCTAAAGTGGGTTCCAGAGATGGTGAAGCAGGTTCTGGAGTCTCTTCAATATATGTGTTTGGAGCTTCTTCAGATGTCTCTTGTTCACCTTCTGCTTCTAAAGATTCTTGTTCTTTAACTTGTCTTGATTCATTACTTGGACCTGTATTGAAGGAAGTAGAAGGTGCAGTATCAGAGGGACCAGAAAGTGTTGTACCTGTAGTTTGTGGTTCCTCTGAAGTAGTTCCGTGGGCATCTCTGAAGATAATTTCATAGTTATCATCATCATCAAACAAATCTTCAAATATTCTGCTTTGCTCATATTCCCTTAATCTTGATGATTTAGAGGCATTTTTAGCTGTGGTTTGGACAGTTAGCTTGTCAGAGCTTTTGGTATCATCAAAGGATACATTGACACTCTCTTGGATGGTTCTTGTTCTCAGATTGAACAATCTGAAGGCTTTTGAAGCTAAAGAATAACCAATGAATTTTCCTTCATCTGCCTTATTGTCAAATTTTCCAAGAGATTCTCTGTCATTCAATATGTAACACCTGCACCCAAAAACATGAAACCAATGAATTTGCCTTCATCTGCCTTCTTGTCAAAATTGCCAAGAGATTCTCTGTCATTCAATATGTAACACCTGCACCAAAAAACATGAAAGTATTTTACATTTGGATTTCTGTTGTTAATGAGTTCATATGATGTTTTCTTAAATCTTTTGACAGTTGTGGCTCTGTTTTGGGTAAAAAATGATGTTGCCACTGCTTCTACCCAAAAGTTGGTTGAAAGATCAGATCCTGCAAGCATTGTTCTTGCAGCTTCAACTAGAGTTCTATTTTTCCTTTCAACAACACCATTTTGTTGAGGTGTTCTTGATGCAGTTAATTCTGGCATTTCTAAACTCTGTTCCATTGTCACTTCTCAGTTTCTGGATTTTGCTGTTGAACAAAACCTGCATTCTTCTTAACAACTTTATCAAGATTTCGGGTACATCAGACTTGGCTCTGATGAATTCTATCCAAGTATATCTCGAGTATTCATCAATTAAGACAAAAATATACCTTTTACCTGACAAACTCTGCACAGAGATAGGACCACAGAGGTCCACATGAAGCATATGCAGAGGTTTGGACAATTATTATCACTTTTGGTTTTGTAGGAAGATCTTTTCATTTTTCCCATTTCACAAGCAGAACAAAGATGACATTTGTTAAACTTTAGAGATGGTAATCCCTTAACCAGATTAAGTTTGACTAACTTATCAAGTGATGAAAAGTTCAAATGAGAGAACTTCTGATTGTCCCGGAAATACCAGTTCCTTATCACATAAACATATATATAATAACAAACAAGAGATTAAACAAACCTGCATTTGATATTCAATCCAAATGGTTACAAGGTTTTCTCTTGAATGTTTTCTCACTAAGCTCTCTCTCTCTAGAATTGTTTCTCTCTTGCACTTCCAAGAAAAGTGGCGGCTGAATATTCTCAATATGCACACACACTCTTTCACCCTACAAACCTAGAGCCTAATTGGCCTACACACCTATTTTAGGAAAAACACTAAAATAAATAAAAATACAAATAAAAACAACTTTCACTATTTATTACAAAGGACCTAGACTTTTATTGAGAGTGACATTTCAACCTTGACTTGAATCTTTCATCTTCAATCTTGATGATCTTGAATCCAATAAATCTATGATCTAACAATCTCCCCCTTTGGATCAAGATCATTACTAAAAAGATTTAGCAATCCAATTCTTCTCTTTAAGCACAGAAAGAATCTCCCTCTTTGTCTTCAAAAATGTAGCAATCTCCCAAAAGATGTAGATAAAATCTCTTTCTTATGATGGAAAGAAATTATCTCCCGATTTAGCGTAGAATGCTTTAGCATAGTATCTTCAAAGAAAAATTCTCAAAAACATTGAAACTTTTTGACTTGGACATTTCTTTAATCTTATGTTCTCCCATTTCTTGATTAGCTCTCCCCCTTTTTGATGAATTGAGCATCGATATCATCAAAACTTCGCCACAAGAAATGTCTTTGACTATACTGATTTTTTCATGAACCTCTGATTCACCGTCAACCTGCTAAGATATTCATCTAGATCTTTTCAAATCCAGACAAATTAGAAATGTAACCCCTGAATCAACAAATGAATCAGTTAATATACCTGTCAGTAACACTAAGTTACTGTGTGTAATAAATACACATTGGAAAGGAGCTTTTTGATGTTCACTCCCCCAGGGCTTCCATTCAATCATCGAAACACCACAAAGGTAATCTCTATGAACGTTATGACAAAGAAACAAATTCCTTGTGTGTTCGTGCAAGTGATAGAAAGAATTAAACACACGATGATTGCTTATAAGGCTCAAAATGTGTAAACCACTGAGACAACAATTAGTTAAACACAGACTCAATGTGCATTAGTGAAGTGTGAAGGTGGGGCAGACTTCCTTCTTTTCAATATCCTGATTTTCCAAATGAAAATCAGATAGCATATGTGTTGCGTCCCCTTTGAAAATGAAACATTTTCTTGTTAAGAAGAAAATGAGTGGTTGGTGGGGTTTTTGTCAAGAGTTGGCATGGGCTAGCTGCCTGTTTCAATAATGTTCACCAAAGAGTTGTGAATCATTAGAATTGTGGTTGCCCGACTCAGAAAAAGTTGGTGCAGAGTTCTGATATTCTTTTAACTCTGTTCTCACGCCCTCTTTCTTTTAAACATTAAGCTTACTCTAACCAAAATCTCTTTTTCAGTTTACCTCAACACACATCCCACACTCATTTCTTTCGGACTCCTCACACTTAATCACTAAAGGATTAACTTTTTGGGTAGGAAACACTGGTTAACGTGAATCCATAGAAGTTCAGTTAAGTCCTAGCACAAAGAAATCCCATATTTTCCTATAAAGCATGTGTTGCTCAGATGATTTAACTTTATCAGTTAAAACGCAAATACAGGTCAAATGTATGTAGTTCAGAAAACATTTAAAGTCACACTTCTAATTCATGAAATCTGTTTGCGAATCGGGAAGTGGTTTGAACATTTAAGAACAATGTTTTCTTATGATTGAAAGTTGTCCTTCTTTCAACCATAGATGAGATGAAGATAGGGAATTATACCTTTTGCATGCTGTCTTACATCTCATGAAGTCAAGCTTAAAGTCATAAATATATGATCTTGTAAGCATCTCTCAAACTGCAAAAGTCTAAAGGTCATAGTCAAAGAATCTTTATTCACAGAAATTAAAATGACATAAAGCTGTAAAACATATAAAGTACGAGTTCTGATCTGAAGTAATCAGAAGTCATAGCCATACTCTTTTGACTTGAAAAGGCTGCCCCTAAAATCATGCATTACAAAAGATTTGACAAATAAGTAAATGTAGAAATTAGATATGCTCCCCCTCAAGATAACAATGATCATTTATGAAGTACTTCTCACACTCCCCCTGAGATCATGAACAAACTATGAAACAACAAATATCTTGCGGAAATGATGATAAAGAAATGATGAAAAATTACAATAAAAAAAACTTTAATAGGTAATTACTGATTAGACCTTTAGATTTTGCATAAAAAACTTAGATACAAGAAAATTGAATCTCTTTTCATCTAAAGGTTTGGTAAACAAGTCTGCAAGTTGGTAATTAGTTTTTACAAAGTAAAGTTCTATTGTACCTTTTTCTACATTATCTTTTATAAAGTGATACCTGACATCAATGTGCTTTGTTTTAGTGTGGTGAACAGGATTAGCTGATATGGCGATAACGCTCTTCGAGTCATAATAGATCGGTATTTTATCAAACTTGAATCCAAAGTCTCGAAGTTGTGTTCGCATCCACAAGACCTGAGAGCAACAACTGGCAGCAGCTACATACTTTGCTTCAGCAGTCGATGTGGAAACACATAATTGTTTATTTGACGCCCAACTAACGAACTTGTCTCCAAGAAGTTGAATATGACCTGAAGTGCTCTTCCTGTCCAACATGCACCCTGCATGATCTGCGTCTGAATAAGCAATTAGTTCAAACCCTGTATCCTTAGGATACCACAGACCAAGATCTGCAGTCCCCTTCAGATATCTAACGATCCGTTTGACAACAGCTAAATGGGATTCTTTAGGGTCAGCCTGATATCTTGCACACAAGCATGTTGAAAACACTATATCTGGTCTACTTGAAGTAAGATACATTAAAGACCCTATCATACCTCTATAAGTCCTAACATCAACACTTTTTCCTAAAGAATCAGTGCTAATCTTAGTACCTGGTGCCATTGGGGTTCCAATCGGTTTACAATTTTCTATTTTGAATCTCCAAAGAATATCAAAAATGTACTTAGATTGGTTAATAAAAATCCTCGTTGAAAACTGTTTTACTTGTAATCCGAGAAAGAAATTCATCTCTCCCATCATACTCATTTGAAATCGTGACACCATGAGATTTGAAAAGTTCTTACAGTATTTGGGATTTGTAGAACCAAATATAATATCATCTACATATATCTGAATAAGAATGATATCAGCTTTCTTCTTTTTAATAAACAAAGTGGTATCGACTTTACCTTTTAAAAAACCTTACTTGACCAATAATTGAGATAGAACATCATACCAGGCGCGAGGTGCTTGTTTCAGACCATACAAGACTTTATCCAAGATGTAGACGTGATTAGGCTTATCTGGATTTACAAATCCTTCTGGCTGAGAGACGTAGACTTCCTCCTTAAGAATGCCATTTAGAAAGGCAGTCTTCACGTCCATCTGGTAGACATTGAAGTTCTTGTGAGCTGCGTAGGCTAGAAACATGCGGATTGCCTCTATACGCACTACTGGAGCATACGTCTCATCGTAGTCAATGCCTTCCTCTTGCCTATATCCCTTGGCAACAAGTTTGGCTTTGTTCCTTATAACAATACCATCTTCGTCCTTCTTGTTTTTGAATACCCATTTAGTTCCAATCACGATCTTTCCTTCTGGTTTTGGAACTAGCCTCCAAACCTTCAGGGCTTCAATTTGGTTTAATTCTTCTTGCATGGCAGACACCCAATCCGAATCAGCAAGAGCTTCTGATACTCGAGTAGGCTCTATTTTGCCGAGGAATGAGTCATGCATACATTGATTCAAAGTTGATGACCTAGTTTGCCCCGACTTGTTGAGATCTCCAATTACTTGGTGAATAGGGTGCTCTTTGGTCCAGCGATGTTCATGAGGAAGTGGATTAGATGAAGATTGATCATGGTTGTCATCTAAAAATCCACTTTCAGGTTCTTCAGATTGAACATCATGAGGGAGGGATTCACTTGAAGTAATTGGTGCAGAAGCTTCAGTAGGTACAACTTGTTCAGTCTGTTGATCTGTCCGTACATCACATCCTACTGACACAGCAACTTCTGACTCATCATTAGTAGATACAACTTCAACTATTGGAGTAGGCATTTGAACTAGAATATCTTGCTGAATCGGGGAATTTGGTTCAGTAGAAACATCTAAAGTGGTTGGATGATCAATCGTTGAATCTTCAATCCTGTCAACCACAACAGGTTTATTCACATTAGATCCAAGATATTCATCATAAAACAATTCAAATAAAAGATCTAAATCAGATAAATTATTAGAAGACGTTGATGCTTCATCTGATTTGTTCACTTGAGACACATGTTCTGGACTGATTTGTCCAGAAGCTAATAATTCTGTTATCACGGGTTCTGAACTGAAGTGTTCAGAAGCTATATCTTCATCGAATGTAACATTGACGCTCTCAACCACAGTCTTTGACTTCTTCAGGTATACACGGTATGCAGCAAATGTCGAAGAATAGCCGATAAAGATGCCCTCATCCGCCTTAGCGCTGAACTTATTCAGTCTCTCTCTGTCATTTAGCACAAAACACTTGCAACCAAAAACATGAAAATATTTAATGGTTGGTGTTAGGTTGTTGATCAACGCATACGGAGTCTTTTGAAATCTGCGGTGTATCATAGACCGATTTTGAGTGTAACACGCAGTCGACATAGCTTCAACCCACAGAAATAGAGGTAAGTCGGATTGACTGAGCATAGTACGAGCGGCCTCGACTAGCGTACGGTTTCGCCTTTTGACTATTCCATTCTGTTCAGGCGTACGTGCAACAGAGTATTGATGTGTTATCCTGACCGATTCGAGATACTCTTCAACTGTCTTGTTCTTAAACTCTATGCCGTTGTCAGTTCGGAGAAGCTTGACTGTTTCTGCAGATTCACCTGGATCGTCTTTAGAAATGTAATGAGAACTTCGGGCGTCTCATCTTTTGACCGTAGAAATTTGACCCACGTGTACCGCGAATAATCGTCCACAATAACTAACACGTATTTCATTCCACCTAAGCTTTGCGTTCGCATAGGACCACAGAGATCCATATGCAACAACTCTAAAGGAGAGTTGGTACTCGGTTAAGGCTTCGATTTGTGTGGAGCTCTCTTCATCTTTCCTTTTTTCACACGCTACACACAAGTGTTCCTTTTCGTACTTGAGTTCAGGAAGTCCTTTTACTAGCTTTTTACTGACTAGTTTATTGATGTACCGAAAGTTGAGGTGAGAGAGCCGTCGATGCCATAGCCATCTCTGTGCATCGAGGCTTTTGAGAGTAGACACACCTGATTGTCAGTTTGGACCTTTGACAAATTAATGGTGTAGAGGTTTGACTTGCGAGTGCCGACCAAGAGTTCTTTCTCGTCTTCAGTGCGTACCGAACATTTCTTGGCCTTGAAATTAACCTCTAGGTCGTTGTCACAGAACTGCCCAATACTAAAAAGGTTGTGTCCTAAGCCTTCAACATAGCTTACCTTCTTAATCATGACATTTTCGTGTACCACATCACCATAACCCAGAATTGGTGAAAAATGATCATTTCCAAATCGAACTGTGCCGCAGTATTTCTCTGTAAAGTTAGTCAACAGACTTTTCTGCCCGGTCATATGCTTGGAACATCCGCTATCCAAGTACCACATATAACGGGTCTGCACAAGAGAAATTAAGAAACACGAGGTTTAGATATCCATATAAAAACTAGGAGTAAAGACTTTTGAGCATTGAAGTGCGGGTCTTGAACTGTAGTATTCAAGAGCCATTGTTTCTTTCACTCTACATTTACCTGACATTCCTGTAACACAGATTCAACCTTTTTCTTTGGTATCCATTTGTATTTGGGTCCAACTGTGTTAGCACAAGATTTTGGTACCCATTGAAATTTGGGTCCGCTTTTCTTTTGAAAACTATATGAAGAATTGGAACGATAAGAATATGCATGATAATTTCCAAACCAAACATCAGAATATTTACGAGAAGCATAATCATATCTATCATAATTTGAAAACTTTCTAGCAGAGGGAGATAACTGGAATAATTGCCGTATGGAATATTTCTTGTGAGAATCAACAAGTTTTGGTTTAAAATTAGCAAATCCACAATCAAATCATCTTTACTAGCAGTCTTTCTATTACAATCAAAACTAGAAAATGATTTAGCATTCTCGTCTATCTTCTGTTTTGGTAGCCATTCCGACTTAACTCCAAGCTTTTTCTTTCTCAAATCTGAAACATTTGACACTTTAGAGTTAGAAAGGTGAGAATCAACCAAATGCTTCTTCTTTGACTTACTAGTGGTGATCTGTTTCTGTGAATTTCCGGATTTCTTCTTCTTACCTTTGGCAACTTTGGATTTCACAGAAATTGATTTATCAACTTTCGTTGAAGTTTCACCTTTTTCAAACATACTTGGTAATCCAAAGGAATTAACAACAAATGAGGAATGATTAGGAAGTTTAACATTAAAGTCAAAATCACCAAGACAGTCATCTAAACCACCATTAGAGTTTAGAAAATCAAACTCATTATCAAGTGAACCAGACCTATCATCAGATTTTAAAGCCTTGGATAATTTAGAAAACTCAGTATTTTTGAACACAGTAGAAAATACAGTTTTGTTAGGGCTACTTTGTTAGTTAAATAGAAGTTCAAGGTAAATTATGTCAAGTTATTATAGTTGTAAGCTTGTTGGGCCTTAAAGCCCATAAGCCCAATAGGCCTACGAGCCTGCATATTTAAAGTTGTTTCTCTTTCATTTGTTAGTTAGAGAAATTCATTATTCAGTTTTCTAGTCATTAGGTTTACATACCCTAATCAGAAATTCTCTCTGTAAACCTAAACCCTTTGATTGAATATTAATCATATGACTAGTTGTTGTGGCCTATAATTTGTTCATCATTGTTCTTATTTACTAGTGATTGCACTACACTGAGATCTACAATTGGTATCAGAGCAGATAGGCAAAAAGGTTTGATCCAGTAAAAAGGTTTGTCTGAAACCCTAAGATAAATTACTTGTATTAATTGCTTTACTTGCGTTAATTGATTGTTAGTGTTTACTTTCTATGGTTATCTGATTATTTGTTTTCTGCAAAGTTAAGTTTTTTTTTAGTATCTGTGTATCGATCGAAATTTTTTTCTGGAAATTTTTTTTCTTCTATCGATCGATTCTGGTTCTATTTTTCTGCAATCCTTCGGTCTAAGTGTGCTCTATCGCATCCGGTCGATTGTTTGTTTATCTGGGCTTTATTCAATCGAAGATCGAAGGTTCTAGTTTTGGTTTCGATCGAATATCAGAAATTCTTCGGGTTCTTCGGTCGTTCTTCGGGTTCTTCGGTCTTAATCGTTATATTTGTGGTTATCTTTTTTTAAAGTCTTTCGACCTGAGTATTCGACCGGACAAGTGTGCTCCGGTCTTGTCCCTTCGACCGAATAAAAGTGCTCCGGTCTTGTCTCTTCGACCGAATAAGAGTGCTCCGGTCTTGTCCCTTCGACCGAATAAGAGTGCTCCGGTCTTGTCTCTTCGACCGAATAAGAGTGCTCCGGTCTTGTCCCTTCGACCGAATAAGAGTTCCTCCGGTCTTGTCCTTCGACCGGATACGTGTGTCCCCGGTCGTATCATTCGACCGGATAAGTGTATCCCCGGACGTGTCTTTCGACCGGATACCTGCTCCCTCCGGGCATACCTTCGACCGGATATTGTTTGACCTGATTTTCTGATTAGACCAAGTGTTTCTGTGTTTCTTCTATTTTATTGTATTTGGATCATCCTGCTTGCCTAATGATCATTACAGTGCTTTTAAGTTAAGAAGTAAAGATGAACTCAAGAGATGCTCTAGCCATCGGTTCTGACCAAAAGCCCCCGGTGCTCTTTCGGGGAGAGTACCCTCAGTGGCATGACCGATTTATGAATTTCATAGAAGCAAAATCTAATTATGAAAAAATATATAAATGCCTGACTGAGGGTCCACAAGAGTGGCCAATGAAAGTGATACCAGAAAACCCAGCTGAAGGATGGCCAGAGCGACAGATTCGGAAGTCGATTGGTGATTTTACTAAGGATGAAAAGGAAATGTACGAGGCAGAAAAGCTGGCAAAATCGTACCTTCTTCAAAGTCTACCGAATGACATCTATGCTTGCATAGATAGCTTCAAGGACTCATCAAAAAAGATGTGGGACCAAATAGAGAAGATGATGATGGGAAGCCATATCAATAACCAGCTAAAGGTGACCAACTGTATCACCAGATATGATGGGTTTAAAGCACGAAAGGGTGAAACGCTGACGGAAACCTACGAAAGGTTTAATATGCTTCTGAATGATCTTCAGAAAAATAAGATCACAAAGACGAACACGGAAAACAACATAAAGTTTATGAACAACTTACAGCCTGAGTGGAAACCGTTCGTCTCCCATATACGCCACACTCAGACCTTGGAGAAGCTGTATCTTCACGAACTCTATGAAATGCTGCTCCAAGATGAAGAAGAAGTGATGGAACTTATTGGGAAAGCTGAGGAAAAGCCAGCAACTGATCAAATAGCTCTAGTATCTGAGAGAAGAGGCAAGTCCGTCAGCCGATCATCTGGAAAAGATCCCGTGCTGAGTGATTCTGAACCTGAAGATCCAGATAGCGACTCGGATCCAGAACTTGCCAAGATGAAAGAAGCAATGGTTTTTCTCACTCAAGCATTTCAAAAGAGGAAGTTTTTTAACAAGACTTCCAACAAGCAAAGAATCTCTACTCGACGTGATCATCGAGAAAAGTCTGAAGGTAATAGTCGTTTTGAAGCTGGTAAGAAGCCTGATTGGCGAAATGAAGAAAAGCCGAAAGACGAACCGATCAAATGTTACAACTGTGGTCGGTTAGGTCATTTCGCCAAAGATTGTCGCAAGCCAATTGTGCGCAACGCCGACTACTACCGAGCCAAGATGCTTCTTGCAAAAGAAAAGGAAGCCGGTAAAGCCCTAATGGCTGAAGACGATTACTGGTTACAAGTGTCGGATGAAGAACCTGAGGATGCTGAAGCTCATTTGTGTTTTATGGACAACCATTCATCACCATCCGATACTGATGAAGAAGATCACAATGCTCCCTGCCAGGTATGTGCCCCTTTCCATGAAGCTTTACTTGATCAGATGCAACTTTCTATGAACAAACTTGACTCTTACAAGCTACTTTTGAAAGAAAAAGAACAACTTCTCTCATCTCTGGAAAACCGTGTCACTAAGCAGTCTGACTTTATGGAAAAACAAAGCTTAGAAATTTCTAGCTACATGTGCACTATTTCTAATTTAAGAGAAGAGAATGTGAGTTGTTCTACAGAGTCACAAAAACTAATGACCAAAGTAGATGACCTGACCGATAAGCTTCGTACGTCTGAGACCGAGAAAATTGATTTGTTAAATCAAAACGTGGCGTACAAAAATGAGAACATAAGGTTATCTAATCAGTTAGAAGAACTTGAAAAGAAACTTAATAAATTTGGTCAATCTGATCAAACGCTAAAGCTAATCACACCAAAAGAACCAAAGTACGGAAATGCGGGTATCGGGTACGATAACCCCAATTATTTAAACAAGGCTTTATCCAAAGTTCCTTCTTTATATGCATCTGAATTTTTTGGATTAGACAAAATCTTTCTAGAATATAAAATACGATGGACCACACCCACTGAGGAGGAAGAATTGGAAGATAAGTTGAGAAGAGAAAACTCTGTTCTTTCTAAAAGGACAGTTCCTTTTGTCTATGATTCTTTAAATGCGACTTATAATACTGACAAACCCCGTTTCCTGTCATCCGATTATTTTCATAGTTACTCTCAAGCTGAACTAGATACTAAAACCGTTAAAACTGAGGAGGAACCTCTAGCTCCAAAAGTTTATGTTCCAACTCTGATTTTAGAAAAGAAACTTGTTCAGCTAGAAGAATCGTATGCACTAGAACGGAAAAATTCTCAAAAGGAAAAACAAGGCCTTTTATCTCAAATTGAGTTTCTCAGTTCCAACAAAAAGGAGACTATGTTGGATGAGGAAAAAGAATATTTCCAGACGGAAATAAAAAAGTTGCACTCACAACTGGCTGCCATGGCAACAGATCAATTGAAAGTGCAACTTCACAAGGCTGACCCTCAAGCTCAACCTTCCCTTCTCCAAAGAGAGATATCTCATCTGTCTGAAAACTCTTATCCCTCTTCTTACACATCTTCCTGCAAAGCTTTTATGGGTGACTCTTCACCAACTAAAGGAAAAGAGCCTCAAAGTCTTGAATCAGATCAGTGTTCTGATTGTAAAAACGCTTTCACATATGATCTGCTCTCAACAAACTCTTTTACTGTTCTGACGTCCTCATGTGATAAGGTCCTGTCAGATGAGGAACTAGAATTTTCCGCATTCTTGAATTCTGAGGTGTGTTTAGATAGCAATTTGAGTCAATTTGACTTTAATCCTTCTCTACCTAGACATGTTGATTTTTTAAATGAGTCATGTGAGCCTCCGGTTAAATTTTATAAGGGTGAATGTTCTACATTTGCCCCGCAAAAACCTTCTGTGAACAATTCTTCAAAATCTTCCAAGTCTAAATCTAAAAGCCGTTCACAGAAGAAGAAAAAGACCGGTCGCTCTCAAAGGTCACACTCGTCAATTTTCAAATCCTCTGACTATGGGTTTAACGGCATTTCAGATACGTATGGTCGGCGGGAAGAAGTGAAATATGCTTGGGTAGCTAAGAAGTCAAAAGAGAGCTCGGCAACATCAGAATTAGTTGATCCTGTCTTAAAGTCTAGAAAGAACAATAACAATCATGATGTCTTTATTTCTAAATCTCTAGTTGAATGTCATGGAACTCTTCCTTTAAAAGTTTATTCAGTTCCGCAATTACTTCAACTGTCTCATGATTGTCTATGTTGTTCTTATTGTGGATCAAATGATTTTGTTGATAGTCGTTATGCATCTGATTGGTTTGGCTCATATCATGTTGCTCATAATCATTCTCATCGTGATGTTTCCCGTGAAACACAAAGACCCAATTCTAAGCGGGTCTCTAAGTCGGGTGTTAAATCTAACCCCAAAGGACCCATTTACGAATGGGTACCTAAAAAGAAATAACCTGTTTTGCAGGACGGTCATGTGTGGTATCTAGATTCAGGCTGCTCCAAACACATGACCGGAAGAAGGGAGCTTCTCACAAACTTCACCGAAAGGTTCTGTGGGAATGTACGGTTCGGGAATGATCACTCCTCTCCTATCAGGGGTTACGGCGATATTGTCAAAGATAACATCACGATCAAGAAAGTCTCCTATGTCGAAGGTCTCGGTCACAATCTCTTCAGTATCGGTCAATTCTGCGACAAGAATCTCGAGGTTACTTTTAAGGCTCAAAGGTGTAGCGTTCGAACTGAGGATGGTAAAGAAATACTTGCTGGAACGCGACGCACCAACCTCTATACGATTGACCTCTCGTCCTTGAAACCCGACAAGGAAGTCTGTTTGTTGTCCAAAGCATCTGCTGAACAAAGCTGGCTATGGCACCGTCGTCTCTCGCACTTGAACTTCAAGAACATCAACAAGTTGGTGCTCGGTGGACATGTCAAAGGTATGCCAGATCAAAAGTTTGCAAAAGATCATCTGTGCGCTGCCTGTGAAAAGGGCAAGATGAAAAAGGCATCTCACAAGCCTAAAGCCGTTCCGAGTACTTCTCGGTCCCTTGAGCTAATCCACATGGACTTATGTGGACCGATGCGCGTTCAAAGCATAAATCACAAGAAGTATGTCCTAGTGTTGGTTGACGATTTCTCTCGTTACACGTGGGTCCGCTTTCTCCGTTCAAAGGACGAAACTCCTGGGTTAATAATCTCACTTCTGAAGAGCATTCAAGTAAGTCTCAATAAAGTAGTTCAGACCATCAGGACGGACAACGGCACTGAGTTCAAGAATCAAACTCTAACTGGTTATCTCACTTTAGTGGGTATCTCACACACTTTCTCTGCCGCTCGTACTCCTCAGCAGAATGGGGTGGTAGAGCGTCGTAACAGAACTCTAGTTGAAGCAGCACGCACGATGTTGTCTCATTCCGAGCTACCACTATTTCTTTGGGCAGAAGCCGTTGCTACCGCTTGCTATACTCAAAATCGGTCTATCATCAACAAGCGGTTCAACAAGACTCCGTACGAGATCATCAACATGCGTATCCCGAACATCAACTACTTTCATGCCTTCGGGTGCACCTGCTTTGTCTTAAATGATAAAGATGATCTTGGCAAATTCAGTCCCAAAGAGGATGAAGGAGTGTTTATCGGCTACTATCAGCAAACAAAAGCCTACCGTGTCTACAACAAACGGACGAAGACCGTCGTTGAGAGCGTAAACGTGACTTTTGACGAGGCCCCTGAGATGGTTTCTGAACATCTCAGTTCAGGACCCGCGCTTACTGGTGTGTTAGCTTCTGGAAAATTCCGTTCGGAGGCTACACAATCTCCAGTGGATCCACATCATGCGTCTACATCAAGAGCACATCTTTCTGATTTGGATTTACTGTTTGAATTCTTTTATAATGACTTATTTAATGTTAAGTCTAATACTACGTCATGTGACAGGAATACTGCTCCAGCACCAGAAGTGACACAAGTCACTGGCCCTACCGACTCCGGTGGCCCATCTTCGCCTGGTGCTCCATCCTCTACTGCCAATGATCAAGCTTCCCCGAGCTCAAGTGATAGACACCCTCTTGCTCAAGTTCTTGATGACGGTGCTCCTGAACCGACTCCTGTCTCTGTTCAACTTCCTGCACCAACTCCTGTTGAAGGTGCTCTCGACGCTTCCTCTCCGGCAATCCCGGAACCTCCCATCATTGCATCTCCAGCTGAGTCGTTTTCTACTCCTAGTTCGACTCCCACTAAGGAGCTGTCATCTCACAGACCATCATCCCTCGAGGCAGTTCAGGATCTACCCCCAGGTGGTCATGTGGATTCCGATACCTCCCATCAGACATATCAACCTCATCCACACACCACCAAGTGGACTCGAGCACACCCTCTTCATCAGATCATCGGTGATCCCTCCACACCAGTTCAAACTCGATCCACCACCGCTAATGACTGCTTATTTTCCTTGTTCCTCAGCCGTATCGAACCTTCCACTGTCTCTGAAGCACTGAATGATCCGGACTGGGTAATTGCTATGCAAGAGGAACTCAACCAGTTTGAGACCCTCAAAGTATGGCGCCTAGTTCCCCGACCTAAGAACAAGACGGTGATAGGGACTAAATGGATTTTTAAAAACAAGAAGGACGAAAACGACATCATTGTTCGGAACAAGGCGCGTCTAGTGGCTAAAGAATATCGCCAGCAAGAAGGAATTGATTACGATGAGACGTTTGCACCGGTGGCCCGCATTGAAGCGATCCGCATGTTCCTCGCCTACGCTGCTCACAAGAATTTCATTGTCTTTCAAATGGACGTGAAATCCGCGTTTCTCAACGGCGTGCTCAAGGAGGAAGTTTATGTCTCGCAACCCGACGGCTTCGTGAGTACTGAAAATCCGCATTACGTCTACTTTCTGGACAAGGACCTCTACGGTCTGAAGCAGGCACCACGAGCCTGGTATGATGCACTCTCATCCTTCTTAGTCAAGTCTGGCTTCTCAAAAGGTAAAATAGATACTACCTTATTTATTAAACGAGAGAAAAATGATATCATTCTTGTACAAATTTATGTAGATGATATAATCTTTGGCTCCACGAACCCCAAGTATTGTCAAAACTTCTCTGCCTTAATGAGTAAACATTTTCAAATGAGTATGATGGGGCAAATGAATTTTTTCCTGGGTCTCCAAGTAAAACAATTACAAACAGGAATTTTCATTAATCAATCTAAGTACATCTCGGATATTCTTCGGAAATACCAGATGGAACAATCTTCATCTATGAAAACCCCCATGTCCACTACTCTAAAGCTTCACTCCGATCCTGACGGTAAGGATGTGAATGCTACTATTTATAGAGGTATGATTGGCTCTCTGATGTACTTGATGGCTAGTCGGCCTGACATTATGTTTTCGACATTCTTATGTGCAAGATTTCAGTCAAAACCTAAAGAGTCTCACTTAGCTGCAGTTAAGCGAATTTTTTGATATTTAAAAGGTACTGTTGATCTTGGTTTGTGGTACCCAAAAGAGACAGGTTTTGAATTGACAGCCTACTCGGACGCTGACCACGCTGGCAACATGCTGGACGGGAAGAGCACGTCGGGTCATGTTCAGTTCTTGGGCGATCGTCTTGTCAGCTGGGCTTCAAAGAAGCAAAACTGCGTGTCCACCTCCACCACCGAGGCGGAGTATGTAGCAGCCGCCAGTTGCTGCTCGTAAGTCATCTGGATGCGCACCCAGCTCAAAGATTATGGATTTAATTACTCCAGGATTCCCATCTACTGCGACTCGAAGAGCGCTATAGTCATATCAAGCAATCCCGTCCAACACACAAAGACGAAGCACATTGATGTGCGCTATCATTTTATAAAAGATCACGTGGAAAAAGGTACAATCGAACTCTATTTTGTTAATTCAGAGCATCAATTAGCAGACCTATTTACCAAAGCCTTGGACGAAAAACAATTTAATTACCTTGTGTCCAAGCTAGGTATGCTAAATCTGAAAGTTTGATCCGTTCACAGCTCTCTACGAGTTTCTTTCAATAACGAATGACTGTGACAAGTGCACCAGTGCCTTGTCTCTGGTTGCTATTATCCACACTCCTTGGTTATTGCATTCTACTCGTTCAGCTCTGTGTCCGTTACGAACTTCTGTATCAACAAAATAGATTTCGTGGTTTTTCTTTTCCCGTTTTTTTTATTGTGTTCGCATGTCTGTTTTTCGTGATTTTGTGTGCAGTTCTTTTCTTTGTTCCTTGAAGAGTAAGTTGTTAGTGACGGATCTACAACCCGATACTGTGTTCAGGGGGAGCACTACCGTCAGATGGTTGGTAAGTCTCACGGGTCCTCCATTCGAGGGGGAGCAGGTAAGAGGGTTCTGTGTTTGGACCTCCTCATGGTAATCATTCGAGGGGGAGCTAGGTCTCGTGTCCTCGTTTTTAAGACCTTTAATTATAATTTTTTTTCTTCTTCTCTCCTTAGGTTTATTTTTTTTTCTTTCCTTTAAGTGTTTTTAAGTTGTGTTTTATATCTCCGAAAACTCCAAAAAAAAAAAAAAAGATTTTTTTTACGGTTTGGTTTATTTTTGTGTGATTGGTTTGGTTTGTTTGTTTGGTTTGTTTCGGCCCAAAATCTACCCCTCCCCCCCCGGCCCAAGCCCAACTCACCTCCGGGGGTATAAGAACCCCGTTCAAACCAGCGTTTCCCTCATTCGATCGATCCTCTTTGTTTTCTCTCATCGTCTTCATCTCTCTATCTCGCCCGGACCTCATCTTCGACCGCATACTTCGACCGAATCCGTCGTTTTCATCGCCTTCAATCGACAAGGTAGTTTTTTCAAATGTTTCGTTGTGCTTAGACTACATCGATCGAATATAATCGATCGATTTAACAGTGGGCTTTGGTCTGGATGTTCCCCGGAGATGGATCTGTGTCGCTTTATCTTCTCCGGGGGAATACTCCGATCTAGGGTTTCTCCCCGGTCGAAGGCTCCCCCGGTCAAACGATCCCTCCGGTCGAACACATATCCGGTGGTTTAAACCACCGGTCGTTTGTAACCTCCGGTCGAATATCACCTCCGGTCTTCGTGCCCTCCGGTCTTAATGTCCTCCGGTCTTCGTAACCTCCGGTCGAAGACCTTATCCGGTCGTAGTGACCTCCGGTCGAATATCACCTCCGGTCTTCGAGCCCTCTTGTCTTAATGTCCTCCAGTCTTCGTAACCTCCGGTCGAAGACCTTATCCGGTCTTAGTGACCTCCGGTCGAACACCCCATCCGATCGAACTTTGATCCGGTCTAAGTAACCTCCGGTCGAATGCCTTGTCCGATCATGCTTTTATCCGGTCTTAGAAGACCCCCGGTTGAATCTTATCCGGTCGAATCCAATTTCTTTGGTGCTTATAGTTATATCTTTTAATATGTTGTTTATGAGGAAATTTTGTTGGTTATATGTGCTGGTGCAAATCTATGCGCCTTGGTGACTGACCCTAATTCACGAGTAGGGTTTGCTCTTCCAAGATTTGGAGTTACTATCCGGTGTGATCTAAATCATGACTGTATAACTCCAACGGCTATTATCTTGTTCCAAACCTGCGTACTAATCTGTTAATTCTTCACAGGTACAATGGCACAGAACCAGCCACCAGCGATTGATCCAATCGCAGATGCGGAACTGATTCCCGTGGATCAGTTCCTTCCTCTTACAGCCAATAACTACCATCTCGATGTAACCCAACCTGCTATTCAACATCAGGTCATCATCGAGATACTCCGGGGCCATCCAATCGCCTATGCTCTAACGGAAACTGCAACCATACCAATGTTATACCTACAGCAGTTCTGGCATTCTCTTCATGCGTTAGAAGCCGATGGAGGATTCCATCTTGAAGGTCGGATAGATCACACAACAGTGCTTCTCACAAGTGATCTCTTCTGACAATTTCTTCGGTTACCGACCGCCGGATCTGTAGCAGGCCGAGAAGACTTCGACCCGATTGTCACTGATACTACATTGTGCACCGACCTTCTCTCCTTGGGTTACGGCGCAGACCTTCGCATTCCCTCAACCTTCAACCGAAAACATCTATCGACGTTATGGTACACGTTGTTCACCTACATCAATCGGTGCCTTTCTTCTATAACGAAGGGCATTGATCAGACCAGCGTCCCGATTCTACGCATCTTTCACGCGGTGGCATTCAATCGCTACGTGGACTTTGCCGACCTTCTCTGGTTTGAACTCATTCAGAGAGTTCGTTCTACTGCATCTCGCCGGTCAAACTTCATTCCATTCATGCGGTTCCTACAGATCATTATCCGGAATTACATGAACCTGTATCCCGAGATACAGCGCAGCTCTACCCACCCGACGTGCCCACAACATCCAACTCGCAAGACTCCTTCCCGTGCTGATCCGGAAGGTGTTGTCGCCCGACAAATCCCAGTCGGGGTACTAGACCATGCTCGTCCCACGGCACTAAGTGTGATAGCTTATAGGCACACACACAACATCCCAGCTCCTATGGTCCGGCCAGGACCGGCAGGAACTGCCCAGGGAGCGAGACCTGAGCGACGTGAGGGTCCGCGTCCACGAACGAGAGGCGGGAGCGTCCGGATAGTTGGGGCTTCCGGACAGGGTGTGTCGAGAGATATTATCGTGAGGGGATCTGGCGTGGGCAGTGCCGTTGGAACGAGCCAGCCTAGTTCTTCAAGACAACCATCTTCGACATCACCTTCAGAGACTCAAATGGCAGAAAAGGCAACAGATTCTGAAGCCGTTCAAGTTCAGTCCTCTTCTGTCGCTGCTACTGAAGACACGACAGCCAATTCCGACTCAGAGGAAACCCAAACTGCAGCATCGACATCAAATGAAGAGTCTTCTGACTCCGATGGTGACGATAATCAGCCCTCATCTGGAGCGATAAGGAGAACGGAGGGAGTATTAGTTGAAAATCAAAAAGTGAGCTGTGTGAGGGAAAGGCGGAGTAAAATGCATTCCGATAGTACACGAGTGTCGGGACAACCATCTTCGGTTGTATCCCCCCTAGCCACGTCTAGCCAGGTAGCCACATCTGCTACCCAGTCTCATGTGTTGGGACAGGGTATTGAAGAAGCCGCCGTGGACCTAGCGGCGTACTTGCACGCCCAACCAAGCCACTCCACCATCTCTCAACAGATGGTGGTTTCACATTCTCACGGGGATTTAGCACATACGCTATCGGGCTCTCACTTGGAGGGTGCCGATATTGAAACAAGAGAACAGCTGCCCCCGTTCTCGCCATCTTTGATTGCACGGAGTCTAGAGCCATTTGTGATTCATGCCATTCTTAGGACACAAATTCCTTTTTCGGCTATCGCCGGTAGCCTAAGTGGCCCGGCCGGAACATCCATAGTAAACCCGCCTTCGGGTAGTTTACAAGGATTGGGTGGAAGTCCTACCACGGCTATCATCACGCCAACCGTGAACGTAGGCGGCTCAACTTCAACAGTCGTAGCTACAACGGGAAGTCTAAGTGACCCCGGAGTTACCCCAACTGAGTTTGTCTCAAGGGAATACATGGACGGCGCCCTAAAGGCTGTCCAATCTATGATGAGGGAGGAGTTGGACAACATCAAACGCATGGTCAAAGGCAAAGGTCCTGCGACTGAGCCGGAGACCACACCTATTCCATCTTCTCTACCAGCAACGGATCTTTCTATACCTGAACTCAAATCTATCCTTCTCGCCAAACTTATAGCCCAATCTCAAACCGAACCCACCCAGGATGCCGATTTGCTATCCCTACTTCGTTCTCAAACATCCACGCCTGCTCCACCTACACCCCAGCCTACTGTCTCTACCGAAGCCTTCCAGATCCAGTAAGTTATGCTTCAGTCACTTCAGCAAACCATAGCTGGTTTGACTGAACGCCTTTCAGCAGTGGAGGATACCTGCCGTAGCCAGGCAAAACGGCTCAAGCGCCGACATGATGATCAGGATGATCCTGATCACCATGAGGGGGAGAAGCGCCAACGTCTATCTGAGCCGGAGACTCATGTAGTGGAGTCAGAGCAGGTTGAACAGGGTACGGGTTCGGGTACAAGAACAGAGGAACAGAGGCAGGAACAGGAACGGGAACTGATGACAGACCTGATACTATACGATTATCCGACGGTTGAAAAGCCTGAGGAATTTGAAGATGGTTCTTCGATAGTTCCTGAAGATTGGGCAATAATACTAGATCCGTATGAAGTGACAGACACGACAGAAGAATGTGCCAATACTGAAAGAGCTCTGGTGGTTATGCAAGAAGAAATTGATGAAATACTGCATCCAGATGATCAGTCTTCTGCCGTGATTCCTTTATTGACTTATCCAGTTAATCACCCTGAATTTTCTTCTACAGTTTTTCCCGAGAGATCTCCTCCAGCTTCACCAGTTAGAGAAACAGTTAATACTACTCCAGTTCGTCCATCCAAGTGGGAAAGAGTCCGAATAAAAGTTCCTTTCCTCGAAGAAAGTCAGAAAAAGATCTTTGCCCACTGGATCAGAAAGTATGATGAAGTCGTTATACATGGTCTACAGTCAGTGAAAAACAAAGAAAAACAGCGTGAACTTGTGTTCGTGTACAGAAAGTTCCAGCACAAGTACTCCAAGACGAAGCTCAGGATTGTATCAGTTGATAAGATTATACCTGCCTACTTTATGAAGGTCAAGTATACAGACTTTATGGTTACTAGAGAAGATGGTCAACAATACTGCTTTTTTGATGCTGATTTTCCATGTCTGGAGCCACAAGATCTGCTGTACATCCTACGTGACTTAAAGACCAGAACCGTCAGACACGGAGAAGTCATTGATGCACTAGAAACAGTGAAAAGATACATGAAGTGTGCAATGAAACTTGCTTCGGTGGAAGATTTTCAGATTGGGTTAGAAAGTGATCAACCGAAGATTAATCTGTTCAAGCCTGATCTGAGTGTTCCGTCTGATGCTCTAAATGTACCTGCAATCACAATTATAAAGATTCCAGAGTTTGGTATGTCATATGTGAACAACAACGGTGTTCTACGCTTTATCCGTTTTGATCAGATTGCCAGATTTTGTGATGGTACGTTGATGCTTTTAAAAGAGAAGTTGAAGCGTGCGCTGAGTCAAGATGAAAAAGGAGTTCAGTTACTGGATTCTTCTTACAAAGCACTTGTTCTTAAAGCACTGGGTGTAATTGAAGAGCGACTGGAGTACAGGACTCAGATTCGAAATTTCGAGATCAGCTTTGGTTTTCGGAAAATTTTTGTTCCTAACTGGCGTGACTATCAACTTCTATTTAAAGGGGGAGATTTTTAGGGCTACTTTGTTAGTTAAATAGAAGTTCAGGGTAAATTATGTCAAGTTATTATAGTTGTAAGCTTGTTGGGCCTTAAAGCCCATAAGCCCATTAGGCCTACGAGCCTGCATATTTAAAGTTGTTTCTCTTTCATTTGTTAGTTAGAGAAATTCATTATTCAGTTTTCTAGTCATTAGGTTTACATACCCTAATCAGAAATTCTCTCTGTAAACCTAAACCCTTTGATTGAATATTAATCATATGACTAGTTGATGTGGCCTATAATTTGTTCATCATTGTTCTTATTTACTAGTGATTGCACTGCACTGGGATCTACAAGTTTTTTCTAAGTCCATCAAGATCTTTTCTTCTTTGAGAGTATTCTTGAGTTCATGAATTTTTGTTTCCAAAATGAGAGGAGGAACATAAAGTTTACCTTCAATGGGTTTAGCCTTCATTTCTTTTACAGAATAGCTCTCAAAGTAATCATTTGAAAGAGATTTTGATTTGTTGGAGCTATAAATGTTATTCAATTTCTCATAACGAAACGGGAGTTGAATTTTAGTTGTGTTCTTTCTTTTAGCATATTCCTTAGCTTTATCCTCTTCAGACAGACTAGTCCCGAAAACTTTGAGTTCAGGGTATTGAGGTGACAGTTTCATAAATCCAAAATCATAAAGAGAAGGCACTTCAGATATACCCTTTTTGAGATGGTGTGGGTTCTTGTAACCAAGTCCCCAACAGTCAGGTTTCTCTTTAGGTTTGTTTAGATAAATGGTTTGTTCAGTTTGACCCAAAGTATGTATTTTCTCTTCCAAAGCATTCACCTTTTCAGTTAAAGATTTTTTTCTTTTGAAGTCGAAGAATACATTTTAGAAAGCTCTTTAGACTTAAACTCACACTCTCTATATTTTGAAACAGTTTCAGATAACTTTTTATGAATTATGGTCTTCTCTTTCGCGCTGGTGTCAATGCTTTTGTGCAAAGTTTCAATCAATACATTTTTCTCAGCAAGATCGTTGCTAAGTTTATGTATAGATTGATTTTTATCATTAATGACACAGTTTTCACGCTTAAGTTTAGACTCTAATTCTTGGAGTTTAGTCATCATGGCATGCATTTGTTTCAAGAAATCTGATTCGGTTAAATCATATACCTCATCGTTATCTTCTTCATCTGAATCAACTTCAACTTCCATATGAACCATCAAGCACAAGTGTGTTGTCTCATCCTTCTCTTCTTCCTCACTTTCGGAATGATCAATCCAGAACTCATCATCGGCCATCAATGCTTTAGCTGCCTCTTGTTGCTTGGCCAACAGCAGTTTATTCTTTTAATACTCAGAGTTTCTGACTTTGGGCTTGCTGCAGTTCTTAGTAAAATGACCAAATTTTCCATAGACTTTGGAGATTTTGCCGGTTTGGTCTCTTCAGCTCTGTATTTCTTCTCTTCTGGTCTCCTTTCTGCAATCCTCTTTCCTTCAATTTTCTCTTTGTGGTTGTAGTTACTTGAGCCAGATGAATACCTCTGACTATTTGAGCTAGGATTTTTGTAAAATTTCCTTTGAAAAGCCTTTGTTAGCAAAAGCATAGCCTGCTTCAGGTCGCCACAATCATCAGAATCAGATTTAATCTCTCTTTCATCCTCATCCGACTCAAAAACTATCATCTTCATCTTCTTCTTAGAGCTTACACTCTTTTGTTTCACAACCAAAGCAACGTGATCTACAACTGCCTTCTCAGCCTTTCTCTTCTCATCCAAAATCTCATCAACCTCTTCTTCATTCTGTCTAAGAGTTTCATAGACTTCATGGAGTGGAATGTCATTCAAGTCCTTCATTTGCTTCATTTGCCTAGAAAATCTCTTCCACTCAGGCTGCAAAATACTAAGGAACTTGACATTAAGCTCGACTTGTGACTTATTCACTTTGTTCTTGCTGAGTTCATTTAACAAAGTTACAAATCGGTCATAAGTAGCCTCCAGTGATTCACCCTTCTTAGCCTTGAACTCTTCATAGTTATTAAGACAATTGGATATTTTGAGCTGGTTCCCAATTTTTGATCCTAGCATCATTTTCTCCAGCTGATCCCACATTGTAGCTGTCAATCTTGACATATATCTCATTTGGTATGCCTTGAAGAATGAACGACTTTGCCAATTTGTCTCCCTTGTGTCTTCTCTTCTGCTTGTCAGAGTATTCATCAAGAGGTAATGGATACTCTCTCTGTTCTTCTTCTCCGTTCTCTCCATCTACAGTTAGAACCTTCGTATGAGGTGTCATAATTCCTTCTTTTAGAGATATTGGGATATAATCTCCCAAGTCATGTCTATCGATGAAGTCCAAAAATCTGTGCTTCCATTGCTCGTACTCTCCTTTGAAGAGTACTGGTGGCTTTACATCGGTGCCAATAGCAAGAGCTTCTCGAGATGTCATCCTGTATTTGATAGATATGCAATAAGAAAATTAAAATGATCGTTAGTCTAGATAAAATCAAGTAAATACAAATTACTAATTAAAAAGAGAATCTGGAGCAAAAAGGCAGAAATGCGCCAAAAGGCAGTGGCGCAAAAAGGAGTTTTGCGCTAAAGGAGTCTGGCACAAAAAGGAGTTTTGCGCTAACAGCAGATGGAGCGAAACACAACTTTGCGCGAAAAGGAGTTGGCGCGAAATTCTGAAGTTCGCCAAGTCTGGAAGGTTTTTGCGCGAGAGGAGGGTGGTGCAAGAAGAACTTTGTGCGAGATGCGAGTCGCGCGAATCTGAGATTTGTGCGAGAGGTTGTTGGCGTAAAAAGGATTCTTGACCGGAGCCTTGTGCGCCCGGTGTCTTGCACGACCGGTGCCTTGCCTTCGACCGATATTCCTCTCGACCGGTGTGAGCTTACGACCGGGGTGGACCAAGCTGCGACCGGGGTCCTCTGACCGGTATAGACCGATGTCAAGGTGTCGACCTGTGAGAAGTACGACCGGAGTCCCGAGTGGCGCAAGAATGAGTTTTGCGCGACGAACAGATGGCGCAAAACGAAACTTTGCGCTATGGGAAGTTGACTCAAAAATCGACTTGCGCTAGAAGAGACTGGCGCAAATGTTTCTTGAATCCAACGAGAAACTAATGATGAACTGGCGCAAACCCGGATGAACTGGCGCAAACTTGTGTTCTTCATCTCAGCTTCGAAAAATGACTCTGTTAATCCCAAAAACCTGTCTAGTCTTCGATTTACAACTTGAATCTTTGAAAATAAGTTCACAAACTCATCTAGGACTGATTACAAACAACTAATTTTAAAAACAAACACCCTAAGTGAGAATCGATTGATGGAACAGTGTACGACTCGTGAAAAACCGAAAACACAAAAATCATCAAAAATGTGAATCGAATACAGTGCAAAACTGAAATAAACCAATACAGACTCGATCTAACACAGATTTCGATCAAAACCTAAATGATTTCAATCCGAAAAACACATAAAAAATTAAAAATTAGATCTGGAAGATGATGAATAGTGCCGAACCACTATTTTCTGAAATTTTTTGATTTTAATCTGGATTCTGCTCTGATACCAATTGATTGTCCCGAAAATACCAGTTCCTTATCACATAAACATATATATATATATATATATATAATAACAAACAAGAGATTAAACAAACTTGTATTTGATATTCAATCCAAATGGTTACAAGGTTTTCTCTTGAATGTTTTCTCTCTAAGCTCTCTCTCTCCCTAGAATTGTTTCTCTCTTGCACTTCCAAGAAAAGTGGCGGCTGAATATTCTCAATATGCACAAACACTCTTGTACCATACAACCCTAGAGCCTAATAGGCCCACACACCTATTTTAGGAAAAACACTAAAATAATAAAAAATACAAATAAAAATAACTTTCATTATTTATTACAAAGGACCTAGACTTTTATTGAGAGTGACGTTTCAACCTTGACTTCTTGAATCTTTCATCTTCAATCTTGATGATCTTGAATCCAATAAATCTATGATCTAACAACTTCTTATGCCAGAGCCAGACATCTTCACTGTTCAGAGATACTAGACAGAGTTTCTCTGAGCCAGTGTCTATATGCTTGGTAAAATTCATTCTATATAAGTTACCTTTTCTGTCTGCTCTCAGCATTTCTTGACCTGTTTTTGAGTGAAGAAGTGAACATTGTTTTTCTTGAAATTTCATATCAAAACCATGGTCACACAGTTGACTTATGCTTATTAAGTTGTGCTTTAGTCCATCAACATAAGCAACTTTTGAAACAGATACATTACATCTTGTTAACTCACCATAACCTTTAATTTTACCTTGCATATTATTCCCAAAAGTTACTGGTCCTCCAAATTTTGCTTTGAAAGAGGATAGAAACTTCTTGTCTCCAATCATATGCCTTGAGCATCCATAATCTAAGTACCAGATAGGCATATACTGATCTGCAAGACAAATTAGAGAGTTTTAGGTACCCATCTCATTATGGGTCCTTTCTTGTTAGGTTTTGGAGGATTTTTGTCAACATTTGGCATTCCATCTTTTGATGCTTTGCCAGAATGGTCTTTCTCTTGATTCTGAGGCTTTGTCTCTGAAGTTTTGGTCAGAGACTGATTCAGAAAGCAATAAGAACCTCTAAAATGGTTTTTCAGCTTAATCATGAGTTGAATGCAATTTCAATTAACAGAGCAAGATGAAGTAGGAGCAAAGTTTTCCATTTCATTTAAAACATTTGGTTCATGTTTCTTTTGAAACTTCTTAAAACTAGCATTAGGGATATTACAAGTATTCCTAACTACTTCTGACTTTTTATCTTGAAGATTGGCCTTCTTTTCAATTTTCTTTTTAATGGCCTAAAACATCTTCTTCTCTTTCTTGCTCACTGCACAAACAGGATCAGAATGGTTAATTTTTTTCCAATTGCCTTTTTGTTCAGGAGTGAATTTGATTGGATTATAGGGGTAGAACTAAGAAGTGTTAGTTTTATTCTTAGCCTTTTCCTTTAACTTTTTCTCTAAATCCAGGGATGTTTTTGCTTGTAGACACATGTATACAAAATTAGGACATAATGGAATTCTAGATTTATCTTTTGAAACAAAAACATGGGTGTTTGAAATTCTAGAACCAACGATCTGTTTTGTTTTATGAATGACCTTCTTTGGTGTATAGAAAATTTGTTCATCTGTCTCTGTGTCAGATTCATAATCATAATCAAGAAAGTCTCTTTTAACCTTGTCAGAGATGACTACCTCTTAAGTTTTCACAATATTTTTAGGTCTGGAGACTTTGATTATCTTTTTCTTGCATGATTTGTTTTTGATAAAATCAGATATGACATTTTCTTTATAAATTCTTCTAATGTCATCTTCAAAAGTGGTTCTGATGCATTCATCTTTTCCAGGAGAATACAGAGGTGCTTCTGGATTTAGTAAGCTCTAAGGTTTTACTTCAGATGTACTAGCTTCAGGGACCTCTGGTTCTTTAATGATGAATGAATCAAATCTAAAGATCCCTTTTGGATCATTGCTCTGAGGTTTTGAAAAATGAACCTCTGAAGTTTCTTTTTCTATCTTTAAGATAGGTCTTGAAACAGTTTGTACATCAGAGTATGAGATATTTTTGAAATTTAGAGTTCTGATTTTTGATCCCTATGAGGTTCTTATTCTTTTGAAAATGTTAGAGTTATCTAGAGATGGAAAGTCAGGCCTCTGGACCTTTCCTATACAGAAAGTGGAAGAAAGTGACGTTTAATGTTAGTGTATTATATTTAGAAAGTTTTGTAAAGTCATCCGTATTGTAATAGGCTTTGTCATTAGCATATGGGTTGGGCTAAAATGTTGTACAAGGGTGATTGGGGGTATAAATAGAACAATGTTTGTAATAGTTTGTAAGAGTTGTTTACACAATGTAGCCATATAAATGTATTGAGAGTTTCTAGAGAGAGAAACTTATTTCTCTCTATAGGTTGTGTTCTTGTGAATAAAAAAACGTGTTCTTCCCAATCTTTCTCTTGTCAATCCTTTTTACATTGTTTAATTGGGAATTCTTAGACCTTACATAATGTTTTCATGGGCAATGTTTTTGCTAATCCAAAACCTTCAAATTTTGATAAAACGCCTTATCAAAAGAAGTGCTCTAAAGAGTTTAATGATTTCATATTTCCAAATTCTTCCAAGGCACCAAATTTTGATGATGATGATGACTTATTTGAGGATGAAACTGATTTTTTGAATTCCGATGAATGTTTTGATTAAAGTGTTGGGAATTTTGATTTCAATGCTAAACTTCCAGATCATTCTGCTTTGGTTATCAATACTAATGCATTTCCTAGTGTGTTTGAGAAAGGTGAATCATCAACTAAGGTTGATGATTCAGTTCTTGTGAGTACCTATTATGCTAGAGGTAAGAAGCAAAAGAAAAGGCACTCACAGAAACGGACCAACACGGGTAAGTATAAGAAAACACAAACTCTTACATCTTATGGTTCTTACAAATCTAAATCTTCTGTTTCAGATTTGAAAAGTAAAAGGTCTGAGGCAAAGCTTAAATGGCGACCTAAGAAGAATGTTGAAGAGTTGACAAAATCATTGTCTGATTCAGAATGTAATAGGACTGCTGTTAGTGTTTCTGATGTAGTTGGTCATATTTCTTCTCATAAAACAAAACTTGTAACTTCTTACAAGACTTATACAATAAAGCAATTGATCCAATTATCTCATTCTACTACTCAGAGTTCCACATTTCGGATTGTTGGTTTGGTTCTTATTATATACATAATTCAAATGTTTTTCGAATAAAAGGAGGACCCAAATTCAAATGGGTGCCAAAATCTTGTGCTAACGTGAAAAGATCCATCTATAAATGGGTACCTAAACCAGTTGTTGTCTGATTTCTCTTGTGCAGACCCGTCATATGTGGTACTTGGATTCAGGCTGTTCCAAGCATATGACAGGGAAGAAAGATATTTTATCTAAATTATACAGAGAAATTTTGCGGCAACGTGAGGTTTGGTAATGACCAGTTTTCACCAATCTTGGGATACGAAGATGTCATGTAAGAGAACATAACGATTAAGAAGATGAGCTATGTTGAAGGATTAGAACACAATCTGTTTAGCATTGGTCAGTTTTGTGATAAAGAATTAGAGGTGAACTTCAAGGCCAAGAGATGTTGTATCAGAACTGAAGACAAAAAAGAACTTTTGGTCGGCACGCGAAAGTCAAACCTCTACACAATCAAGTTGTTCAATGTTAAGCCAAATAATGCTATATGTCTACTGTCAAAGGCTTCTATTCAATAAAGTTGGTTATGGCATAGAATGCTATCTCACCTCAATTTTCGATACATTAACAAGTTGGTGACTGGGAACTTGGTTAAAGGTTTACCTGAGCTTAAGTATGAAAAAGAACATCTGTGTGACGCGTGCGAGAAGGGAAAAATGAAAAGAGCTTCTCATAAGCCTAAGCCTGAACCTAGTACAAGTGTTCTTCTCGAGTTGTTGCATATGGATCTCTGTGGTCCCATGCGAACACAAAGCATAAACGGCAAGAAGTACGTCATAGTGATTGTGGATGATTATTCCAGATACACTTGGGTCAAGTTTCTGAGATCAAAAGACGAGACTTCGGAAATTATTATCTCGTTTCACAAGACTATCCAAGTAAACTTGCAGAAGTCAGTTAAGCTGATCAGAACAGATAATTGCACAGAATTCGAGGATAAAACCGTTGAAGATTATCTTGAATCGGTCGTGATAACTTATTAGTTTTCTGCTGCCAGAACTCCAGAACAGAATGGGGTAGTTGAAAGAAGGAACATAACTTTAGTCGAGGCTGCACGCATGATGCTAAGCCAGTATGACTTACCTTAATTTTTGTGGGCTAAAGTTGTGTCTACTGCTTGTTATACACATAATAGATCTATCATCCATCGTCGGTTTGGTAAAACAATGTATGCTTTAATTAACAATAGGATACCTAGAATCAAATATTTTCACATCTTTGGATGCAGGTGCTTTATGCTGAATGATAAGGAAAACTTGAACAAGTTCAGTCCCAAGGTTGACGAAGGCATTTTCATTGGCTACTCTCAGACATCTGCGACATACAGAATCTACTTGAAGAAGTCAAAGATTGTGGTTGAGAGCGTCAACGTTACATTTGATGAAGAGATGGATTCTGAGCACTTCTGTTCAGATTCCGTTATAACAGAAGTTTTAACTTCTGGACAAATTAGTGTAGAACCTGTTTCTAGTGTTACTAGTTCTGATAAAGATTCTACATCTACATCGCATTTAACAGAATTAGATTTACTTTTCGAACATTTTTACAATGAGTTTCTAGGATCTAAAGTGACTAAACCTGTTGTGATTGACAGATTCGAAGACTTACGTGAAAATCAACCAATCACATCAAATGTCTTAACTGAATCAAATTCCCCGATTCAGACTGAAAATCAGGTTCAAACACCTACTCAATCAGTTGAAGTTGCACATGATAATGCAGAGACAAAAGTCACACAATCAGTTGGGTGCACAGTAATGCTTATTCAACAGACATCAAGTGTCCAACTAACTTAGACTTCTGCACCAATAACTTCAAATGAACCCCAACAAGAAGAAGAAGAAGGATTCTTAGATGATCAATATGATCAGTCTACATCTAATACACTCCCTCATGTATACAAGTGGACCAAAGAGAACCCAGTTCATCAAATAATAGGAGATCTGTCAAAACCGGTGCAAACTAGGTCTACTACAGCGAATTAATGCATGTTTGATTATTTTCTAAGCAAGATTGAGCCTACAAAAGTTTCAGAAGCTCTTCGTGATCCAGATTGGATTACAACAATGCAAGAAGATCTCAACCAATTTGATGCGCTTAAAGTCTAAAGATTGGTGCCCCGACCTGAAGGAAAAACTATCATTGGCACGAAATGGGTTTTCAAGAATAAAAAGGATGAGGATGGTATTGTTGTAAGAAGCAAAGCAAGACTTGTGGCTAAAGGATATCGGCAAGAGGAAGGCATAGATTACGAAAAGACATATGCTCCAGTTGCACGTATAGAGGTCATAAGAATGTTTCTAGCCTACGCTGCACATAAAAACTTCACCGTCTATCAAATAGATGTGAAGACTGCTTTTCTAAATGACATATTGAATGAGGAGGTATATGTCTTACAGCCTGAAGGTTTTGTCAATGTGGATAAACCAGATCATGCATATATCCTTGACAAGGCTCTTTACGGTTTAAAACAAGCACTCGCTCCTGGTATGACTTTCTTTCAAAGTTCTTAGTCAAGTCTAATTTTTCAAAAGGTAAAATTGATAACACCTGAAGGTTTGCTCATGATTTCAGGGGGAGTGTGAAACAAAGATCAGACGATCATACTTTCTAGGGGTAGTTAGAATGTTTTTGCATATATCTTGTACTGACAAATTTCATGATGCATATTTTCAGGGGGAGTAAGGACATTGACTTCTAAACACTCAGTTTAGAACTCATACTCTCAAAGTTTTACTATGTTTTTCATGTATTTATTTTTCAATAAATGTTTTACTTTCAATAAGACTTTGTTGCTTTGACGATTTTTTGTACTACTTGCAGATTTTGAGGAGGAGCTTACATGATAATATCAATCATGATTTTGGAGCTGACTTTATGAGATTCCTGATGAGCATAACGAATATTCTAACCTTAATCTCATATGTTTTTGAAAGATGGACGACTTTCAAATATAAAAACATTTTTTCTTAATCGTTAAAACCACTTCTTATTTTCAAAATGATTTCATGAATTTAGAAGTGTGATTTTCAATGTTTTTATTTTATGACCTTCAATATTTCATGAACCGTGTGTTTCCAAGATAAATACTTGTGTATTATCTTTTCCATATACTGTCAAGTATTCATACACACGGGTTTAGTACTTTTCTTGACTATGTTCTTACCATGTCTCAAAATTGAAAATAATTTTCGATGGTAAGACACCCCGTTTGAAATTCATTATTCATTGAGTGTTATTTCATTCAAAGTGTTCCTTTCAAGAATGTCTATACTTGTTTATATAGACAACATCCAATTTTTCATGACCTAAGATTTTATTGATAAATCATTCATATTTTATCTTTTCCTTACATTGTCAGATTCTCAAACATTTCTATTGTTTCACTTCGTTCATTCAATTTCTTTGTTTTGCGAAAATCTTCCATGTTTAACATGCTCAAATCTTCATGATTATCTCATTGAGGATATACATTTTATCTGACATATGTACTGTGCTTTAACTGTTGAAGTTAAATCTTTGAGCAACATTTTTTAGGACAAATTCACGGGATCAATATGTGAGATTAAATGAACTCCTATGGATTTACGATAACCAGTGTTTCCTCTCCATAAAGTTATCCTGAGTGATCGAGAAGCGAGGGCTAAATATCTGAGTGTGGGTGTGTGTTGAGGTAAAATGACAAGAGAGGTTGGTTAGAAGTGAGCTCAAATGATAAAAAGAAAGAGGGTGTGAGAACAGAGGTAAAATAATATGAGAACTCTGCACTAACTTTTTCTAAGCCGGACAACCACATAATCTGTTGGTTCACATTCTTTGGTGACCATCATTGAAATTGGCACTAGCCCATGCCAACTCTTGATTTAAACCCCACCAGCTACTCATTTTTTTCTTAAAAAGAAAATGTTTAAATTTGATTTGGGAAGCAACACATACTCTATCTCGTCTTCATTTGGAAGATGTGGATATTGAAAAAGAAGGAAAGTTTTCCTATGTTCGCATTTCGTTCATGCACATTGAGTTTGTGTAATACTATTGTTGTCTCAATGGTTTACACATTTTGAGCCTAATATAAAGCAAAATGCTGAAATTCTTTCATACACAAACACGTACACACAGAAATTTTGTTTTTCTATCAGAACGTTCATAGAATTACCTTGTGTTATTCGATGATTGAATGGAAGACCTAGGGAGTGAACATCAATAAAACTCCTTGTACAGTACATTCGTTGTACTAAGTAGCTTTGTTCTGCTTACATGCATTTTAACTGATTCATTTGTTGATTCAGGTTTACACTCTTATTAGTCTGAATTTGAAAAGATTCAGATGAATATATTATGAATTGACGGATGTTCAGAGGCTCTTATGGAAAGATCAGTGGTCAGAACATGGTTCATTACATTTCTTGAAGAAAGTTTTATTGATTTCTATGCTCTACATCATCAAAAAGGGGGAGAGAATCAAGAAATAAGAAAGTCAAGAAATGACAAAGAAGTTTTTGAGAAAGTGATCAAGAAATGACTGATTTGAATGTTATATTTCAGAATTATGGGGAGAAAATATAGAATGAAAGAGAAAGTTCAAAGAATTCAAAAGGTTTGTTGAAACTTACAGAAAAAAAATTCTTTGAAGATTATTTGTTGAAGAAAAGTGAGTTGAATCTGAAGATAACTTCTTTTCCGAATACTGAATGAGGTTTTCATAACCTTGGGGAAGATTGTTATAATTCTTGAAGAAGTAAATCACAGACTTTAGGGGAGATTACTGAAAATTTGAAGATATTTCAAAGAAAGGGAAGATTGACTTTGAACAGATTTACTCAAAGGGGAGATTAATTTTCAAAGGAGAATTGTTCATCAGAAATGTAAAGAGGAAGATTGTCTGTGAATGTTGAATTTCTTTTTGAATCCAAAAGGGGAGATGGCATGTTTATCTTTGTGAAGATGCTAAAGTGGGAGATTGAATTCGCTAAAATTTTGACAAAGGGGTAGATTGTTCATTATTGCTAAAATTCTTTTTGAAGATGATCTTGAATCCAAACGGGGAGATTTTTAGTGCATAAATTTGTTGCATCCAAGATCATAGGAATTAAAATTCAAAGCTCAAGTCCCCTCTCAAGCAAAATGAAAGTCAAAGCTTCTAAATGGAAAGTCAAAGTCTTTGTAAAAGTGTTATTAGTTGTTAGTTTAGTTTTGTCTTTGTAATCTTGTAGGTATATAAGGTTTTTGTTTTGTTGTTAAGCGTGTAGCACTTAACATAATTCATATCTTAGAGAGAGAATTATTGAGAGAGAAAGAGTTTGTAATCTGTAACTTGAAATCAAATAATATGACTTTTTTATTTAAAGATTTGTTGTTCATCTTGATCTAATTTGCACAACTAGGGACAAAGATTTTGTAACTTCCTTATTAAATCCTCATTAATCGATGACCGTTATGTTTTAATGCAAAAAATCACCCAAAGGATAACTTAAGGTCGGTGTGGAGCTTTTAACAACTAAAGTAAGAAATCTATCGACAAATCGTGTGACAGGAAATAAATAAAGGAAATGACACAAGAGATTGGTGACGCGAAAAACCCCGTCGAAGGAAAAAAACCTCGGACGATAGCAGAGATCATCAATTCACTATGTACGTCGTCCTTTAGAGAAGCAGTCGAGAGTACAATGAACAATAATACAAGTGAAAGTACACAAATGTAAGATTATTTCTGTTGGATCCCAAATTTAATCTTACGATAATAATGATATAAAAAACAAGAGTAATAACAGCGGAAGCAATATAGTTTAATATCAAAAGCAGATTCAAATATCACAGTTCATATAATAAGATAAGCAGTAAGAACAAGATCTTCTCAAGATATATTCAGTTGATTCTTCTTATACAAGATATCAAAAAACACACTTTTGTCAATGGAGTGATGGTCCTATTTATAGGACCATAAAGTGAACAGTGTACTATTCTGACAAAAAGAAGCGTGCTTGAACAGTGTATTACCTAAAAGGTAAGCTCAGACATGCTTGAACAGTAACCTACTCTATAAACTAAATCTTATCACGAAGTGATTGGTTATCTGTTCTGACACTTCAGGAAAATGTCCTCAGCGCCTTCTTTAGAGAGAATGTCTTCAGAGCTCTGATGTAGTCTTCAGAGCCTCTGATAAAGCCATCTCTGATGACTTCTGCTGAAGGTGTTCATCTCTGATGTGTACTTCAGAGGTAGGTATGTCCTCTAAAGTCTTCGTCCTCTGAAGTCTGTCTCTGGAAGTCCTCTGTAGTAGGACTTGGATATTTTCAACACTTCGATCATCGTAAGGTAATTGTAGCTTCGTCGAGAGTTTCTCTGAGAGAGAATAGCTTAAATGCTCTGTGTATGCTTGAATAATGTCTAAGTTCTGTCTGTATTCTCTCCTTTTGAGCTTTTTGTAGCTCGTATATATATCTTGGGTTGCTATAAATGAGCCTTGAATGTCCTAACACTCTTCACATTTAATGGTCTTGATGAGGTTCTTTCGTTATAATCATTGCTCATAAGTGTGTATTAACCTGAAATAAAGAGACACAGAAGAAAACGTTTGCTAACAGTTAATGGTCACAATCGTTATGTATCTTATGAGAGTCGTAAAATGTTACCCGTCGTAGGATTTTGATCATAGGTCGTGAGAAACTTACGACCATCGCCATAAGTGGAGACCATGGTTCTCGGTGTTTGTTGTCGTCAGGACCTTATTTTAATACAAGAGTTGTCTTGAGATTGGAAACGTTTGGTCTTCTTGTGTCTATCGAGACTTGTGAAATTTTACCCAAACAGTTTGCCCCTAAAATTCGAAATTTAGGCGGCAAGTCGAAGTTTTGAATTTTCGTAACTGGATTGACACGTATCGATTCAAAGTAACCGAATCGGTTTCTTGATAACCGAATCGTTGCTTGGAGAACTGCAAGGACAGGGTGACCGTGACATCATGGAGATGTGGGGCACACATGGTGTCAGGTGTGTATACATGTATCGTCCATTCGATGGTGGCACACGAAAAGGCATGTTGTAACACCCTGAATTTTGGGATTGGGTGAGAAGTTGACCTTTACCCAAAGTTCAAGGGGGTATTCTGTAACTTGGGCTATATAAATACAAATCAAATTAGATATTTTGATTTATATCACAAATATCAGTTCTTGGTTTTGAGAAGTCAGAGAGAAAGGAAGAGTGCAGGAGAAGCTTTGTTTTTGGGTCGATCGTTTCGGGCAAATCGAGGTACGAATCTAGCTTAATGCTTTGATCTGAATGCTTTTAGCCGTGTAGAATCTCGTTGTGAAGATTTTGAACCGTTCCATTTTAAGATCTGAGTATTTCTCATTTGGATCTAGGTTGAATCTGGGTTCTGCATCGTACTGTTCTTGATGAACAAGACGATCGGATGGGCAAAGGACCGATGGTCGTTCGACCGGTAGTCCTTTGAACCGATGAGCGTTCGACCGAATGAGTGAAGGACCGGACGAATGCTTTCGACCGGTGCCCTTCGACCGGAGATGGTTCGACCGGGGGGTTGTTCCCAACCGGAGGTCGTTCGACCGGAGGTCGTTCGACCGGAGTTGTCCTTTGACCGGTTTAGGTTCTGTTAAGTTGTTAGCTTCTGTGTCTTTGAGTCCTATTCAAGTAACGAGAGGTTTATCTGTATTTCGACTTACCGATTCTTTCGGTGTTATCATAGGTAGTGCTCGTTAAGAAGAAGGAAACAGAGGTGAGTTCCTACTATCATTTTAAACTGTATACATATCAAAAGTTACCTTTTTAATCTTATCTTATTTTAAAAGTAAAATGATGTTTTACCTGTGCGTTTATGCGAAAGAAATATTCAAAGGAACTTCTTTTAAATGATTTTCATTCTTACCGGAAGTTGAACTGGGAATAGCATTTTGTTTATAAAAATGTGTTTGTAACCATATGTTTATTTATGGTTGGTCACATACGTTGTTGTGACGAGTACTTACCATTACTAGTGGATCCCTAGGTTTTGAGTAGACTGTATTGTTGGGATGTTACATTCCCCAGAATTGTAGCTAGGGATCACTTGTTCCTTGAGGGCAACTTGGAACGGTTATGTGAGGCCGGATACTAGCCATGGTTCATAGTGATCCTAGCGAAGGAGTATACCTTGGTTTTGCGCTTGGGGCTTGATCTCACATTATAGCACGGACTTTGTGATTCATATCCGCGGACTCCAATTGGTTTAGCTCGTAACTCAGATTGTTGGCCAAACTTTGTGTTACGCCACATTCCTTGGTAAAATGTTTTGTTTTCGGTCCTTTTATGGCGTGTTTATAACGAAAAAGCCCGTTTGTGGCAAGGACCAAATGTGTAAATTTAATCTTTTTGGAAATGCTATCTTGATGCAAATTTTTTATCTTTTGAGATTTATAAACTGTATGTTCTCACCAGGCTTTAAGTATGACACTTTTTCTCAAATGGTATGTGTATCAGGTTTCCATTAGCGGTGGGTTGCCGGGGTTTTTGGAGAGACGAGTTTTGAGTCTCGAGGTTTTTGGAGTTGATTAGTATTGTTGCTGGGCATTGTTAAGTCCCATTCTTTTGATGAAATCCTTGTATAGGATTGTATAGTCTTGAGGACTGATCCCATATATGGAAAGTTATGGTTTTACATTTGTCTTATTTCCAGGTTTTAATTTACTCTGATTTTCGAGGTGTTACACATGTCGACCATCGGTCGACTCGACCTGACACCGAATCCTGTACGTGTTCATGATTTTTTATTACGTGTTCATGATTTTTTAGATAGAGAGAGAGAACACTAAATCCTCGCCAAAAACCTGCAAAAACCAAAATCCTTGTCGAAAATCGAGTTCAAGGTTAGAGATTTTTAAGGTACGATCTTTGTAACCTTGTATGCATCTGAAGTCGATAGCTCGTAAGCCTAGAAAGAACTAGGAAGTGTTCAAGCTTTTATACACAACGACTGCCTCTACCCCTAATTTCTTGATGGCCCTGGATCCTGCAAACACCCTTAGCAAGGAGGAGGACCTTGAGGCGTTCCGGATATTGGCCGGAATCCCTGAAAGTGTGAGGGTCAATTCTCCAGACCAACAGAGGCCGGAGCAATGTCAGAATGGATACTTCGTGATATACGAGTATCCATTCAAAATAGGGTTTACATGGCTCTAATCGCCTTTGTCAAGGTCGTTTCTTACGACCTTTGATCTATCGTCGGGGCAGATGATGCCCCAATTCTAGCAAATCGTTCAAGTCATTGAACGATTGAAGGTAAACTGGGCGTCGAACTTTACCGTCAACGACCTCCTCTTGGCATATACGGTCAAGGCAGAGGCGAACCATCGTTACAGTCTTTTCTCTCGATATAGAGGGGCTCGTACTTTGGTTCAGGAAACTGAGGTTAACGACCTCAAATGGAAGAAAAGGTATGTCTTCGTCTGGTTTTCGACACTTGGTGACGATAGCTAATGGATCATCTCAGGGTGGAATACCCAAGGTAAGCTTTTAGTGAAGATTTTTGTTCTGATTGTCGTTAGTTTTTATATGTTTATGTCTAACAATTATGATTTTGCTTTGTCCAACAATTGAATTTACTGAAGTCGGACCTTATGCAGATTCTACTGCAAAGGTCGAAATATTCCTCGAGTTCAGCATCGAGGATCGTTCGTTCTTCACCCGGTCGTTAGTCGACGAAGACGAAGACAATGAGCTGACCTTCGTCGGGACGTCTGTGGCCCCGACTGCTAAAGAAGAAGAGAAAGAAGACGGGGAAGGGCGATGACAGTTGTTCTTCAGAACATTTCCGTTTCTCGTCATTTTCCCTTCGTGTTGTAAGTTTTCCTTTCTTTGTCGTAAGTTTAGTCTTGTCGACGTAACTTACTTATTCGTTTTTTTGTTTTCCGGAGGATCGAACCGTAAACCGGCGACTGGCCTCTCTAAGAGAGAGGTGTTGGCCCAACTATCCTGAAAGGGTCGAGAGATGAAGAGAAAGGGTCCCCGAACTATTGAGTCAGGGATCAAGAAGACTAAGGGAGTTCTGAGGGAACCATCTTCGAAGGGGATGACCTGGAGGTCGTCGTCACTAAGAAGGCGATGTCGCCTCCAGTCGTGGAAGCCTAGCCGGTTTATTTGGATCCACCATCGAGGGTGGAGGCTCCCTTGTCGCAGGACAAGGGGAAGGGTCCTCAGGTCGAGGAGGACCTGAGTCTGATGTCGGTGAATTTCACTTTGCTGCCGACTTTATGTCAACCTATAATCTAGAAAGGAGGAAGATGTTCCCTCACATAAACAACTTCATTCTACTGACCTTCCGTGATCGTTTCAAGGACGTTATGGTCGACGACATGAGAGCCAACATCACGGTGCTCTCATTCATGGTGAGTAAATGTCTTTACTTTGTCTTTTTTATTTAGATCGTATGATCTAACCACCTATCATGTGATCACAGGTATTCCAAGCTTCTCTCTTCCTCTACTCACGTCTTGATAATGAGGTTGGTTCCTAAGGCCCTGGAAAGGGAGAAGAGAGCTCTCTCAAGGGAGAAGGACGCTCTCACCAAGGAGAAGAAGACGAAGGCTTGCTGTGAGGAGTACTTGGTCATACTTGACGATGCGTTAAACCATCTAGAGGTCGTCGGGCACGAGAAGGAGGAGCTGCACAGTCGCCTGAATGAGGCCCTTGATGATTCCGTAGATGAGGCGGAGGTCTTGGCGACTAAGGCCACCTCGACCGCGAATGAAAAAGAGGTCGAGGCCCTTAGGTCGGAGCTGAGCACGACCAAAGAGAAGGTCGCAACCCTGGAGAAGAAAGTAGCATTAATCAATGTGTTCACTCGTCTTAGGGTTTGTGCACCCTAATGCGACACCACTTGATGGGGAAGAACCCTGTGGCATCGACCGAGGAAGAATTGACCTTCTTCCATCAATCTATTGGGGTCGATAGAGATCTCGATTCTAAAGACGAGCAGGAGGTCGAGTCTGGGGAGGACGCCCTGGAGGTGGGGATGTTGATGTCATGTCTCAACAACAGCAACATGAGGAGGTGCAGGATCAACCTGCTCCTTAATTTATTTTCTTGTAAATTTTTTTAACTTTTAATTGGGAGACCGTTGGTAGTCGTGCCTTGGTTTTGTAATACCTTTCGATTATCAATATAAGAATTTTTTGATAATATGTCCTATCACAACTTTATCTTCTACAACAATCTAATGATATAAATTGCATAGAAAAATTACAAGTCATTCATGACAAACATAATAAGACGATGGTAGCTAATAGAAAACAAGTAACTCACGACATCAAGAATAATTGAACTTAGGTCAAGGAACTTGCGATCAGGGCAAGTAATAAACCTATTAAATAATCAAATCAAGGAACTTGCGACCAGGGCAGGTAATAAATCTGTCAATCCAAAAAATAAGATCAAGGAACTTGCGACCAGGGCAAGGTTTGATCTTTAGACAATAGATTATAGATCGTGCCACTCAGTCGCAGTATGATCGTATAACCATGGGTGAGTTCGAATGTTTTGACCGATTCATATGTTCATGTGAACCTGCGATGAAGCAATATTAGAGGTGGTCGTTGTCTTGGCGAACGACTCTCCGATGCTTAAGTCAGTAATCATAATGAAAAAATAATCGCAAGAAAAGATGAAGCATAAAAGAAGTACTTTTTTAAATGTACCACATTCCAACTTCATGGGATGTCTTGGTTGTCGAAGGTTTGTAATCAATAGGAGCCTTTTCTTATGACTTCAGATACGTGATATGGTCCTTCTCACTCGGTGGACAACTTACCTGCGTTTGGCTCCTTAGTGTTTTGGAACACTCGTCGTCAGACATAATCTTCTTCTTGGTAGACTTTGGCGTTGACATTTTTGTTAAAATATCGTTCGACCAATTGCCTTAAGGATTTCATTTTGATCAGTGTGGACTCCCTTAATTCCTCTAGTGCATCGAGGTTGTAACTTAGGTCTACTGAGTTATGGTCGACCGACGTATGTCGTGGGATTGGAAATTGGGCCTCGATCGGCAATACCGCTTCGCAACCATAGACTAATGAGAAATGGGTTTGCCCTGTAGATGTACGAGGCGTCATACGATTGGCCCAAAGAACTATCAGAAGTTCTTCAACCCATCTGCCTTTGGCTGCTTTGAGTCTCTTCTTTATAGAGTTGATGATCGTTTTATTGCTCAATTTAGCAAGTCCGTTCGATTGAGGATAATGGGGTGTCAAAGTTGTAAGTTTGATATTACGATCTTCGTAGAACTGTCGAGTACTGTCACTTATGAATTGTGACCCAGTTGTCACATACGATTTCAGATGGGACTTCAAATTTGCAAATAATGTTAGTCTAGGTAAAAGAGATTACTTCTTTGTCCCGAATTTGGGAGAAGATAGTTGCTTCTATCCACTTGGAATAATAATATGTAAGAAAGAGTAGAAATACCTTTTGTCGGGGGGTAGGGGGTAATTTGCCGACAATGTCCATTCCCCATCTCATGAAGGGACATGGAGTCAAGGTCGAGTGTAAAGGTTCAGAGGGTCTATAAGATATACCTAAATGTCCCTGACATGCGTCGCAACTTTGGACATACCTTATAGTATCTTGGCGTAAGGTTGTCCAATAGTTACCTTGTCGAGAGATTTGATTTGCTAAACTACGACCACCCGAATGGTTACCGCATTCCCCGTCATGTATTTCTTGTAGAATACTCTGGACTTGGTTCTTACCGATGATGCATCGTAAGTTTAGTCCTATTGATGATCGTCGATAAAGTTTTCCTCCAATAATAGTGTATCTGGAAGCTTTGAACCTGATTTTTCGTACTTCCATTTTATCTTCAGGTAGTTGGTCGTTCATTAGGAAGTTTTTGGTATCGCTTGACCAATCGTCTTCCTCATCCACCACCTAAGTGTGGTCTTCATTTTTAATAGATGATGTGGCTAAGTGGATTATAGGAACGACGTCGAATGAGGATTGACTAAGTGTCGACTCAAGATTGGCTAGTGCGTCAGCTTGGGTGTTTTGATCTATCGGTATTTGTATAATGGAGAAAGGTTTAAAAACTTTGGATTTTGCTTTAGCCAATTTGAGATAGGTTGTCATCTAGGAATCCTTAGCTGCAAATTCCCCATTCATTTGATTTACGACCAAAAGGGAATTGCTTTTGACGTGAAGTCTTGTTTCCCCCAGGTTGTGAGCCATATCCATCCCTGTGATTAGAGTTTCATATTCGACTTCATTATTTGTGGCTTTGAAATCGCATCGTATAGAGTACACCATCTTTCCCCTTGTGGCGACTTATCGCATCGTATAGAGTACACCATCTTTCCCCTTGTGGCGACTTGAGGACGACACCGAGACATTCCCCCTAGCATTTGATGATCTGTCGGCGGTAGAGTCCAAGTTGCATCGTCGAGAGTTGCCACAGGTTCCACTTGTATTTCCAGCTTTGGACTGAAATCGGTGACAAAGTCTGCTAAAGCTTGAGACTTTATGGTTGTCCTTGGTTTGAAATCAATGTTGTAGCTGCTGAGGTAGATACTCCATTTTGCTAGTCGACCTGTCAGCTCTGGTTTTCCTAAGACAGACTTAAAGGGAAAATTAGTCATGACAGTTATGGAATGCGATTCAAGATAATGTTGTAACTTCTTCGCTACTGTAACTAGCGACAGTAATAACCTTTCCATTGAAGAATATCTGGTTTCGGTGTTGTTGTTTTTCGTCTTCTTGAGTAAAGACGATACTTACAATATTGGAACTGAGAGCTAGGTAGAGCTGTAGGGCTTCATGATCCTTAGGTTTTAACAACGAAGGTGGCGACACCATGTATTATTTTAGCTTTTGAAGCATGTTCTCATGGTTGTCTGTCCATTCGAAGCCTCTGTTCTTTCTCAAGACATTATAAAATAAATGGCATTTATCTAAGGATCGTGAGATGAACCTGTTTAAGGTTGAGACTCGTCCAGTAAGTCGCTGGACTTCTTTAAAGTTTCGAGGGTGCTTGATGTCAATGATTGCCTTGATCTGATCGGGGTTGGCTTCGATTCCACGTTGTGTGACCATGTATCCCAAGAATTGTGCTACGCTTAGTCCAAAGGAGCATTTCGTCGGGTTCAGCTTCATACGGTATTCTTTGAGGATATCGAACGACTGCTTCAAGTGGTCGATGTGATTTGTCGCCCGTTTTGACTTAACGAGCATATCGTCGATGTATACTTCCATTATGTCGCCTAAAGGTTCTTTGAACATTCTATTGACTAGCCGCTACTATATAGAACCTACATTTTTAAGACCAAATGGCATAACTTTATAACATTAAACACCTTTGTCTGTCATGAAGGCCGTCTTTTCTTGATCGTCATGATGCATCAAGATCTGGTTGTAGCCCGAGTAGGCGTCCATGATGTAGCATTTGGTACGCAGACATGATTAGACGGGATGGGATAGGACAGAACTGGACAGGACAGGACAAGAGGCTAGGACTGGACAGGACTGGACAAGACAAATGTCTGTCTTGTTTTTGGTACGACTAGGATCAGATAGGACAAGACTAGACAAATTTCCCTATAAGTTGTTTGATTATTTTATATGTCATATATTAGTTATAAATAACACAAATGAAGTATATCTTTAAATAATTTAATTAAAAAACATTTTTATTTTATACACGATTTTCATACATATAAATACATACAAAAACAATGGTAGAAAATTTGAATGAAGAATCTGAAATAATTGATAGTAGTTCGAAAAAATCCGACGACGGTTGGCGGCGAGCGACGGTGGTTGGCGGTAGGTGTCGGTGGTTGCGGCGACAATGAGTGGTGGTGATCGTGGAGGTGGCGATAGGCGGTGGTTGTGGAGGTGGTGGAGGAAGTTGTTGTAGTATTGGAGGAAGAGGTGAAAGTGGTCGACGATGGTTGTTGGTGGCTACTGGTGTCCGTTGATGGTGGTGGCGGCTATAGGGGGTGATGATTGGTGTTAGTGGAGGTGGTCGACGATGGTAGTGGTGGTGGGGATGGCCGATGGTTGTGGATGTGGTGGAGGAGGTTGTTATGCTGGAGAAGTAGGTAGAGGTGGCCGACGGTGGTTGGCGGTGGCTACTGGTGGCCGCCAATGGTGGTAGTGGCGGCGATAGGTAGTGGTGACCCTTATGACTAATACCATATTAGGATTATATATCAAATGACAGTAGATCAGTGATTTTTAGTTTCTCTCTCATTTTTGTCCCATGTTGTTCCACCTATTTTGGTGGAATAAGAAAATACCCTTTTTTGTCCCATCTTGTCCCACCCTGTCCAGTTTCTGTCCCTGTCCCATTTCGCGCCAAACGTGGGACAGTAAATTTTTGTCCTGTCCCATGTCACGCCAAATGTGGGACAGTGAGTTTTTGTCCCATCCTGTCCCACCCAGTTTGCAAACCAAACGCACCCTGAATGTTAGAAGTTCATGACATGTCGTTGCATCGACCATAGCGTCGATATGTGGTAAAGGGAAGGGATCCTTTGGACAGGATTTGTTGAGGTCAGTGAAGTCTATGCATACTCTCCACTTCCTTTTTTCTTGTGTACGACCACGACATTGGCCAACTAACCATGATATTTAACTTCCCTTATCTTCCCGGTCTTGAGTAAGTTATCAACTTCATCATTGATCACTTTGTTTTGTTTTGGAGCAAACTTACGTCATTTCTATTTAATAAGTTTAAATGAAGGATCGATGTTGAGACGATGCGAGATGACTTCGGGGTCTATGCCGACCATATCTTCGTGCGTCCAAGCAAAGCAATCGGCATGTTCCTGCAAAAAGGATATTAATGATTTCTTTATAGCAGGGTCGAGAGACGAAGGGATGAAGACGATTATGTTAGGCTTGTCCTGAGCCAAGACGACTTCTTCTAGACGATAGTCGTCGATAGCTTCAGGATTGTTCTGGTTCTGTAATTGCTAGATGTTCTGCTTCCGAGGCTTCATCGTGACTTTGTAGCATTCTCGTGCAACTTTTTGCTCACTCTTGATCACCTGGACTCCCCCAAGGTGTTGGAAATTTGATTTTCTGATGATACGTCGAGGAGACAACTTTCATGTCATGAATCCAGAGTCGCCTTAATATGACGTTGTAAGCGGACGAGCAATCGATAACATTGAACTTTGTTTGCTTGTTGATTCCCTTGGAGTTGATCCAAACTCTCTTAGTAATTTGATGATGACCCTTTAAAATACTTAGTGAAAATTATGTTTAACATCTGTATGTATTAGTGTTTCACCATCACCGATTACATACTGAGTCTGTTCAGTATCGCTGATGATTTCTAATGTATTCTGTTAAATATAATCCCTGAAGACAAGTTTTGCAACAAAGACGTTCACCATTGACATTGAAGACAAAGCCGCTGAACAACTGACAAGTCTACTCATGATCTGATGCAGACATCAGTGAAACCAAGACAAGTCCACAACACGCAAAGAACATTGAAGAAAAGCTTCAGTGATCACTGGCTTTAATTAAGACTCCCTAAAGAAAACAATCCCTCAACGATTGATGATCACAAAGCTTCCTCTTCAAGCTTCTTTTGTCTTATCCTTGCAAAAAAAGTACAACTGTCAGAAGAGACATACCTCTGCTGTAAATCATACAACATCTCTGAAAACTACACTGTTCATCATTCGGCCAAAAGCATGTCACCAAAAGTCAGGGGCATGCAACCAACCAAATAGTGACATGTGTAAAGTACCCCTACCATGCATTTAATGCATAGGGTATAAATAGAAAGGTTACGCCTCACTACGATGTGTTGCCTTCTATCCTTTCTCTTAGTGAACCAAGTATAGAAACCCTTCTATCCTTAAGTTTGTTTACATTAGGTTTTACTTAATCTTGTTCCGCAACAAACTGTAAATTGTGAATTGAGTTATCAATAAGCAATTTATTAAACTGTAAAAATCAGTGTTTGTATTCAACCCCCCGTTCTACAAACTTGTTAAGCACCTTCGGGACCAACAAGTGGTATCAGAGCAGATTGTTTAATCAATAAACAAGATTTTGATTTATTCTCTTCCTTGCTATTCTTAAAAATGGAACTAAACACAAGTTCAAACTACTATGACAATGGTTCACTATCCAAACCTCCTTGATTTAGCAGAGACAACTTTGCTCTCTGAAAAAATCGAATGATAATCTTTCTAGAAGCTGTAGATCCTACTATAACTAAATATGTAGCAAATGGACCCCATGAACCATTTCTTATCATAGTTGTCGTTCCTGCTACTGCAACAATACCTGTTGTCCCTGAAAGATATGCTCCCAAAGAAATACGACAATGGAGTGATGAGGATAAGAAGAAGTTGGACTAGATGCAAAGGCAAAAACCATTATCTCTATGGCTTTTGCCTGATGAAGCCTTCGATTCCATCATGCATCTTAAAACTTCTAAGGAAATGTGGAACACTATATGTGTTAAGTATGAAGGCACCAGTTAAATCCAAGAAACCCGAAAGATCAACATGGTAAGAAAGTATGAGAGTTTTATCTGTGGTATGAATGAATCTCTATCTGATTTTCATGAGAGTTTTAACTGCTTAATCATTGATGTAAAGACTGTTGGTAGGACCTATTCTAATTCTAAGGTCCTCACCAAATTCATGGAATGTCATCCTGAAAGTTGGGACAATTATTTAATGTGTCTCAAGCTGACCAAAGACTTAAATCGTCTTTCTCCCAGTACTCTCTATGGGATTTTGTTCAACTATGAGCAATCAAATCAACTAAAGAAGAATTATGTTAAAGATTCTAAATACTCCAAAAGCACTCTTGTTGCTTTAGTCTCTTCAGATATTATCCCATCTCAATGATCTACTCTCACTATCACTGAGATAGATTCTGACTCAGAGGATCTATCAGACATTGACCTTTCAGAGTTTGATGAATCTCTAGCACTCTTGACAAACTTTTTTTAGAGATTTGCAAGAAAGAGAAATTTCAGAAGAAATAAGCCTCTCTCCCTATCTGACAAGCCTAAATCAACACCTGTTGATAAGGCAATTGCTACTTGCTTCAAGTGCGAGAAAATTGGCCATTTTGCTAACGAATGCAGGTCAAAGAAAGTCTTTAAACCTTCTTCATCTAAGAAGACCGGTGATAACAAATACCTTAAGCTAAAAGAAAAATATGAGAATCTGAAAAGCTTTAAGGGAAAAGGTAAAGGTCTAATCGCTGAAGAGCATGACTGGGCTGAATCAAAAGAATCAAGTTCTGATGAAAAGGATGCTGCTAATCTCTATCTTATGGATGAGATTAAAGAAGAAGTGGAAGAACCTTCCGGATCAACCACAAGATTTATCTCTTCTCAAGTATTAGTCTCTACTAACCCCTCTCTTTCTGAAGCTGAGATATGTCGTGTTGTTGATGTACTGACGATTGACTTATATAATGCACTAAATGGCAAAACATTAGCTGAAAACAAAAATATTGATCTAACTGAACAACTTGAAAAATGCCATTTAAGGGTCAAAGAACTAACTCTTTTAGAGGAAAGTTTAAAAGATTAAGTCATCGTTAATGAATCATCAACATTGAACTCGAACAAGCTATCGCTGCTATCAAATCTAAAAAAGTCGCGATTGAAGGATGGTACCAATCCTCAACTAAGGTCACTGAGATATAAGTTCTCAGATCCCTGCTCATGATAAAACTGGTCTTGGTTATAAATCTGATAAGGATGAACCTAGCAGAGACTGTTCCATGCTTAAGTTTGGAATGTTTGTCTCTTCTATCCCTGATACCTCCTCATCTCAGTGTTGTTCGTCTTCCAATTCTATCTCCATAGAATTTATCAAAGAGTTCTAAACTCGCTGATAAAGGGAAATCCATCTCCCATCATCCTTAGAAGGCTACAAAGGTATCAAAGCTAAAGGTCTCCTATAAACCTTCAGCTAGTCAACCTTCTAGTTTTGTTGGTAAAACTATTTGGATCTTTCAACTTAGGGGGTATTCTATTGGTCAAGAGATCACTGCATCCCCCAGTAAGAGCAATGGTTTCATACTCAATCAACATCTTCTTCTTACTTAAGATGTCTTTAAGAAACTTCGCATAACTGGGAATTTTCTCAATTGCTTCAACAAGGGGTATGTTGATATGCAATTCTTTAAACACATCCAAAAATTTCTTAAAGTGCAATTCTTCCTTCTAATTCTTTAACCTTTGGGGAAAAGGTACATAGGGAGGATCTGGTTTTATAATAGCTTTGCTTGATTGTGTTGAGAAAGATGGATCCTTTATGCCTTCAGGTGTACTCTCTTGTGGGATGGTTGGAACACTACTCTATAATGTCTTTCTTCTAGGGTCTTCTTCTGGAAAATAATAAAGGGAAATCATTCCTAAGAGGGACAGGATTCGTGACAATAGACCCTTGGTCTCCTAGTAGCTTGGGGGGTACTTCATCAACAGGGGGCAATGCTATAGCATTTGGTTCTGACCTCATGTGTTTTTCAAATTCAGATTTAGTCAGTGGTCCAAATTCTTTTAGCACTGTCTTTGATAATTCCTTACCACTTCTAAGGGTCACTGCTTTAACATATTCCTTTCCTAAGGTTCTTGGGATTTCCGTGTTACTGAGCAAAGTGCCTATGGCCCTATTGGTCTGGTTGAGTTCGAGTTGACTGATTTGGGTTTCCAAATTCCTGAGTATTGCATTGTGCTGATTAAACATAGATTGATTTTGTTGTTGTTGAACTTGATTTTGGGTTTGTTTTGGGTTAAGAAAGCTTGTGATTAGGTCATAAACCCTTTCATCATTGCTTCCAAAGAAGATGATGAATCATCTTGTGAAGGTGGGTTGTTTTGAAAAGATGGTTGAGTAGTTTGAAAACCTTGGTGATGATTTTGAGAGCTACTTGCTTGATGTTGTGGTTGAAAATTTGAAATTCCTTGTTGGTTTTGTGTGGTTGGATTTAAACATGGAATGTTCCAAGAAAAGTTCGGGTGTTGTTTCCAAGTGGCATTGTAAGTGTTGTTGTAGGGACCAAATCTGTTATGATCATAGTTTACAGATTCAAAATTATGAGGACAATGTTCATAAGAGTGTTCCCCACCACAACAAACACATTGCACTGAGAGTACTGCTGGAATAAGTGTAGTGGCAACTGGCTGTGCTCCTTGGCCCGAAGTAATATTTTTATGCATAGTGTTCATAGAAGTGAGCTGAGCTATTAAAGCAGTATATGCGTCTGCATCATGAATTCCAGTAGTCCTCTTTTGCGTTTGGGCATGTGGATCAGCCCAATGTCCATGGTTTGCTGAAATCTTTTCTAGAATTTCATACCCGTTATTGTAGGTATTGGCTGTAAAGGCCCCTCTTGATGTCGCGTCGAGCATTTGTTTAGCCATGGGGTTTAACCCATTGTAAAATGTCTCGAGTTGAATACAGTAAGGAATGCCATGGTGAGGGCATTTCCTTAACAACTCCATAAACCTTTTCCATGCATCGGGAATTGCTTCATCGTCCAGTTGTTTAAACATGCAAATTTCATTTATGGACTTGGCATTACGGGTAGGTGGAAAATATTTTTGCAAAAACTTTTCAGCCATGCTGCTCCATGAAGGTACAAAACCAGGTTCCAATGAGTTAAACCACTAATTTGCCCGATCCCTTAGAGAAAATGGAAATAAAGTGAGTCTCAAGGCATCGTTAGATACCCCAGGGATCAGAAATGCATTGGTGATCTCCATAAAAGATTTTAAATGAGAATGAGGATCCTCCGATGGCATTCCGACAAATTGTCCATTTGTTTGCAACATATGGAACATGATAGTTTTGCGTTCAAAATGGAGGGCGGTCATATGGGGTCTAATTATTCCTGAATTTAATTGCTCAAAATCAGGGATAACGTAGTCCATAATTTTTCCTTCTTTAGAATCTGCAAGATTAATTATGTTTGGAATCTCATCCCTTTGTTCATTGTTACCATTTGATTTTGTATCATCATTATTATTATTAACTCCATTAATTGGTTCATCTTGTTGAAAAGGGTGTTTTGGTGGATTTCCAAAAATGGGTGGTGCATCATGAAATATTGGTTGTCTTTGTGGGTTTTCTAGAAGATGTTGTCTAGGCCCCCTATTCTCAAAACCTGGTGGTAGTGGTTCCATGATGGGAGGGTCTAAAATTAATGAAATTATTTGTGACCTTCTTCTAATTCAGAATGTTCTTTCAATGTCCGGGTCAAATTCAAATAATTCCCCACGTGGTATTATTGGCATACACCACTTCCAAAATGAGATCCAAAAGGTGTTGGAAAAATCAAATCTTTTAAAATACATTTAAAAACTTTTAGCGAACCAATCCGCGGCAACGACGCCAAAAACTTGATACGGATGTTTGCACACCTCTAAGACATGTGATAATTGAATCTCAAAGCAAGTATTCAAGGGGATCCAATATCGTCTTTTCAAGTAATACATTGGTAAAATACCGAATATCGTCCCACAGAGATTGGTGTAAAAGCGTTATAAAAGTGTAGTAAAAGAAGAGATTTCAGATGGCGATTTTGAAGACTTTGTTTGAGTGGTTAACACAGTAATATGATTAACAAGATATAGAAAGGTAGTACGGTTGCAAGACTTGAGGAGAGGAGTAAACACAAATTCTGGAGGTCAATGCTATAGGGATGCTATAGAATTAGTACGACCACAACAAATTCCACCATGTACTTTAAAGAGTATCCTTCCAGACATTCACCATTGCACTGTTTTTTAGCCTTCAATCAACATATGCCTATGAAATATTCGGACCAGTGTGAGTGTCAAATGGTGTCTTTAAAGTATATGGATAAACAAATGCCTTTGTTAAAAATCACTTTTCCGAGTCGATTCCCATATCATTCAAGTTGATGTGTTCTTAGTGGCTCATTCCTGAGTCTACTACACTTTAATACTTTGACTAGTGATCAACCTGTCAAGAATCAATCGGTTTGAAAAACATAAATAGCAAGTTCCCTTGCTAGAACCTCTTCCAAGTATACTTCCCGTATCATTCAAACCGACGTGCTTATTCATGGCTTATTCCTAAGTCCATGGCACTTTAACACTTTAAGAAGTGATCAATTCGTCAAGAAGTGCATTAGATTTTATAAAACTTAAAATGACATAGTGGAACGATGTTATTGAAGAACAAAGTCCACTAGTTTTTGGTTTACAACCTCCCCTTTTGCCTCATACCCAAACTATAAAATTTATCTACTCATTACGTAAAATAAATTGCAAGAATGTAAATGACATAAAGTAAAGACATAATGTAAAAGACGGAATGTAAATGACGGAAAATAAATGACAAAAATGTAAAATGCAATAAGTAAAGACAATAAGTAAATAAGGAATTTAAAGACTTAATATTAAAGTTTCTAGAGAGAGAGTTCATAGATCAATTCTATAACTCATGGAATACATATATGAAACACAAAGTCATCACCCCTATTTATACCAAACAAGGATGGCAAAGATGTAAATAGAAGGCTTAAAAATAATAATAAAGGTACAACAACTAAAGGTTTTTTTCCAAAGTTACACTCTAAGTATGTCATTATCTTCCTACTCTAGCCAACTACTTCTTCTATTATTGTCAAAAAGATTTGGAGGGGCCAAAAATCAGGATTGCAATCTTCATCAAAATATCTTCATAGTTCCATCCCAAAACAACCCCCTATGCTACAACATCAATCTGACATCACAATAAACAAAAGATTTTAAGTTGGTTTACACAAAATAACAACAAATAGGAAAATCATAAACTTAGCTCTATGAATAAGAAAGAATGGAAAATAAGATAAGAAAATGACTCAATTGTTGGGATAAAAAGAACATGAAATCCTCAAAGATAAGAAAAAGATGCAATATGCATTGAATTCTCAATACATATCAATAACCAAAGTGAATATGAACGCCTCCAAGGCTAAGAAGGTCACCAAAGCTGAGAAATCTGCCAAGGTGAAAAATACCACTAAAGTTAAGAAATTAACTGAAGTGAAGGTTACCACTGATGCTGAATCTACAGATGCCGTGAAGATTGTTGAACCTTCCATCTCCACTAACACCACTGGACCCATTGAAAAATTGGTACCAATCAAAACTTAATCTTCCTTATGTTTGCAGGTCTCGAAGGGTATCTGGTATCTAGATAGTGGATGCTCTCGACACATGAATGGCCAAAAGAACCTGCTAACTGAATACAAGGAAGAGAAATATCCCTCATTGACCTTTGGAGGAAATGGAAAAGGTTATACCAGAGGGTTTGGTGTACTCATCAATGGTACAACTACCTTCAGAAGAGTCGCTTACGTAGATGGACTAAAGCACAATCTTCTCAGCATTAGTCAACTATGTGATAAAGACTACAAAGTATGCTTTTCCAAGAAAGCATGTTCAGTGATGGACAAAAATGGAAAACTTGCTCTCAGCGGTTATCGCATGGAAAATGTTTATGTAATAAACATGGACTCTACAACCACTGTAAACATCTGTTTTCTGTCCAAAGCCTCATCAAAACTTCAAGCCACTGAATACTCTATCCTCAAAGGAACTAGTCTCCGGTATACCTCAACATTCATATGCAAAGGAATCTCTTTGCTTAGCATGTGAAAAAAGGAAAACAAACTAAAGCTAGTTTCAAGTCTATAAGTCCTCTTCAACTCTTGCATATGGATTTGTTTGTCCCTGTCAACATCCAATCCATAGTTAGAAAGAAATACACTCTTGTCATAGTAGATGAATACTCTCGATATACCTGGGTGATATTTCTCCGTTCAAAGAATGATACCCCAGATGAACTTATATCTTTTGTTAGAAAGATGGAAGTGCTGAATAACTTAACCGTTCGCTTAATAAGAAGTGATGATGGAACTGAATTCAAAAATAGTTCCCTGGATAACTTCTTTTAGAGCAGGGGAATCTCTCATAATTTTTCTGCTGTGAGAACTCCTCAACAAAATGGAGTCGCTGAAAGAAGAAATCGAACGATCATTGAAGCCGCAAGATCAATGCTCAATGATTCTCATCTTCCAACTTAGTTATGGGCAGAAGCTGTCAACGAGACATGTTTTACTCAAAATAGGTCGCTGATTGTCAAAAGATTGAACTTTCTTCAATCTCTTTGGTTGACAGTGCTTTAAACCCTCTATGAACTCTTTCATGGAAGAAAACCCTCTATCAACTTTCTTCATATCTTTGGTTGACAGTGCTTTAACTTAAACAACAGAGATACCCTTGGAAAGTTTGATCCAAAGGCTGACGAAGAGATTTTCTTGGATAGTCCTCAATCTCCAAAGCCTACAGGGTCTTTAACAAGAGAAGACAAACTGTAGAAGAAACAATCCACTTCACATTTTATGAATCCAGATCAGCGAACTCTCAACCTATCACTGATAATGAAGAACTCAATGCCTGGATGTTTACTTATTATGGGGAAACTGAACCTCTCTTTAACACACATCATCATGCAAACCCTCTTAATGTTGATGATGATCCAGACATCATACCTCCTAACACTGAATATCCACTTCATGGGTTTCAGATGTTCCTCTAAATACTTTACCACCATCTGGTCTTCCAACCTCTGAATCACTTATCATCTCTAAAGATCTCGCAGTAAACGATATTCAACCTGAACCTCAACAGCTGATAATTGGTGAAACTCAGGGCGAAGCCTCTTCTTCAGTGAATATTCCCATTGTTGATCCAATATTGAACATAGATGCTCAAGAACCAGCTCAGAGATGGACTAAAAATCACCTTATTGATCAAATACTTTGTGATCCAGATGCAGGTATTCAGACTCGACGAAACTCAGTTAACATCTGTCTTTTTGTCAACTTTCTCTCTCTTCTCGAGCCTAAGAAGACTGATGATGCCCTCAGAGATCCACACTGGGCCAACGCTATTCAGGAAGAGCTGACTGAGTTTGAAAGAAACAAGGTTTGGAATCTCGTTCCCCGACCATCTGACTAAACTGTTATAGGAACCAAATGGGTGTATCGAAACAAGTTAGATGAAAATGAGACTGTAACCAGCAACAAAGCTAGACTAGTTGCTCAGAGATACATATAATAGAAAAGCATAAACTATAATGAAATATGTGCCCCTGTGGCTAGGATCGAAGCAATTCGATTATTCTTAGCCTATTAACTTCATAAAGACTTCATAGTATATCAAATGGATGTTAAGTTAGCATTCCTTAATGGAAAGTTGAATGAAGAAGTCTATGTTGAACAACCCCAAGGGTTCTCTGACCCTAAACATCCACATTTTGTCTACAAGTTGGATAAGGCTCTCTATGGGTTAAAACAAGCCCCTAGTGCTTGGTATGACACTCTCTCGTCTTTACTTATCTCTGAAAATTTTGAGTGTGGTAAAATTGATAACACTCTATTTTTCAGAAAGACAAAAGGTCATATTATTTTTGTTCAAATATATTTCGATGAGATCATATTTGGTTCTACTAACCCATCTCTATGTACTCGATTCGCTGAATGAATGAAAAGAGAATATAAAATGAGTATGATGGGTGAGGTAACTTATTTCCTTGGACTTCAGATCAAACAATCTGATAAAGGCACGTTTATTAATCATACTAAATATGTTTAAGATATGCTAAAAAAGTTTGATCTAACTCAAACTTCAGCAATGAAAACTCCAATGGCACCCCCGCAGACATTAGACAAAGATCCCTCTGGAAAGCCTGTTAATGACACTGTATCTTACAACAATCAGACCTGATATCTTGTATTCTACTTGTCTTTGTGCACGATATCAATTAGAACCCAAGGAATCCCATCTGATCGCTGTCATGCGAATTTTCAGATATCTGAAGAGAACTCCTAACCTAGGTCTTTGGTACCCCAAATACTCAGGGTTCGATCTAACTGACTATTCAGATAGTGATTTTGCAGGTTGCAAACTGGATAGAAAAAGCACCACTGGAGGATGTGTCAGCTCCTAGGGGGAAAACTGGTAAGTTGGACAAGTAAAAAGCAAAATTCAGTGTCCACTTCTCCATCTGAAGCTGAGTATGTAGCCGCTGGAAGTTGTTGTGCTCAGGTCTTATGGATGAGAAATCAGCTATTAGACTATGACCTTCAGCTCTCCAAAATTCCAATCTATTGCAACAGCACTAGTGCCATCGCTATAGCAAACAATCCAGTGATACACTAAAAGACGAATATTCACATATAGATCATATATCATTTTATCAGAGATCATGTGATGAATGGTGACATAGAACTTCATTTTATTCCTACTGACTATCAGCTAGCTGGTCTCTTTACCAAACCTCTTGATGAGACAAGATTCAACTTTCTCATCAGTGAGCTTGGAATGCTGAACCTTGAAGAGTAACTTTTTAGCGTTCATGCATTTATTCAGAAATAAAACTCTATCCTATTAATTCAGGTATGAATTCTCTAACCTCCTCTCACTAAATGACATTCAGGGAAGAAGATATTCAAAAATAAATCACTGACTTTCTTCAAGTCATTAAAAGCCATTTGAAAATAAAACTTATCACTGATATTTTCCATCAATGATTTTTAAAAAGAAAAACATATCTATAATTTTCTATCAGCAATACATTTAAAATGAAAAGACACTCTTCTTTTGTGACGTCATACGAACCGACAATCCATGACACACCTTTTTCTGACCTGTTCGTCCGTTCCACTTCCCGTTCAACTTCGTGGGACGTGTCCGTGTCATGAAGAGCATCTTTTCCCACTCAACATTCTTTCTCTCTCCTCACTCTCTCATATATAAACCATTCCATTCATAATTTTACCTTATACGCGCTCATAACTCTGTAAAAGGCAAATACCACTTTTTGCATTCTAGCTTTCTAAGAACTCAAGAACATAAAGTTTCATCTTCAAACCTTCAAGAACAGGTTCTTATTCATCCTTAATTCTTCTTAAAAACATTTTTTTTGTTCTTTAAAACCTTTTCTTATTGATCAAAAACTGTTTTTCTCTCTAAAATCATCTTCTTCATGATTTTCATGCAAAAATCTTTTTGGTTTTTAAGACTTTAAACATTATTGTTTAAATATTGTTCATGTTTCTTCCTTAAAAAGGAAACTGACAATATTTCTTTTACCTCTCTTTCGAACTCTAAAATACTAGAAATACCATAATTACAAGTCTATTTCTTAAAAAGGAAATTGATAAATTTTTCCATTATTTTTTTTCTTTCCTAATCCATTATGGTGCTATTCCCTTCTCTCATTACAGAAATGGTATCCCAAACCTCTCTCATCCAATCAAAGAACGTGAAGTTCGAGCTCTCTGCTGCTCAGCTGCCGAGCAACAATCACCTAGCCTTACTGGACTTTACAGCGAAGAAACCATCCCCTCTCTGCTGCTCAACTGCTGATTTCCTGAAGGCGTATCTACTATCCTACTCTCTGAAAGTTGCTCCTCCATCATCGAAAACTCTACTTCATCAATTATGGTATACCATTGAAAAGAGCCAAATCCTAAACAAACAATGAAACCCGATCATTGTTATCTCCTACCAAACTCAGCATGGTGCAGGGCCATCACTCCCCTAGCCATCCGGACTTCTCTTCGATTCCTCTCCAAGACCTCTGAAGTTTTGAAGCACTACTGACTGATGAGGAGCAGATTTAGTTTCTCGATCACATGGGCTACCAATGGAACATGAAGCTCCACACTACTGTCCCTGACAAATGCCTGACAAATATTCTGAAGGCAAAGATACCCTCCAAGCTCAACTACATCTTTTCCCACATTATTCAATGTATGAGTCGGAAAATGGGATCGCTGGACAAGGCCAGCAAGGTTCAGCTACAAATCGGTTTCTCAGTGATCGCAGGGAGACACATTGACTATGCCGAACTCATCTTTGACGATCTCCTATCAAAAGTTGAGAATCCTGAAAGGGAAATCAAAGTTCTCTACGTACCCTTCATTTCAACAATCCTACAATTCATCTTGGGAGATCTATACCCAAAGGTCGCTGACTGTCAACTTTCCAAGATGGGTACTCGAATCCTTGAGGTAGTGCCCGAGGAGAACGAGATAAGTCTTTCTACACCATCCTCGGCTATCCCCACTGCTACAACCACTCCCAAAAGCAAGTCAATAGCTCTTCATAGTTCCTCTAAGAAGGCCAAAAAGACTGCAGAGCTCGCCTCTCAACAAACGTCAACAAGGTTGATCTCTCAACAGACAACTTTGGATGGTTTTGTAGACCGCTAATCCACCGCCTAAGCGTCAACCGTTTCAGTGCCTCTCATCACTGATTCGATACTGGTATCTACCCCAATGCTCTCAGTGCCTCAAAGCACTGCTGAGGTAATTTCAAGCATCGCCAGTGCTCAATCCTTCTCTTTCTCAACTCTTACTTCTACTCCTTTGGTCTCTAATATTTCTATTTTACAGCAGCCAGCTTCTACATCTCTACCACTAGGACCGGATGGACACCCTCTTGGAGGTACACATCAAATAAACATGCCTCCGTCTCTCTTTGAAAAAGTCATCGCTTTCTACAAATTATTTGATACATCAGGTACTCCCCAAAACACAACTACTTTTCCCTACCTACTAAATAAGCGTGAGCAACCCATTGCTCAAACTTTAACGTGTTTTACAGGACCTAGTTTAGCTACTGTTGACGCCTTTCTCAGCGAGGTAATCAAAAGGGTAGACTTGCTCACTACCTCCATCAACACCAACACATCAGCAATTAACACTGCTGGTGAGGATATGAAGAATTTTACCTCCTCTATCGCTGTCAAAGCGAAAGCTTCTCAGCTTACTGCTCTCCAGGAAGAAGTAGGGACTTTGAAGAATGACACAACCTCCAACTCCACTTAACTTCAATTTCTCAGTGGCCATGTCGACAAGTTGACTAGGGAAGTGATGACCCTTAGTTCAAAGGTGGATGTCACCAATCAAATTCTAGGTGACATCCTGTGTAAGCTGAATGAACCAGCTCCGACCCCTGAACTTTCATTCACTGATGATGATAAAATGTCGATCAACATCTATTAATCCCTAGATTCAAGTTCTAATCACAGTTTAATCAAGATGACAATCTAATAACAAGAGAATCAATCAACCTGTTATTTGATTCAAACCAAGGATTCGTATACAATGAATTCTCTATGATATTTCTCTCCCTAGAATACATAATGCGTACAATTCAACCTCTAACTTCTAACTTGCAACTACTAACTCCTTCTAGTCACATCCCTATTTAAGGCAAGGACATAACAACACAAAAACAAAATTACAATTGACCTTGACTTTGACTTTTCTTATTATAAAGACTTTGACTTTCTTTGATAGTTGACTTGAGCTTTGACTTGGCTTCACTTTCAGCTTTCTATCTTCATGATCTTGTATTCAACAAATATATGCACTAACAATCTCCCCCTTTAGATTCAAGATCATCTCTAAAAAGATTTTGCAATATAATCTACCCCTTTGACATAGATTGCAAAACAATCTCCCCTTTAAGCTAAAAAAAACAATTGACTCTCTTCTTGGATAAAATTGTCTTCAAAGCTTTTATCAATCTCCCCAAGGTTTGTCTTCAAAAGTAGTAACAATCTTCTGAAGGTTGTAAAAACCTCTTTCAGACTTCAGAAAAAATTATCTTCAGGTTCAGCTTGGATTGCTTCAGCAAAAATTATCTTCAAAGAAAATTTCAATAAAATCCAATTTTCTTTCAAAAATCTTTGAATTTGCTCTTTCAAACTTGTATAATCTTCATCAATACTTGCAATCCTTTCTTTAACAACTTTCTTTCACAACCATTTCTTGACAATGTCTTCTCCATTTCTTGAATCTCTCCCCCTTTTTGATGATTGTGGCATTGAAATCATCAAAACTTTATAAGAAATGTGATTAGCCTGATCGGACCATTGATCTTTATCACCTGAGCTTCTGATTCTCCGTCAATTCATAAAGATATCCATCCGAATCTTTGCAAATTCAGACAAATTATGAATCAACAAATGAATAAGTTAGAAATGCTTGTCAGTAACACGAAGTTACTATATGTAACGAATACACATTGGAAAGGAGCTTTTTGATGTTCACTCCTCCAGGTCTTCCATTCAATCATCGAATAACACAAGGTTAAACTATGAACGTTTAGACAAAAAAACGAATTTCCTGTGTGTTCGTGCTTGTGTATGAAAGAATTAAGCTTGATGATTTCTTTTCATTGGCTCAAAATTGTGTAAACCATTGAGTCAACAACAGTATAACACATACTTGATTATGCATGATTGAAGTGCGAAGGTGGGGCAAACTTTATTCTGTTTCAATCTCCAGATTTTCCAAATGAAAATCAGATAGATTATATGTCGCGCCCCCTTTAAAATATTGAAACATCTTCTTGTTGAGAAGAAAATGAGTAGCTGGTGGGGTTTTAAACATGAGTTGGCATGGGCTAGTTGCTTGTTTCAATGATGTTCGCGAAGAATTGTGAAACACCAGCAATGTGGCTGCCTAGCTCAGAAAAAGTTAGTGCAAAGTTTGATATTCTTTTACTCTGTTCTCTCACCCTCTTTCTTTTTATCATTGAGCTCGCTTCTAACCAAACTCCCTTTTCATTTTACCTCATCACACCCACACTCATATATTGACTCCTTACACTTTCGATCAATCAAGGATTAACGTCTTGGGTAGGAAACACTGGTTAACGTGAATCCATAGAAGTTCTGTTAGGCTCACACAATGAACCTATGTAATCCTAAAAATATAATGTTGCTCAAATGGTTTAACTTTGCAGTTAAATCACAATGTGAAATACATGTTAGATGTATGTATGCTCTTGAATGTAATCATGAAGATTTGAGCATGGTTATCATGGAAGAACTTTCAAAACAAGTATATTGAATTAATGAAATGAATACAAGAAACTTGTTTGAAAATCTGACATTGTATAATAAGATCAAAATCTGACATATGTAATCATTCATATTTGATCTTATCAAATAAGGTTTAGGTTAAAGAAAATCGGATTTTGTCTATACGAATCAAAATATAGACATTCTTGAAAGAAACGTTTTGAAAAAAATCACGCTCAAACTTTGAATTTCAAACGGGGTGTCTTACCATCGAAAATATGTTTCAATAGGAGACATGGTAAGAACATTTCCAGCAAAATATACTAAACCGGTGTGTATGAATACTTGAAAGTATATGGAAAAGATAATACACAAGTAATTATCTTTGGAAACACACGGTTTATAAACATTTAAGCACATGAATAATGAAAACATTGAAAATCACACTTCAAAATTCACGAAATCTTTTTAAGAATCGAGAAGTAGTTTGAACATTTAAGAATATGTTTTCATATCTAAAAGTTGTCCTTCTTTCAGACACGTATGATATTAAGATTAGAAATAAACCTTTTGCTCAGTCTTAAATCTCATTAAGTCAGCTCTAAGTCTTATATGATATGATCACGTAAGCTCTCTCTCAATTCTGCAAAATTACAAGTCTGTCAAAGTACAAAGCTTTATTCACAAAATTTAATGAAAATAAAATGACATAAAGCAATAAAACTTTGAAAGTACGAGTTCTGATCAGATGTAATTAGAAGTCATATTCCATACTCCTTGACTCTTACTCCCCCTGAAATTATGCATTAGAAAATTTGTCAGCTAAGAATATATGCAAAAATATGATGAACTCCCCCTCAAATGTAGACTATCGTATCATCTTCTCACACTCCCCCTGAAATCATGAATACCTATCAGTGCAGATATCTATCAGAATAAAAATAAAGAAATGAAGAAAAATGACAAAGCTAAACTCTTTAATAGGTAATCACAGATTAAGTCTTGAGTTTTAGCATACCAAGTTTAGAAATGAGAAAATTAAATCATTTTTTCGTCAAGCGGTTTGGTAAATAAATCTGCAAGTTGGTAATCTGTGTTTACAAAGTAAAGTTGGATTGTACATTTTTCGACATTGTCTTTAATATAGTGATATCTCACGTCTATGTGCTTAGTCTTGGTTTGTTGCATAGGATTAACAGATATAGCGATGGCGCTCTTAGAACCACAGTAGATCGGAATGTTGTCGTACTTGAATCCATAATCTTGTAGTTGTGTCCGCATCCAAAGCACCTGAGAATAACAGCTAGCCACAACTACATACTCTGCCTCAGTTGTTGAAGTAGATACACAGAGTTGTTTTTTTGAAGCCCAACTCATGAGTTTATCGCCAAGATATTGTATATGTCCCGACGTACTCTTCCTGTCAAGAATACAACCTGCATGATCTGCATCTGAATATACTGTGAGCTTGAAACCTGTATCCTTAGGATACCACAGACCAAGATCTACAGTCCCCTTCAGATATCTAAATATGCGCTTTACAGTAGAGAGATGGGATTCTTTTGGACTAGCCTGATATTGTGCACAAAGGCATGTAGAGAACATTATATCTGGCCTACTAGATGTTAAGTACATTAAAGAACCAATCATCCCTCGGTATGTTCTAACATCGACAGCTTTACCCGAAGGATCAGCGCCGATCTTAGTTCCTGGTGCCATCGGGGTTCCAATAGAAGTACAATTTTCCATTTCAAATTTTCTAAGAATATCGAAAAGGTACTTTGATTGATTAATAAAAATCCCCATGGAAAATTGTTTGACTTGTAATCCGAGAAACAAAATTCATCTCTCCCATCATACTCATCTGAAAACGTGACACTATAAGGTTAGAAAAATTCTTACAATACTTTGGATTCGTTGAGACAAATATGATGTCATCCACATATATCTGTATTAAAATGATATCGGCTTTTTCCTTATTGATAAAAAGAGTAGTACGATTTTACCTTTCGAGATGCCTGACTTGACTAAGAATTTTGATAACACTTCATACCATGTGCGAGGGGCTTGCTTCAGACCGTAAAGAGCTTTGTCCAGTATGTATACATGATTTCATTTCTATGGATTGACAAAGCCTTCAGGCTGAGAGACGTAGACTTCTTCATTTAAGATGCCATTAAGAAAGGCAATATTCACGTCCATTTGATATACAGTGAAGTTCTTGTGTGCGACATACGCTAGAAACATACGAAAAGCTTCGATGCGTGCAACTGGAGCATAAGTCTCGTCGTAGTCAATACCTTCCTCTTTCCTATATCCTTTAGCCACAAGTCTTGCTTTGTTTTTGATTACGTTACAATCTTCATCTTTCTTATTCTTGAACACCCATTTTGTGCCGATTATGGTTTTTCCTTCAGGTTTAGTCACTAGTCTCCAGACTTTAAGCGATTCAAATTGATTCAGCTATTCTTGCGTCGCTGCCACCTAGTTTGAGTCAGCTATAGCTTCAGATACTCGTGTTGGCTCGATCTTGCTCAGGAATGAATCATGCATGCACATGTTTAATGTACCAGACCTAGTTTGCACCGGTTTGGATGTATCTCCAATGATTTGACTTATCGGGTGCTCTTTGGTCCATTTGTGTTAATGAGGGAGTGGATTAGATGTAGATTGATCGTGATGTTCATCTAAGAATCCACTTTCAGCTTCTTCATTTTGTGCAGGATTAGGTAGGGGTTTAGTTGAAGTATTCTGTGTAGAAGCTTAAGCTGCTTGGACATTTTATATCTGTTGAATAGGCAGTGTAGCGCAGCTAACTGATTCAGCAACTTCTGGCTCTTCACTTTCTTGTACAGGTTCAACTGTTGGAGTAGGCGTTTGAATTGGAATCTCTTGCTGAACTGGGGAATTTGATTCAGTTGATATATCTGAAGTGGTTGGTTGATTTCTTCTTGAATCATCCTATCTGTCAACCACAACAGGTTTAGTCACTTTAGTACCAATAAATTCATCATAAAACAATTCAAACAATATATCTAAATCAGATAAGTGAGAATTAGACAATGATACTTCATCTGATTTTTTATCAGTAGGCACAGGTTCTGGACTGATCTGCCCAGAAGCTAGTACACTAGTAATAACGGGTTCTGAACTGTCTTGAACAGAATCCATATCATCATCAAATGTAACATATACGCTCTCGATTACTATCTTTGACTTCTTTAGATAAAATCTGTAAGCTGCAGACGTTTGAGAATAGCCGATAAAAATGCCTTCGTCAGCTTTTGGACTGAACTTGTTCAAGTTGTCCTTGTCATTCAATATGAAACACCTGCATCTAAAAATATGGAAATATTTAATGCTAGGTATTCTATTGTTTATTAAAGCATACGGTGTTTTACCGAACCTACGGTGGATAATGGAGCGATTCTGATTGTAGCTTGCAGTCGACACAACTTCAACCCATAGAAAAAGAGGTAGATCTGAGTGACTTAGCATATTTCGAGTGGCCTTGACTAGCGTTCTATTTTTTCTTTCTACAACTCCATTATGTTCAGGCGTTCTGGCAGTAGAAAACTGATGTGTTATCCCGACCGATTCGAGATAATCTCCAACAATTCTGTTCTTGAATTTTGTGCCATTGTCTATTCGAAGAAGCTTGACTGTCTTTTGCAGATTCACTTGGGTAGTCTTTAGAAATGTGATGATGACTTTGGGCGTCTCATCTTTTGATCTCAAAAATTTGACCCAAGTGTATCTCGAGTAATCGTCCACAATCACTAACACATACTTTTTGCCATTTATGCTTTGAGTAAGCATCGGACCACAGAGATCCATATGCAGTAGCTCCAGGGTAGAACTTGTACTAGGCTCAGGCTTTGGCTTATGAGCGGCTCTTTTCATCTTGCCTTTCTCGCACGATGCACAGAGATGTTCTTTAACATACTTGAGCTCTGGAAGTCCTCTAACCAAATTTCTCGTGACCAGCTTATTGATGTAACGAAATTCAGCTGAGAAAGCCTTCGATGCCATAACCAACTTTGTTGCAACAAAGCTTTTGATAGTAGACACACCTCATTGTCAGTTTTGACTTTTGACAAGTTGAATATGTAGAGGTTTGACTTTCTCGTTCCAACCAAGAGTTCTCTACCGTCTTCAGTACGCACACAACATCTCTTGGCCTTGAAATTAACCTCTAGGTCTTTGTCACAGAGTTGTTCAATGTTTAATAGGTTATGTCCTAAGCCTTCAACATAACTCACCTTCTTGATCGTCACGTTGTATTGAATAATGTCACCATAGCCCATAATTGGTGAAAACTGGTCATTTCGGAAGCGCACGTTTCCACAATATTTCTCTGTATAATTATATAATATATCTTTCTGCCCTGTCATATGCTTGGAGCAACCAGAATCCAAGTACCACATATGACAGGTCTTCACAAGAGAAATTAGGAAACAATAGGTTTAGGTACCCATTTGTAGATGGGTCCTACAGTATTAGCACAAGATTTTGGAATCCATTTGTATACGGTCCCTTTGATCTTTTGAAAAACATTTGAAGCATGAGAATGATATGAATAGACATGATATGTTCCAAACCAAACATTAGAATATTTCCGAGAAACAAAATCATTTCTATTATAAGTAGAAGACTTTCTAACAGACGAAGATAATTGGAATAATTGCTTCATTGAATATCTCTTGTAAGAAGTTACAAGTTTTTGTTTATGAAAAGCAACATTCTCAACTACATCAGTTTTACTAGTAGTTCCTCTATTACAATCAGGATCATAATATGATTTCGTGGTCTCGTCAATCTTCTTCTTTGGTTGCCATTCTGATCTAACTCCAGATTTTCTCTTACTCACATCTGAAACATTTGAATTTTTAAATTTAGAATTGTGAGATTTGAGAGATTGCTTGTTCTTTTGCTTACATGTGGTTTTCTGTTTCTGTGAATGCTTAGAGTTCTTTTTCTTACCTTTCGCATTCTTGGTATTCACAGAAACTGGTATATCAACTTTCGTTGATGTTTCACCTTTATCGTATACACTAGGTAGACCAAAAGAATTAATAACAAATTGTGAATGATCAGGAAGTTTTGCATTGAAATCAAATTGACCAACACCATCATCTAAACAACCGTCAGAGTTAAGAAAATCAAACTCTTCATCAAGTAGACCATTAAAATCATCAGGTTTTGAAGCTTTGGAAGTTTTAGAAAAATCAGAATTTATAAACACAGTTGAAAATACAAGTTGTTCTAGATTAATCAAAATTATTTCTTCTATTAGAGTGTTCTCGAGTTCAAAAATTTTACTTTCTAACACGAGTGGGGGTACATAAATTTTACCTTCAATAGGTTTAGCCTCCAACTCCTCTGTAGAATAGGTTTCGAAATAGTCATTAGAAAGAAATTTTGATTTATCAGTACTATAACTAGAATTCAACTTCTCATATCGAAATGAAAGCTGCATTTTAGTTTTTTTCTTTCTTTTCCCTTTTTCCTTAGCTTCATTCTCTTCAGAAAGTTTAGTCCACTTAACTTTGAGTTCGGGATATTGTGGTGCCAGTTTTAAAAATCCAAAATCATATAGCGCAGGCACTTTAGAAATACCCTTTTTGAGAAAGTGTGGGTTCTTGTAACCAAGACCCCAACACTCACTACTTTCTTTTGGTTTGTTCAAGTGAATGGTTTGATCAGTTTGACCTAAAGTGTAGAGTTTTTCTTCCAAAACATTCACTTTATCAGATAAAGATTTGTTTTCTCTTTTTAGAGAAGAACACTTTTTAGCAACATCTTTTACTTCAAACTCACACATTCTGTATTTTGAAGTAGTTTCAGATAGTTCATTGTGAATTATAGTCTTCTCTTTTGTGCTGGTATCAATGTTTTTATGTAAAGCATCAATCAATACGTTCTTTTCAGCAATGTCATTGCTAAGTTTCAGTATTGGTTGGTTTTTCTCTTTAATGATACATTTCTCACGCTTAAGTTTAGTCTCTAATTCCTGGAGTTGAACCATCATAGATTGCATTTGAATGAGAAAGTCTGATTCAGACATATCACATACCTCTTCATTGTCTTCACAATCTGAATCTGGTTCAACTTCAGTCTCTTCTTTACCCGTAAAGCACATGTGGGTTTTTTCCTCTTTCTCTCCTTCCCCATCTAAGTGATCGAGCCAGAATTTGTCTTCAGCCATAAGAGCCTTGCCAGCCTCCTGCTGCTTGGCCAAGAGCATCTTATTCTTGTAGTACTCGGAGTTTCGGACCTTAGGCTTTCGGTAATCCTTAGCAAAGTGTCTGATCTTTCTGCAGCTATAGCACTTAGTTGGCTCTAACACTTTCTTCTCCTCAATTCTGTACCTTTTCTCTTCAGGCCTTTTCTCTTCCATCCTTTTTCCTTCAATTCTCTATTTGTGTTCATAGTTCCTTGAACCCGAAGAATACCTCTAACTGTTAGATCCAGGCTTCTTGTAAAACTTCTTTTGGAAAGATTTAGTCAGTAATAGCATTTCCTGCTTCAGATTCTAACAGTCATTGGAATCAGAATCTTCTTCACTATCCACCTCCTCGGATTCAGAAACTATTACCTTCTTCTTTTTCTTTAGGCTCACTGATTTCTTCTTCACTACCAGAGCAACTGGATCAGCAACCACTTTCTCAGTCTTCTTCTTTTCATCTTTGATCTCCTCCACCTCATCTTCGTTTTGTCTCAAAATCTTGTACACCTCGTGAAGTGGAATCTCATTCAGATCCTTCATCTGTTTCATTTGCCTTGTGAACCTCTTCCACTCAGGCTGCAGGATACTGAGGAATTTGACATTGAGTTTAATCTGTGACTTCCTGGCTTTATTCTTGCTAAGATCGTTCAACAGAGCCACAAATCTGTCGTAAGTAGCCTCCATAGATTCACCTTCCTTGGCCTTGAACTCTTCATAGTTGTTTAAGCAATTCGAGACTTTGAGTTGGTTGCCAATCTTGGATCCTAGCATCGTCTTTTCTAGTTGATCCCACATCTTTTTGCCTGTGGCATTGTAACTGTCGATCTTGACGTAGATCTCTTTTGGAATCCCTTGTAAGATAAATGATCTAGCAAGTCTATCAGCTTTGACTCTTTTTCTTTGCTCATCTGTGTACTCTTCCAGTGGAAGTGGGTATTCTTTGTTGACAATTTCTTCCCCATTCTCTCCCTGAGTAGATAAGATCTTTGTGGGAGGTTTCATGACTCCTTCATTGAGAGATAATGTGATATAATCCCCCAGATAATTACGATCGTTGAAGTCCAGGAAGCGGTCCTTCCACTGTTCGTACTCTCCTTTAAAAAGTACCATGGGCTTTATATCAGTTCCGATAGCTAGTGCTTCCCTTGAAGTCATCCTGTTTCAAAAATGTACAATAAGAACTTAAAAATGATCGTTAGTCCAAGTGAAATCAAAAATACAGAAAATCTTAGAATTTTTTTTCAGAAAATAAATTTCCAAAAATCTCCTAAGTATGGAATTCACATACTATAATGAGACCCAAGCAATTCGCACACAAAATTACTTCAGAATTCGCACACAATCAAACTTCAAAATTCGTACACAGAATTTGCACACAGTTATATGCAAGTTGTAGGAATTCGCATACAACACTTATGCGAAATCTTGACTTGTAAAATTTGAAAGACAAACTTTTCGCACAACAAATTCACACGAATTCTACAGTTAGAAAAATATTTGAAAAACAAAGAATTCGTATCGATGCGAAAACAGAGGAATTCGTATAACACCGCTACACAAACTCTGAGGAATTCGTATGAAGTTAGATGCAAATTCTGAGGAATTCGTATCCTTCTTTATGCGAGTTCCTTACTTTTCGCATACAAGTTAATGCAAATTCTATCCTTGAACGATTCTCACAAAAACTTTTCGTATAAAGGGCTTATGCGAATTATGACATTTGGCATATGAACCTATACGAATTCTAAGGAAATCTTAGCACACACACATGCGAATTATAAGGAATTCTCATAGCACACATGTGCGAAATCTATACTTCTGAAATATTCAAACAACAAAATAAAACACAAAATGTGAAAACTATAGATCTGCGAGTTCTTGATTCTTATGCGAGTTCTGCAGATATTCGACTAAAAATCACTCTGATCGACTGAAAAACTCATCAAACCTACGATTTTCGATCTGTAACTTAAATAATTTGACCACTATCACTATTCGAACCTATTACGATCAATGAATTTCAAAGAAATTCAATCAAATACCCAAATTGATTATGTTACAGTGCTGTCGAAGTCGTGACATTAAAATTGTAAAATCTCACAAATTGATCTCTATTACAGTGCAAGATACTAATAAACCAATACAAGATCATTCTATTGCACTATACGAACTCAACAGACTCAATTACAGCCACAAATTCACACAAAAACACGAAACTCGATCAAGACTCGATACACAGTGCGAACATCCATATTTTCGATTGATTTCAACTCGAACTCTGCTCTGATACCAATTATTAATCCCTAGGTTCAAGTTTTAATCACAATTTAATCAAGATGACAATCTAATAACAAGAGAATCAATCAACCAAGGATTCATATACAATGAGTTCTCGGTGATATTTCTCTCTCTAGAATACAGAATGCGTACAATTCAACCTCTAACTTCTAACTTGCAACAACTAACTCCTTCTAGTCATATCCCTATTTAAGGCAAGGACATAACAATTACAATTGACTTTGAATTTTCTTTTTACAAAGACTTTGACTTGCTTTGAGAGTTGATTTGAGCTTTGACTTGGCTTCACTTTCAGCTTTCTATCTTCATGATCTTGTATCCAACAAATATATGCACTAACAATATCGCTGTAGAATTCGTTCTTATGGCTACTTCTGTTATTCCAGAATTCGAAGAGCGACTCAAGGCGCTAGAAGCTGATGCTCCCAAGAACGTTGAAGTTGTTGCTGCTACTGCTCCTACCATTCCCTCCCCCGTTGATGATGAAAAAGAGGGGAGAAGAATAATGAAGATTCAATAGTCCATGCTAATGATGCAGTTGTTGGGAAAGACTCTCCCTCTCATGTTGAGGGGGAGAAACCAGCTGAAGAGAAGACAGTTGAAGATCCAGCATCCCTCTCTCCTCCAATTATCACTGACAATATCAATGTTGAGGAAGAAGAGAAGGAAGAGGAAGATGATGACGAGCTTGATATAGAGGATCAAGGCTCTAAAGGCAATGCCGCTGACAATGATGATGAAGACGATGATCCATCTCTCTGGTTCATCCCTGCACTCATCAGCGTTCCTGCTCCAGCGAAAGGTGTTGTCATTTCAGAAGCAGGGGAGAGAAAAGACTCAAGTTCAACTCCTTCTACCCAAGGCAAGCAAAAAGGGATTGTTGCCGAAGGAAACCTGAAACTTTTGTCACAATCTGAGGGGGAGTACCTTCTCAGGTATGTCTCTCTATTGTTCCCCTTTCGTTCTTTTCTCACCTATCACCCCTATTTCACTTCTAGCCTTTATCTTTCTCCTTCCTAAATTCATACACTAACTTACCTTTCTTTTTGCCCAACCAGTTCTCTCCCCTGTTTAAGGGAGCTTCTTTGCAAATAATCCCAGCTACCCCGGATGAAGAACCAATAATCCCGGTCTCTATCAGAGAGACTGATGATGAAGATGATGAAGAGGAATCCCTAAACCACCCAAGAAGACACTCTCGACTTATCAAAAGGTCAGAGGATGAAATCCAAAGTCGATCAGAGATGATTCTTCACCTCGAGAGTCAAAGGCTGAAGATCCCTCTTCATGTTTCCTCCTCAAGCTTGTTTTCCTATCACAAGAAGAAATAGAAGAATCGATCAGGGCTGAAAGACTTATCGCTGAATGCTATGAGGATGCCTCTCTAGCCCTCAAAGTTCAATCAACCCTGTTCAAGGATAAGAAACTAAAGAAAAATCCGGTGAAAGCCCAAGAAACACTTCTAAAGGAAATAGGGAGAAAAACAGAAAAGCAAAAGAGGTCAGTGATCATGATCTAGCTTGGTCCAAAAAGAATCTTGATCATTGATTTGACCCATTAAAGATCTCTGCAGTAACACTCTCAGGGAAAGGCAAGAAGAATCAACTCTCTGTAACAATGGAGATAGTCAGAAGTGATGGAAGCTTCAAATCTATGTTTTTATCGAAGCTGGAACACTTCGGCTTTTTTGAGTGGTTGGAGTTCAAGTGAAGAAATCAAGATCAATACACCAGAGGCCATTATGAAGCACTGCTTGAAAATCTCATCAACAAGGTCACTGCCAGAATAAGTGTGCCCTCAGCTCTTCCATAGAAAGCAAGAACAGTTAGACGAAAACAAGCTTCCTCGTCCGACAATGATGTTGTGATTAGAAATGAAACCAGTATCAAGTTCTCCAGAGATGCATTAGTTGGTCCCTCTCCAGACCTTTCAACACTCAACTTATCCATGCCCCCTAGTGGACCATTTATGGTTTGACAGGTGATAAGTGCATATCTTTGTGTAGTCTTCTGCGATGATGATGAAATCATCAGGTTTCAAAGAGCCTCATAGATCCCTCTCTACCCTGTTGTACACCTAGAGGATCTTCTGTACATATGGTGCGACAATTCAACATAAGGGACCGTCATCAAGACTCTTATTCGAAAGGAAGCAGTTGTTCGACGACAGAAAGGAGAAGAGGTACGTGATCATATGATTGTAGTAGAAGAGTTCCTTGTCAAGGAAGAACCACCTTAGCTAATAGGTTATCTTTTTTCTTATAATCTATTAGTTAGACTTACAGTACTAGTATAGGACTTCCCTTGTACTTGTAATTTTCATATTCCCTTTGCAATACTTATTTACGAATTAATGAAAATTTCAGTGAAGTACTTTACTCCATCAGTACTATAAAAGATCCCTCAAAATAGTAATTGGGACATGTACGTTATGAGTCCTGATTATCCTTATATTTTGAAATAAAGTAATTTTCTCTTATTGCTTTGTCATCATCAAATAGGGGAGATTGTTGATCCAAACTTTCTCAGTGATTTGAAGATGACCCTTTAAAGTATTTAGTGAAAATTATGTTTAACATATGTATGTATTAGTGTTTCACCATCAGCGATTACATACTGAGTCTGTTCGGTATCGCTGATGATTTCTAATGTATTCTGTTAAATGTAATCCCTTAAGAGAAGTTTTGCGACAAAGACGTTCACCGCTGACATCGAAGAAAAAGACGATGAACAAGTGACAAGTCTAATCATGATCTGATGCGGACATCAGTGAAACTAAGACAAGTCCACAACACGCAAATAACTTTGAAGAAAAGCTTCAGCAATTGCTGACCTTAATTCAGACTCCTTGAAGAAAAGAATCCCTCAGCGATTGATGATCACAAAGCTTCCTCTCCAAGCTTCTTTTGTCTTATCCTTGCACAAAAAGTACAACTGTCAGAAGAGACATACCTTTGCTGCAAATCGTACAACAACTCTGAAAACTACATTGTTCACCATTCGGCCAAAAGCATGTCACCAAAAGTCAGAGGCATGCAACCAACCAAATAGTGACACGTGTAAAGTACCCCTACCATGCATTTAACGCATAGGGTATAAATAGAAAGGTTACGCCTCACTACGATGTGTTGCCTTCTATCCATTATCTTAGTGAACCAAGTATAGAAACCCTTGATTTCTATATCCTCCCAACCTTCTTTCTCTAGTTCTAAGTGCAAACATCTGTGTGATTCTTAAGTTTGTTTAGATTACGTTTTATTTAATCTTGTTCTACAACAAACTGTGAATTGTGATTTGAGTTATCAATAAACAATTTATTAAACTATAAAAATTAGTGTTTGTATTCAACCACCCCCCTTCTACAAACTTGTTAAGCATCTTCGGGACCAACACTTGGCATATACTGGAAGGATCATCTCCCCGAAGGTATTACCCATATCTCCATTGAACCCTATGAGCATCGTACGATCTCTACTTTATCTATTCCTATGGCTTTAATCGTGTTAAGGAAAATGATGTTGGTAGAACTTCCTCCATCGATCAGGATCTTCTTGGTCGAGCAATTCCTGATCGTGAGTTGTATTATCAACCCATCATAATATTTCTGTCGTGGATTACTAAGATCTTCTTGGGTGAATGTTATGGGCATGGCTTTTAGCTCTAGTTCGTGTGTCGGTCTTGACGATCGTAACATCGTATGTTCATCAGGACCTCGGCTAGCATGCCTCTTAGCTGTAGAGTAAGTCAAACCACAGATGTCTGATCCTCCGGTCACGCAATTCATGACATTCGTATGTTCTGGAGAAGTTGGTCGTGCATTAGTGCCCAATAGATCTTCTAGATGCCCCTTCAATACTAGCCAGACTAGTTCTCTTCGTAGGGCTACACACTCTTCCATCGTGTGTCCATGGTCGTTATGAAAGTCGCACCATTTGGATTTGTCTTTCTTAGCGTCATTTTTTTCACTTTTCAATGTGCATTTACATTTGTCTGCACGTTCTTGAGAGCTTCGACTACATCTTTAGATGTTCCCTTAAATCCGTAAGATGAGATCTTAGGATATTGGGGAAATTTTGATGTCGAGACATTATTCTTCTTGTCGAACCTCACGTTCGAGATCCGATTTGATGGCTTGACCTAAGAAGTTGACCGAGTCTTGAATTCAGGCTTCTTGACGCTTAATGACCTTTTATGACTGGAATGCTTGTGTCAGAAGGCTATGTCATCCTCGACCCGCATATAAGCTAACATTCTAGCTCGAACGTCTTTAAAGTTTTCTGGCAGGTACTTCGTGAAGTCCGTATATAAGTCTGAACTATTGTCGAGACCTCGCTTGTAAGCCTTGATTGAGGTTCTAACATCGCAGATACGCACGCTAATCATCTCTGAATTGAAGCAATTGAAATAGCTTTGGACTGACTCGCCAGTCTTTTAAGTGACATAGTAGAGATTGCTAGTTTGCTTTTCCATCTTACGATTGCTAGAAAACTGTTGTAAAAATTGGTTGACTAGCTCTGAAAAGTTGGTGATGGACTTGGGTTTGAGATTAATCAGCCATTTGAGAGCAGTGCCTGTGAAAATCGCACCGAAACTCTTACACATACACACTTCTTGGTATTGATGATGGATCAACACAGTCCACATTAACTGCTGGTACTGTGCAATATGCTCTGTCGGATCAATCACTCCAGAATACTTCGGGGTGAATGCTGGGATGTTGTATTTCTTTTGGGACATCGACCATAGCTATCTCTTCGACAAAAGGAGATGCCTGAAATCTAGTCCGTGGTTTAATGTCGATCACTGCAGCAGCTCCAGGAAGCTTAGAAAGTAACGACAACATCTTCTCATTCTAATCTTCCAACAGTTTTAATCGTCAAGCGACTGTATCATCGAGATTGAATCCGTTGGTTGCCAGAGGCGGTGCTGGAACGAACCCTGAATCTTTAGATGTTATGCCAACCGTTGTGAAGATACCATTACGATGCTACGATACAGCAACTTCAACCATTGATCGATACGTGTATCGATGGGATGGGCATCGCAGGAAACACCGTCATGGCATTGGCAATGTTGAGATAGTATAAGTTGTAGCACCTATACCCTGCGTCGGTTGTGGATATTGAGGTAGTGGAGGTTGAAAACCTGCAGAAGACATGTTAAAAGGTTTTGAGATCCAAGTGGATTTGCAACATTTTGATTCCTCAAAAGTGCAATTTCTTAAGCTGCCTTGCGATTTTGTTCATCTAGTGAATTGATGCGATTGCGAGCAGCTTCAAGTTCCATGCGTATTTGATCAATAGCATTGAAATGAGCTCCTTGTCTTGACATAATCCTATCAATCAAAGAACCTTCAAGGAAATCGTTCGTAGGACGCACTCTTTGTCGAAGATTTTTTCTAGTTGGGGTCCCATGGTGTGCGCCAAGTTGTTAATGCCAAAAATCACCCAAAGGATAACTTAAGGTCGATGTTGAGCTTTTAACAACTAAATCAAGAAATCTATCGATAAATCCTGCGACAACAAATAAATAAAGGAAACGACACAAGAGATTGGTGACGGTGGACGATAACAGAGATCGTCGATTAACTATGGACGTCAAATAGGGACGTCCTCTTTTTGAAGGAGCAGTCGAGAGTATAATGAACAATAATACAAGTAAAGTACACAAATTGTAAGATTATTTCGATCGTCATAAGGTAATTGTAGCTTCGTCGAGAGTTTCTCTGAGAGAGAATAGCTTGAATGCTCTGTGTATGCTTGAACAATTTCTGAGTTCTGTCTGTATTATGTCCTTTTGAGCTCTGCGTAGCTCCTATATATAGCTTGGGTCTCTATAAATGAGCCTTGAATGTCCCAACGGTCTTCACATTTAATGGTCTTGATGAGGATCTTCCGTTATGACCGTTGCTCATGAGTGTGTATTAACCTGAAATAAAGAGACAAAGAAGAAAACGCTTGCTAACAGTTAATGAGTCACAATCGTTATGTATCTTACGAGAGTCTTAAGATGTTAGCCGTCGAGGGATTTTGATCGTAGGTCGTAAGTAATTTACGACCATCGCCATAAGTGGCGACCATGGTTCTCGGTGTATGTAGTCGTCTAGACCTTATCTTAATACAAGAGTTGTCTTGAGATTGAAAACGTTTGGTCTTCTTGTGTCGGTCGAGACTTGTGAAATTTTACTCATACATAAGGTAACAAAATAACCCTTATCCTACACATACCTTGCCTGTTGTCAGCTATAATCCATCCATATCGACAATCCAACTTAAACCAACAACATAAATTGAATAAACTAATCTCGAACCAAACCAAAGATCGTTCGATGCCTAAATTACTTAGCAGGTATACACTATAAAATCAACTAGAATAAATTGTTTATCAATTTGTATTATTTCTACAAACCAATTGGTGTTCAAGTATGCCTATGGGCATTGTTTGAGTAAAATTTCATAAATCTCGACCGACGAAACAAAACCAAACGTCTCCAATCTTAAGGCAAATCTTGTATTAAGATAAGGTCCTGTCGACCACATACATCGAGGACTATGGTCGTCACTTCTAGTGATGGTCGTAAGTTTCTCACGACTTATGACCAAAATCTCTCATCGACAAGTATCTTACAACTATCGCAAGATATCTAACGACCATGACTCATTAACTATCAACAAGCTTTTTTTCCATTTCTATTTATTTCAGGTCGTGGAGCATTTATGGACAACGGTCATAACGAAAGAACGCCATCAAGACCATTCAATAAGAAGACCGTTAGCGACATTAAAACTCATTTATGATGACCCAGTCTATATATATGAAGCTACGAAGAACCCCGAGGACACACTAGATACAAGAGCACTCACAAGGCATTCAAGTTATTCTCTCTCAAGAGAAACTCACGAAAAGCATTTTACCCCACGACGAACAGGACAATCTTACGATTTGTTCGCTTTTTAGGTGTATTATTGTTCATTGTACTCTCAATCACTCCTTCTAAAGGACGATGTCCTTGTTTGACGTCCATAGTGAATTGAGGATCTCTGCTATCGTCTACGGTTTTTAACTTCGACGAGGTTTTCTGTGTCACTAAATTTCTGTATCTCTTTCTCCATTTAATTTCTTTTGCCCGGTTTGTAGAAGGTTTCTTTACTTTAGTTGTTAAAGGCTCCACACCGACCTTAAGTTATCTTTTGAGTAATTTTTGGCATTAACAGTTTGGCGCCCACCATGGGGCCCCAGCTAGAGAAAATCTTCGACAAAGGGTGCTCCTACTAACGATTTCTTGGAGTCTGTTTGATTGACAGGAGCATGTCAGGACAAGGAGCTCAACTCAACGCTCTTGCTCAAATGCACATGGAACTAGACGTTGCTCGCAATCGCATCAATACATTAGATGAGCAAAATCACAAAGCACCTGAAGAAATTGCACTCTTGAGGAGTCAAAACACATGAAACTTCTTTGGATCACAAAATGATCCAAGACCACCCTTTAACATAACTTTTGCATGTCTTCAACCTCCTCTGCCTCCATATCCAAGGCCGAAGCAGAATGTTAGTGCTGCAACTTATCCCATTCTAACGAAGTCAATTCTGACGCTGCCAATGCCATCAATGGTGTTCCCTACAATGCCCCTCCCAACGGTACCCGTGCTAACCATTGATGAAGTCACTGAGTCGTCACATCAAAATGGCTTTTACAAGACGATCGGCATAACATCTCAGGATTTAGGATTTGTCCCAGAACCGCCCTTGGCGACCAATGGACTTAATCTCGAATACCCGGCCGCTCGACGAATATGACTGTTAGAAGAACAGGACGAGAAGATGTAGTCGCTGCTTCCCAAGCTACCTAGAGCCGTTGTACCAGTTAGTGATGGCCAAATATTGGGCTCGGGCCGGGCCAAAACAGGCTTCGGGCCCAAACAGTAACCTCAAGGATCGGGCCAAGCGGTCTTCAGGCCAGGTTTCACCCAAATATCGGTGGCCCGGTTAATGGTGGGATGAACCGATTCTTAGAAAACCGGGTCGGTCCGGGCCGTGAACCGGTCCTTCCTTTGTTTTAAATTAATTTCTTTATTTAATAATTAATTATATAATAAACTTTAAAAAATAGGTTTACTTATATCAATTAATAAACTTTAGAAAACTCAATTATATCAATTACAAAACTTTAAAAAGTAAAAATCGGATTGGATCACTCAAATACACTTTAAAAATATGTTTTATTTATAATTTTAAGTTACAATACATCAATTCTAAGAAAAAACACACTTGTTAAAAATGATATTCCCAAAATCTAGTTTCTAATCACACACAAACAATCAAACAAACAACATATCACAATTACCTGTTTGATTCGATTCAATAAACCACAAGATTACACTTTCTCTCTCTAGATTCTCTCTCTCTCTCTTTCTCTCTCTAAAAATGTAACTGATAAAACATACAACTGAAACTCTTCTATTTGTTGCTACTGATTACAAAGCAAGGAAACCTATTTATACCTACAACTAATTACAACAAGGAAACAAACAAATACGATATGTTGACTTTTATTACAAAAGACTTTGACTTTAATTAGAATTGACTTTCTCAACTTTGACCTTCAGTCTTCTTGATCTTGTATCCAACAGATTTATGCTCTAACAATCTCCCCCTTTGGATTCAAGATCATTGTTGAAAGATCTAGCAAATCAGTCTTCACTTTTAAGCTCTGTCAGTACAATCTCCTCTTTTCTTTGACGGTATTCTTTCCAAAACTGTCTTCAAATGATTAACAATCTCCCCAAAACTTTCACAAAATACTTTCAGACTTTGGAAAGAAATTATCTTCAGAATCAGCTCGGATTGCATTTGCAGATAATCTTCAAAGAAAATTTCCTCAAATCTTCAGAAATTCTTTGATCTTCTCCAAATCTTCAAATATTTACTTTGAACTTTTCTGGCTTAGACATTTCTGAAAATCATCTCTCAAAACTTTATCATTTCTTGATACCATCTCCCCCTTTTTGATGATTTGAGCATCTATATCATCAAAACTTTACTTCCAAGAAATGTTTTTAACCATTCTGATTTGTCAAACTGAGCCTCTGATTATGTGATCCATAGCCAAATATTCATCTAGATCTTTGCAAATCCAGACAAAATAAGAACAGGTAACTCCTGAATCAACAGATGAATCAATTAAACTGCTTGTCAGTAACACAAAGTCACCGTGTGTAACGAATACAAAATATAAAGGAGCTTTTTGATGTTCACTCCTCCAGGGCTTCCATCCAATCATCGAAACACCACAAAGGCAATTTCTATGAATGTTATAACAAAGAAACAAATTCTTTGTGTGTTCGTGCAAGTGTAGAAAGAAAGAAGCACGAATGATTGCTTTTTAAGGCTCAACATTGTGTAAACCACTAAGACAACAGTAGTATAAACACAGACTCAATGTGCATGATTGAAGTGCGAAGGTGGGGCAGACTTCCTTCTTTTTCAATATCCAGATTTTCCAAATGAAAATCAGATAGATTATGTGCTGCGTCCCCAGAAAATATGAAACATCAAGAGTTGGCATGGGCTATTTTCCTGTTTCAATAATATTCACGAAAGAATTGTGAATCATTAGTAATGTGGTTGCCCGACTCAGAAAGTAGTTGGTGCAGAGTTTGATATTCTTTTACTCTGATCTCACACCCTCTTTCTTTTAATCATTAATCTCACTACTAACCAAACTCTCTTTTCCATTTTACCTCATCACACCCACACTCATTTCTTTTCGACTCCTTACACTCAATCTCTATAGATTAATTTCTTGGGTAGAAATCACTGGTTAACGTGATTTCATAGAAGTTCATTTAAGTCCTAGCACAAAGAACCCATGTAATCCTATGAAAGCATAATGTTGCTCAAAATGATTTAACTTTATCAGTTAAAGCTCATATACAAATGTCAAATGTGTCAAACCCCGCTAAAGCGGAAAAACAAGGCATAACAGCTCCTATGTCATAGCACAAGATTATAAACATACCAACATTCATTTAACTTTCAAAAGACATTACATTTTTAAGAACGTAGTATTGTCATTGTTTACAATTCCCAAACTTAAAATATAACGATACGCATAAAGAAAAATAATCTTGCTTCAAAATATGAAGTGCACTGCTAAAACATCATGGAATTACCTTCTCGATTCCTGAAAAGCATGTATAAAAACCAAGGTCAACTACAAAGAGTTGGTGAGTTCACAGGTTTTAGATATGCACAAATCAATTTATATGCAAGTTGACATTGTAAATCACGTGTAAAAACCAATCTTCAATTCTTTGATTCATGAGTACCATAATTCAATTTCTTTACGATAAGTGTATACAAAGATAATATTATGTTGACCCACTACTAAGCCGTCTCTGACCAATTTCAACGCCCCCGATGAACTAACTCAGCGGTGGTTCAAGCCAGATGTTTAGTCATCTTCTCTAGTATAGTGCACCCCTGCTCGTCAGCATAAGGTGGGTTTGTCACACCAAATAGCGCTATCCACTAATACTATAGGCCCGATTTTCTTCGAGTTAATAGTAGTGTCACGGGGTATTAACATTTAATACTCAACACATCAATTGCATACTTATCATATAGCTTATAATTCCAAACGCTTTTAACAAAGCCTTATAAATTGCCAATTCGCAATACTTTCAAACAATTCTCATGAATCTTTATATACGCAACTAAAGCATGCTTTTCACCACAAAATCAGTTAAAACGATAAAAGTGGGGCTGTGAATACTCACCTTAACAAATGGAACGGGTGAAACTTTACTTTAATACTTATGGAGTTTGCCACGCCCTTAGTTTCCCTATACAAGAGTTGCCATAGAGAAACGCATTAATGCCCTATTCCGATGTCCAACCAATATGTCCAATTGTCCCATGAAATGCTATTATATAAATTCCTTAGTCATATCAATTTTTAAACTATACAAAGTTCCAAAATGCAATAAAACAAAATTTAGACTTAATAAGATTACCTTTCTGGATTCAGCATATGCTGTCCAGAAAGTTATTCGATAAAATCACCACGGACACTTAACTTCCCAAGAGAATTATTTAAATCATAAATTTTTGTAGTGTTCTATGATATGTTTAGAGTAAATCTGAATTTTTTTATAATTTTTGTATAACTTTTGATACCTCAAATAATTTTTACAAAACAGAGTGTCACTGATTTTCGGATCAGTGACATACCTCACTTGTAACAGGCTTTTGGGGTATCAATTCTTGGAGTTAGACAGTGATCCATATATGGATGAAAACCTAACTCAAAATCCTAACATTTGGAGAAAAGATTCACTTATTTTGAATGAGTAATGATGGAGTTATGGCCTCTACAAGATAGGTGTATGAATCTGTCTTCACTGGACAGATTGCACCATTTTCTTGTAAAATCCATTTAAGTGCTCAAATCATCTCCAAAATTAGTGTTTTCGAATTTTTTAGAAAGCTAACACCCTAAATTAAAGTCTAGAAGCAAAAAGCCCAAATTTTGACATGTAGAACATGATTTATGCATGTTGGAAGTAGGTTCATTTTCTGGACAGTAACTGTGGTAAAATGAAACTTGAAAGAAATGGTAAGATGATCATTTTTGCACTTGGTTTATGATATAACCACATGCTCTCACATCTTAGTCAAATACAAAATGACTTTAATATGAAAACTATACTTTTTGGACTTATAGCAACTTATGATGCTCATCCAATTACATGCATGTACATTATACCAATTTAAGTGATATTATCATTACTAATAAGCTCTTAATCATGTGGAATTTGGGAAATTCCATCTTAAGAGCATTTTTATTCTAAATTTTCATTGTAACAACATAGCTATAAGTTCAATAACACCAAAATTTTGTGGTTCATGATACTCTACTTACCAAAATTTAACATTATGATCAAAAACCCCAAATTTTATAATAAACAAGTTTTCTTTGAAAAACAAGAATCAAAACTCATTTTTGGATGTTATAACATCAAATGTAGTCTATTTTATCAACAAAAACCAAATTTTATACAACATTTAGATGCAAACTTTTACTCCTCAAACCCAAAATCGAAAATGAAAACATGAAGAGAGAAGATGTAATTTTTGAGAATACCTTGAAGATTTGATGAAGAAACTTGATTCTATCTTCAAATTGTTATGGATTCTTGATTGTATTTTGATTTTGAGTAACAAAATGAAATGGTGGTGGTGGTGGTGGTGGTGTGGGTTCTTCGGCCGAACAAGAGAGAAGAGGGAGAGAGGAGATGAAAAGTTGATTTTTGAAAATGAGTGTAAATTTTGTTTTTAATTTGGTATTAAAGATAATTAAAATGAGGTGGGATTAGGACAAGTGTCCTAAGTGACTCATCAATCCTATTATAAATTAATTTAACTATATTTTTTTTATATAAAATATTAGCCTAAACCATAAAATATCAGATATATTTGAGAACCGAAATATCCGATTCTCAATATTTGCTAAAAAAATGTCAAATTTGAAAATTTAGCAATGCAAGACAAATTAAACATACTGATTTTTATAGTTTATGGATTTTGGACTTTTATTCACTTATTTTGGCATTTTTGGACAGTGACGGTTAGATGCGGAACTGTTCTGGGTTTTTAACGCAACTTCTAAATTTTTCGGGAAACTTTTATCTTAAAGGCTTTTATACATTTCTAGGAGTGACATACTTAGATTTTTACTTCCAAAAGTACAGAAGCTAACCTCATAGTGTGGACTTTGACGGTTGTGACAAAATGAATGGAAGCTCATAAAATATAATCATGAATATTTGAGCATTTGAAACATTGAAATATTTTCAAACAAGTATATTGAATGAATGAATATGAATACAAGAAACTTGTTTGAAAATCTGACATTGTATGAAAAAGATCAGAAATGAATGATAAATCAATTAAGGCTTATGGTCAAGAATAATGGATATGTGTCTATACGAAACAAAATATAGACATTCTTGAAATAACGTTTCGAAATGAAATATCGCTAAAAAATTCTTTAAAGTACAAGCGGAGTGTCTTACCATCGAAAAAATTGTTTCAATTTAGAGACATGGTAAGAACATTTTAAACAAAAATTGAAACCGGTGTGTGTGAATACTTGAAATTATATAGAAAAGACAATACGCAAGTATTAATCTTTGGAAACACACGGTTTGTTTATCAATTAAGCACAAAAATAAAATGAAAACATTTAAAATCACACTTCCAAATTATAAAATCTGTTTAAAATTCGTGAAGTGGTTTGAACATTTCAGAACATGTTTTTTATATCTGAAAGTTGTCCTTCTTTCAGATATATTTGAGATTAAGATAAGAAATTTACCTTTTAACTTTGTCTTAAATCTCATGAAGTCATGCTTAAGTCAAAATAATATGATCGTGTCATCCTCTCTCATCCTGCATAAGTCTCAAAGTCTAGGCAAAAATTTATTCACAAAATTTATTCGAAAAATAAAAGACATAAAACAGTAAAATGATTAAAGAACGAGTTCTGATCTTAAGCAATCAGAAATCATAGTCTTACTCCTTTTGATATTATATGCTCCCCCTAAAATCATGCATCACAAAAATTTTGTCATTTAAGCAAAATGCAGAAATTAGTTATGCTCCCCCTCAAATGTATGTAAATCATCTAAAATTCTTCTCTTACTCCCCCTGAGATCATGAGCAAACAATTAAAGTGCAGGTATCTTTCAGAAATAGAAATAAAAAAATGATGAAAAAATAACAATACTTAACTATATTAGGTAATAACTGATTATGTCTTCAGATTTAACAAACCAAGCTTAGAGATAAGAAAATTAAATCTCTTTTCATCTAATGGTTTGGTAAATAAATCTGCAAGTTGATAATCTGTTTTTACAAAATAGAGTTCAATTGTTCCTTTTTCTACATTATCCTTAATAAACCCGAAGGTCCCGCTCCTGAACTCCCACCATCACCCCATGGATTGTAGTTGTATGGATTGTACTCTGGATTGTAGTCTTCAAGAGTTCCGTACATTTCCAGTCGGTCAACAGTCGTATTATCATCAAGGCGGTTGGTGTCTGGTTCTTCTTCTTCTTCATCGTTGTTGTTAAACCCAGATATTAGTTGATAATCAATCTCACAACACAATAATAACAAGAGAAGAATATAAAACAAATCAATATGTCATAGATCTCTTGATAATCATATGAATACGTGTGTGTGTGTTCTTGGTGTAAAACCAATACCTTTGAGCGTGTAAATCAGATAAGCGGCTTCTTTCTTTTTCACCACTCAAATCTAGAAATAAAAATACCTTTTTTATGTAGGTCAACATGACCTAAGCAATACTAGATATCAGCTAAAACACCCCCTAAGGAATTAGACACTATTACAAAATAGACCCCTTTTGACATTTTAATCTTGAATACAAGTTCTGATCCAACAATCTCCCCCATTGGATTCAAGATTAAAAAAATTTGCAATTATCTTCGGGTCTTCACTTCTCTTGAAAACTGTAGCAGATATGACGTTAAAAACTTCAAAGCTTGTAGCTTTACACAGTCTTCATAACTTTAAGGAAACAAATATCTTTCTCTTTCTTTAAATGAAGTGTTCTTCTGACGATCATCTTCAGTCAAGCTTTTGGTAAATCAGATAGGTTCATACACTTTGTTATCTTTAAATTCTTCAGCAGTCTTAAATCAATCTTAACATTTCAAAAATTCTTGTATTCTCCCCCTTTTTTGTATTCTCCCCCTTTTTGATGAGTGGTGAGAATCAGCATCATCAAAACATTTAAAAAAAAATCCAGAAATTTTATCTCCCAAATCAACAAATAAGCACAGTGTTCATGTATAGATCCCTTTGTGGAAATAAGAGCAGTCTCCTCTAGATAGATAGAGTGATTATTTCAATCTTTGCAGATTCAAATAAGTGATGAGTGGTAACCCTGAATCAACAAATGACTCAGTTCAAAGTGCCTGTCAGTAACACACAGTTACTGAGTAACACGAAGTTACTATATAAGGAGTTGGTTTTGATGTAGGCTCCCCAGGACTTCCATTCAATCATCGAATAACACATGGTTATCTATGAATGTTTTGACAAAAAACAGATTTATGTGTTCTCGTGCATGTGTAGAAAATAAATTAAGCATAGATGATTGCTTTTCAATGTAGGCTCAAAGTATGTAAACTTGTTGAGACAACAACAAATTATACAAGGACTCAATGTGCATGAGAAAGGGTCAAAGGTGGGGCAACTTTCCTTCTTTTTCAATATTAGTATCTTCCAAGTGAAGAACCAATAGCGTATGTGTTGCGTCCCCAGAAAATGTGAAACATTCTCTTTTTGAGAAAAGAATGAGTAGTTGGTGGTGTTTTATGCAAGAGATGGCATGGGGTAGGTGCCTATTTCAATGATGGTCACCAAAGAATGTGAACCAATCAGATAATGTGGCTGCCCGACTCAGAAAGAAGTTTGGTGCAGAGTCTGATATTCTTTTACTTTGTTCTCTCACCCTCTTTCTTTTAAGCATTTGATCTCACGACTAACCCATCTCTCATTTTCATTTTACCTCTTCACACACCAACACTCAATCTTTTTACCCCTTTCCCCTTAATCACCCAGGGAATACTTCCTGGGTAGGAAACACTGGTTAACGTGAATCCATGGAAGTTCAGTTAAGCTTACACATCAAATCCCATGTATTTTCCTAAAAGAATGTGTTGTTCAACAGTCTTTTGTACATGAAAGCACAAAGGAGCACAGTTACACATGAAGAATAAAGATTTGGAGAAGTCAAAGACATTTCGTGTTTGACAATACAATTCTCCCCCTTAAAACAAAAGTGGTTGACAATTAAGCTCCCCCTCAACGTAAAAACTTCTTTTATAAGAAAATCATTGAAGTGCGGGTTCTAATAAGATGTGATTAGAAGCCATAGTTCTTGACATTGAAGATCGAGTCCTAAGTTGTTGTACTTAGAAGTCAATGTTTGGATAATGAGGAAAAAGTCCTGATTTGTAGTAATCAGAAGTCATTGTTCTTTCTCCCTCTTAAACCTTGGATGCCTTAAACACAACTTTAGTTTTTGGTACCCACTAGTATTTGGGTCCTGGTGTGTTAGTTGTAGTTCTAGTAGGAGAGATAAAATAAGAACCATACCAGTTATTTACATAATCTTTTCTTACAAAATCATTTGTACCACAATAGGAACACCTAATTTTCTTCTGTGCTAACCTGATCAATTGATTGATAGTGTAAACCAGATCAGGTTTGTCAAAAGTTTTACCTTTTAAAGCATTGTTCCTTTTAGCATTTTATGTATGCACAAATGATTTATCGGTCTTCTTCTCCTCTGAAGATTCTTTAACTCTCCAGATCCAATTTCCTCTCTCTTTCTCATCTTCCCTTCTCCAGAGCCTTTTCTTCCGAGAATTGTTCTTCTTGAAGTTACCTGAACCATCAACATTTTTGTCAAAGAAAAGGTTAGAAGGACGAATCTGATCTTTATGTTCAGAAGTATGATTATCGATTTCACAAAACAAAGGAATATTAGAAACATATGTAAAAATTGAATTTGCAGCTGAAGTGAACGAGCATTCGGATGAAGTTAGATCATCTCTCGGTGATTGAGTTATTGACTCTAGCGTTTTGTGCTCAGACAGCTTACGATCTTTTCAAGTTCCTTTATCTTTTACGACAAACTGTTTCTTTCCTTTGCAATCAGATCAAACTTCTTTTGCAAATCATATTTTGTCTTCTTTTCCTTTAGAACGTTTGTTGACAGCTCAAATAGCTTTCTTGTCAGCTTAGCTATCTCAGTCTCTAGAACTTTCTTTTCTTTAGAAAAGTCTTTATTTACATTCTTCTACTCAACTATCTTCTTCTCTTTCTCAGCCTTGTCTCTCTCAAGAATGATAACTTTCTCAAAGTCTGAAACTTGTTGAGAAAGCTTAACACATTTAAGCTCCACAACTTTCTTTTCCACAAAAGATTTTCTTGAGAAATCAAAGAATTTCTTAGCAAATTATTTTCTTTCTTTCTCAATCTTCATCATCTCATCTTGGGCTTTTGTGTTGTTTCTGTCTTGGGTTACCTTTTCTTTCATCAAATTAATCTCAACCTCAAGACTGAAAATTTTATCTTTCAAAGAGTTTCTTTTAGTAAAAATTTGAGAATTCATTTTTCTCAGCCCATCAGATGTCTCACAAGCAATGTTTGCTCTTCTTCTAATTTCATCTAGCTCTCTTTGCATTGATTCCTTCTTTGACCAACTTGAGCTAGAAATTATACTTTAAGATCTTTTTAACTTAGCTTGAAGATTTAAAATCTCTTTCTATTTTGACACAATAATTCCTGCAAAATTAATCTTTGAGTTAGAGATACATTCTGAGCAACCAAAGACGTTCTTTAAGTCTTTATCATCTTTCAACTTATTAATCTGTTCAAGAATAGATGAGTTCTAAATCTTCAGATTTTCATTCTCAGCTTCTAGTGTTGGATTCTCTGGCATATATGCTAAAGCACAATCTCTCTTGGTCAACACTGTATTTCCCTTCTCGTCTATGTAAGGCATGATGATATCTGTACAACTTAAATCAGCTAATAAGATCTTTTGAATCAAGAATTAGAAAAACTATACACTTAAAAATTTCAGAAAAATAAATTTCCAAAAAGCTCAAGTGAAAAATTCCAATACAATAAGGACCAACACAAAGAAATTCGCAAAAGAAAGAAAAACTTCCAAAATTCGTAAGCAGAAAGGAGTAGAATTCGCAGACTAGAGAATTAAGAAACTTTGAATTCTCAAACACACAACCTGCGAAACCTTGACAATTAGTGAGGTAGCACCTAGCGAATCCTTTCCTTAGAAAAAAATCAGAAAACACATTTTCACAAGTAAGATTCGCAGAAAACAGGATTGCGATTTTTGGACATTCGTAAGGAAGAATTCGTAAGTGATTGATTCACGAATTCTAGACTTAGAATTTTTGAGAAACTTTCGTAAGCAACTTTTGCAACCTGAGTGGATAAGCAATTTTAAAAACTTGCGGAACCTACACTTGGTGAAAATTTTAGATGCTAAGGAAACAAGGATTCGTAGATATCAATTGAGAATTTTAGGGAATTCGCAAGTCTATGATCTGCGAGTTCTTTGGTTTTCGCAACCAAGAGGTCTGCGAAACTTACACTTAGTGAAACTTTCAACAATTAAGAACCCTGCGAAATTTAAACTTTCGTGAACAAAGGGATAGCGAATCTTGAGGTTTAGCTACACACATACATGCGAAAACTTATACTTAAACAATTTGAACACCCTGCGAAAATTAGAGGATTGCGAGTTCTTCAAAGAACTTGCGAGTTCATCATATGTTCGACCCTCTGCTTCGATTTTCAATCAAAAAACAGTTCAAAAGGTTAATACACAGTGTAAAATTCACATAAATCATCCACATACATACTGCGATCAAAACCCAATTAAAATCTATGATTAAAAACAACTTTTATGCTTCAAATCAAATGGAACAGTAGTCGATATCTTTATGACCAAAACTTCAAAAAAATCTTCAAAATACCAATCGATTTATGTTTTTAACAGTGAATAGGCAATCTAATGTTGTTCAATAACATAAAACACACATAATCAAATCGATTTTATGCTCAAAAACACAAGAAATCAACCAATCGATCACCACACAATGAAGTTTTTGAAAAACACCTTTTTTAATCCAAAAGCTTGATTCTTTGGCTCTGATACCACTTTTTAAACCCAGATATTAGTTGATAATCAATCTCACAACACAATAATAACAAGAAATGAATATAAAACAAATCAATATGTCATAGATCTTTTGATAATCATATGAATATGTGTGTGTGTTCTTGGTGTAAAACCAACACCATTGAGCGTGTAAATCAGATAAGCGGCTTCTTTCTTTTTCACCACTCAAATCTAGAAATAAAAATACCTTTTATATGTAGGTCAACATGACCTAAACAATACTAGATATCTGCTAAAACACCCCCTAAGGAATTAGACACTATTACAAAATAGACCCCTTTTGACATTTTAATCTTGAATACAATTTCTGATCCAACAATTGTAACGTGAGATGCCACAGACACTACTAGCATCATCCTCGGTTACGGTTCCCGGCGTACTTAGTCCTTCGTCCACTTCGTTTTCGGCTAAATTTAATTCCACATCATCTATATCCGTCTCGAGCTTTGTTTCATGTTGAATTCTTTGTTGGCTATCCAAATAACCTTTTAAACATATGCAACACTCTACCAACTGCAAGGTTAATCTTGTTCGACGCTCTGATATGATCCCGCCACTAAGAGAAAAAGCAAACTCATAAGCTACGGTACTAGCTTGGATTATGAAAATATCACGGGCAATAGCCGCCAAAACCGGGTATTGAGGTTGTTTAGTTTTTCACCAGTCTAATAAATCTATATTTTCATAATGTGGAGGATGCCGCCATAAAATTAGTACGTATGTACATATTGAATCCACCCAAATCGCCCCCATCATATCTAGATTTTTTACTAGATTCATTTAAAATCTCGTTCATTAAATTTGTCCTTAAGTCGGCCCGGTTTCAGCCACGAGAACTAGAACTAGAACCCGGTGAAAAAATTTGAGTTGTAGAGGTTTGTTGGCTTATACCCCCATAATTAATCCTATAAATATTAAATAATTCATGAAAATCATTATTAAATTGTCATATGCGCTCCCTTGAAAAGGAAGAATTTGACGTTGTATCCAAACCAAACACTAAACATATTGATGTTATTAAAACTTCGACACCCGTAACATTTACATATGGGTTTAATGCCGCGGCACAAAAAAAATTGAAGGGGATCTCTTGAAAATATTTTAACAATTTTTATTTCATTGGGGCTACCACGTGTACAAAATGGTCATTGTCTTCGTATTGTGAAATTTTACTTGCCAAAATATATATTTGATTTAAAAGTAAAGGGCTTGTTGGAGAATAAATAGCGGATAACATAGTTGTTGCAGTTTTGAAATTGCCCAAAAGATCGTATAAACCTTCAAGAATTTGCCAATCATCTTCAGATATCGTGTTTTCCCAGTAATGAATGTTATAAAATGCTTGAATATATTGTCTTTGATTTAATAAATTATCCATCATTTTGTAAGTCGAATTTCATCGAACCGACATATCAAACGCTAGTCCCAAAGCACAAAAACCGATATCTTTGCAATATTGTATATATGCGTTTTGCATGCTTTTACCTTTTGTGAAAATATGGTGTAACATAAGCCTAAACTTAGTTAAATAACGTTTACATTTTACTAGGCCGTCTTGAACGGCTAGATTTATTATGTGTGCGCAACAACGTGTATGAAATTATTTTCCATTTAAAATAGGGGATAAAGCCAACTATAATTTGTTCACACATAACGTATTATTACTAGCGTTATCAAACAAAATGCTAATAACTTTCTCCATCTTAGTAACGTATTATAATATTGAATATTTCTCATAATTATAGAAAATTGACGCTCACCCGAATGTGGCGAACCAAAGTGCTCAAACGTGATTACACGTTTGCATAATTCCCACGATTGTGGTACAATCCAATGTACTATTATGCATATATAAGATTGTGGCAATCCGAATGGTGCGCTCCATATATCACACGTTAAAGAAACGTTGTTGGCTAATGATAAAAAAGTTTTTCGCGTATCATTTTTAGCCATTTTCCAAAGTTTTATAGCATCACATCTAAGAGTTTGACGACTTACCGAACCCACGTAGAGTAGTTGAAGCGAAACTTTGATCATGTTCGTAATGTGAGGATTGTCGAAATGCCCGAACGGCAACCCGCTTTGAATGACACATTTCATTGTCATTTGTCGGTTCAACTCTGCATAATACGACCATATTTGACCGGAATTGTCAAGTATGGGTTGATTTGGATCGTCACCCTCCTTCAACTTCTTGCATGAAGACTCGTGGTGTCACTTTAATGTAGCCGCCACAAGGAGATCTCCACACCGTTTGCAATGCGCTTTTTTGTACCGTCGTGGAGGATCACCATGTTGAAATGTTTCCAAATCGGTGCTTTTCGTCCATGCTTGGAAACAACTTAGGAGATTTGTTCGGCCATTTTGAGAGTAAAGATTTGAGAGTAGAGAGTAGAGAACTAGATATATTAGATTAGAACTTGCGAGAAACGAATATAGCGAGAAATGGGAATTGTAAGCGTTTTTTGCATTTTTTAAGTTGGTGTCTAACTCATAATCAACACAAGTATTTATAGGGGTTTGGGGGGTAGAAAATAAAAAAAAACGGTCAAAAAAATCAAAAATAACGGCTCTATAACAGCTATAAAACAACTACTTTTTTGAAATACTAGATCGTGCCGGGTCGGGCCAAAAATCGGGCCATGAACCGGTCCCGAGCCGGGTCGGGCCGCCAAAACCTCCAAATACATGAACCGGTCTGTGTTTTTGGACTGTGAACCGGTCTTCTACCGGGTCGGGCCAGGCCGAGCCGGGCTTTGATCGGGTCGGGCTTCGGTTGACTAATCAATTCGGGTCGGGTCGGGCCCATTTGGCCATCACTAGTACCAGTCGACGTCCAACGATGCACTGGATTTCATGCATCTCCTTTCATCAATGAGATCGCCATGGTCGATGTCCCAAAGAAGTACAACATCCCCGCCTTCACTCCAAAATATTATAGAGTGACAGATCCAACAGAACACGTCATGCAGTACAAGCAATTAATATGGAGTGTGTTAATCCCCCACCAATATAAAGAGGTGTGCATGTGCAAAAGTTTTGGTGCGACCCTCACAGGCGCTGCTCTCTAATGGTTGATCAATCTCAAGCCCAAATCCATCAACAACTCTACCGAGCAAATCGACCAATTCTTCTAACAATTTGCCAGCAGTCGCAAGATGGAGAAGCAGACTAGTAAATTACATCACTCAGAAGACTGGCGAGTCTGTCCGAAGCTACTTCAATCGTTTCAATTCAGAAATGATCAACGTACGCAATTGCGACGTCAGGACCACAATCGAAGCCTACAAGCAAGGTCTTGACGACAGTTCGGACCTCTACACAGACCTGTCGAAGGTGGGGATGTTGTACTTGTGTATGTATGTGTTATATTTGTACATGTGGGGATGCCTACAAGCAAGGTCTTGACAACATACGCAAATGTGTTATATGTTTATATGTATGCATTTTATTTGTACATATGTATGTGTTATATGTATTCCTCGCTCTGCGTTAGTTGCTAACCGCGATTGAATCTATTTGTTTATATGTGTTGTGTTGTATATATATATATATATATATGTGTGTGTGTGTGTATGTGTGTGTGTGTATGTATGTGTGTCAATGTATTTGTATGTGTTTATACCCATGTGTGTATGTGAATGTATTGATAATGTGTTTATTTGTTGTTTGGTAATCACGTATGATGTACATATGATTGTGTTGGTAACTGCATTATATGTGTGAATGCATAAATAAGGTGTGTGGGTGTGTGTGTATTATTTGGTGATTAACCACATACAAATAGGTAATAAGTCACCATTGGTGTTATTTATTCAAAATCATTCATAATCTTAGTGGCGTTATTGTGCTATAATGGATTTTAGTGGGTCTTACTGAGCTATAGTTGGTCTTAGTGGTATTGTCGAACGCCAATACACACCACATGGATATATGCAGCACACAACTTGCATATAATCATGTAATAAATTAACAAGGATCATAAATGAGTCTTATTGAGCTTTAGTAGATCTTAGTGGACTTTAATGAGTTCTATTGGATTTTAGTGGAAATATTGGGCATTAAACGGTTTCATTGGACTTTTATGGGCCTATTAGGCTTTATTTGGTTTCATTAGGCTATAATCTGTTTTATTAGGTTTTAATGTCAGGATCGAATTCTCAACAAGAATTATGACTACTCATAAACAATATCAAATAAGTTTGCGGAATAACACTTTGATATTCAATAAAACAGTAAACAAACAGTATGAATCAATGATCGCAACTTGTAAACTTGTATTGAATGATTGAAATTACAGGATTACACACACAACCTCAATCTTGAAGAACAGACTCTTTCAAGACGAATTCTATTTCTCTAGAATTAGGAACTATGCCTTGAGGTTGATTCTCTCTCTCTCTCTATCAAAAACACAGAATGAATAATCTCACTTAAAACTATTCTATCAATTCTATACATATACTGAATAATAAAAGATAATTACTAAACATAAAAACATCTTCAGAATAATCTTCATAATTATCTTCAGCTTTCCATGTTTATCTTCATACGCGGTCTCTTCAACATTATCTTCAGCTTATCTCAGAAGCAGCATTAATCATCTTGATCACCTTGGAAGCATTAACTGAGTCTTGGCAGCATTAACTACTAAGCAGCACTAACCTCTAGCAGTACTAACTAGCTAAGCAGTACTAACTTTGTTCAAGCAGCACTAACTGTGACTAGCAGTATTAATTCTACTAGAAGTAGTAATACCTAGCAGTATTATCTTTGACATGCTCTGGCAGTACTAATTCTGAACTAGCAGTAGTAATCTTGATGTAGCAGCATTAACCATACTTAAGCTTTTCTTCAGTTCCCAACAATCTCCCCCTAACTTGACTTTTAGGAAAAGAAGTCAAGTTCTTCAGATTTTCTTCAAGATGCTCCCAAAACTCCATCATGGCTTAAATTCCAGTATTTGCATCCAACCCCAAACTCTGATTAATTGTTCTTTGGATCAAATATTTAGCCATTTCTAAATCTGGAATACATCCTAGCTTCTTCTTCAGCATGGCATGAAGCTTCAGTCTGCTATGGTTGTATACTTTATCCACTAGGAAGTACTCAGTGTGATTTAAATCCAAAGTCACTGCACATACTCCACTACTTTCATATAGAGTCCAATTATTCACTGTTTGAAAGACATTCCTTATAATCTCCACCACTTCATCAGGTTTGAACATCATACACAGATACTCCATTACCAGCTTTGTAATTGAAATCACTGGAGCTTTCAGTTGATCTGCATATAACTTTATCCCTATCTCAAACATTTCTTCAATATCTGATCTTGAACAGGTTCTAACAATCTTGTTCCAAGTGCTGTAAACTTCATACTTCTCATCTTTTCTCTTCAGCCTAATATATTCCTTTCCATCTACCTCCAGTTTCTGAGATCAACTCCTTGTTTCTGTGCCCATTGATTATTCCAGTTTCTTTGATTACCTCTTTTAGTACCAGCATTTAGGCTCTCAGTTTTTTTTGCAAAACACTGTTGTGAATCCTGGCCCTTGTAAACATTGTGCTTGCAATAAAACTGAGAGCCTAAATGCTGGTACTAAAAGAGGTAATCAAAGAAACTGGAATAATCAATAGGCTCAGAAACTAGGAGTTGATCTGAGTAAAATAATCAGACCAAAACCTTGCTTCATATGTGGTAAGTTGAATCATTTGGCTAAGCACTGTTTCTTTAACCCTATTAACCAACAGATGAACTTTCAAAGATTTGTTCAAAAACCTGTTGGTTATAGGAAGGCTGGAAAGAAACATGTGGCTAAGAAATCTGTTGAAACCAAAGGCCAAATGTAGAAAAAGGTTTTAAAAGAAAGTATTAAAATGTGGGTGCCTAGAAGCACTAAAACTGTTAGTACTGCTACATCAAATAGTACTGCTGACAGGGATAGTGCTGCCAGTAGCAATACTGCTGCTACCAGTGTTAGTACTGCTGAGAATATTAATGCTTCTAACACTGTTAGTACTTCTTCAAAGGTTACTACTGCTGACACAGTTACTACTTCTAACAAGGTTAGTACTGCTAATGCAGTTAGTACTTCTAAAACCAGTACTGCTTCTAGCAAATGTACATCCAAACCCATTATTGTGACAAAGTACTCCAGCTATGAGGAGTCAAAGTTTAAAAATCTTGTCAAAAAGGAATGTATATATTTTGATGAGAAAGGGGTACCCAAGACCACTTTGGCTTGGGTTCCTAATCAATACTAACTGCTTTATCTTATGTGCAGGGCAACCAACAGCTCAAGGAAAAGAGCATCTGGCATGTTGATAGTGGTTGCTCTAGGCACATGACAGGCAACATGTCATGCCTTCAGGATTTCAAGCATATCAATGGAGGACATGTTGCATTTGGAGACAATCTTACAGGTGGAAAAATAAGTGGAAAATGTAATGTTACAAAAGGTAAGATGACATTTGAGGATGTCTACTATGTTGATCAGTTAAAGTACAACCTGTTAAGTGTATCACACGTTTGTGACAAACAACATAGTATATTATTTACCAATACAGAATGTATGATCCTTGCTCCAGGATTCAAGGTAGTTGATGAAAGCATGATACTACTTAGAACTCCAAGAAAGGACAATGTTTACTGTCTAGATATGGACAATGTTTCAAGTGATTCATCCCTGGGTTGTCTTGTTTCAAAAGCTTATGTGGACGAATCCTCTCTTTGGCACAGAAGGATGTGTCACATGAATTTGAATACAATGAACAAACTTGTTAAAAACAACCTTGTAAGAGGTTTACCATCAAAAGTCTTTTCATGTGATGATCATTGTGTTGCTTGTCTTAAAGGCAAACAACACAAAACTTCTCATAAGTCCAAGGAGTTAAATACAATTTCTTCTTGTCTCCAGTTATTACATATGGATCTGTTTGGCCCTACAAATGTGATGAGCATAGGGAAGAAATCATATTGCCTAGTTATTGTTGATGATTACTCTAGATTCACTTGGGTATACTTTCTAAGGACTAAGGATGAGACAAGTGGACTGATCAAATCCTTTATCCTAAAAATTGAAAACCAAACAAATCAAAAAGTAAAAGTCATTAGATCAGACAATGGGACTGAATTTAAAAATCTTGATCTAAACATCTTTTGTGAAGAAAAAGGCATTGAGAGACAATATAGTGCTCCTAGGACTCCACAACAAAATGGAGTTGCTGAGAGAAGGAATAGGACACTAATTGAGGCTGCTGGATCTCTGTTAGCAGATTCAAAACTGCCAATTACTTTCTGGGCTGAAGCAGTTAATACTGCCTGCTATGTCCAAAACAGAGTTCTAGTGGTCAATCCAAAGAACAAGACACCTTATGAACTTCTAAATAAAAGAAAACCCTTTATTGGATTTTTCAAACCTTTTGGGTGTCCTTGTACAATTCTCAATACCAAATCTCACTTAGAAAAGTTTGATAGCAAGGCAGATGATGGATTTCTTGTGGGGTACTCATCTCAAAGTAAGGCCTACAGAGTTTTTAAAACTTCTTCTAGAATAATTGAAGAAAGTGACAATGTAAAATGCAATGAGAACACACCAAATCCTATTGGGTCTGGTCCTCAGTGGCTGTTTGACATTGATTCACTGACTAACTCTTTTAGTTTCAGTAGTAATGATTATGCAGGTTCAGGAAGTGGAGGATCAGGGACTACACAACTTCAAGACAGTATACCTCAGTCTGTGATCTTTCCCATACCTTCAGTGGATCCTGTTGAAGACTGTGAAAAGGAGCCAACTACTGAACCAAATCAGAGTGAAGAAGAAAGAGGAGATGAGGAGAGTCAAGAAAATAATGAACCAGAAGTAGCTGCTGAAATCACATCAGTTGAGTTGAATGACTCCAATCTAGAGGAGGGACTCAATGAAGAACCTAGTCATCAAACAAGAATACAAAAGAATCATCCTCCTCAACAGGTAATAGAAGATATCTCTTCTCTAATGATGACTAGAAATCAAAGCAGGCTGCAAGATATGCAAGACCAACAACATACAATGCTCTCTTGCTTTCTATCCCAGCTTGAGCCTAAGAAGGCTTATGATGCTATGAAAGATTCCAGTTGGATAGAAGATATGCAAGAAGAGCTGCTCCAATTCAAGCTGCAAGATGTTTGGGATCTGGTAGACCTTCCTAAAGGTCAAAGAGCAATAGGTACAAAATGGGTGTTCAGGAAATAGAGATATGAGAGAGGAATAGTAATAAAGAACAAAGCAAGGTTGGTGGCACAAGTGTACACACAAGAAGAAGGAATAGATTATGAAGAAGTATTTGCACCAGTGGCTAGGATAGAAGCAATCAGATTGTTCCTGGCCTATGCTTCTTATATGAAGTTTAAAGTCTATCAAATGGATGTAAAAAGTGCATTTCTATATGGCTCAATTGAAGAAGAAGTATGTTAGAGCATAAATCTATTGGATACAAGATCAAGAATTCTGAAGGTCAAAGTTGAGAAAGTCAAAGCTGCTAAAGTCAAATCTCATTAAAAGTCAAAGTCTATTTGTAATAAGTCAATGTATTTTGTATTTGTATTTTCCTTGTAATTAGTAGTTAGTATAAATAGTTTCTTTTCTTTGTATTTTGTAAGATACGATTTAGAGAGAACTGAAGTGTGAGAAGTAAAAGACGTATCAATTCAGATTGTAGAGAGAGAGAGAGAGCTGATTAGAGAAGAACTTCATTCTTATCATTCTAGTGAGAGAGTCTAGAGAGAGAAAGTTGCAAGTTTGTAATATGTGATTGAGATAAATGAATATGAGTTTCGAATTATCATCTTGAGTATTTGTTTGTGATTAGAACTTGATAAATTTGGGAATAACAATTGGTATCAGAGCAGATCCAAATAGAAAAATCAAGAAATTCAAGAAAGTTCGTTTTTACTGTTCATCGTGTCCAGATTTGATTCTGAGTTTGAGTGAGTTTTTAGAGTTGTAATCGATTAGGTTTTGTTAAAAAAAGTGAAATCGATCGAGTTTTATAGAAAGATTTGTCTATTGCACTGTAATGAATTCGAATTTTCTAATTTTTGTGATTTTTGTAAACACGAGTTCTTGACACTGTTCTTATTCAGAATTGTAATTTTTGTGTTTTTGATCGAAAAATCAGTGTTAGTTTTGTGTTCCAGTTGTTTAGAAGGTCAAATTGTCGAAGTTTTGAGTCTGAATTCAAGGTGTAAATGAACTTTTAGAGTGATTCTGTTCGATTCAGAGGAATGCGGGTGTTCATCGAGGAATGCGTCTGATTCATCAAGGATTGCGGGTCTATCATCAAGGAATGCGAGTCATTCATAGCTGAATGTTGCGGGTTTAATAACAAACGCATAGTTTGATATGTGGGTGCTTCTTGACACGCATTTTGAGTAATACGTTTGCTTAGTGACACGCAAAGTAAAGGAATGCGGTTCCCTTGTGACACGCATTGTGAGAATTTCGGGTCAAGTGTGACAAGCATTTTGAGGAATGCGTTTCAAGTGTGACACGCATTGTTGAGGAATGCGTTTCAAGTGTGACACGCATTGTTGAGGAATGCGTTTCAAGTGTGACGCGCATTGCTGATGAATACGTTTCCTGAGTGACGCGCATAGTATAAAAGATTTGAATTTTTTTTTCGAAATTGCAATATGCCCTTTAATAGTGAAATTTTTTTGGATTAACGATCATTTTTTGCAAGTTTTTCTGTATTTCTTGAGATTTCATATTTTGGATTAACGATCATTTTTGTCAAGTTCTATTTGTTAACAGGTATTCAAGATGGGATATTTTGCTGATGATGAAAAGAAGATTAAAGATTTCAAAAAGGAGAATCAAAATCTTATTTCCTTAGTTGATAATTACACAAAGAGATCAAAGAGATATAAAGATGAAAGAAATCAACTAAGAGAAGAAGTCAGCAATTTAAAGAAGATAAATGAAGAGCTACTAAAACAGACTTCTGGGCTTAGTGAAGATAAGGCAATAAGTATCGAAACTGAGAACACTGAGCTGAAAAATAAAATCTTTGACTGGGAAAATCAGATTATCCAAATCCAGAAACAAGTATCTATTGAAAGTTATGAAGAGACAATTAAGAGTCTGGAAGATGCTAATGCTGAACTTCAAATGAAAATATCTGATTTGGAGAAAAAGATGGTCAAAGAAAGATCTGATTTTGAGACTGAAAAGACTTCATTTGCAAAGAATTTCTCCGAGTTTTCCAGAAAATGTGCTGATGAGAAGAAAGCAGCTGAGCTTAAATGTATTAAGCTTTCTCAACAGATTTCTGAGTTTGAGAAAGTAATTATTCTGGAAAGAGAAAAGTTTGCAAAGGAAAGAAAAATCATAGAGCAAAAGAATGTTGGGATATTCAAAGAGATATCTGGTCAGAGGACAAATGCTGAAAATGGTTTTGAGGAAGAAAGGAATATTTTTGAAGCAGAGATAAAGAAGCTAACTGCAAAGCTATCTGAGCTATCTACAATTGCATTGCAAGATCAACAAGCGAATTCTGAATTCAAGAAAGAGATTGACCTGCATATCAAAGAAAAGAACAGTCTATCTTCAAAGATTAAAGAGCTTGAAAAGATTGTTTCAAAGGTGGTGGTGATTGAGCAGACGACTCCAGAGTCAAAAATCCACACACCTAGAAACAATTCAGCTGACTTTAAAAAGACAGCCTCAAGCTCACACATGAAATCTGTTTCTTCAAGAAGGTTAGTCAATTCATTCAATCAGATTCGTACTTCTAATATTTTCTATGATCAAAATGTAGATGGTTCGGGTACACAAAGAAGAAGAAGAAAATATCAAGAAGAGAAACTGGTATGGAAAGTGAAACCAGTGGATGATGATGAGAAAAAGAAAGGAAAGAAGGAAGAGAAGAAAAGTAACAAATCATTTGTACATGCATCAACAGCCAAGAAGAACAATGTGCTGAAAGGTAAACCTGTTGGTCCCGGAGGTGCTTAACAAGTTTGTAGAAGGGGGGGGGGTGAATACAAACACAGAAATTAAAGTTTAATAAATTGTTTATTGATAAATCAAAATACAATTTACAAGTTTGTTGCGGAATAAGATTAAGATAGACTCAATCTAAACAAACTTAAGAAACACTAAGATAATTGCACAAGAAATTCAGAGAATGGGGAGTTTAAGAGATAGAAAACAATGGTTTCTATATGGAGTTCAAGGATTGAGCACACCTTCAGATGAAGGGGTGAACTTCCTATTTATACCCTATGCATTAAATGCATGGCAGGGTACTTTACACGTGGCGTTCACAGATTGGCTTTGGGAGTCTGAATGTTGGGAGACATGCTTTCGGCCGGGTCATGAACAGTGTAGTTGACAGAGTTGTTGTACGTATGGTGGCAGAGACATGTCCGTTCTGACACATAGTACTAGTTTGTGCAAGGATAGACAAAAGGAAACTTGAGGCATAAGCTTTGTGATCGATTGATCGCTGAGTATCTCTTCTTGCAGAGATAGAGGTTCAGCTATCGCTGAAGCTTTTCCTCATGTTCCTTCGCGTATTTGTAGAGTTGTCTTTGCTTCACTGATATCCGCATCAGGTCACTAGAAGACTTCTCTTTGTTCAGCAGCTTCGTCTTCGATTCAGCTATGAACATATGTTGACGCGAGACTTGTCTTCAGGGATTACGTTGGCTGTTTACTTCAGAAACTATCAGTGATAACTGAACAGACTCAATCTAATCACTGATAGTGAAACACTAATACATAGAAATGTTTATAAGAAAGACTATCAGTGATAACTGAACAGACTCAGTCTGATCGCTGATGGTGAAACACTAATACATATTACAACGTAATTTTCACTAAGTATAGAAGAGGGTCTTTATCAAATCACTAAGAGAGTTTGGATCAACAAAACCTAATCATGCTTACTCGAGAGATCAAATGTTCAGGTTATCTAAGAAAAGGTATTGTTCTTACTGTAATACATATGATTTTGTTCATAAAGCTACTGATCATTACTGGTATGGTTCTTATTCAGTTACTCCCATTCGAACTGCAACTAACACACATGGACCCAAATACTAGTGGGTACCAAAACCAAAACCTGATTCTGTGTTGCAGGCTTCTACGGTTAAGGGGGAGTAAGAGAACCGAGGCTTCTAAGTACATCAGCTTAGAACCCGTACTTCAACGAAGGGTGGCTTCTGAATACTACAGTTCAGGACCCGGACTTCAATGTTGAAAGAGAAAAATAATCCCGGGCTGATATAAGAGATTGTACTCCAATACTTCAACAAGGATATCAACCTTCAAGGGGGAGTACATATTTTTCTGAAATTTTTGCATCCGATAGATATGACGAACTACATTCCAAAAGGAGTTGTAGATCTCTATCACGTGCTTTATAACTGACATATTTTAGATGCATAATTTCAGGTGGAGTAAAATGATTATGATTTCTGATTACTTCTGATCCGAACTCGTTCTATAACTGTTTTACTGTTTTCCATCGTTTATTTTCGAATAAATTTTGTGAATAAATTTTTGACTAGACTTTGAGACTTACAGGATGAGAGAAGCTGAAACGATCATATCTACATGACTACAGCTGACTTTCTGAGATTTAAGATTGAGCGACAAGGTAAATTTCTTATCTTAATCTCACATATATCTGAAAGAAGGACAACTTTAAGGTATAGAAAACATGTTTTTAAATGTTCAAATCACTTCCCAATTCTTAAACAGATTTTATAATTTGGAAGTGTGATTTTAAATGTTTTTTATTTTATTTTTGTGCTTAACTGATAACCAAACCGTGTGTTTCCAAAGATAATTACTTGCGTATTGTCTTTTCTATATACTTTCAAGTATTCACACCCACCGGTTTGAATTTTTGTTCAAATTGTTCTTACCACGTCTCTAAATTGAAATAGTTTTTATTCGATGGTAAGACACTCTGCTTGTACTTCAATGAATTTTTGAGCGATATTTCATTTCGAAACGGTCATTTCAAGAATGTCTATATTTTGTTTCGTATAGACAAATATCAATTATTCTTGGCCATAAGCTTTAATTGTTGTATCATTCATTTCTGATCATTTTCATACAATGTCAGATTTTCAAACAAGTCTTTTGCATTCATTTTTCATTCATTCAATATACTTGTTTGAAAATACTTCAATGTTTAAAAATGCTCAAATCTTCATGATTATTTCATCTGAGCATCCATTTATCTGACATTTGTATATGAGCTTTAACTATTATAATTAAATCATTTGAGCAACATTTTTTTAGGAACTATGGGTTCTTTGTGCTAGGAATTAACTAAACTTCTATGGATTCACGTTAACCAGTATTTCCTACCCATGAAGTTAATCCCTTAGTGATTGAGTGTGAGGAGTCAAAAGAAATGAGTGTGGGTGTGCTGAGGTAAAATGGAAAAGAGAGTTTGGTTAGTAGTGAACTTATTGATTAAAAAGAAAGAGGGTGAGAGATCAGAGTAAAAGAATATCAAACTCTGCACCAACTACTTTCTGAGCCGGGCAGCCACATTACTAGCGTTTCACAACTCTTTGGTGAACGTTATTGAAACAGGCAATTAGCCCATGCCAACTCTTGCTTAAACCCCACCAACCACTCATTTTCTTCTCAAAAAGAAAATGTTTCATATTTATAGGGGACGCAGCATATAATCTATCTGGTTTTCATTTGGAAAATCTAGATATTGAAAAAAAAGGAAGTCTGCCCCACCTTCGCACTTCAATCATGCACTTAGAGTCTGTGTTTATCTACTGTTGTCTCAGTGGTTTACACTATGTTGAGCCTTATAAAAGCAATCATTCGTGCTTAATTCTTTCTACACGTGCACAAACACACAAAGAATTTGTTTCTTTGTCATAACATTCATAGAAATTTCCTTTGTGGTGTTTCGATGATTGGATGGAAGCCCTGGGGGAGTGAACATCAAAAAGCTCCTTTATATTGTGTATTCGTTACACACAGTAACTTCGTGTTACTGACAGGCATTTTAACTGATTCATCTGTTGATTCAGGAGTTACCTGTTCTTATTTTGTCTGTATTTGCAAAGATCTAGATTAATACTTGGTTATGGATCACTGAATCAGAGGCTCAGTTGTACAGATCAGAATGGTTAATAACATTTCTTGGAAGAAAAGTTTTGATGATCTAGATGCTCTATTCATCAAAAAGGGGGAGATGGTATGAAGAAATGTTAAAGTTTTTGAAGTTAAAGGGAGATGGTTTCAAAGAAATGATAAAGATTTGAAGATGATCAAAGAATTTCTGAAGTTTTGAGGAAATTTTCTTTGAAGATTATTTGCTGAAGCAATTCAAGCTGATTCTGAAGATAATTTCTTTCCACAAGTCTAAAAGCGTTCTATATGAAGTTTTGGGGAGATTGTTCATCATTTGAAGACCGTTTTGGAAAGAAAACTATCAATGAAAAAGGGGAGATTATTTTGACAAAGCTTAAAGTGAAGAACTGACTTGCTAGATCTTTCAACAGTGATCTTGAATCCAAAGGGGGAGATTGTTAGAGCATAAATCTGTTGGATACAAGATCAAGACTTCTGAAGGTCAAAGTTGAGAAAGTCAAAGCTGCTAAAGTCAAATCTCATTAAAAGTCAAAGTCTATTTGTAATAAGTCAATGTATTTTGTATTTGTACTTTCCTTGTAATTAGTAGTTAGTATAAATAGTTTGTTTTCTTTGTATTTTGTAAGATACGATTTAAAGAGAACTAAAGTGTGAGAAGTAAAAGACGTATCAATTCAGATTGTAGAGAGAGAGAGAGAGTTGATTAGAGAAGAACTTCATTCTTATCATTCTAGTGAGAGAGTCTAGAGAGAGAAAGTTGCAAGTTTGTAATCTGTGATTGAGATAAATGAATATGAGTTTCGAATTATCATCTTGAGTATTTGTTTGTGATTAGAACTTGATAAATTTGGGAATAACAAAGTATATGTCTGTCAAACACCAGGGTTTGAAAACCCAAGATATCCAGACAGAGTATACAAACTGAAGAAAAGCACTTTATGGACTGCATCAAGCACCAAGAGCATGGTATGACACTCTGTCATCCTATCTCTTGGAAAATGGCTTTGAAAGAGGAGTCATTGATAAGACTCTGTTCATCAAGAGAAAGAAGAAGGACATCTTGCTGGTCCAAATCTATGTAGATGATATCCTCTTTGGATCCACAAAAGACAATATGTGCAAGGAATTTGAGGATCTCATGCATCAAAGGTTCAAAATGAGTTCCATGGGGGAACTTACTTTCTTCCTTGGACTCCAAGTCCAACAGAAGTCAGATGGTATTTTTATTTGTCAGTCCAAGTATGTGCAGGACATTCTAACCAAGTTTGGTTTCTCAGACTCAAAGCCTGCCAGCACACCTATGGAGACACACAAGCAGATAACAACAGATCTTGAGGGGGAGGATATGGATGTTCATCACTATAGATCCATGATTGGCTCTCTCATGTATCTTACAGCCTCTAGGCCAGATATAATGTTTCCAGTTTGTGTGTGTGCAAGATTTCAAGTTAGGCCAAAGCAATCACACTATCAAGCTGTTAAAAGGATATTCAGATATCTCAAAGGGCAACCTAGATTGGGACTTTGGTATCCTTATGACTCATAATTTGACCTACTTGCATACTCAGACAGTGACCTAGGTGGCGCAAACTTGGACAAAAAATCTACTTCTGGAGGATGCCAGTTTCTGGGTGCAAGACTAGTATCATGGCAGTGCAAGAAACAAACCACAGTGTCCACATCTACAACAGAAGCAGAATACATAGCAGCTGCAAGTTGCTGTTCTCAAGTCTTATGGATTCAGAATCAAATGCTGGACTATGGGGTAACCTTTCTACGCACTCCAATCTTTATTGATAATAGCAGTGCTATTAGCATTGTTAATAATCCTGTCAAGCACTCAAAGACAAGGCACATTGAGATCAGGTATCACTTTATAAGAGACTGCAATGAAAAGAAGCTTATTCGAGTTGTAAAAGTTCATACTGATAACCAGTTTGGTGATCTATTCACCAAATCCTTTGATGTGGGTAGATTCACTTTCTTGGTAACAAGTGTGGGAATGATCAAATCTGAATAAGCTCATACTTGAAAAGTGGTTCCATACCTGTATATAGTTTATGCTTGGTGTTACTAATCTTCTTTTTCAGGAAATGTATAGCAGTACTCAGTTCATCACAAGATTAAAAATGTAAGTATGGTTAATACTGCCAGTACAGTTTTAGTACTGCTAGTACAGTGTTAATACTGCTAGTGCACAGTTAATACTGCTAGTAGTTAATATTGCTCTCAGTTAATACTGCCCTCAGTTAATACTGCAAGTTAGTTAATACTGCTAGTGGTTAATATTGCTCTAAGTTAATACTGCTAGTTAGTTAATACTGCTAGTAGTTAATACTGCTCTCAGTTAATACTGCTAGTTAGTTAATACTGCTAGTGGTTAATACTGCTCTCAGTTAATACTGCTAGTTAGTTAATACTGCTCTACGTTAATACTGCTTATCCCGAATACTATATATACCCTTTGCCCGCCTAAAAAGTTCATAACGACTCTTTGCATACTGTTCACTTGCGCTCTAACCCTTTTCTCTCAAGTACCAAGTTTTCAGGCAAGAACACTCCAGTTCAATAGCATCCATGGCATTCATCGACGAGCACAATGAAATCGCGATGCTCCAAAAGCCAAAACAAGCCGAAGGTTTTCACCAGATAGTCGACTTTCTGAGATCCAGCCACATCGCTCATGCTCTCACTGTGCCTCCTACCATCTACATAGAGCATCAGAGGCAATTCTGGGCCAATGCCACTACTAGCATTGAAAATGGAGTGACGTGCATCAAAACAAGGGTATGTGACAAACCCTTGACTGTTATTGAGGAGACTATTCGCATCTGTCTACGTCTAGACGATGCTTCTGGTATATCTTCTATTCCAAATGAGGATTTGTTTTCAAACCTCACCAGAATGGGGTATGATGGCCAATTGGGTATTTTCAAGTTTTTCAAAGCTCAATTTTCACCCCAATGGAGGTTCTTTGTTCATACCCTGATGCACTGTATTTCTAAGAAAACAACTGGCTGGAGCCAATTTAGCAGTCCCATTGCCTATGCTTTGGTATGTTTATCTACTGCTACAAAATATAACTTTTCTTTGATGATCTTCAATGATCTTGTCTCAAACCTGGACAACTAGAAGAGTTTATTCATGTATCCCCGGTTTGTCCAGACAGTTATTACCAATGAATTGACGGATATACCTCATTTTGATGAGGTATATGTACCTAAACCCCCTAAAGGCAAGGTTTTCTCAAACATGAGAAGATCTGCTAGGGACTCGGAAGGAGTTGACACCCCATTGTTCTCAACAATGATGGTGGTGTCCCAACCACAAGAAGGTATGGCAGCAGGGTCAAGGCCCTCATTAGACAATCCCACTGCTAGCCAATCCCAACCTTCCCACTCTATATTAATCCCCCAGTCCCTATTTCATAAGCCCACTTCTCCTATTACCCTAACTTATAAAAGGAAACAGGTAAAGAAGGCTCCTTCCCTTCTTGTACCATCACCCACTGAGCCTATAAGCCCTCTAAGGGAGAATTCTCCTTTAGAGAATATCCACAGGGAAACCACAGGGGTGTCTCCCAACCCCAAGGAGGTGCTCACTGAGGTGGAGGTTGAGCATATGGGTGCTAAGGCTGCCACTACTCCTGCTAGCACAGAGGAGGTCAGTGGTAACATCTCTAAGACCTTACCCATGGCAACTTTGGGTGAGAAATCATCCAAAGGCCCCAGGTGCCAAGAAACCACGGGGGTGGATTGTGCTTCTGCTAGGCAGAAGACTTCCACTACAAAAAGATCCAATGATCCTTCAAAAGAGGGTAATACTTCTGGAGAAGGTGAGGACAGATATAACTATCAAGAATTGATGGATGCAATGGGAAACATCAATATGGATGTGATCAAACAAAGCCAAGATATTGAAGAGCTCAAACTCATAGTTCTGTCACAACAAGAACAAATCATCCACTTGAAGCAAATGGTAAGAAAACTGCTTCTGCAAAAGAAGAAAAAGCAATTTGTACTCAGAAGGAGGAAACCAGTGACTGATGCTCCCAAAAAGGGGGAGTCAGAAGCTGATGTCAATATGGAAGATGCACAAGCTAAGGTGGAGCAAGAGAATGCAAAGTTTGAGGGGGAGCAAGTAACTACAAAAAATGTAGCACAAGAAGCAGAAACACAAGCAGCAGCAGAAATCATTACTACTGCTGGTACAAGCAAAGTAGCAGAAATGGTTAATACTGTTGAACCAATGGAAGCAGCAGAAACAATGAAAGAAGTGCTCACAGATCTTGAAATTGCAGAAACTCTAATCAAAGCAAAGCATGATACTCCCAAGGTCATCTCAAATGCCAAAGGAGTTGTCATCAAAGAAAGAGGTGATGCTTCAAAGAGATCAAGAAAAGAGAAGGAAATGAGTAAAGAGAAAGGCAAGGAAAAGCTAGTTGAACCTGATCAACGAATGAAAAGGCAGAAGTTGATTGATTCAGCTGAAGCTCTAGCTAGGAAGATATAGACTGAACTTGAAGAAGCAGAAACTATGCAAGTACAAAAGGATAGAGAGATAGCTAAAGCAATGGTTGCAGAATTAAATAAAGTCTATCAACAAAGCTTAGCAACAGAACAAGCCAAGCAGAAAGCCACATCTTTGAGGAAGCCTACCAAGATCAAAATGGTTGCAAGGAAAAGACAACCTTCAAAGACATACCTTGGTGCTTAAGAGAGAAAGAAAATGATTACTTCCCTCAAGGGTGCAGTAGGTGTCAAGGTGGAGATGTTTTCAAAGATGTCTTTTGAAAAACTCAAGAAGATGTATGATGCTGAGATGATCAAGCTCCAAGGGGATGATATTGTAAGGGTAGAAATGGAGAAAAGAATGAAAGAGAGAAATGATTTCTTACAAAAACCATTCCCAGATGAGCAAGAAACTCCAGAGAAGGAAGCAACAATTGGGGAAAGTCTAAGGACTTTAAAAAGAACAAAGATGATTGCAAGGAGAAAGTCAACAAAGAAGCCTAGAATAGTGGAAGAAGGGGATGAAAAGGTTGCTGAAGAAGAAGAGGCACCTGAGTCATCTACAATGAAAGGACCTTCAAGTACTGAGGATGTCAAAATGTATATGGTAGTGATGGACAAAGTGCCTGAACCAATTTCAGCAGAACCTGTAGGAGTTAAACCTCCTGAAGTCATTCACTGGGATGTCCTGGAGGTAGATGGAAAGAAATATATTAGGTTGAAGAGAAAAGATGAGAAGTATGAAGTTTACAGCACTTGGAACAAGATTGTTAGAACCTGTTCAAGATCAGACATTGAATAAATGTTTGAGATAGGGATGAAGTTATATGCAGATCAACTGAAAGCTCCAGTGATTTCAATTACAAAGCTGGTAATGGAGTATCTGTGTATGATGTTCAAACCTGATGAAGTGGAGGAGATTATAAGGAATGTCTTTCAAACAGTGAATAATTGGACTCTATATGAAACTAGTGGAATATATGCAGTGACTTTGGATTTATATCACACTGAGTACTTCCTAGTGGATAGAGTATACAACCATAGCAGACTGAAGCTTCATGTCATGCTGAAGAAGAATCTAGGATGTATTCCAGATTCAGAAATGGCTAAATATTTGATCCAAAGAACAATTAATCAGAGTTTGGGGTTGGATGCAAATACTGGAATTTAAGCCATATTGGAGTTTTGGGAGCATCTTGAAGAAAATCTGAAGAACTTGACTTCTTTTCCTAAAAGTCAAGTTAGGGGGAGATTGTTGGGAACTGAAGAAAAGCTTAAGTATGGTTAATGCTGCTACATCAAGATTACTACTGCTAGTTCAGAATTAGTACTGCCAGAGCATGTCAAAGATAATACTGCTAGGTATTACTACTTCAAGTAGAATTAATACTGCTAGTCACAGTTAGTGTTGCTTGAACAAAGTTAGTACTGCTAGAGGTTAGTGCTGCTTAATAGTTAATGCTGCCAAGACTCAGTTAATGCTTCCAAGGTGATCAAGATGATTAATGCTACTTCTGAGATAAACTAAAGATAATGTTGAAGAGACCGCGTATGAAGATAAACATGGAAAGCTGAAGATAATTATGAAGATTATTCTGAAGATCTTTTTATGTTTAGTAATTATCTTTTATTATTCAGTATATGTATAGAATTGATAGAATAGTTTTAGGTGAGATTATTCATTCTTTGTTTTTGATAGAGAGAGAGAATCAACCTCAAGGCATAGTTCCTAATTCTAGAGAAGTAGAATTCGTCTTGAAAGAGTCTGTTCTTCAAGATTGAGGTTGTGTGTGTAATCCTGTAATTTCAATCATTCAATACAAGTTTACAAGTTGTGATCATTGATTCATACTGTTTGTTTACTGTTTTATTGAATATCAAAGTGTTATTCCGCAAACTTCTTTGATATTGTTTCTGAGTATTCATAATTCTTGTTGAGAATTCGATCCTGACAAGTGGTATCAGAGCCTTATCTCTCAGAAACATTCATTAATTCATCATGGAAAACTTTGCAGAATCAAACAGTACTCTTGTCTCTAAGGTTCCAATGCTCAAACCCAATGAGTTTGACATGTGGAAGATCAGAATCAGGCAATACATTCTCCTCGCTGACTACTCAATGTGGGATGTCATTGAGAATGGCCCCTCTACTGAAGGCCAGATTGGACCAGATGGGAAAAGATCTCCACCAAAGACAGATGGTGAGAGGAAGATCAGACAGACAGAGATGAAGGCCTTGAGCACTCTGCTCTTGGCCATCCCCAATGAATATCAACATCAATTCTGTAACTGCACTGATGCTCAGATTCTCTGGAATGCTCTAGAGAAAAGATTTGCTGGAACTAAGATCACCAAAAGAAATCAAAGGGATGTTCTGAAGCAGCAGTATGAGAACTTCACTTCTTCAAAGAATGAGTCTATGACTCAAACTTTTGACAGGTTCAACAAGCTTATTGGTGAACTGGCTACTGTATGAGTGAAGATGGAGCAAGATGATATCAACAGGAAGTTCCTCATATCTCTTGGGGATGAATGGACTATGTACACTGTCTCATATAGACAAAATGACAATCTGGAAGAGAAGGAACAAGATGATCTGTAAATGATCTAAGAGTTTTTGAATCTGAAGTAGAAGCTAAGAAGAAGCCCACTAGGTACATTCATAATGCAGCACTTCTATCAGCATCTACTGATACTACTGCCAACCCTGAACCTGTTAGTGCTGCTAGTGAAGTGAACTTTGAAAAAGGTACTGAAACTATCTTTCAAGCCTTTTTGTCCAGTCACAACAATAACTCCTTGATTAATGATGATCTGGAACAACTTCACCCTGATGATCTGGAGGAGATGGACATCAAATGGCAGATGGCCATGTTATCTATGAGGGTGAAGAAGTTTATTAAAAGAACTGGGAGGAATAACTTCTCTCAAAGAAGAGAAGATGGAGCTGGTTTTGAAAAGGCAAAGGTGGAATGCTATAAGTGCCACTTGAAGGGACACTTTGCTAGAGAGTGCAGAAGTGGTTTGCCAAATAACAACCACCAACAAGCTCAGAATGGAGGCTATAATCAAAACAAGAACTCTGCTCAAGCCCTTGTTTCTCAACAAGGAATGGGGTTTGACTGGAGTGACCAAGCTGAGGAAGCCATTCAGAATCAAGCTCTTATGGCAGAGGTAACTGATCTCCCCTCTGAGGTAATTTCTAATTTTTGTACTCAATCTTGCATAGACACTGTCAAAAGGTACAGGGATCACAATCAAAACATGTGTGATGACCTCAAAAGATTAGAAAAGGACTGAAGAGATTATGTGTTGATAGTTGAGAGGTTTGAAGAACAAATCAAAGGCTTCCAAGCTAATGAACTTCAACACTCTTATGACACAAACTACTGGAAGTGGGAAAAGAATGAGTTAGAGACCAAACTGTCTAAGTCAAAAGAAGAGAATGATAAGTTGAAAGAAGAACTAGCTAAGGTTAAGCTTGATATAGAAAAGTTTTCATATGCCTCAAAAGCAATGGATTCTCTTCTAAAGGCTCAGATTCATGATAAGATGAAGCCTGGTATTGGATACAACAACACACCTGTTGGTCCCGAAGGTGCTAAACAAGTTTGTAGAAGGGGGGGGGGGTTGAATACAAACACAGAATTTAAAGTTTAATAAATTGTTTATTGAAGAATCAAAATACAATTTACTAGTTTGTTGCGGAATAAGATTAAGACAGACTCAATCTAAACAAACTAAAGAAACACTAAGATAATTGCACAAGAAGTTCAGAGAATGGGGATTAGGGATATAGAAAACAAGGGTTTCTATCTTGAGTTCAAGGATGAAGCACACCTTCAGATGAAGGGGTGAACTTCCTATTTATACCCTATGCATTAAATGCATGGCAGGATACTTTACACGTGGCGTTCACAGATTGGCTTTGATAAACTGTCTTTTGGGAGACATGCTTTCGGCCGGGTCATGAACAGTGTAGTAGACAGAGTTGTTGTACGAATGATTTCAGAGACTTGTCCGTTCTGACACATTGTACTAGGTTGTGCAAGGATAGACAAAAGGAAACTTGAGGCATAAGCTTTGTGATCGTTTGATAGCTGAGTATCTCTAAGTTCAGAGATAAAGAGGTTCAGCTATCGCTGAAGCTTTTTCTCCTGTTCCTTCACGTATTGGTAGAGTTGTCTTTGCTTCACTGATATCCGCATCAGGTCACTAGTAGACTTCTCATTGTTCAGCAGCTTCGTCATTGATTCAGCTATGAACATCTGTTGACGCGAAACTTGTCTTCAGGGATTACGTTGGTTGTTTACTTTAGGAACTATCAGTGATAACTGAACAGACTCAGTTCGATCACTGATAGTGAAACATTAATACATAGAAATGTTTACAAGAAAGACTATCAGCGATAACTGAACAGACTCAGTCTGATCGCTGATGGTGAAACACTAATACATACTAAAACGTAATTTTCACTAAGTATAGGAGAGGGTCGTTATCAAATCACTGAGAGAGTTTGGATCAACAATCTCCCCCTATTTGATAATGACAAAGTAACTGAAGAAAATTACTTTATTATTCAAAATGATGGAATAATCAGGACTCGTAACATACATGTCCCAATTACTATTTTGAGGGATCTTTTACAGCACTGATGAAGTTAAGTACTTTACTGAAATTTCATTAATTCAGGAATAGAATTACAAGGAATGAGATTTACAAGTAAATTACTAACTACTGTAAGTATAACTAATAGATTACAGAAGAGAAAACTAATCTATCAGCTATAAGAAGATTTAGGAGGATTTATCATATACTCAGGTATTTCTTCTCCTTTCTGTCTTCGTTCCAAGGATTCTTGGCTGATGATTTCTTTGATTTTCTCAGCAGCAGGGAAGAAGTCACACCATAAGCATAGTAGATCCTTGAGATGATTCAGAGGACAGATAGGAATCTCAGAGACTCTTTGAAATCTGAGTTCATCATCATCATCTCTGAAGAATATTCCATAAGGTTGATCAATTACTTGACCAGCTTGGAAAGGACCACCAGGAGGCAGAGATAAGTCTAGAACTGAAAGATCAGGAGGAGGACCAAACAGTGCATCTCTTGAAAATTTGATAGAAGTTTCATTCCTGATGATGGCGACGTCTTCAGAGGAGGAGGACCCGATTTTTCTTTTGAGTTTCTTGGGATTGGGAGGGATAGGAGATGGCAGGTTCAGTACAGAAGTGACTCTGTTGATGAGAGCTTTAAGAAGTCCTTCAACGTAGCCTCTGTATGTAGATTTTGATTTCTTCAGCGCATCCCAGAATTCTATCCACTCTGTAAACCCGAAACCTTCAAGTTTGGAAACGTACATAGCTTTCTGAGTTCCATCCTCTCTGGTAATCTCCATGGTCACTGAGAGTTGATCCTTCTTCTTGCGACCAGAGATAGTCACGGCTGATATTGGAAGAAGATCAGAGCGATAATCCATCTTCTGTTTGCACCATTCAATGGACTTATCGTTGATCTCTTGTTCTTTGGATCGTTCCTCTTCAATTTCTTTCAGTAGTGCAGCTTGAACTTCCACAGGCTTTCTTTTCAGCTTCTTGTCCTTGACTTGAGAGGATTGAATCTTTAAAGCGAGTTGGGCATCTCGTCTGCATTCAGCGATCAGTTTCTCAGCTTTGGCAGATTCTTCTCGTTCAGCTGTAGTGAGAAAGTCGAGCTCTGAGGATGTTTGAAGAGGGACTTTCAGCCGTTGACTTTCTAGTTGAGCGATCATTTCAGCTCTTTTCTTCATCACTTCCTCTGCACCATGAGATGGTTTAGAGGGCCTTCCTGGATGGACCAGGGAATCTTCTTCTTCTTCATCATCAATCTCAGCGATAGAGATTGGGATTATTTCTTCAGCGATTGCAGCTGCGATTATTTGTAGTTCTGAACCCTTAAGCAGGGGAGAGAACTATCTGGTCAGAAAATGAAAAAGAAGTTAGATTATTTTTAAGGAAAGAAGAGAGATAAAGGCTAGAAAGAAACAGGGGTAGGATTTTTATAGAAAGATAAGGGAACAAGAGTAAGGCATACCTGAGAAGGATTCTCCTCAGGTAGTGAGATCATCATCAGGGTTTCCTTAGCAGATGCACTTTTGCTTTGGGAAGGGGTTCCTGAAGATGATCCTTGTCTCCCCCCTGCTTGGATAACTTCTTTCGAAGCTATCACTGATGATGTGACGGCTGAAGAACACCAGAGAGATGGATCTTCCTCATCGTCATCATCATCATCTTGATGAGAGTCATCCACTTGATCTTCAAGATCAAGGTCTTCATCATCATCATCATCCTCCTCTTCATCATCGACTATTTCAGCGATGGTGGGAGGGGCTTTATCAGCAACTATCTCCCCCTCAACCTGAGAGGGAGTTTCCTTCGGTGGTTCAGCAATAACTTCAGCATCCGTATTTTCTTCAGCTGTCTTCTCCCCCTCTTTGTCATTATCAACAAGGGAGAGATCTTGTGGAGATGTTATTGCAGTAGCCAGCTTCTGGACTTCAGCCTCCAGACCTGTGATTCGTCCTTCAAGTGCAGGGATGTCGGATGTAGCTAGGTGAATAAATTCCACAGCTATGGTCAGGGCTGAACGATCATCTTCTGTAAATGATGGACCAGGAGCTGGAGCTGGTTCATTCAGCTTATCAAGGATTTGCTGAAGAGTCGCAGTGCAGGTATCAATCTTTGCAGACAGGTCATCATACTGCTGCTTGGATTCTTCCCTGACTGTGACAATCGCTGCCTGAAGAGTAGCGATGTGAGAAATATCAGCTTTGGAGGCGCAGGTGGTAGTCAGCGTCTTCAATGCATCACCAGCTGTTTGAACAGCGCTGGTGGTGTTGTTGAGAGAAGCAGAAAGAGAATCCACCTTTGAACTCAAATTGTTGACATTGGTGTCAACAGTCGCCAAACTAGGACCTGAAAGATAAGTTAATTTTTCAGAACCAGGCTTATATGGTGAGTTGGGAGAAGTGTATAAGGTTATAGGATTACCTGAATTATCAAACATTTTGTAGAATTGTAAAGATTCCTCAAAAGAATGATGTTCAGGTCCTATTGGTCCAAGCTGAGTGGTAGAGACCAAAGAAATAGGGGGACTAGAGATGGGGATAGAAGATGTAGGGATAGGGGTAGTTACCGCAGGTTTTGTCACTGTTGTTGTGACAGCGACCGAGATCGCTGGCACGGTTGTAGTGGTTTGAGCTGAGGATGTGGAGGAGAGACCCACGAAATCATCTAAGGAAGTTTGTAGAGAAACATCCTTAGGTATTGAGCTAGAAGTAGCTTTCTCCTTGGTTACCTTGGCCTTCTTTGAAGGACCAAGGGAGCCAGTTGATGGTCGTTTGGAAGGGGTAGCGGCAGGGATAGCAGAAGAAGGAACCTCCTGCGTGGCCGCTGAAGACGAAGAAGTGAGGAGAGAGAGACGAGAGCGAAGTTGAGAGAGACTTACCTCGTTGGGGAGTGTCTTGACCTCCAGTGATCTCTGACCCACTTTTGGAAAAGATGCATCCGAGTTGGTGGGGTAAGTGGTAGGGTAGAGAAACTTCAGGTACGCGCAGATGAAGCGTACGTAGGGGATCTTGGGATCCCTCTCGGTCTTCTCTATCTTTGACTTAAGGTCATCAAAGATAGCTGTTGCGTAGTCGAAGTTACGTCCAGTGATAACTGAGTAAGCCATCTGGACCTGAACCTTGCTAGCTTGGTCCAGTGACCCACTCTTCCCACTCATACACTGAATGATGTGTGAGAAGACGTAGTTGAGCTGGGAAGGCATCAGTGCCTTCTTCACAAGAGTCAGCTTCTTGTTGGGAATAGTAGATCTTGGTTTGGGTTCCCAAGCATATTCCATGGCATCCAGGAATTGGATGAGTTCAGCGTCAGTTGGCAGGGCGTCGAATCCATTCCTGGATTTGTCGGGGAAACGCAGGGCTTTCCTCAGGCCTAGGGCAGTCATCATCCCTGAGCCTAGTTGAGTGCTGAAGGATATAGCAGGTACCTGTTCACCCTTCTTGTTTGTGAGAGAGGTTTCTTCAGCGGTAAACCAGAATTGCTGGAGTAGAGCTTTCGAAGGTGTTGGATCCACAGTGATAGCATAGGCAATGCAGGATTGCCTTAGGAATTGTGCAGCTTCCACCAGATGTGGGTACTTGATACCATCAAACTCGAGGCGAGCAAGATGATTGTTCTTTGGGAGCTCTGAGTCAGAAATGGCGAACTTGACATTCTTTGAGGCGATAAGTGCAGATTGAGTCATTCTGTTTGAGTAGATAAACGAGTAGAAGAAAGGTTTAGTCGTAAAAATAAAGAAGATTTGCTAGTTTCTATTTGGGGAAAGAAACATAGAAAATCAACATATTTTTAGAGAAAAACAGTTTATCTTAGAACAAGATTCAAGAATAAGAAGAAAAACCATTGATTTTGAATAAAGAATAAAATGGTTTTTTAAAGAATAAAATAAAAAAAAAATGATTTTATGAGATTTAAGTCTTATAAACCCATAAATGGGGTTTATGTGAAAAGATTTAAGATAAGAAGTCAAGAATAACCTGTTGATCTGGAAGAGGATGATGCAGAAAGCTTGAGAATGTTAAAATGCTTGAGAGAGTATTCTTGCTTAGAAAGTATTTCCAGAAAGCGTAAATTGATAAAATGGAAAAAGCATTCCTTTTATATGTGAGAAGGAGGAGAGAGAGTGTGAGAGAAGCGGGAAAACAAATGCACATCATGACATGGACACGTCCCTCGAAGGTGATTGGATAGAAGAACAACGGACGAACGTGTCAGAAAAAGGCATGTCGTGGATTGTCGGTTCAAATGACGTCATAGTTAAGAAAGAGACTGTTCATTTGTCCGTTTTGAATTTATCACTGAAGATAAATCAGCGATAGAATTTTCTTTTTGAAAGTATCCCTGATGAAAAGATAGGGATAGATTTTCTTTTAAAAGGATCACTGAATATAAATATCAGTGATAAATTTAATTTCAAAAAGCTTTTAATCATTTGAATAAAAATTCAGTGATTAAGTTTTATATAACTGAATGAAGATTCAGTTGTGGGGATTGAGAAATCATACCTGAGAGTCAGAGTACTTATCAGAGACTGATGAAAAGAAACTTTTGATTGCTGACACAATGCATGAATGCTGAAGAGTTATTCTTCAAGATTCAGCATTCCAAGCTCACTGATGAGAAAGTTGAACCTTGTCTCATCAAGAGGTTTGGTGAATATATCAGCAAGCTGAAAGTCAGTAGGGATAAAGTGAAGTTCAATATCACCATTTATCACATGATCTCTGATAAAGTGATATCTGATCTCTATGTGTTTTGTCTTTGAATGTAGCACTGGATTATTTGTTATAGCGATAGCACTAGTGCTGTCGCAATAGATAGGAATTTTTGACAGCTGAAGGTCATAATCTAATAGTTGATTTCTCATCCATAAGATTTGAGAACAACAGCTTCCAGCGGCTACGTATTCAGCTTCAGCTGTGGAAGTGGACACAGAATTTTGCTTCTTGCTTGTCCAACTTACCAGCTTTCCTCCCAAGAGTTGACACCCACCAGTGGTACTCTTTCTGTCAAGTTTACATCCTGCAAAATCACTATCAGAATAACCAGTTAGATCGAACCCTGAGTCTTTGGGATACCAAAGACCGAGGTTAGGAGTTCCTTTCAGATATCTGAAAATTCGCTTTACAGCGATCAGATGGGATTCCTTGGGTTCAGATTGATAGCGTGCACATAAACATGTAGAGTACATGATGTCAGGTCGGCTTGCTGTGAGATACAACAGAGAGCCTATCATTCCTCTATAGGCAGTGACATTAACAGGTTTTCCAGAAGGATCTTTGTTAAGTGTCAGGGGTGGTGCCATAGGAGTTTTCATCGCTGAAGCTTGAGTAAGATCAAACTTCTTCAGCATATCTTTAACATACTTTCCTTGGTTGATAAACGTACCTTTGTCAGATTGTTTAATCTGAAGACCAAGAAAATATGTCAGCTCACCCATCATACTCATTTTATATTCTTTCTTCATTCTTTCAGCGAAGCGAGTACACAGAGATGGGTTAGTAGAACCAAATATTATGTCATCGACATATATTTGTACAAGAATTATATGACCTTTTATCTTTCTGAAAAATAACGTGTTATCAATCTTGCCACGTTCAAAATTTTCAGAGATAAGAAAAGATGAAAGAGTGTCATACCAAGCACGAGGGGCTTGTTTTAGACCATAGAGAGCCTTATCCAATTTATAAACATAATTTGGATGCTTAGGGTCATAGAACCCTGGTGGTTGTTCTACATAGACTTCTTCATTCAGCTTTCCATTTAGAAAAGCTGATTTTACGTCCATTTGATAGACGATGAAGTCTTTATAGACTGCATAAGCTAAGAATAGTCGAATTGCTTCGAGCCTGGCCACAGGGGCAAAGGTTTCATCATAGTCTATGCCTTCCTCTTGTCTGTATCCCTGAGCAACAAGTCGAGCCTTGTTGCGGGTTACAGTTCCATGTTCATCCAACTTGTTTCTAAACACCCATTCGGTGCCTATTACAGTTTTGTCAGATGGTCTAGGAATGAGATTCCAAACTTTGTTTCGAGAAAACTCAGTCAGCTCTTCTTGCATAGCACTGACCCAGTTTGGATCTCTGAGGGCATCATCAGTCTTCTTTGGTTCTATTAAAGAGAGAAAGTTTACAAAGAGACAAATATTACCTGAGCTTCGTCGTGTCTGAATACCTGCTTCTGGATCACCAAGAATTTGATCTATTGGGTGATCTTTGGTCCATCGCTGAGCAGGAGCATTATTGCTTAACTCAGAGGTGGGATCAAAAATTTGAATGTTTATCGATGATGATGATTGAGGTTCATCAGCGATCAACTGTTGAGTAGATTCACTGGAGAGGTTTTCAGACGAAGGCAGATTTGATGGTAGGAGTGTGTTTAAAGGTTCAGCTGAAACCCATGAGTTGGATTCAGCGGTAGGATGTATAATGTTTGGATCATCATCAGCGACTGGAGGATCTGAATGCTGATGGTTAGAAAAGAAAGGTTCAGTTTCTCTGTAGTGAGAAAGCATCCAAGCATTTAATTCTTCATTGTCAGCGATTGGTTTTGAGTTCGCTGAGCGAGTTTCATCAAAAGTGACGTGAATTGTTTCTTCTACGGTTTGTCTTCTCTTGTTGAAGACTCTGTAGGCTTTGGAGATGGAGGAATATCCTAGAAATATTCCATCATCAGCTTTTGGGTCGAACTTTCCAAGTTGATCTCTGTTGTTTAAGATAAAACACTGACAACCAAAGATATGAAGAAAACTGATAGAAGGCTTCCTTCCAACAAAAAGTTCATAAGCTGTCTTCCCAAATCGCTTTATTATCAGCGATCTGTTTTGAGTGAAACATGCAGTGTTTACAGCTTCAGCCCAAAATTGAGTAGGGAGATGAGAATCGCTGAGCATTGATCTAGCAGCTTCTATGATCGTTCTGTTTCTTCTTTCAGCGACTCCGTTTTGCTGAGGTGTTCTTACTGAAGAGAAATTGTGAGAGATTCCCTTGTTCTCAAAGAAATTGTTCAGAGAACTATTTTTGAATTCAGTCCCATGATCACTTCTTATTGAACGAACAGTAAGATTGTTCAGTACTTCCATCTTTTTTACAAAAGATATCAGTTCTTCTAGAGTATCACTCTTACAGCGAAGAAACAAAACCCAGGTGTAGCGAGAAAATTCATCTACAATGACGAGTGTATATTTCTTTCCAGCTATTGATTGGATGTTGACAGGGCCAAATAAATCCTTATGCAAGAGCTGAAGAGGACTTGTCACTGAGGAAACTTGTTTCGACTTGAAACTAGCTTTTGTTTGTTTTCCTTTTTCACATGCTGAGCAGAGAGATTCTTTAGCATATGAGTGCTGAGGAAGACCAGAAACCAGTTCCTTTGATGAGAGAGAATTCAGTGTTTTGAAGTTTAGATGAGAGAGCCTTTTATGCCATAGCCAGTTGACATCAGAAGAGGCTTTAAATAGAAAACATAAGTTTTCAGTGACAGTAGAGTCCATATCTATTACATAGACATTTTCTCTGCGATGACCACTGAGAACAAGTTTTCCTTTCTCATTTAACACTGAACATGCTTTCTTAGTAAAGCGTACTTCATAGTCTTTATCACATAGCTGACTGATGCTTAGAAGATTATGCTTCAGTCCATCTACGTAAGCGACTCTTCGAAAGGTAGTTGTCCCATTGCTGAGGACACCAAACCCTCGGGTAAATCCTTTACCATTTCCACCAAAGGTCACAGAGGGACCTTTTTCTTCCTTGTATTCAGTGAGCAGGTCTTTTTGTCCAGTCATATGACGAGAACATCCACTATCAAGATACCAGATGCCTTTTGATCCCTGCACACATAAAGAAGATTAAGCGTTGTTTGGTACCCACTTTTCAATGGGTCCTTCAGAGTTAGTGGATAAGATAAGTTCAGTAGTATTCTCAGCTGACGAAGATTCAGCTTCAGTGATAGTCTTCACTTTGGTTAATTTCTTAACCTTAGTGGTATTTTTCACCTTGGTGACCTTTTCAGCTTTAGAAGCATTTTTCTTCACTTTAGCTATTTTATCAGCTTTAGTGGCGGTTGGACATTTACTTGCAATATGATCAGTAAAACCACAGTGATAACACTTTCTGTATTTAAAAATGGTTTTAGGACCAGGAGTAGAAGGTTTTGCAAGTTTAAGATGAGCAGGGTCAGGTCCAAGAAGACTTTTCTCTTGAGATCTGGGAGGAATTTTCATTCCTTCAGATCTCGAAGGTTTAAGGTCAATCTTCAGCTTTGGAGGACAGAGATCAAAGATTTCTATCACAGAGCTAGAGGATTGCTTAGCTGAAGGTTTAGAAGGAACTTTCAGCTTTGCTTTCCTGGTTGCCTTCTGAGGAAGGAGAATGGACTTTCCTTTATCCGTAGACTTAGTGTCTTTGGATTTCTCCTCAGGGATGGGATTTGAAGAAGAACAGGGATAGAGTTGATTGTAAGAAGTGTCAAAGAAGGAGGTGACAAAGGTTCCAAACTTAAGCGAGGAACTCTCTTTCTTAGGTTCATCCTGAGGTGTCCAAAAACCAAGACCAGTTTTGTCACTTTCAGGGGTTTGAGCATTTATTATCTCAGAGATTTTTGTTGATGATTTGCACCATTTTTCAACATGAGCCTTTTCTGTTTTTAAAGCAGCGATGGCTTGTTCGCGTTCAATACTGATGATTTCATTTATAATGACTTGATCTTTCAACTTTTCTTCTAAAAGATTTAGTTCTTTGATCTTTTCATGACATTTCTCCAGCTCTTGAGTTAAATGAACATTTTTGTTCTCAGCTTGAGTTTTGTCGTTTAGGGCATTATAAAGGTCAATCGTCAGTACATCAACAGCGCGACTTCTCTCAGCTTCAGGTAGAGAGGGATTAGTAGAGATAGATACCTGAGATGATATGTAGCTCATAGAAGATTCAGATGGTTCTTCCACTTCTTCTTTAATCTCAGCCATGAGGCAAAGATTAGCGACTTCTTCTTCATCAGAAGATGATTCTTCTGATTCAGCCCAGTCGTTTTCTTCAGCGATGAGACCTTTACCTTTTCGCTGATGGCTTTTCAGCTTTTGATATTTGTTCTTCAGCTTAAGGTATTTGTCATCACTGGATCTTCTAGAGGTAGAAGGTTTGAAGACCTTTTTCGACCTGCACTCACTAGCAAAATGTCCAATTTTTTCGCAGTTATAGCAAGTGGCAGTAGCCTTATCAACCGGAGTTGATTTTGGCTTTTTAGAAATAGAGAGAGGTTTACTTCTTCGGAAGTTGCTCTTTCTTGCAAATCTCTTAAAAGAGTTTGTCAAGAGTGCTAAGGACTCATCAAACTCTGAAAGATCAGGGTCTGATAGATCCTCAGATTCAGAATCTAACTCAGTGATAGTGAGAGTAGATCGCTGAGATGGAATTATCTCTGAAGAGACTAAAGCAACAGGAGTGCTTTTAGAGTCTTTAGAATCTTTTACAAGATTCTTCTTCAGAAGATTTGATTGCTCATAGTTGAGCAATATTCCATATAGAGTGCTTAAGGAGAGAGTATGTAAGTCTTTTGTCAGCTTAAGACATATTGAATAACTGTCCCAGCTTTCAGGAAGACATTCCAAGAATTTTGTTAGGACCTCAGAATTAGAATAGGTCCTACCAACAGTTCTTAGATCAATTATTAGGCAGTTAAATCGCTGATGAACGTCAGAAAGAGATTCATTCTTACCAGCGATGAAACTTTCATACTGTCTTACCAAGTTAATCTTTCGAGTCTCTTGGATTTCAGTGGTGCCCTCATATTGAACACATATGGTTTCCCACATTTATTTAGAAGTTTTTAGATGCATGATGGAATGGAAAACTTCATCAGGCAGAGCCATTGAAATAATGGTCTTTGCTCTTGCATCTATGCCTACTTTCTTTTTATCTTCATCACTCCACTGTCTTATTTCCTTAACGACATATCGTTCAGGGACAGCTTCAGTGGTGGCAGTAGCGGGAACCGCAGCTATAATTCTAACAGGTTCATAGGGTCCATTTTCTATATATTCAGGTATAGTAGGATCCGCACCTTCAAGAAATAGCATCATTCGATTTTTCCATAGAGAAAAGTTATCTCTGCTAAATCGAGGAGGTTTAGAAAGTGAGCCATTATCATAGTAGTTTGTGTTTGTGTTTAATGCCATTTTAGAATAGCAAGGAAGAGTATACAGCAAGATCTTGTTTATTAGATTTAAACAAACTGCTTTGATACCACTTGTTGGTCCCGAAGGTGCTAAACAAGTTTGTAGAAGGGGGGGGGGGTTGAATACAAACACAGAATTTAAAGTTTAATAAATTGTTTATTGAAGAATCAAAATACAATTTACTAGTTTGTTGCGGAATAAGATTAAGACAGACTCAATCTAAACAAACTAAAGAAACACTAAGATAATTGCACAAGAAGTTCAGAGAATGGGGATTAGGGATATAGAAAACAAGGGTTTCTATCTTGAGTTCAAGGATGAAGCACACCTTCAGATGAAGGGGTGAACTTCCTATTTATACCCTATGCATTAAATGCATGGCAGGATACTTTACACGTGGCGTTCACAGATTGGCTTTGATAAACTGTCTTTTGGGAGACATGCTTTCGGCCGGGTCATGAACAGTGTAGTAGACAGAGTTGTTGTACGAATGATTTCAGAGACTTGTCCGTTCTGACACATTGTACTAGGTTGTGCAAGGATAGACAAAAGGAAACTTGAGGCATAAGCTTTGTGATCGTTTGATAGCTGAGTATCTCTAAGTTCAGAGATAAAGAGGTTCAGCTATCGCTGAAGCTTTTTCTCCTGTTCCTTCGCGTATTGGTAGAGTTGTCTTTGCTTCACTGATATCCGCATCAGGTCACTAGTAGACTTCTCATTGTTCAGCAGCTTCGTCTTTGATTCAGCTATGAACATCTGTTGACGCGAAACTTGTCCTCAGGGATTACGTTGGTTGTTTACTTTAGGAACTATCAGTGATAACTGAACAGACTCAGTTCGATCACTGATAGTGAAACATTAATACATAGAAATGTTTACAAGAAAGACTATCAGCGATAACTGAACAGACTCAGTCTGATCGCTGATGGTGAAACACTAATACATACTAAAACGTAATTTTCACTAAGTATAGGAGAGGGTCGTTATCAAATCACTGAGAGAGTTTGGATCAACAACACCCCCTCCTTACAACAACACCTACATTCCTCCTACATCAGACTTGTTAGAGACCAAGGAGAAAATGGACTTGTCTGAGAAAGCCTTTAAGATAGATCCTTTGAATGAGGTGGTTATTGAGAATATGACTGAGAAAGAAGCATGTGAGAATAGGAACAATGTTGTGAGTAAAGAGATACCCTTAGAGAACAACATTGTTACCAATGAGGGTGGGGGAAGAATCTGGGTCAAGTCTAAAGAGATAGAGAAGACCAAAGGAAAGGCCAACAAGGTCCATTACAAACAAACCATTGTTGAGAATTCGATCCTGACATTTACACAGTTTCATTGGGTTTTATTCGGATTTATTGGGCTATAATTGGTTCTATTGGGCTTTATTCGATTTATTAGGCTTTAATCGATTATATTGGGCCTTATTCGGTTATTGGGCTTTAATGGATCTTTTAGTCTTTAACGGATCTTTTGGGCTTTAATGAGTTTATTCGGTTTTATTGGGTTTTATTCGGTTGCTTTGGGGTATAATCAGTTTTATTGGGCTTTATTTGGGTTTATTGGGTTTTATTCAGTTTTATCGGACTTTAATAGATCTATTGGGATTTAATGAGTTTTTTCGGTATTATTGTGCTTTAATCGGTTAAATCCAATTAAATTAGGGTTATTTTAGTCATTAATTGATTTTTTTATAATTAAATAATCCAATATATAAATAATAATAATAATAATTTAAATTTTAATAATTAAATAATCTAATTAATAATAATTAATAAATGATTTAATAAATAATAATAATATTTAGTTTATAAGTTATAAAAAACGGATTTTGGCAGACATCCATCGCAATTCAAATTTTATTTATAAAAAACCAGGATCCATTTTGGAGCCCTAATTGGTTCACCACCACTACCTCTGCAGAACGTAATCGGCGAAGAGAGGGAGACGAGATCGAGCAGAAGCAACTGTTACTGAGATCCACCACCACAACCTCGTTTACCGCCACCACCATAACTGAGGTCCACCACCACTCCTACAGGTCATCGGCATCCCTCACCAGCACCTCCACTCCAGCCAAACCACCATCTTGACCACCACCACCGTCGTTTTCTGCCACCGTGAGCCACCACCACTTCCTCTCCCAACACCGGTTTCATTGGGTTTTTTTTCTCAATTTTGACCTTAATTTATATGGTTATGTATTTCCTTCGATTTTTTTACAAGATACAAAAGCCACATACACAAATGTTGGTGGTTATTGGACGATCTTTATTGTAAGTGTTAATTGGGCTTAATTGTATGTGTTATAGTAAATGGTATATGTTATAGTAAATGGTATGTGTTATTGCTAGTAAATGGTAGATATGTTTATATCAATTAATTTGAGTAATTCTTTAGTTAATATGTTTAATTATGTCAATTGATAGATATGTTTATTATGTCAATTTATTTGTAGTTGGGTTGCCGATTGTTATTTGTTCAACAAACATTAGGCTTGATTTTATTTACTTGTAGTTTTGGTTGTCAATTGATGCGCAAACATTAGGCTTGATTTTATATATTTGTAGTTGGTTGCCAATTGTTGGGCAAACATTATGCTTGAAAGTATATGGAAATGTTTCTTTTATAGTCGTTATGCCGTCAAATTTTTTAAAAAACAACTTTTTGTGTTTTAAACTCATCTTTTTCATTCCAAAACACCTCTCTTTCATTTAAACATAAAGTGGAAGATTCAAATAGTTAAACCACTACACATAAGGCTTCAGAGTCATTCAAAACTCTCTAAACCTATGGTTTGACTTTCAAATAGGCAAATCATTAGACGTAGTGTTTTCAGGACTTTCAAAAGAACTATAAACCTATGGATTGACTTTCTAGTAGTCAAACCTTTACCCGTAGTGTTTTAAAGACATTCAAATGACTTATAAACCTACGGATTGACTTTCTAATAGTCAAACCATTACACATAGTGTTTTTAAGACTTTCAAAAGACCTCTAAACCTACGCCTTGACTTTCTAATAGTCAAATCATTACACGTAGTGTTTTCAAGACTATCAAAAGACCTCTAAACCTACGTATTGACTTTCTAATAGTCAAACCCTTACACATACTGTTTTTAAGACTTTCAAAATACCTCTAATCCTACGGTTTGACTTTCAAATAGTTAAATCATTACACGTAGTGTTTTCAAGACTTTCAAAAGACCTTTAAACCTACGTTTTAACCTACAAATAGTCAAACCATTACACTTAGAGTTTCAAAGTCATTCAAAACTCCCCAAACCTATGATTTAACATGAAAATAGTAAAAACATTACATGTACTATTTTCAAGACTTTCAAAAGACCTCTAAACCTACGGTTTGACCTTCAAATAGTCAAACCGTTACACATAGAATTTTAAAGTCATTCAAAACTCCCCTAAACCTACGGTTTCACTTGAAAATTAGTCAAACCATTACACATAGTGTTTAGAAGGCTTCCAAAAGACCTCTAAACCTATGGGTTGACTTTCTAATAATCAAACCATTACACGTAGTGTTTTCAAGACTTTCAAAAGACCTCTAAACCTACGATTTGAGTTTCAAATATTAATACCATTACACATAGTGTTTTAAAGTCATCCAAAACTCCTCTAAACCTATGGTTTGACTATAAAACAGTCAAATAATTGAATATGTCGACTAACTACTTCTTTTTTTGTTGTAGTTAATGAATATGTTGACAAATAGAGGATGAATGTATAGAAAGAATGACAGTCGTGGGTCTCTTAGCAGGGACTATGCCAGATCGTAGGACAATTTTTTGGTCTTTGCCTATGCGAACGAAGGTTTTATTGATAGGAAAACTACGCATATCAGATGCCCTTGCTCTTAGTGTCGAAATATGCACCATAGAGAAAGGGATGACGTAAGATTGCACTTGATGAAAAATGGTTTCATGCCTGATTATACCATTTCGTGGGCACATGGTGAAACCTATTACTATGTATTTTATCAAGATGTGGGTCAATCTTCTAATCCTTTAGTAGATCATAATGAAAGGTATGTTGAAATGGTGTATGATCACATAGTACACGATGGCATGACATGGGAAGAAAAAAAATCCTAATCCTTCTACCTAAGGATTTTATGCCATGTTAGAAGCTGCTGACGAGCCTTTATGGGATGGGTGTCCAAATTTCTCGAAATTAGGAGCTATGATGAGCTTGTTGAATTGGAAGGCAGAATGTAATGTACCCGAGACGACATATAATCATAATGTTGATATAATTAAAGAGATGTTACCCTAAGGTGATAAACTACCTAGTAACCTTTATGAGATAAAAAAGAGTTTAAAAAATCTTGCTCTAGTAAAATTAAATACCGATACTTGCAAAACCATTGCATGTTATTTTATAAGGGTGATTTTGAGTTGACTCATTCTCAAGTGTGCAATGAGTATCGTTTCTAGACAAGTGATCGAAACAAGGTCCCTAACTTGCATATGATGTACTTGTCGATTGTTCCTAGACTCTAAAGATTGTATATGTCAAAACAAACCATGAAAGATATGACTTGGAATTACGATTTGTTGATCCATACATGCTTATACTTTTCATTTCAGCCTTTGTAGTTGATGTGAACACTTGTTAACCCATCCCATCCTTTATATGCAGATGGAACAATAAAGTAAGAATGACACTAATTAAATAATGTTCTAGAACATACTTTGGTTGACATGCTTTTGCATGTTCCCATACTAGGATGAGAGTTTGGGAGATTTGGTAAACCAAACTTGTTGGACAAGTTTGGTGACTATCTTGCCCTCTCTTCAACTAATCCTTGACTTCATTGAAGGCTTTTGCACTTTTAATCAATACAGATAGTTACAAAACTTTCACAAAAAACAGTTATGTCTCCCTCCCCATTCGCTGGGTGCCTGGGTTTGTTGACATCATGTCTATTCCTCCAATTGGAATCCCAAGCATATTATGAATTGATTCAATCGTAATGGGGATTCGTAAATTTCTCAACTTTACTTCCATATGTGTTGGTTCGAAGTTGTCGACAACGTAATATCCTAGCCTTGATGACACTCCATCTATTGTCAGATCAAACAATGACTCCATCCCTATGTCTTTAACCACCTCTTTTTGCATGTCAATCGATGTCTTTATTGTGTCCAACAATGTTTTCGGCGACGTTCTTGTATATATAATATCAAATAAAAGACAAAAACTTAAAAAGACAGAAAGTTAGAAAGGTAAAAAAATAATATAATAATGAAGTAATATAAAAAGACGGGAATACCCCTCATTTATTGGATGCAAGTTAACATCTGTTAACAGGAGGGACCAAAACCAAGCAAACTCGGAAACTACATTGGTAAATTTGTATTAAATGAACTTTAGGGACCAAAACCAAAATATATGAAAAAACACATGGACCAAAAATGAAGTTTACTCTAATATATTGTTGGGAACTGAAGAATTCACCAAGTACGGTTAGTGCTGCTAGTAGAAGATTACTACTGACAGAGGACTTCAATAGTTAATACTGCTGAGTATTACTACTGCTAGTAGAATTAATACTACAAGTCAAAGTTAGTACTGCTTAACTAGTTAGTGCTGCTAGTGGTTAGTGCTGCTTAGTAGTTAATACTACCAATTAATTAGTGCTGCTTATAAGATGAAGATTTGAGTTAGAAGAATGACAGCTGGATATTCTGAAGATATTCATGGAAGATATACTGAAGATATTCTATTTATTGTAATTATCTTTTTGTTCAGTATATGTATAGAATTGATAGAATAGTTTAGAAATTAATTGATTCATTCTAAGTTTTAGAAAAAATCAACCTCAAGGCATAGATCCTAATTCTAGAGAAGTAGAATTCGTTTTGAAAGAGTCTGTTCTTCAAGATTGAGGTTGAGTGTGTAATCTTGTGATTTGATAACTGAATACAAGTTTACAAGTTGTTGATTATACACTGTTTTGTTTACTGTTACATTGAATATCAAAGTGTTATTCCGCAACTTCTTAAATATTAGTTTCTGAGAATTTATTCTTGTTGAGAACTCGATCCTGACAAGTGGTATCAGAGCCTAACTCTCTCAGAAACATCTATTCATTCATCATGGAAAACCTTGCAGAATCAAACAGTACTCTGGTCTCTAAGGTTCCAATGCTCAAACCCAATGAGTTTGACATGTGGAAGATCAGAATCAGACAATACATTCTTCTCACTGACTACTCAATGTGGGATATCATTGAGAATGGTCCTTCTGAGGCAGGAAAGATTGGACCAGATGGGAAAAGACCTCCACCAAAGACAGATGGTGAGAGGAAGATCAGACAGACAGAGATGAAGGCCTTGAGCACTCTGCTCTTGGCTATCCCCCAATGAATATCAGTATCAATTTTGCAACTGCACTGATGCTCAGATTCTCTGGAATGCTCAAGAGAAAAGATTTGCTGGAACTAAAAGCATCAAAAGAAATCAAAGAGATGTTCTAAAGCAGCAGTATGAGAACTTCACTTCTTCAAAGAATGAGTCTATGACTCAAACTTTTGATAGGTTCAACAAGCTCATTGGTGAACTGGCTACTGTAGGAGTGAAGATGGAGCAAGATGATATCAACAGAAAGTTTCTCAGATCTCTTGGGGATGAATGGACTATGTACACTGTCTCATATAGGCAGAGTGACAATTTGGAAGAGAAGGAACTTGATGATCTATATAATGATCTAAGAGTTTTTGAAACTGAGGTAGAAACCAAGAAGAAGCCCACTGGTTATATCCACAATGCTGCACTTCTATCAGCATCTACTGATACTACTGCCAACCCTGAAGCAGTTAGTACTGCCAGTGGAGTGAATTCAGAAAAAGGCACTGAAACTATCTTTGAAGCCTTTTTGTCCAGTCACAGCAACAATTCATTGATTAATGATGATCTGGATCAACTTCACCCTGATGACATGGAGGAGATGGACATTAAATGGCAGATGGCCATGTTATCTATGAGGGTGAAGAAGTTTATCAAAAGAACAGGAAGGAACAACTTCTCTCAAAGAAGAGAAGATGGAGCTGGTTTTGACAAGACAAAGGTGGAATGCTATAAGTGCCACATGAAAGGACACTTTGCTAGAGAATGCAGAAGTAGTGTTCCAAACCACAACCACCAACAAGCTCAGAATGGAGGCTACAATCAAAACAAGAACCCTGGTCAAGCCCTTGTTTCTCAACAAGGAATGGGGTTTGACTGGAGTGATCAAGCTGAGGAAGCCATTCAGAATCAAGCTCTTATGGCAGAAGTGTCTGATCTCCCCTCTGAGGTAATTTCTAATCTTTGCACTCAATCTTGCACAGACACTGTCAAAAGGTACAGGGATCACAACCAAAGCATGTGTGATGATCTCAAAAGATTAGAAAAGGACAGAAGAGACTATGTGTTAATAGTAGAGAGATTTGAAGAGCAAATCAAAGGCTTTCAAGCTAATGAACTTCAACAATCTTATGACACAAACTATTGGCAGTGGGAAAAGAATGAATTAGAGACCAAACTGTCTAAGTCCTTAGAAGAGAATGATAGGCTGAAAGAGGAACTATCTAAAGTTAAGCTTGACATAGAAAAGTTTTCATATGCTTCAAAAGCAATGGATTCTCTTCTAAAAGCTCAGATTCATGATAAGATGAAGCCTGGTATTGGATACAACAATACACCCCCTCCTTACAACAACAACTATATCTCTCCTACTTCAGACTTGTTAGAGACCAAGGAGAAAAAGGACTTGTATGAGGAAGCTTTTAAGATAGATCCTTTGGATGAGGTAGTAGTTAAGGATTTGACTGATAAAGAAGCCAGTGAGAATAGGGATAATGCTGTGAGTAAAGAGATACCATTAGAAAACAACATTATCACCAATGAGGGATGTGGGAAAATCTGGGTCAAGTCTAAGGAGATAGAGAAGACCAAAGGAAAGGATAACAAGGTCCATTACAAACAAACCACGGTTGTGAATCCTGGACCTTGTAAACAGTGTGCTTGCAATAAAGCTAAGAGCCTAAATTATGGTATAAAAAGAGGTAACCAAAGAAACTGGAATAATCAATGGGCTCAGAAACAAGGAGTTGATCTGAATAAAATCAATAGACCAAAACCTTGTTTCATATGTGGCAAGCTGAATCATTTGGCTAAGTATTGTTTCTTCAACCCTATTAACCAACAGATGAACTTTCAAAGATTTGTGCAAAAACCTGTTGGTTATAGGAAACCAAAGAAATCTGTTGAAACCAAAGGCCCTATGAAAAATAAGGTTTTAAAAGAAAGTGTTTTAATATGGGTGCCTAGAAGCACTAACAGTGTTAGTACTGCTGAAAATATTAATGCTGCTAACACAGTTTCTACTGCTAACAGTGTTAGTACTGCTGAAAATATTAATGTTGCTAACACAGTTACTACTGCTAACAAGGTTAGTACTGCTAAGCATGCAAGTACTGCTCATGCTGTTAGTACTTCTAAAACCAGTACTGCTTCTGGCAAATATGTTTCCAAGCCTATTATTGTGACAAAGAACTCCAAAAATGAGGAGTCAAAGTTTAAAAATCTTATCAAGAAAGAATGCAAGTATTTTGATGAGAAAGGGGTACCCAAGACCACTTTGGATTGGGTTCCTAATTCAATACTAACTGATTTATATTATGTGCAGGGCAACCAACAGCTCAAAGGAAAGAGCATATGGCATGTTGAGAGTGGTTGCTCTAGGCACATGACAGGTAACATGTCATGCCTTAAGGATTTCAAGCATATCAATGGAGGACATGTTGCATTTGGAGATAATCTTACTGGTGGTAAAATAAGTGGAAAAGGTAATGTTACCAAAGGTAAGATGACATTTGAGGATGTCTACTATGTTGATCAATTGAAGTACAACCTGTTAAGTGTATCACAGGTTTGTGACAAACAACATAGCATATTATTTACAAATACTGAGTGTATGATCCTTGCTCCAGGGTTCAAGGTAGTTGATGAAAACATGATACTACTTAGAACTCCAAGAAGGGACAATGTTTATTGTCTTGTTATGGACAATGTTGATAGTGATTCATCCCTGAACTGTCTTGTTTCAAAAGCTTCTGTGGATGAATCCTCTCTTTGGCACAGAAGGATGTGTCACATGAACTTCAAGACTATTAACAAACTTGTTAAAAACAACCTTGTAAGAGGTTTACCTTCAAAAGTATTTTCATGTGATGATCATTGTGTTGCATGTCTTAAAGGCAAACAGCACAAAACTTCTCATAAGACCAAAGAGTTAACCACAATTTCTGCTTGTCTCCAGTTACTGCATATGGATCTGTTTGGTCCTACAAATGTTATGAGTATAGGCAAGAAATCTTACTGCTTGGTTATTGTTGATGATTACTCCAGATTTACTTGGGTATATTTTCTAAGGACTAAGGATAAGACAAGTGGACTGATCAAATCTTTTATCCTAAGAATTGAAAACCAAACTAATCAAAAAGTAAAAGTCATTAGATCAGATAATGGAACTGAGTTTAAAAATTTTGATCTAAACACCTTTTGTGAAGAAAAGGGAATTGAGAGACAATATAGTGCCCCTAGGACTCCTCAACAGAATGGAGTTGCTGAGAGGAGAAATAGGACACTAATAGAGGCTGCTAGATCTCTGTTGGCTGATTCAAAACTGCCAATTACCTTCTGGGCTGAAACAGTTAATACTGCTTGTTATGTCCAAAACAGAGTTCTAGTGGCCAAGCCAAAGAACAAGACCCCTTATGAGCTTTTAAATAAAAGAAAACCTTTCATTGGATTTTTCAAACCTTTTGGGTGTCCTTGTACAATTCTCAATACCAAATCTCACTTAGGTAAGTTTGATAGCAAAGCAGATGATGGATTTCTTGTTGGTTACTCATCTCAAAGTAAGGCTTACAGAGTCTTTAACTCTTCTTCTAGAATAATTGAAGAAAGTGACAATGTCAAATGCAATGAGAACACACCAAATCCAATTGGGTCTGGTCCTTAGTGGCTAACTAACTCTTTTGGTTTCAGTAGTGATGCTTATGCAGGTTCAGGGAGTGGAGGATCAGGGACTACACAAGTTCAAGAAAGTATATCTCATTCTGTGATCTTTTCCATACCCATAGTGGATCCTGTTGAAGACTGTGAAAAGGAACCATCTACTGGACCAAGTCAAAGTGAAGAAGAAAGGAGAGATGAGGAGACTCAAGAAAATAAAGAACCAGAAGTAGCCACTGAAAACACTTCAGTTGAGTTGAATGACTCTAATCTAGAGGTGGAACTTAATGAAGAACCTAGTCATCACAGCAGAATTCAAAAGAATCATCCTCCACAGCTGGTAATAGGGGATATATCTTCTCCTATGATGACTAGAAATCAAAGTAGGTTTCAAGAAATGCAAGATCAACAACATACAGTGCTTTCTTGATTTTTATCCCAGCTTGAGCCTAAAAAGGCACATGATGCTATGAAAGAATCCAGTTGGATAGAAGCCATGCAAGAAGAGCTACTGCAGTTCAAGCTGCAAGATGTTTGGGATCTGTTAGACCTTCCTAAAGGCCAAAGAGCAATAGGAACAAAATGGGTTTTCAGGAATAAGAGAGATGAAAGAGGAATAGTCATAAGAAACAAAGCAAGGTTGGTGGCTCAAGGATATACACAAGAAGAAGGAATAGACTATGAAGAAGTATTTGCACCTGTGGCTAGGATAGAAGCAATTAGATTATTCCTAGCTTATGCTTCTTATATGAAATTCAAAGTCTATCAAATGGATGTCAAAAGTGCATTTCTTTATGGCTCAATGGAAGAAGAAGTATATGTCTGTCAACCACCAGGGTTTGAAACCCCAAGCTATCCAGACAGGGTATACAAATTGAAGAAAGCACTTTATGGACTACATTAAGCTCCAAGAGCATGGTATGACACTCTGTCATCCTATCTCTTGGAAAATGGCTTTGAAAGAGGAGTCATTGATAAGACTCTATTCATCAAGAGAAAAAAGAAGGATATCTTGCTGGTCCAAATCTATGTTGATGATATTATCTTTGGATCAACAAGAGACAACATGTGCAAGGATTTTGAGGAACTAATGCATCAAAGGTTCAAGATGAGTTCCATGGGGGAACTTACTTTCTTCCTTGGACTCCAAGTTCAACAGAAGTCAGATGGGATCTTCATCAGTCAGTCCAAGTATGTGCAGGACATACTAACCAAGTTTGGTTTCTCAGATTCAAAACCTGCAAGCACACCTATGGAGACACACAAGCAGATAACAACAGATCTTGAGGGGGAGGATATGGATGTTCATCATTATAGATCCATGATTGGCTCTCTCATGTATCTTACAGCCTCTAGGCCAGATATAATGTTTCCAGTCTGTGTATGTGCAAGATTCCAAGTTAGGCCAAAGCAATCTCGCTATCAAGCTGTTAAAAGGATATTCAGATATCTCAAAGGGCAATCCAGATTGGGACTTTGGTATCCTCATGAATCATCCTTTGACCTACTTGCATACTCAGATAGTGATCTAGGTGGAGAAAACTTGGACAGAAAATATACTTCTGGAGGATGTCAGTTTTTGGGTGCAAGACTAGTTTCATGGCAGTGCAAGAAACAAACCACAGTATCCACATCTACAACAGAGGCAGAGTACATAGCAGCTGCAAGTTGCTGTTCTCAAGTCTTATGGATTCAGAATCAAATGCTGGATTATGGGGTAACCTTTCTACACACTCCAATTTTTATTGATAATAGTAGTGCTATTAGCATTGTGAATAATCCTGTCAAGCACTCAAAGACAAAGCACATTGAAATCAGGTATCACTTCATAAGAGATTGTAATGAAAAGAAACTTATTCAAGTTGTAAAAGTTCACACTGATAACCAGTTTGCTGATCTGTTCACTAAAGCTTTTGATGTGGGTAGATTCACTTTCTTGGTAACAAGTGTGGGAATGATCAACTCTGAATAAGCCCCTTCTCAAAAAGTAGTTATATACCTGTGTATTGTTTATTCTTGGTGTTACTAATCTTCCTTTTTCAGGATATATATAGCAGTACTAAGTGTATCACAAGCTTAAAAGAGTAAGTATGGTTAATACTGCCAGTACAGTTTTAATACTGCTAGTAGTTAATACTGCTAGTGGTTAATACTGCTAGTAGTTAATACTGCTAGTAGTTAATACTGCTAGTTAGTTAATACTGCTTTCAGTTAATACTGCTCTCAGTTACTACTGCTCTCAGTTACTACTGCTAGTTAGTTAATACTGCTAGTTGTTAATACTGCTCTCAGTTAATACTGCTCCTAGTTAATACTGCTAGTGGTTAATACTGCTCTCAGTTAATGCTGCTAGTTAGTTAATACTGGTTTCAGTTAATACTGCTCTAGGTTAATACTGCTTATGTCCCGAATACTATAAATACTCTTTGCCCGCCTAAAAGTTCATAACGACTCTTTGCATACTGTTTTCTTGTGCTCTAAACCCTCTCTCTCTCGAGTTCCAAGTTTTCAAGTAAGAAACTTCAAGGTCAATGGCATCCATGGCGTTCATTGACGAGCACAATGAAATCGCGATGCTCCAAAAGCCAAAACAAGCTGCAGGTTTTCATTAGATAGTCGACTTTCTGAAGTCCAGTCACATTGCCCATGCTCTCACTATATCTCCTACTATCTTCATAGAGCATCAGAGGAAATTCTGGGCACATGCCACCATTGTTACTGAGAATGGTGTACAAATGATCAAGACGAAGGTGTGTGGCAAGCCATTAACAGTTACTGAAGAGGTAATTCGCATCAGTCTACGTCTAGACGATGCCTCTGGAATAACTTCTATCTCTAATGATGAACTGTTTTCTTCTCTTTCAAGAATGGGGTATGGAGGCCCATTGGGTGTGTTCAAGTTCTTAAAAGCAAAATTTTCACCTCAATGGCGTTTCTTTGTCCATACCCTTATGCATTGTATCTCTAAAAAGACTACTGGATGGAGTGAGTTCAGTAGCACCATTGCTTATGCTCTGGTATGCTTAGCCACTGCCAGAAAGTATAATTTTTCTCAAATGATTTACAATGATCTTGTCTCAAACTTGGGAAACAAAAAGAGCTTTTATATGTACCCAGGTTTGTTCAAGCAGTTATCACCCACGAATTGACGGATATTCCTCATTTTGATGGGATATATGTACCAAAACCCCCTAAAGGCAAGGTTTTCTCAAATATGAGAAGATCTGCTGGGGACTCGGAAGGAGTTGACACACCATTGTTCTCTACAATGATGGTGGTGTCCCAAACTGATGAAGGTATGGTAGCAGGGTCAAGGCCCCCATTAGACCAACCCCCTGTTAGCCAATCCCAACCTTCCCACTCTAAATCAATTCCCCCGTCTCTTCTTAATAAACCAACTTCACCAATCACCCAAACATACAAAAGGAAACAGGTAAAAAAGGCTCCTTCCCTTCTTGTACCAACATCCCCTAAGCCTTTATGCCCTCTAAGGTAGGATTCTCCCTTAGAGAATATCTACAGGGAAACCACAAGGGTGTCTCCCAACCCAAAGGAGGTGCTCTCTGAGGAGGAGGTTGAGCATATGGGTCCTGAGGCTGCCACTACTCCTGCTAGCACAGAGGAGGACAGTGGTAACATACATAAGACCTCTCCCATGGCAACTTTGAATGACCAATCATTCAAAGGTCCCCGGTGCCAAGAAACCAAGGGGGTGGATAGTGCTTCTGCTAGGCAGAAGGCTTCCACAACAAAAAGATCCCATGATCCTTCAATAGAGGGTAACACTTCTGGAGAAGGTGAGGACAGATATAACTATCAAGAATTGATGGATGCTATGGGTAACATAAACATGGATGTCATCAAGCAGGGGAAAGACATTGAAGAAATGAAAATGGTGATCCTGTCTCAACAAGTACAAATTACCAAATTGAAGAAAATGGTAACTAGATTGGTGCAAAAGAAGAGGAGAAGGCAATTTGTTCTGAAGAAGAGGGCAAATGTTCAAGATCCTTTCAACAAAGGGGAGAAGCCAGAGGGAGAAACAGAGAAAGAAAGCTCAACTGTAAAGGAAGTTGAAGTTGAGGGGGAGACAGAACATGGAACAACAACAGAAACTGTTAATGCTGCTAAAATTCAAGAAACAGCAGAAACAGAAGCAGCAGAAACAGGGCTTTCTATAGAGGAAATGGAGATAGCTGAAACCTTGGTTAAAGCCAAGAATGATACTCCTAAGGCTACTCAAAAGGCCAAGGGAGTAGTCATTAATGAAGAAGGAATCTCAAAGAAGGAAAAAGAGAAGGAAGTATTGAAGGAAATAAAGGGAAAAGGAAAAGAAAAGATGGTTGAAGAAGCTGAACTGCCTACAAAGAAGAAGTCTCAGATTGAAATGGATGAGGAAATAGCAAAGCAGCTTCAAGACCAAATGGAAAAGGAGGAACAGTTGCAAACAGAAACTGACAGAGAGCTTGCAAAGATCATGGCCAGAAAGTTGAATGCAGAATATCAGAAAAGCATCAAAGAAGCAACTCAAGCCAAGAAGCTTCAAGTCAAGAAGATGCCAATTCAAAAACAGAAAAGACAACCCTCCAAAACATTTTTGGCCAATCAGGAAAGAAGAAAGATGATAAATTTCCTGAAAGGTGCAATTGGTGTTAAGGGGGAGATGTTCAACAACATGGCATACACACAAGTTGAAGAGTTGTACCAGAAAGAGATGGCTAAGCTTCAAGAGGATTCAGTCCAAAGGGAAGAGGCTGAGAGAAGAATGAAGGAGAGGTATGACCTTAATATTCAAAATCCATTCCCTGAAGAGACCACACCTTCAAAAGATAAAACAAAAGAGATGAAGGAAGAACATGAGGGTGTTGGTGTAGAAGCTACATCTGGGAAGAGGGTGATGACAATTGCCTCCAAGAAGCAGAACAAAAGGCCAAGAGTTGAAGAAACAACAGAAAAAGCAGAACCTTCAGTTAATTCTACAACTGAATCTGTAAAGAACCCAGAACAATCCAATAAGCAATATGATCTTGATCTATATATGACTACAACAGCTGATGAACCAGTTTCAGCTGATCCCATTTCTATGAAAGCTCCAGAAGTCATCTTTTGGGATATTTTGGAAGATCAAAGGAAGAAATACTTCAGGCTTAAGAGAGTGGGAGATATATATATGAAGTGTACTCTACTTGGGGAAGATTCATAAGAAGCTGTTCAAGATCAGATCTAGAAGAGATGTTTAAAGTTGGGTTGGAGATATATGAAAAGGAGCTGAAAGGAGAAGGAATGAGCTTAATCAGATTAGCCATGGAGTACTTATGCATGATGTTTGATCCTAGCAAAGTTCAACATGTGATCAGAGATTTGCATCTACAGAATAAATTCCAAAGAATAGAAAACTGGATGATATTTGAAAGGTGTGGAGTCTATGTCATCACTGTGGACAGAGCTTATCATGAGTACTACTTAGTTGATAAAATCTATGATCACAGCAAGGCCAAATTACAAGCAATGTTAAATGCAAAGCTTACATGTTCAAAAGATTCAGAAATGGCAAAGATTGTGGTTAGCAGAATCATTAATCAAAGTTTGGGTTTGGATCCTAATCTAGGAGTGCGAACTGAGGTGTTGAAAGCATCTTGAAGAAGATCTGAAGAACTTGACTTCTCTTCCTAAAAGTCAAGTTAGGGGAAGATTGTTGGGAACTGAAGAATTCACCAAGTATGGTTAGTGCTGCTAGTACAAGATTACTACTGCCAGAGGACTTCAATAGTTAATACTGCTGAGTATTACTACTGCTTGAACAAAGTTAGTACTGCTTAACTAGTTAGTGCTGCTAGTGGTTAGTGCTGCTTAGTAGTTAATACTGCCAATTAATTAGTGATGCTTATAAGATGAAGATTTGAGTTAGAAGAATGACAGCTGGATATTATGAAGATATTCATGGAAGATATACTGAAGATATTCTATTTATTGTAATTATCTTTTTGTTCAGTATATGTATAGAATTGATAGAATAGTTTAGAAATTAATTGATTCATTCTAAGTTTTAGAAAAAATCAACCTCAAGGCATAGATCCTAATTCTAGAGAAGTAGAATTCGTCTTGAAAGAGTCTGTTCTTCAAGATTGAGGTTGAGTGTGTAATCTTGTGATTTGATAATTGAATACAAGTTTACAAGTTGTTGATTATACACTGTTTTGTTTACTGTTACATTGAATATCAAAGTGTTATTCCGCAACTTCTTTGATATTAGTTTCTGAGAATTTATTCTTGTTGAGAATTTGATCCTGACATATATATAATGTTAATTTATATTATAATAGAAAACACAAGAATAATGTACAAGAGGAAAACACCATAGTTTAATGGATTTTTTTTAACGAAAGTTAGGGTGAGGAACCAGTTTCGTAACAAAATTAAAACCATGAGGTCCCTAGTCATGAATTTTAGTATTTAGGGACCTTCATAATCAACCTAAAAAACTACCATGACAAAAATAAATTTACTCAAAACAAAAAGTTATTAAATTAATGCAGGAAAATTTCTATAGGAAAAGTTCAGGTAGTGTTTGTTTTTTACAAAATACCTCTTAATAACCACTTATATCTGATTTAATATAAGAGATTACATGTTTCAGACTATTTTTTTTTCCTGATAAGAGGTAAAAACCACTTATCGTCCTCTAAAACAATAAAAGGTAAACTATTCTCTTAATACCTCTTACCATCATCTTGAGTTGCTCTAAAAGGAAAAGCAAAAAAATTAAGTTATTGTGTTCATATGTATCTTTTTCCACTCTCGTGTATTTCGAGATCCACTCTTGATAGTTTCATGTATGCTCCTTTTGATATTCGAGATTGGAATATCAAATCGGAGGTTAAAGATGGGGTTCGTGTTAGAACCAATCCAACGATATCAATGAAAACAATTCTAAGATAAGAATTTTTAACAAAATTGAACCAAAGGAAGGGAACAAAATTAGAACCTTAACGATGAAATCAAATCCTTGAAGAAATCGAGTGATAGAGGCGTGCAATCACTGTAACACCCCGAATTTCGTTATTTTGCAATGATGTTGAGAAAAAGGAAGATTTTGGGGTTGTCTACAAGACGCACGGGTCGTGCATTCTCCTTCAGATATAACGCACGGGTCGTACGTAGGATCCAGGGCCGAGGCACAGTGCATGCGCACGGGTCGTGCACATTTCCTTCTTTGAGGGCACACGGGTCATGCGCCTTGACAGACCACTTTTGTGGATTGCTTAAATATCTTGAGTTAAGAGATATTTTCTATATATCTCAATCTCAGTTTCTCTCTCTCTCTCTTCTTTTCTCCTTTTAATTCTTTTGATCTTTAAGGCTAGTTTAGTTGCTAGTTTTCTGTGTTTCTAGCGAGGGTCGGTGTTTTAAGCTTCACCTCTACGTCGTGATCGTTATCTGGTTTTCCGGGTTTTATTCTGAAAACCTACCGGTGAGTTCCTACTATCATTTTACAAACTTTATACATGTCAAAACTCTTATTTGCGAAATCTAAAGTATTTCTACGGTATGATTTTATGTTCTCCACATTTTGTTGTAAATGAAGTTTTTGGTGATTCTCGGGGTTCCCGATCAGTTCTGACCAAAATGACGGGTTCCGCCTTATTGAAGTAAAATGATGTTTTACTTGCACATTATGTGGTCGTTTGAAAAGGATGATTATGAACTCATTCTAATGGTTTTCGTTCTTACCAGAAGTTGAACTGGAAGTAGCATTTTGTTTATAAAATGTACTTATTACCATATATTTATTTATGGTAGGTCACATATGTTGTTGTGACGAGTCCTTACCATTACTAGTGGATCCCTAGGTTTTGGAGTAGACTGTTTTGTTGGGAGGTTACATTCCCCAAATTTGTAGCTATGGATCACATGTTCCTCGGGGGCAACTTGGTACGGTTATGTGAGGCCGGATACTAGCCATGGTTCATGGTGATCCTAGCGAAGGAGTATACCTTGGTTTTGTGCTTGGGGCTTGATCTCACGTTGAAGCACGGACTTTGTGATTCATATCCGCGGATTCCAATTGGTTTAGCTCGTAACTCGGTTTGTTGGCCTAACTTTGTGTTTCGCCACAATCCTTGGTAAAATGGTTCTTTTATCACCGTTTAAGAGTTTTGGACCGAAGAGGCCCAGTTGTGGCGAAATGTTATCTTTACGAACTAAACCTTTATGAAAAGATTTCTTTATGATACTGATGTTTATATCTTTCGAGCTTTATAAACTGTATGTTCTCACCAGGCTTTAAAGTCTGACACTTTTTCTCAAATGATATGTATAACAGGTTTCCCTTAGCGGTGGGTTGCACAGGGTCTTTGGGAGTCGAGCGTGGACTCGAGGCATATCTTGAGATGTCTAGTATTTTGGTGTTGGACATTGTTTAAGTCCCATCTTTTAGTAAATTCTGGTTCGTCAAGTGTAGTAGTCTAGACGGTTATGTTTAGATTAGTATTGTTGATAAATTCTATATCCGTATGAGTTTTGTATAGTCTTAAGAACTGATCCCCTTTATGGGAATTGAATATCATCACGGATGTCTCGTTGCCTTATTTCTAGGTTTTAATTTACTCTGATTTTTGAGGTGTTACAAGTTGGTATCAGAGCTCTAGTTTAAACGAACTAGGCATGAATGTAAGATGTCTAGACTTAGACTGAGTTTGATAGGCATTGATTGTGAGATTTGGGTAGAACTTCTAAGATGGGTTAGTCTTAGAATCGACGGAGGTTATGTTAATCAAACGTTGTGATGATGGTAACAAGAACCCTTATGTGTTATATGTTCATAATCTCACTTAGCTAATGTGATTATGAAGATATTTTACGTGAGTGTAATTGGTTTGCTAATGTTATGACAATTGGTAGACATAACGGTACGTTTCTTTCGTGCGTATTTCAGTTACACTCTTCCTTACCCTCTCTCGTGCTTGTGTTTATCTACTCTACCTTAGTGTGTTGACCGTTAGAGTAGTGCGAAAGTTTCTAAGCGAGTAAGCTAAGGAATGATTGTTGTTTATAGCAATGTCTCTTTGGAATTATAGTAAGTGCGTGGAACGCATTAAGTTAATCATCTTGAGCCAGATTTGTTGGTGGAATTAGAATTATATCTTGTTAGATCGATTCTATTTCAAGGAGTTTTGTAAGTTAATTAATGGGATGGTTGCCCTATTATGCCTGAGGTATCTGGTTGATTATAGTACGTCGGCATGTTGGGAAGCGTAGTATTAAGATGCGAGTGCCGACCGAATTCATGCATTAAATTTATTTCTAAAATAAGGTTGCATAAATTTCTTTTCATGACTGCCAAACATAAAGTGATTTACCTTGTAACGCTTTGGCCAAAAACATTTAGCACTCAACATATTTTTTAAACTATGAGCATAAGCATGCTTAAAATGGCTTTGTTGCACCTGATTTCAAATTATTATCAAAACTCTCTTTATTCACGTCTTGTGTTTAAATGTTATTTATGGATGTCGTAATATCTGTGTTTTAATGCTTTTTGAGTTAATGGGCAATTAGCTGTGGAATTCTGACCTTGACATTGGATCTCTTCCACATATGTCAATGGTTTTAAAGGAAGAGCTATTCCCATGCTTTTGAGTCAGAGTTTCTTGGGAATTTTAGTTGTGTGAGTTTTGTTGAATTCTTAGAGTTTTGTTTTACGGATTCTTATGTCGCATGAGTATATTTTGTGATGCGTAAGTTTAATTTCATTGCGTGCAAGTTATGAGTTCTTTGGGCGTCGTATCTCATTAAAAAAAAAAATCTTGTCTGAATGGTCACCTTACCTTATATTGAAAAATAGAAGTTTTGACACCACTTGATTGTTAGCGTAAATGAGTTTTATAAAATCCAGTTGGATTATGGTGTCTCATCTTACGACTTTTGCGTCGCGTAAATAATTTTGAGAGGCATGTGCGTGTGCATCATTATGTGTGTTAATCTCGGGGTCTTATTATCAAGTGTCATCTGTTGTGTACTATGTGCATTGGATTTAAGTATAACGTCGGTGTGAATGATTGCATAAACGATTTATGTTATTTTTAAAACAGGACTTTCGTTCTGATCGTATTCCATCATTAACTCTTAGTGTTAAAATTTCCTCAAAGCATTTAGCGAGTTAGCGGTATTTTGTCGTTGTAGTTTTTATTTTGGTCAAATGTGTTTATCTTTACAACGTTAAGCTTTAAACTCGATTCGAAATCTCATTTGCATCCCCGTTATTTTACCGCCTTTGGGGAATGATTTGTTGCATATGGGATGAATTGAAAATTCTTTTGCTGCAACGCCTCTTGGTTATAGAGGAGGAATTTTAAAGATAAAATTGTCATTTTCCTTTGGAGTTGTACAAACAATTGTTGCACGTATTGAAATACAAGAACCTATCTTCACGTTCATAGTATAAATTGTTGCGTATGTTTTACTCGGTATTTCTCAAGGTGCGAGTATTTTGGTAAGTTTTCGTATTCGGTAACTTGGATTGTTTTAACCGCATAAATTGCTCATGTCGAGCTTGAATATTTCAACAAGTAAATAGCGTGGTTTACATGTTCTGGGTGATTTTGTACACGTAAAATCTACATTATGATTTATGCATTTTTGATGATTTTGTGCATCTTAGTATATTTGCATTCATGAAACATTTGGAAAATCTTTGGTCCCAATACGTGTTGAGTTTTGAGAAATCATGTCCTGGTGGTGTGTGTTTTCATAAGTATTATTTAAAGACATTTCATTATTTGGGGGAAAACCGTTAAATATCGGTTAAATGTGTTTTAAGGTATACGAGGCTTTCGTTGGAAATTTACGTGAAGTGTCGGGCCTTTGGCTCGGGTTTTGACTGAATGAGTCGTGTGGACATTTGTCCGGAATTATAACCGCAATGAAGGATTTTAGTATGATGGAGTTTAATTGTATTTTTGATGAGTTAAAATTGATTTGTGAAAACGGTGTGCATGCCAAAATGTTTATTTTAAAGTGTTTATGTTTTACGTTAAAGTGTTAACTGCTGATAAGTTTTGATTATTTTGAAATGTTTAGTTTTATGAACATGTTGAGACACCCATTTTGGAATCTTTGTTTATCTTGGTAAATAAATCATGTTGAAGTGTTTCTTTGATGATTTTAGATATATAATTGGAGTTCAATTGACGTAAGTGTCATTTGGTGTATTTGATCTTATAAACTTTTTCAGAAAATGCCTATTATTGTGTTATGAGGCCTTTTGAAAACATAAGGGTATGAGTTCATTTGGAAAACGGTTTGTTTCAACCAACGATGAGATTTGAGTTAATCATACTTTTGGTCGTGTTTGCATAATAGTTGGTCAAACGTGTTTCAATATTTATTTCGGCTTTCATTTGGGTATTTACGTAAACCGTTGGGTCGTTGGCTCAGTTTTGACTAAATGGAGTCTTGAGGACATTTGTGTGGAATTTGGAGTATGATTGCGATTGTTTTATGCCATTGGGAGTTACATGTTTTGGAAACTTTGGTTTTTCAGTTGGAGTCATGTAATGTTAGACAGTCTGTCTGTTTTGAAAAGCCTGAGGTTTTGGGTTGCACTTAGTGACCGCTCAGGTTTACTAGCGAGTAGACAATAGGTGGCACGAGCCACTGAGTTGGAGCTCGTCTAGATTGGGTAGACACCCGTGTCCGTAAGCCCTTGAGATGGAACTTGACGGAGTATGGCTAGAGGCGACAAACGGTTTGAAGTTGTGATGTCTGGTATGGCATGGGAATGAAGATCGGGATGCGTGGTGAAATACAATAACATCACGGGTGGCCCCATTTATTTGTTCTCGCCACCCAAGATGGAAACGTTTAGAGGTCATGCGAGGAAGTTGTATGGGCGGCCTACTTGCGTGTCCTTTTATTCTCTTTGTGTACGGGTCTTTCCTTCGTAGACCCGGGATATTTTAAAACTAATGTTATATTTTTACCGGCTTTGGTTATGTGAAGTCGACAGTAAATGATGGCTTTAATATTGGGTTCTTCCCACGTATATTAAGGTTTGAATGAAATGTGTTATTTCTGCGTGTTGATATTTAGTTTTCTTTCGTATTTTGGTCGTGTGAGTATTTGGGCCTAGTGCCCATGTTTTCGGACGTATGATGTGGATGGTGTTACTAATGTTCCATACTTCGAGTTAGTACAAGTTGTGTCAATTTATAAAGTATCATTTAAATGAAGGATCCATCTTTGAAATTGCATAACTTTGAAAAGGAGTTGTACCATGTTTTAAAATTCATTATTTGAAAGGTTCTGTTTTAAAGAGAAGTTCATCAATTTAATTGTTTTTACTTATGTAAAACTCTTGAGCTCTCTAGACGTTAAGCCTAACCCTTTTATTTTATCTACATGTGCATCATTTCTTGTTGGGGGTGCGGTTCTATTAGTGCTTTGAGGAGTCAGGTCTTAGCCTTGAGCTAGAGTAAGTTGTTGGTAAAGTCTTCCACAGGTTGGAGATAGTGTCTACGCATGGGCTTCTGTAGCGCCCGTCCTTTATAAGTCCGAATGTATAGATTGGTGGTATGTTTAGTAGTTAATCTTTATATTGTGGTTGTAGTCGAAGTATTTATGGAAGTATTAAGAAATTCTAATAAGGCCTATTTCCAGATTTGGGGTCAGATCGGAGTTGAGCGATATCAGAATCTGTGTTAACCGATTTTCGGAAAGACGCATTGGTATGCCTTGTAAGAATATCTTTATCGATATTAGGAATGGATCAGTGAAATCTGAGAATTTTGGGAAGATTAGCGTCGACCGTTAGCTTTGAGTTCGGAACCGTGCAGTTCGAAAGAAATTGGTAGATGGAAAGTTAAGGTCGCTAAGTTCCTGGAGATAGTAATTGTCACCTAAGGTTGGGAGGCAATCGTAACCTTGGGAGTAAAGGTTACTTGAAGTGTTGAGTGTTCGCTCGGTTAGGAGTGATTTATGCCCAAGAAGGGTAGCTAATGTGGATGTCGGTATTAGGATCTCGTTAATGATTCTGGCATTTGGGTTTGAGACGATCTTTTCTGCGATCAGTATTCTATTGAGAAGAGTAGATTTCGAGGACGAAATCATTCTAAGGTTGGGAGTGTTGTAACACCCCGAATTTCGTTATTTTGCAATGATGTTGAGGAAAAGGAAGATTTTGGGGCTGTCTACAGGACGCACGGGTCGTGCGTCCTCCTTCAGAGATAACGCACGGGTCGTGGGTAGGATCCAGGGCCGAGGAACAGTGCATGCGCACGGGTCGTGCGCATTTCCTTCTTTGAGGGTGCATGGGTCGTGCGCCCTGACAGACCACTTTTGTGGTTTGCTTAAATATCTTGAGTTAAGAGATATTTTTTATATATCTCAATCTCAGTTTCTCTCTCTTCTTTTCTCCTTTTTATTCTTTTGATCTTTAAGGCTAGTTTAGTTGCTAGTTTTCGGTGTTTCTAGCGAGGGGTCGGTGTTTTAAGCTTCACCTCTACGTCGTGATCGTTATCTGGTTTTCCGGGTTTTATTCTGAAAACCTACCGGTGAGTTCCTACTATCATTTTACAAACTTTATACATGTCAAAACTCTTATTTGCGAAATCTAAAGTATTTCTACGGTATGATTTTATGTTCTCTACATTTTGTTGTAAATAAAGTTTTTGGTGATTCTCGGGGTTCCCGGTCAGTTCTGACCAAAATGACGGGTTCCGCCTTATTGAAGTAAAATAATGTTTTACTTGCACATTATGTGGTCGTTTGAAAAGGATGATTATGAACTCATTTTAATGGTTTTCGTTCTTACCAGAAGTTGAACTGGAAGTAGCATTTTGTTTATAAAATGTACTTATTACCATATATTTATTTATGGTAGGTCACATATGTTGTTGTGACGAGTCCTTACCATTACTAGTGGATCCCTAGGTTTTGGAGTAGACTGTTTTGTTGGGAGGTTACATTCCCCAAATTTGTAGCTATGGATCACATGTTCCTCGGGGGCAACTTGGTACGGTTATGTGAGGTCGGATACTAGCCATGGTTCATGGTGATCCTAGCGAAGGAGTATACCTTGGTTTTGCGCTTGGGGCTTGATCTCACGTTGAAGCAAGGACTTTGTGATTCGTATCCGCGGATTCCAATTGGTTTAGCTCGTAACTCGGTTTGTTGGCCTAACTTTGTGTTTTGCCACAATCCTTGGTAAAATGGTCCTTTTATCACCGTTTAGGAGTTTTGGACCGAAGAGGCCCGGTTGTGGCGAAATGTTATCTTTACGAACTAAACCTTTATGAAAAGATTTCTTTATGATACTGATGTTTATATCTTTCGAGCTTTATAAACTGTATGTTCTCACCAGGCTTTAAAGTCTGACACTTTTTCTCAAATGATATGTATAACAGGTTTCCTTAGCGGTGGGTTGAACAGGGTCTTTGGGAGTCGAGCGTGGACTCGAGGCATATCTTGAGATGTCTAGTATTTTGGTGTTGGGCATTGTTTAAGTCCCATCTTTTAGTAAATTTTGGTTCGTCAAGTGTAGTAGTCTAGACGATTATGTTTAGATTAGTATTGTTGATAAATTCTATATCCGTATGAGTTTTGTATAGTCTTAAGGACTGGTCCGCTTTATGGGAATTGAATATCATCACGGATGTCTCGTTGCCTTATTTCCAGGTTTTAATTTACTCTTATTTTTGAGGTGTTACAAGTTGGTATCAGAGCTCTAGTTTAAGCGAACTAGGCATGAATGTAAGATGTCTAGACTTAGACTGAGTTTGATAGGCATTGATTGTGAGATTTGGGTAGAACTTCTAAGATGGGTTAGTCTTAGAATCGACGGAGGTTATGTTAATCAAACGTTGTGATGATGGTAACAAGAACCCTTATGTGTTATATGTTCATAATCTCACTTAGCTAATGTGATTATGAAGATATTTTACGTGAGTGTAATTGGTTTGCTAATGTTATGACAATTGGTAGACATAACGGTACGTTTCTTTCGTGCGTATTTCAGTTACACTCTTCCTTACCCTCTCTCGTGCTTGTGTTTATCTACTCTACCTTAGTGTGTTGACCGTTAGAGTAGTGCGAAAGTTTCTAAGCGAGTAAGCTAAGGAATGATTGTTGTTTATAGCAATGTCTCTTTGGAATTATAGTAAGTGCGTGGAATGCATTAAGTTAATCATCTTGAGCCAGATTTGTTGGTGGAATTAGAATTATATCTTGTTAGATCGATTCTATTTCAAGGAGTTTTGTAAGTTAATTAATGGGATGGTTGCCCTATTATGCCTGAGGTATCTGGTTGATTATAGTACGTCGGCATGTTGGGAAGTGTAGTATTAAGATGCGAGTGTCGACCGAATTCATGCATTAAATTTATTTCTAAAATAAGGTTGCATAAATTGCTTTTCATGACTGCCAAACATAAAGTGATTTACCTTGTAACGCTTTGGCCAAAAACATTTAGCACTCAACATATTTTTTAAACTATGAGCATAAGCATGCTTAAAATGGCTTTGTTGCACCTGATTTCAAATTATTATCAAAACTCTCTTTATTCACGTCTTGTGTTTAAATGTTATTTATGGATGTCGTAATATCTGTGTTTTAATGCTTTTTGAGTTAATGGGCAATTAGCTGTGGAATTCTGACCTTGACATTGGATCTCTTCCACGTATGTCAATGGTTTTAAAGGAAGAGCTATTCCCATGCTTTTGAGTCAGAGTTTCTTGGGAATTTTAGTTGTGTGAGTTTTGTTTTACGGATTCTTAGGTCGCATGAGTATATTTTGTGATGCGTAAGTTTAATTTCATTGCGTGCAAGTTATGAGTTCTTTGGGCGTCGTATCTCATTAAAAAAAAAATCTTGTCTGAATGGTCACCTTACCTTATATTGAAAAATAGAAGTTTTGACACCACTTGATTGTTAGCGTAAATGAGTTTTATAAAATCCAGTTGGATTATGGTGTCTCATCTTACGACTTTTGCGTCGCGTAAATAATTTTGAGAGGCATGTGCGTGTGCATCATTATGTGTGTTAATCTCGGGGTCTTATTATCAAGTGTCATCTGTCGTGTACTATGTGCATTGGATTTAAGTATAACGTCGGTGTGAATGATTGCATAAACGATTTATGTTATTTTTAAAACAGGACTTTCGTTCTGATCGTATTCCATCATTAACTCTTAGTGTTAAAATTTACTCAAAGCATTTAGCGAGTTAGCGGTATTTTGTCGTTGTAGTTTTTATTTTGGTCAAATGTGTTTATCTTTACAACGTTAAGCTTTAACCTCGATTCGAAATCTCATTTGCATCCCCGTTATTTTACCGCCTTTGGGGAATGATTTGTTGCATATGGGATGAATTGAAAATTCTTTTGCTGCAACGCCTCTTGGTTATAGAGGAGGAATTTTAAAGATAAACTTGTGATTTTCCTTTGGAGTTGTACAAACAATTGTTGCACGTATTGAAATACAAGAACCTATCTTCACGTTCATAGTATAAATTGTTGCGTATGTTTTACTCGGTATTTCTCAAGGTGCGAGTATTTTGTTAAGTTTTCGTATTCGGTGTGACATCCGGCAATCAGAACTTACAGGTTAGCACCCAAACTGTATAATACATGTCTTAACATGTAGGAACACCCTAATATGACCTAATTATGTAGGCAAGGGTTTTAATTTCCTAAGATTCCCGGCAGTGCACTTAGAATATCAAGTTACTAGACGTAATGGTATATGTTGTCTTATAAAATGCCAATCCGATAAAATTAACATCTTATTATATTAATAACAATAATAAGTGAGTTAAATATAAAATTTAATTAATCAAATATAAATTCTAAACCTTAAGTATTGAAACCAAAAATTTAAGTAGATAATTGAAGAATTGCCTACCTTTAATCTATCTTTTATAAAAATACAAATTAAATACCTAGATATTATAATTATTAGTTTTAAAAAAAAAAAGAAAAAAAAAGGATTAGAGAGAGTGAAAATCCCCCCCCTCCCCCTTCTCAAGAAAATCATCATTAATACACTCTTTCTTCAAGACTAACCTTTCATTTTGCCATATTCACTCTCATTTTGAAATTCTCATCTCACTCTCTCTTCCTCTCACTCCTTGGCCGAATTCCAGCCCAAGAACCCTCTCAATCCCACCACTTTGAAGGTAAGAATCATTCTCTAGTGTGGGTAAGTTCATTACCCTTGTATTCATCTTCATCTCTTACTTTTCTTGCATTTTTCTTTGATTCTACTTGCATTTTCTTCACCTTTCTCTTCACTTTCTTGAGGTTTCTGAAAAGAAGACTTTCATAGGCCTTCAAATGGTAGGTTAGACACCAAAGACATGTTAAATGTCAAGAAATGGTGATAACCCATGATCCATGTAACCAAAACTCAAGAAAATGGAGCTTAGATGACATGCATGGCTATTTTTCTCACCATCTAAGATGGTAGAGTTCATGCATGTGTATATCCTTCTTTGTATATCTAAAGGATGTTGTTTTACAAAATTTATGTTAAAAAGCTTTGTAAAAACGTTTTCAACCAAGAAACCCCAATGTATGGGTCAAAAAGTGTTAAAATGTTCATAAAATTAAGTTATTTCATTTTTAGTTTCTGTCAGATTTATTGCATGTTAGTATTTTGGGCATAACTTGAAAAATATTCAACCAAATGCTATGAATCTTCTTTTGAAACTTAATATAATGAAATACAAATCAAACCCCACTGGAATCACTCAAAAATATTGAGTTTTGACCCCTCAACTTCATCTTTAAAGTTTGTGGTGTAAATAGAATCCGGCTGGACAAAAAGTTTCAATCAATCAACCTTATCTATCATCTAAATCCATAAAAACTAATGAGTTCTTTTCTGAAAGTAACTTTAATGTGTTGGGAATCAAATAAAATTGGATTCACACAAAAATATGAAGAAATGAGTACTCAACCTTCATTAACAAGTTGAGTGTGCTAAATGCAACTTCCTGTCAGATTGGAACTCTTGATTTAAAAAGAACATAACTCACTCATTTTTAATTCAAAAGGGGTGAATCTTTTTCTGGAAGTTACCTTTATGAGTTAGGAGTTGAACACAATTTGATTCACTCACAAATGATGAGTTTAGACCCCCCAAATGACTGTGACAATCCAGAGATGCAGATTGCATGTGTGCATGTGACCAATAAACTTTAAGGACATCATTGGCCTATCTAATCAACTCCAAAAATGGTGTTACCTATGCCAAAAGTTCCCTAATGCATTAAAACAAGTCATATAAAAGTTTGGTAAAATAATAAATTGGGGAAAATATTCATAATACAAAGAGTTTATGACTTAAAATTCTGACAGCAATCAGTAACTAATGAACCTTCTTAAAAATGATTATTTTGGACTTTTGGGCATAATAATAATTAAAAATGAAGATTTTAATGTTAATATAAATATTATTATGTAATCGAACTTCAAGTAAAATTTTTCAACCTAAAAGCCTTAAAAATTTGATCCGAAGAGCCGGAATTATGTCAAGTAGGATTAGTACTCGCTACTCCTACATAAAATAAATCATGTAAGGCATAGTGACCTAAGTAGTGTCCGAAAACGTAAAAATAGGTCCGAACTGACGATGTGTTCCACTTTCATAGGAAAAGCGTAGCACCAAGATTTAAGCAACCTAGAAGATATTCCCGAGCAGCTGCTAAAATCGGTGAGTATTCACAGCCCCTCTTTTACCGTTTTTATACGTTTTGGGGTGAAAAGCATGTTGAATTTGCTAAATATCTTCGCTATCAAATGATCGTTCGTTAAATTTTGAAATGTTGAATTAATCTTGATTGATTTACGTCATCAAGCGTAAAAGAACGTGAAATTGTTGATAAGGGCACTAAGGCATGTACACAGATTGATGTGTTGAGTTAAAAAGAAAACGTTAAGTCCCCGATAGGTACACTACTTATTAACTCATTATGAGCCGATGGTATTAGTGGATAGCGCTATTTGGTTTGACGAACCCACCTTTGACTGACGAGTAGGGGTGCACATTACCAATAACTAATGTTCTACTCATGTGGTTTAAATACCACCGCTGAGGTAGTTCGTGGGGCGTAGGTTGTCAGAAGGCTTAGTAGTGGCTCAACAGTTAAACATCGTGTTGTACATCATTCACTGTGAAAATGTCCATGAGCTTTAATATTTAAATTTGACGCTAAATTCTGCATGAAAACTATTTTATGCATTTGAAAACCTGTGAACTCACCAACTCTTTGTAGTTGACCACTTTCATTTTCTTTAACGTGCTTTTCAGGAGGATAAGAAGGTAAAAGAAAATGCTTAGTCGTGCATGCGTGTCAACATCAACACAAGATTTTTTTTTTATTATTATGTTAAAACGTTATTACCTTTTGGATGGTTGAACTTTGGATTGTAACTCAAAACGTTGAAATTAACTTTTCATGGTCGAATGTATGGTTGATGTTATGTATTTCCTATTGCTATGAAACTATGAGCTGTCGTGCCTCGTGTTTCCGCTTTAGCGGGGTGTGACATTCGGTAACTTGGATTGTTTTAACAGCATAAATTGCTCATGTCGAGCTTGAATATTTCAACAAGTAAATAGCGTGGTTTACATGTTCTTGGTGATTTTGTACACGTAAAATCTACATTATGATTTATGCATTTTTGATGATTTTGTGCATCTTAGTATATTTGCATTCATGAAACCTTTGGAAAATCTTTGGTCCCAATACGTGTTGAGTTTTGAGAAATCATGTCCTGGTGGTGTGTGTTTTCATAAGTATTATTTAAAGACATTTCATTATTTGGGGGAAAACCGTTAAATATCGGTTAAATGTGTTTTAAGGTATACGAGGCTTTCGTTGGAAATTTACATGAAGTGTCGGGCCTTTGGCTCTGGTTTTGACTGAATGAGTCGTGTGGACATTTGTCCGGAATTATAACCGCAATGAAGGATTTTAGTATGGTGGAGTTTATTTGTACTTTTGATGAGTTAAAATTGATATTTGAAAACGGTGTGCATGCCAAAATGTTTATTTTAAAGTGTTTATGTTTTACATTAAAGTGTTAACTGCTGATAAGTTTTGATTATTTTGAAATGTTTAGTTTTATGAACATGTTGAGACACCCATTTTGGATTCTTTGGTTATCTTGGTAAATAAATCATGTTGAAGTGTTTCTTTGATGATTTTACATATATAATTGGAGTTCAATTGACGTAAGTGTCATTTGGTGTATTTGATCTTATAAACTTTTTCAGAAAATGCATATTATTGTGTTATGAGGCCTTTTGAAAACATAAGGGTATGAGTTCATTTGGAAAACGGTTTGTTTCAACCAACGATGAGATTTGAGTTAATCATACTTTTGGTCGTGTTTGCATAATAGTTGGTCAAACGTGTTTCAATATTTATTTCGGCTTTCATTTGGTTATTTACGTAAACCGTTGGGTCGTTGGCTCAGTTTTGACTAAATGGAGTCTTGAGGACATTTGTGTGGAATTTTGGAGTATGATTGCGATTGTTTTATGCCATTGGGAGTTACATGTTTTGGGAACTTTGGTTTTTCAGTTGGAGTCATGTAATGTTAGACAGTCTGTCTGTTTTGTAAAGCCTGAGGTTTTGGGTTGCACTTAGTGACCGCTCAGGTTTACTAGCGAGTAGACAATAGGTGGCACGAGCCACTGAGTTGGAGCTCGTCTAGATTGGGTAGACACCCGTGTCCGTAAGCCCTTGAGATGGAACTCGACGGAGTATGGCTAGAGGCGACAAATGGTTTGAAGTTGTGATGTCTGGTATGGCATGGGAACGAAGATCGGGATGCGTGGTGAAATCCAATAACATCACGGGTGGCCCCATTTATTTGTTCTCGCCACCCAAAATGGAAACGTTTAGAGGTCATGCGAGGAAGTTGTATGGGCGGCCTACTTGCGTGTCCTTTTATTCTCTTTGTGTACGGGTCTCTCCTTCGTAGACCCGGGATATTTTAAACACTAATGTTATATTTTTACCGGCTTTGGTTATGTGAAGTCGACAGTAAATGATGGCTTTAATATTGGGTTCTTCCCACGTATATTAAGGTTTGAATGAAATGTGTTATTTCTGCGTGTTGATATTTAGTTTTCTTTCGTATTTTGGTCGTGTGAGTATTTGGGCCTAGTGCCCATGTTTTCGGACGTATGATGTGGATGGTGTTACTAATGTTCCATACTTCGAGTTAGTACAAGTTGTATCAATTTATAAAGTATCATTTAAATGAAGGATCCATCTTTGAAATTGCATAACTTTGAAAAGGAGTTGTACCATGTTTTAAAATTCATTATTTGAAAGGTTCTGTTTTAAAGAGAAGTTCATCAATTTAATTGTTTTTACTTATGTAAAACTCTTGAGCTCTCTAGGCGTTAAGCCTAACCCTTTTATTTTATCTACATGTGCATCATTTCCTGTTGGGGGTGCGGTTCTAGTAGTGCTTTGAGGAGTCGGGTCTTAGCCTTGAGCTAGAGTAAGTTGTTGGTAAAGTCTTCCACAGGTTGGAGATAGTGTCTACGCATGGGCTTCTGTAGCGCCCGTCCTTTATAAGTCCGAATGTATAGATTGGTGGTATGTTTAGTAGTTAATCTTTATATTGTGGTTGTAGACGAAGTATTTATGGAAGTATTAAGAAATTCTAATAAGGGCTATTTCCAGATTTGGGGTCAGATCGGAGTTGAGCGATATCAGAATCTGTGTTAACCGATTTCCGGAAAGACGCATTGGTGCGCCTTGTAAGAATATCTTTATCGATATTAGGAATGGATCAGTGAAATCTGAGAATTTTGGGAAGATTAGCGTCGACCGTTAGCTTTGAGTTCGGAACCGTGCAAATCGAAAGAAATTGGTAGATGGAAAGTTAAGGTCGCTAAGTTCCTGGAGATAGTAATTGTCACCTAAGGTTGGGAGGCAATCGTAACCTTGGGAGTAAAGGTTACTTTGAAGTGTTGAGTGTTCGCTCGGTTAGGAGTGATTTATGCCCAAGAAGGGTAGCTAATGTGGATGTCGGTATTAGGATCTCGTTAATGATTCTGGCATTTGGGTTTGAGACGATCTTTTCTACGATCAGTATTCCATTGAGAAGAGTAGATTTCGAGGACGAAATCATTCTAAGGTTGGGAGTGTTGTAACACCCCGAATTTCGTTATTTTGCAATGATGTTGAGAAAAAGGAAGATTTTGGGGCTGTCTACAGGACGCACGGGTCGTGCGTCCTCCTTCAGAGATAACGCACGGGTCGTGGGTAGGATCCAGGGCCGAGGCACAGTGCATGCGTACGGGTCGTGCGCATTTCCTTCTTTGAGGGTGCACGGGTCGTGCGCCCTGACAGACCACTTTTGTGGATTGCTTAAATATCTTGAGTTAAGAGATATTTTCTATATATCTCAATCTCAGTTTCTCTCTCTCTCTTCTTTTCTACTTTTTATTCTTTTGATCTTTAAGGCTAGTTTAGTTGCTAGTTTTCGGTGTTTCTAGCGAGGGGTCGGTGTTTTAAGCTTCACCTCTACGTCGTGATCGTTATCTGGTTTTCCGTGTTTTATTCTGAAAACCTACCGTGAGTTCCTACTATCATTTTACAAACTTTATACATGTCAAAACTCTTATTTGCGAAATCTAAAGTATTTATACGGTATGATTTTATGTTCTCTACATTTTGTTGTAAATGAAGTTTTTGGTGATTCTCGGGGTTCCCGGTCAGTTCTGACCAAAATGACGGGTTCCGCCTTATTGAAGTAAAATGATGTTTTACTTGCACATTATGTGGTCGTTTGAAAAGGATGATTATGAACTCATTTTAATGGTTTTCGTTCTTACCAGAAGTTGAACTGGAAGTAGCATTTTGTTTATAAAATGTACTTATTACCATATATTTATTTATGGTAGGTCACATATGTTGTTGTGACGAGTCCTTACCATTACTAGTGGATCCCTAGGTTTTGGAGTAGACTGTTTTGTTGGGAGGTTACATTCCCCAAATTTGTAGCTATGGATCACATGTTCCTCGGGGGCAACTTGGTACGGTTATGTTAGGTCGGATACTAGCCATGGTTCATGGTGATCCTAGCGAAGGAGTATACCTTGGTTTTGCGCTTGGGGCTTCATCTCACGTTGAAGCACGGACTTTGTGATTCGTAACCGCGGATTCCAATTGGTTTAGCTCGTAACTCGGTTTGTTGGCCTAACTTTGTGTTTCGCCACAATCCTTGGTAAAATGGTCCTTTTATCACCGTTTAGGAGTTTTGGACCGAAGAGGCCCGGTTGTGGCGAAATGTTATCTTTACGAACTAAACCTTTATGAAAAGATTTCTTTATGATACTGATGTTTATATCTTTCGAGCTTTATAAACTGTATGTTCTCACCAGGCTTTAAAGTCTGACACTTTTTCTCAAATGATATGTATAACAGGTTTCCTTAGCGGTGGGTTGCACAGGGTCTTTGGGAGTTGAGCGTGGACTCGAGGCATATCTTGAGATGTCTAGTATTTTGGTGTTGGGCATTGTTTAAGTCCCATCTTTTAGTAAATTTTGGTTCGTCAAGTGTAGTAGTCTAGACGGTTATGTTTAGATTAGTATTGTTGATAAATTCTATATCCGTATGAGTTTTGTACAGTCTTAAGGACTGATCCCCTTTATGGGAATTGAATATCATCACGGATGTCTCGTTGCCTTATTTCCATGTTTTAATTTACTCTGATTTTTGAGGTGTTACAATCACGCACTGTCCTAAGACGAAATTTCGCCCCCAATCATGCGTTGGTGATCGGACATCGTCTTGAGGATACAACTATCTAATTAGATTGATGCACATCAATCCAATTCCATCGAGTCGATAATATGTTTCATGAATTTGTGTATGAATCTTGAGAGAAAATATGAAGGAATTGCGTGTGAAAGCTGGAGGGTTTGGGGAGGTTTACCCGCCTGAAACACACTTTTGACACTATCGTACGAAAAACAACAGAGACTAAGGTGGGTAGCAAGCGGGTTTACCCGCATGGAGGACACATTAGACGTTGTGTCCTCGACAACAGGCAGTGACCAATGCAGGTACGGTGCGACTAAAGTCGCATGGTACTCGCTTTCACCTATGTCCGATTTTAGCAAAAATCTCACTTAATAGTCATTAGAGCCCCAAGGCCCAATCTTTTGACCATTAAATATTATGTAATCCCTCACTACAGCCCAATGAAAACTCCTTCCATGGGCCTTTCTCCAACTTGTTAACTAGAGTAAGTTAGAACTTATAAACTTACAAAAGTTTCTAAAAGTTTCCTATGTGGGACAATGTGTTAGACCAATACCCAACAATACCCCACATTTTCTATTCAAACTCCAACAATACCCCACATTTGAATAGAAATAAGATAATAGAACATAGGAAATTATTTTGCTATTCATAAAGCTAAATATGACATACATCAGGAAAGGTGTCTTTTGGACTTGAATCGTCCGTAGTGAATACAAATCGGATCTACTTCGTGGGTAGTGAACATAAGTCTTGAACTAACCACTTTGTATAGTATATCGAAACAATAAGTATCACATACATTATATTTATATGTATATCTATTTTTACGATTGTGTTCATTTTGGTCGTGAACAAGATCCTTTCTTCATGAGACTTTTAGAGAACTTAGCCATCTTGGTTCTCAAAGATGCGACCTCACACCAATCTCATATAGGTAATGTCAATCAAGAAACATTTCGTAGTATTCCACTGTAAGAGTTATTGGCATTATTAAGAATAAATATTCAACACTTAACTTCTACGAAAAACACAATTTAAATCATCATAAGAATAAGCATACCTTGTGTTTAGAACTCCCGAGTCTTCCTTAACTAGTTGGCCTATTGAACCTAGGCTATGGTATATGCAATGGTTCTAGGTTAGGTTTCTCCCAGGGACTGACTCTTGTGTTGGCTTTAATCCCATTCCCCTCGATGTAAATATGACTTGTTCTCTATTTAGGCCTTTTGTCAAAGGATCTGCAATATCTGCCTTGTCAAGCCCATTTGGTTATTAGCCTAAGTATAAATTAATCTTGTTTTGTGATTATTAGGTTAGAGTGAGAGAGGCTTAATTGAGAATTAAAAATTATTGAGAGAGGTTAGTGTTGGTGGTGGTGCGCCGTAAAGAAAGAAGCAGAGAGAGTTTTGAGCACTTGTAATCCGTTGAATCAATTGAATAATCATATCAGGTTTGCATTATTGTGTTAACTATTGATTTACTTGATTGAATGATTGCATATTGGGACACACAATTAGTATCAGAGCTAAACAGATTGAATTGAATAAGTTTTTGTTCGGTTCTATTTTTCTGTCAAAGATTCATAATTTTTATTGTGTAATCGTTCTTTCAAGTTATTAGTGGTTGGATTGTGTTTGTTTTACCTATTATAGTTATTGTGTATTGATTGATTTGATTATTGCATCGATTTTGATTATCAATTTGTTGAATTTGTTGTTCTGGGTTCGTTCACGAAGTCGGCACTATGTCATCAATCAATTTGTTCTTAAAGTGGTTTTTATTGAAATTAATTGATTGTAATCTGTTCTAGTTGGTAAATTGATCATTTTAGCAAAGTTTGGTTGTTTAATTCGAGGTTTCGAGTGTTTTCTGGGCTGATTTCTGGTTTCTGGGTCGAAGAATATCAAGCACATATCTGTTTTTGCACTTCCGGTCGAACACTTTTTATCGGTCTATTGCATTCGACCGGTACACTCACAGTTCACTCCGGTCAAAGACAATAATACCAGTCGAAGCTTTTGCATTCTATCGGTCGAACATATCGATCTTCTTTAGTGTCGGTCGAACATCCATCCGGTCTTGCATTCTATCGGTCAAAGTTTTATCGGTCCTTAGCATTCGACCGGAACTCACACAGCACACTATCGGTGTAAGGGTATATCGGTCGAGTAACACCGGTCTAAGAGTATATCGGTCGAGTCATATCGGTCAAAGCATCTATATCGGTAAAATCACACGACCGGACATTACAAGTTCCCGGTCGAACTCTATATCGGTCAAATCACTCGACCGGACTTTACAAGTTCCCGGTCGAACATAATATCGGTCCTTTCTCTTACCGGTCGAATCAATTTTACCGGTCAAGCAAAGTTCCAGTCTTACATCTTACCGGTCGTTGAAATTCCCCGGTCGAACAAGTTACCGGTCGAATCAATTTTACCGGTCAAGCAAAGTTCCGGGACCCCTATGCTAAGTCTGCGAAGGGGGACAAAGTTCTGTTCGTGATCAGATTTTTCTGAATTTCATTCTAAGACTTTCTGTATTGTGTGATTTTATCTTGATTTCTAACGATCTCATCCAGTTGATTGTCTCAATAACAGATAAGTTTGATTTCTAATCGTATAAGTAAAGATGTCTCGGGGAGCTCTTGCTATTGGAACAGATGTGAAGCCACCAGTACTCTTCAAAGGGGAGGACGAGCAATGGAAGGATAGATTTTTGGACTTCATTCATCGACATGATTTGGGAGATGAAATCAGAAAATCTCTGAAAGACGGGATCATGACACCTCCGACCAAGGTTCTCACTATAGCCGGAGAAAATGGTGTAGAAGAAGAGACTGAGTATAAGTTATCGATTGGTGAATATACGGAAGATCAGCTAAAGAGACACAAGGGTGACAAGCTGGCAAGATCATTTATTCTCCAAGGCATACCGAATGAAATATACGTCAAGATTGATAGCTACAACGCTACCGGTAAGCAAATGTGGGATCAGTTGGAGAAGATGATGCTTGGATCTAAAGTTGGCAATCAACTCAAAGTTTCCACCTGCTTGAATAATTATGAAGAATTCAAAGCTAAAGCGGGAGAATCACTTGAAGCCACTTATGACAGATTCGTCACATTACTGAACGAGCTGAGCAAGAACAAGATCAGCAAATCTAACGTGGAGCTGAATGTGAAATTTCTCAGCAACCTTCAGCCTGAGTGGAAGAGATTCACTAGACAAATAAGACAGCTGAACGATTTGCACGACATTCCTCTTCATGAAGATTATGAAATCCTCAGACAGAATGAGGAAGAAGTGGAAGATATCAAGGCTGAGATGAAAAAGGCTGACAAAGCAGTTGCTGATCCAGTTGCTCTTGTGGTCAAGAAATCTATGAAGAAGAAGGTGATAGAATCCGAATCAGAAGAGGCTGACAGCGAGGCAAAGTCTGACTCTGACGATTGTGAGCAACTGAAGGAAGCCATGCTTATGTTAACCAAGGTTTTCCAAAAGAAGTTCTATAAAAAGCCAAACTCCAATAGTCAGAGGTACTCGTCTGGTCCGAACAACTACAAGCATAAAGAGAAAGTTGAAGAAAGGAGACCAGAAGACAAGAAGAAGGATGGAGCTGAAGAGACCAAGAAGGAAGAACCGATAAAGTGCTACAACTGTGGCAGACTCGGTCATTTTTCCAAGGACTGTCGCAAATCAAAAGTCCGAAACTCCGACTACTACAAGAATAAGATGCTTCTAGCCAAGCAACAAGAGGCTGGAAAAGCATTAATGGCCAAGGATGAATACTGGCTCAACCATTCGGACGAAGAATCTGAAGAAGGAGATAAGGACGAGATAGCACATCTGTGCTTGATGGGAAAGAACCAATCAGAAACTGAAGCTGATTCTGATGATGAAGAAAATGATGAGGTATGTAACTTAACTGAATTTGATTTACTGAACCAAATGAATGCCATGATGTCTAAACTCCAAGAGTTAGAGTCGAAACTGAAGCGTGAGAAAGGTGTCATAAATGAGAAAAATCAATCTATACATAAACTTAGTAATGATATTGTTGAGAAAAATGTATTAATTGAAACTTTGCACAAAAATATAGACACCAGCGCTAAAGAAAAGACTATAATTCATAAAGAGTTATCTGAAACTGATTCAAAGTTTAAAGAATGTGAGTTTAAATCTAGAGAGATTGCTAAAAGGTACTTTTCTACTTCAAAAGAGAATAAATCTTTAATAGGAAAGGTGAATGCTTTGGAAAAAAAATTACATACTATTGGTCAAACTGAACACACTATTCATTTGAACAAACCTAAAGAGAAACCTGATACTTGGGGACTTGGTTACAAGAACCCACATCATCTCAAAAAGGTTATATCTGAAGTGCCTACACTTTATGACTTTGGGTTTATGTTGTTGGCTCCTCAACATACTGAACTCAAACCCTTTTGGACCAGTCTGTCTGAAAAAGATGAAGCCATGGAATATGATAAAAGAAAGAACACATCTAAAGTTCAACTTCCATTTCGCTATGAGAAGTTGAATAACAGTTATAGTTCTAATAAATCAAAATTTCTTTCAAATGATTACTTTGAGAGTTATTCTGTACAAGAGTTGGAGGCTAAACCCATCGAAGGTAAGCTTTACGTCCCTCCTCTAGTTTTGGAAAGTAAAATTTCTGAACTCGAGAATACTCTTATAGAAGAAAGAACTTTGAATTGAAAATTCTTTTGCTGCAACGCCTCTTGGTTATAGAGGAGGAATTTTAAAGATAAACTTGTGATTTTCCTTTGGAGTTGTACAAACAATTGTTGCACGTATTGAAATACAAGAACCTATCTTCACGTTCATAGTATAAATTGTTGCGTATGTTTTACTCGGTATTTCTCAAGGTGCGAGTATTTTGTTAAGTTTTCGTATTCGGTGTGACATCCGGCAATCAGAACTTACAGGTTAGCACCCAAACTGTATAATACATGTCTTAACATGTAGGAACACCCTAATATGACCTAATTATGTAGGCAAGGGTTTTAATTTCCTAAGATTCCCGGCAGTGCACTTAGAATATCAAGTTACTAGACGTAATGGTATATGTTGTCTTATAAAATGCCAATCCGATAAAATTAACATCTTATTATATTAATAACAATAATAAGTGAGTTAAATATAAAATTTAATTAATCAAATATAAATTCTAAACCTTAAGTATTGAAACCAAAAATTTAAGTAGATAATTGAAGAATTGCCTACCTTTAATCTATCTTTTATAAAAATACAAATTAAATACCTAGATATTATAATTATTAGTTTTAAAAAAAAAAAGAAAAAAAAAGGATTAGAGAGAGTGAAAATCCCCCCCCTCCCCCTTCTCAAGAAAATCATCATTAATACACTCTTTCTTCAAGACTAACCTTTCATTTTGCCATATTCACTCTCATTTTGAAATTCTCATCTCACTCTCTCTTCCTCTCACTCCTTGGCCGAATTCCAGCCCAAGAACCCTCTCAATCCCACCACTTTGAAGGTAAGAATCATTCTCTAGTGTGGGTAAGTTCATTACCCTTGTATTCATCTTCATCTCTTACTTTTCTTGCATTTTTCTTTGATTCTACTTGCATTTTCTTCACCTTTCTCTTCACTTTCTTGAGGTTTCTGAAAAGAAGACTTTCATAGGCCTTCAAATGGTAGGTTAGACACCAAAGACATGTTAAATGTCAAGAAATGGTGATAACCCATGATCCATGTAACCAAAACTCAAGAAAATGGAGCTTAGATGACATGCATGGCTATTTTTCTCACCATCTAAGATGGTAGAGTTCATGCATGTGTATATCCTTCTTTGTATATCTAAAGGATGTTGTTTTACAAAATTTATGTTAAAAAGCTTTGTAAAAACGTTTTCAACCAAGAAACCCCAATGTATGGGTCAAAAAGTGTTAAAATGTTCATAAAATTAAGTTATTTCATTTTTAGTTTCTGTCAGATTTATTGCATGTTAGTATTTTGGGCATAACTTGAAAAATATTCAACCAAATGCTATGAATCTTCTTTTGAAACTTAATATAATGAAATACAAATCAAACCCCACTGGAATCACTCAAAAATATTGAGTTTTGACCCCTCAACTTCATCTTTAAAGTTTGTGGTGTAAATAGAATCCGGCTGGACAAAAAGTTTCAATCAATCAACCTTATCTATCATCTAAATCCATAAAAACTAATGAGTTCTTTTCTGAAAGTAACTTTAATGTGTTGGGAATCAAATAAAATTGGATTCACACAAAAATATGAAGAAATGAGTACTCAACCTTCATTAACAAGTTGAGTGTGCTAAATGCAACTTCCTGTCAGATTGGAACTCTTGATTTAAAAAGAACATAACTCACTCATTTTTAATTCAAAAGGGGTGAATCTTTTTCTGGAAGTTACCTTTATGAGTTAGGAGTTGAACACAATTTGATTCACTCACAAATGATGAGTTTAGACCCCCCAAATGACTGTGACAATCCAGAGATGCAGATTGCATGTGTGCATGTGACCAATAAACTTTAAGGACATCATTGGCCTATCTAATCAACTCCAAAAATGGTGTTACCTATGACAAAAGTTCCCTAATGCATTAAAACAAGTCATATAAAAGTTTGGTAAAATAATAAATTGGGGAAAATATTCATAATACAAAGAGTTTATGACTTAAAATTCTGACAGCAATCAGTAACTAATGAACCTTCTTAAAAATGATTATTTTGGACTTTTGGGCATAATAATAATTAAAAATGAAGATTTTAATGTTAATATAAATATTATTATGTAATCGAACTTCAAGTAAAATTTTTCAACCTAAAAGCCTTAAAAATTTGATCCGAAGAGCCGGAATTATGTCAAGTAGGATTAGTACTCGCTACTCCTACATAAAATAAATCATGTAAGGCATAGTGACCTAAGTAGTGTCCGAAAACGTAAAAATAGGTCCGAACTGACGATGTGTTCCACTTTCATAGGAAAAGCGTAGCACCAAGATTTAAGCAACCTAGAAGATATTCCCGAGCAGCTGCTAAAATCGGTGAGTATTCACAGCCCCTCTTTTACCGTTTTTATACGTTTTGGGGTGAAAAGCATGTTGAATTTGCTAAATATCTTCGCTATCAAATGATCGTTCATTAAATTTTGAAATGTTGAATTAATCTTGATTGATTTACGTCATCAAGCGTAAAAGAACGTGAAATTGTTGATAAGGGCACTAAGGCATGTACACAGATTGATGTGTTGAGTTAAAAAGAAAACGTTAAGTCCCCGATAGGTACACTACTTATTAACTCATTATGAGCCGATGGTATTAGTGGATAGCGCTATTTGGTTTGACGAACCCACCTTTGACTGACGAGTAGGGGTGCACATTACCAATAACTAATGTTCTACTCATGTGGTTTAAATACCACCGCTGAGGTAGTTCGTGGGGCGTAGGTTGTCAGAAGGCTTAGTAGTGGCTCAACAGTTAAACATCGTGTTGTACATCATTCACTGTGAAAATGTCCATGAGCTTTAATATTTAAATTTGACGCTAAATTCTGCATGAAAACTATTTTATGCATTTGAAAACATGTGAACTCACCAACTCTTTGTAGTTGACCACTTTCATTTTCTTTAACGTGCTTTTCAGGAGGATAAGAAGGTAAAAGAAAATGCTTAGTCGTGCATGCGTGTCAACATCAACACAAGATTTTTTTTTTATTATTATGTTAAAACGTTATTACCTTTTGGATGGTTGAACTTTGGATTGTAACTCAAAACGTTGAATTTAACTTTTCATGGTCGAATGTATAGTTGATGTTATGTATTTCCTATTGCTATGAAACTATGAGTTGTCGTGCCTCGTGTTTCCGCTTTAGCGGGGTGTGACAGATTTGGTATCAGAGCCATAGGTTATAGAGAATACCGGTTTTTCCATAAAAACCATACACTATAACCAATATCTTTCAAAAAAAAAAAAAATATTTTCCTAAACGAATTACAAACTTAGAATTTACTACCAGTGGAACTAGGACAGGTGCCGACTTAACATATCATAATTAGGCAAAGCCTGATCACCTATATCTAATTTGTTATGTATAAGGAGGGGCTTGGACTGGTTATATTGGGAGTTGGCCTAAAATAGAAACTTCTTACTCAAAAATGAAAAGCACGATTTTGTGAGTGAGTTCGCATAAGCATTTCATGATTTTGATATTATTATAGCACGTTTAGTAATCAAATTTGTTACTTTCGCAGTTCACTATGTCTCAATCGACCGACCCTACTGAATACTCCGTCGATGAGTCCGGCTACATAACTAGTCGACCTAGGGGGAACCCATTGACACCCGAGGAGTATGATTCGCTCGAGGATAGCGACGCAGCGACCACTGAGACCCCTGTTCGATCTCCTGCATCTGTTTTGCCTTCACCTGCACCCGAGCATTCCCCATCGGCGACGAGAGGACCGAGAGTTCGAGCCACTGCTCGAATGAGCGTTCCTCTTCCGGTGAGAGTGTCTCTTCCAGTTCCTCCTCGAGCCGAGGGAGAGCCATCCCTATCACGGACACGGAGTGTGACGCCGCCCCCAGTGATCGGAGTCCCAATAGGGCACCCGCCGGGCATGACTGTTCGCGAGAATAGATTGGTCCTAAGTATGGCCACAGACATACAGTCCCACCGGGAAAGGTTGGACCTGCACCAACACACTATTGGAGGGTTGTTTGCGATCATAAGTTCACATAGCGAGTCTTTGGATAGAGCCGTGGAAGTCATCGTCATTACTAGGAGCGCTGTTAGGAGGCTATACGCATACCTAGTCTTGATGGCGGGAGTCCTGGTGGTGGTGTTAGGACTACTTGTTTGGAGGATGATGCACTAGAAGACCTTTTATGTTAAGCTTTTGATGAATGAACTTAAAACATTTCTTTTGTGGCTTGTAGCCTATTAACTGCAACCAATAACTTTTGGAAGTTTGTATGTTTTGGGAATGGATGCTTTAAACTGTTGAATGAAATGTTTTGAATTTGCTTGTCTATATTAAGTAATTTGAAAATGCATGAATACGATATTGTTGTATGTTGATATGAATGCATGATCAAAGGTTAGCATTAAAACCTTGTTATATGATGTGCATAACTCAGTTAAGTAGACTTGGCGTAAAAATAGTAATGATAGTATTACCAAACTTCAATTTAAATTTGTTCTTTAGAGCTATGCCCCCAAGAAGAGAAGATCCCGAAATCGCACGACTTGTATCTGAGCAAATCATGGAAGCACTCCCAAATATAGTTAGCCAAGTAGCTGCAGGCCTGAATGCTAATCAGGAAAACAATCCCGGAACCGGCGCAAATAGGGACAGAGAGTGCACCTACAAGGCCTTCAGGACTTGTAATCCCAAAGAATTTCATGGAACTGAGGGAGCCGTTGGACTATTAACTTGGATCGAGGGTATGGAGTCCGTTCTCCATATTAGCAAATGCATTGAAGCCAATAAGGTAGAATTCGCCGCTTGTCTACTGCAAGGACGAGCATTGACCTGGTGGAACACACAAGTGCAAACTCGAGGCCGAGAAGCAGCTAACAGACTTACATGGGATGAGTTCAAAGAAATGATCAAGGAAGAGTACTGTCCAAGGAGCAAAATCCAGAAGCTACAAGCGGAACTGTGGAATCATGAGATGAAGGGAAATGACATAGACTCATATACCGCACGTTTCCATGAGCTTGCAAAATTGGTGCCACATTTAGTGACACCTGAGGAAAATCGAGTCGACAGGTACGTTTGGGGTTTAGCTCCAGAAATTCGTGGGGATGTGACTTCGGGAAATCCAAAAACTCTTCAAGATGCGGTGAACCTAGCAACCAGACTCACCAACAATGCTAATCGTTCGGGGTTATTTGCAAGTGTCAAAGCCAAAGGTAAGAGGATGATGGAAGAACCCGCAAAAAGGCAATTTGGTGGAAGGAAGGGTAAAGATCAGAAGGTAGCGAGGAACTTTGGGGTTCAGACTCAGGCAGTGGAAAAAGAAAAGGGAGCATACCCTAAATGTGATAAGTGCAATAACCATCACAAAGGAAGATGCATCATTTGCCTCAAATGCAATAGGGGAGGCCATATTGCTAAAGATTGTAAGAGTGGAGGAAGACGAACATGTCATGAATGCGGAAGTCCAGATCATTTTCGTAACACATGTCCGAGACTGAATCGAAGACCAAATGCAAATCAAGCTCGACCGATCAATCAAGGGAATCATGGAAATCAGGCACGAGGTAGAGTATTCGAAATTGGGGCAGAAGAAGCTAGGCAAAACCCAGACGTGGTCACAGGTATGTTTCTCCTAAACAATCACTATGCATCTGTATTATTTGATACTGGAGCAGATAGGAGTTATGTATCACTAGATTTTAGGCCAAAGATAAACTTAAGGTCCGAAAAGTTGAATGAGGTATACACTATTGAGTTTGCCAATGGACAGGAAGTTAGAGCCAGAGACGTGATTAGGAATTGTACCTTAAACTTGGCCAAAAAGAACTTTTGGATAGACTTGATTCCAATCAATATAGGAAGCTTTGACGTAATTGTGGGCATGGATTGGATGTCCAAAAATCGAGCTGAAATTTGTTGCTCAGAAAAGGTCATTCGAGTCCCATTACCAGAAGGAAAAATACTTGAAATTCACGGAGAGAAACCCCGAAGTAATTTTAAATTAGTATCGTGCATGAAGATGCGGAATTACTTGAGGAAGGATTGCATTGCATTTTTAGCGCATGTCGTGGATAAGGAGATCGAAGAGAAACGCATTCAAGATCTTCCTATAGTTCAGGATTTTCCTGAAGTATTTCCAGATGAGTTACCCGGACTACCCCCACCAAGACAAGTTGAATTTCACATTGATTTAATTCCAGGAGCTGCGCCCGTAGCTCAATCACCTTATCGGCTGGCGCCATCAGAAATGCATGAATTATCAACACAACTCCAGGAGCTTCTTGATAAAGGATTTATAAGACCTAGTTCTTCACCATGGGGAGCTCCAGTTCTTTTTGTTAAAAAGAAGGACGGAACCCTTCGAATGTGCATTGATTATAGAGAACTCAACAAGATGACCATCAAAAATCGATACCCCCTTCCTCGAATCGACGATTTGTTTGACCAACTTCAAGGTGCTACGTACTTCTCAAAGATTGATCTTCGATCTGGATATCATCAAATGAGAGTCCGCGAGGAAGACATTCATAAGACGACATTTAGGACTCGTTATGGTCATTACGAGTTCTTGGTTATGCCTTTTGGATTAACAAACGCACCAGCAGTCTTTATGGACTTGATGAACAGAGTATGTAGACCGTACTTGGATAAATTCGTGATCGTGTTCATAGACGATATATTAATTTACTCACGAAGCAAGGAGGAGCATGAGCAACATCTGAAACTGATATTGGAACTGCTCAGGGATCAGAAACTGTATGCCAAGTTTTCCAAATGCGAATTTTGGATTCGTGAGGTGCATTTTCTTGGTCATGTAGTCAATGAGAAGGGAATTCATGTTGATCCGGTCAAGATCGAGGCCATCAAACAGTGGGAAGCCCCGAAGACACCAACGGAGATTCGTCAATTTCTCGGCTTAGCAGGCTATTATCGACGATTCATTGCAAATTTCTCCAAAATCGCACAACCACTAACGGCACTAACCCAGAAAGATAAGAAGTTTATTTGGGGAGAGAAGCAAGATGAAGCATTCCAAATGCTTAAGCATAAACTATGTAATGCACCGATTTTAGCATTACTAGAAGGTACAGAAAACTTTGTGGTTTACTGCGATGCATCACACCAAGGTTTGGGGTGTGTATTGATGCAGAAAGACAAAGTCATTGCATATGCATCAAGACAACTTAAAGTCCATGAAAAGAACTATACCACTCATGATTTGGAGTTAGGAGCGGTAGTGTTTGCACTCAAAATTTGGAGACATTATCTCTATGGCACTAAATGTACCATCTTCACTGACCACAAAAGCCTTCAACACATTCTTGATCAGAAAATGCTAAATATGAGGCAACGAAGATGGGTTGAGCTGCTTAACGATTATGACTGTGAGATAAAGTACCATCCAGGTAAAGCTAACATAGTAGCTGACGCATTAAGCCGAAAGGAAAGAGTGAAACCATCAAGGGCACGAGCCATGGGAATATTAATTCAGACGAGCCTTAAGACCCAAATCCTCAAAACTCAAGAAGAAGCATTAAAAGCGGAGAACTTGAATAACGAGACCCTACATCACTTGGAAAAGGAATTTGAAACTCGATCAGATGGAGTGCGTTACTTCAGAGATAAAGTATGGGTACCAAAAGTTAACAACCTGCGGTTAACAATTTTGGAAGAACCACACGATCAAGGTACTCAATTCACCCAGGAGCCGATAAAATGTACAAAGAACTAAAGGAATACTACTGGTGGTCGGGGATGAAGAAAGACGTTGCTATGTACGTGAACAAATGCTTAACATGCGCAAAAGTCAAGGCTGAACATCAGAAACCATCCGGTCTTCTTCAACAACCTGAGATTCTTCAATGGAAGTGGGAGCAGATATCAATGGATTTCGTAACTAAGCTGCCCAGAACTGGAAAGGGACACGATTCAATTTGGGTTATTGTGGATCGACTTACGAAATCTGCACACTTTCTGCCAATTCGTGAAGACTATAACATGGAAAGGCTTGCACAATTGTACATCAATGAGATTGTTATGCTTCATGGGGTACCTATTTCTATCATCTCGGACCGAGATAGTCGTTTTACCTCACGATTGTGGCGATCGTTTCAGAAGACGTTAGGCACAAAATTGAATTTAAGCACTTCTTACCATCCTCAAACGGATGGGCAATCTGAGAGAACTATTCAAACGTTAGAGGATATGTTGTGTGCTTGTGTAATAGATTTTGGAGGTAGTTGGGATGCTCATCTACCGTTAGTCGAGTTCTCCTACAACAATAGCTACCATACCAGCATACAGTGTGCGCCGTACGAAGCCTTATATGGGCGCAAGTGTAGATCCCCACTCAGCTGGTTGGAAGTTGGTGACAGGCAATTGACCAAGCCCGACATTATTCAGGAGACGACGGACAAGATCGCGACTATCCAGGATAGACTTAAGGCTGCAAGAGATCGTCAAAAGAGTTATGCAGATAACCGACGAAGGCCATTGGAGTTTCAAGTAGGTGATAAGGTTCTCTTAAAGGTGTCACCGTGGAAAGGAATAATACGCTTTGGAAAAAGAGGCAAACTGAGTCCGAGATATATTGGTCCGTTTGAAATACTTGAAAGAATTGGTCCAGTAGCGTACAAACTCAAGCTACCACAAGAGTTAAGTGCCATTCATGACACCTTCCATGTATCGAACCTGAAGAAATGCCTAACCGATGAATCATTGGTCCTACCTCTGGAAGACATTCAGATCAATGATCAACTGAACTTTATGGAGAGACCGATTGAGATCGTTGACCGAGAAGTCAAACGCCTAAGGCGCAGTAAGATTCCAATCTTAAAAATTCATTGGAAGTCGAGGCATGGACCCGAGTACACCTGGGAGCGAGAAGATCACATGAAATTTAAGTACCCTCATCTTTTTGTGAAGAATCAGTCCGGGAGTGACAATCATTTAATTTCGGGACGAAATTCTTCTAAGAAGGGGAGACTGTGACATCCGGCAATCAGAACTTACAGGTTAGCACCCAAACTGTATAATACATGTCTTAACATGTAGGAACACCCTAATATGACCTAATTATGTAGGCAAGGGTTTTAATTTCCTAAGATTCCCGGCAGTGCACTTAGAATATCAAGTTACTAGACGTAATGGTATATGTTGTCTTATAAAATGCCAATCCGATAAAATTAACATCTTATTATATTAATAACAATAATAAGTGAGTTAAATATAAAATTTAATTAATCAAATATAAATTATAAACCTTAAGTATTGAAACCAAAAATTTAAGTAGATAATTGAAGAATTGCCTACCTTTAATCTATCTTTTATAAAAATACAAATTAAATACCTAGATATTATAATTATTAGTTTTAAAAAAAAAAAGAAAAAAAAAGGATTAGAGAGAGTGAAAATCCGCCCCCCCCCCCCTCCCCCTTCTCTAGAAAATCATCATTAATACACTCTTTCTTCAAGACTAACCTTTCATTTTGCCATATTCACTCTCATTTTGAAATTCTCATCTCACTCTCTCTTCCTCTCACTCCTTGGCCGAATTCCAGCCCAAGAACCCTCTCAATCCCACCACTTTGAAGGTAAGAATCATTCTCTAGTGTGGGTAAGTTCATTACCCTTGTATTCATCTTCATCTCTTACTTTTCTTGCATTTTTCTTTGATTCTACTTGCATTTTCTTCACCTTTCTCTTCACTTTCTTGAGGTTTCTGAAAAGAAGACTTTCATAGGCCTTCAAATGGTAGGTTAGACACCAAAGACATGTTAAATGTCAAGAAATGGTGATAACCCATGATCCATGTAACCAAAACTCAAGAAAATGGAGCTTAGATGACATGCATGGCTATTTTTCTCACCATCTAAGATGGTAGAGTTCATGCATGTGTATATCCTTCTTTGTATATCTAAAGGATGTTGTTTTACAAAATTTATGTTAAAAAGCTTTGTAAAAACGTTTTCAACCAAGAAACCCCAATGTATGGGTCAAAAAGTGTTAAAATGTTCATAAAATTAAGTTATTTCATTTTTAGTTTCTGTCAGATTTATTGCATGTTAGTATTTTGGGCATAACTTGAAAAATATTCAACCAAATGCTATGAATCTTCTTTTGAAACTTAATATAATGAAATACAAATCAAACCCCACTGGAATCACTCAAAAATATTGAGTTTTGACCCCTCAACTTCATCTTTAAAGTTTGTGGTGTAAATAGAATCCGGCTGGACAAAAAGTTTCAATCAATCAACCTTATCTATCATCTAAATCCATAAAAACTAATGAGTTCTTTTCTGAAAGTAACTTTAATGTGTTGGGAATCAAATAAAATTGGATTCACACAAAAATATGAAGAAATGAGTACTCAACCTTCATTAACAAGTTGAGTGTGCTAAATGCAACTTCCTGTCAGATTGGAACTCTTGATTTAAAAAGAACATAACTCACTCATTTTTAATTCAAAAGGGGTGAATCTTTTTCTGGAAGTTACCTTTATGAGTTAGGAGTTGAACACAATTTGATTCACTCACAAATGATGAGTTTAGACCCCCCAAATGACTGTGACAATCCAGAGATGCAGATTGCATGTGTGCATGTGACCAATAAACTTTAAGGACATCATTGGCCTATCTAATCAACTCCAAAAATGGTGTTACCTATGCCAAAAGTTCCCTAATGCATTAAAACAAGTCATATAAAAGTTTGGTAAAATAATAAATTGGGGAAAATATTCATAATACAAAGAGTTTATGACTTAAAATTCTGACAGCAATCAGTAACTAATGAACCTTCTTAAAAATGATTATTTTGGACTTTTGGGCATAATAATAATTAAAAATGAAGATTTTAATGTTAATATAAATATTATTATGTAATCGAACTTCAAGTAAAATTTTTCAACCTAAAAGCCTTAAAAATTTGATCCGAAGAGCCGGAATTATGTCAAGTAGGATTAGTACTCGCTACTCCTACATAAAATAAATCATGTAAGGCATAGTGACCTAAGTAGTGTCCGAAAACGTAAAAATAGGTCCGAACTGACGATGTGTTCCACTTTCATAGGAAAAGCGTAGCACCAAGATTTAAGCAACCTAGAAGATATTCCCGAGCAGCTGCTAAAATCGGTGAGTATTCACAGCCCCTCTTTTACCGTTTTTATACGTTTTGGGGTGAAAAGCATGTTGAATTTGCTAAATATCTTCGCTATCAAATGATCGTTCGTTAAATTTTGAAATGTTGAATTAATCTTGATTGATTTACGTCATCAAGCGTAAAAAACGTGAAATTGTTGATAAGGGCACTAAGGCATGTACACAGATTGATGTGTTGAGTTAAAAAGAAAACGTTAAGTCCCCGATAGGTACACTACTTATTAACTCATTATGAGCCGATGGTATTAGTGGATAGCGCTATTTGGTTTGACGAACCCACCTTTGACTGACGAGTAGGGGTGCACATTACCAATAACTAATGTTCTACTCATGTGGTTTAAATACCACCGCTGAGGTAGTTCGTGGGGCGTAGGTTGTCAGAAGGCTTAGTAGTGGCTCAACAGTTAAACATCGTGTTGTACATCATTCACTGTGAAAATGTCCATGAGCTTTAATATTTAAATTTGACGCTAAATTCTGCATGAAAACTATTTTATGCATTTGAAAACCTGTGAACTCACCAACTCTTTGTAGTTGACCACTTTCATTTTCTTTAACGTGCTTTTCAGGAGGATAAGAAGGTAAAAGAAAATGCTTAGTCGTGCATGCGTGTCAACATCAACACAAGATTTTTTTTTTATTATTATGTTAAAACGTTATTACCTTTTGGATGGTTGAACTTTGGATTGTAACTCAAAACGTTGAAATTAACTTTTCATGGTCGAATGTATGGTTGATGTTATGTATTTCCTATTGCTATGAAACTATGAGCTGTCGTGCCTCGTGTTTCCGCTTTAGCGGGGTGTGACATTCGGTAACTTGGATTGTTTTAACAGCATAAATTGCTCATGTCGAGCTTGAATATTTCAACAAGTAAATAGCGTGGTTTACATGTTCTTGGTGATTTTGTACACGTAAAATCTACATTATGATTTATGCATTTTTGATGATTTTGTGCATCTTAGTATATTTGCATTCATGAAACCTTTGGAAAATCTTTGGTCCCAATACGTGTTGAGTTTTGAGAAATCATGTCCTGGTGGTGTGTGTTTTCATAAGTATTATTTAAAGACATTTCATTATTTGGGGGAAAACCGTTAAATATCGGTTAAATGTGTTTTAAGGTATACGAGGCTTTCGTTGGAAATTTACATGAAGTGTCGGGCCTTTGGCTCTGGTTTTGACTGAATGAGTCGTGTGGACATTTGTCCGGAATTATAACCGCAATGAAGGATTTTAGTATGGTGGAGTTTATTTGTACTTTTGATGAGTTAAAATTGATATTTGAAAACGGTGTGCATGCCAAAATGTTTATTTTAAAGTGTTTATGTTTTACATTAAAGTGTTAACTGCTGATAAGTTTTGATTATTTTGAAATGTTTAGTTTTATGAACATGTTGAGACACCCATTTTGGATTCTTTGGTTATCTTGGTAAATAAATCATGTTGAAGTGTTTCTTTGATGATTTTACATATATAATTGGAGTTCAATTGACGTAAGTGTCATTTGGTGTATTTGATCTTATAAACTTTTTCAGAAAATGCATATTATTGTGTTATGAGGCCTTTTGAAAACATAAGGGTATGAGTTCATTTGGAAAACGGTTTGTTTCAACCAACGATGAGATTTGAGTTAATCATACTTTTGGTCGTGTTTGCATAATAGTTGGTCAAACGTGTTTCAATATTTATTTCGGCTTTCATTTGGTTATTTACGTAAACCGTTGGGTCGTTGGCTCAGTTTTGACTAAATGGAGTCTTGAGGACATTTGTGTGGAATTTTGGAGTATGATTGCGATTGTTTTATGCCATTGGGAGTTACATGTTTTGGGAACTTTGGTTTTTCAGTTGGAGTCATGTAATGTTAGACAGTCTGTCTGTTTTGTAAAGCCTGAGGTTTTGGGTTGCACTTAGTGACCGCTCAGGTTTACTAGCGAGTAGACAATAGGTGGCACGAGCCACTGAGTTGGAGCTCGTCTAGATTGGGTAGACACCCGTGTCCGTAAGCCCTTGAGATGGAACTCGACGGAGTATGGCTAGAGGCGACAAATGGTTTGAAGTTGTGATGTCTGGTATGGCATGGGAACGAAGATCGGGATGCGTGGTGAAATCCAATAACATCACGGGTGGCCCCATTTATTTGTTCTCGCCACCCAAAATGGAAACGTTTAGAGGTCATGCGAGGAAGTTGTATGGGCGGCCTACTTGCGTGTCCTTTTATTCTCTTTGTGTACGGGTCTCTCCTTCGTAGACCCGGGATATTTTAAACACTAATGTTATATTTTTACCGGCTTTGGTTATGTGAAGTCGACAGTAAATGATGGCTTTAATATTGGGTTCTTCCCACGTATATTAAGGTTTGAATGAAATGTGTTATTTCTGCGTGTTGATATTTAGTTTTCTTTCGTATTTTGGTCGTGTGAGTATTTGGGCCTAGTGCCCATGTTTTCGGACGTATGATGTGGATGGTGTTACTAATGTTCCATACTTCGAGTTAGTACAAGTTGTATCAATTTATAAAGTATCATTTAAATGAAGGATCCATCTTTGAAATTGCATAACTTTGAAAAGGAGTTGTACCATGTTTTAAAATTCATTATTTGAAAGGTTCTGTTTTAAAGAGAAGTTCATCAAATTAATTGTTTTTACTTATGTAAAACTCTTGAGCTCTCTAGGCGTTAAGCCTAACCCTTTTATTTTATCTACATGTGCATCATTTCCTGTTGGGGGTGCGGTTCTAGTAGTGCTTTGAGGAGTCGGGTCTTAGCCTTGAGCTAGAGTAAGTTGTTGGTAAAGTCTTCCACAGGTTGGAGATAGTGTCTACGCATGGGCTTCTGTAGCGCCCGTCCTTTATAAGTCCGAATGTATAGATTGGTGGTATGTTTAGTAGTTAATCTTTATATTGTGGTTGTAGACGAAGTATTTATGGAAGTATTAAGAAATTCTAATAAGGGCTATTTCCAGATTTGGGGTCAGATCGGAGTTGAGCGATATCAGAATCTGTGTTAACCGATTTCCGGAAAGACGCATTGGTGCGCCTTGTAAGAATATCTTTATCGATATTAGGAATGGATCAGTGAAATCTGAGAATTTTGGGAAGATTAGCGTCGACCGTTAGCTTTGAGTTCGGAACCGTGCAAATCGAAAGAAATTGGTAGATGGAAAGTTAAGGTCGCTAAGTTCCTGGAGATAGTAATTGTCACCTAAGGTTGGGAGGCAATCGTAACCTTGGGAGTAAAGGTTACTTTGAAGTGTTGAGTGTTCGCTCGGTTAGGAGTGATTTATGCCCAAGAAGGGTAGCTAATGTGGATGTCGGTATTAGGATCTCGTTAATGATTCTGGCATTTGGGTTTGAGACGATCTTTTCTACGATCAGTATTCCATTGAGAAGAGTAGATTTCGAGGACGAAATCATTCTAAGGTTGGGAGTGTTGTAACACCCCGAATTTCGTTATTTTGCAATGATGTTGAGAAAAAGGAAGATTTTGGGGCTGTCTACAGGACGCACGGGTCGTGCGTCCTCCTTCAGAGATAACGCACGGGTCGTGGGTAGGATCCAGGGCCGAGGCACAGTGCATGCGTACGGGTCGTGCGCATTTCCTTCTTTGAGGGTGCACGGGTCGTGCGCCCTGACAGACCACTTTTGTGGATTGCTTAAATATCTTGAGTTAAGAGATATTTTCTATATATCTCAATCTCAGTTTCTCTCTCTCTCTTCTTTTCTACTTTTTATTCTTTTGATCTTTAAGGCTAGTTTAGTTGCTAGTTTTCGGTGTTTCTAGCGAGGGGTCGGTGTTTTAAGCTTCACCTCTACGTCGTGATCGTTATCTGGTTTTCCGGGTTTTATTCTGAAAACCTACCGTGAGTTCCTACTATCATTTTACAAACTTTATACATGTCAAAACTCTTATTTGCGAAATCTAAAGTATTTATACGGTATGATTTTATGTTCTCTACATTTTGTTGTAAATGAAGTTTTTGGTGATTCTCGGGGTTCCCGGTCAGTTCTGACCAAAATGACGGGTTCCGCCTTATTGAAGTAAAATGATGTTTTACTTGCACATTATGTGGTCGTTTGAAAAGGATGATTATGAACTCATTTTAATGGTTTTCGTTCTTACCAGAAGTTGAACTGGAAGTAGCATTTTGTTTATAAAATGTACTTATTACCATATATTTATTTATGGTAGGTCACATATGTTGTTGTGACGAGTCCTTACCATTACTAGTGGATCCCTAGGTTTTGGAGTAGACTGTTTTGTTGGGAGGTTACATTCCCCAAATTTGTAGCTATGGATCACATGTTCCTCGGGGGCAACTTGGTACGGTTATGTTAGGTCGGATACTAGCCATGGTTCATGGTGATCCTAGCGAAGGAGTATACCTTGGTTTTGCGCTTGGGGCTTCATCTCACGTTGAAGCACGGACTTTGTGATTCGTATCCGCGGATTCCAATTGGTTTAGCTCGTAACTCGGTTTGTTGGCCTAACTTTGTGTTTCGCCACAATCCTTGGTAAAATGGTCCTTTTATCACCGTTTAGGAGTTTTGGACCGAAGAGGCCCGGTTGTGGCGAAATGTTATCTTTACGAACTAAACCTTTATGAAAAGATTTCTTTATGATACTGATGTTTATATCTTTCGAGCTTTATAAACTGTATGTTCTCACCAGGCTTTAAAGTCTGACACTTTTTCTCAAATGATATGTATAACAGGTTTCCTTAGCGGTGGGTTGCACAGGGTCTTTGGGAGTTGAGCGTGGACTCGAGGCATATCTTGAGATGTCTAGTATTTTGGTGTTGGGCATTGTTTAAGTCCCATCTTTTAGTAAATTTTGGTTCGTCAAGTGTAGTAGTCTAGACGGTTATGTTTAGATTAGTATTGTTGATAAATTCTATATCCGTATGAGTTTTGTACAGTCTTAAGGACTGATCCCCTTTATGGGAATTGAATATCATCACGGATGTCTCGTTGCCTTATTTCCATGTTTTAATTTACTCTGATTTTTGAGGTGTTACAATCACGCACTGTCCTAAGACGAAATTTCGCCCCCAATCATGCGTTGGTGATCGGACATCGTCTTGAGGATACAACTATCTAATTAGATTGATGCACATCAATCCAATTCCATCGAGTCGATAATATGTTTCATGAATTTGTGTATGAATCTTGAGAGAAAATATGAAGGAATTGCGTGTGAAAGCTGGAGGGTTTGGGGAGGTTTACCCGCCTGAAACACACTTTTGACACTATCGTACGAAAAACAACAGAGACTAAGGTGGGTAGCAAGCGGGTTTACCCGCATGGAGGACACATTAGACGTTGTGTCCTCGACAACAGGCAGTGACCAATGCAGGTACGGTGCGACTAAAGTCGCATGGTACTCGCTTTCACCTATGTCCGATTTTAGCAAAAATCTCACTTAATAGTCATTAGAGCCCCAAGGCCCAATCTTTTGACCATTAAATATTATGTAATCCCTCACTACAGCCCAATGAAAACTCCTTCCATGGGCCTTTCTCCAACTTGTTAACTAGAGTAAGTTAGAACTTATAAACTTACAAAAGTTTCTAAAAGTTTCCTATGTGGGACAATGTGTTAGACCAATACCCAACAATACCCCACATTTTCTATTCAAACTCCAACAATACCCCACATTTGAATAGAAATAAGATAATAGAACATAGGAAATTATTTTGCTATTCATAAAGCTAAATATGACATACATCAGGAAAGGTGTCTTTTGGACTTGAATCGTCCGTAGTGAATACAAATCGGATCTACTTCGTGGGTAGTGAACATAAGTCTTGAACTAACCACTTTGTATAGTATATCGAAACAATAAGTATCACATACATTATATTTATATGTATATCTATTTTTACGATTGTGTTCATTTTGGTCGTGAACAAGATCCTTTCTTCATGAGACTTTTAGAGAACTTAGCCATCTTGGTTCTCAAAGATGCGACCTCACACCAATCTCATATAGGTAATGTCAATCAAGAAACATTTCGTAGTATTCCACTGTAAGAGTTATTGGCATTATTAAGAATAAATATTCAACACTTAACTTCTACGAAAAACACAATTTAAATCATCATAAGAATAAGCATACCTTGTGTTTAGAACTCCCGAGTCTTCCTTAACTAGTTGGCCTATTGAACCTAGGCTATGGTATATGCAATGGTTCTAGGTTAGGTTTCTCCCAGGGACTGACTCTTGTGTTGGCTTTAATCCCATTCCCCTCGATGTAAATATGACTTGTTCTCTATTTAGGCCTTTTGTCAAAGGATCTGCAATATCTGCCTTGTCAAGCCCATTTGGTTATTAGCCTAAGTATAAATTAATCTTGTTTTGTGATTATTAGGTTAGAGTGAGAGAGGCTTAATTGAGAATTAAAAATTATTGAGAGAGGTTAGTGTTGGTGGTGGTGCGCCGTAAAGAAAGAAGCAGAGAGAGTTTTGAGCACTTGTAATCCGTTGAATCAATTGAATAATCATATCAGGTTTGCATTATTGTGTTAACTATTGATTTACTTGATTGAATGATTGCATATTGGGACACACAATTAGTATCAGAGCTAAACAGATTGAATTGAATAAGTTTTTGTTCGGTTCTATTTTTCTGTCAAAGATTCATAATTTTTATTGTGTAATCGTTCTTTCAAGTTATTAGTGGTTGGATTGTGTTTGTTTTACCTATTATAGTTATTGTGTATTGATTGATTTGATTATTGCATCGATTTTGATTATCAATTTGTTGAATTTGTTGTTCTGGGTTCGTTCACGAAGTCGGCACTATGTCATCAATCAATTTGTTCTTAAAGTGGTTTTTATTGAAATTAATTGATTGTAATCTGTTCTAGTTGGTAAATTGATCATTTTAGCAAAGTTTGGTTGTTTAATTCGAGGTTTCGAGTGTTTTCTGGGCTGATTTCTGGTTTCTGGGTCGAAGAATATCAAGCACATATCTGTTTTTGCACTTCCGGTCGAACACTTTTTATCGGTCTATTGCATTCGACCGGTACACTCACAGTTCACTCCGGTCAAAGACAATAATACCAGTCGAAGCTTTTGCATTCTATCGGTCGAACATATCGATCTTCTTTAGTGTCGGTCGAACATCCATCCGGTCTTGCATTCTATCGGTCAAAGTTTTATCGGTCCTTAGCATTCGACCGGAACTCACACAGCACACTATCGGTGTAAGGGTATATCGGTCGAGTAACACCGGTCTAAGAGTATATCGGTCGAGTCATATCGGTCAAAGCATCTATATCGGTAAAATCACACGACCGGACATTACAAGTTCCCGGTCGAACTCTATATCGGTCAAATCACTCGACCGGACTTTACAAGTTCCCGGTCGAACATAATATCGGTCCTTTCTCTTACCGGTCGAATCAATTTTACCGGTCAAGCAAAGTTCCAGTCTTACATCTTACCGGTCGTTGAAATTCCCCGGTCGAACAAGTTACCGGTCGAATCAATTTTACCGGTCAAGCAAAGTTCCGGGACCCCTATGCTAAGTCTGCGAAGGGGGACAAAGTTCTGTTCGTGATCAGATTTTTCTGAATTTCATTCTAAGACTTTCTGTATTGTGTGATTTTATCTTGATTTCTAACGATCTCATCCAGTTGATTGTCTCAATAACAGATAAGTTTGATTTCTAATCGTATAAGTAAAGATGTCTCGGGGAGCTCTTGCTATTGGAACAGATGTGAAGCCACCAGTACTCTTCAAAGGGGAGGACGAGCAATGGAAGGATAGATTTTTGGACTTCATTCATCGACATGATTTGGGAGATGAAATCAGAAAATCTCTGAAAGACGGGATCATGACACCTCCGACCAAGGTTCTCACTATAGCCGGAGAAAATGGTGTAGAAGAAGAGACTGAGTATAAGTTATCGATTGGTGAATATACGGAAGATCAGCTAAAGAGACACAAGGGTGACAAGCTGGCAAGATCATTTATTCTCCAAGGCATACCGAATGAAATATACGTCAAGATTGATAGCTACAACGCTACCGGTAAGCAAATGTGGGATCAGTTGGAGAAGATGATGCTTGGATCTAAAGTTGGCAATCAACTCAAAGTTTCCACCTGCTTGAATAATTATGAAGAATTCAAAGCTAAAGCGGGAGAATCACTTGAAGCCACTTATGACAGATTCGTCACATTACTGAACGAGCTGAGCAAGAACAAGATCAGCAAATCTAACGTGGAGCTGAATGTGAAATTTCTCAGCAACCTTCAGCCTGAGTGGAAGAGATTCACTAGACAAATAAGACAGCTGAACGATTTGCACGACATTCCTCTTCATGAAGATTATGAAATCCTCAGACAGAATGAGGAAGAAGTGGAAGATATCAAGGCTGAGATGAAAAAGGCTGACAAAGCAGTTGCTGATCCAGTTGCTCTTGTGGTCAAGAAATCTATGAAGAAGAAGGTGATAGAATCCGAATCAGAAGAGGCTGACAGCGAGGCAAAGTCTGACTCTGACGATTGTGAGCAACTGAAGGAAGCCATGCTTATGTTAACCAAGGTTTTCCAAAAGAAGTTCTATAAAAAGCCAAACTCCAATAGTCAGAGGTACTCGTCTGGTCCGAACAACTACAAGCATAAAGAGAAAGTTGAAGAAAGGAGACCAGAAGACAAGAAGAAGGATGGAGCTGAAGAGACCAAGAAGGAAGAACCGATAAAGTGCTACAACTGTGGCAGACTCGGTCATTTTTCCAAGGACTGTCGCAAATCAAAAGTCCGAAACTCCGACTACTACAAGAATAAGATGCTTCTAGCCAAGCAACAAGAGGCTGGAAAAGCATTAATGGCCAAGGATGAATACTGGCTCAACCATTCGGACGAAGAATCTGAAGAAGGAGATAAGGACGAGATAGCACATCTGTGCTTGATGGGAAAGAACCAATCAGAAACTGAAGCTGATTCTGATGATGAAGAAAATGATGAGGTATGTAACTTAACTGAATTTGATTTACTGAACCAAATGAATGCCATGATGTCTAAACTCCAAGAGTTAGAGTCGAAACTGAAGCGTGAGAAAGGTGTCATAAATGAGAAAAATCAATCTATACATAAACTTAGTAATGATATTGTTGAGAAAAATGTATTAATTGAAACTTTGCACAAAAATATAGACACCAGCGCTAAAGAAAAGACTATAATTCATAAAGAGTTATCTGAAACTGATTCAAAGTTTAAAGAATGTGAGTTTAAATCTAGAGAGATTGCTAAAAGGTACTTTTCTACTTCAAAAGAGAATAAATCTTTAATAGGAAAGGTGAATGCTTTGGAAAAAAAATTACATACTATTGGTCAAACTGAACACACTATTCATTTGAACAAACCTAAAGAGAAACCTGATACTTGGGGACTTGGTTACAAGAACCCACATCATCTCAAAAAGGTTATATCTGAAGTGCCTACACTTTATGACTTTGGGTTTATGTTGTTGGCTCCTCAACATACTGAACTCAAACCCTTTTGGACCAGTCTGTCTGAAAAAGATGAAGCCATGGAATATGATAAAAGAAAGAACACATCTAAAGTTCAACTTCCATTTCGCTATGAGAAGTTGAATAACAGTTATAGTTCTAATAAATCAAAATTTCTTTCAAATGATTACTTTGAGAGTTATTCTGTACAAGAGTTGGAGGCTAAACCCATCGAAGGTAAGCTTTACGTCCCTCCTCTAGTTTTGGAAAGTAAAATTTCTGAACTCGAGAATACTCTTATAGAAGAAAGAACTTTGATGGACTTAGAACAAACAGTTTTTTCAACAGTGTTCAAAACTTCTAATTTTCCTAAAATCTTCAAGGCTTTAAATTCGGATGACAAATCTGGTTCCCTTGATAATGAGCTTAATTTATTAAACTCTGAAGGTGTTTTAAATGATTGTGTTTCTCAGTTTGATTCTTCTTCTAAACTTCCTTATCATTCATCTTGTGTTGTTAATTCCTTTGGATTACCCAGTGTTTTTGACAAAGGTGAAACATCCACGAAAGTTGATAAATCAGTTTCTGTGAAATCAAAGAAAACAAAAGGTAAGAAACAAAAATCTCATCTTTCACAGAAACCGATCCCCACTGGTAAGCCAAAGAAGAAGCATTCTCTTAATTCTCATCATTCTAACTCTAAAGTTTCACATGTTTCAGATTTGAGAAAGCAAAGGGTTGGAGTTAAGACTGCATGGATACCGAAACAGAAGATTGACGAGAAAGCTAAATCTAGTTCTAGTTTTATTTTGAATAAAAAGACTTCTAGTAAAGATGATGTGATTGTGAATGTTGCTTGATGTTATTGTGAATGTTGCTACTTTTAAATCTAATCTTGTTGATTCTCGCAAGAAGTACTCTATAAAGCAATTATTCCAGTTAGCACCATCAAATAAAAAGTTTTTCAGTTATGGTGAATGTGATTATGCTTCTCGTAGATATTCTGATGTTTGGTATGGTTCATATAATGTTTTATCTTATAGTTATCATTCGTCTTATCATGCTTCTGGTTTTCAAAGGAAAAGCGGACCCAATTTAAAATGGGTACCAAAATCAAGTACTAACAGCGGAGGTCCCATTTTTAAATGGGTGCCTAAACCTCTTCTTTCATGATTTGTGTTGTGCAGAACCGTCATATGTGGTACTTGGATAGCGGGTGTTCCAAGCATATGACCGGGCAGAAGAGTATGTTGTCTAATTATACGGACAAATACTGCGGCACAGTTCGTTTTGGGAATGATCAGTTTTCACCTATTCTGGGATATGGTGATGTTGTACATGAATATCTTACGATCAAGAAGGTGAGTTACGTTGAAGGCTTAGGGCACAATCTGTTCAACATTGGCCAGTTCTGCGACAAAGAATTAGAGGTTATATTCAAGGCCAAGACATGTTCAGTACGCACTGAAGAAGGAAAAGAACTCTTGGTCGGCACTCGCAAGTCAAACCTCTACAGAATCAACTTGTCAAAGATACAGGCTGACAATCAGGTCTGCTTACTATCAAAGGCCTCGATGCAACAAAACTAGTTATGGCATCGACGACTTTCTCATCTCAACTTTCGGTACATCAACAAGCTGGTTAGTGGCAAGCTAGTGAAAGGTCTTCCAGAACTGAAGTACGAAAGAGAACATCTATGTGCAGCGTGCGAAAAGGGAAAGATGAAGAGAGCCTCACACAAACCAAAGCCTGAACCGAGTACCAGCTCTCCATAGAGTTGTTGCATATGGATCTATGCGGTCCTATGAGAACGCAAAGCTTAGGAGGAAAGAAGTATGTGTTGGTTATCGTGGATGACTATACGCGATACACTTGGGTTAAGTTTCTACGGTCTAAAGATGAGACTCCCGATGTTCTCATTATGTTTCTAAAGACGACTCAAGTCAATCTGCAAAAATAAGTCAAGATTCTCAGGACTGACAACGGCACAGAGTTCAAGAACAAGACAGTTGAAGAATATCTCGAATCGGTCGGGATATCACATCAATACTCTGCTGCTCGCACGCCTCAACAGAACGGAGTCGTCGAAAGACGCAATCGTACATGTCGAGGCTGCTCGGACAATGCTCAGCCAATCTGAATTACCTTTATTTTTGTGGGCTGAAGCTCTATCGACTGCGTGTCATACTCAGAATCGCTCCATGATACACCACCGATTTCAGAAGACTCCGTATGCGTTGATCAACAACCGCACACCAACCATTAAATATTTTCATGTTTTTGGTTGTACGTGTTATGTTCTAAACGAATGAGAGAATCTGAACAAGTTCAGTGCTAAGGCGGATGAAGGCATCTTTGTTGGTTATTCCTCTACATCGTCTGCATATCAGGTTTATTTGAAGACAGTGATCGAGAGCGTCAATGTTACATTCGATGAGGACATGGCTTCTGAGCACATCAGTTAATAACCCGTCATTACCGGAGTATTAGCTTCTGGACCAACCAGTCCAGGACCTGCACCTCAAGAGAACAAATCAGATGGCGCTTCATCGTCTACCTCTAATTTATCTGATTTGGATTTATTATTTGAACAGTTCTATGATGAATTTCTTGGTTCTAAATTGCCTAACTCTGTTGTGGTTGACAGGATAAAAGACTCGATGACTACTCATCCGACCACTTCTGATATCTCTACTGAATTCGGTTCCCCTATTCAGCAAGAAGTTCCAGTTCAAAATCCTACTTCGACAGTTGAAATTGTGACCAACACCGCCGAAACAGAATTAGCTAACTCAGTAGGATGCACTATAAAGACTGATCATCAGATTGACCAAGTTGTACCTACTGCAACTTCTGCAACGACTACTTCAACTGAAGCCCCCGTTAATTCTGAACCATATGAAGGAGATACCAGTGGATTCCTAGATGCGGACAATGATCAACATGCATCTAATCCACTCCCTCATGAACATAAGTGGACCAAAGAGCATCCGGTACATCAAATTATTGGAGATCCTTCTGCACCGGGGCAAACTAGGTCTGCAACATCAAATCTATGTATGTATGAATCCTTTCTGAGCAAGATCGAGCCTACACGCGTATCTGAGGCCCTTGCCGATTCAGATTGGGTAACTGCGATGCAAGATGAGCTGAATTAGTTTGAAGCACTGAAAGTCTGGAGACTCGTACCCAAACCGCAAGGTAAAACTATCATTGGTACGAAATGGGTGTTCAAAAACAAGAAAGATAAAGATGGTACCGTTATCCGAAATAAAGCACGACTTGTCGGCAAGGGATATAGGCAAGAGGAAGGGATAGACTACGATGAGACTTATGCTCCAATGGCGCGTATAGAGGCAATTCGGATGTTCTTAGCCTACGCAGCTCACAAGAACTTCACCGTCTATCAAATGGACGTGAAGACAGCTTTTCTGAATGGAGTACTCAAGGAAGAAGTCTACTTTCTCAACCTGAAGGGTTTTTGAATCCATATAGCCTAATCACGTTTACATCTTGGATAAAGCTCTTTATGGACTGAAACAAGCTCCTCGCGCCTGGTATGATATCTTATCTCAATTCTTGGTCAAGTCAGGTTTTACAAAAGGTACGATTGATACCACTCTTTTCATTAAAAAGGATAAAGGCGATATCATTCTTATTCAAATATATGTGGATGATGTTATTTTTGGTTCTACAAATCCTAAGTACTGTAAGAACTTTGCAAACCTCATGGTGTCACGTTTTCAAATGAGCATGATGGGTGAGATGAATTTCTTTTTCGGATTGCAAGTCAAACAATTTTCAACGGGTATTTTTATGAATCAATCTAAATACATTCTGGATATTCTTCGAAAGTTCGAAATGGAAAATTGTAAACCGATTGGTACCCCAATGGCACCTGGTACTAAGATTGGCACCGATCTTTCGAGAAAGGCTGTTGATGTTAGGACTTATATAGGGATGATAGGTTCTTTAATGTATCTTACTTCTAGTAGGCCGGAAATAATGTTTTCTACATGCTTATGTTCTAGATATCAGGCCAATCCTAAAGAATCCCATTTGTCTGCTGTAAAGCAGATCTTCAGGTATCTGAAGGGGACTGCAGATCTTGGTCTGTGGTATCCTAAGGATACAAGCTTTGAACTAACATCTTATTCAGACGCAGATCATGCTGGTTGCATGTTAGACAGGAAAAGCACCTCGGGTCATATACAATTCCTCGGAGATAAACTTGTCAGTTGGGCTTCAAAGAAGCAATTATGTGTCTCCACATCAACGGCTGAAGCGGAATATGTAGCTGCTGCTAGCTGCTGTTCTCAGGTTCTGTGGATGAGAACACAACTACGATACTATGGATTTCATTTTAATGGAATCCCGATCTATTGTGATTCGAAGAGCGCTATTGCGATTACCGCTAACCCTGTTCAGCATATTAAGACCAAACACATAGATGTGAGGTATCATTTTGTAAAAGATAATGTAGAAAAGGGGACAATTGAACTTTACTTTGTAAAAACCGATTATCTTTTTGCAGATTTGTTTACCAAACCTTTAGACGAAAATAGATTTAATTTTCTTGTCTCAAGACTTGGTATGCTAAATCTTAAGACCTAATCAGTGGTTACCTATTAAAGTTTCTTATTGTGTCTCTTTATCATTTCTTTATTATTATTTCCGCATGATACTTGTTCTTTAATAGTTTGTTCATAATCTCAGGGGGAGTGTGAGAAGTATTTCATTGATGGTCAATGTTAGTTTGAGGGGAGCATATTTAAATGCATTGTGCTTACTGATAATTGTTAGTGATGCATGATTCTAGGGAGAGCATACAAGTAAAGAGTATGGCTATGACTTCTGATTACTTCTGATCAGAACTTATACACTAAGTGTTTTACTGCTTTATGTCATTTCAACTTCAGTGAATAAAGTTACTTTGACTAGACTTTTAGACTTTTGTAGGTTGAGAGATGCTTCAAAGATCATATCTTTATGACTTTAAGCTTGACTTCGTGAGATGTAAGACTGTACTCGAAAGATATAATTTCTTTTCTTCATCTCATTCATGGTTGAAAGAAGGACAACTTTCAATCATAAGAAAACATGTTCTTAAATGTTCAAACCACTTCCCGATTCTCAAACAAATTTCTTGAATTGGAAGTGTGATTTTAAATGTTTTCTGATTCATCTTTGAGCTGTAACTGATAAAGTTAAATCACCTGAGCATTTTATGCTTCATAGGAAAACATGGGATCAGTGTGCTAGAACTTAATTGAACTTCTATGGATTCACGTTCACCAGTGTTTCCTACCCAAGAAGTTAATCCTGTAGTGAATGAATGTGAGGAGTCCAACAAGCAATGAATGTGGGATGTGTGATGAGGGAAAATATTAAAAGAGAGTTTGGTTAGCTGTGAGCTTATCGATTAAAAGAAAGAGGGTGGGCGATCAGAGTAAAAGAATTTTATAAACTCTGAACCAACTACATTCTGAGTCGGGCAGCCACATTTCTAATGCTTCACAATTCTTGGTGAACATTATTGAAACAGGCAACTAGCCCATGCCAACTCTTGACATTACCCCACCAGCCACTCATTTTCTTCTCAACAAGAAAATGTTTCATTTTCAAAGGGGACGCAGCACATATGCTATCTGATTTTCATTTGGAAAATCTGGATATTGAAAAGAAGGAAGTTTGCCCCACCTTCACACTTCGTTTATGCACATTGAGTTTGTGTTTCACTACTTGTCTCAGTGGTTTACACTTTTTGAGCCTTATAAGCAAACATCATATGCTTTATTTCTTTCTATCACTTGCACGAACACACAAAGAATTTGTTTCTTTGTCATAACGTTCATAGAAATTGCCTTTGTGGTGTTTCGATGATTGAATGGAATCCCTGGGAGTGAACATCATAAAAGCTTCTTTATATTGTGTATTCGTTACACACAGTGACTTTGTGTTACTGACAGGCAATTTTTAACTGGTTCATTTGTTGATTCAGGTGTTACCTTTCATATCTATCTATTTTGTCTGGATTTGCAAAGATCTGGATACGCATCTTTATGAATTGACGGATAATCAGTGGTTCTGTTTGCAATATCAATGGTGGAAGAAATTTCTTGAAGACATGTTTTGATGAACTCTTTTCTCTTTTCATCAAAAAGGGGGAGAAGCGTCAATCAAGAAATGCGGAGATCAAAAGTTTTTGAAAGAATTTCTGAAGATATTATGAAGTTTTGCTGCTTTGAAGAAATTTTCTTTGAAGATGATTTGCTGAAGCATTCTGAGCTGAAACTGGAGATAATTTCTTTCCAAGAGATATTCTCATCTATTGGGGAGATTGTTACATTCTGAAGACAAAGAGGAAGATTACATTTTCCGAGCTTAAAGAATGATCTTGATCCAAAGGGAGAGATTGTTAAAGCACATATTTATTGGATTCAATATCATAATTATCTGAAGATGGAAATATGAAGTCAAAGCTGATAAAGTCGCCTCAGCAAATAGTCAAGGGTCCTTTTGTAATAAATAGTCAAAGTATGTTTTCGTATTTTATTTATTAGTTAGTTTTAATTTTTAGTTAACTTAGTTTGTTTTTGGGCCAAGTATTGTAAAGCCCATTACCAAACCTTGTCAAGCCCATTTGGTTATTAGTCTAAGTATAAATTAATCTTGTTTTGTGATTATTAGGTTAGAGTGAGAGAGGCTTAATTGAGAATTAAAAATTATTGAGAGAGGTTAATGTTGTTGGTGGTGAGCCGTAAAGAAAGAAGCAGAGAGAGTTTTGAGCACTTGTAATCCTTTGAATCAATTGAATAATTATATCAGGTTTGCATTATTGTGTTAATTATTGATTTACTTGATTAAATGATTGCATATTGGGACACACACAAAGATTTGGAAATTCATAACAGAGAAAGTAACATTCAAAAATAAGTAAATACACTAGCACCTATCACTAGAACAAATTCCATGAAACTTCATAATAAGGTCTCTGAAGTTAATCATCGAGCCAATCTCTAAGTCAAGTTTCGCCAGAAGATCTTCTCTGTGTCGTTCTTCCTTCACATGAATAATCTTCTGCACACCTCATAAGGTTTCATCAGAGTACTTTGATACTTCTGAAGCAAGAAAGATTTTCTTGATTTGATCCACCCTGTAGACGAAACCCAGAGGCTCTGTAATAATTGATCCTGTCTTTTGCTTATCAAGATCCTCGATCTTCTCCACAGGTTCAGTCACTCCTAGTTTTTCTTCGCCCAGATTCAGAGCAATCTGGAAGTCAAGTCTTGCTCTGAGTTTAACATATGCTTCCATTGCTCTTCTGACTTCAAACATGCCCATTCGGAATTCTTTTCCTTTCTCGTATCTTGCAGAGCAGTATGCATACAAGTGAGGTAGATCATATGGATTTAGATTTACAAGATCATTATCATTGAACTCGTAAACCTTGTGATCAGAGCGAATGACTTCATAGTGCCTGTAGATGATCTTATTATAAGCAAACTTCCTTTCAGAGATTTTGTTGATTTTGATGATTGGATCATCAGAGATGACCTTTGCTCTGGGAGTAGTTTTATCTCTGATGAATCTTCGCTCATAGTCAGGCATGTTCTCTCTGATTCTTGGATTCAGAGGAATGACTAGAGGATCTTCCAGATTAAACTCACAGTAGATATATCGGAAGTGATCTTCTATGGAAGCTTCGGGTTTGTAGGTAAGGAATGTACGAGAATGGGTGAATGCTTTGACTACTCAACCAATGGTTGTCTTTTGAACAAGATCCTCTGGAGGAGCCTGTTCATCAACAACCATGGTTGTTTCTTCAGCAGACAATTGAGCTGACTCTGGTTCCTTCAGCTGTGATTGCTCTTGATTTGGTTCAGAGATATATCCATCAATCTCTGGTGATTCTCTTAATTGTGCTTCAGTTGAAGTATGATGTGGTTGAGCATTTTTGAAAACATACTCTTCAACATCGATTACTTCAACTTCTTCAGCGGCTTCTTCTTCTTTTTCAGAATCAGATTCTGATCCGAAGGCATCTCTCGTCACAATATTTGGTCTTTATAGTGATGAGAATGCATCATCGGAGTTTGAGAAGTCTATTAACTGTTCGTCTTCATCCTCCTACAGAGACCCAATCGCCTCTAGTTCAGCGTTTACAATAAGAACCATTGGAGCCCCTGATGTTGATGGTGCTAAGAAGATTACTGGTACTGGAGATGCAAGAAGCATTTGATTGTCTTCAGCAGAGGTAGAGTTCCTCTCTGTTTCTTTTCCTTGCTCTCTTTTGATAGATCAAGAGGGACTTGACTCTTTGGTTGATTCAGCAACTTTGGGTGATGAAGTCTTCTCCCCCTTTTGAAGGTCTGATGACCCATGAGGCTGATCATCAAGGTCATCAGAGTCTTCAAATATGGCCTTCTTTATGGCCTCTTTAGAGCATCCAACCTCTGGTGCCTTCCTCTTTAATGTTTCTTCTGAAGAAATGGCATGCTTCAGAAGATCTTCAAGAGACTTGCTCTGCTGGCCGACCTTGGTGACAAACTTACTAGAAATAGTCATCATACTTCTGGTAAGGGTTTTGAAAAGTTGTGGAGATCAGCTTTTGTAACAAGCTCTGAAGATATCGTAGGAGATGGAGCAGCAGTTGGTATTGGGATCCTGGCAACCACTTCTGCTAATGACCTCAAGACTTCCTCTTTGAAATTAGAGAAGTCTTCAGATGTTGGTCTGAGAGCAGAAGGAGGTGGAATGGCTTAGAGGAGCTTTGCCTTGGATTCCTGAATTTCCCTGGACAAAATAGAAGAGTTGATAATGATAAGCTTTTCCAGAGCCTCTAGGCGTGAGCTCTAATAGTGGAGTATGGTGCACAACTCAGAGACCTCTGAAGTGAGCTTTGCAACTTCAGAGTTAGATGCAGAGGCCTCTAAGGTCTTCTCCAATGGAAGTTTAATCTCTTTCAGAGAGTCTCTGATTTCATCACCAAAGACTTTGAACTCTTCCTTGGTGACATAATCAGAGGGGTGACCTTAGAATCAACACATGATTCTAATTTTCCCTCGAGTTCAGAGGGAGTGACCTTAGAATCAACACATGATTCTAATTTTCCCTCGAGTTCAGAGGGACCTTATTTCGGAGTTTGTTTGATTCCCCTTAATCCTTGAGAATCCTTTTTCAAGGATTTCTCTAAAAGGGTTCTAATAGGTCTGCCATCATCAGAGCCAGAGGTTGATGATGACGAGAACCTAACATATGTGGATACCTTGCTGTCCAGGCTAAGGAGTCCTTGTGCAAGAAGGTCGTGGCATTGTTTCTCTGACAGGAAATCCTTACGAGAGATGTGAAGTCTCTCTTGATCTAAGGGACGGTCCATGCTATCGTGAGCCACAAAGTCATCATGAGTGTGAGGTGGTGGCATACTCTGGGAGAATGAGTATTTTTGTTTTGGTCTAAGTCCTGTTGGTAGGACTTAGCCATATCAAAGGTTGCCCCTTGGGTGCATGCTTCAGAGGCAAAAGAAGTTGCCTCTAAGCGGCTGACTTGGGAAGGGCTCGAGGTGTGCACCTCTGTTTCAATGTCCACTGGTGCTGGACCACCTTGGACAGTAGATATGTTAGCACGGGGATTGGGGTTTTGGAATCGTTCAGTTGTGCCATCAAGGACATCTTTTTCTACCTTACCACTCTCGGATGCTAGGTTCAGAAACTCACCCTCTGGTGTGCGCTCCAACTCACCTTCCTCTCATGTGACAGAGTTAGGATCTTCCTCAGAGGGAGGGTTGTCTTGTTTTCTCTCGCTCACTCTCATAGAGCCACCCTGTGGTTGTTCTCTGTGAATATTTAGATCAGTATCAGAGATGTCACTCTCGGATTCTATGTTGGGAACTGAAGATTCTACCAAGTGTAGTTACTACTGCTAGTATAAGAGTGGTTACTACTGCTAGAACAAGTTGAAGATTAATACTGCTAAGTGTTACTACTGCTAGTAGAATTACTACTGCTAGTTAAAGTTAGTACTGCTTGAACAAAGTTAGTACTGCTTAGCTAGTTAGTACTGCTAGTAGTTAGTACTGCTTGCAGTTAATGCTGCTGGAAGAGGATACTGCTGCTAAGCATAGTTAATGCTGCTAAAGAGATCCGGATGGAATGTACTACAGCTGGATATACTGAAGATATACTTAGAAGATATACATGGAATATATTCTGAAGATTTGTTTATTCTTTGTAAATATCCTTTTATCAGTATATGTATAGAATGTATAGAATGTATAGAATAGATAGAAAGAACTTTAGATAATTGTTTTTCAAGAGAGAAATCAACCTCAAGGCATAGATCCTAATTCTAGAGAAGTAGAATTCGTATTGGTGAGCCTGTTCATCAATATTGAGGTTGAGTGTGTAATCTTGTAGCTTTAAGCATTCAATACAAGTTTACTGTTTGATATTATATACTGTGTTTTGATTACTGTTTTATCAAATATCAAAGTGTTTTTCCGCAACTTCTTTGATATTAGTTTCTGAGTATTAATTCTTGTTAAGAATTCGATCCTGACAAGTGGTATCAGAGCCTATTGAATCAGAAACATCTATCATGGAAAATCATACAGAATCAAGCAGCAGTTTGGTCTCCAAGGTTCCAATGCTCAAACCCAGTGAGTTTGACATGTGGAAAATAAGGATCAGGCAATATATTCTTCTCACTGACTACTCAATGTGGGATATCATTGAGAATGGTCCTTCTGAAGCTGGAAGAATAGGACCAGATGGAAAAAGACCTCCACCAAAGACAGATGGAGAAAGAAAGATTAGGCAGACAGAGATGAAGGCCTTGAGTACTCTGCTCTTGGCAATCCCTAATGAATATCAGCATCAATTCTGCAACTGCACTGATGCTCAAATTCTCTGGAATTCTCTAGAGAAAAGATTTGCTGGAACTAAGAGTATCAAGAGAAATCAAAGAGATGTTCTTAAACAGCAATATGAAAATTTTACTTCATCAAAGAATGAGTCCATGACTCAAACTTTTGATAGGTTCAACAAACTCATTGGAGAACTGGCCACTGTTGGAGTAAAGATGGATCAAGATGACATCAATAGAAAATTCCTCAGATCTCTTGGGGATGAATGGACTATGTACACTGTCTCTTACAGGCAGAGTGACAATCTGGAGGAGAAAGAACTTGATGATCTATACAATGATCTAAGAGTTTTTGAAACTGAGGTAGAGATCAAGAAGAAACCTACTGGATATGTCCACAATTCTGCACTTCTTTCAGCAGCAACTGATACTACTGCCATTCCTGAAGCAGTTAGTATTTCTGGTGGAGCAAGTTCAGAAAAGGGATCTGAAACAATCTTTGAAGCCTTCCTGTCCAGTCATAGTAACACTTCATTAATCAATGATGATCTGGATCAACTTCACCCTGATGATCTGGAAGAGATGGATATAAAATGGCAGATGGCCATGCTATCTATGAGGGTGAAGAAGTTCATTAAAAGAACAGGTAGGAATAACTTCTCCCAAAGAAGAGAAGATGGAGCTGGTTTTGACAAAACCAAGGTGGAATGCTACAAGTGTCACATGAAAGGACACTTTGCTAGAGAATGCAGGAATGTTGTGTCCAACAACAACCACCAACAAGCCCAGAATGGAGGCTACACTCAGAACAAGAATCCTGCTCAAGCCCTTGTTTCTCAACAAGGAATGGGATTTGACTGGAGTGATCAAGCTGAGGAAGCCATTCAGAATCAAGCTCTTATGGCAGAAGTATCTGATCTCCCATCTGAGGTAATTTCTAACCTTTGCTCTAAAACTTGCATTGACACTGTCAAAAGATACAGGGATCACAATCAAAGTATGTGTGATGACCTCAAAAGGTTAGAAAAGGATAGAAGAGACTATGTTCTAATAGTTGAGAGATTTGAAGAACAAATCAAAGGCTTTCAAGCCAATGAACTTCAACACTCTTATGATACTAACTACTGGAAGTGGGAGAAGAATGAATTAGAGACTAAACTGTCCAAATCCTTAGAAGAGAGTGATAAACTAAAGGAGGAATTGTCCAAAGTCAAACTTGACGTAGAAAAGTTTTCATATGCTTCAAAGGCAATGGATTCTCTTCTAAAGGCTCAGATTCATGATAAGATGAAGCCTGGTCTTGGATACAACAGTACACCTCCTCCTTATAACAACAATTATATCTCTCCTACTTCAGATCTGTTAGAAACCAAGGAGAATAAGGACTTATCTGATAAGGCCTTTAAGATAGACCCTCTGGATGAAGTAGTGATTAAGGATATTACTGAGAAAGAAGCCAGCATGAAGAGAGATAAAAAGATAGGTAAAGAAATCCATGAAGAAAACAAGATAATCACCAATGAGGGATGTGGGAAAGACTGGATAAAATCCAAGGAAATAGAAAAGACCAAAGGAAAAGACAATAAGGTCCATTACAAACAGACCACAGTTGTGAATCCTGCATCTAGTAAACAGTGTGATTGCAATAAAGCAAAGAGCCTACATTCTGGTTTAAAAAGAGGAAATCAAAGAAACTGGAATAATCAATGGGCTCAGAAGCAAGGGGTTGATCTGAATAAAATCAATAGACCAAAACCTTGCTTCATATGTGGCAAGCTAAATCATCTGGCCAAATCTTGTTTTTTCAATCCTATCAATCAACAGATGATCTTTCAAAGATGTAAGCAAAAGTCTGTTGATTATAGAAAGGCTGGAAAGAAACATGTTAAAAAAAGAGGCCCCATAAAGAAAAGAATTTTTAAAGAAAGCATTAAAATGTGGGTGCCCAAAAGCACTAAAACTGTTAGTACTGCTGACAGGGTTAGTGCTGCTGAAGGTTTTACTGCTGCTACCTGTGTTAGTACTGCTAAAAACATTAATGTTGCTAATACAGTTAGTATCTTTTCGAAGGTTAATACTGCCAACACAGTTACTGCTGCTTGCACTGTTACTTCTGCTAACAAGGTTAGTACTGCTAAGCATGCAAGTGCTGCAAAGGCAGTCAATACCTCTAAAACCAGTACTGTTACCAGCACAACTGTTCCTAAGCCTATAATAGTGACAAAATACTCCAAGAATGAGGAGTTAAAATTCAAGAATCTTGTCAAAAAGGAATGCAAGTATTTTGATGAGAAAGGGGTACCCAAGACCACTTTGGCTTGGGTTCCTAATTCATACTAACTGACTTATCTAATGTGCAGGGCAACCAACAGCTCAAGGGAAAGAACATATGGCATGTTGATAGTGGTTGCTCAAGGCACATGACAGGCAACATGTCATGCCTTCAGGATTTCAAGCACATTAATGGAGGACATGTTGCTTTTGGAGACAATCTTACTGGTGGTAAGATAAGTGGAAAAGGTAATGTCACCAAAGGTAAGATGACATTTGAGGATGTCTACTATGTTGATCAATTAAAATACAACCTGTTAAGTGTATCACAGGTTTGTGACAAACAACATAGTATATTATTTACAAATACTGAATGTATGATCCTTGCTCCAGGGTTCAAAGTAGTTGATGAAAGCATGATACTACTAAGAACTCCAAGAAAGGACAATGTATACTGTCTGGATATGGAAAATGTTAAAAGTGATTCATCTCTAAATTGTCTTGTTTCAAAAGCTTCTATAGATGAATCCTCTCTCTGGCACAGAAGGATGTGTCACATGAATTTTAAGACTATGAACAAACTTGTTAAAAACAACCTTGTAAGAGGTTTACCTTCTAAAGTCTTTTCATGTGATGATCATTGTGTTGCTTGTCTTAAAGGCAAGCAGCATAAAACTTCTCATAAGACCAAAGAGATAAATTCTATTTCTTCTTGTCTCCAGTTATTGCACATGGATCTGTTTGGCCCTACAAATGTGATGAGTATAGGCAAGAAATCTTACTGCTTGGTTATTGTTGATGATTACTCTAGATTCACTTGGGTATATTTTCTAAGGACTAAGGATGAGACAAGTGGACTGATCAAGTCCTTTATCCTGAGAATTGAAAACCAATCTAATCAAAAAGTAAAAGTCATTAGATCAGATAATGGGACTGAATTCAAAAATTTTGATCTAAACACCTTTTGTGAGGAAAAAGGAATTGAGAGACAGTATAGTGCTCCTAGAACTCCTCAACAGAATGGTGTTGCTGAAAGGAGAAATAGGACACTAATAGAGGCTGCTAGATCTCTGTTGGCTGATTCAAAACTGCCAATTACCTTCTGGGCTGAAGCAGTTAATACTGCCTGTTATGTCCAAAACAGAGTTCTAGTAGGTAAGCCAAAGAACAAGACACCATATGAGCTTTTAAATAAAAGAAAACCCTTTATTGGATTTTTCAAACCTTTTGGGTGTCCTTGTACCATTCTCAATACCAAAACTCACTTAGGTAAGTTTGATAGCAAAGCAGATGATGGATTTCTGGTTGGTTATTCATCTCAAAGTAAGGCCTACAGAGTTTTCAATTCATCTACTAGAATAATTGAAGAAAGTGACAATGTCAAATGCAATGAGAACACACCAAATCCTATTGGAACTGGTCCTCAATGGCTATTTGACATTGATTCACTAACTAACTCCTTTGGTTTCAGTAGTGATGATCATGCAGGTTCAGGAGGTGAAGGATCAGGGACTACACAAGTTCAAGAAAGTGTATCTAAATCAGTGATCTTTCCCACTCCCACAGTGAATTCTTTTGAAGACTGTGAAATAGAACAAGCTACTGAACCAAGTCAGAGTAGAGATGAAGAGAATGAAGGAGATAAAGAATCAGAAGAAGCAGCTGAAAACACTTCAGTTGAGTTGAATGACTCCAATCTAGAAGCTAATGTTAATGAAGAACCTAGTCATAACACCAGAGTTCAAAAGAATCATCCTCCACAGCTGGTAATAGGAGATATATCATCTCCTATGATGACTAGACACCAGAGCAGACTTCAAGAAATGCAAGATCAACAACATACAGTGCTGTCCTGCTTTCTATCCCAGCTTGAGCCTAAAAAGGCACATGATGCAATGAAAGAATCCAGCTGGATAGAAGCAATGCAAGAAGAGTTGCTATAGTTCAAACTACAAGATGTATGGGATCTGGTAGACCTTCCTAAAGGTCACAGAGCTATTGGCACAAAGTGGATATTCAGGAACAAGAGAGATGAAAGAGGAATTGTCATAAGGAACAAAGCAAGACTAGTGGCTCAAGGGTATACTCAAGAAGAGGGGATAGATTATGAAGAAGTCTTTGCACCTGTGGCTAGGATAGAAGCTATCAGATTATTCCTAGCCTATGCTTCTTACATGAACTTCAAAGTCTATCAAATGGATGTAAAGAGTGCTTTCCTCTATGGTTCAATTGAAGAAGAGGTATATGTCTGTCAACCACCAGGGTTTGAAAACCCAAGCTATCCAGACAAAGTATACAAATTGAAGAAAGCTCTTTATGGACTGCATCAAGCTCCAAGAGCATGGTATGACACTCTGTCATCCTACCTCTTGGACAATGGCTTTGAAAGAGGAGTCATTGATAAGACTCTATTTATCAAGAGAAAGAAGAAGGATATCTTGTTGGTCCAAATTTATGTTGATGACATTATCTTTGGATCTACAAAAGATATCTTGTGCAAGGAGTTTGAGGACCTAATGCATCAAAGGTTTAAAATGAGTTCCATGGGGGAACTTACTTTCTTCCTTGGACTCCAAGTTCAACAGAAGTCAGATGGCATCTTCATATGTCAGTCCAAGTATGTGCAGGACATTTTAATCAAGTTTGGTTTCTCAGATTCAAAACCTGCCAGTACACCTATGGAAACACACAAGCAGATAACTGCAGATCTTGAGGGGGAGGATATGGATGTGCATCATTACAGATCTATGATTGGCTCTCTCATGTATCTCACAGCATCAAGGCCTGATATAATGTTTCCAGTCTGTGTGTGTGCAAGATTCCAAGTTAGGCCAAAGCAATCTCACTTTCAAGTTGTTAAGAGGATATTCAGATATCTCAAAGGTCAACCCAGATTGGGACTTTGGTATCCTCATGACTCACCCTTTGACCTAATTGCATACTCAGACAGTGATCTAGGTGGGGCAAACTTGGACAGAAAGTCTACTTCTGGAGGATGTCAGTTCTTGGGTGCTAGACTAGTTTCATGGCAGTGCAAGAAACAAACCACAGTGTCCACATCTACAACAGAAGCAGAGTACATAGCAGCTGCAAGTTGCTGTGCTCAGGTCTTATGGATTCAGAATCAAATGTTGGACTATGGGGTAACCTTTCTACACACTCCCATCTATATTGATAATAGCAGTGCTATCAGCATTGTAAATAATCCTGTCAAGCACTCTAAGACTAAGCACATTGAGATCAGGTATCACTTCATAAGAGACTGTAATGAAAAGAAACTTATTCAAGTTGTGAAAGTTCATACTGACAACCAGTTTGCTGATCTATTCACCAAAGCTTTTGATGTGGGTAGATTCACATTCTTGGTAACAAGTATGGGAATGATCAACACTGAATAAGCTTTATCTCAAAAAGTGGAAATATAACTGCATATTATAGTTTCTTGGTGCTACTAATCTACCTTTTCAGGGCATACAAAGCAGTACTCAATTCAACCTAAGCTTCAAGGAGTAAGTTGGTTAATACTGCTAGTTGGTTAATACTGCTAGTTAGTTAATACTGCTAGTTGGTTAATACTGCTAGTTGGTTAATACTGCTAGTTGAATTACTACTGCTAGTTGGTTAATACTGCTAGTTAGTTAATACTGCTAGTTGGTTAATACTGCTAGTTGGTTAATACTGCTAGTTGGTTAATACTGCTAGTTGGTTAATACTGCTAGTTGGTTAATACTGCTAGTTGGTTAATACTGCTAGTTGGTTAATACTGCTAGTTAGTTAATACTGCTCGTAGTTAGTACTGCTCTCAGTTAATACTGCTAGTTAGTTAATACTGCTTGTTAGTTAATACTGCTCTAGGTTAATACTGCTTTTAATCCAAATACTATAAATACCCTTTGCCCGCCTAAACGTTCATAACGACTCTTTGCATACTGTTCACTTGCTCTTCTAATCCTTTTTCTCTCAAGAACCTAGTATTCCAGGCAAGAAAATCTCTGTTCAATGGCATCCATGGCTTTTATCGATGAGCACAATGAGATCGCAATGCTGCAGAAGCCCAAACAAGCAGAAGGATTCCACCAGATTGTGGATTTCCTCAAGACAAGTCACATTGCACATGCTCTCACTGTTGCCCCTACCATCTACATCGAACATCAGAGGTTGTTCTGGGCAAATGCCACCATTGTTGCTGAAAATGGTGTGCAAATGATAAAGACAACTGTGTGTGGCAAGCCATTAACAGTTACTGAAGAGGTCATTCGCATCAGTCTACGTCTAGACGATGCCTCTGGTATAACGTCTATCTCTAATGATGAACTGTTTTCCAATCTTACTAGAATGGGGTATGGAGGCCCATTGGGAGTTTTCAAATTCTCAAAAGCAAAGTTTTCACCCCAATGGCGTTTTCTTGTTCATACCCTGATGCATTGCATCTCCAAAAAGACCACTGGATGGAGTGAGTTCAGCAGTCCAATTGCATATGCTTTGGTATGCTTGGCTACATCCAGAAGGTACAATTTTTCAAAGATGATTTTCAGTGATCTTGTATCAAATATGGGAAACAAAAAGAGTTTCTTTATGTATCCCAGGTTTGTTCAAGAAGTAATTAACCAGAAATTGACGGACATACCTCAACCTGTTGGGGTATATGTACCTAAACCCCCAAAAGGCAAGGTATTCTCAAATATGAGAAGATCTGCTGGGGACTCGGAAGGAGTTGACACCCCATTGTTCTCTACAATGATGGTGGTGTCCCAAAACACTGAAGGTATGGCAGCAGGGTCAAGGCCCTCATTAGACCATCCCACTGCTAGCCAAGCCCAACCTTCTCACTCAAAAACTATTCCCCAGTCCATTCTTACAAAACCAACCTCTCCAATTTCCCATACTTATAAGAGAAAACAGGTAAAGAAGGCTCCTTCCCTTCTTGTACCAGAATCCCCTAAGCCTTTAAGCCCTCTAAGGGAGAATACTCCTTTAGAGAATATCCAAAGGGAACCCACAGGGGTGTCTCCCAACCCCAAGGAGGTGCTCTCTGAGGAGGAGGTAGAGCATATGGGTGATGAGGCTGCCACTACTCCTGCTAGCACAGAGGAGGAAAGTGGTAACATCAATAAGACCTCCCCCATGGCAACTTTAAATGAGCAATCATTTGAAGGTCCCTGGTGCCAAGAAACCAAGGGGGTGGATAGTGCTTCTGCTAGGCAGAAGACTTCCACTTCAAAAAGATCCAATGATCCTTCAATAGGGGGTAACACTCCTGGAGAAGGTGAGGACAGATATAACTATGAAGAATTGATGGAAGCAATGGGAAACATCAACCAAGATGTCATCAACCAAGGCAAAGAGCTTGAAGAAATGAAATTGGTCATCTTGTCCCAACAGGTGCAGATTACCAAACTCAAGAAATTGGTTATGAAGCTAGTATAGAAAAAGAAGAAGAGACATTTTGTGCTAAGGAGAAGGATATCAGAAAATGATGCTCCCAAAAAGGGGGAGATCAATATGGAAGAAGCTACAAAAGAGGGGGAGCTTGATGGAAACAAATTTGATGTTGAGGGGGAGCAGAAAGAAGAAACAGAAAAAGAATCAGTGCAAAAAGAAACACAACAAGCAGCAGAAACAGTTACTACTGCTGAACAGAAACAAGCAGCAGAAATGGTGACCGAAGTATTAACTGATCTTGAGATTGCAGAAACCTTACTCAAAGCCAAAAATGATACTCCCAAGGTCACTTCAAAGACCAAAGGAGTAATCATCAAAGAAAAAGGTGAAGTAATCAAGAAAGACAACAGTAAGAAGGAAATGAATAAAGACAAAGGAAAGGCAAAGATGGTAGAATCTGATCAACCAGTCAAGAAGCAAAGGTTGGTTGAATCAGATGAAGCCTTAGCCAGGAAGATGCAAGAGGATCTTGAAAAGGAAGAAAGAGTTCAGATGGAAAAGGACAGGGAGATGGCAAAGGCTCTGGCTGCTGAACTGAATGAAGCTTATCAACAGAGTCTGGCAACTGAAATTGCACAAAAGAAAGCTGCAACTCTGAAGAAATTAGTGGTGAAAAAGGCTGGAAAGAAGAGACAACCCTCACAGACTTTCCTAGGTACCCAAGAGAGAAACAAGATGATTATATTTCTCAAAGGTGCTGTAGGAGTCAGAAAGGAGATGTTCTCAAAGATGTCCTTTGAGAAAATTAAAGAGCTGTATGATTCAGAGATGAAAAAGCTTCAAGGAAATGAAACTGCAAGGGTGGAAATGGAGAAGAGGATGAAAGAAAGCAATGACTTTGATTTCCAAAAGCCCTTTCCAGATGAGCAAGAGACTACACCTAAGAAAGAGGCCACTCTGGGAGAAAATCTAAGGACATTGAAAAGAACAAAGATGATGGCTAGGAGAAAGTCAACTAAGAAGCCCAGAGTATCTGAAGGAGAAGCTGAGAAGGTTGCTGAAGAAGAAGTGGCACCAGAGTCATCTATCCAACCAGAGTCATCAATTCAAGATGATGTCAATTTGTATATAGTAGTGATGGACAAAGTGCCTGAACCAATTTCAGCAGAACCTGTTGGAGTTAAGCCACCTGAGATCATTCACTGGGATATACTGACAATGGAGGGAAAAGATTATATCAGACTCAAGAGGAAGGGTGATAAGTATGAAGTATTCAACACTTGGGTCAAGATTGTCAGAAAATGCTCTAGATCTGATATAGAAGAGATGTTTGACATAGGAATTAAGCTGTATGCAGATCATCTGAATACTCCAGGAATTTCTCTTACAAAACTGGTGATGGAGTATCTATGCATGATGTTCAAACCTGAAGAAGTGGACCAGGTCATCAAGAGTGTGTTTCAAGAAGTCACAAGTTGGACTCTATATGAAACTAGTGGAGTATATGCAGTGACTTTGGATAAAAATCACACAGAATACTTCCTAGTGGATAGAGTATATAATCACACCAGACTGAAGGTTCATGCCATGCTAAAGAAGAAGTTGGGTTGTGCACCAAATTCAGAAATGGCCAAGTACCTAATTCAGAGGATAATCAATCAGAGTTTGGGGCTGAATCCAGACCTAGGAGCATGATCTTTGGAGTTTTGGGAGCATCAAAAAGATCTTCTGGAAGAATATCTGAAGAACTTGACTTCTCTTCTAAAAGTCAAGTTAGGGGGAGATTGTTGGGAACTGAAGATTCTACCAAGTGTAGTTACTACTGCTAGTATAAGAGTGGTTACTACTGCTAGAACAAGTTGAAGATTAATACTGCTAAGTGTTACTACTGCTAGTAGAATTACTACTGCTAGTTAAAGTTAGTACTGCTTGAACAAAGTTAGTACTGCTTAGCTAGTTAGTACTGCTAGTAGTTAGTACTGCTTGCAGTTAATGCTGCTGGAAGAGGATACTGCTGCTAAGCATAGTTAATGCTGCTAAAGAGATCCGGATGGAATGTACTACAGCTGGATATACTGAAGATATACTTAGAAGATATACATGGAATATATTCTGAAGATTTGTTTATTCTTTGTAAATATCCTTTTATCAGTATATGTATAGAATGTATAGAATAGATAGAAAGAACTTTAGATAATTGTTTTTCAAGAGAGAAATCAACCTCAAGGCATAGATCCTAATTCTAGAGAAGTAGAATTCGTATTGGTGAGCATGTTCATCAATATTGAGGTTGAGTGTGTAATCTTGTAGCTTTAAGCATTCAATACAAGTTTACTGTTTGATATTATATACTGTGTTTTGATTACTGTTTTATCAAATATCAAAGTGTTTTTCTGCAACTTCTTTGATATTAGTTTCTGAGTATTAATTCTTGTTAAGAATTCGATCCTGACATTCTAGCTCAGGTTCATAACCTAAATGTGTTGGGGATCTCACCATCGGTTCTGATGGTTGAGCCACACGACCAAGTATAAGACGGGTGTCAGAATCAGCAGGAATGTACTGAAGCATTGTTTGTGTAAACCTTCTCTCATTAGGGTAAGGAGGAACCACTGTTGTTTTGAAGGAGTTCATTATGAACAGCGGAGTTCTTGGGCCTTCTTCAGTGACAGAGAATCTCTCCATGGCAACAGAAATGAAACGAGGAAACAGTACTGAAATTAGTTGTTTGGCTTTAGCCAAATCTTTGTTCTTTTTGTCCACTGCAGTCAGCATCTGACATAATAGAAGATGCGCCATATTAATGCTCCGGTTGAAGAATAGAGCATACATGATAGCAAGAATGGTTGGGTGTGTCTGATCTTGGCTGCGAATTTTGCATGTAAGAGTGCGATTCAACACAATGAACATGAAATTCCATGTAGGAGGAAGGTATTGACGTCTAAACTCACTCAGACGTGTGATCTCCTTGTTGTATCCCAAGTGTAGAAGAAATTGAATGATAACATCCTGAGTAGGTGGTTTCTCAAATTGCTGAATTTGAAGATCTGCAAAAGTGGGCAAGTTGAATTTGCGAGTCAGTGTGTTGGGGGTGATTCTGACGTTTATGCCCTTTTCTCCTAGGTCAATATACCCGACCAACCCTTCTTTATCGTCATTGTATTCACTTGAATACCACCATTGTTGGACAAACCTGAGAGGAACATGGGAAGCATAGTCGGTGAAGACATCTCTCAGTTCGCACTTGCTAAGAAACTCCAGCACAGGATGAAACTGTTCATCGAACTTCATAGGGGTGATGTCCAAATGGTAGTTGTTGCCTTTCACCGGTACATCAAACTGGGCCATGTTGATACTTGGAACTATTCTGCTGGAATCGGCTGAGTTTTGAGCTTCAGCGGCCATTGTTGCAGGTTTTCTTGCTTTTGGGAGAAAGAGTATTTGGGAATGAAAAATCTGAGCACGTAAAGAATAAAGGAGGATGAAATGGGTTTTTATAAAAAAAGGGTAGTGAGAGAAAGGCTAAGGAAACGGCGATTATGTGTTCCAATGTCAGAAAGACATTCCATCATTCCCCTAATTAATAGGTGACACGTATAGGAGAGTAGTGAAGGGACGCTTGGTGTCAGATAATCGTCAGTAGAATTTTAAAAAACGAATGGTTATCCAAAACGGTCACTTATACACGTGTATTCTCTCAATAAATTCCTCGACTATGCCCAAAATGAGAATGAGAATGAGAAAATGAGAAAAGATCAAAGACTCTGATATGAATATCAGCTACTAGATCGGAGACTCTGAGATGAATATCAGAGACAAGATTACTCTGAGATGAATATCAGAGACTAGATCAGAGACTCTGAGATGATTATCAGAGATTAAGATAAAAAATGCTTTCTCCCCCTTGATAGAGCAAGGCTATTTTGCTCCCCCTAGACCAAAGAATGGATGCTTTTGATCTTCTCCCCTTTGACAGATGCTTAGAGATACAAAAGAATGATCTTGACCATTTGTGAAAAGTCCAGAGGCTCTGAAACTAGTTTCAGAGACTCTGGGTTTGAACATTCTACTCATGTCAGAGGCTCTATGTTAGGTAGACATGGTCAACATTCCCACCTTGTTAATTAAGAAATTGAACCTTCGTTCATCTAAAGCTTTTGTGAAAATATCAACAAGTTGAAGTTCAGTTGGTACAAAATACGTTTCAATTGTTCCCTTTTCAACATGATCTTTTAGAAAATGGTACCTTACATCAATGTGCTTTGTTTTGGAAAGTTGTACTGGATTGGCAGAGATGACTATGGCGCTTTTGGAATCACATAGAATTGGAATTCTGTCATACTGTAAGCCATAGTCTTTGAGTTGAGTCTTCATCCAAATGACATGAAAGCAACAACTAGCAGCAGCAACATATTCTGCCTCTGCAGTAGAAGTTGAAACACAGTTCTGCTTCTTGGATGACCAACTTACCAGCTTATTTCCCAATAATTGACAACATCCAGAGGTACCCTTTCTGTCTAGTTTGCACCCTGCATGATCTGCATCAGTGTATGTTGTTAAATCAAAACTAGACAGTTTAGGATACCAGAGACCTAAAGAAGGTATGCCTCTGAGGTATCTAAAAATTCTCTTTACTGCAGACAAATGAGATTCTTTTGGATTTGCTTGATATCTAGCACAGAGACATGTTGAAAACATTATATCAGGCCTACTGGCATTTTAGTATAGAAGTGATCCTATCATGCCTCTGTAAGTCTTGACATCTATAGATTTTCCTGAAGGATCAGAGTCAAGTTTGACTCTTGTGGCAATAGGTGTTTTCATAGAAGTTGAATCATTGAGCTTATATTTTTTTCAAAATGTCAGAGACATTGTTAGACCACAGTCTCATTGGATTCAAGATCATCCAAACTGAAGATCGCAATCTGAAGCTAAAGCCGGAACATCGACTCTCGATATAAAAGTCTATGTCTATTTGTAATAAATGTCAATGTAATTGTATTAGTTTACTTAGATTTAATATCTAAGTTATAGTATTGTAATAGTTAGATAAAGTTAACTTAGTTAGTTTCTAGTATTTAGTTAGTTTACATAATATCTAGTTTAGATATTATGTATATTATTAGGTTAGATATTAGTTAACTTAGGTAACTTAGATAGTTATATATTAACTTAGTTAGACATAATATCTATTTGTTAGATATTATGTAGTTATATTAGTTTAATACTACAACTTGCTCTTGCAAGTTGTTAGGTAGATTAGATTTAGATAATATCTATTCTAGATATTATCTAAGTGTATCAATCAATCTCTCATAGATCAGATCAAAGATAACACATACAAAGACACACATCAAAGTGTAAAAAGAGAGAAAACATAGAGAACACAAATCCAAGCTTCATAGATCAATCCTGTAATCGTTATTTTATATATCAAACAGGATGACATCCAGAGAAGCCCTTGCAATACGAACTGTCATTAAGCCACCAGTTCTCTTCAAAGGAGAATACGAACAGTGGAAGGATAGGTTTCTAAACTTCATTGATAGACACGAGCTAGGTGATTATATCAGAACATCTATTGAAGAAGGGATTATGACACCACCAATGACGACTCATGTAATTGATAACGTGCCTACTCAGGTTGAACTGAAGTATCACGAGCTACAAGATGATAACCTCAGAAGAGCCAAAGGCGACAAATTATCAAAGTCATACATCTTACAGGGGATCCCAAATGAAATATACGTCAAGATTGACTACAAGGATTCAGGTAAAGAAATGTGGGATCAGCTCGAGAAAATGATGTTGGGTTCAAAAATTGGAAATCAGCTGAAGATCTCCAACTGCCTAAATAACTATGAAGAATTTAGAGGCAGGGTGGGAGAAACCTTAGAAGAAACCTATGACAGGTTTGTGACATTGCTGAATGAACTTAGCAAGAACAAAGTTCACAAATCTCAAAATGAGCTGAATATCAAATTCTTTAGTATTCTTCAACCTGAATGGAAAAGATTTGCTCGTCAGATGAAGCATATTAAAGACCTGAATGAGATTCCACTTCACGAGGTGTATGAAACCCTCCGTCAAAATGAAGAAAAGGTGGATGAAATTCTGGATGAGAAGAGTCAAAGAGGAAAGGTAATTGAAGACACAGTCGCCCTTGTAGTCAGAAAGAAGAAGAACAAGGCGACTATATATGAATCAGATGAAGAAGATGAAGGTTGTGCAAACTCAGAATCAGATGAAAATGATCAGCTGAAGCAAGCAATGATGATGCTGACTAGTGCCTTTCAGAAAAGGTTCTACACAAAGCCAACATCAAATAATCAGAGATATTCATCTGGTTCGAACAACTACATTCACAAAGAAAGGATTGAAGGTAGCAGATATGAAGGGAAGAGATTTGAGTGGAGCATATCAGAGGAGAGGAAACCTGAAGAAAGAAGGTTTCAGTCGGAAGGAAAGAGGATAGAGGAGAGGAGACCGGAAGAAAGGAAATTCAAAGCTGAAGGATCAAGTCATCCAGAACCGCCTACATGCTACAACTGTGGCAAACCAGGTTACTTTGCCAAAGACTGTCGTAGATAAAAAGTCAGAAATTCAGACTACTACAAAAACAAGATGCTTCTTGCAAAACAACAAGAGGCAGGCAAGGCACTGATGGCTGAGGACGAATACTGGCTCGATCACTCAGATGATGAAGAAGAAGATGATGAAGAGAGAGAAGAAGCCGTCAACATGTGCTTGATGGGCAAGATAGAATCAGATGTTGAAGCTGATTTTGACAATGAAGAAGAGGAGGTATGTAATCTATCTGATTTAGAATTCATGAATAAAATGCATGCCATGAGTATGAAACAAAGAGAGTTAGAATCCAATCCTAAACAAGATAATGGTGTCATGACAGACAAAAACCAGTTGATACAAAAACTTAGCAATGAAATTGCTAAGAAGAAAGTATTAATTGAGGTTTTACATAAAGAAAATGACACCAATGCTAAGGAAAAAACAATAATTCTAAAAGAGAATTCTGATCTTAAGTCTCAACTGCTAAAAGGTGCAATAGATATTTTTTAGCTTAAAAAGTTGCATGCTTCTTGTACAAAAGAAAACTCTTCTTTACTGAAAAAACTAAAAAGTTTGGAAGAGAAGTTGTATAAAATGGGTCAAACTGAACAAACTATTTTTCTGAACAAACCCAAAGAGGAGATAGAGAGATGGGGAATCGGTTATAAGAATCCTCACTGTCTACAAAAGGGGATGTCTGAAGTTCCAGGACTTTATGATCATCTTAATATGCAATTAGCCCGCAGATTTCCCGCGTTTAAAACTTTTTGGACTAAGCTATCAAAATAGGATGAAGCCAATGAAATGGAAAAACGGATGAAATCAGCTAAAGTTCATCTTCCATTTTATTATGCGAAGTTGAATAATAGTTATGATGAAAACCCAATATACAAAAAGAAGGAAACTCTTTCAAGTGATTTCTTTCTAAGTTATACTGAAAAGGAAATGGAGGCGAAGCCTATCAAAGGTAAATTATATGTCCCTCCTCTCGTTTTAGAACATAAAATTTCTGAACTCGAGACTTCTTTATCAGATGCAAAACTTTTGATAAATATTGAACAAAGCGTTTTTACAACCGTGTTTTCAAATACTGTTCTTTCAAAAGCTTCAAACTCTAAGGAGTTGTCTGGTTCATCAAATAAAGGAATTGATTTTTTAAACTCTGACGGTAGTTTAGATGATGGTTCCAATCTCTTTGAATTTAATACAAAACTTCCCAACCATTCATCATTTGTGAAGAAAACTTTAAGAAAAACCAGTAAGCTTGTGAACAGTGCAAAATCAACGAAAGTTTGCGTTGATAAATCAGTCTCTGTGAACGCTAAGAGTGCTAAAGGTAAGAATTTATCTCAGCATTCACAGAAACCGACCATTACTGGTAATTCCAAGAAGAAGCATTCGTTTGTTGCTCCAAGGTCTAACTCACCAGCTTTACATGTTTCAGATCTGAGAAATCAAAGGCCAAAAGCATATTCTCTGTGGCAACCCAAACGGAACCTTGACAAGACCATCTTAACGTCTAGTAGTGTTAATTGTAATAAGACTTCGCTTACTAAAGATGTTGTAATTGCTGATATTGTTGTTTTGAGCTCAAAACTTGCTGTTTCTCGTAAACAATATACAATGAAGCAATTATTTTAGTTATCTTTATCTGCTGGAAAGTCTTCTTTTTATGATAAACATATATCTATCTCTTGTCAAGATTCTGAAGATTGGTTTGGAAATTACCATGTGCATTCACCTCATACCCATTCTTCACATACTTTTCAAAAGAAAATAGGGTCCAATTTGAAATGGATACCAAAATTTGTGCTAACACAGCAGGACCCAAATTCCAATGGGTACCTAAGGCGAAATCTGTGTTGCAGGCACACAAAGCTTAAAGAGAAAGCGACTTATGATTATGTACAGATCAGGACTCGTTCTTCAAAGTCAAAATAGGTTTTTGGATAATGCAGTTCAAAACCCGAACATCAAAGACAAAATAGGCTATTGAACAAATCAGTTCAAGACCCGCACTTCGATGATCAAAGTGTAGATTCCAATGTTGTCATATACAAATCTAAATTTTCTTATTTCTCTTATGCAGACCAGTCATACGTGGTTCTTGGACAGCGGTTGTTCCAAGCACATGACAGGGCAAAAAGAGATATTGTCCAACTTTAAAGAAAAATATTGTGGAACAGTAAGATTTGGCAACGACCAGTTTTCTCCAATCATGGGATACGGTGATGTACAACATGACAATGTCACTATCAAGAAGGTGAGCTATGTAGAAGGCTTACGACACAACTTGTTCAGCATAGGCCAGTTCTGTGACAAAGACTTAGAGGTCAATTTCAAAGCCAAAAGATGTTCCGTTCGCAATGAAGAAGGCGAAGAACTTTTGGTCGGTAAACGAGAATCAGACCTCTACACAATCAATTTATCAGATGTCCAGACTGACAAGCAAGTTTGTCTACTATCGAAAGCTTCGATGCACCAAAGTTGGTTATGGCATCGACGTCTTTCTCACCTCAACTTTCGGTACATCAACGATCTGGTCAGTGGAAAGCTCGTTAAAGGACTTCCAGGACTGAAATACGAAAGAGAACATCTTTGTGCAGCTTGTGAAAAAGGGAAGATGAAGAGGGCACCTCATAAACCAAAGCCTGAACCAAGTACAAAAGCTCCGTTAGAGTTATTGCATATGGATCTATGCGGTCCGATGCGAACTCAAAGCTTAGGCGAAAAGAAGTACATACTAGTGATCGTGGACGATTATTCGCAATACACATGGGTCAAGTTTCTACGTTCAAAGGATGAGACACGAGATGTCCTCATTACATTCTTGAAGACGACCCAAGTGAATTTGCAGAAACCAGTCAAGATTCTAAGAACAGACAACGGCACAGAGTTCAAGAACAAAAAAGTTAAAGAATATCTCGAATCTGTCGGGATTTCACATCAATACTCTGCTGCTCGTACGCCTCAACAAAATGGAGTGGTTGAAAGAAGAAACCGAACACTAGTCGAGGCTGCTCGTACTATGCTAAGTCAATCATACTTACCTCTGTTTTTATGGACAGAAGTTGTTTCGACCGCGTGCTACACACAAAATCGTTCCATGGTACATCGAAGGTTCAAGAAGACTCCTTATCCGTTAATCAACAACCGAACACCGACAATCAAATACTTCCATATATTTGGATGTAAGTGTTTCGTACTAAATGATAGGGAGAATCTTAACAGGTTTAGCGCTAAGGCAGATGAAGGAATCTTCATTGGATATTCCTCAACAGCGACTGCATTTCGTGTTTACCTAAAGAAGTCAAAGACGGTGATTGAAAGCGTCAACGTCTCATTTGATGAAGATATGGCTTCCGAACAACAACGTTCAGAACCCGTTATAACCGGAGTACTAGCTTCTGGGCAACTCAGTCCAGAACCTGCGTCTTAACAAACTAAATCAGATGAAACTTCAACTTCAACTAACCATTTATCTGATTTAGATTTATTATTTGAATTGTTTTATGATGAATTTCTTGGATCTAATGTAAAGAAATCTGTTATGGTTGACAGGATGGAAGACTTAACGACTACTCATCCAACCAGTACAGATGATTCTATTGAATCAAACGCCCCGATTCAACAAGAAATTACAATTCAAATGCCGACTCCAACAGTTGAAGAAGTTCCATGTAATAAAGAGACAGAAGTAGCTGAAATAGTAGGAGATACTGTACAGATCCATCTACAGCCAGATCAAGTTGTACCTGCTGAGCCTTCTGAACCTACCACTTCAACTGAAACAATCATTCCTCCAGAACAAACAGAAGAAGGTACAAGTGGATTTGTAGATGATACAACTGACATCCAATCATCTAGTCCACTGCCTCATGAACAAAAATGGACCAAAGAGCACCCGATAAGCCAGATAATTGGCGATCCATCAAAACCGGTGCAAACTAGGTCAACATCAATAAACCTGTGCATGCATGACTCCTTTCTGAGCAAGTTCGAGCCAACACGCGTATCGGAAGCACTTGCTGATCCAGAATGGGTGATCTCAATGCAAGAAGAGCTAAATCAGTTCGATGCACTTCAAGTCTGGAGACTCGTACCAAGCCTAAAGGTAAAACCATTATAGGTACGAAATGGGTTTTCAAGATAAAGAAAGACGAAGATGGAGCCGTCATCAGAAATAAGGCACAACTAGTAGCCAAAGGATACAGACAAGAGGAAGGAATAGACTATGACGAAACATATGCTCCTGTGGCGCGATTAGAGGCCATCAGAATGTTTTTAGCCTACGCAGCCCACAAGAACTTCACGGTCTTTCAAATGGACGTGAAGACAGCATTCCTAAATGGAATTCTGAAGGAGGAAGTCTATGTCTCTCAGCCAGAGGGATTTGTCAATCAAGAGAAGCAAAATCACGTATACATTCTCGACAAAGCACTCTATGGTCTGAAACAAGCACCTCGAGCCTGGTATGATCTCCTTTCTAATTTTCTAGTCAAGTCTGGGTTTTCCAAAGGTACGGTGGATACCACTTTGTTTATTAAAAAGGAAAAAGCTGATATCATTTTAATTCAAATCTATGTAGATGATATTATCTTTGGTTCTACTAATACTAAGTACTGTAAGAATTTCGCAAACCTTATGGTGTCTATATTTCAGATGAACATGATGGGAGAGATGAATTTCTTTCTCGGATTGCAAGTCAAACAGTTTTCTATGGGTATCTTTATTAATCAATCAAAGTACATTAGGGATATTCTTCGGAAGTTCCAAATGGAAAATTCAAAACCGATTGGTACCCCAATGGCACCAGGTACTAAGATTGGCAGCGATCCTTCGGGAAAGGCTATTGATATTAGGACTTATCGAGGGATGATAGGTTCTTTAATGTATCTTACGTCGAGTAGGCCAGATATAATGTTTTCAACATGCTTATGTGCAAGATATCAGGCCAATCCTAAAGAAATCCATTTGTCTGCTGTGAAGCGCATATTTAGGTATCTAAAGGGCTCTGCAGATCTTGGTCTGTGGTATCCTAAAGATACTAGTTTTGAACTAACAGCCTACACAGATGCAGATCATGCAGGTTGTATGTTAGACAGGAAGAGCACGTCAGGACATGTGCAGTTCCTCGGTGACAAATTAGTAAGTTGGGGATGAAAGAAGCAACTGTGTGTTTCAACTTCCACAGCAGAAGCAGAATATGTAGCTGCTGCTAGCTGCTGTTCTCAGGTCTTGTGGATGAGAACTCAATTACGCGACTACGGTTTCCACTTCAACAAGATCTCGATATACTGTGATTCCAAGAGCGCCAAAGCAATAACGGCGAATCCTGTTCAACACACGAAGACAAAGCATAGAGACGTCGGGTATCATTTTATCAAGGATAATATAGAGAAAGGAACAATTGAACTTTTCTTTGTAAAGACTGAGTATCAACTTGCTGATTTGTTAACCAAACCTTTAGACGAAAAGAGGTTTACCTTTCTAGTCTCGAAGCTTGGTATGCTAAATCTCAAAGTATAACCAGTAATTACCTATAAAAGTTTTCAAATTGTATACTTTTTCATCCTTATCTTATTCTTAAATCTGATTGCTATCTGCAAGTTAACATTTTGTTCAAGATAGAAGGGGGAGTATGAGAAGAAATTGACATCTGGTCAATATTACTTCGAGGGGGAGCTCATAAAATTTGCATATACCTTTTAAAATGTCAAATTTTTTTGTAATGCAAGAATTTAGGGGGAGCTCTTCAAGTCAAAAAGGGAGTACGGATATGACTTCTGATTACTTCTGATCAGAACTCGTACTTTAAAAGTTTTACTGCTTTTTGTCTTTTCAATATAAGTGAATAATTATTATTTTGACTTGACATTAGACTTTTGCAGAATTTATGAGAGAAGCTTACAAGTTCATATGTTTATGACTTTACCCTTAGCTTCATGAGATGAAAGATCACTCGTTAAGGTATAAACCTTTATCTTCATCTCACATATGGTTGAAAGAAGGACAACTTTCAATCATAAAAAAACATTGTTTTTAATGTTCAAAACACTTCCCGATTTTTCATCACATTTTATATTTTGGGAGTGTATTTTAAATGTTTTCATGATCTAAATTGTGCTTTAACTGAAATAGTTAAACCAATCTGAGCATCACATGCATCATAGGAAAACAACGAATCATTGTGCTAGGTATTAACACAACTTCTGTGGAATCACCTTAACCAGTGATTTCTACCCAAGAAGTTAATCCTTAGTGATTGAGTGTGAAAATAGAAAAGAAATGAGTGTGATTAGAGTAAGCAAAAGGTTTAAAAGAAAGAGCGTGTGAGAACAGAGTTAAAAGAATATCACAACTCTGCACCAACTTTTTCTGAGCCGGGTAGCCATAATTCTAGTGATTCACAATTCTTTGGTGATCATTATTGAAACATGCAACTAACCTATGCCAACTCTTGATCAAACCTCACCATCTACTCATTTTCTTCTCAAATAGATAATGTTTCATTTTCAAAGGGGATGCATCACATTTGCTATCTGATTTTCATTTGGAAAATCTGGATATTGAAAAGAAGGAAGTCTGCCCCAGCTTCGCACTTCAATCATGCACATTGAGTCTGTGTTTAACTTATTGTTGTCTCAGTGGTTTACACAATTTCAAGCCAATAAGCAATCATCTATGCTTAATTCTTTCAACACAAGCACGAACACACAAGGAATTAGTTTCTTTGTCATAACGTTTATAGAAATTACCTTTGTGGTGTTTCGATGATTAAATGGAAGCCCTAGGGGAGTCAACATCAAACAGCTCCTTTCCCATGTGTATTCGTTACACACAGTGACCTAGTGTTACTAACAAGCATTCTAACTGATTCATTAGTTGATTTCAGGTGTTACACGACACATTTGTCTGGATTTGCAAAGATCTAGATGAATCTCTTATGAATTGACGAACCAGGGGCTCTAACCGCAAGATTGACATTTCTTACCACAAATTTTGATGAAGTCGTTGCACTTAACATCAAAAAGGGGGAGAATGACTACAGAAGAAATGGCAAAGATCACATGTTTCAAGAATCAAGTCCACTCTTCAAAGGGAGAGTTTGTTAGATTGAAGACATGTTGATTAAAGAGAAAGAGATTGCATCTTCTGAGCTGAACAAGAAGATCGAATTGGATAAATCTTTTTATTAAATGATCTTGATCCAAAGGGGGAGATTGTTAGACCACAGTCTCATTGGATTCAAGATCATCCAAACTGAAGATCGCAATCTAAAGCTAAAGCCGGAACGTCGACTCTCGATATAAAAGTCTACGTCTATTTGTAATAAATGTCAATGTAATTGTATTAGTTTACTTAGATTTAATATCTAAGTTATAGTATTGTAATAGTTAGATAAAGTTAACTTAGTTAGTTTCTAGTATTTAGTTAGTTTACATAATATCTAGTTTAGATATTATGTATATTATTAGATTAGATATTAGGTAGGTTTATAGTTTTATATTGCAAATTGTAGGAAGTGTGTTCAACACACTAGGATTAGATTGTGATATCTCTAACAACCCTCTCTAGATCAGATAAGATCACACATACAAACACACACATCAAAGTGTAAAAAGAGAGAAAACATAGAGAACACAAATCCAAGCTTCATAGATCAATCCTGTAATCGTTATTTTATATATCAAGCAGGTTGGTAATCTTATTGTGTTGTTATTCTATAAACTTGATAAGTATTGTTGGACCGACAGACATACTTAGATTGACTTATAAAAGTTTGTTTTACTTGTAATCCCAGAAAGAATGTTAGTTCTCCCATGAGACTCATCTCAAATTCACTCTTCATCAACTCTGAAAACCTATCACAATACTTTTGATTTGTAGATCCAAATATAATATCATCAACATATATCTGTACTAAAAGCATCTCATTTTTGTACCTTTTTATGAACAAAGTTGTATCAATTGTACCTTTTTCAAACCCATTATTAATCAGAAATGTGGACAAAGTAGCATACCAGGCTCTTGGAGCTTGCTTAAGTCCATACAGAACTTTATCAATATGATAAACATGGTTAGGAAACTCTGTATTTTCAAATCCAGGTGGTTGTTGAACATAAACTTCTTCATTTAATGTACCATTTAAAAATGCAGATTTAACATCCATTTGATACACTTTGAACCCTTGGTGTGCAGCATAGGCTAAGAAGATTCTAATTGCTTCTAGCCTAGCCACAGGTGCAAAGGTTTCATCATAATCAATACCTTCTTCTTGGCAATATCCCATAAAGGGGATCAGTCCTTAAGACTTTACAAAACCTGTACAGATATAGAATTCAACAACAAACTAATCTAGACACATCTATCTGGATTACATCAGATATCCATCCATAATTCACCAAAAGAATGAGACTTAACAATTGCCCAGTTACAATACTAGTCATCTCAAGAAGCATCGAGACCAAGCCCGTCTCTCAAAACCCTGGCAACCCACCGCTAAGGGAATCCTGTTATACATATCATTTGAGAAAAAGTGTTAGGCTTAAAGCCTAGTGAGAACATACAGTTTATTCAAAATCAGAGATATAAATATAAGTATCATAAGGAAATGTTTTCATAAAGGTTTAATTTATAAAAGATAACATTTTGCCACAACCAGGCCTTTTCGGTCCAAAACTCATTATACGATGACAAAAGGACCAGTTTACCAAGGATGGTGGCGTAACACAAAGTAGGCCAAAATCCGAGTTATGAGCTAAACACCTAGAATCCAAGGATACGAACACATAGGTCCGTGCTACGATGTGAGATCGCACCCCCAAGCAAAACCATTGTATACTCCTTCACTAGGATCACTATGAACCACGGCTAGTATCCGGCCTCACATAACCGTACCAAGTTGCCCTCTAGGAACATATGCATCCATAGTTACAAAATGGGGAATATGACCTCCCAATAATACAGTCGACTCAAAACCTAGGGATCCAATAGTAATGGTACAGACTCATCACAACAACATATGTGACCAACCATAAATAAACATATGGTATTAACACATTTTATAACCAAGATGCCATTTCCAGTTCAACTTCTGGTAAGAACGAAAACCATTAAAATGAGTTCATAATCATTCTTTTCACATATCCACATAAAGTGCAAGTAAAACATCATTTTACTTTTAATAAGGCGGAACCAGTCATTAAAATGTAGTGAACATGAAATCATACCGTAGAAATACTTCAGATTTCGCAAATAAGAGTTTTGACATGTATAAAGTTTGTAAAATGGTAGTAGGAACTCACCAGTAGGTTTTTAGAATAAAACCCGGAAAACCAGATAACGATCACGACGAAGAGGTGAAGCTTAAAACACCGACCCCTTGCTAGAAACACCGAAAACTAGCAACCAAACGAGACTTGAAGATCGAAAAGAAGAAAAAGAGAGAAAGGAAGAGAGAGAGAACTAAGATTTGAGACATATGAAATATCTCTCAAATCTAGATATTTAAGACATCCTCAAAAAAGTCGTGCGCCTTCAAAGAAGGAAATGCGCACGACCCGTGCGCTAGCACTGTGCCTCGGCCCTGGATCCTACGCACGACCCGTGCGTTTTCTCTGAAGGAGGGCGCACGACCCGTGCGCCCTGTAGGAAGCCCCAAAAACTTCCTTTTCCTCTAACCAACCTCGCAAAATGGCTAAACGAAATTCGGGGTGTTACAATCTGGTTTTGACTCCATCTGAAGATGATCCAATGATTTGATCATGGGGATGATCCTTTGTCCATCTTGTGACTGGAGCATGAATATGAGGTGGAGTTTGAGCTTCAGAGATAACATTTGGTGACATCTTTGTTGTACTGTTCAAAGGCTCTAAAGTGAATTCCAGAGATGGTGAAGCAGGATTTGAAGTCTCTTCAAGAGATGTCTCTGGAAACTCTTCAGATGTCTCTTGAAACTCTTCAGATGTCTCTTGTTCATCTTCTGCTTCTGAAGAGAATTGTCCTTCAGTTTGTCTTGATTCATTTCTTGAACCTGTATTCAAAGAAGCAGAAGTTGTGACTTCAGAGGGACCAAAGAGAGTTGTACCTATATTTTGAGGTTTTTCTGAAGTTGCTCTTTGAATATCTCTTAACATAAACTCTTAGTTTTCATCATCAAATAAGTCTTCAAATATTTTGTTTAATTCAGATTCTCTTATCTTTGATGATTCAGAGATATTTTTGGCAGTTGGATTGACATCATTGGTGGCAAGACTTCTGTCATCATCAAAAGATACATTGATACTCTCTTGTATTGTTCTTGTTCCAAGATTGAACACTCTGAAGGCTTTTGAGGCTAATGAATATCCAATGAATTTGCCTTCATCTACTTTCCTGTCAAACTTTCCAAGAGACTCTCTATCGTTCAGAATATAACATCTGCATCTAAAAACATGGAAATTTTTTACATTAGGTTTCCTATTGTTAATGAGTTCATAAGATGTTTTCTTGAATCTTTTGACAATGGTAGCTCTGTTTTGAGTGAAACAAGTTGTTGCCACTGCCTCTACCTCTGCCCAAAAGTTTGTGGGAAGATCAGATTCTGCAAACATTGTTCTTGCAGCTTCAACAAGTGTTCTATTTTTCCTCTCAACAACACCATTTTGTTGAGGGGTTCTTGCTGCAGAGAAGTTAGGAGTTATGCCTTATTCTGAAAGATATGAGTTGATTTGGCATTTCTGAACTCTGTCCTATTATCACTTCTGAGCTTATGAACTTTGCTATTGAACAGAACCTGCATCTGTTTAACAGCCTTATTAAAATATCAGGCACATCAGACTTGGCTCTAATGAATTCTATCCAAGTATATCTTGAGTATTCATCAATCAGAACTAGAATATACTTTTTACCTGATAGACTCTGCATAGAAATAGGACCACAAAGGTCCACATGTAGCATGTGCAAGGGTTTTGGACAGTTATTATCACTTTTGGTCTTGTGGGAAGATCTTTTCATTTTTCCCATTTCACAAGTAGAACAAAGATGATATTTGTTAAACTTTAGAGTTGGTAATCCCTTAACCAGATTTAGCTTAACCAATTTATCAAGTGAAGAAAAGTTGAGATGAGAAAACTTTTTATTCCAAAGCCAGACATCTTCACTGTTTAGAGATACTAGACAAAGTTTCTGTGAGTCAGTTCTTATGTGTTTGGTAAAATTCATTCTATATAGATTACCCTTTCTGTCAGCTCTGAGCATTTCTTGACCTGTTTTTGAGTGAAGAAGTGAACAATGTTTTTCTTGAAATTTCACATCAAAACCATGGTCACAAAGTTGACTTATGCTGATTAAATTGTGTTTTAATCCATCAACATAAGCAACCTTTGATACAGAAACATTACCTCTTGTTAGCTCACCATAACCCTTAATCTGCCCTTGCATATTGTCTGCAAAAGTTTCTGCTCCTCCAAATTTAGTTTTGTAAGAGGATAGTAACTTCTTATCTCCAGTCATATGCCTTGAACATCCAGAATCTAAGTACCAGATTGGCATAGACTGTTTCTACAAGACAGATTAGAGTTTCTTAGGTACCCATCTCATTATAGGTCCTGTTATGTTAGGTTTCTGATGATTTCTTTGGATATTTGCCTTTTCATCTTTTGAGGTTTTGGCAAATTTGTCCTTTTTCTTTTGAGTCTTTGTCTCTGAATTTTTATTCAGAGACTGGTTTAGAAAGCAATGACAACCTCTGAAGTGATTTTTCAGTTTTATCAAGAGTTGAATGCAATTGCAATTTACAGAACAAGAAGAATTAGAAGCAAAGTTTTTCATTTCATTAAATGTATTTGATACATTTTGATTCTTTTTCAAATTAGTACTAGGAATATTACAAGTATTCCTAACTACTTCCTTTCTTCTAGCTTGAAAGACAACCTTCTTTTTAAGTTGTCTTTTCTTGTTTAAAAACATCCTCTTCTCTTTGTTGCTCACTGCACAAACAGGATCAAAATGGTTAATTTCTTACCATTTTCCTTTTTGTTAAGGAGTAAACTTGATTGGTTTATAAGTGTAGAGTTGAGAAGTGTTAGTTTTGTTCTTTGCTTTTTCTTGTAATTATTTTTCAAGGTCCAGAGAAGTTTTTGCTTGTAGACACATGTCTGCAAAATCAGGACATATTGGTATTATGGGTTTATTTTTCAAAACAGAAATAGGAATGTTCAAAATTCCAGAACCAACAGTCTCTATCTGTTTATGAATTACTTCCTCTGGTCTACAGAATATCTGTTCATATATCTCTGGATCAGATTAAGAATCAGAGTCAAGAAAGTCTCCTTTAGCCTTGGCAGAGATAACTACCTCTGTAGGTTTCTTGATTTCCTTGGGTCTAGAGACTTTAATGATTCTTTTCATGTTGTCTTTCTTTTTTAAATCAGCTATGACATTTTCTTTATTTATTCTTTTGATGTCATCCTCAAATGTAGTTTTGATGCATTCATCTGAGATTGGTGAATACAGAGGAGCATCTGGATTAAGTGAACTCTGAGGTTCATCTTCAGAAGTACTTGTTTCAGAGGTACTTGTTTCAGATGTCTCTGATTCTTTTGTGGTAAATGCATCAAACTTGAAATTTTCTCTGGGATCATTGCTCTGAGGTTTTGTGAAAAGTACCTCTGAAGTTTCTTTTTCTATCTTTAAGATAGGTTCTTGAAAGTTTTTTACTTCAGAGTATGCAACATTTTAAAAAATCAGAGCTCTTGCTTTTGACCCTTCTGAGGTTTTTGTTCTCTTGAAATTGTTCAGAGATGGACAGTCAGAGCTCTGGACCTTTCCTATACATAAAGTTACAGAAAGTGAAGTTACAGAAAGTGGAAGAAAGTGAAGTTTTCTTCAATCCAGTGAATGAATCTAATTCATTGAATCCCAACCCTTGAATCCAGTGAAACCATTTATTTTTATATGGACATCTTGAGCATCTAGAAAGCTTCTGATTTGAAGTTCTTTCCTTTTCCAGAGATTGATGTAGGATTTCTCTTTTTTTTAGCAGTGGAAAGATCATTTCTTAGACTTCATTGATCAACATGAATTGAGTGATTATATCAGATTATCTTTGCAGGATGGAATGATGAAAATTCCAACAAAGTTTTACTCTTATCCAGGAGCTTATGGAATTTTGCAAAGAAAAGAGGTTCCAATATATCTTAACGAATACACAGATGAGCAGAGAAGGAGACATGAAGCTGATAAATTTGACAAAGTTTTTGTTTTGCAAGGAATTTCAGATGAGATTTCTAGTCAATTTAGATATCAAAAAGGCTACAACAAAACAGTTGTGGGATCAGCTTGAATCTAAATCAAAGTTGTCTTCAAGAGAAAAGGTAAAGATTTTGGAATCTAAGAATTCTGAGCTGAAAAGAAAGATCTCAGACTTTGAAAATCAGATTGTGCAATTTCAGCAAGCAACGTCTATTGAAAAATAACAAGGAGATTAGGTATAGAAATCAGTAGTATTATTGAATGAAAAATGCAAACTACACTACTATCACAAGGCAACCGTAGTCTACATTATAAAAGACTGGAAATTACACAAAAATGAAAAGTTAACCTAAAACATAACTACAAGATTCCTATATATACCCCATATCCCTTGTATACATTGTAAACCCAAACCCATTACAAGGCCCAATACATTTATATGTTGATTACTTTATAAAACTTCCAAATAGAACATAAAATATGTTTTAACATTCTCCCCCTAAGTTTTGTAAAGTAATCATTCTCTTATCAGCTCCAGCTTCAGCTCCTCTCCCCCTTGATTTCTTTATAAAACTTAGTGTTGCATAAACTTCAAAGCATCCTCTTTCTCCCCCTAGAAAGTAGCTCTTATCCTTGAAGTATCAACTGAAATATCAGATCTGATGTAGACCATAACCTTGACTGAGTGCACATCAAGACAATTTTTATCTCTAGTAAACCCAACACATTCCTTAATGCCCACAAGAATGATATGTGTGGATTATGGAGTGACACCCAAGTGCATCTTCAGTGTATAACATCTGATATGTCTTTGAACCATGAGTTGAAGTAGCAATTCAGCTTAAGAACTTCATCTGATAAGCATACGAGCGGTAGCATCCAGTGAAAACACTACAAGGCAAGGGTTAGAAGGTAATCAATTGTTCAACAACTTATAAAAGATACTCATACTGACTTATTTCCAGAATACTGAATAATCAAATCCAGAACTCCTTTCTTCATGAATCAGCTGGATGATTATAGGCACTCAGAATTCTGAATTACAACTCAAGTAGCAGAACAATGATTGCAGTCACTCACACTACTGAGTGATCAAGTCAGAAGAATGATAAAGTGCTCTCAGCGGTCTAACCACAAAAGAAGTTTTCCAGTCTGATGATTGCAGATGCTCAGGCAGCTAACTCAATCCAAGCAGAGACCAAATCATCAAATCCAGAATTTGAAAATCTTGACAGACATGAGCACTCGTGTAAGAATAGATCAGTTGCTAATGATATGTGACCAACATATGATAGGAGTGATGTCACATATGCATTTCGCATATAAATCTCAAGAACAAGGCAAACTTGCATGAAACAGGGTTCAGAATAGTCAGAATTTTCAAAAAGTTCATCAACTTTCGCAAACAATCAAAATTCGCAGATCACTGTAGCAATTAGAGCACAATTCGCAAGATGGCATAAGACTAAACCACAGTTCATAGAGGCTTGCATTGCGAATTCTCAACTTTTGCAAGCCTCATAAAAGCGAATCCTCGCCTTTCGCAAGACACATGTCTGCGAATCTTTCACTTCTCGCAGCCTTCTAACCTACGAAATCTAAACTTAGAACATTTTAGAAATATGGAAGCCACTTTTCGCAAAGACTTTATATGCGAAATATTTGACATTTTGAACCAAGTGGCCTGTGAATCCTTAGAATTCGCACACAACAGATGCATAGTAGCTTGCGAATCCTTTGACTTTCGCACTAAGCTTCTTGCGAAATCCACACTTGTAATTTTGTTGTGTCCAATGTTCCTTCTGCGAATTCTTTCAAACAAACTTCTTTCTACGAATCCTTCTACCATCATTCTGCGAATCCTTCAACTTCTGCGAGTTCTTTCTGAATCTTGCGAATTTCGTGGATCTGGAACGATTTTCACCAAATCTTCAACAAAAACATCAATACATTGAATTCTGAGTTGAGATTTTATCCACAGGTTCGAAAACATATTTGGAGTACATTTGTAGTTGATCACTTTGTCTAAATCTGACTCTAAAAGAATTTTTGATCCAACCACAGTAAAAAAAAATCTAACTGAATAAACTCAAAATCGACATATTCGATTTTCTGAGATGAAATTGATGCAATCAATTGATTCAATAATGATAAACTTTAACAACGGAATCAATTAAACAACAAAGAACAATCAATTTCACTATAAATCACAGAAATCGAAATTTTAAACAGCGTTGTTCTATCAAACCAATCAGTCTCCGATCGTGTAGAAAAATACATCTTTGTTTAGCTCTGATACCACTTGATAGGTCCATTGAGATCATGATTGGTATTGATTGAAAGATAACAAGGAGATTAGGGATAGAAATTAGTAGTATTATTGAATGAAAATGCAAACTACAGTACTAGCACAAGGCAGCCATAGTCTACATTGTGAAAGACTGGAAATTACACAAAAATGAAAAGTTAACCTAAAACATAACTAAAAGATTCCTATATCTTGTATACATTGTAAGCCCAAACCCATTACAAGGCCCAATACATTTATATGTTGATTACTTTATAAAACATCCAAATAGAACATAAAATATGTTCTAACACTTTTTGAAAAAAGTTGGTTAAGGCAACAGAATTGAGCCTTTCATACTCAGATTTTTTTACTTCTTCTTCTTTAACTTTTAAAACTTTCTCAAGTTTTTTGAATTTTTCTGAGAAAGATTTTTCTTTTTGCTTCTGAGCTTTTTCAAGTTCAGATTTCTCAACAAAAATGTCTCTCTTTTCTGACTCAAGAAGATCTTTCTCTCTTTTGTAAAAACTAAGATCTTTAATCATTTCTTTCTTTTTACTTTTTCCTCAACAAGTTTTTGCTTTAAGTTCTGAAACTCGTTTGTTAGCTTAATAACATCCAATTCAAGTTCACTTTGAGAAGTGAAAGGAGAGTTTACCTTGTCAGAGCAGTCCTCTGATGATCCATCAGTCTGATCATCTGCAAAAGCCATACCACAGAGATTGGTAGGTTCTTCCTCTCCATCGCTTGTAGAGTCTGACAACCAGTCTTCCATCTCTGCAACAAGTACTCCTTCTCTGACGTTATACTTGTATTTGTTCTTGTAGTAGTCTTGATCTTTGATAAGCCTGCCTCTGCAATTTGCAGAGAAATGGCCTGGCTTTCCACATCTAAAACATCTCCCATCATTTTGATTTGGTGGAAGAGCAGCAATTGATTCTGTCTTCTGAGCTTGTAGTTGTGGCTGGAAGTACCTCTGAGGTTGAGGATACCTTGGCTAAAATGGTTGTTGAGTTCTTGATTGTTGAGTAGTTTCATGATTGGTGAAATGAACACCCTTTTGATCACTATGCAGAGTAGATCTGGGCTCTTGTTGATAATCAACTTTCTGAAATCTTCTTTCTAGATTTCCTCTTCTTTCTTCATCATCTCTTCTTCCTTCAAAAACTTTCTTGCCAAATTTCTTATTAAATTGATGAGTGATTAATGCAAGAGATTTGGCAAAAGCATTGATGTCATCATCTGAGTCTGAATCTGAGTGTTCAACTTCTTCAATCATCAGAACCTTCTTGGATTTTCTTTTAGGTTCCTTCTTCAAATAGTTATTTGTTTCTACTTTTCGGCTTTCTTGTTATACACCTTTTTGTTTTGAAATGAGTGCAAGTGATTCTCCTAAAGAGGTTTTTGATTTTTGTTTAACAACTTCTTTTTCCTGTGCTACCAGAGTGCCACAAATATCAGTAAATGACTATGATTCAAGATTTTGATTGTCTTGTATTGACATAGACAGTTGTGACCATTCTTCATTTAAACTTTTAAGAAAAAGAACATTGTTTTCTTCTTTTGTGCTCATAACTCCAAATTTTCTGCATTTATTGATGAGAATGTTGAACCTTGAGTATGTTTGGTGCAAGGTTTCTTCAAGTAGTGCATGAAAATCATGATATTCATTGATGCATAGATTTCTCCTGTTTTTCTGAGTTTGTAAGTCAACTTTAAGTTGATTTAACAACTGATCCCATATCTCTTTTGTAGTTACACAAGAATCAAGTTATTGGAAGATATCATTGGGAATGGACATAATGAGTAATTTAACAGCTTTTGAGTCATTTTCCATCATTTTAGATTCTTCTTCAGTGATGTTTGATGTTTTCTTTTCATGGTATGTAAGTATTTCAGGAGTATCTACTGTTACTGGAACTCTTGGTACCAACACCATTGGTTGGTGAGGTCCATCATTCACTGATCTTAAAAGATCCTTATCTTCCATTAAGGATATTCATCCCTTAGAAGTGTAGGAGGTTTGGTTAATGATCCAGGTGTATAAATGGCACTTATACTTGAGTTTGCTATTTTGTGAAGAAAAGATGAAGATTTGAAGAACTAATGCTTTTCTATGAAGATCTTTTATCAAAGAATGTAACTCTGATCTACTTTCAAATCTGGAGCATATGAAGTTCTTTTAATAAACCAAGGTTTATATGAACATGCACATATTTTAAAAGCTTGAATCAGTAAGATATAAATCTATCCGAGTATGCAGATATGATCTTTCTTTGTTTAGAAAACAAAGGAGGCTCTGATACCATGTTAGGTCTGATTTTATAATAATCATTGTATTTATAGGCGTGGTCAAATACTGTGTTTAGAGTCTAATTTTGTGTAGTATTGACCAAGGGTATTTAAGTCCCTTTAGTCTTGGTTCTTTGTAAGAACTTCACGTGCATTCAATACATTTTGTTACTTTGCGCTTACATTGCTCTCTCTCTTTACTTTCTCTCTCTAGGATTTAGTTGATCTTGGACTCACAATTGGTATCAGAGCTGTTCTAGATCTTGAGAGAATTGAGAAATTGTGTTTTTCATTCCTGAATGTAGAATTAATCGAAAATTTGATCGATTTTCTTGAATTTTTCAAGAAAATCTTGTTTTCTTGATTTTTCATCAAATTCAGATGTGTTTGTGATCGAATTTTGTTGAAATTTGTTTTTGTTGAACTCGATTTTGATAGGAGAACATATTTGTTTAATATATTTTTGCAAGAAAACCAAGTTTTGATCTTCGATTTTGAGATATTGTGATTTTATGAAAACTCGTTTTGAGCGTACTGTTACATTCTTGAAATATCGATTTCGTGGTTTTTAATCAATTTTGTTGATTGAAATGTGTTAGAAACCTGTTTTCGTTCAAATCTGTGTGTTTTTGTTGGATTAATTTCATGGTTATAATCGAATCTTGCAAGTTTTACTTGGTTTTCTTCGGTTTGCGCTACATCTATAGTTTGCGCGAGTTCATACTAGTTTGCGCAAGTTCATATTGCTGTTCTAATCTTTGTGTTAGTGTATTTCAGGTTTTCGTCTCAAGAAGTAACTTTTCGTATTGGGTTATTAACGCAAAGCGAACTTTGTGTATCCCGTGTATCATGAAAAGCTACTTTGCGTACTTCACAGCTTACGAAAAGTCCTGTTTGCATAACAAGCTTCTAACGCAAAGTTCAGTTTGCGTATTCTATTACTCACGCAAAGCCCAGTTTGCGTAATCTGCTACTCACGCAAATTCTATTTGCGTCTTACTCGTCTCACTCAAAGTTCTGTTTGCGCGACCTTCTGCTAACACAAAGTTCTGTTTGCGTATCACTTGGCTTACGCAAATCTTGTTTGCGTCTCACTCAGCTCACGCAAACTTAAGTTTGCGTTTCCTTCTGCTCAAGAGAACCTCAGTTCACGTCTTCAACTTCTCAAGAGAATCAAGTTTGCGTCTCCTGTTGTTCACGCAAAGTTCAGTTCGTGCCATCAACTAGTCATGCAAATCTCAGTTTGCGTCTTCTTCTGCTTGCAAAAACCTCAGTTTGCGTCACTAGCTTCTCACGCAAACCTCAAGTTTGCGCCTGTCGGTCCAACAATACCTATCAAGTTTATAGAAACAACATCACAATATGATTACCAACCTGTATTGATTATAACAAACGAGTTACAAGGTTGATCGATTAAGCTTGGATTGTGTTCTCTATGTTTTTCTCTCAAATACACCTTTTAGTGTGTGTTTGTGTGTGTATTCTTGATCTGATTTATGAGAGATTTACTAGAGATACACTAATATCTAACTTAGTGTGTTGAACACACTTTCTACAACTTGCAACAATAAGTTGTAATATAAAACAATAAAACAAAATAATATCTAAATATTAGATATTATATCTATCTAACTAATATTATAACTAACTATACTAACTAAGTTAACTAATATCTAACATACTAGATATTAAGTTAACTTTTACAATAATAAACAATTACATTGATTACTTTGACATTTATTACAAATAGACATAGACTTTAATATCGAGAGTCGACGTTCCGGCTTTAGCTTCAGATTGCGATCTTCAGATTGGATGATCTTGAATCCAATGAGACTGTGTCTTAACAATCTCCCCCTTTGGATCAAGATCATTACGAAAATGATTTTAGCAATTCAGTCTTCTTGTTCAGCTCAGAAGATGCAATATCTTTCTCTAGCTCTTAAATCAGCATGTCTTTTTCTACTTTCTTTAGAAGAATTCAGTCTTTGGCGTGATTCTTGAAACATGTGATCTTTGCCATTTCTTGTGTACTCATTCTCCCCCTTTTTGATGTTGAGTTCAACGACTTCATCAAAATTAGATGTAAGAAATGTCAATCTTGTGGTTAGAGCCCCTGATCCGTCAATTCAAAAGATATTCATCCAGATCTTTTCAAATCCAGACAAATTAGTCATGTAACACCTGAATCAACTAATGAATCAGTTAACATGCCTGTCAGTAACACTAAGTCACTTTGTGTAACAAATACACATTGGAAAGGAGTTGTTTGATGTTGACTCCCCCAGGGCCTCCATTTAATCATCGAAACACCACAAAGGTAAATTTCTATAAACGTTATGACAAAGAAACAAATTCCTTGTGTGTTCGTGCTTGTGATAGAAAGAATTAAGCACTTGATGATTGCTTATTGGCTCAAAAATGTGTAAACCACTGAGACAATAGTAAGTTAAACACAGACTCAATGTGCATGATTGAAGTACGAAGGTGGGGCAGACTTCCTTCTTTTCAATATCCAGATTTTCCAAATGAAAATCAGATAGCATATGTGTTGCATCCACTTTAAAAATGCGAAACACTTTCTTGTTGAGAAGAAAATGAGTAGATAGTGAGGTTTGATCAAGAGTTGGCATGGGTTAGTTGCCTGTTTCAATTATGTTCACCACAGAATTGTGAAACACTAGTAATGTGGCCGGCTCAGAAAAAGTTGGTGCAGAGTTGTGATATTCTTTGAACTCTGTTCTCACACGCTCTTTCTTTTAAACAGCTTGCTTACTCTAATCACACTCATTTCTTTTCGCTTCTCACACTCAATCACTAAGGTTTAACTTCTTGGGTAGAAATCACTGGTTAAGGTGATTCCATAGAAGTTGTGTTAATTCCTAGCACAATGATTCTTGTTTTCCTATGATGCATGTGATGCTCAGATTGGTTTAAATATTTCAGTTAAAGCACAATTTAGATCATGAAAACATTTAAAATACACTCCCAAAATATAAAATCTGTTGAAAAATCAAGAAGTGGTTTGAACAGTAAAAACAATGTTTTCCAATGATTGAAAGTTGTCCTTCTTTCAACCATATGTGAGATTTAAGATAAAGGATTATACCTTATGTGCGATCTTACATCTCATAAAGCTAAGCTTTAAGTCATAAACATATGAACTTGTAAGCTTCTCTCAAAAATTCTACAAAAGTCTTATGTCAAGTCAAAGTAAAATTTATTCACTGAAATTGAAAAGACAAAAAGCAGTAAAACTTTTTACAGTACGAGTTCTGATCAGAAGTAATCAAAAATCATATCCGTACTCCCCTTTTATCTTGAAGAGCTCCCCCTAAATTCTTGCATTACAAAAAAATTTTGGCATTAAAAGGTACATGCAAAATTTTATGAGCTCCTCCTCGAAGTAATATTGACCGGATGTCAATTTCTTCTCATTCTCCCCCTTGGATTATGAACAGAATATAGAATTGCAGATATCAATCAGAGTTAGGAATTTAGAAAACTTTTATAGGTAACTACTGATTAGATTTTAAGATTTAGCATACCAAGCTTAGAGATAAGAAAGTTGAACCTCTTTTCGTCTAAGGGTTTGGTGAACAAATCAGCAAGTTAATAATCAGTTTTTACAAAGAAAAGTTCAATTGTTCCTTTTTCAACATGATCTTTAATAAAATGATACCTGACATCTATGTGCTTTGTCTTAGTATGTTGAACAGGATTTGCTGATATTGCGATGGCGCTCTTGGAGTCACAGTATATCGGGATTTTGTTGAAGTGGAAACCGTAGTCGCGTAATTGAGTTCGCATCCATAAGACCTGAGAACAGCAGCTAGCAGCAGCTACATATTCTGCTTTGGTCGTGGACGTTGAAACACAAAGTTGTTTCTTCGATGCCCAACTTACTAGTTTGTCACCGAGGAACTATACGTGTCCTGACGTGCTCTTCTTGTCTAACATACAACCTGCATGATCTGCATCTGTGTAGGCTGTTAGTTCAAAACTAGTATCTTTAGGATACCACAACCCAAGATCTGCAGTGCCCTTCAGATACCTAAAAATGCGCTTCACAGCAGACAAATGGATTTCTTTAGGATTGGCCTGATATCGTGCACATAAGCATGTTGAAAACATTATATCTGGCCTACTAGAAGTAAGATACATTAAAGAACCTATCATCCCTCGATAAGTCCTAATATCAACAGTCGTTCCCGAAGGATCGGTGCCAATCTTAGTACCTGGTGTCGTTGGGGTACCAATCGGTTTTGAATTTTCCATTTGGAACTTCCGAAGAATATTCCTAATGTAATTTGATTGATTGATAAAAAAATACCCGATGAAAATTGTTTTACTTGTAAACCAAGAAAGAAATTCATCTCTCCCATCAAGTTCATCTGAAATCTAGACACCATAAGGTTTGCAAAATTCTTACAGTACTTAGTATTTGTAGAACTAAAGATAATATCATCTACATAGATTTGAATTAAAATGATATCGCCTTTTTCCTTTTTGATAAACAAAGTGGTATCCACCATATCTTTTGAAAACCCAGACTTGACTAGAAAAGTGGAAAGGACATCATACCAGGCTCGAGGTGCTTGTTTCAGACTGTAGAGTGCTTTGTCGAGAATGTAAACGTGATCTGGCTTCTCTTGATTGACAAAACCCTCTGGCTGAAGGACGTAGACTTCCTCCTTCAGAATTCCATTCAGGAATGTTGTCTTCACGTCCATTTGAAAGACTGTGAAGTTCTTGTGGGCTGCGTAGGCTAGAAACATTCTGATTGCCTCTAATCGCGCCACAGGAGCATATGTTTCGTCATAGTTTATTCCTTCCTCTTGTCTGTATCCTTTGGCTACTAGTCTTGCCTTGTTTCGGATAACGGTACCATCTTCGTCTTTCTTTATCTTGAAAACCCATTTCGTACCTATAATGGTTTTACCTTTAGGCTTTGGTACGAGTCTCCAGACTTGAAGTGCATCGAACTGATTTAGCTCTTCTTGCATAGAGATCACCCATTCTGGATCAGCAAGTGCCTCTGATACGCGTGTTGGCTCAAACTTGCTCAGAAAGGAGTCATGCATGCAAATGTTCATTGATGCTGACCTAGTTTGCACCGGTATTGATGGATCGCCAATAATCGGGCTTAGAGGGTACTCTTTGGTCCATTTATGTTCATGAGGTAGTGGATTAGATGATTGTATGACTGTTGTGTCATCTACGAATCCACTTGTACCTTCTTCTGTTTGTGCAGGAGGATTGATGATTTCAGTTGAAGTGGCAGGTTCAGAAGGCTCAGCAGGTACAACTTGATCTGGCTGTAGATTGATCTGTACAGAATCTCCTACTGTTTCAGCTACTTCTGTCTCTTTATCAATTGTCACTTCTTCAACTGTTGGAGTCGGCATTTGAATTGTAATTTCTTGTTGAATCGGGGCATTTGATTCAATAGGAACATCTGAACTGGTTGGATGAGTAGTTGTTGAGTCTTCCATCCTGTCAACCACAACAGATTTCTTTACATTAGATCCAAGAAATTCATCATAAAACAATTCAAATAATAAATCTAAATCAGAGAAGTGGTTAGTAGAAGTTGATGCTTCATCTGATTTATTCTGTTGAGACGCAGGTTCTGGACTGAGTTACCCAGAAGCTAGTACTCCGGTTATAACGGGTTCTGAACGTTGTTGTTCGGAAGCCATTTCTTCATCAAATGTGACATTGATGCTTTCAATCACCGTCTTTGACTTCTTCAGATAGACACGATATGAGTTGATGTCGAGGAATAACCAATGAAGATTCCTTCGTCCGCCTTAGCACTGAACTTATTGAGATTCTCCCTATCGTTTAGCACGAAACATTTACATCCAAATATATATGGAAATATTTGATTGTCGGTGTTCAGTTGTTGATTAACCCATAAGGAGTCTTCTTGAACCTTCGATGTACCATGGATCGATTCTGTGTGTAGCACGCGGTCGAAACAGCTTCTGCCCACAAAAATAGAGGTAAGTCAGAGTGACTTAGCATAGTACGAGCAGCCTCGACTAGCGTTCGATTTCTTCTTTCAACCACTCCATTTTGTTGAGGCATTCAAGCAGCAAAGTACTGATGTGAAATCCCGACAGATTCGAGATATTCTTCAACCTTTTGGTTCTTGAACTCTATGTCGTTGTCTGTTCTTAAAAACTTGACCGGTTTCTGCAGATTCACCTGGGTCGCCTTTAGGAATGTAATGAGATCATCAGGTGTCTCATTCTTTAAACGTAGAAACTTGACCCATGTGTATCGCGAGTAATCGTCCACGATCACTAGTATGTACTTCTTGCCGCCTAAGATTTGAGTTCGCACCGGACCGCATAAGTCCATATGCAATAACTCTAACGGAGCATTGGTACTTGGTTCAGGCTTCGGTTTATGAGGTGCCCTCTTCATCTTTCCCTTTTCACAAGTTGCACAAAGATGTTCTCTTTCATATTTCAGCTCTGGAAGTCCCTTGACGAGCTTTCCACTGACCAGATTGTTGATGTACCGAAAGTTGAGGTGAGAAAGACGTCGATGCCATAACCAACTTTGTTGCATCGAAGCTTTCGATAATAGACAAACTTGTTTGTCAGTCTGGACATTTGATAGATTGATTGTGTAGAGGTCTGATTCTCGACTACCGACCAAGAGTTCTTCGCCTTCTTCATTGCGAACTGAACATCTCTTGGATTTGAAGTTGACCTCTAAGTCTTTGTCACAGAACTGGCCTATACTGAACAAGTTGTGTCGTAAGCCTTCTACATAGCTCACCTTCTTGATAGTTACAGTGTCATGTTGTACATCACCATATCCCATGATTGGAGATAATTGGTCGTTGCCAAATCTGACTGTTCCGCAATATTTGTCTTTAAAATTGGACAGTATCTCTTTTTGCTCTGTCATGTGCTTGGAACATCCGCTGTCCAAGAACCATGTATGACTAGTCTGCATAAGAGAAATAACAAATTTAGATATTTATACGACAACTTTGGAATATTCACTTTGATTATCGAAGTGCGGGTCTTGAACTGATTTGTTCAAAAGCCTATTTTGACTTTGATGTTCGGGTTTTGAACTGTATTATCCAAAAACCTATTTTGACATTGAAGAACGAGTCCTGATCTGTACATAATCAGAAGTCGCTTCCATTAGCTCCCTTAAACTTTTGTTTCCTGCAACACAGAGTTAGCCTTTGGTACCCATTGAAATTTGGGTCCAACTGTGTTAGCATACGATTTTGGTACCCATTTCAAATTGGGTCCTCTTTTCTTTTGAAATGCATTTGAAGAGTTAGTATGAAATGAATGCACATGGTAATTTCCAAACCAATCTCCAGAATCTTGACAAGAGATAGGAATATGTTTATCATAAAAAGAAGACTTTCCAGCAGATAAAGATAACTGAAATAATTGCTTCATTGTATATTGTTTACGAGAAACAGCAAGTTTTGGGTTCAAACAGCAATATCAGCAATTACAACATCTTTACTAAGCGAAGTCTTATTACAATTAACACTACTAGACGATAAAACGGTCTTGTCAAGGTTCCGTTTTGGTTGCCACAGAGAATTTGCTTCTGGCCTTTGATTGCTCAGATCTGAAACATGTAAAGCTGGTGAGTTAGACCTTGGAGCAACAAACGAATGCTTCTTTTTGGAATTACCAGTAGTGGTCGGTTTCTGTGAATGTTGAGATAAATTCTTACCTTTAGCACTCTTAGCGTTCACAGAGACTGATTTATCAACGAAAGCTTTCGTTGATTTTGCACTGTTCACAGGCTTACTGGTTTTTCTCAACGTTTTCCTAATAAAAGTTGAAAGGTTGGAAAGTTTTGCATTAAAGTCAATAATATTAGAACCATCATCTAAACCACCGTTAGAGTTCAAAAATTCAAATCCTTTATTTGATGAACCAAACAAATCCTTAGAGTTTGAAGCTTTTGAAAGAACAGAATTTGAAAACACGGTTGAAAAAACGTTTTGCTCAATATTTATCAAAAGTCTTGCATCTGATAAAGAATTCTCGAGTTCAGAAATTTTACGTTCTAAAACGAGAGGAGGGACATATAGTTTACCTTTAATAGGCTTCGCCTCCATTTCTTTTTCAGAATAACTTGGTAAGAAATCACTTGAAAGAGTTTTCTTCTTTTGATATATTGGGTTTTCATCATAACTATTATTAAATTTCGCATAATAAAATGGAAGATGAACTTTAGCTGATTTCATCCGTTTTTCCGTTTCATTGGCTTCATCCTCTTTTGACAGTTTAGTCCAGAAAGTTTTAAACGCGGGGATTCTGCGAGCTAATTGCATATTAAGATGATCATAAAGTCCTGGCACTTCAGACATCCCCTTTTGTAGACAGTGAGGATTCTTATAACCGATTCCCCATCTCTCTATTTCCTCTTTGGGTTTGTTTAGAAAAATAGTCTGTTCAGTTTGACCCATTTTATATAACTTCTCTTCCAAACTTTTTAATTTTCCAAGTAAAGAAAAGTTTTCTTTGGTACAAGAAGCATGCAATTTTGTAAGTTCATAAATATCTATCTCACTTTTTAGCAGTTTAGACTTAAGATCAGAATTCTCTTTAAGAATTATTGTCTTTTCCTTAGCGTTGGTGTCATTATCTCTATGAAGAATCTCAACTAATACTTTCTGCTCAGCAATTTCATTGCTAAGTTTCTGTATCAATTGGTTTTTGTCAGTTATGACACCATTTTCTTGCTTAAGATTAGATTCTAACTCTTTTTGTTTTAAACTCATGGCATGCATTTTATTCATGAAATTTAAATCTGATAGATTACATACCTCCTCTTCTTCATTGTCTTAATCAGCTTCAGCATCTGATTCTATCTGGACCATCAAGCACATGTTGACGGCTTCATCCTTTTCTTCATCCTCTTCTTCATCATCTGAGTGATCAAGCCAGTATTCATCTTCAGCCATCAGTGATTTGCCAGCCTCATGTTGCTTTGCAAGAAGCATCTTGTTCTCGTAGTAGTCGGAGTTTCTGACTTTTGGCCTTCGGCAGTCTCTGGCATAATGACCTATTTTGCCACAGTTGTAGCACGTTGGTGGCTCTGTTTGACTAGATCCTTCAGCTTTGAACTTTCTCTCTTCTGGTTTCCTCTTCTCTAATCTCTTCCCTTCAGGCTGATACCTTCTTTCTTCAGGCTTCCTTTCCTCTGTTCTCTTCCCTTCAAATCTCTTTCCTTCATATCTGCTTCCTTCAACCCTTTCCTTGTGGATGTAGTTGTTCGGACCAGATGAGTACATCTGACTGTTTGATGTTGGCTTTTTGTAAAATCTTTTCTGAAAAGCATTTGTCAGCATCATCATTGCTTGCTTCAACTGATCATTTTCATCTGTGTCAGAGTTTGCATAAGCTTCATCTTCATCTGATTCGTACACAATCGTCTTATTCTTCTTCTTCCTAACAACAAGAGCGACTGTGTAATCAACTGTCATTCCTCTATGTCTATTCTCAGCTAGAATTTCATCCACCTCTTCTTCATTCTGACGGAGGGTTTCATACACCTCGTGAAGTGGAATCTCATTCAAGTCTTTGATCTGCTTCATCTGTCTTGCAAATCTTTTCCATTCTGGTTGAAGAATGCTCAAGAACTTGACGTTCAGCTCAATTTGAGATTTGTGGACTTTGTTCCCACATTTCTTTGCCGGAGGCCTTGTAGCTGATCCCACATTTTCAAGCTGATCCCACATTTTCAAGCTGATCCCACATTTCTTTGCCGGAGGCCTTGTAGCTGTTAATCTTTACGTATATTTCATTTGGTATTCCTTGTAAGATGTATGACTTAGCTAATCTGTCGCCTTTGGCTCTTCTAAGGTTATCATCTTGTAGCTCATGAAACTTAAGTTCAACTTCAGTCGGCACATTTCCAACTACACGAGTCGTTATGACTGGTTTCATAACCCCTTCTTCAATAGATGTTCTGATGAAATCACCCAGCTCATGTCTGTCAATGAAGTTCAGAAACCGATCCTTCCACTGTTCGTATTCTCCTTTAAAGAGAACTGGTGGCTTGGTGTCAGTTCCTATTGCAAGAGCTTCTCTGGATGTCATTCTGTATTGATTAAGAGAAAAAACTGTATTGATATAATCGTTAATCCAGATAAAATTTGATCACACAAGAAATTTTTGTCCCCCTAGGCAGACTTAGCACGGGGATCACACAAGAGATGAACACAATGGCTTGAGGTTTGCGTTTCTGAGGTTTGCGTTTGCCTTTGGATCCGAGAAGTGGAGTTTTGAGATGCTTTGCATTTGCTTTGAGGAGCGCAAAGTGGGCTTTGCGTTTCACTTGAGACGCGCAAAGTGGGACTTTGCATTTCACTTGAGACGCGCAAAGTGGGACTTTGCGTTTCACTTGGGACGCGCAAAGTGGGACTTTGCGTGTGTTCTTCTTCTGCTTTGCGTATGTTCGTCCTTAAACTTCGAAAATCGACTAGAACTTGATCCTGAAACGATTAGCAGTACCAAAACACTACCAATATGTCTAGAAACACTTCTAGAACATAATGTAAGCACTCGATCTCAATAAAACACACTTTTTCGAAAATAAATTGATCGTACAGTAACTTACCCACTTCGACTTTTTTCTCACTAAATCACCAAAAAGGAACTCGATTTAAGCTTAATACTGAAATTAATCACACACAACTCGATCTAGCATGTATTTCGATCACAACCTGATCGATTCTAACACCTAAAACAGTTTAAATCTCGAAATCGATTTTGAACACAGAACACAGAGACGTTTTTCACAAAAACTTGATTTTGATCTTTATCAGACTCTGATACCAATTGTCGGTCCAACAATACTTATCAAGTTTATAGAAACAACAACACAATATGATTACCAACCTGTATTGATTATAACAAACGAGTTACAAGGTTGATCGATTAAGCTTGGATTGTGTTCTCTATGTTTTTATCTCAAATACACCTTGTAGTGTGTGTTTGTGTGTGTATTCTTGATCTGATCTATGAGAGATTTACTAGAGATACACTAATATCTAACTTATACATTGATTAATGATGATATGGATCAACTTCACCCTGATGACCTGGAGGAGATGGATATCAAATGGCAGATGGCCATGCTATCCATGAGGGTGAAGAAGTTCATTAAAAGAACAGGAAGGAATAACTTCTCTCAAAGAAGAGAAGATGGAGCTGGTTTTGACAAGACCAAGGTGGAATGTTATAAGTGTCACATGAAAGGACACTTTGCTAGAGAATGCAGAAGTGCTGTTTCAAACAACAACCACCAACAAACTCAGAATGGAGGCTACACTCAGAACAAGAATCCTGCTCAAGCCCTTGTCTCTCAACAAGGAATGGGATTTGACTGGAGTGATCAAGCTGAGGAAGCCATTCAGAATCAAGCTCTTATGGTAGAAGTGTCTGATCTCCCCTCTGAGGTAATTTCTAATCTTTGCACTAAATCTTGCATTGACACTGTCAAAAGATACAGGGATCACAATCAAAGTATGTGTGATGACCTCAAAAGATTAGAAAAGGATAGAAGAGATTATGTGTTAATTGTAGAGAGATTTGAAGAACAAATCAAAGGCTTTCAAGCTAATGAACTTCAACACTCTTATGACACTAACTATTGGAAGTGGGAAAAGAATGAGTTAGAGACCAAACTGTCTAAATCCTTAGAAGAGAGTGAAAAGCTGAAGGAGGAACTGTCTAAAGTTAAACTTGACATAGAAAAGTTTTCATATGCTTCAAAAGCAATGGATTCTCTTCTAAAGGCTCAGATTCATGATAAGATGAAGCCTGGTATTGGATACAACAGTACACCTCCTCCTTACAACAACAATTATATCTCTCCTACTTCAGACTTGTTAGAAACCAAGGAGAAAAAGGACTTATCTGAGAAAGCCTTTAAGATAGATCCTTTGGATGAAGTAGTAATTAAGGATTTAACTGAGAAAGAATCCAGTGAGAATAGGGATAATGATGTGAGTAAAGAGATCCCATTTGAAAACAATATTATCACCAATGAGGGATGTGGGAAAATCTGGGTCAAGTCCAAGGAGATAGAAAAGACCAAAGGAAAAGATAACAAGGTCCATTACAAACAAACCACGGTTGTGAATCCTGGATCTTGTGAACAGTGTGCTTGCAGCAAAGCAAAGAGCCTAAGTACTGGTTTAAAAAGAGGAAACCAAAGAAACTGGAATAATCAATGGGCTCAGAAGCAAGGAGTTGATCTGAGTAAAATCAATAGACCAAAACCTTGTTTCATATGTGGCAAGTTAAATCATTTGGCTAAACATTGTTTCTTTAACCCTATTAATCAACAGATGACCTTTCATAGATCTGTGCAAAAACCTGTTGGTTATAGGAAGGATGGAAAGAAACATGTGATAAAGAAACATGGTGAAAGGAAAGGCCTCATGAAGAAAGAGTTTTTAAAAGAAAGTTTTTCAAGAGAGAAATCAACCTCAAGGCATAGATCCTAATTCTAGAGAAGTAGAATTCGTATTGGTGAGCTTGTTCATCAATATTGAGGTTGAGTGTGTAATCTTGTAACTTCAAAGCATTCAATACAAGTTCACAGTTTGTTATTCATATTTTACTGTGTGTTGATTTACTGTTTTATTGAATATCAAAGTGTTATTCCGCAAACTTCTTTGATATTGTTTCTGAGAATTAATTCTTGTTGAGAATTCGATCCTGACAAGTGGTATCAGTAAACCTGGATGAGGAAAAAGAAAAAGTTGAGGGGGAGCATGATGGGGAGAAGAACAGTATTGAGGGGGAGCTAGAAGCTGAAACTGTTAGTGCTGCTGAAACCTCACAAGCAGCAGTAACAGAGTTATCTCCAACAGAAATTGAAGTAGCTGAAATGCTCATCAAAGCAAAGAATGATACTCTCAAAGCAAAGGGAGTGGTCATAAATGAAGGGGGAGATAAGAAATCAGAACAGAAAGACATGGCTGCAGAAGCAAAGAATAAGGGAAAAGCAAAAATGACAGAATCTGATCAACCTGTCAAGAAGCAAAGGTTAGTTGAATCAGATGAAGCCTTAGCCAGGAAGATGCAGGAGGATATCCAAAAAGAAGAAAGAGTTCAGGTGGAAAAGGACAGGGAGATGGCAAAGGCTCTAGCTGCTGAATTAAATGAAGCATATCAGAAAGGGCTTGAAACTGAGAAAGCTAAACAAAGGGCAATAAGCTTGAGAAAGGCCATGATAGCAAAATCAAGTGCTAAGAAGAGAAGACCTTCACAAACTTACCTTGCCACTCAGGAAAGAAACAAAATGATAACTTTCTTGAGGAGTGCAATTGGAGTAAAGAAAGAAATGTTTGTGAAGATGACTTTTGATCAAATCAAGGATCTTTATGAAAAAGAAATGGGGAAGCTGAAGAGTAATGAAAAGGATAGAGTAGAGTTTGAAAAGAAGGCCAAGGAGAGTAATGATGTGAATATGAATCAACCATTCCCTGAAAGTGAAGAGGGGACTCCTATCAAAGAAAGGGCAGAGAACAAGGAAGAAAAGAAGAAGGAAACTACTTTAGTGCAGGTTCAAAAGACTTTGAAAAGAACCAAAATGATGGCTAAAAGAAAGAAAAGTGTAAAGAAGCCTAGAATAGAAGAAGAGCAAAAGGTTGTTGAAGAAGAAGAGGCAAATCAGAATGAAGCTAACTCTCAGGAAGTACCACAGAGTTCAAATGTAAACATGTACATGGTGGTAATGGATAAAATTCCAAAGCCTATTTCAGCAGAACCTGTTGGTATAAAGCCTCCTGAGGTCATTGACTGGGATACATTGACAGTGGATGGAAAGGAGTACATCAGACTGAAGAGAAAAGATGAGAAATATTAAGTGTACAGCACTTGGAGTAAGATTGTCAGAACCTGTTCAAGGTCTGATATTGAAGAAATGTTTGCAATAGGGATGAAGTCATATGCAGATGAACTGAAAGCTCCAGAGATTTCAATTAAAAAGCTGGTAATGGAGTATCTGTGTATGATGTTCAAACCTGATGAAGTAGAGGAGGTAATAAGAAATGTTTTTCAAACAGTAAATAATTGGACTCTATATGAAACTAGTGGAGTATATGCAGTGACTTTGGATTTAAATCACACTGAGTACTTCCTAGTGGATAGAGTGTACAATCATAGCAGATTGAACCTTCATGCCATGCTAAAGAAAAAGCTAGGGTGTATTCCAGATTCAGAGATGGCTAAATACTTGATCCAAAGAACCATCAATCAGAGTTTAGGGTTGGATGCAAATACTGGAGTTTAGGCCATTATGAGGTTTTGGGAGCATCTTGAAGAGCATCTGAAGAACTTGACTTCTTTTCCTAAAAGTCAAGTTAGGGGGAGATTGTTGGGAACTGAAGAAAAGATCAAGTATGGTTAATGTTGCTGGTTCATAATTACTACTGCTAGAAGACTTCAAGGTTAGTACTGCTGAGTATTACTACTGCTAGTAGAATTAATACTGCTAGTCATTGTTAGTACTGCTTGAACAAAGTTAGTACTGTTTAGCTAGTTAGTACTGCTAGTAGTTAGTGCTGCTTACAGTTAATGTTGCTTGAAGGTTTTAATGCTGCTGAGCATAGTTAGTGCTGCTTATATGATCTGTATGAAAAGAATGACAGCTGGAAAGAATGAAGATATTCATGGAAGCTTAGAGATATACATGGAAGATATACTGAAGATTTGTTTATTTATTGTAATTATCTTTTTCTTTTAGTATATGTATAGAAGTTATAGAATAGATAATGAATTAAGTTTTTCAAGAGAGAAATCAACCTCAAGGCATAGATCCTAATTCTAGAGAAGTAGAATTCGTATTGGTGAGCTTGTTCATCAATATTGAGGTTGAGTGTGTAATCTTGTAACTTCAAAGCATTCAATACAAGTTCACAGTTTGTTATTCATATTTTACTGTGTGTTGATTTACTGTTTTATTGAATATCAAAGTGTTATTCCGCAAACTTCTTTGATATTGTTTCTGAGAATTAATTCTTGTTGAGAATTCGATCCTGACACCTTCAGACAGAATGACCAACTGGAGGACAAAGAACTGGATGACCTCTATAATGACCTTAGGGTGTTTGAAGCAGAGGTAGAAGCAAAGAAGAGGCCCTCTGGATACTCATACAATGCTGCTCTTTTATCATCTTCTACTGATTCTGCTGCTAATACAAAATCAGTTAGTGCTGCCCATGGATCAAAACAAGATGGATCTAATGACTCAGTTTTAGAAGCTTTTCTAGCCAGTCATGCAAATTCCACTCTAATTAATGATGACTTAGAACAGATAAATGTTGATGATCTGGAAGAGATGGATATCAAGTGCATATGGCTATGCTCACAATGAGAGTAAAAAGATTCATCAAAAGGACTGGAAGGAATAAATTTGCTCAGAAAAGAGAAGATGGGGTTGGATTTGATAAATCCAAGGTTGAATGTTACAAGTGTCACAAGCTGGGGCACTTTGCAAGAGAATGCAGAAGTGGAATGCCTCAACAGCATACTAGCAACCATCAACCATCACAGTCCACTAGCTTCAACAACAGAAACTCTTCTCAAGCTCTTGTTTCCCAAGCAGGAATGGGATTTGATTGGAGTGACCAAGCAGAAGAAGCAGTTCAGAATCAAGCTTTAATGGCTAAAGTTTCAGAGTCAGCAAGCACTGATATTCCCACAGAGGTAACATCTAACCTTTGCTCTAAAACCTGTATTGAGACTGTTAAAAAGTACAGGGATCACAATCAGAGCATGTGTGATGATCTTAAAAGGTTATAGAAAGATAGAAGAGAGTATCTTTTGATTGTTGAGAGGTTTGAAGAACAAATTAAGTCATACCAGGCTAATGAACTTCAACACTCTTGTTAGGTCTGATTTTATAGTAATCATTGTATTTATAGGGCTTGGTCAAATACTGTGTTTAGAGTCTAATCTGTGTTGTATTGACCAAGGGTATTTAAGTCCCTTTGGTCTTGGTGTCTTGTAAGAACTTTCACATTTTTGAATTCAATATACTGTTACATTTGAGCGCACATTTTCTCTCTCTAGATTCTCTCTCTACAGATCTTGTGATCTTGGATTGTCAATTGGTATCAGAGCCTTCAACATCTTGAGAGGATTGAGATTAGTTTATTTTTGTTCCTGATTTGTGTGGTTAATTCGAAAATTTGATTGATTTTTTTTGTTTTTCAAGAAAAATCTCGTTTTCTGGATTTTCACCAATTTCAGTCAATTTAGTGATCGAATTGCTATGAATTTGATGTTATTAGATTCATTTTAGATAGTCGATCGAGTTTGATTCTTGTTGTTTTGCATAAAAGCGTGATTTGGTGCTTCGATTTTGAGTTTGAGTATTTTCTGAAAAAGTCGAGTTATGTGTTCTGTTCTTTTTTATTTTTTTGAGATTTAGAGTATTTTGATCGAAATTGTCAATAGGATTTTATTAAAAACTTGTTTTCGATCAATTGTGTGCAATTTGTTTGGGTTTAATTTCATTGTTATAATTGATATTGCAGATTTATCTTCGAGTGTTAGTTTGCGTATGTTCATGATATCTTGCGGGTCATTCATCTTACTTTGCGTGTTATTCATATGTTGTGCGGGTTGTTATTATAGTTTGCATGTTATTCATAGGTTTTGAAGTATGCGTGTGATTCAAGAAGTATGCGGGTTATTCATATTCTTTGCGTGTGTTTCATGAAATCGTGTGTGTTCATCTTATTAGTATGCGCCTCTATCATATATTCATTGTGTAACTAACTTTTGGGTGTTAGTGTTTTTCTCAGGTTATCGGTTCTCTCTTGGAAACGCAAAACTCTCTTGCGTATCTGTCGACACACGCAGATCACCAAGTACGTGTCCTACTGAATTCGTAAAACTTCAAGTGCGTGTCATTCTGCACACGCATAACATCAAGTGTGTGCCCCGTTGAACACGCTTAGCATATCTTGCGTGTCTCTCTTAACACGCAAAGCATCAAGTGCGTGTCTTACTGAACCTGCAAAGCATCAAGTTCGTATTTCTCAGAACACGCATAGTCCTTATTTGCGTATCTCAAGTCACTCGTAAAAGTCAGTGTGCGCTCCTCCTATCACCCGAGAAGTCCTTGTTTGCATGTCTACAAGGACCCGAAAAGTTTCTTCTGTGATTCAAGCCAGAAACGCAAACCTTGGGTTTGCGGGTCTTCAAGACTTGGTTATTTTTTTAATACCAGATTTCATCAAAAATGTCTCTACAAGCTCAACTTTACAAGAATGACCTCATGATGACTTTGGGTACAGACAGTCGTCCACCAGTTCTGATCGATGAAAACGAGTTTACACAGTGGCAAGATCGGTTCTTGAACTTTATTGAACGACAAAAGAATGGAAATGATATGATGACCATTTTATCTGAAGGACCATTCGACAAACCCAAATTGGCTTCTGGATTAAACAAGCCTACTAAAGAGTACACTAATGAAGAGTTGATTGCTTATCAAGCTGATCGGGATATTAAAGCAAATCTAATGTTGGCCTTGCCAAACTCCGTATACAACAGGGTTGACTGTTTCAAAACTCATCCTAACCTGATGTGGCAACAGCTTGAGAAGATTATGCTTGGTTCTTCAGTAGCTACTCAACTCAGGCATACTCGATACATGAATAATTTTGAGGAATTCAAAGCCAAGGACGGGGAGTCACTGAAAGCTGTGTTTGATCGTTTTTGTGCCGTCATCAATGATCTTCGGAAGATAAAAGTTGAAAAGTCTAAGCTTGAGACAAATCTGAAGTTCCTCAACATATTGCAACCAGAATGGAATAAATCATGCCACAAATTGAGGAACGATGTCAGAATCTCAACTATGCAGATCCAAGAAATGTTTGAGATTTTGCTGACTGATGAAAGTTTGGTCATAGAGAAAAAGGCCAAGCTGGATAAGAAGAACAAGAAATCAGTAGACCCGGTTGCTCTTCTAACAAAGCAACTGAATGAACAAGCGTTGTCTGATAACGCTTACACCGGGTCAACTGAAGATGATGGTGAGGCATTACAGAAAGCGATGATCCTTCTTTCTCAGCATTATCAGAAGAAATTCCAACCAAAGTATGGTTCCAACACCTCTCGCTTCACTTCTGGTTTCAAAGCCAAAGTACCCGATCCAAAGACTGTTGCTTGTTACAACTGCGGAAAGTCGGGTCACATTTCAAAGGAGTGTAGAGCAAAGAAGGTTAAGGACTCAGCATATTACAGAAGAAAATTGGAACTGGCTGAGAAAAGAGAAAGTGGATCAGCTTTGCTAGCCGAGGAAGAATTTTGGCTGGATCACTCTGACGACGAAGCTTCGAACGTAGAGATCGCTCAGATGTGCTTAGTCGTAGATGACCAATCATATGATTCTGATACTGATGAGGATGAGGTATATTCTGAATTTGACTACAAATTTATTACCTCTCAGTTTGATATCATGATAAATGCTTTATCTGATTTGCGTTCAAAGATTTTATCTGAAAAGAATTTAAATTCTAAAAAGTCAGATTTAATTGAAAAGCTGAAAATTTCTTTGAAGGATGAAAAATCTATTTTAGAAAATACTAAAGACATCTTTCAAAAGAAATTGGATGCTTTGGAAAATTCTAACAAGACTTATCTTGAATCTTTGACATCAATGACTACTTTAAAAGATGAGTTTTCTGATAAAATAATTAAGTTAGAAGAAAAGCTTTATCGTAGGAACCAATCTGAACAAACAATTTATATGAACAAACCAAGGAGTGAAGAAGCTTTAAAACAAAGGTGGGGACTTGGTTTTGATAACCCTCAATTTTTAAACAAAGTGATAAACGAAGTTCCTACTTTATATAAATATGATTATCTGACACTTGCTCATTATGCTCCTCAGTTCAAATTTCATTGGACTAGTGAAAAGGAAGTGTTAGATCTCGAAAATGAGAAAAGGATATATAAAAAGAAAAATGAAATTCCATTTGTTTATACGTCCGAAAATGCCAAATATTTTCCGGAAAAATCAAGAAGAGGAAGAAGAGTTTTAAATGATATATCTTCTGTTAAATCTTCAGTGTCTAATGATTTTATTCCTTCTTATGCCCCTGATTCTGATAAGGAAAATATTTCTCCAATCATTTATGATTCGAAGAAATATACTCCTCCGTTAGTATTAAAAGGGAAAATCATAGATCTTGAAAATCAGATAGAAGATCAAAATGTTTTGAAGAAAATTGAATCTGACATTATTCTTTCTTTTATGACTTCTAGTCTTGAAGAAATTTATTTTCTCAAAAATCAGATTCTATTTCTAGCCTATCTTCTGATTCTAAGGAAAATAAAAATGAAGTTTCAAATTTTAAAATCCTTTCTCAAAATAATTCAGACTCCGGGGTGAATTCAAATTTATTAGTTGATCAGATTGGTTGCTTGGATAAATTTATTTCTTCTGATTTAAATATTTCGTCTAAAATTCTTGATAATTCTTTTACACTCAATGATCATTATTATAAACCTAAGCGTAAAAAAAGACGATCAAAGAAGTCGAAGAAACGAGATACAGCTCTTTCTGACTGTTCTAATTCTTCCGATTCTATTCTTTCAGATAAGACTGTGAGCAAGTCAAAGAAGCAAATCTGGAGAGCTAAGCGGACATCAACTGATTCTATGTTTGATGGAGATCGATGTGTAGACAAATTTTATAATAGTGATTCATTTGCTGTTTGTAATAAAGTTTTAAAATACTCTATAAAGCAAATGTTTCAAATTTCCAAAAATGTCTCATATTCGTCTTCTGATTCTAGTTCAGATGATCATGCTTTATATTCTGATAGTTGTGATTATTTCTCTGATCATATTCCTCGTGCTTTAAATTTCAAATCTGCTCATTATTTCCCCATAAGAACTGCAACTAACAAACATGGACCCAAATACAAGTGGATACCCAAATCTTTATCTGATTCAAAGTTGCAGGCATCACATGTTAAGAGGGAGTAAGGGAATTTTGGCTTCTGAGTAATTCAGCTCAGGACCCGTACTTCATAGACATCGACTTCTAAACACAACAGTTTAGAACTCGTTCTTCAATGATTAAGCTTCTGACTTAATGAGATACTGTGAGTACATCAATTTTAATTCCGTTGCATTTATCTCTGATAATGATGTTATTCCAGTTTTTTTTCTTTTCTCAATGTTTCAAGAATCTGAGCTTGTTTATCGATCTCATGAATTTGTATTACCCAAAATTTTCTTTTAATATGAGACACAAATTTATTATCTTCAATGTAAAAGATGAAATAGTTGAATTTTATTTTGTTCCAACTAAATATCTATTAAAAGTTTAAATCTTTACAAATTTTATTCTATAAAGTAAAGTTTTACATTTTTTCTTTCCTTTGAATAAAATATGTGTCTAGGATAAATTTTCAAGTTCTTTTGCTTATATTAAAGTTTTTATATGGTCAAATTTCAAAGTCTTACAAAAGTCGAAAAGTCAGCAACATGTTTGAAACTTTTATTACTGCTTTAAAGAAATGTGAGTCGGAATTTTTATAGTTTACTTTGCTTAGACTACCTAAATGATCAGAATTTTTGATCGGAATGAAAATATGGGCTAAGCATTTAGACGTTGATCTGAGTAATTGAGATGAATAATAATTTCATAAAATACAGAAATCTCTAAGTTTAAAAGTTTGTACCTGTGGCCTTTCTGGTTTGGGAAAGTAAGTTCCGTGGGATGCTTGTCATCTGGTCCCCTAAGGTCATTTGATCTGGGAGTGATCGAACCCAAATCCTTCTATAGAATCATATCGAAAGTCATGTTCTACTGGTATGAATGGGTTTAGGATATGTCGATGTAGCCTTTCTGATCTGGGAGAGTAAGTTCCAAGAGGTGCTTGACACCTAGTCCCCTAAGGCCAACTGGTCTGGGACCCAAATCCTGCAATAGGGTCAGATAGAAAGTTACGTTTACGGCATGTTCTTTACTTAATAAACTTTTTGATCAAAAGATGCCAAAGTGCACGCGCTTAAAAGATGCCAAAGAGCACACTCATGTTAAGATGCCAATGTGCACAATGCTAAAAGATGCCAATGAGCACACATCTCATGATACTTGGTGATATGTTTGAGTTGCGATAAATCTGTAAATTTGTGAAAGTCTTAATTTTTGATGACTTAGTGTCAGTACATGCAAAGTTCTCTATAATATTTTTAGAATTGCATTTTCTTGAAGCTAATCGAAGATTCGCATGTGAGCACACTGAATAGATTGCTGGAAGTTTTTGAAACTGAACATGTCTTAACTTGATATGCAATGAAACTTGTTCTTGTATCCTACAACATATGTTTGATTTCAAATGTTTGATAAATTTTTAAAATTTTACTCTGTAGAATTTAATTTGTTTAGTGTTTAAAATTTTATATGTTTAGTTGTTTCAAAATTTTCATTCAGTATATTTTTCTTTCTACATTAATTTTTGATCATTGTGTTCTCATAAATATTTTAATGGGTTTATGCATTATTCAAGGGGGAGTGAACAAAGATATTGTATTTCAAAGATTATATCTGTTTTTGAGGGGGAGTATCTGATTTTCCCTTATAAATGCTAACTTGAATTGTCGTATCTAGTGCATTTATGTAGGGGGAGTCAAAGAGCTTAAAATTGTAAAAAAAAATTCCAAGGCAGATTTGCGCCTCCCACATGACACGCAAACCTTGCTTTGCGCATCCCATGTGGAACGCAAACCTTGTTTTGCGCTTCCTTCATGAAACGCAAACCTTGGTTTGCGCCTCCAACATGAAGCGCAAACTTCCCTGTTTTCTCTGTTTCTTTGATTTTGCAGATCTTACACTGTCTCGTCTCCACCATTTACATGACCATGTTGATCAAGATCATCAAGGTCATGACGGGGAGAAGTCAAGGAGAAGTTTAAGAGACAAAGAGCTCAATAGATTATCTGCTGATCAAGATTCGCTCAAAGATTCTATTCTCTCAGCTACATCAAATTCTTTTGTTGTTCCTGCTCCGAACATCACAGTTCATTCAAGATCATTCAAAAGAGGTGTATCGTCTTAAGCTTAAGCAGCAAAGAAAATTTCAATCTGCAAGATGCTGAGAAGAATTTTTTTTCTTTAAAAGTCAGAAAGCTTCTCAAAGTCGCTTTGTTGGTCCGTGCTGATTTAGAAGATCATTTTTGAAGACCAAAGCGCCAATGATTACTAAGGGGGAGATTGTTAGGTCTGATTTTATAGAAATCATTGTATTTATAGGGCTTGGTCAAATACTGTGTTTAGAGTCTAATCTGTGTTGTATTGACCAAGGGTATTTAAGTCCCTTTGGTCTTGGTGTCTTGTAAGAACTTTCACATTTTTGAATTCAATATACTGTTACATTTGAGCGCACATTTTCTCTCTCTAGATTCTCTCTCTACAGATCTTGTGATCTTGGATTGTCAACTCTTATGATACAAACTACTGGAAGTGGGAGAAGAATCAGTTAGAGACTGAACTAGAGAAGGCCAAAACAGAATGTGAGAAAATTAAGAGTGAGTTTGAGAAAGCTAAACTAGATATTGAGAAATATTCCAATGCCTCTAAAGCAATGGACTCGCTTCTAAAAACTCAAGTTCATGACAAGCTGAGAAGAGGTATAGGTTATAACACCACCCCTCCACCATACAACAATAACTATATCCCTCCCACCTCAGATCTCTTAGAAAGACAGGACAAGAAGGAATTACCTGAGAGAGCCATTGAAGTAGATCCTTTAGACAAAGTAGTGGTTGAAGCAGATTCTGAAGAAGATGACTCTGAGAGTAAGAATGAGGAAGACCATAAAGACATTCCCTTAGAAAACCACATACTGACAGATGAAATAGGGGGTAAACCTTTTGTCAAGAGTGAGAAAGTAAAGTATGGGGAAGAGACTGTTAAGAATGAAAAAGCTGAGACCTCTAAGAGAGGGAAGGGAAAGGTACAGGGAGTCCATTACATGCAAACCACTGTTGTTAATCCCTGTACTTGTAAACAGAATCAGCCCCAACAACATGATAAAACAAATGGAAATCAAAGAAATAGAAATAATTAGTAGGCATTAAAACAAGGAATTGATCTGAGAAAAATTAACAGACCAAAGCCTTGTTTTATATGTGGCAAGTTAAATCATCTAGCCAAACGCTTTTATTTCAATCCTATTAACCAAAGGATCTCTTTTCAAAGAAATATACAAAATCCTGTTGGTTATAGGAAGCAAATAAGGAATCATATGGCTGAGAATGTGAGAAGGACACCTATAAAATCTCATGTTCAGAATAAGTTTGCTAATTCAAAGAAAAATACTCCAAATAAGCCAAGGAGTAACTTAAAGAAAAAGAAACCAAATAACTTTGTCCAGGTCTGGGTTCCAAAAGTAAAGAAATCTGTTAGTACTGCTACTTCAAATAGTACTGCTGACAGAAATAATGCTGCTGCAAGCAATACTACTGCTAACTCAGTTAGTACTGCTAACAAAATTAGTACTGCTAACCCAATTAGTACTGCTAATGATGTTAGTACTGCTAACAAAGTTAGTACTGCAAATCAAGTTAGTACTGCTTCCAGTGACAGGCCCATTATTCTGACAAAGTATTCAAGCAATAAGATTCCTCAGTTTGATAATCTCATCAAGTCTGAATATGAATATGTTGATGAGAATGGGAAACCCAAGACCACTTTGGCTTGGGTTCCTATTAAAAACTAACTGCTTTATTATATGTGCAGGGCAACCAACATCTCAAGGGAAGGAGCATTTGGCATGTTGATAGTGGTTGTTCCAGGCACATGACAGGTAACATGGCCTGCCTTCAAAACTTCAAAAGAATTGATGGAGGACATGTTGCTTTTGGTGATAATCCAGCAGGTGGAAAGATAAGTGGAAAAGGTAAGGTGTCAAAAGGTAAGATGACCTTTGAGGATGTATACTATGTTGAGCAATTGAGATACAACCTGTTAAGTGTATCACGGGTCTGTGACAAGAAACATAACATATTATTCAATGATACTGAATGTATTATCCTTGATCCAGGGTTCAAGATAGTTGATGAAAGTATGATACTACTTAGAACTCCTAGGAAGGACAATGTTTATTGCTTAGACTTGGAGAGTGTACCTTCTGATTCATCTTTAAATTGTTTATTTTCAAAAGCTTCAGTAGATGAATCATCTCTATGGCACAGAAGGATGTGTCACATGAACTTTAAAACAATGAATAAACTTGTGAAAAACAACCTTGTAAGAGGTTTGCCACAAAAGGTATTTTCATGTGATGATCATTGTGTTGCATGTCTTAAAGGCAAACAGCACAAAACTTCTCATAAGTCCAAAGAGATAAATACAATCTCTTCACCTTTTAATTTACTGCATATGGATCTGTTTGGTTCTACAAATGTGATGAGTATTGGTAAGAAATCCTACTGCTTGGTTATTGTTGAGGATTTCTCTAGATTCACTTGGGTCTATTTTCTGAGGACTAAGGATGAGACAAGTGGACTGATCAAATCCTTTATGCTTAGAGTTGAAAACCAAACAAATCTAAGAGTTAAAGTCATAAGGTCTGATAATGGAACTGAATTTAAAAACAATGACCTAAACAGCTTCTGTGAGGAAAAAGGCATTGAGAGAAAATACAGTGCTCCTAGGACTCCTCAACAGAATGGTGTTGCTGAAAGGAGAAATAGGACTCTGATAGAAGCTGCTAGATCTCTGTTGGCAGATTCAAAACTTCCTATTACTTTTTGGGCAGAAGCAGTTAATACTGCCTGCTATGTTCAAAACAGAGTTCTAGTAGTGAAATCCCAAGACAAGACACCTTATGAGCTTTTTAAAAAGAAGAAACCTTTTATTGGATTTTTCAAACCATTTGGGTGTCCTTGCACAATTCTCAATACCAAAACTCACCTAGGCAAGTTTGATAGCAAAGCTGAGGATGGGTTTCTTGTTGGTTATTCATCTCAAAGTAAGGCCTACAGAGTTTTCAACACCTCTTCTAGGATTATTAAGGAAAGTGACAATGTCAAATGCAATGAGAACACACCAAATCAACTTGGTTCAGGTCCTAATTGGCTATTTGAAATTGATTCACTGACTAATTCATTGGGTTTCAGTAATGAGCATAATGCAGGAACAGGGACAAAAAAGGTACAAGTACAAAGACAAGAGTTTGTGTTGTTCCCAACACCTACTGCTGCTCCTGTTGAATTTTGTGACCAACATAAGAAAGATACTTCAGATTCAAAGGACACTGAACCAGCTCAGAATGAAGAGGACAGAGGTGAAAAGAAAGATCAACCCTCAGATTCAGGAATCAAAGGTCCTGAGATGCCATGTTTGGAAGAAGATGACACAGATGATGATAACTCTTAAGTTTTTGGTGGCAGCACTCCTGAAAAGAATGACTCTAATCTGGAAGCAGATATTAATGAAGAGGTTGTTCATCAAACAAGAGTTCAGAAAAATCATCCTCCTCAATTGGTGATTGGTGACATCAATTCACCTATAATCACAAGGAATCAGAGTAAGTTGGGAGGATTGAAAGATATACAATCAGATTTACTTTCTTGCTTTCTATCTCAGGTTGAACCCAAAAAGGCATATGATGCAATGAAGGATCCAAGCTGGATAGAAGCAATGCAAGAGGAGCTATTTCAGTTTGTGCTGCAGGATGTATGGGATCTGATGGATCTTCCAAAAGGACACAGAACAATTGGCACAAGATGGATCTTTAGGAACAAGAAAGATGAGAGAGGAATAGTAATAAAGAACAAGGCCAGATTAGTGGCACAAGGGTATACTCAATAATAAGGAATTGATTATGAAGAGGTATTTGCACCAGTGGCCAGGATTGAGGCAATCAGGCTATTTTTAGCCTATGCTTCCTTCATGAAGTTCAGGGTCTATCAGATGGATGTAAAGAGTGCTTTCCTGTATGGGAGAATTGAAGAAGAAGTGTATGTCTGTCAGCCTCCAGGATTTGAGAATCCAAATTATCCTGACAGTATACAAATTGAAGAATGCACTCTATGGGCTACATCAAGCACCAAGGGCATGGTATGACACTCTGTCTACCTATCTCTTGGAAAATGGTTTTCAAATAGGAATCATAGACAAGACTCTGTTCATTCAGAGGAAGAAGAAGGACATCCTAATAGTGCAAATCTATGTGGATGATATTATCTTTGGATCCACAAAAGATCAAATATGCAGAGATTTTGAAGATTTGATGCACAAGAGATTCAAGATGAGTTCTATGGGTGAACTTACTTTCTTCCTTGGGCTACAAGTTAAGCAGAAGAAAGATGGGATATTTATAAGCCAATCCAAGTATGTGCAGGACATTCTTACTAAGTTTGGATTCTCAGATTCAAAGCCTGCAAGCACACCCATGGAGACACACAAACAGATCACTGCCAATCTTGAGGGGGAGGATGTTGATGTTCATCACTATAGATCCATGATTGGCTCCCTCATGTATCTCAATGCTTCAAGACCAGATATCATGTTTCCTGTTTGTGTGTGTGCAAGATTTCAAGTAAGGCCTAAGCAGTCACACTTTCAAGCAGTCAAGAGGATATTCAGAAATCTCAAAGGCCAATCTAGATTAGGTCTTTGATATCCTCATGACTCACCATTTGACCTACTTGCTTATTCAGACAGTGACTTGGGTGTTGCAAATTTGGATAGAAAGTCAACAAACTCAGATAGTAAAGCTCAAGAAAATGGTGTTGAAACTTGTGCACCAAAAGAGAAGGAAGCAATTCATTCTAAAGAAAAGGAGAAGTGTCCATGCTGCTTTCAAAAAGGGGGAGAGTCAGGAAAAACAGGATGTTAAGGAGAGTACAAATGAGATGGAATTCCAGTTTGAGGGGGAGACTGGTGCTGATAAAGAAGAGAAAGTTGGTTCAGAAGCAAAAACTTTTGAGAATGTAGCAGATATTGCAAAAGCAACAGTAACTGAGGCTGCAGCAGTAACAAATGAACCTGAAGCAGAAACAGAATTGTCCAGAGAGGAAATTGAAATTGCAGAAACCCTTGTGAAAGCTAAGAATGACACTCCCAAAGCCACTCAAAAGGCTAAGGGAGTAATGATCAAAGAAGAAGGATTAGAGAAGAAAATAAAAGAGGTCAGTGTAGAGGATGCAAAGAAGAAGGGAAAGGAGAAGATGGTTGAGTCTGAGCAACCATTGAAGAAGAAGAAACAGATTGAGTTGGATGAAGAAGTGTCCAAAAAGCTTCAAGAAGAGCTGGAAAAGGAGGAAGAAATTCAATCTGCCAAAGACAGAGAGCTTGCATTGGATATGGCTAAAAAGATAAATGAAGAATATCAAAGGAGTTTAAAGCTTGCTGTTGTTAAGAAAGTAACAAAGAGAGCTATTGTGCAAAGGCAAAGAAAGTCCTCAAAGACATTTTTGGCTAATCAAGAGAGAAGGAAAATGATAAACTTCCTGAAAGGAGCTCTTGGAGTTCCTGAAGGAATGTTTACCAACATGCCTTATGGTAGGATAGAGGAGTTGTATACGAAGGAGATGGCCAATCTGAAAGGGGACTCCACTCAAAGGGTAGAGGCTGAAAGGAAGATGAAAGAGACGCATGACCTCAATATACAAAAGCCTTTCCCTGACAGTGAAGAAGGCACTCCTAGCAAAGACAAGGAAGAGGTGAAACAAGAAGAGACATTAGCCCAAAAGATTGGTGATATTAAAAGAAAGAAGTCCATTGCTACCAAACCAAAGCCAAAAGCAAAAAGGGCAAGAATTGAAGAAGAGGAGAATGAAAATGAAAGAGCAGAAGCAGAAGCAGAACCTACTGTTGCACCTTCAGCAGAGCCAGAGCAGAATTCAGAGCAGTCCAATCAACAATCAAATGAGCAGTTTCACTTATACATGATAGTGACAGATGATGAACCAATGAAAGTTGATCCTATCTCAGTGAATGATCCAGAAATCATTCATTGGGATATAATGATAGATCAGAGAAAAGAATACTTCAGGATAAAGAGAATGGGGGACAAATATGAGGTCTATTCAACCTGGGCAAAGATAATCAGAAATTGTTCCAGATCTGATTTAGAAGAAATGTACAAGGTTGGAATAAACTTATATGGTGAAGTGCTGAAAGGAAATGAGATGAGCCTACTAAGGATAACCATAGAATACTTGTGCATGATGTTTGATCCAGAGAGAGTGAAGCAAAGGATAAAAGACTTGCATCATGAGTATGGGTTTAAAAGGATTGATTACTGGATGTTGTATGAAAATTGTGGAGTGTATATGATAACTATTGACAAGAGTTATCATGAATACTATCTGGTGGATAAGATCTATGACCACAGCAAGGCTAAACTGCAAGCAATGTTGAAAGCAAAGTTGGTATGTCCAAAGAAATCAGAATTGGCAAGGATAGTAGTAAAGAGAACCATCAATCAAAGTCTATGTCTGAATCCTGATTTGGGAATCTAAGCTGAAGTTTTGAAAGCATCATGAAGACCTTATGCTGAAGAACTTAACTTCTCATTCTGAAAAGTTAAGTTAGGGGGAGATTGTTGGGTCTGAATGTGCTAAGTATAGTTTATGCTGCTCAGTCTTCATGAGTCATGCTGCTAAGTGATTACTACTGCTAGGCCATCAAGATTACTACTACTAGTAGAATTAATACTGCTTGAAAAGTTAGTGCTGCTACTTGAATAGTTAGTACTGCTTGGAGAGTTAGTACTTCTAGTAGTTAGTACTGCTGAAGATTACTACTGCAAGTGAAGAGTTAATACTACAAGCATGATTAATACTGCTGAGGATGTTAATGTTGTTTCTGAAGATAAAGATGGATTGATGCGGAAGAATAGGAGATGAAGATAATTAAGGAATTGATGCTGAAGATCAATTTTATTTTGATAATTATCTTGTAATTTGTTATGTAGATATAGTCTAGATGTTTTAGATTATTAGAGTTTACACAGAGAGATATGTTGATAGAGTTGTGATTAGAGAATTAACCTCAAGACTAGTTTTGATCCTTTCTATAGAGAAGTATAGAACGTCTGTTGAGTCTGTTCAACAGATTGAGGTTGTGTTTGTAATCATTAAGTTTTATGCAATATAAACTTATGATTTGAGTTCTTATTTTGTATTTTTGATTAATTGTTAAAGTGTTATTCCGCGACTTCTTTAACATTGTTTCTGAGTTTGTATTAAAATTCTTGTTTAGAATTTTCAATCTTGACAGAGGAAGGCCAATCTCTTTGGTTCTCAGTGGCGAACGTCTCTTCAGCGACAACTTCAAAAGAAGTTGTCACAGCAGGGGGGAGAGGTGAAACTTCTTCAGGTACTTCTTCCCAAGGCAAGCAGAAGGGTATAGCTGCCGAGGGAAACTTGAACATAGTCTCACAATCTGAGGGTGAGAATCCTTCTCAGGTATGTCTTTCTATCGTACCCATATCTTTCTATACCTACCACACCTCTGTCTCTTTCTAAGCCTTTATCTTTCTCTTTCCAAAATATACACTAACTCCTTTTCACTTCTTGTCCAGACAGTTCTCTCCCCCTGCTTAAGGGAACCGAACTACAAAGCTTCTACAGCTGAAGAACAAATAATCCCAACTCATTCAGTGAGAATGAAGAAGAAGAAGAAGAAGAAGAAGAAGAAGAAGAAGAAGAAGAAGAAGAAGAAGAAGAAGAAGAAGAAGAAGAAGAAGAAGAAGAAGAAGAAGAAGAAGAAGAAGAAGAAGAAGCCCTAATCCACCCAGGAAGGCCTTCTAGACCAGCTCATTGGTCAGAGGAAGAACTGAACAAAAAAATAGAGATGATCTCTCATCTGGAGAGTCAACGGCTGAAAATCCCTCTTCAACAATCATCAAATGAGATTGACTTCCTTACTGAAGCTGAGATAGAAGAATCCATCAGAGCTAAGAAGCTGATTGTTGAATGCCAACAAGACGCAACTCTTGCTCTTAAGGTCCAATCTTCTCTGGTCAAAGACAAAAGATTAAAGAAGAATCCAGTGAAAGTTCAAATTGCACTTTTAAAAGAAATTGAAGAGGAATGCTCAAGAGAACAAGCGGTCAGCGATAACTCTGTCGAATGGTGTAAGCAAAAAGTCGACTATCGCTCCGACCCACTGAAAATATCAGCCGTTGTCATCTCTGGAAGAAAGAAGAAGGACTGAATTTCTGTAACCATGGAGATAACCTGAGAGGATGCAAGCTCAAAGGCAATGTTCATTTCAAAGCTTGAGAGTTTTGGCTACATGGAATGGCTAGAGTTCAAAGATGTGCTGAAGAAATCAAAGTCAATCTACAGAGGCCATATCGAAGGCATCCTAGATGCCCTCATCAACAGAGTCACTGCAATCTTAAATGTTGTGCCATCTGCTCTTCCTCCTAAGCCAAGGCAAATCAAAAGAAATCCTACTTCTTCCTCCTCTGAAAAATGTCGCTGCTATCAGAAACGACACCTCCATCAAATTTTCAAAGGAAGCATTGTTCGGACCTCCTCCTGATCTCTCAGTTCTAGACCTATCCCTGCCTCCTAGTGAACCATATATTCTCGAGCAAGTACTCAACAATCCTCATAGAATATTCTTCAGAGATGATGAAGGGGTACTCAGATTTCAAAGAGTCTCTGAGATTCCCATTTGTCCTCTGAATCATCTCAAAGATCTTTTGTGTCTATGGTGTGACTTCTCTCCATCAGCTGATTCGATCAAATCAATCATTCGTCAAGAATCATCAGATCGAAATCAAAGAGGAGAAGAAATACCTGACTATATGATCAATATTCCAAAGTCTTATCTAGATAGCTGATAGATTAGTCTCTTACTTCTTGTAATCTATTAGTTAAACTTACAGTAGTTAGTTCTTCACTTGTACTTTATATTTTCATCTCTTGTAATTCTTTCTTTGAATTAATGAAAATTTCAGTGAAGTACTTAACCCTATCAGTACTGTAAAAGATCCCTCAAAATAGTAATTAGGACATGTATGTTAGGAGTCCTGATTATTCCTTATTTTGAATTAAAAAGTAATTTCTTCAGTTACTTTGTCATTATCAAATAGGGGGAGATTGTTGATCCATGCTCTCTCAGTGATTTGATAAAGACCCTTTTCTGCACTTAGTGAAAATTACATTTAATAAATATGTATTAGTGTTTCATCATCAGCGATTAGACTGAGTTTGTTCAGTTATCACTGATGATCTTTCTTGTAAACATTCATATGTATTAGTGTTTCACTATCAGCTGTTAAATACTGAGTATGTTCAGTATCGCTGATAGCTTCTTATGTAAACAGTCAAACGTAATCCCTGAAGACAAGTTTTGCGTCAACAGATGTTCATAGCTGAATCGAAGACAAAGCTGCTGAACAAAGACAAGTCTACTAGTGACCTAATGCGGATATCAGTAAAGCAAAGACAAATCTACACACGCGAAGAAACCTGAGGAAAAGCTTCAGCGATAGCTGAACTTCTTTGTATCTCTGAAGGAAGATATATTATGTGATCGATGATCACTTAGATTATGCCTCAAGTCTCTGTTAGAGCATAAATATATTGGAATCAAGATCATAAAGTTTGAAGATGAAAGTTCAAGAAGTCAAAGGCTGAAAGTCAACTCTCAATGAAAGTCAAAGTCATTTTGCTAATAAAAGTCAAAGTCAACATTTGTATTTGTTTTGTTTCTTTGTATGTCTTGGGTATAAATACCTTGTTTCCTTTGTAAGTAAGTGAGTACGTAAGAAGAGAATTCAGATTGTAGAAAGTGAGCAGATTAGAGAAAAGGTTCCTTGGTATATCATTCTAGTGAGAGAGTATAGAGAAAGAAAGTGAGAGAGTTTGTAATTCTTGATGCTTTAATCAATGACTTGTGATTTCGAATTATTATCTTGATTGTTTGTTTAGCAATTAGAACTTGATTGAATTTGGGAATAACAATTGTCAGATCAAATAGGAATTCAGAAATTGAATTGATATTGAAGAATTTTTTTTTATCGACATTTCAAGAACATGAAGAACACTGTGCAGATTCTATTTTCGAGTTTCAGTGTTGTTTTGAATGTAAATTTGGTTGCAGTAGACTCGATTTGGTGTGTAAAACAAGTTTGATTCATGTCTTTTAGGCTAATTCACACAGATTGAGGGTGAATTTGTGGATTTTTGTTCAAAATTGTTATCGAGTCTGTATTCACTGTGATTGGATTAAATTCCATCGATTTGTGTTTGTTTTTGTAATTCTTGTATTGTAACCTGATCGAGATATGGAATAGAGCAAATTGACAAAGTTTCGAGATCAAATTCGAAGGTTTCGATGGATTTCAGTGTGAAAGTTTGATTTTTTGTTCAAAGAGCCCAAGAACACGCAAGATCTGTGTAACGCGCAAGTTTCATCTGGAAGAACGCGCAAGCCTAAGGATTTTGATTTTGGCCAGAAACGCGCAGAGGGTTATCTGCGAGTTCTAGAAATGCGTAGATCGAAGCCTACGAGTTTAGCTCTTCAGTCTGGGAGTTTGAAATTTGGGAAAAAGTTTCTAAGTGTTGAAAACGTGCAAGTAGACCTTTGCGAGTTTTCTAAACGCGCAAGACTAAGCTTGCGAGTTTCTAAGGAATAGTAGTCTGCGAGTTCATTCGGTCTGCGAGTTCTCAAAACACGCAACCTTTTGTTTGCGAGTTTCTCAAACGCGCACGCCTCAGCCTACGAGTTTATCAGTGAACAGTTACTTGCGAGTTTAGGCATCTGCGAGTTTCACAAACACGGACGCTTAAGCCTGCGAGTTCTCTTTGAACAGTGGTTTGCGAGTTTAGGCGTCTGCGAGTTTCAAGCAATTTCTTTGGTTTGCGAGTTTCAATACTTAGACTTTGGTGCTAAGTCTGCGGAGGGGGACAAAGTTCTGATTGTGATCTACTGTTTCTGAATTTCTAACGATCATTTTTCAAGTTCTTTTTGTAACAGCTATTCTAGATGGGATATTTTTCTGATGATGATGAAACGAAGATTGAAAAGCTCAAATTAGAGAACGAAAATCTTGCTTCATCTGTTGAATTCTACTCAAAGAGGTCAAAGAGATATTCTGATGAAAGGAAGATACTGAGAGAAGAAGTCAGTGCATTAAAGACCATTAATGAAAATCTTCTGAAACAGACTTCTGAGTTGAATGATGAAAAATTACTGAGTTTAGAAGCTGAAAATACTAAGATGAAAGGAAAGATCTCAAATTTGGAAGATCAACTTGCCCAAATTCAGATACAAGCAGAGTCAGTCCAGAAGTATGAGAAGAAAGCTAAGGATTTAGAAAGTTTGAATGAAGAACTGAATAGAAAGATTTCTGTTCTGGAGAAAAAGATGGTTGCAGAAAGATCTAATTTTGAGACTGCAAAGAAATTTTCTGATTTTTCAAGAAAATGTGCTGAAGAGAAGAAAGCAGTTGAGCTAAAATGTATAAAGCTTTCTCAACAAGTTTCTGACTTTGATAAAGTGATTATTTTGGAAAGAGAAAAGTTTGCAAAGGAAAGAAAGACCATAGAATAGAAGAATGTTGGAATCTTCAAAGAGATATCTGGTCAGAGAACAAATGTTGAAAAGGGCTTTGAGGAAGAAAGAAGTTTGTTTGAAGCTGAGATTAAGAAGCTTAATGACAAGTTATCTAAACTATCTGAATGTGTGCTAAAAGAGCAGAAAGCGAAGTCTGCGAAGTCTGAGTTAAAGAAAGAAATTGACTTACACATCAAAGAAAAGAATAGTTATTTTTCAAAGATAAAAGAGTTTGAAAAGATTGTTTCAAAGGTGGTGGTGACTGAGCAAACGACTCCAGAGTCACAAATCCACACATCTAAAAATGATTCAGCTGACTTCAAAAAGAAAGTTGCAAGCTCAAATCAGAAAATTGTTTCTTTAAAAAGGTCAGTTTACTCATTTGATCAGATTCGTACTACTAATATCTTTTATGATCGAAATGTATATGGTTCGGGTACACAAAGAAGAAGAAGCAGGAGATATGAAGAAGAAAAACTAGTCTGGAAGGTAAAACCAGTTGATGATGAAAAGGAGAAAGAAAAGAAAGGAAAGAAGAAAGAAAACAAATCATTTGTACATGCATCAAATGCAAAGAAGAACAAAGCTCATAAAGGTAAACCTGATCATATCTACATGAGAGATCAATTAATCAGGTTGTCAGGTAAGACATACTATTGTTCTTATTGTCATACACATGATCATGTTCATAAAACAAGTGATCATTTCTGGTATGGTTCTTATTCAATTACTCTGATTCGAACTGCAACTAATATTCATGGACCCAAATACCAGTGGGTACCAAAGCCGAAGGTTGATTTTGTGTTGCAGGCACCTACAGTCAAGGGGGAGTAAGAGAACCAAGGCTTTTAAGTACATCAGCTTAGAACCCGTACTTCAACGGAGTTTGACTTCTAAACACAACAGTTTAGGACTCGTACTTCAATGATGAAAAAGAGATGCTACTCCCGGGCTGATAAGAGATTGTACTCAGATACTCAAAAGAGGAAATCAACCTTCAAGGGGGAGTACATATATTTCTGAAAATATGTATTCGGAAGATATGACGAACTACACTTCAGGAGGAGTTGTAGATCTCTATCATGTGCCTTTTACTGACAAATTTCAGATACATATTTTCAGGGGGAGTAAAGAATTATGATTTCTGATTATTTCAGATCAGAACTCGTACTTTAATCGTTTTAATGCTTTATGTCATTTACACTTGAATAAACTTTGTGAATAAAATTTGCTTTGTCATGACTTTGAGACTTGTGCAGAATGAGAGGAAGCTATCAAGATCATATTTTTATGACTTCAGCTGACTTCATGAGATTTAAGCCTGCATAGAAAGGTTAAATTTCTTATCTTTATCTCATATATGGTTGAAAGAAAGACGACTTTCAATCATAAGAAAACATATTCTTAAATGTTCAAACCATTTCCCGATTCTTAAACAGATTTCATGAATTGGAAGTGTGATTTTAAATGTTTTCATTTTTCATTTTGAGCTTCAATGATTAATAAACCGTGTGTTTCCAAAGATAAATACTTGTGTATTGTCTTTTCTACATACTTTCAAGTATTCACACACATCGGTTTAATTTTTGATCAAAATGTTCTTACCATGTCTCAAATTTGAAACATATTTTTTGATGGTAAGACACCCCGCTTGTACTTTAAAGAATTTTGAGCGTTATTTCATTTCTAAACGTTCATTTCAAGAATGTCTATATCTTGGTTCGTATAGACAATATCCATTATTTTTACCATAAGCCTTAATTGCTATATCATTTCATTTATGATCATTTTCATACAATGTCAGATTTTCAAACAAGTCTTTTGCATTAATATCTATTCATTCAATATACTTGTTTGAAAATACTTTAATGTTTAAAAATGCTCATATCTTCATGATTATATTTTTGAGCATATTCACATCTGACTTGTATATGAGTTTTAACTGATAAAGTTAAATCATCTGAGCAACATATGCTTTCTAGGATAATTTGGGTTCTTTGTACTAGGAATTAACTGAACTTCTATGGATTCACGATTACCAGTGTCTCCTACCTAAGAAATTACTCCATAGTGATTGAGTGTGAGGAGTCTAAAAGAAATAAGTGTGGGATGTACGTTGAGGTAAAATGGAAATGAGAGTTTGGTTAGATGTGAGCTTAATGATTAAAAAGAAAGAGGGTGTGAGATCAGAGTAAAAGAATATCAAACTCTGCACCAACTACTTTCTGAGTCGGGCAGCCACATTACTAGTGTTTCACAACTCTTTGGTGAACGTTATTGAAACAGGAAACTAGCCCATGCCAACTCTTGACTAAACCCCACCAGCCACTCATTTTCTTCCCAAAAAGAAAATGTTTCACATTTTCAAGGGGACGCAGCACATATGCTATCTGGTTTTCATTTGGAAAATCTGGATATTGAAAAAGAAGGAAGTATGCCCCACCTTCGCACTTCAATTATGCACATTGAGTCTGTGTTTACCTACTGTTGTCTCAGTGGTTTACACAATGTTGAGCCTTATAAAAGCAATCATTCGTACTTAGTTTTTTCTACACGTGCACGAACACACAAAGAATTTGTTTCTTTGTCATAACATTCATAGAAATTGCCTTTGTGGTGTTTCGATGATTGAATGGAAGCCCTGGGGAGTGAACATTAAAAAGCTCCTTTCCAATGTGTATTCGTTACACAAAGTGACTTTATGTTACTGACAGGCATATTAACTGATTCATTATTTGATTCAGGTGTTACATTCCTATTTTGTCTAGATTTGAAAAGATTTGGATGAATACATTGTTCGAATTGGCAAAGAATCAGAGGCTCTGTATGATAGATCAGTGGTCCGAAAAGAATTTCAGAGACATTTCTTGGTGAAAGTTTTGATGATATCGATGCTCTAATCATCAAAAAGGGGGAGAAGATAAAGTTTAAAGAAATGTCCATTACAAGTATTTGTTTCAAGAGATGTTTGAAAAGGAAAGTTTAATTCAGAAATGGGAAGATAAAGAAAAAGAAATGTCCGAAGTTCAAGATATGGGAGAGATGTTCAAGATTTGATTGAACTGAAAGAAATTGAAGACCTTGGGAAAGAATTTTTCTGAGCTTATCAAAGAGGAATTTCATAGTTTTAAGGGGGAGAATGTAAATCATGTTTGTATAAATGGGGAGATTACAAGCGAAGATAAAGGTTGATCAAAGGGGGAGTTATTTCAATCGAGCTTAAAAAGAGAAGATCGCATTGCTAAATCTTTTTAGTTATGATCTTGATCCAAAGGGGGAGATTGTTAGAGCATAAATACGTTGGATTTAAGATCATAAAGATTGAAGATGAAAGTTCAAGAAGTCAAAGGCTGAAAGTCAACTCTCAATGAAAGTCAAAGTCATTTTGTTAATAAAAGTCAAAGTCAACATTTGTATTTGTTTTGTTTCTTTGTATGTCTTGGGTATAAATACCTTGTTTCCTTTGTAAGTAAGTGAGTACGTAAGAAGAGAATTCAGATTGTAGAAAGTGAGCAGATTAGAGAAAAGGTTCCTTGGTATATCATTCTAGTGAGAGAGTATAGAGAGAGAAAGTGAGAGAGTTTGTAATTCTTGATTATTTAATCAATGACTTGTGATTTCGAATTATTATCTTGATTGTTTGTTTAGCAATTAGAACTTGATCGAATTTGGGAATAACAGTCTCTTTTTGTCTTTCCCTTGCACACCTACTACGATGTGTCAGAACGGACATACCTCTGCCACAATTCGAACAACTCTGTCAACTACAATGTTCATGATACGGCCGAAAGCATGTCTCCCAAAGTCAGACCCTCTCAGCCAATCAATGAAGAACACGTGTAAAGTGCCATGCCATGCATTTAATGCATAGGGTATAAATAGAAATATCAACTCTCCATCTGAGAGTTAACCCTAAGCCTTCATCTTTCTGAAATATAGAAACCCTTGTTTTCTATACTCTCCAATCTCCCATTCTCTATATTCTTGTGCAACCATCTTAGTGTTTCTTAAGTTTGTTTAGATTGAGTTCTACTTAATCTTATTCCCTTATTCCGCAACAGACATGTAAATTGTGTTTGATTTATCAATAAACAATTTATTAAACTTTAAAAACTTGTGTTTATATTCAACCCCCCCCCCCCCTTCTACAAACTTGTTAAGCACCTTTGGGACCGACAATCTGTGTTTACAAAACCTGGAAAAAGATTCTTAAAAGATGTGAAGAAACTGACTTGGTTTTAAACTGGAAAAAAATGTCATTTTATGGTAAAAGAAGGCATTGTGTTAGGGCATTTAATTTCCAAAAGAGGCATTGAGGTTGTTAAAGCAAAGTTGGAGGTGATTGAAAATTTACCAGAACCAACAACCATTAAAGGAATCAGAAGTTTTTTGGGACATGCAGGTTTTTACAGGAGGTTCATAAAAGATTTTTCAAAAATTTCAAAACCACTTTGTTCACTACTACAACAAGACCATGCTTTCAATTTTGATGAAGACTATAAAAAGGCTTTTAAAATTCTAAAAGAAGCATTGGTCACTGCCCCTATAGTAGTAACACCTGATTAGTCCCAACCATTTGAAATAATGTGTGATGCTAGTGACTGGGCAGTAGGAGTTGTTTTAGGTCAGAAAAAGGAAAAGATTTTCCACCCTATTTACTATGCAGCAAAAATCTCAATGAAGCCAAAGCAATTACACCACTACTAAAAAGGAATTATTAGTTGTGGTTTTTGCTTTTGAAAAATTCAGATCATACTTGATGGGCACTAAGGTAAAAGTTCATACTGATCATGCTGCCATCAAGTATCTCATTTCTAAAAAAGAAGCAAAACCTAGGCTGATAAGGTGGATCTTATTACTTCTAGAGTTTGATTTGGAAATCATTGACAGAAAGGGTGTGGATAATCAGGTTGCTGACCATTTGTCTAGTTTAGAGAAACAAGATAACCCTGTGCAAAGTAGTGACATATGTGAAGTATTTCCAGATGAAAGGATTTTATCCTTGCAACATTCTACAATGCCATGGTTTGTTGATCTTGTTAACTATTTAGCTTGTGGGATTATTTCCAAGGAGCTAAATAAGCATGAAAGAAGAAAGCTCATCTATGATTCAAAGAAATATTTATGGGATGATCCTTTCTTGTTTAAAATTTGTGCAGATCAGGTGATTAGAAGGTGCATACCAAAAGAGGAAATGACATCAGTTCTTCAACACTGCCATTCTGGGCCTTGTGGAGGACATTTTGGAGGAAGTAGGACAGCTGTTAAAGTCTTGCAATCAGGCTTCTTCTGGCCTACTCTGCACAATGATGCCTACAACTTTGTAAAAAGTTGTAATGAGTGTCAGAGAAGTGGGAACATTTCCCAAAGAAACGAAATGCCCTTAAATGGAATTCTAGAAATAGAACTATTTGATGTTTGGGGCATAGACTTTATGAGACCTTTTCCCGTATCCAATAAATGTTCCTACATTTTGGTTGTTGTGGACTATGTGTCCAAATGGGTGGAAGCCATGGCTTCCCATTCCAATGATGCTAAGACTGTTGTCAAGTTTCTGCAAAAGCATATCTTCACCATATTTGGTACACCACGTGCCCTACTCAGTGATGAGGGTACTCACTTCATAAATAACATGATGGAAGAAGCCCTTGAGAAATATGACATTAAGCATATAGGGTAGCCACAGCCTACCATCCTCAAACCAATGGATTAGCTGAACTATCAAATAGAGAAATAAAAGAAATTTTAGCCAAAGTAGTCAAACTTCACAGAAAGAACTGGCCTCCAAATTGGATTATGCTTTATGGGCCTATCGGACTGCTTACAAAACCGCAATTGGAGGAATGTCTCCCGATAAACTTGTTTTTGGAAAAGCTTGTCATTTACTTCTAGAGTTAGAGCACAAAGCCTATTGGGCCATTAAGGAACTCAATATGAGTTTAGATGAGGCAGGAAGGAAAAGACCTTTGCAGTTGAGTGAATTAGAAGAGCATAGGAATTTTTCCTATGAAAATGCCAAATTATACAAAGAAAATACAAAAAAATGGCATGACAAGAAAATAATTCCAAAAGAATTCACTGCAGGTCAATAAGTCCTCCTGTTTAATTCTAGACTTAAATTGTTTCCTGGAAAGTTGAACTCTATATGGATTGGGCCTTACCAAATTGCAAAAGTATACACTTACGGTATTATTGAGTTAATTGATCTAAAAAAGGGTAACACTTTCAAAGTGAATGGCCAACAAATCAAACCATGTTTCAATCACATGGCAATTTTGCAAGAACCTTCCGAGGTTATTCTTTTGGTAAATTAGAAGTTTGGGTTCAATCCCAAAAGTTTGTAAATAATTTTCTTATTTTATTTTCTCATTAGTATAGGTTAATTTTCATTTTTATTTTACTTACTTACTTTTGTTTCGTATTTTGGGCTTATGTTGAACTGATTTAAAAAGAAAAGCCAACCCAAGAGTTTGAAATAAAATGTTAAGGCCTTTTGTCATTTTGTTCAATTTATTTTCGGCCCACCTCTAACTCTATTTGTTGGGCTAATTCTAAACTAACATGGGAAAAGAAAAGAAAAAGGGAACCGGCCCAAGTTTATGGATAAGAGAATTAGGCCAAGTTTTTATTTTGATTTATTTTGATTTATTTTATTTATTGTTTTTGTAGGAAAGGAGAGCTTAAGAATAGATTACAGTTGGATTAATACAAATGGAGGTTAATTGTCGGATCATAAGCCACGTCATGCGGCTTCATTTAATGCAATTCAGAGAAATTTTGGGCGGGTACTATCTTCTATGTACCAACCTGGTAGCCGAAGGGACAACTTTGTTTGAAAACAAACTCCCTCTCTCACACACCACCCCTGCAACTTCCATCACCATCATCACTCACACTCCCCCATATACTGTTACCATCGGCGATCAAATCCATCTACAACCCTTGCCCTCTAAGCTATATAATCCTTTTAAATAACACACTATTGAGACCCAATTTTCCTCACTAGTTGCTTTCTACACCTTCAGTTCACTCTCAACTTTGAAGAAACCAGTTCTCTCTCGATCATCACCCCACGATCAATCTCATCACCTGAAACACCCATTGTCTTCTCCAACTTTACAAACCATTAAATCTCTCTGAACACTCTATTCGCCATGGCTATCACAAAGTCCAATGCAAGAAGACGATCAGGACGCAACCGCAATGCAAACCAGGTACCACCTCCTCCTATTCTACGAAGAAACAATCGAACCACAAACAGATTGAGGCCTGAAGCAATACCTGAAGAAGGAACAGATTCATCTCCTCCATCTGCGGGTTCTGCGTATGCTCCTCCACCAAACGAAAACGCCAATCCTTATGCCATGCTATTTGCTGCTATTGAAGCCCAGGACGAACTTCAGAGACCTTCTGAAATCATCTCTGAGGCAGTACCTCAGAGGCCCTCTGAAAATATTCCAGAGCCGCCGCACCAGAGACCCTCTGAAGTCATTCCAGAGGTAGCACTCCAGAGACCCTCTAGAGTCTTTTCAGAGGTCGCACCTTAGAGGCCCTCTGAAAAAGCCCATGCTCTGACCAATGTTGCCTCTGTGGCCAACATCAACACTCCCAACCTTGATCTTAGCCTTGCTGCACCTAACTTCGCAATCCCAAGCACCAGTGTTGGCCCACTGTTATACGATGCCACTTCATCCAGAGTTCCTCGATATCTGTCTCTACTATCTTCATGAGGAAAGGCTCACATCCTAGAGAACCTACCTCTGACGAGCACGACCAACGTAAATCTTCTGAACTCAAAGGGAGAACCCATTGTCCCTTAGCCACCCCCATTCATTGATGCCATCCTCAAGATAGGCGACACCCACACTCAAAAAACCACAGAGCAAGCAGGACCTTCTTCCAGACCTGCCACCTTGCTTTAGAGCTCTGACCAACCTCTACCCCTTGTTCTTAGAGACACTCGACCACAAAACATTTCCAGCCCAATCCACTCTCCTGCCCATGATAATACCCTACCTTCATAGTAATAGGTAATGTTGAACTTATGGAGCACATAGAGGAGCAGACTAGGCTCATCAAGAGGAGTTTCCAGAGGAAGATAGAGAGGATAGAGAGGTAGTTGAGGACCATGAATGAAAATTTCAATTTGATGAAGGAAGAGAGAGATAGATGGTGGAGATATGAGCAGAATAAAGATAAGGTTTGGAGGAGGAAAATGTTGAAAGAAGCCTCAAGAGCTTTGGATGACATACCACCTTTTCCAGAGCCTCTGTTGCAGTTGCATGAAGTTTCATCTCCTACTCATTCTGAGTATGACAGGTTTTGTCATTTCTCTTTTTCTTGTTTACTTTCTGTTTTTAGTTTAATGTTTAAATTAGGTGTCTTGTGTTCTGTTATTTTGCATTTTTAATAGATTGGGAACTGATTTTAGAGATTGTTTTCACCATTGCAATTTGCACTCATCAATCACTTATGCACATCATAGTTTCATATCATGTACCTCTGAGTTCATAGCCATAATAATCTCTTGTGTATTGCAATTAAGCTATGGATTGCCATCACAACTTCACCAACAGCTTGTTAGTTTACTGAGTTGAATCATCAATAGTCCATTCTTTGTTCTAGCCTACACATATAGACCTTTTTGATCCAATGAGGGCATTGTATCCTTCAAGTTTGGGGGGTACAGTTTGTCCTAATTTTGTCAAACCTCACCTCATTATGGATCACAAACATACAAAAGCCACTCAAAGCATCCAAATTCTCATTAGTGCTCAAGGTATGCATGCAAAGCTCCTAAAAATCAAAAGGGCATAGCCCCATTCACTTTGCATGAGAATGTGCCAAAGGCACCAAGAGTCAAAAGAGACCAAAAGTGTCCAAATTTTTCGAATTTTGTTTCAAAATGAGATGAATGGCAGTAAAATTGTGCCATTGAGTGAAAATGAGAGATTGTGGTAAAAGGCAAAGCATTGTAAAAGCAAGAAAAGCCAAAATGCACTTCAAATCCCCAACCTGTATACTTTGATGATTCTTGTTAATAAAAAGGTAAGTCTAGGTTAGTTGGTGATTGTGCATCTTGAACTTAGGTAAATCAACCAAGTTTATGAAGGGCTATGGATTTCATTGTGTTTTCAAGATATGGAAAATTCTCTCAAAACCTCAGATTGGTGACAATTTTGGTCATGGTGAAATAGAATCAATTTTTTTTATCTTTTCATTTCAACTTTATTTTCCTTTCCATGAGTATTTATTTGGTCATTTTAGTTGTTTGGAGACAAACAACAATTTAAGTTTGGGGGTGTGATAGGTGTTAATTTATTAACCCTAAAACACCACTTTTTGTGTCATTTATAAATATTTTATTTGCCCAATTTAGTGAATTGCGTCTTTATTTACCTTATTTTGCACAATTTTAGATTAGTCTAGATTTTATTTATTTATTAGCGATTTGTTGAATTTTAGTTTAATTTAGTCAAGTTTCTTACGTTTATTTTAGTCTTTAATTTTCAGTTTTGTCGAGACTCCGAAGAAGCCGTGAAGAATGAAAGTTGGGCTTAACGTGGGCTTGCTCTTGGATTTTTGTTAGATAAATGCATTTGGACTCAAGACTTGGGCTACACCTTGTTCGTTTGGGCCGGTTGTTTGGGCTCATTTCATGGTCGAAATTGGAGCAAAGAAATGGGATTGACCCATGAACTTGTTACTTGGATTTTGCCCTAACTTGGTGATGAAGTGTTATTTTGTTATAAATAGGAAGATTATGTTAGGATTTTATATCATCTTTGGATCAAGACATCTTTTGACTACACAAGCTTAAACCTTCTCTTAAATTATTGTAATTGGCAAGCACTAGAATTCTCTTAATCTTGCTACTTGTGGTGTGGTGAATTGTCTTTACAAGGAATACTAGTGTTTTTGGTTTACAAATCCATCTTTTGTTACAAGTGTTAGTGCTCATAAGTTTAATTTTGATATGTCTCTTGTTTGCTACAAATCTCTTTCGAGTTCCAAAAATCATCCTAAGGTCGTCGCCTTGTTGTGATCTCCCAAAACGATTTCTAAAGTGTTTGGATACTTTTGTGTTGATTACAATTGTTTACGTAAGAATTGTTACTTGGTTCGTCTTAGCTTTCTCAATTATTCTAGTCCTTAAAAGCGTGTTTTACATTGGAATTATTTCTTTTATGACACGTGGCTAGTGTTAATCTGTTGAAACAAACCCCAAGTATTTTCTAGTGTATTCAAAGTTTTTTTGCTTTATTTCTTTTGGTTACTTTCGATTTTACTTTTAAAACTAAGTCGTCGCATTTGGTGTTCTTTTGGATTAAATTCCTTCTGTGTCAAACGGTGAATTTTCTAAGTAGTAAAATTACTGTTTCCAAGTTTTATTTAGCAAATGTTCTAGTTTTCGAACGAAACTTCCCGCGCAAGTTACCAAATCTGGCAGCACTCACAGCACATTTACTTTCTGCAATTTACTGCTTTATTTACATTTCTCGCACTTACTTTCCAGTAATTTAATTTCCTGCAATTTACTTTCCAGTTATTTGCATTTTCTGCAATTTGAATTTCTGTCTTCACTTCAGATTTTTATTACTTGTGCGACAAGTTTTCTTTTTAAACTTCAGTACTTGCCTCTTGTTTTCATAATTTTCGATTTCAGTTATTTTTTTTCAGTATTTATTTCTTTTGTGAGAAAAACCAAGCAATGATAGGCTAAAACCTTAGCTTGGGGTGCAAGGCAGAATTAGGACCGAGGCCGATGAAAAAGTAAAAAGGTGTTAAAAATATAGTTTAAAGTATCTTGAACATATTTCAGGCAATTAAAGATTACAGATAATTAACTGACAACTAATTAACTGTATGAAAATGTATAATCTCTAAAAAGGTTATGTTGATTCTGGGATAAACGAGACTGCTATAATATCTTTTACCGGATCATTTATTTTTGTCTTAACAAACCTTTGCACCCTTTGCCTTTTTTTTACAACTGAGCTTTCCTTAGTATTAAATTAGACCCGTTACAAGATTTCTTCGAATTCGCCATCTGAAATTGACTTTTAAATATTGAACTTTTCTGATTGAACTTTCAGTAATTCAGTCTTCCCTGAGGATCGATATTCGGTACTTTGTGCCACTATTACTTGTTAAGAGACGATAGTAGGATAAGGTGTATACTTGCACTGAGTTCTATTTTAAGTGAATCTCAAAAAAGGATTGCATAAATCCTTACAACAACACCTCAAAGCGGACTTAATCCTTAAATACTTCTAATCGTCCTTCGTTGAATTACGTTACACTCTTTTCTTGCCTTCCAGAACACAACAACCTTTGCAGAAATGATCCAACCATAGTTTTATCATACTCTCTCAATTCTGAGTACCCTCAACCATGTTGACTTCACCCGAGTGGTGGAGGAATCCGTATAAAACTGATGAGCTGACCGTCCGTTGTTTTTACAAAAACGATACTTCTAATTTCGACAAATCGGGTTTTCCTCTATAATTGATTTCTACTTAAGGTCTACCTCAGCATTCTCACCAAATTTCTCCAATAATCAATACCACCAAGGATTTTATCGTCCTTCCCTTGACGAAATTCCTATCAACAAGTTTGGTTTGATGCTTCATCCAGGAACGTACCATTACGCTCTACAGATAGTCGATTATCCCAAACTCCCTGGTTACACAACTCCTATAATGCATTCAAGCATTGATTGTCGAATCAGCAAAAGCTCTGCCAATTACAGAAATACCAATAATCGATCCCTAATTACCAACATCTAATCTCCTTAAAGTTACCACTTAACTTGCAAGCACACAGGATTCAACAGAAGTGCATTGAAGCACCCTAACGGTTAATGTCCTTGAAATCGAGTGTCGAAACCTATCCTCAAAATGACTATACTGCAAACATGGGTATGCCAACAATTATTTCATTAAAGGTTTGCACCGTGCCAATCTCCAATGTCGAATTAAATTTGACACCTGATATGGCACTAGAATCCCGAATCTTACACCTCTAACGAACGAACCATAATATCTTCTTTATTCCCAAAGATTCGCCAAGATGGCACACCACCAACACATACATGATGTCGAACAATCAACCCACTAATTCATATCTAACCACATGCAAGCAACCACACAATGCTTTAACCCGAGGATTTACCAAAATAGAAAGATTACCACTTAAATAACTGGGAGACTACATAAATCTAATACCTCAATTATTCATGTGTGAACCGGTTCGTAAAACTGAAATCCACATTCAAAACTGACCATAAGTCATATCATCCGACACTTCAATTCCAATGACGCCCCTAGTTCTTAATAAGAAGTCCCTTTGTTAAAACTATGGCTCAAATGAGTTCAAGGTTTTTCAACTATAAGACTCAACAAGCATGCCAATATTATTCTTAAAGATTTGCCAAACATAAAATCTTTATAATCAATTTTACACACGCTAAAAGTCTTTAGCACAACTAGGAAATCGTTTGAAGTGACCGTAATTGTCACACACGTAAAACCGGTCGATATAACACATCTTCTTTGACCAATAGCAAAACAACAATAGATGAAGATGCACAAAATGAAACATGAACACGGACCATCTCAGTCCCATCATACGTTTACTCATGCTATGGGTGTAAATCAATTCGTGCACTAAACAGTGTATAACAAAATATTTGCAAAAACTCAAAACAAAATTTACATGATATCAAACTCCCAAAGTTTTCTCTCTTATAGCCACAACACGACATGGAATAAGATTCCACAACAAAACTTGCATACGTCAGTTTATTTCACAAAACTAGTAAGGTGATATGTGCATACAGTTTGGTTAAAACATAAAATAATTTATGGCGGTTTCAAGTTCAAAGCCAAATAACAATATGCTCTCATCGTTCTAAAATGTTGGCTAAAACACCATGATGAAAATTCCAAATAAAATATGTATGCATACTATATGCAACCAAACTGCTCGCACAAAACTCGAAGGAAAACAATACAACTGGACGTCATTAAAATCTTTACATCAAATCAACAAAATAGCATGGAATAAAATTCTCAATAGAACTCAAACACCAAAATAATGGAAGGTAACTCTTCGTCCAAAGCCTTAACATATGTGGAGGAGATCCAATATTAAAGTCATAAGTCGCAGTTACTTGTCCAAGACCCTAAACAACATCAAAATTCGGACATCAGAATATCCGAAAATAGTGTTAGACAACAACAAGAATAAAGAAAGTATCAACAAAGTTTGCAACCACATGCAATAAAATATTTGTATGCATGATTAAAATCATGGTTTAAAATTTTGCATGTGCTAAACATTTTTCCAAGATTCGTAATATAATTCCACATGATGATTTGGAAACATGAAAGATAATTGATGCAATTTATTTTAGAAAAAATTTCGTGCATGAATTTGATCGGCACTCAACGTCTTGAAACCACGCTCCTGAATTTCTTAGTCACACTATCGTCATCCGGATGCTCAAACATCTTAAGACAATAATCAATGATTTTGTTGGTTCGCCTTACAATTTCTCCTTCAATAGAATTGATTCCATAAGTCTATGGTTCTAATCCAACCAATAATTCCGACCCGAAATGGTCCCTTTAACTCAGTTATCGTGCTTACTGTCACTCCAAGTGACGAATGTTAAAATCATCAACCTCTTCTAACGGTTACCCACTTAGAAACTTCTTCACTACCCCAATGGTCGTCACATCAAAGTAGTCCCAAGTATACACATGTGACTTGTATATTCACCATAACACTTGTCAGGTGCACTTATGAACGTATTGTACACGATAATCCTTGCTACCCTCGATGTGATCCCCGTTCCTAGTGACTCCATTAACCTCAAAACATCCTATCTTAAAGTGCCCATTGGTGCAATTTTCTCTCTCGTTCACTTGAAAGAACGCTAGTTTGAGTCTGGGTATTCAAAATCCACACCTAAATCTCTCAAACTTAAGCTCTGATACCAACTTGTAACACCCTCAAATTTGGAAAGAGCAACTAATTAAAATTTCGATTATACGTCAAATAAAAGATAAATCTTCTTCCTATAAATCAACACTTGATAAACCTCCAAAATAAAATCCTACATTTAACCTCATCAATTATAACTTCAGTCTTATACAAGGACGAGACCAAAGTTGGGTGTTACTTAACCCAAACACAAGTTGCTAGTCCCATAAGATGCGGAAGACTTCACCAAGCTACTCTCTTCTCGAGCACACAACTAACACTCATCTTTTCACAGTGTCCTTAGAATTATTCCCAACCGGAATTTGTTGCACATGTCAACAAATAAAAAGGTTAGGCTAACGCCTACTGAGGAAAGAATACAACTTAAATCATAATCTTTCAAGACGTTTTACTTTAAATATGAAAATGACTCATTTCCAATAATACGCAAGATTTAAAGATGGACGTCCAATACAAAACATACTTTGATGAAGTGATGCAATCCATAACTCACTCAAAATATGAATAGAAATCGAACTCCCAATTTATGAAAAATGCGGATAAAACTTTATATCCCGAAACATTCTTCTTTAAAAATCCTTTTCACAGCATCTTCTTTTCAAGCATTTTCTTTTCATTCTCAAAAGATTTTCTTTCCTTCTCAAGAGTGTCTCTTTCAATTATCAAAACCTTTTCAAAATCAGAAATTGTTAGAGCATAAATCTGTTGGATACAAGATCATGAAGACTGAAAGTCAAAGTACAAGAAGTCAAAGCTGAGAAAGTCAACTCTCATTAAAAGTCAAAGTCTTTGTAATAAAATGTCAAAGTCAAAGTTCTTGTATTTGTTTGTTTCCTTTGTTATTTGTAGTGGGTATAAATATTTTATTTTGCTGTTTAATAGATAGATGAGTTAGAGTTTGAGTTTAGAATTTGAGAGAGAATTTGTAGAGAGAGAATTTGTAGAGAGAGAGAGACTTCTAGAGAGAGAAAGTTTGTATTCATTGGATTTGAATTGAATCAAACACGTAGTTAATTCAATCTTGTTTGTTTATGTATTTGCAATTAGAATCTTGATTTCAGGGACACACAATTGGTATCAGAGCTTAATCCAATCGAAATCAAATCAAGAAAAGTGTTCGACTCTGTGTTCGTCGAAGTCAAATCAAATTCTGAGTTCTAGTGCGAATTTCGAGTTGTAATCGATTAGGTTTTGTTTGTTGAGTATATTCGATCAAGTCTGTATAGATTGATTTGTCAATTGCACTGTAATTGATTGAGAATTTTGAATTTTTGTGATTTTCCAGTTCACGAGTTTCACGCATTGTGTTCGATTTAAAGTGTATCATTTTGTGTATGTTTTTGAAATTCTTGCATTGTAATCAGTTCTAGTATTGTAATCAAGCATTCCTGCAAAGTCTTGAGCTAATTGACAAAGGTTTGATCGAAATCAGATGGAAAAATCAAGTTTTTGTTCGACAGACTGAAGAACGCGCAAGATCCATCAAACGCGCAAGTTCATCGAAAGAACGCACAAGCTGAAGAATTCTGATTTTTGTACAAAACGCGCAAAGGGTGTTCTGCGAGTTTAGCTCTTCAGTCTGCGAGTTTGAAATTTGAGAAAAAGTTTCTAAGTGTTGAAACGTGCAAGTGGAACTTAGCTAGTTCTCAAAATGCGCAAGTCTAAGTTTGCGAGTTTCTGAGGAATAGTGATCTGCGAGTTAGTTCGATCTACGAGTTTGTTCAAACGCGCAAGTAGTGCTTTGCGAGTTCAGGGAACACGAACACCTCTTTCTGCGAGTTCTTTATGAACAGTTATTTGCGAGTTTAGGCATTTGCGAGTTTCAGCGATCTGCGATTTTGGCAAAACACGCAAACATTTGCGTGCGAGTTTCATAAACACGCAAGCTTAAGCCTGCGAGTTTTTTAGTAAATAGTGACTCGCGAGTTTCAAGCTTCTGCGAGTTTCAAGTTTCTATAGTGTTTTGCGAGTTTTATTACTTAGTCAAAAAAAAATTATTGTGATTTCATTTGGACTAACGGTCAATTTCAAGTTTCTTATTGCATATATTTTTCAAACAAGATGACTTCAAGAGACGCTCTCTCGATTGGAACTGATTCTAAGCCTCGCGTTTTGTTCAAAGGGGAGTACGAACAGTGGAAAGATCGTTTTCTTGACTTTGTGGACCGGCATGTCAATGGAGAAAATATTCTTTTGTCTATTACAAAAGGACCAATGAAAGTTCCTAGTGATGAGATTCCTACTGAAGGTTATGACTCAGATGGAGTTCAGAACACACGGAGAGAAAATAAAGAGTATGATCAATTTACTGAAGATCAGAAGAAACGGTTTGATGATGATAAACAAGTCAGATCTTTGCTTTTACAAAGCATGACCAATGAGATATATGTGAAAATAGACAGTTACAAGGAAAGTGTCAAATCTATGTGGGATCAACTTCAAAAGATGATGATGGGTTCAAAGGTTGGGAACCAAATGAAAGTAGCTAATTGTATCAACAGATATGAAGAGTTCAAAGCAAAAGACAATGAAAGCTTGGAAGAGACTTATGAAAGATTTGTTCTACTCTTGAATGAACTCTCGAAGAACAAGGTCAAGAAGGATCAAATAGAGAACAACGTCAAGTTTCTAAGCATCTTGCAACCGGAATGGAAAAAGCACACTCGCCGAATGAAACAAATGAAGGATCTGAGTGACATTCCGTTACATGAGGTTTATGAGACGTTGAGACAGAATGAAGAAGAGGTAGAAGAGAAAAGAAGTGAGAAGAAAAAAGTTGAAAAGGTTACTGATCCCATTGCACTTGTGGCTGGAGAAAAAGATAAAGAAAAGAAAGAAAAGAAAAAGAAGAAGAAAGTCATTATCAGTTCTGAATCAGAATCTGAATCTGATGGAGATGATGGAGAGAGTCTTAAACAAGAAATGTTGTTACTGACCCGAGCATTCCAGAAGAAGTTCTACAAGAAGTCGAGGTCAAATTCTCAGAGGTATTCTTCATCAAGCTCAAAGAACCACGAGTATAGAGAAAGAGTTGAAGGAAATAAAAATGTTGAGAAGAAGCAGGAAGAAAAGAAGAAATATGTGAATGATTACACCAGTACTGAGAAGCCAGCTAATGATCTGATTAAATGCTACAACTGTGGCAAGATTGGACATTATGCTAAAGAATGTCGGAAGCCAAAGGTTCACAACTCAGAGTGTTATCAGAATAAATTGCTCTTGGCCAAGCAACAGGAAGCTGGCAAGGCATTAATGGCTGAAGATGAATACTGGTTGGATCATTCTGATGAGGAAGAAGAACAAGAAGAGACTGCTCATCTATGTTTGATGGGAAAAGAAGTGAAAGATGATGATTCAGATGATGAGACTGCTGATGAGGTAATGAATTTAACTGAAAAGGATTTCATGACCAAAATGGAAGCCATGATGGTTGAACTTCAAGACCTTCAATCCAAACTGAAAAAAGGAAAAAGACAGAGTTGCTAGGAGAAATCAACAGATCTTTGAACTCAATAAATCAGTTATTGGGAATAAAGATTTAATTGATTCTCTACGCAAGTCTGCTTCTGATTTTAAAAATGAAAAAGATTGTTTTGAAAGAAAGATTTCTGATATTGAAAAACAATTGTCTAAGTCTGATTCTGAAAAACAAGAATGTGTTCTAAAATCGTTTAAACTGCAGGTTGAGAACAAGACTTTAGAGAAAAAGGTAAATGGTCTGGAAGCAAAGCTATATATTAGAGGCCAAACAAATCAAACGATTTTCTTGAATACACCTAATGAAGAAGTTGATTTTAAAGAAAAATGGGGACTAGGTTATGATAATCCTCATTACCTAGAAAAAGCTATCAGAAAACAGCCAGGTCTATATAATGCAAATTATATGTATGCTGCTGATAAACATCCTCATTTGAAACCCAAATTTATTACCAAAGCATCAAAAGAAGTTGAGGACAAAGAAGATGAGAAAAGAATGAATTTAAAGAAAATGCAACTACCATTCTGTTATGAAAGACTGAATGATAGTTATCTTTCTAAAACATCAAAATTTCTTTCAAATGATTATTTTGCTAGTTATTCTTCGACTGAGATGGAGGCAAAACCTGTTCAACCTAAAATTTATGTACCTTCACTCGTCTTAGAAAGCAAAATCATTGAATTAGAAAATATTTTATCTGATGAAAGAATTTTGAATGATCTAACACAAGATGTATTTTCTACAGTGTTAAAGAACACAGATTTTCATGTTAAATCTAAAGTGTGTTCTCCATCTTCTAAAGTACTTCAAACTTCTGAGATTGTTCTTGATGATTTATTTGAGTCTGCAAATGATTTTCTAAATTATGATGAAGGGTGTATAGAAGAAATTGATATGTTTGACTTTAATGCTCCACTTCCAAATCATTCTACTTTTGTGATAAATGGACAAGCTTTACCTAGTGTTCATGAAAAGGGCGAATCATCAACTAAGGTTTGTGAATCAGTTTTTGTAACTGTTGATTACTATGCTCAGGGTAAGAAACATAAGAAACAACGATTACAGAAACAGAATAACACTGGTAAACACAAGAAAAATCAATTTCAGAAATCTGACTTTCCTAATAAATCTAAATCTTCTGTTTCAGATATAAGAAAGAAAAGGTCAGAAGAGAGATCTGAATGGCGACCTAAAAGGAAGAATGATGAGAAGGCAGAATCAATTACTGATGGTTCTTGTAATAGATCAACTAGTAGTATGTGTGATGTAGTTGGTTCTATTGCTTCAATAAATAAAAACCTTGTACCTGTTTACAAGAGATATTCTAATAAATCTTATTCTTATCAGTGGAATGATTTTGCTTATCATCATAATTCTAATGATTGGTTTGGATCTTATCATGTTTATTCTTCTAAATCAAAAGTTTTCAAAAGGTTTCAAAAGAAAAGAGGATCCATATTCAAATGGATGCCAAAATCATGTGTTAATCTGTTAGGACCCGTGTTTAAATGGGTACCTAAATCTATTGTTTCCTGATTTCTCTTGCAGACCCGGCATATGTGGTACTTAGATAGCAGTTGTTCCAACCAGGAAGAAAGCTTTATTGTCTAATTATACAGAGAAATCTAGTGGCAATGTTCGTTTTGGCAACGACCAGTTTTCACCGATCTTAGGATATGGTGATATTATTCATGATAACATAACGATTAAGAAGGTGAGCTATGTCGAAGGCTTAGGACACAACTTCTTCAGTATCGGTCAGTTCTGTGACTAAGGATTAGAGGTAAACTTCAAAGCTAAGAGTTGCTCGGTGCGTACTGAGGATGGAAAAGAACTCTTGGTCGGCATTCGCAAGTCAAACCTCTACATAATCAATCTGTCAAAAGTCCAGATTGACAATCAAGTTTGCCTACTGACAAAAGCTTCGATGCAGCAAAGTTGGCTTTGGCACCGAATGTTATCACACCTGAATTTTCGTTATATCAACAAACTGGTCAGTGGAAAGTTAGTGAATGGTCTTCCTAAACTGAGATACGAGAAAGAACACTTGTGTGCAACATGTGAAAAAGGGAAGATGAAGAGAGCTCCACATAAACCGAAGCCTGAACCTAGTACCAGTTCTCCACTAGAGTTGTTACATATGGATCTTTGTGGTCCGATGAGAACGCAAAGCTTAGGCGGAAAGAAATACGTGTTGGTTATCATGGACGACTATTCGCGATACACGTGGGTCAAATTTCTACGATCAAAAGATGAGACGCCCGAAGTTCTCATTACCTTTCTAAAGACGACCCAGGTGAATATGCAGAAACCAGTCAAGCTTCTCAGATCTGATAACGGCACAGAGTTCAAGAACAAAACTGTTGAAGAATATCTCGAATCGGTCGGGATATCACATCAATACTCTGCTGCTCGTACGCCCGAACAGAATGGAGTAGTCGAAAGGCAAAATCGAACGCTAGTCAAGGCTGCTCGTACTATGCTTAGCCAATCTGACTTACCTCTATTTCTGTAGGCAGAAGCTATTTCGACTGCGTGCTACACACAGAACCGTTCCATGATACACCGTCGGTTTCAAAAGACTTCGTATGCTTTGATCAACAACCGAACACCAACCATTAAATATTTTCATGTTTTTGGTTGTAAGTGTTTTGTGCTTAACGACAGAGAGAGTCTGAACAAGTTCAGTGCTAAGGTGGATAAGGGCATCTTCATTGGTTATTCTTCTACATCTGCTGCATATCGTGTCTATCTGAAGAAGTCAAAGACAGTATTCGATAGTGTAAACATCACATTTGATGAAGATATGGCTTCTGAACAACTCAGTTCAGAACCCGTGATAACCAGAGTGTTAGCTTATGGGTCAATTAGTCCAGAACCTGTACCTGAACAGAACAAATCAGATTGCGCTTCTTCGTCTACTAGTCATTTATCTGATTTAGATTTGTTGTTTGAATTTTTCTATGATGAGTTTCTAGGATCTAAATTTTCTAATTCTGTTGTGGTTGACAGGTCTGATGATTCAATGACAAATCCTCCAACTACTTCAGATGTTTCAACTGAACTTTTACCCCCGGTTCAGATAGAAGCTCAAGTTCAAACACATACTCCTTCAGTTGAAGTTGAATCTGTTAATGAAGAACCAGAAGTTACTGCATCAGTAGGGTGTATGATAAGGACAGATCAACAGACATATGTTCCTACTGAAACTTCTGCATCACTTCCTTCAACTGAACAACTCCCTTCTACTATACAAAATGAAGAAGTTGATAGTGGATTTTTATATGATAACCATGATCAATCTTCATTTATTCCACTCCCTCATGAGCATCGCTGGACCAAAGAGCACCCTTTACACCAAGTAATTGGAGATCTCAACAAAACGGTGCAAACTAGGTCAGCAACTTTGAATCAATGTATGCATGACTCATTCCTCAGCAAAATAGAGCCTACTCGAGTATCAGAAGCTCTTGCTGATTCGGATTAGGTGTCTGCTATGCAAGACGAGTTAAATCAGTTTGAAGCCTTGAAGGTCTGGAGATTAGTTCCAAAACCAGAAGGAAAGACCGTGATAGGAACTAAATGGGTATTCAAAAACAAGAAGGACGAAGATGGTATTGTCATAAGAAATAAAGCAAGACTTGTTGCCAAAGGTTACCGGCAAGAGGAAGGCATAGATTACGACGAGACATATGCTCTAGTAACGCGTATAGAGGCAATCCGTATGTTTCTAGCCTACGCAGCTCACAAGAACTTCACTGTCTATCAGATGGACGTGAAGACAGCCTTTCTAAATGGCATACTTAAGGAGGAAGTCTATGTCTCTCAACCAGAAGGTTTTGTAAATCCAGATAAGCCAAATCACGTCTACATCTTGGATAAAGCCTTGTATGGTTTGAAACAAGCCCCTCGCGCATGGTATGATGTTCTATCTCAATTCTTGGTCAAGTCAGGTTTTTCAAAAGGTAAAGTCGATACCACTTTGTTTATTAAAAAAGAAAAAGACGATATCATACTTATTCAAATATATGTCGATGATATAATATTTGGCTCTACAAATCCTAAATACTGTAAAAACTTTTCTAACCTCATGGTGTCACGTTTTCAAATGAGTATGATGGGAGAGATGAATTTCTTTCTCGGATTACAAGTAAAACAGTTTTCAACGAGGATTTTCATTAATCAATCTAAGTACATTTTTGATATTCTTCGGAAATTCAAAATGGAAAAATGCAAACATATTGGAACCCCAATGGCACCAGGTACTAAGATTAACACTGATCCTTCGGGAAAAAGTGTTGATGTTAGGACTTATAGAGGTATGATAGGTTCTTTAATGTATCTTACTTCAAGTAGGCCAGATATTATGTTTTCAACATGCTTATGTGCTAGATATCAGGCTGACCCTAAAGAATCCCATTTGGCTGTTGTCAAACGAATATTTAGATATCTGAAGGGGACTGCAGATCTTGGTCTGTGGTATCCTAAAGATACAAGATTTCAACTGACTGCTTATTCAAACGCAAATCATGCTGGGTGCATGCTGGACAGGAAGAGCACTTCAGGTCACATTCAATTTCTTGGAGACAAGCTCGTTAGTTGGGCGTCAAAGAAACAATTATGTGTTTCCACATCGACTGTTGAAGCAGAGTATGTAGTTGCTGCAAGTTGCTGCTCTCAAGTCTTGTGGATGCGAACACAGCTTCGAGACTATGGATTCAAGTTTGATAAAATACCGATCTATTGTGACTCAAAGAGTGTTATCGCCATATCAGCTAATCCTGTACAGCACACTAAAACAAAGCACATTGATGTCAGGTATCATTTTATAAAAGATAATGCAGAAAAATGTACAATAGAACTTTACTTTGTAAAAACTGATTATCAACTTGCAGATTTGTTTACCAAACCTTTAGATGAAAAGAGATGTAATTTTCTTGTATCTAAGCTTGGTATGCTAAATCTCAAGGTCTAATCAGTAATTACCTATTAAAGTTTCTTTTATTGTCATTTTTCTTCATTTCTTTATCATTATTTCTGAAAGGATGTCTGCACTTTAACATGTTGTTCATGATTTCAGGGGGAGTGAGACAAGCTTATAAGATGATCAACCTTATTTTGAGGGGGAGTTTATAGAATTTAACTGCTAAATTTTTGTGATGCATATTTTTAGGGGGAGTTTATGCGTATAACAAAAGGAGTAAGGATATGACTTCTGATTATTTCAAATCATAACCCGTACTTTAATTGTTTTACTGCTTTATGTCTTTTACAATTGAATAAATTTTTGTGAATAAAGTTGCTTTGACATGACTTTGAGATTTATGCAGAATGAGAGTAGCTTACAAGATCGTATCTTTATGACTTCAGCTGACTTCATGAGATTTAAGACTGAAAAACAAAGGTTAAATTTCTTATCTTAATCTCATATATGGTTGAAAGAAGGACAACTTTCAATCATAGAAAACATGTTCTTAAATGTTCAAACCACTTCCCGATTCTTAAACAAATGTCATGAATTGGAAGTGTGATTTTAAATGTTTTCAAGAATTACTTGTGCTTACATGATTATAAATCGTGTGTTTCCAAAGATAAATACTTGTGTATTGTCTTTTCTATATACTTTCAAGTATTCACACACACCGGTTTGAATTTTTGTTCAATTTGTTCTTACCATGTCTCATATTTGATACATATTTTTCGATGGTAAGACACCCCGATTGCACTTCAATGAATTTTTGAGCGTTAATTCATTTATAAACGTTCATTTCATGAATGTCTATATTCTTGGTTCATATAGACAATATCAATTATTCTTGACCATAAGCCTTAACTGTTATATCATTTCTTATCTGATCATTTTTCATACAATGTCAGATTTTCAAACAAGTCTCTTGCATTCATTTCTATTTATTCAATTTACTTGTTTGAAAATACTTCAATTTTTAAAAATGCTCAAATATTCATGATTATATTCTGAGCATATAAATATCTGACTTGTATTTGAGCTTTAACTGATAAACTTAAACCATTTGAGCAACGTTATGCTTATATAGGAAATTATGGGTTCTTTGTGCTAGGACTTAAATGAACTTATATGGATTCACGATTACCAGTGTTTCCTACCCAAGAAGTTATTCCATAGTGATAGAGTGTGAGGAGTCTAAAAGAAATGAGTGTGGGTTGTGCGTTGAGGTAAAATGGAAAAGAGAGTTTGGTTAGATGTGAGCTCAATAATTAAAAGAAAAAAGGTGTGAGATCAGAGTAAAAGAATATCAAACTCTGCACCAACTACTTTCTGAGTTGGGCAGCCACATTACTAATGTTTCACAATTTTTCGTGAACATTATTGAAACAGGCAAATAGCCCATGCCAACTCGTGCTTAAACCCCACCAACCACTCATTTTCTTCTCAAAAAGAAAATGTTTCATATTTTCTGGGGACGCAACACATAATCTATCTGATTTTCATTTGGAAAATCTGGATATTGAAAAAGAAGGAAGTCTGCCCCACCTTCGCACTTCAATCATACACATTGAGTTTGTGTTTATCTAATGTTGTCTCAGTGGTTTACACAATGTTGAGCCTTATAAAAGCAATCATCATATGCTTAATTCTTTCTATCACTTGCACGAACACACAAGGAATTTGTTTACTTGTCATAACATTCATAGAAATTTTCTTTGTGGTGTTTCGATGATTGGATGGAAGCCCTGGGGGAGTGAACATCAAAAAGCTCATTTCCTATGTGTATTCATTACACACAGTGACTTAGTGTTACTGACAGGCATTTTAACTGATTCATTTGTTGATTCAGGTGTTACATTCATAATTTGTCTGGATTTGAAAAGATCTAGATGAATATCTTGGTGACTTGACAGTGAATCAGAGGCTCAGTTTATAAGATCAGATTGGTCAAAGACATTTCTTGGAGAAAGTTTTCATGATATCGATGCTCGTTTCATCAAAAGGGGGAGATGATTTAAAGAAGAAATGTCAGTTTCAAAAATTTCAGAGTTAAAGATTTGAAGAAGACAAAGTTAAAAGATTGAAAGTTTGAAAGATTGTTCAAACAAAGTCAAAGATGTTTGAAGACGTGCTGATTTCAATGAAATTTTCTTTGAAGATTATTTGCTGAAGCAAGTCGAGCTAAATCTGAAGATAATTTCTTTCCGAAGTCTGAAAGAGTCTTGTGATAATTTTGGGAGATTATTGAAGATTGTTTCTATCATCTTTGGGAGAGATTGTTGGTATTTGTTCAAAGACAGACTTGGAAAGAATAAAGTTAATCAAAAGGAAGAGATTATCCAGATTGTAACTAAAGGAGGAGATTGATTTGCTAAATCTTTTTGTGATGATCTTGAATCCAAAGGGGGAGATTGTTATAGCATAAATCTGTTGGATACAAGATCATGAAGACCGAAAGTCAAAGTACAAGAAGTCAAAGCTGAGAAAGTCAACTCTCATTAAAAGTCAAAGTCTTTGTAATAAAATGTCAAAGTCAAAGTTCTTGTATTTGTTTGTTTCCTTTGTTATTTGTAGTGGGTATAAATACCTTGTTTTGTTGTTTAATAGATAGATGAGTTAGAGTTTGAGTTTAGAATTTGAGAGAGAATTTGTAGAGAGAGAGAGAGAAAGTTTGTATTCATTGGATTTGAATTGAATCAAACAGGTAGTTAATTCAATCTTGTTTGTTTGTGTATTTGCAATTAGAATCTTGATATCAGGGACACACAGAAATCTGCTATGAAAGTTTAGCATGCTTGAGCTCAAAGGTTTTTCTTTCGTCAAAAACTTTCTTTGAAAGATCAAGAATCTTTCTTTCAAGATTCTTTCTCTCATTTGAAAAAACAACTTTTTCTTTTTCAAAAACATCAAGTCTTTTTTTCAGGTTGAGAGTTTCACTCTCCAACACGTTTCCTCTTTCTTCAAGCGCCAGGTTCTTCTCTTCTTTGGCTTCAAAATCTGCAACTTTTCGTTCAAGTTTAGATATTTTCTTTGAATTGTCATGTAGATACCTTTTCTTTATATTAGCTTCTCTTTCAAGATCTGAAATTTCTATGTTAAGAGACTTTATTTGGTCACGATCATAGTGTAATATGAACTATTTTATGTTGCCTTTTCAAGTTCAGAATTCCTACGTTTGAGCCTATCATTGCTTCTTTGTAACCAACAAATTTGTTGATATGATTCACTTTCCGATTTCACATTGTTCAACTCTACCTGAAGACCTACTTTCTCTGCCATCAGTGTGTCAACGGCCTCTAACCTGCTTTCTAATTTCTTTTCGAGAGTTGCAATCTTTGCTTTGTGTTTAGAGATGGGTACATAAGACATTATTACTTGGAAAGCTTGCAGTTCATAGTCTAAACTTGTCAATATATTAAAAATTCAAAGTACAAGGACCACAAGTGACAACGAGTGAAACTTGAAATTTTAGGGGTCAAAATTGACAAAAGATTGGAACTTTATTGTTCAGGGGTCAAAAATGACAAACTTTGAAACTTTGAAGTAACAGGACTAAAAGTGACACAAACTGAAACTTAAAACTAGAGGGACTAGAAATGACAGAAAGTGAAACTTAAAAGTAGAAGGACTAGAAATGATATAAACTGAAACTATCAACTAAGGGGACTAAAAATGTAAACTTTGAAAATTCTAATTGACTTAACTGGACACTAACTGAAAATGGACTAGAAATGAAGTAAAAGTAACCAATCTAACGGAAAAAGGACCAAAATATAAGAAATTTAACGGAAACTTAACCAAATTACTATTTATCATCTTCTCCGTTGAGACGACCTGCAGACTTTCAAACGGGTTAGAAATATTCAACACAAAATGATTGTTAAAGCTCCCTAATCACTCATTATCAGATTAAAACTCAAACGATCAACTCATGGTCACAAACGAACCAACCGAAAACTTTTCAGAAAACGGTCGAAAACTTAAAAACTCGATATGAGTTAAAAAAATTCGACCAAAAACGATCGTTTAAGCTTCCTGATCACTCCTTAACTAATTAAACTTCAAACGGTCAACCCACGATAAAAAAACGAAGCAACCGAAAAATTTTCCGGAAACCGAACGAAAACTTAAAAACTCGTCACGGGTGATTTTTTTTGATAAAAATCAATCGTTTAAGCACCATAAACAACCCTTAAACACTTTAAAAACCAAAAACTTCATCTATTGTCTCAACCGAATCAACAGAAAAACTTTTCGAAAATTTTGAAACACCCAACAATGGAAATCAATTTTGGAAGACTTGTTGTGAGTTACTTGGAACCCAACAGTAACTTGATGCAGGATTTCTATTTCGATAAGCTTTGCAATAAGAGATGATAAGATCCAAAACAAAAACGGTTACCATGCAATATCAAAATCAAAAATGGTTTAAGAGATTCGAAATCCGGTAGTTAGCAATTTCCCCGTAGAACTTGCAGTCGAAAGCTTTAAATCACAATGTTTCCACCGATTACCAATGTTTCCACCATCCAATTAATCAGCCGCTGACCACCAAATGTAAACCACAACCGTCGATTAATCAAATATGCACCGACCCACTAACTATTTTATCACAATTGAAACTAAATTATTCAATGGACCCGAGAGTATACACGGTCTAGGAATGGTCACAGAAATCACACAGAGTCGGGAGTTCGAAGTCCAAGACCTGGGAGTTGGTTTGGTTACCAGGAAATGGTGCAAATGGGGACGGCTCGTACTGGGAGACGGTACAGTTGGTTGGGGACCGAGAACACTTAAAGATCGGGAACCGGTTGATATCGGGAGGGGGTGAAGTCCCGGTAACCAAACAACAAACCCGGGGATATCGGGAGTCTCAATCAATCGGGACTAGGAGATCCGGGAGATCGAAGAATTGGGTTTTGTGTTCTTCGATAAAAACGGTGTCAACTCAAAAATCGACCACAAACAACTTTTTAAAAACAAAAATTAATAAATTTTTTTGCTTATTAATCACAAACCCAGATTTAATTTAACAGAAAAACCAACTAAAACTCAAACAACAAACCCGGGGATACCTGGAGTCTCAAGCAATCGGGACTAGGAGATTCGGGAGATCGAAGAATTGGGTTTTGTGTTCTTCGATAAAAACGGTGTCAACTCAAAAATCGACCACAAACAACTTTTTAAAAACAAAAATTAATAAATTTTTTTGCTTATTAATCACAAACCCAGATTTAATTTAACAGAAAAACCAACTAAAACTCAAACCAAGAACTTTGATTTTGATTAACACAGAAAAACGCCTGTAAGCAAAAAATCGATAAACAGAAAGGGATTTTAGACAAACCTTTTGATCATATCGAATGAAAATTAATTCGATTCCGCTCTGATACCAATTGTAGATCCCAGAACAGTGCAATCACAATAATAATAATCAATAAACAATAAGGATTGAATCACAAAACATGGTCATATGATTAGATTGATCAATAAAGGGTTTTAAGGTTTATAGAGAGAATATGAGTTGAAATGTATAAACCTATTATGACCATTATTCTCTAAAAACCCTAATTACCATCTAAATTTATCAAGGGCCTAAACCTAAGGCCCAAGCCCATTAAACAAGACAAAACCCAATAAACAATTAAGTCTTTTACAACACTTTTAAATAAAACAATTAAACTCTATAAATGTGTTATACAATTTTCAACGCATTAGGACTTTCAATCATAACAAATTGTTTCATATATTTGTGTTTTTTACGTAAAATGAAATTGTGTCATATATTTTCTCATTCTGATGAAACCTTTTCGTTTTTACATAAAAAACATAAATTTATGAAACAATTTCATCAAGAAAAGAATTATATGAAACAATTTCATCAAATTAAACAATTTCATGAAACAATTTCATGAAATTAACCAATTAAACTGACGGTTTGCACGGTTTGCAAAATTAGGAGGTTTGCACGGTTTGCAAAATTAACCCGTAGGTTCATATGTGAATCGTATGAACTAATTAACATATTCACACATGAACACTTGTAATTCACATATGAACTAATTAATTGATTCACATATGAACACGTAGGTTCAGAAGTAAATCAGTTAAATATTCACATGTGAACTAATTAACAGATTCACATATGAACATATAGTTCATATGTGAATCACAAAGGTTCACATATGAACTTATTTGCCGTATGTTTATAAAAATTAAAAAACTACCCATTTATCTTCTACAGACCATGCAAAGAATTATCCGGTGATTCACATTCAAAGCTGCAAATATTGAGCAGTTGAAGGGCTTCGATCACTTCTTTACTTCTCATATATTTTACACTTTTCATTTGAACCTCTCCCTATATATATATATATATATATATATATATATATATATATATATATATATATACAAGTTCTATGTCATATTCTCCTATTTGTTCTACCAAATTACTTCTGTCTATATTTCTGTTTCTATTTGGACATCTGTTAGCTAAATGTTGTTCATCTCCACATACAAAACATTTACATTTTCGTGTCTGTGGTTTTTTAACATATTTATTTTTATAATATGGTTTATAACCTTTTCTGTATGTAGTACTTTTTCTCAGTTTTTTCTTTTTACTGTCATAGTTGTTTTACAAAATGCATAAGCATTCTTTTTTAACTGTTCCTGTAGAGTTATTTCTTTACATTTGTCTTCTAATATACTAAATGTGTATGTTATTCTAGGTCCTATTCCTAGATTATTTTGAGTATCAAAATTTTGTCTCCATGAATCGTGTATGTGTCTTCCTAGATCTCCTGGTAATTTAATAAAATATTTGTCACATAAGCTATCATCCATAGCTTGACCTGTTTGTGATAATAACCTTGTAAAATCTAATGTAAACTCATTAATATATTTCATGTCTGCTATACTCAATTGTTCTAAGTTCCTAATTGTTGTATCCTGAATTAAACTGTTATTTTTTGCTTGATCAACTCCTAATATAAGAGTTCTAATATGTGATGTAAAATTGTATGGGTTATCGCCTAAAGCCTTTAACCTGTTTATCTCATCTGGATCTTGTGCTTTTTTGTTTTGCCAAATGCCTAAACCAATTGGGCCTAATGTTGTTTCCAAATAAGAAAACATGTCCATTAAACCACTTAAAGGGTTCTAAAAAACGCGCCATGGTGGCCTTGCCGCCACGTTTTATCCCTTGGCGTCGAGATAAGGCGTCGGGCTCATTATGGCTCGCCATGACCCGCCATGGCGTTACAAATTCTCGACGCCGAGCTCGTTATGGCGTTACAAATTTGTGTACTTCGAAATTCGATTGGAATTTACTCATTAGTATCAATTATAATTTAGAAATTATTTTGTTTATCGTTTTATATGAGTTCAAATTGTTAATAATTTGTTCATTATTGTTCAAGACACTGATAAAAACACACACATACACATATATACATATAAATTATATAAAGATTTGTCGCCTTAAGTCACGCCTTGAAAAACGCCATGGTCTTGCCATAACTCGTAAGACTTGAGGCTTAACCTCGTTGCCACGCCACGGCTCACGACATTTAGAACCTTGATATATATATATATGTATATATATATAATACTGTTTTTATTTTTTTATACAAAAAAGACAAAAGAATAAGTAAAAAGGCAAAAATGACCTTTGATTTAATGAAGTTAACGAAAACGTTAGTCAGAGCCAGATGAATCATAGGCAAAGCAAATTGAATACCACAAGGACCAAATCCACAATAAATATACCACAGGGACCTTAGTCAAAAGGTATCAAAACGGGACTAAATCCACAATTCACTCCTAATATATATTAAAATTTTATAATTAGTCAAACATTAAATATATAATTTTTATAAAAAATATCTTAAATTAAGTTGTACTAATAAAAAAGGTTGGGTGAAAAACAATGTAAATAGATAATTTTTTTAAACTATGATTTTCGTTCATGTGGTTCAGTTTATAACGATTTTCGTTTTTAGTCTCTTAAAACTGTTTTTTTCTTCCCTATGGTTTTTATGTGCTTCCATTTTCGTCCCTCCATCCAACTTTATTAAAATTAAATGTTAATTCATCTAAAAAATGAATAAGAAAATTACATATTTGGTCTTTGTGAAATTTTTACATTTTTATCCTTAAAATTACCTAGTTTACATTTTTTACTTTTTCTTTATTCATTGATTTCATCAAGACATTTATTTTTCCATTAATTATATTGTATATTTTCATAATTATTATAACTTTAATTATAAAAATAATCAAATAATTTCATTAAAAATAGTGATAAATACATGATATTTTTTCAAAGCTTTAGGTTTAAATCTCCTAAAATTAATATTTTTTATCTATTGATTTATTAAATCTTTTTATTTATTTTAAATTATCATTGAAAAAAGTTTAATAAAATTCGAGAAAAAAATAGTTTTATTTTGTAACAATCGTTTGTTTTTTGTTAAATGCACTTTACTCTCACTATTCTAAATTTTCATTTAAACTTTTTTTTATTAATTAATCAAATTTGTTCAATATTTAAATTAAACATATACACACATAAACACACACACCATATATATATATATATATATATATATATCAAGGTTATAAATAACATAAGATTTAAGACTTGTGTAGAGACGCCATGTTAAGTCTGTGGAAAGTCATGACCCAATGCATGATTTTTATAACATCATATTGAAATTTTCTTAGCATTTTATTGTCTTATTTTTTTGTTTTTTATATATAAAACCTAATTTAAGATATGCAATATCATTATCTCATTGAGCAATAGTAGAAAACAATGTACTGTTGTTCAACATGGTGGTGTTGAATTTAAATTATATAATTTCAATAAGAGATAAAAAGTGAAGAAATTTACTTTTATGCCTTTTTAAGAGTTATTTTTGTATGAAAATGACATCATATATGTAAAATGTTACCTTCCAACTCTCACTATTGATTAATCTTGAGTGTCGTTGAGATTGGTTATTGGTTCTCACTTGATTTAATCCATATATATATATATATATATATATATATATATATATATATATATTTATCAAGGTACTAAATAGCGTGATGCATGACTTATGGAGGAAAATTTATATAACGTTATACATAGAAACATTTGTTTTCTACTATTATTCAATTAGATAATGATATTGCACATTTTAAATTAGGTTATATATAAAAAATAAAAAATAAGACAATAAAATGATAAGAAGATTTCAATGTGGTATTACAAAAATCATGCATTGGGGCATGACGTGCCATAGAATTAGCATGGCATCAAACACTTAAATCTCATGTTATTTAGAACATTGATATATAGACTTGGGATCACGTGAGACCAACATGTTTTCGTGAGACCCGTGAGACCAAATTTTTACACTTGAAACTTCACAGCAAAATGCTGTGAAGGTAAGGTTACCTTCACAGTATTTTGCTGTGAAGTTTCAAGTGTAAAAACTTGGTCTCACGGGTCTCACGAAAACATGTTGGTCTCACGTAAACCCAACCCTTAATATATATATATATATATATATATATATATATGTGTGTGTGTGTGTGTGTGTGTGTTTAATTTAAATATTAAACAAATTTGATTAATCAATAAAAATAAAGTTTAAATGAAAATTTAGAATAGTGGGAGTAAAGTGTATTTAACAAAAAACAATCGGTTGTTACAAAATAAGACTTTTTTTCTCGAATTTTATTAAACTTTTTCAATGGTAATTTAAAATAAATAAAAATCTTTAATAAATCAATAGATAAAAAATATTAATTTTAGGACATTTAAACCTAAGACTTTGAAAAAAAATATCATGTATTTATCAGTACTTTTAATGAAATTATTTGATTATTTTTATAATTAAAGTTATAATAATTATGAAAATATACAATATAATTAATAGAAAATAAGTGTTTTGATGAAATACAATAAACAAATAAAAAGTAAAAAAAATGTAAAGTAGGGTAATTTTAAGGATAAAAATATAAAAAATTATATACCACAAGGACCAAATATGTAATTTTCTTATTCACTTTTTAGATGAATTAACATTTAATTTTAATAAAGTTGGATGGAGTAGGGATGGTGATTTGCCCCGACCCGTTGGGGAACCCGATTCACCTGACCCGGACGGGGCCGGGGAATACCCGCAAAAACAGGTCCGGGGGCCGGGGCCGGGTAGCCTACCTCTCGACCCGCCCGGTACACGGGATATATAATATAAGTATTTTTTTTTTAAAATATGTATATAATAATAAGTTAAAAACTTAAATACTTAATACATAATAACATTTTTCCCAAATTAGGTTTTGTAAACTACGGTTCCCCTTCCAAATCGTATCGCCTCCATCACTCCACAACTCCACTTCTCGAGTTCTCGTCTTCGTCTTCACTGATTCACCGCCCACCGACTTCAGTAAGTCACCGGCCACCGGTGGCAACAACACCGCAGCAGTAAGTCACCGGCGGCAGCAACCCTTGCCCCTTGAGACAACTTCAATTCAGTCCCTCGATTCACTTCTTCAGGCTTCAGCCCTCGATTGAGTCACTTCTTCATACTTCTTGACGACTTCAACCATCGATTGACAACTTCCCACCTCGATTCAAGACTTCACTGTTCACAACTTCCAGAGGTCCAAAATTAATAATCCTATTAGTTTCAATGTTTTGTAATTTGTAGTTTTGTAATTTTTTCATGAATGTCAAACTTAATACTTAATGATGGATTTTGTGGATTTTGTTTATGTTATGATTCCAAATTCCAAATTCTGTGGATTTTGTTTATGTTATGATTCCAACTGTTACTTATGAACTTTGTGGACATTGTTTCTAAGCGGTTTCCAACCGGGTACCGGGGACGGGGTTGATCGAGGAATTGACCAGGTACCTACCGGGGCCGGATACTCGATCCCCGTACCCGTCGGGGGCCGGGGCCATGCTTACTAAACCGGGGTCGGGGCCGGGTAAGGGGATACTCGTCCCAAACCCGCCCCGTTATATCCCTAGAATGGAGGGACTAAAATGGAAGCAAATAGAAACCATAGAGATAAAAAAACAGTTTTAAAAGACCAGAGATGAAAATCGTCATAAATATAAAACCACAGGGACAAAAATCGTAGTTTACTCTCTCTCTCTCTCTCTCTCTTTTTTTTTCTTTTTTTTTAATAATAGATTGGGATTTGGGAGTAGGGTTGTTAATAAACCTGGTGTAATTTGCAAAAGGGGGGGTTTTATGTGCACTCACTTCCCAAATCCACAGTTAGAAAGAAAAAGGCGCCGCTTCCTCCTCACTCGCTCTCTCCTCCTCGTCGCCGTCTTCTTCCTTCCTCCTCGTCGTTGCTGTCTTAATTCGAAGGTAAAGCCACCAAGGTTTGGACTTTCTTTTTTTATTGATATGATATTAAATGGGTTTCTTTTGGTTTGATTGTATTTGATTTGTCCATGTATTTTTTTTTTCTTTTTCTTCTGTATTTATATAGTTTATATTTTTAGGTTTAAGGTTTCCATTATAGATTTGTTTCTTTTGGTCACTTTTAGTTATCAAACCATAGAAATCTGAATTATTGGATAACATTATTTGTGAAAAGGGTTCTTGGAAGTATGCTGGTATATATATATATACATACATATACACATCCACACTAAATGATATGTGGAATCAGTGTACTCAAATCAAGATTCATGGTTTTTGAAAGCGCTGCTACTATTACACACGTTGATTGATTGATGCTTTACTTGTTAATGTCTACTGTCAGTGGCTGATTAAGGGATTTTCAAGCCACTAAATTATATTGTTTGTAGGCAAGTTTTTGTTTATCCTAAAAGAAATTGTAAAGTGGTGAAACAAATAAAAATGGTGCATATCATGTATCAGCCAAATACATGGAAGCAGTAATTGATGTTCTTCAAAAGTAAATGATTCATACTCGAAGGTGGGGTTTGTAGATTTTGAAAGGTGGCGTTCGATTCGTCCGAAGATTACGGAGCAAACTGATGGAATTGGTAGGAATGCTGAATTCGTTTGACCAAATTTTGATTCCTGTGTTTGGTTCATTTTCTTTGCCGAAGGAATATTTAAAATCTTATAAATTTTACAAATAAAAGATTTTTTAACATTCCTTAGCAAGAAGATGGTAATTTTGATGGAATAGAATTTTGTATTTTCATAATACCAAATATATCCTAAACTCAATATACCATCACTAAAACCCAATAACCCTAACCTGATAAACTGAAGCAGCCGACTCCATCCCTTTTCCAACTTCTCGATTTCTCTCTGGCTTCTCCATCGCAACAACAACAAGCAACAAGTTCAATTTCATATCTATATTTTTCTCTGCTCGATCTCTATCTGCTTGCTCGATTTCTCTTTCTGTTTGCTCGATTTCGAATTTTGTTTGCTCCAACTTCTGTTTCTGTTTGCTCGATATTTGTTTGCTGGATACTTCTGTTTCTGTTTGCTCGATACTTCTGTTTTGCATGAAAGAAATAAAATCGAAATTGAGCAAACAAATTTGGTGTCCTGTTTGCTCCAACTTCTGTTTCTATTTGTTCGATATTGGTTTGCTTCAAGGTTCCTGTTCAAAATTTCTAGACCCCTAAAGACGTTGAATGGAATAAAATTGGTTTTCTCCTTTTATATTTATGATCTAATCATCTAAATAGTTTGATGTGTTGTGGTAAAAAAAACAACAGAATCTAGCATTTCCTCAAATGGCAAATGAACAGAAACACATACAGTGATTTTCTCATTGTTTTGTAGAGCATCTTTGCCATTAAGCCATGTGAAGTCGATGATTACTATATCAATGACACATTGTTTTGTAGAACATCTTTACCTATGTTTTTGCAAACTATAATTGGGATTATGAGATTGTTTTTGCAAACTAGACTTGGGATTATGATATTGCTTTTGCAAACTAGTTGGGAATATGAGATTGTTTTTGCAAACTAGACTTGGGATTATGAGATTGTTTTTGCAAACTAGACTTGGGATTATGAGATTATGATTATGAGGTTTGTAATAACCTATTTCTTATGCGGTTTATATACAGGAAATGGCCCGACTTGGTCTCCCAACATGCAAACGTAGGATTATGAGATTGTTTTTGGATGAAGCTAATGTTAGTTCAAAACAACTATGAGCGCTATTATTTGGTTTTTCATTATAGTTTGTTGTTTAGTAGCCAAACACAGAAGGGATAGACCACGTATTCGATGTACGTTGTCAAATATGGATCGATCTGCAATATTGCATAGGTATGCCTATGATAGTGACACCATGTGCATAACTGCATATTACAACCTAGGATGGTTAGTAGGTGTTTCAAAAAGTTATGTGATATGCTCGAAAGATTAGGAGGATTACAAACAACTAGGAATATGGATATAGATGAACAAGTTGACATTTCCCTTCATATGGTTGCTAATAATGTTAAGAATAGGGTTGTCAAATGTCATTTTCATCGTTCAGGGGAAACAATTAGTATTGAAAATCGATTTGTTGTTTGTAGTTTCTTATGAAATCGGTTTTGGTTTTTGCTTGTGGGAGAGTTCTTGTTTTGCTTTTTCTGTTTTACTGGATAGGCCATACCGTCATAGGCCCTTGTTTACAATTCCTATTTTCGATTTCACTTCAGCAACAGCTGCACCATTTCTGCCTCACTTTGTTACCTTCACTTCAGCGAGTTCAGCCGCAGCCACACCGGTGGTGAATCGTCTCTCCTGCTATAACCATCTTTGGTCTCCCCCCTTCACAAACTGTCATTTCAGTTTCACCCATCTCCGGCCTTCTCTTCCATCTCTTAAATCTCCCAAGCTGCTTCTGGTGGTGATTACTGGTGCCTTGTTTAATCCCTTTCTCCAAATTCATATTCGATGCTCATAGGTCTTCGATTCAATAATGTTGCTTAATCTCAGTCAGTTTTTTCCCAGCTAGGGTTTCATTCCGCCTTGTTTAATCCCTTTCTCCATATTTGCATCTAATGCTCGTAAAGATTTAGATATGAATTTTGTTAGGAAAACTATGTTTTTATGCGATTTTATTGAGATGTAGGGAGTAAACCTTGCTTTCCATATTGTTGTTAATTTCAGTGATTTTATATATCAAATTAGTACCTACCATATGTGTGAAAAGTGAGTAGATGGTTGCTTTGAAACCATCCAACAATTTTCATTTTCTATGTTGTCTTTCATTATTTGCTTTGCTGGAACACCATCTATGATTTCACTTCTCTTCAAATTACTTTGCTTGGCTTATGTGTTTTTTGATGGTGATTTGGTTTTGACATGAGTTTGTTTAAAGAACATGGTTGGAATAACTTTTGCAAGGTTGATGATGCTCTAAATCTGTTTTCCTTTGGTCTCTTATGTGTTTCTACTTTTAAGTTCTCTTGTTTTTTTTGAAGGATATGTAGACATCTGCATATACGAAGATAAGTGTTCGATGTATTTTTATTTAAATTTATTGCAACATCGGTGTAGGTTTGGCTGTTGTAATTTGCTAAGCAGTTAATTGCGCCGCAATTTCACCGAAATTGCGGTGAAATTTCGGTTTTCGGTCTGTAGAAAAATTGCGGTGTCAAATTGCGGTCGATTATAGCGGTATCGCAAATTTTGGCGCTATTCACCGAAATTTGGTAAAAATTGCGGTCCGAAATAACGCAATTTTTCTAGACTAAGTGTTTGGGCTTTTTTATTTGTGGGCTTTTTTATTTATAGACTTGGACATTTGACTAACCTAGTCTAAAAAAGGCCCACTTCTCTCATCTCAATCTCATCTTCAAACCCTTATTAGTCTAAAAGAGTTAAAGAGGTCGCACAATTTCAACCACCTTTTTTCATGATCAGTCTCGATTCCTTCAAGACTTCTAATCGGCTCAAGACTTCTCCTAATCGGCTCAAAACTTCTCCTAATCGACTCAAGACTTCTCTTAAATCCTAATCAGCTCCTACAATGGATTGCAATTAGTTCATTTAATCATCTACGAGATTTATAAACTCTATTACTATGTTGCTTGTGTGGTTTAAAACTTTTTTTGAATTAATGAATTATTTGATTTGATATGTGTTAGGAATACAATATATTAATTATTAAGTTATATATATATATATATATATATTTCTATTAATTTATGAACCTATTTTTTTATCGCTATTTCACCGATATTTCACCGCAATAACCGCAATCACAATTCTAGGTCCTGACCGCAATTTCCGCAATAGACCGTGTTAACTGCTTAGGTAATTTGTTGTTGCTGCTGTGATGCTAATGGTTATTGAAATATGCTAATGCTTTTAGAAGAAAAAGTTTTTAAAAGAAACTTGGGACGGGGTAGATGAGGAAAATGTGATCACCGACAGGGTAAGAGTCAATAAGTTTTTAGTAAACAACACCTTGGCTATGAACAAAAATGTTAGTAAACAACCTTTCAGCTATGAACAAGAAAACATTTGAAAAGTTTAGTGAGGGTATTAAGGAAATGACGATAAACCTGAGAAAACAAGAAAAGATGTAAAAATGTTTTCATAGGATTTTTGAAATCAAACCTGCTACTTGACTAATTGTGGTATGCTTCAATAGTATAGTTTAAGGGGTTGTTTGGTTTTTTTATAAAAACCTTTTAATGACTCTTAAGTCTGAATCGTTCAGACATTTTTACATTAAGACTGTTTTTTTTTTCCAGTTTTCAGAACCTCTTAACTCTTAAATACATCTGAAATAAGAAGTCATGACCTAACTTCTTAAAACCTCTTATCGCCGTCTCATTTCATATGTTCTCCTTTCTCTCGAGACGCCTGCAGACGTTACAAAAACAAACAGTTTTATTGATTCAGATTTCAGACTTAGGACCATCTGTTATTAATTAGAAGTGAAATAAGACTTAAGACTTCAAACCTCTTAAAAAACAAACGCCACCTAAGTATATAACATCAACTATACATTTGATCTTGTATTTATCCTATATTTGGTTCATACAAGCCTTCGATTTTAGTCAAGATACATTATTTAATAGACAATTACTTAGGTTGCATGAATGGTTCATATATGCTTCGATTTTAGTCTAGAAACTTTATTTAATCGGCAATTACTTAGTTTGTATGAATGGTTCATATATGCTTCAACTTTAGTCCATATACTTTATTTAATCGGCAATTACTTAGTTTGTATAAATGATTCATATAACGCTTCAACTTTAGTGCTTATACTTTATTTAATTGACATATTACTTGGTATTTGGGCTATTGAAATGTGGAACCTTTTTCCCTACTACGTATGCACATGCTTCAACTATTGAGTGACGCTTCATTGATTTTAGTTTTACAATTTTTATGTGCTAATGTGCTAGTTTACAGTTTATCGATTGCAAATGCTATTGTTATTGTCTATCTTGTGTAATTGTGTTTTATTTTTGTGTCTTGGTCACATAGATGGGAACATCCTTTAATAGGAACATAGGAAGTGATCTAAAGTATGAGATCACTTTTCAAGAAATGAGGATGATCCAACTGACCAGGGTTTTGTAATCATTGCCCTTAAAACATAACTTGGGATGGCAATGAGGATGAAAGTGGTGGATATAGTAGTCTTATGTCTGTGGGGTTCGGTCAAGCATCATGTTGGTTGGCAAGCATGTGCAAAGATGATTGTGCTTGATACGTTGCCTTTAGGTTTGTGAAACAAGAGGGGTTTGAAATATTTTGTAGGGTTGCATGTTTGAAGTTTGATCCTCCATCACACATTACTATAGATATGTATATCAAAATATGTGGAGCTCTAAATTCAAGGATTAAAATTTTATTATTACATTTTGTTTGATAGACTGATGTATACTGTTTTTGATGTAAATTAGGTGTTCTGATGATAATATATATTATCCATGTTTTTCCTGTATGAAATGTCGTGTTGTATGTGGGTGGTGAAGTTTTAGTCAAAATTCATTATTTTTGGATAGGTTAGGTGTTTAAATAATAAGTGTAGAATTACCATGTCAAAGTTGGAGGTACATATTAACATTTTGGCGAAATGGGGTTGGACTTAATTGACATGCTTCTTGCCTTGTATATTTTTTAGGGGTTAAATGCACTAGTAATTATCTTTTTTTCACCGCTTTGCATAAATTATAATCACATTAAAAAATTGAAGGTAAAAATCATTGATCTTTTGATATACCACACCAAGGGGTTGTTCGATATTGGCTTAATGGGCATATGGCTTATTCGGTAAGCCATTACATAATTGTTTGATTGTGGCTTATTTGACAAAGACTTGGTGGCGTTTGGTTCGCAGATTCTGATGGAATCTGATGTAATTGGAATGTAGAATTCCTTTGACCAAATTTCATTCCTTTGTTTGGTTCATTCTTTTCTATGGAAGGAGTCTGCGAAATTTCACAAAATTCCACAAATGAATGATTTATACCTTCCTTGACATATGGATGGTATTTTAATGGAATGTAATTCAACATTTTCATAATTCCTAAAATACCCTTCACCCCATCTGTACCCTAATCTCTACAACCAGCCGACCCTTTTTCATATTCACGTTTTCAATCTGGAACACAGGCTCACAGGTTCGTCTTCTCCATACATCGACTTCTGCATACGTTCGACTTCGTCTTCACCACAATTCAATTGCTCCACAGGTTACTGTTTCGATTTCCCCACGATTTATTGTTTTCGATTTCTTCACCACAGTTTGATTGCTCCACTGATTCCTGTTTCGATTTCCCCACTGATTACGTTCCTGTTTTTGATATATTTACTGATTTTTGTTTCGATTTCTCCACTGATTACGTTTCTGTTTTTCGATTTCTATACTGTTTCTGTTTGCAATTTCTCTACCGGGTAAAATGGATCTGTGGGTGTATGTATTTTTTTTCTCTACTGGGTAAAATGGATATGTGGATGTGGATGTGGATGTATTTCTGTTTTTCTCCACTGGGTAAAATTTTCTACCGGGTAAATTTAGTTGAACAATCTGTGTTAAATCGTAACAAGAATAGATAGTTTGAAGGATTGGCATTCTGGATGCCCCATAGATGAGAGGGTTGAACCTGGAGAGACCAACTTGAAGCAATCCAGAGGACCATTTCATGAGTTGAAGCATGGCATCCTTCATGTCAATGGTGGTGCAACCCAAGAAACATGGTCTGTTGGGAATATGCAACAAATACTCTGTGAAACTGCTCTCCAGCAATGAATCATACTAGTAACCAATCGGTTGATATGACGGCAAAATCAAAGGGTTATTAATTGGGTTTTTCTATTAAGGGTATTTTGGTCATTTACCAATATTTCATTCCAATTCCAAAGCTACATTTTATGAACCAAACAGATATATTCCAATTCCTTTTAACAAATTCTATTCCAATTCTATCAACCAAACAGGTGGTCAAACCTAACAACATTCCATTCCAATACCTTCAAAGTCAAATTCCTTTTACTGATTCCATTCCATCCAAAAACATTCTGTGAACCAAACGCCACCTTAACCTTTTCACTCAGCCCAATAACCTGTGTTCTACATTCAACCATAAAAAAAACATGCCGTACCCCTCTCAAAGAGATGCGTTCACCGACCATTTCCATGAAATTCATCCCTCCTATAATCGATCGCCTTCTTCATTGTTCCCATCCTTCATCGTCGCATCTCCGTACTCCTCTCGTCGACGCAGATCCCTTCTTCTGCTCACGCTGTCGTATCTGGTGGTCTTCGTGTGAGACAAGAGACCCAATAGAAATATAACATTTTCTTCTTTTGTGTTTGTAGAACCTCGAATACAGCACACCCAATTCTCATTCTTCTACATAGGTCCTATGATTAATCATTCGATTTTCTCTCAATGCATAAGCTTGTTAATCGATTTTATTTTTTCAGTTTCACTTTTCATTATTTTTTGCTTGAATCCATCATCCATGGGTTCAGGATTACTTTTAATGAAATGTTTGGATTTCTTTTTGATTTTGATTGGTTACTTTCAATGATTTTTGGTTTGTGTTTGGCGTTTTATTTTCTTCAGTTATCTAATGGTATTGTATTTGTTGATCTTGTGCATCTTTTGGTCTAAGCACAACAGGGTGAAGAATTTTGTAATTTGCGGGATATTGGGCCCCTATTTAGTTTATAGGTATAAGAATTTTGTAATTTGCACTATTAGTTGAGAACTTTGGGATGTGATTCAATTATCAACATCATGAGCTTTAGTTTTGGATGCAATACAGCAAAGAAGGCTTTGTTGATAGTTGATGAGGTACGTCAATTGTTTAATGAATGGAGGCATTCTTCTGAGTTTAGAAGGACAGTAGGAATGGAGAATTGGTGATTGATATCAGCCACTTGGAATGAGGCTTTATGTTTGGGTTTTATTTTGCTGCTGTTTTGTATGGTTTTTATGAGCATATTTAGGATGGGGAGCTGAAACTGCAAATAGTGTTAGGAGCATATTCTTTCTATTCATTAGTTGTATATGGGAATTTTTATTTTGGGATAATTGAGTACATAAAACTTGTAAATTATACTTTGAGATAATGGGAATTACTTGTAATATGATCTTAGATCAAGTTTTTTTAGCTTAAATCGGTATTTTTATTATCATTCAACATTAACTATTCAATATATTTATCAAACAGTTGGTTTATTTGGTGTTTAATATAGACTGAGGAGTAAAATAGTCATTTTTGTCATTCAGATTGTTTATTCAACACAACTACCGAACATTTTAACCTAATTCATATAGACAAATTAATTAATACAGACAACTTAATCCATATAGACATTAATCAATATAGACAACTTAATCCATACATGACTTAATGGAAAAACAACCGAACAACCCCTAACTAACATTATTTTTCGTACTTATAATGTCCCTGGCTTGCAATATAGTAGTTGTACAGTGTTTTATTTTTGATTCTGTCCATCTTTACAAAGTTCCCTAATAGTTTCATAGAGGGAGGTTCCTTTAGGAACCTTAAATATTTTAGGAACCATGGGCAACCCTTTTTGTGAGTTTTCACGATGAATAACGTGATAAAATATTCATGAATCATGATGAATATTATTCATCATGAATAGTCACAAAACAGGTGGTTCTTTGGTTCTTAAAATATTTAAGGTTCCTAAATGAACCTGCCCTAATTTCTTAATACAAAAATACGTGAATAACATATATGTATTTATATTTGGCAGATACTTTCTCTCTATAAGCAAAAATTTGTCTGCTGCATTTCTCCACAATGGCTACAAGTAAGTAAACTTGTACATTCTCTGTTCTCCTTTTCCTTTATGTCGATCAGGTCACATGTGAAATTAGTTGCGGTTTGGTTTTTCTGGCTATGTGGGCACAAAGTGTAAGTACTTATCCATTGCAAACGTCATGATGACATCATGTTTAGAGATGTTGACTTAGAACATCATGATGACGTCTGTGTAGATAGACATTAGAAATTTGTTGGTGTTAACTTTTGGACATCATCTAAGCAGTATACATAATCACACTGATAAGGGTAAAGCCTCTTTATTTTTGGAAAATAACATATTTGATAAGGTGATTTGAATGTGTTCAGGACATCTTCAGCAATTATAATAGGAAGTGTGTCACCTTTGGAGAAAAAAAGCATTATTGACTTTGAAAACTAGCGTCACCTTTTCTCGTCTTATTAATTTTATGGTCATGTTGACAACATATTATCTCTTTGTAATAGTAATCTGTAGTCCAACATTGCTGACCGGAACCTCTTTTATGATAAGTGTCCACATTTCTTTTTTATTTTGTCCCAAAATAAATGTCTGCTTTCAAAACTAAATGTCTACTTTCCAATTATACCCTTAATTATGACATGAGAAATTTCACTACTCTCTCTATTATTAAGGGTAAATTGTCATTTAGTTGATTAAAAAGTGTAATGATCACATTTCTAGAACTCTTTGCCTTTTTCATTGTGGACATTTATTTTGGGACGAGGAGGGAGTACAACTTACTATAAAAAAGAGATACTTGCAGGACTTCATTTATTTCTTAATTGGTTGCTTCATGAATTTTTGCAGGACTTCAGTTTGAGAATTCATGTGAAATTGGGGTGTTCTCAAAGCTGACAAATGCTTACTGCTTGGTAGCAATTGGAGGGTCTGAAAATTTCTACAGGTTTATTCTTGTGATTGGAGTTCTACTTTGCTATATAATGTATCATGTATGATTATGAAACATGTTACAAAAAGTTGACTCATTGTGTGCAGTACATTTGAGTCTGAATTAGCAGATGTTATTCCTGTTGTTAAGACCTCCATTGGTGGTACAAGAATAATTGGAAGGCTTTGTATTGGTAAAGAATTTGGAAGCTTTTGCAGTCTATATTACAACTTGCTTATTCGGTTTCAACACTGATTTTGGATTATTTTTTGTAGGCAACAAAAATGGGCTTCTCTTGCCTCATACTACTACTGACCAAGGCAAGGCTCTGAACTCTCAATTTATGTTTTTGGGTTAGGTGGTGATTTGTAACTTTTGGTGTAATCTGCATTACTTTTTTTTAGTTATGTCTTTCTCTTACATGCTCTTCTCGGGTGTTTTTCAAATGCTACTCCCTCTGTTTCAAAATAAGGGTCAACATTTCTATTTCAGTTCGTTTGAAAGTGAGTGCTTACTCTCCAATTCTATCCTTAATTATGAGATGGAGATATTTATCACTATGACTATCATTAAGGGTAAAATTGTCGTTCAATTAATTAAGAAGTGTAACAATTACGCCTTTCTAAAACTGTGGTCCTTTTTCATTGCGGACATTTTTTTGGGACTTTAGGAGTATATAGAAGTAGATAATAAAAGGAAATGGAGAAAAAAAGGAGACATCTACTATGCCATGTTATTATAGGTGGAGGTTCAAACGAGAACGCTACAATTTTACGAAAACGCAATGACGCTACTATTTTCTATTTCCGCAATTCTTTTGAGCAAGCTTTTTTCAGTTCTATGCGCACACTTTGCACAAACCGGGTCTTCACGTATGAGGTACGCTCCCCCCTCCTTTGGGGACCCCACCTCCGGGTGGGACATACTGGGCTTATTTGGTTTGGCTTACATTAGGTCTCTAATTTGAAGGTGATCTTATATTTCTTGTATGAATTCTCTGGCTCATTGAAATTCAACTTAATTTGACAAGTTCTGATTATATATGCTTGTGTATCCTTAGAGCTTCAACACTTGAGGAACAGTCTGCCGGATGCAGTTGTCGTTCAGCGGATTGATGAGAGACTATCTGCCCTTGGAAATTGCATAGCATGCAATGACCATGTTGCCCTTACCCATACTGATCTTGATAGGGTAACATCAATTATATGTTCTATACCAATCTTAATCTAAAACTTCAATGCTTAAAAAAGAATTTGTTTCTTTAATCAGGAAACCGAAGAAATGATAGCCGATGTTCTTGGGGTCGAAGTTTTCAGGCAGACAATTGCTGGTAATATTCTCGTGGGCAGCTACTGTGCGTTTTCAAATAGAGGTGGTCTGGTAAGAACTATGATTTGATTAAAACTCTTTTTGGTCTTCCAAATTCCATTTGACACTTTCCACAAACCAGTGTCTTCACAGAAGCAGCCGCCCTACTTTTACGGTACACATCAGTCTGCAAACATCTTACCACCCTCCCCAGACCACACCTCCCGGTGGGATATATTGTGTTCGTTTGGTTTATACTTTACACAAGTGGTGGTTTTTTACGGAAACCTCTCTACTCACCTCTCTCTCTATTCTTCAGGGTAGAGGTCAGGTTTGCATACACCTTAACTTTATCAGATCCCACATATTGGGTTCATTGGGTTTATAAGTTGGTGGTTTTTATTTATTTATGGAAACCTCTCTACTCTTTGGGGGTAGAGGTTAGGTCAGTCAACATTTTACCCCTCCTAGATTCCAATACCGGGTTTGTGTGGTTTATACTTGCACAAGTTGCGGTTTTAAGTCGGAAACTTCTCTACTCTTTGGGATAAAGGTTAGGTTAGCATACATCGTACTCGTCACAGATCCCACATATTGGGTTCGTTTGGTTTATACTTGCACAAGTGGTGGTTTTTTAATGAAAACCTCTACTCTTTTGCGTACATCCTACCCTCTTAGAACCTACTCTATATGGGATATACTAGGTTTGGTTTGGTTTGGTTTGGTTTGGTTTACAGAAGTGGTGTTTTGCTTTTTGCAGGTTCATCCTCATACCTCTATTGAAGACTTGGATGAATTGTCAACCCTTCTTCAAGTACCTTTAGTGGCGGGCACGGTGAATCGTGGTAGTGAAGTGATAGCTGCCGGCATAACGGTCAATGATTGGACTGCATTTTGTGGTTCAGACACTACTGCAACGGAGTTATCTGTGATCGAGAGTGTTTTCAAGTTGCGAGAAGCCCAGCCGAGTGCCATTGTGGATGAGATGAGGAAGTCTTTGATCGATACCTATGTTTGATATCGTTAACGGATGAACTCCACAACAACTATGGTTACTGTTTTTCTTTAGCTTTCTTTAAGGGTGAAAGTTGACCTTTTACTTAGCTTTGTTTTGTGTTTGTTTTTGCTACTTTGTAGTGTTTATACATACATTTCAGTTTTGGGTTGTTATGAAATGTATGTTTTGATTGGTAATGGTATTCAAAACTATTTAAAGTTGGCATTTGCTTGCATTGTTGTTTGACTATGACATCTGAATGGCTCAGGCGTCAGTTATGTTTGGTAAATTTCAAAAGCCTTTGAGGGACCGAGTCTATCAGTTTCACTTATCTTATTGGGTAAATTGGTAAAAAAAAATGATGGTAAGCGTCTCTTATCCGATAAACACTAGTCGGGTAAGAGTCTCCGCTTTACCATACCTGGTAAGGTAAGTTACCCCGTCGGTGTTTACCCGATTGGCGTTTGGTAAACAGTCCTTTAGAAGATGTTAGTATGCCATGATTACTTCAATGCAATTGCTCTCAGCTACTCGGAAAATGCGGTATCAGACTATCGATAACTAGGGCTGGCAATGGGTAAGGGTAAACCCTAGGCATGGCAACGGGGCCGGGATGGGGCAGGTTTTACAATCCTCGGCCCCGGTTTCTATTAACGCCCCCTGGCCCTGGTCCCGGCGGGTACGAGGATTAGCATCCTATCCCCGGTCTCTTTTCTGGTCAAACCCGGTCAATCCCCGGTTCCCCGTCCCTGGTCCAGACCTGTTCCACGACCCATAATTTTAAATGGTATATTTCAAAACTTAGAATGTTTCAATGAAGAGACCTTGTTTTTTGCATGAGATGAACTAAAATTACGACATGGTAATAAGTAATATTTAAGAAACACAAAAAATAGAATTTAACATGGAATTTGAAGAAGGTAACCCAACTGAGAGTGGGAGATGAAGATGGTGATTGATCAATGATGATGCTGTAATGTAATAATCTGTGGGACAAAATTTTAGCCATAATCTGATGGAAAACAACTAAAAGTAAGAAAATGGTTTAAAATACATATATATTAAATAATATATATTAATAAAATAATTAAAATAATATTAATATATATATACAGGGTACGGGGCGGGACGGGGGGTGTGTTACCCGGATCCCGTCCCGGCCTCGGTTTCAGTCAAGCGGGGATCCCTGGCCCCGGTACTCGGTTTAGCGGGGAATCCCAGGCCCCGGTCGGATCGGGTGAACCGGGTTCCCCACCGGGTTGGGGCGAATCACCATCCCGAGTAAACCTGTTACCCGTTATGTTTCGACCCGTTGGATAAGGGTATGGATAAAGAAATTTTTATCTATTTATCCAGTTATCCATTACCCGTTTACCCGACATTTTAGTGGGTAGGGTATGGATAAACGGTTTTTCGTTATCCATTACCCGTTACCCGTTACGATATAATATATATGTACGTAGAAAAATAATTATATTAAGTTAATTATTAATATTTTTTTTATAATGTTGTCGTATATTAACGTGTTCAAGACGGATTTAGAAAAATAAATAAAAGGAAAAGTTTTAGTCTTACAATTTTCATATTGTTTTTAAAAAATATTATACTATGATTATATTTAGAGTAATAAAATGTTTACTACAACAAATTAAATATAAAATAATAACTATATTTATGAACTTATGTTTTACTTATATGTTTGACGTTTAACAATATTAATAGTAGTTCAAAATGAAATTTTGTTTTACCTTTTATCCATTACCCGTTTCGTTACCCGCAATTTTTAATGGGTAGGATAGTATACGGATAAGGGTTTTATGAGATGAATAATTACCAGTTTCGTTACCCGCTATTTTAAATGGATTGGATAATGGATTAACCTTTACCCTACCCGTTGCCAGCCTTGATAACCCGAAAACATCTCAAAATTGCAAGTTCAAATTATCAGTAACCTGAAACTGTATATGGGGTTTCTTAATTCATCTCCCCGGCTACTTGTTTCTATAACCGAAAACTTCACACTATTTGTCACAAACTATTTACCAAAGTATTACAGAACTTTTTACAAATTGTTACAAACTGTTTACAAATGTACGGCATACCCAATAATTTCTTTAAGTGGTTACACCTTTAAATTAGGTGAATCAAAAGTCAACAAAATTGTGGTTTGATTTTAGGGAGAAAGTCAACATAGTTTGACTAGGAAAAAGTCAATTGTGTCGATTTGAGAATTAAAATACATTTTTTTACAAATGGAATCGACCTTGATCTTTAAAATAAATATACGTTTCCTTGAAAATGAGATAAAAAATGATGATTTTTAAGATAAATTGACATTGTAAAGGAAAATAAGTCACGAAAAAAAAGTCAAAAACGGAGAAACATTAACAAAGTTATTTTGATATAGTGGTCATAATGCCTATAATTGCATTTGAGGTTGCGAGTTTAATTTTCAAACTATATTTTTGCTTTTAAAACTTTCAGAAATAACCTAGGGCTTGAGTTAGGGGTTGTTTGTTTTTTTTGAAATACCTCTTATTCTCTTAATGACTCTTAAGTCTGAATCGTTCAAACCTTTTGCCATTCAGACTTTTTTTTTTTTTTTTTTTTTTTTTCCAGTTTTCAGAAGGTCTTAATGGCTCTTAAATACATCTGAAATAAAAAAGTGATGACCTAACTTCTTAATATTTCTTATCGCCGCCTCATTTCATATGTCCTCCTTTCTCTCAAGACGCCTACAGACGTTACAAAAACCAACAATCTTATTGATTCAGATTTCAGACTTCAGCACCACCTCTTATTAACCAGAAGTGAAATAAGACTTTAGACTTCAGACCTCTTAAAAATCAAACACCACCTTACTGTTGGGGCAACCCTGAAGCCTAAAATTAAATGTTAAAAAAATAAATAAATTTCCACTTAAAATAAGAGTCAAACCCACAACGTATTGCATGTGGCATGGTAATTCAACCATCCCACCCATGATTAATTTCTATTATAGATTGGATTCAATGTTTTTTAAAGGCACCCCTCATAATCAAACGAATACAACTTTTATACATCTAAATATTTTTCTCTTACCATAATCGAATGAGCTGGTGCATGAAATCCCGCTCAACTCCTACTAGATCCGCCCCCTGCAAATGGTTAAGAAACGTTCACAAAAGCACCTTACGAAATGGTTATCCATTTCATCCACCATAAATCTCTCTCTCTCTCTACATAAATCAAAGTCATTTTAAAAATCTTTCCCATTTTATATCCATTTCGATTAATAACCTACTTATCTTATAAAATTGTATTATACAGTAAAACTAGTTTGATTACCAAGTCAGTATATAGTTTTATTATTCTTTTTGTTAAAAGCTCAAGATTTTTAAATTCGTTTTTTACGTTCACGTAGGCTAAAAACCGATAAAATGAGTTTAAAATAAACTACTGAAAGTTTGTTATATCATTTAAAAAAATGTTTCTTACACTAAATAAGAACTAAAGCAAACTTTATGGCGTTTTATTCATTTTGCTTTTACAAAAAAATGGTAAAAGTTAAAGAATACTCGTTCAACATAGAAATTTAAAATTTTTGACGGATATATAAGGGAGAGTTGCTTTTCATAGCCCATCCTCGCTCTCATACCGTGCTATTTCTTACATTCTACTTTATTTACATACCCCCTATAAGAGGGGGTATAAATAGAAGTCACCATGGCAAAAGTTCCAAACCAATATTATAAAAAGTTGGTACAAATTACTCATATATCAACTTAATAAAATGACAAAATTACAAATTAATTAATAAAAATAATGTAAATATTATTCGTTTAAAAGTTGTTGAAGTCGTTTTTTCGTACAATTTATTTGTTGTTTTGTCATAGTTGATGAATTCATTTTTTCATCATTTTCTAACCAACTTTTGATTTCTCATGCTGTTTTTTTGGCTCTCAAAACTACAGTATATTTTTTCATTACCTCGGACTTTTCCTTTTAAATCCTTAATTCTTGTTTCTCACTTAGAGGTCGTTTACCAAAAATTTACTAGGTAAGTGCTTACCGGCAATAGAGATCAGGGGCGGAGCTAGCTTTGGCCCAGAGGCCTCACTAGCCCACCCTGACTTACAAAATTTTATTTATTTAAATAAGCTCCAAAATTATTTAGTCTTTAATTTCATTCATGGCCCACCCTTAGAAGCAATCAAAGACCTAACCAAAGGCCTTGTGTTTTCTTGACCATATTGTTTAGTCTTTATTTTATTTGACGACATATATATATATATATTTATTATATATGTATAATATTTCAAATACGAGCCATGTAATTCTTACAAACCAATCTTAAACGTTCATCGAGTCTAATAAATATCTATTTCCTTGTCTTGACTATTTCCTCATCTGAATTCATGATCATAATTCATAAATAATGAACCTCATCATCTTCCATAAATTTCTCGATCATGATAAATAAATCATGATTATTGTCCATATATAAATATGTGGATTGTTGGTTATGGTTTGTATAGTTTGTAAGAATTTGTGGTTTCTATTTGAAACCTCCTATATATATATATACATACATATATATTTCTTTTATTAAAGAGGACCACCTTTGACAAAATTTCTGGCTCCGCCCTTGATAGAGATCACCCTCATTTATGGATTGTTCGTAAGCGTCTTAAACCCGGTAAGCGCTTACCGGATAAGAGTCGTTTCCCGCACTTACCTGATAAGACTATCGGTCTATGCTATGCTTCTTACCGGGGTAAGATTCTCGATCTTTTCTATACTCAATCGGTAAGGTAAATGATATCGATAAACGCTTACCTGCTAAATATTTAGTAAACGGTTCCTTAGACATTTTCGATAAAATAAATTGACAAACAAGTTGTTTTTAAAATCCATTGAGGCGTTTTGATGATGAGTCGACATTTTTTCAGAGATTGACATTTTTGTATTCAACAAATAATCAATTATATTCAGATTTATATAAAAAATGAGTCAATTTAGATAAAAAGAAATAATGATTAATATAATATTTACTATATTTTTCAAATTTTTTTAATTTTTTTTATCATTTAATAAATAATGCATGCTAGTAATATTTATATTTATGTTATTTTGTTAATATATGGTAACTCAAACTAGAATGATTGTGTCATGTTCCAAAATTAATAAAATTGGCTTAAAAATAAGTGACGAATAAAAATGAATTTTTTTTAATAAAATAAAGATTTGAGTTTATTTAAGGTTTTAATAACATTATAAGTAAAAGAATCTTTATTGGTTAAAAAAAGAAAAAAATAATTAAAATAAAAATATGTGAGAGAAAAAGTAGGGGTGATTCTTTTTTTACTTTTTAAAATATTAGAGTGAGAAAATATTATTAAAGGGAGAGAGAAGTTGTCAAACCTTTCTTTCACAATTAAATAAATATTAAATAATTTCTGATTTGGCAACTTTTCATTGGATGGACATGCTTGTGACAGGAAATTGGTGGATAGGGGATTTTTATCCTTAATTTTGGTGCATTTCCTTCTTTTACTCACAATTTTTTATCCAAATTATTTTTTCCTTTTTTCAATCTATGAAATCTTTTTGCATATTTTCTATAAATTAAGATTTTTTGTAATTTGAGATAAATATAATGTTACATCTTAATTTTATTTCCCACTTTTGCTTCTCTTCCTTACTTCCCTGAACAATATCGAAGTTATTGACTTATTTATTTCTTCTAGTTTCTCCTATTTTTGTCCCTATTTTCTTGTAGAAGACATCATTATCATGTAAGTATATATTTGATTATGTTATGTTTTTCAATTAAATAGTGAATCAAAACAACTAATTGCATAAAATTAACATTTTTTTATTAGAGATGATGAATATTGATACAAGTGGCTTGGAAGGAGAATCCAACAACATGTTTATTGAAGACCAAGAAACTCTAATTGATGATGCAGTGAAAATACAACAGATTCATTCCAACATTCATGATGAAGACATACCAAAGGTTAGTATGGAATTTGAAACTGAAGAACAAACTTACATTTTCTATAATCTTTATGCGTATAAAGTTGGATTTAGCATACGAAGAAGCAAAGGGCATAAAGATAATAAAGATGGAAAAATCAAAAGTAGGATTTTTTGTTGCTCATGTGAAGGCTTTCGTGAAAAAGATAAACGGTATGATAATGTGAAATGTCATCGTGCTGAAACAAGGTTTGGTTGTTTGGCAAGGATGAAGATAAAACTTCATGACTATGGAAAATATAAAGTTGTTGAATTTATAGCAGAGCATACACATGTGACAACAACTCCCCATATGAGCCACTTGCATAGGTCACAACGGAGAATAACTCATGCTCAAGCATCTGAAATTGTGTTGGCTGAGAATTCAGGAATTGCTCCTAAAGCTAGTATAGAACTAATGATTAGACGAGCCGGTGGACATGCAAATCTTGGATTTATTTTGGATGACCGTCGAAATTATTTGTGCACGAAAAGAACAATTCAAATGTGCGTAGGGGATACAGGTGGTGTTCTTGAATATCTTCAAGGAAAGAAGTCAAACGATCCTAATTTTTTTTATGCTTTACAAGCCGATAAAGATGATTTGATAACAAATATTTTCTGGGCATATGCTCAAATGAAAGCATCATATTCTTACTTTGGCGATGTTGTTTGCTTCGACCCAACCTACCAGAAAAATAATGATTGCCGACCTTTTGCAATGTTTGTTGGGGGAAATCATCATAAGCAAACCATCGTATTCGGGGCTGCATTGTTATATGATGAAACTACTGAGACATTTATGTGGTTATTTGACACATTTGTAGCAGCAATGTCAGGGAAAAAACCAAAAACCATTCTAACTGATCAAGATGCAGCAATGGCAAAAGCATTAAGATCCCAATGGCTAGAAACTTATCATCGGTTATGTATTTGGCATATGTATCAAAATGCAACAAAACATTTGAGTAGTGTTTTTGAAAGATTTCGTGAATATGCAACTGATTTTGGAAATTGCATTTATGAATATGATGAATAATGTGAATTCATCGAGACATGGGGGAACATGCTTAGAAAATATAGTCTTGAAAGTAATGATTGGTTGGCGCAACAATTCAAGTTGAAGGAGAAATGGGCTCTGGTATATGGAAGAGGAACTTTTTGTGCAAACATGACTACTACTCAACGAAGTGAAAGCATGAATAATTATCTTAAAAAGTATGTTAGCTACCAACATTCAATGGTACGTTTTTTTGAACATTTTGAGAGGTTGATTGTGGATCGTCGTTATGAACAGCTAAAGGCAGACTTTAGAGTAAGTCAGCATAATTTAGCCCCATCCCCCCCCCCCCCCCCCCATTGAAATTTTGAACCATGCAGCAACATTGTATACCCCTGCAGTGTTGAGAATGTTTGAAGTTGGATTTTCACATGCTTATAATTGTGCTATGGAACTTTGTACTGGGGTAGGAGTAGTGGAAGAGTATAATCTTACTCCTAATGGTAAGTATTTTCACCACAAAGTTAAATATGACTCATCAATCAATATAGTGATATGTAGTTGCAAAAAGTTTGAGTTTGCAGGAATATTGTGCTCACATATTCTTAAGGTCTTTTCCTTTCGTAATGTTGTGAAAATACCTTCACAATACATTTTGAAGAGGTGGACAAAACATGCTAAGATGGGAGTTACGAGTAGTACATATTGTTAAGTCAGATTTTATAGTAATCATTGTATTTATAGGTTTGGTCTAATACTGTGTTTAGAGTGCTTTTATATCTGGTTTTAGCCAAGGGTATTTAAGTCCCTTGTGGCTTTGTTGTTTGTAAGAAACTCACGCTTATTGAATACAAGTTACATTCTGCGCTTTCAACTCTCTCTCTACTTTCTCTCTCTAGGATTTAGAACGATCTTGGATTATCAATTGGTATCAGAGCCTAATCTGAATCTGAGAGGATTGAGAGATACATGTTTTGATTCTGAATTTGTGTTTGAATCAGAAAATTTGATCGATTTTCTTGATTTTTTTCAAGAAAAAATCTCATTTTTTGATTTTTCATCAATTTCGGACTGGTTTTTTGAACGATTTTTCTTGTAGATTGGTTCGTTGGATCCGTTTTCAATAGAAGATCTTCTTTGTTTCACATCATTTTGCAAGAAAATCATTTTTAGGGAATCAATTTCAAGATTTTTCGAGTTTCTGTCGTTTAGCGTACTATTGGTTTCACGAATTCAAGTTTTTGTGGTTTTTGATCGAATTAATTGTTTCAGAGTTGTTAGAAAGTTGTTTTCGAACATATCTGTGTGAGAAAATTTCATCAGATTCGACTCTGTAATCGATATTAGAAGGTTCTCGTGATTTTTCATCGTTTTGCGTCAGATCCAATTTTTGCGTGAGTTCATCTGAACTTTGCGCCAGTTCATACGTGTTTTGCGCCAGATTAATCAACTTTGCGCTAGTTCATCAGACTTTGCGCTAGTTTATCTCAAACTTTGTGCCAGTTCTTTAAGGGTTCAGTTACTGGAGTAAAGGCCAGAATTTTGCTACAAGTTCTTTCACGAAAAATTCAAGTTCTCTTCATCAGCACATCGCGCAAAGTAAAGTTTTTCGCCAATAGTTCTTCGAGCAAAACTAATTTTGCGCCATCAATGTATCACGCAAAGTAAAGTTTGCGCTACAGACTTCTCGCGCAAAACATATTTGCGCCATCTCAGTCTTGTGCACGTTACTTTTGCGTCACCTACATCTCACGCAAAGAAAAGTTTGCGCCACCAACGCTTCACGCAAAACAGTTCTTGAGCCAGCTTCATCTCAAGCAAAGTTAAGTTTGCGCCAGCTTCTTCTCACGCAAAGTCTAATTTGCGCCATCTTCATCTCGCGCAAAGATCAGTTTGTGCCACCATCGTCTCAAGCAAAACAACTTTGCGCCACCTTCTGTTCGCGCAAAACCTAATTTGCGCCAGTTACTGTTAACGCAAAATTTTAGTTTGCGCCAGTCACTGTTCACGCAAATCTCCTATTTGCGCTAGACTATCTGCTTCCAGACTTGGACTTTATCTGAACTTTCTGTCTCTATGGATTCTTCAAAGTTTTCTCTTCAAGCGCAGTTCTACAAAAACGATATCATGATGTCATTGGGAACAGATACTCGTCCTCCAGTGTTGATCAATGAGAATGAGTTCACTCAATGGCAAGATCGATTTATTAACTTCAACGAGCGTCAAGCAAACGGAGATAAAATGATGAAGATACTTACTCAAGGACCTTTCGAAACACCCTTGAAAGAGATTATCGCAACTGAAAATACATTGGCTACTAGGGTGATAAAGCCTACCAATGAATACACTGCCGAAGAGTCTTCACAACATAAAGCTGATCGTGAATTAGAGGCTAATCTGATGCTAGCCTTGCCAAATTCTATCTACAACCGGATTGATTGTTACAAGAACAATCCAATGCAAATGTGGGCACAGCTAGAGAAGGTTATGCTTGGGTCTACAGTTGCAACACAACTTCGGCATACGCGTTTTATGAACAATTTTGAAGAGTTCAAAGCCAAAGACGGTGAGTCTCTGAAAAGTGTTTTTGACAGGTTATGTGCTGTGATTAATGATCTACGAAAGATTAAAGTGACCAAGACTGAGCTAGAGACCAATCTGAAGTTCCTCAATTCTCTTCAACCGGAATGGAATAAATCTTGCCACCGGTTGAGGAATGATGTTCGGATCTCTACCATGCAAATCCAAGAGATGTATGAGATTTTGTTGACAGATGAGTGCATAGTCAAGGAGAAGAAAGCTAAACTTGACAAGAAGAATAAGAAGACAGTGGACCTGGTTGCACTTCTCACGAATCAATTAGCTGAACAAGCATTATCTGATAATGCTTATGACGGGGCCACTGATGACGATGGTGAAGCTCTTCAGAAAGCGATGATTCTTCTCTCTCAATACTACAACAAAAAGTTCCAACCTCGTTTAGGTTCCAACAACCTTCGCTTCACTTCAAGGTCTAAGAAGAATGAGCCTGCCAAAGTGCCTGAGACTACGAAAGCTACTGCATGCTTCAACTGTGGAAAGTCGGGTCACATTGCCAAGGAGTGTCGAGTGAAGGTAGTTCGGGATTCTGCATATTATGGGAAAAAATTGGAACTAGCTGAGAAAAGAGAGAATGGAACTACTTTGCTGGTTGAAGAAGAATTCTGGCTAGATCACTCCGACGATGAAGCTGACAATGTGGAAACTGCTCATATGTGCTTCATAGGAGATGATCAGACTGATGATGATGATGAAGATTCAACTGATGAATCTGAGGTACCTTCTGAATTCGATTTCAAATTTATATCCTCACAGATGAACATCATTATAACTACTTTACATGATCTTCACTCAAAATTATTATCTGAAAAACAATTAAATTTAGAAAAGTCAAATTTGATTGATAAATTACAAATTTCTTTGAAAGATGAAAAATCTATTTTGGATCATACAAAAGAAATCTTTCAAAATAAATTGGGTGATTTAGAAAAATCAAATATGACTTATCTTGATTCTTTGACTGAAATGACCAAACAAAAAGAAAATTTTTCGGCTAAAATAAGTGAGTTAGAAGAAAAATTATATCGAAGGAATCAAACTGAACAAACTATTTATTTGAACAAACCACGGAGTTATGAGTCTATCAAAGAAAAATGGGGACTTGGTTTTGAAAATCCACATTGTTTAGACAATGCGATAGAAAAATCCCCTACTTTATATAAATTTGATTATCTAAATCTTGCTAGATATGCTCCTCAATTTAAAATTGATTGGATGAATGAAAAGCAAGTTTGAGAAATCGAAAATGAGAAAAGGATGAATAACAAGAAAAAGGAAATTTCTTTTGTTTACACGCGCGAAAATGCCAAATATTCTCCCGATAAATCAAAGAAGAACAAAAACAGTTTAAATGACATTTCTCCTATTAAATCTTCATTATCTGATGATTATTTTGATATCTGTGCTACTAACACTAATAAAGAAAATATATCTCCAGTTTCTTATGATTCTAAGAGATATATTCCTCCATTAGTGTTAGAAAGCAAAATCATTGATCTTGAAGATAAAATGGAAGAACAAAATATTCAAAGAAAAATTGAATCATATGTTATTCTTTCTTTCATGACGACAAGTCTTGAAGAAAAAAATATTTTTTCAAAAACAAGATTTACTTACAAATTCTGTTTCTGGTCTTTCTTCTGATTGTAAAGAAAACAAAAAGAAAGTTCTAAAATCTGAAAACTTTTCTCAAAATTTTTCTGACTCTGAGGCAAGTTCAGGATTATTGTCTGATCAGTTGGGTTTCTTAGGTAATATTGTTTCTTCAGACTCAAATCTTAAATCGAAAATTCTTGATGAATCTTTTACGCTAAATGATGATTATTATAAACCAAAGCGTAAAAGAAGAAGGTCAAAGAAGTCAAAGAAGCAAGTTAAAGTCATTTATGATAGTTCTAATTCTTTTGATTCAAATATTTCAGATAGGACTTTGAGGACTCAAACAAGGCAGATATGGAGGGTCAAGCGGACATCTGATGAATCTGTGACTAATGAGGATCGAAAATTAGACAAAATTTGTAGAAGTGATTCATTTGCTACTTGTAATAAAATTTTTAAATATTCAATAAAGCAAATGATTCAAATTGCAAAAGATGTCTCCTATTCTTCCTCTGGTTCAAGTTCAGATGATTATGCTTCGTCCTCTACTGATGATTTTGTTCATTCATCTGATTATTTTTCTCGCGCTTTCTATGTCAAATCTAACAAGTTTTCTCCCATAAGAACTGCAATTAACAAACAGGGACCCAAATTCAAGTGGGTACCAAAACAAAAGATTAATTCTGAGTTGCAGGCACCTAATGTCAAGGGGGAGTAAGAGAACAATGGCTTCTGAGTAAATCAGCTTAGAACCCGTACTTCAATGGACTTCGACTTCTAAACATATCAGTTTAGGACTCGTTCTTCAATGCATTTAGCTTCTGGACAAACGAGAAATTGTGAGTGCATCTACTTTATTCCGCTGCATTTATCTCTGATTGTGATGTTGTTCCAGTTATCTAAAATTTTTTCAAGAATCTGAGCAAGTTCGACCAGATCCAAATCTTTGATATGAGACACCAATTCATTATACATTATGTGGAAGAAGGTATTATTGAATTTTATTTTGTTCCGACTAAATATCAATTTGCCGAATTCTTTACATTTGTCTTAAATGAAAAATGTTTTTTCAAACTCGGCATGTTGAATTTAAAAGTTTAAATTTTTTACAAATTTTATTCTATAAAGTAAAAGTTTTACAATTTTTCTTTCTTTTGAATAAAATGTGTGTCTAGGATAAATTTTCTAGTTGTTTTGTTTATATCGAAGTTTTATATGTTCAAATTTCAAGTCTTACAAAAGTCGAAAGGTCAGCAACATGTTTGAAACTTTTGATAATGCTTTAAAGTTATGTGATTCGGAATATTTATAGTTTACAATGCTTAGAAATCCTAAAAAGTCAGAATTATGGATTGTAATGAAAATATGGGCTAAGCACTTAGATGTAAAACAGAGTGATTGAGATGAAAAAAATTATATATATAAAATACAGAAATCTCTAAGTTTAAAAGTTTGTACCTGTGACCTTTCTGGTTTGGGAAAGTAAGTTCCGTGGGATGCTTGTCATCTGGTCCCCTAAGGTCAATTGGTCTGGGAGTGATCGAACCCAAATCCTTCTATAGAATCAGATCGAAAGTCATGTTCTACTGGTATGAATGGTTTTAGGATGTGTCGATGTAGCCTTTCTGATCTGGGAGAGTAAGTTCCAAGGGGTGCTTGAAACCTAGTCCCCTAAGGCCAATTGGTCTGGGAGCGACTGACCCAAATCCTGCAATAGGATCATATAGAAAGTTACGTTTACGACATGTTTTTTACTTACCAAACTTCTTGATTAAAAGATGCCAATGTGCACAAGCTTAAAAGATGCCAAATAGCACACTCATGTGAAGATGCCAATGTGCACATAGCTAAAAGATGCCAATGAGCACACATCTCATGATACTTGGTGATATGTTTGAGTTGCGATAAACCTATAAATTTGTGAAAATCTTAATTTTTGATGGATTAGTGTGAGTACATGCAAAATTTTCTATTATATTTTTAGAATTGCATTTTCTTGAAGTTAATTGAAGTTCGCATGCTAGCACACTGAATAGATTGATGAAAGTTTTTGAAACTGAACATGTCTTAACTTGATATGCAATGAAACTTGTATCTGTATCCAACAACATACACTTGATTTCATTTGATGGATAAATCTGTGATATTTTACTAAGTAGAATTTAATTTATATAGTGTTTAAATTTTTATATGTTTAGTTGTTTCAAAATTTATATTCAACATATTTTTTTGTTTACACTGATGTTGTTATGATTGTGTATCTATATCTTTGTCAATTGGTCTGTGCATTATTCGAGGGGGAGTGCATAAGGAGAATATTCTGAAAGCTCATATCTCATTTCGAGTGGGAGTATCTGATTTTCTATATGAATGCTGACTTGAATTGTCATATTTAGTGCATTTGTGTAGGGGGAGTAAAAGAGCTCAACAGGTGATAATTTTCTAGTTTAAGTCAGATTTGCGCCAACAGTTGGTAGCGCAAAACTCAACTTTGCGCCTCCTTCAGCTAGCGCAAAACTAAGTTTGCGCCACCAACATGTAGCGCAAACCTTCCTTTTTCTCCTTTATTCTGAATTTGCAGATCTGAAGCTGTCTCGTCTCTAACGTATGCATGACCAAGTTGATCCAGATCATCAAGGTCATGAGGGGGAGAAGTTAAGGAGAAGTTAAAGAGATAAAGAGTTCAACGTTTATCTGCTGCTCAAGATTCGCTCAAGATTCTATTTTCTCAGCTATACTAGTCCTTCTGCTTTTCCAGCTCCGACCACCACAACTTATTTGAGTATATTTGAAAGAGGTGTGTCGTTTAGAGCACAAGCTGATGAACCGATTGTTCTTTCAAGCTTATTACGAACAGGTCCAGTTTTGTCAAGGCAACAAAGACAATATAAATTGAAAGATGCTGAGAAGAATTTTTTTTAGTCAAAAAGCTACACTAAGACACTTAGCAGGTCTGATTAGAGTTCACAGTTGGATATATCAGTTTACATTGAAGACCGGAGTGCCAATGATTACTAAGGGGGAGATTGTTAAGTCAGATTTTATAGTAATCATTGTATTTATAGGCTTGGTCTAATACTGTGTTTAGAGTGCTTTTATATCTGGTTTTAGCCAAGGGTATTTAAGTCCCTTGTGGCTTTGTTTTTTGTAAGAAACTCATGCTTATTGAATACAAGTTACATTCTGCGCTTTCAACTCTCTCTCTACTTTCTCTCTCTAAGATTTAGAACGATCTTGGATTATCACATATGAGATTAAACAAGGAGATGACCCTAAAGCATGTTTGGCACTACGTTATCAAGATTTGTCCAGATCTTACACTCAGATTGTAACACGAGCATCGGAAACTGAAAAGGCCTATAAAGTTTCTAGAGATGGCTTAAAAAAAGTGTGGGACAAAGTTGATGCATGTTTGAGGGAAGAGAGAGTAGAAAGCAACGGGAAGACTAATGCTACCTGTGAAACCAATACAACAATAAAAGGTATAAAGACAAATAACACGAGAATTCGTAGTTGCTCTTCACGTCCAAAGAATGCTCTTGAGAAGACTCGTAAGAAAAGCAAAGTTTACAAAAAGAAATTGTCTACACAAGAGGTTCAACTTTTTCTTTCTCTTACTTTTTAACTTTATGTTCTTAATGATCTAGATTTTGAAGTATTGTAATTTTATATATAATCTTGTAGGTTTCACAAGACTTTAATGGCGACAATGATCAAGTCAATAATTATATGTCATTTTCTCAGTCAGATTGGTCACATTCCACAACACCATTTAATATAAACCATGTAATATATTATTATTTTTTATTAAATTATTTTATTAAGAGTTATGTTTATAAATAGATGATATTTTTTTTTGTTACAGATTGATATGACACCTGAAAATCCAATCATCAGAACAAGTATGACTGAATTACTCTTACAAGCCGAGTCTGCATCCACTATATATGAAGATAGTCAATTCTTCAAGAATATGTATAAAGATTAGTTTTGTGAACTTAGCTATTTCTGAAGGCTAAAACTGGTTGGCATTTTTTGGATTTAATGATTATGTCAAATATTGGTTATATTTGTATTGCTAATTTATTTGACATGTTTGAAGTTTTCTTATTATTAAATATTGTCTACTTTGTACTGTTAAGTTGGTTGACATGTTTGAATCTAATTATTATGTCAAATACTAGTACTTCTGAATTTTAATTTTTATAAAAAAATCATTATTGATTATGTAGGTACAACTTATCTATGTTTAAGTTTAAGAAAATAATTTATCATTGTTTACTATTTTAATTTTTTGATAACAAAAAATTATTCAAACATCAACTTTATAAACATTAGATTAATCTATACTATATTATAAAAACGGAATAAAAAACTCTTAATTACTACTTATAAAACATAAGGTACTACCATTTTATGCATACATTTCAAAAATCTCTTAATCACAACTTTAGTATGCATAAGGTACAACTCATTTGAAAAAAAAAAATCAAATTTTACTTTTTCACTACCTTCCATATTCAAGTTTTTTCCCTTCCATTTGGGATTTCTCCAAAAGAAGAAAAGTTATTTACTTCCTCAAATTAACATATTTCTTTAATTATGATAGTACATGTATTTTCTTCATGTATACAAGTTTTTAAAACCTTTTGAATTCTATAAAACTAACTAATAATGGACCTATATATATGTTTAGATAAAAAATAATACTATCCAACATTATATTTGTTATTTTTACCTATTCTATATTTCAGTATTTTGAAAACATATTATCATTCGTTAGATATCGCTGATTAATACATGTTTTTTAAATTCAAATATACATTTAACGATTACTTTAATATAATTTCTTAATGCTTCATTATTGAAAAAACTCAAGTTATGCGTTTATCACTACTAATGCTACATAAATTATAAATATATGATTTACTCCATATATATCTTTTTTCTTTTTTTCTGATAAGCTATTACATTAATTTTTTATTTTCATTTACAATTGCCCACCCCGATGCATTGCACGGGTACACTGCTAGTTTTATAATAAAAAATAGAACTTTAATTGAAATTTAGCTCATAAATCGGCTTAAAAAATAAGTTAAAGAAAGAAAATAGAAAAAAATATATAAAAAAATAAAGACGTAAATTTATTTAACGTTTTAATTGTTTAAAAACATTAGATTTAACTCAAATTACAAAAAATCTTAATTTATAGAAAATATGCAATTTCCAAAATCAGTTGCAAATCTACGAAATCTTTCAAAAACACTACATATATATCAAAATGCAACAAAACTAAATAAAATTAATTAGAATAGACATAAAAATTGGCTTAAAAATAAGTGACGAATAAAATTGAATTTTTTTTAATAAAATAAAGATTTGAGTCTATTTAAGGTTTTAATAACATTATAAGTAAAAGAATCTTTATTGGTTGAAAAAAGGAAAAAATAATTAAAATAAAAATATGTGAGAGAAAAAGTAGGGGTGGTTCTTTTTTTACTTTTTAAAATATTAGAGAGAGAAAATATTATTAGACGGAGAGAGACGTCTTCTTTCACAATTAAATAAATATTAAATAATTTCTGATTTGGTAGCTTTTCATTGGATGGACATGCTTGTGACAGGATATTGGTGGACAGGGGATTTTTATCCGTTCTTTTGGGAGATTTGTCATGTTCGTTTGGGAGATTGGCTTCAAATACTTGTGTGTCTCAATGATGTGCAATATATCAAGATGAACAAGAAATTCGATCCAAATGTTCCATATTGATCTCAAATCCAAAGATTACATATGCTCTCAATACAATATTTCTATCACTAAAAAATGATCTCTTAAGGTGCTTAATGAATTCTACTAACAAAAAGGTATTTATACCTAGTTACAATACAAAGATAAATACAACTAAACACAACACTTTGACTTGCTTGACTTTGACTTTTGCATTTGAAGGCTTTGACTTTAAATCAAATGATCTTGGATCCAACATTTATGCACTAACAATCACCCCCTTTGGATTCATATCATCTTCAAAAGAATAGGCATTGAAGCTCCCCCTTTGGATTCAAATTAAATTTCAGCATTCACGAACAATCTTCTCCTTTGTTTAATCTTTGACAAAATCAATCTCCCACTTTAAACTTCTTCATAAAGATAAACATTTCATCTTCCCTTTCTTTTAACAAAAACAATCAAAGTCAATCTCCCCCTTTCTTCTTTATCTCACTCTTTATATCTTGACAAACAATCTTCAGAACTATAGTATTCTCTCCCAAAGTCTGTGAATGTTTTCTTTAAGAATCTTTAACAATCTCTCCCAAGGTAATAAAAACCTCTTTCAGACTTCAGAAAGAAATTATCTCCAGATTTAGCTCATTTTACCTCAACAAACAATCTTCAAAGAAAATTTCAGCAAATTTCAACTAGCTTTCTTGAAACCTTGAAATTTCTCCAAAACTATTACAAACTGTTCTTCAGACAACATTTCTTGAAATTAGTTTCTCCAACACTTCTTTGCATTTCTTGATTGTCTCTCCCAAAACCAAACATGTAACATCCTCAGATTCAAACATTTCTTGATCATCTCCCCCTTTTTTGATGATGTATAGCATGAAAATCATCAAAACTTCTTCAAGAAATGTCGTTAGTTTCTGACCATGATCCTACCATATGAGCCACTGAACAACCGTCAATTCATAATGTATTCATCCGAATCTTTTCAAATTCAGACAAATATAAATGTAACCCCGAATCAACAAATGAATCAGTTATAATGCCTGTAAGTAGCACGAAGCTACTTAGTACAACGAATGTACTGTACAAGGAGTTTTATTGATGTTCACTCCCCAGGTCTTCCATTCAATCATCGAATAACACAAAATTATTCTATAAACGTTCCGACAGAAAAACAAATTTTCTGTGTGAATGTGTTTGTGTATGAAAGAATTAAAACATGAATGTTTTATACGACTCAAAATGTGTAAACCATTGAGACAATAATAGTATTACACGGACTTAATTGTGCATGATCAAAGTACGAAGGTGGGGCAGACTTCCTTCTGTTTCAATATCCATATCTTCCGAATGAAGACAAGATAGATTATGTGCTGCGTCCCCAAGAAAAATTGAAACATCTCTTTGTTGAGAAAGAAATGAGTAGCTGGTGGGGTTTAAAGCAAGAGTTGGCATGGGCTAGGTGCCTGTTTCAATGATGTTCACGAAAGAATTGTGAAACAACAGTAATATGGTTGTCCGACTCAGAAAGTAGTTGGTGCAGAGTTTGATATTCTTTTACTCTGATCTCTCACCCTCTTTCTTTTTAACATTGACCTCACATCTAACCAAACTCTCTTTTCATTTTATCTAAACACACACCCACACTCAAATATTGACCCCTCGCCTCTCGATCACTCAAGGAATAACTTCTTGGGTAGGAAACACTGGTTAACGTGAATCCATAGAAGTTTTATTTAGCTCACACAATTCCCATGTATATTGTCCTATAAGCAAAATGTTACTCAATTGGTTTAACTTTTCAGTTAAAGCATAGTATGAAATACATGTAAGATATATATATTCTCAATAAGATAATCATGAAGATTTAAGCATTTTTAATCATGAAAGATTCTCTCAAAACAAAGAAATTGAATGAATGACGTGAAATTAATAGAAATGTTTTGAGAATCTGACAATGTATGGAAAAGATCAAATATGAATGATTTATCATTAAAATCTTAGGTCATGAAAAATTGGATGTTGTCTATAAGAACAATTATAGACATTCTTGAAAGAAACGTTTTCAATGAAATAACGCTCAACAAACTTTGAAATTCAATCGGGGTTTATTACCATCGAAAAATTGTTTCTATATGAGACATGGTAATAACATAGTCAATAAAAGTACTAAACCGGTGTGTATGAATACTTGACAGTATATGGAAAAGATAATACACAAGTATATATCTTTGGAAACACAGTTTGTTAAACATAAAAGTACAAAATAACGAAAACATTTAAAATCACACTTCTATAATCATGAAATCTGTTTAAGAATCGAGAAGTGGTTTGAACGTTTAAGAAACATGTTTTCCATATCTGAAAGTCGTCCATCTTTCAAACATGTATGAGATTAAGATTAGAATAATCCTTACGCTCAACTTGAATCTCATGAAGTCAATTCCAAAGTCATGATTGATATGATCATGTGTATCCCTCTCAAAATCTTCATTTAGTCAAAAAGTCGTCAAAGTACAAAGTCTTATTCACAAACTTTATTGAAAAGTAAATACATGAAAGGCAGTAAAACTTTTAAGAATGACTTCTGATTAGATGTAATCAGAAGTCAATTTCCTTACTCCCCCTGAACATATGCTCACAAGATATGTCAGTGAAAATTATATGCAACAAAATTTATAACTCCCCCTAGAATGTAGAACAATTAAACTTTATCTCACTCCCCCTGAAAACATGAACAGAACCTTTCAGTGTAGATATCGTTCAGATTAAAAATAAAGAAATGAAGAAAAATAACAAAAATAAACTGTACTAGGTAACTACAGACTATGTCTTGAGGTTTAACATGGCAAGTTTCGAAATGAGAAAATTAAATCTCTTTTTGGTAAACAAATATGCAAGTTGATAATCTGTGTTTACATAGTAAAGTTCAATTGTACCTTTTTCAACATTATCTTTGATAAAATGATATCTCACGTCAATATGTTTAGTCTTTGTGTGCTGATCAGTATTAGCTGATATTGCAATGGCGCTCTTCGAATCACGATATATAGAAATTTTATTGAATTGGAATCCATAGTCTCGAAGCTGTGTTCTCATCCACAACACTTGAGAGCAGCAACTAGTAGCAGCTACATACTCTGCTTCAGCAGTCGAAGTGGAAACACAAAGTTGTTTCTTTGATGCCCAACTTACGAGCTTGTCTCCAAGAAATTGAATGTGACCCGATGTGCTTTTCCTGTCAAGCATATAACCTGCATGATCTGCGTCTGAATATGCTGTTAGCTCAAAACCTGTATCCTTAGGATACCACAAACCAAGATCTGCAGTTCCTTTCAGATATCTAAATATGCGTTTTACAGCCGACATATGGGATTCTTTAGGCGAAGCCTGATATCTAGCACATAAGCATGTAGAAAACATAATATCTGACCGACTAGCTGTCAAGTACATTAAAGAACCAATCATTCCTCTATAGGTTCTAACATCATCAACTTTTCCCGAAAGATCATCTCCGATTTTAGTTCCTGGTGCCATCGGGGTTGAATTTTGAGTACAATTTGTCATATTAAATTTCTTTAAAATGTCAATAATATACTTTGCTTGATTTATAAAAATTCCCGTGGAAAATTGTCGAACTTGTAATCCGAGAAAGAATTTCATCTCTCCCATCATACTCATCTGAAAACGTGACACCATGAGGTTAGAAAAATTCTTACAGTACTTTGGATTAGTTGAACCAAATATGATATCGTCTACATATATTTGAATTAAAATGATATCAACTTTCTCCTTTTTAATGAATAAAGTGGTGTCAATTTTACCTTTTGAAAATGCAGACTTGACAAGGAATTTGTATAATACGTCATTAGAGGCTTGAGGGGCTTGTTTGAGTCCGTAAAGTGCTTTGTCTAGAATATAGACATGATTAGGTTTGTCTGCACTTACGAATCCTTCAGGTTGAGAAACGTACACCTCTTCTTTTAACAATCCGTTCAGAAAGGCTGTCTTGACATCCATCTGATAGACAGTAAAATTCTTATGTGCAGCGTAGGCTAGGAACATCCTAATTGCCTCAATAGGCTTCAAGCAATCATGCACAAATCACAATAACAATCAAGATCAAGATGAGAGAGATTGAGTCACAAGTATTGTCGTATTCATATGTCTCACAAGAAAGGTTACAAAGACTCAGACAGAATGCGTAGACAAAAGCTTACTCGAAACAAGACAAAATAAGCTTTATATAGGGTCAAACATAAACCTTGACCTCTACACAAGCATACAAGAAAAGTCAACATTACAAAAGTAAACTACATAACAAATTGACTCAAAACTATGATCTAACAAAGTCTCACCATAGTCAATACCTTCCTCTTCCCTATATCCCTTAGCCACTTGTCTTGCTTTATTTCTGGTCACGATACCATCTTCGCCCTTTTTGTTCTTGAATACCCATTTTGTGCAGATAATGGTTTTACCTTCTGGTTTAGGCACGAGTCTCCAGACTTTGAGTGCTTCGAACTGATTCAGCTCATCTTGCATCGCAGTTACCCAATCTGAGTCGGCTAGAGCTTCAGATACTCGAGTTGGCTCTATCTTACTCAGAAATGAGTCATGCATACACATATTTAATGTAGCAGACCTAGTTTGCACCGGTTTAGAAGGATCTTCAATAATTTGGCTTATCGGGTGCTCTTTGGTCCACTTATGTTCATGAGGGGGTGGATTTGATGTAGATTCATCATGATTTTCATCTAGAAATCCACTGTCAGCTTCATCAGTTTGCTCAGTATTTGATAGCGGTACAGTTGAAATGTCTTATGCAGAAGCTTCAGTTGGTGCAGCAGTATCTGGCTGTTGATTAGTCGTTACAATGCAACCAACTGATTCAGCAACTTTTGTCTCCTCGTTAACGTTCACAACTTCAACTGTTGGAGTAGGCATTTGAATTGGAATCTCTTGCTGAATCGGGGAATCTGATTCAGTAGAAATATTTGAAGTGGTTGGTTGATTTCTTCGTGAATATTCTGATCAGTCAACCACAACAGGTTTAGACACTTTAGTTCTAAGAAATTCATCATAAAACAATTCAAACAATAAATCTAAATCAGATAAATGTGAATTAGACGATGATGCTTCATCTGATTTAGTAGCTTTAGGCACAGGTTCTGGACTGATCTGCCCAGAAGCTAATACACCAGTGATAATGGGTTCTGAACTGTCTTGAACAAAAGTCATCTCCTCATCAAATGTGACGTTTACGCTCTCTACGATGATCTTTGACGTCTTCAGATAAACTATGTAAGCTGCAGACGTTTGAGAGTAGCCAATAAAGATGCCTTCTTCTGCCTTAGGACTGAACTTGTTTAAGTTCTCTTTGTCATTCAGTACAAAGCACCTGCATCCAAAAATAAGGAAGTGTTTAAATGCTAGGTGTACAATTATTCATTAAAGCATACGACGTTTTACCAAACCAGCGGTGGATTATAGATCGATTATGTGTGTAGCAAGCATTCGATGCATCTTCGGCCCATAGAAAAGAGGTAGATCCGCTTGACTCAGCATAGTTCGAGCGGCCTTAACTAGCGTTCGGTTCCGTCTTTCTACAACTCTGTTCTGTTCTGGGGTCCTGGCAGCAGAATACTGATGTGTTATCCCGACCGATTCGAGATAATCTTCAACAATTCTATTTTTGAATTATGTGCCATTGTCTGTTCGAAGAAGCTTGACTTGCTTTTGCAGATTTACTTGGGTAGTCTTTAAGAATATGATGATGACTTCGGGCATCTCATCTTTTGATCTCATAAATTTGACCCATGTGTACCGCGAGTAATCGTCTACAATCACTAAAACATATTTCTTGCCGTTTATGATCTGTGTACGCATAGGACCGCAGAGATCCATACGCAGAAGTTCCAAGGATGAACTTGTGATCGGTTCAGGTTTCGGCTTATGGCGGCTCTCTTCATCTTTCCCTTCTCGCATGCTGCGCACATATGTTCTTTCACATATTTAAACTCAGGAAGTCCTTTTACTAACTTTCCGGTGACCAGTTTGTTAATGTAACGAAAATTCAGGTGAGAAAGCCTTCGGTGCCATAACAAGCTTTGTTTCAGCGAGGCTTTTGATAGTAGACACACCTCATTGTCAGTCTGGACTTTTGACAGATTAATTGTGTAGAGGTTAGACTTTCTCGTGCCGACCAAGAGTTCCTTACAGTCTTCAGTACGCACAGAAAATCGCTGGGCCTTGAAATTAACCTCTAGATTTTTGTCACAGTACTGGCCAATGTTGAACAACTTATGTCCTAAACCTTCAACGTAGCTCACCTTCGTAATTGTCACGTTGTCTTGAATGATGTCACCATAACCCAGAATTGGTGAAAACTGATCATTTCCGAAGCACACAGTTCCGCAATATTTCTCTGTATAATTAGATAATAAATCTTTCCGCCCGGTCATATGCTTGGAGCAACCAGAATCCAAGTACCACATATGACGGGTCTGCACAGGAGAAATCACGAAACAATAGATTTAGGTAGCCATTTATAGATGGGTCCTACAGTGTTAGCACAAGATTTTGGCATCCATTTATATATGGACCCTTTGATCTTTTGAAAAACATTTGAAGCATTAGAAGGATACGAATATACATGATATGTGCCAAACCAAACATCAGAAAATTTACGAGAAGCATAATCATTTCTTTTATAATTAGAAGACTTTCTAGCAGACGAAGATAATTGGAACAATTGCTTTATTGAATATTTCTTGTAAGAAGTTACAAGTTATTGTTTATTGAAAGAAACATTCACAACTACATCAGTTTGACTAGTAGGTTCTCTATTACAATCATGATCAGAAAATGATTTAGCATTCTCTTCAACCTTCTTCTTTGGTTGCCATTCAGATCTAACTTCAGTCTTTCTTTTATTCACATCTGAAACATTTGAAACTTTAGAGTTAGAACTGTAAGACTTGAAAGATTGCTTTTCCTTTGGTTTACTAGTGGTTTTCTGTTTCTATGAATGCCTAGATTTCTTCTTCTTACCTTTGACCTTCTTAGGATTCACAGAAACTGATTCATCAACTTTTGTTGATGTTTCACATTTTTCATACACACTGGGTAGACCAAAAGAATTAATCACAAATTTGGAATGATCAGGAAGTTTAGCATTAAAATCAAATTGAGCAACACACTCATCTAAATCACCGTCAGAGTTAAGAAAATCAAACTCTTCATCAAGTAGATCAGAAATATCATCAGATTTTGAAGCTTTGGAGATTTTAGAAAAATTATAATTTTTAAGCACAGTGGAAAACACAGTTTGTTCTAGATCCATCAAAATCCTTTCTTCTACTAGAGTATTCTATAGTTCAGAAATTTTACTTTCTAACACGAGAGGAGGTACATAAATCTTACCTTTAATAGGCTTAGCCTCCAACTCTTTTGAAGAAAAACTTTCGAAATAGTCATTAGAAAGAAATTTTGATTTATCAGAACTGTAACAATAATTCAACTTCTCATAACGAAATGGAAGTTGCATTTTAGTTCTGTTCTTCCTTTTCTCTTTTTCTTTAGCTTCATCCTCTTCAGACAATTTAGTCCACTTAACTTTGAGTTCAGGGTATTGTGGTGCCAGTTTTAAAAATCCAAAGTCATAAAGCACAGGCACTTTAGAAATACCCTTTTTGAGGTAGTGTGGGTTCTCATAACCAATAACCCAACACTCACTACTCTCTTTTGGTTTATTCAAATGAATGGTCAGTTCAGTTTGACCTAACGTGTAAAGTTTTTCTTCCAACACATTCACTTTATCAATTAAAGATTTATTTTCTTTTGAAAGAAATGAACACTTTTTAGCAATCTCTTTGGAATCAAATTGACACATTTTATATTTTAGAAGTAGTTTCAAATAATAATTCATTGTGAATTATAGTCTTCTTTTTAGCGATGGTATCAATGTTTTTATGTAAATCATCAATCAACATGTTCTTCTCAGCAATGTCCTTGCTAAGTTTCAGTATTGATTCGTTGTTTTCTTTATTGATACCCTTTTCACGCTTAAGTTTAGACTCTAATTCTTGTAGTTTAATCATCATGACATTTATTTCATTTTGAAAGTCTGATTCAGTCATATCACATACCTCTTCAGTGTCTTCTCCATCTGAACCAGCTTCATCGTCAGCCACTTTCTTGCCCATAAAGCACAAGTGGGATTTTTCTTCTTTCTCTTCTTCTTCATCTGAATGGTCAAGCCAGAACTCATCTTCATCCATAAATGCCTTTCCAGCCTCCTGCTGCTTGGCCAAGAGCATCTTATTTTTATAGTACTCGGAGTTTCGGACCTTGGGCTTTCAGGAGTCCTTTGCAAAATGTCCGTGTTTTCCACAGTTGTAGAACTTTGTCGGTTCTGTCTCTTTCTTCTCTTCAGTTCTAAACCTATTCTCATCAGACCTTTTCTCTTCCATTCTCTTTCCTTCTACCCTCTCATTATGTTCATAGTTTCGTGAACCCAAGGAATACCTTTGACTGTTCGAGCCAGGATTTTTGTAGAACTTCTTCTGAAAGGCTTTTGTCAGCATGAGCATAGCCTGCTTCAAGTTCTCACAGTCATCAGAATTTGAGTTATCATCACTGTCCACTTCCTCGGACTCAGAAACTACTACTTTTTTCTTCTTCTTGAGGCTCACAGACTTTTTCTTTAAACCAGGGCAATCGGATCAGCAACCTTCTCAGTCCTTTTATTTTCTTCTTTAATCTCCTCCACCTCTTCTTCATTTTCCCTAAGAGTTTCATAGACCTCATGCAGTGGAATCTCGTTAAGATCTTTCATCTGCTTCATTTGTCTTGTAAACCTCTTCCACTCAGGCTGGAGGATGCTGAGAAATTTGACATTAAGATCTATATGAGACTTTTTGACTTTATTCTTGCTTAGCTCATTCAACAATGTCACAAATCTGTCGTAGGTTGCCTCAAGAGATTCTCCCTCCTTGGCTTTGAACTCTTCATAATTGTTGAGGCAGTTAGAAACCATGAGCTAGTTGCCGATCTTTGATCCAAGCATCATCTTTTCTAATTGATCCCACATTTGTTTGCCCGTTGCATTGTAATTTTTAATCTTGACATAGATCTCATCAGGAATTCCTTGTAGAATGAAAGATCTAGCCATTCTATCAGCTTTATGTCTTCTTCTTTGTTCATCAGTGTACTACTCAAGTGGTAAAGGGTACTCTCTTTGCTCCTCTTCTCCAATCTCTCCTACAACTATGTGTCTTTGTTGTAGTTTTCATTAGTCCTTCCTTTAGAGATATTCTGATGTAATCTCTCAAGTCATTGTGGTCGATGAAGTCTAGGAAGCGATCTTTCCACTGCTCGTACTCTCCTTTGATGAGTACCGGTGGGTTTACGTCTGTTCCGATCGCAAGTGTTTCCCTTGATGTCATCCTGTTTCAAAATATTCAATAAGAACTTGACAAACGACTGTTAGTCCAAGTGAAATCAGAAAAAAATACAGAATCACTTAGAAAAAAAAATTCAGAAATAAAATTTCCAAAAATGGTGGTGTGGAATTCGCACGTCAGAGTGAAGTACAAGGAATTCACATACAAAATTCGCACACTACAATTCGCACAACTATATAATTCGCACACTACTTAGACAAATCTTAGAATTCGCACACTTAAAAGAAATCAGAATTCGTATACAACCAGAATTCACAAACAACCAGAATTCGCATGAAGTGTTATGCGAGTTCTAGGAAATTTGCATACAACTCTATGCGAGTTCTTGACTTAGAAAAATTTGAAAATCAAACTTTTCGCATACACACTTTTCGCATAAAAACCTTTTCGCACAATACCCTAATACGAATTCTGAACATAGAAATTTTGAAAAACAAGAATTCGTATACTATCTCTATGCGAATTCTGAGAATTCGTATGAAGTTAGATGCGAATTTTGAGGAATTCGTATCCTACTTTATGCGAATTCTATACTTGAAAGATTTTTCACAAAGCTTTTTGCATAAAAGACTTATGCGAATTCTGAATTTTTGCAAAACACAGATATACGAATTATGTCCTTTGAAAATTTTAACAATCACTTTTCACACAAAATTTGCACTATACACACATGTGCATTCTATGAAATTCGCAAAACACCCATCTGCGAATTCTACTTTTGAATTTTCAGAAACACAATTATGCGAAATCTAATGAATTCTGAGAAATCCAATGAGTTTGCAAGTTCATCTTGCGAGTTCTTGAGGTATCTGCGAGTTCTTCAGTTCTTCGTCCAAAATCCACACTAATCCATTTAAAAATCCATCTAACCTTCGAATTTCGATCTATAACTTTGACAATTCGATCACTAGAACAACTAGAAACAAATACAAACAATGAATTTCAAAAAGGAACACTAACACTAACAAATCAAACCAATTACAGTGCGTAGAACTCGTGAACTCAAAACTTGACAAAACTCAAAAATTGATGATCAATTATAGTGCAATTCACTACCAAACCTATACAAGATTGCTCTAAAACATAATTCGAACCAAATCTAATCAATTACAACTCGAAAAACTCACAAAATTTTGAAATTCGATCTAAGACTCAATGACACAGTGCGACTCCATATTTTCTTGATTTCAAACTTGGATTAGCTCTGATACCACTTCTTAGGTCCAATGAGATCAAAGATTGATTGATTGATAAGATGAACAAGGATTATAGGGACAAAATCTGTAGTTTTATTTATTGAAAGTAAACTACACTACAGAGCAAGAACTCGTACACAGGTTACATTGTTGAAATGAAACTTACAAAATAAACTAACTACAAGATTCTATTTATACCCCCATATCCCTTGTTACATATTTAAGCCCAAACCCATTACAAGGCCCAATACAAACAACATGTGATTACTTTACTAAACTTCCTAAATAGAACATATTTATGTTCTAACATTCTCCCCCTAAGTTTTGTAAAGTAATCATTATCTTTTAAGCTCAAGCTTCAGCTCCTCTCCCCCTTGATTTCTTTATAAAACTTAGCATTGCATAAACTTCAAAGCTCCTCTAGCTCCCCCTTGAAAGTAGCTCTTATCCTTGAAGTTTTAACTTTAATATCAGATCTGATGTAGACCATAACCTCGACTGAGTGCACAAAAACACAACTTTTGACTCTTGTAAACCCAACACATTCCGTATGCCCATAAGAATGATATGTGTTGAATTTTGGAATGACAACCAAGTGCATCTTCAGTGTATAACATCTGATCTGTCTTTGAACCATGAGTTGAAGTAAGAGTTCAACTTAAGAACTTCATCTGATCAACTTACGGGCGGTAGCATCCGGTAGCAACACTACAAGGCAAGGGTTAGAAGACTGATAAGTGTTCAACAACTGATGAAAGACACTCATTTTCTGACCGCTTTCCAGAATACTGAACAATCAAATCCAGAACTCCTTTCTTCACGAATCAACTAGATGATTATTAGCACGCAGGATTCTGAATTACAACTCAAGCATCAAAAACAATGATTGCAGTCGCTCACACTACTGAGTGATCAGGTCAGAAGAATGATAAAGTGCTATCAACGGTCTAACCACAAAAGAAGCTTTCCAGACTGATGATTGCAGATGCTCAGGCAACTAACTCGATCCAATCAGAGACTAAATATGAAAATCCAGAATCTGAAAATCTTGAAAAGCATGAGCACTCGTGAAAAATAGACCAGTTGCTAAAGATATGTGACCAACATATGATAAGAGTGATGTCATATATGCATTCCGCGTAAAAAGCTCGGGAACAGGGCAAACTTGTAGCAAACTGGGTTCAGAACAGTCAATTTTCTCAAAAACATCAAAACTTTTCGCATAACACTAACAATTCGCAGATCACTCTTCACTGAAGCATAATTCGCATGATGACATTAGCCGAAAACCTCCAGAATTCGCATAGGCCTGCATGCGAATTCTTACTTTTTGCATGCACCTATGTGCGAATTCCTCGCATTTCGCATGACTCACATATACGAATTTCTTCTTTTCGCACCACTCTCACATGCGAAATCTTAACTTCTCGCATCACTCACACCTGCGAATTCTCTACTTTTCGCATAGCTCTTCTGTACGAATTCCACACTAACAAAATTTCATCTTCAAAGAATTTATTCATGCGGATTTTTAAACATTTCGTATATGACTCTTGTGCGAATTCGTTACTTAACAAAATATCATCTTCAAAGTTTATGCGAATTCTTCAAACTCTTCAGCATGCGAATTCTTCCAAAATCTTCATTATGCGAATTCTTTCTATTCTCATGTGAGTTCTTCAAACCATGCAAGTTCTTCAACAGATAATGCGAATTCTGTGGATCTTGAATGTTTTTCCAACTTTCTTCAAATTAAACCCTCAAAACTTCGAATTTTGAGATGATCTTTTGAGAGCAGGTTCGAAAACAACTTTGGAACACAATTGTAGTTGATTATCTTGTCCAAATACGACTCTAAAGCATAATCGATCTCAACCACAGTAACAAATACTATTTCGAACATAAAATCCTCAAAATCGATCAATTTGTCTAGAATCGATGAAATTACAGAAAGTGATTGATTCTAAAATAATCGACTATAACCACATAATCAATTAGACATCAATGAATATCCAATTAACCATCAAATTCTGGAATTCAAAAATTTCTCATATTGACTGTTTTATCAACTCAATCTGATCTCGATCGTGCAAAGATTGATTTCTTTGTTCGGCTCTAATACCACTTGTTATTTCCCAATTATGACAAGTTCTAATCTAATTGCAATCACAAAACAAGATCAATCAAACTACATGTTTCAATTAATCACAAGATTCGTATACAATGAACTTTCAGATCACTTTCTCTCTCTACAATCTTTCACACGAACTCTCTCTCTCTCTCTCTAACTTGCAACTGTCAAACTTGTTCTTACCACAACTACTAGCCACATGTCTCTTAAACAAAGACACATGCACAAAACAAAGAAACAAGATACAAGACTTTGACTTTGACATTATTACATTGACTTTCACTTTCACTTTGAGAGTTGACTTTAAGCTTTGACTTGCCTTGACTTTCAACTTCAGACTTCATGATCTTGTATCCAACAAATATACTCTAACAGATATGCACTGATATATGGCACTGTTCCAGAGATCTATGTCCAGCAAGCATGGAAGTCTATCAAAGTAACAACAAAGAGAGTGGGCATTGAAAGAATTTCTCAGTTTGAGCTTCAAATTGATCATTTCAAATCTAACCTGGATTATCAAAGATTCAGATTTATGTTGAACCTTCCTGAAGCCAATGCCAGAGAAGGAAGAGTTTCTTATGATGACTTTCCGACATATACTGAAGTATTCCAAGGAATCAGAAATATGGGCTATATTGGTCAACTTACCCAAGTCAATCATTTCAAGAAGAACAAATTTCCGCCGTTCTACTATACTCTTTTATTGGTGATCAATCGGTGCCTTACTGCTAAATTCCATGGATCAGACAATGCCAGCATTCACATCCTAAAGTTGTTCCATGCAGTGGTATATGATCTACATGTTGACTAGCTGTTATCTTCTGGACAGAACTTTATGAGAGAGTGCTTTCAAAGAAGACATCCAAAGCACCAAACTATGTGCCATATCATAGATTCTTCACAATTATTGTCAGAAGCATGCTCAGAAGCAACAAAGATATTCCAAAGAGGCCAAACCATCCCATTTCACCAGTAAATGTGATGAGATTTCTATTGAAATAAAAGAAGGAATTCAACTACTCTATGCCAATTCCGGAAGAGTTACTTGACTATACTAATCCGAAATCCGAGTGTGTAGTGTCTTATAGAGAGTCTATGGGACAACCAGGACCAGTTATCCCTACCCAAGGCTCAATCCTTAGGAGAGAGGAGTATGTGAGGGTTCTTGCTACCGAGGGGGTACAAGAACGGGGAGTGAAGAGAAAAAATTCAGAGAGGGGTACTGGTGGGGGTCAGAGACCTAGACTAGAGACTTCAGGGTCACGGGTCATTACCCAACATTCAGGGACACCTCTGGCCAGTGAACGTCAAGGCTCTGAAAATGAGTCGGATCCGTCAGCTGGAGCAAATGACAGTGAAGAAATTCCTTATGCAACTAGTGATAATGATGAAACAGAAATTGCTGATGGTGCTGATGATGATGATAATGAAAGTGATGGAAATGATTCTGATCAAAATGATCAAGACCAAGGTGATGCTAGTATTCAAGTTGATGATACTGAGCGAGTTGATGTTTTTGAACAATTCTATGATGCTGATGACATGGAAGTTGATGTTGATTCAACTGTCCAAAATTTGTTCGCGCACAAAACATTCAACGCGAAGTTTTGTGAATAGTGACTTGCGAGTTCCAGGGTTGTGCGAGTTCTAGACTTGGTGTTTTTCAAAGATCGTTTTCAAGTGGTATTCTGAGTTTGACTTTTCAAGTCAACTTTTTCTGATTCGTTTGGGAGATCTTGTATCAAGCCTATTATCAGTATTCTTTCTCAATCTGTTCAAGATGTCAACTATTTTAGCTGGGTGAGATGTTGCTATTATGTACATGCCAGAGATACCAGCAATTGAGGCTGAAAGGGATAAGCTGAAGATTCAGAATGCAACCCTTCTTAATCAGATTCAGGAGTTTAAAAATAAATTGTTAAAATCTGATATAACTCCTGATTGTACAAAATGTGCTAATAATACAAAATATGATTTTGCAGGTATTCTCAATACAAAAGAGAAAGAAATCAAGTTGAGAGAAAATTAAAGACAACTGAGAAGAATTCTTCAGAAAGTAAAACTGAATCAGTCGGTCTACTCAAAAAGATAAAAGAGTTTGAAGAAAAGATTTCTGCATTGGAAGCGAAGAATGCTGAATTACTAAAAAGTCTTCCAGCAGATAAAGAGAAAGGTGAAGAGAAAGCTAATCTGGAGAAAATTTACAACGAAAATTTATCTGATTTTTCCAAGAAAGCTCTCCAAGAAAAGAAAGATTTAGAGCTGAGATGTATCAAACTCTCTAAGCAAGTGTCTGATTTTAAAAAGATATTAATTACTGAAAGAGACACGTTTGCCAAAGAGAGGAAAGTTCTTGTCACTGAATTTCCCAAACAGATCTCCATTTTACAAGACTTACTTGAGAAAGAAAAGAAAGTTTTTCAAGAAAAGAAAAAGTCTTTTGAGATTGAAAATAAGAAATCTGAAAAGAGAAATGTTGCGATCTTCAATGAAATTTCTGCTAAAAACAAGAACTTGGAAAAGGATTTTGAGCTTGAACGTCAAAATTTTGAAAATGAAATTTCTAATCTCTCTAACAGATTAACTGCTTTATCAACTGATATGTCAAAAGAACAGAAGGCTAGATCTGACTTACAGATGAAATTTAACACAATTCTTGAAGAAAAGAATCGTTTATCTAAAAAGATAAAAGATCTAGAAGTTGCAAACGTTCAGTTGTCTGAAAAAATTTCTGCAGATGTGATTGATCAATCACCTCTTGATAAGACAACTGAATTAGTTTGTTCTTTTAAAAATGCTTCCAGTTTTATATCTAAAAATGTTTCAAGAAAGAACAGTGTCAAACCTAAAACTGTTGATATAAGTCAGATTCATCCTACCAATCTGTTTTATAATCATACTATTGATGGCACAGTTAAATCTAACAACAAATTTCCTGGAAAGCAATCAAGGAAAGATCATATGGTTTGGGTTATTAAAGGATCTTCAGATGGCAAAACTGTTCTGAAATCATTCCCATCCACATCTAATGCTAAACAGAACATAGCTCGAAAAGGTAAATCTTTTGCTATACCTGATATGTATTATTCTACTAATCATATTATCAGGTTAGCTGAAAAGAAGATCTGTTGTTCTTATTGTGGTGAGAGTGATTTCATGCAAAAAGAGTCTGCTCACAACTGGTATGGTACTTACAGAATAACTTCTCAGAATAGAGTAGTTAAAAGATATAAACCTACTGAGAAGTGGATTCGTAAATCTGACAAACCAGGACCCAAATATATATGGGTACCAAAACATGTGAAATCTGTTTTGCAGGATGCACAGGTTTAGGGGGAGCAGGTAATTTGGCTTCTGATTATATCAGATCAGAACCCGGACTTCAATGTCAAGAATATGACTTCTGATCAAGTCAGATTAGGACTCGTACTTTAGTATGCTGAGCATATTGCATACATCAAGGGGAAGAAAACATACATGCACACTTCAAGGGGGAGCAGAACTGTAAAAGTCTATAAGTGTGTGTGTGAGTCTATGATTGAAAAAGGTTTTGAAATCAAAAATATTTTTCAGAGAAAAGTTGCATTTTTTTTGGCATAAAAGGGTTTTTAATAAACTTGCTATTTTTGGAAAGTGGAACAAAATATTTTTGGAAAATTTTCATTTTTGAAAATTTCTCAAAATTTTTCTAAGTATAAAGCGCGCATAGTGTTATTCGAGTTTGTAAAACACGCAAACCATTGCATGCGCAAAGTGTAGAACGCGCAGACAGTGGCATGCGAGTTCTCACTTCGCGCATAGCAAAGGCTGCGTGAAGTACAAAATGCGCACACTATAGCTTGCGAGTTTCCACTTCTTGCACATCAAAGCGTGTGAGTTCTTACTGTTCATATAACTTCACGCACGTAATGTCTTGCGAGTTTTACCTTCGCGCACGATATAGCTTGCGAGTTTTACACTTCACGCACATCGTTCATGCGCGAAGTACACACACTGACTTGCTATTTTTTTGTGCGGCAAGTTCTCTTACTTTGTTCTGCGAGAAGTGTATCATCCACTCAATTCGTGCCATGTGTCATTTCATTCTCTGAGTATAAATTTGCGAGTTTTCCCATTCTCGATCACTTCTCTCAGACTTTCATTGCGAGTTTTTCACATAGAAACTTTTCCTCTCGACCTTTCTTGTGCGTCTTTCATTTTCAGAGCTTTTTCTTCGAAGAATCAGTGTAGGTGTTTGGTTTATAATTGCTTGTTTCATGTTTGTAATCTGTTGTGCATCGTTTCTTGTTCATTTCTTTGTATGATTTTAAGTTTTTCTAGGGTTTTCGTTTGTTTGAATGTGCAACTGTTCATCTTCTTTGAACGATGCCTGTATTATTTTGAATTTATTCTTCTAAAATGATGTTTGTATTAATGTTTGAACTCAATTCTATCTGGGTTTGTGTTACAATGTCGATTTGCAGGTTATATTGACTCTTGGAATCTCTGAACTCGAATACGTGAACTAATTTTGGACTTGAACTCGAGCTAATAAACTGAACTTCTTGAACTGTTTGATTCCTTTGGACCCAATTTCGATTAAAAGCTCAAACGACTTTAAATCTGATCATTTAAACCTGAATCAAATTAATCAAAAGAAAATATTCAGATTGTTGGGTTCAAACTCTTGAATTTGAAAGTTGAAATTTCAATTTTTTTTCGGTGAATAGTTCTCTGAGTGTTCTTGTGTGAACACTTAACTATGAGAGTTCTTGATGAACTTTCTTGCTTTTGCGAATTTTTTGACTTTCAATTACAAATGGACAAATTTTTGTTCAGGACAGTTCATGCGAGTTTTAGTTTCATGCGTGTTTTAAAATTCATGAGAGTTTCTTGGTTACAGTTCATGCGAGTTTCAGAGTTTGCGAGTTTTGTTATCCCAGTTTGATCTAGTTGGTGAACAATAATCACAAAACACAATAATATCAAGAGATAATAAGATTAACAAAACGTACCAATCCCTTGAATAAACAATGAAACCCTTGAGTGTTCTTGATGCCCTTTGATTACAGAGAAAACTTCACTTGACTGTAATCTCTAAAACAATAATTATCAAATGTTCTAACCTAAAACTAAACTAAACATAACTTTAAATACCCAGGCCATATGGGCTTCCTAAAGCTTAACAGGCTTTCTAATGGGCTTGGGCCCAATAGCTAATAAACTATTAACTTATTACACAATAAACCCTCTAAATAACTTTGACACAATTGCAGTTTAAACCCTGAACTTTAACTTTAATCTTGAATACAATTATTTGATCCAACAATCTCCCCCTTTGGATTCAAGATTAAAAAAAATTTGCAATTGTCTTCGGGTCTTCTCTTGAATTCTCTTTTCTTCAGATATGTCGTTGATAGTTTCAAAACTTGTAGCTTTAAAATCTTTAAAATCTTTAGCAGTCTTTAGATTATATTCTCCCCCTTAATATATTCTCCCTTTTTGTATGTTCTCCCCCTTTTTGATGAGTGGTGAGAATCATCATCATCAAAACATATCAAAACAATCTCCCCCTTTTCAAGACAATCTCCCCCATTGTGTATGATCACGTAAGCACAATCTTCATCATGTAACGAGCCCTGTATGGAAATAAGAGCAGTCTTCCCGGACGGAAAGAGTGATTATTTCAATCTTTTCAGATTAAAAATAGTCAGTAGAAACCGTTTAAATCTTTGCAAATTCAAACAGTTTAAGAGGTGTATCCCTGAATCAACAAATGACTCAGTTAGAATGCCTGTCAATGACACAAAGTCACTGAGTAACACAAAGTTACTATATAAGGAGCTGGTTTGATGTAGACTCCCCAGGTCTTCCATTCAATCATCGAATAACACATGGTTATCTATGAACGTTCTGACAGAAAACAAATTTCTGTGTGCTCGTGCATGTGTATGAAAAAAATTAAGCACAGATGTTTGCTTTTCATTTTAGGCTCAAAGTATGTAAACTTGTTGAGACAACAACAAATTATACAAAGACTCAATGTGCATGAGAAAAGGTTCGAAGGTGGGGCAACTTTCCTTCTTTTTCAATATTAGTATCTTCCAAATGAAGAACCAATAGCGTATGTGCTGCTTCCCCAGAAAATGTGAAACATTCTCTTTTTGAGAAAAGAATGAGTAGCTAGTGAGGTTGTATGCAATAGATGGCATGGGCTAGGTGCTTTTTTCAATGATGGTCACCAAAGAATGTGAACCAATCAGATTATGTGGCTGCCCGACTCAGAAAGAGTTTGGTGCAGAGTTAAATATTCTTTTACTCTGATCTCTCACCCTCTTTCTTTTAATGCTCACTTCTAACCAATCTCTCTTTTCCATTTTACCTCTTCACACACCAACACTCAATCTTTTGACCCTTCTCCCCTCAATCACTCAGGGAATACTTCCTGGGTAGGAAGCACTGGTTATCGTGAATCCATGGAAGTTCTGTTAAGTACTCACACTGAATCCCATATATTTTCCTAATAAAACATGCTGTTCAACAGGCTTTTTGTACATGTAAGCACAAATACCACTTGTTACATGAAAAATAAGACTTTCGGAGATGTCAAAACAGTTATGTTTGACGATGCAATTCTCCCCCTCAACCTAAAAGAGTTTGACAATTTAAGCTCTTAAGGAGTTTTTCAATTAAGCTTATAGACGATTTGTCATGAAGAATAATATTTTAGAGAATCAAAAACAAATGTTGTTTATATGAACAATATATAAACATATTTTCAATGAAAGCACATGAAATGACGTTTGATTCAATGAACAGTGAATACAAAGAACGTGAGTATTACCATAGAAAGATTTAACTTTTGATACATGGTAATAACAAAGTCAAATAGAATGTTCTGAACCGTTATGTGTATGAATACTTGACAAAGTATATTGACAAGATAAAATGCAAGTATTTATCTTTAAGAACACACGGTCAGATAAGCATTTAAGTATCCAAAAATCTGTTAAAATCACAGATATTCTCCCCCTTAACTTTTTTTTTTAAGATTAAGAAAAAACAAAAAAAATAAGGCACTGAAGTGCGGGTTCTAATCCGATGTGATTAGAAGCCATTGTCACTTGACCAAACCTGCATAAATAAAATAAATAATGGTAATCATTTATGAAAATGATTCCTCTCTCGTTAACAACAGTTGGAAAATAACACACAAGATCAAAACTTGGAATACTCCCCCTAGAATCATGAGTAAGGTTTAAGACATGTTCAACATACCAAGTTTTCTGATGAGAAATTGAAAACACTTTTCATCCAATGGCTTGGTGAAAAGATCAGCTAACTGGAAGTCAGTTTGAACAAAGTGCATTTCAATATTACCTTTTTCTACATGATCCTTGATGAAATGATAGCGTACGTCGATATGCTTGGTCTTCGAATGCTGTACCGGATTAGCAGTTATAGATATTGCGCTATTGGAATCACAATAAATAGGAACACGCTTGTAGTTGTATCCAAAGTCCCTTAACCGTGTCGTCATCCAGAGGACTTGAGAACAACAACTAGCAGCAGCTACATACTCAGCCTCGGCAGTGGATGTTGAAACACAGTTTTGTTTCTTTGAAGTCCAACTCACAAGTTTGTCACCTATGAATTGACATGACCCAGAGGTGCTCTTCCGGTCAAGCTTACAACCTACATGATCAGCATCTGTAAAGGCAGTTAGTTCAAAACGAGAATCCTTTGGATACCAAAGGCCTAAATCAGGCGAGCCTTTGAGATATCTAAGGATTCGCTTAACAGCAGTTAAGTGCGACTCTTTAGGATTAGACTGATATCTCGCACAAAAGCATGTGGCAAACATTATATCCGGGCGACTGGCAGTCAGATAAAGTGAAGAACCAATCATGCTACGATACACCTTTTGATCAACAGGTTTCCCGGAGGGATCCGCGTCTAAGAGTGTACCAGTAGCCATTGGTGTTTTCATGACGGAACTATCTGACATATTGAACTTTTTCAAAATATCTTTTATATATTTAGCTTGATTAATAAATATTCCTTCGGGTAATTGCTTTACTTGTAGACCAAGGAAGAAATTCAATTCACCCATCATCGACATTTCAAACTTTGTTTCCATTATCTTTGAAAAGTTCTTGCAAAATTTCGGATTTGTCGACCCAAATATTATGTCGTCAACATAAATCTGAATAAGAATCAAGTCCTCACCTTGCCTTTTAAGAAATAAGGTTGTATCAACAGTACCTTTCTTGAAACCAGAAGCAAGTAGAAATTTAGTGAGAGTTTCATACCAGGCTCGCGGTGCTTGTTTAAGACCATACAGCGCTTTGTCTAGGACGACATGATCAGGGTGATGAGGATCAACGAAACCTTCAGGTTGAGCCACGTAGACTTCCTCATGCAGAACGCCGTTAAGGAAAGCTGACTTTACATCCATTTGATAAACGGTAAAGTTTTTGTGCGCTGCATAGGCTAGAAAGATTCTGATGGCTTCGATCCTTGCAACCGGGGCGAATGTTTCGTCATAGTCGATGCCCTCTTGTTAACAATACCCTTTTGCGACCAAACGAGCTTTGTTTCTCACAACTACTCCGGCTTCGTCTTTCTTATTTCTGAAAACCCACTTTGTTCCAATAACGGATTTACCTTTAGGTAGTGGGATCAAGCGCCATACCTTGTTCCTTTCAAATTGTAGAAGCTCGTCTTGCAGAGCAGAAATCCAGAATGGATCACGTAGAGCTTCAGCTGCTTTCTTTGGCTCTAAGGAACTGAGGAAGCTTGAAAACATGCTGAAGTTGGCTGTTGCTGACCTTGTCGTGACACCAGATTGTACGTCACCTATCACATTTTCCAGGGGATGATCCTTAGTCCAACGATGTGTTCTTGGTAGAGCTTCAACTGTTTGTTGCGTATTTGACGCATCATTTTCATCTTGCACGGCAGGTTGCTACATAGATGTACTCGGGACATCTTGTACTGGTGTTTCTGATACCGAGGCTTCTGGGCTAGTAGTTGAAGTGCTCGGGACTTCGTTTCCAGAAGAACTATCTGTAGAGACAGATTCAACATTAGTAGAGTCAGAAACTAACTTTGTAGTTGTACCTGATGAAGATGAAGTTTCAGTGACTTCTTCGGAAGGTCCAGACATGTCTTCAGAAATGGTAGGGACCTCCGAGCCTGTACCACTTGTTATTGATGTTGATATGCCTTTTTCAAAATCTGCACATATATCATCAAAGGCATCAATAAACAATAAATCTAACTCAGATGAAGTAGAGTTAGAGTTAGTAGAAGTGAATCCTTTAGGTGCTGGTTCTATTCTTGATTGAATAGAAGCTTTGTCTTTAAGACCGAGTTCTGAACTGTTGTGTCCAGAAGTCCTTGTAGAATTCTCATCAAAGGAGACATTCATGCTCTCAACAACCGTCTTGGTTCGAATAATGTAAATTCGATAAGCTTTGGATGTCAGAGAGTATCCAACGAGATATCCTTCATCCGCTTTCTTATCAAACTTTGATAATCCTTGACGCTCTTTTAGAATGTAACACCTGCAACCAAAAACACGAAGGAACTTGATGTTTGGTGTACGATTGTTGATTAACTCATATGCTGTCTTATTAAAGCGCTTGACCACAATGGTACGGTTCTGTGTAAAACACGCTGTAGCGACTGCCTCAGCCCAAAGGTACATGGGTAGATCTGAGTAAACAAGCATAGTCCGAGCTGCTTCAACCAGAGTGCGGTTCTTCCGTTCAACAATGCCGTTTTGCTGCGGAGTGTAGGCGGTGGAGAAATTATGTGAAATACCCACGGAAGTAAGATAACTCTTCAGGGTGTCATTCTTGAACTCCGTGCCATTATCACTATGAATGGTTCTGACTGGCAGTTGAAGACGTACTTGAATGCGCTTGATGAAAGCGATAATCAACTCTGGCCCATCTGACTTGTTGCGAAGAAACTCGAGCCATGTATACCTTGAGTAGTCATCTATCATTACCAACACATATTTCTTTCCGTTGATAGATGCTGTGCGCATTGGGCCACAAAGGTCCATATGAAGAAGTTCCAGTGCAGATGAGGTCGATGATTCAGATTTGGACTTGAATGAGCTACGCTTCATTTTTCCCAACTCACATGCGGAACAGAGTGAGTCTTTTTCGAACCTCATTTCTGGTAGACCTTTGACCAGACCTTGTCTTTGTAGCTTCGCTATAGATCGGAAATTCTGATGAGACAAGCATCGATGCCACGTCCACGATTGTGCTTTAGAAGCTTTGGCTAGTAGGCATACTGGACGTGTGGCAGACAGTGTAGGAAAATCTACATAGTATAGATTTCCATGGCGCTCAGTTTTGAAGACTTCGTAACCATCGGGATCCTCTAGATAGCAATGAGTGGTTGTGAAGCGGACTTGATATTTCATGTCACAGAAGTGACTGGTACTAAACAGGTTGTGATCAAGTCCTTCAACATATAACACTCTTTGAATCTTCACAACACCGTTATCGAGCATTCCATATCCTCAGACGTGGCCTTCGGCTTCAGAATTTGCAAATCTAACTGCTCCGGCAGGCTCCTCCACATAGTTATGCAAAAGGTGCTTGAATCCTGTCATGTGGCGTGAACATCCGGAATCTATTACCCACAATCGACAGGCCTGCAAAAGAGACAATTAGTTTTGCTTAGGCACCCATATCAGGATGGGTCCTTCGCGGTTAGCATCAAGCAACTCAGGAATATCATCTGGTTTGACTTTCACTCTCCATTCATAACGCGGTTTTGGAACCCATTTCCAAACCATCTTAACATTTAATTCCTGAAAGTGCTTTTTAGAAGTAGGATTGGCAACCTTAGCACGATACACTTTTGGTTGTGTAGAAGAATCAGAATTAGAATTAGACTTAGAGTTCAACTTAGCTTTGCTTTTATTCTTTTTGGACTTAGGAGGGGAGTAGTATTTGAATGAATTATCCCAACAGTGTTTGCAATAAAGATTCTTTCGAGCAAAATTCATAAACTTAGATTTATCGGAACAAATCTTACATTCATGTTTATCAAAAGAAGTACTATTCAAAATAACACTGTCTGTAGGACAACTACTAGAATTCAAACTATTCTTTTTATTCAAACTAAGATCTTTATTCTTCTTACTCCTCCCAACTCCATTTCCTTTTATATCTGAAACAGAAACAGGAACCTTGTTAGTCTCTAACTTAGAAGGTGGTTCTTTTCTAGTGCTCTTTGAAGTCTCACCCTTTTCAAAAATACTCGGTGGATATTCAGGACAATCAGAGTAAACAACTGTAGGTTTTGCAGGAGCATCAAATTCTGGATTGGTTCTTACCTTCCAGCTTGGATCATTGAACATCTGTTTATCACTTGAAGCATTTTTAAACATAGTAACTTTCAAATCATTGATCTCTATGCAAAGGTCTTGATTTACTTTTAAAGACTTTTCAAGTTTATGTTTGAGATCAAAGTTTTCATCTTCAACCTCATCAAGAGACTGTTGCAACAAATCGATTTGCTTCATCAATTCAGATGTATGATCATTCACAGAATTTGATCCCTTTGAATTAGAAACAGGATCAGAGTCTGAAGCATTCATCATTTCAGAAAATGTATCTTCAGTCATGGACTCAATAAACTCCAGTTTTTTATTTTGAGAACAAGAGCCATTCGTGATAGCGTGTTCTTCTTCAACCTCTTCAACAAGTAAAGGTTTAGAAGCAATAGGATTTGAGACTGATGGCATAGTAGATGGATCAACATCCGATTCATACTCATCATATTTGCATGCAGTCTCAGGTAGAACTGTGTTGGTGCTTACTGATTCGTTGGAAGGTGTGGTAAATAGTGATTCAAACTCAGTAAATTCGATCTTTCGAGTCGCATAGCTTTTGTTTAAATCACCATATTGAAAACCAACTGATTTAAAAAGATTTTGAGAATCTGTGTCACCAGACTTGTTCTTTCCCATTTCTTCTTGACCTTTGGTCTCAGATAAAGGTGTAGGAGTACTTGCTTCAACAAAAGTTGCACGAATGTCAGGAATAGGTCTAATTGCGGAGCCGAATTTATCAAAATTATATAGATGCTCCGGTGCCTTTTTCAAAATTTCGTTAATTGGCACACCCAAACCTGGTTTAAGTTTGTAAAACCTTTTGTCTTGGAGTTTATTGGTCAACAGATTTAATGTCTGTTCAGTCTGACCTCGTTTCATATTAATGTCCTCCAGTTGCTTTATTTTGGTGTAAGCTTCATTTCTTTCTTTATAACAAACTTCAAATTTGATTTGAAACTCACCCTTTTCAGCATTAAGATTCACAAGATCTGTTTCTAAAGCAGATATTTTTTCTTTTAAAGACGCTTTTTCGGCTTTTAAATCATCTTTTTCCTTTTCCTTTTCTTCCACAACAACTTTTAAAATAGCATTTTCATCACGAAAGCTTAAAACAGATTGATGTGCAGAGCTAAGTTTGCCTTTTAGTAAAGCAAATTCATCTTTCATACCATGTATTTGGGCCATTAAAGATTCAATAAGTTCAGAATTTTCACTAACCTCAGAGTTTGCTTCTTCGGATTGTGTCTCAGAGTCTTCATCGTCACCTTCCAGCTTTGCCATGTAAGAAACTTGGGTGAAGTGTGCTTGCTCCTCGTCATCAGAACTTTGGAACAACCAGTTCTCTTCTTCAGCCATTAGTACTTTTCCTTCTTCAGCTTTCTTGGCAATTAGTGACTTTCTTGAGTAGTACTCTGAGTTCTTCAGTTTCTTGAATTTGCAGTCCCTTGAGAAGTGCCCAAATTTTCCACAGTTGTAGCATCTTCCTGGTTCATCCTTTCGCTCTTCTCGCTTCTCCTCTCTCTTTCCTTCTCTTCTATCTCCCTTCCGATCTTCTCGTCCTTCCTCTCTCTTTCCATGCCTCGGCTTGTATCACATCTCAGACTTCTCTTTCTTGTATCCATCATATTTTGGCTTTGAGTAAAATCTTTTCTTGCCAAAGCTCTTCTTGAATCGTCGTGTAATGAGAGCCAAGTCTTCAGAGAACTTTTGAATATCAGGATCTAAATCAACTTTTGAATATCAGGATCTGAATCAACTTTCAGTAACTAGAGCTTTAGACGCCTTTTTCTTCGACCTTGCAGAGGATACAGAACCTTTGCCGGCTATGAGAGCCACAGAATCCTTCAGATGATTAGACTCATTATTCATAGATCTCACCTCATCCTCATGTTGAGCAAGAGTAGAGAAGATATCGGTGACATTTTCTCGAGCCATATTCTTCGACATCTGGAGGTTGATAGCAAAGTTCTTCCATTCTGGATTCAGATTCTTGATGAACTTGTAGTTTATCTCAGAAGCAGATTTGGCGATGTTGTTCCTCCGCAAGTCATTGAGAATAATGTTGTACCTATTGTAGGTGTCTAATATCAGCTCTCCTTCTTTTGCATGAAATCCCTCGTAAGCATTTATGCACAGATTCTGCTTAGCTTGTATAGAGGCTTCACTTCCTTCAAACTGCCTTGCTAGTTCATCCCAGATTCCTTTAGCAGTGCTCTGACTATCGACACGATTGTAGATGTCGTTTGGAATTGCCATTGTCAGATAGATTAGAGCCTCTTCTTCTAACTTGAGCTGTTCTTTCTGCTTTTCAGTGAAGAACTGAACAGGTTTAGGAATCTCTCTGTCAGGGATTTCAGGAGAGGAATCTGTAGCAGGTTGACCCTTTACTGTGATCATTGGAGTTTTAGGACCTTCAATGATTACTGTCATGAATTCTCTGTTCTTGTGATTCAGAAACTGAATCATTCTGGTCTTCCATTGCTGATACTCATTAGCCATAAGGACAGGCGGTTTGGACTGAGAGCCCATCGAGAGAAGCTGGTTCGACATCTTAGCTGTACCACTTGTTAGTAATTAAACTTATCTGTACCAAGACAACCAACTAGATGAGATCGTTAGAATCAAAATGAAAACCACACTAAAAAATTTTCAGAAAAATAAATTCCCGAAAATAATTAAATGCAGTCCTTTCAATCAGTATAAAGCTTCAAATAATACTGAACAAAAAGAAACAGTTGATCTCGAACAGAACTTTGTCCCCCTTCGCAGACTTAGCACGGGGGTCCCGCTACCCGGTTAGCGGGGGGGATCAAGGGGCAACGCCCTTGCGGGGGTATGGGGGCAGCGCCCCTAGAGAAAAAATTTTCGACTTTGAGAGGCCATATTACAGTTTGCAAAAATCGACCGGGGATGTGCTTCGACCGGTATTGAGTTGACCAGAGACTTGTAAAGACCGGTAGAGAGTTCGACCGGGAACTTGTAAAGATCGGGGAAGTGCAAAGACCGGTAAGATGTAAGACCGGAACTATGCTTGACCGGTAAAATTGATTCGACCGGTAACAATTAGACCGATATGGGTGTTAGACCGGGACCTTGTGAGTATCGGTGCTTTGCTTAGACCGATAGAACTCGATCGATAGTGATAAGGTGAGTTCGACCGATAGAGTGTAAGACCGGGACCTTGATGAATATCGGTGCTTTGCTTAGACCGATAGATTAGACCGGTAGAATGTAAGACCGAAAAAGAGTTTGACCTGAATGGTCTTAAGACCGATAAATCTATGTTCGACCGGTATTAATTAGACCGGTATGATGCTATGACCGGAAGGCTAAGGACCGATAGAGGTTAAGACCGATAAAGTGCTTAGACCGGGACGTTCTTAGTCTACCCAGAATGTTGATGAACAGGATGAATAATCAACCCATAAATCAAATACGAACTCAAAAACAGATGCACAAATCAAACTATTTCACTCAGAAGCATGAATCTCAACTAATCAGTTCAATTTTAAACTAATAAACACATTAATTCATGAAATCTGATGAACAGTAACTGTCGATGAATAATGATTTTCGATGAACAGTGTTTTTCGATGAACAGTGTTTTTCGATGAACAGTAATATCACAAAAAAAATAGATTCTTTAGGCTCTGATACCACTTGTTATCCCAGTTTGATCTAGTTGGTGAACAATAATCACAGAACACAATAATATCAAGAGATAATAAGATTAACAAAACGTACCAATCCCTTGAATAAACAATGAAACCCTTGAGTGTTCTTGATGCCCTTTGATTACAGAGAAAACTTCACTTGACTATAATCTCTAAAACAATAATTATCAAAGGTTCTAACTTAAAACTAAACTAAACATAACTTTAAATACCCAGGCCATATGGGCTTTCTAAAGCTTAACAGGCTTTCTAATGGGCTTGGGCCCAATAGCTAATAAACTATTAACTTATTACACAATAAACCCTCTAAATAACTTTGACACAATTGCAGTTTAAACCCTGAACTTTAACTTTAATCTTGAATACAATTATTTGATCCAACAAGTTTTGGTTATCATGCGAGTTTCTTGACATGCGCGTTTCTAATGGACAGAAAATTTTTCAAAATTTTCAAAATTTTCAAACCTTAAGTGTTTGTGCAATACTTCATCATTTGAAAGAACAACTTCAAAATAACAAGTATCTTGTTCAAGTTTGTGTCATTTTTTTTGGTATATTTTTGTAATTTTTGTTCAAGTTACATTTTGCTTCATGTAACTTTTTGTGCTTATCTTTTTGAGCTTAAAGTGCAATCATTTTGTACTTGATACTGTGTGTATCAAAATGTTTTCTGAAAACAAGTTTTGAGCTTATTGACTAACATATTGGATTTTATCCAATACTTTCTATTCTTTTTCAGGAACATCAATGGCAGAAGAAAAATCTCATGATCCAAGTGTCCATATGGATGAAAATGATCCAAATGTCTCTAAGGCAACTCCTATGCCTTTTCCAGATCCCATTTCCAGTCAGAAATTGGAATAGATCCTGATCTTGCCCTGATCAGTCCGTCTGAGTATCTGTTGCTCTACCCCAACAATCATCATGTGGACTTTGACAGTCTAAATGTCAATCCACTTGTTGTGGAAATACTGAAGGGTCATCAACTTCATCAGGCTTTGACAGACACTGCTTCAATTCCCTTGATCTATCTACAAGAAGCCTGGCAGACGATAGAATACGTGGTTGAGAGCAACACAAATAAATACTTCCGGCTCAGAATTGATGACTTCACTTCTGTTCTAACATATCAGAGACTCAGATGGATATTGGACTTACCTGAAGCTAACTCACGAGAGGGCAAAACCAGCTTTGATTCATACCCAGTCGACTCAGAAGTATTTGAAGGCATCCGCGCCTTGGGTTATGTTGGTTCACTAACAAAGATCAGTGAGTTTAAGAAGACCAATCTTCCACCATTTTACTACCAGATGTTCTCCGTGATCAACCGATGTTTAACTTCCATAAATTCCAGTCTTGATAATACGAATACGCACACCCTGAGGCTCTTTCATGTTGTCGTGTACGATCTACACGTTGACTACTCAGTGGTTTTCTGGACGAAATTGTATGAAAAAGTCATCAGTAAGAATACTTCCAAGAGACCAATTTACGTGCCATATCAAAGATTTCTCCAGTTGATAATCCGAAGCATGATCCGCTCCAACCGAGATATACCAAAGAGATCTCAGCATGAGATTGCACCAGAATTTTAGATGAAGTATCTCCAGAAACAAAGAAAGCAATTTGCATACTCTATGCTAGTTCCAAGTAGCTCTACTCTCTTACGCAAATCCGAACTCTGAGTGTGTCATAGATTATAGAGAGTCTATGGGATTACCAACACCGGTTATTCCTACCCCAGACTCCACCCTTAGGCGAGAGGAGTCGGTGAGAATTCTTGAGACTACGGGGGTCCAGGAACGGGGAGAGCTGAGGGAAAATATCGAGAGGGGAACAGGCGAGGGTCAGCATTCTAGATCTGAACCTGTGGAGACCTCGGCACAAGATGCCACACGACAAGAGGTCTTCACATCCCAACCTGAAAGGACTATTATTCGCCAAGCAAGTCCTCAGGAAGGGATAGCTGATGAAGGTCTGGATTCTGAAACAGAGTCGGATCGACGTGCCAGCTCAACAGAGACTATTCCATCGACAACTTCGGAACATCAACAAGAAGATATCCTTATTCATAATGCTGATGTTGAAGATGAAAATCTCCAACACAACTTTGGTTTCTTGAATGACATCTTCTTACAACATGATGATATGGAGATCGACATTGCTGGTACTGAAATTGCACAAGTTTTGGGAGACATAAGGAGATCTGAGGGAGTTATAGCTGAAAATACTGAAAATGTGAGACAAAGAGAGAATGCAGAAAATAAATATGGTGAGAGAGAGTGCAACATAACCTACCGTTCCAGAAGGGCAACTACATAGTGCTCCGTTGCATGTGTTGCATTCGGAAGCACAAGTCATAAGTAGCCCGCTTATGCAATTGCACTCCTCTGCCAGCCATTCTATAGCCTCTCAACAGGCCATAGTCTCAACTTCACACGGGGTTTTAGCACAAACACTACCTAGCTTTCAATCGGAAAGTATAGGTATTGAAACTAGAGCTCAACTGCCCCAGAGCTCAATTTATTTCAGTGCACCATTGAGTCTAGAGCCATCTGATTTATCATTTCTTATTCCTAGGACACAAACTCATACTTCTGCTACCATCGGACGTCTTAGTGACCCGATCGGAACATCCGTAGTAGATCCGCAATCCGGACTATGAGGATCGGATGGAAGTCCTGTCATTGCTATCAATATTTTAGCTTTGAACACAAGCCACACTGTTGGATCCTCAACAGTTGTGACAATGGGAAGTCTAAGTGACCCTAGAGTTATTTTTCCCGACTTTGTGTCAAAGGAGTACCTCGACGGTGCCTTAAAGGTTGTTGAGAATCACATTACTGAGAGCTTAAATGCCAAATTTCAGGAGGAGTTAGCAAAGGTAAAGAGCCTATTGAAAGGAAAAGGCCCAGTTGTGGACGAGCCTGTTCAGCCACCTCCACCACCACCAGTTCAGTCCGTTGAGCTAAGTGTGGAGGAGATGAAATCTCTGTTGTACGCAAAGCTTCTATCTCAGGCACCCGCTGATGCATCTGATGTTGATCTGGTCAGTTTGTTAAGGGCTCAACAACCTCAGGTATCGTCTGAATTAGTTTATATATCAGAGTTTAACGCTTTCAAGATAGAAATGATTCAACACATTCAAGAGTTGACGAAAGCAGTTCAAGATTCATGCAAAGCTCAAGCAGGTTACAGAAAGAGACATGATCATGATTCAGATCATGACCATGAGGGGGAGATGAGCAAATGTCAAAGAACTGCTACAGAGTCTGAACATGCTATTGGTGGATCAGATAGAGGAGAGGATACCGAAATGGTTGATTTTGATAGTGAGGAGCAAGGAAATATGGGTGAAAGACAGGGACTGGGGTTGATCTTGTACGTAAACGAAGACGTAGAACCATTGGATGAAAAGCCTGTGGTTGCTACTAGAGAAGAGATCATTAGACTTACTGGATTGGAGGAGATATATGCAATAGACTTGTCTTCCGATGATGAAGAAACATCAGTTGAAAAGTATGACAACTTCTGGAAGATCAAGGAGGAGGAAAGAGATGTGATAGGAGAAAAAGAAGAGAGTATTCTAGATATCCTTGCGTGCTCACAAGAAGACATCCAACTGAGTCCTGTGAACGTAGAACTTCCAGAAACCATCCGTGAACAACCCGATATACCATCATTCAAAGAGATGATCATTATTGAACCTTCTAACCAACCAACCAACCTACCTAGCCTAGTAAACCAACCTCCATCAAGCCCAAAAACACAACCTACCCAATCTACCCAAACTGCTACACCTAGCCAAACTATCCAAACTGCTCAACCAATTCCAACTAGCCAACCTATTCCACCTACCCAAACCAATTTACCTAGCCCACACAGATTTCCAAGCCCAAATCATGATGAACAACCTAGCTTTGAAAACCTACCCAACATAAACACTGAAACTGAACCTGAACCTTTCTTTCCTTCCAACCCAGCCGAAAACCAAACCGGTCCCTCAAACCAACCTCAAGTACCTCTTGCCCCTTCTGAAGCTCAAATCAGGCAAATGAGGAATACTTTGAGCAACCGTTTCTAGAAGAGGAGATGAAGAACATATTTGTACACAGGATCAGAGAATTGGATAGATTCAAAGTATTGGGTGTCTCAGATCAACCCTTGGAGTATCAAGAGGAATATGCTCGGATGATGAACTGGTAAGAAATCCTGAGAATGTAGTGAAAAACAAGTCAGGAATAGTGACAGTGAAACAAGTGAGACTTGTGCAGTTTGTACATATTTGGTATCCAGTTTTCCATGTGCAAAGGAGAGACTTGACAGAATGTACATTTTCTGAAGCCGACTTTTGCTTTCTGAATGTGGATGATATCGAGTACCTGTACCATCTTTTCAGAAATATGACTATTAGGAAAGATAATATTCTTGCTGCCTTGGATGATGTGAAAAGATTTATGAGGAGACAGGTAAACTACATGTACTACTATGACTTCCAACTCGGTATAGAGACGAATCAGAGGAAAGTTAACATGAAGAAGCCTGATCTTAGTTTGGAGAATATTGATGATTATAGTCTATTTACTGTGCTAGACAAGCCTGATCTTGGTGTAGTATACAAGAACTCTGAGAACAAAAAGAGGTTCTTCAGATTATCCGAAATCGCCAAGTTTTCAGATGGAACCTTGAAAGTGATCAAAATGCAATTAGAGAGAAGGCATAAGGAAAACAAAAAGAAGCTGAAGCAAGGAGAAAAAGGAATGAACAAGGTTGTCAAGGTCCGTACTGAAAGAATTGTAGATGCTATCTATGATCGTTTTAACTTCAGACGTGGGATCAGAAATTTTGAGTCGCTGCTTGGAATTCATCAAGGAAGATTATCTCGCTGGGGCAGACCAAATATCTACACTTGATCTAAAAGGGGGAGATTGTTAATGCATAGTTTAGATCAAGTTGGTTTGACTTTTGGTGTATTTGACTTTGACTTTGTAAAGTCTTTGAGAGAACTAATGTTGTGATAGTTTCTGTTGTTTGAGAGAAGTAGCTAGTATAAATAGTCTAGCTTTGTGAGTGAACCATGAAAAACTTGAGAGACGTGCACTTTTCATTGTAATCTTGTGACTATTGAAATACATATGACTTTCTCTCTCTATACTCTCTCTCTAGAATTATGTGTTTGATTGTGATTGAATTGATTGCATATGGCTTGAATTGGACTTATCAAGATATAAGGAGTAATGAGGGAGCTCTAGTTGAAAATTTAAATGAGAGAATGAGTGAGATTGAAGGAAAAGAATATGGTGAGAGAGTGTGTAACCAAACCTACAAATCCAAAAGGGCAGCGTCATTTACCACTTCGCCACATGTGTTGCGAGCAAGTGTTGAAAAAGTCATAAGTAGCCCACTTATGCAACTTCACACCCAAGCCACCCACTCTATCTCCTCTCAACAAGAGATAGTTTCATTTCAACACGGGGATTTAGTACAAAATCTACCTGGTTCTCACTCGGATATCACAGGTATTGAAACCAGAGAATAGCAGCCCCAGTTCTCAACGTCTTTCTCTGGACATTTGAGTCTAGAACCAATTGTTACATCTATTTCCATTCCTAGGACACAAATACAGATAGCTAATATCGAAAGTCTTAGTGACCCGATCGAAACACCCTGAGTAGCTTCTATTGCTGAACTACAAGGACAGGGTGGAAGTCATGACATAGCTAACATCACACCAACTATGAACACAAGCCATGCGGTTGTTTCGTCAACTGTCATGACAACGGGAAGTCTACGTGACCCCGGTGTTACTTTACCAGTCTTCATGATGCAGGAATCCCTCAACGGCACCTTAAAGGCTGTTGAAACGAAGTTGTTGGATAAGATTGAAGAAGAGGTTGGTGGAGTTAAAAGGTTGTTAAAGGGGAAGGATTCGGTAGTTGGATCTGAGCCTATAAGTCAAGTTTAACCTACACCTCAGTCAACTCAACCTGTAGATATGTCCATAGATGAGCTGAAATCATGGCTGTTTGCAAATCTCTTATCTCAAGCCCCAGAAAATCAAACCGATGCAGATCTTTTGTCACTTCTGCAATCCCAACACCAAACACAAACACCACCATCTGTGCAACCAGCAGATGTGGTTAGATCCACATAGTTTAATTCTTTCAAAGTTGAAGTTTTGCAAGCTTTATCTGATCTCACAAAGGTTGTGCAAACTTTATGCAAAGCCCAATCATCTGTTTCAAAACCAAGGCATGATCATGATCCAGATCATGACCATGAGGGGGAAATGATAGAGAAACAGTGTTGATGCTGATGTTGGTACTGAATTGGTTGTTGAATCACAGAATGATGAAAGTGTTGATAATGGTAATGTGATGAATGATCAAGGTGAATGTAGAGAGCTTTTTCTGTATGTTAATCTAGAAGTAGAACCAAGGGTTGCAAAGCCTAAGGTTTCTACTAGGGATGAAATCTTGTTGGTTACAGGGATAAAAGTTGTTGATGTGATAAACTTGTCATCAGATGATGAAGAAGAATCCAATGGGAAGTATGATAAGTTCTGGAAAGTTAAAGAAGAAGAAAAGGATAACTTAATGGATTCTGATGATGAAGGAGATGATGTCATTTATGAAGGTGAAGCTAATGTGTTAGACACTCTGCTGGAAGAAAACAGAGATTCAGATGTTTTACAAGCAATCTATAAGCAGGGTACTCCTGAAGACATTAATATAAGTCCGGTACACAGTGATATGCCTGAAGTTACATCTAATGCCCCAGTAAATCCAGCTTTTAGAGAATTCAACTTTCCCGAAGCCTCTGAAATACCTGTTAGTCAAAGTGAGCCAAGCCCTGTCAGAAATCCTAGCCCAATTCAAGATGAACCACCTTTGCAAGATGTTCAAACAGTTCAAAGTCCTGTTCAAAGCCCAGTTCAAAATGTTCAATATGTGTTAGCTCCAAATCTTCTGTTTGTTAAAGTGTTGAAAATACCCAAGTCCTATTTCAGAGGACTTCCAAACATAGACTTCAGAGGACGAAGACTTCAGAGGACAAACCTGCCTCTAAAGTACTTATCAGAGATTGCAACTTTCAGTAGAAGATATCAGAGATGGCTTCATCAGAGGCTCTGAAGACATTCTCTCTGAAGATGGCGCTGAAGACTTTCCTGAAGTATCAGAACAGATAACCAATCACTTAGTGATAAGATTTACTTTATAGAGTAGGTTACTGTTCAAACATGTCTTGAGCTTACCTATTAGGTAAGACACTGTTCAAGCCTGCTTCTATTTGTCAGAATAGTACACTGTTTACTTTATGGTCCTATAAATAGGACCATCACTCCTTTGACAAATGTGTGCTTTTTGATATCTTGTACAAGAAGAATCAATTGAATATATCTCACGAAGATCTTGTTCTTTCTACTTGCTTTATATATGAACTGTGATATTTGAATCTGCTTTTGATATTAAACTATATTGCTTCCGCTGTTTATACTCTTGTTGTTTATATCGTTATTGTTATAAGATTAAATCTGGGATCCAACAATTGGTATCAGAGCCTCCTTTGTTTTCTAAAACAAAGAAAGATCATATCTGCATACTCGGATAGATTTAATTCTTACTGATTCAAGCTTTTATTATTTGTGCATGTTTATGTAAACCCTGGTTTATTAAACTTCATATGCTCCAGATTTAAAAGTAAATCATAGTTACATCATTTAATAGAAAGATCTTCATAGAAAAGCATCAGTTCTTCAAATCTTCATCTTTTCTTCACAAAAATGGCAAACTCAAGCATAAGTGCCATTTATACAGCCGGATCATTAACCAAACCTCCTACACTTCTAAGGGATGAATATCCTCAATGGAAGATAAGGATGATAAATTTCTTAGAAGGCATGGACAGGGATCTGTTAAGATCAGTAAACGATGGACCTCACCAACCAATGGTGTTGGTACCAAGAGTTCCAGCAACAACAAATACTGCTGAAATCCCTGCTTACTCTGAAAAGAAAACTTCAAACTTTACGGATGAAGAAACTAACATGATGGATAATGATTCAAAAGCTGTTAGATTACTTATAATGTCCATTCCCAATGATATCTTCCAAGAACTTGATTCTTGTGTAACTGCAAAAGAGATATGGGATCGGTTGTTAAATCAACTTGAAGGAGGCCTACAAACTCAAAAGAATAGGAGAAATCTTTGTATCAATGAATATCATGATTTTCATGCATTACCCGAAGAAACCTTACATCAAACATACTCAAGGTTTAACATCCTCATCAACAAATGCAGAAAATTTGGGGTCATGAGAACAAAAGAAGAAAACAATGTTCTCTTTCTTAAAAGTCTAAATGAAGAATGGTCCCAACTGTCAATGTCGATACAAGCCAATCAAAATCTTGAATCATGGTCATTGACTGACATTTATGGTACCTTGGTAGCACAGGAAAAAGAAGTTGTTAAACAAAAATCAAAAACCTCTTTAGGTGGTCCACTTGCACTCATGTCAAAACAGAAGGGTGTATCACAAGAATGCAGAAATGCAGAAAAAGACAATTGTTCAAAAAGGGAATCTAAAAGAAAATCCAAGAAGGTTCTGATGTCTGAAGAAGTTGAACACTCAGATTCTGACTCAGATGATGACATTAATGCCTTTGCCAAATCTCTGGCATTAATCACCCATCAATTTAACAAGAAATTTGGCAAGAAAGTCTTTGAAGGAAGAAGAGATAATGAAGAAAGAAGAGGAAATCCAGAAAGAAGATTTCAGAAAACTGAATATCAACAAGAGCCCAGATCTACTCTGCATAGTGATCAAAAGGGCGTTCATTTCACCAATCATGATTCTACTCAACAATCAAGATCTCAACAATCATTTCAGCCAAGGTATCCTCAACCTCAGAGGTACTTCAAGCCACAACCACAAGTACAAGCACAGAAGACAGAATCAGACACTGCACTTCCATCAAAACAAAATGATGGAAGATGTTTTAGATGTGGAAAGCCAGGCCATTACTCCGCCAACTGCAGAGGTGGACTCATCAAGGATGAAGACTACTACAAAAACAAGTACAAGTACAATGTCAAAGAAAGAGTACTTGTAGCAGAGATGGAAGACTGGCTGTCAGACTCAACAAGCGATAGAGAGGAAGAACCCACCAATCTCTGTGGTATGGCGTTCACAGATGATCAAAGTGACGGATCATGAGAGGACTACTCTGAAAAGGTAAACTCTCCTTCCACCTCTGAAAGTGATCTTGAATTGGATGTTATTAAACTAACAGATGAATTTCAAATCCTAAAGCAAAAACTTGTTGAGGAAAAAGAAAAAGCAAAACAAATGACAAAAGATCTTAATTTTTACAAAAGGGAAAAAGATCTTCTTGAATCAGAAAAGAGAGATATTTTTGTTGAAAAATCTGATCTTGAAAAAGCTCAGAAACAAAAGGAAAAATCATTTTCATAAAAATTCAAAGAACTTGAGAAAGTTTTAAAAGTTAAAGAAGAAGAAGTAAAAAAATCTGAGTATGAAAGACTCAATTCTATTGCCTTAACCAATTTTTTCCAAAAAGAAAGAGAAATCCTACATCAATCTCTGGAAAGGAAAGAACTTCAAATCAAAAGTTATCTTGATGCTCAGGATGTTCATATAAAGATAAACTCTCAAATGGATACTCAAGGGCTTGGATTCAACGAATTGGATCCATTCACTGGATTGAAGAAAACTTCACTTTCTTCCACTTTCTGTAAAGGAAAGGTCCAAAGCTCTGACTGTCCATCACTGAACAATTTCAAGAGAATAAAAACCTCAGAGAGATAAAAAAATAAGGGCTCTGAACTTTAAAAATGTAGCATACTCTGAAGTACAAAGCTTTCCAAATTCCATCTTAAAAATAGAAAAGGAAACTTCAGAGGTATTCTTCACAAAACCTCAGAGCAATGATCCTAAAGAGATTTTTAAGTTTAATGCATTCATCAAAGATGAATCAGAGACATCTGAACAAAGTACCCCTGAAGCAAGTACTTCTGAAGATGAACCTCAGAGTTCACTTAATCCAAATGCCCCTCTGTATTCACCAATCTCTGATGAATGCATCAGAACTACATTTGCGGATGACATCAAGAGAATAAATCAAGAAAATAACATAGCTGATTTAAAGAAGAAAGAAAGCATGAAAATAATCATCAAATTCTCAAGACCTAAGAAAATTGAGAAACCATCAGAGGTAGTTATCTCTGGTAAGACTGAACGAGACTTTCTTGACTCTGATTCTGAATCTGATCCAGAGGTAGATGAACAGATTTTCTACAAACCAGAGAAAGTAATTCATAAAAAGATAGATACCGTTGGTTCTGGAATTTTGAACATTCCTATTTCTGTTTTAAAAAATAAACCCAGAATACCAATATGCCCTGACTTTGCAGAAATGTGTGTTCAAGCAAAAACTTCTCTGGAACTTGAAAAAGAATTACAAGAAAAGGCAAAGAATAAAACTATCACTTCTCAACTCTACACTTATAAACCAATCAAGTTTACTCCTGGACAAAAAGGAAAATGGCAAGAAATTAACCATTCTGATCTTGTTTGTGCAGTGAGCAACAAAGAGAAGAGGGTGTTTCTGAACAAGAGAAGGCAACTTGAAAAGAAGGCTGTCTCTCAAGCTAAAAGAAAAGAAGTAGTTAGGAATACTTGTAATATTCCTAGTACTAATTCAAAAAGGAATCATAATGTATCGAATGCATTTAATGAAATGAAATCCTTTGCTTCTATTTCTTCTTGTTCTGTAAAGTGCAATTGCATCCAACTCTTGATGAAACTAAAAAATCACTTCAAAGGTTCTCACTGTTTTCTTAATCAATCTCTGAATAAAAATTCAGAGACAAAGCCTCAAAAGAAAAAGGACAATTCTGCCAAAACATCAAAAGATAAGAAGGCAAAATTTCAAAGAGATAATCAGAAACCTAACAAAATAGGACCCATAATGAGATGTGTACCTAAGAAAATCTAATCTGTCTTGCAGAAACAGTCTATGCCGATCTGGTACTTAGATTCTGGATGTTCAAGGCATATGACTGGAGATAAAAAGTTACTATCCTCTTTCAAAGTTAAATCTGGGGGAGCAGTAACTTTTGGAGACAATATGCAAGGACAAATTAAGGGTTATGGTGAGCTTACAAGAGGTAATGTTTCAGTATCAAAGGTTGCTTATGTTTATGGGTTAAAGCATAACTTGATCAGCATAAGTCAACTTTGTGACCATGGTTTTGATGTGAAATTTCAAGAAAAACACTGTTCACTACTTCACTCAAAAACAGGTCAAGAAATGCTCAGAGCTGACAGAAAGGGAAATTTATACAGAATGAATTTTTCCAAACACATAAAAACTGACTCAGAGAAACTCTGTCTAGTATCTCTGAACAGTGAAGATGTTTGGCTCTGGCCTAAAAAGTTCTCACATCTGAACTTTTCTTCCCTTGATAAATTGGTCAAACTAAATCTGGTTAAGGGATTACCATCTCTGAAGTTTAACAAAGATCATCTTTGTTCTGCTTGTGAAATGGGAAAAATGAAAAGATATTCCCACAAGACCAAAAGTGATAATAATTGTCCAAAACCTCTGCATATGCTTCATGTGGACCTCTGTTGTCCTATCTCTGTACAGAGCTTGTTAGGTAAAAAGTATATCCTCGTTTTGATTGATGAATACTCTAGATATACTTGGATAGAATTCATCAGAGCCAAGTCTGATGTCCCTGATATTTTAATAAGATTGTTAAAAAGATTGCAGGTTCTGTTTGATACCAAAGTTCAGAAGTTGAGAAGTGATAATGGAACAGAGTTCAGAAATGCAAAAATCAACTCATATCTTTCAGAGGAAGGCATAACTCCGAACTTCTCTGCAGCTAGAACCCCTCAACAAAATGGTGTTGTTGAAAGGAAAAACAGAACACTAGTTGAAGCTGCAAGAACTATGCTTGCAGGATCAGATATTCCCACAAACTTTTGGGCAGAGGCAGTGGCAACAGCCTGTTTCACGCAAAACAGAGCTACAATTGTCAAAAGATTCAAGAAAACATCTTATGAACTCATTAACAATAGGAAACCTAATGTTAAATATTTCCATGTTTTTGGATGCATATGTTTTATTCTAAATGATATAGAGTTTCTTGGAAAGTTTGACAAGAAAGTAGATGAAGGCAAATTCATTGGCTATTCATTAGCCTCAAAAGCTTTCAGAGTGTTCAATCAAAGAACCAGAACAATCCAAGAGAGTATCAATGTGTCTTTTGATGATGACAAAAGTCTGGCCAACAAAGATATCAATCAAATTGCCAAAAATATCTCTGAATCATCAAAGATAAGAGAATATGAACTCAACAAAATATTCGAAGATTTCTTTGATGATGAAAACTCAGAGTTTCTTTTCAGAGATATTCATAGAACAACTTCAGAGGAACCACAAACGTTAGGTACAAATCTCTCTGGTCTCTCTGAAGTTACAACTTCTGCTTCCTTGAATGCAGGTCCAAGAAATGAATCAACTTCAGAGCCTCTGGAATCAATTTCAGAGCTTCTGGAATCAAATCCTGCGCCTCTGGAATCAATATCAGAGCCTCTGCTCAGCACAACAGAGATGTCTCCAACTGTCATCTCTGAAGCTCAAACTCCACCTCATGTTCATGCTCCACTCACAAGATGGACAAAGGATCATCCCCATGATCAGATCATTGGATCACCTTCAGAGGGTGTCAAAACCAGATCAACCACAATCAATGAATGCTTTTTTGTAAATTTTTTAAGCATCATTGAACCAAAAAAGGTAAATGAAGCTCTTGAAGATCCTCATTGGATCACTGCAATGCAGAATGAGCTTCAAGAGTTTGAAAGAAACAAAGTCTGGACCTTAGTTCCCCTTCCTAAAGGAAAATTTGCAATTGGAACTAAATGGGTCTTCAGAAATAAAAAGGATGAGGATGGCATTATAATCAGAAACAAAGCTAGGTTGGTTGCTAAGGGATATTGCCAAGAAGAGGGCATTGATTATGATGAAACCTTTGCACCTGTGGCTAGGCTAGAAGCAATTAGAATCTTCTTAGCCTATGCTGCACACAAAGGGTTCAAAGTATATTAGATGGATGTTAAATCTGCCTTTCTGAATGGTAAATTAAATGAAGAGGTTTATGTCCAACAACCACCTGGTTGTGAGAATACAGAGTTTCCAAACCATGTTTATTATCTTGATAAAGCTCTATACGGACTTAAACAAGCTCCAAGAGCATGGTATGCTACTCTGTCCACATTTCTGATAAATAATGGTTTTGAAAAAGGTACAATAGATACAACCTTGTTCATAAAAAGGTACAAATTTGACATTATATTTGGCTCTACAAATAAAAAAGTATTGTGATAAGTTTTCAGAGTTGATGAAGAGTAAATTTGAGATGAGTCTTATGGGAGAATTAACATTCTTTCTAGTCTTACAAGTAAAGCAAACATAAGAGGGTACTTTTATAACTCAATCTAAGTATGTCTCTTACATTTTAAAAAAATACAGACTCAATGATTCAACCTCAATGAAAACCCCTATTGCCACAGGAGTCAAGCTTGACTCTGATCTTTCGGGAAAATCTGTAGATGTCAAAACCTACAGAGGAATGATAGGTTCACTATTATACTTAACTGCAAGTAGGCCTGACATAATATTTGCAACATGTCTTTGTGCTAGATATCAAGCAAATCCAAAAGAATCTCATTTATCTGCTGTCAAAAGAATTTTCAGATACCTGAGAGGGTCACGCTCATTAGGCTTCCGGTATCCAAAACTTTCTAGTTTTGATTTAACAGCTTACACTGATGCAGATCATGCAGGATGCAAGCTTGACAGAAAAAGTACCTCTGGGTGCTGTCAGTTATTGGGCAATAAGCTGGTAAGTTGGACATCCAAGAAGCAGAACTGTGTTTCAACTTCCACAGTAGAGGCAGAATATGTTGCTGCTGCTAGTTGTTGCTCTCAAGTCATATGGATGCAAACTCAGCTCCGAGACTATGGCTTACAATATGACAGAATTCCAATTCTGTGTGATTCAAAAAGTGCCATAGCCATCTCTACCAATCCAGTACAACACTCCAAAACAAAGCACATTGATGTAAGGTACCACTTTCTGAAAGATCATGTTGAAAAGGGAACAATAGAGATGTATTTTGTACCAACTGAACTTCAACTTGCTGATATTTTCACAAAATCTTTAGATGAACGAAGGTTCAATTTCTTAATTAGCAAGTTGGGTATGTTGAACATGTCTGCCTAACACAGGAAAACATCAGAGTCTCTGATCCATTCATCAGAGCCTCTGACATGCGTAGCATGTTCAACCAGAACTTCTGAAACTAATTTCAGAGCCTTTGGACTTTTTCACAAATGGTAAAAATCATTCTTTTGTATCTCCAAGAATGTGTCAAGGGGGAGAAGATAAAGACATTATTCTTTGGTCAAGGGGGAGACAAAGAACCTTTCATCTTTCAAGGGGGAGAAAGTCAGCTTCTCTGATACTCATATCAGAGCCTCTGATCTTGTCTCTAATATTTATATCAGAGACTCTGATCTTGTCTCTGATACTCATATCAGAGCCTCTGATCTTGTCTCTGATATTTATATCAGAGCCTCTGATCTTGTCTTCGATATTTATATCAAAGCCCCTGATCTTTTCTCATTAAACGAATATTCCAGGAAATTCTTTTAATAATAAATCTTTTGGATAACCATTCGTTTCTTTTCAAAAACCCAACTGGCGGTTTTCTGACACCAAGCGGCTCTCCCCTACACACCTCAACGTGTCACCTATTAATTAGGGGATAATGAAACGTCCTTTCTGACATTGGAACTCTCAATCTCCGTTTCCATAACCTCTCTCTCTACCTTTTTTTTCTGTCCATAAAAACCCTTTTTCTCTTCTCATTATTCTTTACGCTATCAGAATCCAATATCCCAAATCTCTCTTTCTAAGATCTCATCTTTCTCAAAAAACCTGCAACAATGGCCGCCCATTCCCAAACCTCAGATAACTCCAGCAAACTTGTTCCAAGCTTGAATATGGCACAGTTTGTGTTCCAGTAAAAGGTAACAACTACTTTCTGGACGTCACCCCTACCAAATACGATAAGCAGTTTCGCCCAATACTAGATTTTTTGACCAACTGCGAACTCAACGATGTCCTCACCAAACATGCTTCAGATATTCCTCTACGCTTTGTCCAACAATGGTGGTATTCAAGTGAATACGATGATGAAAAGGAAGGATTGGTTGGGTACATTGACCTAGGTGAACAAAGCATGAACATAAGAATCACCCCACAAACCCTAACTCGCCGATTCAACCTGCTCACAAAAACTGATCTTCAAATAGAAACCTTTGAGAAACTACCAACTCAAGAAGTCCTTCTTCAGTTCCTCCACCACTTAGGCTACAACAGGGAGATCACACGCCTAAGTCAATTCAGACGTCAGTACCTGCCTCCCAAGTGGAACTTTATGTTTAGTGTTCTCAACCGAACAATTACTTGCAAGATTGGAAGCCAGGATCAGACCCATCCAGCGATTCTAGCCATAATGTATGCTCTCTTCTTCAACAGAAGCATAAATATGGCTCACATTCTCTTCTGTGAGATGCTGACGACGGTAGACAAGAAGAACAAAGACTTGGCCAAAGGAAAACAACCAATTTCGGTACTGTTTCCCAGATTCATCTCTGTGGTCATTCAACGAGCAATGGAGAAATTCTCCATCACTGAGGAGGGCCCAAGGACACCTCTGTTTATGATGAACTCGTTCAAAGCTACAGAGGTACCTCCTTATCCAAATGACCGACGTTTCCCACACACCATGATTGAGGTAATTCCTGCTGACTCTACTACCCACCTCCTACTTGGTCGTGTTGTCCAATCATCAGAACCGATGATGGGATCCCCAACACACTTATGTTCTGAGCCTGAGCCTGAATCAGAGAGTGATATCTCTGATAATGCTCAAAACGTTAACAGAGCGTAACCAGAGGGTGGCTCTGAGAGAGTAAGGAAGAGAAAACAAGAGAACCCTCCCTCTGACGAAGAGAATAACTCTGTCAGAGCAGAGGAAGGTGAGGAAGAGTCAATTTCTGAGTGTGAGTTTCTAAACTTAGAATCCGAGGGCGGTGAGGTAGAAAAAGATGTCATTGTTGGCACACATGAGCGATTCCAAAGCCCAAATCCCTGTGCAAACACATCTACTGTCCAAAGTGGTCCAACATCAGTGGACATTGAAACAGAGGTGCACACCTCGAACCCTTCCCATCCTAGCCGCTCAGAGGCATCTACTTCTGTCTCTGAAGCACGCACCAAAGGGGAAACCTCTGATACGGCTAAGTCCTCCCAACATGACTTAGAACAAGATAAAAATACTCATTCACCCCAGAGTATGTCACCTCCTCACACACATGATGCCTTTGTGGCCCATAAAAAGATGGACCGTCCCTTAGATCAGGAGAGACCTAAAATCTCTCGTAAGGATTGCCTGTCAGAAAAAGAATGGCACGACCTTCTTGCACATGGCCTCCTTAGCCTGGACAACAAGGTTTCCACCCACATTCGTTTCTCATCATCAGATTCTGACTCTGATGATCAGAGACCAATCGGAACCATTATAGGGAAATCCTTGAAAAAGGGTCCCCAAGGATTAATGGGAAATCCTTCCGGAGTCAATATCAAGCCAACTCCAAAAGAAGGCTTCTCTGAACTCGAGGGAAACTTAGAATCATGTGTTGATCCTAAGGTCACCCCCTCTGATTACGTTACCAAAGAGGAGTTCAGAATCTTTGGTGATGAAATCAGAGAATCTCTGAAGGAGATTAAACTTCAAATAGAGAAGACCTCAGAGGCCTCTGCCTCTCACTCTGAAGTTGCAAAGCTCACTTCAGAGGTCTCTGAGCTGCGCACGACCATTATCTCTCAGAACGATAATCTGGATGTTCTGGAAAGCCTGGTCATCAAAAATGACTCTATTCTATCTAGAGAAATTCAGAACTCCACCACAGAGCTCCTCAAGGCGATTTCAACTCCCTCTGCCCCCACTCCAACACATGCAGACTTTTCTCAATTCAAAGAGGAAGTCTTGCGTTCTTTGGCAGAGGTGATTGCAAAGATCCCTACCTCCTCTGCTGCTGCTCCTGCTACATCCGAATTTGTTACAAAGGCTGACCTCACCAACTTCTCCAAGAAGATCACCAGCAATGTAATGAATATCTCCAGCAAGTTCGTCTCCAAGACCACTCAGCAGAACAAAAATATTGAAGACCTTCTGCAGAATGTCAAATCTTCAGATGGATCATTTGTAACGCCCCCAGAACCCGTGGCACGATATTGTCCGCTTTGTGGATACCCTCTGCATAAGCATGCCGGCACCACTCACGGTTTTCTCCTGGCGTGGGCATGGAAAAGGTCCGTAACCCACCCAAAAGGCCTCATACCAAGTGAGGTATCCATCCCCCTTATAAGGAAGACTTCGTTCACCTCACCAACCGATGTGGGACGAATGTTACACCACTCGCAAAGCAAGGCTGTAACACCCTCCCCCCGTTAGGACACAACGTCCCCGTTGGGCCACATCGATCCGGGTCTGGCTCTGATACCAACTTGTAACACCTCAAAAATCAGAGTAAATTAAAACCTGGAAACCTGACAATGTAACGAAAGTAAAACCATAACTTTTCATAAATGGGATCAGTCCTCCAGACTATACAATCCTATACAAGGATTTCATCAAAAGAATGGGACTTAACAATGCCCAGTAACAATACTAATCAACTCCAAAAACCTCGAGACTCAAAACTCGTCTCTCCAAAAACCCCGGCAACCCACCGCTAATGGAAACCTGATACACATACCATTTGAGAAAAAGTGTCAGACTTAAAGCCTGGTGAGAAAATACAGTTTATGAAGCTCAAAAGATAAAACATTTGCATCAAGATAACATTTCCAAAGAGATTATGTTTACAATTTAGGTCCTCGCCACAAATCGGGCTTTTTCGTCATAAACATACCACAAAAGGACCGAAAACAAAACATTTTACCAAGGATCGTGGCGTAACTCAAAGTTAGGCCAACAATCCGAGTTACGAGCTAAACCAATTGGAGTCCGCGGATACGAATCACAAAGTCCGTGCTTCAACGTGAGATCAAGCCCCAAGCGCAAAACCAAGGTATACTCCTTCGCTAGGATCACTATGAACCATGGCTAGTATCCGGCCTCACATAACCGTACCAAGTTGCCCTCAAGGAACAAGTGATCCCTAGCTACAATTCTGGGGAATGTAACATCCCAACAATACAGTCTACTCAAAACCTAGGGATCCACTAGTAATGGTAAGGACTCGTCACAACAACGTATGTGACCAACCATAAATAAACATATGGTTACAAACACATTTTTATACACAAAATGCTATTCCCAGTTCAACTTCTGGTAAGAATGAAAATCATTTAAAAGAAGTTCCTTTGAATATTTCTTTCGCATAAACGCACAGGTAAAACATCATTTTACTTTTAAAATGAGATAAGATCAAAAGGTAACTTTTGATATGTATACAGTTTAAAATGAAAGTAGGAACTCACCTCTGTTTCCTTCTTCTTAAAGCGCTACCTATGATAACACCGAAAGAATCGGTAAGTCGAAATACAGATAAACCTCTCGTTACTTGAATAGGACTCAAAGACACAGAAGCTAACAACTTAACAGAACCTAAACTGGTCAAAGGACCACACCGGTCGAACAACTACACCGGTCGGACGACCCCCCGGTCGAACGACCTCCGGTCGAACACAACCATTCGGTCGAACACCCTCGATCGAACAGGCTTCGATCAAACACAACCCACCGGTCGAAGGGCACCGGTCGAAGGACACCGGTCGAACGACCCACCGGTCGAACGACCCATCGGTCCTTGCTCATCTGGTCGTCTTGTTCATCAAGAACAACTCGACGCAGACCCAGATCCAAAAATGAGAAATACACAGATCTCAAAATGGAACGGTTTAAAACCTTCACAACGAGATTCTATGCAGCTAAAAGCATTTAGATCAAAGCATTAAGCTAGATTCGTACCTCGATTGTCCGAATCAGTCGATCACTTTTCACTGCTCTTTCTCCTTCTCTTCTTTCTCTCTGGCTTCTTTGATATGAGATCAGATCAAATGAGATATCAGAAATATCTCAGATTTGATTTCTATATATATAGCCCAAGTTACACTTTTCCCCCTTGAACTTTGGGTAAAGGTCAACTTCTCACCCAATCCCAAAATTCAGGGTGTTACAATCCTCCCCAACTTGGGAATGATTTCGTCCCCGAAATCCAACTATACAAAGAGATGAGGATATCTACGCTTCATATCCTCTTCAGATTCCCAAGTCACATTTGCTCCTCGGTGATGCTTCCACTGCACCTTGACCAAAGTGACTTCCTTGTGACGCAACTTCTTAGTCTTTCTCTCTAAGATGGCGTCGGGTTTTTCCACACAACGGTTACCTTCGTCAACCCTTAACTCTGAGAGGGGAATGACACTGTCTTCTACCGCCAAACACTTCCGGAGGTAGCAAACATGAAACGTTGTGTATTCTACTCAACTCCGGTGGTAGTTCCAACTGGTAGGCCTGCAACCCTACACGCTTAAGTACTTTGAAAGGTCCGAGGAAACGAGGACTCAGCTTCCCACATTTTCCGAACCGTATGATGCCCTTCCATGGCGATACCTTAAGCATAACGCGGTCGCCTACTTGGAATTCCATCGGTCACCTCTTCTTATCGGCATAGCTCTTCTGACGATCTTGAGCCACTTTCATCCTCTCTCTAATACACTTAACCTTATCGGCAGTCTCTTGCACGATTTCAGGTCCGGCGAACTGCTTCTCTCCCGCTTCTAGCCAACACACGGGAGTCCGACACTTTCGCCCATACAGTGCTTCAAAAGGTGCCATCCCAATACTCGAGTGGTAGCTATTGTTGTAAGCGAACTCCACCAAAGGCAGGTGAGAGTCCCAACTACCCCCGAAATCGATGACACAAGACCTCAACATGTCTTCCAAGGTTTGGATTGTTCGTTCACTCTGCCCGTCGGTCTGCGGATGGTAAGCCGTACTTAACTTAACTCGCGTACCAAGCTCTTTCTGAAACCTATCCCAGAAGTTCGAAGTGAACCGGCTGTTGCGGTCCGACACGATTGACAAAGGTATTCCATGCCTCGAGACCACCTCATCGATATAAAGCTTCGCCAACTTATCCATCGGTAAAGTCTCGCGCATAGGCAGAAAGTGAGCGCTCTTCGTCAATCTATCCACTATCACCCAGATGGTATCGTGTCCCAGAAGAGTTTTAGGCAACTTCGTCACGAAGTCCATGGTGATATGCTCCCATTTCCACTCGGGAATCTCTAAGGACTGAAGACTCCCATACGGTCGCTGATGTTCGGCTTTGACTTGCGAACACGTCACACAACGCTCAACGTAACGCGCCACATCAAGCTTCATCACCGGCCACCAATAGTGCAACTTCAAGTCCCTGTACATCTTTGTACTTCCCGGATGAATGGAATACTTGGACTTGTGTGCATCTTCCAGCAACAGTTCACGGTTACCCCCAACCTTGGGCACCCACACACGACCGCTGAACAGTTTCACCCCACGGCTATCTTCCGTTAAGAGTAAACGCTGTTTTGTCATGACTTCATCCTTTAGATTCTCTTCCAACAATGCTTCCATCTGAGATGTCTTGATCTTCTCAACAAGACTAGACACTAGCTCGATCCTTGAATGGGTAGCTCGAATACTCCCGCTATAGTCCTTCCGACTTAGCGCATCGGCCACCACGTTTGCCTTACCGGGATGGTAAAACAATTCACAGTCGTAATCTTTCAACAACTCGAGCCACCGCCTTTGCCTCATATTCAGCTCTTTCTGACCAAAGACATACTTCAGGCTCTTGTGATCCGTGTAAAGAGTACACTTCGTGCCGTAGAGGTAGTGTCGCCAAAGCTTCAAAGCGAACACCACCGCTGCTAACTCCAGATCATGAGTTGGATAATTCTGCTCGTGTATTTTGAGCTGCCTCGAGGCATAAGCGATTACCTTGCCTCGTTGCATCAACACACAACCCAATCCCATCTTTGAAGCGTCGCTGTAAACCACGAAATCTTCCAACCCTTCAGGCAAAGATAAGATCGGAGCTTCACACAACTTCTTCTGAAGAATCTGGAACGCCTTCTCTTGGGCCTCTGCCCATTCAAACTTTACATTCTTCCGAGTCAGAACTGTCAAGGAAGAAGCGATCTTCGAAAAGTCTTGAATGAATCTCCTGTAGTACCCCGCCAGACCCAAGAAACTTCGGATCTCTGACGGACTCTTAGGAGGATCCCAATTCATCATAGCTTCAATCTTGGAGGGGTCTACTTTCACTCCGTCCCGAGTGACTACGTGCCCCAGAAATTGTACTTCTTTAAGCCAAAAGTCGCACTTGGAAAACTTGGCGTACAACCTTTCTTTTCTCAACACTTCCAGAACTTCACGCAGATGTCGCTCGTGTTCTAACTCACTCCTGGAGTACACGAGTATGTCATCAATGAATACAATGACCGACTTGTCAAGGTATGGTCGGCACACTCTATTCATCAAGTCCATAAACACCGTTGGTGCGTTCGTCAGGCCAAAAGGCATTACAAGGAACTCGTAATGGCCGTAACACGTTCTGAAAGCCGTCTTCGGAACATCTTCTTCTCTCACCTTCACTTGGTGATAGCCTGATCGTAAGTCGACTTTGGAGAAACAACCCGCTCCTTGAAGTTGATCGAACAAGTCGTCTATTCTCGGAAGCGGATACCTGTTCTGCACTGTAGCTTTGTTCAACTCACGATAGTCGATGCACATTCTCATTGTGCCATCCTTCTTCTTGACAAATAAGACCGGAGCTCCCCAAGGTGACGAACTCGGTCTTATGAATCCCTTCTCAAAAAGCTCTTGGAGTTGTGCTACCATCTCTTGCATCTCCGATGGCGCTAAACGATAAGGTGCTTTAGCGATCGGTGCAGCGCCTGGCACAAGATCAATCCGAAACTCTACTTGACGATCGGGCGGCAACCCGGGCAAGTCGTCCGGAAAGACATCTGGATACTCCCGCACGATCTTCACATATTCCAGCTTGGACTTCTCTAACTTGGCATCAATCACATAGGCTAGGAAAGACGAACATCCTTTTACTAAACACTTGCGTGCTTTTGCCATTGTGATTATTGCCACTTCACCCTTTCTCTTTTCACCATAGATGACCACGACCTCTCTAGAGGGGTTGGGAAGTCGAATCATCTTCTTGGAACACACGAACTCGGCCTGATTGTTTGACAACCAATCCATACCGATTACAACATCAAAACCCCCGATTGACATTGGTAGCAGATCGATCGGGAATTCTCTCCCTTTGATGCTAAGAGCACACTGCTTCAGAACTTCATGGATCAGAACTTGCCTACCATCTGCTATTTCTACCACCAATGCATCCTCATGACTAGTAGTGAGCATAGCAATTTTCTGACGGAACAAATCAGATACGAAAGAGAAACTAGCACCCGTATCGAATAAAATACGAGCAGGTACAGAGTTTATAAGAAAAGTACCCGATACCACATCAGCGGATGCCCTAGCCTCTTCGGCCGTCATCTGAAAAGCTTGGCCCTGAACCTTCGGAGGGTTCTCCTTCCTCGCTGGCGCGCTACCCGACACAAGCTTCGGGCAATCTTTCTTTACATGCCCCGGTGCCTTACACTCGTAACAGACGATTCCACTGACCGGGCAATCTCTAACAGTATGACCGGGCTTCCCACACTTATAGCAAACTTGAGAATTGTTGTAGCAGTTACCGTGATGCTTGGTTCGACACCTCAGGCACCACTTAGCTTCCTGATAACTGCTAAAGTTGCGGTTTCCGACAAAAGGTCAGGTCCGCTTGGGAGGTACTGAACTGTTCTCCCACTTTCTCTTTTTAGGCACCACCACTGCCTTCTCAGATTTGCCCTTCGCGAACATCTCTTCCATAAATTGAGCTTCCTCCACCATCTCTCGGAGGTTAGAAGCCTTGAAATTATGGACCATGGATTGCATGTCCGCAGGCAAGCCGTTGAGATAAGTTTTCATCTTGTCTTTCTCTGTCGGGGCAGCATGCCCCACCAGACCAAGTTTCTCCATAAATTGACGGGTGTACACCCTCACCGTCAGGCTCCCCTTCACCAGAGACCGGAATTATTTCTCAATTCGGTCCATGGTCCTCTCGTTGCAAAACTCTTCTAGCAGCTTCTTCTTGAACTCGGCCCATGACAACTGAGCCAACACTTCAGGAGATAGAGTGGATTGGATGATGTTCCACCAGATGAGTGCAGTGTCCCTCAGCAACTGGGTACCAAACCGCACCCTCTGATCATCACCACATTCGGAGGAGCCAAAAGCTTGCTCGACCGCTCGGATCCACTTAACGCATACCACCGGGTCATCAGAACCGAAGAATTCTGGCGGTCCGCAACCCAGAAAGGACTTATAGGAACAACTCTTCCTGTTCCCCTGAGCACCAGAAATCCCGCGCTCAACAGACGTGACCCTTATACCATCATCTCCAGAACCTAATACGACATTCTCCACCACCGTCTCGCTTCTCTGATGGTTCACGTCGCGGTCCTCCATCGCTTTCCGCAGAAACTCTTGCTGCTTCGCCATCTCTTCCCTCATCGCCAACATCACGCTGGCCAACAACTCGGACTGGGGATTAGCATCCCCGATTACTGGGTGGGACGAAGCTAGGTCTACTCTCGGAATGACCTCTGACCCCCCTTCTAGTACTTGCTGAACGGGTGGTCGAACGATAACCTCAAATCCTTCCGGCTGACCCGCTGTAGAGGCTGTCGCTTCCTGACCATCCACACGAGCACACGGTCTTCCACGCGTACCTACCATTCTGAACTGCTACACAGAGCAGTGGAAGAGATAAGAAAAGATTGAAAAACACGAAGGAAAACGTAATACCACATTACCAATTGTCATATTAATAGCAATTCAAGGACTCTTACGTACAATATCCTCATAATAACATTAGCTAAGTGAAATTATGAACATACAACACATAATGGTTCTTGTCACCACTACTACAACGCCTGATAAACGTACTTTCCGTCGACTCTAAGACTAACCCATCTTAGGAGCTCTACCCAATTCTCGCGGATCAATTCTTAGTATACGCAGTCTAAGTCTAGATATCTTACGTTCATGCCTAGTTCGCTTAAACTAGAGCTCTGATACCAACTGTAACGCCCCCAGAACCCGTGGCACGATATTGTCCGCTTTGTGGATACCCTCTGCATAAGCATGCCGGCACCACTCACGGTTTTATCCTGGCGTGGGCATGGACAAGGTCCGTAACCCACCCAAAAGGCCTCATACCAAGTGAGGTATCCATCCCCCTTATAAGGAAGACTTCGTTCACCTCACCAACCGATGTGGGACGAATGTTACACCACTCGCAAAGCAAGGCTGTAACATCATTGAAGTAGAAGGAACCAGAGGTCGCATGCTCTGAGGAAGCCCGAAAGAAGGCCAGGTATGAAGACTCTGATGACCATGATGACCAACCTCAGGGGTCATCCGATCTTCATGAGGGGGAGAAGACTTCTATACCAAAAACTGTTTGTTGATCCAAACTCTCTCAGTGATTTGATAACGACCCTCTTCTATACTTAGTGAAAATTACGTTTTAATATGTATTAGTGTTTCACCATCAGCGATCAGACTGAGTCTGTTTAGTTATCGCTGATAGTCTTTCTTATAAACATTTCTATGTATTAGTGTTTCACTATCAGTGATCAAACTGAGTCTGTTCAGTTATCACTGATAGTTTCTGAAGTAAACAGTAAACGTAATCCCTGAAGACAAGTCTCGCGTCAACATATGTTCATAGCTGAATCGAAGATGAAGCTGCTGAACAAAGAGAATTCTACTAGTGACCTGATGCGGATATCAGTGAAGCAGAGACAACTCTACTTATACGCGAAGGAACATGAGGAAAAGCTTCAGCGATAGCTGAACCTCTTTATCTCTGAATGTAGAGATACTCAGCGATCAATCGATCACAAAGCTTATGCGTCAAGTTTCCTTTTGTCTATCCTTGCACAACCTAGTACGATGTGTCAGAACGGACAAGTCTCTGCAACCATTCATACAACAACTCTGTCAACTACACTGTTCATGACCCGGCCGAAAGCATGTCTCCCAAAAGTCAGACTCACAAAGCCAATCTGTGAACGCCACGTGTAAAGTACCCTGCCATGCATTTAATGCATAGGGTATAAATAGGAAGTTCACCCCTTCATCTGAAGTGTGCTCAATCCTTGAACTCAAGATAGAAACCCTTGTTTTCTATATCTCTTAATTCCCCATTCTCTGAATTTCTTGTGCAATTATCTTAGTGTTTCTTAAGTTTGTTTAGATTGAGTCTGTCTTAATCTTATTCCGCAACAAACTTGTAAATTGTATTTTGATTTATCAATAAACAATTTATTAAACTTTAAATTCTGTGTTTGTATTCAACCCCCCCCCCCCCCTTCTACAAACTTGTTAAGCACCTTCGGGACCAACAAGTGGTATCAGAGCAGTTTGTTTAATCTAATAAACAAGATCTTGCTATATACTCTTCCTTGCTATTCTAAAATGGCACTAAACACAAACACAAACTACTATGATAATGGTTCACTTTCTAAACCTCCTCGATTTAACAGAGATAACTTTTCTCTATGGAAAAATCGAATGATGCTATTTCTTGAAGGTGCGGATCCTACTATACCTGAATATATAGAAAACGGACCCTATGAACCTGTTAGAATTATAGCTGCGGTTCCCGCTACTGCCACCACTGAAGCTGTCCCTGAACGATATGTCGTTAAGGAAATAAGACAGTGGAGTGATGAAGATAAAAAGAAGGTAGGCATAGATGCAAAGGCAAAGACCATTATATCAATGGCTCTGCCTGATGAAGTTTTCCATTCCATCATGCATCTGAAAACTTCTAAAGAAATGTGGGAAACCATATGTGTTCAATATGAGGGCACCACTGAAATCCAAGAGAATCGAAAGATTAACTTGGTAAGACAGTATGAAAGTTTTATCGCTGGTAAGAATGAATCTCTTTATGACGTTCATCAGCGGTTTAACTGCCTAATCATTGACCTAAGAACTGTTGGTAGGACCTATTCTAATTCTGAGGTCCTAACAAAATTCTTGGAATGTCTTCCTGAAAGCTGGGACAGTTATTCAATATGTCTTAAGCTGACAAAAGACTTACATACTCTCTCTCTAAGCACTCTATATGGAATATTGCTCAACTATGAGCAATCTAATCTCCTGAAGGAGAATCTTGTAAAAGATTCTAAAGACTCCAAAAGCACTCCTGTTGCTTTAGTCTCTTCAGAGATAATTCCATCTCAGCGATCTACTCTCACTATCACTGAGTTAGATTCTGAATCTAAGGATCTATCAGACCCTGATCTTTCAGAGTTTGATGAGTCCTTAGCACTCTTGACAAGCTCTTTTAAGAGATTTGCAAGAAAGAGCAACTTCCGAAGAAGTAAACCTCTTTCTCTTACTGAAAAGCCAAAATCAACTCTGGTTGATAAGGCTACTGCCACTTGCTATAACTGCGAAAAGATTGGACATTTTGCTAGTGAGTGCAGGTCGAAAAAGGTCTTCAAACCTTCTACCTCAAGAAGATCTAGTGATGACAAATATCAAAAGCTGAAAAGCTATCAGCGAAAAGGTAAAGGTCTCATCGCTGAAGAACACGACTGGGCTGAATCAGAAGAATCATCTTCTGATGAAGAAGAAGTCGCTAATCTTTGCCTCATGGTTGAGATTAAAGAAGAAGTGGAAGAACCATCTGAACCTTCTATGAGCTACATATCATCTCAGGTATCTATCTCTACAAATCCCTCTCTACCTGAAGCTGAGAGAAGTCGCGCTGTTGATGTGCTGACGATTGACCTTTATAATGCTCTAAACGACAAAACTCAAGCTGAGAATAAAAATGTTCATTTAACTCAAGAGCTAGAGAAATGTCATGAAAAGATCAAAGAACTAAATCTTTTAGAAGAAAAGTTGAAAGATCAAGTCATTATAAACGAAATCATCAGCATTGAACGCGAACAAGCCATCGCTGCTATAAAAGCAGAAAAGGCTCATGTTGAAAAATGGTGCAAATCATCAACAAAGATCTCTGAGATAATAAATGCTCAAACTCCTGATAGTGATAAAACTGGTCTTGGTTTTTGGACACCTCAGGACGATCCTAAGGAAGAAAGTTCCTCGCTTAAGTTTGGAACTTTTGTCACCTCTTTCTTTGACACTTCTTATAATCAATTCTATCCCTGTTCTTCTTCAAATCCCATCCCTGAGGAAAAATCCAAAGACACTAAGTCTACGGATAAAGGAAAGTCCATTCTCCTTCCTCAGAAAGCAACCAGGAAAGCAAAGCTGAAAGTTCCTTCTAAACCTTCAGCTAAGCAATCCTCTAGCTCTATGATAGAAATCTTTGATCTCTGTCCTCCAAAGCTAAAGATTGACCTTAAACCTTCGAGATCTGAAGAAATGAAAATTCCTCCCAGATCTCAAGAGAAAAGTCTTCTTGGACCTGGCCCTGCTCATCTTAAACTTGCAAAACCTTCTACTTCTGGTCCTAAAACCATTTTCAGATACAGAAAATGTTATCACTATGGTTTTACTGATCATATTGCAAGTAAATGTCCAACTGCCACTAAAGCTGATAAAATAGCTAAAGTGAAGAAAAATGCCTCTAAAGCTGAGAAGGTCACCAAGGTTGAAAAATCAACCAAGGTGAAAAATACCACTAAAGTTAAGAAATTAACCAAAGTGAAGATTACCACTGAAGCTGAATCTTCATCAGCTGTGAATACTACTGAACCTTCCTTATCCACTAACTCTGAAGGACCCATTGAAAAGTGGGTACCAAACAACGCTTAATCTTCCTTATGTGTGCAGGGATCAAAGGGCATCTGGTATCTTGATAGTGGATGTTCTCGTCATATGACTGGACAAAGAGACCTGCTCACTGAATACAAGGAAGAGAAAGGTCCATCTGTGACCTTTGGTGGAAATGAAAAAGGATTTACCCTAGGGTTTGGTGTCCTCAGCAATGGGACAACTACCTTTCGAAGAGTCGCTTATGTAGATGGACTGAAGCACAATCTTCTAAGCATCAGTCAGCTATGTGATAAAGACTATGAAGTACGCTTTACTAAGAAAGCATGTTCAGTGGTAAATGAGAAAGGAAAACTCGCTCTCAGTGGTTATCGAAGAGAAAATGTCTATGTAATAGATATGGACTCTACTATCACTGAAAACTTATGTTTTCTCTCTAAGGCCTCTTCTGATGTAAACTGGCTATGGCATAAAAGGCTCTCTCATCTAAACTTCAAAACCCTGAATTCTCTCTCATCTAAGGAACTGGTTTCTGGTCTTCCTCAGCACTCATATGCTAAAGAATCTCTCTGCTCAGCATGTGAAAAAGGAAAACAAACAAAAGCAAGTTTCAAGTCGAAACAAGTTTCCTCAGTGACAAGTCCCCTTCATCTCTTGCATATGGATCTGTTTGGCCCTGTCAACATCCAATCAATAGCTGGAAAGAAATATACACTTGTCATTGTAGATGAATATTCTCGTTATATCTGGGTTATCTTTCTTCGCTGTAAGAGTGATACTCCAGAAGAACTAATATCTTTTGTGAAAAAGATGGAAGTGCTGAACAATCTTACTGTTCGTTCAATAAGAAGTGATCATGGAACTGAATTCAAAAATAGTTCCCTGAACAATTTCTTTGAGAACAAGGGAATCTCTCACAACTTCTCTTCAGTAAGAACACCTCAGCAAAACGGAGTCGCTGAAAGAAGAAACAAAACGATCATAGAAGCTGCTAGATCAATGCTCAGCGATTCTCATCTCCCTACTCAATTTTGGGCTGAAGCTGTAAACACTACATGTTTTACTCAAAACAGATCGCTGATAATAAAGCGATTTGGGAAGACAGCTTATGAACTTTTTCTTGGAAGGAAGCCTTCTATCAGCTTTCTTCATATCTTTGGTTGTCAGTGCTTTATCTTAAACAACAGAGATCAACTTGGAAAGTTCGACCCAAAAGCTGATGATGGAATATTTCTAGGATATTCCTCCATCTCCAAAGCCTACAGAGTTTTCAACAAGAGAAGACAAACCGTAGAAGAAACAATTCATGTCACTTTTGATGAAACTCTCTCAGCAAACTCCAAACCTATCGCTGACAATGAAGAGTTAAATGCTTGGATGCTTTCTCACTACAGAGAAACTGAACCTTTCTTCTCAAACCATCAGCATTCAAATCCTCCAGCCGCTGATGATGATCCAAACATTATACATCCTACCGCTGAATCCACCTCATGGGTTTCAGCTGAACCTCTAAACACACTCCTACCATAAAATTTGCCTTCGTCTGAAAACCTCTCTAGTGAATCTACTCAAAAGTTAATCGCTGATGAACCTCAAACGTCCTCATCAGTAAACATTCCAATTGTTGATCCAACCTCTGAGTTAAGCAATAATGCTCCTGCTCAGCGATGGACCAAAGATCACCCAATAGATCAAATTCTTGGTGATCCAGATGCAGGTATTCAGACACGACGAAGCTCAGGTAATATCTGTCTCTTTGTAAACTTTCTCTCTTTAATAGAACCAAAGAAGACTGATGATGCCCTCAGAGATCCAAACTGGGTCAGCGCTATGCAAGAAGAGCTGACTGAATTTTCTCGAAACAAAGTTTGGAATCTCGTTCCTAGACCATCTGATAAAACTGTAATAGACACCAAATGGGTGTTTAGAAACAAGTTAGATGAACATGGAACTGTAACCCGCAACAAGGCTCGACTTATTGCTCAGGGATACAGACAAGAGGAAGGCATAGACTCTGATGAAACCTTTGCCCCTGTGGCCAGGCTCGAAGCAATTCGACTATTCTTAGCTTATGCAGTCTATAAAGACTTCATTGTGTATCAAATGGACGTAAAATCAGCGTTCCTAAATGGAAAGCTGAATGAAGAAGTCTATGTAGAACAACCACCAGGGTTCTATGACCCTAAGCATCCAAATTATGTTTATAAATTGGATAAGGCTCTCTATGGTCTAAAACATGCCCCTCGTGCTTGGTATGACACACTCTCATCTTTTCTTATCTTTGAAAATTTTGAACGTGGCAAGATTGATAATACGTTATTTTTCAGAAAGATAAAAGGTCATATAATTCTTGTACAAATATATGTCGATGACATAATATTTGGTTCTACTAACCCATATCTATGTACTCGCTTCGCTGAAAGAATGAAGAAAGAATATAAAATGAGTATGATGGGTGAGCTGACATATTTTCTTGGTCTTCAGATTAAACAATCTGACAAAGGTACTTTCATACACCAAGGTAAATATGTTAAAGATATGCTGAAGAAGTTTGATCTTACTCAAACTTCAGCGATGAAAACTCATATGGCACCACCCCTGACACTTAACAAAGATCCTTCTGGAAAACCTGTTAATGTCACTGCCTATAGAGGAATGATAGGCTCCCTGCTGTATCTCACAACAAGCCGACCTGACATCATGTATTCTACTTGTTTATGTGCACGCTATCAATCTGAACCCAAGGAATCCCATCTGATCGCTGTAAAGCGAATTTTCAGATATCTGAAAGGAACTCCTAACCTCGGTCTTTGGTATCCCAAAGACTCAGGGTTCGATCTAACTGGTTATTCTGATAGTGATTTTGCAGGCTGTAAACTTGACAGAAAGAGTACCACTGGTGGATGTCAACTCTTGGGAGGAAAGATGGTAAGTTGGACAAGCAAGAAGCAAAATTCTGTGTCCACTTCCACAACTGAAGCTGAATACGTAGCCGCTGGAAGCTGTTGTTCTCAAATCTTATGGATGAGAAATCAACTATTAGATTATGACCTTCAGTAGTCAAAGATTCCTATCTATTGCGACAGCACTAGTGCTATCGCTATAGCAAATAATCCAGTGCTACATTCAAAGACAAAACACATAGAGATCAGATATCACTTTATCAGAGATCATGTGATGAATGGTGATATTGAACTTCACTTTATCCCTACTGACTTTCAGCTTGCTGATATATTCACCAAACCTCTTGATGAGACAAGGTTCAACTTTCTCATCAGTGAGCTTGGAATGCTGAACCTTGAAGAATAATTCTTCAGCGTTCATGTATTGCGTCAGTAATCAAAAGTTCCCCTTTCATCATTCTCTCTGATAAATATTCTGATCCACAGGTATGTTTTCTCAATCCCTACAACTGAATCTTCATTCAGTTGAGATGTTTTTTCAAAAATATAAATCTTAATCAAAACTTTCTTCAAATGATTAAAAGCTTTTTGAAATTAAATTTATCACTGATCTTTATATTCAGTGATCCTTTTAAAAGAAAATATATCCCTATCATTTCATCAGGGATACTTTCAAAAAGAAAATTCTATTGCTGATTTTTCTTCAGTGATAAATTCAAAACGGACAAATGAACAGTCTCTTTCTTAACTATGACGTCATTTGAACCGACAATCCACGACATGCCTTTTTCTGACACGTTCGTCCGTTGCTCTTCTATCCAATCAACTTCGTGGGACGTGTCCATGTCATGATGTGCATTTATTTTCCCGTTTCTCTCACACTCTCTCTCCTCTCTCTCACATATAAAAAGAATGTTTTTCCATTCTATCAATTTACGCTTTCTGGAAATACTTTCTAAGCAAGAATTCTCTCTCAAGCATTCTAGCATTCTCAAGCCTTTGCATCATCCTCTTCAAAGATCAACAGGTTATTATTGATTTTTTTTCTTATCTTAAATCCTTTTACATAAAACTCCATTTATGGTCTACCATTATGGGTTTATAAGATTTTTATCACATAAAATCACTTTCATTTTTGATTTTATTCTTTAAAAACCATTTTATTTTGATTGTTCCTCATTCAAAATCTTTGGTTTTTCTTCTTGTTCTTATATCATATATTAAGAACACCTTTTTAATCTTCAAAATTGTTGATTTCTCTATGTTTCTTTCCCAAAATAGAAACTGGACAAATCTTCTCTATTTTTTAGACTAAAACCTTTCTTCTATTCGTCTATCTGTTTACTCTCAGAATGTCTCAATCTGCACTTGTCGCCTCCAAGAATGTCAAGTTCGCCATCACTGATTCTGAGCTTCCCAAAAACAATCATCTTGCTCGCCTTGACTTTGATGGTGTCGAGTATCCCCATCTGAAGGTAGCTGCACAGTTTCTAAGGCAATCCTGTATTGCCTATGCTATCACTGTGGATCCCACACCGTCGAAAGCTCTACTTCAGCAATTCTGGTTCACCGCTGAAGAAACCTCTATCACCAACAAAAAGGGTGAACAGGTTCCTGCTATCTCCTTCAGCACTCAACTGGGCTCAGGGATGATGACTGCCCTAGGCCTGAGGAAAGCTCTTCGATTCCCTGACAAGCCCAGGAATGGATATGACTCATTGCCAACTGACACTGAACTCATCCAATTCTTGGATGCCATGGAATACGCTTGGGAACCCAAACCAAGGACTACAATTCCAAACAAGAAGCTGACTCTTGTGAAGAAGGCACTGATGCCTTCCCAGCTCAACTACTTCTTCTCACACATTATTCAATGTATGAGTGGGAAGAGTGGGTCACTGGACCAAGCCAGCAAGGTTCAGGTCCAGATGGCTTACTCGGTGATCGCTGGACGCAACTTCGACTACGCAACAACTATCTTTGACGACCTGAAGTCAAATATAGAGAAGACCGAGAGGGATCCCAAAGTTCCCTACGTACGCTTCATCTGCGTGTACCTGAAGTTTCTCTACCCTACCACTTACCCTACCAACTCGGATGCATCTTTTCCGAAAGTGGGTCAGCGATCACTGGAGGTCAAGACGCTCCCCAACGAGGTAAGTATCTCTGAACTTCGCTCTCGTCTCTCTCTCCTCACTTCTTCGTCTTCAGCGGCCATGCAGGAGGTTCCTTCTTCTGCTATCCCTGCCGCTACCCCTTCCAAACGACCATCAACCGACTCCCTTGGTCCTTCGAAGAAGGCCAAGGTGACCAAGGAGAAAGCTACTTCTAGCTCTATACCTAAGGATGTTTCTCTACAAACTTCCTTAGATGCTTTCGTGGGTCTCTCCTCCACATCCTCAGCTCCAACCACTTCAACCGTGCCAGCGATCTCGGTCGCTGTCACAACAACAGTGACACAACCTGAGGTAACAACCCCTATCCCTACATCTTCTATCCCCATCTCTAGTCCTTCTATTTCTTTGGTCCCTAACCCTCCTTCTATCCCTACTCCTCAGTTTGGACCCATAGGACCTGAACATCATTCTTTTGAGGAATCCATGCAATTCTACAAAATGTTTGATAATTCAGGTAATCCTATAACCTTATACACTACTCCCACCTCTCCATATAAGCCTGTTTCTCAACAACTAACTTATATTTCAGGTCCTAGTCTGGCGACTGTTGACACCAATGTCAACAGTTTGAGTTCAAAGGTGGATTCTCTTTCTGCTTCTCTCAACAACACCACCAGCGCTGTTCAAACAACTGGTGATGCGCTGAAGACGCTGACTGCCACCTGCGCCTCCAAAGCTGACCTTTCACAAATCGCTACTCTTCAGGAAGCGATTGTCAAAGTCAGGGAAGAGTCCAAGCAGCAGTATGATGACCTGTCTGCAAAGATCAACTCATGCACTGCTACTCTTAAGCAAGTCCTTGACAAGCTGAATGAACCAGCTCCAGTTCCTGCTCCATCATTTACCGAAGATGATCGTTCCGCTCTGACCATCGCTGTGGAATTCATTCATCAGGCTACGTCCGACATCCCTGTACTTGAAGGACGTCTCACAGGACTGGAGGCTGAAGTCCGGAAGTTGGCTACCGCAACAACTTCATCTCCTATCAAAGATCTCTCCCTAGGTGATAATGACAAAGAGGGGGAGAATAACGCTGAAGAAAACACGGAGGTTGAAGTCATTGCTGAACCACTGAAGGAAACTCCCTCTCAGGTTGAGGGGGAGATAGCTGCTGATAAAGCCCCTCCCACCATCGCTGAAATAGTCGATGATGAAGAGGAGGATGAAGACGATGATGAAGACCTTGATCTTGAATATCAAGAGGATGACTCTCATCAAGTTGATGATGATGATGACGATGAAGAAGATCCATCTCTCTGGTGTTCTTCAGCCGCCACAACATCAGCGATAGCTTCGAAAGAAGTTATCCAAGCAGGGGGTAGACAAGAGACATCATCAAGAACCCCTTCCCAAAGCAAAGGTGTATCTGCTGAGGGAACCCTGAAGATGATTTCACTACCTGAGGAGAATCCTTCTCAGGTATGCCTTACTCTTGTTCCCTTATCTTTCTATAACAATCCAACCCCTGTTTCTTTCTAGCCTTTATCTCTCTTCTTTACCTAAAAATAATCTAACTTCTTTTTCATTTTCTGACCAGATAGTTCTCTCCCCTGCTTAAGGGTTCTGAACTACAAATAATTCCAGCTACTATCGATGAAGACATAATCCCAATCTCTATCGCTGAGATTGATGAAGAAGAAGAAGAAGATTCCCTGGTCCATCCAGGAAGGCCCTCTCGACCATCTCATTGGTCAGAGAAAGTGGTGAAGAAAAGAGTTGAAATGATCGCTCAACTAGAAAGTCAACGGCTGAAAATCCCTCTTCAAACATCCTTCTCAGAGCTCGACTTCCTCACTAAAGCTGAACGAGAAGAATCTGCCAAAGCTGAGAAACTGATCGCTGAATGCAGACGAGATGCCCAACTCGCTTTAAAGATTCAATCTTCTCAAGTCAAGGACAAAAAGCTGAAAAGAAAGCCTGTGGAAGTTCAAGCTGCACTGCTGAAAGAAATTGAAGAGGAACGCTCCAAAGAACAAGAGGTCAACGATAAGTCTATCGAATGGTGTAAACAGAAGATGGATTATCGTTCTGATCTTCTTCCAATATCAGCCGTGACTATCTATGGTCGCAAGAAGAAGGATCAACTCTCAGTGACCATGGAGATTACCAGAGAGGATGGAACCCAAAAAGATATGTACGTTTCCAAACTTGAAGGCTTCGGGTTTACAGAGTGGATAGAATTCTGGGATGCGCTGAAGAAATCGAAATCTACATACAGAGGCTACGTTGAAGGACTTCTTGAAGCTCTCATCAACAGAGTCACTTCTGTACTGAATCTGCCATCTCCTATCCCTCCCAAACCTAAGAATCTCAAGAGAAGAATTGGGTCCTCCTCCTCTGAAGACGTCGCCATCATCAGGAATGAAACTTCTATCAAATTTTCAAGAGATGCACTGTTTGGTCCTTCTCCCGATCTTTCAGTTCTGGATTTATCTCTGCCTCCTGGTGGTCCTTTCCAAGCTGGTCAAGTAATTGACAATCCTTATGGAATATTCTTCAGAGATGATAATGAGGAACTCAGATTTCAAAGAGTCTCTGAGATTCCTATCTGTTCTCTGAATCATCTCAAGGATCTCTTATGCTTATGGTGTGACTTCTTCCCTGCTGCTGAGAACATTAAAGAAATTATCAGCCAAGAATCTTTGGAACGAAGACAGAAAGGAGAAGAAATACCTGAGTATATGATCAATCCTCCTAAGTCTTCTTTAGATAGCTGATAGATTAGTTTTCTTACTTGTAATCTATTAGTTTAACTTACAGTAGTTAGTACATCACTTGTACTTGTAATTTTCATTCCTTGTAATTCTTTTCTTGGATTAATAAAAAATTTCAGTGAAGTACTTAACTCCATCAGTGCTGTAAAAGATCCCTCAAAATAGTAATTGGGACATGTATGTTATGAGTCCTGATTATTCCATCATTTTGAATCATAAAGTAATTTTTTTCAGTTACTTTGTCATTATCAAATAGGGGGAGATTGTTGATCCAAACTCTCTCAGTGATTTGATAACGACCCTCTTCTATACTTAGTGAAAATTACGTTTTAATATGTATTAGTGTTTCACCATCAGCGATGAGACTGAGTCTGTTCAGTTATCGCTGATAGTCTTTCTTATAAACATTTCTATGTATTAGTGTTTCACTATCAGTGATCAGACTGAGTCTGTTCAGTTATCACTGATAGTTTCTGAAGTAAACAGCCAACGTAATCCCTGAAGACAAGTCTCGCGTCAACATATGTTCATAGCTGAATCGAAGATGAAGCTGCTGAACAAAGAGAAGTCTACTAGTGACCTGATGCGGATATCAGTGAAGCAAAGACAACTCTACTTATACGCGAAGGAACATGAGGAAAAGCATCAGCGATAGCTGAACCTCTTTATCTCTGAATGTAGAGATACTCAGCGATCAATCGATCACAAAGCTTATGCCTCAAGTTTCCTTTTATCTATCCTTGCACAACCTAGTACGATGTGTCAGAACGGACAAGTCTCTGCAACCATTCGTACAAAAACTCTGTCAACTACACTGTTCATGACCCGGCCGAAAGCATGTCTCCCAAAAGTCAGACTCCCAAAGCCAATCTATGAACGCCACGTGTAAAGTACCCTGCCATGCATTTAATGCATAGGGTATAAATAGGAAGTTCACCCCTTCATCTGAAGTGTGCTCAATCCTTGAACTCAAGATAGAAACCCTTGTTTTCTATATCTCTTAATTCCCCATTCTCTGAATTTCTTGTGCAATTATCTTAGTGTTTCTTACGTTTGTTTAGATTGAGTCTGTCTTAATCTTATTCCGCAAGAAACTTGTAAATTGTATTTTGATTTATCAATAAACAATTTATTAAACTTTAAATTCTGTGTTTGTATTCAACCCCCCCTTCTACAAACTTGTTAAGCACCTTCGGGACCAACACCGTTGAAACACAAAAGGAGTCCACTCCCTCTGAATCAAACCAAAGCAAGGAAAAAGGAATAGAGAGACGTACAACCTCAACCTCTGCTGAAGATAACCAGGCCACTCTAAAGTCGCCAGTACCTGTTATTTTTCTAGCACCATCTACTTCGAGTGCTCCAATAGTTCCAATAATAGCTGCAACTCCAGAAACTATTGGAGCTCTGGAAGAAGATGAAGACGAACAACTAGTAGACTTCTCTACATCAGAAGATGCATTCTCATCACCAGAAAGACCAACTTATGTGATGAGAGATGCTTACGAATCAGAGGCTGAAAGAGCAGAACCAGAATCTGAAAAAGAAGAACAATCAGATTCTGAAAAAGTAGCTGCTGAAAAACAGATTGAAGTAATTGATGTTAAAGAGTATGTATTCAAGAATGCTCAACCACATCATACTTCAACAGCAACAGAGCTGAGGGATTCACCAGGGATAGATGGTTACATCTCTGAACCTACAACAGAAGATCCTCCACAGACAAAGGAACCAGAGACCATGGTTGCTGATGAACAGGCTCCTTCAGAGAATCCTGTTCAGAAGGCAAGCATTGGTTTACCAGCCAAAGTGTTTACTCAACCTCCTACATTCCTTGCATCCAATCCTGAAGCTTCCATAGAAGACCACTTCAGATACATCTACTGTGAGTTCAATATGGCAGACACTCTAGTCATTCCTCTAAATCTAAGGATCAAAGAGAACATGCCGGACTATGAGCGAAGATTTGTCAGAGATAAAACCTCACCCAGAGCACAAGTCCTCTTTGATGATCCAATCATCAAAATCAACAAAATCTCAGAGAAGACCTTTGCTTACAACAAGATCATCTATAGGCATTATGTGGTAACTCGATCTGATCAGAAGATTTACGAGTTCAATGATAATGATCTCGTAAATCTAAATCCATATGATTTACCTCATTTGTATGCCTATTGCTCTGCCAGATATGACCAGGGAAGAAGGGAAATCAGGATGGGCATGGTTGAAGTCAGACGGGCAATGGAGGCCTATGTCAAACACAGAGAAAAACGTGACTTCCAAATTGCTCTGAACCTGGGGGAAGAAAAGCTGGAGGTAACTGAACCTGTGGAGTCAATCGTTAATCTTGAGGCAAAGAAGACTGGATCAATCATTGCAGAACCTCTGGGTTTCGTCTACAGAGTAAACCAAGTAAAGAAGATCTTTCTCGCTTTGGAAGTTTCGAAGTACTCTGATGAAACCTTGAGAGGTATAAAGAAAATGATCCATGTGAAGGAAGAAAGGCATAGAGTATATTTACTTGCAAAGCTTGACTTAGAGATTGACTCAATGATCAACTTCAGAGCTCTGATCATGAAGTTCCATGGAATCTGTTCAAGTGACAAATTTTAGTTTGTTTCTTTATTTTTGAATATTACTTTCTCTGTATTAAACTTCCAAATGTTTAAGAAGTAATATTTAAGAGGATGATTTTCTCCTCTACGCTTTCTAGTTTAAATCTTCTATTCTCTGCTATTATTGTATCTTTTATTTTCAACACTTAGGGGGAGATTGTTAGCTCCAAATCTTCTGTTTGTTAAAGTGTTGAAAATACCCAAGTCCTATTTTAGAGGACTTTCAAACATAGACTTCAGAGGACGAAGACTTCAGAGGACAAACCTGCCTCTGAAGTACTTATCAGAGATTGCAACTTTCAGCAGAAGACATCATAGATGGCTTCATCAGAGGCTCTAAAGACAACGTCAGAGCTCTGAAGACATTTTCTCTGAAGATGGCGCTGAAGACTTTCCTGAAGTATCAGAACAGATAACCAATCACTTAGTGATAAGATTTACTTTATAGAGTAGGTTACTGTTCAAGCACGTCTTGAGCTTACCTATTAGGTAAGACACTGTTCAAGCATGCTTCTATTTGTCAGAATAGTACACTGTTTACTTTATGGTCCTATAAATAGGACCATCACTCCTTTGACAAATGTGTGCCTTTTGATATCTTGTACAAGAAGAATCAATTGAATATATCTCACGAAGATCTTCTTCTTTCTACTTGCTTTATATATGAACTGTGATATTTGAATCTGCTTTTGATATTAAACTATATTGCTTCCGCTGTTTATACTCTTGTTGTTTATATCATTATTGTTATAAGATTAAATCTGGGATCCAACAATATGTCCATGATGTCCATAATGAGAATGAACCTGAAGATGAAGGTGTTCATGTTCCTATCATGCCAAATCAAGGAGAAGCAGGTCCTTCAAATGTTCCTGAAGCACCCCTTGTGCCTTCCGAAGTTGAACTTCGTCATATGAGACATGCTCTCAGATTTCCTTTCTTAGAAAAGCAAATGAAGAGAATATTTGTTCATAGAATCAGACCTATGGATAAATACAAAATTTTGGGGTTTCTAATCAGCCGAAAGAATATCAGGAAGAATATGCCAACATGATTAATTGGTTAAGAAAGACTAAACATACTGTAAAGAACAAGTCTGGAATTGTCACCGTTAGAGAATTCAGACTGAAGAAGTTCATGAATATTTGGTATCCTGAGTTCTTTGTTCAAAGTAGAGATCTGATTGAATGCAGATTTACTGAAGCTGACTTTTGTTTTCTGAATGTTGATGATCTTGAGTATATGTACCTTCATTTCAGAAACATGGTTATCAGGAGAGAGAACATTGTCTTTACCTTAGAAGCGATTAAAAGGTTCATGTGAAGACACATCGTTCATACCTACTGCTATGATTTCCAGTTGGGTATTGAGACCAATCAGAAGAAAGTCAACATGATAAAGCCAAATTTGACTCTTTCTGATATTGATAACTATGATGTGTTCACTATGCTAGAAGAACCTGAGTTGGTGGTAGTCTACAAAAATGGAGATAATGAGAAGAAGTTCTTCAAAGTTTATGAGATTTCAAAGTTTTCTGATGGAACTCTCAAGATAATCAGGCTACAGCTCAATGAAACGTACAAAGAAAGTGAGAGGCAGAGAATGCAAGGATGTGAGCATTTACCAAGAAGAGTTAAGCTTGTGATGCAAAGGATTCTTGAAGTTGTTGATGATAGAATTGATTTTAGAAGAGGTATCAGGAGGTTTAAATCTTTCTTGGGCATAAGGAGAACAAGTACAGGAATATGGGGAAGATGAAGATTTACAAATTGATCCAAAAGGGGGAGATTGTTAGATCATGTTTGAATCAATTTGTCTTGTAATAGTTTGACCTTTTATCTTGTAAGTTTGTTCGACTTTTACCTTATATATTGTATGAGGTGAAGGAATGTTTGACCCATATAAATACTTAGCTTTTGTCTTTGTCTTGTAAGTCATTGTACGCATTGCAAGTCTTGTAACCTTGTGACTTTGTGACTATTTCTCTCTCTAGATTCTTGTCAATATTTGTTTGATCTTTGAATGTTAATGCTTGAATCTGGAATCACAATAAAAAATTAACCAAAGTGAAGACTACCACTACCTCTGTGAAGATCGTTGGTCCTTCCACTTCCTCTTCGACTGACAATTATGGACCCTTAGTAAAGTGGGTACCAATTCAAACTTAATCTTCCTTATGCTTGCAGATCTCGACGGGTATCTGGTATCTTGATAGTGGATGCTCTCGACACATGATTGGTCAAAAGAACCTGCTCGCTGAATACAAGAAAGAGAAAGGTCCCTCAACAATGCTACAACTACCTTCAGAAGAGTCACTTACGTAGAAGGACTGAAGCACAATCTCCTCAGCATCAGTCAGCTATGTGACAAAGACATTAAAGTATGCTTTACTAATAAATCATGTTCTGTCACTGATAAGAGTGGAAAACTTGCTTTCAGCGGTTATCGTTTGGAAAGTGTTTATGTCATAAACATGGACTCAACAGCCACTGAGAACATCTGTTTTCTATCCAAAGCCTCATCAAATGTCAACTGGCTATGGCATAAAAGACTCTCTCATCTTAACTTCAAGACGCTGAACACTCTATCTTCAAATGAACTAGTCTCGGGTTTACCTCAGCACTCATATGCTAAGGAATCTCTTTGCTCAACTTGTGAAAAGGGAAAACAAAGTAAAACTAGTTTCAAATCAAAACAAGTGTCGTCAGTGACAAGCCCTCTTCAGCTCCTACATATGGATTTATTTGGCCCTGTCAATATACAATCCATCGTTGGAAAGAAATACACGCTCGTCATAGTAGATGAATTCTCTCGCTATACCTGAGTAATGTTTCTCCATTCCAAGAGTGACACCCTAGATGAACTTATTTCATTTGTCAGAAAAATGGTAGTTTTGAATAATATGACGGTTCGCTCAATAAGGAGTGATCATGGAACTGAATTCAAAAACAGTTCTCTTGATAACTTCTTTGAGAGCAAGGAAATAATATCTCATAATTTCTCAGTTGTGAGAACTCTTCAGCAAAACGGAGTCGCTGAAAGAAGAAACAGAACGATCATCGAAGTTGCTCGATCTATGCTCAATGATTCTCTTCTTCCAACTCAATTCTAGGCAGAAGCTGTCAATATTGCCTGTTTCACTCAAAATAGGTCGCTGATTGTCAAAAGATTCAACAAAACTGCCTATGAACTTTTCCATGGGAGAAAGCCTTCTATAAACTTTCTTCATATCTTTGGTTGTCAGTGCTTCATCTTAAACAACATAGATACCCTTGGAAAGTTTGATCCAAAAGATGATGATGTAATATTTCTCGGATATTCTTCAGTATCCAAAGTCTACAGAGTCTTCAACAAAAGAATACAAACAGTAGAAGAAACCATTCATGTCACCTTTGATGAATCCCGATTAGCGAGCTCAAAGCCTATCGTTGATAATGACGAACTGAATGCCTGGATGTTTTCTCACTATGGAGAAGTTGAACCTTTATTCAATACATACCATCATGAAAATCCTCCGAATGTTGATGATGATCCAATCATTATTCAACCTAACGCTAAATCCACCTCTTGGGTTTCAGTTGTTCCCTTAAACACCTTACCACCCTATGAACCTCTAATCTCTGAACAACTCTCAGTGAATGATGTTCAATCTGAACCTCAACAATTGATAGCTGATGTATACTTGGTTGAAGCCTCATCCTCAGCGAATGTTCCCATCTCTGATCCTCTATCAGACATGGATGCTCAAGCCCCTACTCAAAGATGGACTAAGAGTCACCCAATTGATCAAATACTTGGTGATCCAAACACAGGTATTCAGACTCGACGAAGTTCAGGTAACATCTGTCTCTTTGTAAACTTTCTTTCTCTCCTCGAGCCAAAGAGAACCGATGATGCCCTAAGAAATCCAAACTGGGTCAGTGCTATGTAAGAAGAGCTGACTAAGTTTGAAAAAAACAAAGTTTGGAATCTCGTTCCCCGACCATTTGACAAGACTGTTATAGGCACCAAATGGGTGTATCGTAACAAGTTAGATGAACAAGCTAGACTTATTGCTCAGGGATACAGACAAGGGGAAGGCATAGACTATGATGAAACCTTTGCCCCTGTGGCGGGGCCACGCTCGAAGTAATTCGATTATTCTTAGCCTATGCAGTTCACAGAGATTTCAAAGTACATCAAATGGATGTCAAGTCAGCATTTTTAAATGGAAAGCTGAGCGAGGAAGTCTATGTTGAAAACCCCCCAGGGTTCTCTGACCCTAAGCATCCAAATTATGTATATAAGTTGGATAAGTCTCTCTACGGGGTAAAACAAGCCCCTCGTGCTTGGTATGACACTATCTCTTCTTTTCTAATCTTTGAAAATTTTGAACGTGGTAAGATTGATAACACTTTATTTTTCAGAATGATTAAATGTCATGTAACACTCTCAATTTGATTTTAGTATGAATTTGTGTAAATTGTGGTTTTATGCCTTTTTATATAATATGTTTAATTATAAAGGTTTAATTTTAAGAATTATTAAGTTAATTCAAGTTGTTGTGTTATAATAAGTGTTATATTATGCATGCACAAGGTACAAGTCTTTTGAAGCATATTCTAGTTGGATATATGTTTATATTCTATGTATTATTCGTAATTTAAGAACCAAAGCTTTCATGACTTGTACCTTTAATTGGAAAGTTGTATCTAAGCTTATTGGGATAAAAATATAAAAAAAAATTAGAAGGTTTGAAGTGTAATGAATATGATAGTAGAAGGGGTAATTTGTAATTATCCTATATTTATATCTTTTATACCTAAATGAAGTTTAGTCATCTTATTTTCTTCACTTCTTCTTCACTGGAACGTGCTTAGAAAGAGAGAGAGAGATAGGGTTTAGTGAGAGAAACCCAAAATTTGTGAAGAAATTGAAGGATTTAAGCTTGGTTTTGGAAGATTAAGGCTATAATGTTCAAGGTAACTTTCTATTACACTTTAATGGTTGATTTGGTGTGTTCAATATATGTTAAAGTGTATGTATTTGATGTTTAAGGGCTCATTAGAATCAAAGAGGAGTTGAAGATATCAATGTTAAAACATTTTGGTCACTTGAGGTAATACTCTTTAAAAGAAGTTCATTTATGTTGGAAACTATGAGTTTTAACTTTTAAGATGTATAATTGGTGATGCATGTATTTGGTATTGTTAAGTTGTGGTTAGAAGACTCTAAGAAGATCATGGATTAAGGAATTAAATCATTAAAAACGTATTTGAGCTTCAAAGATAGGTTGCACATCAAGTGTTTGATAAAATGTTTTAGAGACTTTATAGTTTTAAAGAATCTGTCCTTTTATTAAAAAAATTCATAGAAAATCAACCATTGATCCAAATGAGGTGTATAATATACCGTTGGAAACCTTAGAATGTCCTTAACAACTTTTATGAAGAGGGCAAGTCCTAATTTTGAGTATAAATGTGTCAAAACACTGAGTTTGTGAATCAGCTCACAGTGTGACAATAACCTGCGCACTGTTTTTGTAAAGGCTGTATCGTCGTGCTCGTAGCTCCGAATTGCACAAATCCAGTTGCTATAGAATCCTAAGATATCAAGGTACAACTTTCATTTATATGATAGTGTCCATTTTGGCATCTAAATGGGAGAAATATATTGAAACTTATGGCATATAGAAGCTGTCAATTTCTGTTTTTAAGTCAAATTTGAGATTTTTGGGAAAATATTGTCTAAGATCCTAATGATTGTGTTGAGAATTAGTTGAGTGTTTTATTAAATGATTGTAGGTAGTCGGAACTAAGAAAAGGGATAACTAAGGATTGATTGAAGATTGGTAAACATTGTAATTAGTGGTTGTGGTAATTGAGTTGAGATCTTCCACCAACTCCTAAGGTGAGTGCATTGAATTTTAAAAACTTGGATATTCAACAAAATGCTATCTTATATGAAAATAATAGTCATCAAATGTTTGTTGATTATGTATGAATACTTTGAATTAAGTTATGATTATTGGGTTATTATTTGCATTAGTTGATATTATAAGATATGTAAATGATTGTTTTACATATTGAGAACCATGTACATGCTATATGTGCATATAGTATTAGTCCGGACTATAGTTGACAGTTGGTTGCTTTAAGTAACCTTCAAGGCTCTTTGGTCCATGAGTATTGCACCATACTCTATAAGTGACCTTAGGGTAACAGGAAATTCGGATGCCATGTGGGAGGTGCAATTCCCATAAGATGGAGGCGTTCCAAGTTGGAATTTCCTAACTTAAAGTGTATGGCGGTGTTAAGGTAATTCATTAGAATTATATATGGACCGACTAGCTATCGGGAAATATGAGAATTGGGTGAATTAACTTTACATCTTATTAATCATGATTCTATGTGTTGTTTGTATAAGTTGATTTTGTATGAATTGATGGCTATGCTTTTAAGTATGCTTTGATTAGAACACCTTGCATTCACTTAACCATTTTGGTTAACAAATGTTTTCTACTCGTTATTTATCCACAGGTGATGAATAGTTATTGATAATGTTGATGAAGGCTTGTGGGAAACTTAGCAAGATCATGGGTTTTGAAGGACACTATCTTTTGTATATGTTGACTTGTTGAATCATGGTCTTGGTATATAATTGTAACACCAAACTTGTTAAACACTTTTATATGATCAAGTTATGCAACTTGATCTTATATTAACTAATGTGTTTTGTAAAATTTCTACAAACTCTAGCTTAAAACAAAGACTTCCATTTTGGTGGTTTATTACAAAGCATAAGTTTTGAAAATTTTTAAAATTGTCCACAATTCTACTAGACAGGGTGTTACATGTCACATTATTCTTGTTCAAATATATGTTGATGACATTATATTTGGTTATACTAACCCATCTCTATGTACTCAATTCGCTGAAAGAATGAAAAAAGAATATAAGATGAGTATGATGGGTGAGCTAACTTACTTCCTGGGACTTCAGATCAAACAATCTGATAAAGGTACTTTCATTCATCAGGGTAAGTATGTTAAAGATATGTTGAAAAAGTTTGATCTCACTCAAACATTAGCGATGAAAACACCTATGGCACCTCCGCTGACATTAAACAAGGATCTAGCCGGAAAACCTGTTAATGTCACTGCCTATAGAGGAATGATCGTCTCTCTTCTGTATCTTACAGCGAGTCGACCCGATATCATGTATTCTACTTATCTTTATGCACTATATAAATCAGAACCCAAGGAATCCCATCTGATCGTTGTCAAGCAAATTTTCAGTTACCTTAAGGTAACTCCTAACCTAGGCCTTTGGTTTCCCAAAGACTCAGGGTTCGATCTAACTGCCTATTCAGATAGTGATTTTGCAGGTTGCAAACTGGATAGAAAAAGCACCACAGAAGGCTGTCAGCTACTAGGTGGAAAGTTGGACAAGTAAAAAGCAAAATTCAGGGTCCACCTCCACCGCTGAACCTGAGTACGTAGCTGCTGGTAGTTGTTGTGCTCAAGTCATACGGATGAGAAATCAGCTATTAGACTTTGACCTTCAGCTATAAAATATTCCTATCTATTGCGACAACACTAGTGTCATCGCTATAGCAAGTAATCTTGTGCTACACTCAAAGAGTAAACACATCGAAATCAGATATCATTTTATCAGATATCATGTGATGAATGGAGATATAGAACTTCATTTTATTCCCACTGACTATCAACTAGTTGATCTTTTTACCAAACCTCTTGATGAGTAAGTGATAACCCTCAGTCCTGAGTGTTATTTATCACTCTTTTCCGTGTCTTATTTCCCTTTTATACCCACTTTTGTTCCTTTCTATCTTCATTTGGTCCATAAATAAAGCAAGTTATGATAATGGCATCAAAAGTAAATTTTTGTGCAGAAATATGGAAAACTGTCGGGGAGGGCAGTGAGTGCCCGCGGTGGACACCCGAAGATCCATGGGAACAAAAGGAATATTCTTTGGAATATGCCATTGGGAATTCTCCTTCTCATTCCTATATAAGAGAGGCTTTGGTTCTTCAACAAGATCATCCATCTATCAATCTACCGACAACAATTCCATCACTCTCTCTTCATTCTAAGTTATTCTCTCCAAAAAGAGAGAACTTAGTTTTGAAGATTAGTTTAGTTTAAATTATTGTCTTTAATTTCTTGTTTTTTACTTTTATGTATTAAACTTCCTAGTCTTTTAAATTATTGCAAGTTTAACTTTAAGTATTTTAATTTCTTGCTCTTTAATTTTAGTACTTTAATTTCTTTGTCTTTAATTTTAGCATTTTAAATTCCGTAGTTTATTTTCTTACTTTGTTCTTATTTCATTTTATATTCATGCAAGTAGTTAAGTTTTATTTCTCTTATATTATTATGTCTTCTAATATTAGCATGAACTAAGCACCTTTTGGGTGTGGGTGTGAGCTAACTTAAGACTAGTAGGCAACACTTGGGTGTGGCTATTATTACTAACTCTTAAGCTTGGTCACTTGAGTCGGGACTTAAACTCAACGCGGATAAGACGATCACTTTGAAGTGTTAATATTAGATCTTGACCTCGAGAGGGGCGGATTCGAAATACGGCTTAAGTGATGCACAAAGATTTGAGAGAGTCTTTGATAACCACGTAGAGATACGGGTTTTGTATGATTTACTAAGGTTCAAACGTCGGAGGAGATTTATATCACAAAGAGATTTGGGTATAAATCTCCGTACCGGTAGAACTTGATTTTTATCAACTTAGTTAAATCGGCAAGATTAAGAGTTGGTAACGATGGACACACTACGAGCATTTTGTAGGACCGGTCTTTAAAAATCCACTTTCGAAAGATCGGACTTTTTATAGACTTTCCGTACTACAAAGCGCCCGACCATTTTGTTACTACATTTGTCTCAAGGGATGCTTACACCCATACCCATTCTTTATTTATAAAAAGTTCATTTCACATTTTTAGATTTAATTCAACAACCAAACAAATAATTTTCCCCAAATCGAAAATTGTGCAAGAAGTTCATGAAAGTCAACAATTCTCAGTAAGTCCAGTCTCTGTGGGTACGATACTCGGTACTTGTACCATTTTATTACTTGTAGCGATCCCAGTGTTGATATATACTTGTGTCCACGCTGGGAAACTCAGTGTCCACGCTTTGAGTGCACGTTATTTAGCTACCAAGTTTTTGGCACCGTTGCCGGGGACTGGCACAATTTTACATCCAAATATACTAATTTTTGTTCGAGCCTGTGTCACTTGTTTCACCTTCAAAGCATTTATCGTGTTGTATGCCACGGCTACAACACGGTGAACTTTTACCTCTCGATCTTGAAATTGAAAAAACTTTGAAAAGAAGGAGAAGAGGTAGAGGAAATCGGCAAAACCAAATTTTAAATCAAACCATGGCGGAAGAGGCGGCAAATCCTCCACCTCCGCTTGTGGAAACAACGATTAAAATTGCCGATGACAAAGAAAGGGGAATACGGGACTATGCAACACCCGGATTTGATCAACTCAAATCGGGTATTCTTAGGCCTAATATTGCTGCGCAAAGTTTTGAACCGAAACCGGTAATGTTTCAAATGATCCAAGCCATGGGTGAATTTGGAGGATTACCTTCGGAAGATCCGCACTCTCACTTAAAATCATTTTTAGAAATGACGGATCATTTTGTCATTCCCGGTGTTTCCGCTGAAGCCTTGCGGTTGACACTCTTGTCTTATACATTGAGAGACAGAGCTAAAGCCTGACTAAATTCTCAGCCACCTCATTCAATTGACACTTGGACGAGTTTAGCTAAAAAATTTCTAAAGAAATACTTTCCTCCTACGGGGAATGTAAAATTTAGAAATGAGATTTTAATGTTTAAACAAGAGGAAGATGAGGCAGTATCGGATGCATGGGAGAGATTCAAAGATTTAATTCGAAAATGTCTTCACCACGGAATCCCTCACTGCATCCAATTAGAAACCTTTTACAATGATCTTTCTAATTCTGCTAAAATCATCCTCGATGCCACAGCTGGTGGCGCTTTTACTTCAAAAACAAACAATGAGGGGTATGATATTTTGGAAAAAGTTGCCAATAATAACACTGATTGGTCGAATCCTCGTGTTGTAATTCCTAAAACTGCATCAGAAGTTCGTGAAGTTGATGCTATCACCGCTTTAAATGGACAAATTGTAGCTTTGACTAATTTGGTTAAAAACAATTTGAACATTAATGGAGAAAAGAGTCATGTGCAAACAATAAATCAATCTTTAATTGAAACGGGCACTTTTTGCGGTGAAAATCATCCTTTCGAGTGTTGTCCCGGTAACCCTGTTTCGGTAAACTATGTCGGGAATCAGTCTAGAAATAGTCCGTTTTCCCAAACATACAACCCGAATTGGAGAAATCATCCGAACTTCTCTTGGACCGGAAACCAAGGACTTCAACCCCCCGGGGCAAGTCTAGTCCAAAACCGACCACCAAATCCCCCGGGATTTAATCAAGGCCCACCTCAGAATTATCAACATGGACAGTCTTCACACTCCCAGAATTACCAACATGGTCAGTCTTCACAATCCCATACACCTAGGAAACAAAATGCATCAGACGGTAATGGTTCAATCGAATCATTACTTAAAGGTTTTATAAACCAAACCAATGCAACCTTGAGGGGTTTCGAAACCCAACTTGGACAGTTTGCTGTCGAACTCAAGAACCGACCACAAAGGACTTTGCCTAGTGACACCGAAAATCCTAAAGGCATCCATAAGGAACATATCAAGGCTGTGAGCATAAAAGAAATTGAGAGCGTAGAAAAGTCTAAAAAGGACGAAAAATCACCGCTCTCACCAATTTTGGAAAAATACTCGCACCCCTTTGATAGCTCAAAAATTCCAAATCTATTCCCAACTCCTAAGATAGCAGAAAAACCAGAAACTTCGGCCCAAGCATCAGGCCCAATTATTTCATGCAGCCCAGCCCAGCTTGCCCACCGCAGGCAAGTTGTGCCCACTACAAAACCAGTACTTCCATGCATTCCTGAAAAGAACAAAGCAACCCCAGATCTGCGAGAACTACCTTTTCCTGAGAGATTAAAAAACAAAAATGTGGATGAACAATTCAAAAAGTTTTTGGACATTTTCAAACAACTCCACATTAACATCCCTTTGGTAGAGGCTCTCGAGCAGATGCCAAGTTATGTTAAATTTTTGAAAGATATTCTCAACAAGAAACGAAGGCTGGGAGAATTTGAAACTGTTGCTTTGACCAAAGAGTGTAGTGCACTTCTTACTTGCAAAATGCTGCCGAAACTAAAGGACCCGAGAAGTTTCACCATCCCGTGTTCTATTGGGGGACAAGAAGTAGGACATGCTCTATGTGATTTGGGAGAAAGCATAAACCTCATGCCTTTGTCAGTTTTTAAAAAGTTAGGAATTGGTGAAGTTCGACCCACCACAGTCACTTTGCAACTCGCAGACAGATCTTTGGCATATCCGAAAGGAAAAATTTAGGACATTTTGGTAAAAGTCGATAAATTCATCTTTCCGGTTGACTTTCTAGTTTTGGACTACGAAGCAGATAAGGATGTCCCCATCATTTTTGGCAGACCATTTTTAGCAACCGGTAGAACGTTGATTGACGTCCAAAAGGGTGAACTTACCATGAGGGTAAATGACCAAAAAGTGACCTTTAATGTTTTTAAGTCCCTTAAGTTATATGGTGATTTGGAAGATTGTTCAGCCATTAATCTGCTAAGTGAAGACCTTGGTCTAGATATTGAAGAGTGTGTTGAGCATTTTGAAGAAGGAAGTGACGATGAGAGAAAATTGGAGAGTCCAGTTAAAGTGCAACCACCAATGAAAGTGAATCAAGGTATGAAAGAAGTGAGGTTGAGCCATCATAAACACAGGAAAAATGGTTTTTATCGAAGGATGTGCCCTCACCCCCCGTCTTGTCATCCTAAAAGTTCGAGTGTTAGATTGGAAACAACCTTGTAAATAGTCCTGTCTAATTTTAGTAGTTTTGTGTTTTTGTTATTGTGTATTTGCAGGAGTTGGTCGTGATTTTTGCAAAAATGTGCCCACGAAGAATTTAGGCGGGATTTTAAACAAGAGGAGGGTGATTTATCACTTTCAAAATGAACCCTCTCATTTTCTCCATGGAACGCTCCAAGAAGTTGGTTCCCAACCCTCACCCAACTCCTTCTCACCGATCACGTCGCCTTCTGTCGTCTACCACCATACCATCCACCATCGTCAACGCTAGCTCCACCATGCCACCACAAACGCAACCGTCCACCTCCTTGAGTATCGGATCATCAACTCTCGCCATACAAACCACCGTCGGTTCCTCAGTCACTAGCGCCAACGAGGGTCAAACTCACTCTTCATCGCCGACGATGTTCATCCATAGCTTCATCAAGTGCCATGATGGTACTTTTGATGTTATTATCAAAACTTGCGTTAATTACCTTTTGTGATATTTCTTTTGGGTAGCTTTTTGAACCGCTGTGTTGTCTGTGCCACTTTTGTATCTTACTTTAACACTGGTTGGCATTTGTCGTAATATCTTTGGACGTTGATCATTTTGTTATTGTCTCTAGCATGCTCTTTTCAGGTACATTCTTACATTCGTGACTTTGGTTTTTGATGTGATTAAAAGGACGTAGGCCATCCCTTCATTCCAATCCATACACCTACCCGTTGATACCTCACCATACCATATTTTTTCCATCGATGGGGACATCGATAATCTCATGTTTGAGGAGGGGGGAGTACAAAATGATCACCATCAAAATAACGTGATCATTAAAAAAAAGTATTAAAAATGGTGGGGGGGATAAAATAAGTCTTCGGAAAATTGGGAGACACGCACAACCCAAAGGCATAGAACATTTCATAAAATCAAAAGTCTTGGGAAATGCGATGAAAAAATATACTCAAAAGTGAAAAATAAAGAGAGACATAAAATCCTTTTGTAGTATCACTCAAGTTTGAGGAAGTTAGTAAAATTTTGTACCCATCAAACACTAACCCTCAAGTCCTACCGATTAATTTCATCTGAACCTATGTCAAGGATGGAAGAATGTACATCAACTCCCGCTAGAGAAAGATCAACGATCCCTCCGTAGGTGGTATTTTTTTTCTCTTTCTTTTCTCTATAGTTTTCTTTCTTCGTAAAACTTCCTTTCCTAGTTTTTGGTTACTTGAGGACAAGTAACAGTTCAAGTTTGAGGATGTGATAACCCTCATTTCTGAGTGTTATTTATCACTCTTTTCTGTGTCTTATTTCCCTTTTATACCCACTTTTGTTCCTTTCTATCTTCATTTGGTCTATAATTAAAGCAAGTTATGATAATGGCATCAAAAGTATTTTTTTGTGCAGAAATATGGAAAACTGTCGGGGAGGGTAGTGAGTGCCCGCGGTGGACACCCGAAGATCCATGGGAACAAAAGGAATATTCTTTGGAATATCCCATTGGGAATTCTCCTTCTCATTCCTATATAAGATAGGCTTTGGTTCTTCAACAAGAACATCCATCTATCAATCTACCAACAACAATTCCATCACTCTCTCTTCATTCTAAGTTCTTCTCTCCAAAAAGAGAGAACTTATTTTTGAAGATTAGTTTAGTTTAAATTATTGTCTTTAATTTATTGTTTTTTACTTTTATGTATTAAACTTCCTAGTCTTTTAATTTATTTCAAGTTTAACTTTAAGTATTTTAATTTCTTGCTCTTTAATTTTAGTACTTTAATTTCTTTGTCTTTAATTTTAGCATTTTAAATTCCGTAATTTATTTTCTTACTTTGTTTTTATTTCATTTTATATTCATGCAAGTAGTTAAGTTTTATTTCTCTTATATTATTATGTCTTCTATTATTAGCATGAGCTAAGCACCTTTTGTGTGTGGGTGTGAGCTAACTTAAGACTAGTAGGCAACACTTGGGTGTGGCCATTATTACTAACTCTTAAGCTTGGTCACTTGAGTCGGGACTTAAACTCAACGTGGATAAGCCGATCACTTTGAAGTGTTAATATTAGATCTTGACCTCGAGAGGGGCGGATTCGAAATACGGCTTAAGTGATGCACAAAGATTTGAGAGAGTTTTTGATAACCACGTAGAGATACAGGTTTTCTATGATTTACTAAGGTTCAAACGTCGGAGGAGATTTATATCACAAAGAGATTTGGGTATAAATCTCCGTACCGGTAGAACTTGATTTTTATCAACTTAGTTAAATCGGCAAATTAAGAGTTGGTAACGATGGATGTGGGTCCAACAATACTAATATCAAGTTCTTAGAAACAACACAATAACGATTACCAACCTGTATTGATTATAACAACGGTTACAAGGTTGATCAGATTTAAGCATGAAATGTGTTCTCTGTGTATTCTCTCTTTTTCACCTTTAAGTGTGTGTTTGTATGTGTTCTTATTATCTGATTGTGAGAGAGAGATTTAGAGATATCACCTAATATCTAATCTAGTGTGTTGAACACACTTCCTAACATAATATCTAGATATTAAATCTAGATATTATTTCTAATATAAACTAGAAACTAATATAACTAACTAAATAACTAGAAATTAACTAAGTTAAATACTATAACTTAGATATTTAAATCTAAGTAAACTAAAACAATTACATTGAATTACATTGACATTTATTACAAAAAGACATAGACTTTAATATCGAGAGTCGACGTTCCGGCTTTAGCTTCAGATTGCGATCTTCAGTTTGGATGATCTTGAATCCAATGAGACTGTGTCTTAACAATCTCCCCCTTTGGATCAAGATCATTACGAAAATGATTTTAGCAATTAAGTCTTCTTGTTCAGTTCAGAAGATGCAATTTCTTTCTTTGAGATCAACATGAGCAATCTCCCCCTTTGAAGAGTGGACGTGATTCTTGAAACATGTGATCTTTGCCATTTCTTGTGTAGTCATTCTCCCCCTTTTTGATGTTAAGTGCAACGACTTCATCAAAATAAATTGTAAGAAATGTCTATCTTGCGTTTAGAGCCCCTGATTTGTCAATTCAAAAGATATTCATCCAGATCTTTTCAAATCCAGACAAAATAGTCGTGTAACACCTGAATCAACTAATGAATCAGTTAACATGCCTGTCAGTAACACTAAGTGACTATGTTGACTCCCCCAAGGCTTCCATTTAATCATCGAAACACCACAAAGGTTATTTCTATAAACGTTATGACAAAGAAACTAATTCCTTGTGTGTTCGTGCTTATGATAGAAAGAATTTAAGCACTTGATGATTGCTTATTAGGCTCAAAATTGTGTAAACCACTGAGACAACAGTAAGTTAAACACAGACTCAATGTGCATGAGTGAAGTGCGAAGGTGGGGCAGACTTCCTTCTTTTCAATATCCAGATTTTTCAAATGAAAATCAGATAGCAAATGTGTTGCATACCCTTAGAAAATGTGAAACACTTTCTTGTTGAGAAGAAAATGAGTAGATAGTGAGGTTTGATCAAGAGTTGGCATGGGCTAGTTGCCTGTTTCAATAATGTTCACCAAAGAATTGTGAAACACTAGTAATGTGGCTACCCGGCTCAGAAAAAGTTGGTGCAGAGCTGTGATATTCTTTTTAACTCTGTTCTCACACGCTCTTTCTTTTTAACATTTAGCTTTCTCTAATCACACTCGTTTCTTTTCTTTTTGCACACTCAATCACTAAGGATTAACTTATTGGGTAGAAATCACTGGTTAAGGTGATTCCATAGAAGTTGTGTTAATTCCTAGCACAATGAAATTCATGTTTTCCTATGATGCACGTGATGCTCAGATTGGTTTAACTATTTCAGTTAAAGCACAATTTAGATCATGAAAACATTTAAAATACACTCCCAAAATATAAAATGTGATGTAAAAATCGGGAAGTGGTTTGAACATTAAAAAAACAATGTTTTCTATGATTGAAATTTGTCCTTCTTTCAACCATATATGAGATGAAGATATAGAATTATACCTTTACATACGATCTTCTATCTCATGAAGCTAAGCTTTAAGTCATAAAGATATGATCTTTTAAGCTTCTCTCAAAAATTCTGCAAAAGTCTTATGTCAAGTCAAAGTAAAATTTATTCACTTAAATTTAAAAAGACAAAAAGCAGTAAAACTTTTAAAATACGAGTTCTGATCAGAAATAATCAGAAGTCATATCCTTACTCCTTGACTTGAAGAGCTCCCCCTAAATTCTTGCATTACAAAAAAAATTTGGCATTAAAATGTACATGCAAATTTTTATGAGCTCCCCCTCGAAGTAATATTGACCACTTGTCAATTTCTTCTCATTCTCCCCCTTGGATCATGAACATTAGATAGAAGTGCAGATATCAATCAGAGTTAAGAATTTAGAAAACTTTTATAGGTAACTACTGATTAGATTTTAAGATTTAGCATACCAAGCTTAGAGATAAGAAAGTTGAACCTCTTTTCGTCTAAGGGTTTGGTGAACAAATCGGCAAGTTGATAATCAGTTTTTACAAAGAAAAGTTCAATTGTTCCTTTTTCAACATGATCTTTAATAAAATGATACCTGACGTCTATGTGCTTAGTCTTAGTGTGTTGAACAGGATTCGCTGATATTGCGATGGCGCTCTTGGAGTCACAGTATATCGGGATCTTGTTGAAGTGGAAACCATAGTCGCGCAATTGAGTTCTCATCCATAAGACCTGAGAACAATAGCTAGCAGCAGCTACATATTCTGCTTCGGCCGTGGAAGTTGAAACACAAAGTTGCTTCTTCGATGCCCAACTTACTAGCTTGTCACCGAGGAACTGTACATGTCCCGACGTGCTCTTCCTGTCTAACATACAACCTGCATGATCTGCATCTGTGTAGGCTGTTAGTTCAAAACTAGTATCTTTAGGATACCACAGACCAAGATCTGCAGTACCCTTTAGATACCTAAATATGCGCTTCACAGCAGACATATGGATTTCTTTAGGATTGGCCTGATATCGTGCACATAAGCATGTTGAAAACATTATATCTGGCCTACTAGACGTAAGATACATTAAAGAACCTATCATCCCTCGATAAGTCCTAACATCAACAGCCTTTCCCGAATGATCGGTGCCAATTTTAGTACCTGGTGCCATTGGGGTACCAATCGGTTTTGAATTTTCCATTTGGAACTTCCGAAGAATATCCCTAATGTATTTTGATTGATTGATAAAAATACCCGATGAAAATTGTTTTACTTGTAAACCGAGAAAGAAATTCATCTCTCCTATCAAGTTAATCTGAAATCTAGACACCATAAGGTTTGCAAAATTCTTACAGTACTTAGTATTTGTAGAACCAAAGATAATATCATCTACATAGATTTGAATTAAAATGATATCGCCTTTTTCCTTTTTGATAAACAAAGTGGTATCCACCGTACCTTTTGAAAACCCGGACTTTACTAGAAAAGTGGAAAGGACATCATACCAGGCTCGAAGTGCTTTTTTCAGACCGTAGAGTGCTTTGTCGAGAATGTAAACGTGATTCGGCTTCTCTTGATTGATAAAACCCTCTGGCTGAGAGACGTAGACTTCCTCTTTCAGAATTCCATTTAGGAATGTTGTCTTCACGTCCATTTGAAAGACAGTGAAGTTCTTGTGGGCAGCATAGGCTAGAAACATTCTGATTGCCTCTAATTGCGCCACAAGAGCATATGTTTCGTCATAGTCTATTCCTTCCTCTGGTCTGTATCCTTTGGCTACTAGTCTTGCCTTGTTTCGGATAACGGTACCATCTTCGTCTTTCTTTATCTTGAAAATCCATTTCGTACCTATAATGGTTTTACCTTGAGGTTTCGGTACGAGTCTCCAGACTTGAAGTGCATCGAATTGATTCAGCTCTTCTTGCATTGAGATCACCCATTCTGGATCAGCAAGTGCCTCTGATACTCTTGTTGGCTCAAACTTGCTCAGAAAGGAGTCATGCATGCACATGTTCATTGATGTTGACCTAGTTTGCACCGGTCTTGAAGGATCGCCAATAATCTGGCTTAGCGGGTGCTCTTTGGTCCATTTATTTTCATGAGGCAGTAGATTAGATGACTGTATGTCAGTTGTATCATCTACAAATCCACTTGCACCTTCTTCGTTTTGTTCAGGAGGATTGATGGTTTCAGTTGAAGTGGCAGGTTCAGAAGGCTCAGCAGGTACAACTTGATCTGGCTGTAGATTGATCTGAATAGTATCCCCTACTGTTTCAGCTACTTCTGTCTCTTTATCATTTATCACTTCTTCAACTGTTGGAGTCGACATTCAAATTGTAATTTCTTGTTGAATCGGGGCGTTTGATTTAATTGAGTCATTTGAACTGGTTGGATGAGTAGTCGTTAAGTCTTCCATCCTGTCAACCACAACAGATTTCTTTACATTAGATCCAAGAAATTCATCATAAAACAATTCAAATAATAAATCTAAATCAGATAAATGGTTAGTAGAAGTTGATGCTTCGTCTGATTTATTCTGTTGAGACGTAGGTCCTGAACTGAGTTGCCCAGAAGCTAGTATTCCTGTTATAACGGGTTCTGAACGTTGTTGTTCGGAAGCCATCTCTTCATCAAACGAGACGTTGATGCTTTCAATCACCGTATTTGACTTCTTCAGATAAACACGGAATGCAGTTGATGTCGAGGAATAGCCAATGAAGATTCCTTCGTCCGCCTTAGTACTGAACTTATTTAGACTCTCCCTATCGTTTAGAATGAAACACTTACACCCAAATATATGGAAATATTTGATTGTCGGTGTTCGGTTGTTGATTAACGCATAAGAAGTCTTTTTGAATCTTCGATGTACCATGGAACGATTCTGTGTGTAGCACGCGGTCGATACAGCTTCTGCCCACAAAAATAGAGGTAAGTCTGATTGACTTAGCATAGTACGAGCAGCCTCGACTAGCGTTCGATTTCTTCTTTCAACCACTCCATTTTGTTGAGTCGTACGAGCAGCAGAGTATTGATGTGAAATCCCGACAGATTCGAGATATTCTTCAACTTTATTGTTCTTGAACTATGTGCCGTTGTCTGTTCTTAGAAACTTGACCGGTTTTTGCAGATTCACCTGGGTCGTCTTTAGGAAAGTGATGAGAATATCAGGTGTCTCATCCTTTGAACGTAGAAACTTGACCCATGTGTATCGCGAGTAATCGTCCACGATCACGAGTTTGTACTTCTTTCTGCCAAGACTCTGAGTTCGCATTGGACCGCATAGATCCATATGCAATAACTCTAACGGAGTGCTTGTACTTGGTTCAGGCTTTGGTTTATGAGGTGCTCTCTTCATCTTCCCCTTTTCACAAGTTGCACAAAGATGTTCTCTTTCATACTTGAGCTCTGGAAGTCCTTTGATGAGCTTTTCACTGACCACATTGTTGATGTACCGGAAGTTGAGGTGAGAGATCCTTTGATGCCATAACCAAATTTGTTGCATCGATGCTTTCGTCAGTAGACAAACTTGCTTGTCAGTCTGTACATTTGATAAATTGATTGTGTAGAGGTCAGATTCTCGAGTACCGACCAAGAGTTCTTCGCCTTCTTCATTGCGAACTGAACACCTCTTGGCTTTGAAGTTGACCTCTAAGTCTTTGTCACAAAACTGGCCTATACTGAACAAGTTGTGTCGTAAGCCTTCAACATAGCTCACCTTCTTGATTGTGACATTGTAATGTTGTACATCACCATATCCCATGATTGGAGAAAACTGGTCGTTGCCGAATCTTACTGTTCCGCAATATTTCTCTTTAAAATTGGACAGTATCTTTTTTTGCCCTGTCATGTGCTTGGAACATCCGCTGTCCAAGAACCATGTATGACTAGTCTGCATAAGAGAAATTACAAATTTAGAGATATATACGACAACATTGGAATAAGCACTTTTGATTATCGAAGTACGGGTCTTGAACTGATTTGTTCAAAAGCCTATTTTGACTTTGATGTTCGGGTTTTGAACTGCATTATCCAAAAACCTATTTTGACATTGAAGAACGAGTCCTGATCTGTACATAATCAGAAGTCGAATTCTCTTTAAGCTTTGTGTGCCTGCAACACAGATTTAGCCTTACATACCCACTGGAATTTGGGTCCTGCTGTGTTAGCACAAGATTTTGGTACCCATTTTAAATTGGGTCCTCTTTTCTTTTGAAATGTATGAGAAGTATTAGTATGAGATGAATGCACATGGTAATTTCCAAACCAATCTCTAGAATCTTGACAAGAGATAGAAACATGTTTATTATAAATAGAAGACTTTCTAGCAGATAAAGATAACTGAAATAATTGCTTCATTGTATATTGTTTACGAGAAACAGCAAGTTTTGAGTTCAAAAGAGCAACATCAACAATTAAGACATCTTTACTAAGCGAAGTCTTACTACAATTAACACTACTAAACGATAAAACGGTCTTGTCAAGCTTCCGTTTCGGTTGCCATTGAGAATTTACTTCTGGCCTTTGCTTGCTCAGATCTGAAACATGTGAAACTGGTGAGTTAGACCTTGGAGCAACAAACGATTGCTTTTTCTTAGAATTACCAGTAATGTTCGGTTTCTGTGAATGCTGAGATATATTCTTACCTTTAGCATTCTTAGCTTTCACAGAGACTGATTTATCAACGAAAACTTTCGTTGATTTTGCACTGTTCACAGGCATACTGGTTTTTCTCAAAGTTTTCTTAACAAAAGATGAATGGTTAGGAAGTTTTGCATTAAAGTCATATTGTTCAGAACAATCATCTAAACCACCATTAGAGTTCAGAAAATCAAATCCTTTATTTGATGAACCAAACATATCATCAAAAGTCTTTCATCTAACAAAGAATTCTCGAGTTCAGAAATTTTACTTTCTAAAACGAGAGAAGGGACATATAATTTACCTTGAATAGGCTTCGCCTCCATTTCTTTTTCAGAATAACTTGGAAAGAAATAACTCGAAAGAGTTTTCTTCTTTTGATATATTGGACTTTCATTATAACTATTATTCGTCTTCGCATAATTAAATGGAAGATGAACTTTAGCTGATTTCAACCGTTTTTTCGTTTCATTGGCTTCATCCTCTTTTGACAGTTTAGTCCAGATAGTTTTAAATTCAGGGATTCTGCGAGCTAATTGCATTGAACGATGATCATAAAGTCCTGGCACTTCAGACATCCCCTTTTGTAGACAGTGAGGATTCTTATAACAGATTCCCCATCTCTCTATTTCCTCTTTGGGTTTGTTCAGAAAAATAGTCTGTTCAGTTTGACCCATTTTATATAACTTCTCTTCCATGCTTTTTAATTTTCCAAGTAAAGAAAAGTTTTCTTTGGTACAAGAAACATGCAAATTTGTAAGCTCATATAAATCTATTTCACCTTTTAGCATTTTAGACTTAAGATCAGAATTCTCTTTAAGAATTATTGTCTTTTCCTTAGCGTTGGTGTCATTATCTTTATGTAAAACCTCAATTAATACTTTCTTCTCAGCAATTTCATTGTTAAGTTTCTGTATCAATTGGTTTTTGTCAGTTATGACACCATTTTCTTGCTCAAGATTAGATTCTAACTCTTTTTGTTTTAAACTCATGGCATGCATTTTATTCATGAAATCTAAATCTGATAGATTACATACCTCTTCTTCTTCATTGTCTGAATCAGCTTCAACATCTGATTCTATTTGGCCCATAAAGCACATGTTGACGGCTTCATCTTTTTCTTCATCCTCTTCTTCTTCTCTATCTGAGTGATCGAGACAGTATTCATCCTCAGCCATCAGTGCCTTGCCAGCCTCCTGTTGCTTTGCAAGAAGCATCTTGTTTTTATAGTAGTCTGAGTTTCTGACTTTTGATCTGCGGCAGTCCTTGACAAAGTGACCTGTTTTGCCACAGTTGTAGCACGTTGGTGGTTCTGACTGACTGGATTCTTCAGCTTTGAACTTTCTCTCTTCCGGATTCCTCTCCTCCAATCTCTTTCCTTCAGCCTGATACCTTCTATCTTCAGGTTTCCTCTCTTCTGTTCTCTTCCCTTCAAATCTCTTTCCATCATATCTGCTTCCTTCAACCCTTTCCTTGTGGATGTAGTTGTTCGGACCAGATGAGTACCTCTGACTGTTTGAACTTGGCTTTGTGTAGAACCTTTTCTGAAAAGCACTTGTCACCATAAGCATTGATTGCTTCAGTTGGTCATTTTCATCTAAGTCAGAGTTTGCATAACCTTCATCTTCTTCTGATTCATATACAATCCCCTTGTTCTTCTTCTTCCTGACTACAAGAGCGACTGTATCTTCAACTACCTTTCCTTTCTGTCTCTTATCTTCTAGAATTTCATCCACCTCTTCTTCATTTTGTCTGAGGGTTTCATACACCTCATGAAGTGGAATCTCATTCAAGTCTTTTATTTGCTTCATCTGCCTAGCAAATCTTTTCCATTCTGGTTGAAGAATGCTCAGGAACTTGACGTTCAGCTCAATTTGAGATTTGTGGACTTTGTTCTTGCTAAGTTCGTTCAGCAAAGTCACAAACCTGTCATATGTTTCTTCTAAAGTTTCTCCCACCCTGCCTCTAAATTCTTCATAATTATTTAGGCAGTTGGAGATTTTAAGCTGATTCCCAACCTTCGAACCCAGCATCATCTTTTCAAGTTGATCCCACATTTCTTTGCCGGAGGCCTTGTAGCTGTCAATCTTTACGTATATTTCATTTGGGATTCCTTGTAAGATGTATGACTTAGCTAATCTGTCGCCTTTGGCTCTTCTAAGGTTATCATCTTGTAGCTTATGAAACTTATGTTGGATCCCAGATTTAATCTTATAACAATAATGATATAAACAACAAGAGTATAAACAGCGGAAGCAATATAGTTTAATATCAAAAGCAGATTCAAATATCACAATTCATATATAAAGCAAATAGAAAGAACAAGATCTTCGTGAGATATATTCAGTTGATTCTTCTTATACAAGATATCAAAAAGCACACTTTTGTCAAAGGAGTGATGGTCCTATTTATAAGACCATAAAGTAAACAGTGTACTATTCTGACAATTAAAAGCATGCTTGAACAGTGTCTTACCTAATAGGTAAGCTTAAGACATGCTTGAACAGTAACCTACTCTATAAAGTAAATCTTATCACTAAGTGATTGGTTATCTGTTCTGATACTTCAGGAGTCTTCAGCGTCATCTTCAGAGAGAATGTCTTCAGAGCTCTGACGTTGTCTTCAGAGCCTCTGATGAAGCCATCTCTGATGTTTTCTGCTGAAAGTTGCAATCTCTGATAAGTACTTCAGAGGCAGGTTTGTCCTCTGAAGTCTTCGTCCTCTAAAGTCTATCTTTGGAAGTCCTCTGAAATAGACTTGGTTATTTTCAACACTTTAACATAAGAATTGGAGCTAACAACTTAAGTTCAACTTCAGTCGGCACATTTCCAACTACACGAGTTGTTGTGACTGGTTTCATAACCCCTTCTTCAATAGATGTCCTTATGAACTCACCCAGCTCATGTCTGTCAGTGAAGTTCAGAAACCGATCCTTCCACTGTTCGTATTCTCCTTTGAAGAGAACTGGTGGCTTGGTGTCAGTTCCTATTGCGAGGGCTTCTCTGGATGTCATTCTGAAGAAAACTCTAAGTGTGGAATAGAAGCTTTGCATTTGAGAAGGTTTGCGTTTCAAGTTGGGAGCGCAAAGTTGAGGTTTGCGTTTCTAAAGGTAAGCGCAAAGTAAGGTTTGCGGGTCTAGTTGGAAGCGCAAAGTAGAGATTTGCGGGTCTAGTTGGAAGCGCAAAGTTGAGGTTTGCGTTTCTGACTTGATCCGAGAAGTGAAGTTTGAGGTTTGCGATTGCTCTTTGAAGCGAGAAGTGTGCTTTGCGTTTGGCTTGAGAGGCGCAAAGTGAGGTTTGCGGGTCTCTCGAGGAGCGCAAAGTTGGACTTTGCGTTCAGTTGAGGAGCGCAAAGTTGGACTTTGCGTTTGTTGATGGACGCGCAAAGTGAAGTTTTTGCGATTGTAGTGGGAGGCGCAAAGTTGGACTTTGCGTTTCAGGCTAGATGCGCAAAGTTTGACTTTGCATGTGTTCTTCTTTTGCTTTGCGATTTTTCGTCATGTTCTATGAAAAATCAACTGAAACTTGTTTTCTTTCTCGATTAGCAGTACAAATCTCTACCAATATGTCTAGAATCACTTCTAGAACTGAATGTAAGCACTCGATCTCACTAAAAGACACTATTTGATGAAAATTTTTATCGCACAGTGACTTTTTGTTCTTGACAGATTCCTCACTAAATTCACAAATTTGAACTCGAATAAAGCTTAATACTGAAATTAATCAACAACAACTCTATCTAGAATGCTAATCGATCACAACCTAGTCGATTTTAACACCTAAAACACTTAAACACTCGAAATCACTTTTTCAAATAGAACACAGAGAAGTTTTTTAGAAAAATTTGATTTGATCTTTATCAGGCTCTGATACCAATTGTGGGTCCAACAATACTAATATCAAGTTCTTAGAAACAACACAATAACGATTACGAACCTGTATTGATTATAACAACGGTTACAAGGTTGATCAGATTTAAGCATGAAATGTGTTCTCTGTGTATTCTCTCTTTTTCACCTTTAAGTGTGTGTTTGTATGTGTTCTTATTATCTGATTGTGAGAGAGAGATTTAGAGATATCACCTAATATCTAATCTAGTGTGTTGAACACACTTCTTAACATAATATCTAGATATTAAATCTAGATATTATTTCTAATATAAACTAGAAACTAATATAACTAACAAAATAACTAGAAATTAACTAAGTTAAATACTATAACTTAGATATTTAAATCTAAGTAAACTAAAACAATTACATTGAATTACATTGACATTTATTACAAAAAGACATAGACTTTAATATCGAGAGTCGACGTTCCGGCTTTAGCTTCAGATTGCGATCTTCAGTTTGGATGATCTTGAATCCAATGAGACTGTGTCTTAACAATGGACACTTTACGAGCATTTTGTAGGACCGGTCTTTAAAAATCCACTTTCGAGAGATCGGGCTTTTTATAGACTTTCCGTACAACAAATCGCCCGACCATTTTGTTACTACATTTGTCTCAAGGGATGCTTACACCCATACCCATTCATTATTTACAAAAAGTTAATTTCGCATTTTTAGATTTAATTCAACAACCAAACAAATATTTTTCCCCAACTCAAAACTTGTGTAAGAAGTTCATGAAAGTCAACAATTCTCAGTAAGTCCAGTCTCTGTGGGTACGATACTCGGTACTTGTACCATTTTATTACTTGTAGTGATCCCAGTGTTGATATATACTTGTGTCCACGTTGGGAAACTCAGTGTCCACGCTTTGAGTGCACGTTATTTAGCTACCAGTAGGCATGGAAATGGGGCGGGGACCCCAATCCCCATCCTCGTCCCCAATCCCCCATCTTAGTCCCCATCCCCACCGGGGAATATGATCACATCCCCATCCCGAACGGGGAACGGGGATCCCCAACGAGGAAACGGAGATTTTTTTACAAACCAAAAAATCTTGTCAAGTAATATCCAAAACATAACAAGTAATAGACTAATTGTATTTTGATTTAGACTTTACAAAAATTACATTCCAAGTACCAACATCCAGAAAATAAAAACACCACTTGGTATTCGGCATCCTTGTCATATGTGACTGTTTCATCAAATGCTTTAGGCTCTCCATGTTTTTTATCTACCAAAAGTAAAACAAGTTAGAAAAAAAATGTAAATACATGTATAAGTTATAACAAAGAATTTAAATACTTTTTTACCTTGAAGTTCTTTTTCCGTAACCAACTTTGAGTGCACATCAATGCTCCAAGTATTTGTGAGTGGAGTCGACTATGTTGTTTTGTGACTTTGTTACTGCTCATGTTAATAGCAGATTTAGAAGCTGCCGTAGAAATCGGTATGGCTAAAACGTCTCTTGCACTCTGTTGAAACATAGGAAACTTGGAGCTGTTACATTTCCACCACATCAAGATGTCAAACCCTTCTTCATTAGGCACCAATTTCTCAGCCAAATAATCATCCAATTCACTTGTTTCCAAGATGTCATCATCACACATCATAGACTCAAAATCCAACTCCCACGTAGGTTTGTCAAAGTAGAATCATCTACGTCTACAACACTAGTGGTAGATTGTCCTTTACAAGAAGTTCCTCGATTGTCGGCATACTTCCTTTTATACTCTTCAAACAACTCAACACATAGGTTACGTATCCTCATAATCTAACTCTTCGCTTCATCGCCATAGATTTTTGGAAAGAAATAGTTTATCAACTTCAACTTATATCTAACACGATTGCTACACTCATAACCTCGTGTATGACACTCCAATATTTATTGAATTTGATCAACATTGATGATGCCATTTTCCTAATAACATCATGAGGAGAATTTTTCCATCTCAACAAAGACACTTTAATTTCACAAATCAATGGGAAAAAGATGTTTGAAGTAGGATATAAAGTTCCCGAAAACTTTTCAGTGACACGATAAAAAAACTTCAACTTTTCACAAACAATTGATGTCATTGCCCATTCATCTTCACTAGGCAAGCAAACATAACTTCTCTCCTTGCTCAAACGACTAAAAACATCCTTATACTCCAAAGCAACATTTAACATAATATATACCAAATTCCACTGTTATTCCCAGATTTGATCAAGTTCTTATCGTAACAAAATAATCAAGATGATAATCAAAATCATATGTCATTGATTCAATCACAATGATTACAAATCTCACTTTCTCTCTCTACACTTCATTCTATCTCTCTAGAATAATGTTCTAATCTGCTCTTCTCTCATCTGCTCCATATGTCTCACTAGCATTGACTTTGACTTTATTAACAAAGACTTTGACATTGATGCTTGAGAGTTGACCTTTGAGCTTTTGACTTCTTGTATTTTGACTTCTAATATTCATGATCTTGTATCCAACATAAACATGCTCTAACAATCTCCCCCTTTGGATTCAATATCATCTTTGAAAGATTTTGTAATTCAGTCTTCTCTTTAAGCTTCATCTTTACAATCTCCCCTTTGTAACAAAATTCTTCTTTAAGCACAAACATTGCAATATCCCCTTTCTTTGACTGTATTCTTCCCAAGTCTGTCTTTGAAAAAAAATATTAACAATCTCCCCCAAATATGGTAGAAATGTTCTTCAACAATCTCCCCAAAACTAACACAAAACTCTTTCAGACTTCGGAAAGAAATTATCTTCAGATTTAGCTCGAATTGCTTTAGCAAAGTAACCATAAAAGAAAATTTCTGTAAATTCTCAACACATCTTCAGAAATCTTCAACTTTGCATCCTTCTTTCACAATTATCCTTTGATCTCAAACAATTCTTTAACTTTGAAATTTATGACACAGACATTTCTTTAATTCATCTCCCCCTTTTTGATGAAATAGCATCAAAACTTTCACAAGAAATGTCTTTATATGTTCTGACTACTGATCTTACAAAGAGAGCCTCTGATTCGTTGCCAATTCGAACAAAGTATTCATCTAGATCTTTTCAAATCCAGACAAATTAGAAAAGTAACACCTGAATCAACAAATGAATCAGTTAATATGCCTGTCAGAAACACAAAGTTATTGTGTGTAACGAATACACATAGGAAAGGAGCTTTTTGATGTTCACTCCCCCAGGGCTTCCATCCAATCATCGAAACACCACAAAGGAAATTTCTATGAATGTTATGACAAGAAAACAAATTTCTTGTGTGTTCGTGCAAGTGTTAGAAAGAATTAATCACATGATGATTGCTTTTATAAGGCTCAACATTGTGTAAACCATTGAGACAACAGTAGATAAACACAGACTCAATGTGCATGATCGATGTGCGAAAGTGGGGCAGACTTCCTTCTTTTTCAATATCCAGATTTTCCAAATGAAAACCAGATAGATTATGTGTTGCGTCCCTAGAAAAATATTAAACATTTTCTTGTTAAGAAGAAAATGAGTGGTTGGTGGGTATTGTCAAGAGTTGGCATGGGCTATTTACCTATTTCAATAATGTTCACGAAGAATTGTGAAATATTAGTAATGTGGTTGCCCGGCTCAGAAAGTAGTTGGTGCAGAGTCTGTTATTCTTTTACTCTGTTGTCACACCCTCTTTCTGTTAATCATTAAGCTCACATCTAACCAAACTCTCTTTTCCATTTTACCTCAACGCACAACCCACACTCATTTCTTTTCGACTCCTCACACTCAATCACTATGGATTAACTTCTTGGGTAGGAAACACTGGTTAACGTGAATCCATAGAAGGTCATTTAAGTCCTAGCACAAAGAACCAATATTTTCCTAAGAAGCATATGTTGCTCAAAAATGGTTTAACTTGAACAGTTAAAGCTCAAATACAAGTCAGATGTTTGTATGCTCAGAATATAATCATGAAGATATGAGCATTTTAAACATTGAAGATAATTTCAAACAAGTAAATTGAATGAATAGACATGAATGCAAGAAACTTGTTTGATAATCTGACATTGTATGAAAATGATCAGAAAGAAATGATATATCTGTTTAGGTTTATGGTCAAAAATAATGGATATTGTCTATATGAAACAAAATATAGACATTCTTGAAAGAACGTTTCGAAATGAATTAACGCTCAATATTCGTTGAAGTTCAAGCGGGGTGTCTTACCATCGAAAAATATGTTTCAAATTTGAGACATGGTAAGAACATTTTAAACAAGAAGTTAACCGGTTTGTGTGAATACTTGAAAGTATATAGAAAAGACAATACGCAAGTATTTATCTCTGGAAACACACGGTTTGTAAAACATTCAAACTCAAATAAAATGAAAACATTTAAAATCAAACTTCCAATTCATGAAATCTGTTTAAGAATCGGGAAGTGGTTTGAACATTTAAGAATATGTTTTCTATGATTGAAAGTCGTCCTTCTTTCAACCATATATGAGATTAAGATAAGAAATGTAACCTTGTCGTTCTGTCTAAAATGTCATGAAGTCACGCTTAAAGTCGTAATGATATGATCTTGATAGCTGCTCTCAATCTGCAAAAATCTCAAAGTCATGTCAAAGCAACTTTATTCACAAAATTTATTGAAAAATAAACAACAGAAAGCAGTAAAACATTGAGTGAACGAGTTCTGGTCTGAATTAATCAGAAATCATAATTCATACTCCCCCTGAAAATATGCATCTGTAATTTGTCAGTGAAAAAACACATGATAGAGATCTACAACTCCTCCTGAAGTGTAGTTCGTCATATCTTCCGAATACATATTTCCAGAAACATATGTACTCCCCCTTAAAGGTTGATGTCCTCATCTGAGTATCGTAGTACATCCTCATATCATCTCGGGAGTATTGTCTCTTTCATCGTTGAAGAGCGAGTCCTAAACTGTTGTGTTTAGAAGTCAAACTTCTTATCTTTGAAGTACGGGTCCTGAACTGTAGTATTCAAAAGCCAACCATCGGTTCTCTTACTCCCCCTTGACATTAGATGCCTGCAACACAGAATCATCTTTCGGCTTTGGTACCCTCTGGTATTTGGGTCCATGTTTGTTAGTTGCAGTTCTAATAGGAGTAACAGAATAAGAACCATACCAGTAATGATCACTAGACTTATGAACAAAATCATATGTATGACAATAAGAACAATGCCTTTTCCTAGATAACCTGATCATTTGATCTCTCGAATAAGAAAAATCAGATTTACCTTTCAGCACTTTGTTCTTCTTTGCACTTGATGCATGTACAAATGATTTGTTTTCTTTCTTCTTTCCTTTCTTTTCTTCCTTCTTCTCATCCTTCTTTTCTTCATCTACTGGTTTTACCTTCCAAACCAACTTTTCTTCTTCATATCCCCTTCTTCTCCTTTTTCTTTATGTACCTGAACCATCTACATTTCTATCAAAGAAAATGTTAGGTGTACGAATCTGATCAAATGAATTGATTAACCTTTCTGTAGAAACAGGTTTCTTATGTGAGCTTGCAGCTGTCTTGAACGCACATTCAGAGGTTCTGCAACGATTGATCCGGTCTTCTGTTCCTCAAGTTTATCGAACGACTCCACAGGTTCAGTTACCTCCAGCTTTTCTTCCCCTAGGTTCAGAGCAATTTGGAAGTCAAGTTTTGCTCTGTGTTTGACATAGGCCTCCATTGCCCGTCTGACTTCAACCATGCCCATCCTGATTTCCCTTGTTCCATGATCATATCTGGCAGAGCAATAGGCATATAAATGTGGTAAATCATATGGATTTAGATTTACGAGATCATTATCATTGAACTCGTAAATCTTCTGATCAGATCGAGTTACCACATAGTGCCTATAGATGATCTTGTTGTAAGGAAAGGTCTTCTCTGAGATTTTGTTGATTTTGATGATTGAATCATCAAAGAGGACCTGTGTTCTTTGTCTGGTTTTATCTCTCACAAATCTTCGCTCATAGTCCGGCATGTCCTCTCTGATCCTTGGATTCAGAGGAATGACTAGAGTGTCTGCCATATTGAATTCACAGTAGATGTATCTGAAGTGGTCTTCTATGGAAGCTTCGGGATTTGATTCAAGGAATGTAGGAGGTTTAGTGAACACTTTGACTAGTAGACCGATGCTTGCCTTCTGAACAGGATTCTCTGAAGGAGCCTGTTCATCAGCAACCATGGTTTCTGGTTCCTTCGTCTGTGGAGGATCTTCTGATGTGGGTTCAGAGATGTAGCCATCTATCTCTGGTGATTCCCTCAGCTCTGTTGCTGTTGAAGTATGATGTGGTTGAGCATTCTTGAATACATACTCTTAAACATCAATTACTTGAATCTGTTCTTCAGCAACTTCTTTTCCAGAATCTGATTTTTCTTCTTTTTCAGATTCTGGTTCTGCTTTTTCAGTCTCTGATTCGTAAGCATCTCTCATCACATAAGTTGGTCTTTCTAGTGATGAGAATGCATCTTCTGATGTAGAGAAGTCTACTAGCTGTTCGTCTTCATCTTCTTCTAGAGCTCCAATAGTTTCTGGAATTGCAGCTATTATTGGAACTATTGGAGCACTCGAAGTGGATGGTGGCAATAAAGATAACAGGTACTAGCGACTTTAGAGTTGCCTGGTTATCTTCAGCAGAGGTTGAGGTTGAACGTCTCTCTGTTCCTTTTTCCTTGCTTTGGTTTGATTCAGAGGGAGTGGACTCCTTTTGTGTTTCAATAGTTTTTGGTGTAGGAGTCTTCTCCCCCTTATGAAGATCGGATGACCCCTGAGGTTGGTCATCATGGTCATCAGAGTCTTCAATCTTTTTGTTCTGCTGAGTGGTCTTGGAGACGAACTTGCTAGAGATATTCATTACGTTGTTGGTGATCTTCTTAGAGAAGTTGTGGAGGTCAGCCTTTGTAACAAATTCGGATGTAGCAGGAGCAGCAGCAGAGGAGGTAGGGATCTTTACAAGTACCTCTGCCAAAGAACGCAAGACTTCCTCTTTGAATTGAGAAAAATCTGCATGTGTTGGAGTGGGGGAAGAGGGAGTTGGAATCGCCTTGAGGAGCTTTGTGGTGGAATTCTGAATTTCTATGGATAGAACCGAGTCATTTTTGATGACCAGGCTTTCCAGAACATCCAGTTTATCGTTCTGAGAGATTATGGTCGTGCGCAGCTCAGAGACCTCTGAAGTAAGCTTTGCAACTTCAGAGTGAGAGGCAGAGGCCTCTGAGGTCTTCTCTATTTGAAGTTTAATCTCCTTCAGAGATTCTCTGATTTCATCACCAAAGATTCTGAACTCCTCTTTGGTAACGTAATCAGAGGGGGTGACCTTAGTATCAACACATGATTCTAAGTTTCCCTCGAGTTCAGAGGGGCCTTCTTTCGGAGTTGGCTTGATATTGACTCCGGAAGGACTTCCCATTAATCCTTGGGGACCCTTTTTCAAGGATTTCCCTATAATGGTTCTGATTGGTCTCTGATCATCAGAGTCAGAATCTGATGATGAGAAATGAATGTGGGTTGAAACCTTGCTGGCAGGCTAAGGAGTCCATGTACAAGAAGGTCATGCCGTTCTTTTTCTGACAGGCAATCCTTACGAGAGATCGTAGGTCTCTTCTGATCTAAGGGACGGTCCAACTTTTTATGAGCCACAAAGGCATCATGTGTGTGTGGAGGTGACATACTCTAGGGTGAATGAGTATTTTTATCTTGGTCTAAGTCCTGTTGGGAGGACTTAGCCGTATCAGATGTTTCCCCTTTGGTGCGTGCTTCAGAGGTAGAAGTAGATACCTCTGAGCGGCTTGGATGGGAAGGGTTCGAGGTGTGCACATCTGTTTCAATGTCCACTGATGCTGGACCACCTTGGACAGTAGATGTGTTTGCACGGGGATTTGGGCTTTGGAATCTCTCATGTGTGCCAACAAGGACATCTTTTTCTACCTCACCGCCCTCAGATTCTATGTTTAGAAACTCACCCTCTGGAATTCTCTCTTCCTCACCTTCCTCTGCTCTGACAGAGTTATTCTCTTCATCAGAGGGAGGGTTCTCTTGTTTTCTCTTCCTTACTCTCTCAGAGCCACCCTCTGGTTGCGCTCTGTTAACGTTTTGAGCAGTATCAGATATATCACTCTCTGATTCAGGCTCAGGCTCAGAACCTAAGTGTGTTGGGGATCCCATCATCGGTTCTGATGATTAGGCAACACGACTAAGTAGGAGATGGGTATTAGAGTCAGCAGGAATTACCTCAATCATGGTGTGTGGGAAACGTCGGTCATTTGGATAAGGAGGAACCTCTGTAGCTTTGAACGAGTTCATCATAAACAGAGGTGTCCTTGGGCCCTCCTCAGTGATGGAGAATTTCTCCATTGCTCGTTGAATGACCACAGAGATGAATCTGGGAAACAGTACCGAAATTGGTTGTTTTCCTTTGGCCAAGTCTTTGTTCTTCTTGTCCACCGCCGTCAGCATCTCACAGAAGAGAATGTGAGCCATATTTATGCTTCTATTGAAGAAGAGAGCATACATTATGGCTAGAATCGCTGGATGAATCTGATCCTGGCTTCCAATCTTGCAGGTAATTGTTTGGTTGAGAACACTAAACATAAAGTTCCACTTGGGAGGCAGGTACTGACGTCTGAATTGACTTAGGCGTGTGATTTCCCTGTTGTAGCCTAAGTGGTGGAAGAACTGAAGAAGGACTTCTTGAGTTGGTGGTTTCTCAAAGGTTTCTATTTGAAGATCAGTTTTCGTGAGCAGGTTGAATCGGCGAGTTAGGGTTTGTGGGGTGATTCTTATGTTCATGCTTTGTTCACCTAGGTCAATGTACCCAACTAGTCCTTCCTTTTCATCATCGTATTCACTTGAATACCACCATTGTTGGACAAAGCGTAGAGGAATATCTGAGGCATGTTTGGTGAGGACATCGTTGAGTTCGCAGTTGGTCAAAAAGTCGAGGATTGGGCGAAACTGCTCATCGTATTTGGTTGGGGTGACGTTCAGAAAGTAGTTGTTACCTTTTACTGGAACATCGAACTGTGCCATATTCAAGCTTGGAACAAGTTTGCTGGAGTTATCTGAAGTTTGGGAATGAGCCCCCATTGTTGCAGGTTTTTGAGAAAGATGAGAGCTTAGAAAGAGAGATTTGGGATTTTGGATTCTGAGAGCGTAAAGAATAATGAGAAGAGAAAAAGGGTTTTTATGGACAGAAAAAGAAAGGTAGAGGGAGAGGTTATGGAAACGGCGATTGAGAGTTCCAATGTCAGAAAGGACGTTCCATCATCCCCTAATTAATAGGTGACACGTTGAGGTGTGTAGGGGAGAGCCGCTTGGTGTCAGAAAACCGCCAGTTGGGTTTTTGAAAAGAAACGAATGGTTATCCAAAAGATTTATTATTAAAAGAATTTCCTGGAATATTCGTTTAATGAGAAAAGATCAGAAGCTCTGATATAAATATCAGAGACAAGATCAGAGGCTCTGATATAAATATCAGAGAAGCTCACTTTCTCCCCCTTGAAAGATGAAAGGTTCTTTGTCTCCCCCTTGACCAAAGAATGAAGTCTTTATCTTCTCCCCCTTGACACATGCTTGGAGATACAAAAGAATGATTTTTACCATTTGTGAAAAAGTCCAGAGGCTCTGATGAATAGATCAGAGACTCTGATGTTTTCCTGTGTTAGGCAGACATGTTCAACATACCCAACTTGCTAATTAAGAAATTGAACCTTCGTTCATCTAAAGCTTTTGTGAAAATATCAGCAAGTTGAAGTTCAGTTGGTACAAAATACATCTCTATTGTTCCCTTTTCAACATGATCTTTCAGAAAGTGGTACCTTACATCGATGTGCTTGGTTTTGGAGTGCTGTACTGGATTGGCAGAGATGGCTATGGCACTTTTTGAATCACACAGAATTGGAATTCTGTCATATTGTAAGCCATAGTCTCGGAGTTGAGTTTGCATCCATATGACTTGAGAGCAACAACTAGCAGCAGCAACATATTCTGCCTCTACTGTGGAAGTTGAAACACAGTTTTGCTTCTTGGATGTCCAACTTACCAGCTTATTGCCTAATAACTGACAGCACCCAGAGGTACTTTTTCTGTCAAGCTTGCATCCTGCATGATCTGCATTAGTGTAAGTTGTTAAATCAAAACTAGAAAGTTTTGGATACCAGAGGCCTAATGATGGTGACCCTCTTAGGTATCTGAAAATTCGTTTGACATCAGATAAATGAGATTCTTTTGGATTTGCTTGATATCTAGCACAAAGACATGTTGCAAACATTATGTCAGGCCTACTTGCAGTTAAGTATAATAGTGAACCTATCATGCATCTGTAGGTTTTGACATCTACAGATTTTCCCGAAAGATCAGAGTCAAGCTTGACTCCTGTGGCAATAGGGGTTTTCATAGAGGTTGAATCATTGAGTCTGTATTTTTTTAAAATGTCAGAGACATACTTAGATTGAGTTATAAAAGTACCCTCTAATGTTTGCTTTACTTGTAAGCCTAGAAAGAATGTTAATTCTCCCATAAGACTCATCTCAAATTTACTCTTCATCAACTCTGAAAACTTATCACAATACTTTTGATTTGTAGAGCCAAATATAATGTCATCAACATATATCTGTACTAAGAGCATCTCATTTTTGTACCTTTTTATGAACAAGGTTGTATCTATTGTACCTTTTTCAAAACCATTATTTATCAGAAATGTGGATAGAGTAGCATACCATGCTCTTGGAGCTTGTTTAAGTCCGTATAGAGCTTTATCAAGATAATAAACATGGTTTGGAAACTCTGTATTCTCAAAACCAGGTGGTTGCTGGACATAAACCTCTTCATTTAATTTACCATTCAGAAAGGCAGATTTAACATCCATCTGATATACTTTGAACCCTTTGTGTGCAGCATAGGCTAAGAAGATTCTAATTGCTTCTAGCCTAGCCACAGGTGCAAAGGTTTCATCATAATCAATGCCCTCTTCTTGGCAATATCCCTTAGCAACCAACCTAGCTTTGTTTCTGATTATAATGCCATCCTCATCCTTTTTATTTCTGAAGACCCATTTAGTTCCAATTGCAAATTTTCTTTTAGGAAGGGGAACTAAGGTCCAGACTTTGTTTCTTTCAAACTCTTGAAGCTCATTCTGCATTGCAGAGATCCAATGAGGATCTTCAAGAGCTTCATTTACCTTCTTTGGTTCAATGATGCTTAAAAAATTTACAAAAAAGCATTCATTGATTGTGGCTGATCTTGTTTTGACATCCTCTGAAGGTGATCCAATGATCTGATCATGGGGATGATCCTTTTTCCATCTTGTGAGTGGAGCATGAACATGAGGTGGAGTTTGAGCTTCAGAGATGACAGTTGGAGACATCTCTGTTGTGCAGAGCAGAGGCTCTGATGTTCATTCCGGAGGCTCATGATTTGATTCCAGAGGCTCTGAAGTTGATACCAGAGGCTCTGAAGTTGATTCATTTCTTGGACCTGCATTCAAGGAAGCAGAAGTTGTAACTTCAGAGGGACCAGATAGATTTGTACCTGACGTTTGTGGTTCCTTTGAAGTTGCTCTTTGAATATCTCTGAAAAGAAACTCTGAGTTTTCATCATCAAAGAAGTCTTCGAAAATTTTGCTGAGTTCGGATTCTCTTATCTTTGATGATTCAGAGATGTTTTTGGCAATTTGATTGATATCTTTGCTGGCCAGACTTTTGTCATCATCAAAAGACACATTGATACTCTCTTGGATTGTTCTGGTTCTTTGATTGACCCCTCTGAAAGCTTTTGAGACTAATGAATAACCAATGAATTTGCCTTCATCTGCTTTTTTGTCAAACTTTCCAAGAGACTCTCTATCATTTAGAATATAACATCTGCATCCAAAAACATGGAAATATTTAACATTAGGTTTCCTGTTGTTAATGAGTTCATAAGATGTTTTCTTGAATCTTTTGACAATTGTAGCTCTGTTTTGTGCGAAACAGGCTGTTGCCACTGCCTCTGCCCAAAAGTTTGTGGGAAGTTCTGATCCTGCAAGCATAGTTCTTGCAGCTTCGACCAGTGTTCTGTTTTTCCTCTCAACAACACCATTTTGTTGAGGTGTTTTAGCTGCAGAGAAGTTCGGAGTTATGCCTTCCTCTGAAAGATATGAGTTGATTTTTGCATTTCTGAACTCTGTTCCATTATCACTTCTCAGTTTCTGAACTTTGGTATCAAACAGAACCTGCAATCTTTTTAACAATCGTATTAAAATATCAGGGACATCAGACTTGGCTCTGATGAATTCTATCCAAGTATATCTAGAGTATTCGTCAATCAAAACGAGGATATACTTTTTACCTGACAAGCTCTGTACAGAGATAGGACCACAGAGGTCCACATGAAGCATATGCAGAGGTTTTGGACAATTATTATCACTTTTGGTCTTGTGGGAAGATCTTTTCATTTTTCCCATTTCACAAGCAGAACAAAGATGATCTTTGTTAAACTTCAGAGATGGCAATCCCTTAACCAGATTTAGTTTGACCAATTTATCAAGTGAAGAAAAGTTCAGATGTGAGAACTTTTTATGCCAGAGCCAAACATCTTCACTGTTCAGAGATACTAGACAGAGTTTCTCTGAGTCAGTTTTTATGTGTTTGGAAAAATTCATTTTGTATAAATTTCCCTTTCTGTCAGCTCTGAGCATTTCTTGACCTGTTTTTTAGTGAAGTAGTGAACAACGTTTTTCTTGAAATTTCACATCAAAACCATGGTCACAAAGTTGACTTATGCTGATCAAGTTATACTTTAACCCATCAACATAAGCAACCTTTGATACTGAAACATTACCTCTTGTAAGCTCACCATAACCCTTAATTTGTCCTTGCATATTGTCTCCAAAAGTTACTGCTCCTCCAGATTTAGCTTTGAAAGAGGATAGTAACTTTTTATCTCCAGTCATATGCCTTGAACATCCAGAATCTAAGTACCAGATCGGCATTGACTGTTTCTGCAAGACAAATTAGATTTTCTTAGGTACCCATCTCATTATGGGTCCTATTTTGTTAGACTTCTGATTATCTTTTTGAAATTTTGCCTTCTTATCTTTTGATGTTTTGGCAGAATTGTCCTTTTTTTTTAGGCGTTGTCTCTGAATTTTTATTCAGAGATTGATTGAGAAAACAGTGAAAACCTTTGAAGTGATTTTTTAGTTTCATCAAGAGTTGGATGCAATTGCACTTTACTGAGCAAGAAGAAGTAGAGGCAAAGGATTTCATTTCATTAAATGCATTCGATACATTATGATTCCTTTTTGAATTAGTACTAGGAATATTACATGTATTCCTAACTACTTCTTTTCTTTTAGCTTGAGAGACAGCCTTCTTTTCAATTTGCCTTCTCTTGTTCAGAAACATCCTCTTCTCTTTGTTGCTCACTTCACAAACAGGATCAGAATGGTTAATTTCTTGCCATTTTCCTTTTTGTCCAGGAGTAAACTTGATTGATTTATAAGTGTAGAGTTGAGAAGTGATAGTTTTATTCTTTGCCTTTTCTTGTATTCTTTTTCAAGTTCCAGAGAAGTTTTTGCTTGCGGACACATTTCTGCAAAGTCAGGACATATTGGTATTCTGGGTTTAATTTTTAAGATAGAAATAGGAATGTTCAAAATTTCAGAACCAACAGTATCTATCTTTTTATGAATTACTTTCTCTGGTTTGTAGAAAATATGTTCATCTACCTCTAGATCAGATTCTGAATCAGAGTCAAGAAAGTCTCGTTCAGTCTTACCAGAGATAACTACCTCTGATGGTTTCTCAATTTTCTTAGGTCTGGAGACTTTGATGATTCTTTTCATGCTTTCTTTCTTCTCTAAATCAGCTATGATGTTTTCTTGATTTATTTTCTTGATGTCATCCGCAAATGTAGTTCTGATGCATTCATCAGAGAATGGTGAATACAGAGGGGCATCTGGATTAAGTGAACTCTGAGGTTCATCTTCAGAAGTACTTGCTTCAGAGGTACTTTGTTCAGATGTCTCTGACTCATCTTTGATAAATGCATTGAACTTGAAAATCTCTTTAGGATCATTGCTCTGAGGTTTTGTGAAAAATACCTCTGAAGATTCTTTCTCTATTTTTAAGATAGAATTTGGAAAGTTTTGAACTTCAGAGTATGCAACATTTTTAAAGTTCAGAGCCCTAGTTTTTGATCTCTCTGAGGTTTTTATTCTCTTGAAATTGTTCAGAGATGGAGAGTCAGAGCTCTGGACCTTTCCTTTACAGAAAGTGGAAGAAAGTGAAGTTTTCTTCAATCCAGTGAATGGATCCAATTCATTGAATCCAATCCCTTGAGTATCCATTTGAGAGTTTATCTTTATATGAACATCCTGAGCATCAAGATAACTTTTGATTTGAAGTTCTTTCCTTTCCAGAGATTGATGTAAGATTTCTCTTTCTTTTTGGAAAAAATTGGTTAAGGCAACAGAATTGAGTCTTTCATACTCAGATTTTTTTACTTCTTCTTCTTTAACTTTTAAAACTTTCTCAAGTTCTTTGAATTTTTCTGAAAATGATTTTTCCTTTTGTTTCTGAGCTTTTTCAAGATCAGATTTTTCAACAAAAATATCTCTCTTTTCTGATTTAAGAAGATCTTTTTCTCTTTTGTAAAAATTAAGATCTTTTGTCATTTGTTTTGCTTTTTCTTTTTCCTCAACAAGTTTTTGTTTTAGGATTTGAAATGCATCTGTTAGTTTAATAACATCCAATTCAAGATCACTTTCAGAGGTGGAAGGAGAGTTTACCTTTTCAGAGTAGTCCTCTGATGATCCGTCACTTCGATCATCTGTGAACGCCATACCACAGAGATTGGTGGGTTCTTCCTCTCCATCGCTTGTTGAGTCTGACAGCCAGTCTTCCATCTCTGCTACAAGTACTCTTTCTTTGACATTGTATTTGTACTTGTTTTTGTAGTATTCTTCATCCTTGATGAGTCTACCTCTGCAGTTGGCGGAGTAATGGCCTAGCTTTCCACATCTAAAACATCTTCCATCGTTTTGGTTTTATGGAAGAGCAGTGTCTGATTCTGTCTTATGTGCTTGTACTTGTGGTTGTGGCTTGAAGTACCTCTGAGGTTGAGGATACCTCGGCTGAAATGATTGTTGAGATCTTGATTGTTGAGTAGAATCATGATTGGTGAAATGAACGCCCTTTTGATCACTATGCAGAGTAGATCTGGGCTCTTGTTGATATTCAGTTTTCTGAAATCTTCTTTTTGGATTTCCTCTTCTTTCTTCATCATCTCTTCTTCCTTCAAAGACTTTCTTGCCAAATTTCTTGTTAAATTGATGGGTGATTAATGCAAGAGATTTGGCAAAGGCATTGATGTCATCATCTGAGTCAGAATCTGAGTGTTCAACTTCTCCAGACATCAGAACCTTTTTGGATTTTCTTTTAGATTCCCTTTTTGAACAATTGTCTTTTTCTGCATTTCTGCATTCTTGTGATACACCCTTCTGTTTTGACATGAGTGCAAGTGGACCACCTAAAGAGGTTTTTGATTTTTGTTTAACAACTTCTTTTTCCTGTGCTACCAAGGTACCATAAATGTCAGTCAATGACCATGATTCAAGATTTTGATTGGCTTGTATCGACATTGATAGTTGTGACCATTCTTCATTTAGACTTTTAAGAAAGAGAACATTGTTTTCTTCTTTTGTTCTCATGACCCCAAATTTTCTGCATTTGTTAATGAGGATGTTAAACCTTGAGTATGTTTGATGTAAGGTTTCTTCGGGTAATGCATGAAAATCATGATATTCATTGATACAAAGATTTCTCCTGTTCTTTTGAATTTGTAGGCCTCCTTCAAGTTGATTTAACAACTGATCCCATATCTCTTTTGCAGTTACGCAAGAATCAAGTTCTAGGAAGATATCATTGGGAATGGCCATTATAAGTAATCTAACAGCTTTTGAATCATTATCCATCATGTTAGTTTCTTCATCCGTAAAGTTTGAAGTTTTCTTTTCATAGTAAGCAGGGATTTCAGCAGTATCTGCTGTTGCTGGAACTCTTGGTACCAACACCATTGGTTGGTGAGGTTCATCGTTCACTGATCTTAACAGATCCCTGTCCATGCCTTCTAAGAAATTTACCATCCTTATTTTCCATTGAGGATATTCATCCCTTAGAAGTGTAGGAGGTTTGGTTAATGATCCGGCTGTATAAATGGCACTTATGCTTGAGTTTGCCATTTTTGTGAAGAAAAGATGAAGATTTGAAGAACTGGTGCTTTTCTATGAAGATCTTTCTATTAAATGATGTAACTGTGATTTACTTTTAAATCTGGAGCATATGAAGTGTAATAAACCAGGGTTTACACAAACATGCACAAATAATAAAAGCTTGAATCAGTAAGAATTAAATCTATCCGAGTATGCAGATATGATCTTTCTTTGTTTTAGAAAACAAAGGAGGCTCTGATACCAATTGTTGGATCCCAGATTTAATCTTATAACAATAATGATATAAACAACAAGAGTATAAACAGCGGAAGCAATATAGTTTAATATCAAAAGCAGATTCAAATATCACAGTTCATATATAAAGCAAATAGAAAGAACAAGATCTTCGTGAGATATATTCAGTTGATTCTTCTTATACAAGATATCAAAAAGCACACTTTTGTCAAAGGAGTGATGGTCCTATTTATAGGACCATAAAGTAAACAGTGTACTATTCTGACAATTAAAAGCATGCTTGAACAGTGTCTTACCTAATAGGTAAGCTTAAGACATGCTTGAACAGTAACCTACTCTATAAAGTAAATCTTATCACTAAGTGATTGGTTATCTGTTCTGATACTTCAGGAGTCTTCAGCGTCATCTTCAGAGAGAATGTCTTCAGAGCTCTGACGTTGTCTTCAGAGCCTCTGATGAAGCCATCTCTGATGTTTTCTGCTGAAAGTTGCAATCTCTGATAAGTACTTCAGAGGCAGGTTTGTCCTCTGAAGTCTTCGTCCTCTAAAGTCTATCTTTGGAAGTCCTCTGAAATAGGACTTGGTTATTTTCAACACTTTAACATAAGAATTGGAGCTAACAACTTAAGTTCAACTTCAGTCGGCACATTTCCAACTACACGAGTTGTTGTGACTGGTTTCATAACCCCTTCTTCAATAGATGTCCTTATGAACTCACCCAGCTCATGTCTGTCAATGAAGTTCAGAAACCGATCCTTCCACTGTTCGTATTCTCCTTTGAAGAGAACTGGTGGCTTGGTGTCAGTTCCTATTGCGAGGGCTTCTTTGGATGTCATTCTGAAGAAAACTCTAAGTGTGGAATAGAAGCTTTGCGTTTGAGAAGGTTTGCGTTTCAAGTTGGGAGCGCAAAGTTGAGGTTTGCGTTTCTAAAGGTAAGCGCAAAGTAAGGTTTGCGGGTCTAGTTGGAAGCGCAAAGTTCAGGTTTGCGGGTCTAGTTGGAAGCGCAAAGTAGAGATTTGCGGGTCTAGTTGGAAGCGCAAAGTTGAGGTTTGCGTTTCTGACTTGATCCGAGAAGTGAAGTTTGAGGTTTGCGATTGCTCTTTGAAGCGAGAAGTGTACTTTGCGTTTGGCTTGAGAGGCGCAAAGTGAGGTTTGCGGGTCTCTCGAGGAGCGCAAAGTTGGACTTTGCGTTCACTTGAGGAGCGCAAAGTTGGACTTTGCGTTTGTTGATGGACGCGCAAAGTGAAGTTTTTGCGATTGTAGTGGGAGGCGCAAAGTTGGACTTTGCGTTTCAGGCTAGATGCGCAAAGTTTGACTTTGCGTGTGTTCTTCTTTTGCTTTGCGATTTTTCGTCCTGTTCTATGAAAAATCAACTGAAACTTGTTTTCTTTGTCGATTAGCAGTACAAATCTCTACCAATATGTCTAGAATCACTTCTAGAACTGAATGTAAGCACTCGATCTCACTAAAACACACTATTTGAAGAAAAATTTTATCGCACGGTGACTTTTTGTTCTCGACAGATTCCTCACTAAATTCACAAATTTGAACTCGAAAAAGCTTAATACTGAAATTAATCAACAACAACTCTATCTAGCATGCTAATCGATCACAACCTGATCGATTTTAACACCTAAAACACTTAAACACTCGAAATCACTTTTTCAAATAGAACACAGAGACGTTTTTCAGAAAAATTTGATTTGATCTTTATCAGGCTCTGATACCAATTGTGGGTCCAACAATACTAATATTAAGTTCTTAGAAACAACACAATAACGATTACCAACCTGTATTGATTATAACAACGGTTACAAGGTTGATCAGATTTAAGCATGAAATGTGTTCTATGTGTATTCTCTCTTTTTCACCTTTAAGTGTGTGTGTGTGTATGTGTTCTTATTATCTGATTGTGAGAGAGAGATTTAGAGATATCACCTAATATCTAATCTAGTGTGTTGAACACACTTCTTAACATAATATCTAGATATTAAATCTAGATATTATTTCTAATATAAACTAGAAACTAATATAACTAACAAAATAACTAGAAATTAACTAAGTTAAATACTATAACTTAGATATTTAAATCTAAGTAAACTAAAACAATTACATTGAATTACATTGACATTTATTACAAAAAGACATAGACTTTAATATCGAGAGTCGACGTTCCGGCTTTAGCTTCAGATTGCGATCTTCAGTTTGGATGATCTTGAATCCAATGAGACTGTGTCTTAACAATGGACACTTTACGAGCATTTTTAGGACCGGTCTTTAAAAATCCACTTTCGAGAGATCGGGCTTTTTATAGACTTTACGTACAACAAAGCGCCCGACCATTTTGTTACTACATTTGTCTCAAGGGATGCTTACACCCATACCCATTCTTTATTTATAAAAAATTAATTTCGCATTTTTAGATTTAATTCAACAACCAAACAAATATTTTTCCCCAACTCGAAACTTGTGTAAGAAGTTCATGAAAGTCAACAATTCTCAGTAAGTCCAGTCTCTGTGGGTACGATACTCGGTACTTGTACCATTTTATTACTTGTAGTGATCCCAGTGTTGATATACACTTGTGTCCACGCAGGGAAACTCAGTGTCCACGCTTTGAGTGCACGTTATTTAGCTACCAGTAGGCATGGAAATAGGGCGGGGACCCCAATCCCCATCCTCGTCCCCAATACCCCATCTTCGTCCCCATCCCCACCGGGGAATATGATCACATCCCCATCCCGAACGGGGAACGGGGATCCCCAACGAGGAAACGGAGATTTTTTTACAAACCAAAAAATCTTGTCAAGTAATATCCAAAACATAACAAGTAATAGACTAATTGTATTTTGATTTAGACTTTACAAAAATTACATTCCAAGTACCAACATCCAAAAAATAAAAACACCACTTGGTATTCGGCATCCTCGTCATATGTGACTGTTTCATCAAATGCTTTAGGCTCTCCATGTTTTTTATCTACCAAAAGTAAAACAAGTTAGAAAAAAATGTAAATACATGTATAAGTTATAACTAAGAATTTAAATAATTTTTTACCTTGAAGTTCTTTTTCCGTAACCAACTTTGAGTGCACATCAATGCTCCAAGTATTTGTGAGTGGAGTCGACTATTTTGTTTTGTGACTTTGTTACTGCTCATGCTAATAGCAGATTTAGAAGCTGCCGTAGAAATCGGTATGGCTAAAACGTCTCTTGCACTCTGTTGAAACATAGGAAACTTGGAGCTGTTACATTTCCACCACATCAAGATGTCAAACCCTTCTTCATTAGGCACCAATTTCTCGGCCAAATAATCATCCAATTCACTTGTTTCCAAGATGTCATCATCACACATCATAGACTCAAAATCCAACTCTCACGTAGGTTTGTCAAAGTAGAATCATCTACGTCTACAACACTAGTGGTAGATTGTCCTTTACAAGAAGTTCCTCGATTGTCGGCATACTTCCTTTTATACTCTTCAAACAACTCAACACATAGGTTACGTGTCCTCATAATCTAACTCTTCGCTTCATCTCCATAGATTTTTGGAAAGAAATAGTTTATCAACTTCAACTTATATCTAACACGATTGCTACACTCATAACCTCGTGTATGACACTCCAATATTTATTGAATTTGATCAACATTGATGATGCCATTTTCCTAATAACATCATGAGGAGAATTTTTCCATCTCAACAAAGACACTTTAATTTCACAAATCAATGGGAAAAAGATGTTTGAAGTAGGATATAAAGTTCCCGAAAACTTTTCAGTGACACGATAAAACAACTTCAACTTTTCACAAACAATTGATGTCATTGCCCATTCATCTTTACTAGGCAAGCAAACATAACTTCTCTCCTTGCTCAAACGACTAAAAACATCCTTATACTCCAAAGCAACATTTAACATAATATATACCAAATTCCACTGTTATTCCCAGATTTGATCAAGTTCTTATCGTAACAAAATAATCAAGATGATAATCAAAATCATATGTCATTGATTCAATCACAATGATTACAAATCTCACTTTCTCTCTCTACACTAATTCTCTCTCTCTAGAATAATGTTCTAATCTGCTCTTCTCTCATCTGCTCCATATGTCTCACTCACTGATAGATACACCAAAGATTACAAGGAAAGAACTATTTATACTAACACACAAATACAAGAAACAAAACAATAGCTTTGACTTTGACTTTATTAACAAAGACTTTGACATTGATGCTTGAGAGTTGACCTTTGAGCTTTTCACTTCTTGTATTTTGACTTCTAATATTCATGATCTTGTATCCAACATAAACATGCTCTAACAATCTCCCCCTTTGGATTCAATATCATCTTTGAAAGATTTTGTAATTCAGTCTTCTCTTTAAGCTTCAGCTTTACAATCTCCCCTTTGTAACAAATTTCTTCTTTAAGCACAAACATTGCAATCTCCCCTTTCTTTGACTGTATTCTGTTGGGATTTTACGTTCAAAAGAGAGTTTCAAAAACCACAAAATAAATTTTGAGCAACGGAAGCAAAATAAAATTTTGAACATAAACAAAATTAAACAAGTTTTAACTCCCACAATAAGATCTTGTTACATGCATGTAAAGATTTAACTAGGAAATAAAAGTTTGGAACTACAACCTTTGAAGCCTTTGGATCCTCACGGGAGGTTGATCGTTGATGATGAATGTAGAACCCAAAATAGAGTTCCTCTATTGGTATCCACCAACAAGCTCCAACACTATAGAATGCTAGTTCCTTCTTGAAGATGCAAAAAGATTCTTCACCAAAACTACAATAGTTTTGTAGAAGAAAAACAACCACCACTTGTTGGTGGTGTTTGGCCGAAAATGTAGAAGGGGAAGGAAGAAGGAGAAAAGTTCATACATTCTTTTATGAGAAAAACACTCTCTTAATAACCCATGGTATAGATTTGATGGTTTCCAAGAACCACCCAATCCACCAATGACCTTCCATCCTTCCATGCATATTTTTCTTTTTAACCTTCTAGTTTAGGACTTGACCATGCAAGACTTTCTTTCTTGGTCCTTCTAGTTTGAATTTGTTAAAATCCATATTTTAACAATTCAAACTTTATAATTATAAGTCCCTCTTTTAATTCTAGTTATATATAAGTTTATAAGTTAACTAGAATCCTTTTATTGCATCAATTATTATGAATCACATTCAATAATAATTTTCAAGAATTATTAATATTTATCAAAAATCAAAATTCTTATAAATATTAATTTGGTGTCTACTTGTTTTTGGTGTGACCCTATAGGATCATAAATTACCGGCAATATTATTTTATAATCATTCTTGAGCATATAGAACCAACAATCTCCCACTTGCTCAAGATTGTATTATAGAATAATATAGACAGTGGTGGACGTCTAGCAACATCTCACTGCCCCCAGCAACGTATGACTGTATGTGCCATTCATCAACATCCAATTCCCACAAGCTCAAAACTTTAATTGATGTATAAGGTGTGATATCAGTTATCCCTTTGTTCGGACATCATGTTGAACATGAGACATGGATCGTAATCATTCTCATATGTCGTTCAACTTTTGGTAAGGCGCCTTAGATGTCTCACTCTTAAACCATTTAGAGGAACAAATCCCATTTTGACTACATACGCCTCTTATGCAGTTCATACTATACCCAATGATGGCCTTTATAGCTGCCTACTATTTCAAGATCAGCGGTTAACCATATCAAAGCACACTACTCCCTACACTCAAGTCCCTAATATGCAACTCAGGTCAAAGGATACAAAGATATTACCTTTATTCAAGTGTCACTCATGACGACGATCCATGAAGTGATCTTGAAGCGGGTCCTGTCCAGTACTTGTTCCCTAGCAAGTACCTATGAACTTGGTTGCAACACTTTGTCACTTTTACTCTTAAAAGTCAACCAATCCAAATCATATTAGTCTTACTTCATAGTTGTTCCCACAACTATGACCGACTATGGACATTTAGAATAACTAATTTATTCATGGATTAAACATGCTAATATAGAACACAACAAGTATGAATAAGATCATATCCTATATATCTATTCAAATATTATACTCGTTGCTTAACTTGTTTCAATATCCAAATACTAAATGCAAATCAAATCCCATCACTAGAATAACGAAGTCCTTATGTCTCAAACATGACCCTTCAAGCTTAGCATATAAAAGGAGTTTCGTGAATGGGTATACTAAGGCTTGATTTGTGTGAACCTTGAGAATACAAATGTCTCCCTTCAAACTTTATTCCAAATATAGTTTTGGAGTAGATGTTTGGTATTCTGTTGTGACATAGTGTCCTTTTGCTCTCGTAATGGTACGCTTATCGTCACAAAAGATTTCTAGGTGATCCTGAATGGAAGTATCAAGCTAGCTTTTCAATGAACTCTTTCATTCAAGACATCTTTCCTTTTGCAGCTTTTAAAGCAGCAATGTATTCTAATTCTGTATTATGAACTTTTCTTTCGCTTGGAACTCTTTCCAACGAACTTCTCCTTCATTCATAATGAAGACATACCGGTTTTATGATCTAGAAATTTCTCAAGATCTATGGAAGCTATCATCATATGTAACCTTTTACTATGATTTTCTTCCAACCCATAATTAATGAACACTTCTTTGGATATGTAAGTACCTTAGAATGTTCTTTATGGTCATCTAATGACCTTCCCCTGAAATTTGTTGGTTAACATCATCTAATACTCTAAAGCATTATGACACATCCGCATTGGCATATTAATCTTGTCGTACTATTTAGAATGCCAATCATTTTAACTAGCTCAACCTTTGTGCTAGAAATATTTAGCCCAACTTATAATGATGTCACATCATACTTGCAAGAACCTACCGTTAGAGCCTTGCATTTTGAACCTTTTCAAGATCATATCAATATATATATATACTTAATTTATGAATGTAGACTCTTTTGATCTAACTCTTTAGATCTCTATTTCAAGAACATAATCATGTTCTTAAGTCTTTCATTTAGATATATTGCCCTGCCAAGACACGATGCCTTGCCTTGTGTTTTTCCTCCGAGCGTTGGTATGTTTTTTACGTACATATTAGGAATTTTACTGCGCTCCCACTAGCCTTTTAGTAAATGTATAAGTCTTCTTTTATCAAAAGAAGATTCCAGCTTTAAGATGCTTATAGTTATCCATGAACGGATTACACCTTGGTGTTCATGACTCTAAGCCACTCATCAGATTCAGAATCTGACTCAGCATTTTAGTAGCTGATGGGTTTACAGGAATCCCATTATACATCATCCTTCATTAGTCGTGGGAAAATAACATTTCTCGGACTTCTGAATGATTCTACTAGATTTGCGAACACTTTGTGATTTACTAAGTTTCTGATCAATCAAATTGTTCAAATTCAACAACCTTTGTTTGATAACTAGTGTCAACCAAGAAGTGCATTAGGTTATGAGGTTCTTGATTTTCTTCAATTCCTTAAACCTCCCATTTGCCTTGCCCATTTGAAACTTGTTTTCTAAGAACTTGACATTAAAATAATAAACAATTTTATTATTTGTGGGATTGTAGAATCCATATTCAAAACGTTTTAGAATATTCTACAATATATGCATTCGATAGATATTTAGTCGAGTTTTGTATGTGCTTCATAAAACCACATCTTTAACTAAGATTATGGATGAGACCTTTCATACAAAATCTTATAAGGTGTTTTATCTACGTCTTGGTTGGTAAAACATAGTTTACAGTAATTAAAGGCAGAATTCTTAATTTGAATAGGAATAGTAATTTCTTTCATCATAGAGTGAACCATGTCTGATAAGGTTCGGTTCATCAAAAACTTTTAATTTGAAAATGGTGTTTGTGATGAACCAAGTTTGTGAGACTATCCCACAACTTCTAAGATGATTCATGAATTCCTATTCGAGATATTATTCTTTTATATCATAAAAGACTTCATTTTTCTTTGTGACCTTTTCTCCAATCTTCATTTTGAAGCGACTGAATTATATCAAATGCTTCATGTTTAACACTTCAACACTTGAATCGTTAAGTAGCGAAGATATTGTGTCATCTATCATCAAGACTAGACAAGGAATTGAGAAGACATATACATCCAAATGTTTTCTTCTCGATTTTTCTTTCGTTACAATAACCAGAGGAAAAAGCTTTATTCAACTTGTCATTTGCCTTGCCATAGATTTGATTTAAATCTCATTTGAGTCCTTGGTATCATAGTGAATTGTGTTTTAGAAAGCTAATGAGATTCACTTTATTATTCGATTAAGAGATCTGGTTCTCGAAATAGAATAATTCATTTTGAATATGAAAATGATCGTTTCCAAAACACTTGAGTGAATTTCATCCAATGATTAAACAATGCAACTGAAATAATAATTTAGTCAAACTAAATTCAAAATATCGTTCAAAAACAACCATTGTTTTAACATTACAAGCCATATGGTTTTCAAAATAAATCTTCTATAAGCTTGGTGTTCAAAGTTGCTTCCTTGCTTATATTGATCACCATCACGCTTGTCTTTCAGTCGTTTGCCTTTCAAGAATATCTGTAACAATTACAAGATAGAGTTTTACACTTAGTATCATATACAAGTGTATAAGAGAAAGGTAAAAGTTCTTTCTATCTCATAGATATCTAAAGGATTTTATTTCACAAAGGAAAATCTTCTCCTTAGAGATCAACACTTGAAGTCACTGAATTCGGAAAGATTTCTCTCATATGTTTCCAGTAACATACACAATTCCGAGATTGAAAACTCCTAAAGATTCACTTCAAAACCATTGAATCTTTTGTTCAAAGACCCGAGAATCGCACTCTTGGCTAGTTTATCATGATACGGATAGCCAAGTTTCTCCAAGTAGTGCAAATGCATTCTCATGGTTTCAAGATGAGAGCCCACAAATTGGTCTTCTTTCATCTTGGTATGATGAAGTTCCCAATGTATTTTAAGAACTTCAGTTATCACAAATTCTTTGTGACAATGTCGTAGTCGCTCCATAAGGTCATATGCTGTGTCTGGAAACCTCTCCACCTTTTCTCATAAAAGTGGATCCATGGTTTCTAGCATGAAGTGTGAAACATCATATGAATCTTTACAATGCCTTAACCATGCATTGTGGGCCTCTGTGGAGGTAAGAGGAGGTTCTTCCGGAAGGGGAAAAAAAAGTACGTGTGATATCCTTTTATGTCTGAGACCAAGTCTCAACCTTGAAAACAAAGAAGGGAAATTTTGTTCTGTTAGGCTTTCTTGCATAAGAAAAGCTCTTAAGGATGGGTCAATCACGGTATTTTGATTCATCTACAAAAATTAACAAAATTCATTTAGTATTTTCAATTTTTTAATATTTGACTCAAAAAATACCCTCTTGCGTTTCTTAAACATTATTTAGTCAAAACTAGAATCCAAGTTGCGAAACGAACAAACGGTTAGGTGACCTTTATCCCGTATATTCAATCCAACAAGGTAGGCAACGCTTACCAATTACATCAAGATGTAACTTCTAGTGGTATGGGATCCTTAACAACTTTTGTCAATTTGGCATGTTTGATCCCATCTTTGCCTCGGGTCTCTTTTGCTTAGGTGACCTTTATCACAAAAGATTCTCGATCAAGTCATCCTACTTGAGACAACGTGTGAAAATCATATCAATGTGGTTAGGTGACCTTTATCCCACAAGGACACAAGAATCACCTCATTCATCACAAGACAATCCAAGCGGTTAGGTGACCTTTATCCCACAAGGGTGCCATAGTGATGAAATGAGTGTCTCTCAAAAGGACGGCATAGACTTGCCTTGTAAGAGGGATTCATATGTTCTATAATTATAGTTTTGAAAACATTTTTAGAGTTAAGAGTTATTGCATGCATCGAATAATACATGGTACTATAAAAACTTTATTTTTAAGATATGGTTCCTTTTAGATAAAATAAAATCCCCATTTTATCATCTAAAATTTGTGGTCAAAATATTAATATCATATATTAAGATTTATGTTTGATCACAAAAAATACTTATAATCCTATAATAAACATTTTATTATTTAAACTATGAGTTTGGATGAGTCTTAAAATCTCCATTTTAACTCCTTTCACTAATTAAAAAGGTTGACGTTTGGTAGTGATTAGAACAAAAAAAAATTACAAAACCATTTTAGCGTCTTATTAAAAACGTCAAAATTGCATTTCCAAACTCTTAGTACCATATAATTGCATGCGTCAAAATACTCTTAGTTTTGAAAAAAAAAACTTATTTCTTCAAAATTATTTAAAATCTCCATTTTAAATTGTTTGGTTCATTTAAAATCCAATTTTAAAGTTAGAGCGTTTTTAATAAACTTTTTTATTCAAAAACACAATTGAACCAATTTACATGTTATGGATTTAAAATCTCCATTTTAAACTTTTGCTTAACTTAAAATCTCCATTTTAAGGTTTGGTCCATTTCACTTTTAAAACATATTTTAAAAGTTCTTACTTTAATTTTAAATCATTTTAAAATGTCATAGGACCAATTATGTGTTCTTTTAAATGCAAAAATATTCTATATACTAAGGCAATATAATAAAAGAACATAAGCAACCACAACATGCATAAAAAGTGCATAAGAATGTGCATAAAAATCAAGCCAATTCTAATGACATTTCTTGTGAGCCAAACAAGAATGCATAGTCCTTTCTTAAGGGACAAAAAAGAAAATTAAAAGTCTTGAATCTCCCACTTGCTCCAACATCTCCATGCATGCAAAAGTTCAAGTCCTTCTCCATGTGTTGAAAAAGTCCACCTAGCCCATATGGGCTTGCAAAGCCCAAAATTGGTGATGACACCAATATGGCCCAAAAAGCTTCTATCTTGGACCTTATGTTGGCCTTTCTCTCTTGGTACATTTTTCAAAAACAAAAAACTATCTAATACTTACAAGAGAGAAAAATAATAAACCTATTTACTATTACATGCCAACATAAAAGAAAAAGTTTTTTACAACCATATCGAATATTAACACATGGGTCCATGGCTTGTTTATGCACAAAAACATGCAACATAAAATAGAAAAAACAACACTTTGTTTTTCTAATGGCAATCTTTTATGCAACAAAAATAAACCATGGATTCAAAAATCCATCTAAATTTTGATACATAAAATATATAAAATAAAACTAGCAAAAATTGCCAAAAGAAGCCATGCATGGAACATTTCATATAAAATGAAATTTTTTACCCATGACTTCCAAAAACCAAGTATTTTTTTTTTAAAACTAAACATGCATATAACATTGGCTCTGATACCACTTGTTGGGATTTTACGTTCAAAAGAGAGTTTCAAAAACCACAAAATAAATTTTGAGCAACGGAAGCAAAATAAAATTTTGAACATAAACAAAATTAAACAAGTTTTAACTCCCACAATAAGATCTTGTTACATGCATGTAAAGATTTAACTAGGAAATAAAAGTTTGGAACTACAACCTTTGAAGCCTTTGGATCCTCACGGGAGGTTGATCGTTGATGATGAATGTAGAACCCAAAATAGAGTTCCTCTATTGGTATCCACCAACAAGCTCCAACACTATAGAATGCTAGTTCCTTCTTGAAGATGCAAAAAGATTCTTCACCAAAACTACAATAGTTTTGTAGAAGAAAAACAACCACCACTTGTTGGTGGTGTTTGGCCGAAAATGTAGAAGGGGAAGGAAGAAGGAAAAAAGTTCATACATTCTTTTATGAGAAAAACACTCTCTTAATAACCCATGGTATAGATTTGATGGTTTCCAAGAACCACCAAATCCACCAACGACCTTCCATCCTTCCATGCATATTTTTCTTTTTAACCTTCTAGTTTAGGACTTGACCATGCAAGACTTTCTTTCTTGGTCCTTCTAGTTTGAATTTGTTAAAATCCATATTTTAACAATTCAAACTTTATAATTATAAGTCCCTCTTTTAATTCTAGTTATATATAAGTTTATAAGTTAACTAGAATCCTTTTATTGCATCAATTATTATGAATCACATTCAATAATAATTTTCAAGAATTATTAATATTTATCAAAAATCAAAATTCTTATAAATATTAATTTGGTGTCTACTTGTTTTTGGTGTGACCCTATAGGATCATAAATTACCGGCAATATTATTTTATAATCATTCTTGAGCATATAGAACCAACATATTCTTCCCAAGTCTGTCTTTGAAAAAAAATATTAACAATCTCCCCCAAATATGGTAGAAATGTTCTTCAACAATCTCCCCAAAACTAACACAAAACTCTTTCAGACTTCGGAAAGAAATTATCTTCAGATTTAGCTCGAATTGCTTTAGCAAAGTAACCATAAAAGAAATTTTCTGTAAATTCTCAACACATCTTCAGAAATCTTCAACTTTGCATCCTTCTTTCACAATTATCCTTTGATCTCAAACAATTCTTTAACTTTGAAATTTATGACACAGAAATTTCTTTAATTCATCTCCCCCTTTTTGATGAAATAGCATCAAAACTTTCACAAGAAATGTCTTTATATGTTCTGACTACTGATCTTACAAACAGAGCCTCTGATTCGTTGCCAATTCGAACAAAGTATTCATCTAGATCTTTTCAAATCCATACAAATTAAGAAAGTAACACCTGAATCAACAAATGAATCAGTTAATATGCCTGTCAGAAACACAAAGTTATTGTGTGTAACGAATACACATAGGAAAGGAGCTTTTTGATGTTCACTCCCCCAGGGCTTCCATCCAATCATCGAAACACCACAAAGGAAATTTCTATGAATGTTATGACAAGAAAACAAATTTCTTGTGTGTTCGTGCAAGTGTTAGAAAGAATTAATCACATGATGATTGCTTTTATAAGGCTCAACATTGTGTAAACCACTGAGACAACAGTAGATAAACACAGTCTCAATGTGCATGATCGATGTGCGAAAGTGGGGCAGACTTCCTTCTTTTTCAATATCCATATTTTCCAAATGAAAACCAGATAGATTATGTGTTGCGTCCCCAGAAAAATATTAAACATTTTCTTGTTAAGAAGAAAATGAGTGGCTGGTGGGTATTGTCAAGAGTTGGCATGGGCTATTTACCTATTTCAATAATGTTCACGAAGAATTGTGAAATATTAGTAATGTGGTTGCCCGGCTCAGAAAGTAGTTGGTGCAGAGTCTGTTATTCTTTTACTCTGTTGTCACACCCTCTTTCTGTTAATCATTAAGCTCACATCTAACCAAACTCTCTTTTCCATTTTACCTCAACGCACAACCCACACTCATTTCTTTTCGACTCCTCACACTCAATCACTATGGATTAACTTCTTGGGTAGGAAACACTGGTTAACGTGAATCCATAGAAGGTCATTTAAGTCCTAGCACAAAGAACCAATATTTTCCTAAGAAGCATATGTTGCTCAAAAATGGTTTAACTTGAACAGTTAAAGCTCAAATACAAGTCAGATGTTTGTATGCTCAGAATATAATCATGAAGATATGAGCATTTTAAACATTGAAGATAATTTCAAACAAGTAAATTGAATGAATAGACATGAATGCAAGAAACTTGTTTGATAATCTGACATTGTATGAAAATGATCAGAAAGAAATGATATATCTGTTTAGGTTTATGGTCAAAAATAATGGATATTGTCTATATGAAACAAAATATAGACATTCTTGAAAGAACGTTTCGAAATGAATTAACGCTCAATATTCGTTGAAGTTCAAGCGGGGTGTCTTACCATCGAAAAATATGTTTCAAATTTGAGACATGGTAAGAACATTTTAAACAAGAAGTTAAACCGGTTTGTGTGAATACTTGAAAGTATATAGAAAAGACAATACGCAAGTATTTATCTCTGGAAACACACGGTTTGTAAAACATTCAAACTCAAATAAAATGAAAACATTTAAAATCAAACTTCCAATTCATGAAATTTGTTTAAGAATCGGGAAGTGGTTTGAACATTTAAGAATATGTTTTCTATGATTGAAAGTCGTCCTTCTTTCAACCATATATGAGATTAAGATAAGAAATGTAACCTTGTCGTTCTGTCTAAAATGTCATGAAGTCACGCTTAAAGTCGTAATGATATGATCTTGATAGCTTCTCTCAATCTGCAAAAATCTCAAAGTATGTCAAAGCAACTTTATTCACAAAATTTATTGAAAAATAAACAACAGAAAGCAGTAAAACATTGAGTGAACGAGTTCTGGTCTGAATTAATCAGAAATCATAATTCATACTCCCCCTGAAAATATGCATCTGTAATTTGTCAGTGAAAAAACACATGATAGAGATCTACAACTCCTCCTGAAGTGTAGTTCGTCATATCTTCCGAATACATATTTCCAGAAACATATGTACTCCCCCTTAAAGGTTGATGTCCTCATCTGAGTATCGTAGTACATCCTCATATCATCTCGGGAGTATTGTCTCTTTCATCGTTGAAGAGCGAGTCCTAAACTGTTGTGTTTAGAAGTCAAACTTCTTATCTTTGAAGTACGGGTCCTGAACTGTAGTATTCAGAAGCCAACCATCGGTTCTCTTACTCCCCCTTGACATTAGATGCCTGCAACACAGAATCATCTTTCGGCCTTGGTACCCACTGGTATTTGGGTCCATGTTTGTTAGTTGCAGTTCTAATAGGAGTAACAGAATAAGAACCATACCAGTAATGATCACTAGACTTATGAACAAAATCATATGTATGACAATAAGAACAATGCCTTTTCCTAGATAACCTGATCATTTGATCTCTCGAATAAGAAAAATCAGATTTACCTTTCAGCACTTTGTTCTTCTTTGCACTTGATGCATGTACAAATGATTTGTTTTCTTTCTTCTTTCCTTTCTTTTCTTCCTTCTTCTCATCCTTCTTTTCATCATCTACTGGTTTTACCTTCCAAACTAGCTTTTCTTCTTCATATCCCCTTCTTCTCCTTCTTCTTTGTGTACCTGAACCATCTACATTTCTATCAAAGAAAATGTTAGTTGTACGAATCTGATCAAATGAATTGATTAACCTTTCTGTAGAAACAGGTTTCTTATGTGAGCTTGCAGCTGTCTTGAACGAACATTCAGAATCAGCTGAATCATCTCGAGGTGTGTGGATTTGTGACTCTGGAGTCGTGTGCTCAGTCACAACAACCTTTGAAATGATGTCTTCAAGCTCTTTTATCCTTGAAAAATAATTGTCTCTTTCTTTGATGAGTAGGTCAATCTTCATCTCGAATTCAGACTTTGTATTTTGATCTTTCTGTGCACTTTCAGATAGTTCAGATAGCTTCTCAGTAAGCTTCTTGATCTCTGCCTCAAAGATATTTCTTTCTTTTTCAAAGTCCTTCTCAGCATCCTTTCTCTGACAAGATATTTCTTTGAAGATTCCCACATTCTTCTGTTCTATAGTTTTTTTCTCTTTGTCAAATTTTTCTCTTTCCAAAATGATCACTTTCTCAAAGTCAAAAACTTGTTGAGAAAGCTTTATACATTTGAGCTCAACCATCTTCTTCTCTTCAACACTCTTCCTGGAAAACTCTGAGAATTTCTTAGCAAACTCTTTCTTTTCTTTCTCAAAATCAGATATTTCTTTAGCAATTTGATGCTCTAAGTCAGAAATCTTCTTGTTCAGCTCATGATTCTCAGTCTCCAGACTCTTAATCTTCTCCTCATAACTTTCAACAAATGTTGCTTGGTGGATTTGGATAATATGATTTTCCAAGTCAAAGATTTTTCTTGTCAGCTCTGTGTTCTCAGCTTCCAAACTCAGTATCTTCTCATCATTCATCCCAGAAGTCTGTTTCAGAAGATCTTCATTAATGGTCTTTAATGCACTGACTTCTTCTCTCAGTATCTTCCTTTCATCAGAATATCTTTTTGATCGCTTTGAATAGTATAAAACTGATGAACCAAGATTTTTTTATCTCTAATTTGAGTTTTGCAATTTCTTCTTCATCATCAAAATAACTCATCTTGAATTATCTGTTACAAAAAGAACTTGAATTTGATCGTTAGTCCAAATGAAATCACAAGAATATTGAATAACACTGAAATGAACTAGACAAAAGAATTTCTGAAATCCACTAAGTCTAGAATTCGTAGGGTACACTTATAAGTAGGGGTGTGCATCGGTCGGGTCGGGTCGGGTACCCAAACCCTAAACCCGATCGGATATTCGGGTAGGAGGGAATGCCCCGATATCCGACCGTTTAATGTTCGGGTACTTCGGGTTCGGGTGAGTTCGGGTTCGTTTTTCGGGTCGGGTGATTCGGGGTTGGGTCTCAACATCTTATCGCCTAAAGTCATTGCTTATCGCCTGAAAAATGCTCCAAAAAGGTAATACCAACGTTTTAACCCTAAAATCGTTGTTCACATTCCTATTACTTTGGGTTGTATTGTATCCTCAAGTTTTCCTAAGTTGATGTAATGCACACAACGGTCGTCGGTGGGAGGCTGGGAGCACATCGGTCGCCGGTGGGAGGTCTGGGAGGAGGCGAGGAGCAGCCGAGAGTCGAGACTGAGGTCGCCGGTGGCTGGAGGTAGTCCCCGGTCTGAGATTATCGAGAGGTCGAGAGGTCGTTTTTGAGGCTTTGTGAGCGAATGGATTGGAAATGATATGGAATCGAATGAAAATTGCAATTAGGTTTATATTAATAAAACTGAAATTTTTAAAAATTAAAAAAAAGTTCGGATATTCGGACGGGTCGGGTTTGGGTTTTGGGTACCCAACCCGATCCTACTTTATCCGATAAGTTTAATGGGTCGGGGGGTTCGGGTTTCGGGTTATTCGGATGTCAGATTTTGTACTAAATATCGAGTCGGGTTTTTCGGGTCGGTCGGGTTCTGCTCACCCCTACTTATAAGTACAAAGAATTCGCAAGGTACACTAGAATCACAAAGAATTCATAGAATTCACTTAAAACACAAGGAATTCGCAAGATTGGAATTAGAATTCGCAAACTAAAAGAAACAAACAGAATTCGCAAGCAAGAATGTGATAGAATTCGGAAGACAGAGACTTACGAATCCTACACTTTGAAAATTTTCAAAAACCTTTCGAAAAAAATACTAAGAATTCGTAAACTACTCTTCTGCGAATTCCAAGAAATTCGTAGACTAGTCTTATACGAATTTTGTCCTTTGAAAGAATTAAGAAAAACTTTTCGCAAGAATGACTTCTGCGAATTCTTCCCTTAGAAAAATTTAGAAATCACTTTTCGCAAAGAACACTTATGCGAATTCTTATTGTTTTTGCAGCACACAGATAAGCGAATTCTAAGCAATTAGTAATACACACATATACGAATTCTAAGCCTTCTGCGAATTCTATACTTGAAACTTTTTCAGAAATAACTCTGCGAATTCTATGAAATTCGTAAGAGACCCAACAACGAATTATTCAAGCCTTTTGACGAATTCTTCAAGATTTACGAATTCTTGACACTCTGCGAGTTCTTGAATTGAGTCTTGCGAGTTCTTGAGCAAGTCTGCGAGTTCTTGAGTTTTTTGAATAAAAACACCTCTGAATCAGCTAAAGACCCACCCAGACCTCAAATTTCGATATGAAACTTTGACAGATCAATCACTTATACACCTAGAACAAAATCCTATCAAAGAATTTCAACAAAAATCAACAATCGATACAATTTGATCCATTACAGTGTACGATGAACTCGTGAAACTCAAACTTGACAGATTTAGAAAATTCAAGAAAATTACAGTGCTATTGACTAATCAAACTATACAAACTCGTTCTAGTACACTAAACAAACTTCTTTTAATCAATTACAAACTCTAAACACACAAACACTCAAAATCGAATCTGGAACTCAATGAAACAGTGTCGACAACATTTTCTTGATTTGATTTCAATTTGGATCTGCTCTGATACCAATTGTTATTCCCAGATTTGATCAAGTTCTTATCGTAACAAAACAATCAAGATGATAATCAAAATCATATGTCATTGATTCAATCACAACGATTATAAATCTCACTTTCTCTCTCTACACTCATTCTCTCTCTTTAGAATAATGTTCTAATCTGCTCTTCTCTCATCCGCTCCATATGTCTCACTCACTGATTGTTACACCAAAGATTAGAAGGAAAGAACTATTTATACTAACACACAAATACAAGAAACAAAACAATAGCATTGACTTTGACTTTATTAACAAAGACTTTGACATTGATGCTTGAGAGTTGACCTTTGAGCTTTTGATTTCTTGTATTTTGACTTCTAATATTCATGGTCTTGTATCCAACATAAACATGCTCTAACATCCACCTTGTCTTGCAATCAAGAACTAGTTCCTTTTCACAATTTACACTTAATTGTCGTGCACATAGTTTAAATTCTTGTACTCTCTTTGGAGAGCTTGACCAAAATGCAACACTATCCCTAACATTTTCTATAGCTCCCCCAATTATAGAAAATCCATCTTGGACGATAAGGTTAATTATATCTGCACAACATCGCATATGAAATAATTTCCCCTTTAACATTAGCGATGAAGAAGAAAGAGGACCTAAAAGCTTGTCGACTATTGCATCATTTATCGAGCAATTATCAAGAGTCTAGGTTGAAAGCTTGTTGTCGATGTTCCAATCGAGAAGACACTCCATCATGGCTTGTGACAATGATTCGACCGTGTGTGGAGATGGCACGTGTATAAAGCTGCATTAAACAAAATAAGAGATTATTATCAATAACTTTATCCATGATATAAACTAGAGATTATTAGACTAGAGATTATTACATGAAGATTCGATTTTGTAAAGTCCATTTGTCATCTATATAATATGTTGTAATTGCCATGTAACCTTTCTTTTGGTTACTTGTTGTCCACATATCTGAAGTTAAGGCAATCCTACTCTCATTCTCTTCCAAACATTGCAAAGTGGAATCTCTTTGCTTTTCATAAATCTTTATTATATCACTCTTTATTGTCGATCGAGATGGACCCTAAATAAAGGCTGGAGGCTTTCTGAATACTTCTGAAAACCATAGTGCTCGACAATAGAAAGTGGGTAATCATGTATGACTATCATTTTCGCTAACTCTTCCCTAGAAAGTTCAACATTAAATGAATATTTACTCATAGAATATTTCCCGTCCGAAGCCTTTTGGTTCTGAACTAAGATGTGTTGTCTAATATCCCTTGTAACTCTCCTTGGACAATTCCCAAAATGGTCCTTCAAATGTGTGGTTACATCTTTGGCTCTACCCATTAGTTGCTTATTACAATAATTACACTTTGCATATCGTCTAACACCATCAACATACACTTGTTCAAAATGATTCCAAACAACCGACTTCAACCACTTTTATGGTTGTTCATTGCTCATGTTAGCGTTACTCCCTACAGGAATGCTTACCGATTCGAAAGTATCATCAACATTTTTTTGTTGTTTGTTGTTTCCTTCCATCTCAACACCAAGTATAATCTCATTTTACGAAGGTTCCATCTGAAAAGCATGTATGTAAATGGAAAACACATCAAATTATGTATCTAAAAGCTTGAATGTAAATGGAAAAGAATTAATGAAACACAAACCAACTCAAACAGTAGCCTAACTCAAGATTAAAATAAACAGTGGCCAACTAAAATTTATAAAAATGTGCTTCAATGTACTTCTCAGATATAAATAAAACCATCAGGTTAGACACAGAGGTTCAACCAGTTTCTATAACCAAGAAAATGTCATTCTTAATCAACAACTGATGGGAATCTAAAAAGAGTTTTTCAATGAAGAAGAAACTGATGGGAAGAAAAAGAGTTTATCAATGAAGAAAGAAATAAAGCATTCTTAATCACCAAGACACTAACTGATCACATTTTTGTGAAACTCCTTTAGAGAAATAAGAATATGGAGATATTAACTAACAATAAAAGATACCTCTAAGCGGCAATGATTTGCAGGGTGAGCCGTCGAGATTTTACTCAAACAGTAGCCTAACGGTGTTGGGGGGGAAGGAGGTCAGAGGTTGTTAGGTCGCCGACGGTTACTGGTAGGCGACGATGGTTGTTGGGTCGCCGGTTACTGGTAGGCAACAGTGGTTGTTGGGTCACCATTGGTAGGCGACGACGGCTATTGTACTTGTGAAATCGTTAAATCGCCGGTTACTGAGAAAGTTAGAAGTCTGTGGTGAAATTGAAATCATGAGACGTGAATGAGAAGTCTGGCCTTCTGGGAAGCCTAAATCCTAAATTCATAATATCAAATAAATAATTTTATTATATAATATAATAAATAAATAAAAAATAAGTAATTTTATTATATAATATAATATAATAAATAAATAATTTTATTATATAATATAAATACGGGTACGGGGCGGGACGGAGAGTGTGATACCTGTTAGATCCCATTTTAAACAAACAACTGAAGAACTCCATAAAATATACATATATGAGTGGAATAAAGAAGAAGAATCATCATAAACTCGTTTCATATGCTTGGATTGATAATCAATGGTGGGGAAATTGTAGAGAATACCACACTAAATATTTAATCGATTCTCATGAGACTCACCTAGTATATGTGTGTAAAATGTGTTCTCTCCAAAAACCTAATGAGAAAATGAACCCTATACACCTTTTTATAGGGTCCATTTACAAGTAATAAGCCCAAGCCCATAAAATTATTACAAAGCGCAAAATACATTTCTTTATAAAACATTCCATCAAGCTGGGGCTAGTTTGACCTAACAATCTCCCCCTAATGTTTTATAAATAAAACATCATCATATAGTCTTCCCCTTTCTTTATTTAGAAGCTTTGGTGTGCCATTCTTTGAGTCTTCAAAGCATCACAAGCTGCCCCTCAAATGTAGACCACCTTCTTGAAAGACTTAGATGAATTACACCATTTTGTCAACTTTTATGTCTCAACTTCACTGCTGTTTTTGACCATCAAGGAGCCTGATTGAGAGAAAACATAAAACATGCACATTGAACTCCAGCCTCTTAAATTTCCAAAAAGCTTTGATTCATTCATTTTAGATGAAAATTGAGTGAGTTGTGTATGTTTTCCCTCAGCTGCGCAGAACGGTCGTCAAAACAGAAAATTTGACTCTTAAGATCCCATTGAGTAAGCGTTCAGCACCGAGCTTTAAACTTGAATAACAGAGGTGGGAGTAACAATAAATGTGTCACATATGTAGCTTGAAACCATGAAAAACCATCAATAGAACACCGTTCTTGAAAGCGGGAAGAACACGAGTGAAATGTAATGCTTTCGGTCCAGCACTCTAACGCAGACTTTGATATAGATTCTGCCATATCAGTTCATGAAATTTGAGAAAACTCAAAAACATCAAAGTCATACATCTGTGTTTTAGCAATCCAACGCAACTGGACTCATGTCATTTGGAGCTCTGAGTTTTTGTGGTGCGCATGTTTATGAAACAACGCAATGCTGTCATAAAATCTGAAAATTTTGGGCTTCGGGCTCTTGGCTCATTGCGACCTCTGTACCATCAACCTCTGATATGTGTACTTGGGTCTACCTCTGGTCCCCCCCCCTTTCTGGTCGCTGCTCTTAAGAGGTTTTGGTCCACAGAGGCTCTGTGGAAAACTTAATAGCCTCTATGTGCCTCTTAAGAGCATCTCTGAATCTTTGGTCAAGCTCTGTATATTTCTTAGATCACAAAGCTTCTGTGGACTGTTGTGTATTTTTTGCACATATTCACTTCTGGACAGCCTCTGCAGAGCTCTACACTTGACTACCAATCTTTTGGACAGCCTAATAGAGGTTCTGCGCAAAACCTCTGTGCATAACATACTGATGGATTATTGTAGAGGCTCTGTGAAGCTTCTTGCAGCAGCCTCTGCGGTTAACCTCTACAATTATCTTTAAGAATGGCAGCAAACAACTCTCCGTAACTTCTGTCCACATACGATCTGTCTATAATAGAAATTCTGCACTTTCACGTAGACCATCCCGATCAAATCCATTAAAAGAATGGCCAAAACTAGATTTTCAATTCTTGGACGCAAAACTACCATTTAGTGATGCCCGATTCTCTTCTTCCAGACAAGAACTTCCAGTTGCTGACATGTTAGCACTTCAATATTCAGAAGTGTTGTCATATGGTTCTGATTGGTCTACAACAGATCTCCTTTTTTGTCGTTCGTTGTGCTTCTTTTTCCTCTAGCAAAGCCTGTGGGTCGGTAATTCGAAGAGAATTAAATTGAGAGCTCTGTATGGCAGCCCTTGCCAACATATAAATCATCCTCAAAATTGCTTTAATAGATGCATCTACGGGACTGGTGACCCTAAAATCTAGATTGGCATAGAAACATATCTTTTCCAATATCTCTGCACATATCGTTTCCATATAGCAACAACTCTTTTACAAATACTTCTGAAAATTGAATCAGCACGAATTTTCTGTTTAGGCTCAAACAGCAGCAACTGCACTATGGATTTCAATCTGCTACTTTTAAATTCTGCAAGATTATACACAACAGCAAATCCTGCTGCACACTTCAAAAGTTTATAATCTGCTCATCTCTGACTGACTGCAGTTGATCGCACACAGAGTGAAATATCTGCAGAGGGCTCTGACCAGCCTATAGATGCTCTACGATCTGCCTCTGATTAAGCGTATAACTGTTAGCTTAAAAAACAACAAGGGCATCCTTTGCTGCAGAAGAAGGATTCCAGATTGGTGAGTCACCATCTTGTAATTGTTGGAGATATGCCCATTTAACACAATAAAATAGTAATGATTCTAAAATTAATGGGCCTATTAGGTCGCACACAAAGTTTAGTTGTGTAAAAGCAAGAAAACATTCTAGAGGATTTAACAAGTAGTTAATTAAAACTATTTTAATTAATATGAAATTACTAGAGGGACTAAACTAGTAATTAGTCCATACTTGTTATTAGATAATATCTAATTAATCTAGATAATTATTAGACTAATTGAATTATTATTAGATAATATCAATCTAGTCTAGATAATTATGAGATTATCAACAATGGAAATAAAATACAATTATATAAATTTCCTACCTTTTGGAAAAAGAAAAAGGATCTCTTTTCTCTCTTTTGTGTGATTCATGCCTACACCAAAAGGTGTGTTTTTTTATATAACACAAGGATTTGAAGTGGTGGGTTTGGTGATCACATAGAGACGAGAAGAAAGAGATTTTCTTGCAACATACGTGACTAGTGATGGCCAAAAATCGGGCTCGGGTCGGGCCAAAACGGGCTTCGGGCCTCTACAGTGAAAGCAAAAACCGGGCCCAAACGGGCTTCGGGCCGGGCCGGGCCGGATTTCACCCGAAAAGGCGTGGCCCGGTTATGCTTGAGGTAAACCGGTTTAAGAAAAACCGGGTCGGGCCGGGCCCAAACCGGGCCGTGATCGGGCCGATGATTTTTTCGTATTTTTTTTAAAAATAATTTATTTATATAATGGATCACTAAAATACACTTTAAAAATACGTTTTATTTATAATAAATCACTAAAATACACTTTAAAAATACATTTTATATATAATTTTAAGTTACAAACTTACAATGCAAGTATTTATAGGGGTTTGGGGGGTAAAAAATACAAAAAAAAAGGTCAAAAAAACGTATATAAACGGTAACATACAAGTATTTATAACGTATTTTTTTTAAAAAGTACGAATCGGGCCGGGCCGGGCCAAAAACCGGGCCGTGAACCGGGCTCGGGCCGAGCGGGGCCGGGCCGCCAAAAACCCAAACCGGTCCATGATTTCGGACTTCAAATCGGTTTGGCATCGGGCCGGGCCGGGCCGGGCTTTCAGGCGGGTCGGGCTCGGTTAACCGATAGGGTCGGGCCGGGCCGGACCAAGATGGCCATCACTATACGTGACTACATCTTGGGGTGTGCACCAGATAGAGAGAATCCTACTATTGGTTTCTTCACCATCATCAAAAGGTAATTCTAAATCCTTCTCTTATGTTTGTTACTTGTATTTGATTGTAACATGATCTCTGGAAGATTGTGTGTGTTTATGCTTTCGCTGTTTTGTTTATTTTTTTGTAATACACACAATCCAATAGTGGTATCAGAGCCATGGTTACAATGTACAAGTAAATAAAGAATCGTTTTTTATAATATAGAATTTCGTTTTAGGTGTGGTTATACATTCAAGTGAGAAAATTGAATGTATGAAACACATACAAAGAAAATTCTAAGGTTTTTTCTTTTGGTTTTGATGTTTTCAACATTAAAGTTTCTAATTTTGGAAGTTTAGGGTTTCTAACCTTAAATTTCGAAGTTAGTTTTTTTTTTTTTTTTGTGAAAACAATAGATTTCCAAGTTTTGAAATTTTAGGTTTAAAAGTCTTAATTTGAAGTTTTCAAAACATAAAGTTTACACTTTTGGAAGTTTAGGGTTTTAAAACTTTAAATTAGTTTTATGAAAACATAAAGTTTCCAAATCTGGAAACTTAGGGTTTTAAAACTCTAGGTTAGCTTTTGTAAAAACAAAAGTTTCCATTTTGAGCGTTTAGGTTTTTAGACCCTAAATTATGTTTTGCATAACTTAAAAGTTTCTTACTTGGGAAGTCTAGGGTTTTAAACCATAAAAATTGAAGTTTTAAAAATTAAAGTTTCCTTTTTGAGAAAGGCTTTTCTTTTTAAACTTAGAGTGTTTAAAATTAAAATTTCGAATTCTAGGGTTTTGAGAAAACTAGGTTTTCGAAATCTTTCAAGAAAAGACCATGAAAAACGATTTCTTATTTCAATTATTGTTATTAGATGTGTTTTCCCGAACCTTTTGATTCACTTGTATATTTCATGTTTGGATGGTTTTGGCATGAAACCATACTTGCATAAATATTAAGTGTACTTGTATGTTCAAGCAAATATTGATTTATTTTAAGTGCCAAAGTGTTTGTAAAAATCAATCTTTATCAAAGAGTTGTCTATTGCATGGACTCAGCACTCCATTGCTTTTATATTCAAAGTTTGTGTTTGTATGGACCCGGTAATAGTTTGCCTCAGTTAGACCTATGTGATGTGTTGTTTCGTTGTTGATTGTTTTTTTAATGGTTGTAATTTTGCGCGGCCTGCGAGTCATTTCCCATATCATTTGTATTTTTAAAATAGTATAGAATAGAATAGGAATTTATTTTATTACAAAATAGTAAAAAAAGACTGAAGACAACAAACAAGATTTATGAAGATTGAAGACATGGTCGCACGAGCTTGTGACGCGAATTCTGGACATAGAATAATTCTCAAACCCAAACTTTTCGTATCGATGCGATATCCTCAGAATTCGCATGTAATGGGATGCGAATTTCTCAGAATTCGTATGGTAAATGATGCGAATTTCTCACTTTTTGCACACTTTGAGATGCGAATTGTGTCCTTAGATTTCTTTGACCACAGTCTGATGCGAATTTCTCTACTTCTCGTATACAGCATGATGCGAGTTTCTGAGTTAGCAAATTTCAAACTTCAATTCCATGCGAGTTCATCTTCATCATGCGAGTTCTTTAGATCACGATGTGAATTTCTTGGATCTTGAACCAAAAACTTTAAATTCGACCTCAAATCGATCCAATACTTCAAATCAATCCATGAAACTTTGTCAATTTGATTTTGATCACTTTTTCGAACAAACTACAAACACTTGATTTAGGAGAAAAACAACAATAAACTCAAATCAATCAAAAATACAGTGTGACTGTGTTCGAATACAAACTCAAACCAAAATCCAAAATTCACACAAACAACTGAGAATTGGATGAATTAATACAAACCAAACTTGTTCTATGACACAAATCGATTACAATACAAGTATGTACAACTCCAAAACAACAAGAAATTCACAAATTCGATTCTAAAACACTGTGTGTGCTAGTTCTTGAAGTCGATCACCAAAAACCATATTCTTGATCCATTTTTTGAATACAGTGCTTGCTCTGATATCAATTATTATTCCCTGAATGTGTGCAAATCAAGATGAACAACAATTCAAGATGTCATATTATTGATCTCCAATCACATATTACAATCCTCCCTCTAAGAATATTTCTCTCTCTATGCTTTCTCTCTATTAAGCGTGTCTCATATGATTCTACAAACAAAAACTATTTATACCTACTAGTACAAAGACAAAACTAACAACAAACCAAACTAGTTAACTTGCTTGACTTTGACTTTCTCCTTTTAGCTCTTTGACTTTGACTTTGCAATGAGGCTTTGACTTGGAATCTTGACTTTCAATCCAATGATCTTGGATCCAACATATTTGTGCACTAACATATAAAGCATGCACTTTTGAAATACCCTTCTTCATGTAATGAGGATTATCGCAACCGATACCCCAATACTCATTGAAAGAAGTAACATCTTTTGGTTTATTAAGATAAATGGTTTGATCAGTCTGACCTATAGTATAAAGTTTTTCTTCCAAACCACTTACCTATTCAATCAAAGACTTATTTTCTTTCTTTAAAGATAAGCACTTTTTAGCAACCTCTTTTATCTCAAGTTCACACAATTTAAATTTTGAAGATGTTTCAAATAATTGATTATGAATTACAGTCTTTTCTCTAGCAAAGGTATCAATATTTTTGTGTAAAGTCTCAATCAATACATTCTTCTCAACAATATCATTGTTGAGTTTCTATATTGCTTGGTTTTTCTTTGCAATGACACATTTTTCACGTTTGAGTTTAGACTGCAAATCCTGGAGTTCAACCATCATGGATTGCATTTGAGTTAAAAAATCAGATTCAGTCATATCTTTTACCTTTTCAGAATCCTCTTCATCTGAATTCTCCTCAGCAACTTTCTGTCCCATTAAGCACATATGGGCAGTCTCCTCTTTCTCATCCTCATATTAAGTGTGATCCACCCAGTGATCATCTTCGACCATCAGAGCTTTGCCTGGCTCTTTTTGCTTTGCCAGAAGTATCTTGTTTTTGTAATAATCGGAATTCTTCACCTTAGGCTTCCTGCAATCTTTGGCAAAGTGGCCGATCTTGCCACAGTTGTAGCACTTGACTAGTTCCTCTACTTTCTTCTCCACATACTGATTCACATACTTTCTTTCTTCCAGCCTTTTCTTCTCAAATCTTTTCTTTCCTTCAACCTGTTCCATATGCTCATAATTCTTTCAACCTGAGGAATACCGTTGACTGTTTGACACAGGCTTCTTGTAAAACTTCTTTTGAAAAGCCCTGGTCAATAAAAGCATTGCTTGCTTTAGATTCTCACCGTCATCAAAATCAGACTCATCACTATTCTCTTCCTCAGACTCAGATACAATCACTTTCTTCTTTTTCAGACTAACGGATCTCTTTTCCTTTCTCTTGACTACCAAAGCAACCGGACTAACCACTGGTTTCTCATCTTTCTTCTTCTCAGCTCTTATCTCATCAACCTCTTCTTCATTCTGTCGTAGAGTGTCATAAACCTCATGCAAAGGGATCTCATTGAGATATTTCATTTGTTTCATCTTCTGAGTAAATCTTTTACATTTAGGTTGTAAGATACTCAGAAATTTCACATTAAACTCTATTTGAGATTTATTCACTCTATTCTTGCTTAGCTAATTCAGAAGAGTGACGAATTTGTCACAAGTTGTCTCTAAATTCTCTCCTTCCTTTGCCTTAAATTCTTCATAGTTGTTAAGGCAATTAAAAACCTTCAGCTGATTACCAATCTTTGAACCTAACATCATCTTTTCAAGCTGATCCCACATCTATTTCCCATTAGCTTTGTAGCTGTCTATTTTCACATAAATCTCATTGGGAATTCCTTGAAGTAGAAAAGATCTTGCCAGTATATCAACCTTGTGCTTCTTTTTCTGTTCATCGGTATAGTCATCTATATCCATAAGATATTCTTTGGTAACTACCTCTACTCCGTCCTCTTCTGTAGAAAGAAGCTTTGTTGGAGGTTTCATGAGCCCTTCTTTCAAAGATAGTCTGATATACTCTCCAAGTTCATGTTTGTCTTTAAAATCCAGAATCATGTCTTTCCATTGTTCATACTATCATTTGAACAGTACTGGTGGTTTGACATCAGTTCCTATTGCCAAAGCATCTCGAGAAGTCATCTTGATAATTGCACAGATCTTTAAACACAGAATCAGAAAATATCAAAATCTCTGAAAAACTCAGTCAGAAAAATGACCAAGTATAGAATCCTCACACCAAAGAAGAAACTTTTCGCATAACAAAGAAATCCGCACAAAGAAGGATACGAATTTCTAGAACTCGCACACTGAAGGATGCGAGTTCTGAGATTTTCACATGTAGAACGATGCGAATTTCAGACTTCTCGCATATAGAGATATGTGAATTTAAACTTAGAATTTTTACCAATCTTGAAAAATTTTCGCACGAGCTTGTGATGCGAATTCTGGACATAGAATAATTCTTAAACCCAAACTTTTCGTATCGATGCGAATTCCTCAGAATTCGCACGTAATGGGATGCGAATTTCTCAGAATTCGTATGGTAAAGGATGCGAATTTCCCACTTTTTGCACACTTTGAGATGCGAATTGTGTCCTTAGATTTTCTTTGACCACTGTGCGATGTGAATTTCTCTACTTCTCGTATACAACACGATGTGAGTTTCTAATTTAGCAAATTTCAAACTTCAATTCCATGCGAGTTCATCTTCATCATGTGAGTTCTTCAGAACACGATGTGAATTTCTTGGATCTTGAACCAAAAACTTTAAATTCGACCTCAAATCGATCCAATACTTCAAATCAATCCATGAAACTTTGTCAATTTGATTTTGATCACTTTTTCGAACAAATTACAAACAACTGATTTAGGAGAAAAACAACAATAAACTCAAATCAATCAAAAATACAGTGCGACTGTGTTCGAATACAAACTCAAACCAAAATCCAAAATTCACACAAACAACTGTGAATTGGATGAAGTAATACAAATCAAACTTGTTCTATGACACAAATCGATTACAATACAAGTAAGTACAACTCCAAAACAACAAGAAATTCACAAATTCGATTCTAGAACAGTGTGTGTGCGAGTTCTTGAAGTCGATTACCAAAAACTAGATTCTTGATCCATTTTCTGAATACAGTACTTGCTCTGATAGCAACTATGATTCCCAGATTATGTGCAAATCATCAAGACAACAATGAAATCAATAAGAATTGCCATATGTATTGAACTTGAAATCAATCAGTTTACACGATGCTCTCATAAAAATATTTCTCTCTCTAAGCTTACTCTCTCATCGTGTCATATGATTCTACAAACGAAAAGGAACTATTTATACCTACTAGTTTACAAAGACAAAACGAATAAAACTAAACTAGTTGACTTGCATGACTTTGACTTTGCAATGAGGCTTTGACTTGAGCGTTGACTTTTAATTCCAATGATCTTGGATCCAACATCTTTGTGCACTAACAGATACATACAACAGGTGCAATGTGATATTGAATGGCTTGAACAAGTTGATGTCGGAGATCAACTATAAATTCATCAAGAACCTGAATCCTGAATGGGATAACTATTCCATCAATCTACAGATGACAAAAAATATGGATCACGAGGACGTTAATGATCTCTTTGTGACTCTCATTCAACAGGAAGATAAGGTGAAGCAAATAAGTGCTAAGAAAATGATGGTTGCAGAGTCACTTGCATTGTTAGCTGAGAAGAAAGTTGTAAAGCCCAGTTCCTCCAAGTCTAAGCTACCCAAAGTTTCTTATTTGACAAAGTTACCCGATTCCAATTCAGAATCATCCGTGGAAGAGAAGGATGTTGAGACTGATAAGGATGTCTGAAGGTTTGCTGAGAATCTTGCTATGATTACAAAGCAGTTTAACAAGAGGTTTGGTAAGAAAAAGTATTATTCGAAGATCAAACCTGATCTGTACAAGAAAGAAAAGTCTGACAAGTACAAGCCGAGGTATGAAAAGAAGGCTTTTGAAAGGAAGGATGAGAAGAAATAAGAGAAGTTGGATACTCAGAATGTCAGGTGTTTTAATTGTGGAAAGCCTGGTCATTTTTCTAAAGATTGTCGATTCAAGAAGGTGAAAAACTCTGAGTATTATGCCAAGAAGTCTTTGTTGGTCAAAAAGAAAGAAGAGGGAAAGGCGCTCATGGCGGAGGAAGAAAACTGGCTCGATGAGACTTCTTACGAGGAGGAACCTCATTTCACACAAGTTCAGTGTTTCATTGCCAAATTGGATGAGGAGCCAAAGACCACGGAGCAAAGCAACTTAGATGTTGAATCGTAGGTAAGCCATAATTCTGAAAATTCTGAAGTTATTCAAAATTTGATTTCTCAAATTGATTTCATGGAAAAAGAATTTAATGTTTTAAAAGAAAATCTTAGTCATGAACGACAGTCAATGATGAATTTTCGAGATGAAAATGCATTGTTGAAAGTTGTGATTGACGATAAGGGGAATGAGAAAACTTTGTTATAAAAGGAGAAAGTTGATTTAACTGCAAAAATCTCTGAGCTCCAAAAGGATTTAGTTAACTTGAATTCCGGAAAAGGTGAATATAAAATCATGTTTGAAGCCTATTTTGAAGAAAGAAATGCTGCTTACTGCAAAATTAATCAACTTGAGGATTTGAATTATAAAAGAGGTCAGACTGAATAGACATTGAATCTTTTGACCAATAAACCCAAAGACGTCAGGTTTTACAATCCTAAGATGGGTTCGGGTTTATCGGAAAATCATGTTTTGAAAAGTGCTCCTGAAAACCTACATAATTTTGATAAAATGGGGCCAAACTCTCAAAAGATTCCAGATATCCGAGAAACATTTGTTATGGCTGAAACTCTGATATCTTTGATGATACAGTTTCTATATTTTTGTTAATATATGTAATTTATTATATATTAATAATAAAAATATATACAAGGTATAAAATAAAATTTGGAAACTACATAAACTTTTTATGTTGGTGTCATTTAATCGTCTTGACGAAAACTTTCTAATGATATATTTTGTTATAAAAAATCTTTATTGTATAATAATTTGACAAATTAAATAAATTAATCGAAATATATATAAGATATAAATAACCTAATATGGTAAATTGGTCATTTTATCTATTCTGTCATGTCCAGTTATGTCTTGTTTTGTCCTATTCTGATACCAAACGCACCCTGAGTCTTTTCAAGATTGTGAACATAAGATAATGATTCAAGAGATCTATAAACATAGTCATAAACATACTATAATAAAATTAATATTAGGAAAAGAGGAAAACCATTATATGTCGAGAGTTTGGCAGTCTCGATGACAGGGCAACCACCAAGACATGAGGAGCAGAGTGGTGGGGCAACAAGATCAAAACGAGGCAATAAGGAACAGAGAAAGTGTCGAGATCAAACATGCGTTAAGCAAATGGCAACGAGAGTCAAGACTAGAGTTAGGCATGCACACCGGTTGGCTTGGCCAGTTGAAGACATTTTATTGGCCCAACCCAACTACTATGACCAACAGAATCCTAAGTCATTCAAACCCAACCCAACTAACTATATATGGGTTGGGTTGGGTGGGTGGAAGTGTGGAACATATTTGTAGAACCATTTATGTTAGATTTTCTTATACACCATCTAAATGAAGGAAAATGGTTACATAAAACTATCATAAAAAAGCAACATCACTAGGCAAAGGAAAAGGATGTAGCTTTTTACATTGCTATGCATTCATACAAGCAGCAATACGACAGAAGGATATCAAGCTGAACAAACCTCAAGATATTGATTATCATCCATCATAATCAAAAAGATAAACAGCCCATACATAGCAATAAGCTCGATCAAACACCACTATTATGGAGTAAATGAATGTGAAGGTTAATTTTCGTCAAACAAATGGTGGATATTTTCATCAATCAATGTTAGCATGTAGATGTGTGAATGTATGAAACACATTTCAATAACTAGTATCATACCAGAAGAGAATAGAACTAACCCCAAAATGCATTCAAGAGATCCAACTATCCAAGACTAAAACATACCATGAAGAACTACAAGTAGGTCAAAAGCAATTTGTTAAATTATAACGAGGCATCCTTGTGTCTAAAGCCAATGAGGTCCTTAAGTTACTACACAAGACAAAAAACAAGCAACACTTTTCTTCAATGAGACAATCACCCTCGCAAACTTCTGATACATATCAAGCTAGCAACAATGTTCAAGACCCTTCCTAGATCTAAAAATCTATCAAAGAAACCAACTATTCCAACATTACAAAATTATATTGAACTCTTGTGGAAAAACAAAATTCACTGAAAACATTCAAGATCAATGTACTGCATTTACAAGCACAAAAAAACATTAGTTTCGACCAACAGGAGCTATGATCCTGTCATACGGACTGCATATGCACAAGAGAAATGAAAACCAGGTTCGTTACGCAATGTACTTAAAACAAATTTTACTATGATGTGGGAGCATCAATCTAATCTAATCTATCCATACCCTAATCAACTTTTCTTAGCTAGATGATGACATTTTTGTTCTAGCATCGTTAAAGATGCACATAGCTATAGAGTTGGATGTTTCTCTATGTGATGGTTCTACAACTTGAACTTGAGAAATGAGTCATCCATACTTGTGTACACACACAACAACCAAGGTGGTAATGTGCTTTCAGAATTCGTTTATTGCTTCTAAAGGCTTTAACTAGATAATAGAGCATGCCATGGAATAGTTGATGTCCATGGACATTGCTTCATAGGATCACATTATATAATCATTCTCAAAACTTCCTAATCCTACCTTGCTATCTCCTCTCATCTAAAAAGCTTAAATAAACATGAAATCAAATGTAAGAAAGATCAAAACCAAAATATTGATGTCAAAAACTTGACACAAAAATTATGATCTTTCCCATTTTGATCATTAGACCCATGAAACTAACCTGCATCAATCAGTCAATTTGATACTATACGGAATTCAATCCATCATCGACAAAATAGTCAACCCGCTTAACTTTACCGCTTGGCTGCACCATATACTTGCCGGAGAAGGAAGCATAACAAAAGTTGCCCAAATCATCACACTACATCGTCTTCCTGTAATAGTAAGCTTAATAAGCTACTGTAATTCCTTATGAATAGTAAAGTGAAGTAGAATATAGAAAGGAAAAGAAGAGGAACAGAGTCATGGTTAGAGAGAGAAAGATAGAAGAAGTAGAGAGAAGACAGAGAGATACTTGTTATTCTGTTTCATACCTATTACCCATTACAAGGGATTATTTATAACCCTCTAATTACAATATTCCCAACTAACTACTTACCCACTAAACTCTCTAACAAACTACGCTCCCTTCAAGTAAAACTTCCTATTACATTCCTTCCCCCTTATAACAATCTTGACCTCAAGAGAAAGTAAATATTGAGAAAGTTTGAGTAATAGCAGCTAAGCATTTAATCTCAACTTATTCAGCCCATCCCCTTTGGACTCATCCCTTTATACACATAATGGCATGACCCTAAATCAAACTCCATGATAAGCTTCTTGAAATCCCAAGTTATAATACCCAAATCACTGAGCCATTGAACGCCCAAAACCATGTCACAACTGCCAAGGGAATTAACAAGACGTCTGACTTAAACTTTGTGTTCTGCATTTTCCATGTAAAACTGTTACCTGTAAGCTCGAATGCTAGATGATTCCCATCAGCAACTATTACTACTTGAGTAGCAATCGAATCTATTTGCAATCCTAACTTCTTGGCTACATCAAGGTCCAAGAAATTGTGTGTACTGCCCGGATCAATCAAAATGTGAAGTGGTTTATCGCCATAATAACCACCTACCCTCATTGTATGAAAATTATGCTTTCCATTCAAAGCATTGGACAGAGACACAAAGTTCTATGTTAGCAACCTCAAAACATTGATCCTCGCCATTAGGTTCCTCTTCCTCCTTACCTAACCCAGGAATTTCGACAGTAAACAATTGAGTTTGATTCAATTGACATTTATGTCCCCTATCATACGCTTGCTCACAAAAATAACACAACCCTTTTTCTTGTTTTTCTCGTCTTCCAGATGCTGATAACGTAGTCTGCGGTTTTTGAATCGACTTAAAGGAATTAGGTTGTGTTAGGTTTAGTTTGAAGGCAGGTGGTGGGTAGGAAGAAGACCAGACAAAGATGAAAAATTACCTGTTGAAGGGTTAACAAGCAATTTAGCTGTCGAAGGCTTAACATAAGATTTTAAGTTATTAACAAACTGGGACATAGGGAATGTAGAACAATTTCGCTGCTTCCAAACTTTCCTCCTGTAGCATTGCATATTCTATTGCTTCAGATAGAGTTCCAGGTTTAAAAGCTCTAACAAATTACTTCAAAGTGGCATCGAGTCCTCCAATAAAACTATCAAGAAAATAAGAGTCAGGCAATACCTTATTATGTTGAAGCATAAGAGATCTCAAATCTTCAAATTATTGAATTTTTCGACTAAATTTTTGCCCATATCATCTTTGAATCTTGCACAAAGGTCTATAATGAACTCAGACCAGTCTACATTTCTCCTTATCGCCATATAATTGCTCACCCAATTTCAACCTTGTCTACCATGTTCAAGGAAGCTAAATCCACTTTCTGATCATCTGCTACTTTGCAAAGACTAAAGTATATATTGCATTTCTTTATCCACATCTTGGGGTTATTCCTATCAAACTTAGGAAATTCAAGTTTGGTAACGTATGGACAGATCCCGGTTGAATTAGATCCCAATTCGATAAGCCTTTGGGGCTCTGCCCTTCGATTTGCCTCTGATATTTTCATTTTATCAGCCAATTCCATGATAGTTTGCATCATCTTCGTCATATTCTCACTCTGGGCTTCAATTCGTTGCTCCAGTGCTTTGATAAGTTCTTCCATGGCTAGGGTTTTTCTCGTTGCTGGTGCCAGCATAGGAGAAAAGTACGACCAAACTCCATAAATTAGCTAGGGTTCCTCAGGACTTGCTCTGATACCAATGTAACAGTAAGCTTAATAAGCTACAGTAATTCCTTATGAATAGTAAAGTGAAGAAGAATATAGAAAGGAAAAGAAGAAGAACATAGTCATGGTTTGAGAGAGAAAGATAGAAGAAGATAGAGAGACACTTGTTATTCTGTTTCGTACCTATTACCCATTACAAGGGATTATTTATAACCCTCTAATTACAATATTCCCAACTAACTACTTAGCCACTAAACTCTCTATCAAACTACGCTCCCTTCAACTAAGACTTCCTGTTACACTTCCATCTATCGAACCAAGAAACGCAAGTGATTTCAACCCTATACAACCCAGAATTTCCTCAACACTCATCTTATTCGATATCAACTCCTCCGAGCTAACTTAGGCTTCTTTCGACAACCGAACAATCGTTAAAGAAGTCTATCAATCGTCCACCACCATCACCCGTTTCCAAAAAAACAAATATCAACATATTATTTCAAACGTAAAACTTCATATGCATGAAGGTTTGATATACAAACCTCTTGTACATCGGTGTCAACTGTTTATAGAACCCAATTGAAAAAAAATGTGAGGATGGTTATTTTCAAATGAAATCAATAATTTACACCAAATGAAAACAGAAATTAGCATGACTATCCACAAATGAAAACAATAATGCATCAACTTTACAGAACCTAAATGAAAACATAAATGAGGATGGCCGATCAATACCTATCTAACCTGAGATGACGAGGATGAGAATCGAAGATGACGGACAAGTTTGACCGCAGATGTAGGCGGCAGCGTGGCTGGGAGAGCCGTTTACCGGTGGTGTCGACGATGGCCGCTGGTGGAGATGGCGACAACGACTATTGGGGGAGACCGTAACAGTTGGAGATAGGCTGATTGGGGGTGTGTGATAGGAAACAGATGGGGCAATTAGGTTTTATTATTTTTTAAATTGTATTTTTTATATAGGTATCAGTAGAGGTGTACTGAAAACCGTCAACCTACGAAATCCGTCCAACCCAACCCGCTAACAACCCAATCTGCCAACCCATTAAACCGCCAACCCGCAAATTGCCATTTAAGAGGGTTGAAATTGGTTTAGGCCTATCTTAACCCGCCTAACCCGTTGCTAATATACAAAGTTTATAAAATTATATATATATACTAGGCATATACCCGCACATTAATACGATTATTTATAGAATGTTCTATATCATCTAAATTGTGGGTTGTTTGCACGAATATATATATATATATGTACAATTTTTTTTTGAAATTTTAAGTATGTTTGTCTGTTAATACGTATCCGTGCGCGATGCGGTACGAAGCATCTCAAATACAAAACTAAGAACTTGAAGAATAATCTTATTTAATGTTCAGTTTTATTCTCCAGCACACGATGCCAATTTTAGGTGTTTTTAAATCACATATAGGATATCTAAAATTCAATATTAATATGGGCAAATGATCAAAACAAATCGAAAAAGATTCGCTCGATAGTGGAGTCTTCAAACCCATAAGATTTGAACTCATTTCGAAGGTATTGATGAGACGATTATAATGGTATAGTTTGTAAAAAAACATATTTTTAATGTATTTTAGTTAATATACAATTATGCAAAAAAACATATTTTTTTAATGTTCATATGAACAAATATCTAAACAAGATTATTTTATGAGCTGATAGAAGTCTTCATGGATGTCCATATCAGAGTACTTAAATTCCAGCTTAGTGTCTTCGGACATCACTTCACCGATGCCATTGATTTTCGACCACAAATCTACAACATGAAAACGGAAAAAACATGAACAAGGTAAATGAAAATGGAAACTGTGATGTGGGTATGATCAATTTACTCTCATTAAATATCATCTTTGAGTCTTGTTGCTCGAGATAGGGACCATGATGATATAAAGACATGATGGTTTGCAGCGAAAACTGGTTTAAAGCTTATTGAAACCAGAAGAGAACATCTTTAATTCCTCTTGTTTATGCTTCAAACGGCTTAATATTCTAGGTAGAATAAGAGAATATAGAGCTACTTTCTTGTAAAAAGAATCCCAATTTAGCATCCAACAAGAGTGTTTCACATCAAACATTTCATACAATCTAACCAACAACAAAACCCCAACTTGGGTACCAAAGATAAGACCACAGGAAAAAAAAGCTTCAAATACAACAAAAATCAATTAAAATTGAAAAAAGGTTGAACTTTTTTTCTTCTTATTTTCCACATATATCTTGATGTCTCCTGAGAAAAGATGCATCATTAATGACTAAATATATATCTACAATCCAAGTTTCACATCTCATATGAAGTGACAGTTGACAAAGCCTTTTTTTTTTAAAGTTCGAACCAAATTGTGTAATTTTTGTTTTACAAAAACATGTTCTCTGATTAGCTCTAACCAAATTTACCAAGTTCTAAAAACTGATGTACCTCCATCACACAATTCACACTCCTCCAATCTTTTTATGTGTTTTCATATCTCCAGACTCCAATCTTTCTATGCAGCAATTCCTGAAAATTAGATATCAAACCACAATTTATGAATCATGTTAGATTGCAGCTTAGCTTTGAGAAATTCACAGATTATGTCATTTTATACTTACAACACATGACATAAGCATTACATAAGCATCCAGTAATTAGTTCTAAATTCATCCTACCCCACCCCACCCCACATGTAAAGTCTGCGTAGATCCTAGATTCGAGGTAAGTGCTTATGAAGTAAAATATTGGGCAAACGACCCTTAACTCTTTACTCAATCTGCAAACCATTTAGTTGAAATGCCCAAAAGTGTTGTGGTCCACAACATTGCCACATAGAAGATGTTACAACAACATTAGATAGTTAAATGTTGGTCGTACGAACCTTCTTTCTGATCGACCATATCAAAATTAAACATCAATAATTGTTCATATTGAACATTTGTTCAATGTTCTTTAATCTATGCAATCCATTCGGCTCGATCGATTTTCGTCGGTTCTGACTTTCTACACACTCCTAGGTAAACATAATTCTTTTACATGTTTTCCAAAAGTATACCAAATTACTAACAAAAAAAAACAGGTGTCTATGGCACAATTTTAACCCAATGTTACATATAAACATTGGATGCACATTCAGGCTCCAAAAAGTTCAAAACATTCTTATGTGATACATCCTATGCATATAACATGGAATCATATTCCAGCAAGGACTGACTGTTGCCCAAAATTCAATTTTTGAAATTATACCTCTAATCACAAATTGCTTATGAAGCTTCTACAACCCACTACAAAAAACATTTTAGCTATATATAAATGTTAATTGTTATAAAAGACCACCAATCCACAACTCACAAATATCAAAATGGAGCATATACTTTTTTGTACCTAGTCTACTTGTTTAAGAATGTGAAATATTTGCATCTTTACATGGAATAAGTGAAAAAAGCATGTAGTAAAGTTACTATTTGTATCTACAGGGAAAAAATCATGTATAGTGCTTAAATGGAAAACTAAAGATCATTATTTAGGCAGTGGATTAAAATACAAAAGCTACAACTGTGACCTAAAACACAATCTAAGCAAGACAAATTTCAAAAATATTGAATCTCAATTTCTATTTATTTTTTACCAAAATAGTTTTTCTTCCCATTTTCATGTTTATGGTGTTAACTAATTGCATCCATGAATGAAGATTACAATTAGCTAGTAACAAGAAATGATGTTCACAATCAAAAAGCCTTGCAATATAATGACCTCCAAAATAATCAAATGGCTCCTTAAGCAAAAGCAATTTGTTTCCATGTCTAGTTGTATACTCGTGCAAAGCAGCGAGATGTGATAAATCAGGAAATACAAAATTAGCACAATTTGTTAAAAAAAAATACAAGATTATGTTTGAACAAAATAAAATTACAATGTTTTCAATCTCAATTCAGAAATACCTACGCAAATGAGAACAATTCAAATCAAACTCTTCTTTACTTTCAATGATTATAGCATCTTGAATAAACCATACATCATGTACAGGTATTAAATTTATTGTAAACCATAAAAAAACTGATTTTGGCATCATAAGAAAGAACTTATTTTGCACCAATAGCTTGTCTATTATATTTTAGAGTAAATTACCTTTTGTTCCACCATTCCTTTCATTTTTGACCTTTTCAAATACAAGCAGCCCAAAAGAAACAAGTCCTCTGCAACAGACAATCCTCAGCAGCCATTGAGGCCACTATATTATCTCAACTCCACAACAGAAAAACAAGAATTGGTATGTAGATTGGATGGTTGGGAGCAAACTAATAAGCTAAAACACCCATAGAAGCAAGAAATGGCATAAAACAAATTATATTATTACCTTCAACCAAGTATATAATAGCAAGCAAGAAGAAACTTCGAAGCCAAAATGCAAAAGTTTTACAACCTGTCATGGGCAAGCAAAATCAGTGTAAATGTTATAAAAGGAACATGTATGAAAATCAAATTGTTTGATATGAGTATCAACATGTTATATGAATAGAACATGCTCTTATTGATGTATACACTATTGAAAGAGAGAGAGAGAGAGGAAAGCTGGATGGAATTAAAGTTGTTGGACTTGTTGGTGATCTTGCTAATGGGAGAACAGTTCGGTCTCGTGCATATCTTTTAGCCAAATACAATGATGTGAAAGTCTTCTTTCTATCACCAAAGGTTGTCAAAGATGAAAAAGTCATGGATTAACACTATAAATTTTAACAGTCATGGAATTCAGAGTATCGATTTTCTGTTGTTTTATTTCATGTTATAACAGTCATCAACCAGCGTGTTTCAAACAGGACGCCAATGAGCAAAACATTACATCAAACATAAACGACTAACCTGTTTCATGTTATAATAGTCATCAACCAACCTGTTTCATGTTATAATAGTCATCAACCAACCTGTTTCATGTTATAATAGTCATCGACCAACCTGTTTCATGTTATGACGTGGTTTGGGCTGGACCAACTCAAACAGGACACCAAACATAAATCGACGAAACAGGTTGAGAAATCGAGCATGAAGAATGAGAAATCAACGAATCTGGTTAACAACTCCCAAAAGTGGAAAAGGATAAGAAATTGAATTGTCGAGTAAGGTTTGCCATTGGATTGTACAAATTGGGGGGGTTTTGTTTTGGTTCCCTAAGGGTACTATCAACTCTTAACAAAGTAACTCTATTACGTTTTTTTTATTCTCGAAAGTACAATTTTTTTCCAGTAATCATAACAATGATGCTTGTACTTTTAAAATGTGAGAGGATTTTACGATTTTCTATAAGAGAAAATCCATAGTCTTCTTATACCCTATAAATGGTCTTCATGTCATTTTATACATTTGATATCATTTGATATCTATTAGACCCTATAAATGTGCATACTCATAAGAGATTGAAAAGATTGTTAATGAGTTGTTGCACTTAGGGGTTAGTAAACACAAGTTCCCTTTTGCATCACCTGAGTTAGTAAAAAAGAAAGTGTTGATGTTAATAATATTTTGAGATCAATGGATGATTTAATTGATGTACTAAAGAACAACTAAGCACAACATAGGATGAAATTCGATGCAAACAAGAAGAGGAGTTTGCTACGCTAACAAGGAACATGCTTTTTTTATCTGTTTTAGATGCATCTGTTATTACATATATAACCATTTAAAGTTGTGAAGTTAAGTTCTCAGGTTTATGCATTGACTTTATTGTCTGAAATCTTTTATGTTAGGATGCATATCATTGACTGAATTTGAGTTGATGTAATTGTTAGATGTAGGGTTGGCAGAAGTCATGTTTGTGATGGGTCTCATTAGCGAGATTGCTTCTCCACCATATGAAACGGTAACCTTATTCGGTTTGAACAATAAAAAACTGATTTCCAAGACCAGATACTCATACAAAATGTAAAAAAAAACTACAATATCCCACACTTTCTCCCTTTTCCATAAATATAAATTCTATGATATATTATTATGATCATGATGAATTTATCTGTATTTTTCATCCACATTCAACTTGGATATATATGATCAAGATGCATTTACTTGTATTTTTTCATCCACAAATATATTCTAGGAATAAATTAGAATTACTAACCATGACAAACTGTTGGCAATTTGCAATTATTTTGTATTATTGCATGAATAGAAATCACATAGGCTGTGAATGAGATTACCAAGCAATTCAGCTGGACTAAGATAGAAAGAGAATCCTGAATCAAAAGATCTTTGTCTACAAGTGTAGAGGAATCAAAGAAATTTACACATGTCGAAGAATGGTACGTACCAGGACCAAGATTTGTTTAGCATGGCCGTGGTTATGTCCATCAATGTCTGCAGAAGAAACACATATATGATCAAATGCACCGTAAAAAAAGGCACATAAGAAGAGTGAACAGGATTTGAGATTACATATGCGGTAAAATGTATGTGATTGTTCATCTAAGCATGCCTATATATATATATATATATATGTATGTATATGTATATCTTGCTAATTAAACCAATTTGATTCATGAAAACCACATCAGATGAGACACCAAAAATGCTTCACATATATCATGAAAAGTTGTCTACATATGATGGTTTTGGTTACAGATTCTAGATTCTACAATTCACAACTCACATTTGATTTCATTTGATATCTAACCCAAAGACAAAATTTGACCAAATTAAATCAAATATGAAGAGAAAATTACAGATTAAGAACATGATGTTTCGTCATGGTTTCACATAGAAACCCCCAATTTCAAAACAGAATCAACAAATTGACACTAAGATCACATTAAAAAAAGCATATATATAGTCCCTTTTCCAAAAAAAAAGCATATTGTCAAAAGCCAATCTCCATCAGATTAAATGAGAAAAGAATAAAACACACCTAATACGAAGAAAAAGATGAAAATTGTGGAGAAGACGTTCCCACCAATGGAAGAAACTGCAGAGCTGAAGAAATTCTTGACTTTCAAATCAAAATTTTCAAATGAACCACTGAGAAGGTTGAAGGTTGAAGGTTGAAGGCGTCATACAAACTTGAATCGATCTCTAAACAACCATTTGGGATACAAAGAGCATTAGGGTCGAAACCATAAATCACGATTTTCAAATAAAAACCATTAGGGTAGAAACCACAGAGAACTAACGTAAGTTTTCCTTGAATTGATACAGACGGTTGAAGGTGTCGATACAAGCTTGAATCGATCTGTAAAAAACCATTTGTGATACAGAAGCTCATTAGAGTCGAAACCCAAAACCGAGATTTCCAAATAAAAAACATTAGGGTCGAAACCACCGAGAACTAACAGAAGCTTACCTTGAATCGATACAGACTGTTGAAGGTGTCGATACAGTGAGTCTGATTTCTAAAAGCATGGAAGAGAAGTTTCAATCGTCATCTTGGCCTTTTTGGTAATAGAAGCTTCAACTTTGGGGAGGCCAACAGGGAGGATGAAAGGTCATATTGGGAGTCTGAGAGACGACCAAGCCAAAACCCTAGGTACTTACCCATTTTACCCAATATCGCATTTGTGGCTTCTTTCGCGTTCTGCATCGTGTAATCGATTGGAATCCCTAGCCATGAGGTTCCAATCTCGACGATCGTCAAGGAGATGCAGAAAGGATGAAATCGAGAGGGATGCGAGGAATAGAGAAATTTACGTGGTGAGAGGAGATATACAGGGAGTGATTGCATATTTGCAGGATACGTGGGAGGAAGAGGGGGAGAGGGAGGCGACGTGGGCTGTGGGGTTGGAGAAAAACTGATTTGTACACACTTTGTATAAAAAACTGTTTTAGTTTTTTTTTTTTTTTTTTTTTTTAGAGAGCATCTCCATCAGCATCTTCAAAATTTCTCCAAAATAAAGAATTAAAAGTCAAAATCTACATAAAATTTTACATCCATCTCCAACAGATTCTCTATTTTAGAGATAAAATTATTACTTATAATATTAAAATATTATATAAATCTAATAAAATATTATTTATCTCTCATACTCATCTCATTTGAAAAAATCTTATTGATAGAACATAATAAAAAAACAATTTATCTCTCATGGTAATCATTTTTGGAGATTTTGGAGAGTTCTCCATATTTGGAGAAAATTACACTCTCTCTCTTACTTTCTCCATTTTGTAGAAAGATTTGGAGAATCTGTTGGAACACAAAAATGCCTAAAATCTCCATTTTCTCCATTTTGGAGAAGTTGTTGGAGATGCTCTTATAAGGTAGTGTATATATATATATATATATATATGCTCCCTTCTTTTGTTAACTATCCTATTAGTGTTAATCGTATTAATCAATCTCATCCGTTGGTTGTTAAGATCTATGGTTCACAATAAATCAGATTTTTCATTTTAAATATTATCAATTACACGGGTTGAAAAAATACTGCATATGTGCACAAGGGTAAATAGGTAAAAAACAATATTAAGTCATAAAGGAAATACAACCGGCTACCAAAAAAGAAGGAGCGAAATTAGGTATTCCATCCAAGATCGATTTAGGGTAAATCGGTTCACTCACAAACAGAATCTTCATAATCCATAACAAGATTGCTTCAATATCGTGAAATCCGGAGTAGAAGGAAGAAGAAAAGAAGTGATATATATATATTCATAATCATTGCCAAAATCGGTTGTGCATATATGCACAACACAATTATCAATCGCATATGTGCACTGTCAATGTATATATGGTATTAAATGTGCATATGTGTGCTGTCACTGTGCATATATGCACTAATGCATATATTATGAGTTGTGCATATATGCACAATACAAATATCAATCGAAGAAAGATTCAAAAACAATTTTCTTACTATATCTAGAGATTATTATACTATATAATGCTCAATATGCATGGATTTGATTCAAACAGAATGATATGATCTTTTAAAAAAACCTTACCGCTACTAAACCCGATATCAGATTCTCGATACAATGAACTAGAAGATGGACGATTATCGATATTGGATTCATCGACTTATATGTCATCAAGCCTGGTGGTATTACCGAACTTTTGGGTTAATCCCTTATTCAGAGATTGAACAAGGTCATTATCACGTCAGATTGGAGGAGCGTCTTGACCTTCAAAAATAGATTCTAAAAGGCTCGCGTTATCAACAACACACATTAATCGACTGTCGCTCATTCTGTTATTTTATAATTCATTCAACCGAAATACTTAGACTATGAACTGTAATTTTCTTGTTGGTACAAAATCAATAGGAACCTTGTAAAGATATTCGTATCAAATGGAAATTATAATGAGCATATATACATAAGTTTTAATGAATTTGAAAGTAAACATATATATGTGTCAAACTAGCTAGTAGATTATTGAGCCATCGAAACATTTTTGTCACCAATAAAGAACTTTAGGCAAATGACACATATATGTTTCGACATGACCATGTGGGACACCATGGTTATGACATAGTGATCCGTGTATTGCAAAATACACATAGACACATTCTCTTTCGAGTGATAGGCAAAACGAGGCAAATTGCAATTGTTGACTTCTGCAGCATAAGAAACAACATTGCCATCATAATATGCCCTCTCGAATACTTAGAACTTTTGTATATACCCTAATCCTTAGCCAAGACAAGAATGAGATCATCCTAAAGCTAAGAACATAATACAAAAATATTCCATTGTTACAACGAATACAAGGTGATATTTATGGACATAAACATCCAGAATGCGGGCCATTAAAACTTTATGGTTCTGGTTTCAACACGATGAACGCATGGCGTATTATTGTCCACATGAAATACTGCACTCCTAGCACTAGCTATACGTTTAAGGGCTCACCACCCTGATTAATTCATCAAGTCTACAAGACTTGGAATGCTGGAGAATTTACATCATAAGGATTTGATGATTATTGCAGTTGTATTGGGATCAATATAGAGTTTCCTATCCCCCATATGTATATCTAAAATGGTCTCGTAGATGTTGTCATCAAAAGAATATAGATGGTAGCCAAGACATTAGTTATGCGCACTGATTTACTTACATGTGTTTAGGGTTATGCAATACTATATGCAACTTTACTTCTTCATTTTGAGACCTATTACAAGCTAACCAGTCTCATGTGTACCAGTTGGTAACTGAATATCAGCCTGATATTTTACATTTACGCATGTTTGGTTGTGCAGTATATGTGCCAATTGCGCCCCCACAGCGCACCAAAATGGGTCTTTAAAATGGTTAAGTATATTTGTTGGATATGAATCTCCAAATATTATCCGCTAATTAGAATCCTTGACGGATGATCTTTTTTACCGCTAGATTTGCGGATTGTCACTTTGATGAGACAGTCTTCCCGTCGTTAGGGGGAGATAGGAAAAAGGATTTTCCGTAGGAACGACAGGAAGTGTCATTGAATATTCCCACTCTGTCTCATTTTGATCCCGAAACTTCATAAAGTAAAGTTGAAGTCAAACGAATCAGATTCGATACCTGATACGTTTAATGTTATTCCATAAGTGATAATATCACATATACGAGCTGCAAATATACTTGCAAGGTTAAAGTCCCCAAACAAGGGCACAACGTCGCTGGAAAGTACGTTGCAATCACACATGGTGGAGGTGTGGTTGAGGTCGTAGCTCCCAAATGGAAATGGGGGAAGCTACTTGGTTCGATAGATACTCATCTAAAGGAAGAGAAGAGTAAGGCACAACTATTTGTCATCAATACATAAACCTCTCATGAGATTGTCTCTGATTAAACTATGTCTATGAATCATTACTGGAGGACGCTTCGAAGTTAATATTGATTCCAAAGATCAAAGAAATCTCAAATGAATTATGAGAGTGCATATGAGTCGATGGACAGATCATACATACTCATTGATGATATATTTCACATATATTGTTGCTTATGAGGTGATAGAGCACATTGACATCGAACCATGCTCAGTTGAAAAATATCAACAAAGAGCAAATTGGCCTAAATAAGCAATCCAGGAGAATCATATTATTTGACAAATGAACAGGTATTTGGTTTGGTAGTGCTAACCTACCAAGTGTAAAGCCTGCAAGACATAGATAAATCATTTGTCGTAAAGCGTAATGAGAATAATTAAGTCATAATGTATGAGACTCTCCTTTGGCGCAAGGTTTCTCACAACGCCCTGGATTGACCGCGAGAAGACTTACTCTCCCATGATGGACGTTATAACGTTCTGCTAATTAATTAGCCTAGTAGTTTCCGAAGTACAGGAAATGCAACTCATGGATGTGGTTAATACATATCTCTACGGGGATCTAGATTCAGAGATATAAAAGTGCTTGATGGCATTACATTACCAAAATCAAGTAACTCTAAACCACGAAGTGCATTTGCAATAAAATTGAAACGCTCACTTTATAGATTAAAACAATCTATGCAGATATGGTATAACCCCCTAAGTGAACACTTGATTGGGAAAGGATATATAAGAACTATGAACTGTGCCCTTGCGTATTTATGTAGAAAAACAAGTTCTATATTTTCAAAGTAGCTTTATATGTCGATGTTATGAACATAATAGGCATTCTTGTTGAAATAAGAGAAACCACAAGCAACTTGAAATCTAAATTTGAGATAAAAATCTTGGGAAAACTTGGGTTTGTCTAGCTATTTGAGCCAGGACACTGAGTTTGTGAAATATTAATTCACCGATCGCATATGTCTAGAAAATAATCAGGCAATTTAATATGGACAAAGCGCATTCGGTTAACACTCCCATGATTGGTCAAAGTGTTGGATATAAGGAATTGTCCATTTCGTCTAAAGGATGGTGCACAATACACTTGACCATATATTGTATTTCTCAGTGAACTTGTTAGCTAGATTTAGCTCAGCGCCAACGCAATGTCATTTGGAATGATATCAAGTAAATCTTTTAGAACCGTTAACATGGGCTTATACTTTCCCTGTAGAAATAAAAATGAGATTGATAATGAAAATGAAAATTCAATACCTACTTAGAATGTAAGCAGCAAAAGTACTAGCTCTTATAAAAAAACACCAAACAACCTCTTGGCATGTCTTTGCTGATATTAGGTATCTGTCTGACTCATACAAAGGTTGTTCTCAAATTGGATAAGTAATTACCACCGGGAATACGCCGATTGCTTGGAAGTAAGCTAAGCAAACCCTTGTAACTACCTCCTTGAACTGATCCAATAATATTACTCTCCATGAGATAATGTATATGATTAAGGACTATCATACATATATTAGGGGAGTTAGTAATTTTAGGTTCAACCAGTATCCTATTTGTATATATGGAAATAATGCATCATGTATCGAAGAAATGAACATAAGATACATCAAGGGTGATAACACAAAGCATATTCTGCTTAAGTCTTATACAATCAGCAATAAGAAAAATCTCCTCGAGATTCAATTGAATCAAGTAAGATGCCAGGAGAACATGACATATTTTACCAAATCATTACCTAAATCCATATATTGGGAAACGTGTAGAAAGTAAACGTAAATGTTTTCCAAACTCCCTGGATTAATGCACGAATCAGGGGGGGTAGTAGACAAAAGGGGGAGTCTACTATATTTGTGATATTGGTATGTTGTGCTCTTTCCTTAACCAAGGTTTTATTTTCCCCATTGGGTTTTGTTCCTTGGTGTAAGGTTTTAGTGAGGCGACTGTTTATATATCATCATGTTTTCCTAACTCTCTCGATTAATGTACGAATCTAAGAGAAAACTAGACTAAAGGAAAAGTCTATGTAGTACAAAGAAGCTGGTGCGTTGTACTCTTTCCTTCGTCAGACTTTTATTTTTTCCCACTGGGTTTTATTTTGGCGTAAGGTTTTAACGAGACAACAATTGTGCACCATCACTCATTTGACTCGGCACAAGGGGGAGTGTTGAAGGATTATGTGCCATCATCAAAAGGAAGTAATTGACAGAATATTTTCTTATTATTAGATTACCATAATGAATGTTTCCTTTTCTTTGTAAACTACTCCCTATTTAAAGGGGCTATGATTAATGAGAATTACAGATTTCTTCTCTCTGTCTTATTGTTATTCTCTCCATATTGTTGTTCTATTTGTTTTTCCCTTTAACACACACACACACACACATATATATATATATATATATATATATATATATTCATAATCATTGCCAAAATCGGTTGTGCATATATGCACAACACAATTATCAATCACATATGTGCACTGTCAATGTGTATATGGTATTAAATGTGCATATGTGTACTGTCACTGTGCATATATGCACTAATGCATATATTATGAGTTGTGCATATATGCACAATACAAATATCAATCGAAGAAAGATTCAAAAACATTTTTCTTACTATATCTAGAGATTATTATACTATATAATGCTCAATATGCATGGATTTGATTCAAACAGAATAATATGATCTTTTAAAAAAAACCTTACCGCTACTAAACCCGATATCAGATTCTCGATACAGTGAACTAGAAGATGGACGATTATCGATATTGGATTCATCGACTTATATGTCATCAAGCCTGGTGGTATTACCGAACTCTTGGGTTAATCCCTTATTCAGAGATTGAACAAGGTCATTATCACGTCAGATCGGAGGAGCGTCTTGACCTTCAAAAATAGATTCTAAAAGGCTCGCGCTATCAACAACACACATTAATCGACTGTCACTCATTCTGTTATATCGCAAATATTAACTCCTTCGATCACTTCTCGATTATCCGGAAAAACACATAAAGCTCCTTAATTCAAGAAAAATTGGTACGTAGGTTTCATAACCTAGATTTTGATATAATCAAACACAGGTTTGACAAAAAAAAAATGAGATAACTACCAATTTTAAAATTAAAAATATTCTATTTATAATATATTGAGATAACTACCCATTTTAAAATTTGAGGAAAAAATGGAAACTATTTAAACAATATTTTAATCATTAAAAATACCAATATTACCCCTTGGACATTTAATAGGCGTGGACTTTGAAATACAAGTTTGGTGGATTTTGATTGGTTGTTATTTGGTTAACACGGTTAAGACTAATGGTTTGGTTAACAAATGAATGGGGCTATATATATATATATATATATAGAAAGGTTCAAACGAGGATGCTAACTATTTAAGAAAACAAGAAAAACACAATCATGTACAAAATCACATGTGATTCGACATTAACCCGGAAAAATGGGACACGAGCGACTTTTTCGGCGGCTTCAAGTCGCCTGCGAAGTCGCGGGATCACATGTGATTTTGTACGTGAATCACATGTGATTTTGTATATACCGACATTTTTCTTGTTTTCTTAAATAGATACCGTTCCCGTATGAACCCACCTCTCTCTCTCTCTCTTTCTGTGTTTATATATATATATATATATAATAAAAATAAAAAATACTAGTCTACTTAGTTATGGTCTCGTTCGTTTATTTACGTTTGTGAATGTTCGTTCATTTTTGTTCGTTTACGTTTGTTTATATATTAGATATATTTATATATTTTGACATTAATATGTAAAATGATTAATTGAATTAAATTTTTTGGATTCCTTTTTTATCCCTCCTAAATTTACCGGTTTTTCATTTCGTTATGTTATTTTTAGGAACGAAACGATGATTAAGGGTGGTTGCTTTTTGTTCATTTGCTTATATTTGTTTATGTTCATTTATGTTTATTTGTTTACGTTCGTTTAACATCTTAACAAACAAATATAAATGAACACGAACAAAACATTTTTTCAACGAACGAACATGAACACACACAATTTCGTTCCTTTACCGTTCGTTTGTTTGGTTAAATTAAACGAACGAACACAAACAAGTCTCTGTCCGTACTTGTTCGGTTTATTTATAGCCCTAACAGTCGTTCTAACAACCCAAAACTTAAACTAGCATAAACATGCAATACGAGTGCATTGGTCCCAACATTCAAATTTCAGAACAATACAATATTCTCAAGGTTTAACAGCGGGTAAGCACTTCCACAGTTGAGATATTAAATGTCTAAGACTAACTAAAGGAGTCTTCTCTTGCCTCGATCCCGTTATCAACCTCCCAGCTTCTCCTTCCCATTGGAGGAGCTCCCGACTACATTCTTACCTAAAAATGGTTTTAAATTTTGAAAAGCGAGGGTTAGTGAATTCCCTCTCAAAGAACAGTTCACAATGTCCCAAACACAATGCAATTCGCCATAAGGCCCTTTATAAACAATTAAATAAAATCAACACATACACTGGTATTTGCACAGTGTTCATAGCCACCCATCACTTCCCGTGATGTTCACTCTCGGGCCCCGAGTAGATCCCCATGGCCCCCGGTCGATGCCATGCCTATTTACACATGAAATGGATTCATGGCACCAGGATATGTATATAATCGCATGTCTCCCGAGGAATTTGTACAATCCCAAGGTACCCTAATCCCACTGTGCAATTCCCACACACAAGCAATTAAACATTTCATGATATAAATCATATAGACGATGTGTGCTCAATCTCAAATTCATTTCATGTGAAAAGTGTGTTCAAAGAATTATTGAGTGAAATCCATGCTATCATGTCAAACCACAATCAGTGATTAGAAACATGTATCAACCATTCATCAATTTCGAAAAGGTTTAAGGGAACTCACCTGACTTCGGGAAAAACATTAAATGCCTTAGAATTCAAATATGATCAAGTCGCACACCTGAAATGGAGGATATAAGAATGATGTTAAACCCTCTAATTACATACCAAACTATCCTTATTAAACCCCCAAGACAAACCCCTAATTGATGACACGATCCTGAACCCGAAAGAGAAACGAAGCAAAACCGAAGGAGTGGCCTAACAACAACTTGGTCGGCTTAGCCTGCGACCTTGGCCTAGCCCACACAAGTCATTGGGTTCAGCTCCCAGGTCTGCACGATTTTTCAGCCAAGGTTCCTCACTCACTTTCAATCCCAAATGTTCCCAAAACGGTTTAAGCCCCAAAATTGATAGAATCATTGCTTCAAACCAATTTAACCAAATACTAACATCAAAACCATATGTAATCCATCAAAATCCACTTCTTAATCTCAAGATTAAAGCTACAAATATAGACTCTTAACATTCTTGAAGCTACCATTGAAATGGTGACCAATCTCAATGAAATCAAATGAAAGACTATTAAAATCAAATCAAATCAGACTTTTACCAAGATTTCCAACCCAAAACATATGGAAATAAAGAAATCCCCCAATCTCAATCCAAACCACCGTTAACGGAGTTATAGGATTAAAGAGGATGAAGTTACCTTAGAGAAGATGACCCTCTATCCTTATTTTTCTTCAAGATTACACCAAAATGAGTCAAACCTTCAAGCCTCCATTGCTCCCCCTGATTTTTCTCACAAACGTATTCTCCAAATGAGGATGATAAGAGGGTTTTCCCCTCTTTAACCTCTTATGTGCTAACTAGCCCCTGAAAACATTGAAAATTTCATTTATCCCCTCAAACTTCCATAAACTTCTGATTTAGGTTTAATGTTATTACAGTCGTACTTGATTGATGATTTTGGCGGTTTGGCACATCTATTATTCAAACGTTTGAAGTATTTGATTGATGATTTGAAGTACTTGATTCTAAAACTTAAGGATTCAATTATATATTTAGATGATTGTAATAACTAATAACTTCATTTTGTATATTTTTAGAAGTGTTTATTGTATTTCATTCCTTAATTTAATGGATACTACCAAACCGCCCAACCCGTCACAACCTGCAAAGGTTGGGTTGGGTTATACTTTTGAATGAGTTGGGTTGGGTTGGGTTAAGATTTTTCCAAACCGCCATAATTGGGTTGGGTTGTAAAAATGCCCCAAACCACCCAACCCAACCCGTGTACACCCTTAGGAACCAATCATTTTTTTAGATAACACGACTCTGTTATATTTTCGAAGAGTGAAGTTCACTTGTGGTCCATAATGACTGTTACTTTTAACGGTCCTCGTCCCTCAACTTCGTTTTAACGGATTTTTCCCTCACGTTTGTCACCTTGTAACGATTTTCATCTCTCCTGCTAACGTCCGTTGTAACACCCTAAAATAAGGTAAATTTAAAACTTAAATTTTTTGGCAATAAGACGCCTATAAAATGAAGGTCTATAACACCCTGTAAATATATACAACTAAATGGGGAAATCAAGAAATTGGTAAAATAAGACTTCCAAGTTCCGACAACTAAAACCCAATACGGTTGGGGTAGTTTGTACAATTCCCAAAGTAGCGAAAGACGAGATATAAAATACAACAACCTATTTAATCTAGAACAATTTTAAAACTAGATTAATACGGGTGTCGCTATATCTCCAAAAATCCCTCTTCTCACGATTCCCAAAAAGCCCGGTCCTTCGAGCACCTCTAGGTGCACGGTCAGCAACTCAAGGTGCCCTATGCACATCGCTAGTGGGACCTGTGAACCAACATAATACCATGACAAGTGTTAGACCAAAAGTCCAGTGAGATTTTAAAGGTTAAACAGTTCACGAATAAGATAATAGCATCATAAATAAGTGTTACTGGTACACACAATGGTTGGAAAAATGACAACACTCAACTTTGAAAAGATATTCCACGCCTGAACATGAACACATAATCGGTACCTCTTGAAATACGAGGGAGACTCATTTCCATCGGGGTAACAAGAACACGTGAATGTTATTAGATTACACCTCATGTTCCAGTTCTAGTTCCCATGCCATCAAGACATCACAACCTCAAACCATTCATTGCCTTTATTGCCTACTCCATCGAGTTACACCTCAAGGACTTACGTGACATTATTGCCTATCCAATCTAGACGAGTTACACCTCAAGGACTTACGTCCCCCATTGCCTATTCGCTAGTGACCCAAAGTGGCCAACAATGATGAACACTTAAATCATACAATCTAAATCCTCGTGCACAAGGAAATAGAAGCCAAAATTCCCAACATATAAACATGTACAATTTAGATACCCACCTTATACATATTTCACTTTCCAACCCATGAGCATGATATTTGCCATGTAAAACTTCTCATTTTTAAATATTGTTCATTCCATGATTATAACAAACCCAACCATATTTCTCAAGTAATAAGTCTACAATATGACCATTAAATGCAACAATAAATGATCAAGATGGTTATACAACCATACCTCATGAAACCCTAGATTTTATGTGTGTCCCACAATAATACAGTTCTAATCAATAACAACAATAAGAAACAAGATTTTCAATTCAAATCGTTGTATGATTAGATTTCCAATTTCACAGTTTTACAATTCATATATTGTATGCTTTCAAACTTTCTCTCTCTAAACTCACTATGTACAATTAGCCTAATTAGTCTATGAACATAAAAAAAGAAACTATTTATATTCCAGACAAAATACAAGACAAAACTAAGGGGGTGTTTACTTGTGGCTTAATGAGCTTAATGATAAAAATGGCTTATTCGCGCAGACGTTTGGAGTGTTTACTTGTGGCTTAATGGCTTATTCACGCAGACAAAAGTGGCTTATTCGCTAAGTGGGTAAGGGAGGTGTTGTCCCCATTAAGCTAAAAATTTGAAAATTCTACCCTTTAACAAAAAAAAAGAAAAAAAAACTTATCAGAGATAACCTAATCACATACGCCTCCCACATTAGTCTCCCACATACATCGCCGACGATTACAATCCCTCTGGTCGTCATCCCCTGTTGGTCGTCATCCACAACGCTAGCTTCTCGATTCCGTTTTTGATTTGGTTCTAGATTTCCGTTTTCTATTTGGTTTCGTTTATGAAGAAATGCTCGATTTGGTTTCGATTTGGTTTTCGATAAGATTGGTGTTGATGATATCAATGGAGGTCTTGATTTTTATTCTTTTGGGTTTATTCCGGCGATTGGTTTGAATTCTTTTGGGTTTATTCCTTCTGTGTTTAAAAGAGTTTACAAGATTGTTGATGGAAAATTATTGGGTGTAAAGATCAAAGAAAAGTAATTTTCGAATTTTGGGTGTGGTTTCTTTTGGATTCTTATGTTTGATTATTATGTTTTAATAATTCGATGTTCAAATAGTTTGATTATTATGTTTTGATGTTCAAATAGTTTGATGAATGGTAGCTTTTTGGTTTGATGAACAATAGATTTTTAATTTTGATTGAACTGGTATAAATAAAAGTTGGTTCAAACATGTTCAAGAAAACCTAAACAACAACATATTTTTGTTTGAGGGGTAGATAAGTCATTTCTGCCATTTAGACGGTTGGTTCATGTAAAAAAGTAAACAACAACACATTTTTACCCGGACAGACAAATTTATCCAGACAGACAGATTTATCCATACAGGACTTAATCAAAAATCTGGTAAACAACCCCTAAAACTAATCACTTAAACTAGTTGACTTTGTTTGACCTTGATCTTTGACTTTTACTTTGCTTGAGAGACTTTGACTTGAGCATTGACTTTGACTTTAATCTTCATGATCTTGGATCCAACATATTTATGCACTAACAATCTCCCCTTTTGGATTCAAGATCATCTTCAAAAGAATAAACATTGAAGCTCCCTTTTGATAAGCAAACACAAATTTCAGCATTCATGAACAATCTTCTTCTTTGAATCTTCCTTTCTTTGAACAAAATCAATCAAAGTCAATCTCCTCCTTTCTTTAAGCTGTCTTCAAACTTTCTGTAATCTTTCCCAAAATCTGTGAATGTCTTTTGCAAGAATATTTAACAATCTCCCCCATGGTAATAAAACATCTCTTAGACATCGGAAAAGAAATTATCTTCATATTTAGCTCACTTATCTTTAGTAGATAATCTTCAAAGAAAATTTCGATACATTTAAGCAAACTTTCTTAAATTGTTGATCTTTCTTCAAATTAGTCTTGCAAGTCTTGATATTGTCTCCTCATAATAGTTACAAACTATTCTCCAGACAACATTTCTTGAATTAACTTCTCCCATATTCTGAATTTGACCTTTGACAGAACTTTCATTTCTAGAAAATTGTTCTCCCATAAATCATTTCTTGACTATCTCTCCCCCTTTTTGATGATGTAGAGCATATAAATCATCAAAACTTCTTCAAGAAATTTCATTAACCTTTTTCTGATCACCGATCTTTCAAAAATGAGCCACTGAATATCCGTCGATTCATAATATATTCATCTGAATCTTTTCAAATTCAGACAAATAAGAATGTAACCCTGAATCAACAAATGAATCAGTTAATATTCATGTAAGCAGCACAGAGCTACTCAGTACAACAAATGTACTATATAAGGAGTTTTATTGATGATCACTCCCCAGGTCTTCCATTCAATCATCGAATAACACAAGATTATTTTATGAACGTTCCGACAGAAAAACAAATTTTATGTGTGTTCGTGCTTGTGTATGAAAGAATTTAAACATGAGTGTTAATAAGGCTCAACATGTGTAAACCATTGAGACAACAACAGTATTACACGGACTCAATTATGCATGATCAAAGTGCGAAGGTGGGGCAGACTTCCTTCTGTTTCAATATCCACATATTCCAAATGAAGACAAGATAGATTATGTGTTGCGTCCCCAAGAAAAACTGAAACATCTCTTTGTTAAGAAAGAAATGAGTAGCTGGTGGGGTTTAAGGCAAGATTTGGCTTGGGCTAGTGCCTATTTCAATGAAGTTCACGAAAGAATTATGAAACAACAGTAATATGGATGCTCGGCTTAGAAAGTAGGTAGGTGCAGAGTTTAATATTATTTTACTCTGATCTCTCACCCTCTTTCTTTTGAACATTGAGCTCACTTCTAACCAATCTCTCTTTTCATTTTATCTCAACACACACCCACACTCAGATATTGACCCATCGCCTCTCGATCACTCAAGGATAACTTTCATGGGTAGGAAACACTGATTAACGTGAATCCCTAGAAGTTCTATTTAGCTCACACAATTCCTATGTATATTATCCTAAAAGCCAAAATGTTGCTCAATTGGTTTAACCTTTTCAGTTAAAGCATAGTATGAAATACATGTAAAATATTTATATGCTCATAAAGATAATAATGAAGATTTGAGCATTTTAATCATGTAAGATTTTCTCAAAACAAGTATATCGAATGAATGAAATGAATACAAACTGCTTGTTTGAGAATTTGACATTGTATGAAAAAGATCAAATATGAATGAGTTAATCAATAAAGCTTAGGTCAAGAAAAATTGGATGTTGTCTATAAGAACAATTATAGACATTCTTGAAAGAAACGTTTTGAATGAATCAATGTTCAACAAACTTTGAATATACAAGCGAGGTTTATTACCATCGAAAAAAATTGTTTCATTTTGAGACATGGTGTGTGTGAATACTTGACAGTATATATAGAAAAGATAATACACAAGTATTAATCTTTGGAAACACACGGTTAGTTAAACAATGAAGCTCATGTATGAAAACATTTAAAATCACACTTCTAAATTCATGAAATCGTTTTGAGAATAAGAAGTGGTTTGAACGTTTAAGCAAATTGTTTTCATGTTTGAAAGTCGTCCATCTTTCCAACATATACGAGATTAAGGTTAGAATAATCCTTACGCTCATCTTAAATCTCATGAAGTCAGCTCCAAAGTCATGATTGATATAATCATGTAAGCTCCCTCTCAAAATTTGCATGTAGTCAAAAAGTTGTCAAAGTACAAAGTCTTATTCACAAACTTTATTGAAAAATAAAGACATGAAAGCAATAAAACTTTTAAAAACGAGTTATGATCAGATGTAATCAGAAGTCAATGTCCTTACTCCCCCTGAACATATGCATCACAAAATATGTCAGTGAAAAAATATATGCAACAAAATTTATAACTCCCCCTAAAATGTAGATCATTTAACCTTTATCTCACTCCCCCTGAAAACATGAACAAAACCTTTCAATGCAGATATCGTTCAGATTAAAAATAAAGAAATGAAGAAAAATAACAAAAAAAAACTGTTCTAGGTAAGTACAGATTATGTCTTGAGGTTTAACATGCCAAGTTTCGAAATGAGAAAATTAAATCTCTTTTCGTCTAACGGCTTGGTAAACAAATCTGCAAGTTAATAATTTGTGTTTACAAAGTAAAGTTCAATTGTACCTTTTTCGACATTATCTTTGATACAATGATATCTCATATCAATATGTTTAGTCTTTGTGTGTTGAACATGATTAGTTGATATTGCGATGGCGCTCTTCGAATCACAATATATTGGAATCTTGTTGAACTGAAAACCATAGTCTCGAAGATGTGTCCTCATCCACAATACTTGAGAGCAGCAACTGGCAGCAACTACATACTCTGCTTCAGCAGTCGAAGTGGAAACACAAAGTTGTTTCTTTGATGCCCAACTTATGAGCTTGTCTCCAAGAAATTGAATGTGACCCGATATGCTTTTCCTGTCTAGCATACAACATGCATGATCTGTGTCTGAATACGTTGGTAGCTCAAAACCTGTATCTTTAGGATACCACAAACCAAGATCTGTAGTTCCCTTCAGATATCTAAAAATCCGCTTTACAACCGACATATGGGATTCTTTAGGCGAAGCTTGATATCTAGCACATAAGCATGTAGAAAACATAATATTTGGTCAACTAACCGTCAAGTACATTAAAGAACAAATCATTCCTCTATAGGTTCTAACATCAACAACTTTTCCCGAGAGATCAGCTTCGATTTTAGTTCCTGGTGCCATCGGGGTTGAAATTGGAGTACAATTTGACATATTAAATTTCTTTAAAATGTCAGCAATATACTTCGATTGATTTATAAAAATCCCCGTGGAAAATTGTCTAACATGTAATCCGAGAAAGAAGTTAATCTCTCTCATCATACTCATTTGAAAACGTGACACCATGAGGTTAGAAAAATTCTTACAATACTCCGGATTAGTTGAACCAAATATTATATCGTCCACATATATTTGAATTAAAATTATATCATTTTCTCCCTTTTTATGAATAAAGTGGTGTCGATTTTACCTTTTGAAAATCCAGACTTGACAAGGAATTTGGATAACACGTCATACCAGGCTCGAGGGGCTTGTTTGAGTCCGTAAAGTGCTTTGTCTAGAATATAGACATGATATGGTTTGTCTGCACTTATGAATCCTTCAGGTTGAGAAACGTACACCTCTTCTTTTAACAATCCATTCAGAAAGGTTGTCTTGACATCCATCTGATAGACCATAAAATTCTTATGTGCAGCGTAGGCTAGGAACATCCTAATTGCCTCAATACGTGCAACTGGTGCATACGTCTCATCATAATCAATGCCTTCCTCTTGTCTGTATCCCTTGGCTACAAGTCTTGCTTTATTTCGAATACCAATACCATCTTTATCCTTTTTATTTTTGAATACCCGCTTGGTGACAATGATAGTCTTTCCTTCAGGTCAGGGTACCAATCGCTAGACTTTAAGCGCTTCAAATTAGTTGAGCTCTTCTTGCATGGTTGTAACCCAATTTGGATCACAAAGAGCTTCTGAAACATTTGTCGGTTCTATTTTGCTCAAAAATGAATCAAACAAACATTCATTTGCTGTTGCAGACCTAGTTTGCACCGACTTTGACAGATCTCTAATAATTTGACGAACCGGGTGCTCTTTGGTCCACTTGTATTCATGAGGGAGTGGAATAGACGTAGACTGATCATGTTGATCATGTTGGTTTGAATATTTGATGTCTGTTGAGTATCTAGATATCCACTTTCTTTTTCTTATTTAGTATGGGGTACAGTTGAAGTAACTGTTGCATGGGTTTCAGTTGGTTGGACATTTGATGTCTGTTGAGTAGGCATGACAGTGCATCCAACTGAATGTGTAACCCCTGGCTCTTCATTATCATGTGCACCTTCAACTGATGGAGTAGGTATTTGAACTTGAGCTTCTTCCTAAATCGGGGAATCGGATTCAGTTGAGACATCTGAAGTGATTGGATGATGACTACTTGAATCTTCTGATATGTCAATCACAACAGGTTTAGTCACTTTAGAACCAAGAAACTCATCATAAAAATGTTCAAACAATAAATCTAAATCTGTTAAATGAGATGTAGACGTTGATGTTTTATCAGACTTAGAAACTTTAACCGCAGGTTCTGGACTGATTTTCCCAGAAGCTAATACTGTTGTTATCACGGGTTCTGAATTGATTTGATCAGAAGCCATCTCTTCATCAAATGTGACATTTACACTCTCCACAGCTATCTTAGATTTCTTCATGTAAACTCTGCATGTAGTAGACGTTTGAGAATATCCAACGAAAATGCCTTCATCAGCTTTCGGACTGAACTTGTTCAAGTTCTCCTTATCGTTTAGTACAAAACACCTGCATCCAAAGATGTGAAAATGTTTAATGCTAGGTATTCTATTATTTATCAAAGCATATGGTGTTTTACCAAACCAACGATGAATGATTGAACGATTTTGCATATAACATGCAGTTGACACAACTTCAGCCCACATAAATAGAGGTAGATCAGATTGATTAAGCATAGTGCAAGCAGCCTCGACTAGAGTTCTGTTTCACCTTTCTACAACTCCATTCTGTTATGGTGTTCTGGCAGAAAAAGTTTATATGTTATCCCGACCGATTCGAGAAAATCGTCAACAATTCTGTTCTTGAATTCTGTGTCATTATCAGTTTTAAGAAGCTTAACTAACTTCTGCAAGTTCACTTGAACGGTCTTTAAGAATAAGATGATGACATCGGGCGTCTCATCTTTCAATCTTAGAAATTTGACCCAAGTGTATCTTGAATAATCGTCCACAATCACCAAGACGTATTTCTTGTCGTTTATGCTTTGCATTCGCATTGGACCACAAAGATCCATATGCATCAGTTCTAAAGGAGTACTTGTGCTCGGTTCAGGCTTAGTCTTATGAGAAGATCTTTTCATCTTACCTTTCTCACACGCGTCACACAAATGTTCTTTGACATATTTTAGCTCAGGTAAACCCTTAACCAAATTTCCAGTCACCAACTTGTTAATGTACCTGAAGTTGAAATGAGATAGCCTTCTATGCCATAACCAACTTTGTTGGACAAAGGCTTTTGATAGTAGACACACCACATTATCAGTCTTGACATTTGACAGATTGATCGTGTAGAGGTTTGACTTCCGCGTCCCGACCAAGAGTTCTTTACCATCTTCAGTTCTAACACAACACCACCAGGCCTTAAAATTATCCTCTAAATCCTTGTCACAGAACTGACCAATGCTGAACAGATTGTGTAATAATCCTTCAACATAGCTCACCTTCTTAATCGTTATGTTCTCTTGTACAACATCTCCATATCCCAAGATTGGCGAAAACTGGTCATTCCCAAATATGACGTTGCCGCAGAATTTCTCTGTATAATTAGATAAAATATCTTTCAACCCAGTCATATGCTTGGAGCAACCAGAATCCAAGTACCACCAAGTACCACATATGACGGGTCTGCACAGAAGAAATCAAGAAAAACATGTCTAGGTACCTATTTATAGATGGGTCCTAGCAAATTAGCACAAGATTTTGGCATCCATTTGAATTTGGACCCTTTGATCTTTTGAAAAACTTTTGAAACATTATTATTATTATAGACATGATATTATCCAAGCCAATTATCAGAATATTGTCGAGAAACAAAATCATTTCGATGATATGTGGAAGACTGAGTAGTAGACAGAGATAATTGAATCAATTGCTTTATTGTATATGACTTGTAAGAAGATATATGGTTTTGTTTATTAGAAGCAACTTGATAAATTACATCAGAAACACTATCAGTAACCATATTACATTCAACATCGGAACATGATTTTGTTGTCTCATCAACCTTCTGCTTTGGCCTCCATTCAGATTTCACTTCGGATATTTTCTTTTTCAGATCTGAAACATATGAATATTGCATGTTAGAAATGTGAGACTTGATAAATTGTTTCTTCTTTGATTTACTAGTGTTGGTCCGTTTCTGTGAGTGTTTGTTCTTTCTGTTCTTACCTTTTGTAGAATAGGTGCTCACAGAAACTAGTTTATCAACTTTCGTTGATGATTCACCTTTTTTCATACACACTTGGTAAATCTTGGGTATGAACAATAAATTGAGAATGATCTGGAAGTTTTGCATTAAAATCAAACTGATCAACACATTTATCAAAACAACCATCAGATTTTAGAAAATCAAACTCTTCATCAAACAGAACATTAACATCATTTGACATAGAAACTTTGAAAGTATTGGAGAAATCAGTGTTTACAAGAACAGTTGAAAATACCATTTGTTCTAATCCAATCAAAATTCTCTATTCTACAAGAGTGTTCTCAAGTTCAGAAATTTTACTTTGTAAAATGAGTGGAGGAACATAAATTTTGCCTTCAACTGGTTTTGCCTCCATTTCCTCTATAGAATATCTTTGAAAATAATCCTTAGAAAGAAATTTTGACTGTTTGCAACTGTAACTAGAATTCAACTTTTCATAACGAAATGGTAGTTACATTTTAGTTTTATTTTTCCTTTTCTTCTCTTCCTTAGCTTCTACCTCATCTGATGATTTTGTCCATTTGACTTTGAGTTCAGGATATTTAGGTGCCAATTTTAGAAAACCAAAATCATATAAAGCAGGCACTTTGGAAATACCCTTTTTCAAATAATGTGGGTTATCGTAACCAATACCCCAACAATCAATACTCTCTTTTGGTTTATTAAGATGAATGGTTTGATCAGTCTGACCTCTAGTATAAAGTTTTTCTTCTAAACCATTCATTTTTCAACCAAAGATTTATTTTCTTTCTTTAAAGATAAACACTTTTTAGCAACCTCTTTGATCTCAAGTTCACACAATTTGAATTTTGAAGATGTTTCAGATAATTGGTTATGAATTATAGTCTTTTCTCTAGCACTTGTATCAATATTTTTATGTAAAGTCTCAATCAATACATTCTTCTCAGCAATATCATTGTTGAGTTTTAGTATTGCTTGGTTTTTCTTTTCAATAATACCTTTTTCGCGTTTAAGTTTAGACTGCAGATCCTGAAGTTCAACCATCATGGATTGCATTTGATTTAAAAAATCAGATTCAGTCATATCACATACCTCTTCCAAATTCTCCTCATCTGAATCTTCTTCAGCTACTTTATGTCCCATGAAACACATATGAGCAGTCTCTTCCTTGTCACTCTTAGGCTCAGAGTGATCCAACCAATAGTCATCTTCAGCTATTAAAGCTTTGCCAACTTCTTTCTACTTGTCCAGAAGCATCTTGTTCTTGTAGTACTCAGAATTACGAACTTTTGGCTTCCGGAAATCTTTGGCAAAGTGGCCTATTTTTCCACAGTTGTAGCACTTGAACTAGTTCAACCTCTTTCTTCTCCTCATACCTATTCACATAATTCTTTGTTTCAGGCATCTTCTCCTCAAACTTTGTACCTTCTACTATTTCTTTGTGCTCAAAATTCTTTAATCCTGACGAATATCATTGACTGTTTGACCCTGACTTCTTGTAAAACTTCTTCTCGAAAGCGTTGATCAATACGAGCATTGCTTGCTTCAAGTTCTTATCGTCATCGTCATCAGAATCATCACTATTCTCTTCCTCAGATTCAGAAACAATCACCTTCTTCTTCTTCATACTGACTGACCTTTTTTCTTTCTCTTTACTACCAAAGCAACCAGTTCGACCACTTGTTTCTCAGCTTTCTTCTTCTCAGTAATTATCTCATCACTTCTTCTTCATTTTGTCGAAGAGTTTCATAAACTTCACGCAAAGGAATCTCATTGAGATCTTTCATTTGTTTCATCTGACGAGTAAACCTTTTCCATTCAGGTTGTAAGATTCTCAGAAACTTGACATTCAGCTCAATCTGAGATTTTTTCACTTTATTCTTGCTTAGCTCATTTAGAAGAGTAACAAATCTGTCATAGGTTGACTCTAAGCTTTCACCTTCCTTTGCTTTAAATTCTTCATAGTTGTTGAGACAATTTGAAACCTTCAGCTGATTGCCAATCTTTGATCCTAACATCATCTTTTCAAGATGATCCTATATTTTTTTTCCTGTTGCTTTGTAGTTGTCTATCTTCACATATATCTCATTTGGAATACCTTGGAGTAGAAAAGATCTAGCTAGTTTGTCAGTTTTGTGACTCTTTTTCTGTTCATCAGAATATTCATCTACATCCATCAGACATACTTTGTTCACTACCTCTTCTCCTTCCTCTTATATAGAATGAATCTTTGTTGGAGGTTTCATCAGCCCTTCTTTCAAGGATAGTCTGATATAATCACCAAGTTCATTTCAGTCGATGAAATCCAGAAATCTGTCTTTCCACTGGTCACATTCTCTGTTAGTCCCAAAGAAGTAAAACAAGTATTGTAGAAGGGGGGGGTTGAATACAATAACACAAAATTACTTAATTTTAATTCTTTTATTGATAATGAATATCAAGAATTACACAAAGAGAAATAAAGATTGTTGCGGAATAAGAATAGTTAAGAACTACTCTAAACAATCTAACACTTAGAAGAAATTAAGAACACAAAGACTTAAAACTTAGAGAGACAAGGAAAACTATCAACCTACTTGAAATCTTGTGAATATGAAATCTTGAGCTGAAAAGCGTAAGTAGCAAGGTGCTACCTCCATCCTTTATATACTATCCAATGTAATGAGTGCAAAGGACATGTAGGAGTAAAGGCATGGGTGGTTGAGATATTGTCAATAAATTATAAGATATTTGAGGTGACCTATCACAATACAAAAGGTAACTTTTGTACCATGAAAGTACAATATCTTTATAAAATATTCATGGGAAAATCTTTTTGAGATCAAATAGAAAATAAACGTCTCAATCAAATTAAGACCAAGTGTATATCTTCTCAAAGAAGGAAGCTTCCATTCCTAATGTCAGAAGAACATTGGGAATGAGGAAGTATGTCAAATCATGAGGGTTTGACATAAATGTTCTTACAGATAAAAGGAGCAATCTGTAAGAAAGAAACTACTAAAAAAGGAATTCGGTAGATGAGGTATGTGCCGAACACAGGTGATTCGGCAACAAGGAAAGGATATGCCGAATATGAAATCGGCATGTAGAAACTCTGCCGAATAGAAATCGACAAGGACAGGATCTTCCAAAAAGGAATCGGCAAACTAGGCTTAGTTCACTTTTGAAGTTCATCTCAATCCGCATTATAGACTTCCTTCATGTTTGTTAATACTGATTTTGTAGTAATCATTATAATTATTTTCCTAGTCTATACTGTGCTTAGAGTGCTTATCTGTGTTGTTAAGGCTAGGGGTATTTAAGTCCCCTTGGGCCTTTGTTTTTGTAACTTTGAGATCATTTTGAATAGAACGTACACATTTGGAGCTCTCTACTTTCTCTCTCTACTTTCTCTCTCTAGAGATTTAGTGATTCTTGGACTTTCAATTGGTATCAGAGCATTCTGAATCTTGAGAGGACTGAGAGATTGTGTTTTAGATTATGAATTTGTGGATTGAAGCAGAAAATTTGATCGATTTTCTTGATTTTTTTCAAGAAAATCTCGTTTTTTGCTTTTTCATCAAATTTGGATAGGTTTCTGGACTATTTGTGTTGAATTTGGATTCATTAGATTCGTTTTTAGCAATCGATCATATTTGATTCATATACTTTTGCATGAAAATCAGTATTTGATCATCGATTTTGAGTTTTTGTGGATTTTTGAAAACCCGTTTTCACGTACTGTTTCATCATCAATTTTGAGATATTGTAGTTTTTAATCGAATTTGTTGGTTGAAAAGTGTAAGAAAGTTGCTTTCGTTCATCATTGTGTGAATTACTTGCATTGTTTTAATTGATCTTGCGAATATTTCTTGATTTACTTCGGTTTGCACAAGTTCTTGTTGGTTTGCGCAAGTTCTTATTGGTTTGCACAAGATTCATACTATTTTGCGCGAGCTCATATAGTACTAATCCTTGTGTTAGTGTATTTCATGTTTGCGCATTAGTCTACTCACGCAAAGTATACTTTGCGTATCCAGCGCTTTCCGAAAAGCTCAGTTTTCGTATCATCCAACTCTCGCAACGCTGCTTTTCGTATCTCAGTTCAAGAACTCTAGTTCGCGTTTCAAGCTTATTACGCAAAGTATCGTTTGCGTATCCTTCTGCTTGAGAGAACTTCTGTTTGCGTATCAAGTGTCTTACGCAAAGTTCATTTTGCGCATCTCTTGGCTTACGCAAAGCTCAGTTTGCGCAACATTCTTGTCCCGAAAAGTTCAGTTCTCGCATCACTCGAGTTACGCAAAGTTTTGTTCGCGTATCATTTGGCTTACGCAAAACCTCATTTGCGGATCTCTTTACTTACGCAAACCATCTGTTTGCGTGTGTTCCAGACTTAGCATTTTTTCCGAACTTCTGTTTTTCTCAAAATGTCTTTGTAAGCTCAAGTTTACAAGAATGACCTGATGATGTCATTGGGGTCTAACACTCGGCCTCCCGTACTGATCAACGAAAATGAATTTGAACAGTGGCAGGACCGATTCATTCACTTCATAGAAAGACAACCGAATGGGGATAACATGATGAAATCTCTGACTAAGGGTCCTATGATAAAGCCACTGAAAAAAATTTCAGCTATAGGAAATATTCAGGCTACATGGGTTGAGAAGTCTCTGAAAGAATATGATGCTGATGAACTTTTGAGATATCAAGCTGACAGTCAGGCAAAGTCAAATCTGATTCTCGCACTGCCAAACTCCATTTTCAACAGAATTTATTGTTTCAAGCATAATCCAATGCTTATGTGGACACAATTGGAAAAGATAATGCTTGGTTCTGCTGTGACTACTCAACTCCGTCAGACTCGGTATATGAACAATTTTGAGGAGTTCAAAGCTAAGGATGGAGAAAGTCTGAAAAGCATATTTGATAGATTTTGGGCAGTCATCAATGATCTGTACAAGATCAAAGTGACAAAGACTGAGTGAGGAGCCAATCTGAAGTTTCTGAATGCACTACAACCAGAGTGGAGTAAATCATGTCACAGGATGAGGAATGATGTCAGAATCTCCACTATGCCAATTCAAGAATTATATGAAATCCTGATGACTGATGAGAACATGGTTCTGGAGAAGAAAGCAAAGTTGGATAAAAAGAATAAGCCAAAGACCGTGGATCCAATTGCACTCTTAGCAGCAAGTCAGTTAGCCGAACAAGCTTTGACAGAAAATGCATACGATGGCTCAACAGATGATGATGGCGAGGCTTTAGAAAAGGCCATGATACTTCTCACTCAGCACTATCAGAAAAGGTTTCAACATAGATCTGGATCAAACAACCTTAGGTTTACTTCTGGCTCAAAGAAAGTTGAACCTGGTGCACCATCAAAGGCATACACTCCAAAGTATGAACCGGTTAAGGTGGCTGAACCGAAAAAGGAAAAGAAAAAGGTGATGAACTGCTTCAATTGTGGCAAACCGGGTCATATAGCAAAGGATTGTAGAGTGAAGGTTGTTAAGGACTCAAATTTCTACAGAAAGAAGATGGAACTGGCTGAGAAGAGAGAAAACAGAACTATTCTGCTGGCTGAAGAGGAGTACTGGTTGGATCATTCAGATAACGAGGCTGAGAATGAAGAGACTGCAGCCATGTGCTTCATAGGGGATGACAAGAGTGATGATACCTCCACTGATGATTCTGAGGTAATTTCTGAGTTTCATGTTAACTTTGTTTCTTCTCAATTGAACGTTATTGTCAATGCTTTACATGATTTTCGTTCCAAGTTCATATCTGAAAAGCTTGATAATAAAAAAAAGTTTGTTTTGATTGAAAAGTTGAAAATCTCTCTGAAAGATGAAAAGACTATTTTAACTGACACAAAAGAGAAATTTCAAAAACAGTTGGATGATTTAGAAAATTCAAATCAGACTTATCGTGATTCTTTGACTAAATTGACTGATTTGAACAAAAGTTTATCTGATAAAATAATTGTGTTAGAAGAAAATTTATATAAGAGAAATCAAACTGAGCAGACTATATATATGAATAAGCCTAGGAGTGACGAGGCTATAAAAGAAAGGTGGGGACTTGGTTTTGAAAATCCTCATTGTCTAAACAATGTTATTTCAAAAACCCTAACCTTATATAATTTTGATTATCTAACTCTTGCGAATTATGCTCCTCAATTTAAAATTGACTGGTTGAATGAAAAGGAAGTTTTAGAAATTGAAAATCAAAAGAGGATGCATAACAAGAAAATGGAAATGCCATTTGTTTATACGTCTGAAAATGCCAAGTATTTTCCTGAGAAAACGAAGAAGTCCAGAAATTTCAAAAATGTTTTAAATGTCAAATCTTCCAATAAATCTTCATTACCAACTGAATTTGTTGATATATATGCTAACACTGATAAGGAAAATGCATCTCCGGTGTCGTATGATTCTAGGAAATACATTCCCCCATTAGTGTTAGAAGGTAAGATAGTTGATCTTGAAGATAAATTGGAAGAACAAAGTCTTCAAACTGATTTAGAAAACGATTTATTTCTTTTTATAATGAAAACAAGTTTTGAAGACAAAATTTCTACTGGATTTTCTAAAGATTCTAAGGAAAATACTCAAGCTCTTAAAAATATTGTGCATTTGCGCAACCAGTTGGTTACGCAAACCGACACTTTGCGCAAGCCGTTGATCGCGCAAAGTTCAGTTTGCGCCACTAATGGGATGCGCAAATCTCCTCCTGACTTGTGCATTTTTCAAAATTCTCACTCCAAGGCTAGTTCTTCAATGTCGAATGCTCAGGCTGATTTCTTAGATAAAGTTTCTTCTTCTGATTCAATTATTGATGATTCTTTAACGCTAAATGTTCAATATTATAAAAAGAAGCGTAAAAGACGAAGGTCAAAGAAGTCAAGGAAACATGATAGTCTCTTGTCTGAAAATTCTAATTCTTCTAATTTTTCTGTTTCAGATCGGATTGTGAAGAAATCTCCAAAGCTGATATGGAGGGTTAAACAGCAAACACCAGAATCTGACCTGTTAGGAGATAAATGTGTAGAAAATCTTTGTGATATTGATACATTTGCTTCTTGTAATAAAACCTCAAAATATTCAATTCAGCAAATGATTCACATAGCAAAGAATGTCTCATATGCTTCTTCTAGTTCTGATTCTGATAATTGTGTTTCTTCCTCTATTGATGATTGCTTTCAAGTTTGTTTGAATAATACATCTGTGAAAAATAAAAGACACAAATCTAACAAGAAGGGACCCATAAGCATATGGGTACCTAAATCTGTGTAGTTTATGTTTGTGCAGCTTAGTCATTTATGGTATCTGGATTCGGGGTGTTCCAAATACATGACGGGCAACAAATCACTTCTCTCAAATTTTAAAGAAAAATGTTGTGGTCGTGTTAAGTTTGGAAACTGTGAGACGGCTCCAATTCTTGGTTATGGTGATCTTGTTCAAGGTAATATAACTGTCAATAGAGTTAGCTACGTCGAAGGTCTAAGCCACAACTTATTCAGCATCGGACAGTTCTGTGATAAAGATCTTGAAGTTAGTTTCAAATCTAAAAGAGTTGTTGTGAAGAATGATAGTGGCCGAGATCTACTAGTTGGAAAGAGAAGATCTAATCTGTATACTATTGATCTTTCCAAAGTCAACATCCCATCAGACATCTGTCTACATTCTAAAGCTTCAGTTCATGAAAGTTGGATTTGGCATCGTCGACTAGCTCATCTTAACTTTAAGTATATGTATCGCCTGGTCAAGAATGATTCAGTGAGAGGTCTTCCAGTACTTCGTTTTCAGAAAGACCACCTGTGTCAGGATTGTGAGAAAGAAATGATGAAGAAAGCTCCTCACAAGCCAAAGCTTGAACCATGCACTTCAGACATACTTGACTTACTGAATGTTGATTTATGCAGACCAATGAAGGCAAAGAGTATTGGTAAGAAAAGGTATGTATTGGTGGTTGTTGATGATTACTCAAGATATACATGGGTGAAGTTTCTCAAATCCAAAGATGAAACCCCAGACATTCTCATCAACCTCATCAAAACAATTCAGACCAACAAGCAAAAGAAAGTCAAGGTTGTCAGATCAGACAATGGTACTGAATTCAAGAACAGTACTCTTCAAGCTTTTTACGAGGATCAAGGAATTCAACAACAATTTTCTGCTGCTAGAACACCGCAACAGAATGGGGTTGTTGAACGTCGCAATAGAACGCTTGTTGAGGTTACAAGATCTATGCTTGTTTATTCTGGTCTTCCTTTGTCTCATTAGGCTGAAACTGTTTCAACTGCATGTCATACTCAGAACCGATCGATTTTACATCGCTGATTCAACAAAACACCATATGAGCTGATGAACGGTATCAAACCAAATGTCAAATATTTCAAGTCTTTTGGGTGTAAGTGTTACGTTCTGAATGACAGGGATAATCTGAACAAGTTTAGTCCGAAGGCAGATGAGGGTATTTTTCTGGGTTATTCTTCTAACTCTGCAGCTTACAGAGTCTTTCTTATCTCAGCAAGAAAAGTGATAGAGAGTGTAAATGTCAAATTTGACGAAGCTGCTGATTTGGTTTCTGGTCAACCAGGCTCAGAACCCGTACTTACTGGGAATTCAGCTTCTGAACAACACAGTTCAGAACCTTCACTTCAATCGACAAATCATGATTCTTCTTCTTCTATTCTTAATCTTTCTGATTTAGATTTTCTCTTTGAGAATTTTTATGATGATGTTCCTAGATCTAACTCTGAAAATGTCTCAAATGTTTTGGATCAGGAAACTGAGAGCACATCTACTCCCAATTCCGCTGCATCTATCTCTGACACTGATGCTGTTCCAGTTCCTCCTGTTATTCAAACCAGTATTTCTGCATCTGATCCAGCACCATCAGAAACTGAACCTATTCAAGAAGAATCTGTACAAGAACAACCTGTTCAAGAGGAATCAGTTCAGGAAGAGACCGAGAGTGGAAGGATCTTCTTCAGCTAGAGAAGATCAGTCTCAAGAAGAGGTGGCTGGTGATACAGAAAAGAATGTGGACAATGTACAAGATTGCAGCGTTGATGATCTTGTGAATGTGATGATTCAAAATATAGATTTATCTTCCATGGCAAATGTCTTGAATATTTCTGAACAAGATATTCAGAATGACATACAAATTGTTGTTTACGAGGATCCAGACTCTGCTGTAAGAGCTCATGAGATAGATGATTCGAAGATTGCTAATGATATGAGAAACTTCTTTGCAAACTTCATTGAGATAAACTCAGATGACGACGATGATGTCAGATACGAGAAGCTTTGTAAGGTGAAAGAAGAAGAATGTGATGACATCATCATCTTATCCGACACTGAAGACGATTCTGTGTTTATGGATGCTAAGGATGAAGAGATTACATATATGTTGTACAGAGATCTTCCTTCTCAAGAAGAGGTTCCTGAAATTATTCAAGGTACTGAAGCCACTCAAGTTCCAGAAACTGCTCCAGATACTTCGACTCTTGCTGATGACACTGCTCCGACTATCACTGCTCCTTCAAGCACATTTGAAGCTGGTCAGTCGTCCAGAGCACAAGCTGATGTTCTTCCTTCTGAACCTGTGATTCCACCGTCTAATCTAGAAGAAGGACCAGCTTTGACCAGGCAGGAGAGACAAAGAAGTCTTCATCAAAGATATATGGCTTCAAGGCAAAGATCACCTTTTCTAGAAGACACTCAGAGAAATATTTTCGTTTCTAGAAGAAGGCCGATCAACATTTATGCTATCCTTGGTGTTGAAAAGGAGGCAGAGGCATATCAATATGAATACTTGATGCTCATCAAGTGCCAGCGCCGTAGAAACAATAGCGTGTCTTCTCCACATCTGATTGTCCGAGTTATCAGCGTCACAATAAACAAGTTAGTTAATATCTGGTATCCGAAGTTCGTAGTAGAAAGAAGAGATTGCAACCGATATACCTTCTCAGAGGCAGATTTTTCAGATCTTTCTATTGATGATATTGAGTTTTTATATGATCATTTCTGGAATCTTTATCATAGAACTCAGGATGTTTCTCAGGCACTGTTTGTTATCAAGAGATTCATTCGACGGCAAATCAGATTCTTCAGAGTGTTTGATTTTCAGATGGCTGTTGAAAGCTTTCAGCCAGTTGTAAATCTTCAAAGACCCAATCGAAGCTTGCCAGACTTAGATTCTTATCCTTTATTCACCATAATTCAAGATCCATATGGAGATGTCTACAAGAATGGCTCAAGTCAAAAATGCTTTCTCAGATTTGAAGAAATTAGTCATTACTCAGATGGAACTTTGAAGGTGATCAAGCTTCAGTTAGAACAACGTCTGAAAGAAGCTCAAAGAAGATTTTTGGAAACAAGAAGTAAAGCTTTTCTGGTTGATAATGACGAGATTCGACTTCTCAAGAGGACATTGAATACAATTCATGAGAGATTGAACCTCCGCTCAACTCTTAGACGACTGGAAGTTTTAGTTGGATTGAATAGACTTCGTCAAAGAGAAGAGTGTCAATGATTTTCCAAAGTCGCTTAGTCGGTCAATGCTGATTCAGAAGATTATTTTTGAAGACCACTGCGCCAATGATTACTAAGGGGGGGGATTGTTAATACTGATTTTGTAGTAATCATTGTAATTATTTTCCTAGTCTATACTGTGCTTAGAGTGCTTATCTGTGTTGTTAGGGCTAGGGGTATTTAAGTCCTCTTGGGCCTTTGTTTTTGTAACTTTGAGATCATTTTGAATAGAACGTACACATTTGGAGCTCTCTACTTTCTCTCTCTAATTTCTCTCTCTAGAGATTTAGTGATTCTTGGACTTTCAATGTTGATTTCGGTTTGTCTTCGACTCACCGATCTGTTTAACCATAACTAAGCTATTACAAAGAACTGTACATCTAAGGAGAGGTTATCTTTAAATCTTAGATGACCCAACAGTCTCCCCTTATTTTATGATAACATCTCATAACACATAAAGTAAATGAATAATGCATTTTGGTTCTTTTTCACATAGACCATTCTTTTTGTTATTTTTGGATTTTTTTTAAGTATCCGACATTTACAAGTATAAAAGAATGAAATAATGATATGTACAAACTATTTACGATAAACAATAACTACTCAATGTATTAATCTTTTTAAGAAGATTACAATACATAGGAACAGTAAATAGATACAAACATAGAAACTACACTGAGTTTACTCAAAAGAAAATTGCGGTTCAGCATCCCTCTTCTTTAGTTCATCGGTTGTAGCCACATAGAGATCCCTTGCCGAGATTGGAATTAATTGAATAATCCCATGGAGAAAGATGCTGTCGGCAATAGGGATTTGACTTGATCTGAAGAAGGAGATCTGTCCAAATGCATCATTGAAGAAGATTCTATGAGTAGGCTCTGTAATCACAGTGGTTGATGGAAAAGGAACCGGAGTCGGTAAGGATAAATCCATATTTAAAAATTCGGAACTTTTCCTTCTCTAGCCATTTGAACAAACACATCTTCCTTTTTGGATCTTGGCTTGGATTTGGGAGGGGGACGATCAATCCTTAGACTTTCGATGAGCTTCTCTTCGGCTGGAGTGTGAACGATGTTATATGTCTTTCGGTAAGTCCTGAACTTTGTTTGGAGATTTGTAAGAAATTTGTCAACCTCAGGCTTGAGAGCATTTCGGCTGTTAATCAAACAGATACCAATTTCCATCCATCTGGCAACTCCAAACCGAACAAGAGAATCCAGTCTGTCCATAGAACTTGAAGCATCATCCCTAATAATCCTTAGCCTAATGACTTTGCAGCTTGAAGATGGTTTGATAATTTTGACATCTATGATTTTTGTAGAGGACCGGCGTCTATTTAGAGCTTTGCGGTACCAATCGATACACAAAGACTTTATTTCTTCATTTTTCTTCGCCGAGTCCTCTAGAGCACTCACCTGAGCTTTGATTGTGTCAGTAGGATCTTCTTCGGCAGCTAACTTCAAAGCTAGGTCGGCATCTCTGTCACGAGCAATCTGGGCAAGCTTTGCAGCTTTCAGTTCCTCTTCGGATAAGCCCAAATCAGGAGAGGTAGTCTTTGGGGGAGGGAGGTGAAGACCAACACCATCTGCAGCTTTCTTTATTGAAGCATCTTTACGACGCTTTTCTTCAGCAACTACTTCATTTGGTGACATAATAGCTTTGCCCTTATCCTTTTTGGGCTTTTTCTCCCCTTCAGACTCTTCGACCACCAAGGGGTTATCGTTGCCCTTCTCTTTGGTAGCAGAAGGTTCGGCAGCAGCAGTGGGTTTGGTAGCAGCAGAGACTTCGGCAGAAGCAGAAGGTTTTCCCTGACTCGTACTGACTATATGAACTTGAGGGAGTTGCTCCCCCTGAATTTGTTGCTCCCCCTCAGTTGGTTTCTCCCCCTCAGTACGAGTCGGGGAAGAAACACCAGCTTTAGCCGACACACGGCCAAGACGGCGATCAACACGCTCCAACACTGTGCGATCATCTGGAGTGAAGGCAGATTCAGTGATGTCAATGACCAGAGAGTGAGCACAGTATTGAGCAACATCAGCAGACATAGAGACAAGACGCCTATTTAAGTTCTGCAAGGCACTGAGAATTTGAGAATTAATAGACTCCTTAGCCGAAGCCTGCTGCCGTAGACTAAGAAGATCTTGATCCCGAGCATCAGAGGCGGCCTTGAGAGCAACTATTGACAAAGTCAAGGAGGTATTTTGAGCATTAAGCCTGACCACCTCCTTGAGAATAGATTCCATAGCTGCGGATAGAGGGGCACAAAGACCATCAATTTGCTGATGCAGGACATCCAAACACCGAAAGATGTCACGATTAAGATCGACAACCTCAGAATTTTGCTCTTTGACGAGCTGCAGAAGTTCAGCGAGAGAAATGTTGTTTGCATCCAGAGAATGAAGGAGCTTCGGTTCACACAATGACTTGCGTAGTTGTGCAAACTGAGTACCTAGCATCTGTACCTGCCGATTAGAGTCAACAATTTCGGCAAGAAACTCGACAGGTATGGTGATCGGTACCTGTGCAGAAGTCCCACCTTTTTAGGCAGAGTAGGGTTTCGGTGAGGGAGATTTCTGAGGGGAGGATTTAGGAGAGGGGGTTTTCTTTGGTGAAGGTTTTGGTGAGGAGGTCTTTTTCGATGTAAGAATAGGAGAACCTTTCGGTGAAGAGGGGGGAGTGAACAGGTTTCGTAACATTTCCTGGGTTAAAATCCCAGATTGTGCAATATCAACGGGAGTGACCCCGGGTGATAGGTTATGTTATGAGGAAGCAAAACGTCGGTCCGGAGAGGAGACCGACTCATCTTCAACCTCCACAGATAGAGGAGGAGAAGGAATATGATGGGACTCCGTTTGTACAACCAAATCTTGTTGAGAAGGTTTGGAAGAGGTTGGAGAGTTTTTAGCAGATCCCCGTGGCCCTGGAGGGGGAAGATCAACATCTGCCGATTTTTGAGAATCAGTAGATGGAGTGTGTGGTTCGGCCGAAGGTTTCCTAAGTTTCTTAGAGCGAGACTTAGGAGGGGATTTGGAGCCCCGTCGCTTAACAGAAACAGAAGGGGTAATGACCTGGGTAGCCACCGATGGATTTGTCAGTGGTAGAGTTATAAGAGCTAGTGCGATGTTGCCGGTGGCCTTTTTCTTTTTAATAGCCACCGACTTAGCTAAGGAAGGTTTTAGGGGAGAAGGGGCCACCGATTTGGATTTCTTGGGAGAAGATGAAGGCCTTTTGGATTCACCTTCGGTAAGCGTTCCCCAAATCGGATTGGGAGAAAAGATGAAAGAAAGCATACCTGAGGTGAGCGGAGAGTCGGTTGGCTTCACTGGTTTGAAAGTAGTTTGCTTGCTAATTTGAGAAATTGGCAAGTCAAACTTGATCATTCTGTAACACTCAAGAATTTCAGAGTAAATTAAAACCTGAAAATATGGCAACGAGACATCCATATTGATACAAACTTCCCATAAAGGGGACCAGTCCTTAAGACTATACAAAACTCTTACGGATATATAATTTATCGACAATACTAATCTAAACATAACCGTCTAGACTACAACACTTGACGAACCAAAATTCACTAAAAGATGGGACTTAAACAATGCCCAACACCAAAATACTAGACATCTCAAAATATGCCTCGAGTCCACGCTCGACTCTCAAAGACCCTGTGCAACCCACCGCTAAGGGAAACCTGTTATACACATCATTTGAGAAAAAGTGTTAGACTTAAAGCCTAGTGAGAACATACAGTTTATTCAAAATCAGAGATATAAACATCAGTATCATAAGGAAATCTTTTCATAAAGGTTTATTTTATAAAAGATAACATTTCGCCACAACCGGGCCTTTTCGGTCCAAAACTCATCATACGATGACAAAAGAACCATTTTACCAAGGATTGTGGTGTAACACAAAGTAGACCACAAATCCGAGTTATGAGCTAAACCAATGTATACTCCTTCACTAGGATCACTATGAACCATGGCTAGTATCCGGCCTCACATAACCATACCAAGTTGCCCTCGAGGAACATATGCATCCATAGCTACAAAATGGGAAATATGACATCCCAATAATACAGTCGACTCAAAACCTAGGGATCCGGTAGTAATGGTACAGACTCGTCACAACAACATATGTGACCAACCATAAATAAGCATATGGTATAAACACATTTTATAAACAAAATGTCATTTCCAGTTCAACTTCTGGTAAGAATGAAAATCATTAAAATGAGGTCTTAAACAATCTTTTCACATAACCACATAATGTGCAAGTAAAACATCATTTTACTTCAATAAGGTGGAACCCGTCATTTTGGTCAAAACTGATCGGGAACCCCGAAAATCACCAAAAACTTCATTTATATCAAAATGTAGAGAACATGAAATCATACTGTTAAGACACAGTCTCATTGGATTCAAGATCATCCAATCTGAAGATCGCAATCTGAAGCTAAAGCCGAAACGTCGACTCTCGATATTAAAGTCTATGTCTATTTGTAATAAATGTCAATGTAATTGTATTAGTTTACTTAGATTTAATATCTAAGTTATAATATTGTAATAGTTAGATAAAGTTCATTTAGTTAGTTTCTAGTAACTTAGTTTATATTAGATATAATATCTAGATCTAATATCTAGATATTATGTTAGATTGTGTGTTCAACACACTTGGTTAGATTAAGTGTATCTCAATCTCTCAAGATCAGATAACAATTCACAAATACAAACACACACTTAAAGGTGTAAAGAGAGAAAAACATAGAGAACACATTCAAAGCTTCATAGATCAATCCTGTAATCGTTATTATATATAAAAATAGGTTGGTAATCATTTTGTGTTGTTATTCTATAAAACTTGATATATAAACATTGTATTGTTGTGGACCGACAATTGGTATCAGAGCCTGATTAAGATCAAAACAAGTTTTCAGAAAAACGTCTCTGTGTTCTTCAAGAAATATTGATTTCGAGTTCTAAAGTGTTATAGGTGTTAGAATCGATCAAGTTGTGATCGAAATACATGCTAGATAGATTTGTGAGTGTTTGATTTCACTCTAAAGCTTTATTTGAGTTCCAATTTTGTGATTTGGTGAGTAAACAGTCGAGTGAAGAAACGTACTGTGCCATCAAATTGTTTTCGAAAAAGTGTGTTTTTTTGAGAAATCGTGTGATAGCATTCTGTTCTAGAAGTGATTCTAGACATAAGGGTATTGTTTGGTTGTCCTAATCCAATACAGGAACGAATAAATTCGATTTGTTGAAGTACAGGACGAACACCCGCACAACAGAGGAAGAATAGCCCGCAAACTTCAACTTTGCGGCTCCCACATCAAATGCATAGTTCTACTGTGCGCGTCCCAAAGGAAACGCACATCTTACTTTGCGGTTCCAACTACAAATGCATACCTTACTTCTCTGTTCCAAGTCAGACACACAAAACCTCAGAACCGCATACTTCAAGACATCGTGTTCATCTCTCTTCAAAAGAACAAGTCCATCTTGCGCGTCCCAAGTGACCCGCATATCTCAATTGTGCGCTCCTCACTAGACCCGCATATCTCAACTGTGCGCTCCTCACTAGACCCGCATATCTCAACTGTGCGCTCCACACTAGACCCGCATATCTCAGTGTGCGCTTCTCACTAGACCCGCAAACCTTCTCAAACGTATAGCTTCAATCCCACACTTAGAATTTTTCTTCAGAATGACATCCAGAGAAGCTCTCGCAATAGGAACTGACACCAAGCCACTAGTTCTCTTCAAAGGAGAGTACGAACAGTGGAAGGATAGGTTTCTGAACTTCATTGACAGACACGAGCTGGGTGATATTATCAGAACATCTATTGAAGAAGGGGTTATGAGACCACCAATGACGACTCGTGTAGTTGATAATGTGCCGACTCAGGTTGAACTTAAGTTTCATGAGCCACAAGATGATAACCTCAGAAGAGCCAAAGGTGACAGATTATCCAAGTCATACATTCTGCAAGGAATCCCAAATGAAATATACGTAAAGATTGACAGCTACAAGGCCTCAGGTAAAGAAATGTGGGATCAGCTTGAAAAGATGATGCTGGGCTCAAAGGTTGGAAATCAGCTGAAAATCTCCAACTGCCTAAATAATTATGAAGAATTTAGAGGCAGGGTGGGAGAAACTTTAGAAGAAACCTATGACAGGTTTGTGACGTTGCTGAATGAACTTAGCAAGAACAAAGTTCACAAATCTCAAATAGAGCTGAACGTCAAATTCCTTAGTATTCTTCAACCTGAATGGAATAGATTTGGTCGGCAGATGAAGCAGATTAAAGACTTGAATGAGATTCCACTTCACGAGGTGTATGAAACCCTCCGTCAGAATGAAGAAGAGGTGGATGAAATTCTAGAAGATAAGAGACAGAAAGGAAAGGTAGTTGAAGATACAGTCGCTCTTGTTGTCAGGAAGAAGAAGAACAAGGGGATTGTATATGAATCATATCAAGAAGATGAAGGTTGTGCAAACTCAGAATCAGATGAAAATGATCAGCTGAAGCAAGCAATGCTTATGATGACTAGTGCTTTTCAAAGAAAGTTCTACACAAAGCCAACATAAAATAATCAGAGATATTCATCTGGTCCGAACAACTACATCCACAAAGAAAGGATTGAAGGAAGCAGGTATGAAGGAAGAAGATTTGAAGGGAAAAGAACAGAAGAGAGGAAACCTGAAGAGAGAAGGTTTCAGTCGGAAGGAAAGAGGATTGAGGAGAGGAGACCGGAAGAAAGAAAATTCAAAGCTGAAGGATCAAGTCAGCCAGAACGGCCTACATGCTACAATTGTGGCAAACCAGGTCACTTTGCCAAGGACTGCCGTAGATCAAAAGTCAGAAATTCAGACTATTACAAGAACAAGATGCTTCTTGCAAAACAACAAGAGGCAGGCAAGGCATTGATGGCTAAGGACGAATACTGGCTCGATCACTCAGATGAAGAAGAAGAGGAGGAAGAGAGAGATGAAGCCGTCAACATGTGCTTGATGGGCCAGATAGAATCAGATGCTGATGCTGATTCAGATGATGAAGAAGAGGAGGTATGTAATTTATCAGATTTAGAATTCATGAATAAAATGCTTGCCATGAGTTTAAAACAAAAAGAGTTAGAACCTAATCTTAAGCGAGAAAATGGTGTTAGAACTGACAAAAACCAATTGATACAGAAACTTCGCAATGAAATTGCTGAGAAGAAAGTATTAGTTGAGGTTTTACATAAAGATAATGACACCAACGCTAAGGAAAAGACAATAATTCTTAAAGAGAATTCAGATCTCAAGTCTAAACTGCTAAATTGTGAGATTGATAAATATGAGCTTACAAAATTGCATTCTTCATGTGTTGAAGAAAACAAAACTTTAATTGCAAAAATAGATGCTTTGGAAAAGAAGTTGTACTCATTAGGTCAGAGTGAACAGACCATTCATCTTAACAAACCGGTAGAAAACAAAGGCAATTGGGGAATCGGTTATAAGAATCCTCACTGTCTACAAAAAGGGATGTCTGAAGTACCAGGACTTCCTGATCATCTTAATATGCTTTTAGCTTGCAGAATCCCTGAGTTTAAAACTTTTTGGACTAAACTGTCAAAAGAGGATGAAGGCAATGAAACGGAAAAATGGATGAAATCAGCTAAAGTTCGTCTTCCATTTTATTATGCGAAATTGAATAATAGTTATGATGAAAACCCAATATATCAAAAGAAGAAAACTCTTTGAAGTGATTTCTTTCCAAGTTATTCTGAAAAACAAATGGAGGCGAAGCCTATTAAATTTAGGTAAACTATATGTCCCTCCTCTCGTTTTAGAACGTAAAATTTCTGAACTCGAGAATATTTTATCAGATGCAAGACTTTTGATAAATATTGAGCAAAATGTTTTTTCAACTGTGTTTTCAAATTCTGTTATTTCAAAAGCTTCAAACTCTGAGGATACGTTTGGTTCATCAAATAAAGAGCTTAATTTTCTTAACTCTAACGGTAGTTTCGATGGTTGTTTTGAACAATTTGACTTTAATACAAAACTTCCTAACCATTCATCCTTTGTTAAGAAAACATTGAGAAAAATCAGTAAGCCTATGAACAGTGCAAAATCAACGAAAGTTTTCGTTGATAAATCAGTCTCTGTGAACGCTAAGAGTGCTAAAGGTAAGAATTTATCTCAGCATTCACAGAAACCGACCACTACTGGTAATTCCAAAAAGAAGCATTCGTTTGTTGCTCCAAGGTCTAACTCACCAGCTTTACATGTTTCAGATCTGAGCAATCAAAGGCCAGCAGTAAATTCTCAATGGCAACCAAAACGGAAGCTTGACAAGACCGTTTTATCGTTTAGTAGTGTTAAATGTAATAAGACTTCGCTTAGTAAAGATGTTCTAATTGCTGATATTGCTGTTTTGAACCCAAAACTAGCTGTTTCTCGGAAACAATATACAATGAAGCAATTATTTCAGTTATCTTTATCTGCAAGAAAGTCTTCTATTTATGATAAACATGTTTCTATTCCTTGTCAAGATTCTGAAGATTGGTTTGGCAATTATCATGTGCATTCATCTCATACCAATTCTTCACATGCATTTCAAAAGAAAAGAGGAACCAATTTGAAATGGTTACCAAAATCTTGTGCTAACATAGAAGGACCCAAATTCCAATGGGTACCTAAGGCTAAATCTGTGTTGCAGGCACACAAAGCTTAGAGAGAATGCGACTTCTGATTATGTACAGATCAGGACTCGTTATTCAATGTCAAAAATAGGTTTTTGGATAATGCAGTTCAAAACCCGAACATCAAAGTCAAAATAGGCTTTTGAACAAATCAGTTCAAGACCCGCACTTCGATAATCAAAGTGAAAATTCCAATGTTGTCGTATAAAATATCTAAATTTGTATTTTCTCTTATGCAGACTAGTCATACATGGTTCTTGGACAGCGGATGTTCCAAGCACATGACAGGGCAAAAAGAGATACTGTCCAATTTCAAAGACAAATTTTGTGGAACAGTAAGATTTGGCAACGACCAGTTTTCTCCAATAATGGGATACGGTGATGTACATCATGACAATATCACTATCAAGAAGGTGAGCTATGTAGAAGGCTTAGGACACAACTTGTTCAGTATAGGCCAGTTATGTGACAAAGACTTAGAGGTCAACTTCAAAGCCAATAGATGTTCAGTTCGCAATGAAGAAGGCGAAGAACTCTTGGTCGGTACTCGAGAATCAGACCTCTACACAATCAATTTATCAAATGTCCAGACTGACAAGCAAGTTTGTCTACTGACGAAAGCATCGATGCAACAAAGTTGGTTATGGCATCGAAGGCTCTCTCACCTCAACTTCAGGTACATCAACAATCTGGTCAGTGGAAAGCTCGTCAAAGGACTTCCAGAACTCAAGTATGAAAGAGAACATCTCTGTGCAGCTTGTGAAAAGGGGAAGATGAAAAGGGCTCCACATAAACCAAAGCCTGAACCAAGTACAAGCACTCCATTAGAGTTATTGCATATGGACTTATGCGGTCCGATGCGAACTCAAAGCTTAGGCGGAAAGAAGTACATACTCGTGATCGTGGACGATTACTCGCGATACACATGGGTCAACTTTCTACGTTCAAAGGATGAGACACCTGATGTTCTCATTACATTCCTGAAGACGACCCAAGTGAATCTGCAGAAACCGGTCAAGTTTCTACGAACAGATAACGGCACAGAGTTCAAGAACAACAAAGTTGAAGAATATCTCGAATCTGTCGGGATTTCACATCAATACTCTGCTGCTCGAACGCCTCAACAAAATGGAGTGGTTGAAAGAAGAAATCGAACGCTAGTCGAGGCTGCTCGTACTATGCTAAGTCAATCAGACTTACCTCTATTTTTGTGGGCAGAAGATGTTTCGACCGCGTGCTACACACAGAATCGCTCCATGGTACATCGAAGATTCAAGAAGACTCCTTATGCGTTAATCAACAACCGAACACTGACAATCAAATACTTCCATATATTTGGGTGTAAGTGTTTCGTTCTAAACGATAGGGAGAGTCTAAATAAGTTCAGTGCTAAGGCGGACGAAGGAATCTTCATTGGCTATTCCTCGACATCAACTGCATTTCGTGTTTATCTAAAGAAGTCAAATACGGTGATTGAAAGCATCAACGTCTCATTTGATGAAGAAATGGCTTCCGAACAACAACGTTCAGAACCCGTTATAACCGGAGTACTAGCTTCTGGGCAACTCAGTTCAGGACCTACGTCTCAACAGAATAAATCAAATGAAGCATCAACTTCTACTAACCATTTATCTGATTTAGATTTATTATTTGAATTGTTTTATGATGAATTTCTTGGATCTAATGTAAAGAAATCTGTTGTGGTTGATAGGATGGAAGACTTAACGACTACTCTTCCAACCAGTTCAGATGACTCTATTGAATCAAACGCCCCGATTCAACAAGAAATTATAATTCAAATGCCGACTCCAACAGTTGAAGAAATGACAAATGATAAAGAGACAGAAGTAGCTGAAACAGTAGGAGATTCTGTACAGATCAATCTACAGCCAGATCAAGCTGTACCTGCTGAGCCTTCTGAACCTGCCACTTCAACTGAAACCATCAATCCTCCTGAACAAACAGAAGAAGGTACAAGTGGATTCATAGATGACACAACAGACATACAATCATCTAATCCACTGCCTCATGAACAAAAATGGACCAAAGAGCACCCGATAAGCCAGATCATTGGTGATCCATCAAAACTGGTGCAAACTAGGTCAGCATCAATGAACATGTGCATGCATGACTCCTTTCTGAGCAAGTTCGAGCCAACACGCGTATCAGAGGCACTTGCTGATCCAGAATGGGTGATCTCAATGCAAGAAGAGCTAAATCAGTTCGATGCACTTCAAGTCTGGAGACTCGTACCAAAGCCTAAAGGTAAAACCATTATAGGTACGAAATGGGTTTTCAAGATAAAGAAAGACGAAGATGGTACCGTTATCCGAAACAAGGCAAGACTATTAGCCAAAGGATACAGACAAGAGGAAGGAATCGACTATGACGAAACATATGATCCTGTGGCGCGATTAGAGGCAATCAGAATGTTTCTAGCCTACGCAGCCCACAAGAAATTCACGGTCTTTCAAATGGACGTGAAGACAACATTCCTCAATGGAATTCTGAAGGAGGAAGTCTACGTCTCTCAGCCAGAGGGTTTTGTCAATCAAGAGAAGCCGAATCATGTTTACATTCTCGACAAAGCACTCTACGGTCTGAAACAAGCACCTCGAGCCTGGTATGATGTCCTTTCCACCTTTCTAGTCAAGTTTGGTTTTTCAAAAGGTACGGTTGATACCACTTTGTTTATCAAAATAGAAAAAAGGCGATATCATTTTAATTCAAATCTATGTAGATGATATTATCTTTGGTTCTACAAATACTAAGTACTGTAAGAATTTTGCAAACCTTATGGTGTCTAGATTTCAGATGAACTTGATGGGAGAGATGAATTTCTTTCTCGGTTTACAAGTAAAACAATTTTCATCGGGTATTTTTATCAATCAATCAAAATATATTAGGGATATTCTTCGGAAGTTCCAAATGGAAAATTCAAAACCGATTGGTACCCCAATGGCACCAGGTACTAAGATTGGCACCGATCCTTCGGGAAAGGCTGTTGATGTTAGGACTTATCGAGGGATGATAGGTTCATTAATGTATCTTACGTCGAGTAGGCCAGATATAATGTTTTCAACATGCTTATGTGCAAGATATCAGGCCAATCCTAAATAAATCCAATTGTCTGCTGTGAAGCGCATTTTTAGGTATCTGAAGGGCACTGCAGATCTTGGTCTGTGGTATCCTAAAGATACTAGTTTTGAACTAACAGCCTACACAGATGCAGATCATGCAGGTTGTATGTTAGACAGGAAGAGCACGTCAGGACACGTACAGTTCCTTGGTGACAAACTCGTAAGTTGGGCATCGAAGAATCAACTTTGTGTTTCAACGTCCACGTCCGAAGCAGAATATGTGGCTGTTGCTAGCTGCTGTTCTCAGGTCTTATGGATGCGAACTCAATTGTGCGACTACGGTTTCCACTTCAACAAAATCCCGATATACTGTGACTCCAAGAGCGCCATCGCAATTACAGCGAATCCTGTTCAGCACACAAAGACTAAGCACATAGATGTCAGGTATCATTTTATTAAAGATCATGTTGAAAAAGGAACAATTGAACTTTTCTTTGTAAAAACTGATTATCAACTTGCCGATTTGTTCACCAAACCCTTAGACGAAAAGAGGTTCAACTTTCTTATCTCTAAGCTTGGTATGCTAAATCTTAAAATCTAATCAGTAGTTACCTATAAAAGTTTTCTAAATTCTTAACTCTGATTGATATCTGCACTTCTATCAAATGTTCATGATCCAAGGGGGAGAATGAGAAGAAATTGACATCTGGTCAATATTACTTCGAGGGGGAGCTCGTAAAATTTGTGCATGTACTTTTTAATGTCAAATTTATTCTGTAATGCAAGATTTTAGGGGGAGCTCTTCAAGTCAAGGAGTACGGATATGACTTCTGATTATTTCTGATCAGAACTCGTACTTTAAAAGTTTTACTGCTTTTTGTCTTTTCAATTTAAGTGAATAAATTTTACTTTGACTTGACATAGATTTTTGCAGAATTTTTGAGAGATGCTTACAAGTTCATATGTTTATGACTTTAAGCTTAGCTTCATGAGATGTAAGATCGCACGTTAAGGTATAATCCTTTATCTTAATCTCATATATGGTTGAAAGAAGGACAACTTTCAATCATTGGAAAACATTGTTTTTAATATTCAAACCCCTTCCCGATTTTTCATCAGATTTTATATTATGGGAGTGTACTTTAAATGTTTTCAAAATCAATATTGTGCTTTAACTGTTTAGTTAAACCAATCTGAGCTTCACGTGCATCATAGGAAAACATGATTTTCATTGTGCTAGGAATTAACACAACTTCTATGGAATCACGTTAACCAGTGATTTATACCCAAGAAGTTAATCCTTAGTGATTGAGTGTGCAAAGCGAAAAGAAATGAGTGTGATTAGAGAAAGCAAAAAGTTTAAAAGAAAGAGCGTGTGAGAACAGAGTTAAAAGAATATCACAACTCTGCACCAACTTTTTCTGAGCCGGGTAGCCACATTACTAGTGTTTCACAATTCTTTCGTGAACATTATTGAAAGAGGCAACTAACCCATGCCAACTCTTGATCAAACCTCACTATCTACTCATTTTCTTCTCAACAAGAAAGTGTTTCACATTTCCAAAGGGGACGCAACACATATGCTATCTGATTTTCATTTGGAAACTCTGGATATTGAAAAGAAGGAAGTCTGCCCCACATTCGCACTTCAATCATGCACATTGAGTCTGTGTTTAACTTACTGTTGTCTCAGTGGTTTACACAATTTTGAGCCTATAAGCAATCATCAGTGCTTAATTCTTTCAAACACAAGCACGAACACACAAGGAATTAGTTTCTTTGTCATAACGTTTATAGAAATTACCTTTGTGGTGTTTCGATGATTAAATGGAAGCCCTGGGGGAGTCAACATCAAACAGCTCCTTTCCAATGTGTATTTGTTACACACAGTGACTTAGTGTTACTGACAGACATGTTAACTGATTCATTAGTTGATTCAGGTGTTACATGAATATTTTGTCTAGATTTGCAAAGATCTGGATGAATATCTTATGAATTGACGAATCAGGAACTCTAACCGCAAGATTGACATTTCTTACCACTAATTTTGATGAAGTCGTTGCACTTAACATCAAAAAGGGGGAGAATGACTACAAAATAAATGGCAAAGATCACATGTTTCAAGAATCACGTCCACTCTTCAAAAGGAGGAGATTGTTAGAAAAAGACATGCTGATTTAAGAGATAGAGAAAGAGATTGCATCTTCTGAGCTGAACAAGAAGACTGAATTGCTAAAATCATTTTCGTAATGATCTTGATCCAAAGGGGGAGATTGTTAAGACACAGTCTCATTGGATTCAAGATCATCCAATCTGAAGATCGCAATCTGAAGCTAAATCCGAAACGTCGACTCTCGATATTAAAGTCTATGTCTATTTGTAATAAATGTCAATGTAATTGTATTAGTTTACTTAGATTTAATATCTAAGTTATAATATTGTAATAGTTAGATAAAGTTAATTTAGTTAGTTTCTAGTAACTTAGTTTATATTAGATATAATATCTAGATCTAATATCTATATATTATGTTAGATTGTGTGTTCAACACACTTGGTTAGATTAAGTGTATCTCAATCTCTCAAGATCAGATAACAATTCACAAATACAAACACACACTTAAAGGTGTAAAGAGAGAAAAACATAGAGAACACATTCAAAGCTTCATAGATCAATCCTGTAATCGTTATTATATATATCAAACAGGTTGGTAATCATTTTGTGTTGTTATTCTATAAAACTTGATATATAAACATAGTATTGTTGTGGACCGACACATACCGTAGAAATACTTCGGGTTTCGCAAATAAGAGTTTTGACATGTATAAAGTTTGTAAAATGGTAGTAGGAACTCACCAGTAGGTTTTTAGAATAAAACCCGGAAAACCAGATAACGATCACGACGAAGAGGTGAAGCTTAAAACACCGACCCCTTGCTAGAAACATCGAAAACTAGCAACCAAACGAGACTTTGAAGATCGAAAGAAGAAAAAGAGAGAAAGAGAGAGAAACTGAGAGAGAGAGAGAGAGAAATAAATTTGAGATATTTAGAAAATATCTCACCAAAAGATATTTAAGGCAATCCTCAAAAAGCGACCTGACAGGGCGCACGACCCGTGCGCAAGCACAATGCCTCGGCCCTGGATCATACGCACGACCCGTGCGTTTTCTCTGAAGGAGGGCGCACGACCCATGCATCCTGTAGACAGCCACATAAACCTCCTTTTCCTCCAAACATCTTCGCAAAACAAACGAATTTGGGGTGTTACAATACTCCCAACCTTGGAATGATTTCGTCCTCGAAATCTACTCTTCTCAATGGAACACTGTCCGCAGAGGAGATCGTCTCAAACCCAAAAGCCATAATCATTAACGAGATCTTAATACCGACATCCACATTAGCTACCCTTCTTGGGCACAATTTACTCCCAACCGAGCGAACCCTCAACACTTCAAAGTAACCTTTACTCCAAAGGTTACGGTTGCCTCCCAACCTTAGGTGACAATTACTACCTCCAGGAAATTAGCGACCTTAACTTCCCATCTACCAGTTCTTTCGAACTGCACGGTTCCGAACTCAAAGCTAACGGTCGACGCTAATCTTCCCAAAACTCTTAGATTTCACTGATCCATTCCTAATAGTGATAAAGATATTCTTACAAGGCGCACTAATGCGTCCTTCCGGTCAATCAGTTAACACAGATTCTACTATCACTCAACTCCGATCCGACTCCAAATCTGGAAGTAGCCCTTATTCAAATTTCTTAATACTTCCATAAATACTTCGTCTACAACCACATATAAAGATTAACCTCTAACATACCACCAATCTATATATTCGGACCATAAAGGACGGGCGCTACTAAAACCCATGCATAGACACTATCTCCAACCTGTGGAAGACTTCACCAACAACTTACTCTAGCTCAAGGCTAAGGCCCGACTCTTCAAAGCATTGCTAGAACCGAACCCCCAACAGGAAATGATGCACATGTAGATAAAATAAAAAGGGTTTAAGCTTAACGCCTAGAGAGCTCAAGAGTTTTACATAAGTAAAAGCATTTAAATTGATGAACTTCTCTTAAAAACAGAACCTTTCAAATAACGATTTTTTTTAGAACATGGAACAACTCCTTTTTCAAAGTTATGCAATTTCAAAGATGGATCCTTCATTTCAATGATACTTTATAAATTGACACAACTTGTATTAACTCGAAGTATGAAACATTAGTAACACCATCCACATCGTACATCCGAAAACATGGACACTAGGCCCAATACTCACATGAACAAAAACGAAAGAAAACTAAATATCAATATGCAGGAATAACACATTTCATTCAAACCTTAATATACGTGGGGAGAACCCAATATTAAAGCCATCATTTACCGTCGACTTTACATAATCAAAGCCGGTAAAAATATAACATTAGTGTTTAAAATACCCCGGGTCTACGACGGAGAGACCCGTACACAAAGAGAATAGAAGGACACGCAAGTAGGCCGCCCATACAACTTCCTCGCATGACCTCTAAACGTTTCCATCTTGGGTGGCGAGAACAAATGAATGGGGCCACCCGTGATGTTATTGGATTTCACCACGTATCCCGATCTTAGTTCCCATGCCATACCAGACATCACAACTTCAAACCGTTTATTGCCTCTAGCCATACTCCGTCGAGTTCCACCTCAAGGGCTTACGGACACGGGTGCCTATCCAATCCAGACGAGTTCCAACTCAGCAGCTCGTGCCACCTATTGTCTACTCGCTAGCCAACCCGAGCGGTCACTAAGTGCAACCCAAAACCTCAGGCTTTACAAAACAGACAGACTGTCTAACATTACATGACTCCAACTGAAAAACCAAAGCTCCCAAAACATGTAACTCCCAATGGCATAAAATAATCGCCATCATACTCCAAAATTCCACAACTGTTTTTAAACCGTACAAATGCCCTCAAGACTCCATTTAGTCAAAACTGAGCCAACGACCCAACGGTTTACGTAAATACCCAAATGAAAGCCGAAATAAATATTGAAACACGTTTGACCGACTATTATGCAAACACGACCAAAAGTATGATTAACTCAAATCTCATCGTTGGTTGAAACAAACCGTTTTCCAAATGAACTCATACCCTTATGTTTTCAAAAGGCCTCATAACATGATAATATGCATTTTCTGAAAAAGGTTTATAAGATCAAATACACCAAATGACACTTACGTCAATTGAACTCCAATTATATATGTAAAATCATTAAAGAAACACTTCAACATGATTTATTTACCAAAATAACCAAAGATCCCAAAATGGGTGTCTCACATGTTCATAAAACTAAACATTCCAAAATAACAAAACTTATCAGCAGTTAGCAATTTAATGTAAAACACAAACACTTTAAAGTAAACATTTTGGCATGTACACTATTTTCACAAATCAACTTTAACTTACCAAAACACGAATAAACTCCATCATACTAAAATCTTTCATTGCGGTTATAAATCCGGACAAATGTCCACACGACCCATTCAGTCAAAACCCGAGCCAAAGGCCCGACACTTTACGTAAATTTCCAACGAAAGCCTCGTATACCTTAAAACACATTTAACCGACATTTAACGATTTTCCCCAAATAATGAAATGTCTTTAAATAATGCTTATGAAAACCCACACCACAAATACATGCTTTCTCAAAACTCAACACGTAGTGGGACCAAAGATTTTCCAAAGGTTTTATAAATGCAAATATATACTAAGATGCATATGTCATGAAATAGACTTTGTTTGCACAAAATCATCAAAGATGCATAAATCATAATGTAGATTTTACGTGTACAAAATCATCCAGAATATGTAAATCACACTATTTACTTGTTGAAATATTCAAGCTCGACATGAGCAATTTATGATGTTAAGACAATCCAAGTTACCAAATACGAAAACTTAACAAAATACTCACACCTTAAGAAATACCGAGTAAAACATACGCAATAATTTACGCTATAACCGTGAAAATAGGTTCTTGCACTTCAACATGTGCAACAATTGTTCGTACAACTCCAAAGGGAAAAATCGCCATTTTATCTTTAAAATTCTTCCTCTATAACCAAGAGGCGTTGCAGCTAAAGAATTTTCAACTCACCCCATATGCAACAATTCATTCCCCAAAGGGCGGTAAAATAACGGGGATGCAAATAGGATTTCAAATCGAGTTTAAAGCTTCACATTGTAAAGATAAACACAATTGACCAAAATAGAAATTACGACGACAAAAATACCGCTAACTCGCTACATACTTTTGCGGAAATTTTTTAACAGTAAGAGTTAATGATGGAAATACGATCAGAACGAAAGTCCTGTTTTAAAAATAACATAAATCGTTTTATGCAATCATTTACACCAACATCATACTTAAATCCAATGCACATATTCCTGAAATTATTTACGCGACACTAAAGTCGTAAGATGAGACACCATAATCCAACTGGATTTTTATAAAACTCATTAACGCTAAAATCAAGTGGTGTCCAAATTTCCATTTTTCAACACAGGGTAAAACGACCATTTTGACAAGAGTTTTGATGAGACACGACGCCCAAAGAACTCATAACTTGCACGCAATGATATTAAACTCACGCATCACAAAATATACACATGCGACGAAAGAATCCGTAAAACAAAACTCCAAGAATTCAACAAAACTCACACAACTAAAATTCTTAAGAAACTCCGACTCAAAAGCATGAGAATAACTTTTCCTTTAAAACCATTGACATACGTGGAAGAGATCCAATGTCAAGGTCAAAATTCCACAGCTACTTGCCCATTAACTCAAAAAGCGTTAAAACACAAATATTTCGACATCCAAAAATAGCATTTAAACACGAGACTTGAATAAAGAGAGTTTTGATAACAATTTGAAATCAGGTGCAACAAACCATTTTAAGCATGCTTATGCTCATAGTTTAAAATATGATGAGTGCTAAATGTCTTGCCAAAATGTTATAATGTAATTTACTTTATGGTTAGCGATCCTGAAAAGCAATTTAGGCAACCTTATTTTAGAAATAAATTAAATGCATGAATTCGGTCGGCACTCACATCTTAATACTACGCTTCCCAATATTCCGACGTTCTATAATCAACCGGATGCCTCAGGCATCATAGGGCAACCATCCCATTAAATTAACTTACAAATCTCCTCGAAATAGAATCGATCTAACAAGATATAATTCTAATTCCACCAACGAATCTGGCTCAGGATGATTAACTTATTGCGTTCAACGCACTTACTATCATCTCGAAGAGACATTGCTATAAACAACAATCATTCCTTAGCTTACTCGCTTAGAAGCTTTCGCACTACTCTAACGGTCAACATACCAAGGTAGAGCAAGTAAACACAAGCACGAGAAAGGGTAAGGAAGAGTTTAACTGAAACACGCACGAAAGAAACGTACCGCTACGTCTACCAATTGTCATAACATTAGCAAACCAATTACACTCACGTAAAATATCCTCATAATCACATTAGCTAAGTGAGATTATGAACATATAACACATAAGGGTTCTTGTTACCATCATCACAACGCTTGATTAACATAACCTCCGTCGATTCTAAGACTAACCCATCTTAGAAGTTCTACCCAATCTCACAATCAATGTCTATCAAACTCAGTCTAAGTCTAGACATCTTACATTCATGCCTAGTTCGCTTAAACTAGAGCTCTGATACCAACTTGTAACACTCTAGAATTTCAGAGTAAATTAAAACCTGGAAATATGGCAACGAGACATCCGTATTGATACAAACTTCCCATAAAGGGGACCAGTCCTTAAGACTATACAAAACTCATACGGATATAGAATTTATCGACAATACTAATCTAAACATAACCGTCTAGACTACAACACTTGACGAACCAAAATTCACTAAAAGATGGGACTTAAACAATGCCCAACACCAAAATACTAGACATCTCAAAGTATGCCTCGAGTCCACGCTCGACTCTCAAAGACCCTGTGCAACCCACCGCTAAGGGAAACCTGTTATACACATCATTTGAGAAAAAAGTGTTAGGCTTAAAGCCTAGTGAGAACATACAGTTTATTCAAAATCAGAGATATAAACATCAGTATCATAAGGAAATCTTTTCATAAAGGTTTATTTTATAAAAGATAACATTTCGCCACAACCGGGCCTTTTCGGTCCAAAACTCATCATACGATGACAAAAGAACCATTTTACCAAGGATTGTGGTGTAACACAAAGTAGACCACAAATCCGAGTTATGAGCTAAACAATTGGAATCCGAGGATACGAACACATAAGTCCGTGCTACAACGTGAGATCTAGCCCCAAGCAAAACCAATGTATACTCCTTCACTAGGATCACTATGAACCATGGCTAGTATCCGGCCTCACATAACCGTACCAAGTTGCCCTCGAGGAACATATGCATCCATAGCTACAAAATGGGGAATATGACATCCCAATAATACAGTCGACTCAAAACCTAGGGATCCGCTAGTAATGGTACAGACTCGTCACAACAACATATGTGACCAACCATAAATAAGCATATGGTATAAACACATTTTATAAACAAAATGTCATTTCCAGTTCAACTTCTGGTAAGAATGAAAATCATTAAAATGAGTTCTTAAACATTCTTTTCACATAACCACATAATGTGCAAGTAAAACATCATTTTACTTCAATAAGGCCGAACCCGTCATTTTGGTCAAAACTGATCGGGAACCCCGAAAATCACCAAAAACTTCATTTATATCAAAATGTAGAGAACATGAAATCATACCGTAGAAATACTTCGGATTTCGCAAATAAGAGTTTTGACATGTATAAAGTTTGTAAAATGGTAGTAGGAACTCACCAGTAGGTTTTTAGAATAAAACCTGGAAAACTAGATACCAATCACGACGAAGAGGTGAAGCTTAAAACACCGACCCCTTGCTAGAAACATCGAAAACTAGCAACCAAACGAGACTTTGAAGATCGAAAGAAGAAAAAGAGAAAAAAGAGAGAAACTGAGAGAGAGAGTGAAATAAATTTGAGATATTTAGAAAATATCTCACCAAAAGATATTTAAGGCAATCCTCAAAAAGCGACCTGACAGGGCGCACGACCCGTGCGCAAGCACAATGCCTCTGCCCTGGATCATACGCACGACCCGTGCGTTTTCTCTGAAGGAGGGCGCACGACTCGTGCGTCCTGTAGACAACCACATAAACCTCCTTTTTCTCCAAACATCTTCGCAAAACAAACGAATTTGGGGTGTTACACATCGGCTCGGGGAGAGCAGCATCGACACTTAGTTGTGCAGATAGATTTTGGTTGATGATGAGAGAGATGAAGTGGGGAAGATCCACATTGTGATTCCTGGGAGGAGAGATGACGGTGATCAAGGAGTCGAAGAATACGTGAGCAAAGTCAATCCGCCTCATAAAAATGAGAGCATGAGCCAGACGAGTAATGGACGCCAGAGATTGATCCCACCCCGAAGTCTTGTGGGAAAGACAATAAAGGAGGTGAGAAAAGAAGTAATTCCATTGTGCACCCATATTCTTTCGTAGGAGAGTGTCGGAACCCTTTGATTTTCCTTCGTGCACACACTGGAGAGCGGCAACGACCTCATCATGCTCGTGATGAGTAGGAAATGGAGCATACACATTAAACTCTGGGATTTGGAGAACCGAGCGAATATCATCCACCCCAAAGGAGAGATCGGGGTGCTCTTCAGAGGATAGAACAGAAGCAGACACCTGGTGAGTAGTAGAGTCATACTTACAGGTTAACCAAAAGTTACCAAGGAGCATTTTGCTCATCTTGGTTGAGGCAGTGAGAGCATGGCATAGGGGAGATCTTTGGAGGAAGATGGATACTTGGTTGAATTCCGGATGATCAGCATCCGCAGATAGACGAGCAACTTGGTTGCAAACAGGGAAAGTGAGAGATTCTCGAGTGATAGGAGTATCCTTGGAAGCCTTAGTCGATTTGGAGGACGCCATTGAAGAAGAGAGTTGTAGGTTGCAGGTTTAGTGATACTCGATGAAGAAGATGAGGACACAGGTAAAGAATGAAAGAAAAGAGAAGAGAAGTATATATAGGTTAGAAAAAGAAGAGGGAAACGTTAGGAATTCAAAACGTGAAAAAAAATGGTAATGATGGTATGACGCAAACGTGCGTTATTGGGGAGTGGAACAACTGAAAAACGTGGCATGATTTCATAGGATAAAGAGAAGGTGCCAAAAGAATTCGGTATGTAAGATGTGGATAAGGATGACACATCATACACTATACCGAAAATAGAGGTACCGAAATATGAGAGATATTTCGGTAAATGAATTCGGTATATAGAGATACCGAAATATGAAGAGACTTACAGAGGATGAATTCGGTATATAGAGATACCGAAATATGAGAGACACTTAGGTAAGGATATGTACCGAAGATATATACCGAAGGGTATTTACCGAAGAAATTCGGTATTGAAACAATTCCTTCCCAAAATTTTAAAGGAGGTACCGTCAATTATTGGGCAATTTTTTTTTTTTAACAAAAGTTTAACATACCTAAGGATCCTACAAGGAAGTTGAATCATGCCTCATCCAGTGGATTTGTAAAGAGATCTGTAAGATGAAGATCTGTAGGAATGAAGTGAAGTTCAATATCACCCTTAGAGATATGATCTCTTATAAAGTGATACCGAATGTCAATATGTTTAGATCTGGAATGCAGCACCGGATTGTTGGCAATGGCTATGGCACTAGAATTGTCACATAGAATCGGTACATGAGAATAGAACTTGTCATAATCTTGTAGTTGGTTTTTCATCCACAAGATTTGAGCACAACAACTTCCAGCGGCAACATATTCAGCTTCAGCAGTGGAGGTGGATACCGAATTTTGCTTCTTACTGGACCAGCTGACCAAGTTTCCACCTAGTAATTGACAGCTGCCAGTTGTACTCTTTCTATCAACCTTAGACCCTGCAAAGTCAGAGTCTGAATAGCCAATTAGATCAAAACCTGAGTCCTTGGGATACCAAAGACCCAGATTCATAGTACCTTTTAGGTACCGAAAAATACGTTTCACAGCCGCTAAGTGAGATTCCTTGGGATTGGCTTGATAACGCGCACACAGACACATAGCATACATTATATCAGGCCTACTAGTAGTTAGATAAAGAAGAGACCCTATCATTCCTTTATAATTTGTGATATCTACCGACTTGCCGGATGAATCTGCATGAATCTTAAGAGGAGGTGCCATTGGAGTTTTCATGAAAGAGCAATTTTCAAAATCAAACTTTTTCAAAAGATCACGAATATATTTATTTTGACTAATGAAAATACCTTCAGAAGATTGTTTAATTTGAAGACCAAGAAAGAAAGTAAGCTCACCCATCATGCTCATCTCATATTTACTTTTCATGAGAGAGGCAAACTCCTGACAAAGATTTTCATCAGTGGCACCGAAAATGATATCGTCCACATAGATTTGAACAAGAATGATATTACCTTTAGTTTTCTTAAGAAAAAGAGTATTATCAATTTTACCTCTGGTATATCGGTTGGAGAGAAGAAAGTCAGACAAGGTGTCATACCACGCACGAGGAGCTTGTTTCAGACCATAGAGAGCCTTGTCAAGTCTGAACACATGGTAAGGATGAGTTGGATCTTCAAAACCAGGCGGTTGTTTCACATAGACTTCTTCAGCAAGTTCTCCATTTAGAAATGCACTTTTAACATCCATTTGAAAGACCCGGAAGTTTTTGTGAGCAGCATGAGCAAGAAAGATTCTTATTGCTTCAAGTCTAGCGACAGGAGCAAAGGTTTCGTCATAATCAATACCTTCCTCCTGCCTATATCCTTGAGCAACAAGTCTGGCTTTATTCCAAATTACAGTACCGACTTCATCCATCTTGTTTCGGAAAACCCACTTAGTACCGATTATGGTCTTACCGAAAGGTCGTGGCACGAGTCTCCATACTTTGTTTCTCTCAAATTGAGACAACTCTTCTAGCATGGCAGTGACCCAACAAGAATCTGCTAGAGCTTCCTCAATTTTCTTGGGCTCGATAATAGAGAGAAAATTCACATAAAGACAAATGTTTCCATCACCTCTTCTAGTTTGGACACCTGCTTACTGATCACCAATAATTTGATTTATCGGATGATCTTTGGTCCATTTTGGAGCTGGGGGAAGTGGTGCAGGAAATGTGTTTGAAGGCGAAGGATCGGTGGGTATAGGATGCGTGTGAAGAATAGGTGAAGTATGTAAGGTAGGTTCGGTGGGAGATGTGGGTTCGGTAGGAGCAATGGGTTCGGTAGCCGGAGAGGGATCTGTCGAACTATGATGTAGAGAAGAAGAAGATACCGAGAATGGAACATATGGAGGTCCTGGAGATAGAATATTTGGAGATTCTTCTCCAACACAGGAGATAATCCATTCATGAAGTTCAATATCATTACAAGATAATGAAGACGTCTTGTGATCATCAAACGTCACATGTATTGACTCATCAATACCTTTTCTTCTTAGATTGTATACTCTGTAGGCTTTAGAGGAGATAGAATAACCCACAAATATACCTTCATCAGCATTGGGATCAAATTTCCCAAGATGCTCTCGATCATTGAAGATAAAACACAGACAACCGAAAACATGAAGAAAACCAATGTTTGGTTTTCGGCAATAGAAGACTTCATAGGAAGTCTTGTTGTGTCTTTTCACAATGATAGACCGATTTTGAGTGAAACATGCTGTATTGATAGCCTCAGCCCAAAAATAGGTTGGAAGATTTGATTCACTTAGCATAGATCTTGCTGCTTCACATAGCGTACGATTCTTCCTTTCCGCAACACCATTTTGTTGTGGAGATCTTACTGCTGCAAAGTTTTGAGAAATACATTTGTCACATAGAAAGGCATCCAAGGTAGCATTTCTGAATTCGGTCCCATTGTCACTTCTGATAGATCTGACTAATTGACCGTTGAGAACTTCAGATTTCTTGATAAAGTTGATGATTTCTTCAGGTGTATCACTTTTGTACTTGAGAAAGAATACCCAAGTGTAACGTGTGTATTCATCAATAATTACAAGAATGTACCTTTTTCCACCTAGGCTGGGTGTGCTGACAGGCCCACAAAGATCCATATGCAGCATCTGTAGAGGGGTAGAGATAGAAAAACATTGTTTTGATTTGAAAAAAGATTTTGTCAGTTTTCCTTTCTCACAAGATGCACAAAGCTTCCCTTTTGAGAAAGAAATTTTCGGCAAGCCGACAACAAGCTCTTTGTTGGAGAGAGCATTTAACGTCTTGAAGTTGAGATGAGAAAGACGTTTATGCCAGAGCCAGTTCTTCTTTTCAGAGTCTTCAGAAATAAAGTAGATGCTTTCATCTTCAGTTGACTTGTCATTCATATTGATGACGTACACATTGTCCTTTCTAAAGCCAGATAGGACAGTGTGAAACCGTTTATCAGTGATAAAACAATCAATTTCTCTGAAAATCACATAGTAACCTAAATCACATAGTTGACTAATGCTCAAAAGATTATGCATTAGACCTTCCACATAGGCAACTTTGTTGAAAGTAATGGAACCATTAGAGAGAGTTCCATAGCCTTTAGTGAAACCTCGAGAGTTGTCACCAAAAGTTACGGATGGCCCCTTTTCTTTCACAAAGTCTAGAAGAAAAGATTTGTTCCCAGTCATATGTCATGAGCATCCGCTATCAAGATACCAAGTTTGATGATGCCCATAGACCTGCAGACAAGAACAAATTAGTCCTTTGGAACCCGTTTTAAGGTGGGTCCTTTAGGGTTAGAAGAAGAAGAAGAAGGATTGGTCTAACTATATCTTTCAATACGATCCTTTGGACAGTCTTTGGCCAAATGAAATGTGTCACCGCAGTTGTAACCCTTTCGGTAAATGAATTTCTTCTTTGGTTCAAGAGAAGCAACTTTTACCTTTCCTTGAGGTTTGGATTTAGGAAGTTTGGAGAGGTGAGAGGGAATGGGATAACTGTACGAAACGTGAGGGTTATGAGGAGCAGGTCCAAGGATTCCTTTGTAAACAGAAGAAGAAGAGTTGATTGAAATTCCTTTGGACTTATTTACTTTTAAGGATCTAGGAATGAAGTCCGTTGTGGTCATGGGAGATTTACCTTTTGAAGAAGGTGTAATCTTTCTTTTGTTAGGAAGATTAACAACAACGTATTTTCCTTTAGAGAGGAGAGGAGCCTCTTTAAGAGTATGGGACGAAGAAGACGAAGAAGAAGAAATTTCTTTTAGTTTTAAGGACATAAGAAGATCATTTACAGGCTTGACTAACTCATTTGAGTCTTGATCTTCTGTTAGAAGAGGCTTGAAAGATTTGGCGGACACAAAGTAACCAAACTTTCTTGAATCACGAAGATCCATGCAGTAAACCGAGTTAGAATCTTCTGAGTTTGAATCATCCCAATCAGAAGAATATGAGGGTAGTTTAGAAGACAGAGGAATATTATGAGTAGGAGAGGAAATGTTTTCAGAAGGAGTACACACAACATTCTCTTTCTAGTAACCTAAACCATATGTTTCACCAACAACTTGATCTTGAAAAAATTTCTCAAGATTTTTAGAAGAAGTGTTCCATTTGTTTACGATTTCCTGTTCTTTCTGAAGCTTCTTTAGAAGCTTGTTCTTCTCCTTGGCAAGCACATAGTTTAAAGTCTTCAAGTCCTCTAACTCAGTTTTTAGTTTATCAAACTATTTTAGCTGAGATAGAGAAACTTGGAGTTGAGAGGAGAGAGACTTGACTTGAGCATTTGCTCTTTTCTTTGCATCTTTTTCATTGTGAAAAAGTATAGTTAGAGAGTCAAAAGCCTCAATCTTCTCTTCATTAGTGAGAGAGTGGAAGGGATGTACCTGAGAAGAAGAAGAAGAGCACTCAACTGTGAAGTCCATCCTTGAGAAGGAGTCTTTTGGTTGTTCATCGAGTTTAGCCATATGGCATTTACTCGACACCTCCTTGTCACTGTCGGAAGTAGGTTCGTCTGCCCAGTCTAAGGTTTCTGCCATTAAGCCTTTGCCTCTTCTTTGAGAGTTGAAATTTCTTTCTTTTTCTCTTTTGTATTGGGCTTTGTATTTGTCAGCTTTTGTCGGAAAGCTCTTTGAATGAAGAAGACGGAGAAGGTTTTCTTGGATGCGATCTACCTGTAGAATTAGATCGAAGATTTCTTCTTTTAGAAGAGTTAGAAGAATTAGATTTAGAAATCCTAGAAGGATTGCTTCTACACTCAGATGCAAAGTGGCCTTTCTTACCACATGCATAGCAATCCTCCTTGGATTTGTTAAAGGAGTTTTTAGAGGAAGAAGAAAATTTTCTGTTGCTTTGAAATTTATTAGAAGAGTTCTTTCGGAACTTAGAGAAATTTGCAAGCATACTCATCTCCTCTGTCAAATGATCGACAGAGGGATCTTCTCCTTCATCATCAACTTCACTTAGATAAGCCTCCGAGGAGTGATTCAGATTTTCATGACTTTCTCTATCTGAATCATCAGAAGGATAGGTTATACAAGGAACACACACAGATTTCTTGGATCCATCACTTATAAGAGCCATAAAGGGGGCTCTTATTTCTTTGAAGATGGTCTTCCTTTGTAGACAGGTTTGTTCGTGATTATGAAACATACCATAAAGAGAAGTAAGGGGAAGACATTCCAAGTCCCTGGAAGCCTTAATGCAAGTGGAAAGGGTATTCCAGAAATCTGGAAGACCATCCATAAATTTGCATACGACTTCCTCGTTGTCATAAAGTTTTCCAACAAGTTTTAACTCATTTAAGAGACTGTTAAAACGGTTGTAGTAGGAGGGAAGAGATTATCCTTTTTCATGAGAAAATAATTCGTATCTACGAACAAGAGAGATTTTCTTAGATTTCTTTACTTCATTTGTACCTTCATACAAAACACATAGGGTTGACCACATCTCTTTTGCAGTTTTAAGACTGACAAGAGATTGGTACACTTCATCAGGAAGTGATTGAGCAATGATGGTTCGTACTTTGGAGTCAAGTCCAATAATGCACCTATCTTCATCATTGAATTCTTTTGCCGTTTTCAAAACATATTGACCAGTGGCAGAAGTTCTTTCCTCCTCTGACGAGTCATCGGAAACTTGAAAAAGATCGTCCTTTTTCTTTTCTTTATCCTTAGGAGTTTTGACAAATCTATCCCAGACTTTTGGGATAAGAGGACCTTCACTAAGAATGGTTAGATAACGACAGTCAGCTCCTTCCAAGAAGAGCATCATCCTACTTTTCCATAAGGAGAAGTTGTTCGAATTGAACTTAGGAGGTTTGAAAGTAGATCCATTGTCAGAGTAGAAAGAGTTTTGAGAAGAAGACTCAGGTTTTGTAGAAGGAGATGCCATTACGAATCTGGTTCACTTTTGAAGTTCATCTCAATCCGCATTGTATACTTCCTTCATGTTGATTTTGGTTTGTCTTCGACTCACCGATCTGTTTAACCATAACTAAGCTATTACAAAGAACCATACATCAAATTACAAGGTTCAAACATCAATAAAAACTATGGAGAGGTTATCTTTAAATCTTAGATGACCCAACATTCTCCTTTGAACAGAACTGGTGGTTTGACATCGGTTCCAAGTGCAAGAGTATCCATAGAAGTCATCTTTTCAAATAAAATGTAAAATAAGAACTTAAAATGATCGTTAGTTAGAAAGAGATCAGTAATCAGAAAATCTTAGAAATTTTTTCAAAAAATAAATTTCCAAAAATTTTCTAAGGCAAGAATCCTCATACCACTGTAACTAAACAATTCACACAATTATATCAATACAGGTTGGTAATCGTTATTGTGTTGTTTCTAAAACTTGATATTAGTATTATTGTGGACCGACAATTGGTATCAGAGCCTGATTAAGATCAAATCAAGTTTTTCAAGAAAAATGTCTCTGTGTTCTGTGTTCAAAATCGATTTCGAGATTTAAACTAATTTAGGTGTTAAAATCGATCAGGTTGTGATCGAAATACATGCTAGATAGAGTTGTGAGTGTTTGATTTCACTTTTAAGCTTTTATCGAGTTCCATTTTGTGGATTTTGTGAGAAAACAATCGAGAACAAAAAGGTACCGTGCGATAAATTTTTTCTTCAAATAGTGTGTTTTATTGCGATCGAGTGCTTAAATTCAGTTCTAGAAGAGTTTCTAGACATAAGGGTAGAGTTTAGTATTGCTTAATCGTTTCAATACAGATTTTAGACAATTTTTTGGAGTACAGGACGAATAAAGCGCAAAGCAGAAGACGAACACACGCAAAGTTCAACTTTGCGCGTCCATCAACGAACGCAAAGTCCAACTTTGCGCTCCTCAAGTGAAACACAAAGTCCAACTTTGCGCCTCCCACATCAAACGCAAAGTCCTACTTTGCGCTTCTCAAAGGAAACGCAAACCTTACTTTGCGGTTCCAACATCAATCGCAAACCTTACTTCTCGGGTCCTCAAGCATACGCAAAGTCCACTTCTCGGTTCCAAAAGAAACGCAAAGCTCAACTTTGCGCATCTCAAGACAAACGCAAACCTCAGTTCACGTGTACCTTCTTCAAAGATATTAGTTTCAAAGAGCAAAGCACACTTCTCGCTTCAAAGAGCAATCGCAAACCTCAACTTCACTTCTCGGATCAACTCAGAAACGCAAACCTCTACTTTGCGTTTCAAACTAGACCCGCAAACCTTTACTTTGCGCATCCCACGTGAAACGCAAACCTTACTTTGCGCGTCCCACGTGAAACGCAAACCTTACTTTGCGCGTCCCACGTGAAACGCAAACCATACTTTGCACTTCCCACTAGAAACGCAAACCTCTCTGCTCCAATCCAGACTTAGAATAGCGGGACCCCCGTGCTAAGTCTGCCTAGGGGGACAAAATTTCTTGTGTGATCAAATTTTATCTGGGTTAACGATCATATTCAAGTTTTATATATCAATACAGGATGACATCCAGAGAAGCCCTTGCAATAGGAACTGACACCAAGCCACCAGTTCTCTTTAAAAGAGAATACGAACAGTGGAAGGATCGGTTTCTGAACTTCATTGACAGACATGAGCTGGGTGATTTCATCAGAACATCTATTGAAGAAGGGGTTATGAAACCAGTCATAACGACTCGTGTAGTTGGAAATGTGCCGACTGAAGTTGAACTTAAGTTTCATGAGCTACAAGATGATAACCTTAGAAGAGCCAAAGGCGACAGATTAGATAAGTCATACATCTTACAAGGAATCCCAAATGAAATATACGTAAAGATTGACAGCTACAAGGCCTCCGGTAAAGAAATGTGGGATCAGCTTGAAAAGATGATGCTGGGTTCAAAAGTTGGAAATCAGCTGAAAATCTCCAACTGCCTAAATAACTATGAAGAATTTAGAGGCAGAGTGGGAGAAACTTTAGAAGAAACCTATGACAGGTTTGTGACATTGCTGAACGAACTTAGCAAGAACAAAGTCCACAAATCTCAAATTGAGCTGAATGTCAAGTTCCTGAGCATTCTTCAACCAGAATCGAAAAGATTTGCAAGACAGATGAAGCAGATCAAAGACTTGAATGAGATTCCACTTCACGAGGTGTATGAAACCCTCCGTCAGAATGAAGAAGAGGTGGATGAAATTCTAGCTGAGAATAGACAGAGAGGAAAGACAGTTGATGACACAGTCGCTCTTGTTGTTAGGAAGAAGAAGAATAAGACGATTGTGTACGAATCCGATGAAGATGATGCTTATGCAAACTCTGACACAGATGAAAATGATCAGCTGAAGCAAGCAATGATGATGCTGACAAATGCTTTTCAGAAAAGATTCTACAAAAAGCCAACATCAAACAGTCAGAGGTACTCATCTGGTCCGAACAACTACATCCACAAGGAAAGGGTTGAAGGAAGCAGATATGAAGGAAAGAGATTTGAAGGGAAGAGAAAAGAGGAAAGGAAGCCTGAAGAGAGAAGGTATCAGCCTGAAGGAAAGAGATTAGAGGAGAGGAAACCGGAAGAGAGAAAGTTTAAAGCTGAAGGATCCAGTCAGCCAGAACCACCAACGTGCTACAACTGTGGCAAAATCGGTCACTTTGCCAAGGACTGCCGCAGATCAAAGGTCAGAAACTCCGACTACTACAAGAACAAGATGCTTCTTGCAAAGCAACAGGAGGCTGGCAAGGCACTGATGGCTGAGGATGAATACTGGCTTGATCACTCAGATGAAGAAGAAGAGGATGAAGAAAAAGATGAAGCCGTCAACATGTGTTTGATGGGCCAAATAGAACCAGATGTTGAAGCTGATTCAGACAATGAAGAAGATGAGGTATGTAATCTATCAGATTTAGATTTCATGAATAAAATGCATGCCATGAGTTTAAAACAAAAAGAGTTAGAATCTAATCTTAAGCAAGAAAATGGTGTCATAACTGACAAAAACCAATTGATACAGAAACTTAGCAATGAAATTGCTGAGCATAAAGTATTAGTTGAGATTCTTCATAGAGATAATGACACCAACGCTAAGGAAAAGACAATAATTCTTAAAGAGAATTCTAATCTTAAGTCTAAACTGCTAAAAAGTGAGATAGATATTTATGAGCTTACAAAATTACATGCTTCTTGTACCAAAGAAAACTTTTCTTTACTTGGAAAATTAAAAAGTTTGGAAGAGAAGTTATATAAAATGGGTCAAACTGAACAAACTATTTTTCTGAACAAACCCAAAGAGGAAATAGAGAGATGGGGAATCGGTTATAAGAATCCTCACTGTCTACAAAAAGGGATGTCTGAAGTGCCAGGACTTTATGATCATCTTTCAATGCAATTCGCTCGCAGAATCCCTGAGTTTAAAACATTTTGGACTAAACTATCGGAAAAGGATGAAGTCAATGAAACGAAAAAACGATTAAAATCAGCTAAAGTTCATCTTCCATTTAATTATGCGAAGACGAATAATAGTTATAATGAAAATCCTATATATCAAAAGAAGAAAACTTTTTCAAGTGATTTCTTTCCAAGTTATTCTGAAAAGGAAATGGAGGCGAAGCCTATTCAAGGTAAACTATATGTCCCTCCTCTCGTTTTAGAACGTAAAATTTCTGAACTCGAGATTTCTTTGTCAGATGAAAGACTTTTGATAAATATTGAGCAAAACGTTTTTTCAACTGTATTTTCAAATTCTGTTCTTTCAAAGACTTCAAACTCTGAGGATTTGTTTGGTTCATCAAATAAAGGATTTGATTTTCTGAACTCTAACGGTGGTTTAGATAATGGTTCTAATCAATTTGATTTTAATACAAAACTTCCTAACCATTCATCTTTTGTTAAGAAATCTTTGAGAAAAACCAGTATGCCTGTGAACAGTGCAAAATCAACGAAAGTTGATAATTCAGTCTCTGTGAAAGCTAAAAATGCTAAAGGTAAGAATATATCTAAGCATTCACAGAAACCGAACACTACTGGTAATCCGAAGAAGAAGCAATCGCTTGTTGCTCCAAGGTCTAACTCACCAGTTTCACATATTACAAATCTGAGCAAGCAAAGGCCAGAAGTAAATTCTCAATGGCAACCGAAATGGAAGTTTGACAAGACCGTTTTATCGTTTAGTAGTGTTAATTGTAATAAGACTTCGCTTAGTAAAGATGTCCTAATTGCTGATATTGCTATTTTGAACCCAAAACTTGCTGTTTCTCGTAAACAATATACAATGAAGCAATTATTTCAGTTATCTTTATCTGCTAGAAAGTCTTCTATTTATGATAAACATGTTTCTATCTCTTGTCAAGATTCTGGAGATTGGTTTGGAAATTACCATGTGCATTCATCTCATACTAATCCTTCTCATACATTTCAAAAGAAAAGAGGACCCAATTTGAAATGGGTACCAAAATCTTGTGCTAACACAACAGGACCCAAATTCCAATGGGTACCTAAAGCTAAATCTGTGTTGCAGGCACACAAAGCTTAAAGAGAAAGCGACTTCTGATTATGTACAGATCAGGACTCGTTCTTCAATGTTAAAATAGGTTTTTGGATAATGAAGTTCAAACCCCGAACATCAAAGTCAAAATAGGCTTTTGAACAAATCAGTTCAAGACCCGCACTTCGATGATCAAAGTAAATATTCCAATGTTGTCACATACAAATCTAAATTTCTTATTTCTCTTATGCAGACTAGTCATACTTGGTTCTTGGACAGCGGATGTTCCAAGTACATGACAGGGCAAAAAGAGATATTGTCAAATTTTAAAGACAAATATTGTGGAACAGTAAGATTTGGCAACGACCAGTTTTCTCCAATCATGGGATACGGTGATGTACATCATGAAAATATCACTATCAAGAAGGTGAGCTATGTAGAAGGCTTAGGACACAACTTGTTCAACATAGCCTAATTCTGTGACAAAGACTGAGAGGTCAACTTCAAAGCCAAGAGCTGTTCAGTTCGCAATGAAGAAGGCGAAAACTCTTGGTCGGTACTCGAGAATCAGACCTCTACACAATCAATCTATCAAATGTCCATACTGACAAGCAAGTTTGTCTACTATCGAAAGCTTCGATGCAAAAAAGTTGGTTATGGCATCGACGTCTTTCTCACCTCAACTTTCGGTACATCAACAATCTGGTCAGTGGAAAGCTCGTCAAGGGACTTCCAGAGCTGAAATATGAAAGAGAACATCTTTGTGCAGCTTGTGAAAAGGGCAAGATGAAGAGGGCACCTCATAAACCGAAGCCTGAACAAAGTACCAATGCTCCTTTAGAGTTATTGCATATGGACTTATGCGGTCCGATGCGAACTCAAAGCTTAGGCGACAAGAAGTACATACTCGTGATCGTGGACGATTACTCGCGATACACATGGGTCAAGTTTCTACGTTCAAAGGATGAGACACCAGATGTTCTCATCACATTCCTAAAGACGACCCAGGTGAATCTGCAGAAACCGGTCAAGTTTCTACGAACAGACAACGACACAGAGTTCAAGAACAACAAAGTTGAAGAATATCTCGAATCTGTCGGGATTTCACATCAATACTCTGCTGCTCGTACACCTCAACAAAAAGGAGTGGTCGAAAGAAGAAATCGGACGCTAGTCGAGGCTGCTCGTACTATGCTAAGTCAATCAGACTTACCTCTATTTTTGTGGGCAGAAGCTGTTTCGACCGCGTGCTACACACAGAATCGTTCCATGATACATCGAAGATTCAAGAAGACTCCTTATGCATTAATCAACAACCGAACACCGACAATCAAATATTTCCATATATTTGGGTGTAAGTGTTTCGTGCTAAACGATAGGGAGAATCTTAACAAGTTCAGCGCTAAGGCGGATGAAGGGATCTTCATTGGATATTCCTCGACCTCAACTGCATTCCGAGTTTATCTGAAGAAGTCAAGAACGGTGATTGAAAGCATCAACGTCACCTTTGATGAAAAAATGGCTTCCGAACAACAACGTTCAAAACCCGTTATAACCAGAGTACTAGCTTCTGGGCAACTCAGTCCAGAACCTGCGTCTCAACAGAATAAATCAGACGAAGCTTCAACTTCAACTAACCATTTATCTGATTTAGATTTATTATTTGAATTGTTTTATGATGAATTTCTTGGATCTAATGTAAAAAAATCTGTTGTGGTTGACAGGATGGAAGACTTAACGACTAATCATCCAACAGTTCAGATGACTCTATTGAATCAAACGCCCCGATTCAACAAGAAATTACAATTCAAATGCCGACTACAATAGTTGAAGAAGTGTCAAATGATAAAGAGACAGAAGTAGCTGCAACAGTAGGAGATTCTGTACAGATCAATCTACAGCCAGATCAAGTTGTACCTGCTGAGCCTTCTGAACCTGCCACTTCAACTGAAACCATCATCCCTCATGAACAAACCGAAGAAGGTACAAGTGGATTTATAGATGATACAATTGACATACATTCATATAATCCACTGCCTCATGAACATAAATGGACCAAAGAGCACCCGCTAAGCCAGATTATTGGCGATCCATCAAAACTAGTGCAAACTAGGTCAGCATCAATGAACATGTGCATGCATGACTCCTTTCTGAGCAAGTTCGAGCCAACGAGAGTATCAGAGGCACTTGCTGATCCAGAATGGGTGATCTTAATGCAAGAAGAGCTAAATCAGTTCGATGCACTTCAAGTCTGGAGACTCGTACCGAAACCTCAAGGTAAAACCATTAGGTACGAAGTGGATTTTCAAGATAAAGAAAGACGAAGATGGTACCGTTATCCGAAACAAGGCAAGACTAGTAGCCAAAGGATACAGACAAGAGGAAGGAATAGACTATGACGAAACATATGCTCCTGTGGCGCGATTAGAGGCAATCATAATGTTTCTAGCCTACGTAGCCCACAAGAACTTCACGGTCTTTCAAATGGACGTGAAGACAACATTCCTGAATGGAATTCTGAAGGAGGAAGTCTACGTCTCTCATCCAGAAGGTTTTGTCAATCAAAAGAAGCCGAATCATGTTTACATTCTCGACAAAGCACTCTACGGTCTGAAACAAGCACCTCGTGCCTGGTATGATGTCCTTTCCACTTTTCTAGTCAAGTTTGGGTTTTCAAAAGGTACGGTGGATACCACTTTGTTTATCAAAAAGGAAAAAGGCGATATCATTTTAATTCAAATCTATGTAGATGATATTATCTTTGGTTCTACAAATACTAAGTACTGTAAGAATTTTGCAAACCTTATGGTGTTTAGATTTCAGATGAACTTGATGGGAGAGATGAATTTCTTCCTCGGTTTACAAGTAAAACAATTTTCATCGGGTATTTTTATCAATCAATCAAAATATATTAGGGATATTCTTCGGAAGTTCCAAATGGAAAATTCAAAACCGATTGGTACCCCAATGGCACCAGGTACTAAGATTGGCACCGATCCTTCGGGAAAGACTGTTGATGTTAGGACTTATCGAGTGATGATCGGTTCTTTAATGTATCTTACTTCTAGTAGGCCAGATATAATGTTTTCAACATGCTTAAGTGCACGATATCAGGCCAATCCTAAAGAAATCCATTTGTCTGCTGTGAAGCGCATCTTTAGGTATCTGAAGGGCACTGCAGATCTTGGTCTGTGGTATCCTAAAGATACTAGTTTTGAACTAACAGCCTACACAGATGCAGATCATACAGGTTGTATGTTAGACAGGAAGAGCACGTCAGGACACGTACAGTTCCTCGGTGACAAACTGGTAAATTGGGCATCGAAGAAGCAACTTTGTGTTTCAACTTCCACGGCCGAAGCAGAATATGTAGCTACTGCTAGCTGCTGTTCTCAGGTCTTATGGATGTGAACTCAATTACGCGACTACGGTTTCCACTTCAACAAGATCCCGATATACTGTGACTCCAAGAGCGCCATCGCAATATCAGCGAATCCTGTTCAACACACCAAGACTAAGCACATAGATGTCAGGTATCATTTTATTAAAGATCATGTTGAAAAAGGAACAATTGAACTTTTCTTTGTAAAAACTGATTATCAACTTGCCGATTTGTTCACCAAACCCTTAGATGAAAAGAGGTTCAACTTTCTTATCTCTAAGCTTGGTATGCTAAATCTTAAAATTTAATTAGTAGTTACCTAGCAAAGTTTACTAATTGTATACTTTTTCATCATTTCTTCGTTCTTAACTCTGATTGATATCTGCACTTCTATCAAATGTTCATGATCCAAAGGGGAGAATGAGAAGAAATTGACATCTGGTCAATATTACTTCGAGGGGGAGCTCATAAAATTTTGTGCATGTACCTTTTAATGTCAAATTTTTTTTGTAATGCAAGATTTTAGGGGGAGCTCTTCAAGTCAAAAGGGGAGTACGGATATGACTTCTGATTAATTCAGATCAGGACTCATACTTTAAAAAGTTTTACTGCTTTTTCTCTTTTCAATTTATGTGAATAAATTTTACTTTGACTTGACATAAGACTTTTGCAGAATTTTTTTTTGAGAGAAGCTTAGAAGTTCATATGTTTATGACTTTAAGCTTAGCTTCACGAGATACAAGATCGCACGTAAAGGTATAATTATATATCTTCATCTCATATATGGTTGAAAAAAGGACAACTTTCAATCATTGGAAAATGTTCAAACCACTTCCCGATTTTTCAACAAATTTTATATTTTGGGAGTGTAATTTTAAATGTTTTCGTGATCAATATTGTGCTTTAACTGAAATAGTTAAACCAATAAGAGCATTACGTGCATCATAGGAAAACAAAGAATCATTGTGCTAGGACTTAACACAACTTCTATGGAATCACGTTAACCAGTGATTTCTACCCACGAAGTTAATCCTTAGTGACTGAGTGTGCAAAGAAGAAAATAAATGAGTGTGATTAGAGAAAGCAAAATGTTAAAAAGAAAGAGCGTGTGAGAACAGAGTTAAAAGAATATCACAACTCTGCACCAACTTTTTCTGAGCCGGGTAGCCACCATTCTAGTGATTCACAATTCTTTGGTGATCATTATTGAAACAGGCAACTAACCCATGCCAACTCTTGATTTAACCTCACCATCTACTCATTTTCTTCTTCACAAGAAAGTGTTTCACATTTTCAAAGGGGATGCAGCACATTTGCTATCTGATTTTCATTTGGAAAATCTAGATATTGAGAAGAAGGAAGTCTGCCCCACCTTCGCACTTCAATCATGCACATTGAGTCTGTGTTTAACTTACTGTTGTCTCAGTGGTTTACACAATTTTTGAGCCTATAAGCAATCATCAGTGCTTAATTCTTTCTATCACAAGCACGAACACACAAGGAATTAGTTTCTTTGTCATAACGTTTATAGAAATTACCTTTGTGGTGTTTCGATGATTAAATGGAAGCCCTAGGGGAGTCAACATCAAACAACTCCTTTCCAATGTGTATTCGTTATACACAGTGACTTAGTGTTACTAACAGGCATGTTACTTGATTCATTAGTTGATTCAGGTGTTACACGACTATTTTGTCTGGATTTGAAAAGATCTGGATGAATATCTTTTGAATTGACGGATCAGGGGCTCTAACCGAAAGGTAGACATTTCTTACAAAAAGTTTTGATGAAGTCGTTGCACTTAACATCAAAAAGGGGGAGAAAGACTACACAAGAAATGGCAAAGATCACATGTTTCAAGAATCACGTCCACTCTTCAAAGGGGGAGATTGTTACAAAAAGACATGCTGATTTAAGAGCTAGAGAAAGAGATTGCATCTTCTGAGCTGAACAAAAAGACTGAATTGCTAAATCATTTTCGTAATGATCTTGATCCAAAGGGGGAGATTGTTAAGACACAGTCTCATTGGATTCAAGATCATCCAATCTGAAGATCGCAATCTGAAGCTAAAGCCGGAACGTCGACTCTCGATATTAAAGTCTATGTCTATTTGTAATAAATGTCAAAGTAATCAATGTTTTTGCTTATTATTGTAAAAGTTAACTTAATATCTAGTTTGTTAGATATTAGTTAACTTAGGTAACTTAGTTAGTTAAGTTAGTTTCTAGTTTGTTTGATATTATCTAGGATAATATCTAGATATTAAAGTATCTAGATATTAAGTTAGGTAGTGTGTAAAACACACCAAGTTAGATTAGTTGTGTATCTATCAGGATCGAATTCTCAACAAGAATTATGAATACTCAGAAACAATATTAAAGAAGTTGCGGAAAAACACTTTAATATTCAATAAACAGAAAAACAGTATGAATCAAAACTTGCAAACTTTACTTAATGATTCAAGTTACAAGCTTTTCACTCACAACCTCAATCTTGAAGAACAGGCTCTTTCAAGACGAATTCTACTTCTCTAGAATTAGGAACGATGCCTTGAGGTTGATTCTCTCTCTAGAACAAAAACTCAGAATTAATCTAAAAATTTAATTCTATCAGTTCTATTCTATTATATATATCATTGAATAATAAAAGATAATTACTAAACATAAAAAGATCTTCAAAATAATCTTCATAATTATCTTCAAGCTTTCCATGTTTATCTTCAGACGCGATCTCTTCAACATTATCTTCAAATTATCTCAGAAGCAGCATTAATCACCTTGGAAGCATTAACTGAGTCTTGGTAGTATTAACTACTAAGCAGCACTAACCACTAGCAGTACTAACTAGCTAAGCAGTACTAACTTTGTTCAAGCAGCACAAACTTTGACTAGCAGTATTAATTCTACTAGAAGTAGTAATACCTAGCAGTATTAACTTTGAGATCCTTTGGCAGTACTAACTCTGAACTAGCAGCATTAATGACTTGGTCACATCTTCAGTTCCCAACAATCTCCCCCTAACTTGACTTTTAGAAAGAGAAGTCAAGTTCTTCAAATGCTTCCAAAACTTTCATTGATTCTCTCCAATGTTAGGATCCAGTCCCATACTCTGATTGATAGTTCTCTGAATTAGATACTTTGCCATTTCTGAATTTGGTGCACAACCTAGCTTCTTATTTAACATAGCATGAAGCTTCAGACTTGTGTGATTGTAGACCCTATCCACCAAGTAATACTCCATGTGAAAAGTATCCATGGCCAATTCATAGACTCCACTTCTTTCATACAAAGTCCATCCTCTAACAACTTCAAACACATCTCTGATTAAATGCTTTACTGCTTCTGGATTGAATAACATACACAAATACTCCATAACCAGCTTCAAAATTGATAACCCTGGAGCTTTCAACTGATCTGCATGTAATTTCATACCAACTTCAAACATCTCTTCTAAATCAGATCTTGAACATTCTCTGACAATTTTATTCCATGTTAAAAACACATAATACTTCTCATCCTTTTTTTTCAGTCTGATATACTCCTTGCCATCCACCTCCATAATATCCCAGTGGATAACTTCAGGAGGCTTGAATCCAACAGGTTCAGCTGTGATAGGCTTTGGAATTTTATCCATTACCACCATGTACATATTTACATCTGAACTATGTGGTACTTTCTGAGATTCAACTCTCTTTTCTTCATTCTTAGGTGCCTCTTCTTCTTCAGCAACCTTTTTCTCTTCTTCTACTCTAGGCTTCTTGTCAATTTTCTTTCTTTTGGCCATCATCTTGGTTCTCTTCAGAATCCTTTGACCTTGCCCTATAGTAGCTTCCTTCTTCTTTTCTTCCTTTTTCTCTGCCTTTTCTTTTGTTGGAGTTCCCTCTTCACTTTCAGGGAAAGTTTGATTAATGTTCACATCATGCCTCTCCTTAGCTTTCCTTTCAAACTCCATTCTAGCCTTTTCATTACTCTGCAGTTTTAACATTTCTTTCTCATATAAGCCCTTGACTTGATCAAAAGTCATCTTTATAAACATTTCTTTCTTCACACCAATTGCACTCCTCAAGAAAGTTATCATCTTGTTTCTTTTCTGAGTTGCAAGGTAAGTTTGTGAAGGTCTTCTCTTCTTTGCACTTGATCTGGCCATCATAGCCTTTCTCATGCTTATTGCCCTTTGCTTTCTCTGTTTCCAAACCTTTCTGAAAAGCTTCATTTAATTCATTAGCAAGTGCTCTGGCTATCTCTCTGTCTTTCTCAACCTGCTCTTTCTCTGCTTGATTTATCTCTTCTTGCAGTTTCTTGGCTAATGCTTCATTTGACTCAACCATCTTTTGCTTTTTGGTTGGTTGATCAGATTCTATCATCTTTTCTTTCCCTTTTCTCCTTGCATCTGCAGCCATGTCTTTCTTTTCTGTTCTCTTTGCTCCCCTTCATTTATGACCACTCCCTTTGCTTTGGGAGTGTCATTCTTTGCTTTTACCAGCATCTATGCTACTTCAACCTCTTCAGGTGTTAACCCTGTTACTGCTGCTTGTGTAGTTTCAGCAGCACTAACAGTTTTTGCTGCTCTTTTTGGCTCAGCAGTAGTAACAGTTTCTACTGCTGGGGTTGTTACTGCTGCTGGGGTTGTTACTGCTGCTGGGGTTGTTTCTGCTGCTGGTGTTGTTTCTGCTGCTTCAACAAATATTTCTATTTCTATCACACCTTCAGCTTTTTCTTTAGCCCTCTCTTCAACAAACTCTCCCATTGCTTCAACATTCTCCCCCTCAATCTGTTGATCCATCTTTTCTGAGCTTGAACTCTCCCCCTTTTTGGAAGCATTCTCTTTCTCCTTTTTGTTTGCCCCCTTTCTCCTCCTTAGAACAAACTGCTTTCTTCTTTTCTTGGCAATGAGTTTTCCCACCAATTGCTTGAGTTTTGAAATCTGCTCTTGTTGGGAGATGACCACTTGCTGCAATGCCTTGATTTCCTTTCCTTGATTAACCACATCAACATTGATGTTGGCTATTGCTTCAATCAATTCCCAGTAAGTATAACTATCCTCACCTTCTTTAGGTGTTTTACCCACCCTTGAAGGATCATTGGAACTTTTTGCCATCAATTCATCAGTTTCAGTTCTGTCCTCACCCTTTTTGGATGTTTTGCCCATCCTTGAGGGATCCTTGGATCTTTTAGTAGTGACCTTTTGCCTAGCAGAAGCACCAACTACCCCCTTGGTTTCTTGGCGCCAGGGTCCTTTGGTTGATTTCTCACCCAAAGTTGCCATGGGGAAGGTCTTAGAGATGTTACCACTGTCCTTCTCTGTGCTAGCAGAAGTAGTGGCAGCCTTCTCACCCATATGCTCATTCATCTCCTTAGAGAGCACCTCCTCAGGGTTGGGAGACACCCTAGTGGATTCCCTTTGGATATTCTCTATTGGAGAATGCTCCAATAGAGGGCTTTGAGACTCTTGGTTAATAGTAGGTACACAAGGGAATGAGCCTTGTGTACCTTTCTCTTGACATAAGTCTTGGATATCATAGGAGTGGGTTTAGCAGCAAAGGACTGAGGAAAAATTTGAGAGAGGGAAGGTTGGGATTGGCTCTCAGTGGGTTGGTCTAATAAGGGCCTTGACCCTGAGGCCATACCTTATTGTGGTTGGGACACCACCATCATTGTTGAGAATAATGGGGTGTCAACTCCTTCCGAGTCCCTAGCAGATCTTCTCATGTTTGAGAAGACCTTGCCTTTAGGGGGTTTAGGTACATATACCTCATCAAAGTGAGGTATATCCGTGAATTCATTAGTTATAACTGTCTGTACAAACCTGGGATACATGAAGAAACTCTTCTTATTGTCCAGGTTTGAGACAAGATCATTGAAGATCATCAGAGAAAAGTTATATTTTCGAGCAGTGGATAAGCATACCAAAGCATAGGCAATGGGACTGCTAAATTGGCTCCAGCCAGTAGTTTTCTTAGAAATACAGTGCATCAGGGTATGAATAAAGAACCTCCATTGGGGTGAAAATTGAGCTTTGAAAAACTTGAAAATCCCCAATTGGCCTTCATACCCCATTCTGGTGAGGTTTGAAAACAAATCCTCATTTGGAATAGAAGATATACCTGAAGCATCGTCTAGACATAGACAGATGCGAATGCTCTCCTCAGTAACTGTCAAGGGTTTGTCACAAACCCTTGTTTTGATGCACGACACTCCGTTTTCAGTGCTAGTAGTGGCATTGGCCCAGAATTGCCTTTGATGCTCTATGTAGATGGCAGGAGACACAGTGAGAGCATGAGCGATGTGCCTTGACCTCAGAAAATCGACTATCTGGTAAAAACCTTCGGCTTGTTTTGGCTTTTGGAGCATGGCTATCTCGTTGTGCTCATCAATAAACACCATTGAAGCCATTGAACTTGAGTATTGTTGCCTAAAACACTTGATTCTTGAGAGAAAAGGGTTAGAGAGAGAGTGAACAGTATGCAAAGAGTCGTTATGAGCTTTTGGGCGGACAAACAGGGTATTTATACTATTTGGGACATAAGCAGTAGTAACACCTAGCAGTATTAACTAACTAGAAGTATTAACCACTAGCAGTATTAACTAACTAGCAGTATTAACTGAGAGCAGTATTAACCACTAGCAGTATTAACTAACTAGCAGTATTAACTGAGAGCAGTATTAACCACTAGCAGTATTAACTGTGCACTGGCAGTATTAAAACTGCACTGGCAGCATTAACTACACTCACACTTTTTGACACCATCCTTTAACTCATATTTTTTTACTACTTTGTTCATTCCCTGATCCTTTTCTTCTTGATCCTACATGATCATCACTCCCTCTGGAGTATTACTAAATTCAACCTAAAACACTTAAACACACAGGTTAGTAGCATCATGCTCAATGAAATCTTTCAAAGTCAACTTACCTTTTAACTCATGCCTTGAGTATTTATTATTCCTCCTTCTGAATCAAATGCAACATGTCCTCCATCAAATCTTTTGAAGAATTTGAAGGCAGTCCATGTTACCTGTTGTGTGCCAAGAGCAACCACTATCTGCATTCCAAATGCTCTTCCTCTTGAGCTTTTGGTTGCCCTGCACACTTGATAAATCAGTTAGTCTTTGAGGGAACCCAAGCCAAAGTGGTCTTGGGTTGTCCTTTCTCATCAATATAATCTGTCAGTTTGGTCTGGATGAGTTGTTTAGGAATCTCATGGCTGGAATACTTTGTCAAGATTATAGGCTTGGCAGCATTACTACTAGAAGCAACACTAGCCTTGTTAGCAGTACTAACTTGGTTAGCAGTACTAACTGAGTTAGCATCACTATCTCTGTTAGCAGTACTATCTGGGATAGCAGTACTAACAGGTTTCTTTACAATTGGAACCCAAACTTGAACAAAGTTGTTTGCTTTCTTTGTCTTTAAATTTCTCCTTGGCTTATTTGGAGTATTTTTCTTTGTATTTGCAAACTTGTTCTAAGCATGAGACTTTAAAGGTGCTCTTTTCTCAGCCATTTGATTCCTTCTTTGATTCCTATAACCAAAAGAGTTTTGTGGTTTTCTTTGAAAAATGACTCTTTGGTTAATAGGATTGAAATAACAGTATTTCGCAAGATGATTCAATTTGCCATAAATAAAACAAGGTTTTGGTCTATTGATTTTACTCAAATCAACCCCTTGTTTTTGTGCCCACTGATTATTCCAGTTTCTCTGATTTTCCCTTGGTTTATCATGTTTTTGGGGCTCAGATTTATTGCATGCACACTGTTTGCAAGGGACAGGATTCATAACTGTGGTTTGCTTATAATGGACCTTCTCAGACTTTCCCTCAGTCTTCTCTATGTCCTTAGATTTGACCCAAGTCTTTCCACATCCCTCATTGGTGATAATGTGATTTTCTAGAGGAATCTCACCACTCACAGCGTTCTCCTTACTCTTATCATTAGAGTTCTCTTCTTCAGAGTCTGTTTCAACCACCACTTTGTCTAATGGATCTACCTTAGTGGCTTCATCAGACAATTCCTTCCTATTCTTGGTCTCTAGCAAGTCTGAAATATGAGGGATGTAATTGTTGTTGTATGGTGGTGGTGTGGTGTTATAGCCTATTCCTCTTCTAAGTTTGTCATGGATTTGAGTCTGGAGCAAAGAGTCCATTGCTTTAGAAGCATTGGAAAATTTTTCAATATCCAGCTTGACCTTAGCTAGTTCTTCTTTCAACTTATCATTCTCTTCTTTGGACTTAGACAGTTTGGTCTCTAACTCATTCTTTTCCCACTTCCAGTAGCTTGTGTCATAAGAGTGTTGAAGTTCACTGGCTTGGAAGCCTTTGATCTGTTCCTCAAAACTCTCAACAATTCTTACATAGTCTTTTATATCTCTCTCTAATCTTTTAAGATCATCACACATAACCTGATTGTGATCCCTGTACCTTTTAACAGTTTCAATACAGGATTTAGAGCAAAGATTAGATATTACCTCTGTGGGAATTTCTGTGCTTGAAGACTCTGAACCTTTAGCCATGATGATTTTGAATTTTGTGCTTGAATTTCTGTGCTAATGATGATTTTGATTTCTGAGTTACACAGGCTCTGATACCACTTGTCAGGATCGAATTCTCAACAAGAATTATGAATACTCAGAAACAATATTAAAGAAGTTGCGGAAAAACACTTTAATATTCAATAAACAGAAAAATAGTATGAATCACAACTTGCAAACTTTACTTAATGATTCAAGTTACAAGTTTTTCACTCACAACCTCAATCTTGAAGAACAGGCTCTTTCAAGACGAATTCTACTTCTCTAGAATTAGGAACGATGCCTTGAGGTTGATTCTCTCTCTAGAACAAAAACTCAGAATTAATCTAAAAAATTAATTCTATCAATTCTATTATATTCTATATATCATTGAATAATAAAAGATAATTACTAAACATAAAAAGATCTTCAAAATAATCTTCATAATTATCTTCAAACTTTCCATGTTTATCTTCAGACGCGATCTCTTCAACATTATCTTCAAATTATCTCAGAAGCAGCATTAATCACCTTGGAAGCATTAACTGAGTCTTGGCAGTATTAACTACTAAGCAGCACTAACCACTAGCAGTACTAACTAGCTAAGCAGTACTAACTTTGTTCAAGCAGCACAAACTTTGACTAGCAGTATTAATTCTACTAGAAGTAGTAATACCTAGCAGTATTAACTTTGAGATCCTCTGGCAGTACTAACTCTGAACTAGCAGCATTAATGACCTGGTCACATCTTCAGTTCCCAACAGTATCTCAATCACTCTTACATCCAGATCATAATTTCACACATACAAACACACACTAAAAGGTGTATTAGAGAGAAAAACAGAGAACACAAATCCAAGCTTGAATCAGATCAACCTTGTAACCATTTCTATATATCAATACAGGTTGGTAATCGTTATTGTGTTGTTTCTAAAACTTGATATTAGTATTGTTGTGGACCGACACTATCGCTGGCATAGTCGCCGAAACTGTACCAAGTGCAGAGAATCCTCAAAAACAATACTGATTTTCAAACAACCCTCGAAGCATCTTAGAAAAACATCTTGGAGGTGAATTAATGGTTCAAGCAAATGTTTGGGGTGTTACAATCCTCCCCTCCTTGAAAAAGATTTCGCTCTCGAAATCTCACACTATTGAAAAAGATGAGGATATCGCCTCCTCATGTATTTTTCAGATTCCCACGTCACGTTTTCACCTCAATGGTGCTTCCATTGGACTTTCACCATGATGACTTCTTTGTGATGAAGTCTTTTCGACTTTCTTTCCAAGATGGTCTTGGGCTCTTCCATGCACCGGTTGTTGTCGAGACGAATCTCCAATTATGGGATGACGCTCTGCTCATTCTCCAGGCACTTCCGGAGGTAGCACAAGTGGAAGGTGGGGTGTATCCCCTCCATCTCGGGCTGTAACGCAAACCTATAGGCTTGTAGTCTGACACGTTCAATAATGGGAAAGGTTCCAAGGAAACGAGGGTTAAGCATCCCACGCTTCCCGAACCTAATAATTCCCTTCCAAGGTGACACCTTTAGCATCACCCGGTCACCCACTTGAAAATCGACCGGTCTTCTCTTTTTATTCGCATAAGTATTTTGACGGTCTTGGGTCGCCTTCAACCGTTCTCTAATGTTCTTGACCTTGTCGGCCGTTTCTTGCACAATCTCCGGCCCATCAAACTATTTCTCTCCCACCTCTAACCAACACACGGGTGTCCTACACTTCCTTCCATACAAGGCTTCGAACGACGCCATACCAATGCTTGAGTGGTAACTGTTGTTGTAGGCGAACTCCACTAATGGAAGGTGAGAGTCCCAACTTCCCCAGAAATCGATGACGCAAGATCTCAACATGTCCTCAAGGGTCTGGATGGTCCTCTCGCTCTTGCCATCTGTTTGGGGGTGGTATGCGGTACTCAACTTTATCCTAGTACCAAATTCTTTCAATAGACTATCCCATAAGTGTGAAGTGATGCGGCTATTGCGGTCCGACACGATAGAGAGTGGCACTCCATGCTTCGAAATCACCTCATCAATATATAGCTTAGCTACTTTGTCTATCGGTAGGTTTCCTGCATGGGTAAGAAATGTGCGCTCTTGGTCAAGCGGTCCACCACCACCGAAATGGTGTCATGACCCCTCAATGTCTTGGGTAGTTTGGTCACAAAGTCCATAATGATGTTCTCCCACTTCCATTCCAGTATTTCTAAGGACTGTAAACTACCGTACGGTCGTTGGTGTTTGGCCTTTACTTGCAAACACGTTACGCATCGCTGCACATAACCGACCACATCCAATTTCATTACTGGCCACCAATAGTTTAGTTTCAAGTCTCGGTACATTTTTTTGCTCCCCGGATGAATTAAGACTTGGATTTATGTGCATCTTCCAACAACAAGTTTCGACATCCCCCGATCTTTGGTACCCAGATTCACCCATGGAAAAGCTTCAAACCCCTTCCATATTCTAATAAATGAAGGTGTTTCTTTGTCATTGATTCTCCCTTGAGATTCACCTCAAGCAATGCTTCCGACTAAGTGATCTTGATTCTATCTAGCAGGCTTGAGACTACATCGATTCTCGTAAAAGTATCTTAGACACCACTAACTATACTCCTTCCAGCTCAGAGCATCCGCCACGAAATTGGCCTTACTGGGATGATATAAGAGTTCACAATCGAAGTCCTTGAGTAACTCTATCCATCTTCATTGCCGCATGTTCAATTCTTTTTGGACGAACACGTACTTTAAGCTTTTATGGTCGGTAAAAAGCATACACTTCGTACCGTAGAGGTAGTGTCGCCATAACTTCATAGCGAACACTACCGCCGCAAGTTCAAGATCGTGGGTTGGGTAGTTTTATCATGCTCCTTAACCTTCTTTGAGGCATAGGCTATCACTTTGCCCCTTTGCATCATCACACACCCCAAACCCATCTTAGACGCGTCGCTGTAGACCACAAAATCATCCGTTCCCTCGGGTAGGGATAAGATTGGCGCCTCACATAATTTCCTTTGTAGAGTCCGAAAGGCCCGCTCTTGGCTCTCGGTCCAAAGGAACTTCACGTTCTTCCTTGTCAATGATGTCAAGGGAGAGGCGATTTTGGAGAAGTCTTGAATGAATCTCCAATATTAGCCGGCTAGGACCAAGAAGCTCTGAATCTCTGTGGGACTCTTAGGTGGTTCCCAATTCATCATTGCTTCGATTTTTGATGGCAAAACCTTTACTCCTTCTTTTGTCACAACGTGACCCAAGAACTGGACCTCGTGCAACTAAAATTCGCACTTAGAAAATTTGGCATAAAGCTTCTCCCTTCTCAATACTTCCAACACTTCTTTGAGATGTAGCTCGTGATCTTCCTCCCTTTTCGAATCCACCAAGATGTCATCGATGAACACGATGACCGACCTATCAAAAAATGGTTGGCAAACCCGGTTCATTAAGTCCATAAACATGACCGGTGCATTAGTTAGCCCAAAAGGCATAACCAAGAACTCGTAATGACCATACCGAGTCTTAAAAGTTGTCTTGGAGATATCTTCCTCTCTAACCTTCACTTGATTGTAGCATGAGCGAAGATCGATTTTAGAAAAACATCACGCTCTTTGTAGTTGATCGACGAGATCGTCTATCCGGGGAAGCGGGTATTTGTTATTCACGGTCACTTTGTTCAATTCCCGGTAGTCGATGCACATTCGCATCGACCCGTCCTTCTTCTTAATGAAAAGCACCGGAGATCCCCACGACGAAGAGCTTAGCCTCACAAATCCTTTCTCTAGCAATTCCTGAAGTTGGGACATCATCTCTTGCATCTCCGTCGGAGCAAGACGGTATGGAGCACAGGCTATCGGTGCCACTCCCGGAACTAGGTCGATCCAGAACTCCACTTGACGATCGGGCGACAAGCCTGGAAGATCGTCGGGAAAAACTTTCGGATATTTGCTGATGATCCTGTTGATCCAAACTCTCTCAGTGATTTGATAACGACCCTCTTCTATACTTAGTGAAAATTACGTTTTAATATGTATTAGTGTTTCACCATCAGCGATCAGACTGAGTCTGTTCAGTTATCGCTGATAGTCTTCCTTATAAACATTTCTATGTATTAGTGTTTCACTATCAGTGATTAGACTAAGTCTGTTCTGTTATCACTGATAGTTTCTGAAGTAAACAGCCAACGTAATCCCTGAAGACAAGTCTCGCGTCAACATATGTTCATAGCTGAATCGAAGATAAAGCTGCTGAACAAAGAGAAGTCTACTAGTGACCTGATGCGGATATCAGTGAAGCAAAGACAACTCTACTTATACGCGAAGGAACATGAGGAAAAGCTTCAGCGATAGCTGAACCTCTTTATCTCTGAATATAGAGATACTCAGCGATCAATCGATCACAAAGCTTATGCCTCAAGTTTCCTTTTGTCTATCCTTGCACAACCTAGTACGATGTGTCAGAACGGACAAGTCTCTGCAACCATTCGTACAACAACTCTGTCAACTACAGTGTTCATGACCCGGCCGAAAGCATGTCTCCTAAAAGTCAGACTCCCAAAGCCAATCTGTGAACGCCACGTGTAAAGTACCCTGCCTTGCATTTAATGCATAGGGTATAAATAGGAAGTTCACCCCTTCATCTGAAGGTGTGCTCAATCCTTGAACTCAATATAGAAACCCTTGTTTTCTATATCTCTCAAACCCCATTCTCTGAATTTCTTGTGCAATTATCTTAGTGTTTCTTAAGTTTGTTTAGATTGAGTCTGTCTTAATCTTATTCCGCAACAAACTTGTAAATTGTATTTTGATTTATCAATAAACAATTTATTAAACTTTAAATTCTGTGTTTGTATTCAACCCCCCCCCTTCTACAAACTTGTTTAGCACCTTCGGGACCAACAAGTGGTATCAGAGCAGTTTGTTTAATCTAATAAACAATATCTTGCTGTATACTCTTCCTTGCTATTCTAAAATGGCATTAAACACAAACACAAACTACTATGATAATGGTTCACTTTCTAAACCTCCTCGATTTAGCAGAGATAACTTTTCTCTATGGAAAAATCGAATGATGCTATTTCTTGAAGGTGCGGATCCTACTATACCTGAATATATAGAAAACGGACCCTATGAACCTGTTAGAATTATAGCTGCGGTTCCCGCTACTGCCACCACTGAAGCTTTCCCTGAACGATATGTCGTTAAGGAAATAAGACAGTGGAGTGATGAAGATAAAAAGAAGGTAGGCATAGATGCAAAGGCAAAAACCATTATATCAATGGCTCTGCCTGATGAAGTTTTCCATTCCATCATGCATCTGAAAACTTCTAAAGAAATGTGGGAAACCATATGTGTTCAATATGAGGGCACCACTGAAATCCAAGAGACTCGAAAGATTAACTTGGTAAGACAGTATGAAAGTTTTATCGCTGGTAAGAATGAATCTCTTTCTGACGTTCATCAGCGGTTTAACTGCCTAATCATTGACCTAAGAACTGTTGGTAGGACCTATTCTAATTCTGAGGTCCTAACAAAATTCTTGGAATATCTTCCTGAAAACTGGGACAGTTATTCAATATGTCTTAAGCTGACAAAAGACTTACATACACTCTCTCTAAGCACTCTATATGGAATATTGCTCAACAATGAGCAATCTAATCTCCTGAAGAAGAATCTTGTAAAAGATTCTAAAGACTCCAAAAGCACTCCTGTTGCTTTAGTCTCTTCAGAGATAATTCCATCTCAGCGATCTACTCTCACTATCACTGAGTTAGATTCTGAATCTGAGGATCTATCAGACCCTGATCTTTCAGAGTTTGATGAGTCCTTAGCACTCTTGACAAACTCTTTTAAGAGATTTGCAAGAAAGAGCAACTTCCGAAGAAGTAAACCTCTTTCTCTTACTGAAAAGCCAAAATCAACTCCGGTTGATAAGGCTACTGCCACTTGCTATAACTGCGAAAAGATTGGACATTTTGCTAGTGAGTGCAGGTCGAAAAAGGTCTTCAAACCTTCTATCTCAAGAAGATCCAGTGATGACAAATACCAAAAGCTGAAGAACAAATATCAAAAGCTGAAAAGCTATCAACGAAAAGGTAAAGGTCTCATCGCTGAAGAACATGACTGGGCTGAATCAGAAGAATCAAGTTCTGATGAAGAAGAAGTCGCTAATCTTTGCCTCATGGCTGAGATTAAAGAAGAAGTGGAAGAACCATCTGAACCTTCTATGAGCTACATATCATCTCACGTATCTATCTCTACAAATCCCTCTCTGCCTGAAGCTGAGAGAAGTCGCGCTATTGATGTGCTGACGATTGACCTTTATAATGCTCTAAACGACAAAATGTTCATTTAACTCAAGAGCTAGAGAAATGTCATGAAAAGATCAAAGAACTAAATCTTTTAGAAGAAAAGTTGAAAGATCAAGTCATTATAAACGAAATCATCAGCATTGAACGCGGACAAGCCATCTCTGCTCTAAAAGCAGAAAAGGCTCATGTTGAAAAATGGTGCAAATCATCAACAAAGATCTCTGAGATAATAAATGCTCAAACTCCTGATAGTGATAAAACTGGTCTTGGTTTTTGGACACCTCAGGACGATCCTAAGGAAGAAAGTTCCTCGCTTAAGTTTGGAACTTTTGTCACCTCTTTCTTTGACACTTCTTATAATCAATTCTATCCCTGTTCTTCTTCAAATCCCATCCCTGAGGAAAAATCCAAAGACACTAAGTCTACGGATAAAGGAAAGTCCATTCTCCTTCCTCAGAAGGCAACCAGGAAAGCAAAGCTGAAAGTTCCTTCTAAACCTTCAGCTAAGCAATCCTCTAGCTCTGTGATAGAAATCTTTGATCTCTGTCCTCCAAAGCTGAAGATTGACCTTAAACCTTCGAGATCTGAAGAAATGAAAATTCCTCCCAGATCTCAAGAGAAAAGTCTTCTTGGACCTGGCCCTGCTCATCTTAATCTTGCAAAACCTTCTACTTCTGGTCCTAAAACCATTTTCAGATACAGAAAATGTTATCACTGTGGTTTTACTGATCATATTGCAAGTAAATGTCCAACTGCCACTAAAGCTGATAAAATAGCTAAAGTGAAGAAAAATGCCTCTAAAGCTGAGAAGGTCACCAAGGTTGAAAAATCAACCAAGGTGAAAAATACCACTAAGGTTAAGAAATTAACCAAAGTGAAGATTACCACTGAAGCTGAATCTTCATCAGCTGTGAATACTACTGAACTTTCCTTATCCACTAACTCTGAAGGACCCATTGAAGCTGTAAACACTGCATGTTTTACTCAAAACAGATCGCTGATAATAAAACGATTTGGGAAGACAGCGTATGAACTTTTTCTTGGAAGGAAGCCTTCTATCAGCTTTCTTCATATCTTTGGTTGTCAGTGCTTTATCTTAAACAACAGAGATCAACTTGGAAAGTTCGACCCAAAAGCTGATGATGGAATATTTCTAGGATATTCCTCCATCTCCAAAGCCTACAGAGTCTTCAACAAGAGAAGACAAACCATAGAAGAAACAATTCACGTCACTTTTGATGAAACTCGCTCAGCGAACTCCAAACCAATCGCTGACAATGAAGAGTTAAATGCTTGGATGCTTTCTCACTACAGAGAAACTGAACCCTTCTTCTCAAAACATCATCATTCAGATCCTCCAGCCACTGATGATGATCCAAACATTATACATCCTACCGTTGAATCCACCTCATGGGTTTCAGCTGAACCTCTAAACACACTCCTACCATCAAATCTGCCTTCGTCTGAAAACCTCTCTAGTGAATCGACTCAACAGTTAATCGCTGATGAACCTCAAACATACTCATCAGTAAACATTCCAATTGTTGATCCAACCTCTGAGTTAAGCAATCATGCTCCTACTCAGCGATGGACTAAAGATCACCCAATAGATCAAATTCTTGCTGATCTCGATGCAGGTATTCAGACACGACGAAGCTCAGGTAATATCTGTCTCTTTGTAAATTTTCTCTCTTTAATAGAACCAAAGAAGACTGATGATGCCCTCAGAGATCCAAACTGGGTCAGCGCTATGCAAGAAGAGCTGACTGAATTTTCTCGAAACAAAGTTTGGAATCTCCTTCCTAGACCATCTGATAAAACTGTAATAGGCACCAAATAGGTGTTTAGAAACAAGTTAGATGAACATGGAACGGTAACCCGCAACAAGGCTCGACTTGTTGCTCAGGGATACAGACAAGAGGAAGGCATAGACTATGATGAAACCTTTGCCCCTGTGGCCAGGCTCGAAGCAATTCGACTATTCTTAGCTAATGCAGTCTATAAAGACTTCATTGTGTATCAAATGGACGTAAAATCAGCATTCCTAAATGGAAAGCTGAATGAAGAAGTCTATATAGAACAACCACCAGGGTTCTATGACCCTAAGCATCCAAATTATGTTTATAAATTGGATAAGGCTCTCTATGGTCTAAAACAAGCCCCTCGTGCTTGGTATGACACTCTCTCATCTTTTCTTATCTCTGAAAATTTTGGCAAGATTGATAATACGTTATTTTTCAGAAAGATAAAAGGTCATATAATTCTTGTACAAATATATGTCGACGACATAATATTTGGTTCTACTAACCCATCTCTGTGTACTCGCTTCGCTGAAAGAATGAAGAAAGAATATAAAATGAGTATGATGGGTGAGCTGACGTATTTTCTTGGTCTTCAGATTAAACAAACTGACAAAGGTACTTTTATCAACCAAGGTAAGTATGTTAAAGATATGCTGAAGAAGTTTGATCTTACTCAAACTTCAGCGATGAAAACTCCTATGGCACCACCCCTGACACTTAACAAAGATCCTTCTGGAAAACCTGTTAATGTCACTGCCTACAGAGGAATGATAGTCTCCCTGCTGTATCTCACAGCAAGCCGACCTGACATCATGTATTCTACTTGTTTATGTGCACGCTATCAATCTGAACCCAAGGAATCCCATCTGATCGCTGTAAAGCGAATTTTCAGATATCTGAAAGGAACTCCTAACCTCGGTCTTTGGTATCCCAAAGACTCAGGGTTCGATCTAATTGGTTATTCTGATAGTGTACCACTGGTGGATGTCAACTCTTGGGAGGAAAGCTGGTAAGTTGGACAAGCAAGAAGCAAAATTCTGTGTCCACTTCCACAGCTGAAGCTGAATACGTAGCCGCTGGAAGCTGTTGTTCTCAAATCTTATGGATGAGAAATCAACTATTAGATTATGACCTTCAGTTGTCAAATATTCCTATCTATTGCGACAGCACTAGTGCTATCGCTATAACAAATAATCCAGTGCTACATTCAAAGACAAAACACATAGAGATCAGATATCACTTTATTAGAGATCATGTGATGAATGGTGATATTGAACTTCACTTTATCCCTACTGACTTTCAGCTTGCTGATATATTCACCAAACCTCTTGATGAGACAAGGTTCAACTTTCTCATCAGTGATCTTGGAATGCTGAACCTTGAAGAATAATTCTTCAGCGTTCATGTATTGTGTCAGTAATCAAAAGTTCCCCTTTCATCATTCTCTCTGATAAATATTCTGACTCTCAGGTATGTTTTCTTAATCCCTACAACTGAATCTTCATTCAGTTGAGATGTTTTTAAGAAAATATAAATCTTAATCACTGAATCTTTCTTCAAATGATTAAAAGCTTTTTGAAATTAAATTTATCACTGATATTTATACTCAGTGATCCTTTTAAAAGAAAATCTATCCCCATCTTTTCATCAGGGATACTTTCAAAAAGAAAATTCTATTGCTGATTTTTCTTCAGTGATAAATTCAAAACGGACAAATAAACAGTCTCTTTCTTAACTATGACGTCATTTGAACCGACAATCCACGACATGCCTTTTTTTTCTGACACGTTCGTCCTTTGCTCTTCTATCCAATCAACTTTGTGGGACGTGTCCATGTCATGATGTGCATTTGTTTTCCCGCTTCTATCACACTCTCTCTCCTCTCTCTCACATATAAAAAGAATGTTTTTCCATTCTATCAATTTACGCTTTCTGGAAATACTTTCTAAGCAAGAATTCTCTCTCAAGCATTCTAGCATTCTCAAGCCTTCTGCATCATCCTCTTCAAAGATCACCAGGTTATTATTGATCTTTTTCTAATTTCTTATCTTAAATCTTTTCACATGAACCCCCATTTATGGGTTTATAAGACTCTAATCTCATAAAATCATCTTCATTTTTGATTTTATTCTTTAAAAACCATTTTATTCTTTATTCAAAATCAATGGTTTTTCTTCTTGTTCTTGAATCTTGTTCTAAGATAAACTGTTTTTCTCTAAAAATATGTTGATTTCCTATGTTTCTTTCCCCAAATAGAAACTATCAAATCTTCTTTATTTTACGACTAAACCTTTCTTCTACTCGTTTATCTACTCATCAAACAGAATGACTCAATCTGCACTAATTGCTTCAAAGAACGTCAAGTTCACCATCTCCGATTCTGAGCTTCCAAAGAACAACCATCTTGCTCGCCTTGACTTTGATGGTGTCAAGTATCCTCATCTGAAGGAAGCTGCACAGTTTCTAAGGCAATCCTGTATTGCCTACGCTATCACTGTGGATCCCACACCGTCGAAAGCTCTACTTCAGCAATTCTGGTTCACCGCTGAAGAAACCTCTATCACCAACAAAAAGGGTGAACAGGTTCCTGCTATCTCCTTCAGCACTCAACTGGGCTCAGGGATGATGACTGCCCTAGGCCTGAGGAAAGCTCTTCGATTCCCTGACAAGCCCATGAATGGATATGACTCATTGCCAACTGACACTGAACTCATCCAATTCCTGGATGCCATGGAATACGCTTGGGAACCCAACCCAAGGACTACAATTCCAAACAAGAAGCTGACTCTTATGAAGAAGGCACTGATGCCTTCCCAGCTCAACTACTTCTTCTCACACATCATTCAGTGTATGAGTGGAAAGAGTGGGTCACTGGACCAAGCCAGCAAGGTTCAGGTCCAGATGGCTTACTCAGTGATCACTGGACGTAACTTCGACTACGCAACAGCTATCTTTGACGACCTGAAGTCAAAGATAGAGAAGACCGAGAGGGATCCCAAAGTTCCCTACGTACGCTTCATCTGCGCGTACCTGAAGTTTCTCTACCCTACCACTTACCCAACCAACTCGGATGCATCTTTTCCGAAAGTGGGTCAGCGATCACTGGAGGTCGAGACGCTCCCCAACGAGGTAAGTATCTCTGAACTTCGCTCTCGTCTCTCTCTCCTAAATTCTTCGTCTTCAGCGGCCACGCAGGAGGTTCCTTCTTCTGCTATCCCTGCCGCTACCCCTTCCAAACGACCATCAACTAGCTCCCTTGGTCCTTCGAAGAAGGCCAAGGTGACCAAGGAGAAAGCTACTTCTAGCTCTATACCTAAGGATGTTTCTCTACAAACTTTCTTAGATGCTTTCGTGGGTCTCTCCTCCACATCCTCAGCTCCAACCACTTCAACCGTGCCAGCGATCTCGGTCGCTGTCACAACAACAATGACACAACCTGAGGTAACTACCCCTATCCCTTCATCTTCTATCCCCATCTCTAGTCCTTCTATTTCTTTGGTCTCTAACCCTCCTTCTATCCCTACTCCTCAGTTTGGACCCATAGAACCTGAACATCATTCTTTTGAGGAATCCATGCAATTCTACAAAATGTTTGATAATTCAGGTAATCCTATAACCTTATACACTACTCCCACCTCTCCATATAAGCCTGTTTCTCAACAACTAACTTATATTTCAGGTTCTAGTCTGGCGACTGTTGACACCAATGTCAACAGTTTGAGTACAAAGGTGGATTCTCTTTCTGCTTCTCTCAACAACACCACCAGCGCTGTTCAAACAGCTGGTGATGCGCTGAAGACGCTGACTGCCACCTGCGCCTCCAAAGCTGACCTTTCTCAGATCGCTACTCTTCAGGAAGCGATTGTCAAAGTCAGGGAAGAATCCAAGCAGCAATATGATGACCTGTCTGCAAAGATCAACTCATGCACTGCTACTCTTCAACAAGTCCTCGACAAGCTGAATGAAACAGCTCCAACTCCTGCTCCTTCATTTACAGATGACGATAGAACTGCTCTATGCGTAGTTGTGGATTTTATTCACCAAGCTACGTCTGACATCCCTGCACTTGAAGGACGACTCACAGGTCTTGAGGCTGAAGTCCAGAAGTTGGCTACCGCAACAACTTCATCTCCTATCAAAGATCTCTCTCTCGGTGATAATGACAAAGAGGGGGAGAAGAACGCTGAAGAAAACACGGAGGTTGAAGTCATTGCTGAACCACTAAAGGAAACTCCCTCTCAGGTTGAGGGGGAGATAGCTGCTGATAAAGCCCCTCCCACCATCGCTGAAATAGTCGATGATGAAGAGGAGGATGAAGACGATGATGAAGACCTTGATCTTGAAGATCAAGATGATGATTCTCATCAAGATGATGATTCTCATCAAGTTGATGATGATGATGACGATGAAGAAGATCCATCTCTCTGGTGTTCTTCAGCCGCCACAACATCAGCGATAGCTTCGAAAGAAGTTATCCAAGCAGGGGGGAGACAAGGAACATCTTCAGGAACCCCTTCCCAAAGCAAAGGTGTATCTGCTGAGGGAACCCTGAAGATGATCTCACTACCTGAGGAGAATCCTTCTCAGGTATGCCTTACTCTTGTTCCCTTATCTTTCTATAACAATCCAACCCCTGTTTCTTTCTAGCCTTTATCTCTCTTCTTTCCTAAAAATAATCTAACATTTTTTCATTTTCTGACCAGATAGTTCTCTCCCCTGCTTAAGGGTTCTGAACTACAAATAATTCCAGCTACTATCGCTGAAGACATAATCCCAATCTCTATCACTGAGATTGATGAAGAAGAAGAAGAAGAAGATTCCCTGGTCCATCCAGGAAGGCCCTCTCGACCATCTCATTGGTCAGAGAAAGTGGTGAAGAAAAGAGTTGAAATGATCGCTCAACTAGAAAGTCAACGGCTGAAAGTCCCTCTTCAAACATCCTTCTCAGAGCTCGACTTCCTCACTGAAGCTGAACGAGAAGAATCTGCCAAAGCTGAGAAACTGTTCGCTGAATGCAGACGAGATGCCCAACTCGCTTTAAAGATTCAATCTTCTCAAGTCAAGGACAAAAAGCTGAAAAGAAAGCCTGTGGAAGTTCAAGCTACACTGCTGAAAGAAATTGAAGAGGAACGCTCCAAAGAACAAGAGATCAACGATAAGTCTATCGAATGGTGTAAACAGAAGATGGATTATCGCTCTGATCTTCTTCCAATATCAGCCGTGACTATATCTGGTCGCAAGAATAAGGATCAACTCTCAGTGACCATGGAGATTACCAGAGAGGATGGAACCCAAAAAGCTATGTACGTTTCCAAACTTGAAGGCTTCGGGTTTACAGAGTGGATAGAATTCTGGGATGCGCTGAAGAAATCGAAATCTACATACAGAGGCTACGTTGAAGGACTTCTTGAAGCTCTCATCAATAGAGTCACTTCTGTACTAAATCTACCATCTCCTATCCCTCCCAAACCTAAGAAACTCAAGAGAAGAATTGGGTCCTCCTCATCTGAAGACGTCGCCATCATCAGGAATGAAACTTCTATCAAATTTTCAAGAGATGCACTGTTTGGTCCTTCTCCCGATCTTTCAGTTCTGGATTTATCTCTGCCTCCTGGTGGTCCTTTCCAAGCTGGTCAAGTAATTAACAATCCTTATGGAATATTCTTCAGAGATGATGATGAGGAACTCAGATTTCAAAGAGTCTCTGAGATTCCTATCTGTCCTCTGAATCATCTCAAGGATCTCTTATGCTTATGGTGTGACTTCTTCCCTGCTGCTGAGAAAATCAAAGAAATTATCAGCCAAGAATCTTTGAAACGAAGACAGAAAGGAGAAGAAATACCTGAGTATATGATCAATCCTCCTAAATCTTCTTTAGATAGCTGATAGATTAGTTTTCTTACTTGTAATCTATTAGTTTAACTTACAGTAGTTAGTACATCACTTGTACTTGTAATTTTCATTTCCTTGTAATTCTTTTCTTGGATTAATGAAAAATTTCAGTGAAGTACTTAACTCCATCAGTGCTGTAAAAGATCCCTCAAAATAGTAATTGGGACATGTATGTTACGAGTCCTGATTATTCCATCATTTGGAATTATAAAGTAATTTTCTTCAGTTACTTTGTCATTATCAAATAGGGGGAAATTGTTGATCCAAACTCTCTCAGTGATTTGAGAACGACCCTCTTCTATACTTAGTGAAAATTACGTTTTAATATGTATTAGTGTTTCACCATCAACGATCAGACTGAGTCTGTTCAGTTATCACTGATAGTCTTTCTTATAAACATTTCTATGTGTTAGTGTTTCACTATCAGTGATTAGACTAACTCTGTTATGTTATCACTGATAGTTTCTGAAGTAAACAGCCAACGTAATCCCTGAAGACAAGTCTCGCGTCAACATATGTTCATAGCTGAATCGAAGATAAAGCTGTTGAACAAAGAGAAGTCTACTAGTGACCTGATGCGGATATCAGTGAAGCAAAGACAACTCTACTTATACGCGAAGGAACATGAGGAAAAGCTTCAGCGATAGCTGAACCTCTTTATCTCTGAATATAGAGATACTCAGCGATCAATCGATCACAAAGCTTATGCCTCAAGTTTCCTTTTGTCTATCCTTGCACAACCTAGTACGATGTGTCAGAACGGACAAGTCTCTGCAACCATTCGTACAACAACTCTGTCAACTACAGTGTTCATGACCCCGCCGAAAGCATGTCTCCCAAAAGTCAGACTCCCAAAGCCAATCTGTGAACGCCACGTGTAAAGTACCCTGCCTTGCATTTAATGCATAGGGTATAAATAGGAAGTTCACCCCTTCATCTGAAGGTGTGCTCAATCCTTGAACTCAATATAGAAACCCTTGTTTTCTATATCTCTCAAACCCCATTATCTGAATTTCTTGTGCAATTATCTTAGTGTTTCTTAAGTTTGTTTAGATTGAGTCTGTCTTAATCTTATTCCGCAACAAACTTGTAAATTGTATTTTGATTTACCAATAAACAATTTATTAAACTTTAAATTCTGTGTTTGTATTCAACCCCCCCCCCTTCTACAAACTTGTTTAGCACCTTCGGGACCAACAGATCCGCATCTCTTCTATCTTCTTCTTTCACGCTTTAGCGTCTACTATGTAAGCAAGGAAAGACAGACAATTCTTCACTAAACACTTCCTCGCTTTAATGGATGAGATGAGGACCACTTCACCCTTCCGCTTCTCCCCGTAAACAAAGACAAAGTCCTCGCTTGAGGTTGGTATCCTGATAACCTTCTTCGAACATAAGATCCCCACTTGGTGTTTAGACAACCAATCCATTCCAATCACCACGTCAAAACTCCCAATCGCCATGGGAGGTAAGGGGTTGTTTGTTTACCTCTTAATGATACCATTAAGAGGTATTTGTTTGAATCGATCAGATGTAGGGTTGTTTGGCAAGCATTTTTAATACGTCTGAATCATACACTTAGATCTGATTCGCTCCATCTCAAATCCATTCCTTGTGTGATTCAGAGCACCCTCTTTCCCCACTTTGCCCTTCTCTTAACAACGCTTCAAACATAACAATCTCGATTTCTTCCTCCTCAAAACTCTTGATTCACTCATCAATATGCATCACGACTCGCGATTCACTCATCAAAACCCTCGACCTCACAATCGACCCATTTCTTCCCATTTGATTTCGCACCAGACAAGGACGACAACATCGATTTCTCCTCATCCAACCCCTGTCTTTGCCGATTTGAAAGAGGTAACCACTTCTATCCATTTGCTGATAAGAAATCAATGAAAAGTAACGTGTGTATATATATTTTTTGGAATGATTTTCTTGTTGACCATCGATTAAGTCTCTCCATTTGAACCTGCAATTTTAGGGGTTGTGAATCTGTATTTGTTCAACTGATTTGTATAAACATATTTGGACTGATTTTTTTTGTTGACCATCGATTTGTATAAACATAAGTTTCTCCATTTGAACCTGCAATTTTAGGGGTTGTGTATCTGTGAATTTGTATTTGTTCAATTGATTTGTATAAACATATTTGTTCAACTGATTTGTATAAACATATTTGTTCAACTGATTTCTAATCTTTCTATTGTCTCCTAACTGCAATTTTAGGGGTTGTGAATCTGTGAATAATGTTCTTTTTTCTGCTACAAAGATGAGCAAAATAGTGTCAATTTTGCTAACTTAAAAAGTTTTTAGAAACCTTATTTTTGGTTGTTAAAGACTATTAAGTATTTGGTTGATGCTTGCGGGAAGCTACTGTCACCTCGTTTTATCTTGGAAAGTATTTGCTTGAAATTAAAAACCTTATTTATATGATTCAATTATATAAGAAAACTAAGTTTAGATAAACCATTGTTGGTGATGTTGATACAAAAAGCATTGTTTATGTTCATTTCCTTCTTACGATTTGATTTGTTATACGTAATCATTTGTTAGGATTTGTAAGGCATGGACAATGTTGGTGAGGGTTCACAACCTAAGAGACGTAGGATAAATTGGAAAAAAGAGAGTGTGGTGCAAACCTTTCTTGAAGCATGTATACATGAGGTCATTATACATGGACGAGAAGGCACTAGTCTTAAGGCGCACTCATGGAAGAATGTTGCGGAGATGTTTAAAAACAAACACAATTTCATCGTGGATCAAAAACAAATGAAAAACCATTATGATTATTTGAAAGCAAAATACAACACATGGTTGAGACTGGAAAATAAAACGGGAAACGTGTATGACCCAACAACCAACACGTTTAATCTAACCGAGGAAGAATGGCAGATAGAAATTGAGGTGAATTCTTTATAATTTTATTATTTCATATCCTTTTTTATTTGGTATCTTTATTAATATTATTTTATATAATATTTTTAAAACAAAAAAGAAAATATGTAGAACCATTGAGGAGTACGGGACTGCTCTTTCCCAACCTTTGTATTCAACTATTTGATGGAGTTCAAGTAACGGGAATAGAAAGTCATGGCCCACATTCTAGTATTCCTGACATTTCCGACCCACTTTCTGCTCACTCGAGTGAAGATGTTGAAGTAGTTCCTAATAATCAACAAACCTTGACCCAAACTTTAGGACAAGAGTGTGATTCTCGTCCAGGAAAACAAAGCAAAAAGCGAAAAGGTAAACAAGTTGGTAACTCACAAGTTGAAGAAGATATTTCTAAGGCTGTGAAGGCAATTATGGAAAAATATTCGAATGATGTGCCTGCTTGCTTGGAAAAGTTGGATGGACTTGGATGGGGAACAGAGCACCCGTTGTACCATGTAGCCACTTTTCTCTTTAGTAAAAGTGTCGATTATAGGAAACTGTGGTTGTGTTTAAAGTCAGAGGGTTGTGATGGTTGGGTTAGAATGATAGGACGAAAGTATGGGCTTGTGTAGTTGTAGCATGTTATGCTTTTAAACATTGTTTTTGGTATGATGTTAGCTTTTGTACGATGTGCTTTTGAACATATAACTTTTGGATGATGAAATGTTGAACATGCAACTTTTGGATGATGTTTTTTGATATTATGTTAAACTTTCATTCATATTTTGTATTTTCTTTCAAAGTGCTCTCTATGGATGTTGAGGAAGAATTGTTGTTTTTATTACTTTTTTGGTTGTATTTGAAATGAAAAGATACACCAGAATCGAAAGGATAAGAGATAATACGTCATCTTTGACCGGACATGCGTATACTCTAGAACTATTGAATGGCTCAAATACGCAATGTCTTGAATTGACGCGTCTTTCCCGTGATTCCTATATACTACTATGCAACCGTTTTTAACATAAGAATTGGTTGCAAAATAGTAGGAATGCAAGTGTTGAGGAGAAGATGGTAATTGTTTTAACAATAATAGGTCACAATGAACGCTGTAGAATGATTAAACGGAGATTTCAACATTCAACGGAGACTATCCATAGATATTTCTGTCAAGTACTACGAGAAATGACGGAATTTGCTAGAGAAGTTGTACGCCCAATGTCCAATGAAGAAACCTCCAACATGTCAGAACAACAAAGATATCTTCGAGAAATATTCCCGGTATGTTTTCGCTTATATAATTTGCAAAATCGAAAGGTAGTTAAAAAGTTTCTTATAGTTTATATTTTTTTTAATAAAGGGGGCAATAGGTGCGTTAGATGAGACTCTCATACATGTAGTTGTGCTTGTTGATCAACAAGCTCATTATAGGGGCAGAGGAAGAGGTGAGTGTTATCAGAACGTTTTAGCGATTTGTGATTTTAATATGGTATTCACTTATGTTTGGGCTGGATGGGAGGGCATAGCACATGATGCAAGAGTTTTAAGACAAGTTGCATTTAATCCAACTTCTAGCTTTCCATTTCCTCCACCAGGTATTTATAATTTTTACATGATATTAAATATAATTTATTTCTTATACATTTTACATAACAATAACTTTTTTTACATGTTAAATGTAGAAAAATATTATCTTTGTGATGTTGCATATGCAAACACTCGTGGATTTCTGAATCCATATCGTAATACAAGATATTGGCTAGCTGATTTTCGATGTTGGCGTGCCTTGACCAAAGAAGAAAGATTCAATCATGCCCACACACAACTCAGAAATGTTATCGAGCGTGCTTTTGGTGTATTGAAAGCAAGATTCCCGATTTTGAAGCAAATGGCCCCTTATCCTTTTCGAATACAAAGAAACATTGCAATTGCTTGTTTTGCGATCCATAACTTTATAAGAATGTGCAATATGCATGATCAATTATTCATGGATTACGACAATAACCACATGTTCATTAATGAAGCACAAGAAGAAATTGAGGGAGGCGAGGAAGAAGAGATGGATGTAACGCCATGGTGTCCTCAAGACAATGAGTACATGGCTAATTTGCGAAATGAGATTGCAAATCAATTGGTGTCAAATGCTTCAAATTAGATGTTGTACGCAAAATTTTGTGTTTGAACTTGTATTTAATGTATTTTTTTGTTATGCCAAAACTTGAACATGCATTGTTGTGTTTGTTTAGATTGATAAGAATCATGTATTGGCTTGGACCATTAATTATTTTCTAGTTTCATTTAGAAATTTCAGTCCAAACTTTTGTTAAACGTTATTTTTCATTAAACACAAAACTAGGGGTAAAATGGTAATTTTATGCCATTCAGACTGTTCATTCAGAGCAGTTTCCAAACAATCATTTTTTTTTATCTGACACAAAATCATACAGACTCTCTTAACCATTCTGGCCACTTAATCATGCTGCACTAAATCATTCAGATACTGCCAAACAGCCCCTAAATCTACTTTAAATAGTTCACCACTAATCTCTAGGTGACATTTTTCTAAAGCTTCCCGCAAGATCACTTGCTCCCCATTTGCTTTCCATGATCTTGGCTTCTTCTATCGTCTTTCGAAGGTTGGTAGCTTTGGAGTTGTGGACCATTGACATCATATCCGCAGACAAACCCTTCAAATAAGCCTTCACCTTTTCCTTCTCAATTGAGGACACATGACCCATAAGATTTAACTTCTCCATGAAAAGTCGAGTGTATTCCCTCACCGACAAATTCCCCTTCTTTAACGTGCATAACTCCTCCTCTATCAAGTCCATCTCTTGCTCATTGCAATATTCTTCCAAAATCTTTTTCTTGAACGCCGTCCAAGTCATTTTGGCCAACACAGAATCTTCTAGAGTCGAGGTAAATACGTTCCACCATGTCAAGGCCGAGCCCCTGAGCATTCGTGAACCAAATTTTACCTTCTGGCTCTTTTCACAGTCGCAAGCTCTAAAATCATGCTCAATCTCTCTGAGCTAGTTCATGCAAGCTACGGGTTCATCGGATCCAACAAACTTCGGCGGTTTGCAACAAAGGAAAGACTTGTAGGAATAAGCTCTTCTGGGTTGTCTCGTCTCAAAGGTTACCTGTCCTTCAGTGCGGTTCTCATCTCCAGTACCCCCGGATCGCGCTACAAACACATTTTCCTCAATTGTCTCGTGTCGGCGGTGATTAACCTCTCGGTCTTCTAATAGTTTCATGAACAATTCCTGTTGCTTCGCCATGGTTTCGTTCATGGCTCTCATCATGTCCATCATTTGTGTTTGAGGAGTTACCTCCGTTAGAATGGTATCGGCGGTGGCAATATTTGTTCTCGGTATATGCTCCACTCTCCCTCCAATTAAGGGCGAAAGTTGAGGAGGCACAACAGTTATAGTTTCATTTGGCCAATCGGCCATGGATTCGGTCACGGCTTGCCCTCCGGAGATGATTAAAGATGACTCCGAGTGTTTACCATCTCATTCTGTCACACAATCGAGAGAGAGTGAGAGATAGGTTATACAAGATTTTACACAAGGAAACGTACCAATACAATTCATCGATCATCATAATTATAGTAATTCAAGCATGCTCACGTAATCATATATTCGTAATAACAGTAGCTAATTGATATTATGAACATACTCTACATAAGAATTCTCTCTACCACTTTTATAATTCTCAACGGTATACTCTCCGTCGACTCTAAAATTGTCCCATCCTAAATTTTTTACCTAATTCTCACAATTCATAACTTAATTGCCTCAGCTTAAGTCTAGGCATATATTTTTCATACCTAGTTCACTCAAACTAGAGCTCTGATACCAACTTGTAACACCCGAAAATAAGGTAAATTTAAAACTTAAAAATTTCGGCAATAAGACGCCTATAAAATGAAGGTCTATAACACCCTGTAAATATATACAACTAAATGGGGAAATCCGGAAATTGGTAAAATAAGACATCCAAATTTCGACAACTAAAACTCAATACGGTTGGGGTAGTTTGTAGACTTCCCAGAGTAACGAAAGACGAGATATAAAATACAACAACCTATTTAATTTGGAACAATTTTAAAACTAGATTAATACGGGTGCCACTATATCTCCAAAAATCCCTCTTCTCACGATTCCTAAAAAGCCCGGTCCTACAAGCACTTCTAGGTGCACGGTCGACAACTCAAGGTGCCCTACGCACACAACTAGTGGGACCTATGAACCAACATAATACCATGATAAGTGTTAGACCAAAAGTCCCATGAGATTTTAAAGGTTAAACAGTTCACGAATAAGATAATTGCATCATAAATAAGTATTTCCAGTATGCACAATGGTTGGACAAATGCCAACACTCACTTTGTAATGATATTCCACGCCTAAACATGAACACACAAGCGGTACCTCTTGAAATACGAGGGAGACTTGTTTCCATTGGGGTGACAAGAACATGTGAATGGAGTCACCTGTGATGTTATTGGATTACACCTCATGTTCCGGTTCTATTTCCCATGCCATCAAGACATCACAACCTCAAACAATTGATTTCCTTTATTGCCTACTCCGTCGAGTTACACCACAAGGACTTACGACACATTATTGCCTATCAAATCTAGACGTGTTACACCTCAAGGACTTACGTCCCACATTGCCTACTCGCTAGTGACCCAAAGTGACCAACAATGATGAACACATAAATCATACAATCTAAATCCTCGTCCACATGGAAATAGAAGCCAAAATTCCCAACATATAAACATGTACAAGTTAGATAACCACCCTATACATATTTCACTTTCCAACCCATGAGCATGATATTTGCCATGTAAAACTTCTCATTTTTAAATATTGTTCATTCTATGATTATAACAAACCAAACCATATTTCTCAAGTAATAGATCTACAATATGACCATTAAATGCAACAATAAATGGTCAAGATGATTATAGAACCATATCTCATGAAACCCTAGATTTTAGGTCAAACCCATAAAATATATATGTATATATTTAGCATACAAGTATATAGATGAAGATTTGCATTTTAAGGAACTCACCTTTAGAGTTTGTAGAGAGAAACCCTAATTTTAAACAAACCCCTAGGAATGGAGTTGATGGCTTGAAGTTTCCAAGGATGGTAGCTTCTTCCCTTGAACCCTAGAAATCCTTAAATGATCATTAATGTAACAAGGGTGTGGTTCGGATCTCATTAAATGAGGGAAGAGAGGAAAAAGGGTTAGAGTACTTACCTTGGTGTTGAGAGAAAATCGTTCCTCAAAGAAATCCTAAAATGAAAAATGAAGGAGCAAAAATCTATTTTAAAAACAGGCTACTGGTGGACGTGGGCGACAGTGACAGGGCTTTAGTGCCCTTGTCACAATCGTCGGGCACAATCGCGGGGATTGCACTGCGACCCTCCCTCCTTGAGTGATAGTTCCACAACAAGAGTGGCACTGTCACAATTGCGTGGCACTCTTGCGAGATATGTACCGAGATTCGCCCCATTCATGCGACAGTGCCCTAGCGATAGTGACATGTCACTATTGCTGGCACAGTCTCCAAAACTGTACCGAGTGAAGAAAATCCTCAAAAACAATACTGATTTTCAAACAACCCTCGAACCATCTTAGAAAAACATGGGAAGCAGAATTAATAGAAGGTTGGAGGTGAATTAAGGGTTCAAACTAACTTTCAGGGTGTTACATCCGTTAACTTTTTCTGTTAAGTCCCATAAAATGAAGGCTATTTTAGTCATTTTACAAATTTTCTTAGTTTTTTATTAAAATTAAAAAAAATTACAATAAAAAATTTAAAAATAAATTTACTTATAGATATGTGTATATATCTGTGTCTGTATTTTTCCGTGTCTCCTCCTTCCGCCACCACCGCCGTCTCTCCTTCCCCGACCATTGTCCTCTTCTCCTTCTCTAGTAACAACGCAACACCAACAAACACTCAAAGCTCCATGCCTTTGTTTCTCTGGTGAAACCCTCTGCATCTTCCCCTTCCCATCACAGAGCACCACCACCCCTCCCCCTTATTCATTGAAATCATCTGCCTCCCTCCATTCACCATCACTGAACACACTTTTAACTGCCCTCTTTTTCTTTATTTGAATTGAAACCCCCTGCCTCTCCCTATTTTCACCTCCATCTTCTTCCCCACTGAAAAAAATCTATTCAAAAACCTAACACCACTCAAAACTTTGTCTAAAACATAAACAATAACTCTTATAACCAAAAAAAAATTGATTTATATTTTTCTTAAATAAAAACCTAGATCTGGGTTAAGACAATTGAATGGGGAGCCTCTCACAATGAAACACAATAGTGCTTGTGAACAAGAGATGTGATGAGGTGTGGTGTGGCCTCCATCACCTCCCCTGCAAAGTTTAGAATTATGGATCTTTATTTTATTAGATGGGTTGAAATTGGGATCTCTATTGCAGCAAGGGCTCTGCGAAGAATGGTGGAAGATGGGGGAAGAACCGAAGTATAGAGAAAAGGAAGGGGAGGGGCAATCATGTGGTGGCCAAGTGGGTTTTAATTTCCTTTTCTTTTTTTCTTTTTTTATAAATGTATAATTTATATATGGTATATTATTTTTTTTAATAATTCCTATTTTAGTTTTAGTAGAAAATTAAGGAAAACATAAAATAACCATGGTACCCCTGATTTAATTGAACTTAACGGAAAATTTTAACGACAGTTAGAGACAAGGACGAAAACCGTTGCAAAATGACAAACGTGAAGGACAAATCCGTTAAAATGAAGTTAAGGGATGAGAATCGTTAAAAATGACAAACGTTAGGGACCAAAAGTAAACTTTACTCTATTTTTGAATGTTTAATGATTTATGTATTAGAATAAAAATTGTCCAATAACTTAGGCGACATTTGTTTTTTAAGAGGTGTTAAAGTCTGAAGCCTTATTTCATTTCTGATTGATAAGAGGTGGTGCTGAAGTCTGAAATCTAAATCGATAAAATTGTTTGTTATTATAAAATAACAAACTTCTAAATATATGTAATTATCTATTATACTCCTCATATTTATACACTTTCAACTATTTATCCCCCATTAAACTAAAACATTTTGATTTTATTTAAAAAAAATCATTTTGAAACACCCATTTTTGTTGTTGTCTCCAAGAAACCACGTCTTCTCCTTTTTCTCATTTTATTTTGCCAAAAAAAAACCTCTCAAATCCCCTTTCCGTTCCGCTCTTCCATCTACAACCTAAATTCTAACCAACATAATTCCAATCTCCATCTCTTTGTTCTTGACAAAGAGCTAACAATCTCAAGGTAAATTACTTGTTATATGGAAACGGTTTTTCATCATCTTTGTAGTTTCCTTAACAAAACCCAATCTAAAACAACAAGAAGTAATTATATTGGGGCTTCTTCTTTTTCTTCTTCTTCTCAAGATTCTATCCCGTATTTCTCTCGATCCAGATCCAATATCTACAAGTGAACCAACGAAATGTTGGGTATTGTTCTACTATATTGTCCCACATAGGAAACTCTTAGAAACTATTTTAAGTTTATAAGTTGTAACTTACTCTAGTTAACAAGTTGGAGAAAGGCCCATGGAAGGAGTTTTCACTGGGCTTTAGTGAGGGATTACATAATATTTAATGGTCAAAAGATTGGGCCTTGGGCCTTGGGGCTCTGCGGGTAAACCCGCTTGCTAATTGCCTTAGTCTTTGTTGTTTTTCGTACGACAGTGTCAAAAGCGAGTTTCAGGCGAGTAAACCCGCCCCAAACCCTCCATTTTTTCACACAAAATTTCTTCATATTTTCTCTCAAGATTCATATACAAGTTCATGAAATGTATTATCGATTCGATGGAATTGGATTGACGTGCATCTATCCAATTAGATAGTTGTATCCTCAAGACGACGTCCGATCACCAACGCACGATTGGGGGCGAAAATTCGTCTTAGGACACTGCGTGATTGCAGGCCTCTATCTCTCGATTTGTTCAAGGATTCGATTTCATCGTTAAGGTTCTAATTCGGTTCCTTCCTTTGGTTCAATTTTGGTAAATTTTCTTATTTTAGAATTGTTTTCATTAATATCGTTGGATTGGTTCTAACAATCTAAGATGAAATTTGTTTCAAGATAATAGAAACAAACGGATCAATCAATGATATTGAAGAACCACGTTGAAAAACTTGACAAATTCATGGGTTCGGATTTCTAGCATTGGCAACAGAAATTGTTGTTTTACTAGACCATGCTGCAAGTTGCAAATGTTCTCACGGAACAGGCACCAACCAATCCGCCTACAAGTGAGGGACATAATGTTCATGCCGCTAGACAAATAGCGTAATTTCAAAGGGCTGTCGATAATTGGTCGAACAATGAATATAGTTGTCGAAAGTATATCTTGAATGCATTGGACGATTCTCTGTATGATATATACTCCACGTTCGATACCGCAAGGGAGATATGGTAATCGTTGGAGACCAAATACAAGACCCAAGTGGCGTGCTCTAAGAAATTCATGGTGGGAAAGTTTCTTAACTTCAAAATGAATGATTCCAAACCTGTTGTCAAACAAGTGGAAGAAGTTCAAGTCTTTGCTCATGAACTCGATGTAGAAGGTATGGGTATCAACTCTAACTTTTTAGTTAGTTCAATCATTGAGAAATTGCCTCCTACTCGGAAGGATTTCAAGTTGTATCTTAAGCATCTAACTGAGGAGATGACTTTTGCTCAACTTGTATTGAAACTCCGAGTTAAGGAGGACAATAGAAAAACAGAAAAGGCAGATGCTATCTCTTTAGGGCCCAACGCCAACATGGTGACGGGAAAATCTTCCAAAGAAAAGTTCATCAACGAACAATTTCTGAAGTGAAAAGTTAAAGGTCCTATGGTGAAACCTCCATTCAATGCAAAGAACCCCTATCTTCTCTCAAACGTCCTTTCAAAAAGCAAGTCGTACTATGTCGGGTATGCAGAAAGGGTGGTCATAGAGCCAAAGATTGTCGGTTCAAAAAGAATCAAGGAGGAGGAACCGGTGGTCCTGGATGTCCTATCAAGAAAATATTGTTGATTCAGAAAATAGGTTCGTTGGCGTGATCGAGACAAACATGGTGACTAATGTTGTTGATTGGTGGCTCGATACGGGAGCATAAAGGAACATATGCAACTGCTATGATCTATTTACTACCTATATGAAAGTCTACAACGAGGAACCAATGTTCGTGGGGAATGCTACAACATCAAAGGTGGAAGGGAAAGGAAGCGTGACTCTCAAGATCACTTCTGGGAAAGAGCTTTTGCTCTCAAATGTCTTACATGTACCTGATATAAGCAAGAATTTGATATCTGGCCCTGTTTTTTTTGGAAAGGAGGCGACACTCTTGGCAAAAATAAAAAAGAAAAGATACAAACTAAATGGCGAGGGACTCCCTCCCAAAGAAGAAGAACTCCCTTCCCCGAAGGACAGACCCAACAAAAAGGAGCAGTCATCACCAAAAAACAAATACTACACGTAATCCTAACATACCACAAAACCAGAAGCCAAAAAAACAAAGACAAATAGAGACTACGTACATCGAGAACAAAATGAAATACCCTCTAAAAGCAACCAACCGCACCCTATGATGCCGAAACTCAAAGCAACACCAGCAACACTCCATTGATAATTCAGGAACACGCACACATCTTCCACTTCCCAAATCACGATCTCTATGCTTCCCCACCAACTTCATGTATACAAGCTTTCTTATTTCAGTAACAATATGATCCGACTCTCTCCTTTGTTCCGAAAATAAACGTTGATTACGTTCTTGCCAAATGCAATACACGATAGCTGCAAAGAGAAGTCGTGATCGCGTATTTCCCGTCTGCCACCTTTCAGTCTGGATGTCACTAAGAATTTCCTGCCACCGGTCGGACACATTATGTGTGAAATCTTGTTTAATCGTCAACCAAACCTACGAAGAGAAAAGACATTGGAAAAACAAATGTTCGTGACTGTCCATGCACGTCTTTCATAACGGACAAAGCAAGATATCATCCTCACTCCTCCATCGAACCATACGATCCTGAGTTTGTCACCTTTTTCGAAAAGCTATCCAAAGGCAAAAGGAATGTTTCGGTATGTGGTTCGAGAACCAACAAAAATTATGCCAAAGAACTTTCTGATATGGGCCATACAACGTGCGCCAAACATTCGACACCGTGAAATGACTCACATGATGATGGATATTAACCCACATGAGTTAATCTTTAAATTCTGGTAGATCGAAGGAACAGGGATAGTTCGAAGTTCCTGACATCTCTCCATCCATGCATTCGGCCAACCACTTGAGAGAACCATAAGAACATCCGCCACCATGGAATTCCAATTGAACTTGGTAGCATGAATCAATCAATAAGAAAGATATTAAGATAGATGACCTAGATGAATCCACTTATCCTCCCAAGCATTAATAGAGGAACCATTTCCCACCGAATAAATAAAAAAAGGTCGTACTTGCTCTCTCAAAGCAAGAAGCCTTCTCCAAATCCACGGCGATCGTGGTGTAACCGAAACCTTCCAAAAATGGAGTTCCCCCAACCGGTGCAAGTGAATCCATGATACCCATAGAGAGTTTCGTTTCCGTAAGATATCCCATATGTGTGGCACCAATAGAGATCGATTCCATAAAGCAAGGCGTTTAATTCCCAAACCACCCTCCTCTTTTGGCCGACAAACCTCATCCCAAGCAACTTTAATTTTTCCTTTTGAACAATCTCCACTAGCCCATAAAAAATCCGGAAATAAACGTTATAAGTCATGGATTATGGAGGACGGGATGGTAAAAACCATCATCCAATAGAGTTTCATGGATTCCAAGACCGATTTAATTAGTTGCAAACGGCCCCCAAAAGTTGTCTAAGTTGGTAACAAAGGGTTCAAAATTGTAATAGAATCGGACAAGTTTGTCATCACTAAAGGCGGTGTCTATGTTGGCAAGGGCTACCTACATGAGGGTCTCTTTAAGCTAAGCACTGTAAATAATTATGCTATATGAATAAAACGAAAGCTGACCCTAGTGGTGATGCTGCTTCTATGTACATGGTAGACTTATCCTACTTGTGGCATTCTGGATTGGGACATCTTAATTTTCGCTCCTTACAATGGATGATGAATCTTAACATGTTACCTAAGTGTTCAATGAGCAAGATGACAAAGTGTGAGAATTTTGTAGAATCTAAATACTCAAGTCACCCCACAAATCTGTTGAGAAATCCAATGAAGTACTTGGTTTAATCCATACGGACTTGTGTGATTTTAAGGCAACACCAACTAAAGGAGGGGAAAACTATTATATATCATTTATAGATAATTGCAGTAAGTTTTGTTATGTTTATTTGATACATACCAAAGATGAGGCTCTCAACATGTTTAAAGCTTATAAGCCGAGGTTGAGAACCAACAAGACAAGAAGATCAAAATTCTACGGTGTAATAGAGAAGGGGAGTGTTATCCCAGTTTAATCTAGTTGGTAAATAATCAATCAAGTAATCAAGCAACACAATAATAATCAAGAGATATATAAATCAGAGTAACATAACAATCCCTTGAATAAACAATGAAACCCTTGAGTGTTCTTGATACCCTTTGAATACAGAGAATAATATGGCTACCTTTCTCTCTAAACAATGATTATGAAATTATGAAAGGTTCTAACCTAAAATCTAATTAACAATAACTATTTATACTTAGGCTTTTAAGGCCTAATGGGCTTGGGCCCAATAGCTTAACAACTATTAATCTATTACAATTTAAACCCTCTAATTAACTTTAGCACAATTGCAGTTTAAACCCTGAACTTTAACTTTAATCTTGAATACAATTATTTGATCCAACAATCTCCCCCTTTGGATTCAAGATTAAAAAAAAAATTGCAATTGTCTTCGGGTCTTCACTTGTATTCTCTTTTCTTCAGATATGTCATTGATAGCTCCAGAACTTGTAGCTTTAAAATCTTTAAATTCTTTAAAATCTTCAGGTCTTCAGATTATATTCTCCCTTTTTGTATCTTCTCCCCCTTTTTGATGAGTGGTGAGAATCATCATCATCAAAACTTTGCAAAACAATCTCCCCCTTTTCAAGACAATCTCCCCCATTGTGTATGATCACGTAAGCACAATCTTCATCATGTAACGAGCCCTGTATGGAAATAAGAGCAGTCTTCCTAAATGGAAAAAGTGATTATTTCAATCTTTTCAGATAAAAATAGTCAATTGTAACCGTTTAAATCTTTGCAAATTCAAACAGTTTAAGAGTTGTAACCCTGAATCAACAAATGACTCAGTTAGAATGCCTGTCAATGACATAAAGTCACTGAGTAACACAAAGTTACTATATAAGGAGCTGGTTTTGATGTTGGCTCCCCAGGTCTTCTATTCAATCATCGAATAACACATGGTTATCTATGAACGTTCTGACCGAAAACAAATTTCTGTGTGTTCGTGCATGTGTATGAAAGAAATTAAGCATAGATGATTGCTTTTTAATATAGGCTCAAAGTATGTAAACTTGTTGAGACAACAACAAATTATACAAAGACTCAATGTGCATGAGAAAGGGTTCGAAGGTGGGGCAACTTTCCTTTTTTTCAATATTAGTATCTTTCAAATGAAGAACCAATAGCGTATGTGCTGCGTCCCCAGAAAATGTGAAACATTCTCTTTTTGAGAAAAAGAATGAGTAGCTGGTGAGGTTGTATGCAAGAGATGGCATGGGCTAGGTGCCTTTTTCAATGATGGTCACCATAGAATGTGATCCAATCAGATTATGTGGCTGCCCGGCTCAGAAAGAAGTTTGGTGCAGAGTTTAATATTCTTTTACTCTGATCTCTCATCCTCTTTCTTTTAATGCTCACTTCTAACCAATCTTTCATTTACATTTTACCTCTTCACACACCATCACTCAATTATTTTTACCCCTCTCCCCTCAATCACTCAGGGAATACTTGAAACACTCTAAAATTCAGAGTAAAATAAAACCTGGAAATATGGCAACGAGACATCCGCGATGATATAAACTTCCCATAAAGGGGATCAGTCCTTAAGACTAAACAAAACTCCAACGGATATAGAATTTATCAACGATACTAATCTAAACATAACCGTCTAGACTACAACACTTGACGAACCAGAATTTAATAAAAGATGGGACTTAAACAATGCCCAACACCAAAATACTAGACATCTCAAAATATGCCTCGAGTCCACGCTCGACTCTCAAGGACCCTGTGCAACCCACCGCTAAAAGAAACCTGTTATACACATCATTTGAGAAAAAGTGTTAGGCTTAAAGCCTAGTGAGAACATACAGTTTATAAGCTCAAAAGTTAAACATCAGTTCCAAGATAACATTTCCAAAGAGATTAAGTTTACAATTTAGGTCCTTGCCACAAACGGGCTTTTTCGTTATAAACATGCCATAAAAGGACCGAAAACAAAACATTTTACCAAGGATTGTGGCGAAACACAAAGTTAGGCCAACAAACCGAGTTACGAGCTAAACCAATTGGAATCCGCGGATACGAATCACAAAGTTCGTGCTTCAACGTGAGATCAAGCCCCAAGCGCAAAACCAAGGTATACTCCTTCGCTAGGATCACTATGAACCATGGCTAGTATCCGGCCTCACATAACCGTACCAAGTTGCCCCCGAGGAACAAGTGATCCATAGCTACAATTCTGGGGAATGTAACATCCCAACAAAACAATCTACTCCAAAACCTAGGGATCCACTAGTAATGGTACGGACTCGTCACAACAACATATGTGACCTACCATAAATAAACATATGGTAATAACACATTTTATAACAAAATGCCATTTCCAGTTCAACTTCTGGTAAGAATGAAAATCATTAAAATGAGTCTTTAAACATTCTTTTTACATATCCACATAATGTGCAAGTAAAACATCATTTTACTTCAATAAGGCGGAACCCGTCATTTTGGTCAAATCTGACCGGGAACCCCGAGAATCACCAAAAACTTCATTTATAACAAAATGTAGAGAACATAAAATCATACCGTAGAAATACTTTAGATTTCGCAAATAAGTGTTTTGACATGTATAAAGTTTGTAAAATGGTAGTAGGAACTCACCCAATAGGTTTATACGAAAACCCGAAGAACCAGATATCGACCACGACGAAGAGGTGAAGCTTTATACACCGAAACCCCGAGCAATGCACTTAATACTAGCGATCAACGGAGCTTCAAAGATCGAAGAAACCAAAGAGAAAACTTAGAGAGAGAGAGAGAGTGTGTGAAGAGAGAGAATGAGATTGAGAAATGAGAGATATTTTGGGTGGAAACCCTTAAGTCGGCCAGGAGAGCTTCGCGGGTTATGCCACGACTTCCACTCGCGGCATAACTCGCCCGTTTCCCTAAAACCCATGACATCCAGTGGGTTTCGCGGGTTATGCCGCGACTTCAACCCGCGGCATAACTCGCGTAGTTCTCTGTGGTTTGTCCAAAACCACCAAAAGCCAAACTCAAACTTGGTAACAAACGCGGCGCTAACGACAACAGCTTAACACTAGAATACCAAGGTTACATAACGAAATTCGGGGTGTTACAATACTCCCAACCTTAGAATGATTTCGTCCTCGAAATCTACTCTTCTCAATGGAACACTATCCGCAGAGAAGATCGCCTCAAACCCAAATGCCAGAATCATTAACGAGATTCTAATACCGACATCCATATTAACTACTCTTCTTGGGCACAATTCATTCCTAACCGAGCGAACACTCAACACTTCAAAGTAACCTTTGCTCCCAAGGTTACGGTTGCCTCCCAACCTTAGGTGACAATTACTACCTCCAAGAAATTAGCGACCTCAACTTTCCATCTACCAATTTCTTTCGAACTACACGGTTCCGAACTCAAAGCCAACGGTCGATGCTAATCTTCCCAAAATTCTCAGATTTACCGATCCATTCCTAATATCGATAAAGATATTCTTACAAGGCGCACCAATGCGTCTTTCCGGCGATCGGTTAACACGGATTCTGTTATCGCTCAACTCCGATCTGACCCCAAATCTGGAAATAGCCCTTATTCGAATTTCTTAATACTTCCATAAATACTTCGTCTACAACCACATTATAAAGATTAACTTCTAAACATACCACCAATCTATACATTCGGACTTATAAAGGACGGGCGCTACAGAAACTCAAGCGTAGACACTATCTCCAACCTGTGGAAGACTTCATCAACAACTTACTCTAGCTCAAGGCTAAGGCCCAACTCCTCAAAGCACTGCTAGAACCGAACCCCCGACAGGAATTGATGCACATGTAGATAAATAAAAGGGTTTCCATCTTGGGTGGCGAGAACAAATGAATGGGGCCACCCGTGATGTTATTGGATTTCACCACGCATCCCAATCTTAGTTCCCATGCCATACCAGACATCACAACTTCAAACCGTTTATCGCCTCTAGCCATACTCCGTCGAGTTCCATCTCAAGGCTTACGGACACGGGTGCCTATCCAATCTAGACGAGTTCCAACTCAGCAGCTCGTGCCACCTATTGTCTACTCGCTAGCCAACCCAAGCGGTCACTAAGTGTAACCCAAAACCTCAGGCTTTACAAAACAGACAGACTGTCTATGGATCTATAGCACTGTCTAACATTACAAGACTCCAACTGAAAAGAAAACCAAAGCTCCCAAAACATGTAACTCCTGACGACATGAAATAATTGCCATCATACTCCAAAATTCCACAACTGTTTTTAAACCGAACAAATGCCCTCAAGACTCCATTTAGTCAAAACTGAGCCAACGACCCAACGGTTTACGTAAATACCCAAATGAAAGCCGAAATAAATATCGAAACACGTTTGACCAACTATTATGCAAACACGACCAAAAAGTATGATTAACTCAAATCTCATCGTTGGTTGAAACAAACCGTTTTCCAAGTGAACTTACACCCTTATGTTTTCAAAAGGCCTCATAACACAATAATATGCATTTTCTGAAAAAGGTTTATAAGATCAAATACACCGAATGACACTTACGTCAATTGAACTCCAATTATATACGTAAAATCATCAAAGAATCACTTCAACATGATTTATTTACCAAAATAACCAAAAATCCCAAGACAGGTGTCTCACATGCTCATAAAACTAAACATTTCAAAATAACCAAAACTTATCAGTAGTTAACAATTTAATGTAAAATACCAACACTTTAAAATAAATATTTTGGCATGAACACCTTTTTCACAAATCAACTTTAACTCACCAAAACACAAATGAACTCCATCGTACGAAAATCCTTCATTGCGGTTATAAATCCGGACAATTGTCCACACGACTCATTTAGTCAAAACCCGAGCCAAAGGCCCGATACTTTACGTAAATTTCCAATGAAAGTCTCGTAAATTTTAAAACACATTTAACCGACATTTAACGTTTCCCCAAATAATGAAATGTCTTTAAACAATGTTTATGAAGACACACACCACTAGGACATGATTTCTCAAAACTCAACACGTATTGAGACAAAAGATTTTCCAAAAGTTTATGAATGCAATTATACTAAGATGCACAAAATCATCAAGGATGCATAAATTCTAATGTAGATTTTACGTGTACAAAATCACCCAGAATATGTAAATCACACTATTTACTTGATGAAATATTTAGGCTCGACATGAGCAATTTATGATGTTTAAAACAATCCAAGTTACCGAATACGAAAACTTAACAAAATACTCGTACCTTGAGAAATACTGAGTAAAACATACGCAATAATTTATACTATAAACGTGAAAATAGGTTCTTGCACTTCAACATATGCAACAATTCATTCCCCAAAAGGGCGGTAAAATAACGGGGATGCAAATAAAATTTCAAATCGGGTTTGAAGCTTCACGTTGTAAAGATAAACACAATTGACCAAAATAGAAATTTACGACGACAAAATACCGCTAACTCGCTAAATACTTTCGCGGAAATTTTTAACAGTAAGAGTTAATGATTGAAATACGATCAGAACGAAAGTCCTGTTTTAAAATAACATAAATCGTTTTATGAAATCGTTTACACCAACGTTATATTTAAATCCAATGCACATAGTACACGACGGTTGATATTTGTTAACAAAACCCCAAAATTAACGCACACAATGATGCATATGCACATGTTCCTGAAATTATTTACGCGACACAAAAGTCGTAAGATGAGACACCATAATCCAACTGGATTTTCATAAAACTCATTAACTTACACGCATAAAAATTAAACTCACGCATCTCAAAATATACGCACGCGACAAAAGAATCCGTAAAACAAAACTCCAAGAAATTCAACAAGACTCACACAACTAAAAATTCTCAAGAAACTCCGACTCAAAAGCATGGGAATAACTTTTCCTTTAAACCATTGACATATGTGGAAGAGCTCCAATGTCAAGGTAAAAATTCCACAGCTATTTGCCCATTAACTCAAAAAGCGTTAAAACACAATATTTCGACATCCAAAAATAGCATTTAAGCACAAGACGTGAATAAAGAGAGTTTTGATAACAATTTGAAATCAGGTGCAACAAAACTATTTTAAGCAAGCTTATGCTCATAGTTTAAAATATGCTGAGTGCTAAATGTCTTGCCAAAACGTTATAATGTAATTTACTTCATGGTTGGCGATCATGAAAAGCAATCTATGCAACCTTAATTTAGAAATAAATTTAATGCATGAATTCGGTCGGCACTCACATCTTAATACTACGCTTCCCAACATCCTGACGTACTATAATCAATCGGATGCCTCAGGCATCTTAGGGCAACCATCCCATTAATTAACTTACAAATCTCCTCGAAATAGAATCGATCTAACAAGATGTAGTTCTAATTCCACTACGAATCTGGCTCAAGATGATTAACTTTATAAGTCCTACGCACTTACTATAATTCCAAAGAGACATTGCTACAAACAACAATCATTCCTTAGCTTACTCGCTTAGAAACTTTCGCACTACTATAACGGTCAACATACTAAGGTAGAGCAGATAAACACAAGCACGAGAAAGGGTAAGGAAGAGTTTAACTGAAACACACACGAAAGAAACGTACCGTTACGTCTACCAATTGTCATAACATTAGCAACCCAATTACACTCACGTAAAATATACTCATAATCACATTAGCTAAGTGAGATTATGAACATATAACACATAAGGGTTCTTGTTACCATCATCACAACACTTGATTAACATAACCTCCGTCGATTCTAAGACTAACCCTTCTTAAAAGTTCTACCCAAATCTCACAATCAATGCCTATCAAACTCAGTCTAAGTCTAGACATCTTACATTCATGCCTAGTTCGCTTAAACTAAAGCTCTGATACCAACTTGTAACACTCTAAAATTCAGAGTAAAATAAAACCTGGAAATATGGCAACGAGACATCCACGATGATATAAACATCCCATAAAGGGGACCAGTCCTTAAGACTAAACAAAACTCCAACGGATATAGAATTTATCAACGATACTAATCTAAACATAACCGTCTAGACTACAACACTTGACGAACCAGAATTTACTAAAAGATGGGACTTAAACAATGCCCAACACCAAAATACTAAACATCTCAAAATATGCCTCGAGTCCACGCTCGACTCTCAAGGACCCTGTGCAACCCACCGCTAAGGGAAACCTGTGTTAGGCTTAAAGCCTAGTGAGAACATACAGTTTATAAGCTCAAAAGTTAAACATCAGTTCCAAGATAACATTTCCAAAGAGATTAAGTTTACAATTTAGGTCCTTGCCACAAACGGGCTTTTTCGTTATAAACATGCCATAAAAGGACCGAAAACAAAACATTTTACCAAGGATTGTGGCGAAACACAAAGTTAGGCCAACAAACCGAGTTACGAGCTAAACCAATTGGAATTCGCGGATACGAATCACAAAGTCCGTGCTTCAACGTGAGATCAAGCCCCAAGCGCAAAACCAAGGTATACTCCTTCGCTAGGATCACTATGAACCATGGCTAGTATCCGGCCTCACATAACCGTACCAAGTTGCCCCCGAGGAACAAGTGATCCATAGCTACAATTCTGGGGAATGTAACATCCCAACAAAACAGTCTACTCCAAAACCTAGGGATCCACTAGTAATGGTACGGACTCGTCACAACAACATATGTGACCTACCATAAATAAACATATGGTAATAACACATTTTATAACAAAATGCCATTTCCAGTTCAACTTCTGGTAAGAATGAAAATCATTAAAATGAGTCTTTAAACATTCTTTTTACATATCCACATAATGTGCAAGTAAAACATCATTTTACTTCAATAAGGCGGAACCCGTCATTTTGGTCAAATCTGACCGGGAACCCCGAGAATCACCAAAAACTTCATTTATAACAAAATGTAGAGAACATAAAATCATACCGTAGAAATACTTTAGATTTCGCAAATAAGTGTTTTGACATGTATAAAGTTTGTAAAATGGTAGTAGGAACTCACCCAATAGGTTTATACGAAAACCCGAAGAACCAGATATCGACCACGACGAAGAGGTGAAGCTTTATACACCGAAACCCCGAGCAATGCACTTAATACTAGCGATCAACGGAGCTTCAAAGATCGAAGAAACCAAAGAGAAAACTTAGAGAGAGAGAGAGAGTGTGAAGAGAGAGAATGAGATTGAGAAATGAGAGATATTTTGGGTGGAAACCCTTAAGTCGGCTAGGAGAGCTTCGCGGGTTATGCCGCGACTTCCACTCGCGGCATAACTCGCCCGTGTCCCTAAAACCCATGACATCCGGTGGGTTTCGCGGGTTATGCCGCGACTTCAACCCGCGGCATAACTCGCGTAGTTCTCTGTGGTTTGTCCAAAACCACCAAAAGCCAAACTCAAACTTGGTAACAAACGCGGCACTAACGACAACAACTTAACACTAGAATACCAAGGTTACATAACGAAATTCGGGGTGTTACAATACTTCCTGGGTAGGAAACACTGGTTATCGTGAATCATTGGAAGTTATGTTAAGTACTCACACTGAATCCCATGTATTTTCCTAAAAGAACATGCTGTTCAACAGGCTTTTTGTACATGTAAGCACAAATACCACTTGTTACATGAAGAATAAAAATTTTGGAGAAGTCAAAACAATTGTGTTTGACGATGCAATTCTCCCCCTCAAACTAAAAGAGTTTGACAATTAAGCTCTAATCATTTTGTCATGAAGAATAAGATTTTGGAGAATCAAAAACGAATGTTGTTTATATGAACAATATATAAACATATTTTCAATGAAAGCACATGAAATGACGTTTGATTCAATCAACAGTGAATACAAAGAATGTGAGTATTACCATAGAAAGATTTTACTTTTGATACATGGTAATAACAAAATCAAATAGAATATTCTGAACCGTTATGTATATGAATACTTGACAAAGTATATTGACAAGATAAAACGCAAGTATTTATCTTTAAGAGCACACGGTCAGATAAGCATTTAAGTATCCAAAAATCTGTTAAAATCACAGATATTCTCCCCCCTAACTGAAAGATTTTTTTTTAAATAAAGCTGAAAAAATAAATAAAGCACTGAAGTGCGGCTTCTAATCTAATGTGATTAGAAGCCATTGTCACTTGACCAAACCTGCATAAATAAAAGAAATAAGGGTAATCATTTATGAAAATGATTCCTCTCTCGTTAGCAACAGTTTAAAAATAACACACAAGATAAAAACATAGAATACTCCCCTTAGAATCATGAGTAAGGTCTAAGACATGTTCAACATACCAAGTTTGCTGATGAGAAATTGAAATCGCTTTTCATCCAATGGCTTGGTGAAAAGATCAGCTAACTGGAAGTCAGTTTGAACAAAGTGCATTTCAATATTACCTTTTTCTACATGATCCTTAATGAAGTGATAATGTACATCGATATGCTTTGTCTTCGAATGCTGTATTGGGTTAGCAGTTATAGATATTGCGCTCTTGGAATCACAATAAATAGGAACACGCTTGTAGTTGTATCCAAAGTCCCTTAACTGTGTCGTCATCCAGAGGACTTGAGAACAGCAGCTAGCAGCAGCTACATACTCAGCCTCGGCAGTGGATGTTGAAACACAGTTTTGTTTCTTTGAAGTCCAACTCACAAGTTTGTCACCTATGAATTGACATGATCCAGAGGTGCTTTTCCGGTCTAGCTTACATCCTGCATGATCAACATCTGTAAAGGCAGTTAGTTCAAAACGAGAATCCTTTGGATACCAAAGGCCTAGATTAGGAGAACCTTTGAGATATCTAAGGATTCGCTTAACAGCAGATAAGTGCGACTCTTTAGGATTAGACTGATATCTCGCACAAAAACATGTGGCAAACATTATATCTGGGCGACTTGCAGTCAGATAAAGTAAAGATCCAATCATGCTACGATACACCTTTTGATCAACAGGTTTCCCGGAGGGATCTGCGTCTAAGAGTGTACCAGTAGCCATGGGTGTTTTCATGACTGAACTATCTGACATATTGAACTTTTTTAAAATATCTTTTATATATTTAGCTGGATTAATAAATATGCCGTCGGGTAATTGCTTTACTTGTAAACCAAGAAAGAAGTTCAATTCACCCATAATCGACATTTCAAACTTTGTTTCCATTATCTCTGAAAAGTTCTTACAAAATTTCGGATTTGTCGACCCAAATATTATGTCGTCAACATAAATCTGAATGAGAATCAAGTCGTCACCTTGCCTTTTAAGAAATAAGGTAGTATCGACTGTACCTTTCTTGAAACCAGAAGCAAGTAGAAATTTAGTGAGAGTTTTATATCAGGCTCGCGGTGCTTGTTTAAGACCATACTGTGCTTTGTCTAGGACGTAGACATGATCGGGGTGATGAGGATCAACGAAACCTTCAGGTTGAGCCACGTAGACCTCCTCATGTAGAACGCCGTTCAGGAAAGCCGACTTTACATCCATTTGATAGACTGTAAAGTTTTTGTGCGCTGCATAGGCTAGGAAGATTCTGATGGCTTCGATCCTTGCAACCAGGGCGAATGTTTCATCATAGTCAATGCCCTCTTGTTGACAATACCCTTTTGCGACCAATCGAGCTTTGTTTCTCACGACTACTCCAGCTTCGTCTTTCTTATTTCTGAACACCCACTTTGTTCCAATAACAGATTTACCTTTAGGTAGTGGGATCAAGCGCCATACCTTGTTCCTTTCGAATTGGAGAAGCTCATCTTGCATAGCAGAAATCCAGAAGGGATCACGTAGAGCTTCAGACGCTTTCTTCGGTTCTAGGGAACTAAGGAAGCTTGAAAACATGCTGAAGTTGGTTGTTGCATATCTTATTGTGACACCAGATTGTACGTCACCTATCACATTTTCCAGGGGATGATCTTTAGTCCAACGATGTGTGCTTGGTAAGGCTTCAACTGTTTGTTGCGTATTTGACGCATCGTTGTCATCTTGTACGGCAGGTTGCTCCATAGATGTACTCGGGACATCTTGTACTGGTGTTTCTGATACTGAAGCTTCTGGACTAACAGTTGAAGTGCTCGGGACTTCGTTTCCAGAAAAACTATCTGTAGAGACAGATTCAGCATTAGTAGAGTCAGAAACTAACTTTGTACTCGTACCTGATGGAGATGAAGTGTCAGTGACTTCTTCGGAAGGTCCAGACATGTCTTCAGAAATATTAGGGACCTCCGAGCTTGTATCACTTGTTATTGATGTGGATATGCCTTTTTCAAAATATGCACATATATCATCAAAGGCATCAATAAACAATAAATCTAACTCAGATGAAGTAGAGTTAGAGTGTGTAGAAGTGGATCCTTTGGTAGCTGGTTCTATTCGGGATTGAATAGAAGCTTTGTCCTTAAGTACGAGTTCTAAACTGTTGTATCCATAAGTCCTTGTAGAATTCTCATCAAAGGAGACATTCATGCTCTCAACAACCGTCTTAGTTCGAATAATGTAAATTCGATAAGCTTTGGATGTCAGAGAGTATCCAACGAGATATCCTTCATCCGCTTTCTTATCAAATTTTGATAATCCTTGACGCTCTTTAAGAATGTAGCACCTGCAACCAAATACACGAAGAAATTTGATATTAGGTGTACGATTGTTGATTAACTCATATGTTGTTTTATTAAATCGCTTGACCACAATGGTACGGTTCTGAGTAAAACATGTTGTAGCGACTGCCTCAGCCCACAGATACATGGGTAGATTCGAGTAAGCAAGCCTAGTACGAGCTGCTTCAACCAGAGTACGGTTCTTCCGTTCAATAATGCCGTTTTGCTGTGGAGTGTAGGCTGCGGAGAAATTGTGTGAAATACCCACGGAAGTAAGATAACTCTTCAGGGTGTCATTCTTGAACTCCGTGCCATTGTCACTGTGAATGGTTCTGACTGCAGTTGAAGACGTACTTGAATGCGCTTGATGAAAGCGATAATCAACTCTGGCGCATCTGACTTGTTGCGAAGAAACTCGAGCCATGTATACCTTGAGTAGTCATCTATCATTACCAACACATATTTCTTTCCGTTGATAGATGATGTGCGCATTGGGCCACAAAGGTCCATATGAAGAAGTTCCAGTGCAGATGAGGTCAATGATTCAGCTTTGTACTTGAAGGAGCTTCGCTACATTTTGCCCAACTCACATGCGGGACATAGTGAGTCTTTTTCGAACCTCATTTCTGGTAGACCTTTGACCAGACCTTGTCTCTGTAGTTTCGCTATAGATCTGAAATTTTGATGAGACAAGCTTCGATGCCACGTCCACGATTGTGCTTTGGAAGCTTTGGCTAGTAGGCATACTGGACGTGTGGCAGAAAGTGTAGGAAAATCTACATAGTATAGATTTCCATGGCGCTCAGCTTTGAAGACTTCGTAACCATCGGGATCCTCTAGATAGCAATGAGTGGTTGTGAAGCGGACTTGATATTTCATGTCACAGAAGTGACTGGTACTGAACAGGTTGTGATCAAGTCCTTCAACATATAGCACTTTTTGAATCTTCACAACATCGTTATCGAGCATTCCATATCCTCTGACGTGACCTTCGGATTCAGAATTGGCAAATCTAACTGCTCCGGCAGGCTCCTCCACATAGTTATGCAAGAGGTGCTTGAATCCTGTCATGTGGCATGAACATTCGGAATCTATTACTCACAATCGACAGGCCTGCAAAAGAGACAATTAGTTTTGCTTAGGCACCCATATCAGGATAGGTCCTTCGCGGTTAGCATCAAGCAACTCAGGAATATCATCTGGTTTAACTTTCACTCTCCATTCATAACGCGGCTTTGGAACCCATTTCCAAACCATCTTAACATTTAATTCCTGAAAGTGCTTTTTAGAAGTAGGATTGGCAACCTTAGCTCGATACACTTTGGGTTGTGCAGAAGAATTAGAATTAGAATAGACTTAAAGCTCAGTTTAGCTTTTCTCTTATTCTGTTCGGACTTTGGAGGGGAGTAGTATGTGAATGAGTTATCCCAACAGTGTTTGCAATATAGATTCTTTCGAGCAAAATTCATAAACTTAGATTTATCAGAACAAACCTTACATCCATGTTTATCAAAAGAATTACTTTTCAAAATAACACTGTCAGAAGTACAAATATTTGGAATAAAAGGTTCACTAGATAGCCTATCATTCTTATTCAAACTATTGTCTTTATTCTTCTTACTCCTCCCAACTCCATTTCCTTTTATATCTGAAACAGAAACAGGAACCTTGTTAGTCTCTAACTTAGAAGGTGGTTCTTTTCTAGTGCTCTTTGAAGTCTCACCCTTTTCAAAAATACTCGGTGGATATTCATGACAATCAGAGTAAACAACTGAAGGTTTTGTAGGAGCATCAAATTCTGGATTGGTTCTTACCTTCCAGCTTGGATCATTGAACATCTATTTATCATTTGAAGCATTTTTAAACAAAGTAATTTTCAAATCATTGATCTCAGTGCAAAGCTCTTGATTTACTTTTAAAGACTTTTCAAGTTTATGTTTGAGATCAAAGTTTTCATCTTCAACCTCATCAAGAGACTGTTGCAACATATCAATTTGCTTCATCAATTCAGATGTATTATCATTCACAGAATTTGACTCCTTTGGAATAGAAACAGGATCAGAGTCTGAAGCATTCATCATTTCAGAAAATAATTCTTCTGTCATTGACTCAATAAACTCCGTTTTATCATTTTGAACACAAGATTCATTCGTGATAGCAGTTTCTTCTTCAACCTCTTCAACAAGTAAAGGTTTAGAAGCAATGGGATTTGAGACTGATGGTATAGTAGATGGATCAACATCTGATTCATACTCATCATATTTGCATGCAGGCTCAGGTGGAATTGTGTTGGTGCTTACTGATTCTTTGGAAGGTGTGGTAAATAGTGATTCAAATTCAGTAAATTCGATCTTTCGAGTCTCATAGCTTTTATTCAAATCACCATATGTAAAACCAACTGATTTAAAAAAAATTTGAGAATCAGTGTCACCAGACTTGTTCTTTCCCATTTCTTCTCGACCTTTGGTCTCTTTAGAAGATTTAGGAGTACTTGCTGCAACAAAAGTTGCACGAATGTCAGGAATGGGTCTGATTGCGGAGCCGAATTTATCAAAATTATATAGATGCTCCGGTGCCTTTTTCAAAATTTCATTAGTTGGCACACCCAAACCTGGTTTTAGTTTATAAAACCTTTCGTGTTGGAGTTTATTGGTCAACAAATTTAATGTTTGCTCAGTCTGACCTCGTTTCATATTAATGTCCTCCAGTTGCTTGATTTTGGTGTAAGCTTCATTTCTTTTTTTATAACAAACTTTAAATTTTATTTGAAACTCACCCTTTTCAGCATTAAGATTCACAAGATCTGTTTTAAACCAGATATTTTTTCTTTTAAAGACGTTTTTTCAGCTTTTAAATAGTCTTTTTCCTTTTCTTTTTCTTCCACAACAACTTTTAAAATAGCATTTTCATCACGAAAGCTTAATGCAGATTGATGTGCAGAGCTAAGTTTGCCTTTCAGTAAAGCAAATTCATCTTTCATACCATGTATTTGGGCCATTAAAGATTCAATAAGCTCAGAATTGTCACTTACCTCAGAGTTTGCATCTTCGGATTGTGTCTCAGATTCTTCATCGTCACCTTCCAGCTTTGCCATATAAGAGACTTGGGTGAAGTGAGCTTGCTCCTCGTCATCGGAACTTTGATACAACCAGTTCTCTTTTTCAGCCATTAGCACTTTTCCTTTTTCAACTTTCTTGGCAATAAGTGACTTTCTTGCGTAGTACTCTGAGTTCTTTACTTTCTTGAATTTGCAGTCCCTTGAGAAATGCCCAAATTTGCCACAGTTGTAGCATCTTCCTGGTTCATCCTTTCGTTCTTCTCGCTTCTCCTCTCTCTTCCCTTCTCGTCTATCATCCTTCCTGTCTTCTCGTCCTTCCTCTCTCTTTCCATGCCTCGGCTTGTATCGCATCTCAGACTTCTCTTTCTTGTATCCATCATACTTTGGCTTTGAGTAGAATCTTTTCTTGCCAAAGCTCTTCTTGAATCGTCGCGTAATAAGAGCCAAGTCTTCGGAGAACTTTTGAATATCTGGATTTGAATCAACTTCCAGTTCTTCATCGCTCGAATCAGAGTCAGAGTCAGTAACTTCGGTAACTAGAGCTTTAGACACCTTTTTCTTAGACCTTGCAGAGGATACAAAACCTTTTCCGGCTATGAGAGCCACAGAATCCTTCAGATGATTAGACTCATTATTGATTGATCTCACCTCATCCGCATGTTGAGCAAGAGTAGAGAAGATATCAGTGACATTTTCTCGAGCCATATTCTTGGACATCTGGAGGTTGATAGCAAAGTTCTTCCATTCGGGATTCAGATTCTTGATGAACTTGTAATTTATCTCAGAAGCAGATTTAGACATATTGTTCCTCCGCAAGTCATTGAGGATGATGTTGTATCTGTTGTAGGTATCTAATATCAACTCTCCTTCTTTTGCATGAAATCCCTCGTATGCATTTATGCATAGATTCTGCTTAGCTTGTATGGAGGCTTCACTTCCTTCAAACTGCCTTGCTAGTTCATCCCAGATGCCTTTAACAGTGCTCTGACTGTCGACACGATTGTAGATGTTGTTTGGAATTGCCATTGTCAGATAGATTAGAGCCTCTTCTTCTGTCTTATACTGTTCTTTCTGCTTTTCATTGAAGAACTGATAAGGTTTAGGAATCTCTCTGTCAGGGATTTCTGGAGAGGAATCTGTAGCAGGTTGACCCTTTACTGTGATCATTGGAGTTTGTGGACCTTCAATGATTGCTTTCATGAAGTCTCTGTTCTTGTGATTCAGAAACTGGATCATTCTGATCTTCCATTGCTGATACTCATTAGCAATGAGGACAGGAGGTTTGACTTGAGAACCCATCGAGAGAAGCTGGTTCGACATCTTAGCTGTACCATTTGTTAGTAATTAAACTTATCTGTACCAAGACAACCAACTAGATGAGATCGTTATAATCAAAATGAAAACCACACTAAAATTTTTTCAGAAAAATAAATTCCCGAAAATAATTAAATGCAGTCCTTTCAATCAGTATAAAGCTTCAAATAATACTGAACAAACAGAAAATGTTGATCTCGAACAGAACTTTGTCCCCCTTCGCAGACTTAGCACGGGGGTCCCGCTAAATCGACCGGGATGTGCTTCGACCGGTAACTTGTAAAGACCGATAAGATGTTAGACCGGATGGTTGTTCGACCGACACTATGCTTTGACCGATATTATCTTAGACCGATACAATGCTTAGACCGATATAGGTGTTCGACCGGAAAGATGTGAAGACCGGTAAATGATAGAACCGATACAATGCTTTGACCGGTATTGGTGTTCGACCGGGAACTTGCTTACCGATATTATGTTCGACCGGAAACTTGTAAATACCGGTGGAGTGATTTGACCGATAAAGTGCTTAGACCGGGTGGACTGTGTTCGACCGATATAATGCTATGATCGGTAAGGCTAAGGACCGATAGAGTAATGGACCGGTAATGTGTCTAAGACCGATAAGGCTTTGATCGATAAAGATTAAGACCGATAAAGTACGTTCACCGATATGTTCTTAAACCATCCCAGAACTTCGACGAACAGAGGCAATAATCAACACAGAAAATCAATACAGTCTCAAAATCAGATGCAAAAATCAGTCCTTTGTACTCAGAAACATGTATCGAACACAACCCAATCAATAACAAAGATTAAAATCAACTTTCATACTCTAATTTAATGAGCACAGTGTCGATATTCATGCAAACTCAGAAAACACCAAATCACTAATTCAATCACTTTGTTAATTCTCAATGCAAATAATCAATCAGATGGCATTTAGAAGCATAAATCTCAACTAATCAGATCAACTTTAAGCATAAAAGCACATAGATTCACGAAAAAAAATCGATGAACAGTGATTATCGATGAACAGTAGTCGATGAATAGTAATCTCAAAAAATATTTTTGATTCTTTAGGCTCTGATACCAATTGTTATCCCAGTTTAATCTAGTTGGTAAATAATCAATCAAGTAATCAAGCAACACAATAATAATCAAGAGATATATAAATCAGAGTAACATACCAATCCCTTGAATAAACAATGAAACCCTTGAGTGTTCTTGATACCCTTTGAATACAGAGAATAATATGGCTACCTTTCTCTCTAAACAATGATTATGAAATTATGAAAGGTTCTAACCTAAAATCTAATTAACAATAACTATTTATACTTAGGCTTTTAAGGCCTAATGGGATTGGGCCCAATAGCTTAACAACTATTAATCTATTACAATTTAAACCCTCTAATTAACTTTAGCACAATTGCAGTTTAAACCCTGAACTTTAACTTTAATCTTGAATACAATTATTTGATCCAACAAGGAGTATGAATCCCATGACTTTGCTGAATTTTGATCTTCTCATGGTATAATACATCAAACCATGACACCCTATACTCCTCAACAAAATGGGGTAGCCGAACGGAAAAATAGAACTTCAAAGAACATGATCAACTCAATGTTGATCACTTCTGGGGCTCCACACAATCTATGGGGTGAAGCCTGTCTAACTGCAAATATGATATTGAATAAAATTCCTCATAAAAAGAGTAATCAATCTCCATATAAATTATGGAAAGGTAAATTACCTACCTTCAAAAGGACGAAAGTGTGGGGTTGCCTAGCCAAAGTTCAAGTCTCTTTACCAAAGAGGACTAAACTTGGACCAAAAACCATAGACTGCATGTACCTTGGCCAGCCAAAAATAGTGTCGCCTATAGGTTTTTGGTGTATAAATCACAAGTAGAGGATGTGCACACAAACACCATAATAGAATCCGCGGAAGCAAAATTCTTTGAAAATTCAGTTCCGTATAAAGACAAAGAGAAATCTATCTCCATTCCAACGAAAAGAGGAAATGAGGATTTCACGCCTCAACATGACATGAACCTAAGTACAAATCCTAATGGGGAAGGAACTTCTCAGGTTCAAAAGGACATAGAACCTAGAAGAAGTAAACGTGGGAAAATAGCCAAAGATTTTGGACCAGACTATATGACTTTTAATGTGGAAGGTGAATCGTTATCTTATAAGGCAGCTATGGACTCTTCCGAAGCTCCTTATCGAAAAGAATCCATACAAAGTGAAATAGATTCCATTATACAAAATAATACTTGGACATTGGTTGATCTACCTCTGGGACACAAACCAATAGGCCATAAATGGATCTTCCAAAGGAAACTTAGACCTGACGGTACAATAGAGAAGTACAAGGCTCGCTTAGTAGCCAAAGGATATCATCAAAAAGAAGGTCAAGGTTTCTTTGATATATATTCTCCGATTACGAGAATAACCTCTATAAGAACTTTGATGGCTATCGCAACGATTCATAATTTGGAGATACACCAAATGGATGTAAAAATTGCATTCCTAAATGAATTAGATGAAGAGATCTATATGCAACAACCCGAGGGGTTTGTTGTTAAAGGTCAACAGAATAAGGTTTGTAACTTAGTTAAGTCCCTATATGGACTTAAACAAGCTCCAAAGCAATGGCACGAAAAGTTTGATCACACACTTCTATCTCAAGGATTTCATATAAATGAATGTGATAAATGTGTGTATGTCAAACAATATAAGAATGCGTATGTAGTTATATGCCTATATGTGGATGACATGCTCATCATGGGTATCAATATATATGTAATTAATCAAACTAACAGGATGTTGCACTCCTCATTTGATATGAAAGACTTGGGAGTGGTGGATGTGATTCTTGGTATCAAGATTCATAGATATTCTGAAGGTTACATTCTCTCATAGTCCCACTACATTGAAAAGGTCGTAAGAAAATTTGGACACTATGATGATAGACCTATTGTTACTCCATTTGATCCTTCTACCAATCTCAAGAAGAATCAAGGAGATAGTGTATCACAATCAGAATATACTCAAGTTCTTGGTAGCTTGATGTATATCATGAATTGTACAAGACATGATATTGCTTATACGATGAGTAGATTGAGTCATACTCACACAATCTGGGTAAAGATCATTGGTATGCACTCGTATGAGTGCTCCGATATGTTAAACACACAATACACTATGGTCTACACTATACAAAATATCCTCTCGTGTTAGAAGGATATTGTGATGCAAACTGGATTTCCAATAATTCAGAAAGCAAATCTGCAAATGGATATGTCTTCACACTTGGTAGAGCAGCAGTCTCGTGGAAGTCATCAAAACAAACGGTGAATACCCGCTCAACTATGGAAGCAGAGTTTGTCGCTCTAGACAAAGCCGCTAAAGAAGCCGAATGGCTCAAGAGCTTCCTTGAAAGTATTCTGTTATGGCCAAAACCGGTTAGTGCTATTTGCATACATTGTGAAAGCATGAATGCTCTAACCCGAGCAAAGAACCAAATTTACAATGGTAAGTCAAGACATACCAGGCGTCGCCATAACACGATAAAGGACTTGTTGAAGAATGGAATAATTTCCATAGATTACATAAAGTCAAAGGCAGATATTGCAGATCCTTTGACAAAAGGCCTAAATAGAGATACAGTCATATTTACATCGAGGGGAATGGGATTAAAGCCAACACAAGAGTCAGTCCTTGGCGGAAACCTAACCTAGAACCATTGGATATCCCATAACCTAGGTTCAATAGGACAACTAGTTGAGGAAGACTCACGAGTTTTAAACACAAGATATGATTATTCCTATGATGATTTAAATTGTGTTTTTTTGTAGAAGTTAAGTGTTGAATATTTATTCTTAATAATGTCAATAGCTCTTACAGTGGAATACTACGAAATGTTCCTGGTTGACATTACCTATATGAGATTGGTGTGAGGCCGCATCTTTGAGAACGGAGATGGCTAAATTCTCTAAAAGTCTCATGAAGAAAGGATCTTGTTCACGACCGAAATGAACACAATCGTAAGAATAGTTATCGTAAGAATAGTTATACATATAAATATGATGTATGTGACACTTATTGTTTCGATATACTATACAAAGTGGTTAGTTCAAGACTTATGTTCACTACCCACGAAGTAGATCCGATTTGTATTCACTACGGACGATTCAAGTCTAAAAGACACCTTTCCCGATATATGTCATATTTAGCTTCATGAATAGCAAAATAATTTCCTATGTTCTATTATCTTATTTTCTATTCAAATTTGGGGTATTGTTGGAGTTTGAATAGAAAAAGTGGGGTATTGTTGGGTATTGGTCTAGCACATTGTCCCACATAGGAAACTTTTAGACACTTTTGTAAGTTTATAAGTTCTAACTTACTCTAGTTAACAAGTTGGAGAAAGGCCCATGGAAGGAGTTTTCATTGGGCTATAGTGAGGAATTACATAATATTTAATGGTCAAAAGATTGGGCCTTGGGACTTGGGGCTCTAATGATCATTAAGTGAGATTTTTGCTAAAATCGGACACAGGTGAAAGCAAGTACCATGCGACTTTAGTCGCACCATACCCGCATTGGTCACTGCTTGTTGTCGAGGACACAACGTCTAATGCGTCCTTCATGTGGGTAAACTCGCTTGCTACCCACCTTAGTCTCTGTTATTTTTTGTACGACAGTGTCAAAAGCGTGTTTCAGGCGGGTAAACCGCCCCAAACCCTCCATTTTTCACACGAAATTCCTTCATATTTTCTCTCAAGATTCATACACAAAATCATGAAACGTACTATCGACTCGATGGAATTGGATTGATGTGCATCAATCCAATTAGATAATTGTATCCTCAAGACGACGTCCAATCACCAACGCACGATTGGGGGCGAAATTTCGTTTTAGGACAGTGCGTGATTGCAGGCCTCTATCACTCGATTTCTTCAAGGATTTGATTTCATCGTTAAGGTTCTAATTCTGTTCCCTTCCTTTGGTTCAATTTTGTTTAAAATTCTTATCTTAGAATTGTTTTCATTGATATCGTTGGATTGGTTATAACACGAACCCCGTCTTTAACCTCCGGTTTGATATTTCTGTCTCTAACATCAAAAGGAACATACATGAAACTATCAAGAGTGGATCTTGAAATAAACGGGAGTGGAAAAAGATACATATGAACACAATAACTTAATTTTTTTTTCTTTTTCTTTTAGAGCAACTCAAGATGATGGTAAGAGGTATTAAGAGAATGGTTTACCTCTTGTTGTTTCAGAGGACGATAAGTGGTTTTACCTCCTATCAAAAAAAAATATGCTGAAACATGTAATCTCTTATATTAAATCAGATATAAGTGGTTATTAAGAGGTATTTTATAAAAAAACAAACACTACCTGAACTTTTCCTATAGAACTTTTCCTATATTAATTTAATAACTTTTTGTTTTGAGTAAATTTATTTTTGTCACGGTGGTTTTTTAGGTTGATTATGAAGGTCCCTAAATACTAAAATTCATGACTAGGGACCTCATGGTTTCAATTTTGTTACGAAACTGGTTCCTTACCCTAACTTTCGTTAAAAAAAACTCCATTAAACTGGGGTGTTTTCCTCTTGTACATTATTCTTGTGTTTTCTATTATAATATAAATTAACATTATATATATTAGAGTAAACTTCATTTTTGGTCCATGTGGTTTTTCATAATTTTTGGTTTTGATCCCTAAAGTTCATTTAATACAAATTTACCAATGTAGTTTCCGATTTTGCTTGGTTTTGGTCCCTCCTGTTAACAGATGTTAACTTGCATTCAATAAATGAGGGGTATTCCTGTCTTTTTATATTTCTTCATTTTTATTTTATTTTTTTACCTTTCTAACTTTCTATCTTTTTAAGTTTTTGTCTTTTATTTAATATTATATATACAATCTCATAGACATGCACACACATATATACATATATTACACACACACACACATACATACATATATAGACACACACAAAGAGGTAATTGTGTATACCATTGGCTCCAACCCCCTTTTCATAGGTAAACCCCACCCCTGCTATCTCCGGTGTCACTTCAAATGAACACCTCCGATGAAACACACGCAAACACACAAAACTATTTAGATGGACACTTAAAATCACCTACAATGAACAATTAGAACACACACATAGAGAGAACCCACCTTCAATGAACATGTAAAATACGCACACCTACATAACCCATCATCGTTTTATCAAACATCCATCCCCTCTGTTTCATTCGTGTTCTTGAACCTGAATTAAGTGAATTCCCTCCTCCCTTTGTTCCGATCGTTTTCTTGAACCAGAACCCCCTCCCCTGTTCCCGTCTTTATCGTGAACCAGATGCTCCCCCTCCTCCTGTTCTTGTCAATCTCTAGAACTAGAACCTCTCTCTCTCTCTCTCTCCCCCTTTCTCTCTCGCATTCTCCTTATTACCCTCCTCACCAGTGAACCTTTCACCCATTTCCTAATCGTTAACCAAGGGCGATGACATGCCCACCCTTTCTGACTCCCTCTTCCCCCCTCCTCCAATCAAAACCCACACAAACACATTGAAGAAGAAAAGGTTGGGATTTTAACCTTAATTTCAAAGGTTTTAGAAGACCCATTTCTCATTGCCATTGTTGTTATGGATCCTTGCCAATTTTTAGTTTGGTTGAGCAATAGAGAGGGTAGGTTCTGAATGAAGTTGCAATTAGTTTTCTAGGGATACGAGGAGGTTCTTTTTTATGGAGATGGTGTAGGTTTCTGTATGCCCATGTCATATGAAAACACTGCTGACATCAAGTGAACCTATGAGGGTTGCACGATAGAGTATGTATGTTTCGGATTGACCATGATGGTCGTGAACCAAATAAATTACATGTTGTAATGGGAAAATAATTATTGTTCTAGTAGAATAATAATTATAAAGTGTGTGTATATAACATAATTATGATAATTATGTGAGGGACTTAATATGGATAATCTATACTATATTATAAAGCAGGGATAAAAAACTCTTAAATACAAACTATTAGGCACAAGGTAACATCATTTTATGCAAGTTTTTAAAAATCTCTTAATTTACAAGTATCAAAGCACAAGATACATATTACTACTACAGACTTCTAACACCCACCAATTTGGTATGTGCAGGACCTTCTTTTTATGCAGACATTTCCATGTATTACTATTAATTAATATATTATATTACTATAAATTTGTTTTAATTATATTATTAAATATGTAATTGGTTATTTTTTCTAGATGTCATTAAAATATATAAGATAATCATTGAATTATAACAAAATACTTAATTTTTTTATACAAAAAATATTATATTATTAATTCTAAATTAAACAAATTTATAAAAAAACATTATCACTTTCTCAGAACCATCGTACTTAAATCGACAAAAAACAAAAAATAAAATGAAACATTAAAATCCTGATGTATCGCGCTGCATTGCGCGAGTACGCTTCTAGTTAATTATTAAGTTAATAATTAATTAGGCCTAAAACCCATCATTTGAATATAATGTTTACTAAAGGCCCAAAATTAATTATTATGTTAATAATTATAAAGATTAATTAATTAAAAGGGCCATAAGCCCATAAGTTTGCTTAAGCTAATTAAGGGTCCGGTCCAAATATGGTAAGAGGGTATTTAAACCTAACTTTGTTTAGGTTTAAGGTTAAGAAAACTTAAACCACAAGAGAAGGTTCCCCCTCTCCCTCTCCTTGTGATCGACGTACACACAAACACACAAAGGAGATCCGGTTTTTCCTTTGTGTTATTTTGGTTCATCGGGCTAGCAACCATTCGGCATCAAAGCTACTCACGTGTGGATACTTCTAGAGGGGAGCTACGTTGATTTCTCATGCTTCTAATCCATTTATCAGCGAAAATAGATTGAGGTAGTTTTCTCAATATCCTATGGTTGTTTTTGTTTTGTCCCTATTTTTCGTTAGTTACGGATTCGGGCTTGTGGGGTTTCGCGGTTAGTTTTATTGGTTTTATTGTACGTTTGTTTCCGCTGCGATCCCGTCGAAACCCTTCAGTGCTATCAGGGCCTTGTAACAACGATATAGGGCTTAAAATTGGACAAAGACGGTCAAAATAGAAAAACCACGAAAAACCACCGCCGGTCGCCACTATGTGCGGTGCGCATTCGTGGTTTCTGTGGGTGTCGGATTTTTCTTGGCCGACCCTAATTTTTGGATTTGGGCCTTAAGGTTTTTCATGGGCCGAAAGGCCATTGAGCTTTGACATGGCTTTGGCCTAATTTTGGTTTTGGGCTTATTTTCTTTATGTTTATTGGACCTAAGCCCGTTGTGGTTGTTTTGCTTGCTGTATTCGTTTTGGCCCGTTTGACCCGTGGTTATTTGTTTTATTTTATTCGGAAATTAAAATGTATAATTATGTGTGTTATGTAATTTAAAATGATATGTGTATCGTTCTTTTATTTTTTTCAATTGTAATGAAGTAGTTAGGTTAAATGTTTTTAGCCTACTATAGCATTAGATTAGATTTTATTTTATTTTATGGAAGACTGAAGTAATCAAAGACGACGTCTCGGAGTCCACCTCGGTTGACGGAGCTAGTGGGAGCCTTTGTGGTGTCCTTAGGGTTTGACCGGGGTGTTCCGTGTGGGCTTACAGGAACCCCATTAGTGGGCCATACCGAATCCAGTTGCTTGTTTTTATATGGTTGATTGTTCTTACGTTTTATTTTTCCGCTTTATTTATTTGCTTTATAATTATATGCTATGATTAATGCAAACGTAACTTTTAATCGGTAATTTAAATGTTTTTCAATAAAGTTGATAAGTTATTGTTAGTATTTTCTATATGTATTTTAATAATACATATAATATTACAACGTATGTAATCAATACAATTCAACGAATGAACAATAATAATACGAATACAAAGAAAAATAGAAGGAATCAACAGATGAATAACATAAACGAATCAAACGAAGCTGAGGCTCGTGTGTGACACGATTCCCTTAAACAGATTTGTCATCTGTTCCCAGGTTACAACAGCCAAAGCAGTTGACCTGCCGGAGATGACCACTTGCCAGAAAGTTCGCTGGAGAAATTTGTATGCGGAAGAGAATACCAGAAAATTGTGTGAGTAATTATCAGGTGTGTTTTTTAATGTGGCGAAGCTTCTCTTTAAAACTGAAAAATTAATTCAATAATTATTTGATTTTAATATCTTCGATTTGGGAGTTACAGAAAACGACCACATTACGCGGTGCGAGTAAGCCCACGGCACAACTATCCCGGTGTACTGTTTATCTGCCACATTCCAGTGCATTCGTGTCCGCAGGTCGCGCCATGCACAAGTTCGCCGATTTTAGCCTACGAAAGTCTAAACCGACACCCCCCCTGCGCGCGGGTAGGTGTTGGAGTAAAACCAAACAAAGAGCTTGTAAGCTCCTCCCACATTTATGGTTAACCATAAAAAGTTTACTACTCCTTCCAATGTGGGACACATTCCACACCCATTTGATTTTTGCTAATTTCATCCCAATCACTCAACTTTGAGCATCGATGTCTCATTCACACATATTCCGTTTTGGACACATAATATATCGTTTCGAAGCTCTCATATAGGAAAACACAAACCCATAAAGAGTTAGATATATACGATACATATACATGTATCTAAATGTGTCCAAAGTTAGTAAAAACCCATGTTTTACTAAATTTTTCCAACAATCCCCCACATGAATGGAGATCGATCTTTGCATACGAAAATTTCCTTACGAAATTTCAATGGTCGAGTCCTGGATAGGATAGGTAGATGTTACCCTTTGAACCTTCCCTTGCGAAACACACTTAGTCTCCTAGCTGTCAGTAGACTCGATGTCCTTGAACTAAACTTCCATTTATGTAGACGACAATATATTTCACACAGAACTCTTCCTAAGAAGGGCCATATCCTCGTAGTTGTGTTTGTTATGGTCATGAACACTAGCCTGGTTTAGGGAAAGCTGTTAGGAATTACGCCCCTATAATTCCCTTCGAAGCGACCCCACTTCTCTCTCACATAGGTGATTTTTCCAATAATCATTAAAATCCTTACGCTTAACCTCACTGTCACTAAATTCAGAAATGGACTAGGAAGTTTATTAACTCCCCCACAGTGACCTCCCATATTCATACAACTAGGTTTTCCTTTTGAACCCAGATCTTGGGATCTCCAGTCTACTGGGTAAGGTTTCCTTTGCATGAATTACTCATTCAAGGGCTTTAGTCCCATTCCTCTCGATGACTTATAAACCAAATCTCTACTTAGGCCTTTCGTAAGCGGATCCACAATGTTATCCTTTGACTTCACATTGTCAATTGTGATAACTCCAGTAGAGAGTAATTGTCGAATCGTATTATGTCTACGTCTAATATGTCTAGATTTCCCATTATACATTGTACTTTGAGCTCTACCAATTGCCGATTGGTTATCACAATGTATACATATGGCCGTTACCGGCTTAGGCCATTTGGGAATATCTTCCATGAATTGACGTAGCCATTCTACCTCTTCACCACATTTATCCAAGGCAATAAATTTAGATTCCATCGTGGATCTGACTATAACAGTTTGTTTGGACGATTTCCAAGATATAGGCGCACCTCCAAGTGTAAACACATATCCACTTGTAGATCTGGAATCCTTTATATCAGATATCCAATTTGCATCGCTGTAACCTTCGATCACCATTGGATATTTTCCATAATGCAGTCCATAGTCACGTGTGTATCTTAAATATCTTAACAGTCTAGTAATGCTCCTCCAGTATTCTAAACTGGGATTACTAGTATACCTACTTAGCCTGCTCACTGCATATGTTAAGTCAGGTCTAGTACAACTCATAAGATACATCAGACTACCAATTATTCTTGAGTATTCCACTTGTGCAACACCTTCCCCTCTATTCTTAGATAGATGTTGACTAGTGTCAATTGGAGTTCTAGCTATACTAGTATCTCCTTCATTAAATTTCTCAATAATCTTGTCCACGTTGTGTGTCTGATTTAACACCAGACCATTATGGGTTCTTGTGATCTTGACTCCAAGAATCATATCCGCTAAACCCATGTCTTTCATGTCAAACCTGGATTTCAACATATCCTTTGTGGAATTTATCATTTTGTCATCACTACCAATGATAAGCATATCATCAACATATAAACACAAGATGACATAGCCATGAGTGGTGTCTTTCATGTAAACACATTTATCACACTCATTTATCTTAAAACCGCTTTCTAACATGGCTTGATCAAACTTTTGATGTCATTGCTTTGGAGCTTGCTTTAGGCCATACAAGGACTTAATAAGTTTACAAACCTTATTCTCTTGTCCCGGGGAAACGAATCCCTCAGGCTGCTCCATATAGATTTCTTCTTCTAAATCTCCGTTTAGAAAAGCAGTTTTCACATCCATTTGGTGAATTTGCAGATTTCTAATGGCTGCAATAGCTAACACCAATCTAACGGATGTTATTCTTGTCACCGGAGAATAAGTATCAAAATAATCTAGACCTTCCTTTTGTCTATATCCTTTGATCACTAATCTCGCCTTGTATTTGTCAATACTGCCATCAACTTTCATCTTTCTTTTAAAGATCCCATGGTAACCTAGTGGCTTACTACCCGGAGGTAGATCCACTAGTTCCTATGTATGGTTTTGTAAGATAGATTCTATCTCACTTTTGATGGATTCTTTCCATTGTGGTCCCTCCGAAGATGTAACCGCCTCACGATAAGTTTTGGGTTCACTTTCCACCACGTAGGTGAGAAAATCGGGACCAAACAATTTTTCAACCCGAGCCCGTTTACTTCTTCTAGGTTCCACTTCTTCTTCCTCAGATAGAACTTGTTCATCCTCTCGAACAATTTCTTTATCTTTAGAAGATGAAGTTTGATCTTCCTTGTTCAAACAAGGAAACACGTCTTCGAAGAATAAATCATTTCTTGACTCCATAATTGTATTCTTGTGTATCTCGGGATTTTTAGATTCATACACAAGAAACCGATAAACACTACTATTTTGTGCATATCCAATGAATACACAATCCACTGTTTTAGGTCCTAACTTTTGTACCTTAGGCGGTGGTACAACCACTTTAGCTAGGCACCCCCACACTCGTAAGTACTTATAAGATGGTTTTCTACCCATCCAAAGTTCATACGGTGTTTCATCTTGTTTCTTGCGGGGTATCTTATTCAAAAGATAATTATCCGACAAAATAGCTTCCCCCCACATGTTCTGACTTAAACCAGAACTAATCAACATGGCATTCACCATCTCTTTCAAGGTATGATTTTTCCTCTCAGCAATACCGTTTTGCTGAGGTGAGTAGGGCGTTGTGAATTCATGTCGAATTCCATTGTTAGAATAAAACTCATCAAACGGTGAAACATATTCACCTCCCCTATCACTTCTAACGACCTTGATTTTCTTGTTAAGTTGATTTTCAACTTCATTTTTATACAAGACAAACTTGTCTATTGCATCATCTTTACTCTTAAGTAAATATATATATATATATATATAGCAATATTTCGTTCTATCATCTATAAACGTGATAAAGTATTTATTCCCACCTCTAGTAGGAATCGATTTTAAATCACACACGTCAGTGTGAATTAAATCAAGGGGTTTGGTTTTCCTTTCAATCGATTTGAAAGATGTTCTAGTAAGTTTGGCTTCTACACATCTGGGCACTTGTGATTTGAGTCAATATCGAATTTAGGTATGTAGTTTAGCTTAATCAAGCGTTGAATGGAATTAAAGTTTACATGTCCTAAACGGCCATGCCAAACATTTGAAAACTCATGCATATAAGAAGAACTAGTACTTGGTTTATTCATTCCATTGATAACAATTACATTCAACTTAAACATGCCATTCAAGGCATATCCCTTTCCCACATACATACCATTCTTGGACAAACCAAATTTGTCTGACTCAGACACAAGCATAAACCAAACTTATTAAGCAACCACCCCGACACGAGGTTCTTCCAAAGCTCCGGTGGGTACAAAACATCTCTAATCTTGAGCTCTTTCCTGGAAGTCATTTTCAGAATCACATCTCCAATGCCCTTGACATCAGTAGTGGCGGCATTTCCCATGTAGAGATTTTGCCCATCTTCAACATCTTTGTAGGAGATGAAGTTGCTTTTTTCATGACACACATGACGGGTAGCTCCAGTATCAACCCACCACTCCATAGAGTTCGAACCAATCACGTTCGCCTCCGAAACCATGGTAGTAAGTCCCATGGCCGAAAAATACGTGATCATCGCCACCAAGTCATCGCGAATTGTCCTTCTTAGGCAACTTGCAATCAACAACTTTGTGACCCGGTTGGCCATAATTATAGCAATTAAACTTCTTTTTGAAAGTTCCTTTTTGAGGACCAAGATTTTTCGCTTTCCCCTTGCCTTTGTCAATCTTTTTCGCCGCCTTGGTTTTGGAAGATTGACCAACTTCCACCACATTAGCCTTTGAAGAACCGGCATTATAACCACCCTTCAAGGCTATTCGGTTGTCTTCTTCAATACGAAGACGTACCACCAATTCCTCCACAGACATCTCCTTTCACTTACGCTTAAGGTAGTTCTTGAAGTTTATCCAAGCAGGAGGAAGCTTTTCAATCATCGCTGCAACTTGGAAGGTTTCACTGATAATCATCCTTTCGGCAAGTATATCATGCACTATCACTTGAAGATCTTGAACTTGACTCATCACAGTTTTCGAGTCAATCATTTTGAAATCCAAGAATCGAGCAACAACATGCTTCTTGGTTCCAGCATCTTTAGTCTTATACTTCCGGTCCAAAGACTCCCAAAGTTCCTTAGCCGTGGTTACTTTACAATATACATTGTAAAGCGGATCGGCCAGCCCATTCAACACATAGTTGCGGCACAAGAATTAGGAGTGCTTCCAAGCTTCAACCGCGCTCACATATTGAGCGTCGGACTCTCCTCTACTAAGTTGAGGAGCAGTTTCAGTGAGAAATCGAGCCAGATTCAGAGTGGTCAGATAAAAGAACATTTTCTGTTGCCACCTCTGGAAATTCAAACCAGACAATTTCTCCGGTTTCTCAGCGTAATTAGCCATAGTGTTTAGTGCAGGTGTGGTTGTAGTCGCCATGGATTGCACTGGCAAGGTAGCAATGCTAGACATCGATATCACAGGAGTTGGAATTCTTGACGTGTTCACCATTCTAAAAATTTCGAGTGAACAATTAGTATCACGAAATCACTCTGTTTACACAAAACAGAAAATTGGTACCACAATTATTAATCTGTTTACAAAAAACAGAAAACGAAATATATCGAGACAAACTCGATTCAAAATCTGTTTAAGATTGTTAGTATTTTCTATATGTATTTTAATAATACATATAATATTACAACGTATGTAATCAATACAATTCAACGAATGAACAATAATAATACGAATACAAAGAAAAATAGAAGAAATCAACAGATGAATAACATAAACGAATCAAACGAAGCTGAGGCTCGTGTGTGACACGATTCCCTTAAACAGATTTGCCGTCTGTTCCCAGGGTACAATAGCCAAAGCAGTTGAACTTCCGGAGATGACCACTTGCCTGAAAATTCGCCGGAGAAAATCGTATGCGGAAGAGAAAACCAAAAAATTGTGTGAGTAATATCAGGTGTGTTTTTGAATATGGCGAAGCTTCTCCCTTTTTATATTGAAAAACGAAACCGAAAATATAAATACGATATTAAATATTAATTAAAGAATTAATCTTTAAAACTGGAAAACTAATTCAATAATTATTTGATTTTAATATCTTCGATTAGGGAGTTACAGAAAACGACCTCAGTACGCGTAGCCGCGCGAGTAAGCCCGCGGCACAACTCGCCCGATGTACTGTTTATCTGCCACATTCCAGTGCACGGCACGGGTTACCGTGCGAGTTAACCCGCCCGGTGCACTGGTTTTCGTCTAAGTTCCAATGCATGGCGCAGTTAACTACACGGTTTAGCCCGCGGCATAACCCGCCTGGTGCACTGGATCAAAATAAAAAATTCGAAAAAACCAAGTTGCGCGAGCACAAGATTTCGGAGCTGCATTCGTGTCCGCAGGTCGCGCCATGCACAAGTACGCCGATTTTAGCCTACGAAAGTCTTAATCGGCACCCCCTGCGCGCGGGTAGGTGTTGGAGTAAAACCAAACCAAGAGCTTGTAAGCTCCTCCCACATTCATGGTTATAAACCATAAAAAGTTTACTACTCCTTCCAATGTGGGACACATTCCACACCCATTTGATTTTCGTTAATTTCATCTCGATCACTCAACTTTGTGCATCGATATCTCATTCACACATATTCCGTTTTGGACATATAATATATCGTTTCGAAGCTCTCATATAAGAGAATACAAACCCACGAAGAGTTAGATATATGCGATACATATACATGTATCTAAATGTGTCCAAAGTTAGTAAAAACGCATGTTTTCCTAAATTTTTCGAACAGTTATCAAGCTCAAACCGATTATTCGAATCTTAAAATTGAGAGAATTTTAAATATAAAAAGATAGCAACTCAAAAGTTGTTTTAAAACGATTTTAAAACGATAATTTTAAAAGAGTTTGGTAAAACCCTTACGAACTAAAATGTGAGTTTTTCACCACCCATTTAAAACACTTATCGAACATACAACTGTCTGATTCCGGTATGAGCATTGGCCAAGCCGGGTTGGATAAGTGTAGTGTAAGATAAGGATCCAAATCACGAGATCATGGTAGGTTGTGTATATCCTGCCTATTGTGATAGTCGTGACCCGGACGACCAATTTCTGAGTTGTTATTAGAAATAGAAATTGTGATGTTTTAGTATGGTTAAACTCACTTGAGTTATTTATGCATTGTGTGTTGCCAGTGCAATAAGTAGCCTCAAGGTGAAGAAGTGGTATTAAACATGTCTTTAATTATATAAAGAATCTCACTAAGGTCTAAGAGTTGTGATGATCACAATTGAAGTTCCCTACCTAAATAACTATTTTTCATGGTTTGCGAATTGACCAATCGTGACAAATAGTGAAATATGGATCTTAGCTTATTTTTGAATTTTAAGGTTTATTCAAATTTTGAGAACTAATTACTAAAATTGAACTTTTTTTTCTGTAGATGTCTGCTAATCAAGATAACACAAACTTGAACCTCATCTAGTGTACACTCTGATCCATTTTGGAAAAAAAAAAGTTATATAAAGAAATGATAAAGATTTGAGAGATGATTTTTCTGAAATGTCCAAGTCAGAAGATTCAAAAGTAAAGATTTGAAGACGATCAAAGTATTTCAGAAGATTTGAGGAAATTTTCTTTGAAGATTATTTGCTAAAGCAAATTTGAGCTGATTCTGAAGATAATTTCTTTCCAAAGTCTGAAAGTATTATTGTGAAAGTTTTGGGGAGATTGTTAATCATTTGAAGACAGTTTTGGAAAGAATACCGTTAAAGAAAAAAAGAGGAGATTATTCTGACAGAGCTTAAAAAGTGAAGACTGAATTGCTAGATCTTTCAACAGTGATCTTGAATCCAAAGGGGGAGATTGTTAGAGCATAAATATGTTGGATACAAGATCAAGAAGACTGAAGATCAAAGTTCAAGAAAGTCAAAGCTGAGAAAGTCAACTCTCATCAAAGTCAAAGTCTTTTGTAATAAAAGTCAATGTATTTTGTATTAGTTTTGTTTCCTTGTTGTTTTAGCTGTAGGTATAAATAGTTTCCTTTCCTTGTAAGTAAGGAAGCAACAAACAAAAGTGGTATTCAGTTGTATTTTTGAGAGAGAATACTTTTATAGAGAGGAAGAGAGTTCTTGAGAGAGAAAGTTGTAATCGTTGGATTTGAAAATTAATCAAACAGGTAATTGATTGAAATCTTGTTTTTGTTTGATTTGTTTGTGATTAGAAACTATAATCTGGAACACACAATTGGCATCAAAGCTATAAAGTGCCGGTTGTTTTCTGATGACTTTCTTTAAGTAATGGGGGTTTTTGAAACCAAGTCCCTATTTTTCCTTAACATCAGCCTCATTGTTAGGTGCATTAAGAAAGATAGTTTGATCTGTTTGGCCTCTTGCATAGAGTTTGGCTTCCAGACCATTTACCTTCTTATTCAAAAGCTTGTTCTCAACCTGCAGTTTATGAACAGTTAGTGCAGATTCTTTCTTCTCAAATTCATACTTAGAAACTTTAACTTCAAAATCAGAAATCTTCTTTTCAAAACAATCTACTTGAGATTTAGAATCAGAAGCAGACTTGCGTAAAGAATCAATCAGATCTTTGTTCCCAATAACCGACTTATTGAGTTCAAATATCTTATTGTTTCTTTTAGCAACTCTGTCTTTTTCTTTCTTCAGTTTTACTTGAAGATCATAAAGCTCAACCATCATAGCTTCCATTTTGGTTAGAAAATCTTTTTCAGTTAAATTTAATACCTCATCAGATGTCTCATCATCGGACTCATCATACTTTACTTCTTTGCCCATGAGACAGAGATGAGCAGTTTCTTCCTTCTCTTCCTTTTCACCTTCTGAATAATCCAGCCAAAATTCGTCCTCTGCCATTAAAGCGATGCCTGCTTCTTGCTGTTTGGCCAATAACAGCTTGTTCTGATAATACTGAGAGTTACGAACTTTTGGCTTTATACAATCTTTTGCAAAATGATCAATTTTGCCACAGTTGTAGCATTTAACTGAATCACTTGCTGGCTTTTCAAAAACAGTGTAGTCATTCACGAACTTCTTCCTTTCATCAGGTTTCTGCTCAACATATTTGTTCTCTTCATATCTCCTTCCTTCCACCCTTTCTCGGTGCTCATGATTCTTGGAACTTGATGAAGAATACCTCTGTGAGTTAGATCCCGGCTTCTTGTAAAACTTTTTCTGGAATGCACGGGTCAATAACAATATAGCCTGTTTGAGGCTTTCTCCATCATCACCATCTGATTCAGATTCAGACTCAGAACTTGTAATCACTTTCTTCTTTTTCTTCTTCTCTTTCTTTTCTTTCTTTTTCTCTCCGGCTACCAATGCAATAGGATCAGGAACCTTTTCTGCCTTCTTTTTCTCAGCTCTTTTCTCTTCTACTTCTTCTTCATTCTGCCTCAAAGTCTCATACACCTCATGTAATGGTATGTCATTCAGATCCTTCATCTGCTTCATCCTACGTGTATGCTTCTTCCATTCAGGTTGCAGAATGCTTAAAAACTTGACGTTGTTTTCAATTTGCTTCTTCTTCACTTTGTTCTTTGAGAGTTCGTTTAGAAGAAGCACAAACCTCTCATAGGTTTCCTCTAGGCTCTCATTTTCTTTTGCTTTGAATTCCTCGTAGCTATTTATTCAGTTAGCCACTTTCATTTGATTGCCAACTTTGGAACCCATCATCATCTTTTGCAACTGATCCCACATCTTCTTAGCATTTCCCTTGTAACTGTCTATCTTGATGTAGATGTCATTTGGAATACTTTGAAGAAGTAAGAATCTTGCTTGTTTATCATCTTTGTATCGGCTTTTCTGTTCTTCAAAATACTGAGAAATATCCAATGCCACTGTTTTCATCTTTTGATCTCTTTCCTCAGTACCATCTTCACTATCAGACGAGTCATCATCTGGTATTTGAACCATGATTGGTACCATAGGACCTTCTGTGATTGACAGTATAATATTCTCTCCATTTGCATGTCTGTCTATAAAATCAAGGAATCTGTCTTTCCACTGTTCATACTCTCTTTTGAACAGTACATGTGGCTTGACATCAGTGCCAATGGAAAGAGCATCTTTGGAAGTCATCTTGATAAAACCTGTTTGAAAAATATTAGCAATAAGAAACTAGAACTGATCGTTAGTCCAAATGAAACAATAAGAAATACAAAATATTCACTAAAAATCGAAATTCTAAAAACACAAAAAAAAATATTCTAAGACTTTCACGCTTTGCGCTTCACACAGGAAACACAAACCTCTACTTTGCGTTTCACACAGGGTACGCAAACCTTTACTTTGCGTTTCACATAGGGTACGCAAACCTTTACTTGCACAAAATACACTTTGCGTGACTAGAAGCAAACGCAAATCAGACTTTGCGTGTCGAATTGTGATGAATAGCTTTTGCGTGCGAAAACCTTTCTTTGCGGTTCAAGTGGGAAGCGCAAACCCCTACTTTGCGGTTCAAGTGGGAAGCGGAAACCCCTACTTTGCGGTTCAAGTGGGAAGCGCAAACCCTTACTTTGCGGTTCAAGATGCAAACGCAAACCACAACTTATCTCTGAACTCAACTTTGCGTTTCTAGATACACTTCTACTTTGTGTTTGTCAGCTTTGCGTTTCATGAATAGTACATAAACAATGAACTTCACGTTTCACGTTACAAACGCAAACTCAACTTTGCGTTTGTAGTTAGAGACGCAAACCCTACTTTGCGTTTGTAGTTACAGACGTAAAGATCACTTCTCGGTTCTTGTTGAAAACACAAATCTCACTTCTCGTGTCTCATTGAAAACAAAAACATCACTTTGCGTTTCTCATTGATGAATCTTGATGAATGCAACGCAAACCTCGATGAACACCCGCAAACCTTGATGAATACCCGCAAACCTTGATGAACACCCGCAAACCTCTAAAATTGATCAAAATCACACCAAAAACTCATTTAAAGCTAGAATTTCAACACTAAACTTTGACAATTCACTCGTCTAAACAACTAGAACACAAACTTAACGACTAATTTCGATCAAATACACAAAAATGTATAAATCGACTCAATTACAGTGCACAGGACTCGTGAACTTCAAACTCAACTAAAATCAAAATTAACGATCAAATACAGTGCATTTCTTGAAATCACCTATACAGACTCGATCGATTATGCTATCTGAACAAAATCTAATCGATTACAACTTTAAAAACACACTAAAACTCGGATTTGATTTTTCTCTTAAGAACACAGATACGAACTTTTTGAATTTCTTGATTTTCGATTTGGATCTGCTCTGATACCAATTGTGTGTTCCAGATTCTAGTTTCTAATCACAAACAAATCAAACATAAACAAGATTTCAATCAATTACCTGTTTGATTAATTTTCAAATCCAACGATTACAACTTTCTCTCTCTAGAACTCTCTTTCTCTCTATAAAAGTATTCTCTCTAAAAAATACAACTGAATACCACTTCTGTTTGTTGCTTCCTTACTTACAAGGAAAGGAAACTATTTATACCTACAACTAAAACAACAAGGAAACAAAACTAATACAAAATACATTGACTTTTATTACAAAAGACTTTGACTTTGATGAGAGTTGACTTTCTCAGCTTTGACTTTCTTGAACTTTGACCTTCAGTCTTCTTGATCTTGTATCCAACATATTTATGCTCTAACAAAAAGCTAAATGGTCAAAACTTCCTAGAATGGTTTTGATTCCTGAGGGTCATCCTCAAGCATAAAAAAAAGTTCTATGTACTCGAGAACCCCCCTCCAAACACTCCTGCTAGAAACGCTTCCGAGAGTGTTCGAGCTGCTTATGATAAGTATCGTCGAGAGTCTCTAAGAGCTTCATGTCTGATGTTGGCCTCAATAACTCCAGAAATTTTGACGGAACATGAGGAGTTGTCAGCTTGGGAAATGATTACCTCCTTGAGGACCATGTTTGGTCAACAGTCACCGCAAGAAAGGTTTGATAGTGTGCGATCACTACATGCTTGTATGATGCAGGATGGGATGCCAGTCAGTGCCCATGTCATTGGGATGAAAGGGTACATTGACCGTCTGGCTCGATTGGGTTACCCCTTAGACAAGAGTTAGGGGTCGACTTGATCTTGAACTCCCTGTATAAGTCGTTGATAACTTTGTGCTTAATTATCATATGAATGGCTTGGACAAATCCCTCACTAAGTTGCATGAAATGCTTAAGACTGCTGAAAGAGGGATTACCTCCAAGCTGGAGAAATCGAAGCTTGTCCTGATGATTAAGGCCAGGGGAGGGGTGACCAAGAAGAAGAGTGTGAAGAGTGTGACTGGGAAATGAAAGGCGAATGTTGGAAGTTCCAGCAAGATCAAGAAGAACGAGGGAAAGATTCCCCTGGATGTCGTTTGCTTTGAATGCTCGGAGAAGGAGCATTGGAAAAGAAACTGTCTAGTTCTGATAGCAAAGGCAAAGAAGGATAAGGCTGAGGGAGCATGGTGTTCAAGTATGTATACCATCGATTTATTCACTTCTGATTATGATTCCTGGGTAATGGATACCGGATGTGGGACTCATATTTGTTCCTCTTTGCAGTGACTAAGAAGTGAGAGGTAGCTGAGGCCAGGTCAGTTGGAGCTCAAGATGGGCAATGGGACAAGAGTAGATGTTATGTCTCAGGGTGATTATGATATGATCCTTCCTAATGGTCTGGTTTTGAAACTTTATGATTGTCTTTATATACCTAGTATCGTAAGAGACATTGTTTGAGTTGCACGTTTGAGACAAGATGGATTTATGTTTAAATTTCTTGAGGATAATTCTATTTCTACATGTTTTCATGAGATTTCATATTTTATTGCTAAACTAGTTAATGGTATTTATGAAATAGATGTTCATAATAGTCTTAATTCTGAATCGATGTATAATGTGAATGCTAAAAGACTTAAGCATGATTTAAGCCAAACATACATGTGGCATTGTCGTCTTGGCCATATAAATAAGAAATCCATTGCCATGCTCCAAGTGGATGGGATATTGGAATCAACTGATGATTCATTTGATAACTGCGAATCTTTATATTAGCCAAGATGACTAAAGCACGTTTTAAAGGAAAGCCCGAAATGGCAAATGAGTTGTTAGGAGTGATACATACTGATGTATTTGGGCCCTTTAACCCAACCACAAGAAATGGTTGCTACTACTTCATTACATTTACTGATGATTTCAGTAGATGTGGATATATTTATCTAATGAAACACAAATCTGAAAGTTTTGAGATTTTCAAAGAGTTTCAGAATTAAGTAGAGAACCAACATGGAAAAAAGATAAAAGCCCTTTGATATGATCGAGGTGGTGAATATATGAGCCAAGAATTCACCGATCATCTTAGAGAATTGTGGGATAATCTCACAACTCACTCCTCCAAGAACACCACAACATAATGGTGTTTCTGAAAGGAGAAATCGTACCTTGTTAGATATGGTTAGATCTATGATGAGTCATACCAAGTTGCCTAAGAGTTTCTGGGGGTATGCTTTGGAAGATGCCTCCAAAATACTAAATAATGTACTAACCAAGAAGGTCGACAAGACCCCATATGAGATATGGTCTGGGAAGGTTCCAAACTTATCTTATATGGAGGTCTGGGGCTGTGATGCTTATGTTACGCGGGAAACTTCTAGGAAGCTAGAGCCTAGATCTGAAAGGTGTATCTTTGTAGGATATCTTAAAGGGACTATTGGGTATTATTTCTACAACCCTAACGAAAATAAGATGTTTGTCGCTACTCACTCGCAAGGCTGAGTTTCTAGAAAATGATTTTCTAACTAAGCCTAAGACAGGGGATAAAGTGGAACTTGAAGAAATTCAAGAAACACCTCTAGATACACAGGTTGACTCTGCCACTCAACAAGATGTTGAGAATACCAATAAGAGACAATGGTCCGACGGTCGTGGAGGATTCGTCAAGATCTAGATAGATACCAGGGGTTCTTGATTAACTGTGATGACATGATTGATGATGAACCATTGACCTACCGACAGGCTATGTCAGGTGTAGAATCTGAGAAATGACATGATGCCATGAAAGTCGAGATACAATCCATGTTGGATAACCAGGTTTGGGATCTGGTAGATGCACCCAAAGGCTGCAAAGTCATTGGGAGCAAATGGATTTTCAAGAAGAAAGCCGACATGGATGGGATCGTGCATACTTTCAAGGCTAGATTGGTAGCAAAATGTTTTACTCAAACACATGGGTTTGACTATGATTAAACCTTCTCTATAGTAGCCATGATCAAGTCCATTAGGATATTTCTTGCCATTGCTACTTGCCACAATTATGAGGTATGGCAGATGGATGTCAAAATCACATTTCTTAATGTAACGCAAATGAGGACATGTACATGGTACAACCATAAAGGCTTTGAGCATCCGAAGCATCCTAATAAAGTGTGCAAATTGCTAAGGTCCATTTATGGACTAAAACAAGCGTCTCGAAGTTGGAATCTTCGATTTGATGAGAAAATTAAAGAATTTGGATTAATTAAAAATGAAGATGAGCCTTGTTTATACAAGAAAGCCAGTAGGAGTTGTCTTCCTAGTTCTATATGTCGATGAAATTCTAATAATCGGAAACGATATCCCAACGCTTGAAGGAGTAAAATCCTGACTAACGGGAAATGTTTTGCGATGAAGGACTTGGGAGAGGTCGCCTATATCCTTGGAATAAATATCTATCATGATAGATCTAAGCGCTTAATTGGATTAAGCCAAAGTACATACATTGACAAGATCTTGAAACGCTTCAAGATGGAGAGTTCCAAAAGAGGAAACTTGGCAATGGTATATGGTATACGATTGAGTAAATCTCAATTCCTTTCCACAAAGGAAGATATGGGTCGCATTAAGGGTGATCCCTATGCTTCGGCGATTGGATCCATAATGTATGGCATGATATGTACTAGACCTGACGTATCTTATGCTTTAAGCATGACTAGTAGATACCAGTCAAATTCGGGTAAAGCTCACTGGGTAGCAGTAAAGAATATCCTCAAGTACCTGAGAAGGACTAAGAATGTGTTCCTGCTATACGGCGGTACGGAAGGAGATCTATGTATTCGAGGATACTCATATGTTAGCTTTCAAACTGATCGTGATGACTTCTGGTCACAATCAGGTTTTATGTTTACACTAAATGGTGGTGCCGTAAGTTAGAAGAACTTCAAGCAGAGCACGATTACAGATTCTACTATAGAGTCAGAATACCTGGCAACTTCAAACACCGGGAAGGAGGTCATATGGATGAATAAATTCATCATAGACCTTGGTTCCTGGCATAGATGGCCCCGTCGAGATCTACTGCAACAATGAGGGTGCATATCTCAAGCAAAGAAACCGAGGTCCTACCAGTGGTCCAAGCATATTCTAATGAAATATCACATCATTCGAGTGATGATCAAAATCGAGGGATGTGAAGTTTTGCAAAGTTCGATCGGAAGATAATCCGGAAGATCCGTTCACTAAACCTATGAGTTAGAGCAATCATGATATTCACACTAGCTCTATAGGTTTAAGATTTCTAATTGTTTGAATTGATCTGTAATTTTAGTATACTTTTGGAACATTAAGCAATGAGATTCTATCTGTTTTATGCATACTGGGTATGAGTCATTACATTAATTTCGTTGTGTTCTATATTAACATGTTTAAATCCATAAATAATATGATATTATTTAAAACTATCCATGGTCGATTATTACTGGGGAACTAGTAACAAACTAAGATCATTGTGAAGCCTGGTTAAGGTCATGTTGGGTTAGCACGGAGTGCAACCAGAATCACTTGCACTTGTAGGTTCAAGTGTTGGATAGACCCACATTCAAGATCACTTCATAGATCGGCGTCATAAAATGAGTCTTGAAATGATAAATTATTCATTTATCCTTTGACCTGAGATGTATATTGGGACCTCAAACACGAGGAGTGTTGTGCTTTAATATATGCCTAACATCATCTTTCACCGGGTGATCATAAGGGCTGTGTTAGATACAATATGAACTATGTGAGATTCGTATACATGCAATATGGAATTTGCTCCTCTCATGATGAGAGAGAAATCTCTGGGGCCCTCGATGATATAAAATGAGAATTGTGTGCTCAAGGCATAGATCAGGCTCATCCTTGGCCACACACAAGTGAATTAGTTGAACCAATAACACTTGTTTACTCAACTTATATCGTGATCGAGAAATGCAATTATTGAACAACCAAGGATGAGCCTGATCTATGCCTTGAGTTCAATATGAGATATTGCGTAGCAAAGGGATAAGGATTATTCTATTTATACTATTGATTGTATCAATAAAAGCTTGGAAAACACATATTCATTTGACTTTGGGGGCGGTGGCGTGTTCCTAGACACATAACAACTGTCTTTATTTTATGTGTCGTGTGCAAGTGGGAAACTGTGGGTTTCTGTACGCCCATGTCATATGAAAACACAATTGACGTCAAATGAACCTATAAGGGTTGCACACATAGAGTATGTATGTCTCAGATTGACCATAATGGTCGTGAACCAAATAAATTACATGTTGTAATGGAAAAATAATTATTGTTCTAGTAGAATAATAATTATAAAGTGTGTGTATAAATCATAATTATGATAATTATGTGAGGGACTTAATATGGATAATTAATTATTAACTTAATAATTAATTAGACCTAAAGCCCATCATTTGAATGTAATGTTTACTAAAGGCCCAAAATTAATTATTATGTTAATAATTATAAAGATTAATTATTATGTTAATAATTAATTAAAAGGGCCACAAGCCCATAAGCTTGCTTAAGCTAATTAAGGGCCCGGTCCAAATATGGTAAGAGGGTATTTAAACCTAACTTTGTTTAGGTTTAAGGTTAAGAAAACTTAAACCACAAGAGAAGGTCCCCCCTCTCCCTCTCCTTGTGATACACAAAGGAAAACCAATTTTTCCTTTGTGTTATTTTGGTTCATCGGGGTAGCAACCGTTCGGGATCAAAGCTACTCACGTGTGGATACTTCTAGAGAGGATCTACGTTGATTTCTCGTGTTTCTAATCCATCTGTCGACCAATATCGATAAGGTAGTTTTCTCAACATCCTGTAGTTGTTTTTGTTTTGTCCCTATATTTTGTTAGTTACGGATCCAGACTTGTGGGGTTTCGTGGTTAGTTTTATTGGTTTTGTTGTACGTTTGTTTCCGCTGCGATCCCCTCGAAATCCTTCAGATGGAGGTGAGTTTTGTATGGATATGGAGGTGGGTTTTGAATGGGGTTGCAGGTCGGTTTTTATGGAGATGAAGTTGGGCTTTGTATGAAGATCATGTGGGTTTTGTATGGAGATGCGATGACTAGTGCCCGGTGGAGAAGGTGACATGGTACAGAGGGTGGTCGATACTGAAGTAAGGGGAATTTTCACAATCTGTAGGGGTGTGTGTGTGTGTGTGTGTGTGATATGATATATTAAATTACATATATGGTTCATGTGGTTTATGTGTTTTAACACTCTAGATCCCTAATTTAAAATATTTACGGATTACATCCCTGTGGTTTGTAATTTATAATGCATTGGGTCCCTTGTCACTAACTTCGTTAGATTTTTCTATTAAGTAGTTTAACTAAGAGGACATCTTGGTCATTCTGATCGTAGGGACCAAACATGTAATAAAAACCATAAGGACCAAATATGTAATTTACTCTCTATGTATTGTATATTCATATATATATATATATATGTTTAATATATATGTTTAATAATATTATATATATATATACTTCCAAGAAAAAATGAAAATGCAATTTATAATAAGAAAGTTTGTGAAAGTAAGATGATATTTCATGTATTTGGCCCAAATATAATATATATATATATATATATATATATATACACACAAAATATATTAATTGGGGTGGCAATGGGTCAGGTTGGGTTGGGTTCGGGTTCAACCCAGTTATTAATTGGGTTGAAAAATTCAACCCAACCCAACCTGTTTAATTAAATAGGTTGAAATTTTTCAACCTAACCCAACTTGTTGATTAAATGGGTTGGTAGCGGGTTGACCTGTTTATAATTATCTCAACCCAACCTGTTAAATAAATGGGTTGACCCATTTAATTTTAAAACTTTAAATGAAATAAAAAGGATTAAACTACTTAATTTCATGACAAGTACACAACCACAAAGTCAAATAAATTGTTCGAAGTTTCAATAAAACACAACCATACATTAAAATAAATTGTTCAAAGTTTTCGACAACCACAAAGTCAAATAAATTGTTCATAGTTTGAAAAAAGTTTCTAAGTAACTCGACTTCCACTTTCATCGACTCCAATTTCACTCTCGGTATTACTTCCTCTCGATCTTCTATCTTCTCTGTCATGATTGCTCCACATTGCGCCTCAAGTTGCGATTCCATTTGTGCTATAGAAATAAATAAATTAACCAACTTAGTTATAGAAAACTAAGTTGGAACGGGAAGCGTGTCGGTGTCGGAATGTCGGCGGCTCGGTGATGTGTAAATGGATACTCGGGTTTTCAATGTATGGAGGCGACGTGTATTGAGGTCTGAGGGAGGAGAGGAGGCGACGTGAGTATACATCTATAAAATATTATGTAGTATTATAAATGGGTTAAAAACAGGTTGCAAAAGGGTTGAAATCAGGTGGAAAATTTCAACCCAACCCAACTCATTTACATAAAAGAGTTACATGGGTTGACCCAGTTAACTTAAATGGGTTGAAAATCTCAACCCAACCTGCGAATTTTGGGTTAGGTTCGGGTTGGATTGGCGGGTTCGGACACTTTTTGCCACCAATAATAATTATTATTATATATATATACACACACAATATTATTAATTATTATATATATATATGGGAGCGATCATTTGAAACCCGCTATTATATTGCAAACTTTGTACATCAATTCTAACCAATAAATGAGTTTCTTCATTTATTATTAATTTTAATTATAAGGGTAAGGTTGTCTTTTTTCTATTTTATCCATTTATTTATGGTAGTTATCATCTACCGTTATTTTTTGATATGTTTAACTTAGTAACCAACTAATTATGGTGTTTATTTGTTTTAATTAAAAATCAATCTATCAAACAAAAGTAGATGAATGAAGTACTGCTCCATATTCACGAGTGTTTGCAGCTTCATATCTACATCTTGAAGTTGTGTCTTTCATGGATGCTTCAGATGGATACATAAGTATATATGTTGTTCAACTCGATTGATGTCGTCACGATCAACTCTCGACTTACCTACGGTTAATCTCCATTCATCGTTGTTCATCGTCATTCATCGTCACCGTTTCATCTCCGTTCACCGTCATTCATCTTCGTGTCATCTCAGTTTCATATTTGTTTTCATCGTCGTTCATCGCCTTTCATCTCCGTTTATTTTCGTTCATCGCCGTTCATCTCCTCGTTCATCTCCGTGTCATCTCGGTTTCATATCCATTTTCATAACAACTTCACTTAGTTTTCATCACGATCTTTATCACATTTTCATCATGGGTTTATCATAATTCTCTTCTGCATATTTACATCACAAAGTTCATCATGATTGAAACAGACTCATTACATCATGGCTTCGTAATTAAATATATTAACTTTTTAATTTTAATTATGTTCCCAAGAAAAATGATTACATCACGGTTTGATTAATTAATTAGATATAGTAATTTATAATTTTGGTAACCAACTACAATCTTGACCATGTTCCCAAAAATATTACAATTTCATCCGTTTTCCTCAATTATGTCTTGAAATTACAATATACGATTTTGCCCTCGCGCTCTAATTTCATTAATTAAATATATTAAATTTTAATTTTAATTACCATAAATAACTCATTTTAATCTTGACCATTAATTGATGAAATCAATGCCTAAGAAGTGGATTGCAATGTTTGCAATGTTATGGTGGTTTGCAAATGAAACCACCTATATATATATATATATATATATATATGGTTGGGTTACGGTGAGAAGTTAAGTTAACGGTGAGAAGCATGAGAAGTGGTTATCAACTGTTGGATGAGAAATGGGCGCACGTTAGGATGAGATGCACCGGGATGCACCATATCAATTCACTTCTAAGCCGCAATTCATGGGAGGACTTGAGATTAAAAGAGATCAACCGTTCAGATCCATTCTCACGCTTCTCACCGTTAACTCAACTTGTCACACGATCCTTTGCATATATTTAAAGGAAGGTTCAAACGAGAACACTAACTATTTAAGAAAACAACAAATCATGTACAAAATCTTATGTGATTTTACATTAACCCGAAAAAAACGGATGTGTAGTCGCACCCAAAGTCACGTGAATCATATATGATTTTGTATGTCATCGGTTGTTCTCGTGTTTTCAAAAATAGATATCGTTCTCGTATGAACTCTCTTTCTCTCTCTCTCTCTCTTATATATATAAATATATATGTATCATTAACTATTAAATGTATGTTATATATAAATATATATATATATAATATCATTAAACATATATATTAAAAATATATAGAATATATATATATATATATATATATATAGAGAGAGAGAGAGAGAGAGGTGGGTTGAATTAGATTGGAAACTTTGGAAACCATCAATTTCATTGGTTAAATTAATGAAATTGGTTCATAAAGTTGTTTAATATAATCAAGTTGTTTCATATAATTCTTTTATTAATGAAATTGTTTCATATATTTGTGTTTTTTTATGTAGTTTCATCTATTTTTCTCATTATGATGAAATTGTTTCATGTATTTTTGCAGTCTGACGAAACTTTTTTATTTTTACATAAAAAACACAAATATATGCAACAATTTCATCAATAAAAGAATTATATGAAACAATTTCATCAAATTAAGCAATTTCATTAACTTAATCAATGAAATCGAGGGTTTCCACGGTTTTCAAAATTAGAGTGGTTTCCATTTGATCGCTCTCATATATATATATATATATATATATAGACTTAAGTTCGCGTGAGACCAAACAGTTTCCTTGAGACCGGTGAGACCAAGATTTAAAGTATGAAACTTCACACCAAAAAACTGTGAATGTAAAAAAAATCGAACTTTTCATAGGGAAAACACCGTAAATGTTACGTTCACGGTGTTTTTCGCTGTGAATGTTCATTTTTTTTACCTTCACAGCGTCTTCATTGTGAAGGTTCGGATATACCTTCACAGTCTTTTATCTGTGAAGGTTTGATTTTTTTTAACTTGGTTTAGGCTTTTTTACCTTCATAGTGTGATTACATTATGAAGGTTCGAATGTTTTTTACCTTCACAGTGTTTCGGTGTGAAGTTTCATGTTTTAAGGCTTGGTCTCACGCGGTCTCACGGAAACAGCTTGGTCTCACGTGAACCTGACCCTATATGTTGGGAACTGAAGAAAAGATCAAGTATGGTTAATGCTGCTGGTTCAAAGTTACTACTGCTTGAAGACTTAAAGGTTAGTACTACTGAGTATTACTACTGCTAGTAGAATTAATACTGCTAGTCATTGTTAGTACTGCTTGAACAAAGTTAGTACTGCTTAGCTAGTTAGTACTGCTAGTAGTTAGTACTGCTTAGTAGTTAATGCTGCTAGAAGAAGTTAATGCTGCTGAGCATAGTTAGTGTTGCTTATATGATCTGTATGAACAGAATGACAGCTGGAAAGAATGAAGATATTCATGGAAGCTTAGAGATATACATGGAAGATATACTGAAGATTTGTTTATTTATTGTAATTATCTTTTTCTTTTGGTATATATATAGAAGTTATAGAATATTCATTCATTCTAAGTTCTAGAGAGAAATCAACCTCAAGGCATAGTTCCTAATTCTAGAGAAGTAGAATTCGTATTGGTGAGCCTGTTCATCAATATTGAGGTTGAGTGTGTAATCTTGTAACTTCAAAGCATTCAATACAAGTTTACAGTTTGTTATACATATCTTACTGTGTATTGATTTACTGTTTCATTAAATATCAAAGTGTTATTCCGCAAACTTCTTTGATATTGTTTCTGAGAATTAATTCTTGTTGAGAATTCGATCCTGACAAGTGGTATCAGAGCTAAACTCTCTCAGAAACATCTATTCATCATGGACAATCTTGCAGAATCAAGCAGTACTTTGGTCTCAAAAGTTCCAATGCTTAGACCCAATGAATTTGATATGTGGAAGATCAGAATCAAGCAGTACATACTCCTTACTGACTATTCTATGTGGGACATCATAGAGAATGGTCCTTCTGAAGAAGGAAAGATTGGTGCAGATGGAAAGAGAACACCACCAAAAACTGATGCAGATAGAAAGATCAGACAGACAGAGATGAAAGCCTTGAGCACCTTGCTCTTGGCTATTCCCAATGAATATCAACATCAGTTCTGTAACTGCACTGATGCAGAGATGCTCTGGAATGCTCTGGAGAAGAGATTCTCTGGTACCAAAAGTACCAAGAGAAATCAGAAAGCCATTCTGAAACAACAATATGAAAACTTTATGTCAACCAAGAATGAGTCCATGACTCAAACTTTTGACAGGTTCAACAAACTTATTGGTGAACTAACCACAGTGGGAGTGCAAATTGATCAAGATGATCTGAACAGAAAGTTTCTAAGGTCCTTGAGTGATGAATGGACCATGTATACTGTGTCTTTCAGACAGAATGATCAACTGGAAGAAAAGGAACTTGATGATCTCTATAATGATCTAAGAGTTTTCGAATCTGAGGTAGAGGCCAAAAAGAGGCCTTCTGGGTATGTTCACAATGTTGCACTCCTCTCAGCATCAACTGATTCTACATCCAACCCTGAATCAGTTAGTGCTGCCAATGGAACAAACCAAGAGAAAGGCACTGAAACTGTGTTTGAGGCCTTTCTGGCAAGTCATGGAAACTCTTCTCTCATTAATGATGACTTGGAACAACTCCATCCAGATGATCTTGAAGAGATGGACATTAAATGGCAGATGGCCATGCTCTCCATGAGAGTTAAAAAGTTCATCAAAAGAACTGGGAGGAACAACTTCTCCCAAAGAAGAGAAGATGGAGCAGGATTTGACAAGTCTAAGGTGGAATGCTACAAATGCCATCAAAAGGGACACTTTGCTAGAGAATGCAGAAGTGGAATGTCTTAAAATAACAACCAACAACAAGCTCAATCTGGAAGCTTCAATAACAACAGAAACTCTGCACAAGCCCTTGTCTCTCAACAAGGTATGGGGTTTGATTGGAGTGATCAAGCTGAAGAGGCCATCCAGAATCAAGCTCTAATGGCAGAGGTGTCAGATCTCCCAACAGAGGTAACTTCCAATCTTTGTACTCAAAATTGCATTAACACTGTTAAAAGGTATAGGGATCACAACCAGAACATGAGTGATGACCTTAAAAGATTGGAAAAAGACATAAAAGATTATGTGAGGATTGTTGAGAGATTTGAAGAGCAGATTAAGGGTTTTCAAGCTAATGAGCTTCAACACTCTTATGACACAAATTACTGGAAGTGGGAAAAGAAGGACTTAGAACTTCAACTGACCAGATCTAAAGAAGAGAGTGAAAAGCTAAGAGGAGAGCTAGCTAAAGTCAAACTTGATGTAGAAAAGTTTTCTAATGCTTCCAAAGCAATGGATTCTTTGTTACAAACTCAGATTCATGATAAACTGAGAAGAGGAATAGGGTACAATAACACACCACCACCCTATAACAACAACTACATCCCTCCTAGTTCAGATTTGTTAGAAACAAGGGATAGGAAGGATCTACCTAAGGGAGCAACTGAGATAGATCCCTTAGATAAAGTGGTTGTTAAGGATAACACTGAGAAAGAAGTTGTCAAGGATAAGGACAATACTGTAAGTGGTGAGATTCCTATAGAAAACCACATAATCACTAATGAGGGATGTGGAAAGCACTGGACCAGGTCCAAAGAGATAGAAAAGACTGAGGGAAAGAACAAAAAGGTTCACTATAAACAGACCACTGTTGTGAACCCTATCCCTTGCAAGCAGTGTGCATGCAATAAATCTGAGCCCCAAAAACATGATAAACCAAGGGGAAATCAGAGAAACTGGAACAATCAATTGGCACAAAAACAAGGGGTTGATCTGAAAAAAATTAATAGACCAAAACCCTGTTTTATCTGTGGTAAGCTGAACCACATTGCCAAATACTGCTACTTTAATCCTATGAACCAAAGGATGAATTTTCAAAGACCTACTCAAAAATCCTTTGGTTATAGGAAGAAAGAAAAGAACCATGTGGCTAAGAAAATTGTTAAAACTAAAAGCCACATGAAGAAACAGAACATGGAAGATAATGTCAAGATGTGGATTCCAAAATGTACTAAAACTGTTAGTACTGCTACTACAAATAATGCTGCTAACAGTGATAGTACTGCTAGAAGCAATACTGCTGCTAGCAATGTTAGTACTGCTGACATTGTTAGTACTTCTATAAATGTTAATACTGCTAACTCAGTTAGTGTTGTCAACAAGGTTAATATTGCCAAACCTGTTAGTACTGCTAACTCTGTTAGCACTTCTAAAGATAGTGTTGCTTCTAGTATTAGTGATGCTCAGCCAATAATCTTGACAAAGTATTCAAATACTAAGTGTTCTGATTTTAAAAATCTTGTCAAGAAAGAATGCAAGTATTTTGATGAGAAAGGGGTACCCAATACCACTTTGGCTTGGGTTCCTACTTCATACTAACTGATCTATCTTATGTGCAGGGCAACCAACAGCTCAAGGGAAAGAGCATATGGCATGTTGATAGTGGTTGCTCTAGGCACATGACAGGTAACATGTCATGCCTACAGGATTTCAAGCATATCAATGGAGGACATGTTGCATTTGGGGATAATCTTACTGGTGGTAAGATAAGTGGAAAAGGTAATGTCACAAAAGGTAAGATGACATTTAAGGATGTCTACTATGTTGATCAATTGAAATACAACCTGTTAAGTGTATCACAGGTTTGTGACAAACAACATAGTATATTATTTACAAATACTGAATGTATGATCCTTGCTCCTGGGTTCAAGGTAGTTGATGAAAGCATGATACTACTTAGAACTCCAAGAAAGGAAAATGTTTATTGTCTAGATTTGGACAATGTTGATAGTGATTCATCTCTAAATTGTCTTGTTTCAAAAGATTCTATAGATGAATCCTCTCTTTGGCACAGAAGGATGTGTCACATGAATTTTAAGACTATGAACAAACTTGTTAAAAACAACCTTGTAAGAGGTTTACCATCTAAAGTCTTTTCATGTGATGATCATTGTGTTGCTTGCCTTAAAGGCAAACAGCATAAAACTTCTCATAAAACCAAAGAGATAAACTCAATTTCTTCTTGTCTCCAGTTACTGCATATGGATCTGTTTGGTCCTACAAATGTTATAAGCATTGGCAAGAAATCTTACTGCTTGGTTATTGTTGATGATTACTCAAGATTTACTTGGGTATATTTTCTAAGGACTAAGGATGAGACAAATGGACTGATCAAATCCTTTATCCTAAGAATTGAAAACCAAACTAATCAAAAAGTAAAAGTCATTAGATCAGATAATGGAACTGAATTCAAAAATCTTGATCTAAACACCTTTTGTGAAGAAAAAGGCATTGAGAGACAATATAGTGCTCCTAGGACTCCTCAACAGAATGGTGTTGCTGAAAGGAGAAATAGGACACTAATAGAGGCTGCTAGATCTCTGTTGGCTGATTCAAAACTGCCAATTACCTTCTGGGCTGAAGCAGTTAATACTGCTTGTTATGTCCAAAACAGAGTTCTAGTGGTCAAGCCTAAGAACAAGACACCATATGAGCTTTTAAATAAAAGAAAACCCTTTATTGGCTTTTTCAAACCTTTTGGGTGTCCTTGTACAATTCTCAATACCAAAAATCACTTAGGTAAGTTTGATAGCAAGGCAGATGATGGATTTCTTGTTGGGTATTCATCTCAGAGTAAGGCCTACAGAGTTTTTAACTCATCTTCTAGAATAATTGAAGAAAGTGACAATGTCGAATGCAATGAGAACACACCAAATCCTATTGGGTCTGGTCCTCAGTGGCTATTTGACATTGATTCACTAACTAACTCTTTTGGTTTCAGTAGTGATTATGCAGGTTCAGGATGTGGAGGATCAGGGACTACACAGGTTCAAGAAAGTATATCTAAATCTGTGATCTTTCCCATACCCACAGTGAATTGCTTTGAAGACTGTGAAAAGGAACCATCTACTGGACCAAGTCAGAGTGAAGAAGAAGGTAGAGATGAGGAGACTCCAGAAAATAAAGAATCAGAAGTGGCTGCTGACAACACTTCAGTTGAGGTGAATGACTCTAATCTAGAGGCTGGACTTAATGAAGAACATAGTCATAACACCAGAGTACAAAAGAATCATCCTCCACAACTGGTAATAGGAGATATATCTTCTCCTATGATGACTAGACATCAAAGCAGGCTTCAAGAAATGCAAGATCAACAACATACAGTGCTTTCTTGCTTTCTATCCCAGCTTGAGCCTAAAAAGGCACATGATGCTATGAAAGAATCTAGCTGGATAGAAGCAATGCAAGAAGAACTGTTACAGTTCAAGCTACAAGATGTATGGGATCTAGTAGACCTTCCTAAAGGTCACAGAGCAATTGGCACAAAGTGGATCTTCAGGAACAAGATAGATGAAAGAGGAATTGTCATAAGGAACAAAGCAAGGCTGGTGGCTCAAGGGTATACTCAAGAAGAGGGTATAGATTATGAAGAAGTCTTTGCACCTGTGGCTAGGATAGAAGCAATCAGATTATTCCTAGCCTATGCTTCTTACATGAATTTCAAAGTCTATCAAATGGATGTCAAAAGTTCATTTCTCTATGGCTCAATTGAAGAGGAGGTATATGTCTGTCAACCACCAGGGTTTGAAAACCCAAGCTATCCAGACAGGGTATACAAATTGAAGAAAGCACTTTATGGACTACATCAAGCTCCAAGAGCATGGTATGACACTCTGTCATCCTATCTCTTGGAAAATGGCTTTGAAAGAGGAGTCATTGATAAGACTCTATTTATCAAAAGAAAGAAAAAGGATATCTTATTGGTCCAAATCTATGTTGATGATATTATATTTGGATCCACAAGAGACAACATGTGCATGGAGTTTGAGGACCTAATGCATCAAAGGTTTAAAATGAGTTCCATGGGGGAACTTACTTTCTTCCTTGGACTCCAAGTTCAACAGAAGTCAGATGGTATCTTCATCTGTCAATCCAAGTATGTGCAAGACATTCTAACCAAGTTTGGTTTCTCAGAATCAAAACCTGCAAGCACACCTATGGAGACACACAAACAGATAACAGCAGATCTTGAGGGGGAGGATATGGATGTGCATCATTACAGATCCATGATTGGCTCTCTCATGTATCTCACAGCATCAAGGCCAGATATAATGTTTCCAGTCTGTGTATGTGCAAGATTCCAAGTTAGGCCAAAGCAATCTCACTTTCAAGCTGTTAAGAGGATATTCAGATATCTCAAAGGGCAACCCAGATTGGGACTTTGGTATCCTCATGACTCACCCTTTGACCTAATAGCATACTCAGACAGTGATCTAGGTGGGGCAAACTTGGACAGAAAATCAACTTCTGGAGGATGTCAGTTTTTGGGTGCTAGACTAGTTTCATGGCAGTGCAAGAAACAAACCACAGTGTCCACATCTACAACAGAGGCAGAGTACATAGCAGCTGCAAGTTGCTGTTCTTAAGTCTTATGGATTCAGAATCAAATGCTGGACTATGGGGTAACCTTTCTACACACTCCCATTTTTATTGATAATAGCAGTGCTATCAGCATTGTGAATAATCCTGTCAAGCACTCTAAGACAAAGCACATTGAGATCAGGTATCACTTCATAAGAGACTGTAATGAAAAGAAACTTGTTCAAGTTGTGAAAGTTCATACTGACAACCAGTTTGCTGATCTATTCACCAAAGCTTTTGATGTGGGTAGATTCACTTTCTTGGTAACAAGTGTGGGAATGATCAACTCTGAATAAGCTTTCTCTCAAAAAGTGGTTAAATATCTGAATATTATAGATTCTTGGTGTTACTAATCTATCTTTGCAGGGCATACATAGCAGTACTCAATTCAGCCTAAGTTTCAATGAGTAAGTATGGTTAATACTGCTAGTTAATTAATATTGCTAGTGGTTAATACTGCTAGTGGTTAATACTGCTAGAGAGTTAATACTGCTCTCAGTTAATACTGCTCGCAGTTAATACTGCTAGTTAGTTAATACTGCTCGCGGTTAATACTGCTCGCAATTAATACTGCTAGTTAGTTAATACTGCTCGTAGTTAATACTGCTAGTTAGTTAATACTGCTCTCAGTTAATACTGCTCGCAGTTAATACTGCTAGTTAGTTAATACTGCTCGCGGTTAATACTGCTCACAGTTAATACTGCTAGTTAGTTAATACTGGTCGCAGTTAATACTGCTAGTTAGTTAATACTGCTCGAGGTTAATACTGCTCGCAGTTAATACTGCTAGGTAGTTAATACTGCTCTAGGTTAATGCTGCTTATGTTACAAATACTATAAATACCCTTTGCTCGCCTAAACGTTCATAACGACTCTTTGCATACTGTTCACTTGCGCTCTAAACCTTTCTCTCTCAAGTACCACGTCTTTCAGGCAAGAACATCCCAGTTCAATGGCATCCATGGCATTCATAGACGAGCACAATGAGATCGCGATGCTACAAAAGCCAAAGCAAGCTGCAGGATTTCATCAAATTGTGGATTTCCTCAAGTCGAGCCATATTGCTCATGCTCTTACTGTTGCTCCTACAATCTATATCGAGCATCAAAGGCAGTTCTGGGCTAATGCCACCATTGTTGCTGAGAATGGTGTGTAGATGATCAAGACAAGGGTGTGTGACCAACCCTTAACAGTTACTGAAGAAGTTATTCGCATCAGTCTACGTCTAGACGATGCCTCTGGTATAACTTATATCCCAAATGATGAACTGTTCTCATCCCTTACAAGAATGGGGTATGGAGGCCCATTGGGTGTTTTCAAATTCTCTAAAGCCAAATTTTCACCCCAATGGCGTTTCTTTGTCCATACTCTCATGCACTGCATCTCCAAAAAGACTACTGGATGGAGTGAGTTCAGCATCACCATTGCTTATGCTTTGGTCTGTTTGGCCACTGCCAGAAGGTACAATTTTTCACAAATGATTTTCAGTGATCTTGTATCAAACATGGGAAACAAAAAGAGTTTCTTTATGTATCCCAGGTTTGTTCAAGAAGTTATTACTCATGTATTGACGGATATACCTCAACATGTTGGGGTATATGTACCTAAACCCCCCAAAGGCAAGGTTTTCTCAAATATGAGAAGATCTGCTGGGGACTCTGAAGGAGTTGACACCCCATTGTTCTCTACAATGATGGTGGTGTCCCAAACCAATGAAGGTATGGCAGCAGGGTCAAGGCCCCCATTAGACCATCCTACTGCTAGCCAATCCCAACCTTCCCACTCAAAATTAATTCCCCAGTCCTTTCTTGAAAAACCAACCTCTCCTATCACCCAAACTTACAGGAGGAAACAGGTAAAGAAGGCTCCTTCCCTTCTTGTACCATCATCCCCCAAGCCTTTAAGCCCTCTAAAGGAGAATTCTCCTTTAGGGAATATCCATAGGGAAACCAAAGGGGTGTCTCCCAACCCCAAGGAGGTGCTCTCTACTGAGGAGGAAGAGCATATGGGTGATGAGGCTGCCACTACTCCTGCTAGCACAGAGGAGGAAAGTGGTAACATCAATAAGACCTCCCCCATGGCAACTTTGAATGAGCAATCATTTGAAGGTCCCTGGTGCCAAGAAACCAAGGGGGTGGATAGTGCTTCTGCTAGGCAGAAGACATCCACTTATAGAAGATCCAATGATCCTTCAATAGGGGGTAACACTCCTGGAGAAGGTGAGGACAGATATAACTATGATGAATTGATGGAAACAATGGGTAACATTAACCAAGATGTCATCAAACAAGGCAAAGAGATAGAAGAAATGAAGCTGGTCATTCTGTCACAACAAGTACAGATTGCTAAGCTAAAGAAGATGGTGATCAGTATGGTACAGAGAAAGAAGAGAAAGCAATTCCAACTAAGGAGAAGGAAACCTGAGAAAGATGCTCCCAAAAAGGGGGAGATCAACATGGAAGAAGCCACAAGAGAGGGGGAGCTTGATGGAGAGAAATTTGCTGTTGAGGGGGAGCAAGAAGCAGAAACTGTTAGTGCTGCTGAAACCTCACAAGCAGCAGTAACAGAGTTATCACCAACAGAAATTGAAGTAGCTGAAATGCTAATCAAAGCAAAGAATGACACTCCCAAAGCAAAGGGAGTGGTCATAAATGAAGGGGGAGATAAGAAATCAGAACAGAAAGACATGGTTGCAGAAGCAAAGAATAAGGGAAAAGCAAAGATGATGGAATCTGATCAACCTGTCAAAAAGCAAAGGTTAGTTGAATCAGATGAAGCCTTAGCCAGGAAGATGCAGGAGGATATTGAAAAGGAAGAAAGAGTTCAGGTGGAAAAGGACAGGGAGATGGCAAAGGCTCTAGCTGCTGAATTAAATGAAGCATATCAGAAAGGGCTTGAAACTGAGAAAGCTAAACAAAGGGCCATAAGCTTGAGAAAGGCTATGATAGCAAAATCAAGTGCAAAGAAAAGAAGACCTTCACAAACTTACCTTGCCACTCAGGAAAGAAACAAAATGATAACTTTCTTGAGGAGTGCAATTGGGGTAAAGAAAGAAATGTTTGTGAAGATGACTTTTGATCAAATCAAGGATCTTTATGAAAAAGAAATGGGGAAGCTGAAGAGTAATGAAAAGGATAGAGTAGAGTTTGAAAAGAAGGCCAAGGAGAGTAATGATGTGAATATGAATCAACCATTCCCTGAGAGTGAAGAGGGGACTCCTATCAAAGAAAGGGCAGAGAACAAGGAAGAAAAGAAGAAGGAAACTACTTTAGTGCAGGTTCAAAAGACTTTGAAAAGAACCAAAATGATGGCCAAAAGAAAGAAAAGTGTAAAGAAGCCTAGAGTAGAAGAAGAGCAAAAGGTTGCTGAAGAAGAAGAGGCACCTCAGAATGAAGCTAACTCTCAGGAAGTATCACAGAGTTCAAATGTAAACATGTACATGGTGGTAATGGATAAAATTCCAAAGCCTATTTCAGCAGAACCTGTTGGTATAAAGCCTCCTGAGGTCATTCAATGGGATACATTGACAGTGGATGGAAAGGAGTACATCAGGCTGAAGAGAAAAGATGAGAAATATGAAGTGTACAGCACTTGGAGTAAGATTGTCAGAACCTGTTCAAGGTCTGATATTGAAGAAATGTTTGCAATAGGGATGAAGTCATATGCAGATGAACTAAAAGCTCCAGAGATTTCAATTAAAAAGCTGGTAATGGAGTATCTGTGTATGATGTTCAAACCTGATGAAGTAGAGGAGGTAATAAGAAATGTTTTTCAAACAGTGAATAATTGGACTCTATATGAAACTAGTGGAGTATATGCAGTGACTTTGGATTTAAATCACACTGAGTACTTCCTAGTGGATAGAGTGTACAATCATAGCAGATTGAAGCTTCATGCCATGCTAAAGAAAAAGCTAGGGTGTATTCCAGATTCAGAGATGGCTAAATACTTGATCCAAAGAACCATCAATCAGAGTTTGGGATTGGATGCAAATACTGGAATGTAGACCATTATGAAGTTTTGGAAGCATCTTGAAGAGTATCTTGAAGATTAATTCTGAAGAACTTGACTTCTTTTCTTAAAAGTCAAGTTAGGGGGAGATTGTTGGGAACTGAAGAAAAGATCAAGTACGGTTAATGCTGCTGGTTCAAAGTTACTACTACTTGAAGACTTAAAGGTTAGTACTGCTGAGTATTACTACTGCTAGTAAAATTAATACTGCTAGTCATTGTTAGTACTGCTTAGCTAGTTAGTACTGCTAGTAGTTAGTATTGCTTAGTAGTTAATGCTGCTAGAAGAAGTTAATGCTGCTGAGCATAGTTAGTGATGCTTATATGATATGTATGAACAGAATGACAGCTGAAAAGAATGAAGATATTCATGGAAGCTTAGAGATATACATGGAAGATATACTGAAGATTTGTTTATTTATTGTAATTATCTTTTTCTTTTGGTATATATATAGAAGTTATAGAATATTCATTCATTCTAAGTTCTAGAGAGAAATCAACCTCAAGGCATAGTTCCTAATTCTAGAGAAGTAGAATTCGTATTGGTGAGCCTGTTCATCAATATTGAGGTTGAGTGTGTAATCTTGTAACTTCAAAGCATTCAATACAAGTTTACAGTTTGTTATACATATCTTACTGTGTATTGATTTACTGTTTCATTAAATATCAAAGTGTTATTCCGCAAACTTCTTTGATATTGTTTCTGAGAATTAATTCTTGTTGAGAATTCGATCCTGACACTATATATATATATATATATATATATATATATATATATATATGAATATACAACACATAGAGAGTAAATTACATGTTTGGTCCTTAAGGTTTTTATTACATGTTTGGTCCCTACGATTAAAATGACCAAAATGTCCTCTTAGTTAAAATATTTAACAGAAAAATCTAACAGAGTTAGTGACAAGGGACCCAATGCCTTATAAATTGCAAACCACAAGGGATGAAATCCATAGATATTTCAAAAATAGGGACCCGAAGTGTTAAAACACATAAACCATAGGGACCAAATATGTAATTTAATCTATATGATATAATAGATATTATATTATAGAGGAAGTTGCAATTTTGGTCTCTGTGGTGTGTTGTTGTTTTTTTTTGGTTTTGGTCCTACATTTATTACAAGAAAAAAAACCCGTGGTATGCAAAAATGCTTGGTTTTGGTCCCCCACTAACAAAAGTCATTTTATCTCTGAAATATTTATTGAATTTTTTTTTAATTTATTTTCAACCCTAAAAACTTATCCCCATCAAGATCTCTCTCTCTTTCTGCAACCGACCTTCACACCACAACCAAAACTATGACACCTCACCCCTTCCCCTTCATGTCTCCAACACCCACACCGTCTTGGCACCTCATATTCTTCGGTGAATGCCGCCACCCACTCCCATTTGTTGGATCGTTGCCTTTTCTAGAAATCCAAACTCGAAGCCAAAGTTATGTTGTGTCTAGCATCAGCTATGGATAAGCAACACACTTTGTCATTTATCTTGACCAGTGTCGTCTCTCACTAACCGAAATATCCTCGCCCAAAACTCTCTTTTTTTGATGGGTTTTAATTGATGTAGTTTTGGTTTCAGATCGATGTTTATTTGGACTAAGGTTGGAGTATATTGAGTGGTTAATCTGAATCTATCTAGGTTTTGAATATGGTCATCTTCATAACCTACTCATCCACGACTTTATTTAAGGTTTGATTTTAGTTTAGAATCTCATTGAGTTTTAGGATTTGATTTAGGGATTTTTATTTAGATTTAGGGGTTTTAGTTTAGAGTTAGGGATTTTGAAGAATCTTATTTCACCTGTGAAATGAATTTGATTTATGTGTGCACATGTTTTCTTTGTTTATCTATTTGTGTTTGATTTTATAGTGTTATAAATGTTGTTGATTGTGTTATGGGTGGATGGTGGTGGTTGTGGTTGTAAAAAATAAATTATAAAAACAATTTCAGTATATGTTGTTGTCATCGCATATTTCAGAGATAAAATGACTACTTTATCCTCATATGCAAGACATATGGGGGTTTGGGGGGGTGGGGTGAACAAACGGAATTTAACTTCCCTTAGTGGGACGGACCAAAACCAAGTATTTTTGCATATCATGGGGGGTTTTCTTACAATAAAAATTTTGTAAGGACCAAAATCAAGAAAGACAACAAATCACAGGGACCAAAATTGCAATTTGCTCTATATTATATTATATAATTAATAATTAGTAAATTATTAGTTTTTAATTTTTTTTAAAGAAAATAAGGATAATACAAAAAAAAGTCTAAAATACCTCTGACTTAACGGGTTGTTTTAGCGGTCGTTAGTGACAAGATCAAAACCAAGTAAAATATAAAACTGCAGTAGCAAATTTGTATTAAATGTACTTTAGGGATCAAAACCAAGAATTTTGAAAAACCACAGGAACAAAAATGAAGTGTACTCCACATATAATTAATACATAAAAGAGTAAAGTACAAATATCATTCGTGTGGTTATATCGGAATTATGGATTGGGTCCCCAAAAGAAATAATTATATCAATATTCACTAATGTTTCACTTTTGTTACGAATTGGGTCTCTTGTCATACCTCTAATAGTGGTTACTCCGTTAAATCCACAATTTTTTTGTATTTTTACATTTTCTTTCATTTCTATTTATAAAATAATAAAGTTATTATAGTTTATATTATTCAATGTATTATTTATTTACACACACACACACATATATATATATATATATGGGTTAAATCATGCGAGGACCAAAAAAATGTTGAGGACCGATATCAATCGTCCGTTTTAATCAAATGCCATTAAAAATGATGACATTTTTGTAATGTTTGTGAAAGTTCCACCTAATCTCATAACTAGTTTGGAAGTTTCAGGGTATTTTTGTAATATTTGTGAAATTTCAAATCACACGTCCTAATCCCATTGTCTTCTACAGTGCCTCCTCCCATCCTGCATACGTCGCCATATCCCCAACATCAAGAATAGATCCAGACCAAACCCATAACAACTATATATCTCCATTGCCGGAAACCATCTCCATCCATCTTTGTCGTCATTGGGGTGGGGCAGACGAGAATGTCTTCCTTCTTCACACATATCGAGATCAATTGATGCAATTTTACAGATACAAGATTCGGAATTCGAATTTCATCGAATTTTTGTATGTTTTTGATGAATCTTGCTAATATAGTATAAGATTGTTGTTAAAGAAAGAGAATCAAAGACAATGGCGAGGATCATCATCTATTATGTACGAAGGCTCCTTCTAATTCTGACGGTTCTCATCTTCCGGGCATAATCATCAACCTACATTCATTGTTCATTGCTTTTGATTGCTTATTGATCTCAGTCGAAGAGGTTCTTCCCGCTTCTTCTATTGTTACTTGATTTTTAATTACATATTGTTAATTTTTTTTATTGAGTTTGAATTGGTGTTTTGTACAGAATGATTAGATGTTTCTCGTTTTTTTTTTTGGTTGATTATTGGTTGTGATTCAAGGTTGATGAGCGCAAATTTGTAAGTTTAGATCCAGTTCATGGATTATAATACAACTCTAGAAAAAAATTCATATAGAAAACCCAACAACCACATTTTCCACATATTTACGGTTTTTTGTTTCCTAAAACTGTGTTTGATTTCATGGGGTGAAATAACATATAGATGAAAATTGTGTTTGATTTCATGTGGTGAAATAACACATAGACGGAAATTGTGTTTGATTTCATGGGGTGTGTAAGTTATTGTATGCCCACGACACATGTCACACAGGGATACTACTGAGGAGTATGTAAACCTATATAGTCGCACACAAGGAATACGTTTGCTTCCATCTTTAGAAACCCGAAATAAATCAATTTGTTAAAGAAAATAATTATTCTTGAAGGATAATTATGAAAATGTGTGTTAAACTATAATTATGATAATTACAAGGTTTAAACGTAATTATGATAATTACCGGGTATTATCTGTAAATGTATATAATTATCTTAAAGTTTAAGATAATTATATATATAGAGTCGGGTTCAAACGAGAACGGTACCTTTTTAAAAGAACACGAGAACTAACAAAATCATTAGTGATTTTACATTAACACACGAAAAAAGGACTTTGGTCGCGGCTTCAGGCCCGCGTAGCTTTTTTGCACGTCAATGTAAAATCACTAATGATTTTGTTAGTTCTCATGTTCTTTTAAATAGTTACTGTTCTCGTTTGATCCCCCATATATATATATATATATAGGAAAATTCAAATGAAAACTCATTTTTCATTGTGCACGTGAGGACAAATCTCAGTCATTCGATCTTTTTTGATCCAACAACTCATATTAATTAGAGTTTTTGATTTTAAAATGCTTAGGGGTAAAAATGGAAGAAAATTTAAACACACGCATACCACATTTGACTTTTTATTTTATTTTTTAATTAAAAACTTTTTACCCAATTAAAGTTTTGTTAGAGCATAAATATGTTGGATACAAGATCAAGAAAACTGAAGGTCAAAGTTCAAAGTCAAAGCCTTTTGTAATAAAAGTCAAAGTATTGTATTTGTATTTTACTTTCCTTGTTTTAGTTGTAGGTATAAATAGTTTCATTTCCTTTGTAAAATTGTAGTTAACAGAGTTAAGAAGCCAGATTGTAATATCTGAGAAAGAGAGAGATTCGTAGAGAGAGAGAGAGAGTTCTAGAGAGAGAAAGTTGTAAATTGTGAATTGAAAGTGAAATCAAAACAGATAATTGATTCTTGTTTGTGTTTTTGTTTGTTTAATTGTGTTTAGAAACTAGATTCAGGGACACACAATTGGTATCAGAGCCGATCCAAATCAAAAATCAAGAAAATCAGAATGTTCGTATCTGTGTTCGTCGATGTCCAGGTTGATTTTGAGTTTTAGTGTGTTTTTGGAGCTGTAAATGATTAGGTTTTGTTAGAAACGTGTTATCGATCGAGTCTGTATAAGTTTTAGATCAATTTGCACTGTATTTGATCGTTAATTTTGATTTTAGTTGAGTTTGAAGTTCACGAGTCTTGTGCACTGTAATTGAGTCGATTTATACATTTTTGTGTATTTGATCGAAATTAGTCATTAAGTTTGTGTTCTAGTTGTTTAGACGAGTGAATTGTCAAAGTTTCGAGTTAGATTTCTAGGTCTAAATGAGTTTTTAGTGTGATTTTGGTCGATTTGAGAGGTTTGCGCTTGTTCGTCAAGGTTTGCGGGTCATTCATCAAGGTTTGCGTTTCATTCTTCAGAGGTTTGCGTTTCATTCATTGAGAAAGTTCGAGAAACGAGAAGTGTGTTTTGCGGGTTTAATGACAAACGCAAAGTAGGGTTTGCGTCTCTAACTACAAACGCAAAGTTGGGTTTGCGTTTGTAACGTGAACCGCAAAGTGAAGGTTTGCGATTCCTTCTTGAAACGCAAAGTAAGGTTTGAGTTTGTCTCTAGAAACGCAAAGTGATGTTTGCGTCTTCAACAAGAACCGTAAAGTTAAGGTTTGCGTTTCCCTCTTGAAACGCAAAGTGTGGTTTGCGCACCACACTAGAGACGCAAAGTGTAGTTTGCGCATCTCACTTAGACAAAATTTTCAAAATAGTAATATGGCCTTTAATAGTGAATTTTTTTCTCTAGCGGCGCTGCCCCTCGACCCCGCAAGGGCGTTGCCCCTTGACCCCACCCGCTAACCGGGTAGCGGGACCCCCGTGCTAAGTCTGCGAAGGGGGACATATTTCTGGTTGTGATTAAAATTTCTGATGTTATATTTCAAAGTTTTCTGTATTTTCTTGATTGTTTCATTTGGACTAACGATCAGTTTCTAGTTTCTTATTGCATATATTTTTCAAACAGGTTTAAACAAGATGACTTCCAAAGATGCTCTTTCCATTGGCACTGATGTCAAGCCTCCTGTTCTGTTCAAAGGAGAGTACGAACAGTGGAAAGACAGGTTTCTTGATTTTATAGACAGACATGCAAATGGAGAGAATATTATGCTGTCAATCACAGAAGGTCCTATGGTACCAATCACGGTTCAAATACCTGATGATGACTCGTCTGATAGTGAATATGGTACTGAGGAAAGAGATCAAAAGATGAAAACAGTGGCAGTAGATATCTCTCAGTATTCTGAAGAACAGAAAAGCCGATACAAAGTTGATAAACAAGCAAGATCCTTACTTCTTCAAAGTATCCCGAATGACATCTACATCAAGATAGACAACTACAAGGGAAATGCTAAGAAGATGTGGGATCAGTTGCAAAAGATGATGATGGGTTCCAAAGTTGGCAATCAAATGAAAGTGGCTAACTGCATAAATAGCTATGAGGAATTCAAAGCAAAAGAAAACGAGAGCCTAAAGGAAACCTATGAGAGGTTTGTGCTTCTTCTGAACGAACTCTCAAAGAACAAAGTGAAGAAGAAGCAAATTGAAAACAACGTCAAGTTTTTAAGCATTCTGCAACCTGAATGGAAGAAGCATACACATAGGATGAAGCAGATGAAGGATCTGAATGACATACCATTACATGAGGTGTATGAGACTTTGAGACAGAATGAAGAAGAAGTGTAAGAGAAAGGAGCTGAAAAAAAAGAAGGCAGAAAAGGTTCCTGATCCTATTGCGTTGGTAGCCGGAGAGAAAAAGAAAGAAAAGAAAGAGAAGAAGAAAAAGAAGAAAGTGCTTACAAGTTCTGAGTCTGAATCTGAATCTGATGGTGATGATGGAGAAAGCCTCAAACAGGCTATGTTGTTATTGACCCGTGCATTCCAGAAAAAGTTTTACAAGAAGCCGGGATCTAACTCACAGAGGTACTCTTCATCAAGTTCCAAGAATCTTGAGCACCGAGAAAGGGTGGAAGGAAGGAGATATGAAGAGAACAGATATGTTGAGAAGAAACCTGATGAAAGGAAGAAGTTCATGAATGACTACACTGTTGCAGAAAAGCCAGCAAGTGATCCAGTCAAATGCTACAACTGTGGCAAGATTGGTCATTTTGCAAAGGATTATAGAAAGCCAAAAGTTCGGAATTCTCAATACTATCAGAACAAACTACTCTTGGCAAAACAGCAAGAAGCAGGCATTGCTTTAATGGCGGAGAACGAATTTTGGCTAGATCATTCAAAAGGTGAAGATGAAGAGAAGGAAGAAACTGCTCATCTCTGTCTTATGGGAAAAGAAGTGAAGTATGATGAGTCAGATGACGAGACAGCTGATGAGGTATTAAAATTAACTGAAAAAGATTTTGTAACCAAAATGGAAGCTATGATGATTGAGCTTAATGATCTTCAAGTAAAACTGAAGAAAGAAAAACACAGAGTTGCTAAAAGAAACAATAAGATCTTTGAACTCAATAAGTCTGTTATTAGGAACAAATATCTGATTGATTCTTTACGTAAGTCTGCTTCTGATTCTAAATCTAAAGTAAATTGTTTTGAAAAGAAGATTTCTGACTTTGAAGTTAAAGTTTCTAAATATGAGTTTGAAAAGAAAGAATCTGCTCTAATTGTTCATAAACTGCAGGTTGAGAACAAGCTTTTGAATAAGAAGGTAAATGGTCTGGAAGCCAAACTTTAGCATTAGGACAAAAAGATCAAACCATTTTTCTTAATGCACCTGATGAAGAGGCTGATGTTAAGGAAAAATGGGGACTTGGTTTTAAAAACCCCCATTACTTAAAGAAAGCCATCAGAAAACAACCAACATTATATAATTTTGATTTTCTTGCTTGTGCTGGTAAACATACTCATTTAAAACCCAAATTTGTTACCAAATTACCGGAAGAAGTTGAGGCCAAAGAAACTGAAAATAGAAAGAATGTGAAGAAAATGCAACTACCATTTAACTATGCAAAGTTAAATGATAGTTATCTTTCAGAAACATCAAAAGTTCTTTCAAACGATTATTTTGCTAGTTATTTTGTTTCTGAGATGAAGGAAAAACCTGCAATTGCAAAGGTTTATGTTCCTCCACTCATTCTTGAAAGCAAAATAGTTGAGTTGGAAAATGTTTTATCTGATGAAAAACTTTTGGTTGATATTCAACAAAATGTATTTTCTACTGTATTAAAGAACACGATTTTTCAATCTACATCTACAAAGTGTTCTAAAGTTTCTAAGGCACCTCAAACTTCGTCTGATAATTTTGATGACTTATTTGAGTCTGCAAATGACTTTCTTAATTCTGATGATGGGTGCATAGAAGAAATTGATATGTTTGACTTCAATGCTCTTCTTCCTGATCATTCTACTTGTCTTACAAATGAAAAGGTGTTACCAAGTGTTCTTAAAACTGCTAAATCATCAACTAAGGTTGATGAATCAGTTTCTGTAACTGCTGATTATTATTCTCAAAGTAAGAAACATAAGAAACAGCGATTACAGAAACAGAAACACACTGGTACACAAAAGAAAACTCAGTCTCAGAAATCTGCTTTTTCTAATAGATCTAAATCTTTTGTTTCAGATATAAGCAAGAAAAGGTCGAAAGCTCGAACTGAATGGCGACCAAAAAGGAAGGATGATGAGAAAGCTGAATCAGTTTCTGATAATTCTTGTAATAGATCAGTTAGTAGTGATACTGATGTAGTTGATCAATTTGCTTCAAATAAACAAAACCTTGTAACTTCTTACAAGCGGTATTCAATAAAGCAATTGATTCAATTATCTCCTATTTCTACTACATTTTATTATTATCGAAAAAATGATTTTGCTTATTCTCATAATTCTTCTGATTGGTTCGGATCTTATCATGTGTATTCTTCAAGATCAAATATTTTTAAAGGTTTTCAAAAGAACAGAGGGTCCATTTTCAAGTGGATACCAAAATCTTGTGCTAATCTGTTAGGGCCCGTTTTTAAATGGGTACCTAAATCTATTGTCTCCTGATTTCTCTTGCAGACCCGACATATGTGGTACTTGGACAGTGGATGTTCCAAGCATATGACTGGGCAAAAAGCTTTATTGTCTAATTATACAGAGAAATTCAGTGGAAATGTCAGATTTGGAAACGATCAGCTTTCACCAATCCTAGAATATGGTGACATCATTCAAGACAACATAACGATTAAGAAGGTGAGTTATGTCGAAGGTCTAGGGCACAACTTGTTCAACATCGGTAAATTCTGCGACAAAGGGTTAGAGGTCAATTTCAAAGCTAAGAGATGTTCGGTTCGTTCTGATATCTACTCCACTCCCTCATGAGCATCGCTGGACCAAAGATCATCCATTACATCAAGTAATTGGAGATTTTGACAAGCCTGTACAAACGAGGTCAGCGACTCTTAATCAATGTATGCATGACTCATTTCTCAGTAAGATTGAGCCAACGCGAGTATCAGAGGCCCTTGCTGATTCGGACTGGGTATCTGCTATGCAAGAAGAGATCAATCAGTTTGAAGCCCTAAAGGTTTGGAGATTAGTTCAAAAACCAGAAGGTAAAACCGTGATAGGAACTAAATGGGTATTCAAGAATAAAAAGGATGAAGATGGTATCGTCATAAGGAACAAAGCTAGACTTGTTGCCAAAGGTTACCGGCAAGAGGAAGGCATAGACTACGATGAGACGTATGCTCCAGTAGCGCATATAGAAGCAATCCGCATGTTTCTAGCCTACGCAACTCATAAGAATTTCACAGTCTTTCAGATGGATGTGAAAACAGCTTTTCTGAATGGCATTCTTAAAGAGGAAGTGTACGTGTCTCAACCAGAAGGGTTCGTCAATCCAGAGAAGCCAGATCATGTTTATATCTTGGACAAAGCCCTCTATGGTTTAAAACAAGCCCCTCGAGCATGGTATGACGTTTTATCTAAATTCTTGGTCAAGTCCGGTTTTTCTAAAGGTAAGATTGATACTACTTTATTCATCAAAAAGGAAAAAGCTGATATTATTCTTATTCAGATTTATGTTGATGATATAATATTTGGTTCTACAAATCCAAAATTTTGCAAAAACTTTTCTAACCTCATGGTGTCACTTTTTCAAATGAGTATGATGGGAGAGATGAATTTCTTTCTCGGATTACAAGTTAAGCAGTTTTCTACGGGGATTTTCATTAACCAATCTAAGTACATTTTGGACATTCTTCGGAAGTACAAAATGGAAAATTGTAAACCTATTGGAACCCCAATGGCACCAGGCACTAAGATTAACATTGATCATTCGGGTAAAAGTATTGATGTTAGAACTTATAGAGGTATGATAGGGTCGTTAATGTATCTTACATCTAGTAGACCAGATATTATGTTTTCAACATGTTTATGTTCTAGATATCAGGCTGCTCCCAAAGAATCTCATTTGGCTGCTGTCAAACGGATTTTTAGATATCTGAAGGGGACTGCAGACCTTGGTCTGTGGTATCCTAAGGATACTGGGTTTCAACTGACTGCCTATTCAGATGCAGATCATGCAGGTTGCATGTTGGACAGAAAGAGTACTTCAGGTCACGTTCAATTTCTTGGAGACAAGCTCGTTAGCTGGGCATCAAAGAAACAATTATGCGTTTCCACATCGACTGCTGAAGCAGAGTATGTAGCTGCTGCCAGTTGCTGCTCTCAAGTCTTGTGGATGCGAACACAGCTGCGAGACTATGGATTCAAGTTTGATAAAATTCCAATCTATTGTGACTCGAAGAGTGCAATCGCAATATCTGCTAATCCTGTCCAGCATACGAAAAACTAAACACATTGATGTCAGGTATCATTTTATAAAAGATAATGTAGAAAAAGGAACAATTGAACTTTATTTTGTAAAAACAGATTATCAGCTTGCAGATTTATTTACCAAACCATTAGATGAAAAGAGATTTAATTTTCTTGTCTCTAAGCTTGGTATGTTAAATCTTAAGACATAATCGGTTGTTACCTAATAAAGTTACATATTGTTATTTTTCATCATTTTCTTTATTTTTATGTCTGAAGGATATCTGCACTTTAATTGTTTGCTCATGATCTCAGGGGGAGTAAGAGAATATTTTAGATGATCTACATTATTTTGAGGGGGAGCATATCTAATTTCTGCATTTTACTTAAATGACAAATTTTTTTGTGTTGCATGATTTTAGGGGGAGCATATAAGTCAAGTCAAAAGGAGTAAGACTATGATTTCTGATTATTTCTGATCAGAACTCGTACTTTAATCGTTTTATTGCTTTATGTCATTTACATTTGAATAAATTTTGTGAATAAATTTTGACTAGACTTTGAGACTTATGCAGGATGAGAGAGGATGACACGATTATATCATTTTTGACTTAAGCATGACTTCATGAGATTTAAGACAAAGCTAAAAGGTAAATTTATTATCTTAATCTCAAATATATCTGAAAGAAGGACAACTTTCAGATATAGAAAACATGTTCTTAAAATGTTCAAACCACTTCCCGATTCTTAAACAGATTTTATAATTTGGAAGTGTGATTTTAAATGTTTTCATTTTATTTTTTTTTGTGCTTCAAAGTTTATAAACCGTGTGTTTCCAAAGATAAATACTTGTGTATTGTCTTTTCTATATACTTTCAAGTATTCACACACACCGGTTTATTTTTTGGTCAATTTGTTCTTACCATGTCTCATATTGAAACATAATTTCGATGGTAAGACAACCCGCTTGTATTTTAAAGAATTTTGAGCAATATTTCATTTCGAAACGTCATTTCAAGAATGTCTATATTTTTGTTTCGTATAGACAATATCCATTATTCTTGACCATAAGCCTTAATTGATATATAATTCATTTCTGATCATTTTCATACAATGTCAGATTTTCAAACAAGCCTTTTGCATTAATATTCATTCATTTCATATACTTGTTTGAAAATGCTTCAATGTCTAAAAATGCTCAAATCTTCATAATTATATTTTATGAGCATACATTCATCTGACATTTGTATATGAGCTTTAACTGCTAAAGTTAAACCATTTGAGCAACATCATGCTTATTAGGATATTATGGGTTTTTTGTGCTAGGAATTAATTGAAACTTCTATGAAATCACGTTAACCAGTGATTTCTACCCAAGAAGTTAATCCTTTAGTAATTGAGTGTGAGGAGTCTAAAAGAAATGAGTGTGGGTGTGATGAGGTAAAATGGAAAAGAGAGTTTGGTTAGATGTGCGTTTAATGATTAAAAGAAAGAGGGTGTGAGATCAGAGTAAAAGAATATCAAACTCTGCACCAACTACTTTCTGAGCCGGGCAGCCACATTACTAGCGTTTCACAATTCTTTGGTGAACGTTATTGAAACAGGCAACTAGCACATGCCAACTCTTGCTAAAACCCCACCAACCACTCATTTTCTTCTCAAAAAGAAAATGTTTCATATTTTCTGGGGACGCAACACATAATCTATCTGATTTTCATTTGGAAAATCTGGATATTGAAAAAGAAGGAAGTCTGCCCCACCTTCGCACTTCAATCATGCACATTGAGTCTGTGTTTATCTACTGTTGTCTCAGTGGTTTACACAATGTTGAGCATTTATAAGCAATTATTCGTGCTTAATTCTTTCTACACTTGCACGAACACACAAGGAATTTCTTTCTTTGTCATAACATTCATAGAAATTGCCTTTGTGGTGTTTCGATGATTGGATGGAAGCCCTGGGGGAGTGAACATCAAAAAGCTCCTTTATATTGTGTATTCGTTACTGACAGGCATTTTTAACTGATTCATCTGTTGATCCAGGAGTTACCTGTTCTTATTTTGTCTAGATTTGAAAAGATCTGGATGAATACATTGTTCGAATTGGCAAAGAATCAGAGGCTCAGTTGGAAAGATCAGTGGTCATAAAGAATTTCAAAGACATTTCTTGGTGAAAGTTTTGATGATACAGATGCTCAAATCATCAAAAAGGGGGAGATGAGATCAAGAAATGATAATGTTTTGAGAAATGATTTTCAGAAATGTCTAAGTCAAAAAAGTTCAAAGTAAAGATTTGAAGATTTGATGAAGATCAAAGAATTTCTGAAGTTTTTGAGGAAATTTTCTTTGAAGATTATTTGCTGAAAGCAATTCGAGCTGATTCTGAAGATAATTTCTTTCCAAAGTCTGTAAGTATTTTGTGAAAGATTTGAGGAGATTGTTAATAATTTGAAGACAGTCTTGGAAAGAATATAGTCAAAGAAAAAGGGGAGATTGTATTGACAGAGCTTAATGTGAAAACTGAATTGCTAGATCTTTCAACAGTGATCTGGAATCCAAAGGGGGAGATTGTTAGAGCATAAATATGTTGGATACAAGATCAAGAAGACAAAAGTCAAAGTTCAAGAAGTCAAAGCTGAGAAAATCAAATCTCATCAAAGTCAAAGCCTTTTGTAATAAAAGTCAAAGTATTGTATTTGTATTTTACTTTCCTTGTTTTAGTTGTAGGTATAAATAGTTTCATTTCCTTTGTAAAATTGTAGTTAACAGAGTTAAGAAGTCAGATTGTAATATCTAAGAGAGAGAGATTCGTAGAGAGAGAGAGAGGGAGAGTTCTAGAGAGAGAAAGTTTTAAATTGTGAATTGAAAGTGAAATCAAAACAACTAATTGATTCTTGTTTGTGTTTTTATTTGTTTAATTGTGTTTAGAAACTAGATTCAGGGACACACAAGTTTAAAATAAATTATCTTCAAAATTACTAATATTTTAATCAAACAAATTACATCAAAAAAACGAGAATTTCATGCTCTTCGATATGACATCCATCTCGATATAGTTTTTTTTGTTGTTTTAACCATTTTTTACGTGAAATGTTATATATGTGTTATATTCATAATGAATATTTATGTACGTTCAAGTTTGTACAACGCCTCAACACTGTAAGTATGTAACTCGACATCACCTTTTTCAACACTTTCTTCAACGTCGTAAGGCATCATGTTTCTTTAGCACCGTAACCCAACACGCATCAAGACGAATAAAAAACCTATCGAGTAATTCTGTTGTGAATCAGGGAACAAAAGAGAGTGTGTCACGTCTCCACATCTTCACGGGTCATTCATGTGTTATTCATCATGAATAATGTATCATTCAGGATGAATAATACAACATTCAGGGTGAATAATTCACGATTCATGAATTCATGTATTATTCATCATGAATGTTGTGTAATTCATCTTGAATATTATACTATTCATCATGAATAATGTATCATTCAGGATGAATAATAGAACATTCAGGGTGAATAATATACGATTCATTATAAATAATACATGAATCATGGATTCGTTTATTATTCATCCTGAATATTGTATTATTCATCATGAATAATGAATGAACGTTCACCTTTGTTATTCATACTGAATGTGGACACCCGAGGACGTGCATGCATATTCATAATGAATATAATACATATATAGAATTTCACGTAAAAAACGGTTAAAACGAAAAAAAATCTTGAATATTGTATTATTCATCATGAATAGTGAATGAACGTTCACCTTTGTTATTCATACTAAATGTGGACACCCGAAGACGTGCATGCATATTCATAATGAATATAACACGTATAAAGAATTTCACGTAAAAAACGGTTAAAACGAAGAAAAAAAAAACTATATTGAGATGAATGTCATATCGAAGAGCACGAAATTCTCGTTTTTTTGATGTAATTTGTTTGATTAAAATATTAGTAATTTTTAAGATAAATTGTTTTAAAGTTTAATGGGGTAAATTTTTTTAATTAAAAATAAAAATAAAAAGTCAAAGAAGGTAGGCGTTGATTCAAAATTACAATTTTGTCCTTAATCACTTCCCTATTAACCTTATTATGTATTAACAATTGATTAGTTTTCTAAGTTTTGATCAATGGTTAAGATTTGTCCTCATGTGCACAATGAAAGATGAGTTTTCATTTGAACCCACCCCTATATATATATATATATATATATATATTACATATAATTACTAAACCTTATTTGGGTTAAATCAATTTCAAGAGATTGAATATTTAGAACTTAGCCTTTCAGAAAAAGAAACCCTTTTCTTTTCTGTAAAACAGATATAGATATAGGGTTCTTGGGCTAGCACCTGGTGGAGGTAGGAAACCTCCGTTGATTTCTTGGTGCTCCGTCTGAATCCTTACTGATCTACAAAACGTACAATTCTAAATACCCTATGGTTTGTGGTTTATTTTAATTAAATACATCATTGGATCCTACGATGGGTTTTAAGTTATTAGAATAGTTTTGTAAATTATTGCAACCAAAATTTAATGATTTTCCACTGCGTAAAAGGTTACAAGTTCCTTTAAAACCTAACAGTGTACCACTTTGAGCATTTAATTAGAAATACGGGAACAAGTGTATTATGGCAAAATTAAATTAAATTGAACGCTAAAATCTAATTGGACCTAAAATAGTAATTAGACCAAACTTTTGTTGTGGGCCTTTCCTTATGCAAGTTTCAATGGACAAAAGTCAAAAGGGTTTTATAACCCTAGATCTGATAGATTGGGTATCCCTCTATCTTCTCGAATCCACAGCCGCGAGGGACCTTCGTCGCCGGCTTTCGCCACCGACTCTCTAGTCTGCGACCACCGTTTCTTCTTCTCGATTGGATTCTTGGCAAAAGTCCTCAAGCTGTTGGTGTGCCATCACTGGACCAAGGTCCTAAGTGGTCGGTGGGTTGTCAGGGCCGCCGCCCTTCACGGCTGGTGGTGCTGGTTTGTTCCTCGTCTTCGGCTACCGACATGTGTGCCTTGGTGGCCACCATTGGCTACTATATTTCAAGTAAAGCAGCCGACTCCATATCTGATTGCCATGCTGCTGTTGCTGTTGTTTTTCTGTCATGACCGACCATGGCTGGAACCATGAGGTGGCCTTCCGTACGCCGAACGATTCTTGGTTGTTTTGCCATGCTATTTACGGGTCATTACATTGCCGCTCAAAGCAACCGCTATTTGTCCTCTGCATTCCATCTTTGTTGCTAGTCATAGTGCCAAGCATTTGGTTTTTGCTTGGCCGCCTTTGTTGGCTTCTCGCCGGATGGGTAGAGTTCTTTGATACTGGTGGGGGGTCGCTGCTGGCCGTGTGCAGAGTAGTTGTTTTTTTGGTGGTGTGGCAGTTGCGACTGGGCTACGGCCCGAAGCTGCTGCTTTTTTTTTTCCTTCACCGGAGTTGTTGTTTTGCTTGGTTGATACCTATTAGATTGTTTTGGTCGTAGGTTTGGCACAAAAAGGCTCAATTTCGTTATTTTTTGTTTTAGGTCTTGGGTCGTGTTCCAATCGGTTTTGAAATGGGTCGTTTTGATTTAAATTTTGCCATATAATAATTTGTTCCAATTAATTTGGCCTTTTATATATGTTATTTAATTTAGGCAAAATGTTTTATTTTATGTTAAAATAAATGTGTAATATATGGTTTGCCCCGAAAAAGCATGGTTGTTTGGTTATTTATTTTTATATTGGAAAATTAGAATATATTAATTGCAATGGGTTGTAATTTTTAATTTTAATTTTCTAGATAGGGACAATTATAAAATAGATTAAGATAAGTTATTATTCTATTTTAAATTTGTAATAATATGAAGACAATGTTCCAAAAGTCGAGACAAAGTCGTTGAATTTCACCAAGATGGCGAAGCCAGTGGGAGCTTGAAGATGTTCTTAGAACTGACCGTGGTTGTTGTGTTGGCTCACAACATCACATTAGAGGCAAAACCATATATTATCTTTTTGTGGTTGTTTATTTTGTGTTTGCATTTTATTCTCTTGCTTTATTATTGTTATGATAATTGAAGATGCTTTTAAAATAAAATCAAACGCAAAATAAATTTAAAATCGGCAAATAAAATATGACTTGTTAAATTGATATGTTTATCAAAATCAAACCGATTTAGTTGGATAAACTTTTAAAACAAGATTTTTAGAGATAAATTCAAACATTTTAAAAAGAATAGAATGTTTTCTAAAATTTAAACATTTTACAATATGTAAACTTTACGTCACCCATTTAAGGTATTTGTCAAGCTCACAAGATTCCGATATGATCAGTGTTCAACCAATTATGCCGGTTGATTGTAGTGTAAGACAAGGTGACAAAATAACGAGATTTAAGTGGACAGTTGCTTGGCCATTCACTTAAATAGTCGTATTTTGGACGACTGATCCCAGTAAACCTAAGTCTAGTATTTAGGTGGGATCACAATACCTTAGTACAGTTAATTTACATGGAAATGTCATCGGTTGCTTGGCCATTTATGAGTATTTCTCAAGGCATTGTAGTGGGATAAACGTGCCAATTTCAATATATGATATATTGAATAGAATCGCACGACATTTAAGAGTTATGTTGAAGATAATTGGATGATGCCTACCTAATAGCCGAATTCCATAGACAATTGCTTGGCTATTTATGGAAGTGGGTGAAATATGGATCTTAGCTCAAATTAAATGATTTTTGAAAGGTTAATCCATTTATTTGGGATCTAAAAATTGCTAAAGTTATAATTTCTTTTGTAGATGTCTGCTAATGCCTCCAACCAAACTACAAATACAAACGGTTTATCCTAATTTACGTTATGGTCAATTCTTGATAAGGAAAAACTAAACGGTACAAACTTCTTCGATTGGTTTCGTTTCTTGAGAGTTGTCCTTAAGTACGAAAAACTTTATCAACAAAAAAGCCTTTGACCTTTATTAGAGCAAATAATGTTGTATTCAAGATCATTGACAATGAAAGTCAAAGCTTCAAGTCAAAGCCTCATTTGCTAAAGTCAAGGTCAACTCATTTAAGGAAAAGTCAATGTCAAAGTCAATGTGTTAGTTTAGTTAGTTGTTGCTTTTGTTCCTTGTAATGTAGGTAGGTATAAATAGATTTCTCCTTTGTTAATCTTGTAGCTAGACACGTTATTGAATTACCATTGAGAACAAATTGAGAGAGATTTGTAGAGAGAGAAAGTAGAGAGAGAGAGAGAAGTTGTAATCGTTGGAATTCATCAATGACAAAGTGAAATTTATGAATTGTTGATAAGTGTATAGAAGTATACACTTTAGCACCTATTTAGGACTTCATTTTACCTTATTTTTCATCTTTCCCAATCCTATCTTGAGTCTTTTTGTCTTATTTTACACTTTTAGTTTGATTGGAGCTAGGATGTAGAAAAATGGTAATGTTCTATGTTTATTGGTGAAAACAATGCTAATAGACTGTTTCTACAGTTGGCGCTGCTACAACACTAATATTGGCAGCAACCAGCTCAATTTATGGAAGATTTGTTTTTTGTTGGAGATTTTTGAAGGCATCTTAGAAGTACAAGACTGGAGGAGGGTGATGGAAGATGCCCTGAAGATGCTTTTATTTGTTTCTTTAAGCATCTTTACTTTTTAATTAGTGTACTTAATATGCTTGGTTAATAACCAATGGACAATTATCTTTTGTACTTTTAAGCATCTTTTGATTCCCTTAGTTTAGTATAAGTAGGAGGTAATTGTTGTAGTTTAATTATCGTCAACTATGATGCTTAGGCATACATCAGCTTAATCAAAGCTTCTTACAAGCTTTGTATTCTAGTAAATTTTAATATATTGCAATCTTTTGAAATTGTTCTTACTTTCTGTTAGTTGCTACAACAACCTTTACAACATTCATTTACTTTTCTTGCAAGTTTACTTTTCAAGTCATTTACTTTAAGTCATTTACATTCATGTCTTTTATCTTTATGTCATTTACTTTTGAGCTTTTACTTTCAGCCATGCTAGGCTAAGCACCTTAGTGTGGGTGTAAGGGAAGGTTGTGAGATTAAGCCAAAGTGTTAGTGGATATTTTTTTGTTAATAGCAATTTACTTCACTATTCACAAGTAGTACAAACATTTCAACTAGTAATCTTTGACAAATTGACACATGTTATTTTACTTAGATCAGTTGGACCTTAAAATTAAGACAACGCAAATGTTTCTACTAGTTGTGTTATAGAGGCTACAAAGAGCTGCAACAACTTTATGGGTTGCGAAACTATATGGAAAGAAAGGCAAGATCTGTACTAGTTTGGTTCTTGATGCATCACCATGTGCACTGCCAACATATGGTCTAATCTGCACTTCCTTGGAAGGTCATTCAATCCAATAGTGTTTGTAGGGAGCTATTGTTGCAGCATTGTTGTGATGCTATAGCAATGTTCACTACACTCTGTTAGCTGAAATCCGACATGATCTTACACCCATACTATCTTTTACTTATTGTTACATTTCAGTATTTTAGTTACCAGCACTCCAAAGATTTTGCTTCGTTTTCACTCTTGAAATCTTGTTTTAATGTTGAATTTGGTTACTCTTCTTGCTTTGAAAATCCCTGAGGTACGATATGTGGTATTACCTACCATTATTACTTGCTTTAGACGATACTAGTGAGCCATGTATACTTGCATGAGTTGCTAGTTGCTATAGCCTTTTGGGGTTATATCCAATCCACACCAATTGTATTTGTTAATCTTGATCATACTTACAATTTGGGAATTAACATTTGGTATCAGAGCAGACAATAATCAGAAATCAGATCAAGAAATGAAGATTTGTTGAAATTTTGAAGAACTCGCAAAGCAATTTGTCCAAGAATCGAATTTATTGATTTTGGTGTTTTGGATTGGAAATTAGTTCTATTGTACTCGATTTTTGTTCTAGAGCATATATTGTTTGGGTTGCATAGCATAATTCACAACAATTTTGTGTGAATTTTGATTTTGGTTGAAATTTTGTTCGAAGTCTGTCACGTACTGTATTTGGATCGAAGCTCGTAAATTTGTGTTTGTTTGTTGAAAAAATGTATTAGAAAAGTGTTCAAAATCTCTTCGTGGGAAAATCTGTAAGTTTTCAGAGCCTAATTCAGAGCTTTGAAGGACTTGAAGTTGAAAAGGTGGTCACAGACTCGACAATACTGAAGAACTCGCAAGATCTAGAGAACTCGTAAGTTCATCTGAAGAACTCGCAGGATATTTGTTGTTGGTGGTGAAAAGTTTCAAGGGTAGAACTCGCAAAGTTTGGTATACGACAAGTGAAGAATTCGTAAAAAGCAGTTTATGACAAGTCCTGAACTCGCAAACAGTTGTATACGTCAAGTTAATAAGTCGCACGACCCTGTGTACGAAAAGTTACTGTTCACTTTGTGTAGCTTGCGTCAAGTTAAAGAACTTGCACAACTCGACGTACGACAAGTTTTTCGAAAGCTTTGGATATTTGACCAAGTCCAGAACTCATATAGTTCAGTTTGCAAGAAGTTAAGAGCTCGCTTCCTTTGGTCTGTGTTAGAGCATGAATTATGTTGTATACAAGATCATAAAGACTGAAGTCAAAGTTCAAGAAAGTCAAAGCTGAGTTAGTCAACTCTTAGTGAAAGTCAAAGTTGTTTTGTAATAAAGTCAAAAGTCAAATATATTGTATTTGTTGCTTTCCTTGTTAGTAGGTATAAATAGTTGTGTTAGTTGTTGTTTTTGAAAATATGTGTAAGAGAGCTTATCATTGTATACGTATCAAGAATTAGAGAGAAAAAGTTAGAGAGAGAAATAGATTAACAGAGAGAGAGAGAGAGTTTTGTAAACTGTTACATTGAATCAATCAAACAGGTTTGTAAATCTTGTTGTTGATTGTTTGAGTTGATTTGTTTGTGTGATTAGAAACTAGAACAGGACTCACAGTCTGCGAATTGTTACTATTCGCATCGTTCGGCTTGCGAGAAGTTGATTTCTCGGGTGATAACCTCTACGAGTTGATACTTCTTTGGTGCTTTGTCATGCGAGTAGTACAGAACTCGCATATCAAGTCTTGCGACAACCTACTTCTCTGGTGTCATTGTTTGCGACAAGTATAGAACTCGCATCCAGTTCTTTGCGACAAGTATGTTTTACAGTGTCTTGCAATAAGTTTGAGCTCAGTGTTTTGCGACTTCTATACTTAGCGAAATTTTGTCAAGTTTTCTGTTTTGAGAAATTTTTGATTTTTGTGAAGGATCATTTGCAAGTGATATCAAGGTGACTTATAAGGATGCTCTGGCTATCGGTACTGGTGTAAAGCCACCTGTACTGTTTAAAGGAGAATATGAACAATGGAAAGACAGATTTCTAGATTTCATTGACCGACACGACAACGGTGAATACATCAAACAATCCATTGATGAAGGAGTAATGAAGACAATTATTGTTGTAGTTCCTGATGATGATTCCTCATATAGGGATGATGGTACTGAACTTAGAGAACCCAAAACTAAGAGAATCACTGTTGATATTTCTAGCTACACAGCTGAGCAGAAAAAGAGATACAAGGCTGATAAGCAAGCAAGATCCCTACTTCTACAAAGTATCCCGAATGAAATATATATCAAGATAGACATCTACAAAGCTACAACTAAAAAGATGTGGGATCAATTGGAAAAGATGATGATGGGATCTAAAATCAGGAATCAGATGAAAGTAGCTAATTATATCAACAACTATGAAGAATTCAAGGCAAAAGGAGGAGAAAGCCTGGAAGGTACTTATGACAGGTTTGTTTTGTTGCTTAATGAGCTGGCTAAGAACAAGGTCATTAAGAAGCACATTGAGAACAATGTCAAGTTTCTAAGCATCTTGCAACCTGAATGGAAGAAGCATACAAGACAGATGAAGCAGTTGAAGGATTTGAATGATATTTCTTTGCATGAAGTATATGAAACTTTAAGATAAATTTAAGATGAGGTTGAGGAAATGAGAGAAGAAAAGAAAAGTCTAAGAAACCAGTTGATGATCCGGTAACTTTGGTGGTTGAGAGGAAAGAGAAGAAGAAAAAGAAGGTTATTGTTTTTCAGATTATGATGAAAGTGACAGTGTTGATTCAGATTCAGATGATGGTGAGAGCATGTAACAAGCAATGATCTACAAGAAGCCGGGATCAAACAGTCAACAATAGTCATCTACTGTAACCACATGGAATGACGTGGCTGAAAAGTTTAAAAAAAAAATACTTCCCACCAACCAGGAATGCCAAATTCATAAATGAAATTTGTCTTTTTAAACAACTTGAGGATGAGGCACTTCCTGATGCTTGGGAGAGGTACAAGGAGTTGTTCAGGAAATGCCCACATCATGGCATTCCATACTGCATACAGCTTGAGACGTTTTACAGTGGTCTTGATACCACTGCAAAACAAATGCTTGATGCTACTGCTGGAGGAGCCTTTACTGCTAGTACCTATAATTATGGCTATGACATTCTAGAAAATCTTTCAAACAACAATGGTTATTGGGCAGATCCTAGAGCAATAGTACCTAGGAAAGCTTCAGGTGTTCATGAGATAGATCCATACACTACTATCACTGCACAACTTTTAGCTATGACTAGCTTGTTGAAAAACTTAGTCGTCCCTCCTACAAACACTGTTGCTACAACATCTGTCTCTGAATCCTTACACGTCCAATGTCTGTACTGTGGTGAAGGTCATACTTTTGACTAATGCAGCCTAAACTCTGAAGCTATAAACTATGTGCACAACATACCTGTTCAGTTTTCAAACACTTACAACTCAAGTTGGAAAAATCATCCCAACTTCTCTTGGAATAGTCCATGTTTGAATCTTCCCATTGTAAAAGAATCAAGGCAAAGTTTTCAAACAAGTAGCTCTCAAAACCAACAATATTTTCAACAAAATAAGCCAAATTTTCAAAAAAAAAAATCCTAACCAGCAAAGTGATTGTAGGTTCCCAGTTTGGGCTCAAACAATGATATAACCAAATAATGCAAAACATAATGTAGAGTGCGTAAGCGTTTCAATGCATGTAAATGGTTTGTTTGGTAGTAGACACACACACAAGAAAGTAAATGAAGACAACAACAAAGTATGAGAATGATTTACTGAAACAAATCCTTCATTAATCTTGCCAAAATACACTAAGTACATACAGTTGTGTGTGTAAAATGCTCTCAGACTGATATCTCTCTACAAGACAAGCGTGAGTGTAATTGTGTGTGCTCTCTTAGAATTCAAGAGGTGCTCCCTACATATATACATATATATATATATATATATATATATATATATATATATATATATATATTAGTTGAGCATACAATTGTACAAAGAAAAGGTTGCCATTCCATAAAAGGAATGCCACCTGGAAAGTAAAACATCGTGTGTGTGTACTATTTGATATGCAAAATCTTCATACAGTAGGGGCACGTGATAAGCGTGTGGTCTTGTTTCATCATGAAAAACATAAGTTTTCCATCTTCCAGAGGTAGCCACCACATAGGCTCTGTGAAGGGTTATAGAGGCTCTGCGATCTGAAGTTGATCTTCTGGTTAAGTTCTTTGCGGATGATGGTCGACAAAGGTTCTGACCACATACTTCTGTTGAATCGTGGTGTATGGAAGATGTATTCAGTAGTTCCTATACTTAGCCTATTTTTCAATACTTCTATACAAGACAGATGGAGCTAACATTCTCCCCCTAAGTATTGAAAAATAAAAGATGCGAAATTTGAGTGTATGGCTAAGTAAGAAACAAAGAGGTGTAAGGAACTCATCCTCTGAAGACATATTTTCCTTCAAATTATAGATGGCAGAATGGAATTTACAGAACAGAAACTCCAAAAGTACAAGTACAAATTACAAAGTGAAACTACTATGGGAAATCATCTATAGGCAGAGTGAAGCTTTCAGCTAGAGTTTTGCGCATGCTGAAGATGAGATCCCTGAACTTCAATTCTGCATTTATGTCACTGATCATATTTTTTGCAGGCCCCCTCTGAACTCTTTTAGATCCAATTCTCTTGATGATCGTGGCTCTTATCTTTAGAAGAGTATCATTTGAATACTTGTTGCTCTTACTGGGCTTGAACATCTTCTTTCTGCCGTCGTCATCCTTGTATACAAACCCATTCACCGGCGCCACGATCAGAGAGTGGATTGGAATTTCTTCAATGCCAGGGATAAGGTCATATGGATTAGTGATGGATAATTTGTCGACTCCAAGGCGCAGAGCAACTTAAAAGTTCATTTTACTGAAGTGTTTGATGTGCTCCCGCATGACCTCCTTTATGCATCCATTGGCGATCGTGAACTCTTTCCTCTGTCCAAGTCTTTGCTCTGTGAATGCATGGGTTGTGGCAGATCATAAGGGTAGAGATTTATAAGGTCAACATCAGAGAACACATTCTTCTGTCCATCTTTCCTTTCTACATGATATTTTGTGTACATCACAACCTTGTTTGCAAAGGAATGCAAAGTGATGTCCATAACTTGTTTGATATCAGAGGTTGATAAGACCTTGGATTTGTCTGGGGCATTCTTCCAAAACCTCCTTCTTACTTCTTCTTTCATTAGAGGATGAATATTTAGCTGAATGAATACCCTTTCGCCTTCTGCATTGTACAAGAAATTGTAGTTGTTCTCGTGGAATGTTGGTTCTTTTGGTGATGGCTTGGGAATTGGAATTCTCATGGCATCCATAGATTGAACAATCTAATGCACTCGATCATCTATTGGTTCTTTTGGAGTGGTTGTAACAGCTGCAGAGGGTTTCATTTTCTTTGGTACAGAGGAACTGGAAGCTTTGGTCTTCTGTGGTGTTTCCTATGTGGGCATCAACTTTTCATTGTCTTCATTTACGTTGATTGGAGGGTTGCAAATTATATGAGAGGTGCAAAGTCCACTGGAATGATCTCAGGACTTGATGACTGCACAAATTTTTCCAGTCCCTCTGCAGTGTATTTTGCTCCCACATTCACTTTTGCTTTCACTAGGGGCTCTGCAGGGATTGTGACACTTGTACTAACATGGGCACTTGAGTTTTGGATTGCAGAGGCACACGATCTTGTCTTCTTGGAAGTGCCCTCTAAGCCCAGTGGTACTGCACACTAAGGGGAGCGGCTGCAATGGGTTTTGCAGTAGTAGATGGCAGAGCCTTCTCCCTGTCATGAGGACCAGAAGGACCAGCTCCAACCGGTCCTTGGTCGTCATGCTTCCCCTTCTATTGATTAGCCTCTGCTTGGAAAAAGGAGGGTGCCTTCTGTTTCTTCTTCTGCATTACATGCTTCAGATTCATCTAGGCATGGTGCTTTATAACTGCTACAATGTCATGGGCAGCCATGGTGGCTTTGTTGACTTCATAATCTATCTTGAATTTCATCAGGGCGACAGTACGCTTTACATTTTCTACAGCTTTGTTGGCTTTATAAGTGAAGTCGTCGCCAATTTGATTGACCTTGTTCATAAGAGACTCACCCATTTTATGAAGTTCGACCTTTGTTGGCAGAGATGATGGGAAGCTTACCTCAGTTGGGTTCTGCGGTTGAGATCATGTCCTTGAGTTCATATCTCAAAGACTTGGGAATCTCTTCTGTAGTAGAGGATGAAGTGTTGGCAGGTGCAGCAGGGGCTTGGTTCTTTTGGTTCACAATTTCAGAGCCTTAGTGTTGGATTGGACCACCTCTGCTAGTTTGTTGACTTCATCTTTAGTGGCATAAGTGGCAGAGGCATCCATCATCTTTTGGATCTCCTTGGAATTTTCCTCAGAGGTGGCTTAAATGGATTTGACCGTCTCTGTGACTTTATCGGTCTTCTTCATTATATTGTCTATGGACAAAGTGGGTACCAACTTTTCAACTTGGCCATGTTGGTATACATGACGTTGGCAAAGGTTTGGAGCTCACCCTTTGTAACGTGTGCAGAAAGGTTAGCCTCAGAACCAACACATAGTTCTGATTGGGCCAATGCTCTTTTGGCACCTAGGGAGCTTGTTTTGAGGTTGGGATCCTTAGGATTTCCATCTGATCCTCGATGATCTTCAGAGGGAGATCCATCTAGGGATGTTCTGTCATCGTTCTTTTCAAGTGATGATTCTGAGTCATGCACTTATTGTTCAATGAGTGGACTCTTTGGTTGGTCTAGAACCACAAAGTCATTGTGTGTTCTCACAAGCTACTCTGAACAGCCTTGGGTCTTTCCTTCTAGTGTACCAGTGGCAACAGATGCCTCTGCAAGGATTGGTATCATGCTCTGGGGCGATAGAGCACTTATGTCACCACCAACATCCTTTTGAGAGGATGTGGTTGCTTGGTTTTCCCAGTTAAAAGTGGCACAAAGGAGGAAAAAGGTTCCTCTGTCCGGCTAGGTTGGGGTTGGGTTCAGAGTGTGCACTCCTTCTTCAATACCTATCTGTACTAGACCTGCAGAGGTAGATGGGTGGTTAGCACTAGAGGGTGGATTTTATTATGTGCCATCAAGGACATATTTTTCTCCCTCTATCTCCTCCTCGTCATTTTGATTTTTCTCTCCATCACTCTCCTCCTCCTCATTAACGTCCTCTACTAGAACCTCCTCTTCTTCTGTGGGTGGAACCCTTATTGGTGATGGCTCTAGAGGTGTAGGGATCTCTGTTTCTTGAGGACTTATTGTTAGATCATGTTTGAATCAATTTGTCTTGTAAGTTTGACTTTTGTCTTGTTAGTTTGTTTTACCTTTATCTTGTGTATTGTATGAGGTCAAGGCTTATGTTCGACCCATATAAATACCTGTCTTTTGTCTTGTAAGCATGAATGTAAGTGACAAAGCAATTGTACGGATTCCAAGTCTTGTAATCTTTGACATTGTGAGATATATGACTAAAGACTTGTGACTATTTTCTCTCTCTAGATTCTTGTTCATATTCTTTGATCTTTGAATGTTAAATGCTTGAATCTGGAATCACAATTGGTATCAGAGCCGATCAGATTAATTGGAAAGATCTTCAATCATTAATCAAGAAGAAATTGGATTTCAAAATCAAGAAAGTTTACTGTTCATCCAAGAACTCGCAAGACACTGTTCCATTGATCACTTTTATGATTTTTTGTTGTTTTTAGTGAAAGATTGATTGCAATGTATTCGAACTATAGTGTATACATTTTATTCACAAATTCACACAAATTAAGTGTCAATTGTTCAATTTTTGTAAACTTTTGTGTCTTGAGTTTGTACGCACTGTGATCTTGTCAAATCATGATGATCAAGTTGATTCTTGGTGAAATTGATTGTCAATGGTTGTTCACGATCATATCTTGAACAAATTTATAAAGTTTCGTGGCCCAATTCAAAGGATTTGGTGGAAATCAGTGGAAAATCAAGAAAAAAGTTCAAGATCTGAAGAACTCGCACGATTGATGAAGAACTCGCATGATTGATGAAGAACTCGCATTTTTTAAGAAGAATTCGCATCTCATTGAAGTGTGGAAAATTGCCAAGTGAAGAATTCGCATCACACTATATGCGAAAAGATGAAATTCGCATAGTGTGGTGTACGAAAAGTTGGAAATTCGCATAGTGTTGTGTATGAATTGCAAGATTTCGCATCAAGTTACATACGAAAGTTGAAAGATTCGCATCGTGTAGTGAAAATTTTTCTAAGTCCACAACTCGCATCGATACAAAAAGTTTGGAAGTGAAAAATCAACTAAGGGAGGAATTCGCATCACACTGAAAGTTGTGCGAAAAGTTTAAATTTTTGGAAGTTGAAAAATCAACCAAGTCTAGAATTCGCATTAGTCATTGTGCGAAAAGTAGGAACTCGCATCCTACTACATGCGAATTGTTAGAACTTGCATCTAACTTCGTGTGAAAAGTGAAGATTTTTCATCCCTTGGTGTGCGAATTGTTGTTTCTGCGAATTGTTTTTTACTTGGTGTGCGAATTGTTTCTTGAGTGAGAATTTCTTTTCACTGTGGTGTGCGAATTTTACACTTAGAATATTTGTAAGTATTCTTCTATTAATTTTCAAAGTTGATCTTTCTGGTTATCTGACTAACGATCATTTCAAGCATTATTTCAGATAAATTATTCACAATGTCATACATTGATGAAAAGGGAAACACCATTCTCTCAAACAGAGATTGTGCTATTGCATACATGCCTGAGATACCAAAGATTGAAGCTGAAAATGAAAAGCTTTAACTTCATAATGCAAAGCTGAAAGCTGAGATTGCTGAGCTAAATGTCAAATTGAAGAAAGCCGAAAAACAAGTATCTACATACCAGGCAAAAGGAGCGGAATGGATTAAGAAGTATGAAGAGAGAAGCAAGAATGAAAAAGCTGATCTAGAGAAAACTTTCAATCTGAGATTATCTGATCTTTCAAAGAAAGCTGAAAAGGAAACGAAAGATTTAGAAATCAGATGTGCAAAACTTTCTAAACAAGTTTCTGAATTTGAAAAGATCTTAATTAACGAAAGAGATATCTTTGAAAAGGAAAAGAAAAATACTGAAAAGAAAAATGTTGTTCTTTTCAAAGAGATTTCAGAGAAAAATCAGAGCTTGGAAAAGGATTTTGAATCAGAAAGAAAAGTTTTTGAAGCTGAAATTTCAAAATTAACCAACAAGTTGGCTACTTTATCCTCAGACATTCTAAAAGGACAAAAGAGTAAATCTGATCTACAAAGCAAGTTTGATAGGCTTTGTAATGAAAAATCAAAATTGACTGATAAGATCAAACAACTTGAATTAGCTAATGCTGATCTGTTAGATAAAATAACAGTTGATATAACTGACTTATCATCTTATGATGATGATTCAGCAGAATCAGTTTGTTCTTTTCAATCTGTTTCATGTCTATTTCAGAAAATGGTTTTCAAGAAAAAGGATGTTAAATCAAAAGTCTTGAAACCAGATCAGATTAAAACTCCAAGTTCTTTCTATGTTAAATCTGTTGATAAACAAGTTGCTTATTGCTTAAAATCTTGTTACAATGCATCTGAGAAAGAAAAGATGATATGGGTTGTGAAGGGATCTCTAGAAGCTGAAAAGTATAAGAACTCAAGTGCACAAGCTTCATAGGTAAACAAGAACAGAGCTGCTAATGGTAAATCTTTTACTAACCCAGATGATATGATGACTACTAATCACTTAATCAGGTTAGCTAAAAGAAAATTATGATGTTCTTACTGTTGCACTAATAAGTTTATTCATAAAGCACATATCAACTGATATAGTTCTTACAATGTACATTCTTATGATACTGCATTTTACAGAGGTGGAAACCAATCAAATAAGTTTTCACATACTAACAAAGAAGGACCCAAATTCATCTGGGTACCAAAACCTATTAAACCTGGGGTGCAGGAATCAACACTCAAGAAGGAGTGAAGGAGTAATGACTTCTGAGTAAAGCAACTCATGACTCAATCCTCAATGTCAATTATGACTTCTGAACACAACAGTTCAGAACTCGGTTTTCAAAGTCAAAGTTGACTTCTAATCACATCAGATTAGGACTCATACTTCAAAGATTTCTTCTGAAAAGATTCTTTGATTGTCAAATCATCTCAAAGGGAGTATTTCTTGTTTGAATAATTGGGGAGATTGTTATATTCGTGATAAATCATATTTTGAAAAGATTATAAAAGTCTTATTTCAAGAACACTGAATGTGTTAAGTAAATGCAGGTATGAAGGGGGAGCATATCTATACAGATCCTGAAAATCCATCTCAAGCTAAGGGGGAGCAACAAGATGTCAAATCAAGAAGAAACAAATCAAATCAGAGATCAAATCAAGAGAGAGCAAGATCAAGTCAATAGGGAGCTACACTGAAAGAGGAGCACATTCAAAAGGGAGTAAGTGTGTGTGTGTGTAAATGTTTTTGAGAAATAAAATGAGCTAAAATGTCCATTTTTGGAAAGTTTTTATTTTTGGAAATTTTTAAAAGGTCTCTAATTTTGGCAAATTTCCCAATTTAGAATGTTTTTGAAAAAGTTGGAAATTTTGCTAAGTCTAAAATTCGCACATAGTGGTATGCGAATTCTAGGATTTGGCACCCTGTGGCATGCGAATTTATGGAACTCGCATCCCATGTCATGCGAATTCTTACTTCTCGCATTCTTCTTCATGTGAAAAGTAGAATTTTCCATCCAATGTCATGCGAAAAGATGAATCTCGCATCCTTTGCCATGCGAATTGTTTTAACCAGGCACATAATTCGCATCTCGTTCCATGTGAATTCTCACATACATTTGTCTAATTCTTTCATGACAAATTCGCATATCAAGCCGTATGAAAAGTTGAGACCCAATCAAATTGTTCCATGTGTCAAATTCACCCTTGGGTATAAATATACGAGTTTTCTCAGTTTATATCACTTTTCGAAGTATTTGGCTTTTCTTACGTTCTTTGCACTTAGAATCTCTTAAACCCTCCTCTGAGATTCCTTGTGACTTTTGGATCCTCAGACTTTGATTCTTCGATTTTTCTTTGATTCAAGGTTATTTTTTGTTTAATCTTTGTGTTAGGGTGTCTTATATTGGTTAAATAGAAGTTTAAGGGTGTAATGTGTAATTATTTAATAGTTTTATTAATTAGATGGGCCCAAGCCCATAAGCCCATTATGTTTGTAAGCCTGGTATATAAAGGCGTTATTAGTTCATTTGTCAGGTTACACAAGTCATTATTAGATTGCTAGTCAATAGGTTTACATACTCTGATCAGATATTCTCTCTGTAAACCTAAACCCTTTGAGTGTTTCATATAATCATATGACTAGCATTTGTGGCTTAAATATTGTTCTACATTGATTCATTATTATTGATTTGTTCGTGATTGCACTTTACTGGTATCCACAATTGGTATCAGAGCAAAAAGACTGAAGGTTTGATCCAAAAAGGTTTGTCTGAAACCCTTTAATCAATTATTTGTTTTATTCGGTATTATTTGTTTTAATCGATTATCTGATTTTTAATCTGGGTAGAGTTCGGTCAGTTCAGTAAGATTGATTTCTTGATTTTTCTGATTTAATCTGCTGTTTGTTTGATTATTTGTTGTTCTGGGTCGATTTATGAGCTATATTTGTTTTCTGCAAATCGATATTGTGCCTTTAGAAATCAAAAAGTTTTTTTTATCGGTCGATTATTTGATAAGTTGATAAATTGTTTTCTGGAAAAGTGTTTTCTGGGTTTGGCATTGATTTTATTATCGGTCGAAGTTTTCTGGGTTTATCGATCTAATTGTTTCTGAATTGTTTATCGGTAGAACTGGGTTCTTGAAAATCAATTTTTGTTTATCGGTCTGAGTGTTCTGAGTTAAGTTCGATCGATTAAATTATGGGTTGAATTTCTGGGTTCGTTTTCCAGGATTCATCGAGATTATCGGTCTGTTAATCGATTTTATCGGTCATTAATCTTATCTGGTATTGTTCTGTGTTTATCTGTTCGATATCGACTGGTACCCTGCTTTACCAGTTCACACTATCGACCGATACCTTAATTCGACCGGCCCTATCGACCGGGCCCTGCGACCGGCACTTTGACCGGTACATTGTTTTGACCGGTACACTGTCTTGACCGGTATCCTTCTGTGACCGATACCCTCCCTTGACCGATACCTTATCGACCGATACCTGCTGACCGATACTTGTTCGACCGGTACTTTGCCTTGACCGATATATTGGTTGACCGATACTCTACGGTCGATAGATACTCTTTGTTGACCGGTACCCCTATCCACCGGACCCCTGCTCGACCGGGTCCTTGCTCGACCGGGTCCTTGTCCTATTCTGCTTATTATTTAGATATATTGTTTTTGGATCATACTGCTTGTCTCACGATCGTTACAGTGCTATTTAAGTTAAAAGAGTTAAGATGAATTCAAGAGACGCTTTAGCTATCGGTTCAGATCAAAAACCCCTGGTGCTCTATCGGGGAGAATACCCTCAGTGGCATGATCGCTTCATGAACTTTATCGAAGCGAAATCAAACTACGAGGATACACTCAAGTATCTGCAAGAGGGCCCGCAACCCTGGCCAATGAAAGTCGTGCCTGGAAACCCAGCCGAAGGTCGACCAGATCATTCAGTTCGGAAAACTCTCGGTGAGTTTCTCCCTCAAGAAAAGACTATGTATGAGGCAGAAAAGCAAGCAAAGTCCTATCTTCTACAAAGTCTTCCCAACGACATCTATGCCTGCATCGACAGTTACAAGGCGACTGCGAAAGGAATGTGGGACCAGATTGAGAAAATGATGATGGGAAGCCACATAAATAATCAGCTGAAGGTGACAAATTGCATCACCCGATATGATGGCTTCAAAGCCAGAAAAGGCGAGACGCTCACAGAAACCTATGAACGGTTCAACATGCTTCTAAACGATCTCCAGAAAAACAAGATCACGAAGACGAAGACCGAGAACAACATCAAGTTCATGAATAACCTTCAACCTGAATGGAAGCCATTCGTCTCTCATATTCGTCATACTCAAACCCTGGAGAAGCTTTTTCTACATGAACTTTATGAAATGCTGCTCCAGGATGAAGAGGAAGTTATGGAGTTGATGGGGAATCAGAAAGCAGATGAAAAGCCGATAGTTGATCCGTTAGCACTTGTCTCAGATAAAAGAGGTAAAGCTGTCAGTCGTGCGTCTGGAAAGGAGCCAGTGCAAAGTGATTCTGAACCCGACGATCCTGACAGTGACTCGGATCCAGAATACACTCAGATGAAAGAAGCGATGTTGTTCTTGACTCAAGCATTCCAGAAGAGGAAGTTCTTTAACAAGTCTTCAAACAAGCAAAGATTCTCCACTCGCCGTGATAATAAAGAGAAGTCTGAAGGGAAGAGACGTGTTGAAGAAGGAAAGAAGTCTGAAAAGAGACATGAAGAGAAGCCAAAAGAGGAGCCAATCAAATGCTACAACTGTGGCCGGTTGGGTCATTTTGCCAATGATTGTCGCAAGCCTGTCGTGCGCAATTCAGATTATTACAGAGCCAAGTTGCTGCTGGCCAAAGAAAAGGAAGCAGGTAAGGCTCTCATGGCTGAAGATGACTACTGGCTGCAAGTATCTGATGAAGAAAATGAGGATGTTGAAGCACACCTGTGTTTCATGGGCAAGCATTCATCACCGTCTGACACTGATGATGAAGATCATAATTCCCCATGTCAGGTATGTGCTCCTTACCAAGAAGCTTTAATTGATCAGATGCAAATCACTATGCACAAATTAGACTCTTACAAGCTAACCATAAAAGAAAATGAACAACTCATCTCATCTCTAGAAAAACGAGTTACTGCACAGTCTGAATGTATTGAAAATCAAAGCTTAGAAATTGCTAGCAACCTGTGCATAATTTCAAATTTAAAAGAAGAGTATGAGAGTTGTTCAAAAGAATCACAAGAGCTAAAGACCAAAGTAGATAATCTTACCTATGAGCTTCGTATGTCAGAAAATGAGAAAATTGATATTGTGACTCAAATAGTCGCTTTCAAAAATGGAAATCAAAGATTATCTAATCAATTAAAGGAGCTTGAACGGAAACTTTATAAAATTTGTCAATCTCATCAAACGCTGAATCTAATTGCACCAAAAGAACCCAAGTATGCGGATACGGGTATCGGTTACGATAACCCCTATTATTTGAAAAATGCCTTATCCAAAGTTCCTACGTTATATGCGTTCGAATTGCTTGGAATAGACAAGACCTATCCAGAGTACAAAATAAATTGGACCAAACCACTTGATGATGAGGAAATGGAAGAGGATAATTTGCGAACAGAAAACTCTACCAAAATGCAACTTCCTTTTGTCTATGATTCTTTGAATGCGTCGTATAACGATGAAAAACCCTGTTTCCTGTCAAACGACTACTTTCGAAGTTACACTCAAGCTGAACTAGATGCTAAAACCGTTAAAACTGAGGAGGAACCACTAGACCATAAAGTTTATGTTCCACCTCTGATTTTAGAAAAGAAAATTGTTCAGCTAGAAGAGTCATTTGAACAGGAGAGGGACAGTTTTCAAAAGGAAAAACAAGAGTTGTTATCCCAAATTGAGTGTCTCAATTCAAATAAAAAGGAAACTGTGTCAAATGAGGAAAAAGAATACTTTCAGACAGAGATAAAGAAGTTAAATTCACAACTAACTGCTTTGGCAGCAGATCGAATGAAAGAGCGACTTCACAAGGCTGAGCCTCCAGCTAAGCCTGAAATTCTCCAAGTTGAGAAAATTCATCTGTCTGAAAATTCCTATCCACCCTCGGACACATCTTCCTGTAAAGCCTTTATAGGTGACTCGTCACCAAATTTTTCGAACAAAGGAAAAGAGCCTCAATCTTTAGAAACAAATTCTTCCGATGTCCTGAATTCATCAAGTGATAAGGCTCCTTCTGATGAGGAAATGGAATTTTCCGCCTTCTTGAATTCTGAGGTGTGTTTAGACGGTGATTTAAATCAATTTGATTTTAATCCTTCTTTACCAAGTCACGTTGATTTTCTGAATTCTACTTGTGAGCCTCCGGTAAAATTTTATAAGGGTGAATGTTCCACATCTGCTCCACAAAAACCTTCTGTGAACAATTCTTCAAAGTCTAAATCTAAAAAGCGTTCACAAAAGAAGAAAAAGACCGGTCGTTCTAAAAAGACACAATCTTCAAAATTCAAATCTTCTAACTATGGCTTTAACGGTATTTCAGATACTTTTGGTCGACGCAAAGAAGTCAAATATGCATGGGTAGCTAAGAAGTCTAAGGAAAGCACGGCGACGCCAGAATTAGTTAATCCAGTTTCAAACTCTAGGAAAAACAATAACAGTCGTGATGTTTTTAATTCTAAACCTTTGGTTGAATGTAATGGATTTTTACCTTTAAAAGTTTATTCAATTCCGCAATTACTTCAACTGTCTCATGATTGTCTTTGTTGCTCCTACTGTGGATTGAATGATTTTGTTGATCGTCGTTTTGCATCTGATTGGTTTGGCTCTTATCATGTGTCTTCTTATCATTCTAAGTTTGATGTTTCCCATCATAGAAAAAGACCCAAGTCTAAACGGGCATCCCAGTCGGGTGTTAAGTCTAACCCCAAAGGACCCATTTACGAATGGGAACCTAAAAAGCATTAACTTGTTTTGCAGGACGGTCATGTGTGGTATTTAGATTCAGACTGCTCCAAGCACATGACCGGAAGAAGGGAGCTTCTCACAAACTTCACCGAGAAGTTTTGTGGAAATGTTCGTTTTGGGAATGACCACTATTCTCCTATTATAGGTTATGGCGATATCGTTAAGGATAATCTCACGATCAAGAAAGTGTCCTACGTTGAAGGTCTTGATCACAACTTGTTCAGCATAGGTCAATTCTGCGATAAGAATCTAGAGGTCACCTTCAAATCAACAAGATGCAGCGTTCAGACTGAAGATAGAAAAGAAATTATTGCTGGAACGCGTCGCACAAATCTCTACACGATTGACCTCTCGTCTCTGAAAGCAGATAAGGAAGTTTGTTTGATGTCCAAAGCCTCAGCCGAACAAAATTGGCTATGGCATCGTAGACTCTCGAACTTGAACTTCAAGACTATCAATAAGTTGGTGCTGGGTGGACACGTGAAGGGAATGCCAGATCTTAAGTTCGAAAAAGATCACCTATGTGCCGCCTGTGAAATGGGCAAGATGAAGAAGGCTTCTCACAAGCCTATAGCCGTTCCCACTACTTCTCGGTCCCTTGAACTCATTCATATGGATTTATGTGGACCGATGCGCATCCAAAGTATCAATCACAAGAAGTATGTCCTAGTGATGGTTGATGATTTCTCTCGCTACACGTGGGTTCGTTTCCTTCGTTCAAAAGATGAAACCTCCGAACTGATCATCACTCTATTAAAGAGTGTTCAAGTCAGTCTCAACCAATCAGTTCAGACCATTAGGACGGACAACGACATTGAATTCAAGAATCAAGTGCTCACAGGTTACTTGACTTCAGTCGGCATCACTCATACCTTCTCCGCTGCTCGGACTCCTCAGCAAAACGGGGTAGTAGAGCGACGAAATCGAACTCTTGTCGAAGCTGCTCGCACGATGTTATCTCAGTCCAAGCTCCCGCTATATTTATGGGCAGAAGCAGTTGCTACTGCTTGCTACACTCAAAACCGTACTATCATCAACAAGCGATTCGACAAGACACCATACGAGATCATCAACAAACGCATCCCGAACATCAATTACTTCCATGCGTTCGGATCCACGTGCTTCGTTTTGAATGACAAGGATGATCTCGGCAAGTTCAGCCCCAAAGCGGACGAAGGAGTGTTCATCGGCTATTCTCAGCAAGCCAAAGCTTACCGAGTCTACAACAAACGGACTAAGACCGTCGTTGAGAGTGTAAATGTGACTTTTGACGAGGCCGCTGATATGGCTTCTGAACACCTCAGTTCAGAACCCGCTTTAACTGGTGTGTTAGCTTCTGGACAATTACGTTTAGGATCTACACAAACTCCAGTAAATCCAGATCAAGCGTCTACGTCAAGAGCACATCTTTCAGATTTGGATTTACTTTTTGAGTATTTCTATGATGACTTATTTAATATTAAGACTAATGCTATATCATGTAACAGGAATGTTGCTCAAGCACCAGAAGTGTCACATGTCACTGGTCCAACCGACTCAGGTGGCCCATCCTCGCCTGGTGCTCCCTCCTCTACTATCAATGAATCAGCATCTCCGAGCTCGAGTAATCCCCCTCCTATCCCTTAAGTTCATACTGAAGCTCAGGCAACAGTAATACCTCCTAAACCGACCCCTGCTGAAGGTGATCATGAAGTTCCCTCTTCGGCAATCCCAGATCTCGTTATCATTTCATCATCCGCTGAGTCGTCCTCTGCTACTCTCACGACTCCAGCTAAGAAGCTTCCACCTCACAGGCTGTCATCCCTCGAAGCAGTTCAAGATTTACCCCCAGGTGGTTATGTGTATTCCGATACCTCACAACAGACATATCAACCTCTTCTGCACACCACCAAGTGGACTCGAGCTCATCCCCTGCATCAGATCGTCGGTGACCCCCAATACACCTGTACAGACTCGATCCACTACCGCCAATGACTGCTTATTTTCCTCGTTCCTTAGCCGTATCGAACCTTCCACCGTCTCCGAAGCATTAAATGATCCAGACTGGGTGATAGCTATGCAAGAGGAACTCAACCAATTCGAGAGCCTCAAAGTATGGCGCCTTGTTCCCCGGCCAAAAAATAAGATGGTGATTGGGACGAAGTGGATCTTCAAGAACAAAAAGGACGAAAATGGAATAATAGTCCGGAATAAAGCACGTCTGGTAGCTAAAGGATATCGCCAGCAAGAAGGTATAGATTACGATGAGACGTTCGCACCGGTTGCCCGCATTGAAGCGATTCACATGTTCCTAGCCTACGCCGCTCACAAGAATTTCATCGTCTTTCAAATGGATGTGAAATCCGCGTTTCTCAACGGCGTTCTCAAGGAGGAAGTTTATGTTTCGCAACCCAAAGGCTTCGTGAGTTCTGAAAACCCTAATCACGTCTACTTTCTTAACAAGGCCTTATACAGTCTCAAGCAAGAGCCACGAGCCTGGTATGATGCTCTCTCATCCTTCTTAGTTAAATCTGGTTTCTCTAAAGGTAAGATAGATACCACCCTATTTATTAAAAGAGAAAAGTGCGATATTATTCTTGTATAAATTTATGTCGATGATATAATCTTTGGCTCCACAAACCCCAAGTACTGTCAGAACTTCTCAGCTCTCATGAGTAAACATTTTCAAATGAGCATGATGGGGCAAATAAATTTTTTCCTAGGTCTTCAAGTTAAACAATTAGAAACAGGAATTTTCATTAATCAATCTAAGTACATCTCGGATATTCTTCGGAAATACCAAATGGAAAATTCTTCACCTATGAAAACCCCCATGTCTACCAGTATCAAGCTACACTCCGATCCTGACGGAAAGGATGTGAATGCTACAACTTATAGAGGAATGATAGGTTCTCTAATGTACTTGACGGCTAGCTGGCCTGACATTATGTTCTCGACTTTCTTGTGTGCAAGATTTCAGTCAAAAACCAAAGAGTCTCACTTAGATGCTGTAAAGCGTATTTTTCGTTATTTAAAAGGTACTGCTGATCTTGGTTTGTGGTACCCAAAAGAGACAAGTTTTGAATTGACAGCCTATTCAGACGCTGACCATGCCGGAAACATGCTGGATCAGAAAAGCACATCGGGACATGTCCAGTTCTTGGGTGATCGTCTTGTCAGCTGGGCTTCGAAGAATCAAAACTGCGTGTCCACCTTTACCGCCGAAGCAGAGTATGTAGCAGCCGCCAGTTGCTGCTCGTAAGTCATTTGGATGCGCACCCAGCTGAAAGACTATGGATTTCACTACTCGAAGATCCCCATCTACTGCGACTCGAAGAGCGCCATTGCCATATCTAGCAATCTCGTCCAACACACGAAGACGAAGCACATTGATGTGCGATATCATTTAATAAAAGACCACGTGGAAAGAGGTACTATCGAACTCTATTTTGTTAATACATAGCATCAGTTAGCAGACATGTTTACCAAAGCTTTGGACGAAAAACGTTTTAATTATCTTGTATCCAAGCTAGGTATGCTAAATCTGAAAGTTTGACCTTTTCACAGACCTATACGAGTCTCATTCAATAACGAATGACTGTGACCTACTGCCCCAGTGACTTGTCTCTGGCTGCTCATATCCACACTCATTGGTTTTTGTATTTTACTCGTTAAGTTCTGTGCAGATTTTCAAACTCTGTATTAATAAATTAGATTTCGTTTGTTTCTATATTTTCTCGTGTGTTTTCCTTGTTCTTCGTGATGTTTCTTTTGCTTTTGCAGTTCCGTCTTTTAATCACTTAACGATTAAGACATTTGTGGTGAGTTTTTGAAGCTGTTCATGTGTTAAGGGGGAGCACTATCGTAAGATGATGGGTAAGGTTCTATAGTCCTCTGTTCGAGGGGGAGCAGGTAAGTTTTCCGTGAATCTCGTTTTCTGCCTGTTTTTGTCAAGGGGGACCGACAATCCCTCTATCGTAACTGATTCCCAATTTGAGGGGGAGCCGGATCATATATTTTGTTTTTCCCCAGGCCTTGGTCCCTTTTAGTTTTTATTTTTTTTTCTCTTTCTTTCTTAAAAGTTTTTTTTAGGTTAGATTTTTATTTATTTGCCTTAGTCTTGCCTTAATTTTTTTACTTTACTTATTTACTAAAAATAAAAATAAAGAGCTTCTTAGTTTAGGTTTGTTTTTAAGTTTAATTTTTTTAATTTTAACTGTTTTATTCTAAGTTTTTTTCTATGAAAAAAAAAACAAAAAAAAAATCGTTTGTTATTTGGTTTGTGGACCGGCCCAAATGGATACCGGCCCAATCAAATTCTCGGCCTGTATCCTTCCCGGCCCAGCACTCGGCCGAGGGTTTAAAACACCCCCGGGCCTCGTTTTCCCTCTTTCTCAATCGATCTCTATCTCTCTTCATCTCAATCGCTCTCTAAATCTCTCTCGACCGACGACGTATCTCTCTCTCTCTCTCGATTCTAATCGATCTCGACATCGATCGACACCATCAGGTATGTCGTCTCTCTATCGGTCTATCTCTATCGGTGATAAATCAACCTCCGGTCGTTGTTAACCCCACCCGACCCACCGTTGTTACCCCGGTCGCTTAGGGTTTCGACCGCCATTCGCCGCCGGCGACACTGTGCCAACGACTCTGGTCGTGGTTCGTTTGAGATTTCGTCTATTTGGTCTAGGATTTCAAATGGTTAGCATCGATAGATTTAGTTTCGATTCTTAAACCAAAGTTCGATGTCTGATGGTTTTGGTGTCGATTTGTTAACCCCGTTCGACCAAGGTTCATACCAGTCGACCTAGGTTATACCGGTCTCTTGGGTTGATACCGGTCGACCAATGTTATAACGGTCAGTTAGGTCTCTATCGGTCGACCAAAGTAATACCGGTCCGTGTTATTTACCGGACGCTGACCTTGTCGGTCGAAGACTATTCCGGGTGAATGCCTATACCGGTCGATTTCATTACCGGCCACCCGGACCGATAGACACCGGTCACTAAGGACCCCTGTCGTTTTAATTTGATATCGGTCGACTAATGTCTATACCGGTCCACCCTTGATACCGGTCGATGGCTTGACCCTGGTCAATGCTTGATACCGGTCCATGGTAGATACCGGTCGGTTTGGGTCTTATTGTTTCAAACTGTTTATGGGTGGATTATGTTTTGCTAATGTGCTATCATTGTTGAGTATGTGCTCTGTGTGAGATTTGGGTTTCAATATCTTAAATGGTTGACTCTACTTCATGAGAAACCGGTTATTGACCCTGGCCCACGGATTAGGGTTGATATTGTCCAACACCTTGGATTTTCAATTGGTTATGGTTTAAACCATTGACCATTTAACTCCAAAGATATCCTGTTTTCAAAGTACCTACGGACTAAAATGTTTATTCTTAACAGGTACTATGGCGCAAAACCCAAACCCAGCGATTAACCCCATTGTTGATGCCGAACTGATTCCTGAGGATCAGTTCCTTCCTCTTACGCCTAACAACTACCATCTCGACGTCACCCAACCTGCAATCCAATATCAGGTGATGTTTGAGATCCTCATTGGGCATCCTCTCTCCTATGCACTCACGGAGACTGCTGAAGTGCCCCACCTTTACCTGCAGCAGTTCTGGCGTTCCCTAACTCCTCTGGAGGCCGACGATGGCTTCCAGTTGGAGGATCGTATTGACAACACGCCCGTACTTCTCACCCGTGATCTGTTCCGCCAGTTCCTTCACTTGCCGACTGCTGCTTCCGTTCCGGGCCGAAACAGTTTTGACCCTATCGTATCGGACGCCACTCTCTGCTCCGACATCCAGTCCCTTGGTTATGGCTCGAATCTACGACTTCCATCCGGGTTCAACAGGAAGAATCTCACAACGATTTGGTACACGCTTTTCACATACCTAAATCGGTGCCTCTCGGCTATCACGAAAGGCATCGACCAAACGAGTATCAACATCCTCCGTCTTTTCCATGCCGTGGCATTCCACCGTCATGCCGACTATGCCGACTTCATTTGGTATGAGTTACTTCAGAAAGTACGAGCCAACGCTACAAAAAGACAGAACTTCATACCGTTCATGAGATTTCTCCAGCTTATCATCCGCAGCTTCATGGTTCTTTATCCGGCCATTGCACGCCGATCTTCGCACCCGACCTGTCCGCAAAACCCGACTCACAAGATCCCGACCCGTCCTGATCCAGAAGGTATTGTCGCCCGACAGATCCCCATCGGGTTGCTGGCCTATGCTCGTCCTACGGCGCTGAGTGTAATAGCATATAGGCACACATAAAACCTACCATCTCCTATGGTCCGTCCAGAACCGGAAGGACCTCCCCAGGGAGCAAGACCTGAGAAGCGTGAGGGTCCACGTCCACGTACGAGAGGCGGTAGCGTCCGGATAGTTGGGGCTCCCTGACAGGGTGTGAGGAGAGAAAATGTTGGGAGGGGAACTGGAGTGGGCAGCGCCGTTCGACTCAGCCAGGCCAGTACGTCTCGACGATCACCTACACCGCTACAGACAACCTCTCCGACGGTGGAAGAGGATACCGCTTCTAAAACCGCTACCGTTCAGTCCTCTTCTGCCACCGAGTCTGAGGAGGCAACAGGTACATCCGGCACCCAGTCGAAAGCTGCCACCGAGTCTGAGGAGACAGCAGACCAATCTGGCAGTCAGTCGGAAACAGCCACCCAAGCATCGGAATCAAATGACGAGTCTTCTGACTCTGATGGTGACGATGATTAGCCCTCACCTGGAGAGACAAGGAGAGCGGAGGGAGTATCAGTTGAAAATGTTGATGTGAGCAGAGAGAGGGAAAGGAAGAGTAAATTTCTTCATGAGCGTACAATAGTGATAGGGCAACCATCAATGGTTGTACCCCCCTAGCCACATCCAGCCAGGTAGCCACATCTGCTACCCAGTCTCATGTGTTGAGATAGGGTATTGAAGGAGCCGACGTGGACCTAGCGGCGCAAATACACACCCCCTAGCCACTCCACCATCTCTCAACAGATGGTGGTTTCAAGTTCACACGGGGATTTAGCATAAACTCTACCAGTCTCTCGTTTGGAGAGTTCTGGTATTGAAACAAGAGAACAACAGCCCCCGTTCTCGACTTCTTTTGGTGCACAAAGTCTAGAGCCCTTTGATGTCATATCTCCTATTCCTAGGACACAAATACCCTTTTTCGGCTACTGCTGGAGGCCTTAGTGGCCCAGCCGGAACACCTATAGTAATTCCAACTTCGGTTGGTTTACGAGGATTGGGTAGAAGTCCTACCACAACTATCATCACGCCAGCTGTGAACGTAGGCGGTTCGACTTCTACAGTCGTAACCAGAACTGGAAGTCTAAGTGACCCAGGAGTGATTCACCCCGAGTTCGTCTCAAGGGAATTTTTGGATGGTGCCCTAAAGACCGTCCGCTCTTTCATGCGATCCGAATTGAGGGAAGAGGTAGATGCGTTGAAAAGACTTATCAAAGGAAAAGGTCCAGCGACTGAGCCTGAACCCCTACCTCCTACACCACAACCCTCTACTTCTGTTGACATGTCTATCGATGACCTGAAATCCGTACTCCTAGCCAAACTACTTGCCCAATCTCAGATAGAACCTACCCAGGATGCCGATCTTCTATCGCTCTTATGTGCTCAAGGATCCACACCTACCCCACCACCCCAACCCACTGTATCTCTAGAAGCCTTCCACCAACAACAAGCCATGCTTCAGTCTTTGCAGGAAACAGTAGCTGTATTGACTGAACGCCTATCATCAGTGGAAGACACCTGCCGAAGCCAGGCAGAAAGTCTCAAGCGCCGACATGATGACCAGGATGATCCTGATCACCATGAGGGGGAGAAGCGCCGACGTCTATCCGAGCCAGAGACACAGATAGTGGAATCAGTATATGTGGAAACGGAAAGGGCTTCGGGTTCTGGTACGCAACTGGAAGGGCAAGAACAGGCACGGGAACAGGTTATGGATTTGGTACTTTACGAAACTCCAACGGTTGAAAAGCCTGAGGAAATAGATGAAGGTTCACCGATAGTTCCTGAAGACAGGGCTTTGATTGTCGATCCTTATGATGTTTCTGACCCGACGGAAGAATATGCCAACACTGAAAGAGCGCTGGTAGTCATGCAAGCCGAAATTGATGAGATTCTTCATCCAGATTATCAGCCAGATATTCAGACTTCTGTCGCGGTACCGCTTTTGACATATCATGCAGATCACCCTGATATTCCTCAATCAGATATCCCTATTAGATCTCCTCCAGCATCACCAGGTTTGAGAACAGAAAGTACTCCGCCAGCCAAGCCGTCCAAGTGGGAAAGAGTCAGAATCAAAGTTCCATTTCTAGAAGAAAGCCAGAAGAAGATCTTTGCCCATTGGATTCGTAAATATGATGAAGTTGTGCTTCATGGTCTACAGTCGATGAAAAGCAAGGAAAAGCAGCGTGAGATCATATTTGTGTATAACTACTTTCAAGACAAGTACACCAAGACAAAGCTCAAAATTATATCAGTCGATCGGATTCAAAATCCGGTGTCTTCATGGGTGTAAATTATTCACAATTCATGGTAACTAGAGAAGATGGTAAGAATTGGTATTTTTTTGAAGCTGATTTTCCGCGTCTTGAACCTAGAGATCTGTTATTCTTGCTTAGAGACTTAAAGACCAGAACTATCAGACCCGGGGAAGTTTTAGATGCACTTGAGACCGTCAAGCGATACATGAAGTGTGCAATGAAGCTTGCCTCGGTAGAAGACTTTCAGATTGGGTTAGAAAACAATCAACAGAAGATCAATCTGCTTAAGCCTGATTTGAGTGTTCCTTCTGAAGCCCAGAATGTACCAGCATTTACTGTTATTAATCTTCCAGAGTTAGGCATGATTTACGTGAACAACAAAGGTGTTTTGCGTTTTATTCGTTTCAGCCAGATTGCCAGATTCTGTGATGGTACGTTGATGTTGCTTAAAGACAAGTTGAAGTGTGCTATTGATAAAGATGAAAAAGGGGTTCAGCCATTGGATCCGAAATACAAGAAACTCGTTATTCAAGAACTGGGTGTTATTGAAGACCGGCTGGAGTACATAACACAAATGCGCTACTTCAAGATCAGTTTTGGCGCGATTATCAACTTATATTTAAAGGGGGAGATTGTTAGGGTGTCTTATATTGGTTAAATAGAAGTTTAAGGGTGTAATGTGTAATTATTTGATAGCTTTATTAATTAGATGGGCCCAAGCCCATAAGCCCATTATGTTTGTAAGCCTGGTATATAAAGGCGTTATTAGTTCATTTGTCAGGTTACACAAGTCATTATTAGATTGCTAGTCAATAGGTTTACATACTCTGATCATATATTCTCTCTGTAAACCTAAACCCTTTGAGTGTTTCATATAATCATATGACTAGCAGTTGTGGCTTAAATATTGTTCTACATTGATTCATTATTATTGATTTGTTCGTGATTGCACTGTACTGGGATCCACACTTTGATTTGTTATTGTTGTTATTGTTTTTTTTGTTTGATTCTTGTAGGTTACCCTAACTGGATTTAGGATTTTAGGTTTTTGGACTCAATTGGACTGTTCATCTTCATTCTCGACTAGAACATGACTTTTTGAACTCTTAAATCTTGATTTTGTTCTTTGTTTGTTAAAATTGGAACTTAAGTTACATTTGTGTGTTGAAATCGAACTCTGAACATATATTGATTTGAACTTAATCGATTAAATTTTTGGGTTTGTCATTGGTTTTTGATTGTCGACTCTTCGATTGGAGTCTTACTTGTTCTTGAGAAAAAAACATTAATCGATGATTAAAATGGAGTTTAATCTCAAATTAAATGGTTAATCATGATTCTAATTCATAATCGAACCTTATGTTAACAAATTTTGGGTTTAAAATAAAAAACAAAGGTTTTTGTAATCTGGGTTTCATATGAGTTTATGAAGTTCATACAAATGTTCTTAGTGTTTCCAGGTTTAACACTTAGAAAAATTTAAGATTTGAAAATTTGAATTTTCAAGTTCCATGCGAAAAGTTTGATGATTCTTGTTCCATACGAATTTCTTGTCTTGAATGTCAAACTTTTTCAAGTTAGGAATTCGCATATCTTCTCATGCGAATTCTGTGTTTTGTGTTAATTCCTTTCAAGTGAGGAATTCGCATCCTTGTTCATGCGAATTCCATACTTAGTGAATTTTGAAAAAAAAAGGATTTTTAACTAACAAATTGGACATCTGTCCATATCTTTTATGTTTTCAGGTACTCAATGTCTGAAAATCAATCTGTTGATCAACAAGTTTAGATGGATGAGAACTCACCACCTGAGGCATCCAGGGAACATCCCATGCCATCATCTAGATCTGACTACCAAGCTGAACATGGTGTTAGTCCAGATTTGATTCTGATCACTCCATCAGAAATGAAACCTCAAGCACCCAATAATCACTATGTGGAATTCAAGATGTTAAAGATAGATCCACTAGTTCTGAGCATACTGCAGAATCATTCGCTGAGATATGCACTGACAATCTATGGCACTGTTCCAGAATTATATGTTCAGCAAGCATGGAAGACCATTATAGTTACAACAAAGAGAGTGGTCACTGAAAGAGTTTCTCAGTTTGAGCTTCAAATTGATCACTTCAAATCTATTCTGGATTACCAGAGACTCAGATTCATGCTGAGCCTGCCTGCTGCTGATGCCAGAGAGGGAATAGTTTCTTATGATGATTTTCCTACTGATGTTGAAGTTTTTCAAGGAATCAGAAACATGGGTTATGTTGGTCAACTTACCCAAGTGAACCATTTCATGAAGAACAATTTACCACCGTTCTACTATACTTATTTCTCAGTGATCAATCGGTGCCTCACTACAAAAGTTCATGGATCTGACAATGCCAACATACACATTCTAAAGCTATTTTATGCTATTGTGTATGACCTACATGTGGACTATGCTGTAATTTTCTGGATTGAGATTTATGAGAGAGTTCTTTCCAAGAAGACATCCAAAGCACCAAACTATGTGCCTTATCAGAGGTTTTTCTCTAGTATTGTTAGAAGCATGCTCAGAAGCAACAATGATATTCCATGGAGACAAAATCATCCAGTTGCACCGATAAATGTGAGGAGATTTCTAATGAAGCATAAGAAGGAATTTAGTTACTCCATGCCTACTTCTGAAGGATTACTTGACTATGTTGATCCGGAATCCGAATGTGTGGTGTCTTATAGAGAGCCTATGGGACAACCAGGACCGGTTATCCCTACCCAAGGCTCAATCCTTGAGAGAGAGGAATCGGTGAGAGTTCTTGTAGGGGTACAAGAACGGGGAGTGAAGAGAAAAAATTCTGAGAGGGGTACTGGTGGGGTCAGAGACCTAGACTAGAGGCTTCAGGGTCACGGGTCATTGCCCAACTTTCAATGACACCTTCTGCCAATGAAAGTCAAGGCTCTGAAAATGAGTCGGATCCGGTAGATGAAGCTGATGACAGTGAAGAAATTCCTTCTGCTACTAGTGAAAATGATGAGACAGAAAATGATGGTGCTGATGATGATGATGATAATGATGGAAATGATTCTGATAAAAATGATCAAGATCAAGGTGGTGCTAGTCTACAAGCTAATGATACTCATGTTGATGTGCAAGTTGATGTCTTTGCATAATTCTATGATGATGTTGATATGGAAGTTGATGTTGATACAACTGTTAGGAAAGTTGTGGGAGATATAAGGAGTAATGAGGGAGCTCTAGTTGAAAATTTGAATGAGAGGATGAGTGTGTTTGAAAGAAAAGAATATGGAGAGAGAGTGTGCAACCAAACCTACAGATCCAAAAGGGTAGCCACATCTACCACGTCGCATGTGTTGCGAGCAAGTGTTGAACAAGTCATAAGTAGTCCACTTATGCAACTGCACACCCCAACCACCCACTCTATCTCCTCTCAACAGGAGTTAGTTTCATTTACTCATGGGGATTTAGCACAAAATCTACCTGGTTCTCATTCGGAGACCACAGGTATTGAAACCAGAGAACAACAGCCCCAATTCTCAATTCCTTTCACTGCACAATAGAGTCTAGAGACAATTGTTACATCTATTTCTATTTCTAGGACACTGATATAAACTGCTAATATCGGAAGTCTTCGTGACCCGATCAGAAAACCTCAAGTAGCTTCTATTGCTGAACTACAAGGACCGGGTGGAAGTCCTGTCATAGCTAATATCACGCCAGCTATGAACACAGGCCATGTGGTTGCTTCGTTAGATGTCACGACAACAGAAAATCTACGTGACTCCAGTGTTACTTTACCAGTCTTTGTGACGCAGGAATCCCTCAACGGCGCCTTAAAGGCTGTTGAAACGAAGTTGTTGGATAAGATTGAGGAGGAAGTTGGTGGAGTTAAGAGATTGTTAAAAGGTAAGAAGCCAATAGTTGAGTCTGAGCCTGTAAGTCAAGTTCAACCTACATCTCAATCAACTCAACCAACAGATATGTCGATAGATGAGATTAAATCGTTGTTGTTTGCAAAGCTCTTATCTCAAGCCCCAGAAAATCAAACCGATGTAGATCTTTTGTCTCTTCTGCAATCCTAACACCAAACACAAACACCACCATCTGTGCAACCAGCAGATGTGGTTAGAGCCTTAGAGTTTAATTCTTTCAAAGTTGATGTTTTGCAAGCCTTGTCTGATCTTACCAAGGTTGTGCAAACTTCATGCAAAGCCCAAGTATCTATTTCAAAACCAAGGCATGATCATGATTCAGATCATGACCATAAGGGGGAGATGAGAGAGAAACAGAGTGTTGATGTGGATGTTGGTGTTGGATTGGTTGTTGAATCACAGAATGTTGAAAGTGCTGATCATGGTAATGTGATGAATGATCAAGGTAAATGTAGAGAGCTTGTACTGTATGTGAATGAAGAAGTAGAACCAAGGGTTGCAAAGCCTAAGGTTGCTACTAGGGCTGAAATCTTGATGGTCACAGGAATGAATGAGGTTGATGTGATAAATTTGTCATCAGATGAAGAAGAAGAATCCAATGAGAAGTATGACAAGTTATGGAAAGTTAAAGAAGAAGAAAAAGATAACTTAATGGATTTTGATGATGAAGGAGATGATATTCCTGATGATGAAGCAAATGTGTTAGACACTTTATTGGGGACTCTAGAGGACATTCAACTTAGTCCAGTTCATCATGATGATCCTGAGCCTTCCAATGAAGTTCCTATAATCTCAGATTTTAAAGATTTCATCTTTCCTGAAGTCTCTGATATGCCTCCAAGTCAATCAAGCCCTGTTAGTCATCCAAGCCCTGTTCAAGATGTACAAACTGTTCAAAGTCATGTTCAAAGCACAATTCAAAATGTTCAATCTGTTCAAGATGTACAGAATGAAAATGAGATTGAGAAACCAGATAATGAGACTATTCACGTTCCTATCATACCAGACCAAGGTGAAGTAGGTCCTTCAAATGTTCCTGAAGCACCTCTTGTGCCTTCCGAAGCTGAACTTCGTCACATGAGACATGCTCTCAGAGTTCCTTTCTTGGAAGAGCAAATGAAGAGAATATTTGTTCATAGAATCAGACCTATGGATAAATACAAAGTTTTGGTGGTTTCTAATCAGCCAAAAAAATATCAGGAGGAATATGCCAACACGATAAACTGGTTAAGACAAACTGAGCGTGTTGTGAAAAACAAGTCTGGAATTTTCACTGTCAACCAAGTCAGACTGAAGAAGTTCATGAATATTTGGTATCCTGAGTTCTTTGTTCAAAGAAGAGATATGCGTGAATGCAGATTTACTGAAGTTGACTTTTGTTTTCTGAATGTTGACGATCTTAAGTATATGTACCATCTTTTCAGAAACATGGTTATCAGGAGGTAGAGCATTGTCTTTGCCTTGGAAGCGATCAAAAGGTTCATGAGAAGACATATCTTTCACACCTACTGCTATGATTTCCAGTTGGGTATAGAGACCAATCAGAAGAAAGTCAACATGTTAAAGCCAAATTTGACTCTTTCTGACATTGATAACTATGATATGTTCACTGTGCTAGAGGAACCTGAGTTGGGTGTAGTCTACAAAAATGGAGAGAATGAGAAGAAGTTCTTCAGAGTCTCTGAGATTTCAAAGTTTTCTGATGGAACTCTCAAGATAATCAGGCTACAACTCAATGAAAGGTACAAAGAAAGTGAAAGGCAAAGAATGCAAGGCGGTGAGCATTTACCAAGAAGAGTTAAGCTTGTGATGCAAAGGATTCTTGAAGCTCTTGATGACAGAATCGATTTTAGAAGAGGCATCAGGAGGTTTGAATCTTTCTTGGGCATAAGGAGAACAAGTACAGGAAGACGGGGAAGGTGAATATTTACAAATTGATCCAAAAGGGGGAGATTGTTATATCATGTTTGAATCAATTTGTCTTGTAAGTTTTACTTTTGTCTTGTTAGTTTGTTTGACCTTTATCTTGTGTATTGTATGAGGTCAAGGCTTATGTTTGACCCATATAAATACCTTTGTCTTTTGTATTGTAAGAATGAATGTAAGTGAGAAAGTAATTGTGTTAGGTCCAATGAGATCAAAGATTGATTGATTGATAAGATGAACAAGGATTATAGGGACAGAATATGTAGTTTATTTACCAAGAACTCGTACACAGGCTACATTGTTGAAATGAAACTTACAAACTAAACTAACTACAAGATTCTATTTATAACCCCATATCCCTTGTTACATATTTAAGCCCAAACCCATTACAAGGCCCAATACAAACAACATCTGATTACTTTACTAAACTTCCTAAATAGAACATATTTATGTTCTAACAATATCTTAACGGATGGTTTTGCAGAATGCTCAAATTCCACATAGTGATTATTAGGTGATTGAGGCTTCATTTCAGATGGAGTGATCAGAATCAGATCTGGATTAACACCAGGTTTGCATGGGCATTTATCTTGATGCCTCAGGTGGTGAGTTCTCATCCATATATACTTGTTGATCAACAAATTGATTTTCAGCCATTGAGTACCTGAAAACATAGAAAATATGGACAGATGTCCAATTTGTCAGTTAAAAATCCAAACTTTTTGACTTTGAAATTTTTTCTAGAAATATGCTAAGTATGGAATTCGCATGAACAAGGGTGCAAATTCCTCACTTGAAAGGAATTAAAACCAACTCAGAATTTGCATGAAGGCAAATGTGAATTCTTGCCTTTGAACAATTTTACACATAAAGAATAGAATTCATATGACACATGAACACTTATAAACTTTTTGCATGGAACAAAATTCATACAACCTTTTCGCATAGAACATAAAATTTCAAATTTTCAAAACTTGAAATTTTTCTTAGTGTTAAACTGGAAACACCAAGAACAATCATGATGTTCATCATAAAAAAAACTCATGAACTTCATATGAAACCCAAATTTCAAAAACTTTGTTTTTGAGTTTAAAACCAAAATTAGTTAACCATGAAGTTCGATTATGAATTTAAACCAAGATTAACCATTTAATTTGAGATTAAAGTCCATTTTAATCAACAAATTAAGAGTTTTGTTCAAGAACGGTATGAACACCAAAATTTCAGTCAAAAGGTCGATATTCAAAATTCAATCACAAACCCAAAATTTTGTTGGATTTACATCAAAAGATTATATGTTCAGGGTTCGGTTTGTTCATCATAATGTTATTTAGATTTCCATTTTAACAACGAAGAACAAAATCAAGGTTTAAGATTTGATAAGCCACGTTCCAGTCCAAAGATTGAATATGAACAGTCCATAAGTTCGATTCGATCAAACCCTAAAAATCCTAATCTAGTAAGGGGAATCCTGCAAGAAACACAAAAATACAAACACAAACAAAAATAACAAAACAAAGATTAAACAAAAACAACCTTTTGAATCAAGAAATCGAAGAACAAAGGTCTGAGGTTCGAAAATCACAAGGAATCGCAGAGGAGGGTTTAAGTGCAAGAATTCGTAAGGAAAGCCAGATACTTCGAAAGGTGATTAAGACTGAGAAAACTCGTGTATTTATACCTAAGAATGAATTTGACACGTGGCACGATTTGACTGGGCATAAAAAAATTTATGGCTTGGGATAAGAATTTGTCTTAGAAAAATAGACAAATGTGTGTGAGAATTCGCATGAAAGAGATGCGAATTTTGTGCCTAAGGAAACCATTCGCATGGCAAAGGATGCGAATTACATCTTTTCACATGGTATTGGATGCGAGTTTCTCACTTTTCGCATGAAGAAGGATGCGAGAAGTAAGAATGAGCATGACATGGGATGCGAGTTCCATAAATTTGCATGCCACAGGGTGCGAAATCCTAGAATTCGCATACCACTGTGTGCGAATTTTGGACTTGGCAAAATTTCCACCTTTTCAAAAACATTCTAAATAGGGAAATTTGCCAAAATTAGAAACCTTCTCAAAATTTTCCAATAATATAAACTTTCCAAAAATGGATATTTTAGGATCATTTTATTTCTCAAAAACATTTACACACACACATACTCCCTTTGAATGTGCTCCCCTTTCAGTATAGCTCCCCCTTGACTTGATCTTGCTCTCCCTTGATTTGATATCTGATTTGTTTTGTTTCTTCTTGATTTGACATTTTGTTGCCCCCCCTTGACTTGAGATGGATCTTATGGATTTGACAGATATGCTCCCCCTTCATACTTTGACTTTGAAGACCGATTCCTGAACTGTTGTGTCCAGAAGTCATAATTGACATTGAGGATTGAGTCCTGAGTTGCTTTACTCATAGGTCATAATTCTTTCACTCCTTCTTGAGTGTTGGTTCCTGCACCATAGGTTTAACAGGTTTTGGTACCCAGATGAACGTAGGTCCTTCTTTGTTAGTAAGTGAAAACTTCTTTGATTAGTTTCCACCTAGGTTAAGTGCAGTATCATTAGAATAGACATTATAAGAATCATATCAGTTGATATGTGCTTTGTGAACAAACTTATCAGTGCAACAGTAAGAACATCATAATTTTCTTTTAGCTAACATGATTAAGTGATTAGTAGACATGCTATAATCAGGGTTAGTAAAAGATTTACCTTTAGCAGCTTTGTTCTTGTGTACCTTTAAAGCTTGTGCACTGGAGTTCTTATACTTTTTATGCTTCTGGAGATCCCTTCACAACCCAGATCATCTATTTTTTCTCAGATGCTTTGTAACCAGATTTTGAAAAATTAGCAGCTTGTTTATCAATAGATTTAACATAAAATGAATTTGGAGTTTTAATCTGATCTGGTTTCAAGACTTTTGATTTAACATCCTTTTTCTTGAAAACCATTTTCTGAAAAAGATTGGAAACATATTGAAAAAGAACAAACTGATTCAGTTGAATCATCATCATAAGAAGATAAGTCAGTTGTCTCAACAGATATTTTATCAGACAAATCAGCATTAGCTATTTCAAGTTGTTTGATTTTATCAGTCAATTTTGATTTTTCATTAAAAAGCCTATCAAACTTGCTTTGTAGATCAGATTTACTCTTTTGTCCTTTTAGAATGTCTGAGGATAAAGTAGCCAACTTGCTGGTTAATTTTGAAATTTCAGCTTCAAAAACTTTTCTTTCTGATTCAAAATCCTTTTCCAAGCTCTGATTTTTCTCTGAAATCTCTATGAAAAGAACAACATTTTTCTTTTCCTTTTCAAAGATATCTCTTTCGGTAATTAAGATCTTTTCAAATTCAGAAACCTGCTTAGAAAGTTTTGCACATCTGATTTCTAAATCTTTCTTTTCTTTTTCAGCTTTCTTTGAAAGATCAGATAATCTCAGATTGAAAGTTTTCTCTAGACCAGATTTTTCATTCTTGCTTCTCTCTTCATACTTCTTTATCCATTCAACTCCTTTAGCCTGGTATGTAGATACCTGCTTTTCAGCTTTCTTCAACTTGACATTTAACTCAGCAATCTCAGCTTTCAGCTCTGTATTTTGAAGTTTAAGCTTTTCATTTTCAGCTTCAATCTTAGGTATCTCAGGCATGTATGCCATTGCACAATCTCTGTTTGAGAGAATAACATTTCCCTTTTCATCAGTGTAAGTCATTTTGAATATTTATCTGAAATAATGCTTCAAATGATCGTTAGTCAGATAACCATAAAGATCAACTTTGAAAATTAACAAAAGAACACACAAAAATATTCTAAGTGTAAAATTTGCACACCACAGTGAAAGTAATTCGCACACAAGAAACATTTCGCACACCAAATAAGAAACAATTCGCAGAACCAAACAATTCGCAGAACCAAACAATTCGCAGAACCAAACAATTCGCATACCAAAGGATGAGGAATCTTCACTTTTCGTACGCAGTTAGATGCGAGTTCTAGCAATTCGCACGTAATAGGATGTGAGTTCCTACTTTTCGCAGAGTGGCTTATGTGAATTCTGGACTTAGTTGATTTTTCAACTTCCAAATATTTGAACTTTTCGCATGAACTCTCAATGTGATGCGAATTCCTCCTCTAGATGATTTTTCACTTCCAAACTTTTCGTATCGATGCGAGTTGTGGACTTAGCAAAAGTTTCACTTTTCGATGCGAATCTTTCAACTTTTCGTATAAGACTAGATGCGAATTTCAACAACTCGTATGTAACACTATGTGAATTCCAAACTTTTCGCATATACAGAGATGCGAGTTTCAGCTTCTCGTACGCCACACTATGCGAATTCCATCTTTTCGCATATAGTATGATGCGAATTCTTCACTTGGAAAATATTCAAAGTTTAATAAGATGCGAATTCTCCTTCAAACATGTGAGTTCTTCATCAAACATGCGAGTTCTTCATCAATCATGTGAATTCTTTAGATCTTCAACATTTTTCCTTGATTTTCCACTGATTTCCACTAAATCCCTTGAATTGAGCCACGAAACTTTGTGAATTTGTTCATAATATGATCGTGAACAATCCTTGACACTCAATTCCACCAAGAATTGATTTGATCATCATGATTTGACAAGATCACAGTACGCAAAATATGAACTCAAAAAAATTTTAAAAAATGAACAATTGACTCTGAATTTGTGTGAATTTGTTAATACAATGTGGATGAAAAATGATCTAAATCACTAATCGAATACAGTGCAATCAATCTAACATAAAAAACAACACAAAAAGTCAAAATCGATCAATGGAACAATGAGATGCGAGTTCTTGGATGAACAGTAAACTCTCTTGATTTTGAAATCCAATTTCTTCTTGATTGATGATTGAAGATCTTTCCAATTAATCTGATTTAGCTCTGATACCAATTGTGATTCCAGATTCAAGCATTAACATTCAAAGATCAAACAAGTATTGACAAGAAACTAGAAAGAGAAATAGTCACAAGTCTTTTGTCGCATATCTCACAAAGTCAGAAGGTTACAAGACATCAAATACGTACAATGACTTACAAGACAAAGACAAACGTTAAGTATTTATATGGGTCAAACATTCCTTGACCTCATACAATACACAAGGTAAAAGTCAAACAAACTTACAAGATAAAAGGTCAAACTATTACACGACAAATTGATTCAAACATGATCTAACACTTAACCATAGTGGAATTTTTCACCTTTCCTTGTTTTTCACCTGGGGTGTTCTTCCCTTAGCTAATTTCTCAGCTTTGGTGGTTGTGGGGTACTTACTAGCAATATGATCAGTAATTCCACAGTGGTAGCATTTCCTATAGCTGAAAGTAGCTTTAGGACCATAGGCATTAATATTTGAAAGCTTTAAATGAACAAGGTCTGCTCCAAGAATGCCCTTTGCGTTATATCTCAGAGGAACTTTCAGTTCTTCAGATTTCTTAGGCAAAATGTCAATCTTCAGCTTTGGATTAGATCTCTAAGTATTACCAGTGATCTTAAATCTAAAGTCAGAGAGTTGACTAGCTGAAGGTTTGGAAGGAACCTTCTTCACCTTTGCTACTTTAGCAGCCTTCTGAGGATGATGGGAAAAAATGTCCCTTTATCAGCGAGTTTAGAACATTTCGATAAACCCTCGGGGATAGGAACAGAAGAGGAAGAAGGGCACTGAGATGATGAAGTGTCAGGAATATAAGAGACAAACATTCCAAACTTAAGCATGGAACGATCTCTACTAGAGAGTCATCCTTATCAGATTTATAACCAATAACGGTTTTATCATGAGTAGGGATTTAAGCACTTATGATCTCAGTGATCTTAGTTGAGGACTTACACCATCCTTCAACTATAGCTTTCTCAGACTTGAGAGGAGCGATAGCTTGTTCGTGTTCAATGTTGATTAGTTCATTTACATAAACTTGATCCTTTAAATCTTCTTCGATTTTGAAAAGTTCTTAGATCCTTAAATGGAATTTCTCAAGTTGTTCAGATAAATCTATATTTTGTTTTTCAGCTTGAGTTTTTCCATTTAAAACATTATATAAATCAACTATCAGTGAATCAATAGCACGACGTCTATCGGCCTCAGTGAGAATAGGATCAGAAGAGATTGATACCTGAGAGTTATCAGTGCTGGTGGAAGTCTCAGTGGTTTCTTCCATTTCTTCTTCTATCTTGGCCATCAGACAGATATTGGCCACATTATCTTCATCAGATTTTGATTCTTCATCAAATTCAGCCCAGTCATGGTCTTCAGCGATGAGACCTTTACCTTTCATCTTATAGTTTTTCAACTTAAGATACTTCTCTTTGAGCTTCTGATATTTATCATCTCTATATTTAGAGGTTGATGAAGAAGGCTTTGAGATTTTCTTTGACCTGTATTCACTTGCAAAGTGTCATACTTTTTCACAATGAAAGAAGGTAGAAGTAGCCTTATCAACAGGGATTGATCTAGGCTTGTCAGTAATAGAGAGAGGCTTATTTCTCCTAAAGATACTTCTTTTCGAAAATTTCCTAAAGGATTTTGTCATGAGAGCCAGCGATTCATCAAATTCTGAAAGATCAGTATCTGACAAATCCTCTGAGTTAGAATTTAACTCAGTGGTAGTGAGAGTCGATCGATGAGAAGGAGCGATCTCTGAGGATATCAAAACTACAGGGGGCTTTTGGAATCCTTGACAAGGTTCTTCTTAAGCTGACTAGATTGCTCATGATTGAGCAAAATGCAAAATACAGTGCTTAAGAAAAGGTGGTTGAGATCCTTTGAAAGTTCAAGACACATGGTGAAACTGTCCCAACTTTCTAGAAGACTTTCTAAGAAGTTTGTCAGAATCTCAGAATTAGAATATGTCATAACAACGGTCCTAAGGTCATTTAATAAATAGTTAAACCGTTGATGTACTTCAGAGAGAGTTTCATTCTTACCAGATATAAAGCTTTCGTACTGTCTTACCAGATGTATCTTTCTGGTCTCTTTACTTCAGTAGTACATTCATATTTAACACAGATTGTGTCCTACATGGCTTTGGCAGCTTTGAGATTCATTATAGAGTGATAAACCTCGTCAGGGAGTGCCATAGAGATGATGGTTCTGGATTTAGCATCCAGACCCACTTTCTTCTTATCTTCATATGTCCACTGATGGATCTCCTTGGTCACTTCCCTTTCAGGGATAACAGCAGTTATAGTAGTGGTAGGAATAGCAACAGCTATGATGAATGGAACATAGGATCCATTCTCAACATTGTAAGGTATGGTAGAATCTACACCTTCAAGAAAGAGTGTCATTCGATTTTTCCAGAGAGCAAAGTTAGCTTTGCTGAATCGAGGTGGTTTGGCAAGAGAGCCATTGTCCTAATAATTAGTGTTTGTGTTGAGTGCCATTTGGGGAATATCAAGGAAGATAAAAGTATAAGCAAGATCTTGTTTATTAGATTAAACAATCCGCTCTATTACCACTTATTGGTCCCGAAGGTATTATACAAGTTTGTAGAAGGGGGGTTGAATACAAACACAAATTTTTTACTTTAATAAATTGTTTATTGATAAATCAAATTACTAATTACAGTTTGTTGCGGAATAAGATTAAGTAGAACCTAATCTAAACAAACTTGAGAATCATTAAGTATGGTTGCACAAGAACAGAAAGAAATGGAGGTTGAAGAGATTATAGAAAACAAGGGTTTCTATAATATACACGAAGAGAGAAAAGGCAGTGGGCAACCCTTCAAAATGATGGATGAACCTCCTGTTTATACCATATGCATTTAATGTATGACAGCGATACTTTACACGTGTTAGCATATGGTTGAATGCATGCTTCAGACTTTTAGCGACATGCTCTGGGCCGTATGGTGAACAGTGTAGTCTTCAAAGCTGTTGTACGATTATGGACAAAAGTATGTATTTTCTTATAATTCGTATTATGTGTGCAAAAGGATAAGACAAACAAACCTTGGGGTGTAAGCTTCATGATCAGTGATCGCTGATGAAGTCTTCTATCATTGAGCACTGATAAAAATCAGCTATCGCTGAAGCTTTCCTTCTTGGTTTGTCACATGTGTGCACTTGTCTTGGTTTCACTGATATCCTCATCAGATCATGAGTAGACTTGTCACTTGTTCATCAGCTTTGTCTTCGATGTCAACGATGAACGTATTTGTTGCGAAACTTGTCTTCAGGGATTACAATCAACATTAATACATCAGACATCATCAGCAATACTGAACAGACTCGGAATTATTATCGATGATGGTGAAACATTAATACATACAAATGTTAAATGCATTTTTCACTAAGTAATTCTAAGGATCATCATCAAATCATTGAGAGAGTTTGGATGAACATCGTTGAACATGCATTGTAACAGTTAGCCTAAGTGATCCCCGAAGACAAAACCTCACACTGGAAAAACACCTTCAGCGATGTCGAAGATATAATTGAAGGTAGAGTTAGTCTACTCATGATCAAAAGTGTCATTCACTGAAACCATGACTTGTCTATAAGGCGTGAAAATCTAACCAAGACTCAGCGATAGCTGAAAAGATTCTCAATGATTCAAGCATCACTGATCATCGAGTCTTGCTCTACAAGATTTGATTTTGTCTCATCCTCTTGCACAAAAGGACAAAGATACAATAGTACGATTACTTTCTTATCTGTAATCGTGCTTACCAACTATCCGCTCCTACTGTACACTTGCGGCTAAAAGCATGCTAAAGTAAAAAGGACAAGGACATGCATCCACTCATCTGATGAAACGTGGATTGTAGCCTCTGACTTGCATTTAATGCATCAGGTATAAATAGCAGAGAAGACTCCTCTTCTTTTCTAAGCCTTCATCTCTGTTTCTAACTCTCTTCTTTCTTGTTCTTATCTTTTCTTTTGCAAGAAACTTTATGATTCTCATAGATTGTTTAGAATAGGTTTACCTTTTCTCTTTCCACAACAATCTGTAAATTTTGTTTTGATTTATCAATAATTAATAAAAAAAATTAAAAGTAAAATATTTATGTTTGTATTCAACCCCCCCCCCCTTACAAACTGTGATATCTTGTAGAACCCCTTTGGGACCAACAAGTTCTTTATCATCATCATATTGTGAGACACTACCTTCGATATCGGTAGTCGGCAGCGTACTTAGTCCCATGATGATTTTGTTTTCTTCCAAGTTTTCTTTCACTCCTACAATCTTCACTTCTAGTGATGTCTTGTCTTGAAGTCTATCAACGCTATCCAAGTAATCCATCAAGCATATGCAACACTTTACCGACTCCGGGGTTAGTCTTGTCCAACGTACCGAAATGATCCTGCCTCTAAGAGAAAAGGCGAACTTTGAAGCTACGGTACTAGCTTGGATTATTAAGATATCACGGGCCATACATGCCAAAACCGGGAATTGAGGTTGCTTTTGTTAATAAATTTATTTTTTTCAAAATCTTCGACACTTCTTGTGGGGCATGTGGCCATAAAATTAGTACGCATGTGGATATTTAATTCACCCAAATCGTTATTATCAAATCTAGTTGATTTACTCGATTCATTTAAAATCTCGTTCATTAAATTTGTCATTAAGTTTTTCCGGTTTTGGCATTGACCACTAGAACCCGTAAATAATTGACTTGAAAAGCTTTGTTTTTGGCCTCCTCCCCCATGATAGATTTTATAAATATCAAATAAAATTTCAAAATTACGATTAAACAGACGTTTTGTACCTTTGAAAAAATATTATCTCTTGCCATATCTAAACCAAAAGGCACACATATTTGTGTAATTAAAATTTCAACACCGATAACATTTAAATACGGGTTTAATGTTGTGGCACAAAGAAAAGAGAAGAGGATCTTGAGAAAATATTTTAACAATTCTAATTTCATTGAACTCATCAACTTTCCCCAATCGTGAGGGTATTCGTATTGTGAAATTTTATTTGCCAAAATATATAATTAATTTAAAAGTAAAAGGCTTCATGGATAATAAATATCGGATGAAAGAGTTGTTGCATTTTTAATATCGCCGAAAATATCGTATAATCCGTCAAGCGCGGCCCAATCAAGATTTTCAATAGTATTATTCACGTAATGAATGTTATATGTTAAACATAAAAATCCCAATTACAACAAGCAATTACTCAAGATATTACAAATATGCTCAAGAACTAGAGAGAGAAAGTCTAGAGAGAGAAAGTAGATCTTGTATTACACACACTCTAGAATATTACAATCAATGCTTAGACTCAAGTTCGTTACTACAAGATTACAAGACAAACCTATTTATACCACACAACTAATACAAAGCCTTAACGGCTAAGGAAACTAAACTTACTTTGACTAACTATTACAAGGTCAATGTTGACTATTACATATTTGACTTTCCTATTAAATCTTGGATACAATATTTAGACTTAACATTATATAATGCTTGAATATAACTTTTTTGTTTTAGCAAATTTTCAATCATAGAATAAGTCGAATTCCATCGAACGGGCATATCAAAGTTCGGTCCCAAAGCTCGAAAACCAACATCTTCGCAATATTTTCTATATTCCACATGCATTTTTTACCTTTTGTGAAAATTTTCCGTAACATAAATATAAACTTATCTATTACGAGTTTACAAGTATTTAAACTGTCTTGAACGACTAAGGGGTTGTTTACCAAATTTTATATTAAGTCTTGTATGGATAAATTTGTCTGTCTAGATAAATTTATGTTGTTTACTTTTTTCCTGAATCAACAGTCTGAATGATAAAAATGACTATTTTACCCATGAGTACAAAACATCTCTAATAATCTAAAAGATAAACTTTAATCCAATTTTTTTACCCCCACTATACCATAGCTCTTTCCTTTATTTTATCATCCATCTATCAGAAGTAAAAGACAAACAAATCCAAATCCACCAATTTTTTTTTTATTAATTTCAATTCATCCACAATATTTCAAAATTAAAATTCCAAAACCAAGTAATGCAGGTGGTAGTAAACACTCAGAATTAGAAAATTCTATAATATTGTTGGGGTTGTTGCATCGCACCAAATCGGAGAAAGAGAGAGATGAACAAATATGTGAGATAAAAATCGTGGGCAGATTTCAGTTTTGGGTTTTCGCACCAAATCAAACAAATTGAATCTTTACAGTAAGCGTGGGAAGATTCTTTGTCCAATCCAAATGATTTTGGTTTGATTTTTATTCGAGTTATCCGGGGAGGGGAGGAGATGCAGTTTTCAGTTTGGGGTTTTGCATTGTCGGGAAGAAGATGAAACCAAAATCATTTGAATGGTCAATTATAAGGGAAGTGTCGACAAATGGGTTTCCTTCTCGGTGATGCAGATGCGTTGAAGGTTTGGTGATGGGCGTTGAAGTCTCAGTGCAGGGTCTCATTGGGGAGAGATGAACGGAAGAAAGGGCATCGTTGGGGAGAGATGTCGCCAGTCGGGAGAGGGTAACGGGAAGAGAGGGAAGCGGCTAGGGTTGTATTGAGGGAGGGTGACGTGAAGAGAGGGGGCAGGGGTAGGGATGCCAAGTTTTCATCTGAACGTGGACAAGTGATGTATTTGGGTTGTCCGAATAAGCCGACATATTTTTCATTTAGCTCTAAGTAAACATGTCAAAATGTCTATGCGAATCAGCCCAATCAGTTATAAGCCCATTAACTCAAAAGTAAACACCCCCTAAGTTTATTATGTGTGGACAACAACGTGTATGAAATAATTGACCGTCTAAAATAGGGGTCAAATCCAACTCTAATTTCTCCACACATCGATTATTATTAATAGCGTTATCAAATGAAATGCTAATGACTTTAAAATATAAATTATATAACATAAGACTTTTTTTATAATTGAAAATTGGCGATCACCCGAATGTGGCGCACCAAATGGTTCAAACGTGATTACACGTTTGCATAATTGTCATGATTGCGGCTCAATCCAATGTGTCGTTACACATATATAAGAAACCGACATTTCGTGTAGTGCACTCACACGTTAAAGAAACATTGTAAGGTAAAAGATAAAACATTATCGCATTTCATTTTTACAAATTTTTCAATTTTTAATTGCATCACGTCTAAGATTTTGACAGCTTACCGGCTTGTAGTGTGGTTTTTAGCATTTTTTGGATCAACTCGTAATGTGAGGATTGTCGAAATGTCCGAGTGGCAACCCCACTTGAATGACACATTGTGTTGTCATTTTCCAGTTCAAATAAGCATCAAAGGACCATATTTTACCTTGATTGTCAAGTATCAGTTGACTTGAATCGCCCCCCCCCCCCCAATCTCAACCCTGGGCACGTTTTTTTTATGTGCCGCCTTAAGGTTGAATTTCCTTCCTTCGTAAGGAGAGCTCCACACGTTTTGTCTTGTGCCTTCTTTTTCTCATTCTCGAGGATTGCCATGTTGTAAAAATTCCACACCTAGGACTTTCGTTCGTGCTCGGTGAGAACTTAGGCAATTGTTTTGTTTGATACATCATGATGTTCATCGGCCATTATAGAAGAAAAAGAGAGAAATAGATGAGAACTGAGAGATGAGAACTTGTGAGAAACTAATATGAGCCGAAATCACGAAATATAGCGAGAATTGTGAACGTTTTTTTTGCATTTTTTTGCGTTTTTAGAGTTTTGTAAGTTGGTATCTTACCGCATACACCATATGACTTATTTATAGTGTTAGGGTTTTAAAGATGAGAAAAACAATCAAAAACATCAAAAAACGGTCATATGAACGTTGGGAAACGGCTAGCTAACGGCTAGTTTTTTGAAAAATCCAGTTTAGTCCGGGCCGGTCCCTCGAATCCACCCAAATGCATAATCGGTCCGTAACTTCGGTCCCAAAACCGATCCTTACCGGTCACGGGTCGGGTTAGTCCCTCACTGGTCCCGGTTCCGATCCATCGATGGTCCTGGGCTGGGCCCATTTCACCACCTCTACTCACTAATGGTCGAACAATCCTCTAACTCTCCATGATACTTAAGGAATTTGAAAACATTAAACATCACATGTTGGTCATTAACACTCATAGTGAGCTACCTTTTTGAACATCGATTAAGGTTCTCCCATGGCGTGAAAAGGTCATCCCAGAATGATTGGGAGATTTTGGTTGTCATCATAGTCTAAGATCAGAAAATCATCCTGTAAGATGAATTTATCGACCTTAACCAATATGTCCTCAATTTTTCCTTTTGAATAAGCTAAGGATCTATCTGCTAATTGCAAGGTCACGGTAGTGGGACGAACTTCTCTTATTCCTAACTTGTTAAAAATGGATAACGACATGAGGTTAATGCTCGCTCCTAAGTCACACAAAGCTTGTCCTACTTCTTGACTCACTATTGAACACGGGATGGTGAAACTACTCAAGTCTTTGAGTTTAGGTAGGATCTTGCAGGTAAGGAGGGAACTACATTCATTTGTCAACGCCACTGTCTCAAATTCACTTAATCTTCTTTTCTTACTTAGAATGTCTTTTAAAAACTAAATATAATTATGACATTTGCACAAGAGCCTCTACCAAAGGTATGTTAATGTGGAGTTGCTTGAAGATGTCCAAAAGTTCCCTAAACTAAGCATCCACATTTTTTTGTTTCATCCTACCAGGAAAGGGAAGGTCTCTATGGCCAGGTTGTAAAGATTTTTTTTTCGACTTGTGGTGACTGTGTCACCACTGTGGTGAATAGTGACTGAAGTAACTTCCAAGGATTTGGTAGACGCATTGAAGACCGTGCAAGCAACTTTCGTTGGCCAAAGAAAAGTGACTAGGCCGACGATAAAAAAGACAAGACCAAGTGGTGTGATTTTCATGATGATCATGGTCACACCACCAACGACTGTATATCACTCAAGAAGGAACTCGTTTGGCACGTCCCAAAGGGAAACCTCAAGGGTATCCTCGAGGGATAGGCGATACTCGACAGAAACATTCGACCACCGTCCCCCAATCATGAGAAAGTGGTAAACTGCGTGACTGGTGGGTCAAACGTATGTGGTTTAACCTATTCAGCAGCAAAAAGGCATGTGTCTCAAAGTGCAAGCAATCTACCAATTCCTCGATCCTCACGATCGAAAGAAGAACGAGAGCTCGAGTCCATGAAGATAACATTTGTTCAAGATGACCTGGGAGACCTACATCAGAGACATTACGATGGGTTGATCGTCCAACTCAAGATCGACAATTGTCTGAACCGAAGGATGTTGGTTGACGGAGGAAGCTCAGCAAACATCATCTTCCTCGACACCATTAAAGCTATGGGTCTTGACAAGTCATAGATCTTCCGACGTTCGACCACGTTGGTCGGCTTTAATGGAGATGTGACGAACACCTATGGAGAAATCGTCCTACCAGTCTATGCTAAGGGGATCAATAAGCAAACAAGATTCAGCGTCATAGACTATTTCTCAGCATACAATGTCATTCTCGGTTGACCTTGGATCCATGAAATGAAGGCAGTCCCCTCGACCTACCACCAGACGATGAAGTTCCCAACTCCATGGGGAATCCAGGAGATCAAAAGTGAGCCAAAAGTCGCTCGGGATTGCTACAAGATAACGATGAAACCTAGGAAATAATCCATCTAGCAATTATAGAGCCAGAATGCTCCCGACACTGTCGATGACTATCGTTTGGAGCAAGTTATCCTAGATCATGACAAGCCAGATCAAGTCGTCTCTATAAGTTCGTCGCTCGACCCTTCTATTAAAAAGGAACTAATTTCTTTTTTGCAGGATCATGCCGACTGTTTCTCTTGGACGCACGAGGACATGGTTTGCATAGACCCTAACGTCATCTCACATAAGTTAAGCGTGGATCCATCGTTCAAACCAATAAAGCAAAAACGTCGAAAATTCGCTCCAGAGCGGAACAAGGTGATCAACGATGAAGTCGACAACCTCCTCAAAACTGGAAAGATACGAGAAGTGAAGTACCCCGACTAGTTAGCGAACGTCGTGGTCGTACAAAAGAAAAATGGCAAATGGAGGGTCTGCATAGACTTCACAGATTTAAACAAGGCGTGCCCAAAGGATCCATTTCCTTTACCACACATTGACGCATTGGTCGACGCCACTGCTGGACATGAACTCTTAACGTTCATGGACGCATATTCGGGCTATAATCAAATACTTATGCACGTCGATGATCAAGAAAAAACAACCTTCATGACGAATCGAGGTATCTATTTCTACAAGGTTATGCCTTTTGGTTTGAAAAATGCAGGTTCCACATATCAGCGACTGGTCAACAAAATGTTCAAGGATCAACTTGGTGATACTATGGAAGTATAGATTGACGACATGTTGGTCAAATCTCGACAAGCCCTCGACCACATCAAGCATTTACGGCAAGCATCCGACGTACTTCGACAATACCACATGAAGCTCAATCCAACGAAATGTTCCTTCGAAGTCAGTGTCGGGAAATTTCTAGGATACATGGTGACTCGACGAGGCATCAAAGCTAACCCCGACCAAATCAAGGCAATCGTCGAGATCAAATCGCCAAGAAATATCATGATCGGGGGTTAAAAATGAACCGTTTCGGTTTTAAAGCGACGAATACCTCTCCCCAAGCGACACATGGCACCCGACAAAAATTTAAAATTCCCGCCAAGGAAAAATTTTAAATTTTGGGGGCAAACTGTTTGGGTAAAAAACACACGATCACGACGAAGGAACATTTAATGCATATTTCACGTGACTAGTCTTGGATTAAGATAAGGTTCTGTCGATCGAACATAACCCTAACCTCCGTCGAGACTAATTCGAGGGTCAGTCGAGCGACGTACGACAGTCGTCGAGACTAATACTCGACCTCGACCATACTAATGTATGACTCAACGTTTCTTTCTTGATCATTTAAATACCAACGATCATAACGACTCAACACCATCAAGATCATTTATGAAGCGCGATAGTTACAAAAGACAAATTTATGGGGAATCAATACTACAAATACCCAAGATCAAGACTTCATTGGGACAACAAAGGCATAGTACTCCAAGTATACGTCTACAAGTTCTCTGAAGAATATCTGCAATCTTACATTCACACGACAACATCAATTTACACACGACTATAGTGTTTTCACACACGACGCACATTTATTTTACAATTATACATATGTTTCCTATATAGATCGTGTAATACGTTGTAACATCGAAAGATGTCACCCCTGATTGGTGATCATAGTGCACGACGACATCTCTCTGTCGTCCGCGGTTTTTTCCTCATTAAGGTTTTTCCGCGTCACCAAATCCCTTGTCTCCTTATTTTACAGTTTATCGCGCCTATTGTTTATCGGCTACTTTCTTTAGTTGGATAAAGCTCCACGTCGACCTTAAGTTATTCATTGAGTAATTTTTGGCATTAACATGTAGTATGTTCATAATTTCAATTAGCTACTGCTATTATGAATATATCGTACGTAAGCATGCTTAGATTACTGTCTTGGTACGTTGTCTAAGGATGCTTGTTGGTGTGAAATTGATTTATATAGACCAATAATGTGATAATAGAATGTGTCTTGGTTTTGGTTTAGTGCAATGAATCCATAGGCATGGTGTTCTTAGGTAGCGTTTGGTACGCAGACAGGACGGGACAGGACGGGACGGGATAGGACGGGACAGGACAGGACTGGACTGGAGGCTAGGACAGGACTGTTCTGGACAAGACAAATGGTTGTCTTGTGTTTGGTACAACTAGGACTGGATAGGACAGGACTGGACAAGTTTCCCTAAAAGTTGTTTGATAATTTTATATGTCATATAATAGTTATAAATAACACAAATAAAGAATATTATTAAATAATTTAATTAAAAAACGTTATTAATTTTTTACACAATTTTCATACATATAAATACATACAAAAACAATAGTAGGAAATTTGAATGAAGAATCTGAAATAATTGATAGTAATTCGAAAAAATCGGATTCATATAAAAAATATAATAGTTGATTCAATTTGGAAGATCTTAATGAATTGACGGATGCATAGTTACTGCGACGAGTAAAGATAAAAGACGATGGGTGGCCGGTGAAAGACGATAGTTGTGAAGAAGGTGAAAGATAGTAATAGAGGTAGTGGTGGCGGTGCACAGTGGTAATTGAGGTTATTGTAGTGGAGGAAGAGACGGAGGTTACCAACGATGGTTGACGGCGAGCGACACTGGTGGCAGCCAGCGACGGTGGTTGGCGGTGAGCGTCGGTGACGGCGGCAGCAATGGGTGGTCGTGATCGGTGGAGGTGGCGATGGGTGGTGGTTGTGGAGGTGGTGGAGGAAGTTGTTGTAGTAGTGAAGGAAAAGGTGGAAGTGGTCGACGATGGTTGGTGGTAGCTACCGGTGGTCGTCGATGGTGGTGGCGACAATAGATGGTGGTGATCGGTGTTAGTGGAGGTGGTCGACGATGGTAGTGGTGGTGGCGATGACCGATGGTTGTTGAGGTGGTGGAGGAGGTTGTTATGGTGGAGAAATAGGTAGAGGTGGCCGACGGTAGTTAGCGGTGGCTACTAGTGGCCGCCGATGGTGGTAGTAATGACGATGGGTAGTGGTGACCCTTAAGACTAATACCATATTAGGATTATATATCAAATGGCGGTAAATCAGTGATTTTTAGTTTCTGTCTTATTTCTGTCCCATGTTGTTCCACCTATTTTGGTGGAACAAGAAAATATCCCTTTTTGTCCCACCTTGTCCAGTCTTTGTCCCTGCCCCATGTCGCGCCAAACATGGGACAGTGAATTTTTGTCCCGTCCTGTCCCACCTAGTCTGCAAACCAAACGCACCCTTAATGTCTTGGTTTTGATAATGAGTTCACTATTTTGGCACGAAATAGGCATCGGGTCACCATGGTAAGTAAGGTGTGGACCTATATGGTCGGGCAGCGTCCCATGGGCAATAAGATGTAATTCCTTGGTGCATAAGTCCCCGTTTTGGAACTTCTCATGAATAGACCTAGAGGGCTTGACTTGATGTTTTCGAGCAATAGACTTAGAGGAGTTAAGCTCACTAATGTGATTTATGCCTGTTTGTATTATGGCGTGATTACTAATGGTTTATTTGTTTATTTTGTTTTAGCTCACGGCTACATCTAACCTTCCAAATTCCCAAATGGTTTTATTATTACCGTTTTTAAATTATTTGATCTCACTAGGCGTTAGTCTAACACTTGCTTCTTTGGTTGTCATGTATGACAGGTCATCTTAGCGACGGGGCTCATCAGGATTGAGTGGACGACCAAGTGGTCGAGAGTGGCCTTTTTGAAGAATTATAGATTGGCGTAAATTTTTTTGGGTGGTACCATTTTGGAAGAATAGGGACACCCAACTATAATCTAATTTAGACTATCTTAGATTATTAGGTTGTCGATTTGTATTCTTCATTTCATTTGGAATTATAAATGCCATACTTCATTCCCTTATTTTAGGGTGACACACTTTGATTTTAGAATGTCGTTTCCGCATTTACACAGGTTTAAATTGACCCTATTTTTAGGGTGTTACATTGATAGTAATAAGCTAACTTATTTTTGAGTATGTTGAAAAATATTCTCTTTAGTAAGGGGGTGTTTGGTATTGCTTATTTGAATTTCTTATTGACTTATTGTATTCTGTCACCGCTAATAAACTATTTCTAGTGTTTTGATTGGAAAAAAAAAAAAAACTGCTTATAGTTTCTTGTCACCGCTAATCAGGAGTTTTTAAGAAGTTAATCCATTCTAACTTGTCAACTTATTTGAAACAACTTATGACTTTTTTGGTTATTTTACATGTATAAGCAATCTCAAACATCCCTAAATAACAACTTATTAGCTTATTATATTTTCGTACCACAATAAGCTAATCCAAACACTTTTTATAAAACTCCTTTTTGTCACCACATAAGTTGATAAACACTTCTAAAAAAAAGGATAAGTTGTTTTAAATAAGCAATCCGAAACACCCATATGTACATAAATTTGGTAACAAAGTTACATGTATGATTATAAAATTTAGAGTAAACTCCAATTTTGGTCTCTGACATTTGGAGATTTCTTTGAAAGTGGGACTAGGCCTGTAAACGAACCGATCGAACACGAACAGAGGCTTGTTCATGTTCGTTTGTTAAGCTTAACCGAACAAACGAACGAACACGAACAATAAACGAACAAAATTTTTTGTGTTCGTGTTCATTCGTTTAGGAATTAGGCGTGTTCATGTTCGTTTATGTTCGTTCGTTAAAAAGCTAAACGAACTTAAACGAACAATGCTTAGCGAACTTAAACGACCAATCCTAAGCAAACAAACGTAAACTTTAACTTAAAAAAATCAACTCAAACCAACAGGTTCAAGCATAAGCTTAAACCACCAGGTCGGGTTCAAGCATAAGCTTAAACCACTAGGATAGGCTCAAGGATTGTTGCAAATAGTAATCTAAGGGGTGAGGCTTCTATTTATAGTAGAGGATAGAGTAGAAAGTTCTTGTATGCTAGCGATGTGGGATGGGAGAAAAACCCAATTTCCCTTTGATGAGACGGTGGAATTTTTATTTTATTTTTATTTTTTAGTAGAGAAAAATCACATTGCCCATATCACTAAAATTCTATGGTTCCCACATCGAAAAATGAGTAGAAAAAATGGTGTCCAAGTGTGTATATAATGGAAAGCTGGTGTTAGAGAAGGTGTTTTTTTTTTTACTTTTTTTCAAAAATAATAATAAACTCTTTATTATTGTTAATTAATTAATTAATAATAATAATTATAATATAATATTTATTTAAATATTAACTTCTTAAATATTTATTTGTTAAATTTTTTCATCACTAAACGAACATAAACGAACACTAAACGAACATAAGTGAACGAACCTTAACGAACATAAGTGAACGAACGTTCACGAACATAAATGAACGAACGAGACATTTGTTCATGTTCGTTCGTTTAACTAAACGAACAAGAAAATTTGTTCATGTTCGTTCGTTTATTAAATAAACGAACTTCCCGCCGAACGGTTCACGAACGGTTCGCTGAACATTCGGTTCGTTTACAGCCCTAAGTGGGACCTGTGGTTTCATAATTCAATATTTGGTCCTCATAGTTTGAATTTTACTCTGAAAGAAGGACCTGGCCACTAACTTCGTTAAAACTGGTTGTTAGAGCCAGGGGCAATTTCGTCCAATCATGTTTTGTCCCCCTTTTTTGTAATTATATATTATATTTTCCTATATTTGTAAATACAATCAAACCTTGGGACCTGTATGTAATTAACTAATATATATATATATATATACTAATATATACCCACATAATATATATATATATATATATATATATATATATACACACTAATATCGTCCTTGCTTCACCGGCCATTACCATCGCCAACACCACTGCCATTCACCTACTCCGGTACCACATTTGTCTGGCACCCCGTTAACCCATCACCGTGAAGGATCGATTACACAGGACCATCACCATCGTGAATGATCGTAGCCCATGAGTTCAACCCCCATCACTCATCACCTTCTACCATTACTTTTGATTTCAACTTTGGGAAAGAAACACAGGGACCAAATCATAGGAGGATGGCCATGAAAATTTCCGAGATTTTGGCCGGAGATGGGGATCTCGTCCCTGTGAACTTCACGAAGGTCATGCCACCTTAGGGTTTCGGAGAAGAGACGATGGTCTCTGTGTTATATGTATATATATATATATATATATATTGTATATATATTATTTCTCTGGCGTAACAACAATGTACCATCTTTAGTGATCACCATTTTTTCCGGTGAAAGTCAGAACCTCACGGTAATACACAGGTACCTTCGACTTCGATGAAGAAACAAGAACGATATGTAACGGTAATACACAGTAGGAAACCATTTATCCATCGTCTCACAGTTTCACAGTTTCAAAAAGACCGTCAAGTGGATCTGTTAAAGTTGTTTTATGCTTTTTTTCCACCGTATGAAACCATTTTGTCCACCTAGTGAGTTGAATCAGTCAATGGTAGCTTCTTCGTCAAGAGGATGAAGCAGATCACTATTCACAAAATTTACACACACACACAGAGAGAGAGAGAGAGAGAGAGAGATTTACACAGGGATCACAGAGAAGGGTTCATGGTTGTAGGATGAGTTCAAATAGGCTGTTTGTGTAACACCCTCAAATATGGAAATAACAACTAATTTAAAATTCTCTAATTACATCAATAAATGGTTCATCTACAATCACAATTTAAGATTTAACCTCAAAACACACATTTCATTCTATACAAACAGTCTATAATAAGGACGGGTGCTACTAAGACCCAAAACAATCACTATCTCCAAATTGCGGAAGACTTCACCAACTACTTACACTTGTGTAAAGCTAAGGCTCAACTCTTCATAGTACTACTAGAACCAACTCCCCAACTGGAACCTGATGCACATGCCGACAAATAAAAACAAGTTAGGCTTAACGCCTAGTGAGCTCAAGAGTTTTCAACATTTATAAATGAATCGTAAAAAGAAGAAGAATGCAATTAAAATCATAATCTTTCAAAACGATATGCTTCAATCATGGAAATGACTCATTTACCAAAAGTTATGCATTTTAAACGAAAGAAACACCGAGTTAATCGTTAACCAAACCAAACTGTTTTAAAGGCGAAGATCCCAATATGAAACATTATTTCGTAAATTTATGTTCGACCCAAAACTTGCTAAAAAGAAAATAGAGAGAGGAATCTAAAATTTATAAAACGCGGGTAAAATGTTATATCTCGAAATACCCAACACGGGTGTAACATGACACACAACTCATAAAACCATAGATGAAAACCCATATAAATAAATATAGCCATGAACACGGACATTAGAACAAAACTCACGCAACCATAAAATGGAACGAAATCAAATACCGAAACGTGGAGATGACGTATTTCTTTCAAACCTTAATATACGTGGGGGAAACCCAATATTAAGGCCATCATTTACCGTCGACCACACAACCAACGATAATAAAGTATGACGTTAACATTTAAAATGTTAATGGACGATGATGGGGGAGACCCGTTTCCATCTTCGGTGACGAGAACACGTAAATGGGGTCACCCGTGATGTTACTGGATTTCACCACATATCCCGGACCTAGTTCCCATGTCATACCAGACATCACAATCCTCAACCCGTTTATGCCTCTCGCGATACTCCGTTGAGTTCCACCCCGAGGACTTACGGACATGGATGCCTATCCAGTCTAGACGAGTTTCAACTCAGCAACATCGCGTCACCTATTGCCTACTCGCTAGCGAACCCAAGTGGTCAATAAATGTAACCAAAATCTCAGGTCTTACAAAACAGACAGACTTACGTGCTTATGGATCCATTACAACACTGTCTAACATTACATGACTCCATTTGAATGACCAAAGCACCCAAAACATGTAACTCCCAAATGGCATACAATAAACACCATCATACTCCAAAATTCCACAACTGTTTTTAAACCGGACAAATGTCCTCAAGACTCCATTTAGTCGAAACCGAGCCAACGACCCAACAGTTTACGTAAATATCCAATGAAAACCAGTAGAGACATCGAAATACGTTTGACCAACAATTATGCAAACACCATAACCAAAAAGGTAATTAACCCAAAACTTTTCATTGGTTGAAACAAAACGTTCTCTAAATGAACTTGCCCTCTTCATGTTGCCAAAATGACTCATGGTACAATGATATGCATTTTCTAACGGTTTATAAAATCGTATGCACCAAATGGACAATTTTATAAAATGACCTTCATTTATAAATTATATCATCAAGGAAACATATCAAAATGATTTATTTATCTAATGCCCAAAAATCACAAAGATGGGTGTTACATAAGTTTGTAAAGTTAAATATATCCAAGTAACCAAAACTTATTAGGTGATCAGCAGTTAACAATTTCATGTAAAACACAAAACACTTTAAAATGAACATTTTGGCATGTACACCGTTTTCACAAATCAACTTGAACTCACCTTGCTAGATTTAGGCTAAATCTAGATTTTACCCCAACTTGAGCTTTCTTGAAGAAATCCGAATCTATGAGCAAACTTCTTCCAAAAACCTAGATCCACAAATTTTCAACCGTAAATAACCATATTCAGCCATCTAGAATCTTTCCCCAAAATATTTTACATGAAACCTCAACTTATATCGAAACCCTAGTTTTCATAAATGAAGAGAAAAGATGATTACCTCAACCACAACTTGAATCCATCAACTATACTTCTCTAGGTCACCCAAGTGAGTCACCACTACAACTTTATAAGTGAATGGAGAGGGTCTTGAAGAGGGTTTGATAAAACCTTAGAATGTTGGTGATGAAGATGATAAAGTGGAGAGATTGAGATCAAGCTTCCATAACCTTGTTGGATGGTGAAGTGTCACTTGAAATCCCGAGATATTGAGTATTAAAAGCTCAAAATCAACAATGGTGGTCATAAAGTTCAGTTTAGAGAGAAAGGAGAGGGTAGGGTTGAAGGAATGAATGAGAAAAAGTGAGAAAATGGGTTTAATGAAGGTTGAACCCCGACGACGAGTATGCCCAACGATTGTGACATGTGTCACTTTCGCAGGGCACTCTCGCGGAGAGTGTACCGCGACCATAAGGCCCTCCGTGAGAGTGACACGCGAGAGTGATACATGTCACTTTCGCTGTCACTTTTACCCAGTCTCCTCGAAGCCCGAAAATCCGATCTTTTTTCGACACTAAGGCCCTCGACACTCTTTGAGACTTTTAGTAGTGTTTTCCCAACATGAATCCCACCGAACACTAGGTATAGAAACGCCTGGGTGCCCCTAAACTTACTGAAAATTACGGCTGTTACAATCCTCCCAACCTTAAAAGAGATTTCGTCCTCGAAATCTAGATTTCAACAAAATGTTTCCCACAGGATAGATTGTCCTTAATCCATATTCCAGAACCACTACCAAAATCCTTATGCCGATACCCACAACAGCGTCCCCTTGGGCACATTATACTTATGTCCGAGTGAACACTTAACTCACTAAGGTAGTCTTTACTCACAAGGCTACGGTTGTCTCCCAACCTTGGGTGACACTTACTACCTCAAGAGTAGTTTGTGACCTCAACTTCTCATTGAATCCGCATTCCCATAATCAACACCAACCTAAAGAATTCCCAAAATTCCTTAAAATTCACCCTTGATACTGGTAAGGCCTTCCTTCCAAGGGTGTACTACTACGCTTTACGAGGGGTTGGTTAATTCAGATTAGGCTATTACACAACTCCGATCTATTCTCAAACCTCAAACATTTCGTTCGTAAGTCCTTACCCAATCAAGAAAATCATACACATCAATACCTGATTACCAACAATCTAATTTCCTTTAAGTTTCACCACCGCGAGGCTAACATTCCTCATAATCCCAACGAGATATTTCCAAACATTCTAAAGATTCATTAACCTCAAAATAACATGTCGACGACTAAAAACAAGATGGTCATACTGAAAACGTAGATACACCGGCAAACATTTCACTCCATATTTGCATTGCCAAATTACAGTTAACACCTAACATGGCACTAAAATTCCGAATCTTACATCTCTAACAAATGAACCACAACATTCCCTTTAATCCTGAAGACTTGCCCCAATGGCACATTCCCCAACACATGCATGATGTCGAACGATCAACGCAACAACCCATATCCAACCATAAGCAATTAACCACATAAATCCATAACCCAAAGATTTATCGAAGCAGAAAGATCACCTCTTAATTAACTGGGAGAAAGCATAAATCTAATACCTCAATTATTCATGCATGACCCGATTCAAAATCTAAAACCCAAATTCAAGGTTGACCACAAGTCGGATCATCCGATGCTTCAAATCCCAAGGACTCTTCTAGTCCCTTAATTGCAACTCCCTTCACAATAGGGGTTTTAAATCTATAGCCCTAATGAGTTCAAAGTTTTTCAACCAGTATGCCAATTTGAAATTTATAAGACTTTCAAATACATAAGTTTTATAACAATTAATCGTGCGGTAAAAATACACTACCGTTCATTCGATAGGTTTCACAATTGATCACCAACACTACGCATATAAAACCATTTCCAAAACTCATTTGATCAGTACTTACGTTAATAAAAACGGTAACAAAAGATGCGCAACAAAATTTTCAAACGGACTACCATGGTCCTAGTATGCATCATTTTATACTATGTATATGAAAAATAATTTTCCGCACTATAACCTGTGCAACAAACTGTTTGTCCAATCCAAAAGAGAAATTCACAATTTCAACTTTAAAATCTTCTCCTTTAAAAACAGACAAGACGTCGGAGAATAAAATCCCCAACAAGGCCCATTTACGTCTGTTTATTTCCCCAAATTTAGCAACACGATAGAAACGTAAATAAATTTTAAATCGAGTTTAAAACTTTGAGCCGCACAGATAAAACACACTTGACCAAAATAGTAACTACAACGACATGAATATCGATACTCATTTAATGCATTGCGGAAAATTTCTAACAGTAAAATCAATAACTGAAATATGTTCAAAACAAAAGTTCTATCTGAAATAACATAAATCTTTTATATGCTTACTCACACCGACAGTATAATTTAATCCATATACGAATAGTGTACAACGATTATACTTGTATAAAGCCCAAAGATAAATCGTATGATTGAAACTTCTCCAAAATAACATATGGGGTGACATCTATTAACAAAACCCATAAATTAACGCACACAAAAATGCATGTACACACGTTCCAAAATTTATCTACGCGACGCAAAAGTCGTACGATAAGACACCATAAAACCCAACTGAATTTTCATAAAACTCATTAACGCTAAAATCAAGCGGTGTCAAAATTTTCATTTCCATCATAAACAAAAACATAGACAACAATAAGTCTAAAAATATCAAAATTCTAAAACTACAACGTAAGATAAATTGACCCCTTTTCAACAAAACTTACATGAGGCACGACGCCCAAAAGCTCGTAAATTTACACGCAATAAAATTAAAACCCACGCATTTCGAAGTACACTCACGAGCCCAAAAATGTCGCAAAACAATATTCCATAAAATTCAACATAACTCGTACAGACTAAAATTCCCAAGAAATTCCGACTCAAAAACATGGGAACAACTCTTCCTTTAAAACCTTAACATACGTGGAGGAGATCCAATGTCAAGGTCAAAAGTTCCACAGTTACTTGCCCAATACCCCAAATGACATTAAACACGGATCTTATAATATCCAAAAATAGCGTTAAACACAAAACGTCGATGAAGAGATTTCCAATATAAATTTGCAACCGCGTGCAACAATCATGCCTGTTTAAGCTCACGGTTTAAAATCTGATGAGTGCTAAATGCTTTACCAATACTTCGTAATATAACTCACTTTATACTTTGAAAACATGAGAAACAATGCGGAAAGGGAAGAAAGAAGACAGGTGGGAGAGAAACGGAAGTGGGAAGGGCCATCTAGGCCCGTTCGTCAATCAAGACCCTTTGTGAGCGGGAGATCGGGCGATCAGCACCGTGAGGAGCGGTGGTGCCACAAGTGCAAGTCAAAGCACTCGAGTCCATGTGTTACAAGAACTTACTCTTGTCCAACGGGGTGTGCCAAGTGTGGTAAGAAGAACCACACAGCTCGAGAGTGTCCCATCCGGGGGCCGGTGTGCTACGAGTGTAGAGAACTGGGGCATATGAAGAGGGATTGCCCAAAGTTAGTGGGAGGAAATGGTGGAAATTCTGTGGGTTCGACGGCTAGAGTCGAGCAACCACCAAGGGTACCGAGCCGAGCTTTTCGGATGTCTACTGAGGAGGCAAAGGAGACAGCCGATGTTGTTTCGGGTACGTTCCTAGTAAACTCCTTGCCAGCTCGTATTTTGTTTGATTCGGGTGCTACATGTTCTTTTGTGTCGGATACCTTCTATAAGCAATTCACTACTCCTATTAGTGTCCTTCCCGATGCGTTAGTGGTAGAAATAGCTAATGGGGATCAAGTGATCATCCGAGACCGTTTTTGTGATTGCACTCTAGAGGTTGATGGAAATTCTTTTGGAGTAGATTTATTACCTATGGCTATAGGAGGGTTCGATGTGGTCATAGGCATGGACTGGTTAGGAATACATAAGGCGGACATCTTTTGTTCTAAAAAGATGATCCAAGTGCCATCGCCGGAAAATGGTGTGGTTACCATTTATGGGGAGAAAGGAAAGATGAATAATCCCATTATTTCTTCTCTTAAGACTCGCAAGTTTCTAGCGAAGGGTTACCCTTCGTACTTGGCCTACGTTGTGGATGCGAAGAAAGAAAAGAAGTCGGTAGAAGATGTGGAGGTGGTGCAAGATTATCCGGACGTTTTTCCGGAAGACTTACCCGGATTACCGTCGGAGCGGCAAGTGGAGTTTCAGATTGGCCTCACCCCGGGAGCAACTCTGATAGCTCGTGCTCCATATCGTTTGGCACCGACAGAAATGAAAGAGATGATGACGCAACTTCAAGAGTTGTTGGAGAAGGGCTTCATTCGACCGAGTTCGTCACCTTGGGGAGCACCGGTGCTGTTCGTGAAGAAGAAGGATGGATCCATGCGGATGTGCATAGATTATCGGGAGTTAAACAAAGTCACAGTGAAGAACAAGTATCCTTTACCTCACATCGACGATCTTTTTGATCAACTTCAAGGCGCGGGATGTTTCTCAAAGATTGATCTTTGATCCGGTTATCACCAGGTGAGAGTGAAGAAGGAGGACATTCTGAAGACGGATTTCCAAACGAGATACGGTCATTATGAGTTCTTGGTGATGCCTTTCGGCTTAACCAACACTCCGGCCGTATTCATGGATTTGATGAACCGTATGTGTCGCCCATTCTTAGATAAATCCGTGATCGTCTTCATCGACGACATTCTAATATACTCAAAGGATGAGTCTGAGCATGGGAAACACTTGCGGGAAGTATTAGAAGTTCTAAGGAGGGAGAAGTTGTTCGCGAAATTCTCCAAGTGCGAATTCTGGCTCCAAGAGGTGCAATTCTTGGGGCATGTGGTATCAAAGGATGGAGTAAAAGTAGACCCGGCAAAGATCGAGGCAATGATGAGTTGGGAGCCTCCCACAAGTCCGACAGAGATCCGAAGCTTCTTGGGTTTGGCGGGTTACTACCGGCATTTCATTCAAGACTTTCCCAAGATAGCTACACCGCTCACTTCCCTTACAAGGAAGAATGTCAAGTTTCTTTGGACCAATACTCAAGAGCAAGCCTTTCAGACACTCAAGAGGAAGTTGTGCGAAGCTCCGATCTTGTCCTTATCCGAGGGATCGGAAGACTTTGTTGTGTTTAGTGACACTTCCAAGATGGGACTTGGGTGTGTCCTAATGCAAAGGGGGAACGTAATAGCCTACGCGTCGCGATAATTAAAGGATCATGAGAAAAATTATCCGACTCATGACTTGGAGTTGGCGGCGGTAGTCTTCGCGTTAAAGCTGTGGCGACATTACTTGTATGGGACCAAGTGTACTCTTTTCACGGATCACAAGAGTCTCAAGTACATCTTCGACCAGAAGGAACTCAACATGCGACAAAGAAGATGGCTCGAGCTTTTGAGGAATTACGATTGTGACCTAATTTATCATCCCGTTAAGGCCAATGTGGTGGCGGATGCATTGAGCCGAAGGAGTCATGATGGTGGTGTCAAAGTGTCCCTTACAAGGATCGATGTGGTGTCGAGTTTGTTGGAAAGTATCAAGGCAAGTCAAGTGGAAGCACTTAAAGAAGAGAACCTCAAGGCCGAAGTCATGGTGAAGCAAAAGGAACTCTTAGCGGAAGACAGTCGTGGACTCAAGCTCTTTCAAGGACGGATTTGGGTGCCAAAGTTGGGAGGAAATCGGGAGTTACTTCTTGAAGAAGCGCATAAGTCGAAATATTCTATACATCCCGGTAGCACCAAGATGTATAGAGACCTAAAGTTAAATTATTGGTGGCCGGTGATGAAGCTAGATGTGGTTAACTATGTGGAGAAGTGTGTCACTTGCCTCCAAGTCAAGGCGGAACATCAAAGACCGTATGGAAGTTTACAACCATTGTCCATTCCTGAGTGGAAATCGGACAACATCACCATGGATTTTGTGACAAAGCTACCGAAGACCTTGCACGGTCACGACACTATTTGGGTAATTGTGGATCGGCTAACCAAGAGTGCGCATTTTCTTGCAATGTGGGAGACTTTGCCAATGGAGAAATTGGCCAAGATTTATATTGACGAGGTGGTGTTGAGGCATGGAGTCCCTCAATCTTTTGTATCGGATCGGGATAGTCGGTTCACTTTGAACTTTGGGGCTAGCTTGCAAAAAGAGTTGGGTACTAGACTGAATTTGAGCACGGCGTATCATCCTCAAATGGATGGTCAAAGTGAGAGGACGATTCAAACACTAGAAGATATGTTGAGGTTGTGTGTAATAGATTTCGAGGGAAGTTGGGATTCACATCTACCTTTGGTAGAGTTCACGTACAACAACAGTTACCATTCTAGTATCGGAATGGCACCGTTTGAGGCATTGTATGGACGGAAGTGTAGAACCCCGGTTTGTTCGCTAGAAGCGGGCGAGAAGCAATTCGCCGGGCCGGAAATAGTTCAAGAAACGGCGGACAAGGTGAAAGAAATCCAAGAGAGGCTAAAGACGGCGCAAGACCGACAGAAAAGTTATGCGGACAAGAAAAGAAGACCGGTCGAGTTTCAAGTGGGCGACCGTTTCATGTTGAAAGTATCTCCATGGAAGGGGATTATCCGGTTTGGGAAGCGTGGAAAGCTTAGTCCTTGTTTCCTTGGACCTTTTGTCATTTTGGAGAAAGTTGGTTTACAAGCCTACCGATTGGATTTACCGCCGGAAATGGATGGGATACATCCTACGTTCCACGTGTGTTACCTTCGGAAGTGTCTAACCGAAGAGGAAAGTGTGATTCCTTTGTCGAAAATTCGGGTAGACAATGGAAATCGATGTGTGGAGGAGCCGGAGTCAATTTTAGAATCGAAAGTGAAGAAGTTGCGACATAAAGACGTAGTTATGGTTAAAGTCTAATGGAAGCACCATCGGGGTGCTAACATTACTTGGGAATCGGAAGATGATATGAAGAAGCATTATCCTCACTTGTTTGTTTAGGGTAAGATTTCGGGGATGAAATACCATTTAGGTGGGGAGGATTGTAACACCCGGAAATTTTCAAGGTAAGTATTTGTTCTCTTAAATACATTAATTGTGTCTATTTTGAAAATATGAGCCTTTGTATGCATTTAATGATCGTTATCATATTGAAATGTTGTGTAAACGGATTTACCATCTTTAATCGTTCAAACCTCACGCTCGTTATCGAAATTGGTCAAGTTTCGGGTTGTTGGGGGTGTGGCGCGACAATGACACGCGATTGTGACATGGTCACTATCGCGGTGTCAAGGTCGCGGGGAGTGTACCGTGAGTGGGGGAGTTCACGCCACTGTGACACGCGACAGTGACAATGTCACTGTCGCCGGGTAATGTCGCGAGCGGGTGCAGAGACTTAAATGAGTATCTTGGCCGATTTTCCTTTCATTTCTCACATTTCATCTATTCTCTTTGGCCATTTTGAGAGCTCCAAATCACACCCACTCCTCTCCAAACCCTAACTCTCATTTATTACAAATCATTTTGGTTGTTGGGGTTGTTGATCTTGCATTTACTATCTACCAAAAAGGTTTCTAGGGTTTCTCCAAGTCCACATTCTCCACTCCAAGTCTCATCTTCTCAAATCTACGGTTTTCATCTTTTCTAGGTTTTTGGTACAAAACCTAGATTGTGAGTTACTAACCCTTTGTTAAAACTAGATACACATCATACTCTTCTATTTGTTATTATCTATCTCTATATGTTCAAGTATTTGGGATTCCTTTGTGAAGATATGTTGGAAATGTAGTTATGGGTGAAATGCCATGATTTACTCTATATGTACCATTATTTGGGGTTTTTCTCTTGGATTCATAATGTGTGTATTTTGATATGCTAAATGTATACATGTTTTGGTATTAAGATGATTTCTAGTTGGAATACCATTTTGGTGATATATTCATATGTATGATGAACATGAATGTCATTTGGGTCTCTTGTTAGACTTCATGTGATTGGGATGGTAATATTGTACCCGTAGTTGGTATTGAAATATATTGGGTTGAAATATACCTCAAAGCCCTCCTATATGCGTTATGTGGACGAACCAAGTCAGTAGACACTAGGAGGATGTAGTCTTGGGCGCCACTGTGATGGTATGTGCCTAGACCTCCGCCGTCGGGGAATTTCCTCAGTTGTAGTCCCCGGGTGTGTCGGGCCTTTCGGGTGTTCCTTGTTAGAGGGCATCAAGGTACATTGACTCTTTGGGTGGAACTTGATTGGTGCTATGGGTCTCCCCTATTGACTCCACATATGTTGATTTCTGGTTAACTGCTGATAAGAATTGTAATTGTTCATGCATTCTTATTATTGTTCAACTCACTAGGCTTTTTGGCCTAACACTCGTTTGGTGTCGATGTGTATCTCAGGTTCTAGCGGCGCCGATCGTAAGCAGGCTTAGTTGCTTTGGGGTGAAAGCTTGGGGATTTTGCACATGGACGCATTATACTTTTGGGAACGAACCGTTGGATTTATAGATGACAACCCTTTTGTAATCTCTTTTCTAGTTGTAGAAATTAGATTAGTTGGTTGTTATTTATCGTCCGTTAAATTACAACTGTAATTAAACAGGTTATTTTTATATTCCCCATTTTTGGGAGGCTCTTGCTATGGCAATTTTAGTATACCTCATGTCCGTTTTCGGATTTTTGTTATCCCTATTTTTATGGTGTTACACGATCTAAGGTCGATCTTGGAGAAACATCCGGCTCCCTGTAGTTGGTCGAAGAGATCATCAATTCAGGGAAACGATTATTTGTTCTTCACAGTTACCTTATTCAACTCCCGATAGTCGATGCACATTCGCATCGACCCATCCTTCTTCTTGACAAAAAGTATCGGAGCTCCCCAAGGCGAGGAACTCGGTCTCACGAATCCCTTCTCCAACAACTCTTGAAGCTGGGACATCATTTCTTGCATCTCAGTCGGGGCGAGTCGATAAGGCGCACGGGCGATTGGTGCTGCTCCCGGAACTAAATCGATTCTGAATTCCACTTGGCGGTCGGGCAGCAAACCCGGTAGATCGTCAGGAAATACGTCCAGATACTCACTAACGACTCGAACGTCTTCAATCTTTTTCTTCTCTGCCTTGGCGTCCAACACGTAAGCAAGGAACGAAGGGCAATTCTTCGCAAGACACTTACTTGCTTTGATGGAAGAAATAAGAGCCCCTTCACCTTTACGCTTCTCCCCGTAGACAAAGATAAACCCTCCGCTCGCGGTCGGTAATCGGATCAATTTCTTTGAGCATAGGATTTCTGCCTTGTGTCGTGACAACCAGTCCATCCCAATTACCACATCGAAGCTCCCAATCGCCATGGGAAGTAGGTCCACTTCGAAGAGCTCCCCACTAATGTCTTGATGGAACCTTTCCATCACTTCACGCAAGATCACTTGCTCCCCATTTTCTATTTCCACTACTAAGGCATCACTAAGAGTACTAGTGGGCACATTAAGGTCTTTGCAAAAATCAAGTGATACAAGAGAAATTTGCACCGGAATCGAATAGCACCTTAGCAGCAAGGGAGTTAAGTAAGAACGTACCCGACACCACGTCGGTGGTCTCCTTCGCTTCTTCTCTCGACATCTGAAAGGCCCTCCCTTGAGCCTTAGGGATGGTTTCCTTCTTCGGTTGGATAGGTAGGTTTCCTCCCTTCGCTCCGCCCCTTAGCTTGGGGCAATCCCTCTTCACGTGACCCGGTTCCCGGTACTCGAAGCATACTGACCCTTGGAAGGTGCAACTTTGACTAGTGTGACCTGGCTTGCCACACTTGTAACACGTGATAGAGTTGGAGTGTGAGTTGCAAGAACCAAAGTGCTTGCGCTTACACTTGGAACACCAATTCGCCTCCCGACGATTATCAACGCTTCTAAGATTGGGTTGGTATTTCGCTTTCTTGAACGGGGTGGGTGAACTCTCTACCTTCCTCTTTTCCGCGGCCTTAGACTTTTCTTCCTTGTCACTTGCGTAGACTCTTTCCATTATCTTGGCCTCCTCTATGATCCCCCGGAGATTTGTAGCTTTAGAGTTGCGGACTCTGTTACCCATGTCCGTGGGTAGGCCCTTCAAGTAGGCCTTCATCTTTTCCTTTTCGGTTGGGGCCACATGCCCCACGAGGTTTAGCTTTTCCATGAAGAGACGGGTATACTCTATCACCGTCAATTCCCCCTTTGATAACGCTCGAACTCATCTTCGATCAAGTCCATTTCCTGCTCATTGCAATATTCTTCCATAACTTTTTCCTTGAAAGTAGCCCACGACATCTTTGCCAAAATGGTTTCCCCTATGGTTGCGGTGTGGACATCCCACAAGATTAAGTCCGCACCCCGAAGCATTTGAGAACCAAAATTCACCTTTTGACTCTCATCACAGCCACAAGCCCGAAAGGCTTGCTCCATTTCTCTCAACCATCTCATGCACGCCACGGGATCGTCGGCTCCGGCGAACTCTGGCGGCTTGCAACCCATGAAGGATTTATATGAACAACCCTTCCCTACTTGTCCCGCCTCTAAAACCACCACCCCCTCGGTACGGTTCTCGCCCCCAGTGCCACCCGAGCCATCTACCGCGTTCTCAGCCACCACTTTCGGTCTTCGAAGACTGGCATCTCTATCTTCTAACATTTTCAGGAATGCTTCTTGTTGCTTTTCCATGGAAGATGTTACCATTTGCATAACACTGACCATCATATCGGCTTGCGGGTTTGCATCCTGAATGACCGGATTTGTGGATGCCAACTTCACTCTAGGTATTGTTTCCACTGGTCCTGTAAATAACGGCGGCATGCCGGGTGGAACCACAGTCGCCACACAGACCACGGGGTTCGGGTTAGACGAACTATCCTCATGTATTCCTCCTTCGTTCAATGGTCGACTCCGAGTATTTACCATATCGGATCTGCCACACAATTTAGAGGAAAAGAGGAGATAAGCAACGCAAGAAACACACAAGAAACATACTCATACGGTTCATTGATTATCATAATCATAGTAATTCAAGCACATTCACGTAATCATATATCCATAACAACAATAGCTAATTGAAATTATGAACATACACTACATAAAAATCCTCGCTACCACTTTAACAATTCCCAACGACGTAGTTTTTGTTGACTCTAGGGTCGTCCCGTCTTAGAAATTCTACCCAAAGCTCACAGTTCCTAACTTAATAGTCGCAGCTTAAGTCTAGGCATCGAGTTTACATACCTAGTTCACTTAAACTAGAGCTCTGATACCAACTTGTAACAACCTAAAAATGAGGTAAAATAAAACTTAAAAAATTCGACATCAAGACGGCTAAAAACTAGGATTTATAACCTGAAAATATCAACAACTAAAACCCCCAAACATGGTTTGTACAACCATAAGTAGCGGTAAGAACAAAACATAATTCACAACAACCTAATTAATCTAGAACAATTTAATTAAATCTTGATTTAAGGCGGGTGTTGCTACGCTTCCAAAATCACTCTTCTCTCAAATCCCAAAAATGCCCGAACCACGGATGCTCCTAAGTATGTGATTGGCGGATCAAGGTGCCCTAGGCACACTGCTAAACGAACCTGTGAGTCAAGAACACATTCATAAGTGTTAGGTTGGAGTCAAGGATAAATAGAAGGTGTAGACATTTGTCAAGGAGTATAAGGAAAGCAAATAAATATTACCAATACGCCCTTTTATTAAATCCACGCCATCGTCCCATTGGGACAAGCATTAAACACCTAAACAAATTTTCAGAGATAAACTCCAAACAACAGGATATACCCGTTCCATCTTGGGTGACGAGTACACAAAAGTGGAGTCACCCGTGATGTTAAATTGGATTTCACCACGTATCCCGGACCTAGTTCCCATGCCACGCCCGACATCACAATCCTCGGACCGTTTATGCCTCTAACGCTTACTCCGTCGAGTTACGCTCCAAGGACTTATGGACACGGGTGCCTATCCAAAGTAGACGAGTTTCAACTCGGAGACTTGCGTCACCTATTGCCTACTCGCTAAAGACCCAACGGTCAACAATTCCATGTTACATAAGAACCATCAAATTCCCCGTGCACAAGGAATTAGACGTACCCTCTACATTTAGATTTTTGTACACAAATACATGAATGTCACCTTTCATGGAATGAACATGTACCATTTAAAGCATAGTAAATCGTTTTCATGCGAATTATATACTTGACTACTAGAGTAACCTTTAAAATGGCACCTTAGAACATATTGGTCCAACTGTTGATAAGAATATTCCTACACATTTTCTATGCTCCACATAAATCATCTTCATACCCATTTATTGCCATTTTAGACCATACAAATAACAATCCTCATCATATTAGGTGATTCCTTCAATAACAAAACCCCAATCATGACAACTACATAAACCCTAATTTTAGCTTACATGAACATCTTACAATAATCATTTAGCACATAATAATACAAGTATAATAGTTAGGGTTTAGGAGACTCACCAATAGGATTGTTGTGTAAAACCCTAGAATAAGGAATGGATGGGAAGAGACTTGAATCCTTGAAACCTTTGAGGATAAACACTTCTACAACCTTAAAACCCTTTAGTGTGTGTTTTCGTCCTCCAAGCTTGAAATCCCAAAATGATACCCAAAACTCTCAAAATTACATTTTATGAAATAAAGCACTGCTGGCCGCGCGCGATAGTGCCACGGCGATAGTGCCATTGGCACTATCGCGGGCACAGTCGCGCCGTTTGTACCGTAAGTGGTACAGCGTGTGCGATGGTGCCCCACACGATGGTGTCAGTGGCACAATCGCGGGCAGGGTCGCCGGCCCCTCTCTCGCCGCTGACGGATCCTGATTCGACGCTGAAAACTTGACCCAAACAATACTAAAAACACTAAAATAGCTTAGGAGTCTTTTATAGATAAACATAATCGATTTCCAACAAACGAGGCCCCAAAAATTCGGGGTGTTACATGTTGCCAAAATGACTCATGGTACAATGATATGCATTTTCTAACGGTTTATAAAACCGTATGCACCAAATGGACAATTATATAAAATGACCTTGATTTATAAATTATATCATCAAGGAAACATATCAAAAGGATTTATTTATCTAATGCCCAAAAATCACAAAGATGGGTGTTACATAAGTTTGTAAAGTTAAATATATCCAAGTAACCAAAACTTATTAGGTGATCAGCAGTTAACAATTTCATATAAAACACAAAACACGTTAAAATGAACATTTTGGCATGTACACCGTTTTCACAAATCAACTTGAACTCACCTTGCTAGATTTAGGCTAAATCTAGATTTTACCCCAACTTGAGCTTTCTTGAAGAAATCTGAATCCATGAGCAAACTTCTTCCAAAAACCTAGATCCATAAATTTTCAACCGTAAATAACCATATTCAACCATCTAGAATCTTTCCCCAAAACATTTTACATGAAACTTCAACTTATATCGAAACCCTATGTTGGTCCTCTTTTTAATCAAGTTCTTATCAATACAAACACAATCACAAACAAATGTGATTCACCAACCTGTTTGATTACAAACCACAGAATACAAGATTGATGTCTTTCTCTTTGAAGCTCTCTCTGTTTTCTCTCTTGATGAACAGTTGGATTGATAATTGATTTTCTAAGATAATATCTCTAATATCTAACTTCTAACATTATATCAGCTAACATAATATCTAATAATAATTCCTAAAAATAAATATCCTAAAATATCTATTTATTAGATATTTAGGAATAATAATAAAATACAATAATTAACTTTGACATTTTATTACAAACTAACATTAGACTAATATTAAGAGTGACTTTCTAGCTTTAGCTTCAGATTTCAATCTTCAGATTGGATGATCTTGAATCCAATAAATCTGAGATCTAACAATCCCCCCCTTTGGATCAAGATCATTACTAAAAGGATTTAGCAATTCAGTCTTCTCTTTCTGTTCAGAATATGCAATCTCCTTCTTTGTTTTCAATATGTAATAATCTCCAGTTTTAGCTCAGAATGTTTTAGCAAAGTATCTTCAAAGAAAATTTCTCTCAAATCAGCATGTCTTCAGAATACTTTGTCTTTGAAGAATTCGATCTTGGACATTTCTCTAAACTTTTGTTCTCTCCCATTTCTTCTATCTTATTTCTTGGTTAGCTATTCTCCCCCTTTTTGATGAAAAGAGCAACGATTTCATCAAAATCTTTTGGCAAGAAATGTCTTTCATAGGGAGCCTTTGATTCGTCAATCCAAAAGATATTCATCCAGATCTTTGCAAATCCAGACAAATTAATCGTGTAACACCTGAATCAACAAATGAATCAGTTAACATGCCTGTCAGTAACACAAAGGTACTGTGTGTAACAAATACACATTGGAAAGGAGCTTTTTGATGTTCACTCCCCCAGGGCTTCCATTCAATCATCGAAACACCACAAAGGTAAATTCTATGAACGTTATGACAAAGAAACAAATTCCTTGTGTGTTCGTGCATGTGATAGAAAGAATTAAGTGTAACACCTTAGGCATATCCCATATCGGCCGTGGACAGGAGTGATGTTGGGTGTTATAAGTAATATCTTGGCCTTCCTAACAACAACGCGTTTTGGGGCCACAAGCACGTCAGGTTCTGGGAACTCTGAGGTTAAGCGTGCTTGGGTGGGAGTAGTCCCAGGATGGGTGACCTCCTGGGAAGTTTCTCACCAGGTCGCCAGAAACAAATCCGTGCGTTACACGCTGGTTAAATCCAGGGGCAAAGCGGACAATATTGTTGTCGAGGCAAGCGGGATGTTACAGATGGTATCAGAGCCACTCCTGTGCCGTTCGGGATATGGGGCAAACCTCATCGAGGACGATGAGTCCCAAGGGGGGGTGTTTGTAACACCTTAGGCATATCCCATATCGGTCGTGGACAGGAGTGATGCTGGGTGTTATAAGTAATATCTTGGCCTTCCTAACAACAACGCGTTTTGGGGCCACAAGCACGTCAGGTTCTGGGAACTCTGAGGTTAAGCGTGCTTGGGTGGGAGTAGTCCCAGGATGAGTGACCCCCTGGGAAGTTTCTCACCAGGTCGCCAAAAACAAATCCGTGCGCTACACGTTGGTTAAATCCAGGGGCAAAGCGGACAATATTGTTGTCGAGGCAGGCGGGATGTTCCATTAAGCACTGATGATTGCTTATAGGCTCAAAATTGTGTAAACCACTGAGACAACAGTAAGTATAAACACAGACTCAATGTGCATGATTGAAGTGCGAAGGTGGGGCAGACTTCATTCTTTTCAATATCCAGATTTTTCAAATGAAAATCAGATAGCAAATGTGTTGCTTCCCCTTTGAAAATGTGAAACACTTTCCTGTTAAGAAGAAAATGAGTAGCTGGTGAGGTTTAATCAAGAGTTGGCATGGGCTAGTTGTCTGTTTCAATAATGTTCACCAAAGAGTTGTGAAACATTAGAATTGTAGCTGCCCGGCTCAGAAAAAATTGGTGCAGAGTTCTGATATTCTTTTTAACTCTATTCTCACACCCTCTTTCTTTTAAACATTAAGCTTACTCTAACCAAACTCTCTTTTTCTGTATACCTCATCACACAACCCACACTCATTTCTTTTCGACTCCTCACACTCAATCACTATGGATTAACCTCTTGGGTAGGAAACACTGGTTAACGTGTATCCGTAGAAGTTGTGTTAAGTCCTAGCACAAAGAAATCCTATTTTCCTAGAAATCATGTGTTTCTCAAAATGGTTTAACTATATTAGTTAAAGCTCAAAGATGAATTAAGAAAACATTGAAAATTACACTTCCAAATTATAAAATCTGATGAAGAATCGGGAAGTGATTTGAACATTTGAGAACATGTTTTCAATGATTGAAAGTTGTCCTTCTTTCAACCATATATGAGATTAAGATAAAGAATTATTCCTTTACGAGCAATCTTACATCTCATGAAGTTAAGCGTAAAGTCATAATAGATATGAACGTGTAAGCATCTCTCAAACTGCAAAAGTCTTAAAGTCAAGTCAAAGCAATTTTATTCACATAAATTAAAATGACAAAAAGCAGTAAAACAATGAAAGTACGAGTTCTGATCAGAAATAATCAGAAGTCATAGCCATTTACTCCCCCTGAAATTATGCATCAGAAAAATTATCAGTGAAAAATTTGTTCTTATCATACCTGTTGGATGCATAAAATTTCAGAAAAGTATGTACTCCTCCTTGATGGTTGATTTCCTCATTGGAGTATTGGAGTACAATCTCTTATCAGCACAGAAGTAAGGTCTTTTGATCACTGAAGTACGAGTTCTAAACTGTTGTGTTTAGAAGTCAAACTTCGTTGAAGTACGGGTCCTAAGCTGATTTACTTAGAAGCCTCTTTTCTCTTACCCCCCCCCCTTGACAGAAGGTGCCTGCAACACAGATTCATCCTTTTTCTTTGGTATCCATTTGTATTTGGATCCAACTGTGTTAGCACTTGATTTTGGCATCCATTCAAATTTGGGTCCGCTTTGCTTTTCAGAATCAAATGAAGAATTAGAATTATAAGAGTGTACATGATATGTGCCAAACCAAACATCAGAATCTCTACGAGAAGCATAATCATGTCTATCATAATTTGAAAACTTTCTAGCAGACAGATGTAACTGGAATAATTGCTTCATAGAATATTTCTTGCGAGAAACGACAAGATTTGGTTTTATAAAAGCAACATTTGCAATCAAAACACATTTACTAGTCGTAGTCTTATACAATCAACACTAGAAAAAGATTTAGCAGTCTCGTCAATCTCCTGTTTTGGTTGCCACTTAGATTTAACTCCAAGCTTTTTCTTGCTCATATCTGAAACATTTGAAACTTTTGAGTTAGAATTGTGAGAATCAAATGAATGCTTCTTCTTTAGGTTACCAGTAGTGATCGGTTTCTGTGAATGCTGAGATTTCTTCTTACCTTTAGCATTCTTAGTTTTCACATAAACTGTTTCAGCAACTTTCGTTGATGATTTACCTTTATCAAACATACTGGATTATCCAAAGGAATTCACAACAAAAGACGAATGATTAGGAAGTTTGGCACTAAAATCAAATTGATCAATACAATCATCTAAAACACCATCAGAGTTTAGAAAATCAAACCCTCTATCAGTTAAACCAAACATATCATCAGATTTTGAAGCCTTAGATGATTTAGAAAGAACAGTATTCTTAAGCATAGTTGAAAACACTTTTTGTTCAACATCAATCAAAAGTCTTTCATCTGCTAAAGATTTCTCAAGTTCAGAAATTTTACTTTCCAAAATGAGAGGAGGGACGTAAAGTTTACCTTCAACAGGCTTAGCCTCCATTTCTTTTACAGAATAACTCTCAAAAAAATCATTTGAAAGAGATTTTGATTGAACAGAACTATAACTATGATTCAACTTCCCATAACAAAATGGAAGTTGAAATTTGGATGTGTTCTTTCGTTTTTCTATTTCCTTGGCTTCATCCTCTTTAGACAGTCCAGTCCAGAAAACTTTAAGGTCAGGGTATCGTTGAGAAAGTCTTAAGAATGTAAAATCATAAAGTGCTGGCACTTCAGATATACCCTTTTGAAGGTAGTGAGGATTCTCATAACCAAGTCCCCAACTCTCTTTATTCTCTTTGGGTTTGTTTAGATGAATGGTTTGTTCAGTTTGACCCAATGAGTATAACTTCCCTTCCAAAGATTTTAATTTTGCAAGTAAAGATTTGTTTTCTTCGGAACGCGAAGAATACATTCTCGTAAGCTCTTTGAAATCAAACTCACACATTCTCAATTTAGAATTTGTTTCAGCAATCTCTTTAAGAATTATGGTCTTTTCTTTTGCGTTGGTGTCAATGTTTTTATGTAAAGTCTCAATCAATACTTTCTTCTCAGCATTATCCTCGCTAAGTTTCTGTATTGATTGGTTTTTGTCATTAATAACACCTTTTACACGTTTAAGTTTAGACTCTAATTCTTGGAGTTTTGTCATCATGGCATGCATTTGATTTAAGAAATCTGAATTAGTTAAATCACATACCTCTTCGTTGTCCTCTTCATCGGAATCATCTTCATCTTCTATTTCCAGCTTGCCCATAAAGCATAGGTGTGTTGTTTCGTCCTTCTCTTCATTTTCATCTTCTTGGTCTGAATGATCTAGCCAGAACTCATCTTCTGCCATCAATGCCTTTCCAGCCTCCTGTTGCTTGGCTAGAAGCATTTTGTTCTTGTAGTAGTCGGAGTTCTGGACTTTGGGTCTTCGGCAGTCTTTGGCAAAGTGTCCAAGTCGGCCACAGTTGTACCACTTTGGAGGTTCTTGTTGATTGGTCTCTTCAGCTTTATACCTTTTCTCTTCTGGCTTCCTTTCCTCTAACCTCTTTCCTTCAAATCTCTCCTTGTGAACATAGTTACTAGGACCAGATGAATACCTCTGACTGTTCGAGCTAGGTTTTTTGTAGAACTTCTTTTGAAAAGCCTTGGTCAACATAAGCATAGCCTGCTTTAGTTTTTCACAGTCGTCAGAGTCAGAGTTCGCTTCACTTTCAACCTCTTCTGATTCAGACACAATCATCTTCTTCTTCTTCTTCTTCTTCTTCACAACAAGAACAATTGAATCAACAACTGTCTTCTCACCCTGTCTCTTTTCATCCATGATCTCATCCACCTCTTCCTCATTCTGCTTGAGGGTTTCATATACCTCGTGAAGTGGAATATCGTTCAGATCTTTTATTTGCTTCATCTGTCTTGTAAACCTTTTCCATTCAGGCTGAAGGATGCTTAGGAATTTGACATTCAGTTCTATTTGTGATTTATTGACCTTGTTCTTGCTTAACTCATTCAGCAAGGTCACAAATCTGTCATATGTTTCTGCTAGAGATTCTCCAACTCTGCCTTTGAACTCTTCATAGTTGTTGAGGTAGTTGGATATCTTGAGCTGGTTTCCAACTTTTGAACCAAGCATCATTTTCTCCAGTTGATCCCACATCTGTTTGCCTGTAGCTTTGTAGTTGTCAATCTTCACATATATTTCATTAGTAATGCCTTGAAGAATGAAAGACTTTGCTAATCTATCAGCTCTTGCTCTCTTTTGGTCTTCACCATCGAGTTCATCAAACTTAAGTTGATATGGTATCTCCTCAATACCAACCGTGCGAGTCTTCATAACAGGTGGCATAACTCCTTCCTCTAAAGATTTCCTGATAAATTCACCCAAATCATGTCTTTCTATGAAGTCCATGAACCGATCTTTCCACTGTTCATACTCTCCCCTGAAGAGTACTGGTGGCTTTGTGTTAGTTCCGATAGCTAGAGCTTCTCTTAATGTCATCCTTTCAGAAAGACTAAGTCAAGAACTGGCGCAAAAGCACAATATGCGCTAAAGGGGTCTGGCGCAAAACAGAGACTTGCGCGAGAAGAAGGTCGCGCGAATTGGAAGTTTGCGCGAGTAGTGGGTCGTGCGAAGTAGAGTTTGCGCGAGAAGTTGATGGCGCAAACCGGGGTCTTGAGGCCCGGTGAGATGTTGCGATCGGAGTGTTGCGGACCAGTGTCCTCGACCGGTGTGTTGTCCGACCGGGGCGTTGTGGTGACCGGTGTCTGCGACCGGTATGGATCGGTGTCGACCGGTGTCAAGCTTTGACCGGTATGGACCGGTATGAACAGTGAGTTTTAAATCGAGAACAGATAGACACCAAAATCACAAAATTGGAATCGATTATAGTGCAATACTGAAATTAAACTATACCCAATCGATCTAGAACACTATTCGATCACTACCTGATCGATTTCAACACCAATAACACACAAACACTCAAAAATGATTTTAATTTTGAAGAACACAGTGTCGACTTTTAAAACTTGATTTGAATCTGGTTTTAACTCTGATACCAATTTTCGGTCCTCTTTTTAATCAACTTCTTATCAATACAAACACAATCACAAACAAATATGATTCACCAACCTGTTTGATTACAAACCACAGAATACAAGATTGATGTCTTTCTCTTTGAAGCTCTCTCTGTTTTCTCTCTTGATGAACAGTTGGATTGATAATTTATTTTCTAAGATAATATCTCTAATATCTAACTTCTAAGATTATATCAACTAACATAATATCTAATAATAATATCCTAAAACTAAATATCCTAAAATATCTATTTATTAGATATTTAGGAATAATAATAAAATACAATAATTAACTTTGACATTTTATTACAAACTAACATTAGACTAATATTGAGAGTGACTTTCCAGCTTTAGCTTCAGATTTCAATCTTCAGATTGGATGATCTTGAATCCGATAAATCTGAGATCTAACACCCTAGTTTTCATAAATGAAGAGAAGAGATGATTACCTCAACCACAACTTGAATCCATCAACTACACTTCTCTAGGTCACCCAAGTGAGTCACCACTACAACTTTATAAGAGAATGGAGAGGGTCTTGAAGAGGGTTTGATAAAACCTTAGAATGTTGGTGATGAAGATGATAAAGTGGAGAGATTGAGCTCAAACTTCCATAACCTTGTTGGATGGTGAAGTATCACTTGAAATCCCGAGATATTGAGTATTAAAAGCTCAAAATCAACAATGGTGGTCATGAGGTTCGGTTTAGAGAGAAAGGAGAGGGTAGGGTTGAAGGAATGAATGAGAAAAAAATAGGAAAATGGGCTTAATGAAGGTTGGACCCCGACGACGAGTATGCCCAGCGATTGTGACATGTGTCACTTTCGCGGGGCACTCTCGCGGAGAGTGTACCGCGGCCATAAGGCCCTCTGCAAGAGTGACACGCGAGAGTGACACATGTCACTTTTGCCCAGGCTCCCCGAAGCCCGAAAATCCGATCTTTTTCGACACTAAGGCCCTCGACACTCTTTGGGACTTTTAGTAGTGTTTTTCCAACATGAATCTGTAACACCCCGATTTCCGTTTGGCTATTTTAGAAGAAGAAAAGAAGAAAAGGGGGGCTGCATGCGCAGGTCTACAGGGTGCACGGGCAGTGCGTCCTCCTTCAGTTTTTCCGCACGGGTCGTGCGTAGAAGACAGAAGTGTGGCACGGGTCGTGTGTTTCCCTTCAGTAAAACCGCACGAGTCGTGCGTCGCATCAGGAGGTACAACTGCGGGATTAAATGAGTTCTCCCCAATTATTTCATTTCTCACTTCTCTTTCTCCCAAGTCTTTCTCTCCCAACTCTCCCTTTCTTCCTTAACTATTCTAGGGTTCCTTCAACCACCAAACCCTCAACATTGCTAAAATCAAGAGTTCTATCCAAGGTTTCGGTATTGGAAGTTTCTTCACCATCACCATCTTCATCTTCCCCCTTTCTCTCCCAAACCCTAAAACCGAACCCAAACCTATTTTGGGGGTTTTTCCTCCTCAAACCACATGTTTCTTCACCATCTAACTAGTTGGAACCTTAAACCACAAAACCTCCATCTTCATCTCCCTCGTCAAGTGCAACGGTTGGGAGCTCGGGTTGAAGTGTTGTATTGGGTGTTCTCGGAAGTCTCATCATCTTCAAGGGTAAGTTTTCTTGTATTAAGGTTATAAATACTCCATTGATGGTTTCTTAGTGTTTGGTCTCTCAAATCTCGGATTTGGTAAGTTTTGGAGAAAACTAGGGTTTTGGTCTCGTTTGGGGTTTTGGTATATTGTTTAGGGGAAATACTTCTAAATGGTTGAGTATGGGCATTTATGGTTTGAAATGTTTGGATCTAGGTTTTGGAAGTTTTCGACTTGAGGATTCAACTGGTCTTCAAAAGAGCTCGTTGGGTGAAACCTAGATTTAGCCTAAATCTAGCAAGGTGAGTTCAAGTTGATTTGTGAAAACGGTGTACATGCCAAAATGGTTATTTTAAAGTGTTTTATACGAAATGGTTAACTGCTGATAAGTTTGGAATATTTTGAAGTAAATTATGTTTTACTTGGTTATTTGTCAAAGGGTGAGTATTTTGATAAGTTTTCATATTTGGTGAACTTGGGTTGTGTTAACCTCATAAAATGCTCATATTTGGGTTTTGAATGTTCTAACGAGTAAATAGCATGGTTTTCACATTCATGGTGATTTTGTACAAATGAAGTCTATTTCATGTTATACGTATTTCGGGTACATTTGCATTCATAAACCCTTTGGAAAATCATTAGTCCCATCTCGTGTGGAGTTTTGGGTTAATCTCGTATTTGAGATATGTGTCTTCATAAACGTTGTTTAAAGACATTTCATTATTTGGGGAACCGGTAATTGTTGGTCAAATGGATTTTTGAGCATTCTAGCTCGGTATTGGCTTAAAAAGGTGTGGAGATATTTGTCCGGTTTTAATGGCTAGATGTAGAGTCCCATTTCATGGTTTACATCTTAATACATTTTATTGCATATTTATAATTACAGGCTCGAGTGTTGTTGTCACTCAGGTATAGTCGGGTAATTTTAGACTGTGTTGCATTGGATCCATAGGCACATGAGTCAGTCTTGTTTGATGGTCATTTGGGTGGTACGGGGTTGGACTCCGGGACACATGTTTTATGACCTTGTCCGTTCAAGGAGTACACTAAGAGGACTGAGTCCGGGAGGTGCTATCATGGCGTGGAGTAGCCATTGGATGGGCGTTTTGGACCTCCGCCGGGTGGGGCAATGCCTTGGTTGTATTCCCCTTAGGCCGGGCCTTGGAGCGGTATTTTCGTTAATGTATCGCTAAGGTCAGTTGACTCTTTGGTGTAGCTTGGAGGGAGTCGTAGGGACACTTGGGCTTGTGTGTCGTGAAGTGTCATACGATTAACGTTGTATGAGTGGCATACTTTTGTGTTCCTCCACTCTCAACGGATACGGGAAGCTCCCGTCGTCGGCCCGTCGTATTTGGATATTTAATTGTCCACGTTTTTAATATTTCGAGTTCATTCTATTTTATGGTCGTGTGGGTATTATTTCGAGTTGCGGGTTTTCCATGACGCACCATATCTTTATGAATTGTCCTCCGTTATTTAAAGGTCGATTATTATGCCCCACCCCCGTTTTGGGTGTTTTGGGATATGGCGTATTGTTTACATTTTAGTACATTTGAGTATCGAACTATGACCCCGTTTTGGGTGAGTTGTGAGTTGCATCGTTTTATACGAAATGCATGTTTGGGAAGCATTGTCTTTAAAGGTGTATATTATGGGGAAATGTGTCGTTTCCATTTTGAAGTATAATATATTCGAAGGATCTTGCTTTAAAACTGATTTCCTGTCTTCTAAAGATTTATTCATTCATGTTAAAACTCTTGAGCTCACTAGGCGTTAAGCCTAACCTTTTTATTTGTCGGCATGTGCATCAGGTTCCAGTTTGGGGTTCGGATTCTAGTAGCCTCACGAAGAGTTGAGCCCTAGCCTTACACAAGAGTAAGTAGTTGGTGAAGTCTTCCGCAGGTTGGAGTTAGTAACTGTTTGTTGGGTTTAGTAGCACCCGTCCTTGTCATAGATTGTATGTATAGAATGAATGTATGTATTGAGGTTAATTCTTAAATTATGTTTGTAGACGAATCAATTATTGATGTATTTAGAAAATTTTTAATAAGTTGCTATCTTCAGAATTAAGGGTGTTATAGAATCACACCGAACACAAGGTATAGAAACATCTGGGTGCCCCTAAACTTACTGAAAATTACGGGTGTTACAGTTTGATATTGGAGCTAACAAAAAGAGTTGGTCCGTGCTTCATCCTTGTTGCTTCCTCGGAGTTGTCATCTTCCATGTTCGTCGATGATAGTCCCTGTGCTACACACACACATTTATGTATATATATATATACATATATATATATATATATATATATATATATATATATATATATATATATATATATAGAGAGAGAGAGAGAGAGAGTTAATTAAAGTTGGTCCTGTAGTTTGATGCTTTCACAAAACTAAAGAAAAAAAAGAATTGCAAAAACGGGGACAAAAATATGGTTGGACCATTTTACCTCTGGCTCTAACTGAGATTTTTAACGGAGTTAGTGGTCAGGTCCCTCTTTCAGAGCAAAATCCAAACTATGAGGACCAAAACATGAATTATGAAACCACAGGTCCCCTTTTCAAAGAAATTACCAAACCTCAGGGACCAAAATTGAAGTTTACTCTAAAATTTATCATTTTCAACCTTTAAATTTGAGTAAATTACGTTTTTAGTCCCTTTGGTTTGTTAAAAAATATGAATTTCGTCCCTATGGTTTGAAATTTAAGTTTTCCTCTCTATGGTTTGCAATTCATTTCTATTTTCGTCCCTGAGGGCAAAACACTACTTTTAAGTATGAAGGATTAAAAGAGAAATGAAATGTAAACCATAGGGATGAAAAAAACAATAAAAATTAAACCATAAGGATGAAAAGGTAATGAATTATAGAACAAAGGGATGAAAATGGTAATTTCAAAACCATAAGGACGAAAACAGAAATTTTCAACAAACCATAAGGACTAAAAATGTAATTTACTCTTTTGATTTAATTTTCCAGATATGCAAGACATGCAAACACTTTATTCACTGGAAAATGCTACTGAATTAGCTTGAGAATTAAAAGTTTCTAAAATATTTTATAAACTTATTATAACATATTTATATAAGACATACATTTGTTTAGTATAATTGAATGACTTATGAGACCCAAAAATTATACGTCCTATTAATAATTTACATACAATTGTTTGGTAAAAACAGTCTAAAAATAGTTAATTGTTTGCAGGGACGGACGCAACAACTTTTTCATACGGTGGCACCATATTTTTCATACGATTTTTATCGACATGTCTTAATTTTTTTTTACCGGCGATCAATATTGTCCGATGTATTTTTAGTCTAATTCCACCGTTTCGAGGGATTCTAAAGTTTTTTGCTTGATTTCGAGACATTTTTAAGTTTTTTTTTATCGATTTTGAGTGACTTTTTCGGTATTTTTGGTTGATTTTAAGAGATTTTTTCGGTTTTTGTGGTTTGATTTCAAGAGATTTTTATGGTTTTTTTGATTGATTTCAAGAGTTGGGCTAGAATAGAAGTGAAGAAATGGGCTTTCAAATTAAGATTTTGTGCACCTTTGAAGTTTCGAAAATAAATACGGTAGCACACTCGAAAACGATACGGTTGCATCTTTCACGAACGTAAAAATTTTACCCTTCGTCGGAGAAATGATACGGTGGCACGTGCCACCGTAACCACCCTCTATGTCCGTCCCTGATTGTTTGTACCTATGAAAACTATATTACTTTGGTATCTAATGTAGAAAAAAGAATTAAAATACTATTATATGAGGGGTATTCAACGGTTGCACTTGAACGATGGTAGTGACATGAATCGAACTCATAAGAAACTAAAATTATAATATCCAAAAAAATAAAAATAAAAACTAATTTTTCTAAAAATACTTTATTATTTTATCACAAACAATTTTTTTATGTATATTTTTTTATCAAAAAATATATAGCTTTATTATATCAAAAAGACTAAATTACAAACAAAAAAAACCAAAATATATTTAATAAACTATTTTTTAAAAAAAGACTAAAATACCCCTAAGTTAGTAGATGGTTTTTAATATATTTAGTCAAATGGATGAAAACAGTAATAAATTGCAAACCATGGGGGCAGAAATGGCAATTTCAAAACCATGGGGAAGAAAATCGCAATCTTTCTCAAACCACAAAGACTAAAATCGTAGTTTACTCTGAACTAAATGAGTTTTTTAATTTTTTTTCTTACTATTATGCCTCTTATATATTTTTTTTAATTGATTTTTCAACATTTATTTTTAGATCTTGTTACATTGTCATCTAATTTATCATTTATCCTTTTTTTTTTTATCAAACATGACTAACGTATCAAATAATAGATAGTTTTACATTCAACAACTAACTTATCAATCAACAATTAACGACTAATTTGTCAAACACAACCTTGGAAGACAAAGACAAGGTATTTTCTTCGAAACATGAGGGGGCACTAGTAAATGTAACTATATTTGGAGGACTTATCTGTAAATTTTTCATACCTGCACCACGTAAACCCAAACAAACTGACAACTTCGATAATGACCTCATTCCTAATATCTTTAGCTTCATGCTTGAAACTACTCTAGTCTGTAAAACCTCTCACTCCCACCAATTTCGAAGTTTTTGCCTTCCAAAATCAGGTAAATTTACCATTTGATTCAAATTAGGTTTAAATAGTTACTCATTTTATGTTTATAGTTGCATCATGTATCTAGATTGTGATCATGTGACATTGGGGGAAATTAAGAACTAAGAAGTATTAGAGATTTGTTAATATATTGAATTTTCTGTATTATGGTAAAGGTTCCTAATTTGATTCGGTATTTGATTTAGTCTACGATTGAATGAGTAAGGATAAGGATTTAGGGTTGGTAATGCTTCTTTGTTTATTGTGTAGAATCTTCTTCGACAAATGATCACTTTTTGGATGATTCTAATTGTTGATATACGGTTAACTTTTTAGGTCAGATATGCTAAATGATCAGTTTCATAACTCATATATTGGTTATATGTATTTTTAAAGAAATTTTATGACTATATTAAACACCAAGATTTATGCTTCGAGTAAACAAATTGTGGTGTTAATTTTGGTACAACTAATTGGCATCAATTGCGTCTTCCCAATTTTTAGGAGGGTTTGGTGAGAATTTGAATCCAGTTTATGCCTTTGAGTTTGGAACTGATATTTTCGAAATTGAATTATTTATGATTTCTTTACATTACTAAAAATTTCTATTGCTATTATGTATTAGATACTCCTATATATATATATATATATATATATATAGAGAGAGAGAGAGAGAGAGAACTGCAAAATAATGAAAACTGAGGAACACTCTAGTAGTCATTTATCTGTACAGTATCCACATGTGCATAACATGTACACGTGCATAGAAACCATGAAATATCTTCAATTCTTGTATGCACATGTGCATACTGTAAAGATGAATAAATAAGGTGTTCATCCGTTTTTCAACTTTTGGGGGTTTTCCTTTGAACCTCACTATATATATATACACTTCAGTCGAGTGGCTATCTCTCCTCTCCCGCCTTCTAATTAAAGCGAGCTATTTGAGATATATACACGATATACTATATATATAGACTAAGGTTCAGAGGAAAATGCTAAAAAAATGAAAAACCGGAAAACACATCTTCAATAGTTAGATTAAAGGAATGTGATTAAATGGGCGGTCACAACAAGTTTCCATTGCTGGATCCCTTTTAGTCTTGGGGAAAAAAAGTATTGTTATCTCTCTTGCTCATGCTTTTGAACTGGCAGATGCATAAGAAAAATATGAAATTTGGTCTTTTTGATGTCTGAAAGCAGTTTGTTGTAAGTTTAGATAATAATATAGGGTATGGTGTTAATCATGATTGAGCAAAAGTATAACTAACGTTTCCCTTCTTAGGTCCAACCATGTGGGTAGTATCTCATGGATGACATCAGTATTGATCTCATTGTTAGCTAAATTCTTATGACTGTGTGTTGCCTATAAACTGCTTTCGCAGTTTGCCCTCTTAAGTTGTTCAAATTTTGTTGGATGCTTTTGTATCTTATTTTACTTTATTTCTTCCCCAGAGGATGGAGACAATATTCTGTAAGTTCACCATCTTTTAGAGAAGCTATGAAGCTACTTCCCCTATCGTGTTCTGTACTACAAAAGTTGTCCACAAGCATGTGCTTGTTAGTGAGCCTTTTGTTGGTGCTAGTAAAGTGCAGAGGGCTCTCATCTGAATCTACGAACTTGATTGGTCTTGGAAGTTATGACATTACAGGACCTGCTGCAGATGTCAATATGATGGGATATGCTAATATGGAACAAACTACCTCTGGAATTCATTTCAGACTGCGAGCTCGTACATTCATTGTCGCAGAACCTCAAGGGAATTCCGTAGTATTTGTGAACCTTGATGCTTGCATGGCTTCACAGCTTGTTACAATCAAAGTAATAGAAAGATTGAGGGCAAGGTTGAACTTTTAATGAACTTTAACCTTGCAGTTTTAAGCATACTACATTCTATGTCTGTTGCAAATCATTTGAAATAATCGTTCTTTTCTCCCTAGTCCCATTTCCTCAATGCTATGTATTTGCATGTTCACAAAGTCAAAAGATATGCTAGTAGGGGTGGGGTCTGTCAGAAGATGATAGGATGGTGATACTCAGAAAAAGGATTTTTTTAAACGATATAACCATGCTTATTATGTATCATTACATTGTTAGTTCGCTGCAGGCTCTTTTAACATTACTAAACTGCTATCAATAACTGTATCCAAATTATTCCATTCTCTCTTTTTTCAATGACAAAGGTATGGTGACCTATATACTGAGGGTAACGTTGCCATCAGTGGGATCCACACTCATGCTGGGCCTGGAGGATATCTTCAATATGTTGTATATATTATAACATCTCTTGGTTTTGTACAACAATCCTTCAATGCCCTTGTCGATGGCATTGAAAAAAGCATCACCCAAGCTCATGAGAATCTTCGTCCGGGTTCTATCTTTATAAATAAAGGTATCCTTAATCAGTTAGAGTTACTACTATTTGTTTTCAAATGTTTTGATAAGAAGCGTAGATATATTTTTTTTTCCAAACTAAATTGCTCATACTAATAAGTTGTTCACCCTTTTATGTACCTATAAAGTTCTTCAGTTGAGTTACATGTATGATTAAAACATGTTGGAGTTCATGTTGATTCTAGACCGATCTATTATATCACAAAATAATTGAGTGGATATAATATTTGCAATTCTTATTAATTAATCATTTGCACAAGCTGCGATAAGTATAATTTGTTTCATATCTGTTGTCTTTGCTGAATTATCTGAAGTATCTTAGAAAAATACCAACTCTTGCATAATGGACGTAATGTAGAGCTTAGAGTTCTTACTCTTTGCATTGGTCTACCAGTTCATGATGCTACATCTAGTTAAACGAACCACATGGGAAGGAGGAGTCAAGATTGGCACTCTTTAGTATTGATTACTGAGAACGAACCTAGCTCTTGTATCGTGTTTTCAGTGCTCTGATCATTAGGTTGATTTTGCAGGAGAGCTCTTAGATGCTAGCATAAACCGTAGTCCCAGTGCTTATCTCAATAATCCAGAAGAAGAAAGGAGAAAATATAAAGATGACACTGATAAAGAAATGACACTCGTTAAGTTTGTAGATGAAGAGTGGGGTCCTATTGGAAGCTTTAATTGGTTTGCCACTCATGGAACTTCTATGAGCCGTACAAATTCGTTGATTAGTGGTGACAATAAAGGCGTAGCTGCACGATTTATGGAGGATTGGTATAATACAGATGTCATGCACAAAGGATTCGAAAGCCAATCACTCATCAAATCTGGGGCTTATAAAGTACCTCGAAGAATCTCCAACATAATTCCAGACTTTCACGAACACCGTAAGTTTAATCTTGTATCGTGTTTGACCTGTAAATTATCAAAATACATGCTACTTTGTGCCTTGAATGTTTGGGGATGTCAACCGGAGGATAGAGGGCAAGGACATGGTTTTCTAGTGTTTGGTGATTTGGTGCTATTTATAGGATCTTAGCAAATGTTCGTTCGTGGAAGATCTTCCGGATTTTACCTAAAGCAATTAGATCATCTTGTTTACAAACATAGTCATGCACTTGTTGAGAACCCCTTCAAGTGTTGACACTGGTGGTGATTTGTTATCTGTCTGTTGGTGCATACTCTCCTTGCCTTATGCAAAAATGTGAAAGATAAGGCCTCTTATAATCTCTTTCCCACACAGGTAAAAAGTTGATGGGCATTGCTTCCACCTTTCAGTCTTCTCCTGGAAGACCTGTTACAAGAACTTTAAGTGTTGCAAAACGAGTCAGGAGTACCCTTAGGCAGGCTGAAAGCCTTCAATTCATATCTGCATTTTGTCAATCAAATTGTGGCGATGTAAGCCCAAATGTGCTTGGAGCATTTTGCACAGACACTGGCTTGCCTTGTGATTTCAATCAGAGTACCTGCAATGGTCGAAGCGAACTGTGCTATGGCCGTGGTCCAGGGTTCGTACCTTCCCTCATATTCCCTCCGTCCCAAATTAAGTGTCCACATTTCTATTTAAGTTTGTCCTAAAAGAAGTGCGAACTAAAAAGTAGATGGTTATAGTTTACTAAATTTCTGATTATACCCTTAATTATGACTCACAAATATTTAAGAGTTGATGATCTAGAGAAATCCATTAGTGGAATAATTATGCTTTTCTAGATTTGTGCACTTTTTATTACGGGCATAGTTTTAAAAATCCCAATCAGGACTCGAGGCGTTTTCCCTTTGTGAGGCGAGGCGTAAGCCTCGAGGCGTGTATATAATATATATATATATATATATATTTGTGTGTGTATGTATAATACATAATATATATATGTGAAAAACATAATTCCATACCAAATTTTAAATGTCATAAGTTCATAAAATTACTAGTTAGAAGTCTAAAAACACAATAATCTACAAGTTATAGTTCCCCGTAACATGATCAAAGTACAAATTTTTTTCTATAAGAAGTCACCGGTCTCTCACCAAAAACAGAAAGCATCTGAGCGCCTCACGCCTCTAGGCACCGCCTCACCGATTGAGGCGTAAGCCTCAGGAGCGGTTTTGGACCGCCTCGCCTCGAGGCACGCCTCGAGGCGTACGCCTCAAACGATTTTGAAAACCATGATTACGGGTATATTGTCATTCAGTTAATTAAAAAGTGTATAATTATACATCTCTAAAACCGTGTGTGTGTTTTTATTATGGACGTTTATTTTGGGACGGAGGGAGTAATATGCACGTTTAGGAGTTTCTAGACTACCTAGAATAAAAACATGTATGCAATTTTCTTTGACAGTTACCCAGATGAATTTGAGAGTACACGTATCATTGGTGAAAGACAATTTGAAAAAGCTGTGGAACTGTTCCAAAATGCATCTGAGCAACTGAAAGGAAAAGTGAGGTATCGACACACGTATATTGATTTCTCTGACCTCCCAGTCCAATTGTCAGAAGTTGGAAAAAGTAATGAATCTATCAGAACATGCCCTGCTGCCATGGGCTTTTCTTTTGCTGCTGGAACCACTGACGGACCTGGAGCATTTGACTTCAAGCAGGGAGATGACCAGGTTATAAGCTTACACTACATGCCTACACACCTTCAGCATTTTCTTAGGTGGCTCTAAGGCATGCAATGGTAATGTTTTGAATGATCTTTTAGGGAAATGCCTTTTGGAAGCTTGTTGGAGGCTTACTGAAAAAGCCAGGTGAGGAGCAGATCAATTGCCAGGATCCAAAACCCATTCTGATTGACACTGGTGAAATGCATGAACCATATGACTGGGCGGTAAGTTAGACTCCAAGTCTAATCTAATTTAATCTAGTTCTCAAGCAGGAAAGGTCTACTATTGTTTATTTTTTTGGTTTTAAAAGATTATTTTGTTTTATGCTATTAAATTTATAAATGGTGTACTGAAGATAAAGGGGAAGCTTTGGGGATGAAAACTGAAAAGAATGTCATTGATGTGTTGTAATCAGTGTGTCATACAGATGATGTGACTTGAGATTATGTGAAAAGATGTAAGAATTGAGCTCCAAAATTTGTATGTAAACAGGATGCTCAGAACAACAGACAATATCAGGACCTTTTTGCTTCATGTTCTCAAAATTGTAAAGCAGTAGTGTACCAAAGATAAATGGGAAGCTATTTGGAGATGAACAATAACGACATTGATGTGTTGTAAGCTGTGTGGTAAACGCTATTGGGACTTAAAGGTAATATGAAAAGGATTTAAGACATGAACCCTAAATTTTGATTTAAAACAAGAAGCTGTTGTCAGCACAGACAAACAATATCAGAACTTTTTGTTTTCTTTTTTCAATTTAGAGTTGGTAGATTTGTGTTGGTTCCTCTTTAGTAATTGTGAACTTTGTGATAAATTTGGCGCTCTTGCAATAAAAATTATTAATAATGACTGTTGATACATAGATTTTTCATCCCCTCCAGCGACCTGGCACACGAGAGTTCAAGGGATTTGGACCCTTGGACCACTGTCGGTGTGAGAATTAGTCTACACAGCAAGTGTAGGAGGTTATGCGAAATAGAAGAAGCACCTAGTCAGTACATAGTTATAACTTATAAGATGCATTCAGAAATCAGAAGTCCTTTTTAACCAGGTTTCTTGACCTATTTATAGGTGGTTTTGATGTGAACTCGGGCTAAGTTTTCCCAGAAACATCTTTTTCCTAGAGATATCCCCACTCGTGGAATCATCATTGGTGTGGTTGACCCTCCACTGGTTCTTGTGGGGTCTGGCATCCTACCAATGATGGTGGTGGCACTGATGATGCTGTCATGGATTTTCATGTAGTTTTCGTGTTGTAATATGTATTAGGTTCGGCATACTGTCTTTACTTCATAGCAAGATTCACCTATGCTGTTAAAAATCATAATGTAAGAATCTATACATGATTACTTTTGCTATCCTAAATTCAGGCCCATATAGTTGTCATGGATGTGGTAGTATAATGGATATAACACAAACACACCACTACATCCTGTTACATATTGGATTTTCAAGATCATGTTGTATAGATTATGGACCTATCTTGTAAACATCTTTTTACATGGTGAAAGGATCAAATATTTGACCTATTATACTAACTCATCAAGAGGAGTAACGTTGGCCCTGTTTGGAAAGAAGCTTTGTTTTCTTCTGTACCTAGTAGTGGCTCCATTCGTGCAAGTTCAGCTCACTCTGATTAATAACCTGAACCTCAAAGGTTCAAACCATATGTGCTATAATAATCATGTTCCGAATAAGACATTTGAATAATGTATCCTGTTATATTAGTTGCAGTCTAAGTGATGAAAGTGCATGAACCATCCGACAATACACCAAAACAAACCAAACGAGCCCAGTAGAGCGGCTGTTTCTGGGAGGATATGTATACAGACCTGACCACCTACCCCAAAGCGTACAACGGCTGTTTCCGAGAAGACCCCTGGCTTATGAAAAGTGTGAGAAAGAAAGAAAGTCAAATATGATACAAGTTTGAAAAGCTAGTTAAGATTAATGTGTATATTCTGGTATATTAGTTGCAATCTTGGTGTATCTTAACTTCATGACACCGCCACAAGTAGTTCTCCAATTCCCTCATTCTCCGTATGAAACATGCATCTTTTACGGTTATCTGAGTTCAGTTTTGACAGACCATCAGTTTTGTGTGCTTGCATGAGAGCATACCTCACAAGTCACTATCAGTGTTGGGTTTAAGATGATATAATAATGCCTTAAGAGAGTTACCATCATCATTATTAGTAGATTCATGTGGGTGCACTCTTTTTAATGGTTGAGAGGCTTTAGCTTATGAAATGTTCCCTCATATTTTTCGTCTTGATTTATGCAGCCGTCCATACTTCCTATTCAGATTTTGCAAATCGGCCAACTTGTTATCCTCAGCGTTCCAGGAGGTAATTACTGGCCATCTGTTCCCTTTATTATCCTGCAGGCCCCTAGTAAATCTGTTAATAATATTGTTAAAAAGAAATTGATGTTATTGCATTGTCATGTAATGCCATCACTTCTTCGGTGTAAAATGATTTATTTTGCAAATAGCTTCTCTCACTGGTTACCATTTCAGATTGTTTGAGGGATGAAGAAACTTAAGAGCATCTCCAACAGCTCCTCCAAAATGGAGGAAATATGAGATTGAGGGAAAATTCCAACAAATTTGGAGATAATTCTCCAAGTTAAATGTCGAAAGAGAGAGAATGACTTTGTTGTTCTTCCCAAGAAAAAACTCTCCAACCTACCAATAGAATTAGGGAGGAAGAGAGAGGACTTTTTTAAATTATTGAATATTTTAATAATATAATTGATGTTAGAATATCCAAAATGGTGAAACAGTTGGAGTTGAATGCAATTTTTTGGAGATCGACTTTTGGTTCTCCATTTTGGAGAAATTGTTGGACATGCTCTTAATGTCTTTAAAGTTGCTTCTTTGATTTTTGGCACATTTAGTTTATTTATTCATTTTCTGCTTAAACCTACATTTCGTTCTTATAAACGTTGTTTTTGGTCCGTGTAGAATTCACAACTATGGCAGGGAGGCGCCTCCGTGATGCTGTCAAGGAAGTTTTGACATCTGGAGACAAAGAAGAATCGGATAACAATGTGCATGTTGTTATAGCAGGACTTACAAATACATACTCACAATATGTGACTACATTTGAGGAATATCAAATTCAGAGATACGAGGTAACTATACCTTCCGTTATCGTTTTAAATTTGCATCAGACATCTGATACGAATTTGTAAAATTGGTGTCAATTGAATGATTACTGTTGATTTCCAGTGTTCTAGAGACTGGAACTCTCCTATTCGTTTACACGAGTTGAATGAAAAAATAATCAGAATGATTTTACAAACCCACTACTGCAATATTTATATCTCTTCTATCAGCATCCAGAACCTTCCAGAACCTGCTTGTTGCCTTGAACCAACCGACTTCCCAAGTTGTAATGACCAGCCCACTCTTCTGACTTCTCCAATCAACTATTATTACTTAATTGCCCTCTTCTCCTCGTATACATAATCAGTTCCCGATCTGTATCAGTACCCCCCGGTAACACATGCATCTTGTCCTCAAGATGAAAATTTGGAAACTGTCTTTTAATCACCTCACATTCTTCCCAAGAGGCTTCAAACAATGGCAATTGCTTCCACTTAACCAACACCTCCAAGACTCCTGCCGTATTCTTGCGAATTTGCAGCACTTCTTCTGGTTCCACCATCATTTCCATGTCATCATTTAGCTGGGTTGGAACTGTGTTAGAAGATGTCTTCTCAACTGAGATGCATGGAACACAGGATGCAAACGCGTAGTAGTTGGCAACTCCAAGCGATATGCTACTTTTCCCACCTTCGCCAAAACTTTGAAAGGTCCATAAAATCTAGCCGAAAGCTTCTGATTATTGGACTCCCTTAGTGTTTTCTGCCTATAAGGCCGAAGTTTCAAAAAGACCATATCCCCTTCCTCAAATAGCACTTCTTTTCGATGTCCATCAGCTTGCAACTTCATTTTATGGTGGGCCTGCATTAGGAACAGCCTTAACACATCTAAGGCATCGTCTCTTTCTTTCAACATTTCTTCTACCGATGGCAACACCGTGGACCCTTCTTTTATCCTCATGATTGTCGGAGGTTCCCGTCCATATAACGCCTTGAAAGGAGAGCATCGAATAGCACTGTGGTACGAAGTGTTATACCAGTACTCAGCCAAAACTAGCCAACGTTTCCACTTGCGAGGTTTATCCAATCGCAAGTATTGCTTAATGCTGCGATTTACCACCTCTGATTGACCGTCCGACTATGGATTGTATGCAGTTGTAAACTTTAATGTTGTCCTTTGCAATCGAAACAATTCTTTCCAGAAACTGTTGAGGAAAACCTTGTCTCTGTCCGTAATAATTGAATTCAGAACACCATGCAATCTCACTATTTCTCTTACGAATATCTCCGCCACCCCATCTGCCGTAAAAGGATGCTTTAAGGATACAAAATGAGCATACTTGCTCAATCGATCAACCACCACCATTATTGTATCCATGCTTTCGGACTTGGGCAGACCCTCAATAAAATCCATAGTTACTTCCTCCCATACCATTAATGGCAAAGGAATAGGCTGTAGTAAGCTAGTACCACTCAAATACATGTTCCTTTGACAGACCTCACAATTTTTAACCCATGCTTTAAAATCCCCTTTCATTCCTATCCGGAACAATTCTCCTTTTATCCGCTGATAAGACTTCTCCTCCCCCGAATGACCCCCCATAGGAGACGAATGGAATTCTTCCAAAACCATCAGAATTAGTTTGGAAGACTTGCACCAGCCTACCTTTATACCACAGTAACTCATGTCTCACTTCAAACCCTTTGTGCATTATTGATTGAGTTTGTACATCAGTTAATACTTTACTCAAAAAAGGGTCATTGCTTATTTCTTCCTTGATGCAATCCCATTGTCTCCATTGTGGACCTCCCTTAATCGATAACTCCACATCTCTTCGAGAGAGAGCATCAGCAACTTGATTCGTTTTCCCAACCTTGTAAATGATGTCAAACTCATATCCAAGTAGTTTGGTTAGCCACTTTTGATACTGGGTTCCACCAATCGTTGTTCTAACAAAAACTTTAAACTTTGCTGATCCGGATTTACGTTAAACTTCCTCCCAATCAAGTAGGGTTGCCACTTCGAAACAGCCAATACAATCACCATCAATTCTTTTTCGTAAATCTGATTCTGTCTTGCCAATTGTCCCAACACCTGGCTGTGGTATGCAATGGGCTGTCCTTCTTGCATTAACACTGCTCCTACCCCTCGTCCACAAGCATCCACTTCAATTTCAAATGGCTTTGTGAAGTCTGCCTTCTTCAATCGCAAAACAGGTGCAATTGTCGTTGCCTTCTTCAATTCCGCAAAAGCAACATCTGCCTCCTTATTCAATTTGAACCCTTGTTTTTTTTATAGGTCTGTTAAGGGTCGTGCAATCTGTCCATACCCCCTTACGAACTTTCTGTAGTACCCTGTTAGCCCCAAAAAACTCCTTATTTGCGTCATAGAAGTAGGGGTCGGCCACTTGAGCATCGCATTTACTTTTGACATATCCATGGACACCCCTTCCTGAGACACAACATGTCCCAAATAAATCAACCCCGTCTTACCAAAATCATACTTTTTTTTGTTTGCATATAAGTTGTTCCTTGCTAAAACTTCCGGTACCGCCCTGAGATGCTTGACATGTTCTTCTACATCCCTGTTGTACACCAATATATCGTCAAAAAATACCAAAACGAATTTCCTTAAAAATGGCCTAAAAATATCATTCATCAAAACCTGAAAGGTGGCCGGAGCATTGGTTAAGCCGAATGGCATCACCAAAAGTTCATAGTGGCCTTCATGAGTGCGAAACGCCGTCTTGTGTACATCTTCCTGCTTCATTCTAATTTGGTGGTACCCAGATTTTAAGTCTAGCTTCGTAAAATAGGCTGCTCCATAAAAGTTCATCCAATAACTCTTCAAGTTGCCTGGTATAGTATTTATAATTTAATGCCCCATAGTCGATGCAAAACCACCAACTTCCGTCTTTTTTCTTAAGCAACAACATGGGACTTGAAAATGGACTTTGGTTGTACCGAATTACTCGTGCTGCCAACATCTCCTTGATTAGTTTTTCAATCTCATCCTTTTGGTACTGCGGGTATCGATAGGGACGCACGTTTACCGGTTCAGCTCCTTGTTTCAAAATAATGCCATGTTCCCTTCCCCTATTTGGAGGCAAACCCTCGGGCATGCAAAATACACTGCTGAATTCTTCTACCAACTTCGTTACTGCTACCGATACCTCACTTTCCTTCCTCTCTAACTCTACATATCCCAATTCAATCAACACCCCTTGCCTTTCATTACGTATTGTTTTCATCATCGCCTTTAATGATACCAATGACCTCCCACGGGATTGATCACCTTTCAAGACTAGTGTCTCTTTCCCGTTCTTAAACCTCATGGATTGTGATTGCCAATTCACCCACATTGGACCCAGCGATGGCCAACCATTTAACTCCTAATATAACATCAAAATTTCCCAGATCAATGGGCAAGAATTCTTCCACAATTTCTATCCCTTGCAACTTCAATTTTACTCCTTTGCACACTCCTCGGCCTTTAATCGCCTCTCCTGCTCCCATCGAAATATCGTACTCCCCTGTGATTCTAGTAATCAAACCCAATTTTTCTACCAACATCGATGCTATGAAATTGTGGGAAGCCTCACTATCAATCAACACCACTACGTTTTGACCCCCTATTTCTCCTTCGAGTTTCATCGTTTTTGGAGTTGTCAATCCCACCAACGAATTTAATGAGACTTCGACGTCTTGAGTTGTTTCAGTTCCCGCTAATTCAGTGAATTCCTCTATCTCTATGCCCTCTTCGAACCACTGCTATCGGTTTCTTGGACTACCAATACATTGACCTCCTTCTTCTTACATCGATGGCACGGGGCATACTTTTCGTCACACCTAAAGCATAACCCTTGACTACGCTCTACTGAAGTTCTTGATCAGACAACCGTCTAAACTCACTCGTGTTCTTCTACACCACATTGTTATTTCTGTACATCATCTCAGCAACATTCTTTTCGGTTCCCGAGCCCTCATCAGCCTTCCGATTCACCCAACTCATCTTTGGACTGATGGTACATGTCAGAACTTTAATTTTTTTTTTCCACCCCTTGAGCCAATTCCATAGCCTTGCTCAAACCAGAAGGGGCTAATAAACGAACTTCCACTCGAATTTGGGGATTCAATCTGTTAAGTCAGATTTTATAGTGATCATTGTATTTATAGGCTTGGTCTAATACTGTGTTTTAGGGTGCTCATATGTTCTGTTTTAGCCAAGGGTATTTAAGTCTCTTGTGGCTTTGTGTCTTGTAAGGATTCACGCATATCTTGAATACATTCACATTTGCGCTTCAAACTCTCTCTCTCTACTTTCTCTCACTAGATTTAGAACGATCTTGCATTATCAATTGGTATCAGAGCCTAATCTGAATCTGAGAGGATTGAGAGAAACGTTTTTCGATTCGGAATTTGTGTTTGAATCAGAAAATTTGATCGATTTTCTTGATTTTTTCAAGAAAATCTCATTTTTTGATTTTTCATCAAATTCGGCCACTGTAGTCGGCCACTGTTTGTAGTTTGGGGAGGATTGTTATAATGGAGTAGCTAAGGACACAAATCTTCTTCTGTAGTCGGCCACTGTCCCTTCCTGTTTCACCGCAAGAAATTGCTCACATAAGGATCCTTCCCCCGTCGGACGAACCTGATGAATTAGCAACTTCTTTAATTCCTCCCAGATCATGATCGGTCTCCTTTTATTCTCCCATTGAAACCACAACAAAGCATGATAGAAATCTGAACTGGATAAACAAACTGATGGTATACCCTTCTGCCCAAGCTATTGCTAGCCGAACTAACTAACAGAAAGCTAAATTCATTCCTGCCCTCCATAATGAAGAGGCATTATTATTTATAGTTTCTCTCACTTCCAAGAGCATGCAAAACTAACTCCAAGATCTAAGCCTTACACCTGTCCCTTATTCCTCCTGCGATAATAAACCTTCCAAGGCTTGGGCTGATTGGGCTGATCAATTAATGTTGGCCCATTGGACTGATCGATGGCTCTGTCGTTATCAATGCCACCGTCCTGAAGAGCAGGCTTGTCCTCAAGCCTGAAGCTCGGAAATTGGGTCTGAATGGTATAGGCATCCTCCCAAGTTGCCTCGTCCACACTACCATCCTCCCACTGAATTAACCACTGCTGTATTGCCGTACCATGGTGGGAAATCGTGCGAGTAGAGAGACATTTGAAAGGTTTAGAAGGAGTAGAAGAATCCTTCTCCATTCCAGGGGGAAGGGAAACTTCAACTGTATGATTCCCAATGGCACGTTTAAGGAGTGAAACATGGAAAACCGGGTGGATCTTGGCGGAAGCAGGTAATTGAAGACGGTAGGCAACAGATCTAACTTTCCCAATAATGAGAAAAGGACCATAGTAACGGGCATAAAGCTTTTGGTTGATACGTCCTATAACTGATTGCTGCCGGTGGGGACGAAGCTTAAGAAATACCCAATCTCCGACCGAGAATTCCACATCACGGCGATGTTTGTCAGCTGTGGCCTTCATCTGGGCTTGGGCGCGGGTGAGATGGTATTTGAGTTGCTTGAGGGCTTCGTCTCTATCAATCAGTTCGTGAGCCACGACCTCACAGCGAATTTCCCCCGGAACGAACTGGAGGATGGTTGGGGGGTCTGCCATAAACAATTTCGAATGGTGTGGTCTTTGTAGACACGTGGTAAGCGGTGTTATGCCAGAATTCGGCCCAGGGAAGCCAAAAAGACCAAGTTTTTGGTTGTTCGGCAGCAAAACAACGAAGGTATGTTTCCAGACTCCTATTTACCACCTACTCCTATTTACCACCTCAGTTTGGCCGTCCGTTTCAGGGTGGAAAGCGGAGCTGAATTTGAGGTGACTGCCCTGAAGGGAGAAGATTTCCTTCCAAAATTTGCTTAAGAACATAGGGTCGCGATTACTGAGCATCGACTTAGGAATACCGTGAAGACGGATAACTTCTCGTAGGAAGATCTCGACAAGTGAACGAGCTGAAATCGTGTGTTTAAGGGGAATGAAGTGGCAATACTTTGAAAAGCGATCGACCACAACTAAGACGACCTCGAATCCCTTAGATTTGGGCAGCCCGGTTATGAAGTCTAGGGAGATGTCTTCCCATACATCGGCTGGAATTGGGAGGGGCTGGAGGAGGCCTCCCGGCGAGAGAGTTGAGGACTTGTATCGTTGACAAGTGTCACACGCTTGTACGTACGTTTTTATAGCCTTAGTCATCCCTGATTTGTGAAGCCAAACGTCTGTAAGTGCGATAAAAGCCCGAATGGCCACCGCTAGGGCTGTCATGGAATTTAGCAATTAGTTTTGGGATCCATTGTGAAGATGCAGAAATAACAAGCTTTCCCTTATGGTAGAGTCTATCATTGGACAGGGCGAACCCCGGGTGGGAATGAGGATCGGTCGTGAGATCGAGCACAATTTTCTGGAGCTGCTGATCAGAGTCGAAACCATCAAGTAAGGAAGCTCCCTCTATAACCACTGAGGGTAAGATACTAGAGTACGCAATTCACCCCCTTCCATTACTCGAGATAAAGCATCAGCGGTGCCGTTTTCTTTACCCGACTTGTAGCAAATGGAGAATTGATACCCCAAGAGTTTGACAATCCAATTTTGCTGATCGGTGGTTGTTATTCGTTGCTCAAGTAAGTGGCGAAGACTTTTCTGATCAGAATAGACGGTAAAATCCCGTCCAAGAAGGTAAGGCCGCCAGTGCTGAATTGCAAGGACAAGAGCCATAATCTCTTTTTCATAGGCCGACTTATTGAGATTTTGATCAGATAGAGCTTTGCTGAAATAAGCAATTAGCCTCCTGTTCTGCATAAGAACAGCTCCCAGACCGCGACTAGAGGCATCACATTCGATTTCAAATGGTTATGAGAAATCGGGAAGAGCAAGGACAGGGGCGGTGATCATAGATTGTTTTAGTTCCTCAAAAGTTGATTGAGTTGCCGGACCCCAATGGAACCCATCCTTCTTTGTTATGTCAGTTAGTGGTCGAGCGATCTTTCCATAACCTTGGATATCACCATTCGTTTCCCGGCAATGGAACCAAATTGATAGAAATCTGAACTGGATAAACAAACTGATGGTATACCCTCCTGCCCAAGCTATTGCTAGCCGAACTAACTAACAGAAAGCTAAATTCATTCCTGCCCTCCATAATGAAGAGGCATTATTATTTACAATAGCATGCAAAACTAACTCCAAGATCTCAGCCTCCTCTTGCATCTTCAACATCGATTCCATCTGCTGCATCATCTTCTGTCGATTGTCTTTAATCTTGAGATCTCTGCATCGTGTTCATCTATTTTTGATTGAACGGAACGCGTCATGGCTGATTATTGATTGGAACCTTGCTCTGATACCAATTTGATACGAATCTGTAAAATTGGTGTCAATTGAATGATTACTGTTGATTTCCAGTGTTCGAGAGACTGGAACTCTCCTATTCATTTACACGAGTTGAATGAAAAAAAGAATCAGAATGATTTTACAAACCCACTATTGCAGTATTTATATCTCTTCTATCAGCTTCCAGAACCTACTTGTTGCCTTGAACCAACCGACTTCCCAAGTTGTAATGACCAGCCCACTCTTTTGACTTCTCCAATCAACTATTATTACTTAATTGCCCTCTTCTCCTTCTCGTATACGTAATCAGTTCCCGATCTGTATCAACATCTTACAACTTCAAGCCAATTGCCACCACCATACATGTTTTATTGTGTACTATGAAAGCTTTGAACCCCTTTACCATATAAAACTTTGATATTTCACTTCTTTGCAGCAGTAAACCAGGTGTAGCTTAAATCGTGTTAACACTGTTGTCAAGGATTATTCGATAATCCCCCTAGGATTTAGTAGGCTCTTCGTATAGACCATACCCAGCCAAAATTACAGTAAGCAGATCAGTTAAGAGAGACCGGGCGTCTTCTCGAAAACAACATCTCTGTCAATAGAGACAGAGGTAAGGTCCGTGTATATCCTCCCCCCCCCCCCCCACCTACTTTGGGTAGGATATACTAGGTTTATTTGGTTTGGTTAGAACCAAGGTTCTAAATGGTGTGAGGCGTGGTGATGAGGTCGAACCTCAAGCCTTAGGAGCCAAGGTCAGGCCACGGCGTTTTTCATGTCGTGACTTATGGCGGTAAATCTGTATATCATACATATAATTATATATACAAATATGTTTTCTACTATTACTCTGTATGATACAATAGCAGGTTATATACTAAAATCTAGAAGGTAAAACACTAGAAGGGTAAAAAATATTTAAAAGTAAAATACTAGAAGGGTAAAAAAATATTAAAAAGTAATAAAAGATCAAATAACGCCTTACAAAAAAACATACATTGGACCATGGCATGCCATAAAGGGAAACATGGACGTCAGAGTCTGCAGCCGCCATGGCGCTCCTTTTAGAACACTGGTTAGAACAATTAAGAGAGAAAATCATAGAGAGAAGCAGGGGAAAGTATTTCTACTCTGCAATTGAATGTATGATCCCAACTGAAGTAATGATTAGTAGTGGAGTCGGTGGACTAAGATCACGAGATTAACATGCTTAGAGGTTGAAAAAATTGGTGAATGGTTATTTTGTTAGATGACCTTCTATGGAAGTCATTACAAACTAAAAATTCTAGTGTTCTTTTATTGATTTTAGGAGGGCAGGCTGATTAACACCAGAGGCAGGTCATTTGAAGGTTACCGAGTTAATCTTTTCTTTTAAATGGTCATGCTCCTAATTGAAAAACTCATTTAACCAATGGAGCGGTTGAAATGGTGGGACGCTGTTTATACCCTTTAATATGGTAAAAGCTTAAGAAACTTATTTTCTAAAGACCTTGAAAGGCCTGCCATAAATATCATTGACTGTTGCAGTAGCATTAAAACCCGAGAGAGAAGGCCACATAATGTGAAAGACCCTGTGGGATTGACAGATTTTGAGGCATTCTTGTGTTAGGAAGAGACATGATTCTGTTGGCATTGGGCTACCAAGAGTATCTACTTTGCATGTCTACCTTCGTACCTACTTGTGTGACCTTTTACTGTACGCTAACCTCAACTTTTCTTCTTACACCGGTAGTTGTCGGTATTGTACTTTGTGTTCCCTTCTTTGTTTTAACCCAACTTCTGCACTTTTGTCCCTACTGCTTTGCAGTCTCATCCGTCGCTTGTTCTCTTTTAATTTTTGTTTTGCAAGCCGAGTATCTTCACGGAGACAGCCTCTCTCTCTACCCCTTGGGATAGAGGAAAGCTCTGTGTACATCCTAGTATCCTACCCCCACCCCACCTTTGTGTAGGATTTACTGGGTTTGTTTGGTTTGATTATGCATGTATACATAACTAAGAACGCGATTTTCTTGAAAGAACGACTAAACAAGAATATGTTGCATGATTTCAGGGGGCTTCGACTCTCTATGGCCCACACACTCTCAATGCGTACATTCAAGAATTCAAGAAGTTAGCATCATCTCTCATTAATGACCAACCAGTCAGACGGGGACCACAACCCCCCGACCTACTTGACAAGCAAATTAGCCTTCTGACTCCAATTGTCATGGATTCAACCCCTCTTGGTGCAAGCTTCGGCGACTGTAAAACGGACGTTCCTGTAGACTCAATCTTCAAACGGGGGGATATTGTTACCGCCACGTTCTGGTCAGCCTGTCCGAGGAACGACCTTATGACCGAAGGCACGTTCGCATTGGTAGAGATTTTGCAATCCAGCAAGAACTGGGAACCAGCATATGATGATGATGATTGGTGCCTAAAGTTCAAGTGGTCGAGGCCTTCAAAGCTAAGTGCCCGAAGCTATGCGACTATCGAATGGCACATTCCGGATGCGGCTGTTTCGGGTGTTTACAGGATAACACATTTTGGTGCATCAAAATCGCTTTTCGGATCGGTCAAACATTTCACAGGTTCTTCTACTGCTTTTGCTGTAGAATAAGAGGGTAGACGCCACTCTTTGGAATACCCCACTGTAGGAACGGTCATTATGGAGCAGTAAACTGTATAGGATATGAGGCACAGTGTATACGAATGATACCATGATGGGACATGCATGAAAACAATAAGAAAACCCTTGGATGGTGATAATAGGAGATTGTATGTATGGATGACACGGTTATGTGCTTTAAATATTTACTTTGATATATTTTGTTGTAGAATAAATAATGTTTTTCCGTCTACGTGGTTTGTTAAAAATTGTGATTTTCGTCTCAATGGTTAAGAAATTATTGTTTTCGTCTTTATAGTTTGTAATTTATTGTTATTTTCGTCCTTAGGTTTTCCAATTTATTGTTTTACAATTCTTTACTATTTTAGTCCCTTATACTTAAAAGTTAGGAATTAGTCCAAGGACGAAAATGACAATAAATTACAAACTGTAAGGACGAAAATTGCAATTTTTAAACCATAGTGACGAAAATCGAAATTATTAATAAACCACAAGGACAGAAAATCATAATTTACTCTTGGTCAATATGTGGATACAATACATAACAAAAATAAATAAGGATGACAGATAATGAATGTCTAATGACTTTAATAACAAATACATTTCTACAATATTGTTTTTTTTTTTTGGGGGGAAGGGTGTCCTAGGCTATGCCTATACTAATCCTTTAGCAAATTATGACTGTAAGACTTGATTAAACCTCAGTGGCCATAATTGTTGTGTATGCCTGGATTCGAACCCTAAGCAGATGGGATATTCCACCACCCCAGTATGCCACAACACTTCTGGTTTATACAATATCGTCAATAAAATATAAATACAAGACCATGCATCTTATGCGTGGTGTTAGAATCATATTATATCATAATATTATATGTTGGATTCACATCTTTAAGTGTACATAACACATACACCACCTGTAGAAGTTGAATCAAACAAACAAACAGGAACGATTGGAGGCTAACATAAGTGAACATGTTAATGAAACATATATGAACATAGTAATTAAGAAATATCAAAATCAAAGAAACTAAATAGAAACAAATCAAACGGATAATTATGTATCAAATGACATGATGAATTTGAATCAGTAGAATTCAATGAGATTTCATATTGAATTCATACGAATGTAGACATGCATATCAATTTACATAGACATACACAACAATAACTGTTAAACGTATATCACCACACAAACATGTACAAAAGAAATTGGCTAACAACTCCAATTGCATGAGCTATATCATGTTACTTTTGGGTGATATGCAAAACACTGATGGAAGACAACTTGGTACATGACTTGCAAGTCGCATGAAAAGAAGATAAACTTAGAGTAAACTACGATTTTAGTCCCTATGGTTTGATGTTTATAGCGATTTTCGTCCCTGATATTTCAAAACTGCTTTTTTAGTCCTTATGGTTTCTATTTGTTTCTATTTTCATCCCTCCCTCCAATTTTATTAATATTAAATGTTAATTCATTTAAAAATTAAATAAATAAATTACATCTTTGGTCCTTGTGGTATATAAAATTTTACATTTTTATCTTAATTTACATTTTTTTTACTTTTTCTTTATTTATTGTATTTAATCAAGACATTTATTTTTCTATTAATTATATTGTATATTTTCATAATTATTATTACTTTAATTATAAAAATAATCAAATAATTTTATTAAAAATACTAATAAATACATGATTTTTTTTCAAAGCTTTAGGTTTAGATCTCTTAAAATTAATATTTTTTTCTGTTGATTTATTAAAGCTTTTTATTTATTTTAAATTACCATTGAAAAAAGTTTAATAAATTTCGAGAAAAAAAAATCTTATTTTATAACAACCGGTTGTTTATTGGTAAATTCACTTTACTCCCATTATTTCATATTTTTATTTAAACTTTATTTTTATTAATTAATCAAATTTGTTAATATTTAAAATAAACACACACACACGCATATATATATATATATAGAGAGAGAGAGAGTGAGAGAGAGAATGGGATTCAAACGAGAACGATACCTATTTAAAAGAACATGAGAACGACAAAATCACATACAAAATCATAAGTGATTTTACATTAGCGAGGAAGTCGTACAAAATCACAGTATGCGGGTGACTTTTGCCGCGACTTAAGGTCGCTGGAATCACATGTAAAATCACTTATATTTTGTATGTGATTTGCCGTTGTCGTGTTCATTTTAAATAGGTACCGTTCTCGTTTGATCCTCCCCCTCTCTCTCTCTCTCTCTCTCTATACATACATATATATACATATATATATATATAGGGAGAGGTTCATTTGAGAAATGGTAAATATATGAGAAATAAAGAAGTAATCTTAGCCATTCATCTGGTCAACATTTGCGGCTTTGACCGCGAAGCACCGGATAATTCCTTGTGTGGTCTATAGAAGTAAGAGGGGTATTTTCGTAAAATACACGGGATGAGTTCATATATGAATCTGTATGAATCACAAAAATTCATATATGAATCTGTTAATTAGTTCATATATGAATCTGTGATTCATACAGATTCATATATGAATCTTTGTGATTCATACGGATTCATATATGAATCTGTTAGTTAGTTCAACTGATTCATATATGAATCAGTTAAAAGAGTTCAGTTGTGAATTGCACTGGTTCATATATGAACATATAGTTCATATGTGAATTATGCATGTTCATATATGAACACAGCCCGTGTGTTTTGTAAAATTTACGAAATTGTCCTTCTATTTTTGGGATAGGCGCAACTTTTGACCAGTCAAAGCCGCAACTTTTGACCGGTCAAAGCCGCAATATTTGACTAGTCAAATCCGATCTTGACCATATGAATGGCTAGGATTACTTCTCTATTTCTCATATATTTACCATTTCTCAAATGAACCAAACACTATATATATATATATATCAAGGTTTTAAATAATGCTTGTGTTTGACGTCACGTTAATTTTGAGGCACGTCATGACCAATTGCATGATTTAACAACGTATTGAAAACTTCTTATCTTTTTATTTTCTTAATTTTTGTTTTTAATATATAGCCTAATTTAAAATGGTGTGTGTGTGTGTTTATGTGTGTATGTCTTATTTAAATATTAAACAAATTTGATTAATTAATAAAAAGTAAAGATTAAATGAGAATTTAGAATAGTGGAGTAAATTGCATTTAACAAAAAACAACCAGTTGTTATAATAAAATAATACTATTTTTTTCTCGAATTTTATTAAACTTTTTTCAATGATAATTTAAAATAAGAAATAGTTTTAATAAATCAATAGATAAAAAAATATTAATTTTAGGAGATTTAAACCTAAAACTTTGAAAAAAAATATCATGTATTTATCAATATTTTTAATGAAATTATTTAATTATTTTTATAATTAAAGTTATAATAATTATGAAAATATACAATATAATTAATAGAAAAATAAATGTCTTGATGAAATACATTAAATAAAGAAAAAGTAAAAAAATATAAATTAGGATAAAAATGTAAAAGTTTATATACCATAAGGACCAAATATGTAATTTGTTTATTTAATTTTTAAATAAATTAACATTTAATATTAATAAAATTGGAGGGAGGGATGAAAATAGAAGCAAATAAAAACCACAAGGACTAAAAAAGCAGTTTTAAAATACCACGGACGAAAACCGTTATAAGCATCAAACCACAGGGACTAAAATCGTAGTTTACTCATAAACTTAAGTCTCAAATACAATTAGGGACAGATGCAAAGCTTAGTTGTAGGGTCCAACAAAAGATGTCCAATAAGCTTAAATATTTTTTGTTTTTAATAACATTTTTATTGGGCCTCTAACAAGAAAATTTTAGGGCCCCTCAAGCTGAGGATAAATCCTACTTTTTTGGGACCGTTAATTATTAGTTATTTGTTAGTTATGTTTTGATTTAGGGTTTCTTGAATTTGTTATTTAATTTGGGTTTGCTATATTGATTTATGGCTTGCTATTGCTTTGTCTTTTTAATTATGATTTCTTGTCATTTTGCAATATGATTTCTTTCTAACTGAATAAAACTTCTTGGCTTCTTGCCCTCTCATTTCTTGTCAACGACTATTAACTTATATGTATATCAAGTATTATATATTGTGATTAAAAAGAAAGTGTTTCATATTTTCAAGGGGACGCGGCACATAATCTATCTGATTTTCATTTGGAAAATCTGGATATTGAAAAAGAAGGAAGTCTGCCCCACCTTCGCACTTCAATCATGCACATTGAGTCTGTGTTTATCTACTGTTGTCTCAGTGGTTTTCACAATGTTGAGCCTTAAAAGCAATCATCCGTGCTTAATCACTTGCACGAACACACAAGGAATTTGTTTTCTTATCATAACGTTCATAGAAATTTCCTTTGTGGTGTTTCGATGATTGGATGGAAGCCCTGGGGGAGTGAACATAACAAAAGCTCCTTTCCTATGTGTATTCGTTACACACAGTGACTTCGTGTTACTGACAGGCACATTAACTGATTCATTTGTTGATTCAGGTGTTACATTCCTATTTTTGTCTGGATTTGAAAAGATCTAGATAAATACATGGTTACGGATCAACGAATCAATGACTCTTGGATAGATCAGAATGGTCATAGACATTTCTTGCTAAAAGTTTTGATGATATAGATTCATATCAAGAAATGTTGGTTGAAAAGTTTGAAGAAATGTCCGAAATTCAAGATATGGGAGAATGATAGTCCTAGCCTTGGTGTTAATTGCAACTTGCTTCTTATCATCATTTGTCCATTGATCTGGAGATACGATGATTTACCTTCTTAGTCCAATGAATTTGTCATTTTATCACGATCTCCTTCCAAAAAGGTGGTAGGAACAAATGAACTCTTTTTAAGGACATTGGGAATTTGATTGTCAACTCCTACAAGAAAAATAATCATCCTATTTTTCCAAAGAGAAAAATCATCTTTTTGAAAACGAGGATATTTGGATAAGGTATCATTGTCATTATTCGTGGAGGTAGTTACAGATGTTGTTTAGGAAATTAAACAAACTACTCTGAAACCACTTGTTGGTCCTACAAGGGTAATGGTTAACACACAAAATGTTTGTAGAAGGGGTTGAATACAAAAACAATAGATTTTCACTTTATTATAATCTTGTATGTTTTTAAAAACAAAGAATTACATAACTGTTGCGGAAGCTTGGGAGGTAAGACCTGCTCCTAAACAATCTGGTTGGTGATAAATTTGCTTAAAAAGGAGAGACTTGAAAGAATAGAAGAATGTACTATTTCAGATATGAAGAACTAAGATAGTCTTTAGATATTGACGCCGATTTTGCCTAAGAAACTATCACTTAGATTTCCTATCAAAATGGGTGAGTTTCGACATTGTCAAAGGTAGCCTTTTATCGCAGCCAATGCATTAAATGTTGCTATCTAACTTTAATGTGTGTCTTCATCTGATTTGTTAGTCAGTGCATATGTGTACTTTTCATTTCAGCCTTTGAATATTTTGAAGATATGATATAGACGTTTGTTAACACAAAACCCATTCTTATGTATACAGAGGTAACATGTAAAGGAATAATGATACTAATAAAATGATACTTTTGAGCTTACTTTATCTAAAATGTTGTGCATGTTACCATACCAGGACAAAAGTTGGTAGAGTAGGTGAACCAAACTTACTGGTTAAGTTTGCACTTAAAAATCAGCTTGCCAAAAATAGTATTTGTCATTCTATTTTTGACTTTATCTCGTACTGGTCTTTAATCAGCTAGATGACAATCTAATCCACTTTGGTGACTATCTTGGTTTCACCTTAACTAGTCTTTGATTTTGTTGAATGCATTTTTCTTTTACACTAATACTGATAATAATAATAATAATAATAATAATAATAATAATAATAATAAGACTTTTACAATAAGAATACATGTCATCTGAATCCTAAAAAGAATCTAGGATCGGAACCATGATTTGGATCTAGTTAAGATCTGGATCCACATCCAATTGGATTTTGGATTGTTGTCTCAGATTTAACTTAGGTTAAATCTGACTGCCATATCGGATTATGTATTATGGGATTCTGGAGCTTTTTGGAATCAAAATGCATTCAATAACAAGAAAATCAGAACCACAAGGGTTGTGGTGTGGTGGTAAAGACTTGGGGAGTTCATAGCGCTCAACCCGGGTTCGAGCCCCACTCGCAGCACTTGTGGCCACTGAGGATAAACTCAGGGTTGCATGCTTTAGCAGCTGGGCCAAATGCCCTAATTGCCGGGGATTAGTCTGGGCCATAGGCCCAGGATACCCTTTCCAAAAAAAACAAGAAAATCAGATTTTAAGACATAATTTCAAGAATATTTCTAAGTGTCAAATCAAACATATTTGTGTTATTATCAAATCAAAATGTTGAGACCAACAGTGTCTATGTAAGTAGCAATGGAAGATGAAAACAATGTTCATGGCTAATTGTTGCAGTGTGATTGATAACTCTTTCTTTAGGACATTTTATAGCATCTTTTCTCTTTTTCTTAATTGTTTTGTTTTTCTATTTAGTGCCTATTTTTAGTATTTATTTTTATCTTTTCTGTTTTTTTAATACTTTTCTTGAGGTAATTTTGATTATGAGTATTTGAGATGATTTAGTGACAAAAGATTGATGATATTGGTGCGTTTGGTATGCAGACTGAATGAGACGGGACGAGACAAAAAGTTAGTCCCATATTTGGTGTGACATGGGACAAAAATGAGATGGGACAACATGGGACAAAAATGAGTTTTCATGCGACAAAACTTAACAATTTTAGTTCCACCAAAATAGGTGGAACAACACGGGACTAATTGAAAGATTACAATATTACCCTCCTTACAACATCTGACCCTTGAACCCAAATTTAAAATCATCGATTCCATGATTGTTCATCGCATCCACAACTTCAATCCCAGTTTCTCCAGGTCGATTTCCATGTTTTCAATTAGGGTTTTGATTTCGATTTCTCCAGGTACAATTTAGACTGTTTTGATTTCGATTAGGGTTTCGATTTTGATTTCTCCAGGAGAAAGACATTAAATGAGAAAGGCTATTTGACATATTGATTTCTTCCAAAATCGATGTCTTCTAATCGAGTCCAGTGTTGATTCTGCACATAGCGATGTGCAGTGGTGGTTGATGGTTGTGCAACGGCGACTATGAGATGAAGGACCAAAGAGACGATACGGCTAATGAACCTTATTTCTCCTAAGTCAATGGGCATGTGTTTATGCATATTGAAAAAGAAAAAGTCATTTACTCTAATATTGATAAATAAAACCTATTTTAAAAGAAAAAAAGTCATTTACTCTAATATTTATAAATAAAGTTATTAATATATTTACTTGATTTTATCTTTGATATATATATCTATATCTATACTATATTATAAAGCACGGATAAAAAAACTCTTAAATACAAATTATTAGGCACAAGGTACCATCATTTTATGCAAGATTTTAAAAATCTCTTAATTTGCAAGTATCAAAGCACAAGATACATATTACTACTGCAGGTTTCTAACACCCACCAATTTAGTATGTGCAGGACCTTCCTTTTATGCAGACTTTTCCATATATCACTATTAATTAATGTATTATATTACTATAAATTTGTTATAATTATATTATTATATATGTAATTGGTTATTTTTTCTAGATGTCATTAAAATATATAAGATAATCATTGAATTCTAACAAAATACTTAATTTTTTTATATAAAAAACATTATATTATTAAGCCTAAATTAAACAAATTTATAAAAAAACATTTTCACTTTCTCAAAACCATCCAAAATCGTACTGTAAATCGACAAAAAAAATAAAATGAAACATTAAAATCGTGATGTATCTCGCTGCATTGCGCGAGTACGCTTCTAGTATATATATGATAAGAAAAACATATTAAACACTATTTTAAGGGTAATATGGTCATTTTAACAGTTTTGTCCAGTCTTGTTCAAGTCGTACCAAACGTGTGATAGACAATTAGTCTAGTCCCGTCCCATCCAGTCTACATACCAAACGCTACCTATATGTTTCAGCAAGAAGCAACGGTAGAAGCAACAACAACTAGCAACAGTTGCGAGAAAGATAAAAGTGAGAAAGGCAAGCAGATCGAGAGCGGATGACAAGAAGTCAGAGATTCTAAAGTAGAAATATTATCACCAAGAAGTAATTCAATTAATCAAGATATACAAAAAGGGTCATACTCATACGATTTAGCATTTTTTTTTGTTAATTAAAGCGTGATAAGAACATATATTTATACCTTATGGACAAAAACTAAATCTGATATCTATGCCTTATGGACAACCCTATACTGGAAGCTGATAGGAAAATCTCTCTGATAACAACAGTCAGAAAATCTCTCTGATAACAACAGTCTGTCCACTACTCAACAGTTAATTGCTGATGAACCTCAAACGTCCTCATCAGTAAACATCCCAATTGTTGATTCAACCTCTGAGTTGAGCGATCATGCTCCTGCTCAGCGATGGACCAGAGATCATCCAATAGATAAAATTCTTGGTGATCCGGATGCAGGTATTCAGACACGACGAAGCTCAGGTAATATCTGTCTCTTTGTCAACTTTCTTTCTTTAATAGAACCAAAGAAGACTGATGATGCCCTCAGAGATCCAAACTGGGTCAGCGCTATGCAAGAAGAGCTGACTGAATTCTCTCGAAACAAAGTTTGGAATCTCGTTCCTAGACCATCTGATAAAACTGTTATAGGCACCAAATGGGTGTTTAGAAACAAGTTAGATGAACATGGAACTGTAACCCGCAACAAGGCTCGACTTGTTGCTCAGGGATACAGACAAGAGGAAGGCATAGACTATGATGAAACCTTTGCCCCTGTGGCTAGGCTCGAAGCAATTCGACTATTCTTAGCTTATGCAGTTTATAAAGACTTCATCGTCTATCAAATGGATGTAAAATCAGCGTTCCTAAATGGAAAGCTGAATGAAGAAGTCTATGTAGAACAACCTCCAGGGTTCTATGACCCTAAGTATCCAAATTATGTTTATAAATTGGATAAGGCTCTCTATGGTCTAAAACAAGCCCCTCGTGCTTGGTATGACACTCTCTCATCATTTCTTATCTCTGAAAATTTTGAACGTGGCAAGATTGATAATACGTTATTTTTCAGAAAGATAAAAGGTCATATAATTCTTGTACAAATATATGTCGATGACATAATATTTGGTTCTACTAACCCCTCTCTATGTACTCGCTTCGCTGAAAGAATGAAGAAAGAATATAAAATGAGTATGATGGGTGAGCTGACATATTTTCTTGGTCTTCAGATTAAACAATCTGACAAAGGTACTTTTATAAGCCAAGGTAAGTATGTTAAAGATATGCTGAAGAAGTTTGATCTTACTCAAACTTCAGCGATGAAAACTCCTATGGCACCACCCCTGACACTTAACAAAGATCCTTCTGGAAAACCTGTTAATGTCACTACCTATAGAGGATAGGCTCCCTGCTGTATCTTACAGCGAGCCGACCTGACATTATGTACTCTACTTGTTTATGTGCACGCTATCAATCTGAACCCAAGGAATCCCATCTGATCGCTGTTAAGCGAAATTTCAGATACCTGAAGGGAACTCCTAACCTCGGTCTTTGGTATCCCAAAGACTCAGGGTTCGATCTAACTGGTTATTCTGATAGTGATTTTGCAGGCTGTAAACTTGACAGAAAGAGTACCATTGGTGGATGTCAACTCCTGTGAGGAAAGCTGGTAAGTTGGACAAGCAAAAAGCAAAATTCAGTGTCCACTTCCACAGCTGAAGCTGAATACGTAGCCGCTGGAAGCTGTTGTTCTCAGATCTTATGGATGAGAAATCAACTATTAGACTATGACCTTCAGCTGTCAAAGATTCCTATCTATTGCGACAGCAGTAGTGCTATCGCTATAGCAAATAATCCAGTGCTACATTCAAAGACGAAACACATAGAGATCAGATATCACTTTATCAGAGATCATGTGATGAATGGTGATATTGAACTTCACTTTATCCCTACTGACTTTCAGCTTGCTGGTTTATTCACCAAACCTCTTGATGAGACAAGGTTCAACTTTCTCATCAGTGAGCTTGGAATGCTGAATCTCGAAGAATAAATCTTCAGCGTTCATGCATTGTGTCAGTAATCATAAGTTCCCCTTTTATCATTCTCTCTGATAAATATTCTGACTCTTAGGTATGTTCTCTCAATCCCTACAACTGAATCTTCAGTCAGTTAAGATGTTTTCAAAATATAAACTTTAATTACTGAACCTTCTTCAAATGATTAAAAGCTTTTTGAAATAAACATTTATCACTGATATTTCTAGTCAGTGATCCTTCTTTAAAAGAAAAATCTATCCCTATCTTTACCATCAGGGATACTTAGAAAAATCTATCGCTGACTTTTCTTCAGCGATAATTTCAAAACGAACAAATGAACAGTCTCTCTCTTCTATGACGTCATTTGAACCGACAATCTTCGACATGCCTTTTTCTGACACGTTCGTCCGTTGCCCTTCTATCCAATCAACTTCGTGGGACATGTCCATGTCATGATGAGCATTTGTTTTCCCGCCTCTCACATTCTCTCTCCTCTCTCACACGTATAAAAGGAATGTTTTTTCATTCTTATCATTTAACGCTTTCTGGAAATACTTTCAAAGCAAGAATACTCTCTCAAGCATTCTAGCATTCTCAAGCATTCTAGCATTCTCAAGCATTCTAGCATTCTCAAGCATTTGCATCATCCTCTTCAAAGATCAACAGGTTATTCTTGATATTTTTCTAATTCTTATCTTATATCTTTTTACATAAAACTCCATTTATGGGTTTATAAGATTCTAATCACATAAAATCATTTTCATTTTTGATTTTATTCTTTAAAAAGCATTTTATTTTGATTTTCTTCATTCAAAATCTTTGGTTTTTCTTCTTGTTCTTGTATATTATATTAAGAACACCTTGTTAATCTTCAAATTTGTTGATTTTCTATGTTTCTTTCCTCAAATAGAAACTAGAAAATCTTCTTTATATTTAGCCTAAAACCTTTTCTTCTACTCTTTTATCTACTCATATTCAGAATGGCTCAATCTGCACTTGTCGCTTCTAAGAACGTCAAATTCGCACTCACTGAATCGGAGCTTCCAAAGAACAATCATCTCGCACGTCTCGATTTTGACGGTGTCAAGTACCCACATCTGAAGGAAGCCGCGACATTTCTAAAACAATCCTGCATTGCTTACGCTATCACTGTGGATCCCACACCCTCCAAAGCTCTTCTCCAGCAATTCTGGTTTACTGCTGACGAAACCTCTATCACCAACAAAAAGGGTGAACAGGTTCCTGCTATCTCTTTCAGCACTCAACTTGGCTCAGGGATGATGATTGCCTTAGGGCTGAAGAAAGCTCTGCGTTTTCCTGACAAACCCAGGAATGGATTCGATGCCTTGCCAACTGATGCTGAACTCATCCAATTCCTGGATGCCATGGAATACGCTTGGGAACCCAAGCCAAGGACGACGATTCCAAACAAGAAGCTGACTCTTTTGAAGAAGGCAATGATGCCTTCTCATCTTAACTACATCTTCTCACACTTCATTTAGTGTATGAGTGGGAAGAGTGGGTCACTGGACCAAGCCAACAAGATTCAGGTCCAAATGTCTTACTCAGTGATCGTTGGACGAAACTTCGACTACGCAACAGCTATCTTTGACGATCTCAAGTCAAAGATAGAGAAGACCGAAAGGGATCCCAAGGTCCCCTACGTACGCTTCATCTGTGCGTACCTGAAGTTTCCCTACCCTACTACTTACCCCACTAACTCGGATGCATCTTTTCCGAAAGTGGGTCAGCGCTCCCTGGAGGTCAAGACGCTCCCCAACGAGGTAAGTATCTCTGAACTTTGCTCCCGACTCTCTCTCTTCACTTCTTCTACTTCAGCGGCCACGCAGGAGGTTCCTTCTTCTGCTATCCCTGCCGCTACCCCTTCCAAACGACCATCAACTGGCTCCCTTGGTCCTTCGAAGAAGGCCAAGGTGACTAAGGAGAAAGCTACCTCTAGCTCTATACCTAAGGATGTTTATCAACAAACTTCCTTGGATGCTTTCGTGGGTCTCTCTTCCACATCCTCAGCGACAACCACTTCAACCGTGCCAGCGATCTCGGTCGCTGTCACAACAACAGTGACGCAACCTACAATCTCAGTTCAACAACAACCTGAGGTAACTACCCCTATCCCTACATCTTCTATCCCCATCTCTAGTCCTTCTATTTCTTTGATCTCTAACCCTCCATCTATTTCTGCACCACAGTTTGGACCCATAGGACCTGAACATCAATCTTTTGAGGAATCTTTACAATTCTACAAAATGTTTGATAATTCAGGTATCCCTATAACCTTAAACACTTCTCCCAACTCACCATATAAGCATGTTTCTCAAAAACTAACTTATATTTCAGGTCCTAGTTTGGCGACTGTTGACACCAATGTCAACAATTTGACTACCAAGGTGGAGGCTCTGACTGCATCTCTCAACAACACCACCAATGCTGTTCAATCAGCTGGTGAAGCTCTGAAGACGCTGACAGCCAACTGCGCCTCCAAAGCTGACATTTCTCAAATCGCTACTCTCCAAGAAGCGATTGTCAAAGTCAGGGAGGACTCACAACAACAGTTTGCAGCTCTGACTACAAAGGTTGATGCATGTGAGGTCCTTCTTCAGCAGATCCTGACCCGCCTGAAGGAACCAGCTCCAACTCCTGCTCCTTTATTTACAGAAGACGATCGCACCGCTTTAGACGTAGTTGTGGAGTTTATTCATCAAGCTACGTCTGATATCCCTGTACTTGAAGACCGACTCAAAGGAATGGAGGTTGAAGTCTAGAAGTTGTCCAACGCTGAGACCTCTACTCCTTCCCAAGATCTCTCCCTCCGTGATAATGACAAAGAGGGGGATAAAGCATCTGAAAAAAATAAGGAGAAAGAAGCTGATGCTGCTGAACAACTGAAGGAAACTCCCTCTCATGTTGAGGGGGAGATAGCTGCTGAGAAAGCCCCTCCTACCATCGCTGATCTAGTTGATGATGAGGAAGAGGAAGAGGATGAAGATGATGATGAAGCCCTTGATCTTGAAGATCAAGTGGAAGAACCTCTTCTAGATGATGATGATGACGATGAAGAAGATCAATCTCTATGGTGTTCTTCAGCCGTCACTTCATCAGCGATAGCTTCGAAAGAAGTTATCAAAGCAGGGGGGAGTCAAGAGACACCTTCAGGAACCCCTTCCCAAAGCAAAGGTGCAACTGCTGAGGGAACCCTGAAGATGATTTCACTACCTGAGGAGAATCCTTCTCAGGTATGCCTTACTCTTGTTCCCTTATCATTCTATAAAAAGTCAACCCCTGTTTCCTTCTAGCCTTTATCTCTCTCCTTCCCTAAAAATAAATCTAACCTTTTTCTTTTTCTGACCAGATAGTTCTCTCCCCTGCTTAAGGGTAAAGAGCTTCAAATAATACCAGCTGCTGAAGTTGATGACCAAATAATCCCAATCTCTGTCAGAGAGATTGATGAAGAGGATGAAGAAGAAGAAGAGTCCCTGCAACATCATGGAAGGCCCTCTAGACCATCTCACTGGTCAGAGGAAGAGAGAAAGAAAAGAACAGATATGATCTCTCATCTGGAGAGTCAACGACGAAAGGTCCCCTCTCAATCATCAGATATGGAGTTCCTGACTGAAGCTGAAATTGAAGAATCCGTCAGGGCTGAGAAGCTGATTGCTGACTGTCAAAGAGATGCCTCTCTGCTCTCAAAATTCAGTCTTCTCAAGTCAAAGACAAGAAGCTGAAAAGTAAACCAGTGGAAGTCCAGGCAGCTCTTTTGAAAGAGATTGAAGAGGAACGCTCCAAAGAGAAAGCGGTCAGCGATAATTCTGTCGATTGGTGCAAGCACAAAATTGACTATCGCTCTGACCCAATGAAGATCGTAGTTGTTGCTATCTCTGGAAGAAAGAAGAAGGATAAACTCTCTGTCACCATGAAGATTACCAGAGAGGATGGAAGCTGCAAGGCTATGTTCATTTCAAAGATGGAAGACTTTGGCTACATGGAGTGGCTTGAGTTCAAAGATGCGCTGAAGAAATCAAAGTCTACATACAGAGGCTATGTTGAAAGGGTAAATGATGTCCTCATCAACAGAGTCGCTGCTATACTAAAGGTGCCATCTACTCTTCCTCCAAATTCCAAGCAAATCAAGAGAAAGCCTATCTCCTCCTCATCTAATAATGTCGCAGTGATCAGGAATGAAACCTCCATCAAATTCTCAAGAGAAGCTCTGTTCGGTCCTCCTCCTGATCTTTCAGTTCTGGATCTATCTCTGCCTCCTGGCGGACCATATGTTGCGGGACAAGTACTTGAATAACCTTTTGGAATCTTCTTCAGAGATGACGAGGAACAGCTCAGATTTCAAAGGGTCTCTGAAATCCCTATCTGTCCCCTCGCTCTTCTCAAGGATCTTATGTGCCTATGGTGTACTCTCTCTCCTGCTGCTGAGCCAATCATAGCGATCATCTGCAAAGAATCTTTAGAGCGAAGGCAAAAAGGAGAAGAAATACCTGAGTATTTGATCAATCCTCCTAAACCCTCTTTAGATAGCTGATAGATTAGTTTCCTTTCTTGTAATCTATTAGTTTAACTTACAGTAGTTAGTACATCACTTGTACTTGTAATTTTCATACCTTGTAATTCTTTTCTTGGATTAATGAGAATTTCAGTGAAGTACTTAACTCTATCAGTGCTGTAAAAGATCCCTCAAAATAGTAATTGGGACATGTATGTTATGAGTCCTGATTATTCCATCATTTTGAATTATAAAGTAATTTTCTTCAGTTACTTTGTCATTATCAAATAGGGGGAGATTGTTGATCCAAACTCTCTCAGTGATTTGATAACGACCCTTTTCTATACTTAGTGAAAATTACGTTTTAATATGTATTAGTGTTTCACCATCAGCGATCAGACTGAGTCTGTTTAGTTATCGCTGATAGTCTTTTTATAAACATCTAGTATGTATTAGTGTTTCACTATCAGTGATCAAACTGATTCTGTCCAGTATCGCTGGTAGTTTCTGATGTAAACAGTAACGTAATCCCTGAAGACAAGTCTCGCGTCAACAGATGTTCATAGCTGAATCGAAGACGAAGCTGCTGAACAAAGACAAGTCTACTAGTGACCTGATGCGGATATCAGTGAAGCAAAGACGAATCTACTTATACGCGAAGGAACATGAGGAAAAGCTTCAGCGATCGCTGAACTCTTGTTGTCTCTGAAGAAAGAGATACTCAGCGATCGAATGATCACTTAGCTTATGCCTCAAGTTTCCTTTTGTCTCACCTTGCACAACTTAGTACGATATGTCAGAACGGACATGTCTCTGCCACAATTCGTACAACACCTCTGTCAACTACACTGTTCATTGCCCGGCCGAAAGCATGTCTCCCAAAAGTCAGACTCCCAAAGCCAATCAGTGAACGCCACGTGTAAAGTGCCCTGCCATTCATTTAATGCAGAGGGTAAAAATAGGAAGATCACCCCTTCATCTAAAGTGTGCTCAATCCTTGAACCCCAAATAGAAACCTTTGTTTTCTATATTCTAAATCCCCCATTCTCTGAAATTCTTGTGCAACCATCTTAGTGTTTCTTAAGTTTGTTTAGATTGAGTCTGTCTTAATCTTATTCCGCAACAAACTTGTAAATTGTATTTGATTTATCAATAAACAATTTATTAAACTTTAATTCTTGTGTTTGTATTCAACCCCCCCCCCCCTTCTACAAACTTGTTAAGCACCTTAGGAACCAACAAGACTAGTCAAGCAGCAGAAACTGTTAACCAAGCAGCAGTAAATGAAAAAGCTCAAGCAGCAGTAACAGGGCTATCTGTTGAAGAGTTGGAAATTGCATAAACTTTGGTCAAAGCCAAGAATGACACTCCTAAGGCTACTCAAAAGGCCAAGGGAGTGGTCATTAAAGAAGGAGCCCTTGAGCAGAAAAGAAAAGAAATCAGTGAGGCAGAATTAAAGAGGAAAGGAAAGGAAAAGGTGGATGAATCTGCAAAGCCACCAAAGAAACTGAAACAGATTGAACAAGATGAGGAATTGGCTAAGAAGTTGCAGGCTGAGCTACAACAAGAAGAAGAGACTCAACAGGCCAAAGATAGAAAGATTGCTCTAGATCTGTCTACTAAGCTGAATGAGGAGTATCAAAAGAGCCTGAAAATAGCAGCTAAAGCCAAGAAAAGTATAGTAAAAGCAACAAAGCACAGACTGCCTTCAAAGATCCAGAAAAGACAACCCTCTAAGACCTTTTTGGCCAATCAAGAAAGGAGAAAAATGATAAACTTTCTGAGAGGCTCAATTGGTGTAAAAGGGGAGATGTTTGCAAACATGGCATACAACAAAGTTGAGGAGCTATATAACAAGGAAATAGCAAAGCTGCAAGGGGATTCCTCTCAAAGGGAAGAAGCAGAAAGGAGGATGAAAGAGAGGTATGATCTCAACATCCAACAACCCTTTCCTGAGGAAACCACTCCTTCAACCACTCCTTCAAAGGAGAAAGCAGAAGAAAAGAAGGAAGAGCAAGTTGATGTAAAAGCCAAATCTGCAAAGAGAGTAAAGACTATAGCTTCCAAGAAACAGTTCAAAAGGCCAAGGATTGAAGAAGCAAAAGAAGAGGCAGAACCATCTGTTGCAGGTCATACAGAGCAAACAAGTCAAAGTGCACAACAACCAAATCAATCTGATGAGCATGTTGGTCTCTACATGACTTTAATAGAACCAGTACAGGCTGTTCCCATTTCTGTGAAGGCACCAGAAGTCATCTTTTGGGATATTCTGAGGGACAACAGAAAGGAGTACTTCAGACTCAAAAGAGTTGGTGATATATTTGAAGTATATGCAACTTGGGGCAAAGTGATCAGAAGTTGTTCCAGGGCTGACTTAGAAGAAATGCATAAGGTGGGAATCAAGCTATATGAGTATGTTATGAAAGAAACTGAAGAAAGTATACTCAAAGTTGCTATGGAATACTTATGTATGATGTTTGAACCAGAAAAAGTGGTGTACAGGATAAAGGATCTACATCATGAGTATGGGTTTAAGAAGATTGATAAATGGATGCTATTTGAAAATTGTGGTGTCTACATGATCACAATAGATAATTGTTATCATGAGTATTTTTTTTGGTGGACAAAGTGTATGATCATAGCAAGGAGAAGCTAGAAGGAATGCTGAAAGCCAAGCTAGTGTGTGCAAAAGGATCTGAAATTGCCAGAATTGTGATAAGAAGAACAATAAATCAAAGTCTGGGACTGGATCCAAATTTGGGCAACTAAGCTGAAGTTTTGAAAGCATCTTGAAGACCATATCTGAAGAACTAGACTTCTCTTCCTAAAAGTCAAGTTAGGGGGAGATTGTTGGGAATTTAATATTTGTTCAAAGTATGGTTAATGCTGCTAGTATATCATGATTACTACTGCTAGTAGATTTTAATACTGCTTGAAAAGTTAGTACTGCTATTTCAATAGTTAGTACTGCTTGGAGGGTTAGTACTGCTAGTAGTTAGTACTGCTAAGGGATTACTACTGCCAACATGATTAATACTGCTGAGGTGTTTAATGCTGCTGAACATGGTTAATACTTCTGATGAAGGTTAGTGTTGCTTATGAGATGAAGACTCGGTATGGAAGGAAGACAGCTGTATAGAAGACTTGCTTAAAGTAAAGGAGATAATTATGGATTGAAGATCAATTGTATTTTGATAATTATCTTGTAATGTGTATTGTATAAATAGCATAGAAGTCTTTGATAGAATTAACTTTTGATTGATACGTTTTAAAGAGAGAATTAACCTCAAGGTTTATAATCCTAATTCTAGAGAAGTAGAATTCGTCTTGGTGAGCCTGTTCATCAAGATTGAGGTTTTGTTTGAAAGCTTGTAACTTTAATCATTCAATAAAGTTTACAAGTTGTGATTTCTGATTCACTGTTACATTGATAGTTGAATATTAAAGTGTTATTCCGCAACTCCTTTAATATTGTTTCTGAGTTCATTATTCTTGTTAAGAATTAGATCCTGACAAGACTGGTGAAGAAATTCTGAATGTTCAAGTCAGATGAAAATAAATCATTCCGAGATGATTCAAAGTCAAATTCAGATAATTCGAGAAAGTTTGTTTTTCTGAAGACTGTCAAGAAATCACAAGAGATGAAGATACAAGTTTTTTTTAAGATTTCTCAATCAAAGTTGTTTCAAAGATGTTTCAAAGTTGAAGTTTCAAAGGAGTTTCAAGAATTCCGTTTCGTTTTCAAGACATGTTGATTTTCAAAGCTTCAAAGTTAAAAAGACTTTTCAAGATTCCTCAAAGGCGGAAAGACTGAAGACTGTTAAAGCTTCAATGTTCAAAGTTGTCAGAGACAAAAGCTGAAGGGGGAGATTGTTAAGTCTAAATAGTGTCAAATTTTTATTAAATCTTGAATACAAAGGGGGAGATTGTTAAGTCTAAATATTGTATCCAAGATTTAATGAGAAAAGTCAAAGTTGTAAAGTCAATATTGTCAAAGTCATTGTCAAAGTCAAAGATGTTTAGTTTTCTTAACCATTAAGTTTTAGTTTAGTTAGTGGGTATAAATAGGGTTTTTGGCTTTGTAATGTGGTAAGAAACATATTGTAAAAATCAGATTTGTGAGACTTGTGATTAGAGAATTCAAGATCTACTTTCTCTCTACACTTTCTCTCTCTAGTTCTTGAGATTGTTACTTCATTTTATGAGATTTAGCTTGATAGATTGGGATTTTTACTTTCACAGGTTACAATTTCTCCGTCGGCATTCTTATTCTATTCGTTCATGTTTTAATCAAGTAGATAATATTATGCAAACAGGTTAATCACTTGATAAAGTTTTTATTTGTAGTTGAGACTCAAATGAATGGTGGAACACCATTATTGAGAAACAATGTCCACCTGCCTTGGTTTGTTATCTCACCCAAGCCAAAGATTTTAGCCACTTGATAGGTGTTAATAAATTAACCCTATTACTGTGTTTTATTAGTATGTTATCTTTGTTTTATTTGCCTAAAGTCTACTTTTAGTATGGTTTAGTCCATATTATAGCTTTTATCATGTTTTTATGTTTTAGTATGCATTTCCATTTTTTAGATGTTAACTTAAGCCTTTTTGTAGATTTATGAATTTATGGCAGTACTGTAGGACCACTGCAAAGACTAGATTTTGGTCCTATAGGACTATCTGATGATTTCTGCAGCCGAGATTTTTGCTTGGGTCGGGCTTGGAAGCCCCATTTTGAAGACTCTATGGCCAAGAAAGGGCTTACATCGTCATTGTACCCCTTTAGCTTGTTAGATACTTTTCTATTTGCTATATATATATATATATATATATATATATATATATATATATATGCATCTTTTGTAACCTTAAACATATAACCAACAAACTTTGGGTTTAAATATTCTCTAGTTTATTTTGTGATCCTAAGCTTAAGTATTTTGGGTTTCCTTGTCCTTCAAGAACTAAAATATTCTAAGCTTAAGATTGGTGTATTTTGCAAGTATTAATCAAAGTTTTTCTAGATTTCAAGTTCATCTTTCATAATCTTGTTCTTTACTTTCTCAAGTTTCATTTTATTTAAAAATCAATTTGTGTGATTTAAAATTTCGAGATTTTGCAAAGGATTTTCACAAGTCTTTTTTGCACCTTGATTCTTAAATTACACAAATCAACTTCCAAGTTTCTCAACTTTTAAATTTCCAAGTATGTTTAAAGCAAGGATTTTATAATCTCAAAGTTACTTCACTTTTTGGCAAAGAAATTGTTTGGAATTAATTACTAACTTTACTTTGGAATTCCTTCATTTGTAAGCTTAGTTTCTTTTCAAGTACCAAAAAGTCTCCTTCCAAGTACCAAAGCTTCTCTTTTGTTGACTTTTGTGACACAACTTAAGAGACAAGTTTCATAACTTGCCACTTAAGTTACCAAGTCATACATTCTTTTACAAGTGTTTTCTAGTTTAATTTAATTTAGTCTTTCTATTTCTGTTCTTTACTTTTCTGCAAATTAAATTATTGTCATTTATATTTATGTACTTTAAATTTTGCAAGTTACTTTTCTGTCATTTACTATTCAGGAAATTTACATTATTGTCTTTACCTTTCAGTTATTTACATTCCAGCAATTTATTTTACAGTTATTTACATTCCAGCAATTTTTACTTTCAGTACTTTACTTTTATGTTATTTACATTTCCAGTCCTTATTTCAATCAAAAGAAGAAACCAAGTGATGATGGGCTAATAACCTGAGCTTGGGGTGTAAGGCAGAGTTAAGACCGAAATCGGTGTGAGAATAAAGAGGTGTATTTATTATAGCAGTGTTTTCTAACTATTTATTTCAGGTGATTACTGTTTCATTGAAAATCATATTTAATTAATTGACAACTAATTTTATATGTGAAAATGCATTAACTTTCAGAGTTAAGACAAATAAGAAAACCTGATTTAATATGAGAAAGCTATAAATAGCTATAACACCTGACAAATGTTATACTCATACGGTGTAGGGAGGTAACATTGTGTCACGCTATGATTCACGAGGTCTAACATAAGTGATATCATATCAATAGCAGTGGGTCGGTGTGCACTCTTTGGAGGCCATCTGAACCGATAGTTAAATACTGTGACAGTATTATGGAACCATTTATATGGTGCCATAAGACTGTCCAGCTTGTTATATCATCTTTTTTTTTATCAAAACACCTATTTTAATCTTAAAAAGGCTTTACACCATTTGCTTCCTCTTTTACGACTGATTTTCTAGTTGATAACTCAAACAAACCAACCAAAAGATTATTCTTCGAATTCGCCATCTGAAATCAATTTTTAAATACTGGACTTTTGAAAGACTTTCACAAGCCTTCTATGTGGGATCGATATCTGGTACTTTTACCATTATTACTTGTTACAAGACGATAGTAGTTCAAGGTGTATACTTGTGCCAAGTTCTATTTTAAGTGAAACTCATATTGGATTGCATAAATCTGACACAACACCACTCATGACTAAAGAAGCTTGCATGATTAAATAAAATGAGACAAAAGTAAAATACATTAAAGACAAGAATTATAGATGTAAACCATAAGCGTTGTGACGTACTGGTTAAGGCCTAGGGGATGTGGTGGAGTATCCCATCTGCTCAGGGTTCGAATCCAAGCGTACACAACAATTGTGGCCACTGAGGTTTATCAGGGCTGATGTCTTACAGTCATAATTTTCCAAGGTATTAGTCTAGGCATAGCCTAAGAAACCCTTCCCAAAAAAAAAGAATTAGAGATGTCGTAAATAATGCTATAGCAATGCAATAACTTAAAGTGTAAGAATGTAAATGACAAAAGTAATACTTCAATTGAAATACTTAGAAGTAATAGCTACAAGTACTGAAAGCTAAACTAACTAAATTAAATCTTAAGTAACTTCAGCCTCAAGCTCTCCTTTTATAGGAAGGAAGAGAGGAAAGCATAAAAGGTAAAGACATTACACAAAGGATAATACCCAAATGATAAACTTCTCAAAAGTAGATAAGACTTCTTCCAAAAAGGTAATGTACTTTGATCTTTTGCTCAACAAACTTCTAGAGATTTGAGTTGTGAGTTGTCACCAACCAAAATTTATCCTTATCCACAAGCTCCAAAACCAACATTTTATAGAATATTTTGCACCAAGAATGTTGTGGCAATGTTGTAGTAATCATCAGTCTGTCAAAATATTTCCAAAATTATCACCAAATAACATAACTTTAACTCAACCACAATCTTAGCTCCATAAATAATAAAAATGAAAATAAGGTAATTAAATACTCAATTTTGGGATGAAAAAAAGAAAAAAAAATGCTCAAATAAAATAAATGAGTAATATAACATTGGTGAATCAATGCATATCACAGATGAGGGCGTGGTGATCAGATTGGGCATGAAGAAAAGGTCAGTAATTAGAAGAAGGGGGTGGGTGACGATGTTTGGGATCATGAAAAGGGTGTACGAAAATATTACATCATGGATGGTTGATTGGGGTTGTAGAGAAAATCACGAAAAGGAAATGGGGTGGATGGTCATGGTGGGGGGAGGTTGGAGGTAAACGAGACTATAATGGCATATTTATTACGACGTGGAGGAGGTGGCAGGTGTAGTTGGTACAAGAGGGGGGGAGGAGAGAGAAGTTGCGAGTCAAGGGTTGCCAACGATGAGGGAGGCCAGCGGTGAGAAGGGTCTCAATGGGGATGGGGGTGGGGAGGGGCAGGGATGGGGTAGAAAAGGACAACTTTATTAATAATAAAAGAGTAAACAATATATTATATATTTATTTTTTATTAGGAAAAAACAGAAAGAGCTTGTAAAAGGACTGAAATACCCTCTGATTTAACTAGTTAACAGATTTTTTTTTTATTTTGTTAGAGGAAGATACTTAAAGCGTACGTTTTTTTTGCATACTACAAGTAGAGATGGAAAAAAAACCTGAACCTATTGGGGAATTCGATACCCGAACCCGAGTTGACAGGGGAGTCCTTGAGTTGACTGGGGCATCCCCGAGTTGACCAAAGACAGAGACGGGGAATCCTCGAATGTATAAATCGGGGATGGGGATACCCCTCGGGTTCCCGAACTCGAACCCGAACCCGTTCATTTATATGTATATCAGTATATATATATATATATATATATATATATATATTATGTGAGTTTATATATGATTATAAAATATAATAATAGAAAATAGAAAAGTTATTGATTATTTTATATTGAAAATTGGGTTTTGTCCTAGGAGGCTAGCTAGGACTTTGAAAAGTAAAATCATCATTGTACTTCTATGATCTATCTGTTGGTGATTTTAGTGAAATCATCGGTTCATTTTATGTAATTGGGTTCACAAGATAATAATGGGGTTGGTAGCTAAGTTATAACACGAGCTAGGAGGTGTGGAGTGCACACTCGTGTAAGCTAGCTAGCACCCGGGATTGTTGGATGGTCATGTTTGGAGGGTTACTAAGTGGAAAATGATTGGGTTGACAGTGCTTGGCGCGGATCTCCGTGCAGATCGACTTGCGCCGCCAATCGCGTAGAGCACTGGAATGTTTGTCGTCCAGTGCTTGGCGCGGATCTCCACGCGATTCCACTCGCGTCGCCAGTCACGCGGAGCACCAGTTTTGTAAGTGCCAATCTTTATGGAAAATCAATTTTGTAACCACCAACTCATTGTGTAACCGCCAGATATTTATGTCCACAATCAATCCCATTAAATGGGAAATTATTATCATTAATAATATAGGTCGGTTACATTTCTCTTGGTGTTTAAATAGGATCGATTTCTGCCAGAATCGATACCGGTGAATTGAGATTATCCTCGAGTGAATTTCGTGATACCCAGGCAGAATAGGGTCGAAATATCACTTAAGGAAAGCGAGCTCTCACGCGATCTTACATTCTTATCCAAGTCGATCACTCTCTTCTTCTCCTCTCCATCAATATTCTTCCCCAATCCCCAACAATCTTAAGTGATATTTCCTCATCGTGAGAGAGATGGTGAGTGATCAATCTGTGAGAGACATGACGACCAAGTTCATCAAACTTGAGAAGTTCGAAAGCGTCGATTTTCGGCGATGGCAAAAGAAGATGCACTTCTTGTTGACCACGTTGAAGGTCGTGTACGTGTTGAGCACACCGATGCCGGAAGTAATAGAGGACGAGACATTAGAGATGAGTCGGCATCGCGGCAAATGGGAAAACGATGACTACATATGTCGCGACCACATCTTAAACGGTATGTGTGACTCCCTCTTTGACATTTATCAAAATGTTGAATCCGCTAAAGAGCTATGGGACTCTCTTGAGTCCAAATACATGGTGGAGGATGCTTCTAGTAAGAAGTTCCTCGTGAGTAATTTTAATAATTACAAAATGGTGGACTCAAGGCCTGTGATGGAGCAATATAATGAGCTCCTACGCATTTTAGGCCAATATGCTCAATACAATATGAAGATGGACGAATCCATCTTCGTATCGAGCATAATTGATAAATTGCCTCCCTCTTGAAAAGACTTCAAACACATGTTGAAACACAAGAAGGAAGAGTTGTCTCTTGTACAACTCGGTAGTCACTTGCGCATAGAGGAATCTCTTTGTGCGCAAGAGACTGAGAAACCTAAGATGAAATAGGTTTTTGCACCTTCGGTGAACATGGTGGAAGAGGGAAGATCCAACAACTTCAAGGGAAAACATAAGTTCAATGAAGCCAAGAAAGGTCCTAACAAAAAGGTTAAATTAACCTGTTGGACTTGTGGCATGACCGGTCATCTCAAACGGGATTGTCGGGTTGTCAAGAATAAGAATGGAGCAAGCGCAAGTGGTGGTGGGCAAGGATCCAAGGATCAACACCCATGGCAAGGTCAGTTTATTGACTTTGGTTTTAATTCAAATTTGAATTATGTACCACTAATATCCGAATCATTTTATGTGCAGGATAATGATGATGATTGGTGGATTGACACGGGTGCCTCGAGTTATATGTGTAAGGATCGACGTTGGTTCACCACTTTGGAACCGGTTGAAGACGGATCCGTGCTACACATGGGGAATGAGTCAAATGCTCCCATTCTTGGACGTGGCTTAGTTAGGCTAGTGTTTAGTTCTAGCAAAATTATTGAACTTTTTGACGTTTTGTTTGTACCACAAATTCGAAAGAATTTGGTTTCCGGTGGTATCTTGAATAAGTTAGGATATTATGTAAACATGGAATTGTCTATTTGTCATTTATATACATCGCTTAAACATATTATATAGATAGAAAATCCCCGATGGGGATGGGGATTGAAACTTATTCCCCGATGAGGATAGGGATGGAGATGGGGAATGCAATCATAGGTGTCCACAGACCCGTTACCATATCTAACTACAATGGAGTGTAATAAACATGCTTGAAGGACCGTAGTAATACACATCAACAAGAATGTAATTCCCTAAAAAAGTATAACATTTGTTACACTAATCAATAAAAAAATTATCGTCACGTTAAATAGGAAATAGAGTAAATTACATTTTTAGTCTTTGTGGTTTGTTGAAAATTTCGATTTTCGTCCTTGGTCTTTATTTACTATATATGTAGTCACTGTGGTTTACATTATGCTTCATCTTTCGTCCCTAAGACTAACGACCGTTAACAAATTGATTATTTTGGTCTTTTAATTACTTTTAAGAAATAAGAATATAATATATTATTATATTATGTGTATGTATATATATTAGAAAAATATGTACACATACATAAGCCTAAATTGTGACCTCCACGGTGCCCCATCCATTACCGGCGACCTTCAAAACCGGTGCCTCACCCCCTTCATCTAAAGCATAACCCACTTCGTCCATTGCTACCTCCTCTGCTCATCTCAATCACCTCCTCCCCCTACACATTCCATCATCGAGCATCACCACCCATCTTCATCCGACAACTTCCATCACCAGCCACCAGCAACCATCTCCTCCCTATGACATCGGGCTTCCGATCGGAGAACAAAGGCTCTTTTGATTCAAAAACCTATGGTTTCACTTTCAATAAGTACCAACTACATATCAATAATCCCCTATCTTCAAATCTGTAAGTCCACAATTCAAGCAATCTAACAAATTAATCAATATTTGACAGTTTAAGAACAATATCTAGAGAGAGAGTGTGTAGAGAGAGAAAGCTCCAAAATCGTATATCTAACAAGATTTTCAATACAATGACATGACCTCTCACAATAACAGTGTGTTACAAGCTTACAAGAACTCTCACACTAAGTAAACTCCCATATATCTATTACACTAGAAACTCTCATGACATATACAAAGCTTAACAACATTAACTTTGACTTTGTTGACTTTACAGACTTTGACTTTGTACAATAAATCTTGGATACAACAAATACATAACATTCTCCCCCTTTGTATTCAAGATTTAAAAAAAATTTGACAGTCATCTTCAGCTCTTGATTCTTCAAACTTTATCTTTGACAACATTAAATGTTGAGGCTCTGACAATCTTCAAACACTTTGTTTTTGAAGAATCTTGAGAAGTCTTTCACAATGTCTTTGAGCAGTCATTAAGTCTTGATCAACAAATTTGAAACCTTGAAATTTCTTTGATCTTTGAAACTTCAGGAATCTTTGAATTTTGAGGAATCTTTCAAAACCTATATCTTCATCTCTGTAATCTCTGTACTGTCTTCGAAAAACAAACTTTCTCAAGTCATCTTGATTTGTCTTTGAATCATCTCTGAATAGTTTTTTTTCATCAGACTTAATTGAATTGAACTTTCAAAATTTCTCCACAAGTCTTTTCCACTCTGACATCTCTTTATGGCTTTGAAATTGAACTTTTAGAATTTCTCCCCCTTTTTGATGATTGTGAGCATCATGATCATCAAAACTTCTTCAATTTCATCACTTTCTCTGAATATGAATTTCCCCCTTTTATGATACAATAACAATCTCCCCCTTTATAAAATGACAATCTTCGCTCTTTTGATCTGTGTATCCATCAATTCATAAGAAATGTATATACCTGAATCTTTACAAATCCAGATATAATAAACGTAGTAACCCTGAATCAACATAATGATACAGTTAGCATGCCTGTAAGTAGCACGGAGCCACTTTGTACAACAGATGTACATTGGAAAGGAGTTTTTGTGATGTTCACTCCCCCAAGGCTTCCATTCAATCATTGAAAAACCACAAAGGAATTTTCTATGAATGTTATGACAAGAAAAACCATTCTTTGTGTGTACGTGAAAGTGTAAGAAATGATTGAAGCTACTTAAGCTTTTTCAGGCTCAAAATGTGTAAATTGTTGAGACAGCAACAAGTATTACACGGACTCAATGTGCATGAAAGAGGTGCGAAGGCGGGGCAAACTTCCTTCTTTTTCAATATCTAAATCTTCCGAGTGAAGATCAGATAGCAGATATGCTGCGTCCCCAAAGAAAATGAAACATTTCTTTGTTAAGAAAGAAACGAGTGGTTGGTGGGGTAATTGCAAGAGTTGGCATGGGCTCACTGCCTTTTTCAATGATGGTCACCAAAGAATGTGAACCAATCAGTAGATGTAGCTGCCCGACTCAGAAAGTGGTTGGTGCAGAGTTTTGATATTCTTTTAACTCTGATCTCACACCCTCTTTCTTTTTAACATTAAACTCACTTCTAACTAAACTCACATTTCCATTTTTCCGCTCCACACAATGAGAAAAACTCAATCGGATGAGTTATCTCCCCCCACTCTTTGATTTAAGAACCCCTCACCCCTCAATCACTCTAGGATTACTTCCGGGGTAGGAAACATTGGTTTACGTGAATCCATGGAAGTTCTGTTTAAGCTCTCACACTGATCCCATGTAATTTTGTCCTATAAAAAATAGTTGCTCAACTGTTTAACTTGAACAATGAAGCACAAATATGATAACATTGTCAAAATGTATGCTCATCAAATATATGAATGAAATTTGAGCATTTGAACAATGAAGATCTCTCAAAAACAAGGAAATTGAATGATTGAAATGAAATCAAGAGAAATGTTTTGAGAATCTGACAATGTATCAATCGGATCAAATATCATGAGTTATGAACGTGAAAGGTTAGGGTATCAAAGAACTTGACAGTTTGTTTATATGAACGAATATAAACAATTTAGCAATGAACGCTCAAAGATTGAAATGATGATTTATGCTCAACAACATTGAATTACAAACGAGAGTATTACCATCGAAAAATTGTTTCTTTATGAGACGTGGTACTAACAACATCAATATGAAGTACTGAACCGGTATGTGTGTGAATACTTGACAGTATATAGACAAGATAATACACAAGTATTGATCTTTGGAAACACACGGTCAGTTAAACAGTAAAGCTCCATAATGAAAAACATTTAAAGTCACTTCCAAATTCATGAAATCTTTTGAGAATAGAGAAGTGGTTTGAACATTTAAGAAAGCGTTTTTCATGTTTGAAAGTTGTTCTTCTTTCAAACAATCAAAGATTAAGATCAGAAGATACTTACCATTTAGCTCCCCCTCAAATCATGATAAAACGATTTAGTTTCAGATAAGCTCCCCCTGGATATTTTCAAAATATCCTTATTTTTAAACATTGAAGACCGAGTCCTAAACTGATGTGTTTAGAAGTCTAAGTCCTTTAACATTTAAGAATGGGTCCTGATTTGTTGTAATCAGAAACCATACTCTTGACATTGAAGTGCGGGTCTTGAACTGTTTTGTTCAAAAGCCTTTATCATTGACTCTGAAATCCGAGTTCTGAGCTGATTTACTCAGAAGTCATAGTTCTTTCTCCCCCTTAAACCTTGGGTGCCTGCAACACAGATTTAGCTTTTGGTACCCACTAGTATTTGGGTCCTGATGTGTTAGTTGCAGTTCTTTTGGGGGTAACATAATAAGAACCATACCAGTAATCAATAAAATTATTACTTACAAAGTCATTGTAAGAACAACAAATCTTCTTTTGAGCAATCCTGATCAAATGATTAGTAGAGTAAATTGTATCAGGTTTACCAAAAGATTTATCTTTATGAGCTCTGTTCTTTTTGGCATTGGATGTGGATGTAGATGTTTTGTCATTCTTCTTTTCATCCGAAGAACCTTTAACTCTCCAGACCATCTGTCCTTTCTTAGAATTCTTTCCAAGAGGTTTGACGTAAAAGCTTGATGGACTATCAACAGACTTATCATAGAACAAATTAGATGGACGAATCTGATTTGATTTGACAATGTTTGGTTTGACACTGTTCTTTTTTGAAAACATTTTCATGAATGGAACTTGAAGCTGTTTTAAAAGAACAAACTGATTCAGATGAATTGTCATAAGGTGATTGATTAATCACATCAGCTGAAATCTTCTCTGACAATTCAACATTTATAGCTTTCAAGTCCTTTATCTTTTTAGATAAAATGTTTCTTTCATCAGAAAGTGTGTCAAACTTCTTCTTCAAATCAGTTATAGCCATCTGTTCTTTCTGAATGTCTGAGGATAGAATAGAGATCTTGGATATTTCAGATTCAAAGTTTAAACGTTCTTGCTCAAAATCTTTCTCCAAGTTCCTAATTTTCTCAGAAATTTCTTTGAAAATCCCAGTATTTCTCTTTTCAACAATTTTCTTTTCCATCTCAAAAGACTTCTTCTTTTCTTGAAATGATTTTCTTTCTTTTTCAAGTAAGTCTTGCACAACTGAGATTTGTTTGGGAAGTTCAATCGTTTTGTCTTCAAGAACTTTTCTCTCTTTAGCAAACATGTCTCTTTCTGTAATTAAAATTTTTTCAAACTCTGACACTTGCTTTGAGAGTTTCAAACATCTTAGCTCAAGATCCTTTTTCTCTTGGATAGCTTTCTTAGAAAAGTCAGAAAGCTTTTGAGTTGAATCTTTCTCCAGATTTGTTTTGTCTTTATCTGCTTGAAGTCTTTTCATCAGATCAGCATTCTTTGTTTCCAAAGCAGATATCTTTCTTCAAAAGCTTTAAACTTGATGTGCAGATCAACTGATTCAGCTTTAAAATCTGATGTCTGTTGTTCAGTTGTCTTCAGCTTGCTTTGAAGATTTGTTATATTTCTCTCTTTCAGTTTGATTTCTTTCTCAATAGTCACAATCATATCCTCTTTCATCTTAATTTCTTTTTCTTTCTCTTTAATTTCTTTCTCTCTTGCTCTGATGATACCTGTAAAATCAGATTTAGAATGATCAATACATTTAGCACATACAAAAGTTTTTTTTATCAGAGTTTAACAATTTAGATTTAAACTTCTGAATCTGATTTAAAAGATCTGAATTCTGAATCTTCAGTTTATCTCGTTCAACTTCTATGCTAGGTATCTCAAGCATGTACAATACATCAACATCTCTTGCTGACAATATAGTATTCCCTCTTTCATCTATAGTAGGCATCTTGAATAAAATATTAGCTTGAAATGATCGTTCCCAAAATATTCAGAAAAGTTGACTGAAAAATCAAACTCAGATCACCACTTGAAATCGATCTCAGAAAAATTCTAAGTCCTGAACTAGCAGAACAAATAAACTCGCAGACCACTGAACACGCATAATACTGTTCACGCAAACACTTGAAACTCGCAGAAGACTGTTCACTTCACTTCTCGCTAACAACTTTGTGCGCGTTTGAAGAACTCGCACACAACTACTAGCACGTTTTGAAAATTCCCAGACAACGATGTGCGCGAAGTAGCTTCTCGCAAGTCACTTTGTACACGTTCTGTACTTAGATTATTTTGATCGACTAAACTTCTCGCAAAAGAATGCAAACTCGCAGATCAATAGGAACTCGCACGAGCCTTTGCACGTTCCATACTTAGAAAATTTTCACAAAACAGAAACTCGCTAAATGAAAACTCGCAAGGTTGAGAAACTCGCAGAACACTTATGCGCGAACCACACTTAGAAAATTTCACGAAGACAGAAACTCGCATAACCCAAACTCGCACGCTTTGCTTTGCGCATATCCTCTTCTCGCAGACAGTGATATGCGCGAACTATCACCAAACTCGCAGAAATCATGTTCACCTTCATCATGTGTGTTCTTCAGAGCGTGCGTGTTCTTGCTTAGCGCGAAGTGTAAATCTTGCGCGTTCTTCACTTCCACTCACAGAATCGATCAAAAGACCAATAAACCTGCAGATTGATTCTCAGATTGAACCAATGTGATCAAAATACAAAAAGGAACACTTTTCTAATACACTAAAATGACTAGGAACATGAGATTACAGTGTGAATCATGATTTTATAGTGTTCGTGAGTTTTTCGAAAAAATTTCAAAGAAATCAAAATCCAATCAAATTGAGTGATTAATTCGTGTAATAATGTGAATACAACATGATCTAAAACAATAAACGATCACAACTACACCATTTTTACAATCAAAACATAGAAAACAAGTGCGAATTTGATCAAATACAGAAAACTCAGAAACCCGTCTGCGTGTTCTTGAAAAATCAAGAAATCGATCCAAGAAGTGCAATCAATTCGTCTGAAATTGTAAGGGTAGGCTCTGATACCAATTGTAAGTCCACAATTCAAGCAATCTAACAAATTAATCAAGATTTGACAGTTTAAGAACAATATCTAGAGAGAGAGAGTGTAGAGAGAGAAAGCTCCAAAATCGTATATCTAACAAGATTTTCAATACAATGACATGACCTCTCACAATAACAATGTGTTACAAGCTTACAAGAACTCTCACACTAAGTAAACTCTCGTATATCTATTACACTAGAAACTCTCATGACATATACAAAGCTTAACAACATTAACTTTGGCTTTGTTGACTTTACAGACTTTGACTTTGTACAATAAATCTTTGATACAACAAATACACTAACAAAATCCGAATACCAAAAAATTATTAGGGCACCACCACCCATCCCCTCTCTTCCACTCTGATGAACAGTCGCCCATCTATCTTGGTTTCTATTCTTTTGCTGGTTACAAGGAATCAATATAGGTCTCGAGGTTCTTCATTAATGGATTTGTAAACTGTAATGAATATATCCTCCTCCTTTGGTCTCTATTTTTTTTACAAGTGTAAAAACTATGGAGCAAAGTGGGTTATTGGTCTTGTAGTGGACATCAAAATTGGCAAATGAAGATCGAAATTGTAAGTAGGTTCTGGTCTCTATGATGGACACCAACCATGGAAGGTTTAAGCATGTTGAAAAACGGTATTAACCCCAATCATGTTTGGTTTTTTCTAATCAAAGTCCTCCCTTCCCTTCCCCTCCCCTTTCCTTTTACCATTAGCGAATCCCCTGCACCATCGTCTTAGAACGAAACCTACTTCCATGGCAACCAACCTCCACTGTTGGTTGCTTAAAAATGAAAGCCATTGTTTTGCTTTGGTTTTTTGCAACCATCAGAAAATCGCAATCTCAAATCACTTTCCCATATAACTTGTGTAGGCTACATAAACTTAATTACACAACTCAAAATGGATGGAAAATATAAAACCCATAACCCCCTTGGAACTAGAAGGTATAAAGACCCCCAAACCTTATGCTTTCTTTAGAAAAGGATTGTAGGTGGCGGTAGTTGGCCGGAGAAGATGATATGTCACAGTGTGGGGGTTGGGGAGGGGGCTGGTCAGGACTCGAGATAGTATTAAAAACAATATAATAATATATTGTGTTTAAGTTTTAATAAAAAATAAAGGAAATAATGAAAATACCATAATGCCCCTAACTTAACGGACTCAACTAACGTCCGTTAGTCTCTGGGACAAAAATGGAAACAAATAGCAAAACCACATTGACTACCAGAGTAATAAATGAAGACTAGGGACTAAAAGAAAAAAATTCAACAAACCATAGGGATGAAAAACGTAATTTACTCTTAGGAAATAAAACAAGCTTTGTTATATTCTAATACATTTTGCCCCGGTTTGTTCATTGTAATTTTCCTTGCCAAAACAAAGGGGGTGGTATGTGTATTTAGACAAAAATCGAGGTTAGTTTTTGTAACTTTTTTCTTCTTACTATCATCACTTGAACTATAATAAATAAACTGGAATTGGATGGGATGGCAGGGGATGAAGGGTGGTGGGATTTCACCATACAACACCATGCCGGGGAAGAGGCGATGGAGTTGGCTTGTAATTGCAGTGTTGGGCCTCGTCTTGCTTTCGATGCTCGTTCCTCTTGCTTTTTTGCTTGGTCTCAACAACGGATTTCACTCTGTTGCCCACACAGGTTACTTCCATTCTTTCTGCCCTAGATTGGTTACAGGATCGATTAGATCTATTTCGTCTTCAGGCTGTTTGTGGTTTTTGCTCCTGTATATCTTCTTGTAAGGTTCTTCATTCATTTGTTCTTGATATCGGGATGTAAATCTCTCGTAAGCATTATCCAATCTGGGAAAAAGGTAATAGTATCATTGGTAGATATATAGATCGAGGGTAGGGATTAATCCAATTGGCATTGGCTCTCCAATCGGCTGTCATATATGCTCCATTTGGATCTACATATTTTCAATATTCCAAACATGGCGGCATTGTAGACTATGATTCTAGCCTTCAGTTACTCAGATCTAAACTGTTGATATTCTTCTTTTTGCATTTGACCCTCGCTTTTTTTTTTTTATCTTCGTTGTTGGAATTATTCCACTTCACTATGACCCGAAATTTCACAATCCAGATCTGTAATATTTCAAGCGTGGACACCCTATTTGACCTGGTGGTGCATCGAGATCGTGGCCTTACTTGTAAATCTATATTCGACATTGGATATGAACTTGCTGACATATTATTTGGAAATATTTTTCACAGGGTATGCTACTGAGCAAAGGAGTTCTGCTTCATCAAGAAAGGATGCAGCTTTAGATTCACCTTTATCAAAAGTAATGCCTTCTCGTCACTTTCGTCAAAGCAACATTTTAAAAAATTATCTCTAATTATCTTATGCTTATTGTTAAACTATACACATAAAGAAAGATCCAAAACTACAATCAAACAATGCATCACTCCCCTGTGATCATTATATGCTTGTTTTGATTTCAGTTGGATCAGGGTGGTTTTAGAATTCATGATTTTGAAAAAGTAACCTCATGTAATTTTCGGTCCGCTGACATCGTCTATTTCCAGGGAGGGCTATCAACACGTGTAGATGGACTATTGAGAAATCTTGGACCAACTCTTCCAAAGGTTCATTGCATACTGCTTTGATGGTTAAGACTCAACTTTTGTACTATTAGTATTAATCTGTTGGCAATGAACCAATGCCTGTTTTCTTGTGGATATTCAATGCTAGAAGTTTTGTTAAAATATAGTTGTTTAATAAAAGTTACCAAATGCAAACAGCAACCATCTTACATCTATGGCTCTTGGTGGCGCCAGACAGCGCCCTAGGCAGGGAGATCAGAGAAACAATGGAACCCGTACAAGAGTGAACAACGACGTACAATGTTGAATATTAAAAGATTATGTTAAATAAAATGAGCAAATTAGATATGTTAAGTTCTTTGCGATAAGGCTTGGATGTATTGCTAAGCATGGTTAGTTAATATGTCATCACTTGAGAGAAAGTCTTGAGCTTGTGAACTCATGGAATATTATATCTCATCCTATCATATAACTGACAAACATTTAAATTTGATAACTATTTGTACCTGTGTCTTTAACATGGTTGTTTTAGATTCTTGTTGGTTAATATGTCTAAGGAAAAGACCAAATAGAATTCTTATGTAACTAGGACTATTTAGCTAATATCATTGGTTAGCATTTTCCAAGTTTGCTTTAGTCTTGTGCTTGTTTACTTGTTCCCTACCTTTTAACTTAAACTATTTAAATAGTTATATTTATTTGTTTACTTTTAATGTTGTTATAGAAGCTTACTTTTTGGCACATATGGGTATACTTGTGCCACACTTGCCCCCTCTCTGTTGCCTGTTAGTGTCTGCACTTTACATGTCTTATCGCTCATGTGCTTATGTAGTGGATCTGCTTGATATTGGATTTGTACAGTGTTGGTTTTCAGCATCCCTTTGGCTTTATATGGTTGGTAAATCATCTTTGGCTACTTATGTACTCTCCTTTTCAGGAATGGTTTTTTAAACTAAATGATAATGCATAGTTTAAAGCCCTATGATGCCCAACCTCCTTTAATTAATTAATTTTTGACCTCATGCTTTTAGATTTCTATTTGAATGATTTGTAAGCTTAAGAACACTTTTTTCAGATACTATATGTTTTAGTTCAGAATAGGGAACTGGAGATAATTAAGCTGTTTATCTCACCGTCATGCATGCTCTTTCTGTCAGGATTTTAAAAGGAACCCTGTCAAGGAAGCTGAGAACAAAATCACTGGTAGATATTTGTTCTTATAGTGTGTTATTCTGTCATTTTACCCCTTCAAACTATTTGGTTCTTCAAGGCTTTTCAGCCACCATGGACAAAGATGTATACTGCAGTTAATGCCTGTTTATGATCTTCCCTCATATTTCAAAATAATTGCAGGTTTTGCTGTGCCTACACAAGAATTAAAGCCACCTCCAAGAAGACATGTATGCATCTTTTCTTAATGATTTTAAGGGTTACCATAGTTTTATTTTAATTTATACTAAATCTGTAATTAATTTTATTATCTAGGATGTTGGAGTCAGTTCGTCAGCTGAAGTCACCAAAACTATTCAAAGCATTGGTGAGAGTCAAAAAATGTGTGAATTAAAATTTGGGAGCTATTGCTTATGGCGTCAAGAACATAGGGAAAAAATGAAGGATTTTATAGTAAAGAAAATGAAGGACCAGCTATATGTTGCTCGAGCTTACTATCCCAGTATTGCAAAGCTTCCAGCCCTTGACCAATTCTCGCATGAAATGAAGCAAAATATTCAAGAGTTTGAGCGTATACTCAGTGAAAGTTCCTCTGATACAGATCTTCCACCTGAGTAAGTTTTTTTTGAAGTACATAATAATTATATAAATTATTTTCCACCCGAGTAAGTTTCACATCACTTTATGGCTTAAAAGTTTAATTAATGTTTTCTTTTACCATAGTTTTCCTCTTATTACTGATTTCCTCCATTTTGTGTATTGAACGATATAGCTATACCCCCATGCATACATAGCAGATACATAAATGATTATCTTTTCCAACATCTTGTCTTGTCTTATTAAGTTATGGGATTTGTGTTAAAGGCATGCTCCCTTTCTTGAGCATCCATGAACAAAAGAGCACATGAAACTATGTACACAATTGTCTTAAAGACCGTGGTAGAGTAACAAAAACATTATCTGCAACCCTTGGTGGCCGTCTCACTATATTTTGAATGGTTGTAGATAGTTCTGAAAATTAATTAATCAATTGGAGTATCACTTTTGATGCATTAACCGACTCAATGTGTTTGCACGTAAGACTGAGCTTGCAAGGAGTGATGAGGTGGAATCTGTTCTGCCAACAAGGAAAGTCAGAGAATCAAGCACATATCATCTAGGGTGCCAAACTTGGTTATGAATATTCTTATAGGATGAGCTGTCAATGATTGTTGCAACCTTTGCTACCAGTGTGGCTATATATGTAATGACGAGAAAGAAATGAAAAAAACAAAGAAATATTATCCTAAAACACCCCTTCTTCGTTCACCATTTGGTCTTTCCCCCCTCGGAACTCCATCCCTCTAAATACTATTTCTGCTATTGTTCACGCATCAGTTGGTGCTTTCATTGATGACCTCTTGGCTGAAGAGGTTAAGGCCATATCTGCTATCGGAAACCCTTCATTAGAATGCTTCAGCTTATTATTACATACAAAACACCCAGACTATATTAGCCGGCATTAGAGGTGATCATTTGCGGGCTTGGGCCGGGCCTAATATTTTTCTTGATCAACGGGCCTAATATAGCAAACCAAGCCCGTTTTTGCGGGCTTGAGAACTTTCCCATACCCGTCCTAATAAATGGGTGGGGCTTGCCAACGGGCCTAAAATTTGCGTTTAAAATAACTTTTATAAAATGGTAAGTTATGTAAAATCATTTAAAATACATAATTTTCTTTCCAACTAAAAAAAGATGTAAATTATACCAATGTAAACTGCATATGAAAGTAGTTTTACAAAATATGGAGTATGGACTTTTTCAAGGATTATCAACCTCCGAAATTCGGATTCTTCAACAACAAAATATTTAACCACCTAATATTTCAAGATCGTGATTCGAGACGTATTATATGACACACACACACACACACACACACACACACACACACATATATATATATATATATATATATATATGGGAGGTGGTTGGTACTCACTATGAGGGAGTCCAACCCAAAGCTACTTCTAAACTTTTTTTAATAAACTATTAATTATATAAAAAATTTAATGAAGTATAATTATATAACAGGCTGGCGGGCCTGTCCGAATTTTTCAAATCGCCTGAGCCTGCCAATAAATTTTAACGGTCCAGCCCGGGCCCAACCTTACTTTTTAGAATGGTTGTCCAAGCCCGCTTTTCTAACAGGCCGTACCGCCCATGAACAGATCTAGCCGGCATGATAGTGGAGTTCACTTGTGTGGAAAAACAATGTGAACAACCTTCTCTGCTAGCCATATCATCTACCCCACGTCCCACCTCTGTTTTTCAGTTCCACCATCATCCTCACTTATCGTTCAACTCGTATCCTCCACTCATGCTCCAATACCACCTTGCTCTCATAAAGTAGAAATTCCTTTATTCATTGGGGCTAACACCTTACACTGGATTTTCTAGGTTGATGGATATTTTGACCATCACCAAACTCCACATAGCCTCGTTTTACAAGAGTGATTTGCTTTCTAGTTGTTTTATTGGATGTTAAACACTAATTTGCTTTTCACATGGGACCATTTTGTTTAGGCTTTAGAAATTCATTTTGGTCACTCTGCTATCATAACTGCAAGGTTCATCTTTTCAAGCTTAAACAAACCTCAACTCTCCAACTTACATCTCCGATTTTGTAACCATCTTGACCAAGACCCTTGTCTTGAGCAACTGAACTCAAACCTCCTCAATTGCTCCCGATCATGTCTTAAAAGGAAATAAGAGAGAGCTTTTCATTCTTTGGCCATCTACTCTTCTGGATGCTATTGCTATGGTTCGTTTGGTCAAAGAAAAATTTGCCACACCTACCCTCATACCCTTAACCTCTGGTCTACGATACCCTCCCACCACTCTGTTCAATGACATTAAGGTGCTTGTCCCCAGCTAAAGTAGCTGAAAGAAGAGCCAAAGGCCTCTCCTTCAATTGCAAGAGCACTTTGTTCATGGAAATCATTGCAAGCACCCACAATTTCACCGCCTCACGATCAACCAAATCTCATGAATCTCTCCCCGAAACCATCCTTAACACAACCATGCTCTCACAGCTACTGCCTACTGAACCTCTGCCCATAATTTCTCTCCATGCCTTGGCATGGCAGTTTGTTCATTTGATACTCAAGAATGCAGGAACAATCCATGGGAAACCTATGGTTGTCTTCATTGATGGAGGCTTCACTCAATAATACCTCAAGGCTCAAGTCACACATGGTTTTTTGCTTGGTCTAACCTTTCCCTCATCTACATGTGACAATGGGCGATAGTGACCCTCCTGGTTGTGAGGACCACTGCGTGGACACTAACATCTAGATGGGACTAGTTCTTTTTTATTGTTGACCTGCTTGGCTGCTTCTACTGTTTTTTATTTATGATTGCAGACATTGTACTGCGAGTGTAATGGTTAGTCATTTTGGTCCTATAGTTAGTTATCATCATGCCTTATTCACGGGATTCGACTACTATGGTAGGAGAATTCATCTAAAGGGCCTTAAGAATCTATCAATTTCAACAATCACCAGCTCACAATTAAATAGGCATGTGGACACCAATGTTATTTCCTCGTTCTGCTCCCTTATGTAGACTCGATGCCATTTACTCATTCTGCCCCCTTCTTCATCACACGTCTACCAGCCCCATCTCCTTTATTGACCAACTCACCAACACACCTCCATCATGACCTTTAATAACTATTTTCTTCCGTTGCAGATGTTTTATCTATCTCAAATGGCCTACCACCCAACCGAGACCAGAATCACATGATTCCTTGTAAACCAAACACACTCCATTAATGTCTGCCTTACAAGTATCCCACTTTCAAAAAACAAAATGTTTTATAAGGCTTTATTTTGGAAACCAGAGATGCAAAAGGCATTCTTTGTCCTCAAGAATACTCTATTGCAAACCCTTGTTCTAGCCTTTCCTGATTTCATCCAACCATTCGAGCACCAGATCTAGCCATGACAATTCTGCTGCCAATGCCCTATCCAGACAATCAAATCATGACTTCTACCACTTTCATGCTGTCTCTATTGTAGCCCTTCTTGATGCCTTACACCTCTTTTAAAAAAAACCACCCGCCATCGGCAGACCTTACAAAATTTGTCACTACCAATCCTTGAGATCACACACACTACACCGTATCTGATGGCCATCTTTGAAATATGAGTCCTTTATCTTTGAAATTAAATTCCATTTACACACCAGCAACGGCAAGTCCACAGCCCTTACATTACTGGACTTTTTCCCCGAACATGCCTATTTTTCAGCCTTACCAACCTCTTACACTGCAACATAAGTCACCACCACTTTATCCAAATTGTCAGCCTCCATGGAATGCCCACCACAATTATCTCTGACCATGATTTTATCTCTATGAGTTTGTTTTGTCAAGCACTCTTCCGACCTATGCTGTTAAAATCGCGATATATTGCCGATATATCGTCGATATATCGGATATCGGACATCAGCAAAAAATCGGTGGCCAAAAATCGGCCCCGAGAATATCGCCGATTTTTCCCGATTTTTTGACCAAAATATCGGCCGATATAGCGATTTTTGTAGCTTTGTACCTTTTTGGGCTTTTTTTTTTTAAATTTCTGTTGGGCTTTAATTTAATACATTTACTTGGGCTTCTTTTAAATGATAGTCAATTAGTGACTTGTTAGGTTTACGTTTCCTTCCATCTTTCTTTCTTCTATGGACTACAATAGCACTACAGTAAGACTTCTTCTTCTCTTCTTCTCGACTTTCTCTTCTTTCTTCTACGGACTACGATAACACAAACACAGCTGCTGCCCGATTCTGTCAAGGCATCAACACAACTTTTGTTTCTGGTCTTCTTCTAGGCATACACTATTTTTGATGTTGAAACTATGTTTTTAATTTATGGATATGATATGTTTATGGATGCATACATATATAAATTATATATATAATTCTAAGAAATATTATATGAACCGATATTTTTGGATATATCTGATATCTCAAATATCGGTCCCTCACCGATATACCACCGATATCCGATATTAACAGCATAGCTTCCGACTTCAAAGGGACTTCTTGGCCATGAGCAGTGCCTACCTTTACAAAAGGATGGTTAGACGGAAGTCCTCAACCTTTGCCTTGAACAGTATCTCTGCTGTTTTGTCGTCGAAAAACCCACGACATGGCTGCAAGGCCTTGGGAAGAGGGGTATTACAGTGCCTCTTGGCACTTCTCAACTCAGATGATTTCATTTGCGGTTGTCCATGACGGTCCACCTTTGCTCTGAAATTACCTCACCAACTCCACCCGTTGCAACCCTGGACAGTCAGTTATCTCATGAGACAGAGCTTCTCCAATGGCTCAAAACTCATCTTCAGCAGGCCCAACTTTGCATGTGATTTGATGTTAACCGTAATCACACTAACATTGAATTTTAAGTAGGCGATAGGGGTTCGCCTTAAGTTGCAATTCTATTGCAAACCCACTTTAGCTCACAGATGTTCAAAACAAATTATCCCTCAAGTTCTATGGGCCAGTCCAAGTTGTGAAACGAATCGGCTCCATTTGTATCACCTTCACCTCCATCAAGATGCTCGCCTCCACAATGTGTTCCATGCCTCTCCCATCAAAAAGTATGTCGGGTGATCCACTAGTTTGGACACAAACCATCATCCAGACTGGCCACCCAAATTCAACCACTTGTTTGATGGCAGGATCAAGCATCACATTATGCTACGTGGGAACATCTGCAGGATTTTCAACTTGATTTCCCCACTTCCACTTTGAAGACAAGGCAATTTCTGAAAACGAAGGCAATGTTACTTGTGAGCATAAAATTGCAAGGGAATCTGTAGTGCCAAGAAGGAAAAATCAAAGAATTAAGTGAGTACAAGCAAGTTGCCAACTTAGTTAGGAATATTCTTAAAGGATTGAGGTGTCAATGATTGTGACGACCTCTGGTACTGTAGCGGCCATTTATGTAATGATAAGATAGGAATGAAAAAGAAAAACAGAATTTTTTTGTCCTAAGACCCTGTTCTTCATTCTCTCGCTGGTCTTCCTTCTCCCTCCAAACCCAAGTCCCTCTAAACACTATCTCTGCTACTATTCACACATCAGAATGCTACCGCTACTTTTGTTCATTGGAAAAACTTACTGTGTTCCCTGGCAGTGGAATCATAAAATGACAGTAGTAATGAAATCAGAAAAGTTTATGCTGGGTGCTGTGGGAGTGACACTACAAGGATGATGATGTACCATAATGAGTCTACTGACGAGAGTGAGAGAGAGTTTCTGGTACTGGCTGGTGTCTTGGGGAGTTTACATTGCAATATTGTTGGTAATTCTTTGTGTGTGTCTCTGTCTCAGAGACAGAGAGAGTTTCGGGTACTGGCTGGTATCTTGGGCTGTTTACATTGCAATATTGTTGGTAATTCTTTGTTTGTGTGTCTGTGAGAGAGAGAAAGGGCATCAAGACATAAATAATACAACTTGAATGAAAAAACGGATGTCAAATGGGTCCTTAAAAACTTCTAAAGAAACATAATGATTATAGCAAATTTATAAACATTAGCGATAAGTGGCTGGTATGATTCAAAACAGCAGCAAAATATTATTCGTAAGAAGACTTGTCAATAGCACTGTTTAACTCCCTCGACCATATCATACAAGTCTTTTACGCTGTGATCTGTGAATCATTCTTTTGTTCAATATTTTCTCTGTAACCTCAGGTCTGGAAGAGTGCTTTTTTGCCATTTAATTGTATCTTTCAGTTCAGAAGTGTTTGTTGTTGCCGAGCGACTTCCTTTTTGAACTTGTCCACAACCGTCATAGCCTAGACATTTTACCCTTGCACTGTGATGACACTTTCCTTTTTCTTTGAGTAGCTTATAGAGGTATTAGATTTAAATATTGTTGAGGTTATATTGATATGACCGTTTTCTTTTTTAATTATTCTTGTCAATTGATATAAATAAAGTGCTAGACTGGACTTTCACATACTAAGATTTGACTTTTAGGTGATTAATCATGGTGTGTGACGTAGTTAAGCTTTTAAGTTACTGTATTTAGATATGAAATGCTATTATTTCAATTGGGGCATCCCTAAATGTTAGAGGCCAGTGGACTCTGTTTTGGCAAACAATTATCCAGTCTGGTGCATTATATATTAGGTATTCCCTCGGTAAGTCAGGACCCTAAATAATGCTAATTCCTTTGATTCATGTTTTCCTTCACATCCGTTGTAGACAATCATAGTATTTTCCATAAATGTGCAAGAGATGCTTCAATGTCCTGCTCTATGCTACCATGCCATGCAGGAGGTACTGGATCCACAAAGAGAAAATGACACTTGGCCTTTGGAGTCTGTTTGGAAAGCACTATGTTGTCTACAATTGGGTGCTCTCTTCATCATTCGGAGGCTCAACTGTTCACTCTCGTGAAGGACTATTTCTGGCTTATGATATTGATTAGTTAGAAACATCTTCTCTTTCGGCGAATATTACTTTTGCCCGTGTCTGTGTTGCCCTTGACGTATCAACAATGTGTTTCAACTACTTTCTATAGGAGGAGCTATATGTGGCTTGCCATGAGATTTTGTGGCTTATGAGTCCTGTAAAGTTTTTTTTAATGATCCGTAAACAGTCTCAAGCTATCTCTGAGTTTGGATTGGGTGCTTTTATGATGTACACGGTGATGATTAAATGTTAAATTTCTATTAGAATCGAAAGAGTCGAATGGTTATAGACGAAATTGGGGGATTACAAAAGTGTTCGTGGCCTCTCTCCCAGGAGCTTTGACCCACAAAACACACACAAAATTCATGGATTTCCCTAACATCCCCCCCCCCCCCCCCCTCCCCAATTTATACTTAGATGCTATTAATCGACTAACTACGCTGCTTTATCTACCTGTACTACAGCAGTAACCACTTGTACAATCCTCTCACAGGCTACCATATTTGACTTGGTTGACCCTCTAGTGATTACCCCAACCCCATTCACCTATATTAACTGTTTGACTACTACTTAGGGTATAACTATAACATTTTATTAACCGTCCTACGCAAGCACAATGTTTTAGTGGTTGTAGATTTGAAAAGACTCATCGTGTAAAGTCATTGATCCCAGACAATTTCAATACTTCTTGGGGACAAATGTATCAATCCTATCAAAGGAACTTGTTTCGCCACAAGAAATATGTCAGATATTGTGTTTGAATGCTGGCTGCTTGGCTGCAAGTTGATTGACTTATGTTTGATCATTTTGAAAAACTGCCCAACGACGGAAAGCCCTTGAAATTGACAAAAACTCATATCTAATTGTTAGTCACCTGCTTATCGCATGCTAAGTGTAGTCGATCAAATTATGTCTGCGCCTTTCACCTGCTATGAAAATATTTTTTCTCAATATCTTGAGCTATTGTATCTTTAAGGATTCCCATGCGAGGTATCCTATTTCCTTAATATCAATTTTTGGAGGGCATGGAGACCTTTGCAACTGAGTGATGTGATATATGTGCATGCTTCTAGATTAAGCAGCTGTATTACCTGGAGGCTGGTGGTTCGTGACTCGTTACGATGTCTTCATTGGTGGAAACCTTCTCTTTTCGAGCAGCAAGAAGAAAGCTGATAGTTTCTCAATCTAGGCCAGAATCTGAACATCAAAAGATGTCACGTGTGAAATACTTGAACCACATATTAACTGAGTTGGGCACTCTTCCGGACAAACTAATTAAACTATATTCTGATAACTTGGCAATTTACATAGACAAGAATGGAGTCCTAGGAGACAACCAAGCATGTAGAGATCGATTGTCTTCTACAATTTCATATTATGGGTAAGACAATGGATCATCAATCAATTTAACCTGTTTATATTTGGACTCTGCCTCTAGAAAACTCCATGCAATAATTAAATTGATTTTAAATGAGGGCACTCAGAGTAAGTTGTTGCACTCATCCGAGTGAAGTTTGCACGCCACTTTCAGCTTGCCTAACATCAGATGATTTTAATCATCTGGGTCATTAGCCCATCGGTACCCAGGTTACCGGTAGAGCCCAGCCTCATAGGAGGTCAAGGGTTCAAACCTCACCAAAGGTGAGGAGTGTGCATGAGTTATTTGCCGTATATAAATATTGTATACCTACAAAAGAGATCCTTCCTTTGTCTAGTTAATAAGGTCCAGTTTGATATGGCCATTTAACATTATTAGTTTGGTTTCTCATTTGTTTGGTGCGAGGACAACGGAGATGTGATAATGGGTTTCATTTATTTGATCTTAGAAGACAAGAAAATGGACCACAAATAATGGAAAAATGGTATAAACTAGTCGGGCCCGAGTCTTTCCCTCTATTACTTGCAAATGACATGACTTGTTAATTTAGAGATGGATGTGGAATTAAAGGCTTACACTCTTGCTACTTCATATAAGTATTAGAATGCATTTAATTGTACTGCACAATATATATATATATCTCAGTCATGCACAGAAATTTGTAAACATATGTACATAACCAGGGTGTATTGTATGTGTATGTTCCCAATTTCATAGACACTAAAAATAAAATTGTGGGTATTGTCAGGGTTGAGAAGAAGCTGCAGAAGATGGAAACTACAATTACCAAAGCAAAATCAGCTACTGTGGATTGTAATAATGTTGATAAAAAATTGAGACAACTAGTTGATCTGACAGAGGATGAAGCCAACTTTCATATGAAGCAGAGTGCTTTTCTTTACCAACTTGCAGTCCAAACAACACCAAAGAGTCTCCATTGCCTTTCAATGCGACTAACTGTGGAGTATTTCAAAACTTCTCCCGTTGATGCTGATCAATCAGAGAGTTTGTTGAACCCGGAGCTACTTCACTATGCAATATTTTCCAAAAATGTGCTTGCGTCATCTGTAGTAATTAATTCGACTGTTATGAATGCAAGAGTATGTTCTCGTGTTCATTTCTTAGGGATAGTTACAAAAATAACCAACTTGAGATGGGACCTACCACAAACAGACCCCTTCTTTGAAGCTTGTACAAAGTAACCACCTATTTCGCAAGTTTTTATGAATTCACTTTATTGGCTGAAAATACATGTTTTTTTTTGTGTGAATTTCACAAAAAAACCCTTTTTTGGGAAATTCACAAAAAACTTTTATTTTATGAAATTTGCTAACTTAAGTGGATCTGTGAAAATGCCTTTGCAATATAGGTGGTCATTTTGTACAAGTTTCGAAAACAGGGATCATTTTGTGGTAGGTCCATCTCAAGTTGGTTATCTTTGTAATTATCCCTTTTTTATCTACTTATCAGCTCTTTCCAATATCAGGGACTCATTGGTATTATTTTCAGGCCAGCAGGAATCAGGTGTTCCATGTGTTGACGGATAAACAGAGTTTCTTTTCCATGAAAATGTGGTTCTTTACTAATACTTACAAGGATGCTACAGTTCAAGTGTTGAACATTGAAGATCTCGATTTAGAAGGTCATGATAGAACTACGTTTTCTCGTTTGTCAGTGCCCCAAGAATTACGTGTCTCTTTCCTTAATGGTGATAAACTATCTTCTACCGAAAGTAGAACAGAATACATCTCGGTGTTTTCTCATTTGCACTACGCCCTTCCAAAGATATTCCCAACTTTGAAGAAAATTGTGGTTCTTGATGATGATATTGTTGTCCAGCGTGATTTGTCTGACTTGTGGAGCCTTGACATGGATGGGAAGGTAATTGGTGCATTGCAGTTCTGCACGGTGAAATTAGGCGCACTTGGAAGTTATTTGGGGAAGGAAAATTATGATGCTAACTCCTGTATATGGATGTCGGGGTTAACCATAATTGATTTGGTTCAATGGAAGGAACAAGATGTCACTAGAACGTATGATAGTTTGGTGCAGCAGGTTAGTTATCTTCTAAGTTAGTTGTTCTTGCAATTATTGTGGTTAGGCTTTTGTTCATAATCCTAGCAGACAAGAACCTGACTTTACTTGTTTGGGAGATCTAAATCGTGTCTTTTCTGTTAGGTCTCTAATGTTGTTCTAGATCAATTGTGTGCATCAATTAGGCATCTTTGTTTTAAGTATTCAATGGGAGGTGGTTTCTTTTTTCAAGCCATCTTGGATTCCCCAAATTTACAGTAAATTTGTTTTATTCATAAATGCAAGCAGGGGGGTCTTCTTGGAAAAAGCTTCTCTGTTTTTCTTGGGACTGAGATAAGGTTCATAAACACAAGCAGGGGGTCTTCTGGGAAAAAGCTTCTCTGTCTCTTGGGACAGAGGTAAGGTCTGCATACATCTTTCTCCCCAGTCCCTACCTCTGGGTGGGATGTACTCCATCCCTCCCCAAAATATGTGTCCAAATTTCTATTTTATTTTGTTTGTCCTAAAATAAGTGTCCATTTTCAAAAGTGTCTACTTTCCAATTCTACCGTTAACTATGAGATGCAAAAATTCATTACTCTCTCTAATAAGCAAGGGTAAAATTGTCATTTGGTTATTAAAGTGTCCATATTTCTATTTTAGCTTGTCCCAAAATAAGTGTCCATTTTCAAAAGTGCATACATTCCAATTCTAGCCTTAATTATGAGATGGAGGAATTCATCACCCTCTCTATTATTAAGGGTATAATTGTCATTTAGTTGATAAAAGAAATGTAATAATTACACATTTCTAAAAACTGTCTTCCTTTCCCATTATGGACATATATTCTGGAACGGAGGGAATACTGTGTTTGGTTTGGTTTGGTTTGGTTATTCATAAACCAGTTTTAACAGATCCCACCTTTTTCTATTATCTTTTCTTCGTATGGCTATGCTGACTGCCTTTTCCTATGTGAACAGAGATTGAGCAAGGAAGGGAGAGAGACCGAAGCAGCTAGACTACGAGCAACCTTGCTTACCTTTCAAGGATTACTCGTTGCTCTTGATGATGGCTGGGTGGTATCCGGCCTTGGTCATAACTATGGTATTAGTAATGAAACTATTAAAAAAGCAGCCGTATTACACTTCAACGGCAACATGAAACCCTGGCTCGAACTCGGCATCCCAAGCTACAAAGCTCACTGGAGAAAGTTTCTGAACCGCGAACATCAGTTCTTGAGTGATTGCAACGTGAACCCATAATGATGATCATAATTCCCGTTCCTAATATAATTCAAAGGGTTCTCCTTTAAATGAAAGAAAAATGAAACCATTTCTGGTCCTGATTTGCAGAGGATGAAGATCTGCAAACGGCAAGTGATGACCTCGGTGTATTTCTAGTCATTTGGTAGATAAAGAAAGGGGGCTACAATTTGTCCGTGATCAAAGAGAAGAATGCCAATCTGGTGGGATGCAGTTAGGATTGAAAAGCTTTTCTGATGGGAATCTGAGGAATAGTTTTCTAGTTTTTGTTAAGTCTTAAAGCAGGTATGCAAGCGATTCCCTTTTTTTTCGTTACGATTGTTATCATATATTTATTCGTGTGAGTTCGGTTGGTGTGAATTCATGGAATTAGGAGATCGGATAGAAGCGAGAATAATTCGACTACTTTAGAAGAGCAATTTTATTGTACCTTTTAGCTTTTGGCCTTGAATGGCTTTCAGTTTTTTAGGTATGTATGAAGTTGTTTGTTGTAAAACACTAAGGGTAAGCCACTTGGAAATTGTAACTACCTGCCCTCCATTGGGATTGTTTCGTTCTGGTCCGGTCTTAATGATGTTTTTATCCTTGCTTACGTGTCGGTATCTCTGTTGGAGCGATATTTTGGATCAAAATTTGTAATTTGCGGGTTTATAAAGTGACTGAATGGTAAGCTGAGTTGAATCACCAACTTTGGTTGCATCATCCTGGTTAGGATTTTTTGGCCTATCTCATCCGGTAGGTTCGAATACATGTACTTATTCTAATTGGGACCTACTAGGACTAAACATTGTTTAGGCATGAGAAAGTTAAAGTTGAGATTTCCATGAATGAGCTTAAATATAAGCCACTGAACTGGCCAATAGTTTAATATATGAAACATTGCTGGTGTTTCAGTCCAAAATGTGGTGCTTGAATATTGTTTTTTTTTTTTTTTTTGTTAGCAACTTAATGAGATTTACAACTTATTCGGTTAGTTATATATATGACAGTTTGATAGTGACTTAATGATATAGAAAGTGACTTATTTAGTAAGCTTCTAGGTAGAGCTTTATACAAAAAACCAATTTTTTTTCCAAACGCATCTTCCAATTAAAAAAGAAATTCCTATATATCAAAAAACTTTCCAAACAAAAACCTTCTCAACTTATATAGACAGATTAATTTGCACAAATAGTTTTATTCATACTACTTAATGGAAAACCGACCAAACAGCCGCTAAGAATAGTGTAATATCAAGGATGGGAGGAGGTTTATCTAAACGTTATTTTCCTCCCATCTGAATGATAACTATTTTTTTAGTACTTCATCCGTTCCAAAATAAATGTCCACAATTGAAATGACAGACTGTCTTACACAATAAATAATTATTACACTTTTTTTGTTAATCAAATGACATCTTTACCCTTATTTACTTTCTCTCTTTTTACAACTCTTAATTATTTGTGTAAAGTTCAAAAAAACCCAATGGACTTTAGTGTTTGGAGTGATTAAGTCCTTGGACAATTTTTTGGAACAAATAAGTCCTTAGACATTTCAAAACACACTAAATAAATCATTGGACTTTTCAAAACCTGTTAAACACATCCTTATCACTTAAAAATGTAACTTGTAACCTACATAACAGATAAAACTACAAATTAAAAAAAAAGATGTCACATACTTTATCCCCCTACATATTAAAAAATGGGAAAATTAACTAAAATAGTCGATCTCATCAACCAAATTCATTTTTAAACACTTTTCAAAATCTATTTTTAAAATAGTCTAAGTTTATGTATAATTTTTTTTTGCCTTAAGAATTGTTTTTGGCAAAAAAAAATTAGAAAGCATTTTTATAATATGTTATTTAATTTACTTTATATCTTCTGCTTTTTTAATTTCAGTTAACCCTTTATTATATTAACACACATAATCGTATATTAACTAAAATACATAAAAAAGAATATGTTCTTTTTTCATATTACACCACTATAATTGTCTCGTCAATGCGTTTAAAATAAGCCTAATATTGATTTTTTTTTGATATAATCTCATATTATTAAATATCATAAATACGTACGAATTATATTTAATATTTACACTTTCTATCCTTTTAGGGTTATTTATTTAACAATATAAGATTAATCTGTAACTATAAGTATTAAAAATAGTTCACGTATTGACCAAACGATTATAATGGTGTAATTTGTAAAAGAAGAAACCAATTTTTTATATATTTTAGTTAATATACTTTTATGTGTGTTAACATAATAAAAATGTAAAATGAAAAAGTAATGCATATAAAATAAATTAAATAACTAATTATAGCTTTATAAGGATGCAAATTGTATTTTTTTTTCTAAAACTATAAGCAAAGTGAATATTTATACATAAAATTTTCTATGTAAGAATGTTTTTATTTATTTTTTGGAAAAAAAACATTATGTGCAAACTTTAACTATTTTAGAAAAAAAAAGTTTGAAAAGTGGTTAAAAAGTAAACTTGGTTGATGAGATTGACTTATTTCAGTTAATCTCTCCATTTTTTGTTTGTAGGTGGATAAAATATGTGACATTTCTTTTTTAATTTGTAGTTTTACCTGTTAAGTAGGTTGTAAGTTACATTTTTTAAGTAATAAGGATGTATTCAACAGGTTACCAAAAGTCCAAGGATTTATTTGACAGGTTTTGTAATGTGCAAGGACTTATTTGTTCGAAAAAATTGTCCAGATACTTAATCACTCCAAACCTTAAAGTCCGTTGGGTTTTTTTTGAATTTTTCCCTTAATTAAGAGTATATTTGAGAATTTAGTTATCTACTTTTGAAAGGGGACACTTGTTTTTATTTTGGGACGGAGGGATAGTATTTTCTATTTCAATAACATGAAAGAATTGTAATGTGCATACACCGGAGGTATCGATAAAAGTGGTCGAAAACCAGTAATGACTCAAATTTTATAACTTCTAAAGTTTGAAAACATGACAAAAGCAAATGACAATATTAAAAACTTGTTGCGAGATCTATGTTCTAAGCGTTTGTTATAAAAAAAAAATAGTAATAAGAGTGTGCAAGTATGCACATATTCAAGTTGGCGTATTTAACAAGTAATCTCTACTATATAATGAAAAGTGTATTATGGTTTCTTGTACAAGAGCGGTTTCTTGTACAAGACCGTTTCTGCTACGACCAAGTCTCCCACAGTCCCACGTCTCCCTCTCCCCCCCTCATATCGCCTCTTCTCCGGCCATCTTCTACCTCCCATGGCTTCAAATATTCTGTGACATGCCAAATTCACAGACGCGATCTTCAACATGTTAATCATCTACTTCAATTTCGCTAAAACGATTCATTTTTTGGGCAATTTCAAGTGGGTTTTCCAAGATATCACAGATTTATACAAAACCTTGCTTGAAATTTAACTAGGGTTTCGCAAATTTTGGGGTTTGATTGACGAACTCTCCCTTAAAATTGAACTTTGGTTTTGAAAATCTAGGGATTTTGATCAATTCTTTGCTTATATTTCAAATGGGTTTTGCAAAGTATCATAGATTTTGATATTTTGTTCATCAAGCTTCAAAGCTCTAAACCAGTACAGTCGCTTGGAATTGAACTGTGGTTTTGAAAATTTAGGTACCTTGGTCAATTATTTGCTTATATTTCACGTGGGTTTTGGGGTTTTCAGGGTTGATTTGTGTTGATTTCTGTTTGTATGTTTGTGTAGAGATTATCATTGGGAAGAATTTTGATTCGCGTTTATCATTGGGAAGAATTTGTGTTGATTTCTGTTTGATTTGTTTGTTAATTTTGTTCCTTTACGTTACTTATATGAGTATATCCGAGAAGCTACAATTGAATTTAATTATTGAATCTTTGAAACTGGTTTAATTTATCAGGATAGTAATGATTTTGTTCATTCTACTAAATTAACTCAATTTCGATGTAGTTACGCCCTAACTTCAAGGATCTTAGAAGATTAGGGTTTATATCAATGATCATGAATCTGTCTGGAGTTCACTGTTCCAAAACTCCTTTTCAAATAATTTTATCGAAACAAGATGCTTTTACTACTTCTATATCAGTGACCATGAATATGTTATTATTTTTATTAGCCTCCCTCCCATCCTGCAATTGGGAGTACTTATGATTTTGTTAATCCAGACTACAAGTTTCAAACTTTAAAAATTGGAGAAGTTTTTCTCTAGCTGCAATTTTTAATGGTTATTAGGTATGTTTTAGATTTCAATGCAGTTACCAATTTTATCCTAACAACAAAGAATATCTTATCAATTGTGGTGTTGAAAAGCAATCTGCAGAATATGCTCTTATGTTTTGGGTTGGTGAGCTAATATTAATAGTATTGTAGTTGAAACTTTGATTACACAAATTTGTTTAAACATTTTCAGGCTACAATAACATTTTTGATGACAATGGGATTTAAAGCTAACAAATACCCTTCATCTAAAGTCGTTTTTATTACCTTGAAAGAATATTATTTCTTCATATAAATGATAATAATGCATTATGTTTGGGACAAAGGGGTATTAATTTTATCGTATTCCTTTTTGCTAGACTGGATGTTTTCATCTATTATCTGGTTTCCACTGACTTGGGTTCCTATCGTAATTTTCTTTCAATGTATTTGAGTGGCTAGATGGATAGACTTTGTTACTATTCTCCAATTCCTATGTGGGCATGGTATAATTGATTTCCATCAAAGGGTGATTAAAATTTGAAACATAGAATGAAGATTTCATATACATGAAGGGGCAGCGGCGCACGTATAACTTTTATATACATGATGCATGCAATGTGAAATATATTACATCCATTGAGTAAATAATTGATTTTCCAATTTCATTGAGTTGGCAGCTATTGATGCTCCTGGTGGATTTCTCTTGGAATGTTGGTCCGTCTTATGGGATATATTTATTGCAAGGACAACTGAAAAACATTCTGAGGCTGCCGCAGCTTACATAGAGGTTTTTACTATCTCTGTGATTTTTGTGAAGGATGGTGTGCCCGGGTAACGGTTTGCCATCGGAGTTGGTTGCAGACATGTTTCATAGCAGTGAATGGAGGAGCGAAGAAGGTTTAGGATTAAGCATGTGTCGAAAAATCCTAAAGCTCATGAACGGGGATGTTCAATATATTAGAGAATCCGAACACTGCTATTTCCATATCATGTTTCAACTTCCTCTACCCTCTACAACGTAACACACCTACCCGACTTCATTTTCATGCTAACGTCTTTTTAGTCGTCTCGAGATTTGATTTGTGTGATGATCGTACATACTTGTTATTAGAGACAGAATAGAGAGTATATGTATTTGTGATTACACACGTTCAATAATTCCTTGTATCTTTACTTATTTGCTCTTTAATTAAAATGTAACATCCCAGGACTCAAAAGGAGTTCTATATTGTTTTTCAATATTGACAAACCTAAGACGGCCATATCACGTTGGCCCCGAGCAAGAACAAGAGCTCCCAAGGTACATTTAATGGCATTAAAAATTTAGAATACAATTGAATACCAACAACTTAAAATATCGAATCAAATAGCTTAAGAAATTTTTATTGATTTATGCAGGTTGGGAAAGGATTATCAAAGAATTGCAAAAGCCCAGAAGCTTGTTTTGCAGCATTGGCTTGAGGCGGTAAGTGAACCAAGAACGACGAATTGGTATTGTTATTACTTCCTACTTAGTTACGAACCTTTAAAATTTTCTTATTTGTTTCGTCTTGCATTTATACAGATAGATCTGAGCCATTGTTATGGGCATAATCTTCACTTCTATTACTTTAAATGGATTCATTCTCAAAGCAAAGAACCTTTCTTTTACTGGTAAGCACATGATCACAAGCTTACATTCTTAGCAAGAGTTGTATTTATAGAGTTTATAAACCGAAACTATCTTTATTTGAAAACTCAGGTTGGATATAGAAGAAGGTAAATAAGTGAATCTTGTTGAAAAATGTCCTAGATAAAAACTTCGGCAGCAATGCATCAAATATCTTGAAAAGGTAAAAAATGAGACTCAAATCAATTCTCACTATTTTCTTTTGGTCTTTGCTGCTTAATTCTCACATTTATGTATTATCTCAGATGGATGATGATGATGATAAATAATATTTTGGCCTACAGAGTAGTAATTTCCACCTAAGAACTAACTCATCTGAGATCGAAAAGGAACGTCTGGAAACCGAAGATGCAGATCTTTATCATATCCCAGAAAGAACTGTTATACTCTGAAATTGGTATCAACAAAGAAGCCAAGATTATTTGGTAGTTTTGCTCGGAACTGAATCCTCCTGTAATACCAACAAATGACGATTTCTTCGTGAAATCAAAGACCGGGAATCAAGATTTCACATCAGAAACCTTGTTAGATGTTTTTTTCTGACGATGAACACGATCAAGAAGTGGAGGAGGTTGTTCCTAAAGAATCTATTGTTCAAAGGATCAATTCACATACAGAAACAAAATCATTTTCATGCAAATGGAGCACATGAGCTGGACCTCGAATTGGTTGTTTGCGAGATTACCCAACAGAGCTACAATTGCATGCTTTAGAACAAGCAAACTTGTATCCAAGAAGCTTGAGGTCTTCCGATCGAAGAAACAGTCAGCGTTACAGAACAGTCAACAAACAAATGGTAAAGTGATTCATCATTTCGTATTAGGTTCCTACCTTTTCTTCCATGTCCATGTTTTTTTATCTTGCTGACGTTGAGGATCTTTATAGCAACTTTCTGCCCTGTCAAAGCATGATCTGCAATTTTCACCTTCCCAAACGAACCAATGCCAAACATTTTCCCAAGCTTGTAGTTCCTTAAGAACATGTCCACACTGCTCCCACCATGTCCTGTTCCTCCATATCTTATCCTGAATGGTTGAAAGATCAAGTGCTTATAAAATGCATACTTAATCAATAAATAATTGCACAATACCATCCACAACAAGCTTCCATAAGTTAGTTCAATGGAACATACCAACTTTTTTCATAAGTGTGAAAGATGTAAAAGTTGCCCAACCATTGTTGATTTAGCATTTTAGCCTTAACAGTGACAAGTACACTATATAATGAGCTTTCATTTATATGGACAAGCTCACATGCATGCACATCCAAACTCATGAGTCTACAAGATCAATGATATATATTTCAAGTAAAGAACAAAATAGAGGGATTCTATCTCAATCTAAACTAACACTAATTGGGATTTGTTGTATAAGAGAAATAAATCATGCAATTCTTTATGATTAATCATCAAACATTTGGGAATCAACTACTTCCTTTCTTTCATATAAAATTGTAATCTTTACTCACCAATTCATGTTCCTCGTAATCTCACTGCAGAGTTTCTTTCTATCGGGTCTAAATCCTCTACTCATTTTGGTTCTGCTTGGAATAAGGTAAACTCTTGTAGTTTATACGACTTCATGTTTATGATCAACAAAAGTTAGGTTGGTTATTTCTAATATCGGTTTCAAGTTTGTGTTAAAAATGAAACATGATGGTCGTTTTAAGTTATCGGTTTCGGTTTCAAGATGTTTCGCGTTGCATCGTGCTCGGGTAAATAACTATAAGTTATAACATAATTTTATGTTTGATCCTTCTATATAGTCAACTTGTACTTTTGTGATCCTATTCTCATTATCTTCCGCTAATCCTCCTTGTTAAATTTTGTAGCTTTCCTGTCCAATGTTCATACATTTATTATATCTCTACTATATAATGAAAAGTGTATTACGGTTTCTTGTACAAGAGCGGTTTCTTGTACAAGACCGTTTCTTGTACAACCCTGTATCCCACGTCTCCCTCACCCCTAAAGAACTCCCATTTTTGCCGCCACGTCGTCTCCTTCTCCACGACCACTTCCAAAACCCACTCCCTTCTTCTTCTTCTTCTTCTCCTGCACGCTGCTCCTCCCTTGAAGCCCTGTTAAAGCATCATACCCTAAAACCCCCGAATTTAGGTTTTACTTTTGCACCAATAAAATACACCTGGAAGCAACCATGATGGTTATGTTAATCGACTTCTGCACCAATTTCTACTATGTTAATCGATCATCTGCTCCATGTCTTCAGATAAATCTTCAACTCTTTTCTCTCTCTGAAAGAGAAATTGAACTCGAAGATATGGAAAACGACATCACTTGCTTTTATATGTGTTCACTGCTTCCAGATTTCAGTTCATTTGCTAGAATACTTATCAATTTCAGGTAAATTTAACTTGTTTTAGTCGGTTATCGCTTTGTATTTGTGTTTTTATGCATAATCAATTGTGCTTGTTTGTTGAATTTGTCATATGGCTGTTTAGGTTGTAGAATTTGTCAGATTTGTTGTGTTTGTTTGTTTGATTTTTGACTTTAAGGTGAATTATCGCAGATCGTTAGATTGTTGGAGATTTTGTTGAGGTTAGGGTTTAGTTAGTGTGGATTTTGAAGAAGAAAATTCTGATTCTCGTCGTTTATCGTTGAGTTCATCATGTTTTACATTAGATAGTTTGAATCACGCAAGCAAACATATATGTGCTTGTTTTTCAGTTGGCGTTTGTGATGATTCGTTTTAGAAGTTTGATGTTTTGTTTGATTTTTGGATGATGTTGTTTCTACAGGTGATTTATCTGAAGATTTTTTGATTTTTTACAGGAGATTGGGCAGATAATGTTAAGGTATTTTTTTGATTTCTGCACCAATTTCAGATTAATATCAGTAATTTACCCCATCATAGCAGCAACATCTTCAGATTGTTTTTTTCTTTTTTTTTTGTTCTGAGATGATTTCTAATTAAATACTTAATATAAGTAGTTCTTATGTGCTCTATGGTACCAATTAGAACTCGGACTACATGTGGAAGAACCCTTTAACTAGAAGTTCATTTCTAGCCGGTTTATATCGATATGTTCTATTATGCTTGAATTTATTTAGGTTTTTGATGGTGTAAAATTTTAATGTGTAGGCACTATCTGTTGGACCTTATGAGAGTCACTCCTCGTGATGCAAACTATACAGGACAAAATTCCAAGTTTTGTATTTTGAGACCTGAATTGATCACTGCCTTTTCCCAGGTATATATTTTTGTGTATGTTAAAGAAGTTATTTATAAATATCATTTTCTCATAATATATTATTCAAATGTGCTGTATTTGAGAAATGGTTTTGTTTCGGTTGGTTTTCTATTTTTATGTAACACACCTCTTCTCGTTTGTTGGATATGGAACCAACTAACTGTTGATGTTTGTTTAGTTCAATGAAGAAGCACGATCACCCAATGTAAATAAGTTTAAAACGATCATACGTCCTGGAAAGGTATTTCTCAAGCTGCCAACTCTTTTCCTAAAAGAGAAGTTTGAAAAATCTAAAGCTTATAATATTGATAAAAGGTATTTTCATCGTCATAATATTTCTTTTCCTTGTAGGTTCATGTTTCTCCTGCAGCATGCTGATTAAATTTAGTGATCATATATCGCTCGGTCTATCCAATTCAACCCTCTTTGGTTAATCAATAGTTCTTGCTTCTACCGGTAATTAGTAGTTCTTTTTTTCCGTTTATTACTTCGATTCAAGATTAGAGTGTAACTCCATTGATCTTTCTATTGACTACTTAAATGGCTTTGTAATTTCTATGAAATTTTATAGGCTATGAAATTTTACAGGAAGAAAAATGGTCACGGACTGATGGATTTTCTTCTGTTTTAGACCTGCTCCAAATCAAAGGTACTGTACATCTTGGCAATAGGTGGATTAAGATCGATATTGAGCATTGAATATTGCTACTCGAGTTTTGATTTACTTAAATTGCCAAGTTTTCTATCATATTGTTGTGTTTTCTGATTCTTCACGAAATCACAACCATGAACCCATCAAATTTCTGCAGAGATTCATTGTAAATGCAACTTTTATCAGTTGTGGTTGCCAGTCAAATGTGATCCGAAAGTTTGATTCTAAAATTAATCATGGATATGCCATGGTATTCCCTCCATGAATAGTCAATTTGATTTTAAAATTAATTTAATTAACTATTAGTATTTTACATAAAAAAGTCATTAAATGGATAATATTCCAATAAATAGGAGTGCAGTGAGCAGAAGGCAAGATTTGGAGTTTATGGAATACTTGCCCACATGAAATTTTTGATGGATTTCTGGGTCTTATCCAGTTTTTGATGATCCTGTTGATGATTATGTTGAGATTTTCACGAGCATTTGTGGTAAGTTTCATTTATTTTATGTTCTTAGCTTTTTAAGGGAAACACTGTCTCCGACTCCAAGTAGATCATCAGGATCTATTTGAGAAGCTGGACGGTAATTTTCTTATCATTTTAAAAATCTGAAAGGTTCCTTTAAACAATTTATTTTTTGTCTTTAGCTTTTTAAAGGAAAACATTGGCTTCAAATGTTTAAACAATTTATTTTCTCTCTTGCCGGTAAATGCTTACCCGGTAAGAATTTGGTAAACGACCCTTAAGTTGTTTTTCTGCCTTCGGGACCTCCATATGCGACCTTGGCATATGGATAGGCTGCATCTCCTTCAGTTGCACCCCTCATGTAAGTGCTTTAATAAACGGCCTCTTGTACATATCGTGTGCTCATACCTACCGTTTTCCAGGATTTTGTCTACTGGTTGTTCTTATCGTTCAACATCATTTATCTTTCAACTTTATGGTATTGTCAACTTCATTACTCTACTGAAACTTATGTGAAATTAAAAGATTCAATCTTGATGCAACTAGCAGCTTCAATGTCAAGTGGTTGCAGGGAAAGGGTAGTCATTGTTGAATAGAAATGTGTGTTTTACTCTCTTCTATGATATCTCTAGTTAGTAATTAGCTCCAAAAATGCATGCATGAAAGTGGGATAAAAGATGCTAGATGATAGTAGAGATAATAGTGAATGAGCTAGAGTCCATGGAGTTTTTCAAAGTTAGCATCAAGATGAAGGTCAAAAATGAAGTCTTGACAAACATTGTACAAGGTGACTTTATATGTGACCAAACCCGCTTGAAAACTCACAGTAGGCATTTGAATTTGGATTAAGGTCGGGCGACTTTGATGCCCTCAAACTCCCAAGACAAGCTGCCTTCAAACTCCCAAGACAAGCTGCCAAAAAGGGTTGTCTGTGGCTCTAATACGGAAGAATCATGCATTGTTTTTCCTCTCCCAACAAAAATATAGATTAGTTTGATTGCATTAAATCTGTATTTCTTCATTGATTTCTCCGTTTCCAAGTATTGTTTCAAGAATAGTGGAATTCTCGGTGGTCTCTTATGCTCGTGGTTTTCCCGTTTTCCGTTTTTCCCATTAATCCGATGCCTTTTCTATCTCTTATTTATTCCTGTCAAGTTATGTTTACATTTTGTGGTTGATTATTGTTTCGTTGAGTGTTCAAGTTTATTTTTCTGCATACAAAAACGTTTTGAGTTTATTTTGGGTCTTCGGCAATTTAGATTAAGGGGTCGTTTACCAAAATGCTTACCGGGTAAGCGCTTACCGGCAAAGATATTACCCACTTACCTTGTAGTATAACATTCTTGACCATCAAAATTGATTGTTGGTAGTGTCTTAAACCGGGTAAGAGTCATTTCTCTCATTTATTGGGTAAGACTCTCAATCCTTGTTATGGCTCTTACCGGGTAAGATTCTAAGTAATTTCCATGCTCAATAGGTAAAGATCATAAGGTAAGTGATACTGGTACCCGGATAAGTATTTAGTAACGGCCCCTAAGTTTTACTGCTCAGTTCTTTCAAGCAATAGTTACAAGCCTGTGTCCTATTTGGTAAAAAAAAGTATTTATACTTTATTTTTACATACATTTACTTGATATTTCGGATTGTGTATCCCGCATCATATTTAAGATAACATTTGGTATTGATATTTTCCAAGCTTGTTATGTGGATTTGCAGATCTTAGCGTATTGACACAGAGCATTTTCAAAGACAAGTCTGTCCATTTGAAAATTTGATACTCTTGTATAAAATTTTATTCACCAGGCTCATTGCTCCACATCGACACAATTCAACAACAGTTGTTATCGAAGATATAGTTTCTTTTCCGCTTTTACTCGGTGTATTGTATTTGTATGTGTCCACTACGTTTGAATTAGTTAATGTAATGAACAAAAACCATGGTGCAAATAGTGCTTTGTGATTTACAAGCTTTATGAAAAAAATTGTTCATTTTTTTTTAATTTAGTAGTATTTACCTTGCGTAGTTTTTTTTATAAACTTCAACCTTAGTATTTTTTTTATTTGGTTTTCATGATAATATTTTACTTGCAAACAATCCATAATTTAGATGATATAGAACATTATATAAATAATCGTATTAATTTTTCAATCACAATTTACAAGAAAGTTTAACACTCGTGCCGCATCATGTGGTTATTGTACAATCTTTTGTACAATAACATTTAACACCCTTACAATATTACATTTACCACCCTTACATTTACTTATTTAATTTACTTTATATCCTTTGTTTTTTCATTTTTTATTTTACACCATTATCATATTAACATAAATAATCGTATATGAACAAAAATGTAATGAAAAAATACGTTTTTTTTTACAAATTATATCATTATAATCGTCTCGTCAATACTTTCAAAACGAGCCCAATATTAAATATTTTTTAATTTAACCGTACTATTAAATATCATGAATATCTGCGAATTAATTTGTTTCTTATCCATACATTTTATTTTTTTCCACCGTTAGCACATTAAAAATACATAATCGTAAAATAAGTTTCATTCTTATCTATACTATATAATGAAAAGTCTATTACGGTTATTGTACAAACTATTGTACAGTTACATTTACCACCCTGTATCTTTTATACAATAACATTTACTACCCTTATAATGTTACATTTATCACCCTTACAATTACTTATTTAATTTATTTTGTATCCCTTACTTTTTAATTTTACATTTTACACCGTTATCATATTAACACAAATAATCGTATATGAACAAAAATGCAATGAAAAAATACGTTCATTTTTTTACAAATTATACCATTATAATCGTCTCGTCAATACCTTCAAAACGAGCCCAATATTGAATATTTTTTAATTTAACCATACTATTAAATATCAGAATATATACGAATTATCTATACTACTAAAACGGTTATTGTACAAACTTTTGTACAATTACATTTACCACCCTTACATTGTTACATTTATCACCCTTATAATTACTTATTTAATTTACTTTATATCCCTTATTTTTTTCATTTTACACATATTAACACAAATAATTATATATTAACAAAAATGCAATGAAAAAATACGTTCATTTTTCTACAAATTATATCATTATAAGCGTCTCCTCAGTATCTTCAAAACGAGCCAAATATTGAATATTTTTTAATTTAACCGTACTATTAAATATCATGAATATCTACGAAATAATTTGTTTTCTGTCCATACGTTTTATTTTTTTTTCCACCGTTAGCACGTTAAAAATACATAATCGTAAAATACGTTTCATTCTTATTATAAATAATATCATTATAATTTTTTTCGTCAATAATTGTAATATAAACTAATTATTGAATATCTTTATGGTTTTAGGTTTCATAAGTTGTGATTTTTAGGTCATGGTTGATTACTGATGAAATGTATATAAGGAAATAGCATTAATTGTTCGTTCTTTACTTACATTCCGCTGCATCGCGCGGGTATATGCCTAGTTATAAATTATATCATTACAATTTTTTCCGTCAATAATTGTAATATAAACTAATTATTGAATATCTTTATGGGTTTAGGGTTTAATAAATTGTGATTCTTAGGTCATGGTTGATTGTTGATGACATATCTATAAAGAAGTAACATTAATTGTTCGTTCTTTACTTACATTCCGCTGCATCGCGCGGATATATGCCTAGTAATAAAATGATAAGAAATAAAGTACTTGTCCACAAAGATTGAACTTCAAGTTAGAGAAATGAGTAAAAAGGATGAATTTAAAAAATAATAAGGAAATATATACGTCACCCTCTCACCATACCAGTTTTGAAGTCATCATTGGTTTTTATTCTATATTTTATGATTATGTTTTCTTTTGACATCCCCATAAAAACAATTTAACACAATTCTTTCATTTTATTTTTAATTTGATTAATGACATTTAAAACTCGCTATTCCAATTTTCTTGTTATAAAACCATTTAAAGTGCAAATATGTTATTTATGGGTTAATTAGGAGAATAATTTTCCTACAATTTTTTAAACATAACAATCTTAAATATTTATCAGAATGCAATGTATTAAAAAAAAAAAATCTTATTTGGAATCTTCTAAAACAACTATATTATATAGCATGCATGTTAATACAAAAAAGAGTGAATTGTGGATTTGGTCCTTGTGATTTCTTTGACCATGGTCCTCATTCTATGTTTATTGTAGATATAATTCCTATGGTATGCAATATATTGTGGTTAAGGGTCCCTAAAACTAACACCGTTAACTTTTAAGGGTTAAAGGCATCATGTGCCTTGCACACTGTGGGCATAATTAGTCATTTTCCTTTTCCCTTTTAATTTATCATATACATCTTTAAAACAAAAAAAATGCTAAATTGTGGATTTGGTCCCTATACATCACTCATCATCTTTAAAACACATTTATCATCTCTCTTATTTTTTTTTCATCCAATCTTCATTGTCAAAGTACAAGAAAATTTAATTTGTTAAACTGCAAAAAAATTACTTGCATTTAAAAATAATAATTGTTTGAATCCAACACTACATCTTAAAAAACACAACCTATCAAAATAGATGGGTAAAGAAATCATCACACCAATCAATTTGCAACCAAATCACCTCCAAACACACACCAAATAGATCTACATCAAAAAGTAAATAAAATAGATTAAAGAAGCTTTCAACTGTGATTTCACTATTGTTTATTTTTCTTTGATGGTTTATATATATATATATATATATATATATATATATATATATATATATATATATATATAGTACAATTGCTTTTGTGATGATGGTGTTAAGTTTTTGAATGTTGTTTCACATATCTGCTCTGTTTTATTTATGAATATATATCAAGTCTCTCTTATTTCTGGTCCTCTTTATGGTGATAATAAGGTGATGAGATTGGCTAGCAATATTTTTCTTGAATTCTTGTTTGTTGAACAGTAAGCAACTTGTATCTCTTTGCTTTATTGATTTTGAACTAATAAAACTCAATAGGTGTCCACTTCTATAAAATCATGGCCCATAAGCTTTTTATAACTCATACCTACATTTTGTCATCTATATGGCGTTGCTGATAAAAATACATAATGGGATGTAATATTGGTTTCAAACAATTGTTATTTTGATATGTTGTCTTTTTAGGATGTAGTGTTGGGTTCAAACAATTGTTATTTTTAAATGCAAGTAATGTTTTTTTGCACTTTGACAATGAAGATTGGATGAAAAAATATTAAGAGAGATGATAAATGTGTTTTAAAGATGATGAGTGATGCATAGGGACCAAATCCACAATTTAGCATTTTTTGTTTTAAAGATCTATAGAATAAATTAAAAGGGAAAAGTAAAATGACTATTATGCCCATAGTGTGCAAGGTACATGAGGCCTTTAACCCTTAAAAGTTAATGGTGTTAGTTTTAGGGACCCTAGCCACAATATATTGCATACCACAAGGACTATATCCACAATAAACATAGAATGAGGACCATGATCAAAGAAATCACAAAACCACAGGGACCAAATCCACAATTCACTCTACAAAAAATAAAATATAAAACCTCAGAGATGAGAGAGAGAGATAGAGAGAGAGAGAGAGAAGAGAGTAGAGAGAGTGGGGGGGTTTAGGGAGGGGGCTCATGAGGCAGGAGGAGGGAACCGATCTAGGTCTAGGTACAACGAAGGGCTTCGGAACTGATGGATCAATGATAGAAGAAATCTAAAAGAGATATCGTACTTGTTTTTCAACTTTCCGGAGAAATGGGAGGTTTGTGATTTATGGAAACTCTTCAAAAGATATGGGACAATTTCGGATATATGGCGAAAAAGAGAATGAAAAACGGAGAGAAGTTCGGGTTTGCGAGATTTAAACACGTGGATGACGAAAAGAAATTCGAAGCAAGGCTAAATCAGATATGGATTGGGACTTTTAGATTAAGGGTTTTTCTGGCCAACAAGGTGGAGAAATCGAACAAAGCAGGTGGTAACAGCTTGGAAAATCGTATACATGGAGGAACAAGAAGAAGTTTCTAAGTTGTGAAACAAAGATCGGAAAAGAAAAAAATCATACGCAGAAGTTGTATCTGGAAACGATGAAGAGATGAACGATAAAAAGCTAGTATCAAAGAGAGTTATAGGTTCGTGGGAAGCTGAGAAAGGAGGTGTAGAATACCTTCAGAGATGCGCGGTATGCACGTTATCATCTTGGGACAATTTCCAAATTCTGCAATCGATATGCAAACCGGAGACGGGGGAGGGAACAAGGGCAAGATTAATAGGAGGAAGAAGTGTTTTAATAGAATTTAACTCTATAAACAAAATGGAGGAAACATTAAAGAACAAAAATAATGGGTACCATTACTGGGTTATAGATCTCAGAAGATGGACGACCGGATTTCGTGCATCGGATAGAGTCGTTTGGGTGAGAATGGAAGGGGTTCCTTTGCATGTATGGAACGAAAAAACATTCACCGAACTAGCGGGCGTTTGGGGCAAGGTAATAAAACTGAAGAATTGTAATTTGGAAGAAAGCGGTAATTTGATGTGGGGAAAAGCTCTCTTAAGTACGAGATTAGTGGAGAGAATAAACGATATTAGAACTTATAAGCATAAAGGTGGGGGAGTTATATTACGTGATCAAGGTAGAAGAGGAAGACAATAGCTTGCTGGAAATACAAATTGAAGATGTGGAAACCTAAGAAAAATCTTGGGACAGCTGATTGTCCCAATAATTTAAGTTCTAGTCAAGCAAATCAATTAAACAACAATAAGATTAAGCAAACCTGATATGATTATTCAATTCGAATGGTTACAATGTTGAATCTAGATCAAGCTCTCTGCTTTGTCTCTAGCCGCAACTCTTTCTGTATTCTCTCTCTCTCAAATTACGTGCGGCTGCTAAAACTCAATTAGAGATTAAACAAAAACCTAAAAACCTAAAAACCTAATTTAAACCAACTACCTATTTTAAGGGAAAAGGACTAAAAACGAAAATACAAAATAAACTTTGACTATTTATTAACAAAGGACCTAGACTATTTGATGAGAGTCGACTTTTCCAGCTTTGACTTCAGATTTCCATCTTCAGAAATTGATGATCTTGAATCCAATAAATCTGTGCACTAACAATCTCCCCCTTTGGATCAAGATCATTACTAAAAAGATTTAGCAATTCAATCCTTCTCTTTAAGCTCAGAGGATGCAATCTCCCTCTTTGTCTTCAGAATGTAGCAATCTCCCCAAACGATAAGAATAAAAACTCTTGGAAAGAAATTATCTCCAGTTTCAGCTTAGAATGCTTTAGCAAATCATCTTCAAAGAAACTTTCTTCAATTCAGTATATCTTCAGAAATTCTTTCAAAAACTTGTGTTCTCCCGATTTCTTGGTTGACGCTTCTCCCCCTTTTGAAGAAAAAAGCAACGAGTTCATCAAAACTTTTCTTCAAGAAATGTCTTCCACCACTGAGCTTGCATACAGAACCTCTGATTATCCGTCAATTCATAAAGATGTTCATCCAGATCTTTGCAAATCCAGACAAAATAGGAATGTAACACTTGAATCAACAAATGAATCAGTTAAAATGCCTGTCAGTAACACAAAGTCACTGTGTGTAACGAATACACAATGAAAAGGAGCTTTTTGATGTTCACTCCCCCAGGGCTTCCATTCAATCATCGAAACACCACACATGCAATTTCTATGAACGTTATGACAAAGAAATAAATTCCTTGTGTGTTCGTGCATGTGATAGAAAGAATTAAGCACATGATGATTGCTTATAAAGCTCGAAATGTGTAAACCGCTGAGACAACAGTGAGTTAAACACAGACTCAATGTGCATGATTGAAGTGCGAAGGTGGGGCAGACTTCCTTCTTTTCAATATCCAGATTTTCCAAATGAAAATCAGATAGCATATGTGTTGCGTCCCCTTTGAAAATGAAACATTTTCTTGTTAAGAAGAAAATGAGTAGATGGTGAGGTTTTGGCAAGAGTTGGCATGGGCTAGTTGCATGTTTCAATAATGTTCACCAAAGAGATGTAAAACACTAGAATCGTGGCTGTCCGGCTCAGAAAAAGTTGGTGTAGAGTTCTGATATTCTTTTAACTCTGTTCTCACACCCTCTTTCTTTTAAAAACATTAAGCTCACTCTAACCAAACTCTCTTTTTCAGTATACCTCATCACACAACCCATACTCATTTCTTTTGACTCCTCACATTCAATCACTAAAGAAGTAACTTCTTGGGTAGGAAACACTGGTTAACGTGAATCCATAGAAGTTTCTTTTAAGACCTAGCACACTGATCCCATGTTATCCTATAAAGCATATGTTGCTCAGATGATTTAACTTGATCAGTTAAAGCTCAAAGATGAAGCAGAAAACATTTAAAATCACACTTCCACTTCAAGAAATCTGTTTGAGAATCGGGAAGTGGTTTGAACATTTAAGAACATGTTTTCTTATGATTGAAAGTTGTCCTTCTTTCAACCATATATGAGATGAAGATAAGGAATTATACCTTTGGCGTGCAGTCTTACATCTTATGAAGTCAAGCTTAAAGTCATAAAGATATGATCTTGTAAGCATCTCTCAAACTGCAAAAGTCTTAAGGTCATAGTCAAAGCAACTTTATTCACGGAAATTAAAATGACAGAAAGCAGTAAAACAATTAAAGTACGAGTTCTGATCTGAAATAATCAGAAGTCATAGGCATACTCCTTTGACTTGTACGCTCCCCCTAAAATCATGCATCACTAACAAGTTATCAGTAAACACAATGCATACATTAGATATGCTCCCCTTCAAAATAACATTGATCATCTATGAAGTACTTCTCACACTCCCCCTGAGATCATGAACAGGATATTAACGTGCAGATATCTTTCAGATATAATGAAAAAAAAAATAAACGCTGAGAAGACACAATAATAAAACTTTAATAGGTAATCACTGATTAGGTCTTAAGATTTAGCATACCTAGCCTAGAGACAAGAAAAGTGAATCGCTTTTCGTCTAAAGGTTTGGTGAACAAATCTGCAAGCTGATAATCAGTTTTTACAAAGTAAAGTTCAATTGTTCCCTTCTCCGCATTATCTTTTATAAAGTGATACCTGACATCTATGTGTTTGGTCTTAGTATGCTGAACAGGATTAGCTGAAATCGCGATAGCGCTCTTCGAGTCACAATACATCGGGATTCTATTGAAATGGAAACCATAGTCTCACAGTTGTGTTCTCATCCACAAGACCTGAGAACAACAACTAGCAGCATCTACATATTCTGCTTCGGCCGTTGAAGTGGAGACACATAATTGCTTCTTCGATGCCCAACTGACGAGTTTATCACCGAGGAATTGTATATGACCCGAGGTGCTCTGATACCAATTGATTGTCCCAATAATTTAAGTTCTAGTCAAGCAAATCAATTAAACAACAATAAGATTAAGCAAACCTGATATGATTATTCAATTCGAATGGTTACAATGTTGAATCTCGATCAAGCTCTCTGCTTTCTCTCTAGCCGCAACTCTCTCTGTATTCTTTCTCTCTCAAATTACGTGTGGCTGCTAAAACTCAATTAGAGATTAAACAAAAACCTAAAAACCTACTAATTTAAACCAACTACCTATTTTAAGGGAAAATGACTAAAAACGAAAATACAAAATAAACTTTGACTATTTATTAACAAAGGACCTAAACTATTTGATGAGAGTCGACTTTTCCAGCTTTGACTTCAGATTTCCATCTTCAGAAATTGATGATCTTGAATCCAATAAATTTGTGCACTAACAACAACAACGATGGGGAGGGCGAATCGTCAATACCATCAGAATGGACGGAGGGTAAGGAGAAAAGCGATGAGGAGTGGATGGTAGAAGAAAGTGTATTTGAATGCGGGGAGAACAAAAACGGGAGAAGAGACAAAGAGGAAGAACGAAGAGAAAATACCGTCGGAAATGTGTCGGAATAGCAGCTTATCGGCCGGCGAAGGGGACCTGTCGGAAGGTACACTAGAAAGTAAGGAAGAGGAAAGATCGGCCAAGGGTGGTAATGATGGGGAATTAGTTTTTGGGAAGTCTCCAAAAGGTAAGTCTGTGAGTCCCAAGGAGCAATTACCATTAGAAGGTGAGTTAATGAAGGAAACTCTAAATTATAATCAGTTTCCTATTATGGATAAGCTAGTGGAAAATTCAAAGGAAACCGTTAATAGCATGGGCCTAGCCCACCACTAGAATAATGGATATATCACAAGGCCAAAAAAGGGAGGTGAAAATCATTTTGCATTAGGCTCAGTGACAGACGCAGACGGAAAAAATAAGCCCCAGTTAGTAAAGTCCAACACAATGAAAGAGAGAAGGGAGTCTATGGGAGAAATTAACGTGGAAGAGTAGGGGGTTGGGAGTCCAATCCTGTTGATACCAATGGGATCAAAAAGAAAAAATTCAAGGAGCTTAACGGGAAAAATTCAAGTTCTTACGGTGAATCCTCCAAACACAAAAAACAGGAACTGTTGAAATTCGGTAGGAACAAGATGAGCTTTCATCACCTTAAACAAATTGTAACACCCTAAAATTTAGAGTAATTTTAAAAATTGAAAATTCGCCAATATGACGTTTGTATATGGAGCAAACCACCCAAAAGGGTAAAAGTGTATGCGTTTACAAAACCTGCGTATGAAGTGTGGAAATCGACAACAGACTAATCTAAACCATTTCCATCTAGATTACATAGGTTGTCAACCCAAAATTCCAAAATAAGAAAATTGTTTAAACGCCAAGACTCCAAATATCTATCATCTCAAAAATGCCCTCAAGAGTCCACGCTCTTCACTCAACCCTTTGACGACCCGCCACTAAGGGAACCTGTTATACACATCATTTGAGAAAAAAACGTTAGGCTTAAAGCCTAGTGAGAACATACACTTTACATGATGATTAAGCAAGGAATTTAAATACAACCGTAAGTAAATCTTTTTCACCAAAAGCCTTTGTAAATGATTTGATAAACACATAATGACCTTGCGATCCAAAATACATCTTGCGATGACGGGGGAGACCCGATTTTCCAAGGATTGTGGTGGAACACAAAAGTAGACCACTTTCCAAGTTATTTAGCTCACCATACTAGGATCAAGGCCACGAATTCACCAGATCGTACTCAGATGTGGGGGAGGGCACCTGATAACTCTCAAATATTGAGAGTTAATTCCTCTCTTTTCGTATTCGTTTTACCATATTTTCTCCCATTTTGTCCCTTTCCCCCTTCGTTTGGTCTAGTTGTTCAAACATTGTGATGAAATCTCAAGAATGCAAAAATTGTGGTTTTACTAACTTTTTGTGCAGAAGGTGGCCACCTTGCCACAACGTTGGGAAGATGGCTGAAAATTAATGGATAAAATTTCGCCATTCTTGGAAAGATTGCCTTTTGAAGAAATGAGAAGAATTTTCTGCTCTTTCACAAGAATAAACAAGGAAGAGGACAAGAGATGTAAGTCAAAGGAAGGTGCAATACTCTTCCTTAAAGGCTACTTTTTATGTTTGGTCACATTAACATTTCTTCTTCCTTGGGCTATAAATTGGAGCTTAGAGGAACCATTTGAGCATCAACAACTTCCAGGAGCATTCAATACCCCTGGAGCTTAGCATTTAATTTCTAGTCTCTCTTTAAAGCTTGTAATTTAGTTGCATTTAATTTTAATTTCCTTGTAATAGTTGTTGCCAAAGTGGCCACCTTGTCACCACGTTGGCAGCAACTCTTTAGTTATTTATGCAATTTATGTTTATTTTTCTCCTTCTTCTCCCATGTCTTTTAATGCTATTATGAGCTAAACACCCCTTTGGGTGTGGGTATGAGCCAAGGCTAAGACTAGTAGGCAACACTTGGGTGTTTCCATCGTTGCTAACTCTTAGACTTGGTCACTCAAGTCGGGACTTCAACTCAACGCGAACAAGCCGATCACTTGTTAGTGTTAATATTAGATCTTAGACCTCGAGAGGGGCAGATCCGAAATACGACTTGAGTGATGCAAAGAAGATTTGAGAAAGTCTTTTATAACCACGTAGAGATACGGATTTTTGCATGATTTTAACTAAGGTTCAAATGTCGGTCGATATGGGTGTCACAAAGAGATTTGGGCGTCAATATCTATACTGGTGGAACTGAAATCCTTAGAGGTTTACTTAGTTAAGTCAACAAGTCTTGAGTTGGCCAACGTGGTGACAAAGTGGGTGCAACGTGGTCACGTTCCGAGGAAACTTATTTTCGAGAGAAAAAGGTTTTTAAGGCCGTCGTGTGTCATTTTGTTTCTGACCAAGTTGTTACTACATCAGTCTTAGTTAATGCTTGTACCCACATCCTGCCTTTAATACTGTTAATTCCGTTTAATCGTTGTTTAGTTGCTTAAAACCCACAAATATTGATTTTGTTCTCAAAACTTAACCAAGCACTAGAAGTTCATGAAAAAGTCTCTGATTCTTAGTTGACTAGTCCCTGTGGAAACGATATCGGTACTCTACCACTTTATTACTTGTAGCGATCATAGTGTCCAGTGTGCACTTGCACCACCACTGTGGCAACATAGTGGCCACTTTGTGGACCTATACGATTTTCCGCTGTCAAGTTTTTGGCGTCGTTGCCGGGGACTAGCGCGATTTTAAATCCTAAGATATTGAATTTTCATTCGAGCCTGAGTTGCTTGTGTCTCTTATTTTTGTATTTTCCGTGTTGTATGCCAAGGATACAACACGGTGAACTTGTACCTCTTGACCCCGATATTGAAAGAACCGTTAGAAGACGAAGAAGAGGTAGAAGAGGTCGGTAAAATCAAAACATGGCTGGAAATGGTGGAGATCCTCCACCACCACCTAATGAAACAACCATAAGAATTGCCGACGATAAAGAACGAGGAATACGGGACTATGCAACACCCGAATTTGATCAATTAAAATCGGGTATTCTTAGGCCCAACATTGCGGCACAAACTTTTGAACTAAAACCGGTAATGTTTCAAATGATCCAAGCAATGGGTCAATTCGGAGGGTTACCGTCGGAAGATCCGCACTCACATTTAAAATCATTTTTAGAAATGACGGATCATTTTCGCATTCAAGGTGTTACGACAGAAGCCTTACGGCTTACGCTCTTCTCTTACACATTAAGAGATAGAGCAAAAGCTTGGCTAAATTCTCAACCTCCTCACTCCATTGATAGTTGGACAAGTTTGGCCGAAAAATTTCTAAAAAAATATTTTCCTCCAACTAGAAATGTGAAGTTTAGAAATGAAATCTTGATGTTTCGACAAGAGGAGGATGAAGCGGTTTCGGATGCATGACAGAGATTCAAAGACTTAATTAGAAAATGTCCTCATCATGGAATCCCTCATTGCATCCAATTAGAGACATTTTATAATGGTCTTACTAATGTCGCTAAAATTATTCTTGATGCTACGGCCAGTGACGCTTTCACCTCTAAAACTTATAACGAAGGATATGACATTTTGGAGAAAATGACCAATAATAACACCGATTGGTCAAACCCACACGCTCTTGCTCCTAAGAATGCATCGGGTGTTCACGAAATTGATGTCATCACCGCCTTAAACGCACAAATTGAAGCTTTAACTAACTTGGTAAAAAATAACCTGAACTTAAAGGGAGAAAAGAACCAAGTCCAAGCCATAAATGAATCTTGTGTGTTTTGTGGTGAGAATCATGCTTTTGAGTGTTGTCCCGGTAATCCCGCTTCGGTTAACTATGTAGGAAACCATTCTAGGAATAGCCCATTTTCTCCAACTTATAACCCAAATTGGAGAAATCACCCGAACTTCTCATGGTCAGGAAACCAAGGACTTCAACCCCCCGGGGTTCATCAAGTTCCAAACCGACCACCGAATCCCCTGGGATTTCAACAAGGACCGTCTCATACGTACCAAAGTGGGCAATCCTCACCACCGTATGTACCGAGACAACAAAATGCATCGGATAGTAATGGTTCACTTGAATCTTTACTCAAAGGTTTTATAAACCAAACCAATGTAACTTTGAGAGGTTTTGAGACTCAATTGGGGCAATTTGCTGCCGAATTGAAGGGAAGACAAATGGGCACCTTACCGAGTGACACCGAAACCCCTAAGGGTAATCACAAGGAACACGTTAAGGCCGTGACTTTAAGAAGTGAGACTAGCACATCTAAACCTAACGACGAAATTTTAATTGATGTCGTTGTGCAAGATGAGACAACGCATGCTTTTGATAAAGAAAACTTTCCGCCACTTTTTCCATCCAACGTGGCTGGAATGTGCCCACCTTCGGGACAGAATGCTGCAGCCCCTTCACGGCCTGTTTTGCCATCAGATCAGCCTCACCAAAGTGGTGAGACAGTGCCCACTTCACAGCACAAAAAGGCAAGTCTCAGCCAACCGGATCTAGACTTAAGAGACCTCCCTTTTCTCGGTAGGATGAAGAATAAAAATGTCGATAATCATTTCAAAAAGTTTTTGGACATTTTTAAACAACTCCATATTAACATACTTTTGGTAGAAGCTCTCGAGCAAATGCCAAGTTATGTTAAATTTTTGAAAGACATCCTTAACAAAAAGAAAAGGTTGAGTGAATTTGAAACGGTAGCTTTGACAAAAGAGAGTAGTGCCCTCCTCACTTGTAAAATTCCACCTAAGCTAAAGGACTCGGGTAGTTTCATCATCCCTTGTTCGATAGGAGGTAAGGAAGTTGGTCATGCCTTGTGTGACTTAGGAGCAAGCATAAACCTCATGCCGTTGTCCATCTTCAAGAAGTTAGGAATAGGAGAAGTTCGTCCCACCACCCTGACCTTGCAATTAGCGGATAGATCTTTGTCACATTCCAAGGGTAAGATTGAGGATATTTTGGTCCAAGTTGACAAATTCATTTTCCCGGCCGACTTTTTAGTTTTAGACTATGAAGCGGATAAGAACGTCCCCATCATTTTAGGACGACCATTTCTTGCCACGGGTAGAACTTTGATCGACGTCCAAAAGGGTGAGTTAACTATGAGGGTAAATGATCAACAAGTGACATTTAACGTTTTTAAGTCCCTTAAGTTCCATGAATGAAGTGGAAGATTGTTCGGCCATAAATTTGTTTAGTGAGGACCTAGGTGTAGATATTGAAATGTGTGGTGAAAAGTTTGGAGAAGAGAGTGAAAATGAGCTTCAGTTTGAGAGTCTAAAGAAAATCCAACCACCAATAAGAGGGAAACCGTGTTTGAAAGAAATGAGATTGAGCCACCATAAACACAAGAAAAAACATTTTTTGTCTAATGGTGTGTCGCCATTCTCCAAAACCTCTTGTTGAGTATCAAGAAGGCTAGAAATAGCCTTTTAATAAAACGTTTTTTTTCAGTCCTTTTTTAGTTTTAACCATTTCAATTTTTGTTGCAAAAAATTTTTTGAAAATTTTCGGAGTTGTGCAAAGTGGCCACTTTGTGGCCACGTTGGGACTGAGTTGTTAAAAATTTTTCTGAAATTTAATTTTCAGATTTGTTTTCAAATTTTTTTGCATGGATGGAAAAACTCCATTTTGTCAACTAGTCAACTCATGCATCTCTCAAAATTCACAGCTTAGTCCTTGTCCTCTTTTACCTTTTGTCTATTTTTTTAGCTTTGTCCTTTTTGTTTATTTGTTTATTTATTTTAACTTGTGCAGGTGGTGTTTTTTTTTTCCAGAGGTTAATGAAAGTAACCTGCAGTTAAGGAGGGTTCTCTCTTACACAAAGTAGTTTTCCAAGAAAGGTGGTAGACTTTTCATTTCTCAAAAAAAAAAAGGAGAGCCTCCTTGTTGTCTCATCACCTTTTTCAATCCATCACACCACATGCATTCACTTTTTCCCCCTAATCTCTACCCTTTCATCTTTACCTCCCTAAACTGTCAGTTGCCACCTTAAAAAAAAATATTGGTTCCCAAGAATCCAAAAAAAAAAAAAACAAATTTCAAGTATTGTTTTTTAGCCATCATCACCTTTGATACATTCACTCTCTCTAATCCCATCAACCCTTTTATCTTTCTTTTTACTCTCTTCTCCCACACTTCTATTTTTTTCTGATGTAACAAAAAAAACAAAAAAAAGGAAAAAATGGTTTGCACCCTTTTCTGAACAGCCGGAGGAGTCACCGAAAGTCGGCGGTGGAAGCTTCAACCACCACCATCGGTTTCCGTCGCCGATTTCTACCATAAGCACCACCGCCCCTTCATCTAGTCGTTCCGCTGCCGACGCCGAAAATGCCGAAGCTGAGGCTAGCCCTTCTGTTGAGGTCGGTAAGCCGTGAACATTCTTGGTTCGTCATCACTTATGTTTGAACTTTTCGTTGGTTATTTCTTTTGGGTTTTGTGGTATTTCTTTGTTCTAACTCGTACTTTATGGGTTGTGCACTTGTGCTAATCATCGTACTCTTGGATTACTTCATATTTGATGATTCCTTGTTTCTTGTATTCTTGGCGCTTGTGGTTTATCTCTTTTGCAGGACCACTTACTGGATTGATACCATTTTTTTACTTTAAAATGATTTAGGCCTTTATTTCATTTAGCCCAAACACTTTTCCATTTGAAACCAAGTTTCGCCATTCTTACAAATCCTAATGTCTTACATTTTTTTCAATGAGGACATTGATGATTTCAGTTTGGGGGTGGGGGTTGTTAATTTTTTTTTCTGATAACCCAAAGCCAAAGTGGCCACCTTGTCACCACTTTGGCAGCAAGCAAAGAAAGAAAAATAAATCCAAATGGGATCAGTTAAAAGTTAAATGGTTAAGACAATACAAAGAATAATAGTCAAGAACCAAAGAAAATTTGGGCCGTACAAAAAAAAGACAAGTTTGGGGGTCATTTCGAGAAATTTAAATTGAAAACCCAAATACACATGCCCAAAGCAAGCCCTATTGATTAAGGTCAAATTGATGGGAAGCATGAAAGAAGGCGGTATCCTTTTCAAACAAGAATATTTCATTCAAGTCAGGGAGCGTCGAATTTTGTTCGGTATGAGTTCTCCGTTCAAAAGCAAGTTGTCAACCCCTTTTTAGTCATCAGTCGAGTTTCTTTTTCTTTCATTTCTTTTCTTTTTACTTGAGGACAAGTAATTACTCAAGTTTGGGGGTGTGATAACTCTCAAATATTGAGAGTTAATTCCTCTCTTTTCGTATTCGTTTTACCATATTTTCTCCCATTTTGTCCCTTTCCCCCTTCGTTTGGTCTAGTTGTTCAAACATTGTGATGAAATCTCAAGAATGCAAAATTTGTGGTTTTACTAACTTTTTGTGCAGAAGGTGGCCACCTTGCCACCACGTTGGAAAGATGGCTGAAAATTAATGAATAAAATTTAGCCATTCTTGGAAAATTGCCTTTTGAAGAAATGAGAAGAATTTTCTGCTCTTTCACAAGAATAAACAAGGAAGAGAACAAGAGATGTAAGTCAAAGGAAGGTGCAATACTCTTCCTTAAAGGCTACTTTTTATGTTTGGTCACATCAACATTTCTTCTTCCTTGGGCTATAAATTGGAGCTTAGAGGAACCATTTGAGCATCAACAACTTCCAGGAGCATTCAATACCCCTGGATCTTAGCATTTAATTTCTAGTCTCTCTTTAAAGCTTGTAATTTAATTGCATTTAATTTTAATTTCCTTGTAATAGATGTTGCCAAAGTGGCCACCTTATCACCACGTTGGCAGCAGCTCTTTAGTTATTTATGCAATTTATGTTTATGTTTTCTCCTTCTTCTCCCATGTCTTTTACTGCTATTATGAGCTAAACACCCCTTTGGGTGTGGGTATTGTTGATCCAAACTCTCTCAGTGATTTGATAACGACCCTCTTCTATACTTAGTGAAAATTACGTTTTAGTATGTATTAGTGTTTCACCATCAGCGATCAGACTGAGTCTGTTCAGTTATCGCTGATAGTCTTTCTTATAAACATTTCTATGTATTAGTGTTTCACTATCAGTGATCAGACTGAGTCTGTTCAGTTATCACTGATAGTTTCTAAAGTAAACAGCCAACGTAATCCCTGAAGACAAGTCTCGCGTCAACATATGTTCATAGCTGAATCGAAGACAATGCTGCTGAACTAAGAGAAGTCTACTAGTGACCTGATGCGGATATCAATGAAGCAAAGACAACTCTACTTATACGCGAAGGAACATGAGAAAAAGCTTCAGCGATAGCTGAACCTCTTTATCTCTGAACTTAGAGATACTCAGCGATCAATCGATCACAAAGCTTATGCCTCAAGTTTCCTTTTGTCTATCCTTGCACAACTTAGTACGATGTGTCAGAACGGACAAGTCTCTGCAACCATTCGTACAACAACTCTGTCAATTACACTGTTCATGACCCGACCGAAAGCATGTCTCCCAAAAGTCAGACTCCCAAAGCCAATCAGTGAACGCCACGTGTAAAGTACCCTGTCATGCATTTAATGCATAGGGTATAAATAGGAAGTTCACCCCTTCATCTGAAGGTGTGCTTCATTTTTGAACTCAATATAGAAACCCTTATTTTTCTATCTTTCTAAATCCCCCATTCTCTGAATTTCTTGTGCAATTATCTTAGTGTTTCTTAAGTTTGTTTAGATTGAGTCAGTCTTAATCTTATTCCGCAACAAACTTGTAAATTGTATTTTGATTCATCAATAAACAATTTATTAAACTTTAAATTCTGTGTTTGTATTCAACCCCCCCCCCCTCTACAAACTTGTTTAGCACCTTCGGGACCAACAAGTGGTATCAGAGCAGTTTGTTTAAATCTAATAAACAAGATCTTGCTGTATACTCTTCCTTGCTATTCTAAAATGGCATTAAACACAAACACAAACTACTATGATAATGGTTCACTTTCTAAACCTCCTCGATTTAGCAGAGATAACTTTTCTCTATGGAAAAATCGAATGATGCTATTTCTTGAAGGTGCGGATCCTACTATACCTGAATATATAGAAAACGGACCCTATGAACCTGTTAGAATTATAGCTGCGGTTCCCGCTACTGCCACCACTGAAGCTGTCCCTGAACGATATGTCGTTAAGGAAATAAGACAGTGGAGTGATGAAGATAAAAAGAAGGTAGGCATAGATGCAAAGGCAAAGACCATTATATCAATGGCTCTGCCTGATGAAGTTTTCCATTCCATCATGCATCTGAAAACTTCTAAAGAAATGTGGGAAACCATATGTGTTCAATATGAGGGCACCACTGAAATCCAAGAGACTCGAAAGATTAACTTGGTAAGACAATATGAAAGTTTTATCGCTGGTAAGAATGAATCTCTTTCTGACGTTCATCAGCGGTTTAACTGCCTAATCATTGACCTAAGAACTGTTGGTAGGACCTATTCTAATTCTGAGGTCCTAACAAAATTCTTGGAATGTCTTCCTGAAAGCTGGGACAGTTATTCAATATGTCTTAAGCTGACAAAAGACTTACACACTCTCTCTCTAAGCACTCTATATGGAATACTGCTCAACTATGAGCAATCTAATCTCCTGAAGAAGAATCTTGTAAAAGATTCTAAAGACTCTAAAAGCACTCCTGTTGCTTTAGTCTCTTCAGAGATAATTCTATCTCAGCGATCTACTCTCACTATCACTGAGTTAGATTCTGAATCTGAGGATCTATCAGACCCTGATATTTCAGAGTTTGATGAGTCCTTAGCACTCTTGACAAACTCTTTTAAGAGATTTGCAAGAAAGAGCAACTTCCGAAGAAGTAAACCTCTCTCTCTTACTGAAAAGCCAAAATCAACTCCGGTTGATAAGGCTACTGCCACTTGCTATAACTGCGAAAAGATTGGACATTTTGCTAGTGAGTGCAGGTCGAAAAAGGTCTTCAAACCTTCTACCTCAAGAAGATCCAGTGATGACAAATACCAAAAGCTGAAGAACAAATATCAAAAGCTGAAAAGCTATCAGCGAAAAGGTAAAGGTCTCATCGCTGAAGAACACGACTGGGCTGAATCAGAAGAATCGTCTTCTGATGAAGAAGAAGTCGCTAATCTTTGCCTCATGGCTGAGATTAAAGAAGAAGTGGAAGAACCATCTGAACCTTCTATGAGCTACATATCATCTCAGGTATCTATCTCTACAAATCCCTCTCTACCTGAAGCTGAGAGAAGTCGCGCTGTTGATGTGCTGACGATTGATCTTTATAATGCCCTAAATGACAAAACTCAAGCTGAGAATAAAAATGTTCATTTAACTCAAGAGCTAGAGAAATGTCATGAAAAGATCAAAGAACTAAATCTTTTAGAAGAAAAGTTGAAAGATCAAGTCATTATAAATGAAATCATCAGCATTGAACGCGAACAAGCCATCGCTGCTCTAAAAACAGAAAAGGCTCATGTTGAAAAATGGTGCAAATCATCAACAAAGATCTCTGAGATAATAAATGCTCAAACTCCTGATTGTGATAAAACTGGTCTTGGTTTTTGGACACCTTAGGACGATCCTAAGGAAGAAAGTTCCTCGCTTAAGTTTGGAACTTTTGTCACCTCTTTCTTTGACACTTCTTATAATCAATTCTATCCCTGTTCTTCTTCAAATCCCATTCCTGAGGAAAAATCCAAAGACACTAAGTCTACGGATAAAGGAAAGTCCATTCTCCTTCCTCATAAGGCAAACAGGAAAGCAAAGCTGAAAGTTCCTTATAAACCTTCAGCTAAGCAATCCTCTAGCTCTGTGATAGAAATCTTTGATCTCTGTCCTCTAAAGCTGAAGATTGATCTTAAACCATCGAGATCTGAAGAAATGAAAATTCCTCCCAGATCTCAAGAGAAAAGTCTTCTTGGACCTGGCCCTGCTCATCTTAAACTTGCAAAATCTTCTACTTCTGGTCCTAAAACCATTTTCAGATATAGAAAATGTTATCACTGTGGTTTTACTGATCATATTGCAAGTAAATGTCCAACTGCCACTGAAGCTGATAAAATAGCTAAAGTGAAGAAAAATGCCTCTAAAGAGAAGGTCACCAAGGTTGAAAAATCAACCAAAGTGAAATATACCACTAAGGTTAAGAAATTAACCAAAGTGAAGATTACCACTGAAGCTGAATCTTCATCAGCTGAGAATTCTACTGAACTTACCTTATCCACTAACTCTGAAGGACCCATTGAAAAGTGGGTACCAAACAACGCTTAATCTTCCTTATGTGTGCAGGGATCAAAGGGCATCTGGTATCTTGATAGTGGATGTTCTCGTCATATGACTGGACAAAGAGACCTGCTCACTGAATACAAGGAAGAGAAAGGTCCCTCTGTGACCTTTGGTGGAAATGGTAAAGGATATACTCGAGGGTTTGGTGTCCTCAGCAATGGGACAACTACCTTTCGAAGAGTCGCTTATGTAGATGGACTGAAGCACAATCTTCTAAGCATCAGTCAGCTATGTGATAAAGACTATGAAGTACGCTTTACTAAGAAAGCATGTTCAGTGTTAAATGAGAAAGGAAAACTTGCTCTCAGTGGTCATCACAGAGAAAATGTCTATGTAATAGATATGGACTCTACTATCATTGAAAACTTATGTTTTCTATCTAAAGCCTCTTCTGATGTCAACTGGCTATGGCATAAAAGGCTCTCTCATCTAAACTTCAAAACCCTGAATTCTCTCTCATCTAAGGAACTGGTTTCTGGTCTTCCTCAGCACTCATATGCTAAAGAATCTCTCTGCTCAGCATGTGAAAAAGGAAAACAAACAAAAGCAAGTTTCAAGTCGAAACAAGTTTCCTCAGTGACAAGTCCTCTTCAGCTCTTGCATATGGATCTGTTTGGCCCTGTCAACATCCAATCAATAGCTGGAAAGAAATATACACTTGTCATTGTAGATGAATATTCTCGCTACACCTGGGTTATCTTTCTTCGCTGTAAGAGTGATACTCCAGAAGAACTAATATCTTTTGTGAAAAAGATGGAAGTGCTGAACAATCTTACTGTTCGTTCAATAAGAAGTGATCATGGAACTGAATTCAAAAATAGTTCCCTGAACAATTTCTTTGAGAACAAGGGAATCTCTCACAACTTCTCTTCAGTAAGAACACCTCAGCAAAACGGAGTCGCTGAAAGAAGAAACAGAACGATCATAGAAGCTGCTAGATCAATGCTCAGCGATTCTCATCTCCCTACTCAATTTTGGGCTGAAGCTGTAAACATTGCATGTTTTACTCAAAACAGATCGCTGATAATTAAGCGATTTGGGAAGACAGCTTATGAACTTTTTGTTGGAAGGAAGCCTTCTATCAGCTTTCTTCATATATTTGGTTGTCAGTGCTTTATCTTAAACAACAGAGATCAACTTGGAAAGTTCGACCCAAAAGCTGATGATGGAATATTTCTAGGATATTCCTCCATCTCCAAAGCCTACAAAGTCTTCAACAAGAGAAGACAAACCGTAGAAGAAACAATTCACGTCACTTTTGATGAAACTCGCTCAGCGAACTCCAAACCAATCGCTGACAATGAAGAGTTAAATGCTTGGATGCTTTCTCACTACAGAGAAACTGAACCTTTCTTCCCAAACCATCAACATTCAGATCCTCCAGCCGCTGATGATGATCCAAACATTATACATCCTACCGCTGAATCCACCTCATGGGTTTCAGCTGAACCTCTAAACACACTCCTACCATCAAATCTGCCTTCGTCTGAAAACGTCTCCAGTGAATCTACTCAACGGTTAATCGCTGATGAACCTCAATCGTCCTCATCAATAAACATTCAAATTGTTGATCCATCCTCTGAGTTAAGAAATAATGCTCCTGCTCAGCGATGGACCAAAGATCACCCAATAGATCAAATTCTTGGTGATCCAGATGCAGGTATTCAGACACGACGAAGCTCAGGTAATATTTGTCTCTTTGTAAACTTTCTTTCTTTAATAGAACCAAAGAAGACTGATGATGCCCTCAGAGATCCAAACTGGGTCAGCGCTATGCAAGAAGAGCTGACTGAATTTTCTCGAAACAAAGTTTGGAATCTCGTTCCTATACCATCTGATAAAACTGTTATAGGCACCAAATGGGTGTTTAGAAACAAGTTAGATGAACATGGAACTGTAACCCGCAACAAGGCTCGACTTGTTGCTCAGGGATACAGACAAGAGGAAGGCATAGACTATGATGAAACCTTTGCCCCTGTGGCCAGGCTCGAAGCAATTCGACTATTCTTAGCTTATGCAGTCTATAAAGGCTTCATCGTGTATCAAATGGAAGTAAAATCAGCGTTTCTAAATGGAAAGCTGAATGAAGAAGTCTATGTAGAACAACCACCAGGGTTCTATGACCCTAAGCATCCAAATTATGTTTATAAATTGGATAAGGCTCTCTATGGTCTAAAACAAGCCCCTCGTGCTTGGTATGACACTCTCTCATCTTTTCTTATCTCTGAAAATTTTGAACGTGGCAAGATTGATAATACGTTATTTTTCAGAAAGATAAAAGGTCATATAATTCTTGTACAAATATATGTCGATGACATAATATTTGGTTCTACTAACCCATCTCTGTGTACTCGTTTCGCTGAAAGAATGAAGAAAGAATATAAAATGAGTATGATGGGTGAGCTGACATATTTTCTTGGTCTTCAGATTAAACAATCTGACAAAGGTACTTTTATCAACCAAGGTAAGTATGTTAAAGATATGCTGAAGAAGTTTGATCTTACTCAAACTTCAGCGATGAAAACTCCTATGGCACCACCCCTGACACTTAACAAAGATCCTTCTGGAAAACCTGTTAATGTCACTGCCTATAGAGGAATGATAGGCTCCCTGCTGTATCTCACAGCAAGCCGACCTGACATCATGTACTCTACTTGTTTATGTGCACGCTATCAATCTGAACCCAAGGAATCCCATCTGATCGCTGTAAAGCGAATTTTCAGATATCTGAAAGGAACTCCTAACCTCGGTCTTTGGTATCCCAAAGACTCAGGGTTCGATCTAACTGGTTATTCTGATAGTGATTTTGCAGGTTGGAAACTTGACAGAAAGAGTACCACTGGTGGATGTCAACTCTTGGGAGGAAAGCTGGTAAGTTGGACAAGCAAGAAGCAAAATTCTGTGTCCACTTCCACAGCTGAAGCTGAATACGTAGCCGCTGGAAGCTGTTGTTCTCAAATCTTATGGATGAGAAATCAACTATTAGATTATGACCTTCAGTTATCAAAGATTCCTATCTATTGCGACAGCACTAGTGCTATCGCTATAGCAAATAATCCAGTGCTACATTCAAAGACAAAACACATAGAGATCAGATATCACTTTATCAGAGATCATGTGATGAATGGTGATATTGAACTTCACTTTATCCCTACTGACTTTCAGCTTGCTGATATATTCACCAAACCTCTTGATGAGACAAGGTTCAACTTTCTCATCAGTGAGCTTGGAATGCTGAATCTTGAAGAATAATTCTTCAGCGTTCATGCATTGTGTCAGTAATCAAAAAGTTCCCTTTCATCATTCTCTCTGATAAATATTCTGACTCTCAGGTATGGTTTCTCAATCCCTACAACTGAATCTTCATTCAGTTGAGATTTTTTAAAATATAAATCTTAATCACTGAATCTTTCTTCAAATGATTAAAAGCTTTTTGAAATTAAATTTATCACTGATATTTATATTCAGTGATCCTTTTAAAAGAAAATCTATCCCTATCTTTTCATCAGGGATACTTTCAAAAAGAAAATTCTATTGCTGATATTTTTTCTTCAGTGATAAATTCAAAACGGACAAATGAACAGTCTCTTTCTTCAACTATGACGTCATTTGAACCGACAACCCACGACATGCCTTTTTCTGACACGTTCGTCCATTGCTCTTCTATCTAATCAACTTCGTGGGACGTGTCCGTGTCATGATGTGCATTTGTTTTCCCGCTTCTCTCACACTCTCTCTCTCCTCTCTCTCACGTATAAAAGGAATACTTTTCCATTCTATCAATTTACGCTTTCTGAAAATACTTTCTAAGCAAGAATTCTCTCTCAAACATTCTAGCATTCTCAAGCCTTTGCATCATCCTCTTCAAGATCAACAGGTTATTCTTGATTTCTTATCTTAAATTTTTTTTACATAAAACTCCATTTATGGTCTACCATTATGGGTTTATAAGATTCTTATCACATAAAATCACTTTCATTTTTGATTTTATTCTTTAAAAACCGTTTTATTTTGATTGTTCTTCATTCAAAATCTTTGGTTTTTCTTCTTGTTCTTGTATCCTATCTTAAGAACATCTTTTTAATCTTTAAAATTGTATCCTACCTTGTTCTTGTTCTTCTATTCATCTATCTGTTTACTCTCAGAATGTCTCAATCTGCACTTGTCGCCTCTAAGAATGTCAAGTTCGCCATCACTGATTCTGAACTTCCAAAGAACAACCATCTTGCTCGCCTTGACTTTGATGGTGTCAAGTACCCACATCTGGTGGAAGCTGCACAATTTCTCAGGCAATCCTGCATTGCCTATGCTATCACTGTGGATCCCACACCTTCGAAAGCTCTACTCCAGCAATTCTGGTTTACCGCTGAAGAAACCTCTCTCACCAACAAGAAGGGTGAACAGGTTCCTGCTATCTCCTTCAGCACTCAACTAGGCTCAGGGATGATGACTGCCCTAGGACTGAGGAAAGCCCTGCATTTTCCCGACAAACCCAGGAATGGATTCGACGCCTTGCCAACTGACGCTGAACTCATCCAATTCCTGGATGCCATGGAATATGCTTGGGAACCCAAACCAAGGACTACTATTCCCAACAAGAAGCTGACTCTTGTGAAGAAGGCACTGATGCCTTCCCAGCTCAACTACGTCTTCTCACACATCATTCAGTGTATGAGTGGGAAGAGTGGGTCACTGGACCAAGCCAGCAAGATTCAGGTCCAGATGGCTTACTCAGTGATCGCTGGGAAAAACTTCGACTACGCAACAGCTATCTTTGACGACCTGAAGTCAAAAATAGAGAAGACCGAGAGGGATCCCAAGATTCCCTACGTACGCTTCATCTGCGCGTACCTGAAGTTTCTCTACCCTACCACTTACCCCACCAACTCGGATGCATCTTTTCCGAAAGTAGGTCAGAGATCACTGGAGGTCAAGACGCTCCCCAACGAGGTAAGTATCTCTCAACTTCGCTCTCGTCTCTCTCTCCTCACTTCTTCGTCTTCAGCGGCCACGCAGGAGGTTCCTTCTTCTGCTATCCCTGCCGCTACCCCTTCCAAACGACCATTAACTGGCTCCCTTGGTCCTTCGAAGAAGGCCAAGGTAACCAAGGAGAAAGCTACTTCTAGCTCTATACCTAAGGATGTTTCTCTACAAACTTCCTTAGATGCTTTCGTGGGTCTCTCCTCCACATCCTCAGCTCCAACCACTTCAACCGTGCCAGCGATCTCGGTCGCTGTCACAACAACAGTGACACAACCTGCGGTAACTACCCTTATCCCTACATCTTCTATCCCCATCTCTAGTCCTCCTATTTCTTTGGTCTCTAACCCTCCCTCTATCCCTACTCCTCAGTTTGGCCCCATAGGACCTGAACATCATTCTTTTGAGGAATCTCTGCAATTCTACAAAATGTTTGATAATTCAGGTAATCCTATAACCTTATACACTACTCCCAACTCACCATATAAGCCTGGTTCTGAAAAACTAACTTATCTTTCAGGTCCTAGTCTGGCGACTGTTGACACCAATGTCAACAGTTTGAGTTCAAAGGTGGATTCTCTTTCTGCTTCTCTCAACAACACCACCAGCGCTGTTCAAACAGCTGGTGATGCATTGAAGACGCTGACTGCCACCTGCGCCTCCAAAGCTGATCTTTCTCACATCGCTACTCTTCAGGCAGCGATTGTCAAAGTCAGGGAAGAATCCAAGCAGCAGTATGATGACCTGTCTGCAAAGATCGATGCCTGCACTGCGACTCTTCAGCAAGTCCTCGACAAGCTGAATGAACCAGCTCCAGTTCCTGCTCCATCATTTACAGAAGATGATCGTTCAGCCCTGACCATAGCTGTGGAATTCATTCACGTAGCTACGTCTGACATCTCTGCACTTGAAGGAAGACTCATAGGTCTGGAGGCTGAAGTCCAGAAGCTGGCTACTGCAACAACTTCAACTCCTTCAAAAGATCTCTCCCTTGTTGATAATGACAAAGAGGGGGAGAAGACAGCTGAAGAAAACACGGATGCTGAAGTTTGTGCTGAACCACTGAAGGAAACTCCCTCTCAGGTTGAGGGGGAGATAGCTGCTGATAAAGCCCCTCCCACCATCGCTAAAATAATCGATGATGAAGAGGAGGATGAAGACGATGATGAAGACCTTGATCTTGAAGATCAAGTGGATGATTCTCATCAAGATGATGATGATGACGATGAGGAAGATCCATCTCTCCGGTGTTCTTCAGCCGCCACATCATCAGCGATAGCTTCGAAAGAAGTTATCCAAGCAGGGGGGAGACAAGGATCATCTTCAGGAACCCTTTCCCAAAGCAAAGGTGTATCTGCTGAGGAAACCCTGAAGATGATCTCACTACCTGAGGAGAATCCTTCTCAGGTATGCCTTACTCTTGTTCCCTTATCTTTCTATAAAAATCCTACCCCTGTTTCTTTCTAGCCTTTATCTCTCTTCTTTCCTTAAAAATAATCTAACTTCTTTTTCATTTTCTGACCAGACAGTTCTCTCCCCTGCTTAAGGGATCTGAACTACAAATAATTCCAGCTACTATCGCTGAAGACATAATCCCAATCTCTATCGCTGAGATTGATGAAGAAGAAGAAGATTCCCTGGTCCATCCAGGAAGGCCTTCTCGACCATCTCAATGGTCAGAGAAAGTGATGAAGAAAAGAGTTGAAATGATCGCTCAACTAGAGAGTCAACGGCTGAAAATTCCTCTTCAAACATCCTTCTCAGAGCTCGACTTCCTCACTGAAGTTGAAAGAGAAGAATCTGCCAAAGCTGAGAAGCTGATCGCTGAATGCAGATGAGACGCCCAACTTGCTTTAAAGATTCAATCTTCTCAAGTCAAGGACAAAAAGCTGAAAAGAAAGCCTGTGGAAGTTCAAGCTGCACTGCTGAAAGAAATTGAAGAGGAACGCTCCAAAGAATAAGAGATCAACGATAAGTCTATCGAATGGTGTAAACAGAAGATGGATTATCGCTCTGATCTTCTTCCAATAACAACCGTAACTATCTCTGGTCGCAAGAAGAAGGATCAACTCTCAGTGACCATGGAGATTACCAGAGAGGATGGAACTCAAAAAGCTATGTACGTTTCCAAACTTGAAGGCTTCGGGTTTACAGAGTGGATAGAATTCTGGGATGCGCTGAAGAAATCGAAATCTACATACGGAGGCTACGTTGAAGGACTTCTTAAAGCTCTCATCAACAGAGTCACTTCTGTACTAAATCTGCCATCTCCTATCCCTCCCAATCCCAAGAAACTCAAGAGAAGAATTGGGTCCTCCTCCTCTGAAGACGTCGCCATCATCAGGAATGAAACTTCTATCAAAATTTCAAGAGATGCACTGTTTGGTCCTCCTCCTGATCTTTCAGTTCTGGATTTATCTCTGCCTCCTGGTGGTCCTTTCCAAGCTGGTCAAGTAATTGACAATCCTTATGGAATATTCTTCAGAGATGATGATGAGGAACTCAGATTTCAAAGAGTCTCTGAGATTCCTATCTGTCCTCTGAATCATCTCAAGGATCTCTTATGCTTATGGTGTGACTTCTTCCCTGCTGCTGAGAAAATCAAAGAAATTATCAGCCAAGAATCCTTGGAACGAAGACAGAAAGGAGAAGAAATACCTGAGTATATGATAAATCCTCCTAAGTCTTCTTATAGCTGATAGATTAGTTTTCTCTTCTGTAATCTATTAGTTGTACTTACAGTAGTTAGTTATTTACTTGTAATTTTCATTCCTTGTAATTCTCTTCTTGAATTAATGAAATTTCAGTAAAGTACTTAACTTCATCAGTGCTGTAAAAGATCCCTCAAAATAGTAATTGGGACACGTATGTTACGAGTCCTGATTATTCCATAATTTTGAATCATAAAGTAATTTTCTTCAGTTACTTTGTCATTATCAAATAGGGGGAGATTGTTGATCCAAACTCTCTCAGTGATTTGATAACGACCCTCTTCTATACTTAGTGAAAATTACGTTTTAGTATGTATTAGTGTTTCACCATCAGCGATCAGACTGAGTCTGTTCAGTTATCGCTGATAGTCTTTCTTATAAACATTTCTATGTATTAGTGTTTCACTATCAGTGATCAGACTGAGTCTGTTCAGTTATCACTGATAGTTTCTAAAGTAAACAGCCAACGTAATCCCTGAAGACAAGTCTCGCGTCAACATATGTTCATAGCTGAATCGAAGACAATGCTGCTGAACTAAGAGAAGTCTACTAGTGACCTGATGCGGATATCAGTGAAGCAAAGACAACTCTACTTATACGCGAAGGAACATGAGAAAAAGCTTCAGCGATAGCTGAACCTCTTTATCTCTGAACTTAGAGATACTCAGCGATCAATCAATCACAAAGCTAATGCCTCAAGTTTCCTTTTGTCTATCCTTGCACAACCTAGTACGATGTGTCAAAACGGACAAGTCTCTGCAACCATTCGTACAACAACTCTGTCAATTACACTGTTCATGACCCGGCCGAAAGCATGTCTCCCAAAAGTCAGACTCCCAAAGCCAATCAGTGAACGCCACGTGTAAAGTATCCTGTCATGCATTTAATGCATAGGGTATAAATAGGAAGTTCACCCCTTCATCTGAAGGTGTGCTTCATCCTTGAACTCAATATAGAAACCCTTGTTTTTCTATCTTTCTAAATCCCCCATTCTCTGAATTTCTTGTGCAATTATCTTAGTGTTTCTTAAGTTTGTTTAGATTGAGTCAGTCTTAATCTTATTTCGCAACAAACTTGTAAATTGTATTTTGATTCATCAATAAACAATTTATTAAACTTTAAATTCTGTGTTTGTATTCAACCCCCCCCCCTTCTACAAACTTGTTTAGCACCTTCGGGACCAACAGGTATGAGCCAAGGCTAAGACTAGTAGGCAACACTTGGGTGTTGCCATCGTTGCTAACTCTTAGACTTGGTCACTCAAGTCGGGACTTCAACTCAACGCGGACAAACTGATCACTTGTTAGTGTTAATATTAGATCTTAGACCTCGAGAGGGGCAGATCCGAAATACGGCTTGAGTGATGCAAAGAAGATTTGAGAAAGTCTTTTATAACCACGTAGAGATACGGATTTTTGCATGATTTTAACTAAGGTTCAAATGTCGGTCGATATGGGTGTCACAAAGAGATTTGGGCGTCATTATCTATACTGGTGGAACTGAAATCCTTAGAGGTTTACTTAGTTAAGTCGACAAGTCTTGAGTTGGCCAATGTGGTGACAAAGTGGGTGCAACGTGGCCACGTTCCGAGGAAACTTATTTTCGAGAGAAAAAGGTTTTTAAGGCCGTCGTGTGTCATTTTGTTTCTGACCAAGTTGTTACTACATCAGTCTTAGTTAATGCTTGTACCCACATCCTGCCTTTAATACTGTTAATTCCGTTTAATCGTTGTTTATTTGCTTAAAACCCACAAATATTGATTTTGTTCTCAAAACTTAACCAAGCACTAGAAGTTCATGAAAAAGTCTCTGATTCTTAGTTGACTAGTCCCTGTGGAAACGATCTCGGTACTCTACCACACTTGTAGCGATCATAGTGTCCGGTGTGCACTTGCACCGCCACTGTGGCAACATAGTGGCCACTTTGTGGACCTATACGATTTTCCGCTATCAGCTGCCAATGATCCTAATCATGCTCATTCGCTAGGATATACATTTACGACCCACAACTAGTATCCGATCCCATATAACCGTACCAAGTTGCCACCCTAGGGTCCAATGTCTCAACTAGTTACAAGCGGGAGTTATCCCAAAATTAAGTCGACTCTATACCTATGGATCCACTAGTAATAGTCTAGACTTGTCACAATTTCATTTGTGACCAACTATAATCAAACATATAGTTCTTAATACCATTCATTTCCAAAAATGCATTTTTATGGTTAACTGCTAATAAGAAAATACAAAGTCCAATCATGAACCATAAAGTGGCCATTTTCCATTCGAAATATGTTTCCTTCACCAATATGTCTTTCAAGTGACAAACCCTTTTAAATATGGTCATAGACCAAAATAACAATAATCCAAGTATTTTTCTCACAAGGATCCATTTTGTTAAAGCACAGTTTTATTGGATTCAAGATCATCATTATCTGAAGATGGAAATCTGAAGTCAAAACTGGAAAAGTCGTCTCAATAAATAGTCTAGGGTCCTTTGTAATAAATAGTCAAAGTTTGTTTTTCGTATTTTCATTATTAGTGTTTTTGTTTTAAATAATTTAGTTATGTTTTAGTAAGTTGGGCCCATGCCCATTAGGCTAATAAGGCCTAAGTATAAATTAGATTAGTTTTAGTGTTATTTAGGTTAGAGGTTTAATTGTTGATGGTGTGGTCGTTCAAGAAAAAGAGAGAGAGGGCGCCATGAGAGATAGAAGGAGAAAGAGATCAATTTCTTCATCAAGAAACCTTGTAACCATTTGAATCGTTTGATAACCAATATCAAGTTTGCATAATTGTATTGCTTTAATTGTTTGCTTGATTGAATCGTGAATCACAGGGACACACAATTGGTATCAAAGCCAAACAAATTGAATTGAAAATTTTTCTTTTTCGGTTATGTTTATCTGTCAAAGATTCAATTTTTATTATTGTGTGATTGTTCTTTCAAGTTTTTATTGTTTAGATTGTGATCGATTTGCTTATTATATTGACTGGGTATTGATTGTTTTGAGTATCGCATCGATTTTGATTATCAATTTGATGATTTTTGCTGTTCTTGGTTCGTTCACGAGTCGACACTGCTTCATAAATCAAATCTCTCTTAGAGTGGTTTTTATTGAAATTAATTGATTGCAATCTGTTCTAGTTGGTTAATCGATCGTATTGGCAAAGTTTGGTAGTTTAATTCGAGTTATCTATTGTTTTCTGGGTTGATTTGTGCTTATCTGGGTCGAAAACATCAAGAACATACCGGTCGCCCGACAAACACACACGTCCATATCGGTCGACCGTATATTATCGGTTGACTTATCGGTCGATTTTACCGGTCGATCTCTTTCTATCGGTCAATTCTCTTTACCGGTCGCCCGGATAACTCACAGTCTATACCGGTTGAAGCCTTACCGGTTGTCATAATATCGGTCTCCGGGTCATCACATCTTACCGGTCGAAGACCAATTCCGGTCGAAGACCATTACCGGTCGAAGACCAATACCGGTTGGCAAATTACCGGTTGTTACTTTGCCGGTCGTCACACTATCGGTCCAAGCTAATACCGGTCGAAGCATCACTCAGGTCATTGCATATTATCGGTCGAATTCTTTCCGGTCCTCTCACAATACCATTACCGGTCATAGCATCTCATCGGTCGACACCTTATCCGGTCGACAGTTTCCCAGTCAAATCACTTTATCGGTCGATCCATACTGATTCCGGTCCCGGTCGAGTGTACCGGTCCATACAGTTTATCGGTCGATATCTCGTAAGACATCCCGGTCGAAGATAGTTACCGGTCTTTCCCTACTTTGCGCCAGTGCTTAGTCTCGCAAACCTCTGTTTGCGCCACCCGCAGCTCACGCGAGTTCCTCTTTGCGCCATCCACTGCTCGCGAGAACCTTACTTTGCGCCATCTGTTACTCGCGCAAAGCTCCTCTTTGCGCGACCTAACTCTCGCGCGAACTGTCCTTTCTGTGCCAGCTTCTCTGATTATTTTATCTGTGAATTATACTGTGCTAGTACTACAATTAAATTATTTTTGGAAATTTATTTTTCTGAAAAATTTTGAGTGTAGTTTTATCCAACTCTTGCTTCTAACGATCTCATCTAGTTGACTGTCTCAATACCAGTACCAGTATCTGTAAGAATGTCATCTCGGGAAGCTCTTGCTATCGGAACCGATGTAAAGCCACCAGTACTCTTTAAGGGGGAGTACGAGCAATGGATGGACAGGTTCTTGGACTTCATAGATCGAAATGATTTGGGAGATTACATCCGAAAATCTCTGAAAGAAGGAATTATGACTCCTCCAACCAAGCTTCTCACCGTAGCTGGAGAAAATGGAGAAGAAGAAGAAGAAGAAAGAGAGTATCCATTACCGCTTGGTGAATACTCAGAGGAACAAAAGAAGAGACATAAGGGTGACAAGCTGGCAAGATCATTTATTCTCCAAGGCATACCGAATGAAATCTATGTCAGGATTGACAGCTATAACGCTACCGGTAAGCAAATGTGGGATCAGTTGGAGAAGATGATGATCGGATCGAAAGTCGGCAACCAACTCAAAGTTTCCAACTGCTTGAACAATTATGAAGAATTCAAAGCCAAAGCTGGAGAATCACTTGAAGCCACCTATGACAGATTTGTTACATTGCTGAAATAGCTAAGCAAGAATAAAATCAGCAAATCTCAAGTTGAGCTGAATGTGAAATTTCTAAGCATCCTTCAGCCCGAGTGGAAGAGATTCACCAGACAGATGAGGCAGTTGAAAGATCTAAACGACATTCCACTTCATGAAGTGTATGAAATCCTCAGACAAAATGAGGAAGAGGTGGATGAGATCAAGGCTGAGATGAAGAAAGCTGACAAAGCAGTTGTTGATCCAGTTGCACTTGTGGTCAAGAAGAAGTCAAAGAAAAAGAAGATGATAGCATCTGAATCAGAAGAGGCTGATAGTGAGGCAAAGTCTGACTCTGATGATTGTGATCAACTGAAGGAAGCCATGCTAATGTTAACCAAGGCTTTCCAAAAGAAGTATTATAAAAAGCCTAACTCCAACAGTCAGAGGTACTCATCTGATCCAAACAACTACAAACACAAGGAGAAAGTTGAAGAAAAGGGACCAGAAGAAAAGAAGAAGGATAGAGCCGAAGAGCCCAAGCAGGAAGAACCGATAAAGTGCTACAACTGTGGCAAACTCAGTCACTTTGCCAAGAACCGCCGAAAACCTAAAGTCTGAAACTCTGATTATTACAAGAACAAGATGCTTCTAGCCAAGCAACAAGAGGCTGGACAAGCATTAATGGTCGAGGATGAATACTGGCTCGACCATTCGGACCAAGAATCTGAAGAAGGAGAGAAGGACGAGACAGCACACCTGTGCTTGATGGGTAAGCAGCAGTCAGACGCTGAAGCTGATTCTGATGATGGAGATAATGAAGAGGTATGTGACTTAACTGAATCTGATTTTCTGAACCAAATGCATGCCATGATGTCTAAACTCCAAGAATTATAGTCGAAACTGAAGCGTGAGAAAGGTGTCATTAATGAGAAAAATCAATCTATACATAAACTTAGTAATGATATTGCTGAGAAAAATGTAGTAATTGAAACTTTGCACAAAAATATAGACACCAGCGCTAAAGCGAAGACTATAATTCATAAAGAGTTATCTGAAACTGTTTCAAAGTATAAAGAAAGTCTAAAGAGCTCTCTAAAATGTACTCTTCGACTTCAAAAGAAAAGAAATCTTTAATTGAAAAGGTGAATGCTTTGGAAGAGAAATTATATACTATGGGTCAGTCTGAACAAACCATTCATATTCTAAAACCCAAAGAGGATATAAAGAGAATTGGGGACTCGGTTACGAGAACCCACAATGTCTTAAAAAGGGTATATCTGAAGTGCCTGCTTTGTATGATTTCGGATTTATGACACTGACACCTGATTACCCTGAACTTCAAGTTTTCTGGACAAAACTGTCTGAAGAGGATAAAGCCAGGGAATATGCTAAAAGAAAGAACACAACTAAAGTTCAACTTTCGTTTCGTTATGAGAGGTTGAATAATAGTTATAGTTCTGATAAATCAAATTTTCTTTCAAATGACTATTTTGATATTTACTCTGTAAAAGAAACAGAGGCTAAGCCAATCGAAGGTAAGCTTTACGTTCCTCCTCTAGTTTTGGAAAGTAAAATTTCTAAACTCGAGAATACCCTTACAGAAGAAAGAATTTTGATGAACTTAGAACAAACTGTATTTTCTACTGTGTTCAAGAATACTGAGTTTTCTAAACCATCCAAGGCTTTAAAATCTGATGATAGATCTGGTTCTCTTGATAATGAGCTTAATTTCTTAAACTCTGATAGTGTTTTTGATGAATGTGTTGCTCAGTTTGACTTTACTAACAAACTTCCTGATCATTCATCTTGTGTTGTTAATTCTTTCAGTCTACCCAGTGTGTTTGAAAAGGGTGAAACATCAACGAAAGTTGATAAATCAGTTTCTGTGAAATCTAAAAATGCGAAAGGTAAGAAAAGAAAATCTCAGCATTCACAGAAACCGATCACCACGGGTAAGCCAAAGAAGAAGCTTTCTTTTGATTCTCATCATTCTAACTCTAAAGTTTCAAATGTTTCAGATGTGAGAAAACAAAGGGTTGGAGTTAAGTCAGCATGGATACCGAAACAGAAGATAGACGAGAAAGCTAAATCTAGTCCTAGTTTTAATTTGAATAAAAAGACTTCTAGTAAAGATGATTTGAGTGTGAATGTTGCTACTTTTAAATCTAATCTTGTTGATTCTCGCAAGAAATATTCCATAAAGCAATTATTCCAGTTAGCTCCTTCTAATAAAATGTTTTCAAATTTTGGTGGATATGATTATGCTTCTCGTAGATATTCTGATGTTTGGTTTGGTTCATATAATGTTTCATCTTATCGTTATCATTCTTCCCATCATGCTTATGAATTTCAAAGACAAAGCGGGCCCAAATTTAAATGGGTGCCAAAATCATGTACTGACACTGTAGGTCCCATTTATAAATGGGTACCTAAACCTCTTCTTTCCTGATTTGTTTTGTGCAGACCCGTCATATGTGGTACTTGGATAGTGGGTGTTCCAAGCATATGACCGGGCAGAAGAGTATGTTGTCTAATTATACGGACAAATATTGTGGCACAGTTCATTTTGGAAATGATCAGTTTTCACCAATTCTAGGATATGGTGATGTTGTACACGAAAATCTCACGATTAAGAAGGTGAGTTACGTTGAAGGCTTAGGGCACAACCTATTCAGCATTGGCCAGTTCTGCGACAAAGACTTAGAGGTTAATTTCAAGGCCAAAACATGTTCAGTACGCACTGAAGAAGGGAAAGAACTCTTGGTCGGCACTCGCAAGTCAAACGTCTACATTATCAACTTGTCAAAGGTCCAGGCTGACAATCAAGTATGTCTACTATCAAAGGCCTCGATGCAACAAAGCTGGTTATGGCATCAACGACTTTCTCACCTCAACTTTCGGTACATCAACAAGCTGGTCAGTGGAAAGCTAGTGAAAGGACTTCCAGAACTGAAGTATGAAAGATAACACTTGTGTGCAACGTGTGAAAAGGGAAAGATGAAGAGAGTCCCACACAAACCAAAGCCTGAACCGAGTACCAGCTCTCCATTAGAGTTGTTACATATGGATTTATGTGGTCCTATGAGAACGCAAAGCTTAGGCGGAAAGAAGTACGTGTTAGTTATAGTGGACGACTTTACGCGATACACTTGGGTCAAGTTTCTACGGTCTAAAGATGAGACGCCCGAAGTTCTCATTACATTTCTGAAGATGACCCAAGTTAATCTGCAGAAACAAGTCAAGATTCTAAGAACTGACAACGGCACAGAGTTCAAGAACAAAATAGTTGAAGAATATCTCGAATCGGTCGGGATATTACATCAATACTCTGCTGCTCGCACGCCTTCACAGAATAGAGTCGTCGAAAGGAGAAATCGTACACTTTTCGAGGTCGCTCAGACAATGCTCAGCCATTCTGAATTACCTTTATTTTTGTGGGCTGAAGCTGTATCGACTGCGTGTCACACTCAGAATCGCTCCATGATACATCGCCGATTTCAGAAGACTCTGTATGCGTTGATCAACAACCGAACACCAACCATTAAGTATTTTCATGTCTTTGGTTGTAAGTGTTATGTTCTAAATGACAGAGAGAATCTAAACAAGTTCAGTGCAAAGGCGGATGAGGGCATCTTCGTTGGTTATTCCTCTACATCTACTGCATATCGTGTTTACTTGAAGAAGTCAAAGACCGTGATCGAGAGCGTCAATGTTACATTCGATGAGGAGATGGCTTCTGAGCACATCAGTTCAGAACCCGTAATAACAGGAGTACTAGCTTATGGGCCAACCAGTCCAGGACCTGCACCTCAAGAGAACAAATCAGATGACGCTTCATCGTCTACTTTTAAATTATCTGATTTGGATTTATTATTTGAACTGTTTTATGATGAATTTCTTGGATCTAATGTGCCTAAATCTGTTGTGGTTGACAGGTTGGAAGACTCGATGACTACTCATCCAACCACTTCCGATATCTCTACTGAATCCAATTCCCCGATTCGGCAAGAAGTTCCAGTTCAAAAGCCTACTCCGACAGTTGAAGTTGTGACCAACACCGATGAGACAGAAGTAGCTGACTCAGTTGGATGTACTGTAAGGACTGATCAACAGATTAACCAAGTTGTACCAACTGCAACTTCTGCGACTACTACTTCAACTGAAACCCCCACTCAGTCTGAACCATCTGAAGGAGATAATAGTGGATTTCTAGATGCTGACAATGATCAATCTACATCTAATCCACTCCCTCATGAACATAAGTGGACCAAAGAGCACCCTGTACATCAAATCATTGGAGATCCTTCTAAACCGGTGCAAACTAGGTCTGCAACATCAAATCTATGTATGTATGAATCCTTTCTGAGCAAGATCGAGCCTACTCGCGTATCTGAGGCCCTTGCCGATTCAGATTGGGTAACTGTAATGAAAGATGAGCTGAATCAGTTTGAAGCACTTAAAGTCTGGAGACTCATACCCAAACCTCAAGGTAAAACCATCATTGGTACAAAATGGGTGTTCAAAAACAAGAAAGATGAAGATGGTACCGTTATCCGAAACAAAGCACGACTTGTCGCCAAGGGATATAGGCAAGAGGAAGGGATAGACTACGATGAGACTTATGCTCCAGTAGCGCGTATAGAGGTAATTCGAATGTTCTTAGCCTACGCAGCCCACAAGAACTTCACCGTTTATCAAATGGACGTGAAGACAACTTTTCTGAATGGAGTACTCAAAGAGGAAGTCTACGTCTCACAGCCAGAAGGGTTTGTGAATCCAGATAAGCCTAATCACGTTAACATCTTGGATAAAGCTCTTTATGGACTGAAACAAGCTCCTCGCGCCTGGTATGATATTCTCTCTCAGTTCTTGGTCAAGTCAGGTTTTTCAAAAGGTACGGTAGATACCACTATTTTCATTAAAAAGGATAAAGGCGATATCATTCTTATTCAAATATATGTGGATGATATTATTTTTGGTTCTACAAATCTTAAGTACTGTAAGAATTTTGCAAACCTCATGGTGTCACGTTTTCATATGAGTATGATGGGAGAGATGAATTTCTTTCTCGGATTGCAAATCAAACAATTTTCAACGATGATTTTTATCAATCAATCTAAATACATTCTTGATATTCTTCGGAAGTTCAAAATGGAAAATTGTAAACCGATTGGTACCCCAATGGCACCTGGTACTAAGATTGGCACCGATCTTTCGGGAAAGGCTGTTGATGTTAGGACTTATAGAGGAATGATAGGTTCTTTAATGTATCTTACTTCCAGTAGGCCGGATATAATGTTTTCTACATGCTTATGTGCTAGATATCAGGTCAATCCTAAAGAATCCCATTTGTCTGTTGTAAAGCAGATTTTCAGGTATCTGAAGGGGACTGTAGATCTTGGTCTGTGGTATCCTAAAGATACTAGCTTTGAACTAACAACTTATTCAGATGCAGATCATGTTGGTTGCATGTTAGACAGGAAGAGCACCTCGGGTCATATACAATTCCTCAGAGATAAACTCGTCAGTTGGGCATCGAAGAAGCAATTATGTGTCTCCACATCAACGGCCGAAGCAGAATATGTAGTTGCTGCTAGCTGCTGCTCTCAGGTCTTGTGGATGAGAACACAACTGCGAGACTATGGGTTTCACTTCAATAGAATCCCGATCTATTGTGACTCGAAGAGCGGTATTGCAATTACAGCCAATCATGTTCAGCATACTAAGACTAAACACATAGATGTCAGGTATCACTTTATAAAAGATAATGTGGAAAAGGGAACAATTGAACTTTACTTTGTAAAAACTGATTTTCAGCTTGTAGATTTGTTCACCAAACCTTTAGACGAAAAGAGATTTAATTTTCTTGTCTCTAGGCTTGGTATGCTAAATCTTAAGACCTAATCAGTGGTTACCTATTAAAGTTTCTTATTGTGTCTTTTCTTCATTTCTTTATCATTATTTCCGCAAGATATCTGCTTGTTAATAGTTTGTTCATGATCTCAGGGGGAGTGTGAGATGTACTTCATTGATGATCAATGTTATTTTGAGGGGGAGCATATTTTAATGCATTGTGTTTACTGATAACTTGTTAGTGATGCATGATTTTAGGGGGAGCGTCCAAGTCAAAGGAGTATGGCTATGACTTCTGATTACTTTAGATCAGAACTCATACTTTAATCGTTTTACTGCTTTATGTCTTTTTAATTTCAGTGAATAAAGTTACTTTGACTAGACCTTTAGACTTTTGCAGATTGAGAGATGCTTACAAGATCATATCTTTATGACTTTAAGCTTGACTTCGTGAGATGTAAGACTGCACTCGAAAGGTATAATTCCTTATCTTCATCTCATCTATGGTTGAAAGAAGGACAACTTTCAATCATAAGAAAACATGTTCTTAAATGTTCAAACCACTTCCCGATTCTCAAACAGATTTCTTGAATTGGAAGTGTGATTTTAAATGTTTTCTGCTTCATCTATGCACTTTAACTGCTAAAGTTAAACCATCTGAGCATCATATGCTTTATAGGATAACATGGGATCAGTGTGCTAGGACTTATCTGAACTTCTATGTATTCACGTTAACCAGTGTCTCCTACCCAAGAAGTTAATCCTTAGTGATTCAATGTGAGGAGTCAAAAGAAATGAGTGTGGGATGTGTGACGAGAGAAATTGTAAAAGAGAGTTTTGGTTAGCTGTGAGCTTAGTGATAAAAAGAAAGAGGGTGAGAGATCAGAGTAAAAGAATATTAAACTCTGCACCAACTAATTTCTGAGTCGGGCAACCACATTACTAATGTTTCACAACTTCTTCATGAACATTATTGAAACAGGCAAATAGCCCATGCCAACTCTTGCCATTACCCCACCTACCACTCATTTTCTTCTCAACAAGAAAATGTTTCATTTTCAAAGGGGACGCAACACATATACTATCTGATTTTCATTTGGAAAATCTGGATATTGAAAAGAAGGAAGTATGCCCCACCTTCGCACTTCACTCATGCACATTGAGTCTGTGTTTAACTACTTGTCTCAGTGGTTTACACATTTTGAGCCTTATAAGCAATCATCATATGCTTAATTTATTCCATAACTTGCACGAACACACAAAGAATTTGTTTCTTTGTCATAACGTTCATAGAAATTTCCTTTTTGGTGTTTCAATGATTGAATGGAAGCCTTGGTGGAGTGAACATCATAAAAGCTCCTTTATAATGTGTATTCATTACACACAGTGACTTCGTGTTACTGACAGGCATTTTTAACTGATTCATTTGTTGATTCAGGTGTTACATTTCATTTTTCTAATTTGTCTAGATTTGCAAAGATCTGGATAAACATCTTTATGAATTGACGGATAATCAGTGGTTCCGTTTGCAAGATCAGTGGTAGAAGACATTTCTTGAAGAAAAGTTTTGATGAACTCTTTGCTCTTTTCATCAAAAAGGGGGAGAAGCGTCAACCAAGAAATGGGGAGATCAAAAGTTTTTGAAAGAATGAAAGAATTTCTGAAGATATGCTGAAGATATGCTGAATTGAAGAAATTTTCTTTGAAGATGATTTGCTAAAGCATTCCGAGCTGAAACTGGAGATAATTTCTTTCCAAGAGTTTTTATTCTCATTGTTTGGAAAGATTGCTACATTCTGAAGACGAAGAGGGAGATTGCATCTTCTGAGCTTAAAGAGAAGGATTGAATTGCTAAATCTTTTTAGTAATGATCTTGATCCAAAGGGGGAGATTGTTAAAGCACAGTTTTATTGGATTCAAGATCATCATTATCTGAAGATGGAAATCTGAAGTCAAAGCTGGAAAAGTCGTCTCAATAAATAGTCTAGGGTCCTTTGTAATAAATAGTCAAAGTTTGTTTTTCGTATTTTCATTATTAGTATTTTTGTTTTAAATAATTTAGTTATGTTTTAGTAAGTTGGGCCCAAGCCCATTAGGCTAATAAGGCCTAAGTATAAATTAGATTAGTTTTAGTGTTATTTAGGTTAGAGGTTTAATTGTTGGTGGTGTGGCCGTTCAAGAAAAATAGAGAGAGAAAGAGAGAGGGCGTCGTGAGAGATAGAAGGAGAAAGAGATCAATTTCTTCATCAAGAAACCTTGTAACCATTTGAATCGTTTGATAATCAATATCAGGTTCGCATAATTGTATTGCTTTAATTGTTTACTTGATTGAATCGTGAATCACAGGGACACACACATTTTATCCGGTAAACCCCACTCATAAGTATGAGAATCATAAAAGTGAAAATGTGTATATGTTTTCAAGTAACTCACATAAATATGTAAGTAACCCATATTTCTCATCCTATATGTTGAAACCCTTCATTTTAGTTGAAGGTGGTAAAAACCCTAAAATCTCCAAAAATACAAAATTAGGTCAAAGTTTCACAAACATGAACCAAAAATCAAGGAGATGTGTAGGAGTTAAAATTAGTATTTTGACATGTATAAAGTTTAGAAAAGGGAGTATGACTCAGAATGTGGGTTTTATTGAAAACCCTAGAAAGTCTAGATGAAGAGATGAAGATCTTGAACTTGAGATCTTCACACTAGATACTTGACAATCTAGAATGAGGAATAGAGGGTCTTAGGGTTCCATTTAATATCAATGAATGAAGAGAGAGGATGGGACTTACCTAGAGCTCAAGAAAATCGCCCTTCACAAAGCTGGAAATGAAATAATAGAGTTCTGGTCGGTTGAGGTCTGATTAATACCCAAAAGGCCGCTCGCGACCTTGCCCGGCAAGAGTGAAATGGTCACAATCGCCGGGGCACTATCGCCCGCTCCAAGGAGCTCACGGTACATCTCGAGCGAGAGTGCCAGTCGAGAGTGACATTGGTCACAATCGCCGGCACAATCGCACCGCTTGTACCGTGGGGTATCTCCCTCTCGCGATTGTGACATGCGATATTGACAAGGTGTCATAATCGTGGGCACAATCGCCGACCCTACTTCGGGGCTCGATTCGTTCCCAACGATGCTCAATCCCTCTAGACTTTACGGTTATGGTTTTTGTGATCAAGGATCCACTTAGCCAAGGTAAAATCACGAGGTGATGATCTAACATACGCAAAAGATAGGATAAGGTTTCACGAACATACTTACCGAAATTTCCGGGGGTTACACAAATGGCAAGGGACGGAGTTCAAAAGAGAGGATCACAAAGTAAAGGGATTAGCGGGGGTGAGGTAAAAAATAAGGGAAAGGCGAAAGCACAAAGTGGGGGGGATAGATCTCAATAGGAACTAAAGTTACTCTGTCAAATGAATTAAAAGGGTTGGACCGTCAAGAAGAGTTGGAAGACTTCGACAGCAGACTAGGAATCAAATGGAACCACAGAGAAAAGAAGGGGGCGCCACGGGACAAGGATACGAGAGAAGTCTGAAAGATGTCAGGTAAGTGTCGTTTTTTGAAACTTTAATTTTGAAGATGGTTTCAATTAATATAAGAGGACTAAGGTCGAAAAATAAAAGACAGTGGATAAAAGACATTTGCTTGAAAGAGAGACCGTGCTTGATTATGATACAAGAAACTAAATCCAAAATGGTAGAACCGAAGGGGGTGGCAGATCTATGGGGGGCGGAAGATGGGGATTTCGGGCAAAAATCGGTTGAGGGAAATTTTGGGGGCCTTCTGATCATCTGGAACAAGAATTCCTTCTAATGTGAGTTTGTTATTCAAGAGGACAGTTTTATTGCAATTGTGGGAAAATGGGAAAACAAGAATGGGCTAGTCGATTGTGTAAATATTTATGGGCTGAGGGAACAAAAGGAAAGAGCTCAAGTGTGGAATAAATTGGAAACACTTTGTGAAAGAGAGGACGTGCAGTGGATATTAGGTGGGGATTTTAATGAAGTTCAGAATGACAGAGAAAGGATAAACTCGATTACTAATCGCAAAGGTACGGAAGACTTCAATGAGTTTATTAGGAGAGCTAATTTAATTGAAATTCCAAGGGGGGGGGGGATAAGGTTCACACGGGTAAGTGATGATGGGCAAAAATAGAGCAAACTTGATCGGTTCCTAGTTTCACACGACATCGGTCCACTTTGGAAAAATTTGGGGTCCAAAGTATTAGAGAGAAAATGGTCAGATCATTTCCCGATTATGTTGAGCGACATGTGGGCCGACTTTGGGCCTAAACCTTTCAAGTTTTTTGATGCTTGGCTTAAAGATGAAAGCCTTGGAAACATTGTTAAGGAGGCATGGTCGAAAGAGGTGAATTCGAGAAGACCCGATTGTATATTTTGGGATAGACTAAAAAATGTAAAAATGGCTCTAAAGGATTGGAGTAGAATCAAATGGAGTAATGTGGATAGCGAATTGGAGTTAAAGAAGGAAGAAGTGAAAACATGGGAGAAAGACATAGTAACGAACATCTTGAGAACTCAAGATAGGGAAAGATGGTTAGCGGCAAGAAAGAGATGGTTGGAATTAGAAGAAAAGAAAATGAATATATTGAAACAAAAGGCAAAGGTGCGGTAGATTAAAGAGGGAGATGAAAATTCTAAGATCGTCCATGCGGCTATAAAGTATCGAGAAATGAGGAACACGATTCGCGGGTTAGATATAAATTTCGAGTGGACGAAAGACCTGGAAAAAATCAAGGAGTTCGCGTTTGACTTCTTCAAAACAATGTTCTCAAGCGCAAAGATAGGGTGGGGGCATTCTCTAAGTATGGAGAATATTAATAAATTGAGAAAGGAAGAAACACGTAAGTTAGAGAGACGGGTAATGGAGAAGGAGGTGTGTGTGAGTCCAAGATCACTAAATCTCTAGAGAGAGAAAGTAGAGAGAGAGCAAAGTAACTGTTATTCCCAAATATCAAGTTCTAAATCAGTAACAATTACTCAAGATGAGATTTCGTAAACATATGTATTGATTCCAATCACAACTATTACAAACTCTCAACTTTCTCTCACTACTCTCTCACTAGAATGATGAAACTATATGCTCTTCTCTAATCAGCTCACTTTCTTACAATGACTTACTTACAAATGAAACAAGGAAACAAGGTATTTATACCTACAACAATTACAAGGAAAGCAAAATACAATTACATTGACTTTGACTTTATTAACAAAAGACTTTGACTTTTGATGAGAGTTGACTTTTCCAGCTTTGACTTCTTGATCTTTTATCTTCAATCTTTATGATCTTGAATCCAACATATTTGTGCTCTAACAATCTCCCCCTTTGGATCAAGATCATTACTAAAAGATTTAGCAATGCGATCTTCTCTTTGATGAAGCTCGATTGAAGTAACTCCCCCTTGGAACAATCTGTATCTTCTCATGAAATCTCCCCATTTGATACAAACATAACTTTCTCAACCAACTCTCATGCTTCCCCAATTAGTATGAAATCTTTACAATCTCCCCTTCTCTGATAAGCACAGTATCTTTAAACACTTTCAGCAATCTTCTTCAAAATCTGATCTGATCTTCAAAAATATTAACATTCTCCCCCAAGGTTGTACACAAACCTTTTTCAGACTTAAAAAAAATATCTTCAGATTTAGCACACTTTGCTCCAGCAAATTATCTTCAACAATTCTATTTCTTTCATCTTTCAACAATCTTGAATATTTTTTTTTCTCAGCTTTAACTCAAACTCTTCATTCAGACAATTCTTTTTCATTCAAACTCTTACAAACATTTCTTGAACTCTTCTCCCCCTTTTTGATGATTTGAGCATCGATATCATCAAAACTTTCTCCAAGAAATGTCTTTGACCATTCTGATCTGAGCATCTGATTCTGTGATCCATAACCAAGTATTCATCTAGATCTTTGCAAATCCAGACAAAATAAGAACATGTAACTCCTGAATCAACAGATGAATCAGTTAATATGCATGTCAGTAACACGAAGTCACTGTGTGTAACGAATACACAATATAAAGGAGCTTTTTGATGTTCACTCCCCCAGGGCTTCCATCCAATCATCGAAATACCACAAAGGCAATTTCTATGAATGTTATGACAAAGAAACAAATTCTTTGTGTGCTCGTGCAAGTGTAGAAAGAATTAAGCACGAATATTACTTTTCAATAAGGCTCAACATAGTGTAAACCACTGAGACAACAGTAGATAAACACAGACTCAATGTGCATGATTGAAGTGCGAAGGTGGGGCAGACTTCCTTCTTTTTCAATATCCAGATTTTCCAAATGAAAACCAGATATATGTTGCGTCCCCAGAAAAATATGAAACATTTTCTTTTGGAGAAGAAAATGAGTGGTTGGTGGGGTTTAAGCAAGAGTTGGCATGGGCTATTTGCCTGTTTCAATAACATTTACCAAAGAATTGTGAAATGCTAGTAATGTGGCTGCCCGACTCAGAAAGTAGTTGGTTCAGAGTTTGATATTCTTTTACTCTGATCTCACACCCTCTTTCTTTTTATCATTAAGCTCACTACTAACCAAACTCTCTTTTCCATTTTACCTCAGCACACCCACACTCATTTCTTTTAGACTCCTCACACTCAATCACTAAAAGATTAACTTCATGGGTAGGAAACACTGGTTAACGTGAATCCATAGAAGTTTAGTTAATTCCTAGCACAAAGAACCCATATTTCCTATAAAGCATGAGTTGCTCAAATGGTTTAACTTTAACAGTTAAAGCGCATATACAAATATCAGATGAATGTATGCTCAAAAAGTAATCATGAAGATATGAGCATTTTTAAACATTGAAGTATTTTCAAACAAGTATATTGAATGAATAAACATGAGTGCAAGAGACTTGTTTGAAAATCTGACATTGTATGAAAATGATCAGAAATGAAATGATATAAAAATCAAGGCTTATGGTCATGAAAAATGGATATTGTCTATACGAAACAAAATATAGACATTCTTGAAATAACCGTTTCGAAATGAAATATCACTCAAAATTCATTGAATACAAACGGAGTGTCTTACCATCGAATAAAAATTGTTTCAATTTAGAGACATGGTAAGAACATGTTGAATAAAATCAAACCGGTGTGTGTGAATACTTGAAAGTATATAGAAAAGACAATACACAAATATTTATCTTTGGATACACACGGTTTATTTATCGATTAAGCACAAAAAAAAATGAAAACATTTAAAATCACACTTCCAAATTATAAAATCTGTTTAAAAATCGGGAAGTGGTTTGAACATTTAAGAACATGTTTTCTATACCTGAAAGGTGTCCTTCTTTCAGATATATATGAGATTAAGATAAGAAATTTACCTTTTCGCTCAATCTTAATTCTCAGAAAGTCAAGTTGTAGTCATATAGATATGATCGTGTCAGCTTCTCTCATCCTGTAAGTCTCAAAGTCTAGTCAAAAATTTATTCACAAAATTTATTCGAAAATAAACGACGGAAAATAGTAAAACAATTATAGAACGAGTTCTGATCAGAAGTAATCAGAAATCATAATCCTTTTACTCCCCCTGAAATTATGCATCTAAAATATGTCAGTTATAAAATACATGATAGAGATCTACAACTCCTTTTGGAATGTAGTTCGTCATATCTGTCGGATGCAAAAATTTCAAAAAAAAATATGTACTCCCCCTTGAAGGTTGATATCTTCTTCTAAGTATCTGAGTACACTCTCTAATCAGCCCGGGAGTGTCTTTCTTTAAGCGTTGAAGTCCGGGTCCTGAACTGTAGTATTCAGAAGCCACCTTCTTGACAATGAGGTGCGGGTCTTGAACTGTGTTATTCAAGAGCCATGGTTCTTTTACTCCTCCTTTACTTGTGGTGCTTGCAACATAGAATCAATCTTCGGTTTTGGTACCCACTGGTATTTGGGTCCATTAATGTTAGTTGCAGTTCTTATAGGATTAACTGAATAAGAACCATACCAGTAATGATCACTTGCTTTATGAACAAAATCATATGTATTACAGTAAGAACAATACCTTTTCTTAGATAACCTGAACATTTGATCTCTCGAATAAGCAAGATCAGGTTTACCTTTCAGAACTTTGTTCTTCTTGGCTGTTGATGTATGTACAAATGATTTGTTACTTTTCTTCTCTTCCTTCTTTCCTTTCTTTTCTTCCTTCTTCTCATCATTCTTCTCATCTTCAACTGGTTTCACTTTCCATACTAGGTTCTCTTCTTGATATCTTCTTCTTCTTCTTTGTGTACCAGAACCATCTACATGTTGATCATAGAAAATATTAGAAGTACGAATCTGATTTAATGAATTGACTAACCTTCTTGAAGAAACAGGTTTCATGTATGAGCTTGAAAATGTCTTTTTAAAGTTAGCTGAATTATTTCGAGGTGTGTGGATTTGTGACTCTGGAGTCGTCTGCTCAGTCCCCACCACCTTTGAAACAATCTTTTCAAACTCTTTAATCTTTGAAGCGAAACTGTCTCTTTCTTTTACTAGAAGATCAATCTTTGTCTTGAATTCAGACTTCGTTTGTTGCTCTTTAAGCGCATTCTCAGATAGTTCAGATAACTTTGCAGTTAATTTCCTTATCTCAGTCTCAAAAATAATTCTTTCTTCTTCAAAATCCTTTTCCACATTCTTTCTTCCATCAGATATCTCTTTAAAAAATCCTACATTCTTCTGCTCAATCTCCTTTTTATCCTTTGCAAACTTTTCTCTTTCAATAATGATCACTTTCTCAAAATCAGAGATTTGTTGAGAAAGTTTAACGCATTTAAGCTCAACCGTCCTCTTCTCGTCAGCACATTTTCTAGAAAAATCTGAGAACTTCTTTGCAAATCCTTTCTTTTTAGTCTCAAAATCAGATCTTTCTTCAACCATCTTTTTCTCCAGATCAGATATTTCCTTTTGTAGCTCAGCATTAGCATCCACTAGATTCTTAATCTTCATCTCATAACTATCAACAGAATCTACTTGCTGAATCTGGATTATTTGAGATTCCAAATCAGAAGTCTTTTGCAGAAAATCAGAATTCTCAGTCTTTAATTTCTCAGCTTCCAACCATTTATCATCTTTCAAGACTTGAATAACTTCTTTTTCAAGTTGTTGAAAATGTTCCTTGTATTTGGCAAAAAATTCTGAATATCGACCTGAACCTGTTGTCTTCTTCAGGTAATCTATATGTACATGCATCCACTCATTAAGCTTGTTATAACTGTCAACTTGATCATCATGTTTTTTCTTATAATATTCCAAATGACTTTTAGATACAGCAACATTCATATTTAAATCTTTCAACTTTTTACAACTTTGTGCAAATCGGCCTTCAAGATGAAGAATCTCTGCTTTAAGTTTAGCAATATCTTCTTTTGATGACATTTTTCCTTGAAAAGACATCCTGTTTCAATTAAAGAGAATTAGAACTTGAAAAATGATCGTTAATCCAAATTATGAAATCACAAGAAAAATACAGAAATCTTGAAAAGAAATTTAGAGATTTTGATCACTAAAAGAACTATGTCCCCCTAGGCAGACTTAGCACGGTTAGCGGGTGGGGTCAAGGGGCAACGCCCTTGCGGGGTCGAGGGGCAGCGCCCCTAGAGAAATTTTTTTCACTATTAAAGGACATATTATAGTTTTGAAAATTTGTCAAAAAATATTCTAAGTATAGAAACTCGCAAGTCACTATTCACTGTGAAACACGCAGATCGAGACTTGCGCGTTTGATAAACTCTCAGGTAAACTCGCAAGCAAACTCGCAGACAAACTCGTAGATGATGAAACTCGCAAGTGCCTAAACTCGCTAAAAACTGTTCACGCTGAAACTCGCTAACAGAGGCTTGCGCGTTTACAAAACTCGCACGTCGAAGTTTGCGCGTTTGAACAAAACTCGCTAGCTTCACTTGCGCGTTTCAACTATTCCTCTTCAAACTCGCACGTCGAAGAACTCGCTCGTCGAAGAACTCGCTAACCACTGTTCCTTTTCAAACTCGCTAGCTTTGATGAGCGCGTTTGGAGAACTCGCAGATCGAAACGTGCGCGTTTTAGACCAAAAACCCTTCTTCCGACTTGCGCGTTCTACCCTGATGAATCTTGCGCGTTTCACGAAGAACTTGCGCGTTTTGCAGATCTAGCGCGTTCTTCAAGATGTCGACCCAGAAATTGATTTTTCCATCTGTTTTGCCATCAAACCTTTGTCAATTGGCTTGAAACTTTGCAGAAATGATCGATTACAATACTAGAACATATTACAATGCAAGAATTTCAAAAACCAATACAAAAAGATACACTTTGGATCAATTTACAGTGCATTAAACTCGTGAACAAAAATATCAACAAAAATTCGAAATTTAGGAAAATTACAGTGTAATTGACAAATCAAATCATACAAACATGATTGATTATACTATATGAACATACTCTGATCGATTTCAACTCCTAAATCGCACAAAAACTCAAAATCGATTTGAACTTCGATGAACAGTAAACATGAACAGTAAAAACGAACTTTTCTTGATTTCTTGATTTGATTTCACCTTTTGGATCTGCTTTGATACCAATTGTTATTCCCAAATATCAAGTTCTAAATCAGTAACAATTACTCAAGATGAGATTTCGTAAACATATGTATTGATTCCAATCACAACTATTACAAACTCTCAACTTTCTCTCACTACTCTCTCACTAGAATGATGAAACTATATGCTCTTCTCTAATCAGCTCACTTTCTTACAATGACTTACTTACAAATGAAACAAGGAAACAAGTTATTTATACCTACAACAATTACAAGGAAAGCAAAATACAATTACATTGACTTTGACTTTATTAACAAAAGACTTTGACTTTTGATGAGAGTTGACTTTTCCAGCTTTGACTTCTTGATCTTTTATCTTCAATCTTTATGATCTTGAATCCAACATATTTGTGCTCTAACAGTAACGCAAAGCAGAGAATGTATTGAATGTGTGCGTGTTGTTCTTACAAGGAACAAAGACCAAAGGGACTTAAATACCCTTGGTCAATACAACACATAATTAGACAACTAGACACAATATTAGACCAAGCCTATAAATACAATGATTACTATAAAATCAGATCTAACAATCTCCCCATTAGTAATCATTGGCACTTTGGTCTTCAAAAATTCATCTTCTAAATCAGTACGGACCATCAAAGCGACTTTATGAAGCAATCTGACTTTTAAAAGAAAAATTCTTCTCAGCATCTTTCAGTTTGATTTGTCTTTGCTGCCTTTGACAAGTCTGGACCAGTAGCTTGTGCTCTACACGACACACCTCTTTTGAAAGACCTTGAATGAACTGTGATGGTCGGAGCAGGAACAACAAAAGAATTAAAATTGCTGATAGAATAGAATCTTTGAGTGAATCTTGATCAGCAGATAAACTTTTGAGCTCTTTGTCTCTTTAACTTCTCCTTGACTTCTCTGATTTCTCCGCCTCATGACCTTGATGAGTTGGGTCAACTAGGTCATGCAAATGTTGGTGACGAGACAGCGTAAGATCTGCAAAATCAAAGAAGCAGAGAAAATAGGGAAGGTTTGCGCTACTAGTTGGTGGCGCAAAGCGTGATTTGCGCTAACAGAGAGAAGCGCAAAGTGAAGTTTGCGCGACATGCAGGAAACGCAAAATGAGGTTTGCGCTTGAAGTTGTTGGCGCAAATTGAGCTTTGCTCTACCAACGTGTGACGCAAATCTGACTTGGAGTCTGAAACTTTTTACCTATTAAGCCCTTTGACTCCCCCTACACAAATGCACTAAATTTGACAATTCAAGTTAGCAATTATATAGAGAATCAGACACTCCCCCTCAAAAACAGATATGATCTTTGAAAATATTCTCTTTGTTCACTCCCCCTTGAATAATGCACAAACCCATTAAAATATATTTATGAGAACACAATGATCAAATAATGTAGAAAGAAAAAATATACTGAATATAAATTTTGAAACAACTAAACATATTAAGTTTTAAACACTAAACAAATAAAATTCTACTCAGTAAAATATCACAGATTTATCAATCATTTGAAATCAAATATATGTTGTTGGATACAGAAACAAGTTCGTTGCATATCAAGTTAAAACATGTTCAGTTTCAAAAACTTCCATCAATCTATTCAGTGTGCTCGCATGCGAATCTTCAATTAGCTTCAAGAAAATGCAATTCTAAAAATATAATAGAGAACTTTGCATGTACTCACACACTAAGCCATCAAAAATTAAGATTTTCACAAAGTTATAGGTTTATCGCAACTCAAACATATCACCAAGTATCATGAGATGTGTGCTCATTGGCATCTTTTTAGCATTGTGTACTATAGCATCTTGACATGAGTGTGCTCTTTGGCATCTTTTAAGCTCGTGCACTTTGGCATCTTTTGAATCAAAAAGTTTATTAAGTAAAGAACATGTCGTAAACGTAACTTTCTATCTGACCCTATTGCAGGATTTGGGTCAGCCGCTCCTAGACCAGTTGGCCTTAGGGGACTAGGTGTCAAGCACCCCTTGGAACTTACTTTCCCGGATCAGAAAGGCTACATCGACATATCCTAAACCCATTCATACCAGTAGAACATGACTTTCGATCTGGTTCTATAGAAGGATTTGGGTTCGATCACTCCTAGACCAATTGACCTTAGGGGACCAGATGACGAGCATCCCACGGAACTTACTTTCCCAAACCAGAAAGGTCACAGGTACAAACTTTTAAACTCAGAGATTTTTGTATTTTATATATAGAATTAATCATCTCAATCACTCAGGTCAACATCTAAGTGCTTAACCCATATTTCCATTACAAATCATAATTTTGACTTTTTAGGATTTCCAAGCATTGTAAACTATACACATTCCGAATCACACAATCTTTAAAGCAGTAACAAAAGTTTCAAACATGTTGCTGACTTTTCGACTTTTGTAAGACTTGAAATTTGACCATATAAAAACTTTAATATAACAAAGCAACTTGAAAATTTATCCTAGACACACATTTTATTCAAAAGAAAGAAAATCTGTAAATCATTTACTTTATATAATAAAATTTGTAAAGATTTAAACTTTTAAATTCAATATTCCGATTTTAAAAAAATTTCAATAAAGACACAAAGTAACAAATTCAGCAAATTGATATTTAGTTGGAACAAAATAAAATTCAATTATTTTATCTTTCACATTTTGTATAATAAATTTGTGTCTCAAATTAAAAAAAAAATCGGGTTATACAAATTCAAGAATGAATTGAACAAACTCAGATTCTTGAAACAAATTGAGAAAAACTGGAATAACATCACTATCAGAGATAAATGCAGCAGAATTAAAGTAGATGTACTCACGGTTTCTCATTAGTCAGAATGCTGAAGCATTGAAGACCGAGTCCTAGACTGACTTGTCTAGAAGTCAAAGTCTATGAAGCACGGATTCTGAGCTGAAATACTCAGAAGCCAATTTTCTCTTACTCCCCCTTAACGTGAGGTGCCTGCAACTTTAAATCAATTTGAGATTTGGGTACCCACTTGAATTTGGGCCCGTGTTTGTTAGTTGCAGTTCGTATGGGGAAATTATTAGATTTAACATTGAAAGCACGAGAGATATTATCAGAAAAATAAGCACAATCATCAGATGAATACAAAGCATAATCATCTGAACTAGAATCAGAGGAAGAACATGAGACATGTTTTGAAATTCGAATCATTTGCTTTATAGAATATTTGGAAATTTTATTACAAGAAGCAAATGAATCACTTTTATAAATTCTGTCTACACATCTATCCTCATCCGTCTGAGGTTCATCAGATATCAGCTTCTTTCTCCAGATCTGCCTTGATGACTTGCTCAAAGTCCTATCTGAAAAATTAGAATCAGAAGAATTAAAACTATCAGAAAGAACTGTATCTTGTTTCTTCGACTTATTTGACCGTCTTCTTTTACGCTTAGGTTTATAATATTGATCATTGAGCGTAAAAGAATCATCAAGAATTTTAAACGAAATATTTAAATCAGAAGAAATAATTTTACCTAAGCAACCAATCTGATCAACTAATAAATTTGAATTCGCCTCGGAGTCTGAAGTATTTTGAGAAAAGATTTTAAAATTTGAAACTTCCTTTTTGTTTTCTTGAAAATCAGAAAAAGGTTAGAAATATAATCTGATTTTTGAGAAAATAATTTTTCTTCAAGACTAGACGTCATGAAAGAAAGAATAATACCAGATTCAATTTTCTTTAAAATATTTTGATCTTCTATCTTATCTTCAAGATTGATGATTTTGTTTTCTAATACTAACGGAGGAGTATATTTCTTAGAATCATAAATGATTGGAGAAATATTTTCCTTATCAGAATTAGGAGCATAAGAATCAATAAAATCATCAGACATTGAAGATTTGATAGGAGATATATCATTTAAAACTCTTCTTCCTCTCCTTGATTTTTCAGGAAAATATTTTGCATTTTCGCTTGTGTAAACAAAAGGAATTTCCTTTTTCTTGTTATTTGTCCTTTTTTCATTTTCGAGTTCTAACACTTGCTTTTCACTAGTCCAATGAAATTTGAACTGAGGAGCATAGTGTGCAAGAGTTAGATAATCATATTTATATAAAGTAGGAACTTCGTTTATCACTTTGTTTAAACAATGAGGATTGTCAAAATCAAGTCCCTACCTTTGTTTTAAAGCTTCTTCACTCCTTGGTTTGTTCATAAAAATTGTTTGTTCAGATTGGTTCATTCGATAAAGATTTTCTTCTAACTTATTTATTTTATCTGAAAATTCATCTTTTAAAGTAGTCATTTTAGTCAAAGACTCAAGATAAGTCTTATTTGAATTTTTCAAATCATCCAATTTCTTTTGAAAGATATCTTTTGTGTTTTCCAAAATAGATTTTTCATCTTTCAAAGAAATTTTCAGTTTGTCAATCAAATCTGACTTTTCAGAATTTAAATTCTTTTCAGATAAAAGTTGTGAACGCAAATCAGATAAAGCAGTTATAATTATATTCATCTGAGAGGTAATGAAATTGTAATCAAAATCAGTATATACCTCATCTTCATCAGAATCAGAATCGTCTGACTGATCATTTCCAACCAAGCACATCTGAGCGATCTCTACGTTTGCAGCTTCATCGTCAGAATGATCCAGCCAGAATTCTTCTTCAGGAAGAAGAGCAGTTCCGTTCTCTCTTTTTTCAGCCAGTTCCAGTTTCTTCCTGTAATAAGCTGAGTCCCTAACGTTCTTCACTCGACACTCTATTGAAATGTGACCCGACTTTCCACAGTTATAGCAGGAAGTAGTCTTTGGCTCGGGCATTTTGACTTTAGAACCAGAAGTGAAGTGAGAAGAGTTAGAACCCGATCTTGGTTGGAACTTTTTCTGGTAATGCTGAGAGAGAAGGATCATTGCTTTCTGCAGTGCCTCACCATCATCTTCAGTTGACCCGTTGTAAGCATTATCAGACAATGCTTGTTCAGCCAGTTGGCTCGTGAGGAGTGCAACCGGGTCCACTGATTTCTTGTTCTTCTTCTCCAATTTGGCTTTCTTCTCTAGTAACAAGCTCTCATCAGTCATCAGAATCTCATATAATTCCTGAATCTGCATAGTGGAAACCCGAACATTGTTCCTCAGTCTGTGACATGATTTATTCCATTTAGACTGAAGAGCGTTGAGGAATTTCAGATTCGTCTCAAGCTCTGTCTTTATCTTTCGTAAATCATTCAGCACTGTGTAGAATTTGTCGAAAACACTTTTTAGAGACTCAGATTCTTTGGCTTTAAACTCCTCAAAATTGTTCATATAACGTGTATGGCGGAGTTGAGTTGAGTTGCGACTGATGAACCAAGCATGATCTTTTCCAATTGTGCCCACAACATATTTGGATAATCCTTGCAATGATCAACCCGGTTGTAGACAGAGTTTGGTAAGGCAAGCATTAAATTAGCTTTTAATTCTTTATCAGCTTTCATTCGCAAAGCCTCTTCAGTTGTTGCAGGAGCCTCTTTATTAGGCTTTATAAAAGGTCTTTCAGTTAGAGATTTCATCATGTTATCTCCATTAGCTTGACGCTCGATAAAATTCAGGAACCTATCTTGCCATTGAGTGAATTCATTTTAGCCAACTAGAACTGGAGGACGAGTTTCAGTGCCTAATTGCATCATCAGATCACTCTTGTAGAATTGAGCTTGGAAAGCAAACTTCGCAGAATCCATATTTCAGAAATTCAGAAAAATTCTAATTCTGGACTGAGAACTGGCGCAAACTTGAGGTTTGCGTGATAAGCACGAAGCGCAAACTGAAACTTCTCGTGAGTAGAATGAAACGCAAACTAAGGTTTGCGTGAAGCACTTAAGACGCAAACTGAGGTTTGCGTGAACAAGTTGTGGCGCAAAGAAGCTTTGCGTGTAACACCCGTAAATTCTTAAGGTAAGTGTTATGTCTCCCTTAATGCATTGATTTCGCTTATGTGTGAATGTGTGTCTTGTGTACATTTTATGATCTTGAATTATGTTAAAATGTCATGTATTGAATTACCTTTGTTAATCGTTCAAACCTCGCCCTCGCCATCGAATTTGGTTAAGTTTCGGACTGTTTTGGGATGCCAGCGATTATGCCTGGCGATTGTGCCATTGGCACTATCGCCGGAGGCACTATCGCCAGAGACGTACCGTGGGTGGTTGGATGCCAGCGATTGTGACACGCGATTGTGCCTTGGCACTATCGCCAAAGGCACTATCGCCGGGCTTGTACCGTGGGGGTGGGAACCTCCGCGATTGTGCCACGTGATAGTGCCCATGGCACTATCGTCGGGCATTGTCGCCCGCGTGGTCTGGTTGATTTAAAAACACTTTGGCAGTCTTATTTCTCACTTGAACACTTTACAAAAACGGGAGAGCTCTTCTTGGAGGCGATTTTTAGGGTTTCATCACCTACCTCATTCATTTCTAGGGTTTTGGGTTGTTGGGAGCATTAAGTGGTCATCAAGCTTCATCCAAGTGTCCCCATTGAAGTGTTCTTCAAGATTCTCATTTCTCACCTTCAAGTCTCATCTTCTCCAACTTCTAGGGTTTCCATATTTTCTAGGTTTTGGGTTCAAAACCTAGATTGTGAGTTTACTAAACCTTTGTTAAAACTAGATACACATCATAATCTCCTATTTGTTACTTTATCTCTATATGTTCAAATGTTTGGGGATTTATTCATGAAAATAGTTGGAAGATGTATATATATGGGTGATTTGCCATGATTATTGTTATATGTATCATTATTTGGGATTTGTCTCATAGATACATAATGTGGGTACCTTGATATGTTAAATGTATGCATATATGGGTATTATGATGATTCTAGTTGGAACACCATTTTGGTGATATGTTTATATGCATGATGAGCATGATTTACATTGGGTCTTTTGTTAGACGTCACGAGGATAAGGTGGTAATATTATACCCGTAGTTGGTATTGAATTATGTGGGTTGAAATATACCTAAAGGACCCCTTATAAATGTTATGTGGACGAACCAAGTCAGTACACTAGGAGGATATAGTCTTGGGCGCCATTGTGATGGTATGTGCCTAGACCTCCGCCATTCGGGGAATTTTTTTAGCGATAGTCTTCGGGTGTGCCGGGCCTTTGGGGTGTTCCTTGTTAAGGGCATCAAGGTATATCGACTCTTGGGTGGGACTTGATTGGTGCTATGGGTCTCCCCTATTGACTCCACATTTGTTGAACTATGGTTAACGACTGATAAGAAATGTGACTGTTCATGCATGCTTATTATTGTTCAACTCACTAGGCTTTTTGGCCTAACACTTGTTTTGGTGTCGATGTGTATCTCAGGTTCTAGCGGCGGCGGTCCTAAGCAGGTTTAGATGCTTTGGGGTGAGAGCTTGGGGAATTGCACATGGACGCGTTATACTTTTGGATATAGACCGTTTGGGTTTATAGATGACAACCCTTTTTGTAATCTCTTTTCTAGATGTAGAAATTAGATTAGGTTGTTGTTGTTTATTGTCCGTTAAATTACAATTGTGATTAAACAGGTTATTTATACTTATATATTCCCCATTTTTGGGAGGCTCTTGCTATGGCAATTTTAGTATAACTCATGACCGTTTTCCGGATTTTTTGTTATCCCTATTTTTAGGGTGTTACATTGCGTGATACACTTGAGACGCAAACTGTAGTTCTCGCTAACCGAAAGATAAGCAAACTGTGCTTTGCGTGAGCTGAGGAATACGCAAATTGGACTTTGCGTTAGAAGCTTGTGACGCAAACAAGACTTCTCGTACACAGAGTGACGCAAACAAGGTTTGCGTGAGCCAAGTAAAACGTAAGATGAACTTTGCGTAAGCTGCAGAAGACGCAAGATGAGCTTTGCTTGATGCACGGGAAACACAAAGTTCTCTTTGCGTGATACACGAGAAACGCAAATTGCACTTTGCGTTAAGAACAGATTCCTGAAGTAGATGAAAACCTAAAATACACTAAGGAAAAATTAGGAATATCACGCAAACTAAGATGAACTCGCGCAAACTCATATGAACTCGCGCAAAGATTAAATCTAGCGCAAACCGAAGGCAAATCACGAAAACTTCCAAAAAAATCAATTTCAAAAATGAATTTGATTAAAATTCCTCACACAAACTTGAACGAAAACAATATTCAAACACTTTTCGATCAAAATTTTCGATTAAAAACCACAATTTCAAATTTTCATATATGAACAGTACGTAAAACTCGTTTTTCCAAAAACTTCAAAAATCTCTAAATTGACAATCAAAACAAGTTTTTCTTGCAAATCGATGTGAATCAAAGATGTTTAGCAATCAAAAACGAATCCAACAAACCGATTTTCACAAAAGTTCGTTCAAAAACAATCCCAAATTTGATGAAAACTCAAGAAAACGAGATTTTCTTGAAAATTTTAAGAAAATCAATCAAATTTTCGTTACAAATTCAGGAACGAAAAATACAATCTCTCAATCCTCTCAAGATTCAGATGGCTCTGATACCAATTGTGAGTCCAAGATCACTAAATCTCTAGAGAGGGAAAGTAGAGAGAGAGAGCAAAGTAACGCAAAGCAGAGAATGTATTGAATGTGTGCGTGTTGTTCTTACAAGGAACAAAGACCAAAGGGACTTAAATACCCTTGGTCAATACAACACAGAATTAGACAACTAGACACAGTATTAGACCAAGCCTATAAATACAATGATTACTATAAAATCAGATCTAACAGTGTGGAATGCAATCAAAGATTGTGGAAGCAACAAGGCACCGGGCCCGGACGGATTTACGATTAACTTCATAAAGGATTTTTGGGGCTTGATAAGAACGGACTTGATGGTGGCTATCGAATGGTTCATGGAAAAAGGAGAGTTGAGTGAGGGGTGAAATGTTTCTTTCTTAACCTTGATTCCAAAATACCCAAATTCGATCGGTTTAAATGACTTTAAACCGATTAGCCTTATAGCCATTTTTTATAAAATTGTGTCAAAGGTCCTAGCAGAGAAATTAAAAGCGGTAATGGGTAAACTTATAAGCAAAGAGCAAAGTGCTTTCATGAAAGGAATATTTATTCTCGATGGGATCCTTATCGCAAACGAGACGGTGGACTTCCTTAGAAGAAAGAAGAAGAGGGGGTTGCTATTCAAGGTTGATTTTGAAAAAGCCTATGATTCGGTGGAATGGGTGTTTCTTTTGGAGGTTATGGAAACAATGGGATTTACGGAAAAATGGAGAGGATGGATAAATGTGTGTCTAAAATCTTCCAAAATTTCGGTCCTCATCAACGGTGCACCAACTAGAGAATTTCAAATTGAGAAAGGGCTACGTCAAGGGGACCCTCTTGCCCCATTCTTATTTCTCTTGGTAGCTGAAAGCCTTCATATATTGATGGAAGAAGTCGTGACTAAGGGAATGTTTGAAGGAATCAAAGTAGGCAAGGATGAGGTTCCAATTTCACATCTCTAATACGCGGACGACGTAATATTTTTTGGTGAATGGAAGTTAGCAAATATCAAGAATTTGCTGAAAAATTTGAAGTGTTTTCATCTTGTGTCGGGTCTAAAAATTAACGTGGGAAAAAGTAAAATTTTTGGCATGGGAGTACCGGTTGAAGAGGTTCAAGCATGGGCTTCAAGATTGGGATGTGGGCACGACATGCTTCCCTTTAAATATCTCGGGCTTCTGGTTGGAACGTCCATGAGGAGATTAGACCATTGGAAGCCGATAATAGAGAAAATGAAAAATAAACTCACTTCGTGGAAAGCATAGACGATCTTTTATAAAGGACGACTATCGTTAGTAAGATCGGTTCTTGGTAGTACTTCGTTGTACTTTTTTCCCTTATTTCGGACCCCGATTGGTGTGATAAAAATTCTTGAGAGGGTAAGAAGCCATTTTTTGTTGGGGGGGGGGGGGAGGGGTGGTGAGGACATTTAAAAAAAATCTCTTGCATGGGTTAAATGGGGGTCGGTGTTGGGAGACTTTAAAAGGGGGGGTTCTAAACATAGGGAGTTTAATAGATATGAATTGGGCGTTGTTATGCAAATGGTGGTGGAGATTTAAAGTGGATAAGGAGGCTTTATGGGTAAGGGTCATCTGAAGCATTTACGGGTGGGAGGGGGGTGGGAGAAGGAAATAATAGAAGTTTGAAGGGAGTTGGTGTTTGGAGAGACGTAGTTAGAGTGGATTTTGAATTGGAAAAGGTAGGGATCAATTTCGTAGGATCTATGATAAAGGAGGTAGGGGACGGAGAGGGGACGAGTTTTTGGGAGGAGACTTGGGGGGGGGGATTCGACCATTCAAGGAGGTATGTCCGAGACTTTTCTGGTTAGAGACAAATCAAAAGGTGTCTGTGAGGGAGAGAGGTGAATGGGTGGAGGAAGAGTGGTCGTGGAAGTGGGGTTGGAGGCGTGACCCAAAGGGGAGAGAGGTAGGGGAGCTTAATAGCTTACTTTCTTTGCTTCACCTTGTTGGTCCCGAAGGTGCTAAACAAGTTTGTAGAAGGGGGGGGGGTTGAATACAAACACAGAATTTAAAGTTTAATAAATTGTTTATTGAAGAATCAAAATACAATTTACAAGTTTGTTGCGGAATAAGATTAAGACAGACTCAATCTAAACAAACTTAAGAACCACTAAGATAGATGCACAAGAAGTTCAGAGAATGGGGGTTTAGAGATATAGAAAACAAGGGTTTCTATCTTGAGTTCAAGGATGAAGCACACCTTTAGATGAAGGGGTGAACTTCCTATTTATACCCTATGCATTAAATGCATGGCAGGATACTTTACACGTGGCGTTCACAGATTGGCTTTGATAAACTGACTTTTGGGAGACATGCTTTCGGCCGGGTCATGAACAGTGTAGTAGACAGAGTTGTTTGTACGAATGATTGCAGAGACTTGTCCGTTCTGACACATCGTACTAGGTTGTGCAAGGATAGACAAAAGGAAACTTGAGGCATAAGCTTTGTGATCGTTTGATCGCTGAGTATCTCTAAGTTCAGAGATAAAGAGGTTCAGCTATCGCTGAAGCTTTTTCTCATGTTCCTTCGCGTATTGGTAGAGTTGTCTTTGCTTCACTGATATCCGCATCAGGTCACTAGTAGACTTCTCATTGTTCAGCAGCTTCGTCTTTGATTCAGCTATGAACATCTGTTGACGCGAGACTTGTCTTCAGGGATTACGTTGGTTGTTTACTTTAGGAACTATCAGTGATAACTGAACAGACTCAGTTCGATCACTGATAGTGAAACACTAATACATAGAAATGTTTATAAGAAAGACTATCAGCGATAACTGAACAGACTCAGTCTGATCGCTGATGGTGAAACACTAATACATACTAAAACGTAATTTTCACTAAGTATAGAAGAGGGTCGTTATCAAATCACTGAGAGAGTTTGGATCAACAATCTCCCCCTATTTGATAATGACAAAGTAACTGAAGAAAATTACTTTATGATTCAAAATGATGGAATAATCAGGACTCGTAACATACATGTCCCAATTACTATTTTGAGGGATCTTTTACAGCACTGATGAAGTTAAGTACTTTACTGAAATTTCATTAATTCAGGAATAGAATTACAAGGAATGAAAATTACAAGTAAATTACTAACTACTGTAAGTACAACTAATAGATTACAGAAGAGAAAACTAATCTATCAGCTATAAGAAGATTTAGGAGGATTTATCATATACTCAGGTATTTCTTCTCCTTTCTGTCTTCGTTCCAAAGATTCTTGGCTGATAATTTCTTTGATTTTTTCAGCAGCAGGGAAGAAGTCACACCATAAGAGATCCTTGAGATGATTCAGAGGACAGATAGGAATCTCAGAGACTCTTTGAAATCTGAGTTCCTCATCATCATCTCTGAAGAATATTCCATAAGGATGATCAATTACTTGACCAGCTTGGAAAGGACCACCAGGAGGCAGAGATAAATCTAGAACTGAAAGATCAGGAGGAGGACCAAACAGTGCATCTCTTGAAAATTTGATAGAAGTTTCATTCCTGATGATGGCGACGTCTTCAAAGGAGGAGGACCCGATTCTTCTTTTGAGTTTCTTGGGATTGGGAGGGATAGGAGATGGCAGGTTCAGTACAGAAGTGACTCTGTTGATGAGAGCTTTAAGAAGTCCTTCAACGTAGCCTCTGTATGTAGATTTTGATTTCTTCAGCGCATCCCAGAATTCTATCCACTCTGTAAACCCGAAACCTTCAAGTTTGGAAACGTACATAGCTTTCTGAGTTCCATCCTCTCTGGTAATCTCCATGGTCACTGAGAGTTGATCCTTCTTCTTGTGACCAGAGATAGTCACGACTGTTATTGGAAGAAGATCAGAGCGATAATCCATCTTCTGTTTGCACCATTCAATGGACTTATCGTTGATCTCTTGTTCTTTGGATCGTTCCTCTTCAATTTCTTTCAGTAGTGCAGCTTGAACTTCCACAGGCTTTCTTTTCAGCTTCTTGTCCTTGACTTGAGAAGATTGAATCTTTAAAGCGAGTTGGGCATCTCGTCTGCATTCAGCGATCAGTTTCTCAGCTTTGGCAGATTCTTCTCGTTCAGCTTTAGTGAGGAAGTCGAGCTCTGAGAAGGATGTTTGAAGAGGGACTTTCAGCCGTTGACTTTCTAGTTGAGTGATCATTTCAGCTCTTTTCTTCATCACTTCCTCTGACCAATGAGATGGTTGAGAGGGCCTTCCTGGATGGACCAGGGAATCTTCTTCTTCATCATCAATCTCAGCGATAGAGATTGGGATTATTTCTTCAGCGATTGCAGCTGGGATTATTTGTAGTTCAGAACCCTTAAGCAGGGGTGAGAACTGTCTGGATAGAAAAATGAAGGAAAGAAGGGATAAGTGTATATTTTTAGAAAAAAGAAAGATAAAGGCTAGAAAGAGATAGGGGTTTGGAAAAAGTAGGAGAGTGGTACAATTGAAAGACATACCTGAGAAGGATGCTCCCCCTCAGATTGTGATCCAGTCCTCAAGCATTCTTCAGCGATTGGTTGCTTGTCTTTGCTCTGCGAAGGAGCGCTTGAAGATGTATCACCTCTCACCCCTGCTTTGACAACCTCTTGCGAAGTTGTCCCTGATGAAACGTTCGGCTTGGAGAACCACATAGATTGGTCTTCTTCATCGTCGTCGTCATCATTGGAGGGTTGATCCTTTTCTTGATCAACAAGATCTAGATCATCTTCCTCTTCATCGTCTTCTTCCTCATCATCTTCAAAGAGAAGAGAATGAATAGATGAGGAGGGTTCTTTCGCCTTCTCCCCCTCAGATTGAGAGGGAGGTTTCTTTGAAGTCTTAGCTTCCCCAGCAGCAGCGATAGAAGTTTCTTCAGCTTTCTCCCCCACTTTGTCATTATCAGCGGTAGGGGGTTGCTCAACTGCTGGAGTAGCTGTTGAAGCTTTTAGCACTTGAATGTCAGCCTCCAGACACGTGACCCGTTCTTTAACTGCAGGGATGTCGCATGTGGCATCATGGATGAATTCCACAGCGATGTTGAGATTTGTCCGATCATCTTCAGTGAAGGAGGGAGGCAGCGCTGGAGCTGTTTCAGATACCTTTTGGAGAAGTTGTTGTAGAAGCGACGTGCAGAGATCAACCTTAGAAGAGAGATCTCGAACTTCAGTGGTAAGAGACTCAAATCGTCCCTGAAAGAGTTGAGAGGACTCTCTGAGTTGGACGACTTGTTCTTCTACAGCTGAAAGTTTGGAGTTCTCAGCTTTGGATGAGCAGGTGGCTGTCAACCTTTTCAGCTCCTCACCAGCCTGATTAACGGCGCTGGTGGTGTTGTTGATGGTGTTGGTGAGAGCGTCCACCTTTTCTCCCAGACTGTTGACATGCGTGTCAACAGACGCCAAACTAGGACCTGAAAATGATATCAGTTCAGATATGGGCTTATTTGGAGAGGTGGGAAAAGACATGTTTAGGATAATAGGTTTACCTGAAGTATCAAACATTTTGTAGAACTGCAAAGATTCCTCAAACGTTTGATGTTCAGGTCCTATAGGTAAAGAGGCGGTAGCGGGTTCAGAGACCAAAGAAGGAGAGGGAAGAATTATGGGGATAGAAGTAAGGTTGGGGTTAATCTCAGCGGATGAGATAGTCGGTGGGGTCACTGATGGTGTGACAGCGATTGAAATCACTGACACGGCAGGTTGAGTGACTGCTGAAGTTGTGGAGGAAAGACCCACAAAAGCATCTAAGGTAGCTTGTTGAGAAGCTTCCTCAGGTATAGTACTAGAAGGTGTACTTTCCTTAGTCTTTTTGGCCTTCTTAAAAGGACCAATCGGACCAGCTGATGGTCGTTTGGAAGTAGTGGTAGCGACAGGGATAGCAGACGAAGGAACCGTCTGCGTGGTCGCTGAAAAAGAAGAATGGGGAGAGAGACGAGAACGAAGGAGAGAGATACTTACCTCGTTGGCGAGTGGCTTTACCTCCAGTGATCGTTGACCTATCCTGGCAAAAGTGCCATCATCTTTGGTGGGATAGGTGTTGGGATAGAGGAACTTGATGTACGTACATATGAAACGTACGTACGAGATCTTGGGATCTCGTTCAGGCTTCTCTAATCTCGACCTCAGGTCTTCAAAGATGGCAGTGGCGTAGTCAAAGTTTTGACCAGCGATTACTGAGTAGGCCATTTGCAGTTGTGTTTTGCTGGCTTGATCCAGCGAACCACTCTTCCCGCTCATGCACTGAATGATGTGGGAGAAGATGAAGTTCAGTTGTGAAGGCATCTGAGCTTTGAGAATCTTGGTGAGCTTTTTGTTGGGAATAGAAGATCTCGGTTTGTTTTCCCAACAATAACCCATTGCATCCAGAAAGGAGATCAGCTCAGCATCAGTGGGGAGTGCGTCGAACCCACTCTTTGGTTTGTCAGGGAATCTCAAAGATTTCCTGAGGCTAAGAGCGGTCATGCTCCCTGGACCCAAATCCGTGCTGAAGGAGATAGCAGGGACTCGTTCACCCTTTTTGTTGGTGAGTTCAGTGGCATCAGCAGTGAACCAGAACTGCTGGAGTAGAGTCTTTGAAGGCTTAGGATCCACAGTGATCGCGTAAGCTATGCATGATTGTTTAAGAAATTCAGCAGCTTCCACCAGATGTGGGTATTTGTCAGCTTTAAAGTCGAGTCTTCCCAGATGATTACATTTAGTAATCTCAACTTCAGTGATAGCGAATCGCACATGCTTGGAAGCAACGATTGAAGATTGTGTCATTTCTGTTATGGAAAGAATCATAATAGAAGAAATGATTATGATTTAAAAATAATATGATTACCAGTTTCTCTAAATGAGGGGAAACTGGAAGAATATCAAGTTATTTTTAGGAAGAGAAAAATAGTGTTCTGGGTAGAAAGAATGAAGAACACTTTAAAAACCAAAAGGTTTTTATTAAAAAAAACATAAAATCAGAAAGAATGATTTTTAGTTTTAAACAAAATAAATTATAAAATCCATGAAGAACAAGAACGAGTAGGATTTTAAAAAAATAGAAAGCAGACAAACAATGCACATAAACATGAAATAAACCTGTTTATTTCGAAGACGAAGATTGGCAGAATCAATATTCTGGGTTTACTTGCTTGAGTGTTCTTGAGAGAGAGTATTTCTTGCTATGAAAGTTTTGAAAGCGTAAACCGTATAAAGGAGAGAAGAATTCCTTTTATACAAAGAGACAGAGGAGAGAGAATGTGAGAGAAGCGGGAAAACAAATGCACATCATGACATGGACACGTCCCTCGAAGGTGATTGGATAGAAGAACAACGGACGAACGTGTCAGAAAAAGGCATGTCGTGGATTGTCGGTTCAAATGACGTCATAGTTAAGAAAGAGACGTTTCATTTTTTCGTTTTGAAATTATCACTGAAGAAAAATCAGCGATAGAATTTTCTCTTTTTGAAAGTATCCCTGATGAAAAAATAGGGATAGATTTTCTAGTAAAAGGATCACTGAATATAAATATCAGTGATAAATTTAATTTCAAAAAGCTTTTAATCATTTGAAGAAAAATTCAGTGATTAAGATTTATATTTTTAGAAAATATCTCAACTGAATGAAGATTCAGTTGTAGGGATAGAGAAAACATACCTGAGAGTCAGAATATTTATCAGAGAATGATGAAGGGAGACTTTTGATTACTGACACAATGCATGAATGTTGAAGAATTATTCTTCAAGATTCAGCATTCCAAGCTCACTGATGAGAAAGTTGAACCTTGTCTCATCAAGAGGTTTGGTGAATATATCACCAAGCTGAAAGTCAGTAGGGATAAAGTGAAGTTCAATATCACCATTCATCACATGATCTCTGATAAAGTGATATCTGATCTCTATGTGTTTTGTCTTTGAATGTAGCACCGGATTATTTGCTATAGCGATAGCACTAGTGCTGTCGCAATAGATAGGAATTTTTGACAGCTGAAGGTCATAATCTAATAGTTGATTTCTCATCCATAAGATTTGAGAACAACAGCTTCCAGCGGCTACGTATTCAGCTTCAGCTGTGGAAGTGGACACAGAATTTTGCTTCTTGCTTGTCCAACTTACCAGCTTTCCTCCCAAGAGTTGACATCCACCAGTGGTACTCTTTCTGTCAAGTTTACATCCTGCAAAATCACTATCAGAATAACCAGTTAGATCGAACCCTGAGTCTTTGGGATACCAAAGACCGAGGTTAGGAGTTCCTTTCAGATATCTGAAAATTCGCTTTACAGCGATCAGATGGGATTCCTTGGGTTCAGATTGATAGCGTGCACATAAACAAGTAGAGTACATGATGTCAGGTCGGCTTGCTGTGAGATACAACAGAGAGCCTATCATTCCTCTGTAGGCAGTGACATTAACAGGTTTTCCAGAAGGATCTTTGTTAAGTGTCAGGGGTGGTGCCATAGGAGTTTTCATAGCTGAAGTTTGAGTAAGATCAAACTTTTTCAACATATCGTTAACATATTTACCTTGGCTGATAAAAGTACCTTTGTCAGATTGTTTAATCTGAAGACCAAGAAAATATGTCAGCTCACCCATCATACTCATTTTATATTCTTTCTTCATTCTTTCAGCGAAGCGAGTACACAGAGATGGGTTAGTAGAACCAAATATTATGTCATCGACATATATTTGTACAAGAATTATATGACCTTTTATCTTTCTGAAAAATAACGTATTATCAATCTTGCCACGTTCAAAATTTTCAGAGATAAGAAAAGATGAGAGAGTGTCATACCAAGCACGAGGGGCTTGTTTTAGACCATAGAGAGCCTTATCCAATTTATAAACATAATTTGGATGCTTAGGGTCATAGAACATGGTGGTTGTTCTACATAGACTTCTTCATTCAGCTTTCCATTTAGAAACGCTGATTTTACGTCCATTTGATAGACGATGAAGTCTTTATAGACTGCATAAGCTAAGAATAGTCGAATTGCTTCGAGCCTGGCCACAGGGGAAAAGGTTTCATCATAGTCTATGCCTTCCTCTTGTCTGTATCCCTGAGCAACAAGTCGAGCCTTGTTGCGGGTTACAGTTCCATGTTCATCTAACTTGTTTCTAAACACCCATTTGGTGCCTATTACAGTTTTATCAGATGGTCTAGGAATGAGATTCCAAACTTTGTTTCGAGAAAATTCAGTCAGCTCTTCTTGCATAGCGCTGACCCAGTTTGGATCTCTGAGGGCGTCATCAGTCTTCTTTGGTTCTATTAAAGAGAGAAAGTTTACAAAGAGACAGATATTACCTGAGCTTCGTCGTGTCTGAATACCTGCATCTGGATCACCAAGAATTTGATCTATTGGGTGATCTTTGGTCCATCGCTGAGCAGGAGCATTATTGCTTAACTCAGAGGTTGGATCAACAATTTGAATGTTTATCGATGATGACGATTGAGGTTCATCAGCGATCAACTGTTGAGTAGATTCACTGGAGAGGTTTTCAGACGAAGGCAGATTTGATGGTAGGAGTGTGTTTAAAGGTTCAGCTGAAACCCATGAGTTGGATTCAGCGGTAGGATGTATAATGTTTGGATCATCATCAGCGACTGGAGGATCTGAATGCTGATGGTTAGAGAAGAAAGGTTCAGTTTCTCTGTAGTGAGAAAGCATCCAAGCATTTAACTCTTCATTGTCAGCGATTGGTTTGGAGTTCGCTGAGCGAGTTTCATCAAAAGTGACGTGAATTGTTTCTTCTACGGTTTGTCTTCTCTTGTTGAAGACTCTGTAGGCTTTGGAGACGGAGGAATATCCTAGAAATATTCCATCATCAGCTTTTGGGTCGAACTTTCCAAGTTGATCTCTGTTGTTTAAGATAAAACACTGACAACCAAAGATATGAAGAAAGCTGATAGAAGGCTTCCTTCCAACAAAAAGTTCATAAGCTGTCTTCCCAAATCGCTTTATTATCAGCGATCTGTTTTGAGTAAAACATGCAGTGTTTACAGCTTCAGCCCAAAATTGAGTAGGGAGATGAGAATCGCTGAGCATTGATCTAGCGGCTTCTATGATCGTTCTGTTTCTTCTTTCAGCGACTCCGTTTTGCTGAGGTGTTCTTACTGAAGAGAAGTTGTGAGAGATTCCCTTGTTCTCAAAGAAATTGTTCAGAGAACTATTTTTGAATTCAGTTCCATGATCACTTCTTATTGAACGAACAGTAAGATTGTTCAGCACTTCCATCTTTTTCACAAAAGATATTAGTTCTTCTGGAGTATCACTCTTACAGCGAAGAAAGATAACCCAGGTGTAGCGAGAATATTCATCTACAATGACAAGTGTATATTTCTTTCCAGCTATTGATTGGATGTTGACAGGGCCAAATAGATCCACATGCAAGAGCTGAAGAGGACTTGTCACTGAGGAAACTTGTTTCGACTTGAAACTTGCTTTTGTTTGTTTTCCTTTTTCATATGCTGAGCAGAGAGATTCTTTAGCATATGAGTGCTGAGGAAGACCAGAAACCAGTTCCTTAGATGAGAGAGAATTCAGGGTTTTGAAGTTTAGATGAGAGAGCCTTTTATGCCATAGCCAGTTGACATCAGAAGAGGCTTTAGATAGAAAACATAAGTTTTCAGTGATAGTAGAGTCCATATCTATTACATAGACATTTTCTCTGCGATGACCACTGAGAGCAAGTTTTCCTTTCTCATTTAACACTGAGCATGCTTTCTTAGTAAAGCGTACTTCATAGTCTTTATCACATAGCTGACTGATGCTTAGAAGATTATGCTTCAGTCCATCTACATAAGCGACTCTTCGAAAGGTAGTTGTCCCATTGCTGAGGACACCAAACCCTCGGGTAAATCCTTTACCATTTCCACCAAAGGTCATAGAGGGACCTTTTTCTTCCTTGTAATCAGTGAGCAGGTCTCTTTGTCCAGTCATATGACGAGAACATCCACTATCAAGATACCAGATGCCCTTTGATCCCTGCACACATAAGGAAGATTAAGCGTTGTTTGGTACCCACTTTTCAATGGGTCCTTCAGAGTTAGTGGATAAGGTAAGTTCAGTAGTATTCTCAGTTGATGAAAATTCAGATTCAGTGGTAATCTTCACTTTGGTTAATTTCTTAACCTTTGTGGAATTTTTCACCTTGGTTGATTTTTCAGCCTTGGTGACCTTCTCAGCTTTAGAAGCATTTTTCTTCACTTTAGCTATTTTATCAGCTTCAGTGGCAGTTGGACATTTGCTTGCAATATGATCAGTAAAACCACAGTGATAACACTTTCTGTATCTAAAAATGGTTTTAGGACCAGAAGTAGAAGGTTTTGCAAGTTTAAGATGAGCAGGGCCAGGTCCAAGAAGACTTTTCTCTTGAGATCTGGGAGGAATTTCTATTTCTTCAGATCTCGAAGGTTTAAGGTCAATCTTCAGCTTTGGAGGACAGAGATCAAAGATTTCTATCACAGAGCTAGAGGATTGCTTAGCTGAAGGTTTAGAAGGAACTTTTAGCTTTGCTTTCCTGGTTGCCTTCTGAGGAAGGAGAATGGACTTTCCTTTATCCGTAGACTTAGTGTCTTTGGATTTTTCCTCAGGGATGGGATTTGAAGAAGAACAGGGATAGAGTTGATTGTAAGAAGTGTCAAAGAAGGAGGTGACAAAGGTTCCAAACTTAAGCGAGGAACTCTCTTTCTTAGGATCGTCCTGAGGTGTCCAAAAACCAAGACCAGTTTTATCACTATCAGGAGTTTGAGCATTTATTATCTCAGAGATCTTTGTTGATGATTTGCACCATTTTTCAACATGAGCCTTTTCTGTTTTTAGAGCAGCGATGGCTTGTTCGCGTTCAATACTGATGATTTCATTTATAATGACTTGATCTTTCAACTTTTCTTCTAAAAGATTTAGTTCTTTGATCTTTTCATGACATTTCTCCAGCTCTTGAGTTAAATGAACATTTTTGTTCTCAGCTTGAGTTTTGTCGTTTAGGGCATTATAAAGGTCAATCGTCAGTACATCAACAGCGCGACTTCTCTCAGCTTCAGGTAGAGAGGGATTTGTAGAGATAGATACCTGAGATGATATGTAGCTCATAGAAGATTCAGATGGTTCTTCCACTTCTTCTTTAATCTCAGCCATGAGGCAAAGATTAGCGACTTCTTCTTCATCAGAAGATGATTCTTCTGATTCAGCCCAGTCGTGTTCTTCAGCGATGAGACCTTTACCTTTTCGCTGATAGCTTTTCAGCTTTTGATATTTGTTCTTCAGCTTAAGGTATTTGTCATCACTGGATCTTCTTGAGGTAGAAGGTTTGAAGACCTTTTTCGACCTGCACTCACTAGCAAAATGTCCAATCTTTTCGCAGTTATAGCAAGTGGCAGTAGCCTTATCAACCGGAGTTGATTTTGGCTTTTCAGTAATAGAGAGAGGTTTACTTCTTCGGAAGTTACTCTTTCTTGCAAATCTCTTAAAAGAGTTTGTCAAGAGTGCTAAGGACTCATCAAACTCTGAAAGATCAGGGTCTGATAGATCCTCAGATTCAGAATCTAACTCAGTGATAGTGAGAGTAGATTTTTGATATGGAATTATCTCTGAAGAGACTAAAGCAACAGGAGTGCTTTTAGAGTCTTTAGAATCTTTTATAAGATTCTTTTTCAGTAGATTAGATTGCTCATAGTTGAGCAGTATTCCATATAGAGTGCTTAAGGAGAGAGTATGTAAGTCTTTTGTCAGCTTAAGACATATTGAATAACTGTCCCAGCTTTCAGGAAGACATTCCAAGAATTTTGTTAGGACCTCAGAATTAGAATAGGTCCTACCAACAGTTCTTAGGTCAATTATTAGGCAGTTAAATCGCTGATGAACGTCAGAAAGAGATTCATTCTTACCAGCGATGAAACTTTCATACTGTCTTACCAAGTTAATCTTTCGAGTCTCTTGGATTTCAGTGGTGCCCTCATATTGAACACATATGGTTTCCCACATTTCTTTAGAAGTTTTCAGATGCATGATGGAATGGAAAACTTCATCAGGCAGAGCCATTGAAATAATGGTCTTTGCTCTTGCATCTATGCCTACCTTCTTTTTATCTTCATCACTCCACTGTCTTATTTCCTTAACGACATATCGTTCAGGGACAGCTTCAGTGGTGGCAGTAGCGGGAACCGCAGCTATAATTCTAACAGGTTCATAGGGTCCGTTTTCTATATATTCAGGTATAGTAGGATCCGCACCTTCAAGAAATAGCATCATTCGATTTTTCCATAGAGAAAAGTTATCTCTGCTAAATCGAGGAGGTTTAGAAAGTGAACCATTATCATAGTAGTTTGTGTTTGTGTTTAATGCCATTTTAGAATAGCAAGGAAGAGTATACAGCAAGATCTTGTTTATTAGATTTAAACAAACTGCTCTGATACCACTTGTTGGTCCCGAAGGTGCTAAACAAGTTTGTAGAAGGGGGGGGGGTTGAATACAAACACAGAATTTAAAGTTTAATAAATTGTTTATTGAAGAATCAAAATACAATTTACAAGTTTGTTGCGGAATAAGATTAAGACAGACTCAATCTAAACAAACTTAAGAACCACTAAGATAGATGCACAAGAAGTTCAGAGAATGGGGGTTTAGAGATATAGAAAACAAGGGTTTCTATCTTGAGTTCAAGGATGAAGCACATCTTTAGATGAAGGGGTGAACTTCCTATTTATACCCTATGCATTAAATGCATGGCATGATACTTTACACGTGGCGTTCACAGATTGGCTTTGATAAACTGACTTTTGGGAGACATGCTTTCGGCCGGGTCATGAACAGTGTAGTAGACAGAGTTGTTTGTACGAATGATTGCAGAGACTTGTCCGTTCTGACACATCGTACTAGGTTGTGCAAGGATAGACAAAAGGAAACTTGAGGCATAAGCTTTGTGATCGTTTGATTGCTGAGTATCTCTAAGTTCAGAGATAAAGAGGTTCAGCTATCGCTGAAGCTTTTTCTCATGTTCCTTCGCGTATTGGTAGAGTTGTCTTTGCTTCACTGATATCCGCATCAGGTCACTAGTAGACTTCTCATTGTTCAGCAGCTTCGTCTTTGATTCAGCTATGAACATCTGTTGACGCGAGACTTGTCTTCAGGGATTACGTTGGTTGTTTACTTTAGGAACTATCAGTGATAACTGAACAGACTCAGTTCGATCACTGATAGTGAAACACTAATACATAGAAATGTTTATAAGAAAGACTATCAGCGATAACTGAACAGACTCAGTCTGATCGCTGATGGTGAAACACTAATACATACTAAAACGTAATTTTCACTAAGTATAGAAGAGGGTCGTTATCAAATCACTGAGAGAGTTTGGATCAACACACCTAAATTTGCCTAGAAGGGGAATTAAGGATAAGGTCGTGTGGCTTATGGATCCACAAAAGGGATTCTCGGTTAAAAAAGTAAGGTACTTGTTAAAAGAAAAAAGAGTAGGAGGGGAGGACAACCGATTAGAAACTTTGTGGATTAATTCCGTCCCTAAGAAGGTTGAAGTGTTTATATGGAAGGTTAGGTTAGGGAGGATTCCAACAAGAGAAGCTCTAGACAAGATGGGTATTGAGATGGATTCCACTCTTTGCCCGAGATGCGGAAATTCGGTGGAAACGATTGATCACGCTTTGATCAATTGTGAGGATGTGAAAACTCTATGGCGGTTAACAGGTAGATGGTGGAATGTTGATTTAGAGTCGATTCATTCGGTAAATGATTTATTGGGGGTGGGTGGGCTAGTGAGTAATAATGAGATTGTTGTGAAAAGATGGACAATGATGTTGTGGGGTTTTATCTACGCGATTTGGACACACCGCAACAAGATAGTGTTCGAGAAGGAGCAAGGGAGGATTTCAGAGCGGTTCTTCATGACTCAAGTGAAGGTGTATGAATGAATTAAGCAACGAGATCAAAATCTTATGGTGGATTGGAGTAGGTGGCTAACGAATCCGGGGTCGACGTAATCAAGGAGAAGCTACGGGTACGTGCGGGTAGAGAGGATGGTTGATGGAAGACTTGATCGCGAGAGAGGGTTGCCGTCACTGGCAACATCGATGTGGTTGCTGTTACAAAGTTGGTTCATGTTCGGTGAGCAGCGGATCGAGCCGGTACTTCAGCAGTGTTTTTCGAGTTCGTTTCCATGCTCTTGTGGCATCTGGCTCTATTGATGCTCTGATTTTCCGTTGATTTCGGCAACCGCTACTGTGGATGGGCCTTGATCTTGAGGGGCTGCTGTCCCCGGGCCTGCTGTAGTTAATTTCTCCGGTTGCTACGGCTCCTTGGCTGCTGCACCTCGCTTCCGTTCGTCTTTGGCTTCTGCGGTCTGTATGCTGTTTGGATCAGTGTTCGCTATGGTTGTTTGCATCTCGCAAACTCCATTTCTCTGTGATGCTTCGTTTGGTTCGTGTTTGGTGCTACTGTGGTTTTTCTGTTGTTTTCGGGGTTCTGTTCGTGTCCTTGTTCGTTTTGTATAACTTTTCGGTTGGTTTGGTTTTATAAGAGTTTTTCTTGCCGTTCAAAAAAAGCTATATTATGTATATATATTTCTAAAATAGAGTATTGATAACTCTGATTTTGAACGTTATTTACACATTATTCGTGTGAGTTTTTCTTCCGTTTTATTTGTGTTTTCTCTTTATATGTTCGTATTTCTTATTTTTATTAATTTATTTTTATTTAGAGCTGTTGAGGATGTTTTATGGTTATATGCATCGGTTTTTGGGTTAAATGTTGGACTGCGATTGTGCCTATTGTCTCTGCCCACTGTGGGCACTCTCGAGCTACATTTGGACAAGCACCGATTTTTTTTATCTGGATATTGTGAGCTGATTGTAATGATTTTATAAGATTTGGGAAATCTCTGAAAATCTTATAGGAGTATAGTCATGCTTATCCAAGGGGTAAAAGAATGCTTTTGTCCATGAGATAAGGAATCATGTTGTAGATAAAAGGAGACTTTAGAGAAATATTAAGGACATCAAGAGCTCAACAATGTAGAAGTTACAGCTCCCTTGCATTTTTATTTTGTAGTTGTAATTTATTTTATGCTCTTTAATTTTCAGCAGTTTGTATTTTTATTCTTAACGAAGTGACTTTTAAGTATTTCTCGTCTTCTACTATGTTTTTTACTTTACTTACTAGCTAAGTGCCTATTGAGTGTGAGTGTGAGCTGAACTTAAGACCAATAGATAACACTTGAGTGTTGCCATTATTGCTAACTTTTAAGCTTTGTCACTTGAGTGGGGACTTAAGCTCAATGCGGATAATTCAATCACTTTAAAGTATTAATATTAGATCTTTAACCCAAACATGAGCGGATTCGAAATACGACTTAAGTGGTACACAAAGATTTGAGAAAGTCTTTGACAATCACGTAGTGATACAAATTTTCTATGATCTGCTAAGTTTCAAACATTGGTCGAGATTTATATCACAAAGAAATTTTGGTATAAATCTTCATACTAATAGAACTTGATATTTTTGTCAACTAAGCTAAATCGACAAAATTAAGAATCGGCAATAGTGGGCACTTTATGGGCACGGTATATAAAAATTCAGAGTAAATTACGATTTTCGTCCTTATGGTTAGTTGTTATAACCATTTTCGTCTCTGATTTTAAAAGTTGTTTTTTTGGTCATTGTGGTTTGCAATTCCTTTCCTTTTTCGTCCCTGAAACTAATATTCTCAGGGACTAAAAGCGAAAGGAGTTGCAAACCACAATGACCAAAAAAACAAATTTTAAAGATTAGGGACGAAAATAGTTATAAACAACAAACCAAATGAATGAAAATAGTAGTTTACTCAAAAATTCACTTTCGAGGAGAGATCGGGAATATTTATAGATGTTTTTGTGACATAAAGTTTCTGACTATTTTGTTACTACAGTTGTCTTAAGTGAAACTTACACCTTTTAGTTTTTTGTTTAGATTTTGTTGTTAAAAGCACCAAAGTTGCTCAAAATATTTTCTTCTTCTTTAATTGAAATCGGTGTATTCTCAAACATAGTACTTGAAACTTTGAAGTCCAATCACTGTATATACGATCTCGGTATTTTTACCACTTTATTACTTGAAAGCGACAATAGTATCGGTAAATACTTGCGTCCCCACTGTAGGAACATTGTGGCCACTCTGTGGACTATAAGATTTACCGCTACCAAGTATTAAAAGTCAAAAATCTCTAAAAAATTTACATCAAACTCCAACAACTACTTTATTTTAGCAATTCTAACAATTTTTATATTATAAAAATATTCAATATATCTATACTATATTATAAAGTATTTAAGACAAAGTCTTAAAAATCATTTTTTATGCGTCAGATACTATTTATTGATGCATATTAATTACTTAAAGTTCAAGATCATAGATATTTTTTTTTAAAATTTTTATGGGTCTTCAAATTTATAATTTGTCCAAACATAAAAATATTATCACTTACTCAAAATCATGATATTATAAAAAATCGATAAAAACAAAGAATTAAAGAAAACATTAAAATCGAAATATATCGTGTTACATTGTATTAATATGCTTCTAGTTTAATAAAATATTATTTCACTATCCTAAACACTTTTTTTTAATACATCTTATCAATTACTTTAACATACATTTTTACATAATATTGGATATAAAAAAATATTAACGCTGTGTTCTCGAAACTCATTTAACGATGGAAAGGAAAAGGAGGAAAAGGAAAGGAAAGTGAAAAAAACTCATGTTCTCGAAACTTTTTTAGGAGAGAAAGAAAAGGAAACGGAAGGAAAGAATCGATAACTTTCCTCCCAAACCTTTCCTCGCAAATGTGGGAGGAAAGGAAAGGAACAAAATTAAATCCATTTAAAAAAATTTACTGAAATTATTAAAATTACAAAACTACCCAATCTTTCATTATAAGAATATATTTTTACAAGGGTATATTTGTAAAATTGACAACTTTTCTTTCTTTTCTCTCCTGTTCAAGAACATGAAAAATTATTTCCTTTCATTTCCTTTCCTTCCTTTTCCTTCCATTTCGAGAACACAAATGAAAAAATTATTTTCCTTTCTTTCTTTTCCATCAATTTCTTTTCTCTCCAGGTTAGAACAAAACGTAAATCTTTGAAATCTCTAATTTGACATAATTGACGAAGATTATGTTGTAAAAAGAAAAAAACTCATGGATCAAAACCATTTTTGGCATATCCGACGGGAAGAGAATACAAGAGGAAAAAGAATTGAAGAAATGTGCCAAACCACAAATGGAAAAAGCAATTTAGAGAATAAAGGGGGGTAAAACGAACACATATAATACAGAGAGAGGGAAGGAGGGAGAGAGAGAGAGAGAGAGAGGGAGATTCTTGAACATTGGAGAGATGGGTTCAGATGGAGGTCTAGAGAGCTCGAAACGGTTTCTAGCGACATGGTTGATCGGAGGTGTGGTGGCAGGGTTGTCAGTCTTGGGGTTATGCGCCGCTTGGCCGGAGCTCTCCCCTCTGGCTATTGTTGGGAAGAAGAAGAAGAAGAGGCCCATACGTGTATACATGGACGGCTGCTTTGACATGATGCATTACGGCCACTGCAACGCACTCCGTCAAGCACGTGCTCTCGGTGATCAATTGATTGTTGGCGTTGTCAGCGATGATGAAATCACTACTAATAAAGGCCCTCCGGTTACCCCTCTTCATGAAAGGTTGTTCTTCATTTGCAATAACAATTTGGATATGTTAATCTTGTCCCTTTAAGTTATTCTAAATGCTGTATCTTTTGTGTTTAATTTGGAGATTGATGCAAATGTTCATTCTTTCTAAATTAGGTCACATCACATGCCATGTTTGAAGCCTGTATCTAGTGTTAGAAGATGAATAGGGTTGAAGGACACGATGAATATGCCAAAGGTTTGAAACCTCGATGTATTGATTGAGAGAAAACTTACAATACAGAAAATAATATTATGAGTGTATTAACCTAATCTAGAGAATACAACAAATATATACGAAGACTAAATGGGCTTGGGCCCGAACATGGGCCTGGGCCTCTATATACATTAACATCCCCCCTCAAACTCAATCGGGAGAAGAATGAGCCAGATGGAGTTTGGAAACAAGATCACGAAACCGTCCTGGTAAATGAGCTTTAGTAAAAATATCAGCCGGTTGATCAAGAGTCGAAATAGGAAGCAACTGAATAGTCTTACGAGTCACATGTTGACGAACAAAGTGACAATCAATTTCAATATGCTTCGTGCGCTCATGGAAGACATCATTGTGGGCAATCTGAATGGCACTGTTGTTATCACACCACAATGAAGTTGGAGACTGTTGAGGAGCCCCCATGTCAGAAAGAAGCCAGCGTAACCACACAAGTTCTTGAGCTGGGGTTGAAGGACACGATGAATATGCCAAAGGTTTGAAACCTCGATGTATTGATTGAGAGAAAACTTACAATACAGAAAATAATATTATGAGTGTATTAACCTAATCTAGAGAATACAACAAATATATACGAAGACTAAATGGGCTTGGGCCCGAACATGGGCCTGGGCCTCTATATACATTAACATCTAGTTCGTTGTTGTCCTATAATGCTATGTGCGGCCAATGATTATGCCCTCTTGAGCCAAGTAATCCTAAAAGGGAATACTAGATATAATACGGAGAGCATTTGGAAATAACACTTTCTAGCTTGTTGGTGTTTACATTGTCTCATTTTCCAAGCTTGAAGATTAAAAATGAGGTCTCCCCTTCTATAACGACTATAAGGAGCTCCTCCTAATCCTATCCAAGTAACTTTTTAAATCAAGGACCTTCTAGCGTTTCTGACTAAACTTGCCTTAAACTACTGCTACTTCTATGAAGCTTGTACATGATAGAAATATGGCATATAACATGTTTCAAATTAAGTGTCATTTCTTTCCTATATCCTCTGTGGTGTGGTCCTGAGACGCTTTACCAAAACCAGAGCTACTACTTTAGCTTCCTCTCTGGAACCTTCAACAAAACTTATTATACCGTAGGCTTTCAGCTGTAGAAGACTCCTTTTTGTGCCAATTGGGGATTTAGGACCAGGACAAATGTCAGACTACAAGGATAGATGCCACTAACATTGAATGTGACCCGACAACATAAAAATTGTGTGAAATTGACAGTCCTACATAACCTTTTAATGCCTTGAGGTTTTCATGATGCTCTCCATGTAGTTTTAGGTGAGTAGTGAAGTTCATAGGTATCCATCGGAAGTGGGTCAACTACTCAATGTGGAAGAAAGACTGAGCCACAAAGTAAGCATTGAAAACTATAGATACAGAATATGCACAAGTTGAATATCACACAAACTCTTTGCACTAGGATCCATAGCCTTTTAGAGAGTACATTGAGTCCTACAAATCAATCTCTATTTTTTTATCGGTGTAAACATAGGATCGTAGTTTAATAATCATATTGATTCTTAATGATGGGGCCTTTTTCCAAAAAATGTGACCAAGGAATCATATTTTGGTTTAATTTAGTAGGAATATTATAAGGAATGAAGGGGACAAAGGTCAGACAAACAATGCCACTAGTAAGTTCCTTTGTATTACCTTCCTATATGAACTTACAAAATAAGAAAATACCGGCAGGAATTTAAAAAACATGAATAATATTACCAACGGGATCAATCAAACAAACAGGCCAAGAGTAAAGCATGAAAAGTTCTAGATTAGCAATCAAGTCTCAAAACCGTGGATGTTTGGGGCTAAAGCTGCTGTTGTGGCAATGTGGCCTTATTTGGTGGGGCTAGGATTACTTAATAAAACATGATAGTCTCTAAAGGTTATCTTATTATTGAAGAACAAAGTATGTTGACAAATACTATGGAGTGGTTGACACCAAAAAGAGTGTAAGTGATAGAAGGCCTAATGTAAAGAACCATAATAGAGGGGCTAAAGGACAGCTAGCATATTAGTACACAAGGAAGAAATTAAGGAACCAACTTGCATGAAGTCATCAGTTGTAAATTGATGGGTTCTTAATCTTACAATCCTGTTTTTTCTTTTTTATATTTAGTTCATTATTTGTTTGAGTTTTCCCTTTTGTCATTACCGTGCCCACTTGTATACAATCTGCATGTTTGTAGCTTGCATCAAAAGATCTTTGGCTTGAAATCTTTATATATTTGTGTATTGGAAGAGGGAAGTGGTGTACAGTTCTTGCCAAGCGCTTGCTTCTGAAGCCTATGTGAGAAATTTTCTTGATGATGCACAAGTTTCATGGCTGTATACATTTCCTCCAAGTTATTTGCTTTAAGTGCTACTCTATTGTGTTTTTCCATTGAGGTTCTGATTAATTTCTTATTCCCCTTCAGTTATTCTTCTATTTGGGTACTATTGTACCCATTAGTTAAAATTGAATAGTATGCACTTCAATAAATAAAAGGCAGGCATCTTTTATCCATTTTATAAATACAAATGGTTATATTTATTAGAGCATCAAGTACATTGTGAATATGGTTTTCACTTTGGTTTTCTTACCTCAGGATGCTTATGGTCAGTGCTGTGAAGTGGGTTGATGAAGTTATTCCTGATGCACCTTATGCCATAACTGAAGAATTCATGAGGAAGCTGTTTGATGAGTACAATATAGATTATATCATTCATGGAGATGATCCATGCATTCTCCCTGATGGAACTGATGCATATGCCCTTGCAAAGAAAGCTGGCCGCTATAAGCAGATAAAGCGAACAGAAGGAGTGTCAAGCACAGACATTGTTGGTATGCATTATGCTTTGTTTTAAACCTAGGTCTAGAATCTGTAGTTAAGAAATTAAGAAAGAATATAGTAGTGCGCCATAAATTATGCAAGGTGGGAGAAAATGGGACCTATGTAATGGAAATGAGTTTAGTTGTTTAGCAATTTTTTTCTCCATTCCTTGTCTTCATTTTGTGGGCCCCATTTCGGTTTTTTCTCGCATCACGGAAATGGGTCCCACTAATTGAGAAATGAAATGAAATAGACTAAACTGATGGACCAAAGTTTCTCTATTTATGTGCTGGCTCCATGTGGCTTCAATTTCATTTCTATGCAGAGGATTGTTTTCTTGCCAATGTTAGGTGCATGAATTTTTAAAGGTTTTGTATGCTAAGGTTTTCCTTCTTTTTTATATTTGTTTTTCTTTTCCTAAAAGTTTGATTAAGTTTCTGAAATTAAGTCAGGTACCAACATTAATACTGGAAAAGGCCTTTCTAATTGTGCACTGCTAGGAATCAAAGTTTTCTTGGTGGTGAATAATTTTAAATGAAGACTGCAAATGGACTTGTGCAAGCCTACTGACCTATTTTGGTGTTAAGGATTATCTGATCCGAGTTCAAAATTGGAATTAAACCAGTCATCTCTTACTATTTGTAATATTTAATTATTTGGGAATGTCACAAATACAGGGCGGATGCTTCTTTGTGTAAGGGAGAGGACAAGTAGTGACAGCCCTAGTCATGCTTCCTTGCAAAGACAATTTAGTCATGGTCACAACCAGAAATATGACGATGGTGGCTCTGGCAGCCGAACTCGCGTTTCTCATTTTCTTCCTACATCTCGCAGAATTGTTCAGTTTTCTAATGAAAAGGTGCTAATGCATATTTCTTTGTTTTTGGTTCTAATTCTAACTGATTCAACTATATGCTGATAACTACAATATTTGCACTCTTGATTTCCTTATGTTGTTAGAGAGAAAGAGGTTCTCTTTTGTTTCTTTGGAGAGGGGGGGGGGATGGTGTTATGCATTAGTGATGAAGTGATTTTAAATGTTCCTTGAATATCTTACATTTCTAGGTCAATAATGATTCACAAAGTTGTATGGATCAATGAAATTATTGGGTAATATCAGATCCATGTTCAAAAAGTAAAGGGTAGTAAAGTTTTGATCTATGAAATTAATAATTTTCGGGTAACATCAGATCCATATCTTCTTTGTTTTGATAAACAAAGTTCGGGTGAATGAGAAATTGATTGTCAAAGTGATGCATTTGAAATGAATGTTGGGTGTGAAGACAGTTGTGCCACATAGGTGGGAAATGAGACAATTAGTGAGTATATATATGATTTCCTAGTCGGGTGCAAAACTTGGACCAAAATAGCTTTGGCCCACTGAACTTGTTGCAAGCACATGTCCTGCACCATGATCGACCAGAAAAAGTTCAGGAGAAGTTTCACTATTTTCTAAAAAAATATTTTTATTTTGTGAGATAAATTATGATCAATTAGCTTCCTAATATTCATGAGATTGATTTTGTAACTCCCTAGTATTTGTGATTTACGAAATCGCAATCAGTACCGTGATTTGATATATCAGTTGTCGTGTTGGTAAAGCGGCGGTATAGCGGTAAAAAAATTACGCTTATATAATAAATACAAATATATATATATATATATACAAATATATATATATATATATACAAATATATATATATATAAAGAAGTAAAGAACTTAAGATACAAAGCAGGTCACACACAAGCAACATAGTAATAAAATTTGTAAAGGTTATGAATGAGCTAATTGCACTAGTGGTAAATAGTGGCCAAATAGCGGTAAATAGCGCCGCTAATCGCGAGACCGCTACTGGACCACCTCTATTTTCTCGACTACTGCTAACCGCTATAGCACCGCGATTGACTGCCCAGCTGATGGGTCGTCAATTCATGGTTGGTTTCATTTTACGATATATACTTTGAAAACAAATAATTACGATATATACTTATGGATGAATTGATATAGAAGAAACACATACTAAGGTACACCTCAGGCGTGGTTGGTTCGGAGGTTCATCGGTCGGTGAATCGTTCGACTCGTATCCTGGCCTCCTGGGATGTAGGAGCAGGATAGGTAACTTAATACTTTAGCAAACATTGTACAAACCTAGACTTCGTTGATATCATTAGTGCCATGTGGAAACTCTTCGAACCTTAAGTAACTCAGGATTCTTGCTCATACTGCTATTTTTGCAGGCAGCTGGACCGGATGCACGCATAGTTTACATAGATGGTGCATTTGATCTGTTCCATGCTGGACACGTGGAGGTAGGCCGATAACTTCAGTTCATATCACCTGCTATAAATGAGTGATTTTGCACATTTACATGCCTCAGTCCGTTATTTCCTTCTTTAAGTTGCTATAGATATATTGATCTTCAAAATTGCTAAACTCCTCTTGGATCTACACACATTCCAAAAAGATGCTCACAATTATTTTCAATACTACATAACTTCTTATTCACTGTTATGAAATTTCTTTTTGTTTGCCTCTTTTTTGTACATTAAGTCTTACTACCACAAGTTGAATTTTTTATTTTTTTAACTTGACTAATCAAGATAACGTTACTGCCTCTGTCCCAACATCAGTGTCCACATTTCTATTTTAGTTTGTCCCAAAATAAGTGTTTACTTTTCAATTCTGTCCTTAATTATTTGGTGAGAAATTATTTATTCCCTTATCATTAACGCTGTGTTCTGGAGTTTGGGAAGAAAATAAAATAAAGGAAAGTGAAGAAAAGAAAGGAAAGGAAACGAACTTATCTATTTGTGTTCTTAAAAGGGAAGTTAAGGGAAGGAAATAAAATAAATTTTCATGTTCTTGACAAGAGAGAAATGAAACAAATGTGTCATTTTAAAAATATACCCCTTAAAATAATGGTTTTAAAAAACGTGTGAGGCTTACGCTGCGAGGCGAGGCTGCCCAAAGCCTCGGTTGTCTGAGGCGGTGACCTAGGCGGTCAGGCGTGAGGCGATGGAGAGGCGTACGCCTCTCTACAGTGGCTAAATTATTTTAAAAATGACAGACCCTCTCTATTTCATTTTTGAAAACCTTGTTCTTCTCTAGTTCTTCTAAGCCCTATCTGCTACTCGTCTGTGTCCTTCGTGAGTTACAATTTTCTCCCGTTGTCTTTTCATTTTCTTCCTCGATTCTCTTTGGTTCACGGGAGTATTATGTATATGTATATATTGGATACACTTCTTTTATATTTAGTCTCTACTACATGTCACGGTCACAGTCACACTTCTATTCCCACTTTGTTGATATTTAATATTTTTTCTTTATGAGTTGTGAGCAAATTAATACATACATATACATACATATATACGTTATGAATAGAACAGTATTTTTTTCTTTGTTGCTATATCTATATTTCGTATGTTGATTCTTTCAGTAATTAAGTATGATATATATATATTTTGTGTCTAGTATTCAAGTGTCAAGTGCGTGTGCATATATATATTGCATATATTTTCCGAGTAGAAGCAGTGGAATGCAGATTGTTATAAATATATATTGTGTAGTATATATATTTTCGTCTTGGGGCTTACACCTCGGTCTGCCTCGAGGCTTACGTCTCGCCTCATTGAGGGAAAACGCCTTGAGACACGATTCCACTTTTTAAAACCTTGCCTAAAATGAAAGGTTGGGTAGTTTTGTAATTTTACTAATCTTTTCAAGGGTTCTTATCTCTTTCCTGCCCTTCCCTCCCACATTTAAAGTTTTAGGAGGAAACTCAAAAATCATTCATTTTCCTTCTGTTTGCTTTCCTTTCTGTCCTTAAAATTTTTGTGAACACGAGGATTTTTTTTGCTCCCCTTTCCCCCCCTTTCCTTTCCTTCGTAAAAAAGGTTTCTTGTAAGGGTGAAATTGTCATTTAGTTAATTAAAAAGGTTTCTTGTAAGGGTGATTACACACACCTAAAAATGTGCACATTTATTTTGGGATGGACGGAGTAGTTAAATTTTGGCAAAGATGTATCAGTCATTTTACAAACTCGTGAATGAGATGGTGTTTCAAGTATTGAGAACACAGATCTTGCGTATTTGCAGATTTTAAGACTTGCTCGTGGGCTTGGAGATTTTTTACTTGTTGGGATTCACACAGATCAAACTGTGAGGTATGATCCTCTCTCATCGCTCTCCCTCTTTTTACACGAGAGAAGAATATTATTTATTCCATGATATCTCATTTTTCTGTCTTACAAAGTTGTAACCTTTGAACGGGCTAGTCAAATCATCGTGCCTCCTGATAAATTAGAAACGCATAAGAAACAAAACAATATACTTTGTCAAGTTGCAGAAAGGTACACAGAAATCAAAAACCATTTAATTTCTAAGTTGGTGCTTTTTTCTTTCCAGAGGGGAATGATGAATGGTCATTTTCTTGATTGACTAAAATTTAAATAAAGCTACTTTATAATTGTTAAATAGTTTGAGGTAGAAGATTCTAGAGACATGGTGTTTACAAGCTCATATTGAAATTAGTTTCCTCTTTTACTCCATCAAGAAGAGAGTATCTGCTTCCAACAAGAAATGAAGAGGTTGAATCATCTTTTACATGGGCTTTTAGCTTCTCTATGCTAAATTTTTTGTTGTTATCCAAGTATTTGCACGATCTCTATTGTTGCTTCTTGTGTGACTGACGATATACTTTGATTCTCTTTGTGTTGATGATCTATCATCTATATACGCTTTTAATGATAGACACAATATGATGCTATAGAAAAGTGACACTTTTGTGTTAATTTTTGGAATTTATTTATTATTTAATCCAAGGTTCTAAATGTCATGAGGCATGGCGTGGCGGCGAGGCCAAGCCTCAAGCCTTAGGAGCCACGGCAAAGCCGTGGCATTTTCAAGGCGTGACTTATGGCGTCAAATTTCTAATTAATATTTATTATATATAAAAACGTATGTTTTGTAATTGTAGTGTTACTCAATGAGTCAATAGTAATAAGCAAGTTAAATTAGGTTATATATTAAAATCTTGCAAATACAACATTAAAAACGTAAACAAAAATCAAATATCTCGTTATGATAATTGCGCATTAGGCCATGGCGTGCCATGGGCTTAACATGGCGTGACACACAAGCTTTGGTGCCATGGCGCGCCATGGTGGCTGTGCGGCGAGTCTTTTAGAACAGTGATTTAATCACTTGTTTACTTCATTCCTTTTTTTTATAACTGCGGGTATCCGGGCCAGCTTGTGCGCATCTCGACTATTCCCATGGGACCCTGAAGTTGGGAGCTGGGAAACCTCCCGTGGCCGTGGGGGGGACTCGAACTGGGGACCACTGGGGGCAAACCCAAGGCCTGACCTGTTGAGTTACCCCCAAGGGTTTTCATTCCATATTTTCTTGAGTCGTCAATTCCAAATCGATGCTATTGAGTCCCAACACCCATGCCCATCCTAGAAAAAAGATCCAACTGATTAGTGATCTATGATTTTCCCCACAACTTTTCTCTTTCAAATTTAGCAATCGAACTTGTCTCCAGAAAGTAGCACAGGCACCCCTGCTGCATGCAGGCTCAATAAGTACATATATAGCTTCAAGTAATCCTAGATCATTGTATTTTCACTAGGTGGGTGGTTGTCCATTGTAAAATATAATTCTTTATTGTCTTGGATGACGCTTAAAAGTAGAAATGACACCAATTGAAGGAACCTATTGATTGAGATGGTGGCTGGAAGCAGACAGGATGAGAAGATGTAGGAGACTGGAAAAGATAACATGAGAAGTACAAAAGATGACACAATGTCATAACCTTTTAGAATATAGAATTACTATAACATAAAGCTAATGTCAGGCCAAAATTAGCTAGTGAAGAGCAGTTTTGGTAATTTCATTTAAATAGAGGAGCCGGGGAATGTGTTGGACATGCTTATCTTTCATATCTCATAGAGTTTGAGTGGGTAAGCATTGTCAGGGAGAGTTGGTATACTTCTTGAAATTAAACTGTTATCTGGTTTGTATAGGCATTATTGTATTGTCGTTGGTTAGTTATTTGTTAATTGTTTTTTTAATAGAACAATGTTTGATTTCTATCAAACTTGTCTGATTTCATCATATTGTCCATTTTCTATCAAAAGTTGTCCACTTTCTGTCAGCTTATAACTTCATTAGCAAGCCAGCATTATGTAAAATAATGAAAGCACTTCCTCTGAGAAGATTAGCTGCTGACAATTTCCATTACTTAAATACTCTAAATATGTATGCAAAAGGGTTGGCTCGTTTCAGAGTACTTGCTTGTGCATCTGAGATCATTTGTGACAGCAGCCAATTCAGATTAGCAATTAAAGCAACGCAGATGGTTTTGATCGTTCCAAACCGCTCGGGGTTTGCTTCTTTGGTGGCATCATACATGACATTAGTTCAATGCTGACAACTATGGTCACATTGAAACAAGAGCTGTATGAGATTTTTATTTCTTAACTGTAATGAACATGAGCTAGGTCCCTGATACCACTTGATGGGGACACAGGCTGGAAAGAAACGTACTAATGAGAAGAGATGCTTGAAGACTGGAAGGGGTATTCAAGAGACGAAGAACACTCTCCAACACTCTTGCAGAAGACGATGTCACTCAACTTTTTTTCAAATATGCAAATACTAACATATATACTATAAACCTAATAACATACATGTGATGTTTTTTCCAAAAACTATAAGGATGTAATTTCCATAAATTGTATGTTTCAAATACTTCTCTAATAATTATTAAGAAATCTTCTCCCAAGCCAATATTGGGTACGGCTTGCATAAACTTATTGTTCTGAAGACTTTCTTAATAATAGTAGCCTTCCATGTTCTCATGGATCAGGCCAGCCCTGCATCACACCAAGGAGTTTGAAATCTGGGTACGGTGGTTTGTGGGATTAAAAGTTACTAGATTATGATTCCATCAATCAATTGTCAAGGAAGGGTGTCAGATTTGAGTGTAGGGTTTGTCCATTGCTTAGGGTTTCTTAGGATTACGGTTCAAGTAGGATTTCTGCTAATTGTCATAAAAATTGATTCTGTAGCCATTTTATCTGTACAGAAAAAAAGACTAATTGCACATTTATAATAGGCCAAATGTTCTGGGGATGCATGATTAGTATATAGAGGATTATTATAGTTTTTAATGGGCGTCAATGCGTTGAATATGTCAGACCTTGTTCCCCACGCCCAATTGAACTCTTCGGTTTTCCATGCTGCCAGTAGATGCAAGGTTACATGTTTTTAGATGTTCCAGATAATTAGTATACACCTTGTGCCCATGTTTTGCTTGGTTTCTCGCTTGCTTGGCAAGTGTTCATATTGCAAGATGGTATCTTTGTTGGTGGGCTTGTCGTAGAAGTTTCTATTTTTCTCACCACATAAATGTGAAGGTTATGAATGATGCTTAATTTCTTATATTAATTTATGTGGTTTATGGTGTGACTGATAATTGATGCTTGAGATGGCGGTCAAGTTAGTCAATGTGAATTTCCTTCTGTCTTGCAATGACCGTCATGTCCCCATCCTCAAAAACTGGAAAATGAAAAGGACAATGGAAGACCTGGATAAAAAGGAAAATTTGTTTGTTTCTTGTTGTATGAGTTTTTGGCTGAGAAGCTTACATGAAGTGTTTCATCATATCCTTCTTTTTTGTTTTAATGGTTTATATAGTGCCAATAGAGGAGCGCACCGCCCTATCATGAATCTCCATGAGCGAAGCCTAAGCGTTTTGGCTTGTCGGTATGTGGATGAGGTGATTATTGGTGCTCCATGGGAGGTCTCGAGGGACATGGTGAGTTACATCTCAATTTAGGATTTTTACTTGCTTTCCTTCACGAGATAGAGCATTTACTCATTCTATGTCCTAATAAAAAGAACTACATTTTGGTGCTCAAGTCCATACATATTACTTTAATTTTAAATTGGATGGATTTCTGTTGCATCTTTTAACTCCTAGCATTTTTTTTTTCAATTTGTATTGCCGCTGTAAAGAGTAATCTAGTAATTATTATTACTCACTTTGTTTTTTAAATCATTTTCTATTTGTGATTGTGTGTGAAATTTCTGTTTGACCGCAAAAGTCAAAATGTACTCCTGCTCACATAGACATTGGAAAGAGAGAAAAGGGGGGGGGGGTCAGATCCTCCATGCATTTTTCATTCTTTTTACATTACTAATTTTATTTTTCAATTGATAAATGCCTTATTTTTTATGTATAAATGCCTTGTCTTATCATTTCTTTTTATTACTTTTTTATATATCTGGAACCTGATCACCAAAGTTCATGGATCTACCGTCTGTGTGAAACTGGGAACAAAAGGGTGTATCAAGTTCATGAGGTCAATTCTGTTCTAGTCGTAGATTTCCGCTCTATCTTTCCTTCTAGACCAACCAATTCCAGTAAATCAATCACTAATATGCCTTAGTGAATACCAAAAATTATTCTGGGTTCTTTAAATTCTAAGTCAATACATAGTACTTCTCATGTGAAACGTTCCACCCTTGTTGGCGCTTTTGTTTAGACTTTAGAGATAGCTTTTTTTGCAGGAACTATTGCTGTAAATGGAGTGAAGGAAATATGTCTCCACATTGAATATATCTGGAACACTTGTATGTGCATCCTACAAATATGATACAGATTTCACATAATGCAGAATGACTGAATATCCTGAAAAACTTTATTCCTTATTAGGAAGAATTCATGAAATGCAGAAAGTATAAAAACAATTTAGATTGGTTTAAATCTGACTCATAGAGCTACCAAGTGTGTCAAAATATAATAAGTATTACTACTACATTCTTAAGCTCCTTTCAATGATCTCCAATAAAGACCCATTTATTCATTAACAATCATTACCAGATACTGGTGAGATTGATGATCGTCCACAAGTTATCTCAGTTTTTATCTTTTAGGTATTTGTAGTCAAAGACTTCTATAAACTACATGTCAAGTCAAATATTGGATATGTTTTGTTCAGATTCTTAAATAAAAGTGTTGTTTTGAACTTAAAGAATACCCAAAACGAAAGACTTAACAGCATTCAGATGGAGATAATAATGCATGCCTAAAAGTAAACTTTGTGATTTTCATGGCACCGAGGTGGAGTAGATTATCATGTTTTTTTTTTAATTAGCAGCCACCTACTTTATACTTGTTAGGAATGGGATTTAATATGTAAGTGTTAGACCTACACATGAGCGTGGTTTAATATATAGGGTTTATGTTTAGCAATTATCAGTAAAGTAGACCAAAAAATAGTATTTCCATATTTAAAATAGGCGATGATAGTATTTCCATAATTAAACATCTCTGTAAATAGGGATTAGGAGAAGTCCAAGTATCATGCTTTATTTGGTAATAGAAGGTGAAAAACTAAGTTCAACAAGTCGTTTCTAAGGAACTTCACCTCTTCCTTCCCCAGGTTACTGGATCTTGGGAGAGAACCTACCTCTTGAAAGTAGGTTATTATGTATTGGTAGTTTGTTTTATTAATAAAATCATGTCGAGTTTTACCAATTCAGTATCAAGGCTAGTACAACACGATGGTTAGTAGAATAGGCAATCTTGTTCCAACCCCATATTAGGCGGCCTTAGGGGCCGTTTACTAAACGCTTACTGGGTAAGCGCTTAATAATATTATATACCTTATTGATTAAGCATGACGAGGACCAAGAAGCTTATCCGGTAAGAGACAAGGGAAGGACCGAGAGTCTTACCCGGTAAGTGTGGGAAATGACTCTTACCTGGTAAGAGCTTACCGGGTTTTAAATGTTTACCAACAATCCATTTTCATGGCCAAGGGTGTACACGATAAGGTAAATGAAGGTGAATCTCTTGCCGGTACGCGTTTACCTAGTAATAATTTGGTAAACAGCCCCTTAGTTGTTCTTACCCAACACGATTTTTTATGTAGGGTTTATGCCTACGTTTATTAGTAAATTTGGGAATAATAATACTATAACCATTATCTAGCAACTCTATAAATATGTTGGATTTGGTGATAGGAGTGAATATTGGATTCAACATCCTGGGAGAAAACCTACCTCTCCAAAGTAGGTAATTTTTTTATCCTTTTTTTAGTTAAATAAAACAGTTTCAGATTCTACCAATATGATATGGATGTGGATATAGGCATGTGGGTATAAAACCAAACCAAACCAACCAAACCGATCGTACCCAATATATTCCAACGAGAAGTAGGGTCAGGAGGGAGGTAGGATGTACGTCATGGGTATGTCAAACCCAAAACAACCAAATATGCTGCAGGAATGTAGATACCAATATGGATGGCCCTGAAATCATAATACATACTTTCACCAGATATGGATTTGGACATATTGACAAATATTTGAATATTCATTTACAACCAATGGTTTCCTATTTACTTCTTTTGGTAAGATTCCATAAATTTGGAACCAGGGAAACTTCCTTCTCTTGAAGTCAGTTACGAGGTATATGTAATTCAGATTCACCTGAACAGGCCAACCATGTCATCATATATCCTCGAGCAAGAGCCCTGCAGCAATTGAAGCCAACATCGATAAAAATTCTCTACATTTATCCTCTTGTCACTTTTGTAACAAAGTGAAATTTGTTGTGATGCAGATCACGACCTTCAATATCTCTTTAATTGTCCATGGGACAGTGGCAGAAGATGATGATTTTGAAAAGGTATGCAAAAGTTTGCTGATAGCATTGTTTTTCCCCCAATAACATGAGTTTGAAGATCTTTTGACGTATTCTGTGATTCACCTCGCAGAACGAACGCAATCCATATGATGTTCCAAAGAGTATGGGCATATTTAAAGTGTTAGAAAGTCCTCTGGACATCACAACCAGCACAATAATAAAGAGGATTGTATCAAATCATGAGGCTTATCAGGTTCCATAATTTCCCATGAGATGTGTCACTTCATAAGCAGTCACTACACTAAAAGTGCATGCCTTAAAACATCATTGGGTATCTGTTACCAAATTTCTTATAGCTTGATAGCAATTATGAACACCATTCACAAATCAATAAATATAAAAACTTGTGTGCTGTTGAAGCTAACTGTGGACTTGTGATTTTTTGGTTCAGAAACGTAACGAAAGGAAGGGAGAAAGCGAGAGAAGGTATTATGAGGGTAAAAGTTACGTATCGGGTGATTGATCTACTTCAAAGTGGCCGATGTATGAGTCGGGCGAATATATACACATGAAATCAGATTTTTAAGGTACCTCTCTGAGTAGTGAATAGCTCTTCTCGCCAATACAATTTTGTTTTCCGGGTGTTGGAAGATGGGCAGTTGAATCTTGACTGCATATCTGCATGTAGGATTTATGTAGATTACTTTTAACCCCTACCTTGACCCTGTTACTGGGGCTAAAAGTTGTTTCTTGATGCCCAAAGTTTGTGTTGTCTTTGTAATAATGATATTTGTGGATGTTATAAATGTATTCCTTTGATGTTGTGATAAAAAGGCAACTTCTTGCCTTCTTCATCCTCATCTCAACTCCGTTGTGCTACAGTTGTGTTTATTTGCGTTTTGGTAAGCGGATAAGACTGTACAATACTAGTTTGGACAAAGAGAATGAGGTAGGCGGGTGAAAGAATTGTGCAAGGTTTTAAGGTTTTAATTTAATATGGGTGTTGAGTAATTTATTAATTTTGTTTCATCCCCCTTATTTTTGTTCCACCTATTTTGGTGAGACAAATACATATTTTTTTTGTTCTATTCTATCATGTTATAGTTTGGGAAACAAGTTTTTCATCTTACTCTGATTGACCCTCTGCTACAAAATCAACCCTAAATGTTATGACTCCATCTGGAAGAATCAAGCACTTGAGTAATTGCAAGCCTACTTTAGAAACTGTTTTGCAAACTGATAGCCATTTACTTGGACATATGAGTGAGAATTAAATGGGTGACACTTGAAAGGAATGAATAATCCCATAAGCAAAGAAAGTGTGTAAGATATCTCCAAGCTATTATTTGTATAAATGTTTTTTCCTACCTTTAAAGAATACTTTATATTGGATCATGTTTTCGAAATGGGCTCGACACGGTTGAGTAGCCAATATATATTGTATCTAATATCTCTCACTAAGGTGCCGTTTGTTTTTTAAGAGGTCTAAAGTCTGAAGTCTTATTTTAGTTACGATTAATAAGAGGTGGTGTGTAAAAAAGTTTGAACGATTCAGACTTAATTGCCATTAAGAGGGTTTTTTTTTTAAAAACAAACAACCCCTAACACTTTGTCTGTATAATTATTGCTTTAGCTTTTGAACATTGTTGTAACATTGAATTCATGGCCAAAGGAACCTTTCACCCCTCAAGGTTGCACTAAAGGATCTTTGACATCTCTCTCATTTTGAATAATGGAGCCTAAATACATGAAATTGATCGTCTAGAGCGTCATTTGCCCCCCCCCCCCCCTCCCCCCCTCAACTAATTCGTCGCAACATTACGTGCTGAAATTGCACCATTGGTATTTCGTTTTGACCGACAAATGCACAAGCCTTTTATTAGCAATGCCGCCTTCCATGCTCCAACATAGCATCGCCTCTCTTTCCATATCTATTATAAGTGCGTTATCATCAGCAAATAACATACACCATGGAATACCCCCTTGAATCCCACATGAGATATCTTCCAAAATCACAACAATGAAGGAATAGACCTAAGTCGATCATTGGTGCAACCACTGGAAATCCTATTACACACCCATTAGGATCCTAACACATGTCCTTGTTCACACAAACATACCTTCATGATACCCTCTCCCCTTTCCTCCAAACTCTTCCAAATCACGTCTTGGAGTCTATCATAGGCCTGGCTTGAACACTATATGTACGTCCCGAATGTGATCTTTATAATTTTTAATGAGGTGTTTGGTATAACACCAATGTTTTCCACCGCACCTTGAACAAAGTGATGGGTACTTGCCGTTGCATTGAGTCTATTGGTTGGATTCCCCATGGGTATTACGCATCCAATATTAATAATTATTTATTTTTGAACTTGATTCAAAGCCTAAGTTTATTAATATTTTCTGTTTAGCTCTGGAGTTGTATCTTTAGGGAATATAAAGGTAAACTTTTAGACTATCGGGGCATGAATGTTATTATTTGAATCCACATTTATTTGATAATAATAATTAAGAAGAAAATGGTTAGTCCAAAATAATTAAGAAAAGAAAATCGGGAGGGACAACATAGAACAAACTCACTTTCCCACGTTTGATGCGACATGAGACAGGACAAAAACTCTTGTCACATGTTTGGTACGACATGAAATAAGAACAAAGACTGAGAGAGAGTGGGACAAAAAAGGGTTTTTTTTGTTCCATCTTTGGTGGAATAAGATGGGACAAAGATGAGCCAAAAACTAATATCGTGTATTGCACAAACATACCTTCATGATACCCCCCCTTCCTCCAAACTCTTCCAAATCACGTCTTGGAGTCTATCATAGGCCTTCTCTAGGACTATGAACACTATGTGTAGGTCCCAAATGTGATCTCTATAATTTTTAGTGAGGCGTTTGGTATGAACCTGAATTGGTTTTATAATCACCAATGTTTTCCACCGCACCTTAAACAAAGTGATGGGCACTTGCCATTGCATTGAGTCTACTCCCCATGGGTATTACACATCTAATATTACTAATTATTTATTATTGAACTTGATTCAAAGCCTAAGTTTATTAATATTTTTTGTATAACTCTAGATTTGTATCTTTAGGACATAAAGGTAAGCTTCTAGACTATCGGGGCATGAATGTAATTATTTGAATCCACATTTATTTGATAATAATAATCAAGAAGAAAATAATTAGTCCAAAAGAAATTAAGAAAAGAAAAATCGGGAAAATTGTATCCATCCATAGTAAAGTTGTGTTTGGTACAAGGGACAACACAGAACAAAACTCACTTTTCCACGTTTGACGCGACATGAGACAAGATAAAAATTCATTGTCACATGTTTGGTGCGACATGATACAAGAACAAGGACTGGGACAAATTGGGACAAAAAAAGGTATTTTTTGTTCCACCTTTGGGACAAAGTTGAGACACAAACTAATATCCAGTATTGCACAAACATACCTTCACGATATCCCCCCCCCCCTCCTCCAAACTCTTCCAAATCACCTCTTGGAGTCTATCATAGGCCTTCTCTAGGCATATGAACACTATGTGTAGGTCCCGAATGTTATCTCTATAATTTTTAATGGGGCATTTGGTATGAACCTGAATTGGTTTTTATCACCAATGTTTTACACCGCACCTTAAAAAAAGTGATGGGCACTTGCCATTGCATTGAGTCTATTGGTTGGATTCCCTATGGGTATTGCACATCCAGTTTTAATAATTATTTATTATTGAACTTGATTCGAAGCTTAAGTTTATTAATATTTTTTGTTTAACTCTGGAGTTGTATCTTTAGGGCATATAAAGGAAAGCTTCTAGACTATCGGGGAATGAATGTAATTACTTGAATCCACATTCATTTGATGATTGTAACACCCGGATTTTTTGGTAAGTCACTTCATTCGTGCCCTCTTCCAAGGTTCTCTATTTTGGGTTTAAATCCTTATTAAAGTTTACCTACATTTAATGGTTTGATTTTGAATGTGTCGCGACTTAAAAATCGAATTCCGGAGGCTGGGGAGGAGCTCGGCGACAGTGCCCGACGATAGTGACATGGTCAAAGTCGCGGTGGCATAGTCGCGGGGGCCTCAAGGACTCTCGGTACATTCGGGCGATTATGCCCGACGATAGTGAGAAGTGTCACTATCGCACCAAGGGTGTACCCCGCGGTACATTTCGGGAGATTGTGCCCGCGAGAGTGCCAATGGCACAATCGTGTGGCACTCTCGCCGACGCGGTCTATGGGTTTAAAAAGAAGGCAGCGGTCTATATTTCATTTTATCTGATTTTTGACTTTTTGGAGCTCGATTTTTCTCCTCTCTCTAGTAGGTTTTCTTCACCAAACTTCTTCCCACATTAACTCCTCCTTATCTACCACTCTTGTAACCATTAATGCTCTTGCTAGGGTTACTTAAGTCATAAGTGAGAAGAATCCAAGTGCTCCTCAAGCTCAAGATCTCCATCCTTCCATCTAGAGTTTCAAAACCCACATTGCGAGTTCATACTCCCTTTTTCTTAAACCTTATACATGTCAAAATAACATTTTTGAACTCCTAATCATCTCCCTACTTTTACATTCTTGCTAAAGAGTTTTGACCTAAACTAGGGTTTTGGAGATTTTTGGGGTTTTCATCATTTGCTACTAAGATAAAGGGGTTTTACCATATGGGATGTAAAATATGGTTTCACATGCGTATTTATGGCGGATTACTTGAAAGAACTTATTTTTATATATTAATGATTTCATATTATGGTGAAGTTATTTGGTAAAATGAATCTTTGTGAAGAAAGAAATGTATCGTTGATGTTTGGGTCAATTGACCGTCATAAAATGATATATCTTTGAGGAAAGCATTTTGAAATGAATCTACGTTAAAGAATGGAATCTTGGATGGATTTGGTTTTACTTGGTGCTTGTTTATACAAAGAAATGTATTTGGGAAATAATTGTTACTAAGAACTATATGTTTGATTATAGTTAGTCACAAATTTAATTGTGACAAGTCTAGACTATTACTAATGGATCCATAGGTATAGGGTCGGCTTAATTTTGGGTTAAATCCCGTTTGTAGCTAGTTGAGACATTGGACCCTAGGGTGACAACTTGGTACAGTTATGTGGGACCGGATACTAGTCATGGGTCGTAAATGAAAATCCTAGCGAATGAGCATGATTAGGATCATTGGGTGCCCTCCCCCACATCTGAGTACGAGTCGGAAAGCTCATGGCCTTGATCCTTAGTATGGTGAGCTCAATAACTCGGAAAGTGGCCTACTTTTGTGTTCCGCCACAATCCTGGGAAAATCGGGTTTCCCCCATCATCGCAAGATGTATTTTGGACCGCAAGGTCATTACGTGGCTATTGTCCCAATTATAAACCCAACACTTTGAAAAGTTATTGTCGTATTTAAACTGTATCCGAAATGATTTATATAAACTGTATGTTCTCACTAGGCGGTAAGCCTAACACTTTTTCTCAAATGACGTGTATAACAGGTTCCCTTAGCGGTGGGTTGCCGAAGGTTTGAGTGATGAGCGTGGGCGCTTGAGGCATTTTTGAGATGATAGATATTTGGAGTCTTGACGTTTAAACGAGTTTATTTGAAACACTCCTAATTTAGACGGAAATAAAATTCGAAATTTCGGCAATATAACGTTTGAAAATAGAGAAACCTGTCGCCCTAAAATAGGGGATAATTTAAACTTGGATAATAAGGGTAAAACAAATTAAACCCAAGAGTATCATCCCAAAACGAAGAATGTGGTATGGCACTTACAACCAAAAATAATGAAGAATAAACGACAACCTAATAATCTAAATCTATCAACAAGATTATAGTCGGGTGTCACTATTCTTCCAAAATGTATATCTTCAAAAGAGTCAAAAGTGTCGGTCACTAAATCACCCAAAAAGACCACTCATGACCCCAAGGTCGTCCCCTCAATCCCGACGAGTCCTACCACTAAGATTACCTGTCAAACATAACAACCAAAGAACAAGCTTTAGGCTAAACCTAGTGAGAATAAGACAATTAAATTAGAAGTACTAAACCCATTTGAAGTCACACGGTGGATATAGCCATGAGCTAAATCAATAAATAAAATAAACCATTAGTGATTAAACACGGTACAAATAACACCAATCACATAATGAGCTCAACTCCTCTAAGTTTATTGCTCGAAAACATCAAGTCAACCCCTCTAGGTCTATTCTTGAGAGTACCAAACGGGAACTCTAGCACAAGGGAATTACACCTTACTGCCTATGAGACGTTGCCCGACCATATAGGTCCACACCTTACTTATCATGGTGACCCGATGCCTATTCCGTGCTAAAGTGGTGAACCTAATGTCCAAAACGGGACATAAGAACACCGTGCCTAAGGACCCATTGCACTATGACCAAAATAAAACATTTAATCCATACACCAATAAACATATTCATAGATGATACAAACAATTTATATGTGTAATACTTCCACATACAGACTTGACCCCCCATTATCAAGGGAATATGGTCTAACCAAACCCATCAACAATATCATTATAACAACCAATTTGAAATACCGAGATTTGTCACAAATTTACCCAACACTTGAACTCACCAAACCCTAGATTTCACTTTGGGTTTACCAAGGTCCCAAAGCGAGAAGGATGGGTTCCAAAGCCATTAAAGAACCATAAAATACCTCATTTCATAATGTAACTACAATTTCCAAACAATAATGTACAAGTAACCAAAACCCTAGAATTTCCACGTATCCATGTTTAGGTTAAGTTTCATAAAACCCCAAAGCGAAGTTAGAGTATACAAAGGAGGGTAATAATACATGATATTTACTCAAGAAGAAGAATAGAAACTCACCTTGAAGGATTTATGAGAAAACCCTAAGTTAGGAAACTTGAGAAGTAAGGATGAAATGACACTTGAGCTTCAAGCAACACACTCTTAGTCACCACCAACCTAAATCAAACCCATTAATAACCATGAGAACTACTTCTAAGAGCATTCAATTAAGGAAGATGAAACCCTACATTTTGATCTCCAAAAATCGCCTTCCACAAGCTCCCAAATGCACCAAATGAATTAGAAAACGAGTTGGTGAGCATTTAAGGAACTGGAGGTCGTGGGCGACTGTGCCATGCGACTATGACATGGTCATAGTCCCTGTTCAAGGTAGCTACCTCAACCTAGTCTTCTGTTTGATATTGGCGACTATTCCATGCGACTATGACATGATCATAGTCGCTGGTCATTGTCGCACCAGCACCACCACCTTCTGTTTGGTCTTGACGACTTTTCCAAGCGAGAGTGACACTTGTCACAATCGCTGGTCATTGTCGCCGACACCATTCTGGGCACCCTCTTGGGTCTTAATCCCACTTGTTTCCCATGCTCAGAACGCGACACATCCCAAGAGTGGTCCCAAGTGTCTGACATGGCTAAGACTAGGCCATCTACAAGAATTCGAGCGATAGAAGGTATAATTCATAGAGAGGAGATCTTATCGAAAAGCAGGTGTTATAATCCTCCCCAACTTGGAGAAGATTTCTTCTACAAAATCTTGACTATGTGAAGAGGTGTGGATACCGCCACTTCATGTCCTCCTCGGCCTCCCAAGTCACATTGGCACCACGATGGTGTTTCCATTGAACCTTTACCATCGTGACTTCCTTGTGACGAAGCTTTTTCATCTTCTTTTCCAAAATCGACTCGGGTTCCTCGATACACCGGTTTCCTTCATCAACTATAATCTCAGAAAGTGGAATAACACTCTCCTCCTCCACCAGACATTTACGAAGATAGCACACATGAAATGTGTTATGGATTCCACTCATTTCTGGAAGAAGTTCCAATTGGTAGGCTTGAAGCCATACACGCTTAAGCACTAAGAATGGTCCAAGGAAATAAGGACTTAACTTCCCACGTTTTCCGAACCGAATAATCCCCTTCCAAGGGGACACCTTCAACATAACGCGGTCTCCCACTTGGAACTCTATCGGCCGCCTCTTCTTGTCGGCATAACTTATCTGCCGGTCTTGAGCCGCCTTCAAGCGCTCGCGAATAACTTTCACTTTGTCCGCCATCTCTTGCACAATTTCGGGCCTGGCAAACTGCTTCTCTCCCGCTTCAAGCCAACATACGTGACTTCAACATTTGCAACCATAGAACGCTTCAAACGGCGTCATCCCAATACTTGAGTGGTAGCTATTGTTGTACGCGAACTCCACCAAAGGAAGGTGTGAGTCCCAACTACCCCCGAAGTCGATCACACAAGATCTCAACATGTCCTCAAGTGTTTGAATTGTCCTCTCGCTTTGGCTGTCGATTTGGGGATGGTAGGCCGTGCTCAACTTCACGCGCGTGCCCAATTCTTTTTGTTATCCATCCCAAAAATGTGATGTGAACCGACTATCGCGATCTGAGACAATCGATAGCGGCACACCATGACGAGATATCACTTCATCGATATACAATTTTGCTAGCTTGTCTATAGGTAAACGTTTCCGCGTGGCCAAGAAATGAGCGCTCTTGATCAAGCGGTCCACTATCACCCAAATGGTGTCGTGACCTCTCAAGGTCTTTGGAAAATTTTTCATAAAATCCATCATGATGTGCTCCCACTTCCATTTCAGAATCTCCAAGGATTGTAGACTTCCATAGGGTCGTTGGTGCTCGACCTTCACTTGTAAACAGGTTACACATCGCTCCACGTAGCACGCCACATCAAGCTTCATGACCGACCAGAAATAATGCAATTTTAAGTCTCAATACATTTTTGTGCTTCCCGGATGGATAAAATACTTTGACTTATGGGCATCCTCGAGAAGAAGTTCTCGATTGCCCCCAATCTTTGGCACCCAAATTGTCCCGTTGAAGAGCTTCACTCCCCGATTGTCTTCCGTCAAAAGTAGATGTTGCTTTTACATGACTTCTTCTTTGAGGTTCTCTACTAGCAACGCTTCAGTTTGCGACGCTTTAATTCGATCGATGAGTGTTGAAGCCAATTCAATTCGTGCAAAAGTAGCTCGAGAAATTCCCCCGTAGTCTTTCCGACACAAGGTGTTCGCGACGACGTTTGCCTTACCCGGATGGTAGAGCAACTCGCAATCATAATCCTTTAGAAGTTCCAACCATCTCCGTTGCCTCATATTCAGCTCCTTTTGATCAAATATATGCTTCAAACTCTTGTGGTCTGTGTAGAGAGTGCACTTTGGGCCGTAGAGGTAGTGTCGCTACAATTTCAAAGCAAACACTACCACCACCAACTCCAAATCAAGCGTAGGATAGTTAACTTCATGAACTTTGAGTTGTCTTGATGCGTAAGCGATCACTTTGCCCCTTTGCTATGAACACAACCCAAACCCATCTTCGACGCATCGCTATACACCACAAAGTCTTCCGTCCCATCGGGTAGAGATAAGATTGGAGCTTCACAGAGTTTCTTTTGTAGAGTTCAGAACGCCTTCTCTTGACTCTCAGTCCATACAAACTTCACATTCTTTCGGGTGAAGGCCGTCAATGAAGAAGCTATCTTGGAAAAGTCTTGGATGAATCTTCGGTAGTATCCCGCCAATCCTAGAAAACTTCTGATTTCTGATGGGCTCTTTGGAGGTTCCTAATTCATCATCGCCTTAATCTTTGTGGGGTTCACTTTCACTCCTTCCCTCGTAACCACATGGCCCAAAAGTTGCACTTCTCGGAGCCAAAAGTCGCACTTCGAAAACTTCGCGTAGAGCTTCTCCCGTCTTAGCACTTCTAGAACCTCTCGGAGGTGTTGTTCGTGATCGGATTTTTCTTTTGAGTAAACAAGGATGTCGTCGATGAACAATATTACCGACTTGTCGAGGAATGGTCGGTAAACTCGATTCATCAAGTCCATGAATATCACCAGTGCGTTGGTTAGGCCGAACGACATTACTAGGAACTCGCAATGACCGTATCATGTCCTAAATGCCGTCTTTGGAATGTTGTTCTTTGCCACCTTCACTTTATGATATCCTGACCTATTAGTGCATTTATTGTATTCAAGATTTAATTGTAAAAGTCTTGTAAAGTCAATGTAAGTAGAAAAGTGAAAGAAAGTCAAAGTTGTCAAAAGTCAATGTTGTTTAGTTTAAAAATGTCAAAGTAGTTTACTTTGTATTTGTAATGTGTTGTAATTAGAGTTTGATATTAGTTTTGCTTAGTGGTTAAGCATTAGGTTAAGGAAGCTTTCATTGTCATATTTGTAGAGAGAGAAAGTTAGAGAGAGTTTAGAGAGAGAAAGCTTGAATTTAATGTAAATCATTCAAGATCAATGAAATCAATGTCATTTACCTAATAGATCTAGGAATTTACAATTGGTATCAGAGCTTTGGGAGATAAAAGTGCACACTAATTGATCCAATTTCGTCCAAGATCTGAAGATTTGAAGAATTTTGAAGAAAAATCAAGTTTCTTGAAGATGATGAAGAACACAAATGGGTTTTGAATTTTTAGTTTGTTTTTGTGTTTGATTTTGATTGCAAAACGTTTCTTCAATGTTATATTTGATGTTTGCATCAAAAGATTTTCAAAAACACATCAAGATTCAAGGAATTTGATGATTTTCAAAAATTTTGTGTTCTTGAAAAAAAAAAGTTGTCTATGATTTTTTTTTGAAGAGTGATTTTGAAATTTGTGGTTGAATTGATCAATTTCAGTGTGAATTCGTTTCTAAAAACATTTTTTAGACACGAATTGATCATTGTTTTCAAGTTTTAATCCATAAATTTCATTTTTTAAAATTTTGAGTTCATCATGTTCTTGAGGATATTCAAGTGTTCTTGAGCAAAAAGTCTCAAATTTGAGATTTTGATCCAAAATTTTGTTGAGATATCATTAAAAAGTTGTTTGTGAATTTTTTGATTTTTACAGATAACTATCATCATCAATAGCAAGAACATGCAAACCTGTTTTTCCCAAATTCTAGCAAGTTCTAATTGTAAAACAGAAATATATGATCATGAAACGTAATCACATGTCATTGATTCAATCAAAGATTACAATCTCACAACTTTCTCTCACTACTTTATCTCACTAGAATAATGTTCTATATGTTCTTCTCTAATCTGCTCCCATGTACAACTGAATTCGACAACTGATTACAAAGACAAATGATACAAGGTATTTATACCCTCTACCAATTTACAAAGAAACAAAACACAAAAACATTGACTTTGATTTTACTAACAAAGACTTTGACTTGCTTGAGAGTTGACTTCAGCTCTTGACTTCTTGACTTTGATCTTTAGATAATATGATCTTGAATCCAACAAATCTGTGCTCTAACATTCTCCCCCTTTGGATCAAGATCATCTCTAAAAAGAATATTGCAATACGATCTTCTCTCTTTAAGCCCAATCTGAATCTTCTCCCTTTGATGTAAACAATATCTTCTCAAGTAATCAACTTTAACTTCTCCTTGTAGACATCTTGTCAATTTGAAATACAATCTCCCCTTTTTATGCTTATAACATTCTCCCTCTATTCATATGAAATATTAATATTCTCCCCTTTCATTGATAAACTTTGTATCTACAAAAACTTTCAGCAATCTTCCCAAAGTCTGTTCTTTAAACAGAGTAGCATTCTCCCCAAAGGTTGTAAACAAGCCTCTTTCAGACTTGGAAAGAAACTATCTTCAGAATTTGCTCAACTTGCTTCAGCAAACTTATCTTCAACAATTCTGAAATCTTTTAACTCTTTCAGCAAACTTTCTTTAACATCTTTCTTTCATAATCAATTCTTGAACATTTTCTCCCATCTTTAACATTTCTTTGAATCACACATTTCTTGATTTCTTCTTCCCCTTTTTGATGAATAGAGCATCGATATCATCAAAACTTTTCCCAAGAAATGTCTTTGACCATTTTGATCTGTCCAAGAGCCACTGATTCGTTGAGTCGTAACCAAGTATTTATCTAGATCTTTTCAAATCCAGACAAAATATGAATGTAACACCTGAATCAACAAATGAATCAGTTAAAATGTCTGTCAGTAACACTAAGTCACCGTGTGTAACAAATACACATTATAAAGGAGCTTTTGTTATGTTCACTCCCCCAGGGCTTCCATCCAATCATCAAAACACCACAAAGGCAATTTCTATGAACGTTATGACAAGAAAAACAAATTTCCTTGTGTGTTCGTGCAAGTGATAGAAAGAATTAAGCACGAATGATTGCTTATAAAGGCTCAAAATTGTATAAACCACTGAGACAACAGTAGGTAAACACAGACTCAATGTGCATGATTGAAGTGCGAAGGTGGGGGCATACTTCCTTCTTTTTCAATATCCAGATTTTCCAAATAAAAATCAGATAGATTATGTGCTGCTTCCCCTTGAAAATATGAAACATTTTCTTTTTAAGAAGAAAATGAGTGGCCGGTGAGGTTATAACAAGAGTTGGCATGGGCTATTTGCCTGTTTCAATAATGTTCACCAAAGAATTGTGAAACATTAGTAGTGTGGCTGCCCGACTCAGAAAGTAGTTGGTGCAGAGTCTGATATTCTTTTACTCTGATCTCACACCCTCTTTCTTTTTATCATTAAGCGCACATCTAACCAAACTCTCTATTCCATTTTACCTCAGCGCACAACCCACACTCATTTCTTTTTTGACTCCTCACACTTAATCACTATGGATTAACTTCTTGGGTAGGAAACACTGGTTAATGTGAATCCATAGAAGTTCATTTAAGTCCTAGCACAAATAAACCGTATTATCCTATAAAACACATGTTGCTCAAGATAGTTTAACTTAAACAATTAAGACATGGAAAACATGGGTCAGATATGTGTATGCTCATAGATGTAATCATGAAGATTTGAGCATTTTGAACATTGAAGATATTTCAAACAAGTAAATTGAATGAATAGACATGAATGCAAGAGACTTGTTTGAAAATCTAACATTGTATGAAAAATGATCAGAATCAAATGATATATCAATCAAAGCTTATGGTCAAGAATAATGGATATTGTCTATATGAATCAAAATACATACATTCTTGAATGAAACACTTCGAAATGAAATAACGCTCAAAATTCTTTGAAATACAAGCGGGGTGTCTTATCATCGAAAAATATGTTTCAAATTTGAGACGTGGTAAGAACATGTTGAACAATAAGGAAAACCGGTGTGTGTGAATACTCAAAAGTATATAGAAAAGACAACACACAAGTATTTATCTTTGGAAACACATGGTTTGTTAAACATTTAAGCACAAATAAAATGAAAAACATTTAAAATCACACTTCCAATTCATGAAATCCATTTAAGAATCGGGAAGTGGTTTGAACGTTTAAGGACATGTTTTCTATGATTGAAAGTCGTCCTTCTTTCAACCATATATGAGATTAAGAATAGAAATAAACCTTTCCGTTCAGTCTTAAATCTCATGAAGTCAATCGTTAAGTCATAATGATATGATCTTGATAGCTTCTCTCAATCTGCAAAAGTCACAAAGTCATGTCAAAGCAACTTTATTCACAAATTTATTCAAAATTAAAAGACATAAAATAGTAAAACGATTAAAGTATGAGTTCTGATCTGAAATAATCAGAAGTCATCACCTTTACTCCCCCTGAAATTATGCATCTAAAATATGTCAGTGAAAAAGCACATGATAGAGATCTACAATTCTATTTTGAAATGTAGTTCATCATATCTATCAGATGCAAAGTATTTCAGAAAAATATGTACTCCCCCTTGATGGTTGATTTCCTCATTCGAGTATCGGAGTACAACCTCTTATCAGCACAGGAGTAAGGTCTTTTGATCACTGAAGTACGAGTCCTAAACTGTTGTGTTTAGAAGTAAAACTTCGTTGAAGTACGGGTTCTAAGCTGATTTACTTAGAAGCATTGGTTCTCTTACTCCCCTTGACAGTAGGTGCCTACAACACAGAATTAGTCTTTGGCTTTGGTACCCACTGGTATTTGGGTCCATAATTGTTAGTTGCAGTTTTTATGGGAGTAACTGAATAAGAACCATACCAGTAATGATCACTAGACTTATGAACAAAATCATATGTACAACAATAAGAACAATACCTTTTTCTAGACAACCTGATCAATTGATCTCTCGAGTAAGAAAAATTAGGTTTACCTTTCCGCACTTTGTTCTTCTTTGCATTCGATGCATGTACAAATGATTTGTTTTCTTTCTTCTTTCCTTTCTTTTCTTCCTTCTTCTCATCATTCTTCTCATCCTTATTTTCCTCATCAACTGGTTTTACCTTCCAAACCAGCTTGTCTTCTTCATATCTCCTTCTTCTTCTTCTTCTTCTTTTGTATGTATCTGAACCATCTACATTTTTATCAAAGAAAATGTTAGTTGTACGAATCTAATCAAATGAATTAACCGACTTTCTTGTAGAAACAGTTTTCTGATGTGAGCTTGAGGCTGTCTTTTTGAAGTCAGCTGAATTATTTCTAGATGTGTGGATTTGTGACTCTGGAGTCGTTTGCTCAGTCACCACCACCTTGGAAACAATCTTTTCAAGCTCTTTAATCTTTGAAGCAAAACTGTCTCTTTCTTTGATGAGAAGATCAATCTTCGTCTCGAATTCAGATTTCGTTTTCTTCTCTTTCAGTACACTATTAGATAGTTCAGATAGCTTGTCAGTAAGCTTCTTTATTTCTATCTCAAATATACTTCTTTCTTCTTCAAATCCATTCTCAGCATTCTTTCTTCCATCAGATATCTCTTTAAAAAATCCAACATTCTTTTGCTCAATTAACTTATTTTCTTTTGCAAACTTCTCTCTTTCAAGAATGATTACTTTCTCAAAATCAGATACTTGTTGAGAAAACTTTATACATTTCAGCTCAACCACTTTCTTTTCATCAGCACATTTTCTTGAAAAATCTGAGAATTTCTTTACAAATGCTTTCTTTTCAATCTCAAAATCTGATCTGTCCTTTTCAAAAACAGATTTGTCTTTGACAAGATTTTGCCCCAAATCAGATATATTCTTCTGAAGCTTAGCATTAGCATCTTCCAGATCAGAAATTTTCTTATGAAGATCAACATTTGCACTCTCTAAATCCCTAACTTTCTTCTAATTTTGTTGATCAGACTTTGCTTGTAGTTGGATTTGGACAATTTGAGTTTCCAGATTAGAAATATTCTATTTTAGATCAGAGTTCTCAGTTTCCAAAAACTTAACTCTTGATGACATCTTTGATCCTATCATCCTCCATTCAAGATAATCCCACATCTCCTTCGCTGTCGAATTGTTAATATTAATGTTACTAAAAATCTTACCAGACATACTTTTCAGCAAGAAATTTTTAGTTATTCTATCTGCTTCCAGATATCTCTTCTGTTCCTCAGTACACTTTTCTATTGGAATTTGAGGTTTCTTCACTCCTTTTATCAATAATAATCTGATATAGCAACTCAGAGTTTGTCCATCTATAAGATTTAAGAATCTAACTTTCCACTGTTCGTATTCTCCTTCGAAAAGTATTGGAACATCTCTTGCAGTCATTCTGTTACAAAAAGAACATGACAAAAACGATCGTTAATCCAAATGAAATCACAAAAATACAGAAATCTTGAAATAGGAATTCAGAAAATTTTGATCACAATCAGAACTATGTCCCCCTCCGCAAACTTAGCACGGGGGTCCCGCTACCCGGTTAGCGGGTGGGGTCAAGGGCCAACACCCTTGCGGGGTCTGGGGGCAGCGCCCCTAGAGAATTTTTTTTGACATTTAGAGGCCATGTTACAGTTTGCAAAAATTTGTCTAAGTATAGATTTCACAAAAAACACACATAATTAGCACAAATTTCGCAACCTATATGAAATAACTTTCAGAATTCGCAAGCTGCACAAGAAATTCGTAATAAAAAACAAATCAGAATTCGTAAGCTGTTAGAATTCGTAAGCTTCAGAATACATAAGCTTCAGAATTCGTAATATTCACACCTGCGAAAACCAAGCTTTTCACAAAATACTAGTCTGCGAAATCTGTACTTAGCAATATTTCAATAAGACTTTTCGCAAGACTCTAGTCTGCGAGATCTTTGCAATTCGCAATATAGCCTACGAAATCTATCCTTGTGAATTTCCAAAAATCAACCCAATCTGCGAAAACCACTTAATCTGAGAAATTTTCTTTTGTGAATCTTGCGAAACTCAACGTATCTGCATGTTCTTGGTAGACTTGCGAGTTATTAGATCATCTTGCGAGTTCTTCGACTGTCGAATGAAAATTCGATCTGAAACTCACAAAAATTCATGAATTCTTCAAATTTCAATCTCATACTTTGACAATTCGATCACAAATACTTCTAGAAACTGTTTCTACCAAAGAAATTCAATAAGAAACAAGAACAAGTACAAATCGATATAGAACAGTGCATTAACGAACTCGTGAACTCAAAACTCGAAAAAATCTGAATTCAATCTCAATTACAATGCAATCCTCAAATTAAACTATACAAACTCGATCTATTACACTTTACACACACACTGAATCAATTACAACTCGAAAATCATACAAAAACTCAAAAAATCGACTAAAAATTCAAGAACACAGTACAAACTCCATTTCTTGATTGATTTCAATCTGGATCTGATCTGATACCAATTGTTTTTCCCAAATTCTATCAAGTTCTAATTGTAAAACAGAAATATATGATCATGAAACGTAATCACATGTCATTGATTCAATCAAAGATTACAATCTCACAACTTTCTCTCACTACTTTCTCTCACTAGAATAATGTTCTATATGCTCTTCTCTAATCTACTCCCATGTACAACTGAATTCGACAACTGATTACAAAGACAAAGGATACAAGGTATTTATACCCCCTACCAATTTACAAAGAAACAAAACACAAAAACATTGGCTTTGATTTTATTAACAAAGACTTTGACTTTCTTGAGAGTTGATTTCAGCTCTTGACTTCTTGACTTTGATCTTTAGATAATATGATCTTGTATCCAACAAATCTATGCTCTAACAAAACCACATTGTAAGAACACGCAATATGCCTTGTGCGTCAACTTGAACTTCTCAACTTGTAAGCAAGAACTCGTATGCCTCATGAAAAGAACTCGCAAGCTGGAACACTAAGATGAATGTGTACTTCTCGCAAGACCATTCCATTCAACTCGACGCAAGAGCATTGAAGGTTTAATTCATGTTGGTCAGCTTGTTAGTCTTAAAGAAATCATAAACTCCATCAGCCCTTGAAACTTTCAGTTTTCGTATGATCTTAAAAGAAGATTTTTTTAATCGTGAAGAATCATCCCTGTTAATCATAAAATCCCAAAACAATCAAACAATTCTCATAATATGATCAAGAACTAGAGAGAGAAACTAGAGAGAGAAAGTAGATCTTGAATCCATTAGTCACAAGTCTGAATATTACAATGACAAGCTTACAACTCTAGTTACAAGATTCTTACAAAGCCACAAGGCTAAAAGCCTATTTATACCACAAGATTAACTAAGACTTAACCACTAAGGAAACTAAACACAACTTTGACTTTTACAAGACATTGACATTGTTGACTTTCTAACTTTGACTTTCTAAATAAATCTTGGATACAATATTTTGACTTAACAATCTCCCCCTTTGTATTCAAGATTTAATAAAAATTTGACACTAGTTTTCAGCTCTTGATTCTTCAGCTTTTGTCTCTGACAACTTTGAAACTTTAACAATCTTTACTCTTTCAGCCTTATGAAGAATCTAGAAAAGTCTTTTTCTCAATGAAGCTTTGGAAAGTCAACATGCCTTGAACGCGAATCTGAAATCTTGAAACTTTTGAAAAACATTGACAACTTTGAAACTTCATCTCTTTGAAACTTCTTTGAACTCTTTGGAACTTCGAGGAATCTTTGACAAACATGTATCTTCATTTCTTTGATCTCTGGACCATCTTTGGAAAAACAAGATTTCACGAATCATCTTGATTTATCTTTGAATATTCTTTCATCAGAATCTTTTGACATTGAAATAGCGGAAGCAATTTTCACTTTGACAACACTCTTCATTGATTTGAAATTGATCTTTGAAACATTCTCCTCCTTTTTGATGATTGAGAGCACCATAATCATCAAAACTTCATCAATTTTAGCACAATCTTTGATTTCCCCCTTTGTGAACAAATAACAATCTCCCCTTTTACAGTCGCCGCGCTTTGATCTGAGAGCCATCAATTCATGAAATGAATATATCCGAATCTTTTCAAATTCAGACATAATGAACGTGGTAACCCTGAATCAACAAATGAAACAGTTAGGAATGCCTGTCAGTAACACAAGGTTACTGTGTACAACGAATGTACAATATAAGGAGCTGGTTTGATGATGACTCCCCAGGACTTCCATTCAATCATTGAAAAACACAAGGTTTATCTATGAATGTTTTGAAAGAAAAACAAATTTTTTGTGTGCTCGTGCTTGTGTATGAAAGAATTTAGCACAATGATTGTGTTTCATAAGGCTCAAATTGTGTAAACTGTTGAGACAACAACAGATAGTACACGGACTCAATGTGCATGAAAGAGGTGCGAAGGTTAGATATCTAAATCTTCCTTCTTTTTCAATATCTAAATCTTCCGAGTGAAGATTAGATAGCATATAAGTTGCGTCCCCAAAGAAAATGAAACATTTCTTTGTTAAGAAAGAAATGAGTGGTTGGTGGGGTTAAAGCAAGAGTTGGCATGGGCTCACTGCCTTTCTCAATGATGGTCACCAAAGAATGTGAACCAATCAGTAATATGGCTGCCCGACTCAGAAAGCAGTTGGTGCAGAGTTCTGATATTCTTTTAACTCTGATCTCACACCCTCTTTCTTTTTATCATTATGCTCACTTCTAACCAAACTCTCTTTTCCATTTTTCTGCTCCACCCAATGAGAAAAACTCAACCGGATGAGTTATCTCCCACACTCTTTGATTTTGACCCCTCACCCCTCAATCACTCAAGGATAACTTCCGGGGTAGGAAACACTGGTTACGTGAATCCATGGAAGTTCTGTTTAAGTTCACACACGAATCCCATGTAAGTCCTAAAAAGCATGGTTGCTCAACAATTTAACTTGATCAGTTAAGCTCAAAAAGATATCAGTGTCAGAATGTATGCTCATGAGATTTGAGCAATTGAACAATGAAGATCTCTCAAAACAATAAAATTGAATGAAAGAAATGAAATCAAGAGAATTGTTTTGAGAATCTGACAATGAATCAATCAGATCAAATCAAATGGTTAGGGTATCAAAGAATTGGAAATTTTGTTTATATGAACGAATATAAACAATTTATCAATGAAAGCAAAAAAAATGAAAAGATGAATAATGCTCAACAACTTTGAAAGCAAACGGGGGTATTACCATCGAAAAGTTGTTTGAATTTGAGACATGGTAATAACAATTTCAAATAAAATACTGAACCGGTATGTGTGAATACTTGACAGTATATGGACAAGATAATACACAAGTATTGATCTTTGGAAACACACGGTCAGTTAAACATTAAGCTCAGAATTTGAAAAACTTTTAAAATCACACTTCTAAATTCATAAAATCTTTGGAGAATAAGAAGTGGTTTGAACATTTAAGAAACTGTTTTTCATGTTCGAAAGTTGTTCTTCTTTCAAACAATCAGAGATCTAGGATCAGAAGGTATTTACCTTTAAGCTCCCCCTCAAATCATGATATAATGATTTATGTTTTTTAAGCTCCCCCTGGATATTAGCATAATATCTTTCTTTGATCATTGAAAAACGGGTCCTGATCTGTCATGTGATCAGAAGCCACTATATTCACATCATTTATTCAAAAATAAAATGACAGAAAACAGTAAAACAGTTTTATAGTATGAGTTCTGATCTGAAATAATCAGAAGTCATTACCTTTACTCCTCCTTAAATTAGGCATCTGAAATATGTTAGTTAAAACAGGATAGAGATCAGACACTCCCTTTTGAATTGTAGACCATCATATCAGAAAAATCTATCAGTGAAACAGTACATGATAGAGATCAGATCAATTCTCTTGGGAAGTAGACCGTCATATCCATCGGATGCAAAAATACAGGAGTAAGGTCTTTTTGATCGCTGAGGTCTGAGTCCTAAACTGTTGTGTTTAGAAATCAAACTCCTTTGAAGTACGGGTCCTAAGCTGTGTACTTAGAAGCCATAATCTTGACATTGAGGTGCGGGTATTGAACTGTAGTATTCAAGAGCCATTGTTCTCTTACTCCCCCTTGACTTGAGGTGCCTGCAACACAAAATCAGTTTTCTTCTTTGGTACCCACTGGTGTTTGGGTCCAGAAATGTTAGTTGCAGTTCGTGTAGGGGTTACAGAGTAAAAACCATACCAGAAATGATCACTGGTCTTGTGGATATGATCATGTGTACAACAGTAAGAACAATAAAATTTATTACCTGAAAACCTGAGTAATTGATCTTTTGAGTATTTAAAGACAGGTTTACCTTTATGCTCTGTGTTCTTCTTTGCTTGATGTACATGTACACATGATGTTTTTCCTTTCAGCTCAACTGACATCTCATCTTTAACTGGTTTCTTCTGCCACACCAGTTTCTCTTTCTTGAAGCTTCTTCTTCTTGAAGATGTACCTGAACCATCTAAATATCCATCATAGAAGATGTTAGTTCGACGAATCTGATCAAAAGATTTAGCTGACCTTTGTGAAGAGACAGATTTCTGATTTGATCTTGAGACAGACTTCTCAAGCTCTTTGATCTTTGAAGCAAAATTGTCTCTTTCTTTCACAAGCTGGTCAATCTTCTTCGAGAATTCAGACTTCGTTTTCTGCTCTTTCAGTGCATTAGCAGATAGTTCAGATAACTTTGAAGTCAGCCTTTTGATTTCAGTCTCAAAGATTGATCGTTCTTCTTCAAACTCTTTCTCTGAATTATTTCTCTGGCCGAATAGTTCCTTAAAGAATCCCACATTCTTTTGTTCTATGGCCTTCTTTCCTTGAGCAAACTTCTCTCTTTCCAAAATAAGTACTTTCTCAAAATCGGAAATTTGTTGAGAAAGTTTTATGCATTTAAGCTCAACTGACTTCTTCTCTTCAAAACACCTTTTAGAGAAATCTGAAAACTTCTTTGAAAATTTTTTCTTTTCATTTTCAAAATTAGTTTTAATTTCAGCATTCTCTAATAACAAGGCATATATCCTCTTTTGAAAATCAACATTTGAACTTTTCAAGACAGATATATTATCTTCGAAATCCTTCAACTTGTTTTGAAGCTCAAATGATTCTGCTTGTAGCTCAGGTGATTTCTGTTTAATAATCTTCAGTTGGCTTTGAAGATATATAATCTCTCTCTCTTTCTCTTTCTCTTTTATCCCTTTTCTCCTTTTCATAGACGATACCTGAAAATTTAGAAATATTATTAGTACACTTTATACATTCAGGAGTTTTAACACAATTGAACAATTTAAGTTGCAACTCCTGAATCCTTTTGAGATATTCTGAATTTTTAATTTTCAGATCATTTCGTTCAGCTTCAATATCAGATATCTCAGACTTGTACAAAATTGACATCTTGAATAAGAAAACAACTTGATAAGAATGATCGTTCCAAACTGTATATCAGAAAATCAAAAATTAGATTAAATTGAAATCTAGCACAAAATTTTAAAATTTGAACAACACTTGTTATGGCGCAAGGTCGAGTTTTGCGTGAACTGTGTATGGCGCAAAGGTAGCTTCTCGTGATCAGCGTGTGACGCAAAGGAAGGTTCTCGTGAGACACCAGTGGAAGACGCAAAGTAGTATTTGCGTGAGTGCCTTGTAACGCAAAGTGAACTTTGCATGATAGCCTTGAAGCGCAAAGTGAACTTTGCGTGAGCCGAAGGATGCACAAATGTGACTTTGCGTGAGAGTCTTGTCACGCAAACTTAGATTCTTGAATTAAGCACTGAACTTTGCGTGAGAGGCTTTGCGTGAGAGACTTTGCGTGAGTCGTTGATTACGCGAACTTTGCTTTGCGTGAATGGTTAGATATGCAAAATATACTTTGCGTTATTAGTGCAAGACGCAAACGTAGCTTTGCGTCATTAGTGCAAGACGCAAACTGAATTTGCCTTGAAGCTCGTATAAGCTCACGCAAATGTCTATGAACTCGCGCAAAACGTATGAACTCGCGCAAATCGAGTTCTTGGCTCTTTCTATCTCAAATCGATCCAAATCTGCAAATTTGATCTCAAAAATTTATCAGAATCATCGAAAAACACAACAAAACACAAATTTACTATCAAATTTCGATTAAAAACAACAATTCACACATTTTCATTCAAGAACAGTGTTCGAACTCGAGTTTCAAGAAAAATTCAAAAATCGAAAATTGAAATCGATTTTGTTCAAATTACGAGATGTAATCCAAACAAGAATCAATCCTAAACATAAATCGAATTCAATGATTCCATTTTCTTTCAACAAAAACGATTTTACCAACCAAATTCGGATGAACAGAGAAGAACATGAGTTCTTGACAAAAATTTCGAAAAACTCAAATTTTCAATCTAAAGCTCCAGATTTCAATTCAAACTTTGATCAAATCATATCTGAAAAGTTTGGTTCAGCTCTGATACCAATTGTTAATCATAAAATCCCAAAACAATCAAACAATTCTCATAATATGATCAAGAACTAGAGAGAGAAAGTAGATCTTGAATCCATTAGTCACAAGTCTGAATATTACAATACGATTCTTACCTAAAGATTACAAAACAAACCTAATTATACCACCTAACTAATACAAAACTTAATGACTAAGTAAACTAAAACTACTTTTGACTTTTACAAGACTTTGCCATTGTTGAATTTCTAAATAAATCTTGGATACAATATTTTGACTTAACAATCCCATTTGAAGATAACAGAAGCTCATTTCAGTTTACGAATGATCATTTGAAGATTTTTTATTGTGAAGAATCATTTCAGTTTACGAATGAAGAACACTCGAGAAGATCTCGCATGCTACATCAAACAGAACTCGCAAGCTGCAGGAAGAACACACAAACTGTGTTCTGCGTGAAGTTACTTCACGCACGTTGAAGGTTGCGAGAACTTCACTTCATGCAAGCCTCTCTCTACGTGTTTTAGACTTAGTTTTATTTTGAACACCATACTTCGCGCTATGCCTTTGCGAGTTTTTGACCTAGGTTTTTGTTGATTTTTTTTGCCGGTGATAATAAGTGGGTCTACGCATTCTTTGTTTTTAATCGATTCAATTATTTCTAATCTCTTCTCCTTGTGTTTTAGAGCACAACACCGCTTTCAGAATTGATTTTGGTCGAGAATCAAGCAAGATATAGCCATCTGAAAGTTTGCCGGAGCTTCGCCGGAAAACCGGGTTTCGCCGGATTTCGAGTTTAACCGCTTTTTTCAATGTTATAGCTTCAGATTATTGTTGATTTATTGTTTTTAATCGATATTAAGGTGATTACAGGCTTCAAAAAGACGAAAGAAGTTCGCCGAAAAATATAATATCGCTGGAAAATCGTTCATTCTCACCAGAGCTCCTCACATCGATATACAACCAACAATTTGTTGCATGGTCTCGATTTTTTCGTTGGGATTGATTTATGAGTGATCAAGGAACATTTTGCAAAAGGTTTCATTGATTTTGGTTGAGAAATTAATGAGTTCTTCATTGATAAATCGAACAGATCAAGTGAAGAGGAAGATGGATAGTGTTTTAACGAACCGCCATTAAGTCTGTTAAAATCTTAACATTTTGGTCCAAAGTCTGTTAGTTTGTTAGTTCTTCTTACATTTTCAGTCCATTTTTCGTGAATGTCCGTTAAGTCTGTTAGGTCCTTTTAAAGTTTGTCAGTTTTGGTCCTTGTAGTTAGTTTTGTAAAATTTCTGTTAACTTTCTTACAATTTTCGTCCAATTTTGTTAGTCTCCGTTAGGTTAGTTAATTGTATTTTAGAGATTGGCAGAACTGGTCCCTTGAGTTTAAGTTTAGCTAGCTGTCAGTTTTAGTCCTTGTAGTTTCATTTTAAAATTTTGTCCCTTTTAGTCCCGGCAGTTTAGGTTTTAGATTTTTACAACTTTAGTCCCTATAGTTTGTAGTTTCATTCTTTGTCATTTTTAGTCCTTCTAGTTTTCAAACTTTCGTGTTTTTATGTTTTTAGTTCCTAGACTTTATATTTTTGTGATTTTGTTGTTTTTAGCTCTCGTTTTTGTCAAGTCTTAGTATTTTTCATTTTTAGTTCTCGTTTTTCGTGATTAGTTTCATATTTTGTCGGTTTTAGTCCCTATTTTCTTTATATTTTAGTCATTTTTGCTCGTTTTTAGTCATTTTTTTATTTTTCGTTTGTGTCGTGTTTAGTCCTTATTTTTAGTTTCTTTTTCATTTTTAGTCATTTTAGTGTTGTTTTTAGCTATTTTATCTGCTTTTTGCGCGTATCTGATATATTTTCTATATTTTTGCAGATTGAAGATTACAAGTCAAGTTTTCGCACTGATTTTTGAGAATTAATTTTTGGAAGACAAATTTACACTTTGTTTTTCAAATTTTAATTTTCTGAAAATATTTCTGACTTTAATCTTTTTATTCATATATTTTTTTAAGAGTGTGCACATAACTCAACTTCTAATCAAAGTTTCTCTTGACGATCACTCTATTAGGTAATATTTTTTTTATTGTTTTTATCTGATTTTTGTGTTTTATATTTTTCAGTATATCTTCAAATACATCAAGATGTCAAATGTACTATCTGGAAGAGAAGTTGGCATCATATACATGCGTAAAATACCTGTCATAGAAGCTGAACGCGATAAACTGAAGATTTAGAATTCTGATCTTCTAAATCAGATTCAGGAGTTGAATGCTATATTTGTTAATACTGATAAAACCTCTGAATGTGCAAAATGTATTGATCATTTTAAATCTGATTGTGCAGGTATCATTAATACAAAAGAGAACGAAATCAAAATCAAAATCAAAGAAGATATTATTCAGGCTAATGAGAAAGTAATCAAGATGAAAGAGAAAAAGATAACAAATCTTCAAAGCAAGCTGAAGTCAAGTGAACAGAAGACAGCAGAACTTAAAGATGAATCAGTTGATCTACATGTCAAGTTTAAAGCTTTTGAAGATCAAATATCTGCATTGGAAGCAAAAAATGCTGAACTGATGAAAAGCCTCCAATCAGATAAAGACAAAGCAAATCTGGAGAATGCTTCTACTAAAAAACTATCTGACTTTTCCAAGAAGGCTATCCAAGAGAAGAAAGATTTAGAGTTAAGATGCTTAAAACTCTCCAAGCAAGTATCCGAGTTTGAAAAGATTGTTATAACCAAAAGAGATACTTTTGCAAAAGAGAGAAAAGTTCTTGAAGATAAAGTAATTGAACTTCCCAAACAGATCTCTACATTACAAGACTTACTTGAGAAAGAAAGAAAATGTTTTCAAGAAAATAAAAAGTCTTATGATGTTGAAAAGAGAAATGTTGAAAAGAGAAATGTTGGGATTTTCAAGGAAATTTCTGAGAAAACCAAGAACGCCAAATCTTTGAAAACAAAATATCTAAGCTCACATTAAAAATAATTGTTCTATCTTCAGATTTTCAAAAAGAAAAGTTGGCAAGATCTAATTTGAAACAAAAGTTTGACACACTTACTGCTGAAAGAATCATTTTATCCAAAAAGATAAAGGACTTGGAAGCTGCAAATGTTAAATTGTCAAATAAAATTTCAGCTGATGTGATTGATCAATCACCTGCTGATAATTCAACATAATCAATCTGTTCTTTCAAAACAACTTCAAGTTCCATTCATGAGAAAAACGTTTTCAAAAAGAAAAGTGGCAAACCAAACATTGTCAAATCAAATCAGATTCGTCTATCTAATCTAATTTATGACAAGTCTGTTGATAGTCCAGAGAGCTTCTATGTCAAATCTCTTGGAAAGCATTCAAAGAAAGGACAGATGGTCTGGAGAGTGAAGAGTTCTCCTGATGATGAGAAGAAGAATGACAGATCATTCAAATTCACATCAAACGCCAAGAAGAACAATGCGCATAAAGGTAAATATTTTGGTAATCCTGATATGTTTTATTTTACTAATCATTTGATCAGGATTGCTCAGAAGAAAATCTGTTGTTCTTACTGTGGAGAGAATGATTTTGTTCAAAAAGAATCTGCTCATAACTGGTACGGATCTTACATAATAACTTCTCAGAAAAGTAAGTTTAAAAGATTTAAATCTATTGAGAAGTGGATTCCTAAATCTAACCTACTAAGACCCAAATACCAGTGGGTACCAAAACCTGTTAAATCTGATTTGCAAGTACCACAGGTTTAGGGGGAGCAGGAACATAGACTTCTGATTACAACAGATCAGAACTCGGACTTTAATGTCGAAGATATTGACTCTAAGTACTACAACTTAGAACTCAAACTACAATGTTAAAGGACTTAGACTTCTAAACACACCAGTTTAGGACTCGGTCTTTCATGTTTAAGACAAGGATATTTTGCAAATATCCAGGGAGACCTTAACCGAATCTAAATCATTTTATCATGATTTAAGGGGGAGCTTAAAGGTAAGTATCTTCTGATCTTAATCTCTGATTGTTTGAAAGAAGAACAACTTTCAAGCATGAAAAATGCTTTCTTAAATGTGCAAACCACTTCTCTATTCTCAAAAGATTTCATGAATTCGGAAGTGTGACTTTAAATGTTTTTCATTATGGAGCTTTAATGTTTAACTGACCGTGTGTTTCCAAAGATCAATACTTGTGTATTATCTTGTCTATATACTGTCAAGTATTCACACACACCGGTTCAGTACTTCATTTGAATTTGTTATTACCATGTCTCTAATCGAACCAATTTTTCGAAGGTAATACTCCCGCTTGTTTTCAAATTTGTTGAGCATCAATCATCATTTCAATCTTTGTTCGTTCATTGCTAAATTGTTTATATTCGTTCATATAAACAAACTATCAAGTTATTTGATACTCCAACCATTTCACGTTCATATCTTATGATATTTGATCTGATTGATACATTGTCAAATTCTCTAAAAAAGTCTCTTGATTTCATTTCATTCATTCAATTTCATTGTTTTGAGAGATCTTCAAAGTTCAAATGCTCAAATTTCATTCATATTCTTGATGAGCATACTTTTCTATGACAATGATATCATGTGCTTAACTGTTCAAGTTAAACTGTTGAGCAACGATTCTTTATAGGACATAATTACATGGGATCAGTGTGAGAGCTCAAACAGAACTTCCATGGATTCACGTTAGCCAGTGTTTCCTACCCCAGAAGTTATCCTTGAGTTATTGAGGGGCGAGGGGTTATAAATCAAAGAGTGGGGGAGATAACTCATCCGATTGAGTTTTTCTCATTGTGTGTGGAGCGGAAAAATGTAAAAGAGAGCTTGGTTAGAAGTGAACTTTAATGGTCAAAAGAAAGAGGGTATGAGAACAGAGTTAAAAGAATATCAAAACTCTGCACCAACCACTTTCTGAGCCGGGTAGCCACATCTACTGATTGGTTCACATTCTTTGGTGACCATCATTGAAACAGGTAGTGAACCCATGTTAACTCTTGCAATTAACCCCACCAACCAGTCATTTCTTTCTTAACAAAGAAATGTTTCATTTTCTTTGGGGACGCAATATATTTGCTATCTGGTCTTCACTCGGAAGATTTAGATATTGGAAAAGAAGGAAGTTTGCCCCACCTTCGCACCTCTTTCATGCACATTGAGTCCGTGTAATACTTGTTGCCGTCTGAACAATTTACACAATTTGAGCCTATTCAAGCTTAAGTACCTTCAATCATTCATACACTTGCACATACACACAAGGAATAAGTTTTCTTGTCATAACATTCATAGAAAATTCCTTTGTGGTTTTTTGATAATTGAATGGAAGTCCTAGGGGAGTGAACATCACAAAAGCTCCTTTCTGATTGTCCATGTAATTTCAGTTTCTTATCAAACAATAATAATAAACACAACAAGAGAATAATCAAACCTGTTTTAGATTTCTCAATCAAACGATTACAATATTTTCTCTTGGAGGTTTTTCTCTCTAAGCTCTCTCTCTCTCTAGAAAATTGTGGCGGCTGATAATTCTATTTTTTGGGCACACTCCTTACACACCCAACCCTAGAGCCTAGATACCATATACCTATTTAGAGAAAAAGACAAAATACAAAATACAAAATACAAGGAAAATTAGCTTTGACTATTTATTACAAAGGACCTAGACTAATATTGAGAGTTTGACTTTTTAGCTTTGACCTCAGATTTCAGTCTTCAGAATTGATGATCTTGAATCCAATAAATCTGTGATCTAACAATTTCCCCCTTTGGATCAAGATCATTACTAAAAAGATTTAGCAATCCAATCTTCTCTTTAAGCTCAGAAGATGCAATCTCCCTCTTTGTCTTCAAAATATAACAATCTCTCCAAAAGACGAAAATAGAATCTCTTTCAGATGATGGAAAGAAGTTATCTCCAGATTTAGCTCAGAATGCTTTAGCAAAGTATCTTCAAAGAAAATTTCTCTCAATTCAGCATATCTTCAGAATATTTTCTCTAAACTTGTGTTCTCCCCATTTCTTGGTTAACTCTTCTCCCCCTTTTTGATGAATAGAGCAACGATTTCATCAAAACTTTTCTTCAAGAAATGTCATTGACCATGCTGATCCATACAAGAGCCACTGATTCACTGTCAATCTGCCAAGATATTTATCTAGATCTTTTCAAATCCAGATAAATTAGGAATGTAACACCTGAATCAACAAATGAATCAGTTAAAATGCCTGTCAGTAACACAAAGTCACTGTGTGTAACAAATACACATTGTAAAGGAGCTTTTGAATGTTCACTCCCCCAGGGCTTCCATTCAATCATCGAAACACCACAAAGGCAATTTCTATGAACGTTATGACAAGAAAACAAATTCATTGTGTGTTCGTGCAAGTGATAGAAAGAATTAAGCACAAATGATTGCTTATAAAGGCTCAATATTGTGTAAACCACTGAGACAACAGTAGATAAACACAGACTCAATGTGCATGATTGAAGTGCGAAGGTGGGACAGACTTCCTTCTTTTCAATATCCAGATTTTCCAAATGAAAATCAGATAGTAAATGTGCTGCTTCCCCTATGAAAAATGAAACATTTTCTTGTTAAGAAGAAAATGAGTGGCTGGTGGGGTAGTGTCAAGAGTTGGCATGGGCTAGTTGCCTGTTTCAATAACGTTCACCAAAGAATTGTGAAACATTAGGAATGTGGCTGCCCGACTCAGAAAAAGTTGGTTCAGAGTTCTAGTATTCTTTTACTCTGTTCTCACACCCTCGTTCTTTTAAACATTAAGCTCACATCTAACCAAACTCTCTTTTCCATTTTACATCATCACACATCCCACACTCATTTCTTTTCGACTCCTCACACTCAATTACTAAGGATTAACTTCTTGGGTAGAAACCACTGGTTAACGTGATTTCAGAGAAGTTCAATTAAGTCCTAGCACAATGAAATCCGTATTTCCTATAAAACCGATGTTGCTCAAAATGGTTTAACTTGAACAATTAAGACATGGAAAACATGGGTCAGATATGTGTATGCTCATAGATGTAATCATGACAATTTGAGCATTTGAAACAATGAAGTATTTTTCAAACAAGTAAATTGAATGAATGAACATGAATGCAAGAAACTTGTTTGAAAATCTGACATGGTATGAAAAAGATCAGAAATGATATGGCAATCAAAGCTTATGGTCAAGAATAATGGATATTGTCTATATGAATAAAAATACAGACATTCATGAAATAAATGCTTCGAAAATGAAATGACGCTCAAAATTCTTTGAAATACAAGCAGGGTGTATCACCATCGAAAAACTTGGTCAATATGAGACATGGTGATAACTTATCCAAGAAAAGAATTAAACCGGTGTGTGTGAATACTTGAAAGTATATAGACAAGATAATACGCAAGTATATATCTTTAGAAACACACGGTTTGTTAAGCATTGAAGCACAAGATAGATCTTGAAAACATTTAAAATCACACTTCCAAATTATGAAACCTGTTTAAGAATTGGGAAGTGGTTTGAACATTTAAGAACATGTTTTCTTATGATTGAAAGTTGTCCTTCTTTCAACCATATATGAGATGAAGATAAAGAATTATACCTTTTGTGTGCAGTCTTACATCTCATGAAGTCAAGCTTAAAGTCATAAAGATATGATCTTGTAAGCATCTCTCAAACTGCAAAAGTCTTTAAAGTCATAGTCAAAGCAACTTTATTCACATAAATTAAAATGACATAAAGCAGTAAAACAATTAAAGTACGAGTTCTGATCTGAAGTAATCAGAAGTCATAGCCATACTCCTTTGACTTGAAAAAGCTCCCCCTAAAATCATGCATCACAAAAATTTGACAGATAAGTAAATGCAGAAATTAGATATGCTCCCCCTCAAGATAACATTGATCATCTATGAAGTACTTCTCACACTCCCTCTGAGATCATGAACAAAATAGTAAAGTGCAGATATCTTTCAGAAGTAATGATAAAGAAATGATGAAAAATTTACAATGAGAAAACTTTAATAGGTAACCACTGATTATGTCTTAAGATTTAGCATACCAAGCCTAGAGACAAGAAAATTGAATCGCTTTTCGTCTAAGGGTTTGATAAACAAATCTGCAAGCTGATAATCAGTTTTTACAAAATAAAGTTCAATTGTTCCTTTTTCGACATTATCTTTTATAAAATGATACCTGACATCAATGTGTTTGGTCTTCGTATGTTGAACAGGATTAGCTGATATCGCGATAGCGCTTTTCGAGTCACAATAGATTGGGATCTTATTGTAGTGATAGCCATAGTCTCGCAGTTGCGTTCTCATCCACAAGACCTGAGAACAGCAGCTAGCAGCAGCTATATATTCTGCTTCGGCCGTTGAAGTGGAGACACATAATTTATTCTTCGATGCCCAACTGACGAGTTTATCACCGAGGAAATGTATATAACCTGACATGCTCTTTTTGTCTAGCATGCAACTAGCATGATCTGCGTCTGAATATGCTGTTAGTTCAAAGCTAGTATCTTTAGGATACCACAGACCAAGATCTGCAGTCCCCTTCAGATACCTAAAAATACGTTTGACTGCAAACATATGGGATTCTTTAGGATTGGCCTGATATCTAGCACATAAGCATGTGGAAAACATTATATCTGGCCTACTGGAAGTAAGATACATCAAAGAACCTATCATCCCTCTATAGGTCCTAGCATCAACAGCTTTTCCCGAAGGATCAGTGCCAATCTTAGTACCAGGTGCCATTGGGGTACCAATCGGTTTACAGTTTTCCATTTTGAACCTCTGAAGAATTTCAAGAATGTATTTAGATTGATTGATGAAAATCCCTGTTGAAAATTGTTTGACTTGTAATCCGAGAAAGAAAGTCAACTCTCCCATCATACTCATCTGAAAACGTGACACCATGAGGTTTGAAAAATTCTTACAATATTTAGGATTTGTAGAGCCAAAAATAATATCATCCACATATATTTGAATAAGAATAATATCGGCTTTTTCCTTTTTAATGAATAAAGTGGTATCGACCGTACCTTTTGTAAAACCTGACTTGACCAAGAACTGAGATAAGACATCATACCAGGCGCGAGGAGCTTGTTTCAGACCATAAGGTGCTTTGTCGAGAATGTACACATGATTCGGTTTCTCTTGTGTAACACCCTCAAACCTGGAAATAGCAACTAATTTAAAATTTTCTAATTACACCAATAAAGGAATCATCTACAACCACGATTTAAGATTTAACCTCAAAACAAACATTCATTCTATACAAAAGTCTATGGTAAGAACGGGTGCTACTAACACCCCATAATAGTCACTATCTCCAAACTGCTGAAGAATTCACCAACTACATACACTCGCACAAAGCTAAGGCTCCACTCTTCGTGGAACGGCTAGAAACCCAACTCCCAACTGGAACTTGATGCACATGACGACAAATAAAAAGGTTAGGCTAATGCCTAGTGAGTTCAAGAGTTTTCAACATGATTACAAAGACCATTAAATGGAAATAATGTAACTTAAATCATGATCCTTTAAAAACGAACTTCTTTAAGCATGAGGACGACCTGTTTTCCAATAATAAGCAAAATATAAATGGATGCCTCGACGCCGAACATTAACTCATGAAATAATGCAACCCGACGCTTACTCAAAACGTGAATAGTTGTAAATGCTCCCATGATGACGTTTGAATAAAACTTTATAACTCAAGCGACCAAAATAAGATTACATTCAAGTTCCCAAAATTATATTATAAGGAGAAAAACCCAATGTCTCAACTAGTTATAAATGGGAAGTGACTATCCCATAAAAACCGGCTCAGAAGTTAACTCGCGGATGCAGGTCCGGGTCTTGGACTCCACGAGCCCTCACCGTCTTATCCTCGAAATCCCCCGAGACTAATCCCGACACCAACATAAAACAGGCTCAGAGATTAACTCGCGGATGCAGGTCCGGGTCTTGGACTCCACGAGCCCTCACCGTCTTATCCTCGAAATCCCCCGAGACTGATCCCGACACCAACATAAAACAGGCTCAGAGATTAACTCGCGGATGCAGGTCCGGGTCTTGGACTCCACGAGCCCTCACCGTCTTATCCTCGAAATCCTCCGAGACTAATCCCGACACCAACATAAAACAGGCTCAGAGATTAACTCGCGGATGCAGGTCCGGGTCTTGGACTCCACGAGCCCTCACCGTCTTATCCTCGAAATCCCCCGAGACTGATCCCGACACCAACATAAAACAGGCTCAGAGATTAACTCGCGGATGCAGGTCCGGGTCTTGGACTCCACGAGCCCTCACCGTCTTATCCTCAAAATCCCCCGAGACTGATCCCGACACCAACATAAAACAGGTTCAGAGATTAACTCGCGGATGCAGGTCCGGGTCTTGGACTCCACGAGCCCTCACCGTCTTATCCTCGAAATCCCCCGAGACTAATCCCAATACCAACATAAAACAGGTTCAGAGATTAACTCGTGGATGCAGGTCCGGGTCTTGGACTCCACGAGCCCTCACCGTCTTATCCTCGAAATCCCCCGAGACAAATCCTGACCAACATACAAATAATAGCCCATTTTCTTTTTAAATAACACGACCGACTCATATGCCTATGGATCCATTACATTACAGTCTAAAACGCTACATGACTCCAACTGAATGACCAACGCACTCAAAACATGTAACTCTCAAATGACACGTAAAATAACGCCATCATACCAAAACTTCCATTTTGGGCTATTAAACCGGACAATTGTCCTCACGACTCATTTTAGTCAAAACCGAGCCAAAAGGCTCAACACTTTACTTAAATAACCAAAGAAAGCCAGTGTAAACTTTAAAACACGTTTGACCAGCGGATATGCAAACGCCATGACTAAAATGTGATTTACCCAAACCTTCTCATTAGATGAAACCAAGCATTTTCCCAAACTTAACTGCTGATAAGAATGAAAATCAGAAAATGAGACTATAAACATTCTTTCAAGTACTTCACATAAATGTGCAAGTGATACTTTATAAAACATTTCCTTTTATTAATGACGCATAAAACCCGACAAATATTTAAAAGCGTATTTCTTTGACCAAAGATCTATTTATGCAGTAGGACATCAAAACACATTCATTTGTGACACATTTATCAAAATGTCCAAACCTCCCAATTGTGGGTGTTATACAAAGTTTGTAAAGTTAAATACTTCAATAAATCAAAGATTAGCAACTAACCCAACATTTGATAATTTCATGTAAAACACATAAACACTTTAAAATAGACATTTTGGCATGTACAACGTTTTCACAAATCAACTTGAACTCACCTTGCTAGATTTAGGCTAAATCTAGATTTTCCCCCAACTAGAGCTCCTTTGAAGAACACTTGGATTCTCAAGACAAAACTTCCAAAACCTAAATCCATACATATTCAACCATAAATAAACATAATCAACCACAAAGAATCGTTTCCCAAACCATGTGCATGAATACCTCAACTAAAACCGAAACCCTAACTTCCATAACTTAAGAGAATATAAGATTACCTTAACCCAAGATTGAATCCACCAACCAAAACACTTCTAGTTCACCAAAATGACCACAAATCTCCAATCTATGAAAGGAAGCACAAAGGGTGGATGAAACCCTAGAAAACTTGGTGAAGAAGATGAAATGGGAGAGACGAGGAGCTTACCACCACAAAATACTCTTGTATACTCCAATAGACCTCCAATCTCTTGCTAGATCCTTGAAGAGCTCTCAAAAATGAAACCGTAGCACTTTGAATCGCCCAAATCGGAGTTAGGATGAAGGAGATATGAAGAAATGAAGTTTGGGTGCTGAAAATCGGTTTTAAGCTCATCCAGGGGGTTTCGCGACTTGTCTCGCGACCTTGGGTCGCAGCATAAGTCGCCCGCTTCCCCTGGTTTTCTCCTCAATACTGTTTTGGCCATAAATTCTTCGTTATAGCTCCGTTTTCGCTCCAGAAAGAACCGTTGGACTCGTAATTGAATCCTTCATCCATCTAGACTATAAAATCTATGATTCAAGTCCAAGATTAAATATCTTATTTTTCCTTGATATATCGGTTTTTGTATTAACCTGAAATGATACCTTTCGAAAGTCGGGGTGTTACATCTTGATTGACAAAACCTTCTGGCTGCGAGACGTAGACTTCCTCCTTGAGTATGCCATTCAGAAAGGCTGTCTTCACGTCCATTTGATAGACAGTGAAGTTCTTATGGGCAGCGTACGCAAGAAACATGCGGATTGCTTCTATACGCGCCACAGGAGCATAAGTCTCGTCGTAATCTATTCCTTCCTTTTGCCTATATCCCTTGGCGACAAGTCTTGCTTTATTTCGGATAACGGTACCATCTTCATCTTTCTTGTTTTTGAAAACCCATTTCGTACCAATGATGGTTTTACCTTCAGGTTTGGGTACGAGTCTCTAGACTTTAAGTGCTTTGAATTGATTCAACTCTTCTTGCATTGTAGTCACCCAATCTGAATCAACAAGAGCCTCAGATACGCGAGTAGGTTCAATCTTGCTCAGAAAAGAGTCATGCATACATTGATTTAATGTTGCAGACCTAGTTTGCACCGGTTTTGACAGATCTCCAATGACTTGAGATACCGGGTGCTCTTTGGTCCACTTGTGTTCATGAGGGAGTGGATTAGATGCAGATTGATCATGATTATCATCTAAGAATCCGCTGGTATCTTCTTCAGATTGTGCAGTAGGAATGGGGGGTTCAGTTGAAGTAGTAGGTGCAGAAGTTTCAGTGGGTACAGATTGACCAGGCTGTTGATCAGTCCTTACAGTACACCCTACTGATTCAACTACTTCTGTCTCTTCATTGTTGGTCACAGCTTCAACTGTCGGAGTAGGTATTTGAACTTGAACATCTTGCTGAATCGGGGAGTTGAATTCAATAGAGATATCTGAAATGGTTGGATGAGTAGTCATTGAGTTTTCCATCCTGTCAATCACAACAGATTTAGTTACTTTAGATCCAAGAAATTCATCATAAAATAGTTCAAATAGTAAATCTAAATCAGATAAATGATTAGTAGATGTTGATGCGCCATCTGATTTGTTCGCTTGAGACACAGGTTCTGGACTGATTTGTCCAGAAGCTAGAACTCCTGTTATCACGGGTTCTGAACTGACGTGTTCAGAAGCCATCTCTTCATCAAATGTAACGTTTACGCTCTCAACCACAATCTTTGACTTCTTCAAGTACACTCGATATGCAACAGATGTAGAAGAATAGCCGATAAAGATGCCCTCTTCCGCTTTAGCACTGAACTTGTTCAAACTCTCTCTGTCATTTAGCACAAAACACTTACACCCAAATATGTGAAAATACTTGATTGTTGGTGTTCGGTTGTTGATTAATGCATACAGAGTCTTTTGAAATCTGCGGTGTATCATGGACCGATTTTGAGTGTAACACGCAGTCGACACAGCTTCAGCCAACATAAATAGAGGTAAGTCGGATTGACTGAGCATAGTACGAGCGGCCTTGACTAGCGTACGGTTTGCCTTTCGACTACTCCATTCTGTTCAGGCGTACGTGCAACAGAGTATTGATGTGATATCCCGACCGATTCGAGATATTCTTCAACTATTTTATTCTTAAACTCTGTGCCGTTGTCAGTTCGGAGAAGCTTGACTGGTTTCTGCAGATTCACCTGGATCGTCTTTAGAAATGTAATGAGCACTTCGGGTGTCTCATCTTTTGACCGTAGAAATTTGACCCACGTGTATCGCGAATAATCGTCCACAATAACTAACACGTATTTCTTTCCGCCTAAGCTTTGCGTTCGCGTAGGACCACAGAGATCCATATGAAACAACTCTAAAGGAGAGCTGGTACTCCGTTCAGGCTTCGGTTTGTGTGGAGCTCTCTTCATCTTCCCCTTTTCATACGCTGCACACAAGTGTTCTTTTACGTACTTGAGCTCAGGAAGTCCATTCCCTAGCTTTCCACTGACCAGTTTGTTGATGTACCGAAAATTCAGGTGAGATAGTCGTCGATGCCATAGCCAACTTTGTTGCATCGATGCTTTTGAGAGTAGACACACTTGATTGTTAGTCTGGACCTTTGACAAGTTGATGGTGTAGAGGTTTGACTTGCGAGTGCCGACCAAGAGTTCTTTCTCGTCTTTAGTGCGTACCGAACAACTCTTGGCCTTGAAATTTACCTCTAAATCTTTGTCACAGAACTTCCCAATACTAAATAGGTTGTGTCCTAAACCTTCTACGTAACTCACCTTCTTAATTGTTAAGTTGTCGTCAACCACATCACCATACCCCATAATTGGTGAAAACTGGTCGTTACCAAATCGAACTATTCCGCAGTATTTCTCTGTATAGTTAGACAACAAAATTTTCTGCCAGGTCATATGCTTGGAACACCCTCTATCCAAGTACCACATATGACGGGTCTGCACAAGAGAAATCATAAAACAAGAGGTTTAGATACCCATTTAAAAAATGGAGTAAAGACATTTGAGCATTGAAGTACGGGTCTTGAACTGTTGTATTCAAGAGCCATCATTTCTTTCACTCAACCTTGACTTGACATTCCTGTAACACAAATTCATCCTTTTTCTTTGGTACCCATTTGTATTTGGGTCCAACTGTGTTAGCACATGATTTTGGCACCCATTGAAATTTGGGTCCGCTTTTTTTTTTGAAAACCATATGAAGAATTAGAACAATAAGAATATGCATGATAAGTTCCAAACGAAACATCATAATATTTTTGAGAAGCATAATCATATCTATCATAATTTGAAAACTTTCTATCAGACGGAGATAACTAGAATAATTGCTGTATGGAATATATCTTGCGAGAATCAACAAGTTTTGGTTTAGAAATAGCAACATTCACAATCAAATCATCTTTACTAGTAGTCTTCTTATTACAATCAGAACTAGAAAATGATTTAGCTTTCTCATCGATCTTCTGTTTCGGTATCCATTCCGACTTAACTCCAAGCCTTTTCTTTCTCAAATCTGAAACATTTGAAACTTTAGAGTTAGAATGGTGAGAATCAAAAGAATGCTTCTTCTTTGGCTTTCCAGTGGTGATTGGTTTCTGTGAATGCTGAGATTTCCTTTTCTTACCTTTAGCATTCTTAGATTTCAAAAAACTGATTTATCAACTTTCGTTGATGTTTCACCTTTTTCATACACACTGGGTAATCCAAAAGAATTAACAACATAAAATGAATGATCAGGAAGTTTGGTATTAAAATCAAATTGAGCAACACTATCATCCAAAACACCTTCAGAGTTTAAGAAACCAAGCTCATTTTCAAGTAAACCAGACCTATCATTAGATTTTAAAGCCTGGGATGATTTAGAAAACTCAGTATATTTGAACACAGTAGAAAAGACAGCTTGTTCTAAGTCTATCAAAATCCTTTCTTCTGTGAGAGTATTCTCGAGTTCAGAAATTTTACTTTCCAAAACGAGAGGAGGAACGTAAAGCTTACATTCGATGGGCTTAGCCTCCATTTCTTTTACAGAATAACTCTCAAAATAGTCATTTGAAAGAGATTTTGATTTATCAGAACTATAACTATTATTCAACCTCTCATAACGAAACGGAAGTTGAACTTTAGTTGTGTTATTTCTTTTAGCATATTCCTTGGCTTGATCCTCTTCAGACAGTCTAGTCCAGAAAACTTGAAGTTCAGGGTATTGAGGTGTCAGTTTTAAAAATCCGAAATCATAAAGAGCAGACACTTAAGATATACCCTTTTTGAGACATTGTGGATTCTCGTATCCGAGTCCCCAAATCTCTTTATCATCTTTGGGTTTGATTAGATGAATGGTTTGTTCAGTTTGACCCAAAGTATATAATTTCTCTTCCAAAGCATTCACCTTTTCAATTAAAGATTTGTTTTCTTTTGAAGTCGAAGAATACATTTTAGAAAGCTCTTTAGATTTAAACTCACACAATCTATATTTTGAAACAGTTTCAGATAACTCTTTATGAATTATAGTCTTCTCTTTCATGCTGGTGTCAATGTTTTTGTGCAATGCTTCAATCAATACATTTTTCTCGGCAATATCATTGATAAGTTTTTGTATAGATTGATTTTTATCATTAATAACACATTTTTCACGCTTAAGTTTAGACTCTAATTCTTGGAGTTTAGTCAGTATAACATGCATTTGATTCATTAAATCTGTTTTGGTTAAATCACATACCTCTTCGTTATCCTCTTCATCAGAATCAACTTCAGCTTCTATCTGCAGCTTACCCATTAAGCACAAGTGTGTTGTCTCGTCCTTCTCTTCTTCCTCATTTTCTTGGTCAGAATGGTCGAGCCAGAACTCATCCTCTGCCATTAATGCCTTTCCAGCCTCCTATTGCTTGGCTAGAAGCATCTTGTTCTTGTAGTAATCGAAGTTTCGAACTTTGGGTTTTCTGCAATCCTTAGTAAAGTGTCCGAATTTGCCACAGTTGTAGCACTTTGTAGGTTCTGCCTGTTTGGTCTCTTCAGCTTTATACTTCTTCTCTTCTGGTCTCCTTTGCTCTAAACTCTTTCCTTCAACTCTCTCCTTGTGATCGTAGTTACTTGAACCAGATGAATACCTCTGACTGTTCGAACTAGGCTTTTTGTAGAACTTCTTTTGAAAAGCCTTGGTTAACATAAACATAGCATGCTTTAGGTTATCACAGTCGTCAGAGTCAGAGTTAACCTCACTTTCAACCTCTTCTGATTCAGAAACTATCTCCTTCTTCTTTTTCTATTTTACAACAAGAGCGATTGGATTCGCAACTGTCTTCTCAGCCTTTTTCTTCTCATCTTTGATCTCATCCACCTCCTTCTCATTCTGTCTGAGGGTTTCATAGACCTCATGAAGTGGAATTTCGTTCAGATCTTTCATCTGCTTCATCTGTCTAGTAAACCTCTTCCACTCAGGCTGGAGGACGCTAAGGAATTTTACATTCAACTCAATTTGAGATTTGTTGACCTTATTCTTACTTAGCTCGTTCAGCAAGGTCACAAATCTGTCATATGTAGCCTCTAGAGTTTCTCCAACTTTAGCATTAAACTCTTCATAGTTATTCAGGAAGTTGGATACTTTGAGTTGATTACCGACCTTTGATCCGAGCATCATTTTCTCCAATTGATCCCGCATCTGCTTTCTAGTAGCATTGTAGTTATCAATTTTGACATAAATCTCATTCGGTATGCGTTGAAGAATGAATGATTTTGCCAATCTGTCAGCCTTATGTCTCCTTTTCTGCTCATCCGAGTATTCATCAAGCGGTAAAGGATACTCTCTCTGTTCTTCTTCACCATTCTCTCCAACTACAGTGAGTGTCTTGGTCGGAGGTGTCATGATTCCTTCCTTTAAGGATATTCTGATTTAATCTCCCAAGTCATTTCGATCGATGAAATCCAAGAATCGGTCTTTCCATTGCTCATACTCTCCCTTGAAGAGTACTGGTGGCTTTACATCAGTTCCAATAGCGAGAGCTTCCCTAGATGTCATCCTGTTTTTGATAAAATGCAATAAGAAACTTGAAATTGATCGTTAGTCCAGATAAAATCAAAAGAACTTCAGAAATGAAATTTTCAAATACACAATACAGATACACAAAATACGTAAAATCCAGAGATGCGTTAAACCCAGAAATGCACTCAGGGCAGTGGCGCAAAAGAAACTTTGCGCTAAGAGAGGCTGGCGAGAAGTTCTGAAACGCGCTAAAGGCAGTAGCGCAAAATTACGCTAATTGAAGCTGGCGCAAAAGCTAATTCGCGCTAAGTGAAGCTGGCGCAAAAAGCTAATTCGAGCTAAGTGAAGTTGGCGTAAAAAGCTAACTTTGAGAAGAACTTTGAACGCGCAAAAGGAACTTTGCGCTATGCTCTTAGAAATACTTGAAGTTGGCGAGAAAGAAAGAAACCCGCTAAGGGTTGTGGCGCAAAATATGCTTTGCGCTACGCACATAGAACCCCTTGAATCTGGCGCAAAAAGGATGAACTAGCGTGATCTTCAACTTGACTTCAAAAACGACTCTGAATCAACCAAAACCTATCTAGACTTCGAATTACAACTCGAAATTTTGACAATAAGACCACAAATACCTCTAGACCAGATTACAACCAAATAATTTCAAAAACAAACACTCTAAGAAGAAACAATCGATAGAACAGTGCCTGTTGACTCGTGAAAGCCGAAACATCAAAATCATCAAATAGACGATCGATTATAGTGCAATACTCAAATAAACCAATATAATCTCAATCTAAAACTGTTGGGAACTGAAGATGTGACCAAGTCATTAATGATGCTAGTTCAGAGTTAGTACTGCCAGAGGATCTAAAAGTTAATACTGCTAGGTATTACTACTTCTAGTAGAATTAATACTGCTAGTCAAAGTTAGTACTGCTTAGCTAGTTAGTACTGCTAGTGGTTAGTGCTGCTTAGTAGTTAATACTGCCAAGACTCAGTTAATGCTTCCAAGGTGATTAATGCTGCTTCTGAGATAATCTGAAGATAATGTTGAAGAGATCGCGTCTGGAGATAATCATGGAAAGCTTGAAGATAATTATGAAGATTATTTTGAAGATCTTTTTATGTTTAGTAATTATCTTTTATTATTCAATGATATATAGAATAGAATAGAATTGAAAGATAGATAGTAATTTTCGAATTATTCTAAGTTTTTGTTCTAGAGAGAGAATCAACCTTAAGGCATCGTTCCTAATTCTAGAGAAGTAGAATTCGTCTTGAAAGAGCCTGTTCTTCAAGATTGAGGTTGTGAGTGAAAAGCTTGTAACTTGAATCATTAAGTAAAATTTGCAAGTTGTGATTTATACTGTTTTTCTGTTTATTGAATATTAAAGTGTTTTTCCGCAACTTCTTTAATATTGTTTCTGAGTATTCATAATTCTTGTTGAGAATTCGATCCTGACAAGTGGTATCAGAGCCTGTTCTCTCAGAAACATTCATTCATTCATCATGGAAAACTTTGCAGAATCAAACAATACTCTTGTCTCTAAGGTTCCAATGCTCAAACCCAATGAGTTTGACATGTGGAAGATCAGAATCAGGCAATACATTCTCCTCACTGACTACTCAATGTGGGATGTCATTGAGAATGGCCCCTCTACTGAAGGTCAGATTGGACCAGATGGGAAAAGACCTCCACCAAAGATAGATGGTGAGAGGAAGATCAGGCAGATAGAGATGAAGGCATTGAGCACTCTGCTCTTGGCCATCCCCAATGAATATCAGCATTAATTCTGCAATTGCACTGATGCTCAGATTCTCTGAAATTCTCTAGAGAAAAGATTTGCTGGAACTAAGAGCACCAAAAGAAATCAAAGGGATGTTCTGAAACAGCAGTATGAGAACTTCACTTCTTCAAAGATTGAGTCTATGACTCAAACTTTTGACAGGTTCAACAAGCTTATTGGTGAACTGGCTGCTGTTGGAGTGAAGATGGAGCAAGATGATATCAACAGGAAGTTCCTCAGATCTCTTGGGGATGAATGGACTATGTACACTGTATCATATAGACAGAGTGAAAATCTGGAAGAGAAGGAACTAGATGATCTGTATAATGATCTAAGAGTTTTTGAATCTGAGGTAGAAGCTAAGAAGAAGCCCACTGGGTATATTCATAATGCCGCACTTCTATCAGCATCTACTGATACTACTGCCAACCCTGAAGCAGTTAGTGCTGCTAGTGGAGTGAATTCAGAAAAAGGCACTGAAACTGTCTTTGAAGCCTTTTTGTCCAGTCACAGCAACAACTCCTTGATTAATGATGATCTGGAACAACTTCACCCTGATGATCTGGAGGAGATGGACATTAAATGGTAGATGGCCATGTTATCTATGAGGGTGAAGAAGTTTATTAAAAGAACTGGGAGGAACAACTTCTCTCAAAGAAGAGAAGATGGAGCTGGTTTTGACAAGACAAAGGTTGAATGCTATAAGTGCCACATGAAGGGACACTTTGCTAGAGAGTGTAGAAGTGGAGTGCCAAATAACAACCACCAACAAGCTCAGAATGGAGGCTACAATCAAAACAAGAACTCTGCTCAAGCCCTTGTTTCTCAACAAGGAATGGGGTTTGACTGGAGTGACCAAGCTGAGGAAGCCATTCAGAATCAAGCTCTTATGGCAGAGGTGTCTGATCTCCCCTCTGAGGTAATTTCTAATCTTTGTACTCAATCTTGCATAGACACTGTCAAAAGGTACAGGGATCACAACCAAAACATGTGTGATGACCTCAAAAGATTAGAAAAGGACAGAAGAGATTATGTGTTAATAGTAGAGAGGTTTGAAGAACAAATCAAAGGCTTCCAAGCCAATGAACTTCAACACTCTTATGACACAAACTACTGGAAGTGGGAAAAGAATGAGTTAGAGACCAAACTGTCTAAGTCCAAAGAAGAGAATGATAAGTTGAAAGAAGAACTAGCTAAGGTTAAGCTTGATATAGAAAAGTTTTCATATGCTTCAAAAGCAATGGATTCTCTTCTAAAGGCTCAGATTCATGATAAGATTAAGCCCGGTGTTGGATACAACAACACACCCCCTCCTTACAACAACAACTACATCCCTCCTACATCAGATCTGTTAGAGACCAAGAAGAAAAAGGACTTGTCTGAGGAAGCCTTTAAGATAAATCCTTTGGATGAGGTGGTTGTTGAGGATATGACTGAGAAAGAAGCCAGTGAGAATAGGAACAATGTTGTGAGTAAAAGAGACACCCTTAGAAAACAACATTGTTACCAATGAGGGTGGTGGAAGGATTTGGGTCAAGTCTAAAGAGATAGAGAAGACCAAAGGAAAGGCCAACAAGGTCCATTACAAACAGACCACTGTTGTGAATCCTGGCCCTTGTAAACAGTGTGCTTGCAATAAAACTGAGAGCTTAAATTCTGGTACAAAGAGAGGTAATCAAAGAAACTGGAATAATCAATGGGCTCAGAAACAAGGAGTTGATCTGAGTAAAATAATCAGACCAAAACCTTGTTTCATATGTGGCAAGTTGAATAATTTGGCTAAGCACTGTTTCTTTAACCCTATTAACCAAAAAATGAACTTTCAAAGATTTGTGCAAAAACCTGTTGGTTATAGGAAGGCTGGAAAGAAACATGTGGCTAAGAAATCTGTTGAAACCAAAGGCCACATGAAGAAAAAGGTTTTAAAAGAGAGTATTAAAATGTGGGTGCCTAGAAGCACTAAAACTGTTAGTACTGCAACATCAAATAGTACTGCTGACAGGGATAGTGCTGCCAGAATCAATACTGCTGCTACCAGTGTTAGTACTGCTGAGAATTTTAATGCTTCTAACACTGTTAGTACTTCTTCAAAAGTTACTACTGCTAACACAGTTACTACTGCTGACACAGTTACTACTTCTAACAAGGTTAGTACTGCTAAGCATGCAAGTGCTGCTAATGCAGTTAGTACTTCTAAAACCAGTACTGCTTCTAGCAAATGTGCATACAAACCCATTATTGTGACAAAGTACTCCAGCAATGAGGAGTCAAAGTTTAAAAATCTTGTCAAGAAGGAATGTAAATATTTTGATGAGAAAGGGGTAGAATAGAATAGAATTGAAAGATAGATAGTAATTTTCGAATTATTCTGAGTTTTTGTTCTAGAGAGAGAATCAACCTCAAGGCATCGTTCCTAATTCTAGAGAAGTAGAATTCGTCTTGAAAGAGCCTGTTCTTCAAGATTGAGGTTGTGAGTGAAAAACTTGTAACTTGAATCATTAAGTAAAGTTTGCAAGTTGTGATTTATACTGTTTTTCTGTTTATTGAATATTAAAGTGTTTTTCTGCAACTTCTTTAATATTGTTTCTGAGTATTCATAATTCTTGTTGAGAATTCGATCCTGACAAAAACTGATTTCGACCTCAATGCAAATGATTCCAACCCGAAAAATGCACAAACATTCAAAATCAGTATTGGACTTCGAAGAACAGTGTTCGACCAATATTTCCTTTTGATTTCAATTTGGTTAAGCTTTGATACCAATTGATTGTCCCTATAATTTCAGTTTCTTATCAAACAATAATAATAAACACAACAAGAGAATAATCAAACCTGTTTTAGATTTCTCAATCAAACGATTACAAGATTTTCTCTCTAAGCTCTCTCTCTCTCTCTAGAAAAATGTGGCGGCTGATAATTCTATTTTTTGGGCACACTCCTTACACAGCCAACCCTAGAGCCTAGATACCATATACCTATTTAGAGAAAAAGACAAAATACAAAATACAAGGAAAATTAACTTTGACTATTTATTACAAAGGACCTAGACTAATATTGAGAGTTTGACTTTTCAGCTTTGACCTCAGATTCCATTCTTCAGAATTGATGATCTTAAATCCAATAAATTTGTGATCTAACACTTTCCAATGTACATACGTTGTACAAAGTGGCTCCGTGCTACTTACAGGCAATTCTAACTGTTTCATCCGTTGAATCAGGGTTACAAAGTTCATTATATCTGAATTTGAAAAGATTCGGGTATACACTCATGAATTGACTGATACTCAGATCAAAGAGCGGAGATTGTCAAATCACTATAAAGGGCGGAGATTGTTAGTTTTTCACAAAAGGGGAGATTATTATTCAAAGACGGTGATGAAATTGAAAAGAATTTTGATGATAATGATGCTCACAATCATCAAAAAGAGGGAGATATTTTGAAAGTTTCAATTTCCAAAGACAGAAGATTTGTCAAAGTCAAGAAGTTCGAAATAACATGATAAAGATGTTCCGACATGATTAGAGATGATTCGTTGTTCAAAGACAGAAAATTCATAGATTAAAGAGATGAAGATAAAAGCATTGAAAGATTCCTCATAGTTCAAAGTTCAAAGCCACAAAGATCAAAGTTTTAGATTCATGTTCAAGACTTGATGACTTTTCAAAGACAAAGTGAAAGACTTTTCAAGTTTATCTAAAGATTCTTCAAAATTCAAATGATTGAAGATTGCAAAAGCTTCAAAGTTCAAAGCTGTCAAAGAGCTGAAGACTATTGTCAAACTTTTAAATCTTGAATCCAAAGGGGGAGATTGTTAGTGCATTTATTGTATTCAAGATTTAATTGTAAAAGTCTTGTAAAGTCAATGTAAGTAGAAAAGTCAAAGAAAGTCAAAGTTGTCAAAAGTCAATGTTGTTTAGTTTAAAAATGTCAAAGTAGTTTACTTTGTATTTGTAATGTGTTGTAATTAGAGTTAGATATTAGTTTTGCTTAGGGGTTAAGCATTAGGTTAAGGAAATTCATTGTCATATTTGTAGACAGAGAAAGTTAGAGAGAGTTTAGAGAGAGAAAGCTTGAATTTCATGTAAATCATTCAAGATCAATGAAATCAATGTCATTTACCTAATAGATCTGGGAATTTACACGACCGAAGGTCGATCTTTGAGAAGCAACCCGCACCTTGTAGTTGGTCGAACAAATCGTCGATTCTTGGAAGTGGATACTTGTTTTTCACCGTCACCTTGTTCAACTCTCTATAGTCGATGCACATCCGCATTGTGCCATCTTTCTTCTTAACAAACAAGGCCGGAGCTCCCTAAGGCGACGAGCTCGGTCGTATGAAACCCTTCTCCAGAAGGTCTTGCAATTGAGTCATCATTTCTTGCATCTCGGTAGGAGCCAATCGATAAGGGGCTCGAGCAATCGGAGCCGCTCGCGGTTTGAGATCAATCCGGAATTCCACTAGGCGATCGGGCGGTAAACCGGGCAAGTCCTCCGGGAATACATCGGGAAACTCGCGTACCACCTTAACATCTTCTAGTTTCTTCTTCTCTAGCTTGGTGTCGGATTGCATACGCCAAGTAGGATGAGCATCCTTTCACCAAGAATTTCCGCGCCTTGATTATAGATATAATCGCCACCTCACCTTTCCTTTTTTAGCCATAGATTATAGTCGTCTCTCCATCCGCAATGGGTAGTCGGATCATTTTCTTAGAACACATGATCTCGGCTTGGTTCCCCGATAACCAATCCATTCCCACTACCACATCGAACCTGCCGATTTGCATAGGCATCAAGTTTATGGGGAATTTCTTCCCCTCAAACTCAAGGGTGCAACCTCTCACAATATCCCGGATTATTACTTGACTACCATTCTCTATTTCTACCACTATAGCGTCCTCTTGACTACTCATAAACATGGCAAGCTTTTGACAAAATACATCGGATATGAACGGGTAGCTAGCACCTGAGTCAAATAACACACGCGTAGGCACGAAGTTTAGAAGAAACGTACCCAACACTACATTGGTCGATACCTTAGCCTACTCCGTCATCATTTGAAAGGCTATTTCGGCCACCCGCAGAGGCTCTACTTTCTTTTCACCATTTCCCCCGGTCTTGAGCTTCGGACACTCCGCCCTTACATGCCCCGGTTTCTTGCACTCGAAGCATATTCGTCCCTTGACGGGACAATCTCTGAACGTATGCCCCGACTTTCTATATTTATAGCACGTTCCGAGAACGAAGTTGCATGGGCCGAAATGCTTACTTCGGCATTTGGAGCACCACTTAGCATCACACCTAGGATCGACTCAATGGTGGTTGTTGTTGGACTATCTAAGTTTCTTTGAGGGTATTGAACTCCCTTCCCATCTTCTCTTCTCTACTTGACAACTACCTTCCTCCTTGCCGAGTTTGTAGGCGTCTTCCATAAGCTGCACCTCTTCAATCGTCTCCCGGAGGGTGGAGGCTTTTGACACACGTACCATCGACATCATGTCCGATGGAAGACCCATTATGTAAGCTGTAATCTTTTCTTTCTCGGTCGGGACCAGATGTCCCACCAAACCCAATTTGTCCGTGAACAGCCGGTTGTACTCTTTTACATATAGATTACCCTTCTTCAAATTTTGGAACTCTTCTTTAATCCGATCCATTGACCTCTCATTACAGTATTCCTCTAGCAATTTTTCTTTGAACGTTGCCCAAGTTAGTTTGTCCAGAACAGTCGCCTCCACAGAAGCGAAGTACACGTCCCACCAAGTGAGAGTCGTACCCCTCAGCATACGAGAACCAAAGATTACCTTCTGACCTTCCCCGCACTCACTTGAGCGAATAGCCTGCTCCATTTCTCTAATCCAACTCATACAATCTACAAGATTATCTGAGCCCTTAAATTCCGGCGGTCGGCAACCAAGAAAATACTTGAAGGTACAAGTCTTTGTGTCTGCTCTCGTCTCTAAGGTCACGGGACAGTCGGTAAGAATTCCATTTCCGGTACCTCCGGATCCCGCCACCTCAACATTTTTGGCAACCGTTTCTGGCCTACGATTGAGAGTATCTCTGTCCTCAAGAAGTTTGAGAAACATCTCTTGTTGTTGTGCCATGACCCTGTTCATAGCCAACATTATGCGATACATCATTCTTGTCTCTGCCGTCACTTCTTCCATGATAGGCTCTTCCATTTCCATATTGCGGCGGGAAATGGCTCGGGTCCCCTGCCCAACACATTAACCAGACGAGAGGGTTCATCCACCCCGGTCACCCGAGGATGATCGGCCGTGGATGTTGTAGCTTTTTGGCCTTCCGGCTGATTCCTGGTGTTAACCATTAGTCTACCACACAAATACATGAAATAGAGTAAGAGACAGGCTACAGGAATAACACAAGGAAACGTACTACTACACTTATTAATTATTATAACAACAGTAGATCAAGTATGCTCACGTAAAACATCTTTATAATAATGTTAATTAAGTGAAATTATGAACACATGATACGTAAGAGTTCTCGTTACCATTACTACAACTTTCAATTTGTGTAAGTTCCGTCGACTCTAAGGCCATCCTATCTTAAGAGTTCTACACCATCTCACAAGTCATAGCTTAATAGTCTCAGTTTAAGTCTAGGCATCTTACATTCATACCTAGTTCACTTAAACTGCTCTGATACCAACTTGAAACACTCCTAATTTTAGACGGAAATAAAATTCGAAATTTCGGCAATATAATGTTTGAAAATAGAGAAACCTGTCACCCTAAAATAGGGGATAATTTAAACTTGGATAATAAGGGTAAAACAAATTAAACCCAAGAGTATCATCCCAAAACGGGGAATGTGGTATGGCACTTACAACAAAAAACAATGAAGAATAAACGACAACCTAATAATCTAAATCTATCAACAAGATTATAGTCGGGTGTCACTATTCCTCCAAAATGTATATCTTCAAAAGAGTCAAAAGTGTCGGTCACTAAATCTCCCAAAAATACCACTCACGACCCCAAGGTCGTCACCTCAATCCCGAAGAGTCCCACCACTAAGATTACCAGTCAAACATGACAACCAAAGAACAAGCTTTAGGCTAAACCTAGTGAGAATAAGCCAATTAAATTAGAAGTACTAAACCCATTTAAAGTCACGCGATGGATATAGCCATGAGATAAATCAAATAAATCATTAGTGATTAAACACGGTACAAATAACACCAATCACATAATGAGCTCAACTTCTCTAAGTTTATTGCTCGAAAACATCAAATCAACCTTTCTAGGTCTACCCTTGAGAGTTCCAAAACGGGAACTCTAGCACAAGGGAATTACACCTTACTGCCCATGAGATGTTGCCCGACCATATAGGTCCACACCTTACTTATCATGGTAACCCGATGCCTATATCGTGCTAAAGTGGTGAACCTAATGTCCAAAAAGGGACATAGGAACACCATGCCTAATGATCCATTGCACTATGACCAAAATAAAACATTTAATCCATACATCAATAAACACATTCATAGATGATATAAACAATTTATATGTGTAATACTTCCACATATAGACTTGACCCCCATTATCAAGGGAATCTGGTCCAACCAAACCCATCAACAATATCATTATAACCATCAATTTGAAATATTAAGATTTGTCCAAATTTACCCAACACTTGAACTCACCAAACCCTAGATTTCACTTTGGGTTTACCAAGGTCCTAAAGTGAGAGGGATGGGTTCCAAATCCATTAAAGAACTATAAAATACCTCATTTCATAATGTAACTACAATTTCAAACAATAATGTACAAGTAACCAAAACCCTAGAATTTCCACATATCCATGTTTAGGTTAAGTTTCATAAAACCCCAAAGTGAAGTTAGAGTATACAAAGGAGGGTTATAATACATGGTATTTACTCAAGAACAAGAATAGAAACTCACCTTGAAGGATTTATGAGAAAACCCTAAGTTAGGACACTTGAGAAGTAAGGATGAAATGACACTTGAGCTTCAACCACAACACTCTTAGTCACCACCGACCTAAATCAAACCCATTAATCACCATGAGAACTTCTTCTAAGAGCATTCAACGAAGGAAGATGACCCTACCTTTTGATCTCCAAAAATCGCCTTCCACAAGCTCCCAAATGCACCAAATGAATTAGAAAACGAGGTGGTGAGCATTTAAGGCACTGGAGGTCGCGAGCGACTGTGTCATGGTACTATGACATGGTCATAGTCGCTGGTCAAGGTCGCTACCTCATCCCAGTCTTCTGTTTGATCTTGGCGACTATGCCATGCGACTATGACATGGTCATAGTCGCTGGTCATTGTCGCACCAGCACCTTCTGTTTGGTCTTGGCGACTTTGCCAAGCGAGAGTGACACTTGTCACAATCACTGGTCATTATTTCCGGCACCATTCCGGGCACCCTGGTCTTTATCCCACTTGTTTCCCATGCTTGGAATGCGACACATCCCAAGAGTGGTCCCAAGTGTCTGACATGGCTAAGACTAAGCCATACAAGAATTTGAGCGATAGAACGTATAATTCATAGAGAGGAGATCTTACCGAAAAGCGGGTGTTACATTATAATTTTGTGAATTTGGGTTGACAACCAATGTAATCTAGATAGAATTTATTTAGATTAGTTTGTTGTTGATTTTCATATTCATTCACAGGTTTTGTAAACACTTTCATACACTTACCCATTTGTGTGGTTTACTCCAATTACAAATGTTATACTACTGAATTTTCAAATTTTAATTTTACTCTAAATTTTAGGGTGTTACAAGTTGGTATCAGAGCTCTAGTTTAAGTGAACTAGACATGAATGTAAGATGCCTAGACTTAAGCTGAGATTATTAAGTAATGATTTGGTAGAACTTCTAAGATGGTTAGTCTTAGAGTCGACGGAATAATGTTAATCGAGCGTTGTGGTGACGGTAACGACAATTCTTACGTATCATATGTTCATAATTTCACTTAGCTAACGTTATTATGAGGATGTTTTACGTGAGTGTGCTTGATTTACTGTTGTTATGATAATTGGTAAATGTAGTAGTATGTTTTACTTTGTGCTTAATTCTGTTAATCTCTCTCTTATGCCTTTCCTTGTCGTGTGTGGTAGATCAAAGATGGTTAGTACGCGTGGTAGACCGCGTACATGCATGGATGGTGGAGAGGCGACCGCTTCAAAGGCTGATCAACGGGAGAGGATTGAGGCTGCTGTACGCCCATCTACCCAACCATTGCTAGGCGGAGGGCCTGAGATCATTCCTCGGGTGGACCTGGCTTCGTCCAACCTGATCATGCAGTAGGTAACTCCACAATACGAGATGATGGCCAATCTGATGCAGATGATAAATGAAGCATTGGCCAAGCAGCAAGAGCTCTCATAAAAATGTTTGAGGACCGTGATGTGAACAACCGAAGGAATGAGATGGTTGCGGAGAACATTGAGGTGATTGGGTCCATGATTTGTGCTTCCTAAGTTGCAGGCCACCAGAGTTCTTCAGTTCTGAAGACCCTGTTGCTTGCATGAAGTAGATTCAAGAGATCGAACAGGCCTTCGACTCATTTGAGTGCAGGAAAGATTAGAGAGTGAAGTTCGGTTCCCAAATGCTCAGGGATACGACACTCACATGGTGTAATGTCACCAAGTCCACCCTCTCCTCTACTGTTTTGACTCAACTGACTTGGGTCGGTTCAAGAAACAAATTCTAGACGAGTACTGTAATGAGAGGGCCTTGGACCGCATTGAAGAAGATTTCTGGTCTCTCAAGAAGGGGAACTTGACGGTGAGGGAGTACACCCGTCAATTCATGGAGAAGTTGGGGTTAGTGGGACATGTGGCCTCAACGGAGAAATAAAAGATAAAGGCCTATCTTAAGGGCCTACCGGCGGACATGATGTCTATGGTCTGCAACTCTAAAGCCTCTAATCTCTGTGAGACAATAGAGGAAGCACAAATCATGGAGGATGTCTATGCTAGAGATAATTTGGAGAAAGCAGTGGTGGTGGGAGACAAGAGGAAGTGGGAAAGCAACCCCGGACCTCCAAAGAGGTCGAGACCTTTCAACGGGGGAAGGAGCTTTGATAATAACCGAGAGGCGCGATGGTGCCCAAGATGCCAAAGCAAGCACCACGACAACTGCAACTCCAACCCCACCTCTTGTGCCAAGTGTGGGAAGCTTTATCACACCACTAGAGATTGTCCGGTGAAGGGAATCGTTTGTTTTGAATCTAAAATGCCAGGACACTTCCAGAAAGATTATCCGAAATGGAAGACGGGGAGTGTCCCAGAAAAGAAGGAGAACCCTCCAAGGGTTCCTGGCCGAGCTTTCCAGATGACGGCCGATGAGGCCAAGGCATCCACCAACATGGTATCGGGTACGTTTCTCCTAAACTCCGTACCTATGCGTGTGTTATTTGACTCAGGCGCCAGTTTCTATTTTGTATCTGATGCTTTCTATCATAAACTTGCCATGCCCACTAGTAGTTTAGAAGAGACTTTAGTGGTAGAAATAGCGAACTATAGTCAAGTAGTGATTCACGATGTCGTGAAGGTATGCATGCTTGAAGTCGAAGGGAAGAAATTCACGATCAACTTAATGCCTATGGTTATTGGCGGTTTCGATGTGGTAGTCGGTATGGATTGGTTAGCGGAGAATTAAGCTGAGATTGTATGCTCTAAGAAATTAATCCGACTACCCGTTTCAAGTGGTGAGATGGTGGTGATTTATGGCGAAAGGAGAAAGGGTGATGTAGCGATTATCACCATGGCTAAGATGCGGAAATGTTTAGTGAAAGGATGTTCATCCTTCCTAGCATACGTGATCGATGCCAAGCTGGAGAAGAAGAAACTGGAGGATGTGAAGGTGGTGCACGAGTTGTCCGATGTTTTCCAGGATGACTTTCTTGGTTTACCACCCGATTGACAAGTAGAGTTTCGAATTGACCTTACTGGGAGAAGCTCCGATTGCTCGAGCCCCTTAATGGTTAGCACCATATGAGATGCAAGAAATGATGGATCAACTCCAAGAGCTACTTGGGAAGGGTTTTTCAGACCAATCTCGTCAACTTGGGGAGCTTCGGTCTTGTTTGTCAAGAAGAAGGATGGCACAATTAGAATGTTCATCGATTACCGTGAACTGAACAAGGCAACGGTGAAGAACAAGTATCCGCTTCCAAGAATCGACGACTTGTTCGATCAACTCCAAGGAGTGGAGAGTTTCTCAAAGATCAATTTACGTTCGGGATACCACCAAGTGAAGGTAAGAGGAGAGGACATACCGAAGACGACCTTTAGAACGCTTTACGGCCATTATGAATTTCTCGTGATGTCGTTTGGTCTAACGAACGCACCGACGGTGTTTATGGATTTGATGAATAGAGTGTGCCAATCATTCCTCGACAAGTCAGTCATTGTATTTATAGATGACATACTCGTGTATTCTAAGAGTGAGTCGGAACATGAGCAACACCTTCGTGAAGTTCTAGAAGTGTTGAGAAAGGAGAGGTTGTACGCCAAATTCTCCAAGTGCGACTTTTGGCTTGAAGAGGTTTAATTCTTGGGTCACGTTGTCACTCGAGATGGAGTGAAGGTGGACCCCTCCAAAATTGAAGCAATGATGAATTGGGAACCACCCAAGAGTCCGTCTGAGATCCGAAGTTTCTTGTGTTTGGCGGGCTATTACCGGAGATTTATTCAAGACTTCTCCGAAATCGCTTCTTCCATGACGGCTTTGATTCGGAAGAATGTGAAGTTAGTTTGGACCGAAGCGCAAAAGAAGGTGTTAGTGCAGAATCATGTTGGATACAAGATCATAGAAGATTGAAGACTGAAAGAAGACATAAAGTCAATGCAAGTCAAAGTTCAAGTCAACTCTTAAAGCAAAGTCAAAGTCTTTTGTAATAAAAGTCAAAGTCAAAGTCAATATAAGTGTTGTAATCATTTAATATTGTGTGTAATGGTGTTGGGTCTAAATAGGGATATGACTAGAGGCTTTCTAAAAGTGTAATATACACAGATAGATTCTAGAGAGAGAAAGTGTTGAGAGAGAACTTCACTGTATTGATTTCTTGATTTGAAATGAAAATGGAAATTGATTGAATTGTTGTTGTCATTGTCATTGTCATTGAATTGTGATTAGAACTTGAAACCGGGAATAATAGAAGGTGTTCCAAAGTTTACCAAAAAAATTGTGTGAGGCTCCAATTCTGTCGCTACCCGAAGGGTTGGAAGACTTCGTGGTCTATAGCGACGCTTCGAAGATGGGGTTGGGTTGCGTGTTGATGCAAAGAGGCAAAGTGATCGCCTACGCCTCAAGGAAACTCAAAGTTCACGAGAAGAATTATCCTACCCATGATTTGGAGTTAGCGGCGGTGGTGTTCGATTTGAAGCTTTGGCGGCATTACCTTTATGGCACGAAATGTACGATCTACACGGATCATAAGAGTTTGAAATACGTCTTTGATCAAAAGAAGTTTAACATGAGGCAAAGAAGGTGGCTCGAATTACTTAAATATTATGATTGCGATTTTCTTTACCACCCAGTAAGGCAAATGTGGTGGCCGATGCGTTGAGTCGGTGGGACTATAACGGAAGTATTTGGGCTACCCTTTCGAGAATTGAGCTAGTGTCGAGCCTTATTGAGAGAATCAAGACATCTTAAGTAGAATCCTTATTGGAGGAGAATCTCAAAGAAGAGTTTATGACAAAGCAACGTTTTCTCTTAACGGAAGATAGCCGTGGAGTGAAATTGTTCAATAGTCATGTATGGGTACCCAAGGTTCGAGGCAAACGAAAACTCCTTCTCGAGGATGCCCATAAGTCCAAGTATTCCATTCATCCGGGGAGTACAAAGATGTACAGGGACTTGAAGCTACAATATTGGTGGCCTATAATGAAACTTGATGTGTGTTAGAGCATAAATATGTTGGATGCAAGATCATGAAAACTGAAGGTCAAAGTTCAAGAAAGTGAATGCTCAAAGTCAATTCTCATTATCAAGGTCAAAGTCAAAGTCCTTGTAATAAGTCAAAAGTCAAAGTTATAGTTTATCTTTTATTTTAGCGTGTAGTATCTTTGTTTTTGTTTTAATAGATATATGGCTAGTGGTGTTATGTAACTTACATGTAACTAGAAGAAGTATTCGCAGAACTTTAGAGAGAGAAAGTTTGAGAGAGAAAGTTCCTGTACGAATTGAGATTTGAAATTGAAATAACAGGTTGAGTTTTAATTTGTGATCATCTTGTTTGTTTGATTGTTTTAGTAAGAATTTGACAGGTTGGGACATTATCAATTGGTATCAGAGCAAATCCGATAGAAATCAATCGAGAAAATGATGTCGAACCGTGTTCTTGAGTCGTAGATCACATTGTTGGATTTTTGTGTGAAATTCGAGTTGTAATTGATTGAATTGTGTTCGAAAAGTGTATTTGATGAATCTTGTATAGGTTTCATAGGGGATTGCACTGTAATTGATATTCAATTTTTGATTTTTGAGTTTTCGTATTCACGAGTTCTATCGCACTGTATTTGGATCATTTGGTAAGTTTGAGTGATTCATACCGAAATTCAGTGATTGAAAGTGTTTCTAGATGTGTTAGAGAATATAGTGTGAAAGTCTCAGATCGAAATTCTGATGCAACTTTTCCCAAAGTGGGTCAGCGCTCCCTGGAGGTCAAGCCGCTCCCCAACGAGGTAAGTATCTCTGAACTTCGCTCCCGACTCTCTCTCCTCACTTCTTCGTCTTCAGCGACCACGCAGGAGGTTCCTTCTTCTGCTATCCCTGCCTCTACCACTTCCAAACGACCATCAACTGGCTCCCTTGGTCCTTCGAATAAGGCCAAGGTGACCAAGGAGAAAGGTACCTCTAGCTCCAATACCTAAGGATGTTTCTCAACAAACCTCCTTGGATGCATTCGTGGGTGTCTCCTACACATCCTCAGTGATACCCACATCAACCATGCCATCGACTACGATCGCTGTCACATCAACAGTGACACCACCCATCATCTCAGCTCCTCCACATCCTGAGGTGATCACAATGGTAACTACCCCTATCCCTACTTCTATCCCCATCTCTCATCCTTCTATTTCTTTGGTTTCTGACCCATCATCTACTTTTTCACAACCACAGTTTGGACCCATAGGACCTGAACAACAATCTTTTGAGGAATCTATGCAATTCTACAAAATGTTTGATAATTCAGGTACTCCTATAACCTTAAACACTTCTCCCAACTCACCATATAAGCCTGTTTCTCAAAAACTAATTTATATTTCAGGTCCTAGTTTGGCGACTGTTGACACCAATGTCAACAGTTTGAGTGCAAAGGTGGAGTCTCTAACTGCATCTCTCAACAACACCACCAACGCTGTTCATACCGCTGGTGAAGCACTGAAGACGCTGACAGCTCAATACGCCTCCAAAGCTGATGTCTCTCAAATCGCTACTCTCCAATAAGCGATTGTCAAATTCAGGGAAGACTTAAAGCAACAGTTTGATCGCTGAACTCTAGATGTCTCTGAAGAAAGAGATATTCAGCGATCAAATGATCACAAAGCTTATACATCACGTTTCCTTTTGTCTTACCTTGCACAACTCAGTACGCTGTGTCAGAACGGACATGTCTCTGCCACAATTCGTACAACAACTTTGTCAACTACACTGTTCATGATCCGGCCGAAAGCATGTCTCTAAAGTCAGACTTTCAAAGCCAATCAGTGAACGCCACGTGTAAAGTGCCCTGTCATGCATTTAATGCATAGGGTATAAATAGGAAGATCACCCCTCCATCTGAGGGTGTGCTCAATCCTTGAACCCCAAATAGAAACCTTTGTTTTCTACATTCCTTAATCCCCCATTCTCTGAAATTCTTGTGCAATCATCTTAGTGTTTCTTAAGTTTGTTTAGATTGAGTCTGTCTTAATCTTATTCCGCAACAAACTTGTAAATTGTGTTTGATTTATCAATAAACAATTTATTAAACTTTAATTTCTGTGTTTATATTCAACCCCCCCTTCTACAAACTTGTTAAGCACCTTCGGGACCAACAGTGTGTAATGAATACACATTGGAAAGGAGCTTTTGTGATGTTCACTGCTTCCATTCAATCATCGAAACACCACAAAGATATTTCTATGAACGTTATGACATGAAAAACAAATTTCCTTTTGTGCTCGTGCAAGTGTTAGAAAGAATTAAGCACATGATGATTGCTTTTTTATAAGGCTCAAAATTGTGTAAACCACTGAGACAACAATAATTATACACAGACTCAATTGTGCATGATCGAAGTGCGAAGGTGGGGAAGACTTCCTTCTTTTTCAATATCCAGATTTTCCAAATGAAAATCAGATAGATTATGTGATGCGTCCCCTTAAAATATTGAAACATTTTCTTGTTGAGAGGAAAATGAGTGGCTCGTGGGGTTTGTATCAAGAGTTGGCATGGGCTAGTTGCCTGTTTCAATAATGTTCACGAAGAAATGTGAAACACAAGTAATGTGGCTGCCTGGCTCAGAAAACGTTGGTGTAGAGTTTAATATTCTTTTACTCTGATCTCTCACCCTCTTTCTTTTAAACATTGAGCTCACATCTAACCAAACTCTCTTGTTCATTTTACCTCATCACTCAACCCACACTCAGTATTTGACTCCTCACACAATCAATCACTCAAGGATTAACTTCTTGGGTAGGAAACATTGGTTAACGTGAATCGATAGAAGTTTCATTTAATCTCACACAAAGAACCCATGTAATCCTATAAAGCATAATGTTGCTCAAAATGGTTTAACTTTGCATTTAAAGCACATAAGATATACAAGTCAGATGTATGTATGCTCATGAATGGAATCATAAAGATTTGAGCATTTTAAACACTGAATATATTTCAAACAAGTATATTGAAAGAATGACAAGAATGCAAGAAACTTGTTTGAAAATCTGACATTGTATGAAATCATCAAATAAAAATGATATAACAATCAAGGCTTAGGTCAGCAAAAAAAATTGGATGTTGTCTATATGAACCAATATATAAACATTCTTGAAAGAAATGTTAAGAATTAAATTACGCTCAAAATTCATTGAAGTTCAATAGAGGTGTCTTACCACTGAAAATTTGTTTCAATTATGAGACATGGTAAGAACAAGTTCAAACAAAAATTAAACCGGTGTGTTTGAATAATTGACAGTATATGGAAAAGATAATACACAAGTATTTTTATCTTTGGAAACACACGGTTCATACACATTTCAGCTCATCAAATAATGAAAACATTTAAAATCACACTTCCAAATCATGAAATCTATTTAAGAATCGGAAAGTGGTTTAAATGTTAAAGAACATGTTTTCTATGATTGAAAGTTGTCCTTCTTTCAACCATATATGAGATTAAGAATAGAAATAAAATTTTCCGCTTAGTCTTAAATCTCATGAAGTCAGCTAAAAGTCATAAAAGAGATGATCTTGTAAGCATCCTCTCAATCTGCATCAGTCAAAAAGATGTCAAAGCAAATTTATTCACAACATTTATTAAAAAATAAAATGACATAAAGCAGTAAAACATTGAATGTACAAGTTCTGATCTGAAGTAACCAAAAGTCATAATTCATACTCCTTACTCTTAAGTTTAACTCCCTCTGCATTTATGCATCAGAAAATATGTCAGTTACAAATAAATGCAAAAATGATTAACTCCCCCTCAAAACGAATATAGATCATCTTTTAATCTTCTCTCACTCCCCTGAAATCATGAACATACCTTAAAGTGCAGATATCTTATCAGAATAAAAATAAAGAAATGAAGAAAAATAACAATAAGAAAAACTTTAGTAGGTAATCACTGATTCTGTCTTAAGATTTAACATACCAAGTTTAGAGATAAGTAAATTAAATATCTTTTCATCTAAAGGCTTGGTAAATAAATCTGCAAGTTAATAATTTGTGTTTACAAAATAAAATTATATTGTACCTTTTTCAACATTATCTTTGATAAAATGATACCGTACGTCTATGTGTTTGGTCTTTGTATGCTGTACAGGATTTGCTGATATGGTAATGGCGCTCTTAGAGTCACAATATATCAAAATCTTGTAAAACTTGAATCCATAATCTCGTAGTTGTGTCCTCATCCACAACACCTGAGAGCAGCAACTTGCATCTGCAACATACTCCTCCTCAGCCGTTGATGTGGAAACACACAGTTGTTTCTTTGATGCCCAACTAACAAGTTTATCTCCAAGGAACTATATATGACCCGATGTACTCTTCCTGTCAAACATACATCCAACATGATCTGCATTCTAGTAAGCCGTCAGTTCAAAACCAGTATCTTTAGGATACCACAGACCAGGATCTGCAGTCCCCTTCAGATATTGAAAAATCCGTTTGACCACGGATAAATGGGATTCTTTGGGATTAGCTTGATATCTTGCACATAAACATGTAGAAAACATAATATCTGACCTACTTGAACTTAAGTACATCAAAGAACCAATCATTTCTCTATAGGTTTTAACATCAACAGGTTTTCCCGAAGGATCCATGCCGATCTTAGTTCCCGGTGCCATCGGGGTTCCAATTGGTTTACAAGTTTCCATTTTGAATTTTCGAAGAATATCAAAAATGTACTTTGATTGATTTATGAAAATCCCCATTGAAAATTGCTTAACTTGTAATCCAAGAAAGAAATTCATCTCTCCCATCATACTCATTTGAAATCCTGACACCATTAGGTTGGAAAAGTTCTTACAAAATTTTGGATTTGTAGAGCCAAATATGATGTCATCCACATATATTTGAATAAGAATAATATCGGATTTTTCTCTTTTAATGAACAAAGTAGTATCGATTTTACCTTTTGTGAATCCCGACTTGACCAAAAACTTTGATAATACCTCATACCAGGCTCGAGGCGCTTGTTTAAGACCATAAAGTGCTTTATCCAAGTTGTAGACATGATCTGGTTTGTCTGGATTCACAAAGCCTTCAGGTTGTGAGACATAGACTTCCTCCTTAATAATGCCATTTAGAAAGGCAGTCTTCACGTCCATCTGGTAGATGGTGAAGTTTTTATGAGCAGCATACGCAAGAAACATTCTGATTGCTTCAATGCATGCTACTGGAGCGTAAGTCTCGTCATAATCAATGCCTTCCTCTTGCCGGTAGCCTTTTGCAACAAGTCATGCTGTTAGGTCTGATTTTATAGTAATCATTGTATTTATAGGACTTGGTCAATACTGTGTTTAGTGCTTATCAGTATTGTATTTGACCAAGGGTATTTAAGTCCCTTTGGTCTTGTTGGTTGTAAGAATTACACGCACAATCTATAGAATTTCTGTTTTGCGCTCCATTCCTCTCTCTCTCTCTCTCTACTTTCTCTCTCTAGAAGTTCTAGTGATCTTGGACTTTCAATTGGTATCAGAGCAAGCTAGATCTTGAGAGAATTGAGAGATTGTTTTACTGAATCTGAATTAGTGATCGAAATCGAAAATTTGATCGATTTTCTTGAATTTTTCAAGAAAATATCGTTTTCTTGATTTCTCACAAAATTTGGATCTGTTTCTGGATAAATTTGTGCGATTTTGATTGTTTTAGATTCGTTTTTGTTAATCGATCGTGTTTGCTTCACATTGTTTTGCATAAAAACAATGATTTGATCTTCGATTTTGCGATTTTGTATTTTCTGGAAAACAAGTTTTCAACGTACTGTTTCATCATCGTTTTTGAGTCTTAGTGTGTTTTTATCGAAATTGGTTATTAATTGTTGTTAGAATTGTGTTTTCGAAAATCAGTATGTGATTTTCTTGGTTAAATTTCTTGGTTTGATCTGATTTTGCGAAAATTTTCGAGTTTTTGAACTTTGCGTTTCATTCATATAGTTTGCGGGTCATTCATAATTGCTTTGCGTCTCATTCATCATCTTGTTTTTCAGGTTTTCGCTTGAAGCCTCAAAACGCAAAGTCTCAGTTTGCGTTTCCTTTTAGACCCGCAAAGCTCATTGTGCGTCTCAAGTGACACACGCAAAGTCAGGTTCTCGGATCTTACTACACGCGCAAAGTCCACTTTGCGTTTCTAGTTAGACCCGCAAAGCTTCACTTTGCGTTTCTAGTGTGACCCGCAAAGCTCCAATTTGCGTTCCTATCTTTGGAAATATTTTTTTTTACACTGCGAAATAACAAGTATTGTTCAAATTTCATTTTTCACGAAATATTTTTTTTTCAATTTGATCTGATTTTTGATTTACTGATATATAGTTTGGGACGGTCATTCACTTCAAGTTGATCATTTTCTCAAGATGTCTTTGCAAGCACAAATCTACAAGAATGACATCATGATGTCTTTGGGGTCTGATACTCGTCCACCAATACTGATCAATGAGAACGAATTCGAACAGTGGCAGGATCGGTTCATCAACTTTATTGAAAGGCAACCAAATGAGGAAAACATGATGAAATCTCTGTATGAGGGTCCTATGGTGAAGAAAATGAAAGTGATCCCAGCTACTGCTACTACTCCAGCTACAACAGTTGAAACTCCTTTGAGTGAATATGACGAAAAAGAGCTATCAAGATATAAAGCAAACAGTCTGGCTAAGTCAAATCTGATCCTTGCTCTTCCCAACTCCATTTATAACAGAATCGATTGCTTCAAACATAATCCAATGCTAATGTGGACACAACTTGAGAAGATTATGCTTGGTAATGCTATGTCTACTCAGTTACGACAGACCAGATTCATGAACAACTTTGAGAAGTTCCAAGCTAAGGATGTAGAAAGTTTGAAGAGTGTGTTTGATATATTTTGGGCTGTCATCAATGATCTTTTCAAGATTAAAGTTACCAAGACTGAATTAGAGGCTAACTTGAAGTTTCTGAACGCATTACAACCTGAGTGGAACAAGTCTTGCTACAGAATGAGAAACGATGTTAGAATCTCAACAATGCCAATTCAGGAGTTATATGAAATCTTGATGACAGATGAATCTATGGTAATGGAGAAGAAGGCAAAGATGGATAAGAAGAATAAGCCTCAGTCAGTAGATCCCATTGCTCTTATTGCTAGCCAACTGGTTGAGCAAACTTTGACTGAATCAGCCTATGATGATCAGAATCAGAACTAGAGAGACAATATGAGATATTCTTCGAAATTTGAAACATTTGCTCTACAAAATATTTTGTAGTTTTATTACAAAAGACAAATGAGTCTTGTTTACAAAGAAAATCTACACATTTATCCTCTACAGAAACAAATTCTTCAGATCTCTGTTTCTTTAGCCAAACAGACTTCACAGACTTCTTCAAAGGCCTATCTGAAATAGAGGAATCAGAAAAGTTAGAATTTTCAGAAATATCAAACTTTTTCTTCTTTTTCTTCTTTGACCTTCTTCTTTTACGCTTTGTTTTATAGAAATGATCATTTAACGTAAAAGTGTCATCAACAATTTCAGATATAATATTTGACTTAGAAGAAGAAGATTTATTAATAAAACCAAACTGATCAGTTAATTGATTTGAATAAACCTCAGAGCAAGAAACATCAGATGAACACAAATTGATGGAAGATTTGAGAAGACCAAAATTATTTTCTTTAAAACTCGATGTCATAAAAGAAAAAATGACATCGTTTTCAATTTTTCTCAAAATCTCTTGTTCTTCCATTTGTTCTTCTAGATCAAAGATTTGGCACTCTAATACTAATGAAGGTATATATCTCTTAGTATCATAAGGTACTGGAGATATATTGTCCTTATTAGGATTAGCTGCATTTAAATCAAAGAAGTCATTAGAAATAGAAGATTTAGTAGAAGAAACAATGTTTAACTTTTGTCTTCTCTTCTTTACTTTTTTCAGGAAAATACTTTGCATTTTCTTGAGTGTAAACAAAAGGAACTTCCATTCTCTTGTTGTGTTTATCCGTTTTTTATCTTCCTCAATTGTAGTTTCTTTAGCACTTGTCCAAAGAGGTTTGTATTGAGAACCATATTGTGAAAGACCAAGACATTCGTAATCATAAAAATTGGGAATCTCTAATTTAGCTTTCTTTAAAAACTGAGGATTTTTAAATCCAAGACCCCAATTTTCTTTTAACGACTCATAGATCCTTGGTTTATGCATATGAATTGTTTGTTCAGTTTGTTTTTGTTTATAAAGCTTTTCTTCTAGTTCAATTATTTTATCCGAAAACTCTTGATTTAAAATTGACAATTCAGACAAAGAATCATGAGAAGTCTGATTTTCAATTTCTAAATCTTCTATTCTTTCTTGAAATTTCTCTTTTGTAAATTTTAAAATAGCTTTTTCATCTTTCAGAGAAATCTTCAAATTTTCAATTTGAACAGACTTTTCTTGATTTTCATGTTTTTCGAATAGAAGCTTTGAACGAAAGTCATGTAAAGCATTTGTAATGACATTCATTTGCGATGAAATGAAATTAAAATCAAACTCAGATGGTACCTCAGATTCATCGGTTGAAGTCTCCTCATCCTCATCATCACTGTTGTCGTCTCCAATAAAACACATAGCAGCAGTCTCTACATTATCAGCTTCGTTGTCTGAGTGGTCCAACCAGTATTCCTCCTCAGCCAACAGTATTGTTCCACTTGCTTTCTTCTCAGCCAAAGCTAATTTCTTCTTATAGAAATCAACATCTTTCACAATCTTTGTTCTGCTCTCCTTTGAAATATGCCCGACTTTGCCACAGTTGTAGCAAGTCACAGCCTTCTTATCTTCTTTCTTTGGTTCAGCTGCTGTAGCAGGCTCATATTTAGGAAAGAAAGACTTTGATGTAGTATCGGGTTCTACCTTCTTTGATCCAGATGAGAAACGAAGATTGTTTGAACCTGACCGTTTCTGATATTTCTTTTGATAGTGTTGACTTAGAAGAATCATGGCTTTTTCCAATGCTTCGCCATCGTCATCTGTTGACCCGTCGTAAGCAGACTCAATCAAGACTTGCTCAGCCATTTGGCTAGCAAAAAGAGCGATTGGATCCACAGTCTTTGTCTTCTGCTTATCCAGCTTAGCTTTCTTCTTCAGAACCATGGCTTCATCAGACATCAGAATTTCAAACAGTTCCTGAATGGGCATTTTGGAAATTCTGGGATCATTCCTCATCCGATAACAGGATTTTTCCCATTCAGGTTTGAGTGCATTAAGGAACTTCAGATTTGTCTCCAGCTCATTCTTTGTTACCTTGATCTTATACAGATCATTAATAACAGTCCAAAACCTGTCGAAGACACTTTTCAGACTTTCCCCATCCTTAGCCTTGAATTCTTCAAAGTTGTTCATGTATCTTGTCTGACGAAGCTGGGTAGACATTGCAGTACCAAGCATGATTTTCTCCAGTTGTGTCCACATCAGCATAGGATTATGTTTGAAACAATCGATTCTATTATAGATGGAATTTGGTAGAGCAAGAATCAAATTCGACTTGGCTTGATTGTCAGCTTGGTATCTTAGAAGTTCATCAGCCTCATATTCTCTCAGGGCTTTTTCTACAGTAGTGGCTGGAGTGTTTCCAATAGCAGGTATCACTTTCATTAGTCTGACCATGGGACCTTCAGTCAAAGCTTTCATCATATTTTCCCCATTTGATTGCCTTTCGATGAAATTAATAAACCGGTCCTGCCATTGTTCAAATTCGTTCTCATTTATCAGAAGAGGTGGACGAGTATCAGACTCCAACGACATCATGAGGTCATTCTTGTAAAGTTGAGCTTGAAGAGACATTTTGATGGAATCTGGTATTTCAGAAAAAATAACCAAGTCTTGAAGACCAGCAAACCCAAGGTTTGCGTTTCTGGCTTGAATCACAAAAGAAACTATTTGGGTCCTTAGTGACACGCAAACAAGGACTTCTCGGGTGAAAGGAGGAGCGCACACTAAATAAGGACTTCTCGGGTGATAGGTATGCGTGTTCTGAGAGATACGCACTTAATGATTTGCGGGTACAGTAAGACACACACTTGAAGCAATGCGTGTTCAGAGTGACACGCAAGATATGCTATGCGTGTCCAACGGGGAACGCACTTGATGATATGCGTGTGCAGAAGGACACACACTTGAAGATCTGCGTGTGTCGACAGATACGCACAAGAGTTTTTCGTTTCCAAGAGAGAACCGAAAACCTGAGAAAAACACTAACACACAAAAGTTAGTTACACAATGAATTTATGATAGAAGCGCATACTAATAATATGAATAACCCGCATACTTCATGAATCACACGCATTCTTCAAAAACTATGAATAACATGCAAACTATATTAACAACCCACACAATCATATGAATAACACACATAGTAAGATGAATGACCCGCATACTTCTTGAACATACGCATACTAACACTCAAAGATAAATCTTCAATATCAATCATAACAATGAAATTAAACTCAAACAGATTGCACACAAATGATCGAAAACAAGTTTTTAATACAATTCTATTGACAATTTCGATCAAAACTCTCCAAATCACAAAAAATCAAAAAGAACAGAACACAGAACTCGACTTTTTCAGAAAATACTCAAACTCAAAATCGAAGCATCAAATCACATTTTTATGCAAAACAACAAGAATCAAACTCGATCGACTATCTAAAATGCATCTAATAACATCAAATTCATAGCAATTCGATCACTAAACAGACTGAAATTGGTGAAAATCCAGAAAACGAGATTTTTCTTGAAAAACAAAAAAAATCGATCAAATTTTCGAATTAACCACACAATTCAGAGACAAATATACACTAATCTCAATCCTCTCAAGATCTTGAAGGCTCTGATACCAATTGTTATTCCAAGATCACAAGATCTGAAGAGAAAGAATCTAGAGAGAGAAAGTGTTCGTTCGAATGTAACAGTGAAATGTATTCAAAATGTGAAGAGTTCTCACAAGCAAACAAGCAAACAAGCCAAGGAGACTTAAATTCCCCAAGGCACTTACAAGACAGAAAAGAACATTAAGCACGAACAGATAAAGGAAATAAATACAATGATTACTATAAAATCAGATCTAACAGTTCCAAAACTCGATTTTTGCACTGATTTCGATTCGAACTTTCATGAATTAGCCTGAAACTTTGTAGGCTTGATCTAAAACATATTTTGAACGGATTACAATGATTTGATTTCAAACTAATATACCAAAAAATTACAAATTCAATCCTATTAACAGTGTTCGACTAAACTTCGAACAAAAATTCTATAAACTTCAAAAATTCACCCTAACAAGTATGAATTTGTCTATGAATTACAAATGAAATCTGTTCTATACGTAAATCGAATACAACAATACCAAAAACATATTTAAATCATCATTAATTCACGAAAATCAGAATTGAACAGAACGACTTGCGAGTTCATGAACTGATGATTCAAATTCTTCAAAATCGATTATTAATTCTCTGAATTTTGTATGCTCTGATACCAGGTGTTATCCCAGATAACAATGTAAATCACAAGATGACAATTAATTCTATCAAATCTCACTTTTATTCCAATTACAAATTTCAATTACAAAACACTCTCAACACTTTCTCTCTCTAACTCTGGAACACATATGATACTCTGATTAAATCATATGTCTATTTCAAGCACAACACTGCTATTTACCAACAACTAAAACACGCACACTACTATACTCTTACTACATTGAAACGCGCACAACACTAGAAAATACAAAATACAATTTTCACTTTTATTACACAAGACTTTGACTTTGATGCTTGAGAGCTGACTTCAGCTTTGACTTCAATCTTCAGTCTTCTAGATCTTGTATCCAACATATTTATGCTCTAACACTGTTAATATTGATTGAATTGCTTGAAATCTATGGACTTACAATATGTGTCTTCCAAACTGAATAAAACATAGTTTTTCCTTTGCACGAACCAGGTTTGTCCAAACTACCATCAATTATAACAAATTCTTCATTCAAATTTGATACTATTATATATGTATGTATCTATGTATATGAAAATTGTGTACAAATGTTTATATATTAAATTATTTACATATTGACTTGATTTGTATAATTTATAACTATTATATGATATATAAAATTATCAAACAATTTTTAGGGAAACGTGTCTACTCCTGTCCTATCCAGCACTGGTAGTACCAAATACTAGACAGACACTTGTCCTATCCAATCTTGTCATGTCCAGTCCTACCGTCTTGTCTAGTTTAATTTCGTCGTATCTACTCTAGTCCAATCATGTTTGTGTACCAAATGTTCTAGTTGAAAAAAACAACCCTTAACGAAGATATATACAGGTTGGATCCGCGCGATGACTTCACATTTCCCCCTCCCTTTTTCTGAGGCTTGACAAAAGTAAAGAAGAAGAAAAGTACAACCCCTAACGAAGTTTTATGCTTTCATTTAATTAAAATCTTTGTTTTTGTTGTTCATGGATTATTAGACCTATGAAGCACCTCCCTAGAAACCTCAACGTCGCTTTAGTAGAAAGAAGGTAACAATGGTAGTTTGATCTCGTCTTTAATGGGGTCATGACCATTCCATTCATTAGATTTTGGTCGTCTTTCTTCATAAGTTGTGTGCAACAAACTCATGTATATGAATGTGGGTTTTATATGTGGCCTAAGCACCTAACAATCAGTTGTTTTACACGATGTGGGCGTAGGTGTTGTCTAGCATGATGATGGTTTGGTTTGGCATCTCGACTTTTCGAAGCAACTTAAATGGAAAGGGATACAAAGAATAGCTTACGTATACAAATTGTACCTTGGTTCATTGACCAAAGCTCTAGTAACTTGGATTCCATCATCTGCACTTGTTGCTTGCTCGACCCTTATTCCTCCCCATTTTTCTTTTAGGTTTTGACCCCTTTTCAATTTCTAGGATGATAAGTTTCAATAGTAATGATGCTACATCATATCCTCTTTATTTTTATTCTCCCAATTTAGTATATTGAGTCTTTTATTCCCTTATTTTATATTTTCTTGTTTATGGAGCTAGGAAGTAGATTTGAGCATACTTCTGTTTTATTGTTTGAAAATTTGGTTTAAAATGCAGAAGAATGTGGGAATGCCTCATTTTTTCTTGTTGTTGGTGGTTTGAAGAAATGAAGAAAGGCTAGAGTAATAATCTTGGAAGATTTAATTTGAAGTCTAAAGATATATCTAATAAGAGGAGGATTTGCAGCTGAGTGGAAGTACACTTAATCAAATAAGAGGAGTTAATTATAGTTATCTGTTTTGTACTTTATCGGTTAATACCTTGTGGAACAATCTTTTAGCTTTTACCCATGTGTATAACATGCTTAGACTTTTTTTGGTGTCCTATAAAACCGATTTTATTATAGTTGATCCATTAGTGGAGCCTAGGTCTTGATATGAGAGCCTAAATATTAGCAGGCACCAGAGTGTAGATGAGAGCAATCCTCGTTAGATTACTCCCTGATGAATATAAAGAGAGGTATTAGTGACAACAAAGAGCCCTAGACTGATTGTAAGAATATTATGCAACTGATGGACCAAGTCACCCATCTGACTGGCCATTGTGCATTGAAGTGAGGGATCTACATATTGCTACCAGCTCATGGAGTGTAAGATTATTGGACAGGTTGCAGTTCCTCATAGGCCTAGCAGAAGAATACTAAGATTTGCTTGTAGAGTAGTAGAGGCTTTAGAGATAGTGATATCATAATGGACCACAAGCTAGTTAGATTTGGTGTTGTTGCCTGGCTCGGTATTGTTATTCCCTAATTCTAGTTTCTAAACAAGATTAATCAAACACAACAAGATTTACAATCAATTACCTGTTTGATTTCACTTCAATCACAATATTACACTTTCTCTCTCTAGAACTCTTTCTCTCTCTAAAACTGTATTCTCTCTCAAATTACAACTAAACTCTACAATACGTACCTTCTAAAAAAAACAAGAACAAAAACTATTTATACTACCACTAATACAAGGAAACTAAAATTACAAAACAAATACAACTAAGTTTGACTTATTACAAAATAGACTTTGACTTTTAATGAGATTTGACTTTCTTCAACTTTGACTTTCTCAACTTTGACCTTCAGTCTTCTTGATCTTGTATCCAACAGATTTATGCTCTAACAATCTCCCCCTTTGGATTAAAGATCACTGTTGAACAATTTAGCAATTCAGTCTTCACTTTAAGCTCTGTCAAAATAATCTCCTCCTTTTCTCTGACTGTCTTCTTTAAAAAAATATCTTCAACACTGAACAATCTCTCCAAATCTTTCACAGAACACTTTCAGACTTTGGAAAGAAATTATCTTCAGAATCAACTCAGATTGCTTTAACAGATAATCTTCAAAGAAAATTTCTTCAAATCTTCAGAAATTCTTTGATTGTCTTCAAATCTTCCCTTTGAACTTTCTGACTTGAACATTTCAGAAAATCAACTTCACAAAACTTTACCACTTCTTGATATCATCTCCCACAAACTTCAAAACTTTAACATTTCTTGATATCATCTCCCCCTTTTTGATGATTTGAGCATCTATATCATCAAAACTTTTCGTCCAAGAAATGTCTTTGACCATTCTGATCTTTTCCAAACTGAGCCTCTGATTATGTGATCCATAACCAAGTATTCATCTAGATCTTTTCAAATCCAGACAAATTAAGAACATGTAACTCCTGAATCAACAAATGAATCAGTTAAAATGCCTGTCAGTAACACAAAGTCACTGTGTGTAACGAATACACAATATAAAGGAGCTTTTGTGATGTTCACTCCCCCAGGGCTTCCATCCAATCATCGAAATACCACAAAGGAAATTTCTATGAATGTTATGACAAAGAAACAAATTCTTTGTGTGCTCGTGCATGTGTAGAAAGGATTAAGCACGATGATTTATTTTATAAGGCTCAACATTGTGTAAACCACTGAGACAACAGTAGATAAACACAGACTCTAAGTGCATGATTGAAGTACGAAGGTGGGGCAGACTTCCTTCTGTTTCAATATCCAGATTTTCCAAATGAAAACCAGATAGATTATATGTTGCGTCCCCAGAAAAATATGAAACATTTTCTTTTTGAGAAGAAAATGAGTAGTTGGTGGGGTTTAAGCAAGAGTTGGCATGGGCTATTTGTCTGTTTCAATAACGTTCACCAAGAATTGTGAATCATTAGTAATGTGGCTGCCCGGCTCAGAAAGTAGTTGGTGCAGAGTTTGATATTCTTTTACTCTGATCTCTCACCCTCTTTCTTTTAATCATTTAAGCTCACTTCTAACCAAACTCTCTTTTATATTTTACCTCATCACACCCACACTCATTTCTTTTAGACTCCTCACACTCAATCACTAAAGGATTAACTTCATGGGTAGGAAACACTGGTTAACGTGAATCCATAGAAGTTTCAATTAATTCCTAGCACAAAGAACCCATAGTTCCTATAAAGAATGTATTGCTCAACTGGTTTAACTATATCAGTTAAATCTCAAAATACAAATGTCAGATAAATGAATGCTCAGATGATATAATCATGAATATTTGAGCATTTTAAAACATTGAAGTATTTTCAAACAAGTATATTGAATAAATGAAAATGAATGCAAAAGACTTGTTTGAAAATCTGACTTTGTATGAAAATGATCAGAAATGAATGATATATCAATTAAAGTTTATGGTCAAGAATAATTGATATTTGTCTATACGAAACAAAATATAGACATTCTTGAAATGACCATTTCGAAATGAAATATCGCTTAAAATTCTTTGAATACAAGCGGAGTGTCTTACCATCGAAGAAAAATTGTTTCAATTTAGAGACATGGTAAGATCATGTTGAACAAAGTCAAACCGGTGTGTGTAAATACTTGAAAGTATATAGAAAGGATAATATGCAAGTATTTATCTTTGGAAACACACGGTTTGTAAACATGTAAACACAAAATAACAATGAAAACATTTAAAATCACACTTCCGAATTATAAAATCTGTTTAAAAATCGGGAAGTGGTTTGAACATTTAAGAATATGTTTTCTATACCTGAAAGTTGTCCTTCTTTCAGATACATTTGAGATTCAGATAAGAAATTTACCTTTTCGCTCAATCTTAATTCTCATACAGTCAGCTGAAGTCATTAAGATATGATCGTGTCAACTTCTCTCATCCTGCATAAGTCTCAAAGTCTAGTCAAAATTTATTCACAAAAATTTATTCGAAAAATAAAAGACATAAAGCAGTAAAACAATTAAAGTACAAGTTCTGATCAGAAATAATCAGAAAACATAGTCTTACTCCTTTTGACTTATTGGTTCCCCCTAAAATCATGCATCACAAAAATTTTGTCAGTTAATGTATAATGCAGAAATTAATTTTGCTCCCCCTCAAATGAATGTAGATCATCTAAAATCTTCTCTAACTCCCCCTGAGATCATGAGCAAACAATTAAAGTGCAGATATCCTTCAGACATAAAAATAAAGACAATGATGAAAAATAACAATTCGTAACTACAGTAGGTAACAACCGATTACGTCTTAAGATTTATCATACCAAGCTTAGAGACAAGAAAATTAAATCTCTTTTCATCTAAGGGTTTGGTAAATAAATTTGCAAGTTGATAATCTGTTTTTACAAAATAAAGTTCAATTGTTCCTTTTTCTACATTATCTTTTATAAAATGATACCTGACATCAATATGTTTTGTTTTCGTATGTTGAACAGGATTAGCAGATATTGCAATCGCACTCTTCGAGTCACAGTAGATAGGTATTTTGTCGAACTTGAAACCATAGTCTCGCAGCTGTGTTCGCATCCACAGGACTTGAGAGCAGCAACTGGCAGCAGCTACGTACTCTGCTTCAGCAGTCGATGTGGAAACGCATACTTGTTTCTTTGATGCCCAACTAACGAGCTTGTCTCCAAGAAATTGAACGTGACCAGAAGTACTCTTTCTGTCCAACATGCAACCTGCATGATCTGCATCTGAATATGCAGTCAGTTGAAACCCTGTATCCTTAGGATACCACAGACCAAGGTCTGCAGTCCCCTTCAGATATCTAAAAATCCGTTTGACAACAGCCAAATGGGATTCTTTGGGAGCAGCTTGATATCTAGAACATAAACATGTTAAAACATAATATCTGGTCTACTCGATGTAAGATACATTAATGAACCTATCATACCTCTATTTGTCCTAACATCAACACTTTTACCCGAAGGATCAGTGCTAATTTTAGTATCAGGTGCCATCGGGGTTCCAATAGATTTACAATTTTCCATCTTGTATTTCCGAAGAATGTCCAAAATGTACTTAGCTTGATTTATAAAAATCCCCTTAGAAAACTGTTTAACTTGTAATCCGAGAAAGAAATTCATCTCTCCCATCATACTCATTTGAAAACGTGACACCATGAGGTTAGAAAAGTTTTTGCAATATTTTGGATTAGTAGAACCAAATATTATATCATCAACATAAATCTGAATAAGAATAATATCAGCTTTTTCCTTCTTGATGAATAAAGTAGTATCAATCTTACCTTTAGAGAAACCAGACTTGACCAAGAATTTGGATAAGACATCATACCATGCTCGAGGGGCTTGTTTTAATCCATAAAGGGCTTTGTCCAAGATGTAGACATAATCTGGTTTATCTGGATTGACGAACCCTTTAGGTTGAGACACGTACACCTCCTCTTTAAGAATGCCGTTCAGAAAAGTTGTTTTCACATCCATCTGAAAGACTGTGAAATTCTTATGAGTTGCGTAGGCTAGAAACATTCTGATTGCCTCGATACGCGCTACTGGAGCATACGTCTCATCATAATCTATGCCTTCCTCTTGCCGGTAACCTTTGGCAACAAGTCTAGCTTTATTTCTTATGACGATACCATCTTCATCCTTTTTATTCTTGAATACCCATTTAGTTCCTATCACGGTCTTACCTTCTGGTTTAGGAACTAATTTCCAAACCTTTAGGGCTTCAAACTGATTAATCTCTTCTTGCATTGCAGATACCCAGTCCGAATCAGCAAGAGCCTCAGATACTCGTGTTGGCTCAATCTTACTGAGGAATGAGTCATGCATACATTGATTAAGAGTCGCTGACCTAGTCTGAACAGGCTTGTTGAGATCTCCAATTACTTGGTGTAATGGATGCTCTTTGGTCCAGCGATGCTCATGTGGGAGTGGAGTAGATGAATTTTGAATATGATCATCATCTAGAAATCCACTTTCAGAATCTTCAGCTTGAATAACAGGAGGGAGTTTTGCAGTTGAAGACTCATGTGCAGAAGTAGCAGTTGGAACAGCAGATTCAGGCTGTTGAATAGACAATGTAGTACACCCAACTGAAACAGTTACGTCTGGCTCATCATTAACTTGTGTAACTTCAACTGTTGGAGTAATATCAGGAATATGAGTTTCTGACTGAACAGGGGATGCTTGTTCAGTTATGACATCTGAAGTGACTGGATGATTGCAGCTTGTGTCTTCAGACCTGTCAGTCACAGCAGATTTAGGCAAATTAGATCCTAGAAACTCATCATAAAAGAATTCAAATAACAAATCTAAATCAGTTAAATGAGAAGTAGATGTAGAAGCGTTATCCGAATTTTTCGCTGTAGAAACAGGTTTCTGGACTGATCTGCCCAGAAGCTAATACTCCAGTGATAACGGGTTCTGAACTGATATGATCAAAAGCCATTTCTTCATCAAATGTGACATTAACGCTCTCTACAATTGTCTTTGACTTCTTTAAATAAACACGATATGCAGCAGATGTTGAAGAATAACCGATAAAGATGCCTTCGTCCGCCTTAGCACTGAATTTATTCAGACTCTCTCTGTCGTTAAGCACAAAACATTTACACCCAAATACGTGAAAATATTTGATAGTTGGTGTTCTGTTGTTGATCAACTCATATGGAGTCTTTTGAAACCGGCGGTGTATCATGGAATGATTTTGAGTATGACATGCAGTCGACACAGCTTCTGCCCATAAGAATAGAGGTAAGTCCGATTGGCTAAGCATAGTCCGAGTGGCCTCGACTAGCGTCCGATTTCGCCTTTCGACTACTCCATTTTGTTCAGGCGTTCTAGCAGCAGAATACTGATGTGAAATCCCAACTAATTCGAGATATTCATCAACAATCTTGTTCTTGAATTTTGTGCCATTGTCAGTACGAAGAAACTTGATTGATCGCTGCATTTTCACCTGGGTCGTCTTTAAGAAAGAAATGAGAACTTCCGGTGTCTCATCTTTTGAACAAAAAAATTTGACCCACGTGTATCTTGAATAATCATCCACAATAACCAACACGTATTTCTTTCCTCCCAAACTCTAAGTTCTCATTGGACCACACAAATCCATATGTAACAGTTCTAATGGAGAACTAGTGCTTGGTTCAGGCTTCGGTTTGTGAGCGGCTCTCTTCATCTTACCCTTTTCACATGTTGCGCATAAGTGTTCTCGTTCATATTTCAGCTCAGGAAGTCCTTTGACCAATTTCCCACAAACCAGCTTGTTGATGTAACGAAAGTTCAAGTGAGATAAACGTTTGTGCCAGAGCCAACTTTGTTGCATTGAAGCTTTTGACAATAAGCATACTTGATTGTCAAACTGAACTTTGGAAAGATTGATGGTATAGAGGTTTGTATTTCGATGTCCACCTAAGAGTTTTGTGTCGTCTTCAGTACAAGCTGAGCAACTCTTAGACTTGAAGTTGACCTCTAACCCTTTATCGCAGAATTGACCAATGCTGAATAAGTTGTGCCCCAAGCTTTCGACATAACTCACCTTACTTATCGTTATGTTGTCTTGAATAATCTCACCATATCCTAAGATAGGTGAAAGCTGATCGTTCCCAAATCTGACATTGCCACTGAATTTCTCTGTATAGTTAGACAATAAAGCTTTTTGCCCAGCCATATGCTTGGAACATCCACTATCCAAGTACCACATATGCCGGGTCTGCAAGAGAAATCAGGCAACAATAGATTTAGGTACCCATTTAAAAAAGGGTCCTAACAGTTTAGCACAAGATTTTGGTATCCACTTGAAAATGGACCCTCTGTTCTTTTGAAAACTTTGAAAAACATTTGATCTTGAAGAATTAACATGATAAGATCCATACCAATCAGAAGAATTATGAGAATACGCAAAATCAGTTCTCCGATAATTATAATAAAATGTAGTAGGAATAGGAGATAATTGAATCAATTGCTTTATTGAATAATTCTTGTAATAAGATACAAGGTTTTGTTTATTTGAAGCAAATTGATCAATTACATCAATATCACTACTAACTGAACAAGTAAAAGAAGTATCAGAAACTGATTCCACTATCTCATCCTCCTTCCGTTTTGGTCTCCATTCGGATTGAGCTTTCAACTTTTTCTTCCTTAAATCTGAAACAAAAGATATAGATTTATTAGGAAAAACAAATTTCCGAGACTGAGTATTCTTTCGTGTACCAGTGTATTTCTGTTTCTGTAATCGCTGTTTCTTACGGTTCTTACCATTAGCATAGTAATCAGCAGTTACAGAAACTGATTCACCAACCTTAGTTGATGATTCAACAATATGAACATCTCTTGGTAACACTTTGTCATTTATAAGACAAGTAGAGTGATCAGGAAGTGTAGAATTGACATCAAACATATCAAATTCTTCCATGCACCCATCATCAGAATTTAGAAAATCATTTGCAGACTCAAATAAGTCATCAGAATTATCAGATGAAGATTGAGATGCCTTAGAAACTGTAGAACACTTTGTAGATTTAGTTTGAAAAACAGTGTTCTTTATAACTGTAGAAAATACATTTTGTTGTATATGAACCAAAAGTTTTTCATCAGATAAAACATTTTCAAGCTCGACTATTTTGCTTTCAAGAATAGATGTAGGAACATAAACCTTTGCAATCGCAGATTTTGCCTTCATCTCAGAAGCGGAATAACTAACCAAATAGTCAGTTGAAAGAACTTTTGGTGTTTTGGAAAGATAACTATCATTTAACTTTTCATAGTTAAATGGTAGTTGCATTTTCTTTTTATTCTTTCTGTTTTCAGTTTCTTGATCCTCAACTTCTTCTGGCAATTTGGTAACAAATTTGGGTTTTAAATGAGTATGTTTACCAGCACAAGCAAGAAAATCATAATTATAAAGTGCTGGTTGTTTTCTGATGGCTTTCTTAAGATAATGAGGGTTTTCATAACCAAGTCCCCATTTCTCTTTAACATCAGTCTCTTCATTTGGTGCATTTAGAAAAATGGTTTGATCTGTTTGACCTCTCGCATAAAGTTTTGCTTCCAAACCATTTACCTTCTTATTCAAATTCTTGTTTTCAACCTGCAATTTATAAACAGTTAGTGCAGATTCATTTTTCTCAAACTCATATTTAGACACTTTACCTTCAAACTCAGAAATCCTCTTTTCAAAACAATCTACTTTAGATTTAGAATCAAAATCAGACTTGCGTAAAGAATCAATCAGATCTTTGTTTGAAATAACAAACGTATTAAGTTTAAAGATCTTCTTGTTCTTTTTAGCAACTCTTTCTTTTTCCTTTTTCAGATTATTTTGTAAATTTTGTAGCTCAACCACCATGGTTTCCATTTTGGTAATAAAATCTTTTTCAGATAAGTTTAATACCTCATCAACTGCCTCATCATCTGACTCGTCATTATTTACTTCTTTGCCCATGAGACAGATATGAGTTGTTTCTTCTTTCACTTCTTCTTCTCCTTCTGAATAATCCAGCCAAAACTCATCTTCAGCCATTAGAGCGACACCCGCTTCTTGCTGTCTTGCCAAAAGCAACTTGTTCTGATAGTACTGTGAGTTACGAACTTTCGGCTTTCTACAATCTCTTGCAAAATGACCCATCTTGCCACAATTGTAGCATTTGATGGAATCTGTTGCTGGCTTCTCAACAACTGTGTAGTCATTCACGAACTTCTTCTTCTCATCCGGTTTCTTCTCCACATATCTATCCTCTTCATACCTCTTTCCTTCCACTTTCTGTCGATGCTCGTGGTTCTTTGAACTGGATGACGAATATCGTTGAGAATTTGATCCCGGCTTCTTATAAAATTTCTTCTGAAAAGCACGAGTCAGTAGTATCATGGCTTGTTTCAGACTTTCGCCATCATCACTATCTGTAACTGAATCTAACTCAGAATTGGTAAGAACTATCTTCTTTTTCTTCTATTTCTTTTCTTTCTTTTCTTTCTTCTTTTCTCCAGCTACCAAAGCAATCGGATCAAGAACTTTTTATGCCTTCTTCTTCTCGGCTCTTTTCTCTTCTACTTCTTCTTCATTCTGACGTAATGTCTCATAAACTTCGTGAAGAGGTACTTCACTTAAGTCTTTCATCTGCTTCATCCTACGAGTATGTTTCTTCCACTCTGGTTGTAGGATGCTCAGGAATTTGACATTATTTTCCAACTGCTTCTTTTTGACTTTGTTCTTTGTCAGCTCATTCAGAAGCAAAGTGAATCTTTCATATGTGTCTTCTAGACTCTCATTCTCTTTAGCCTTGAATTCCTCATAATTATTGATGCAATTGGACACCTTTATCTGATTCCCGATCTTTGATCTCATCATCATCTTTTCCAATTGATTCCACATCTGTTTAGCATCATGCTTGTAGCTATCAATCTTGATGTAGATGTCATTGGGAATGCTTTGGAGTAGAAGAGATCTTGCTTGCTTGTCAACTTTATATCGACTCTTCTGTTCTTCAGAATACTGAGAGAAATCAACCTTAACTTGTTTTGTCTTTTCTTCCTTTTCCACATCACCATGTCCACTATCAGAAGAATCATCATCATTATCAGGTACATTAACCATGATAGGTTTCATAGGACCGTCTTTGATTGATTCCAGAATATTTTCTCCATTTGCATGTCGGTCTATAAAATCCAGAAATCGATCCTTCCATTGCTCATACTCTCCTTTGAATAGAACTGGAGGTTTGACATCAGTGTCGATTGAAAGTGCATCTGTGGAAGTCATCTTCTTTAAACCTGTTTGAAAAATATAACAATAAGAAACTAGAACTGATCGTTAGTCCAAATGGAACAATTAAGAAATACGAAATATTTAAAAAAAATTGAAATTCGAAAAACACAAAAATTAATCCAAGTCTTTTCTGCTATGCGCGTCACTCAGGAAACGCATTCAACAATTATGCGTGTCTCATATGAAACGCACATCCCACTATGCGTGTCAGGTATGAAATGCACACTTTGCTTATCCTTCTACTTTGTCAACTATGCGTTTCACAAAGGAACCGCACACCTTTTCTGTGCATGTCACAAAGGAACCGCAACCTCTGTTGTGCGTGTCGAGAAGCAAACGCATCACAAACTTTGTGTTTCAAGTTGCAAATGCAAGACACACTGTGCGTGTCACTTTACACCCGCAAGGCACACTTTGTTTTCTGAACTTAAATCCCTCTACTATGCGTTTGTCATTAGACCCGAAAACCTCAGCTTCTACTATGCGTTTGTCTACTATGCGTGTGTCAAAGAAACTCAAATCTTAAGTTCTCGTTTCTTAACAGAAACGCATATCTCACTTTGCTTGTTTTGATGAATATATCCGCACTTTGAATGACCCGCACAATTCGATGAATCAAACGCACATCTTGATGAGTCAAACGCAAATCTGATGAATAACCCGCACACCTCTAATGTCGAACAAAATCGCACCAACAACTCATTTATACCTTGAATTCTAACTCTAAACTTCGACAATTTGATCTTCTATACAACTCGAACACAATACTATCACTAATTTTCGATCAAATACACAAGAATTACAAAATTGAATGAAGAACAGTGTCAATAACTCGTGAAAACAAAAACCACACAAAATTCAAAAATTCGAATGAATTACAGTGCAATTCTTGATAACACCTATACAGACTCGATCGATTACACTTTCCTAACAAAACCTAATCAAATACAACTCCAAAAACTCACTAAAACTGAAAATCAATCTGGACTTCGATGAACAGTACGAACATACGCATTTCTTGATTTTTCTCGATTTGGATCTGCTCTGATACCAATTGTTATTCCCTAATTCTAGTTTCTAAACAAGATTAATCAAACACAAGAAGATTTACAATCAATTACCTGTTTAATTTCACTTCAATCACAATATTACACTTTCTCTCTCTAGAACTCTTTCTCTCTCTAAAACTGTATTCTCTCTCAAATTACAACTAAACTCTACGATACGTACCTTCTAAAAAAACAAGAACAAAAACTATTTATACTACCACTAATACAAGGAAACTAAAATTACAAAACAAATACAACTAAGTTTGACTTATTACAAATAGACTTTGACTTTTAATGAGATTTGACTTTCTTCAGCTTTGACTTTCTCAACTTTGACCTTCAGTCTTCTTGATCTTGTATCCAACAGATTTATGCTCTAATAGGTACTATGAGGATTGACTGAATGTCCAGTATGAGTGCTGATGAGAAGATTTATTAGGCATAATAAAAGGAGGATAGTGTAATTATTTTATTTCAGTATTTTATGACTTGTTTTCATTGGTAATTTTTTGACAATTTGAAATTTTGATTTAAACTAGTATTAATTTTGGATATGTTCCCCTTTACTATGTACACCATTGTTTTTAGTAAAGTACTAATTTTATATAATTGTTTTATCCCAATGATTGTCATGCTTAAGTAAGTTCAGTATAGAAGAAAACTGACATGCATCCCCATTTCCGTATGCTTAACAGAGGTTAAATCAAGACCACATCAGATAGCCAAGAGGATGTAACCATGGTAGTTTTTCCTAACAAGTCAGTAGGTCACGATCGAGGTTGTGGCTGAGGGAGAGAACAAGACAAGAGTGTAGGTGAAACTCACTCGCACAAATTTGCTCAACAACGACCGCTACAGGTTACGATAGTCCCCATGATATGGATCAGGGTAGATGGACATTAACAAAGGATGTGATAGAAAGGTTGTTCAAGATGCATGCCAACAATTCTAAACACTATATTCTAAACGACCGCTACAGGTTACGGTAGTCCTCATGATATGGATCGGGGTAGATGGATAGTAACAAAGGATGTGATAGAAAGGTTGTTCAAGATGCAATACCAACAATTCTAAACACCATTTTATGATCTAGATAACCGAAGATAGTAGGAACAACTCAAGAGGAGTGGACTGAACACGGTTATTCTACCAAAGACTCAAAAGAGAAGGGGTGTCGCTGCAAGATCTTCTAGTGGCACATGCCTTAAATTATAACACCCTAAAAATATGGGTAAATTTAACCTGAATGATTGCAATAAATGACATTTAAATATAAGGAAATCACCCAAAAAGGGGAAAACTAATAGCGTTTACATCACAATAGCGAAAATGAACTATAATAACCTACTAATCTAAACTACATGAAGCTTAGATTACGAACGAGTGTCACTATCATCCTCCAAAAACTTATATCAATAATATGCACGTTGTATGTCCAAAAATGACTATATCCATAAGATTGTCGTTAAGGCCAAATCACTCGTCGCTCAAGATTTGAAAACCCCGCAGCTAACGGAACTTGATATACATGTCATTTAAGAAAAACTGTTAGGTTTTACGCCTAGTGAGAACAAACATTGTATATAATGAAATAAACCGTAACAATGCCAATAATCTGTTTTCAAGCATAAGAAGTAGTTTTCTTTCTCAATATACCACAAAGGAACCATTCGGTCCAATACATCTTGCGATGATGGGGGAGATCCCATTTCGAATGATTGTAGCGGAACACAAAAGTAAGTCACTTTCCAAGTTGTGAGTTCAATACTAGGATCAAGTCCAATGGCTCGATGGCTCGTACTCAGATGTAGAGGAGGGCACCCAATGATCCTAATCACACTCATTCACTAGGATTACATTCATGGTCCATGGCTAGTATCCGGTCCCACATAATCGTACCAAGTTACCTTCCGAGGACCCGGGATCTCAACTATCTACGAATGGGAGATTATCCCAAAATAAGTTGACTCTATACATATGGATCCATTAGTATTAGTCTAAGTCTTGTCACATTCGCATTGTGACAAAACTATAATCACACATATAGTTGTAAACATTCAAGTGTACTCAAAAGATCATTTTGACACAAGATTTACCATATAGGTCAAAGTTCTCATAACTCCTAATAAAATCATTTCTCTTCCAACCAAATATCATTTTCAACATGTTTCTCAAAAGTTCCTAAGTTGCAAAGATAACTTTCAAGTTTCACCACTTCCCATGGAATATCTTCAAATATGTAAAAATAAAATAAAATCATAAATCATGTAGATCAAGCTCCACAATAACATTTATGTACTCAATACATTTTTATAACACATATTTAAGGATTTCACACTTAATAGCAAAATGGGTAAAAACCCCAAAATACCCAAAACTAGCCAAAATATAGAAATATGCAAACACATCAAGAAGAATGTTTTAGGAGACTAAAATAAAACATTTTGACATGTATAAAAGTTTAAAAGGGCTAGAATGAACTCACAAATGGGTTTTTAGGAAAACCCTAATTTTAGTCAACAATGGTGGAAAAGGTTGGAGAAGATGAAGATCTTGAAGCTCTAAACCATTAATACTTGAAATTTAGCTCCAACTCTTAAATATACTTGAAGGATTTTGATTTGGTGTAATAATTCTTGGGTGAACCGAAATTAAATGGAAGAATATGGGTTTGGTGAATAAACTCACAAGAACTAATAATACTATATATATATAGAGAGAGAGAATGAGAGCAATAGTAAGAATATGATCAAAAAAAGAAATACATAAGACACACACACACAGAGAGAGAGTTAGTGGGTCAAAGTAAAAAGAAAGGGGAGAGAAGAGATTAGGTCGTGAGTAAGATTTAGAGAGATAGATAATAATGGAAATGTATGGTTTTGATTAGATAAAAAAAATAAAGAGGAAAGCAAAAGGAATCAAATTTGAAGGAGATAAGACTTCAGGTTTCATCTCCCAAACCAACAACCCTGTAAAAGCTTTTGCCTACCTTCACGCCAGTGAAGGTTTCTTTCGCGCCCACAATGCGTGCCTATTTTTAACATTTTGGATTTTTCTTGCCTAAACTTGATACCCAACCACAACCAACCTTTAAAACACTAAATAACACTTATTTTAGAGATACATTATAAATTGAACTTGGAATTTAACTTACCAAGATTCCGGGTGTTACAATCCTCCCATCATTGAAATTGATTTTGTCCCCGAAATCCCAAATATAAACAAAGAGGTAGGGGTAACGTCTACTCATATCTTCTTCATCTTCCTATGTAACATTAGAGCATCGGTGATGCTTCCATTGCACCTTGATCATGACGATTTCTTTGTGACAGAGTTTCTTTGACTTTCCCTCTAGGATAGCGTCAGGTTCTTCAACACAACGATTACCCTCATATACTCTTATCTCCGAGAGGGGAATAACACTATCCTCTTCTGCTAAACACTTCCGAAGGTAACAAATATGGAATGTGTTGTGAATTCCATTCATTTCTGGTGGCAATTCCAATTGATAAGCTTGGATCCTCACGCACTTAATGTAAACAATCCAAGGAAACGGGGACTTAACTTCCCACACTTTCCAAACCGGGTGATACCCTTGTTAAGAGACACCTTTAACATTACTCAATCTCCAACATGGAATTCAATTGGCCATCTCTTTTTGTCAGCATAACTCTTTTGACGATCTTGAGATGCCTTCAAGCGCTCACGGACACCTTAACCTTGTCGGCCGTTTCTTGAACGACTTTTGGGTTGGAAAACTGTTTTTCTCTCGCCTCTAACCAACACACGGGTGCCCTAAATTTTTGCATATACAAGGCCTCAAATGGTGCCATTCCAATGCTCGAGTGATAACTGTTGTTGTACGTAAATTCCACCAATGGTAGATGAGATTCCCAGCTACCAACAAAGTCGATCACATATGATCTTAACATGTCTTCCAACATTTGAATTATTCTTTCACTTTGGTCGTTAGTGTGGGGATGATAGGTTGTGCTCAATTTTACGCTTTTACCAAATTCTTTTTGTAGTCCGTCCCAAGAATTGGATGTGAACCGGCTATCACGTTACAAGACAATGGAAAAAGATACCTCATGCCTAGAAACCACTTCGTCGATGTATAGCTTTGCCAACTTGTCCATTGGTAAGGTCTCATGCATGGCTAAGAAGTGGGCACTTTTTGTTAACCGATCGACTATTATCCAAATGCTATCGTGACCTCTTAAGGTTTTTGGAAATTTGGTCACGAAGTCCATGGTAATATCCTCCCACTTCCACTCTAGTAACATTTATGATTCTTTTAGGGTTCTAGAGTGCAAGTGTGACATCTAGCTCTATTTGAAGCTTCAAGCCATCCACTCCATTTCTAGGGTTCATACCATCTTTAGGGTTTTTACATCACAAAACTTTTTGGTGAGTTTCTGAACCTACAAACTACATTAAATGTTATTATTTGCTTTAAATATGAATTTTGTGGGTATATTGGGTTTTGACCTAAAACTAGGGTTTTATGAGTTTTGGTTGAATATGGGTTTTTGATCATCTCTAAATGCATCTAATGGTCATGTTTGACTATTTTTAACTCAAGAAGTGAAAGTTAGGAATGTGGAGATGAGAAGCTCTTTTCATACCTCATTTCATAAAAGAAGTTTTTAACCCAAGTGACTTATACTTGTAGCTAATCTTTATTTTATCAATCTATTTTGATGGGTTCTTGGTATTGGTGACAGGCCCTATTTGTGTTCCTTAGGGAAGTGAAATAATACCAAAAAGAAAGTATACAAATTGGTACTATGTCGCCTTGCAAGTAATAAAATGGTAAAGATACCAGATATCGTCCCACAGAGATTGGACTAAAAAGTGTGTTAAAAGTATGATGAAAGATGAGATTTCAGATGACGAATTTGAAGCAATATTTTGGAAGGTTGGTTATCACATATCTAAATAAACAAGAATAAATGAGAAGCAAGGGTGTAAGACTTTTGATGGTATATGGATCCAAAATCCAGCAGGTCAATGCTACAGCACTGTCATAGCATGATGCTATAGGAATGCTGCAGCATGGTTCTGACTATAACTAGTTTTATTATCGATTTTAAGACACGTTCCTCTCGGACTCTCACCATCCCATTATTCCAGTAGCCATAAACAATCTCATCTCTGAGCAAAGTTCAAGATAAGGGAATGATGGGAATGGAGTTCTCAAAATATACGGCAAAACAAATTCTCTTCGTTAAAAGTTACTCTTTCGAAATAACCCCCGTACCTCCCAAGTTGATGTATTCCAAGTAGCTTATCTCTAAGTCCACTCCATTTTAACCCTTTGAAAAAGTGACAACTTATCAAGAATGGATCATTTTAAATGACACAAGTAACAACTCTCGTTGCAAGTAACTCTTTCGATATTACCTCTCATGTCACTAAATTGACGTGCTATTCAATGGCCTATCTCTAGGTCCATGACACTATTACACTATTAAAATGATCATTTTGTCAAAGAGTTTTGTTATCTTGATAAAACTTGAGTTGGAATAATAAAATTTCGTTAAAGTCACAAAATCCTACTTTCTTTTAGACCCACATAACCACCATTTGCGTCACACCCAAGCTAAGATGTTTAGCTACTCATTACTATAAGGAAAGAAAAACAACTACTAAGAATTACAACGATAAACATAATATAAATTGCTATTGAAATGTAAATGACTTGAAAGTATACAAATATATATATATATATATATATATATATATGACTTTGAAATGTAAAGACAAGAATGTAAGTTACAAGGAAATGGAAATGACAAGAAAGTAAACTTGAAGGTAAATACAATGAACTTTAACTACTGAAATTTAAAACAAAAGAGTAAAGAAAAGGCTAGAGATGCAAGATGAAGAAAGAAAATACAACCAAATGGAATGTGCAGGTGGGTGTTGTTTCAATGCTACAAGCATTCATATTCAATGATGAAGATCATATGAAGATGATGAAGTACACGATGAAGATCATGAGAACAAATGCATGAATTCTGGAAATTAAAGGGACACAGGACTGGAATAGGAACAGTTTGTGAATTAGACAGAAAGTAAAGGAATTACACTAATCATAACAAGATGGAGAACCTAAAGAAAATATGAAGAGCAAGATGAAGAACATAAAGATTAATACTTGAAATTAAAGAACTAAAGGGTGATTTAAGATCAGCCCCCAAGCTAACTGCAAATCAGATACATAACCAAAAGACATAAACTAAGATAATGTAGAGAGATGATTGATGATGTCCCCTTATAAGCAACTAAGCTCTCCTTTTATAGACAAGAGGAGTGGCAAAGTTGTAATTAAGGGAATCAAAGTGTACTTAGCCTAGTCTAAAGCTAACTAGCGTTACCAAAGCTTTTCCCAACTTAACCAAACTATTACAAACTAGATTAACTAATTGTTCAAAGGTTACAAAAGATTAGTTCCTAGCCAAAAATCAGATTCGGTCTTCAAGATCTTCCATCCGAAAACGATCAGCTCCATGTTGTGCCAATGCTGTAGCATGCCCTGTGTCCAAATAGATTTTTAAAAGACAACCAAATTAGCCTACAATCTTAATAGAATAAGCAAATCACACAAATTCAGCTCCAAGACACAATAAATTAAAAATAAGGTACAAAATGACTCAAAGTGGGATTCGGAAGTGAAAAATCCTATCTAAAAGACTAAAAGAAATGTGCTTAAGTACTCAAAATTGAGTACTTATCACCACCCCAAACTAAAGACTTTGCTTGTCCCCAAGCAATAAAAAGAACAAAAGAAAAGACATTAAATGTGAAAGTTTTGCATTTGGAATACATTAAGGGGTTTTTTGTTTTTTTTAAAACCTCTTAATGGCTCTTAAGTCTGAATTATTCAGACATTTTTACGCACAACCTCTTATTAATCATAACTAAAATAAGACTTCAGACTTTAGACCTCTTAAAAAACAAACGTCACCTAAGTGTATATCATGAGTTTGAGCATGCCAAGTCTATATCATATAGCCTTTCATAAATCCAAAGTAACCAACAATCTTATCCTAGATGCTTTGACATGAACCATATGCTAGCCTTATATTCTTTTTGTTATGAACACACATCCTACATCACACCTCTTTCATGGCTTTGAGTGTATGGGTTTCTCTCTTTTGGCTCTTTCTTTCCTCTCCATGCCTTTTCTCACACATGTACCAACACTTGAAAATTTTCAAATTTTGTGCATTTTCTGTTGGGTACATACACCAGTCCCTATAGGACTTTTGTGGTGTTAATCTGCCGCTTTTCATGATTTTCTTGTGCCATAGTAGACACCCCCAACCCCAAACTAAGAATTCTGCAATGTCCTCATTGTAGGAGAGAAGGGTGTTTCTATCTTTGATGTTGGGTGGCTATGGTGCAAGAAAAGAACATATGCCATTAAGTGTGATATGTGCAAAATGTGGTCCAAAATGTGTCCCAAGCAACTATCAGGCTAGTTCTAGCATGCACTACTTTTAATAATGAGATGTGGACTCATGAAATTATTATGGATATACAACTCAACCAATCATATCAAAACATGATCCAATGCAAATAAGACAAACCTATAAAGTGTAAAAGACTTATCCCAACCTAAAAACTAAAAATAAACAGACATGAAGCAAAAAGGGTGTGATTTAAACCTGTCCTACTCAGGTTGAGTAGGCTGTGTATGGCCAACAGGGGCTGCAAGTGATGTTGCTATGAGGCTGGATGTTGCAGCACCAGTGTGGACACTTCCTTCTGCTTTCAACTTTGCCTTCAGATCTGCTATCTCTGTCTTCTGCCTTTTCACCATTTCTTTCAGCTTCTTCACCTCTGCATTTTCCTCCTCTTGATCCTTCCTCTTTCTGCTATCAACCATGGACTGCACCTCAACTCTGAGATCCTCCAACTTCTCCATAAATTCACCCCTTTGCTACAAGATTGTGTCCATGAGGTTGCTGTTTTGGGTCAGAACTTCCTGCAACATGCCTACCATATCAGTAGCAGCTATCCCCTTATCCCTCCTGTCTCTCAGCCTCTGAACAGCCTTCATGTCAATTGCCCACTTTTCTCTTTGCTCCTTTACAATAAGATCATCTTCATATCGTGGGACTCCCATCTCAGTGAGTAGTTTTGTTAGCATTCCAGGGAAGTAGAATTTCCCTCTACTTCTGGTGGAACACTCCTTGATGCTCTTCAACATGATCTTCCCAATGTTGATGGATTTCCCTGTGATAAGACAATAGAGCAGCAACATTCTTTCCACAGAGATGAAGGTGTCATGTGAAGTTGGTGAGATGGCGTGTCTTAAAAAATTGATCTACACATTAGAATTAGCATTGAGATTGGAGGCTCTGAAGGTTCTTAAGACCAGATTGGCATGGTGTTCCCAAGTAGTCTTTGGCTTTCCCAAGGTAGCAACAGCTTTTGTCAGGTCAGTGAGGGTGGAATGTTGCAGTAGCTTGTTATATTCTGTTTTCTTAGGAGGGTTTAGCTCTAGGAATCTGTTGATCTTTTTGGAGGTGAGGTGGATGGTGGTTCCTCGCACATGAATTTTGGACACAGAGGTGACAGAGAGCTCACAGTAGAACTCTCTAATGAGGGTCAGATTGTAGGAAGTGTGCACTTGGCACAACTTGCCTAAACCTTGGGTGTCCACCACTTTCTTGATAAAAGGGAATTCTCTCACGCTTTGTTCATCGATACCTTTCTCAGGGAACCCAATTTTGCTCTGGAATTTTTGCCACATTTTGGCAGAAGCCTTAGAGCTAAAGCCATTGTGAGGTAAAGTTGGTCTTGGTAAAAGGATCACAGCAGGCTCCTCACTCCTCTCTTTTCTTCTCACAGATTGCTCATGCTGCAAGGATGTTGTAGCATAGCAGTTGGTATCACTAGGCTTGGTTCTAGATGGCTCTCCCTCAATAAGCACTCTTTTGGTCCTCTTACTCTTTCTGGATCCTTCCACATTGGTTTTCTTGGCATGAACTTTCCCCAACCCTTTTCTTTTCCTAGTGGTTCTACTCACTATGGGCTCATCCTCCTCATTCCACATGGCATTTGTTTGAGGAAATTCCACAAACGGGTCCTCTGTTCTTTCTTCCCTCTCTATCTCCATCTGTACTTCCAGGTTCTCAACCAAGGTGTCCTCACTTCTCTCTATTTCTTTCTCAGGCAGAGTTTCAGGGGTCTCAAAAATCACAACCTTCTCAGTGGGCTTTTCAACAGAGACCAAAATCTTTTTACCCTTGAGAACATCAGTGGTGGTGTTCACCTCATTGGTCGTAGGGTTCAATGGTCCAAAATATCTATTGAACCCATACCTTTTAAAATACCCATGATTAATTTTTGTGGAAGCAATGGGTCTGTCAGAGTCATCCTCTGAGCAAGAGGTGAAAGACCCATCAACCAAGGATTTGTGAACAGTAGGCAATACCTCAGATTCTTCAATATTGATGAACTTAGGGTGAGCAATGATAGCAAGAAGGTTCCTTGCTCGAACCTGTGGAGGAATGGAGTTATCCTCAAGAATCACTGGTGATTGAGGTGTATTAGTGCTTGATGCTCGATCATTCTTCCTGGTTCGTGGGCTTCTTCTTCGTCCGTCACTCGTAAGGTTTCTCACCATTGCTCGCTTCACTCTAGCCATGTTACGGATTGAACACAGAGAAAGGGGAAGAAAATGGTGGTTTTCGAATAGATGTTTTCGAGAGTTTGAAGCAGGGAGTTAGAGTGAGAGTGAGAGTGAGAGGAGGGAAACGGTTAAATCATAAAAGAGGGTTTTTGGAAGATGAAAAGACAAAAAGGTGAAGTGATAGTGTCCTTATCTGAAAATCTTGGAGGATGCAAGCTGTAATAGTGGTTAATGACCTTTGGGTTTTTAAGGTGAAGTATACAAAAGGCATCTTTTGGAGGCTTCCTCATCATTGTGGCTATAAAATCTAAAAATAGCCAAAAATATGATGTCATCCCTGGTACCTTTCTTAAACAATTCCAAAAATTGCTTCTGATATATTCCCCAAACTTTCAGTCGGACATTCCCTTTTCTTTTGAAGACTCAGATCTTTGGTGCTGTAGCATTGGGATAGCATCCTCTTGGTTCTTCTTTTTCCTAAAATAAGGTTGCACACTGACAAACAAATTACAAAAGACTAACAAATAAATTTACTAAACTAATTAAACAAAGATTATTTACACAGATTGTGGAACTTTAAGATAGTTCCCATCTTTGGTTGAAGCTTTTTAGCAAAGAGTAACCATCTCCACAGAGCTATGCTATGGAGATGCTATAGCATCATGGTATAGCTTTACTCTCTGGCCGTTGACTTTGAACACACTGTTGTTTTCCAGATTGACTAAGTCTACAGCCCCATATGGATATACTTTGTGGATGAGAAATGGGCCTGGCCATCTAGACTTAAGTTTGCCTGGAAACAATTTCAGCCTAGAATTGAACAATAGACATTTCTGGCCTGCTTTCAACTCTCTGTGCCTAATCCTATTGTCATGCCATGTTTTTGTTTTCTCTTTGTATAACTTGGCATTCTCATAGGACATGTTCCTATGCTCTTCTAGCTCACAGAGTTGCAATTTTCTCTTGTTGCCAGCCTCATCTAAGTTCATGTTCAATTCCTTTATAGCCCAATATGCTTTATGTTCAAGTTCCAAAAGGAGATGGCAGGCCTTTCCAAAGACTAGCTTGTATGGAGACATACCCAAAGGTGTTTTAAAAGCAGTTTTGTATGCCCATAAAGCATCATCTAATTTGAAAGCCCAGTCTTTTCTGTTTGGTTTAATAACTTTTTCAAGAATCCCTTTTATTTACCTGTTTGAGAGTTCAGCCAATCCATTGGTTTGTGGGTGGTATGCAGTGGCAACCCTGTGTTTCACATGATATTTTTCAAGAACTTTACTCAACAAATTGTTTATAAAGAGGGTACCCTCATCACTAATCAGTGCCCGGGGGGGTACCAAACCTTGTAAAAATCTGTTTTTGTAAAAACTTTACAACAATTTAGCATCATTAGAAACACATATTATTGCCTCTACCCATTTTAAAACATAATCAACAGCAACTAAGATATATTGACAATTGTTTGAAGGGGGAAAAGGTCCCATAAAATCTATTCCCCAAACATCAAATAACTCAACTTCCAAGATCCCATTCAAAGGCATTTCATTTTTCTGATAAATGGAACCACTTCTCTGACATTCATTACATCTTTCAACAAAATTATGGGAATCTTTCAAGAGAGTTGGCCAATAAAATCCTGATTGAAGCACTTTAGCTGCTGTTCTTTGGCCTCCGAAATGTCCTCCATAATCTGACTGATGGCAATGCTGTAGAATTGCTGCAACTTCAGTTTATGGGATACACCTTCTCAACAATTGATCTGTACCAAGTTTAAACAGAAAAGGGTCATCCCATAAGTAAAATTTGCAATCAAGGAGAAATTTCTTAAGCATGTGATGAGTATAATCAGAAGGTATGATGCCACAAGCCAAATAATTTGCTATGTCAGCAAACCATGGAAGTTGTGCCTCCACCATAAGAATCTTTTCATCTGGAAAAGTCTCTACAATGTCTCCTTCTTTCCTACTTTCAACCTGTTTTTCTAACCTGGATAAATGATCAGCCACTTGGTTCTCAGTCCCCTTCCTATCAATAATCTCTAGGTCAAACTCTTGCAACAACAAAACCCATCTTATCAGCCTGGGTTTAGCATCTTTATTTGATATCAAATATTTAATGGCAGCATGGTCGGTATGTACAATGACTTTTGCTCCCATCAAATATGATCTAAACTTCTCAAATGCAAAAACCACAACTAATAATTCTTTCCCAGTTGTTGTGTAATTAATTTGAGCTTCATTTAGGGTTTTGCTTGCATAATGGATGGAATGAAAAATTTTCTCTTTTCTTTGACCTAACACATCACCAACAGCCCAGTCACTTACATCACACATGATTTCAAAAGGTTTGTCCCATTCAGGAGCCACAACCACTGGTGCAGTTACCAAAGCTTTCTTTAAAGTGAGGAATGTATTTCTACATTCATCATTGAAATCAAACTTTTGGTCATGTTGTAATAATAGACATAAGGGTTTTGAAATTTTTGAAAAGTCTTTTATAAACCATCTATAAAATCCAGCATGGCCAAAAAAACTCCTGATACCTTTAACAGTGGTTGGTTCAGGTAGTTTTTCAATTACTTCCAGTTTAGCTTTGTCTACCTCAACTCCTCTTTTAGAAATTAAATGACCAAGGACAATCCCTTCTGTTACCATGAAATGACATTTTTCCCAATTAAGGACCAGGTTAGTCTCCTCACACCTTTTAAGACTTTGTTTCAAATTATCCAAACACTGATCAAAAGATGAACCATAAACAGAAAAATCATCCATAAATATTTCAATGGATTTTTCAAGCATATTAGAAAATATGGACATCATGCATCTCTGAAAAGTGGCAGGAGCATTACAAAGTCCAAAAGTCATCCTTCTGAAGGCAAAGGTGCCATAAGGACAAGTGAAGGTAGTTTTCTCCTGGTCTTCTGGTGTTATGGCTATCTGGTTGTATCCTGATTATCCATCCAAGAAGCAGTAGTACTCTTTTCCAGCCAACCTGTCTAACATTTGATCAACAAAAGGTAAGGGAAAATGGTCCTTTTAAGTAGCCTTGTTCAGCCTACGGTAGTCCATGTAAATTCTCCATCCGGAGACTATTCTGGTAGGGATGAGTTCATTCTTGTCATTGGAAATGACAGTGATCCCTCCCTTCTTGGGTGCACACTGGACTGGACTAACCCAAGAACTACTGGCTATTGGGAAAATAATTCTTGCATCTAACCATTTCAAAATTTCCTTTTTCACTACCTCTTTCATGACAGGGTTCAGTCTTCTTTGTGGCTCTATGGAAGTGAAGTTCTTATTTTCTAAGATGATCTTATGTTGACAAATAGAGGGACAAATCCCTTTAAGGTCAGCAATAGTCCATCCTATGGCTTTTGTGTGCAACTTTAACATATCTACTAACTTCTTCTCTTGATGCAGTTCTAGGGTGGCAGAAATAATGACAGGTAGTTTGTCTTTTTCTCCTAGAAAGGCATACTTCAAGTGGGATTGGAGTTGTTTCAACTCCAGGTCAGGTGGTGAGATTATTGATGGAGTAAATGACTTTTGTTCATTACTTTCCAGCAGCTCAAATGCTGCAGCATCCAAAGGGACAGACTCTTTCTCCAAGGTCTTATCATTATCATCATCATATTCCTTGTCTAAGTCTTCCAAGGTCAAGTCTTCTTCATCCTCCTCTTCTATCCTACAAACTTGTTTGACTCCCTCCTCATGACACAATTCCTCAATGACACCTAGGCTTGAGCAGTCTTCTAGATCACTAGGGTATTTCAAAGAATTGAAGACATTGAATGTGACTTTTTGGTCTTGTAGTGTCATGGTCAACTCACCTTTCTGGACATCTATCAAAGTTCTACCCGTAGCTAAGAAAGGTCTTTCCAAAAGTATGGGAATATCCTTGTCAGCCTCAAAGTCTAAAATGATAAAATCAGCCGGAAAAATGAACTTGTCAACCTGTACTAACACATCTTCAATCTTACCCTTGGGATATGCAATGGTCTTATCAGCTAGAATGAGTGTGACTGTGGTAGGTCTGGCCTCTCCTATGCCTAAGCTTTTGAAAATGGATAATGGCATAAGGTTGACACTAACACCTAAATCACACAGTGCCTTCCCAGCCTCCTTCCCACCTATGGAGCAAGGAATGGTGAAACTCCCTGTATCTTTTTGCTTAGGGGGAATTTTGTTGGTCAAGAGAGCACTGCAACCTTCAGTGAGCGCAACAGTCTCATATTCATTCAACTTCTTTTTCTTACTCAGTATGTCTTTTAAAAACTTGGCATAACTGGGCATCTGCTCAATTGCTTCAACAAGAGGTATGTTGATATCCAATGCTTTGAAAACATCCAAAAATTTCTTAAATTTCAATTCCTCCTTCTCATTTCTTAACCTTTGGGGGTAAGGAATGTAAGGGGGAACTGGTTTGATAACAGCTAGGTTTCATTGTTTTGAGCAAGATGGGTCCAATATGCTTTTGGTCTTGGTTTCATTAGGTGAAAACACAACTGTGGTCTTTGGATTAGTCAAAGGTGGACTTGAACTTGTGATCTTAGGATCTTGATTTTCTACTTGAACTTCTGGTATTGGAATTACAGGAATCTCTGGATCAGGAATGGACTTGGATATTTTTTCAGAATCTGTTTTGGTTGTTGGTCCTGATTCCTTTTCCATTGACTCAGGTAATTCTTTACCATTCCTAAGTGTGACAACTTTCACATGTTCCTTTCCTGGGGCATTGGGTATTTTAGTGTTACTAGGCAAAGTGCATGAGGCTCTGTTGTTCTGATTAAGTGCAATTTGACTGACTTGTGTTTCCAAACTCCGGAGAGCTGCTTGTGTCTGACTCATAAATTCTCTCATCATTGCTTCAAGAGAGAGATTTGAGTCATCTTGTGGAGGTGCATGATGTTGATTTTGAAAAGGTGGTTGAGTGTGTTGAGTGTTTTGAAAACCTTGATTACGATTATTCTGATGATGATTACTTTGAAAGTTTCCCTTGTACTGGTTTTGAGAACTACTTGCTTGATTTTGAAAATTGGAGTTCCCTTGATTTTGAAAATTGGAGTTCCCTTGATGCTTTGGTGCTGGTGGATTCAAACATGGATTGTTCCAAGAGAAGTTTGGGTGTTGTTTCCAGCTTGCATTTTAATGGTTGGAGTGAGGAGCAGGTCTGTTTTGAACAAAATTTACAGATTCAGAATTATGTGGACAGTGTTCATAGGAATGTTCTCCACCACAACACACACATTGCACAGAATGAACTGCTGAAGCAGATGTAGGGACAGTCGGTTGTGTTCCTTGACCAACAGTTATATTTTTAAGCATCCACATCATGCATTCCAGTAGTTTTCCTTTGAGTTTGGGCCCTTGGATCATCCCAATGTCCATTGTTTGTTGAAATCATTTCAAGAATCTCATACCCAGCATTGTAGGTATTAGAAGTAAAAGCGCCTCCTGAAGTCGCATCGAGCATTTGTTTTGCATTGGGAACAAGCCCATTGTAAAACGTCTCAAGTTGAATACAGTAGGGAATGCCATGATGAGGGCATTTTCTCAACAATTCTTTAAATCTTTCCCACGCATCCGGAATAGCTTCATCATCCATTTGTTTAAACATGCAAATCTCATTTCTGGATTTAGCATTCCGGGTAGGTGGAAAATATTTTCGCAAAAAATTTTCAGCCATATCACTCCATGATGGTACTGAACCTGGTGCTAATGAATTGAACCAAACTTTTGCCCGATCCCTTAAAGAAAATGGGAATAAAGTGAGCCTTAAGGCATCAACAGATACTCCCGGGATTAGAAAAACATCGGTGATTTCCATAAAAGATTTTAAATGTGAATTTGGATCTTCCGATGGCATTCCGGCCAATTTTACCATTGGCTTGCAACATATGAAACATGATGGGTTTTGGTTCAAAATGTAAAGTTTCTAATTGTGGCCTAACAATCCCATAATTAAATTTCTCAAAATTAGGAATTGCATAGTCCATAATTCTTCCATCTTTTGAGTTTTCAAGATCAATGATGTTTTGTGGTTCAACATTACCAACAGATACGACATCATCTTCTTCCTCATTATGATTTTGGTGATTTTGAAACTGATGAGGTGGAGGATTTCCAAAAATTGGTTGATTATTTGCAAAAATTGGTGGCGGCCTGATTTGATTCACTAAAGGTGGTCTCATTTGATTTTCCAAAGGCGGAGGTTGATTCTCCAAAAGTGGTGGTGGTATGATCTGCCTGTTTTCAAAACCCGGGGGAGGTCCATCCATATTAAGAGGGTTTATGTTTTGAAAAGTTCTTTGAATTCTTCTTCTTTGACGGAAGGTTCTCTCAATATCTGGATCTAGTTCGAAAAATTCCCCGCGTTGTATTCTTGGCATGCACCACTTTTAAAAATCTTTTAAAACTCCCAAAGGTGGTAGAAAAAACAAATCTTTTAAAACACTTTTAAACACTTTTGACTTGCCAATCCCCGGCAACGGCGCCAAAAACTTGACAGGCCCTATTTGTGTTCCTTAGGGAAGTGAAATAATACCAAAAAGAAAGTATACAAATTGGTACTATGTCGCCTTGCAAGTAATAAAATGGTAAAGATACCAGATATCGTCCCACAGATATTGGACTAAAAAGTGTGTTAAAAGTATGATGAAAGATGAGATTTCAGATGACGAATTTGAAGCAATATTTTGGAAGGTTGGTTATCACAGATCTAAATAAACAAGAATAAACGAGAAGCAAGGGTGTAAGACTTTTGATGGTATATGGATCCAAAATCCAGCAGGTCAATGCTACAGCACTGTCATAGCATGATGCTATAGGAATGTTGCAGCATGCTTCTGACTATAACTAGTTTTATTATCGATTTTAAGACACGTTCCTCTCGGACTCTCATCATCCCATTATTCCAGTAGCCATAAACAATCTCATCTCTGAGCAAAGTTCAAGATAAGGGAATGATGGGAATGGAGTTCTCAAAATATACGGCAAAACAAATTCTCTTCGTTAAAAGTTACTCTTTCGAAATAACCCCCGTACCTCCCAAGTTGATGTATTCCAAGTAGCTTATCTCTAAGTCCACTCCATTTTAACCCTTTGAAAAAGTGACAACTTATCAAGAATGGATCATTTTAAATGACACAAGTAACAACTCTCGTTGCAAGTAACTCATTCGATATTACCTCTCATGTCACTAAATTGACGTGCTATTCAATGGCCTATCTCTAGGTCCATGACACTATTACACTATCAAAATGATCATTCTGTCAAAGAGTTTTGTTATCTTGATAAAACTTGAGTTGGAATAATAAAATTTCGTTAAAGTCACAAAAACCTACTTTCTTTTAGACCCACATAACCACCATTTGCCTCACACCCAAGCTAAGATGATTAGCTACTCATTACTATAAGGAAAGAAAAACAACTACTAAGAATTACAACGATAAACATAATATAAATTGCTATTGAAATGTAAATGAATTGAAAGTATATAAATATATATATATATATATATATATATATATATATATATATATGACTTTGAAATGTAAAGACAAGAATGTAAATTACAAGGAAATGGAAATGACAAGAAAGTAAACTTGAAGGTAAATACAATGAACTTTAACTACTGAAATTTAAAACAAAAGAGTAAAGAAAGGCTAGAGATGCAAGATCAAAAAGAAAATACAACCAAATGGAATGTGCAGGTGGGTGTTGTTTCAATGCTACAAGCATTCATATTCAATGATGAAGATCATATGAAGATGATGAAGTACACGATGAAGATAATGAGAACAAATGCATGAATTCTAAAAATTAAAGGGACACAGGACTGGAATAGGTCCAGTTCGTGAATTAGACAGAATGTAAAGGAATTACACTAATCATAACAAGATGGAGAACTTAAAGAAAATATGAAGAGCAAGATGAAGAACATAAAGATTAATACTTGAAATTAAAGAATTAAAGGGTGATTTAAGATCAGCCCCCAAGCTAACTGCAGATCAGATACATAACCAAAAGACATAAACTAAGATAATGTAGAGAGATGATTGATGATGTCCCCTTATAAGCAACTAAGCTCTCCTTTTATAGACAAGAGGAGTGGCAAAGTTGTAATTAAGGGGAATCAAAGTGTACTTAGCCTAGTCTAAAGCTAACTAGAGTTACCAAAGCTTGTCCCAACTTAACCAAACTATTACAAACCAGATTAACTAATTGTTCAAAGGTTACAAAAGATTAGTTCCAAGCCAAAAATCAGATTCGGTCTTCAAGAACTTCCATTCAAAAATGATCAGGTCCATGTTGTGCCAATGCTGCAGCATGCCCTGTGTCCAAATAGATTTTTAAAAGACAACCAAATTAGCCTACAATCTTAATAGAACAAGCAAATCACACAAATTCAGCTCCAAGACACAATAAATGGAAAATAAGGTAGAAAATGACTCAAAGTGGGATTCGGAAGTGAAAAATCCTATCTAAAAGACTAAAAGAAATGTGCTTAAGTACTCAAAATTGAGTACTTATCAATTGGAAATATGTTGAGTTTATTATTGTTTGGGTAAAATTTCACAAGTCAAGACCGACGCAAGAAAACCAAACATTTCCAATTTTAGGACCACTCTTGTATTAAGATAAGGTCCTGACAATCAAACGCATTGAGAGCCATGGTCGATACTTATGGTGACGATCGTGAGTTTCTCATGACCACGACCAAAAAGAACCTCCTGATAAAACTTATATCTTACGACCTTTACAATGTAACTGACGATTATGTGTCATTTATTATCCACGTTCGTTTTCTTTTATGAATCTTTATTGCAGGTTTAAAACATCTTTATGACCAACGATCATAATGGCCGATCATCATTAAAACAATTGAAAGAGAATACCGTTGGACACTAAATGCACATTTATGAAGACCAAAGCTATATATACAACCTTGAAGAATCATTTGAGGGGATGGAGCACATTTGATCAACCTAAGCACATTGGAAATTCTCTATTCCCAAGAACACTCTACTTACCTACTCTTAGTCAAGAACTCTCGAGAAAGTGCTCAATCGCACGCCGAACGACATAAACTTACGAGTATTTACTTTCAGTTGTAATATTTTCATTTGTATTTTTGATCACTCCTTCTAAAAGACGACGTCACTGTTTGACATCCATATTGCACTTGACGACGCAAGGTACTAGAGTCGCCACTTTCTCCATTCCGATGATTCCGATGTTGCCGCCACCAACGAAAATATTTCCATCGATGTCTATGCCTCCCATACATTCACCAATTAATGGTGACGCTGGAGAATTGTCGCATCGCAACATATTTTTTCCAACTGCAGGTGTAACGTCCCAAGATTCTGGATTCATGCCCATTCCGCTCTCGACGAGCAATGGATTCAATCTGGATGACCCGGTCTCTCGACGATTAAAGCAGCTAAAAGAGCAGAATGAAAGGATATTGTCTTTACTAGCATAATTTCCAGGAGTTGACGTACCTGTGGACGTTGAACCACAAACTGGATTCCAAGCGTCGCCTTTCGTCGAAGAAATCGCCATGGTCAACGTCCCAAAGAAGTACAATATCCCGAAGTTCACCCCGAAGTACTCGGAGTAAGTGATCCAACAGAACATATCGCACAGTACAAACATTTAATGTGGAATGTGTCGATACCCTATCAGTATCAGGAGGTCTACATGTGTAAAAGCTTTGGTGCAACTCTCACGGGCGCTATACTTCAGTGGTTGATCAACTTGCGACCCAAATCCACCCGCAATTTTGCGGAGCTGGTCAACCAGTTTTTTCAACGGTTTGCTACCAGTCGTAAGATGGAAAAGAAAACTAGCGACCTCTAATACATCACTCAGAAGGCAAGCGAATCGGACCGAAAATATTTCAATTGCTTCAATTCTTAGATGATCAATGTACGAAATTGTGACGTCAGAACCGCGATCGAGGCTTACAAGCGAGGCCTTGACCATAGTTCAATTCTATATATGGATCTGACAAAATACCCACCGGAGAATTTCGAAGATGTTTGAGCTCGGACGCTGGCCTACAAGCGGATCGAGGATGATGCAGTCTTCTGACGAAAGCATTCCAGCGGCAAGAAATCATTGAGCGTCAAGAAGCCCGACTTCAAGACTAATTCAACCTCCAAGATCGAGACATCTAAGCAAATATCAACGTGAGATTTGATAAGAAGAACAAAACCCCAGTAGACAAGTTCCCTCAGTATCCCAAGGTCTCAACCTATGGATTCAAGGGAACATCTAAAGAAGTGGTCGAAGCTTTGAAGAATGTTCATATCGACGTTAAGTGGCCTCCGAAAAGCAAAAGATACGACGCTAAGAAGGACAAATCAAAATGGTGCGAATTTCATGGCGATCATGGTCACATAACGGACAACTGCATTACATTGAGACGAGAATTGGCTTGGCTTGTACCAAAAGGCCATCTACAAGATCTGTTAGGCGTGAACGCACGACCCGCCTCACTAGAACATTCAAAGGTCGTCAATTGTGTGACTGGAGGTTTCGACATTTGTGGACTAACTTACTCAGCAGCTAAGTGTCATGCTAGTCAAGGACCTAAAGACTTTCCCATCTCACGATCGTCATGACCGAAGCATGAGCTGGAGTTGGAGGCTATGCCTATCCCTTTTGACCAAGAAGATCTCGATGAACAATGGCAAAAACATCACGATGGTTTGATCATTCAACTTACGATTGGAAATTGTTCGACCAAGAAAATCCTGGTCGATGGAGGACGTTCTGCCAACATCATTTTCCTTAGCACGATCAAAGCTATGGGGATTGCTAAGTCATAAATTGTACAACGTTTGACGGTTCTTGTGGGCTTCAATGGCGACATGACTAACACCATCAAGGAAATTACTCTCCCAGTATAAGCCAAAAAAGTCAACAAGCAGACCAAGTTCAATGTCATTGATTGTTCGTCAACATACGACATTATTCTAGGACAACCTTTGATACGTATCATCAGAAGATCAAGTTCCCGATGCCTTGGGGCGTCCAAGAAGTCAAAAGCGAGCAGAAAATTGTGCGAGATTACTATAAAGTTACGATGAAGCCTCGAAAGCAGAGTATCTAGCAATTACAGAACCAGACCGATCTTGATACTGTTGATGATTATCTACTTAAAGAAGTTGTCTTGGATCAGGACAAGCCTGACAGGGTCGTCTTCGATGGTACGTCTCTCGACCCTTCCTTAAAAGAATCACTAATTTCTTTCTTGTAGAATAATGCCAACTGCTTCCCTTGTATAGACGAGGACATGTTTGGCATCGACCTCGAGGTCATCTCACATCGACTCAACGAAGATCCGTCGTTCAAATAAGTCAAGCAAAAGCGACGTAAATTTGCTCCTGAGATAAACAAAGTGGTCAATGAAGAGGTCGGCAATTTACTCAAGACTGGAAAGATTCGAGAAGTAAAGTATCCTGAATGGCTAGCAAATGTCGTGGTCGTACAAAAGAAAAATGGGAAATGGAGAGTATGCATCGACTGCACTGATCTCAATAAGTCATGTCCTAAAGACCCATTCCAATTACCCCACACGCGACCACTGGTCACGAACTCTTCACGTTCATGGACGCATATTCGGGTTATAATCAGATCATGATGTATCACGACGACCAAGAAAAGACGACATTCATGACAGACAAAGGTATTTACTGTTACATGGTCATGCCTTTCGGTCTTAAGAATGAAGGATCATCATATCAGTGGCTGGTCAACAAGATGTTCAAAGAGCGTCTTGGTGACATAATGGAAGTATACATCGATGACATGTTGGTCAAGTTACAATGAGAGAGCGATCATATCGGTCACCTGAAGCAGTCGTTCGACATTCTCAATGTATATCACATGAAGCTTAATCCAACGAAATGTTCCTTCGGAGTAAGCGCAGGAATTTTTTTGGGATATATGGTCACCCGTCGAGGGATCGAGGCCAATACCGATCAAATAAAGGCAATTATGGACATCAAATGCCCGCGTAACTTTAAAGAAGTCCAACGACTTACTGGATGAGTCGCAACATTAAACAGGTTTATCTCTCGATCTTCAGATAAATGCCATTTATTTATTTAATGTCTTGAGAAAAAATAGGGGTTCGAGTGGACGGATGACCATGAGAAAACTCTTAAAAAGCTTAAGGAATATATGGCGTTGCCACCTTTTTTGTCGAAACCCAAGGACCATGAAACGTTACAGCTATATTTGGTCGTGAGTTCGAACGTTGTAAGTGTCGTCTTGACTCGAGAGGGGAAAAAGCAACAACTCCCTATATATTATGTAAGTAAATCACTTCTCGATGCTGAAACCAGGTATTCCTCAATGGAAAAACTGTTGTTGTCTTTAGTTACATCCGCAAAAAAGTTACGTCACTATTTCGAATCGCACCCTATAACCCATCGTGACTAACTTTCCTCTTAAGTCTGTCTTAAGGAAACCTGAGTTGACAGGTCGATTGGCAAAATGGAGTATCTACCTTAGTATCTACGACATCGAATATAAACCCAGTACAACGATCAAATCGTAGGCATTGGCCGACTTCGTCGCCGATTTCAGCCTATAATTAGATGTACCAACGGAACCTGTGGTTACTCTCGATGACGCAACTTGGACTTTACACATCGATGGATCATCCAACGACCGGGGGGCAGGTCTTGGCGTCGTCCTCAAGTCACCACAGAAGGGCAAGATGGTGTACTCCATACGATATGATTTCAGAGCCACAAACAACGAAGTTGAGTATGAAGCACTGATCGTAGGAATGCATATGGCTCACCACCTAGGGGCAACAAGACTTCATGTCAAAAGTGACTCCCTCCTAGTCATCAATCAAACGAATGAATAATTTGTGGCTAAAAGCTCAAAAATGACAGGTTATCTCAAAGTAGCCAAAGCCAAATCTGAAGTTTTTCAACATTTCACCATCACCTAGATCTCAAGGGACCAAAATATCCAAGCTGACACATTAGCTAACCTTGGGTCGATACTAGGACAATCCCCATATGATGTCGTCCCAATAATTCATATGGCGACACCATCCATCGAAAATGGGAGTCACATCCACGTAATAGAAGATGAAGATAACTGGTCGAGCGACATCAGAAAATTCTTAATGAACGACCAACTTCCCGAAGACAAAATGGAAGCACGAAAGATCAGATTTAAAGCATCCAGGTACACATTGATTAGAGGACAACTCTACCGACGATCATCGACAGGACTGAACCTTCGATGTGTTACCAATAAAAACCAAGTCCAAAGCATCTTACAAGAAATGCACGACGGAGAATGCGGTAATCATTCAAGTAGTCGTAGCTTGCAAAATCTTATCTCCCGACAAGGATATTATGGCCAACCTTACGACAGGATGCTATAAGGTACGTCCAAAGTTACGACACATGCCACTGACACTCAGTTGTTTAGGTAAAAATCCACGACCACGGCAGAAAGAGTTTATGACACATTTCTCACGACCAACTTTGTATCGAGATAAAGGATCATTGACCATACATGTTTATAAATCCTGTCACATCTTTCGAAAACATAGGTCGAGTGTTAGAGACGACCTTCGATTGCATATTTGCTCAGATCACACGACGGTCGTAAGATTCCTCATGACCAAGATTATACTAACATACGACGAAGCTTTTCATTCTGGTCTATTTAATGCAGAATCAATGCCCTTAAACACCAACAACTATAACCGACAAAAGACATCAAGATCATTAAGGACTCCAACCGTTAATCAGCAAATTAAAGGAACATTTATGGCGATCAAGACTATAAGTATAGAGATCTGAATCTCATTCAACGCCGTAGAATAAGAAGGATACAAGCGCACTACGAAGAACTACCTCAATTTTCTCTCAAAGAATACATGACGCTATATTAAAACGCACGATCGAAGTATTATATACACGACACACGATTATTACTAGCAATTAAGCTTATTTTTGCTTATATTGTAAACCATTGTAACCCCAACATCAAATACACAAGGACATATCCCCTGCTTGGTGACCATAGTGCATCGACGAATTTATCTGTCGTCCACGGTTTTTTCCTTGTGGAGGTTTTTCCACATCATCAAATCTCTTGTCTCTTTATTTTTGTACCTTCGTCGTAAGTTTTGTCAACCGATTTATTTCTTTAGTTGTTAAAAGCTCCACATCAACCTTAAGTTATCCTTTTGGACGATTCATTAATAGTTTGGCGCCCAACGTGGGGCCCCATCTAAAGAAAATCCTCAACAGACGTGTGTCGTACTAATAGTCTATTCAAGTTTTTCTTGTTTACAGGTCAATGGCTAATCCTCAGGGAACTCTCGAACAAATCATGGCTCAAATGAATATAGAATTGACAGTTGCACACACTCGCATCGATGAATTGGCTAATCAGAACAGAAAGGTTGCCGAAGAAATTGCATCCTTGAGAAATCAGAACTTCAATAACGCAATGGGACCACAAAACGATCTAGGATCATTCATCATGCCGTGGTCGGGACCGCCACTCTCCAATTATACAAGATATCTATTCCTTGGTGTCCCTAGCTACACTATGCCAACGATCCCACCACCGCCGCCATCTTTTTACAATCCGACAATTCCAATGCCTACGATGCCACCTACGATGTCAATCCTCATGATGCCAATGCCAACTTTCCACCACAACTTTCCAAAACTCTAGGTTAGTCCCTTTAGTGACCCAAGGAGCTAATCAAGATGATCCAATCACTTAGCGACTAAAAATGTTGAAAGAACAGAATGAATGTGTATTGTCGCTACTCGCTGAGCTACTGGGGGCTGCGGTACCTATCGACGTCGAACCCCGTACTGGATTCCAAGCATTGCCCTTCATCGATGAGATAACCATGGTCGACGTTTGTTAATGCCAAAAATCACCCAAAGGATAATTTAAGGTCGATGTGAAGCTTTATCCAACTAAAGAAAGTAACCAAACGACAATATGCACGATAAAGAGTAAAATAAAGACACGAGATTTGGTGACCGGAAAAAACCTCAACGAGGAAAAAAACGTGGACGACAGAGAGAGGTCGTCGTGCACTATGATCACCAAATAGGGGTGATGTCCTTATGTATTACAACGTTTTACACAATGAATAATAAGAATAAGTGTATGAACTAAGATCAAGTGTAGATCGTGTATAAAAACACTTGTGTCGTGTACAATCTTTTATTGTCGTGTACTGCGAGAGGAAAGACTGTGGTTGTTCTTTGCGTAACTTCTATGTTCTGTGTTTCTGAGATCAGATGTCCAGGTGAAGTGTGTATCTTCAGTATTTATAGCCTTGAATCTCCATAAATGTGTCTTTGTAACGGTCGATCTTCTATAATGGCTTTGATGGTTTTGATCGGTTATAGTTGTTGGTATTTATGAGCATTGAAACTGCCTTAATTAAACAAGAGAAGAACGTTGGGTCGTGCGTTAGTATAATCGTGGTCGAGTATATTTTTACGATGGTCGTGCGATGCTCGACCGACTTCCACTGAAGTGTCGATGAGTGTTGCATATATGTTTGGTCGATACGACCTTATCTTAATATAAGACTAGTCTTGTGAAATGATGTCCGTTTGTCGAGTTCGTAGATTTTTACCCAAACGACGTTCCCAAAAGTACAACATCCCAATATTCACACCCAAATACTCCAGTATTTCGGACCCGATAGAGCATGTCGTATAAATAATTGATGTGGACCGTGTCGACCCCACATCAATATCAGGAGGTGTGCATGTGCAAGAGTTTTGGGGCGACCCTCATAGGTGCTTCCCTCCAATGGATAATCAACCTCAAACCAAAGTCCATCAGTTCTTTCACTAAATTGGTGAACCAATTCTCTCAACAATTTGCCAACAGTCGTAAGATGAAGAAACAGACTAGCCACCTATACTACGTCGTGCAGAAAGATGAAGAATCCATCAGGAGTTATTTTAATTGATTCAATGAGGAGATGATCAGTGTCCGCAACTGTGATGTCAAGACCGCGATCGAGGCTTACAAACGTGGTCTAGACGAAAGTTCTGGTCTATACACTGACTTGACAAAATACCCGCCAGAGAATTTCAAAGACGTTCGGGCAAGAACTTTGGCCTACATGAGAGTCGAAGACGATGCTGCTTTTTGTTGTAAGCATTCTAACGACAAGAAATCGTTAAGCGTCAAAAAGATAGAGTTCAGACCAAGCCGACGTCCAAGTCAGAACCCTCACGGCAAATTTCAAACGTTCGATTTGATAATAAGAAGGCCATAACCACGACCAAGTCACCTCAATACCCTAAGATTTCTTCTTACAGATTCAAAGGGACTTCTAAAGACTTGGTCGAAGCTTTGAGGAATGTTCAGGTGACCATCCGATGGCCAAAGAAGAATGACAAAGATGATGATAAGAAAGACAAGTCTAAGTGGTGTGACTTCCACGACAATCTTGGTCATGCGACGGATGATTGCATAACCCTCAAAAAGGAGCTAGCTTGGCACGTTCCGAAAGGCAACCTCAAGGAGATAATCGACAAACTAGTGGCACCAATCAACGACGTCCGAACACCATCTCCTGTTCATGAAAAAGTCATGAACTATATTACATAGGGATCTGACGTCTGCGGTTTGACTTACTCTACAGCCAAGAGGCACGCCATGGGCGACTCTCGTCAGAAACATCACGATGGGTTGATCATTCAACTCACGATCGGAAACTTCTTAACCCGGAGGGTGTTGATTGATGGAGGCAACTTAGCAAAGATAATATTCCTCGACACCATCAAAGACATGGGATTCGATAAGTCAGAGATCACTCACACTCGACGACTTTGGTAGGTTTTAATGGAGACGCGACAAACACCCTTGGAGAGATCATTCTGCCAGTTTATGCCAAAGGAGTCAACAAGCAGACCAAATTTAGCGTCATCGACTACTCGTCAGCCTACAACGTTATTCTTGGTCGACCGTGGATTCACGACATGAAAGCAGTCCCTTCAGCGTTCCATCAGACGATGAAATTTCCCACGCCTTTGGGGAATTTAGGAGATCAAAAGCGAACCAAAAATCGCTCTCGATTGTTATAAGAGTACAATGAAGCCACAAAAGCATTCCATATAGCAATTACAGGACTAGAATGCTCCCGAGACTAACGACGACTATCATTTAGAAGAAGTCACCCTGGACCAGAACAAGCTCGATTGAGTCGTCTTCATAGATTCGTCCCTTGATCCCTGCATTAAGAAAGAACTAATATCTTTTTTTAGGAACATGCCAACTGTTTTACTTGGATGCACGATGATATGGTTGGCATAGACCCCGACAATATTTCACACAAACTAAACATCGACCCGTCATTTAAGCCGATCAAACCAAAGCGTCGAAAGTTCGCTCCCGAACGGAACAAAGTAACTGATGACGAGGTCGACAACCTACTTAAGACTGGGAAGATCCGAGAAGTAAAATACCCCGACTGGCTAGCAAACGTCGCGGTCGTATACAAAAGAAAAATGGCAATTGGAGGGTGTGGATCGACTTTACTGATTTAAACAATGCTTGTCCAAAAGATCCGTTCCTCTTGCCACACATCGACGCTCTAGTCAATGCAACAGTTGGACATGATCTCCTGACATTTATGGACGCATAATCAGGATACAATCAGATACTTATGCACGTCAATGACTAGGAGAAAACTACCTCTATGACAAACAGAGGTATTTGTTGTTATAAGGTCATGCCCTTTTGGTAGTGCACAAATATGTTGGATACAAGATCATGGTGAATGAAGATAAAAGTCAAAGTCAAGCAAAAGCTCAAGTCAACTCTCATGCAAAGTCAAAGTTTTGTAATAATAGTCAAAGTATCTTGTGTTAGTTTAGTCTTTGTAATGTTAGTTGGTATAAATAGCTTTTTGTTTGTAGAATCATTAGACTAGAAATTATATTGAGAGAGATATACTGTGAGAGCATATTTTGTGTAATAATATTTTATATTCATTCTGTCATCTTGATTTGCACTGATTGTGGGACACACACCTTTGGTTTAAAAAAATGCAGGTTCAACGTACCAGCGTCTAGTCAACAAAATGGTCAAAGAACGACTTCGCGACACGATGGAGGTGTATATTGATGACATGCTCATCAAGTAGAGACAAGCAGTAGACCACGTCGAACATCTAAGACAGTCATTCGAGATCATCAGAAAATACCGCATCATCAGAAAATACCACATGAAGCTAAACCCAACTAAGTGTTCCTTCTGTGTCAGCGCTAGGAAATTTCTGGGATATATGGTGACTTGATGAGGGATCAAAGATAATCCTGATCAAATCAAGGTCATAGCCGAGATCAGGTCACCGAGGAATTTCAAGAAAGTCCAACGTCTGATTGGTCGTGTAGCAACCTTGAACAGGTTTATCTCACGCTCGTTAGATAAATGTCATTTATTCTACAACGTCCTGCAAAAATATAAAGGCTTCCAGTGGATGGACGACCATGAAAAAGCATTGCAAAAATTAAAGGAATACATGGCATCGCCCCCATTGCGATCAAAACCCAAAGACACCGAAGTCTTGCAACTTTACCTGGCCGTCAGTCTCAATGCAGTAAGTGCAGTCTTAATACGAGAAGACGATAGACATAAGCTACCTATTGATTACGTAAGTAAATCTCTACTCGATGCTGAAACCAGGTATTCTTTTATGGAAAAATTATTATTATCGCTAGTCACAGCTGCCAAAAAGCTAAGACACTATTTCGAATCGCACCTTATAACTTTCGTGACTAACTTTCCTCTTAAGTTTGTCTTAAAAAACCAGAGTTAACAGGTCGACTACCAAAATGGAATATCTACCTCAGTAGCTACGACATCTACATCGACTTCACAAGTCCTAGTAGACTTCATCACCGAATTTAGCTCTGAATTACAAAAGGAAGTACAAAATGAGACTTATGTTGTGGCCACTCTCGAAGACTCAACCTGGACTCTACATGTCCATGGATCGTCTAACACTAGAGGAGAAGGAATAGGCATCGTATTAAAGTCGCCACAGGGGGGCAAGATAGTGTACTCCATACGATGTGATTTTAAAGTTACCAAAGACGAAGCTGAGCAGAAACCCTGATTGTAGGAATGAACATGGCACACGACTTGGGGGCAATCGGATTGCACGTCAAAAGTGATTCCCTCCTTGTCGTGAACCAGATGAATGGTGAATTTGCAGTGAAAGACTCAAAGATGACAGGATATCTCAAAGTGGTCAAAGTGAAATCATAAAATTTCAAACCATTTTCGATCGAACAAATTCCAAGAGATCCAAACACTTGGGCCGACGTCGTGGCCAACCTTGGATCAACACTTAGCAAACCTTTGTTTGACACTACACCTATGATCCATCTCACGACACTATCCATCGATAACGAAGACATCGTCCAGATTGATAACAAAGAAAACGATTGGTCGAATGACATCAAAAATTACTTGATGCACGATCAACTCCCAGAAGACAAAATGGAAGCGCGAAAGATCAGATTTAAGGCATCCAGATATGTCGTGATCGAAGGCAGACTCTATCGATGATCATTAATAGGACTTAACCTATGATGCATCATTAGCAAAACTCAATTCAAGAAGATCTTGTGCGGTAGTCATTCAGGCGGTCGTAATCTAGCCAATCTAATATCACGGCAAGGTTATTATTGGACGACAATGTGACAAGACGCCATCATGTATGTATAGAGTTGGGATCCATGTCAACGACATTCAGGTACGTCGCATAAACCTTCTGAACCCTTGCACTCGACTTTAGTTCCATGGACCTTTGTGAGGTGGGGGATGGATATTGTCGGTAAGTTACCACCAACCCCTGGGCCAAAGGTATTTATTACTCGTACTTACAGATTATTTTTCTAAATGGATATAAGCAGCCGCTTTTTCCCAAGTTCAGGACAACTAGGTCGTCTCTTTTATCCAAACTAACATCATATGTAGGTTTGGAATACCATCTGACATTATTTGAGACAATGGATCTCAATTCATAAGTGTTGGTGTTAATGCCAAAAATCGTCCAAAAGGATAACTTAAGGTTGATGTGGAGCTTTTAACTAATAAAGGAATCGATCGACAAAATATGCGACAAAAATAATAACAAAGGGATAAGAGATTTGGTGACGCGGAAAAACCTCAACGAGGAAAAAACCGCAGACGACAAAGATGGGTCGTCAATGCACTATGATTGCCAAGCAGGGATGATATCCTTACGTATTACAATATAAGCATAAATAAGTTTAAACGCTAGTAATAATCGTAGGTCGTGTGTAAAACACTTCAATCGTGCGTTAGAATATAGCATCGAGAATTCTTTTAAAAGGAGTTCAAAGAGTTTTTTTGTAATAAACTTGTAATCTTCAGATTCTCGTGTGTTGAATGAGGTATGGATCCTTGTATTTATAATCTTGATCATCATAAATATGCCATTGAATTCTTGGGTAACAGTCGGAGATCTTAATATTCTTAATGTATTCGGTCGGTTATAGCCGTTGTTCTTTAAGAGCATTGATCCTACATTGAATGAAGAAAAGAGAAACGTTTGGTCGTCTGTTAGTATAATCGCGGTCGTGAAGAGTCTTACGACTGTCATATGATAGATATACGAACAGAGGTCGCTACTAACTCTCGACCCACGTCTTCAAAAGTGATGATGAATTGCGCAAATACATATGGTCGACAGGACCTTATCTTAATACAAAGTTGGTCGTGCGGGATGTATCATAATTGCTTTCTGTCGTGGTCGTGGATTTTGACCCAAACAGTTTGCCCCCAAAATTTAAAATGAGGCGGCAAATTTTAATTTTGAATTTTAATTTTTTGTCGAAATTTTTTAACGGTTGCCAAGTGTCGATTGTGGAGACGTTTTAGTCACTTTTGAACCGAATCGGTTCATTTTCAACTAGACTAATGATGTTGGTAAATGACATGTGTGATGTCATGGTAATGTCGATCGCGTGCGTGATAGTTAGAGTGACAGGTGTCGTTGATTTAGCGATGCATATGAAAAGGCGTGGGACACGTGTCGACCATCGATCAACTCGACCTGACAGCTTTGAGCATATAAATAGGGATATCCAGAGGATCATTTCCTTTTACGCCTTGAAAATACTTTGGAGAGATTTCTTCAATTGCCATTGCGAATCACTTCCAAAAAACATGTAAGATCTTTGTCCGAGTTAGCTTATTCGAGGTTTTTTAGAGCGTCTATTTAAGGTACGACTTCTCTTTTTCTTTTATGCTACGTAAGACCCTTTCTAGGAAACCAAGAAAGGATTGGGATAGCCTAGGTCTTTCTGAGTTGAAAATAAGTTTGGCATGTCTTAGTATGTAGAAAGAGGCTACGAGTTCGATTAGGGATCAAGATGATCTAGACGCCTTTAAAAAATTAACGCAGATTCCTGCTAGTGTTAAGTTGAACACCCCTGGTCAGGTACGACCTGACATGTGCCCGGATGGATATTTTGTGGTGTACGAGTATCCATTCAAAATCGGATTTAGATGTCCGTACTCGCCTCTGTCAAAGCTTTTCATGCTTCAATTCAATCTTGCGCTAGGGAAACTAATGCCCTAATTCTGGAGGGTCGTTCAAGTTATTGAATGACTTACGGGGGATTGGGGTCGCCCTTCAATGTGAACGACCTCTTTAGGGCTTACCAAGTTAAGGTGGATGGATTCCACCGATATAGCCTCTTTTCGAAGTATAGAGGCGACCGTACCTTGGTCTTGAACACTGCGGTCAATGATCGTAAGTGGAAGACCAGGTACGAGTTTGTACATGTGGCATCCCTGGATCTAGAAAACGACTGGATTCAGGCCGACTGGAACAAATCGAGTAAGGATTTTTATGTGTTTGTCGTATGGTTCAAAGTTTTGTTTGTTTCTAACTATCTTCTTGTTTTTATGTCACTAGTCATCAAGTTCGAGGAAGTGAAGCCCAACAGTGATTCGGTCCTCAAGATCACTCGATTCTTGGGGTACAGTGCTGACGATCGCTTATTCTTCTCACGACACATGGTGGACAAGGACGACATGGACGTGATCATAGTTGAGCCCTCAGAAGTTGAGGTGGAAGATGTCGAGAGGAGGGGGAAGAAGGAGAGGAGGAAGAAGAAGCAGAGGAAGAAATGGCTGGTAAGCAGTCATTCGATCTTTTCCTTCGATTTTGCTTTGTAAATTGGTGTTTAACTTTTGTCTTTGTTTTTTAGGGAGTTCACCCACGAACCAATTGTCTGCGGCCGCAAATATAGCGACCCAACTGGAATTGGCCCGAAAGGGTCGTGAAAAGAGGAAGGCGGCCTCGACTACTGGGTCGGGTTGCCTAAAAAGACGAGGATGACGTCTTCAAGGGAACCGTCATCGAAGGGTGGTGACACGTCGAAGGTTACTACTCTCGAGATGACGAAGACATCTAAGAATGTGATCGCAGAGATCCCGATCAGTGTGGCGTCTCTGGTGGTGATCCTTTAGGAAGCGTCGGATGCTACTCAAGCGCCACCAGAAAAGGAACAGGTGACCCCGGCCTCTACTTCGATCCCTTCATCGGTCGACAAAAGGAAGGGTCCTGCCGAGGTCACGACGGTCAACTTTACGTTGCCGTCGGAATTTATGGCTGACGACGTCCTTGATAGGGCGATGATTTTTCCTCATCTGGGGAAATATCATCTCCCTTCCTTCAGGAATCGTTTCCAGAGCATGTCAATCGACGACATTGGGTCCAACATCATTGGATTCATGTTTATGGTAAGCGTCAGGACTTACCCTTATGTTTCGTAGTGTTTATATTTGTCTTATACAAATTTCGTGCGTCTTGTGTCTTTGTCGTATATCTTTTTGCAGGCGTTCTAGGTTGCGCTCAGCCACTATGCTCAGATGGAGAAGGCAAGGCGTCTAGTGTCAAAGGTTCTTTAAAAAAAGAAGGAGGTCCTGGAGAGGGAGCAAGCGGCTCTGGATAGAGAAAATGCAGTTGTGATTCGTCGCAGTCTCTGTCCGCACGACATGACGAACACTCTAAAAGTTCTAGAGGTCACCGGACATCAGAGGGCCGAGTTACAGACTCGCCTATACCATTTGTGCGAGTTGTTGGCGGGGTCGAGGACGGAGTTGGAGAAGACCCAAGAGTCTTTAGCTGAGAAAGAAAAAGAAGGCAAAGATTCGAAGGCAAAAGAGGCTGAGCTCGAGGCCAAGGTGGAGGAGCAGAAGGAAGATCTTAAGTCTGTCGACGCTTTTACTCAATGGACTACCAAAGCTGCGATCATGAGGTGACACTTGGCAGGGAAGAGCCCACTTGCCAATGCCTCAGAAGAACTGGAGCTCTACTTGTCGAGCATCGAAAGTGAGAAGAATCTGGACTCCGACGACGAGAAGGAAGAGGTAGGGGTGGAGGTCGAAGATGAGGATCCTACAGACAAAGCCTCTGCGTCGAAGAAAGTAGATTATCCTCCCCAGCCTTGAGCTTATTAGAATTTTATGTTTTAGTTTTTATTGGTCGACCGTTGGTGGTCGAGCCTTTCTATGTAACCGTTACTTTTGGGCTTAATACAAATGGTTTTTGTCTTATGACTTGTCTATCAAACGTTTTTGCATATCATAAAAAGAATAAGCAAACATATGACAACTTAAGATAAGTCATGAATCAACCAATAGGAAAAAATATTCATTACGAATTGAGCACTTAGAACATTAAATCATTATAGTTGAGAGTTGACCAAGCAAACGTTCTCCAACGCAATTCAAACGATTCACTCCAACGATACTAGCGACTAAGGCATTTATTCAAAGCATGATAAAGTTTTCTAAGTATATATCATAAGATCTTGGGTTTACGAGATCAAGTCGTGTAATAGACTTGGGATTTTGATTATGTCATGCGATCCTGCGAGAAAACAATGTCAGAGGTTGGTCGTGGCTAACCAACGACCCTCTGATGCTTAAGTCAGTATTGATCGTGATAAATAATCATAAGGAAAGAAAAAGGGATTTAAAAAAATACCTCTTTAAGAGGCGTGGCATTCCAACTACGAGGGATATCTTGGTCGTCAAGGGTTTAGAGCTTGTAGGTACCTTTTCCCACAACTTTAGATATGAGATAACGACCTTCCCACTTGATGGAAAGCTTACCTACATTCTTCTCTTGAGTGTTTTGAAACACTCGTCGTAAGACATGATCGCCTTCTTGAAAGAATTTAGTCCTTACGTTTTTATTGAAGTGACATTCGACCGATTGTTTCTGGGACGCCATTTTGATCAATGCCGATTCTCTCAATTCTTCGAGGGCGTTGATATTGTAACTTAGGTAAAACAGATTATGGTCGACTAGATTATGGTCAACCGAGTCATGCCTCAATGTTAGTAGCTGGACCTCAACCGGTAGAACCGCTTCGCAACCATAAACCGAGGAAAAGGGAGTTTGCCCTGTGAACGTACATGGAGTCGTATGATTCGTCCATAGTACTGATGGAAGTTCTTCAACCAATTTTCCTTTTGCAGCCTTTAATCTTTTCTTGATCAAGTTGATAATGGTTTTGTTGCTCGATTCTGCGAGACCATTAGACTGGGGATATCGTGGTGTCGAGGTCGTTAGTTTTACGTTGTGATCTTCACAGAACTGTCGAGTCCTATCACTTATGAATTGAGATCTATTGTCGCAAACAATCTTAGATAGTATTCTGAACCTTCATATGATGTTAGTCTGGAAAAAAGATATAACCTCTTTGTCCCGGATTTGGGAAAAAGCGGCTGCCTCTATCCATTTACAAAAATAATCTGTAAGTACTAGTAAAAATACCTTCTTCCCGGGGGCGGGTGGTAGCTTACCGACAATATCCATTCCTCACCTCAGGAAGGTCCATAGAACTAAGGTCGAATGCAAAGGTTCAGAAGGTTTATGTAACGTACCTAAGTGTCGTTGACATGCGTCGCAACTTTGTATATACCTGATGGCGTCTTGTCGTAATGTCGAACAATAATAACCTTGTCGTGATACTCGATTGGCTAGGCTACGACTGCTTGAATGATTACCACATTCGCCGTCGTGCATTTCTTGCAAGATCTTTTGGACTTGAGTTTTGCTAGCGACACATCGTAGGTTGAGTCCTGTGGACGATCGTCGATAGAGCTTGCCCTGGATCACGACATCAGGATGCCTTGAATATGATCTTTCGAGCTTTCATTCTGTCTTCGGGGAGTTGGTCGTGTACCAAGTAATTCATGATGCCGTTCGACCAATCTTCTTCTTCATTATTGATCTAGACGTTGTCGTCGTTATCGATGGATGGTATCAAGAGATGAATCATGGGTATTGTGTCGAACAGAGGTTTGCTGAGTGTTGATCTAAGGTTGGCTAAGTCGTCGGCATGAGTATTTTGGTCCCTTGGGATTTGTTCGATCAAAATTGGCTTGAAGTTTTCTAATTTTGCTTTGGCTACTTTGAGATATGTTGTCATCTTCAAATATTTTTCTGCAAACTCTCCATTCATCTGGTTTACGACGTGCAATCCAATTGCCCCCAAGTCATATGCCATGTTCATTCCTACGATCAGGGCTTCGTACTCTGCTTCATTATTGGTTGCTTTAAAATCACATCGTATGGAGTACACCATCTTTCCCCCTTGTGGCGGCTTTAAGACGACGCCCAGTCATGTTCCTCTAGCGTTGGACGATCCATCGACATGTAGAGTCCAAGGTTCGTCGTCGAGAGTCGCCACAGAATAAGTCTCATTTTGTACTTCTTTTTCTAGTTCAGTGCTGAAATCGGTGACGAAGTCTTCCAGAACTTGTGACTTGATCGCGGTCCATGGCTTGAAGTCGATGTCGTAGCTGCTGAGATAGATACTCCATTTCGCTAGTCGACCTGTTAACTTTGGTTTTCTCAAGACAAACTTAAGTGGAAAGTTAGTTACGACAGTTATAGGGTGTGACTTGAAATAGTGTCGTAGCTTTTTAGCAGCTGTGACTAGTGATAATAATAACTTTTCCATAGAAGAATACCTGGTTTCAGCATCTAGTAGAGATTTACTTACGTAATAAATAGGCAACTGATGTTTGTCGTCCTCTCGTACTAGGACTGCACTTACTGCGTTGAGACTAACGCCCAGGTAAAGTTGCAAGACCTCATTGTCCTTTGGTTTCGATAGCAATGGAGACGACACCATGTATTCCTTCAATTTTTCAATGCTTGTTCATTGTCATTCGTCCAATGGAAGCCTTTATTTTTTTTTAAACGTTGTAGAATAGATGACATTTGTATGATGATCGTGAGATAAATCTGTTTAAAGCTGCTACTCGACCAGTCAAACGTTGGACTTCCTTGAAAATTCCTTGGTGACTTGATCTCGACTATGGCTTTGATCTGATCAGGATTAGCTTCGATCCCTCATCTGGTCACCATGTATTCCAGAAACTTCCCAGCGCTGACACCGAAGGAACACTTTTTTGGGTTTAACTTCATATGGAATTTTCTAAGGATGTCGAACGATTGCCTTAGATGTTCGACGTGGTCTACTTCTTGTCTGGACTTAACGAGCATGTCGTCAATATACACCTCCATGGTGTCACCAAGTCGTTCCTTAAACATTTTATTCACTAGCGGTGGTACGTCGAACCTGCATTTTTTAAACCAAAGGTTATAACCTTATAAAAATAAATACCTTTGTTTGTCATAAAGGCATTTTTCTCCTGGTCGTCAGCGTGCATAAGTAATTGATTGTATCTTGAGTACGTGTCCAACGTTTGCATCAACTAGAGCATCGATGTATGGTAAGGGAAACATATCCTTTGAACAATCCTTGTTTAAGTTAGTGAAATCTATGCACACTCTCCACTTTCCGTTTTTCTTTTGCACGACCATGACGTTTGCTAGCCAGTCGGGGTACTTAAATTCTCGAATCTTCCCGATGTTAAGGAGATTGTCGACCTCGTCATTGATTACTTTATTTCGTTCTGGAGCGAACTTTCGACGTTTCTGCTTGATCGGCTTAAATGACGGGTCGACATTCAATTTGGGTGAAGTAGCGTCGGGGTCTATCCCGACCATATCTTCATGCGTCCAGGCGAAATAGTCGGCATGTGGCTGTAAAAAAGAGATTAGTTCCTTCTTAATTGAGGGATCGAGGGATGAACCTACGAATACGACTTGGTCGGGTTTGCCTGGGTCCAGGATGACTTCCTGTAAACGATAGTCGTCGATGGTCTCAGGAGCATCCTGTCCTGTAATTGCTAGATAGAATGCTTTTGTGGCATCATTGATGTCTTATAGCAATCGCGAGTAACTTTCGATTCACTTTTGATTTCTTAGATTCCCCACGGCATGGGAAATTTCATCGTATGATGGATTTTTAAGGGGACTGCCTTTATGTCGTGGATCCACGGCTGGCCGAGAATAACATTATTGGCTGACGAGCAATCGACAACGTTAAACTTGGTTGATTTGTTGACTCCGTTGGCGTAAACTGGCATAATGATCTCTCCATGGGTGTTCGTCGCGTCTCCATTGAAACCTACCAAGGTTGTCGAGCATCGGGTGATTTTTGACTTATCGATTCCCATGGCTTTAATGGTGTCAAGAAAGATTATATTTGTTGAGCTGCCCTCATCGACCAACACCCTCCGGGTTTAAGCAGATTTCGATCGTAAGTTGAATAATCAACTCGCCATGGTGTTTCTGATATAGGTCGCCCATATCATATTGGTCGAATATTATCTTCATGGCCTCCATCTCTAGTTCTTCTTTTGGTCGTCAAGATCGAAGGATCGGTTAGTCGTCTAATCCTCGACTGGCGTGTCTCTTAGCTGTAGAGTAAGTCAAACCGCGGACATCTGATCCCCCTGTAATGCAGTTCACGAATTTTTCATGAACAGGAGACGGTGGTCGGATGTCGTTGATTGGTGCTACTGGTTCGTCGATTACTTCTTTAAGGTTGCCTTTCGGAACGTGCCAAGCGAGCTCCTTTTTTAGGGCTATACAATCATCCGTCATGTGACCATGATCACCATGGAAGTCGCACCATTTATTCTTGTCCTTCTTTTCATCGCTTTTGTCACTCTTCTTCGTCCATCGGATAGTCGGTTGTACACTCCTCAAAGCTTCGACCAAGTCCTTGGAAGTCCCTTTGAATCCATAAGAAGAAAGCTTAGGGTACTAAGGGAGCTTGGTCGCGGTCGAGATCTTCTTTTTATCAAATTGGATGTTCGAGATTTGTTGTGAGGGTTTTGGCTTGAGTGTTGCTTTGGTCTTGAACTCTACTTTTTAACGCTTAATGATTTTTCGTCGTTGGAGTGCTTACGACGAAAAGCAACATCGTCTTCGACTCTCATGTAAGCTAAAGTTCTTTCTCGAACGCCTTCAAAATTCTCTGGGGGTACTTTGTCAAGTCAGTGTAGAGACCAGAACTCTCATCTTGACGTCACAGTTGCGAACACTAATCATCTCCGCGTTGAATCAATTGTAGTAGCTTCGGATGGATTCTCCAACTTTCTGCACTACGTAATACAAGTCTCTAATCTGCTTCTCCATCTTACGACTGCTGGCAAATTGTTGAGAAAACTGATTCACCAGTTTAGTGAAATAACTTATGGACTTGGGTTTGAGATTGATCAACCATTGGAGAGCCGCACCCATTATGGCCCTCCTGATATTGATGTGGGATCGACACGGTCCACATCAATTGCTTATACTGAGCGACGTGCTCTGTGGGGTCCGAAATACCAGAGTATTTAGGCGTGAACGTCTTGATGTTGTACTTTTTGGGGACTTCGACCATGGCCATCTCGTCGATGGAAGGCGACGCTTGAAATCTAGTACGAGGCTCGATGTCGACAGGTACTGCTGCCCCGGGTAGCTTAGCGAGTAGCGACAGTACGCGTTCATTCTGTTCCTCCAACATTTTCAGTCGTTGAGCGATTGGATCATCTTGATTAACTCCTTGGGTCGCCACAGGGACGAACCCGGAGGTTTGAAAGACATTTCACTACGAGGAATCAAAAGTATCTCCATTGTAGTGGAAGGTTGGCATTGGCATCGCAGGAATTGACGTCGTAGGTGGCATCGTGGGAATTGGCACTTTTGTGTTGAAAAAAGTGACGGCGGTGGTGGCATCGTCGGCATAGGTTGACTAGGGACACTAGGGAATGGAGGTCTTGGATAATTGGGAAGGGGAGGTCCCGACCAAGGCATGCTGAATGGTCAAAGACCATTTTGCGATCTTGATGCATTGTTCAAATTTTGATTTCTCAGGGACGCGATTTCCTCAGTTGCCCCAATGTTCTAATTACCCAATTCATCGATGCGAGTACGTGCAACTGTCAATTCCATATTCATTTGAGCGATGATGTGTTCGAGAGTTCCCTGAGGGTTATCCATTGTCCTGCAAACAAAAGAAACTCGAGGAAATTATTAGTACAATGTACGTTTGTCGAGGATTTTCTTTAGATGGGGCCCCATGGTAGGCGCTAAACTGTTAATGCCAAAAATCATCCAAAAGGATAACTTAAGGTTGATGTGGAGATTTTAGCAACTAAAGAAAGGAATCGATCGACAAAACATGCGACAAAGATAAAAACAAAGGGACAAAAGATTTGGTGATGCGGAAAAACCTCAATGAGGAAAAAACCGCGGACGACAAAGATAAGTCATCAATGCATTATGATCGCCAAGCAGGGACGATATCCTTACGTATTACAATATATTACAATACAAGCAGGAATAAGTTTAAACGCTAGTAATAATCATAGGTCGTGTGTAAAACACTTCAGTCATGCGTTTGAATATAGCGTCGAGTATTATTTTAGAAGGAGTTGAGAGAGTTTTTTGTAATAAACTTGTAATCTTCAGATTCTCGTGTGTTGAATGAGGTATGGATCATGTATTTATAATCTTGATCATCATAAATGTGCCATTGGATTCTTGGGTAACGGTCGGAGATCTTAATGATCTTAATGTATTCGGTCTGTTATAGCCATTGGTCTTTAAGAGCATTGATCCTGCATTGAATGAACACAAGAGAAACGTTTGGTCGTCTGTTACTATAATCATGGTCGTGAAGAGTCTTACAACCGTCGTATGATAAATATACGACCAGAGTTCGCTACTAACTCTTGACCCACCTCTTCAAAAGTGACGATGAATTTCGCAAATACATATGGTCGACATGACCTTATCTTAATACAAAGTTGGTTGTCCGGGATGTATCATAAATGCTTTCTGTCGTGGTCGTGAATTTTGACCCAAACAATAGGACTTGACAGTTCTGCGAAGATCGCAACATAAAACTGATGACCTCGACACCACGGTATCCCTAGTCGAACGGACTCGCAGAATCAAGCAAGAAAAACATTATCAACTCGATCAAGAAAAGATTAAAAGCCGCAAAAGGAAAATGGGTCGAGGAACTTCCATTGGTACTATGGACGATTCGTACGACCCCACGTACGTCCACAGGACAAACTCCTTTTTCCTAGGTTTATGGTTGTGAAGCGGTTCTGCCAGTCGAGGTCCAACTCCCAACATCGAGACATAATTCGGTCGACCATAATATGTTTGACCTAAGTTATGATCTCGACGCCCTCATAGAATTGAGAGAGTCAACATTGATCAGAATGGCATCCCAGAAGTTATCAGTCGAATGACACTTCACTAAAAACGTAAAGACTAAAGTCTTCCAAGAAGGTAATCATGTCTTACGACGAGTGTTAAAAAACACTCAAGAGCGAAACGCAGGTAAACTTTTCGTCAAATGGGAAGGTCCCTACCGTATATCTAAGGTCGTGGGAAAAGGTGTCTACTGGCTCCAATCCCTTGACGACCAAGACGTCCCTCGTAGTTGGAATGCAATGCATCTTAAAAGGTATTTTTTTCTGAAGTCTCCTCTCCTTTCCTTAAGATTATTCATTGCAACGAATACTAACTTAAGCATCAGAGGGTCGTTGGTTAGCCAACGACCAACCTCTAACGTTGTTTTCTCATAGGATCACACGACATAATCAAGTCTAGTATATGACTTGACCTCGTAAACCCAAGATCTTACGATCTAAATTTTAAACTTAGAAAATTTTATCATGTCTTGGATAAAATGCCTCAGTCGCAGTGTCTTCGAGTGAAATATTCAGATTGTGTCATACGTCGTGACATTTGCTTGATCGTACGATTCTCAAGTGTAAGAATCTTACGTTCCAAGTATCTAACATATAATGAAATTCTCTATTGCAAGTATTTTCTTGGTTGACTTATGTTTCATTATCATGTGACGTCATATGTTTATACTTGTTCTTTTTTATGAAATGGAAATGCTCGACAGATGGATCTTAAAATAAAAACCGTTTGCATTCATTGAATCAAAAGTAAACGGTTACATCAGAAGGCTCGACCACCAACGTTCGACCATTAAAAACCAAAAAATAAAACATAGCTATACTAGGCCTAAGGCTGGGGAGGATCCTCAGCCTGCTTAGACACATAATTCTCATCCTGAAGGGCCTCGTCTTCTACCTCTACCCCTTCATCTTCCTTATCGTCCTCGAAATCCAAGTCCCTCTCGTCCTAACATTCGACAAGTAGAGGTTCAGCACCTCCGAGGCATTGGCGAGAGGATTCTTCCCTGCCAGGTGTTGCCTTGTGATCGTAGCCGGAGTAGTCAGTAGAGCGAAGGCCTAGATCGACTTGAGCTCCTCGTTCAGCTCCTCCCACCTTCGCCCCAAGCTCAGCCTCCTTTGCTCCAAAATCAGCCTCCTTCGCCTTAGAGTCTTTGGCTTCTTTTTCTTTCTCAGCCAAAGACCCTTGGGTCCTCTCCAACTCTGCCATCTACCCAGCCAACAGCTCCAGCGATTGGTTCAAACGAGTCTGCTACTCGGCCCTATCGTGTTCGGTGACCTCTAAACCATTAAGTGTGTCACCAAGTCACAAGGATAGAGATTCTGCATGATTCATGACTGCCTTCTCCTTCGCCAGAGCCGCTTCCTCCCTTGCCAAGGCCGCTTGTTCCCTATCGAAAGTCGCATTCTCTTATTCAAGAGCCTTCGACAGTAGACGCCTCACTTTCTCCATTTGAGAATAGTGGTTGAGAGAGGATTGGAACACCTACAGAAAAATAAAAAGAACACGACGTTAGAACATATACAAACGACAAAAAATAAAACACAAAGGTAAGTCCCGATACTTACCATGAACGTGAGACCAACGACGTTGGAACCGGTGTCGTCGACTGACATCCCCTAGAAATGTTCCTTGAAGGTAGGGAGATGATATTTTCCTAGATGAGGAAAAATCTTCTCCCTATCAAGAACGTTGTCGGCCATAAAGTCCGACGACAACGTAAAGTTGACCGTCATGACCTCACCAGGGCCCTTCCCCTTGTCGGCCGACGAAGGAGTTGGAGCAGTGGCCGGAGTAGCCTGTCTAGTGATCGGTGGTGCTTGGAAGTCTTTCCAAAGGCATCTCCATCATCTCTGGAGGCGCTGAATTGACCGGAGTCGCGTCGATTACTCCCGCAGGCGTCTTCGTCTTCTCAGGAGTGGCGACCTTTGACGTATCGCCACCCTTCGATAATGGTTCCCTCGGGACTGTCATCCTCGTCGTTTTGGGCTCCCCGACCTAGTGGTCGAGGTGGCCTTCCTCTTCTCTCGGCCCTTTTGTGCCAATTTCCGTTAGACCGCCCTCCTAGCGGCCGTAGTTGATGACTTTGCGTGCGAACTCCCTGAAAACAAAAGGAAAGTCAGAAGATTGTTCAAACAATGCGAAATAAAGGAAAGGAAGGATTGAAAGTTTTCCTACCAACCATCTCTTCTTCTGTCTCTTCTTCCCCCTCTCCTTATCCCTCTTCCTCTCGACCTTCCTCGACCTCCGAAAGTTCGATTATGGTAACGTCCTCGTCGTTTCGTCCACCAAGTGTCGTGAGAAGAACGAATGTTCATCGGCGCTAAACTCCAAGAATCAACTGATCTTGGCTACCGAGTAACCGTTGGGCTTCACCTCCTCGAATTTGATGGTTGTTGACATAAAAACAAGGAAACAGTTAGAAATAAATAAACAAATATGAATCGTACGACAACGCGTAATAAACCCTTACTTGATTTATTCCATTCGGCCTTAATCCAGTCGCTGTCTCGATCCAGTGAAGCCATACGCACCAATGCGTACATGACCTTCCACTTACGGTCATTAGCCGCAGTGTTTAAGACCAAAGTGTGGTTGCCTATGTACATTGAAAATAGGCTATATCGGTGAAGCCCATCCACCTTAACTTGGTAGGCCGTAAGGAGGTCATTCACGTTGAATGGCGACTCCCAATCCGCCATAAGTCGCTCAATGACTTGAAAGACTCTCCAGAATTGGGGCATTAATTGCCCTGGTGCAAGATTGAACGTAAGCATAAAAAGCCTCGACAGAGGCAAGTACGACATTTAAAGCCGATTTTGAATGGATACTCGTAAATCACAAAGTATCCATTCGGGCACATATCAGGTCGAACCTGACCAGGGGTGTTTAACTTAACACTATTAGGAACCTGTGCTAGCTATCTATGGGCATCTAAGTCATCGTGATCCCTAATCGAACTCGCTGGCTCTTTTGACATCCTAAGACCTGTGAACTTGATTTTTAACTCGGATAACCCTAGAATATCCCAATCCTTTCTAGGTTTCCTAGCAAGGGTTTTGAATCGCATAAAATGAGAGGAAAAATCGTACCTTAAATAGAAGCTCTAAGACCTTGAAAACTAACTCGATCTGAGATTTTGCAGGTTTTGGAAGTGATTCGCAGAGGAAATCAAAGGAATTCTCTCTCTAAAAATATTCTGAAAGCGTAAAAGGAGATGATATGCTAAGTGTCTTTATTTATACGCTCAAGAGGTGTCAGGTCGAGTCGATCGATAGTCGACATGTGTCCCACGCCTCTTAGTATACGTCACTAGATCAGTAACACCTGTCTCCACAACTGTCACATATAAGATCGACGTCACAATGACGTCACACATGTCAGTTACCAACATCATTGGCCTCGTTGAAGACGAACCGATTCGGTTATGAAGAGACTAGAGCGCCTCTCCAATCGATACGTGGCAACCACCAAATACTTTTCACAAGAAAATTCAAAATTCAAGAAATTACCGTGTCACTTTATATTTTAGGGGAAACCTGTTTGGGTCAAAATCCACTACCATGACAGAAAGCATTTATGGCACATTTCTCATGACCAACTTTGTATCAAGATAAAGGACCGTCGACCATACATAATCTTTCTTTAGAGTTAGAGATATATTCAAAGCAAACAGAATCTTTCTTTAAAACCTTATCATCTTTCAATTTATTAATCAGTGTAAGAAGAGATGCATTCTGAATCTTCATATTTTTATTCTCAGCTTCAAGTACTGGAATCTCTGGCATGTACGCTAAAGCACAATCTCTGTTAGTAAGAACCAGATTTCCTTTCTCATCAGTATAAGGCATCTTTGATAGATCTGTGAAAAATATGCTAGAAATAATTGTTAGCAAAAATCAGAAACTTTAATCACAGTCAAAAAAAATTTGACAATTAAATCTCATAGGGCAACTTGTATCAAAAATTTGTCTAAGTATAGATTTCGTACAAACACACAGAATTTGTAGAACACACAGAATTCGCAGATCACGAGGAATTCGCACGACTGAGAGATGAGAATTCTTAAATTTTTGCTCAAGACACAGATACGAATTCCTCAGAATTTGTAATACACACAGCTGCGAATTCTTGACTTAACTTTTCAAATAACATTTTATGCGGATTCTATGCTTTTCGTACGAAGGCTGATGCGAATTTTGTCCTTAAAAAATTTCAAACTTTCTTCACTATGCGAATTTTGTCATCATCATGCGAATTCTTCTTCATACGAGTTCTTCGTTTTCCTTATGAATTCTTCAGATCTCACCTTCGAAAATCACAAATTTAGCCTAAAATCGATCCAAATCTTTGAATTATGCCTCGAAACTTTATCAATTTGTCCTCGTACACAATCTGAACACTTTCCAATTGATCGATTACAACCAAATCAACAAAAATCACAAATTGATGTCAAGAACAGTACGTTAACAACTCGAACCAAAAACTCAATAAAATCCTAAATTCACACAAATAGGATGTGAATTTGACGATACAATGCAAATCAATCATGTTCTAAAACATAAAACGAGTACAATACAATGAATAAAACATCCAAAACATCATAAAATAAAAAATTTGAATCTTGAACAGTGAATTGCAAGTTTTTGAATTTTGAACTTGACTTCTGATTTATGTTGGCTCTGATACCAATTGTGGTTCCAGTTTCTAGCAATATATTCAGACACAGATTATCAAGAACAACTTTGTATTAATGTCACACGATTACAACGATGTCACAGATCTCACAAGTGCCACATATCTAACTTGGATACGAATTCTGTGTTCTCTGAGTTTACAAATCTTGTGTTCTCTGAATTGTAAGCGTATCTCCTAATCTAACAAAGACACGGGACTATTTATACTAAGTCAACATTGGTTGACTTTACAACTCAAAACCCTTAACTAACAAACTATTACAAAACAGACCCTCACTTTTAATCTTGAATACAATATTAGTCTAACAATCTCCCCCTTTGGATTCAAGATTAAAAAAAATTTTGACAATAATCTTTAGGTCTTCAATTCTTTAGAAATAATCTTCAGCTTTGAATCTTTTTCATCTTCTACACCTTGAAGACTTTGACATCTTCAGCAATCTTTGAAACTTTGAACTGATTATCTTTCCCTTTTTCTGCTTTTCATGACTTTACTTTCTCTTCAAAATATATATTTCTGTCTTGAACTCTGAAACTTTAAACTTTTGAAACCTTTGATAACTTTATCACAATCTTCATTCTTCTTAGTAATCTTCTCAATCATTCAAATCTTCAAACTTTGACTAACTTCAGAACTTTCAAACTTTAACTTCACCTTTCACTACATCTTCTGAAATCTAACTTTGAAAATCATCATCTTTCCCCCTTTCTTGATACGAACTTTAATCATCTGAACTTGAACTCTGGTTTATCTCTCCCTTTTTAATGATATGTGAGAATCAAAATCATTAAAACTTGTTCAAGGTCGGCTCGGTCTTTGAATGATCTCCTCCAAATAATCAAATAAGCACAATCTTCATGATCAACAATATCCCCCGTGTGGTGAAATATGAACAGTCTCCCCTTTAATGAATAATAACAATCTTCCTCAGATAGAAAAATTATCAATCTCCCCCAATAAATGATATGAAAGAATCGTTCATCTGGTCTGAATGAGCCGTCAATTCATGAATGTATTCATCTGAACCTTTTCAAATTCAAACGAATTAGGAATTGTAACCCTGAATCAACATATGAAACAGTTAGGAATGTCTGTCAGTAGCACAAAGCCACTGTGTACAACGAACGTACAATATAAGGAGCTGGTTTGATGTTGACTCCCCAGGACTTCCATTCAATCATTGAAAAACACAAGGTATTTTCTATGAATGTTATGATAGAAAAACAAATTTTCTGTGTGCTCGTGCTTGTGTTATGAAAAAATTAGCACAATGATTGCGTTTCATAAGGCTCAAAGTATGTAAACCATTGAGACAACAATGATTATACATAGATTCAAATGTGCATGAGAAAGGGTCGAAGGTGGGGCAACTTTCCTTGTTTTTCAATATCAGTATCTTCCGAATGAAGAACCAATAGATTATGTGTTGCTTCCCCAAAAAATGTGAAACATTCTCTTTTTGAGAAAAGAATGAGTAGCTGGTGGGGTTGTATGCAAGAGATGGAATGGGATAGGTGTCTATTTCAATGTCGTTCACGAAGAAATGTGAAACAACAGTAATGTGGATGCCCGGCTCAGAAAGAAGTTTGGTGCAGAGTCTGATATTCTTTTACTCTGATCTCTCACCCTCTTTCGTTTAATCTTTAAAGCTCACTTCTAACCAATCTCTCTTTTCCATTTTACCTCTTCACACACCAACACTCAATCTTTTACCCCTCTCCCCTCAATCGCTCAGGGAATACTTCCTGGGTAGGAAACACTGGTTATCATGAATCCATGGAAGTTCTGTTAAGCACTCACATCGAATCCCATGTATATGTCCTAAAAGCATGTATTGTCTCAATGATTTTCTTGACATTGAAGCGCAAGAAATCATATGTCAGTGTTTGTATGCTCATTAAGAATTAGAATGAAATTTGAGCATTTAAACATTTAAGATTTCTCAAAATTTTGTATGAATGAATAATCATGAAAGAATAGAAACGTTTTAAGAATCTTACAATGATTAAGATCAGATCAAACTTCATGAAGAATAAAATTTGGGAAATCAAAGACGTAAGATGTTTATATGAACGAGATATAAATATATTTGCAATGAAAGCACATTAAAAATAGAAATAACGTTTGATTCAAACAACAGTGAATAACAAACGAGAGTATTACCATAGAAGGATTTAACTTTTGATACATGGTAATATCAAAGTCAAGAAATGTACTGAACCAATGTGTGTATGAATACTTGACAAAGTATATAGACATGACAATTACACAAGAATTTGTCATTAGAAACACATGGTCAGATAGTCATCAAAGTATCCAAAATAAAATCATTTAAAGCACACTTCTCAATTCATGAAAATCTTTTAAGAATAGGAAGTGGTTTGAACATTTAAGAAACCATTTTACACAAGTGAAAGTTGTTCTTCTTTCAACAAGTGATAGAGTGTAAGGATTAGAAATATATACCTTTAAATCAAAATCCTATACTCCCCCTGGAATGAATATATGCGTTCAAGTATCCATGATAAAAACATCAGACAACCTCCCTCTTGATATCTGTAAAAATTCAAGTTATTAGAAAAAATATAACAATGAATAGTATAACCAACTATTATCTCCTCCCCCTTAAAAGATATAACAGTTAACTCCCTCTCAAATAAAAAAAACTTCTTGAAAATATATTATCTGATTAGCATCCTTCAGAAGAAAAACATTTGAGTACGGGTTCTGAATTAAAATATTCAGAAACCATGATTACTTATTCTCCGGTGAGAATAGCAATACACAAGTTTTACCAATGAAGACCGGGTTCTAATATGATGTAACTAGAAACCAAATTTCTGAAACATTGAGGAATGGGTCTTGACCTATTTTATCTAAGAGCCATAGTTCTTTGAAGCATGGGTTCTGAATTGATTTATTCAGAAGCCTTGGTTCTTTCTCCCCCTTAAACCTTAAGGGGGAGAAAGAAATCATATGTCAGTGTTTGTATGCTCATTAAGAATTAGAATGAAATTTGAGCATTTAAACATTTAAGATTTCTCAAAATTTTGTATGAATGAATAATCATGAAAGAATAGAAACGTTTTAAGAATCTTACAATGATTAAGATCAGATCAAACTTCATGAAGAATAAAATTTGGGAAATCAAAGACGTAAGATGTTTATATGAACGAGATATAAATATATTTGCAATGAAAGCACATTAAAAATAGAAATAACGTTTGATTCAAACAACAGTGAATAACAAACGAGAGTATTACCATAGAATGATTTAACTTTTGATACATGGTAATATCAAAGTCAAGAAATGTACTGAACCAATGTGTGTATGAATACTTGACAAAGTATATAGACATGACAATTACACAAGAATTTGTCATTAGAAACACATGGTCAGATAGTCATCAAAGTATCCAAAATAAAATCATTTAAAGCACACTTCTCAATTCATGAAAATCTTTTAAGAATAGGAAGTGGTTTGAACATTTAAGAAACCATTTTACACAAGTGAAAGTTGTTCTTCTTTCAACAAGTGATAGAGTGTAAGGATTAGAAATATATACCTTTAAATCAAAATCCTATACTCCCCCTGGAATGAATATATGCGTTCAAGTATCCATGATAAAAACATCAGACAACCTCCCTCTTGATATCTGTAAAAATTCAAATTATTAGAAAAAATATAACAATGAATAGTATAACCAACTATTATCTCCTCCCCCTTAAAAGATATAACAGTTAACTCCCTCTCAAATAAAAAAAACTTCTTGAAAATATATTATCTGATTAGCATCCTTCAGAAGAAAAACATTTGAGTACGGGTTCTGAATTAAAATATTCAGAAACCATGATTACTTATTCTCTGGTGAGAATAGCAATACACAAATTTTACCAATGAAGACCGGGTTCTGATATGATGTAACTAGAAACCAAATTTCTGAAACATTGAGGAATGGGTCTTGACCTATTTTATCTAAGAGCCATAGTTCTTTGAAGCAGGGGTTCTGAATTGATTTATTCAGAAGCCTTGGTTCTTTCTCCCCCTTAAACCTTAGGTGCCTGCAACACAGATTTAGCTTTTGGTATCCACTGGTATTTTGATCCAGATTTGTTAGTTGCAGTTCTAGTAAAGGAAATGTAATAAGAACCATACCAGCTATTTTCATAATCTTTGTTGACAAAATCATTTGAGCCACAGTAGGAACAACTAATTTTCTTTTGTGCTAACTTGATCAATTGATTGATAGTGTAAATTAGATCAGGTTTGCCAAACGTTTTACCTTTAGAAGCATTGGATACATGTTCAAATGATTTATGTTCCTTCTTCTACTCCGAGGAACCTTTCACTATCCAGATCCACCTTTCATTATCTTTCTGATCTTTCCCTCTCCAAAATCTTTTCTTCTGAGACTTATCTTTCTTGATATTACCTGAACCATCAATATTTTTGTCATAGAAAAGATTAGAAGGACGAATCTGATCATTTGAATTAGAAGTATGATTGTCAGTTGAATCAAATAAAGGATTAATATAAACATGTGTGAAAATTGAACTTGCTTCTGATTTGAATGAGCATTCGGATGCAGCTGGATCATCTCTTGGTGATTGAGCAATTGATTCTGGCGTCTTGTGCTCAGTCAGCTTCAACTTGAACATGATCTCCTCAAGTTCTTTGATCTTTGTAGACAGACAGTTTCTTTCCTTTGACAGTATGTCAAACTTCTTATGCAACTCAGATTTTGCATTCTTCTCCTTCTGAATGTTTGTTGACAACTCAGATAGCTTCTTGTTCAGCTTCTCAATCTCAGTCTCAAATACTCTTCTTTCTTCCTCAAAGTCTTTTTCAACAATCTTTCTTTGACCAGAAATTTCTTTGAAGACTCCGACATTCGTTTGTTCAATTTTCTTCTTCTCTGTCTCAAACTTATCTCTCTCCAGAATGATTACTTTCTCAAAATCTGAAACTTGTTGAGAAAGCTTTATGCATTTCAGTTCCTGTTAGATCACAGATTTATTGGATTCAAGATCATCCAATCTGAAGACTGGAATCTGAAGCTAAACTGAAAAGCCACTCTCGATATAAGTCTAATGTTAGTTTGTAATAATTGTCAAAGTTAATTATTGTTTTAATTATAGTTTTTAATATTATTCCTAAATATCTAATAATAGATATTTAGGATATTAGTTTAGATATTAGTTTAGATATTATATTTGCTTTAATATTATGTATGTTAGTTGTTAGGTAGGATATGAGATAATATCATATCTCATACCAGATCACACAAAATCTCACAATCTCATCATCGTCAAGAACCAGAGAAGAGAGAAAAGTGAGAAAGAGCTTCAACGAAAATATCAACCATTGTAATCCGTTGTTATTAATCAAACAGGTTGGTAAATCTATATATTTGTGTTTGTTATCATCTGGTAAAGATCGTGTTCAAATCATAGGGACCGAAAATTGGTATCAGAGCAGAAACCGGATTCAAATCAAATTTTTAGAACTCTTTGTGTTCTTCATCTTCAACACACTGTACCATCGATCAAAATTTTCAAAAAGTTGTTGTTTTTTAAATCAAAAGGTTGTAAGTTGTTGTAGTTGGTAAGGCGATCACTTTGTCAAATTTTGGTCTTGTAAATCGACTTCTAGATAGGTGTATTTGGGTGTTACAGAGTCGATTAATCGAAGAAGAACACACACCGGTCGACACCGATTACACGCACGTCGGTCCACACCGGTCAGAACACACCGGTCCATATCGGTCGCTCTACCCCGGTCACGATTCCAACCCGGTCGCACCAACTCTACTCCGGTCAAACAACCCCGGTCGACCACACCGGTCGCAGACACCGGTCACCACAAAGCCTCGGTCGAAGGTAATACCAGTCGAAGGCAAAACTCCGGTCGAACATCACTCCGGTCAAGACACCGGTCGAGCAACATACCAGTCACAACATTATACCGGTCGAGTATCCCACTTTGCGCCATCAACGTCTCACGCAAAACTCAAATTCGCGCGACCCATTACTCGCGCAAACTTCAAAACGCGCGACCTTCTTCTCACGCAAAGTCTGCTTTGCGACAACCACTTCTCGCGCAAACCTCCATTTCGCGCGACCCGCTTCTCGCGCAAAACCCCTTTTTGCGCCAACTCTTATTAGCGCGAAGTCCCTTCTTGCGCCAGACCCTTCTAGCGCAAAGTTGATTTTTGCTCCAACCTTAATTAGCGCAAATTAAGCTTCTTGCGCCAGTTTCTGACTTGGTCTTACTATTCAGTATTTATTTGATTTTATCTGGACTAACGATCTAGTACAAGTTCTTATTGCATAATAATCAATCAGAATGATTTCCAGCGAAGTTAATTTAATCAATATGGATGAGAATCCACCAGCACTTTACAAAGGAAAGATTTCTACCTTGGAAGCTAAAAACCAGAAACAAGATTCTGTTGAGAAAGAGGAGAAGAAAGAGACAGCACACTTGTGCTTGATGGGTCAGATGAAGATAAAAACCGAAGTTGATTCTGATGAAGAGGTATGTGATTTAACTCAATCAGATTTCTTAAATCAAATGCATGCCATGATGACAAAACTCCAAGAATTAGAGTCAAAACTTAAGCGTGAAAAGGGTGTTATTAATGACAAAAACCAGTCAATACAAAAACTTAGCGATGATATTGCTGAGAATAAAGTATTGGTTGAGACTTTACATAAAGACATTGACACCAGCGCAAAAGAAAAGACCATAATTCTTAAACAGATTGCTGAAACAAATTCTAAATTGAGAAAAAGTGAGTGTGATTTCAAAGAGCTTACGAAAATGTATTCTTCGCGTTCCAAAGAAAAAGTACAATGATCTGAAAATAAATTAATCCCATTCATCACACACAATCCACGATGATGTTTATGAACAAACAAATTGGCAACCATAAAAGAAGGAAATAGTCAAATTCAAATAATAGCATAGAAGTTTCAACACAATCAGAACACATAAAAATCATGCAAAAGTTAAGAACCATTAACGATGAAATATGTTTGGAATAGACACAACCCACTCAAATAAACATGATGATCAATGTTATGCATACAGAGGACACTGTCATAAAAAAAGTCAACATAAAAGACGTAATGAAGATAATGTTAAAAGTGCAAACCCATTTTGGAAAAGGTTTAATCAAATAATATCAATTTGAAACAAGAGTAACTGTCGCTCATATCACTTAATAAACCACTTGTTAGAGAAGCATGGTCATCGAAATCAACAATAATCTTAATTGAAACAAATCAATCATCACATAAAATCTACAACAATGATAAAACAAAGAAATTGGAAAATAACACAAAGAAAAGAACAAGGCAATTATTAGCAAATGATTAATCAAACAGACACGAATGTAAAACTAGAGCCGACAAAAACTAACACGACACGCAAACTCGACACGAAATAAACGGGTTTGGGTAATACATTTCAACCCGTTTAAGTAAACGGGTTGACACGACACAACAAGAAAATTAAACGGGTAAGGTCAGGGTCAAAAATTTAAACTCGAAAATGACCCAAATAACCCGTTTATATGTTTGTATATAGTGTATAAGTTTCTTTTTTAATGCTTTGGATTTTTAATGTTTTAGATTTTTTAGAACTAATAAGTTTGAACTATAAAATTTGAATTTATAATGCTTTCATTTGAATTTTGGATTTGTAATTTTTTGTGAAATTTCGATTTTCAATTTTTTGTTTTATAAATGATAAACGGGTTAGGCGGGTCGGGTTAGGGTTGGGATTTTCTAACCCGTTTATTAAACGGGTTGGGTTAGGGTTGGGCATTCTCAACCCGTTTAACTTTGAACCCGACACGACACGACACGTTTGCCAGGTCTATGTAAAACTCAACAAGAATATAAAAAGATTGTTGATCGACAAAACCCCAATACATTAAATGTCAAGAAAAAAAAGAACGGAAATGTTTAAGCCAAGTACTACAAACTTAAAATCAAACACATATATACATGGGCAGACCTATATTGATAGATTCGATGGAATGGGCCACCATTTCATGGTTCCATCTTAAAGGAAAATAAGTATGTTTCTAAAGGGTGTCACCGTATTATTTTGTTGCGTGCCACCATATAGATTTTGTAACTGAAAGTTTAACACAAGACTTTGATGGTGCAAATGGTAAATTCTCCAACCTATGTACATTGTTATTAAATTTGTTGATATTTAGCTTAAATTTTGGTGTTTTTTATATATCTCTTATGTTTTTAAAAAAGGTATGTTGACTGTACTTGAACATGGATCTCTTATATACAAAGACAGAACCAACCAATAGATCTATACTAATATTGTAAAATTTTTCTTTACATATATTTTTATAGTCATCAAGGGAAAAAAAATCCAGGTCGTCTCTGCATATATACATCCCTAAGATACAAATGGAAAACGTAGTGCGAGAAAATTCCCAAGACTTGTAAAGGAAGAACAAAAAAGTGTTGAAGTCAAAACCGAATAAACGAAAAATTTGTTGTCAAAGAAAATAGAGAACTACGATTTTTGTCCCTATGGTTTATTGTTTATTGCTATTTTCGTCTCTAATCTTTAAAAATTGTTTTTCTAGTCATTGTGATTTCTAGTCGTTTCGTTTTTCGTCCCTCGAACTAACTCTGTTAGAATTCACTTGTTAAATAGGGGTATTTTAGTCTTTTTTTGTTTATTTATTTTTCTAATAAGAAATTAATAATATATAATCATAATATATATCTTTATAATATGCCCCTCTCTCTCTCTCTCTCTCTCAATTTACCCCCCCCCCACGGTTCTCTCATCGACGCCGGCCATCAACATCACCTCTGACCATGGCCAATGTACAACGGTGGCCTTCCGCCGCCTATCTTATCGTTGCACCTTCACCAAGCCCTCTCACCTGCAAAAAAGAGACCCCTACTCCCCATAACCTTATTTTAAACCCACTTATATGCATGCCCCATTCATCTCTTATTCTTCACAAAGCACCCTCCTCGGCCTTGTTGCACCTTCATTTGCTTCCTTGACAAAATGTAACCCTGAAATGCATGGAACTCAACAGGTGGGGAAGTCCGATAGGGAAGGAAGTTCAATAGGGAGGTCAACAGGTGGTTCTTTTTCTATAAATGAGAAATTCAAACGAGAGCTTAGTTTTTTTTGTTTTTTTTGTTTTTTTTAGCTTAGAGTAGTCTTGCCTTCAAGAATAAAACACTTATTCAAACACCATTAGCAGAATAAATGTAAACTACTCAAGAAAAAACCACATGTTGAACAAAGGAGAGCTCCTGTTTTGAATGCATTCACGACTAAACCAAATCTGCAAATGACCAAGACCTGTTTATTCTTGTAAATTAGTTTGACATCAAGAGGAGGAAGCTGGAAGTGAGATCCAAATAAATGCATGCATGTAAATTGAATTTCAAAACACTGTACATTGAAGTGGATAAAAGGAATGCATGAAAGTGGGTTTGAAGTTTTCACCTAAAGTCAACATGTATCATTATGTATGGTCAAAAATGGAGAATACAAGGCGAGTTTTTGATGTGAGTAAACCTCCATTAGAAGGCATGATAGACACTTGGTCTTTTATCCAATGTTTTGAACGCAGTCAATCCGGGCGAGTTTGATGCTTCCAAACTCGCATGAGAAATGTTAGAATATGATGATAATTGAAAGAGACGATGATTATGTTGAAGACTTGATGACTTCGATATATTGATTGAGAGAAAAGTACAATATGATGAAAGTAAAATAGCGGCTTGACCTAAACTAGAAGATACAAGAGAAATATATACACAGATTATATGGGCCCACGGGCTTGGGCCTAATACACATATGTACATTAACATCCCCCCTCAAACTCAATCGGGAGAAGAATGAGCCAGATGGAGTTTGGAAACTAGATCACGAAACCGTCCTGGTAGATGAGCTTTAGTGAAAATGTCGGTCGGTTGATCAATAGTTGAAATAGGAAGAAGTTGAATAGTCTGACGAGTCACGTGTTGACGAACAAAGTGACAGTCAATTTCAATATGCTTCGTTTGCTCATGAAAAACGTCATTGTGAGCAATCTGAAGAGCACTATTGTTGTCGTACCACAAAGGGGTTGGAGAATGTTGAGGTGCCCCTATGTCAGAGAGTAGCCAGCGTAACCACACAAGTTCTTGAGTCGTGTCAGCTAGTGCTCGATACTCAGCTTCAGTACTGGATCGAGCTGTCAGAGATTGTTTCTTGCTCCTCCAAGATATGAGAGAGTCTCCAAGAAAGAAACAGTAGCCATTAGTAGAGCGACGGTCCGTAATGTCACTGTCCCAATCAGCATCAGAAAATCCTCGCAAAGTCAATGAGGATGTGGATGAAAAATGAAGACTGTGAAACATGGTCCCCTTTAAATATCGAAGGATGCGAAGGACAGCAGCATAGTGTTCTGAACAGGGTGCGGACATGAATTGACTGACTGTATGGACAGCATAGGAAATGTCAGGTCGAGTCACTGTCAGGTAGACAAGTGACCCCACTAACTGTCGATACAGAGTAGGATCACGCAGAGGAGGTCCAGCATTCGGAGCCAGATGAAGGTTGTGCTCAAGAGGAGTGGATGCAGTTTTGTTGTCAGTAAGTCCAACTTTTGACAAAAGATCTGAGGTGTATTTGGCTTGACACAGATAAACTCCCGATGGATCGGAGAGCACCTCAAGACCAAGAAAATAGTGTAAAGAACCAAGATCCTTCATTTCAAAACATGAGCTGAGAGATGACTTCAGATTGGCTATGCCTGTAGAGTCACTTCCAGTAATAATCATATCATCCACATATAACAGAAGTAAGATTGTGCCAGCCTTAGTGGTCCGAGTAAACAGTCATGAATCGTAGTTGTTGGGTGCGAAACCCAGAGAGATGATGGTGGAACTGAACTTCTCAAACCAAGCTCGCGGAGCTTGCTTGAGTCCATAAAGAGCCTTCCGAAGTCGACAAATATGACCTTGTGGAAGTCGAACGCCCGGAGGAAGTGTCATGTAGACTTCCTCAGATAAGTCACCATTCAAGAAGGCATTCTTAACATCCACCTGAAAAAGAGGCCATTGTTTGGTAGCTGCAATGGCTAGAAGACTGTGAACAGAAGGGACTCGAGCAACAGGTGCAAATGTCTCCTCATAATCAATACCATACTCTTGATTGAATCCCTTGGCCACAAGGCGAGCTTTGTACCGATCAATAGACCCATCGGATTTTGTCTTGATTTTAAACACCCATTTGGAGCCAATGGGTGACTTGCCCGGAGGAAGAGGGACAGATTCCCATGTCTGAGCTTTGTCAAGAGCCTGAAGTTCCTCATCCATAGCTTTCTGCCAATCAGGGTTAGAGGAGGCTTCCTTGTAGGAAGTAGGTTCGTGATTTGACAACAGAGTAGCATAAACATGATAATCACGGAGATGAGAAGGAACTTGTCTTACCCGATCTGATCGTCTAACATTCTGAGATTGAGACGTTCCAGGAGCCAAAGACTCAGCAGGCACCTCAGATGTTGGTTGTACTGATGGAGCAGATGATTGATGTTGATCAAGAAAACTAGAAGAGGCAGGTTGTGTAGGGGCAGCAGACTCTGAAGGAGAGGCATATTCAGACTGTGGTGGAACAACAGGTGGAGGCGATATGATGTCAGATTGGAGTGAGTCCAATGAGACGGAAGCATCAGTGAAGAACGGAGTGGTGAAAGTGGGAGACTCACGAAACTTGGATATAGAGGAAAAAGGAACATGTTCCCAGAAGGTAACATGACGCGATATACGAAGATGCTGGGAGATAGGATCCCAGCAGCAATAACCTTTGTGCTCAATACCATATCCAAGGAAGCAGCAAAGTCTGGAATGAGGTTCAAGTTTGGTATGTTCATGGGGTTGTAACTGAACAAAACAGGCACTACCCCAAACTTTTAGGAGTTCATAGGCAGGGAGGATGTCATAAAGAGCCTCGTAAGGAGACTTATGTTTAAGAAGAGGAGTAGGATGACGATTGATAGTATAAACTGCAGTGAAAGCAGCTTCCCCCCAAAACCGTTTTGGACATTTAGCAGAAATGAGAAGAGTGCGAATTATATCAAGTATATGACGGTGTTTGCGTTCGGCACGACCATTTTGAGGAGATATGCCGGGACATGAGTACTGTGAGAGAGTCCCCTGAGATTGAAGAAAGGAGAGAAGAGATGACTCTTTGTATTCCATAGCATTATCAGCTCTAAGAATCTTTATAGATTTTGAAAATTGAGTGTGAATCATCCGAGCAAACATAATATAAATTTTAGGTAGCTCCGAACGATGTTTCATGAGATATATCCATGTGAAACGTGTATGGTCATCAACAAAAATAACAAAATATCGAGCACCCCCCATTGATGGATGTGGTGCTGGTCCCCATACATCAGAATGAATAAGATCAAAAGAAGAAGTAGAATTAAACTCATTTGTTTCAAAGGATAAAGCATGATGCTTTCCAAGTTTGCATGATAAACAAGAAATACTGTCAGTGCACACACAATTTCCTAACACCCCTGAATTAGCTAATGATTTTATTCTGGCTAGAGATAAGTGACCTAGCCGGGCATGCCATAATTAAAGGAAGAAGAGTTGGAAACGGAGGCAACAAGATTTGAAGATGGTAACGGCAGACGAAGATAGACCACTTCAAACATCCGTCCAACCTTACGGCCGAGTCCAAGGATCTGCTTGGTCTTTGGATCCTGTACAATACAACCAGAAGAATGAAATAAAATGATCAGGTTAGATTCTAAAAGCTGCGCAACTGAAACTAAGCTCAGAGATAGTTTCGGAATATTGAGAACACCCGGTAATTGAATATGAGGAGTGTAGACATTTCCACTAAAGGATACCGGTAGGCCAGTGTTGTCAGCAGTTCGTACTGACGTAAAATGTTGAGGTGGTTTCTTAGAAACAAAACCATCAGTGTAGGGTGTCATATGATTGCAACACCCAGAGTCAAAAAGCCATGAGTTACCTGATGCAGTTGAGTGTTGAGAATTCATACCCATAGCACCAGACATGATCTGTTCCATGAGTTCCTGATTGCGACGCATCAGTTCCATGAGGTCAGGTGAGGAGCCTGAAGCGGTGTTATCAGTAACAATAGATCCAGCAACAGCGTGAGTCCGGTTCTAAGGACCAGTGTTCTTTGAGTTCTTAGGGCAATCAGACTCATAATGGCGAGGATGAGTGATGCCACACTGACGGCACTTGCGAATAGGACAATCAAGGAGAAGATGAGCAGTAGAATGGCAAAAGGCACACTCAGACGTGTTCGACTTTCCCACAGATTTGGAATGGTTGATGTTGGTCCATTTACCTTTGGACTTGGGATTTGAGTGACTGAGATTGGCAGCCATGGATGCGACGAGAAACAGTTCAGATTTGCACTAGAGTGACGATCGGTATGGACCGGTAAGGTGTTGCGACCGGTATGGACCGGTAGGGGTGAGCGACCGGTATGGACCGGTAGGGGTGAGCGACCGGTATAGACCGGTAGGGGTGAGAGACCGGTATAGACCGGTAAGGTGTTGCGACCGGTATGGACCGGTAAGGTGTAGTGACCGGTATGATGTTTGCGACCGGAGTTCTTCCGGTCTGTGGCTAGGGTTTCGAAGGCGACAAGAGACAGAGAGGGCGGCGATGGCGAGGGTCGACTGCGATGAACAGTAACCGTGAATAGTGAAAACCGATGAACAGTAATCGTGAATAGTGAAATCGATGAATAGTGACCATGAATAGTGAAATCGATGAACAGTACCGTGAATAGTGAAATCGATGAACAGTAACCGTGAATAGTGAAATCGATGAACAAACCTACAGCTCTGATACCATGTTAGAATATGATGATAATTGAAAGAGACGATGATTATGCTGAAGATTTGATGACTTCGATATATTGATTGAGAGAAAAGTACAATATGATGAAAGTAAAATATCGGCTTGACCTAAACTAGAAGATACAAGAGAAATATATACACAGACTATATGGGCCCACGGGCTTGGGCCTAATACACATATGAACATTAACAAGAAAGTCGTTTAAAGCCTATGGACGGTTTCCTTGAGCAGTTTACAAGATTGCTTCAGATTGTGTTGTCAAGATTTTTATCGTCGCTCCTCTTCCAACAAAAATTAGACGATATTAGAATAGCATTAAATATGTGTTTTATCTCCATCGATTTCTTCGTTTCCAAGCTTTGTAACATTGATCTCCACTTTTCGGTGGTCTCCTCCGCCCCTGGTTTTTTCCATTTTGGGTTTCCACGTAAATCTGGTGCCGTTTTCTCCCTTTTTCTCCGTCAAGATTTCCGATTATTATCTATGATTTATTATCGTTTCCGTTAGGAGTTCGAGTTTATCATTTCTGCATTACAAACATGTTTTGAGTTTATTTTGGATCTTGGTTTATTTCGATCAAGTTTCTATTCGGTTCTATCTCGTTTTCTGAGTTCGATTCGAGCATGGTGTGATCAATATTTGCAACAATTCTTGAGAGTGAGAGAATGAGAGGGGGGGAGCTTTGGGTTTCTTACTTCTCTTTTTTTTGTGGGATTTTTATTGTTTTGTAGAAGATAGAAAGACAAAGACAACTTCTCTTTTCTGGTTTTTTTGTACCATTTCTGGTTATGTGGAAGAGACACACTTTTGGTCAATGGTTTTGTAGGCATTTTTTTGGTTTCTGGTTCTGTCCAGAGGTGTTAAAAGAACAAATTGGGGCGGGGTGTGCCGATGTGGTCTTAGTTCGTCGGAGACTAAAAGGGAAGGAGGAAAGGGTTTTGTGCAGGTGGTACATGTCTTGGTGAAGAAGGAGGTAAGTGGGGGTAGCTGAGATGGTGTGCATAAAGTGGTTGTACACATGTGTAAAATATAATTTCTTTAATGAAAATAATAGGAAAAATAAATAAAAGGGGAAATGACAAAAAAGTCCCTGACTAACAGATTTATTTTAACAGAATTAGTCAGAGGGACTAAAAGAGAAACTAATTAGAAACCACAAGGACGGAAAAAGCAATTTTTATGGACCAGGGACGAAAATAACAATAAACAACAAACCACAGGGACTAAAATCGTAGTTTACTCAAGAAAATATAACAAGAAAAGAACAGTTATACAAACATAGATGCTCATTATTAAAAAAATTATGATAAAATATGTGCACAATCAAATAACAACATAAATGGAAAATAATGTACGCATACTCCAGCTCATTAAAGAATTCATGTCAACTAAAAAAGACAATTGTTACGCATAGACAAAAACATGTTAATTAAGTTTTTTTACGTATGATAGTCGTATCAACAATAGTAGGACGGTAATGCAAATATATTATCCCATCACATTGATGTTAAAATCAAAAGCATCTAAAAGTCAACAAGATAAAAATAATGCTCGCACAATCTAATTTACACAATGTCAACTATATAAAACATGTGTAGTCAAGATAAAAAAGAATAGAGAATCGCAAAGCAGCCTAATGTAATCGATCAAATAATATTAACTCTGAATAACAACAAACGAAATTACCATTCAAAGAAAAATAGAAAGTAAAAGATTTAAGTTACAAACCAAACCAAAATACAATACCCCATTAGTTATAAAGAACAAAAAACAACAAAGAAGGTGTAACATGTGGACAATCAAGGATATGGCATATGTTAATCATAAATGTATTTGATGGAGTTATAGGCACTTACCTGATGTGCCAACCTACTTAAGAAATCCAATCGTGGTTGAAAGTTCCTTCTTATCGCAATTTCAAAATGAAGCAAAAATATTGTTCTGCACACACAAGTCAACATAAATGGCATCTCAAATGAGAAGGACATGAGCATGTAAGTAAGTGGCTCACCAAGAATTGGAATAATCAGCAAAATCAATGTCTCTAAGATTCATATTGTCCTCTGTAAACCACAAGGGTTGTGGTGTGGTGGTAAAGGCTTGGGGAGTTCATAGCGCTCAACCCGGGTTTGAGCCCCACTCGCAGCACTTGTGGCTACTGAGGATAAACTCAGGGCTGCACGCTTTAGCAGCTGGACCAAAGGTCCTAATTGTCGGGGATTAGTCTGGGCCATAGGCCCAGGATACCCTTTCCAAAAAAAAATTATTGTCCTCTGTATGGTCTTCCATTTAGAAGTTCTATTCATTGCTTCCATTGATGGAGCCCTACATCGATGGGAATAGATACCCTGCAAGAAACATAAGCTAGAAACCAATAATTTTTTACGTCTTGCTAATTACTCATGTTTATTTTGATAGGATTAACTCAAATAAATTCGTAAAAATATCGAGTAAAAAACACAAATTAAAGAACATGAAAAGTAACCTTCTTTTTAAGACCTTATCCTTCATACTTGTGACGGATATCCTATTGTCATTCTCAATACTCGTAGCATTTCACATTTTGTATCTAGAAAATCACACGCCATATGTAGAATGCACAAAGAATATCGTGACGTTAATCCTTTTGGGCCAAAGGCCATGTGTTCATATCAATTATTATAAAACTTAACAATATTCATATTACAAGTAAGAGTAGAAAAGTTAATCGTTGAACCACATTCACCCATTTCTAAGTATAATGAAGAAACTCATCAATGTGTCATAAATTGACTATTTGTTGTGGGATACTACATGTTAGCCAAATTGATATTTATATTTATTTCCTACTTCCTATAGGGAGTGGGATTTTAATGATAAAAGTGTACTCAAATAACAAACAAGTAATCAAGCAGGCGGTTGAAAAGTTCAGTATTCAAGTCATAATCAAAACTGTTAATCACAATAAATCCCAAAACAATCAAGCAATTACTCAAATATATGACATTTACAATCAAGAACTAAAGAGAGAAAGTAGATCTTGAATTCCAATCACAAGTCTGATTTTTACAATGACGTGCTTACTAAACTATTACAAGACAAATGGTATTTATACCCACTAATCTATCAAAAGCTTAACCACTAAGGAAACTAAAACAAGACAAACTTTGACTTTTACAATATTGACTTTGACAATGTTGACTTCTAACTTTGACTTTCCTAATTAAATCTTGGATACAATATTTGGACTTAACAAAACTAATGGAAGAGGATCGAAGACTAAGTACCATGATGAGAAATTCGACTTCAAATAATATCATAGAAGTCGAACACACTCAAAACACATATAAAATTATGCAAAATTTAAGGACCGTTAAAAGTAAAAATTAAGAAAAATGAAATATATTGCGAATAGACAAAACTCATGTTACATTCAAGAGTAAATCGAACAAACATGAAAGTCAAGATACACGTGATACAAGAATGACCCCAACTTGCACATTGTACTTGATAAGCCAAAATTCAAGAAGTATGGTGATGAAAATCAATAATAATCTTAAATTTAAGCAAGCTAAACCATCACACAAAATCCATGACCATGTTTATACACAAAGAAATGTGAAAACGCCATAGAAAAGAATAGTCAAAATCAAATAATAGCATAGAATTTTGAACAAGGTTCTAAATGACGTGAGGCGTGGCGTGGCGGCGAGGCCAAACCTCAAGCCTTAGAAGTCACGACGAAGCCATGGCGTTTTCAAGGCGTGACTTATGGCATCAAATTTCTAATTCATATATAATATTATATATAAAAACGTATGTTTTGTAGTGTTACTCAATAAGTCAATAGTAATAAGCAAGTTAAATTAGGTTATATATAAAAAAACTTGCAAATAAGGCATTAAAAATGTAAAGAAAAATCAAATATCTCATTACGATAATTGCGCATTAGGCTATGGTGTGCCATCGGCTTAACGTGGCGTGACACACAAGCCTTAGTGCCATGGCGCGTCATGGCGGCTGTGCGGCGAGTTTTTTAGAACAATGATTTTGAACACAATCAAAACATAATCAAAAACTTGGTGCAAGGGAAACCTAGTACATTGAAGGTTAAGATAAACAAGAATGGAAATGGTCATGCATAAACATATCCAATTATTACAAACTTGAAATCTAACACATATTATCTCCCTACAACACAAAATGGAAAACTTCGTGCAAGGGCAATCTCACAACCAAAAAAGGAAGAATGAAAAGAAGTGTGGAAGTGAAAAACCATAACAAAACAAATATGCATACACACAAGCACGTTATCAAAATATAAAATAAGATATGCATACAAGCCAAGAACAACATAAAAAGGAAATTTAACAACAATGCCAAGAAAAAGTTGCACATAGACAAATACATGTTACAAAAAATTTATATAAGTCAAATTCAACAATACTAGAAAGGTTGTGCTTATATATTATCTCATCACAATGAAATGGAAATCAAAGGCATTTACAAGCCAATAAATACAAAAATGAAATAGATTCTTCAAGCATAATTCCATTTACGTAAAATGCCAACAACGGTAACGTACTACGTAATGCAAATTAACAAGAAAGATAAAGTCAAAACCAAACAAGTACGAAAAAGACATTACTTAGAAAGTCAAAAATGAGGTTGTGAAGTCAAATCAAGAAGAATAGAAAGTGTTGCCCATAACCAAGATCAACAATATAACTTGCAAACTTAAGTTCACAAAAACCTTTCTTTAAAAGTGGTAGCACGAATGCGAAAAAAATCTAATGATGCTTAATTGAACATGAATCAAGATAAACAAATTCAACAACTAAACTAGAATTTAAATTAAAAATAAGACAATAAATTAAATATAATAAGGCTAGATTTAACTCAAAGTTACAATATGTTGTTGCCTTAACGAAAAGAAAAGGATAATAAAGAAAAATAGGTTTTACGTATATATGTGCATGTTGTTAAGATGGGAGAGCGAGAGGGTAAGAGATCATACCTTAAACTGTGACCAACTGAAGAGAACTTTGTAGATTTGTTGGAATCCTTGTATTCACATTGGAAATAAACTTGGCACGAGTAAGGATTCACATTGGAAATAAACTTGATATGAGTGAACATGTGGAAAATATATGGAACTAAATAAGTTGAAGGACAACTACCCATATATCTTGATAGCAAGGACAAAGAAAAGCAAAGATAAGAATAGCATCTCATGGTTAACTTACCAAGCTTCATCTAGAAGAGCTATAATGCCATGTAGTTTCTACGTAAACAAGAGATAATACATCTGAACTGAAATGATATAAAACATCGCTACATAACAATACACAAAAAGGAGCAGGCACAAACGTGAGCAAGAAACAAGAAACTAAAAGAAACCCTAAGAGATTCTCACACATACACACTAGTCTCTCCCTTAATCTGATGCAAATATATATATATATATATATATATATATATATATAAGTGAACTTATTTGAGATTGTTATGGAGTAATCAAACAACGTGTGTTATGCTTGTGGGTTTGTATGTGTTTGGAGAAAGAGGGCAATGATGGAGGTGATCAAGTGAAATGATTGGTTGTTTTAATTTATTTGATTTGAACTAATCGTGTACCCATGCGATCGATGCAACGCGATTCTATGGCCTAGCTAGAACCTAAATCTTCAATCATGCTTCTTGTTTCTTCTATTCTTCGTCCCTATTGATTTTATTTTTGTGCTTCTGTGTGCTATTGAATTGCGAATCATCTCATATATAAATTCAAGTTAAATGTGGTTGATTGACTAGAGATTTGAAAATAGAATCGTATTAGTAGACTTAACGTTTATCATATATTCGAATGTGTTTATCAGTTAGTATAAACGTGTTCCAAACAAAGGAAAAGCAAAAGCGTACCTCTACTAAAACAAGTGTTTGTTTTTAAAAGGCGTTCCTTACAACCGACAGAATAGAACTCCATACACCTTCCCTCTTGCAGTAATATTGTCACCTACAATTCAACAAATGAGTGAACAGTAACCTTTTTCAGTTGCTAGTGTTGAAAATGTAAAATATTCTTGCTCTTATGAAGCTTGTATATGTAACCGCTTCTTGCTCTTATAAAGCTTGCATATGTAACAGCTTCTTGCTCTTACTTTGGCATGTTGCTTTTAGATGTTTCTAGCTTGTAAAATCCAAGTCGCCATAAAGCATAAACAATATTGTTAACCGGCGATAAGTGAAAATTACATGGTTATATGGAGAACTTACACACAATGAAAGTGACAATCATACTCAACAACACTAAGTTAACTACCTGTTGGACTTTCTTACAATGCAATGAAAAAAAATCGTTCTTACACTAAACAACGCTAGTTTCCTTGGCCATATCACATATACACAAAAGTGTGGGATGTAGATATATACATTGCAATACAGTACCATGAAATCATTTAAAAAATCGTTTTCTTAATATACCAACGACAAAATGGGTTTTTAAGTCAAAGAGTTAAGCACATTTATAAAAGCCTCTCACTCGAGTGAATTAGCACATTTTGGAGAATTACAAAAAAAGGAATGGCAAATCATTACATGTGCTTGTCGAGTAAAAGTGCCTAAATTCTCATTTCTCAATGTGCACTTTGTATAATATATGCTTTGAAAGAATTCAGCAATAAAAACTAAGAAATCTTGTAACTTAAAAGGATCATCTTGGCCACAATAAACTCATAAGAATGTAGAATTTACCATACAAAGGCTACAAAAACCTGCACTGATTCAACACTTCATATTAAAGTTAATAGACGCAATTTGGGCAAAATTCAAATACTAATAAAACAAGAGGCCTTAACCCCATTATCAATCACTTATGTATCACTAGTGTATTTCTATAAAGGAAGGGAGTACAAGCCTTGAACCCAATATCATTTCATCATAAAAATAGCTACACCTTTGTCGCAAAGAATATTTAGTGGTTCAATCTATGATGTAAATACTTCTGAAAGTATGACTGTAGAAAAATAATCGGCTATATTGGGAAGTTACCGGACCAGCAGAGATTGTCACCATATAGAGAAATAGAAACGTAATATGTTTGTTGTTACCACCCCCATCACTAATTGACCTTCATCACCGATTCCGTGTTTGACTATGGAGGCAAGAGCAACTTGATTTGATTGTTCCTTATTTGGAAACAGGAGGTCAGGGACAACTAAGAACGTCTGACTTTCTTCCGACAACAACGGAATAGAAGGTGGCTGAGTTTTATTAACAAGAGCATAATGTTGACACGTAGGCAAAGAAATGTTATTGCAGATAGGCAAAGAAACCTCGTCTAATCCCATTAAGAATTGCATTAGCTTCAATAGTTGGTTGCGTTCATGTGAGGCGTTGCATTTACACGTAGCAAGATTAACCAATGCATCAAACTATTTCCATAAAAAATTTAGACTTAGTTGATGATAATATTCAAAAATAGAAGAGTCGTTTTGGCTTATTGAATCAATCTTTTGGTGTATGTTAAAGGTGACGGAGCAATCAACATTTTCATAAGTTTCTTTTTTAAGTTCCTCCCAAACTTCAGATGAAAATTTTGACCCAAATATAATTCCTCGGTAACAGAACTTAGAATCCACGACAGAATTACATCAATCCCATTGCTTTCCTGAGGTTATAGTTTGGATGGGAACAAAAGGAATGCAGGTAAACAAATACACATACACACTAGTAAGAAAAAACCAGTCGAGATGAAGGTCTGCCAAGGAACAAAAGCACATAGCAGAATTAAACAAAAGCACGTTTACATAAAACAATCACTTCCGCAAATAGGCACAGCGGAAGAAAAAAAGATATTCAAGAAATAAAGATTTTCTGCCTGTACACAGATATAGTAGAAAAGAAAACTTACAGAGGAGCTCTTACCAGCAACCAAGAAGATAAGCCAAACGTACACCCAATGTAACAAATAAACAAGTCAAAAATCAATCATGAGCAAATTGAAACCTCTATTATATAAGGCATGCAGAATTTTCAAAAACAAAATAGGGGTCAGTATTAAAGAATGTAGACCTCAAGAACCCACAATATATCCTTCCAAAACCCTGAATAAAGAGGAACAATACCAAAAACAACTCAAATAAGTCTCACCGAAAGAGGGAAAAAACACAAGGAAGACGAATCTCAAAATAGATATGGCCTCACGATTTAACAATAAAAAAGAAGGTGCAAACCTGGAACACAAGATCACAAAAAAAAAAAAAAAAAAAATGAACCATCAACCTGGAACAAGACAAGATCAATATTGATCAACATGGTTGAGGTGTCTGAGAAACCCAGCCAAGAGTTGATTCCAGAGAAACCCCGTTTTTCCTAAAATTAATTCCATGAAAACCAACCGAAATCAGAAAAACAAAAACACCCAGAACTTGTATGCAATCTAGTTTCTTCCTAAAGAGTTTTTTATTTTGTTAACTTAAGATAGTTTAACACTTTTTGTTTTTTTTGTTTTCTTTTTCTTTCATTTTTTTTTCTTACCTTTCTTGACTCTTTTTTCTTCTTCAAATGGACCCCACCAATAATCCATTCCCCTTTCCTCCTCGCCAACTTGAGTTTCTTAATTTTGTATTTTTTTATGTCTTCTAATAGAAATGTAAAATTTAATAAAAATATTAACTATGAATCAAATATTCAAAAATAATAATACATAACCAAACTACATTTTTTGTTTTTAATAATGAAATAGTTAAATATTTTTTATATAATTTGTTTTTTATATTTTGATGGTTTTAGTTTCAGTTTCTTGGAAGTTTGATTTTTGCCATTAACGTCGTCACCATTAAATGTCTACTCACATAAACTTATTGACCTCCCTCTCTAAGTTTATATGTCTTGTAGTAAACATTTTTACCAAACAATTGTATGTCATTCTATTAATATGAAATGCAATTGTTTTGTCCTATATATAAATCATTATATTACACTAATAAGTGTATGTCCTATATAAATGTGTTCTAATAAGTTTATTGAATAAATTTATCAAATTCATTTTATAAAATGTCTTTTCATATTAATAGAATAACGTACATTGTTTGGTAAAAACATTCTACTAAAAAGTTAATTGTTTGGTAAAAAGAGTTGTAACAAAAAAAAGTTAACTTTTTGGTCCAGAATGCAAGGAAGCCTAAAATGCTTTCATTTGAAGAGACAATTAATGACTTACATTTGAACGACGTTAGTAGAGAAATAGAACTTAAAATAAATTTAAACTATAATGATGTAAATTATAAAAAACGAATTATATAAAGATATTTTACTTTTTCATAATAAAAAACAAAAGATATAGTTTACTTATGATTAACTTTTTCTAAACATGTTTTATTAAAATTAATATTTTTGATAAAATGTGATATTTATTTATATTAAAATTTTGTTTTTGACATAATTTGTATTATAAGTTTTAAAAGGTATGAAAATAAGAATGTTATACAGGCACTGGTGGCCACTGGCCAGTCTAAAAGAGAGGCAAGGGAGACTAGGGAGGGTTAGTTGGTGGTGTCCATTTAGTAAAGACAAAAAACCTATTCAGGAAAACATAATATGAAAAGATTTAAAAAGATTAAAATATTTCTAAGTTAACAGAAGATTTTAACGGAGTTAGTTTCATGGATGGAAAGAGAAACAAATTATAAACCATAGGAACGAAAATTGCAATTTTAAAACCACAAGGACGAAAATAGAAATTTTTAACAAACCACAATAACGAAAATCGTAGTTTACCCTAATATGTATTATAAAACCAGTTATTTAAGAAATCAATTAAAAATAATAAGTCATATAGTAATTAGTAATAGCTTGTATATATGTATATATATTAAGGGGAGCCTACCGAATGTTAAGAGTCTTTTCCTTAGAGTCGGTCCTAACATTTTAGAGGCCCTCTGTAAACATAAATAGAAATGTGGACACTTATTTTGGGACGGAGGGAGTATTAGTTGTGTAACACCGTAAAATATTTGGTACGATAGAGACCCGACTTCCAAGCCTATTTGTTAACTTCGGGAATTGTTTCTTCTATAGGTTCTTTGGGAAGTATTAAAGTGTAGTTTTGTACCCTAGCTCTTAGGAGTGAAGGCTTTAAGTCGCCCAAGGACAGTAAGTCGCACGGGTTGAGGCGCGGCCTCAAGCCGCGGCCAAAGCCGCGTAACCCACTGTCTGTATTGGGTTCTCAAGACCGCGAGAGCGGGTTATGTCGCGGCCAAAGTCGCGTGGTGAACTGTGTGTTTTGGGTCTCTGGAAGCGGGCGGGAGTTATGTAGCGGCTAAGTCGCGGCCAAACCCGCGGGAAACCATCTGCAGGTATTAAAAGCGGGATTTTGGCCCTAGACTTCATATCTCATACATTCCACTTGTTTTTAGTCCGATATTTTGAGCATTTAGGGTGATTTTGGAACCCTAGTGTAACATCCTCAAATTTGGAAAGAGTAACTAATTTTAAATTTTAAATTATACATCAAATAAAAATAAAATCTTTTATACTAATCATCACTTGAGTCACCTCAGTTAGAATTCTAGATTAAACTTCAACAAATAATAGATCAAGTCATGTATAAAGACTAATCAATTCGGGTGTTACCATAACCCAATAACAGTTGTTATCTCCAAAAGTGCGGAAGGCTTCACTAAGCTACTCCCATCTCGTGCAAAGGACTAACACTCATCTCACCCCGAAGTAGCTAGCAACAATCCTTAACCAACCTGATGCACATGTCGACAAATAAAAATGTTAGGCTAACGCCGAGTGAGTTGAAGAGTTTTCAACATGAAACAAATATATTTGTTAAAGGGAAAGAATGCAGTTTAAATCATAATCTTTCAAAATGATTTTCGTTAAATATTAAATGACTCATTTTCCAATAATTCGCACCATTAAAGACACGTAACCCAATACAGACATTCCTTCGTAAAACAACTCCAATCCCGAACTCACCCAAAACGTGAATGATAGATAAACTCCCAATTTATAAAAATACGAAACAAACTTTACTTCCCAAAACACCCCAAACATGGGTGGGGTATAATACTCAACCCATAAATCTTGAGTAAACAAATCCATATATACAAAACGTCACCGAAAACATGGATAATAAAATAATACAATTTAATACCCAAGTAACACCTTTCGGTGACGAGGGAGACTTGATTCCATTGTACGTAGTGGAACACAAAGTTAAGCCACATAGCCTTGTTGTCAAACTACACCTCAAATCGTGACTGTATTGCCTGCTCTCCCGAGCTACACCTCCAGTCGGACTTTATTTCAAGTCCTAAACACCGTATCCCTCATTGCCTGATCTGCCGAGCTACACCTCAAGAATACACGATCTTATTGCTTGTTTGATCTCTAGTGGAGTTTCATCCTCATGGTACTCATTCGATCCCTAGTGCCTACTCCCTAGCATTCAAGATAGGAGCCTCAACTCCTTACTCAATAACTCATGATGGCTAATCCTCGTGCACAAGAATTAGACATCCAATCACAAGACCCATGGTTCCTAAGTATAACCCATAAAGGTTCATCTTCGCCAAACAACCGGGACAACAACGATGCCAACACGGCATAATTCCCAATATGAGAATATCAAGACTCCTCATCCTTAAATATAACTGACTTACATGCCTATGGATCCAAATGCATTACAGTCTAAAATACATTACTCCAATTGAATAACACATGCACTCAAAACATATACACTCCAAGATAAGTGTAATAAATGTAACTCACACCCAAAACTCCCCTTAAAGTTATTAAAACTGGACAAAAGTCCCCAAGACCCGACAAAGCCGAAAACTGAGCCTTAAGCTTAACCAATCGAATAACCACATGCTAAAATCCACAAAATGCAGTAAATGCAACCGACCATGTCTATTCAAGCACATGCTCCAAAAATGCATTAATATATTCCAACACCATTTAGGTTTGGACCATTCATTTTCTAAACAATTTTATAACCCCATTGGCTCTCTCAAGAGTCCCCAAAGCACAAGGTCGACATCTTTCATAACAAACATTAAAAGTACAATTACTCCAAAAGGATTAGCATGCGTACGATAAATCGTTAAAATATCAATATCAAATATTTACTCAACAAATTACTTGAAATACATTTTTCCCTAAAACCACAGAGGTTTACGATAACCGAAAGGTACACAGGGTTGGGAATAACCAAACTTCAATGACTCGTACGTTGGTATTTTCAAAACATTTCACAACACAAAATACACTTACTACTAATAACCACAAAAATGCATTTTTTTTACCAAATACCCTCCATTTATGAAAATGGTTATCAAAACATTTTCATTATGATACATTTATCAAAAATCCCAAAGATGGGTGTTTTATAGGTTTATAAAGTTAAACACTTCCAAATAACCAAAACTTATCAATAATCAACAGTTAACAATTTCATGTAAAACACAAAAACACTTTAAAATGAACATTTTGGCATGTACATCGTTTTCACAAATCAACTTGAACTCACCTTGCTAGATTTAGGCTAAATCTAGATTTTACCTCAACTTGAGCTTCCTTGAAGAACTCCGAATCCACAAGCAAAATCCTTCCAAAACCTAGATCCACAATTTCCACCCATAAATAATCATATTCAACCATTTAGAATCGATCCCCAAACATTTTTCATCAAAATCTCCATTTTGTCCAAAACCCTAATTTTTGACCTAAATCCTCCAAAATCTTCCAAACCGAAATTGGAGGAATAAAACATTAGGATATCATCAATGAAACATTTATATCTTATAATGAGGTTTAGAAATGGAGAGGATAAACTTACCCCTAAGGTTTTGGTGAAAACCTAGAAAACCCTAAAATGAAGCTTGAGGTTGAAGATGACAATGGTGAACTCTTGCCATAGCTCCCAATCTACCACTTGATGATGGAACGCCTTAAGAACTCAAGAAATGGACCCAAAATGAGTTAGGATTTGAGGGGGGAGAAGGAGAAACGATTTGGGAGAGAAAGGGGGAAGTTTGGATGAGAGAAATGAGGAATAAGGCTAAAAATCCCGACTTATCATCACCCTGGACCTCTGGTGCGACATTGACCAGCGACATTTCCCTGGGCAATGTCGCCTGGAAATGTCGCCAACCCCTCCCCAACCTCTGATTTTTGCTGCTACAATGACAGGTGCGATTATGACATTGTCATAGTCGTTGGACATTGTAGTCGTGCTCGTACCAAGCTCTGAAACTCGACTTTTTCAACGCCAATACCCCCGATGAACTAAGGACTTTAAATAATGATTTCCCAACAAAAATCCCGCCATTTATAAATTACAAAAACATCTGTGTGGCCTGTATTTACCGAAACTTACGGGTGTTACACCTAGAAACTCTCCCCTCATTGATTGTTTACGTGGGTGTTGTTGGGAGCATTTATTGGTTATCAAGTTCTCATTAAAAGCTCTCATTGAAGATTCTCAAGCATTTCAACCACTCCTCATCTCTACCTTCATTACTAGGATTGCAAGGTTTCTAGGTTTTCTTTAAAACCTAGTTGGTGAGCTCTTAAATATCACTACAAGAAAAGTGAGTTTCAGCGACGCGCCTTTAGCGACGAATTAAGCTATAGCGACGACATGTTGTCTCTATAAATCGTTTCTGATGATAAATGGACTTTTAGCGACAAAAAAAGTCGTTGCTAAAACCCTTGTTTCTTGTGGTGTATTGTCAAAACTAGATACACATCATTTTCATGTTCCTCATTGTCCTATTTGCATTCTTACATGATATGTCTTGTTTGCTATGTGTGCTTCTTTATGTATGGGTTCATGATCCTACCTATATTTGGTTGGGGCTATCTTAAATGATTATTTGGAACTTCTTTACTAATAATAATCGAGGGATCGCTATCCTATTGACTATTTGAGTAAATACCCTTTTGTGAAGGGTTTTGACCTAATTTTGGGTAAATGGTTTATATGATGCTTAAATGATGGTAGGTTAATTTTATGACTTTCTTAATGATCAAAGAACCATGGAACTTGGTGGCCTATTACTTATTGGTACCCGATGTGAAAATACGGGTATATTGATAAAGGGAACTACATGAAAGTCATACGCGGGAATTATATATAATGTATATGACATATGGTCTAAATTGCGTACCCATGGTTGGTATTGTGAACATGTCGTGGGAACTATGTGCTTTGAGGCCTACTAATAATATTATTGGACGAAGCAAGTCAGTAGACACTAGGAGGATATAGTCTTAGATGCCACCGTAATGGTATGTAGCTAAACCTCCTCCATTCGAGGTAATGCCATGGTTGTAGTCCTCGGATGTGCCGGACCTTTCGGATGTCACTTATGGTAGTTGGCATCAAGGTGTATCGACTCTTTGGGTGGAACTTGATTGGTGCTATGGGTCTCCCCCATTGACTCCACATATGAGAACCCATTCTTATAAGTATTCTAAACATATGTTCTTAAATTGATTATTATTAACTGTTCAAACTCACTAGGCTCTTTTGGCCTAACACTTGTTTGGTGTCGATGTGTATCTCAGGTTCTAGTGGTGCCGCAATTAAGAAGGTTTAGGCGGACTTTCGTGTGAGCTTGGGAAAGTGCAAGTGGGCGCACTTTTTGGTGAAGATTCTTTTGGGTTCATAGACGACGCCCTTTTTGTAGTCTTATTTCTGTTGTAGAAATTAGATTAGTTGGTTGTTGTTTATTACCGTTAAATTACAAACTGTAATTAAACAGGTTTATACTTTCCCCATTTATTTGGGAGACTCTTGATATGGCAATTTTATATACCATATTTCCATTTTATTTCGGAATTTTGTTACCCCTATTTTTGGGGCGTTACAAGTTGGTATCAGAGCTTTAGCTTAAGTGAACTAGGTATTGACTCTAGCGTATCTAGACTTAAGTTGTAAGCGTTACTAATAGGTTGTTCACCTTGGGGTAAGATTCATCGGTGGGAAGAGCGTTAGGACTTACGAAATTATACAAATTAAGAGTCATGATAGTGGTAACAGGAATCCTTGTGTATGACCCGTTCATAATTGCACTTAGCTACTGCTATTATGAATGCATTGTTACGTAAGTATGCTTAAATTGTTGTTATTATGATGATTGAAATGTGTAGTAGTACGTACAATGAGTTTAACTCACTTAGGGGCTGTTTGATTGGTTTTCCATTAAGTCCTGTATGGATAAAGTTGGTTGTATAGATAAGTTGACTGTATGGATTAGATAAAATTGTCGTTTGTTTGTTGAGCTGAATAAACTGTCTGAACGATGAAAATAACAAATTTACCCTTCTATTAATTTTGGTTCTTACAAACGTCTTACCAAACACCATTAAAGAATACTCCATAGAAGAACACCCAAACAAAATTAATTAAAGAACAACCATACAGGTTGAAGAACACCAAAATCTGTATCAAACCCAAACAATTGATTGAAGAACAACAAAATCTGTTGAATCGAACAAGATTGAGTCACAACCAAAAATACAAAAACCTAAACTTCACTAAAAACGCCATTAAAGAACGCCAAAAGCAAGAAACCCAAACAATTTGATCAGAAATCTTCAAAAGTGATTTCACATAATCTTGATTTTGAGAACATAGCAGACGAATTCCTCAAACCTGTTATTGTTTTATCTGATTTTGAATCGTTACCAAGCCCATCCTTTTTTTCATTCTTAAAGAAGAAGAAAAAAACATCCCCTTCGATTTCCTTCTTAAATCCAGGGCAGAGTTTGCAAGGAAGAAGATGGAGGGACTGTTGACATCGTAAAACAAATCGATGGCAAGCAAACCATAAAACAAACCGTTCGAAAATCAAACATAAACCTAATAGATTTGAAGGTTTCTACCACCAAAATTAGTGAGAGAGAGAAGTAGAGAGGAGTAGAGAGGAATACCAGCACTGTGGGAGGAGTAGAGAGGTGGGCGACGACGAGAGGACGGAGAGATGCTCCGACGAGAAGGAAGATGCGTGGGAGGCGAGGGAGCATCTGCAAGGGATCCGTTGACCACAAGGGCAGGCATGGAAATCATATATCTGTCTCCATAAAGGGTATGCCTCAAAGCTGAGCGAATAAGTTGCTACCTAAATCATTAAGTTGCTTCCAAACACATCAATATGGCTGACTGAATAAGATAAAGCCCTTATTAATCCCATTAAGTTGTTTCTAAACAGGGCCTTAGTCTTTTCTCAATCTCTTTCTCGTATGTGTGTGGCAGATAATCATGGTATACACACGTAGCAAGTTATCGACCCCTCGAGAGGGTAACATGGAGGACGAATCTACCATTGACCAACCTCCTGTGGTAGTGACTGCCATGGGACCTCCCACACCCACTGTCTTGGGCGGGGGACCCGAACATATTTTGCGAGTAAACATTGCTACCACCAATCCAATCATCGAGGAGGTGACCCTCGAAACTCGAATCAGAGAGGGTATGATGCAATCCATGAACTCGGCCATGGCACAACAACAGAAATTCTTCATGAAGTTACTGGAAGACCGCGACGCCAGTCACCGACGACCCAAAACGGTGGCGGAAAATGTCGTGGTTGGGTCGGGAGGTGGAGTGAACATCGTTGGCACTAAGGAGAAATTCATTATCCGAGAAAAGAAATGAGAGTCGGGATGCACATATAAGGCTTTTCTAGGTTGCAAGTCACCAAAATTTGCAGGTACTATCAATCCCGTCAATTGCATGTATTGGATCTGTGAGATGGAGATGGCATTAGAAGCTAACGAATGTGATGATTCTCAGAGGGTCAAGTTTGCCTCTCAATTGCTCAAGGGCGAGGCCCTTACTTGGTGGAATCTAACCCGATCCTCTCTCACTCCCGAAGTGTTGGCCAAACTCTCATGGCCAACTTTCAAAAAGAAGATTCTAGACAAGTATTGCAGCAAGAGAGCTTTAGACAAGATCGAATTGGAATTTAGGAATCTAAAGAAGGGTAGCATGCCTGTTTCTAACTACTTGAAACAGTTCTTAGAGAAGTTAAGCTTGGTGGAGCATCTGGCTCCCGACGAGAAGATGAAGATAAAGGTCTACCAGTTGGGACTGCCAGCCGAGATGAAAACGGTTGTGAGAAATGCCAAAGTGTCAATGCTAGAGAAGGCGATTGAGGAGTCATTCTTTGTCGACGATGACATTGCACAAGAAAAGGAGGAGAAGGGACTTGTCGGTGAGAAGAGAAAGTGTGAAGTGTCGTCTGGATCGGTACGTCAGTCTAAGCCTTTTGTGGGCGAGAGGTTTGGAGACTCCCGTCGTTAAGCAAGATGGTGTCACAAGTTGCAAGAACAATCATTTTGGTCCATGAAACCCAAGACCTCAATCGGGACCCATCGAGTGTGCTAAGTGCGGGAGGAAGGGCCATACGATCCGAGATTGCCCCATCCGGGGGTCGGTGTGCTTTGAATGTCGCGAACCGGAACACATTAAGAGAGAGTGTTCAAAGCTTGCAAGTGGTGGACGTGGAAGTTCTTTTGGGTCAACGTCAAGGACTGAGCAACCTCCAAGAGCTCTGAGTCGGGCGTTTCGGATGACCACCGAAGAGGCGAAGGAGACCATTGATGTTGTATCGGGTACGTTCCTAGTAAACTCCTTGCACGCTCGTGTGTTATTTGGTTTGGGTGCAACGTGCTCTTTTGTGTCAAGTGCCTTCTGTAAGAAATTTTTCACTCCTATTAGTACTCTTCCCGATGCATTGGTCGTAGAAGTGGCTAATGGGGATCAAGCGATAATTCGACAGTATTATAATGATTGTACCTTAGAGATCGATAGGAACATCTTTGAGATGGATCTATTACCTATGTCTATAGGTGTCTTTGATGTAGTTGTAGGAATGGATTGCTTAGTCAGGCATAAGGCCGACATCTTTTGTTCCAAGAAAATGATTTAAGTGCCCTTGCCGGAAGGTAGTGTGGTCACTATCTATGGGGAGAGAGGAAAGAGGAATAACCCCATCATCTCGTATCTCAAAGCTTTCAAGTTCCTAGTGAAAGGATACTCCTCATTTATAGCATATGTGATTGATGCAAAGTCGGAGAAGAAATCGGTGGAAGACGTGGAGATCGTGCGAGACTACCCAAATGTGTTCCTAGACGATCTACCCGGATTGCCATCGGAACGTCAAGTGGAGTTTCATATCGATCTTCCTCCGGGAGTGGCCACGATAGCTCGTGCTCCTTACCACTTGGCGCCGACAGAGATGCAAGAAATGATGACGCAACTACAAGAACTTCTATAGAAGGGATTCATTCTGACGAGCTCATCACCTTGGGGAACTCCAGTCTTGTTCGTGAAGAAGAAGGACGGGTCTATGCGTGTGTGTATAGATTATGGTGAAGAACAAATACCCACTTCCGCTGATCGACAAACTATTCGATCAACTTCAAGGTACGGGATGCTTTTCGAAGATCGACCTTCGGTCCGGATACCACCAAGTGAGAGTAAAGAATGACGACATTCCGAAGATGGCCTTTCAGATGAGGTATGGGCACTACGAGTTTTTGGTGATTCCCTTTGGCTTGACGAACGCTCCGTCCATGTTCATTGATCTGATGAACCGTGTATGTCGTCCCTTCTTGGACAAGTCAGTGATCGTTTTCATCGATGACATCCTAATCTACTCAAAGGGCGAGACCGAGCATGGGAAACACTTACGAGAAGTGTTGGAGGTTGTAACACCCTAAATTTTAGAGAAATAAAAATTCGAAAATTTTGCAATATGACGACTATAAATTGGTAAACCTGGGTATAACAAACCTGTTAAAAAACAAACCCAAAGTATCATCCCGATAAAACGGGGAAACAAGTTATGACCTTTACAAATGATCAAATGAAGAATACACTAGCAACCTAATAATCTAACTTAAATAAGAAAGATTAGGATCGGGTGTTGCTATTCTTCCAAAAATGTGTCCGCTATCCAAAATACCGGTCTATACATCTCCCAAAAGACCGCTCTTGACCTCAAGGCCATCCACTCAGTCCCGACGAACCCCATCGGAAACCTGACCTGTTATACATGTCATTTTAAGAAAAAGTGTTAGGCTAAAGCCTAGTGAGATCAAACGTTTGCAGTTAAAATAATCAAACGTAACAGTAAATAAAGAAATCCCTTTGATATTGACAATAATAATAATGCTCTTAAATGTAACAAGTACCCCTTGGGTTAACGGGGGAGACCCGCTTACTAACACAAATGACGGAACACAAAAGTAAGCCATTTGAGGAGTCAGTAAAGCCAATACACAAATAAAGTACACGCAAGGGATGTTAGGCTCAGTGGCTTTAAACGTACACCCACGGAAACTCAAGTTTAACCCCAAAGGGTCCTTACGTCGAGCTCTCATCCAATATCGTAATACTTGAGCACTAAGGACTTATAAACCAATCCGATGCCTAACGTGCCTCGACGTGGGAAACTAGTCGTCCCAACGCCGAAATGACAATATAACAAATTACGGGGTCATGACTCCCAAATGCAACAATTAAGCCAAATAATGCTCAATAGGCCCAACAATGGATAATTATGCATAAATGTCATGAAGAGTGATTTCCACCAAAACCATTTTCCATTGTTTACCAAAGGATCACTAGTCAAAATATGAATGACCCTTCTTATATATCAAATCCCAAAATATGATGTAAGCTAATATGCAAACTTATCAGCAGTTAACCACAAGTTCAATATTCCCAAATCCATAAGTTTTATATCTAGTAAATGCCATCCATTTAAATTTATGTCCCAATTATAAGTAAGCTAAAAGAACATTATTGGGGTTCATAAACCTCCATTTCCCAAAAGTATCACAAACCCTAATATCTCCAAAAGTTAGGTTTAGCACAAATTCCATAAATCAAATATATGAATGAGGAGATGTTTAGGTATTCAAAATCTACATTTGACATGTATAGCGTTTTGTAAAGTATGTATGAACTCACCTTAGTAGTTTTCTTAAAATAAAACTAAACCCTAGAAATGGAGAGGGTGAAGACTTGAGATTAGCAAATTAGAACACTTCCACTAAAGCTCCACAATACCTAGAAAGGATTCATAAATGCTCAAATATAGAGGTGGATGGAAGCATTAATGATGGAGGGAGTCTAGGATGATGAACTTACCCAAAAGTCTTCAAAAACCCGGCTGAGAAGTTTCCCCAAAACAGAAATGACCTAAAAATCGCGACTTGAACAATTTATACCCAGATGATCGCCGGCGAGAGTGACACGGTGAGAGTGACATTTGTCACTCTCGCGGGCAAGGTCGCTCCCTGCTCGTCACTCTCGGTACAAACGGGGCGATAGTGCCCCGCGATTGTGACCATGTCACTCTCGCATGGCACAATCGCGAGAAACGTACCGAGAGTCCTCGACCCCCGGCGATTGTGCCTTCGCGATTGTGACACCCTGTCACTCTCGCGGGCACTGTTGCGAGCAGCCTATCCTTCCTAAATTTAATACTTTTCAACCCACGATGCTTAAATCCGACAAACTCGATATTAAACTAATAAATCTCTACATTAAGAAGGTTCCAAAAATGAGAAGAATATTACATGGGTTCTCAGAATTCGGGGTGTTACAGAGGTTCTTCGAAAAGAGAGATTGTTCGCGGAGTTTTTGAGATGCTAATTTTGTCTACAGAGGTTCAATTCTTGGGCTATTTGGTGTCTAAAGACAGGGTGAAAATGGACCCGACAAAGATTGAAGCGATGATGAGTTGGGAGCCACCATGTAACACCCTAAATGTAGCATCCAACTTACTAAAAGTCCATTTATGTTGCTAAACATTTTTTTAGCTAAGTCAATAATGTATATTATAGTTTTGGGCTTACTTATATGAGTTAAGAAGTGAAAATGAGAAAAGTGCATAAATGGAAAATGCCTAAGTGTGCACTATAAGGATATATAGGAGAACCCATGTTCTTGTAGTGAGTTAATACAAGTGGATAGTGCCAACACTTCCCGTCATAAGCTTAAATGGTCAAAAATGTTGCATTTGTGGAAATTGAGTATTAAAGTATATAACCTAAATGGGAAAAAGCACCCAAAATGCAAACGGATAATCCAAATTGAGTGAAACAAGTTGGAACACCCTAGATTAATATATTACGAAGTGTTAGAAGTGACGGAACTTAAAAATCAACCGTTTGGAAGTTATAAAAGTATGATGTTATAAGTAAATTATAAGTGAAAAATATCAAAGTAAGATTGGAAAATGGACTTTTAAGTCGAATTAGAGGCTGAAAGTTTATGTTTAAGCTTCTTATATGTTAATTAAGGGATCTGGAAAGTTTCATGCGAAACGGAGTTGAAACAACCAAGATACGCATGAGGGGCTAAATCTGCCAATAGTGGAAAAGTAGGTTGACTTGTTGACCAAAATAATACAAAAACGAGATTTGCACTTCTAATTGATAATTTTCATATCCAAAACATTCACACACACTCAAAGGTGCAATTCTCACATAGTATACTCATCCAAGCTCAAAATCAAGGAGATTCAACAAGATTTTAGTGAAATTGAAAGATTAAACAAAGGTACAAACACTATCTTGAACCCATTTCATGATTTTTGGTGTTTTGATGATGATTTGAGGAATCTAGGGTTTCATGTGGTTAGGACTTTTGGTATTTTCATGTTAGAAAATGGTTGTATAACATGATATTGATGTTAGATGATGATTAGTTTATGTGTTTCGCTATTATCATAAAATCGGGGTTTATGATGGGTATGAATTTTAGTACTTAAGTGTATTTCTTGTTAGAATATGGTAGTGTATCATGATTATGATGGTAATTATGAATAAATTCAAGTAATTTTTCAAGCTTATGAACAAACTGTACAAGTCTTGAAGCATATGGTACAACTCATGGGTATAGGTTATGGAATGAGAAATTATGTAAGATTTCAAGAAGTTTTGCTAGAAGTAGTTAAAATATGATATTTTATGATTAAAATATGAAATTAGTGGCATTTGGAGTTGAATTGGCTTATGGAACATGTAAAAATGAAAATTTTCGAGTGGAATGACAATGTAAATGCGCATAATTTGAAAACTTGTATAAAATCGTAGAAAAATCCAAATGACATGAGGTCAATTGCCCTGAATAGATATGTGAATCTAGTTTAATTGATCTTTTGAGGTCATGGCATGAACATTGGTCTAAGATATGCAAAACAGGTCTGCAAGTGACCTTGGTACTAGAAGAAGTCAATCTATGATAGTCAAAGTTGTGTAGCCATAACTTGGGATTGATTTATTGTTTGCTTATGAAATTTGGAATGTGTACTCTAGGGGTACTAATAACTATATCTGGAGCTTGGCATGGTCTAATTTCATTGTTGGATTGGAATCAGAAACTTTCGCATCGGTTGGAATCATATCGAAGCATTGTGAGTTTATATCGAACGTGTACTTATGTGTACTATATGAATATGCTTTATTTATGTTCGTTTGATGAATTTACATGTGTTATTTAATATCTTGAGCATGTTGATTCCCCTGGTCTTGAATTTGTATTTGTTGTTCATTCCACATTGTCGGTTGAGTCCGGATCCGAGACTGTTTATTTGGTCTCTTGGTGAACCACGATCAACAGGTATTACTTCGTGTGATATGTCTTAGCATGGTGTATGTTCATGTGTCCCAAGAAAATGGTGGTTGGGTGTGGCATACCATTTGTCGTACTCACGTATCCCGAATGGTAAGGAGTCGGGTGTGAGTACTTTGCACGGGCATTGTAGACGAAGAGGGGTGTGGTGCACATGTTTACTCTATTCTTGTTGAACATGCTACTGATTTATTATGATTGATATGGTTTCATTGACGTAATATACTTTGTGAGTTGTATGGCTTCTTGATACGTTGATTTGATTCGGTACCGGAATCGTATACGTAACCTGTTGGTTATGTGTTTAATTATGACTCTGTAAGGTATGTTATGTACTCAAATATGGTTTGATTATGATTCGGTAAGTGTTCATTTGATGTATTAAGGATCGATGAGTCGTTATGGTTTTGATAATATTATACGTGATATGTTCGACACAATTTGAAAGCTAGTGATTAATCGGTTTTGCCTCCTAATTCTTTTGTTAAGATATGTATACTGCATCTAATTACATGCCTCGGTATATATGCTCACTAAGTGATTCGCTTACCCCATTAAGTTTAAAATCTTAGGGAAAATCGATATAGGTCGAGGTAAAGGCAAGGTGGATTAGCTTTCGGTTGACATATAGAAGATTTGGAAGTAACTTTTGGTACATATTACGTATGTTTATGATGTTTCGGGTTTGTAATTATTACCCGTATGTTGGGTAGTTATATTATTGTCCTGACTTTTGGTTTGTAAATGTCTTAGTTTATAAGTTTGTTTAAACTAATTTTTGGGTGATGTTTGACTTAGCTGGTCAATCTAAACTTAACTTTTGGTGGTTAATTAAAAATTGTATCCCGTATGGTTTTGGGTGAATTTTTAATCGGTTAAATATTTGTGAAAATTTGTATTTTTTTTTTTGTTTAGCGTAACGATGATGTTACACTAAAAATAGGGTTATTTAAAGACTAAAATAAATGCGGAACAAACAAGTCTATCCTAATAGGATCACCCAAAAAGGGGAATAATTGTAAGGCGTTTACAAAAAAAATAATCAAGTGAAATTGAACTCAATAACCTAGTAATCTATACCAACTATTTCTAGATTACGAATGGGTGTCGACATATCAATTTCAAAAGTATACCAGCACTATATCATTGTACGCCTCTATAATCTTCAAAAATGATACTATCCTTCAACTACTCTCCCTCAAGCCCGAGGAATCCCACCGCTAGAGTGACATGTTATACATATCATTTTAAGAAAAAGTGTTAGGCTAAAGCCTAGTGAGATCAAACATTTACATTGGAAAAATAAGTATTTTCAAATGAAATAATTTAAGAAGTGTCAGTGTAATCCATATATATAAATCTCAACTTTAATACAAATACCTTTTGGGTTGGCGGGGAGGCCCGCTTACTAACATAAGTGACGGAACACAAAAGTAAACCACTTGACATGTTAGTAAAACCAAACACATAAAAAGTACCCGCAATGGATGTTAGGCTCAGTAGTTTTAAGCATACACCCACGGAAAGTCAACTTCAACCATATAGGGTCCTTAAGTTGAGATCCTCACCCAATATCGCGTACTAGCACGTAGGGCTTATATCCCATCTAATGCCTAAGCGTGCCTCGATGTGGAAAACTAGCATTCCATCATCGGATCAAAGATTATAAATATATGTGGGTTCATGAAGCCCAAATGCAACCAAATAATCCATTCAATGTCCACGAAATCAATCAATGACTTCCAACAGTTAAAATGCCACAATATATACAAAATCATGGATCCATATAGTTACTCCCAAAAATTCCAAGAGTTCCGTTCTAATTCGTTAAACGATACTTTCACATACACCAAATCATTTTACCCAAGTCCTCATTCAATAATACATGACCATATTTCAAAACCTGTAGATCCCAGAAACAGTGCAATCAACAATAATATTAATCAATCAACAAGAATCAATCAGTCACAGCTGCTTGTCATATGATTAGGTTTAACTGTAAAAGGTTTAGGTTTACAGAGAGAATTTCTGATAAACTAGAGTAAACCTCAATGACCATTCTTAACCTAAAACTAGGTTAACATAGGAATATATATATGAAATGACCAAGCCTAATGGGCCCAAAAGCCCAATTACAAAATAACGTTTATACAATTACAATTCATACCCCTGAACTTCTATTTAACAGACAAATTACCCTAACAATCTTCCTTTTTAAATTGAATTTCATAGTCTCGCCAGTTAGGAACATGTGTCTTCCGAAATCCAAAACTGATCTCGAAATGTCGCATTGACATCCTGTACTCCAGTCATTCTTTGATCTGGCCCAAAACTTTAAGAACAAGGCACTTGTAATTCGGATCCAAAGGCTGGACCCCTTTGACATCTTGATCAATAGAGCGCTTCAGCTTGTCTCGAAGTAACAACAGTGTACCAACGCAGAACCATGCAATCTGACTAAACCGGATGAATCACGTATCACCTTTACCATTTACATAAGTCATGACAAGTTCTGGAAAATTACCACCGTATAAGCATGTACATTATGGGCATCTGAAGGAAGACTGAGATCAAGATTAAGTAGATTTATCTTTGCTTGATTGCTTTCTAACCCAATCTGGAAATCTTCAATGGAGGCAAGTTTCATAGCACATTTCATATATCTCTTGACTACTTCTAGTGCATTTGTAACTTCCCTAGGTTGAATGGTTCTAGTCTTCAAAGGAGCAGAAAGAGAAGATACGGTAACTCAAGGCTTCCAAAGTCAGCTTCAGAAAATTGCCATTTACTTCCGTCTTCTCTGGTCACCTCAAAGTAAGAATGCTTTATGCTCATGAAGCGACAAGAGTAGATCTGATCAACAGATCTGATTATGAGCTTTGTCTTGTCAATGCCTTTTTCTGAGACTTTTATGCATAAACACATGCTCACCCTGCTTCTTTCTGTCTGTCATTAACTGAAGACCATGCAAAACGACCTCATCATACTGGCGGATCTAATGGACAAAGAGATATTTCTAATTTTCTTTGAGAAAAGGAACATTTATTCTGACTCTTCCCATTTCAGTGGAGGAACTAGCTGAGTACGTTCTGTTTCGAGAACTGGTGATACTGGTGGAGATCGTCTGGGGTGATCTATCTGAGATAGATCGGGATGAACTGGTGCATAGGTTAAAAGAGGCATACCGACAGAAGATTGTTCAGCCGTATGGTGATCTTGAGCCACAATTTCGAAATTCAACAGCTTATCAATTTCGGCTTGAAAGACTACCAAAGCTTTTTCTGTGTTTACCGGTTCTTCTGTCGGATCTAAATCTGAATACGGATCGACAATGATTGCCCAACTATCTTGATTGTAAGATGAACCTCTATCATATTCCTCGGGCTTTTCAACCGTTGGATTGACGTCGTATGGCACTAAATCCATCACCTGTTCGTGGGCCTGACCCTGTCCTTCAGTTGGAGTTCCTGAACCCATCTTTGTCTGACCCTCTACCATAACCACTGCATGTGCTGATTCTGGCTCAGATGTGCGTAGGCGCTTCTCCCCCTCATGATGATCAGGATCGTCCTGGTCATCATGTTTGCGCTTGAGACCTTCTGCCTGGCTTCGGCAGGTTTCTTCCAAAGCTGATACTCATTCAGTCAGTGCAGATATAGTTTGCTGCATAGACTGAATAAGGACAGCTTAATGCTGGAAGGATGCAGAAGATATAGTGGGTGAGGGTGGGGGTGTAGGGGTAGATGCTTGAGATCTTAGAAGTGAGATTAGGTCTGCATCTTGGGATGGTTCTGTTTGGGATTGGGATTGGAGTTTGGCCAGGAGTATGGATTTGAGGTCATCTAGGTCAACATACGAGGGTTCTACACTTCCTCCCGTACAAGGCCTCAAACGGTGCCGCTCCAAGGCTAGAATGATAACTGTTGTTGTATGCAAACTCTACTAAAGGCAAGTGTGTATCCCAATTTCCATCGAAATCAATCACGCAAGACCTTAGCATGTCTTATAAGGTTTGAATCGTCCTCTTGCTCTGTCCATCCGTCTGGGGATGGTACGTCGTACTCAAGTTCACCCGCGTACCCAATTCTTGATGTAACGCTCCCCAAAATCTTGAAATAAATCAGTTATCACGGTCGGAGACTATAGAAAAGGGTATACCATGCCTAGAGACCACTTCATCAATAGAGAGCTTTGCCAATTTATCCATCGGTAAAGTTTCTCGCATCACTAGAAAGTGAGCACTCTTTGTCACCCGATCAACAATCACCCAAATGGTGTTGTTACCTCTCAGCGTCTTTGGTAGCTTGGTCACGAAGTCTATGGTAATCTTGTCCCACTTCCACTCAGGTATCTCTAAGGATTGTAAGCTCCCATACGGATGTTGATGCTCAGCCTTCACTTGTGAACAAGTCACGTAACTCTCCACATAATGCACCACGTCCAATTTCATAACCGACCACCAATAGTGCAACTTTAAGTCCCTATACATCTTGGTGTTTCCCAGGTGAATGGAGTGTTTGGACTTGTGAGCGTCCTCTAAAAGTAGTTCCCGATTTCCTCCAATCTTTGGCACCCACACACGCCCATTAAAGCATTTGATCTGACGGCTATCATCCGACAAGGATAGTCGTTGCTTGGTCATTACTTCTTCTTTGAGGTTTTCTTCCAATAAGGCCTTGGCTTGGGCCTCTTTAATTCGGTCCATAAGACTTGACACCAATTCAATCTTTGAGAGTTTAGCTTGAAGTCTCCCACTATACTCTTTCCGGCTCAACGCATCGGCCGGCCACACGTTTGCTTTACCCGAATGGTAAAGCAACTCACAATCGTAATCTTTAAGTAATTCCAACCATCGCCTTTGCCTCATATTTAGCTCCTTTTGATCGAAGACATACTTCAAGCTCTTATGATCCGTATACAACGTACACTTAGTGCCATAGAGATAGTGTCTCCACAATTTTAATGTAAACACTATCGTCGCTAGTTCCAAATCATGAGTGGGGTAGTTTTTCTCATGCACCTTTAGTTGTCTCGACGCGTAGGCGATCATCTTTCCTTTTTGCATGAGTACGCACCCTAAACCCATCTTGGATGAATCGCTATAAACCACAAAATCCTCCGATCCCTCCGTCAAGGATAAGATTGGGGCTTCACACAACTTCTTCTGCAAAGTCCGGAATGCCTTCTCTTGAGTGTCGGTCCACACGAACTTCACATTCTTCTAAGTCAGAGCCGTCAGCGAAGAAGCAATCTTGGAGAAGTCTTGGATGAATCTTCGATAATAACCCGCTACGCCCAAGAAGCTTCGAATTTCGGATGAACTCTTTGGCAATTCCCAATTCATCATAGCTTCTATCTTGGCGGGGTCCACCTTCACACTGTTTTTCGTCACCATGTGCCCTAAGAATTGCACCTCTTTCAACCAAAATTCACACTTGGAGAATTTGGCGTATAATTTATCCTTCCTCAAAACCTCTAATACTTCTCGAAGGTGTTGCACGTGATCGGATCCATCCTTGGAGTATATTAGGATATCATCAATGAATACGATTACCGACTTATCAAGGAACAGTCGGCACACTCGGTTCATCAAATCCATGAACACCGTGGGGGCATTCATTTAACCGAAAGGCATCACCAAGAATTTGTAATGTCCGTAGCGTGTCCTAAAAACTGTCTTTGGGATGTCATCTTCCTTGACTTTTACTTGGTGGTAGCCCGAACGTAGATCGATCTTCGAGAAGCATCCCGCTCCTTGGAGTTGGTCAAACAAGTCGTCGATTCTAGGGAGTGGATACTTATTTTTCACGATTACCTTGTTCAGTTCTCTATAATCTATGCACACCCTCATTGTGCCATCTTTCTTTTTCACGAATAAGACTGGTACTCCCCTAGAAGATGAGCTCGGTCTCACGAATCCCTTCTCAAGGCGGTCTTGTAGTTGTTCCATCATTTTCTTCATTTCTGATGGGGCTAAACGATAAGGAGCTCTAGCTATTGGAGTCGCTCCCTGTGCTAAGTCAATCTTGAACTCCACTTGACGACCGGGCGGTAAACCAGGCAAGTCATCGACAAACACATCAGAAAATTCATTTACCACCTTTACATCTTCAAGTTTTTTCTCCTCGAGCTTGGCGTTTATAACATATGCCAAAAAGGATGAGCATCCTTTCGATAAGCACTTTCGTGCTTTCACCATGTTGATAATTGTCACCTCACCTTTCCGCCTCTCGCCGGACACGGTCACCGCCTCATCATCCGAAATTGGGATTCGAATTAGTTTCTTCGCACAAAGAATCTCGGCATGATTGTTCGCTAACCAATCCATTCCTATGACAACATCGAATCCTCCAATAACTATCGGCATCAAGTCAACCGGAAACTTCTTTCACTCTCCAATTTGCAGCCCCCTAAGAACATCTCGGACCACTACTTGGTCACCATCCTCTAGCTCTACTACTAAGGCATCTTCTAAGCTACTAGTGAATACGGATAACTTTTGACAGAAAGAACTCGACACAAACGAAAAACTTGCGCCGGAATCAAACAATATACGTGTAGATACGGAGTTTAGAAGAAACGTACCCGACACTACATCAGTCGAAGTCTTCGCCTCCTCGGTGGTCATCTGAAAGGCTCTTCCCGTCGCTTATGGATGATCTACCTTCTTTCCCCCACTGCTCCCGATCTTCGATTTTGGGCACTCGCTTCTGACATGGCCCGACTCCTTGCATCCAAAACAAATTTGTCCCCTAATCGGACAATCTCTGTAATTGTGGCCCGACTTGCCACACTTAAAGCAGGGCTCAAACCCTAAATTACACAGAGTTGAGTGTTTGCTCCGGCACTTGAAGCAATATGGGACCTCTCGTCTAAGACCGGTCCCCCGTTGATTGCTGTTGAATTGCCTCGGCTTCTTGGAAGACACGAAACTTCCCTCCCATCTCCTTTTCTCGGTTACTCTACCTCTCTCCACCTTGTTTAGACCATAAGAATCTTCCACCAATTAGGATTCCTCGATCTCCTGCCGAAGGGTAGAGGCCTTGGATACCCGTACCATGTTCATCATCTCCGTCAGTAAACCTTTGATGTAGGCTTTGATCTTTTCCTTCTCAGTGGGGACCAGATGTCCCACCAAACCTAGATTGTCCATGAAAAATTTGTTGTATTCTTTCACAGACTAATTCTTTTTCTTCAAACTCCGGAACTCGTCGATGATCCGATCCATAAATCTCTCATTGGAATATTCTTCAAGCACCTTCCTCTTGAAGGTTTCCCAATCCAACTTGTCTAGCACTGACGTCTCTAGTGACATATAGTAGATGTTCCACTATGCAAGGACCGCCCCTCTTAGCATTTGAGAGCCGAAGGTCGCTTTTTGGCCTTCTCCACATCCACGTGTTCGGAAAGCTTGCTCCATCTCACGAATCCAATTCATACACACTATAGGATCATCGTTTCCCTTGAACTCGGGTGGTCTGCTTAAGAAGGTCTTGAAAGAGCATGACTTTGTTGGTTGTCGTGCTTCTAAAGTTGCCACTCCGTTCGTAGGGATTTCGTTTCCAATTCCCCCGGATCCCACTTGTAACACCCTCAAATTTGGTAAGAGCAACTAATTAAAATTTTGATATTACATCAAGTAAAAGATAAGTCTTCGAAATAAAATTCTCTATTTAACCTCAACAAATATAAACTCTAGTCTTATAGAAGGACCAGACCAAGTCGGGTGTTACTTAATCCCAACTATAAGTTTCTATTCCCGAAACAAAAGTGGAAGACTTCACTAAGATAACCACTTCTCGAGCACAGAACTAGCACCCCTCTTTGCACAGTGTCACTATAACTATTCACAACCGAAACCTGTTGCACATGCCGACAAATAAAAAGATTTGGCTAACGCCTAGTGAGTTCAAGAGTTTTCAACATGAATAAAGATATCGTTGAAAAGAAGTAATGCAATTTAAATCATAATCTTTCAATTTGATATGTCTCAAATATCAAAATGAGCCATTTTCCAATAAAGTGCATTTTAAGCAAAGAAACTCCCATGTAAACGTGTTTCCAATCCAAACTACTTCGAGGACAAGATCTCAATATAAAACGTTATTTCGTAAACTAATTTCAACCCAAAACTCTCTCAAAACGTAAACAGAAATAGAACTCTCCGTTTATGAAATACGGTTAATACTTTATATCCCGAAACACCCAAAACAAAGGCGGGGCATAATACTCAACCCATAAATCAAGGATCAAATCCATTTATACAAAACGTCACCAAAAACTTGGATAATGAACTCAATACCCAAAAACAACACCTTTAGGTGACGTGGGATACCCGAATTTCATCGAAAGTGGCGGGCACACAAAGTTAAGCCACTTATCAATGATCTCGAGCTTCACATAGAGCCATGGATCCCCATATACGGCTCCCAACCGATCAACCACCACAAGATACCCAAATGCCTCTAGTGTCTACTCGACCTCTACATGAGTGTCACCACAAAAGCCACAAGTCCCCGTATCCGGCTCACAATGGGCACCACCGCAAAACTTAGCTCTGTATACGGCTCTGCAGAGCACCACCGCAAGCTTACATAAAAACATGACTTGGGGACCACTCACTAGACCTCAAACACGGACACTAAATTCCACGATGAGTAACTAGACTGGATTACAAACGTTCATCAAGTTCAACCACCCACGATCTATACCTCGAGCCCTTCAATAGAGGTTACGCGGTTATCGAGTTCAACCACCCACGATCTATACCTCGAGCTCCCGCTAGCCATAAACAATATCCAGTCCCAAAACGGGATAAAGTCCCCACTAAACCAATCGACCGACGCATATGCCTATAGGTCCAATGCATTACAGTCTAAAACGTTACATGACTCAACCGAATGAACTAACGCATTCAAAACATGTAACACTCAACTAAGATGCAACTAAGTACACGGTACGTCCAAGGCTCCTTAACGAGCTACCAAAACTGAACAAGTGTTCCAAAGACTCAACCGAGTACAAATCAAGCCCCAAAAAAGCTTAATAGACGTTTGGCTAAAACAAGAGAGCCAATATGGTTACACAACCAAATTATATCTTTCCCCAAAACTTTGTTTCCCAAATCACAATTGGCCTTCGGCCCAAACCAAAAGGTTTACCATTTCTGAAATGTTTCCAAAGTCGGGAATGACCCAAAACCAAAGGACTCACACATTCGTACTTTTCAAAACATCCCATTTCATGAATGATGCTTAAAACCAGACAAACACTTAAAAGTTTATTTTTGACCAAAGATCTATTTATGCAATAAATTATCAAAACACATTCATTTATGACACATTTAGCAAAATGCCCAAAAATCCCAAATGCGGGTGTTTTACAAGCTTAGTGAGCTAAACACTTCAAATAATCAAAAGTTACCAAATAACTCAACAGTTGATAATTTCATGTAAAACACCTAAATACTTTAAAATAGACATTTTGGCATGTACAACATTTTCACAAATCAACTTGAACTCACCTTGCTAGATTTAGGCTAAATCTAGATTTTACCCAAACTTGAGCTTCCTTGAATAATTCCGAATCCACAAGCCTAATCTTTCCGAAACCTAGATACACAATTTCCACCCATAAAACAAACATATTCAACCATTTAGAATCGATCCCCAAACACTTTACATCAAATTCTCTATTTTGATCAAAACCCTAATTTTGACCTAAATCTTCCATAATCTTGCAAACCGAAATTGAAAAAACATAATACTAGGAAATCATCCATGGAGTGATTATAACTCATAATAAATGGAGGGGATGAACTTACAATGGTTGGTGTTTGTAAACCTTAGAAACCAAGAAACTCTCAAAATGGTAGCAACCTTGACCTTGAACTTCTAGGTTGACAAATCTTGGATGAGATGATGGTTTAGCTTATTGGAATCCAAGCATTAGATGTTTTAGAAGAGCTTAGGTTTTGCATTTAATGAGAGAAAAACGAGAAAGAAAGTGAGGGTTTTTGGTTGGTGAAAGTGGGAAATGAGAAAGGATTGGAAAAAGGCATTAAATCTTCCTGCAGCTCGTCGACGAAAGTGACATGGCGAGAGTGACATGTGTCACTTTCGCCGGGCACTCTCGCTGAGAGTGTACCGCGGCCATAAGGCCCTCCACGAGAGTGACACACGATTGTGACACATGTCACTTTTGCTGTCACTTTCGCCCAGACTCCCCGAAGCCCGAAAATCCGATCTTTTTCAACACTAAAGCCTTAGACACTCTTTGGAACTTTTAGTAGTGTATTCCTAACATGAATCCCACAAAACACAAGGTACAGAAACGCCTGGGTGCCCCTATACTTACCGAAAATTTCGGGTGTTACACCACTGCAGTTATATTTTCTGCAACCGTCTCGTGTCTGCGGTTGTTAGTGCCCCTGTCCTCGAGCAACTTTAGAATCATCTCTTATTGTTGAGCCATAGCCGCATTCATGGCTTGCATCATACGATCCACCATTCTTGTCTCTGGAGTTACTTCTTACATTATTGGCTCAGACGTGGCTATATTGCGTCGAGGTATGTGCTCAGGCCCTCCGCCCAAGACGTTAAACTGGGGTAGGGGCAATTCAGCCGCTGTCACCCGTGGTTGGTCGGTCGTGGATGTCGTCGCATCATGACCATCCGACCTATTACAAGTGTTAACCATTTGGTCTGTCACACATATATGATAGAATAGAGATGAGAAATAGACTAAAGAATTTAAACATAAGGAAACATACTACCACATTCATCAATCATCATAACTGTAGTAATCTAAGCATGATCACGTAACAACACATTCATAATAGCTGTAGCAAATTGAAATTATGAACACATCACACATAAGAATCCTTACTACCACCGTCACAACTCTAAACTTATGTAGTTCTTTTGGTTCTAAGACCATATTATCTTAAGAGTTCTACCCAATCTCACCATTCATAACTTATTCGATCTAAGCTTAAGTCTAGGTACCTTACTTTCATACCTAGTTCACTTAAACTACTGCTCTGATTCCAACTTGTAACACCCTAAAAATAGGGGTTATTTTAAGCCTAAAATAAATGTGGAATAAACGAGTCTATCATAATGGGATCACTCAAAAGGGGAATAATTGTAGGACGTTTACAAAAAAATAATCAAGTGAAATTGAACTCAACAACCTACTAATCTTGACCAACTAGTTCTAGATTACGAACAGATGTCGACATCTCACTTTCAAAAGTATACCAGCACTATATCAATGTACGCCTCTATAATCTTCAAAAATGCTACTATCCTTCAACGACTCTCCCCTTAAGCCTGAGGAATCCCACCGCTAGAGTGATCTGTTATACATGCCATTTTAAGAAAAAGTGTTAGGCTAAAGCCTAGGGAGATCAAACATTTACATCGGGAAAATCAGTAATTTCAAATGAAATAATTTAAGAAGTGTCGGTGGAATCCATATAGATAAATCTCAACTTTAATACAAATACCTCTTGGGTTGACGGGGGAGGCCCGCTTACTAACACAAGTGACGGAACACAAAAGTAAGCCACTTGACATGTTAGTAAAACCAAACACATAAAAAGTACCCGCAATGGATGTTAGGCTAAGTAGCTTTAAACGTACACCCACGGAAAGTCAACTTCAACCACATAGGGTCCTTACGTTGAGATCCTCACCCAATATCGCGTACTAGCATGTAGGGCTTATACCCCATCCGATGCCTAAGCGTGCCTCGATGTGGAAAACTATCGTTCCATCATCGAATCAAAGATTATAAATATATGTGGATTCATGACGCCCAAATGCAACCAAATAATCCACTCAATGTCCACGAAGTCAATCAGTGACTTCCAACAGTTAAAATGCCACAATATATACAAAATCATGGATCCATATAGTTACTCCCAAAAAGTCCAAGAGGTTCCATTCTAATTCGTTAAATGATACTTCCACACACACCAAATCATTTTACCCAAGTCCTCATTCAATAATACATGACCATATTTCAAAACCCAAATCTCGTTTTCAAAGTATTTAACTACAAGGTCATAGAGAGCATGTTCCTCATGTGCAAAATCCATAATCAAACCAAAATATAAGCTTATTGACCTTAAAATCACACCCTTCAATATAAATCCCCATAGTCTCCAAAGTTAGGTTGTTGGTGAAAACTCACCCAATCAAGTAAATCAAAATAGAGATGTTTGGAAGATTAAAATCTACCTTTTAACATGTATAAATCTTATAAAAGAGAATGAACTCATCTTGTAGGGTTGTAACTTAAGAACCCTAAATTTCCAAGTAACTAGAGAGATGAGAGGAGATCCTTGAGAGACTTGGACTAGCACAATACTTGCTCAAAGAGACCTAAATGTCACAAATGGTTAAGGGCTTAGAGTAGTTAGGAGACATTAATGGCAATAGAGTGAAAGATAGTGACTTACCAGTTCCTTCTTGAGAGAAAAATGCAGCCTCCAAAGAGTTCTAATGATGAAATGAGAGTAAATGAGAGTTTAGGGTCGATTCCTTCTATTTATCAGGTTACTGAGAGTGCCTGCACGGTTCCACTCGCGCGGTGATCCGCGTGGAGCACTGGAGTCGAGGTTGGACAGTGTTCCGTGCGGTGAGCCCCGCCAAGCACTGATGAGATCTTTTATCTCTTCATTTCAACTAGTTTGGCTAACAACAATTAATGCACGAATTCAGGGTCAAACCAAGAATTAAACTTAAGATTCGGGGTGTTACACACCAACTAGTCCGACAGAAATTAGAAGCTTCTTGGGGTTAGCCGGCTACAATATAGACGATTCATCCAAGATTTTTCTAAGATTGCCTCACCATTCACCTCTTTGACGAAGAAGAATGTTAAATTTCTTTGGACCGAGAAGCAAGATCAAGTCTTCCAAACCCTCAAGAAGAAGTTATTTGAGGCACCAATCCTATCCCTACCCGAGGGATTAGAGGACTTTGGGGTATATAATGACGCTTCCAAGATAGGCCTCGGGTGTGTGCTAATGCAACGAGGCAAGGTGATAGCCTATGCGTCACGACAACTAAAGGACCACGAAAAGAACTACCCAACTCATGATCTGGAATTGGCGGCGGTGGTCTATGCATTTAAGTTGTGGAGACACTATTTGTACGGAACGAGGTGTACCCTATTTACCGATCATAAGAGTCTGAAATACATATTTGACCAAAAGGAGATCAACATGCGACAAAGAAGATGGTTCGAGTTGTTGAAGGGCTTATGATTGCGAATTAGCTCTATCATCCCGGTAAAGCCAACGTGGTGGCGGATGCCTTAAGCCGAAGGAGCCATGAAGGCGGTGTCAAGCTAACCCTCTCTAGGATTGATGTGGTGTCAAGTTTGTTGGAGAATATCAAGTCATGCCAAGCGGAGGAGCTTCGAGAAGACTCTTAGCAATCGTTAAGCGTCTCTTTATATATATATATATATATATATATATATACACACACACACACACATACAAAGCTATTAATGGTTGACATATGACATAATTTTTAGGCTATGTTTGGCAAACTTGATGATAAGCTAGCTGATGGCTGATAAGCTAGCTGATGAAAAAGTCACGTTTGGCAAAAGCTAACTTATAAGATGTAAAATTACCAAAAAGGACATCTAACAAAAATAATCAAGTATAATATTTAATAATATAATTAAAATAAGTTTATAGTAATATAATATATTAATTAATACAAATAAGGTAGTAAATAATATAAAATGTTAATTAAAAATTTTGAAATTTATTATTATATATCTTATAAATTATGAATTTTAAACCAAATTTAAAAAATATATATACATTAACTTATGATTTTAAAAATACCGTTACATATAATATGACTTATGATTTTAAAAATACCATTACATATAATATGAAAAAATAATCAAATAATAATTACAAAAATAATAATAATTGATAACTAAAATATATTGAGCAATATTAAAAAAATTAATATAATTATCAGTAATTCTAAATAATTAAAATTTTATATCAACGTATAATTAAATTTTATGTTATAATTTTCAGATAATATTAATTAATATTTATTAATTAATTTTAATAATTAATATTTATTTATAATTAATAGTTAATATATAATAATGAATATTAGTAAGAGTATAATTGGAATAATCACAAAAAACTCCTAATAAGCTACTCCAAGTAGCTTATCAAAAAGTTAGCTTATAAGCTAGCTTATTTTTGCCAAACGATGCCTTAATTGATTTTTTAAATATCTAGTTTTATATTTTACTAGAATGTACTCACACAATGCAGCGTACTACATCTCGATTTTAATGTTTTATTTTATTTCTTTGTATTTGTCAATATTATGTTACGGTTTTATGTGGTTTTGAGAAAGTGATTATGCTTTTATGTTTGAATAAGACATAAAATTGACGGCCCCATAAAAATTATAAAATAAATATATCGATATTATAATTAAATTAACAATTTAAAAGTTCTAGTTTCTTATAATTTGTTTAATTCAATTTTTTATTATAATTTAATATATGTTTGATAACGATGTAATTTATTTTAGGTTAAATTTATATAAAGATATTAATTAAGTATTTTGCTATAATTCAATGATTATTTTCATTTTATACTTTAGATTCTATATATTTAAAATGAGATATTTATTATGTATCTGTTCATGTTTATCAGTTAGTTATTAATTCAAACATCTAGTTTTAAAAAGTTGTACCCATGTATCATTACTTGTAATCTTGAATTTTAAGTAATGTGTATTAATAAACAGTACTTGATGCATACAAAATTGTTTTTAAGGGTTTTCACAAATGTTTTATTATAATATAGATATTATCCATTGTTAATGCTAAAAATTGTCCAAAGGAAGATCTGAGGTCGATGTGGAGCTTTAACAACTAAAGTAGGCTATCACTCGACAAATCACACGACAAGGGTATGAATTCGGTTTTGAGCGGCATCAAGCTCCATGCCCTTTTGAGTGATGATATTGGCTTGAGTTCCTTGTGCTGCCATGATCCTGTCAAACAAGAATCCTGCACTAAAACTGCTAGTAGATCGCGCTATCTGTTGAGAATGTTACTCTAGATGGGGCCCCAAGGTGGGCGCCAAACTGTTAATGCCAAAAATCGTCCAAAGGAAGATCTGAGGTCGATGTGGAGCTTTAACAACAAAAGTAGGCCATCACACGACAAGGATAAAAAGTAAGATGAACACATAGATTTGTTGACGCAGATTACCCCGTCGAGGGTAAAAACCGCGGACAATGGTGAGGATCGTCAAGTGCACTATGGACATCAAACAAGGACGTCGTCTTTTAGAAGGAGTGATTACAAGTACAATTGACAATATTACGGTAAAGAAATAATGTAATCGCGCGATTGAGCTAAACGTCGTGCAATGTAAATCTTCCGTCGAAAGATTATGCTTGAAGCAATGCTTGAAAATTATATCTTCGTAGTTGCTCTTTAGATGATGATGTGTATATCTCTGTCTGTCCTTTGCGTAGCTCTTTGAGTTTGTATATATAGCTTATTTAGCCATAAACAAGTATTGATGGTCCAACAGTCTAGATATTGATTGATTTTGATGGCAGTTATCCGTTACATCCATTGGTCATTATGTGCATTAAACATGTAATAAGAGACCCACAAAGGAAAAACGGTTGTATGCAATAAATGACCAATGATCGTTAGTACTGTTACATAGGTCGAAAGATATAAGCCCGTCAAGAGATCCTGTTAGTCGTGGACGTGGGAAACACACGACGATCGTTGTCGAGGACGACGATGTTTTCTGTCGTACGATGTCGTCAGGACCTTATCTTAATACAAGAATGATCCATAGACTGAAGACATTCGGTTATCTTCCGTCGGTCATAACTTGTGGAAATTTAACCAAACACTAACTACGTCCCAAAATAAATAAATAAAAAACCACTATGTAAAAGTTACACAGTTTTAGAAATGTATAGTTATTACACATTTTAATTAATAAAAGAGTAATTACATTTTTTGTTCTTTTGGTTGACACTTACTATCAAGTTTGATATATACTTTAAACTATTTACAGTTTTGGTCACCGCGATTGTCATTTTGTTTCAATTTTGGTTCATCTAACTAACTTTCATTAAAAAGGTTATTTAACTTATGAGTATATTAATCTTTTTCCTTTTTTTTGTCTTTTTCCTTTTTATTTTATTAGATTATAGAGTAGTTTATGATTTTAGTCCGAATGATTTGTCAGTCACTTTGCAATTTAATTAGTTTTTAGTCCCACTTTGCAATTTAATTTTTAAATTACTTTTTGTACATTACAAATTTTATTTATTTTTTTTACTTTTCCTTTTTTTAATTATTCATTTATATATTATTATCATATTTTTAATTAATTACATTTAAAAGATACACAATTTTTTTTTACAAATTACACCAGGCATGACAAAAAAAAAAAAAAACCAAAACCGACAGTGAAAACTGAAAACCGAACATTTCGGATCGGGTTCGGAGACTTCTTAACGGGGACGGGGCAGGGATCGGGGATGGTATCGGGGATTTTAACGGGGATGGGAACCATCCTCATCGGCTCGGCCTGACCAGATATATATATATATATATATATATATATATAATATTATATATGCATATTTTAAACTTCAAAACTCTTTTGGGCTAAAACTTAAATATATATATATATCTATTTTTGTCATGATTTATTCCGAAGTAGCTACTCATTTAATTTATGTTTGAGAAACTTGTGTTTTTTTCGTTTCGTTTCGGGTTTGGTTCGGTTCAGGCTTAGGGAAAACCAACGGGTAATGGTGAACTTTTTTCTTAACGGATCCCCAATAAGATCCCTGACGGGGATCAGTACGGTTACGGGGATGGGGATGCTTATCGGTTTCGGGGACGGGGACCCTAAAAACTGGTTTGAAACAGGCCCGTTGCCATTCCTAAATTACACTATTAAAAAAATTATTGTTAAAACAAGTTCCTTAAATATTTTATTTGAAACCATTGACAAATCACAGGGACAAAATCTGTAATTTACTCTATTACATAAAGAATATAATATAATTAAATATCAAAATTTAAAATAAAATAAGAAAAATACTATAATGTCTCTTACTTAAGAGTTTTTTTTTCAAGGAAGTTATATGGGTAAAAGAGTAGATCCATAACAAAAAGGAAATCATGAGGACCCTTATCAATTGTCATAAATTTTAGGGTTCAATGACCTTCTTTATAACCAATATGAAACCACAAGGACGAATTTGTATTTTACTCAATATATTTTGTCTCAAATAAATGATTACTTGCAAGGGGGTGTTCAGAGTGCTGAGTGCGGTTTGGCGGTCTAACACCCCAAACCATAATTCAAACCGAGCGATTTGAAAGTAAGTGACCAAACCGGTTAGACTGGACCACAAAAATATGGTCTGGTCTGACCGATTTAGGCGGTTGGGCCTCTTATAGGTTTTAAGCTTAAAAAACATAACATGATTTAAAAAAAGTAGTATAACGAATTATAAAAGAAACGTCTATCACTAAAATTAATAAAACATTGAGCAAGTTGAAAACAATTTAAAGAAATCCATCAACAATAATTGGAATTTCGGACGAATATTGAACAAGTCGAAGGATGAATTGGAATTTTGGCTTTGATTTTTGACGGATTTTGAAATTTAGCCCAATTTAGAAAATGCATACAACAAGGCATTTTAAGTAATAAATGAAGGCTGAAAATCAAATCCATAAAATTCTGCATACCACAAGAACCAAATCTTTAATTTACTCTAAAAATTAAATTACAAAGTGGGACTGAAAAATTAATTAAATTGCATAGTGAAACTAATGACACACCACATGGGCTAAAATAATAAATTACTCTAATTAATCTAATAAAACAAAAAAAAGGAAAATATAAATGTTTATGCCAAAAATTTCCCAAGGAAAATTTAAGGTAAATGTGGAGCTTAATCCAACCAAAGAAAGTAGCTTGAATAATCGTACGACAATAAGAAAATAAACAAACAAGAGACAAGGGAATTGATGACGCGGAAAACCCCTAAAATGGGTAAAAACCGCGGACGAGTGTAAGTCGTCGTGCACTATGGACGTCAATTAGGGACATCGTCCTTTAGAACAAGTGTTACAGATGTAATACTAAGTAAAACAATACAATAAAGTAAAGTCGGTCGTGCGTCGTGTAACAAACAACAATAAGCTTTATGAACTTTGAGAGAAACTGAGCGAGCTTGAGAATGTAATTCGTGAGCTTGTAAAATCTGAGAATCAGATGTCTGAATGTGAAGTTCAATCTTCATATTTATACTCCAATTGTCCGTTAGCAAGTCTTGAATGCATATCTTCAATAAAGTAGTCGTTTCGTCATTGATGATAGCGTCTGTTATGTTTGTTGCTATTGATGATGACTTCCGTTATAATCTTTAGTCATGAATATCCTTTAAATCCTGTATTAAACATAATATAACGTATGCTATAAATTAGTAACTGAAATCATGTCGTACGATGGTATTCGATGGACGGATATTTAACCGTTTTAGTCGAGGTCGCCTGACGAAAGAGCGTCCTTTACCTTGTGTCGTACGACCATAGTCTGTTGGATTTTTTACCCAAACAGTTTGCCCCCAAATTTAAAATTCAAGCGGCAACTTTTTGAAATTTAAATTTAAGATTAAAACACGTGTTGCAAAAGAAAACGCGGGTCTTTCGATTAGAATCAAATCGGTTCATTTCTAACTGGATAATGACGTCATCACCTGTAAAAGTAATCATTCAGACAACTAATTAGGGACAGGTGTCATATATTGGAAGGACGTACTCGAGTATTTCGTCTGACACAGGTGACACGTGTCGACTGACGATTGGCGATCTATTTTCTCGGTCGATTCAGTTTCCAAATTTACAATATAAGTATCGTTTTTAGACCTTTCCTTCTTTACGCTTAGGTTTCTTAGAGAACACATATCTCCGGCGAGATTTCCGAGCGACCAGAATCCTTTTCATTCTAAATTCGAGGTTTAGTACACTATTTAAGGTACGATTTCTTACCCTTTTCTGTATCGATTTATGCATAGAAAATCTATAGCTAGAAAACCTAGGAAAGCTTGGGATATTTTGAGTTATTGGCGTGCGACTCTTAACATCTCTGATTTTCAAATGTCTAGTGAGCCAGTAAGTTTGTTTAGGGAAGATGAACACATAGATTTTTTCAAGAGTTTGGCTAAACTTCCAGATGAGATAAATCTGATGTCGCCGGAGGATTTAAGGCCGGACGAGGTTCCGAAGGGATATTGTGTCTTGTACGAATACCCTTTTAAGATAGGTTTTTCTTGGCCTTTTAGCCCTTTGGTCAGGGCGTTTTTAGATGCCTTTGACTTGACACCTGGACAATTAATGCCTCAATTCTGGCGTATTGTCCAAGTGATCGATCGTCTCACGGCCGAATGGGAGGTACCGTTCAACGTGAACGACCTCTTGACAGCCTATAGCGTGCGACCGGATGGTTATCACCGGTATAGCTTGTTTCCCCGTTCGAAAGGGGATAACGTACTGATACTTAACACCGCGGTGAACGACCGTGGGTGGAAACATCGGTATGTTTTTCTTCAAGTGGCGTCCGTAAGTGACGAAGACAGCCAATGGTTGTCGTCAGGCTGGAATGAATCGGGTAGGTTTATTGTCGTGCGTTTTTGTCGTGCGTTTTTGTCGTGCGTTGTTGTCGTGCGTTTTTGTCGTGCGTTTTTGTCTAATGTATGTCTTTGTTTTACAGTGATTGATTTCAGTGTCGTGAAGCCAAGGAGGGATTCTCTCAACAAGGTTCAAAGAATCTTAGAGAGAAGTATTGTCGATCGTTCGTTCTCTCTTCGGTCGAACGACGAGGAGGACGAAGTCGTCCTAGTTGCTGAAGTTACACCTACCGAGGGTTCTCATCAAGGAGAGGAGAAAGAAGAAGAATAAAGAGAAGAAAGGAGAGAAGGAGAGAATATAGAAGAGGAGAGAGAAGAAGAAAGAGAAGAAGAGATGACGGGTAAGTTATTCGACAATACTTCCTTCTTATGTGTCGTAAGTATTCTCTAACTTGCTCTTTCTTTCTCTTTTTTATTAGGAGACACAACTGAAAAGTCGGTTGCTGCTAGGCGAGCCAAGCAATTAGAGCTCGCTCGTCAAGGAAGGGAGAAATCGAAGAAAAGATCTGCCCCTTCCACAGGGGTAGATCCCAGACGTGTTCGGGGCAAGCAGCCTCGGACTTCGCCTAAGAAGACGGGCGACGTTACTTTGACGTCCCTTCCAAGGGCGTCACCGATGAAGGGAACCGTTGCTGGTGTCGAGCTTGGAGGCTCGACCCAGGTGACGAAGGACATCCCCTGTCGGGGGTGTCGGGCGTTAATAAGCCCATCTCCAAAGTTCCTTCTTCTTCTTCAAAGGAAGAGAAGAACAAGGAGAAGGTGGGAGAGACGATATTCAAAGTCACTCTCCCATCTGATTTCATGGTTAATGACGTCCTTGAAAGGGACGTCATTTTTCCGCACTTGGAGAAATTTCTTCTCCCGACCTTCCGTGATCGTTATAACGAGTCTCGGGTTGAGGATACGGGAGCACATGCCGCCGGTCTTTCTTTCATGGTAAGCTTGTATTATTTTTATTTTCTTTGTTATTTAATGGTTATGTTTTTTAACCTTTTCTTTGCTGTCTTGTAGGCTTTTCAAGCCTGTCTGAGCTTTTACGCTCAGACAGAAGGTCTTAGGGCGACCTTCCCTGATGTAGAAAAGAGGGCTGACGAGGCTCTTAAAAAAGAGAAGGTCGCCTTAGAGGCGGTCGAGGCCGAAAAGAAGAAGGTTGAAAGTCTCAAGGCTAAACTTGTCGAAGCTCAAAGTGAGACGATCAAGTTCAGGGACCACGTCCTTGAACTTGAGGCCTTAACGTCCAAGCTGGAGATAGAGAAAATAAAAGCCACCACTAACGTTGCGGCTTCTGCTGATGAAATCGCATCTCTTCAAAAGAAAGTCGAGAGTTTGGAGGGCGACGTCAAGGATTTGGAAGAGGAAAATCAGCAACTTGAAGCCTTTTCCCGTCTCACAGCTAGGGCTGCTTTGATGAGGCGTCATCTGAATGGGAAGAATCCCATGGCGTCGACCGCTGAATAGCTCAAGACTTATCTTGAGAATGTGGGGACTGAAAGAGACCTCGATGAGGATGACGAATTGGATGGGAGCGAAGGAGGAGAAGAGGAGGTGGCAGCGGAGGAGACCGTCGTCGTCCAAACGCAACCTGACGCCCCTCCTACTTAGGTTCTTTTTACACCTTTCTTTTTGAAGGTCGATCGTATGTGGTCGTCCTTTAGATTCGTAACTTTAATATTTAATAGACGTTTTTCTTGCTTATCGACGTTTTATTCTTTATTTTAATCGTACGTCAAAAAATCGAAGACTGCATCACATCGAGAATTCACCCATACCATTATTTATAAATAAACCAACTGAAACTTTTGATCGTCCTTGGGCAATTTATCATAATAGTTCTTGGGTCTATGTATGGAATACCAAGATGCATAATTTAACCTCTGTCACTTATATCGAACACATACAGGTGACCGCATGAGTTTTACTCGACACGAAAAAATGTCTTAAATAAGTCGTGCGTCCCTGCGAAAAACAATATTAGCGGGGTGGTCGTTGGTTTGACCAACGACCCTCCGATGCTTAAGTCAGTAAATTTTCTTAAAAAATAATCGAAGGAACTAAATATGAAATTTAAAAGAAATACCTCTTTAGATGAACTACATTCCAACTTCGTGGGACATCTCGACCATCAGAGGTTTGGAGTCTATAAGCTCCTTTACCCACGATACCAGAGATTTGATAAGGCCCTTCCCACTTAGTGGAAAGTTTACCTGCATTAGGTTCTTGAGTGTTTTGAAACACACGTCTCAAGACGTAGTCACCTTCTTGAAAAACTTTGACCTGGACATTTTTATTGAAATGTCGCTCGACAGCTTGTTTCTGCGATGCCATATGAATGTGGGCAGCTTCCCGAAGTTCCTCTAGGGCGTCGAGATCATAACTTAGATCGACTAAGTTATGCTCAACTGACGTATGTCTTGAAGTCGGTAGTCGTACCTCAATAGGTAACACAGCTTCACATCCATAGACTAAGGAAAATGGAGTCTGTCCTGTGGACGTACGAGGTGTTGTACGATTAGCCCATAGAACGGAAGGCAATTCTTCCACCCACTTTCCTTTGGCAGCTTTAAGTCGTTTCTTGAGTGAATTAATGATAGTTTTATTGCTCGACTCAGCTAAACCATTCGACTGTGGATATCGAGGCGTCGATGTTACCAACTTGATGTTCCTTTCTTCACAAAACCTTCGCGTTCGGTCACTGATGAATTGTGTCCCGTTGTCGCACGTTATTTCAGATGGAACTCCAAACCTACAAATGATGTTAGTCTGGATAAAAGAAACGACTTCTTTATCCCGGACTTGGGAAAAAGCCGCTGCTTCGACCCATTTAGAGAAATAATCAGTTAAAACTAAAAGGAATACCTTTTGCCCGGGAGCAGGTGGTAGTTTCCCAACAATATCCATTCCCCATTTCATAAAGGGCCATGGGATCAAAGTCGAGTGCAAAGGTTCAGAAGGTTTATGAGACATACCTGTGTGTCTTTGACATCTGTTCAAGTAAGGTCGTACCTCTATATTCTTGATTCCTAAGAAGACAGAAACCCATGTCTGGTTGATGAGCCATAACCATGTAACCAGAGCGTGATTAACAGAGACTCATGGTCTAGGCCAAGGCTTAGTAGAGGATCGTTGCCACCCCATCTGATGGGTTCTGGCATGGTTGTCTGACAGATAAGCTTCCATTTTATCATCGGGCAATTGATCGTGCTCTAAGTAATTTCGAATGTCGTCCGACCAAGAATTTTCCTCTTCAATTGGTGCGACTGAAATATTATCATCCTCTTTGATGGAAGGGGTTGCAAGATGAACTATTGGGCGCCAAACTGTTTATGCCAAAAATCTCCCAAGGAAAATTTAAGGTAAATGTGGAGCTTAATCCAACCAAAGAAAGTAACGACAATAATCGTACGACTAATAGGAATAAAATAATTAAGACAAGAGAATTGGTGACGCGGAAAACCCCTAAAATGGGTAAAAACCGCGGACGAGTGTAAGTCGTCGTGCACTATGGACGTCAATCAGGGACGTCGTCCTTAAGAACAAATGTTACAAATGAAACGTAATATAAAACAATTCAATAAAGTTAACTTGATCGTGCATCGTATGTAATCAAACTTCTATCGTGCGTCGTACGACAAACAGCAGAAGATCCTATGAACTTCAAGAGAAATTGAGTGAGCTTGAAAGTGTAATTTGTCAGTTTGCAATGTCCGAGCCTCAGATCCCCAAATATGAAGTTCAATCTTCATATTTATACTCCATTCGTCCGTTAGTAGGTCTTGAATGCTTATCTTTAAGAAAGTAGCCGTTTTGATTGCGTCCGTTATGTCTGTTGCTATTGATGATGAATTCCGTTATAATCTTTGGTCGTAAATATCCTTTAAATCCTGCATTAAACATAATATAACGTATGCTATAAATTAGTAACTGAAATCATGTCGTACGATAGTATTCGTTGGACGGATATTTAAACGTTTTAGTCGAGGTCGCCTGAAGATAGTTTCAGTTAAAACTAAAAGGAATACTTTTTGCCCGGGAGCAGGTGGTAGTTTCCCAACAATATCCATTCCCCATTTCATAAAGGGCCATGGGATCAAAGTCGAGTGCAAAGGTTCAGAAGGTTTATGAGACATACCTGTGTGTCTTTGACATGCGTCGCACAACTGTACATACCTGGTCGCATCTTGTCTTAATGTTGGCCAATAGTAACCTTGTCTAGATATCCGGTTGGCTAAACTGCGGCTTCCGGAATGATTTCCACATTCACCATCGTGCATATCCTGTAAGATTTTGTGTACTTGCGCCTTGCTGGTGATACACCGCAAATTCAGACCAGTTGAAGATCGTCGATACAATTGTCCTCTGATCATAACGTACCTCGACGCTTTGAATCTAATTTTTCTCGCTTCCATTTTATCATCGGGCAATTGATCGTGCTCTAAGTAATTTCGAATGTCGTCCGACCAAGAATTTTCCTCTTCAATTGGTGCGACTGAAATATTATCATCCTCTTTGATGGAAGGGGTTGCAAGATGAACTATTGGGATATTGTCGAATGTCGTTCGACTAAGTGCTGACCCCAAATTGGCTAATGCATCGGCTTGAGTGTTCTGATCTCTTGGTATTTGCTCGATTACGAAGTGACTGAACTTCTTTGCTTCTTCTTTGACTATTTTATAATAGGCAATCATCCTTGAATCTTTTGCTGCGAATTCTCCATTGATTTGGTTAACAACTAGGGATGAGTCACTTCGGACATGCAGACGTGTTGCCCCCAAGTCGTGAGCAATTTTGATTCATGCAATCAATGCTTCATACTCTGCCTCATTATTTGTTGCTTTGAAATCGCACCGTATGGAGTATACTATTTTGCCCCCTTGTGGGGACTGCAGGACGACACCCAAGCCTGTGCCGCGTATATTCGCCGAACCATCAACGTCGAGCGTCCAAGGAGTGTCGTGCAAAGTCGCCACAATTAACTTGTCGGACGTTGTCGTACTTTCTAGCTCTGGACTGAAATCTGAGATGAAATCGGCTAAGACCTGTGACTTGATCGCCGTTTTGGGCTTAAAATCCAGATCAAAGTTACTGAGGTAAATGCTCCATTTAGCTAGTCGTCCTGTTAATTCGGGTTTTCTTAACACAGACTTTAAGGGAAAGTTAGTTACCACAATTATAGGATGTGACTCAAAATAATGTCGTAGCTTTTTAGCAGCCATGACTAATGAAAGTAAGAGTTTTTCTATGGATGAATATCTGGTTTCTACGTCTAATAGAGTTTTACTTACATAGTAAATTGGCAGTTGTCGACTGTCGGTTTCTCGTATAAGAACTGCACTTACCGAATTAGTGCTAACAGCTAGATAAAGTTGAAGAGTTTCACCTTTCTCAGGTTTAAAGAGGAAAGGAGGCGACATCATGTAGTTTTTGAGTTGCTGCAACGCTTCTTCATGCTTGTCCGTCCATTCGAACCCTTTATTCTTTCGCAGGACATTGTAGAATAAATGACACCTGTCGGACGACCGAGAAATAAACCGGTTCAGTGCTGCTACACGTCCTGTAAGACGTTGGACTTCTTTAAAGTTTCTAGGCGATTTTAGCTCGACAATTGCTTTAATCTGTTCTGGATTAGCTTCGATTCCTCGTCGTGTGACCATATAACCGAGAAATTTTCCAGCTCGAACTCCAAAGGAACATTTCGTCGGATTCAACTTCATTTTGTATTCACGCAAAATGTCGAACGACTGCTTCAAATGTCCGATATGATCATCCGCATGTTTCGACTTGACAAGCATGTCATCGATGTACACTTCCATAGTATCGCCCAAATGTTCTTTGAACATCATATTCACCAATCGTTGATATGTCGAACCTGCATTTTTAAGACCAAAAGGCATTACTTTATAACAATAAATACCTTTATCCGTCATGAAGGTTGTTTTCTCCTGGTCGTCAGAATGCATTAATATCTTGTTATACCCAGAATATGCATCCATGAACGTGAGTAGCTCATGTCCTGCTGTAGCGTCGACCATAGAGTCGATATGTGGCAATGGAAATGGATCCTTCGGGCAAGTTTTGTTAAGGTCCGTGAAATCAATGCAGACTCGCCATTTGCCATTTTTCTTTTGGACGACTACAACATTAGCAAGCCAATCTGGATACTTGACTTCTCGTATTTTTCCTGTTTTAAGTAAATTATCAACTTCGTCGTTGATAACCTTATTCCTCTCAGGAGCAAATTTTCGTCTTTTCTGTTGAACGGGTTTAAATGATGGATCGATGTTGAGTTTATGAGAAATAATACTCGGATCGATACCCACCATGTCTTAGTGAGTCCAAGCAAAACAATCATAGTGGTCCTGCAAAAAAGAAATTAATTGTTTTTTGAAGGAAGGGTCGAGCGTCAAACCTATATAAACCATCTGGTCAGGCTTATCCTGGTTTAGGACGACAGCTTCTAAGCGATAGTCGTCGTTAGTCCCAGGAACGTCCTGATTCTGTAATTGCTATACTGTCTGCTTCGGGGGCTTCAAGGAAACTTTGTAACATTCCCTAGCAACCTTTCTTTCGCCTTTGATTTCTTGTACTCCCCATTGCGTAGGAAATTTCAGGGTTTGATGATATGTCGAAGGCACAACCTTCATGTCATGAATCCAAGGTCGCCCAAGAATAACATTATAAGCTGATGAGCAATCGACGACATTGAATTTTGTCTGTCTGTTGATTCCTTTAGCATATACTGGGAGTGTGATTTCTCCCATGGTGTTTGTTGCTCCACCATCAAACCCAACGAGTGTAGTCGAACGTCGTGTAATCTCGGATTTGTCGATGCCCATTGCTTTCACTGCATCAAAAAAAATAATGTTAGCTGAACTACCTCCGTCAACGAGTATTCTTTTGGTTAGACAATTCCCAATGCTCAATTGGATAATTAGTCCGTCATGATGTTTCTGATGTACGTCATCGAGATCCGCTTGATCGAACGTCAAGGGCATAGCTTCCAGTTCTACGTCCTCTTTGAGTCGTGCTTCCTTCGGAATTGGTCGATCATCAGGACCGCGACTGGCATGTCTTTTAGCGGCTGAATAGGTGGTCCCACAGATATCAGAACCTCCGGTGATACAATTAATCACTTTAGCGTGTTCTGGGGATGCGGGACGTGCATCTTTATTTTTCGTCAATTCTTGCAAGTAACCTTTTGAATTAAGCCAGGACAGCTCTTTCTTGAGGGCGATGCAATCATCCGTCACATGACCGAAGTCATTATGGAAATCGCACCATTTGGTTTTGTCCTTCTTGTCATTGTCTTTGTCACTTTTCTTTGGCCATCGTACGTTTTGCTGAAGTTGCTTCAAGGATATGACGACGTCTTTAGCTGATCCAGGAAAACCATAAGATGATACCTTAGGATACTGGACAGATTTAGAAGTCGTCGGTCCTTTCTTTTCAAACCTGACATTTGAAATCTGCCTAGTAGGCTCCGATCGATTGGTCGACTTGGGTTTGAAGTCTGGCTTTTTAACACCTAGGCTTTTTCGGTCGCCCGAGTGTTTATTTCTGAAAGCAAGGTCATCCTCCACCCTCATATGGGCAAGTGTTCGTGCTCGTACGTCTTCAAAGGTTTCTGGAGGATACTTTGTAAGATCGAGATACAACCCAGAACTATCGTCCAAACCTCGCTTGTCTGCTTCGATTGCTGTTTTTACGTCGCAGTTACGGATACTAATCATCTCCGCATTGAACCGATTAAAGTAGCCCCGGATGGACTCTCCAGTTTTCTGCACGACGTAATAGAGGTCGCTCGTTTGCTTCTCCATTTTTCGGCTACTAGCGAATTGCTGAGTGAATTGATTCACCAATTCTGCAAATGACCCGATAGTTTTAGGTTTGAGATTAATTAACCATTGTAAAGCTGCTCCGGTCAAGGTCGCCCCAAAACTTTTACACATGCAAACTTCTTGGAACTGGTACGGTATTGAGACAGTCCACATAAGTTGTTTGTATTGAGCGACGTGTTCCGTTGGATCAGTGACGCCTGAGTACTTTGGATTGAAGGTCGGGATGCTGTATTTCTTTGGAACATCTACTAAGGCGATCTCATCAATGAACGGTGACGCCTGAAATCCTGCACGTGGCTCGACATCAACTGGAACTGCTGCCCCCGACAATTTGGCCAACATCGACAGGACACGTTCATTCTGTTCTTCCAGGAGCTTTAGTATTTGTGCAACGGGATCTAAAGGAACACCATTTGAAGTACCCAATGGAATATGGCCAGACCTATTGAAACTAGTCTGCTGCGAGGCATCAGAGGCATATCCATTGAATGGAATCGAGGCCATAGGCATAGTTGGGATAGCGAAAGTCGCAGGATTAATTGATGGTGGTCGAGGATAATTAGGTAATGGAGGAGGCATATTCCAGGCACCAACGTAAGCATTCGTAGTCCCCGTCACATTATTTCCACTTTGGTTTCTCAGATGCTCGATGGTTTCAGCTGCCTGTCGAGCTTGAGTTGTTAGGGCGTCGATACGAGCACGGGCAACAGTCAATTCCATGTTCATTTGGGCCACGATATGATCTTGAGTTCCCTGGAATGCCATTATCCTGAATAACTGGAAAAAAGGGGACTAAGAGAAAAAACGTTAGTCCGTCGTAAGATTATTGAAGATTTTCTTTGGATGGGGCCCCACGGTGGGCGCCAAACTGTTTATGCCAAAAATCTCCCAAGGAAAATTTAAGGTAAATGTGGAGCTTAATCCAACCAAAGAAAGTAGCTTGAATAATCGTACGACAATAAGAAAATAAACAAACAAGAGACAAGGGAATTGATGACGCGGAAAACCCCTAAAATGGGTAAAAACCGTGGACGAGTGTAAGTCGTCGTGCACTATGGACGTCAATCAGGGACGTCGTCCTTTAGAACAAGCGTTACAGATGTAATACTAAGTAAAACAATACAATAAAGTAAAGTCGGTCGTGCGTCGTCCTTTGGTCGTGCGTCGTGTAACAAACAACAATAAGCTTTATGAACTTTGAGAGAAACTGAGCGAGCTTGAGAATGTAATTCGTGAGCTTGTAAAATCTGAGAATCGGATGTCTGAATGTGAAGTTCAATCTTCATATTTATACTCCAATTGTCCGTTAGCAAGTCTTGAATGCATATCTTCAATAAAGTAGCCGTTTCGTCATGATAGCGTCTGTTATGTCTGTTGCTATTGATGATGACTTCCGTTATAATCTTTAGTCATGAATATCCTTTAAATCCTGCATTAAACATAATATAACGTATGCTACAAATTAGTAACTGAAATCATGTCGTACGATGGTATTCGATGGACGGATATTTAACCGTTTTAGTCGAGGTCGCCTGACGAAAGAGCGTCCTTTACCTTGTGTCGTACGACCATAGTCTGTTGGATTTTTTACCCAAACAATAAAGAAAAGTAAAAGAATTAAAATACTCATAAGTTAACTAATTATTTTAATTAGATTTAGTTAGAAGATTGAAATTAAAACAAAATGATAATTATAATAACTAAAACTGTAATTAATTTAAAATAAAAACTGAGGGGTTATTTGTTTACTTCTTAATGGTTTCATTAAGAGGTAACATTTGAATCGTTAAGAAGTAAATCTTGGTTGGCAAAAAAACTGTCATTCTCTTAATGATTCCAAAACCTTCTGAATGATTTTGTATCTTAGCGTTCCCTTAATTATTAAGAACCCTAGATTATGCTGAATAATTAGCAAACAACCGTATTTCATTTTATACTATATTATAAGAAGGTTTTTAATCATTCTAACCACTTAATCATTTTACACAAAATAATTCAGCAATGGCAGCCCGCGAGAGTTTCAACCCTAAGGGTGCGTTTGGTACGCAGACTGGGTAGGACAGAACAAGACAAAAAAATAGTCCCATGTTTGGTATGCCATGGGACAAAAATCACATGGGACAACATGAGACAAAAATCAAATTTCATGGGACAAAACTTAAGTTTTTTTGTTCCAGATTAAATGTAAAATTACAATACTACCTTCTTTCAAACATATGATTTTAAACCTAAACTAAACGTGGGACAGACAGTTAGTCTCGTCATGTCCCGTTCCGTCCTGTCCCATCCCGTCCAGTTTGCGTACCAAACGCTACCTAATGTCTACCATTAATTAAATGAATACGGTTTAGTTTGAGCTGACAGTCATAGAATTAATACGTAAGTGATTATAACCTGAGACCTTTTTGTTTCTCGACTATTCTATTCCAACTTCCAAAACCCATATTCATACATCCCCATCCTCCTCCCTCAAGGTATTTGCAGACATTCAAATGCCTCGTAAAGTTTAGTTTCACTCGCATCTCTCTGCAACAGGGGCAGAGCCAGGATTGGGTTCGAGAGGGAGCATCAGTTATAAATGAATAAAATAGATGATGAATCACCGAATGTTTCTCCTTTTATTAAATATTTAATTACCATGGTTGTTTAATGTACAGATCAAACTAAAATCAACCCTTAAAATCGAGTCGGTTAAAACTTAACAAATGAACAGTACTAGAGAAGTAACAAATGGGTAACTAATGAACAGTACTAGAGAAGTAACAAATGGGTTGCACCGGTAGCCATACAGAAGCTGATTTAGTCAACACGTTATAAAATAACGGGTACAATTTTATTAGGAATAAAAAACATACTACATCATTTGTTTGCATTTATTAGAAGAACCATCAAATTGTTTCTATATAGTTTAATGTAATATGCGTATGATTTTTCGCTATTTTGACATGTCTTGTCACATAAATTAGGTAACAAAATCTAGAAATTAACACAAATTCTATTAATATTGACATTTAACTTGACATGGAGATTGAGATAAATAATGTTGATCAAGATAATAATAGTTATTGATTAAAGGGTTTGATTTCGTTGAGAAGTTGAGTTAATCGTGAAAAGTGGTTATCGACCGTTTGATGAAAAATGGATGCATATTAGGATGAGATGCACCGAAATGCACCGGATCAATTCTCTTCAAAGCTGCAATTCATGGGAGGGATTGAGATTAAAAGAGATCAACGGTTCAGATCCACTTCTCACCGTTAACTCAACTTCTCAAACGATCATTCACCTTGATTAAAAGCATTTTATATATTTTTAATTTCACAAAAAATTTATACATTAAATTAAAATAATTATCTTGATTCCTAATTTTTTGACGAAATAACATTTAAAGATATAAATTGATTTAAATTGTAATATTCATTTTAGAAAAAAGTTGAGTCATTTTTAAAAGTTTATTAAAATACAAGGCTTTAAATATAAATCTACTCATACATATCACTTTTACCATTTTGACCAAGCTCCCACGTCTCCGGTATGCACATGCCTCCTATTCCCTATCTTCTCAGCCGCCCTATATCTCTGCAGTTCCTCGAATTCTCTTAATACATGAATTTTTTTTCAGGTTTGAGGGGGAGCAATTGCACCCTCTCGTTCCTCTGTGGCTCCGCCACTGCAGTCTGCTATCTATATTCTTCATATCATATTCAAACATATTCAATGAAATCTTGATACCGAGAACCCTTTTTACAGTCTTGAATGAACGCCTCATGGCTTTGGAAAACCCCGAAGGTAATAGCATTTCTCAAGGTTTTATTCTAAGCATCATCATTATCATCAGGTTGAGTATAAGTTTTGGGGTGTTTTTGTTTTTCTGATTTTGGTGGGTTTTCATGGATTTTTAGGAAAAACGGGTTTTCTGTTGATCGACGGTCCGATTTTAGGTCGATGGTTCCTTTGAGATTCGTCTATTTTGTGGGATTCTAGGTCGATGGTTTTCATGGATTTTGCACCTTTTTTTATTGTTAAATCTTGACTCGTTTTTTGATTCTAGGTTCTTTTGGGATTCGTCTTTCTTTCTTGTTTTCTGAGTTTCTATCTTTCGATGAGACTCTTTTGAATTGTTCTTCTTGGTTCTTGAGGCCTACATTCTGTTTTCGCTCATGATGGCTCCGGTTGATTTTTGAGTTGTTATTGTCTCTATTGCTAACCTTTGTTTGTTACATGATATTGAATGTTTGGCTTATTTATTGAATATCTTTTTTCTTTCTGCTGCGCCTATTTGCTGGAAGAGCTTCTGTTTGTTTTCTGGAAACGTGCTTTTGTTTCTGCTATGTGCTTTTAATCCTTGGCAGACCTTCAACTCGAGTGGTTTTTTCTTACTAGTGTGTGTATTACCTGCATTCTTTCTGTGGGTGTTAGTCATGACTCGTGAAGTTGCTATTATTATTCCTAGTTCCTCTCAAATTTCCAAACTAGACTTTGCTGACCCACTTTACTTGCACCTAGGTTACACTATTGGCGTGTCAATTGTAAATCTGAAATTAATATATGTGTGTGTATATATATATATATATATATATATATATCTATACTATATTATAAAGATGACATAAAAAACTCTTAATTACAACTTACTAAGCTTTATGTACTATAATTTAAAGCTACCTAATTAAAATCTCTTAAAAAAAACTACTAAAGCCTAATGTACTACCTGTAAAACTTTTAACCCTAATTAATATATTTCATCTTTATCTCCCAAAATCTTTATCTCTAATCCCCAAACTCTAAAATTATGAAATTTGAGTTCTGATAAACATAATCAAAACATGATAAACATCTCAATTTAAGTATAAAAAATTTAAAATATATAAGATAATTAATGAATTTTAACAAACTACTTCATTTTTTTATATAAAAAACATTATATTGTTAAGCCTAAATTAAACAAATTTATATATAAAAAAACATTATCACTTAATAAAAATCATCCAAAATCGTACTGTAATCAATAAAAAATAAAATTAAACATTAAAATCGTGATGTATTAATTATTATGTACTATTATTTAATGTTAATCTACTTAAAATCTCTTCAAAAACAATTAATGAAGCAATATGTACTATTTTTAAATGTTTTTAACCCTAATTAATAAATTTCATCTTTATCCCCCAAAATTCTTATCTCTAATCCCCAAATCCTAAAATTATGAAATTTGAATTCTGATAAACATAATCAAAACAGGATAAACATCTCAATTCAAATATAAAAAATTTAAAATATATAAGATAATTAATGAATTTTAACAAACTACTTCATTTTTTTATATAAAAAACATTATATTGTTAAGCTTAAATTAAACAAATTTATACATAAAAAAACCATTATCACTCAATAAAAACCATCCAAAATCGTACTGTAAATCAATAAAAAACAAAAAATAAAAATAAACATTAAAATCGTGATGTATCTCGCTGCATTGCACGAGTACGCTTCTAGTATATTATAAAGATGACATAAAAAACTCTTAATTACAACTCACTAAGCTTTATGTACTATCATTTAAAGCTATATACTTAAAATCTCTTAAAAATAACTACTAAAGCCTAATGTACTACCTGTAAAGTTTTTAACCCTAATTAATATATTTCATTCTTATCCCCCAAAATCATTATCTCTAATCCCCAAACCCTAAAATTATGAAATTTGAATTCTGATAAACATAATCAAAACAGGATAAACATCTCAATTTAAATATAAAAAATTTAAAATATATAAGATAATTAATGAATTTTAACAAACTACTTAATTTTTTTATATAAAAAAATTATATTGTTAAGCCTAAATTAAACAAATTTATATATAAAAAAATCATTATCACTCAATAAAAACCATATAAAATCGTACTGTAAATCAATAAAAACAAAAAATAAAAATAAACATTAAAATCGTGATGTATCTCGCTGCATTGCACGAGTACGCTTCTATTACTACATTAATAAGCATTTAAGCAAATGTCTTAAAGACAAGTTTTAAAGCACCAAGTACTACCAATTTATGCATTAAATTCAAAAATCTCTTAAGTACATCTCTATATGCTTAACATACAAGTATTTGATGCAAGGATTTTCAAATCAGCATACCCATACCTAAAGTACATGCCAACCCATACTTTCCCTTCTCCTGTTTCACGTCTCACATCTCAGAGCCATACCTGTTTGTTTTCTTCACACGCTTTCTTCCTGATATGGAGAATCGTATCATCTCTTCCGCTTCCTTCTACCTTCTTCCTGCTACTTGTCTGCCAGATATTATTGCTCCCTCCCTAAAATCTATCAACATACCTCATGAAATCTCTCAGAATTCTTAATGGTTGTTCACGCTTGTGTTCTTGTTTTCTTGAGGTTGCTTTAAATCCAATGACTGATGCAAGTATTTTGGATTTTGAAGTCTCTTATGGGGTTTTCAATACATTTTTTAAAGATTTCAGAATGTGAAATCACGAGAATCATATTTGAAATTTTTGCTAAAGGTTTTGGTTAATGTTTTTGATTTTTAGGGTTTTCGAGCAGAGTTCAAAGAACTGAGATTAAAGCAGGTGATCGTATCTACACTTATAGAGCTGTATTTGCTTACTCTCATCATGGTATCAAATCGATCTCTTTTTCTTGTGTTCATGTGCTAATTCTACAATTTTTTACCTATTTGGAATGCTGACATGACTTTGTAAATAGGTATTGTGTTTGCACGGAATTTGTGTTAACCCTAATTCGAAGCTCCCAATTTCATTTCTCTAAATAAAACCCCATAATACCATATCGTTCTCTTATACTTTCTTCATCTTGATTTGCTACTGATTTTGAAATAATATTGTTTCTGAAAATCTTCATTTAGGGTTTCATTTACCTCTATTTTAAGCGGTATTCAGAGAATCAATAAACATGAAGTGAAAATCTTCAAGGTGATTTGAGTTCTATGAACATCTAACTATAGCATCATATATAAAGTATGTATTTCAGGTGATTTGAGGTTCGATTTTTCTGCTCTTTGTTGTATCCATTTCTTAAATTTTCATATTGGAATCTATTTTGATATGTTTGAGTTTAGTATTAGTTGATTTTAATTTTTAGTTGTTGAGTAGAAACAAGTTCTATTTTTTGCTTATAAAAGGGTAGATACATACAGGTTCTATTTGTTGATTCTAAAAGGTAGAAACAGGTTCCCCAAAACCATGGTTACGAGTTATACATCTGTTGGTTTGTTGTATCGAAGCTTTCTTGAAAATTTTCTATCAATTGCTTTGTGAACGAACACATATTGCTTGAATTTTTTTTTCTTGAAATCAATTTGTTTCAAACATCGATTCTTTTGGTACCCCTGCAAACACGCAAACACACAGGAATTCCACCTGTGGTTACAATACTGGATATGGGAATGGGGGTGCAAGCTACCAGCAAGGGATTCAAGAGGGGGGGGGGGTATGCCAATAAATCCGGTTCATCTCTCTTTTCTCTCCAATTTCAATTTCTTCTCTTCTATCCGATTTCAATCTCTTCTCTTACAATAAACCATAAACAGTGTGAGACAGAGAAAGAGATCGATCACCGCTGATCAGAGTTCCATAAGCTAGGGTAAGATTTTACGCCATTAATATTCACCTTTGATGCTACGTTGTTTGATCTTCGCCCCATGCAATTTTATTTTCTTCATGTTTCTACCTAGAATTCATGGCACCTCCTATAATTTACAAAGTTTATATTTATTTGGTATTTGATGTTGTCCATCAACGGTTTGACAAAATGTTTCAATAGGTGTCAGATTCGCTTTTGTTGAGGGTGCTTTTGAGATTTGAGCTTTAAAGGATCAATCAACTAAGGTATGCTCATATTCAACTGATTTTCTATGCATTACTGGTAACTTACCACCCAAGAGATATTAGAGGCATTAAACCAGTCTAAACATGTGCCTATTCATGCATAAGCATTCATAGGGGAGGGGGTCATTAAGCATTGTGATTTCTGCTTTGCGAGCTACGATTTCTGCTACCAGATCATGGATTCATCCCTCACAAAGGACCTGCAGGTACGATCAGCAACTTCTGATCTGTATACATGCTACATGCATGTCCTTTTATACATGTTGGTTTATCCAAGTATTAGATTGTAGTTTTTGTGGAAAAGCATTTCAGAATTTTCCAGACTTAAATCATAGTTATAATTAGTTATGTTTTTGAGGAATTTGGATTTCGTGAAAGGACTTGGAATTGAAGTGATTTGGGTTTGGAATCATTGATGTGTTTGGTTTGTAGGATTTGGAATGGAGTTATATTTCGTTATTAGTTGTCATGCATCAAAACATTGATTGCTATCTTTGCTTTCTTTTTCTTCTGAAGGCGAGTACATCAGCAGGTCCTTCGAACTCCAAGTTAGTTGAGCAATTCCTAGGGATGGGATTCCGTGAGCAATGGGTTACAAAAGCAATTGAAAAAAATGGTATATGATAGGATCATTTCGTTTAATATTAGATCTAACTGGGTGAAGGTGATTTACAACTTTGTTCTTTCATATGTGTAGGGGAAGGTGACCATGAGTCCATACTGGAAACTTTATTTACATACCAGGTAAGCGAACTTTTTACTTCCCTGAACTATTGCGTCTGCTTATCCAATTTACATATAAACGCGAGCATGGTAGATCTGATTGCTGAACAGAAACCTCCCAAGAAATCATATAAGTAACTTTTTATCATATTTTTAGTGTGAAGCATCTAAATTGCTTATGTCGAAATAAGATTATGGAAACCTGAAATTTTCACTATTTGCAAAGTTTTGCATCTCAAAATTTAGTTGTGTGCATAAGCCTGTAAGGAGTTATCGATATTTTATTCTTGAAAAACAGTTGTTTGATGAACTTGAACAACCCTTATTGATAAAAAAAAAGTTCCTTATTTTTCCAAAGCATGTTCTATGCATATCACATGGTGCTATGATGTCAACTAATTCGATTGATCTCTATGTGGAGTCTGCTTTTGCAAAGCTTAAAAAAGCACGTAGATATATCTATTTATTTATTTTTGTGGTGCTCAAATTTTTCATTTTAACTTGAAACTACATTGGTGTGTGTGGCTAGATCTGCAAGTTTTACCAAACAACTTTTGTATATGACTCATGTCACCCGACTCACCTCAACTCTCCTCAGCAACAACGTGTAAATAATTATGACTTGTCTTCTGACTATGATGAAAGTCTTCTTGATGATTTCTATGCTTGGACATCAACTGAATTTCTTCTTTCTTGGTTGTTACCATGATGAAAGTTGCATATTACATTTTCTGAGATCTACTGCTCTCGAGAGGTCATAACCACCTCTTTTAATATACCCTCCTTCCTAAAATATATGTCCACATTGAAAAAGGTACACAAATTTTGAAATGTGTAATTATTACACTTTTAGTCAACTAAAAGACAATTTTACACTTATTTTGGGACAAACTAAAGTAGAAATGTGGACACTTATTTTGTAAAGGTTTTAGATCAAACCGTAACAAAGCTAAAGTACATGAAGTGCTACTTTAGCGGTGTTGGTAGGGAAATAGAAGATGTGTTAAGCATATATGGACAAGAAATAGTTAGAAAGGATATATATAAATAGAGAGAGAGAGAGTCGGGTTCAAACGAGAACAATGACCAGTTAAGAGAACACGAGAACGGTCAAATCACATATGATTTTACACTAAACCCGTGTAAAATTACCTATGATTACGCGTGACCTTGGTCGGCCAAGTTGCGCGTAATATATGCGTTGATCATGTTCCGCGATCGCATGTGATTTCAGTGCAAAATCACTTGTGATTTGGCCGTTCTCTTATTTTGACGACTACTCTCGTTTGATCCTCCCTCCCTCCTTCCCTCTCTCTCTCTCTATATATATATATATGTATAATTATTTTTTAGAATACTTGTTACGATTGAAAAGCAATTCTAAATTTCACATCTATCTTGTACATGAGAATATCGATTCTTTACCTGAACCTGAGAAAACATTAAAATCCTTGGTAGCTATGGGGTATACAGAAGAAGTGGCTTCAACAGCGATGGAAAGATGTGCGTATGTTATATTGAGCTTGTCATGTGTGCCATTGCCATTGCCATTGTTTGTTTTGTGTGGTGTTGGGTCATTAATTAGACTACTGATTTCTAACAGAGATAATTATACATTTTCAAAAAGAACTTGCAATTTTTTGTTACACAGGACGAGTTAAATAGTTTGAAGCTAAAAGAATGTAATTTTGCATTTCCTTTGATATTTTATGGGCTTATTTATCTCCAATCATGGCCGACTCAATAACACATCTAACCATCGATTATTATAAAAAAGGTCATGTAATCCAAGGTTTGGTTTTGGTCCCTAGAGGAAAGTTCAATTGCAAACTTGTTTTCCGTTGTGAACTGGGGAACAAAAGAGAGTACGACACGTGTCCCCATATTTCCCTATTCATCATGAATAATGAACATGAATTTTTTACAACATTCGGAATGAATGATACACCATTTTTGATTTATATCCAGTGAATGTCTGAGACACATGGTGTGCTCCAATGGAACTTGATCATTCATTAGCTAAAGTGAAAGAATTGAATTCCGTCCAATTCCTACCAACCAAATGCGTGGTCAAATTCCATTCTAATTCCTTCAAAGTCAAATTCCTTCAAAGTCAAGTTCCTTCAAATTCCTTCGATGAATCCAAATTCCATCAAATTCCATTATGCGAACCAAACTCCCCCTAAGAATATGAAGAACATTAAGCACGAGGTGTCGATCTTATCCTTTTAAGCACGAGGTGTCGATCTTATCCTATAAAGCATGAGGTGTCATGTTCCTATAAGAGTGCAACCTTGAAAGCAAGAAGAACAAGTACTTAATGCTTTGTGTTTACCTATAAATAGAGGATGAAGTGAAGCTATTAGGTTGATATCAAAATCATTCACTCACTCTCCCTTAATGCACTACTAAGCTTAAAGTAAAAGAAAAGCTAGGAGTAGTCAAGGTAAGTACGTTATGAGATTTACTGAGATACATACATGCTATATGAAACTATTTTATGCACTATGAAAGTTTTGATAAGATATTTTGATATGATTGTTGTACATGAAATTATGATGCATTTTATGATCAAAACATATAATGGCATGTTATGACACGAGCATATGCATTTGTGCATACAAAGCATGAAAGTTTTATACATGTTATGTATGACCATAATATCCAACGTACGGGTATAGAATGAAGAGACGTCTTGCAAACGAACCTTATGGGGCAGCCTTTTATGGCATACTTACATGTGAGAAGTGAGATCTCAAAAGAATGTTTTATGCATAAGCATGAGAAGTATTTTTCAAGCATTATGAAAGTTGTTTATCCATGAAACCATGACTACTTACTAAGCTTAAAGCTTATATACTTCGTGCATGTATCTCAGGTAAGGAGTAAAGAGAGATAGCATGAAGTAGTACTATTCTAGTCAACAACAAAGTTTGTTGTATTATAAGCTATGAAGTACGTTTCCGATGATGTTTTAACTCTGATGTAATAGTTAGATTTGCAAGAAATAAAGTTCAATTTAGTTCACATGCAAGCTTTGGTAGTATTAAAGGTTAAAGAAAGTAACGGTACCGATTTTGGAAACCGGGCGTTACAAGTTGGTATCAGAGCAAGGGTTTAAGTGAATTAGGTTTTGTAAACCTAGTCTTAAACCAATATCTAAGTATGTAAGTCATGACATGACTTGGTCAAGTTATTATATATCTTTACATTGTTGAAAATGTCAATATGACTAATAAATATTGCTAGTTAGGACAACACATAGATGAAAAGTTGAAGATAAAAGTCTTAGGTAGAGTTATGGTAATGTTGCATATGGACAGAAAGATGTTAAATGTCAAAAATAAGATAAGATGGAGCCTAGAGGTATAGAGGATGTACAGAAAATGTCAATATGGCTATGTTAAGATTTAACCAAGGTGTGTAGTATACTTAGTTTTGAGATGACTTAACTATCAAGGTTGATGAGATGATAGAAGGTTCTAAGGCCACACAGATAATTTAGATAACAAGGTACTAGGAAATATTGTGCAAGGATAATATGTATCAATCTATCACAGTGAAACAATGATCAAATTGTAAGGAGAAAATGTGGAATGGCTAGAGATTTGAGATTCTAGGCACACTTAATATGTGTTTAAGGAATCAAACTGGTAAGTGAATAACCAAAGTATTGATCGAATATAAGTTGCAAAAAGAAAAGAAAAAAGTCGTTCAAGTAGTTTGCAGTTTAGAGAACCATTTATACAAATTGAATGATGGAGGTTTATGGTTGTTTGAACTTTCATAGACATCATGAGTATTGTCAAGAGTATGTATGTTAAATAAACTGATACACGTAACAATTGTGTACTTTAAGATGAGGCCTTACAACGCAATCCACCATATGGAGGAAAATATGTTTTAGGTTTTGAAATTTCTATGGTTGAAATGTGACTAATAGAATAAGTAAATCCTGAAATCGTTGCTCATGAAGTTGTGGTTAAGTATGACAATTATAATGGATTATTAATTTACAATGAGAAGTATATAATGATGGAATGAGATACGCATGGAATAACATGAAAAGCTATAAGATAAGCATGAGATTCAAGAGTTTCCTAGGACGATAAGATCTTGCATTTAACCGAAAGATGGCCGTTGATTTTACGAAGGGGCTTGGCATAAAAAATGTTTAAAAAAATAAATAAATAAGAAAAGAGTCTAGATGTCGACATAAGGAAGTTCAGTTAAAAGTGGGATGGGAATAAGAAAGAACCAAAGGCAAATAAAATAGCATATGTGACAAACGAGGCCAAAGAAACCATTGGCATTGTTTCTTGTCAAAAATTATTTTATCCTAGTGTTATATGATTCAAGTACATCTAAAGCTTTGTTTCACTACTTAAATAGTGATGCTAAGAAACTAGAATAAGAGTTATGTAGTAGTAAGCTCATTGCTCACCGATAGTGGTCGGATAAAGGTTAAAGAAATTATTGAGGATTGTTAAACCAATCTAAATGGTAGAGTTACCTAGCTAAGTTGATATATTAAGAGATGGTTTCATTGCCAAAGAATGACGTTGAAGTACTATACAACTAAGATGTGAATTACATGTGTATAATGATGGATGGAAAGATGAAATAAAAAAATTCTCTCCGGCAAGATTAAAGTAAGACATGAAGGGACCGAAATGAAGAGTTATAGTTCTTATAGTAGCCATTATACGTGTTAGGCTATCGAACTAATCCGCAAATACAAAGTGTGTCATATTATTCAATCAAACTAAGTTGAAATGTAAGTATGATATAGTAAGTTACAAGATATTTTGAGTTTGTATACATCTAAATGGTAAGTAAGGGAATATAGTTGGTAACGACTTTTGATGTTATGGGAACAAGGTTGAAGATATCTTAGTTGATAAAATCAACTTCGTAGAAGAACCCATAGCTATCACTGATCACGAAGTTAAGAAACTTAGAAACAAGGAGGTGTCCTTGGTATTAGTTCGTTGGGACTATTGTCATGGATCAGAGGCAACATGGAAGTCGAATAAAAAAAAATGAGGAATTAATACCCACATCTTTTGAGTAAAATTTCGAGGACGAAATTCTTGTAAGAAGGGGAGAATTGTAACACCCTGTTTCTATATTAGTCAAATTTCAACATCTTAAGCCTTAAATACAAGAGTTATGATTTAATTAAGTACACAACAGTTTTCGGCCGTTGTAGCATCTATTAAGTAATTATATACTCAATGACAAGTGGCTTACAAGAGACTTACAATGCAGTTGCGTATAAAGGTCTGTATCAAGGTTTTTGACTTTTTTTCATGGATACATAACCTTAGAAAGAGAATTTATTCTTCAATCTATGAAGTAGTTGTTTGGCTTTGCAATGATAATCATTAAAGTTCATATATTGTAATTGGTCCTCTCTCTTACATTTACTCGAGTTTTGCATCCCGCCGCATTGCACGGGTACACTACTAGTATATATATATATATATATTCCATTTCGGTCCTAAAAAGGTAAAGAAAGGTTTGGATGTCGGGATGCTTGATTGATTTAAAAACTTAATTAAGTTTCATGAGATTATTCGAGATCGTTGAGCGAGTAAATATTTATAACGATAAAAGGTACTCATTTAAGATGATTTAGGTATTTCCACGATGGATTGATATATGTATTAATAAAAAGTGTTCGTTTGAGTATATGTTAGTTACGTTAATTGGCGATGGGTTAAAGTGTGTGTATATATAGATAGGGGTGGTATCAATTGGAAACCAAGTTTCATTGGAAACTTTGGAAACCAAATTTCAGCCATTTGATCTTTATAATCAATGGTTAAGATTCAATTGAATTATATATGGTAGTAAATTAATTAGTTTATTAATAATAAATAAAAATAATAGATGACAAGAGTAAATATGTCTTTTGATTTTGTGTCTCAAATATGGCAAGAAAGGTTTATTTTATTTAGATTACTTTAAACCAAAATAAAATTTCTCACGCAATCTAAATTTTGTTATTTTTTTTACTATGAAAACGAGGAGCATTTGTCTTTTCATCAAAAGAATCATTTTTCTTTTAAAATGTAAGAAAATATTTTTTTTAATTTCATTTTATTATAAAATTTCTCACGCAATCTAATATTGTGATGAAACAGAATGAATTTGTGGATTACAGATTTCATCAGGTTCATTGTGTTAGCATTATTGTTTCATAATGAAAATAGATTCATCAGGTTCATCGTGTTAGCATTATTGTTTCATAATGAAACATGATGAATTTGTGTCATTTTTGTTAACTTCCCATTTTTGTTTCATTACCTGTTCAGTTGCATATCCGTATATGAAAATAGATTCATCAGGTTCATCGTGTTAGCATTATTGTTTCATTATTACCATATATAAGCTAAATTAAATATCTCATTTTTAAATTAATCAATGATTATTATTACCATATATAAGCTAAATTAAAATTAAATAATTATTAATATAATAATAATAACAATTACCATATATATTATGAAATAATGTAAAAGACAAAAATAACCTTTTCAATTAAAAATAAAAATAAAAAAAAGAAATTTACTGATTGGTTGATTTCGGTTTCCAAAGTTTCCAATGTAATACTGGTTTCCAATTGATCGCTCCCCTATATATATATATATATAAAACGTTGTATGCATATATATATATATATGTATGTATGGATGTATGTATACATGAAGAAAATTCGACGTGAAAGAGACGACAAAAGAAATGGTTCGGGATGTTAAATCAAATCAAATGAGTATAGGCGTTATGAACGTGACACAAGTACTTAGAGTATGTTTTTAATGTATGTGTAGGAATGAGAGCGAGGAAAAGACGGATAAGCTACGCTAAGTCAAGGTGAGTTTCATGTGATTTTTGGATGTGGGATACACGTGGATTAATTGTTGATGTTTGATTCATGTTATTATATATATACTGATTGAGCATGCTATGTTATTATATATATGGTTGCATGCTAGTGATGTTAGATGTTCTATGATATGAGATATTTACGAGCATGTTATATTTTAACATTGAATGGATTGCATGTGCATATGACGCATATTTTACGCACGATTAAATCAAAATGAGGTGATGTGGTTGTAAGTGTGGGGCTCATTACCAGGACGCTGGTATTGGACGGTGGGAAACCGCAGATGATGATGATAGTCAATACATGTGCCGGAAGGGGTACCTCTGAGACTGCACTATGGGACGATAGTCGTTACGACCCTTCTGAAAATTTGGGGTGTAACATTTTGATTAAATGGCATCAGATGCAGTTGTAATTTCTGCATTTTTCAAAAGAATTATATTTAGAGATTCTTGAAGAACTAAAAGGAAAGATAGTTTCTTTTGATGGGGGTTTCGTTTGTTTACGCTAAAATTGTGAAAGAAACAAAAACATGATGTATGTGAGATGGGTTATTTAGTATCTTTAATGATTATTTGATCAATGAGATTTCAAATGGTGAAATAATTGAGCATGAATGGAATCAAATTTACTTCATGTTCTTATAATGTGATCCATATTTATCCTTTAATGTTTTGACACTAAATTTCTCTCGGTATGGATGAATATTGATGTGGACAGGATCCGACAATTCGTCCTTTGGTTGAACGAGACTCTGAAACTTTGCAAAGCTTGCTTCCCGAGATACCACTGTGGGTAAAGAACCCATATTTTGATCGGGTATGTATTTCGTGATTATAATGTTTTATGAAGACCCTTGGGGTTCCTCCCCTTGGACACCGGGAATTTTTCTGGCTGTTATCTTTAGGGCCCCATGGGATTAGTTGAGGTGCGTGCAAGCTGGCCCGGACACCCATGGTCACAAAAATAAAAGCGTTTTCTCAAGACTATCCTACATTTGAACCAATGTTGCACATGGCCTATAAGAACTTCAGTCTCTAATAAATATTTAATAGGAAAGGGGTAATTTAGTAATATCACACTTATCTCTAGCTTAAAAATTTGAAATAAGACTTTTCTTGTTACAAAGAGAAATTGTAAAGTTGACCCTTTCTTTGGGGATAGAGGGAGTATGATAAGTTTATTCCATATTTGGGAGGATGGCTTCTAAAGTTTCAATACTGCAAAAATTCTTATGAGAAAAAAAATAAAAAATGATGTTTGGCATTGTGTCAAGTCTGCATATCAAATGCGAAGTGTTCTAAAAACCAAACGGAACCAATATATCCCACATAAGTAGGATCTGGGGTTAGGATGTTTAGAGCAGAGACACCGTTTCCGTGAAGACCCCCAACGGTTTCCTTAATTTCGTAGTCCCTGTCTTCTTTTCTTATAAATGGGTCCCATTGTCCTCGACGTGTAGCTCAATTGGCCAAGGGGCAGAGCGACTTTGCTAAAATATACGACAAGCTCAAGTTCGAATCTTGCGGGAGACGGACTTGAACTCCTCCGCTATCCTCAGCTACTGATTCAACTTTGAAATGCCTCTTCACAATGTGGTTTCTAACCTAAGAGGCGGGTTCGGTGTCGGGCTGGTCAGAGTTGCCAATAATCAACCTTTTTGCTTGAATAAATGGGTCCCACTATCACATCCTAACTTTTCCTCGCACCATATAAATGGAATTTACTCACCTACGTAATGATAACTTAAACATTTGAAACAAATTGAAATGAAGTGTGTAATTCCAAGATCGATCTAATCTATGTGAGAGAAAGTAGAGAGAGAAAATGTATGATGCAAAGTATGTGTATTCTCAAGAATGCATAATCTCATTTTAAAACACAAAGGCCACAAGGGACTTAAATACCCTTAGTAATCATTGGCGCTCCGGTCTTCAAGAATGCAAAGTATGTGTATTCTCAAGAATGCATAATCTCATTTTAAAACACAAAGGTCACAAGGGACTTAAATACCCTTAGCTACAAGATTATAAATACAATGATTACTATAAAATCTGACTTTAACAATCTCCCCCTTAGTAATCATTGGCGCTCCGGTCTTCAATATAGGCTGTTACACCTAACTTCGAACTCAAATCAGAACTTCTAAGTGTCTTAGCGTAGCTTCTTGACTAAAAAAAAATTCTTCTCAGCATCTTTCAGTCTATGTTGTCTTTGCTGCCTTGACAAGACTGGACCAGTTTGTAATAAGCTTGATGGAACAATCGGTTCAGGAACATCAGCTTGTGCTCTAGACGACACACCTCTTTCAAATATACTCGAAGGAGCTGTGGTGGTCGGAGCTGGAACAACAGAAGGACTAGTATAGCTGAAGAAATAGAATCTTGAGCAGATAAACTTTGAACTCTGTCTCTTTAACTTCTCCCCCTCATGACCTTGATGATCTGAATCATCTTGGTCATGTCTACGCTGGAGAAGAGAAAGCTTCAGATTTGTAAAATTTTTACAATTCTTTTTTTTTTTGAATAAAATGTGTGTCTAGGATAAATTTTCAAGTTGCTTTGTTTATATATAAGTTTTATATGTTCATATTTCAAATCTTACAAAAATCGAAAAGTCTGCAAAACATGTTTGAAATTTTTGAGGACTGCTTTAAAGTTATGTAATTCGAAATATGTATAGTTTACAATGCTTAGAAAACCTAAAAAGTCAGAATTATGGATTGTAATGAAAATATAGGCTAAGCACTTAGATGTAAAACCAAGGGATTGAGATGAAATTTAAATATATAAAATACAGAAATCACTAAGTTTAAAAGTTTGTACCTGTGACCTTTCTGGTTTGGGAAAGTAAGTTCCGTGGGATGTTTGTCATCTGGTCCCCTAAGGTCAATTGGTCTGGGAGTGATCGAACCCAAATCCTTCTATAGAACCAGATCGAAAGTCATGTTCTACTGGTATAAATGGGTTTAAGATGTGTCGATGTAGCCTTTCTGATCTGGGAGAGTAAGTTCCAAGGGGTGCTTGACACCTAGTCCCCTAAGGCCAACTGGTCTGGGAGCGGCTGACCCAAATCCTGCAATAGGATCAGATAGAAAGTTACGTTTACGACATGTTTTTTACTTACAAAACTTCTTGATTAAAAAAAGATGCCAATGTGCACAAATTTAAAAGATGCCAAAGAGCACAACAATGTGAAGATGCCAATGTGCACAAATTTAAAAGATGCCAAAGAGCACAACAATGTGAAGATGCCAATGTGCACATATTATAGAAAGATGCAATGAGCACACATCTCATGATACTTGGTGATATTTTTAAGTTGCGATAAACCTATAAATTTGTGAAAGTCTTAATTTTTGACATCTTAGTGTGAGTAAAGGCAAAGTACTCTATTATATTTTTAGAATTACATTTACTTAAAGCTAATCAAAGTTCACATGCTAGCACACTGAATAGATCGATGAAAGTGTTTGAAACTGAACATGTATTAACTTGATATGCAATGAAACTTGTATCTGCATCCAAAAACACACACTTGATTTCAATTGATTGATGAATCTGTGATATTTGACTGAATAGAATTTAATTTGCATGGTGTTTAATTTTTTTTTATATATTTAGTTGTTTCAAAATACATATTCAGTATATTTTTCTTTTTACGATTGATGTTTCGATACTTGTGTTCTCATATCTGTGTAAGTGGGTCTGTGCATATTTCGAGGGGGAGTGAATAAGGAGAAAATTCTGAAAGAACATCTGATCATATCTCATTTCGAGGGGGAGTACATAAAGTTAAAGAGACAAAGAGTTCAAAGTTTATCTGCTCAAGATTCAGATTGGCTCTGGCTCTGATACCAATTGTAATTCCAAGATCGATCTAATCTATGTGAGAGAAAGTAGAGAGAGAAAATGTATGATGCAAAGTATGTGTATTCTCAAGAATGCACTAATCTCATTTTAAAACACAAAGGCCACAAGGGACTTAAATACCCTTGGCCAATACAAGATAGAAAAGCGCTCAGTACACAGTGTTAGCTACAGGATTATAAATACAATGATTACTATAAAATCTGACTTTAACAAAGTGCACCTGATGTTGCTATTGATTTTATCAAAATGCAATTCATTAGAAGTTACACATGTTTTATTACCTCATGCACTGTTGGTAACTCGTTTAAGCCACTCCACGTATATTGGATCCTACGTTCTTGGAGGGCAAAAACTTCATGGTTCAAGTTAGTTTGTGAACCAGAAAGTTGGATGGAGATCTTACCTTTGTCATCAATTGTGGTCAAATGTGTTTGATATTATTTATTTATACTCCTTACATTCGGAAATAAATGCATCTTTTGACTTAACACGTAATTTAAATTAAAACAAGCAATCGTTTCACTTGATCACCTCCATCATTGCCCTCTTTCTCCAAACACATACAAACCCACAAGCCCAACACACACTGTTTGATTACTCCGTAACAATCTCAAATAAGTTCACGTATTTTTTTGGCATCAGATTGAGGGAGAGACTAGTGTGCCTGTGTGAGAATCTCTTAGGGTTTCTTTTAGTTTCTTGTTTCTTGCTCACTTTTGTGCGTGCTTCTCTTTGTGTATTGTTATGTAGCTATGGTTCATATCATTTAAGTTCAGATGTATTATCTCTTGTTTACGTAGAAACCACATGGCATTACAGCTCTTCTAGATGAAGCTTGGTAAGTAAACCATGAGATGCTATTCTTCTCTTCGCTTTTCTATTTCCTTGCTATCAAGATATATGTGTGGTTGTCCTTCAACTTATTTAGTTCCATATATTTTCCACATGTTACACTCGTATCAAGTTTATTTCCTATGTGAATCCTTACTCGTGCCAAGTTTATTTTCAGTGTTAATATAAGGATTCCAACAAATCATCAAGTTCTCTTCAGTTGGTCATAGTTTAAGGTATATCTCTTACCCTTTCGCTCTCCCATCTTAACAACATGCACATATATACGTAAAACCTATTTTTCTTTATTATCCTTTTCTTTTCGTTAAGGCAACAACATATTGTAACTTTGAGTTAAATCTAGCCTTATTATATTTAATTTATTGTCTTATTTTTAATTTAAATTTTAGTTTAGTTGTTGAATTTGTTTATCTTGATTCATGTTCAATTAAGCATCATTAGATTTTTTTCGCTTTCGTGCTACCACTTTTAAAGAAAGGTTTTTGTGAACTTAAGTTTGTAAGTTATATTGTTGATCTTGGTTATGGGCAACACTTTCTATTCTTCTTGCTTTGACTTCACAACTTCATTTTTAACTTTCTAAAAGTAATGTCCCAACTTCATTTTTAACTTTCTAAGTAATGTCTTTTTCGTACTTGTTTGGTTTTGACTTTATCTTTCTTGTTAATTTGCATTATGGACGTTACCGTTGGCATTTTACGTAAATGGAATTTTGTGTGAAGAATCTATTTCATTTTTGTATTTATTGACTTGTAAATGCCTTTGATTTCCATTTCATTGTGATGAGAGAGTATATAAGCACACCTTTCTAGTACCGTTGAATTTGACTTTTATAATTTTTTTGTAACATGTATTTGTCTATGTGCAACTTTTTCTTGGCATTGTTGTTAAATTTCCTTTTTATGTTATTCTTGGCTTGTATGCATATCTTATTTTATATTTTGATAACGTGCTTGTGTGTATCCATATTGGTTTTTTATGGTTTTCACTTCCACACTTCTTTTCATTCTTTCTTTTTTGGTTGTGAGATTGCCCTTGCACGAAGTTTTCCATGTTGTGTTGTAGGGATATAATATGTGTTAAATTTCAAGTTTGTAATAATTGGATGTGTTTATGCATGACCATTTCCATTCTTGTTTATCTTAACCTTCAATGTACTAGGGTTTCCCTTGCACTAAGTTTTTGATTATGTTTTGATTGTGTTCAAAATTCTATGCTATTATTTGATTTCGACTATTCTTTTCTGTGGCGTTTTCACATTTCTTTGTGTATAAACATGGTCATGGATTTTGTGTGATGGTTTAGCTTGCCTAAATTTAAGATTATTGTTGATTTTCATCACCATGCTTCTTGAATCTTCGCTTATCAAGTACAATGTGCATGTTGGGTCATTCTTGTATCACGTGTATCTTGACTTCCATGTTTGTTCTATTTACTCTTGAATGTAACATGAGTTTTGTCTATTTGCAGTATATTTCATTCTTCTTGATTTTTTGTTTTAACTTACTTTTAACGGTCCTTAAATTTTGCATAATTATATGTGTTGAGTGTGTGTTCGACTTATATGCTATTATTTGAAGTCGAGTTTCTCATTATGGTACGTAGTCTTCGATCCTCTTCCACTAGTTTTGATTTTGACTTGAATACTAAACTTTTCAACCACCTTAAATATCCATTACTTGTTTGTTATTTGAGTACGTTTTTATTCATTAAAATCCCACCCCCTATAGTAAGTAGGAAATAAATATAAATGTTAAATTAACTAACATGTAGTATGTCACAACAAATAGGCACATCGCATTTATGGCACATTGATAGTTTCTTTGTTATACTTAGAAATGGGTGAATGTGGTTCCGTTGAACCCAAATTAACTTTTCTACTCTTACTCAAAGTTTGTAATATGAACATTGTTAAGTTATAAAATAATTGATACAAACACATGGCTTTTGGCCCAAAAGGATTAACGTCACGATATTCTTTGTGCATTCTACAAATGGCGTATGATTTTCTTGATACAAAATGTGAAATGCTACGAGTATTGAGAATGACAAAAGGAAATCCATCACGAGTATGAAAGATAAGGTCTTAAAAAGAAGGTTAGTTTTCATGTTCTTTAATTTGTGTTTTTTCTCGATACCTTTACGAATTTATCTGAGTTGATCCAATCAAAATAAACTTGAGTAATTAGTAAGACGTAAAAATTTATTGGTTTCTAGCTTATGTTTCTTGTAGGGTATCTATTCCATAGATGTAGGGCTCCATCAATGGAAGCAATGAATAGAACTTCTAAATGGAAGACCATAAACAGGACACTATGAATCTTAGGAGACATTGATTTTGCTCACGATTCGAATTCTTGGTGAGCCATTTACTTACATGCTCATTTCCTTCGGAGTTAATATTATTTGATATTGTCTTTGTTGATTAATCATTCTTGTTGATTACATTAGGCTGCTTTGCCATTCTCTATTATTTTTTATCTTGACTGCACATGTTTTAAATAGTTGACATTGCTTTGCCATTCTCTATTCTTTTTTATCTTGACTGCACATGTTTTAAATAGTTGATATTGTGTAAATCAGATTGTGCGAGCATTCTATTTCATTTTTATCTTGTTGACTTATAGATGCTTTTGATTTTAACATCAATGTGATGGGATAATATATTTGCATTACCTTCCTACTATTGTTGATACAACTATCATACGTAAAAAAAATTAATTAACATGCTTTTGTCTATGCGTAGCAATTTTCTATTCTTGTTGATATTGAATTTTTTAGTTGATTTGGATTCTTTAATGAGTTGGAGTATGCGTATATTATTTTCCATTTATGTTGTTATTTGATTGTGCACATCTTTTCTCGCAATTTTCTTATAATAAGATTATATGTTTGTATACCTGTTCTTTTCTTGTTATATTTTCTTTGAAAACAAATTTTTCGTTATTCGGTTTTGACTTCAACACTTTTTTGTTCTTTTTTTACAAGTCTTGAGAATTTTCCCGCACTACGTTTTCCATTTGTGTCTTAGGGATGTATATATGCAGAGTCGACCTAGATTATTTTTTCTAGTGATGACTATAAAAATATATCTAAAGAAAAATCTCACAATATTAGTATAGATTTGTTGGTTGTTGGTTGGTTCTCTGTATATAAGAGACCCATGTTCAACATACCTTTTTTAAGAACATAAGAGATACATAAAAAACACCAAAATTTAAGCTAAAAATCAACAAATTTAATAACAATGTTCATAGGCAGGAGAATTTACCATCTGCACCATCAAAGTATTGTGTTAACCTTTCAGGTTGAACATCTATATGGTGGAACCCAACAAAATAATACGGTGGCCACCCTTTAGAAACATACTTAGATGGAACCATGAAATGGTGGCCCATTCTACCGAATCTATCAATATAGGTTCGCCCATGTATATATGTGTTTGATTTAAAGTTTGTAGTACTTGGCATAAACATTTCAATTCTTGTTTATTTTGACATTTAATGTATTGGGGTTTTGTCGATCTGCAATCTTTTTTATATTCTTGTTGAGTTTTACATTCGTGCTTGTTTGATAAATCATTTGCTAATAATTCTTTGTGTTATTTTCCAATTTCTTTGTTTTATCATTGTTGTAGATTTTATGTGATTGATTTGTTTCAATTAAGATTATTGTTGATTTCGATCACCGTGCTTCTCTAACGGGTGGTTTATTAAGTGATATGAGCGACAATTACTCTTGTTTCAAATTGATATTATTTGAATAAACCTTTTCCAAAATGGGTTTGCACTTTTGACATTGTCTTCATTACGTCTTTTATGTTGACTTTTTTTATGACGGTATCGTGTGTATGCATAACCTTTACCATTCATGTGTATCTTGACCATGTGTTTGCATGATTCTTATGTGTTCTGATTGTGTTCAAACTTCTATGCTATTATTTAATTTTGACTATTTTCTTCTTTGTGGTTGCCAATTTGTTTGTTCATAAACATCGTCGTGGATTCATGTGTGATGAATGTGATTGATTTATTTTCAGATCATTGTTGATTTTGATTACCATACTTCTTTGATCTTTAGCTTATCAAGTACATGTGCAACGTTGCTTATTCTTATTTCAAATTGTTGTTGATATTTATTTGTGTTCATCCTAAAAATTTTCCTTAATTTATTTGTTTTGATCGTCTACAAACTTCTATGCTACTATTTGATATTGACTGTTTACTTTGGTGGTGTTTTCTCAGTTCTGGATTTTGTGAGATGATTGATCTTGCTTAATTTTAAGATTATTGTTGATTTTTTATCGTTATGTTTGTATGGAATTTGGCTTATCTATGTGCAACTTTGGTCATCTTCTTTCATGTTTATTCGAATTACTATTGCATGTAACATAGATTGTGTTTGTTCCCAACATATTTCGTTTGTTCTTGATTTTTATTTTTAATGGTTCTTAAATTTTGCATAATTATATGTGATTTGATTGTGTTCAACTTCTGTTGTATGGTTTGGTTTTGACTTTCTCATTATGGTACCTATGTCTTCAATCCCTTTATTCCATTATTTTTTATATTTAGTTGAATATTATTTGTCTTTCAACCTTTGTGCTAGATCACTTGTTGGTTGTCTAAAAGTGTTTTTTATTTATTAAAATCCCAAGCTCTATTGGGAATAGAAAATAGTTATAAATGTTAAATTGAGTAACATAGACGTTGCAACAAATAGTCACGTCACATTCATGAGTTTCTTCTTATCTATACTACCTTAATATCCATTTACATCAAATGTCTTAAAGACAAGTCTTTAAGCATGATGTACAACAATTTTAAGCATAAAATTTGAAAAACTCTTAATTACAAGTATGGGTGCACAATGTACAAGTCAACAAAGCTTACACCCTTCCCTCATATTTGTTTCAAAGTAACTCCCGCTTCTCTCCCCACGAATTTGTTTTAAAAATCCCGCTTCTCTCTCCATCTCTCTTTTTCTGTGCAGGCACCATCATTTTTAACATTGAAATATGAAATATCATCTCCTACAGTCCTGCTTCCTCTCGATCAAAATCGAAGTTTCCTCTGGTATGAATTCCAATCCGATCTGTTCTTCACTGCTTATTGGTTATAATCTTGCATAAATAATTTATCCTAAGGTTTTCTTACACTGTTGGTATTTTTTCACTTCAGGAAGCAGATCTTCGCCGTCGGTTTGTAGTTTTCACTTCAATTTTCTTCAAAGTTTTTAGAGTTATGATTTGAGTTACGGATTGAGATGTTTGTAGAATCCTTTGACCTCGAGATCTATGCGATGAAATTTCAGGTCCAACAAACGGTATCGGCCTCGAGTGTGGTTATGGTGGTCAGGAACACCACCGCCGGTCACAAATCAAAGAGGAAATAATCAACGAAATCCACAAAGTTTGACGTTGCCTCCCTGAAATCCATAAATAAGTCTGGCGGAATACAAATCATCAGGTTTCCGATTAACATCCTCGTGTAAGTAAACTTTGTTTATTGTTTGATTTTAAACAAATTGTAAAAACCAACGGCAACTGAAATCACCTGCGAATGCAGGGGTTATGGCTCCGCCGTTCACCCTCACAAGGTGAGAATCGACCTAATGTTTCTCCATCTTCAACATTACGAGGTATAATCATACGTGTTAAGCTTATTATTTAGGTTTTATATAATCATACGTGTTACCATTCTTAGGTCAAGAAGCTAATAAGCAGCCTTCTTTTCTCTTTTGAAGGAAACATTGGTCACGAATAGGTAAGATTACTATCATTTTTGAGTTCTTGTTTAGGATTTATGTAATGATTAAAATGCAAAAAAAGACCCTGTACTAATGTATTGTTTATATGTGATTGGGTTTTTATTCATATTGGTGGGAATGTAAATGGGTTCTCTTAGTCCGGTGTTGTTGATAAAGAGAGACCCTTCATTTAAAGTTTCACCCATATATGATAAGAACATTTAGTATGTGCAAAGACCCAGATCAAGATTTGTGAGGTTTATGGTATTCAAGAAGATAGATTACTTGCAATGATTCGGGTTTAATGTTGGTGGAACAAGTTTGTGAGGACCCGCCCATATTCGTTTGAGAAAGATTTATGTTAATTTCACCATTCACTATATTTATTGCTACATATGTCTTTAAAATAAGAGTTTATGTTGGTTTTGGGTGTTTTTGAGTTGCTTTTTAGCTTCAAAATCTTAAAATTTGCTTTTGTTATAAAGCAGAATTTGAGAACTCCACGGACCATGATAGAAGGTGTAGGAATAACAAGCGCTTGGAGCTAGAAAACTGAAAAGCAGTAGATTTGAATTACTAAAGTACAGAGTTTCCTACTAATTAGGGGGTGGAGTTTCCTACTAATTAGGGGGTGGAAAGGGTACTTTTGTTGATAGTTTGTTGTCTTTTCTTGATCATCTTTACCTGGTTTTCGTCTTTTTTCCTTCCGTTTTTTATGTTCACCTTTTTCAATATTTGCAGGGTATAACAGTAATCAAAATGAAATTGCTGGGTTTAAAAGTTAGAAACAACCCTCAAGTTAAAAGGGCTGCTGATGTTTGGAACCTGGAATTCAGAAATGGGGTATTTCATATCAAAAACTCTTGCCATGATCATGAGCAATAGCCATGTTTTGTTGAAAGTTATGGTTGATTGGATGTTTTTGAGGAAAATCCAAAATTTGAAGAATAAAAGCTGGAGTGTTGAGTTTGAGTTGAAAGATTTCAGAGAGATTTTTTTACAAGCAAATAAGATCCTTTTGGGGTGGGTTCATTTTGGGGGGAGCCTTGGGAAACACTGGGTTCTCAATTTTTGGGGGAGGGTATTTTTCATCTGAATACTAACTTTTTACTCTGCAGGTACTTCTTTCTTTTATTTTGGGATGAAGTGATAAGGGGGAGAAGGGTAGAGGAGATGGGTTCTTTGAATTTGATATGGAGAAATACGGAGGGTTTTTTGGGAGGTTTTGCTTCCGTTATTGTCATTTTAGGATTCTGCTAATTGCAACGGTGGCAAGTGGATTTGGTTATATATATATAGGGTCAGGTTTAGGGGAAAACCTCAAAAAAAAGGAAAACTGAGGAATATCATGGTAGCCTTTAATCTGGACGGTGTGCACTTGTGCATACAAGTATTAATTTGCTTTTTGGTTTTTATGCACAAGTGCATATTATGCACTTGTGCATATGTACGTGTGCATGTACTAAATTACTTGTATGCACAAGTGGCTACCAGGGTGTTCCTCGGTTTTCCCTTTTTTGAGGTTTTCCCTTGAACCTCCCTATATATATATATATATATATATATATATATAGAGAGAGAGAGAGAGAGAGAGAGAGAGAGAAAAAGGATCAAACGAGAATAATAACTATTTAAGAGAATGCGAGGATGAATCTCAGCCACTCATCCGGTCAATAGTGGCGGCTTTGACCGGTCCCCCCTCTTTAATAATCTCAACCCTCCCATGAATTGCGTCAATTCTCGTTGATCGCGTCCACCGTAACCGAAGATGTGTGGTTGAGATTACTCCCTTTGTTTTCTTATTTTGCTCATCTCCTCGCATGATCCCTCCTCTCTCTCTCTCTCTCTCTCTCTTTATATATATATATATATATATGCAAGAAACTGGAAAATACATAAACTTTTTTGAAACCGGGTCAACCACCCGGTTGAACCGTGACCCGATCACCACACCGGGTCAACCAAAAAACCGGTTTTTAAAACATTGGTTTTAACTAATTTTAGATGAATTCTCCTTGCAAACTGCAATGGATAAAGTATCCAAGGCAATAAGGCCCCTATTGAATTTTCTGTGTATACGATTGTCCTACAAAGATACTAGCATTAGTCCTTTTGGGTTAGGTATTAGCCTCTCTGCTAATATTACACATGGCTGATAGCCTAATATGATGTTTGGCTCATGTTACTTTCTTTTAGTTTATCGTTCTCACAACTGCCACACACCCAAGGTGAAGCCTAATTGTTGTTGTTCTATTCAAGGGTTATTGGATGTGGCAGATCCCACACGCTCCTTTCGTTTTCTTTTTATTATTGTCTATTAGATTATCCCGTGCCTTAAATTTCATTCTCTCTTTTGGTTTGCTGAACTTGAAGCAAGGACCCAATATTTTTATATCATGAACCATGTGACAACTTTCTCTTAAGTCGTAGCAACACTGTTTTGATACTTTGGCTAATGGTAAATGGTTATTCCAAGTTATAGCCGATTCTGCTGTTGAGTAAAAATTTGCCCCAATTTCTCTTTCCAATTTTGCTGCTGTTAGTTGGAATCCCAATCTGCTCTTTATTTTTGTTTGGCTGCTGTTAGTTGGAATTTTCTTCTACGTGGGCTTCAATTGGTGAAAAAGATGGGATCCACTTTTTTATTAAATTGGGTCGTAAGGAATTTTTATTCCAAAGATCAAGGGCCTTCAGTTTAATACGATTTGGGCCTATTTATGGTTTTATATGGGCCTCTCTCCACTATTTTCTAATGATGTGGACTATTATTTTGGTTCTTTTTACAAAATCGTTTACATTTGTTGCTCCTGCCGCATTGCGCGGGTACAAAACTAGTACTTAGAAATGGGTGAATGTGGTTCCTTTGAGAGCATATCAACTTTCTACTCATAATGAAAGGTTGTAATACAAATTTTGCATGTTCTATAATAATTGCTTTGAACAAATGGCTTGTGCTTTTCTAGATACAAAATATGAAATAGTTGGATTCTTAAAAGTGTGGCTACGAGTATCGGAAATCGCAAATGGAAATGCATCGGCAGTAAGAAAGACAAGGCTCACTCTCGTGTAAGAATAAGGTTTTAATGTTATTCTATTTTGTGTTTTTTTGTTAATACGTTTACAAATTTCCTTTAGTTATCTGAATCAATTTGAACAATATTTATCTAAATATTTATCTAAGTAATTAGCAAGACGTAACGGTTTCTTGGATTCTAGTTTATGTTAATTCTTGCAGGGTATCTATGAGCAACGATCTAGGGATCCATAATACAGATGATATGAATCTTAGAGCGGTCGAGTTTACTTACAATTCCAATTCTAATCCATGGTAATTAAGCCCCTTACTGACATGTTAGTTTACTTTATGTTGACTAGTGTGTGTGCAGATTGGTATTTTTACTCGGTATTTAAAATTGCGATGTGGAGGAAGTTTCACGTTGGAATTTCTAAAAAAGGTTTACACATAAGATAAGTGCCTTTTACTTCATCCACAATTGTTTTCAAAATAATGATGGACATATTTCATGATTAACTTACCTCATATCATTCAATTGTCCACATTTGACCTTTCACTTGTTTTTTCAAATCTATTGCTTTTTTTGATTTGTTTTACTAATGGGATAATGTTTCTATTTTTCTTGCTTTTGGTTTGTAACTTAAATCTCGACTTTTTAATTTTTCTTCACAATAATTTTGTTTGTTGATCTTGTCTAGTGTGTTTTCATACTTGTTGATTTGCATTAGGATTTTTTTCCTTTCTCTGTTTTTGGTTTGCATTTTGTGTTAATGAGATTGTGTGAGCATTCTATGTAAATATGTTCTTGTTGAATTTTAGATGTTTTTGATTTCTAATCAATTTGATGAGATATTATACGTGGATGACCTTCATATTGTTGTTGATTTTGACCATCTTTCGTTTATTTTTTTTAATATGTTTTTGTCTCTACGCAACAATTTTTTTTTCTTATTGATATTATATTTTAGTTGATTTGGATTCTTTAATGAGTAAGAGTATGTGTACATTATTTTTTATTTATGTTGATCTTTGCTTGTATCTCTGTAGTGCTTGGCATAACCATTTATGTTCTTGTTTTATTTGACCTTTGATGTGTTGTCTTTTTGTGGCTGTGCAACTTTTTATGTTCTTTTTGAGTTTAACTTTGTGCTTATCTGATAAATTATTTGCTAATTGTCTTATTTTCTCCTTTGTGCCATCAACTTTGTTCTTTGATTATAAACATGGTCGTATATTTTGTGTGATGATTGAGCTTGCTTTAATTATTATTATTGTTGATTTTGATCACTGTGCTTTTCTTGTCTTGTTTATCAAGTGTTGTGAGCAACGTTGGGTATTCTTGTTTAAAATTGTTATATATGATTAAACATTTGCATAAACGGGTTTGCACTTTTGCATTTTCTCCATTTAAGTGACGGTATCATATGTTTGCATAACATTTCCATTCATGTGTTTGCATAACATTTCCATTCATGTGTATCATGACTTTCATATTTATTGGATTTGACTGTAAAGTGAGTTGTGCGTAGTCCAAATGTATTTCATTGTTGTTGATATTTATTTGTGTTCATCCTAAAATTTTTATTTGTTTTGATTGTCTACAAGCTTCTATGCTATTATTGGTGGTGTTTTCTCAGTTCTACATGTCGTTGTGGATTTTGTGAGACGATTGGTGTTGCTTAATTTTAAGATTATTGTTGATTTTTGATCGTTATGTTTGTCTGGAATTTGGCTTATCTATGTGCAACTTTGGTCATTCTTCTTTCATGTATATTCGATTTACTATTGAATGTAACATAGATTGTGTTTGTTCCTAACATATTTCGTTTGTTCATGATTTTTATTTTTAATGGCTCTTAAATTTTGCATAATTATATGTGATTTGATTGTGTTAGACTTCTGTTGTATGGTTTGGTTTTGACTTTCTCATTATGGTACCTACGTCTTCAATCTCTCTATTCCATTATTTTTCATTTTTAATTGAATACTATTTGTCTTTCAACCGTTGTAAATATATGTGGATTCATCATCGAATCAAAGATTATAAATATATGTGGATTCATGACGCCCAAATGCAACTAAATAATCCACTCAATGTCCACGAAGTCAATCAGTGACTTCCAACAGTTAAAATGCCACAATATATACAAAATCATGGATCCATATAGTTACTCCCAAAAAGTCCAAGAGGTTCCATTCTAATTCGTTAAATGATACTTCCACACACCAAATCATTTTACCCAAGTCCTCATTTAATAATACATGACCATATTTCAAAACCCAAATCTTGTTTTCAAAGTATTTAACCACAAGGTCATAGAGAGCATGTTCCTCATGTGCAAAATCCATAATCAAACCAAAATATAAGCTTATTGACCTTAAAATCACACCCTCCAATATAAATCCCCATAGTCTCTAAAGTTAGGTTTTTGGTGAAAACTCACCCAATCAAGTAAATCAAAATAGAGATGTTTGGAAGATTAAAATCTACATTTTAACATGTATAAATCTTATAAAAGAGAATGAACTCATCTTGTAGGGTTGTAGCTTAAGAACCCTAAATTTCCAAGTAACTAGAGAGATGAGAGGAGATCCTTGAGAGACTTGGGCTAGCACAATACTTGCTCAAAGAGACCTAAATGTCACAAATGGTTAAGGGCTTAGAGTAGTTGGGAGACATTAATGGCAAGAGAGTGAAAGATAGTGACTTACCAGTTCCTTCTTGAGAGAAAAATGCAGCCTCCAAAGAGTTCTAATGATGAAATGAGAGTAAATGAGAGTTTAGGGTCGATTCCTTCTATTTATCAGGTTACTGAGAGTGCCTGTGCGGTTCCACTCGCGCGGTGATCCGCGTGGAGCACTGGAGTCGAGGTTGGACAGTGTTCCGTGCGGTGAGCCCCGCCAAGCACTGATGAGATCTTTTATCTCTTCATTTCAACTAGTTTGGCTAACAACAATTAATGCACGAATTCAGGGTCAACCCAAGAATTAAACTTAAGATTCGGGGTGTTACACACCAACTAGTCCGACAGAAATTAGAAGCTTCTTGGGGTTAGCCGGCTACAATAGACGATTCATCCAAGATTTTTCTAAGATTGCCTCACCATTCACCTCTTTGACGAAGAAGAATGTTAAATTTCTTTGGACCGAGAAGCAAGATCAAGTCTTCCAAACCCTCAAGAAGAAGTTGTTTGAGGCACCAATCCTATCCCTACCCGAGGGATTAGAGGACTTTGTGGTATATAATGACGCTTCCAAGATAGGCCTCGGGTGTGTGCTAATGCAACGAGGTAAGGTGATAGCCTATGCGTCACGACAACTAAAGGACCACGAAAAGAACTACCCGACTCATGATTTGGAATTGGCGGCGGTGGTCTATGCATTTAAGTTGTGGAGACATTATTTGTACGGAACGAGGTGTACCCTATTTACCGATCATAAGAGTCTGAAATACATATTTGACCAAAAGGAGATCAACATGCGACAAAGAAGATGGTTCGAGTTGTTGAAGGGCTTATGATTGCGAATTAGCTCTATCATCCCGGTAAAGCCAACGTGGTGGCGGATGCCTTAAGCCGAAGGAGCCATGAAGGCGGTGTCAAGCTAACCCTCTCTAGGATTGATGTGGTGTCAAGTTTGTTGGAGAATATCAAGTCATGCCAAGCAGAGGAGCTTCGAGAAGACTCTTAGCAATCGTTAAGCGTCTCTTTATATATATATTGTGATGGAAATTGCACTCTGCCTCAGCTTGAATCTTGAGGTCTTTATTTATAGGAGCCTTGAGTTGATGTTGAGTAATGAGCAACCGGCAGTTGTAGGGAAAATGCATTAATAATTGATTTCCTTTTACTGGTAACTGGCTGTGGATTTGAACCATGTAATTCTTCATTTGTTTGAGTAGTGGAATGAGACGTGGATGGCATCTTTTGACATCTTCTGAATAATTGATGAGTAGTGGGATGAGACATGGATGGCATCTTTTGTCATCTTTTGAATAATTGATGAGTAATGGGATGAGACATGGATGGCATCTTTTGTCATCTTTTGAATAATTGATGAAGTGGGGCATCTTTTGTCTTCATATCTAATTATTGAATCTTTTGAATATTGTGTACCTGAAAATCTTTTGAGTAATAATTTTGAATATCTTGATTAAAATCTACATATTTTAATGATTTGGATTTTTGAATAAAAGGATATTCTTTAAAACTATTATTACTTGTTGATCCTGTTGAAAATCTAGGAGGAAAAGGAATTGAATTAAAGTTTATATCGACAGAACCATCTTCATTTTCTATGATGTTAGATAACCTATTTGATTCTCCTATAGGTTTGGGTATACTAATATCTTGAAGGTTCCAATTACAAGATTGAGTAATTTCATCCCATTTGAGTCTTTTGGGTGTTTGTACTTTTGTATGTTGAGGATTTGATTCAAATATTATAGTTTCATTTTTAGGGCTAGTTATTCTAGACTTAGGTTCTATAGTAGAAGACATGGTCTTATAACTAATCCTATAGATTACTGCTAAAGCTTTAGTATCTTCTTTAAATTCTAAATTTTTGGTTTTAATTGTTAAAACTAAAGTATCTAAAATATTTGGATCAGATAATCCTACTGTAAAATTTGGATAACAATTGAAGTAGATTGGACCGTTTGAAATATTAGTTTCGGCCATGGCTAATACCGAATTTTGAAAATTTGTATGCCTAGCATCTCTAAGTATTATTAGTATTGGAGTATCTATACCTAATCTAAATAAAGGTTTAATTGATTTCCTTTAGTAGAATAAGCGTTAGCGGCCATGTTTATTTCTTGTAAGAAGTTTGTTTGATCAGGGATTTGATCTAATATTTCTATTATTTCTCTATCTTTATCTGTAATTACATTTATTTGATTACATGTACATTTTCCTATACATTCGCAGTTTGAATTTGTTTCTGAGTCAGAGGTTGAGTAATTTTCTAGATTATTTAAATCTTTTTCTTCGTAATCTGACAAGCTAGATGATTCACTAGAACTATATTGATTAAGCATAAGTTTACACATTTGATCTTTTAATTGATCAGAAATATTTAATTGATTAATCTTTTTTTTAACATAACAATCTTTTGCCATATGGCCTGTTTTTCCGCATTTATAACATATGATTATATCTCTAATTTATATATATATATATATATATATACACACACACATACAAAGCTATTAATGGTTGACATATGACATAATTTTTAGGCTATGTTTGGCAAACTTGATGATAAGCTAGCTGATGGCTGATAAGCTAGCTGATGAAAAAGTCACGTTTGGCAAAAGCTAACTTATAAGATGTAAAATTACCAAAAAGGACATCTAACAAAAATAATCAAGTATAATATTTAATAATATAATTAAAATAAGTTTATAGTAATATAATATATTAATTAATACAAATAAGGTAGTAAATAATATAAAATGTTAATTAAAAATTTTGAAATTTATTATTATATATCTTATAAATTTTGAATTTTAAACCAAATTTAAAAAATATATATACATTAACTTATGATTTTAAAAATACCGTTACATATAATATGACCTATGATTTTAAAAATACCGTTACATATAATATGAAAAAAATAATCAAATAATAATTACAAAAATAATAATAATTGATAACTAAAATATATTGAGCAGTATTAAAAAAATTGATATAATTATCAGTAATTCTAAATAATTAAAATTTTATATCAACGTATAATTAAATTTTATGTTATAATTTTCAGATAATATTAATTAATATTTATTAATTAATTTTAATAATTAATATTTATTTATAATTAATAGTTAATATATAATAATGGATATTAGTAAGAGTATAATTGGAATAATCACAAAAAACTCCTAATATAAGTTTTTACAATAATAATGATATTAAAACTAAACCAGATATAATATATAATAAATAATTAAATCCAAAAATATTCAATATTGGGCTCATTTCGAAGGTATCGAAGAGACTGTTATAATGGTGTAACTTGTTATAATTAAAACGTATCTTTTTAACGCATTTTAGTTAATATACGATTATATGTGTTAATATGATAAAAATGTAAAATGAAAAATAGAAAAGTAAAAGATATAAAGTAACTAACTAAATAATTAAGGGGTATAAAATGTAAATATATATTAAAATCATATATAATCAAAGGTAACCATTCACGGCCACATCCCGGACTAATGTCGGGATTGCCCTATTCATCCCGGCCTAACGCCGGTAATTCACCATTCACGCCGTCTTTGAAGGTAACCCCGGGATTGGTAAGCATCCCGGCCACGGATCCCGGACAAAAGGGGTATTTTGGCAAAATGAAAGAGATTTGGGGCATTTCGGTAATACGGGATCAAAATACGGGTATTTTAATTAATTTCCCTAGTTATTACACATTTTAATTAATAAAAGAGTAATTACATTTTTTGTTCTTTTGGTTGACACTCACTATCAAGTTTGATATATACTTTAAACTATTTACAGTTTTGGTCACCGCGATTGTCATTTTATTTCAATTTTGGTTCATCTAACTAACTTTCATTAAAAAAAGTTATTTAACTTATGAGTATATTAATCTTTTTCCTTTTTTTTTGTCTTTTTCCTTTTTATTTTATTAGATTATAGAGTAGTTTATGATTTTAGTCTGAATGATTTGTCAGTCACTTTGCAAGTTAATTAGTTTTTAGTCCCACTTTGCAATTTAATTTTTAAATTACTTTTTGTACATTACAAATTTTATTTATTTTTTTTACTTTTCCTTTTTTTAATTATTCATTTATATATTATTATCATATTTTTAATTAATTACATTCAAAAGATACACAATTTTTTTTTACAAATTACACCAGGCATGGCAAAAAAAAAAAAAAACGACAGTGAAAACCGAAAACCGAACATTTCGGATCGGATTCGGAGACTTCTTAATGGGGACGGGGCAGGGATCGGGGATGGTATCGGGGATTTTAACGGGGATGGGAACCATCCTCACCGGCTCGGCCTGACGAGATATATATATATATATATATATATATATATGTATATATATATAATATTATATATGCATATTTTAAACTTCAAAACTCTTTTGGGCTAAAACTTAAATATATATCTATTTTTTGTCATGATTTATTCCGAAGTAGCTACTCATTTAATTTATGTTTGAGAAACTTGTGTTTTTTTCGTTTCGGGTTTGGTTCGGTTCAGGCTTAGGGAAAACCAACGGGTAATGGTGAACTTTTTTCTTAACGGATCCCTAATAAGATCCCTGACGGGGATCAGTACGGTTACGGGGATGGGGATGCTTATCGGTTTCGGGGACGGGGACCCTAAAAACTGGTTTGAAACAGGCCCGTTGCCATTCCTAAATTACACTATTAAAAAAATTATTGTTAAAACAAGTTCCTTAAATATTTTATTTGAAACCATTGACAAATCACAGGGACAAAATCTGTAATTTACTCTATTACATAAAGAATATAATATAATTAAATATCAAAATTTAAAATAAAATAAGAAAATACTATAATGTCTCTTACTTAAAGAGTTTTTTTTTTCAAGGAAGTTATATGGGTAAAAGGGTAGATCCATAACAAAAAGGAAATCATGAGGACCCTTATCAATTGTCATAAATTTTAGGGTTCAATGACCTTCTTTATAACCAATATGAAACCACAAGGACGAATTTGTATTTTACTCAATATATTTTGTCTCAAATAAATGATTACTTGCAAGGGGTGTTCAGAGTGCTGAGTGCGGTTTGGCGGTCTAACACCCCAAACCATAATTCAAACCGCAATGGTGGTTTAAGAAAAATTTTAAACCGAGCGATTTGAAAGTAAGTGACCAAACCGGTTAGACTGGACCACAAAAATATGGTATGGTCTGACCGATTTAGGCGGTTGGGCCTCTTATAGGTTTTAAGCTTAAAAACATAACATGATTAAAAAAAAGTAGTATAACGAATTATAAAAGAAACGTCTATCACTAAAATTAATAAAACATTGAGCAAGTTGAAAACAATTTAAAGAAACGTCTATCACTAAAATTAATAAAACGGCTTTGATTTTTGACGGATTTTGAAATTTAGCCCAATTTAGAAAATGCATACAACAAGACATTTTAAGTAATAAATGAAGGTTGAAGACCAAATCCATAAAATTATGCATACCACAAGAACCAAATCTTTAATTTACTCTAAAAATTAAATTACAAAGTGAGACTGAAAAATTAATTAAATTGCATAGTGAAACTAATGACACACCACATGGGCTAAAATAATAAATTACTCTAATTAATCTAATAAAACAAAAAAAAGGAAAATATAAAGAAAGGTAAAATAATTAAAATACTCATAAGTTAACTAATTATTTTAATTAGATTTAGTTAGAAGATTGAAATTAAAACAAAATGATAATTATAATAACTAAAACTGTAATTAATTTAAAATAAAAACTGAGGGGTTATTTGTTTACTTCCTAATGGTTCCATTAAGAGGTAACATCTGAATCGTTAAGAAGTAAATCTTGGTTGGCAAAAAAATTGTCATTCTCTTAATGATTCCAAAACCTTCTGAATGATTTTGTATCTTAGCGTTCCCTTAATTAGGGGAGTTCGCGGTCCGGTTTGGGCGGTTTAACCCCTCAAACCACAAACCAAACCGCTAGTAGCGGTTTGTTGATTTTTTAAAACCGAGCGGTTTGACATCAAGTGCCCAGACCGGTCAAGTCGGGCCGCAGTTTAAGCGGTTTGGTCGATCGGTTTAGGCGGTTTGGGCCTTTTAGTGGGCTTTAAAGTTTAAACATAAAAAACATATAAAAATTTGAACTTTAAAAGTTCATTAGCTTTTGTTCATTTGAAATAAATAAAAGTCTACAACAATGTTAACAACGTCCACAAAAGTTAACAAAATATCCCAAAACAAAACACTAAAAAAAGTAATATGCAAAGTGCAAATAAAATCCACGGCTATTTAAAATTATCTTTGGTCTTTTTGTATATATTTAAGTCTAAAGATAAATTGGATATTTGGGCTAAACAATAGATGATATAAAGATGTATATAAAAATATATATATATAGATATATATATATATATATATATTTGGCGGTCGGTTTGGTCCAAACCGCCCAAAAAAAACTCTAAACCGCAGACCGGACCGGACCGCCCGGTTTGGCCATTTTTCAGACCAGACCGTCAGACCGCCTAAACCGCCAAAAACGGTCCGGTTTGACTTGGTTCGACCGGTTTGAGCGGTCCAGCGGTTTTTTTGAACACTCATACCCTTAATCATTAAGAACCCTAAATTATGCTGAATAATTAGCAAACAACCGTATTTCATTTTATACTATATTATAAGAAGGTTTTTAATCATTCTAACCACTTAATCATTTTACACAAAATAATTCAGCAATGGCAGCCCGCGAGAGTTTCAACCCTAAGGGTGCGTTTGGTACGCAGACTAGGTAGGACAGGACGAGACAAAAAAATAGTCCCATGTTTGGTATGCCATGGGACAACATGAGACAAAAATCAAATTTCATGGGACAAAACTTAAGTTTTTTTGTTCCAGATTAAATGTAAAATTACAATATTACCCTCTTTCAAACATATGATTTTAAACCTAAACTAAACGTAGGACAGACAGTTAGTCCCGTCATGTCCCGTTCCGTCCTGTCTCATCCCGTCCAGTCTGCGTACCAAACGCTACCTAATGTCTACCATTAATAAAATGTATACAGTTTAGTTTAAGCTGACAGTCATAAAATTAATACGTAAGTGATTATAACCGAGACCTTTTTGTTTCTCGACTATTCTATTCCAACTTCCAAAACCCATATTCATACATCCCCATCCTCCTCCCTCAAGGTATTTGCAGACATTCAAATGCCTCGTAAAGTTTAGTTTCACTCGCATCTCTCTGCTACGGGGGCGGAGCCAGGATTGGGTTCGAGAGGGAGCATCAGTTATAAATGAATAAAATAGATGATGAATCACCGAATGTTTCTCCTTTTATTAAATATTTAATTACCATGGTTGTTTAATGTACAGATCAAACTAAAATCAACCCTTAAAATCGAGTCGGTTAAAACTTAACAAATGAACAGTATTAGAAAAGTAACAAATGGGTAACAAATGAACAGTACTAGAGAAGTAACAAATGGGTTGCACCGGTAGCCATACAGAAGCTGATTTAGTCAACACGTTATAAAATAACGAGTACAATTTTATTAGGAATAAAAAACATACTACATCATTTGTTTGCATTTATTAGAAGAACCATCAAATTGTTTCTATATAGTTTAATGTAATGTGCGTATGATTTTTCTCTATTTTGACATGTCTTGTCACATAAATTAGGTAACAAAATCTAGAAATTAACACAAATTCTATTAATATTGACATTTAACTTGACATGGAGATTGAGATAAATAATGTTGATCAAGATAATAATAGTTATTGATTAAAGGGTTGGATTTCGGTGAGAAGTTGAGTTAATCGTGAAAAGTGGTTATCGACCGTTTGATGAAAAATTGATGCATATTAGGATGAGATGCACCGAGATAAGATGCACCGAAATGCACCGGATCAATTCTCTTCAAAGACGCAATTCATGGGAGGGATTGAGATTAAAAGCAATCAACGGTTCAGATCCACTTCTCACCGTTAACTCAACTTCTCAAACGATCATTCACCTTGATTAAAAGCATTTTATATATTTTTAATTTCACAAAAAATTTATACATTAAATTAAAATAATTATCTTGATTCCTAATTTTTTGACGAAATAACATTTAAAGATATAAATTGATTTAAATTGTAATATTCATTTTAGAAAAAAGTTGAGTCATTTTTAAAAGTTTATTAAAATACAAGGCTTTAAATATAAAACTACTCATACATATCACTTTTACCATTTTGACCAAGCTCCCACGTCTCCAGTATGCACATGCCTCATATTCCCTATCTTCTCAGCCGCCCTATATCTCTGCAGTTCCTCGAATTCTCTTAATACATGAAATTTTTTTCAGGTTTGAGGGGGAGCAATTGCACCCTCTCGTTCCTCTGTGGCTCCGCCACTGCTCTGCTATCTATATTCTTCATATCATATTCAAACATATTCAATGAAATCTTGATACCGAGAACCCTTTTTACAATCTTGAATGAACGCCTCATGGCTTTGGAAAACCCCGAAGGTAATAGCATTTCTCAAGGTTTTTTTCTAAGCATCATCATTATCATCAGGTTGAGTATAAGTTTTGGGGTGTTTTTGTTTTTCTGATTTTGGTGGGTTTTCATGGATTTTTAGGAAAAACGGGTTTTCTGTTGATCGACGGTCCGATTTTAGGTCGATGGTTCCTTTGAGATTCGTCTATTTTGTGGGATTCTAGGTCGATGGTTTTCATGGATTTTGCACCTTTTTTTTATTGTTAAATCTTGACTCGTTTTTTGATTCTAGGTTCTTTTGGGATTCGTCTTTCTTTCTTCTTTTCTGAGTTTCTATCTTTCGATGAGACTCTTTTGAATTGTTCTTCTTGGTTCTTGAGGCCTACATTCTGTTTTCGCTCATGATGGCTCCGGTTGATTTTTGAGTTGTTATTGTCTCTATTGCTAACCTTTGTTTGTTACATGATATTGAATGTTTGGCTTATTTATTGAATATCTTTTTCTTTCTGCTGCGCCTATTTGCTGGAAGAGCTTCTGTTTGTTTTCTGGAAACGTGCTTTTGTTTCTGCTTTGTGCTTTTAATCCTTGCCAGACCTTCAACTCGAGTGGTTTTTTCTTACTAGTGTGTGTATTACCTGCATTCTTTCTGTGGGTTTTAGGAAAAACGGGTTTTCTGTTGATCGACGGTCCGATTTTAGGTCGATGGTTCCTTTGAGATTCGTCTATTTTGTGGGATTCTAGGTCGATGGTTTTCATGGATTTTGCACCTTTTTTTTATTGTTAAATCTTGACTCGTTTTTTGATTCTAGGTTCTTTTGGGATTCGTCTTTCTTTCTTGTTTTCTGAGTTTCTATCTTTCGATGAGACTCTTTTGAATTGTTCTTCTTGGTTCTTGAGGCCTACATTCTGTTTTTGCTCCCTCTGTTCTTTTAAAATTCTGGTTTATATAACAGAGGTGTTTGCTCATGATGGCTCCGGTTGATTTTTGAGTTGTTGTTGTCTCTATTGCTAACCTTTGTTTGTTAGCAGGCCCGGCCCTGGCCCATGGCAGCCGTGGCTTAGGCCATGGGCAGCAGGGCCCATGAGGGCATCAAATTTATAATAGGCTTGTAACTATACTATGTTCAGTTCTAAAGGCCCATATATCTTTTTTAGCGTTGAAGATTAGAATAATTAGATAGGCCGCTTAATCCAGCAGACCAACCATCGATTAGAACTCTCCCCCTTGCAATTCACTCACGACGAACACTACAGCCAAACAATCTTTCGACTCTCGCTCTCGCTCTCGCATCTCAATTCTCAGCTCTCGTTATAGTTTTGTGACTATCTCTTTCAAATTCTCCATCGGTGGATGCCCTAATCGACTACTGGATCAGTTGATTGCTGCCCTAAATCGAGCACCGGAAGTCTGGCCTTCTGGAGTCGTGGTTGCTGCCCTAAAAGAGACCAAGAGTTCTTCCTTAAATCGATTAATCAGATTAAGTGGTGGCTTGTTGATCTCTTGCTATCTTTCTGCCCCCAAATCGACCACCAGTCCTGCCCTAATCGACTACAGGTTTCATTCTTCGATTCTTTCTTGGTTAGATGATAAAGAAGTAGAGATATCTTGCTTTCATTGATTCTTTCTTGCTCAAATGATAATTAAAAAGAGACTAGAATCGATGCTCAAAGAATGTTTTAACTAGGTTTGTGTTTATTTTCTTCATCTCTTTGATTCCTTCAAATACTCATGTCTATATATTGAAATTTAGTGTTTTCTTCAATGTATTGGATTTCTTAGCTGTTTGATAATAAAGTTGCTAATATGAGATTGTAAAATACTAATTAGACAACGATAGAGAACCGATAATACTAGTCTCTAAAGTAAGATGAATCCATTAAGATTAAGAGGAAAGAGAACTCTTCACACCACAAAGATTTAAAAACTTCTAAAATAAGATGAAGATTTCAGGAAAACAAATACTGCTCTGTATTGAAGTTCCATATTTTAGAAACTGACTATAACAATACATGAAACTGACTACAGGTTTAAATAGATTATTTTGTTGTGTATGCATATAGGGGGCACTTTTTTTTGGCTTTCCGCCATGGGCATCCAAAATCTCCGGACCGTGAAGTTGCTATTATTATTCCTAGTTCCTCTCAAATTTCCAAACTAGACTTTGCTGACCCACTTTACTTGCACCTAGGTGACACTATTGGCGTGTCAATTGTAAATCTGAAATTAATATATGTGTATATATATATATATATATATATATATATATGTATTTATTTATATATATGTTGTATGTAGATTTTATGCATCTTATGTTGTATTGATCTTGTTTATGTTTCGTTGATTTGAGGTAGTTCTTGATGTTTAGTTGACCGATTGAAAAAGTTTCAATGATTTTGGATGTGTTTTTCTATGCCTTACCGGTTAAGTAAAGAATGGAAATAGGTGTGGGAGATGAAGAGATTTATACATCTTAGATGCACAGCCTGTTTTGCAGTTTCTATTTCAATTCAGCTTAAAAGGGTATGATTTGGGGATTTTGTGTAACACCCCAAAAGTTTTGGCACAAAACAAAATAAACGAAGGACATGGGCTATTCCTGTATAAGCTTAAGACTAAAAGGATATATTGCATCTAAGGATATATTGAACCTTGGTTTCACATTCAATAATAGAACGTGGGTTTGCTGTTGATAGATAACGGGAGCGGCAACAGTTATGGGATCAGAGCCGGTTTAAAAGGAGTAGGGAAGAAATCTCTCTTCCGTTTTTACGATACACTTCGCCAAAATTGAGAGGGAGAGAGAGAGAGAGAGAAGGTTTCACTAAGACGAAGATAGGGTCAGAGAAGTCTCTTGCACGGAAGGGGCTATTTTGTAGTGAGAACCGAGGTAAGAACTCTCGCTAGTTACTGTAATATACGTTTACCGTATGCTCTTTAGTAAAGTATATATGGCACAAGTGTGTGTTTAGCGTGACGAATAGAAGCATGAACGCTGATTTTACGTTAAAATTTGGTTCAACGTAGGGATGGCACGGTCAAGGCTAAAATCAAGTTGTTGCATGATTTTGGAGCCTGAATTGGTGACCGAATTTCACCTAAATGTTTTGCTTTCTTTTCAAACGAAATCCTACGCTAGCAATGGATGTTTTCTCATATCTTAAAATTCGAAAGAAAAATCCGGATTGGAGTTTAAAAGTGGGTTGATGTTGTTACGGAAATTAAACGTGTTTAGGATGCAAGAATATGCGTTATGATTCCGTTACTTCTTGAATCTTATAAATGGTTTAAACTTGTGGAGTCAAAACGACTCGAAACCGTGATAAAAAAAGGGAATGTTATGGGCTGATGGAAACTTGAAAAGAACTGTGTGCATGCCTATGGTCGAAGCCAAAACGGTCGTGGTTGGTATGTGAGGAAGCAAAGAAACAACCAACCTGTATGAACCATGGGGAGTGGGTAACTAGCCGATATGAACCTTATTACCATACACTGCATGGTGAAGATATGTAAGCATATCGAAATGGATTTGAGTGGTCTGTGTGTGGCAACCCAAAGGATTTTGGAAGTCATATATATTTGAAGAAAATGACTTCTGTGCAAGTATATGTGTATTTTATATATATATATATATATAGATATATAGATATATATATATATTCCATTTCGGTCCTAAAAAGGTAAAGAAAGGTTTGGATGTCGGGATGCTCGATTGATTTAAAAACTTAAAATTAAGTTTCATGAGATTATTCGAGATCGTTGAGCGAGTAAATATTTATAACGATAAAAGGTACTCATTTAAGATGATTTAGGTATTTCCACGATGGATTGATATATGTATTAATAAAAAGTGTTCGTTTGAGTATATGTTAGTTACGTTAATTGGCGATGGGTTAAAGTGTGTGTGTGTGTGTGTGTATATATATACTAGCAGTGTGCCCGTGCAATGCACCGGGTGAGCAATAATCGGTAGACTTGTAACAACACGAAGCAATAATCGGTAGACTTGTAATAACACGAAGCAATAACCGGGTCAACTCCTAGGAGCTCGGCCGTAATAACACGAAGCAATAATCGGTAGACTTGTATGAACTTCTTTAAGCTCTCGTTTCTTTCAACAACCGAACAATCTTCAAAGAAAGTCTATCCCTCAAACTGATTACCTAGCTGGAAGTAGAGAAGCTGATACAAACAGATAAATGAGATGTTAGATTGGGTATCTCCAGATATTTGCATTCTACCCAATGTTTTAAAAACCCGTTTTTTGGTTGACCCGGTCTCAAGAAATTCTATGTATTTTTCATAAATACATAATCTGTAAGTGGTAATAACAATCTTTCCTATCATCTGTAAGTGGTAAGAACACACATATGGTAGGAATCGAAGAACCATTAACACATTTCTATTAAAGTTTAAACAACCATTAACCACTGATTAAAGTTTACACAACCATTAACCCCTTGTTCTAATGGAATCGATCGAAGAAGGAATCGATGTACCTATAGATGGAATCGAAGAAGGAAGTTGTGGAATCGAAGAAGGAAGCTGTGGAATCAACTGTGGAAGCTGTGGAATCGATGGAATCGACTGTGGAAGCTGTGGAATCGACTGTGGCAGCTGTGGAATCGACTGTGGAAGCTGTGGAATCGATGGAATCGACTATGGAAGTTGTGGAATCGCCAGAGGAAGTCGTGGACTGATGGAATCACCGGAGGAAGCGTGGACTGATGGAATCGATGGAGACGTCGATGATTTGTGAATACTGAAAATAACCTAGCCACTACATTATAAAAAAATTGATTTTTTAACCGGGTTTTTAACGGTTCATTAACAACGGTTCAACCGGTTCTTTCAAAAAACCAGCGGTTCGATCCGGGTCAAAATTTCACAAAAAACCGGTCATAGTTGACCCGGTCTCTTCACCGGTTCCCACTTCAACCGGTTGAACCGGCCGGGTTGAACCGGCCGGGTTGAACCGGCCGGGTCGACCCGGGTTTTAAAACATTGATTCTAACCACCAAAAAACAAACTAAATTGTATCTTAAGTTATCAAAAATGGAAAAAAGACAAAAAAAAAAACACCCAAATAATCCATGATAAAAAACGTGATTAAATTATTCAAGAAACCCATATCAAAATGAAGAGAACTGTGTTTCCTCCATCACAACTAATAAATAAAAAACTCTTGCACCTAATTATGGAGTGGCACTAACCTTAGCATCAATCTCTCTATTTGTTACTGTTTTTTGGAGCTACATTCTCATCCATAATACATCCTAACATAAATGAATTTAGGGGGCTTAAACTGAAACCGCAATGGAGGCCTATAAAGTGAAAACATTTTAGAAACAAGAGCTAAAGTTAGGAATAAATAAAAGTTTGATAGAAAAAAGAATGGTTTGAAAATACTTAAAGAAAGGAAGAAAGCTGTAAACGGAGGAAGAATACAAACATGATACCGTTGTTTGATTCTCTCAAGTTCCACCGATTGATGGGTCTCTTTATAAACCTCAAAGATATCAAGAAGAAATCAAGAACTCAAAGTAATAATAATACACAGTCAACCAGGTCAAACAAAAATGGAGAAGAAAGGCAAACCTGATAAAGTTGTTTGAAGAAGACGCTACTCGATTGTTCCTCTCGCTAACACTAAATGTTGTGAAAAAAAAAACCAAAAATTATAACATAACACTAAATGCTGTGAAATAAAACCCCAATAATTACTTAAAACCTGTGAAATGGATCAAAATGTGAAGATGGGATTCAATCAACCAAAGAAATTGCAACAAACAATAACATAAAGAGAAATCAATAACGAAGCATAGTAGTATAAGAAAATCTAGGGTTTTTAGACAGGAACAAACCTTGTTTTGGAGAGATAGGAGATGAAAGTTTTGGAAGGATGGAATTAAATATCTCATTTTTAAATTAATCAATGATTATTATTACCATATATAAGCTAAATTAAAATTAAATAATTATTAATATAATAATAATAACAGTTACCATATATATTATGAAATAATGTAAAAGACAAAAATAACATTTTCAATTAAAAATAAAAAAAAAAGAAATTTACTGATTGGTTGATTTTGGTTTCCAAAGTTTACAATGTAATACTGGTTTCCAATTGATCGCTCCCCTATATATATATATATATATAAAACGTTGTATGCATATATATATATGTATGTATACATGAAGAAAATTCGACGTGAAAGAGACGACAAAAGAAATGGTTCGGGATGTTAAATCAAATCAAATGAGTATAGGCGTTATGAACGTGACACAAGTAATTAGGGTATGTTTTTAATGTATGTGTAGGAATGAGAGCGAGGAAAAGACGGATAAGCTACGCTAAGTCAAGGTGAGTTTCATGTGATTTTTGGATGTGAGATACACGTGGATTAATTGTTGATGTTTGATTCATGTTATTATATATATACTGATTGAGCATGCTATGTTATTATATATATGGTTGCATGCTAGTGATGTTAGATGTTCTATGATATGAGATATTTACGAGCATGTTATATTTTAACATTGAATGGATTGCATGTGCATATGACGCATATTTTACGCACGATTAAATCAAAATGAGGTGATATGGTTGTAAGTGTGGGGCTCATTACCAGGACGTTGGTATTGGACGGCGGGAAACCGCAGATGATGATGATAGTCAGTACATGTGCCGGAAGGGGTACCTCTGAGACTGCACTATGGGACGATAGTCAAGACATGTGCTTGCGGGCACCTCTGAGCTTGACTAGAGATGGACGGATTGACGGAGCCCCACCATGCCAATTGGACGTATGAGATCTCTGATGTGATGACAAGTTGCATGTATGATATTTCAATGAAATGTTTGAGTATCTTTAATGATTATTTGATCAATGAGATTTCAAATGGTGAAATAATTGAGCATGAATGGAATCAAATTTACTTCATGTTCTTATAATGTGATCCATATTTATCCTTTAATGTTTTGACACTAAATTTCTCTCGGTATGGATGAATATTGATGTGGACAGGATCCGATAATTCGTCCTTTGGTTGAACGAGACTCTGAAACTTTGCAAAGCTTGCTTCCCGAGATACCACTGTGGGTAAAGAACCCATATTTTGACCGGGTATGTATTTCGTGATTATAATGTTTTATGAAGACCCTTGGGGTTCCTCCCCTTGGACACCGGGAATTTTTCTGGCTGTTATCTTTAGGGCCCCATGGGATTAGTTGAGGTGCGTGCAAGCTGGTCCGGACACCCATGGTCACAAACATAAAAGCGTTTTCTCAAGACTATCCTACATTTGAACCAATGTTGCTTTTCCTTTTGACTTTTCGTGGTATCATATTTTCTTGGATCAATGTAGGTTGACTGGCTTAACAAGTTCATCTAATATATATGGCCTTTTCTTGACAAGGTACTTCCGTAACGCTAATTACGTTGGTATTGCCAGTTTCTTTAAAATCGAAGAACTCAGTAACCTTTTGTATTTGTAGGCAATATGCAAGACTACAAAGCCCATTATTGCTGCACAAGTATAAAATTGATCCGGTCGATTTTGAGACTCTTACATTAGGGTCTTTGCCTCCTACATTTCAAGGTAATGTTCTTCACTTATTATGGCTTTCGAGAGCTTGTTTTCGACTCATTTGGCTTTTCATATGTTTTGGAAAATAGTTTGTAGCCTGGTGCACATTCCTCATTAGTGTAACAATTTCAGACAATCATCACTCAATTGTGAATTTTGATTATTTCAGCCAAAATAAAGAACTTTAATCACTCAATTGTTGAAACCAAGGTCGGACCACGGAAGCATGTATCTGGCCGCCTCACATTTGGCTCATTTTCCACAATTTCTTGCCCTAAATTCTCTTGTTATGATGATAATTAGAAATCTTGACATGTTAACTTCCATCATGCAAAAATCTAGTTTAAAATCCATAATGAATTTTATGATGACTTTATGGGATAATCTTACACATGGCCTATAAGAACTTCAGTCTCTAATAAATATTTAATAGGGAAAGGGGTAATTTAGTAATATCACACTTATCTCTAGCTTAAAAATTTGAAATAAGGCTTTTCTTGTTACAAAGAGAAATTGTAAAGTTGACCCTTTCTTTGGGGATAGAGGGAGTATGATAAGTTTATTCCATATTTGGGAGGATGGCTTCTAAAGTTTCAATACTGCAAAAATTCTTATGAGAAAAAAAAATGATGTTTGGCATTGTGTCAAGTCTGCATATCAAATGCGAAGTGTTCTAAAAACCAAACGGAACCAATATATCCCACATAAGTAGGATCTGGGGTTAGGATGTTTAGAGCAGAGACACCGTTTCCGTGAAGACCCCCAACGGTTTCCTTAATTTCGTAGTCCCTGTCTTCTTTTCTTATAAATGGGTCCCATTGTCCTCGACGTGTAGCTCAATTGGCCAAGGGGCAGAGCGACTTTGCTAAAATATACGACAAGCTCAAGTTCGAATCTTACGGGAGACGGACTTGAACTCCTCCGCTATCCTCAATTACTGATTCAACTTTGAAATGCCTCTTCACAATGTGGTTTCTAACCTAAGAGGCGGGTTCGGTGTCGGGCTGGTCAGAGTTGCCAATAATCAACCTTTTTGCTTGAATAAATGGGTCCCACTATCACATCCTAACTTCTCCTCACACCATATAAATGGAATTTACTCACCTACATAACGATAACTTAAACATTTGAAACAAATTGAAATGAAGTGTGTAATTCCAAGATCGATCTAATCTATGTGAGAGAAAGTAGAGAGAGAAAATGTATGATGCAAAGTATGTGTATTCTCAAGAATGCATAATCTCATTTTAAAACACAAAGGCCACAAGGGACTTAAATACCCTTGGCCAATACAAGATAGAAAAGCACTCAGTACACAATATTAGCTACAAGATTATAAATACAATGATTACTATAAAATCTGACTTTAACAATCTCCCCCTTAGTAATCATTGGCGCTCTGGTCTTCAATGTAGGCTGTTACACCCAACTTCGAACTCAAATCATACCTTCTAAGTGTCTTAGCGTAGCTTCTTGACTAAAAAAAAATTCTTCTTAACATCTTTCAGTCTATGTTGTCTTTGCTGCCTTGACAAGACTGGACCAATTTGTAATAAGCTTGATGGAACAATCAGTTCAGGAACAGGAACATAGCTTGTGCTCTAGACGACGCACCTCTTTCAAATGTACTCGAAGGAGCTGTGGTGGTCGGAGCTGGAACAACAGAAGGACTAGTATAGCTGAAGAAATAGAATCTTGAGCAGATAAACTTTGAACTCTTTGTCTCTTTAACTTCTCCCCCTCATGACCTTGATGATCTGAATCATCTTGGTCATGTCTACGCTGGAGAAGAGAAAGCTTCAGATTTGTAATTTTTTTACAATTCTTCTTTCTTTTGAATAAAATGTGTGTCTAGGATAAATTTTCAAGTTGCTTTGTTTATATCTAAGTTTTATATGTTCATATTTCAAATCTTACAAAAATCGAAAAGTCAGCAAAACATGTTTGAAATTTTTGAGGACTGCTTTAAAGTTATGTAATTCGGAATATGTATAGTTTACAATGCTTAGAAAACCTAAAAGGTCAGAATTATGGATTGTAATGAAAATATAGGCTAAGCACTTAGATGTAAAACCAAGTGATTGAGATGAAATTTAAATATATAAAATACAGAAATCACTAAGTTTAAAAGTTTGTACCTGTGACCTTTCTGGTTTGGGAAAGTAAGTTCCGTGGGATGCTTGTCATCTGGTCCCCTAAGGTCAATTGGTCTGGGAGTGATCGAACCCAAATCCTTCTATAGAACCAGATCGAAAGTCATGTTCTACTGGTATAAATGGGTTTAAGATGTGTCGATGTAGCCTTTCTGATCTGGGAGAGTAAGTTCCAAGGGGTGCTTGACACCTAGTCCCCTAAGGCCAACTGGTCTGGGAGCGGCTGACCCAAATCCTGCAATAGGATCAGATAGAAAGTTACGTTTACGACATGTTTTTTACTTACAAAACTTCTTGATTAAAAAAAGATGCCAATGTGCACAAATTTAAAAGATGCCAAAGAGCACAACAATGTGAAGATGCCAATGTGCACAAATTTAAAAGATGCCAAAGAGCACAACAATGTGAAGATGCCAATGTGCACATATTATAGAAAGATGCAATGCTAGCACACTGAATAGATCGATGAAAGTGTTTGAAACTGAACATGTATTAACTTGATATGCAATGAAACTTGTATCTGCATCCAAAAACACACACTTGATTTCAATTGATTGATGAATCTGTGATATTTGACTGAATAGAATTTAATTTGCATGGTGTTTAATTTTTTTTTATATATTTAGTTGTTTCAAAATACATATTCAGTATATTTTTCTTTTTACGATTGATGTTTCGATACTTGTGTTCTCATATCTGTGTAAGTGGGTCTGTGCATATTTCGAGGGGGAGTGAATAAGGAGAAAATTCTGAAAGAACATCTGATCATATCTCATTTCGAGGGGGAGTACATAAAGTTAAAGAGACAAAGAGTTCAAAGTTTATCTGCTCAAGATTCAGATTGGCTCTGGCTCTGATACCAATTGTAATTCCAAGATCGATCAAATCTATGTGAGAGAAAGTAGAGAGAGAAAATGTATGATGCAAAGTATGTGTATTCTCAAGAATGCACTAATCTCATTTTAAAACACAAAGGCCACAAGGGACTTAAATACCCTTGGCCAATACAAGATAGAAAAGCGCTCAGTACACAGTGTTAGCTACAGGATTATAAATACAATGATTACTATAAAATCTGACTTTAACAAAGTGCACCTGATGTTGCTATTGATTTTATCAAAATGCAATTCATTAGAAGTTACACATGTTTTATTACCTCATGCACTGTTGGTAACTCGTTTAAGCCACTCCACGTATATTGGATCCTACGTTCTTGGAGGGCAAAAACTTCATGGTTCAAGTTAGTTTGTGAACCAGAAAGTTGGATGGAGATCTTACCTTTGTCATCAATTGTGGTCAAATGTGTTTGATATTATTTATTTATACTCCTTACATTCGGAAATAAATGCATCTTTTGACTTAACACGTAATTTAAATTAAAACAAGCAATCGTTTCACTTGATCACCTCCATCATTGCCCTCTTTCTCCAAACACATACAAACCCACAAGCCCAACACACACTGTTTGATTACTCCGTAACAATCTCAAATAAGTTCACGTATTTTTTTGGCATCAGATTGAGGGAGAGACTAGTGTGCCTGTGTGAGAATCTCTTAGGGTTTCTTTTAGTTTCTTGTTTCTTGCTCACTTTTGTGCGTGCTTCTCTTTGTGTATTGTTATGTAGCTATGGTTCATATCATTTAAGTTCAGATGTATTATCTCTTGTTTACGTAGAAACCACATGGCATTACAGCTCTTCTAGATGAAGCTTGGTAAGTAAACCATGAGATGCTATTCTTCTCTTCGCTTTTCTATTTCCTTGCTATCAAGATATATGTGTGGTTGTCCTTCAACTTATTTAGTTCCATATATTTTCCACATGTTACACTCGTATCAAGTTTATTTCCTATGTGAATCCTTACTCGTGCCAAGTTTATTTTCAGTGTTAATATAAGGATTCCAACAAATCATCAAGTTCTCTTCAGTTGGTCATAGTTTAAGGTATATCTCTTACCCTTTCGCTCTCCCATCTTAACAACATGCACATATATACGTAAAACCTATTTTTCTTTATTATCCTTTTCTTTTCGTTAAGGCAACAACATATTGTAACTTTGAGTTAAATCTAGCCTTATTATATTTAATTTATTGTCTTATTTTTAATTTAAATTTTAGTTTAGTTGTTGAATTTGTTTATCTTGATTCATGTTCAATTAAGCATCATTAGATTTTTTTCGCTTTCGTGCTACCACTTTTAAAGAAAGGTTTTTGTGAACTTAAGTTTGTAAGTTATATTGTTGATCTTGGTTATGGGCAACACTTTCTATTCTTCTTGCTTTGACTTCACAACTTCATTTTTAACTTTCTAAAAGTAATGTCCCAACTTCATTTTTAACTTTCTAAGTAATGTCTTTTTCGTACTTGTTTGGTTTTGACTTTATCTTTCTTGTTAATTTGCATTATGGACGTTACCGTTGGCATTTTACGTAAATGGAATTTTGTGTGAAGAATCTATTTCATTTTTGTATTTATTGACTTGTAAATGCCTTTGATTTCCATTTCATTGTGATGAGAGAGTATATAAGCACACCTTTCTAGTACCGTTGAATTTGACTTTTATAATTTTTTTGTAACATGTATTTGTCTATGTGCAACTTTTTCTTGGCATTGTTGTTAAATTTCCTTTTTATGTTATTCTTGGCTTGTATGCATATCTTATTTTATATTTTGATAACGTGCTTGTGTGTATCCATATTGGTTTTTTATGGTTTTCACTTCCACACTTCTTTTCATTCTTTCTTTTTTGGTTGTGAGATTGCCCTTGCACGAAGTTTTCCATGTTGTGTTGTAGGGATATAATATGTGTTAAATTTCAAGTTTGTAATAATTGGATGTGTTTATGCATGACCATTTCCATTCTTGTTTATCTTAACCTTCAATGTACTAGGGTTTCCCTTGCACTAAGTTTTTGATTATGTTTTGATTGTGTTCAAAATTCTATGCTATTATTTGATTTCGACTATTCTTTTCTGTGGCGTTTTCACATTTCTTTGTGTATAAACATGGTCATGGATTTTGTGTGATGGTTTAGCTTGCCTAAATTTAAGATTATTGTTGATTTTCATCACCATGCTTCTTGAATCTTCGCTTATCAAGTACAATGTGCATGTTGGGTCATTCTTGTATCACGTGTATCTTGACTTCCATGTTTGTTCTATTTACTCTTGAATGTAACATGAGTTTTGTCTATTTGCAGTATATTTCATTCTTCTTGATTTTTTGTTTTAACTTACTTTTAACGGTCCTTAAATTTTGCATAATTATATGTGTTGAGTGTGTGTTCGACTTATATGCTATTATTTGAAGTCGAGTTTCTCATTATGGTACGTAGTCTTCGATCCTCTTCCACTAGTTTTGATTTTGACTTGAATACTAAACTTTTCAACCACCTTAAATATCCATTACTTGTTTGTTATTTGAGTACGTTTTTATTCATTAAAATCCCACCCCCTATAGTAAGTAGGAAATAAATATAAATGTTAAATTAACTAACATGTAGTATGTCACAACAAATAGGCACATCGCATTTATGGCACATTGATAGTTTCTTTGTTATACTTAGAAATGGGTGAATGTGGTTCCGTTGAACCCAAATTAACTTTTCTACTCTTACTCAAAGTTTGTAATATGAACATTGTTAAGTTATAAAATAATTGATACAAACACATGGCTTTTGGCCCAAAAGGATTAACGTCACGATATTCTTTGTGCATTCTACAAATGGCGTATGATTTTCTTGATACAAAATGTGAAATGCTACGAGTATTGAGAATGACAAAAGGAAATCCATCACGAGTATGAAAGATAAGGTCTTAAAAAGAAGGTTAGTTTTCATGTTCTTTAATTTGTGTTTTTTCTCGATACCTTTACGAATTTATCTGAGTTGATCCAATCAAAATAAACTTGAGTAATTAGTAAGACGTAAAAATTTATTGGTTTCTAGCTTATGTTTCTTGTAGGGTATCTATTCCATAGATGTAGGGCTCCATCAATGGAAGCAATGAATAGAACTTCTAAATGGAAGACCATAAACAGGACACTATGAATCTTAGGAGACATTGATTTTGCTCACGATTCGAATTCTTGGTGAGCCATTTACTTACATGCTCATTTCCTTCGGAGTTAATATTATTTGATATTGTCTTTGTTGATTAATCATTCTTGTTGATTACATTAGGCTGCTTTGCCATTCTCTATTATTTTTTATCTTGACTGCACATGTTTTAAATAGTTGACATTGCTTTGCCATTCTCTATTCTTTTTTATCTTGACTGCACATGTTTTAAATAGTTGATATTGTGTAAATCAGATTGTGCGAGCATTCTATTTCATTTTTATCTTGTTGACTTATAGATGCTTTTGATTTTAACATCAATGTGATGGGATAATATATTTGCATTACCTTCCTACTATTGTTGATACAACTATCATACGTAAAAAAAATTAATTAACATGCTTTTGTCTATGCGTAGCAATTTTCTATTCTTGTTGATATTGAATTTTTTAGTTGATTTGGATTCTTTAATGAGTTGGAGTATGCGTATATTATTTTCCATTTATGTTGTTATTTGATTGTGCACATCTTTTCTCGCAATTTTCTTATAATAAGATTATATGTTTGTATACCTGTTCTTTTCTTGTTATATTTTCTTTGAAAACAAATTTTTCGTTATTCGGTTTTGACTTCAACACTTTTTTGTTCTTTTTTTACAAGTCTTGAGAATTTTCCCGCACTACGTTTTCCATTTGTGTCTTAGGGATGTATATATGCAGAGTCGACCTAGATTATTTTTTCTAGTGATGACTATAAAAATATATCTAAAGAAAAATCTCACAATATTAGTATAGATTTGTTGGTTGTTGGTTGGTTCTCTGTATATAAGAGACCCATGTTCAACATACCTTTTTTAAGAACATAAGAGATACATAAAAAACACCAAAATTTAAGCTAAAAATCAACAAATTTAATAACAATGTTCATAGGCAGGAGAATTTACCATCTGCACCATCAAAGTATTGTGTTAACCTTTCAGGTTGAACATCTATATGGTGGAACCCAACAAAATAATACGGTGGCCACCCTTTAGAAACATACTTAGATGGAACCATGAAATGGTGGCCCATTCTACCGAATCTATCAATATAGGTTCGCCCATGTATATATGTGTTTGATTTAAAGTTTGTAGTACTTGGCATAAACATTTCAATTCTTGTTTATTTTGACATTTAATGTATTGGGGTTTTGTCGATCTGCAATCTTTTTTATATTCTTGTTGAGTTTTACATTCGTGCTTGTTTGATAAATCATTTGCTAATAATTCTTTGTGTTATTTTCCAATTTCTTTGTTTTATCATTGTTGTAGATTTTATGTGATTGATTTGTTTCAATTAAGATTATTGTTGATTTCGATCACCGTGCTTCTCTAACGGGTGGTTTATTAAGTGATATGAGCGACAATTACTCTTGTTTCAAATTGATATTATTTGAATAAACCTTTTCCAAAATGGGTTTGCACTTTTGACATTGTCTTCATTACGTCTTTTATGTTGACTTTTTTTATGACGGTATCGTGTGTATGCATAACCTTTACCATTCATGTGTATCTTGACCATCATATTTATTTGAGTGGGTTGTGTCTATTCCAAACATATATTTCATTGTTAATGGTTATTAACTTTTGCATGATTCTTATGTGTTCTGATTGTGTTCAAACTTCTATGCTATTATTTAATTTTGACTATTTCCTTCTTTGTGGTTGCCAATTTGTTTGTTCATAAACATCGTCGTGGATTCATGTGTGATGAATGTGATTGATTTATTTTCAGATCATTGTTGATTTTGATTACCATACTTCTTTGATCTTTAGCTTATCAAGTACATGTGCAACGTTGCTTATTCTTATTTCAAATTGTTGTTGATATTTATTTGTGTTCATCCTAAAATTTTTCCTTAATTTATTTGTTTTGATCGTCTACAAACTTCTATGCTATTATTTGATATTGACTGTTTACTTTGGTGGTGTTTTCTCAGTTCTGGATTTTGTGAGATGATTGATCTTGCTCAATTTTAAGATTATTGTTGATTTTTGATCGTTATGTTTGTATGGAATTTGGCTTATCTATGTGCAACTTTGGTCATCTTCTTTCATGTTTATTCGAATTACTATTGCATGTAACATAGATTGTGTTTGTTCCCAACATATTTCGTTTGTTCTTGATTTTTATTTTTAATGGTTCTTAAATTTTGCATAATTATATGTGATTTGATTGTGTTCAACTTCTGTTGTATGGTTTGGTTTTGACTTTCTCATTATGGTACCTACGTCTTCAATCCCTTTATTCCATTATTTTTTATATTTAGTTGAATATTATTTGTCTTTCAACCTTTGTGCTAGATCACTTGTTGGTTGTCTAAAAGTGTTTTTTATTTATTAAAATCCCAAGCTCTATTGGGAATAGAAAATAGTTATAAATGTTAAATTGAGTAACATAGACGTTGCAACAAATAATCACGTCGCATTCATGAGTTTCTTCTTATCTATACTACCTTAATATCCATTTACATCAAATGTCTTAAAGACAAGTCTTTAAGCATGATGTACAACAATTTTAAGCATAAAATTTGAAAAACTCTTAATTACAAGTATGGGTGCACAATGTACAAGTCAACAAAGCTTACACCCTTCCCTCATATTTGTTTCAAAGTAACTCCCGCTTCTCTCCCCACGAATTTGTTTTAAAAATCCCGCTTCTCTCTCCATCTCTCTTTTTCTGTGCAGGCACCATCATTTTTAACATTGAAATATGAAATATCATCTCCTACAGTCCTGCTTCCTCTCGATCAAAATCGAAGTTTCCTCTGGTATGAATTCCAATCCGATCTGTTCTTCATTGCTTATTGGTTATAATCTTGCATAAATAATTTATCCTAAGGTTTTCTTACACTGTTGGTATTTTTTCACTTCAGGAAGCAGATCTTCGCCGTCGGTTTGTAGTTTTCACTTCAATTTTCTTCAAAGTTTTTAGAGTTATGATTTGAGTTACGGATTGAGATGTTTGTAGAATCCTCTGACCTCGAGATCTATGCGATGAAATTTCAGGTCCAACAAACGGTATCGGCCTCGAGTGTGGTTATGGCGGTCAGGAACACCACCGCCGGTCACAAATCAAAGAGGAAATAATCAACGAAATCCACAAAGTTTGACGTTGCCTCCCTGAAATACAAGTGGATAGTGCCAACACTTCCCGTCATAAGCTTAAATGGTCAAAAATGTTGCATTTGTGGAAATTGAGTATTAAAGTATATAACCTAAATGGGAAAAAGCACCCAAAATGCAAACGGATAATCCAAATTGAGTGAAACAAGTTGGAACACCCTAGATTAATATATTACGAAGTGTTAGAAGTGACGGAAGTTAAAAAAATCAACCGTTTGGAAGTTATAAAAGTATGATGTTATAAGTAAATTATAAGTGAAAAATATCAAAGTAAGATTGGAAAATGGACTTTTAAGTCGAATTAGAGGCTTAAAGTTTATGTTTAAGCTTCTTATAGGTTAATTAAGGGATCTGGAAAGTTTCATGCGAAACGGAGTTGAAACAACCAAGATACGCATGAGGGACTAAATCTGCCAATAGTGGAAAAGTAGGTTGACTTGTTGACCAAAATAGTACAAAAACGAGATTTGCACTTCTAATTGATAATTTTCATATCCAAAACATTCACACACACTCAAAGGTGCAATTCTCACATAGTATACTCATCCAAGCTCAAAATCAAGGAGATTCAACAAGATTTTAGTGAAATTGAAAGATTAAACAAAGGTACAAACACTATCTTGAACCCATTTCATGATTTTTGGTGTTTTGATGATGATTTGAGGAATCTAGGGTTTCATGTGGTTAGGACTTTTGGTATTTTCATGTTAGAAAATGGTTGTATAACATGATATTGATGCTAGATGATGATTAGTTTATGTTTTTCGCTATTATCATAAAATCGGGGTTTATGATGGGTATGAATTTTAGTACTTAAGTGTATTTCTTGTTAGAATATGGTAGTGTATCATGATTATGATGGTAATTATGAATAAATTCAAGTAATTTTTCAAGCTTATGAACAAACTGTACAAGTCTTGAAGCATATGGTACAACTCATGGGTATAGGTTATGGAATGAGAAATTATGTAAGATTTCATGAAGTTTTGCTAGAAGTAGTTAAAATATGATAGTTTATGATGAAAATATGAAATTAGTGGCATTTGGAGTTGAATTGGCTTATGGAACATGTAAAAATGAAGATTTTCGAGTGGAATGACAATGTAAATGCGCATAATTTGAAAACTTGTATAAAATCGTAGAAAACTCCAAATGACATGAGGTCAATTGCCCTGAATAGATATGTGAATCTAGTTTAATTGATCTTTTGAGGTCATGGCATGAACATGGGTCTAAGATATGCAAAACAGGTCTGCAAGTGACCTTGGTACTAGAAGAAGTCAATCTATGATAGTCAAAGTTGTGTAGCCATAACTTGGGATTGATTTATTGTTTGCTTATGAAATTTGGAATGTGTACTCTAGGGGTACTAATAACTATATATGGAGCTTGGCATGGTCTAATTCCATTGTTGGATTGGAATCAGAAACTTTCGCATCGGTTGGAATCATATCGAAGCATTGTGAGTTTATATCGAACGTGTACTTATGTGTACTATATGAATATGCTTTCTTTATGTTCGTTTGATGAATTTACATGTGTTATTTAATATCTTGATCATGTTGAGTCCCCTGGTCTTGAATTTGTATTTGTTGTTCATTCCGCATTGTCGGTTGAGTCTGGATCCGAGACTGTTTATTTGGTCTCTTGGTGAACCACGATCAACAGGTATTACTTCGTGTGATATGTCTTAGCATGGTGTATGTTCATGTGTCCCAAGAAAATGGTGGTTGGGTGTGGCATACCATTTGTCGTACTCACGTATCCCGAATGGTAAGGAGTCGAGTGTGAGTACTTTGCACGGGCATTGTAGACGAAGAGGGGTGTGGTGCACATGTTTACTCTATTCTTGTTGAACATGCTAATGATTTATTATGATTGATATGGTTTCATTGACGCTATATACTTTGTGAGTTGTATGGCTTCTTGATACGTTGATTTGATTCGGTACCGGAATCGTATACGTAACCTGTTGGTTCTGTGTTTAATTATGACTCTGTAAGGTATGTTATGTACTCAATTATGGTTTGATTATGATTCGGTAAGTGTTCATTTGATGTATTAAGGATCGATGAGTCGTTATGGTTTTGATAATATTATACGTGATATGTTCGACACAATTTGAAAGCTAGTGATTAATCGGTTTTGCCTCCTAATTCTTTTGTTAAGATATGTATACTGCATCTAATTACATGCTTCGGTATATATGCTCACTAAGTGATTCGCTTACCCCATTAAGTTTAAAATCTTAGGGAAAATCGATATAGGTCGAGGTAAAGGCAAGGTGGATTAGCTTTCGGTTGACATATAGAAGATTTGGAAGTAACTTTTGGTACATATTACGTATGTTTATGATGTTTCGGGTTTGTAATTATTACCCGTATGTTGGGTAGTTATATTATTGTCCTGACTTTTGGTTTGTAAATGTCTTAGTTTATAAGTTTGTTTAAACTAATTTTTGGGTGATGTTTGACTTAGCCGGTCAATCTAAACTTAACTTTTGGTGGTTAATTAAAAAGTGTATCCCGTATGGTTTTGGGTGAATTTTTAATCGGTTAAATATTTGTGAAAATTTGTATTTTTTTTGTTTAGCGTAACGATGATGTTACACTAAAAATAGGGTTATTTAAAGACTAAAATAAATGCGGAACAAACAAGTCTATCCTAATAGGATCACCCAAAAAGGGGAATAATTGTAAGGCGTTTACAAAAAATAATCAAGTGAAATTGAACTCAATAACCTACTAATCTATACCAACTATTTCTAGATTACGAACGGGTGTCGACATATCAATTTCAAAAGTATACCAGCACTATATCATTGTACGCCTCTATAATCTTCAAAAATGATACTATCCTTCAACTACTCTCCCTCAAGCCCGAGGAATCCCACCGCTAGAGTGACATGTTATACATGTCATTTTAAGAAAAAGTGTTAGGCTAAAGCCTAGTGAGATCAAACATTTACATTGGAAAAATAAGTATTTTCAAATGAAATAATTTAAGAAGTGTCAGTGTAATCCATATAGATAAATCTCAACTTTAATACAAATACCTTTTGGGTTGACGGGGGAGGCCCGCTTACTAACATAAGTGACGGAACACAAAAGTAAACCACTTGACATGTTAGTAAAACCAAACACATAAAAAGTACCCGCAATGGATGTTAGGCTCAGTAGTTTTAAGCGTACACCCACGGAAAGTCAACTTCAACCATATAGGGTCCTTAAGTTGAGATCCTCACCCAATATCGCGTACTAGCATGTAGGGCTTATATCCCATCTAATGCCTAAGCGTGCCTCGATGTGGAAAACTAGCATTCCATCATCGGATCAAAGATTATAAATATATGTGGGTTCATGAAGCCCAAATGCAACCAAATAATCCATTCAATGTCCACGAAATCAATCAATGACTTCCAACAGTTAAAATGCCACAATATATACAAAATCATGGATCCATATAGTTACTCCCAAAAATTCCAAGAGTTCCGTTCTAATTCGTTAAACGATACTTTCACATACACCAAATCATTTTACCCAAGTCCTCATTCAATAATACATGACCATATTTCAAAACCTGTAGATCCCAGAAACAGTGCAATCAACAATAATATTAATCAATCAACAAGAATCAATCAGTCACAGCTGCTTGTCATATGATTAGGTTTAACTGTAAAAGGTTTAGGTTTACAGAGAGAATTTCTGATAAACTAGAGTAAACCTCAATGACCATTCTTAACCTAAAACTAGGTTAACATAGGAATATATATATGAAATGACCAAGCCTAATGGGCCCAAAAGCCCAATTACAAAATAACGTTTATACAATTACAATTCATACCCCTGAACTTCTATTTAACAGACAAATTACCCTAACAATCTTCCTTTTTAAATTGAAGTTCATAGTCTCGCCAGTTAGGAACATGTGTCTTCCGAAATCCAAAACTGATCTCGAAATGTCGCATTGACATCCTGTACTCCAGTCATTCTTTGATCTGGCCCAAAACTTTAAGAACAAGGCACTTGTAATTCGGATCCAAAGGCTGGACCCCTTTGACATCTTGATCAATAGAGCGCTCCAGCTTGTCTCGAAGTAACAACAGTGTACCAACGCAGAACCATGCAATTTGACTAAACCGGATGAATCACATATCACCTTTACCATTTACATAAGTCATGACAAGTTCTGGAAAATTACCACCGTATAAGCATGTACATTATGGGCATCTGAAGGAAGACTGAGATCAAGATTAAGTAGATTTATCTTTGCTTGATTGCTTTCTAACCCAATCTGGAAAGCTTCAATGGAGGCAAGTTTCATAGCACATTTCATATATCTCTTGACTACTTCTAGTGCATTTGTAACTTCCCTAGGTCGAATGGTTCTAGTCTTCAAAGGAGCAGAAAGAGAAGATACGGTAACTCAAGGCTTCCAAAGTCAGCTTCAGAAAATTGCCATTTACTTCCGTCTTCTCTGGTCACCTCAAAGTAAGAATGCTTTATGCTCATGAAGCGACAAGAGTAGATCTGATCAACAGATCTGATTATGAGCTTTGTCTTGTCAATGCCTTTTTCTGAGACTTTTATGCATAAACACATGCTCACCCTGCTTCTTTCTGTCTGTCATTAACTGAAGACCATGCAAAACGACCTCATCATACTGGCGGATCTAATGGACAAAGAGATATTTCTAATTTTCTTTGAGAAAAGGAACATTTATTCTGACTCTTTCCCATTTCAGTGGAGGAACTAGCTGAGTACGTTCTGTTTCGAGAACTGGTGATACTGGTGGAGATCGTCTGGGGTGATCTATCTGAGATAGATCGGGATGAACTGGTGCATAGGTTAAAAGAGGCATACCGACAGAAGATTGTTCAGCCGTATGGTGATCTTGAGCCACAATTTCGAAATTCAACAGCTCATCAATTTCGGCTTGAAAGACTACCAAAGCTTTTTCTGTGTTTACCGGTTCTTCTGTCGGATCTAAATCTGAATACGGATCGACAATGATTGCCCAACTATCTTGATTGTAAGATGAACCTCTATCATATTCCTCGGGCTTTTCAACCGTTGGATTGACGTCGTATGGCACTAAATCCATCACCTGTTCGTGGGCCTGACCCTGTCCTTCAGTTGGAGTTCCTGAACCCATCTTTGTCTGACCCTCTACCATAACCACTGCCTGTGTTGATTCTGGCTCAGATGTGCGTAGGCGCTTCTCCCCCTCATGATGATCAGGATCGTCCTGGTCATCATGTTTGCGCTTGAGACCTTCTGCCTGGCTTCGGCAGGTTTCTTCCAAAGCTGATACTCATTCAGTCAGTGCAGATATAGTTTGCTGCATAGACTGAATAAGGACAGCTTAATGCTGGAAGGATGCAGAAGATATAGTGGGTGAGGGTGGGGGTGTAGGGGTAGATGCTTGAGATCTTAGAAGTGAGATTAGGTCTGCATCTTGGGATGGTTCTGTTTGGGATTGGAATTGGAGTTTGGCCAGGAGTATGGATTTGAGGTCATCTAGGTCAACATACGAGGGTTCTACACTTCCTCCCGTACAAGGCCTCAAACGGTGCCGCTCCAAGGCTAGAATGATAACTGTTGTTGTATGCAAACTCTACTAAAGGCAAGTGTGTATCCCAATTTCCATCGAAATCAATCACGCAAGACCTTAGCATGTCTTATAAGGTTTGAATCGTCCTCTTGCTCTGTCCATCCGTCTGGGGATGGTACGTCGTACTCAAGTTCACCCGCGTACCCAATTCTTGATGTAACGCTCCCTAAAATCTTGAAATAAATCAGTTATCACGGTCGGAGACTATAGAAAAGGGTATACCATGCCTAGAGACCACTTCATCAATAGAGATCTTTGCCAATTTATCCATCGGTAAAGTTTCTCGCATCACTAGAAAGTGAGCACTCTTTGTCACCCGATCAACAATCACCCAAATGGTGTTGTTACCTCTCAGCGTCTTTGGTAGCTTGGTCACGAAGTCTATGGTAATCTTGTCCCACTTCCACTCAGGTATCTCTAAGGATTGTAAGCTCCCATACGGATGTTGATGCTCAGCCTTCACTTGTGAACAAGTCACGTAACTCTCCACATAATGCACCACGTCCAATTTCATAACCGACCACCAATAGTGCAACTTTAAGTCCCTATACATCTTGGTGTTTCCCAGGTGAATGGAGTGTTTGGACTTGTGAGCGTCCTCTAAAAGTAGTTCCCGATTTCCTCCAATCTTTGGCACCCACACACGCCCATTAAAGCATTTGATCTGACGGCTATCATCCGACAAGGATAGTCGTTGCTTGGTCATTACTTCTTCTTTGAGGTTTTCTTCCAATAAGGCCTTGGCTTGGGCCTCTTTAATTCGGTCCATAAGACTTGACACCAATTCAATCTTTGAGAGTTTGGCTTGAAGTCTCCCACTATACTCTTTCCGGCTCAACGCATCGGCCAGCCACACGTTTGCTTTACCCGAATGGTAAAGCAACTCACAATCGTAATCTTTAAGTAATTCCAACCATCGCCTTTGCCTCATATTTAGCTCCTTTTGATCGAAGACATACTTCAAGCTCTTATGATCCGTATACAACGTACACTTAGTGCCATAGAGATAGTGTCTCCACAACTTTAATGTAAACACTATCGTCGCTAGTTCCAAATCATGAGTGGGGTAGTTTTTCTCATGCACCTTTAGTTGTCTCGACGCGTAGGCGATCATCTTTCCTCTTTGCATGAGTATGCACCCTAAACCCATCTTGGATGAATCGCTATAAACCACAAAATCCTCCGATCCCTCCGGCAAGGATAAGATTGGGGCTTCACACAACTTCTTCTGCAAAGTCCGGAATGCCTTCTCTTGAGTGTCGGTCCACACGAACTTCACATTCTTCTTAGTCAGAGCCGTCAGCGAAGAAGCAATCTTGGAGAAGTCTTGGATGAATCTTCGATAATAACCCGCTACGCCCAAGAAGCTTCGAATTTCAGATGAACTCTTTGGCAATTCCAAATTCATCATAGCTTCTATCTTGGCGGGGTCCACCTTCACACTGTCTTTCGTCACCATGTGCCCTCTTTCAACCAAAATTCACACTTGGAGAATTTGGCGTATAATTTCTCCTTCCTCAAAACCTCTAATACTTCTCGAAGGTGTTGCACGTGATTGGATCCATCCTTGGAGTATATTAGGATATCATCAATGAATACGATTACCGACTTATCAAGGAACAGTCGGCACACTCGGTTCATCAAATCCATGAACTCCGTGGGGGCATTCATTTAACCGAAAGGCATCACCAAGAATTTGTAATGTCCGTAGCGTGTCCTAAAAACTGTCTTTGGGATGTCATCTTCCTTGACTTTTACTTGGTGGTAGCCCGAACGTAGATCGATCTTCGAGAAGCATCCCGCTCCTTGGAGTTGGTCAAACAAGTCGTCGATTATAGGGAGTGGATACTTATTTTTCACGATTACCTTGTTCAGTTCTCTATAATCTATGAACACCCTCATTGTGTCATCTTTCTTTTTCACGAATAAGACTGGTACTCCCCTAGAAGATGAGCTCGGTCTCACGAATCCCTTCTCAAGGCGGTCTTGTAGTTGTCCCATCATTTTCTTCATTTCTGATGGGGCTAAACGATAAGGAGCTCTAGCTATTGGAGTCGCTCCCTGTGCTAAGTCAATCTTGAACTCCACTTGACGACCGGGCGGTAAACCAGGCAAGTCATCGAGAAACACATCAGAAAATTCATTTACCACCTTTACATCTTCAAGTCTTTTCTCCTCGAGCTTGGCGTTTATAACATATGCCAAAAAGGATGAGCATCCTTTCGATAAGCACTTTCGTGCTTTCACCATGTTGATAATTGTCACCTCACCTTTCCGCCTCTCGCCGGACACGGTCACCATCATCCGAAATTGGGATTCGAATTAGTTTCTTCACACAAAGAATCTCGGCATGATTGTTCGCTAACCAATCCATTCCTATGACAACATCGAATCCTCCAATAACCATCGGCATCAAGTCAACCGGAAACATCTTTCACTCTCCAATTTGCAGCCCCTAAGAACATCTCGGACCACTAGTTGGTCACCATCCTCTAGCTCTACTACTAAGGCATCTTCTAAGCTACCAGTGAATACGGATAACTTTTGACAGAAAGAACTCGACACAAACGAAAAACTTGCGCCGGAATCAAACAATATACATGTAGATACGGAGTTTAGAAGAAACGTACCCGACACTACATCAGTCGAAGTCTTCGCCTCCTCGGTGGTCATCTGAAAGGCTCTTCCCGTCGCTTATGGATGATCTACCTTCTTTCCCCCACTGCTCCCGATCTTCGATTTTGGGCACACGCTTCTGACATGGCCCGACTCCTTGCATCCAAAACAAATTTGTCCCCTAATCGGACAATCTCTGTAATTGTGGCCCGACTTGCCACACTTGAAGCAGGGCTCAAACCCTAAATTACACAGAGTTGAGTGTTTGCTCCGGCACTTGAAGCAATATGGGACCTCTCGTCTAAGACCGGTCCCCCGTTGATTGTTGTTGAATTGCCTCGGCTTCTTGGAAGGCACGAAACTTCCCTCCCATCTCATTTTCTCGGTTACTCTACCTCTCTCCACCTTGTTTAGACCATAAGAATCTTCCACCAATTAGGCTTCCTCGATCTCCTCCCGAAGGGTAGAGGCCTTGGATACCCGTACCATGTTCATCATCTCCGTCAGTAAACCTTTGATGTAGGCTTTGATCTTTTCCTTCTCAGTGGGGACCAGATGTCCCACCAAACCTAGATTGTCCATGAACAATTTGTTGTATTCTTTCACAGACTAATTCTTTTTCTTCAAACTCCGGAACTCGTCGATGATCCGATCCATAAATCTCTCATTGGAATATTCTTCAAGCACCTTCCTCTTGAAGGTTTCCCAATCCAACTTTTCTAGCACTGACGTCTCTAGTGACATAGAGTAGATGTTCCACTATGCAAGGACCGCCCCTCTTAGCATTTGAGAGCCGAAGGTCGCTTTTTGGCCTTCTCCACATCCACGTGTTCAGAAAGCTTGCTCCATCTCACGAATCCAATTCATACACACTATAGGATCATCGTTTCCCTTGAACTCGGGTGGTCTGCTTAAGAAGGTCTTGAAAGAGCATGACTTTGTTCGTTGTCGTGCTTCTAAAGTTGCCACTCCGTTCGTAGGGATTTCGTTTCCAATTCCCCCGGATCCCACTTGTAACACCCTCAAATTTGGTAAGAGCAACTAATTAAAATTTTGATATTACATCAAGTAAAAGATAAGTCTTCGAAATAAAATTCTCTATTTAACCTCAACAAATATAAACTCCAGTCTTATAGAAGGACCAGACCAAGTCGGGTGTTACTTAATCCCAACTATAAGTTGCTATTCCCGAAACAAAAGTGGAAGACTTCACTAAGATAACCACTTCTCGAGCACAGAACTAGCACCCCTCTTTGCACAGTGTCACTATAACTATTCACAACCGAAACCTGTTGCACATGCCGACAAATAAAAAGATTAGGCTAACGCCTAGTGAGTTCAAGAGTTTTCAACATGAATAAAGATATCGTTGAAAAGAAGTAATGCAATTTAAATCATAATCTTTCAATTTGATATGTCTCAAATATCAAAATGACCCATTTTCCAATAAAGTGCATTTTAAGCAAAGAAACTCCCATGTAAACGTGTTTCCAATCCAAACTACTTCGAGGACAAGATCTCAATATAAAACGTTATTTCGTAAACTAATTTCAACCCAAAACTCTCTCAAAACGTAAACAGAAATAGAACTCTCCGTTTATGAAATACGGTTAATACTTTATATCCCGAAACACCCAAAACAAAGGCGGGACATAATACTCAACCCATAAATCAAGGATCAAATCCATTTATACAAAACGTCACCAAAAACTTGGATAATGAACTCAATACCCCAAAACAACACCTTTAGGTGACGTGGGATACCCGAATTTCATCGAAAGTGGCGGGCACACAAAGTTAAGCCACTTATCAATGATCTCGAGCTTCACATAGAGCCATGGATCCCCATATACGGCTCCCAACCGATCAACCACCACAAGATACCCAAATGCCTCTAGTGTCTACTCGACCTCTACATGAGTGTCACCACAAAAGCCACAAGTCCCCGTATCCGGCTCACAATGGGCACCACCGCAAAACTTTGCTCTGTATACGGCTCTGCAGAGCACCACCGCAAGCTTACATAAAAACATCTAGACCTCAAACACGGACACTAAATTCCACGATGAGTAACTAGACTGGATTACAAACGTTCATCAAGTTCAACCACCCACGATCTATACCTCGAGCCCTTCAATAGAGGTTACGCGGTTATTGAGTTCAACCACCCACGATCTATACCTCGAGCTCCCGCTAGCCATAAACAATATCCAGTCCCAAAACGGGGATAAAGTCCCCACTAAACCAACCGACCGACGCATATGCCTATAGGTCCAATGCATTACAGTCTAAAACGTTACATGACTCAACCGAATGAACTAACGCATTCAAAACATGTAACACTCAACTAAGATGCAACTAAGTACACGGTACGTCCAAGGCTCCTTAACGAGCTACCAAAACTGAACAAGTGTTCCAAAGACTCAACCGAGTACAAATCAAGCCCCAAAAAAGCTTAATAGACGTTTGGCTAAAACAGGAGAGCCAATATGGTTACACAACCAAATTATATCTTTCCCCAAAACTTTGTTTCCCAAATCACAATTGGCCTTCGGCCCAAACCAAAAGGTTTACCATTTCTGAAATGTTCCCAAAGTCGGGAATGACCCAAAACCAAAGGACTCACACATTCGTACTTTTCAAAACATCCCATTTCATGAATGATGCATAAAACCAGACAAACACTTAAAAGTGTATTTTTGACCAAAGATCTATTTATGCAATAAATTATCAAAATACATTCATTTATGACACATTTAGCAAAATGCCCAAAAATCCCAAATGCGGGTGTTTTACAAGCTTAGTGAGCTAAACACTTCAAATAATCAAAAGTTACCAAATAACTCAACAGTTGATAATTTCATGTAAAACACCTAAATACTTTAAAATAGACATTTTGGCATGTACAACATTTTCACAAATCAACTTGAACTCACCTTGCTAGATTTAGGCTAAATCTAAATTTTACCCAAACTTGAGCTTCCTTGAATAATTCCGAATCCACAAGCCTAATCTTTCCGAAACCTAGATACACAATTTCCACCCATAAAACAAACATATTCAACCATTTAGAATCGATCCCCAAACACTTTACATCAAATTCTCTATTTTGATCAAAACCCTAATTTTGACCTAAATCTTCCATAATCTTGCAAACCGAAATTGAAAAAACATAATACTAGGAAATCATCCATGGAGTGATTATAACTCATAATAAATGGAGGGGATGAACTTACAATGGTTGGTGTTGGTAAACCTTAGAAACGAAGAAACTCTCAAAATGGTAGCAACCTTGACCTTGAACTTCTAGGTTGACAAATCTTGGATGAGATGATGGTTTAGCTTATTGGAATCCAAGCATTAGATGTTTTAGAAGAGCTTAGGTTTTGCATTTAATGATAGAAAAACGAGAGAGAAAGTGAGGGTTTTTGGTAGGTGAAAGTGGGAAATGAGAAAGGATTGGAAAAAGGCATTAAATCTTCCTGCAGCTCGTCGACGAAAGTGACATGGCGAGAGTGACATGTGTCACTTTCGTCGGGCACTCTCGCTGAGAGTGTACCGCGGCCATAAGGCCCTCCACGAGAGTGACACACGATTGTGACACATGTCACTTTTGCTGTCACTTTCGCCCAGACTCCCCGAAGCCCGAAAATCCGATCTTTTTCAACACTAAAGCCTTAGACACTCTTTGGAACTTTTAGTAGTGTATTCCTAACATGAATCCCACAAAACACAAGGTACAGAAACGCCTGGGTGCCCCTATACTTACCGAAAATTTCGGGTGTTACACCACTGCAGTTATATTTTCTGCAACCGTCTCGTGTCTGCGGTTGTTAGTGCCCCTGTCCTCGAGCAACTTTAGAATCATCTCTTATTGTTGAGCCATAGCCGCATTCATGGCTTGCATCATACGATCCACCATTCTTGTCTCTGGAGTTACTTCTTACATTATTGGCTCAGACGTGGCTATATTGCGTCGAGGTATGTGCTCAGGCCCTCCGCCCAAGACGTTAAACTGGGGTAGGGGCAATTCAGCCGCTGTCACCCGTGGTTGGTCGGTCGTGGATGTCGTCGCATAATGACCATCCGACCTATTACAAGTGTTAACCATTTGGTTTGTCACACATATATGATATAATAGAGATGAGAAATAGACTAAAGAATTTAAACATAAGGAAACATACTACCACATTCATCAATCATCATAACCGTAGTAATCTAAGCATGATCACGTAACAACACATTCATAATAGCTGTAGCAAATTGAAATTATGAACACGTCACACATAAGAATCCTTACTACCACCGTCACAACTCTAAACTTATGTAGTTCTTTTGGTTCTAAGACCATATTATCTTAAGAGTTCTACCCAATCTCACCATTCATAACTTATTCGATCTAAGCTTAAGTCTAGGTACCTTACTTTCATACCTAGTTCACTTAAACTACTGCTCTGATTCCAACTTGTAACACCCTAAAAATAGGGGTTATTTTAAGCCTAAAATAAATGTGGAATAAACGAGTCTATCATAATGGGATCACTCAAAAAGGGGAATAATTGTAGGGCGTTTACAAAAAAAATAATCAAGTGAAATTGAACTCAACAACCTACTAATCTAGACCAACTAGTTCTAGATTACGAACAGATGTCGACATCTCACTTTCAAAAGTATACCAGCACTATATCAATGTACGCCTCTATAATCTTCAAAAATGCTACTATCCTTCAACGACTCTCCCCTTAAGCCTGAGGAATCCCATCGCTAGAGTGATATGTTATACATGTCATTTTAAGAAAAAGTGTTAGGCTAAAGCCTAGGGAGATCAAACATTTACATCGGGAAAATCAGTAATTTCAAATGAAATAATTTAAGAAGTGTCGGTGGAATCCATATAGATAAATCTCAACTTTAATACAAATACCTCTTGGGTTGACGGGGGAGGCCCGCTTACTAACACAAGTGACGGAACACAAAAGTAAGCCACTTGACATGTTAGTAAAACCAAACACATAAAAAGTACCCGCAATGGATGTTAGGCTAAGTAGCTTTAAACGTACACCCACGGAAAGTCAACTTCAACCACATAGGGTCCTTACGTTGAGATCCTCACCCAATATCGCGTACTAGCACGTAGGGCTTATACCCCATCCGATGCCTAAGCGTGCCTCGATGTGGAAAACTATCGTTCCATCATCGAATCAAAGATTATAAATATATGTGGATTCATGACGCCCAAATGCAACCAAATAATCCACTCAATGTCCACGAAGTCAATCAGTTAATTCTAACAGTTAAAATGCCACAATATATACAAAATCATGGATCCATATAGTTACTCCCAAAAAGTCCAAGAGGTTCCATTCTAATTCATTAAATGATACTTCCACACACACCAAATCATTTTACCCAAGTCCTCATTCAATAATACATGACCATATTTCAAAACCCAAATCTCGTTTTCAAAGTATTTAACCACAAGGTCATAGAGAGCATGTTCCTCATGTGCAAAATCCATAATCAAACCAAAATATAAGCTTATTGACCTTAAAATCACACCCTTCAATATAAATCCCCATAGTCTCCAAAGTTAGGTTGTTGGTGAAAACTCACCCAATCAAGTAAATCAAAATAGAGATGTTTGGAAGATTAAAATCTACCTTTTAACATGTATAAATCTTATAAAAGAGAATGAACTCATCTTGTAGGGTTGTAACTTAAGAACCCTAAATTTCCAAGTAACTAGAGAGATGAGAGGAGATCCTTGAGAGACTTGGACTAGCACAATACTTGCTCAAAGAGACCTAAATGTCACAAATGGTTAAGGGCTTAGAGTAGTTGGGAGACATTAATGGCAATAGAGTGAAAGATAGTGACTTACCAGTTCCTTCTTGAGAGAAAAATGCAGCCTCCAAAGAGTTCTAATGATGAAATGAGAGTAAATGAGAGTTTAGGGTCGATTCCTTCTATTTATCAGGTTACTGAGAGTGCCTGTGCGGTTCCACTCGCGCGGTGATCCGCGTGGAGCACTGGAGTCGAGGTTGGACAGTGTTCCGTGCGGTGAGCCCCGCCAAGCACTAATGAGATCTTTTATCTCTTCATTTCAACTAGTTTGGCTAACAACAATTAATGCACGAATTCAGGGTCAAACCAAGAATTAAACTTAAGATTCGGGGTGTTACACACCAACTAGTCCGACAGAAATTAGAAGCTTCTTGGGGTTAGCCGGCTACAATATAGACGATTCATCCAAGATTTTTCTAAGATTGCCTCACCATTCACCTCTTTGACGAAGAAGAATGTTAAATTTCTTTGGACCGAGAAGCAAGATCAAGTCTTCCAAACCCTCAAGAAGAAGTTGTTTGAGGCACCAATCCTATCCCTACCCGAGGGATTAGAGGACTTTGTGGTATATAATGACGCTTCCAAGATAGGCCTCGGGTGTGTGCTAATGCAACGAGGCAAGGTGATAGCCTATGCGTCACGACAACTAAAGGACCACGAAAAGAACTACCCGACTCATGATCTGGAATTGGCGACGGTGGTCTATGCATTTAAGTTGTGGAGACATTATTTGTACGGAACGAGGTGTACCCTATTTACCGATCATAAGAGTCTGAAATACATATTTGACCAAAAGGAGATCAACATGCGACAAATAAGATGGTTCGAGTTGTTGAAGGGCTTATGATTGCGAATTAGCTCTATCATCCCGGTAAAGCCAACGTGGTGGCGGATGCCTTAAGCCGAATGAGCCATGAAGGCGGTGTCAAACTAACCCTCTCTAGGATTGATGTGGTGTCAAGTTTGTTGGAGAATATCAAGTCATGCCAAGCGGAGGAGCTTCGAGAAGACTCTTAGCAATCGTTAAGCGTCTCTTTATATATATATATATATATATATATATATATTTATATACACATACACACACATACAAAGCTATTAATGGTTGACATATGACATAATTTTTAGGCTATGTTTGGCAAACTTGATGATAAGCTAGCTGATGAAAAAGTCACGTTTGACAAAAGCTAACTTATAAGATGTGAAATTACCAAAAAGGACATCTAACAAAAATAATCAAGTATAATATTTAATAATATAATTAAAATAAGTTTATAGTAATATAATATATTAATTAATACAAATAAGGTAGTAAATAATATAAAATGTTAATTAAAAATTTTGAAATCTATTATTATATATCTTATAAATTTTGAATTTTAAACCAAATTTAAAAAATATATATACATTAACTTATGATTTTAAAAATACCGTTACATATAATATGACTTATGATTTTAAAAATACCGTTACATTTAATATGAAAAAATAATCAAATAATAATTACAAAAATAATAATAATTGATAACTAAAATATATTGAGCAATATTAAAAAAATTGATATAATTATCAGTAATTCTAAATAATTAAAATTTTATATCAACGTATAATTAAATTTTATGTTATAATTTTCAGATAATATTAATTAATATTTATTAATTAATTTTAATAATTAATATTTATTTATAATTAATAGTTAATATATAATAATGGATATTAGTAAGAGTATAATTGGAATAATCACAAAAAGCTCCTAATAAGCTACTCCAAGTAGCTTATCAAAAAGTTAGCTTATAAGCTAGCTTATTTTTGCTAAACGATGCCTTAATTGATTTTTTAAATATCTAGTTTTATACTTTACTAGAATGTACTCACACAATGCAGCGTACTACATCTCGATTTTAATGTTTTATTTTATTTCTTTGTATTTGTCAATATTATGTTACGGTTTTATGTGGTTTTGAGAAAATGATTATGCTTTTATGTTTGAATAAGACATAAAATTGACGGCCCCATAAAAATTATAAAATAAATATATCGATATTATAATTAAATTAACAATTTAAAAGTTCTAGTTTCTTATAATTTGTTTAATTCAATTTTTTATTATAATTTAATATATGTTTGATAACGATGTAATTTATTTTAGGTTAAATTTATATAAAGATATTAATTAAGTATTTTGCTATAATTCAATGATTATTTTCATTTTATACTTTAGATTCTATATATTTAAAATGAGATATTTATTATGTATCTGTTCATGTTTATCAGTTAGTTATTAATTCAAACATCTAGTTTTAAAAAGTTGTACCCATGTATCATTACTTGTAATCTTGAATTTTAAGTAATGTGTATTAATAAACAGTACTTGATGCATACAAAATTGTTTTTAAGGGTTTTCACAAATGTTTTATTATAATATAGATATTATCCATTGTTAATGCTAAAAATTGTCCAAAGGAAGATCTGAGGTCGATGTGGAGCTTTAACAACTAAAGTAGGCTATCACTCGACAAATCACACGACAAGGGTATGAATTCGGTTTTGAGCGGCATCAAGCTCCATGCCCTTTTGAGTGATGATATTGGCTTGAGTTCCTTGTGCTGCCATGATCCTGTCAAACAAGAATCCTGCACTAAAACTGCTAGTAGATCGCGCTATCTGTTGAGAATGTTACTCTAGATGGGGCCCCAAGGTGGGCGCCAAACTGCTAATGCCAAAAATCGTCCAAAGGAAGATCTGAGGTCGATGTGGAGCTTTAACAACAAAAGTAGGCCATCACACGACAAGGATAAAAAGTAAGATGAACACAAAGATTTGTTGACGCAGATTACCCCATCGAGGGTAAAAACCGCGGACAATGGTGAGGATCGTCAAGTGCACTATGGACATCAAACAAGGACGTCGTCTTTTAGAAGGAGTGATTACAAGTACAATTGACAATATTACAGTAAAGAAATAATGTAATCGCGCGATTGAGCTAAACGTCGTGCAATGTAACACTTCAGTCGAAAGATTATGTTTGAAGCAATGCTTGAAAATTATATCTTCGTAGTTGCTCTTTAGATGATGATGTGTATATCTCTGTCTGTCCTTTGCGTAGCTCTTTGAGTTTGTATATATAACTTATTTAGCCATAAACAAGTATTGATGGTCCAACAATCTAGATATTGATTGATTTTGATGGCAGTTATCCGTTATATCCGTTGGTCATTATGTGCATTAAACATGTAATAAGAGACCCACAAAGGAAAAACGGTTGTATGCAATAAATGACCAATGATCGTTAGTACCGTTACATAGGTCGAAAGATATAAGCCCGTCAAGAGATCCTGTTAGTCGTGGACGTGGGATACACACGACGATCGTTGTCGAGGACGACGATGTTTTCTGTCGTACGATGTCGTCAGGACCTTATCCTAATACAAGAATGATCCATAGACTGAAGACATTCGGTTATCTTCCGTCGGTCATAACTTGTGGAAATTTAACCAAACACTAACTACGTCCCAAAATAAATAAATAAATAACCACTATGTAAAAGTTACACAGTTTTAGAAATGTATAGTTATTACACATTTTAATTAATAAAAGAGTAATTACATTTTTTGTTCTTTTGGTTGACACTTACTATCAAGTTTGATATATACTTTAAACTATTTACAGTTTTGGTCACCGCGATTGTCATTTTGTTTCAATTTTGGTTCATCTAACTAACTTTCATTAAAAAAGTTATTTAACTTATGAGTATATTAATCTTTTTCCTTTTTTTTTGTCTTTTTCCTTTTTATTTTATTAGATTATAGAGTAGTTTATGATTTTAGTCCGAATGATTTGTCAGTCACTTTGCAATTTAATTAGTTTTTAGTCCCACTTTGCAATTTAATTTTTAAATTACTTTTTGTACATTACAAATTTTATTTATTTTTTTTACTTTTCCTTTTTTTAATTATTCATTTATATATTATTATCATATTTTTAATTAATTACATTCAAAAGATACACAATTTTTTTTACAAATTACACCAAGCATGGCAAAAAAAAAAACCGACAGTGAAAACCGAACATTTCGGATCGGATTCGGAGACTTCTTAACGGGGACGGGGCAGGGATCGGGGATGGTATCGGGGATTTTAACGGGGATGGGAACCATCCTCACCGGCTCGGCCTGACGAGATATATATATATATGTATATATATATATATATATATATATATATATATATATAATTTTATATATGCATATTTTAAACTTCAAAACTCTTTTGGGCTAAAACTTAAATATATATCTATTTTTTGTCATGATTTATTCCGAAGTAGCTACTCATTTAATTTATGTTTGAGAAACTTGTATTTTTTTCGTTTCATTTCGGGTTTGGTTCGGTTCAGGCTTAGGGAAAACCAACGGGTAATGGTGATCTTTTTTCTTAACGGATCCCCAATAAGATCCCTGACGGGGATCAGTACGGTTACGGGGATGGGGATGCTTATCGGTTTCGGGGACGGGGACCCTAAAAACTGGTTTGAAACAGGCCCGTTGCCATTCCTAAATTACACTATTAAAAAAATTATTGTTAAAACAAGTTCCTTAAATATTTTATTTGAAACCATTGACAAATCACAGGGACAAAATCTGTAATTTACTCTATTACATAAAGAATATAATATAATTAAATATCAAAATTTAAAATAAAATAAGAAAATACTATAATGTCTCTTACTTAAGAGTTTTTTTTCTTTCAAGGAAGTTATATGGGTAAAAGGGTAGATCCATAACAAAAAAAGGAAATCATGAGGACCCTTATCAATTGTCATAAATTTTAGGGTTCAATGACCTTCTTTATAACCAATATGAAACCACAAGGACGAATTTGTATTTTACTCAATATATTTTGTCTCAAATAAATGATTACTTGCAAGGGGTGTTCAGAGTGCTGAGTGCGGTTTGGCAGTCTAACACCCCAAACCATAATTCAAACCGCAATGGTGGTTTAAGAAAATTTTTAAACCGAGCGATTTGAAAGTAAGTGACCAAACCGGTTAGATTGGACCACAAAAATATGGTATGGTCTGACCGATTTAGGCGGTTGGGCCTCTTATAGGTTTTAAGCTTAAAAAACATAACATGATTAAAAAAAAGTAGTATAACGAATTATAAAAGAAACGTCTATCACTAAAATTAATAAAACATTGAGCAAGTTGAAAACAATTTAAAGAAATCCATCAACAATAATTGGAATTTCGGACGAATATTGAACAAGTCGAAGGATGAATTGGAATTTTGGCTTTGATTTTTGACGGATTTTGAAATTTAGCCCAATTTAGAAAATGCATACAACAAGACATTTTAAGTAATAAATGAAGGCTGAAGACCAAATCCATAAAATTCTGCATACCACAAGAACCAAATCTTTAATTTACTCTAAAAATTAAATTACAAAGTGGGACTGAAAAATTAATTAAATTGCATAGTGAAACTAATGACACCCCACATGGGCTAAAATAATAAATTACTCTAATTAATCTAATAAAACAAAAAAAAGGAAAATATAAAGAAAAGTAAAAGAATTAAAATACTCATAAGTTAACTAATTATTTTAATTAGATTTAGTTAGAAGATTGAAATTAAAACAAAATGATAATTATAATAACTAAAACTGTAATTAATTTAAAATAAAAATTGAGGGGTTATTTGTTTACTTCTTAATGGTTCCATTAAGAGGTAACATCTGAATCGTTAAGAAGTAAATCTTGGTTGGCAAAAAAACTGTCAGTCTCTTAATGATTCCAAAACCTTCTGAATGATTTTGTATCTTAGCGTTCCCTTAATTATTAAGAACCCTAGATTATGCTGAATAATTAGCAAACAACCGTATTTCATTTTATACTATATTATAAGAAGGTTTTTAATCATTCTAACCACTTAATCATTTTACACAAAATAATTCAGCAATGGCAGCCCGCGAGAGTTTCAACCCTAAGGGTGCGTTTGGTACGCAGACTGGGTAGGACAGGACGAGACAAAAAAATAGTCCCATGTTTGGTATGCCATGGGACAAAAATCACATGGGACAACATGAGACAAAAATCAAATTTCATGGGACAAAACTTAAGTTTTTTTGTTCCAGATTAAATGTAAAATTACAATATTACCTTCTTTCAAACATATGATTTTAAACCTAAACTAAATGTGGGACAGACAGTTAGTCCCGTCCTGTCCCATCCCGTCCTGTCTACGTACCAAACGCTACTTAATGTCTACCATTAATTAAATGAATACGGTTTAGTTTGAGCTGACAGTCATAGAATTAATACGTAAGTGATTATAACCTGAGACCTTTTTGTTTCTCGACTATTCTATTCCAACTTCCAAAACCCATATTCATACATCCCCATCCTCCTCCCTCAAGGTATTTGCAGACATTCAAATGCCTCGTAAAGTTTAGTTTCACTCGCATCTCTCTGCTACAGGGGCGGAGCCAGGATTGGGTTCGAGAGGGAGCATCAGTTATAAATGAATAAAATAGATGATGAATCACCGAATATTTCTCCTTTTATTAAATATTTAATTACCATGGTTGTTTAATGTACAGATCAAACTAAAATCAACCCTTAAAATCGAGTCGGTTAAAACTTAACAAATGAACAGTACTAGAGAAGTAACAAATGGGTAACAAATGAACAGTACTAGAGAAGTAACAAATGGGTTGCACCGGTAGCCATACAGAAGCTGATTTAGTCAACACGTTATAAAATAACGGGTACAATTTTATTAGGAATAAAAAACATACTACATCATTTGTTTGCATTTATTAGAAGAACCATCAAATTGTTTCTATATAGTTTAATGTAATATGCGTATGATTTTTCGCTATTTTGACATGTCTTGTCACATAAATTAGGTAACAAAATCTAAAAATTAACACAAATTCTATTAATATTGACATTTAACTTGACATGGAGATTGAGATAAATAATGTTGATCAAGATAATAATAGTTATTGATTAAAAGGTTTGATTTCGGTGAGAAGTTGAGTTAATCGTGAAAAGTGGTTATCGACCGTTTGATGAAAAATGGATGCATATTAGGATGAGATGCACCGAGATAAGATGCACCGAAATGCACCGGATCAATTCTCTTCAAAGACGCAATTCATGGGAGGGATTGAGATTAAAAGAGATCAACGGTTCAGATCCACTTCTCACCGTTAACTCAACTTCTCAAACGATCATTCACCTTGATTAAAAGCATTTTATATATTTTTAATTTCACAAAAAATTTATACATTAAATCAAAATAATTATCTTGATTCCTAATTTTTTGACGAAATAACATTTAAAGATATAAATTGTAATATTCATTTTAGAAAAAAGTTGAGTCATTTTTAGAAGTTTATTAAAATACAAGGCTTTAAATATAAAACTACTCATACATATCACTTTTACCATTTTGACCAAGCTCCCACGTCTCCAGTATGCACATGCCTCCTATTCCCTATCTTCTCAGCCGCCCTATATCTCTGCAGTTCCTCGAATTCTCTTAATACATGAAATTTTTTTTCAGGTTTAAGGGGGAGCAATTGCACCCTCTCGTTCCTCTGTGGCTCCGCCACTGCTCTGCTATCTATATTCTTCATATCATATTCAAACATATTCAATGAAATCTTGATACCGAGAACCCTTTTTACAGTCTTGAATGAACGCCTCATGGCTTTGGAAAACCCCGAAGGTAATAGCATTTCTCAAGGTTTTTTTCTAAGCATCATCATTATCATCAGGTTGAGTATAAGTTTTGGGGTGTTTTTGTTTTTCTGATTTTGGTGGGTTTTCATGGATTTTTAGGAAAAACGGGTTTTCTGTTGATCGACGGTCCGATTTTAGGTCGATGGTTCCTTTGAGATTCGTCTATTTTGTGGGATTCTAGGTCGATGGTTTTCATGGATTTTGCACCTTTTTTTATTGTTAAATCTTGACTCGTTTTTTGATTCTAGGTTCTTTTGGGATTCGTTTTTCTTTCTTCTTTTCTGAGTTTCTATCTTTCGATGAGACTCTTTTGAATTGTTCTTCTTGGTTCTTGAGGCCTACATTCTGTTTTCGCTCATGATGGCTCCGGTTGATTTTTGAGTTGTTATTGTCTCTATTGCTAACCTTTGTTTGTTACATGATATTGAATGTTTGGCTTATTTATTGAATATCTTTTTCTTTCTGCTGCGCCTATTTGCTGGAAGAGCTTCTGTTTGTTTTCTGGAAACGTGCTTTTGTTTCTGCTATGTGCTTTTAATCCTTGCCAGACCTTCAACTCGAGTGGTTTTTTCTTACTAGTGTGTGTATTACCTGCATTCTTTCTGTGGGTGTTAGTCATGACTCGTGAAGTTGCTATTATTATTCCTAGTTCCTCTCAAATTTCCAAACTAGACTTTGCTGACCCACTTTACTTGCACCTAGGTTACACTATTGGCTTGTCAATTGTAGATCTGAAATTAATATATGTATATATATATATATATATACTATATTATATTATAAAAATGACATAAAAAACTCTTAATTACAACTCACTAAGCTTTATGTACTATCATTTAAAGCTATATATTTAAAATCTCTTAAAAATAACTACTAAAGTCTAATGTACTACCTGTAAAGCTTTTAACCCTAATTAATATATTTCATTCTTATCCCCCAAAATCCTTATCTCTAATCCCCAAACCCTAAAATTATGAAATTTGAATTCTGATAAACATAATCAAAACAGGATAAACATCTCAATTTAAATATAAAAAATTTAAAATATATAAGATAATTAATGAATTTTAACAAACTACTTAATTTTTTTTATATAAAAAACATTATATTGTTAAGTCTAAATTAAACAAATTTATATATAAAAACCATTATCACTCAATTAAAAAATAATTAATGAAGCAATATGTACTACTTTTAAATGTTTTTAACCCTAATTAATATATTTCATTCTTATCCCCCAAAATCCTTATCTCTAATCCCCAAATCCTAAAATTATGAAATTTGAATTCTGATAAACATAATCAAAACAGGATAAACATCTCAATTTAAATATAAAAAATTTAAAATATATAAGATAATTAATGAATTTTAACAAACTACTTAATTTTTTATATAAAAAATTTATATTGTTAAGCCTAAATTAAACAAATTTATATATAAAAAAATCATTATCACTCAATAAAAACCATCTAAAATCGTACTGTAAATCAATAAAAACAAAAAATAAAAATAAACATTAAAATCGTGATGTATCTCGTTGCATTGCGCGAGTACGCTTCTAGTACTACATTAATCTATATCTATACTATATTATAAAGATGACATAAAAAACTCTTAAAAACAACTCACTAAGCTTTATGTAATGTTATTTAAAGCTATCTACTTAAAATCTCTTAAAAAAAACAAGTAATAAAGCCTAATATACTATTTTTAAAAGCTTTTAACCCTAATTTTCACATCCTCATCTATCGCGGCTCATCTCATCTATCGCCGCTTCCAAAACGACAATTGAGACTTCGAGATGCAGTCTTCTTATACGAAGCAGGCACTCCTCTCAATCGGTCTTCTTCAGGTTCAGGTAAATGTTTCTTCTGGTAAAAAAAATTCTTGATTCCTTGATTTGTGATTCGTTTTTCTTGATTTCTTGATCTTCTTCAGGTTCAGGTATATATTTCTTCTGGTAAAAAAAATTCTTGATTTCTTGATTTGTGATTCATTTTTCTTGATTTCTTGTGTATTTCTTGATTTCTTTATTCTCTTCTTTCTAGGTTTTGCTGCAATTGAACCCATCATAGATTGTGGATTTGTGATTCATCTTTCTGTGAGTGTCCCCTTTGATTGTTTTACTAAACTCTCATCTTCTCTTTTCCGTTGTTTTGCTGCAACGTTTGTGGATTTGTTTAGTTTTACTTGGTGCTCTGTTCCTCTTCTTCCCAACCCTCAAAATCTATCACCTTCTCCCACCGAATCTCACAGGTATGCATCGGCTGATTTCATTGGACACCTTCTTCCCCTATCGAAATCTCACAAGTCTGTATCAGTGTATGTTTTAAATGTTCCTTTACCTTTCAGTTTTGAATCAAGACAATCTGTGATGTTCATAACAGGTAACGATATATATCCCCTCAACTCCAGTGGTTGTGTTGGAATTCTCGGCCATCAATGTAGGTAATTAGTATATTCGAGTTATGTATTTTTATTTTTGGGTTTCCTCTAACTACTCTTATGTTTTGTTGGAGATTTTATTTTCTGCTATTTCATACGATTTTTTGAATTGTTTTGGATTTGTGGAAGTAAAAGAAAAACAAAATAACTTTGTTGTTGCTTAATTGCTTTGTTATTTTACTAGCTATAACTTATATTTTCCATGAAAAGGGAATGAAAAAGCTATCTGAAATTGCTTTTGTTTCAACGCATCAAGATTGGTGGCAATTAATTTCATCCATCGAATAGAAAACTGTAAATAGACGACAACATGCAACTCTATTCCATTTCTTGTGGTACATTCGACAACTCGCGAATTGATAATCTATGTTAGTGCATCACATGCTTCTCTTTAAGAAAAAAATTTCATATCAGTTACTCTTCACTGTCTTGTGTTTTGTTTTTACCAGGTGTGTCTATGTGCAAACCTTTTAATTCAATAGGTATTTCTTTCTTCTTCATATCAATTTCATGGCTTTTTGGGTTCCGCGTTAAGATTGGAGTAGCAAAGTGAATTTGATACACATTTATGGATATATTGTTACAACATTACTAGCAAGTAGTTATATGGAACCTGCATATCCACTAGAAAGATGATAGTTACTCTTCTATGGAACCTGCATATCCGGTCGGTTCTATTAAAAAACCGGTTGAACCGGTCATAACGAACCGGTATCGAACCGGCTGACCCGGTAACAAAAGTTAAAAACCAATAGTCCAATAGGCAATACGCATTAGCGTTAAAAACAAACACTCCAATGTCTCAAGATCCATGATTTGGTTTGATCGTTTTGATGTATTTGGATTGATGAAAAACTTATGTTTATTTAATGTTTTTGGATTGATGTAAAACTTGTTGTTATGTGTTTTTTTAATGTTTTTGATTGATGTAAAACTTTTTGTTATGTGTATTTTTAATGTTTTAACTTGTGGACAACAAAATTTTGGTTATATATATATATATGTATACAGAAAAATGAAAATTACATAGAAATTCTTGAAACCGGGTTGACCCGGTTGAACCGTGACCCGGTCACTTTGCAGATGGAGTTGAATAGAAAGGAAACTTCAGAAGCAAACGATGTTGCAGAGTATCTTAAAAGAATAGTGGCAACATTGGAAAAAGAGAACAATGATATTAAGGTTAAAATCTGTGAAAAAAAGGAAGATAATCAAAATTTTAAAGTTGGAAAACAATGCTTTCTTGTTGAATCTAGCATAAGTCTCATCATCCTTATACAAATTGTTTTCTTCTAGATGGAGAAAAACGAACGCAAGGTTGCTTTGGAGGTTGCTGGTAAATCTTTGTCCCCAAATTCAAATGGGGTGCACGAGGTTGGTTTGTTGTAGCTTTAGAGCCATATTGAAAAAAATTCTTGTTCACCCTTTAGCTTTGTATATATTTGTGCCTGAGCTATATCTCCATGATGTTCTTTATGAAAAGTACTATTTGCGCGCAGGAGGTACCTGGAAGTTTTCCTGGCAAAGAAGAATTGGAGTCCTCTTTGAAGAATCTGGAGAAAAATTTGAAAGAGACATCTCGAGAAAGGGACAAGGCATTACAACAAATGGATGCAAAAAAATTTGAAAGAGACATCATTACCTATGATGAGAGCGTTTTGCTCTTCACTTTTGCAAAATAGTTTTATTCTAATAACTAATAAGTTACCAATGAGAAAGGGGGATGCAAAATTATTATTGTATCTAGAAAGTAAATAAAAGATACTCGTATACATGGTTGATTTGGAGAAGGATCTGATTTGCCCAGAATGCAAAGGTAAATCTGGTTTATGAAACACCTTGATTTTGCTTACAGATTGCAAGAGGAAGAAGAAGAATCGTAGGATATGTTTTTTTTTTTTTTTCCGAAAAGCGCTGAAATGGCTGAAGAAGGAAGATCAAGCACCATTTTCATGAAGATCAGTTCACAATCTCAGGTAATGTATTTGACGAATTGACGATAGTGCCTACCAAACTGCAGAAAATATTATGCTTGTATGAATAATTATAATAATTGGGAAATTTTTGTATTCGGGTATTCTAAAATAAATGGTTTTCGGGTATTCTAAAATAAATGTTTCATTTATTATATCAGTATGATCTTTTATTATCATGTGCATCCATATTATCTTTTATCTATTTTTCAGGATCAGATTTATCTAGGATAATAACGTGCGCTAAAATGGATAATTTGTTTACATGCAGGAAATTAAGGTTTTCATTAGGTTTGTTCTGCTCACTTTCAATGGAGAACTTTTCTCTCCTTGAGGATGCTCTTTTTCTTGGATTTGATAGTTCTACTCAATAAGTCTGATTCAGTGATTAAAAAGTGAATGATGGTTTTGAAGATTTATACTTAGTTGTCACTATCGTTCAAAAATGAACTACTATTGTTGGACCCTTTACCCTGTTTTTTCCATCTTTCCAGTTGATTGTTTTATGCCAATGTGGATATTATCTAAAATTAAGTTTGAATGATGTTTGCCTTATTTTGTGTCTCAAGGTACATTGCAACAATAGATGGAGCAGTCCATAAACGATACTTGTTAGCAATCAGTGAGGGAACAGTCATAGATGGTGTCCATTGTACCCCATATGCTGTGGAACTTCTACCGCAACAGCCTGATAAATCAAGAGCTCATGTTCGCATTGTGGTAATTTTACTATTCTATGGAAGAAAAACAGTTCATGCCACATACATCATCTCCTTTTAAGCAGACACCATTATTGTTATGGCCTTTTGTTCTAATTAACATGTTAGATGGTTGATACACTATATGGGTTAGTATGGATCATCAATATTTTCTCTGCATGACTCTTTTAAGATCTCCTTTGATAGTTACCCAAGTACAGTTATAGTGATTGTTATACCTTTGATAGCTCACGAGATCCAAATTCTGATGCAAATATGTATTAGCAAAAAACTATGTTTTCAGAATGTTGTGAAACAATCTGAATATGGAAAATAGGTCAAATGGTCTTGTCATGCTAACAAGTGCTTGTTAGATAGCTGCATAGTAGGAAACTTGGTTTCATAAAATGCATGTTCAAAATTGGTAATACTTGGACGTAAAATTGCTTCTACTTTATCCATATGTTTAAGTGGGTGGTGAACACTTGTTAGACTGTGTTAATTGATGTGGTTTGTGGACTTTCAACTTTGTTTTGTGGTGTGGGTGATGTTATTTGTTTTGAATCAACTGGGTGTAGGTTCATGAGGGGAGAAATCATGACGTTCGAGAACTTGTCAAAAGTGCAAGACTTTAGGTACAGTTTCCAATTCTTGATCTATGTTCAAACCAATGTTATCATATTCCCACTCAATGTTTTAAAAAACGGGCCGACCCAGCCGGTCAAACCGGGAACCGGTGAAGAGACCGGGTCAATTGCGACCGGGTTGATTCCATTTTATGGCCCGGATTGAACCGGTCGGTTCTATTAAAAAACGGTTGAACCGGTCATAACGAACCGGTATCGAACCGACTGACCCGGCAACAAAAGTTAAAAACCAATAGTCCAATAGGCAATACGTATTAGCGTTAAAAACCAACACTCCAATGTCTCAAGATCCATGATTTGGTTTGATCGTTTTGATGGATTTGGATTGATGAAAAACTTCTGCTTATTTAATGTTTTTGGATTGATGTAAAACTTGTTGTGTTTTTTTAATGTTTTTGATTGATGTAAAACTTTTTGTTATGTGTATTTTTAATGTTTTAACTTGTGGACAACAAAATTTTGGTTATATATATATATATATGTATACAGGAAAATGAAAATTACATAGAAATTCTTGAAACCGGGTTGACCCGGTGGTTGAACCGTGACCCGGTCGCCACACCGGGTCAACCAAAAAACCGGTTTTTAAAACATTGTTCCCACTACTACTCTGAATCTAGCTGGGAAACATATCCATTATGGCAACCGAAAAGTGACGTTATTTTGATCAAGTAGTTTCGCTAATAATTTCAGATTTATTCACTAAAGAGAATACGTATTGGTGCGTTCAGGCTTCCATCAGATCTTTTGTAAGTACTCTACATTTGGTTGTTTGATATTGTAAAAAGGATAGATATCTGATTATTTTTTGTGCATCTGTTTGTTATGAATAGGTTTAGAAAGCACATAGAATTAAAGGCAACTCAGTTAAAGACGTTGGGGTGGGGTGACAAGTAATTGGAACACTTTACCATATATAACTAACAGATCAAAACCAAAACAAGAGAATTTTGGTTCTTGTGGGAAGATGGATTCCTTTGTCTGTTTACTTGGAGAAATAGTTGTTGTTTGGCAATTTTGTTATGGTGATATTGGTAAAGGATAATTGTGTATACCTTAAAGTTGTAAAATCATTAATTCATAAGAATCTATAAGAGTCGTAAGTTCAAAAAAAAACTCAAATGATATAAATACACCATATATATTTACAAATTTTACAAACCAGTTGATTGACATATTTATTAAAATAATAATTATTTATTATGATAGATAGGAAGATAGATAGATAGAGTTTATTTATTGTCATCAATATTTTAAATTAAGAAACAATTGAGATAAATATTGTTATGCATATATTCATTAAAATAAACTAGAAGCGTACTCGCGCAATGCAGCGAGATACATCACGATTTTAATGTTTATTTTTATTTTTTGTTTTTTTATTGATTTACAGTACGATTTTGGATGATTTTTATTGAGTGATAATGATTTTTTTATATATAAATTTATTTAATTTAGGCTTAACAATATAATGTTTTTTATATAAAAAAAATTAAGTAGTTTGTTAAAATTCATTAATTATCTTATATATTTTAAGTTTTTTATATTTAAATTGAGATGTTTATCCTGTTTTGATTATGTTTATCAGAATTCAAATTTCATAATTTTAGGATTTGGGGATTAGAGATAAGGATTTTGGGGGATAAAGATGAAATTTATTAATTAGGGTTAAAAACATTTAAAAGTAGTACATATTGCTTTATTAATTGTTTTTAAGAGAGATTTTAAGTAGATTAACATTAAATAATAGTACATAATGCTTAATACATCACGATTTTAATGTTTATTTTTATTTTTTGTTTTTTTTATTGATTTACAGTACGATTTTGGATGATTTTTATTTTTTTTTGTACGGCAACTTGGGAGTGATAATTGTTTTTTATATATAAATTTGTTTAATTTAGGCTTAACAATATAATGATTTTTATATAAAAAAAATTAAGTAGTTTGTTAAAATTTATTAATTATCTTATATATTTTAAATTTTTTATATTTAAATTGAGATGTTTATCCTGTTTTGATTATGTTTATCAGAATTCAAATTTCATAATTTTAGGGTTTGGGGATTAGAGATAAGGATTTTGGGGGATAAGGATAAAATATATTAATTAGGGTTAAAAGCTTTACAAGTAGTACATTAGGCTTTAGTAGTTATTTTTAAGAGATTTTAAGTAGATAGCTTTAAATGATAGTACATAAAGCTTAGTGAGTTGTAATTAAGAGTTTTTTATGCCATCTTTATAATATAGTATAGATGAAGTGTTAGAGATTGATTTATATAATATAAATTAATAAGAGTCTGGAAAAGATTGATATTTTATTTTATACTAGAAGCGTACTCGCGCAATGCAGTGAGATACATCACGATTTTAATGTTTTATTTTATTTTTTTGTCGATTTACAGTACGATTTTGGATGATTTTGAGAAAGTGATAATGTTTTTTTTTATAAATTTGTTTAATTTAGGCTTAATAATATAATGTTTTTTATATAAAAAAATTAAGTATTTTGTTAGAATTCAATGATTATCTTATATATTTTAATGACATATACAAAAAAATAATCAATTACATATTTAATAATATAATTAAAACAAAATTATAGTAATATAATATATTAATTAATAGTGATATATGGAAAAATTTGCATAAAAGAAATACCCTGCACATACCAAATTGGTGGGCGTTAGAAGTCTGCAGTAGTAATATGTATATTGTGCTTTGATACTTGTAAATTAAGAGATTTTTAAAATTTTGCATAAAATGATGGTACTTTGTGCATAATAATTTGTATTTAGGAGTTTTTTATCCGTGCTTTATAATATTGTTTATATGTTTATATATTTTTTAATTTATGTTCGCTTCCAAAATTTGATATGCATTTGATAAAGGTAACATTGGTTTTGGAAAGAAAAAAAAATCAAAGTTCTTATTCTTGTTGTTTACGTAAGAGGCAAAAAATAAAAGTGTTATAAAAAATAAAATATTTTATTTGTTTATTATAAATACTTATATTATATTATATATTTATCTACCAGAATCGGTATTCTCGCACGGCCAACTTTACGTTGCATTGTCAAGAGGGACTTCGCGTGAAAATACGAAGGTATTAGTAAAGTTTGCCTAAAAATTCAATCGTGGCGGAGTCCACACATCAAATGTGGTGTATCAAGAGGTTTTACACGATTAACAAGGTACAAACGACTACATATTATATTACACATTTGTTACAACTACATTTGGTTTGTATCTATTATAATCATATGACATTTCTTACAGAACAAGTCTACAGATGGATGCTCCGAGTGATACCTTATCGTTTTCTGTGTGTACAAATTTGTATTGTCACAAATGATTATAATTCTATTTTGTTCAAACATACATATCGGGTTTTATTTGTTAATTATGAGTTGCATTAAGTTAAAACCACTATTCAACTCAAAGTCAAAGCAGTATAAAACAATAAAATAAAATCAACTTGAACATAGAATAGAGAGAAGCATGAATCAAGATTATGGGTTTTAGTTGTCAACCTCCAAACCAAGATGTATCCCGCCGCTTTGCGCGGGTACACAACTAGTAAGCATTTAAGCAAATGTCTTAAAGACAAGTTTTAAAGCACCAAGTACTACCAATTTATGCATTAAATTCAAAAATCTCTTAAGTACATCTCTATATGCTTAACATACAAGTATTTGATGCAAGGATTTTCAAATCAGCATACCCATACCTAAAGTACATGCCAACCCATACTTTCCCTTCTCCTGTTTCACGTCTCACATCTCAGAGCCATACCTGTTTGTTTTCTTCACACGCTTTCTTCCTGAAATGGAGAATCGTATCATCTCTTCCGCTTCCTTCTACCTTCTTCCTGCTACTTGTCTGCCAGATATTATTGCTCCCTCCCTAAAATCTATCAACATACCTCATGAAATCTCTCAGAATTCTTAATGGTTGTTCACGCTTGTGTTCTTGTTTTCTTGAGGTTGCTTTAAATCCAATGACTGATGCAAGTATTTTGGATTTTGAAGTCTCTTATGGGGTTTTCAATACATTTTTTAAAGATTTCAGAATGTGAAATCACGAGAATCATATTTGAAATTTTTGCTAAAGGTTTTGGTTAATGTTTTTGATTTTTAGGGTTTTCGAGCAGAGTTCAAAGAACTGAGATTAAAGCAGGTGATCGTATCTACACTTATAGAGCTGTATTTGCTTACTCTCATCATGGTATCAAATCGATCTCTTTTTCTTGTGTTCATGTGCTAATTCTACAAATTTTTACCTATTTGGAATGCTGACATGACTTTGTAAATAGGTATTGTGTTTGCACGGAATTTGTGTTAACCCTAATTCGAAGCTCCCAATTTCATTTCTCTAAATAAAACCCCATAATGCCATATCGTTCTCTTATACTTTCTTCATCTTGATTTGCTACTGATTTTGAAATAATATTGTTTCTGAAAATCTTCATTTAGGGTTTCATTTACCTCTATTTTAAGCGGTATTCAGAGAATCAATAAACATGAAGTGAAAATCTTCAAGGTGATTTGAGTTCTATGAACATCTAACTATAGCATCATATATAAAGTATGTATTTCAGGTGATTTGAGGTTCGATTTTTCTGCTCTTTGTTGTATCCATTTCTTAAATTTTCATATTGGAATCTATTTTGATATGTTTGAGTTTAGTATTAGTTGATTTTAATTTTTAGTTGTTGAGTAGAAACAAGTTCTATTTTTTGCTTATAAAAGGGTAGATACATACAGGTTCTATTTGTTGATTCTAAAAGGTAGAAACAGGTTCCCCAAAACCATGGTTACGAGTTATACATCTGTTGGTTTGTTGTATCGAAGCTTTCTTGAAAATTTTCTATCAATTGCTTTGTGAACGAACACATATTGCTTGAATTTTTTTTTCTTGAAATCAATTTGTTTCAAACATCTATTCTTTTGGTACCCCTGCAAACACGCAAACACACAGGAATTCCACCTGTGGTTACAATACTGGATATGGGAATGGGGGTGCAAGCTACCAGCAAGGGATTCAAGAGGGGGGGGGGTATGCCAATAAATCCGGTTCATCTCTCTTTTCTCTCCAATTTCAATTTCTTCTCTTCTATCCGATTTCAATCTCTTCTCTTACAATAAACCATAAACAGTGTGAGACAGAGAAAGAGATCGATCACCGCTGATCAGAGTTCCATAAGCTAGGGTAAGATTTTACGCCATTAATATTCACCTTTGATGCTACGTTGTTTGATCTTCGCCCCATGCAATTTTATTTTCTTCATGTTTCTACCTAGAATTCATGGCACCTCCTATAATTTACAAAGTTTATATTTATTTGGTATTTGATGTTGTCCATCAACGGTTTGACAAAATGTTTCAATAGGTGTCAGATTTGCTTTTGTTGAGGGTGCTTTTGAGATTGGAGCTTTAAAGGATCAATCAACTAAGGTATGCTCATATTCAACTGATTTTCTATGCATTACTGGTAACTTACCACCCAAGAGATGTTAGAGGCATTAAACCAGTCTAAACATGTGCCTATTCATGCATAAGCATTCATAGGGGAGGGGGTCATTAAGCATTGTGATTTCTGCTTTGCGAGCTACGATTTCTGCTACCAGATCACGGATTCATCCCTCACAAAGGACCTGCAGGTACGATCAACAACTTCTGATCTGTATACATGCTACATGCATGTCCTTTTATACATGTTGGTTTATCCAAGTATTAGATTGTAGTTTTTGTGGAAAAGCATTTCAGAATTTTCCAGACTTAAATCATAGTTATAATTAGTTATGTTTTTGAGGAATTTGGATTTCGTGAAAGGACTTGGAATTGAAGTGATTTGGGTTTGGAATCATTGATGTGTTTGGTTTGTAGGATTTGGAATGGAGTTATATTTCGTTATTAGTTGTCATGCATCAAAACATTGATTGCTATTAACTTCTTTGCTTTCTTTTTCTTCTGAAGGCGAGTACATCAGCAGGTCCTTCGAACTCCAAGTTAGTTGAGCAATTCCTAGGGATGGGATTCCGTGAGCAATGGGTTACAAAAGCAATTGAAAAAAATGGTATATGATAGGATCATTTCGTTTAATATTAGATCTAACTGGGTGAAGGTGATTTACAACTTTGTTCTTTCATATGTGTAGGGGAAGGTGACCATGAGTCCATACTGGAAACTTTATTTACATACCAGGTAAGCGAACTTTTTACTTCCCTAAACTATTGCTTCTGCTTATCCAATTTACATATAAACGCGAGCATGGTAGATCTGATTGCTGAACAGAAACCTCCCAAGAAATCATATAAGTAACTTTTTATCATATTTTTAGTGTGAAGCATCTAAATTGCTTATGTCGAAATAAGATTATGGAAACCTGAAATTTTCACTATTTGCAAAGTTTTGCGTCTCAAAATTTAGTTGTGTGCATAAGCCTGTAAGGAGTTATCGATATTTTATTCTTGAAAAACAGTTGTTTGATAAACTTGAACTACCCTTGTTGATAAAAAAAAAGTTCCTTATTTTTCCAAAGCATGTTCTATGCATATCACATGGTGCTATGATGTCAACTAATTTGATTGATCTCTATGTGGAGTCTGCTTTTGCAAAGCTTAAAAAAGCACGTAGATATATCTATTTATTTATTTTTGTGGTGCTCTAATTTTTCATTTTAACTTGAAACTACATTGGTGTGTGTGGCTAGATCTGCAAGTTTTACCAAACAACTTTTGTATATGACTCATGTCACCCGACTCACCTCAACTCTCCTCAGCAACAACGTGTAAATAATTATGACTTGTCTTCTGACTATGATGAAAGTCTTCTTGATGATTTCTCCGATTCTGACAGCTGGCCTGGCAGTGAACTGTGAGTATATGCTTGGACATCAACTGAATTTCTTCTTTCTTGGTTGTTACCATGATGAAAGTTGCATATTACATTTTCTGAGATCTACTGCTCTCGAGAGGTCATAACCATCTCTTTTAATATACCCTCCTTCCTAAAATAAATGTCCACATTGAAAAAGGTACACAAATTTTGAAATGTGTAATTATTACACTTTTAGTTAACTAAAAGACAATTTTACACTTATTTTGGGACAAACTAAAGTAGAAATGTGGACACTTATTTTGTAAAGGTTTTAGATCAAACCGTAACAAAGCTAAAGTACATGAAGTGCTACTTTAGCGGTGTTGGTAGGGAAATAGAAGATGTGTTAAGCATATATGGACAAGAAATAGTTAGAAAGGATATATATAAATAGAGAGAGAGAGTCGGGTTCAAACGAGAACAATGACCAGTTAAGAGAACACGAGAACGGTGAAATCACATATGATTTTACACTAAACTCGTGTAAAATTACCTATGATTACGCGCGACCTTGGTCGGCCAAGTTGCGCGTAATATATGCGTTGATCATGTTCCGCGATCGCATGTGATTTCAGTGCAAAATCACTTGTGATTTGGCCGTTCTCTTATTTTGACGACTACTCTCGTTTGATCCTCCCTCCCTCCTTCCCCCTCTCTCTCTCTCTATATATATATATATGTATAATTATTTTTTAGAATACTTGTTACGATTGAAAAGCAATTCTAAATTTCACATCTATCTTGTACATGAGAATATCGATTCTTACCTGAACCTGAGAAAACATTAAAATCCTTGGTAGCTATGGGGTATACAGAAGAAGTGGCTTCAACAGCGATGGAAAGATGTGCGTATGTTATATTGAGCTTGTCATGTGTGCCATTGCCATTGCCATTGTTTGTTTTGTTTGGTGTTGGGTCATTAATTAGACTACTGATTTCTAACAGAGATAATTATACATTTTCAAAAAGAACTTGCAATTTTTTGTTACACAGGACGAGTTAAATAGTTTGAAGCTAAAAGAATGTAATTTTGCATTTCCTTTGATATTTTATGGGCTTATTTATCTCCAATCATGGCCGACTCAATAACACATCTAACCATCGATTATTATAAAAAAGGTCATGTAATCCAAGGTTTGGTTTTGGTCCCTAGAGGAAAGTTCAATTGCAAACTTGTTTTCCGTTGTGAACTGGGGAACAAAAGAGAGTGCGACACGTGTCCCCATGTTTCCCCATTCATCATGAATAATGAACATGAATTTTTTACAACATTCGGAATGAATGATACACCATTTTTGATTTATATCTGAGACACATGGTGTGCTCCAATGGAACTTGATCATTCATTAGCTAAAGTGAAAGAATTGAATTCCGTCCAATTCCTACCAACCAAATGCGTGGTCAAATTCCATTCTAATTCCTTCAAAGTCAAGTTCCTTCAAATTCCTTCGATGAATCCAAATTCCATCAAATTCCATTATGCGAACCAAACGCCCCCTAAGAATATGAAGAACATTATCAACAGTTGATGGGCTTATCTATGCTATTGACATTTTAGTTTTTCAAGTTGTAAGCCTTCTATTGATCATTTTTGCAGGTCCTAGTGCCTCGATTGCAGACCTAATTGATTTTATTCTTGCTGCTCAAAATGCAAAGACAGAACCTGTGTTTTTTGAGGATGAGGTATTTACTCTTCTTTTGAGGATGAGGTATTTACTCTTCTGGATAATTCAGTATCTGAAGACTAATATAAGATATCCGACAAAACATGCTTCAACTATTATGTTCTTCTCTAACTTTATACTATATTAGACTTGGGATCATGTGAGACCAGCCTGTTTTCATGACACCACAAAATAACACTGAACCTTCACAGGAAAACACTGTTAAGCTACAAAAAAACACCGAACCTTCACAGCAAAAAAACTGTGGAGTTTTTTTTTACCTTTACAGTGTTTCTGTTGTGAAGGTTCAGTGTGTTTTTGTGCCTTCACAGCTGGTCTCACGGGTCGTCACGGAAACAGGTTGGTCTCACGAGAACCCGACCCTACTATATTATAAAGCATTTAGGTTAAAGTGTTAAGTCCTAAAATAAGTTATCAGCATTAGGCATTGCTTAGTAATGCATAATGTAACATCCTAAAATTTAGAGTAATTTAAAATTTGAAAATTTGGCAATATGACGTTTGTATTTGGAATAAACCACCCAAAAAGGATAAATGTATAAAGCATTTACAAAACCAATGAACGGATATGGAAATCAACAACAAAATAATCTAAACATGCACTATCTAGATTACATCGGTTGTCAACCCAAAATCACCAAAATAAGAATCTTAAATTAAATGCCCAAACACCAAGCATCTTAATTTAAATGCCCAAACACCAAATGTCTCGGAGTTGTATTGTTTCTTATCAAGAGAATAAACAATTACAAGTAATTCTTGGACTTATCTTCTTCAGGTTAGGTTGCCACTGTTTCTCTTTCTTTTGTTTTATGCCTTTTTTATTCCTTTCTCTGGCACAGATACTTTCTATGCAGTTGCGTATAAAGGTCTGTATCAAGGTTTTTGACTTTTTTTCATGGATACATAACCTTAGAAAGAGAATTTATTCTTCAATCTATGAAGTAGTTGTTTGGCTTTGCAATGATAATCATTAAAGTTCATATATTGTAATTGGTCCTCTCTTACATTTACTCGAGTTTTGCATCCCGCCGCATTGCGCGGGTACACTACTAGTATATATATATATATATATATATATATATATATATATATATATATTCCATTTCGGTCCTAAAAAGGTAAAGAAAGGTTTGGATGTCGGGATGCTCGATTGATTTAAAAACTTAAAATTAAGTTTCATGAGATTATTCGAGATCGTTGAGCGAGTAAATATTTATAACGATAAAAGGTACTCATTTAAGATGATTTAGGTATTTCCACGATGGATTGATATATGTATTAATAAAAAGTGTTCGTTTGAGTATATGTTAGTTACGTTAATTGGCGATGGGTTAAAGTGTGTGTATATATATATAGGGGTGGTATCAATTGGAAACCAAGTTTCATTGGAAACTTTGGAAACCAAATTTCAGCCATTTGATCTTTATAATCAATGGTTAAGATTCATTTGAATTATATATGGTAGTAAATTAATTAGTTTATTAATAATAAATAAAAATAATAGATGAAAAGGGTAAATATGTCTTTTGATTTTGTGTCTCAAATATGGCAAGAAAGGTTTATTTTATTTAGATTACTTGAAACCAAAATAAAATTTCTCACGCAATTTAAATTTTGTTATTTTTTTACTATGAAAACGAGGAGCATTTGTCTTTTCATCAAAAGAATCATTTTTCTTTTAAAATGTAAGAAAATATTTTTTTAATTTCATTTTATTATAAAATTTCCCACGCAATCTAATATTGTGATGAAACAGAATGAATTTGTGGATTACAGATTTCATCAGGTTCATTGTGTTAGCATTATTGTTTCATAATGAAAATAGATTCATCAGGTTCATCGTGTTAGCATTATTGTTTCATAATGAAACATGATGAATTTGTGTCATTTTTGTTAACTTCCCATTTTTGTTTCATTACCTGTTCAGTTGCATATCCGTATATGAAAATAGATTCATCAGGTTCATCGTGTTAGCATTATTGTTTCATAATGAAAATAGATTCATCAGGTTCATCGTGTTAGCATTATTGTTTCATTATTACCATATATAAGCTAAATTAAATATCTCATTTTTAAATTAATCAATGATTATTATTATCATATATAAGCTAAATTAAAATTAAATAATTATTAATATATTAATAATAACAATTACCATATATATTATGAAATAATGTAAAAGACAAAAATAACCTTTTTAATTAAAAATAAAAATAAAAAAAAGAAATTTACTGATTGGTTGATTTCGGTTTCCAAAGTTTCCAATGTAATACTGGTTTCCAATTGATCGCTCCCCTATATATATATATATATAAAACGTTGTATGCATATATATATATATGTATGTATGGATGTATGTATACATGAAGAAAATTCGACGTGAAAGAGACGACAAAAGAAATGGTTCGGGATGTTAAATCAAATCAAATGAGTATAGGCGTTATGAACGTGACACAAGTACTTAGAGTATGTTTTTAATGTATGTGTAGGAATGAGAGCGAGGAAAAGACGGATAAGCTATGCTAAGTCAAGGTGAGTTTCATGTGATTTTTGGATGTGGGATACACGTGGATTAATTGTTGATGTTTGATTCATGTTATTATATATATACTGATTGAGAATGCTATGTTATTATATATATGGTTGCATGCTAGTGATGTTAGATGTTCTATGATATGAGATATTTACGAGCATGTTATATTTTAACATTGAATGGATTGCATGTGCATATGACACATATTTTATGCACGATTAAATCAAAATGAGGTGATGTGGTTGTAAGTGTGGGGCTCATTACCAGGACGCTGGTATTGGACGGCGGGAAACCGCAGATGATGATGATAGTCAATACATGTGCCGGAAGGGGTACCTCTGAGACTGCACTATGGGACGATAGTCGTTATGACCCTTCTGAAAATTTGGGGTGTAACATTTTGATTAAATGGCATCAGATGCAGTTGTAATTTCTGCATTTTTCAAAAGAATTATATTTAGAGATTCTTGAAGAACTAAAAGGAAATATAGTTTCTTCTGATGGGGGTTTCGTTTGTTTACGCTAAAATTGTGAAAGAAACAAAAACATGATGTATGTGAGATGGGTTATTTAGTATCTTTAATGATTATTTGATCAATGAGATTTCAAATGGTGAAATAATTGAGCATGAATGGAATCAAATTTACTTCATGTTTTTATAATGTGATCCATATTTATCCTTTAATGTTTTGACACTAAATTTCTCTCGGTATGGATGAATATTGATGTGGACAGGATCCGATACTTCGTCCTTTGGTTGAACGAGACTCTGAAACTTTGCAAAGCTTGCTTCCCGAGATACCACTGTGGGTAAAGAACCCATATTTTGATCGGGTATGTATTTCGTGATTATAATGTTTTATGAAGACCCTTGGGGTTCCTCCCCTTGGACACCGGGAATTTTTCTGGCTGATATCTTTAGGGCCCCATGGGATTAGTTGAGGTGCGTGCAAGCTGGCCCGGACACCCATGGTCACAAAAATAAAAGCGTTTTCTCAAGACTATCCTACATTTGAACCAATGTTGCTTTTCCTTTTGACTTTTCGTGGTATCATATTTTCTTGGATCAATGTAGGTTGACTGGCTGAACAAGTTCATCTAATATATGTGGCCTTTTCTTGACAAGGTACTTCCGTAACGCTAATTACGTTGGTATTGCCAGTTTCTTTAAAATCGAAGAACTCAGTAACCTTTGTTTTTGTAGGCAATATGCAAGACTGCAAAGCCCATTATTGCTGCACAAGTATAAAATTGATCCGGTCGAGTTTGAGACTCTTACATTAGGGTCTTTGCTTCCTACATTTCAAGGTAATGTTCTTCACTTGTTATGGCTTTCGAGAGCTTGTTTTTGACTCATTTGGCTTTTCATATGTTTTGGAAAATAGTTTGTAGCGTGGTGCACATTCCTCATTAGTGTAGCAATTTCAGACAATCATCACTCGATTGTGAATTATGATTATTTCAGCCAAAATAAAGAACTTTAATCACTCAATTGTTGAAACCAAGGTCGGACCACGGAAACATGTATCTGGCCGCCTCACATTTGGCTCATTTTCCACAATTTCTTGCCCTAAATTCTCTTGTTATGATGATAATTAGAAATCTTGACATGTTAACCTCCATCATGCAAAAATCTAGTTTAAAATCCATAATGAATTTTATGATGACTTTATGGGATAATCTTACACATGGCCTATAAGAACTTCAGTCTCTAATAAATATTTAATAGGGAAAGGGGTAATTTAGTAATATCACACTTATCTCTAGCTTAAAAATTTGAAATAAGGCTTTTCTAGTTACAAAGAGAAATTGTAAAGTTGACCCTTTCTTTGGGGATAGAGGGAGTATGATAAGTTTATTCCATATTTGGGAGGATGGCTTCTAAAGTTTCAATACTGCAAAAATTCTTATGAGAAAAAAAATAAAAAATGATGTTTGGCATTGTGTCAAGTCTGCATATCAAATGCGAAGTGTTCTAAAAACCAAACGGAACCAATATATCCCCCATAAGTAGGATTTGGGGTTAGGATGTTTAGAGCAGAGACACCGTTTTCGTGAAGACCCCCAACGGTTTCCTTAATTTCGTAGTCCCTGTCTTCTTTTCTTATAAATGGGTCCCATTGTCCTCGACGTGTAGCTCAATTGGCCAAGGGGCAGAGCGACTTTGCTAAAATATACGACAAGCTCAAGTTCGAATCTTGCGGGAGACGGATATGAACTCCTCCGCTATCCTCAGCTACTGATTCAACTTTGAAATGCCTCTTCCCAATGTGGTTTCTAACCTAAGAGGCGGGTTCGGTGTCGGGCTGGTCAGAGTTGCCAATAATCAACCTTTTTGCTTGAATAAATGGGTCCCACTATCACATCCTAACTTCTCCTCACACCATATAAATGGAATTTACTCACCTACATAATGATAACTTAAACATTTGAAACAAATTGAAATGAAGTGTGTAATTCTAAGATTGATTTAATCTATGTGAGGGTAAGTAGAGAGAGAAAATGTATGATGCAAAGTATGTGTATTCTCAAGAATGCATAATCTCATTTTAATAAGCTTGATGGAACAATCGGTTCAGTAACAGGAACATCAACTTGTGCTCTTGACGACACACCTCTTTCAAATGTACTCGAAGGAGCTGTGGTGGTCGGAGCTGGAACAACAGAAGGACTAGTATAGCTGAAGAAATAGAATCTTGAGCAGATAAACTTTGAACTCTGTCTCTTTAACTTCTCCCCGTCATGATCTTGATGATCTGAATCATCTTGGTCATGTCTACGCTGGAGAAGAGAAAGCTTCAGATTTGTAAATTTTTTACAATTCTTCTTTCTTTTGAATAAAATGTGTGTCTAGGATAAATTTTCAAGTTGCTTTGTTTATATCTAAGTTTTATATGTTCATATTTCAAATCTTACAAAAATCGAAAAGTCAGCAAAACATGTTTGAAATTTTTGAGGACTGCTTTAAAGTTATGTAATTCGGAATATGTATAGTTTACAATGCTTAGAAAACCTAAAAAGTCAGAATTATGGATTGTAATGAAAATATAGGCTAAGCACTTAGATGTAAAACCAAGTGATTGAGATGTAATTTAAATATATAAAATACAGAAATCACTAAGTTTAAAAGTTTGTACCTGTGACCTTTCTGGTTTGGGAAAGTAAGTTCCGTGGGATGCTTGTCATCTGGTCCCCTAAGGTCAATTGGTCTGGGAGTGATCGAACCCAAATCCTTCTATAGAACCAGATCGAAAGTCATGTTCTACTGGTATAAATGGGTTTAAGATGTGTCGATGTAGCCTTTCTGATCTGGGAGAGTAAGTTCCAAGGGGTGCTTGACACCTAGTCCCCTAAGGCCAACTGGTCTGGGAGCGGCTGACCCAAATCCTGCAATAGGATCAGATAGAAAGTTACGTTTACGACATGTTTTTTACTTACAAAACTTCTTGATTAAAAAAAGATGCCAATGTGCACAAATTTAAAAGATGCCAAAGAGCACAACAATGTGAAGATGCCAATGTGCACAAATTTAAAAGATGCCAAAGAGCACAACAATGTGAAGATGCCAATGTGCACATATTATAGAAAGATGCAATGAGCACACATCTCATGATACTTGGTGATATTTTTAAGTTGCGATAAACCTATAAATTTGTGAAAGTCTTAATTTTTAACAGCTTAGTGTGAGTAAAGGCAAAGTACTCTATTATATTTTTAGAATTACATTTACTTAAAGCTAATCAAAGTTCACATGCTAGCACACTGAATAGATCGATGAAAGTGTTTGAAACTGAACATGTATTAACTTGATATGCAATGAAACTTGTATTTGCATCCAAAAACACACACTTGATTTCAATTGATTGATGAATCTGTGATATTTGACTGAATAGAATTTAATTTGCATGGTGTTTAATTTTTTTTATATATTTAGTTGTTTCAAAATACATATTCAGTATATTTTTCTTTTTACGATTGATGTTTCGATACTTGTGTTCTCATATCTGTGTAAGTGGGTCTGTGCATATTTCGAGGGGGAGTGAATAAGGAGAAAATTCTGAAAGAACATCTGATCATATCTCATTTCGAGGGGGAGTACATAAAGTTAAAGAGACAAAGAGTTCAAAGTTTATTTGCTCAAGATTCAGATTGCTCTGGCTCTGGCTCTGATACCAATTGTAATTCCAAGATCGATCTAATCTATATGAGAGAAAGTAGAGAGAAAATGTATGATGCAAAGTATGTGTATTCTCATGAATGCACTAATCTCATTTTAAAACACAAAGGCCACAAGGGACTTAAATACCCTTGGCCAATACAAGATAGAAAAGCGCTCAGTACACAGTGTTAGCTACAGGATTATAAATACAATGATTACTATAAAATCTGACTTTAACAAAGTGCACCTGATGTTGCTATTGATTTTATCAAAATGCAACTCATTAGAAGTTACACATGTTTTATTACCTCAATGTCATGCACTGTTGGTAACTCGTTTAAGCCACTCCACATATATTGGATCCTACGTTCTTGGAGGGCAAAAACTTCATGGTTCAAGTTAGTTTGTGAACCAGAAAGTTGGATGGAGATCTTACCTTTGTCATCAATTGTGGTCAAATGTGTTGGATATTATTTATTTATACTCCTTACATTCGGAAATAAATGCATCTTTTGACTTAACATGTAATTTAAATTAAAACAAGCAATCATTTCACTTGATCACCTCCATCATTGCCCTCTTTCTCCAAATACATACAAACCCACAAGCCCAGCCCAACACACACTGTTTGATTACTCCGTAACAATCTCAAATAAGTTCACGTATTTTTTTGGCATCAGATTGAGGGAGAGACTAGTAGTGTGCGAGGGAGAGACTAGTGTGCCTGTGTGAGAATCTCTTAGGGTTTCTTTTAGTTTCTTGTTTCTTGCTCACTTTTGTGCATGCTTCTCTTTGTGTATTGTTATGTAGCTATGTTTCATATCATTTTAGTTCAGATGTATTATCTCTTGTTTACGTAGAAACCACATGGCATTATAGCTCTTCTAGATGAAGCTTGGTAAGTAAACCATGAGATGCTATTCTTCTCTTCGCTTTTCTATTTCCTTGCTATCAAGATATATGTGTGGTTGTCCTTCAACTTATTTAGTTCCATATATTTTCCACATGTTACACTTGTATCAAGTTTATTTCCTATGTGAATCCTTACTCGTGCCAAGTTTATTTTCAATGTTAATATAAGGATTCCAACAAATCATCAAGTTCTCTTCAGTTGGTCATAGTTTAAGGTATATCTCTTACCCTTTCGCTCTCCCATCTTAACAACATGCACATATATACGTAAAACCTATTTTTCTTTATTATCCTTTTCTTTTCGTTAAGGCAACAACATATTGTAACTTTGAGTTAAATCTAGCCTTATTATATTTAATTTATTGTCTTATTTTTAATTTAAATTTTAGTTTAGTTGTTGAATTTGTTTATCTTGATTCATGTTCAATTAAGCATCATCAGATTTTTTTCGCTTTCGTGCTACCACTTTTAAAGAAAGGTTTTTGTGAACTTAAGTTTGTAAGTTATATTGTTGATCTTGGTTATGGGCAACACTTTCTATTCTTCTTGCTTTGACTTCACAACTTCATTTTTAACTTTCTAAAAGTAAATGTCCCAACTTCATTTTTAACTTTCTAAGTAATGTCTTTTTCGTACTTGTTTGGTTTTGACTTTATCTTTCTTGTTAATTTGCATTATGGACGTTACCGTTGGCATTTTACGTAAATGGAATTTTGTGTGAAGAATCTATTTCATTTTTGTATTTATTGACTTGTAAATGCCTTTGATTTCCATTTCATTGTGATGAGAGAGTATATAAGCACACCTTTCTAGTACTGTTGAATTTGACTTTTATAATTTTTTTGTAACATGTATTTGTCTATGTGCAACTTTTTCTTGGCATTGTTGTTAAATTTCCTTTTTATGTTATTCTTGGCTTGTATGCATATCTTATTTTATATTTTGATAACGTGCTTGTGTGTATCCATATTGGTTTTTTATGGTTTTCACTTCCACACTTCTTTTCATTCTTCCTTTTTTGGTTGTGAGATTGCCCTTGCACGAAGTTTTCCATGTTGTGTTGTAGGGATATAATATGTGTTGAATTTCAAGTTTGTAATAATTGGATGTGTTTATGCATGACCATTTCCATTCTTGTTTATCTTAACCTTCAATGTACTAGGGTTTCCCTTGCACCAAGTTTTTGATTATGTTTTGATTGTGTTCAAAATTCTATGCTATTATTTGATTTCGACTATTCTTTTCTGTGGCGTTTTCACATTTCTTTGTGTATAAACATGGTCATGGATTTTGTGTGATGGTTTAGCTTGCCTAAATTTAAGATTATTGTTGATTTTCATCACCATGCTTCTTGAATCTTCGCTTATCAAGTACAATGTGCATGTTGGGTCATTCTTGTATCACGTGTATCTTGACTTCCATGTTTGTTCTATTTACTCTTGAATGTAACATGAGTTTTGTCTATTTGCAGTATATTTCATTCTTCTTGATTTTTTGTTTTAACTTACTTTTAACGGTCCTTAAATTTTGCATAATTATATGTGTTGAGTGTGTGTTTGACTTATATGCTATTATTTGAAGTCGAGTTTCTCATTATGGTACGTAGTCTTCGATCCTCTTCCACTAGTTTTGATTTTGACTTGAATACTAAACTTTTCAACCACCTTAAATATCCATTACTTGTTTGTTATTTGAGTACGTTTTTATTCATTAAAATCCCACCCCCTATAGTAAGTAGGAAATAAATATAAATGTTAAATTAACTAACATGTAGTATGTCACAACAAATAGGCACATCGCATTTATGGCACATTGATAGTTTCTTTGTTATATACTTAGAAATGGGTGAATGTGGTTCCGTTGAACCCAAATTAACTTTTCTACTCTTACTCAAAGTTTGTAATATGAACATTGTTAAGTTATAAAATAATTGATACAAACACATGGCTTTTGGTCCAAAAGGATTAACGTCACGATATTCTTTGTGCATTCTACAAATGGCGTATGATTTTCTTGATACAAAATGTGAAATGCTACGAGTATTGAGAATGACAAAAGGAAATCCATCACGAGTATGAAAGATAAGGTCTTAAAAAGAAGGTTAGTTTTCATGTTCTTTAATTTGTGTTTTTTCTCGATACTTTTAAGAATTTATCTGAGTTGATCCAATCAAAATAAACTTGAGTAATTAGTAAGACGTAAAAATTTATTGGTTTCTAGCTTATGTTTCTTGTAGGGTATCTATTCCATAGATGTAGGGCTCCATCAATGGAAGCAATGAATAGAACTTCTAAATGGAAGACCATAAACAGGACACTATGAATCTTAGGAGACATTGATTTTGCTCACGATTCGAATTCTTGGTGAGCCATTTACTTACATGCTCATTTCCTTCGGAGTTAATATTATTTGATATTGTCTTTGTTGATTAATCATTCTTGTTGATTACATTAGGCTGCTTTGCCATTCTCTATTATTTTTTATCTTGACTGCATATGTTTTAAATAGTTGACATTGCTTTGCCATTCTCTATTCTTTTTTATCTTGACTGCACATGTTTTAAATAGTTGATATTGTGTAAATCAGATTGTGCGAGCATTCTATTTCATTTTTATCTTGTTGACTTATAGATGCTTTTGATTTTAACATCAATGTGATGGGATAATATATTTGCATTACCTTCCTACTATTGTTGATACAACTATCATACGTAAAAAAAATTAATTAACATGCTTTTGTCTATGCGTAGCAATTTTCTATTCTTGTTGATATTGAATTTTTTAGTTGATTTGGATTCTTTAATGAGTTGGAGTATGCGTATATTATTTTCCATTTATGTTGTTATTTGATTGTGCACATCTTTTCTCGCAATTTTCTTATAATAAGATTATATGTTTGTATACCTGTTCTTTTCTTGTTATATTTTCTTTGAAAACAAATTTTTCGTTATTCGGTTTTGACTTCAACACTTTTTTGTTCTTTTTTTACAAGTCTTGAGAATTTTCCCGCACTACGTTTTCCATTTGTGTCTTAGGGATGTATATATGCAGAGTCGACCTAGATTATTTTTTCTAGTGATGACTATTAAAATATATCTAAAGAAAAATCTCACAATATTAGTATAGATTTGTTGGTTGTTGGTTGGTTCTCTGTATATAAGAGACCCATGTTCAACATACCTTTTTTAAGAACATAAGAGATACATAAAAAACACCAAAATTTAAGCTAAAAATCAACAAATTTAATAACAATGTTATTTACCATCTGCACCATCAAAGTATTGTGTTAACCTTTCAGGTTGAACATCTATATGGTGGAACCCAACAAAATAATACGGTGGCCACCCTTTAGAAACATACTTAGATGGAACCATGAAATGGTGGCCCATTCTACCGAATCTATCAATATAGGTTCGCCCATGTATATATGTGTTTGATTTAAAGTTTGTAGTACTTGGCATAAACATTTCAATTATTGTTTATTTTGACATTTAATGTATTGGAGTTTTGTCGATCTGCAATCTTTTTTATATTCTTGTTGAGTTTTACATTCGTGCTTGTTTGATAAATCATTTGCTAATAATTCTTTGTGTTATTTTCCAATTTCTTTGTTTTATCATTGTTGTAGATTTTATGTGATTGATTTGTTTCAATTAAGATTATTGTTGATTTCGATCACCGTGCTTCTCTAACGGGTGGTTTATTAAGTGATATGAGCGACAATTACTCTTGTTTCAAATTGATATTATTTGAATAAACCTTTTCCAAAATGGGTTTGCACTTTTGACATTGTCTTCATTACGTCTTTTATGTTGACTATTTCCTTCTTTGTGGTTGCCAATTTGTTTGTTCATAAACATCGTCGTGGATTCATGTGTGATGAATGTGATTGATTTATTTTCAGATCATTGTTGATTTTGATTACCATACTTCTTTGATCTTTAGCTTATCAAGTACATGTGCAACGTTGCTTATTTTTATTTCAAATTGTTGTTGATATTTATTTGTGTTCATCCTAAATTTTTTCCTTAATTTATTTGTTTTGATCGTCTACAAACTTCTATGCTATTATTTGATATTGACTGTTTACTTTGGTGGTGTTTTCTCTGGATTTTGTGAGATGATTGATCTTGCTTAATTTTAAGATTATTGTTGATTTTTGATCGTTATGTTTGTATGGAATTTGGCTTATCTATGTGCAACTTTGGTCATCTTCTTTCATGTTTATTCGAATTACTATTGCATGTAACATAGATTGTGTTTGTTCCCAACATATTTCGTTTGTTCTTGATTTTTATTTTTAATGGTTCTTAAATTTTGCATAATTATATGTGATTTGATTGTGTTCAACTTCTGTTGTATGGTTTGGTTTTGACTTTCTCATTATGGTACCTACGTCTTCAATCCCTTTATTCCATTATTTTTTATATTTAGTTGAATATTATTTGTCTTTCAACCTTTGTGCTAGATCACTTGTTGGTTGTCTAAAAGTGTTTTTTATTTATTAAAATCCCAAGCTCTATTGGGAATAGAAAATAGTTATAAATGTTAAATTGAGTAACATAGACGTTGCAACAAATAGTCACGTCGCATTCATGAGTTTCTTCTTATCTTCTATACTACCTTAATATCCATTTACATCAAATGTCTTAAAGACAAGTCTTTAAGCATGATGTACAACAATTTTAAGCATAAAATTTGAAAAACTCTTAATTACAAGTATGGGTGCACAATGTACAAGTCAACAAAGCTTACACCCTTCCCTCATATTTGTTTCAAAGTAACTCCCGCTTCTCTCCCCACGAATTTGTTTTAAAATTCCCGCTTCTCTCTTCATCTCTCTTTTTCTGTGCAGGCACCATCATTTTTAACATTGAAATATGAAATATCATCTCCTACAGTCCTGCTTCCTCTCGATCAAAATCGAAGTTTCCTCTGGTATGAATTCCAATCCGATCTGTTCTTCACTGCTTATTGGTTATAATCTTGCATAAATAATTTATCCTAAGGTTTTCTTACACTGTTGGTATTTTTTCACTTCAGGAAGCAGATCTTCGCCGTCGGTTTGTAGTTTTCACTTCAATTTTCTTCAAAGTTTTTAGAGTTATGATTTGAGTTACGGATTGAGATGTTTGTAGAATCCTCTGACCTCGAGATCTATGCGATGAAATTTCAGGTCCAACAAACGGTATCGGCCTCGAGTGTGGTTATGGCGGTCAGGGGCTATGGCACCGCCGTTCACCCTCACAAGGTGAGAATCGACCTAATGTTTCTCCATCTTCAACATTACGAGGTATAATCATACGTGTTAAGCTTATTATTCAGGTTTTATATGATAATTATATAATCTGGGTTATCTCCTACTAACTGTGAATGTAGTTGTGTTTGTGAATGGACTATAGAGCCAGGACGCTTTGAGCTATGTTAAACCTGTGAATTTTAATGTTTATCTCATCAACAAAGTGATCATAAGGTACAAATTCTCCACACATTCATTGCTTACCATTTGCTACTGTGCCAAGTACAAGTTCTTTATACTTTTGCTTTGAGCCAGTACCGTACGTAAACCCTAATAGCTAAGCCATCAATTTTAATTCCAGTTGTGTTTTATATCATCACCACACTCTATTTGGTAATTTGATCCCATTCTTAGGTCAAGAAGAAAGCTAATAAGCAGCCTTCTTTTCTCTTTTGAAGGAAACATTGGTCACGAATAGGTAAGATTACTATCATTTTTGAGTTCTTGTTTAGGATTTATGTAATGATTAAAATGCAAAAAAAGACTATGTACTAATGTATTGTTTATATGTGATTGGGTTTTTATTCATATTGGTGGGAATGTAAATGGGTTCTCTTAGTCCGGTGTTGTTGATAAAGAGAGACCCTTCATTTAAAGTTTCACCCATATATGATAAGAACATTTCGTATGTGCAAAGACCCAGATCAAGATTTGTGAGGTTTATGGTATTCAAGAAGATAGATTACTTGCAATGATTCGGGTTTAATGTTGGTGGAACAAGTTTGTGAGGACCCGCCCATGTTCGTTTGAGAAAGATTTATGTTAATTTCACCATTCACTATATTTATTGCTACATATGTCTTTAAAATAAGAGTTTATGTTGGGTTTTGGGTGTTTTTGAGTTGCTTTTTAGCTTCAAAATCTTAAAATTTGCTTTTGTTATAAAGCAGAATTTGAGAACTCCATGGACCATGATAGAAGGTGTAGGAATAACAAGCGCTTGGAGCTAGAAAACAGACAGTATTGATGTTATTTTGAAAAGAGTAGATTTGAATTACTAAAGTACAGAGTTTCCTACTAATTAGGGGGTGGAAAGGGTACTTTTGTTGATAGTTTGTTGTCTTTTCTTGATCATCTTTACCTGGTTTTCGTCTTTTTTCCTTCCGTTTTTTATGTTCACCTTTTTCAATATTTGAAGGGTATAACAGTAATCAAAATGAAATTGCTGGGTTTAAAAGTTAGAAACAACCTTAAGTTAAAAGGGCTGCTGATGTTTGGAACCTGGAATTCAGAAATGGGGTATTTCATATCAAAAACTCTTGCCATGATCATGAGCAATAGCCATGTTTTGTTGAAAGTTATGGTTGATTGGATGTTTTTGGGGAAAATCCAAAATTTGAAGAATAAAAGCTGGAGTGTTGAGTTTGAGTTGAAAGATTTCAGAGAGATTATTTTACAAGCAAATAAGATCCTTTTGGGGTGGGTTCATTTTGGGGGGAGCCTTGGGAAATACTGGGTTCTCAATTTTTGGGGGAGGGTATTTTTCATCTGAATACTAACTTTTTACTCTGCAGGTACTTCTTTCTTTTATTTTGGGATGAAGTGATAAGGGGGAGAAGGGTAGAGGAGATAGGTTCTTTGAATTTGATATGGAGAAATAAGGAGGTTTTTTTGGGAGGTTTTTTTTGGGAGGTGGCAAGTGGATCATACGATTTAAAATTCTTGGTTATATATATATAGGGTCAGGTTCAGGGGAAAACCTCAAAAAAAGGGAAAACTGAGGAATATCATGGTAGCCTTTAATCTGGACGGTGTGCACTTGTGCATACAAGTATTAATTTGTTTTTTGGTTTTTATGCACACGTGCATATTATGCACTTGTGCATGTTCTAAATTACTTGAATGCACAAGTGCATACCGTCCAGATTAAAGGCTACCAGGGTGTTCCTCGGTTTTCCCTTTTTTGAGGTTTTCCCAAGAAACTGAAAAATACATAAACTTTTTTGAAACCGGGTCAACCACCCGGTTGAACCGTGACCCGGTCGGGTCAACCAAAAAACCGGTTTTTAAAACATTGGTTTTAACTAATTTTAGATGAATTCTCCTTGCAAACTGCAATGGATAAAGTATCCAAGGCAATAAGGCCCCTATTGAATTTTCTGTGTATACGATTGTCCTACAAAGATACTAGCATTAGTCCTTTTGGGTTAGGTATTAGCCTCTCTGCTAATATTACACAGGTATATGGCTGATAGCCTGATATGATGTTTGGCTCATGTTACTTTCTTTTAGTTTATCGTTCTCACAACTGCCACACACCCAAGGTGAAGCCTAATTGCTGCTGTTCTATTCAAGGGTTATTGGATGTGGCAGATCCCACACGCCCTCCCTCCTTTCGTTTTCGTTTTATTATTGTCTATTAGATTATCCCGTGCCTTAAATTTCATTCTCTCTTTTGGTTTGCTGAACTTGAAGCAATGACCCAATATTTTTATATCATGAACCATGTGACAACTTTCTCTTAAGTCGTAGCAACACTGTTTTGATACTTTGGCTAATGGTAAATGGTTATTCCAAGTTATAGCCGATTCTGCTGTTGAGTAAAAATTTGCCCCAATTTCTCTTTCCAATTTTGCTGCTGTTAGTTGGAATCCCAATCTGCTCTTTATTTTTGTTTGGCTGCTGTTAGTTGGAATTTTCTTCTACGTGGGCTTCGATTGGTGAAAAAGATGGGATCCACTTTTTTATTAAATTGGGTCGTAAGGAATTTTTATTCCAAAGATCAAGGGCCTTCAGTTTATTACGATTTGGGCCTATTTGAAGTATGGTTTTATATGGGCCTCTCTTCACTATTTTCTAATGATGTGGACTATTATTTTGGTTCTTTTTACAAAATCGTTTACATTTGTTGCTCCCGCCGCATTGCGCGGGTACACAACTAGTACTTAGAAATGGGTGAATGTGGTTCCTTTGAGAGCATATCAACTTTCTACTCATAATGAAAGGTTGTAATACAAATTTTGCATGTTCTATAATAATTGCTTTGAACAAATGGCTTGTGCTTTTCTAGATACAAAATATGAAATAGTTGGATTCTTAAAAGTGTGGCTACGAGTATCGGAAATTGCAAATGGAAATGCATCGGCAGTAAGAAAGACAAGGCACTCTCGTGTAAGAATAAGGTTTTAATGTTATTCTATTTTGTGTTTTTTTGTTAATACGTTTACAAATTTCCTTTAGTTATCTGAATCAATTTGAACAATATTTATCTAAATATTTATCTAAGTAATTAGCAAGACGTAACGGTTTCTTGGATTCTAGTTTATGTTAATTCTTACAGGGTATCTATGAGCAACGATCTAGGGATCCATAATGATATGCCTAAATGGAAGACCATACAGATGATATGAATCTTAGAGCGATCGAGTTTACTTACAATTCCAATTCCAATTCTAATCCATGGTAATTAAGCCCCTTACTGACATGTTAGTTTACTTTATGTTGACTAGTGTGTGTGCAGATTGGTATTTTTACTCGGTATTTAAAATTGCGATGTGGAGGAAGTTTCACGTTGGAATTTCTAAAAAAGGTTTACACATAAGATAAGTGCCTTTTACTTCATCCACAATTGTTTTCAAAATAATGATGGACATATTTCATGATTAACTTACCTCATATCATTCAATTGTCCACATTTGACCTTTCACTTGTTTTTTCAAATCTATTGCTTTTTTTGATTTGTTTTACTAATGGGATAATGTTTCTATTTTTCTTGCTTTTGGTTTGTAACTTAAATCTCGACTTTTTAATTTTTCTTCACAATAATTTTGTTTGTTGATCTTGTCTAGTGTGTTTTCATACTTGTTGATTTGCATTAGGATTTTTTTCCTTTCTCTGTTTTTGGTTTGCATTTTGTGTTAATGAGATTGTGTGAGCATTCTATATGTAAATATGTTCTTGTTGAATTTTAGATGTTTTTGATTTCTAATCAATTTGATGAGATATTATACGTGGATGACCTTCATATTGTTGTTGATTTTGACCATCTTTCGTTTATTTTTTTTAATATGTTTTTGTCTCTACGCAACAATTTTTTTTTCTTATTGATATTATATTTTAGTTGATTTGGATTCTTTAATGAGTAAGAGTATGTGTACATTATTTTGTATTTATGTTGATCTTTGCTTGTATCTTTGCCAAGGCATAACCATTTTTGTTCTTGTTTTATTTGACCTTTGATGTGTTATCTTTTTGTGGATGTGCAACTTTTTATGTTCTTTTTGAGTTTAACTTTGTGCTTATCTGATAAATTATTTGCTAATTGTCTTATTTTCTCCTTTGTGCCATCAACTTTGTTCTTTGATTATAAACATGGTCGTATATTTTGTGTGATGATTGAGCTTGCTTTAATTATTATTATTGTTGATTTTGATCACTGTGCTTCTCTTGTCTTTTGTTTATCAAGTGTTGTGAGCAACGTTGGGTATTCTTGTTTAAAATTGTTATATATGATTAAACATTTGCATAAACGGGTTTGCACTTTTGCATTTTCTCCATTTAAGTGACGGTATCATGTGTTTGCATAACATTTCCATTCATGTGTTTGCATAACATTTCCATTCATGTGTATCATGACTTTCATATTTATTGGATTTGACTGTAAAGTGAGTTGTGCGTAGTCCAAATGTATTTCATTGTTGTTGATATTTATTTGTGTTCATCCTAAAATTTTTATTTGTTTTGATTGTCTACAAGCTTCTATGCTATTATTTGATATTGACTGTTTACTTTGGTGGTGTTTTCTCAGTTCTACATGTCGTTGTGGATTTTATGAGACGATTGGTGTTGCTTAATTTTAAGATTATTGTTGATTTTTGATCGTTATGTTTGTCTGGAATTTGGCTTATCTATGTGCAACTTTGGTCATTCTTCTTTCATGTATATTCGATTTACTATTGAATGTAACATAGATTGTGTTTGTTCCTAACATATTTCGTTTGTTCTTGATTTTTATTTTTAATGACTCTTAAATTTTGCATAATTATATGTGATTTGATTGTGTTAGACTTCTGTTGTATGGTTTGGTTTTGACTTTCTCATTATGGTACCTACGTCTTCAATCTCTCTATTCCATTATTTTTCATTTTTAATTGAATACTATTTGTCTTTCAACCGTTGTGCTAGATTACTTGTTGGTTGTCTGAAAGTGTTTTTTTATTTATTAAAATCCCAATCTCTATTGGGAATAGAAAATAGTTATAAATGTTAAATTGAGCAACATATACGTTGCATCAAAATAGTCACATCACATTCATGAGTTTCTTCTTATACTTAGAAATGGGTGAATGTGGTTCCTTTAGTTATTAGAATCAATTTGAACAATATTTATCTGAGTAATTAGCAAGACGTAACTGTTTCTTGGATTCTAGTTTATGTTAATTCTTGCAGGGGCAACGATCTAGGGATCCATAATGATATACCTAAATGGAAGACCAGACAGATGATATGAATCTTAGAGCGATAGAGTTTACTTACAATTCCAATTCTAATCCATGGTAATTAAGCCTTTTACTGACATGTTTAGTTTACCTTATGTTTGACTAGTGTGTGTGCAAATTGGTATTTTTGCTCGGTATTTAATTCTTGTGATATAAAGGAAGGGGCCGTTTACCCAAATGCTTACCCGGTAAGCACTTACCGATGAAGCTCGACACGCTAACCTACATTACCGGGTGAGATTGTAACCATCACAATGATATCGTATACAACAATTTACTCGGTAAGTGCTTACCCGGGTAAGAGTTGTCACTCTCACTTACCGGGTAAAACTCTTCATCTTTATCATCGCTCTTACTGGGTAAGATTCTCTGCTTTTTCCATGTTCATACGGTAAGGTAAATTCCCCGGTAAGCGCTTATCGGGTACGCATTTAGTAAACGGTCTCGAAGTTTCAACCACGTTGGGATTTCTCCATGATCAGTTTTCAGAATAAAGATAGATACATTTCATAATTAACTTATGTCATATCATTTAATTGTCCACACTTAACATTTCACTTGTTTTTTTTTTCTTTCCAATTCTTTGCTTTTTTGATTTTTTTACTAATGGGGTAATCCATATTGACAACAATTGTAATTCTTCTTACGTTTGGTTTGTAACTTAAATTTCTGGATATAGAATACGAAATAATTGTTTCTTGGATCCTAGTTTATGTTCTTGTAGGGTATCTAGTTTATTAGCAAAGATCTAGGGCTTCATTAATACTTAGTAACATGTTAATTTAATTCTTATGTTGACCAGTGTGTGTATGCATTGGTATTTTTGCACAGTATTTGAAATTGTGATAGAAAGGAAGTTTCAAGCACGTTGGGATTTCTCAAACAGATAAGTGCATATTACTCCATTCACGATTGTTCTAGGAATAAAGATGCATACATTTCATGACTAACTTAGGCGATATCATTTAATTGTCCACATCCGTTTTTTCAAATTCTTTGCTTTTTTTGATTTTTTTTACTAATGGGTAAACTTATATTGGCAACAATTTATATTAATGTTCTTACTTTTGGTTTGTAACTTAAAATTGGACTTTTTAATTTTTTTCACAATAATTTTATTTGTTGTTATTTAGAGTTAATAATTTTTTATCTTGCCTGGTTGCACATGTTTTTCTCTAGTTTGCATTTTTAGTAAATGAGACCGTGTGAGCATTCTATGTCTTTTTGTTCTTGTTGACTTTTAGATGTTCTGATTTTTATCAATGTGGTGGGATAATATATGTGCATGACCTTCTTACTGTTGTTGATTTTGACTATCTTATGGTTAACTTTTTTATCAACATGTTTTTGTATGTGTGCAATGACTTATTTAGCTGATTTGAAGTCTTTAATGAGTAGGAGTATGTGTACATTATCTTTCATTTATGCTGTTATCTGCTTGTGCACATCTTCCATCGTATATTTTAACGTAAACATCACTATCTATATCACGTTTTCCTTTCTTGTTTCATTTGGTCTAAGAACGATTTTTTTTTAACATCTTCAATTGTTTGTTCTTTATTTACATAGATTTGTCTATGCACCAAGTTTTCCATTTTGTGTTGTAGGGACATATATATGTGATAGATTTTAACTGTGTAATACTTGGCATAACAATTCACGTTCTTGTTTATTTTGACTTTTTATGTATTGGGTTTTTGTCTTTGTACAACTTTTTTATATTCTTGTTGTCTTTTATTTTTGTGCTTGTGTGATAAAATAATTTGTTAATGGTTGACTTATTTTCTTCTTTCTGATGTTTACCCAGTTCTTTGTTTATATACATGGTCGTATATTTTGTGTGATGAGTGGGCTTGCTTTAAATAAAATTATTGTTGATCTTGATCACCATGTTTCTCTCGTTTTTGGTTTATCAAAATGATACGAGCAACGTTGAGTATTCTTGTTTAAAATTGTTTTTATATGTTTAAACCTTTCGATAAAAGGGTTTGGAATTTTGGCATTGTCTCTATAACGTCTTTATTTTAACCTTCTAATGACGGTATCTTTTGTATGCATAACCTTTCCATTAATGTGTATCTTGAATTTTTATATTAATTTGAATTGTATTTAAAGTGAGTCCAAACATATTTTATCGTTGTCGACTTTTATTTTTACTTGTTCTAAACCGTGCCTGATTTCATTAGTTTTGATTGTGTACAAACTTCTATGCTATTATTTGATATTTACTATTATCTTTGGTGGTGTTTTCCCATTTTTCGTGTATAAACAAGGTTGTGGGATTTTGACTATTCTCTTTGGTGGTGTTTTCCCATTTATCAAGGTTGTGGATTTTGTGAGATGATTGCCTTAAGTGTAATATTATTGTTGATTTTAATCACTATCCTTGTCTGGATTTTGGCTTATCATGTACTATGTGCAACTTTGGTCATTGTTGATTCATGCGTGTCTTGACTTTCATATCTATTCGATATACTATTGAATGTAACATGGATTGTGTCTATTCCTAACATACGTCGTTCGTTTTTGGTTTTTATTTTTAGAAGTTCTTAAATATTGCATAATTATATGTGATTTGATTGTTTACGACTTCTATCCTTTTATTTGATTTTGACTTTTTCATCATGCTACCTAGTCTTCTATATCCATCTCTTCCTTTATTTTTCATTTTGAATTGAAAACTATATAACTTTTAACCTTTGTGTTGGTTATTTGTTAGTTGTCTTAACTTTTTTTTTTATATTGGAAGTAGGAAATAAATATAAATGTTAAATTGACTAACATGTACGTCACAATAAGCAGTCACATTACATTCTCAAGTTTCTTCTTACACTTTGAAATACGTGAATATGGTTCGTTTGAACCTAATCAACTTTCCTACTCGTAATTATAGTTTGTAATACAAATCTTTTGCATGTTTTATAACAATTGAATACGAACATTGCTTGCGGTGCAAAAGGATTATCCTTGCGAATACTCTTTGTGCTTTCTACAAATGGCTTGTGTTTTTCTAGATACAAAGTACGAAATAGTTGGATTGTCAAAATACAAGTATCGAGAATGGCGAAAGGGACATGTATCGGGAGCAAGAGATTAAAAATAGGGTTAGTTTTCATGTTCTTCTGTTTAGTGTATTTTTTGTTGCTATGTTTGAAAAATATCTTCGGTTATTTGATTTAATATGAACAAAATTTATCTAAGTAATTAGCAAGACGTAAAAGTTTCTTGGTTTTTAGTTTATGTTTCTTGCGGTGTATCTATTGGCAAAGAGCTCAGTCCATCAATCGGTGAAATGAATGATATATCTAAATTGAAGACCTTACCGATGATATGAATCGTAGAGAGGCTAAATTTACTTAGATTTTCAAGTCTATGCTAATTAAGCCATTCATTGACAGGTTAATTTACTTCTGATGCCAAATGCTACTTATATTGACAAGTGTTTGTGCAAATTGGTATTTTTGCTCGCTATTTAAAATTGTGATATAGAGGAAGTTTCAACGACGCCGAGATTTCCCAAAAAGGTTTAAACATCATATTAAGTGCCTATGCCCAGTTGTTTTCAAAATAAAGATAGATACATTTTATGATTAACTTATGCCATATCATTTAATTGTCCACACTGTGACGTTTCACGTATTTTTTTTTCAAATTCTTTGCTTTTTAAAAAGTTTTCCTATTGGGTAATGTATATGGACAACAGTTTCAATTCTTCTTACGTTTGGTTTGTAACTTAAATTTCTAGATACAAAATACGAAATAGTTGGATTCTCAAATTGTGGGTACGACTATCGAGAACGGCAAAAGGAAATGTACCTGGAGTAAGAAAGATAAGGCTCACTCTCGTTTAACAATTAGGTTAGTTTTCATGTTCTAGTTTGTGTTTTTTTTTGTTGATGTGTATACAAATTTTCTTTAGTTATTTGAATCAATATGAACAATATTTATCTAAGTAATTAACAATAGGCCTGGCAAACGTGTCGTGGCGTGTCAGTTTCATGTCGGGTTCAAAGTTAAACGGGTTGAAAGTGTCTAACCCTAACCCGACCCGTTTAATAAACGGGTCGGAAAATCTCAACCCTAACCCGTCACGACCCCCCTAACCCGTTTAACATTTATAAAACTAAAATTTTAAAATCAAAAATTCACAAAAAATACAAATACAAAATTCAAATGAAAGCATAATAAATCCAAAATTTATAGTTCAAACTTATAAATTATAACCAAATCTAAAACACTAAAAATCCAAAGCATTAAAAAGAAAACTTATATTATACATTTATATATATATATATATATATATATATATATATATTTATTTATATTTATTTATTTATTTATAAACGGGTTATTCGGGTCATTTTCGAGTTGAAAGTTTTGACTCTGACCTTACCCGTTTAATTTCCGTGTCGTGTCGTGTCAACCTTTTTACTTAAACGGGTTGAAATGTATTACCCAAACCCGTTTATTTCGTGTCGAGTTCGTGTCGGGTTAGCGTGTCGTGTCAGTTTTTGCCAGGTCTAATTAACAAGATGTAATTGTTTCTTGGATCCTAGTTTATGTTTTTGCAGGGTATCTAGTTTATTAGCAAAGATCTAGGGCTTCATTAATCGATGCACTGAATGATATGTCTATATGGGAGACAATACTGACTATATGAATTGCAGAGAGATTAGGTTCTACTTACAGTTTCAATTCCATGGTAATTAAGCCACTTAGTAACATGTTAATTTAATTCATATGTTGACTGGTGTGTGTATGCATATTGGTATTTTTGCATAGTATTTGAAATTGCGATAGAGAGGAAGTTTCAAGCACGTTGGGATTTTTCAAAAAGGTTTAACTTATGATGCATACATTTCATGATTAACTTATGTCATATCATTTAATTTTCCACATTTTTTCAAATTCTTTGCTTTTTATTTTTTATTTTTTTACTAATGGGGTAACTTATATTGGCAACAATTTATATTAATGTTCTTACTTTTGGTTTGCAACTTAAATTTGGACTTTTCAATTTTTTTCATAATAATTTTATTTGTTGTTATTTGTTGTTAATATTTTTTTTATCTTGTCTCGGTTGCACATGTTTTTCTATAGTTTGCATTTTTAGTAAATGAGACCGTGTGAGCATTCTGTCTTTTTGTTCTCGTTGACTTTTAGATGTTCTGATTTTTATCAATGTGGTGGGATAATATATGTGTATGACTTCTTACTGTTGTTGATTTTGACTATCTTATGGTTAACTTTTTTTTTTGTTTTTTTTTTCAACAACATGTTTTTGTATGTGTGCAATGACTTATTTAGCTGATTTGAATTCTTTAATGAGTAGGAGTATGTGTACTGTAACATCCGTCAAAGTTAGGATTTTTGGTTACTTATAAGAGATTCAGATCAGTTGTGGAAAAATAAGGAAGTGAAGGGGGGGGGGGGCATAATGAAAATATGTTCACTTAGGGGCCTAAAACCCTAAACGCTTATTCTTTGTGAGAAACAACATCCCGGTATATGTGTGTGTGTGCGGCGACTCGAAGGAGAAAGGGAGAAGATCGATTAAAGCCTTAGAAGTTCAAAAGTTCGAGGAGCTTGAGCCGTATTCGTTGGGATTCATCTTCAGTGGGTAAGTTTCTAATCAGAATCATTGTTTTCTTCTATCGATTTAAGCATTGAGGGATTTAATCGATTTGAAACCTGGGTTGGGATCGAGTCTGGGTTGGGTTGGGGAGTAAGTGAAATGGATTAAGACTCGATTGGAGGCTTGTATATTGTGGGGTTATTAATCAATTAATTAATAAAAGGGGCTGTGGTTAAATCGATTTCGATCGACTGGATAGTTTGGGGTTTGCCTGCATAGATGTTTTGTTGAAGATAAGTGTTCGGGAACCGGAGTCGCCGGGTAGAAACGCCGGGGCATCCGGTGTAATGCCGCCCGGGGTCTTGGCGACCGGGATCACCTGGACCAAGGGCAGCGCCCGGGCTCCCTTGTTCGACCGGGGTCGACCGGGGGGGGGGGGGGTCTAAATATAAGGTATAACAGGTCTAAGTGGTAGGTTGTGACTCGTAACTGGTTCATCTTGGTCTTAGTGCATATAATGGATTTGTGTCTCCGTAACGAGTCTAATTAGCCGTAATGGGACTATGTGGGTCATAATGAGCCCGATTTGACCTTATTGGCTCCAATTGAGTTATAACGGGTCGTAGTTATCTGTAATGCTTGTTATTGGATCATTTTGGTCTTAGTGTGTATAATTGGCTTGTGTCTCCTTAACGAGTCTTATTCTTCGTACTAGGACTAAATGGGTCTAAAAGAGTCTGATTTGACTTTAATGGCTCTAATTGAGCTATAACGGGTCATAGTGGTTCGAAATGCTGCAGCTATTGGGTCATTTTGGTCTTTGTGGGTATGATTGGTCGTAATGGGACTAAGTGGGTCATAATGACTCTAATTTGACCTTATTGGCTCTAATTGAGGTATAACGGGTGTAAGTTGTCCGTAATGGCTCATAATTGGTTCATTTTTTTTCTTTGCGGGTATAATGTGTTTGTGTCTCCCTAAGGAGTCTAATTGTTCGTAATAGGAGTATGTGGGTTATAATGAAACCGATTTGACCTCACTGCCTCTAATTGAGTTATAACGAGTCATCAAGGTCTGAAATGCTTCGCTATGGGGTCATTTTGGTCTTAGTGGGTATAATTGGATTTTTTGAGCGGAAACTGAGGGTTTTTGTCTCCTTATTGAGCCTGATTGGTCGTAATGGGACAAAGCGGGTCACAATGAGTCTGATTTAACCTTATTGGCTCTAATTGAGGTAAAACGGGTCTAAGTGATCCGTAATGGCTCATAATTGGTTCATTTTGGTCTTAGTGGGTATAATGGGTTTGTGTCTCCTTACCGAGTCTAATTGGTAATAATAGGACTAAGTGGGCCATAATGAGTCCGATTTAACTTTATTGGCTCTAATTGAGGTATAACGAATCATAGTTGCCTATAATGCTTCGTTTTTGGTTCATTTTGGTCTTAGTGGGTATAATGGTTTTGTGTCTTCTTACCAAGTCTCATTGTTCGTAATTTGACTAAGTGGGTCATAATGAGCCCGATTGGACTTTATGGGCTCTAATTGAGGTATAACGAGTCATGGAGATCTGAAATTCTTCGCTATTAGTTCATTTTGGTCTTAATGGGTATAATGGGTTTTTGTCTCCTTAATGAGCCTGATTGGTCGTAATGGGACTAAGTGGGTCAAAATGAGCCTGATTTGAACTTATTGGCCCTAAATGAGGAATAACGTCTAAGGGGTCCGTAATGGCTCGTAATTGGTTCAACTTGGTCTTAGTGGGTATAGTGAGTCTGATTTGAACTTACTTGACTTATAACGGATCTTAGTGGTCCGTAATGGCTCATACATAATTGGTTCATTTGGTCTTAGTGAGTATAATAGGTTTGTGTCCCCTTAACGTGTCTAATTGTTCGTAATACGACTATGTGGGTCATAGTGAGTCCGATTTGACCTTATTGCCTCTAATTGAAGTATAACGGGTCATAGTGGTCCGTAATGCTTCGTTAGTGGTTCATTTTGATCTTGGTGGCTATAATGGATTTGTGTCTCCTTAAGGAGTCACATTGTTCATAATTAGACTAAGTGGGCCATGATGAGTCCGATTTGACCTTATTGGCTCTAATTGAGGTATAACGAGTCATAGTGGTTCGTAATGTTTCACTATTGGTTCATTTTGGGCTTAGTGGGTATAATGGGTTTGTGTCTCCTTAACGAGTCTAATTGGTCATAATAGGACTCAGTGGGTGAAACTGAGTACGATTTCACATTGTTCGCTCTAATGGAGGCATAATGGGTCATAGTGGTCCGTAATTCTTCGCTATTGGTTCTTTTATTTGGGCCTTAGTGGGTGTAAGGGATTTGTGTCTCCTTAACAAGTCTCATCGTACAATAATTAGACTAAGTGGGTCGTAATGGGTCCTATTTGACCTTAATGGCTCTATTTGAGGTATAACGGGCCATACTGGTCTGTATTGCTTCGGTATTGGTTCATTTTGGTCTTATTGGATATAATGGGTTTACGTCTCCTTATTAAGTCTGATTGGTCGTGATGAGACTAAATGGGTCAAAATGAGCCTAATTTGACCTTATTGGCTCTAAATATAAGGTATAACAGGTCTAAGTGGTAGGTTGTGACTCGTAACTGGTTCATCTTGGTCTTAGTGCATATAATGGATTTGTGTCTCCGTAGCGAGTCTAATTAGCCGTAATGGGACTATGTGGGTCATAATGAGTCCGATTTGACCTTATTGGCTCCAATTGAGGTATAACGGGTCGTAGTTATCTGTAATGCTCGTTATTGGATCATTTTGGTCTTAGTGTGTATAATTGGCTTGTGTCTCCTTAACGAGTCTTATTCTTCGTACTAGGACTAAATGGGTCTAAAAGAGTCTGATTTGACTTTAATGGCTCTAATTGAGCTATAACGGGTCATAGTGGTTCGAAATGCTGCAGCTATTGGGTCATTTTGGTCTTTGTGGGTATGATTGGCCGTAATGGGACTAAGTGGGTCATAATGACTCTAATTTGACCTTATTGGCTCTAATTGAGGTATAACGGGTGTAAGTTGTCCGTAATGGCTCATAATTGGTTCATTTTTTTTCTTTGCGGGTATAATGTGTTTGTGTCTCCCTAAGGAGTCTAATTGTTCGTAATAGGAGTATGTGGGTTATAATGAAACCGATTTGACCTCACTGCCTCTAATTGAGTTATAACGAGTCATCAAGGTCTGAAATGCTTCGCTATGGGGTCATTTTGGTCTTAGTGGGTATAATTGGATTTTTTGAGCGGAAACTGAGGGTTTTTGTCTCCTTATTGAGCCTGATTGGTCGTAATGGGACAAAGCGGGTCACAATGAGTCTGATTTAACCTTATTGGCTCTAATTGAGGTAAAACGGGTCTAAGTGATCCGTAATGGCTCATAATTGGTTCATTTTGGTCTTAGTGTGTATAATGGGTTTGTGTCTCCTTACCGAGTCTAATTGGTAATAACAGGACTAAGTGGGCCATAATGAGTCCGATTTAGTTTTATTGGCTCTAATTGAGGTATAACGAATCATAGTTGTCTATAATGCTTCGTTTTTGATTCATTTTGGTCTTAGTGGGTATAATGGTTTTGTGTCTTCTTACCAAGTCTCATTGTTCGTAATTTGACTAAGTGGGTCATAATGAGCCCGATTAGACTTTATGGGCTCTAATTAAGGTATAACAAGTCATGGAGATCTGAAATTCTTCGCTATTAGTTCATTTTGGTCTTAATGGGTATAATGGGTTTTTGTCTCCTTAATGAGCCTGATTGGTCGTAATGGGACTAAGTGGGTCAAAATGAGCCTGATTTGAACTTATTGGCCCTAAATGAGGAATAACGTCTAAGGGGTCCGTAATGGCTCGTAATTGGTTCAACTTGGTCTTAGTGGGTATAATGAGTCTGATTTGAACTTACTTGACTTATAACGGATCTTAGTGGTCCGTAATGGCTCATACATAATTGGTTCATTTGGTCTTAGTGAGTATAATAGGTTTGTGTCCCCTTAACGTGTCTAATTGTTCGTAATATGACTATGTGGGTCATAGTGAGTCCGATTTGACCTTATTGCCTCTAATTGAAGTATAACGGGTCATAGTGGTCCGTAATGCTTCGTTAGTGGTTCATTTTGATCTTGGTGGCTATAATGGATTTGTGTCTCCTTAAGGAGTCACATTGTTCATAATTAGACTAAGTGGGCCATGATGAGTCCGATTTGACCTTATTGTCTCTAATTGAGGTATAACGAGTCATAGTGGTTCGTAATGTTTCACTATTGGTTCATTTTGGGCTTAGTGGGTATAATGGGTTTGTGTCTCCTTAACGAGTCTAATTGGTCATAATAGGACTTAGTGGGTGAAACTGAGTACGATTTCACATTGTTCGCTCTAATGGAGGCATAATGGGTCATAATGGTCCGTAATTCTTCGCTATTGGTTCTTTTATTTGGGTCTTAGTGGGTGTAAGGGATTTGTGTCTCCTTAACAAGTCTCATAGTACATAATTAGACTAAGTGGGTCGTAATGAGTCCTATTTGACCTTAATGGCTCTATTTGAGGTATAACGGGCCATAATGGTCTGTATTGCTTCGGTATTGGTTCATTTTGGTCTTATTGGATATAATGGGTTTACGTCTCCTTATTAAGTCTGATTGGTCGTGATGAGACTAAGTGGGTCAAAATGAGCCTAATTTGACCTTATTGGCTCTAAATATAAGGTATAACAGGTCTAAGTGGTAGGTTGTGACTCGTAACTGGTTCATCTTGGTCTTAGTGCAAATAATGGATTTGTGTCTCCGTAACGAGTCTAATTAGCCGTAATGGGACTATGTGGGTCATAATGAGTCCGATTTGACCTTATTGGCTCCAATTGAGGTATAACGGGTCGTAGTTATCTGTAATGCTCGTTATTGGATCATTTTGGTCTTAGTGTGTATAATTGGCTTGTGTCTCCTTAATGAGTCTTATTCTTCGTACTAGGACTAAATGGGTCTAAAAGAGTCTGATTTGACTTTAATGGCTCTAATTGAGCTATAACGGGTCATAGTGGTTAGAAATGCTGCAGCTATTGGGTCATTTTGGTCTTTGTGGGTATGATTGGTCGTAATGGGACTAAGTGGGTAATAATGACTCTAATTTGACCTTATTGGCTCTAATTGAGGTATAACGGGTGTAAGTTGTCCGTAATGGCTCATAATTGGTTCATTTTTTTTCTTTGCGGGTATAATGTGTTTGTGTCTCCCTAAGGAGTCTAATTGTTCGTAATAGGAGTATGTGGGTTATAATGAAACCGATTTGACCTCACTGGCTCTAATTGAGTTATAACGAGTCATAAAGGTCTGAAATGCTTCGCTATGGGGTCATTTTGGTCTTAGTGGGTATAATTGGATTTTTTGAGCGGAAACTGAGGGTTTTTGTCTCCTTATTGAGCCTGATTGGTCGTAATGGGACAAAGCGGTTCACAATGAGTCTGATTTAACCTTATTGGCTCTAATTGAGGTAAAACGGGTCTAAGTGATCCGTAATGGCTCGTAATTGGTTCATTTTGGTCTTAGTATACAATGGGTTTGTGTCTCCTTACCGAGTCTAATTGGTAATAATAGGACTAAGTGGGCCATAATGAGTCCAATTTAACTTTATTGGCTCTAATTGAGGTATAACGAATCATAGTTGCCTATAATGCTTCGTTTTTGGTTCATTTTGGTCTTAGTGGGTATAATGGTTTTGTGTCTTCTTACCAAGTCTCATTGTTCGTAATTTGACTAAGTGGGTCATAATGAGCCCAATTGGACTTTATGGGCTCTAATTGAGGTATAACGAGTCATGGAGATCTGAAATTCTTCGCTATTATTTCATTTTGGTCTTAATGGGTATAATGGGTTTTTGTCTCCTTAATGAGCCTGATTGGTCGTAATGGGACTAAGTGGGTCAAAATGAGCCTGATTTGAACTTATTGGCCCTAAATGAGGAATAACGTCTAAGGGGTCCGTAATGGCTCGTAATTGGTTCAACTTGGTCTTAGTGGGTATAATGAGTCTGATTTGAACTTACTTGACTTATAACGGATCTTAGTGACCCCGTAATGGCTCATAATTGGTTCATTTGGTCTTAGTGAGTATAATAGGTTTGTGTCCCCTTAACGTGTCTAATTGTTCGTAATACGACTATGTGGGTCATAGTGAGTCTGATTTGACCTTATTGCCTCTAATTGAAGTATAACGGGTCATAGTGGTCCGTAATGCTTCGTTAGTGGTTCATTTTGATCTTGGTGGCTATAATGGATTTGTGTCTCCTTAAGGAGTCACATTGTTCATAATTAGACTAAGTGGGCCATGATGAGTCCGATTTGACCTTATTGGCTCTAATTGAGGTATAACGAGTCATAGTGGTTCGTAATGTTTCACTATTGGTTCATTTTGGGCTTAGTGGGTATAATGGGTTTGTGTCTCCTTAACGAGTCTAATTGGTCATAATAGGACTCGGTGGGTGAAACTGAGTACGATTTCACATTGTTCGCTCTAATGGAGGCATAATGGGTCATAGTGGTCCGTAATTCTTCGCTATTGGTTCATTTGGGTCTTAGTGGGTGTAAGGGATTTGTGTCTCCTTAACAAGTCTCATCGTACAATAATTAGACTAAGTGGGTCGTAATGGGTCCTATTTGACCTTAATGGCTCTATTTGAGGTATAACGGGCCATAATGGTCTGTATTGCTTCGGTATTGGTTCATTTTGGTCTTATTGGATATAATGGGTTTACGTCTCCTTATTAAGTCTGATTGGTCGTGATGAGACTAAGTGGGTCAAAATGAGCCTAATTTGACCTTATTGGCTCTAAATATAAAGTATAACAGGTCTAAGTGGTAGGTTGTGACTCGTAACTGGTTCATCTTGGTCTTAGTGCATATAATGGATTTGTGTCTCCGTAACGAGTCTAATTAGCCGTAATGGGACTATGTGGGTCATAATGAGTCCGATTTGACCTTATTGGCTCCAATTGAGGTATAACGGGTCGTAGTTATCTGTAATGCTCGTTATTGGATCATTTTGGTCTTAGTGTGTATAATTGGCTTGTGTCTCCTTAACGAGTCTTATTCTTCGTACTAGGACTAAATGGGTCTAAAAGAGTCTGATTTGACTTTAATGGCTCTAATTGAGCTATAACGGGTCATAGTGGTTCGAAATGCTGTAGCTATTGGGACATTTTGGTCTTTGTGGGTATGATTGGTCGTAATGGGACTAAGTGGGTAATAATGACTCTAATTTGACCTTATTGGCTCTAATTAAGGTATAACGGGTGTAAGTTATCCGTAATGGCTCATAATTGGTTCATTTTTTTTCTTTGCGGGTATAATGTGTTTGTGTCTCCCTAAGGAGTCTAATTGTTCGTAATAGGAGTATGTGGGTTATAATGAAACCGATTTGACCTCACTGGCTCTAATTGAGTTATAACGAGTCATAAAGGTCTGAAATGCTTCGCTATGGGGTCATTTTGGTCTTAGTGGGTATAATTGGATTTTTTGAGCGGAAACTGAGGGTTTTTGTCTCCTTATTGATCCTGATTGGTCGTAATGGGACAAAGCGGGTCACAATGAGTCTGATTTAACCTTATTGGCTCTAATTGAGGTAAAACGGGTCTAAGTGATCCGTAATGGCTCATAATTGGTTCATTTTGGTCTTAGTATACAATGGGTTTGTGTCTCCTTACCGAGTCTAATTGGTAATAATAGGACTTAGTGGGCCATAATGAGTTCAATTTAACTTTATTGGCTCTAATTGAGGTATAACGAATCATAGTTGCCTATAATGCTTCGTTTTTGGTTCATTTTGGTCTTAGTGGGTATAATGGTTTTGTGTCTTCTTACCAAGTCTCATTGTTCGTAATTTGACTAAGTGGGTCATAATGAGCCCGATTGGACTTTATGGGCTCTAATTGAGGTATAACGAGTCATGGAGATCTGAAATTCTTCGCTATTAGTTCATTTTGGTCTTAATGGGTATAATGGGTTTTTGTCTCCTTAATGAGCCTGATTGGTCGTAATGGGACTAAGTGGGTCAAAATGAGCCTGATTTGAACTTATTGGCCCTAAATGAGGAATAACGTCTAAGGGGTCCGTAATGGCTCGTAATTGGTTCAACTTGGTCTTAGTGGGTATAGTGAGTCTGATTTGAACTTACTTGACTTATAACGGATCTTAGTGGTCCGTAATGGCTCATAATTGGTTCATTTGGTCTTAGTGAGTATAATAGGTTTGTGTCCCCTTAACGTGTCTAATTGTTCGTAATACGACTATGTGGGTCATAGTGAGTCCGATTTGACCTTATTGCCTCTAATTGAAGTATAACGGGTCATAGTGGTCCGTAATGCTTCGTTAGTGGTTCATTTTGATCTTGGTGGCTATAATGGATTTGTGTCTCCTTAAGGAGTCACATTGTTCATAATTAGACTAAGTGGGCCATGATGAGTCCGATTTGACCTTATTGGCTCTAATTGAGGTATAACGAGTCATAGTGGTTCGTAATGTTTCACTATTGGTTCATTTTGGGCTTAGTGGGTATAATGGGTTTGTGTCTCCTTAACGAGTCTAATTGGTCATAATAGGACTCAGTGGGTGAAACTGAGTACGATTTCACATTGTTCGCTCTAATGGAGGCATAATGGGTCATAGTGGTCCGTAATTCTTCGCTATTGGTTCATTTGGGTCTTAGTGGGTGTAAGGGATTTGTGTCTCCTTAACAAGTCTCATCGTACAATAATTAGACTAAGTGGGTCGTAATGGGTCCTATTTGACCTTAATGGCTCTATTTGAGGTATAACGGGCCATAATGGTCTGTATTGCTTCGGTATTGGTTCATTTTGGTCTTATTGGATATAATGGGTTTACGTCTCCTTATTAAGTCTGATTGGTCGTGATGAGACTAAGTGGGTCAAAATGAGCCTAATTTGACCTTATTGGCTCTAAATATAAGGTATAACAGGTCTAAGTGGTAGGTTGTGACTCGTAACTGGTTCATCTTGGTCTTAGTGCATATAATGGATTTGTGTCTCCGTAACGAGTCTAATTAGCCGTAATGGGACTATGTGGGTCATAATGAGTCCGATTTGACCTTATTGGCTCCAATTGAGGTATAACGAGTCGTAGTTATCTGTAATGCTCGTTATTGGATCATTTTGGTCTTAGTGTGTATAATTGGCTTGTGTCTCCTTAACGAGTCTTATTCTTCGTACTAGGACTAAATGGGTCTAAAAGAGTCTGATTTGACTTTAATGGCTCTAATTGAGCTATAACGGGTCATAGTGGTTCGAAATGCTGCAGCTATTAGGTCATTTTGGTCTTTGTGGGTATGATTGGTCGTAATGGGACTAAGTGGGTAATAATGTCTCTAATTTGACCTTATTGGCTCTAATTGAGGTATAACGGGTGTAAGTTGTCCGTAATGGCTCATAATTGGTTCATTTTTTTTCTTTGCGGGTATAATGTGTTTGTGTCTCCCTAAGGAGTCTAATTGTTCGTAATAGGAGTATGTGGGTTATAATGAAACCGATTTGACCTCACTGCCTCTAATTGAGTTATAACGAGTCATAAAGGTCTGAAATGCTTCGTTATGGGGTCATTTTGGTCTTAGTGGGTATAATTGGATTTTTTGAGCGGAAACCGAGGGTTTTTGTCTCCTTATTGAGCCTGATTGGTCGTAATGGGACAAAGCGGGTCACAATGAGTCTGATTTAACCTTATTGGCTCTAATTGAGGTAAAACGGGTCTAAGTGATCCGTAATGGCTCATAATTGGTTCATTTTGGTCTTAGTATACAATGGGTTTGTGTCTCCTTACCGAGTCTAATTGGTAATAATAGGAGTAAGTGGGCCATAATGAGTCCAATTTAACTTTATTGGCTCTAATTGGGGTATAACGAATCATACTTGCCTATAATGCTTCGTTTTTGGTTCATTTTGGTCTTAGTGGGTATAATGGTTTTGTGTCTTCTTACCAAGTCTCATTGTTCGTAATTTGACTAAGTGGGTCATAATGAGCCCGATTGGACTTTATGGGCTCTAATTGAGGTATAACGAGTCATGGAGATCTGAAATTCTTCGCTATTAGTTCATTTTTGTCTTAATGGGTATAATGGGTTTTTGTCTCCTTAATGAGCCTGATTGGTCGTAATGGGACTAAGTGGGTCAAAATGAGCCTGATTTGAACTTATGCCTAAATGAGGAATAACGTCTAAGGGGTCCGTAATGGCTCGTAATTGGTTCAACTTGGTCTTAGTGGGTATAATGAGTCTGATTTGAACTTACTTGACTTATAACGGATCTTAGTGGTCCGTAATGGCTCATAATTAGTTCATTTGGTCTTAGTGAGTATAATAGGTTTGTGTCCCCTTAACGTGTCTAATTGTTCGTAATACGACTATGTGGGTCATAGTGAGTCCGATTTGACCTTATTGCCTCTAATTGAAGTATAACGGGTCATAGTGGTCCGTAATGCTTTGTTAGTGGTTCATTTTGATCTTGGTGGCTATAATGGATTTGTTTCTCCTTAATAAGGAGCCACATTGTTCATAATTAGACTAAGTGGGCCATGATGAGTCCGATTTGACCTTATTGGCTCTAATTAAGGTATAACGAGTCATAGTGGTTCGTAATGTTTCACTATTGGTTCATTTTGGGCTTAGTGGGTATAATGGGTTTGTGTCTCCTTAACGAGTCTAATTGGTCATAATAGGACTCAGTGGGTGAAACTGAGTACGAATTCACATTGTTCGCTCTAATGGAGGCATAATGGGACATAGTGGTCCGTAATTCTTCGCTATTGGTTCTTTTATTTGGGTCTTTGTGGGTGTAAGGGATTTGTGTCTCCTTAACAAGTCTCATCGTACATAATTAGACTAAGTGGGTCGTAATGAGTCATATTTGACCTTAATGGCTCTATTTGAGGTATAACGGGCCATAATGGTCTGTATTGCTTCGGTATTGGTTCATTTTGGTCTTATTGGATATAATGGGTTTACGTCTCCTTATTAAGTCTGATTGGTCGTGATGAGACTAAGTGGGTCAAAATGAGCCTAATTTGACCTTATTGGCTCTAAATATAAGGTATAACAGGTCTAAGTGGTAGGTTGTGACTCGTAACTGGTTCATCTTGGTCTTAGTGCATATAATGGATTTGTGTCTCCGTAACGAGTCTAATTAGCCGTAATGGGACTATGTGGGTCATAATGAGTCCGATTTGACCTTATTGGCTCCAATTGAGGTATAACGAGTCGTAGTTATCTGTAATGCTCGTTATTGGATCATTTTGGTCTTAGTGTGTATAATTGGCTTGTGTCTCCTTAACGAGTCTTATTCTTCGTACTAGGACTAAATGGGTCTAAAAGAGTCTGATTTGACTTTAATGGCTCTAATTGAGCTATAACGGGTCATAGTGGTTCGAAATGCTGCAGCTATTAGGTCATTTTGGTCTTTGTGGGTATGATTGGTCGTAATGGGACTAAGTGGGTAATAATGTCTCTAATTTGACCTTATTGGCTCTAATTGAGGTATAACGGGTGTAAGTTGTCCGTAATGGCTCATAATTGGTTCATTTTTTTTCTTTGCGGGTATAATGTGTTTGTGTCTCCCTAAGGAGTCTAATTGTTCGTAATAGGAGTATGTGGGTTATAATGAAACCGATTTGACCTCACTGCCTCTAATTGAGTTATAACGAGTCATAAAGGTCTGAAATGCTTCGTTATGGGGTCATTTTGGTCTTAGTGGGTATAATTGGATTTTTTGAGCGGAAACCGAGGGTTTTTGTCTCCTTATTGAGCCTGATTGGTCGTAATGGGACAAAGCGGGTCACAATGAGTCTGATTTAACCTTATTGGCTCTAATTGAGGTAAAACGGGTCTAAGTGATCCGTAATGGCTCATAATTGGTTCATTTTGGTCTTAGTATACAATGGGTTTGTGTCTCCTTACCGAGTCTAATTGGTAATAATAGGACTAAGTGGGCCATAATGAGTCCAATTTAACTTTATTGGCTCTAATTGGGGTATAACGAATCATAGTTGCCTATAATGCTTCGTTTTTGGTTCATTTTGGTCTTAGTGGGTATAATGGTTTTGTGTCTTCTTACCAAGTCTCATTGTTCGTAATTTGACTAAGTGGGTCATAATGAGCCCGATTGGACTTTATGGGCTCTAATTGAGGTATAACGAGTCATGGAGATCTGAAATTCTTCGCTATTAGTTCATTTTTGTCTTAATGGGTATAATGGGTTTTTGTCTCCTTAATGAGCCTGATTGGTCGTAATGGGACTAAGTGGGTCAAAATGAGCCTGATTTGAACTTATTGGCCCTAAATGAGGAATAACGTCTAAGGGGTCCGTAATGGCTCGTAATTGGTTCAACTTGGTCTTAGTGGGTATAATGAGTCTGATTTGAACTTACTTGACTTATAACGGATCTTAATGGTCCGTAATGGCTCATAATTGGTTCATTTGGTCTTAGTGAGTATAATAGGTTTGTGTCCCCTTAACGTGTCTAAGTGTTCGTAATACGACTATGTGGGTCATAGTGAGTCCGATTTGACCTTATTGCCTCTAATTGAAGTATAACGGGTCATAGTGGTCCGTAATGCTTTGTTAGTGGTTCATTTTGATCTTGGTGGCTATAATGGATTTGTTTCTCCTTAATAAGGAGCCACATTGTTCATAATTAGACTAAGTGGGCCATGATGAGTCCGATTTGACCTTATTGGCTCTAATTAAGGTATAACGAGTCATAGTGGTTCGTAATGTTTCACTATTGGTTCATTTTGGGCTTAGTGGGTATAATGGGTTTGTGTCTCCTTAACGAGTCTAATTGGTCATAATAGGACTCAGTGGGTGAAACTGAGTACGAATTAACATTGTTCGCTCTAATGGAGGCATAATGGGACATAGTGGTCCATAATTCTTCGCTATTGGTTCTTTTATTTGGGTCTTTGTGGGTGTAAGGGATTTGTGTCTCCTTAACAAGTCTCATCGTACATAATTAGACTAAGTGGGTCGTAATGAGTCATATTTGACCTTAATGGCTCTATTTGAGGTATAACGGGCCATAATGGTCTGTATTGCTTCGGTATTGGTTCATTTTGGTCTTATTGGATATAATGGGTTTACGTCTCCTTATTAAGTCTGATTGGTCGTGATGAGACTAAGTGGGTCAAAATGAGCCTAATTTGACCTTATTGGCTCTAAATATAAGGTATAACAGGTCTAAGTGGTAGGTTGTGACTGGTAACTGGTTCATCTTGGTCTTAGTGCATATAATGGATTTGTGTCTCCGTAACGAGTCTAATTAGCCGTAATGGGACTATGTGGGTCATAATGAGTCCGATTTGACCTTATTGGCTCCAATTGAGGTATAACGGGTCGTAGTTATCTGTAATGCTCGTTATTGGATCATTTTGGTCTTAGTGTGTATAATTGGTTTGTGTCTCCTTAACGAGTCTTGTTCTTCGTACTAGGACTAAATGGATTTAAAAGAGTCTGATTTGACTTTAATGGCTCTAATTGAGCTATAACGGGTCATAGTGGTTCGAAATGCTGCAGCTATTGGGTCATTTTGGTCTTTGTGGGTATGATTGGTCGTAATGGGACTAAGTGGGTAATAATGACTCTAATTTGACCTTATTGGCTCTAATTGAGGTATAACGGGTGTAAGTTGTCCGTAATGGCTCATAATTGGTTCATTTTTTTTCTTTGCGGGTATAATGTGTTTGTGTCTCCCTAAGGAGTCTAATTGTTCGTAATAGGAGTATGTATGTTAGAATGAAACCGATTTGACCTCACTGCCTCTAATTGAGTTATAACGAGTCATAAAGGTCTGAAATGCTTCGTTATGGGGTCATTTTGGTCTTAGTGGGTATAATTGGATTTTTTGAGCGGAAACCGAGGGTTTTTGTCTCCTTATTGAGCCTGATTGGTCGTAATGGGACAAAGCGGGTCATAATGTGTCTGATTTAACCTTATTGGCTCTAATTGAGGTAAAACGGGTCTAAGTGATCTGTAATGGCTCATAATTGGTTCATTTTGGTCTTAGTGGGTATAATGGGTTTGTGTCTCCTTACCGAGTCTAATTGGTAATAACAGGACTAAGTGGGCCATAATGAGTCCGATTTAACTTTATTGGCTCTAATTGAGGTATAACGAATCATAGTTGTCTATAATGCTTCGTTTTTGGTTCATTTTGGTCTTAGTGGGTATAATGGTTTTGTGTCTTCTTACCAAGGCTTATTGTTCGTAATTTGACTAAGTGGGTCATAATGAGCCCGATTGGACTTTATGGGCTCTAATAGAGGTATAACGAGTCATGGAGATCTGAAATTCTTCGTTATTAGTTCATTTTGGTCTTAATGGGTATAATGGGTTTTTATCTCCTTAATGAGCCTGATTGGTCGTAATGGGACTAAGTGGGTCAAAATGAGCCTGATTTGAACTTATTGGCCCTAAATGAGGAATAACGTCTAAGGGGTCCGTAATGGCTCGTAATTGGTTCAACTTGGTCTTAGTGGGTATAATGAGTCTGATTTGAAGTTTTTTTGCTCTACTTGACTTATAACGGATCTTAGTGGTCCGTAATGGCTCATAATTGGTTCATTTTGGTCTTAGTGAGTATAATAGGTTTGTGTCCCCTTAACGTGTCTTATTGTTCGTAATACGACTATGTGGGTCATAGTGAGTCCGATTTGACCTTATTGCCTCTAATTGAAGTATAAAACGGGTCATAGTGGTTCGTAATGCTTCGTTAGTGGTTCATTTTGATCTTGGTGGTTATAATGGATTTGTGTCTCCTTAATAAGGAGTCACATTGTTCATAATTAGACTAAGTGGGCCATAATGAGTCCGATTTGACCTTATTGGCTCTAATTGAGGTATAATGAGTCATAGTGGTTCGTAATGTTTCACTTTTGGTTCATTTTGGGCTTAGTGGGTATAATGGATTTGTGTCTCCTTAACGAGTCTAATTGGTCGTAATAGGACTCAGTGGGTGAAACTGAGTCCGATTTGACATTGTTCGCTCTAATGGAGGCATAATGGGTCATAGTGGTCCGTAATTCTTCGCTATTAATTCATTTGGGTCTTAGTGGGTGTAAGGGATTTGTGTCTCCTTAACAAGTCTCATCGTACATAATTAGACTAATTGGGTCGTAATGAGTCCTATTTGACCTTAATGGCTCTATTTGAGGTATAACGGGCCATAATGGTCAATATTGCTTCGGTATTGGTTCATTTTGGTCTTATTGGATATAATGGGTTTACGTCTCCTTATTAAGTCTGATTGGTCGTGATGAGACTATGTGGGTCAAAATTGGCTCTAAATATAAGGTATAACAGGTCTAAGTGGTATGTTGTGACTCGTAAACTGGTTCATCTTGGTCTTAGTGCATATAATGGATTTGTGTCTCCGTAACGAGTCTAATTAGCCGTAATGGGACAATGTGGGTTATAATGAGTCCGATTTGACCTTATTGGCTCCAATTGAGGTATAACGGGTCGTAGTTATCTGTAATGCTCGTTATTGGATCATTTTGGTCTTAGTGTGTATAATTGGTTTGTGTCTCCTTAACGAGTCTTATTCTTCGTACTAGGACTAAATGGGTCTAAAAGAGTCTGATTTGACTTTAATGGCTCTAATTGAGCTATAACGGGTCATAGTGGTTCGAAATGCTACAGCTATTGGGTCATTTTGGTCTTTGTGGGTATGATTGGTCGTAATGGGACTAAGTGGGTAATAATGACTCTAATTTGACCTTATTGGCTCTAATTGAGGTATAACGGGTGTAAGTTGTCCGTAATGGCTCATAATTGGTTCATTTTTTTTCTTTGCGGGTATAATGTGTTTGTGTCTCCCTAAGGAGTCTAATTGTTCGTAATAGGAGTATGTGGGTTATAATGAAACCGATTTGACCTCACTGCCTCTAATTGAGTTATAACGAGTCATAAAGGTCTGAAATGCTTCGTTATGGGGTCATTTTGGTCTTAGTGGGTATAATTGGATTTTTTGAGCGGAAACCGAGGGTTTTTGTCTCCTTATTGAGCCTAATTGGTCGTAATGGGACAAAGTGGGTCATAATGTGTCTGATTTAACCTTATTGGCTCTAATTGAGGTAAAACGGGTCTAAGTGATCCGTAATGGCTCATAATTGGTTCATTTTGGTCTTAGTGGGTATAATGGGTTTGTGTCTCCTTACCGAGTCTAATTGGTAATAACAGGACTAAGTGGGCCATAATGAGTGTGATTGAACTTTCTTGGCTCTAATTGAGGTATAACGAATCATAGTTGTCTATAATGCTTCGTTTTTGGTTCATTTTGGTCTTAGTGGGTATAATGGTTTTGTGTCTTCTTACCAAGGCTCATTGTTCGTAATTTGACTAAGTGGGTTATAATGAGCCCGATTGGACTTTATGGGCTCTAATAGAGGTATAACGAGTCATGGAGATCTGAAATTCTTCGTTATTAGTTCATTTTGGTCTTAATGGGTATAATGGGTTTTTATCTCCTTAATGAGCCTGATTGGTCGTAATGGGACTAAGTGGGTCAAAATGAGCCTGATTTGAACTTATTGGCCCTAAATGAGGAATAACGTCTAAGGGGTCCGTAATGGCTCGTAATTGGTTCAACTTGGTCTTAGTGGGTATAATGAGTCTGATTTGAAGTTTTTTGCTCTACTTGACTTATAACGGATCTTAGTGGTCCGTAATGGCTCATAATTGGTTCATTTTGGTCTTAGTGAGTATAATAGGTTTGTGTCCCCTTAACGAGTCTAATTGTTCGTAATACGACTATGTGGGTCATAATGAGTCCGATTTGACCTTATTGCTTCTAATTGAAGTATAACGGGTCATAGTGGTCCGTAATGCTTTGTTAGTGGTTCATTTTGATCTTGGTGGCTATAATGGATTTGTTTCTCCTTAATAAGGAGTCACATTGTTCATAATTAGACTAAGTGGGCCATAATGAGTCCGATTTGACCTTATTGGCCCTAATTGAGGTATAACAAGTCATAGTGGTTCGTAATGTTTCACTATTGGTTCATTTTGTGCTTAGTGGGTATAATGGATTTGTGTCTCCTTAACGAGTCTAATTGGTCGTAATAGGACTCAGTGGGTGAAACTGAGTCCGATTTGACATCGTTCGCTCTAATGGAGGCATAATGGGTCATAGTGGTCCGTAATTCTTCGCTATTGGTTCATTTGGGTCTTAGTGGGTGTAAGGGATTTGTGTCTCCTTAACAAGTCTCATCGTACATAATTAGACTAATTGGGTCGTAATGAGTCCTATTTGACCTTAATGGCTCTATTTGAGGTATAACGGGCCATAATGGTCTGTATTGCTTCGGTATTGGTTCATTATGGTCTTATTGGATATAATGGGTTTACGTCTCCTTATTAAGTCTGATTGGTCATGATGAGACTAAGTGGGTCAAAATTGGCTCTAAATATAAGGTATAACAGGTCTAAGTGGTATGTTGTGACTCGTAACTGGTTCATCTTGGTCTTAGTGCATATAATGGATTTGTGTCTCCGTAACGAGTCTAATTAGCCGTAATGGGACTATGTGGGTCATAATGAGTCCGATTTGAACTTATTGGCTCCAATTGAGGTATAACGGGTCGTAGTTATCTTTAATGCTCGTTATTGGATCATTTTGGTCTTAGTGTGTATAATTGGTTTTTGTCTCCTTAACGAGTCTTATTCTTCGTACTAGGACTAAATGGGTCTAAAAGAGTCTGATTTGACTTTAATGGCTCTAATTGAGCTATAACGGGTCATAGTGGTTCGAAATGCTGCAACTATTGGGTCATTTTGGTCTTTGTGGGTATGATTGGTCGTAATGGGACTAAGTGGGTAATAATGACTCTAAGTTGACCTTATTGGCTCTAATTGAGGTATAACGGGTGTAAGTTGTCCGTAATGGCTCATAATTGGTTCATTTTTTTTCTTTGCGGGTATAATGTGTTTGTGTCTCCCTAAGGAGTCTAATTGTTCGTAATAGGAGTATGTTGGTTATAATGATACCGATTTGACCTCACTGGCTCTAATTGAGTTATAACGAGTCATAAAGGTCTGAAATGCTTCGCTATGGGGTCATTTTGGTCTTAGTGGGTATAATTGGATTTTTTGAGCGGAAACTGAGGGTTTTTGTCTCCTTATTGAGCCTGATTGGTCGTAATGGGACAAAGTGGGTCATAATGAATATGATTTAACCTTATTGGCTCTAATTGAGGTAAAACGGGTCTAAGTGATCCGTAATGGCTCATAATTGGTTCATTTTGGTTTTAGTGGGTATAATGGGTTTGTGTCTCCTTACCGAGTCTAATTGGTAATAACAGGACTAAGTGGGCCATAATGAGTCCGATTTAACTTTATTGGCTCTAATTGAGGTATAACGAATCATAGTTGTCTATAATGCTTTGTTTTTGGTTCATTTTGGTCTTAGTGGGTATAATAGTTTTGTGTCTTCTTACCAAGTCTCATTGTTCGTAATTTGACTGAGTGGGTCATAATGAGCCCGATTGGACTTTATGGGCTCTAATAGAGGTATAACGAGTCATGGAGATCTGAAATTATTCGTTATTAGTTCATTTTGGTCTTAATGGGTATAATGGGTTTTTGTCTCTTTAATGAGTCTGATTGGTCATAATGGGACTAAGTGGGTCAAAATGAGCCTGATTTGAACTTATTGGCCCTAAATGAGGAATAACGTCTAAGGGGTCCGTAATGGCTCGTAATTGGTTCAACTTGGTCTTAGTGGGTATAATGAGTCTGATTTGAAGTTTTTTGCTCTACTTGACTTATAACGGATCTTAGTGGTCCGTAATGGCTCATAATTGGTTCATTTTGGTCTTAGTGAGTATAATAGGTTTGTGTCCCCTTAACGAGAATAATTGTTCGTAATACGACTATGTGGGTCATAATGAGTCCGATTTGACCTTATTGCCTCTAATTGAAGTATAACGGGTCATAGTGGTCCGTAATGCTTTGTTAGTGGTTCATTTTGATCTTGGTGGCTATAATGGATTTGTGTCTCCTTAATAAGGAGTTCTTATTGTTCATAATTAGACTAAGTGGACCATAATGAGTCCGATTTGACCTTATTGGCTCTAATTGAGGTATAACGAGTCATAGTGGTTCGTAATGTTTCACTATTGGTTCATTTTGGGCTTAGTGGGTATAATGGATTTGTGTCTCCTTAACGAGTCTAATTCGTCGTAATAGGACTCAGTGGGTGAAACTGAGTCCAATTTGACATTGTTCGCTCTAATGGAGGCATAATAGGTCATAGTGATCCGTAATTCTTCGCTATTGGTTCATTTGGGTCTTAGTGGGTGTAAGGGATTTGTGTCTCCTTAACAAGTCTCATCGTACATAATTAGACTAAGTGGGTCAAAATGAGCCTAATTTGACCTTATTGGCTCTAAATATAAGGTATAACAGGTCTAAGTGGTATATTGTGACTCGTAACTGGTTCATCTTGGTCTTAGTGCATATAATGGATTTGTGTCTCCGTAACGAGTCTAATTAGCCGTAATGGGACTATGTGGGTCATAATGAGTCCGATTTGACCTTATTGGCTCCAATTGAGGTATAACGGGTCGTAGTTATCTGTAATGCTCGTTATTGGATCATTTTGGTCTTAGTGTGTATAATTGGTTTGTGTCTCCTTAACGAGTCTTATTCTTCGTACTAGGACTAAATGGGTCTAAAAGAGTCTGATTTGACTTTAGTGGCTCTAATTGAGCTATAACGGGTCATAGTGGTTCGAAATGCTGCAGCTATTGGGTCATTTTGGTCTTTGTGGGTATGATTGGTCGTAATGGGACTAAGTGGGTAATAATGACTCTAATTTGACCTTATTGGCTCTAATTGAGGTATAACGGGTGTAAGTTGTCCGTAATGGCTCATAATTGGTTCATTTTTTTTCTTTGCGGGTATAATGTGTTTGTGTCTCCCTAAGGAGTCTAATTGTTCGTAATAGGAGTATGTGGGTTATAATGAAACCGATTTGACCTCACTCGCTCTAATTGAGTCATAACGAGTCATAAAGGTCTGAAATGCTTCGCTATGGGGTCATTTTGGTCTTAGTGGGTATAATTGGATTTTTTGAGCGGAAACTGAGGGTTTTTGTCTCCTTATTGAGCCTGATTGGTCGTAATGGGACAAAGCAGGTCATAATGAGTCTGATTTAACCTTATTGGCTCTAATTGAGGTAAAACGGGTCTAAGTGATCCGTAATGGCTCATAATTGGTTCATTTTGGTCTTAGTGGGTATAATGGGCTTGTGTCTCCTTACCGAGTCTAATTTGTAATAACAGGACTAAGTGGGCCATAATGAGTCCAATTTAACTTTATTGGCTCTAATTGAGGTATCGTTGTTACCAAGTCTCTAATTTAACTTTATTGGCTCTAATCATAGTTGTCTATGATGCTTCGTTTTTGGTTCATTTTGGTCTTAGTGGGTATAATGGTTTTGTGTCTTCTTACCAAGTCTCATTGTTCGTAATTTGACTAAGTTGGTCATAATGAGCCCGGTTGGACTTTATGGGCTCTAATAGAGGTATAACGAGTCATGGAGATCTGAAATTCTTCGCTATTAGTTCATTTTGGTCTTAATGGGTATAATGGGTTTTTGTCTCCTTAATGAGCCTGATTGGTCGTAATGGGACTAAGTGGGTCAAAATGAGCCTGATTTGAACTTATTGGCCCTAAATGAGGAATAACGTCTAAGGGGTTCGTAATGGCTCGTAATTGGTTCAACTTGGTCGTAATGGGACTAAGTGGGTCAAAATGAGTCTGATTTGAAGTTTTTTGCTCTACTTGACTTATAACGGATCTTAGTGGTCCGTAATGGCTCATAATTGGTTCATTTTGGTCTTAGTGAGTATAATAGGTTTGTGTCCCCTTAACGAGTCTAATTGTTCGTAATACGACTATGTGGGTCATAATGAGTCCGATTTGACCTTATTGCCTTTGATTGAAGTATAACGGGTCATAGTGGTCCGTAATGCTTCGTTAGTGGTTCATTTTGATCTTGGTGGCTATAATGGATTTGTGTCTCCTTAAGGAGTCACATTGTTCATAATTAGACTAAGTGGGCCATAATGAGTCCGATTTGACCTTATTGTTCTAATTGAGGTATAACGAGTCATAGTGGTTCGTAATGTTTCACTATTGGTTGATTTTGGGCTTGGTGGGTATAATAGGTTTGTGTCTCCTTAACGAGTCTAATTGGTCGTAATTGGACTCGGTGGGTGAAACTGAGTTCGATTTGACATTGTTCGCTCTAATGGAGGCATAATAGGTCATAGTGGTCCGTAATTCTTCGCTATTGGTTCATTTGGGTCTTAGTGGGTGTAAGGGATTTGTGTCTCCTTAACAAGTCTCATCGTACATAATTAGACTAAGTGGGTCAAAATGAGCCTAATTTGACCTTATTGGCTCTAAATATAAGGTATAACAGGTCTAAGTGGTATGTTGTGACTCGTAACTGGTTCATCTTGGTCTTAGTGCATATAATGGATTTGTGTCTCCGTAACGAGTCTAATTAGCCGTAATGGGACTATGTGGATTTGTGTCTCCGTAACGAGTCTAATTAGCCGTAATGGGACTATGTGGGTCATAATGAGTCCTATTTGACCTTATTGGCTCCAATTGAGGTATAACGGGTCGTAGTTATCTGTAATGCTCGCTTTTGGATCATTTTGGTCTTAGTGTGTATAATTGGTTTGTGTCTCCTTAACGAGTCTTATTCTTCGTACAAGGACTAAATGGGTCTAAAAGAGTCTGATTTGACTTTAATGGCTCTAATTGAGCTATAACGGGTCATAGTGGTTCGAAATGCTGTAGCTATTGGGTCATTTTGGTCTTTGTGGGTATGATTGGTCGTAATGGGACTAAGTGGGTAATAATGACTCTAATTTGACCTTATTGGCTCTAATTGAGGTATAACGGGTGTAAGTTGTCCGTAATGGCTCATAATTGGTTCATTTTTTTTCTTTGCGGGTATAATGTGTTTGTGTCTCCCTAAGGAGTCTAATTGTTCGTAATAGGAGTATGTGGGTTATAATGAAACCGATTTGACCTCACTGGCTCTAATTGAGTTATAACGAGTCATAAAGGCCTGAAATGCTTCGCTATGGGGTCATTTTGGTCTTAGTGGGTATAATTGGATTTTTTGAGCGAAAACTGAGGGTTTTTGTCTCCTTATTGAGCCTGATTGGTCGTAATGGGACAAAGTGGGTCATAATGAGTATGATTTAACCTTATTGGCTCTAATTGAGGTAAAACGGGTCTAAGTGATCCGTAATGGCTCATAATTGGTTCATTTTGGTCTTAGTGGGTATAATGGGCTTGTGTCTCCTTACCGAGTCTAATTTGTAATAACAGGACTAAGTGGGCCATAATGAGTCCAATTTAACTTTATTGGCTCTAATTGAGGTATCGTTGTTACCAAGTCTCTAATTTAACTTTATTGGCTCTAATCATAGTTGTCTATGATGCTTCGTTTTTGGTTCATTTTGGTCTTAGTGGGTATAATGGTTTTGTGTCTTCTTACCAAGTCTCATTGTTCGTAATTTGACTAAGTTGGTCATAATGAGCCCGGTTGGACTTTATGGGCTCTAATAGAGGTATAACGAGTCATGGAGATCTGAAATTCTTCGCTATTAGTTCATTTTGGTCTTAATGGGTATAATGGGTTTTTGTCTCCTTAATGAGCCTGATTGGTCGTAATGGGACTAAGTGGGTCAAAATGAGCCTGATTTGAACTTATTGGCCCTAAATGAGGAATAACGTCTAAGGGGTTCGTAATGGCTCGTAATTGGTTCAACTTGGTCGTAATGGGACTAAGTGGGTCAAAATGAGTCTGATTTGAAGTTTTTTGCTCTACTTGACTTATAACGGATCTTAGTGGTCCGTAATGGCTCATAATTGGTTCATTTTGGTCTTAGTGAGTATAATAGGTTTGTGTCCCCTTAACGAGTCTAATTGTTCGTAATACGACTATGTGGGTCATAATGAGTCCGATTTGACCTTATTGCCTTTGATTGAAGTATAACGGGTCATAGTGGTCCGTAATGCTTCGTTAGTGGTTCATTTTGATCTTGGTGGCTATAATGGATTTGTGTCTCCTTAAGGAGTCACATTGTTCATAATTAGACTAAGTGGGCCATAATGAGTCCGATTTGACCTTATTGTTCTAATTGAGGTATAACGAGTCATAGTGGTTCGTAATGTTTCACTATTGGTTGATTTTGGGCTTGGTGGGTATAATAGGTTTGTGTCTCCTTAACGAGTCTAATTGGTCGTAATTGGACTCGGTGGGTGAAACTGAGTCCGATTTGACATTGTTCGCTCTAATGGAGGCATAATGGGTCATAGTGGTCCGTAATTCTTCGCTATTGGTTCATTTGGGTCTTAGTGGGTGTAAGGGATTTGTGTCTCCTTAACAAGTCTCATCGTACATAATTAGACTAATTGGGTCGTAATGAGTCCTATTTGACCTTAATGGCTCTATTTGAGGTATAACGGGCCATAATGGTCTGTATTGCTTCGGTATTGGTTCATTTTGGTCTTATTGGGATATAATGGGTTTACGTCTCCTTATTAAGTCTGATTGGTCGTGATGAGACTAAGTGGGTCAAAATGAGCCTAATTTGACCTTATTGGCTCTAAATATAAGGTATAACAGGTCTAAGTGGTATGTTGTGACTCGTAACTGGTTCATCTTGGTCTTAGTGCATATAATGGATTTGTGTCTCCGTAACGAGTCTAATTAGCCGTAATGGGACTATGTGGGTCATAATGAGTCCGATTTGACCTTATTGGCTCCAATTGAGGTATAACGGGTCGTAGTTATCTGTAATGCTCGTTATTGGATCATTTTGGTCTTAGTGTGTATAATTGGTTTGTGTCTCCTTAACGAGTCTTATTCTTCGTACTAGGACTAAATGGGTCTAAAAGAGTCTGATTTGACTTTAATGGCTCTAATTGAGCTATAACGGGTCATAGTGGTTCGAAATGCTGCAGCTATTGGGTCATTTTGGTCTTTGTGGGTATGATTGGTCGTAATGGGACTAAGTGGGTAATAATGACTCTAATTTGACCTTATTGGCTCTAATTGAGGTATAACGGGTGTAAGTTGTCCGTAATGGCTCATAATTGGTTCATTTTTTTCCTTTGCGGGTATAATGTGTTTGTGTCTCCCTAAGGAGTCTAATTGTTCGTAATAGGAGTATGTGGGTTATAATGAAACCGATTTGACCTCACTGGCTCTAATTGAGTTATAACGAGTCATAAAGGTTTGAAATGCTTCGCTATGGGGTCATTTTGGTCTTAGTGGGTATAATTGGATTTTTTGAGCGAAAACTGAGGGTTTTTGTCTCCTTATTGAGCCTGATTGGTCGTAATGGGACAAAGTGGGTCATAATGAGTCTGATTTAACCTTATTGGCTCTAATTGAGGTAAAACGGGTCTAAGTGATCCATAATGGCTCATAATTGGTTCATTTTGGTCTTAGTGGGTATAATGGGCTTGTGTCTCCTTACCGAGTCTAATTTGTAATAACAGGACTAAGTGGGCCATAATGAGTCCAATTTAACTTTATTGGCTCTAATTGAGGTATCGTTGTTACCAAGTCTCTAATTTAACTTTATTGGCTCTAATCATAGTTGTCTATGATGCTTCGTTTTTGGTTCATTTTGGTCTTAGTGGGTATAATGGTTTTGTGTCTTCTTACCAAGTCTCATTGTTCGTAATTTGACTAAGTTGGTCATAATGAGCCCGGTTGGACTTTATGGGCTCTAATAGAGGTATAACGAGTCATGGAGATCTGAAATTCTTCGCTATTAGTTCATTTTGGTCTTAATGGGTATAATGGGTTTTTGTCTCCTTAATGAGCCTGATTGGTCGTAATGGGACTAAGTGGGTCAAAATGAGCCTGATTTGAACTTATTGGCCCTAAATGAGGAATAACGTCTAAGGGGTTCGTAATGGCTCGTAATTGGTTCAACTTGGTCGTAATGGGACTAAGTGGGTCAAAATGAGTCTGATTTGAAGTTTTTTGCTCTACTTGACTTATAACGGATCTTAGTGGTCCGTAATGGCTCATAATTGGTTCATTTTGGTCTTAGTGAGTATAATAGGTTTGTGTCCCCTTAACGAGTCTAATTGTTCGTAATACGACTATGTGGGTCATAATGAGTCCGATTTGACCTTATTGCCTTTGATTGAAGTATAACGGGTCATAGTGGTCCGTAATGCTTCGTTAGTGGTTCATTTTGATCTTGGTGGCTATAATGGATTTGTGTCTCCTTAAGGAGTCACATTGTTCATAATTAGACTAAGTGGGCCATAATGAGTCCGATTTGACCTTATTGTTCTAATTGAGGTATAACGAGTCATAGTGGTTCGTAATGTTTCACTATTGGTTGATTTTGGGCTTGGTGGGTATAATAGGTTTGTGTCTCCTTAACGAGTCTAATTGGTCGTAATTGGACTCGGTGGGTGAAACTGAGTCCGATTTGACATTGTTCGCTCTAATGGAGGCATAATGGGTCATAGTGGTCCGTAATTCTTCGCTATTGGTTCATTTGGGTCTTAGTGGGTGTAAGGGATTTGTGTCTCCTTAACAAGTCTCATCGTACATAATTAGACTAATTGGGTCGTAATGAGTCCTATTTGACCTTAATGGCTCTATTTGAGGTATAACGGGCCATAATGGTCTGTATTGCTTCGGTATTGGTTCATTTTGGTCTTATTGGGATATAATGGGTTTACGTCTCCTTATTAAGTCTGATTGGTCGTGATGAGACTAAGTGGGTCAAAATGAGCCTAATTTGACCTTATTGGCTCTAAATATAAGGTATAACAGGTCTAAGTGGTATGTTGTGACTCGTAACTGGTTCATCTTGGTCTTAGTGCATATAATGGATTTGTGTCTCCGTAACGAGTCTAATTAGCCGTAATGGGACTATGTGGGTCATAATGAGTCCGATTTGACCTTATTGGCTCCAATTGAGGTATAACGGGTCGTAGTTATCTGTAATGCTCGTTATTGGATCATTTTGGTCTTAGTGTGTATAATTGGTTTGTGTCTCCTTAACGAGTCTTATTCTTCGTACTAGGACTAAATGGGTCTAAAAGAGTCTGATTTGACTTTAATGGCTCTAATTGAGCTATAACGGGTCATAGTGGTTCGAAATGCTGCAGCTATTGGGTCATTTTGGTCTTTGTGGGTATGATTGGTCGTAATGGGACTAAGTGGGTAATAATGACTCTAATTTGACCTTATTGGCTCTAATTGAGGTATAACGGGTGTAAGTTGTCCGTAATGGCTCATAATTGGTTCATTTTTTTCCTTTGCGGGTATAATGTGTTTGTGTCTCCCTAAGGAGTCTAATTGTTCGTAATAGGAGTATGTGGGTTATAATGAAACCGATTTGACCTCACTGGCTCTAATTGAGTTATAACGAGTCATAAAGGTCTGAAATGCTTCGCTATGGGGTCATTTTGGTCTTAGTGGGTATAATTGGATTTTTTGAGCGAAAACTGAGGGTTTTTGTCTCCTTATTGAGCCTGATTGGTCGTAATGGGACAAAGTGGGTCATAATGAGTCTGATTTAACCTTATTGGCTCTAATTGAGGTAAAACGGGTCTAAGTGATCCATAATGGCTCATAATTGGTTCATTTTGGTCTTAGTGGGTATAATGGGCTTGTGTCTCCTTACCGAGTCTAATTTGTAATAACAGGACTAATTGGGCCATAATGAGTCCAATTTAACTTTATTGGCTCTAATTGAGGTATCGTTGTTACCAAGTCTCTAATTTAACTTTATTGGCTCTAATCATAGTTGTCTATGATGCTTCGTTTTTGGTTCATTTTGGTCTTAGTGGGTATAATGGTTTTGTGTCTTCTTACCAAGTCTCATTGTTCGTAATTTGACTAAGTTGGTCATAATGAGCCCGGTTGGACTTTATGGGCTCTAATAGAGGTATAACGAGTCATGGAGATCTGAAATTCTTCGCTATTAGTTCATTTTGGTCTTAATGGGTATAATGGGTTTTTGTCTCCTTAATGAGCCTGATTGGTCGTAATGGGACTAAGTGGGTCAAAATGAGCCTGATTTGAACTTATTCGCCCTAAATGAGGAATAACGTCTAAGGGGTTCGTAATGGCTCGTAATTGGTTCAACTTGGTCGTAATGGGACTAAGTGGGTCAAAATGAGTCTGATTTGAAGTTTTTTGCTCTACTTGACTTATAACGGATCTTAGTGGTCCGTAATGGCTCATAATTGGTTCATTTTGGTCTTAGTGAGTATAATAGGTTTGTGTCCCCTTAACGAGTCTAATTGTTCGTAATACGACTATGTGGGTCATAATGAGTCCGATTTGACCTTATTGCCTTTGATTGAAGTATAACGGGTCATAGTGGTCCGTAATGCTTCGTTAGTGGTTCATTTTGATCTTGGTGGCTATAATGGATTTGTGTCTCCTTAAGGAGTCACATTGTTCATAATTAGACTAAGTGGGCCATAATGAGTCCGATTTGACCTTATTGTTCTAATTGAGGTATAACGAGTCATAGTGGTTCGTAATGTTTCACTATTGGTTGATTTTGGGCTTGGTGGGTATAATAGGTTTGTGTCTCCTTAACGAGTCTAATTGGTCGTAATTGGACTCGGTGGGTGAAACTGAGTCCGATTTGACATTGTTCGCTCTAATGGAGGCATAATGGGTCATAGTGGTCCGTAATTCTTCGCTATTGGTTCATTTGGGTCTTAGTGGGTGTAAGGGATTTGTGTCTCCTTAACAAGTCTCATCGTACATAATTAGACTAATTGGGTCGTAATGAGTCCTATTTGACCTTAATGGCTCTATTTGAGGTATAACGGGCCATAATGGTCTGTATTGCTTCGGTATTGGTTCATTTTGGTCTTATTGGGATATAATGGGTTTACGTCTCCTTATTAAGTCTGATTGGTCGTGATGAGACTAAGTGGGTCAAAATGAGCCTAATTTGACCTTATTGGCTCTAAATATAAGGTATAACAGGTCTAAGTGGTATGTTGTGACTCGTAACTGGTTCATCTTGGTCTTAGTGCATATAATGGATTTGTGTCTCCGTAACGAGTCTAATTAGCCGTAATGGGACTATGTGGGTCATAATGAGTCCGATTTGACCTTATTGGCTCCAATTGAGGTATAACGGGTCGTAGTTATCTGTAATGCTCGTTATTGGATCATTTTGGTCTTAGTGTGTATAATTGGTTTGTGTCTCCTTAACGAGTCTTATTCTTCGTACTAGGACTAAATGGGTCTAAAAGAGTCTGATTTGACTTTAATGGCTCTAATTGAGCTATAACGGGTCATAGTGGTTCGAAATGCTGCAGCTATTGGGTCATTTTGGTCTTTGTGGGTATGATTGGTCGTAATGGGACTAAGTGGGTAATAATGACTCTAATTTGACCTTATTGGCTCTAATTGAGGTATAACGGGTGTAAGTTGTCCGTAATGGCTCATAATTGGTTCATTTTTTTCCTTTGCGGGTATAATGTGTTTGTGTCTCCCTAAGGAGTCTAATTGTTCGTAATAGGAGTATGTGGGTTATAATGAAACCGATTTGACCTCACTGGCTCTAATTGAGTTATAACGAGTCATAAAGGTCTGAAATGCTTCGCTATGGGGTCATTTTGGTCTTAGTGGGTATAATTGGATTTTTTGAGCGAAAACTGAGGGTTTTTGTCTCCTTATTGAGCCTGATTGGTCGTAATGGGACAAAGTGGGTCATAATGAGTCTGATTTAACCTTATTGGCTCTAATTGAGGTAAAACGGGTCTAAGTGATCCATAATGGCTCATAATTGGTTCATTTTGGTCTTAGTGGGTATAATGGGCTTGTGTCTCCTTACCGAGTCTAATTTGTAATAACAGGACTAATTGGGCCATAATGAGTCCAATTTAACTTTATTGGCTCTAATTGAGGTATCGTTGTTACCAAGTCTCTAATTTAACTTTATTGGCTCTAATCATAGTTGTCTATGATGCTTCGTTTTTGGTTCATTTTGGTCTTAGTGGGTATAATGGTTTTGTGTCTTCTTACCAAGTCTCATTGTTCGTAATTTGACTAAGTTGGTCATAATGAGCCCGGTTGGACTTTATGGGCTCTAATAGAGGTATAACGAGTCATGGAGATCTGAAATTCTTCGCTATTAGTTCATTTTGGTCTTAATGGGTATAATGGGTTTTTGTCTCCTTAATGAGCCTGATTGGTCGTAATGGGACTAAGTGGGTCAAAATGAGCCTGATTTGAACTTATTGGCCCTAAATGAGGAATAACGTCTAAGGGGTTCGTAATGGCTCGTAATTGGTTCAACTTGGTCGTAATGGGACTAAGTGGGTCAAAATGAGTCTGATTTGAAGTTTTTTGCTCTACTTGACTTATAACGGATCTTAGTGGTCCGTAATGGCTCATAATTGGTTCATTTTGGTCTTAGTGAGTATAATAGGTTTGTGTCCCCTTAACGAGTCTAATTGTTCGTAATACGACTATGTGGGTCATAATGAGTCCGATTTGACCTTATTGCCTTTGATTGAAGTATAACGGGTCATAGTGGTCCGTAATGCTTCGTTAGTGGTTCATTTTGATCTTGGTGGCTATAATGGATTTGTGTCTCCTTAAGGAGTCACATTGTTCATAATTAGACTAAGTGGGCCATAATGAGTCCGATTTGACCTTATTGTTCTAATTGAGGTATAACGAGTCATAGTGGTTCGTAATGTTTCACTATTGGTTGATTTTGGGCTTGGTGGGTATAATAGGTTTGTGTCTCCTTAACGAGTCTAATTGGTCGTAATTGGACTCGGTGGGTGAAACTGAGTCCGATTTGACATTGTTCGCTCTAATGGAGGCATAATGGGTCATAGTGGTCCGTAATTCTTCGCTATTGGTTCATTTGGGTCTTAGTGGGTGTAAGGGATTTGTGTCTCCTTAACAAGTCTCATCGTACATAATTAGACTAATTGGGTCGTAATGAGTCCTATTTGACCTTAATGGCTCTATTTGAGGTATAACGGGCCATAATGGTCTGTATTGCTTCGGTATTGGTTCATTTTGGTCTTATTGGGATATAATGGGTTTACGTCTCCTTATTAAGTCTGATTGGTCGTGATGAGACTAAGTGGGTCAAAATGAGCCTAATTTGACCTTATTGGCTCTAAATATAAGGTATAACAGGTCTAAGTGGTATGTTGTGACTCGTAACTGGTTCATCTTGGTCTTAGTGCATATAATGGATTTGTGTCTCCGTAACGAGTCTAATTAGCCGTAATGGGACTATGTGGGTCATAATGAGTCCGATTTGACCTTATTGGCTCCAATTGAGGTATAACGGGTCGTAGTTATCTGTAATGCTCGTTATTGGATCATTTTGGTCTTAGTGTGTATAATTGGTTTGTGTCTCCTTAACGAGTCTTATTCTTCGTACTAGGACTAAATGGGTCTAAAAGAGTCTGATTTGACTTTAATGGCTCTAATTGAGCTATAACGGGTCATAGTGGTTCGAAATGCTGCAGCTATTGGGTCATTTTGGTCTTTGTGGGTATGATTGGTCGTAATGGGACTAAGTGGGTAATAATGACTCTAATTTGACCTTATTGGCTCTAATTGAGGTATAACGGGTGTAAGTTGTCCGTAATGGCTCATAATTGGTTCATTTTTTTCCTTTGCGGGTATAATGTGTTTGTGTCTCCCTAAGGAGTCTAATTGTTCGTAATAGGAGTATGTGGGTTATAATGAAACCGATTTGACCTCACTGGCTCTAATTGAGTTATAACGAGTCATAAAGGTCTGAAATGCTTCGCTATGGGGTCATTTTGGTCTTAGTGGGTATAATTGGATTTTTTGAGCGAAAACTGAGGGTTTTTGTCTCCTTATTGAGCCTGATTGGTCGTAATGGGACAAAGTGGGTCATAATGAGTCTGATTTAACCTTATTGGCTCTAATTGAGGTAAAACGGGTCTAAGTGATCCATAATGGCTCATAATTGGTTCATTTTGGTCTTAGTGGGTATAATGGGCTTGTGTCTCCTTACCGAGTCTAATTTGTAATAACAGGACTAATTGGGCCATAATGAGTCCAATTTAACTTTATTGGCTCTAATTGAGGTATCGTTGTTACCAAGTCTCTAATTTAACTTTATTGGCTCTAAACATAGTTGTCTATGATGCTTCGTTTTTGGTTCATTTTGGTCTTAGTGGGTATAATGGTTTTGTGTCTTCTTACCAAGTCTCATTGTTCGTAATTTGACTAAGTTGGTCATAATGAGCCCGGTTGGACTTTATGGGCTCTAATAGAGGTATAACGAGTCATGGAGATCTGAAATTCTTCGCTATTAGTTCATTTTGGTCTTAATGGGTATAATGGGTTTTTGTCTCCTTAATGAGCCTGATTGGTCGTAATGGGACTAAGTGGGTCAAAATGAGCCTGATTTGAACTTATTGGCCCTAAATGAGGAATAACGTCTAAGGGGTTCGTAATGGCTCGTAATTGGTTCAACTTGGTCGTAATGGGACTAAGTGGGTCAAAATGAGTCTGATTTGAAGTTTTTTGCTCTACTTGACTTATAACGGATCTTAGTGGTCCGTAATGGCTCATAATTGGTTCATTTTGGTCTTAGTGAGTATAATAGGTTTGTGTCCCCTTAACGAGTCTAATTGTTCGTAATACGACTATGTGGGTCATAATGAGTCCGATTTGACCTTATTGCCTTTGATTGAAGTATAACGGGTCATAGTGGTCCGTAATGCTTCGTTAGTGGTTCATTTTGATCTTGGTGGCTATAATGGATTTGTGTCTCCTTAAGGAGTCACATTGTTCATAATTAGACTAAGTGGGCCATAATGAGTCCGATTTGACCTTATTGTTCTAATTGAGGTATAACGAGTCATAGTGGTTCGTAATGTTTCACTATTGGTTGATTTTGGGCTTGGTGGGTATAATAGGTTTGTGTCTCCTTAACGAGTCTAATTGGTCGTAATTGGACTCGGTGGGTGAAACTGAGTCCGATTTGACATTGTTCGCTCTAATGGAGGCATAATGGGTCATAGTGGTCCGTAATTCTTCGCTATTGGTTCATTTGGGTCTTAGTGGGTGTAAGGGATTTGTGTCTCCTTAACAAGTCTCATCGTACATAATTAGACTAATTGGGTCGTAATGAGTCCTATTTGACCTTAATGGCTCTATTTGAGGTATAACGGGCCATAATGGTCTGTATTGCTTCGGTATTGGTTCATTTTGGTCTTATTGGGATATAATGGGTTTACGTCTCCTTATTAAGTCTGATTGGTCGTGATGAGACTAAGTGGGTCAAAATGAGCCTAATTTGACCTTATTGGCTCTAAATATAAGGTATAACAGGTCTAAGTGGTATGTTGTGACTCGTAACTGGTTCATCTTGGTCTTAGTGCATATAATGGATTTGTGTCTCCGTAACGAGTCTAATTAGCCGTAATGGGACTATGTGGGTCATAATGAGTCCGATTTGACCTTATTGGCTCCAATTGAGGTATAACGGGTCGTAGTTATCTGTAATGCTCGTTATTGGATCATTTTGGTCTTAGTGTGTATAATTGGTTTGTGTCTCCTTAACGAGTCTTATTCTTCGTACTAGGACTAAATGGGTCTAAAAGAGTCTGATTTGACTTTAATGGCTCTAATTGAGCTATAACGGGTCATAGTGGTTCGAAATGCTGCAGCTATTGGGTCATTTTGGTCTTTGTGGGTATGATTGGTCGTAATGGGACTAAGTGGGTAATAATGACTCTAATTTGACCTTATTGGCTCTAATTGAGGTATAACGGGTGTAAGTTGTCCGTAATGGCTCATAATTGGTTCATTTTTTTCCTTTGCGGGTATAATGTGTTTGTGTCTCCCTAAGGAGTCTAATTGTTCGTAATAGGAGTATGTGGGTTATAATGAAACCGATTTGACCTCACTGGCTCTAATTGAGTTATAACGAGTCATAAAGGTCTGAAATGCTTCGCTATGGGGTCATTTTGGTCTTAGTGGGTATAATTGGATTTTTTGAGCGAAAACTGAGGGTTTTTGTCTCCTTATTGAGCCTGATTGGTCGTAATGGGACAAAGTGGGTCATAATGAGTCTGATTTAACCTTATTGGCTCTAATTGAGGTAAAACGGGTCTAAGTGATCCATAATGGCTCATAATTGGTTCATTTTGGTCTTAGTGGGTATAATGGGCTTGTGTCTCCTTACCGAGTCTAATTTGTAATAACAGGACTAATTGGGCCATAATGAGTCCAATTTAACTTTATTGGCTCTAATTGAGGTATCGTTGTTACCAAGTCTCTAATTTAACTTTATTGGCTCTAATCATAGTTGTCTATGATGCTTCGTTTTTGGTTCATTTTGGTCTTAGTGGGTATAATGGTTTTGTGTCTTCTTACCAAGTCTCATTGTTCGTAATTTGACTAAGTTGGTCATAATGAGCCCGGTTGGACTTTATGGGCTCTAATAGAGGTATAACGAGTCATGGAGATCTGAAATTCTTCGCTATTAGTTCATTTTGGTCTTAATGGGTATAATGGGTTTTTGTCTCCTTAATGAGCCTGATTGGTCGTAATGGGACTAAGTGGGTCAAAATGAGCCTGATTTGAACTTATTGGCCCTAAATGAGGAATAACGTCTAAGGGGTTCGTAATGGCTCGTAATTGGTTCAACTTGGTCGTAATGGGACTAAGTGGGTCAAAATGAGTATGATTTGAAGTTTTTTGCTCTACTTGACTTATAACGGATCTTAGTGGTCCGTAATGGCTCATAATTGGTTCATTTTGGTCTTAGTGAGTATAATAGGTTTGTGTCCCCTTAACGAGTCTAATTGTTCGTAATACGACTATGTGGGTCATAATGAGTCCGATTTGACCTTATTGCCTTTGATTGAAGTATAACGGGTCATAGTGGTCCGTAATGCTTCGTTAGTGGTTCATTTTGATCTTGGTGGCTATAATGGATTTGTGTCTCCTTAAGGAGTCACATTGTTCATAATTAGACTAAGTGGGCCATAATGAGTCCGATTTGACCTTATTGTTCTAATTGAGGTATAACGAGTCATAGTGGTTCGTAATGTTTCACTATTGGTTGATTTTGGGCTTGGTGGGTATAATAGGTTTGTGTCTCCTTAACGAGTCTAATTGGTCGTAATTGGACTCGGTGGGTGAAACTGAGTCCGATTTGACATTGTTCGCTCTAATGGAGGCATAATGGGTCATAGTGGTCCGTAATTCTTCGCTATTGGTTCATTTGGGTCTTAGTGGGTGTAAGGGATTTGTGTCTCCTTAACAAGTCTCATCGTACATAATTAGACTAATTGGGTCGTAATGAGTCCTATTTGACCTTAATGGCTCTATTTGAGGTATAACGGGCCATAATGGTCTGTATTGCTTCGGTATTGGTTCATTTTGGTCTTATTGGGATATAATGGGTTTACGTCTCCTTATTAAGTCTGATTGGTCGTGATGAGACTAAGTGGGTCAAAATGAGCCTAATTTGACCTTATTGGCTCTAAATATAAGGTATAACAGGTCTAAGTGGTATGTTGTGACTCGTAACTGGTTCATCTTGGTCTTAGTGCATATAATGGATTTGTGTCTCCGTAACGAGTCTAATTAGCCGTAATGGGACTATGTGGGTCATAATGAGTCCGATTTGACCTTATTGGCTCCAATTGAGGTATAACGGGTCGTAGTTATCTGTAATGCTCGTTATTGGATCATTTTGGTCTTAGTGTGTATAATTGGTTTGTGTCTCCTTAACGAGTCTTATTCTTCGTACTAGGACTAAATGGGTCTAAAAGAGTCTGATTTGACTTTAATGGCTCTAATTGAGCTATAACGGGTCATAGTGGTTCGAAATGCTGCAGCTATTGGGTCATTTTGGTCTTTGTGGGTATGATTGGTCGTAATGGGACTAAGTGGGTAATAATGACTCTAATTTGACCTTATTGGCTCTAATTGAGGTATAACGGGTGTAAGTTGTCCGTAATGGCTCATAATTGGTTCATTTTTTTCCTTTGCGGGTATAATGTGTTTGTGTCTCCCTAAGGAGTCTAATTGTTCGTAATAGGAGTATGTGGGTTATAATGAAACCGATTTGACCTCACTGGCTCTAATTGAGTTATAACGAGTCATAAAGGTCTGAAATGCTTCGCTATGGGGTCATTTTGGTCTTAGTGGGTATAATTGGATTTTTTGAGCGGAAACTGAGGGTTTTTGTCTCCTTATTGAGCCTGATTGGTCGTAATGGGACAAAGTGGGTCATAATGAGTCTGATTTAACCTTATTGGCTCTAATTGAGGTAAAACGGGTCTAAGTGATCCATAATGGCTCATAATTGGTTCATTTTGGTCTTAGTGGGTATAATGGGCTTGTGTCTCCTTACCGAGTCTAATTTGTAATAACAGGACTAAGTGGGCCATAATGAGTCCGATTTAACTTTATTGGCTCTAATTGAGGTATCGTTGTTACCAAGTCTCTAATTTAACTTTATTGGCTCTAATCATAGTTGTCTATGATGCTTCGTTTTTGGTTCATTTTGGTCTTAGTGGGTATAATGGTTTTGTGTCTTCTTACCAAGTCTCATTGTTCGTAATTTGACTAAGTTGGTCATAATGAGCCCGGTTGGACTTTATGGGCTCTAATAGAGGTATAACGAGTCATGGAGATCTGAAATTCTTCGCTATTAGTTCATTTTGGTCTTAATGGGTATAATGGGTTTTTGTCTCCTTAATGAGCCTGATTGGTCGTAATGGGACTAAGTGGGTCAAAATGAGCCTGATTTGAACTTATTGGCCCTAAATGAGGAATAACGTCTAAGGGGTTCGTAATGGCTCGTAATTGGTTCAACTTGGTCGTAATGGGACTAAGTGGGTCAAAATGAGTCTGATTTGAAGTTTTTTGCTCTACTTGACTTATAACGGATCTTAGTGGTCCGTAATGGCTCATAATTGGTTCATTTTGGTCTTAGTGAGTATAATAGGTTTGTGTCCCCTTAACGAGTCTAATTGTTCGTAATACGACTATGTGGGTCATAATGAGTCCGATTTGACCTTATTGCCTTTGATTGAAGTATAACGGGTCATAGTGGTCCGTAATGCTTCGTTAGTGGTTCATTTTGATCTTGGTGGCTATAATGGATTTGTGTCTCCTTAAGGAGTCACATTGTTCATAATTAGACTAAGTGGGCCATAATGAGTCCGATTTGACCTTATTGTTCTAATTGAGGTATAACGAGTCATAGTGGTTCGTAATGTTTCACTATTGGTTGATTTTGGGCTTGGTGGGTATAATAGGTTTGTGTCTCCTTAACGAGTCTAATTGGTCGTAATTGGACTCGGTGGGAGAAACTGAGTCCGATTTGACATTGTTCGCTCTAATGGAGGCATAATGGGTCATAGTGGTCCGTAATTCTTCGCTATTGGTTCATTTGGGTCTTAGTGGGTGTATGGGATTTGTGTCTCCTTAACAAGTCTCATCGTATATAATTAGACTAATTGGGTCGTAATGAGTCCTATTTGACCTTAATGGCTCTATTTGAGGTATAACGGGCCATAATGGTCTGTATTGCTTCGGTATTGGTTCATTTTGGTCTTATTGGGATATAATGGGTTTACGTCTCCTTATTAAGTCTGATTGGTCGTGATGAGACTAAGTGGGTCAAAATGAGCCTAATTTGACCTTATTGGCTCTAAATATAAGGTATAACAGGTCTAAGTGGTATGTTGTGACTCGTAACTGGTTCATCTTGGTCTTAGTGCATATAATGGATTTGTGTCTCCGTAACGAGTCTAATTAGCCGTAATGGGACTATGTGGGTCATAATGAGTCCGATTTGACCTTATTGGCTCCAATTGAGGTATAACGGGTCGTAGTTATCTGTAATGCTCGTTATTGGATCATTTTGGTCTTAGTGTGTATAATTGGTTTGTGTCTCCTTAACGAGTCTTATTCTTCGTACTAGGACTAAATGGGTCTAAAAGAGTCTGATTTGACTTTAATGGCTCTAATTGAGCTATAACGTGTCATAGTGGTTCGAAATGCTGCAGCTATTGGGTCATTTTGGTCTTTGTGGGTATGATTGGTCGTAATGGGACTAAGTGGGTAATAATGACTCTAATTTGACCTTATTGGCTCTAATTGAGGTATAACGGGTGTAAGTTGTCCGTAATGGCTCATAATTGGTTCATTTTTTTTCTTTGCGGGTATAATGTGTTTGTGTCTCCCTAAGGAGTCTAATTGTTCGTAATAGGAGTATGTGGGTTATAATGAAACCGATTTGACCTCACTGGCTCTAATTGAGTTATAACGAGTCATAAAGGTCTGAAATGCTTCGCTATGGGGTCATTTTGGTCTTAGTGGGTATAATTGGATTTTTTGAGCGGAAACTGAGGGTTTTTGTCTCCTTATTGAGCCTGATTGGTCGTAATGGGACAAAGTGGGTCATAATGAGTCTGATTTAACCTTATTGGCTCTAATTGAGGTAAAACGGGTCTAAGTGATCCGTAATGGCTCATAATTGGTTCATTTTGGTCTTTAGTGGGTATAATGGGTTTGTGTCTCCTTACCGAGTCTAATTGGTAATAACAGGACTAAGTGGGCCATAATGAGTCCGATTTAACTTTATTAGCTCTAATTGAGGTATAACGAATCATAGTTGTCTATAATGCTTCGTTTTTGGTTCATTTTGGTCTTAGTGGGTATAATGGTTTTGTGTCTTCTTACCAAGTCTCATTGTTCGTAATTTGACTAAGTGGGTCATAATGAGCCCGATTAGACTTTATGGGCTCTAATTGAGGTATAACGAGTCATGGAGATCTGAAATTCTTCGCTATTAGTTCATTTTGGTCTTAATGGGTATAATGGGTTTTTGTCTCCTTAATGAGCCTGATTGGTCGTAATGGGACTAAGTGGGTCAAAATGAGCCTGATTTGAACTTATTGGCCCTAAATGAGGAATAACGTCTAAGGGGTTCGTAATGGCTCGTAATTGGTTCAACTTGGTCGTAATGGGACTAAGTGGGTCAAAATGAGTCTGATTTGAAGTTTTTTGCTCTACTTGACTTATAACGGATCTTAGTGGTCCGTAATGGCTCATAATTGGTTCATTTTGGTCTTAGTGAGTATAATAGGTTTGTGTCCCCTTAACGAGTCTAATTGTTCGTAATACGACTATGTGGGTCATAATGAGTCCGATTTGACCTTATTGCCTTTGATTGAAGTATAACGGGTCATAGTGGTCCGTAATGCTTCGTTAGTGGTTCATTTTGATCTTGGTGGCTATAATGGATTTGTGTCTCCTTAAGGAGTCACATTGTTCATAATTAGACTAAGTGGGCCATAATGAGTCCGATTTGACCTTATTGTTCTAATTGAGGTATAACGAGTCATAGTGGTTCGTAATGTTTCACTATTGGTTGATTTTGGGCTTGGTGGGTATAATAGGTTTGTGTCTCCTTAACGAGTCTAATTGGTCGTAATTGGACTCGGTGGGTGAAACTGAGTCCGATTTGACATTGTTCGCTCTAATGGAGGCATAATGGGTCATAGTGGTCCGTAATTCTTCGCTATTGGTTCATTTGGGTCTTAGTGGGTGTAAGGGATTTGTGTCTCCTTAACAAGTCTCATCGTACATAATTAGACTAATTGGGTCGTAATGAGTCCTATTTGACCTTAATGGCTCTATTTGAGGTATAACGGGCCATAATGGTCTGTATTGCTTCGGTATTGGTTCATTTTGGTCTTATTGGGATATAATGGGTTTACGTCTCCTTATTAAGTCTGATTGGTCGTGATGAGACTAAGTGGGTCAAAATGAGCCTAATTTGACCTTATTGGCTCTAAATATAAGGTATAACAGGTCTAAGTGGTATGTTGTGACTCGTAACTGGTTCATCTTGGTCTTAGTGCATATAATGGATTTGTGTCTCCGTAACGAGTCTAATTAGCCGTAATGGGACTATGTGGGTCATAATGAGTCCGATTTGACCTTATTGGCTCCAATTGAGGTATAACGGGTCGTAGTTATCTGTAATGCTCGTTATTGGATCATTTTGGTCTTAGTGTGTATAATTGGTTTGTGTCTCCTTAACGAGTCTTATTCTTCGTACTAGGACTAAATGGGTCTAAAAGAGTCTGATTTGACTTTAATGGCTCTAATTGAGCTATAACGGGTCATAGTGGTTCGAAATGCTGCAGCTATTGGGTCATTTTGGTCTTTGTGGGTATGATTGGTCGTAATGGGACTAAGTGGGTAATAATGACTCTAATTTGACCTTATTGGCTCTAATTGAGGTATAACGGGTGTAAGTTGTCCGTAATGGCTCATAATTGGTTCATTTTTTTCCTTTGCGGGTATAATGTGTTTGTGTCTCCCTAAGGAGTCTAATTGTTCGTAATAGGAGTATGTGGGTTATAATGAAACCGATTTGACCTCACTGGCTCTAATTGAGTTATAACGAGTCATAAAGGTCTGAAATGCTTCGCTATGGGGTCATTTTGGTCTTAGTGGGTATAATTGGATTTTTTGAGCGGAAACTGAGGGTTTTTGTCTCCTTATTGAGCCTGATTGGTCGTAATGGGACAAAGTGGGTCATAATGAGTCTGATTTAACCTTATTGGCTCTAATTGAGGTAAAACGGGTCTAAGTGATCCATAATGGCTCATAATTGGTTCATTTTGGTCTTAGTGGGTATAATGGGCTTGTGTCTCCTTACCGAGTCTAATTTGTAATAACAGGACTAAGTGGGCCATAATGAGTCCGATTTAACTTTATTGGCTCTAATTGAGGTATCGTTGTTACCAAGTCTCTAATTTAACTTTATTGGCTCTAATCATAGTTGTCTATGATGCTTCGTTTTTGGTTCATTTTGGTCTTAGTGGGTATAATGGTTTTGTGTCTTCTTACCAAGTCTCATTGTTCGTAATTTGACTAAGTTGGTCATAATGAGCCCGGTTGGACTTTATGGGCTCTAATAGAGGTATAACGAGTCATGGAGATCTGAAATTCTTCGCTATTAGTTCATTTTGGTCTTAATGGGTATAATGGGTTTTTGTCTCCTTAATGAGCCTGATTGGTCGTAATGGGACTAAGTGGGTCAAAATGAGCCTGATTTGAACTTATTGGCCCTAAATGAGGAATAACGTCTAAGGGGTTCGTAATGGCTCGTAATTGGTTCAACTTGGTCGTAATGGGACTAAGTGGGTCAAAATGAGTCTGATTTGAAGTTTTTTGCTCTACTTGACTTATAACGGATCTTAGTGGTCCGTAATGGCTCATAATTGGTTCATTTTGGTCTTAGTGAGTATAATAGGTTTGTGTCCCCTTAACGAGTCTAATTGTTCGTAATACGACTATGTGGGTCATAATGAGTCCGATTTGACCTTATTGCCTTTGATTGAAGTATAACGGGTCATAGTGGTCCGTAATGCTTCGTTAGTGGTTCATTTTGATCTTGGTGGCTATAATGGATTTGTGTCTCCTTAAGGAGTCACATTGTTCATAATTAGACTAAGTGGGCCATAATGAGTCCGATTTGACCTTATTGTTCTAATTGAGGTATAACGAGTCATAGTGGTTCGTAATGTTTCACTATTGGTTGATTTTGGGCTTGGTGGGTATAATAGGTTTGTGTCTCCTTAACGAGTCTAATTGGTCGTAATTGGACTCGGTGGGAGAAACTGAGTCCGATTTGACATTGTTCGCTCTAATGGAGGCATAATGGGTCATAGTGGTCCGTAATTCTTCGCTATTGGTTCATTTGGGTCTTAGTGGGTGTAAGGGATTTGTGTCTCCTTAACAAGTCTCATCGTATATAATTAGACTAATTGGGTCGTAATGAGTCCTATTTGACCTTAATGGCTCTATTTGAGGTATAACGGGCCATAATGGTCTGTATTGCTTCGGTATTGGTTCATTTTGGTCTTATTGGGATATAATGGGTTTACGTCTCCTTATTAAGTCTGATTGGTCGTGATGAGACTAAGTGGGTCAAAATGAGCCTAATTTGACCTTATTGGCTCTAAATATAAGGTATAACAGGTCTAAGTGGTATGTTGTGACTCGTAACTGGTTCATCTTGGTCTTAGTGCATATAATGGATTTGTGTCTCCGTAACGAGTCTAATTAGCCGTAATGGGACTATGTGGGTCATAATGAGTCCGATTTGACCTTATTGGCTCCAATTGAGGTATAACGGGTCGTAGTTATCTGTAATGCTCGTTATTGGATCATTTTGGTCTTAGTGTGTATAATTGGTTTGTGTCTCCTTAACGAGTCTTATTCTTCGTACTAGGACTAAATGGGTCTAAAAGAGTCTGATTTGACTTTAATGGCTCTAATTGAGCTATAACGTGTCATAGTGGTTCGAAATGCTGCAGCTATTGGGTCATTTTGGTCTTTGTGGGTATGATTGGTCGTAATGGGACTAAGTGGGTAATAATGACTCTAATTTGACCTTATTGGCTCTAATTGAGGTATAACGGGTGTAAGTTGTCCGTAATGGCTCATAATTGGTTCATTTTTTTTCTTTGCGGGTATAATGTGTTTGTGTCTCCCTAAGGAGTCTAATTGTTCGTAATAGGAGTATGTGGGTTATAATGAAACCGATTTGACCTCACTGGCTCTAATTGAGTTATAACGAGTCATAAAGGTCTGAAATGCTTCGCTATGGGGTCATTTTGGTCTTAGTGGGTATAATTGGATTTTTTGAGCGGAAACTGAGGGTTTTTGTCTCCTTATTGAGCCTGATTGGTCGTAATGGGACAAAGTGGGTCATAATGAGTCTGATTTAACCTTATTGGCTCTAATTGAGGTAAAACGGGTCTAAGTGATCCGTAATGGCTCATAATTGGTTCATTTTGGTCTTTAGTGGGTATAATGGGTTTGTGTCTCCTTACCGAGTCTAATTGGTAATAACAGGACTAAGTGGGCCATAATGAGTCCGATTTAACTTTATTAGCTCTAATTGAGGTATAACGAATCATAGTTGTCTATAATGCTTCGTTTTTGGTTCATTTTGGTCTTAGTGGGTATAATGGTTTTGTGTCTTCTTACCAAGTCTCATTGTTCGTAATTTGACTAAGTGGGTCATAATGAGCCCGATTAGACTTTATGGGCTCTAATTGAGGTATAACGAGTCATGGAGATCTGAAATTCTTCGCTATTAGTTCATTTTGGTCTTAATGGGTATAATGGGTTTTTGTCTCCTTAATGAGCCTGATTGGTCGTAATGGGACTAAGTGGGTCAAAATGAGCCTGATTTGAACTTATTGGCCCTAAATGAGGAATAACGTCTAAGGGGTTCGTAATGGCTCGTAATTGGTTCAACTTGGTCGTAATGGGACTAAGTGGGTCAAAATGAGTCTGATTTGAAGTTTTTTGCTCTACTTGACTTATAACGGATCTTAGTGGTCCGTAATGGCTCATAATTGGTTCATTTTGGTCTTAGTGAGTATAATAGGTTTGTGTCCCCTTAACGAGTCTAATTGTTCGTAATACGACTATGTGGGTCATAATGAGTCCGATTTGACCTTATTGCCTTTGATTGAAGTATAACGGGTCATAGTGGTCCGTAATGCTTCGTTAGTGGTTCATTTTGATCTTGGTGGCTATAATGGATTTGTGTCTCCTTAAGGAGTCACATTGTTCATAATTAGACTAAGTGGGCCATAATGAGTCCGATTTGACCTTATTGTTCTAATTGAGGTATAACGAGTCATAGTGGTTCGTAATGTTTCACTATTGGTTGATTTTGGGCTTGGTGGGTATAATAGGTTTGTGTCTCCTTAACGAGTCTAATTGGTCGTAATTGGACTCGGTGGGTGAAACTGAGTCCGATTTGACATTGTTCGCTCTAATGGAGGCATAATGGGTCATAGTGGTCCGTAATTCTTCGCTATTGGTTCATTTGGGTCTTAGTGGGTGTAAGGGATTTGTGTCTCCTTAACAAGTCTCATCGTACATAATTAGACTAATTGGGTCGTAATGAGTCCTATTTGACCTTAATGGCTCTATTTGAGGTATAACGGGCCATAATGGTCTGTATTGCTTCGGTATTGGTTCATTTTGGTCTTATTGGGATATAATGGGTTTACGTCTCCTTATTAAGTCTGATTGGTCGTGATGAGACTAAGTGGGTCAAAATGAGCCTAATTTGACCTTATTGGCTCTAAATATAAGGTATAACAGGTCTAAGTGGTATGTTGTGACTCGTAACTGGTTCATCTTGGTCTTAGTGCATATAATGGATTTGTGTCTCCGTAACGAGTCTAATTAGCCGTAATGGGACTATGTGGGTCATAATGAGTCCGATTTGACCTTATTGGCTCCAATTGAGGTATAACGGGTCGTAGTTATCTGTAATGCTCGTTATTGGATCATTTTGGTCTTAGTGTGTATAATTGGTTTGTGTCTCCTTAACGAGTCTTATTCTTCGTACTAGGACTAAATGGGTCTAAAAGAGTCTGATTTGACTTTAATGGCTCTAATTGAGCTATAACGGGTCATAGTGGTTCGAAATGCTGCAGCTATTGGGTCATTTTGGTCTTTGTGGGTATGATTGGTCGTAATGGGACTAAGTGGGTAATAATGACTCTAATTTGACCTTATTGGCTCTAATTGAGGTATAACGGGTGTAAGTTGTCCGTAATGGCTCATAATTGGTTCATTTTTTTCCTTTGCGGGTATAATGTGTTTGTGTCTCCCTAAGGAGTCTAATTGTTCGTAATAGGAGTATGTGGGTTATAATGAAACCGATTTGACCTCACTGGCTCTAATTGAGTTATAACGAGTCATAAAGGTCTGAAATGCTTCGCTATGGGGTCATTTTGGTCTTAGTGGGTATAATTGGATTTTTTGAGCGGAAACTGAGGGTTTTTGTCTCCTTATTGAGCCTGATTGGTCGTAATGGGACAAAGTGGGTCATAATGAGTCTGATTTAACCTTATTGGCTCTAATTGAGGTAAAACGGGTCTAAGTGATCCATAATGGCTCATAATTGGTTCATTTTGGTCTTAGTGGGTATAATGGGCTTGTGTCTCCTTACCGAGTCTAATTTGTAATAACAGGACTAAGTGGGCCATAATGAGTCCGATTTAACTTTATTGGCTCTAATTGAGGTATCGTTGTTACCAAGTCTCTAATTTAACTTTATTGGCTCTAATCATAGTTGTCTATGATGCTTCGTTTTTGGTTCATTTTGGTCTTAGTGGGTATAATGGTTTTGTGTCTTCTTACCAAGTCTCATTGTTCGTAATTTGACTAAGTTGGTCATAATGAGCCCGGTTGGACTTTATGGGCTCTAATAGAGGTATAACGAGTCATGGAGATCTGAAATTCTTCGCTATTAGTTCATTTTGGTCTTAATGGGTATAATGGGTTTTTGTCTCCTTAATGAGCCTGATTGGTCGTAATGGGACTAAGTGGGTCAAAATGAGCCTGATTTGAACTTATTGGCCCTAAATGAGGAATAACGTCTAAGGGGTTCGTAATGGCTCGTAATTGGTTCAACTTGGTCGTAATGGGACTAAGTGGGTCAAAATGAGTCTGATTTGAAGTTTTTTGCTCTACTTGACTTATAACGGATCTTAGTGGTCCGTAATGGCTCATAATTGGTTCATTTTGGTCTTAGTGAGTATAATAGGTTTGTGTCCCCTTAACGAGTCTAATTGTTCGTAATACGACTATGTGGGTCATAATGAGTCCGATTTGACCTTATTGCCTTTGATTGAAGTATAACGGGTCATAGTGGTCCGTAATGCTTCGTTAGTGGTTCATTTTGATCTTGGTGGCTATAATGGATTTGTGTCTCCTTAAGGAGTCACATTGTTCATAATTAGACTAAGTGGGCCATAATGAGTCCGATTTGACCTTATTGTTCTAATTGAGGTATAACGAGTCATAGTGGTTCGTAATGTTTCACTATTGGTTGATTTTGGGCTTGGTGGGTATAATAGGTTTGTGTCTCCTTAACGAGTCTAATTGGTCGTAATTGGACTCGGTGGGAAAAACTGAGTCCGATTTGACATTGTTCGCTCTAATGGAGGCATAATGGGTCATAGTGGTCCGTAATTCTTCGCTATTGGTTCATTTGGGTCTTAGTGGGTGTAAGGGATTTGTGTCTCCTTAACAAGTCTCATCGTATATAATTAGACTAATTGGGTCGTAATGAGTCCTATTTGACCTTAATGGCTCTATTTGAGGTATAACGGGCCATAATGGTCTGTATTGCTTCGGTATTGGTTCATTTTGGTCTTATTGGGATATAATGGGTTTACGTCTCCTTATTAAGTCTGATTGGTCGTGATGAGACTAAGTGGGTCAAAATGAGCCTAATTTGACCTTATTGGCTCTAAATATAAGGTATAACAGGTCTAAGTGGTATGTTGTGACTCGTAACTGGTTCATCTTGGTCTTAGTGCATATAATGGATTTGTGTCTCCGTAACGAGTCTAATTAGCCGTAATGGGACTATGTGGGTCATAATGAGTCCGATTTGACCTTATTGGCTCCAATTGAGGTATAACGGGTCGTAGTTATCTGTAATGCTCGTTATTGGATCATTTTGGTCTTAGTGTGTATAATTGGTTTGTGTCTCCTTAACGAGTCTTATTCTTCGTACTAGGACTAAATGGGTCTAAAAGAGTCTGATTTGACTTTAATGGCTCTAATTGAGCTATAACGGGTCATAGTGGTTCGAAATGCTGCAGCTATTGGGTCATTTTGGTCTTTGTGGGTATGATTGGTCGTAATGGGACTAAGTGGGTAATAATGACTCTAATTTGACCTTATTGGCTCTAATTGAGGTATAACGGGTGTAAGTTGTCCGTAATGGCTCATAATTGGTTCATTTTTTTCCTTTGCGGGTATAATGTGTTTGTGTCTCCCTAAGGAGTCTAATTGTTCGTAATAGGAGTATGTGGGTTATAATGAAACCGATTTGACCTCACTGGCTCTAATTGAGTTATAACGAGTCATAAAGGTCTGAAATGCTTCGCTATGGGGTCATTTTGGTCTTAGTGGGTATAATTGGATTTTTTGAGCGGAAACTGAGGGTTTTTGTCTCCTTATTGAGCCTGATTGGTCGTAATGGGACAAAGTGGGTCATAATGAGTCTGATTTAACCTTATTGGCTCTAATTGAGGTAAAACGGGTCTAAGTGATCCATAATGGCTCATAATTGGTTCATTTTGGTCTTAGTGGGTATAATGGGCTTGTGTCTCCTTACCGAGTCTAATTTGTAATAACAGGACTAAGTGGGCCATAATGAGTCCGATTTAACTTTATTGGCTCTAATTGAGGTATCGTTGTTACCAAGTCTCTAATTTAACTTTATTGGCTCTAATCATAGTTGTCTATGATGCTTCGTTTTTGGTTCATTTTGGTCTTAGTGGGTATAATGGTTTTGTGTCTTCTTACCAAGTCTCATTGTTCGTAATTTGACTAAGTTGGTCATAATGAGCCCGGTTGGACTTTATGGGCTCTAATAGAGGTATAACGAGTCATGGAGATCTGAAATTCTTCGCTATTAGTTCATTTTGGTCTTAATGGGTATAATGGGTTTTTGTCTCCTTAATGAGCCTGATTGGTCGTAATGGGACTAAGTGGGTCAAAATGAGCCTGATTTGAACTTATTGGCCCTAAATGAGGAATAACGTCTAAGGGGTTCGTAATGGCTCGTAATTGGTTCAACTTGGTCGTAATGGGACTAAGTGGGTCAAAATGAGTCTGATTTGAAGTTTTTTGCTCTACTTGACTTATAACGGATCTTAGTGGTCCGTAATGGCTCATAATTGGTTCATTTTGGTCTTAGTGAGTATAATAGGTTTGTGTCCCCTTAACGAGTCTAATTGTTCGTAATACGACTATGTGGGTCATAATGAGTCCGATTTGACCTTATTGCCTTTGATTGAAGTATAACGGGTCATAGTGGTCCGTAATGCTTCGTTAGTGGTTCATTTTGATCTTGGTGGCTATAATGGATTTGTGTCTCCTTAAGGAGTCACATTGTTCATAATTAGACTAAGTGGGCCATAATGAGTCCGATTTGACCTTATTGTTCTAATTGAGGTATAACGAGTCATAGTGGTTCGTAATGTTTCACTATTGGTTGATTTTGGGCTTGGTGGGTATAATAGGTTTGTGTCTCCTTAACGAGTCTAATTGGTCGTAATTGGACTCGGTGGGAGAAACTGAGTCCGATTTGACATTGTTCGCTCTAATGGAGGCATAATGGGTCATAGTGGTCCGTAATTCTTCGCTATTGGTTCATTTGGGTCTTAGTGGGTGTAAGGGATTTGTGTCTCCTTAACAAGTCTCATCGTATATAATTAGACTAATTGGGTCGTAATGAGTCCTATTTGACCTTAATGGCTCTATTTGAGGTATAACGGGCCATAATGGTCTGTATTGCTTCGGTATTGGTTCATTTTGGTCTTATTGGGATATAATGGGTTTACGTCTCCTTATTAAGTCTGATTGGTCGTGATGAGACTAAGTGGGTCAAAATGAGCCTAATTTGACCTTATTGGCTCTAAATATAAGGTATAACAGGTCTAAGTGGTATGTTGTGACTCGTAACTGGTTCATCTTGGTCTTAGTGCATATAATGGATTTGTGTCTCCGTAACGAGTCTAATTAGCCGTAATGGGACTATGTGGGTCATAATGAGTCCGATTTGACCTTATTGGCTCCAATTGAGGTATAACGGGTCGTAGTTATCTGTAATGCTCGTTATTGGATCATTTTGGTCTTAGTGTGTATAATTGGTTTGTGTCTCCTTAACGAGTCTTATTCTTCGTACTAGGACTAAATGGGTCTAAAAGAGTCTGATTTGACTTTAATGGCTCTAATTGAGCTATAACGGGTCATAGTGGTTCGAAATGCTGCAGCTATTGGGTCATTTTGGTCTTTGTGGGTATGATTGGTCGTAATGGGACTAAGTGGGTAATAATGACTCTAATTTGACCTTATTGGCTCTAATTGAGGTATAACGGGTGTAAGTTGTCCGTAATGGCTCATAATTGGTTCATTTTTTTCCTTTGCGGGTATAATGTGTTTGTGTCTCCCTAAGGAGTCTAATTGTTCGTAATAGGAGTATGTGGGTTATAATGAAACCGATTTGACCTCACTGGCTCTAATTGAGTTATAACGAGTCATAAAGGTCTGAAATGCTTCGCTATGGGGTCATTTTGGTCTTAGTGGGTATAATTGGATTTTTTGAGCGGAAACTGAGGGTTTTTGTCTCCTTATTGAGCCTGATTGGTCGTAATGGGACAAAGTGGGTCATAATGAGTCTGATTTAACCTTATTGGCTCTAATTGAGGTAAAACGGGTCTAAGTGATCCATAATGGCTCATAATTGGTTCATTTTGGTCTTAGTGGGTATAATGGGCTTGTGTCTCCTTACCGAGTCTAATTTGTAATAACAGGACTAAGTGGGCCATAATGAGTCCGATTTAACTTTATTGGCTCTAATTGAGGTATCGTTGTTACCAAGTCTCTAATTTAACTTTATTGGCTCTAATCATAGTTGTCTATGATGCTTCGTTTTTGGTTCATTTTGGTCTTAGTGGGTATAATGGTTTTGTGTCTTCTTACCAAGTCTCATTGTTCGTAATTTGACTAAGTTGGTCATAATGAGCCCGGTTGGACTTTATGGGCTCTAATAGAGGTATAACGAGTCATGGAGATCTGAAATTCTTCGCTATTAGTTCATTTTGGTCTTAATGGGTATAATGGGTTTTTGTCTCCTTAATGAGCCTGATTGGTCGTAATGGGACTAAGTGGGTCAAAATGAGCCTGATTTGAACTTATTGGCCCTAAATGAGGAATAACGTCTAAGGGGTTCGTAATGGCTCGTAATTGGTTCAACTTGGTCGTAATGGGACTAAGTGGGTCAAAATGAGTCTGATTTGAAGTTTTTTGCTCTACTTGACTTATAACGGATCTTAGTGGTCCGTAATGGCTCATAATTGGTTCATTTTGGTCTTAGTGAGTATAATAGGTTTGTGTCCCCTTAACGAGTCTAATTGTTCGTAATACGACTATGTGGGTCATAATGAGTCCGATTTGACCTTATTGCCTTTGATTGAAGTATAACGGGTCATAGTGGTCCGTAATGCTTCGTTAGTGGTTCATTTTGATCTTGGTGGCTATAATGGATTTGTGTCTCCTTAAGGAGTCACATTGTTCATAATTAGACTAAGTGGGCCATAATGAGTCCGATTTGACCTTATTGTTCTAATTGAGGTATAACGAGTCATAGTGGTTCGTAATGTTTCACTATTGGTTGATTTTGGGCTTGGTGGGTATAATAGGTTTGTGTCTCCTTAACGAGTCTAATTGGTCGTAATTGGACTCGGTGGGAGAAACTGAGTCCGATTTGACATTGTTCGCTCTAATGGAGGCATAATGGGTCATAGTGGTCCGTAATTCTTCGCTATTGGTTCATTTGGGTCTTAGTGGGTGTATGGGATTTGTGTCTCCTTAACAAGTCTCATCGTATATAATTAGACTAATTGGGTCGTAATGAGTCCTATTTGACCTTAATGGCTCTATTTGAGGTATAACGGGCCATAATGGTCTGTATTGCTTCGGTATTGGTTCATTTTGGTCTTATTGGGATATAATGGGTTTACGTCTCCTTATTAAGTCTGATTGGTCGTGATGAGACTAAGTGGGTCAAAATGAGCCTAATTTGACCTTATTGGCTCTAAATATAAGGTATAACAGGTCTAAGTGGTATGTTGTGACTCGTAACTGGTTCATCTTGGTCTTAGTGCATATAATGGATTTGTGTCTCCGTAACGAGTCTAATTAGCCGTAATGGGACTATGTGGGTCATAATGAGTCTGATTTGACCTTATTGGCTCCAATTGAGGTATAACGGGTCGTAGTTATCTGTAATGCTCGTTATTGGATCATTTTGGTCTTAGTGTGTATAATTGGTTTGTGTCTCCTTAACGAGTCTTATTCTTCGTACTAGGACTAAATGGGTCTAAAAGAGTCTGATTTGACTTTAATGGCTCTAATTGAGCTATAACGTGTCATAGTGGTTCGAAATGCTGCAGCTATTGGGTCATTTTGGTCTTTGTGGGTATGATTGGTCGTAATGGGACTAAGTGGGTAATAATGACTCTAATTTGACCTTATTGGCTCTAATTGAGGTATAACGGGTGTAAGTTGTCCGTAATGGCTCATAATTGGTTCATTTTTTTTCTTTGCGGGTATAATGTGTTTGTGTCTCCCTAAGGAGTCTAATTGTTCGTAATAGGAGTATGTGGGTTATAATGAAACCGATTTGACCTCACTGGCTCTAATTGAGTTATAACGAGTCATAAAGGTCTGAAATGCTTCGCTATGGGGTCATTTTGGTCTTAGTGGGTATAATTGGATTTTTTGAGCGGAAACTGAGGGTTTTTGTCTCCTTATTGAGCCTGATTGGTCGTAATGGGACAAAGTGGGTCATAATGAGTCTGATTTAACCTTATTGGCTCTAATTGAGGTAAAACGGGTCTAAGTGATCCGTAATGGCTCATAATTGGTTCATTTTGGTCTTTAGTGGGTATAATGGGTTTGTGTCTCCTTACCGAGTCTAATTGGTAATAACAGGACTAAGTGGGCCATAATGAGTCCGATTTAACTTTATTGGCTCTAATTGAGGTATAACGAATCATAGTTGTCTATAATGCTTCGTTTTTGGTTCATTTTGGTCTTAGTGGGTATAATGGTTTTGTGTCTTCTTACCAAGTCTCATTGTTCGTAATTTGACTAAGTGGGTCATAATGAGCCCGATTAGACTTTATGGGCTCTAATTGAGGTATAACGAGTCATGGAGATCTGAAATTCTTCGCTATTAGTTCATTTTGGTCTTAATGGGTATAATGGGTTTTTGTCTCTTTAATGAGCCTGATTGGTCGTAATGGGACTAAGTGGGTCAAAATGAGCCTGATTTGAACTTATTGGCCCTAAATGAGGAATAACGTCTAAGGGGTTCGTAATGGCTCGTAATTGGTTCAACTTGGTCGTAATGGGACTAAGTGGGTCAAAATGAGTCTGATTTGAAGTTTTTTGCTCTACTTGACTTATAACGGATCTTAGTGGTCCGTAATGGCTCATAATTGGTTCATTTTGGTCTTAGTGAGTATAATAGGTTTGTGTCCCCTTAACGAGTCTAATTGTTCGTAATACGACTATGTGGGTCATAATGAGTCCGATTTGACCTTATTGCCTTTGATTGAAGTATAACGGGTCATAGTGGTCCGTAATGCTTCGTTAGTGGTTCATTTTGATCTTGGTGGCTATAATGGATTTGTGTCTCCTTAATAAGGAGTCACATTGTTCATAATTAGACTAAGTGGGCCATAATGAGTCCGATTTGACCTTATTGTTCTAATTGAGGTATAACGAGTCATAGTGGTTCGTAATGTTTCACTATTGGTTGATTTTGGGCTTGGTGGGTATAATAGGTTTGTGTCTCCTTAACGAGTCTAATTGGTCGTAATTGGACTCGGTGGGAGAAACTGAGTCCGATTTGACATTGTTCGCTCTAATGGAGGCATAATGGGTCATAGTGGTCCGTAATTCTTCGCTATTGGTTCATTTGGGTCTTAGTGGGTGTAAGGGATTTGTGTCTCCTTAACAAGTCTCATCGTATATAATTAGACTAATTGGGTCGTAATGAGTCCTATTTGACCTTAATGGCTCTATTTGAGGTATAACGGGCCATAATGGTCTGTATTGCTTCGGTATTGGTTCATTTTGGTCTTATTGGGATATAATGGGTTTACGTCTCCTTATTAAGTCTGATTGGTCGTGATGAGACTAAGTGGGTCAAAATGAGCCTAATTTGACCTTATTGGCTCTAAATATAAGGTATAACAGGTCTAAGTGGTATGTTGTGACTCGTAACTGGTTCATCTTGGTCTTAGTGCATATAATGGATTTGTGTCTCCGTAACGAGTCTAATTAGCCGTAATGGGACTATGTGGGTCATAATGAGTCTGATTTGACCTTATTGGCTCCAATTGAGGTATAACGGGTCGTAGTTATCTGTAATGCTCGTTATTGGATCATTTTGGTCTTAGTGTGTATAATTGGTTTGTGTCTCCTTAACGAGTCTTATTCTTCGTACTAGGACTAAATGGGTCTAAAAGAGTCTGATTTGACTTTAATGGCTCTAATTGAGCTATAACGTGTCATAGTGGTTCGAAATGCTGCAGCTATTGGGTCATTTTGGTCTTTGTGGGTATGATTGGTCGTAATGGGACTAAGTGGGTAATAATGACTCTAATTTGACCTTATTGGCTCTAATTGAGGTATAACGGGTGTAAGTTGTCCGTAATGGCTCATAATTGGTTCATTTTTTTTCTTTGCGGGTATAATGTGTTTGTGTCTCCCTAAGGAGTCTAATTGTTCGTAATAGGAGTATGTGGGTTATAATGAAACCGATTTGACCTCACTGGCTCTAATTGAGTTATAACGAGTCATAAAGGTCTGAAATGCTTCGCTATGGGGTCATTTTGGTCTTAGTGGGTATAATTGGATTTTTTGAGCGGAAACTGAGGGTTTTTGTCTCCTTATTGAGCCTGATTGGTCGTAATGGGACAAAGTGGGTCATAATGAGTCTGATTTAACCTTATTGGCTCTAATTGAGGTAAAACGGGTCTAAGTGATCCGTAATGGCTCATAATTGGTTCATTTTGGTCTTTAGTGGGTATAATGGGTTTGTGTCTCCTTACCGAGTCTAATTGGTAATAACAGGACTAAGTGGGCCATAATGAGTCCGATTTAACTTTATTGGCTCTAATTGAGGTATAACGAATCATAGTTGTCTATAATGCTTCGTTTTTGGTTCATTTTGGTCTTAGTGGGTATAATGGTTTTGTGTCTTCTTACCAAGTCTCATTGTTCGTAATTTGACTAAGTGGGTCATAATGAGCCCGATTAGACTTTATGGGCTCTAATTGAGGTATAACGAGTCATGGAGATCTGAAATTCTTCGCTATTAGTTCATTTTGGTCTTAATGGGTATAATGGGTTTTTGTCTCCTTAATGAGCCTGATTGGTCGTAATGGGACTAAGTGGGTCAAAATGAGCCTGATTTGAACTTATTGGCCCTAAATGAGGAATAACGTCTAAGGGGTTCGTAATGGCTCGTAATTGGTTCAACTTGGTCGTAATGGGACTAAGTGGGTCAAAATGAGTCTGATTTGAAGTTTTTTGCTCTACTTGACTTATAACGGATCTTAGTGGTCCGTAATGGCTCATAATTGGTTCATTTTGGTCTTAGTGAGTATAATAGGTTTGTGTCCCCTTAACGAGTCTAATTGTTCGTAATACGACTATGTGGGTCATAATGAGTCCGATTTGACCTTATTGCCTTTGATTGAAGTATAACGGGTCATAGTGGTCCGTAATGCTTCGTTAGTGGTTCATTTTGATCTTGGTGGCTATAATGGATTTGTGTCTCCTTAAGGAGTCACATTGTTCATAATTAGACTAAGTGGGCCATAATGAGTCCGATTTGACCTTATTGTTCTAATTGAGGTATAACGAGTCATAGTGGTTCGTAATGTTTCACTATTGGTTGATTTTGGGCTTGGTGGGTATAATAGGTTTGTGTCTCCTTAACGAGTCTAATTGGTCGTAATTGGACTCGGTGGGAGAAACTGAGTCCGATTTGACATTGTTCGCTCTAATGGAGGCATAATGGGTCATAGTGGTCCGTAATTCTTCGCTATTGGTTCATTTGGGTCTTAGTGGGTGTAAGGGATTTGTGTCTCCTTAACAAGTCTCATCGTATATAATTAGACTAATTGGGTCGTAATGAGTCCTATTTGACCTTAATGGCTCTATTTGAGGTATAACGGGCCATAATGGTCTGTATTGCTTCGGTATTGGTTCATTTTGGTCTTATTGGGATATAATGGGTTTACGTCTCCTTATTAAGTCTGATTGGTCGTGATGAGACTAAGTGGGTCAAAATGAGCCTAATTTGACCTTATTGGCTCTAAATATAAGGTATAACAGGTCTAAGTGGTATGTTGTGACTCGTAACTGGTTCATCTTGGTCTTAGTGCATATAATGGATTTGTGTCTCCGTAACGAGTCTAATTAGCCGTAATGGGACTATGTGGGTCATAATGAGTCCGATTTGACCTTATTGGCTCCAATTGAGGTATAACGGGTCGTAGTTATCTGTAATGCTCGTTATTGGATCATTTTGGTCTTAGTGTGTATAATTGGTTTGTGTCTCCTTAACGAGTCTTATTCTTCGTACTAGGACTAAATGGGTCTAAAAGAGTCTGATTTGACTTTAATGGCTCTAATTGAGCTATAACGTGTCATAGTGGTTCGAAATGCTGCAGCTATTGGGTCATTTTGGTCTTTGTGGGTATGATTGGTCGTAATGGGACTAAGTGGGTAATAATGACTCTAATTTGACCTTATTGGCTCTAATTGAGGTATAACGGGTGTAAGTTGTCCGTAATGGCTCATAATTGGTTCATTTTTTTTCTTTGCGGGTATAATGTGTTTGTGTCTCCCTAAGGAGTCTAATTGTTCGTAATAGGAGTATGTGGGTTATAATGAAACCGATTTGACCTCACTGGCTCTAATTGAGTTATAACGAGTCATAAAGGTCTGAAATGCTTCGCTATGGGGTCATTTTGGTCTTAGTGGGTATAATTGGATTTTTTGAGCGGAAACTGAGGGTTTTTGTCTCCTTATTGAGCCTGATTGGTCGTAATGGGACAAAGTGGGTCATAATGAGTCTGATTTAACCTTATTGGCTCTAATTGAGGTAAAACGGGTCTAAGTGATCCGTAATGGCTCATAATTGGTTCATTTTGGTCTTTAGTGGGTATAATGGGTTTGTGTCTCCTTACCGAGTCTAATTGGTAATAACAGGACTAAGTGGGCCATAATGAGTCCGATTTAACTTTATTGGCTCTAATTGAGGTATAACGAATCATAGTTGTCTATAATGCTTCGTTTTTGGTTCATTTTGGTCTTAGTGGGTATAATGGTTTTGTGTCTTCTTACCAAGTCTCATTGTTCGTAATTTGACTAAGTGGGTCATAATGAGCCCGATTAGACTTTATGGGCTCTAATTGAGGTATAACGAGTCATGGAGATCTGAAATTCTTCGCTATTAGTTCATTTTGGTCTTAATGGGTATAATGGGTTTTTGTCTCCTTAATGAGCCTGATTGGTCGTAATGGGACTAAGTGGGTCAAAATGAGCCTGATTTGAACTTATTGGCCCTAAATGAGGAATAACGTCTAAGGGGTTCGTAATGGCTCGTAATTGGTTCAACTTGGTCGTAATGGGACTAAGTGGGTCAAAATGAGTCTGATTTGAAGTTTTTTGCTCTACTTGACTTATAACGGATCTTAGTGGTCCGTAATGGCTCATAATTGGTTCATTTTGGTCTTAGTGAGTATAATAGGTTTGTGTCCCCTTAACGAGTCTAATTGTTCGTAATACGACTATGTGGGTCATAATGAGTCCGATTTGACCTTATTGCCTTTGATTGAAGTATAACGGGTCATAGTGGTCCGTAATGCTTCGTTAGTGGTTCATTTTGATCTTGGTGGCTATAATGGATTTGTGTCTCTTTAATAAGGAGTCACATTGTTCATAATTAGACTAAGTGGGCCATAATGAGTCCGATTTGACCTTATTGTTCTAATTGAGGTATAACGAGTCATAGTGGTTCGTAATGTTTCACTATTGGTTGATTTTGGGCTTGGTGGGTATAATAGGTTTGTGTCTCCTTAACGAGTCTAATTGGTCGTAATTGGACTCGGTGGGAGAAACTGAGTCCGATTTGACATTGTTCGCTCTAATGAAGGCATAATGGGTCATAGTGGTCCGTAATTCTTCGCTATTGGTTCATTTGGGTCTTAGTGGGTGTAAGGGATTTGTGTCTCCTTAACAAGTCTCATCGTATATAATTAGACTAATTGGGTCGTAATGAGTCCTATTTGACCTTAATGGCTCTATTTGAGGTATAACGGGCCATAATGGTCTGTATTGCTTCGGTATTGGTTCATTTTGGTCTTATTGGGATATAATGGGTTTACGTCTCCTTATTAAGTCTGATTGGTCGTGATGAGACTAAGTGGGTCAAAATGAGCCTAATTTGACCTTATTGGCTCTAAATATAAGGTATAACAGGTCTAAGTGGTATGTTGTGACTCGTAACTGGTTCATCTTGGTCTTAGTGCATATAATGGATTTGTGTCTCCGTAACGAGTCTAATTAGCCGTAATGGGACTATGTGGGTCATAATGAGTCCGATTTGACCTTATTGGCTCCAATTGAGGTATAACGGGTCGTAGTTATCTGTAATGCTCGTTATTGGATCATTTTGGTCTTAGTGTGTATAATTGGTTTGTGTCTCCTTAACGAGTCTTATTCTTCGTACTAGGACTAAATGGGTCTAAAAGAGTCTGATTTGACTTTAATGGCTCTAATTGAGCTATAACGTGTCATAGTGGTTCGAAATGCTGCAGCTATTGGGTCATTTTGGTCTTTGTGGGTATGATTGGTCGTAATGGGACTAAGTGGGTAATAATGACTCTAATTGAGGTATAACGGGTGTAAGTTGTCCGTAATGGCTCATAATTGGTTCATTTTTTTTCTTTGCGGGTATAATGTGTTTGTGTCTCCCTAAGGAGTCTAATTGTTCGTAATAGGAGTATGTGGGTTATAATGAAACCGATTTGACCTCACTGGCTCTAATTGAGTTATAACGAGTCATAAAGGTCTGAAATGCTTCGCTATGGGGTCATTTTGGTCTTAGTGGGTATAATTGGATTTTTTGAGCGGAAACTGAGGGTTTTTGTCTCCTTATTGAGCCTGATTGGTCGTAATGGGACAAAGTGGGTCATAATGAGTCTGATTTAACCTTATTGGCTCTAATTGAGGTAAAACGGGTCTAAGTGATCCGTAATGGCTCATAATTGGTTCATTTTGGTCTTTAGTGGGTATAATGGGTTTGTGTCTCCTTACCGAGTCTAATTGGTAATAACAGGACTAAGTGGGCCATAATGAGTCCGATTTAACTTTATTGGCTCTAATTGAGGTATAACGAATCATAGTTGTCTATAATGCTTCGTTTTTGGTTCATTTTGGTCTTAGTGGGTATAATGGTTTTGTGTCTTCTTACCAAGTCTCATTGTTCGTAATTTGACTAAGTGGGTCATAATGAGCCCGATTAGACTTTATGGGCTCTAATTGAGGTATAACGAGTCATGGAGATCTGAAATTCTTCGCTATTAGTTCATTTTGGTCTTAATGGGTATAATGGGTTTTTGTCTCCTTAATGAGCCTGATTGGTCGTAATGGGACTAAGTGGGTCAAAATGAGCCTGATTTGAACTTATTGGCCCTAAATGAGGAATAACGTCTAAGGGGTTCGTAATGGCTCGTAATTGGTTCAACTTGGTCGTAATGGGACTAAGTGGGTCAAAATGAGTCTGATTTGAAGTTTTTTGCTCTACTTGACTTATAACGGATCTTAGTGGTCCGTAATGGCTCATAATTGGTTCATTTTGGTCTTAGTGAGTATAATAGGTTTGTGTCCCCTTAACGAGTCTAATTGTTCGTAATACGACTATGTGGGTCATAATGAGTCCGATTTGACCTTATTGCCTTTGATTGAAGTATAACGGGTCATAGTGGTCCGTAATGCTTCGTTAGTGGTTCATTTTGATCTTGGTGGCTATAATGGATTTGTGTCTCCTTAAGGAGTCACATTGTTCATAATTAGACTAAGTGGGCCATAATGAGTCCGATTTGACCTTATTGTTCTAATTGAGGTATAACGAGTCATAGTGGTTCGTAATGTTTCACTATTGGTTGATTTTGGGCTTGGTGGGTATAATAGGTTTGTGTCTCCTTAACGAGTCTAATTGGTCGTAATTGGACTCGGTGGGAGAAACTGAGTCCGATTTGACATTGTTCGCTCTAATGGAGGCATAATGGGTCATAGTGGTCCGTAATTCTTCGCTATTGGTTCATTTGGGTCTTAGTGGGTGTAAGGGATTTGTGTCTCCTTAACAAGTCTCATCGTATATAATTAGACTAATTGGGTCGTAATGAGTCCTATTTGACCTTAATGGCTCTATTTGAGGTATAACGGGCCATAATGGTCTGTATTGCTTCGGTATTGGTTCATTTTGGTCTTATTGGGATATAATGGGTTTACGTCTCCTTATTAAGTCTGATTGGTCGTGATGAGACTAAGTGGGTCAAAATGAGCCTAATTTGACCTTATTGGCTCTAAATATAAGGTATAACAGGTCTAAGTGGTATGTTGTGACTCGTAACTGGTTCATCTTGGTCTTAGTGCATATAATGGATTTGTGTCTCCGTAACGAGTCTAATTAGCCGTAATGGGACTATGTGGGTCATAATGAGTCCGATTTGACCTTATTGGCTCCAATTGAGGTATAACGGGTCGTAGTTATCTGTAATGCTCGTTATTGGATCATTTTGGTCTTAGTGTGTATAATTGGTTTGTGTCTCCTTAACGAGTCTTATTCTTCGTACTAGGACTAAATGGGTCTAAAAGAGTCTGATTTGACTTTAATGGCTCTAATTGAGCTATAACGTGTCATAGTGGTTCGAAATGCTGCAGCTATTGGGTCATTTTGGTCTTTGTGGGTATGATTGGTCGTAATGGGACTAAGTGGGTAATAATGACTCTAATTTGACCTTATTGGCTCTAATTGAGGTATAACGGGTGTAAGTTGTCCGTAATGGCTCATAATTGGTTCATTTTTTTTCTTTGCGGGTATAATGTGTTTGTGTCTCCCTAAGGAGTCTAATTGTTCGTAATAGGAGTATGTGGGTTATAATGAAACCGATTTGACCTCACTGGCTCTAATTGAGTTATAACGAGTCATAAAGGTCTGAAATGCTTCGCTATGGGGTCATTTTGGTCTTAGTGGGTATAATTGGATTTTTTGAGCGGAAACTGAGGGTTTTTGTCTCCTTATTGAGCCTGATTGGTCGTAATGGGACAAAGTGGGTCATAATGAGTCTGATTTAACCTTATTGGCTCTAATTGAGGTAAAACGGGTCTAAGTGATCCGTAATGGCTCATAATTGGTTCATTTTGGTCTTTAGTGGGTATAATGGGTTTGTGTCTCCTTACCGAGTCTAATTGGTAATAACAGGACTAAGTGGGCCATAATGAGTCCGATTTAACTTTATTGGCTCTAATTGAGGTATAACGAATCATAGTTGTCTATAATGCTTCGTTTTTGGTTCATTTTGGTCTTAGTGGGTATAATGGTTTTGTGTCTTCTTACCAAGTCTCATTGTTCGTAATTTGACTAAGTGGGTCATAATGAGCCCGATTAGACTTTATGGGCTCTAATTGAGGTATAACGAGTCATGGAGATCTGAAATTCTTCGCTATTAGTTCATTTTGGTCTTAATGGGTATAATGGGTTTTTGTCTCCTTAATGAGCCTGATTGGTCGTAATGGGACTAAGTGGGTCAAAATGAGCCTGATTTGAACTTATTGGCCCTAAATGAGGAATAACGTCTAAGGGGTTCGTAATGGCTCGTAATTGGTTCAACTTGGTCGTAATGGGACTAAGTGGGTCAAAATGAGTCTGATTTGAAGTTTTTTGCTCTACTTGACTTATAACGGATCTTAGTGGTCCGTAATGGCTCATAATTGGTTCATTTTGGTCTTAGTGAGTATAATAGGTTTGTGTCCCCTTAACGAGTCTAATTGTTCGTAATACGACTATGTGGGTCATAATGAGTCCGATTTGACCTTATTGCCTTTGATTGAAGTATAACGGGTCATAGTGGTCCGTAATGCTTCGTTAGTGGTTCATTTTGATCTTGGTGGCTATAATGGATTTGTGTCTCTTTAATAAGGAGTCACATTGTTCATAATTAGACTAAGTGGGCCATAATGAGTCCGATTTGACCTTATTGTTCTAATTGAGGTATAACGAGTCATAGTGGTTCGTAATGTTTCACTATTGGTTGATTTTGGGCTTGGTGGGTATAATAGGTTTGTGTCTCCTTAACGAGTCTAATTGGTCGTAATTGGACTCGGTGGGAGAAACTGAGTCCGATTTGACATTGTTCGCTCTAATGGAGGCATAATGGGTCATAGTGGTCCGTAATTCTTCGCTATTGGTTCATTTGGGTCTTAGTGGGTGTAAGGGATTTGTGTCTCCTTAACAAGTCTCATCGTATATAATTAGACTAATTGGGTCGTAATGAGTCCTATTTGACCTTAATGGCTCTATTTGAGGTATAACGGGCCATAATGGTCTGTATTGCTTCGGTATTGGTTCATTTTGGTCTTATTGGGATATAATGGGTTTACGTCTCCTTATTAAGTCTGATTGGTCGTGATGAGACTAAGTGGGTCAAAATGAGCCTAATTTGACCTTATTGGCTCTAAATATAAGGTATAACAGGTCTAAGTGGTATGTTGTGACTCGTAACTGGTTCATCTTGGTCTTAGTGCATATAATGGATTTGTGTCTCCGTAACGAGTCTAATTAGCCGTAATGGGACTATGTGGGTCATAATGAGTCCGATTTGACCTTATTGGCTCCAATTGAGGTATAACGGGTCGTAGTTATCTGTAATGCTCGTTATTGGATCATTTTGGTCTTAGTGTGTATAATTGGTTTGTGTCTCCTTAACGAGTCTTATTCTTCGTACTAGGACTAAATGGGTCTAAAAGAGTCTGATTTGACTTTAATGGCTCTAATTGAGCTATAACGTGTCATAGTGGTTCGAAATGCTGCAGCTATTGGGTCATTTTGGTCTTTGTGGGTATGATTGGTCGTAATGGGACTAAGTGGGTAATAATGACTCTAATTTGACCTTATTGGCTCTAATTGAGGTATAACGGGTGTAAGTTGTCCGTAATGGCTCATAATTGGTTCATTTTTTTTCTTTGCGGGTATAATGTGTTTGTGTCTCCCTAAGGAGTCTAATTGTTCGTAATAGGAGTATGTGGGTTATAATGAAACCGATTTGACCTCACTGGCTCTAATTGAGTTATAACGAGTCATAAAGGTCTGAAATGCTTCGCTATGGGGTCATTTTGGTCTTAGTGGGTATAATTGGATTTTTTGAGCGGAAACTGAGGGTTTTTGTCTCCTTATTGAGCCTGATTGGTCGTAATGGGACAAAGTGGGTCATAATGAGTCTGATTTAACCTTATTGGCTCTAATTGAGGTAAAACGGGTCTAAGTGATCCGTAATGGCTCATAATTGGTTCATTTTGGTCTTTAGTGGGTATAATGGGTTTGTGTCTCCTTACCGAGTCTAATTGGTAATAACAGGACTAAGTGGGCCATAATGAGTCCGATTTAACTTTATTGGCTCTAATTGAGGTATAACGAATCATAGTTGTCTATAATGCTTCGTTTTTGGTTCATTTTGGTCTTAGTGGGTATAATGGTTTTGTGTCTTCTTACCAAGTCTCATTGTTCGTAATTTGACTAAGTGGGTCATAATGAGCCCGATTAGACTTTATGGGCTCTAATTGAGGTATAACGAGTCATGGAGATCTGAAATTCTTCGCTATTAGTTCATTTTGGTCTTAATGGGTATAATGGGTTTTTGTCTCCTTAATGAGCCTGATTGGTCGTAATGGGACTAAGTGGGTCAAAATGAGCCTGATTTGAACTTATTGGACCTAAATGAGGAATAACGTCTAAGGGGTTCGTAATGGCTCGTAATTGGTTCAACTTGGTCGTAATGGGACTAAGTGGGTCAAAATGAGTCTGATTTGAAGTTTTTTGCTCTACTTGACTTATAACGGATCTTAGTGGTCCGTAATGGCTCATAATTGGTTCATTTTGGTCTTAGTGAGTATAATAGGTTTGTGTCCCCTTAACGAGTCTAATTGTTCGTAATACGACTATGTGGGTCATAATGAGTCCGATTTGACCTTATTGCCTTTGATTGAAGTATAACGGGTCATAGTGGTCCGTAATGCTTCGTTAGTGGTTCATTTTGATCTTGGTGGCTATAATGGATTTGTGTCTCCTTAAGGAGTCACATTGTTCATAATTAGACTAAGTGGGCCATAATGAGTCCGATTTGACCTTATTGTTCTAATTGAGGTATAACGAGTCATAGTGGTTCGTAATGTTTCACTATTTGTTGATTTTGGGCTTGGTGGGTATAATAGGTTTGTGTCTCCTTAACGAGTCTAATTGGTCGTAATTGGACTCGGTGGGAGAAACTGAGTCCGATTTGACATTGTTCGCTCTAATGGAGGCATAATGGGTCATAGTGGTCCGTAATTCTTCGCTATTGGTTCATTTGGGTCTTAGTGGGTGTAAGGGATTTGTGTCTCCTTAACAAGTCTCATCGTATATAATTAGACTAATTGGGTCGTAATGAGTCCTATTTGACCTTAATGGCTCTATTTGAGGTATAACGGGCCATAATGGTCTGTATTGCTTCGGTATTGGTTCATTTTGGTCTTATTGGGATATAATGGGTTTACGTCTCCTTATTAAGTCTGATTGGTCGTGATGAGACTAAGTGGGTCAAAATGAGCCTAATTTGACCTTATTGGCTCTAAATATAAGGTATAACAGGTCTAAGTGGTATGTTGTGACTCGTAACTGGTTCATCTTGGTCTTAGTGCATATAATGGATTTGTGTCTCCGTAACGAGTCTAATTAGCCGTAATGGGACTATGTGGGTCATAATGAGTCCGATTTGACCTTATTGGCTCCAATTGAGGTATAACGGGTCGTAGTTATCTGTAATGCTCGTTATTGGATCATTTTGGTCTTAGTGTGTATAATTGGTTTGTGTCTCCTTAACGAGTCTTATTCTTCGTACTAGGACTAAATGGGTCTAAAAGAGTCTGATTTGACTTTAATGGCTCTAATTGAGCTATAACGTGTCATAGTGGTTCGAAATGCTGCAGCTATTGGGTCATTTTGGTCTTTGTGGGTATGATTGGTCGTAATGGGACTAAGTGGGTAATAATGACTCTAATTTGACCTTATTGGCTCTAATTGAGGTATAACGGGTGTAAGTTGTCCGTAATGGCTCATAATTGGTTCATTTTTTTTCTTTGCGGGTATAATGTGTTTGTGTCCCCCTAAGGAGTCTAATTGTTCGTAATAGGAGTATGTGGGTTATAATGAAACCGATTTGACCTCACTGGCTCTAATTGAGTTATAACGAGTCATAAAGGTCTGAAATGCTTCGCTATGGGGTCATTTTGGTCTTAGTGGGTATAATTGGATTTTTTGAGCGGAAACTGAGGGTTTTTGTCTCCTTATTGAGCCTGATTGGTCGTAATGGGACAAAGTGGGTCATAATGAGTCTGATTTAACCTTATTGGCTCTAATTGAGGTAAAACGGGTCTAAGTGATCCGTAATGGCTCATAATTGGTTCATTTTGGTCTTTAGTGGGTATAATGGGTTTGTGTCTCCTTACCGAGTCTAATTGGTAATAACAGGACTAAGTGGGCCATAATGAGTCCGATTTAACTTTATTGGCTCTAATTGAGGTATAACGAATCATAGTTGTCTATAATGCTTCGTTTTTGGTTCATTTTGGTCTTAGTGGGTATAATGGTTTTGTGTCTTCTTACCAAGTCTCATTGTTCGTAATTTGACTAAGTGGGTCATAATGAGCCCGATTAGACTTTATGGGCTCTAATAGAGGTATAACGAGTCATGGAGATCTGAAATTCTTCGCTATTAGTTCATTTTGGTCTTAATGGGTATAATGGGTTTTTGTCTCCTTAATGAGCCTGATTGGTCGTAATGGGACTAAGTGGGTCAAAATGAGCCTGATTTGAACTTATTGGACCTAAATGAGGAATAACGTCTAAGGGGTTCGTAATGGCTCGTAATTGGTTCAACTTGGTCGTAATGGGACTAAGTGGGTCAAAATGAGTCTGATTTGAAGTTTTTTGCTCTACTTGACTTATAACGGATCTTAGTGGTCCGTAATGGCTCATAATTGGTTCATTTTGGTCTTAGTGAGTATAATAGGTTTGTGTCCCCTTAACGAGTCTAATTGTTCGTAATACGACTATGTGGGTCATAATGAGTCCGATTTGACCTTATTGCCTTTGATTGAAGTATAACGGGTCATAGTGGTCCGTAATGCTTCGTTAGTGGTTCATTTTGATCTTGGTGGCTATAATGGATTTGTGTCTCCTTAAGGAGTCACATTGTTCATAATTAGACTAAGTGGGCCATAATGAGTCCGATTTGACCTTATTGTTCTAATTGAGGTATAACGAGTCATAGTGGTTCGTAATGTTTCACTATTTGTTGATTTTGGGCTTGGTGGGTATAATAGGTTTGTGTCTCCTTAACGAGTCTAATTGGTCGTAATTGGACTCGGTGGGAGAAACTGAGTCCGATTTGACATTGTTCGCTCTAATGGAGGCATAATGGGTCATAGTGGTCCGTAATTCTTCGCTATTGGTTCATTTGGGTCTTAGTGGGTGTAAGGGATTTGTGTCTCCTTAACAAGTCTCATCGTATATAATTAGACTAATTGGGTCGTAATGAGTCCTATTTGACCTTAATGGCTCTATTTGAGGTATAACGGGCCATAATGGTCTGTATTGCTTCGGTATTGGTTCATTTTGGTCTTATTGGGATATAATGGGTTTACGTCTCCTTATTAAGTCTGATTGGTCGTGATGAGACTAAGTGGGTCAAAATGAGCCTAATTTGACCTTATTGGCTCTAAATATAAGGTATAACAGGTCTAAGTGGTATGTTGTGACTCGTAACTGGTTCATCTTGGTCTTAGTGCATATAATGGATTTGTGTCTCCGTAACGAGTCTAATTAGCCGTAATGGGACTATGTGGGTCATAATGAGTCCGATTTGACCTTATTGGCTCCAATTGAGGTATAACGGGTCGTAGTTATCTGTAATGCTCGTTATTGGATCATTTTGGTCTTAGTGTGTATAATTGGTTTGTGTCTCCTTAACGAGTCTTATTCTTCGTACTAGGACTAAATGGGTCTAAAAGAGTCTGATTTGACTTTAATGGCTCTAATTGAGCTATAACGTGTCATAGTGGTTCGAAATGCTGCAGCTATTGGGTCATTTTGGTCTTTGTGGGTATGATTGGTCGTAATGGGACTAAGTGGGTAATAATGACTCTAATTTGACCTTATTGGCTCTAATTGAGGTATAACGGGTGTAAGTTGTCCGTAATGGCTCATAATTGGTTCATTTTTTTTCTTTGCGGGTATAATGTGTTTGTGTCCCCCTAAGGAGTCTAATTGTTCGTAATAGGAGTATGTGGGTTATAATGAAACCGATTTGACCTCACTGGCTCTAATTGAGTTATAACGAGTCATAAAGGTCTGAAATGCTTCGCTATGGGGTCATTTTGGTCTTAGTGGGTATAATTGGATTTTTTGAGCGGAAACTGAGGGTTTTTGTCTCCTTATTGAGCCTGATTGGTCGTAATGGGACAAAGTGGGTCATAATGAGTCTGATTTAACCTTATTGGCTCTAATTGAGGTAAAACGGGTCTAAGTGATCCGTAATGGCTCATAATTGGTTCATTTTGGTCTTTAGTGGGTATAATGGGTTTGTGTCTCCTTACCGAGTCTAATTGGTAATAACAGGACTAAGTGGGCCATAATGAGTCCGATTTAACTTTATTGGCTCTAATTGAGGTATAACGAATCATAGTTGTCTATAATGCTTCGTTTTTGGTTCATTTTGGTCTTAGTGGGTATAATGGTTTTGTGTCTTCTTACCAAGTCTCATTGTTCGTAATTTGACTAAGTGGGTCATAATGAGCCCGATTAGACTTTATGGGCTCTAATAGAGGTATAACGAGTCATGGAGATCTGAAATTCTTCGCTATTAGTTCATTTTGGTCTTAATGGGTATAATGGGTTTTTGTCTCCTTAATGAGCCTGATTGGTCGTAATGGGACTAAGTGGGTCAAAATGAGCCTGATTTGAACTTATTGGACCTAAATGAGGAATAACGTCTAAGGGGTTCGTAATGGCTCGTAATTGGTTCAACTTGGTCGTAATGGGACTAAGTGGGTCAAAATGAGTCTGATTTGAAGTTTTTTGCTCTACTTGACTTATAACGGATCTTAGTGGTCCGTAATGGCTCATAATTGGTTCATTTTGGTCTTAGTGAGTATAATAGGTTTGTGTCCCCTTAACGAGTCTAATTGTTCGTAATACGACTATGTGGGTCATAATGAGTCCGATTTGACCTTATTGCCTTTGATTGAAGTATAACGGGTCATAGTGGTCCGTAATGCTTCGTTAGTGGTTCATTTTGATCTTGGTGGCTATAATGGATTTGTGTCTCCTTAAGGAGTCACATTGTTCATAATTAGACTAAGTGGGCCATAATGAGTCCGATTTGACCTTATTGTTCTAATTGAGGTATAACGAGTCATAGTGGTTCGTAATGTTTCACTATTGGTTGATTTTGGGCTTGGTGGGTATAATAGGTTTGTGTCTCCTTAACGAGTCTAATTGGTCGTAATTGGACTCGGTGGGTGAAACTGAGTCCGATTTGACATTGTTCGCTCTAATGGAGGCATAATGGGTCATAGTGGTCCGTAATTCTTCGCTATTGGTTCATTTGGGTCTTAGTGGGTGTAAGGGATTTGTGTCTCCTTAACAAGTCTCATCGTACATAATTAGACTAATTGGGTCGTAATGAGTCCTATTTGACCTTAATGGCTCTATTTGAGGTATAACGGGCCATAATGGTCTGTATTGCTTCGGTATTGGTTCATTTTGGTCTTATTGGGATATAATGGGTTTACGTCTCCTTATTAAGTCTGATTGGTCGTGATGAGACTAAGTGGGTCAAAATGAGCCTAATTTGACCTTATTGGCTCTAAATATAAGGTATAACAGGTCTAAGTGGTATGTTGTGACTCGTAACTGGTTCATCTTGGTCTTATTAGTGCATATAATGGATTTGTGTCTCCGTAACGAGTCTAATTAGCCGTAATGGGACTATGTGGGCCATAATGAGTCCGATTTGACCTTATTGGCTCCAATTGAGGTATAACGGGTCGTAGTTATCTGTAATGCTCGTTATTGGATCATTTTGGTCTTAGTGTGTATAATTGGTTTGTGTCTCCTTAACGAGTCTTATTCTTCGTACTAGGACTAAATGGGTCTAAAAGAGTCTGATTTGACTTTAATGGCTCTAATTGAGCTATAACGGGTCATAGTGGTTCGAAATGCTGCAGCTATTGGGTCATTTTGGTCTTTGTGGGTATGATTGGTCGTAATGGGACTAAGTGGGTAATAATGACTCTAATTTGACCTTATTGGCTCTAATTGAGGTATAACGGGTGTAAGTTGTCCGTAATGGCTCATAATTGGTTCATTTTTTTTCTTTGCGGGTATAATGTGTTTGTGTCTCCCTAAGGAGTCTAATTGTTCGTAATAGGAGTATGTGGGTTATAATGAAACCGATTTGACCTCACTGGCTCTAATTGAGTTATAACGAGTCATAAAGGTCTGAAATGCTTCGCTATGGGGTCATTTTGGTCTTAGTGGGTATAATTGGATTTTTTGAGCGAAAACTGAGGGTTTTTGTCTCCTTATTGAGCCTGATTGGTCGTAATGGGACAAAGTGGGTCATAATGAGTCTGATTTAACCTTATTGGCTCTAATTGAGGTAAAACGGGTCTAAGTGATCCATAATGGCTCATAATTGGTTCATTTTGGTCTTAGTGGGTATAATGGGCTTGTGTCTCCTTACCGAGTCTAATTTGTAATAACAGGACTAAGTGGGCCATAATGAGTCCAATTTAACTTTATTGGCTCTAATTGAGGTATCGTTGTTACCAAGTCTCTAATTTAACTTTATTGGCTCTAATCATAGTTGTCTATGATGCTTCGTTTTTGGTTCATTTTGGTCTTAGTGGGTATAATGGTTTTGTGTCTTCTTACCAAGTCTCATTGTTCGTAATTTGACTAAGTTGGTCATAATGAGCCCGGTTGGACTTTATGGGCTCTAATAGAGGTATAACGAGTCATGGAGATCTGAAATTCTTCGCTATTAGTTCATTTTGGTCTTAATGGGTATAATGGGTTTTTGTCTCCTTAATGAGCCTGATTGGTCGTAATGGGACTAAGTGGGTCAAAATGAGCCTGATTTGAACTTATTGGCCCTAAATGAGGAATAACGTCTAAGGGGTTCGTAATGGCTCGTAATTGGTTCAACTTGGTCGTAATGGGACTAAGTGGGTCAAAATGAGTCTGATTTGAAGTTTTTTGCTCTACTTGACTTATAACGGATCTTAGTGGTCCGTAATGGCTCATAATTGTTTCATTTTGGTCTTAGTGAGTATAATAGGTTTGTGTCCCCTTAACGAGTCTAATTGTTCGTAATACGACTATGTGGGTCATAATGAGTCCGATTTGACCTTATTGCCTTTGATTGAAGTATAACGGGTCATAGTGGTCCGTAATGCTTCGTTAGTGGTTCATTTTGATCTTGGTGGCTATAATGGATTTGTGTCTCCTTAAGGAGTCACATTGTTCATAATTAGACTAAGTGGGCCATAATGAGTCCGATTTGACCTTATTGTTCTAATTGAGGTATAACGAGTCATAGTGGTTCGTAATGTTTCACTATTGGTTGATTTTGGGCTTGGTGGGTATAATAGGTTTGTGTCTCCTTAACGAGTCTAATTGGTCGTAATTGGACTCGGTGGGTGAAACTGAGTCCGATTTGACATTGTTCGCTCTAATGGAGGCATAATGGGTCATAGTGGTCCGTAATTCTTCGCTATTGGTTCATTTGGGTCTTAGTGGGTGTAAGGAATTTGTGTCTCCTTAACAAGTCTCATCGTACATAATTAGACTAATTGGGTCGTAATGAGTCCTATTTGACCTTAATGGCTCTATTTGAGGTATAACGGGCCATAATGGTCTGTATTGCTTCGGTATTGGTTCATTTTGGTCTTATTGGGATATAATGGGTTTACGTCTCCTTATTAAGTCTGATTGGTCATGATGAGACTAAGTGGGTCAAAATGAGCCTAATTTGACCTTATTGGCTCTAAATATAAGGTATAACAGGTCTAAGTGGTATGTTGTGACTCGTAACTGGTTCATCTTGGTCTTAGTGCATATAATGGATTTGTGTCTCCGTAACGAGTCTAATTAGCCGTAATGGGACTATGTGGGTCATAATGAGTCCGATTTGACCTTATTGGCTCCAATTGAGGTATAACGGGTCGTAGTTATCTGTAATGCTCGTTATTGGATCATTTTGGTCTTAGTGTGTATAATTGGTTTGTGTCTCCTTAACGAGTCTTATTCTTCGTACTAGGACTAAATGGGTCTAAAAGAGTCTGATTTGACTTTAATGGCTCTAATTGAGCTATAACGGGTCATAGTGGTTCGAAATGCTGCAGCTATTGGGTCATTTTGGTCTTTGTGGGTATGATTGGTCGTAATGGGACTAAGTGGGTAATAATGACTCTAATTTGACCTTATTGGCTCTAATTGAGGTATAACGGGTGTAAGTTGTCCGTAATGGCTCATAATTGGTTCATTTTTTTTCTTTGCGGGTATAATGTGTTTGTGTCTCCCTAAGGAGTCTAATTGTTCGTAATAGGAGTATGTGGGTTATAATGAAACCGATTTGACCTCACTGTCTCTAATTGAGTTATAACGAGTCATAAAGGTCTGAAATGCTTCGCTATGGGGTCATTTTGGTCTTAGTGGGTATAATTGGATTTTTTGAGCGAAAACTGAGGGTTTTTGTCTCCGTATTGAGCCTGATTGGTCGTAATGGGACAAAGTGGGTCATAATGAGTCTGATTTAACCTTATTGGCTCTAATTGAGGTAAAACGGGTCTAAGTGATCCATAATGGCTCATAATTGGTTCATTTTGGTCTTAGTGGGTATAATGGGCTTGTGTCTCCTTACCGAGTCTAATTTGTAATAACAGGACTAATTGGGCCATAATGAGTCCAATTTAACTTTATTGGCTCTAATTGAGGTATCGTTGTTACCAAGTCTCTAATTTAACTTTATTGGCTCTAATCATAGTTGTCTATGATGCTTCGTTTTTGGTTCATTTTGGTCTTAGTGGGTATAATGGTTTTGTGTCTTCTTACCAAGTCTCATTGTTCGTAATTTGACTAAGTTGGTCATAATGAGCCCGGTTGGACTTTATGGGCTCTAATAGAGGTATAACGAGTCATGGAGATCTGAAATTCTTCGCTATTAGTTCATTTTGGTCTTAATGGGTATAATGGGTTTTTGTCTCCTTAATGAGCCTGATTGGTCGTAATGGGACTAAGTGGGTCAAAATGAGCCTGATTTGAACTTATTGGCCCTAAATGAGGAATAACGTCTAAGGGGTTCGTAATGGCTCGTAATTGGTTCAACTTGGTCGTAATGGGACTAAGTGGGTCAAAATGAGTCTGATTTGAAGTTTTTTGCTCTACTTGACTTATAACGGATCTTAGTGGTCCGTAATGGCTCATAATTGGTTCATTTTGGTCTTAGTGAGTATAATAGGTTTGTGTCCCCTTAACGAGTCTAATTGTTCGTAATACGACTATGTGGGTCATAATGAGTCCGATTTGACCTTATTGCCTTTGATTGAAGTATAACGGGTCATAGTGGTCCGTAATGCTTCGTTAGTGGTTCATTTTGATCTTGGTGGCTATAATGGATTTGTGTCTCCTTAAGGAGTCACATTGTTCATAATTAGACTAAGTGGGCCATAATGAGTCCGATTTGACCTTATTGTTCTAATTGAGGTATAACGAGTCATAGTGGTTCGTAATGTTTCACTATTGGTTGATTTTGGGCTTGGTGGGTATAATAGGTTTGTGTCTCCTTAACGAGTCTAATTGGTCGTAATTGGACTCGGTGGGTGAAACTGAGTCCGATTTGACATTGTTCGCTCTAATGGAGGCATAATGGGTCATAGTGGTCCGTAATTCTTCGCTATTGGTTCATTTGGGTCTTAGTGGGTGTAAGGGATTTGTGTCTCCTTAACAAGTCTCATCGTACATAATTAGACTAATTGGGTCGTAATGAGTCCTATTTGACCTTAATGGCTCTATTTGAGGTATAACGGGCCATAATGGTCTGTATTGCTTCGGTATTGGTTCATTTTGGTCTTATTGGGATATAATGGGTTTACGTCTCCTTATTAAGTCTGATTGGTCGTGATGAGACTAAGTGGGTCAAAATGAGCCTAATTTGACCTTATTGGCTCTAAATATAAGGTATAACAGGTCTAAGTGGTATGTTGTGACTCGTAACTGGTTCATCTTGGTCTTATTAGTGCATATAATGGATTTGTGTCTCCGTAACGAGTCTAATTAGCCGTAATGGGACTATGTGGGTCATAATGAGTCCGATTTGACCTTATTGGCTCCAATTGAGGTATAACGGGTCGTAGTTATCTGTAATGCTCGTTATTGGATCATTTTGGTCTTAGTGTGTATAATTGGTTTGTGTCTCCTTAACGAGTCTTATTCTTCGTACTAGGACTAAATGGGTCTAAAAGAGTCTGATTTGACTTTAATGGCTCTAATTGAGCTATAACGTGTCATAGTGGTTCGAAATGCTGCAGCTATTGGGTCATTTTGGTCTTTGTGGGTATGATTGGTCGTAATGGGACTAAGTGGGTAATAATGACTCTAATTTGACCTTATTGGCTCTAATTGAGGTATAACGGGTGTAAGTTGTCCGTAATGGCTCATAATTGGTTCATTTTTTTTCTTTGCGAGTATAATGTGTTTGTGTCTCCCTAAGGAGTCTAATTGTTCGTAATAGGAGTATGTGGGTTATAATGAAACCGATTTGACCTCACTGGCTCTAATTGAGTTATAACGAGTCATAAATGTCTGAAATGCTTCGCTATGGGGTCATTTTGGTCTTAGCGGGTATAATTGGATTTTTTGAGCGGAAACTGAGGGTTTTTGTCTCCTTATTGAGCCTGATTGGTCGTAATGGGACAAAGTGGGTCATAATGAGTCTGATTTAACCTTATTGGCTCTAATTGAGGTAAAACGGGTCTAAGTGATCCGTAATGGCTCATAATTGGTTCATTTTGGTCTTTAGTGGGTATAATGGGTTTGTGTCTCCTTACCGAGTCTAATTGGTAATAACAGGACTAAGTGGGCCATAATGAGTCTGATTTAACTTTATTGGCTCTAATTGAGGTATAACGAATCATAGTTGTCTATAATGCTTTGTTTTTGGTTCATTTTGGTCTTAGTGGGTATAATGGTTTTGTGTCTTCTTACCAAGTCTCATTGTTCGTAATTTGACTAAGTGGGTATAATGAGCCCGATTGGACTTTATGGGCTCTAATAGAGGTATAACGAGTCATGGAGATCTGAAATTCTTCGCTATTAGTTCATTTTGGTCTTAATGGGTATAATGGGTTTTTGTCTCCTTAATGAGCCTGATTGGTCGTAATGGGACTAAGTGGGTCAAAATGAGCCTGATTTGAACTTATTGGCCCTAAATGAGGAATAACGTCTAAGGGGTCCGTAATGGCTCGTAATTGGTTCAACTTGGTCGTAATGGGACTAAGTGGGTCAAAATGAGTCTGATTTGAAGTTTTTTGCTCTACTTGACTTATAACGGATCTTAGTGGTCCGTAATGGCTCATAATTGGTTCATTTTGGTCTTAGTGAGTATAATAGGTTTGTGTCCCCTTAACGAGTCTAATTGTTCGTAATACGACTATGTGGGTCATAATGAGTCCGATTTGACCTTATTGCCTCTGATTGAAGTATAACGGGTCATAGTGGTCCGTAATGCTTCGTTTTTTTTGAAAGGAAAACCTGGCAATTATATAAAAAGAGCAGAAAGCGAAAAAAAGTTACAGCCCGAACAAAACCCACAAAGAGTGACCAACCACCCTATCAGAAACAATCAAAAGCGACGCAACACAAAACAAAACCCAACCCCAAAAATAAACGAAGGCCAACCAGCAAGACTCACACCCGATCATTCAAGCCAAAAGAATGTAAACGCTTCCCACGATTCTTCCAAGCCAGTCGACTCTGCACAGTTTCCCGGATCTTGCTAATAAGCTCATCTTGAGACTTCCTTTGATTCCTGAACAAACCATTATTGCGCTCCCTCCAAATACCAAACACAACCGCAGCAACAAAAAGTTTGGATCTCATAGTTGTGGGACCACGATTGACATCAGCCAACACCACCATAATGTCATCCCAGCGATCTGGCCAATCTTCTATATTAGCAAAGAATTTCACTCGGCTCCAAACATCTTTAGAAAAGGCACAATCAAAGAAAAGATGATTATGAGAGTCAATGATCATCTCACATAACGGACAACAAAATTGAGTACCTTCAATCCTCCACTCCCCCATTCGATCTTGCGTAGGAAGCCTATAATGACAAGCGAGCCACATACAAAACGAGTGTTTCGCAATGTGACCCTTAAACCAGACAACTCGGTGCCAAACCATGATTGGAAATCTACCCGTCAAAGACGAGAATGCTTCAGAAACCGAGAAGTCCACAAGAGACCCATTCACATCCATCCATGTCACCTTGTCCCGGATTAGGTGAAATTGAGGGATCGTGACACCATTAATAGCTGGAAATTGAGCACGCCAGTGATGCGGCCAATCATACCGCAACCGAACCATCAACTCTCTAAGAGAAGTACTCACAGTAAACACCTCGCTATGAACAAACCGATAAGGAATCATAGAAGCCAAATGACCATGTGTCGACCACCGATTCTCCCAAGCATTAACATCCGTACCATCCCCGACCTGATAGATCAGAAACTGCCGAATATGCGTCCGTAAATCCATAATCTTACGGAGAGGCCACGACCAACGGGAGCTTTTCCGCACGATCCAAAAATGATTATTACCAAGGCAGTGCTGAGAAACCCATCGAACCCAAAGGGAATCTTTTCGAGTGAAAATATTCCAAACATGCCTCGAAAGTAAAGTACGGTTCCATTGAGCTAAACGTTTGATACCCAACCCCCCACATTGAAACGACTTACAAACTTGCTCCCACGACAACTTACACTTCCCTCTAGCATTCCCACCTTGAGCCCAAAGGAATTCCCGAAAAAGTGATTCAATTTTATTAATCACTCTAGTTGGGAACATAAAAATAGCCATCCAGTAGACTTGTAGCGAACCAAGCACAGATTTGATAAGTTGTAACCGGCCCCCAAAAGACAGAAATTTAGCCTTCCAATTATTGATTCGAGCCACTATCTTAGCAAGCACCCCATCAAAATCATGAACCTTTAGACGTACCGGAGATAAAGGAACTCCTAAGTACCGAATTGGGAAGACGCCATGTCGAAACGGCAAGCACTCGCGAATCGCCACTTTAATGTCATCAGGCACGTTGCCAAAATATACCTCACTCTTTTCCAGGCTAGGAGACAAGCCCGCCCTAGTTTTAAAGAGAGAAAGAGCTTTCTTCAGAACCATGACAGATTGCACATCACCCCTGGTAAAGACAAATAAGTCATCAGCAAAACAAAGATGCGTTAGTTGAAACTCATGGCAATCTTTATGATACCCAAAAGAAGTAGCCTCTTGTATACATTGCCGAAAAAGGATGGAAAACCCCTCCATAATAATGGTAAAAAGATAAGGAGATAACGGATCCCCTTGACGAAGCCCACGACCACCCTTAAAAAAACCCCACGTATTACCATTGATGGCCATAGAGTAAGAAGTAGACGTGACCAACTCCTTAATCCACTTAACGATAGCCAAATGAAAACCCATGGCTTCCAACATATTGAGTAAAAACCGCCAATCAACCGTGTCGTATGCTTTTTGAATATCTATCTTGAAAGCACACCTCGGTGGCCCTTCCCCCCTTTGATAGCCTCGCACCAATTCATGGGCCATGAGAATATTGTCCGAGATCCGGCGACCCGGAATAAAAGCCGATTGATTAGGACTCACCAAAACATCCAAGGAGTCCTTCATGCGATCAACAATAATCTTGCTAATAACTTTATAAATAACAGAGCAACAAGAAATAGGCCTAAAATCCGTTACCTTAACCGCGTTAGGAATTTTAGGAATAAGGCACACAAGCGTGTGATTTAACTCCTTAGCTAACTTCCCATTATAGAAGAAATTATGAACGGCCCTATTTACCTCCGGTCCAACAATACTCCAAGCCGCTTTAAAAAATTTAGCCGAATACCCATCCGGTCCAGGAGATTTATCATTTCCAATCTTAAAAACCGCCGCACGAATCTCTAAGTCGGTAATAGGCCGAATCATGGCTAGAGACTCTCGCAGAGACAATCTACTAGGGAAAACAACATCATCAACACTAGGATTGACATTCCCATCAGACATTCCCAAAAAGGATTGGAAGTGTGATAAAAAAACATTTTGAACGTCCTCGCCATAATGAAAGCACCCATTACCATCACAAACATTATGAATAAAATGACTGTGTCGCTTTTCCTTCATAACTTTATGAAAGAATTTCGAATTGGAATCACCCTCATTGAGCCACGTAATTTTGGCTCTTTGTCTAGCCGCACTTTCCTCATCTTTACAAGCTTGCAGATAAGCAACCTGCCAAAAAGAAAGTTCCTCCTGAAAAAAAGGATTTAGGGGTTCCTTATCACTAGTCGCTTGGATCACATCCAGCTCTCTCTTACACGCGAGAAGACGAGCAGACATATTCCCATAAGAAGATCGAAGCTTTTGAAACAAGTGTTTTAAATGTTTGAGCTTGGCCAAAACTTGGTGCATAAACGTGCCCGAGACTTGAACATCCCAGCCCTCTCTAGTAACTTGTAAAAAACGAGGATGCTCCACCATAAAGTTATCGAATTTGAAAGCCGACCCCTTCTTTCGGGCTCCCCTGAAAACGACAGGATCGATGGGGAGTGATCAGAAATTCCCCTCGGCAAAAAAACTACAGAAGCATCCACAAAGCGATCTATGAAGTTAATATTCGCCATAACCCGATCCAGTTTTCGCCGAATACCACTATCATCCAAAGGCTTTTGAGACCATGAATACTGAATACCTGTATATCGAATGTCCAAAATCTCAATATCCTCCACACAAGCGTGAAATTCAAGCATATCACTGTTTCGTCGCGAGGACCCGCCCAAACCATCATGCGGGAAAAGCATAGTGTTAAAGTCCCCCATAACGACCCAGTCCTTATCACCCAACAACACTTTAAATTTACGGAGACCAGACCAAAGCTGTCGTCTATCAACAACGTTAGTCGCCCCATAGACAACAGACACAAAGAAAGGCTCCGTATCCCCATGCAACCTCACTTCACAATGCATGTATTGTTGATGTGTTTCCAAAACCATCACCTCCATGGACCGACTATCCCAAGAAATAATAACACGGGTACCCATATCAGAATCAACAACATTTGATCTCCAATCCCATCTCCCGAACGTGCGCCTACAAACCTCACTTAGCGCATCAGGTTTGACATGCGATTCAATAATAACACCAAAACTAACATTATTACAATGCAAAAGATTTTGAACCTCCTTTTGTTTCTGAGGCCTATTTAGACCTCGAATATTCCACGAAGCGAGCTTCATCATTGAACAGTGGATGAGCCGGCCCTATTTCCACCCCCTTCGTCAGTTCCCAAAGCAAAGTATTTGTTCGTAGTTTTGAGAATGCCCCTAATTGGTTTTGATCCAACAGTCGGCTTCACACTAGTACTGATCTTACTCCCTACCCCAATCGGGACCACTTTCACCCCATACGGCTTAGACGGAGCTGCTTGTCTTTGACTAATCCCATCTTTGTGCATTCCTTGTTGCTCATTTTTCCCTTTATCTGAAATTATCCCATTCCCTGATAGACCTTCTAGGACAGCACCCAAATCTTCAGATAAACTCTCACCACTATTCTGGCCCTCCATTAACCCCATGTCATTCGCACGCACCTCCCCTCCTTTACCTTCTGGGTTCACGCCAACATCCCCGGGACCAATCTCATTTGGCGATAGAGTCTTTGGCACTTCCCCTTCCATGCTATCAGTAACCTGAGCTTCCCTACACGCACTTGAACTGGCCTCGTTAACTTTACATGCACTTGTGCATGCAGCAGCATCCTTGCATGCACTTGTGCATGCAGCAGCATCCTTACATACACTTGTGCATGCACCATCAGCGTTGTTTTCCTTACATGCACTTGTGCATCTAGCCTCTTCCTCACTTCTATTTATAGCCTTTTCCCTCTTCTTGTTCAAATGAACCTCAAAGGTTGGTATTTTATTTCCTTTTTCTCCACTTCCCATTTTGTTTCTCCCTTTCCTTCCAACCACCTTTGTAAACCCATCCTCATCTGTTGACGTTTGCTGATTCGATCCCCTTTGGTTTACCGGAGCTTTAGCACAAGTGCCAATGGTGTGTCCAAAAACGCAGCAAAGGGAGCACTGTCGCGGTTCCCATATGTATTCAACAAGAACTTTGGTCTTACCCTCTCATTCTCACCATTCACATTGGGGATTATCACTTCTATCTCTCTTTTAAGCTCCCCCACGGCCCAGACATCCACAAGCACCTTAGCAAACCCTGGTCGTCCCCATTGTTTGTCACACATTGAAGTCGTACACGCATCCATGGTTTTAGGCACTCCCAGCACACTAGCAATCCGTCCTACACCCTCCTTGTTAAACGCCACCAAGGGAATATTGTGTAATTTAACCCATAACGGTCACTCTGTGTGGCTAGGCTTATTGAGAGCTTTTGTGGGGTCCCAAGAAGAAACAAAAAGTGGCACTCCATACACCATAAGAGGTCCCTGGTCAATAACTTGCGTGCTCCCCCCAATATCATTAAAACGAAAGAAGAAGATCCCATTACCATTAAGCATTACATTATTAAGGCCGAACTTACCCCACTGGTTTTGAGCAACTCGCTTAACGACAGAAAATTGTGGTCGAGGTCCAAGAAAATACCCAAAAATAGTCGAATTATAGGACGCACTAACCTCTTTTGCGAGTTCAACAGGTACGGCCACCACATTGGTTTTCCGATCCTCCAATGGGTAGTAATCAAGATTCCCCGTCTGAGCTTTCCCCACCGCATTAGCAAAGGAAAGCCTTTCAAACACCGATGTCCTCGTGTTTTGTGATTGTGATGGCAAGACTTCCTCCTCCACCAAATCATGTACCTGATTCTCCGATGTGTGCTTTTGCATGGGCTCGCTGACATCCTTGATGACATCAGCCCTACTATCCAAAATTCTAATAACATTCGAATGACCGGTTCCGCCGTCTGAAGCTATCTCCTCTCCCGAAGTGGCAACCATAACAGCAATCCAGGAAACCCTAAACAGCCCCTAGTGCGTAATCGAAGCCTGAGTGCTGCTACACCAAGGATAAAACCCTAGATAGGTTACAAGACCCAAACTAGCGTTCCAACCTTAGGGTAACGAAGACCCAAGAAACACGATATAACACTAGGATCTGAGAATAATCCTGAAAACACAATGCCACGAAAAGCGAAAAACCCTACCACGCTTGCTACTGACTTCCGTTTCAAGCAGATAGCAATTACACGAACACCAAACGAACTCCCTAGCAGCAGATCGATCAAACCTCAACATCGTGAAACCCTAATCGCCCTTGGAGAGAGAGAATTCATTATTTCCTCCCGTTCCCCAAATGGCTCGTCCCGTCCCGTAATGCTGTTGGTTCTATGTGCCCAAGAATGATTATAAAATAATATTGCCGGTAATTTATGATCCTATAGGGTCACACCAAAAACAAGTAGACACCAAATTAATATTTATAAGAATTTTGATTCTTGATAAATATTAATAATTCTTGAAAATTATTATTGAATGTGATTCATAATAATTGATGCAATAAAAGGATTCTAGTTAACTTATAAACTTATATATAACTAGAATTAAAAGAGAGACTTATAACTATAAAGTTTGAATTGTTAAAATATGGGTTTTAACAAATTCAAACTAGAAGGACCAAGAAAGAAAGTCTTGCATGGTCAAGTCCTAAACTAGAAGGTTAAAAAGGAAAATATGCATGGAAGGATGAAAGGTCATTGGTGGATTTGGTGGTTCTTGGAAACCATCAAATCTATACCATGGGTTATTAAGAGAGTGTTTTTCTTAAAAAGAAATGTGTGTGTGTATTTTTGGTTAGGAGGTTGAACTTTTCTCTCTTCTTCCTCCCCTTTCTATACTTTCGGCCACCGCCACCATTTTGGGGTAGTGGATTTTCTTTTCTCCTTCCATTCTCTTGGTGGTTTCGGCCAAACACCACCAACAAGTGGTGGTTGTTTTTCTTCTACAAAACTATTGTAGTTTTGGTGAAGAATCTTTTTGCATCTTCAAGAAGGAACTAGCATTCTATAGTGTTGGAACTTGTTGGTGGATACCAATAGAGGAACTCTATTTTGGGTTCTACATTCATCATCAACGATCAACCTCCCGTGAGGATCCAAAGGCTTCAAAGGTTGTAGTTTCAAACTTTTATTTTCAAGTTAAATCTTTACATGCATGTAACAAGATCCTATTGTGGAAATTAAAACTTGTTTAATTTTGTTTATGTTCAAAATTTTATTTTGATTCCGTTGCTCAAAATTTATTTTGTGGTTTTTGAAACTCTTTTTGAACATAAAATCCCAACAAGTGGTATCAGAGCCAATGTTATATGCATGTTTAGTTTAAAAATATACTTGGTTTTTGGAAGCCATGGGTAATTTTTTTTTATGAAATGTTCCATGCATGGCTTCTTTTGGCAATTTTTTGCTAGTTTTATTTTATATATTTTATGTATCAAAATTTAGATGGATTTTTGAATCCACGGTTTATTTTTGTTACATAAAAGATTGCCATTAGAAAAACAAAGTGTTGTTTTTTTCTATTTTATGTTGCATGTTTTTGTGCATAAACAAGTCATGGACCCATGTGTTGATATTCGATATGGTTGTAAAAACCTTTTCTTTTATGTTGGCATGTAATAGTAAATAGGTTTATTATTTTTCTCTCTTGTAAGTATTAGATAGTTTTTTTTTGAAAATGTACCAAGAAAGAAAGGCCAACATAAGGTCCAAGATGGAAGCTTTTTGGGCCATATTGGTGTCATCACCAATTTTGAGCTTTGCAAGCCCATATGGGCTAGGTGGACTTTTTCAACACATGAAGAAGGACTTGAACACTTGGATGCATGGAGATGTTGGAGCAAGTGGGAGATTCAAGACTTTTATTTTCTTTTTTGTCCCTTAAGAAAGGACTAGGCATTCTTGTTCGGCTCACAAGAAATGCCATTAGAATTGGCTTGGTTTTTATGCACATTCTTATGCACTTTTTATGCATGTTGTGGTTGCTTATGTTCTTTTATTATATTGCCTTAATATATAGAATATTTTTGCATTTAAAAGAACATATAATTGGTCCTATGACATTTTAAAATGATTTAAAATTATAGTAAGAACTTTTAAAATATGTTTTAAAAGTGAAATGGACCAAACCTTAAAATGGAGATTTTAGGTTATGTAAAAGTTTAAAATGGAGATCTTAAATCCATAACATGTAAATTGGTTCAATTGTGTTTTTGAATAAAAAGGTTTATTAAAAACGCTCTAACTTTAAAATTGGATTTTAAATGAACCAAACAATTTAAAATGGAGATTTGAAATATTTTTGAAGAATTTTTTTTTTCAAAAAAAAAATTAAGAGTTCTTTTGACGCGTGTAGTTACATGGTACTAAGAGTTTGGAAATTATGTTTTGACGTTTTTTATCATAAGATGCTAAATTGTTTTATAAGTTTTTGTTATAAAATTCCAAACGTCAAAATTTTTGAAATTAGTGAAAAGGGTTTAAAATGGAGCTTTAAGACTCATCCAAACTCATAGTCTAAATGATAAAATGTTTATTATAAGACTATAAATGGTTCTTTATTGATCAATCATAAGTCTTAATATGTGATATTACTAAATTGATCATTTTTGGATTGATAAAAAAAAATGATTTTATTTTATCTAAAAGGAACCATATCTTAAAAATAAAGTTTTTATAGTACCATGTAATATTGGATGCATGCAATAACTCTTAATACTAAAAATGTTTTCAAAACTATAATTATAGAACATATGAATCCCTCTTACAAGGCAAGTCTATGCCGTCCTTTTGAGAGACACTCATTTCATCACTATGGCACCCTTGTGGGATAAAGGTCACCTAACCGCTTGGATTGTCTTGTGATGAATGAGGTGATTCTTGTGTCATTGTGGGATAAAGGTCACCTAACCACATTGATATGATTTTCACACGTTGTCTCAAGTAGGATGACTTGATCGGGAATCTTTTGTGATAAAGGTCACCTAAGCAAAAGAGACCCGAGGCAAAGATGGGATCAAACATGCCAAATTGACAAAAGTTGTTAAGGATCCCATACCACTAGAAAGTTACATCTTGATGTAATTGGTAAGCGTTGCCTACCTTGTTGGATTGAATATATGGGATAAAGGTCACCTAACCGTTTGTTCGTTTCGCAACTTGGATTCTAGATTTGACTAAATAATGTTTAAGAAACACAAGAGGGTATTATTTGAGTCAAATATTAAAAATTGAAAATACTAAATGAATTTTGTTATTTTGTAGATGAATCAAAATACCGCGATTGACCCATCCTTAAGAGCTTTTCTTATGCAAGAAAGGCTAAAAGAACAAAATTTCCCTTCTTTGTTTTCAAGGTTGAGACTTGGTCTCAGACATAAAAGGATATCACACGTACTTTTTGTTCCCCTTCCGGAAGAACCTCCTCTTACCTCCACAGAGGCCCACAATGCATGGTTAAGGCATTGTAAAGATTCATATGATGTTTCATGCCTCATGATAGAAACCATGGATCCACTTTTACGAGAAAAGGTGGAGAGGTTTCCAGACACAACATATGACCTTATGGAGCGACTACGGCATTGTCACAAAGAGTTTGTGATAACTAAAATGCTTAAAATACGTTGGGAACTTCATCATACCAAGATGAAAGAAGACCAATCTGTGAGCTCTCATCTTGAAACCATGAGAATGCATTTGCACTACTTGGAGAAACTTTGCTATCCGTATCATGATACACTAGCCAAGAGTGCGATTCTCGGGTCGTTGAGCAAAAGATTCAATGGTTTTGAAGTGAATCTTGAGGAGTTTTCAATCTCGGAATTGTGTATGTTACTGGAAACATATGAGAGAAATCTTTCCGAATTTAGTGACTTCAAGTGTTGATCTCTAAGGAGAAGATTTTCCTTTGTGAAATAAAATCTTTTAGGTATCTATGAGATAGAAAGAACTTTTACCAGATGATGAAGATCCATTGAGATGGAAGGTTGGACCAATCACAAGGTCAAAAGCTAAGATGTTCAATGATGCTCTTAACGGTTTGATAAAATCCTGTCGGAAAGAATCAATCATCAATTCATCAAGTAGCCAAGGAAACCTTCGAATTTTGATCCGAATTGAAAGCCAAGATTAGCCCAAGGCTTGGTATCCCAAGTTGTGATTATTTCATCTAAATATCACCCAAGTCCAAGAAAAATTCGGCCAAGTCTACACATGGCCCATGTTTTAGTCATAAATCATTCATTTCAAATCCAAATGGACTCAAATCAAAGCCCACTTAAAGAGTACTCCTTTTCCTACATTTTAATAAGGATCCAAGCCCAAAATAAAGGTGGAATTTCGTCCATGAATCTGCCCAACAATAGATCCAAGTTCAAGTAACTCATAGCATTGAATTAGAAGGCATTTTGAAGGGTCCTATCATTATGAAGTCATTTACTTAAAAGATTTTAGAAGGTTGCCTCAATTATTGTCTAGAATTTATTTGAGTCCTTTGATTTGTCTTGTGTATCCTATAAATAGGTTATCTTTGTAATCTTTTGAAAACACTTTTGATTTGAATGAAATTGTGAGTTTTAAACTCTTTTTGTTCTTTGTGAACTATAGAACTTATCAAGTCTTCTTGCTTGTGGCGTTCAATACTTATCAATCAACTTGGTGGGTTGATTGTGGCGTATCTTATACCAAGGTTCTTGTCTCACTATAGACAACGGGTCGCGGTTTCACCATTGCTATCTCGGGCAACCAATAGACGGTCGGGAAAAACACATCAAAGTCTCATCGTACATAATTAGACTAATTGGGTCGTAATGAGTCCTATTTGACCTTAATGGCTCTATTTGAGGTATAACGGGCCATAATGGTCTGTATTGCTTCGGTATTGGTTCATTTTGGTCTTATTGGATATAATGGGTTTACGTCTCCTTATTAAGTCTGATTGGTTGTGATGAGACTAAGTGGGTCAAAATGAGCCTAATTTGACCTTATTGGCCCTACATATAAGGTATAACACAAGTGGTATGTTGTGACTCGTAACTGGTTCATCTTGGTCTTAGTGCATATAATGGATTTGTGTCTCCGTAATGGGACTATGTGGGTCATAATGAGCCTGATTTGACCTTATTGGCTCCAATTGAGGTATAACGGGTCGTAGTTATCTGTAATGCTCGTTATTGGATCATTTTGGTCTTAGTGTGTATAATTGGTTTGTGTCTCCTTAACGAGTCTTATTCTTGTACTAGGACTAAATGGGTCTAAAAGAGTCTGATTTGACTTTAAGGGCTCTAATTGAGCTATAACGGGTCATAGTGGTTCGAAATGCTGCAGCTATTGGGTCATTTTGGTCTTTGTGGGTATGATTGGCCGTAATGGGACTAAGTGGGTAATAATGACTCTAATTTGACCTTATTGGCTCTAATTGAGGTATAACGGGTGTAAGTTGTCCGTAATGGCTCATAATTGGTTCATTTTTTTTCTTTGCGGGTATAATGCGTTTGTGTCTCCCTAAGGAGTCTAATTGTTCGTAATAGGAGTATGTGGGTTATAATGAAACCGATTTAACCTCACTGCCTCTAATTGAGTTATAACGAGTCATAAAGGTCTGAAATGCTTCGCTATGGGGTCATTTTGGTCTTAGTGGGTGTAATTAGATTTTTTGAGCGGAAACTGAGGGTTTTTGCCTCCTTATTGAGCCTGATTGGTCGTAATGGGACAAAGTGGGTCATAATGAGTCTGATTTAACCTTATTGGTTCTAATTGAGGTAAAACGGGTCTAAGTGATCCGTAATGGCTCAAAATTGGTTCATTTTGGTCTTAGTGGATATAATGGGTTTGTGTCTCCTTACCGAGTCTAATTGGTAATAACAGGACTAAGTGGGCCATAATGAGTCCGATTTAACTCTAATGGCTCTAATTGAGGTATAACGAATCATAGTTGTCTAGAATGCTTCGTTTTTGGTTCATTTTGGTCTTAGTGGGTATAATGGTTTTGTGTCTTCTTACCAAGTCTCATTGTTCGTAATTTGACTAAGTGGGTCATAATGAGCCCGATTGGACTTTATGGGCTCTAATAGAGGTATAACGAGTCATGGAGATCTGAAATTCTTCGCTATTAGTTCATTTTGGTCTTAATGGGTATAATGGGTTTTTGTCTCCTTAATGAGCCTGATTGGTCGTAATGGGACTAAGTGGGTCAAAATGAGCCTGATTTGAACTTATTGGCCCTAAATGAGGAATAACGTCTAAGGGGTCCGTAATGGCTCGTAATTGGTTCAACTTGGTCGTAATGGGACTAAGTGGGTCAAAATGAGTCTGATTTGAAGTTTTTTGCTCTACTTGACTTATAACGGATCTTAGTGGTCCGTAATGGCTCATAATTGGTTCATTTTGGTTTTAGTAAGTATAATAGGTTTGTGTCCCCTTACCGAGTCTAATTGTTCGTAATACGACTATGTGGGTCATAATGAGTCCGATTTGACCTTATTGCCTCTGATTGAAGTATAACGGGTCATAGTGGTCCGTAATGCTTCGTTAGTTGTTCATTTTGATCTTGGTGGCTATAATGGATTTGTGTCTCCTTAAGGAGTCACATTGTTCATAATTAGACTAAGTGGGCCATAATGAGTCCGATTTGACCTTATTGTTCTAATTGAGGTATAACGAGTCATAGTGGTTCGTAATGTTTCACTATTGGTTAATTTTGGGCTTAGTGGGTATAATGGATTTGTGTCTCCTTAACGAGTCTAATTGGTCGTAATAGGACTCAGTGGGTGAAACTGAGTCCGATTTGACATTGTTCGCTCTAATGGAGGCATAATGGGTCATAGTGGTCCGTAATTCTTCGCTATTGTTTCAATAGGGTCTTAGTGGGTGTAAGGGATTTGTGTCTCCTTAACAAGTCTGATGAGAACCCATCCAACGACCCAGATGATGAAGATCCATTGAGATGGAAGGTTGGACCAATCACAAGGTCAAAAGCTAAGATGTTCAATGATGCTCTTAACGGTTTGATAAAATCCTGTCGGAAAGTATCAATCATCAATTCATCAAGTAGCCAAGGAAACCTTCGAATTTTGATCCGAATTGAAGGCCAAGATTAGCCCAAGGCTTGGTATCCCAAGTTGTGATTATTTCATCTAAATATCACCCAAGTCCAAGAAAAATTCGGCCAAGTCTACACATGGCCCATGTTTTAGTCATAAATCATTCATTTCAAATCCAAATGGACTCAAATCAAAGCCCACTTAAAGAGTACTCCTTTTCCTACATTTTAATAAGGATCCAAGCCCAAAATAAAGGTGGAATTTCGTCCATGAATCTGCCCAACAATAGATCCAAGTTCAAGTAACTCATAGCATTGAATTAGAAGGCATTTTGAAGGGTCCTATCATTATGAAGTCATTTACTTAAAAGATTTTAGAAGGTTGCCTCAATTATTGTCTAGAATTTATTTGAGTCCTTTGAGCCTGTCTTGTATGGTCGATATTTTGTCGGTAGTCTCCCGTATAATATCAGGCCCAAACAATTGACTGTCACCAATTTCCACCCAACTAAGTGGAGATCGACACTTACGTCCATAAAGAGCTTCGTATGGCGCGCATTGAATACTGGTATGGTAGTTGTTGTTGTAGGAAAATTCAATCAATGGTAAGTGCTTATCCCAGCTACCTCCGAAGTCTATAGCACAAGCGCATAACATGTCTTCCAGAGTTTGGATGGTCCTTTCAGATTGACCATCCGTTTGAGGATGATAAGCAGTGCTCAAATCCAACCTGGTACCCAGAGCTTTCTGAAACGCTTGCCAAAATCGAGAAGTGAAACGACTGTCTCGGTCTGAAATGATGGATAGTGGTACTCCATGTCGAGAGACAATTTCATCAATGTATACTTGTGCCAATCTTTCCATTTTGAAATCCTCTCGGATAGGAAGAAAATGCGCGGATTTTGTAAGTCTATCCACAATGACCCAAATTGCATCATTACCTCTTCCTGTTCTTGGTAACTTTGTGATGAAATCCATGGATACTTGGTCCCATTTCCATTGAGGTATCTCCGGCTGCTGCAAGAGTCCAGATGGCTTTTGATGCTCTGCTTTAACTTTAGCACAGGTCAAACATTTACTCACAAATCCAGCAATGTCTTTCTTCATTCCCGGCCACCAATAATATTCTTTTAGATCCTTGTACATCTTGTCGGCTCCCGGGTGAATCGAATACTTCGATTGGTGCGCTTCTTCCAGGATTGACATCCGCAGACCTTCCACTTTTGGTATCCAGACCTTATTCTTGAAATATTGTACCCCATCTGATCGGGTTTCAAATTCTTTTTCTGACTGATGAAGCACTTCATTCTTTAGATTCTCCTCCTTCAGTGCCTCTTTTTGAGCTTCACAGATTTGTGTTTTGAGGCTCGTTTGTACCAACATTCCCATAGCTCGTACTCTTGTTGGTTTTACCTTCTCCTTCCTACTCAATGCGTCTGCTACTACGTTGGCTTTTCCGGGATGATACTTTATCTCACAATCGTAGTCACTGAGTAGTTCCACCCATCTTCGTTGTCTCATGTTTAACATTTTCTGATCAAAGATATGTTGGAGGCTTTTGTGATCAGTGTAAACGATACACTTGGTACCATAAAGATAATGCCTCCAAATCTTTAAAGCGAATACCACTGCTCCTAACTCCAAATCATGAGTGGTATAATTCTTTTCATGAACTTTAAGTTGTCTTGAGGCATAAGCTATAACTTTATCTCTTTGCATCAATACACATCCCAAACCTTGATGTGATGCATCGCAATATACCACAAAATTTTCTGTACCTTCTGGTAACGCTAGAATTGGTGCGTTGCATAACTTATGCTTCAGCGTTTGAAATGCCTCCTCCTGTTTTTCTCCCCAATCAAACTTCTTATCTTTTTGGGTTAGCGAAGTGAGTGGTTGAGCAATCTTGGAAAAATTTTCGATAAATCGTCGATAATAACCTGCCAGGCCCAGAAATTGACGAATTTCCATTGGTGTCTTAGGAGTTTCCCACTTTTTAATGGCCTCAACCTTTGCTGGATCAACATGAATCCCTTTCTTATTAACCACATGACCCAGAAAATGTACTTCTCGAAGCCAAAATTCACACTTGGAGAACTTGGCGTACAATTTCTGTTCCTTAAGCAATTCCAACATCAACTTCAGGTGTTGTTCGTGGTCCTTCTTGCTTCGCGAATAAATCAAAATATCATCTATAAACACGATCACGAACTTGTCCAAGTATGGTCGGCAGACTCTGTTCATCAAGTCCATGAAAACTGCTGGAGCGTTTGTCAGTCCGAAGGGCATAACTAGAAATTCATAGTGACCGTAACGAGTTCTAAACGCCGTTTTGCCGATGTCTTCTTCACGAACTCTCATTTGATGATATCCGGACCGTAAGTCAATCTTTGAAAAGTACGATGCGCCTTGCAATTGATCAAATAAATCGTCGATTCGGGGAAGTGGGTATCGATTCTTTAAGGTCAGCTTATTGAGTTCCCTATAATCAATACACATTCGGAACGTCCCGTCCTTCTTTTTAACAAAAAGTACTGGTGCTCCCCAAGGTGAAGAGCTAGGCCTAATAAATCCCTTGTCGAGTAGCTCTTGCAGTTGTTCTGACAGTTCTTGCATCTCAGAAGGTGCCAAACGGTACGGTGCCTTGGCCACCGGTGCAGCTCCTGGAACCAAATCGATACGGAATTCGACTTGTCTCGGTGGAGGTAATCCAGGTAACTCCTCGGGAAATACTTCAGGAAATTCTTGGACTACCGGAATATCTTGCAAACGTTTCTGCTTAGGTTCTTTACTTATTACATGCGCCAGAAATGCGTCACATTCTTTCCTCAGGTACTTCCGCATTTTCATACAAGACACCATCTTCAGTTTTCTCTTAGATTTTTCTCCAGGTACTATAAGTACATCTCCTCCCGGTAACGGGATTCGGAGAATCTTCTCGGAACAACTTATCTCCGCATGGTTCTTTGACAACCAATCCATGCCCACGACTATATCAAAGCTACCTAGCCTTATTGGGATTAAATCTATTTTGAATTCCTTTTCAGCTAGACTTAGAGTACAATTTGGAAGTACATCTTTGACCCTAATTTCTTGCCCATTAGCAAACTCAATGACATAGTCTTCTTTTAATTTTTGTGTCATTTGATTAACTTTCGGTCTAAAATTTAACGACACAAAACTTTTATCTGCTCCAGAATCAAATAGTACAGATGCGGAGTGATTGTTTAAGAGAAACATACCTGTAATCACATTTGGGTCCCGCCTTGCTTCTTCCGCCCCAATTTCAAACACTCGGCCTCTTGCTTGGCCCCTTTGATCCCTCTGTCCAACTGGCCGAATCTGATTCGCATTCGCCCTTCTGTTCACCCTGGGACAGTTGTTTTTGAAATGATCCGGGCTCCCGCATTCGAAACAAACTCTCCTTCCTCCAGCCTTGCAATCTTTCTCGTAATGACCTCCTCGGTGGCACTTGCGACAAATAATACAGTTTCCGACATGTGGCCTATTACACTTGTCACATCTTGGATATGTCCCTTTTCCCTTATCGGCTGCCTGCACCTGAACCCCATAGTTACCCGTGATCCTCCGATCCTTTCCCCTCCTTCGGTCATCCTGCCTCCTTAAACCCTCTTCAACTTTCCTCTTTCCTTTGGCTTTGTCGCTAGAGAAAAGTCCTGAACGAATTGCATTATTGTGAGCTTCGTTGCTAAATCCACAGCATCTTGAAGAGTTTTCGGTTTTCCCGAAGTTACGTCTCCTCTAATTTCCGGTGCTAATCCCCAGATGTACCTGTCAACTCGATTTTCTTCTGGTGTTACCAGATGTGGTACAATTTTCGCCAACTCATTGAATCGTGCCGTGTATGAATCTACATCATTGCCTTTCATCTCATGATCCCAGAATTCTGCCTGCAACTTCTGCATTTCACTCCTTGAACAGTATTCCCCTTTTATCATCTCTTTGAACTCGTCCCATGTCAATCCATTTGCTGCAACTCTTCCTCTCGTTTGCACTTGGGTGTTCCACCAAGTCAGTGCTCTCCCTTGTAATAAACAAGTTGCAAATTCTACCTTCTTAGTTTTCGGACATTTACTAATATGAAGGACAGACTCCATTCCTTCTATCCAAGACAGTAATCCAACTGCTCCTTCAGTACCATGGAATTCCTTTGGATTACAAGTCCTAAAGGTCTTATATGTACATTCTCTTTCAACGTTAACACCAACTCCTGGTTGGTTAGGTGGATTTGCATTTAATCCCGCTGCTATCTGGCTAACTACGGCAGGGAGTGTTGCAAGAATTTGTTCGTTTACAAGCCGAGCAATCTCGGGGTCTTCCCTTCTTGGCGGCATCGTTCTAATTGCAAATTTTTTTTTAAAGTCTAATTAAATTCCATTCCACCATACAAACATGACACGATAAATAAATCATAAAGAATACATTCCTAAAGACTTAGAATCATGCATAACAAAATTTAATCATTAAGCACATGATAATATCCTTTAATAATCAAAAATGTCATGCGAACTCACAAACAAAACATGCTTTATGTCTTTGAATTGAAAAGTTTCTATTTTTAGTAACTTTTAGCGTACCCGATCCATGTCTCCATTATGCACACTCAAATTAAACAAAGGTGATCAAGCTTTGCCTAAGTTAGGGTGTGATTACGAAAGACACATCTTAGTCATGCTAGGGATGTACTCGGGTTCGTAATTTCGTTTGTAAAATAAAATAATAATTTTTTTTATACGGTTATAGTGTATGGTTTTGTATAAAACCGGTATTCTCTATAACCCGTGGCTCTGATACCAAATCTGTCACACCCCGCTAAAGCGGAAACACGGGGTATAACAGTTTTCGATAAACAATCCACAAGCATAAAGTTCAACCACCATACATTTAATAAAAATATATTACAAAGTTTAGTAGTAGAAAGTTTATCGTGAAATTACAATCCCGAGATATTTCAAGATAGCATTGTCCAAAAGTTTGTACATCCCCCAAGCATATTCGGATCATACGCAGAACGACCCTAAAAATTTACCTTCTTGATTTCCTGAAAAGCATGTACAAAAATATGGTCAACTACGAGAGTTGGTGAGTTCACAGGTTTTAAATATGCACAAAACATTTTATATGCAAGATTTGATAGTTGGAGCGTGTTCGTGCTCAAAAGCTTAACTTGAATACTTAGAGCAAATACGTGCTCAAATACTTGGAGCATATCCGTGCTCATTAGCTTAACTTGAAAATTTCATGAGTATTGCTTTACGTATGACTTGAGTCGGTATAACTTAAACTTGGTTGAGCCACTACTAAACCGTCCCCGACCCTTGCTTTTGCCCCGTGTGCCTTGACTCAGAGGTGGTCTCAAGCGCCACATGTTCAATCACTTCTCTAGTATAGTGCACTCCTAGCTCGTCAGTTGTAAGAAGTGGGGTTGGTCAAGCCCAAATAGCGCTATCCACTAATACTATAGGCCCAATTTTCTGGGTTAATAGTAGTGTCGTCTGGGGACTAACTCTTAAATACTCAACATACCAACTATTTAGCGTCATACATCTTACTTTTTAAAATGCTTGAAAACAAGCCTTGGCGACTTAACAGCGCAAAACATTTCAATTAACTCATGAATCATTAAAATCGTACTTAAGCATGCTTTTCACCCCAAAATACGTAAAACGATAAAAGAGGGGCTGTGAATACTCACCTTGAGAGTGAACTTGGAAACTTAATGATAGTGCTCAAAATAGGTGCCGCTTCCTTGGTTTCCTATAGTGAAGGTTGCCATAGAGGAAAATATATTAATACCCGTTCCTATGTCCAAATGACCCGTCCCAATAACTTGTAGCATGCTTTTGAGGTATCAATTCTTTGAATTAGCCCATAATCCTTATATGGGTGTAAACCTAACTCAAAATCCTATCATTTGGAAAAAGATTCACTTAATTTGGGATAAGAAATGAGGAAGTTATGGCCTCCACAAGATAGGTGTTTGAATCTGTCTTCACTGGACAGATTGCACCATTTTCTTGTAAAATCCATTTAAGTGCTCAATTCATCTCCAAAATTAGTGTTTTTGGACTTTTTAGAAAGCTAACACCTTAAATTAAAGTCTATAAGCAAAAAGCCCAAATTTTGACATGTAGAACATGATTTATGCATGTTGGAAGTAGGTCTATTTTCTGGACAGCAAATCTGCAGAAAGTTAAGATTATGACATTTTGAAATGGTGATCATTTTCCCATTGGTTTAATAAAATAACCATATGTTATCACACCATAATCAATCATCACATATTCTTGAGATGAAAACCTTTTGATTTATGGACTCATAGCAATCTTTAGATGCTCATCCAATACCCATATGAACAATATACTAACTAAAGTGATATAAACATCACTTTTATGTTCTTAATCATTTGGATTTGAGAATTTCCATCTTAAGAACATATGTAAGTTGAACTATTCTTCATGCAAACATAATCACTATACTATTATCATCAATACTTCAAACTTTATATGCATGCATTCTTTAAGTGAAAGAATAAACCACTAATGTATCAAAATTCTTTATGCATGAACATCAAACCAAGATTCTTGATGAAAACCAATTTCTTTCTTTGATATTGAAATCAAAACTTGCAACATAACATTGTATCTACCAAAAGTAATCCATTTCATGAACAAAAATCCAATTTTCATAACCTCATCATGCATAATTTCAATATTTCAAGTTAAAACCAAAAATACCTAAATGTAGACAATAAAAGTAGGTTTTTGGATGATACCTTGTGAAATTGATGTGCAAACTTTGTTATAATCTTCAATTTGATGTTCAATTTCTTGATTATTCTCTTGAATTAGCTTGATTTTTGAAATTGATATGGAGATGGGTTGGGGAGGGGGTTCGGCCGATGTAGGGAGAGAGAGAGGGAGATGAAGGGTGTTTTTGATTTAAAATGAGATAATGAGCTCCTTTCTTGTTTTTAAATAAAATGGTTTTTAAAAAAAAATAAATATATATAATGACTAATTTTTATTATCATGACAAGTGTCCATGACTAATTAAAGGAATAATAAAAAAAATTTAATTAAAATACTTAGTCTATTTCATTAAAATATCAGATATATTCGAGAACCGAAATACCCGATTCTCAATTTTTGCTTAAAACAACTTATATAAAAAAAATGAAAGTATTTCAACTAAAATAATAATATTTTTGGCATTTCTAAATTGTGACGGTCAGTTACTGGACTGTTCCGGGCATTCTACGCAACCTCCTAAATTTTTAGGAAACTTTTATCTTAAAAATTTTATGCAATTTAAGGAGTGGCAAATACTTAAATCTTAATTTTTATTAACTTAGAAATTAACCTGAGCACTAATCTTGACGGTTGTCACAAATAATGACTTTAATTTGACCTTATTGGCTCTAATTGAGGTATAACGGGTGTAAGTTGTCCGTAATGGCTCATAATTGGTTCATTTTTTTTCTTTGCGGGTATAATGTGTTTGTGTCTCCCTAAGAGTCTAATTGTTCGTAATAGGAGTATGTGGGTTATAATGAAACCGATTTGACCTCACTCGCTCTAATTGAGTTATAACGAGTCATAAAGGTCTGAAATGCTTCGCTATGGGGTCATTTTGGTCTTAGTGGGTATAATTGGATTTTTTGAGCGGAAACTGAGGGTTTTTGTCTCCTTATTGAGCCTGATTGGTCGTAATGGGACAAAGTGGGTCATAATGAGTCTGATTTAACCTTATTGGTTCTAATTGAGGTAAAACGGGTCTAAGTGTTCCGTAATGGCTCAAAATTGGTTCATTTTGGTCTTAGTGGGTATAATGGGTTTGTGTCTCCTTACCGAGTCTAATTGGTAATAACAGGACTAAGTGGGCCATAATGAGTCCGATTTAACTCTAATGGCTCTAATTGAGGTATAACGAATCATAGTTGTCTAGAATGCTTCGTTTTTGGTTCATTTTGGTCTTAGTGGGTATAATGGTTTTGTGTCTTCTTACCAAGTCTCATTGTTCGTAATTTGACTAAGTGGGTCATAATGAGCCCGGTTGGACTTTATTGGCTCTAATAGAGGTATAACGAGTCATGGAGATTTGAAATTCTTCGCTATTAGTTCATTTTGGTCTTAATGGGTATAATGGGTTTTTGTCTCCTTAATGAGCCTGATTGGTCGTAATGGGGCTAAGTGGGTCAAAATGAGCCTGATTTGAACTTATTGGCCCTAAATGAGGAATAACGTCTAAGGGGTCCGTAATGGCTCGTAATTGGTTCAACTTGGTCGTAATGGGACTAAGTGGGTCAAAATGAGTCTGATTTGAATTTTTTTGCTCTACTTGACTTATAACGGATCTTAGTGGTCCATAATGGCTCATAATTGGTTCATTTTGGTCTTAGTAAGTATAATAGGTTTGTGTCCCCTTAACGAGTCTAATTGTTCGTAATACGACTATGTGGGTCATAATGAGTCCGATTTGACCTTATTGCCTCTGATTGAAGTATAACGGGTCATAGTGGTCCGTAATGCTTCGTTAGTTGTTCATTTTGATCTTGGTGGCTATAATGGATTTGTGTCTCCTTAAGGAGTCACATTGTTCATAATTAGACTAAGTGGGCCATAATGAGTCCGATTTGACCTTATTGTTCTAATTGAGGTATAACGAGTCATAGTGGTTCGTAATGTTTCACTATTGGTTAATTTTGGGCTTAGTGGGTATAATGGATTTGTGTCTCCTTAACGAGTCTAATTGGTCGTAATAGGACTCAGTGGGTGAAACTGAGTCCGATTTGACATTGTTCGCTCTAATGGAGGCATAATGGGTCATAGTGGTCCGTAATTCTTCGCTATTGGTTCATTTGGGTCTTAGTGGGTGTAAGGGATTTGTGTCTCCTTAACAAGTCTGATGAGAACCCATCCAACGACCCAAATGATGAAGATCCATTGAGATGGAAGGTTGGACCAATCACAAGGTCAAAAGCTAAGATGTTCAATGATGCTCTTAACGGTTTGATAAAATCCTGTCGGAAAGAATCAATCATCAATTCATCAAGTAGCCAAGGAAACCTTCGAATTTTGATCCGAATTGAAGGCCAAGATTAGCCCAAGGCTTGGTATCCCAAGTTGTGATTATTTCATCTAAATATCACCCAAGTCCAAGAAAAATTCGGCCAAGTCTACACATGGCCCATGTTTTAGTCATAAATCATTCATTTCAAATCCAAATGGACTCAAATCAAAGCCCACTTAAAGAGTACTCCTTTTCCTACATTTTAATAAGGATCCAAGCCCAAAATAAAGGTGGAATTTCGTCCATGAATCTGCCCAACAATAGATCCAAGTTCAAGTAACTCATAGCATTGAATTAGAAGGCATTTTGAAGGGTCCTATCATTATGAAGTCATTTACTTAAAAGATTTTAGAAGGTTGCCTCAATTATTGTCTAGAATTTATTTGAGTCCTTTGATTTGTCTTGTGTATCCTATAAATAGGTTATCTTTGTAATCTTTTGAAAACACTTTTGATTTGAATGAAATTGTGAGTTTTAAACTCTTTTTGTTCTTTGTGAACTATAGAACTTATCAAGTCTTCTTGCTTATGGCGTTCAATACTTATCAATCAACTTGGTGGGTTGATTGTGGCGTATCTTATACCAAGGCTCTTGTCTCACTATAGACAACGGGTCGCGGTTTCACCATTGCTATCTCGGGCAACCAATAGACGGTCGGGAAAAACACATCAAAGTCTCATCGTACATAATTAGACTAATTGGGTCGTAATGAGTCCTATTTGACCTTAATGGCTCTATTTGAGGTATAACGGGCCATAATGGTCTGTATTGCTTCGGTATTGGTTCATTTTGGTCTTATTGGATATAATGGGTTTACGTCTCCTTATTAAGTCTGATTGGTTGTGATGAGACTAAGTGGGTCAAAATGAGCCTAATTTGAACTTATTGGCTCTAAATATAAGGTATAACAGGTCTAAGTGGTATGTTGTGACTCGTAACTGGCTCATCTTGGTCTTAGTGCATATAATGGATTTGTGTCTCCGTAACGAGTCTAATTAGCCGTAATGGGACTATGTGGGTCATAATGAGTCCGATTTGACCTTATTGGCTCCAATTGAGGTATAACGGGTCGTAGTTATCTGTAATGCTCGTTATTTGATCATTTTGGTCTTAGTGTGTATAATTGGTTTGTGTCTCCTTAGCGAGTCTTATTCTTCGTACTAGGACTAAATGGGTCTAAAAGAGTCTGATTTGACTTTAATGGCTCTAATTGAGCTATAACGGGTCATAGTGGTTCGAAATGCTGCAACTATTGGGTCATTTTGGTCTTTGTGGGTATGATTGGCCGTAATGGGACTAAGTGGGTAATAATGACTCTAATTTGACCTTATTGGCTCTAATTGAGGTATAACGGGTGTAAGTTGTCCGTAATGGCTCATAATTGGTTCATTTTTTTTCTTTACGGGTATAATGTGTTTGTGTCTCCCTAAGGAGTCTAATTGTTCGTAATAGGAGTATGTGGGTTATAATGAAACCGATTTGACCTCACTGGCTCTAATTGAGTTATAACGAGTCATAAAGGTCTGAAATGCTTCGCTATGGGGTCATTTTGGTCTTAGTGGGTATAATTGGATTTTTTGAGCGGAAACTGAGGGTTTTTGTCTCCTTATTGAGCCTGATTGGTCGTAATGGGACAAAGTGGGTCATAATGAGTCTGATTTAACCTTATTCGCTCTAATTGAGGTAAAACGGGTCTAAGTGATCCGTAATGGCTCAAAGTTGGTTCATTTTGGTCTTAGTGGGTATAATGGGTTTGTGTCTCCTTACCGAGTCTAATTGGTAATAACAGGACTAAGTGGGCCATAATGAGTCCGATTTAACTTTATTGGCTCTAATTGAGGTATAACGAATCATAGTTGTCTATAATGCTTCGTTTTTGGTTCATTTTGGTCTTTAGTGGGTATAATGGTTTTGTATCTTCTTACCAAGTCTCATTGTTCGTAATTTGACTAAGTGGGTCATAATGAGCCCGATTGGACTTTATGGGCTCTAATAGAGGTATAACGAGTCATGGAGATCTGAAATTCTTCGCTATTAGTTCATTTTGGTCTTAATGGGTATAATGGGTTTTTGTCTCCTTAATGAGCCTGGTTGGTCGTAATGGGACTAAGTGGGTCAAAATGAGCCTGATTTGAACTTATTGGCCCTAAATGAGGAATAGCGTCTAAGGGGGTCCGTAATGGCTCGTAATTGGTTCAACTTGGTCGTAGTGGGTATAATGAGTCTGATTTGAAGTTTTTTGCTCTACTTGACTTATAACGGATCTTAGTGGTCCGTAATGGCTCATAATTGGTTCATTTTGGTCTTAGTGAGTGTAATAGGTTTGTGTCCCCTTAACGAGTCTAATTGTTCGTAATACGACTATGTGGGTCATAATGAGTCCGATTTGACCTTATTGCCTCTAATTGAAGTATAACGTGTCATAGTGGTCCGTAATGCTTCGTTAGTCGTTCATTTTGATCTTGGTGGCTATAATGGATTCGTGTCTCCTTAAGGAGTCACATTGTTCATAATTAGACTAAGTGGGCCATAAAGAGTCCGATTTGACCTTATTGGCTCTAATTGAGGTATAACGAGTCATAGTGGTTCGTAATGTTTCACTATTGGTTCATTTTGGGCTTAGTGGGTATAATAGGTTTGTGTCTCCTTAACGAGTCCAATTGGTTGTAATAGGACTCAGTGGGTGAAACTGAGTCCGATTTGACATTGTTCGCTCTAATGGAGGCATAATGGGTCATAGTGGTCCGTAATTCTTCGCTATTGGTTCATTTGGGTCTTAGTGGGTGTAAGGGATTCGTGTCTTCTTAAAAAGTCTCATCGTACATAATTAGACTAATTGGGTCGTAATGAGGCCTATTTGACTTTAATGGCTCTATTTGAGGTATAACGGGCCATAATGGTCTGTATTGCTTCGGTATTGGTTCATTTTGGTCTTATTGGATATAATGGGTTTACGTCTCCTTATTACGTCTGATTGGTCGTGATGAGACTAAGTGGGTCAAAATGAGCCTAATTTGACCTTATTGGCTCTAAATATAAGGTATAACAGGTCTAAGTGGTATGTTGTGACTCGTAACTGTTCATCTTGGTCTTAGTGCATATAATGGATTTGTGTCTCCGTAACGAGTCTAATTAGCCGTAATGGGACTATGTGGGTCATAATGAGTCCGATTTGACCTTATTGGCTCCAATTGAGGTATAACGGGTCGTAGTTATCTGTAATGCTCGTTATTGGATCATTTAGGTCTTACTGTGTATAATTGGTTTGTGTCTCCTTAACGAGTCTTATTCTTCGTACTAGGACTAAATGGGTCTAAAAGAGTCTGATTTGACTTTAATGGCTCTAATTGAGCTATAACGGGTCATAGTGGTTCGAAATACTGCAGCTATTGGGTCGTTTTGGTCTTTGTGGGTATGATTGGTCGTAATGGGACTAAGTGGGTAATAATGACTCTAATTTGACCTTATTGGCTCTAATTGAGGTATAACGGGTGTAAGTTGTCCGTAATGGCTCATAATTGGTTCATTTTTTTTCTTTACGGGTATAATGTGTTTGTGTCTCCCTAAGGAGTCTAATTGTTCGTAATAGGAGTATGTGGGTTATAATGAAACCGATTTGACCTCACTAGCTCTAATTGAGTTATAACGAGTCATAAAGGTCTGAAATGCTTCGCTATGGGGTCATTTTGGTCTTAGTGGGTATAATTGGACTTTTTGAGCGGAAACTGAGGGTTTTTGTCTCCTTATTGAGCCTGATTGGTCGTAATGGGACAAAGTGGGTCATAATGAGTCTGATTTAACCTTATTGGCTCTAATTGAGGTAAAACGGGTCTAAGTGATCCGTAATGGCTCATAATTGGTTCATTTTGGTCTTAGTGGGTATAATGGGTTTGTGTCTCCTTACCGAGTCTAATTGGTAATAACAGGACTAAGTGGGCCATAATGAGTCCGATTTAACTTTATTGGCTCTAATTGAGGTAAAACGAATCATAGTTGTCTATAATGCTTCGTTTTTGGTTCATTTTGGTCTTAGTGGGTATAATGGTTTTGTGTCTTCTCACCAAGTCTCATTGTTCGTAATTTGACTAAGTGGGTCATAATGAGCCCGATTGGACTTTATGGGCTCTAATAGAGGTATAACGAGTCATGGAGATCTGAAATTCTTCGCTATTAGTTCATTTTGGTCTTAATGGGTATAATGGGTTTTTGTCTCCTTAATGAGCCTGATTGGTCGTAATGGGACTAAGTGGGTCAAAATGAGCCTGATTTGAACTTGTGGGCCCTAAATGAGGAATAACGTCTAAGGGGGTCCGTAATGGCTCGTAATTGGTTCAACTTGGTCGTAGTGGGTATAATGAGTCTGATTTGAAGTTTTTTGCTCTACTTGACTTATAACGGATCTTAGTGGTCCGTAATGGCTCATAATTGGTTCATTTTGGTCTTAGTGAGTGTAATAGGTTTGTATGGTATAAGTGCCTACAAGTTAGATCTTCCGGGTGAGTATGGTATAAGTGCTACTTTTAATGTTACTGATCTATCTCCTTTTGTTTTTGATGAAGGTGTTGATTCGAGGACGAATCATGCCGAAGAGGGAGGGAATGATGGGGACCAAAGAAGGAAAAACGAGGAGCATGAATTAAATTTTCACAAGGATGGTTTCAAGCAATCATCATCAGAAAATGCTTTTGAGTACATGGTTGGGCCCATGACAAGAGCTAGAAGCAAAAGAATGAAGGAGGGCCTCAATCAATTTATCAAAGAAACCCAAGCCCAAGAAGAGTCCAAGTTACAAGAAGTCAAGCCCAAGATCATGACTATTTTGTTGATCAAAGATGGAGCCCATGATAAATAATTCTAGAAAGTTAAAAACAATTAATTATATAGTTTTGAATTTAGTGCTATTTTGAATGCTACTTTAAAGATGGATAGTTTGAAAGTCTAAGATAGTTAATTAAGCCTTTTTGTTTGCCATCCTCTTCATCTATAAATAGGAGGATTTGTTCTCATTGTAAGATCATCTTTTCTTGAAATATATTGAGAGGTTTATTCCTTTACATATTTGTTCTCTTGTGAACTTGTTTGGAATCTACAAAGTTAGGCTTTGTAATTTCCTTTAGACTTATCATTCGGGGTTTGATTTCCCTTGAGTGTGGCGTCTTTAGCTTTCGTTCTTCATTTACTTATTGTCATTTAAGGGTCTAGTTCACATAACTAAGGTTCTTAACCCATAAGTCATTTGAAGGGTGGAGTTTTAGTTAAGGTTCTCTCTCACAAGTTGAGTTTGGGTCTTAACTCCATTGAAAGAATCTTCAAACAACTTCTGTCACTCGTATCAATCATAAGTGATTCATTCAAATTTAGAAAACCAAGTCGTTGGTCATCTTTTACATGTTGGGTCGTATCAGTTTGGTATCAGAGCACAAGGTAATTTCTTGAACTTTATCCTTTTTTCTTCTTATTTTGTTTGGGCTAAACTTCGAAGTTGCAAAAAAAAAACAAAAAAAAAAACAAACAGACAAACAAACAAGCAATCAAAAAAAAAAAAGAAAAAAAAAGAACAAGAAAAAAAAACGGAAGCAAAAGAAGGAAAAAAAAGGGCCCATGGATATTTTATGTGTTCCATATAAACCTCACATTTAAACTATTTGCTACTCTAGCTTGTTATTTTTACCTCTCTTGCGTGTTCATTTCCTTCCCATCATTTATCCCTAGTCGTTTTCTTCATTTGTCTAAAGTTAATTCACTTTGTCTAATTTTTGTGGTTTCTTTGAATAGGTTCGCTTTAGAACAATATAAAGTGAAGGATTGAGTGGTAAAAGGCAAGTGTGTGACATCTTTGTTAAAAGCCATAATATTCAAGAGAGAAACACTTGGGGAGAGTATAGATTGGTTAGGTTTGGAAACATATTTGGGGGGGGGGGGATTAAGGGACGCGAGGCCATTGCATTTTCTGCTTCTTCTTTTTCTTAACTGTCATTAGGTATCATGGAAGGTAAACTATCAATGGAGCAAAAGGCGTACCAAGAACAGATTGCAAAATTTACCGAGACAATGAACATGGTTTTGACAAGATTAAACGACTTAGAGATGAGAAGTAACGATCGTCGAAACAATGATGAAGTACACCAAGAAGATGAAAGTGTACATGAATCTGAAGGATCTCATGGAACTAGAAGGGTTGATGGCAATCTTGGAAGCATCAAAATGAAAATCCCGGAGTTCAAAGGGAAAAGTGATCCAGAGGCTTATTTAGAGTGGGAAACGAAAGTTGAAAGGATCTTTGAAGTGCACAACTATTCGGAAGTGAAGAAGGTAAAACTTGCTGCCCTTGAGTTTTCTGGATATGCACTGACTTGGTGGGATCAAATGCAAGCTATAAGAAGGCGAGATGGAGAACAACCAATTACCACATGGAGACAAATGAAAACAATTATGAAAAAGAGGTTTGTTCCTTCGCACTATTATCGTGATTTATTTAAAAGGCTCCAAGGTATTACCCAGGGTTCCAAAAGTGTTGAAGACTATTACAAAGAGATGGAAATGGCAATGATAAGGGTAAATGTTGTGGAGGACGAGGAAGCAACTATGGCGCGGTTTCTTGGTGGCTTGAATAAACCAATTGCTGATGTTGTGGAACTACAACATTACGTGGATATGGAGGAGATGCTTCATAAAGCTGAAATGATTGAGAAGCAATTAAAAAAAAAGAATTTGGAGCCACGACGTTCCAACAATCCTAACTCTTCATGGAAAGGAGGATCAAGCACCTCATGGAAGAAAGATGATGGAAAGAAGTCCAACAATACAACTTCTTCGAAGGTATCTAATAACACTTCAAGCTCTAATAGTTTGGCTTCTAATTCATCTACTCCTGCTAGGAAAGTTACTTGTTTTAAGTGTTTGGGAAAAGGCCATATTGCTTCACAATGTCCCAATTCACGTGTGATGACCATTCAAGAGGATGGTTCTTACGCTAGTTCTAGTGATAAAGAAAAAGACAACCACGATGAGGCACCCCTATCTGAAGAAGGCTATGAAGAGGAGTTTGAGGCTGAAGATGGCCAATGTTTCGTGAATGTTCGTGCTTTGAATGCACAAGTTAAGATTGAAGAGGAGCAACAACAAAGACACAACATTTTTCATACGAAGGGTCGTATCAAAGATAAGGTATGTTTAATCATTATTGATGGTGGGAGTTGCACTAATGTTGCTAGTACTTACCTAGTTGAGAATCTGCATCTTCCTACTTTGAAGCATCATTCACCATATAAACTTCAATGGTTGAGTAATTGTGGAGAGATAAAGGTAACAAAACAAGTGCGTGTCACATTCTCGATTGGCAAGTATATGGATGAGGTGTTATGTGATGTGGTTCCGATGGATGCAAGTCATATGCTTTTGGGAAGGCCATGGAAGTTTGATAGGAGGGCTACTCATGATGGTTTCACAAATAAATATTCATTTGTAATGGACCGGAAAACTATTACTCTTGTTCCCCTTTCCCCACAACAGGTGTATGACTGTAATAAGCAGATGAAAGTTGAGAGAGAGAAAAGGAAAAAATTGAGAGAGCTACAAAAGCCAAGTAAAAGTAAGCAAGTAGAAAACACAAAAAAAGACAAGTCAGATGTGGTAGAAAATAGTGAGTCGAGTGAAAAGCCGAAGTTGGGAGGAGAAAAAGGCAATAACTTCTTTGCTACAATGAGAGATTTGGATAGGGCTTTCAACACTCGTAAGAGTGTGATTTTACTTGTTTTCCAAGATCATTCTCCTGTTCCACAAGAATTACCTAACCATTTGCCTTTGGAGTTTGTCTCAATGTTGCAGGATTTTGAGGATGTTTTTCCTGAAGAACTTCCTAATGGACTTCCCCCTATTAGAGGGATTGAGCATCAAGTCGATTTGATACCGGGGGCCATCATTCCAAATAGACCACCTATCGTGCGAACCCGGAGGAGACAAAGGAGTTGAGAAGGCAAGTGGATGAACTGTTGGCAAGAGGTCAAATTCGAGAATCCTTAAGCCCATGTGCTGTTCCGGTAATTCTCGTTCCTAAAAAAGATGGTTCTTGGCGTATGTGTGTCGATTGTAGGGCAATCAATAAGATTACTATTAAATATCGACATCCTATTCCAAGACTTGATGACATGCTTGATGATTTGTATGGAGCTACTTTGTTTTCAAAAATTGATCTTAAATCTGGTTATCACCAAATTCGTGTTAAAGAGGGTGATGAATGGAAAACTGCCTTTAAAACTAAGTTTGGTTTGTATGAGTGGTTAGTAATGCCATTTGGCTTAACTAATGCACCAAGCACGTTCATGAGATTGATGAACCATGTGCTTAGGGAATTTATTGGCAAGTTTGTGGTTGTTTATTTTGATGATATTCTGATTTATAGTAAGAACTTGATTGAACATCGTGAACATGTGCAAGTTGTGTTAAGTACCTAAAGAGCTGAGAAACTTTATGCTAATATGAAAAAGTGTACCTTTTGTGTGCACAAAGTTGTATTTCTTGGTTTTGTAGTGAGTGCACAAGGTATTCAAGTGGATGATGAGAAAGTGAAAGCCATCAAGGATTGGCCGACTCCTACAAATCCCTCCGAGGTGAGATCTTTTCATGGCTTGGCTAGTTTTTACAGGAGGTTTGTCAGAGATTTCTCAACAAAGGCTGCCCCTTTAAATGATTTGGTCAAAAATAATGTGAAGCTTGAATGGAGTCCTTCTCAAGATGAGGCATTTAATAGACTTAAACTTGATTTAACAACTGCACCCGTACTTGCATTGCCTGATTTTGGAAAGAGTTTTGAAGTTGAATGTGATGCATCTGGTATAGGAATAGGCGTCGTTTTAATGCAAGAAAGGCACCCTATTGCATACTTTAGTGAGAAGTTGAAAGGAGCTCATTTGAATTATCCTACTTATGACAAAGAGTTGTATGCTGTTGTGTGTGCTTTAGAAACTTGGCAACATTATTTGATGCCTAGGGAGTTCATTATTCACACTGATCATGAATCACTAAAGCACAAAGTAGGTTGAACAAAAGGCATGCTAGATGGGTTGCGTTCATTGAAACTTTTCCTTATGTCATTAAGTACAAACAAGGAAAAGAGAACATTGTCGCTGACACATTGTCTCGTAGACATGCTCTTCTCACGACACTTGGTACTAAATTGATGGGCTTTGAGTTCATCAAAGATTTGTATGATAGTGACCCTGATTTTTCGGGGGTATTTGGTGCATGTGAACAAGTTGCATTTAATAAGTTTTTCAAACATGAAGGTTTTTTGTTCAAGGAGTCAAAACTATGTGTGCCAAAGTGTTCATTGCGTGAGTTACTAGTTCGAGAAGCACATAGTGGAGGTTTGATGGGACGTTTTGGTGTTCACAAAACTTTGGATATATTGATTGAACATTTTTATTGGCCTGGGATGAAACGAGATGTTACTCGTATTTGTGAAAGGTGTGTTGAGTGTAAAAAGGCAAAATCCAAATCCAAATCCAATCCTCATGGATTATACATGCCACTCCCAATTCCAACCTCACCTTGGGTTGACATCTCGATGGATTTTGTGTTGGGTTTACCAAGAACTCAACGAGGTATGGATTCTATTTTTGTCATAGTCGATCGTTTTTCTAAAATGGCTCATTTTGTTGCATGTAGGAAAACGGACGATGCGAAGAATATCGCCAATTTGTTCTTTAAAGAAATTGTGCGTCTTCATGGAGTTCCACGGAGCATTGTGAGTGATAGAGATGTGAAGTTTCTAAGCTATTTTTGGAAGACTTTGTGGTGCAAATTAGGCACTAAATTGCTCTTTTCTACGACTAGTCACCCTCAAACCGATGGTCAAACAGAAGTGACCAATCGTACTTTGGGGACACTTTTAAGGGCTGTTATTAAGAGTAATTTGAGAGGCTGGGAAGAATGCCTTCCCATAGCTGAATTTGCTTATAATAGGGTTGTTCATTCATCAACCAACTTTTCCCCTTTCGAAATTGTCTATGGTTTTAACCCTCTTACTCCTTTGGATTTGTCTCCTTTGCCATTAAAGGAACAAGTTAGCTTGGATGGTGAAAAGAAAGCCAATGCAGTAAAACGTCTTCATGAAAAGGTTCGTGAGAACATTGAGAAGAAGACAAAGCAACAAGCCAAACAAGCTAACAAAGGGCGTAAGCATGTCGTTTATAAACCAGGAGATTAGGTTTGGGTTCACCTAAGAAAAGAAAGGTTCCCTGCATCTAGAAAAACGAAATTACACCCTCGTGGAGATGGCCCGTTTCAAGTCATGGAGCGTATCAATGATAATGCCTACAAGTTAGATCTTCCGGGTGAGTATGGTATAAGTGCTACTTTTAATGTTACTGATCTATCTCCTTTTGTTTTTGATGAAGGTGTTGATTCGAGGACGAATCATGCCGAAGAGGGAGGGAATGATGGGGACCAAAGAAGGAAAAACGAGGAGCATGAATTAAATTTTCACAAGGATGGTTTCAAGCAATCATCATCAGAAAATGCTTTTGAGTACATGGTTGGGCCCATGACAAGAGCTAGAAGCAAAAGAATGAAGGAGGGCCTCAATCAATTTATCAAAGAAACCCAAGCCCAAGAAGAGTCTTACAAGAAGTCAAGCCCAAGATCATGACTATTTTGTTGATCAAAGATGGAGCCCATGATAAATAATTTTAGAAAGTTAAAAACAATTAATTATATAGTTTTGAATTTAGTGCTATTTTGAATGCTACTTTAAAGATGGATAGTTTGAAAGTCTAAGATAGTTAATTAAGCCTTTTTGTTTGCCATCCTCTTCATCTATAAATAGGAGGATTTGTTCTCATTGTAAGATCATCTTTTCTTGAAATATATTGAGAGGTTTATTCCTTTACATATTTGTTCTCTTGTGAACTTGTTTGGAATCTACAAAGTTAGGCTTTGTAATTTCCTTTAGACTTATCATTCGGGGTTTGATTTCCCTTGAGTGTGGCGTCTTTAGCTTTCGTTCTTCATTTACTTATTGTCATTTAAGGGTCTAGTTCACATAACTAAGGTTCTTAACCCATAAGTCATTTGAAGGGTGGAGTTTTAGTTAAGGTTCTCTCTCACAAGTTGAGTTTGGGTCTTAACTCCATTGAAAGAATCTTCAAACAACTTCTGTCACTCGTATCAATCATAAGTGATTCATTCAAATTTAGAAAACCAAGTCGTTGGTCATCTTTTACATGTTGGGTCGTATCATTGAGGTATAACGAGTCATAGTGGTTCGTAATGTTTCACTATTGGTTCATTTTGGGCATAGTGGGTATAATAGGTTTGTGTCTCCTTAACAAGTCTAATTGGTCGTAATAGGACTCAGTGGGTGAAACTGAGTCCGATATGACATTGTTCGCTATAATGGAGGCATAATGGGTCATAGTGGTCCGTAATTCTTCGCTATTGGTTCATTTGGGTCTGACAGGGTGTAAGGGATTCGTGTCTACTTGGCTCATCGTACATAATTAGACTAATTGGGTCGTAATGAGTCCTATTTGACCTTAATGGCTCTATTTGAGGTATAACGGGCCATAATGGTCTGTATTGCTTCGGTATTGGTTCATTTTGGTCTTATTGGATATAATGGGTTTACGTCTCCTTATTAAGTCTGATTGGTAGTGATGAGACTAAGTGGGTCAAAATGAGCCTAATTTGACCTTATTGGCTCTAAATATAAGGTATAACAGGTCTAAGTGGTATGTTGTGACTCGTAACTGGTTCATCTTGGTCTTAGTGCATATAATGGATTTGTGTCTCCGTAACGAGTCTAATTAGCCGTAATGGGACTATGTGGGTCATAATGAGTCCGATTTGACCTTATTGGCTCCAATTGAGGTATAACGGGTCGTAGTTATCTGTAATGCTCGTTATTGGATCATTTTGGTCTTACTGTGTATAATTGGTTTGTGTCTCCTTAACGAGTCTTATTCTTCGTACTAGGACTAAATGGGTCTAAAAGAGTCTGATTTGACTTTAATGGCTCTAATTGAGCTATAACGGGTCATAGTGGTTCGAAATGCTGCAGCTATTGGGTCGTTTTGGTCTTTGTGGGTATGATTGGTCGTAATGGGACAAAGTGGGTAATAATGACTCTAATTTGACCTTATTGGCTCTAATTGAGGTATAACGGGTGTAAGTTGTCCGTAATGGCTCATAATTGGTTCATTTTTTTTTTCTTTACGGGTATAATGTGTTTGTCTCTCCCTAAAGAGTCTAATTGTTCGTAATAGGAGTATGTGGGTTATAATGAAACCGATTTGACCTCACTGGCTCTAATTGAGTTATAACGAGTCATAAAGGTCTGAAATGCTTCGCTATGGGGTCATTTTGGTCTTAGTGGGTATAATTGGATTTTTTGAGCGGAAACTGAGGGTTTTTGTCTCCTTATTGAGCCTGATTGGTCGTAATGGGACAAAGTGGGTCATAATGAGTCTGATTTAACCTTATTGGCTCTAATTGAGGTAAAATGGGTCTAAGTGATCCGTAATGGCTCATAATTGGTTCATTTTGGTCTTAGTGGGTATAATGGGTTTGTGTCTCCTTACCGAGTCTAATTGGTAATAACAGGACTAAGTGGGCCATAATGAGTCCGATTTAACTTTATTGGCTCTAATTGAGGTATAACGAATCATAGTTGTCATAATGCTTCGTTTTTGGTTCATTTTGGTCTTAGTGGGTATAATGGTTTTGTGTCTTCTTACCAAGTCTCATTGTTCGTAATTTGACTAAGTGGGTCATAATGAGCCCGATTGGACTTTATGGGCTCTAATAGAGGTATAACGAGTCATGGAGATCTGAAATTCTTCGCTATTAGTTCATTTTGGTCTTAATGGGTATAATGGGTTTTTGTGTCCTTAATGAGCCTGATTGGTCGTAATGGGACTAAGTGGGTCAAAATGAGCCTGATTTGAACTTATTGGCCCTAAATGAGGAATAACGTCTAAGGGGGTCCGTAATGGCTCGTAATTGGTTCAACTTGGTCGTAGTGGGTATAATGAGTCTGATTTGAAGTTTTTTGCTCTACTTGACTTATAACGGATCTTAGTGGTCCGTAATGGCTCATAATTGGTTCATTTTGGTCTTAGTGAGTATAATAGGTTTGTGTCCCCTTAACGAGTCTAATTGTTCGTAATACGACTATGTGGGTCATAATGAGTCCGATTTGACCTTATTGCCTCTAATTGAAGTATAACGGGTCATAGTGGTCTGTAATGCTTCGTTAGTGGTTCATTTTGATCTTGGTGGCTATAATGGATTTGTGTCTCCTTAAGGAGTCACATTGTTCATAATTAGACTAAGTGGGCCATAAAGAGTCCGATTTGACCTTATTAGCTCTAATTGAGGTATAACGAGTCATAGTGGTTCGTAATGTTTCACTCTTGGTTCATTTTGGGCTTAGTGGGTATAATTGGTTTGTGTCTCCTTAACAAGTCTAATTGGTCGTAATAGGACTCAGTGGGTGAAACTGAGTACGATTTGACATTGTTCGCTCTAATGGAGGCATAATGGGTCATAGTGGTCCGTAATTCTTCGCTATTGGTTCATTTGGGTCTTACATGGTGTAAGGGATTCGTGTCTCCTTAACAAGTCTCATCGTACATAATTAGACTAATTGGGTCGTAATGAGTCCTATTTGACCTTAATGGCTCTATTTGAGGTATAACGGGCCATAATGGTCTGTATTGCTTCGGTATTGGTTCATTTTGGTCTTATTGGATATAATGGGTTTACGTCTCCTTATTAAGTCTGATTGGTAGTGATGAGACTAAGTGGGTCAAAATGAGCCTAATTTGACCTTATTGGCTCTAAATATAAGGTATAACAGGTCTAAGTGGTATGTTGTGACTCGTAACTGGTTCATCTTGGTCTTAGTGCATATAATGGATTTGTGTCTCCGTAACGAGTCTAATTAGCCGTAATGGGATGTGGGTCATAATGAGTCCGATTTGACCTTATTGGCTCCAATTGAGGTATAACGGGTCGTAGTTATCTGTAATGCTCGTTATTGGATCATTTTAGTCTTACTGTGTATAATTGGTTTGTGTCTCCTTAACGAGTCTTATTCTTCGTACTAGGACTAAATGGGTCTAAAAGAGTCTGATTTGACTTTAATGGCTCTAATTGAGCTATAACGGGTCATAGTGGTTCGAAATGCTGCAGCTATTGGGTCGTTTTGGTCTTTGTGGGTATGATTGGTCGTAATGGGTCTAAGTGGGTAATAATGACTCTAATTTGACCTTATTGGCTCTAATTGAGGTATAACGGGTGTAAGTTGTCCGTAATGGCTCATAATTGGTTCATTTTTTTTCTTTACGGGTATAATGTGTTTGTGTCTACCTAAGGAGTCTAATTGTTCGTAATAGGAGTATGTGGGTTATAATGAAACCGATTTGACCTCACTGGCTCTAATTGAGTTATAACGAGTCATAAAGGTCTGAAATGCTTCGCTATGGGGTCATTTTGGTCTTAGTGGGTATAATTGGATTTTTTGAGCAGAAACTGAGGGTTTTTGTCTCCTTATTGAGCCTGATTGGTCGTAATGGGACAAAGTGGGTCATAATGAGTCTGATTTAACCTTATTGGCTCTAATTGAGGTAAAACGGGTCTAAGTGATCCGTAATGGCTCATAATTGGTTCGTTTTGGTCTTAGTGGGTATAATGGGTTTGTGTCTCCTTACCGAGTATAATTGGTAATAACAGGACTAAGTGGGCCATAATGAGTCCGATTTAACTTTATTGGCTCTAATTGAGGTATAACGAATCATAGTTGTCTATAATGCTTCGTTTTTGGTTCATTTTGGTCTTAGTGGGTATAATGGTTTTGTGTCTTCTTACCAAGTCTCATTGTTCGTAATTTGACTAAGTGGGTCATAATGAGCCCGATTGGACTTTATGGGCTCTAATAGAGGTATAACGAGTCATGGAGATCTGAAATTCTTCGCTATTAGTTCATTTTGGTCTTAATGGGTATAATGGGTTTTTGTCTCCTTAATGAGCCTGATTGGTCGTAATGGGACTAAGTGGGTCAAAATGAGCCTGATTTGAACTTATTGGCCCTAAATGAGGAATAACGTCTAAGGGGGTCCGTAATGGCTCGTAATTGGTTCAACTTGGTCGTAGTGGGTATAATGAGTCTGATTTGAAGTTTTTTGCTCTACTTGACTTATAACGGATCTTAGTGGTCCGTAATGGCTCATAATTGGTTCATTTTGGTCTTAGTGAGTATAATAGGTTTGTGTCCCCTTAACGAGTCTAATTGTTCGTAATACGACTATGTGGGTCATAATGAGTCCGATTTGACCTTATTGCCTCTAATTGAAGTATAACGGGTCATAGTGGTCCGTAATGCTTCGTTAGTGGTTCATTTTGATCTTGGTGGCTATAATGGATTTGTGTCTCCTTAAGGAGTCACATTGTTCATAATTAGACTAAATGGGCCATAAAGAGTCCGATTTCACCTTTTTGGCTCTAATTGAGGTATAACGAGTCATAGTGGTTCGTAATGTTTCACTATTGGTTCATTTTGGGCTTAGTGGGTATAATAGGTTTGTGTCTCCTTAACAAGTCTAATTGGTCGTAATAGGACTCAGTGGGTGAAACTGAGTACAATTTGACATTGTTCGCTCTAATGGAGGCATAATGGGTCATAGTGGTCCGTAATTCTTCGCTATTGGTTCATTGGGGTCTTACAGGGTGTAAGGGATTCGTGTCTCCTTAACAAGTCTCATCGTACATAATTAGACTAATTGGTTCGTAATGAGTCCTATTTGACCTTAATGGCTCTATTTGAGGTATAACGGGCCATAATGGTCTGTATTGCTTCGGTATTGGTTCATTTTGGTCTTATTGGATATAATGGGTTTACGTCTCCTTATTAAGTCTGATTGGTCGTGATGAGACTAAGTGGGTCAAAATGAGCCTAATTTGACCTTATTGGCTCTAAATATAAGGTATAACAGGTCTAAGTGGTATGTTGTGACTCGTAACTGGTTCATCTTGGTCTTAGTGCATATAATGGATTTGTGTCTCCGTAACGAGTCTAATTAGCCGTAATGGGACTATGTGGGTCATAATGAGTCCGATTTGACCTTATTGGCTCCAATTGAGGTATAACGGGTCGTAGTTATCTGTAATGCTCGTTATTGGATCATTTTGGTCTTACTGTGTATAATTGGTTTGTGTCTCCTTAACGAGTCTTATTCTTCGTACTAGGACTAAATGGGTCTAAAAGAGTCTGATTTGACTTTAATGGCTCTAATTGAGCTATAACGGGTCATAGTGGTTCGAAATGCTGCAGCTATTGGGTCGTTTTGGTCTTTGTGGGTATGATTGGTCGTAATGGGACTAAGTGGGTAATAATGACTCTAATTTGACCTTATTGGCTCTAATTGAGGTATAACGGGTGTAAGTGGTCCGTAATGGCTCATAATTGGTTCATTTTTTTTCTTTACGTGTATAATGTGTTTGTGTTTCCCTAAGGAGTCTAATTGTTCGTAATAGGAGTATGTGGGTTATAATGAAACCGATTTGACCTCACTGGCTCTAATTGAGTTGTAACGAGTCATAAAGGTCTGAAATGCTTCGCTATGGGGTCATTTTGGTCTTAGTGGGTATAATTGGATTTTTTGAGTGGAAACTGAGGGTTTTTGTCTCCTTATTGAGCCTGATTGGTCGTAATGGGACAAAGTGGGTCATAATGAGTCTGATTTAACCTTATTGGCTCTAATTGAGGTAAAACGGGTCTAAGTGATCCGTAATGGCTCATAATTGGTTCATTTTGGTCTTAGTGGGTATAAGGAAGCCATGGAAGGCCTTGAGGCTGCTAAATGGAAAGAGGCAATGGACAGCGAGATTCAATCCATGTATGATAACCAAGTTTGGAATTTGGTTGATCAAACACCAGGTCGTAAGACGGTCGGTTGTAAATGGATCTTCAAGAAGAAGATCGACATGGACGGGAATGTACACACGTTCAAGGCTAGGCTGGTGGGAAAGGGTTATACTCAAACCCAAGGGGTTGACTATGATGAAACCTTTTCACCGGTAGCCAAGATCAAGTCTATTAGGATAATGCTTGCCATAGCCGCCTTCTATGATTATGAAGTATGGCAAATGGATGTCAAAACCGCTTTCCTTAACGGGAAACTTTCAGAGGATGTGTATATGACACAACCGGAAGGTTTTGTAGACACCAAGCATCCCAATAGAGTGTGCAAGCTTGAAAAGTCTATTTATGGACTTAAACAAGCTTCTCGCAGCTGGAATCTTTGCTTCTATGAAAAGGTCAAAGCGTTTGGATTTTCTAGAAGTGAAGATGAGTCCTGCGTATATGTCAAAGCTAGTGGGAGTACGATAACCTTCCTAGTCTTATATGTGGATGACATACTCCTTATAGGAAACGATATCCCAACCTTGAATGGTGTAAAAGCCTGGCTTGGGAAATGTTTCGCTATGAAGGATCTAGGAGAAGCAACGTACATACTGGGTATAAGGATTTATCGAGATAGAACAAAACGTCTAATAGGACTAAGCCAAAGTACATATGTGGATAAAGTATTGAAAAGGTTCAATATGGAAAATTCCAAGAAAGGGTCTTTACCCATTCATCAAGGCATAAAGCTTAGTAGATCTCAATGTCCCGTCACTCGTGATCAGGTGGACAAAATGAGTCGAGTCCCATATGCTTCGGCTATAGGATCGATCATGTATGCCATGACATGTACTCGCCCTGATGTCTCGTATGCTTTGAGTATGGTGAGTCGATATCAGGGTAATCCGGGCGAAAGTCATTGGATAGCAGTGAAGAATATTCTCAAGTATTTGAGAAATACGAGAGATATGTTCTTGGTGTTCGGTGGGAATCAGCCAACTTCCAAACGGATGTGGATGACAGTTGTTCACAGTCCGGTTGGGTGTTTCTATTGAATGGAGGTGCAGTGACATGGAAGAGTTCCAAGCAACCTACTGTGGCGGAATCAACCTGTGAGTCCGAATACATTGCAGCTTCTGAAGCTGCTAAGGAAGCTACATGGTTGCAAAACTTTATTGGTGATCTGGAAGTCGTTCCAACTATCAGTGAACCCATAGAGATTTTTTGTGACAACACTGGTGCTGTCGCCCTTACGAAGGAACCAAAAGATCATGGAAAGACCAAGCACATCAAGAGGAAATTTCACTATGTACGACATAGAGTGGAGGATGGAGACATCTTAGTGAGTAGGATATCATCGGAAGCAAACCCGGCTGATCCTTTCACAAAGGCACTTAGCAAAACCAAGCATGACCTGCATGCTAGGAGCATTGGCTTGAGACAAGATATTAGTTTTAGTAATTAAGTGATATTCGAAACATTGTAACAGTAATAAATTGTAATTAATTTGGTGATGAATAATAGAGATTATTTATGTGTTAGTGAACTGCCATCCGAATTATTTATTATTGTGTTTTTTTGCATGTTTAACTTCCCGAGTATTAAGTCGATGTTTATAGAGATAAACATAGCATGAGAATGCGACTGAATATTCAAAACTCTACAGTCGGTCATACTCTTGGAAGTAAGTATTGATTTAAGACTGTCATGGAGTGTTAGTTGATGTCTATAGAGATAGACATAGTATAGAGATGCATCTAACCCTCATGAGTACTTAAATAGAGATTTAAGTATTAGAGAAACCCGCACTTAGAGATTACTTAATGGATTAAAATCACAAGTAATTCTAAGATGATAATATCTGTTATTCTTCAAATGGAGATGCATGAGTTTAAGTTTATGATTCAGTTATGCATTGGTACATCTAAACGCTACCGTAACTGGAAGTTATAAAAGATGTTGCCATGTATGATTTGAAGAATAGATTTAGACTATGTAGTCAAAGTTTATTCGTTCATTTTGTCTATTAATGGAAAAGTGATATTTGTGGGCCCCTCGGTGATTTAATGACGACATTATAGTGTTGGGCCCAGCCTGGACTAGATTGATGTGTTCAATTCAGTAGTCTAATAAAGTCCTCATAAATCGAAAACCGGGAAACAACCTTGAACTTGAGATTGATTCATGTCCATGACTCAGTTCATACGATATCTTGAAGAACGAAGGAATAAGCTGATCACTTATCTAGGGTTGTCTCTGAATCAGAGTTCGGCGGTTGCTAAGGAAGCACTCTCTGCTGATTGTTTGGTTAGTTTATGACTAATAGTAGTTAATGACTTGTCCAAGTGGGAGACTGTTGGAATGGGTGTCCAAAGTCATAACTAAATACTCATGACTTTCCATTAATAGTAGGGTCCTTTTTGGGTTGCCCTCGATTGTCCAAGGGTTATTAGAATAATTAAGAGATAAAGATAAATAGTTTATTAATTATTATTTGATAATAATTAATTAGAAATTATTATGGAAATTTTATAGAATGAATTGGAATTAATTTAGAATTAATTTGTGCCAATTAAAAGTTCAAGGGTTGAAGATGAAAGGACTTTTCTCTAAATCCTAAAGCTACTTACCACTATAAATAGAGGTCCATGACTCCTAAATCAAGAGTACCAACTCAAGCATTCTTCCTTGAGTTTTCTCTTCTCTCTTTGCTCCATTCCTTGTGGGTACTCTTACTACACTTGGGTGGATATTCCAAAGTCTAATAATCTTGGACAAATTGGGTACAAACCATTAGAGGTAATCTCCTTTGGTTACTACCTTCCTAAGCAATTTGGAATCGAAGTGTTCGAGTTCTTCACGTGGATAAATCCAATTACAAGTTTGGATTAAAGGTTGGTGATCCTTTTTTTTCTTTCTTGTTGTTAATATCATTCACTAAGGTTTCCTTGTAGGGTTTATTTATATGATTCTTGTTATAGTTTCCGCTTCATTGTTTATTTATAGTTTATATAAAACCCATCAACTATGTGGGTCATAATGAGTCCGATTTGACCTTATTGCCTCTAATTGAAGTATAACGGGTCATAGTGGTCCGTAATGCTTCGTTAGTGGTTCATTTTGATCTTGGTGGCTATAATGGATTTGTGTCTCCTTAAGGAGTCACATTGTTCATAATTAGACTAAGTGGGCCATAAAGAGTCCGATTTGACCTTATTGGCTCTAATTAAGGTATAACGAGTCATAGTGGTTCGTAATGTTTCACTATTGGTTCATTTTGGGCTTAGTGGGTATAATAGGTTTGTGTCTCCTTAACAAGTCTAATTGGTCGTAATAGGACTCAGTGGGTGAAACTGAGTCCGATTTGACATTGTTCGCTCTAAAGGAGGCATACCATAGTGGTCCGTAATTCTTCGCTATTGGTTCATTTGGGTCTTACAGGGTGTAAGGGATTCGTGTCTCCTTAACAAGTCTCATCGTACATAATTAGACTAATTGGGTCGTAATGAGTCCTATTTGACCTTAATGGCTCTATTTGAGGTATAACGGGCCATAATGGTCTATATTGCTTCGGTATTGGTCTTATTGGATATAATGGGTTTACGTCTCCTTATTAGGTCTGATTGGTCGTGATGAGACTAAGTGGGTCAAAATGAGCATAATTTGACCTTATTGGCTCTAAATATAAGGTATAACAGGTCTAAGTGGTATGTTGTGACTCGTAACTGGTTCATCTTGGTCTTAGTGCATATAATGGATTTGTGTCTCCGTAACGAGTCTAATTAGCCGTAATGGGACTATGTGGGTCATAATGAGTTCGATTTGACCTTATTGGCTCCAATTGAGGTATAACGGGTCGTAGTTATATGTAATGCTCGTTATTGGATCATTTTGGTCTTAGTGTGTATAACTGGTTTGTGTCTCCTTAACGAGTCTTATTCTTCGTACTATGACTAATTGGGTCTAAAAGAGTCTGATTTGACTTTAATGGCTCTAATTGAGCTATAACGGGTCATAGTGGTTCGAAATGCTGCAGCTATTGGGTCGTTTTGGTCTTTGTGGGTATGATTGGTCGTAATGGGACTAAGTGGGTAATAATGACTCTAATTTGACCTTATTGGCTCTAATTGAGGTATAACAGGTGTAAGTTGTCCGTAATGGCTCATAATTGGTTCATTTTTTTTCTTTACGGGTATAATGTGTTTGTGTCTCCCTAAGGAGTCTAATTGTTCGTAATAGGAGTATGTGGGTTATAATGAAACCGATTTGACCTCACTGGCTCTAATTGAGTTATAACGAGTCATAAAGGTCTGAAATGCTTCGTTATGGGGTCATTTTGGTCTTAGTGGGTATAATTGGATTTTTTGAGCGGAAACCGAGGGTTTTTGTCTCCTTATTGAGCCTAATTGGTCGTCATGGGACAAAGTGGGTCATAATGTGTCTGATTTAACCTTATTGGCTCTAATTGAGGTAAAACGGGTCTAAGTGATCCGTAATGGCTCATAATTGGTTCATTTTGGTCTTAGTGGGTATAATGGGTTTGTGTCTCCTTACCGAGTCTAATTGGTAATAACATGACTAAGTGGGCCATAATGAGTCCGATTGAACTTTATTGGCTCTAATTGAGGTATAACGAATCATAGTTGTCTATAATGCTTCGTTTTTGGTTCATTTTGGTCGTAGTGGGTATAATGGTTTTGTGTCTTCTTACCAAGTCTCATTGTTCGTAATTTGACTAAGTGGGTCATAATGAGCCCGATTGGACTTTATGGGCTCTAATAGAGGTATAACGAGTCATGGAGATCTGAAATTCTTCGCTATTAGTTCATTTTGGTCTTAATGGGTATAATGGGTTTTTGTCTCCTTAATGAGCCTGATTGGTCGTAATGGGACTAAGTTGGTCAAAATGGGCCTGATTTGAACTTATTGGCCCTAAATGAGGAATAACGTCTAAGGGGGTCCGTAATGGCTCGTAATTGGTTCAACTTGGTCGTAGTGGGTATAATGAGTCTGATTTGAAGTTTTTTGCTCTACTTGACTTATAACGGATCTTAGTGGTCCGTAATGGCTCATAATTGGTTCATTTTGGTCTTAGTGAGTATAATAGGTTTGTGTCCCCTTAACGAGTCTAATTGTTCGTAATACGACTATGTGGGTCATAATGAGTCCGATTTGACCTTATTGCCTCTAATTGAAGTATAACGGGTCATAGTGGTCCGTAATGCTTCGTTATTGGTTCATTTTGATCTTGGTGGCTATAATGGATTTGTGTCTCCTTAAGGAGTCACATTGTTCATAATTAGACTAAGTGGGCCATAAAGAGTCCGATTTGACCTTATTGGCTCTAATTGAGGTATAACGAGTCATAGTGGTTCGTAATGTTTCACTATTGGTTCATTTTGGGCTTAGTGGGTATAATAGGTTTGTGTCTCCTTAACAAGTCTAATTGGTCGTAATAGGACTTAGTGGGTGAAACTGAGTCCGATTTGACATTGTTCGCTCTAATGGAGGCATAATGGGTCATAGTGGTCCGTAATTCTTCGCTATTGGTTCATTTGGGTCTTACAGGGTGTAAGGGATTCGTGTCTCCTGAACAAGTCTCATCGTACATAATTAGACTAATTGGGTCGTAATGAGTCCTATTTGACCTTAATGGCTCTATTTGAGGTATAACGGGCCATAATGGTCTGTATTGCTTCGGTATTGGTCTTATTGGATATAATGGGTTTACGTCTCCTTATTAGGTCTGATTGGTCGTGATGAGACTAAGTGGGTCAAAATGAGCCTAATTTGACCTTATTGGCTCTAAATATAAGGTATAACAGGTCTAAGTGGTATGTTGTGACTCCTAACTGGTTCATCTTGGTCTTAGTGCATATAATGGATTTGTGTCTCCGTAACGAGTCTAATTAGCCGAAATGGGACTATGTGGGTCATAATGAGTCCGATTTGACCTTATTGGCTCCAATTGAGGTATAACGGGTCGTAGTTATATGTAATGCTCGTTATTGGATCATTTTGGTCTTAGTGTGTATAATTGGTTTGTGTCTCCTTAACGAGTCTTATTCTTCGTACTAGGACTAAATGGGTCTAAAAGAGTCTGATTTGACTTTAATGGCTCTAATTGAGCTATAACGGGTCATAGTGGTTCGAAATGCTGCAGCTATTGGGTCGTTTTGGTCTTTGTGGGTATGATTGGTCGTAATGGGACTAAGTGGGTAATAATGACTCTAATTTGACCTTATTGGCTCTAATTGAGGTATAACGGGTGTAAGTTGTCCGTAATGGCTCATAATTGGTTCATTTTTTTTCTTTGCGGGTATAATGTGTTTGTGTCTCCCTAAGGAGTCTAATTGTTCGTAATAGGAGTATGTAGATTATAATGAAACCGATTTGACCTCACTGGCTCTAATTGAGTTATAACGAGTCATAAAGGTCTGAAATGCTTCGCTATGGGGTCATTTTGGTCTTAGTGGGTATAATTGGATTTTTTGAGCGGAAACTGAGGGTTTTTGTCTCCTTATTGAGCCTGATTGGTCGTAATGGGACAAAGTGGATCATAATGAGTCTGATTTAACCTTATTGGCTCTAATTGAGGTAAAACGGGTCTAAGTGATCCGTAATGGCTCATAATTGGTTCATTTTGGTCTTAGTGGGTATAATGGGTTTGTGTCTCCTTACCGAGTCTAATTGGTAATAACAGGACTAAGTGGGCCATAATGAGTCCGATTTAACTTTATTGACTCTAATTGAGGTATAACGAATCATAGTTGTCTATAATGCTTCGTTTTTGGTTCATTTTGGTCTTAGTAGGTATAATGGTTTTGTGTCTTCTTACCAAGTCTCATTGTTTGTAATTTGACTAAGTGGGTCATAATGAGCCCGATAGGACTTTATGGGCTCTAATAAAGGTATAACGAGTCATGGAGATCTGAAATTCTTCGCTATTAGTTCATTTTGGTCTTAATGGGTATAATGGGTTTTTGTCTCCTTAATGAGCCTGATTGGTCGTAATGGGACTAAGTGGGTCAAAATGAGCCTGATTTGAACTAATGGGCCCTAAATGAGGAATAACGTCTAAGGGGGTCCGTAATGGCTCGTAATTGGTTCATTTTGGTCTTAGTGGGTATAATGGGTTTGTGTCTCCTTACCGAGTCTAATTGGTAATAATAGGACTAAGTGGGCCATAATGAGTCCGATTTAACTTTATTGGCTCTAATTGAGGTATAACGAATCATAGTTGTCTAATGCTTCGATTTTGGTTCATTTTGGTCTTAGTGGGTATAATGGTTTTGTGTCTTCTTACCAAGTCTCATTGTTCGTAATTTGACTAAGTGGGTCATAATGAGCCCGATTGGACTTTATGGGCTCTACTAGAGGTATAACGAGTCATGGAGATCTGAAATTCTTCGCTATTAGTTCATTTTGGTCTTAATGGGTATAATGGGTTTTTGTCTCCTTAATGAGCCTGATTGGTCGTAATGGGACTAAGTTGGTCAAAATGAGCCTGATTTGAACTTATTGGCCCTAAATGAGGAATAACGTCTAAGGGGGTCCGTAATGGCTCGTAATTGGTTCAACTTGGTCGTAGTGGGTATAATGAGTCTGATTTGAAGTTTTTTGCTCTACTTGACTTATAACGGATCTTAGTGGTCCGTAATGGCTCATAATTGGTTCATTTTGGTCTTAGTGAGTATAATAGGTTTGTGTCCCCTTAACGAGTCTAATTGTTCATAATACGACTATGTGGGTCATATTGAGTCCGATTTGACCTTATTGCCTCTAATTGAAGTATAACGGGTCATAGTGGTCCGTAATGCTTCGTTAGTGGTTCATTTTGATCTTGGTGGCTATAATGGATTTGTGTCTCCTTAAGGAGTCACATTGTTCAAAATTAGACTAAGTGGGCCGTAAAGAATCCGATTTGACCTTATTGGCTCTAATTGAGGTATAACGAGTCATAGTGGTTCGTAATGTTTCACTATTGGTTCATTTTGGGCTTAGTGGGTATAATAGGTTTGTGTCTCCTTAACAAGTCTAATTGGTCGTAATAGGACTGAGTGGGTGAAACTGAGTCCGATTTGACATTGTTCGCTCTAATGGAGGCATAATGGGTCATAGTGGTCCGTAATTCTTCGCTATTGGTTCATTTGGGTCTTACAGGGTGTAAGGGATTCGTGTCTCCTTAACAAGTCTCATCGTACATAATTAGACTAATTGGGTCGTAATGAGTCCTATTTGACCTTAATGGCTCTATTTGAGGTATAACGGGCCATAATGGTCTGTATTGCTTCGGTATTGGTTCATTTTGGTCTTATTGGATATTATGGGTTTACGTCTCCTTATTAAGTCTGATTGGTCGTGATGAGACTAAGAGGGTCAAAATGAGCCTAATTTGACCTTATTGGCTCTAAATATAAGGTATAACAGGTCTAAGTGGTATGTTGTGACTCGTAACTAGTTCATCTTGGTCTTAGTGCATATAATGGATTTGTGTCTCCGTAACGAGTCTAATTAGCCGTAATGGGACTATGTGGGTCATAATGAGTCCGATTTGACCTTATTGGCTCCAATTAAGGTATAACGGGTCGTAGTTATATGTAATGCTCGTTATTGGATCATTTTGGTCTTAGTGTGTATAACTGGTTTGTGTCTCCTTAACGAGTCTTATTCTTCGTACTATGACTAATTGGGTCTAAAAGAGTCTGATTTGACTTTAATGGCTCTAATTGAGCTATAACGGGTCATAGTGGTTCGAAATGCTGCAGCTATTGGGTCGTTTTGGTCTTTGTGGGTATGATTGGTCGTAATGGGACTAAGTGGGTAATAATGACTCTAATTTGACCTTATTGGCTCTAATTGAGGTATAACAGGTGTAAGTTGTCCGTAATGGCTCATAATTGGTTCATTTTTTTTCTTTACGGGTATAATGTGTTTGTGTCTCCCTAAGGAGTCTAATTGTTCGTAATAGGAGTATGTGGGTTATAATGAAACCGATTTGACCTCACTGGCTCTAATTGAGTTATAACGAGTCATAAAGGTCTGAAATGCTTCGTTATGGGGTCATTTTGGTCTTAGTGGGTATAATTGGATTTTTTGAGCGGAAACCGAGGGTTTTTGTCTCCTTATTGAGCCTAATTGGTCGTCATGGGACAAAGTGGGTCATAATGTGTCTGATTTAACCTTATTGGCTCTAATTGAGGTAAAACGGGTCTAAGTGATCCGTAATGGCTCATAATTGGTTCATTTTGGTCTTAGTGGGTATAATGGGTTTGTGTCTCCTTACCGAGTCTAATTGGTAATAACATGACTAAGTGGGCCATAATGAGTCCGATTGAACTTTATTGGCTCTAATTGAGGTATAACGAATCATAGTTGTCTATAATGCTTCGTTTTTGGTTCATTTTGGTCGTAGTGGGTATAATGGTTTTGTGTCTTCTTACCAAGTCTCATTGTTCGTAATTTGACTAAGTGGGTCATAATGAGCCCGATTGGACTTTATGGGCTCTAATAGAGGTATAACGAGTCATGGAGATCTGAAATTCTTCGCTATTAGTTCATTTTGGTCTTAATGGGTATAATGGGTTTTTGTCTCCTTAATGAGCCTGATTGGTCGTAATGGGACTAAGTTGGTCAAAATGGGCCTGATTTGAACTTATTGGCCCTAAATGAGGAATAACGTCTAAGGGGGTCCGTAATGGCTCGTAATTGGTTCAACTTGGTCGTAGTGGGTATAATGAGTCTGATTTGAAGTTTTTTGCTCTACTTGACTTATAACGGATCTTAGTGGTCCGTAATGGCTCATAATTGGTTCATTTTGGTCTTAGTGAGTATAATAGGTTTGTGTCCCCTTAACGAGTCTAATTGTTCGTAATACGACTATGTGGGTCATAATGAGTCCGATTTGACCTTATTGCCTCTAATTGAAGTATAACGGGTCATAGTGGTCCGTAATGCTTCGTTATTGGTTCATTTTGATCTTGGTGGCTATAATGGATTTGTGTCTCCTTAAGGAGTCACATTGTTCATAATTAGACTAAGTGGGCCATAAAGAGTCCGATTTGACCTTATTGGCTCTAATTGAGGTATAACGAGTCATAGTGGTTCGTAATGTTTCACTATTGGTTCATTTTGGGCTTAGTGGGTATAATAGGTTTGTGTCTCCTTAACAAGTCTAATTGGTCGTAATAGGACTTAGTGGGTGAAACTGAGTCCGATTTGACATTGTTCGCTCTAATGGAGGCATAATGGGTCATAGTGGTCCGTAATTCTTCGCTATTGGTTCATTTGGGTCTTACAGGGTGTAAGGGATTCGTGTCTCCTGAACAAGTCTCATCGTACATAATTAGACTAATTGGGTCGTAATGAGTCCTATTTGACCTTAATGGCTCTATTTGAGGTATAACGGGCCATAATGGTCTGTATTGCTTCGGTATTGGTCTTATTGGATATAATGGGTTTACGTCTCCTTATTAGGTCTGATTGGTCGTGATGAGACTAAGTGGGTCAAAATGAGCCTAATTTGACCTTATTGGCTCTAAATATAAGGTATAACAGGTCTAAGTGGTATGTTGTGACTCCTAACTGGTTCATCTTGGTCTTAGTGCATATAATGGATTTGTGTCTCCGTAACGAGTCTAATTAGCCGAAATGGGACTATGTGGGTCATAATGAGTCCGATTTGACCTTATTGGCTCCAATTGAGGTATAACGGGTCGTAGTTATATGTAATGCTCGTTATTGGATCATTTTGGTCTTAGTGTGTATAATTGGTTTGTGTCTCCTTAACGAGTCTTATTCTTCGTACTAGGACTAAATGGGTCTAAAAGAGTCTGATTTGACTTTAATGGCTCTAATTGAGCTATAACGGGTCATAGTGGTTCGAAATGCTGCAGCTATTGGGTCGTTTTGGTCTTTGTGGGTATGATTGGTCGTAATGGGACTAAGTGGGTAATAATGACTCTAATTTGACCTTATTGGCTCTAATTGAGGTATAACGGGTGTAAGTTGTCCGTAATGGCTCATAATTGGTTCATTTTTTTTCTTTGCGGGTATAATGTGTTTGTGTCTCCCTAAGGAGTCTAATTGTTCGTAATAGGAGTATGTAGATTATAATGAAACCGATTTGACCTCACTGGCTCTAATTGAGTTATAACGAGTCATAAAGGTCTGAAATGCTTCGCTATGGGGTCATTTTGGTCTTAGTGGGTATAATTGGATTTTTTGAGCGGAAACTGAGGGTTTTTGTCTCCTTATTGAGCCTGATTGGTCGTAATGGGACAAAGTGGATCATAATGAGTCTGATTTAACCTTATTGGCTCTAATTGAGGTAAAACGGGTCTAAGTGATCCGTAATGGCTCATAATTGGTTCATTTTGGTCTTAGTGGGTATAATGGGTTTGTGTCTCCTTACCGAGTCTAATTGGTAATAACAGGACTAAGTGGGCCATAATGAGTCCGATTTAACTTTATTGACTCTAATTGAGGTATAACGAATCATAGTTGTCTATAATGCTTCGTTTTTGGTTCATTTTGGTCTTAGTAGGTATAATGGTTTTGTGTCTTCTTACCAAGTCTCATTGTTTGTAATTTGACTAAGTGGGTCATAATGAGCCCGATAGGACTTTATGGGCTCTAATAAAGGTATAACGAGTCATGGAGATCTGAAATTCTTCGCTATTAGTTCATTTTGGTCTTAATGGGTATAATGGGTTTTTGTCTCCTTAATGAGCCTGATTGGTCGTAATGGGACTAAGTGGGTCAAAATGAGCCTGATTTGAACTAATGGGCCCTAAATGAGGAATAACGTCTAAGGGGGTCCGTAATGGCTCGTAATTGGTTCATTTTGGTCTTAGTGGGTATAATGGGTTTGTGTCTCCTTACCGAGTCTAATTGGTAATAATAGGACTAAGTGGGCCATAATGAGTCCGATTTAACTTTATTGGCTCTAATTGAGGTATAACGAATCATAGTTGTCTAATGCTTCGATTTTGGTTCATTTTGGTCTTAGTGGGTATAATGGTTTTGTGTCTTCTTACCAAGTCTCATTGTTCGTAATTTGACTAAGTGGGTCATAATGAGCCCGATTGGACTTTATGGGCTCTACTAGAGGTATAACGAGTCATGGAGATCTGAAATTCTTCGCTATTAGTTCATTTTGGTCTTAATGGGTATAATGGGTTTTTGTCTCCTTAATGAGCCTGATTGGTCGTAATGGGACTAAGTTGGTCAAAATGAGCCTGATTTGAACTTATTGGCCCTAAATGAGGAATAACGTCTAAGGGGGTCCGTAATGGCTCGTAATTGGTTCAACTTGGTCGTAGTGGGTATAATGAGTCTGATTTGAAGTTTTTTGCTCTACTTGACTTATAACGGATCTTAGTGGTCCGTAATGGCTCATAATTGGTTCATTTTGGTCTTAGTGAGTATAATAGGTTTGTGTCCCCTTAACGAGTCTAATTGTTCATAATACGACTATGTGGGTCATATTGAGTCCGATTTGACCTTATTGCCTCTAATTGAAGTATAACGGGTCATAGTGGTCCGTAATGCTTCGTTAGTGGTTCATTTTGATCTTGGTGGCTATAATGGATTTGTGTCTCCTTAAGGAGTCACATTGTTCAAAATTAGACTAAGTGGGCCGTAAAGAATCCGATTTGACCTTATTGGCTCTAATTGAGGTATAACGAGTCATAGTGGTTCGTAATGTTTCACTATTGGTTCATTTTGGGCTTAGTGGGTATAATAGGTTTGTGTCTCCTTAACAAGTCTAATTGGTCGTAATAGGACTGAGTGGGTGAAACTGAGTCCGATTTGACATTGTTCGCTCTAATGGAGGCATAATGGGTCATAGTGGTCCGTAATTCTTCGCTATTGGTTCATTTGGGTCTTACAGGGTGTAAGGGATTCGTGTCTCCTTAACAAGTCTCATCGTACATAATTAGACTAATTGGGTCGTAATGAGTCCTATTTGACCTTAATGGCTCTATTTGAGGTATAACGGGCCATAATGGTCTGTATTGCTTCGGTATTGGTTCATTTTGGTCTTATTGGATATTATGGGTTTACGTCTCCTTATTAAGTCTGATTGGTCGTGATGAGACTAAGAGGGTCAAAATGAGCCTAATTTGACCTTATTGGCTCTAAATATAAGGTATAACAGGTCTAAGTGGTATGTTGTGACTCGTAACTAGTTCATCTTGGTCTTAGTGCATATAATGGATTTGTGTCTCCGTAACGAGTCTAATTAGCCGTAATGGGACTATGTGGGTCATAATGAGTCCGATTTGACCTTATTGGCTCCAATTAAGGTATAACGGGTCGTAGTTATATGTAATGCTCGTTATTGGATCATTTTGGTCTTAGTGTGTATAATTGGTTTGTGTCTCCTTAATGAGTCTTATTCTTCGTACTAGGACTAAATGGGTCTAAAAGAGTCTGATTTGACTTTAATGGCTCTAATTGAGCTATAACGGGTCATAGTGGTTCGAAATGCTGCAGCTATTGGGTCATTTTGGTCTTTGTGGGTATGATTGGTCGTAATGGGACTAAGTGGGTAATAATGACTCTAATTTCATCTTATTGGCTCTAATTGAGGTATAACGGGTGTAAGTTGTCCGTAATGGCTCATAATTGGTTCATTTTTTTTCTTTACGGGTATAATGTGTTTGTGTCTCCCTAAGGAGTCTAACTGTTCGTAATAGGAGTATGTGGGTTATAATGAAACCGATTTGACCTCACTGGCTCTAATTGAGTTATAACGAGTCATAAAGGTCTGAAATGCTTCGCTATGGGGTCATTTTGTCTTAGTGGGTATAATTGGATTTTTTGAGCGGAAACTGAGGGTTTTTGTCTCCTTATTGAGCCTGAATGGTCGTAATGGGACAAAGTGGGTCATAATGAGTCTGATTTAACCTTATTGGCTCTAATTGAGGTAAAACGGGTCTAAGTGATCCGTAATGGCTCATAATTGGTTCATTTTGGTCTTAGTGGGTATAATGGGTTTGTGTCTCCTTACCGAGTCTAATTGGTAATAACAGGACTAAGTGGGCCATAATGAGTCCGATTTAACTTTATTGGCTCTAATTGAGGTATAACGAATCATAGTTGTCTATAATGCTTCGTTTTTGGTTCATTTTGGTCTTAGTGGGTATAATGGTTTTGTGTCTTCTTACCAAGTCTCATTGTTTGTAATTTGACTAAGTGGGTCATAATGAGCCCGATAGGACTTTATGGGCTCTAATAAAGGTATAACGAGTCATGGAGATCTGAAATTCTTCGCTATTAGTTAATTTTGGTCTTAATGGGTATAATGGGTTTTTGTCTCCTTAATGAGCCTGATTGGTCGTAATGGGACTAAGTGGGTCAAAATGAGCCTGATTTGAACTAATGGGCCCTAAATGAGGAATAACGTCTAAGGGGGTCCGTAATGGCTCGTAATTGGTTCAACTTGGTCGTAGTGGGTATAATGAGTCTGATTTGAAGTTTTTTGCTCTACTTGACTTATAACGGATCTTAGTGGTCCGTAATGGCTCATAATTGGTTCATTTTGGTCTTAGTGAGTATAATAGGTTTGTGTCCCCTTAACGAGTCTAATTGTTCGTAATACGACTATGTGGGTCATAATGAGTCCGATTTGACCTTATTGCCTCTAATTGATGTATAACGGGTCATAGTGGTCCGTAATGCTTCGTTAGTGGTTCATTTTGATCTTGGTGGCTATAATGGATTTGTGTCTCCTTAAGGAGTCACATTGTTCATAATTAGACTAAGTGGGCCATAAAGAGTCCGATTTGACCTTATTGGCTCTAATTGAGGTATAACGAGTCATAGTGGTTCGTAATGTTTCACTATTGGTTCATTTTGGGCTTAGTGGGTATAATAGGTTTGTGTCTCCTTAACAAGTCTAATTGGTCGTAATAGGACTTAGTGGGTGAAACTGAGTCCGATTTGAAATTGTTCGCTCTAATGGAGGCATAATGGGTCATAGTGGTCCGTAATTCTTCGCTATTGGTTCATTTGGGTCTTACAGGGTGTAAGGGATCCGTGTCTCCTTAACAAGTCTCATCGTACATAATTAGACTAATTGGGTCGTAATGAGTCCTATTTGACCTTAATGGCTCTATTTGAGGTATAACGGGCCATAATGGTCTGTATTGCTTCGGTATTGGTTCATTTTGGTCTTATTGGATATAATGGGTTTACGTCTCCTTATTAAGTCTGATTGGTCGTGATGAGACTAAGTGGGTCAAAATGAGCCTAATTTGACCTTATTGGCTCTAAATATAAGGTATAACAGGTCTAAGTGGTATGTTGTGACTCGTAACTGGTTCATCTTGGTCTTAGTGCATATAATGGATTTGTGTCTCCGTAACGAGTCTAATTAGCCGTAATGGGACTATGTGGGTCATAATGAGTCCGATTTGACCTTATTGGCTCCAATTGAGGTATAACGGGTCGTAGTTATCTGTAATGCTCGTTATTGGATCATTTTGGTCTTACTGTGTATAATTGGTTTGTCTCCTTAACGAGTCTTATTCTTCGTACTAGGACTAAATGGGTCTAAAAGAGTCTGATTTGACTTTAATGGCTCTAATTGAGCTATAACGGGTCATAGTGGTTCGAAATGCTGCAGCTATTGGGTCGTTTTGGACATTGTGGGTATGATTGGTCGTAATTGGACTAAGTGGGTAATAATGACTCTAATTTGACCTTATTGGCTCTAATTGAGGTATAACGGGTGTAAGTTGTCCGTAATGGCTCATAATTGGTTCATTTTTTTTCTTTACGGGTATAATGTGTTTGTGTCTCCCTAAGGAGTCTAAATGTTCGTAATAGGAGTATGTGGGTTATAATGAAACCGATTTGACCTCACTGGCTCTAATTGAGTTATAACGAGTCATAAAGGTCTGAAATGCTTCGCTATGGGGTCATTTTGGTCTTAGTGGGTATAATTGGATTTTTTGAGCGGAAACTGAGGGTTTTTGTCTCCTTATTGAGCCTGATTGGTCGTAATGGGACAAAGTGGGTCATAATGAGTCTGATTTAACCTTATTGGCTCTAATTGAGGTAAAACGGGTCTAAGTGATCCGTAATGGCTCATAATTGGTTCATTTTGGTCTTAGTGGGTATAATGGGTTTGTGTCTCCTTACCGAGTCTAATTGGTAATAACAGGACTAAGTGGGCCATAATGAGTCCGATTTAACTTTATTGGCTCTAATTGAGGTATAACGAATCATAGTTGTCTATAATGCTTCGTTTTTGGTTCATTTTGGTCTTAGTGGGTATAATGGTTTTGTGTCTTCTTACCAAGTCTCATTGTTTGTAATTTGACTAAGTGGGTCATAATGAGCCCGATTGGACTTTATGGGCTCTAATAGAGGTATAACGAGTCATGGAGATCTGAGATTCTTCGCTATTAGTTAATTTTGGTCTTAATGGGTATAATGGGTTTTTGTCTCCTTAATGAGCCTGATTGGTCGTAATGGGACTAAGTGGGTCAAAATGAGCCTGATTTGAACTAATGGTCCCTAAATGAGGAATAACGTCTAAGGGGGTCCGTAATGGCTCGTAATTGGTTCAACTTGGTCGTAGTGGGTATAATGAGTCTGATTTGAAGTTTTTTGCTCTACTTGACTTATAACGGATCTTAGTGGTCCGTAATGGCTCATAATTGGTTCATTTTGGTCTTAGTGAGTATAATAGGTTTGTGTCCCCTTAACGAGTCTAATTGTTCGTAATACGACTATGTGGGTCATAATGAGTCCGATTTGACCTTATTGCCTCTAATTGAAGTATAACGGGTCATAGTGGTCCGTAATGCTTCGTTAGTGGTTCATTTTGATCTTGGTGGCTATAATGGATTTGTGTCTCCTTAAGGAGTCACATTGTTCATAATTAGACTAAGTGGGCCATAAAGAGTCCGATTTGACCTTATTGGCTCTAATTGAGGTATAACGAGTCATAGTGGTTCGTAATGTTTCACTATTGGTTCATTTTGGGCTTAGTGGGTATAATAGGTTTGTGTCTCCTTAACAAGTCTAATTGGTCGTAATAGGACTTAGTGGGTGAAACTGAGTCCGATTTGACATTGTTCGCTCTAATGGAGGCATAATGGGTCATAGTGGTTCGTAATTCTTCGCTATTGGTTCATTTGGGTCTTACAGGGTGTAAGGGATCCGTGTCTCCTTAACAAGTCTCATCGTACATAATTAGACTAATTGGGTCGTAATGAGTCCTATTTGACCTTAATGGCTCTATTTGAGGTATAACGGGCCATAATGGTCTGTATTGCTTCGGTATTGGTTCATTTTGGTCTTATTGGATATAATGGGTTTACGTCTCCTTATTAAGTCTGATTGGTCGTGATGAGACTAAGTGGGTCAAAATGAGCCTAATTTGACCTTATTGGCTCTAAATATAAGTATAACAGGTCTAAGTGGTATGTTGTGACTCGTAACTGGTTCATCTTGGTCTTAGTGCATATAATGGATTTGTGTCTCCGTAACGAGTCTAATTAGCCGTAATGGGACTATGTGGGTCATAATGAGTCCGATTTGACCTTATTGGCTCCAATTGAGGTATAACGGGTCGTAGTTATCTGTAATGCTCGTTATTGGATCATTTTGGTCTTACTGTGTATAATTGGTTTGTCTCCTTAACGAGTCTTATTCTTCGTACTAGGACTAAATGGGTCTAAAAGAGTCTGATTTGACTTTAATGGCTCTAATTGAGCTATAACGGGTCATAGTGGTTCGAAATGCTGCAGCTATTGGGTCGTTTTGGTCATTGTGGGTATGATTGGTCGTAATTGGACTAAGTGGGTAATAATGACTCTAATTTGACCTTATTGGCTCTAATTGAGGTATAACGGGTGTAAGTTGTCCGTAATGGCTCATAATTGGTTCATTTTTTTTCTTTACGGGTATAATGTGTTTGTGTCTCCCTAAGGAGTCTAAATGTTCGTAATAGGAGTATGTGGGTTATAATGAAACCGATTTGACCTCACTGGCTCTAATTGAGTTATAACGAGTCATAAAGGTCTGAAATGCTTCGCTATGGGGTCATTTTGGTCTTAGTGGGTATAATTGGATTTTTTGAGCGGAAACTGAGGGTTTTTGTCTCCTTATTGAGCCTGATTGGTCGTAATGGGACAAAGTGGGTCATAATGAGTCTGATTTAACCTTATTGGCTCTAATTGAGGTAAAACGGGTCTAAGTGTTCTGTAATGGCTCATAATTGGTTCATTTTGGTCTTAGTGGGTATAATGGGTTTGTGTCTCCTTACCGAGTCTAATTGGTAATAACAGGACTAAGTGGGCCATAATGAGTCCGATTTAACTTTATTGGCTCTAATTGAGGTATAACGAATCATAGTTGTCTATAATGCTTCGTTTTTGGTTCATTTTGGTCTTAGTGGGTATAATGGTTTTGTGTCTTCTTACCAAGTCTCATTGTTCGTAATTTGACTAAGTGGGTCATAATGAGCCCGATTGGACTTTATGGGCTCTAATAGAGGTATAACGAGTCATGGAGATCTGAAATTCTTCGCTATTAGTTTATTTTGGTCTTAATGGGTATAATGGGTTTTTGTCTCCTTAATGAGCCTGATTGGTCGTAATGGGACTAAGTGGGTCAAAATGAGCCTGATTTGAACTAATGGGCCCTAAATGAGGAATAACGTCTAAGGGGGTCCGTAATGGCTCGTAATTGGTTCAACTTGGTCGTAGTGGGTATAATGAGTCTGATTTGAAGTTTTTTGCTCTACTTGACTTATAACGGATCTTAGTGGTCCGTAATGGCTCATAATTGGTTCATTTTGGTCTTAGTGAGTATAATAGGTTTGTGTCCCCTTAACGAGTCTAATTGTTCGTAATACGACCATGTGGGTCATAATGAGTCCGATTTGACCTTATTGCCTCTAATTGAAGTATAACGGGTCATAGTGGTCCGTAATGCTTCGTTAGTGGTTCATTTTGATCTTGGTGGCTATAATGGATTTGTGTCTCCTTAAGGAGTCACATTGTTCATAGTTAGACTAAGTGGGCCATAAAGAGTCCGATTTGACCTTATTGGCTCTAATTGAGGTATAACGAGTCATAGTGGTTCGTAATGTTTCACTATTGGTTCATTTTGGGCTTAGTGGGTATAATAGGTTTGTGTCTCCTTAAGAAGTCTAATTGGTCGTAATAGGACTTAGTGGGTGAAACTGAGTCCGATTTGACATTGTTCGCTCTAATGGCGGCATAATGGGTCCTAGTGGTCCGTAATTCTTCGCTATTGGTTCATTTGGGTCTTACAGGGTGTAAGGGATCCGTGTCTCCTTAACAAGTCTCATCGTACATAATTAGACTAATTGGGTCGTAATGAGTCCTATTTGACCTTAATGGCTATATTTGAGGTATAACGGGCCATAATGGTCTGTATTGCTTCGGTATTGGTTCATTTTGGTCTTATTGGATATTATGGGTTTACGTCTCCTTATTAAGTCTGATTGGTCGTGACGAGACTAAGAGGGTCAAAATGAGCCTAATTTGACCTTATTGGCTCTAAATATAAGGTATAACAGGTCTAAGTGGTATGTTGTGACTCGTAACTGGTTCATCTTGGTCTTAGTGCATATAATGGATTTGTGTCTCCGTAACGAGTCTAATTAGCCGTAATGGGACTATGTGGGTCATAATGAGTCCGATTTGACCTTATTGGCTCCAACTGAGGTATAACGGGTCGTAGTTATTTGTAATGCTCGTTATTGGATCATTTTGGTCTTACTGTGTATAATTGGTTTGTGTCTCCTTAACGAGTCTTATTCTTCGTACTAGGACTAAATGGGTCTAAAAGAGTCTGATTTGACTTTAATTGCTCTAATTGAGCTATAACGGGTCATAGTGGTTCGAAATGCTGCAGCTATTGGGTCGTTTTGGTCATTGTGGGTATGATTGGTCGTAATTGGACTAAGTGGGTAATAATGACTCTAATTTGACCTTATTGGCTCTAATTGAGGTATAACGGGCGTAAGTTGTCCGTAATGGCTCATAATTGGTTCATTTTTTTTCTTTACGGGTATAATGTGTTTGTGTCTCCCTAAGGAGTCTATTTGTTCGTAATAGGAGTATGTGGGTTATAATGAAACCGATTTCACCTCACTGGCTCTAATTGAGTTATAACGAGTCATAAAGGTCTGAAATGCTTCGCTATGGGGTCATTTTGGTCTTAGTGGGTATAATTGGATTTTTTGAGCGGAAACTGAGGGTTTTTGTCTCCTTATTGAGCCTGATTGGTCGTAATGGGACAAAGTGGGTCATAATGAGTCTGATTTAACCTTATTGGCTCTAATTGAGGTAAAACGGGTCTAAGTGATCCGTAATGGCTCATAATTGGTTCATTTTGGTCTTAGTGGGTATAATGGGTTTGTGTCTCCTTACCGAGTCTAATTGGTAATAACAGGACTAAGTGGGCCATAATGAGTCCGATTTAACTTTATTGGCTCTAATTGAGGTATAACGAATCATAGTTGTCTATAATGCTTCGTTTTTGGTTCATTTTGGTCTTAGTGGGTATAATGGTTTTGTGTCTTCTTACCAAGTCTCATTGTTCGTAATTTGACTAAGTGGGTCATAATGAGCCCGATTGGACTTTATGGGCTCTAATAGAGGTATAACGAGTCATGGAGATCTGAAATTCTTCGCTATTAGTTCATTTTGGTCTTAATGGGTATAATGGGTTTTTGTCTCCTTAATGAGCCTGATTGGTCGTAATGGGACTAAGTGGGTCAAAATGAGCCTGATTTGAACTTATTGGCCCTAAATGAGGAATAACGTCTAAGGGGGTCCGTAATGGCTCGTAATTGGTTCAACTTGGTCGTAGTGGGTATAATGAGTCTGATTTGAAGTTTTTTGCTCTACTTGACTTATAACGGATCTTAGTGGTCCGTAATGGCTCATAATTGGTTCATTTTGGTCTTAGTGAGTATAATAGGTTTGTGTCCCCTTAACGAGTCTAATTGTTCGTAATACGACTATGTGGGTCATAATGAGTCCGATTTGACCTTATTGCCTCTAATTGAAGTATAACGGGTCATAGTGGTCCGTAATGCTTCGTTAGTGGTTCATTTTGATCTTGGTGGCTATAATGGATTTGTGTCTCCTTAAGGAGTCACATTGTTCATAGTTAGACTAAGTGGGCCATAAAGAGTCCGATTTGACCTTATTGGCTCTAATTGAGGTATAACGAGTCATAGTGGTTCGTAATGTTTCACTATTGGTTCATTTTGGGCTTAGTGGGTATAATAGGTTTGTGTCTCCTTAAGAAGTCTAATTGGTCGTAATAGGACTTAGTGGGTGAAACTGAGTCCGATTTGACATTGTTCGCTCTAATGGCGGCATAATGGGTCATAGTGGTCCGTAATTCTTCGCTATTGGTTCATTTGGGTCTTACAGGGTGTAAGGGATCCGTGTCTCCTTAACAAGTCTCATCGTACATAATTAGACTAATTGGGTCGTAATGAGTCCTATTTGACCTTAATGGCTATATTTGAGGTATAACGGGCCATAATGGTCTGTATTGCTTCGGTATTGGTTCATTTTGGTCTTATTGGATATTATGGGTTTACGTCTCCTTATTAAGTCTGATTGGTCGTGACGAGACTAAGAGGGTCAAAATGAGCCTAATTTGACCTTATTGGCTCTAAATATAAGGTATAACAGGTCTAAGTGGTATGTTGTGACTCGTAACTGGTTCATCTTGGTCTTAGTGCATATAATGGATTTGTGTCTCCGTAACGAGTCTAATTAGCCGTAATGGGACTATGTGGGTCATAATGAGTCCGATTTGACCTTATTGGCTCCAACTGAGGTATAACGGGTCGTAGTTATTTGTAATGCTCGTTATTGGATCATTTTGGTCTTACTGTGTATAATTGGTTTGTGTCTCCTTAACGAGTCTTATTCTTCGTACTAGGACTAAATGGGTCTAAAAGAGTCTGATTTGACTTTAATTGCTCTAATTGAGCTATAACGGGTCATAGTGGTTCGAAATGCTGCAGCTATTGGGTCGTTTTGGTCATTGTGGGTATGATTGGTCGTAATTGGACTAAGTGGGTAATAATGACTCTAATTTGACCTTATTGGCTCTAATTGAGGTATAACGGGCGTAAGTTGTCCGTAATGGCTCATAATTGGTTCATTTTTTTTCTTTACGGGTATAATGTGTTTGTGTCTCCCTAAGGAGTCTATTTGTTCGTAATAGGAGTATGTGGGTTATAATGAAACCGATTTCACCTCACTGGCTCTAATTGAGTTATAACGAGTCATAAAGGTCTGAAATGCTTCGCTATGGGGTCATTTTGGTCTTAGTGGGTATAATTGGATTTTTTGAGCGGAAACTGAGGGTTTTTGTCTCCTTATTGAGCCTGATTGGTCGTAATGGGACAAAGTGGGTCATAATGAGTCTGATTTAACCTTATTGGCTCTAATTGAGGTAAAACGGGTCTAAGTGATCCGTAATGGCTCATAATTGGTTCATTTTGGTCTTAGTGGGTATAATGGGTTTGTGTCTCCTTACCGAGTCTAATTGGTAATAACAGGACTAAGTGGGCCATAATGAGTCCGATTTAACTTTATTGGCTCTAATTGAGGTATAACGAATCATAGTTGTCTATAATGCTTCGTTTTTGGTTCATTTTGGTCTTAGTGGGTATAATGGTTTTGTGTCTTCTTACCAAGTCTCATTGTTCGTAATTTGACTAAGTGGGTCATAATGAGCCCGATTGGACTTTATGGGCTCTAATAGAGGTATAACGAGTCATGGAGATCTGAAATTCTTCGCTATTAGTTCATTTTGGTCTTAATGGGTATAATGGGTTTTTGTCTCCTTAATGAGCCTGATTGGTCGTAATGGGACTAAGTGGGTCAAAATGAGCCTGATTTGAACTTATTGGCCCTAAATGAGGAATAACGTCTAAGGGGGTCCGTAATGGCTCGTAATTGGTTCAACTTGGTCGTAGTGGGTATAATGAGTCTGATTTGAAGTTTTTTGCTCTACTTGACTTATAACGGATCTTAGTGGTCCGTAATGGCTCATAATTGGTTCATTTTGGTCTTAGTGAGTATAATAGGTTTGTGTCCCCTTAACGAGTCTAATTGTTCGTAATACGACTATGTGGGTCATAATGAGTCCGATTTGACCTTATTGCCTCTAATTGAAGTATAACGGGTCATAGTGGTCCGTAATGCTTCGTTAGTGGTTCATTTTGATCTTGGTGGCTATAATGGATTTGTGTCTCCTTAAGGAGTCACATTGTTCATAGTTAGACTAAGTGGGCCATAAAGAGTCCGATTTGACCTTATTGGCTCTAATTGAGGTATAACGAGTCATAGTGGTTCGTAATGTTTCACTATTGGTTCATTTTGGGCTTAGTGGGTATAATAGGTTTGTGTCTCCTTAAGAAGTCTAATTGGTCGTAATAGGACTTAGTGGGTGAAACTGAGTCCGATTTGACATTGTTCGCTCTAATGGCGGCATAATGGGTCATAGTGGTCCGTAATTCTTCGCTATTGGTTCATTTGGGTCTTACAGGGTGTAAGGGATCCGTGTCTCCTTAACAAGTCTCATCGTACATAATTAGACTAATTGGGTCGTAATGAGTCCTATTTGACCTTAATGGCTATATTTGAGGTATAACGGGCCATAATGGTCTGTATTGCTTCGGTATTGGTTCATTTTGGTCTTATTGGATATTATGGGTTTACGTCTCCTTATTAAGTCTGATTGGTCGTGACGAGACTAAGAGGGTCAAAATGAGCCTAATTTGACCTTATTGGCTCTAAATATAAGGTATAACAGGTCTAAGTGGTATGTTGTGACTCGTAACTGGTTCATCTTGGTCTTAGTGCATAAAATGGATTTGTGTCTCCGTAACGAGTCTAATTAGCCGTAATGGGACTATGTGGGTCATAATGAGTCCGATTTGACCTTATTGGCTCCAACTGAGGTATAACGGGTCGTAGTTATTTGTAATGCTCGTTATTGGATCATTTTGGTCTTACTGTGTATAATTGGTTTGTGTCTCCTTAACGAGTCTTATTCTTCGTACTAGGACTAAATGGGTCTAAAAGAGTCTGATTTGACTTTAATTGCTCTAATTGAGCTATAACGGGTCATAGTGGTTCGAAATGCTGCAGCTATTGGGTCGTTTTGGTCATTGTGGGTATGATTGGTCGTAATTGGACTAAGTGGGTAATAATGACTCTAATTTGACCTTATTGGCTCTAATTGAGGTATAACGGGCGTAAGTTGTCCGTAATGGCTCATAATTGGTTCATTTTTTTTCTTTACGGGTATAATGTGTTTGTGTCTCCCTAAGGAGTCTATTTGTTCGTAATAGGAGTATGTGGGTTATAATGAAACCGATTTCACCTCACTGGCTCTAATTGAGTTATAACGAGTCATAAAGGTCTGAAATGCTTCGCTATGGGGTCATTTTGGTCTTAGTGGGTATAATTGGATTTTTTGAGCGGAAACTGAGGGTTTTTGTCTCCTTATTGAGCCTGATTGGTCGTAATGGGACAAAGTGGGTCATAATGAGTCTGATTTAACCTTATTGGCTCTAATTGAGGTAAAACGGGTCTAAGTGATCCGTAATGGCTCATAATTGGTTCATTTTGGTCTTAGTGGGTATAATGGGTTTGTGTCTCCTTACCGAGTCTAATTGGTAATAACAGGACTAAGTGGGCCATAATGAGTCCGATTTAACTTTATTGGCTCTAATTGAGGTATAACGAATCATAGTTGTCTATAATGCTTCGTTTTTGGTTCATTTTGGTCTTAGTGGGTATAATGGTTTTGTGTCTTCTTACCAAGTCTCATTGTTCGTAATTTGACTAAGTGGGTCATAATGAGCCCGATTGGACTTTATGGGCTCTAATAGAGGTATAACGAGTCATGGAGATCTGAAATTCTTCGCTATTAGTTCATTTTGGTCTTAATGGGTATAATGGGTTTTTGTCTCCTTAATGAGCCTGATTGGTCGTAATGGGACTAAGTGGGTCAAAATGAGCCTGATTTGAACTTATTGGCCCTAAATGAGGAATAACGTCTAAGGGGGTCCGTAATGGCTCGTAATTGGTTCAACTTGGTCGTAGTGGGTATAATGAGTCTGATTTGAAGTTTTTTGCTCTACTTGACTTATAACGGATCTTAGTGGTCCGTAATGGCTCATAATTGGTTCATTTTGGTCTTAGTGAGTATAATAGGTTTGTGTCCCCTTAACGAGTCTAATTGTTCGTAATACGACTATGTGGGTCATAATGAGTCCGATTTGACCTTATTGCCTCTAATTGAAGTATAACGGGTCATAGTGGTCCGTAATGCTTCGTTAGTGGTTCATTTTGATCTTGGTGGCTATAATGGATTTGTGTCTCCTTAAGGAGTCACATTGTTCATAGTTAGACTAAGTGATAAAGAGTCCGATTTGACCTTATTGGCTCTAATTGAGGTATAACGAGTCATAGTGGTTCGTAATGTTTCACTATTGGTTCATTTTGGGCTTAGTGGGTATAATAGGTTTGTGTCTCCTTAAGAAGTCTAATTGGTCGTAATAGGACTTAGTGGGTGAAACTGAGTCCGATTTGACATTGTTCGCTCTAATGGCGGCATAATGGGTCATAGTGGTCCGTAATTCTTCGCTATTGGTTCATTTGGGTCTTACAGGGTGTAAGGGATCCGTGTCTCCTTAACAAGTCTCATCGTACATAATTAGACTAATTGGGTCGTAATGAGTCCTATTTGACCTTAATGGCTATATTTGAGGTATAACGGGCCATAATGGTCTGTATTGCTTCGGTATTGGTTCATTTTGGTCTTATTGGATATTATGGGTTTACGTCTCCTTATTAAGTCTGATTGGTCGTGACGAGACTAAGAGGGTCAAAATGAGCCTAATTTGACCTTATTGGCTCTAAATATAAGGTATAACAGGTCTAAGTGGTATGTTGTGACTCGTAACTGGTTCATCTTGGTCTTAGTGCATATAATGGATTTGTGTCTCCGTAACGAGTCTAATTAGCCGTAATGGGACTATGTGGGTCATAATGAGTCCGATTTGACCTTATTGGCTCCAACTGAGGTATAACGGGTCGTAGTTATTTGTAATGCTCGTTATTGGATCATTTTGGTCTTACTGTGTATAATTGGTTTGTGTCTCCTTAACGAGTCTTATTCTTCGTACTAGGACTAAATGGGTCTAAAAGAGTCTGATTTGACTTTAATTGCTCTAATTGAGCTATAACGGGTCATAGTGGTTCGAAATGCTGCAGCTATTGGGTCGTTTTGGTCATTGTGGGTATGATTGGTCGTAATTGGACTAAGTGGGTAATAATGACTCTAATTTGACCTTATTGGCTCTAATTGAGGTATAACGGGCGTAAGTTGTCCGTAATGGCTCATAATTGGTTCATTTTTTTTCTTTACGGGTATAATGTGTTTGTGTCTCCCTAAGGAGTCTATTTGTTCGTAATAGGAGTATGTGGGTTATAATGAAACCGATTTCACCTCACTGGCTCTAATTGAGTTATAACGAGTCATAAAGGTCTGAAATGCTTCGCTATGGGGTCATTTTGGTCTTAGTGGGTATAATTGGATTTTTTGAGCGGAAACTGAGGGTTTTTGTCTCCTTATTGAGCCTGATTGGTCGTAATGGGACAAAGTGGGTCATAATGAGTCTGATTTAACCTTATTGGCTCTAATTGAGGTAAAACGGGTCTAAGTGATCCGTAATGGCTCATAATTGGTTCATTTTGGTCTTAGTGGGTATAATGGGTTTGTGTCTCCTTACCGAGTCTAATTGGTAATAACAGGACTAAGTGGGCCATAATGAGTCCGATTTAACTTTATTGGCTCTAATTGAGGTATAACGAATCATAGTTGTCTATAATGCTTCGTTTTTGGTTCATTTTGGTCTTAGTGGGTATAATGGTTTTGTGTCTTCTTACCAAGTCTCATTGTTTGTAATTTGACTAAGTGGGTCATAATGAGCCCGATAGGACTTTATGGGCTCTAATAAAGGTATAACGAGTCATGGAGATCTGAAATTCTTCGCTATTAGTTAATTTTGGTCTTAATGGGTATAATGGGTTTTTGTCTCCTTAATGAGCCTGATTGGTCGTAATGGGACTAAGTGGGTCAAAATGAGCCTGATTTGAACTAATGGGCCCTAAATGAGGAATAACGTCTAAGGGGGTCCGTAATGGCTCGTAATTGGTTCAACTTGGTCGTAGTGGGTATAATGAGTCTGATTTGAAGTTTTTTGCTCTACTTGACTTATAACGGATCTTAGTGGTCCGTAATGGCTCATAATTGGTTCATTTTGGTCTTAGTGAGTATAATAGGTTTGTGTCCCCTTAACGAGTCTAATTGTTCGTAATACGACTATGTGGGTCATAATGAGTCCGATTTGACCTTATTGCCTCTAATTGATGTATAACGGGTCATAGTGGTCCGTAATGCTTCGTTAGTGGTTCATTTTGATCTTGGTGGCTATAATGGATTTGTGTCTCCTTAAGGAGTCACATTGTTCATAATTAGACTAAGTGGGCCATAAAGAGTCCGATTTGACCTTATTGGCTCTAATTGAGGTATAACGAGTCATAGTGGTTCGTAATGTTTCACTATTGGTTCATTTTGGGCTTAGTGGGTATAATGGGTTTGTGTCTCCTTAACAAGTCTAATTGGTCGTAATAGGACTTAGTGGGTGAAACTGAGTCCGATTTGACATTGTTCGCTCTAATGGAGGCATAATGGGTCATAGTGGTCCGTAATTCTTCGCTATTGGTTCATTTGGGTCTTACAGGGTGTAAGGGATCCGTGTCTCCTTAAAAAGTCTCATCGTACATAATTAGACTAATTGGGTCGTAATGAGTCCTATTTGACCTTAATGGCTCTATTTGAGGTATAACGGGCCATAATGGTCTGTATTGCTTCGGTATTGGTTCATTTTGGTCTTATTGGATATTATGGGTTTACGTCTCCTTATTAAGTCTGATTGGTCGTGATGAGACTAAGAGGGTCAAAATGAGCCTAATTTGACCTTATTGGCTCTAAATATAAGGTATAACAGGTCTAAGTGGTATGTTGTGACTCGTAACTGGTTCATCTTGGTCTTAGTGCATATAATGGATTTGTGTCTCCGTAACGAGTCTAATTAGCCGTAATGGGACTATGTGGGTCATAATGAGTCCGATTTGACCTTATTGGCTCCAATTGAGGTATAACGGGTCGTAGTTATTTGTAATGCTCGTTATTGGATCATTTTGGTCTTACTGTGTATAATTGGTTTGTGTCTCCTTAACGAGTCTTATTCTTCGTACTAGGACTAAATGGGTCTAAAAGAGTCTGATTTGACTTTAATGGCTCTAATTGAGCTATAACGGGTCATAGTGGTTCGAAATGCTGCAGCTATTGGGTCGTTTTGGTCATTGTGGGTATGATTGGTCGTAATTGGACTAAGTGGGTAATAATGACTCTAATTTGACCTTATTGGCTCTAATTGAGGTATAACGGATGTAAGTTGTCCGTAATGGCTAATAATTGGTTCATTTTGGCTCTAATTGAGCTATAACATGTCATAGTGGTTCGAAATGCTGCAGCTATTGGGTCATTTTGGTCTTTGTGGGTATGATTGGTCGTAATGGGACAAAGTGGGTAGTAATGACTCTAATTTGACCTTATTGGGTCTAATTGAGGTATAATAGGTGTAAGTTGTCCGTAATGGCTAATAATTGGTTCATTTTGAGCGGAAACTGAGGGTTTTTGTCTCCTTATTGAGCCTGATTGGTCGTAATGGGACAAAGTGGGTCATGATGAGTGTTATTTAACCTTATCGACTCTAATTGAGGTAAAACGGGTCTAAGTTATCCGTAATGGCTCATAATTGGTTCATTTTGGTCTTAGTGGGTATAATGGGTTTGTGTCTCCTTACCGAGTCTAATTGGTAATAATAGGAATAAGTGGGCCGTAATGAGTCCGATTGAACTTTATTGGCTCTTATTGAGGTATAACGAATCATAGTTGTCTATAATGCTTCGTTTTTGGTTCATTTTGGTCTTAGTGGGTATAATGGTTTTGTGTCTTCTTAACAAGTCTCATTGTTCCTAATTTGACTAAGTGGGTCATAATGATCCCGATTGGACTTTATGGGCTCTAATAGAGGTATAACGAGTCATGGAGATCTGAAATTCTTCGCTATTAGTTCATTTTGGTCTTAATGGGTATAATAGGTTTTTGTCTCCTTAATGAGCCTGATTGGTCGTAATGGGACTAAGTGGGTCAAAATGAACCTGATTTGAACTTATTGGCCCTAAATGAGGAATAACGTCTAAGGGGTCCGTAATGGCTCGTAATTGGTTCATTTTGGTCTTAGTGGGTATAATGGGTTTGTGTCTCCTTACCGAGTCTAATTGGTAATAATAGGACTAAGTGGGCCATAATGAGTCCGATTTAACTTTATTGGCTCTAATTGAGGTATAACGAATCATAGTTGTCTAATGCTTCGTTTTTGGTTCATTTTGGTCTTAGTGGGTATAATGGTTGTGTGTCTTCTTACCAAGTCTCATTGTTCGTAATTTGACTAAGTGGGTCATAATGAGCCCGATTGGACTTTATGGGCTCTAATAGAGGTATAACGAGTCATGGAGATCTGAAAATCTTCGCTATTAGTTCATTTTGGTCTTAATGGGTATAATGGGTTTTTGTCTCCTTAATGAGCCTGATTGGTCGTAATGGGACTAAGTGGGTCAAAATGAACCTGATTTAAACTTATTGGCCCTAAATGAGGAATAACGTCTAAGGGGTCCGTAATGGCTCGTAATTGGTTCATCTTGGTGGTATAATGGTATAATACCCACTACGACCAAGTTGAACCAATTATCGAAGCAATACAGACCATTAAGACCAAAATGAACCAATGCCGAAACTTAATAAGGAGACGTAAACCCATAATATCCAATAAGACCAAAATGAACCAATACCGAAGCAATACAGACCATTATGGCCCGTTATACCTCAAATAGAGCCATTAAGGTCAAATAGGACTCATTACGACCCAATTAGTCTAATTATGTACGATGAGACTTGTTAAGGAGACACGGATCCCTTACACCCTGTAAGACCCAAATGAACCAATAGCGAAGAATTACGGACCACTATGACCCATTATGCCTCCATTAGAGCGAACAATGTCAAATCGGACTCAGTTTGACCCACTTAGTCCCATTACGACCAATCAGGCTCATTAAGGAGACAAAAACCCATTATACCCATTAAGACCAAAATGAACTAATAGCGAAGAATTTCAGATCTCCATGACTCGTTATACCTCTATTAGAGCCCATAAAGTCCAATCGGGCTCATTATGACCCACTTAGTCAAATTACGAACAATGAGACTTGGTAAGAAGACACAAAACCATTATACCCACTAAGACCAAAATGAACCAAAAACGAAGCATTATAGACAACTATGATTCGTTATACCTCAATTAGAGCCAATAAAGTTAAATCGGACTCATTATGGCCCACTTAGTGGGTTAAATCGTTATACCTCAATTACAGATAACTACGACCCGTTATACCTCAATTGGAGCCAACAAGGTCAAATCGGACTCATTATGACCCACATAGTCCCATTACGGCTAATTAGACTCGTTATGGAGACACAAACCCATTATATGCACTAAGACCAAGATGAACCAGTTACGGGTCACAACATACCACTTAGACCTGTTATACCTTATTTAGAGCCAATAAGGTCAAATTAGGCTCATTTTGACCCACTTAGTCTCATCACGACCGATCAGACTTAATAAGGAAACGTTAACCCATTATATCCAATACGACCAAAATGAACCAATACCGAAGCAATACAGACCATTATATGGTCCGTTATACCTCAAATAGAGCCATTAAGGTCAAATAGGACTCATTACGACCCACTTAGTCTAATTATGTACGATGAGACTTGTTAAGGAGACACAAATCCCATACACCCACTAAGACCCAAATGAACCAATAGCGAAGAATTACGGACCACTATGACCCATTTAGAGCAAACAATGTAAAATCGGACTCAGTTTCACCCACTGAGTCCTATTACGACCAATTAGACTCGTTAAGGAGACACAAACCCATTATACCCACTAAGCCCAAAATGAACCAATAGTGAAACATTACGAACCACTATGACTCGTTATACCTCAATTAGAGCCAATAAGGTCAAATCGGACTCATTATGGCCCACTTATTCTAATTATGAACAATGTGACTCCTTAAGGAGACACAAATCCATTATAGCCATCAAGATCAAAATGAACCACTAACGAAGCATTACGGACCACTATGACCCGTTATACTTCAATTAGAGGCAATAAGGTGAAATCAGACTCATTATGACCCACATAATCGTGCTACGAACAATTAGACTCGTTAAGGGGACACAAACCTATTATACTCACTAAGACCAAAATGAACCAATTATGAGCCATTACGGACCACTAAGATCCGTTATAAGTCAAGTAGAGCAAAAAACTTCAAATCAGACTCATTATACCCACTATAAGACCAAGTTGAACCAATTACGAGCCATTACGGACCCCTTAGACGTTATTCCTCATTTAGGGCCAATAAGTTCAAATCAGGTTCATTTTGACCCACTTAGTCCCATTACGACCAATCAGGCTCATTAAGGAGACAAAAACCCATTATACCCATTATACCTACTAAGACCAAAATGAACCAATTATGAGCCATTACGGATAACTTAGACCCGTTTTACCTGAATTAGAGCCGATAAGGTTAAATAAGACTCATCATGACCCACTTTGTCCCATTACGACCAATCAGGCTCAATAAGGAGACAAAAACCCTCAGTTTCCGCTCAAAAAATCCAATTATACCCACCAAGACCAAAATGACCCCATAGCGAAGCATTTCAGACCTTTATGACTCGTTATAACTCAATTAGAGCCAGTGAGGTGAAATCGGTTTCATTATAACCCACATACTCCTATTACGAACAATTAGACTCCTTAGGGAGACACAAACACATTATACCCGCAAAGAAAAAAAAATGAACCAATTATGAGCCATTACGGACAACTTACACCCATTATACCTCAATTAGACCCAATAAGATCAAATTAGAGTCATTACTACCCACTTTGTCCCATTACGACCAATCATACCCACAAAGACCAAAATGACCCAATAGCTGCAGCATTTCGAACCACTATGACCCGTTATAGCTCAATTAGAGCCATTAAAGTCAAATCAGACTCTTTTAGACCCATTTAGTCCTAGTACGAAGAATAAGACTCGTTAAGGAGACACAAACCAATTATACACACTAAGACCAAAAAGATCCAATAACGAGCATTACAGATAACTACGACCCGTTATACCTCAATTGGAGCCAATAAGGTCAAATCGGACTCATTATGACCCACATAGTCCCATTACGGCTAATTAGACTCGTTATGGAGACACAAACCCATTTTATGCACTAAGACCAAGATGAACCAGTTACGAGTCACAACATACCACTTAGACCTGTTATACCTTATTTAGAGCCAATAAGGTCAAATTAGGCTCATTTTGACCCACTTAGTCTCATCACGACCAATCAGACTTAATAAGGAGACGATAACCCATTATATCCAATACGACCAAAATGAACCAATACCGAAGCAATACAGACCATTATGGTTCGTTATACCTCAAATAGAGCCATTAAGGTCAAATAGGACTCATTACGACCCACTTAGTCTAATTATGTACGATGAGACTTGTTAAGGAGACACAAATCCCATACACCCACTAAGACCCAAATGAACCAATAGCGAAGAATTACGAACCACTATGACCCATTATGCCTCCATTAGAGCGAACAATGTAAAATCGGACTCAGTTTCACCCACTGAGTCCTATTACGACCAATTAGACTCGTTAAGGAGACACAAACCCATTATACCCACTAAGCCCAAAATGAACCAATAGTGAAACATTACGAACCACTATGACTCGTTATACCTCAATTAGAGCCAATAAGGTCAAATCGGACTCATTATGGCCCACTTAGTCTAATTATGAACAATGTGACTCCTTAAGGAGACACAAATCCATTATACCACCAAGATCAAAATGAACCACTAACGAAGCATTACGGACCACTATGACCCGTTATACTTCAATTAGAGGCAATAAGGTGAAATCGGACTCATTATGACCCACATAGTCGTACTACGAACAATTAGACTCGTTAAGGGGACACAAACCTATTATACTCACTAAGACCAAAATGAACCAATTATGAGCCATTACGGACCACTAAGATCCGTTATAAGTCAAGTAGAGCAAAAAACTTCAAATCAGACTCATTATACCCACTAAGACCAAGTTGAACCAATTACGAGCCATTACGGACCCCTTAGACGTTATTCCTCATTTACGGCCAACAAGTTTAAATCAGGTTCATTTTGACCCACTTAGTCCCATTACGACCAATCAGGCTCATTAAGGAGACAAAAACCCATTATACCCATTAAGACCAAAATGAACTAATAGCGAAGAATTTCAGATCTCCATGACTCGTTATACCTCTATTAGAGCCCATAAAGTCCAATCGGGCACATTATTACCCACTTAGTCAAATTAGGAACAATGAGACTTGGTAAGAAGACACAAAACCATTATACCCACTAAGACCAAAACGAACCAAAAACGAAGCATTATAGACAACTATGATTCGTTATACCTCAATAAGAGCCAATAAAGTTAAATCGGACTCATTACGGCCCACTTAGTCCTATTATTACCAATTAGACTCGGTAAGGAGACACAAACCCATTATACCCACTAAGACCAAAATGAACCAATTATGAGCCATTACGGATAACTTAGACCCGTTTTACCTCAATTAGAGCCGATAAGGTTAAATAAGACTCATCATGACCCACTTTGTCCCATTACGACCAATCAGGCTCAATAAGGAGACAAAAACCCTCAGTTTCCGCTCAAAAAATCCAATTATACCCACCAAGACCAAAATGACCCCATAGCGAAGCATTTCAGACCTTTATGACACGTTATAACTCAATTAGAGCCAGTGAGGTGAAATCGGTTTCATTATAACCCACATACTCCTATTACGAACAATTAGACTCCTTAGGGAGACACAAACACATTATACCCGCAAAGAAAAAAAAAATGAACCAATTATGAGCCATTACGGACAACTTACACCCATTATACCTCAATTAGACCCAATAAGATCAAATTAGAGTCATTACTACCCACTTTGTCCCATTACGACCAATCATACCCACAAAGACCAAAATGACCCAATAGCTGCAGCATTTCGAACCACTATGACCCGTTATAGCTCAATTAGAGCCATTAAAGTCAAATCAGACTCTTTTAGACCCATTTAGTCCTAGTACGAAGAATAAGACTCGTTAAGGAGACACAAACCAATTATACACACTAAGACCAAAAAGATCCAATAACGAGCATTACAGATAACTACGACCCGTTATACCTCAATTGGAGCCAATAAGGTCAAATCGGACTCATTATGACCCACATAGTCCCATTACGGCTAATTAGACTCGTTATGGAGACACAAACCCATTTTATGCACTAAGACCAAGATGAACCAGTTACGAGTCACAACATACCACTTAGACCTGTTATACCTTATTTAGAGCCAATAAGGTCAAATTAGGCTCATTTTGACCCACTTAGTCTCATCACGACCAATCAGACTTAATAAGGAGACGATAACCCATTATATCCAATACGACCAAAATGAACCAATACCGAAGCAATACAGACCATTATGGTTCGTTATACCTCAAATAGAGCCATTAAGGTCAAATAGGACTCATTACGACCCACTTAGTCTAATTATGTACGATGAGACTTGTTAAGGAGACACAAATCCCATACACCCACTAAGACCCAAATGAACCAATAGCGAAGAATTACGAACCACTATGACCCATTATGCCTCCATTAGAGCGAACAATGTAAAATCGGACTCAGTTTCACCCACTGAGTCCTATTACGACCAATTAGACTCGTTAAGGAGACACAAACCCATTATACCCACTAAGCCCAAAATGAACCAATAGTGAAACATTACGAACCACTATGACTCGTTATACCTCAATTAGAGCCAATAAGGTCAAATCGGACTCATTATGGCCCACTTAGTCTAATTATGAACAATGTGACTCCTTAAGGAGACACAAATCCATTATACCACCAAGATCAAAATGAACCACTAACGAAGCATTACGGACCACTATGACCCGTTATACTTCAATTAGAGGCAATAAGGTGAAATCGGACTCATTATGACCCACATAGTCGTACTACGAACAATTAGACTCGTTAAGGGGACACAAACCTATTATACTCACTAAGACCAAAATGAACCAATTATGAGCCATTACGGACCACTAAGATCCGTTATAAGTCAAGTAGAGCAAAAAACTTCAAATCAGACTCATTATACCCACTAAGACCAAGTTGAACCAATTACGAGCCATTACGGACCCCTTAGACGTTATTCCTCATTTACGGCCAACAAGTTTAAATCAGGTTCATTTTGACCCACTTAGTCCCATTACGACCAATCAGGCTCATTAAGGAGACAAAAACCCATTATACCCATTAAGACCAAAATGAACTAATAGCGAAGAATTTCAGATCTCCATGACTCGTTATACCTCTATTAGAGCCCATAAAGTCCAATCGGGCACATTATTACCCACTTAGTCAAATTAGGAACAATGAGACTTGGTAAGAAGACACAAAACCATTATACCCACTAAGACCAAAACGAACCAAAAACGAAGCATTATAGACAACTATGATTCGTTATACCTCAATAAGAGCCAATAAAGTTAAATCGGACTCATTACGGCCCACTTAGTCCTATTATTACCAATTAGACTCGGTAAGGAGACACAAACCCATTATACCCACTAAGACCAAAATGAACCAATTATGAGCCATTACGGATAACTTAGACCCGTTTTACCTCAATTAGAGCCGATAAGGTTAAATAAGACTCATCATGACCCACTTTGTCCCATTACGACCAATCAGGCTCAATAAGGAGACAAAAACCCTCAGTTTCCGCTCAAAAAATCCAATTATACCCACCAAGACCAAAATGACCCCATAGCGAAGCATTTCAGACCTTTATGACACGTTATAACTCAATTAGAGCCAGTGAGGTGAAATCGGTTTCATTATAACCCACATACTCCTATTACGAACAATTAGACTCCTTAGGGAGACACAAACACATTATACCCGCAAAGAAAAAAAAAATGAACCAATTATGAGCCATTACGGACAACTTACACCCATTATACCTCAATTAGACCCAATAAGATCAAATTAGAGTCATTACTACCCACTTTGTCCCATTACGACCAATCATACCCACAAAGACCAAAATGACCCAATAGCTGCAGCATTTCGAACCACTATGACCCGTTATAGCTCAATTAGAGCCATTAAAGTCAAATCAGACTCTTTTAGACCCATTTAGTCCTAGTACGAAGAATAAGACTCGTTAAGGAGACACAAACCAATTATACACACTAAGACCAAAAAGATCCAATAACGAGCATTACAGATAACTACGACCCGTTATACCTCAATTGGAGCCAATAAGGTCAAATCGGACTCATTATGACCCACATAGTCCCATTACGGCTAATTAGACTCGTTATGGAGACACAAACCCATTTTATGCACTAAGACCAAGATGAACCAGTTACGAGTCACAACATACCACTTAGACCTGTTATACCTTATTTAGAGCCAATAAGGTCAAATTAGGCTCATTTTGACCCACTTAGTCTCATCACGACCAATCAGACTTAATAAGGAGACGATAACCCATTATATCCAATACGACCAAAATGAACCAATACCGAAGCAATACAGACCATTATGGTTCGTTATACCTCAAATAGAGCCATTAAGGTCAAATAGGACTCATTACGACCCACTTAGTCTAATTATGTACGATGAGACTTGTTAAGGAGACACAAATCCCATACACCCACTAAGACCCAAATGAACCAATAGCGAAGAATTACGAACCACTATGACCCATTATGCCTCCATTAGAGCGAACAATGTAAAATCGGACTCAGTTTCACCCACTGAGTCCTATTACGACCAATTAGACTCGTTAAGGAGACACAAACCCATTATACCCACTAAGCCCAAAATGAACCAATAGTGAAACATTACGAACCACTATGACTCGTTATACCTCAATTAGAGCCAATAAGGTCAAATCGGACTCATTATGGCCCACTTAGTCTAATTATGAACAATGTGACTCCTTAAGGAGACACAAATCCATTATACCACCAAGATCAAAATGAACCACTAACGAAGCATTACGGACCACTATGACCCGTTATACTTCAATTAGAGGCAATAAGGTGAAATCGGACTCATTATGACCCACATAGTCGTACTACGAACAATTAGACTCGTTAAGGGGACACAAACCTATTATACTCACTAAGACCAAAATGAACCAATTATGAGCCATTACGGACCACTAAGATCCGTTATAAGTCAAGTAGAGCAAAAAACTTCAAATCAGACTCATTATACCCACTAAGACCAAGTTGAACCAATTACGAGCCATTACGGACCCCTTAGACGTTATTCCTCATTTACGGCCAACAAGTTTAAATCAGGTTCATTTTGACCCACTTAGTCCCATTACGACCAATCAGGCTCATTAAGGAGACAAAAACCCATTATACCCATTAAGACCAAAATGAACTAATAGCGAAGAATTTCAGATCTCCATGACTCGTTATACCTCTATTAGAGCCCATAAAGTCCAATCGGGCACATTATTACCCACTTAGTCAAATTAGGAACAATGAGACTTGGTAAGAAGACACAAAACCATTATACCCACTAAGACCAAAACGAACCAAAAACGAAGCATTATAGACAACTATGATTCGTTATACCTCAATAAGAGCCAATAAAGTTAAATCGGACTCATTACGGCCCACTTAGTCCTATTATTACCAATTAGACTCGGTAAGGAGACACAAACCCATTATACCCACTAAGACCAAAATGAACCAATTATGAGCCATTACGGATAACTTAGACCCGTTTTACCTCAATTAGAGCCGATAAGGTTAAATAAGACTCATCATGACCCACTTTGTCCCATTACGACCAATCAGGCTCAATAAGGAGACAAAAACCCTCAGTTTCCGCTCAAAAAATCCAATTATACCCACCAAGACCAAAATGACCCCATAGCGAAGCATTTCAGACCTTTATGACACGTTATAACTCAATTAGAGCCAGTGAGGTGAAATCGGTTTCATTATAACCCACATACTCCTATTACGAACAATTAGACTCCTTAGGGAGACACAAACACATTATACCCGCAAAGAAAAAAAAAATGAACCAATTATGAGCCATTACGGACAACTTACACCCATTATACCTCAATTAGACCCAATAAGATCAAATTAGAGTCATTACTACCCACTTTGTCCCATTACGACCAATCATACCCACAAAGACCAAAATGACCCAATAGCTGCAGCATTTCGAACCACTATGACCCGTTATAGCTCAATTAGAGCCATTAAAGTCAAATCAGACTCTTTTAGACCCATTTAGTCCTAGTACGAAGAATAAGACTCGTTAAGGAGACACAAACCAATTATACACACTAAGACCAAAAAGATCCAATAACGAGCATTACAGATAACTACGACCCGTTATACCTCAATTGGAGCCAATAAGGTCAAATCGGACTCATTATGACCCACATAGTCCCATTACGGCTAATTAGACTCGTTATGGAGACACAAACCCATTTTATGCACTAAGACCAAGATGAACCAGTTACGAGTCACAACATACCACTTAGACCTGTTATACCTTATTTAGAGCCAATAAGGTCAAATTAGGCTCATTTTGACCCACTTAGTCTCATCACGACCAATCAGACTTAATAAGGAGACGATAACCCATTATATCCAATACGACCAAAATGAACCAATACCGAAGCAATACAGACCATTATGGTTCGTTATACCTCAAATAGAGCCATTAAGGTCAAATAGGACTCATTACGACCCACTTAGTCTAATTATGTACGATGAGACTTGTTAAGGAGACACAAATCCCATACACCCACTAAGACCCAAATGAACCAATAGCGAAGAATTACGAACCACTATGACCCATTATGCCTCCATTAGAGCGAACAATGTAAAATCGGACTCAGTTTCACCCACTGAGTCCTATTACGACCAATTAGACTCGTTAAGGAGACACAAACCCATTATACCCACTAAGCCCAAAATGAACCAATAGTGAAACATTACGAACCACTATGACTCGTTATACCTCAATTAGAGCCAATAAGGTCAAATCGGACTCATTATGGCCCACTTAGTCTAATTATGAACAATGTGACTCCTTAAGGAGACACAAATCCATTATACCACCAAGATCAAAATGAACCACTAACGAAGCATTACGGACCACTATGACCCGTTATACTTCAATTAGAGGCAATAAGGTGAAATCGGACTCATTATGACCCACATAGTCGTACTACGAACAATTAGACTCGTTAAGGGGACACAAACCTATTATACTCACTAAGACCAAAATGAACCAATTATGAGCCATTACGGACCACTAAGATCCGTTATAAGTCAAGTAGAGCAAAAAACTTCAAATCAGACTCATTATACCCACTAAGACCAAGTTGAACCAATTACGAGCCATTACGGACCCCTTAGACGTTATTCCTCATTTACGGCCAACAAGTTTAAATCAGGTTCATTTTGACCCACTTAGTCCCATTACGACCAATCAGGCTCATTAAGGAGACAAAAACCCATTATACCCATTAAGACCAAAATGAACTAATAGCGAAGAATTTCAGATCTCCATGACTCGTTATACCTCTATTAGAGCCCATAAAGTCCAATCGGGCACATTATTACCCACTTAGTCAAATTAGGAACAATGAGACTTGGTAAGAAGACACAAAACCATTATACCCACTAAGACCAAAACGAACCAAAAACGAAGCATTATAGACAACTATGATTCGTTATACCTCAATAAGAGCCAATAAAGTTAAATCGGACTCATTACGGCCCACTTAGTCCTATTATTACCAATTAGACTCGGTAAGGAGACACAAACCCATTATACCCACTAAGACCAAAATGAACCAATTATGAGCCATTACGGATAACTTAGACCCGTTTTACCTCAATTAGAGCCGATAAGGTTAAATAAGACTCATCATGACCCACTTTGTCCCATTACGACCAATCAGGCTCAATAAGGAGACAAAAACCCTCAGTTTCCGCTCAAAAAATCCAATTATACCCACCAAGACCAAAATGACCCCATAGCGAAGCATTTCAGACCTTTATGACACGTTATAACTCAATTAGAGCCAGTGAGGTGAAATCGGTTTCATTATAACCCACATACTCCTATTACGAACAATTAGACTCCTTAGGGAGACACAAACACATTATACCCGCAAAGAAAAAAAAAATGAACCAATTATGAGCCATTACGGACAACTTACACCCATTATACCTCAATTAGACCCAATAAGATCAAATTAGAGTCATTACTACCCACTTTGTCCCATTACGACCAATCATACCCACAAAGACCAAAATGACCCAATAGCTGCAGCATTTCGAACCACTATGACCCGTTATAGCTCAATTAGAGCCATTAAAGTCAAATCAGACTCTTTTAGACCCATTTAGTCCTAGTACGAAGAATAAGACTCGTTAAGGAGACACAAACCAATTATACACACTAAGACCAAAAAGATCCAATAACGAGCATTACAGATAACTACGACCCGTTATACCTCAATTGGAGCCAATAAGGTCAAATCGGACTCATTATGACCCACATAGTCCCATTACGGCTAATTAGACTCGTTATGGAGACACAAACCCATTTTATGCACTAAGACCAAGATGAACCAGTTACGAGTCACAACATACCACTTAGACCTGTTATACCTTATTTAGAGCCAATAAGGTCAAATTAGGCTCATTTTGACCCACTTAGTCTCATCACGACCAATCAGACTTAATAAGGAGACGATAACCCATTATATCCAATACGACCAAAATGAACCAATACCGAAGCAATACAGACCATTATGGTTCGTTATACCTCAAATAGAGCCATTAAGGTCAAATAGGACTCATTACGACCCACTTAGTCTAATTATGTACGATGAGACTTGTTAAGGAGACACAAATCCCATACACCCACTAAGACCCAAATGAACCAATAGCGAAGAATTACGAACCACTATGACCCATTATGCCTCCATTAGAGCGAACAATGTAAAATCGGACTCAGTTTCACCCACTGAGTCCTATTACGACCAATTAGACTCGTTAAGGAGACACAAACCCATTATACCCACTAAGCCCAAAATGAACCAATAGTGAAACATTACGAACCACTATGACTCGTTATACCTCAATTAGAGCCAATAAGGTCAAATCGGACTCATTATGGCCCACTTAGTCTAATTATGAACAATGTGACTCCTTAAGGAGACACAAATCCATTATACCACCAAGATCAAAATGAACCACTAACGAAGCATTACGGACCACTATGACCCGTTATACTTCAATTAGAGGCAATAAGGTGAAATCGGACTCATTATGACCCACATAGTCGTACTACGAACAATTAGACTCGTTAAGGGGACACAAACCTATTATACTCACTAAGACCAAAATGAACCAATTATGAGCCATTACGGACCACTAAGATCCGTTATAAGTCAAGTAGAGCAAAAAACTTCAAATCAGACTCATTATACCCACTAAGACCAAGTTGAACCAATTACGAGCCATTACGGACCCCTTAGACGTTATTCCTCATTTACGGCCAATAAGTTTAAATCAGGTTCATTTTGACCCACTTAGTCCCATTACGACCAATCAGGCTCATTAAGGAGACAAAAACCCATTATACCCATTAAGACCAAAATGAACTAATAGCGAAGAATTTCAGATCTCCATGACTCGTTATACCTCTATTAGAGCCCATAAAGTCCAATCGGGCACATTATTACCCACTTAGTCAAATTAGGAACAATGAGACTTGGTAAGAAGACACAAAACCATTATACCCACTAAGACCAAAACGAACCAAAAACGAAGCATTATAGACAACTATGATTCGTTATACCTCAATAAGAGCCAATAAAGTTAAATCGGACTCATTACGGCCCACTTAGTCCTATTATTACCAATTAGACTCGGTAAGGAGACACAAACCCATTATACCCACTAAGACCAAAATGAACCAATTATGAGCCATTACGGATAACTTAGACCCGTTTTACCTCAATTAGAGCCGATAAGGTTAAATAAGACTCATCATGACCCACTTTGTCCCATTACGACCAATCAGGCTCAATAAGGAGACAAAAACCCTCAGTTTCCGCTCAAAAAATCCAATTATACCCACCAAGACCAAAATGACCCCATAGCGAAGCATTTCAGACCTTTATGACTCGTTATAACTCAATTAGAGCCAGTGAGGTGAAATCGGTTTCATTATAACCCACATACTCCTATTACGAACAATTAGACTCCTTAGGGAGACACAAACACATTATACCCGCAAAGAAAAAAAATGAACCAATTATGAGCCATTACGGACAACTTACACCCATTATACCTCAATTAGACCCAATAAGGTCAAATTAGAGTCATTACTACCCACTTTGTCCCATTACGACCAATCATACCCACAAAGACCAAAATGACCCAATAGCTGCAGCATTTCGAACCACTATGACCCGTTATAGCTCAATTAGAGCCATTAAAGTCAAATCAGACTCTTTTAGACCCATTTAGTCCTAGTTCGAAGAATAAGACTCGTTAAGGAGACACAAACCAATTATACACACTAAGACCAAAAAGATCCAATAACGAGCATTACAGATAACTACGACCCGTTATACCTCAATTGGAGCCAATAAGGTCAAATCGGACTCATTATGACCCACATAGTCCCATTACGGCTAATTAGACTCGTTATGGAGACACAAACCCATTATATGCACTAAGACCAAGATGAACCAGTTACGGGTCACAACATACCACTTAGACCTGTTATACCTTATTTAGAGCCAATAAGGTCAAATTAGGCTCATTTTGACCCACTTAGTCTCATCACGACCGATCAGACTTAATAAGGAGACGTTAACCCATTATATCCAATACGACCAAAATGAACCAATACCGAAGCAATACAGACCATTATGGACCGTTATACCTCAAATAGAGCCATTAAGGTCAAATAGGACTCATTACGACCCACTTAGTCTAATTATGTACGATGAGACTTGTTAAGGAGACACAAATCCCATACACCCACTAAGACCCAAATGAACCAATAGCGAAGAATTACGAACCACTATGACCCATTATGCCTCCATTAGAGCGAACAATGTAAAATCGGACCCAGTTTCACCCACTGAGTCCTATTACGACCAATTAGACTCGTTAAGGAGACACAAACCCATTATACCCACTAAGCCCAAAATGAACCAATAGTGAAACATTACGAACCACTATGACTCGTTATACCTCAATTATAGCCAATAAGGTCAAATGGGACTCATTATGGCCCACTTAGTCTAATTATGAACAATGTGACTCCTTAAGGAGACACAAATCCATTATACCACCAAGATCAAAATGAACCACTAACGAAGCATTACGGACCACTATGACCCGTTATACTTCAATTAGAGGCAATAAGGTGAAATCGGACTCATTATGACCCACATAGTCGTACTACGAACAATTAGACTCGTTAAGGGGACACAAACCTATTATACTCACTAAGACCAAAATGAACCAATTATGAGCCATTACGGACCACTAAGATCCGTTATAAGTCAAGTAGAGCAAAAAACTTCAAATCAGACTCATTATACCCACTAAGACCAAGTTGAACCAATTACGAGCCATTACGGACCCCTTAGACGTTATTCCTCATTTACGGCCAATAAGTTTAAATCAAGTTCATTTTGACCCACTTAGTCCCATTACGACCAATCAGGCTCATTAAGGAGACAAAAACCCATTATACCCATTAAGACCAAAATGAACTAATAGCGAAGAATTTCAGATCTCCATGACTCGTTATACCTCTATTAGAGCCCACAAAGTCCAATCGGGCACATTATTACCCACTTAGTCAAATTAGGAACAATGAGACTTGGTAAGAAGACACAAAACCATTATACCCACTAAGACCAAAACGAACAAAAAACGAAGCATTATAGACAACTATGATTCGTTATACCTCAATAAGAGCCAATAAAAGTTAAATCGGACTCATTACGGCCCACTTAGTCCTATTATTACCAATTAGACTCGGTAAGGAGACACAAACCCATTATACCCACTAAGACCAAAATGAACCAATTATGAGCCATTACGGATAACTTAGACCCGTTTTACCTCAATTAGAGCCGATAAGGTTAAATAAGACTCATCATGACCCACTTTGTCCCATTACGACCAATCAGGCTCAATAAGGAGACAAAAACCCTCAGTTTCCGCTCAAAAAATCCAATTATACCCACCAAGACCAAAATGACCCCACAGCGAAGCATTTCAGACCTTTATGACTCGTTATAACTCAATTAGAGCCAGTGAGGTGAAATCGGTTTCATTATAACCCACATACTCCTATTACGAACAATTAGACTCCTTAGGGAGACACAAACACATTATACCCGCAAAGAAAAAAAATGAACCAATTATGAGCCATTACGGACAACTTACACCCATTATACCTCAATTAGACCCAATAAGGTCAAATTAGAGTCATTACTACCCACTTTGTCCCATTACGACCAATCATACCCACAAAGACCAAAATGACCCAATAGCTGCAGCATTTCGAACCACTATGACCCGTTATAGCTCAATTAGAGCCATTAAAGTCAAATCAGACTCTTTTAGACCCATTTAGTCCTAGTTCGAAGAATAAGACTCGTTAAGGAGACACAAACCAATTATACACACTAAGACCAAAAAGATCCAATAACGAGCATTACAGATAACTACGACCCGTTATACCTCAATTGGAGCCAATAAGGTCAAATCGGACTCATTATGACCCACATAGTCCCATTACGGCTAATTAGACTCGTTATGGAGACACAAACCCATTATATGCACTAAGACCAAGATGAACCAGTTACGGGTCACAACATACCACTTAGACCTGTTATACCTTATTTAGAGCCAATAAGGTCAAATTAGGCTCATTTTGACCCACTTAGTCTCATCACGACCGATCAGACTTAATAAGGAGACGTTAACCCATTATATCCAATACGACCAAAATGAACCAATACCGAAGCAATACAGACCATTATGGACCGTTATACCTCAAATAGAGCCATTAAGGTCAAATAGGACTCATTACGACCCACTTAGTCTAATTATGTACGATGAGACTTGTTAAGGAGACACAAATCCCATACACCCACTAAGACCCAAATGAACCAATAGCGAAGAATTACGAACCACTATGACCCATTATGCCTCCATTAGAGCGAACAATGTAAAATCGGACCCAGTTTCACCCACTGAGTCCTATTACGACCAATTAGACTCGTTAAGGAGACACAAACCCATTATACCCACTAAGCCCAAAATGAACCAATAGTGAAACATTACGAACCACTGTGACTCGTTATACCTCAATTATAGCCAATAAGGTCAAATGGGACTCATTATGGCCCACTTAGTCTAATTATGAACAATGTGACTCCTTAAGGAGACACAAATCCATTATACCACCAAGATCAAAATGAACCACTAACGAAGCATTACGGACCACTATGACCCGTTATACTTCAATTAGAGGCAATAAGGTGAAATCGGACTCATTATGACCCACATAGTCGTACTACGAACAATTAGACTCGTTAAGGGGACACAAACCTATTATACTCACTAAGACCAAAATGAACCAATTATGAGCCATTACGGACCACTAAGATCCGTTATAAGTCAAGTAGAGCAAAAAACTTCAAATCAGACTCATTATACCCACTAAGACCAAGTTGAACCAATTACGAGCCATTACGGACCCCTTAGACGTTATTCCTCATTTACGGCCAATAAGTTTAAATCAGGTTCATTTTGACCCACTTAGTCCCATTACGACCAATCAGGCTCATTAAGGAGACAAAAACCCATTATACCCATTAAGACCAAAATGAACTAATAGCGAAGAATTTCAGATCTCCATGACTCGTTATACCTCTATTAGAGCCCACAAAGTCCAATCGGGCACATTATTACCCACTTAGTCAAATTAGGAACAATGAGACTTGGTAAGAAGACACAAAACCATTATACCCACTAAGACCAAAACGAACAAAAAACGAAGCATTATAGACAACTATGATTCGTTATACCTCAATAAGAGCCAATAAAAGTTAAATCGGACTCATTACGGCCCACTTAGTCCTATTATTACCAATTAGACTCGGTAAGGAGACACAAACCCATTATACCCACTAAGACCAAAATGAACCAATTATGAGCCATTACGGATAACTTAGAACCGTTTTACCTCAATTAGAGCCGATAAGGTTAAATAAGACTCATCATGACCCACTTTGTCCCATTACGACCAATCAGGCTCAATAAGGAGACAAAAACCCTCAGTTTCCGCTCACAAAAACCAATTATACCCACCAAGACCAAAATGACCCCATAGCGAAGCATTTCAGACCTTTATGACTCGTTATAACTCAATTAGAGCCAGTGAGGTGAAATCGGTTTCATTATAACCCACATACTCCTATTACGAACAATTAGACTCCTTAGGGAGACACAAACACATTATACCCGCAAAGAAAAAAAATGAACCAATTATGAGCCATTACGGACAACTTACACCCATTATACCTCAATTAGACCCAATAAGGTCAAATTAGAGTCATTACTACCCACTTTGTCCCATTACGACCAATCATACCCACAAAGACCAAAATGACCCAATAGCTGCAGCATTTCGAACCACTATGACCCGTTATAGCTCAATTAGAGCCATTAAAGTCAAATCAGACTCTTTTAGACCCATTTAGTCCTAGTACGAAGAATAAGACTCGTTAAGGAGACACAAACCAATTATACACACTAAGACCAAAAAGATCCAATAACGAGCATTACAGATAACTACGACCCGTTATACCTCAATTGGAGCCAATAAGGTCAAATCGGACTCATTATGACCCACATAGTCCCATTACGGCTAATTAGACTCGTTATGGAGACACAAACCCATTATATGCACTAAGACCAAGATGAACCAGTTACGAGTCACAACATACCACTTAGACCTGTTATACCTTATTTAGAGCCAATAAGGTCAAATTAGGCTCATTTTGACCCACTTAGTCTCATCACGACCAATCAGACTTAATAAGGAGACATTAACCCATTATATCCAATACGACCAAAATGAACCAATACCGAAGCAATACAAGACCATTATGGTCCGTTATACCTCAAATAGAGCCATTAAGGTCAAATAGGACTCATTACGACCCACTTAGTCTAATTATGTACGATGAGACTTGTTAAGGAGACACAAATCCCATACACCCACTAAGACCCAAATGAACCAATAGCGAAGAATTACGGACCACTATGACCCATTATGCCTCCATTAGAGCGAACAATGTAAAATCGGACTCTGTTTCACCCATTGAGTCCTATTACGACCAATTAGACTCGTTATGGAGACACAAACCCATTATACCCACTAAGCCCAAAATGAACCAATAGTGAAACATTACGAACCACTATGACTCGTTATACCTCCATTAGAGCCAATAAGGTCAAATGGGACTCATTATGGCCCACTTAGTCTAATTATGAACAATGTGACTCCTTAAGGAGACACAAATCCATTATACCACCAAGATCAAAATGAACCACTAACGAAGCATTACGGACCACTATGACCCGTTATACTTCAATTAGAGGCAATAAGGTGAAATCGGACTCATTATGACCCACATAGTCGTACTACGAACAATTAGACTCGTTAAGGGGACACAAACCTATTATACTCACTAAGACCAAAATGAACCAATTATGAGCCATTACGGACCACTAAGATCCGTTATAAGTCAAGTAGAGCAAAAAACTTCAAATCAGACTCATTATACCCACTAAGACCAAGTCGAACCAATTACGAGCCATTACGGACCCCTTAGACGTTATTCCTCATTTACGGCCAATAAGTTTAAATCAGGTTCATTTTGACCCACTTAGTCCCATTACGACCAATCAGGCTCATTAAGGAGACAAAAACCCATTATACCCATTAAGACCAAAATGAACTAATAGCGAAGAATTTCAGATCTCCATGACTCGTTATACCTCTATTAGAGCCCATAAAGTCCAATCGGGCACATTATTACCCACTTAGTCAAATTAGGAACAATGAGACTTGGTAAGAAGACACAAAACCATTATACCCACTAAGACCAAAACGAACCAAAAACGAAGCATTATAGACAACTATGATTCGTTATACCTCAATAAGAGCCAATAAAGTTAAATCGGACTCATTACGGCCCACTTAGTCCTATTATTACCAATTAGACTCGGTAAGGAGACACAAACCCATTATACCCACTAAGACCAAAATGAACCAATTATGAGCCATTACGGATAACTTAGACCCGTTTTACCTCAATTAGAGCCGATAAGGTTAAATAAGACTCATCATGACCCACTTTGTCCCATTACGACCAATCAGGCTCAATAAGGAGACAAAAACCCTCAGTTTCCGCTCAAAAAATCCAATTATACCCACCAAGACCAAAATGACCCCATAGCGAAGCATTTCAGACCTTTATGACTCGTTATAACTCAATTAGAGCCAGTGAGGTGAAATCGGTTTCATTATAACCCACATACTCCTATTACGAACAATTAGACTCCTTAGGGAGACACAAACACATTATACCCGCAAAGAAAACAAATGAACCAATTATGAGCCATTACGGACAACTTACACCCATTATACCTCAATTAGACCCAATAAGGTCAAATTAGAGTCATTACTACCCACTTTGTCCCATTACGACCAATCATACCCACAAAGACCAAAATGACCCAATAGCTTCAGCATTTCGAACCACTATGACCCGTTATAGCTCAATTAGAGCCATTAAAGTCAAATCAGACTCTTTTAGACCCATTTAGTCCTAGTACGAAGAATAAGACTCGTTAAGGAGACACAAACCAATTATACACACTAAGACCAAAAAGATCCAATAACGAGCATTACAGATAACTACGACCCGTTATACCTCAATTGGAGCCAATAAGGTCAAATCGGACTCATTATGACCCACATAGTCCCATTACGGCTAATTAGACTCGTTATGGAGACACAAACCCATTATATGCACTAAGACCAAGATGAACCAGTTACGAGTCACAACATACCACTTAGACCTGTTATACCTTATTTAGAGCCAATAAGGTCAAATTAGGCTCATTTTGACCCACTTAGTCTCATCACGACCAATCAGACTTAATAAGGAGACATTAACCCATTATATCCAATACGACCAAAATGAACCAATACCGAAGCAATACAAGACCATTATGGTCCGTTATACCTCAAATAGAGCCATTAAGGTCAAATAGGACTCATTACGACCCACTTAGTCTAATTATGTACGATGAGACTTGTTAAGGAGACACAAATCCCATACACCCACTAAGACCCAAATGAACCAATAGCGAAGAATTACGGACCACTATGACCCATTATGCCTCCATTAGAGCGAACAATGTAAAATCGGACTCTGTTTCACCCATTGAGTCCTATTACGACCAATTAGACTCGTTAAGGAGACACAAACCCATTATACCCACTAAGCCCAAAATGAACCAATAGTGAAACATTACGAACCACTATGACTCGTTATACCTCCATTAGAGCCAATAAGGTCAAATGGGACTCATTATGGCCCACTTAGTCTAATTATGAACAATGTGACTCCTTAAGGAGACACAGATCCATTATACCACCAAGATCAAAATGAACCACTAACGAAGCATTACGGACCACTATGACCCGTTATACTTCAATTAGAGGCAATAAGGTGAAATCGGACTCATTATGACCCACATAGTCGTACTACGAACAATTAGACTCGTTAAGGGGACACAAACCTATTATACTCACTAAGACCAAAATGAACCAATTATGAGCCATTACGGACCACTAAGATCCGTTATAAGTCAAGTAGAGCAAAAAACTTCAAATCAGACTCATTATACCCACTAAGACCAAGTCGAACCAATTACGAGCCATTACGGACCCCTTAGACGTTATTCCTCATTTACGGCCAATAAGTTTAAATCAGGTTCATTTTGACCCACTTAGTCCCATTACGACCAATCAGGCTCATTAAGGAGACAAAAACCCATTATACCCATTAAGACCAAAATGAACTAATAGCGAAGAATTTCAGATCTCCATGACTCGTTATACCTCTATTAGAGCCCATAAAGTCCAATCGGGCACATTATTACCCACTTAGTCAAATTAGGAACAATGAGACTTGGTAAGAAGACACAAAACCATTATACCCACTAAGACCAAAATGAACCAAAAACGAAGCATTATAGACAACTATGATTCGTTATACCTCAATAAGAGCCAATAAAGTTAAATCGGACTCATTACGGCCCACTTAGTCCTATTATTACCAATTAGACTCGGTAAGGAGACACAAACCCATTATACCCACTAAGACCAAAATGAACCAATTATGAGCCATTACGGATAACTTAGACCCGTTTTACCTCAATTAGAGCCGATAAGGTTAAATAAGACTCATCATGACCAACTTTGTCCCATTACGACCAATCAGGTTCAATAAGGAGACAAAAACCCTGAGTTTCCGCTCAAAAAATCCAATTATACCCACCAAGACCAAAATGACCCCATAGCGAAGCATTTCAGACCTTTATGACTCGTTATAACTCAATTAGAGCCAGTGAGGTGAAATCGGTTTCATTATAACCCACATACTCCTATTACGAACAATTAGACTCCTTAGGGAGACACAAACACATTATACCCGCAAAGAAAACAAATGAACCAATTATGAGCCATTACGGACAACTTACACCCATTATACCTCAATTAGACCCAATAAGGTCAAATTAGAGTCATTACTACCCACTTTGTCCCATTACGACCAATCATACCCACAAAGACCAAAATGACCCAATAGCTTCAGCATTTCGAACCACTATGACCCGTTATAGCTCAATTAGAGCCATTAAAGTCAAATCAGACTCTTTTAGACCCATTTAGTCCTAGTACGAAGAATAAGACTCGTTAAGGAGACACAAACCAATTATACACACTAAGACCAAAAAGATCCAATAACGAGCATTACAGATAACTACGACCCGTTATACCTCAATTGGAGCCAATAAGGTCAAATCGGACTCATTATGACCCACATAGTCCCATTACGGCTAATTAGACTCGTTATGGAGACACAAACCCATTATATGCACTAAGACCAAGATGAACCAGTTACGAGTCACAACATACCACTTAGACCTGTTATACCTTATTTAGAGCCAATAAGGTCAAATTAGGCTCATTTTGACCCACTTAGTCTCATCACGACCAATCAGACTTAATAAGGAGACATTAACCCATTATATCCAATACGACCAAAATGAACCAATACCGAAGCAATACAAGACCATTATGGTCCGTTATACCTCAAATAGAGCCATTAAGGTCAAATAGGACTCATTACGACCCACTTAGTCTAATTATGTACGATGAGACTTGTTAAGGAGACACAAATCCCATACACCCACTAAGACCCAAATGAACCAATAGCGAAGAATTACGGACCACTATGACCCATTATGCCTCCATTAGAGCGAACAATGTAAAATCGGACTCTGTTTCACCCATTGAGTCCTATTACGACCAATTAGACTCGTTAAGGAGACACAAACCCATTATACCCACTAAGCCCAAAATGAACCAATAGTGAAACATTACGAACCACTATGACTCGTTATACCTCCATTAGAGCCAATAAGGTCAAATGGGACTCATTATGGCCCACTTAGTCTAATTATGAACAATGTGACTCCTTAAGGAGACACAGATCCATTATACCACCAAGATCAAAATGAACCACTAACGAAGCATTACGGACCACTATGACCCGTTATACTTCAATTAGAGGCAATAAGGTGAAATCGGACTCATTATGACCCACATAGTCGTACTACGAACAATTAGACTCGTTAAGGGGACACAAACCTATTATACTCACTAAGACCAAAATGAACCAATTATGAGCCATTACGGACCACTAAGATCCGTTATAAGTCAAGTAGAGCAAAAAACTTCAAATCAGACTCATTATACCCACTAAGACCAAGTCGAACCAATTACGAGCCATTACGGACCCCTTAGACGTTATTCCTCATTTACGGCCAATAAGTTTAAATCAGGTTCATTTTGACCCACTTAGTCCCATTACGACCAATCAGGCTCATTAAGGAGACAAAAACCCATTATACCCATTAAGACCAAAATGAACTAATAGCGAAGAATTTCAGATCTCCATGACTCGTTATACCTCTATTAGAGCCCATAAAGTCCAATCGGGCACATTATTACCCACTTAGTCAAATTAGGAACAATGAGACTTGGTAAGAAGACACAAAACCATTATACCCACTAAGACCAAAATGAACCAAAAACGAAGCATTATAGACAACTATGATTCGTTATACCTCAATAAGAGCCAATAAAGTTAAATCGGACTCATTACGGCCCACTTAGTCCTATTATTACCAATTAGACTCGGTAAGGAGACACAAACCCATAATACCCACTAAGACCAAAATGAACCAATTATGAGCCATTACGGATAACTTAGACCCGTTTTACCTCAATTAGAGCCGATAAGGTTAAATAAGACTCATCATGACCAACTTTGTCCCATTACGACCAATCAGGTTCAATAAGGAGACAAAAACCCTGAGTTTCCGCTCAAAAAATCCAATTATACCCACCAAGACCAAAATGACCCCATAGCGAAGCATTTCAGACCTTTATGACTCGTTATAACTCAATTAGAGCCAGTGAGGTGAAATCGGTTTCATTATAACCCACATACTCCTATTACGAACAATTAGACTCCTTAGGGAGACACAAACACATTATACCCGCAAAGAAAACAAATGAACCAATTATGAGCCATTACGGACAACTTACACCCATTATACCTCAATTAGACCCAATAAGGTCAAATTAGAGTCATTACTACCCACTTTGTCCCATTACGACCAATCATACCCACAAAGACCAAAATGACCCAATAGCTTCAGCATTTCGAACCACTATGACCCGTTATAGCTCAATTAGAGCCATTAAAGTCAAATCAGACTCTTTTAGACCCATTTAGTCCTAGTACGAAGAATAAGACTCGTTAAGGAGACACAAACCAATTATACACACTAAGACCAAAAAGATCCAATAACGAGTATTACAGATAACTACGACCCGTTATACCTCAATTGGAGCCAATAAGGTCAAATCGGACTCATTATGACCCACATAGTCCCATTACGGCTAATTAGACTCGTTATGGAGACACAAACCCATTATATGCACTAAGACCAAGATGAACCAGTTACGAGTCACAACATACCACTTAGACCTGTTATACCTTATTTAGAGCCAATAAGGTCAAATTAGGCTCATTTTGACCCACTTAGTCTCATCACGACCAATCAGACTTAATAAGGAGACATTAACCCATTATATCCAATACGACCAAAATGAACCAATACCGAAGCAATACAAGACCATTATGGTCCGTTATACCTCAAATAGAGCCATTAAGGTCAAATAGGACTCATTACGACCCACTTAGTCTAATTATGTACGATGAGACTTGTTAAGGAGACACAAATCCCATACACCCACTAAGACCCAAATGAACCAATAGCGAAGAATTACGGACCACTATGACCCATTATGCCTCCATTAGAGCGAACAATGTAAAATCGGACTCTGTTTCACCCATTGAGTCCTATTACGACCAATTAGACTCGTTAAGGAGACACAAACCCATTATACCCACTAAGCCCAAAATGAACCAATAGTGAAACATTACGAACCACTATGACTCGTTATACCTCCATTAGAGCCAATAAGGTCAAATGGGACTCATTATGGCCCACTTAGTCTAATTATGAACAATGTGACTCCTTAAGGAGACACAGATCCATTATACCACCAAGATCAAAATGAACCACTAACGAAGCATTACGGACCACTATGACCCGTTATACTTCAATTAGAGGCAATAAGGTGAAATCGGACTCATTATGACCCACATAGTCGTACTACGAACAATTAGACTCGTTAAGGGGACACAAACCTATTATACTCACTAAGACCAAAATGAACCAATTATGAGCCATTACGGACCACTAAGATCCGTTATAAGTCAAGTAGAGCAAAAAACTTCAAATCAGACTCATTATACCCACTAAGACCAAGTCGAACCAATTACGAGCCATTACGGACCCCTTAGACGTTATTCCTCATTTACGGCCAATAAGTTTAAATCAGGTTCATTTTGACCCACTTAGTCCCATTACGACCAATCAGGCTCATTAAGGAGACAAAAACCCATTATACCCATTAAGACCAAAATGAACTAATAGCGAAGAATTTCAGATCTCCATGACTCGTTATACCTCTATTAGAGCCCATAAAGTCCAATCGGGCACATTATTACCCACTTAGTCAAATTAGGAACAATGAGACTTGGTAAGAAGACACAAAACCATTATACCCACTAAGACCAAAATGAACCAAAAACGAAGCATTATAGACAACTATGATTCGTTATACCTCAATAAGAGCCAATAAAGTTAAATCGGACTCATTACGGCCCACTTAGTCCTATTATTACCAATTAGACTCGGTAAGGAGACACAAACCCATAATACCCACTAAGACCAAAATGAACCAATTATGAGCCATTACGGATAACTTAGACCCGTTTTACCTCAATTAGAGCCGATAAGGTTAAATAAGACTCATCATGACCAACTTTGTCCCATTACGACCAATCAGGTTCAATAAGGAGACAAAAACCCTGAGTTTCCGCTCAAAAAATCCAATTATACCCACCAAGACCAAAATGACCCCATAGCGAAGCATTTCAGACCTTTATGACTCGTTATAACTCAATTAGAGCCAGTGAGGTGAAATCGGTTTCATTATAACCCACATACTCCTATTACGAACAATTAGACTCCTTAGGGAGACACAAACACATTATACCCGCAAAGAAAACAAATGAACCAATTATGAGCCATTACGGACAACTTACACCCATTATACCTCAATTAGACCCAATAAGGTCAAATTAGAGTCATTACTACCCACTTTGTCCCATTACGACCAATCATACCCACAAAGACCAAAATGACCCAATAGCTTCAGCATTTCGAACCACTATGACCCGTTATAGCTCAATTAGAGCCATTAAAGTCAAATCAGACTCTTTTAGACCCATTTAGTCCTAGTACGAAGAATAAGACTCGTTAAGGAGACACAAACCAATTATACACACTAAGACCAAAAAGATCCAATAACGAGTATTACAGATAACTACGACCCGTTATACCTCAATTGGAGCCAATAAGGTCAAATCGGACTCATTATGACCCACATAGTCCCATTACGGCTAATTAGACTCGTTATGGAGACACAAACCCATTATATGCACTAAGACCAAGATGAACCAGTTACGAGTCACAACATACCACTTAGACCTGTTATACCTTATTTAGAGCCAATAAGGTCAAATTAGGCTCATTTTGACCCACTTAGTCTCATCACGACCAATCAGACTTAATAAGGAGACATTAACCCATTATATCCAATACGACCAAAATGAACCAATACCGAAGCAATACAAGACCATTATGGTCCGTTATACCTCAAATAGAGCCATTAAGGTCAAATAGGACTCATTACGACCCACTTAGTCTAATTATGTACGATGAGACTTGTTAAGGAGACACAAATCCCATACACCCACTAAGACCCAAATGAACCAATAGCGAAGAATTACGGACCACTATGACCCATTATGCCTCCATTAGAGCGAACAATGTAAAATCGGACTCTGTTTCACCCATTGAGTCCTATTACGACCAATTAGACTCGTTAAGGAGACACAAACCCATTATACCCACTAAGCCCAAAATGAACCAATAGTGAAACATTACGAACCACTATGACTCGTTATACCTCCATTAGAGCCAATAAGGTCAAATGGGACTCATTATGGCCCACTTAGTCTAATTATGAACAATGTGACTCCTTAAGGAGACACAGATCCATTATACCACCAAGATCAAAATGAACCACTAACGAAGCATTACGGACCACTATGACCCGTTATACTTCAATTAGAGGCAATAAGGTGAAATCGGACTCATTATGACCCACATAGTCGTACTACGAACAATTAGACTCGTTAAGGGGACACAAACCTATTATACTCACTAAGACCAAAATGAACCAATTATGAGCCATTACGGACCACTAAGATCCGTTATAAGTCAAGTAGAGCAAAAAACTTCAAATCAGACTCATTATACCCACTAAGACCAAGTCGAACCAATTACGAGCCATTACGGACCCCTTAGACGTTATTCCTCATTTACGGCCAATAAGTTTAAATCAGGTTCATTTTGACCCACTTAGTCCCATTACGACCAATCAGGCTCATTAAGGAGACAAAAACCCATTATACCCATTAAGACCAAAATGAACTAATAGCGAAGAATTTCAGATCTCCATGACTCGTTATACCTCTATTAGAGCCCATAAAGTCCAATCGGGCACATTATTACCCACTTAGTCAAATTAGGAACAATGAGACTTGGTAAGAAGACACAAAACCATTATACCCACTAAGACCAAAATGAACCAAAAACGAAGCATTATAGACAACTATGATTCGTTATACCTCAATAAGAGCCAATAAAGTTAAATCGGACTCATTACGGCCCACTTAGTCCTATTATTACCAATTAGACTCGGTAAGGAGACACAAACCCATAATACCCACTAAGACCAAAATGAACCAATTATGAGCCATTACGGATAACTTAGACCCGTTTTACCTCAATTAGAGCCGATAAGGTTAAATAAGACTCATCATGACCAACTTTGTCCCATTACGACCAATCAGGTTCAATAAGGAGACAAAAACCCTGAGTTTCCGCTCAAAAAATCCAATTATACCCACCAAGACCAAAATGACCCCATAGCGAAGCATTTCAGACCTTTATGACTCGTTATAACTCAATTAGAGCCAGTGAGGTGAAATCGGTTTCATTATAACCCACATACTCCTATTACGAACAATTAGACTCCTTAGGGAGACACAAACACATTATACCCGCAAAGAAAACAAATGAACCAATTATGAGCCATTACGGACAACTTACACCCATTATACCTCAATTAGACCCAATAAGGTCAAATTAGAGTCATTACTACCCACTTTGTCCCATTACGACCAATCATACCCACAAAGACCAAAATGACCCAATAGCTTCAGCATTTCGAACCACTATAACCCGTTATAGCTCAATTAGAGCCATTAAAGTCAAATCAGACTCTTTTAGACCCATTTAGTCCTAGTACGAAGAATAAGACTCGTTAAGGAGACACAAACCAATTATACACACTAAGACCAAAAAGATCCAATAACGAGCATTACAGATAACTACGACCCGTTATACCTCAATTGGAGCCAATAAGGTCAAATCGGACTCATTATGACCCACATAGTCCCATTACGGCTAATTAGACTCGTTATGGAGACACAAACCCATTATATGCACTAAGACCAAGATGAACCAGTTACGAGTCACAACATACCACTTAGACCTGTTATACCTTATTTAGAGCCAATAAGGTCAAATTAGGCTCATTTTGACCCACTTAGTCTCATCACGACCAATCAGACTTAATAAGGAGACATTAACCCATTATATCCAATACGACCAAAATGAACCAATACCGAAGCAATACAAGACCATTATGGTCCGTTATACCTCAAATAGAGCCATTAAGGTCAAATAGGACTCATTACGACCCACTTAGTCTAATTATGTACGATGAGACTTGTTAAGGAGACACAAATCCCATACACCCACTAAGACCCAAATGAACCAATAGCGAAGAATTACGGACCACTATGACCCATTATGCCTCCATTAGAGCGAACAATGTAAAATCGGACTCTGTTTCACCCATTGAGTCCTATTACGACCAATTAGACTCGTTAAGGAGACACAAACCCATTATACCCACTAAGCCCAAAATGAACCAATAGTGAAACATTACGAACCACTATGACTCGTTATACCTCCATTAGAGCCAATAAGGTCAAATGGGACTCATTATGGCCCACTTAGTCTAATTATGAACAATGTGACTCCTTAAGGAGACACAGATCCATTATACCACCAAGATCAAAATGAACCACTAACGAAGCATTACGGACCACTATGACCCGTTATACTTCAATTAGAGGCAATAAGGTGAAATCGGACTCATTATGACCCACATAGTCGTACTACGAACAATTAGACTCGTTAAGGGGACACAAACCTATTATACTCACTAAGACCAAAATGAACCAATTATGAGCCATTACGGACCACTAAGATCCGTTATAAGTCAAGTAGAGCAAAAAACTTCAAATCAGACTCATTATACCCACTAAGACCAAGTCGAACCAATTACGAGCCATTACGGACCCCTTAGACGTTATTCCTCATTTACGGCCAATAAGTTTAAATCAGGTTCATTTTGACCCACTTAGTCCCATTACGACCAATCAGGCTCATTAAGGAGACAAAAACCCATTATACCCATTAAGACCAAAATGAACTAATAGCGAAGAATTTCAGATCTCCATGACTCGTTATACCTCTATTAGAGCCCATAAAGTCCAATCGGGCACATTATTACCCACTTAGTCAAATTAGGAACAATGAGACTTGGTAAGAAGACACAAAACCATTATACCCACTAAGACCAAAATGAACCAAAAACGAAGCATTATAGACAACTATGATTCGTTATACCTCAATAAGAGCCAATAAAGTTAAATCGGACTCATTACGGCCCACTTAGTCCTATTATTACCAATTAGACTCGGTAAGGAGACACAAACCCATAATACCCACTAAGACCAAAATGAACCAATTATGAGCCATTACGGATAACTTAGACCCGTTTTACCTCAATTAGAGCCGATAAGGTTAAATAAGACTCATCATGACCAACTTTGTCCCATTACGACCAATCAGGTTCAATAAGGAGACAAAAACCCTGAGTTTCCGCTCAAAAAATCCAATTATACCCACCAAGACCAAAATGACCCCATAGCGAAGCATTTCAGACCTTTATGACTCGTTATAACTCAATTAGAGCCAGTGAGGTGAAATCGGTTTCATTATAACCCACATACTCCTATTACGAACAATTAGACTCCTTAGGGAGACACAAACACATTATACCCGCAAAGAAAACAAATGAACCAATTATGAGCCATTACGGACAACTTACACCCATTATACCTCAATTAGACCCAATAAGGTCAAATTAGAGTCATTACTACCCACTTTGTCCCATTACGACCAATCATACCCACAAAGACCAAAATGACCCAATAGCTTCAGCATTTCGAACCACTATGACCCGATATAGCTCAATTAGAGCCATTAAAGTCAAATCAGACTCTTTTAGACCCATTTAGTCCTAGTACGAAGAATAAGACTCGTTAAGGAGACACAAACCAATTATACACACTAAGACCAAAAAGATCCAATAACGAGCATTACAGATAACTACGACCCGTTATACCTCAATTGGAGCCAATAAGGTCAAATCGGACTCATTATGACCCACATAGTCCCATTACGGCTAATTAGACTCGTTATGGAGACACAAACCCATTATATGCACTAAGACCAAGATGAACCAGTTACGAGTCACAACATACCACTTAGACCTGTTATACCTTATTTAGAGCCAATAAGGTCAAATTAGGCTCATTTTGACCCACTTAGTCTCATCACGACCAATCGGACTTAATAAGGAGACATTAACCCATTATATCCAATACGACCAAAATGAACCAATACCGAAGCAATACAAGACCATTATGGTCCGTTATACCTCAAATAGAGCCATTAAGGTCAAATAGGACTCATTACGACCCACTTAGTCTAATTATGTACGATGAGACTTGTTAAGGAGACACAAATCCCATACACCCACTAAGACCCAAATGAACCAATAGCGAAGAATTACGGACCACTATGACCCATTATGCCTCCATTAGAGCGAACAATGTAAAATCGGACTCTGTTTCACCCATTGAGTCCTATTACGACCAATTAGACTCGTTAAGGAGACACAAACCCATTATACCCACTAAGCCCAAAATGAACCAATAGTGAAACATTACGAACCACTATGACTCGTTATACCTCCATTAGAGCCAATAAGGTCAAATGGGACTCATTATGGCCCACTTAGTCTAATTATGAACAATGTGACTCCTTAAGGAGACACAGATCCATTATACCACCAAGATCAAAATGAACCACTAACGAAGCATTACGGACCACTATGACCCGTTATACTTCAATTAGAGGCAATAAGGTGAAATCGGACTCATTATGACCCACATAGTCGTACTACGAACAATTAGACTCGTTAAGGGGACACAAACCTATTATACTCACTAAGACCAAAATGAACCAATTATGAGCCATTACGGACCACTAAGATCCGTTATAAGTCAAGTAGAGCAAAAAACTTCAAATCAGACTCATTATACCCACTAAGACCAAGTCGAACCAATTACGAGCCATTACGGACCCCTTAGACGTTATTCCTCATTTACGGCCAATAAGTTTAAATCAGGTTCATTTTGACCCACTTAGTCCCATTACGACCAATCAGGCTCATTAAGGAGACAAAAACCCATTATACCCTTTAAGACCAAAATGAACTAATAGCGAAGAATTTCAGATCTCCATGACTCGTTATACCTCTATTAGAGCCCATAAAGTCCAATCGGGCACATTATTACCCACTTAGTCAAATTAGGAACAATGAGACTTGGTAAGAAGACACAAAACCATTATACCCACTAAGACCAAAATGAACCAAAAACGAAGCATTATAGACAACTATGATTCGTTATACCTCAATAAGAGCCAATAAAGTTAAATCGGACTCATTACGGCCCACTTAGTCCTATTATTACCAATTAGACTCGGTAAGGAGACACAAACCCATTATACCCACTAAGACCAAAATGAACCAATTATGAGCCATTACGGATAACTTAGACCCGTTTTACCTCAATTAGAGCCGATAAGGTTAAATAAGACTCATCATGACCCACTTTGTCCCATTACGACCAATCAGGTTCAATAAGGAGACAAAAACCCTGAGTTTCCGCTCAAAAAATCCAATTATACCCACCAAGACCAAAATGACCCCATAGCGAAGCATTTCAGACCTTTATGACTCGTTATAACTCAATTAGAGCCAGTGAGGTGAAATCGGTTTCATTATAACCCACATACTCCTATTACGAACAATTAGACTCCTTAGGGAGACACAAACACATTATACCCGCAAAGAAAACAAACGAACCAATTATGAGCCATTACGGACAACTTACACCCATTATACCTCAATTAGACCCAATAAGGTCAAATTAGAGTCATTACTACCCACTTTGTCCCATTACGACCAATCATACCCACAAAGACCAAAATGACCCAATAGCTTCAGCATTTCGAACCACTATGACCCGTTATAGCTCAATTAGAGCCATTAAAGTCAAATCAGACTCTTTTAGACCCATTTAGTCCTAGTACGAAGAATAAGACTCGTTAAGGAGACACAAACCAATTATACACACTAAGACCAAAAAGATCCAATAACGAGCATTACAGATAACTACGACCCGTTATACCTCAATTGGAGCCAATAAGGTCAAATCGGACTCATTATGACCCACATAGTCCCATTACGGCTAATTAGACTCGTTATGGAGACACAAACCCATTATATGCACTAAGACCAAGATGAACCTGTTACGAGTCACAACATACCACTTAGACCTGTTATACCTTATTTAGAGCCAATAAGGTCAAATTAGGCTCATTTTGACCCACTTAGTCTCATCACGACCAATCAGACTTAATAAGGAGACGTTAACCCATTATATCGAATACGACCAAAATGAACCAATACCGAAGCAATACAAGACCATTATGGTCCGTTATACCTCAAATAGAGCCATTAAGGTCAAATAGGACTCATTACGACCCACTTAGTCCTATTATTACCAATTAGACTCGGTAAGGAGACACAAACCCATTATACCCACTAAGACCAAAATGAACCAATTATGAGCCATTACGGATAACTTAGACCCGTTTTACCTCAATTAGAGCCGATAAGGTTAAATAAGACTCATCATGACCCACTTTGTCCCATTACGACCAATCAGGCTCAATAAGGAGACAAAAACCCTCAGTTTCCGCTCAAAAAATCCAATTATACCCACCAAGACCAAAATGACCCCATAGCGAAGCATTTCAGACCTTTATGACTCATTATAACTCAATTAGAGCCAGTGAGGTGAAATCGGTTTCATTATAACCCACATACTCCTATTACGAACATTTAGACTCCTTAGGGAGACACAAACACATTATACCCGCAAAGAAAACAAATGAACCAATTATGAGCCATTACGGACAACTTACACCCATTATACCTCAATTAGACCCAATAAGGTCAAATTAGAGTCATTACTACCCACTTTGTCCCATTACGACCAATCATACCCACAAAGACCAAAATGACCCAATAGCTTCAGCATTTCGAACCACTATGACCCGTTATAGCTCAATTAGAGCCATTAAAGTCAAATCAGACTCTTTTAGACCCATTTAGTCCTAGTACGAAGAATAAGACTCGTTAAGGAGACACAAACCAATTATACACACTAAGACCAAAAAGATCCAATAACGAGCATTACAGATAACTACGACCCGTTATACCTCAATTGGAGCCAATAAGGTCAAATCGGACTCATTATGACCCACATAGTCCCATTACGGCTAATTAGACTCGTTATGGAGACACAAACCCATTATATGCACTAAGACCAAGATGAACCAGTTACGGGTCACAACATACCACTTAGACCTGTTATACCTTATTTAGAGCCAATAAGGTCAAATTAGGCTCATTTTGACCCACTTAGTCTCATCACGACCGATCAGACTTAATAAGGAGACGTTAACCCATTATATCCAATACGACCAAAATGAACCAATACCGAAGCAATACAGACCATTATGGTCCGTTATACCTCAAATAGAGCCATTAAGGTCAAATAGGACTCATTACGACCCACTTAGTCTAATTATGTACGATGAGACTTGTTAAGGAGACACAAATCCCATACACCCACTAAGACCCAAATGAACCAATAGCGAAGAATTACGGACCACTATGACCCATTATGCCTCCATTAGAGCGAACAATGTAAAATCGGACTCAGTTTCACCCACTGAGTCCTATTACGACCAATTAGACTCGTTAAGGAGACACAAACCCATTATACCCACTAAGCCCAAAATGAACCAATAGTGAAACATTACGAACCACTATGACTCGTTATACCTCAATTATAGCCAATAAGGTCAAATGGGACTCATTATGGCCCACTTAGTCTAATTATGAACAATGTGACTCCTTAAGGAGACACAAATCCATTATACCACCAAGATCAAAATGAACCACTAACGAAGCATTACGGACCACTATGACCCGTTATACTTCAATTAGAGGCAATAAGGTGAAATCGGACTCATTATGACCCACATAGTCGTACTACGAACAATTAGACTCGTTAAGGGGACACAAACCTATTATACTCACTAAGACCAAAATGAACCAATTATGAGCCATTACGGACCACTAAGATCCGTTATAAGTCAAGTAGAGCAAAAAACTTCAAATCAGACTCATTATACCCACTAAGACCAAGTTGAACCAATTACGAGCCATTACGGACCCCTTAGACGTTATTCCTCATTTACGGCCACTAAGTTTAAATCAGGTTCATTTTGACCCACTTAGTCCCATTACGACCAATCAGGCTCATTAAGGAGACAAAAACCCATTATACCCATTAAGACCAAAATGAACTAATAGCGAAGAATTTCAAATCTCCATGACTCGTTATACCTCTATTAGAGCCCATAAAGTCCAATCGAGCACATTATTACCCACTTAGTCAAATTAGGAACAATGAGACTTGGTAAGAAGACACAAAACCATTATACCCACTAAGACCAAAATGAACCAAAAACGAAGCATTATAGACAACTATGATTCGTTATACCTCAATAAGAGCCAATAAAGTTAAATCGGACTCATTACGGCCCACTTAGTCCTATTATTACCAATTAGACTCGGTAAGGAGACACAAACCCATTATACCCACTAAGACCAAAATGAACCAATTATGAGCCATTACGGATAACTTAGACCCGTTTTACCTCAATTAGAGCCGATAAGGTTAAATAAGACTCATCATGACCCACTTTGTCCCATTACGACCAATCAGGCTCAATAAGGAGACAAAAACCCTCAGTTTCCGCTCAAAAAATCCAATTATACCCACCAAGACCAAAATGACCCCATAGCGAAGCATTTCAGACCTTTATGACTCGTTATAACTCAATTAGAGCCAGTGAGGTGAAATCGGTTTCATTATAACCCACATACTCCTATTACGAACAATTAGACTCCTTAGGGAGACACAAACACATTATACCCGCAAAGAAAAAAAATGAACCAATTATGAGCCATTACGGACAACTTACACCCATTATACCTCAATTAGACCCAATAAGGTCAAATTAGAGTCATTACTACCCACTTTGTCCCATTACGACCAATCATACCCACAAAGACCAAAATGACCCAATAGCTGCAGCATTTCGAACCACTATGACCCGTTATAGCTCAATTAGAGCCATTAAAGTCAAATCAGACTCTTTTAGACCCATTTAGTCCTAGTACGAAGAATAAGACTCGTTAAGGAGACACAAACCAATTATACACACTAAGACCAAAAAGATCCAATAACGAGCATTACAGATAACTACGACCCGTTATACCTCAATTGGAGCCAATAAGGTCAAATCGGACTCATTATGACCCACATAGTCCCATTACGGCTAATTAGACTCGTTATGGAGACACAAACCCATTATATGCACTAAGACCAAGATGAACCAGTTACGGGTCACAACATACCACTTAGACCTGTTATACCTTATTTAGAGCCAATAAGGTCAAATTAGGCTCATTTTGACCCACTTAGTCTCATCACGACCGATCAGACTTAATAAGGAGACGTTAACCCATTATATCCAATACGACCAAAATGAACCAATACCGAAGCAATACAGACCATTATGGTCCGTTATACCTCAAATAGAGCCATTAAGGTCAAATAGGACTCATTACGACCCACTTAGTCTAATTATGTACGATGAGACTTGTTAAGGAGACACAAATCCCATACACCCACTAAGACCCAAATGAACCAATAGCGAAGAATTACGGACCACTATGACCCATTATGCCTCCATTAGAGCGAACAATGTAAAATCGGACTCAGTTTCACCCATTGAGTCCTATTACGACCAATTAGACTCGTTAAGGAGACACAAACCCATTATACCCACTAAGCCCAAAATGAACCAATAGTGAAACATTACGAACCACTATGACTCGTTATACCTCAATTAGAGCCAATAAGGTCAAATGGGACTCATTATGGCCCACTTAGTCTAATTATGAACAATGTGACTCCTTAAGGAGACACAAATCCATTATACCACCAAGATCAAAATGAACCACTAACGAAGCTTTACGGACCACTATGACCCGTTATACTTCAATTAGAGGCAATAAGGTGAAATCGGACTCATTATGACCCACATAGTCGTACTACGAACAATTAGACTCGTTAAGGGGACACAAACCTATTATACTCACTAAGACCAAAATGAACCAATTATGAGCCATTACGGACCACTAAGATCCGTTATAAGTCAAGTAGAGCAAAAAACTTCAAATCAGACTCATTATACCCACTAAGACCAAGTCGAACCAATTACGAGCCATTACGGACCCCTTAGACGTTATTCCTCATTTACGGCCAATAAGTTTAAATCAGGTTCATTTTTACCCACTTAGTCCCATTACGACCAATCAGGTTCATTAAGGAGACAAAAACCCATTATACCCATTAAGACCAAAATGAACTAATAGCGAAGAATTTCAGATCTCCATGACTCGTTATACCTCTATTAGAGCCCATAAAGTCCAATCGGGCACATTATTACCCACTTAGTCAAATTAGGAACAATGAGACTTGGTAAGAAGACACAAAACCATTATACCCACTAAGACCAAAATGAACCAAAAACGAAGCATTATAGACAACTATGATTCGTTATACCTCAATAAGAGCCAATAAAGTTAAATCGGACTCATTACGGCCCACTTAGTCCTATTATTACCAATTAGACTCGGTAAGGAGACTCAAACCCATTATACCCACTAAGACCAAAATGAACCAATTATGAGCCATTACGGATAACTTAGACCCGTTTTACCTCAATTAGAGCCGATAAGGTTAAATAAGACTCATCATGACCCACTTTGTCCCATTACGACCAATCAGGCTCAATAAGGAGACAAAAACCCTCAGTTTCCGCTCAAAAAATCCAATTATACCCACCAAGACCAAAATGACCCCATAGCGAAGCATTTCAGACCTTTATGACTCGTTATAACTCAATTAGAGCCAGTGAGGTGAAATCGGTTTCATTATAACCCACATACTCCTATTACGAACAATTAGACTCCTTAGGGAGACACAAACACATTATACCCGCAAAGAAAAAAAATGAACCAATTATGAGCCATTACGGACAACTTACACCCATTATACCTCAATTAGACCCAATAAAGTCAAATTAGAGTCATTACTACCCACTTTGTCCCATTACGACCAATCATACCCACAAAGACCAAAATGACCCAATAGCTGCAGCATTTCGAACCACTATGACCCGTTATAGCTCAATTAGAGCCATTAAAGTCAAATCAGACTCTTTTAGACCCATTTAGTCCTAGTACGAATAATAAGACTCGTTAAGGAGACACAAACCAATTATACACACTAAGACCAAAAAGATCCAATAACGAGCATTACAGATAACTACGACCCGTTATACCTCAATTGGAGCCAATAAGGTCAAATCGGACTCATTATGACCCACATAGTCCCATTACGGCTAATTAGACTCGTTATGGAGACACAAACCCATTATATGCACTAAGACCAAGATGAACCAGTTACGGGTCACAACATACCACTTAGACCTGTTATACCTTATTTAGAGCCAATAAGGTCAAATTAGGCTCATTTTGACCCACTTAGTCTCATCACGACCGATCAGACTTAATAAGGAGACGTTAACCCATTATATCCAATACGACCAAAATGAACCAATACCGAAGCAATACAGACCATTATGGTCCGTTATACCTCAAATAGAGCCATTAAGGTCAAATAGGACTCATTACGACCCACTTAGTCTAATTATGTACGATGAGACTTGTTAAGGAGACACAAATCCCATACACCCACTAAGACCCAAATGAACCAATAGCGAAGAATTACGGACCACTATGACCCATTATGCCTCCATTAGAGCGAACAATGTAAAATCGGACTCAGTTTCACCCACTGAGTCCTATTACGACCAATTAGACTCGTTAAGGAGACACAAACCCATTATACCCACTAAGCCCAAAATGAACCAATAGTGAAACATTACGAACCACTATGACTCGTTATACCTCAATTATAGCCAATAAGGTCAAATGGGACTCATTATGGCCCACTTAGTCTAATTATGAACAATGTGACTCCTTAAGGAGACACAAATCCATTATACCACCAAGATCAAAATGAACCACTAACGAAGCATTACGGACCACTATGACCCGTTATACTTCAATTAGAGGCAATAAGGTGAAATCGGACTCATTATGACCCACATAGTCGTACTACGAACAATTAGACTCGTTAAGGGGACACAAACCTATTATACTCACTAAGACCAAAATGAACCAATTATGAGCCATTACGGACCACTAAGATCCGTTATAAGTCAAGTAGAGCAAAAAACTTCAAATCAGACTCATTATACCCACTAAGACCAAGTTGAACCAATTACGAGCCATTACGGACCCCTTAGACGTTATTCCTCATTTACGGCCACTAAGTTTAAATCAGGTTCATTTTGACCCACTTAGTCCCATTACGACCAATCAGGCTCATTAAGGAGACAAAAACCCATTATACCCATTAAGACCAAAATGAACTAATAGCGAAGAATTTCAAATCTCCATGACTCGTTATACCTCTATTAGAGCCCATAAAGTCCAATCGAGCACATTATTACCCACTTAGTCAAATTAGGAACAATGAGACTTGGTAAGAAGACACAAAACCATTATACCCACTAAGACCAAAATGAACCAAAAACGAAGCATTATAGACAACTATGATTCGTTATACCTCAATAAGAGCCAATAAAGTTAAATCGGACTCATTACGGCCCACTTAGTCCTATTATTACCAATTAGACTCGGTAAGGAGACACAAACCCATTATACCCACTAAGACCAAAATGAACCAATTATGAGCCATTACGGATAACTTAGACCCGTTTTACCTCAATTAGAGCCGATAAGGTTAAATAAGACTCATCATGACCCACTTTGTCCCATTACGACCAATCAGGCTCAATAAGGAGACAAAAACCCTCAGTTTCCGCTCAAAAAATCCAATTATACCCACCAAGACCAAAATGACCCCATAGCGAAGCATTTCAGACCTTTATGACTCGTTATAACTCAATTAGAGCCAGTGAGGTGAAATCGGTTTCATTATAACCCACATACTCCTATTACGAACAATTAGACTCCTTAGGGAGACACAAACACATTATACCCGCAAAGAAAAAAAATGAACCAATTATGAGCCATTACGGACAACTTACACCCATTATACCTCAATTAGACCCAATAAGGTCAAATTAGAGTCATTACTACCCACTTTGTCCCATTACGACCAATCATACCCACAAAGACCAAAATGACCCAATAGCTGCAGCATTTCGAACCACTATGACCCGTTATAGCTCAATTAGAGCCATTAAAGTCAAATCAGACTCTTTTAGACCCATTTAGTCCTAGTACGAAGAATAAGACTCGTTAAGGAGACACAAACCAATTATACACACTAAGACCAAAAAGATCCAATAACGAGCATTACAGATAACTACGACCCGTTATACCTCAATTGGAGCCAATAAGGTCAAATCGGACTCATTATGACCCACATAGTCCCATTACGGCTAATTAGACTCGTTATGGAGACACAAACCCATTATATGCACTAAGACCAAGATGAACCAGTTACGGGTCACAACATACCACTTAGACCTGTTATACCTTATTTAGAGCCAATAAGGTCAAATTAGGCTCATTTTGACCCACTTAGTCTCATCACGACCGATCAGACTTAATAAGGAGACGTTAACCCATTATATCCAATACGACCAAAATGAACCAATACCGAAGCAATACAGACCATTATGGTCCGTTATACCTCAAATAGAGCCATTAAGGTCAAATAGGACTCATTACGACCCACTTAGTCTAATTATGTACGATGAGACTTGTTAAGGAGACACAAATCCCATACACCCACTAAGACCCAAATGAACCAATAGCGAAGAATTACGGACCACTATGACCCATTATGCCTCCATTAGAGCGAACAATGTAAAATCGGACTCAGTTTCACCCACTGAGTCCTATTACGACCAATTAGACTCGTTAAGGAGACACAAACCCATTATACCCACTAAGCCCAAAATGAACCAATAGTGAAACATTACGAACCACTATGACTCGTTATACCTCAATTATAGCCAATAAGGTCAAATGGGACTCATTATGGCCCACTTAGTCTAATTATGAACAATGTGACTCCTTAAGGAGACACAAATCCATTATACCACCAAGATCAAAATGAACCACTAACGAAGCATTACGGACCACTATGACCCGTTATACTTCAATTAGAGGCAATAAGGTGAAATCGGACTCATTATGACCCACATAGTCGTACTACGAACAATTAGACTCGTTAAGGGGACACAAACCTATTATACTCACTAAGACCAAAATGAACCAATTATGAGCCATTACGGACCACTAAGATCCGTTATAAGTCAAGTAGAGCAAAAAACTTCAAATCAGACTCATTATACCCACTAAGACCAAGTCGAACCAATTACGAGCCATTACGGACCCCTTAGACGTTATTCCTCATTTACGGCCAATAAGTTTAAATCAGGTTCATTTTGACCCACTTAGTCCCATTACGACCAATCAGGCTCATTAAGGAGACAAAAACCCATTATACCCATTAAGACCAAAATGAACTAATAGCGAAGAATTTCAGATCTCCATGACTCGTTATACCTCTATTAGAGCCCATAAAGTCCAATCGGGCACATTATTACCCACTTAGTCAAATTAGGAACAATGAGACTTGGTAAGAAGACACAAAACCATTATACCCACTAAGACCAAAATGAACCAAAAACGAAGCATTATAGACAACTATGATTCGTTATACCTCAATAAGAGCCAATAAAGTTAAATCGGACTCATTACGGCCCACTTAGTCCTATTATTACCAATTAGACTCGGTAAGGAGACACAAACCCATTATACCCACTAAGACCAAAATGAACCAATTATGAGCCATTACGGATAACTTAGACCCGTTTTACCTCAATTAGAGCCGATAAGGTTAAATAAGACTCATCATGACCCACTTTGTCCCATTACGACCAATCAGGCTCAATAAGGAGACAAAAACCCTCAGTTTCCGCTCAAAAAATCCAATTATACCCACCAAGACCAAAATGACCCCATAGCGAAGCATTTCAGACCTTTATGACTCGTTATAACTCAATTAGAGCCAGTGAGGTGAAATCGGTTTCATTATAACCCACATACTCCTATTACGAACAATTAGACTCCTTAGGGAGATACAAACATATTATACCCGCAAAGAAAAAAAATGAACCAATTATGAGCCATTACGGACAACTTACACCCATTATACCTCAATTAGACCCAATAAGGTCAAATTAGAGTCATTACTACCCACTTTGTCCCATTACGACCAATCATACCCACAAAGACCAAAATGACCCAATAGCTGCAGCATTTCGAACCACTATGACCCGTTATAGCTCAATTAGAGCCATTAAAGTCAAATCAGACTCTTTTAGACCCATTTAGTCCTAGTACGAAGAAAAAGACTCGTTAAGGAGACACAAACCAATTATACACACTAAGACCAAAAAGATCCAATAACGAGCATTACAGATAACTACGACCCGTTATACCTCAATTGGAGCCAATAAGGTCAAATCGGACTCATTATGACCCACATAGTCCCATTACGGCTAATTAGACTCGTTATGGAGTCACAAACCCATTATATGCACTAAGACCAAGATGAACCAGTTACGAGTCACAACATACCACTTAGACCTGTTATACCTTATTTAGAGCCAATAAGGTCAAATTAGGCTCATTTTGACCCACTTAGTCTCATCACGACCAATCAGACTTAATAAGGAGATGTTAACCCATTATATCCAATAGGACCAAAATGAACCAATATCGAAGCAATACAGACCATTATGGTCCGTTATGCCTCAAATAGAGCCATTAAGGTCAAATAGGACTCATTACGACCCACTTAGTCTAATTATGTACGATGAGACTTGTTAAGGAGACACAAATCCCATACACCAATAAGACCCAAATGAACCAATAGCGAAGAATTACGGACCACTATGACCCATTATGCCTCCATTAGAGCGAACAATGTAAAATCGGACTCAGTTTCACCCATTGAGTCCTATTACGACCAATTAGACTCGTTAAGGAGACACAAACCCATTATACCCACTAAGCCCAAAATGAACCAATAGTGAAACATTACGAACCACTATGACTCGTTATACCTCAATTATAGCCAATAAGGTCAAATGGGACTCATTATGGCCCACTTAGTCTAATTATGAACAATGTGACTCCTTAAGGAGACACAAATCCATTATACCACCAAGATCAAAATGAACCACTAACGAAGCATTACGGACCACTATGACCCGTTATACTTCAATTAGAGGCAATAAGGTGAAATCGGACTCATTATGACCCACATAGTCGTACTACGAACAATTAGACTCGTTAAGGGGACACAAACCTATTACACTCACTAAGACCAAAATGAACCAATTATGAGCCATTACGGACCACTAAGATCCGTTATAAGTCAAGTAGAGCAAAAAACTTCAAATCAGACTCATTATACCCACTAAGACCAAGTTGAACCAATTACGAGCCATTACGGACCCCTTAGACGTTATTCCTCATTTAGGGCCAATAAGTTTAAATCAGGTTCATTTTGACCCACTTAGTCCCATTACGACCAATCAGGCTCATTAAGGAGACAAAAACCCATTATACCCATTAAGACCAAAATGAACTAATAGCGAAAAATTTCAGATCTCCATGACTCCTTATACCTCTATTAGAGCCCATAAAGTCCAATCGGGCTCATTATGACCCACTTAGTCAAATTACGAACAATGAGACTTGGTAAGAAGACACAGAACCATTATACCCACTAAGACCAAAATGAACCAAAAACGAAGCATTAGACAACTATGATTCGTTATACCTCAATTAGAGCCAATAAAGTTAAATCGGACTCATTATGGCCCACTTAGTCCTATTATTACCAATTAGACTCGGTAAGGAGACACAAACCCATTATACCCACTAAGACCAAAATGAACCAATTACGAGCCATTACGGACCCCTTAGACGTTATTCTTCATTTAGGGCCAATAAGTTCAAATCAGGTTCATTTTGACCCACTTAGTCCCATTACGACCAATCAGGCTCATTAAGGAGACAAAAACCCATTATACCCATTAAGACCAAAATGAACTAATAGCGAAGAATTTCAGATCTCCATGACTCGTTATACCTCTATTAGAGCCCATAAAGTCCAATCGGGCACATTATGACCCACTTAGTCAAATTAGGAACAATGAGACTTGGTAAGAAGACACAAAACCATTATACCCACTAAGACCAAAACGAACCAAAAACGAAGCATTATAGACAACTATGATTCGTTATACCTCAATAAGAGCCAATAAAGTTAAATCGGACTCATTACGGCCCACTTAGTCCTATTATTACCAATTAGACTCGGTAAGGAGACACAAACCCATTATACCCACTAAGACCAAAATGAACCAATTATGAGCCATTACGGATAACTTAGACCCGTTTTACCTCAATTAGAGCCGATAAGGTTAAATAAGACTCATCATGACCCACTTTGTTCCATTACGACCAATCAGGGTCAATAAGGAAACAAAAACCCTCAGTTTCCGCTCAAAAAATCCAATTATACCCACCAAGACCAAAATGACCCCATAGCGAAGCATTTCAGACCTTTATGACTCGTTATAACTCAATTAGAGCCAGTGAGGTGAAATCGGTTTCATTATAACCCACATACTCCTATTACGAACAATTAGACTCCTTAGGGAGACACAAACACATTATACCCGCAAAGAAAAAAAATGAACCAATTATGAGCCATTGCGGACAACTTACACCCATTATACCTCAATTAGACCCAATAAGGTCAAATTAGAGTCATTACTACCCACTTTGTCCCATTACGACCAATCATACCCACAAAGACCAAAATGACCCCAATAGCTGCAGCATTTCGAACCACTATGACCCGTTATAGCTCAATTAGAGCCATTAAAGTCAAATCAGACTCTTTTAGACCCATTTAGTCCTAGTACGAAGAATAAGACTCGTTAAGGAGACACAAACCAATTATACACACTAAGACCAAAAAGATCCAATAACGAGCATTACAGATAACTACGACCCGTTATACCTCAATTGGAGCCAATAAGGTCAAATCGGACTCATTATGACCCACATAGTCCCATTACGGCTAATTAGACTCGTTATGGAGTCACAAACCCATTATATGCACTAAGACCAAGATGAACCAGTTACGAGTCACAACATACCACTTAGACCTGTTATACCTTATTTAGAGCCAATAAGGTCAAATTAGGCTCATTTTGACCCACTTAGTCTCATCACGACCAATCAGACTTAATAAGGAGACGATAACCCATTATATCCAATACGACCAAAATGAACCAATACCGAAGCAATACAGACCATTATGGTCCGTTATACCTCAAATAGAGCCATTAAGGTCAAATAGGACTCATTACGACCCACTTAGTCTAATTATGTACGATGAGACTTGTTAAGGAGACACAAATCCCATACACCCACTAAGACCCAAATGAACCAATAGCGAAGAATTACGGACCACTATGACCCATTATGCCTCCATTAGAGCGAACAATGTAAAATCGGACCCAGTTTCACCCACTGAGTCCTATTACGACCAATTAGACTCGTTAAGGAGACACAAACCCATTATACCCACTAAGCCCAAAATGAACCAATAGTGAAACATTACGAACCACTATGACTCGTTATACCTCAATTATAGCCAATAAGGTCAAATGGGACTCATTATGGCCCACTTAGTCTAATTATGAACAATGTGACTCCTTAAGGAGACACAAGACCATTATACCACCAAGATCAAAATGAACCACTAACGAAGCATTACGGACCACTATGACCCGTTATACTTCAATTAGAGGCAATAAGGTGAAATCGGACTCATTATGACCCACATAGTCGTACTACGAACAATTAGACTCGTTAAGGGGACACAAACCTATTATACTCACTAAGACCAAAATGAACCAATTATGAGCCATTACGGACCACTAAGATCCGTTATAAGTCAAGTAGAGCAAAAAACTTCAAATCAGACTCATTATACCCACTAAGACCAAGTTGAACCAATTACGAGCCATTACGGACCCCTTAGACGTTATTCCTCATTTACGGCCAATAAGTTTAAATCAGGTTCATTTTGACCCACTTAGTCCCATTACGACCAATCAGGCTCATTAAGGAGACAAAAACCCATTATACCCATTAAGACCAAAATGAACTAATAGCGAAGAATTTCAGATCTCCATGACTCGTTATACCTCTATTAGAGCCCATAAAGTCCAATCGGGCACATTATTACCCACTTAGTCAAATTAGGAACAATGAGACTTGGTAAGAAGACACAAAACCATTATACCCAGTAAGACCAAAACGAACCAAAAACGAAGCATTATAGACAACTATGATTCGTTATACCTCAATAAGAGCCAATAAAGTTAAATCGGACTCATTACGGCCCACTTAGTCCTATTATTACCAATTAGACTCGGTAAGGAGACACAAACCCATTATACCCACTAAGACAAAAATGAACCAATTATGAGCCATTACGGATAACTTAGACCCGTTTTACCTCAATTAGAGCCGATAAGGTTAAATAAGACTCATCATGACCCACTTTGTCCCATTACGACCAATCAGGCTCAATAAGGAGACAAAAACCCTCAGTTTCCGCTCAAAAAATCCAATTATACCCACCAAGACCAAAATGACCCCATAGCGAAGCATTTCAGACCTTTATGACTCGTTATAACTCAATTAGAGCCAGTGAGGTGAAATCGGTTTCATTATAACCCACATACTCCTATTACGAACAATTAGACTCCTTGGGGAGACACAAACACATTATACCCGCAAAGAAAAAAAATGAACCAATTATGAGCCATTACGGACAACTTACACCCATTATACCTCAATTAGACCCAATAAGGTCAAATTAGAGTCATTACTACCCACTTTGTCCCATTACGACCAATCATACCCACAAAGACCAAAATGACCCAATAGCTGCAACATTTCGAACCACTATGACCCGTTATAGCTCAATTAGAGCCATTAAAGTCAAATCAGACTCTTTTAGACCCATTTAGTCCTAGTACGAAGAATAAGACTCGTTAAGGAGACACAAACCAATTATACACACTAAGACCAAAAAGATCCAATAACGAGCATTACAGATAACTACGACCCGTTATACCTCAATTGGAGCCAATAAGGTCAAATCGGACTCATTATGGCCCACATAGTCCCATTACGGCTAATTAGACTCGTTATGGAGACACAAACCCATTATATGCACTAAGACCAAGATGAACCAGTTACGGGTCACAACATACCACTTAGACCTGTTATACCTTATTTAGAGCCAATAAGGTCAAATTAGGCTCATTTTGACCCACTTAGTCTCATCACGACCGATCAGACTTAATAAGGAGACGTTAACCCATTATATCCAATACGACCAAAATGAACCAATCCCGAAGCAATACAGACCATTATGGTCCGTTATACCTCAAATAGAGCCATTAAGGTCAAATAGGACTCATTACGACCCACTTAGTCTAATTATGTACGATGAGACTTGTTAAGGAGACACAAATCCCATACACCCACTAAGACCCAAATGAACCAATAGCGAAGAATTACGGACCACTATGACCCATTATGCCTCCATTAGAGCGAACAATGTAAAATCGGACTCAGTTTCACCCACTGAGTCCTATTACGACCAATTAGACTCGTTAAGGAGACACAAACCCATTATACCCACTAAGCCCAAAATGAACCAATAGTGAAACATTACGAACCACTATGACTCGTTATACCTCAATTAGAGCCAATAAGGTCAAATGGGACTCATTATGGCCCACTTAGTCTAATTATGAACAATGTGACTCCTTAAGGAGACACAAATCCATTATACCACCAAGATCAAAATGAACCACTAACGAAGCATTACGGACCACTATGACCCGTTATACTTCAATTAGAGGCAATAAGGTGAAATCGGACTCATTATGACACACATAGTCGTACTACGAACAATTAGACTCGTTAAGGGGACACAAACCTATTATACTCACTAAGACCAAAATGAACCAATTATGAGCCATTACGGACCACTAAGATCCGTTATAAGTCAAGTAGAGCAAAAAACTTCAAATCAGACTCATTATACCCACTAAGACCAAGTTGAACCAATTACGAGCCATTACGGACCCCTTAGACGTTATTCCTCATTTACGGCCAATAAGTTTAAATCAGGTTCATTTTGACCCACTTAGTCCCATTACGACCAATCAGGCTCATTAAGGAGACAAAAACCCATTATACCCATTAAGACCAAAATGAACTAATAGCGAAGAATTTCAGATCTCCATGACTTGTTATACCTCTATTAGAGCCCATAAAGTCCAATCGGGCACATTATTACCCACTTAGTCAAATTAGGAACAATGAGACTTGGTAAGAAGACACAAAACCATTATACCCACTAAGACCAAAACGAACCAAAAACGAAGCATTATAGACAACTATGATTCGTTATACCTCAATAAGAGCCAATAAAGTTAAATCGGACTCATTACGGCCCACTTAGTCCTATTATTACCAATTAGACTCGGTAAGGAGACACAAACCCATTATACCCACTAAGACCAAAATGAACCAATTATGAGCCATTACGGATAACTTAGACCCGTTTTACCTCAATTAGAGCCGATAAGGTTAAATAAGACTCATCATGACCCACTTTGTCCCATTACGACCAATCAGGCTCAATAAGGAGACAAAAACCCTCAGTTTCCGCTCAAAAAATCCAATTATACCCACCAAGACCAAAATGACCCCATAGCGAAGCATTTCAGACCTTTATGACTCGTTATAACTCAATTAGAGCCAGTGAGGTGAAATCGGTTTCATTATAACCCACATACTCCTATTACGAACAATTAGACTCCTTAGGGAGACACAAACACATTATACCCGCAAAGAAAAAAAATGAACCAATTATGAGCCATTACGGACAACTTACACCCATTATACCTCAATTAGACCCAATAAGGTCAAATTAGAGTCATTACTACCCACTTTGTCCCATTACGACCAATCATACCCACAAAGACCAAAATGACCCAATAGCTGCAGCATTTCGAACCACTATGACCCGTTATAGCTCAATTAGAGCCATTAAAGTCAAATCAGACTCTTTTAGACCCATTTAGTCCTAGTACGAAGAATAAGACTCGTTAAGGAGACACAAACCAATTATACACACTAAGACCAAAAAGATCCAATAACGAGCATTACAGATAACTACGACCCGTTATACCTCAATTGGAGCCAATAAGGTCAAATCGGACTCATTATGACCCACATAGTCCCATTACGGCTAATTAGACTCGTTATGGAGACACAAACCCATTATATGCACTAAGACCAAGATGAACCAGTTACGGGTCACAACATACCACTTAGACCTGTTATACCTTATTTAGAGCCAATAAGGTCAAATTAGGCTCATTTTGACCCACTTAGTCTCATCACGACCGATCAGACTTAATAAGGAGACGTTAACCCATTATATCCAATACGACCAAAATGAACCAATACCGAAGCAATACAAGACCATTATGGTCCGTTAAACCTCAAATAGAGCCATTAAGGTCAAATAGGACTCATTACGACCCACTTAGTCTAATTATGTACGATGAGACTTGTTAAGGAGACACAAATCCCATACACCCACTAAGACCCAAATGAACCAATAGCGAAGAATTACGGACCACTATGACCCATTATGCCTCCATTAGAGCGAACAATGTAAAATCGGACTCAGTTTCACCCATTGAGTCCTATTACGACCAATTAGACTCGTTAAGGAGACACAAACCCATTATACCCACTAAGCCCAAAATGAACCAATAGTGAAACATTACGAACCACTATGACTCGTTATACCTCAATTAGAGCCAATAAGGTCAAATGGGACTCATTATGGCCCACTTAGTCTAATTATGAACAATGTGACTCCTTAAGGAGACACAAATCCATTATACCACCAAGATCAAAATGAACCACTAACGAAGCATTACGGACCACTATGACCCGTTATACTTCAATTAGAGGCAATAAGGTGAAATCGGACTCATTATGACCCACATAGTCGTACTACGAACAATTAGACTCGTTAAGGGGACACAAACCTATTATACTCACTAAGACCAAAATGAACCAATTATGAGCCATTACGGACCACTAAGATCCGTTATAAGTCAAGTAGAGCAAAAAACTTCAAATCAGACTCATTATACCCACTAAGACCAAGTTGAACCAATTACGAGCCATTACGGACCCCTTAGACGTTATTCCTCATTTACGGCCAATAAGTTTAAATCAGGTTCATTTTGACCCACTTAGTCCCATTACGACCAATCAGGCTCATTAAGGAGACAAAAACCCATTATACCCATTAAGACCAAAATGAACTAATAGCGAAGAATTTCAGATCTCCATGACTCGTTATACCTTTATTAGAGCCCATAAAGTCCAATCGGGCACATTATTACCCACTTAGTCAAATTAGGAACAATGAGACTTGGTAAGAAGACACAAAACCATTATACCCACTAAGACCAAAATGAACCAAAAACGAAGCATTATAGACAACTATGATTCGTTATACCTCAATAAGAGCCAATAAAGTTAAATCGGACTCATTACGGCCCACTTAGCCCTATTATTACCAATTAGACTCGGTAAGGAGACACAAACCCATTATACCCACTAAGACCAAAATGAACCAATTATGAGCCATTACGGAGAACTTAGACCCGTTTTACCTCAATTAGAGCCGATAAGGTTAAATAAGACTCATCATGACCCACTTTGTCCCATTACGACCAATCAGGCTCAATAAGGAGACAAAAACCCTCAGTTTCCGCTCAAAAAATCCAATTATACCCACCAAGACCAAAATGACCCCATAGCGAAGCATTTCAGACCTTTATGACTCGTTATAACTCAATTAGAGCCAGTGAGGTGAAATCGGTTTCATTATAACCCACATACTCCTATTACGAACAATTAGACTCCTTAGGGAGACACAAACACATTATACCCGCAAAGAAAACAAATGAACCAATTATGAGCCATTACGGACAACTTACACCCATTATACCTCAATTAGACCCAATAAGGTCAAATTAGAGTCATTACTACCCACTTTGTCCCATTACGACCAATCATACCCACAAAGACCAAAATGATCCAATAGCTGCAGCATTTCGAACCACTATGACCCGTTATAGCTCAATTAGAGCCATTAAAGTCAAATCAGACTCTTTTAGACCCATTTAGTCCTAGTACGAAGAATAAGACTCGTTAAGGAGACACAAACCAATTATACACACTAAGACCAAAAAGATCCAATAACGAGCATTACAGATAACTACGACCCGTTATACCTCAATTGGAGCCAATAAGGTCAAATCGGACTCATTATGACCCACATAGTCCCATTACGGCTAATTAGACTCGTTATGGAGTCACAAACCCATTGTATGCACTAAGACCAAGATGAACCAGTTACGAGTCACAACATACCACTTAGACCTGTTATACCTTATTTAGAGCCAATAAGGTCAAATTAGGCTCATTTTGACCCACTTAGTCTCATCACGACCAATCAGACTTAATAAGGAGACGTTAACCCATTATGTCCAATACGACCAAAATGAACCAATACCGAAGCAATACAGACCATTATGGTCCGTTATACCTCAAATAGAGCCATTAAGGTCAAATAGGACTCATTACGACCCACTTAGTCTAATTATGTACGATGAGACTTGTTAAGGAGACACAAATCCCATACACCCACTAAGACCCAAATGAACCAATAGCGAAGAATTACGGACCACTATGACCCATTATGCCTCCATTAGAGCGAACAATGTAAAATCGGACTCAGTTTCACCCACTGAGTCCTATTACGACCAATTAGACTCGTTAAGGAGACACAAACCCATTATACCCACTAAGCCCAAAATGAACCAATAGTGAAACATTACGAACCACTATGACTCGTTATACCTCAATTAGAGCCAATAAGGTCAAATGGGACTCATTATGGCCCACTTAGTCTAATTATGAACAATGTGACTCCTTAAGGAGACACAAATCCATTATACCACCAAGATCAAAATGAACCACTAACGAAGCATTACGGACCACTATGACCCGTTATACTTCAATTAGAGGCAATAAGGTGAAATCGGACTCATTATGATACACATAGTCGTACTACGAACAATTAGACTCGTTAAGGGGACACAAACCTATTATACTCACTAAGACCAAAATGAACCAATTATGAGCCATTACGGACCACTAAGATCCGTTATAAGTCAAGTAGAGCAAAAAACTTCAAATCAGACTCATTATACCCACTAAGACCAAGTTGAACCAATTACGAGCCATTACGGACCCCTTAGACGTTATTCCTCATTTACGGCCAATAAGTTTAAATCAGGTTCATTTTGACCCACTTAGTCCCATTACGACCAATCAGGCTCATTAAGGAGACAAAAACCCATTATACCCATTAAGACCAAAATGAACTAATAGCGAAGAATTTCAGATCTCCATGACTTGTTATACCTCTATTAGAGCCCATAAAGTCCAATCGGGCACATTATTACCCACTTAGTCAAATTAGGAACAATGAGACTTGGTAAGAAGACACAAAACCATTATACCCACTAAGACCAAAACGAACCAAAAACGAAGCATTATAGACAACTATGATTCGTTATACCTCAATAAGAGCCAATAAAGTTAAATCGGACTCATTACGGCCCACTTAGTCCTATTATTACCAATTAGACTCGGTAAGGAGACACAAACCCATTATACCCACTAAGACCAAAATGAACCAATTATGAGCCATTACGGATAACTTAGACCCGTTTTACCTCAATTAGAGCCGATAAGGTTAAATAAGACTCATCATGACCCACTTTGTCCCATTACGACCAATCAGGCTCAATAAGGAGACAAAAACCCTCAGTTTCCGCTCAAAAAATCCAATTATACCCACCAAGACCAAAATGACCCCATAGCGAAGCATTTCAGACCTTTATGACTCGTTATAACTCAATTAGAGCCAGTGAGGTGAAATCGGTTTCATTATAACCCACATACTCCTATTACGAACAATTAGACTCCTTAGGGAGACACAAACACATTATACCCGCAAAGAAAACAAATGAACCAATTATGAGCCATTACGGACAACTTACACCCATTATACCTCAATTAGACCCAATAAGGTCAAATTAGAGTCATTACTACCCACTTTGTCCCATTACGACCAATCATACCCACAAAGACCAAAATGACCCAATAGCTTCAGCATTTCGAACCACTATGACCCGTTATAGCTCAATTAGAGCCATTAAAGTCAAATCAGACTCTTTTAGAACCATTTAGTCCTAGTACGAAGAATAAGACTCGTTAAGGAGACACAAACCAATTATACACACTAAGACCAAAAAGATCCAATAACGAGCATTATAGATAACTACGACCCGTTATACCTCAATTGGAGCCAATAAGGTCAAATCGGACTCATTATGACCCATATAGTCCCATTACGGCTAATTAGACTCGTTATGGAGACACAAACCCATTATATGCACTAAGGCCAAGATGAACCAGTTACGAGTCACAACATACCACTTAGACCTGTTATACCTTATTTAGAGCCAATAAGGTCAAATTAGGCTCATTTTGACCCACTTAGTCTCATCACGACCAATCAGACTTAATAAGGAGACGTTAACCCATTATATCCAATACGACCAAAATGAACCAATACCGAAGCAATACAAGACCATTATGGTCCGTTAAACCTCAAATAGAGCCATTAAGGTCAAATAGGACTCATTACGACCCACTTAGTCTAATTATGTACGATGAGACTTGTTAAGGAGACACAAATCCCATACACCCACTAAGACCCAAATGAACCAATAGCGAAGAATTACGGACCACTATGACCCATTATGCCTCCATTAGAGCGAACAATGTAAAATCGGACTCAGTTTCACCCATTGAGTCCTATTACGACCAATTAGACTCGTTAAGGAGACACAAACCCATTATACCCACTAAGCCCAAAATGAACCAATAGTGAAACATTACGAACCACTATGACTCGTTATACCTCAATTAGAGCCAATAAGGTCAAATGGGACTCATTATGGCCCACTTAGTCTAATTATGAACAATGTGACTCCTTAAGGAGACACAAATCCATTATACCACCAAGATCAAAATGAACCACTAACGAAGCATTACGGACCACTATGACCCGTTATACTTCAATTAGAGGCAATAAGGTGAAATCGGACTCATTATGACCCACATAGTCGTACTACGAACAATTAGACTCGTTAAGGGGACACAAACCTATTATACTCACTAAGACCAAAATGAACCAATTATGAGCCATTACGGACCACTAAGATCCGTTATAAGTCAAGTAGAGCAAAAAACTTCAAATCAGACTCATTATACCCACTAAGACCAAGTTGAACCAATTACGAGCCATTACGGACCCCTTAGACGTTATTCCTCATTTACGGCCAATAAGTTTAAATCAGGTTCATTTTGACCCACTTAGTCCCATTACGACCAATCAGGCTCATTAAGGAGACAAAAACCCATTATACCCATTAAGACCAAAATGAACTAATAGCGAAGAATTTCAGATCTCCATGACTCGTTATACCTTTATTAGAGCCCATAAAGTCCAATCGGGCACATTATTACCCACTTAGTCAAATTAGGAACAATGAGACTTGGTAAGAAGACACAAAACCATTATACCCACTAAGACCAAAATGAACCAAAAACGAAGCATTATAGACAACTATGATTCGTTATACCTCAATAAGAGCCAATAAAGTTAAATCGGACTCATTACGGCCCACTTAGTCCTATTATTACCAATTAGACTCGGTAAGGAGACACAAACCCATTATACCCACTAAGACCAAAATGAACCAATTATGAGCCATTACGGATAACTTAGACCCGTTTTACCTCAATTAGAGCCGATAAGGTTAAATAAGACTCATCATGACCCACTTTGTCCCATTACGACCAATCAGGCTCAATAAGGAGACAAAAACCCTCAGTTTTCGCTCAAAAAATCCAATTATACCCACCAAGACCAAAATGACCCCATAGCGAAGCATTTCAGACCTTTATGACTCGTTATAACTCAATTAGAGCCAGTGAGGTGAAATCGGTTTCATTATAACCCACATACTCCTATTACGAACAATTAGACTCCTTAGGGAGACACAAACACATTATACCCGCAAAGAAAACAAATGAACCAATTATGAGCCATTACGGACAACTTACACCCATTATACCTCAATTAGACCCAATAAGGTCAAATTAGAGTCATTACTACCCACTTTGTCCCATTACGACCAATCATACCCACAAAGACCAAAATGACCCAATAGCTGCAGCATTTCGAACCACTATGACCCGTTATAGCTCAATTAGAGCCATTAAAGTCAAATCAGACTCTTTTAGACCCATTTAGTCCTAGTACGAAGAATAAGACTCGTTAAGGAGACACAAACCAATTATACACACTAAGACCAAAAAGATCCAATAACGAGCATTACAGATAACTACGACCCGTTATACCTCAATTGGAGCCAATAAGGTCAAATCGGACTCATTATGACCCACATAGTCCCATTACGGCTAATTAGACGCGTTATGGAGTCACAAACCCATTGTATGCACTAAGACCAAGATGAACCAGTTACGAGTCACAACATACCACTTAGACCTGTTATACCTTATTTAGAGCCAATAAGGTCAAATTAGGCTCATTTTGACCCACTTAGTCTCATCACGACCAATCAGACTTAATAAGGAGACGTTAACCCATTATATCCAATACGACCAAAATGAACCAATACCGAAGCAATACAGACCATTATGGTCCGTTATACCTCAAATAGAGCCATTAAGGTCAAATAGGACTCATTACGACCCACTTAGTCTAATTATGTACGATGAGACTTGTTAAGGAGACACAAATCCCATACACCCACTAAGACCCAAATGAACCAATAGCGAAGAATTACGGACCACTATGACCCATTATGCCTCCATTAGAGCGAACAATGTAAAATCGGACTCAGTTTCACCCACTGAGTCCTATTACGACCAATTAGACTCGTTAAGGAGACACAAACCCATTATACCCACTAAGCCCAAAATGAACCAATAGTGAAACATTACGAACCACTATGACTCGTTATACCTCAATTAGAGCCAATAAGGTCAAATGGGACTCATTATGGCCCACTTAGTCTAATTATGAACAATGTGACTCCTTAAGGAGACACAAATCCATTATACCACCAAGATCAAAATGAACCACTAACGAAGCATTACGGACCACTATGACCCGTTATACTTCAATTAGAGGCAATAAGGTGAAATCGGACTCATTATGACCCACATAGTCGTACTACGAACAATTAGACTCGTTAAGGGGACACAAACCTATTATACTCACTAAGACCAAAATGAACCAATTATGAGCCATTACGGACCACTAAGATCCGTTATAAGTCAAGTAGAGCAAAAAACTTCAAATCAGACTCATTATACCCACTAAGACCAAGTTGAACCAATTACGAGCCATTACGGACCCCTTAGACGTTATTCCTCATTTACGGCCAATAAGTTTAAATCAGGTTCTTTTTGACCCACTTAGTCCCATTACGACCAATCAGGCTCATTAAGGAGACAAAACCCCATTATACCCATTAAGACCAAAATGAACTAATAGCGAAGAATTTCAGATCTCCATGACTCGTTATACCTCTATTAGAGCCCATAAAGTCCAATCGGGCACATTATTACCCACTTAGTCAAATTAGGAACAATGAGACTTGGTAAGAAGACACAAAACCATTATACCCACTAAGACCAAAACGAACCAAAAACGAAGCATTATAGACAACTATGATTCGTTATACCTCAATAAGAGCCAATAAAGTTAAATCGGACTCATTACGGCCCACTTAGTCCTATTATTACCAATTAGACTCGGTAAGGAGACACAAACCCATTATACCCACTAAGACCAAAATGAACCAATTATGAGCCATTACGGATAACTTAGACCCGTTTTACCTCAATTAGAGCCGATAAGGTTAAATAAGACTCATCATGACCCACTTTGTCCCATTACGACCAATCAGGCTCAATAAGGAGACAAAAACCCTCAGTTTCCGCTCAAAAAATCCAATTATACCCACCAAGACCAAAATGACCCCATAGTGAAGCATTTCAGACCTTTATGACTCGTTATAACTCAATTAGAGCCAGTGAGGTGAAATCGGTTTCATTATAACCCACATACTCCTATTACGAACAATTAGACTCCTTAGGGAGACACAAACACATTATACCCGCAAAGAAAACAAATGAACCAATTATGAGCCATTACGGACAACTTACACCCATTATACCTCAATTAGACCCAATAAGGTCAAATTAGAGTCATTACTACCCACTTTGTCCCATTACGACCAATCATACCCACAAAGACCAAAATGACCCAATAGCTTCAGCATTTCGAACCACTATGACCCGTTATAGCTCAATTAGAGCCATTAAAGTCAAATCAGACTCTTTTAGAACCATTTAGTCCTAGTACGAAGAATAAGACTCGTTAAGGAGACACAAACCAATTATACACACTAAGACCAAAAAGATCCAATAACGAGCATTATAGATAACTACGACCCGTTATACCTCAATTGGAGCCAATAAGGTCAAATCGGACTCATTATGACCCATATAGTCCCATTACGGCTAATTAGACTCGTTATGGAGACACAAACCCATTATATGCACTAAGGCCAAGATGAACCAGTTACGAGTCACAACATACCACTTAGACCTGTTATACCTTATTTAGAGCCAATAAGGTCAAATTAGGCTCATTTTGACCCACTTAGTCTCATCACGACCAATCAGACTTAATAAGGAGACGTTAACCCATTATATCCAATACGACCAAAATGAACCAATACCGAAGCAATACAAGACCATTATGGTCCGTTAAACCTCAAATAGAGCCATTAAGGTCAAATAGGACTCATTACGACCCACTTAGTCTAATTATGTACGATGAGACTTGTTAAGGAGACACAAATCCCATACACCCACTAAGACCCAAATGAACCAATAGCGAAGAATTACGGACCACTATGACCCATTATGCCTCCATTAGAGCGAACAATGTAAAATCGGACTCAGTTTCACCCATTGAGTCCTATTACGACCAATTAGACTCGTTAAGGAGACACAAACCCATTATACCCACTAAGCCCAAAATGAACCAATAGTGAAACATTACGAACCACTATGACTCGTTATACCTCAATTAGAGCCAATAAGGTCAAATGGGACTCATTATGGCCCACTTAGTCTAATTATGAACAATGTGACTCCTTAAGGAGACACAAATCCATTATACCACCAAGATCAAAATGAACCACTAACGAAGCATTACGGACCACTATGACCCGTTATACTTCAATTAGAGGCAATAAGGTGAAATCGGACTCATTATGACCCACATAGTCGTACTACGAACAATTAGACTCGTTAAGGGGACACAAACCTATTATACTCACTAAGACCAAAATGAACCAATTATGAGCCATTACGGACCACTAAGATCCGTTATAAGTCAAGTAGAGCAAAAAACTTCAAATCAGACTCATTATACCCACTAAGACCAAGTTGAACCAATTACGAGCCATTACGGACCCCTTAGACGTTATTCCTCATTTACGGCCAATAAGTTTAAATCAGGTTCATTTTGACCCACTTAGTCCCATTACGACCAATCAGGCTCATTAAGGAGACAAAAACCCATTATACCCATTAAGACCAAAATGAACTAATAGCGAAGAATTTCAGATCTCCATGACTCGTTATACCTTTATTAGAGCCCATAAAGTCCAATCGGGCACATTATTACCCACTTAGTCAAATTAGGAACAATGAGACTTGGTAAGAAGACACAAAACCATTATACCCACTAAGACCAAAATGAACCAAAAACGAAGCATTATAGACAACTATGATTCGTTATACCTCAATAAGAGCCAATAAAGTTAAATCGGACTCATTACGGCCCACTTAGCCCTATTATTACCAATTAGACTCGGTAAGGAGACACAAACCCATTATACCCACTAAGACCAAAATGAACCAATTATGAGCCATTACGGAGAACTTAGACCCGTTTTACCTCAATTAGAGCCGATAAGGTTAAATAAGACTCATCATGACCCACTTTGTCCCATTACGACCAATCAGGCTCAATAAGGAGACAAAAACCCTCAGTTTCCGCTCAAAAAATCCAATTATACCCACCAAGACCAAAATGACCCCATAGCGAAGCATTTCAGACCTTTATGACTCGTTATAACTCAATTAGAGCCAGTGAGGTGAAATCGGTTTCATTATAACCCACATACTCCTATTACGAACAATTAGACTCCTTAGGGAGACACAAACACATTATACCCGCAAAGAAAACAAATGAACCAATTATGAGCCATTACGGACAACTTACACCCATTATACCTCAATTAGACCCAATAAGGTCAAATTAGAGTCATTACTACCCACTTTGTCCCATTACGACCAATCATACCCACAAAGACCAAAATGATCCAATAGCTGCAGCATTTCGAACCACTATGACCCGTTATAGCTCAATTAGAGCCATTAAAGTCAAATCAGACTCTTTTAGACCCATTTAGTCCTAGTACGAAGAATAAGACTCGTTAAGGAGACACAAACCAATTATACACACTAAGACCAAAAAGATCCAATAACGAGCATTACAGATAACTACGACCCGTTATACCTCAATTGGAGCCAATAAGGTCAAATCGGACTCATTATGACCCACATAGTCCCATTACGGCTAATTAGACTCGTTATGGAGTCACAAACCCATTGTATGCACTAAGACCAAGATGAACCAGTTACGAGTCACAACATACCACTTAGACCTGTTATACCTTATTTAGAGCCAATAAGGTCAAATTAGGCTCATTTTGACCCACTTAGTCTCATCACGACCAATCAGACTTAATAAGGAGACGTTAACCCATTATATCCAATACGACCAAAATGAACCAATACCGAAGCAATACAGACCATTATGGTCCGTTATACCTCAAATAGAGCCATTAAGGTCAAATAGGACTCATTACGACCCACTTAGTCTAATTATGTACGATGAGACTTGTTAAGGAGACACAAATCCCATACACCCACTAAGACCCAAATGAACCAATAGCGAAGAATTACGGACCACTATGACCCATTATGCCTCCATTAGAGCGAACAATGTAAAATCGGACTCAGTTTCACCCACTGAGTCCTATTACGACCAATTAGACTCGTTAAGGAGACACAAACCCATTATACCCACTAAGCCCAAAATGAACCAATAGTGAAACATTACGAACCACTATGACTCGTTATACCTCAATTAGAGCCAATAAGGTCAAATGGGACTCATTATGGCCCACTTAGTCTAATTATGAACAATGTGACTCCTTAAGGAGACACAAATCCATTATACCACCAAGATCAAAATGAACCACTAACGAAGCATTACGGACCACTATGACACGTTATACTTCAATTAGAGGCAATAAGGTGAAATCGGACTCATTATGACCCACATAGTCGTACTACGAACAATTAGACTCGTTAAGGGGACACAAACCTATTATACTCACTAAGACCAAAATGAACCAATTATGAGCCATTACGGACCACTAAGATCCGTTATAAGTCAAGTAGAGCAAAAAACTTCAAATCAGACTCATTATACCCACTAAGACCAAGTCGAACCAATTACGAGCCATTACGGACCCCTTAGACGTTATTCCTCATTTACGGCCAATAAGTTTAAATCAGGTTCATTTTTACCCACTTAGTCCCATTACGACCAATCAGGTTCATTAAGGAGACAAAAACCCATTATACCCATTAAGACCAAAATGAACTAATAGCGAAGAATTTCAGATCTCCATGACTCGTTATACCTCTATTAGAGCCCATAAAGTCCAATCGGGCACATTATTACCCACTTAGTCAAATTAGGAACAATGAGACTTGGTAAGAAGACACAAAACCATTATACCCACTAAGACCAAAATGAACCAAAAACGAAGCATTATAGACAACTATGATTCGTTATACCTCAATAAGAGCCAATAAAGTTAAATCGGACTCATTACGGCCCACTTAGTCCTATTATTACCAATTAGACTCGGTAAGGAGACTCAAGCCCATTATACCCACTAAGACCAAAATGAACCAATTATGAGCCATTACGGATAACTTAGACCCGTTTTACCTCAATTAGAGCCGATAAGGTTAAATAAGACTCATCATGACCCACTTTGTCCCATTACGACCAATCAGGCTCAATAAGGAGACAAAAACCCTCAGTTTCCGCTCAAAAAATCCAATTATACCCACCAAGACCAAAATGACCCCATAGCGAAGCATTTCAGACCTTTATGACTCGTTATAACTCAATTAGAGCCAGTGAGGTGAAATCGGTTTCATTATAACCCACATACTCCTATTACGAACAATTAGACTCCTTAGGGAGACACAAACACATTATACCCGCAAAGAAAACAAATGAACCAATTATGAGCCATTACGGACAACTTACACCCATTATACCTCAATTAGACCCAATAAGGTCAAATTAGAGTCATTACTACCCACTTTGTCCCATTACGACCAATCATACCCACAAAGACCAAAATGACCCAATAGCTTCAGCATTTCGAACCACTATGACCCGTTATAGCTCAATTAGAGCCATTAAAGTCAAATCAGACTCTTTTAGACCCATTTAGTCCTAGTACGAAGAATAAGACTCGTTAAGGAGACACAAACCAATTATACACACTAAGACCAAAAAGATCCAATAACGAGCATTACAGATAACTACGACCCGTTATACCTCAATTGGAGCCAATAAGGTCAAATCGGACTCATTATGACCCACATAGTCCCATTACGGCTAATTAGACTCGTTATGGAGACACAAACCCATTATATGCACTAAGACCAAGATGAACCTGTTACGAGTCACAACATACCACTTAGACCTGTTATACCTTATTTAGAGCCAATAAGGTCAAATTAGGCTCATTTTGACCCACTTAGTCTCATCACGACCAATCAGACTTAATAAGGAGACGTTAACCCATTATATCCAATACGACCAAAATGAACCAATACCGAAGCAATACAAGACCATTATGGTCCGTTATACCTCAAATAGAGCCATTAAGGTCAAATAGGACTCATTACGACCCACTTAGTCTAATTATGTACGATGAGACTTGTTAAGGAGACACAAATCCCATACACCCACTAAGACCCAAATGAACCAATAGCGAAGAATTACGGACCACTATGACCCATTATGCCTCCATTAGAGCGAACAATGTAAAATCGGACTCAGTTTCACCCATTGAGTCCTATTACGACCAATTAGACTCGTTAAGGAGACACAAACCCATTATACCCACTAAGCCCAAAATGAACCAATAGTGAAACATTACGAACCACTATGACTCGTTATACCTCAATTAGAGCCAATAAGGTCAAATGGGACTCATTATGGCCCACTTAGTCTAATTATGAACAATGTGACTCCTTAAGGAGACACAAATCCATTATACCACCAAGATCAAAATGAACCACTAACGAAGCATTACGGACCACTATGACACGTTATACTTCAATTAGAGGCAATAAGGTGAAATCGGACTCATTATGACCCACATAGTCGTACTACGAACAATTAGACTCGTTAAGGGGACACAAACCTATTATACTCACTAAGACCAAAATGAACCAATTATGAGCCATTACGGACCACTAAGATCCGTTATAAGTCAAGTAGAGCAAAAAACTTCAAATCAGACTCATTATACCCACTAAGACCAAGTCGAACCAATTACGAGCCATTACGGACCCCTTAGACGTTATTCCTCATTTACGGCCAATAAGTTTAAATCAGGTTCATTTTTACCCACTTAGTCCCATTACGACCAATCAGGTTCATTAAGGAGACAAAAACCCATTATACCCATTAAGACCAAAATGAACTAATAGCGAAGAATTTCAGATCTCCATGACTCGTTATACCTCTATTAGAGCCCATAAAGTCCAATCGGGCACATTATTACCCACTTAGTCAAATTAGGAACAATGAGACTTGGTAAGAAGACACAAAACCATTATACCCACTAAGACCAAAATGAACCAAAAACGAAGCATTATAGACAACTATGATTCGTTATACCTCAATAAGAGCCAATAAAGTTAAATCGGACTCATTACGGCCCACTTAGTCCTATTATTACCAATTAGACTCGGTAAGGAGACTCAAACCCATTATACCCACTAAGACCAAAATGAACCAATTATGAGCCATTACGGATAACTTAGACCCGTTTTACCTCAATTAGAGCCGATAAGGTTAAATAAGACTCATCATGACCCACTTTGTCCCATTACGACCAATCAGGCTCAATAAGGAGACAAAAACCCTCAGTTTCCGCTCAAAAAATCCAATTATACCCACCAAGACCAAAATGACCCCATAGCGAAGCATTTCAGACCTTTATGACTCGTTATAACTCAATTAGAGCCAGTGAGGTGAAATCGGTTTCATTATAACCCACATACTCCTATTACGAACAATTAGACTCCTTAGGGAGACACAAACACATTATACCCGCAAAGAAAACAAATGAACCAATTATGAGCCATTACGGACAACTTACACCCATTATACCTCAATTAGACCCAATAAGGTCAAATTAGAGTCATTACTACCCACTTTGTCCCATTACGACCAATCATACCCACAAAGACCAAAATGACCCAATAGCTTCAGCATTTCGAACCACTATGACCCGTTATAGCTCAATTAGAGCCATTAAAGTCAAATCAGACTCTTTTAGACCCATTTAGTCCTAGTACGAAGAATAAGACTCGTTAAGGAGACACAAACCAATTATACACACTAAGACCAAAAAGATCCAATAACGAGCATTACAGATAACTACGACCCGTTATACCTCAATTGGAGCCAATAAGGTCAAATCGGACTCATTATGACCCACATAGTCCCATTACGACTAATTAGACTCGTTATGGAGACACAAACCCATTATATGCACTAAGACCAAGATGAACCAGTTACGAGTCACAACATACCACTTAGACCTGTTATACCTTATTTAGAGCCAATAAGGTCAAATTAGGCTCATTTTGACCCACTTAGTCTCATCACGACCAATCAGACTTAATAAGGAGACATTAACCCATTATATCCAATACGACCAAAATGAACCAATACCGAAGCAATACAAGACCATTATGGTCCGTTATACCTCAAATAGAGCCATTAAGGTCAAATAGGACTCATTACGACCCACTTAGTCTAATTATGTACGATGAGACTTGTTAAGGAGACACAAATCCCATACACCCACTAAGACCCAAATGAACCAATAGCGAAGAATTACGGACCACTATGACCCATTATGCCTCCATTAGAGCGAACAATGTAAAATCGGACTCAGTTTCACCCATTGAGTCCTATTACGACCAATTAGACTCGTTAAGGAGACACAAACCCATTATACCCACTAAGCCCAAAATGAACCAATAGTGCAACATTACGAACCACTATGACTCGTTATACCTCAATTAGAGCCAATAAGGTCAAATGGGACTCATTATGGCCCACTTAGTCTAATTATGAACAATGTGACTCCTTAAGGAGACACAAATCCATTATACCACCAAGATCAAAATGAACCACTAACGAAGCATTACGGACCACTATGACCCGTTATACTTCAATTAGAGGCAATAAGGTGAAATCGGACTCATTATGACCCACATAGTCGTACTACGAACAATTAGACTCGTTAAGGGGACACAAACCTATTATACTCACTAAGACCAAAATGAACCAATTATGAGCCATTACGGACCACTAAGATCCGTTATAAGTCAAGTAGAGCAAAAAACTTCAAATCAGACTCATTATACCCACTAAGACCAATTACGAGCCATTACGGACCCCTTAGACGTTATTCCTCATTTACGGCCAATAAGTTTAAATCAGGTTCATTTTTACCCACTTAGTCCCATTACGACCAATCAGGCTCATTAAGGAGACAAAAACCCATTATACCCATTAAGACCAAAATGAACTAATAGCGAAGAATTTCAGATCTCCATGACTCGTTATACCTCTATTAGAGCCCATAAAGTCCAATCGGGCACATTATTACCCACTTAGTCAAATTAGGAACAATGAGACTTGGTAAGAAGACACAAAACCATTATACACACTAAGACCAAAATGAACCAAAAACGAAGCATTATAGACAACTATGATTCGTTATACCTCAATAAGAGCCAATAAAGTTAAATCGGACTCATTACGGCCCACTTAGTCCTATTATTACCAATTAGACTCGGTAAGGAGACACAAACCCATTATACCCACTAAGACCAAAATGAACCAATTATGAGCCATTACGGATAACTTAGACCCGTTTTACCTCAATTAGAGCCGATAAGGTTAAATAAGACTCATCATGACCCACTTTGTCCCATTACGACCAATCAGGCTCAATAAGGAGACAAAAACCCTCAGTTTCCGCTCAAAAAATCCAATTATACCCACCAAGACCAAAATGACCCCATAGCGAAGCATTTCAGACCTTTATGACTCGTTATAACTCAATTAGAGCCAGTGAGGTGAAATCGGTTTCATTATAACCCACATACTCCTATTACGAACAATTAGACTCCTTAGGGAGACACAAACACATTATACCCGCAAAGAAAACAAATGAACCAATTATGAGCCATTACGGACAACTTACACCCATTATACCTCAATTAGACCCAATAAGGTCAAATTAGAGTCATTACTACCCACTTTGTCCCATTACGACCAATCATACCTACAAAGACCAAAATGACCCAATAGCTTCAGCATTTCGAACCACTATGACCCGTTATAGCTCAATTAGAGCCATTAAAGTCAAATCAGACTCTTTTAGACCCATTTAGTCCTAGTACGAAGAATAAGACTCGTTAAGGAGACACAAACCAATTATACACACTAAGACCAAAAAGATCCAATAACGAGCATTACAGATAACTACGACCCGTTATACCTCAATTGGAGCCAATAAGGTCAAATCGGACTCATTATGACCCACATAGTCCCATTACGGCTAATTAGACTCGTTATGGAGACACAAACCCATTATATGCACTAAGACCAAGATGAACCAGTTACGAGTCACAACATACCACTTAGACCTGTTATACCTTATTTAGAGCCAATAAGGTCAAATTAGGCTCATTTTGACCCACTTAGTCTCATCACGACCAATCAGACTTAATAAGGAGACGTTAACCCATTATATCCAATACGACCAAAATGAACCAATACCGAAGCAATACAAGACCATTATGGTCCGTTATACCTCAAATAGAGCCATTAAGGTCAAATAGGACTCATTACGACCCACTTAGTCTAATTATGTACGATGAGACTTGTTAAGGAGACACAAATCCAATACACCCACTAAGACCCAAATGAACCAATAGTGAAGAATTACGGACCACTATGACCCATTATGCCTCCATTAGAGCGAACAATGTAAAATCGGACTCAGTGTCACCCATTGAGTCCTATTACGACCAATTAGACTCGTTAAGGAGACACAAACCCATTATTCCCACTAAGCCCAAAATGAACCAATAGTGAAACATTACGAACCACTATGACTCGTTATACCTCAATTAGAGCCAATAAGGTCAAATGGGACTCATTATGGCCCACTTAGTCTAATTATGAACAATGTGACTCCTTAATGAGACACAAATCCATTATACCACCAAGATCAAAATGAACCACTAACGAAGCATTACGGACCACTATGACCCGTTATACTTCAATTAGAGGCAATAAGGTGAAATCAGACTCATTATGACCCACATAGTCGTACTACGAACAATTAGACTCGTTAAGGGGACACAAACCTATTATACTCACTAAGACCAAAATGAACCAATTATGAGCCATTACGGACCACTAAGATCCGTTATAAGTCAAGTAGAGCAAAAAACTTCAAATCAGACTCAATATACCCACTAAGACCAAGTTGAACCAATTACGAGCCATTACGGACCCCTTAGACGTTATTCCTCATTTACGGCCAATAAGTTTAAATCAGGTTCATTTTGACCCACTTAGTCCCATTACGACCAATCAGGCTCATTAAGGAGACAAAAACCCATTATACCCATTAAGACCAAAATGAACTAATAGCGAAGAATTTCAGATCTCCATGACTCGTTATACCTCTATTAGAGCCCATAAAGTCCAATCGGGCACATTATTACCCACTTAGTCAAATTAGGAACAATGAGACTTGGTAAGAAGACACAAAACCATTATACCCACTAAGACCAAAATGAACCAAAAACGAAGCATTATAGACAACTATGATTCGTTATACCTCAATAAGAGCCAATAAAGTTAAATCGGACTCATTACGGCCCACTTAGTCCTATTATTACCAATTAGACTCGGTAAGGAGACACAAACCCATTATACCCACTAAGACCAAAATGAACCAATTATGAACCATTACGGATAACTTAGACCCGTTTTACCTCAATTAGAGCCGATAAGTTTAAATAAGACTCATCATGACCCACTTTGTCCCATTACGACCAATCAGGCTCAATAAAGAGACAAAAACCCTCAGTTTCCGCTCAGAAAATCCAATTATACCCACCAAGACCAAAATGACCCCATAGCGAAGCATTTCAGACCTTTATGACTCGTTATAACTCAATTAGAGCCAGTGAGGTGAAATCGGTTTCATTATAACCCACATACTCCTATTACGAACAATTAGACTCCTTAGGGAGACACAAACACATTATACACGCAAAGAAAACAAATGAACCAATTATGAGCCATTACGGACAACTTACACCCATTATACCTCAATTAGACCCAATAAGGTCAAATTAGAGTCATTACTACCCACTTTGTCCCATTACGATCAATCATACCCACAAAGACCAAAATGACCCAATAGCTGCAGCATTTCGAACCACTATGACCCGTTATAGCTCAATTAGAGCCATTAAAGTCAAATCAGACTCTTTTAGACCCATTTAGTCCTAGTACGAAGAATAAGACTCGTTAAGGAGACACACAAACCAATTATACACACTAAGACCAAAAAGATCCAATAACGAGCATTACAGATAACTACGACCCGTTATACCTCAATTGGAGCCAATAAGGTCAAATCGGACTCATTATGACCCACATAGTCCCATTACGGCTAATTAGACTCGTTATGGAGACACAAACCCATTATATGCACTAAGACCAAGATGAACCAGTTACGAGTCACAACATACCACTTAGACCTGTTATACCTTATTTAGAGCCAATAAGGTCAAATTAGGCTCATTTTGACCCACTTAGTCTCATCACGACCAATCAGACTTAATAAGGAGACGTTAACCCATTATATCCAATACGACCAAAATGAACCAATACCGAAGCAATACAAGACCATTATGGTCCGTTATACCTCAAATAGAGCCATTAAGGTCAAATAGGACTCATTACGACCCACTTAGTCTAATTATGTACGATGAGACTTGTTAAGGAGACACAAATCCCATACACCCACTAAGACCCAAATGAACCAATAGCGAAGAATTACGGACCACTATGACCCATTATGCCTCCATTAGAGCGAACAATGTCTAATCGGACTCAGTTTCACCCACTGAGTCCTATTACGACCAATTAGACTCGTTAAGGAGACACAAACCCATTATGCCCACTAAGCCCAAAATGAACCAATAGTGAAACATTACGAATCACTATCACTCGTTATACCTCAATTAGAGCCAATAAGGTCAAATCGGACTCATTATGACCTACATAGTCCCATTACGGCTAATTAGACTCGTTATGGAGACACAAACCCATTATATGCACTAAGACCAAGATGAACCAGTTACGAGTCACAACATACCACTTAGACCTGTTATACCTTATTTAGAGCCAATAAGGTCAAATTAGGCTCATTTTGACCCACTTAGTCTCATCACGACCAATTAGACTTAATAAGGAGACGTTAACCCATTATATCCAATACGACCAAAATGAACCAATACCGAAGCAATACAGACCATTATGGTCCGTTAAGAGCCATTAAGGTCAAATAGGACTCGTTACGACCCACTTATTCTAATTATGTACGATGAGACTTGTTAAGGAGACACAAATCCCTTACACCCACTAAGACCCAAATGAACCAATAGCGAAGAATTACGGACCACTATGACCCATTATGCCTCCATTAGAGCGAACAATGTCAAATCGGACTCAGTTTCACCCACCGAGTCCTATTACGAACAATGTGACTCCTTAAGGAGACACAAATCCATTATAGCCACCAAGATCAAAATGAACCACTAACGAAGCATTACGGACCACTATGACCCGTTATACTTCAATTAGAGGCAATAAGGTGAAATCGGACTCATTATGACCCACATAGTCGTATTACGAACAATTAGACTCGTTAAGGGGACACAAACCTATTATACTCACTAAGACCAAAATGAACCAATTATGAGCCATTACGGACCACTAAGATCCGTTATAAGTCAAGTAGTGCAAAAAACTTCAAATCAGACTCATTATACCCACTAAGACCAAGTTGAACCAATTACGAGCCATTACGGACCCCTTAGACGTTATTCCTCATTTAGGGCCAATAAGTTCAAATCAGGTTCATTTTGACCTACTTAGTCCCATTACGACCAATCAGGCTCATTAAGGAGACAAAAACCCATTATACCCATTAAGACCAAAATGAACTAATAGCGAAGAATTTCAGATCTCCATGACTCGTTATACCTCTATTAGAGCCCATAAAGTCCAATCGGGCTCATTATGACCCAGTTAGTCAAATTAGGAACAATGAGACTTGGTAAGAAGACACAAAACCATTATACCCACTAAGACCAAAATGAACCAAAAACGAAGCATTATAGACAACTATGATTCGTTATACCTCAATAAGAGCCAATAAAGTTAAATCGGACTCATTACGGCCCACTTAGTCCTATTATTACCAATTAGACTCGGTAAGGAGACACAAACCCATTATACCCACTAAGACCAAAATGAACCAATTATGAACCATTACGGATAACTTAGACCCGTTTTACCTCAATTAGAGCCGATAAGTTTAAATAAGACTCATCATGACCCACTTTGTCCCATTACGACCAATCAGGCTCAATAAAGAGACAAAAACCCTCAGTTTCCGCTCAGAAAATCCAATTATACCCACCAAGACCAAAATGACCCCATAGCGAAGCATTTCAGACCTTTATGACTCGTTATAACTCAATTAGAGCCAGTGAGGTGAAATCGGTTTCATTATAACCCACATACTCCTATTACGAACAATTAGACTCCTTAGGGAGACACAAACACATTATACACGCAAAGAAAACAAATGAACCAATTATGAGCCATTACGGACAACTTACACCCATTATACCTCAATTAGACCCAATAAGGTCAAATTAGAGTCATTACTACCCACTTTGTCCCATTACGATCAATCATACCCACAAAGACCAAAATGACCCAATAGCTGCAGCATTTCGAACCACTATGACCCGTTATAGCTCAATTAGAGCCATTAAAGTCAAATCAGACTCTTTTAGACCCATTTAGTCCTAGTACGAAGAATAAGACTCGTTAAGGAGACACACAAACCAATTATACACACTAAGACCAAAAAGATCCAATAACGAGCATTACAGATAACTACGACCCGTTATACCTCAATTGGAGCCAATAAGGTCAAATCGGACTCATTATGACCCACATAGTCCCATTACGGCTAATTAGACTCGTTATGGAGACACAAACCCATTATATGCACTAAGACCAAGATGAACCAGTTACGAGTCACAACATACCACTTAGACCTGTTATACCTTATTTAGAGCCAATAAGGTCAAATTAGGCTCATTTTGACCCACTTAGTCTCATCACGACCAATCAGACTTAATAAGGAGACGTTAACCCATTATATCCAATACGACCAAAATGAACCAATACCGAAGCAATACAAGACCATTATGGTCCGTTATACCTCAAATAGAGCCATTAAGGTCAAATAGGACTCATTACGACCCACTTAGTCTAATTATGTACGATGAGACTTGTTAAGGAGACACAAATCCCATACACCCACTAAGACCCAAATGAACCAATAGCGAAGAATTACGGACCACTATGACCCATTATGCCTCCATTAGAGCGAACAATGTCTAATCGGACTCAGTTTCACCCACTGAGTCCTATTACGACCAATTAGACTCGTTAAGGAGACACAAACCCATTATGCCCACTAAGCCCAAAATGAACCAATAGTGAAACATTACGAATCACTATCACTCGTTATACCTCAATTAGAGCCAATAAGGTCAAATCGGACTCATTATGACCTACATAGTCCCATTACGGCTAATTAGACTCGTTATGGAGACACAAACCCATTATATGCACTAAGACCAAGATGAACCAGTTACGAGTCACAACATACCACTTAGACCTGTTATACCTTATTTAGAGCCAATAAGGTCAAATTAGGCTCATTTTGACCCACTTAGTCTCATCACGACCAATTAGACTTAATAAGGAGACGTTAACCCATTATATCCAATACGACCAAAATGAACCAATACCGAAGCAATACAGACCATTATGGTCCGTTAAGAGCCATTAAGGTCAAATAGGACTCGTTACGACCCACTTATTCTAATTATGTACGATGAGACTTGTTAAGGAGACACAAATCCCTTACACCCACTAAGACCCAAATGAACCAATAGCGAAGAATTACGGACCACTATGACCCATTATGCCTCCATTAGAGCGAACAATGTCAAATCGGACTCAGTTTCACCCACCGAGTCCTATTACGAACAATGTGACTCCTTAAGGAGACACAAATCCATTATAGCCACCAAGATCAAAATGAACCACTAACGAAGCATTACGGACCACTATGACCCGTTATACTTCAATTAGAGGCAATAAGGTGAAATCGGACTCATTATGACCCACATAGTCGTATTACGAACAATTAGACTCGTTAAGGGGACACAAACCTATTATACTCACTAAGACCAAAATGAACCAATTATGAGCCATTACGGACCACTAAGATCCGTTATAAGTCAAGTAGTGCAAAAAACTTCAAATCAGACTCATTATACCCACTAAGACCAAGTTGAACCAATTACGAGCCATTACGGACCCCTTAGACGTTATTCCTCATTTAGGGCCAATAAGTTCAAATCAGGTTCATTTTGACCTACTTAGTCCCATTACGACCAATCAGGCTCATTAAGGAGACAAAAACCCATTATACCCATTAAGACCAAAATGAACTAATAGCGAAGAATTTCAGATCTCCATGACTCGTTATACCTCTATTAGAGCCCATAAAGTCCAATCGGGCTCATTATGACCCAGTTAGTCAAATTAGGAACAATGAGACTTGGTAAGAAGACACAAAACCATTATACCCACTAAGACCAAAATGAACCAAAAACGAAGCATTATAGACAACTATGATTCGTTATACCTCAATAAGAGCCAATAAAGTTAAATCGGACTCATTACGGCCCACTTAGTCCTATTATTACCAATTAGACTCGGTAAGGAGACACAAACCCATTATACCCACTAAGACCAAAATGAACCAATTATGAGCCATTACGGATAACTTAGACCCGTTTTACCTCAATTAGAGCCTATAAGGTTAAATAAGACTCATCATGACCCACTTTGTCCCATTACGACCAATCAGGCTCAATAAGGAGACAAAAACCCTCAGTTTCCGCTCAAAAAATCCAATTATACCCACCAAGACCAAAATGACCCCATAGCGAAGCATTTCAGACCTTTATGACTCGTTATAACTCAATTAGAGCCAGTGAGGTGAAATCGGTTTCATTATAACCCACATACTCCTATTACGAACAATTAGACTCCTTAGGGAGACACAAACACATTATACCCGCAAAGAAAAAAAATGAACCAATTATTAGCCATTACGGACAACTTACACCCATTATACCTCAATTAGACCCAATAAGGTCAAATTAGAGTCATTACTACCCACTTTGTCCCATTACGACCAATCATACCCACAAAGACCAAAATGACCCAATAGCTGCAGCATTTCGAACCACTATGACCCGTTATAGCTCAATTAGAGCCATTAAAGTCAAATCAGACTCTTTTAGACCCATTTAGTCCTAGTACGAGAATAAGACTCGTTAAGGAGACATAAACCAATTATACACACTAAGACCAAAAAGATCCAATAACGAGCATTACAAATAACTACGACCCGTTATATCTCAATTGGAGCCAATAAGGTCAAATCGGACTCATTATGACCCACATAGTCCCATTACGGCTAATTAGACTCGTTATGGAGACACAAACCCATTATATGCACTAAGACCAAGATGAACCAGTTACGAGTCACAACATACCACTTAGACCTGTTATACCTTATTTAGAGCCAATAAGGTCAAATTAGGCTCATTTTGACCCACTTAGTCTCATCACGACCAATTAGACTTAATAAGGAGACGTTAACCCATTATATCCAATACGACCAAAATGAACCAATACCGAAGCAATACAGACCATTATGGTCCGTTAAGAGCCATTAAGGTCAAATAGGACTCGTTACGACCCACTTATTCTAATTATGTACGATGAGACTTGTTAAGGAGACACAAATCCCTTACACCCACTAAGACCCAAATGAACCAATAGCGAAGAATTACGGACCACTATGACCCATTATGCCTCCATTAGAGCGAACAATGTCAAATCGGACTCAGTTTCACCCACCGAGTCCTATTACGACCAATTAGACTCGTTAAGGAGACACAAACCCATTATACACACTAAGCCCAAAATGAACCAATAGTGAAACATTACGAACCACTATGACTCGTTATACCTCAATTAGAGCCAATAAGGTCAAATCGGACTCATTACGGCCCACTTAGTCTAATTATGAACAATGTGACTCCTTAAGGAGACACAAATCCATTATAGCCACCAAGATCAAAATGAACCACTAACGAAGCATTACGGACCACTATGACCCGTTATACTTCAATTAGAGGCAATAAGGTGAAATCGGACTCATTATGACCCACATAGTCGTATTACGAACAATTAGACTCGTTAAGGGGACACAAACCTATTATACTCACTAAGACCAAAATGAACCAATTATGAGCCATTACGGACCACTAAGATCCGTTATAAGTCAAGTAGTGCAAAAAACTTCAAATCAGACTCATTATACCCACTAAGACCAAGTTGAACCAATTACGAGCCATTACGGACCCCTTAGACGTTATTCCTCATTTAGGGCCAATAAGTTCAAATCAGGTTCATTTTGACCTACTTAGTCCCATTACGACCAATCAGGCTCATTAAGGAGACAAAAACCCATTATACCCATTAAGACCAAAATGAACTAATAGCGAAGAATTTCAGATCTCCATGACTCGTTATACCTCTATTAGAGCCCATAAAGTCCAATCGGGCTCATTATGACCCAGTTAGTCAAATTAGGAACAATGAGACTTGGTAAGAAGACACAAAACCATTATACCCACTAAGACCAAAATGAACCAAAAACGAAGCATTATAGACAACTATGATTCGTTATACCTCAATAAGAGCCAATAAAGTTAAATCGGACTCATTACGGCCCACTTAGTCCTATTATTACCAATTAGACTCGGTAAGGAGACACAAACCCATTATACCCACTAAGACCAAAATGAACCAATTATGAGCCATTACGGATAACTTAGACCCGTTTTACCTCAATTAGAGCCTATAAGGTTAAATAAGACTCATCATGACCCACTTTGTCCCATTACGACCAATCAGGCTCAATAAGGAGACAAAAACCCTCAGTTTCCGCTCAAAAAATCCAATTATACCCACCAAGACCAAAATGACCCCATAGCGAAGCATTTCAGACCTTTATGACTCGTTATAACTCAATTAGAGCCAGTGAGGTGAAATCGGTTTCATTATAACCCACATACTCCTATTACGAACAATTAGACTCCTTAGGGAGACACAAACACATTATACCCGCAAAGAAAAAAAATGAACCAATTATTAGCCATTACGGACAACTTACACCCATTATACCTCAATTAGACCCAATAAGGTCAAATTAGAGTCATTACTACCCACTTTGTCCCATTACGACCAATCATACCCACAAAGACCAAAATGACCCAATAGCTGCAGCATTTCGAACCACTATGACCCGTTATAGCTCAATTAGAGCCATTAAAGTCAAATCAGACTCTTTTAGACCCATTTAGTCCTAGTACGAAGAATAAGACTCGTTAAGGAGACATAAACCAATTATACACACTAAGACCAAAAAGATCCAATAACGAGCATTACAAATAACTACGACCCGTTATATCTCAATTGGAGCCAATAAGGTCAAATCGGACTCATTATGACCCACATAGTCCCATTACGGCTAATTAGACTCGTTATGGAGACACAAACCCATTATATGCACTAAGACCAAGATGAACCAGTTACGAGTCACAACATACCACTTAGACCTGTTATACCTTATTTAGAGCCAATAAGGTCAAATTAGGCTCATTTTGACCCACTTAGTCTCATCACGACCAATCAGACTTAATAAGGAGACGTTAACCCATTATATCCAATACGACCAAAATGAACCAATACCGAAGCAATACAGACCATTATGGTCCGTTAAGAGCCATTAAGGTCAAATAGGACTCATTACGACCCACTTAGTCTAATTATGTACGATGAGACTTGTTAAGGAGACACAAATCCCTTACACCCACTAAGACCCAAATGAACCAATAGCGAAGAATTACGGACCACTATGACCCATTATGCCTCCATTAGAGCGAACAATGTCTAATCGGACTCAGTTTCACCCACTGAGTCCTATTACGACCAATTAGACTCGTTAATGAGACACAAACCCATTATGCCCACTAAGCCCAAAATGAACCAATAGTGAAACATTACGAATCACTATGACTCGTTATACCTCAATTAGAGCCAATAAGGTCAAATCAGACTCATTATGACCTACATAGTCCCATTACGGCTAATTAGACTCGTTATGGAGACACAAACCCATTATATGCACTAAGACCAAGATGAACCAGTTACGAGTCACAACATACCACTTAGACCTGTTATACCTTATTTAGAGCCAATAAGGTCAAATTAGGCTCATTTTGACCCACTTAGTCTCATCACGACCAATTAGACTTAATAAGGAGACGTTAACCCATTATATCCAATACGACCAAAATGAACCAATACCGAAGCAATACAGACCATTATGGTCCGTTAAGAGCCATTAAGGTCAAATAGGACTCATTACGACCCACTTATTCTAATTATGTACGATGAGACTTGTTATGGAGACAGAAATCCCTTACACCCACTAAGACCCAAATGAGCCAATAGCGAAGAATTACGGACCACTATGACCCATTATGCCTCCAATAGAGCGAACAATGTCAAATCGGACTCAGTTTCACCCACCGAGTCCTATTACGACCAATTAGACTCGTTAAGGAGACACAAACCCATTATACACACTAAGCCCAAAATGAACCAATAGTGAAACATTACGAACCACTATGACTCGTTATACCTCAATTAGAGCCAGTAAGGTCAAATCGGACTCATTACGGCCCACTTAGTCTAATTATGAACAATGTGACTCCTTAAGGAGACACAAATCCATTATAGCCACCAAGATCAAAATGAACCACTAACGAAGCATTACGGACCACTATGACCCGTTATACTTCAATTAGAGGCAATAAGGTGAAATCGGACTCATTATGACCCACATAGTCGTATTACGAACAATTAGACTCGTTAAGGGGACACAAACCTATTATACTCACTAAGACCAAAATGAACCAATTATGAGCCATTACGGACCACTAAGATCCGTTATAAGTCAAGTTGTGCAAAAAACTTCAAATCAGACTCATTATACCCACTAAGACCAAGTTGAACCAATTACGAGCCATTACGGACCCCTTAGACGTTATTCCTCATTTAGGGCCAATAAGTTCAAATCAGGTTCATTTTGACCTACTTAGTCCCATTACGACCAATCAGGCTCATTAAGGAGACAAAAACCCATTATACCCATTAAGACCAAAATGAACTAATAGCGAAGAATTTCAGATCTCCATGACTCGTTATACCTCTATTAGAGCCCATAAAGTCCAATCGGGCTCATTATGACCCAGTTAGTCAAATTAGGAACAATGAGACTTGGTAAGAAGACACAAAACCATTATACCCACTAAGACCAAAATGAACCAAAAACGAAGCATTATAGACAACTATGATTCGTTATACCTCAATAAGAGCCAATAAAGTTAAATCGGACTCATTACGGCCCACTTAGTCCTATTATTACCAATTAGACTCGGTAAGGAGACACAAACCCATTAATACCCACTAAGACCAAAATGAACCAATTATGAGCCATTACGGATAACTTAGACCCGTTTTACCTCAATTAGAGCCTATAAGGTTAAATAAGACTCATCATGACCCACTTTGTCCCATTACGACCAATCAGGCTCAATAAGGAGACAAAAACCCTCAGTTTCCGCTCAAAAAATCCAATTATACCCACCAAGACCAAAATGACCCCATAGCGAAGCATTTCAGACCTTTATGACTCGTTATAACTCAATTAGAGCCAGTGAGGTGAAATCGGTTTCATTATAACCCACATACTCCTATTACGAACAATTAGACTCCTTAGGGAGACACAAACACATTATACCCGCAAAGAAAAAAAATGAACCAATTATTAGCCATTACGGACAACTTACACCCATTATACCTCAATTAGACCCAATAAGGTCAAATTAGAGTCATTACTACCCACTTTGTCCCATTACGACCAATCATACCCACAAAGACCAAAATGACCCAATAGCTGCAGCATTTCGAACCACTATGACCCGTTATAGCTCAATTAGAGCCATTAAAGTCAAATCAGACTCTTTTAGACCCATTTAGTCCTAGTACGAAGAATAAGACTCGTTAAGGAGACATAAACCAATTATACACACTAAGACCAAAAAGATCCAATAACGAGCATTACAGATAACTACGACCCGTTATACCTCAATTGGAGCCAATAAGGTCAAATGGGACTCATTATGACCCACATTAGTCCCATTACGGCTAATTAGACTCGTTATGGAGACACAAACCCATTATATGCACTAAGACCAAGATGAACCAGTTACGAGTCACAACATACCACTTAGACCTGTTATACCTTATTTAGAGCCAATAAGGTCAAATTAGGCTCATTTTGACCCACTTAGTCTCATCACGACCAATCAGACTTAATAAGGAGACGTTAACCCATTATATCCAATACGACCAAAATGAACCAATACCGAAGCAATACAAACCATTATGACCCATTATGCCTCCATTAGAGCGAACAATGTCAAATCGGACTCAGTTTCACCCACCGAGTCCTATTACGACCAATTAGACTCTTTAAGAAGACACAAACCCATTATACACACTAAGCCCAAAATGAACCAATAGTGAAACATTACGAACCACTATGACTCGTTATACCTCAATTAGAGCCAATAAGGTCAAATCGGACTCATTACGGCCCACTTACGAGCCATTACAGACCCCTTAGACGTTATTCCTCATTTAGGGCCAATAAGTTCAAATCAGGTTCATTTTGACCCACTTAGTCCCATTACGACCAATCAGGCTCATTAAGGAGACAAAAACCCATTATACCCATTAAGACCAAAATGAACTAATAGCGAAGAATTTCAGATCTCCATGACTCGTTATACCTCTATTAGAGCCCATAAAGTCCAATCGGGCTCATTATGACCCACTTAGTCAAATTAGGAACAATGAGACTTGGTAAGAAGACACCAAACCATTATACCCACTAAGACCAAAATGAACCAAAAACGAAGCATTATAGACAACTATGATTCGTTATACCTCAATAAGAGCCAATAAAGTTAAATCGGACTCATTACGGCCCACTTAGTCCTATTATTACCAATTAGACTCGGTAAGGAGACACAAACCCATTATACCCACTAAGACCAAAATGAACCAATTATGAGCCATTACGGATAACTTAGACCCGTTTTACCTCAATTAGAGCCGATAAGGTTAAATAAGACTCATCATGACCCACTTTGTCCCATTACGACCAATCAGGCTCAATAAGGAGACAAACACCCTCAGTTTCCGCTCAAAAAATCCAATTATACCCACCAAGACCAAAATGACCCCATAGCGAAGCATTTCAGACCTTTATGACTCGTTATAACTCAATTAGAGCGCCAGTGAGGTGAAATCGGTTTCATTATAACCCACATACTCCTATTACGAACAAGTAGACTCCTTAGGGATACACAAACACATTATACCCGCAAAGAAAAAAAATGAACCAATTATTAGCCATTACGGACAACTTACACCCATTATACCTCAATTAGACCCAATAAGGTAAAATTAGAGTCATTACTACCCACTTTGTCCCATTACGACCAATCATACCCACAAAGACCAAAATGACCCAATAGTTGCAGCATTTCGAACCACTATGACCCGTTATAGCTCAATTAGAGCCATTAAAGTCAAATCAGACTCTTTTAGACCCATTTAGTCCTAGTACGAAGAATAAGACTCGTTAAGGAGACATAAACCAATTATACACACTAAGACCAAAAAGATCCAATAACGAGCATTACAGATAACTACGACCCGTTATACCTCAATTGGAGCCAATAAGGTCAAATCGGACTCATTATGACCCACATAGTCCCATTACGGCTAATTAGACTCGTTATGGAGACACAAACCCCTTATATGCACTAAGACCAAGATGAACCAGTTACGAGTCACAACATACCACTTAGACCTGTTATACCTTATTAGAGCCAATAAGGTCAAATTAGGCTCATTTTGACCCACTTAGTCTCATCACGACCAATTAGACTTAATAAGGAGACGTTAACCCATTATATCCAATACGACCAAAATGAACCAATACCGAAGCAATACAGACCATTATGGTCCGTTAAGAGCCATTAAGGTCAAATAGGACTCATTACGACCTACTTATTCTAATTATGTACGATGAGACTTGTTAAGGAGACACAAATCCCTTACACCCACTAAGACCCAAATGAACCAATAGCGAAGAATTACGGACCACTATGACCCATTATGCCTCCATTAGAGCGAAAAATGTCAAATCGGACTCAGTTTCACCCACCGAGTCCTATTACGACCAATTAGACTCTTTAAGGAGACACAAACCCATTATACACACTAAGCCCAAAATGAACCAATAGTGAAACATTACGAACCACTATGACTCGTTATACCTCAATTAGAGCCAATAAGGTCAAATCGGACTCATTACGGCCCACTTAGTCTAATTATGAACAATGTGACTCCTTAAGGAGACACAAATCCATTATAGCCACCAAGATCAAAATGAACCACTAACGAAGCATTACGGACCACTATGACCCGTTATGCCTCCATTAGAGCGAAAAATGTCAAATCGGACTCAGTTTCACCCACCGAGTCCTATTACGACCAATTAGACTCTTTAAGGAGACACAAACCCATTATACACACTAAGCCCAAAATGAACCAATAGTGAAACATTACGAACCACTATGACTCGTTATACCTCAATTAGAGCCAATAAGGTCAAATCGGACTCATTACGGCCCACTTAGTCTAATTATGAACAATGTGACTCCTTAAGGAGACACAAATCCATTATAGCCACCAAGATCAAAATGAACCACTAACGAAGCATTACGGACCACTAAGCCCAATTACGAGCCATTACAGACCCCTTAGACGTTATTCCTCATTTAGGGCCAATAAGTTCAAATCAGGTTCATTTTGACCCACTTAGTCCCATTACGACCAATCAGGCTCATTAAGGAGACAAAAACCCATTATACCCATTAAGACCAAAATGAACTAATAGCGAAGAATTTCAGATCTCCATGACTCGTTATACCTCTATTAGAGCCCATAAAGTCCAATCGGGCTCATTATGACCCACTTAGTCAAATTAGGAACAATGAGACTTGGTAAGAAGACACCAAACCATTATACCCACTAAGACCAAAATGAACCAAAAACGAAGCATTATAGACAACTATGATTCGTTATACCTCAATAAGAGCCAATAAAGTTAAATCGGACTCATTACGGCCCACTTAGTCCTATTATTACCAATTAGACTCGTTAAGGAGACACAAACCCATTATACCCACTAAGACCAAAATGAACCAATTATGAGCCATTACGGATAACTTAGACCCGTTTTACCTCAATTAGAGCCGATAAGGTTAAATAAGACTCATCATGACCCACTTTGTCCCATTACGACCAATCAGGCTCAATAGGGAGACAAACACCCTCAGTTTCCGCTCAAAAAATCCAATTATACCCACCAAGACCAAAATGACCCCATAGCGAAGCATTTCAGACCATTATGGTCCGTTAAGAGCCATTAAGGTCAAATAGGACTCATTACGACCTACTTATTCTAATTATGTACGATGAGACTTGTTAAGGAGACACAAATCCCTTACACCCACTAAGACCCAAATGAACCAATAGCGAAGAATTACGGACCACTATGACCCATTATGCCTCCATTAGAGCGAAAAATGTCAAATCGGACTCAGTTTCACCCACCGAGTCCTATTACGACCAATTAGACTCTTTAAGGAGACACAAACCCATTATACACACTAAGCCCAAAATGAACCAATAGTGAAACATTACGAACCACTATGACTCGTTATACCTCAATTAGAGCCAATAAGGTCAAATCGGACTCATTACGGCCCACTTAGTCTAATTATGAACAATGTGACTCCTTAAGGAGACACAAATCCATTATAGCCACCAAGATCAAAATGAACCACTAACGAAGCATTACGGACCACTATGACCCGTTATACTTCAATTAGAGGCAATAAGGTGAAATCGGACTCATTATGACCCACATAGTCTTATTACGAACAATTAGACTCGTTAAGGGGACACAAACCTATTATACTCACTAAGACCAAAATGAACCAATTATGAGCCATTACGGACCACTAAGATCCGTTATAAGTCAAGTAGTGCAAAAAACTTCAAATCAGACTCATTATACCCACTAAGACCAAGTTGAACCAATTACGAGCCATTACGGACCCCTTAGACGTTATTCCTCATTTAGGGCCAATAAGTTCAAATCAGGTTCATTTTGACCCACTTAGTCCCATTACGACCAATCAGGCTCATTAAGGAGACAAAAACCCATTATACCCATTAAGACCAAAATGAACTAATAGCGAAGAATTTCAGATCTCCATGACTCGTTATACCTCTATTAGAGCCCATAAAGTCCAATCGGGCTCATTATGACCCACTTAGTCAAATTAGGAACAATGAGACTTGGTAAGAAGACACAAAACCATTATACCCACTAAGACCAAAATGAACCAAAAACGAAGCATTATAGACAACTATGATTCGTTATACCTCAATAAGAGCCAATAAAGTTAAATCGGACTCATTACGGCCCACTTAGTCCTATTATTACCAATTAGACTCGGTAAGGAGACACAAACCCATTATACCCACTAAGACCAAAATGAACCAATTATGAGCCATTACGGATAACTTAGACCCGTTTTACCTCAATTAGAGCCGATAAGGTTAAATAAGACTCATCATGACCACTTTTTCCCATTACGACCAATCAGGCTCAATAAGGAGACAAACACCCTCAGTTTCCGCTCAAAAAATCCAATTATACCCACCAAGACCAAAATGACCCCATAGCGAGCATTTCAGACCTTTATGACTCGTTATAACTCAATTAGAGCCAGTGAGGTGAAATCGGTTTCATTATAACCCACATACTCCTATTACGAACAATTAGACTCCTTAGGGATACACAAACACATTATACCCACAAAGAAAAAAAATGAACCAATTATTAGCCATTACGGACAACTTACACCCATTATACCTCAATTAGACCCAATAAGGTCAAATTAGAGTCATTACTACCCACTTTGTCCCATTACGACCAATCATACCCACAAAGACCAAAATGACCCAATAGCTGCAGCATTTCGAACCACTATGACCCGTTATAGCTCAATTAGAGCCATTAAAGTCAAATCAGACTCTTTTAGACCCATTTAGTCCTAGTACGAAGAATAAGACTCGTTAAGGAGACATAAACCAATTATACACACTAAGACCAAAAAGATCCAATAACGAGCATTACAGATAACTACGACCCGTTATACCTCAATTGGAGCCAATAAGGTCAAATCGGACTCATTATGACCCACATAGTCCCATTACGGCTAATTAGACTCGTTATGGAGACACAAACCCCTTATATGCACTAAGACCAAGATGAACCAGTTACGAGTCACAACATACCACTTAGACCTGTTATACCTTATTTGGAGCCAATAAGGTCAAATTAGGCTCATTTTGACCCACTTAGTCTCATCACGACCAATTAGACTTAATAAGGAGACGTTAACCCATTATATCCAATACGACCAAAATGAACCAATACCGAAGCAATACAGAACATTATGGTCCGTTAAGAGCCATTAAGGTCAAATAGGACTCATTACGACCTACTTATTCTAATTATGTACGATGAGACTTGTTAAGGAGACACAAATCCCTTACACCCACTAAGACCCAAATGAACCAATAGTGAAGAATTACGGACCACTATGACCCATTGTCGCCATACTTATTCACGATAATAATGGAAGGTTTCTCTATGATCTTTAAGAAGTGTATCCAAGAGGCGGCCGAATTTGGGTACCATAAGGATTGTGATGTTCTAAAAATTACCCACTTGTGTTTTGCGGATGATTTGTTTGTTTTCACAAGAGGTGATGTGGATTCGGTTCTTGTTCTCAAAAAAGCCTTAGATATTTTTAAGACCAAATCAGGCCTCTCGCCTAGTCTTGAAAAAAGTGAGGTTTTTTTGGGAATGTCTCTGAGCAATCGCGTTTGGCTATTATTGATTGTCTTACTTTTCGCCATGGAATTTTTCCTATCAGATATTTGGGGGTCCCTCTCTCCCCTGTTCGGCTTAAAGTGGCAGATTTTGATGTACTTATTTCTAAAGTGCATGCTCGTATTCATAATTGGAAGAATAAATTTATGTCCTTTGCTGGGAGAAGACAGTTGATTCTTTCGGTTCTTGCTTCATTACAATTATATTGGATGTCTACCTTCTTGTTTCCGTCGGGGGTTATTCATAAATTGGAGGCGTTATTCAGAAAGTTTCTTTGGGCACAAGGTGAGTCTTCTAGAGGTAAATGCAAGGTTGCTTGGGATTTGATTTGTAGGTCGATTGCTAATGGTGGTTTAGGTATTCGGCGGCTAACGGTTTGGAATCGGGCAATGCTTGCTAAGCACTCGTGGGACATCCTCACTCGACGGTCCTCGTTATGGGTAAGGTGGGTTTACTTATATTGTCTGCGTGATGATCACTTTTGGTTGGTCCGAAAGAGTTCCAGGTGGTCTTGGATAATTCGTAAGATTATGGATATGCGTCCTTTTGTTAGAGCTCATATGAAGATAATAGTTGGTAATGGTGCCCGTACGAGAGCTGGGGAGGATTGGTGGGGGCCGATTGGTATGCTTTCTTCGTTTATCTCAAACCGGTTTCTAAGTGATAAAGGGTTCTCGCAGCTTGACACTCTTGTTTATGTGGTTGATCGCTTCCCCAATGGTTGGCCGAATGAGTGGATAAATCGGTATAATCTTCTTCAAAGTTCTCCTTTGCCTGTTCTTGACCAATCTCAAGAGGATAATTGGAGGTGGTTAGATGTGCATGGGAATATGGTGGATTTTTCTGTTAAGGTGGCGTATGAAGTGTTCGTGGGCTTTCTTCCAACTATTCCTTGGGCCAATTCGGTGTGGTTCAAGGGGTTTATTCCCAAGCATGCCTTTTGCTTATGGATGGCATGTCATGGCCGCCTCACTACACAAGACCGCATGGTGTCTTGGGATAGCGCCAATGCGGAACTTCGGTGCTCGTTGTGTGAATCTTGCATGGATTCTCATAACCACTTATTTTTCGAATGCTCTTACTCTTCGCAGGTTTGGAGTGCGATCAAAGCTTTGGGGCACATAAAGACTTGGCCGAACTCTTGGGACCAAATTGTCGGAAGACTTTCTGATTTATCGACAACGCCTAAGTTCCTGAAACGTAATTTATTCATTGCGGCTGCCGTGTTTTTTATTTGGCGTGAGAGAAATGATCGCCTTTTCCGGTCTACTAGATGTTCGACTGATCAGTTTGTGGTTCAGATTCGTGACGTGGTTCGCATGCGGCTCAGTTGGAAGTTGAAGTCCAGGCATCTTATTGGTGATGACTAGCACTATGTTTTTATGAAGATCTTCGGGGATTTGGCTGATTGTGTTGTGGTGTTCTGTTTTTGTATCTTCTTTTGCTCGCTTTTTGTGTCGGTTAGCTTGTGTCTGTTCTGGTTGATTGTTGCGTGGTATGGGCTGATGTGTGAGTTTTTTTGCCTTCTGGGCTTGGCTGTAGCGCTACTCTTGTTTTGTTTTGTTTGGTTTTGTCTTATAAAATTGCCTGGAGTTTCTCCTTTCAAAAAAAAAAAAAACGAAGCATTACGGACCACTATGACCCGTTATACTTCAATTAGAGACAATAAGGTCAAATCAGACTCATTATGACCCACATAGTCGTATTACGATCAATTAGACTCGTTAAGGGGACACAAACCTATTATACTCACTAACACTAAAATGAACCAATTATGAGCCATTACGGACCACTAAGATCCGTTATAAGTCAAGTAGAGCAAAAAACTTCAAATCAGACTCATTATACCCACTAAGACCAAGTTGAACCAATTACGAGCCATTACGGACCCCTTAGACGTTATTCCTCATTTAGGGCCAATAAGTTCAAATCAGGGCTCATTTTGACCCACTTAGTCCCATTACGACCAATCAGGCTCATTAAGGAGACAAAAACCCATTATACCCATTAAGACCAAAATGAACTAATAGCGAAGAATTTCAGATCTCCATGACTCGTTATACCTCTATTAGAGCCCATAAAGTCCAATCGGGCTCATTATGACCCACTTAGTCAAATTACGAACAATGAGACTTGGTAAGAAGACACAAAACCATTATACCCACTAAGACCAAAATGAACCAAAAACGAAGCATTATAGACAACTATGATTCGTTATACCTCAATTAGAGACAATAAAGTTAAATCGGACTCATTATGGCCCACTTAGTCCTATTATTACCAATTAGACTCGGTAAGGAGACAAACCCATTATACCCACTAAGACCAAAATGAACCAATTATGAGCCATTATGGATCACTTAGACCCGTTTTACCTCAATTAGAGCCAATAAGGTTAAATCAGACTCATTATGACCCACTTTGTCCCATTACGACCAATCAGGCTCAATAAGGAGACAAAAACCCACATACTCCTATTACGAACAATTAGACTCCTTAGAGAGACACAAACATATTATACCCGCAAAGAAAAAAAAAGAACCAATTATGAGCCATTACGGACAACTTACACCCGTTATACCTCAATTAGAGCCAATAAGGTCAAATTAGAGTCATTATTACCCACTTAGTCCCATTACGACCAATCATACCCACAAAGACCAAAATGACCCAATAGCTGCAGCATTTCGAACCACTATGACCCGTTATAGCTCAATTAGAGCCATTAAAGTCAAATCAGACTCTTTTTGACCCATTTAGTCCTAGTCCTAGTACGAAGAATAAGACTCGTTAAGGAGACACAAACCAATTATACACACTAAGACCAAAATGATCCAATAACGAGCATTACAGATAACTACGACCCGTTATACCTCAATTGGAGCCAATAAGGTCAAATTGTACTCATTATGACCCACATAGTCCCATTACGGCTAATTAGACTCGTTATGGAGACACAAACCCATTATATGCACTAAGACCAAGATGTACCAGTTACGAGTCACAACATACCACTTAGACCTGTTATACCTTATTTAGAGCCAATAAGGTCAAATTATGATGAGATTTTTCCCGACCGTCTATTGGTTGCCCGAGATAGTAATGGTGAAACCGCGACCCGTTGTCTATAGTGAGACAAGAACCTTGGTATAAGATACGCCACAATCAACCCACCAAGTTGATTGATAAGTATTGAACGCCACAAGTAAGAAGACTTGATAAGTTCTATAGTTCACAAAGAACAAAAAGAGTTTAAAACTCACAATTTCATTCAAATCAAAAGTGTTTTCAAAAGATTACAAAGACAACCTATTTATAGGATACACAAGACAAATCAAAGGACTCAAATAAATTCTAGACAATAATTGAGGCAACCTTCTAATATCTTCTAAGTAAATGACTTCATAATGATAGGACCCTTCAAAATGCCTTCTAATTCAATGTTATGAGTTACTTGAACTTGGATCTATTGTTGGGCAGATTCATGGACGAAATTCCACCTTTATTTTGGGCTTGGATCCTTATTAAAATGTAGAAAAAGGAGTACTCTTTAAGTGGGCTTTGATTTGAGTCCATTCGGACTTGAAATGAATGATTTATGACCAAAACATGGGCCATGTGTAGACTTGGCCGAATTTTCTTGGACTGGGTGATATTTAGATGAAATAATCACAACTTGGGCTACCAAGCCTTGGGCTAATCTTGGCCTTCAATTCGGATCAAAATTCGAAGGTCTCCTTGGCTACTTGATGAATTGATGATTGATTCTTTCCGACAGGATTTTATCAAACCATTAAGAGCATCACTGAACATCTTAGCTTTTGACCTTGTGATTGGTCCAATATTCCATCTCAATGGATCTTCATCATCCGGGTCGTTGGATGGGTTCTCATCATTCCCCCTCTCTTGAATGCGATTTGTCCTCAAATCTTCACCTGCATTAAAGGGGCTCAAATCAGAAACATTGAAGACATCATGCACATTATACTCAACAGGTAAGTCAAGTTTGTAAGCATTGTCATTAATTTTCTGCATGATTTGGAATGGCCCATCTCCCCTTGGCATCAACTTTGACTTTCGTTTACTTGGGAATCGTTCTTTTCTCAAATGAAGCCACACCCAATCTCCTGGTTCAAATGTGATCTTTCTTCTACCCTTGTTTGCTTGTTGTTCATACTTCTTGGTGCGCTCTTCGATGTTGCTTTTCGCCTTCTCATGGATCTGTTTAACAAATTCAGCTTTCTTCTTGCCATCTAAATTCACTTGTTCACTTACAGGTAAAGGAGTTAAATCCATTGGAGTTAATGGCTTAAAACCATACACAATTTCAAAAGGTGAAAACTTTGTAGCTGAATGAACATGACGATTATATGCAAACTCAACATGAGGTAAGCATTGCTCCCAAGTTTTGACATTTCTTCCAATAATGGAACGCAACAAAGTACCAAGAGTGCGATTCACAACTTCTGTTTGCCCATCAGTTTGGGGGTGGCACGTTGTGGAAAACAAGAGTTTTGTTCCCAATTTCCCCCACAAGGTTTTCCAAAAGTAACTCAAAAATTTTGTGTCTCGATCTGAGACAATGGTTCTTGGCATTCCATGCAACCTCACTACTTCTTTGAAAAACAAATCAGAAATATGTGATGCATCATTAGTTCGGTTGCATGCAATGAAATGAGCCATTTTGGAGAACCTATCAACAACCACAAAGATTGAGTCTTTGCCGCCCTTGGTTTTTGGCAAACCCAACACAAAATCCATTGAAAGATCAACCCACGGTTCACTTGGTATAGGCAAAGGAGTATATAAACCATGAGGTTGAACTTTTGATTTTGCTTGTTTGCAAACAACACAATTTTCACATATTCGTCCTACATCAACTTTCATTTTTGGCCAATAAAAATGTTCTTGTAAAATTGCCAAAGTTTTTGCCACGCCAAAATGACCCATAAGGCCTCCACCATGCGCTTCCCTAACCAAAAGTTCTCGCAAGGAAGAGTTAGGGACGCAAAGCTTTGATTCCTTAAACAAAAACCCCTCATGTTTGAAAAACTTTTCAAAAGAACATTTTTCGCATGCTTGAAAAATTTGTCCAAAATCGGTATCATTGTGGTACAATTCTTTGATTTGTTCAAAACCAAGAATTTTACAGTCAAGAGAAGAGAGTAAAGAGTATCTTCGTGAAAGTGCATCAGCCACAATATTTTCCTTACCTTTCTTGTATCGGATGACATAAGGAAATGTCTCAAGAAACTCAATCCATCGAGCATGTCTTTTGTTTAACTTATGTTGTCCCTTTAAGTACTTCAAGGACTCATGGTCAGAATGTATCACAAACTCTTTGGCCCACAAATATAGTGTTGCCATGTCTTTAATGCACGGACCAATGAATACAGTTCTTTGTCATAAGTGGGGTAGTTCAAGGTCGCCCCATTCAACTTCTCACTAAAATAGGCCAATGGTTTACCTTCTTGCATCAAAACTGCACCTATTCCAACACCTGATGCATCACACTCAATTTCAAAGGTTTTATCAAAGTTGGGCAAAGATAACAAAGGAGCATGGGTTAAATGAAATTTAAGTTGTTCAAAAGCTTGCTCTTGTTCTTTGCCCCATTTAAAACCGACGTTCTTTTTAATGACTTCTGTGAGTGCTGACGCCAAAGTGCTAAAGTTTTTAACAAATCTACGATAAAAACTTGCAAGACCATGAAAACTTCGCACTTCACTTACACTCTTTGGAGTTGGCCAATCTTAGATGGCCTTTACCTTTTCTTCATCAACAGAAATTCCTTGTGAACTTACCATGTATCCAAGGAAAATAACATGATTGGTACAAAAGGTGCACTTCTTCAAGTTTGCAAAAAGCTTTTCCTTCCTAAGCACACTCAAAACAGAAGTTAGATGTTCAAGATGATCGTCCAAACTTTTGGAGTAAATCAAAATATCATCAAAGTAAACAACCACAAACTTTCCAATGAAATCTCTCAAAACATGGTTCATTAGTCTCATGAATGTACTAGGAGCGTTAGTTAAACCAAAGGGCATCACTAACCATTCATATAAACCATGTTTTATTTTGAAAGCGGTTTTCCACTCATCACCCTCTCTCATACGGATTTGGTGATAACCACTTTTCAAATCAATTTTTGAAAATAAGTTTGCACCATACAATTCATCAAGCATATCATCTAATCGAGGAATTGGATGACGATACTTTACCGTGATATTGTTGATGGCGCGACAATCCACATACATGCTCCATGAGCCGTCCTTCTTCGGTACTAACAAGACTGGAACGGCACAAGGACTCATGCTTTCTCGAACCAATCCTCTTGCAAGTAATTCTTTAACTTGTCTTTCCAACTCCTTGGTTTCTTCCGGACTTGTTCTATAGGCTGGTTTGTTTGGGATGGAAGCTCCGGGTACAAAGTCAATTTGGTGTTCAATTCCACGGATTGGTGGCAATCCATCGGGAACTTCTTCCGGAAACAAGTCTTCAAATTCCTGCAAGATAGACATAACATTGCTCGGAATGATACCGGCCAAGTTGTTAGTGGCTAATTGAGCTTCTTTGAACAAAAGAAGCACAAAAAGCATTTCAGAATTTAAAGCTTCTTTTATCTCACTCTTTTTTGCCAAAGCACAATATTGACTCTCTTTTTTTTCCACGGGTGTTTTTTTATCCTTTCCTTTTTCTTTTGAGCCTTGTTCATTATTTTCTTTTGGCTCATTTATTTTTTTTGCATCATTTTGAAGTTTAACTTGATCTTCAAAAACTTGACTAGGTGACATGGGTACAAGAGTTACGGGTTTGGCTTTGTGTACAAAAGTGTATTTGTTGGTAAAGCCGTCATGCTTTACATGTCGATCATACTGCCATGGCCTCCCAAGCAACATATGACTTGCTTGCATAGGTACAACATCACACAATACTTCATCTTCATATTTACCTATGCGAAAAGAAACCAACACTTGTTTTGAAACTCGTACCTCACCACTATCATTAAGCCATTGGAGTTTGTATGGCTTTTGATGCTTCGTAGTAGGTAGACCAAGCTTTTCAACCATAGTTGAACTTGCTACATTTGTACAACTCCCCCCGTCAATGATAACACTACATACCTTGCCTTGAACGTAGCATCGAGTGTGAAAGATGTTCTCCCTTTGTGCATCATCATCTTCTTTGGAATGGGCACTTAGGGCTCTTCTAGCCACCAACAAGTCTCCTTGGACAGCTACCTCTTCATCATCATCCAAACCATCCGGTGAGTCTTCGGAATCTGATTTATCTGTCTCAATTTCCCCATTTTCTCGAATCACCATTGCAAGCTTGTTTGGACATTGACTTGCAATATGACCCCTGCCTTGACACTTAAAACACTTTATGTCACGATTCTTATGAGTAGAAGAATCAGTTCTTCCTTTTGAAGAGTTTATATCTTTAGAACCAGATTTGGAATTAGAAGAAGAAGAAGATGTGCTTTCAATTTTCTTTGAAGAACTTGTCTTCCAAGTACTATTTCGTGATCCTCCCCCTCTCTTAAGTTGTTTCTCAATTTTAACAGCCATATGAACCATATCCTCAATTTCAACATAATGATACATTTCAACACGATCACGTATTTCAAAATTTAAACCATGTAAGAACCTGGCCATTGTAGCTTCTCGATCCTCCTCAATGTTGGCCCTAATCAAGATAACCTCCATCTCTTTAAAATAATCTTCCACACACTTGTTCCCTTGCTTGAGATTTTGGAGCTTGTTGTGAAGGTCACGAAAGTAGTGACTAGGCACAAAACGTCTCCTCATGACCAACTTCATTTCTTCCCAACTCTCGATAGGCCTTTCTCCATTTCTTCGCTTGCTAATCAAAAGTTGATCCCACCATGTTAGTGCATAATCAGAAAACTCAATGACAGCAAGTTTTACCTTCTTTCGGTTGGTGTATTCATGACAATCAAATATGAACTCCATTTTCTTCTCCCAATCGAGGTATGCTTCCGGATCTGACTTTCCTTGAAATGAAGGGACTTTCATCTTTATGGAACTCAAATTATTGTCTATACGTCGCCTCCTCCTAGCCGATCTCCTTTCAGATTCCCTATCCCATTCGTCGCTTCTTTCTTCCTCATTCACAACGGAACCTTCACGAGATGGTGGTCTTCGTGCGTTTGCCTATATTCGATCCATTCTTTCATGAACTTGGTTGAATTCATTGGTCATCATCCGCCGCATCTCATCCATTATGGCTTGAATTTGAAGATTCGGAAGGGGTTGATCATCCCCCATCTTAAAATTCTGCAAAAATAAAGTTTAGTTCCTCTCAACACTCCCTCACGTGTTTCTCTCAAGAAATGATATACTCAACCCTCGTGTATCTCACAAATGGCTTTTACCCTCGATTAATCTCACCACACAGCCTTTTACCACTCTTTTAAGTCTCTTTAAGTTCTAAAAGAACAAAAGAAACAATTATCAAGTTTGGCTTGTGGCCTTGAGGGATTCAAACTTACCAAACAACTTGACTATGATATTGTCAAATAATCACAATGTAAGAAGAAGATATGAAACACGACTTTTTTTTTCGTGTTCTTTTTTCTTTCTATTGTTTCTTTTTTTATGCCTTTTTTTTGCCCAAATTGTTTTTTTTTTCTTTTCTTTTTTTTTTTTTGCTAGAAGCTATATATACCAACGAAATTGAAGAAACGAAAGATTGAAGTGGAGAATTCAATAGTCACTAGTAGGAACCGTGTCAACTTGTGACAAGACCCGCTACCAATACGTGATTATTGGATGTCAAGTAAAGGAAATTAACAAGAATGAAAGATAGAAAAGAAATGATATGCAAACCAATAGTGCTAGCTCTGATACCAAATGATGAGATTTTTCCCGACCGTCTATTGGTTGCCCGAGATAGTAATGGTGAAACCGCGACCCGTTGTCTATAGTGAGACAAGAACCTTGGTATAAGATACGCCACAATCAACCCACCAAGTTGATTGATAAGTATTGAACGCCACAAGTAAGAAGACTTGATAAGTTCTATAGTTCACAAAGAACAAAAAGAGTTTAAAACTCACAATTTCATTCAAATCAAAAGTGTTTTCAAAAGATTACAAAGACAACCTATTTATAGGATACACAAGACAAATCAAAGGACTCAAATAAATTCTAGACAATAATTGAGGCAACCTTCTAATATCTTCTAAGTAAATGACTTCATAATGATAGGACCCTTCAAAATGCCTTCTAATTCAATGTTATGAGTTACTTGAACTTGGATCTATTGTTGGGCAGATTCATGGACGAAATTCCACCTTTATTTTGGGCTTGGATCCTTATTAAAATGTAGAAAAAGGAGTACTCTTTAAGTGGGCTTTGATTTGAGTCCATTCGGACTTGAAATGAATGATTTATGACCAAAACATGGGCCATGTGTAGACTTGGCCGAATTTTCTTGGACTGGGTGATATTTAGATGAAATAATCACAACTTGGGCTACCAAGCCTTGGGCTAATCTTGGCCTTCAATTCGGATCAAAATTCGAAGGTCTCCTTGGCTACTTGATGAATTGATGATTGATTCTTTCCGACAGGATTTTATCAAACCATTAAGAGCATCACTGAACATCTTAGCTTTTGACCTTGTGATTGGTCCAATATTCCATCTCAATGGATCTTCATCATCCGGGTCGTTGGATGGGTTCTCATCAAATTAGGCACATTTTGACCCACTTAGTCTCATCACGACCAATCAGACTTAATAAGGAGACGTTAACCCATTACATCCAATACGACCAAAATGAACCAATACCGAAGAAATACAGACCATTATGGCCCGTTATACCTCAAATAGAGCCATTAAGGTCAAATAGGACTCATTACGACCCACTTAGTCTAATTATGTACGATGAGACTTGTTAAAGAGACACAAATCCCTTACACCCACTAAGACCCAAATGAACCAATAGCGAAGAATTGCGCACCACTATGACCCATTATGCCTCCATTAGAGCGAACAATGTCAAATCGGACTCAGTTTCACCCACCGAGTCCTATTACGACCAATTAGACTCTTTAAGAAGACACAAACCCATTATACCCACTAAGCCCAAAATGAACCAATAGTGAAACATTACGAACCACTATGACTCGTTATACCTCAATTAGAGCCAATAAGGTCAAATGGGACTCATTATGGCCCACTTAGTCTAATTATGAACAATGTGACTCCTTAAGGAGACACAAATCCATTATAGCCATCAAGATCAAAATGAACCACTAACGAAGCATTATGGAATTTTTTACTATGGGGAGGATGTTCCTACGGCTTTTGTGGATCACTTTACAAATATTTTGGGGCATTCCGATCCTATGGTTCACCCGAATATGGAAGAATTTGAGTTTGCTCCCAAGCTTTCGGTTGGTGATGCAAATGTGATGATTAGACCGTTCACAAATGAAGATATCAAAGTGGCCCTTACTCAAGTCGGTAATGATAAGTCCCCGGGGTCGGATGGTTTTTCTGCTAAATTCTTTAAAGCAGCTTGGAGCATTATCGGTAATAAGGTTAGTCTTGCTATTCATAATTTCTTTTATCGTGGCGGTCTTGCTAAGGAATTAAACCATACTCTACTTTGTTTAATTCCGAAAGTCCCAAATGCTTCCAAGGTGACGGAGTTTAGACCCATATCTTGTTGTACGGTTATGTACAAGATTATTAGTAAAATGATTGTCAACCGTATGAAGGACTTTCTGGATGGTATAATTAGTCAGACGCAATCGGCGTTTATACCGGGCCGTAAGATTTCTAATAATATTCTTATGGCACATGAGCTTGTTGCAGGGTATCAATGAGATAGTGGCCCTCCTCGTTGCGCTTTTAAAATTGACATCCAAAAAGCTTATGACATGGTGGATTGGAATTTTTTGCTTGCTATGTTGGAGGGGCTCGGAATTCATATGGCTCTTATTAGATGGATTAAGGAGATGGTCACTTCTACGTCCTTCTCGGTTTCTGTTAATGGGGAGTCGTGGGGTTTTTTTAAAGGCGGTCGTGGTCTAAGACAAGGGGACCCTTTGTCGCCATACTTATTCACGATAATAATGGAAGGTTTCTCTATGATCTTTAAGAAGTGTATCCAAGAGGCGGCCGAATTTGGGTACCATAAGGATTGTGATGTTCTAAAAATTACCCACTTGTGTTTTGCGGATGATTTGTTTGTTTTCACAAGAGGTGATGTGGATTCGGTTCTTGTTCTCAAAAAAGCCTTAGATATTTTTAAGACCAAATCAGGCCTCTCGCCTAGTCTTGAAAAAAGTGAGGTTTTTTTTGGGAATGTCTCTGAGCAATCGCGTTTGGCTATTATTGATTGTCTTACTTTTCGCCATGGAATTTTTCCTATCAGATATTTGGGGGTCCCTCTCTCCCCTGTTCGGCTTAAAGTGGTAGATTTTGATGTACTTATTTCTAAAGTGCATGCTCGTATTCATAATTGGAAGAATAAATTTCTGTCCTTTGCTGGGAGAAGACAGTTGATTCTTTCGGTTCTTGCTTCATTACAATTATATTGGATGTCTACCTTCTTGTTTCCGTCGGGGGTTATTCATAAATTGGAGGCGTTATTCAGAAAGTTTCTTTGGGCACAAGGTGAGTCTTCTAGAGGTAAATGCAAGGTTGCTTGGGATTTGATTTGTAGGCCGATTGCTAATGGTGGTTTAGGTATTCGGCGGCTAACGGTTTGGAATCGGGCAATGCTTGCTAAGCACTCGTGGGACATCCTCACTCGACGGTCCTCGTTATGGGTAAGGTGGGTTTACTTATACTGTCTGCGTGATGATCACTTTTGGTTGGTCCGAAAGAGTTCCAGGTGGTCTTGGATGATTCGTAAGATTATGGATATGCGTCCTTTTGTTAGAGCTCATATGAAGATAATAGTTGGTAATGGTGCCCGTACGAGAGCTTGGGAGGATTGGTGGGGGCCTATTGGTACGCTTTCTTCGTTTATCTCAAACCGGTTTCTAAGTGATAATGGGTCCTCACAGCTTGACACTCTTGTTGATGTGGTTGATCGCTTCCCCAATGGTTGGCCGAATGAGTGGATAAATCGGTATAATCTTCTTCAAAATTCTCCTTTGCCTGTTCTTGACCAATCTCAAGAGGATAATTGGAGGTGGTTAGATGTGCATGGGAATATGGTGGATTTTTCTGTTAAGGTGGGGTATGAAGTGTTCGTGGGCTTTCTTCCAACTATTCCTTGGGCCAATTCGGTGTGGTTCAAGGGGTTTATTCCCAAGCATGCCTTTTGCTTATGGATGGCATGTCATGGCCGCCTCACTACACAAGACCGCATGGTATCTTGGGATAGCGCCAATGCGGAACTTCGGTGCTCGTTGTGTGAATCTTGCATGGATTCTCATAACCACTTATTTTTCGAATGCTCTTACTCTTCGCAGGTTTGGAGTGCGATCAAAGCTTTGGGGCACATAGAGACTTGGCCGAACTCTTGGGACCAAATTGTCGGAAGACTTTCTGATTTATCGACAACGCCTAAGTTCCTGAAACGTAATTTATTCATTGCGGCTGCCGTGTTTTTTATTTGGCGTGAGAGAAATGATCGCCTTTTCCGGTCTACTAGATGTTCGACTGATCAGCTTGTGGTTCAGATTCGTGACGTGGTTCGCATGCGGCTCAGTTGGAAGTTGAAGTCCAGGCATCTTATTGGTGATGACTAGCACTATGTTTTTATGAAGATCTTCGGGGATTTGGCTGATTGTGTTGTGGTGTTCTGTTTTTGTATCTTCTTTTTCTCGCTTTTTGTGTCGGTTAGCTTGTGTCTGTTCTGGTTGATTGTTGCGTGGTATGGGCTGATGTGTGAGTTTTTTGCCTTCTGGGCTTGGCTGTAGCGCTACTCTTGTTTTGTTTTGTTTGGTTTTGTCTTATAAAATTGCCTGGAGTTTCTCCTTTCAAAAAAAAAAAAAAAACGAAGCATTACGGACCACTATGATCCGTTATACTTCAATTAGAGACAATAAGGTCAAATCAGACTCATTATGACCCACATAGTCGTATTACGATCAATTAGACTCGTTAAGGGGACACAAACCTATTATACTCACTAAGACTAAAATGAACCAATTATGAGCCATTATGGACCACTAAGATCCGTTATAAGTCAAGTAGAGCAAAAAACTTCAAATTAGACTCATTATACCCACTAAGACCAAGTTGAACCAATTACGAGCCATTACGGACCCCTTAGACGTTATTCCTCATTTAAGGCCAATAAGTTCAAATCAGGGCTCATTTTGACCCACTTAGTCCCATTACGACCAATCAGGCTCATTAAGGAGACAAAAACCCATTATACCCATTAAGACCAAAATGAACTAATAGCGAAGAATTTCAGATCTCCATGACTCGTTATACCTCTATTAGAGCCCATAAAGTCCAATCGGGCTCATTATGACCCACTTAGTCAAATTAGGAACAATGAGACTTGGTAAGAAGACACAAAACCATTATACCCACTAAGACCAAAATGAACCAAAAACGAAGCATTATAGACAACTATGATTCGTTATACCTCAATTAGAGACAATAAAGTTAAATCGGACTCATTATGGCCCACTTAGTCCTATTATTACCAATTAGACTCGGTAAGGAGACAAACCCATTATACCCACTAAGACCAAAATGAACCAATTATGAGCCATTATGGATCACTTAGACCCGTTTTACCTCAATTAGAGCCAATAAGGTTAAATCAGACTCATTATGACCCACTTTGTCCCATTACGACCAATCAGGCTCAATAAGGAGACAAAAACCCACATACTCCTATTACGAACAATTAGACTCCTTAGAGAGACACAAACATATTATACCCGCAAAGAAAAAAAAAGAACCAATTATGAGCCATTACGGACAACTTACACCCGTTATACCTCAATTAGAGCCAATAAGGTCAAATAAGAGTCATTATTACCCACTTAGTCCCATTACGACCAATCATACCCACAAAGACCAAAATGACCCAATAGCTGCAGCATTTCGAACCACTATGACCCGTTATAGCTCAATTAGAGCCATTAAAGTCAAATCAGACTCTTTTTGACCCATTTAGTCCTAGTACGAAGAATAAGACTCGTTAAGGAGACACAAACCAATTATACACACTAAGACCAAAATGATCCAATAACGAGCATTACAGATAACTACGACCCGTTATACCTCAATTGGAGCCAATAAGGTCAAATCGTACTCATTATGACCCACATAGTCCCATTACGGCTAATTAGACTCGTTATGGAGACACAAACCCATTATATGCACTAAGACCAAGATGTACCAGTTACGAGTCACAACATACCACTTAGACCTGTTATACCTTATTTAGAGCCAATAAGGTCAAATTAGGCTCATTTTGACCCACTTAGTCTCATCACGACCAATCAGACTTAATAAGGAGACGTTAACCCATTACATCCAATACGACCAAAATGAACCAATACCGAAGCAATACAGACCATTATGGCCCGTTATACCTCAAATAGAGCCATTAAGGTCAAATAGGACTCATTACGACCCACTTAGTCTAATTATGTACGATGAGACTTGTTAAAGAGACACAAATCCCTTACACCCACTAAGACCCAAATGAACCAATAGCGAAGAATTACGCACCACTATGACCCATTATGCCTCCATTAGAGCGAACAATGTCAAATCGGACTCAGTTTCACCCACTGAGTCCTATTACGACCAATTAGACTCGTTAAGGAGACACAAACCCATTATACCCACTAAGCCCAAAATGAACCAATAGTGAAACATTACGAACCACTATGACTCGTTATACCTCAATTAGAGCCAATAAGGTCAAATGGGACTCATTATGGCCCACTTAGTCTAATTATGAACAATGTGACTCCTTAAGGAGACACAAATCCATTATAGCCATCAAGATCAAAATGAACCACTAACGAAGCATTACGAACCACTATGACCCGTTATACTTCAATTAGAGACAATAAGGTCAAATCAGACTCATTATGACCCACATAGTCGTATTACGATCAATTAGACTCGTTAAGAGGACACAAACCTATTATACTCACTAAGACTAAAATGAACCAATTATGAGCCATTACGGACCACTAAGATCCGTTATAAGTCAAGTAGAGCAAAAAACTTCAAATCAGACTCATTATACCCACTAAGACCAAGTTGAACCAATTACGAGCCATTACGGACCCCTTAGACGTTATTCCTCATTTAGGGCCAATAAGTTCAAATCAGGGCTCATTTTGACCCACTTAGTCCCATTACGACCAATCAGGCTCATTAAGGAGACAAAAACCCATTATACCCATTAAGACCAAAATGAACTAATAGCGAAGAATTTCAGATCTCCATGACTCGTTATACCTCTATTAGAGCCCATAAAGTCCAATCGGGCTCATTATGACCCACTTAGTCAAATTACGAACAATGAGACTTGGTAAGAAGACACAAAACCATTATACCCACTAAGACCAAAATGAACCAAAAACGAAGCATTATAGACAACTATGATTCGTTATACCTCAATTAGAGACAATAAAGTTAAATCGGACTCATTATGGCCCACTTAGTCCTATTATTACCAATTAGACTCGGTAAGGAGACAAACCCATTATACCCACTAAGACCAAAATGAACCAATTATGAGCCATTATGGATCACTTAGACCCGTTTTACCTCAATTAGAGCCAATAAGGTTAAATCAGACTCATTATGACCCACTTTGTCCCATTACGACCAATCAGGCTCAATAAGGAGACAAAAACCCACATACTCCTATTACGAACAATTAGACTCCTTAGAGAGACACAAACATATTATACCCGCAAAGAAAAAAAGAAGAACCAATTATGAGCCATTACGGACAACTTACACCCGTTATACCTCAATTAGAGCCAATAAGGTCAAATTAGAGTCATTATTACCCACTTAGTCCCATTACGACCAATCATACCCACAAAGACCAAAATGACCCAATAGCTGCAGCATTTCGAACCACTATGACCCGTTATAGCTCAATTAGAGCCATTAAAGTCAAATCAGACTCTTTTTGACCCATTTAGTCCTAGTACGAAGAATAAGACTCGTTAAGGAGACACAAACCAATTATACACACTAAGACCAAAATGATCCAATAACGAGCATTACAGATAACTACGACCCGTTATACCTCAATTGGAGCCAATAAGGTCAAATCGTACTCATTATGACCCATATAGTCCCATTACGGCTAATTAGACTCGTTATGGAGACACAAACCCATTATATGCACTAAGACCAAGATGTACCAGTTACGAGTCACAACATGCCACTTAGACCTGTTATACCTTATTTAGAGCCAATAAGGTCAAATTAGGCTCATTTTGACCCACTTAGTCTCATCACGACCAATCAGACTTAATAAGGAGACGTTAACCCATTACATCCAATACGACCAAAATGAACCAATACCGAAGCAATACAGACCATTATGGCCCGTTATACCTCAAATAGAGCCATTAAGGTCAAATAGGACTCATTACGACCCACTTAGTCTAATTATGTACGATGAGACTTGTTAAAGAGACACAAATCCCTTACACCCACTAAGACCCAAATGAACCAATAGCGAAGAATTACGCACCACTATGACCCATTATGCCTCCATTAGAGCGAACAATGTCAAATCGGACTCAGTTTCACCCACTGAGTCCTATTACGACCAATTAGACTCGTTAAGGAGACACAAACCCATTATACCCACTAAGCCCAAAATGAACCAATAGTGAAACATTACGAACCACTATGACTCGTTATACCTCAATTAGAGCCAATAAGGTCAAATGGGACTCATTATGGCCCACTTAGTCTAATTATGAACAATGTGACTCCTTAAGGAGACACAAATCCATTATAGCCATCAAGATCAAAATGAACCACTAACGAAGCATTACGAACCACTATGACCCGTTATACTTCAATTAGATACAATAAGGTCAAATCAGACTCATTATGACCCACATAGTCGTATTACGATCAAGTAGACTCGTTAAGGGGACACAAACCTATTATACTCACTAAGACTAAAATGAACCAATTATGAGCCATTACGGACCACTAAGATCCGTTATAAGTCAAGTAGAGCAAAAAACTTCAAATCAGACTCATTATACCCACTAAGACCAAGTTGAACCAATTAGGAGCCATTACGGACCCCTTAGACGTTATTCCTCATTTAGGGCCAATAAGTTCAAATCAGGGCTCATTTTGACCCACTTAGTCCCATTACGACCAATCAGGCTCATTAAGGAGACAAAAACCCATTATACCCATTAAGACCAAAATGAACTAATAGCGAAGAATTTCAGATCTCCATGACTCGTTATACCTCTATTAGAGCCCATAAAGTCCAATCGGGCTCATTATGACCCACTTAGTCAAATTAAGAACAATGAGACTTGGTAAGAAGACACAAAACCATTATACCCACTAAGACCAAAATGAACCAAAAACGAAGCATTATAGACAACTATGATTCGTTATACCTCAATTAGAGACAATAAAGTTAAACCGGACTCATTATGGCCCACTTAGTCCTATTATTACCAATTAGACTCGGTAAGGAGACAAACCCATTATGCCCACTAAGACCAAAATGAACCAATTATGAGCCATTATGGATCACTTAGACCCGTTTTACCTCAATTAGAGCCAATAAGGTTAAATCAGACTCATTATGACCCACTTTGTCCCATTACGACCAATCAGGCTCAATAAGGAGACAAAAACCCACATACTCCTATTACGAACAATTAGACTCCTTAGAGAGACACAAACATATTATACCCGCAAAGAAAAAAAAAGAACCAATTAAGAGCCATTACGGACAACTTACACCCGTTATACCTCAATTAGAGCCAATAAGGTCAAATTAGAGTCATTATTACCCACTTAGTCCCATTACGACCAATCATACCCACAAAGACCAAAATGACCCAATAGCTGCAGCATTTCGAACCACTATGACCCGTTATAGCTCAATTAGAGCCATTAAAGTCAAATCAGACTCTTTTTGACCCATTTAGTCCTAGTCCTAGTACGAAGAATAAGACTCGTTAAAGAGACACAAACCAATTATACACACTAAGACCAAAATGATCCAATAACGAGCATTACAGATAACTACGACCCGTTATACCTCAATTGGAGCCAATAAGGTCAAATCGTACTCATTGTGACCCACATAGTCCCATTACGGCTAATTAGACTCGTTATGGAGACACAAACCCATTATATGCACTAAGACCAAGATGTACCAGTTACGAGTCATAACATACCACTTAGACCTGTTATACCTTATTTAGAGCCAATAAGGTCAAATTAGGCTCATTTTGACCCACTTAGTCTCATCACGACCAATCAGACTTAATAAGGAGACGTTAACCCATTACATCCAATACGACCAAAATGAACCAATACCGAAGCAATACAGACCATTATGGCCCGTTATACCTCAAATAGAGCCATTAAGGTCAAATAGGACTCATTACGACCCACTTAGTCTAATTATGTACGATGAGACTTGTTAAAGAGACACAAATCCCTTACACCCACTAAGACCCAAATGAACCAATAGCGAAGAATTGCGCACCACTATGACCCATTATGCCTCCATTAGAGTGAACAATGTCAAATCGGACTCAGTTTCACCCACTGAGTCCTATTATGACCAATTAGACTCGTTAAGGAGACACAAACCCATTATACCCACTAAGCCCAAAATGAACCAATAGTGAATCATTACGAACCACTATGACTCGTTATACCTCAATTAGAGCCAATAAGGTCAAATGGGACTCATTATGGCCCACTTAGTCTAATTATGAACAATGTGACTCCTTAAGGAGACACAAATCCATTATAGCCATCAAGATCAAAATGAACCACTAACGAAGCATTACGGACCACTATGACCCGTTATACTTCAATTAGAGACAATAAGGTCAAATCAAACTCATTATGACCCACATAGTCGTATTACGATCAATTAGACTCGTTAAGGGGACACAAACCTATTATACTCACTAAGACTAAAATGAACCAATTATGAGCCATTACGGACCACTAAGATCCGTTATAAGTCAAGTAGAGCAAAAAACTTCAAATCAGACTCATTATACCCACTAAGACCAAGTTGAACCAATTACGAGCCATTACGGACCCCTTAGACGTTATTCCTCATTTAGGGCCAATAAGTTCAAATCAGGGCTCATTTTGACCCACTTAGTCCCATTACGACCAATCAGGCTCATTAAGGAGACAAAAACCCATTATACCCATTAAGACCAAAATGAACTAATAGCGAAGAATTTCAGATCTCCATGACTCGTTATACCTCTATTAGAGCCCATAAAGTCCAATCGGGCTCATTATGACCCACTTAGTCAAATTACGAACAATGAGACTTGGTAAGAAGACACAAAACCATTATACCCACTAAGACCAAAATGAACCAAAAACGAAGCATTATAGACAACTATAATTCGCTATACCTCAATTAGAGACAATAAAGTTAAATCGGACTCATTATGGCCCACTTAGTCCTATTATTACCAATTAGACTCGGTAAGGAGACAAACCCATTATACCCACTAAGACCAAAATGAACCAATTATGAGCCATTATGGATCACTTAGACCCGTTTTACCTCAATTAGAGCCAATAAGGTTAAATCAGACTCATATGACCCACTTTGTCCCATTACGACCAATCAGGCTCAATAAGGAGACAAAAACCCACATACTCCTATTACGAACAATTAGACTCCTTAGAGAGACACAAACATATTATACCCGCAAAGAAAAAAAAAAGAACCAATTATGAGCCATTACGGACAACTTACACCCGTTATACCTCAATTAGAGCCAATAAGGTCAAATTAGAGTCATTATTACCCACTTAGTCCCATTACGACCAATCATACCCACAAAGACCAAAATGACCCAATAGCTGCAGCATTTCGAACCACTATGACCCGTTATAGCTCAATTAGAGCCATTAAAGTCAAATCAGACTCTTTTTGACCCATTTTGTCCTAGTACGAAGAATAAGACTCGTTAAGGAGACACAAACCAATTATACACACTAAGACCAAAATGATCCAATAACGAGCATTACAGATAACTACGACCCGTTATACCTCAATTGGAGCCAATAAGGTCAAATCGTACTCATTATGACCCACATAGTCCCATTACGGCTAATTAGACTCGTTATGGAGACACAAACCCATTATATGCACTAAGACAGATGTACCAGTTACGAGTCACAACATACCACTTAGACCTGTTATACCTTATTTAGAGCCAATAAGGTCAAATTAGGCTCATTTTGACCCACTTAGTCTCAGCACGACCAATCAGACTTAATAAGGAGACGTTAACCCATTACATCCAATACGACCAAAATGAACCAATACCGAAGCAATACAGACAATTATGGCCCGTTATACCTCAAATAGAGCCATTAAGGTCAAATAGGACTCATTACGACCCACTTAGTCTAATTATGTACGATGAGACTTGTTAAAGAGACACAAATCCCTTACACCCACTAAGACCCAAATGAACCAATAGCGAAGAATTGCGCACCACTATGACCCATTATGCCTCCATTAGAGTGAACAATGTCAAATCGGACTCAGTTTCACCCACTGAGTCCTATTATGACCAATTAGACTCGTTAAGGAGACACAAACCCATTATACCCACTAAGCCCAAAATGAACCAATAGTGAAACATTACGAACCACTATGACTCGTTATACCTCAATTAGAGCCAATAAGGTCAAATGGGACTCATTATGTGATGAGAACCCATCCAACGACCCGGATGATGAAGATCCATTGAGATGGAATATTGGACCAATCACAAGGTCAAAAGCTAAGATGTTCAGTGATGCTCTTAATGGTTTGATAAAATCCTGTCGGAAAGAATCAATCATCAATTCATCAAGTAGCCAAGGAGACCTTCGAATTTTGATCCGAATTGAAGGCCAAGATTAGCCCAAGGCTTGGTAGCCCAAGTTGTGATTATTTCATCTAAATATCACCCAGTCCAAGAAAATTCGGCCAAGTCTACACATGGCCCATGTTTTGGTCATAAATCATTCATTTCAAGTCCGAATGGACTCAAATCAAAGCCCACTTAAAGAGTACTCCTTTTTCTACATTTTAATAAGGATCCAAGCCCAAAATAAAGGTGGAATTTCGTCCATGAATCTGCCCAACAATAGATCCAAGTTCAAGTAACTCATAACATTGAATTAGAAGGCATTTTGAAGGGTCCTATCATTATGAAGTCATTTACTTAGAAGATATTAGAAGGTTGCCTCAATTATTGTCTAGAATTTATTTGAGTCCTTTGATTTGTCTTGTGTATCCTATAAATAGGTTGTCTTTGTAATCTTTTGAAAACACTTTTGATTTGAATGAAATTGTGAGTTTTAAACTCTTTTTGTTCTTTGTGAACTATAGAACTTATCAAGTCTTCTTACTTGTGGCGTTCAATACTTATCAATCAACTTGGTGGGTTGATTGTGGCGTATCTTATACCAAGGTTCTTGTCTCACTATAGACAACGGGTCGCGGTTTCACCATTACTATCTCGGGCAACCAATAGACGATCTCAATAATCACATCATTTGGTATCAGAGCTAGCACTATTGGTTTGCATATCATTTCTTTTCTATCTTTCATTCTTGTTAATTTCCTTTACTTGACATCCAATAATCACGTATTGGTAGCGGGTCTTGTCACAAGTTGACACGGTTCCTACTAGTGACTATTGAATTCTCCACTTCAATCTTTCGTTTCTTCAATTTCGTTGGTATATATAGCTTCTAGCAAAAAAAAAAAAAGAAAAAAGAAAAAAAAAACAATTTGGGCAAAAAAAAGGCATAAAAAAAGAAACAATAGAAAGAAAAAAGAACACGAAAAAAAAAAGTCGTGTTTCATATCTTCTTCTTACATTGTGATTATTTGACAATATCATAGTCAAGTTGTTTGGTAAGTTTGAATCCCTCAAGGCCACAAGCCAAACTTGATAATTGTTTCTTTTGTTCTTTTAGAACTTAAAGAGATTTAAAAGAGTGGTAAAAGGCTGTGTGGTGAGATTAATCGAGGGTAAAAGCCATTTGTGAGATACACGAGGGTTGAGTATATCATTTCTTGAGAGAAACACGTGAGGGAGTGTTGAGAGGAACTAAACTTTATTTTTGCAGAATTTTAAGATGGGGGATGATCAACCCCTTCCGAATCTTCAAATTCAAGCCATAATGGATGAGATGCGGCGGATGATGACCAATGAATTCAACCAAGTTCATGAAAGAATGGATCGAATAGAGGCAAACGCACGAAGACCACCATCTCGTGAAGGTTCCGTTGTGAATGAGGAAGAAAGAAGCGACGAATGGGATAGGGAATCTGAAAGGAGATCGGCTAGGAGGAGGCGACGTATAGACAATAATTTGAGTTCCATAAAGATGAAAGTCCCTTCATTTCAAGGAAAGTCAGATCCGGAAGCATACCTCGATTGGGAGAAGAAAATGGAGTTCATATTTGATTGTCATGAATACTCCAACCGAAAGAAGGTAAAACTTGCTGTCATTGAGTTTTCTGATTATGCACTAACATGGTGGGATCAACTTTTGATTAGCAAGCGAAGAAATGGAGAAAGGCCTATCGAGAGTTGGGAAGAAATGAAGTTGGTCATGAGGAGACGTTTTGTGCCTAGTCACTACTTTCGTGACCTTCACAACAAGCTCCAAAATCTCAAGCAAGGGAACAAGTGTGTGGAAGATTATTTTAAAGAGATGGAGGTTATCTTGATTAGGGCCAACATTGAGGAGGATCGAGAAGCTACAATGGCCAGGTTCTTACATGGTTTAAATTTTGAAATACGTGATCGTGTTGAAATGTATCATTATGTTGAAATTGAGGATATGGTTCATATGGCTGTTAAAATTGAGAAACAACTTAAGAGAGGGGGAGGATCACGAAATAGTACTTGGAAGACAAGTTCTTCAAAGAAAATTGAAAGCACATCTTCTTCTTCTTCTAATTCCAAATCTGGTTCTAAAGATATAAACTCTTCAAAAGGAAAAACTGATTCTTCTACTCATAAGAATCGTGACATAAAGTGTTTTAAGTGTCAAGGCAGGGGTCATATTGCAAGTCAATGTCCAAACAAGCTTGCAATGGTGATTCGAGAAAATGGGGAAATTGAGACAGATAAATCAGATTCCGAAGACTCACCGGATGGTTTGGATGATGATGAAGAGGTAGCTGTCCAAGGAGACTTGTTGGTGGCTAGAAGAGCCCTAAGTGCCCATTCCAAAGAAGATGATGATGCACAAAGGGAGAACATCTTTCACACTCGATGCTACGTTCAAGGCAAGGTATGTAGTGTTATCATTGACGGGGGGAGTTGTACAAATGTAGCAAGTTCAACTATGGTTGAAAAGCTTGGTCTACCTACTACGAAGCATCAAAAGCCATACAAACTCCAATGGCTTAATGATAGTGGTGAGGTACGAGTTTCAAAACAAGTGTTGGTTTCTTTTGGCATAGGTAAATATGAAGATGAAGTATTGTGTGATGTTGTACCTATGCAAGCAAGTCATATGTTGCTTGGGAGGCCATGGCAGTATGATCGACATGTAAAGCATGACGGCTTTACCAACAAATACACTTTTGTACACAAAGCCAAACCCGTAACTCTTGTACCCATGTCACCTAGTCAAGTTTTTGAAGATCAAGTTAAACTTCAAAATGATGCAAAAAAAATAAATGAGCCAAAAGAAAATAATGAACAAGGCTCAAAAGAAAAAGGAAAGGATAAAAAAACACCCGTGGAAAAAAAAGAGAGTCAATATTGTGCTTTGGCAAAAAAGAGTGAGATAAAAGAAGCTTTAAATTCTGGAATGCTTTTTGTGCTTCTTTTGTTCAAAGAAGCTCAATTAGCCACTAACAACTTGGACGGTATCATTCCGAGCAATGTTATGTCTATCTTGCAGGAATTTGAAGACTTGTTTCCGGAAGAAGTTCCCGATGGATTGCCACCAATCCGTGGAATTGAACACCAAATTGACTTTGTACCCGGAGCTTCCATCCCAAACAAACCAGCCTATAGAACAAGTCCGGAAGAAACCAAGGAGTTGGAAAGACAAGTTAAAGAATTACTTGCAAGAGGATTGGTTCGAGAAAGCATGAGTCCTTGTGCCGTTCCAGTCTTGTTAGTACCGAAGAAGGACGGCTCATGGAGGATGTGTGTGGATTGTCGCGCCATCAACAATATCACGGTAAAGTATCGTCATCCAATTCCTCGATTAGATGATATGCTTGATGAATTGTATGGTGCAAACTTATTTTCAAAAATTGATTTGAAAAGTGGTTATCACCAAATCCGTATGAGAGAGGGTGATGAGTGGAAAACCGCTTTCAAAACAAAACATGGTTTATATGAATGGTTAGTGATGCCCTTTGGTTTAACTAACGCTCCTAGTACATTCATGAGACTAATGAACCATGTTTTGAGAGATTTCATTGGAAAGTTTGTGGTTGTTTACTTTGATGATATTTTGATTTACTCCAAAAGTTTGGACGATCATCTTGAACATCTAACTTCTGTTTTGAGTGTGCTTAGGAAGGAAAAGCTTTTTGCAAACTTGAAGAAGTGCACCTTTTGTACCAATCATGTTATTTTCCTTGGATACATGGTAAGTTCACAAGGAATTTCTGTTGATGAAGAAAAGGTAAAGGCCATCCAAGATTGGCCAACTCCAAAGAGTGTAAGTGAAGTGCGAAGTTTTCATGGTCTTGCAAGTTTTTATCGTAGATTTGTTAAAAACTTTAGCACTTTGGCGTCAGCACTCACAGAAGTCATTAAAAAGAACGTCGGTTTTAAATGGGGCAAAGAACAAGAGCAAGCTTTTGAACAACTTAAATTTCATTTAACCCATGCTCCTTTGTTATCTTTGCCCAACTTTGATAAAACCTTTGAAATTGAGTGTGATGCATCAGGTGTTGGAATAGGTGCAGTTTTGATGCAAGAAGGTAAACCATTGGCCTATTTTAGTGAGAAGTTGAATGGGGCGACCTTGAACTACCCCACTTATGACAAAGAACTGTATTCATTGGTCCGTGCATTAAAGACATGGCAACACTATTTGTGGGCCAAAGAGTTTGTGATACATTCTGACCATGAGTCCTTGAAGTACTTAAAGGGACAACATAAGTTAAACAAAAGACATGCTCGATGGATTGAGTTTCTTGAGACATTTCCTTATGTCATCCGATACAAGAAAGGTAAGGAAAATATTGTGGCTGATGCACTTTCACGAAGATACTCTTTACTCTCTTCTCTTGACTGTAAAATTCTTGGTTTTGAACAAATCAAAGAATTGTACCACAATGATACCGATTTTGGACAAATTTTTCAAGCATGCGAAAAATGTTCTTTTGAAAAGTTTTTCAAACATGAGGGGTTTTTGTTTAAGGAATCAAAGCTTTGCGTCCCTAACTCTTCCTTGCGAGAACTTTTGGTTAGGGAAGCGCATGGTGGAGGCCTTATGGGTCATTTTGGCGTGGCAAAAACTTTGGCAATTTTACAAGAACATTTTTATTGGCCAAAAATGAAAGTTGATGTAGGACGAATATGTGAAAATTGTGTTGTTTGCAAACAAGCAAAATCAAAAGTTCAACCTCATGGTTTATATACTCCTTTGCCTATACCAAGTGAACCGTGGGTTGATCTTTCAATGGATTTTGTGTTGGGTTTGCCAAAAACCAAGGGCGGCAAAGACTCAATCTTTGTGGTTGTTGATAGGTTCTCCAAAATGGCTCATTTCATTGCATGCAACCGAACTAATGATGCATCACATATTTCTGATTTGTTTTTCAAAGAAGTAGTGAGGTTGCATGGAATGCCAAGAACCATTGTCTCAGATCGAGACACAAAATTTTTGAGTTACTTTTGGAAAACCTTGTGGGGGAAATTGGGAACAAAACTCTTGTTTTCCACAACGTGCCACCCCCAAACTGATGGGCAAACAGAAGTTGTGAATCGCACTCTTGGTACTTTGTTGCGTTCCATTATTGGAAGAAATGTCAAAACTTGGGAGCAATGCTTACCTCATGTTGAGTTTGCATATAATCGTCATGTTCATTCAGCTACAAAGTTTTCACCTTTTGAAATTGTGTATGGTTTTAAGCCATTAACTCCAATGGATTTAACTCCTTTACCTGTAAGTGAACAAGTGAATTTAGATGGCAAGAAGAAAGCTGAATTTGTTAAACAGATCCATGAGAAGGCGAAAAGCAACATCGAAGAGCGCACCAAGAAGTATGAACAACAAGCAAACAAGGGTAGAAGAAAGATCACATTTGAACCAGGAGATTGGGTGTGGCTTCATTTGAGAAAAGAACGATTCCCAAGTAAACGAAAGTCAAAGTTGATGCCAAGGGGAGATGGGCCATTCCAAATCATGCAGAAAATTAATGACAATGCTTACAAACTTGACTTACCTGTTGAGTATAATGTGCATGATGTCTTCAATGTTTCTGATTTGAGCCCCTTTAATGCAGGTGAAGATTTGAGGACAAATCGCATTCAAGAGAGGGGGAATGATGAGAACCCATCCAACGACCCGGATGATGAAGATCCATTGAGATGGAATATTGGACCAATCACAAGGTCAAAAGCTAAGATGTTCAGTGATGCTCTTAATGGTTTGATAAAATCCTGTCGGAAAGAATCAATCATCAATTCATCAAGTAGCCAAGGAGACCTTCGAATTTTGATCCGAATTGAAGGCCAAGATTAGCCCAAGGCTTGGTAGCCCAAGTTGTGATTATTTCATCTAAATATCACCCAGTCCAAGAAAATTCGGCCAAGTCTACACATGGCCCATGTTTTGGTCATAAATCATTCATTTCAAGTCCGAATGGACTCAAATCAAAGCCCACTTAAAGAGTACTCCTTTTTCTACATTTTAATAAGGATCCAAGCCCAAAATAAAGGTGGAATTTCGTCCATGAATCTGCCCAACAATAGATCCAAGTTCAAGTAACTCATAACATTGAATTAGAAGGCATTTTGAAGGGTCCTATCATTATGAAGTCATTTACTTAGAAGATATTAGAAGGTTGCCTCAATTATTGTCTAGAATTTATTTGAGTCCTTTGATTTGTCTTGTGTATCCTATAAATAGGTTGTCTTTGTAATCTTTTGAAAACACTTTTGATTTGAATGAAATTGTGAGTTTTAAACTCTTTTTGTTCTTTGTGAACTATAGAACTTATCAAGTCTTCTTACTTGTGGCGTTCAATACTTATCAATCAACTTGGTGGGTTGATTGTGGCGTATCTTATACCAAGGTTCTTGTCTCACTATAGACAACGGGTCGCGGTTTCACCATTACTATCTCGGGCAACCAATAGACGATCTCAATAATCACATCATTATGGCCCACTTAGTCTAATTATGAACAATGTGACTCCTTAAGGAGACACAAATCCATTATAGCCATCAAGATCAAAATGAACCACTAACGAAGCATTACGGACCACTATGACCCGTTATACTTCAATTAGAGACAATAAGGTCAAATCAAACTCATTATGACCCACATAGTCGTATTACGATCAATTAGACTCGTTAAGGGGACACAAACCTATTATACTCACTAAGACTAAAATGAACCAATTATGAGCCATTACGGACCACTAAGATCCGTTATAAGTCAAGTAGAGCAAAAAACTTCAAATCAGACTCATTATACCCACTAAGACCAAGTTGAACAAATTACGAGCCATTACGGACCCCTTAGACGTTATTCCTCATTTAGGGCCAATAAGTTCAAATCAGGGCTCATTTTGACCCACTTAGTCCCATTACGACCAATCAGGCTCATTAAGGAGACAAAAACCCATTATACCCATTAAGACCAAAATGAACTAATAGCGAAGAATTTCAGATCTCCATGACTCGTTATACCTCTATTAGAGCCCATAAAGTCCAATCGGGCTCATTATGACCCACTTAGTCGAATTACGAACAATGAGACTTGGTAAGAAGACACAAAACCATTATACCCACTAAGACCAAAATGAACCAAAAACGAAGCATTATAGACAACTATGATTCGTTATACCTCAATTAGACACAATAAAGTTAAATCGGACTCATTATGGCCCACTTAGTCCTATTATTACCAATTAGACTCGGTAAGGAGACAAACCCATTATACCCACTAAGACCAAAATGAACCAATTATGAGCCATTATGGATCACTTAGACCCGTTTTACCTCAATTAGAGCCAATAAGGTTAAATCAGACTCATTATGACCCACTTTGTCCCATTACGACCAATCAGGCTCAATAAGGAGACAAAAACCCACCATACTCCTATTACGAACAATTAGACTCCTTAGAGAGACACAAACATATTATACCCGCAAAGAAAAAAAAAGAACCAATTATGAGCCATTACGGACAACTTACACCCGTTATACCTCAATTAGAGCCAATAAGGTCAAGTTAGAGTCATTATTACCCACTTAGTCCCATTACGACCAATCATACCCACAAAGACCAAAATGACCCAATAGCTGTAGCATTTCGAACCACTATGACCCGTTATAGCTCAATTAGAGCCATTAAAGTCAAATCAGACTCTTTTTGACCCATTTAGTCCTAGTACGAAGAATAAGACTCGTTAAGGAGACACAAACCAATTATACACACTAAGACCAAAATGATCCAATAACGAGCATTACAGATAACTACGACCCGTTATACCTCAATTGGAGCCAATAAGGTCAAATCGTACTCATTATGACCCACATAGTCCCATTACGGCTAATTAGACTCGTTATGGAGACACAAACCCATTATATGCACTAAGACCAAGATGTACCAGTTACGAGTCACAACATACCACTTAGACCTGTTATACCTTATTTAGAGCCAATAAGGTCAAATTAGGCTCATTTTGACCCACTTAGTCTCATCACGACCAATCAGACTTAATAAGGAGACGTTAACCCATTACATCCAATACGACCAAAATGAACCAATACCGAAGCAATACAGACCATTATGGCCCGTTATACCTCAAATAGAGCCATTAAGGTCAAATAGGACTCATTACGACCCACTTAGTCTAATTATGTACGATGAGACTTGTTAAAGAGACACAAATCCCTTACACCCACAAAGACCCAAATGAACCAATAGCGAAGAATTACGCACCACTATGACCCATTATGCCTCCATTAGAGCGAACAATGTCAAATCGGACTCAGTTTCACCCACTGAGTCCTATTACGACCAATTAGACTCGTTAAGGAGACACAAACCCATTATACCCACTAAGCCCAAAATGAACCAATAGTGAAACATTACGAACCACTATGACTCGTTATACCTCAATTAGAGCCAATAAGGTCAAATGGGACTCATTATGGCCCACTTAGTCTAATTATGAACAATGTGACTCCTTAAGGAGACACTAATCCATTATAGCCATCAAGATCAAAATGAACCACTAACGAAGCATTACGGACCACTATGACCCGTTATACTTCAATTAGAGACAATAAGGTCAAATCAGACTCATTATGACCCACATAGTCGTATTATTACCAATTAGACTCGGTAAGGAGACAAACCCATTATACCCACTAAGACCAAAATGAACCAATTATGAGCCATTATGGATCACTTAGACCCGTTTTACCTCAATTAGAGCCAATAAGGTTAAATCAGACTCATTATGACCCACTTTGTCCCATTACGACCAATCAGGCTCAATAAGGAGACAAAAACCCACATACTCCTATTACGAACAATTAGACTCCTTAGAGAGACACAAACATATTATACCCGCAAAGAAAAAAAAAGAACCAATTATGAGCCATTACGGACAACTTACACCCGTTATACCTCAATTAGAGCCAATAAGGTCAAATTAGAGTCATTTCCCATTACGACCAATCATACCCACAAAGACCAAAATGACCCAATAGCTGCAGCATTTCGAACCACTATGACCCGTTATAGCTCAATTAGAGCCATTAAAGTCAAATCAGACTCTTTTAGACCCATTTAGTCCTAGTACGAAGAATAAGACTCGTTAAGGAGACACAAACCAATTATACACACTAAGACCAAAATGATCCAATAACGAGCATTACAGATAACTACGACCCGTTATACCTCAATTGGAGCCAATAAGGTCAAATCGTACTCATTATGACCCACATAGTCCCATTACGGCTAATTAGACTCGTTATGGAGACACAAACCCATTATATGCACTAAGACCAAGATGTACCAGTTACGAGTCACAACATACCACTTAGACCTGTTATACCTTATTTAGAGCCAATAAGGTCAAATTAGGCTCATTTTGACCCACTTAGTCTCATCACGACCAATCAGACTTAATAAGGAGACGTTAACCCATTACATCCAATACGACCAAAATGAACCAATACAGACCATTATGGTCCGTTATACCTCAAATTGAGCCATTAAGGTCAAATAGGACTCATTACGACCCACTTAGTCTAATTATGTACGATGAGTTAAAGAGACACAAATCCCTTACACCCACTAAGACCCAAATGAACCAATAGCGAAGAATTACGCACCACTATGACCCATTATGCCTCCATTAGAGCGAACAATGTCAAATCGGACTCAGTTTCACCCACTGAGTCCTATTACGACCAATTAGACTCGTTAAGGAGACACAAACCCATTATACCCACTAAGCCCAAAATGAACCAATAGTGAAACATTACGAACCACTATGACTCGTTATACCTCAATTAGAGCCAATAAGGTCAAATGGGACTCATTATGGCCCACTTAGTCTAATTATGAACAATGTGACTCCTTAAGGAGACACTAATCCATTATAGCCATCAAGATCAAAATGAACCACTAACGAAGCATTACGGACCACTATGACCCGTTATACTTCAATTAGAGACAATAAGGTCAAATCAGACTCATTATGACCCACATAGTCGTATTACGAACAATTAGACTCGTTAAGGGGACACAAACCTATTATACTCACTAAGACTAAAATGAACCAATTATGAGCCATTACGGACCACTAAGATCCGTTATAAGTCAAGTAGAGCAAAAAACTTCAAATCAGACTCATTATACCCACTAAGACCAAGTTGAACCAATTACGAGCCATTACGGACCCCTTAGACGTTATTCCTCATTTAGGGCCAATAAGTTCAAATCAGGGCTCATTTTGACCCACTTAGTCCCATTACGACCAATCAGGCTCATTAAGGAGACAAAAACCCATTATACCCATTAAGACCAAAATGAACTAATAGCGAAGAATTTCAGATCTCCATGACTCGTTATACCTCTATTAGAGCCCATAAAGTCCAATCGGGCTCATTGTGACCCACTTAGTCAAATTACGAACAATGAGACTTGGTAAGAAGACACAAAACCATTATACCCACTAAGACCAAAATGAACCAAAAACGAAGCATTATAGACAACTATGATTCGTTATACCTCAATTAGAGACAATAAAGTTAAATCGGACTCATTATGGCCCACTTAGTCCTATTATTACCAATTAGACTCGGTAAGGAGACAAACCCATTATACCCACTAAGACCAAAATAAACCAATTATGAGCCATTATGGATCACTTAGACCCGTTTTACCTCAATTAGAGCCAATAAGGTTAAATCAGACTCATTATGACCCACTTTGTCCCATTACGACCAATCAGGCTCAATAAGGAGACAAAAACCCACATACTCCTATTACGAACAATTAGACTCCTTAGAGAGACACAAACATATTATACCCGCAAAGAAAAAAAAAGAACCAATTATGAGCCATTACGGACAACTTACACCCGTTATACCTCAATTAGAGCCAATAAGGTCAAATTAGAGTCATTATTACCCACTTAGTCCCATTACGACCAATCATACCCACAAAGACCAAAATGACCCAATAGCTGCAGCATTTCGAACCACTATGACCCGTTATAGCTCAATTAGAGCCATTAAAGTCAAATCAGACTCTTTTAGACCCATTTAGTCCTAGTACGAAGAATAAGACTCGTTAAGGAGACACAAACCAATTATACACACTAAGACCAAAATGATCCAATAACGAGCATTACAGATAACTACGACCCGTTATACCTCAATTGGAGCCAATAAGGTCAGATCGTACTCATTATGACCCACATAGTCCCATTACGGCTAATTAGACTCGTTATGGAGACACAAACCCATTATATGCACTAAGACCAAGATGTACCAGTTACGAGTCACAACATACCACTTAGACCTGTTACACCTTATTTAGAGCCAATAAGGTCAAATTAGGCTCATTTTGACCCACTTAGTCTCATCACGACCAATCAGACTTAATAAGGAGACGTTAACCCATTACATCCAATACGACCAAAATGAACCAATACAGACCATTATGGTCCGTTATACCTCAAATTGAGCCATTAAGGTCAAATAGGACTCATTACGACCCACTTAGTCTAATTATGTACGATGAGTTAAAGAGACACAAATCCCTTACACCCACTAAGACCCAAATGAACCAATAGCGAAGAATTACGCACCACTATGACCCATTATGCCTCCATTAGAGCGAACAATGTCAAATCGGACTCAGTTTCACCCACTGAGTCCTATTACGACCAATTAGACTCGTTAAGGAGACACAAACCCATTATACCCACTAAGCCCAAAATGAACCAATAGTGAAACATTACGAACCACTATGACTCGTTATACCTCAATTAGAGCCAATAAGGTCAAATGGGACTCATTATGGCCCACTTAGTCTAATTATGAACAATGTGACTCCTTAAGGAGACACTAATCCATTATAGCCATCAAGATCAAAATGAACCACTAACGAAGCATTACGGACCACTATGACCCGTTATACTTCAATTAGAGACAATAAGGTCAAATCAGACTCATTATGACCCACATAGTCGTATTACGAACAATTAGACTCGTTAAGGGGACACAAACCTATTATACTCACTAAGACTAAAATGAACCAATTATGAGCCATTACGGACCACTAAGATCCGTTATAAGTCAAGTAGAGCAAAAAACTTCAAATCAGACTCATTATACCCACTAAGACCAAGTTGAACCAATTACGAGCCATTACGGACCCCTTAGACGTTATTCCTCATTTAGGGCCAATAAGTTCAAATCAGGGCTCATTTTGACCCACTTAGTCCCATTACGACCAATCAGGCTCATTAAGGAGACAAAAACCCATTATACCCATTAAGACCAAAATGAACTAATAGCGAAGAATTTCAGATCTCCATGACTCGTTATACCTCTATTAGAGCCCATAAAGTCCAATCGGGCTCATTGTGACCCACTTAGTCAAATTACGAACAATGAGACTTGGTAAGAAGACACAAAACCATTATACCCACTAAGACCAAAATGAACCAAAAACGAAGCATTATAGACAACTATGATTCGTTATACCTCAATTAGAGACAATAAAGTTAAATCGGACTCATTATGGCCCACTTAGTCCTATTATTACCAATTAGACTCGGTAAGGAGACAAACCCATTATACCCACTAAGACCAAAATAAACCAATTATGAGCCATTATGAATCACTTAGACCCGTTTTACCTCAATTAGAGCCAATAAGGTTAAATCAGACTCATTATGACCCACTTTGTCCCATTACGACCAATCAGGCTCAATAAGGAGACAAAAACCCACATACTCCTATTACGAACAATTAGACTCCTTAGAGAGACACAAACATATTATACCCGCAAAGAAAAAAAAAGAACCAATTATGAGCCATTACGGACAACTTACACCCGTTATACCTCAATTAGAGCCAATAAGGTCAAATTAGAGTCATTATTACCCACTTAGTCCCATTACGACCAATCATACCCACAAAGACCAAAATGACCCAATAGCTGCAGCATTTCGAACCACTATGACCCGTTATAGCTCAATTAGAGCCATTAAAGTCAAATCAGACTCTTTTAGACCCATTTAGTCCTAGTACGAAGAATAAGACTCGTTAAGGAGACACAAACCAATTATACACACTAAGACCAAAATGATCCAATAACGAGCATTACAGATAACTACGACCCGTTATACCTCAATTGGAGCCAATAAGGTCAAATCGTACTCATTATGACCCACATAGTCCCATTACGGCTAATTAGACTCGTTATGGAGACACAAACCCATTATATGCACTAAGACCAAGATGTACCAGTTACGAGTCACAACATACCACTTAGACCTGTTATACCTTATTTAGAGCCAATAAGGTCAAATTAGGCTCATTTTGACCCACTTAGTCTCATCACGACCAATCAGACTTAATAAGGAGACGTTAACCCATTACATCCAATACGACCAAAATGAACCAATACAGACCATTATGGTCCGTTATACCTCAAATTGAGCCATTAAGGTCAAATAGGACTCATTACGACCCACTTAGTCTAATTATGTACGATGAGTTAAAGAGACACAAATCCCTTACACCCACTAAGACCCAAATGAACCAATAGCGAAGAATTACGCACCACTATGACCCATTATGCCTCCATTAGAGCGAACAATGTCAAATCGGACTCAGTTTCACCCACTGAGTCCTATTACGACCAATTAGACTCGTTAAGGAGACACAAACCCATTATACCCACTAAGCCCAAAATGAACCAATAGTGAAACATTACGAACCACTATGACTCGTTATACCTCAATTAGAGCCAATAAGGTCAAATGGGACTCATTATGGCCCACTTAGTCTAATTATGAACAATGTGACTCCTTAAGGAGACACTAATCCATTATAGCCATCAAGATCAAAATGAACCACTAACGAAGAATTACGGATCACTATGACCCGTTATACTTCAATTAGAGACAATAAGGTCAAATCAGACTCATTATGACCCACATAGTCGTATTACGATCAATTAGACTCGTGAAGGGGACACAAACCTATTATACTCACTAAGACTAAAATGAACCAATTATGAGCCATTACGGACCACTAAGATCCGTTATAAGTCAAGTAGAGCAAAAAACTTCAAATCAGACTCATTATACCCACTAAGACCAAGTTGAACCAATTACGAGCCATTACGGACCCCTTAGACGTTATTCCTCATTTAGGGCCAATAAGTTCAAATCAGGGCTCATTTTGACCCACTTAGTCCCATTACGACCAATCAGGCTCATTAAGGAGACAAAAACCCATTATACCCATTAAGACCAAAATGAACTAATAGCGAAGAATTTCAGATCTCCATGACTCGTTATACCTCTATTAGAGCCCATAAAGTCCAATCGGGCTCATTGTGACCCACTTAGTCAAATTACGAACAATGAGACTTGGTAAGAAGACACAAAACCATTATACCCACTAAGACCAAAATGAACCAAAAACGAAGCATTATAGACAACTATGATTCGTTATACCTCAATTAGAGACAATAAAGTTAAATCGGACTCATTATGGCCCACTTAGTCCTATTATTACCAATTAGACTCGGTAAGGAGACAAACCCATTATACCCACTAAGACCAAAATGAACCAATTATGAGCCATTATGGATCACTTAGACCCGTTTTACCTCAATTAGAGCCAATAAGGTTAAATCAGACTCATTATGACCCACTTTGTCCCATTACGACCAATCAGGCTCAATAAGGAGACAAAAACCCACATACTCCTATTACGAACAATTAGACTCCTTAGAGAGACACAAACATATTATACCCGCAAAGAAAAAAAAAGAACCAATTATGAGCCATTACGGACAACTTACACCCGTTATACCTCAATTAGAGCCAATAAGGTCAAATTAGAGTCATTATTACCCACTTAGTCCCATTACGACCAATCATACCCACAAAGACCAAAATGACCCAATAGCTGCAGCATTTCGAACCACTATGACCCGTTATAGCTCAATTAGAGCCATTAAAGTCAAATCAGACTCTTTTAGACCCATTTAGTCCTAGTACAAAGAATAAGACTCGTTAAGGAGACACAAACCAATTATACACACTAAGACCAAAATGATCCAATAACGAGCATTACAGATAACTACGACCCGTTATACCTCAATTGGAGCCAATAAGGTCAAATCGTACTCATTATGACCCACATAGTCCCATTACGGCTAATTAGACTCGTTATGGAGACACAAACCCATTATATGCACTAAGACCAAGATGTACCAGTTACGAGTCACAACATACCACTTAGACCTGTTATACCTTATTTAGAGCCAATAAGGTCAAATTAGGCTCATTTTGACCCACTTAGTCTCATCACGACCAATCAGACTTAATAAGGAGACGTTAACCCATTACATCCAATACGACCAAAATGAACCAATACCGAAGCAATACAGACCATTATGGCCCGTTATACCTCAAATAGAGCCATTAAGGTCAAATAGGACTCATTACGACCCACTTAGTCTAATTATGTACGATGAGACTTGTTAAAGAGACACAAATCCCTTACACCCACTAAGACCCAAATGAACCAATAGCGAAGAATTACGCACCACTATGACCCATTATGCCTCCATTAGAGCGAACAATGTCAAATCGGACTCAGTTTCACCCACTGAGTCCTATTACGACCAATTAGACTCGTTAAGGAGACACAAACCCATTATACCCACTAAGCCCAAAATGAACCAATAGTGAAACATTACGAACCACTATGACTCGTTATACCTCAATTAGAGCCAATAAGGTCAAATGGGACTCATTATGGCCCACTTAGTCTAATTATGAACAATGTGACTCCTTAAGGAGACACAAATCCATTATAGCCATCAAGATCAAAATGAACCACTAACGAAGAATTACGGACCACTATGACCCGTTATACTTCAATTAGAGACAATAAGGTCAAATCAGACTCATTATGACCCACATAGTCGTATTACGATCAATTAGACTCGTTAAGGGGACACAAACCTATTATACTCACTAAGACTAAAATGAACCAATTATGAGCCATTACGGACCACTAAGATCCGTTATAAGTCAAGTAGAGCAAAAAACTTCAAATCAGACTCATTATACCCACTAAGACCAAGTTGAACCAATTACGAGCCATTACGGACCCCTTAGACGTTATTCCTCATTTAGGGCCAATAAGTTCAAATTAGGGCTCATTTTGACCCACTTAGTCCCATTACGACCAATCAGGCTCATTAAGGAGACAAAAACCCATTATACCCATTAAGACCAAAATGAACTAATAGTGAAGAATTTCAGATCTCCATGACTCGTTATACCTCTATTAGAGCCCATAAAGTCCAATCGGGCTCATTATGACCCACTTAGTCAAATTACGAACAATGAGACTTGGTAAAAAGACACAAAACCATTATACCCACTAAGACCAAAATGAACCAAAAACGAAGCATTATAGACAACTATGATTCGTTATACCTCAATTAGAGACAATAAAGTTAAATCGGACTCATTATGGCCCACTTAGTCCTATTATTACCAATTAGACTCGGTAAGGAGACAAACCCATTATACCCACTAAGACCAAAATGAACCAATTATGAGCCATTATGGATCACTTAGACCCGTTTTACCTCAATTAGAGCCAATAAGGTTAAATCAGACTCATTATGACCCATTTTGTCCCATTACGACCAATCAGGCTCAATAAGGAGACAAAAACCCACATACTCCTATTACGAACAATTAGACTCCTTAGAGAGACACAAACATATTATACCCGCAAAGAAAAAAAAGAACCAATTATGAGCCATTACGGACAACTTACACCCGTTATACCTCAATTAGAGCCAATAAGGTCAAATTAGAGTCATTATTACCCACTTAGTCCCATTACGACCAATCATACCCACAAAGACCAAAATGACCCAATAGCTGCAGCATTTCGAACCACTATGACCCGTTTAGCTCAATTAGAGCCATTAAAGTCAAATCAGACTCTTTTAGACCCATTTAGTCCTAGTACGAAGAATAAGACTCGTTAAGGAGACACAAACCAATTATACACACTAAGACCAAAATGATCCAATAACGAGCATTACACATAACTACGACCCGTTATACCTCAATTGGAGCCAATAAGGTCAAATCGTACTCATTATGACCCACATAGTCCCATTACGGCTAATTAGACTCGTTATGGAGACACAAACCCATTATATGCACTAAGACCAAGATGTACCAGTTACGAGTCACAACATACCACTTAGACCTGTTATACCTTATTTAGAGCCAATAAGGTCAAATTAGGCTCATTTTGACCCACTTAGTCTCATCACGACCAATCAGACTTAATAAGGAGACGTTAACCCATTACATCCAATACGACCAAAATGAACCAATACAGACCATTATGGTCCGTTATACCTCAAATTGAGCCATTAAGGTCAAATAGGACTCATTACGACCCACTTAGTCTAATTATGTACGATGAGTTAAAGAGACACAAATCCCTTACACCCACTAAGACCCAAATGAACCAATAGCGAAGAATTACGCACCACTATGACCCATTATGCCTCCATTAGAGCGAACAATGTCAAATCGGACTCAGTTTCACCCACTGAGTCCTATTACGACCAATTAGACTCGTTAAGGAGACACAAACCCATTATACCCACTAAGCCCAAAATGAACCAATAGTGAAACATTACGAACCACTATGACTCGTTATACCTCAATTAGAGCCAATAAGGTCAAATGGGACTCATTATGGCCCACTTAGTCTAATTATGAACAATGTGACTCCTTAAGGAGACACTAATCCATTATAGCCATCAAGATCAAAATGAACCACTAACGAAGCATTACGGACCACTATGACCCGTTATACTTCAATTAGAGACAATAAGGTCAAATCAGACTCATTATGACCCACATAGTCGTATTACGAACAATTAGACTCGTTAAGGGGACACAAACCTATTATACTCACTAAGACTAAAATGAACCAATTATGAGCCATTACGGACCACTAAGATCCGTTATAAGTCAAGTAGAGCAAAAAACTTCAAATCAGACTCATTATACCCACTAAGACCAAGTTGAACCAATTACGAGCATTACAGATAACTACGACCCGTTATACCTCAATTGGAGCCAATAAGGTCAAATCGTACTCATTATGACCCACAGAGTCCCATTACGGCTAATTAGACTCGTTATGGAGACACAAACCCATTATATGCACTAAGACCAAGATGTACCAGTTATGAGTCACAACATACCACTTAGACCTGTTATACCTTATTTAGAGCCAATAAGGTCAAATTAGGCTCATTTTGACCCACTTAGTCTCATCACGACCAATCAGACTTAATAAGGAGACGTTAACCCATTACATCCAATACGACCAAAATGAACCAATACCGAAGCAATACAGACCATTATGGCCCGTTATACCTCAAATAGAGCCATTAAGGTCAAATAGGACTCATTACGACCCACTTAGTCTAATTATGTACGATGAGACTTGTTAAAGAGACACAAATCCCTTACACCCACTAAGACCCAAATGAACCAATAGCGAAGAATTACGCACCACTATGACCCATTATGCCTCCATTAGAGCGAACAATGTCAAATCGGACTCAATTTCACCCACTGAGTCCTATTACGACCAATTAGACTCGTTAAGGAGACACAAACCCATTATACCCACTAAGCCCAAAATGAACCAATAGTGAAACATTACGAACCACTATGACTCGTTATACCTCAATTAGAGCCAATAAGGTCAAATGGGACTCATTATGGCCCACTTAGTCTAATTATGAACAATGTGACTCCTTAAGGAGACACAAATCCATTATAGCCATCAAGATCAAAATGAACCACTAACGAAGAATTACGGACCACTATGACCCGTTATACTTCAATTAGAGACAATAAGGTCAAATCAGACTCATTATGACCCACATAGTCGTATTACGATCAATTAGACTCGTGAAGGGGACACAAACCTATTATACTCACTAAGACTAAAATGAACCAATTATGAGCCATTACGGACCACTAAGATCCGTTATAAGTCAAGTAGAGCAAAAAACTTCAAATCAGACTCATTATACCCACTAAGACCAAGTTGAACCAATTACGAGCCATTACGGACCCCTTAGACGTTACTCCTCATTTAGGGCCAATAAGTTCAAATCAGGGCTCATTTTGACCCACTTAGTCCCATTACGACCAATCAGGCTCATTAAGGAGACAAAAACCCATTATACCCATTAAGACCAAAATGAACTAATAGCGAAGAATTTCAGATCTCCATGACTCGTTATACCTCTATTAGAGCCCATAAAGTCCAATCGGGCTTATTGTGACCCACTTAGTCAAATTACGAACAATGAGACTTGGTAAGAAGACACAAAACCATTATACCCACTAAGACCAAAATGAACCAAAAACGAAGCATTATAGACAACTATGATTCGTTATACCTCAATTAGAGACAATAAAGTTAAATCGGACTCATTATGGCCCACTTAGTCCTATTATTACCAATTAGACTCGGTAAGGAGACAAACCCATTATACCCACTAAGACCAAAATGAACCAATTATGAGCCATTATGGATCACTTAGACCCGTTTTACCTCAATTAGAGCCAATAAGGTTAAATCAGACTCATTATGACCCACTTTGTCCCATTACGACCAATCAGGCTCAATAAGGAGACAAAAACCCACATACTCCTATTACGAACAATTAGACTCCTTAGAGAGACACAAACATATTATACCCGCAAAGAAAAAAAAAGAACCAATTATGAGCCATTACGGACAACTTACACCCGTTATACCTCAATTAGAGCCAATAAGGTCAAATTAGAGTCATTATTACCCACTTAGTCCCATTACGACCAATCATACCCACAAAGACCAAAATGACCCAATAGCTGCAGCATTTCGAACCACTATGACCCGTTATAGCTCAATTAGAGCCATTAAAGTCAAATCAGACTCTTTTAGACCCATTTAGTCCTAGTACGAAGAATAAGACTCGTTAAGGAGACACAAACCAATTATACACACTAAGACCAAAATGATCCAATAACGAGCATTACAGATAACTACGACCCGTTATACCTCAATTGGAGCCAATAAGGTCAAATCGTACTCATTATGACCCACATAGTCCCATTACGGCTAATTAGACTCGTTATGGAGACACAAACCCATTATATGCACTAAGACCAAGATGTACCAGTTACGAGTCACAACATACCACTTAGACCTGTTATACCTTATTTAGAGCCAATAAGGTCAAATTAGGCTCATTTTGACCCACTTAGTCTCATCACGACCAATCAGACTTAATAAGGAGACGTTAACCCATTACATCCAATACGACCAAAATGAACCAATACAGACCATTATGGCCCGTTATACCTCAAATAGAGCCATTAAGGTCAAATAGGACTCATTACGACCCACTTAGTCTAATTATGTACGATGAGACTTGTTAAAGAGACACAAATCCCTTACACCCACTAAGACCCAAATGAACCAATAGCGAAGAATTATGCTCCACTATGACCCATTATGCCTCCATTAGAGCGAACAATGTCAAATCGGACTCAGTTTCACCCACTGAGTCCTATTACGACCAATTAGACTCGTTAAGGAGACACAAACCCATTATACCCACTAAGCCCAAAATGAACCAAAAGTGAAACATTACGAACCACTATGACTCGTTATACCTCAATTAGAGCCAATAAGGTCAAATGGGACTCATTATGGCCCACGTAGTCTAATTATGAACAATGTGACTCCTTAAGGAGACACAAATCCATTATAGCCATCAAGATCAAAATGAACCACTAACGAAGCATTACGGACCACTATGACCCGTTATACTTCAATTAGAGACAATAAGGTCAAATCAGACTCATTATGACCCACATAGTCGTATTACGATCAATTAGACTCGTTAAGGGGACACAAACCTATTATACTCACTAAGACTAAAATGAACCAATTATGAGCCATTACGGACCACTAAGATCCGTTATAAGTCAAGTAGAGCAAAAAACTTCAAATCAGACTCATTATACCCACTAAGACCAAGTTGAACCAATTACGAGCCATTACGGACCCCTTAGACGTTACTCCTCATTTAGGGCCAATAAGTTCAAATCAGGGCTCATTTTGACCCACTTAGTCCCATTACGACCAATCAGGCTCATTAAGGAGACAAAAACCCATTATACCCATTAAGACCAAAATGAACTAATAGCGAAGAATTTCAGATCTCCATGACTCGTTATACCTCTATTAGAGCCCATAAAGTCCAATCGGGCTCATTATGACCCACTTAGTCAAATTACGAACAATGAGACTTGGTAAGAAGACACAAAACCATTATACCCACTAAGACCAAAATGAACCAAAAACGAAGCATTATAGACAACTATGATTCGTTATACCTCAATTAGAGACAATAAAGTTAAATCGGACTCATTATGGCCCACTTAGTCCTATTATTACCAATTAGACTCGGTAAGGAGACAAACCCATTATACCCACTAAGACCAAAATGAACCAATTATGAGCCATTATGGATCACTTAGACCCGTTTTACCTCAATTAGAGCCAATAAGGTTAAATCAGACTCATTATGACCCACTTTGTCCCATTACGACCAATCAGGCTCAATAAGGAGACAAAAACCCACATACTCCTATTACGAACAATTAGACTCCTTAGAGAGACACAAACATATTATACCCGCAAAGAAAAAAAAAGAACCAATTATGAGCCATTACGGACAACTTACACCCGTTATACCTCAATTAGAGCCAATAAGGTCAAATTAGAGTCATTATTACCCATTTAGTCCCATTACGACCAATCATACCCACAAAGACCAAAATGACCCAATAGCTGCAGCATTTCGAACCACTATGACCCGTTATAGCTCAATTAGAGCCATTAAAGTCAAATCAGACTCTTTTTGACCCATTTAGTCCTAGTACGAAGAATAAGACTCGTTAAGGAGACACAAACCAATTATACACACTAAGACCAAAATGATCCAATAACGAGCATTACAGATAACTACGACCCGTTATACCTCAATTGGAGCCAATAAGGTCAAATCGTACTCATTATGACCCACATAGTCCCATTACGGCTAATTAGACTCGTTATGGAGACACCAACCCATTATATGCACTAAGACCAAGATGTACCAGTTACGAGTCACAACATACCACTTAGACCAAACCTTATTTAGAGCCAATAAGGTCAAATTAGGCTCATTTTGACCCACTTAGTCTCATCACGACCAATCAGACTTAATAAGGAGACGTTAACCCATTACATCCAATACGACCAAAATGAACCAATACCGAAGAAATACAGACCATTATGGCCCGTTATACCTCAAATAGAGCCATTAAGGTCAAATAGGACTCATTACGACCCACTTAGTCTAATTATGTACGATGAGACTTGTTAAAGAGACACAAATCCCTTACACCCACTAAGACCCAAATGAACCAATAGCGAAGAATTACGCTCCACTATGACCCATTATGCCTCCATTAGAGCGAACAATGTCAAATCGGACTCAGTTTCACCCACTGAGTCCTATTACGACCAATTAGACTCGTTAAGGAGACACAAACCCATTATACCCACTAAGCCCAAAATGAACCAAAAGTGAAACATTACGAACCACTATGACTCGTTATACCTCAATTAGAGCCAATAAGGTCAAATGGGACTCATTATGGCCCACGTAGTCTAATTATGAACAATGTGACTCCTTAAGGAGACACAAATCCATTATAGCCATCAAGATCAAAATGAACCACTAACGAAGCATTACGGACCACTATGACCCGTTATACTTCAAATAGAGACAATAAGGTCAAATCAGACTCATTATGACCCACATAGTCGTATTACGATCAATTAGACTCGTTAAGGGGACACAAACCTATTATACTCCTAAGACTAAAATGAACCAATTATGAGCCATTACGGACCACTAAGATCCGTTATAAGTCAAGTAGAGCAAAAAACTTCAAATCAGACTCATTATACCCACTAAGACCAAGTTGAACCAATTACGAGCCATTACGGACCCCTTAGACGTTACTCCTCATTTAGGGCCAATAAGTTCAAATCAGGGCTCATTTTGACCCACTTAGTCCCATTACGACCAATCAGGCTCATTAAGGAGACAAAAACCCATTATACCCATTAAGACCAAAATGAACTAATAGCGAAGAATTTCAGATCTCCATGACTCGTTATACCTCTATTAGAGCCCATAAAGTCCAATCGGGCTCATTATGACCCACTTAGTCAAATTACGAACAATGAGACTTGGTAAGAAGACACAAAACCATTATACCCACTAAGACCAAAATGAACCAAAAACGAAGCATTATAGACAACTATGATTCGTTATACCTCAATTAGAGACAATAAAGTTAAATCGGACTCATTATGGCCCACTTAGTCCTATTATTACCAATTAGACTCGGTAAGGAGACAAACCCATTATACCCACTAAGACCAAAATGAACCAATTATGAGCCATTATGGATCACTTAGACCCGTTTTACCTCAATTAGAGCCAATAAGGTTAAATCAGACTCATTATGACCCACTTTGTCCCATTACGACCAATCAGGCTCAATAAGGAGACAAAAACCCACATACCCCTATTACGAACAATTAGACTCCTTAGAGAGACACAAACATATTATACCCGCAAAGAAAAAAAAAGAACCAATTATGAGCCATTACGGACAACTTACACCCGTTATACCTCAATTAGAGCCAATAAGGTCAAATTAGAGTCATTATTACCCATTTAGTCCCATTACGACCAATCATACCCACAAAGACCAAAATGACCCAATAGCTGCAGCATTTCGAACCACTATGACCCGTTATAGCTCAATTAGAGCCATTAAAGTCAAATCAGACTCTTTTTGACCCATTTAGTCCTAGTACGAAGAATAAGACTCGTTAAGGAGACACAAACCAATTATACACACTAAGACCAAAATGATCCAATAACGAGCATTACAGATAACTACGACCCGTTATACCTCAATTGGAGCCAATAAGGTCAAATCGTACTCATTATGACCCACATAGTCCCATTACGGCTAATTAGACTCGTTATGGAGACACCAACCCATTATATGCACTAAGACCAAGATGTAACAGTTACGAGTCACAACATACCACTTAGACCAAACCTTATTTAGAGCCAATAAGGTCAAATTAGGCTCATTTTGACCCACTTAGTCTCATCACGACCAATCAGACTTAATAAGGAGACGTTAACCCATTACATCCAATACGACCAAAATGAACCAATACCGAAGAAATACAGACCATTATGGCCCGTTATACCTCAAATAGAGCCATTAAGGTCCAATAGGACTCATTACGACCCACTTAGTCTAATTATGTACGATGAGACTTGTTAAAGAGACACAAATCCCTTACACCCACTAAGACCCAAATGAACCAATAGCGAAGAATTACGCTCCACTATGACCCATTATGCCTCCATTAGAGCGAACAATGTCAAATCGGACTCAGTTTCACCCACTGAGTCCTATTACGACCAATTAGACTCGTTAAGGAGACACAAACCCATTATACCCACTAAGCCCAAAATGAACCAATAGTGAAACATTACGAACCACTATGACTCGTTATACCTCAATTAGAGCCAATAAGGTCAAATGGGACTCATTATGGCCCACTTAGTCTAATTATGAACAATGTGACTCCTTAAGGAGACACAAATCCATTATAGCCATCAAGATCAAAATGAACCACTAACGAAGAATTACGGACCACTATGACCCGTTATACTTCAATTACAGACAATAAGGTCAAATCAGACTCATTATGACCCACATAGTCGTATTACGATCAATTAGACTCGTTAAGGGGACACAAACCTATTATACTCACTAAGACTAAAATGAACCAATTATGAGCCATTACGGACCACTAAGATCCGTTATAAGTCAAGTAGAGCAAAAAACTTCAAATCAGACTCATTATACCCACTAAGACCATGTTGAACCAATTACGAGCCATTACGGACCTTTAGACGTTATTCCTCATTTAGGGCCAATAAGTTCAAATCAGGGCTCATTTTGACCCACTTAGTCCCATTACGACCAATCAGGCTCATTAAGGAGACAAAAACCCATTATACCCATTAAGACCAAAATGAACTAATAGCGAAGAATTTCAGATCTCCATGACTCGTTATACCTCTATTAGAGCCCATAAAGTCCAATCGGGCTCATTGTGACCCACTTAGTCAAATTACGAACAATGAGACTTGGTAAGAAGACACAAAACCATTATACCCACTAAGACCAAAATGAACCAAAAACGAAGCATTATAGACAACTATGATTCGTTATACCTCAATTAGAGACAATAAAGTTAAATCGGACTCATTATGGCCCACTTAGTCCTATTATTAGCAATTAGACTCGGTAAGGAGACAAACCCATTATACCCACTAAGACCAAAATGAACCAATTATGAGCCATTATGGATCACTTAGACCCGTTTTACCTCAATTAGAGCCAATAAGGTTAAATCAGACTCATTATGACCCACTTTGTCCCATTACGACCAATCAGGCTCAATAAGGAGACAAAAACCCACATACTCCTATTACGAACAATTAGACTCCTTAGAGAGACACAAACATATTATACCCGCAAAGAAAAAAAAAGAACCAATTATGAGCCATTACGGACAACTTACACCCGTTATACCTCAATTAGAGCCAATAAGGTCAAATTAGAGTCATTATTACCCATTTAGTCCCATTACGACCAATCATACCCACAAAGACCAAAATGACCCAATAGCTGCAGCATTTCGAACCACTATGACCCGTTATAGCTCAATTAGAGCCATTAAAGTCAAATCAGACTCTTTTTGACCCATTTAGTCCTAGTACGAAGAATAAGACTCGTTAAGGAGACACAAACCAATTATACACAATAAGACCAAAATGATCCAATAACGAGCATTACAGATAACTACGACCCGTTATACCTCAATTGGAGCCAATAAGGTCAAATCGTACTCATTATGACCCACATAGTCCCATTACGGCTAATTAGACTCGTTATGGAGACACAAACCCATTATATGCACTAAGACCAAGATGTACCAGTTACGAGTCACAACATACCACTTAGACCAAACCTTATTTAGAGCCAATAAGGTCAAATTAGGCTCATTTTGACCCACTTAGTCTCATCACGACCAATCAGACTTAATAAGGAGACGTTAACCCATTACATCCAATACGACCAAAATGAACCAATACCGAAGAAATACAGACCATTATGGCCCGTTATACCTCAAATAGAGCCATTAAGGTCCAATAGGACTCATTACGACCCACTTAGTCTAATTATGTACGATGAGACTTGTTAAAGAGACACAAATCCCTTACACCCACTAAGACCCAAATGAACCAATAGCGAAGAATTACGCTCCACTATGACCCATTATGCCTCCATTAGAGCGAACAATGTCAAATCGGACTCAGTTTCACCCACTGAGTCCTATTACGACCAATTAGACTCGTTAAGGAGACACAAACCCATTATACCCACTAAGCCCAAAATGAACCAATAGTGAAACATTACGAACCACTATGACTCGTTATACCTCAATTAGAGCCAATAAGGTCAAATGGGACTCATTATGGCCCACTTAGTCTAATTATGAACAATGTGACTCCTTAAGGAGACACTAATCCATTATAGCCATCAAGATCAAAATGAACCACTAACGAAGCATTACGGACCACTATGACCCGTTATACTTCAATTAGAGACAATAAGGTCAAATCAGACTCATTATGACCCACATAGTCGTATTACGATCAATTAGACTCGTTAAGGGGACACAAACCTATTATACTCACTAAGACTAAAATGAACCAATTATGAGCCATTACGGACCACTAAGATCCTTATAAGTCAAGTAGAGCAAAAAACTTCAAATCAGACTCATTATACCCACTAAGACCAAGTTGAACCAATTACGAGCCATTACGGACCCCTTAGACGTTACTCCTCATTTAGGGCCAATAAGTTCAAATCAGGGCTCATTTTGACCCACTTAGTCCCATTACGACCAATCAGGCTCATTAAGGAGACAAAAACCCATTATACCCATTAAGACCAAAATGAACTAATAGCGAAGAATTTCAGATCTCCATGACTCGTTATACCTCTATTAGAGCCCATAAAGTCCAATCGGGCTCATTATGACCCACTTAGTCAAATTACGAACAATGAGACTTGGTAAGAAGACACAAAACCATTATACCCACTAAGACCAAAATGAACCAAAAACGAAGCATTATAGACAACTATGATTCGTTATACCTCAATTAGAGACAATAAAGTTAAATCGGACTCATTATGGCCCACTTAGTCCTATTATTACCAATTAGACTCGGTAAGGAGACAAACCCATTATACCCACTAAGACCAAAATGAACCAATTATGAGCCATTATGGATCACTTAGACCCGTTTTACCTCAATTAGAGCCAATAAGGTTAAATCAGACTCATTATGACCTACTTTGTCCCATTACGACCAATCAGGCTCAATAAGGAGACAAAAACCCACATACTCCTATTACGAACAATTAGACTCCTTAGAGAGACACAAACATATTATACCCGCAAAGAAAAAAAAAGAACCAATTATGAGCCATTACGGACAACTTACACCCGTTATACCTCAATTAGAGCCAATAAGGTCAAATTAGAGTCATTATTACCCATTTAGTCCCATTACGACCAATCATACCCACAAAGACCAAAATGACCCAATAGCTGCAGCATTTCGAACCACTATGACCCGTTATAGCTCAATTAGAGCCATTAAAGTCAAATCAGACTCTTTTTGACCCATTTAGTCCTAGTACGAAGAATAAGACTCGTTAAGGAGACACAAACCAATTATACACACTAAGACCAAAATGATCCAATAACGAGCATTACAGATAACTACGACCCGTTATACCTCAATTGGAGCCAATAAGGTCAAATCGTACTCATTATGACCCACATAGTCCCATTACGGCTAATTAGACTCGTTATGGAGACACAAACCCATTATATGCACTAAGACCAAGATGTACCAGTTACGAGTCACAACATACCACTTAGACCAAACCTTATTTAGAGCCAATAAGGTCAAATTAGGCTCATTTTGACCCACTTAGTCTCATCACGACCAATCAGACTTAATAAGGAGACGTTAACCCATTACATCCAATACGACCAAAATGAACCAATACCGAAGAAATACAGACCATTATGGCCCGTTATACCTCAAATAGAGCCATTAAGGTCCAATAGGACTCATTACGACCCACTTAGTCTAATTATGTACGATGAGACTTGTTAAAGAGACACAAATCCCTTACACCCACTAAGACCCAAATGAACCAATAGCGAAGAATTACGCTCCACTATGACCCATTATGCCTCCATTAGAGCGAACAATGTCAAATCGGACTCAGTTTCACCCACTGAGTCCTATTACGACCAATTAGACTCGTTAAGGAGACACAAACCCATTATACCCACTAAGCCCAAAATGAACCAATAGTGAAACATTACGAACCACTATGACTCGTTATACCTCAATTAGAGCCAATAAGGTCAAATGGGACTCATTATGGCCCACTTAGTCTAATTATGAACAATGTGACTCCTTAAGGAGACACAAATCCATTATAGCCATCAAGATCAAAATGAACCACTAACGAAGAATTACGGACCACTATGACCCGTTATACTTCAATTACAGACAATAAGGTCAAATCAGACTCATTATGACCCACATAGTCGTATTACGATCAATTAGACTCGTTAAGGGGACACAAACCTATTATACTCACTAAGACTAAAATGAACCAATTATGAGCCATTACGGACCACTAAGATCCGTTATAAGTCAAGTAGAGCAAAAAACTTCAAATCAGACTCATTATACCCACTAAGACCATGTTGAACCAATTACGAGCCATTACGGACCTTTAGACGTTATTCCTCATTTAGGGCCAATAAGTTCAAATCAGGGCTCATTTTGACCCACTTAGTCCCATTACGACCAATCAGGCTCATTAAGGAGACAAAAACCCATTATACCCATTAAGACCAAAATGAACTAATAGCGAAGAATTTCAGATCTCCATGACTCGTTATACCTCTATTAGAGCCCATAAAGTCCAATCGGGCTCATTATGACCCACTTAGTCAAATTACGAACAATGAGACTTGGTAAGAAGACACAAAACCATTATACCCACTAAGACCAAAATGAACCAAAAACGAAGCATTATAGACAACTATGATTCGTTATACCTCAATTAGAGACAATAAAGTTAAATCGGACTCATTATGGCCCACTTAGTCCTATTATTACCAATTAGACTCGGTAAGGAGACAAACCCATTATACCCACTAAGACCAAAATGAACCAATTATGAGCCATTATGGATCACTTAGACCCGTTTTACCTCAATTAGAGCCAATAAGGTTAAATCAGACTCATTATGACCTACTTTGTCCCATTACGACCAATCAGGCTCAATAAGGAGACAAAAACCCACATACTCCTATTACGAACAATTAGACTCCTTAGAGAGACACAAACATATTATACCCGCAAAGAAAAAAAAAGAACCAATTATGAGCCATTACGGACAACTTACACCCGTTATACCTCAATTAGAGCCAATAAGGTCAAATTAGAGTCATTATTACCCATTTAGTCCCATTACGACCAATCATACCCACAAAGACCAAAATGACCCAATAGCTGCAGCATTTCGAACCACTATGACCCGTTATAGCTCAATTAGAGCCATTAAAGTCAAATCAGACTCTTTTTGACCCATTTAGTCCTAGTACGAAGAATAAGACTCGTTAAGGAGACACAAACCAATTATACACACTAAGACCAAAATGATCCAATAACGAGCATTACAGATAACTACGACCCGTTATACCTCAATTGGAGCCAATAAGGTCAAATCGTACTCATTATGACCCACATAGTCCCATTACGGCTAATTAGACTCGTTATGGAGACACAAACCCATTATATGCACTAAGACCAAGATGTACCAGTTACGAGTCACAACATACCACTTAGACCAAACCTTATTTAGAGCCAATAAGGTCAAATTAGGCTCATTTTGACCCACTTAGTCTCATCACGACCAATCAGACTTAATAAGGAGACGTTAACCCATTACATCCAATACGACCAAAATGAACCAATACCGAAGAAATACAGACCATTATGGCCCGTTATACCTCAAATAGAGCCATTAAGGTCCAATAGGACTCATTACGACCCACTTAGTCTAATTATGTACGATGAGACTTGTTAAAGAGACACAAATCCCTTACACCCACTAAGACCCAAATGAACCAATAGCGAAGAATTACGCTCCACTATGACCCATTATGCCTCCATTAGAGCGAACAATGTCAAATCGGACTCAGTTTCACCCACTGAGTCCTATTACGACCAATTAGACTCGTTAAGGAGACACAAACCCATTATACCCACTAAGCCCAAAATGAACCAATAGTGAAACATTACGAACCACTATGACTCGTTATACCTCAATTAGAGCCAATAAGGTCAAATGGGACTCATTATGGCCCACTTAGTCTAATTATGAACAATGTGACTCCTTAAGGAGACACAAATCCATTATAGCCATCAAGATCAAAATGAACCACTAACGAAGAATTACGGACCACTATGACCCGTTATACTTCAATTACAGACAATAAGGTCAAATCAGACTCATTATGACCCACATAGTCGTATTACGATCAATTAGACTCGTTAAGGGGACACAAACCTATTATACTCACTAAGACTAAAATGAACCAATTATGAGCCATTACGGACCACTAAGATCCGTTATAAGTCAAGTAGAGCAAAAAACTTCAAATCAGACTCATTATACCCACTAAGACCATGTTGAACCAATTACGAGCCATTACGGACCTTTAGACGTTATTCCTCATTTAGGGCCAATAAGTTCAAATCAGGGCTCATTTTGACCCACTTAGTCCCATTACGACCAATCAGGCTCATTAAGGAGACAAAAACCCATTATACCCATTAAGACCAAAATGAACTAATAGCGAAGAATTTCAGATCTCCATGACTCGTTATACCTCTATTAGAGCCCATAAAGTCCAATCGGGCTCATTGTGACCCACTTAGTCAAATTACGAACAATGAGACTTGGTAAGAAGACACAAAACCATTATACCCACTAAGACCAAAATGAACCAAAAACGAAGCATTATAGACAACTATGATTCGTTATACCTCAATTAGAGACAATAAAGTTAAATCGGACTCATTATGGCCCACTTAGTCCTATTATTACCAATTAGACTCGGTAAGGAGACAAACCCATTATACCCACTAAGACCAAAATGAACCAATTATGAGCCATTATGGATCACTTAGACCCGTTTTACCTCAATTAGAGCCAATAAGGTTAAATCAGACTCATTATGACCCACTTTGTCCCATTACGACCAATCAGGCTCAATAAGGAGACAAAAACCCACATACTCCTATTACCAACAATTAGACTCCTTAGAGAGACACAAACATATTATACCCGCAAAGAAAAAAAAAGAACCAATTATGAGCCATTACGGACAACTTACACCCGTCATACCTCAATTAGAGCCAATAAGGTCAAATTAGAGTCATTATTACCCACTTAGTCCCCCATTACGACCAATCATACCCACAAAGACCAAAATGACCCAATAGCTGCAGCATTTCGAACCACTATGACCCGTTATAGCTCAATTAGAGCCATTAAAGTCAAATCAGACTCTTTTAGACCCATTTAGTCCTAGTACGAAGAATAAGACTCGTTAAGGAGACACAAACCAATTATACACACTAAGACCAAAATGATCCAATAACGAGCATAACAGATAACTACGACCCGTTATACCGCAATTGGAGCCAATAAGGTCAAATCGTACTCATTATGACCCACATAGTCCCATTACGGCTAATTAGACTCGTTATGGAGACACAAACCCATTATATGCACTAAGACCAAGATGTACCAGTTACGAGTCACAACATACCACTTAGACCTGTTATACCTTATTTGGAGCCAATAAGGTCAAATTAGGCTCATTTTGACCCACTTAGTCTCATCACGACCAATCAGACTTAATAAGGAGACGTTAACCCATTACATCCAATACGACCAAAATGAACCAATACCGAAGCAATACAGACCATTATGGCCCGTTATTCCTCAAATAGAGCCATTAAGGTCAAATAGGACTCATTACGACCCACTTAGTCTAATTATGTACGATGAGACTTGTTAAAGAGACACAAATCCCTTACACCCACTAAGACCCAAATGAACCAATAGCGAAGAATTACGCACCACTTTGACCCATTATGCCTCCATTACAGCGAACAATGTCAAATCGGACTCAGATTCACCCACTGAGTCCTATTACGACCAATTAGACTCGTTAAGGAGACACAAACCCATTATACCCACTAAGCCCAAAATGAACCAATAGTGAAACATTACGAACCACTATGACTCGTTATACCTCAATTAGAGCCAATAAGGTCAAATGGGACTCATTATGGCCCACTTAGTCTAATTATGAACAATGTGACTCCTTAAGGAGACACAAATCCATTATAGCCATCAAGATCAAAATGAACCACTAACGAAGCATTACGGACCACTATGACCCGTTATACTTCAATTAGAGACAATAAGGTCAAATCAGACTCATTATGACCCACATAGTCGTATTACGAACAATTAGACTCGTTAAGGGGACACAAACCTATTATACTCACTAAGACTAAAATGAACCAATTATGAGCCATTACGGACCACTAAGATCCGTTATAAGTCAAGTAGAGCAAAAAACTTCAAATCAGACTCATTATACCCACTAAGACCAAGTTGAACCAATTACGAGCCATTACGGACCCCTTAGACGTTATTCCTCATTTAGGGCCAATAAGTTCAAATCAGTCTCATTTTGACCCACTTAGTCCCATTACGACCAATCAGGCTCATTAAGGAGACAAAAACCCATTATACCCATTAAGACCAAAATGAACTAATAGCGAAGAATTTCAGATCTCCATGACTCGTTATACCTCTATTAGAGCCCATAAAGTCCAATCGGGCTCATTATGACCCACTTAGTCAAATTACGAACAATGAGACTTGGTAAGAAGACACAAAACCATTATACCCACTAAGACCAAAATGAACCAAAAACGAAGCATTATAGACAACTATGATTCGTTATACCTCAATTAGAGACAATAAAGTTAAATCGGACTCATTATGGCCCACTTAGTCCTATTATTACCAATTAGACTCGGTAAGGAGACAAACCCATTATACCCACTAAGACCAAAATGAACCAATTATGAGCCATTATGGATCACTTAGACCCGTTTTACCTCAATTAGAGCCAATAAGGTTAAATCAGACTCATTATGACCCACTTTGTCCCATTACGACCAATCAGGCTCAATAAGGAGACAAAAACCCACATACTCCTATTACCAACAATTAGACTCCTTAGAGAGACACAAACATATTATACCCGCAAAGAAAAAAAAAGAACCAATTATGAGCCATTACGGACAACTTACACCCGTCATACCTCAATTAGAGCCAATAAGGTCAAATTAGAGTCATTATTACCCACTTAGTCCCCCATTACGACCAATCATACCCACAAAGACCAAAATGACCCAATAGCTGCAGCATTTCGAACCACTATGACCCGTTATAGCTCAATTAGAGCCATTAAAGTCAAATCAGACTCTTTTAGACCCATTTAGTCCTAGTACGAAGAATAAGACTCGTTAAGGAGACACAAACCAATTATACACACTAAGACCAAAATGATCCAATAACGAGCATTACAGATAACTACGACCCGTTATACCGCAATTGGAGCCAATAAGGTCAAATCGTACTCATTATGACCCACATAGTCCCATTACGGCTAATTAGACTCGTTATGGAGACACAAACCCATTATATGCACTAAGACCAAGATGTACCAGTTACGAGTCACAACATACCACTTAGACCTGTTATACCTTATTTGGAGCCAATAAGGTCAAATTAGGCTCATTTTGACCCACTTAGTCTCATCACGACCAATCAGACTTAATAAGGAGACGTTAACCCATTACATCCAATACGACCAAAATGAACCAATACCGAAGCAATACAGACCATTATGGCCCGTTATTCCTCAAATAGAGCCATTAAGGTCAAATAGGACTCATTACGACCCACTTAGTCTAATTATGTACGATGAGACTTGTTAAAGAGACACAAATCCCTTACACCCACTAAGACCCAAATGAACCAATAGCGAAGAATTACGCACCACTTTGACCCATTATGCCTCCATTACAGCGAACAATGTCAAATCGGACTCAGATTCACCCACTGAGTCCTATTACGACCAATTAGACTCGTTAAGGAGACACAAACCCATTATACCCACTAAGCCCAAAATGAACCAATAGTGAAACATTACGAACCACTATGACTCGTTATACCTCAATTAGAGCCAATAAGGTCAAATGGGACTCATTATGGCCCACTTAGTCTAATTATGAACAATGTGACTCCTTAAGGAGACACAAATCCATTATAGCCATCAAGATCAAAATGAACCACTAACGAAGCATTACGGACCACTATGACCCGTTATACTTCAATTAGAGACAATAAGGTCAAATCAGACTCATTATGACCCACATAGTCGTATTACGAACAATTAGACTCGTTAAGGGGACACAAACCTATTATACTCACTAAGACTAAAATGAACCAATTATGAGCCATTACGGACCACTAAGATCCGTTATAAGTCAAGTAGAGCAAAAAACTTCAAATCAGACTCATTATACCCACTAAGACCAAGTTGAACCAATTACGAGCCATTACGGACCCCTTAGACGTTATTCCTCATTTAGGGCCAATAAGTTCAAATCAGTCTCATTTTGACCCACTTAGTCCCATTACGACCAATCAGGCTCATTAAGGAGACAAAAACCCATTATACCCATTAAGACCAAAATGAACTAATAGCGAAGAATTTCAGATCTCCATGACTCGTTATACCTCTATTAGAGCCCATAAAGTCCAATCGGGCTCATTATGACCCACTTAGTCAAATTACGAACAATGAGACTTGGTAAGAAGACACAAAACCATTATACCCACTAAGACCAAAATGAACCAAAAACGAAGCATTATAGACAACTATGATTCGTTATACCTCAATTAGAGACAATAAAGTTAAATCGGACTCATTATGGCCCACTTAGTCCTATTATTACCAATTAGACTCGGTAAGGAGACAAACCCATTATACCCACTAAGACCAAAATGAACCAATTATGAGCCATTATGGATCACTTAGACCCGTTTTACCTCAATTAGAGCCAATAAGGTTAAATCAGACTCATTATGACCCACTTTGTCCCATTACGACCAATCAGGCTCAATAAGGAGACAAAAACCCACATACTCCTATTACCAACAATTAGACTCCTTAGAGAGACACAAACATATTATACCCGCAAAGAAAAAAAAAGAACCAATTATGAGCCATTACGGACAACTTACACCCGTCATACCTCAATTAGAGCCAATAAGGTCAAATTAGAGTCATTATTACCCACTTAGTCCCCCATTACGACCAATCATACCCACAAAGACCAAAATGACCCAATAGCTGCAGCATTTCGAACCACTATGACCCGTTATAGCTCAATTAGAGCCATTAAAGTCAAATCAGACTCTTTTAGACCCATTTAGTCCTAGTACGAAGAATAAGACTCGTTAAGGAGACACAAACCAATTATACACACTAAGACCAAAATGATCCAATAACGAGCATTACAGATAACTACGACCCGTTATACCGCAATTGGAGCCAATAAGGTCAAATCGTACTCATTATGACCCACATAGTCCCATTACGGCTAATTAGACTCGTTATGGAGACACAAACCCATTATATGCACTAAGACCAAGATGTACCAGTTACGAGTCACAACATACCACTTAGACCTGTTATACCTTATTTGGAGCCAATAAGGTCAAATTAGGCTCATTTTGACCCACTTAGTCTCATCACGACCAATCAGACTTAATAAGGAGACGTTAACCCATTACATCCAATACGACCAAAATGAACCAATACCGAAGCAATACAGACCATTATGGCCCGTTATTCCTCAAATAGAGCCATTAAGGTCAAATAGGACTCATTACGACCCACTTAGTCTAATTATGTACGATGAGACTTGTTAAAGAGACACAAATCCCTTACACCCACTAAGACCCAAATGAACCAATAGCGAAGAATTACGCACCACTTTGACCCATTATGCCTCCATTACAGCGAACAATGTCAAATCGGACTCAGATTCACCCACTGAGTCCTATTACGACCAATTAGACTCGTTAAGGAGACACAAACCCATTATACCCACTAAGCCCAAAATGAACCAATAGTGAAACATTACGAACCACTATGACTCGTTATACCTCAATTAGAGCCAATAAGGTCAAATGGGACTCATTATGGCCCACTTAGTCTAATTATGAACAATGTGACTCCTTAAGGAGACACAAATCCATTATAGCCATCAAGATCAAAATGAACCACTAACGAAGCATTACGGACCACTATGACCCGTTATACTTCAATTAGAGACAATAAGGTCAAATCAGACTCATTATGACCCACATAGTCGTATTACGAACAATTAGACTCGTTAAGGGGACACAAACCTATTATACTCACTAAGACTAAAATGAACCAATTATGAGCCATTACGGACCACTAAGATCCGTTATAAGTCAAGTAGAGCAAAAAACTTCAAATCAGACTCATTATACCCACTAAGACCAAGTTGAACCAATTACGAGCCATTACGGACCCCTTAGACGTTATTCCTCATTTAGGGCCAATAAGTTCAAATCAGTCTCATTTTGACCCACTTAGTCCCATTACGACCAATCAGGCTCATTAAGGAGACAAAAACCCATTATACCCATTAAGACCAAAATGAACTAATAGCGAAGAATTTCAGATCTCCATGACTCGTTATACCTCTATTAGAGCCCATAAAGTCCAATCGGGCTCATTATGACCCACTTAGTCAAATTACGAACAATGAGACTTGGTAAGAAGACACAAAACCATTATACCCACTAAGACCAAAATGAACCAAAAACGAAGCATTATAGACAACTATGATTCGTTATACCTCAATTAGAGACAATAAAGTTAAATCGGACTCATTATGGCCCACTTAGTCCTATTATTACCAATTAGACTCGGTAAGGAGACAAACCCATTATACCCACTAAGACCAAAATGAACCAATTATGAGCCATTATGGATCACTTAGACCCGTTTTACCTCAATTAGAGCCAATAAGGTTAAATCAGACTCATTATGACCCACTTTGTCCCATTACGACCAATCAGGCTCAATAAGGAGACAAAAACCCACATACTCCTATTACCAACAATTAGACTCCTTAGAGAGACACAAACATATTATACCCGCAAAGAAAAAAAAAGAACCAATTATGAGCCATTACGGACAACTTACACCCGTCATACCTCAATTAGAGCCAATAAGGTCAAATTAGAGTCATTATTACCCACTTAGTCCCCCATTACGACCAATCATACCCACAAAGACCAAAATGACCCAATAGCTGCAGCATTTCGAACCACTATGACCCGTTATAGCTCAATTAGAGCCATTAAAGTCAAATCAGACTCTTTTAGACCCATTTAGTCCTAGTACGAAGAATAAGACTCGTTAAGGAGACACAAACCAATTATACACACTAAGACCAAAATGATCCAATAACGAGCATTACAGATAACTACGACCCGTTATACCGCAATTGGAGCCAATAAGGTCAAATCGTACTCATTATGACCCACATAGTCCCATTACGGCTAATTAGACTCGTTATGGAGACACAAACCCATTATATGCACTAAGACCAAGATGTACCAGTTACGAGTCACAACATACCACTTAGACCTGTTATACCTTATTTGGAGCCAATAAGGTCAAATTAGGCTCATTTTGACCCACTTAGTCTCATCACGACCAATCAGACTTAATAAGGAGACGTTAACCCATTACATCCAATACGACCAAAATGAACCAATACCGAAGCAATACAGACCATTATGGCCCGTTATTCCTCAAATAGAGCCATTAAGGTCAAATAGGACTCATTACGACCCACTTAGTCTAATTATGTACGATGAGACTTGTTAAAGAGACACAAATCCCTTACACCCACTAAGACCCAAATGAACCAATAGCGAAGAATTACGCACCACTTTGACCCATTATGCCTCCATTACAGCGAACAATGTCAAATCGGACTCAGATTCACCCACTGAGTCCTATTACGACCAATTAGACTCGTTAAGGAGACACAAACCCATTATACCCACTAAGCCCAAAATGAACCAATAGTGAAACATTACGAACCACTATGACTCGTTATACCTCAATTAGAGCCAATAAGGTCAAATGGGACTCATTATGGCCCACTTAGTCTAATTATGAACAATGTGACTCCTTAAGGAGACACAAATCCATTATAGCCATCAAGATCAAAATGAACCACTAACGAAGCATTACGGACCACTATGACCCGTTATACTTCAATTAGAGACAATAAGGTCAAATCAGACTCATTATGACCCACATAGTCGTATTACGAACAATTAGACTCGTTAAGGGGACACAAACCTATTATACTCACTAAGACTAAAATGAACCAATTATGAGCCATTACGGACCACTAAGATCCGTTATAAGTCAAGTAGAGCAAAAAACTTCAAATCAGACTCATTATACCCACTAAGACCAAGTTGAACCAATTACGAGCCATTACGGACCCCTTAGACGTTATTCCTCATTTAGGGCCAATAAGTTCAAATCAGTCTCATTTTGACCCACTTAGTCCCATTACGACCAATCAGGCTCATTAAGGAGACAAAAACCCATTATACCCATTAAGACCAAAATGAACTAATAGCGAAGAATTTCAGATCTCCATGACTCGTTATACCTCTATTAGAGCCCATAAAGTCCAATCGGGCTCATTATGACCCACTTAGTCAAATTACGAACAATGAGACTTGGTAAGAAGACACAAAACCATTATACCCACTAAGACCAAAATGAACCAAAAACGAAGCATTATAGACAACTATGATTCGTTATACCTCAATTAGAGACAATAAAGTTAAATCGGACTCATTATGGCCCACTTAGTCCTATTATTACCAATTAGACTCGGTAAGGAGACAAACCCATTATACCCACTAAGACCAAAATGAACCAATTATGAGCCATTATGGATCACTTAGACCCGTTTTACCTCAATTAGAGCCAATAAGGTTAAATCAGACTCATTATGACCCACTTTGTCCCATTACGACCAATCAGGCTCAATAAGGAGACAAAAACCCACATACTCCTATTACCAACAATTAGACTCCTTAGAGAGACACAAACATATTATACCCGCAAAGAAAAAAAAAGAACCAATTATGAGCCATTACGGATAACTTACACCCGTCATACCTCAATTAGAGCCAATAAGGTCAAATTAGAGTCATTATTACCCACTTAGTCCCATTACGACCAATCATACCCACAAAGACCAAAATGACCCAATAGCTGCAGCATTTCGAACCACTATGACCCGTTATAGCTCAATTAGAGCCATTAAAGTCAAATCAGACTCTTTTAGACCCATTTAGTCCTAGTACGAAGAATAAGACTCGTTAAGGAGACACAAACCAATTATACACACTAAGACCAAAATGATCCAATAACGAGCATTACAGATAACTACGACCCGTTATACCTCAATTGGAGCCAATAAGGTCAAATCGTACTCATTATGACCCACATAGTCCCATTACGGCTAATTAGACTCGTTATGGAGACACAAACCCATTATATGCACTAAGACCAAGATGTACCAGTTACGAGTCACAACATACCACTTAGACCTGTTATACCTTATTTGGAGCCAATAAGGTCAAATTAGGCTCATTTTGACCCACTTAGTCTCATCACGACCAATCAGACTTAATAAGGAGACGTTAACCCATTACATCCAATACGACCAAAATGAACCAATACCGAAGCAATACAGACCATTATGGCCCGTTATTCCTCAAATAGAGCCATTAAGGTCAAATAGGACTCATTACGACCCACTTAGTCTAATTATGTACGATGAGACTTGTTAAAGAGACACAAATCCCTTACACCCACTAAGACCCAAATGAACCAATAGCGAAGAATTACGCACCACTATGACCCATTATGCCTCCATTACAGCGAACAATGTCAAATCGGACTCAGATTCACCCACTGAGTCCTATTACGACCAATTAGACTCGTTAAGGAGACACAAACCCATTATACCCACTAAGCCCAAAATGAACCAATAGTGAAACATTACGAACCACTATGACTCGTTATACCTCAATTAGATCCAATAAGGTCAAATGGTCCATTATGGCCCACTTAGTCTAATTATGAACAATGTGACTCCTTAAGGAGACACAAATCCATTATAGCCATCAAGATCAAAATGAACCACTAACGAAGCATTACGGACCACTATGACCCGTTATACTTCAATTAGAGACAATAAGGTCAAATCAGACTCATTATGACCCACATAGTCGTATTACGAACAATTAGACTCGTTAAGGGGACACAAACCTATTATACTCACTAAGACTAAAATGAACCAATTATGAGCCATTACGGACCACTAAGATCCGTTATAAGTCAAGTAGAGCAAAAAACTTCAAATCAGACTCATTATACCCACTAAGACCAAGTTGAACCAATTACGAGCCATTACGGACCCCTTAGACGTTATTCCTCATTTAGGGCCAATAAGTTCAAATCAGGGCTCATTTTGACCCACTTAGTCCCATTACGACCAATCAGGCTCATTAAGGAGACAAAAACCCATTATACCCATTAAGACCAAAATGAACTAATAGCGAAGAATTTCAGATCTCCATGACTCGTTATACCTCTATTAGAGCCCATAAAGTCCAATCGGGATCATTATGACCCACTTAGTCAAATTACGAACAATGAGACTTGGTAAGAAGACACAAAACCATTATACCCACTAAGACCAAAATGAACCAAAAACGAAGCATTATAGACAACTATGATTCGTTATACCTCAATTAGAGACAATAAAGTTAAATCGGACTCATTATGGCCCACTTAGTCCTATTATTACCAATTAGACTCGGTAAGGAGACAAACCCATTATACCCACTAAGACCAAAATGAACCAATTATGAGCCATTATGGATCACTTAGACCCGTTTTACCTCAATTAGAGCCAATAAGGTTAAATCAGACTCATTATGACCCACTTTGTCCCATTACGACCAATCAGGCTCAATAAGGAGACAAAAACCCACATACTCCTATTACGAACAATTAGACTCCTTAGAGAGACACAAACATATTATACCCGCAAAGAAAAAAAAAGAACCAATTATGAGCCATTACGGACAACTTACACCCGTCATACCTCAATTAGAGCCAATAAGGTCAAATTAGAGTCATTTAATACCCACTTAGTCCCATTACGACCAATCATACCCACAAAGACCAAAATGACCCAATAGCTGCAGCATTTCGAACCACTATGACCCGTTATAGCTCAATTAGAGCCATTAAAGTCAAATCAGACTCTTTTAGACCCATTTAGTCCTAGTACGAAGAATAAGACTCGTTAAGGAGACACAAACCAATTATACACACTAAGACCAAAATGATCCAATAACGAGCATTACAGATAACTACGACCCGTTATACCTCAATTGGAGCCAATAAGGTCAAATCGTACTCATTATGACCCACATAGTCCCATTATGGCTAATTAGACTCGTTATGGAGACACAAACCCATTATATGCACTAAGACCAAGATGTACCAGTTACGAGTCACAACATACCACTTAGACCTGTTATACCTTATTTGGAGCCAATAAGGTCAAATTAGGCTCATTTTGACCCACTTAGTCTCATCACGACCAATCAGACTTAATAAGGAGACGTTAACCCATTACATCCAATACGACCAAAATGAACCAATACCGAAGCAGACCATTATGGCCCGTTATTCCTCAAATAGAGCCATTAAGGTCAAATAGGACTCATTACGACCCACTTAGTCTAATTATGTACGATGAGACTTGTTAAAGAGACACAAATCCCTTACACCCACTAAGACCCAAATGAACCAATAGCGAAGAATTACGCACCACTTTGACCCATTATGCCTCCATTACAGCGAACAATGTCAAATCGGACTCAGATTCACCCACTGAGTCCTATTACGACCAATTAGACTCGTTAAGGAGACACAAACCCATTATACCCACTAAGCCCAAAATGAACCAATAGTGAAACATTACGAACCACTATGACTCGTTATACCTCAATTAGAGCCAATAAGGTCAAATGGGACTCATTATGGCCCACTTAGTCTAATTATGAACAATGTGACTCCTTAAGGAGACACAAATCCATTATAGCCATCAAGATCAAAATGAACCACTAACGAAGCATTACGGACCACTATGACCCGTTATACTTCAATTAGAGACAATAAGGTCAAATCAGACTCATTATGACCCACATAGTCGTATTACGAACAATTAGACTCGTTAAGGGGACACAAACCTATTATACTCACTAAGACTAAAATGAACCAATTATGAGCCATTACGGACCACTAAGATCCGTTATAAGTCAAGTAGAGCAAAAAACTTCAAATCAGACTCATTATACCCACTAAGACCAAGTTGAACCAATTACGAGCCATTACGGACCCCTTAGGCGTTATTCCTCATTTAGGGCCAATAAGTTCAAATCAGGGCTCATTTTGACCCACTTAGTCCCATTACGACCAATCAGGCTCATTAAGGAGATAAAAACCCATTATACCCATTAAGACCAAAATGAACTAATAGCGAAGAATTTCAGATCTCCATGACTCGTTATACCTCTATTAGAGCCCATAAAGTCCAATCGGGCTCATTATGACCCACTTAGTCAAATTACGAACAATGAGACTTGGTAAGAAGACACAAAACCATTATACCCACTAAGACCAAAATGAACCAAAAACGAAGCATTATAGAAAACTATGATTCGTTATACCTCAATTAGAGACAATAAAGTTAAATCGGACTCATTATGGCCCACTTAGTCCTATTATTACCAATTAGACTCGGTAAGGAGACAAACCCATTATACCCACTAAGACCAAAATGAACCAATTATGAGCCATTATGGATCACTTAGACCCGTTTTACCTCAATTAGAGCCAATAAGGTTAAATCAGACTCATTATGACCCACTTTGTCCCATTACGACCAATCAGGCTCAATAAGGTGACAAAAACCCACATACTCCTATTACGAACAATTAGACTCCTTAGAGAGACACAAACATATTATACCCGCAAAGAAAAAAAAAGAACCAATTATGAGCCATTACGGACAACTTACACCCGTCATACCTCAATTAGAGCCAATAAGGTCAAATTAGAGTCATTATTACCCACTTAGTCCCATTACGACCAATCATACCCACAAAGACCAAAATGACCCAATAGCTGCAGCATTTCGAACCACTATGACTCGTTAGAGCTCAATTAGAGCCATTAAAGTAAAATCAGACTCTTTTAGACCCATTTAGTCCTAGTACGAAGAATAAGACTCGTTAAGGAGACACAAACCAATTATACACACTAAGACCAAAATGATCCAATAACGAGCATTACAGATAACTACGACCCGTTATACCTCAATTGGAGCCAATAAGGTCAAATCGTACTCATTATGACCCACATAGTCCCATTACGGCTAATTAGACTCGTTATGGAGACACAAACCCATTATATGCACTAAGACCAAGATGTACCAGTTACGAGTCACAACATACCACTTAGACCTGTTATACCTTATTTGGAGCCAATAAGGTCAAATTAGGCTCATTTTGACCCACTTAGTCTCATCACGACCAATCAGACTTAATAAGGAGACGTTAACCCATTACATCCAATACGACCAAAATGAACCAATACCGAAGCAATACAGACCATTATGGCCCGTTATTCCTCAAATAGAGCCATTAAGGTCAAATAGGACTCATTACGACCCACTTAGTCTAATTATGTACGATGAGACTTGTTAAAGAGACACAAATCCCTTACACCCACTAAGACCCAAATGAACCAATAGCGAAGAATTACGCACCACTATGACCCATTATGCCTCCATTAGAGCGAACAATTTCAAATCGGACTCAGTTTCACCCACTGAGTCCTATTACGACCAATTAGACTCGTTAAGGAGACACAAACCCATTATACCCACTAAGCCCAAAATGAACCAATAGTGAAACATTACGAACCACTATGACTCGTTATACCTCAATTAGAGCCAATAAGGTCAAATGGGACTCATTATGGCCCACTTAGTCTAATTATGAACAATGTGACTCCTTAAGGAGACACAAATCCATTATAGCCATCAAGATCAAAATGAACCACTAACGAAGCATTACGGACCACTATGACCCGTTATAGTTCAATTAGAGACAATAAGGTCAAATCAGACTCATTATGACCCACATAGTCGTATTACGAACAATTAGACTCGTTAAGGGGACACAAACCTATTATACTCACTAAGACTAAAATGAACCAATTATGAGCCATTACGGACCACTAAGATCCGTTATAAGTCAAGTAGAGCAAAAAACTTCAAATCAGACTCATTATACCCACTAAGACCAAGTTGAACCAATTACGAGCCATTACGGACCCCTTAGACGTTATTCCTCATTTAGGGCCAATAAGTTCAAATCAGGGCCCATTTTGACCCACTTAGTCCCATTACGACCAATCAGGCTCATTAACGAGACAAAAACCCATTATACCCATTAAGACCAAAATGAACTAATAGCGAAAAATTTCATATCTCCATGACTCGTTATACCTCTATTAGAGCCCATAAAGTCCAATCGGGCTCATTATGACCCACTTAGTCAAATTACGAACAATGAGACTTGGTAAGAAGACACAAAACCATTATACCCACTAAGACCAAAATGAACCAAAAACGAAGCATTATAGACAACTATGATTCGTTATACCTCAATTAGAGACAATAAAGTTAAATCGGACTCATTATGGCCCACTTAGTCCTATTATTACCAATTAGACTCGGTAAGGAGACAAACCCATTATACCCACTAAGACCAAAATGAACCAATTATGAGCCATTATGGATCACTTAGACCCGTTTTACCTCAATTAGAGCCAATAAGGTTAAATCAGACTCATTATGACCCACTTTGTCCCATTACGACCAATCAGGCTCAATAAGGAGACAAAAACCCACATACTCCTATTACGAACAATTAGACTCCTTAGAGAGACACAAACATATTATACCCGCAAAGAAAAAAAAAGAACCAATTATGAGCCATTACGGACAACTTACACCCGTCATACCTCAATTAGAGCCAATAAGGTCAAATTAGAGTCATTTAATACCCACTTAGTCCCATTACGACCAATCATACCCACAAAGACCAAAATGACCCAATAGCTGCAGCATTTCGAACCACTATGACCCGTTATAGCTCAATTAGAGCCATTAAAGTCAAATCAGACTCTTTTAGACCCATTTAGTCCTAGTACGAAGAATAAGACTCGTTAAGGAGACACAAACCAATTATACACACTAAGACCAAAATGATCCAATAACGAGCATTACAGATAACTACGACCCGTTATACCTCAATTGGAGCCAATAAGGTCAAATCGTACTCATTATGACCCACATAGTCCCATTACGGCTAATTAGACTCGTTATGGAGACACAAACCCATTATATGCACTAAGACCAAGATGTACCAGTTACGAGTCACAACATACCACTTAGACCTGTTATACCTTATTTGGAGCCAATAAGGTCAAATTAGGCTCATTTTGACCCACTTAGTCTCATCACGACCAATCAGACTTAATAAGGAGACGTTAACCCATTACATCCAATACGACCAAAATGAACCAATACCGAAGCAGACCATTATGGCCCGTTATTCCTCAAATAGAGCCATTAAGGTCAAATAGGACTCATTACGACCCACTTAGTCTAATTATGTACGATGAGACTTGTTAAAGAGACACAAATCCCTTACACCCACTAAGACCCAAATGAACCAATAGCGAAGAATTACGCACCACTATGACCCATTATGCCTCCATTAGAGCGAACAATGTCAAATCGGACTCAGTTTCACCCACTGAGTCCTATTACGACCAATTAGACTCGTTAAGGAGACACAAACCCATTATACCCACTAAGCCCAAAATGAACCAATAGTGAAACATTACGAACCACTATGACTCGTTATACCTCAATTAGAGCCAATAAGGTCAAATGGGACTCATTATGGCCCACTTAGTCTAATTATGAACAATGTGACTCCTTAAGGAGACACAAATCCATTATAGCCATCAAGATCAAAATGAACCACTAACGAAGCATTACGGACCACTATGACCCGTTATACTTCAATTAGAGACAATAAGGTCAAATCAGACTCATTATGACCCACATAGTCGTATTACGAACAATTAGACTCGTTAAGGGGACACAAACCTATTATACTCACTAAGACTAAAATGAACCAATTATGAGCCATTACGGACCACTAAGATCCGTTATAAGTCAAGTAGAGCAAAAAACTTCAAATCAGACTCATTATACCCACTAAGACCAAGTTGAACCAATTACGAGCCATTACGGACCCCTTAGACGTTATTCCTCATTTAGGGCCAATAAGTTCAAATCAGGGCTCATTTTGACCCACTTAGTCCCATTACGACCAATCAGGCTCATTAAGGAGACAAAAACCCATTATTATACCCATTAAGACCAAAATGAACTAATAGCGAAGAATTTCATATCTCCATGACTCGTTATACCTCTATTAGAGCCCATAAAGTCCAATCGGGCTCATTATGACCCACTTAGTCAAATTACGAACAATGAGACTTGGTAAGAAGACACAAAACCATTATACCCACTAAGACCAAAATGAACCAAAAACGAAGCATTATAGACAAGTATGATTCGTTATACCTTAATTAGAGACAATAAAGTTAAATCGGACTCATTATGGCCCACTTAGTCCTATTATTACCAATTAGACTCGGTAAGGAGACAAACCCATTATACCCACTAAGACCAAAATGAACCAATTATGAGCCATTATGGATCACTTAGACCCGTTTTACCTCAATTAGAGCCAATAAGGTTAAATCAGACTCATTATGACCCACTTTGTCCCATTACGACCAATCAGGCTCAATAAGGAGACAAAAACCCACATACTCCTATTACGAACAATTAGACTCCTTAGAGAGACACAAACATATTATACCCGCAAAGAAAAAAAAAGAACCAATTATGAGCCATTACGGACAACTTACACCCGTCATACCTCAATTAGAGCCAATAAGGTCAAATTAGAGTCATTATTACCCACTTAGTCCCATTACGACCAATCATACCCACAAAGACCAAAATGACTCAATAGCTGCAGCATTTCGAACCACTATGACCCGTTATAGCTCAATTAGAGCCATTAAAGTCAAATCAGACTCTTTTAGACCCATTTAGTCCTAGTACGAAGAATAAGACTCGTTAAGGAGACACAGACCAATTATACACACTAAGACCAAAATGATCCAATAACGAGCATTACAGATAACTACTACCCGTTATACCTCAATTGGAGCCAATAAGGTCAAATCGTACTCATTATGACCCACATAGTCCCATTACGGCTAATTAGACTCGTTATGGAGACACAAACCCATTATATGCACTAAGACCAAGATGTACCAGTTACGAGTCACAACATACCACTTAGACCAAACCTTATTTAGAGCCAATAAGGTCAAATTAGGCTCATTTTGACCCACTTAGTCTCATCACGACCAATCAGACTTAATAAGGAGACGTTAACCCATTACATCCAATACGACCAAAATGAACCAATACCGAAGCAATACAGACCATTATGGCCCGTTATACCTCAAATAGAGCCATTAAGGTCAAATAGGACTCATTACGACCCACTTAGTCTAATTATGTACGATGAGACTTGTTAAAGAGACACAAATCCCTTACACCCACTAAGACCCAAATGAACCAATAGCGAAGAATTACGCACCACTATGACCCATTATGCCTCCATTAGAGCGAACAATGTCAAATCGGACTCAGTTTCACCCACTGAGTCCTATTACGGCCAATTAGACTCGTTAAGGAGACACAAACCCATTATACCCACTAAGCCCAAAATGAACCAGTAGTGAAACATTACGAACCACTATGACTCGTTATACCTCAATTAGAGCCAATAAGGTCAAATGGGACTCATTATGGCCCACTTAGTCTAATTATGAACAACGTGACTCCTTAAGGAGACACAAATCCATTATAGCCATCAAGATCAAAATGAACCACTAACGAAGCATTACGGACCACTATGACCCGTTATACTTCAATTAGAGACAATAAGGTCAAATCAGACTCATTATGACCCACATAGTCGTATTACGAACAATTAGACTCGTTAAGGGGACACAAACCTATTATACTCACTAAGACTAAAATGAACCAATTATGAGCCATTACGGGCCACTAAGATCCGTTATAAGTCAAGTAGAGCAAAAAACTTCAAATCAGACTCATTATACCCACTAAGACCAAGTTGAACCAATTACGAGCCATTACGGACCCCTTAGACGTTATTCCTCATTTAGGGCCAATAAGTTCAAATCAGGGCTCATTTTGACCCACTTAGTCCCATTACGACCAATCAGGCTCATTAAGGAGACAAAAACCCATTATACCCATTAAGACCAAAATGAACTAATAGCGAAGAATTTCAGATCTCCATGACTCGTTATACCTCAATTAGAGCCCATAAAGTCCAATCGGGCTCATTATGACCCACTTAGTCAAATTACGAACAATGAGACTTGGTAAGAAGACACAAAACCATTATACCCACTAAGACCAAAATGAACCAAAAACGAAGCATTATAGACAACTATGATTCGTTATACCTCAATTAGAGACAATAAAGTTAAATCGGACTCATTATGGCCCACTTAGTCCTATTATTACCAATTAGACTCGGTAAGGAGACAAACCCATTATACCCACTAAGACCAAAATGAACCAATTATGAGCCATTATGGATCACTTAGACCCGTTTTACCTCAATTAGAGCCAATAAGGTTAAATCAGACTCATTATGACCCACTTTGTCCCATTACGACCAATCAGGCTCAATAAGAAGACAAAAGCCCACATACTCCTATTACTAACAATTAGACTCCTTAGAGAGACACAAACATATTATACCCGCAAAGAAAAAAAAAGAACCAATTATGAGCCATTACGGACAACTTATACCCGTTATACCTCAATTAGAGCAAATAAGGTCAAATTAGAGTCATTATTACCCACTTAGTCCCATTACGACCAATCATACCCACAAAGACCAAAATGACCCAATAGCTGCAGCATTTCGAACCACTATGACCCGTTATAGCTCAATTAGAGCCATTAAAGTCAAATCAGACTCTTTTAGACCCATTTAGTCCTAGTACGAAGAATAAGACTCGTTAAGGAGACACAAACCAATTATACACACTAAGACCAAAATGATCCAATAACGAGCATTACAGATAACTACGACCCGTTATACCTCAATTGGAGCCAATAATGTCAAATCGTACTCATTATGACCCACATAGTCCCATTACGGCTAATTAGACTCGTTATGGAGACACAAACCCATTATATGCACTAAGACCAAGATGTACCAGTTACGAGTCACAACATACCACTTAGACCTGTTATACCTTATTTAGAGCCAATAAGGTCAAATTAGGCTCATTTTGACCCACTTAGTCTCATCACGACCAATCAGACTTAATAAGGAGACGTTAACCCATTACATCCAATACGACCAAAATGAACCAATACCGAAGCAATATACAGACCATTATGGCCCGTTATACCTCAAATAGAGCCATTAAGGTCAAATAGGACTCATTACGACCCACTTATTCTAATTATGTACGATGAGACTTGTTAAAGAGACACAAATCCCTTACACCCACTAAGACCCAAATGAACCAATAGCGAAGAATTACGCACCACTATGACCCATTATGCCTCCATTAGAGCGAACAATGTCAAATCAGACTCAGTTTCACCCACTGAGTCCTATTACGGCCAATTAGACTCGTTAAGGCGACACAAATCCATTATACCCACTAAGCCCAAAATGAACCAGTAGTGAAACATTACGAACCACTATGACTCGTTATACCTCAATTAGAGCCAATAAGGTCAAATGGGACTCATTATGGCCCACTTAGTCTAATTATGAACAATGTGACTCCTTAAGGAGACACAAATCCATTATAGCCATCAAGATCAAAATGAACCACTAACGAAACATTACGGACCACTATGACCCGTTATACTTCAATTAGAGACAATAAGGTCAAATCAGACTCATTATGACCCACATAGTCGTATTACGAACAATTAGACTCGTTAAGGGGACACAAACCTATTATACTCACTAAGACTAAAATGAACCAATTATGAGCCATTACGGACCACTAAGATCCGTTATAAGTCAAGTAGAGCAAAAAACTTCAAATCAGACTCATTATACCCACTAAGACCAAGTTGAACCAATTACGAGCCATTACGGACCCCTTAGACGTTATTCCTCATTTAGGGCCAATAAGTTCAAATCAGGGCTCATTTTGACCCACTTAGTCCCATTACGACCAATCAGGCTCATTAAGGAGACAAAAACCCATTATACCCATTAAGACCAAAATGAACTAATAGCAAAGAATTTCAGATCTCCATGACTCGTTATACCTCTATTAGAGCCCATAAAGTCCAATCGGGCTCATTATGACCCACTTAGTCAAATTACGAACAATGAGACTTGGTAAGAAGACACAAAACCATTATACCCACTAAGACCAAAATGAACCAAAAACGAAGCATTATAGACAACTATGATTCGTTATACCTCAATTAGAGACAATAAAGTTAAATCGGACTCATTATGGCCCACTTAGTCCTATTATTACCAATTAGACTCGGTAAGGAGACAAACCCATTATACCCACTAAGACCAAAATGAACCAATTATGAGCCATTATGGATCACTTAGACCCGTTTTACCTCAATTAGAGCCAATAAGGTTAAATCATACTCATTATGACCCACTTTGTCCCATTACGACCAATCAGGCTCAATAAGGAGACAAAAACCCACATACTCCTATTACGAACAATTAGACTCCTTAGAGAGACACAAACATATTATACCCGCAAAGAAAAAAAAAAGAACCAATTATGAGCCATTACGGACAACTTACACCCGTTATACCTCAATTAGAGCCAATAAGGTCAAATTAGAGTCATTATTACCCACTTAGTCCCATTACGACCAATCATACCCACAAAGACCAAAATGACCCAATAGCTGCAGCATTTCGACCCACTATGACCCGTTATAGCTCAATTAGAGCCATTAAAGTCAAATCAGACTCTTTTTGACCCATTTAGTCCTAGTACGAAGAATAAGACTCGTTAAGGAGACACAAACCAATTATACACACTAAGACCAAAATGATCCAATAACGAGCATTACAGATAACTACGACCCGTTATACCTCAATTGGAGCCAATAAGGTCAAATCGTACTCATTATGACCCACATAGTCCCATTACGGCTAATTAGACTCGTTATGGAGACACAAACCCATTATATGCACTAAGACCAAGATGTACCAGTTACGAGTCACAACATACCACTTAGACCAAACCTTATTTAGAGCCAATAAGGTCAAATTAGGCTCATTTTGACCCACTTAGTCTCATCACGACCAATCAGACTTAATAAGGAGACGTTAACCCATTACATCCAATACGACCAAAATGAACCAATACCGAAGAAATACAGACCATTATGGCCCGTTATACCTCAAATAGAGCCATTAAGGTCCAATAGGACTCATTACGACCCACTTAGTCTAATTATGTACGATGAGACTTGTTAAAGAGACACAAATCCCTTACACCCACTAAGACCCAAATGAACCAATAGCGAAGAATTACGCTCCACTATGACCCATTATGCCTCCATTAGAGCGAACAATGTCAAATCGGACTCAGTTTCACCCACTGAGTCCTATTACGACCAATTAGACTCGTTAAGGAGACACAAACCCATTATACCCACTAAGCCCAAAATGAACCAATAGTGAAACATTACGAACCACTATGACTCGTTATACCTCAATTAGAGCCAATAAGGTCAAATGGGACTCATTATGGCCCACTTAGTCTAATTATGAACAATGTGACTCCTTAAGGAGACACAAATCCATTATAGCCATCAAGATCAAAATGAACCACTAACGAAGAATTACGGACCACTATGACCCGTTATACTTCAATTACAGACAATAAGGTCAAATCAGACTCATTATGACCCACATAGTCGTATTACGATCAATTAGACTCGTTAAGGGGACACAAACCTATTATACTCACTAAGACTAAAATGAACCAATTATGAGCCATTACGGACCACTAAGATCCGTTATAAGTCAAGTAGAGCAAAAAACTTCAAATCAGACTCATTATACCCACTAAGACCATGTTGAACCAATTACGAGCCATTACGGACCTTTAGACGTTATTCCTCATTTAGGGCCAATAAGTTCAAATCAGGGCTCATTTTGACCCACTTAGTCCCATTACGACCAATCAGGCTCATTAAGGAGACAAAAACCCATTATACCCATTAAGACCAAAATGAACTAATAGCGAAGAATTTCAGATCTCCATGACTCGTTATACCTCTATTAGAGCCCATAAAGTCCAATCGGGCTCATTGTGACCCACTTAGTCAAATTACGAACAATGAGACTTGGTAAGAAGACACAAAACCATTATACCCACTAAGACCAAAATGAACCAAAAACGAAGCATTATAGACAACTATGATTCGTTATACCTCAATTAGAGACAATAAAGTTAAATCGGACTCATTATGGCCCACTTAGTCCTATTATTACCAATTAGACTCGGTAAGGAGACAAACCCATTATACCCACTAAGACCAAAATGAACCAATTATGAGCCATTATGGATCACTTAGACCCGTTTTACCTCAATTAGAGCCAATAAGGTTAAATCAGACTCATTATGACCCACTTTGTCCCATTACGACCAATCAGGCTCAATAAGGAGACAAAAACCCACATACTCCTATTACGAACAATTAGACTCCTTAGAGAGACACAAACATATTATACCCGCAAAGAAAAAAAAAAGAACCAATTATGAGCCATTACGGACAACTTACACCCGTCATACCTCAATTAGAGCCAATAAGGTCAAATTAGAGTCATTATTACCCACTTAGTCCCATTACGACCAATCATACCCACAAAGACCAAAATGACCCAATAGCTGCAGCATTTCGACCCACTATGACCCGTTATAGCTCAATTAGAGCCATTAAAGTCAAATCAGACTCTTTTTGACCCATTTAGTCCTAGTACGAAGAATAAGACTCGTTAAGGAGACACAAACCAATTATACACACTAAGACCAAAATGATCCAATAACGAGCATTACAGATAACTACGACCCGTTATACCTCAATTGGAGCCAATAAGGTCAAATCGTACTCATTATGACCCACATAGTCCCATTACGGCTAATTAGACTCGTTATGGAGACACAAACCCATTATATGCACTAAGACCAAGATGTACCAGTTACGAGTCACAACATACCACTTAGACCAAACCTTATTTAGAGCCAATAAGGTCAAATTAGGCTCATTTTGACCCACTTAGTCTCATCACGACCAATCAGACTTAATAAGGAGACGTTAACCCATTACATCCAATACGACCAAAATGAACCAATACCGAAGAAATACAGACCATTATGGCCCGTTATACCTCAAATAGAGCCATTAAGGTCCAATAGGACTCATTACGACCCACTTAGTCTAATTATGTACGATGAGACTTGTTAAAGAGACACAAATCCCTTACACCCACTAAGACCCAAATGAACCAATAGCGAAGAATTACGCACCACTTTGACCCATTATGCCTCCATTACAGCGAACAATGTCAAATCGGACTCAGATTCACCCACTGAGTCCTATTACGACCAATTAGACTCGTTAAGGAGACACAAACCCATTATACCCACTAAGCCCAAAATGAACCAATAGTGAAACATTACGAACCACTATGACTCGTTATACCTCAATTAGAGCCAATAAGGTCAAATGGGACTCATTATGGCCCACTTAGTCTAATTATGAACAATGTGACTCCTTAAGGAGACACAAATCCATTATAGCCATCAAGATCAAAATGAACCACTAACGAAGCATTACGGACCACTATGACCCGTTATACTTCAATTAGAGACAATAAGGTCAAATCAGACTCATTATGACCCACATAGTCGTATTACGAACAATTAGACTCGTTAAGGGGACACAAACCTATTATACTCACTAAGACTAAAATGAACCAATTATGAGCCATTACGGACCACTAAGATCCGTTATAAGTCAAGTAGAGCAAAAAACTTCAAATCAGACTCATTATACCCACTAAGACCATGTTGAACCAATTACGAGCCATTACGGACCTTTAGACGTTATTCCTCATTTAGGGCCAATAAGTTCAAATCAGGGCTCATTTTGACCCACTTAGTCCCATTACGACCAATCAGGCTCATTAAGGAGACAAAAACCCATTATACCCATTAAGACCAAAATAAACTAATAGCGAAGAATTTCAGATCTCCATGACTCGTTATACCTCTATTAGAGCCCATAAATTCCAATCGGGCTCATTGTGACCCACTTAGTCAAATTACGAACAATGAGACTTGGTAAGAAGACACAAAACCATTATACCCACTAAGACCAAAATGAACCAAAAACGAAGCATTATAGACAACTATGATTCGTTATACCTCAATTAGAGACAATAAAGTTAAATCGGACTCATTATGGCCCACTTAGTCCTATTATTACCAATTAGACTCGGTAAGGAGACAAACCCATTATACCCACTAAGACCAAAATGAACCAATTATGAGCCATTATGGATCACTTAGACCCGTTTTACCTCAATTAGAGCCAATAAGGTTAAATCAGACTCATTATGACCCACTTTGTCCCATTACGACCAATCAGGCTCAATAAGGAGACAAAAACCCACATACTCCTATTACGAACAATTAGACTCCTTAGAGAGACACAAACATATTATACCCGCAAAGAAAAAAAAAAGAACCAATTATGAGCCATTACGGACAACTTACACCCGTCATACCTCAATTAGAGCCAATAAGGTCAAATTAGAGTCATTATTACCCACTTAGTCCCATTACGACCAATCATACCCACAAAGACCAAAATGACCCAATAGCTGCAGCATTTCGAACCACTATGACCCGTTATAGCTCAATTAGAGCCATTAAAGTCAAATCAGACTCTTTTAGACCCATTTAGTCCTAGTACGAAGAATAAGACTCGTTAAGGAGACACAAACCAATTATACACACTAAGACCAAAATGATCCAATAACGAGCATTACAGATAACTACGACCCGTTATACCTCAATTGGAGCCAATAAGGTCAAATCGTACTCATTATGACCCACATAGTCCCATTACGGCTAATTAGACTCGTTATGGAGACACAAACCCATTATATGCACTAAGACCAAGATGTACCAGTTACGAGTCACAACATACCACTTAGACCTGTTATACCTTATTTGGAGCCAATAAGGTCAAATTAGGCTCATTTTGACCCACTTAGTCTCATCACGACCAATCAGACTTAATAAGGAGACGTTAAAACCATTACATCCAATACGACCAAAATGAACCAATACCGAAGCAATACAGACCATTATGGCCCGTTATTCCTCAAATAGAGCCATTAAGGTCAAATAGGACTCATTACGACCCACTTAGTCTAATTATGTACGATGAGACTTGTTAAAGAGACACAAATCCCTTACACCCACTAAGACCCAAATGAACCAATAGCGAAGAATTACGCACCACTTTGACCCATTATGCCTCCATTACAGCGAACAATGTCAAATCGGACTCAGATTCACCCACTGAGTCCTATTACGACCAATTAGACTCGTTAAGGAGACACAAACCCATTATACCCACTAAGCCCAAAATGAACCAATAGTGAAACATTACGAACCACTATGACTCGTTATACCTCAATTAGAGCCAATAAGGTCAAATGGGACTCATTATGGCCCACTTAGTCTAATTATGAACAATGTGACTCCTTAAGGAGACACAAATCCATTATAGCCATCAAGATCAAAATGAACCACTAACGAAGCATTACGGACCACTATGACCCGTTATACTTCAATTAGAGACAATAAGGTCAAATCAGACTCATTATGACCCACATAGTCGTATTACGAACAATTAGACTCGTTAAGGGGACACAAACCTATTATACTCACTAAGACTAAAATGAACCAATTATGAGCCATTACGGACCACTAAGATCCGTTATAAGTCAAGTAGAGCAAAAAACTTCAAATCAGACTCATTATACCCACTAAGACCAAGTTGAACCAATTACGAGCCATTACGGACCCCTTAGACGTTATTCCTCATTTAGGGCCAATAAGTTCAAATCAGTCTCATTTTGACCCACTTAGTCCCATTACGACCAATCAGGCTCATTAAGGAGACAAAAACCCATTATACCCATTAAGACCAAAATGAACTAATAGCGAAGAATTTCAGATCTCCATGACTCGTTATACCTCTATTAGAGCCCATATAGTCCAATCGGGCTCATTATGACCCACTTAGTCAAATTACGAACAATGAGACTTGGTAAGAAGACACAAAACCATTATACCCACTAAGACCAAAATGAACCAAAAACGAAGCATTATAGACAACTATGATTCGTTATACCTCAATTAGAGACAATAAAGTTAAATCGGACTCATTATGGCCCACTTAGTCCTATTATTACCAATTAGACTCGGTAAGGAGACAAACCCATTATACCCACTAAGACCAAAATGAACCAATTATGAGCCATTATGGATCACTTAGACCCGTTTTACCTCAATTAGAGCCAATAAGGTTAAATCAGACTCATTATGACCCACTTTGTCCCATTACGACCAATCAGGCTCAATAAGGAGACAAAAACCCACATACTCCTATTACCAACAATTAGACTCCTTAGAGAGACACAAACATATTATACCCGCAAAGAAAAAAAAAGAACCAATTATGAGCCATTACGGACAACTTACACCCGTCATACCTCAATTAGAGCCAATAAGGTCAAATTAGAGTCATTATTACCCACTTAGTCCCCCATTACGACCAATCATACCCACAAAGACCAAAATGACCCAATAGCTGCAGCATTTCGAACCACTATGACCCGTTATAGCTCAATTAGAGCCATTAAAGTCAAATCAGACTCTTTTAGACCCATTTAGTCCTAGTACGAAGAATAAGACTCGTTAAGGAGACACAAACCAATTATACACACTAAGACCAAAATGATCCAATAACGAGCATTACAGATAACTACGACCCGTTATACCGCAATTGGAGCCAATAAGGTCAAATCGTACTCATTATGACCCACATAGTCCCATTACGGCTAATTAGACTCGTTATGGAGACACAAACCCATTATATGCACTAAGACCAAGATGTACCAGTTACGAGTCACAACATACCACTTAGACCTGTTATACCTTATTTGGAGCCAATAAGGTCAAATTAGGCTCATTTTGACCCACTTAGTCTCATCACGACCAATCAGACTTAATAAGGAGACGTTAACCCATTACATCCAATACGACCAAAATGAACCAATACCGAAGCAATACAGACCATTATGGCCCGTTATTCCTCAAATAGAGCCATTAAGGTCAAATAGGACTCATTACGACCCACTTAGTCTAATTATGTACGATGAGACTTGTTAAAGAGACACAAATCCCTTACACCCACTAAGACCCAAATGAACCAATAGCGAAGAATTACGCACCACTATGACCCATTATGCCTCCATTACAGCGAACAATGTCAAATCGGACTCAGATTCACCCACTGAGTCCTATTACGACCAATTAGACTCGTTAAGGAGACACAAACCCATTATACCCACTAAGCCCAAAATGAACCAATAGTGAAACATTACGAACCACTATGACTCGTTATACCTCAATTAGATCCAATAAGGTCAAATGGTCCATTATGGCCCACTTAGTCTAATTATGAACAATGTGACTCCTTAAGGAGACACAAATCCATTATAGCCATCAAGATCAAAATGAACCACTAACGAAGCATTACGGACCACTATGACCCGTTATACTTCAATTAGAGACAATAAGGTCAAATCAGACTCATTATGACCCACATAGTCGTATTACGAACAATTAGACTCGTTAAGGGGACACAAACCTATTATACTCACTAAGACTAAAATGAACCAATTATGAGCCATTACGGACCACTAAGATCCGTTATAAGTCAAGTAGAGCAAAAAACTTCAAATCAGACTCATTATACCCACTAAGACCAAGTTGAACCAATTACGAGCCATTACGGACCCCTTAGACGTTATTCCTCATTTAGGGCCAATAAGTTCAAATCAGGGCTCATTTTGACCCACTTAGTCCCATTACGACCAATCAGGCTCATTAAGGAGACAAAAACCCATTATACCCATTAAGACCAAAATGAACTAATAGCGAAGAATTTCAGATCTCCATGACTCGTTATACCTCTATTAGAGCCCATAAAGTCCAATCGGGATCATTATGACCCACTTAGTCAAATTACGAACAATGAGACTTGGTAAGAAGACACAAAACCATTATACCCACTAAGACCAAAATGAACCAAAAACGAAGCATTATAGACAACTATGATTCGTTATACCTCAATTAGAGACAATAAAGTTAAATCGGACTCATTATGGCCCACTTAGTCCTATTATTACCAATTAGACTCGGTAAGGAGACAAACCCATTATACCCACTAAGACCAAAATGAACCAATTATGAGCCATTATGGATCACTTAGACCCGTTTTACCTCAATTAGAGCCAATAAGGTTAAATCAGACTCATTATGACCCACTTTGTCCCATTACGACCAATCAGGCTCAATAAGGAGACAAAAACCCACATACTCCTATTACCAACAATTAGACTCCTTAGAGAGACACAAACATATTATACCCGCAAAGAAAAAAAAAGAACCAATTATGAGCCATTACGGACAACTTACACCCGTCATACCTCAATTAGAGCCAATAAGGTCAAATTAGAGTCATTTAATACCCACTTAGTCCCATTACGACCAATCATACCCACAAAGACCAAAATGACCCAATAGCTGCAGCATTTCGAACCACTATGACCCGTTATAGCTCAATTAGAGCCATTAAAGTCAAATCAGACTCTTTTAGACCCATTTAGTCCTAGTACGAAGAATAAGACTCGTTAAGGAGACACAAACCAATTATACACACTAAGACCAAAATGATCCAATAACGAGCATTACAGATAACTACGACCCGTTATACCTCAATTGGAGCCAATAAGGTCAAATCGTACTCATTATGACCCACATAGTCCCATTATGGCTAATTAGACTCGTTATGGAGACACAAACCCATTATATGCAATAAGACCAAGATGTACCAGTTACGAGTCACAACATACCACTTAGACCTGTTATACCTTATTTGGAGCCAATAAGGTCAAATTAGGCTCATTTTGACCCACTTAGTCTCATCACGACCAATCAGACTTAATAAGGAGACGTTAACCCATTACATCCAATACGACCAAAATGAACCAATACCGAAGCAGACCATTATGGCCCGTTATTCCTCAAATAGAGCCATTAAGGTCAAATAGGACTCATTACGACCCACTTAGTCTAATTATGTACGATGAGACTTGTTAAAGAGACACAAATCCCTTACACCCACTAAGACCCAAATGAACCAATAGCGAAGAATTACGCACCACTTTGACCCATTATGCCTCCATTACAGCGAACAATGTCAAATCAGACTCAGATTCACCCACTGAGTCCTATTACGACCAATTAGACTCGTTAAGGAGACACAAACCCATTATACCCACTAAGCCCAAAATGAACCAATAGTGAAACATTACGAACCACTATGACTCGTTATACCTCAATTAGAGCCAATAAGGTCAAATGGGACTCATTATGGCCCACTTAGTCTAATTATGAACAATGTGACTCCTTAAGGAGACACAAATCCATTATAGCCATCAAGATCAAAATGAACCACTAACGAAGCATTACGGACCACTATGACCCGTTATACTTCAATTAGAGACAATAAGGTCAAATCAGACTCATTATGACCCACATAGTCGTATTACGAACAATTAGACTCGTTAAGGGGACACAAACCTATTATACTCACTAAGACTAAAATGAACCAATTATGAGCCATTACGGACCACTAAGATCCGTTATAAGTCAAGTAGAGCAAAAAACTTCAAATCAGACTCATTATACCCACTAAGACCAAGTTGAACCAATTACGAGCCATTACGGACCCCTTAGACGTTATTCCTCATTTAGGGCCAATAAGTTCAAATCAATCTCATTTTGACCCACTTAGTCCCATTACGACCAATCAGGCTCATTAAGGAGACAAAAACCCATTATACCCATTAAGACCAAAATGAACTAATAGCGAAGAATTTCAGATCTCCATGACTCTTTATACCTCTATTAGAGCCCATAAAGTCCAATCGGGCTCATTATGACCCACTTAGTCAAATTACGAGCAATGAGACTTGGTAAGAAGACACAAAACCATTATACCCACTAAGACCAAAATGAACCAAAAACGAAGCATTATAGACAACTATGATTCGTTATACCTCAATTAGAGACAATAAAGTTAAATCGGACTCATTATGGCCCACTTAGTCCTATTATTACCAATTAGACTCGGTAAGGAGACAAACCCATTATACCCACTAAGACCAAAATGAACCAATTATGAGCCATTATGGATCACTTAGACCCGTTTTACCTCAATTAGAGCCAATAAGGTTAAATCAGACTCATTATGACCCACTTTGTCCCATTACGACCAATCAGGCTCAATAAGGAGACAAAAACCCACATACTCCTATTACCAACAATTAGACTCCTTAGAGAGACACAAACATATTATACCCGCAAAGAAAAAAAAAGAACCAATTATGAGCCATTACGGATAACTTACACCCGTCATACCTCAATTAGAGCCAATAAGGTCAAATTAGAGTCATTATTACCCACTTAGTCCCATTACGACCAATCATACCCACAAAGACCAAAATGACCCAATAGCTGCAGCATTTCGAACCACTATGACCCGTTATAGCTCAATTAGAGCCATTAAAGTCAAATCAGACTCTTTTAGACCCATTTAGTCCTAGTACGAAGAATAAGACTCGTTAAGGAGACACAAACCAATTATACACACTAAGACCAAAATGATCCAATAACGAGCATTACAGATAACTACGACCCGTTATACCTCAATTGGAGCCAATAAGGTCAAATCGTACTCATTATGACCCACATAGTCCCATTACGGCTAATTAGACTCGTTATGGAGACACAAACCCATTATATGCACTAAGACCAAGATGTACCAGTTACGAGTCACAACATACCACTTAGACCTGTTATACCTTATTTGGAGCCAATAAGGTCAAATTAGGCTCATTTTGACCCACTTAGTCTCATCACGACCAATCAGACTTAATAAGGAGACGTTAACCCATTACATCCAATACGACCAAAATGAACCAATACCGAAGCAATACAGACCATTATGGCCCGTTATTCCTCAAATAGAGCCATTAAGGTCAAATAGGACTCATTACGACCCACTTAGTCTAATTATGTACGATGAGACTTGTTAAAGAGACACAAATCCCTTACACCCACTAAGACCCAAATGAACCAATAGCGAAGAATTACGCACCACTATGACCCATTATGCCTCCATTACAGCGAACAATGTCAAATCGGACTCAGATTCACCCACTGAGTCCTATTACGACCAATTAGACTCGTTAAGGAGACACAAACCCATTATACCCACTAAGCCCAAAATGAACCAATAGTGAAACATTACGAACCACTATGACTCGTTATACCTCAATTAGATCCAATAAGGTCAAATGGTCCATTATGGCCCACTTAGTCTAATTATGAACAATGTGACTCCTTAAGGAGACACAAATCCATTATAGCCATCAAGATCAAAATGAACCACTAACGAAGCATTACGGACCACTATGACCCGTTATACTTCAATTAGAGACAATAAGGTCAAATCAGACTCATTATGACCCACATAGTCGTATTACGAACAATTAGACTCGTTAAGGGGACACAAACCTATTATACTCACTAAGACTAAAATGAACCAATTATGAGCCATTACGGACCACTAAGATCCGTTATAAGTCAAGTAGAGCAAAAAACTTCAAATCAGACTCATTATACCCACTAAGACCAAGTTGAACCAATTACGAGCCATTACGGACCCCTTAGACGTTATTCCTCATTTAGGGCCAATAAGTTCAAATCAGGGCTCATTTTGACCCACTTAGTCCCATTACGACCAATCAGGCTCATTAAGGAGACAAAAACCCATTATACCCATTAAGACCAAAATGAACTAATAGCGAAGAATTTCAGATCTCCATGACTCGTTATACCTCTATTAGAGCCCATAAAGTCCAATCGGGATCATTATGACCCACTTAGTCAAATTACGAACAATGAGACTTGGTAAGAAGACACAAAACCATTATACCCACTAAGACCAAAATGAACCAAAAACGAAGCATTATAGACAACTATGATTCGTTATACCTCAATTAGAGACAATAAAGTTAAATCGGACTCATTATGGCCCACTTAGTCCTATTATTACCAATTAGACTCGGTAAGGAGACAAACCCATTATACCCACTAAGACCAAAATGAACCAATTATGAGCCATTATGGATCACTTAGACCCGTTTTACCTCAATTAGAGCCAATAAGGTTAAATCAGACTCATTATGACCCACTTTGTCCCATTACGACCAATCAGGCTCAATAAGGAGACAAAAACCCACATACTCCTATTACGAACAATTAGACTCCTTAGAGAGACACAAACATATTATACCCGCAAAGAAAAAAAAAGAACCAATTATGAGCCATTACGGACAACTTACACCCGTCATACCTCAATTAGAGCCAATAAGGTCAAATTAGAGTCATTTAATACCCACTTAGTCCCATTACGACCAATCATACCCACAAAGACCAAAATGACCCAATAGCTGCAGCATTTCGAACCACTATGACCCGTTATAGCTCAATTAGAGCCATTAAAGTCAAATCAGACTCTTTTAGACCCATTTAGTCCTAGTACGAAGAATAAGACTCGTTAAGGAGACACAAACCAATTATACACACTAAGACCAAAATGATCCAATAACGAGCATTACAGATAACTACGACCCGTTATACCTCAATTGGAGCCAATAAGGTCAAATCGTACTCATTATGACCCACATAGTCCCATTATGGCTAATTAGACTCGTTATGGAGACACAAACCCATTATATGCACTAAGACCAAGATGTACCAGTTACGAGTCACAACATACCACTTAGACCTGTTATACCTTATTTGGAGCCAATAAGGTCAAATTAGGCTCATTTTGACCCACTTAGTCTCATCACGACCAATCAGACTTAATAAGGAGACGTTAACCCATTACATCCAATACGACCAAAATGAACCAATACCGAAGCAGACCATTATGGCCCGTTATTCCTCAAATAGAGCCATTAAGGTCAAATAGGACTCATTACGACCCACTTAGTCTAATTATGTACGATGAGACTTGTTAAAGAGACACAAATCCCTTACACCCACTAAGACCCAAATGAACCAATAGCGAAGAATTACGCACCACTTTGACCCATTATGCCTCCATTACAGCGAACAATGTCAAATCGGACTCAGATTCACCCACTGAGTCCTATTACGACCAATTAGACTCGTTAAGGAGACACAAACCCATTATACCCACTAAGCCCAAAATGAACCAATAGTGAAACATTACGAACCACTATGACTCGTTATACCTCAATTAGAGCCAATAAGGTCAAATGGGACTCATTATGGCCCACTTAGTCTAATTATGAACAATGTGACTCCTTAAGGAGACACAAATCCATTATAGCCATCAAGATCAAAATGAACCACTAACGAAGCATTACGGACCACTATGACCCGTTATACTTCAATTAGAGACAATAAGGTCAAATCAGACTCATTATGACCCACATAGTCGTATTACGAACAATTAGACTCGTTAAGGGGACACAAACCTATTATACTCACTAAGACTAAAATGAACCAATTATGAGCCATTACGGACCACTAAGATCCGTTATAAGTCAAGTAGAGCAAAAAACTTCAAATCAGACTCATTATACCCACTAAGACCAAGTTGAACCAATTACGAGCCATTACGGACCCCTTAGGCGTTATTCCTCATTTAGGGCCAATAAGTTCAAATCAGGGCTCATTTTGACCCACTTAGTCCCATTACGACCAATCAGGCTCATTAAGGAGATAAAAACCCATTATACCCATTAAGACCAAAATGAACTAATAGCGAAGAATTTCAGATCTCCATGACTCGTTATACCTCTATTAGAGCCCATAAAGTCCAATCGGGCTCATTATGACCCACTTAGTCAAATTACGAACAATGAGACTTGGTAAGAAGACACAAAACCATTATACCCACTAAGACCAAAATGAACCAAAAACGAAGCATTATAGAAAACTATGATTCGTTATACCTCAATTAGAGACAATAAAGTTAAATCGGACTCATTATGGCCCACTTAGTCCTATTATTACCAATTAGACTCGGTAAGGAGACAAACCCATTATACCCACTAAGACCAAAATGAACCAATTATGAGCCATTATGGATCACTTAGACCCGTTTTACCTCAATTAGAGCCAATAAGGTTAAATCAGACTCATTATGACCCACTTTGTCCCATTACGACCAATCAGGCTCAATAAGGTGACAAAAACCCACATACTCCTATTACGAACAATTAGACTCCTTAGAGAGACACAAACATATTATACCCGCAAAGAAAAAAAAAGAACCAATTATGAGCCATTACGGACAACTTACACCCGTCATACCTCAATTAGAGCCAATAAGGTCAAATTAGAGTCATTATTACCCACTTAGTCCCATTACGACCAATCATACCCACAAAGACCAAAATGACCCAATAGCTGCAGCATTTCGAACCACTATGACTCGTTATAGCTCAATTAGAGCCATTAAAGTCAAATCAGACTCTTTTAGACCCATTTAGTCCTAGTACGAAGAATAAGACTCGTTAAGGAGACACAAACCAATTATACACACTAAGACCAAAATGATCCAATAACGAGCATTACAGATAACTACGACCCGTTATACCTCAATTGGAGCCAATAAGGTCAAATCGTACTCATTATGACCCACATAGTCCCATTATGGCTAATTAGACTCGTTATGGAGACACAAACCCATTATATGCACTAAGACCAAGATGTACCAGTTACGAGTCACAACATACCACTTAGACCTGTTATACCTTATTTGGAGCCAATAAGGTCAAATTAGGCTCATTTTGACCCACTTAGTCTCATCACGACCAATCAGACTTAATAAGGAGACGTTAACCCATTACATCCAATACGACCAAAATGAACCAATACCGAAGCAGACCATTATGGCCCGTTATTCCTCAAATAGAGCCATTAAGGTCAAATAGGACTCATTACGACCCACTTAGTCTAATTATGTACGATGAGACTTGTTAAAGAGACACAAATCCCTTACACCCACTAAGACCCAAATGAACCAATAGCGAAGAATTACGCACCACTTTGACCCATTATGCCTCCATTACAGCGAACAATGTCAAATCGGACTCAGATTCACCCACTGAGTCCTATTACGACCAATTAGACTCGTTAAGGAGACACAAACCCATTATACCCACTAAGCCCAAAATGAACCAATAGTGAAACATTACGAACCACTATGACTCGTTATACCTCAATTAGAGCCAATAAGGTCAAATGGGACTCATTATGGCCCACTTAGTCTAATTATGAACAATGTGACTCCTTAAGGAGACACAAATCCATTATAGCCATCAAGATCAAAATGAACCACTAACGAAGCATTACGGACCACTATGACCCGTTATACTTCAATTAGAGACAATAAGGTCAAATCAGACTCATTATGACCCACATAGTCGTATTACGAACAATTAGACTCGTTAAGGGGACACAAACCTATTATACTCACTAAGACTAAAATGAACCAATTATGAGCCATTACGGACCACTAAGATCCGTTATAAGTCAAGTAGAGCAAAAAACTTCAAATCAGACTCATTATACCCACTAAGACCAAGTTGAACCAATTACGAGCCATTACGGACCCCTTAGGCGTTATTCCTCATTTAGGGCCAATAAGTTCAAATCAGGGCTCATTTTGACCCACTTAGTCCCATTACGACCAATCAGGCTCATTAAGGAGATAAAAACCCATTATACCCATTAAGACCAAAATGAACTAATAGCGAAGAATTTCAGATCTCCATGACTCGTTATACCTCTATTAGAGCCCATAAAGTCCAATCGGGCTCATTATGACCCACTTAGTCAAATTACGAACAATGAGACTTGGTAAGAAGACACAAAACCATTATACCCACTAAGACCAAAATGAACCAAAAACGAAGCATTATAGAAAACTATGATTCGTTATACCTCAATTAGAGACAATAAAGTTAAATCGGACTCATTATGGCCCACTTAGTCCTATTATTACCAATTAGACTCGGTAAGGAGACAAACCCATTATACCCACTAAGACCAAAATGAACCAATTATGAGCCATTATGGATCACTTAGACCCGTTTTACCTCAATTAGAGCCAATAAGGTTAAATCAGACTCATTATGACCCACTTTGTCCCATTACGACCAATCAGGCTCAATAAGGTGACAAAAACCCACATACTCCTATTACGAACAATTAGACTCCTTAGAGAGACACAAACATATTATACCCGCAAAGAAAAAAAAAGAACCAATTATGAGCCATTACGGACAACTTACACCCGTCATACCTCAATTAGAGCCAATAAGGTCAAATTAGAGTCATTATTACCCACTTAGTCCCATTACGACCAATCATACCCACAAAGACCAAAATGACCCAATAGCTGCAGCATTTCGAACCACTATGACTCGTTATAGCTCAATTAGAGCCATTAAAGTAAAATCAGACTCTTTTAGACCCATTTAGTCCTAGTACGAAGAATAAGACTCGTTAAGGAGACACAAACCAATTATACACACTAAGACCAAAATGATCCAATAACGAGCATTACAGATAACTACGACCCGTTATACCTCAATTGGAGCCAATAAGGTCAAATCGTACTCATTATGACCCACATAGTCCCATTACGGCTAATTAGACTCGTTATGGAGACACAAACCCATTATATGCACTAAGACCAAGATGTACCAGTTACGAGTCACAACATACCACTTAGACCTGTTATACCTTATTTGGAGCCAATAAGGTCAAATTAGGCTCATTTTGACCCACTTAGTCTCATCACGACCAATCAGACTTAATAAGGAGACGTTAACCCATTACATCCAATACGACCAAAATGAACCAATACCGAAGCAATACAGACCATTATGGCCCGTTATTCCTCAAATAGAGCCATTAAGGTCAAATAGGACTCATTACGACCCACTTAGTCTAATTATGTACGATGAGACTTGTTAAAGAGACACAAATCCCTTACACCCACTAAGACCCAAATGAACCAATAGCGAAGAATTACGCACCACTATGACCCATTATGCCTCCATTAGAGCGAACAATTTCAAATCGGACTCAGTTTCACCCACTGAGTCCTATTACGACCAATTAGACTCGTTAAGGAGACACAAACCCATTATACCCACTAAGCCCAAAATGAACCAATAGTGAAACATTACGAACCACTATGACTCGTTATACCTCAATTAGAGCCAATAAGGTCAAATGGGACTCATTATGGCCCACTTAGTCTAATTATGAACAATGTGACTCCTTAAGGAGACACAAATCCATTATAGCCATCAAGATCAAAATGAACCACTAACGAAGCATTACGGACCACTATGACCCGTTATAGTTCAATTAGAGACAATAAGGTCAAATCAGACTCATTATGACCCACATAGTCGTATTACGAACAATTAGACTCGTTAAGGGGACACAAACCTATTATACTCACTAAGACTAAAATGAACCAATTATGAGCCATTACGGACCACTAAGATCCGTTATAAGTCAAGTAGAGCAAAAAACTTCAAATCAGACTCATTATACCCACTAAGACCAAGTTGAACCAATTACGAGCCATTACGGACCCCTTAGACGTTATTCCTCATTTAGGGCCAATAAGTTCAAATCAGGGCCCATTTTGACCCACTTAGTCCCATTACGACCAATCAGGCTCATTAACGAGACAAAAACCCATTATACCCATTAAGACCAAAATGAACTAATAGCGAAAAATTTCATATCTCCATGACTCGTTATACCTCTATTAGAGCCCATAAAGTCCAATCGGGCTCATTATGACCCACTTAGTCAAATTACGAACAATGAGACTTGGTAAGAAGACACAAAACCATTATACCCACTAAGACCAAAATGAACCAAAAACGAAGCATTATAGACAACTATGATTCGTTATACCTCAATTAGAGACAATAAAGTTAAATCGGACTCATTATGGCCCACTTAGTCCTATTATTACCAATTAGACTCGGTAAGGAGACAAACCCATTATACCCACTAAGACCAAAATGAACCAATTATGAGCCATTATGGATCACTTAGACCCGTTTTACCTCAATTAGAGCCAATAAGGTTAAATCAGACTCATTATGACCCACTTTGTCCCATTACGACCAATCAGGCTCAATAAGGAGACAAAAACCCACATACTCCTATTACGAACAATTAGACTCCTTAGAGAGACACAAACATATTATACCCGCAAAGAAAAAAAAAGAACCAATTATGAGCCATTACGGACAACTTACACCCGTCATACCTCAATTAGAGCCAATAAGGTCAAATTAGAGTCATTTAATACCCACTTAGTCCCATTACGACCAATCATACCCACAAAGACCAAAATGACCCAATAGCTGCAGCATTTCGAACCACTATGACCCGTTATAGCTCAATTAGAGCCATTAAAGTCAAATCAGACTCTTTTAGACCCATTTAGTCCTAGTACGAAGAATAAGACTCGTTAAGGAGACACAAACCAATTATACACACTAAGACCAAAATGATCCAATAACGAGCATTACAGATAACTACGACCCGTTATACCTCAATTGGAGCCAATAAGGTCAAATCGTACTCATTATGACCCACATAGTCCCATTACGGCTAATTAGACTCGTTATGGAGACACAAACCCATTATATGCACTAAGACCAAGATGTACCAGTTACGAGTCACAACATACCACTTAGACCTGTTATACCTTATTTGGAGCCAATAAGGTCAAATTAGGCTCATTTTGACCCACTTAGTCTCATCACGACCAATCAGACTTAATAAGGAGACGTTAACCCATTACATCCAATACGACCAAAATGAACCAATACCGAAGCAGACCATTATGGCCCGTTATTCCTCAAATAGAGCCATTAAGGTCAAATAGGACTCATTACGACCCACTTAGTCTAATTATGTACGATGAGACTTGTTAAAGAGACACAAATCCCTTACACCCACTAAGACCCAAATGAACCAATAGCGAAGAATTACGCACCACTATGACCCATTATGCCTCCATTAGAGCGAACAATGTCAAATCGGACTCAGTTTCACCCACTGAGTCCTATTACGACCAATTAGACTCGTTAAGGAGACACAAACCCATTATACCCACTAAGCCCAAAATGAACCAATAGTGAAACATTACGAACCACTATGACTCGTTATACCTCAATTAGAGCCAATAAGGTCAAATAGGACTCATTATGGCCCACTTAGTCTAATTATGAACAATGTGACTCCTTAAGGAGACACAAATCCATTATAGCCATCAAGATCAAAATGAACCACTAACGAAGCATTACGGACCACTATGACCCGTTATACTTCAATTAGAGACAATAAGGTCAAATCAGACTCATTATGACCCACATAGTCGTATTACGAACAATTAGACTCGTTAAGGGGACACAAACCTATTATACTCACTAAGACTAAAATGAACCAATTATGAGCCATTACGGACCACTAAGATCCGTTATAAGTCAAGTAGAGCAAAAAACTTCAAATCAGACTCATTATACCCACTAAGACCAAGTTGAACCAATTACGAGCCATTACGGACCCCTTAGACGTTATTCCTCATTTAGGGCCAATAAGTTCAAATCAGGGCTCATTTTGACCCACTTAGTCCCATTACGACCAATCAGGCTCATTAAGGAGACAAAAACCCATTATTATACCCATTAAGACCAAAATGAACTAATAGCGAAGAATTTCATATCTCCATGACTCGTTATACCTCTATTAGAGCCCATAAAGTCCAATCGGGCTCATTATGACCCACTTAGTCAAATTACGAACAATGAGACTTGGTAAGAAGACACAAAACCATTATACCCACTAAGACCAAAATGAACCAAAAACGAAGCATTATAGACAAGTATGATTCGTTATACCTTAATTAGAGACAATAAAGTTAAATCGGACTCATTATGGCCCACTTAGTCCTATTATTACCAATTAGACTCGGTAAGGAGACAAACCCATTATACCCACTAAGACCAAAATGAACCAATTATGAGCCATTATGGATCACTTAGACCCGTTTTACCTCAATTAGAGCCAATAAGGTTAAATCAGACTCATTATGACCCACTTTGTCCCATTACGACCAATCAGGCTCAATAAGGAGACAAAAACCCACATACTCCTATTACGAACAATTAGACTCCTTAGAGAGACACAAACATATTATACCCGCAAAGAAAAAAAAAGAACCAATTATGAGCCATTACGGACAACTTACACCCGTCATACCTCAATTAGAGCCAATAAGGTCAAATTAGAGTCATTATTACCCACTTAGTCCCATTACGACCAATCATACCCACAAAGACCAAAATGACTCAATAGCTGCAGCATTTCGAACCACTATGACCCGTTATAGCTCAATTAGAGCCATTAAAGTCAAATCAGACTCTTTTAGACCCATTTAGTCCTAGTACGAAGAATAAGACTCGTTAAGGAGACACAGACCAATTATACACACTAAGACCAAAATGATCCAATAACGAGCATTACAGATAACTACTACCCGTTATACCTCAATTGGAGCCAATAAGGTCAAATCGTACTCATTATGACCCACATAGTCCCATTACGGCTAATTAGACTCGTTATGGAGACACAAACCCATTATATGCACTAAGACCAAGATGTACCAGTTACGAGTCACAACATACCACTTAGACCTGTTATACCTTATTTGGAGCCAATAAGGTCAAATTAGGCTCATTTTGACCCACTTAGTCTCATCACGACCAATCAGACTTAATAAGGAGACGTTAACCCATTACATCCAATACGACCAAAATGAACCAATACCGAAGCAATACAGACCATTATGGCCCGTTATTCCTCAAATAGAGCCATTAAGGTCAAATAGGACTCATTACGACCCACTTAGTCTAATTATGTACGATGAGACTTGTTAAAGAGACACAAATCCCTTACACCCACTAAGACCCAAATGAACCAATAGCGAAGAATTACGCACCACTATGACCCATTATGCCTCCATTAGAGCGAACAATGTCAAATCGGACTCAGTTTCACCCACTGAGTCCTATTACGACCAATTAGACTCGTTAAGGAGACACAAACCCATTATACCCACTAAGCCCAAAATGAACCAATAGTGAAACATTACGAACCACTATGACTCGTTATACCTCAATTAGAGCCAATAAGGTCAAAAGGGACTCATTATGGCCCACTTAGTCTAATTATGAACAATGTGACTCCTTAAGGAGACACAAATCCGTTATAGCCATCAAGATCAAAATGAACCACTAACGAAGCATTACGGACCACTATGACCCGTTATACTTCAATTAGAGACAATAAGGTCAAATCAGACTCATTATGACCCACATAGTCGTATTACGAACAATTAGACTCGTTAAGGGGACACAAACCTATTATACTCACTAAGACTAAAATGAACCAATTATGAGCCATTACGAACCACTAAGATCCGTTATAAGTCAAGTAGAGCCAATTACGAGCGATTACGGACCCCTTAGACGTTATTCCTCATTTAGGGCCAATAAGTTCAAATCAGGGCTCATTTTGACCCACTTAGTCCCATTACGACCAATCAGGCTCATTAAGGAGACAAAAACCCATTATACCCACTAAGACCAAAATGAACTAATAGCGAAGAATTTCAGATCTCCATGACTCGTTATACCTCTATTAGAGCCCATAAAGTCCAATCGGGCTCATTATGACCCACTTAGTCAAATTACGAACAATGAGACTTGGTAAGAAGACACAAAACCATTATACCCACTAAGACCAAAATGAACCAAAAACGAAGCATTATAGACAACTATGATTCGTTATACCTCAATTAGAGACAATAAAGTTAAATCGGACTCATTATGGCCCACTTAGTCCTATTATTACCAATTAGACTCGGTAAGGAGACAAACCCATTATACCCACTAAGACCAAAATGAACCAATTATGAGCCATTATGGATCACTTAGACCCGTTTTACCTCAATTAGAGCCAATAAGGTTAAATCAGACTCATTATAACCCACTTTGTCCCATTACGACCAATCAGGCTCAATAAGGAGACAAAAACCCACATACTCCTATTACGAACAATTAGACTCCTTAGAGAGACACAAACATATTATACCCGCAAAGAAAAAAAAAGAACCAATTATGAGCCATTACGGACAACTTACACCCGTCATACCTCAATTAGAGCCAATAAGGTCAAATTAGAGTCATTATTACCCACTTAGTCCCATTACGACCAATCATACCCACAAAGACCAAAATGACTCAATAGCAGCAGCATTTCGAACCACTATGACCCGTTATAGCTCAATTAGAGCCATTAAAGTCAAATCAGACTCTTTTAGACCCATTTAGTCCTAGTACGAAGAATAAGACTCGTTAAGGAGACACAAACCAATTATACACACTAAGACCAAAATGATCCAATAACGAGCATTACAGATAACTACGACCCGTTATACCGCAATTGGAGCCAATAAGGTCAAATCGTACTCATTATGACCCACATAGTCCCATTACGGCTAATTAGACTCGTTATGGAGACACAAACCCATTATATGCACTAAGACCAAGATGTACCAGTTACGAGTCACAACATACCACTTAGACCTGTTATACCTTATTTGGAGCCAATAAGGTCAAATTAGGCTCATTTTGACCCACTTAGTCTCATCACGACCAATCAGACTTAATAAGGAGACGTTAACCCATTACATCCAATACGACCAAAATGAACCAATACCGAAGCAATACAGACCATTATGGCCCGTTATTCCTCAAATAGAGCCATTAAGGTCAAATAGGACTCATTACGACCCACTTAGTCTAATTATGTACGATGAGACTTGTTAAAGAGACACAAATCCCTTACACCCACTAAGACCCAAATGAACGAATAGCGAAGAATTACGCACCACTATGACCCATTATGCCTCCATTAGAGCGAACAATGTCAAATCGGACTCAGTTTCACCCACTGAGTCCTATTACGACCAATTAGACTCGTTAAGGAGACACAAACCCATTATACCCACTAAGCCCAAAATGAACCAATAGTGAAACATTACGAACCACTATGACTCGTTATACCTCAATTAGAGCCAATAAGGTCAAATGGGACCCATTATGGCCCACTTAGTCTAATTATGAACAATGTGACTCCTTAAGGAGACACAAATCCATTATAGCCATCAAGATCAAAATGAACCACTAACGAAACATTACGGACCACTATGACCCGTTATACTTCAATTAGAGACAATAAGGTCAAATCAGACTCATTATGACCCACATAGTCGTATTACGAACAATTAGACTCGTTAAGGGGACACAAACCTATTATACTCACTAAGACTAAAATGAACCAATTATGAGCCATTACGGACCACTAAGATCCGTTATAAGTCAAGTAGAGCAAAAAACTTCAAATCAGACTCATTATACCCACTAAGACCAAGTTGAACCAATTACGAGCCATTACGGACCCCTTAGACGTTATTCCTCATTTAGGGCCAATAAGTTCAAATCAGGGCTCATTTTGACCCACTTAGTCCCATTACGACCAATCAGGCTCATTAAGGAGACAAAAACCCATTATACCCATTAAGACCAAAATGAACTAATAGCAAAGAATTTCAGATCTCCATGACTCGTTATACCTCTATTAGAGCCCATAAAGTCCAATCGGGCTCATTATGACCCACTTAGTCAAATTACGAACAATGAGACTTGGTAAGAAGACACAAAACCATTATACCCACTAAGACCAAAATGAACCAAAAACGAAGCATTATAGACAACTATGATTCGTTATACCTCAATTAGAGACAATAAAGTTAAATCGGACTCATTATGGCCCACTTAGTCCTATTATTACCAATTAGACTCGGTAAGGAGACAAACCCATTATACCCACTAAGACCAAAATGAACCAATTATGAGCCATTATGGATCACTTAGACCCGTTTTACCTCAATTAGAGCCAATAAGGTTAAATCATACTCATTATGACCCACTTTGTCCCATTACGACCAATCAGGCTCAATAAGGAGACAAAAACCCACATACTCCTATTACGAACAATTAGACTCCTTAGAGAGACACAAACATATTATACCCGCAAAGAAAAAAAAAACCAATTATGAGCCATTACGGACAACTTACACCCGTTATACCTCAATTAGAGCCAATAAGGTCAAATTAGAGTCATTATTACCCACATAGTCCCATTACGACCAATCATACCCACAAAGACCAAAATGACCCAATAGCTGCAGCATTTCGAACCACTATGACCCGTTATAGCTCAATTAGAGCCATTAAAGTCAAATCAAACTCTTTTAGACCCATTTAGTCCTAGTACGAAGAATAAGACTCGTTAAGGAGACACAAACCAATTATACACACAAAGACCAAAATGATCCAATAACGAGCATTACAGATAACTACGACCCGTTATACCTCAATTGGAGCCAATAAGGTCAAATCGTACTCATTATGACCCACATAGTCCCATTACGGATAATTAGACTCGTTATGGAGACACAAACCCATTATATGCACTAAGACCAAGATGTACCAGTTACGAGTCACAACATACCACTTAGACCTGTTATACCTTATTTGGAGCCAATAAGGTCAAATTAGGCTCATTTTGACCCACTTAGTCTCATCAAGACCAATCAGACTTAATAAGGAGACGTTAACCCATTACATCCAATACGACCAAAATGAACCAATACCGAACCAATACAGACCATTATGGCCCGTTATTCCTCAAATAGAGCCATTAAAGTCAAATAGGACTCATTACGACCCACTTAGTCTAATTATGTACGATGAGACTTGTTAAAGAGACACAAATCCCTTACACCCACTAAGACCCAAATGAACCAATAGCGAAGAATTACGCACCACTATGACCCACTATGCCTCCATTAGAGCGAACAATGTCAAATCGGACTCAGTTTCACCCACTGAGTCCTATTACGACCAATTAGACTCGTTAAGGAGACACAAACCCATTATACCCACTAAGCCCAAAATGAACCAATAGTGAAACATTACGAACCACTATGACTCGTTATACCTCAATTAGAGCCAATAAGGTCAAAAGGGACTCATTATGGCCCACTTAGTCTAATTATGAACAATGTGACTCCTTAAGGAGACACAAATCCATTATAGCCATCAAGATCAAAATGAACCACTAACGAAGCATTACGGACCACTATGACCCGTTATACTTCAATTAGAGACAATAAGGTCAAATCAGACTCATTATGACCCACATAGTCGTATTACGAACAATTAGACTCGTTAAGGGGACACAAACCTATTATACTCACTAAGACTAAAATGAACCAATTAAGAGCCATTACGGACCACTAAGATCCGTTATAAGTCAAGTAGAGCCAATTACGAGCCATTACGGACCCCTTAGACGTTATTCCTCATTTAGGGCCAATAAGTTCAAATCAGGGCTCATTTTGACCCACTTAGTCCCATTACGACCAATCAGGCTCATTAAGGAGACAAAAACCCATTATACCCATTAAGACCAAAATGAACTAATAGCGAAGAATTTCAGATCTCCATGACTCGTTATACCTCTATTAGAGCCCATAAAGTCCAATCGGGCGCAGTATGACCCACTTAGTCAAATTACGAACAATGAGACTTGGTAAGAAGACACAAAACCATTATACCCACTAAGACAAAAATGAACCAAAAACGAAGCATTATAGACAACTATGATTCGTTATACCTCAATTAGAGACAATAAAGTTAAATCGGACTCATTATGGCCCACTTAGTCCTATTATTACCAATTAGACTCGGTAAGGAGACAAACCCATTATACCCACTAAGACCAAAATGAACCAATTATGAGCCATTATGGATCACTTAGACCCGTTTTACCTCAATTAGAGCCAATAAGGTTAAATCAGACTCATTATGACCCACTTTGTCCCATTACGACCAATCAGGCTCAATAAGGAGACAAAAACCCACATACTCCTATTACGAACAATTAGACTCCTTAGAGAGACACAAACATATTATACCCGCAAAGAAAAAAAAAGAACCAATTATGAGCCATTACGGACAACTTACACCCGTCATACCTCAATTAGAGCCAATAAGGTCAAATTAGAGTCATTATTACCCACTTAGTCCCATTACGACCAATCATACCCACAAAGACCAAAATGACTCAATAGCTGCAGCATTTCAAACCACTATGACCCGTTATAGCTCAATTAGAGCCATTAAAGTCAAATCAGACTCTTTTAGACCCATTTAGTCCTAGTACGAAGAATAAGACTCGTTAAGGAGACACAGACCAATTATACACACTAAGACCAAAATGATCCAATAACGAGCATTACAGATAACTACTACCCGTTATACCTCAATTGGAGCCAATAAGGTCAAATCGTACTCATTATGACCCACATAGTCCCATTACGGCTAATTAGACTCGTTATGGAGACACAAACCCATTATATGCACTAAGACCAAGATGTACCAGTTACGAGTCACAACATACCACTTAGACCTGTTATACCTTATTTGGAGCCAATAAGGTCAAATTAGGCTCATTTTGACCCACTTAGTCTCATCACGACCAATCAGACTTAATAAGGAGACGTTAACCCATTACATCCAATACGACCAAAATGAACCAATACCGAAGCAGACCATTATAGCCCGTTATTCCTCAAATAGAGCCATTAAGGTCAAATAGGACTCATTACGACCCACTTAGTCTAATTATGTACGATGAGACTTGTTAAAGAGACACAAATCCCTTACACCCACTAAGACCCAAATGAACCAATAGCGAAGAATTACGCACCACTATGACCCACCATGCCTCCATTAGAGCGAACAATGTCAAATCGGACTCAGTTTCACCCACTGAGTCCTATTACGACCAATTAGACTCGTTAAGGAGACACAAACCCATTATACCCACTAAGCCCAAAATGAACCAATAGTGAAACATGACGAACCACTATGACTCGTTATACCTCAATTAGAGCCAATAAGGTCAAATGGGACTCATTATGGCCCACTTAGTCTAATTATGAACAATGTGACTCCTTAAGGAGACACAAATCCATTATAGCCATCAAGATCAAAATGAACCACTAACGAAGCATTACGGACCACTATGACCCGTTATACTTCAATTATAGACAATAAGGTCAAATCAGACTCATTATGACCCACATAGTCGTATTACGAACAATTAGACTCGTTAAGGGGACACAAACCTATTATACTCACTAAGACTAAAATGAACCAATTATGAGCCATTACGGGCCACTAAGATCCGTTATAAGTCAAGTAGAGCAAAAAACTTCAAATCAGACTCATTATACCCACTAAGACCAAGTTGAACCAATTACGAGCCATTACGGACCCCTTAGACGTTATTCCTCATTTAGGGCCAATAAGTTCAAATCAGGGCTCATTTTGACCCACTTAGTCCCATTACGACCAATCAGGCTCATTAAGGAGACAAAAACCCATTATACCCATTAAGACCAAAATGAACTAATAGCGAAGAATTTCAGATCTCCATGACTCTTATACCTCTATTAGAGCCCATAAAGTCCAATCGGGCTCATTATGACCCACTTAGTCAAATTACGAACAATGAGACTTGGTAAGAAGACACAAAACCATTATACCCACTAAGACCAAAATGAACCAAAAACGAAGCATTATAGACAACTATGATTCGTTATACCTCAATTAGAGACAATAAAGTTAAATCGGACTCATTATGGCCCACTTAGTCCTATTATTACCAATTAGACTCGGTAAGGAGACAAACCCATTATACCCACTAAGACCAAAATGAACCAATTATGAGCCATTATGGATCACTTAGACCCGTTTTACCTCAATTAAAGCCAATAAGGTTAAATCAGACTCATTATGACCCACTTTGTCCCATTACGACCAATCAGGCTCAATAAGGAGACAAAAACCCACATACTCCTATTACGAACAATTAGACTCCTTAGAGAGACACAAACATATTATACCCGCAAAGAAAAAAAAAGAACCAATTATGAGCCATTACGGACAACTTACACCCGTTATACCTCAATTAGAGCCAATAAGGTCAAATTAGAGCCATTAAAGTCAAATCAGACTCTTTTAGACCCATTTAGTCCTAGTACGAAGAATAAGACTCGTTAAGGAGACACAAACCAATTATACACACTAAGACCAAAATGATCCAATAACGAGCATTACAGATAACTACGACCCGTTATACCTCAATTGGAGCCAATAAGGTCAAATCGTACTCATTATGACCTACATAGTCCCATTACGGCTAATTAGACTCGTTATGGAGACACAAACCCATTATATGCACTAAGACCAAGATGTACCAGTTACGAGTCACAACATACCACTTAGACCTGTTATACCTTATTTAGAGCCAATAAGGTCAAATTAGGCTCATTTTGACCCACTTAGTCTTATCACGACCAATCAGACTTAATAAGGAGACGTTAACCCATTACATCCAATACGACCAAAATGAACCAATACCGAAGCAGACCATTATGGCCCGTTATTCCTCAAATAGAGCCATTAAGGTCAAATAGGACTCATTACGACCCACTTAGTCTAATTATGTACGATGAGACTTGTTAAAGAGACACAAATCCCTTACACCCACTAAGACCCAAATGAACCAATTGCGAAGAATTACGCACCACTATGACCCATTATGCCTCCATTAGAGCGAACAATGTCAAATCGGACTCAGTTTCACCCACTGAGTCCTATTACGGCCAATTAGACTCGTTAAGGAGACACAAACCCATTATACCCACTAAGCCCAAAATGAACCAGTAGTGAAACATTACGAACCACTATGACTCGTTATACCTCAATTAGAGCCAATAAGGTCAAATGGGACTCATTATGGCCCACTTAGTCTAATTATGAACAATGTGACTCCTTAAGGAGACACAAATCTATTATAGCCATCAAGATCAAAATGAACCACTAACGAAGCATTACGGACCACTATGACCCGTTATACTTCAATTAGAGACAATAAGGTCAAATCAGACTCATTATGACCCACATAGTCGTATTACGAACAATTAGACTCGTTAAGGGGACACAAACCTATTATACTCACTAAGACTAAAATGAACCAATTATGAGCCATTACGGACCACTAAGATCCGTTATAAGTCAAGTAGAGCAAAAAACTTCAAATCAGACTCATTATACCCACTAAGACCAAGTTGAACCAATTACGAGCCATTACGGACCCCTTAGACGTTATTCCTCATTTAGGGCCAATAAGTTCAAATCAGGGCTCATTTTGACCCACTTAGTCCCATTACGACCAATCAGGCTCATTAAGGAGACAAAAACCCATTATACCCATTAAGACCAAAATGAACTAATAGCGAAGAATTTCAGATCTCCATGACTCGTTATACCTCAATTAGAGCCCATAAAGTCCAATCGGGCTCATTATGACCCACTTAGTCAAATTACGAACAATGAGACTTGGTAAGAAGACACAAAACCATTATACCCACTAAGACCAAAATGAACCAAAAACGAAGCATTATAGACAACTATGATTCGTTATACCTCAATTAGAGACAATAAAGTTAAATCGGACTCATTATGGCCCACTTAGTCCTATTATTACCAATTAGACTCGGTAAGGAGACAAACCCATTATACCCACTAAGACCAAAATGAACCAATTATGAGCCATTATGGATCACTTAGACCCGTTTTACCTCAATTAAAGCCAATAAGGTTAGATCAGACTCATTATGACCCACTTTGTCCCATTACGACCAATCAGGCTCAATAAGGAGACAAAAACCCACATACTCCTATTACGAACAATTAGACTCCTTAGAGAGACACAAACATATTATACCCGCAAAGAAAAAAAAAGAACCAATTATGAGCCATTACGGACAACTTACACCCGTTATACCTCAATTAGAGCCAATAAGGTCAAATTAGAGCCATTAAAGTCAAATCAGACTCTTTTAGACCCATTTAGTCCTAGTACGAAGAATAAGACTCGTTAAGGAGACACAAACCAATTATACACACTAAGACCAAAATGATCCAATAACGAGCATTACAGATAACTACGACCCGTTATACCTCAATTGGAGCCAATAAGGTCAAATCGTACTCATTATGACCTACATAGTCCCATTACGGCTAATTAGACTCGTTATGGAGACACAAACCCATTATATGCACTAAGACCAAGATGTACCAGTTACGAGTCACAACATACCACTTAGACCTGTTATACCTTATTTAGAGCCAATAAGGTCAAATTAGGCTCATTTTGACCCACTTAGTCTTATCACGACCAATCAGACTTAATAAGGAGACGTTAACCCATTACATCCAATACGACCAAAATGAACCAATACCGAAGCAGACCATTATGGCCCGTTATTCCTCAAATAGAGCCATTAAGGTCAAATAGGACTCATTACGACCCACTTAGTCTAATTATGTACGATGAGACTTGTTAAAGAGACACAAATCCCTTACACCCACTAAGACCCAAATGAACCAATTGCGAAGAATTACGCACCACTATGACCCATTATGCCTCCATTAGAGCGAACAATGTCAAATCGGACTCAGTTTCACCCACTGAGTCCTATTACGGCCAATTAGACTCGTTAAGGAGACACAAACCCATTATACCCACTAAGCCCAAAATGAACCAGTAGTGAAACATTACGAACCACTATGACTCGTTATACCTCAATTAGAGCCAATAAGGTCAAATGGGACTCATTATGGCCCACTTAGTCTAATTATGAACAATGTGACTCCTTAAGGAGACACAAATCCATTATAGCCATCAAGATCAAAATGAACCACTAACGAAGCATTACGGACCACTATGACCCGTTATACTTCAATTAGAGACAATAAGGTCAAATCAGACTCATTATGACCCACATAGTCGTATTACGAACAATTAGACTCGTTAAGGGGACACAAACCTATTATACTCACTAAGACTAAAATGAACCAATTATGAGCCATTACGGACCACTAAGATCCGTTATAAGTCAAGTAGAGCAAAAAACTTCAAATCAGACTCATTATACCCACTAAGACCAAGTTGAACCAATTACGAGCCATTACGGACCCCTTAGACTTTATTCCTCATTTAGGGCCAATAAGTTCAAATCAGGGCTCATTTTGACCCACTTAGTCCCATTACGACCAATTAGGCTCATTAAGGAGACAAAAACCCATTATACCCATTAAGACCAAAATGAACTAATAGCGAAGAATTTCAGATCTCCATGACTCGTTATACCTCTATTAGAGCCCATAAAGTCCAATCGGGCTCATTATGACCCACTTAGTCAAATTACGAACAATGAGACTTGGTAAGAAGACACAAAACCATTATACCCACTAAGACCAAAATGAACCAAAAACGAAGCATTATAGACAACTATGATTCGTTATACCTCAATTAGAGAAAATAAAGTTAAATCGGACTCATTATGGCCCACTTAGTCCTATTATTACCAATTAGACTCGGTAAGGAGACAAACCCATTATACCCACTAAGACCAAAATGAACCAATTATGAGCCATTATGGATCACTTAGACCCGTTTTACCTCAATTAAAGCCAATAAGGTTAAATCAGACTCATTATGACCCACTTTGTCCCATTACGACCAATCAGGCTCAATAAGGAGACAAAAACCCACATACTCCTATTACGAACAATTAGACTCCTTAGAGAGACACAAACATATTATACCCGCAAAGAAAAAAAAAGAACCAATTATGAGCCATTTCGGACAACTTACACCCGTTATACCTCAATTAGAGCCAATAAGGTCAAATTAGAGCCATTAAAGTCAAATCAGACTCTTTTAGACCCATTTAGTCCTAGTACGAAGAATAAGACTCGTTTAGGAGACACAAACCAATTATACACACTAAGATCAAAATGATCCAATAACGAGCATTACAGATAACTACGACCCGTTATACCTCAATTGGAGCCAATAAGGTCAAATCGTACTCATTATGACCCACATAGTCCCATTACGGCTAATTAGACTCGTTATGGAGACACAAACCCATTATATGCACTAAGACCAAGATGTACCAGTTACGAGTCACAACTTACCACTTAGACCTGTTATACCTTATTTAGAGCCAATAAGGTCAAATTAGGCTCATTTTGACCCACTTAGTCTCATCACGACCAATCAGACTTAATAAGGAGACGTTAACCCATTACATCCAATACGACCAAAATGAACCAATACCGAAGCAATACAGACCATTATGGCCCGTTATACCTCAAATAGAGCCATTAAGGTCAAATAGGACTCATTACGACCCACTTAGTCTAATTATGTACGATGAGACTTGTTAAAGAGACACAAATCCCTTACACCCACTAAGACCCAAATGAACCAATTGCGAAGAATTACGCACCACTATGACCCATTATGCCTCCATTAGAGCGAACAATGTCAAATCGGACTCAGTTTCACCCACTGAGTCCTATTACGGCCAATTAGACTCGTTAAGGAGACACAAACCCATTATACCCACTAAGCCCAAAATGAACCAGTAGTGAAACATTACGAACCACTATGACTCGTTATACCTCAATTAGAGCCAATAAGGTCAAATGGGACTCATTATGGCCCACTTAGTCTAATTATGAACAATGTGACTCCTTAAGGAGACACAAATCCATTATAGCCATCAAGATCAAAATGAACCACTAACGAAGCATTACGGACCACTATGACCCGTTATACTTCAATTAGAGACAATAAGGTCAAATCAGACTCATTATGACCCACATAGTCGTATTACGAACAATTAGACTCGTTAAGGGGACACAAACCTATTATACTCACTAAGACTAAAATGAACCAATTATGAGCCATTACGGACCACTAAGATCCGTTATAAGTCAAGTAGAGCAAAAAACTTCAAATCAGACTCATTATACCCACTAAGACCAAGTTGAACCAATTACGAGCCATTACGGACCCCTTAGACGTTATTCCTCATTTAGGGCCAATAAGTTCAAATCAGGGCTCATTTTGACCCACTTAGTCCCATTACGACCAATCAGGCTCATTAAGGAGACAAAAACCCATTATACCCATTAAGACCAAAATGAACTAATAGCGAAGAATTTCAGATCTCCATGACTCGTTATACCTCAATTAGAGCCCATAAAGTCCAATCGGGCTCATTATGACCCACTTAGTCAAATTACGAACAATGAGACTTGGTAAGAAGACACAAAACCATTATACCCACTAAGACCAAAATGAACCAAAAACGAAGCATTATAGACAACTATGATTCGTTATACCTCAATTAGAGACAATAAAGTTAAATCGGACTCATTATGGCCCACTTAGTCCTATTATTACCAATTAGACTCGGTAAGGAGACAAACCCATTATACCCACTAAGACCAAAATGAACCAATTATGAGCCATTATGGATCACTTAGACCCGTTTTACCTCAATTAAAGCCAATAAGGTTAAATCAGACTCATTATGACCCACTTTGTCCCATTACGACCAATCAGGCTCAATAAGGAGACAAAAACCCACATACTCCTATTACGAACAATTAGACTCCTTAGAGAGACACAAACATATTATACCCGCAAAGAAAAAAAAAGAACCAATTATGAGCCATTACGGACAACTTACACCCGTTATACCTCAATTAGAGCCAATAAGGTCAAATTAGAGCCATTAAAGTCAAATCAGACTCTTTTAGACCCATTTAGTCCTAGTACGAAGAATAAGACTCGTTAAGGAGACACAAACCAATTATACACACTAAGACCAAAATGATCCAATAACGAGCATTACAGATAACTACGACCCGTTATACCTCAATTGGAGCCAATAAGGTCAAATCGTACTCATTATGACCTACATAGTCCCATTACGGCTAATTAGACTCGTTATGGAGACACAAACCCATTATATGCACTAAGACCAAGATGTACCAGTTACGAGTCACAACATACCACTTAGACCTGTTATACCTTATTTAGAGCCAATAAGGTCAAATTAGGCTCATTTTGACCCACTTAGTCTTATCACGACCAATCAGACTTAATAAGGAGACGTTAACCCATTACATCCAATACGACCAAAATGAACCAATACCGAAGCAGACCATTATGGCCCGTTATTCCTCAAATAGAGCCATTAAGGTCAAATAGGACTCATTACGACCCACTTAGTCTAATTATGTACGATGAGACTTGTTAAAGAGACACAAATCCCTTACACCCACTAAGACCCAAATGAACCAATTGCGAAGAATTACGCACCACTATGACCCATTATGCCTCCATTAGAGCGAACAATGTCAAATCGGACTCAGTTTCACCCACTGAGTCCTATTACGGCCAATTAGACTCGTTAAGGAGACACAAACCCATTATACCCACTAAGCCCAAAATGAACCAGTAGTGAAACATTACGAACCACTATGACTCGTTATACCTCAATTAGAGCCAATAAGGTCAAATGGGACTCATTATGGCCCACTTAGTCTAATTATGAACAATGTGACTCCTTAAGGAGACACAAATCCATTATAGCCATCAAGATCAAAATGAACCACTAACGAAGCATTACGGACCACTATGACCCGTTATACTTCAATTAGAGACAATAAGGTCAAATCAGACTCATTATGACCCACATAGTCGTATTACGAACAATTAGACTCGTTAAGGGGACACAAACCTATTATACTCACTAAGACTAAAATGAACCAATTATGAGCCATTACGGACCACTAAGATCCGTTATAAGTCAAGTAGAGCAAAAAACTTCAAATCAGACTCATTATACCCACTAAGACCAAGTTGAACCAATTACGAGCCATTACGGACCCCTTAGACTTTATTCCTCATTTAGGGCCAATAAGTTCAAATCAGGGCTCATTTTGACCCACTTAGTCCCATTACGACCAATTAGGCTCATTAAGGAGACAAAAACCCATTATACCCATTAAGACCAAAATGAACTAATAGCGAAGAATTTCAGATCTCCATGACTCGTTATACCTCTATTAGAGCCCATAAAGTCCAATCGGGCTCATTATGACCCACTTAGTCAAATTACGAACAATGAGACTTGGTAAGAAGACACAAAACCATTATACCCACTAAGACCAAAATGAACCAAAAACGAAGCATTATAGACAACTATGATTCGTTATACCTCAATTAGAGAAAATAAAGTTAAATCGGACTCATTATGGCCCACTTAGTCCTATTATTACCAATTAGACTCGGTAAGGAGACAAACCCATTATACCCACTAAGACCAAAATGAACCAATTATGAGCCATTATGGATCACTTAGACCCGTTTTACCTCAATTAAAGCCAATAAGGTTAAATCAGACTCATTATGACCCACTTTGTCCCATTACGACCAATCAGGCTCAATAAGGAGACAAAAACCCACATACTCCTATTACGAACAATTAGACTCCTTAGAGAGACACAAACATATTATACCCGCAAAGAAAAAAAAAGAACCAATTATGAGCCATTTCGGACAACTTACACCCGTTATACCTCAATTAGAGCCAATAAGGTCAAATTAGAGCCATTAAAGTCAAATCAGACTCTTTTAGACCCATTTAGTCCTAGTACGAAGAATAAGACTCGTTTAGGAGACACAAACCAATTATACACACTAAGATCAAAATGATCCAATAACGAGCATTACAGATAACTACGACCCGTTATACCTCAATTGGAGCCAATAAGGTCAAATCGTACTCATTATGACCCACATAGTCCCATTACGGCTAATTAGACTCGTTATGGAGACACAAACCCATTATATGCACTAAGACCAAGATGTACCAGTTACGAGTCACAACTTACCACTTAGACCTGTTATACCTTATTTAGAGCCAATAAGGTCAAATTAGGCTCATTTTGACCCACTTAGTCTCATCACGACCAATCAGACTTAATAAGGAGACGTTAACCCATTACATCCAATACGACCAAAATGAACCAATACCGAAGCAATACAGACCATTATGGCCCGTTATACCTCAAATAGAGCCATTAAGGTCAAATAGGACTCATTACGACCCACTTAGTCTAATTATGTACGATGAGACTTGTTAAAGAGACACAAATCCCTTACACCCACTAAGACCCAAATGAACCAATTGCGAAGAATTACGCACCACTATGACCCATTATGCCTCCATTAGAGCGAACAATGTCAAATCGGACTCAGTTTCACCCACTGAGTCCTATTACGGCCAATTAGACTCGTTAAGGAGACACAAACCCATTATACCCACTAAGCCCAAAATGAACCAGTAGTGAAACATTACGAACCACTATGACTCGTTATACCTCAATTAGAGCCAATAAGGTCAAATGGGACTCATTATGGCCCACTTAGTCTAATTATGAACAATGTGACTCCTTAAGGAGACACAAATCCATTATAGCCATCAAGATCAAAATGAACCACTAACGAAGCATTACGGACCACTATGACCCGTTATACTTCAATTAGAGACAATAAGGTCAAATCAGACTCATTATGACCCACATAGTCGTATTACGAACAATTAGACTCGTTAAGGGGACACAAACCTATTATACTCACTAAGACTAAAATGAACCAATTATGAGCCATTACGGACCACTAAGATCCGTTATAAGTCAAGTAGAGCAAAAAACTTCAAATCAGACTCATTATACCCACTAAGACCAAGTTGAACCAATTACGAGCCATTACGGACCCCTTAGACGTTATTCCTCATTTAGGGCCAATAAGTTCAAATCAGGGCTCATTTTGACCCACTTAGTCCCATTACGACCAATCAGGCTCATTAAGGAGACAAAAACCCATTATACCCATTAAGACCAAAATGAACTAATAGCGAAGAATTTCAGATTTCCATGACTCGTTATACCTCAATTAGAGCCCATAAAGTCCAATCGGGCTCATTATGACCCACTTAGTCAAATTACGAACAATGAGACTTGGTAAGAAGACACAAAACCATTATACCCACTAAGACCAAAATGAACCAAAAACGAAGCATTATAGACAACTATGATTCGTTATACCTCAATTAGAGACAATAAAGTTAAATCGGACTCATTATGGCCCACTTAGTCCTATTATTACCAATTAGACTCGGTAAGGAGACAAACCCATTATACCCACTAAGACCAAAATGAACCAATTATGAGCCATTATGGATCACTTAGACCCGTTTTACCTCAATTAGAGCCAATAAGGTTAAATCAGACTCATTATGACCCACTTTGTCCCATTACGACCAATCAGGCTCAATAAGGAGACAAAAACCCACATACTCCTATTACGAACAATTAGACTCCTTAGAGAGACACAAACATATTATACCCGCAAAGAAAAAAAAAAGAACCAATTATGAGCCATTACGGACAACTTACACCCGTTATACCTCAATTAGAGCCAATAAGGTCAAATTAGAGTCATTATTACCCACTTAGTCCCATTACGACCAATCATACCCACAAAGACCAAAATGACCCAATAGCTGCAGCATTTCGACCCACTATGACCCGTTATAGCTCAATTAGAGCCATTAAAGTCAAATCAGACTCTTTTAGACCCATTTAGTCCTAGTACGAAGAATAAGACTCGTTAAGGAGACACAAACCAATTATACACACTAAGACCAAAATGATCCAATAACGAGCATTACAGATAACTACGACCCGTTATACCTCAATTGGAGCCAATAAGGTCAAATCGTACTCATTATGACCCACATAGTCCCATTACGGCTAATTAGACTCGTTATGGAGACACAAACCCATTATATGCACTAAGACCAAGATGTACCAGTTACGAGTCACAACATACCACTTAGACCTGTTATACCTTATTTAGAGCCAATAAGGTCAAATTAGGCTCATTTTGACCCACTTAGTCTCATCACGACCAATCAGACTTAATAAGGAGACGTTAACCCATTACATCCAATACGACCAAAATGAACCAATACCGAAGCAATACAGACCATTATGGCCCGTTATACCTCAAATAGAGCCATTAAGGTCAAATAGGACTCATTACGACCCACTTAGTCTAATTATGTACGATGAGACTTGTTAAAGAGACACAAATCCCTCACACCCACTAAGACCCAAATGAACCAATAGCGAAGAATTACGCACCACTATGACCCATTATTCCTCCATTAGAGCGAACAATGTCAAATCGGACTCAGTTTCACCCACTTAGTCCTATTACGGCCAATTAGACTCGTTAAGGAGACACAAACCCATTATACCCACTAAGCCCAAAATGAACCAGTAGTGAAACATTACGAACCACTATGACTCGTTATACCTCAATTAGAGCCAATAAGGTCTAATGGGACTCATTATGGCCCACTTAGTCTAATTATGAACAATGTGACTCCTTAAGGAGACACAAATCCATTATAGCCATCAAGATCAAAATGAACCACTAACGAAGCATTACGGACCACTATGACCCGTTATACTTCAATTAGAGACAATAAGGTCAAATCAGACTCATTATGACCCACTTAGTCGTATTACGAACAATTAGACTCGTTAAGGGGACACAAACCTATTATACTCACTAAGACTAAAATGAACCAATTATGAGCCATTACGGGCCACTAAGATCCGTTATAAGTCAAGTAGAGCAAAAAACTTCAAATCAGACTCATTATACCCACTAAGACCAAGTTGAACCAATTACGAGCCATTACGGACCCCTTAGACGTTATTCCTCATTTAGGGCCAATAAGTTCAAATCAGGGCTCATTTTGACCCACTTAGTCCCATTATGACCAATCAGGCTCATTAAGGAGACAAAAACCCATTATACCCATTAAGACCAAAATGAACTAATAGCGAAGAATTTCAAATCTCCATGACTCATTATACCTCAATTAGAGCCCATAAAGTCTAATCGGGCTCATTATGACCCACTTAGTCAAATTACGAACAATGAGACTTGGTAAGAAGACACAAAACCATTATACCCACTAAGACCAAAATGAACCAAAAACGAAGCATTATAGACAACTATGATTCGTTATACCTCAATTAGAGACAATAAAGTTAAATCGGACTCATTATGGCCCACTTAGTCCTATTATTACCAATTAGACTCGGTAAGGAGACAAACCCATTATACCCACTAAGACCAAAATGAACCAATTATGAGCCATTATGGATCACTTACACCCGTTTTACCTCAATTAGAGCCGATAAGGTTAAATCAGACTCATTATGACCCACTTTGTCCCATTACGACCAATCAGGCTCAATAAGGAGACAAAAACCCACATAACTCCTATTACGAACAATTAGACTCCTTAGAGAGACACAAACATATTATACCCGCAAAGAAAAAAAAAGAACCAATTATTAGCCATTACGGACAACTTACACCCGTTATACCTCAATTAGAGCCAATAAGGTCAAATTAGAGTCATTATTACCCACTTAGTCCCATTACGACCAATCATACCCACAAAGACCAAAATGACCCAATAGCTGCAGCATTTCGACCCACTATGACCCGTTATAGCTCAATTAGAGCCATTAAAGTCAAATCAGACTCTTTTAGACCCATTTAGTCCTAGTACGAAGAATAAGACTCGTTAAGGAGACACAAACCAATTATACACACTAAGACCAAAATGATCCAATAACGAGCATTACAGATAACTACGACCCGTTATACCTCAATTGGAGCCAATAATGTCAAATCGTACTCATTATGACCCACATAGTCCCATTACGGCTAATTAGACTCGTTATGGAGACACAAACCCATTATATGCACTAAGACCAAGATGTACCAGTTACGAGTCACAACATACCACTTAGACCTGTTATACCTTATTTAGAGCCAATAAGGTCAAATTAGGCTCATTTTGACCCACTTAGTCTCATCACGACCAATCAGACTTAATAAGGAGACGTTAACCCATTACATCCAATACGACCAAAATGAACCAATACCGAAGCAATACAGACCATTATGGCCCGTTATACCTCAAATAGAGCCATTAAGGTCAAATAGGACTCATTACGACCCACTTAGTCTAATTATGTACGATGAGACTTGTTAAAGAGACACAAATCCCTTACACCCACTAAGACCCAAATGAACCAATTGCGAAGAATTACGCACCACTATGACCCATTATGCCTCCATTAGAGCGAACAATGTCAAATCGGACTCAGTTTCACCCACTGAGTCCTATTACGGCCAATTAGACTCGTTAAGGAGACACAAACCCATTATACCCACTAAGCCCAAAATGAACCAGTAGTGAAACATTACGAACCACTATGACTCGTTATACCTCAATTAGAGCCAATAAGGTCAAATGGGACTCATTATGGCCCACTTAGTCTAATTATGAACAATGTGACTCCTTAAGGAGACACAAATCCATTATAGCCATCAAGATCAAAATGAACCACTAACGAAGCATTACGGACCACTATGACCCGTTATACTTCAATTAGAGACAATAAGGTCAAATCAGACTCATTATGACCCACATAGTCGTATTACGAACAATTAGACTCGTTAAGGGGACACAAACCTATTATACTCACTAAGACTAAAATGAACCAATTATGAGCCATTACGGACCACTAAGATCCGTTATAAGTCAAGTAGAGCAAAAAACTTCAAATCAGACTCATTATACCCACTAAGACCAAGTTGAACCAATTACGAGCCATTACGGACCCCTTAGACGTTATTCCTCATTTAGGGCCAATAAGTTCAAATCAGGGCTCATTTTGACCCACTTAGTCCCATTACGACCAATCAGGCTCATTAAGGAGACAAAAACCCATTATACCCATTAAGACCAAAATGAACTAATAGCGAAGAATTTCAGATTTCCATGACTCGTTATACCTCAATTAGAGCCCATAAAGTCCAATCGGGCTCATTATGACCCACTTAGTCAAATTACGAACAATGAGACTTGGTAAGAAGACACAAAACCATTATACCCACTAAGACCAAAATGAACCAAAAACGAAGCATTATAGACAACTATGATTCGTTATACCTCAATTAGAGACAATAAAGTTAAATCGGACTCATTATGGCCCACTTAGTCCTATTATTACCAATTAGACTCGGTAAGGAGACAAACCCATTATACCCACTAAGACCAAAATGAACCAATTATGAGCCATTATGGATCACTTAGACCCGTTTTACCTCAATTAGAGCCAATAAGGTTAAATCAGACTCATTATGACCCACTTTGTCCCATTACGACCAATCAGGCTCAATAAGGAGACAAAAACCCACATACTCCTATTACGAACAATTAGACTCCTTAGAGAGACACAAACATATTATACCCGCAAAGAAAAAAAAAAGAACCAATTATGAGCCATTACGGACAACTTACACCCGTTATACCTCAATTAGAGCCAATAAGGTCAAATTAGAGTCATTATTACCCACTTAGTCCCATTACGACCAATCATACCCACAAAGACCAAAATGACCCAATAGCTGCAGCATTTCGACCCACTATGACCCGTTATAGCTCAATTAGAGCCATTAAAGTCAAATCAGACTCTTTTAGACCCATTTAGTCCTAGTACGAAGAATAAGACTCGTTAAGGAGACACAAACCAATTATACACACTAAGACCAAAATGATCCAATAACGAGCATTACAGATAACTACGACCCGTTATACCTCAATTGGAGCCAATAAGGTCAAATCGTACTCATTATGACCCACATAGTCCCATTACGGCTAATTAGACTCGTTATGGAGACACAAACCCATTATATGCACTAAGACCAAGATGTACCAGTTACGAGTCACAACATACCACTTAGACCTGTTATACCTTATTTAGAGCCAATAAGGTCAAATTAGGCTCATTTTGACCCACTTAGTCTCATCACGACCAATCAGACTTAATAAGGAGACGTTAACCCATTACATCCAATACGACCAAAATGAACCAATACCGAAGCAATACAGACCATTATGGCCCGTTATACCTCAAATAGAGCCATTAAGGTCAAATAGGACTCATTACGACCCACTTAGTCTAATTATGTACGATGAGACTTGTTAAAGAGACACAAATCCCTTACACCCACTAAGACCCAAATGAACCAATAGCGAAGAATTACGCACCACTATGACCCATTATGCCTCCATTAGAGCGAACAATGTCAAATCGGACTCAGTTTCACCCACTGAGTCCTATTACGGCCAATTAGACTCGTTAAGGAGACACAAACCCATTATACCCACTAAGCCCAAAATGAACCAGTAGTGAAACATTACGAACCACTATGACTCGTTATACCTCAATTAGAGCCAATAAGGTCAAATGGGACTCATTATGGCCCACTTAGTCTAATTATGAACAACGTGACTCCTTAAGGAGACACAAATCCATTATAGCCATCAAGATCAAAATGAACCACTAACGAAGCATTACGGACCACTATGACCCGTTATACTTCAATTAGAGACAATAAGGTCAAATCAGACTCATTATGACCCACATAGTCGTATTACGAACAATTAGACTCGTTAAGGGGACACAAACCTATTATACTCACTAAGACTAAAATGAACCAATTATGAGCCATTACGGGCCACTAAGATCCGTTATAAGTCAAGTAGAGCAAAAAACTTCAAATCAGACTCATTATACCCACTAAGACCAAGTTGAACCAATTACGAGCCATTACGGACCCCTTAGACGTTATTCCTCATTTAGGGCCAATAAGTTCAAATCAGGGCTCATTTTGACCCACTTAGTCCCATTACGACCAATCAGGCTCATTAAGGAGACAAAAACCCATTATACCCATTAAGACCAAAATGAACTAATAGCGAAGAATTTCAGATCTCCATGACTCGTTATACCTCAATTAGAGCCCATAAAGTCCAATCGGGCTCATTATGACCCACTTAGTCAAATTACGAACAATGAGACTTGGTAAGAAGACACAAAACCATTATACCCACTAAGACCAAAATGAACCAAAAACGAAGCATTATAGACAACTATGATTCGTTATACCTCAATTAGAGACAATAAAGTTAAATCGGACTCATTATGGCCCACTTAGTCCTATTATTACCAATTAGACTCGGTAAGGAGACAAACCCATTATACCCACTAAGACCAAAATGAACCAATTATGAGCCATTATGGATCACTTAGACCCGTTTTACCTCAATTAGAGCCAATAAGGTTAAATCAGACTCATTATGACCCACTTTGTCCCATTACGACCAATCAGGCTCAATAAGAAGACAAAAGCCCACATACTCCTATTACTAACAATTAGACTCCTTAGAGAGACACAAACATATTATACCCGCAAAGAAAAAAAAAGAACCAATTATGAGCCATTACGGACAACTTATACCCGTTATACCTCAATTAGAGCAAATAAGGTCAAATTAGAGTCATTATTACCCACTTAGTCCCATTACGACCAATCATACCCACAAAGACCAAAATGACCCAATAGCTGCAGCATTTCGAACCACTATGACCCGTTATAGCTCAATTAGAGCCATTAAAGTCAAATCAGACTCTTTTAGACCCATTTAGTCCTAGTACGAAGAATAAGACTCGTTAAGGAGACACAAACCAATTATACACACTAAGACCAAAATGATCCAATAACGAGCATTACAGATAACTACGACCCGTTATACCTCAATTGGAGCCAATAATGTCAAATCGTACTCATTATGACCCACATAGTCCCATTACGGCTAATTAGACTCGTTATGGAGACACAAACCCATTATATGCACTAAGACCAAGATGTACCAGTTACGAGTCACAACATACCACTTAGACCTGTTATACCTTATTTAGAGCCAATAAGGTCAAATTAGGCTCATTTTGACCCACTTAGTCTCATCACGACCAATCAGACTTAATAAGGAGACGTTAACCCATTACATCCAATACGACCAAAATGAACCAATACCGAAGCAATATACAGACCATTATGGCCCGTTATACCTCAAATAGAGCCATTAAGGTCAAATAGGACTCATTACGACCCACTTATTCTAATTATGTACGATGAGACTTGTTAAAGAGACACAAATCCCTTACACCCACTAAGACCCAAATGAACCAATAGCGAAGAATTACGCACCACTATGACCCATTATGCCTCCATTAGAGCGAACAATGTCAAATCAGACTCAGTTTCACCCACTGAGTCCTATTACGGCCAATTAGACTCGTTAAGGCGACACAAATCCATTATACCCACTAAGCCCAAAATGAACCAGTAGTGAAACATTACGAACCACTATGACTCGTTATACCTCAATTAGAGCCAATAAGGTCAAATGGGACTCATTATGGCCCACTTAGTCTAATTATGAACAATGTGACTCCTTAAGGAGACACAAATCCATTATAGCCATCAAGATCAAAATGAACCACTAACGAAGCATTACGGACCACTATGACCCGTTATACTTCAATTAGAGACAATAAGGTCAAATCAGACTCATTATGGCCCACATAGTCGTATTACGAACAATTAGACTCGTTAAGGGGACACAAACCTATTATACTCACTAAGACTAAAATGAACCAATTATGAGCCATTACGGACCACTAAGATCCGTTATAAGTCAAGTAGAGCAAAAAACTTCAAATCAGACTCATTATACCCACTAAGACCAAGTTGAACCAATTACGAGCCATTACGGACCCCTTAGACGTTATTCCTCATTTAGGGCCAATAAGTTCAAATCAGGGCTCATTTTGACCCACTTAGTCCCATTACGACCAATCAGGCTCATTAAGGAGACAAAAACCCATTATACCCATTAAGACCAAAATGAACTAATAGCGAAGAATTTCAGATCTCCATGACTCGTTATACCTCTATTAGAGCCCATAAAGTCCAATCGGGCTCATTATGACCCACTTAGTCAAATTACGAACAATGAGACTTGGTAAGAAGACATAAAACCATTATACCCACTAAGACCAAAATGAACCAAAAACGAAGCATTATAGACAACTATGATTCGTTATACCTCAATTAGAGACAATAAAGTTAAATCGGACTCATTATGGCCCACTTAGTCCTATTATTACCAATTAGACTCGGTAAGGAGACAAACCCATTATACCCACTAAGACCAAAATGAACCAATTATGAGCCATTATGGATCACTTAGACCAGTTTTACCTCAATTAGAGCCAATAAGGTTAAATCAGACTCATTATGACCCACTTTGTCCCATTACGACCAATCAGGCTCAATAAAGGAGACAAAAACCCACATACTCCTATTACGAACAATTAGACTCCTTAGAGAGACACAAACCTATTATACCCGCAAAGAAAAAAAAAGAACCAATTATGAGCCATTACAGACAACTTACACCCGTTATACCTCAATTAGAGCGAATAAGGTCAAATTAGAGTCATTATTACCCACTTAGTCCCATTACGACCAATCATACCCACAAAGACCAAAATGACCCAATAGCTACAGCATTTCGACCCACTATGACCCGTTATAGCTCAATTAGAGCCATTAAAGTCAAATCAGACTCTTTTAGACCCATTTAGTCCTAGTACGAAGAATAAGACTCGTTAAGGAGACACAAACCAATTATACACACTAAGACCAAAATGATCCAATAACGAGCATTACAGATAACTACGACCCGTTATACCTCAATTGGAGCCAATAAGGTCAAATCGTACTCATTATGACCCACATAGTCCCATTACAGCTAATTAGACTCGTTATGGAGACACAAACCCATTATATGCACTAAGACCAAGATGTACCAGTTACGAGTCACAACATACCACTTAGACCTGTTATACCTTATTTAGAGCCAATAAGGTCAAATTAGGCTCATTTTGACCCACTTAGTCTCATCACGACCAATCAAACTTAATAAGGAGACGTTTAACCCATTACATCCAATACGACCAAAATGAACCAATACCGAAGCAATACAGACCATTATGGCCCGTTATACCTCAAATAGAGCCATTAAGGTCAAATAGGACTCATTACGACCCACTTAGTCTAATTATGTACGATGAGACTTGTTAAAGAGACACAAATCCCTTACACCCACTAAGACCCAAATGAACCAATAGCGAAGAATTACGCACCACTATGACCCATTATGTCTCCATTAGAGCGAACAATGTCAAATCGGACTCAGTTTCACCCACTGAGTCCTATTACGGCCAATTAGACTCGTTAAGGAGACACAAACCCATTATACCCACTAAGCCCAAAATGAACCAGTAGTGAAACATTACGAACCACTATGACTCGTTATACCTCAATTAGAGCCAATAAGGTCAAATGGGACTCATTATGGCCCACTTAGTCTAATTATGAACAATGTGACTCCTTAAGGAGACACAAATCCATTATAGCCATCAAGATCAAAATGAACCACTAACGAAGTATTACGGACCACTATGACCCGTTATACTTCAATTAGAGACAATAAGGTCAAATCAGACTCATTATGGCCCACATAGTCGTATTGCGAACAATTAGACTCGTTAAGGGGACACAAACCTATTATACTCACTAAGACTAAAATGAACCAATTATGAGCCATTACGGACCACTAAGATCCGTTATAAGTCAAGTAGAGCAAAAAACTTCAAATCAGACTCATTATACCCACTAAGACCAAGTTGAACCAATTACGAGCCATTACGGACCCCTTAGACGTTATTCCTCATTTAGGGCCAATAAGTTCAAATCAGGGCTCATTTTGACCCACTTAGTCCCATTACGACCAATCAGGCTCATTAAGGAGACAAAAACCCATTATACCCATTAAGACCAAAATGAACTAATAGCGAAGAATTTCAGATCTCCATGACTCGTTATACCTCTATTAGAGTCCATAAAGTCCAATCGGGCTCATTATGACCCACTTAGTCAAATTACGAACAATGAGACTTGGTAAGAAGACACAAAACCATTATAACCACTAAGACCAAAATGAACCAAAAACGAAGCATTATAGACAACTATGATTCGTTATACCTCAATTAGAGACAATAAAGTTAAATCGGACTCATTATGGCCCACTTAGTCCTATTATTACCAATTAGACTCGGTAAGGAGACAAACCCATTATACCCACTAAGACCAAAATGAACCAATTATGAGCCATTATGGATCACTTAGACCCGTTTTACCTCAATTAGAGCCAATAAGGTTAAATCAGACTCATTATGACCCACTTTGTCCCATTACGACCAATCGGGCTCAATAAGAAGACAAAAACCCACATACTCCTATTACTAACAATTAGACTCCTTAGAGAGACACAAACATATTATACCCGCAAAGAAAAAAAAGAACCAATTATGAGCCATTACGGACAACTTACACCCGTTATACCTCAATTAGAGCCAATAAGGTCAAATTAGAGTCATTATTACCCACTTAGTCCCATTACGACCAATCATACCCACAAAGACCAAAATGACCCAATAGTTGCAGCATTTCGAACCACTATGACCCGTTATAACTCAATTAGAGCCATTAAAGTCAAATCAAACTCTTTTAGACCCATTTAGTCCTAGTACGAAGAATAAGACTCGTTAAGGAGACACAAACCAATTATACACACTAAGACCAAAATGATCCAATAACGAGCATTACAGATAACTACGACCCGTTATACCTCAATTGGAGCCAATAAGGTCAAATCGTACTCATTATGACCCACATAGTCCCATTACGGCTAATTAGACTCGTTATGGAGACACAAACCCATTATATGCACTAAGACCAAGATGTACCAGTTACGAGTCACAACATACCACTTAGACCTGTTATACCTTATTTAGAGCCAATAAGGTCAAATTAGGCTCATTTTGACCCACTTAGTCTCATCACGACCAATCAGACTTAATAAGGAGACGTTAACCCATTACATCCAATACGACCAAAATGAACCAATACCGAAGCAATACAGACCATTATGGCCCGTTATACCTCAAATAGAGCCATTAAGGTCAAATAGGACTCATTACGACCCACTTAGTCTAATTATGTACGATGAGACTTGTTAGACACAACTCCCTTACACCCACTAAGACCCAAATGAACCAATAGCGAAGAATTACGCACCACTATGACCCATTATGTCTCCATTAGAGCGAACAATGTCAAATCGGACTCAGTTTCACCCACTGAGTCCTATTACGGCCAATTAGACTCGTTAAGGAGACACAAATCCATTATACCCACTAAGCCCAAAATGATCCAGTAGTGAAACATTACGAACCACTATGACTCGTTATACCTCAATTAGAGCCAATAAGGTCAAATGGGACTCATTATGGCCCACTTAGTCTAATTATGAACAATGTGACTCCTTAAGGAGACACAAATCCATTATAGCCATCAAGATCAAAATGAACCACTAACGAAGCATTACGGACCACTATGACCCGTTATACTTCAATTAGAGACAATAAGGTCAAATCAGACTCATTATGGCCCACATAGTCGTATTACGAACAATTAGACTCGTTAAGGGGACACAAACCTATTATACTCACTAAGACTAAAATGAACCAATTATGAGCCATTACGGACCACTAAGATCCGTTATAAGTCAAGTAGAGCAAAAAACTTCAAATCAGACTCATTATACCCACTAAGACCAAGTTGAACCAATTACGAGCCATTACGGACCCCTTAGACGTTATTCCTCATTTAGGGCCAATAAGTTCAAATCAGGGCTCATTTTGACCCACTTAGTCCCATTACGACCAATCAGGCTCATTAAGGAGACAAAAACCCATTATACCCATTAAGACCAAAATGAACTAATAGCGAAGAATTTCAGATCTCCATGACTCGTTATACCTCTATTAGAGCCCATAAAGTCCAATCGGGCTCATTATGACCCACTTAGTCAAATTACGAACAATGAGACTTGGTAAGAAGACATAAAACCATTATACCCACTAAGACCAAAATGAACCAAAAACGAAGCACTATAGACAACTATGATTCGTTATACCTCCATTAGAGACAATAAAGTTAAATCGGACTCATTATGGCCCACTTAGTCCTATTATTACCAATTAGACTCGGTAAGGAGACAAACCCATTATACCCACTAAGACCAAAATGAACCAATTATGAGCCATTATGGATCACTTAGACCCGTTTTACCTCAATTAGAGCCAATAAGGTTAAATCAGACTCATTATGACCCACTTTGTCCCATTACGACCAATCAGGCTCAATAAAGGAGACAAAAACCCACATACTCCTATTACGAACAATTAGACTCCTTAGAGAGACACAAACATATTATACCCGCAAAGAAAAAAAAAGAACCAATTATGAGCCATTACGGACAACTTACACCCGTTATACCTCAATTAGAGCCAATAAGGTCAAATTAGAGTCATTATTACCCACTTAGTCCCATTACGACCAATCATACCCACAAAGACCAAAATGACCCAATAGCTGCAGCATTTCGACCCACTATGACCCGTTATAGCTCAATTAGAGCCATTAAAGTCAAATCAGACTCTTTTAGACCCAATGAGTCCTAGTACGAAGAATAAGACTCGTTAAGGAGACACAAACCAGTTATACACACTAAGACCAAAATGATCCAATAACGAGCATTAAAGATAACTACGACCCGTTATACCTCAATTGGAGCCAATAAGGTCAAATCGTACTCATTATGACCCACATAGTCCCATTACGGCTAATTAGACTCGTTATGGAGACACAAACCCATTATATGCACTAAGACCAAGATGTACCAGTTACGAGTCACAACATACCACTTAGACCTGTTATACCTTATTTAGAGCCAATAAGGTCAAATTAGGCTCATTTTGACCCACTTAGTCTCATCACGACCAATCAAACTTAATAAGGAGACGTTAACCCATTACATCCGATACGACCAAAATGAACCAATACCGAAGCAATACAGACCATTATGGCCCGTTATACCTCAAATAGAGCCATTAAGGTCAAATAGGACTCATTACGACCCACTTAGTCTAATTATGTACGATGAGACTTGTTAGACACAACTCCCTTACACCCACTAAGACCCAAATGAACCAATAGCGAAGAATTACGCACCACTATGACCCATTATGTCTCCATTAGAGCGAACAATGTCAAATCGGACTCAGTTTCACCCACTGAGTCCTATTACGGCCAATTAGACTCGTTAAGGAGACACAAACCCATTATACCCACTAAGCCCAAAATGAACCAGTAGTGAAACATTACGAACCACTATGACTCATTATACCTCAATTAGAGCCAATAAGGTCAAATGGGACTCATTATGGCCCACTTAGTCTAATTATGAACAATGTGACTCCTTAAGGAGACACAAATCCATTATAGCCATCAAGATCAAAATGAACCACTAACGAAGCATTACGGACCACTATGACCCGTTATACTTCAATTAGAGACAATAAGGTCAAATCAGACTCATTATGACCCACATAGTCGTATTACGAACAATTAGACTCGTTAAGGGGACACAAACCTATTATACTCACTAAGACTAAAATGAACCAATTATGAGCCATTACGGACCACTAAGATCCGTAAGTCAAGTAGAGCAAAAAACTTCAAATCAGACTCATTATACCCACTAAGACCAAGTTGAACCAATTACGAGCCATTACGGACCCCTTAGACGTTATTCCTCATTTAGGGCCAATAAGTTCAAATCAGGGCTCATTTTCACTTAGTCCCATTACGACCAATCAGGCTCATTAAGGAGACAAAAACCCATTATACCCATTAAGACCAAAATGAACTAATAGCGAAGAATTTCAGATCTCCATGACTCGTTATACCTCTATTAGAGCCCATAAAGTCCAATCGGGCTCATTATGACCCACTTAGTCAAATTACGAACAATGAGACTTGGTAAGAAGACACAAAACCATTATACCCACTAAGACCAAAATGAACCAAAAACGAAGCATTATAGACAACTATGATTCGTTATACCTCAATTAGAGACAATAAAGTTAAATCGGACTCATTATGGCCCACTTAGTCCTATTATTACCAATTAGACTCGGTAAGGAGACAAACCCATTATACCCACTAGGACCAAAATGAACCAATTATGAGCCATTATGGATCACTTAGACCCGTTTTACCTCAATTAGAGCCAATAAGGTTAAATCAGACTCATTATGACCCACTTTGTCCCATTACGACCAATCAGGCTCAATAAGGAGACAAAAACCTACATACTCCTATTACGAACAATTAGACTCCTTAGAGAGACACAAACATATTATACCCGCAAAGAAAAAAAAAGAACCAATTATGAGCCATTACGGACAACTTACACCCGTTATACCTCAATTAGAGCCAATAAGGTCAAATTAGAGTCATTATTACCCACTTAGTCCCATTACGACCAATCATACCCACAAAGACCAAAATGACCCAATAGCTGCAGCATTTCGAACCACTATGACCCGTTATAGCTCAATTAGAGCCATTAAAGTCAAATCAGACTCTTTTTGACCCATTTAGTCCTAGTACGAAGAATAAGACTCGTTAAGGAGACACAAACCAGTTATACACACTAAGACCAAAATGATCCAATAACGAGCATTACAGATAACTACGACCCGTTATACCTCAATTGGAGCCAATAAGGTCAAATCGTACTCATTATGACCCACATAGTCCCATTACGGCTAATTAGACTCGTTATGGATACACAAACCCATTATATGCACTAAGACCAAGATGTACCAGTTACGAGTCACAACATACCACTTAGACCTGTTATACCTTATTTAGAGCCAATAAGGTCAAATTAGGCTCATTTTGACCCACTTAGTCTCATCACGACCAATCAGACTTAATAAGGAGACGTTAACCCATTACATCCAATACGACCAAAATGAACCAATACCGAAGCAATACAGACCATTATGGCCCGTTATACCTCAAATAGAGCCATTAAGGTCAAATAGGACTCATTACGACCCACTTAGTCTAATTATGTACGATGAGACTTGTTAAAGAGACACAAATCCCTTACACCCACTAAGACCCAAATGAACCAATAGCGAAGAATTACGCACCACTATGACCCATTATGTCTGCATTAGAGCGAACAATGTCAAATCGGACTCAGTTTCACCCACTGAGTCCTATTACGGCCAATTAGACTCGTTAGGGAGACACAAACCCATTATACCCACTAAGCCCAAAATGAACCAGTAGTGAAACATTACGAACCACTATGACTCGTTATACCTCAATTAGAGCCAATAAGGTCAAATGGGACTCATTATGGCCCACTTAGTCTAATTATGAACAATGTGACTCCTTAAGGAGACACAAATCCATTATAGCCATCAAGATCAAAATGAACCACTAACGAAGCATTACGGACCACTATGACCCGTTATACTTCAATTAGAGACAATAAGGTCAAATCAGACTCATTATGACCCACATAGTCGTATTACGAACAATTAGACTCGTTAAGGGGACACAAACCTATTATACTCACTAAGACTAAAATGAACCAATTATGAGCCATTACGGACCACTAAGATCCGTTATAAGTCAAGTAGAGCAAAAAACTTCAAATCAGACTCATTATACCCACTAAGACCAAGTTGAACCAATTACGAGCCATTACGGACCCCTTAGACGTTATTCCTCATTTAGGGCCAATAAGTTCAAATCAGGGCTCATTTTCACTTAGTCCCATTACGACCAATCAGGCTCATTAAGGAGACAAAAACCCATTATACCCATTAAGACCAAAATGAACTAATAGCGAAGAATTTCAGATCTCCATGACTCGTTATACCTCTATTAGAGCCCATAAAGTCCAATCGGGCTCATTATGACCCACTTAGTCAAATTACGAACAATGAGACTTGGTAAGAAGACACAAAACCATTATACCCACTAAGACCAAAATGAACAAAAAACGAAGCATTATAGACAACTATGATTCGTTATACCTCAATTAGAGACAATAAAGTTAAATCGGACTCATTATGGCCCACTTAGTCCTATTATTACCAATTAGACTCGGTAAGGAGACAAACCCATTATACCCACTAGGACCAAAATGAACCAATTATGAGCCATTATGGATCACTTAGACCCGTTTTACCTCAATTAGAGCCAATAAGGTTAAATCAGACTCATTATGACCCACTTTGTCCCATTACGACCAATCAGGCTCAATAAAGAGACAAAAACCCACATACTCCTATTACGAACAATTAGACTCCTTAGAGAGACACAAACATATTATACCCGCAAAGAAAAAAAAAGAACCAATTATGAGCCATTACGGACAACTTACACCCGTTATACCTCAATTAGAGCCAATAAGGTCAAATTAGAGTCATTATTACCCACTTAGTCCCATTACGACCAATCATACCCACAAAGACCAAAATGACCCAATAGCTGCAGCATTTCGAACCACTATGACCCGTTATAGCTCAATTAGAGCCATTAAAGTCAAATCAGACTCTTTTTGACCCATTTAGTCCTAGTACGAAGAATAAGACTCGTTAAGGAGACACAAACCAGTTATACATACTAAGACCAAAATGATCCAATAACGAGCATTACAGATAACTACGACCCGTTATACCTCAATTGGAGCCAATAAGGTCAAATCGTACTCATTATGACCCACATAGTCCCATTACGGCTAATTAGACTCGTTATGGATACACAAACCCATTATATGCAGTAAGACCAAGATGTACCAGTTACGAGTCACAACATACCACTTAGACCTGTTATACCTTATTTAGAGCCAATAAGGTCAAATTAGGCTCATTTTGACCCACTTAGTCTCATCACGACCAATCAGACTTAATAAGGAGACGTTAACCCATTACATCCAATACGACCAAAATGAACCAATACCGAAGCAATACAGACCATTATGGCCCGTTATACCTCAAATAGAGCCATTAAGGTCAAATAGGACTCATTACGACCCACTTAGTCTAATTATGTACGATGAGACTTGTTAAAGAGACACAAATCCCTTACACCCACTAAGACCCAAATGAACCAATAGCGAAGAATTACGCACCACTATGACCCATTATGTCTCCATTAGAGCGAACAATGTCAAATCGGACTCAGTTTCACCCACTGAGTCCTATTACGGCCAATTAGACTCGTTAGGGAGACACAAACCCATTATACCCACTAAGCCCAAAATGAACCAGTAGTGAAACATTACGAACCACTATGACTCGTTATACCTCAATTAGAGCCAATAAGGTCAAATGGGACTCATTATGGCCCACTTAGTCTAATTATGAACAATGTGACTCCTTAAGGAGACACAAATCCATTATAGCCATCAAGATCAAAATGAACCACTAACGAAGCATTACGGACCACTATGACCCGTTATACTTCAATTAGAGACAATAAGGTCAAATCAGACTCATTATGACCCACATAATCGTATTACGAACAATTAGACTCGTTAAGGGGACACAAACCTATTATACTCACTAAGACTAAAATGAACCAATTATGAGCCATTACGGACCACTAAGATCCGTTATAAGTCAAGTAGAGCAAAAAACTTCAAATCAGACTCATTATACCCACTAAGACCAAGTTGAACCAATTACGAGCCATTACGGACCCCTTAGACGTTATTCCTCATTTAGGGCCAATAAGTTCAAATCAGGGCTCATTTTCACTTAGTCCCATTACGACCAATCAGGCTCATTAAGGAGACAAAAACCCATTATACCCATTAAGACCAAAATGAACTAATAGCGAAGAATTTCAGATCTCCATGACTCGTTATACCTCTATTAGAGCCCATAAAGTCCAATCGGGCTCATTATGACCCACTTAGTCAAATTACGAACAATGAGACTTGGTAAGAAGACACAAAACCATTATACCCACTAAGACCAAAATGAACCAAAAACGAAGCATTATAGACAACTATGATTCGTTATACCTCAATTAGAGACAATAAAGTTAAATCGGACTCATTATGGCCCACTTAGTCCTATTATTACCAATTAGACTCGGTAAGGAGACAAACCCATTATACCCACTAGGACCAAAATGAACCAATTATGAGCCATTATGGATCACTTAGACCCGTTTTACCTCAATTAGAGCCAATAAGGTTAAATCAGACTCATTATGACCCACTTTGTCCCATTACGACCAATCAGGCTCAATAAGGAGACAAAAACCCACATACTCCTATTACGAACAATTAGACTCCTTAGAGAGACACAAACATATTATACCCGCAAAGAAAAAAAAAGAACCAATTATGAGCCATTACGGACAACTTACACCCGTTATACCTCAATTAGAGCCAATAAGGTCAAATTAGAGTCATTATTACCCACTTAGTCCCATTACGACCAATCATACCCACAAAGACCAAAATGACCCAATAGCTGCAGCATTTCGAACCACTATGACCCGTTATAGCTCAATTAGAGCCATTAAAGTCAAATCAGACTCTTTTTGACCCATTTAGTCCTAGTACGAAGAATAAGACTCGTTAAGGAGACACAAACCAGTTATACATACTAAGACCAAAATGATCCAATAACGAGCATTACAGATAACTACGACCCGTTATACCTCAATTGGAGCCAATAAGGTCAAATCGTACTCATTATGACCCACATAGTCCCATTACGGCTAATTAGACTCGTTATGGATACACAAACCCATTATATGCACTAAGACCAAGATGTACCAGTTACGAGTCACAACATACCACTTAGACCTGTTATACCTTATTTAGAGCCAATAAGGTCAAATTAGGCTCATTTTGACCCACTTAGTCTCATCACGACCAATCAGACTTAATAAGGAGACGTTAACCCATTACATCCAATACGACCAAAATGAACCAATACCGAAGCAATACAGACCATTATGGCCCGTTATACCTCAAATAGAGCCATTAAGGTCAAATAGGACTCATTACGACCCACTTAGTCTAATTATGTACGATGAGACTTGTTAAAGAGACACAAATCCCTTACACCCACTAAGACCCAAATGAACCAATAGCGAAGAATTACGCACCACTATGACCCATTATGTCTCCATTAGAGCGAACAATGTCAAATCGGACTCAGTTTCACCCACTGAGTCCTATTACGGCCAATTAGACTCGTTAGGGAGACACAAACCCATTATACCCACTAAGCCCAAAATGAACCAGTAGTGAAACATTACGAACCACTATGACTCGTTATACCTCAATTAGAGCCAATAAGGTCAAATGGGACTCATTATGGCCCACTTAGTCTAATTATGAACAATGTGACTCCTTAAGGAGACACAAATCCATTATAGCCATCAAGATCAAAATGAACCACTAACGAAGCATTACGGACCACTATGACCCGTTATACTTCAATTAGAGACAATAAGGTCAAATCAGACTCATTATGACCCACATAATCGTATTACGAACAATTAGACTCGTTAAGGGGACACAAACCTATTATACTCACTAAGACTAAAATGAACCAATTATGAGCCATTACGGACCACTAAGATCCGTTATAAGTCAAGTAGAGCAAAAAACTTCAAATCAGACTCATTATACCCACTAAGACCAAGTTGAACCAATTACGAGCCATTACGGACCCCTTAGACGTTATTCCTCATTTAGGGCCAATAAGTTCAAATCAGGGCTCATTTTCACTTAGTCCCATTACGACCAATCAGGCTCATTAAGGAGACAAAAACCCATTATACCCATTAAGACCAAAATGAACTAATAGCGAAGAATTTCAGATCTCCATGACTCGTTATACCTCTATTAGAGCCCATAAAGTCCAATCGGGCTCATTATGACCCACTTAGTCAAATTACGAACAATGAGACTTGGTAAGAAGACACAAAACCATTATACCCACTAAGACCAAAATGAACCAAAAACGAAGCATTATAGACAACTATGATTCGTTATACCTCAATTAGAGACAATAAAGTTAAATCGGACTCATTATGGCCCACTTAGTCCTATTATTACCAATTAGACTCGGTAAGGAGACAAACCCATTATACCCACTAGGACCAAAATGAACCAATTATGAGCCATTATGGATCACTTAGACCCGTTTTACCTCAATTAGAGCCAATAAGGTTAAATCAGACTCATTATGACCCACTTTGTCCCATTACGACCAATCAGGCTCAATAAAGAGACAAAACCCCACATACTCCTATTACGAACAATTAGACTCCTTAGAGAGACACAAACATATTATACCCGCAAAGAAAAAAAAAGAACCAATTATGAGCCATTACGGACAACTTACACCCGTTATACCTCAATTAGAGCCAATAAGGTCAAATTAGAGTCATTATTACCCACTTAGTCCCATTACGACCAATCATACCCACAAAGACCAAAATGACCCAATAGCTGCAGCATTTCGAACCACTATGACCCGTTATAGCTCAATTAGAGCCATTAAAGTCAAATCAGACTCTTTTTGACCCATTTAGTCCTAGTACGAAGAATAAGACTCGTTAAGGAGACACAAACCAGTTATACATACTAAGACCAAAATGATCCAATAACGAGCATTACAGATAACTACGACCCGTTATACCTCAATTGGAGCCAATAAGGTCAAATCGTACTCATTATGACCCACATAGTCCCATTACGGCTAATTAGACTCGTTATGGATACACAAACCCATTATATGCAGTAAGACCAAGATGTACCAGTTACGAGTCACAACATACCACTTAGACCTGTTATACCTTATTTAGAGCCAATAAGGTCAAATTAGGCTCATTTTGACCCACTTAGTCTCATCACGACCAATCAGACTTAATAAGGAGACGTTAACCCATTACATCCAATACGACCAAAATGAACCAATACCGAAGCAATACAGACCATTATGGCCCGTTATACCTCAAATAGAGCCATTAAGGTCAAATAGGACTCATTACGACCCACTTAGTCTAATTATGTACGATGAGACTTGTTAAAGAGACACAAATCCCTTACACCCACTAAGACCCAAATGAACCAATAGCGAAGAATTACGCACCACTATGACCCATTATGTCTCCATTAGAGCGAACAATGTCAAATCGGACTCAGTTTCACCCACTGAGTCCTATTACGGCCAATTAGACTCGTTAGGGAGACACAAACCCATTATACCCACTAAGCCCAAAATGAACCAGTAGTGAAACATTACGAACCACTATGACTCGTTATACCTCAATTAGAGCCAATAAGGTCAAATGGGACTCATTATGGCCCACTTAGTCTAATTATGAACAATGTGACTCCTTAAGGAGACACAAATCCATTATAGCCATCAAGATCAAAATGAACCACTAACGAAGCATTACGGACCACTATGACCCGTTATACTTCAATTAGAGACAATAAGGTCAAATCAGACTCATTATGACCCACATAATCGTATTACGAACAATTAGACTCGTTAAGGGGACACAAACCTATTATACTCACTAAGACTAAAATGAACCAATTATGAGCCATTACGGACCACTAAGATCCGTTATAAGTCAAGTAGAGCAAAAAACTTCAAATCAGACTCATTATACCCACTAAGACCAAGTTGAACCAATTACGAGCCATTACGGACCCCTTAGACGTTATTCCTCATTTAGGGCCAATAAGTTCAAATCAGGGCTCATTTTCACTTAGTCCCATTACGACCAATCAGGCTCATTAAGGAGACAAAAACCCATTATACCCATTAAGACCAAAATGAACTAATAGCGAAGAATTTCAGATCTCCATGACTCGTTATACCTCTATTAGAGCCCATAAAGTCCAATCGGGCTCATTATGACCCACTTAGTCAAATTACGAACAATGAGACTTGGTAAGAAGACACAAAACCATTATACCCACTAAGACCAAAATGAACCAAAAACGAAGCATTATAGACAACTATGATTCGTTATACCTCAATTAGAGACAATAAAGTTAAATCGGACTCATTATGGCCCACTTAGTCCTATTATTACCAATTAGACTCGGTAAGGAGACAAACCCATTATACCCACTAGGACCAAAATGAACCAATTATGAGCCATTATGGATCACTTAGACCCGTTTTACCTCAATTAGAGCCAATAAGGTTAAATCAGACTCATTATGACCCACTTTGTCCCATTACGACCAATCAGGCTCAATAAGGAGACAAAAACCCACATACTCCTATTACGAACAATTAGACTCCTTAGAGAGACACAAACATATTATACCCGCAAAGAAAAAAAAAGAACCAATTATGAGCCATTACGGACAACTTACACCCGTTATACCTCAATTAGAGCCAATAAGGTCAAATTAGAGTCATTATTACCCACTTAGTCCCATTACGACCAATCATACCCACAAAGACCAAAATGACCCAATAGCTGCAGCATTTCGAACCACTATGACCCGTTATAGCTCAATTAGAGCCATTAAAGTCAAATCAGACTCTTTTTGACCCATTTAGTCCTAGTACGAAGAATAAGACTCGTTAAGGAGACACAAACCAGTTATACATACTAAGACCAAAATGATCCAATAACGAGCATTACAGATAACTACGACCCGTTATACCTCAATTGGAGCCAATAAGGTCAAATCGTACTCATTATGACCCACATAGTCCCATTACGGCTAATTAGACTCGTTATGGATACACAAACCCATTATATGCACTAAGACCAAGATGTACCAGTTACGAGTCACAACATACCACTTAGACCTGTTATACCTTATTTAGAGCCAATAAGGTCAAATTAGGCTCATTTTGACCCACTTAGTCTCATCACGACCAATCAGACTTAATAAGGAGACGTTAACCCATTACATCCAATACGACCAAAATGAACCAATACCGAAGCAATACAGACCATTATGGCCCGTTATACCTCAAATAGAGCCATTAAGGTCAAATAGGACTCATTACGACCCACTTAGTCTAATTATGTACGATGAGACTTGTTAAAGAGACACAAATCCCTTACACCCACTAAGACCCAAATGAACCAATAGCGAAGAATTACGCACCACTATGACCCATTATGTCTCCATTAGAGCGAACAATGTCAAATCGGACTCAGTTTCACCCACTGAGTCCTATTACGGCCAATTAGACTCGTTAGGGAGACACAAACCCATTATACCCACTAAGCCCAAAATGAACCAGTAGTGAAACATTACGAACCACTATGACTCGTTATACCTCAATTAGAGCCAATAAGGTCAAATGGGACTCATTATGGCCCACTTAGTCTAATTATGAACAATGTGACTCCTTAAGGAGACACAAATCCATTATAGCCATCAAGATCAAAATGAACCACTAACGAAGCATTACGGACCACTATGACCCGTTATACTTCAATTAGAGACAATAAGGTCAAATCAGACTCATTATGACCCACATAATCGTATTACGAACAATTAGACTCGTTAAGGGGACACAAACCTATTATACTCACTAAGACTAAAATGAACCAATTATGAGCCATTACGGACCACTAAGATCCGTTATAAGTCAAGTAGAGCAAAAAACTTCAAATCAGACTCATTATACCCACTAAGACCAAGTTGAACCAATTACGAGCCATTACGGACCCCTTAGACGTTATTCCTCATTTAGGGCCAATAAGTTCAAATCAGGGCTCATTTTCACTTAGTCCCATTACGACCAATCAGGCTCATTAAGGAGACAAAAACCCATTATACCCATTAAGACCAAAATGAACTAATAGCGAAGAATTTCAGATCTCCATGACTCGTTATACCTCTATTAGAGCCCATAAAGTCCAATCGGGCTCATTATGACCCACTTAGTCAAATTACGAACAATGAGACTTGGTAAGAAGACACAAAACCATTATACCCACTAAGACCAAAATGAACCAAAAACGAAGCATTATAGACAACTATGATTCGTTATACCTCAATTAGAGACAATAAAGTTAAATCGGACTCATTATGGCCCACTTAGTCCTATTATTACCAATTAGACTCGGTAAGGAGACAAACCCATTATACCCACTAGGACCAAAATGAACCAATTATGAGCCATTATGGATCACTTAGACCCGTTTTACCTCAATTAGAGCCAATAAGGTTAAATCAGACTCATTATGACCCACTTTGTCCCATTACGACCAATCAGGCTCAATAAAGAGACAAAACCCCACATACTCCTATTACGAACAATTAGACTCCTTAGAGAGACACAAACATATTATACCCGCAAAGAAAAAAAAAGAACCAATTATGAGCCATTACGGACAACTTACACCCGTTATACCTCAATTAGAGCCAATAAGGTCAAATTAGAGTCATTATTACCCACTTAGTCCCATTACGACCAATCATACCCACAAAGACCAAAATGACCCAATAGCTGCAGCATTTCGAACCACTATGACCCGTTATAGCTCAATTAGAGCCATTAAAGTCAAATCAGACTCTTTTTGACCCATTTAGTCCTAGTACGAAGAATAAGACTCGTTAAGGAGACACAAACCAGTTATACATACTAAGACCAAAATGATCCAATAACGAGCATTACAGATAACTACGACCCGTTATACCTCAATTGGAGCCAATAAGGTCAAATCGTACTCATTATGACCCACATAGTCCCATTACGGCTAATTAGACTCGTTATGGATACACAAACCCATTATATGCAGTAAGACCAAGATGTACCAGTTACGAGTCACAACATACCACTTAGACCTGTTATACCTTATTTAGAGCCAATAAGGTCAAATTAGGCTCATTTTGACCCACTTAGTCTCATCACGACCAATCAGACTTAATAAGGAGACGTTAACCCATTACATCCAATACGACCAAAATGAACCAATACCGAAGCAATACAGACCATTATGGCCCGTTATACCTCAAATAGAGCCATTAAGGTCAAATAGGACTCATTACGACCCACTTAGTCTAATTATGTACGATGAGACTTGTTAAAGAGACACAAATCCCTTACACCCACTAAGACCCAAATGAACCAATAGCGAAGAATTACGCACCACTATGACCCATTATGTCTCCATTAGAGCGAACAATGTCAAATCGGACTCAGTTTCACCCACTGAGTCCTATTACGGCCAATTAGACTCGTTAGGGAGACACAAACCCATTATACCCACTAAGCCCAAAATGAACCAGTAGTGAAACATTACGAACCACTATGACTCGTTATACCTCAATTAGAGCCAATAAGGTCAAATGGGACTCATTATGGCCCACTTAGTCTAATTATGAACAATGTGACTCCTTAAGGAGACACAAATCCATTATAGCCATCAAGATCAAAATGAACCACTAACGAAGCATTACGGACCACTATGACCCGTTATACTTCAATTAGAGACAATAAGGTCAAATCAGACTCATTATGACCCACATAATCGTATTACGAACAATTAGACTCGTTAAGGGGACACAAACCTATTATACTCACTAAGACTAAAATGAACCAATTATGAGCCATTACGGACCACTAAGATCCGTTATAAGTCAAGTAGAGCAAAAAACTTCAAATCAGACTCATTATACCCACTAAGACCAAGTTGAACCAATTACGAGCCATTACGGACCCCTTAGACGTTATTCCTCATTTAGGGCCAATAAGTTCAAATCAGGGCTCATTTTCACTTAGTCCCATTACGACCAATCAGGCTCATTAAGGAGACAAAAACCCATTATACCCATTAAGACCAAAATGAACTAATAGCGAAGAATTTCAGATCTCCATGACTCGTTATACCTCTATTAGAGCCCATAAAGTCCAATCGGGCTCATTATGACCCACTTAGTCAAATTACGAACAATGAGACTTGGTAAGAAGACACAAAACCATTATACCCACTAAGACCAAAATGAACCAAAAACGAAGCATTATAGACAACTATGATTCGTTATACCTCAATTAGAGACAATAAAGTTAAATCGGACTCATTATGGCCCACTTAGTCCTATTATTACCAATTAGACTCGGTAAGGAGACAAACCCATTATACCCACTAGGACCAAAATGAACCAATTATGAGCCATTATGGATCACTTAGACCCGTTTTACCTCAATTAGAGCCAATAAGGTTAAATCAGACTCATTATGACCCACTTTGTCCCATTACGACCAATCAGGCTCAATAAGGAGACAAAAACCCACATACTCCTATTACGAACAATTAGACTCCTTAGAGAGACACAAACATATTATACCCGCAAAGAAAAAAAAAGAACCAATTATGAGCCATTACGGACAACTTACACCCGTTATACCTCAATTAGAGCCAATAAGGTCAAATTAGAGTCATTATTACCCACTTAGTCCCATTACGACCAATCATACCCACAAAGACCAAAATGACCCAATAGCTGCAGCATTTCGAACCACTATGACCCGTTATAGCTCAATTAGAGCCATTAAAGTCAAATCAGACTCTTTTTGACCCATTTAGTCCTAGTACGAAGAATAAGACTCGTTAAGGAGACACAAACCAGTTATACATACTAAGACCAAAATGATCCAATAACGAGCATTACAGATAACTACGACCCGTTATACCTCAATTGGAGCCAATAAGGTCAAATCGTACTCATTATGACCCACATAGTCCCATTACGGCTAATTAGACTCGTTATGGATACACAAACCCATTATATGCACTAAGACCAAGATGTACCAGTTACGAGTCACAACATACCACTTAGACCTGTTATACCTTATTTAGAGCCAATAAGGTCAAATTAGGCTCATTTTGACCCACTTAGTCTCATCACGACCAATCAGACTTAATAAGGAGACGTTAACCCATTACATCCAATACGACCAAAATGAACCAATACCGAAGCAATACAGACCATTATGGCCCGTTATACCTCAAATAGAGCCATTAAGGTCAAATAGGACTCATTACGACCCACTTAGTCTAATTATGTACGATGAGACTTGTTAAAGAGACACAAATCCCTTACACCCACTAAGACCCAAATGAACCAATAGCGAAGAATTACGCACCACTATGACCCATTATGTCTCCATTAGAGCGAACAATGTCAAATCGGACTCAGTTTCACCCACTGAGTCCTATTACGGCCAATTAGACTCGTTAGGGAGACACAAACCCATTATACCCACTAAGCCCAAAATGAACCAGTAGTGAAACATTACGAACCACTATGACTCGTTATACCTCAATTAGAGCCAATAAGGTCAAATGGGACTCATTATGGCCCACTTAGTCTAATTATGAACAATGTGACTCCTTAAGGAGACACAAATCCATTATAGCCATCAAGATCAAAATGAACCACTAACGAAGCATTACGGACCACTATGACCCGTTATACTTCAATTAGAGACAATAAGGTCAAATCAGACTCATTATGACCCACATAGTCGTATTACGAACAATTAGACTCGTTAAGGGGACACAAACCTATTATACTCACTAAGACTAAAATGAACCAATTATGAGCCATTACGGACCACTAAGATCCGTTATAAGTCAAGTAGAGCAAAAAACTTCAAATCAGACTCATTATACCCACTAAGACCAAGTTGAACCAATTACGAGCCATTACGGACCCCTTAGACGTTATTCCTCATTTAGGGCCAATAAGTTCAAATCAGGGCTCATTTTCACTTAGTCCCATTACGACCAATCAGGCTCATTAAGGAGACAAAAACCCATTATACCCATTAAGACCAAAATGAACTAATAGCGAAGAATTTCAGATCTCCATGACTCGTTATACCTCTATTAGAGCCCATAAAGTCCAATCGGGCTCATTATGACCCACTTAGTCAAATTACGAACAATGAGACTTGGTAAGAAGACACAAAACCATTATACCCACTAAGACCAAAATGAACCAAAAACGAAGCATTATAGACAACTATGATTCGTTATACCTCAATTAGAGACAATAAAGTTAAATCGGACTCATTATGGCCCACTTAGTCCTATTATTACCAATTAGACTCGGTAAGGAGACAAACCCATTATACCCACTAGGACCAAAATGAACCAATTATGAGCCATTATGGATCACTTAGACCCGTTTTACCTCAATTAGAGCCAATAAGGTTAAATCAGACTCATTATGACCCACTTTGTCCCATTACGACCAATCAGGCTCAATAAAGAGACAAAAACCCACATACTCCTATTACGAACAATTAGACTCCTTAGAGAGACACAAACATATTATACCCGCAAAGAAAAAAAAAGAACCAATTATGAGCCATTACGGACAACTTACACCCGTTATACCTCAATTAGAGCCAATAAGGTCAAATTAGAGTCATTATTACCCACTTAGTCCCATTACGACCAATCATACCCACAAAGACCAAAATGACCCAATAGCTGCAGCATTTCGAACCACTATGACCCGTTATAGCTCAATTAGAGCCATTAAAGTCAAATCAGACTCTTTTTGACCCATTTAGTCCTAGTACGAAGAATAAGACTCGTTAAGGAGACACAAACCAGTTATACACACTAAGACCAAAATGATCCAATAACGAGCATTACAGATAACTACGACCCGTTATACCTCAATTGGAGCCAATAAGGTCAAATCGTACTCATTATGACCCACATAGTCCCATTACGGCTAATTAGACTCGTTATGGAGACACAAACCCATTATATGCACTAAGACCAAGATGTACCAGTTACGAGTCACAACATACCACTTAGACCTGTTATACCTTATTTAGAGCCAATAAGGTCAAATTAGGCTCATTTTGACCCACTTAGTCTCATCACGACCAATCAGACTTAATAAGGAGACGTTAACCCATTTCATCCAATACGACCAAAATGAACCAATACCGAAGCAATACAGACCATTATGGCCCGTTATACCTCAAATAGAGCCATTAAGGTCAAATAGGACTCATTACGACCCACTTAGTCTAATTATGTACGATGAGACTTGTTAAAGAGACACAAATCCCTTACACCCACTAAGACCCAAATGAACCAATAGCGAAGAATTACGCACCACTATGACCCATTATGTCTCCATTAGAGCGAACAATGTCAAATCGGACTCAGTTTCACCCACTGAGTCCTATTACGGCCAATTAGACTCGTTAGGGAGACACAAACCCATTATACCCACTAAGCCCAAAATGAACCAGTAGTGAAACATTACGAACCACTATGACTCGTTATACCTCAATTAGAGCCAATAAGGTCAAATGGGACTCATTATGGCCCACTTAGTCTAATTATGAACAATGTGACTCCTTAAGGAGACACAAATCCATTATAGCCATCAAGATCAAAATGAACCACTAACGAAGCATTACGGACCACTATGACCCGTTATACTTCAATTAGAGACAATCAGATCAAATCAGACTCATTATGACCCACATAGTCGTATTACGAACAATTAGACTCGTTAAGGGGACACAAACCTATTATACTCACTAAGACTAAAATGAACCAATTATGAGCCATTACGGACCACTAAGATCCGTTATAAGTCAAGTAGAGCAAAAAACTTCAAATCAGACTCATTATACCCACTAAGACCAAGTTGAACCAATTACGAGCCATTACGGACCCCTTAGACGTTATTCCTCATTTAGGGCCAATAAGTTCAAATCAGGGCTCATTTTCACTTAGTCCCATTACGACCAATCAGGCTCATTAAGGAGACAAAAACCCATTATACCCATTAAGACCAAAATGAACTAATAGCGAAGAATTTCAGATCTCCATGACTCGTTATACCTCTATTAGAGCCCATAAAGTCCAATCGGGCTCATTATGACCCACTTAGTCAAATTACGAACAATGAGACTTGGTAAGAAGACACAAAACCATTATACCCACTAAGACCAAAATGAACCAAAAACGAAGCATTATAGACAACTATGATTCGTTATACCTCAATTAGAGACAATAAAGTTAAATCGGACTCATTATGGCCCACTTAGTCCTATTATTACCAATTAGACTCGGTAAGGAGACAAACCCATTATACCCACTAGGACCAAAATGAACCAATTATGAGCCATTATGGATCACTTAGACCCGTTTTACCTCAATTAGACCCAATAAGGTTAAATCAGACTCATTATGACCCACTTTGTCCCATTACGACCAATCAGGCTCAATAAGGAGACAAAAACCCACATACTCCTATTACGAACAATTAGACTCCTTAGAGAGACACAAACATATTATACCCGCAAAGAAAAAAAAAGAACCAATTATGAGCCATTACGGACAACTTACACCCGTTATACCTCAATTAGAGCCAATAAGGTCAAATTAGAGTCATTATTACCCACTTAGTCCCATTACGACCAATCATACCCACAAAGACCAAAATGACCCAATAGCTGCAGCATTTCGAACCACTATGACCCGTTATAGCTCAATTAGAGCCATTAAAGTCAAATCAGACTCTTTTTGACCGACCCATTTAGTCCTAGTACGAAGAATAAGACTCGTTAAGGAGACACAAACCAGTTATACACACTAAGACCAAAATGATCCAATAACGAGCATTACAGATAACTACGACCCGTTATACCTCAATTGGAGCCAATAAGGTCAAATCGTACTCATTATGACCCACATAGTCCCATTACGGCTAATTAGACTCGTTACGAGTCACAACATACCACTTAGACCTGTTATACCTTATTTAGAGCCAATAAGGTCAAATTAGGCTCATTTTGACCCACTTAGTCTCATCACGACCAATCAGACTTAATAAGGAGACGTTAACCCATTACATCCAATACGACCAAAATGAACCAATACCGAAGCAATACAGACCATTATGGCCCGTTATACCTCAAATAGAGCCATTAAGGTCAAATAGGACTCATTACGACCCACTTAGTCTAATTATGTACGATGAGACTTGTTAAAGAGACACAAATCCCTTACACCCACTAAGACCCAAATGAACCAATAGCGAAGAATTACGCACCACTATGACCCATTATTCCTCCATTAGAGCGAACAATGTCAAATCGGACTCAGTTTCACCCACTTAGTCCTATTACGGCCAATTAGACTCGTTAAGGAGACACAAACCCATTATACCCACTAAGCCCAAAATGAACCAGTAGTGAAACATTACGAACCACTATGACTCGTTATACCTCAATTAGAGCCAATAAGGTCTAATGGGACTCATTATGGCCCACTTAGTCTAATTATGAACAATGTGACTCCTTAAGGAGACACAAATCCATTATAGCCATCAAGATCAAAATGAACCACTAACGAAGCATTACGGACCACTATGACCCGTTATACTTCAATTAGAGACAATAAGGTCAAATCAGACTCATTATGACCCACTTAGTCGTATTACGAACAATTAGACTCGTTAAGGGGACACAAACCTATTATACTCACTAAGACTAAAATGAACCAATTATGAGCCATTACGGGCCACTAAGATCCGTTATAAGTCAAGTAGAGCAAAAAACTTCAAATCAGACTCATTATACCCACTAAGACCAAGTTGAACCAATTACGAGCCATTACGGACCCCTTAGACGTTATTCCTCATTTAGGGCCAATAAGTTCAAATCAGGGCTCATTTTGACCCACTTAGTCCCATTATGACCAATCAGGCTCATTAAGGAGACAAAAACCCATTATACCCATTAAGACCAAAATGAACTAATAGCGAAGAATTTCAGATCTCCATGACTCGTTATACCTCAATTAGAGCCCATAAAGTCTAATCGGGCTCATTATGACCCACTTAGTCAAATTACGAACAATGAGACTTGGTAAGAAGACACAAAACCATTATACCCACTAAGACCAAAATGAACCAAAAACGAAGCATTATAGACAACTATGATTCGTTATACCTCAATTAGAGACAATAAAGTTAAATCGGACTCATTATGGCCCACTTAGTCCTATTATTACCAATTAGACTCGGTAAGGAGACAAACCCATTATACCCACTAAGACCAAAATGAACCAATTATGAGCCATTATGGATCACTTACACCCGTTTTACCTCAATTAGAGCCGATAAGGTTAAATCAGACTCATTATGACCCACTTTGTCCCATTACGACCAATCAGGCTCAATAAGGAGACAAAAACCCACATAACTCCTATTACGAACAATTAGACTCCTTAGAGAGACACAAACATATTATACCCGCAAAGAAAAAAAAAAGAACCAATTATTAGCCATTACGGACAACTTACACCCGTTATACCTCAATTAGAGCCAATAAGGTCAAATTAGAGTCATTATTACCCACTTAGTCCCATTACGACCAATCATACCCACAAAGACCAAAATGACCCAATAGCTGCAGCATTTCGACCCACTATGACCCGTTATAGCTCAATTAGAGCCATTAAAGTCAAATCAGACTCTTTTAGACCCATTTAGTCCTAGTACGAAGAATAAGACTCGTTAAGGAGACACAAACCAATTATACACACTAAGACCAAAATGATCCAATAACGAGCATTACAGATAACTACGACCCGTTATACCTCAATTGGAGCCAATAAGGTCAAATCGTACTCATTATGACCCACATAATCCCATTACGGCTAATTAGACTCGTTATGGAGACACAAACCCATTATATGCACTAAGACCAAGATGTACCAGTTACGAGTCACAACATACCACTTAGACCTGTTATACCTTATTTAGAGCCAATAAGGTCAAATTAGGCTCATTTTGACCCACTTAGTCTCATCACGACCAATCAGACTTAATAAGGAGACGTTAACCCATTACATCCAATACGACCAAAATGAACCAATACCGAAGCAATACAGACCATTATGGCCCGTTATACCTCAAATAGAGCCATTAAGGTCAAATAGGACTCATTACGACCCACTTAGTCTAATTATGTACGATGAGACTTGTTAAAGAGACACAAATCCCTTACACCCACTAAGACCCAAATGAACCAATAGCGAAGAATTACGCACCACTATGACCCATTATGCCTCCATTAGAGCGAACAATGTCAAATCGGACTCAGTTTCACCCACTGAGTCCTATTACGGCCAATTAGACTCGTTAAGGAGACACAAACCCATTATACCCACTAAGCCCAAAATGAACCAGTAGTGAAACATTACGAACCACTATGACTCGTTATACCTCAATTAGAGCCAATAAGGTCAAATGGGACTCATTATGGCCCACTTAGTCTAATTATGAACAACGTGACTCCTTAAGGAGACACAAATCCATTATAGCCATCAAGATCAAAATGAACCACTAACGAAGCATTACGGACCACTATGACCCGTTATACTTCAATTAGAGACAATAAGGTCAAATCAGACTCATTATGACCCACATAGTCGTATTACGAACAATTAGACTCGTTAAGGGTACACAAACCTATTATACTCACTAAGACTAAAATGAACCAATTATGAGCCATTACGGGCCACTAAGATCCGTTATAAGTCAAGTAGAGCAAAAAACTTCAAATCAGACTCATTATACCCACTAAGACCAAGTTGAACCAATTACGAGCCATTACGGACCCCTTAGACGTTATTCCTCATTTAGGGCCAATAAGTTCAAATCAGGGCTCATTTTGACCCACTTAGTCCCATTACGACCAATCAGGCTCATTAAGGAGACAAAAACCCATTATACCCATTAAGACCAAAATGAACTAATAGCGAAGAATTTCAGATCTCCATGACTCGTTATACCTCAATTAGAGCCCATAAAGTCCAATCGGACTCATTATGACCCACTTAGTCAAATTACGAACAATGAGACTTGGTAAGAAGACACAAAACCATTATACCCACTAAGACCAAAATGAACCAAAAACGAAGCATTATAGACAACTATGATTCGTTATACCTCAATTAGAGACAATAAAGTTAAATCGGACTCATTATGGCCCACTTAGTCCTATTATTACCAATTAGACTCGGTAAGGAGACAAACCCATTATACCCACTAAGACCAAAATGAACCAATTATGAGCCATTATGGATCACTTAGACCCGTTTTACCTCAATTAGAGCCAATAAGGTTAAATCAGACTCATTATGACCCACTTTGTCCCATTACGACCAATCAGGCTCAATAAGAAGACAAAAGCCCACATACTCCTATTACTAACAATTAGACTCCTTAGAGAGACACAAACATATTATACCCGCAAAGAAAAAAAAGAACCAATTATGAGCCATTACGGACAACTTATACCCGTTATACCTCAATTAGAGCAAATAAGGTCAAATTAGAGTCATTATTACCCACTTAGTCCCATTACGACCAATCATACCCACAAAGACCAAAATGACCCAATAGCTGCAGCATTTCGAACCACTATGACCCGTTATAGCTCAATTAGAGCCATTAAAGTCAAATCAGACTCTTTTAGACCCATTTAGTCCTAGTACGAAGAATAAGACTCGTTAAGGAGACACAAACCAATTATACACACTAAGACCAAAATGATCCAATAACGAGCATTACAGATAACTACGACCCGTTATACCTCAATTGGAGCCAATAATGTCAAATCGTACTCATTATGACCCACATAGTCCCATTACGGCTAATTAGACTCGTTATGGAGACACAAACCCATTATATGCACTAAGACCAAGATGTACCAGTTACGAGTCACAACATACCACTTAGACCTGTTATACCTTATTTAGAGCCAATAAGGTCAAATTAGGCTCATTTTGACCCACTTAGTCTCATCACGACCAATCAGACTTAATAAGGAGACGTTAACCCATTACATCCAATACGACCAAAATGAACCAATACCGAAGCAATATACAGACCATTATGGCCCGTTATACCTCAAATAGAGCCATTAAGGTCAAATAGGACTCATTACGACCCACTTATTCTAATTATGTACGATGAGACTTGTTAAAGAGACACAAATCCCTTACACCCACTAAGACCCAAATGAACCAATAGCGAAGAATTACGCACCACTATGACCCATTATGCCTCCATTAGAGCGAACAATGTCAAATCAGACTCAGTTTCACCCACTGAGTCCTATTACGGCCAATTAGACTCGTTAAGGCGACACAAATCCATTATACCCACTAAGCCCAAAATGAACCAGTAGTGAAACATTACGAACCACTATGACTCGTTATACCTCAATTAGAGCCAATAAGGTCAAATGGGACTCATTATGGCCCACTTAGTCTAATTATGAACAATGTGACTCCTTAAGGAGACACAAATCCATTATAGCCATCAAGATCAAAATGAACCACTAACGAAGCATTACGGACCACTATGACCCGTTGTACTTCAATTAGAGACAATAAGGTCAAATCAGACTCATTATGGCCCACATAGTCGTATTACGAACAATTAGACTCGTTAAGGGGACACAAACCTATTATACTCACTAAGACTAAAATGAACCAATTATGAGCCATTACGGACCACTAAGATCCGTTATAAGTCAAGTAGAGCAAAAAACTTCAAATCAGACTCATTATACCCACTAAGACCAAGTTGAACCAATTACGAGCCATTACGGACCCCTTAGACGTTATTCCTCATTTAGGGCCAATAAGTTCAAATCAGGGCTCATTTTGACCCACTTAGTCCCATTACGACCAATCAGGCTCATTAAGGAGACAAAAACCCATTATACCCATTAAGACCAAAATGAACTAATAGCGAAGAATTTCAGATCTCCATGACTCGTTATACCTCTATTAGAGCCCATAAAGTCCAATCGGGCTCATTATGACCCACTTAGTCAAATTACGAACAATGAGACTTGGTAAGAAGACATAAAACCATTATACCCACTAAGACCAAAATGAACCAAAAACGAAGCATTATAGACAACTATGATTCGTTATACCTCAATTAGAGACAATAAAGTTAAATCGGACTCATTATGGCCCACTTAGTCCTATTATTACCAATTAGACTCGGTAAGGAGACAAACCCATTATACCCACTAAGACCAAAATGAACCAATTATGAGCCATTATGGATCACTTAGACCCGTTTTACCTCAATTAGAGCCAATAAGGTTAAATCAGACTCATTATGACCCACTTTGTCCCATTACGACCAATCAGGCTCAATAAAGGAGACAAAAACCCACATACTCCTATTACGAACAATTAGACTCCTTAGAGAGACACAAACCTATTATACCCGCAAAGAAAAAAAAAGAACCAATTATGAGCCATTACAGACAACTTACACCCGTTATACCTCAATTAGAGCGAATAAGGTCAAATTAGAGTCATTATTACCCACTTAGTCCCATTACGACCAATCATACCCACAAAGACCAAAATGACCCAATAGCTACAGCATTTCGACCCACTATGACCCGTTATAGCTCAATTAGAGCCATTAAAGTCAAATCAGACTCTTTTAGACCCATTTAGTCCTAGTACGAAGAATAAGACTCGTTAAGGAGACACAAACCAATTATACACACTAAGACCAAAATGATCCAATAACGAGCATTACAGATAACTACGACCCGTTATACCTCAATTGGAGCCAATAAGGTCAAATCGTACTCATTATGACCCACATAGTCCCATTACGGCTAATTAGACTCGTTATGGAGACACAAACCCATTATATGCACTAAGACCAAGATGTACCAGTTACGAGTCACAACATACCACTTAGACCTGTTATACCTTATTTAGAGCCAATAAGGTCAAATTAGGCTCATTTTGACCCACTTAGTCTCATCACGACCAATCAAACTTAATAAGGAGACGTTTAACCCATTACATCCAATACGACCAAAATGAACCAATACCGAAGCAATACAGACCATTATGGCCCGTTATACCTCAAATAGAGCCATTAAGGTCAAATAGGACTCATTACGACCCACTTAGTCTAATTATGTACGATGAGACTTGTTAAAGAGACACAAATCCCTTACACCCACTAAGACCCAAATGAACCAATAGCGAAGAATTACGCACCACTATGACCCATTATGTCTCCATTAGAGCGAACAATGTCAAATCGGACTCAGTTTCACCCACTGAGTCCTATTACGGCCAATTAGACTCGTTAAGGAGACACAAACCCATTATACCCACTAAGCCCAAAATGAACCAGTAGTGAAACATTACGAACCACTATGACTCGTTATACCTCAATTAGAGCCAATAAGGTCAAATGGGACTCATTATGGCCCACTTAGTCTAATTATGAACAATGTGACTCCTTAAGGAGACACAAATCCATTATAGCCATCAAGATCAAAATGAACCACTAACGAAGTATTACGGACCACTATGACCCGTTATACTTCAATTAGAGACAATAAGGTCAAATCAGACTCATTATGGCCCACATAGTCGTATTGCGAACAATTAGACTCGTTAAGGGGACACAAACCTATTATACTCACTAAGACTAAAATGAACCAATTATGAGCCATTACGGACCACTAAGATCCGTTATAAGTCAAGTAGAGCAAAAAACTTCAAATCAGACTCATTATACCCACTAAGACCAAGTTGAACCAATTACGAGCCATTACGGACCCCTTAGACGTTATTCCTCATTTAGGGCCAATAAGTTCAAATCAGGGCTCATTTTGACCCACTTAGTCCCATTACGACCAATCAGGCTCATTAAGGAGACAAAAACCCATTATACCCATTAAGACCAAAATGAACTAATAGCGAAGAATTTCAGATCTCCATGACTCGTTATACCTCTATTAGAGCCCATAAAGTCCAATCGGGCTCATTATGACCCACTTAGTCAAATTACGAACAATGAGACTTGGTAAGAAGACATAAAACCATTATACCCACTAAGACCAAAATGAACCAAAAACGAAGCACTATAGACAACTATGATTCGTTATACCTCCATTAGAGACAATAAAGTTAAATCGGACTCATTATGGCCCACTTAGTCCTATTATTACCAATTAGACTCGGTAAGGAGACAAACCCATTATACCCACTAAGACCAAAATGAACCAATTATGAGCCATTATGGATCACTTAGACCCGTTTTACCTCAATTAGAGCCAATAAGGTTAAATCAGACTCATTATGACCCACTTTGTCCCATTACGACCAATCAGGCTCAATAAAGGAGACAAAAACCCACATACTCCTATTACGAACAATTAGACTCCTTAGAGAGACACAAACATATTATACCCGCAAAGAAAAAAAAAGAACCAATTATGAGCCATTACGGACAACTTACACCCGTTATACCTCAATTAGAGCCAATAAGGTCAAATTAGAGTCATTATTACCCACTTAGTCCCATTACGACCAATCATACCCACAAAGACCAAAATGACCCAATAGCTGCAGCATTTCGACCCACTATGACCCGTTATAGCTCAATTAGAGCCATTAAAGTCAAATCAGACTCTTTTAGACCCAATGAGTCCTAGTACGAAGAATAAGACTCGTTAAGGAGACACAAACCAGTTATACACACTAAGACCAAAATGATCCAATAACGAGCATTAAAGATAACTACGACCCGTTATACCTCAATTGGAGCCAATAAGGTCAAATCGTACTCATTATGACCCACATAGTCCCATTACGGCTAATTAGACTCGTTATGGAGACACAAACCCATTATATGCACTAAGACCAAGATGTACCAGTTACGAGTCACAACATACCACTTAGACCTGTTATACCTTATTTAGAGCCAATAAGGTCAAATTAGGCTCATTTTGACCCACTTAGTCTCATCACGACCAATCAAACTTAATAAGGAGACGTTAACCCATTACATCCGATACGACCAAAATGAACCAATACCGAAGCAATACAGACCATTATGGCCCGTTATACCTCAAATAGAGCCATTAAGGTCAAATAGGACTCATTACGACCCACTTAGTCTAATTATGTACGATGAGACTTGTTAGACACAACTCCCTTACACCCACTAAGACCCAAATGAACCAATAGCGAAGAATTACGCACCACTATGACCCATTATGTCTCCATTAGAGCGAACAATGTCAAATCGGACTCAGTTTCACCCACTGAGTCCTATTACGGCCAATTAGACTCGTTAAGGAGACACAAACCCATTATACCCACTAAGCCCAAAATGAACCAGTAGTGAAACATTACGAACCACTATGACTCATTATACCTCAATTAGAGCCAATAAGGTCAAATGGGACTCATTATGGCCCACTTAGTCTAATTATGAACAATGTGACTCCTTAAGGAGACACAAATCCATTATAGCCATCAAGATCAAAATGAACCACTAACGAAGCATTACGGACCACTATGACCCGTTATACTTCAATTAGAGACAATAAGGTCAAATCAGACTCATTATGACCCACATAGTCGTATTACGAACAATTAGACTCGTTAAGGGGACACAAACCTATTATACTCACTAAGACTAAAATGAACCAATTATGAGCCATTACGGACCACTAAGATCCGTAAGTCAAGTAGAGCAAAAAACTTCAAATCAGACTCATTATACCCACTAAGACCAAGTTGAACCAATTACGAGCCATTACGGACCCCTTAGACGTTATTCCTCATTTAGGGCCAATAAGTTCAAATCAGGGCTCATTTTCACTTAGTCCCATTACGACCAATCAGGCTCATTAAGGAGACAAAAACCCATTATACCCATTAAGACCAAAATGAACTAATAGCGAAGAATTTCAGATCTCCATGACTCGTTATACCTCTATTAGAGCCCATAAAGTCCAATCGGGCTCATTATGACCCACTTAGTCAAATTACGAACAATGAGACTTGGTAAGAAGACACAAAACCATTATACCCACTAAGACCAAAATGAACCAAAAACGAAGCATTATAGACAACTATGATTCGTTATACCTCAATTAGAGACAATAAAGTTAAATCGGACTCATTATGGCCCACTTAGTCCTATTATTACCAATTAGACTCGGTAAGGAGACAAACCCATTATACCCACTAGGACCAAAATGAACCAATTATGAGCCATTATGGATCACTTAGACCCGTTTTACCTCAATTAGAGCCAATAAGGTTAAATCAGACTCATTATGACCCACTTTGTCCCATTACGACCAATCAGGCTCAATAAGGAGACAAAAACCTACATACTCCTATTACGAACAATTAGACTCCTTAGAGAGACACAAACATATTATACCCGCAAAGAAAAAAAAAGAACCAATTATGAGCCATTACGGACAACTTACACCCGTTATACCTCAATTAGAGCCAATAAGGTCAAATTAGAGTCATTATTACCCACTTAGTCCCATTACGACCAATCATACCCACAAAGACCAAAATGACCCAATAGCTGCAGCATTTCGAACCACTATGACCCGTTATAGCTCAATTAGAGCCATTAAAGTCAAATCAGACTCTTTTTGACCCATTTAGTCCTAGTACGAAGAATAAGACTCGTTAAGGAGACACAAACCAGTTATACACACTAAGACCAAAATGATCCAATAACGAGCATTACAGATAACTACGACCCGTTATACCTCAATTGGAGCCAATAAGGTCAAATCGTACTCATTATGACCCACATAGTCCCATTACGGCTAATTAGACTCGTTATGGATACACAAACCCATTATATGCACTAAGACCAAGATGTACCAGTTACGAGTCACAACATACCACTTAGACCTGTTATACCTTATTTAGAGCCAATAAGGTCAAATTAGGCTCATTTTGACCCACTTAGTCTCATCACGACCAATCAGACTTAATAAGGAGACGTTAACCCATTACATCCAATACGACCAAAATGAACCAATACCGAAGCAATACAGACCATTATGGCCCGTTATACCTCAAATAGAGCCATTAAGGTCAAATAGGACTCATTACGACCCACTTAGTCTAATTATGTACGATGAGACTTGTTAAAGAGACACAAATCCCTTACACCCACTAAGACCCAAATGAACCAATAGCGAAGAATTACGCACCACTATGACCCATTATGTCTGCATTAGAGCGAACAATGTCAAATCGGACTCAGTTTCACCCACTGAGTCCTATTACGGCCAATTAGACTCGTTAGGGAGACACAAACCCATTATACCCACTAAGCCCAAAATGAACCAGTAGTGAAACATTACGAACCACTATGACTCGTTATACCTCAATTAGAGCCAATAAGGTCAAATGGGACTCATTATGGCCCACTTAGTCTAATTATGAACAATGTGACTCCTTAAGGAGACACAAATCCATTATAGCCATCAAGATCAAAATGAACCACTAACGAAGCATTACGGACCACTATGACCCGTTATACTTCAATTAGAGACAATAAGGTCAAATCAGACTCATTATGACCCACATAGTCGTATTACGAACAATTAGACTCGTTAAGGGGACACAAACCTATTATACTCACTAAGACTAAAATGAACCAATTATGAGCCATTACGGACCACTAAGATCCGTTATAAGTCAAGTAGAGCAAAAAACTTCAAATCAGACTCATTATACCCACTAAGACCAAGTTGAACCAATTACGAGCCATTACGGACCCCTTAGACGTTATTCCTCATTTAGGGCCAATAAGTTCAAATCAGGGCTCATTTTCACTTTAGTCCCATTACGACCAATCAGGCTCATTAAGGAGACAAAAACCCATTATACCCATTAAGACCAAAATGAACTAATAGCGAAGAATTTCAGATCTCCATGACTCGTTATACCTCTATTAGAGCCCATAAAGTCCAATCGGGCTCATTATGACCCACTTAGTCAAATTACGAACAATGAGACTTGGTAAGAAGACACAAAACCATTATACCCACTAAGACCAAAATGAACCAAAAACGAAGCATTATAGACAACTATGATTCGTTATACCTCAATTAGAGACAATAAAGTTAAATCGGACTCATTATGGCCCACTTAGTCCTATTATTACCAATTAGACTCGGTAAGGAGACAAACCCATTATACCCACTAGGACCAAAATGAACCAATTATGAGCCATTATGGATCACTTAGACCCGTTTTACCTCAATTAGAGCCAATAAGGTTAAATCAGACTCATTATGACCCACTTTGTCCCATTACGACCAATCAGGCTCAATAAGGAGACAAAAACCCACATACTCCTATTACGAACAATTAGACTCCTTAGAGAGACACAAACATATTATACCCGCAAAGAAAAAAAAAGAACCAATTATGAGCCATTACGGACAACTTACACCCGTTATACCTCAATTAGAGCCAATAAGGTCAAATTAGAGTCATTATTACCCACTTAGTCCCATTACGACCAATCATACCCACAAAGACCAAAATGACCCAATAGCTGCAGCATTTCGAACCACTATGACCCGTTATAGCTCAATTAGAGCCATTAAAGTCAAATCAGACTCTTTTTGACCCATTTAGTCCTAGTACGAAGAATAAGACTCGTTAAGGAGACACAAACCAGTTATACATACTAAGACCAAAATGATCCAATAACGAGCATTACAGATAACTACGACCCGTTATACCTCAATTGGAGCCAATAAGGTCAAATCGTACTCATTATGACCCACATAGTCCCATTACGGCTAATTAGACTCGTTATGGATACACAAACCCATTATATGCAGTAAGACCAAGATGTACCAGTTACGAGTCACAACATACCACTTAGACCTGTTATACCTTATTTAGAGCCAATAAGGTCAAATTAGGCTCATTTTGACCCACTTAGTCTCATCACGACCAATCAGACTTAATAAGGAGACGTTAACCCATTACATCCAATACGACCAAAATGAACCAATACCGAAGCAATACAGACCATTATGGCCCGTTATACCTCAAATAGAGCCATTAAGGTCAAATAGGACTCATTACGACCCACTTAGTCTAATTATGTACGATGAGACTTGTTAAAGAGACACAAATCCCTTACACCCACTAAGACCCAAATGAACCAATAGCGAAGAATTACGCACCACTATGACCCATTATGTCTCCATTAGAGCGAACAATGTCAAATCGGACTCAGTTTCACCCACTGAGTCCTATTACGGCCAATTAGACTCGTTAGGGAGACACAAACCCATTATACCCACTAAGCCCAAAATGAACCAGTAGTGAAACATTACGAACCACTATGACTCGTTATACCTCAATTAGAGCCAATAAGGTCAAATGGGACTCATTATGGCCCACTTAGTCTAATTATGAACAATGTGACTCCTTAAGGAGACACAAATCCATTATAGCCATCAAGATCAAAATGAACCACTAACGAAGCATTACGGACCACTATGACCCGTTATACTTCAATTAGAGACAATAAGGTCAAATCAGACTCATTATGACCCACATAATCGTATTACGAACAATTAGACTCGTTAAGGGGACACAAACCTATTATACTCACTAAGACTAAAATGAACCAATTATGAGCCATTACGGACCACTAAGATCCGTTATAAGTCAAGTAGAGCAAAAAACTTCAAATCAGACTCATTATACCCACTAAGACCAAGTTGAACCAATTACGAGCCATTACGGACCCCTTAGACGTTATTCCTCATTTAGGGCCAATAAGTTCAAATCAGGGCTCATTTTCACTTAGTCCCATTACGACCAATCAGGCTCATTAAGGAGACAAAAACCCATTATACCCATTAAGACCAAAATGAACTAATAGCGAAGAATTTCAGATCTCCATGACTCGTTATACCTCTATTAGAGCCCATAAAGTCCAATCGGGCTCATTATGACCCACTTAGTCAAATTACGAACAATGAGACTTGGTAAGAAGACACAAAACCATTATACCCACTAAGACCAAAATGAACCAAAAACGAAGCATTATAGACAACTATGATTCGTTATACCTCAATTAGAGACAATAAAGTTAAATCGGACTCATTATGGCCCACTTAGTCCTATTATTACCAATTAGACTCGGTAAGGAGACAAACCCATTATACCCACTAGGACCAAAATGAACCAATTATGAGCCATTATGGATCACTTAGACCCGTTTTACCTCAATTAGAGCCAATAAGGTTAAATCAGACTCATTATGACCCACTTTGTCCCATTACGACCAATCAGGCTCAATAAGGAGACAAAAACCCACATACTCCTATTACGAACAATTAGACTCCTTAGAGAGACACAAACATATTATACCCGCAAAGAAAAAAAAAGAACCAATTATGAGCCATTACGGACAACTTACACCCGTTATACCTCAATTAGAGCCAATAAGGTCAAATTAGAGTCATTATTACCCACTTAGTCCCATTACGACCAATCATACCCACAAAGACCAAAATGACCCAATAGCTGCAGCATTTCGAACCACTATGACCCGTTATAGCTCAATTAGAGCCATTAAAGTCAAATCAGACTCTTTTTGACCCATTTAGTCCTAGTACGAAGAATAAGACTCGTTAAGGAGACACAAACCAGTTATACACACTAAGACCAAAATGATCCAATAACGAGCATTACAGATAACTACGACCCGTTATACCTCAATTGGAGCCAATAAGGTCAAATCGTACTCATTATGACCCACATAGTCCCATTACGGCTAATTAGACTCGTTATGGAGACACAAACCCATTATATGCACTAAGACCAAGATGTACCAGTTACGAGTCACAACATACCACTTAGACCTGTTATACCTTATTTAGAGCCAATAAGGTCAAATTAGGCTCATTTTGACCCACTTAGTCTCATCACGACCAATCAGACTTAATAAGGAGACGTTAACCCATTACATCCAATACGACCAAAATGAACCAATACCGAAGCAATACAGACCATTATGGCCCGTTATACCTCAAATAGAGCCATTAAGGTCAAATAGGACTCATTACGACCCACTTAGTCTAATTATGTACGATGAGACTTGTTAAAGAGACACAAATCCCTTACACCCACTAAGACCCAAATGAACCAATAGCGAAGAATTACGCACCACTATGACCCATTATGTCTCCATTAGAGCGAACAATGTCAAATCGGACTCAGTTTCACCCACTGAGTCCTATTACGGCCAATTAGACTCGTTAGGGAGACACAAACCCATTATACCCACTAAGCCCAAAATGAACCAGTAGTGAAACATTACGAACCACTATGACTCGTTATACCTCAATTAGAGCCAATAAGGTCAAATGGGACTCATTATGGCCCACTTAGTCTAATTATGAACAATGTGACTCCTTAAGGAGACACAAATCCATTATAGCCATCAAGATCAAAATGAACCACTAACGAAGCATTACGGACCACTATGACCCGTTATACTTCAATTAGAGACAATAAGGTCAAATCAGACTCATTATGACCCACATAGTCGTATTACGAACAATTAGACTCGTTAAGGGGACACAAACCTATTATACTCACTAAGACTAAAATGAACCAATTATGAGCCATTACGGACCACTAAGATCCGTTATAAGTCAAGTAGAGCAAAAAACTTCAAATCAGACTCATTATACCCACTAAGACCAAGTTGAACCAATTACGAGCCATTACGGACCCCTTAGACGTTATTCCTCATTTAGGGCCAATAAGTTCAAATCAGGGCTCATTTTGACCCACTTAGTCCCATTACGACCAATCAGGCTCATTAAGGAGACAAAAACCCATTATACCCATTAAGACCAAAATGAACTAATAGCGAAGAATTTCAGATCTCCATGACTCGTTATACCTCTATTAGAGCCCATAAAGTCCAATCGGGCTCATTATGACCCACTTAGTCAAATTACGAACAATGAGACTTGGTAAGAAGACACAAAACCATTATACCCACTAAGACCAAAATGAACCAAAAACGAAGCATTATAGACAACTATGATTCGTTATACCTCAATTAGAGACAATAAAGTTAAATCGGACTCATTATGGCCCACTTAGTCCTATTATTACCAATTAGACTCGGTAAGGAGACAAACCCATTATACCCACTAGGACCAAAATGAACCAATTATGAGCCATTATGGATCACTTAGACCCGTTTTACCTCAATTAGAGCCAATAAGGTTAAATCAGACTCATTATGACCCACTTTGTCCCATTACGACCAATCAGGCTCAATAAGGAGACAAAAACCCACATACTCCTATTACGAACAATTAGACTCCTTAGAGAGACACAAACATATTATACCCGCAAAGAAAAAAAAAGAACCAATTATGAGCCATTACGGACAACTTACACCCGTTATACCTCAATTAGAGCCAATAAGGTCAAATTAGAGTCATTATTACCCACTTAGTCCCATTACGACCAATCATACCCACAAAGACCAAAATGACCCAATAGCTGCAGCATTTCGAACCACTATGACCCGTTATAGCTCAATTAGAGCCATTAAAGTCAAATCAGACTCTTTTTGACCCATTTAGTCCTAGTACGAAGAATAAGACTCGTTAAGGAGACACAAACCAGTTATACACACTAAGACCAAAATGATCCAATAACGAGCATTACAGATAACTACGACCCGTTATACCTCAATTGGAGTCAATAAGGTCAAATCGTACTCATTATGACCCACATAGTCCCATTACGGCTAATTAGACTCGTTATGGAGACACAAACCCATTATATGCACTAAGACCAAGATGTACCAGTTACGAGTCACAACATACCACTTAGACCTGTTATACCTTGTTTAGAGCCAATAAGGTCAAATTAGGCTCATTTTGACCCACTTAGTCTCATCACGACCAATCAGACTTAATAAGGAGACGTTAACCCATTACATCCAATACGACCAAAATGAACCAATACCGAAGCAATACAGACCATTATGGCCCGTTATACCTCAAATAGAGCCATTAAGGTCAAATAGGACTCATTACGACCCACTTAGTCTAATTATGTACGATGAGACTTGTTAAAGAGACACAAATCCCTTACACCCACTAAGACCCAAATGAACCAATAGCGAAGAATTACGCACCACTATGACCCATTATGTCTCCATTAGAGCGAACAATGTCAAATCGGACTCAGTTTCACCCACTGAGTCCTATTACGACCAATTAGACTCGTTAAGGAGACACAAACCCATTATACCCACTAAGCCCAAAATGAACCAATAGTGAAACATTACGAACCACTATGACTCGTTATACCTCAATTAGAGCCAATAAGGTCAAATGGGACTCATTATGGCCCACTTAGTCTAATTATGAACAATGTGACTCCTTAAGGAGACACAAATCCATTATAGCCATCAAGATCAAAATGAACCACTAACGAAGCATTACGGACCACTATGACCCGTTATACTTCAATTAGAGACAATAAGGTCAAATCAGACTCATTATGACCCACATAGTCGTATTACGAACAATTAGACTCGTTAAGGGGACACAAACCTATTATACTCACTAAGACTAAAATGAACCAATTATGAGCCATTACGGACCACTAAGATCCGTTATAAGTCAAGTAGAGCAAAAAACTTCAAATCAGACTCATTATACCCACTAAGACCAAGTTGAACCAATTACGAGCCATTACGGACCCCTTAGACGTTATTCCTCATTTAGGGCCAATAAGTTCAAATCAGGGCTCATTTTGACCCACTTAGTCCCATTACGACCAATCAGGCTCATTAAGGAGACAAAAACCCATTATACCCATTAAGACCAAAATGAACTAATAGCGAAGAATTTCAGATCTCCATGACTCGTTATACCTCTATTAGAGCCCATAAAGTCCAATCGGGCTCATTATGACCCACTTAGTCAAATTACGAACAATGAGACCTGGTAAGAAGACACAAAACCATTATACCCACTAAGACCAAAATGAACCAAAAACGAAGCATTATAGACAACTATGATTCGTTATACCTCAATTAGAGACAATAAAGTTAAATCGGACTCATTATGGCCCACTTAGTCCTATTATCACCAATTAGACTCGGTAAGGAGACAAACCCATTATACCCCCTACTACCAAAATGAACCAATTATGAGCCATTATGGATCACTTAGACCCGTTTTACCTCAATTAGAGCCAATAAGGTTAAATCAGACTCATTATGACCCACTTTGTCCCATTACGACCAATCAGGCTCAATAAGGAGACAAAAACCCACATACTCCTATTACGAACAATTAGACTCCTTAGAGAGACACAAACATATTATACCCGCAAAGAAAAAAAAAGAACCAATTATGAGCCATTACGGATAACTTACACCCGTTATACCTCAATTAGAGCCAATAAGGTCAAATTAGAGTCATTATTACCCACTTAGTCCCATTACGACCAATCATACCCACAAAGACCAAAATGACCCAATAGCTGCAGCATTTCGAACCACTATGACCCGTTATAGCTCAATTAGAGCCATTAAAGTCAAATCAGACTCTTTTAGACCCATTTAGTCCTAGTATGAAGAATAAGACTCGTTAAGGAGACACAAACCAGTTATACACACTAAGACCAAAATGATCCAATAACGAGCATTACAGATAACTACGGCCCGTTATACCTCAATTGGAGCCAATAAGGTCAAATCGTACTCATTATGACCCACATAGTCCCAATACGGCTAATTAGACTCGTTATGGAGACACAAACCCATTATATGCACTAAGACCAAGATGTACCAGTTACGAGTCACAACATACCACTTAGACCTGTTATACCTTATTTAGAGCCAATAAGGTCAAATTAGGCTCATTTTGACCCACTTAGTCTCATCACGACCAATCAGGCTTAATAAGGAGACGTTAACCCATTACATCCAATATGACCAAAATGAACCAATACCGAAGCAATACAGACCATTATGGCCCGTTATACCTCAAATAGAGCCATTAAGGTCAAATAGGACTCATTACGGCCCACTTAGTCTAATTATGTACGATGAGACTTGTTAAAGAGACACAAATCCCTTACACCCACTAAGACCCAAATGAACCAATAGCGAAGAATTACGCACCACTATGACCCATTATGCCTCCATTAGAGCGAACAATGTCAAATCGGACTCAGTTTCACCCACTGAGTCCTATTACGATCAATTAGACTCGTTAAGGAGACACAAACCCATTATACCCACTAAGCCCAAAATGAACCAATAGTGAAACATTACGAACCACTATGACTCGTTATACCTCAATTAGAGCCAATAAGGTCAAATGGGACTCATTATGGCCCACTTAGTCTAATTATGAACAATGTGACTCCTTAAGGAGACACAAATCCATTATAGCCATCAAGATCAAAATGAACCACTAACGAAGCATTACGGACCACTATGACCCGTTATACTTCAATTAGAGACAATAAGGTCAAATCAGACTCATTATGACCCACATAGTCGTATTACGAACAATTAGACTCGTTAAGGGGACACAAACCTATTATACTCACTAAGACTAAAATGAACCAATTATGAGCCATTACGAACCACTAAGATCCGTTATAAGTCAAGTAGAGCAAAAAACTTCAAATCAGACTCATTATACCCACTAAGACCAAGTTGAACCAATTACGAGCCATTACGGACCCCTTAGACGTTATTCCTCATTTAGGGCCAATAAGTTCAAATCAGGGCTCATTTTGACCCACTTAGTCCCATTACGACCAATCAGGCTCATTAAGGAGACAAAAACCCATTATACCCATTAAGACCAAAATGAACTAATAGCGAAGAATTTCAGATCTCCATGACTCGTTATACCTCTATTAGAGCCCATAAAGTCCAATCGGGCTCATTATGACCCACTTAGTCAAATTACGAACAATGAGACCTGGTAAGAAGACACAAAACCATTATACCCACTAAGACCAAAATGAACCAAAAACGAAGCATTATAGACAACTATGATTCGTTATACCTCAATTAGAGACAATAAAGTTAAATCGGACTCATTATGGCCCACTTAGTCCTATTATCACCAATTAGACTCGGTAAGGAGACAAACCCATTATACCCACTACTACCAAAATGAACCATTTATGAGCCATTATGGATCACTTAGACCCGTTTTACCTCAATTAGAGCCAATAAGGTTAAATCAGACTCATTATGACCCACTTTGTCCCATTACGACCAATCAGGCTCAATAAGGAGACAAAAACCCACATACTCCTATTACGAACAATTAGACTCCTTAGAGAGACACAAACATATTATACCCGCAAAGAAAAAAAAAGAACCAATTATGAGCCATTACGGATAACTTACACCCGTTATACCTCAATTAGAGCCAATAAGGTCAAATTAGAGTCATTATTACCCACTTAGTCCCATTACGACCAATCATACCCACAAAGACCAAAATGACCCAATAGCTGCAGCATTTCGAACCACTATGACCCGTTATAGCTCAATTAGAGCCATTAAAGTCAAATCAGACTCTTTTAGACCCATTTAGTCCTAGTATGAAGAATAAGACTCGTTAAGGAGACACAAACCAGTTATACACACTAAGACCAAAATGATCCAATAACGAGCATTACAGATAACTACGGCCCGTTATACCTCAATTGGAGCCAATAAGGTCAAATCGTACTCATTATGACCCACATAGTCCCATTACGGCTAATTAGACTCGTTATGGAGACACAAACCCATTATATGCACTAAGACCAAGATGTACCAGTTACGAGTCACAACATACCACTTAGACCTGTTATACCTTATTTAGAGCCAATAAGGTCAAATTAGGCTCATTTTGACCCACTTAGTCTCATCACGACCAATCAGGCTTAATAAGGAGACGTTAACCCATTACATCCAATATGACCAAAATGAACCAATACCGAAGCAATACAGACCATTATGGCCCGTTATACCTCAAATAGAGCCATTAAGGTCAAATAGGACTCATTACGGCCCACTTAGTCTAATTATGTACGATGAGACTTGTTAAAGAGACACAAATCCCTTACACCCACTAAGACCCAAATGAACCAATAGCGAAGAATTACGCACCACTATGACCCATTATGCCTCCATTAGAGCGAACAATGTCAAATCGGACTCAGTTTCACCCACTGAGTCCTATTACGATCAATTAGACTCGTTAAGGAGACACAAACCCATTATACCCACTAAGCCCAAAATGAACCAATAGTGAAACATTACGAACCACTATGACTCGTTATACCTCAATTAGAGCCAATAAGGTCAAATGGGACTCATTATGGCCCACTTAGTCTAATTATGAACAATGTGACTCCTTAAGGAGACACAAATCCATTATAGCCATCAAGATCAAAATGAACCACTAACGAAGCATTACGGACCACTATGACCCGTTATACTTCAATTAGAGACAATAAGGTCAAATCAGACTCATTATGACCCACATAGTCGTATTACGAACAATTAGACTCGTTAAGGGGACACAAACCTATTATACTCACTAAGACTAAAATGAACCAATTATGAGCCATTACGAACCACTAAGATCCGTTATAAGTCAAGTAGAGCAAAAAACTTCAAATCAGACTCATTATACCCACTAAGACCAAGTTGAACCAATTACGAGCCATTACGGACCCCTTAGACGTTATTCCTCATTTAGGGCCAATAAGTTCAAATCAGGGCTCATTTTGACCCACTTAGTCCCATTACGACCAATCAGGCTCATTAAGGAGACAAAAACCCATTATACCCATTAAGACCAAAATGAACTAATAGCGAAGAATTTCAGATCTCCATGACTCGTTATACCTCTATTAGAGCCCATAAAGTCCAATCGGGCTCATTATGACCCACTTAGTCAAATTACGAACAATGAGACCTGGTAAGAAGACACAAAACCATTATACCCACTAAGACCAAAATGAACCAAAAACGAAGCATTATAGACAACTATGATTCGTTATACCTCAATTAGAGACAATAAAGTTAAACCGGACTCATTATGGCCCACTTAGTGGTTATCACCAATTAGACTCGGTAAGGAGACAAACCCATTATACCCACTAAGACCAAAATGAACCAATTATGAGCCATTATGGATCACTTAGACCCGTTTTACCTCAATTAGAGCCAATAAGGTTAAATCAGACTCATTATGACCCACTTTGTCCCATTACGACCAATCAGGCTCAATAAGGAGACAAAAACCCACATACTCCTATTACGAACAATTAGACTCCTTAGAGAGACACAAACATATTATACCCGCAAAGAAAAAAAAAGAACCAATTATGAGCCATTACGGATAACTTACACCCGTTATACCTCAATTAGAGCCAATAAGGTCAAATTAGAGTCATTATTACCCACTTAGTCCCATTACGACCAATCATACCCACAAAGACCAAAATGACCCAATAGCTGCAGCATTTCGAACCACTATGACCCGTTATAGCTCCATTAGAGCCATTAAAGTCAAATCAGACTCTTTTAGACCCATTTAGTCCTAGTATGAAGAATAAGACCCGTTAAGGAGACACAAACCAGTTATACACACTAAGACCAAAATGATCCAATAACGAGCATTACAGATAACTACGGCCCGTTATACCTCAATTGGAGCCAATAAGGTCAAATCGTACTCATTATGACCCACATAGTCCCATTACGGCTAATTAGACTCGTTATGGAGACACAAACCCATTATATGCACTAAGACCAAGATGTACCAGTTACGAGTCACAACATACCACTTAGACCTGTTATACCTTGTTTAGAGCCAATAAGGTCAAATTAGGCTCATTTTGACCCACTTAGTCTCATCACGACCAATCAGACTTAATAAGGAGACGTTAACCCATTACATCCAATACGACCAAAATGAACCAATACCGAAGCAATACAGACCATTATGGCCCGTTATACCTCAAATAGAGCCATTAAGGTCAAATAGGACTCATTACGACCCACTTAGTCTAATTATGTACGATGAGACTTGTTAAAGAGACACAAATCCCTTACACCCACTAAGACCCAAATGAACCAATAGCGAAGAATTACGCACCACTATGACCCATTATGCCTCCATTAGAGCGAACAATGTCAAATCGGACTCAGTTTCACCCACTGAGTCCTATTACGACCAATTAGACTCGTTAAGGAGACACAAACCCATTATACCCACTAAGCCCAAAATGAACCAATAGTGAAACATTACGAACCACTATGACTCGTTATACCTCAATTAGAGCCAATAAGGTCAAATGGGACTCATTATGGCCCACTTAGTCTAATTATGAACAATGTGACTCCATTAAGGAGACACAAATCCATTATAGCCATCAAGATCAAAATGAACCACTAACGAAGCATTACGGACCACTATGACCCGTTATACTTCAATTAGAGACAATAAGGTCAAATCAGACTCATTATGACCCACATAGTCGTATTACGAACAATTAGACTCGTTAAGGGGACACAAACCTATTATACTCACTAAGACTAAAATGAACCAATTATGAGCCATTACGGACCACTAAGATCCGTTATAAGTCAAGTAGAGCAAAAAACTTCAAATCAGACTCATTATACCCACTAAGACCAAGTTGAACCAATTACGAGCCATTACGGACCCCTTAGACGTTATTCCTCATTTAGGGCCAATAAGTTCAAATCAGGGCTCATTTTGACCCACTTAGTCCCATTACGACCAATCAGGCTCATTAAGGAGACAAAAACCCATTATACCCATTAAGACCAAAATGAACTAATAGCGAAGAATTTCAGATCTCCATGACTCGTTATACCTCTATTAGAGCCCATAAAGTCCAATCGGGCTCATTATGACCCACTTAGTCAAATTACGAACAATGAGACTTGGTAAGAAGACACAAAACCATTATACCCACTAAGACCAAAATGAACCAAAAACGAAGCATTATAGACAACTATGATTCGTTATACCTCAATTAGAGACAATAAAGTTAAATCGGACTCATTATGGCCCACTTAGTCCTATTATTACCAATTAGACTCGGTAAGGAGACAAACCCATTATACCCACTAAGACCAAAATGAACCAATTATGAGCCATTATGGATCACTTAGACCCGTTTTACCTCAATTAGAGCCAATAAGGTTAAATCAAACTCATTATGACCCACTTTGTCCCATTACGACCAATCAGGCTCAATAAGGAGACAAAAACCCACATACTCCTATTACGAACAATTAGACTCCTTAGAGAGACACAAACATATTATACCCGCAAAGAAAAAAAAAAGAACCAATTATGAGCCATTACGGACAACTTACACCCGTTATACCTCAATTAGAGCCAATAAGGTCAAATTAGAGTCATTATTACCCACTTAGTCCCATTACGACCAATCATACCCACAAAGACCAAAATGACCCAATAGCTGCAGCATTTCGAACCACTATGTCCCGTTATAGCTCAATTAGAGCCATTAAAGTCAAATCAGACTCTTTTAGACCCATTTAGTCCTAGTACGAAGAATAAGACTCGTTAAGGAGACACAAACCAGTTATACACACTAAGACCAAAATGATCCAATAAGGAGCATTACAGATAACTACGACCCGTTATACTTCAATTGGAGCCAATAAGGTCAAATCGTACTCATTATGACCCATATAGTCCCATTACGGCTAATTAGACTCGTTATGGAGACACAAACCCATTATATGCACTAAGACCAAGATGTACCAGTTACGAGTCACAACATACCACTTAGACCTGTTATACCTTATTTAGAGCCAATAAGGTCAAATTAGGCTCATTTTGACCCACTTAGTCTCATCACGACCAATCAGACTTAATAAGGAGACGTTATCCCATTACATCCAATACGACCAAAATGAACCAATACCGAAGCAATACAGACCATTATGGCCCGTTATACCTCAAATAGAGCCATTAAGGTCAAATAGGACTCATTACGACCCACTTAGTCTAATTATGTACGATGAGACTTGTTAAAGAGACACAAATCCCTTACACCCACTAAGACCCAAATGAACCAATAGCGAAGAATTACGCACCACTATGACCCATTATGTCTCCATTAGAGCGAACAATGTCAAATCGGACTCAGTTTCACCCACTGAGTCCTATGACGAACAATTAGACTCGTTAAGGAGACACAAACCCATTATACCCACTAAGCAAAAAATGAACCAATAGTGAAACATTACGAACCACTATGACTCGTTATACCTCAATTACAGCCAATAAGGTCAAATGGGACTCATTATGGCCCACTTAGTCTAATTATGAACAATATGACTCCTTAAGGAGACACAAATCCATTATAGCCATCAAGATCAAAATGAACCACTAACGAAGCATTACGGACCACTATGACCCGTTATACTTCAATTAGAGACAATAAGGTCAAATCAGACTCATTATGACCCACATAGTCGTATTACGAACAATTAGACTCGTTAAGGGGACACAAACCTATTATACTCACTAAGACTAAAATGAACCAATTATGAGCCATTACGAACCACTAAGATCCGTTATAAGTCAAGTAGAGCAAAAAACTTCAAATCAGACTCATTATACCCACTAAGACCAAGTTGAACCAATTACGAGCCATTACGGACCCCTTAGACGTTATTCCTCATTTAGGGCCAATAAGTTCAAATCAGGGCTCATTTTGACCCACTTAGTCCCATTACGACCAATCAGGCTCATTAAGGAGACAAAAACCCATTATACCCATTAAGACCAAAATGAACTAATAGCGAAGAATTTCAGATCTCCATGACTCGTTATACCTCTATTAGAGCCCATAAAGTCCAATCGGGCTCATTATGACCCACTTAGTCAAATTACGAACAATGAGACCTGGTAAGAAGACACAAAACCATTATACCCACTAAGACCAAAATGAACCAAAAACGAAGCATTATAGACAACTATGATTCGTTATACCTCAATTAGAGACAATAAAGTTAAATCGGACTCATTATGGCCCACTTAGTCCTATTATCACCAATTAGACTCGGTAAGGAGACAAACCCATTATACCCACTAAGACCAAAATGAACCAATTATGAGCCATTATGGATCACTTAGACCCGTTTTACCTCAATTAGAGCCAATAAGGTTAAATCAGACTCATTATGACCCACTTTGTCCCATTACGACCAATCAGGCTCAATAAGGAGACAAAAACCCACATACTCCTATTACGAACAATTAGACTCCTTAGAGAGACACAAACATATTATACCCGCAAAGAAAAAAAAAGAACCAATTATGAGCCATTACGGACAACTTACACCCGTTATACCTCAATTAGAGCCAATAAGGTCAAATTAGAGTCATTATTACCCACTTAGTCCCATTACGACCAATCATACCCACAAAGACCAAAATGACCCAATAGCTGCAGCATTTCGAACCACTATGACCCGTTATAGCTCAATTAGAGCCATTAAAGTTAAATCAGACTCTTTTAGACCCATTTAGTCCTAGTACGAAGAATAAGACTCGTTAAGGAGACACAAACCAGTTATACACACTAAGACCAAAATGATCCAATAACGAGCATTACAGATAACTACGACCCGTTATACCTCAATTGGAGCCAATAAGGTCAAATCGTACTCATTATGACCCACATAGTCCCATTACGGCTAATTAGACTCGTTATAGAGACACAAACCCATTATATGCACTAAGACCAAGATGTACCAGTTACGAGTCACAACATACCACTTAGACCTGTTATACCTTATTTAGAGCCAATAAGGTCAAATTAGGCTCATTTTGACCCACTTAGTCTCATCACGACCAATCAGGCTTAATAAGGAGACGTTAACCCATTACATCCAATACGACCAAAATGAACCAATACCGAAGCAATACAAACCATTATGGCCCGTTATACCTCAAATAGAGCCATTAAGGTCAAATAGGACTCATTACGACCCACTTAGTCTAATTATGTACGATGAGACTTGTTAAAGAGACACAAATCCCTTACACCCACTAAGACCCAAATGAACCAATAGCGAAGAATTACGCACCACTATGACCCATTATGCCTCCATTAGAGCGAACAATGTCAAATCGGACTCAGTTTCACCCACTGAGTCCTATTACGACCAATTAGACTCGTTAAGGAGACACAAACCCATTATACCCACTAAGCCCAAAATGAACCAATAGTGAAACATTACGAACCACTATGACTCGTTATACCTCAATTAGAGCCAATAAGGTCAAATGGGACTCATTATGGCCCACTTAGTCTAATTATGAACAATGTGACTCCTTAAGGAGACACAAATCCATTATAGCCATCAAGATCAAAATGAACCACTAACGAAGCATTACGGACCACTATGACCCGTTATACTTCAATTAGAGACAATAAGGTCAAATCAGACTCATTATGACCCACATAGTCGTATTACGAACAATTAGACTCGTTAAGGGGACACAAACCTATTATACTCACTAAGACTAAAATGAACCAATTATGAGCCATTACGGACCACTAAGATCCGTTATAAGTCAAGTAGAGCAAAAAACTTCAAATCAGACTCATTATACCCACTAAGACCAAGTTGAACCAATTACGAGCCATTACGGACCCCTTAGACGTTATTCCTCATTTAGGGCCAATAAGTTCAAATCAGGGCTCATTTTGACCCACTTAGTCCCATTACGACCAATCAGGCTCATTAAGGAGACAAAAACCCATTATACCCATTAAGACCAAAATGAACTAATAGCGAAGAATTTCAGATCTCCATGACTCGTTATACATACCTCTATTAGAGCCCATAAAGTCCAATCGGGCTCATTATGACCCACTTAGTCAAATTACGAACAATGAGACTTGGTAAGAAGACACAAAACCATTATACCCACTAAGACCAAAATGAACCAAAAACGAAGCATTATAGACAACTATGATTCGTTATACCTCAATTAGAGACAATAAAGTTAAATCGGACTCATTATGGCCCACTTAGTCCTATTATTACCAATTAGACTCGGTAAGGAGACAAACCCATTATACCCACTAAGACCAAAATGAACCAATTATGAGCCATTATGGATCACTTAGACCCGTTTTACCTCAATTAGAGCCAATAAGGTTAAATCAGACTCATTATGACCCACTTTGTCCCATTACGACCAATCAGGCTCAATAAGGAGACAAAAACCCACATACTCCTATTACGAACAATTAGACTCCTTAGAGAGACACAAACATATTATACCCGCAAAGAAAAAAAAAGAACCAATTATGAGCCATTACGGACAACTTACACCCGTTATACCTCAATTAGAGCCAATAAGGTCAAATGAGAGTCATTATTACCCACTTAGTCCCATTACGACCAATCATACCCACAAAGACCAAAATGACCCAATAGCTGCAGCATTTCGAACCACTATGTCCCGTTATAGCTCAATTAGAGCCATTAAAGTCAAATCAGACTCTTTTAGACCCATTTAGTCCTAGTACGAAGAATAAGACTCGTTAAGGAGACACAAACCAGTTATACACACTAAGACCAAAATGATCCAATAAGGAGCATTACATATAACTACGACCCGTTATACCTCAATTGGAGCCAATAAGGTCAAATCGTACTCATTATGACCCACATAGTCCCATTACGGCTAATTAGACTCGTTATGGAGACACAAACCCATTATATGCACTAAGACCAAGATGTACCAGTTACGAGTCACAACATACCACTTAGACCTGTTATACCTTATTTAGAGCCAATAAGGTCAAATTAGGCTCATTTTGACCCACTTAGTCTCATCACGACCAATCAGGCTTAATAAGGAGACGTTAACCCATTACATCCAATACGACCAAAATGAACCAATACCGAAGCAATACAAACCATTATGGCCCGTTATACCTCAAATAGAGCCATTAAGGTCAAATAGGACTCATTACGACCCACTTAGTCTAATTATGTACGATGAGACTTGTTAAAGAGACACAAATCCCTTACACCCACTAAGACCCAAATGAACCAATAGCGAAGAATTACGCTCCACTATGACCCATTATGCCTCCATTAGAGCGAACAATGTCAAATCGGACTCAGTTTCACCCACTGAGTCCTATTACGACCAATTAGACTCGTTAAGGAGACACAAACCCATTATACCCACTAAGCCCAAAATGAACCAATAGTGAAACATTACGAACCACTATGACTCGTTATACCTCAATTAGAGCCAATAAGGTCAAATGGGACTCATTATGGCCCACTTAGTCTAATTATGAACAATGTGACTCCTCAAGGAGACACAAATCCATTATAGCCATCAAGATCAAAATGAACCACTAACGAAGCATTACGGACCACTATGACCCGTTATACTTCAATTAGAGACAATAAGGTCAAATCAGACTCATTATGACCCACATAGTCGTATTACGAACAATTAGACTCGTTAAGGGGACACAAACCTATTATACTCACTAAGACTAAAATGAACCAATTATGAGCCATTACGGACCACTAAGATCCGTTATAAGTCAAGTAGAGCAAAAAACTTCAAATCAGACTCATTATACCCACTAAGACCAAGTTGAACCAATTACGAGCCATTACGGACCCCTTAGACGTTATTCCTCATTTAGGGCCAATAAGTTCAAATCAGGGCTCATTTTGACCCACTTAGTCCCATTACGACCAATCAGGCTCATTAAGGAGACAAAAACCCATTATACCCATTAAGACCAAAATGAACTAATAGCGAAGAATTTCAGATCTCCATGACTCGTTATACCTCTATTAGAGCCCATAAAGTCCAATCGGGCTCATTATGACCCACTTAGTCAAATTACGAACAATGAGACTTGGTAAGAAGACACAAAACCATTATACCCACTAAGACCAAAATGAACCAAAAACGAAGCATTATAGACAACTATGATTCGTTATACCTCAATTAGAGACAATAAAGTTAAATCGGACTCATTATGGCCCACTTAGTCCTATTATTACCAATTAGACTCGGTAAGGAGACAAACCCATTATACCCACTAAGACCAAAATGAACCAATTATGAGCCATTATGGATCACTTAGACCCGTTTTACCTCAATTAGAGCCAATAAGGTTAAATCAGACTCATTATGACCCACTTTGTCCCATTACGACCAATCAGGCTCAATAAGGAGACAAAAACCCACATACTCCTATTACGAACAATTAGACTCCTTAGAGAGACACAAACATATTATACCCGCAAAGAAAAAAAAAGAACCAATTATGAGCCATTACGGACAACTTACACCCGTTATACCTCAATTAGAGCCAATAAGGTCAAATGAGAGTCATTATTACCCACTTAGTCCCATTACGACCAATCATACCCACAAAGACCAAAATGACCCAATAGCTGCAGCATTTCGAACCACTATGTCCCGTTATAGCTCAATTAGAGCCATTAAAGTCAAATCAGACTCTTTTAGACCCATTTAGTCCTAGTACGAAGAATAAGACTCGTTAAGGAGACACAAACCAGTTATACACACTAAGACCAAAATGATCCAATAAGGAGCATTACATATAACTACGACCCGTTATACCTCAATTGGAGCCAATAAGGTCAAATCGTACTCATTATGACCCACATAGTCCCATTACGGCTAATTAGACTCGTTATGGAGACACAAACCCATTATATGCACTAAGACCAAGATGTACCAGTTACGAGTCACAACATACCACTTAGACCTGTTATACCTTATTTAGAGCCAATAAGGTCAAATTAGGCTCATTTTGACCCACTTAGTCTCATCACGACCAATCAGGCTTAATAAGGAGACGTTAACCCATTACATCCAATACGACCAAAATGAACCAATACCGAAGCAATACAGACCATTATGGCCCGTTATACCTCAAATAGAGCCATTAAGGTCAAATAGGACTCATTACGACCCACTTAGTCTAATTATGTACGATGAGACTTGTTAAAGAGACACAAATCCCTTACACCCACTAAGACCCAAATGAACCAATAGCGAAGAATTACGCTCCACTATGACCCATTATGCCTCCATTAGAGCGAACAATGTCAAATCGGACTCAGTTTCACCCACTGAGTCCTATTACGACCAATTAGACTCGTTAAGGAGACACAAACCCATTATACCCACTAAGCCCAAAATGAACCAATAGTGAAACATTACGAACCACTATGACTCGTTATACCTCAATTAGAGCCAATAAGGTCAAATGGGACTCATTATGGCCCACTTAGTCTAATTATGAACAATGTGACTCCTCAAGGAGACACAAATCCATTATAGCCATCAAGATCAAAATGAACCACTAACGAAGCATTACGGACCACTATGACCCGTTATACTTCAATTAGAGACAATAAGGTCAAATCAGACTCATTATGACCCACATAGTCGTATTACGAACAATTAGACTCGTTAAGGGGACACAAACCTATTATACTCACTAAGACTAAAATGAACCAATTATGAGCCATTACGGACCACTAAGATCCGTTATAAGTCAAGTAGAGCAAAAAACTTCAAATCAGACTCATTATACCCACTAAGACCAAGTTGAACCAATTACGAGCCATTACGGACCCCTTAGACGTTATTCCTCATTTAGGGCCAATAAGTTCAAATCAGGGCTCATTTTGACCCACTTAGTCCCATTACGACCAATCAGGCTCATTAAGGAGACAAAAACCCATTATACCCATTAAGACCAAAATGAACTAATAGCGAAGAATTTCAGATCTCCATGACTCGTTATACCTCTATTAGAGCCCATAAAGTCCAATCGGGCTCATTATGACCCACTTAGTCAAATTACGAACAATGAGACTTGGTAAGAAGACACAAAACCATTATACCCACTAAGACCAAAATGAACCAAAAACGAAGCATTATAGACAACTATGATTCGTTATACCTCAATTAGAGACAATAAAGTTAAATCGGACTCATTATGGCCCACTTAGTCCTATTATTACCAATTAGACTCGGTAAGGAGACAAACCCATTATACCCACTAAGACCAAAATGAACCAATTATGAGCCATTATGGATCACTTAGACCCGTTTTACCTCAATTAGAGCCAATAAGGTTAAATCAGACTCATTATGACCCACTTTGTCCTATTACGACCAATCAGGCTCAATAAGGAGACAAAAACCCACATACTCCTATTACGAACAATTAGACTCCTTAGAGAGACACAAACATATTATACCCGCAAAGAAAAAAAAAGAACCAATTATGAGCCATTACGGACAACTTACACCCGTTATACCTCAATTAGAGCCAATAAGGTCAAATGAGAGTCATTATTACCCACTTAGTCCCATTACGACCAATCATACCCACAAAGACCAAAATGACCCAATAGCTGCAGCATTTCGAACCACTATGTCCCGTTATAGCTCAATTAGAGCCATTAAAGTCAAATCAGACTCTTTTAGACCCATTTAGTCCTAGTACGAAGAATAAGACTCGTTAAGGAGACACAAACCAGTTATACACACTAAGACCAAAATGATCCAATAAGGAGCATTACAGATAACTACGACCCGTTATACCTCAATTGGAGCCAATAAGGTCAAATCGTACTCATTATGACCCACATAGTCCCATTACGGCTAATTAGACTCGTTATGGAGACACAAACCCATTATATGCACTAAGACCAAGATGTACCAGTTACGAGTCACAACATACCACTTAGACCTGTTATACCTTATTTAGAGCCAATAAGGTCAAATTAGGCTCATTTTGACCCACTTAGTCTCATCACGACCAATCAGACTTAATAAGGAGACGTTAACCCATTACATCCAATACGACCAAAATGAACCAATACCGAAGCAATACAGACCATTATGGCCCGTTATACCTCAAATAGAGCCATTAAGGTCAAATAGGACTCATTACGACCCACTTAGTCTAATTATGTACGATGAGACTTGTTAAAGAGACACAAATCCCTTACACCCACTAAGACCCAAATGAACCAATAGCGAAGAATTACGCACCACTATTGATGTGATTATTGCGATCGTCTATTGGTTGCCCGAGATAGTAATGGTGAAACCGCGACCCGTTGTCTATAGTGAGACAAGAACCTTGGTATAAGATACGCCACAATCAACCCACCAAGTTGATTGATAAGTATTGAACGCCACAAGTAAGAAGACTTGATAAGTTCTATAGTTCACAAAGAACAAAAAGAGTTTAAAACTCACAATTTCATTCAAATCAAAAGTGTTTTCAAAAGATTACAAAGACAACCTATTTATAGGATACACAAGACAAATCAAAGGACTCAAATAAATTCTAGACAATAATTGAGGCAACCTTCTAATATCTTCTAAGTAAATGACTTCATAATGATAGGACCCTTCAAAATGCCTTCTAATTCAATGTTATGAGTTACTTGAACTTGGATCTATTGTTGGGCAGATTCATGGACGAAATTCCACCTTTATTTTGGGCTTGGATCCTTATTAAAATGTAGAAAAAGGAGTACTCTTTAAGTGGGCTTTGATTTGAGTCCATTCGGACTTGAAATGAATGATTTATGACCAAAACATGGGCCATGTGTAGACTTGGCCGAATTTTCTTGGACTGGGTGATATTTAGATGAAATAATCACAACTTGGGCTACCAAGCCTTGGGCTAATCTTGGCCTTCAATTCGGATCAAAATTCGAAGGTCTCCTTGGCTACTTGATGAATTGATGATTGATTCTTTCCGACAGGATTTTATCAAACCATTAAGAGCATCACTGAACATCTTAGCTTTTGACCTTGTGATTGGTCCAATATTCCATCTCAATGGATCTTCATCATCCGGGTCGTTGGATGGGTTCTCATCATTCCCCCTCTCTTGAATGCGATTTGTCCTCAAATCTTCACCTGCATTAAAGGGGCTCAAATCAGAAACATTGAAGACATCATGCACATTATACTCAACAGGTAAGTCAAGTTTGTAAGCATTGTCATTAATTTTCTGCATGATTTGGAATGGCCCATCTCCCCTTGGCATCAACTTTGACTTTCGTTTACTTGGGAATCGTTCTTTTCTCAAATGAAGCCACACCCAATCTCCTGGTTCAAATGTGATCTTTCTTCTACCCTTGTTTGCTTGTTGTTCATACTTCTTGGTGCGCTCTTCGATGTTGCTTTTCGCCTTCTCATGGATCTGTTTAACAAATTCAGCTTTCTTCTTGCCATCTAAATTCACTTGTTCACTTACAGGTAAAGGAGTTAAATACATTGGAGTTAATGGCTTAAAACCATACACAATTTCAAAAGGTGAAAACTTTGTAGCTGAATGAACATGACGATTATATGCAAACTCAACATGAGGTAAGCATTGCTCCCAAGTTTTGACATTTCTTCCAATAATGGAACGCAACAAAGTACCAAGAGTGCGATTCACAACTTCTGTTTGCCCGTCAGTTTGGGGGTGGCACGTTGTGGAAATCAAGAGTTTTGTTCACAATTTCCCCCACAAGGTTTTCCAAAAGTAACTCAAAAATTTTGTGTCTCGATCTGAGACAATGGTTCTTGGCATTCCATGCAACCTCACTACTTCTTTGAAAAACAAATCAGAAATATGTGATGCATCATTAGTTCGGTTGCATGCAATGAAATGAGCCATTTTGGAGAACCTATCAACAACCACAAAGATTGAGTCTTTGCCGCCCTTGGTTTTTGGCAAACCCAACACAAAATCCATTGAAAGATCAACCCACGGTTCACTTGGTATAGGCAAAGGAGTATATAAACCATGAGGTTGAACTTTTGATTTTGCTTGTTTGCAAACAACACAATTTTCACATATTCGTCGTACATCAACTTTCATTTTTGGCCAATAAAAATGTTCTTGTAAAATTGCCAAAGTTTTTGCCACGCCAAAATGACCCATAAGGCCTCCACCATGCGCTTCCCTAACCAAAAGTTCTCGCAAGGAAGAGTTAGGGACGCAAAGCTTTGATTCCTTAAACAAAACCCCCTCATGTTTGAAAAACTTTTCAAAAGAACATTTTTCGCATGCTTGAAAAATTTGTCCAAAATCGGTATCATTGTGGTACAATTCTTTGATTTGTTCAAAACCAAGAATTTTACAGTCAAGAGAAGAGAGTAAAGAGTATCTTCGTGAAAGTGCATCAGCCACAATATTTTCCTTACCTTTCTTGTATCGGATGACATAAGGAAATGTCTCAAGAAACTCAATCCATCGAGCATGTCTTTTGTTTAACTTATGTTGTCCCTTTAAGTACTTCAAGGACTCATGGTCAGAATGTATCACAAACTCTTTGGCCCACAAATAGTGTTGCCATGTCTTTAATGCACGGACCAATGAATACAGTTCTTTGTCATAAGTGGGGTAGTTCAAGGTCGCCCCATTCAACTTCTCACTAAAATAGGCCAATGGTTTACCTTCTTGCATCAAAACTGCACCTATTCCAACACCTGATGCATCACACTCAATTTCAAAGGTTTTATCAAAGTTGGGCAAAGATAACAAAGGAGCATGGGTTAAATGAAATTTAAGTTGTTCAAAAGCTTGCTCTTGTTCTTTGCCCCATTTAAAACCGACGTTCTTTTTAATGACTTCTGTGAGTGGTGACGCCAAAGTGCTAAAGTTTTTAACAAATCTACGATAAAAACTTGCAAGACCATGAAAACTTCGCACTTCACTTACACTCTTTGGAGTTGGCCAATCTTGGATGGCCTTTACCTTTTCTTCATCAACAGAAATTCCTTGTGAACTTACCATGTATCCAAGGAAAATAACATGATTGGTACAAAAGGTGCACTTCTTCAAGTTTGCAAAAAGCTTTTCCTTCCTAAGCACACTCAAAACAGAAGTTAGATGTTCAAGATGATCGTCCAAACTTTTGGAGTAAATCAAAATATCATCAAAGTAAACAACCACAAACTTTCCAATGAAATCTCTCAAAACATGGTTCATTAGTCTCATGAATGTACTAGGAGCGTTAGTTAAACCAAAGGGCATCACTAACCATTCATATAAACCATGTTTTGTTTTGAAAGCGGTTTTCCACTCATCACCCTCTCTCATACGGATTTGGTGATAACCACTTTTCAAATCAATTTTTGAAAATAAGTTTGCACCATACAATTCATCAAGCATATCATCTAATCGAGGAATTGGATGACGATACTTTACCGTGATATTGTTGATGGCGCGACAATCCACACACATCCTCCATGAGCCGTCCTTCTTCGGTACTAACAAGACTGGAACGGCACAAGGACTCATGCTTTCTCGAACCAATCCTCTTGCAAGTAATTCTTTAACTTTTCTTTCCAACTCCTTGGTTTCTTCCGGACTTGTTCTATAGGCTGGTTTGTTTGGGATGGAAGCTCCGGGTACAAAGTCAATTTGGTGTTCAATTCCACGGATTGGTGGCAATCCATCGGGAACTTCTTCCGGAAACAAGTCTTCAAATTCCTGCAAGATAGACATAACATTGCTCGGAATGATACCGGCCAAGTTGTTAGTGGCTAATTGAGCTTCTTTGAACAAAAGAAGCACAAAAAGCATTTCAGAATTTAAAGCTTCTTTTATCTCACTCTTTTTTGCCAAAGCACAATATTGACTCTCTTTTTTTTCCACGGGTGTTTTTTTATCCTTTCCTTTTTCTTTTGAGCCTTGTTCATTATTTTCTTTTGGCTCATTTATTTTTTTTGCATCATTTTGAAGTTTAACTTGATCTTCAAAAACTTGACTAGGTGACATGGGTACAAGAGTTACGGGTTTGGCTTTGTGTACAAAAGTGTATTTGTTGGTAAAGCCGTCATGCTTTACATGTCGATCATACTGCCATGGCCTCCCAAGCAACATATGACTTGCTTGCATAGGTACAACATCACACAATACTTCATCTTCATATTTACCTATGCGAAAAGAAACCAACACTTGTTTTGAAACTCGTACCTCACCACTATCATTAAGCCATTGGAGTTTGTATGGCTTTTGATGCTTCGTAGTAGGTAGACCAAGCTTTTCAACCATAGTTGAACTTGCTACATTTGTACAACTCCCCCCGTCAATGATAACACTACATACCTTGCCTTGAACGTAGCATCGAGTGTGAAAGATGTTCTCCCTTTGTGCATCATCATCTTCTTTGGAATGGGCACTTAGGGCTCTTCTAGCCACCAACAAGTCTCCTTGGACAGCTACCTCTTCATCATCATCCAAACCATCCGGTGAGTCTTCGGAATCTGATTTATCTGTCTCAATTTCCCCATTTTCTCGAATCACCATTGCAAGCTTGTTTGGACATTGACTTGCAATATGACCCCTGCCTTGACACTTAAAACACTTTATGTCACGATTCTTATGAGTAGAAGAATCAGTTCTTCCTTTTGAAGAGTTTATATCTTTAGAACCAGATTTGGAATTAGAAGAAGAAGAAGATGTGCTTTCAATTTTCTTTGAAGAACTTGTCTTCCAAGTACTATTTCGTGATCCTCCCCCTCTCTTAAGTTGTTTCTCAATTTTAACAGCCATATGAACCATATCCTCAATTTCAACATAATGATACATTTCAACACGATCACGTATTTCAAAATTTAAACCATGTAAGAACCTGGCCATTGTAGCTTCTCGATCCTCCTCAATGTTGGCCCTAATCAAGATAACCTCCATCTCTTTAAAATAATCTTCCACACACTTGTTCCCTTGCTTGAGATTTTGGAGCTTGTTGTGAAGGTCACGAAAGTAGTGACTAGGCACAAAACGTCTCCTCATGACCAACTTCATTTCTTCCCAACTCTCGATAGGCCTTTCTCCATTTCTTCGCTTGCTAATCAAAAGTTGATCCCACCATGTTAGTGCATAATCAGAAAACTCAATGACAGCAAGTTTTACCTTCTTTCGGTTGGAGTATTCATGACAATCAAATATGAACTCCATTTTCTTCTCCCAATCGAGGTATGCTTCCGGATCTGACTTTCCTTGAAATGAAGGGACTTTCATCTTTATGGAACTCAAATTATTGTCTATACGTCGCCTCCTCCTAGCCGATCTCCTTTCAGATTCCCTATCCCATTCGTCGCTTCTTTCTTCCTCATTCACAACGGAACCTTCACGAGATGGTGGTCTTCGTGCGTTTGCCTCTATTCGATCCATTCTTTCATGAACTTGGTTGAATTCATTGGTCATCATCCGCCGCATCTCATCCATTATGGCTTGAATTTGAAGATTCGGAAGGGGTTGATCATCCCCCATCTTAAAATTCTGCAAAAATAAAGTTTAGTTCCTCTCAACACTCCCTCACGTGTTTCTCTCAAGAAATGATATACTCAACCCTCGTGTATCTCACAAATGGCTTTTACCCTCGATTAATCTCACCACACAGCCTTTTACCACTCTTTTAAATCTCTTTAAGTTCTAAAAGAACAAAAGAAACAATTATCAAGTTTGGCTTGTGGCCTTGAGGGATTCAAACTTACCAAACAACTTGACTATGATATTGTCAAATAATCACAATGTAAGAAGAAGATATGAAACACGACTTTTTTTTTTCGTGTTCTTTTTTCTTTCTATTGTTTCTTTTTTTATGCCTTTTTTTTGCCCAAATTGTTTTTTTTTTCTTTTTTTTTCTTTTGCTAGAAGCTATATATACCAACGAAATTGAAGAAACGAAAGATTGAAGTGGAGAATTCAATAGTCACTAGTAGGAACCGTGTCAACTTGTGACAAGACCCGCTACCAATACGTGATTATTGGATGTCAAGTAAAGGAAATTAACAAGAATGAAAGATAGAAAAGAAATGATATGCAAACCAATAGTGCTAGCTCTGATACCAAATGATGTGATTATTGCGATCGTCTATTGGTTGCCCGAGATAGTAATGGTGAAACCGCGACCCGTTGTCTATAGTGAGACAAGAACCTTGGTATAAGATACGCCACAATCAACCCACCAAGTTGATTGATAAGTATTGAACGCCACAAGTAAGAAGACTTGATAAGTTCTATAGTTCACAAAGAACAAAAAGAGTTTAAAACTCACAATTTCATTCAAATCAAAAGTGTTTTCAAAAGATTACAAAGACAACCTATTTATAGGATACACAAGACAAATCAAAGGACTCAAATAAATTCTAGACAATAATTGAGGCAACCTTCTAATATCTTCTAAGTAAATGACTTCATAATGATAGGACCCTTCAAAATGCCTTCTAATTCAATGTTATGAGTTACTTGAACTTGGATCTATTGTTGGGCAGATTCATGGACGAAATTCCACCTTTATTTTGGGCTTGGATCCTTATTAAAATGTAGAAAAAGGAGTACTCTTTAAGTGGGCTTTGATTTGAGTCCATTCGGACTTGAAATGAATGATTTATGACCAAAACATGGGCCATGTGTAGACTTGGCCGAATTTTCTTGGACTGGGTGATATTTAGATGAAATAATCACAACTTGGGCTACCAAGCCTTGGGCTAATCTTGGCCTTCAATTCGGATCAAAATTCGAAGGTCTCCTTGGCTACTTGATGAATTGATGATTGATTCTTTCCGACAGGATTTTATCAAACCATTAAGAGCATCACTGAACATCTTAGCTTTTGACCTTGTGATTGGTCCAATATTCCATCTCAATGGATCTTCATCATCCGGGTCGTTGGATGGGTTCTCATCAACTATGACCCATTATGCCTCCATTAGAGCGAACAATGTCAAATCGGACTCAGTTTCACCCACTGAGTCCTATTACGACCAATTAGACTCGTTAAGGAGACACAAACCCATTATACCCACTAAGCCCAAAATGAACCAATAGTGAAACATTACGAACCACTATGACTCGTTATACCTCAATTAGAGCCAATAAGGTCAAATGGGACTCATTATGGCTCACTTAGTCTAATTATGAACAATGTGACTCCTTAAGGAGACACAAATCCATTATAGCCATCAAGATCAAAATGAACCACTAACGAAGCATTACGGACCACTATGACCCGTTATACTTCAATTAGAGACAATAAGGTCAAATCAGACTCATTATGACCCACATAGTCGTATTACGAACAATTAGACTCGTTAAGGGGACACAAACCTATTATACTCACTAAGACTAAAATGAACCAATTATGAGCCATTACGGACCACTAAGATCCGTTATAAGTCAAGTAGAGCAAAAAACTTCAAATCAGACTCATTATACCCACAAAGACCAAGTTGAACCAATTACGAGCCATTACGGACCCCTTAGACGTTATTCCTCATTTAGGGCCAATAAGTTCAAATCAGGGCTCATTTTGACCCACTTAGTCCCATTACGACCAATCAGGCTCATTAAGGAGACAAAAACCCATTATACCCATTAAGACCAAAATGAACTAATAGCGAAGAATTTCAGATCTCCATGACTCGTTATACCTCTATTAGAGCCCATAAAGTCCAATCGGGCTCATTATGACCCACTTAGTCAAATTACGAACAATGAGACTTGGTAAGAAGACACAAAACCTATATACCCACTAAGACCAAAATGAACCAAAAACGAAGCATTATAGACAACTATGATTCGCTATACCTCAATTAGAGACAATAAAGTTAAATCGGACTCATTATGGCCCACTTAGTCCTATTATTACCAATTAGACTCGGTAAGGAGACAAACCCATTATACCCACAAAGACCAAAATGAACCAATTATGAGCCATTATGGATCACTTAGACCCGTTTTACCTCAATTAGAGCCAATAAGGTTAAATCAGACTCATTATGACCCACTTTGTCCCATTACAACCAATCAGGCTCAATAAGGAGACAAAAACCCACATACTCCTATTACGAACAATTAGACTCCTTAGAGAGACACAAACATATTATACCCGCAAAGAAAAAAAAGAACCAATTATGAGCCATTACGGACAACTTACACCCGTTATACCTCAATTAGAGCCAATAAGGTCAAATTAGAGTCATTATTACCCACTTAGTCCCATAACGACCAATCATACCCACAAAGACCAAAATGACCCAATAGCTGCAGCATTTCGAACCACTATGACCCGTTATAGCTCAATTAGAGCCATTAAAGTCAAATCAGACTCTTTTAGACCCATTTAGTCCTAGTACGAAGAATAAGACTCGTTAAGGAGACACAAACCAGTTATACACACTAAGACCAAAATGATCCAATAACGAGCATTACAGATAACTACGACCCGTTATACCTCAATTGGAGCCAATAAGGTCAAATCGTACTCATTATGACCCACATAGTCCCATTACGGCTAATTAGACTCGTTATGGAGACACAAACCCATTATATGCACTAAGACCAATATGTACCAGTTACGAGTCACAACATACCACTTAGACCTGTTATACCTTATTTAGAGCCAATAAGGTCAAATTAGGCTCATTTTGACCCACTTAGTCTCATCACGACCAATCAGACTTAAGAAGGAGACGTTAACCCATTACATCCAATACGACCAAAATGAACCAATACCGAAGCAATACAGACCATTATGGCTCGTTATACCTCAAATAGAGCCATTAAGGTCAAATAGGACTCATTACGGCCCACTTAGTCTAATTATGTACGATGAGACTTGTTAAAGAGACACAAATCCCTTATACACCCACTAAGACCCAAATGAACCAATAGCGAAGAATTACGCACCACTATGCCTCCATTAGAGCGAACAATGTCAAATCGGACTCAGTTTCACCCACTGAGTCCTATTACGACCAATTAGACTCGTTAAGGAGACACAAACCCATTATACCCACTAAGCCCAAAATGAACCAATAGTGAAACATTACGAACCACTATGACTCGTTATACCTCAATTAGAGCCAATAAGGTCAAATGGGACTCATTATGGCTCACTTAGTCTAATTATGAACAATGTGACTCCTTAAGGAGACACAAATCCATTATAGCCATCAAGATCAAAATGAACCACTAACGAAGCATTACGGACCATATGACCCGTTATACTTCAATTAGAGACAATAAGGTCAAATCAGACTCATTATGACCCACATAGTCGTATTACGAACAATTAGACTCGTTAAGGGGACACAAACCTATTATACTCACTAAGACTAAAATGAACCAATTATGAGCCATTACGGACCACTAAGATCCGTTATAAGTCAAGTAGAGCAAAAAACTTCAAATCAGACTCATTATACCCACTAAGACCAAGTTGAACCAATTACGAGCCATTACGGACCCCTTAGACGTTATTCCTCATTTAGGGCCAATAAGTTCAAATCAGGGCTCATTTTGACCCACTTAGTCCCATTACGACCAATCAGGCTCATTAAGGAGACAAAAACCCATTATACCCATTAAGACCAAAATGAACTAATAGCGAAGAATTTCAGATCTCCATGACTCGTTATACCTCTATTAGAGCCCATAAAGTCCAATCGGGCTCATTATGACCCACTTAGTCAAATTACGAACAATGAGACTTGGTAAGAAGACACAAAACCATTATACCCACTAAGACCAAAATGAACCAAAAACGAAGCATTATAGACAACTATGATTCGCTATACCTCAATTAGAGACAATAAAGTTAAATCGGACTCATTATGGCCCACTTAGTCCTATTATTACCAATTAGACTCGGTAAGGAGACAAACCCATTATACCCACAAAGACCAAAATGAACCAATTATGAGCCATTATGGATCACTTAGACCCGTTTTACCTCAATTAGAGCCAATAAGGTTAAATCAGACTCATTATGACCCACTTTGTCCCATTACAACCAATCAGGCTCAATAAGGAGACAAAAACCCACATACTCCTATTACGAACAATTAGACTCCTTAGAGAGACACAAACATATTATACCCGCAAAGAAAAAAAAAGAACCAATTATGAGCCATTACGGACAACTTACACCCGTTATACCTCAATTAGAGCCAATAAGGTCAAATTAGAGTCATTATTACCCACTTAGTCCCATAACGACCAATCATACCCACAAAGACCAAAATGACCCAATAGCTGCAGCATTTCGAACCACTATGACCCGTTATAGCTCAATTAGAGCTATTAAAGTCAAATCAGACTCTTTTAGACCCATTTAGTCCTAGTACGAAGAATAAGACTCGTTAAGGAGACACAAACCAGTTATACACACTAAGACCAAAATGATCCAATAACGAGCATTACAGATAACTACGACCCGTTATACCTCAATTGGAGCCAATAAGGTCAAATCGTACTCATTATGACCCACATAGTCCCATTACGGCTAATTAGACTCGTTATGGAGACACAAACCCATTATATGCACTAAGACCAATATGTACCAGTTACGAGTCACAACATACCACTTAGACCTGTTATACCTTATTTAGAGCCAATAAGGTCAAATTAGGCTCATTTTGACCCACTTAGTCTCATCACGACCAATCAGACTTAAGAAGGAGACGTTAACCCATTACATCCAATACGACCAAAATGAACCAATACCGAAGCAATACAGACCATTATGGCCCGTTATACCTCAAATAGAGCCATTAAGGTCAAATAGGACTCATTACGGCCCACTTAGTCTAATTATGTACGATGAGACTTGTTAAAGAGACACAAATCCCTTACACCCACTAAGACCCAAATGAACCAATAGCGAAGAATTACGCACCACTATGCCTCCATTAGAGCGAACAATGTCAAATCGGACTCAGTTTCACCCACTGAGTCCTATTACGACCAATTAGACTCGTTAAGGAGACACAAACCCATTATACCCACTAAGCCCAAAATGAACCAATAGTGAAACATTACGAACCACTATGACTCGTTATACCTCAATTAGAGCCAATAAGGTCAAATGGGACTCATTATGGCTCACTTAGTCTAATTATGAACAATGTGACTCCTTAAGGAGACACAAATCCATTATAGCCATCAAGATCAAAATGAACCACTAACGAAGCATTACGGACCATATGACCCGTTATACTTCAATTAGAGACAATAAGGTCAAATCAGACTCATTATGACCCACATAGTCGTATTACGAACAATTAGACTCGTTAAGGGGACACAAACCTATTATACTCACTAAGACTAAAATGAACCAATTATGAGCCATTACGGACCACTAAGATCCGTTATAAGTCAAGTAGAGCAAAAAACTTCAAATCAGACTCATTATACCCACTAAGACCAAGTTGAACCAATTACGAGCCATTACGGACCCCTTAGACGTTATTCCTCATTTAGGGCCAATAAGTTCAAATCAGGGCTCATTTTGACCCACTTAGTCCCATTACGACCAATCAGGCTCATTAAGGAGACAAAAACCCATTATACCCATTAAGACCAAAATGAACTAATAGCGAAGAATTTCAGATCTCCATGACTCGTTATACCTCTATTAGAGCCCATAAAGTCCAATCGGGCTCATTATGACCCACTTAGTCAAATTACGAACAATGAGACTTGGTAAGAAGACACAAAACCATTATACCCACTAAGACCAAAATGAACCAAAAACGAAGCATTATAGACAACTATGATTCGCTATACCTCAATTAGAGACAATAAAGTTAAATCGGACTCATTATGGCCCACTTAGTCCTATTATTACCAATTAGACTCGGTAAGGAGACAAACCCATTATACCCACAAAGACCAAAATGAACCAATTATGAGCCATTATGGATCACTTAGACCCGTTTTACCTCAATTAGAGCCAATAAGGTTAAATCAGACTCATTATGACCCACTTTGTCCCATTACAACCAATCAGGCTCAATAAGGAGACAAAAACCCACATACTCCTATTACGAACAATTAGACTCCTTAGAGAGACACAAACATATTATACCCGCAAAGAAAAAAAAAGAACCAATTATGAGCCATTACGGACAACTTACACCCGTTATACCTCAATTAGAGCCAATAAGGTCAAATTAGAGTCATTATTACCCACTTAGTCCCATAACGACCAATCATACCCACAAAGACCAAAATGACCCAATAGCTGCAGCATTTCGAACCACTATGACCCGTTATAGCTCAATTAGAGCCATTAAAGTCAAATCAGACTCTTTTAGACCCATTTAGTCCTAGTACGAAGAATAAGACTCGTTAAGGAGACACAAACCAGTTATACACACTAAGACCAAAATGATCCAATAACGAGCATTACAGATAACTACGACCCGTTATACCTCAATTGGAGCCAATAAGGTCAAATCGTACTCATTATGACCCACATAGTCCCATTACGGCTAATTAGACTCGTTATGGAGACACAAACCCATTATATGCACTAAGACCAATATGTACCAGTTACGAGTCACAACATACCACTTAGACCTGTTATACCTTATTTAGAGCCAATAAGGTCAAATTAGGCTCATTTTGACCCACTTAGTCTCATCACGACCAATCAGACTTAAGAAGGAGACGTTAACCCATTACATCCAATACGACCAAAATGAACCAATACCGAAGCAATACAGACCATTATGGCCCGTTATACCTCAAATAGAGCCATTAAGGTCAAATAGGACTCATTACGGCCCACTTAGTCTAATTATGTACGATGAGACTTGTTAAAGAGACACAAATCCCTTACACCCACTAAGACCCAAATGAACCAATAGCGAAGAATTACGCACCACTATGCCTCCATTAGAGCGAACAATGTCAAATCGGACTCAGTTTCACCCACTGAGTCCTATTACGACCAATTAGACTCGTTAAGGAGACACAAACCCATTATACCCACTAAGCCCAAAATGAACCAATAGTGAAACATTACGAACCACTATGACTCGTTATACCTCAATTAGAGCCAATAAGGTCAAATGGGACTCATTATGGCTCACTTAGTCTAATTATGAACAATGTGACTCCTTAAGGAGACACAAATCCATTATAGCCATCAAGATCAAAATGAACCACTAACGAAGCATTACGGACCATATGACCCGTTATACTTCAATTAGAGACAATAAGGTCAAATCAGACTCATTATGACCCACATAGTCGTATTACGAACAATTAGACTCGTTAAGGGGACACAAACCTATTATACTCACTAAGACTAAAATGAACCAATTATGAGCCATTACGGACCACTAAGATCCGTTATAAGTCAAGTAGAGCAAAAAACTTCAAATCAGACTCATTATACCCACTAAGACCAAGTTGAACCAATTACGAGCCATTACGGACCCCTTAGACGTTATTCCTCATTTAGGGCCAATAAGTTCAAATCAGGGCTCATTTTGACCCACTTAGTCCCATTACGACCAATCAGGCTCATTAAGGAGACAAAAACCCATTATACCCATTAAGACCAAAATGAACTAATAGCGAAGAATTTCAGATCTCCATGACTCGTTATACCTCTATTAGAGCCCATAAAGTCCAATCGGGCTCATTATGACCCACTTAGTCAAATTACGAACAATGAGACTTGGTAAGAAGACACAAAACCATTATACCCACTAAGACCAAAATGAACCAAAAACGAAGCATTATAGACAACTATGATTCGCTATACCTAAATTAGAGACAATAAAGTTAAATCGGACTCATTATGGCCCACTTAGTCCTATTATTACCAATTAGACTCGGTAAGGAGACAAACCCATTATACCCACAAAGACCAAAATGAACCAATTATGAGCCATTATGGATCACTTAGACCCGTTTTACCTCAATTAGAGCCAATAAGGTTAAATCAGACTCATTATGACCCACTTTGTCCCATTACAACCAATCAGGCTCAATAAGGAGACAAAAACCCACATACTCCTATTACGAACAATTAGACTCCTTAGAGAGACACAAACATATTATACCCGCAAAGAAAAAAAAAGAACCAATTATGAGCCATTACGGACAACTTACACCCGTTATACCTCAATTAGAGCCAATAAGGTCAAATTAGAGTCATTATTACCCACTTAGTCCCATAACGACCAATCATACCCACAAAGACCAAAATGACCCAATAGCTGCAGCATTTCGAACCACTATGACCCGTTATAGCTCAATTAGAGCCATTAAAGTCAAATCAGACTCTTTTAGACCCATTTAGTCCTAGTACGAAGAATAAGACTCGTTAAGGAGACACAAACCAGTTATACACACTAAGACCAAAATGATCCAATAACGAGCATTACAGATAACTACGACCCGTTATACCTCAATTGGAGCCAATAAGGTCAAATCGTACTCATTATGACCCACATAGTCCCATTACGGCTAATTAGACTCGTTATGGAGACACAAACCCATTATATGCACTAAGACCAATATGTACCAGTTACGAGTCACAACATACCACTTAGACCTGTTATACCTTATTTAGAGCCAATAAGGTCAAATTAGGCTCATTTTGACCCACTTAGTCTCATCACGACCAATCAGACTTAAGAAGGAGACGTTAACCCATTACATCCAATACGACCAAAATGAACCAATACCGAAGCAATACAGACCATTATGGCCCGTTATACCTCAAATAGAGCCATTAAGGTCAAATAGGACTCATTACGGCCCACTTAGTCTAATTATGTACGATGAGACTTGTTAAAGAGACACAAATCCCTTACACCCACTAAGACCCAAATGAACCAATAGCGAAGAATTACGCACCACTATGCCTCCATTAGAGCGAACAATGTCAAATCAGACTCAGTTTCACCCACTGAGTCCTATTACGACCAATTAGACTCGTTAAGGAGACACAAACCCATTATACCCACTAAGCCCAAAATGAACCAATAGTGAAACATTACGAACCACTATGACTCGTTATACCTCAATTAGAGCCAATAAGGTCAAATGGGACTCATTATGGCTCACTTAGTCTAATTATGAACAATGTGACTCCTTAAGGAGACACAAATCCATTATAGCCATCAAGATCAAAATGAACCACTAACGAAGCATTACGGACCACTATGACCCGTTATACTTCAATTAGAGACAATAAGGTCAAATCAGACTCATTATGACCCACATAGTCGTATTACGAACAATTAGACTCGTTAAGGGGACACAAACCTATTATACTCACTAAGACTAAAATGAACCAATTATGAGCCATTACGGACCACTAAGATCCGTTATAAGTCAAGTAGAGCAAAAAACTTCAAATCAGACTCATTATACCCACTAAGACCAAGTTGAACCAATTACGAGCCATTACGGACCCCTTAGACGTTATTCCTCATTTAGGGCCAATAAGTTCAAATCAGGGCTCATTTTGACCCACTTAGTCCCATTACGACCAATCAGGCTCATTAAGGAGACAAAAACCCATTATACCCATTAAGACCAAAATGAACTAATAGCGAAGAATTTCAGATCTCCATGACTCGTTATACCTCTATTAGAGCCCATAAAGTCCAATCGGGCTCATTATGACCCACTTAGTCAAATTACGAACAATGAGACTTGGTAAGAAGACACAAAACCATTATACCCACTAAGACCAAAATGAACCAAAAACGAAGCATTATAGACAACTATGATTCGCTATACCTCAATTAGAGACAATAAAGTTAAATCGGACTCATTATGGCCCACTTAGTCCTATTATTACCAATTAGACTCGGTAAGGAGACAAACCCATTATACCCACAAAGACCAAAATGAACCAATTATGAGCCATTATGGATCACTTAGACCCGTTTTACCTCAATTAGAGCCAATAAGGTTAAATCAGACTCATTATGACCCACTTTGTCCCATTACAACCAATCAGGCTCAATAAGGAGACAAAAACCCACATACTCCTATTACGAACAATTAGACTCCTTAGAGAGACACAAACATATTATACCCGCAAAGAAAAAAAAAGAACCAATTATGAGCCATTACGGACAACTTACACCCGTTATACCTCAATTAGAGCCAATAAGGTCAAATTAGAGTCATTATTACCCACTTAGTCCCATAACGACCAATCATACCCACAAAGACCAAAATGACCCAATAGCTGCAGCATTTCGAACCACTATGACCCGTTATAGCTCAATTAGAGCCATTAAAGTCAAATCAGACTCTTTTAGACCCATTTAGTCCTAGTACGAAGAATAAGACTCGTTAAGGAGACACAAACCAGTTATACACACTAAGACCAAAATGATCCAATAACGAGCATTACAGATAACTACGACCCGTTATACCTCAATTGGAGCCAATAAGGTCAAATCGTACTCATTATGACCCACATAGTCCCATTACGGCTAATTAGACTCGTTATGGAGACACAAACCCATTATATGCACTAAGACCAATATGTACCAGTTACGAGTCACAACATACCACTTAGACCTGTTATACCTTATTTAGAGCCAATAAGGTCAAATTAGGCTCATTTTGACCCACTTAGTCTCATCACGACCAATCAGACTTAAGAAGGAGACGTTAACCCATTACATCCAATACGACCAAAATGAACCAATACCGAAGCAATACAGACCATTATGGCCCGTTATACCTCAAATAGAGCCATTAAGGTCAAATAGGACTCATTACGGCCCACTTAGTCTAATTATGTACGATGAGACTTGTTAAAGAGACACAAATCCCTTACACCCACTAAGACCCAAATGAACCAATAGCGAAGAATTACGCACCACTATGCCTCCATTAGAGCGAACAATGTCAAATCGGACTCAGTTTCACCCACTGAGTCCTATTACGACCAATTAGACTCGTTAAGGAGACACAAACCCATTATACCCACTAAGCCCAAAATGAACCAATAGTGAAACATTACGAACCACTATGACTCGTTATACCTCAATTAGAGCCAATAAGGTCAAATGGGACTCATTATGGCTCACTTAGTCTAATTATGAACAATGTGACTCCTTAAGGAGACACAAATCCATTATAGCCATCAAGATCAAAATGAACCACTAACGAAGCATTACGGACCATATGACCCGTTATACTTCAATTAGAGACAATAAGGTCAAATCAGACTCATTATGACCCACATAGTCGTATTACGAACAATTAGACTCGTTAAGGGGACACAAACCTATTATACTCACTAAGACTAAAATGAACCAATTATGAGCCATTACGGACCACTAAGATCCGTTATAAGTCAAGTAGAGCAAAAAACTTCAAATCAGACTCATTATACCCACTAAGACCAAGTTGAACCAATTACGAGCCATTACGGACCCCTTAGACGTTATTCCTCATTTAGGGCCAATAAGTTCAAATCAGGGCTCATTTTGACCCACTTAGTCCCATTACGACCAATCAGGCTCATTAAGGAGACAAAAACCCATTATACCCATTAAGACCAAAATGAACTAATAGCGAAGAATTTCAGATCTCCATGACTCGTTATACCTCTATTAGAGCCCATAAAGTCCAATCGGGCTCATTATGACCCACTTAGTCAAATTACGAACAATGAGACTTGGTAAGAAGACACAAAACCATTATACCCACTAAGACCAAAATGAACCAAAAACGAAGCATTATAGACAACTATGATTCGCTATACCTAAATTAGAGACAATAAAGTTAAATCGGACTCATTATGGCCCACTTAGTCCTATTATTACCAATTAGACTCGGTAAGGAGACAAACCCATTATACCCACAAAGACCAAAATGAACCAATTATGAGCCATTATGGATCACTTAGACCCGTTTTACCTCAATTAGAGCCAATAAGGTTAAATCAGACTCATTATGACCCACTTTGTCCCATTACAACCAATCAGGCTCAATAAGGAGACAAAAACCCACATACTCCTATTACGAACAATTAGACTCCTTAGAGAGACACAAACATATTATACCCGCAAAGAAAAAAAAAGAACCAATTATGAGCCATTACGGACAACTTACACCCGTTATACCTCAATTAGAGCCAATAAGGTCAAATTAGAGTCATTATTACCCACTTAGTCCCATAACGACCAATCATACCCACAAAGACCAAAATGACCCAATAGCTGCAGCATTTCGAACCACTATGACCCGTTATAGCTCAATTAGAGCCATTAAAGTCAAATCAGACTCTTTTAGACCCATTTAGTCCTAGTACGAAGAATAAGACTCGTTAAGGAGACACAAACCAGTTATACACACTAAGACCAAAATGATCCAATAACGAGCATTACAGATAACTACGACCCGTTATACCTCAATTGGAGCCAATAAGGTCAAATCGTACTCATTATGACCCACATAGTCCCATTACGGCTAATTAGACTCGTTATGGAGACACAAACCCATTATATGCACTAAGACCAATATGTACCAGTTACGAGTCACAACATACCACTTAGACCTGTTATACCTTATTTAGAGCCAATAAGGTCAAATTAGGCTCATTTTGACCCACTTAGTCTCATCACGACCAATCAGACTTAAGAAGGAGACGTTAACCCATTACATCCAATACGACCAAAATGAACCAATACCGAAGCAATACAGACCATTATGGCCCGTTATACCTCAAATAGAGCCATTAAGGTCAAATAGGACTCATTACGGCCCACTTAGTCTAATTATGTACGATGAGACTTGTTAAAGAGACACAAATCCCTTACACCCACTAAGACCCAAATGAACCAATAGCGAAGAATTACGCACCACTATGCCTCCATTAGAGCGAACAATGTCAAATCAGACTCAGTTTCACCCACTGAGTCCTATTACGACCAATTAGACTCGTTAAGGAGACACAAACCCATTATACCCACTAAGCCCAAAATGAACCAATAGTGAAACATTACGAACCACTATGACTCGTTATACCTCAATTAGAGCCAATAAGGTCAAATGGGACTCATTATGGCTCACTTAGTCTAATTATGAACAATGTGACTCCTTAAGGAGACACAAATCCATTATAGCCATCAAGATCAAAATGAACCACTAACGAAGCATTACGGACCACTATGACCCGTTATACTTCAATTAGAGACAATAAGGTCAAATCAGACTCATTATGACCCACATAGTCGTATTACGAACAATTAGACTCGTTAAGGGGACACAAACCTATTATACTCACTAAGACTAAAATGAACCAATTATGAGCCATTACGGACCACTAAGATCCGTTATAAGTCAAGTAGAGCAAAAAACTTCAAATCAGACTCATTATACCCACTAAGACCAAGTTGAACCAATTACGAGCCATTACGGACCCCTTAGACGTTATTCCTCATTTAGGGCCAATAAGTTCAAATCAGGGCTCATTTTGACCCACTTAGTCCCATTACGACCAATCAGGCTCATTAAGGAGACAAAAACCCATTATACCCATTAAGACCAAAATGAACTAATAGCGAAGAATTTCAGATCTCCATGACTCGTTATACCTCTATTAGAGCCCATAAAGTCCAATCGGGCTCATTATGACCCACTTAGTCAAATTACGAACAATGAGACTTGGTAAGAAGACACAAAACCATTATACCCACTAAGACCAAAATGAACCAAAAACGAAGCATTATAGACAACTATGATTCGCTATACCTCAATTAGAGACAATAAAGTTAAATCGGACTCATTATGGCCCACTTAGTCCTATTATTACCAATTAGACTCGGTAAGGAGACAAACCCATTATACCCACAAAGACCAAAATGAACCAATTATGAGCCATTATGGATCACTTAGACCCGTTTTACCTCAATTAGAGCCAATAAGGTTAAATCAGACTCATTATGACCCACTTTGTCCCATTACAACCAATCAGGCTCAATAAGGAGACAAAAACCCACATACTCCTATTACGAACAATTAGACTCCTTAGAGAGACACAAACATATTATACCCGCAAAGAAAAAAAAAGAACCAATTATGAGCCATTACGGACAACTTACACCCGTTATACCTCAATTAGAGCCAATAAGGTCAAATTAGAGTCATTATTACCCACTTAGTCCCATAACGACCAATCATACCCACAAAGACCAAAATGACCCAATAGCTGCAGCATTTCGAACCACTATGACCCGTTATAGCTCAATTAGAGCCATTAAAGTCAAATCAGACTCTTTTAGACCCATTTAGTCCTAGTACAAAGAATAAGACTCGTTAAGGAGACACAAACCAGTTATACACACTAAGACCAAAATGATCCAATAACGAGCATTACAGATAACTACGACCCGTTATACCTCAATTGGAGCCAATAAGGTCAAATCGTACTCATTATGACCCACATAGTCCCATTACGGCTAATTAGACTCGTTATGGAGACACAAACCCATTATATGCACTAAGACCAATATGTACCAGTTACGAGTCACAACATACCACTTAGACCTGTTATACCTTATTTAGAGCCAATAAGGTCAAATTAGGCTCATTTTGACCCACTTAGTCTCATCACGACCAATCAGACTTAAGAAGGAGACGTTAACCCATTACATCCAATACGACCAAAATGAACCAATACCGAAGCAATACAGACCATTATGGCCCGTTATACCTCAAATAGAGCCATTAAGGTCAAATAGGACTCATTACGGCCCACTTAGTCTAATTATGTACGATGAGACTTGTTAAAGAGACACAAATCCCTTACACCCACTAAGACCCAAATGAACCAATAGCGAAGAATTACGCACCACTATGCCTCCATTAGAGCGAACAATGTCAAATCAGACTCAGTTTCACCCACTGAGTCCTATTACGACCAATTAGACTCGTTAAGGAGACACAAACCCATTATACCCACTAAGCCCAAAATGAACCAATAGTGAAACATTACGAACCACTATGACTCGTTATACCTCAATTAGAGCCAATAAGGTCAAATGGGACTCATTATGGCTCACTTAGTCTAATTATGAACAATGTGACTCCTTAAGGAGACACAAATCCATTATAGCCATCAAGATCAAAATGAACCACTAACGAAGCATTACGGACCACTATGACCCGTTATACTTCAATTAGAGACAATAAGGTCAAATCAGACTCATTATGACCCACATAGTCGTATTACGAACAATTAGACTCGTTAAGGGGACACAAACCTATTATACTCACTAAGACTAAAATGAACCAATTATGAGCCATTACGGACCACTAAGATCCGTTATAAGTCAAGTAGAGCAAAAAACTTCAAATCAGACTCATTATACCCACTAAGACCAAGTTGAACCAATTACGAGCCATTACGGACCCCTTAGACGTTATTCCTCATTTAGGGCCAATAAGTTCAAATCAGGGCTCATTTTGACCCACTTAGTCCCATTACGACCAATCAGGCTCATTAAGGAGACAAAAACCCATTATACCCATTAAGACCAAAATGAACTAATAGCGAAGAATTTCAGATCTCCATGACTCGTTATACCTCTATTAGAGCCCATAAAGTCCAATCGGGCTCATTATGACCCACTTAGTCAAATTACGAACAATGAGACTTGGTAAGAAGACACAAAACCATTATACCCACTAAGACCAAAATGAACCAAAAACGAAGCATTATAGACAACTATGATTCGCTATACCTCAATTAGAGACAATAAAGTTAAATCGGACTCATTATGGCCCACTTAGTCCTATTATTACCAATTAGACTCGGTAAGGAGACAAACCCATTATACCCACAAAGACCAAAATGAACCAATTATGAGCCATTATGGATCACTTAGACCCGTTTTACCTCAATTAGAGCCAATAAGGTTAAATCAGACTCATTATGACCCACTTTGTCCCATTACAACCAATCAGGCTCAATAAGGAGACAAAAACCCACATACTCCTATTACGAACAATTAGACTCCTTAGAGAGACACAAACATATTATACCCGCAAAGAAAAAAAAAGAACCAATTATGAGCCATTACGGACAACTTACACCCGTTATACCTCAATTAGAGCCAATAAGGTCAAATTAGAGTCATTATTACCCACTTAGTCCCATAACGACCAATCATACCCACAAAGACCAAAATGACCCAATAGCTGCAGCATTTCGAACCACTATGACCCGTTATAGCTCAATTAGAGCCATTAAAGTCAAATCAGACTCTTTTAGACCCATTTAGTCCTAGTACAAAGAATAAGACTCGTTAAGGAGACACAAACCAGTTATACACACTAAGACCAAAATGATCCAATAACGAGCATTACAGATAACTACGACCCGTTATACCTCAATTGGAGCCAATAAGGTCAAATCGTACTCATTATGACCCACATAGTCCCATTACGGCTAATTAGACTCGTTATGGAGACACAAACCCATTATATGCACTAAGACCAATATGTACCAGTTACGAGTCACAACATACCACTTAGACCTGTTATACCTTATTTAGAGCCAATAAGGTCAAATTAGGCTCATTTTGACCCACTTAGTCTCATCACGACCAATCAGACTTAAGAAGGAGACATTAACCCATTACATCCAATACGACCAAAATGAACCAATACCGAAGCAATACAGACCATTATGGCCCGTTATACCTCAAATAGAGCCATTAAGGTCAAATAGGACTCATTACGGCCCACTTAGTCTAATTATGTACGATGAGACTTGTTAAAGAGACACAAATCCCTTACACCCACTAAGACCCAAATGAACCAATAGCGAAGAATTACGCACCACTATGCCTCCATTAGAGCGAACAATGTCAAATCAGACTCAGTTTCACCCACTGAGTCCTATTACGACCAATTAGACTCGTTAAGGAGACACAAACCCATTATACCCACTAAGCCCAAAATGAACCAATAGTGAAACATTACGAACCACTATGACTCGTTATACCTCAATTAGAGCCAATAAGGTCAAATGGGACTCATTATGGCTCACTTAGTCTAATTATGAACAATGTGACTCCTTAAGGAGACACAAATCCATTATAGCCATCAAGATCAAAATGAACCACTAACGAAGCATTACGGACCACTATGACCCGTTATACTTCAATTAGAGACAATAAGGTCAAATCAGACTCATTATGACCCACATAGTCGTATTACGAACAATTAGACTCGTTAAGGGGACACAAACCTATTATACTCACTAAGACTAAAATGAACCAATTATGAGCCATTACGGACCACTAAGATCCGTTATAAGTCAAGTAGAGCAAAAAACTTCAAATCAGACTCATTATACCCACTAAGACCAAGTTGAACCAATTACGAGCCATTACGGACCCCTTAGACGTTATTCCTCATTTAGGGCCAATAAGTTCAAATCAGGGCTCATTTTGACCCACTTAGTCCCATTACGACCAATCAGGCTCATTAAGGAGACAAAAACCCATTATACCCATTAAGACCAAAATGAACTAATAGCGAAGAATTTCAGATCTCCATGACTCGTTATACCTCTATTAGAGCCCATAAAGTCCAATCGGGCTCATTATGACCCACTTAGTCAAATTACGAACAATGAGACTTGGTAAGAAGACACAAAACCATTATACCCACTAAGACCAAAATGAACCAAAAACGAAGCATTATAGACAACTATGATTCGCTATACCTCAATTAGAGACAATAAAGTTAAATCGGACTCATTATGGCCCACTTAGTCCTATTATTACCAATTAGACTCGGTAAGGAGACAAACCCATTATACCCACAAAGACCAAAATGAACCAATTATGAGCCATTATGGATCACTTAGACCCGTTTTACCTCAATTAGAGCCAATAAGGTTAAATCAGACTCATTATGACCCACTTTGTCCCATTACAACCAATCAGGCTCAATAAGGAGACAAAAACCCACATACTCCTATTACGAACAATTAGACTCCTTAGAGAGACACAAACATATTATACCCGCAAAGAAAAAAAAAGAACCAATTATGAGCCATTACGGACAACTTACACCCGTTATACCTCAATTAGAGCCAATAAGGTCAAATTAGAGTCATTATTACCCACTTAGTCCCATAACGACCAATCATACCCACAAAGACCAAAATGACCCAATAGCTGCAGCATTTCGAACCACTATGACCCGTTATAGCTCAATTAGAGCCATTAAAGTCAAATCAGACTCTTTTAGACCCATTTAGTCCTAGTACAAAGAATAAGACTCGTTAAGGAGACACAAACCAGTTATACACACTAAGACCAAAATGATCCAATAACGAGCATTACAGATAACTACGACCCGTTATACCTCAATTGGAGCCAATAAGGTCAAATCGTACTCATTATGACCCACATAGTCCCATTACGGCTAATTAGACTCGTTATGGAGACACAAACCCATTATATGCACTAAGACCAATATGTACCAGTTACGAGTCACAACATACCACTTAGACCTGTTATACCTTATTTAGAGCCAATAAGGTCAAATTAGGCTCATTTTGACCCACTTAGTCTCATCACGACCAATCAGACTTAAGAAGGAGACGTTAACCCATTACATCCAATACGACCAAAATGAACCAATACCGAAGCAATACAGACCATTATGGCCCGTTATACCTCAAATAGAGCCATTAAGGTCAAATAGGACTCATTACGGCCCACTTAGTCTAATTATGTACGATGAGACTTGTTAAAGAGACACAAATCCCTTACACCCACTAAGACCCAAATGAACCAATAGCGAAGAATTACGCACCACTATGCCTCCATTAGAGCGAACAATGTCAAATCGGACTCAGTTTCACCCACTGAGTCCTATTACGACCAATTAGACTCGTTAAGGAGACACAAACCCATTATACCCACTAAGCCCAAAATGAACCAATAGTGAAACATTACGAACCACTATGACTCGTTATACCTCAATTAGAGCCAATAAGGTCAAATGGGACTCATTATGGCTCACTTAGTCTAATTATGAACAATGTGACTCCTTAAGGAGACACAAATCCATTATAGCCATCAAGATCAAAATGAACCACTAACGAAGCATTACGGACCATATGACCCGTTATACTTCAATTAGAGACAATAAGGTCAAATCAGACTCATTATGACCCACATAGTCGTATTACGAACAATTAGACTCGTTAAGGGGACACAAACCTATTATACTCACTAAGACTAAAATGAACCAATTATGAGCCATTACGGACCACTAAGATCCGTTATAAGTCAAGTAGAGCAAAAAACTTCAAATCAGACTCATTATACCCACTAAGACCAAGTTGAACCAATTACGAGCCATTACGGACCCCTTAGACGTTATTCCTCATTTAGGGCCAATAAGTTCAAATCAGGGCTCATTTTGACCCACTTAGTCCCATTACGACCAATCAGGCTCATTAAGGAGACAAAAACCCATTATACCCATTAAGACCAAAATGAACTAATAGCGAAGAATTTCAGATCTCCATGACTCGTTATACCTCTATTAGAGCCCATAAAGTCCAATCGGGCTCATTATGACCCACTTAGTCAAATTACGAACAATGAGACTTGGTAAGAAGACACAAAACCATTATACCCACTAAGACCAAAATGAACCAAAAACGAAGCATTATAGACAACTATGATTCGCTATACCTAAATTAGAGACAATAAAGTTAAATCGGACTCATTATGGCCCACTTAGTCCTATTATTACCAATTAGACTCGGTAAGGAGACAAACCCATTATACCCACAAAGACCAAAATGAACCAATTATGAGCCATTATGGATCACTTAGACCCGTTTTACCTCAATTAGAGCCAATAAGGTTAAATCAGACTCATTATGACCCACTTTGTCCCATTACAACCAATCAGGCTCAATAAGGAGACAAAAACCCACATACTCCTATTACGAACAATTAGACTCCTTAGAGAGACACAAACATATTATACCCGCAAAGAAAAAAAAAGAACCAATTATGAGCCATTACGGACAACTTACACCCGTTATACCTCAATTAGAGCCAATAAGGTCAAATTAGAGTCATTATTACCCACTTAGTCCCATAACGACCAATCATACCCACAAAGACCAAAATGACCCAATAGCTGCAGCATTTCGAACCACTATGACCCGTTATAGCTCAATTAGAGCCATTAAAGTCAAATCAGACTCTTTTAGACCCATTTAGTCCTAGTACGAAGAATAAGACTCGTTAAGGAGACACAAACCAGTTATACACACTAAGACCAAAATGATCCAATAACGAGCATTACAGATAACTACGACCCGTTATACCTCAATTGGAGCCAATAAGGTCAAATCGTACTCATTATGACCCACATAGTCCCATTACGGCTAATTAGACTCGTTATGGAGACACAAACCCATTATATGCACTAAGACCAATATGTACCAGTTACGAGTCACAACATACCACTTAGACCTGTTATACCTTATTTAGAGCCAATAAGGTCAAATTAGGCTCATTTTGACCCACTTAGTCTCATCACGACCAATCAGACTTAAGAAGGAGACGTTAACCCATTACATCCAATACGACCAAAATGAACCAATACCGAAGCAATACAGACCATTATGGCCCGTTATACCTCAAATAGAGCCATTAAGGTCAAATAGGACTCATTACGGCCCACTTAGTCTAATTATGTACGATGAGACTTGTTAAAGAGACACAAATCCCTTACACCCACTAAGACCCAAATGAACCAATAGCGAAGAATTACGCACCACTATGCCTCCATTAGAGCGAACAATGTCAAATCAGACTCAGTTTCACCCACTGAGTCCTATTACGACCAATTAGACTCGTTAAGGAGACACAAACCCATTATACCCACTAAGCCCAAAATGAACCAATAGTGAAACATTACGAACCACTATGACTCGTTATACCTCAATTAGAGCCAATAAGGTCAAATGGGACTCATTATGGCTCACTTAGTCTAATTATGAACAATGTGACTCCTTAAGGAGACACAAATCCATTATAGCCATCAAGATCAAAATGAACCACTAACGAAGCATTACGGACCACTATGACCCGTTATACTTCAATTAGAGACAATAAGGTCAAATCAGACTCATTATGACCCACATAGTCGTATTACGAACAATTAGACTCGTTAAGGGGACACAAACCTATTATACTCACTAAGACTAAAATGAACCAATTATGAGCCATTACGGACCACTAAGATCCGTTATAAGTCAAGTAGAGCAAAAAACTTCAAATCAGACTCATTATACCCACTAAGACCAAGTTGAACCAATTACGAGCCATTACGGACCCCTTAGACGTTATTCCTCATTTAGGGCCAATAAGTTCAAATCAGGGCTCATTTTGACCCACTTAGTCCCATTACGACCAATCAGGCTCATTAAGGAGACAAAAACCCATTATACCCATTAAGACCAAAATGAACTAATAGCGAAGAATTTCAGATCTCCATGACTCGTTATACCTCTATTAGAGCCCATAAAGTCCAATCGGGCTCATTATGACCCACTTAGTCAAATTACGAACAATGAGACTTGGTAAGAAGACACAAAACCATTATACCCACTAAGACCAAAATGAACCAAAAACGAAGCATTATAGACAACTATGATTCGCTATACCTCAATTAGAGACAATAAAGTTAAATCGGACTCATTATGGCCCACTTAGTCCTATTATTACCAATTAGACTCGGTAAGGAGACAAACCCATTATACCCACAAAGACCAAAATGAACCAATTATGAGCCATTATGGATCACTTAGACCCGTTTTACCTCAATTAGAGCCAATAAGGTTAAATCAGACTCATTATGACCCACTTTGTCCCATTACAACCAATCAGGCTCAATAAGGAGACAAAAACCCACATACTCCTATTACGAACAATTAGACTCCTTAGAGAGACACAAACATATTATACCCGCAAAGAAAAAAAAAGAACCAATTATGAGCCATTACGGACAACTTACACCCGTTATACCTCAATTAGAGCCAATAAGGTCAAATTAGAGTCATTATTACCCACTTAGTCCCATAACGACCAATCATACCCACAAAGACCAAAATGACCCAATAGCTGCAGCATTTCGAACCACTATGACCCGTTATAGCTCAATTAGAGCCATTAAAGTCAAATCAGACTCTTTTAGACCCATTTAGTCCTAGTACAAAGAATAAGACTCGTTAAGGAGACACAAACCAGTTATACACACTAAGACCAAAATGATCCAATAACGAGCATTACAGATAACTACGACCCGTTATACCTCAATTGGAGCCAATAAGGTCAAATCGTACTCATTATGACCCACATAGTCCCATTACGGCTAATTAGACTCGTTATGGAGACACAAACCCATTATATGCACTAAGACCAATATGTACCAGTTACGAGTCACAACATACCACTTAGACCTGTTATACCTTATTTAGAGCCAATAAGGTCAAATTAGGCTCATTTTGACCCACTTAGTCTCATCACGACCAATCAGACTTAAGAAGGAGACATTAACCCATTACATCCAATACGACCAAAATGAACCAATACCGAAGCAATACAGACCATTATGGCCCGTTATACCTCAAATAGAGCCATTAAGGTCAAATAGGACTCATTACGGCCCACTTAGTCTAATTATGTACGATGAGACTTGTTAAAGAGACACAAATCCCTTACACCCACTAAGACCCAAATGAACCAATAGCGAAGAATTACGCACCACTATGCCTCCATTAGAGCGAACAATGTCAAATCAGACTCAGTTTCACCCACTGAGTCCTATTACGACCAATTAGACTCGTTAAGGAGACACAAACCCATTATACCCACTAAGCCCAAAATGAACCAATAGTGAAACATTACGAACCACTATGACTCGTTATACCTCAATTAGAGCCAATAAGGTCAAATGGGACTCATTATGGCTCACTTAGTCTAATTATGAACAATGTGACTCCTTAAGGAGACACAAATCCATTATAGCCATCAAGATCAAAATGAACCACTAACGAAGCATTACGGACCACTATGACCCGTTATACTTCAATTAGAGACAATAAGGTCAAATCAGACTCATTATGACCCACATAGTCGTATTACGAACAATTAGACTCGTTAAGGGGACACAAACCTATTATACTCACTAAGACTAAAATGAACCAATTATGAGCCATTACGGACCACTAAGATCCGTTATAAGTCAAGTAGAGCAAAAAACTTCAAATCAGACTCATTATACCCACTAAGACCAAGTTGAACCAATTACGAGCCATTACGGACCCCTTAGACGTTATTCCTCATTTAGGGCCAATAAGTTCAAATCAGGGCTCATTTTGACCCACTTAGTCCCATTACGACCAATCAGGCTCATTAAGGAGACAAAAACCCATTATACCCATTAAGACCAAAATGAACTAATAGCGAAGAATTTCAGATCTCCATGACTCGTTATACCTCTATTAGAGCCCATAAAGTCCAATCGGGCTCATTATGACCCACTTAGTCAAATTACGAACAATGAGACTTGGTAAGAAGACACAAAACCATTATACCCACTAAGACCAAAATGAACCAAAAACGAAGCATTATAGACAACTATGATTCGCTATACCTCAATTAGAGACAATAAAGTTAAATCGGACTCATTATGGCCCACTTAGTCCTATTATTACCAATTAGACTCGGTAAGGAGACAAACCCATTATACCCACAAAGACCAAAATGAACCAATTATGAGCCATTATGGATCACTTAGACCCGTTTTACCTCAATTAGAGCCAATAAGGTTAAATCAGACTCATTATGACCCACTTTGTCCCATTACAACCAATCAGGCTCAATAAGGAGACAAAAACCCACATACTCCTATTACGAACAATTAGACTCCTTAGAGAGACACAAACATATTATACCCGCAAAGAAAAAAAAAGAACCAATTATGAGCCATTACGGACAACTTACACCCGTTATACCTCAATTAGAGCCAATAAGGTCAAATTAGAGTCATTATTACCCACTTAGTCCCATAACGACCAATCATACCCACAAAGACCAAAATGACCCAATAGCTGCAGCATTTCGAACCACTATGACCCGTTATAGCTCAATTAGAGCCATTAAAGTCAAATCAGACTCTTTTAGACCCATTTAGTCCTAGTACAAAGAATAAGACTCGTTAAGGAGACACAAACCAGTTATACACACTAAGACCAAAATGATCCAATAACGAGCATTACAGATAACTACGACCCGTTATACCTCAATTGGAGCCAATAAGGTCAAATCGTACTCATTATGACCCACATAGTCCCATTACGGCTAATTAGACTCGTTATGGAGACACAAACCCATTATATGCACTAAGACCAATATGTACCAGTTACGAGTCACAACATACCACTTAGACCTGTTATACCTTATTTAGAGCCAATAAGGTCAAATTAGGCTCATTTTGACCCACTTAGTCTCATCACGACCAATCAGACTTAAGAAGGAGACGTTAACCCATTACATCCAATACGACCAAAATGAACCAATACCGAAGCAATACAGACCATTATGGCCCGTTATACCTCAAATAGAGCCATTAAGGTCAAATAGGACTCATTACGGCCCACTTAGTCTAATTATGTACGATGAGACTTGTTAAAGAGACACAAATCCCTTACACCCACTAAGACCCAAATGAACCAATAGCGAAGAATTACGCACCACTATGCCTCCATTAGAGCGAACAATGTCAAATCGGACTCAGTTTCACCCACTGAGTCCTATTACGACCAATTAGACTCGTTAAGGAGACACAAACCCATTATACCCACTAAGCCCAAAATGAACCAATAGTGAAACATTACGAACCACTATGACTCGTTATACCTCAATTAGAGCCAATAAGGTCAAATGGGACTTATTATGGCCCACTTAGTCTAATTATGAACAATGTGACTCCTTAAGGAGACACAAATCCATTATAGCCATCAAGATCAAAATGAACCACTAACGAAGCATTACGGACCACTATGACCCGTTATACTTCAATTAGAGACAATAAGGTCAAATCAGACTCATTATGACCCACATAGTCGTATTACGAACAATTAGACTCGTTAAGGGGACACAAACCTATTATACTCACTAAGACTAAAATGAACCAATTATGAGCCATTACGGACCACTAAGATCCGTTATAAGTCAAGTAGAGCAAAAAACTTCAAATCAGACTCATTATACCCACTAAGACCAAGTTGAACCAATTACGAGCCATTACGGACCCCTTAGACGTTATTCCTCATTTAGGGCCAATAAGTTCAAATCAGGGCTCATTTTGACCCACTTAGTCCCATTACGACCAATCAGGCTCATTAAGGAGACAAAAACCCATTATACCCATTAAGACCAAAATGAACTAATAGCGAAGAATTTCAGATCTCCATGACTCGTTATACCTCTATTAGAGCCCATAAAGTCCAATCGGGCTCATTATGACCCACTTAGTCAAATTACGAACAATGAGACTTGGTAAGAAGACACAAAACCATTATACCCACTAAGACCAAAATGAACCAAAAACGAAGCATTATAGACAACTATGATTCGCTATACCTCAATTAGAGACAATAAAGTTAAATCGGACTCATTATGGCCCACTTAGTCCTATTATTACCAATTAGACTCGGTAAGGAGACAAACCCATTATACCCACAAAGACCAAAATGAACCAATTATGAGCCATTATGGATCACTTAGACCCGTTTTACCTCAATTAGAGCCAATAAGGTTAAATCAGACTCATTATGACCCACTTTGTCCCATTACAACCAATCAGGCTCAATAAGGAGACAAAAACCCACATACTCCTATTACGAACAATTAGACTCCTTAGAGAGACACAAACATATTATACCCGCAAAGAAAAAAAAAGAACCAATTATGAGCCATTACGGACAACTTACACCCGTTATACCTCAATTAGAGCCAATAAGGGCAAATTAGAGTCATTATTACCCACTTAGTCCCATAACGACCAATCATACCCACAAAGACCAAAATGACCCAATAGCTGCAGCATTTCGCACCACTATGACCCGTTATAGCTCAATTAGAGCCATTAAAGTCAAATCAGACTCATTACGACCCACATAGTCGTATTACGAACAATTAGACTCGTTAAGGGGACACAAACCTATTATACTCACTAAGACTAAAATGAACCAATTATGAGCCATTACGGACCACTAAGATCCGTTATAAGTTAAGTAGAGCAAAAAACTTCAAATCAGACTCATTATACCCACTAAGACCAAGTTGAACCAATTACGAGCCATTACGGACCCCTTAGACGTTATTCCTCATTTAGGGCCAATAAGTTCAAATCAGGGCTCATTTTGACCCACTTAGTCCCATTACGACCAATCAGGCTCATTAAGGAGACAAAAACCCATTATACCCATTAAGACCAAAATGAACTAATAGCGAAGAATTTCAGATCTCCATGACTCGTTATACCTCTATTAGAGCCCATAAAGTCCAATCGGGCTCATTAAGGAGACAAAAACCCACATACTCCTATTACGAACAATTAGACTCCTTAGAGAGACACAAACATATTATACCCGCAAAGAAAAAAAAAGAACCAATTATGAGCCATTACGGACAACTTACACCCGTTATACCTCAATTAGAGCCAATAAGGTCAAATTAGAGTCATTATTACCCACTTAGTCCCATTACGACCAATCATACCCACAAAGACCAAAATGACCCAATAGCTGCAGCATTTCGAACCACTATGACCCGTTATAGCTCAATTAGAGCCATTAAAGTCAAATAAGACTCTTTTAGACCCATTTAGTCCTAGTACGAAGAATAAGACTCGTTAAGGAGACACAAACCAGTTATACACACTAAGACCAAAATGATCCAATAAGGAGCATTACAGATAACTACGACCCGTTATACCTCAATTAGAGCCAATAAGGTCAAATCGTACTCATTATGACCCACATAGTCCCATTACGGCTAATTAGACTCGTTATGGAGACACAAACCCATTATATGCACTAAGACTAAGATGTACCAGTTACGAGTCACAACATACCACTTAGACCTGTTATACCTTATTTAGAGCCAATAAGGTCAAATTAGGCTCATTTTGACCCACTTAGTCTCATCACGACCAATCAGACTTAATAAGGAGACGTTAACCCATTACATCCAATACGACCAAAATGAACCAATACCGAAGCAATACAGACCATTATGGCCCGTTATACCTCAAATAGAGCCATTAAGGTCAAATAGGACTCATTACGACCCACTTAGTCTAATTATGTACGATGAGACTTGTTAAAGAGACACAAATCCCTTACACCCACTAAGACCCAAATGAACCAATAGCGAAGAATTACGCACCATTATGACCCATTATGCCTCCATTAGAGCGAACAATGTCAAATCGGACTCAGTTTCACCCACTGAGTCCTATTACGACCAATTAGACTCGTTAAGGAGACACAAACCCATTATACCCACTAAGCCCAAAATGAACCAATAGTGAAACATTACGAACCACTATGACTCGTTATACCTCAATTAGAGCCAATAAGGTCAAATGGGACTCATTATGGCCCACTTAGTCTAATTATGAACAATGTGACTCCTTAAGGAGACACAAATCCATTATAGCCACCAAGATCAAAATGAACCACTAACGAGGCATTACGGACCACTATGACCCGTTATACTTCAATTAGAGACAATAAGGTCAAATCAGACTCATTATGACCCACATAGTCGTATTACGAACAATTAGACTCGTTAAGGGGACACAAACCTATTATACTCACTAAGACTAAAATGAACCAATTATGAGCCATTACGGACCACTAAGATCCGTTATAAGTCAAGTAGAGCAAAAAACTTCAAATCAGACTCATTATACCCACTAAGACCAAGTTGAACCAATTACGAGCCATTACGGACCCCTTAGACGTTATTCCTCATTTAGGGCCAATAAGTTCAAATCAGGGCTCATTTTGACCCACTAAGTCCCATTACGACCAATCAGGCTCATTAAGGAGACAAAAACCCATTATACCCATTAAGACCAAAATGAACTAATAGCGAAGAATTTCAGACCTCCATGACTCGTTATACCTCTATTAGAGCCCATAAAGTCCAATCGGGCTCATTATGACCCACTTAGTCAAATTACGAACAATGAGACTTGGTAAGAAGACACAAAACCATTATACCCACTAAGACCAAAATGAACCAAAAACGAAGCATTATAGACAACTATGATTCGCTATACCTCAATTAGAGACAATAAAGTTAAATCGGACTCATTATGGCCCACTTAGTCCTATTATTACCAATTAGACTCGGTAAGGAGACAAACCCATTATACCCACTAAGACCAAAATGAACCAATTATGAGCCATTATGGATCACTTACACCCGTTTTACCTCAATTAGAGCCAATAAGGTTAAATCAGACTCATTATGACCCACTTTGTCCCATTACGACCAATCAGGCTCAATAAGGAGACAAAAACCCACATACTCCTATTACGAACAATTAGACTCCTTAGAGAGACACAAACATATTATACCCGCAAAGAAAAAAAAAGAACCAATTATGAGCGATTACGGACAACTTACACCCGTTATACCTCAATTAGAGCCAATAAGGTCAAATTAGAGTCATTATTACCCACTTAGTCCCATTACGACCAATCATACCCACAAAGACCAAAATGACCCAATAGTTGTAGCATTTCGAACCACTATGACCCGTTATAGCTCAATTAGAGCCATTAAAGTCAAATCAGACTCTTTTAGACCCATTTAGTCCTAGTACGAAGAATAAGACTCGTTAAGGAGACACAAACCAGTTATACACACTAAGACCAAAATGATCCAATAACGAGCATTACAGATAACTACGACCCGTTATACCTCAATTGGAGCCAATAAGGTCAAATCGTACTCATTATGACCCACATAGTCCCATTACGGCTAATTAGACTCGTTATGGAGACACAAACCCATTATATGCACTAAGACCAATATGTACCAGTTACGAGTCACAACATACCACTTAGACCTGTTATACCTTATTTAGAGCCAATAAGGTCAAATTAGGCTCATTTTGACCCACTTAGTCTCATCACGACCAATCAGACTTAAGAAGGAGACGTTAACCCATTACATCCAATACGACCAAAATGAACCAATACCGAAGCAATACAGACCATTATGGCCCGTTATACCTCAAATAGAGCCATTAAGGTCAAATAGGACTCATTACGGCCCACTTAGTCTAATTATGTACGATGAGACTTGTTAAAGAGACACAAATCCCTTACACCCACTAAGACCCAAATGAACCAATAGCGAAGAATTACGCACCATTATGACCCATTATGCCTCCATTAGAGCGAACAATGTCAAATCGGACTCAGTTTCACCCACTGAGTCCTATTACGACCAATTAGACTCGTTAAGGAGACACAAACCCATTATACCCACTAAGCCCAAAATGAACCAATAGTGAAACATTACGAACCACTATGACTCGTTATACCTCAATTAGAGCCAATAAGGTCAAATGGGACTCATTATGGCCCACTTAGTCTAATTATGAACAATGTGACTCCTTAAGGAGACACAAATCCATTATAGCCATCAAGATCAAAATGAACCACTAACGAGGCATTACGGACCACTATGACCCGTTATACTTCAATTAGAGACAATAAGGTCAAATCAGACTCATTATGACCCACATAGTCGTATTACGAACAATTAGACTCGTTAAGGGGACACAAACCTATTATACTCACTAAGACTAAAATGAACCAATTATGAGCCATTACGGACCACTAAGATCCGTTATAAGTCAAGTAGAGCAAAAAACTTCAAATCAGACTCATTATACCCACTAAGACCAAGTTGAACCAATTACGAGCCATTACGGACCCCTTAGACGTTATTCCTCATTTAGGGCCAATAAGTTCAAATCAGGGCTCATTTTGACCCACTAAGTCCCATTACGACCAATCAGGCTCATTAAGGAGACAAAAACCCATTATACCCATTAAGACCAAAATGAACTAATAGCGAAGAATTTCAGACCTCCATGACTCGTTATACCTCTATTAGAGCCCATAAAGTCCAATCGGGCTCATTATGACCCACTTAGTCAAATTACGAACAATGAGACTTGGTAAGAAGACACAAAACCATTATACCCACTAAGACCAAAATGAACCAAAAACGAAGCATTATAGACAACTATGATTCGCTATACCTCAATTAGAGACAATAAAGTTAAATCGGACTCATTATGGCCCACTTAGTCCTATTATTACCAATTAGACTCGGTAAGGAGACAAACCCATTATACCCACAAAGACCAAAATGAACCAATTATGAGCCATTATGGATCACTTAGACCCGTTTTACCTCAATTAGAGCCAATAAGGTTAAATCAGACTCATTATGACCCACTTTGTCCCATTACAACCAATCAGGCTCAATAAGGAGACAAAAACCCACATACTCCTATTACGAACAATTAGACTCCTTAGAGAGACACAAACATATTATACCCGCAAAGAAAAAAAAAGAACCAATTATGAGCCATTACGGACAACTTACACCCGTTATACCTCAATTAGAGCCAATAAGGGCAAATTAGAGTCATTATTACCCACTTAGTCCCATAACGACCAATCATACCCACAAAGACCAAAATGACCCAATAGCTGCAGCATTTCGCACCACTATGACCCGTTATAGCTCAATTAGAGCCATTAAAGTCAAATCAGACTCATTACGACCCACATAGTCGTATTACGAACAATTAGACTCGTTAAGGGGACACAAACCTATTATACTCACTAAGACTAAAATGAACCAATTATGAGCCATTACGGACCACTAAGATCCGTTATAAGTTAAGTAGAGCAAAAAACTTCAAATCAGACTCATTATACCCACTAAGACCAAGTTGAACCAATTACGAGCCATTACGGACCCCTTAGACGTTATTCCTCATTTAGGGCCAATAAGTTCAAATCAGGGCTCATTTTGACCCACTTAGTCCCATTACGACCAATCAGGCTCATTAAGGAGACAAAAACCCATTATACCCATTAAGACCAAAATGAACTAATAGCGAAGAATTTCAGATCTCCATGACTCGTTATACCTCTATTAGAGCCCATAAAGTCCAATCGGGCTCATTAAGGAGACAAAAACCCACATACTCCTATTACGAACAATTAGACTCCTTAGAGAGACACAAACATATTATACCCGCAAAGAAAAAAAAAGAACCAATTATGAGCCATTACGGACAACTTACACCCGTTATACCTCAATTAGAGCCAATAAGGTCAAATTAGAGTCATTATTACCCACTTAGTCCCATTACGACCAATCATACCCACAAAGACCAAAATGACCCAATAGCTGCAGCATTTCGAACCACTATGACCCGTTATAGCTCAATTAGAGCCATTAAAGTCAAATAAGACTCTTTTAGACCCATTTAGTCCTAGTACGAAGAATAAGACTCGTTAAGGAGACACAAACCAGTTATACACACTAAGACCAAAATGATCCAATAAGGAGCATTACAGATAACTACGACCCGTTATACCTCAATTAGAGCCAATAAGGTCAAATCGTACTCATTATGACCCACATAGTCCCATTACGGCTAATTAGACTCGTTATGGAGACACAAACCCATTATATGCACTAAGACTTAGATGTACCAGTTACGAGTCACAACATACCACTTAGACCTGTTATACCTTATTTAGAGCCAATAAGGTCAAATTAGGCTCATTTTGACCCACTTAGTCTCATCACGACCAATCAGACTTAATAAGGAGACGTTAACCCATTACATCCAATACGACCAAAATGAACCAATACCGAAGCAATACAGACCATTATGGCCCGTTATACCTCAAATAGAGCCATTAAGGTCAAATAGGACTCATTACGACCCACTTAGTCTAATTATGTACGATGAGACTTGTTAAAGAGACACAAATCCCTTACACCCACTAAGACCCAAATGAACCAATAGCGAAGAATTACGCACCATTATGACCCATTATGCCTCCATTAGAGCGAACAATGTCAAATCGGACTCAGTTTCACCCACTGAGTCCTATTACGACCAATTAGACTCGTTAAGGAGACACAAACCCATTATACCCACTAAGCCCAAAATGAACCAATAGTGAAACATTACGAACCACTATGACTCGTTATACCTCAATTAGAGCCAATAAGGTCAAATGGGACTCATTATGGCCCACTTAGTCTAATTATGAACAATGTGACTCCTTAAGGAGACACAAATCCATTATAGCCACCAAGATCAAAATGAACCACTAACGAGGCATTACGGACCACTATGACCCGTTATACTTCAATTAGAGACAATAAGGTCAAATCAGACTCATTATGACCCACATAGTCGTATTACGAACAATTAGACTCGTTAAGGGGACACAAACCTATTATACTCACTAAGACTAAAATGAACCAATTATGAGCCATTACGGACCACTAAGATCCGTTATAAGTCAAGTAGAGCAAAAAACTTCAAATCAGACTCATTATACCCACTAAGACCAAGTTGAACCAATTACGAGCCATTACGGACCCCTTAGACGTTATTCCTCATTTAGGGCCAATAAGTTCAAATCAGGGCTCATTTTGACCCACTAAGTCCCATTACGACCAATCAGGCTCATTAAGGAGACAAAAACCCATTATACCCATTAAGACCAAAATGAACTAATAGCGAAGAATTTCAGACCTCCATGACTCGTTATACCTCTATTAGAGCCCATAAAGTCCAATCGGGCTCATTATGACCCACTTAGTCAAATTACGAACAATGAGACTTGGTAAGAAGACACAAAACCATTATACCCACTAAGACCAAAATGAACCAAAAACGAAGCATTATAGACAACTATGATTCGCTATACCTCAATTAGAGACAATAAAGTTAAATCGGACTCATTATGGCCCACTTAGTCCTATTATTACCAATTAGACTCGGTAAGGAGACAAACCCATTATACCCACTAAGACCAAAATGAACCAATTATGAGCCATTATGGATCACTTACACCCGTTTTACCTCAATTAGAGCCAATAAGGTTAAATCAGACTCATTATGACCCACTTTGTCCCATTACGACCAATCAGGCTCAATAAGGAGACAAAAACCCACATACTCCTATTACGAACAATTAGACTCCTTAGAGAGACACAAACATATTATACCCGCAAAGAAAAAAAAAGAACCAATTATGAGCGATTACGGACAACTTACACCCGTTATACCTCAATTAGAGCCAATAAGGTCAAATTAGAGTCATTATTACCCACTTAGTCCCATTACGACCAATCATACCCACAAAGACCAAAATGACCCAATAGTTGTAGCATTTCGAACCACTATGACCCGTTATAGCTCAATTAGAGCCATTAAAGTCAAATCAGACTCTTTTAGACCCATTTAGTCCTAGTACGAAGAATAAGACTCGTTAAGGAGACACAAACCAGTTATACACACTAAGACCAAAATGATCCAATAACGAGCATTACAGATAACTACGACCCGTTATACCTCAATTGGAGCCAATAAGGTCAAATCGTACTCATTATGACCCACATAGTCCCATTACGGCTAATTAGACTCGTTATGGAGACACAAACCCATTATATGCACTAAGACCAATATGTACCAGTTACGAGTCACAACATACCACTTAGACCTGTTATACCTTATTTAGAGCCAATAAGGTCAAATTAGGCTCATTTTGACCCACTTAGTCTCATCACGACCAATCAGACTTAAGAAGGAGACGTTAACCCATTACATCCAATACGACCAAAATGAACCAATACCGAAGCAATACAGACCATTATGGCCCGTTATACCTCAAATAGAGCCATTAAGGTCAAATAGGACTCATTACGGCCCACTTAGTCTAATTATGTACGATGAGACTTGTTAAAGAGACACAAATCCCTTACACCCACTAAGACCCAAATGAACCAATAGCGAAGAATTACGCACCATTATGACCCATTATGCCTCCATTAGAGCGAACAATGTCAAATCGGACTCAGTTTCACCCACTGAGTCCTATTACGACCAATTAGACTCGTTAAGGAGACACAAACCCATTATACCCACTAAGCCCAAAATGAACCAATAGTGAAACATTACGAACCACTATGACTCGTTATACCTCAATTAGAGCCAATAAGGTCAAATGGGACTCATTATGGCCCACTTAGTCTAATTATGAACAATGTGACTCCTTAAGGAGACACAAATCCATTATAGCCATCAAGATCAAAATGAACCACTAACGAGGCATTACGGACCACTATGACCCGTTATACTTCAATTAGAGACAATAAGGTCAAATCAGACTCATTATGACCCACATAGTCGTATTACGAACAATTAGACTCGTTAAGGGGACACAAACCTATTATACTCACTAAGACTAAAATGAACCAATTATGAGCCATTACGGACCACTAAGATCCGTTATAAGTCAAGTAGAGCAAAAAACTTCAAATCAGACTCATTATACCCACTAAGACCAAGTTGAACCAATTACGAGCCATTACGGACCCCTTAGACGTTATTCCTCATTTAGGGCCAATAAGTTCAAATCAGGGCTCATTTTGACCCACTAAGTCCCATTACGACCAATCAGGCTCATTAAGGAGACAAAAACCCATTATACCCATTAAGACCAAAATGAACTAATAGCGAAGAATTTCAGACCTCCATGACTCGTTATACCTCTATTAGAGCCCATAAAGTCCAATCGGGCTCATTATGACCCACTTAGTCAAATTACGAACAATGAGACTTGGTAAGAAGACACAAAACCATTATACCCACTAAGACCAAAATGAACCAAAAACGAAGCATTATAGACAACTATGATTCGCTATACCTCAATTAGAGACAATAAAGTTAAATCGGACTCATTATGGCCCACTTAGTCCTATTATTACCAATTAGACTCGGTAAGGAGACAAACCCATTATACCCACTAAGACCAAAATGAACCAATTATGAGCCATTATGGATCACTTACACCCGTTTTACCTCAATTAGAGCCAATAAGGTTAAATCAGACTCATTATGACCCACTTTGTCCCATTACGACCAATCAGGCTCAATAAGGAGACAAAAACCCACATACTCCTATTACGAACAATTAGACTCCTTAGAGAGACACAAACATATTATACCCGCAAAGAAAAAAAAAGAACCAATTATGAGCCATTACGGACAACTTACACCCGTTATACCTCAATTAGAGCCAATAAGGTCAAATTAGAGTCATTATTACCCACTTAGTCCCATTACGACCAATCATACCCACAAAGACCAAAATGACCCAATAGTTGCAGCATTTCGAACCACTATGACCCGTTATAGCTCAATTAGAGCCATTAAAGTCAAATCAGACTCTTTTAGACCCATTTAGTCCTAGTACGAAGAATAAGACTCGTTAAGGATACCACAAACCAGTTATACACACTAAGACCAAAATGATCCAATAACGAGCATTACAGATAACTACGACCCGTTATACCTCAATTGGAGCCAATAAGGTCAAATCGTACTCATTATGACCCACATAGTCCCATTACGGCTAATTAGACTCGTTATGGAGACACAAACCCATTATATGCACTAAGACCAATATGTACCAGTTACGAGTCACAACATACCACTTAGACCTGTTATACCTTATTTAGAGCCAATAAGGTCAAATTAGGCTCATTTTGACCCACTTAGTCTCATCACGACCAATCAGACTTAAGAAGGAGACGTTAACCCATTACATCCAATACGACCAAAATGAACCAATACCGAAGCAATACAGACCATTATGGCCCGTTATACCTCAAATAGAGCCATTAAGGTCAAATAGGACTCATTACGGCCCACTTAGTCTAATTATGTACGATGAGACTTGTTAAAGAGACACAAATCCCTTACACCCACTAAGACCCAAATGAACCAATAGCGAAGAATTACGCACCACTATGCCTCCATTAGAGCGAACAATGTCAAATCGGACTCAGTTTCACCCACTGAGTCCTATTACGACCAATTAGACTCGTTAAGGAGACACAAACCCATTATACCCACTAAGCCCAAAATGAACCAATAGTGAAACATTAAGAACCACTATGACTCGTTATACCTCAATTAGAGCCAATAAGGTCAAATGGGACTCATTATGGCCCACTTAGTCTAATTATGAACAATGTGACTCCTTAAGGAGACACAAATCCATTATAGCCATCAAGATCAAAATGAACCACTAACGAAGCATTACGGACCACTATGACCCGTTATACTTCAATTAGAGACAATAAGGTCAAATCAGACTCATTATGACCCACATAGTCGTATTACGAACAATTAGACTCGTTAAGGGGACACAAACCTATTATACTCACTAAGACTAAAATGAACCAATTATGAGCCATTACGGACCACTAAGATCCGTTATAAGTCAAGTAGAGCAAAAAACTTCAAATCAGACTCATTATACCCACTAAGACTAAGTTGAACCAATTACGAGCCATTACGGACCCCTTAGACGTTATTCCTCATTTAGGGCCAATAAGTTCAAATCAGGGCTCATTTTGACCCACTTAGTCCCATTACGACCAATCAGGCTCATTAAGGAGACAAAAACCCATTATACCCATTAAGACCAAAATGAACTAATAGCGAAGAATTTCAGATCTCCATGACTCGTTATACCTCTATTAGAGCCCATAAAGTCCAATCGGGCTCATTAAGGAAACAAAAACCCACATACTCCTATTACGAACAATTAGACTCCTTAGAGAGACACAAACATATTATACCCGCAAAGAAAAAAAAGAACCAATTATGAGCCATTACGGACAACTTACACCCGTTATACCTCAATTAGAGCCAATAAGGTCAAATTAGAGTCATTATTACCCACTTAGTCCCATTACGACCAATCATACCCACAAAGACCAAAATGACCCAATAGCTGCAGCATTTCGAACCACTATGACCCGTTATAGCTCAATTAGAGCCATTAAAGTCAAATAAGACTCTTTTAGACCCATTTAGTCCTAGTACGAAGAATAAGACTCGTTAAGGAGACACAAACCAGTTATACACACTAAGACCAAAATGATCCAATAAGGATCATTACAGATAACTACGACCCGTTATACCTCAATTAGAGCCAATAAGGTCAAATCGTACTCATTATGACCCACATAGTCCCATTACGGCTAATTAGACTCGTTATGGAGACACAAACCCATTATATGCACTAAGACTAAGATGTACCAGTTACGAGTCACAACATACCACTTAGACCTGTTATACGTTATTTAGAGCCAATAAGGTCAAATTAGGCTCATTTTGACCCACTTAGTCTCATCACGACCAATCAGACTTAATAAGGAGACGTTAACCCATTACATCCAATACGACCAAAATGAACCAATACCGAAGCAATACAGACCATTATGGCCCGTTATACCTCAAATAGAGCCATTAAGGTCAAATAGGACTCATTACGACCCACTTAGTCTAATTATGTACGATGAGACTTGTTAAAGAGACACAAATCCCTTACACCCACTAAGACCCAAATGAACCAATAGCGAAGAATTACGCACCATTATGACCCATTATGCCTCCATTAGAGCGAACAATGTCAAATCGGACTCAGTTTCACCCACTGAGTCCTATTACGACCAATTAGACTCGTTAAGGAGACACAAACCCATTATACCCACTAAGCCCAAAATGAACCAATAGTGAAACATTACGAACCACTATGACTCGTTATACCTCAATTAGAGCCAATAAGGTCAAATGGGACTCATTATGGCCCACTTAGTCTAATTATGAACAATGTGACTCCTTAAGGAGACACAAATCCATTATAGCCATCAAGATCAAAATGAACCACTAACGAAGCATTACGGACCACTATGACCCGTTATACTTCAATTAGAGACAATAAGGTCAAATCAGACTCATTATGACCCACATAGTCGTATTACGAACAATTAGACTCGTTAAGGGGACACAAACCTATTATACTCACTAAGACTAAAATGAACCAATTATGAGCCATTACGGACCACTAAGATCCGTTATAAGTCAAGTAGAGCAAAAAACTTCAAATCAGACTCATTATACCCACTAAGACCAAGTTGAACCAATTACGAGCCATTACGGACCCCTTAGACGTTATTCCTCATTTAGGGCCAATAAGTTCAAATCAGGGCTCATTTTGACCCACTAAGTCCCATTACGACCAATCAGGCTCATTAAGGAGACAAAAACCCATTATACCCATTAAGACCAAAATGAACTAATAGCGAAGAATTTCAGACCTCCATGACTCGTTATACCTCTATTAGAGCCCATAAAGTCCAATCGGGCTCATTATGACCCACTTAGTCAAATTACGAACAATGAGACTTGGTAAGAAGACACAAAACCATTATACCCACTAAGACCAAAATGAACCAAAAACGAAGCATTATAGACAACTATGATTCGCTATACCTCAATTAGAGACAATAAAGTTAAATCGGACTCATTATGGCCCACTTAGTCCTATTATTACCAATTAGACTCGGTAAGGAGACAAACCCATTATACCCACTAAGACCAAAATGAACCAATTATGAGCCATTATGGATCACTTACACCCGTTTTACCTCAATTAGAGCCAATAAGGTTAAATCAGACTCATTATGACCCACTTTGTCCCATTACGACCAATCAGGCTCAATAAGGAGACAAAAACCCACATACTCCTATTACGAACAATTAGACTCCTTAGAGAGACACAAACATATTATACCCGCAAAGAAAAAAAAAGAACCAATTATGAGCGATTACGGACAACTTACACCCGTTATACCTCAATTAGAGCCAATAAGGTCAAATTAGAGTCATTATTACCCACTTAGTCCCATTACGACCAATCATACCCACAAAGACCAAAATGACCCAATAGTTGTAGCATTTCGAACCACTATGACCCGTTATAGCTCAATTAGAGCCATTAAAGTCAAATCAGACTCTTTTAGACCCATTTAGTCCTAGTACGAAGAATAAGACTCGTTAAGGAGACACAAACCAGTTATACACACTAAGACCAAAATGATCCAATAACGAGCATTACAGATAACTACGACCCGTTATACCTCAATTGGAGCCAATAAGGTCAAATCGTACTCATTATGACCCACATAGTCCCATTACGGCTAATTAGACTCGTTATGGAGACACAAACCCATTATATGCACTAAGACCAATATGTACCAGTTACGAGTCACAACATACCACTTAGACCTGTTATACCTTATTTAGAGCCAATAAGGTCAAATTAGGCTCATTTTGACCCACTTAGTCTCATCACGACCAATCAGACTTAAGAAGGAGACGTTAACCCATTACATCCAATACGACCAAAATGAACCAATACCGAAGCAATACAGACCATTATGGCCCGTTATACCTCAAATAGAGCCATTAAGGTCAAATAGGACTCATTACGGCCCACTTAGTCTAATTATGTACGATGAGACTTGTTAAAGAGACACAAATCCCTTACACCCACTAAGACCCAAATGAACCAATAGCGAAGAATTACGCACCATTATGACCCATTATGCCTCCATTAGAGCGAACAATGTCAAATCGGACTCAGTTTCACCCACTGAGTCCTATTACGACCAATTAGACTCGTTAAGGAGACACAAACCCATTATACCCACTAAGCCCAAAATGAACCAATAGTGAAACATTACGAACCACTATGACTCGTTATACCTCAATTACAGCCAATAAGGTCAAATGGGACTCATTATGGCCCACTTAGTCTAATTATGAACAATGTGACTCCTTAAGGAGACACAAATCCATTATAGCCATCAAGATCAAAATGAACCACTAACGAGGCATTACGGACCACTATGACCCGTTATACTTCAATTAGAGACAATAAGGTCAAATCAGACTCATTATGACCCACATAGTCGTATTACGAACAATTAGACTCGTTAAGGGGACACAAACCTATTATACTCACTAAGACTAAAATGAACCAATTATGAGCCATTACGGACCACTAAGATCCGTTATAAGTCAAGTAGAGCAAAAAACTTCAAATCAGACTCATTATACCCACTAAGACCAAGTTGAACCAATTACGAGCCATTACGGACCCCTTAGACGTTATTCCTCATTTAGGGCCAATAAGTTCAAATCAGGGCTCATTTTGACCCACTAAGTCCCATTACGACCAATCAGGCTCATTAAGGAGACAAAAACCCATTATACCCATTAAGACCAAAATGAACTAATAGCGAAGAATTTCAGACCTCCATGACTCGTTATACCTCTATTAGAGCCCATAAAGTCCAATCGGGCTCATTATGACCCACTTAGTCAAATTACGAACAATGAGACTTGGTAAGAAGACACAAAACCATTATACCCACTAAGACCAAAATGAACCAAAAACGAAGCATTATAGACAACTATGATTCGCTATACCTCAATTAGAGACAATAAAGTTAAATCGGACTCATTATGGCCCACTTAGTCCTATTATTACCAATTAGACTCGGTAAGGAGACAAACCCATTATACCCACTAAGACCAAAATGAACCAATTATGAGCCATTATGGATCACTTACACCCGTTTTACCTCAATTAGAGCCAATAAGGTTAAATCAGACTCATTATGACCCACTTTGTCCCATTACGACCAATCAGGCTCAATAAGGAGACAAAAACCCACATACTCCTATTACGAACAATTAGACTCCTTAGAGAGACACAAACATATTATACCCGCAAAGAAAAAAAAAGAACCAATTATGAGCCATTACGGACAACTTACACCCGTTATACCTCAATTAGAGCCAATAAGGTCAAATTAGAGTCATTATTACCCACTTAGTCCCATTACGACCAATCATACCCACAAAGACCAAAATGACCCAATAGTTGCAGCATTTCGAACCACTATGACCCGTTATAGCTCAATTAGAGCCATTAAAGTCAAATCAGACTCTTTTAGACCCATTTAGTCCTAGTACGAAGAATAAGACTCGTTAAGGATACCACAAACCAGTTATACACACTAAGACCAAAATGATCCAATAACGAGCATTACAGATAACTACGACCCGTTATACCTCAATTGGAGCCAATAAGGTCAAATCGTACTCATTATGACCCACATAGTCCCATTACGGCTAATTAGACTCGTTATGGAGACACAAACCCATTATATGCACTAAGACCAATATGTACCAGTTACGAGTCACAACATACCACTTAGACCTGTTATACCTTATTTAGAGCCAATAAGGTCAAATTAGGCTCATTTTGACCCACTTAGTCTCATCACGACCAATCAGACTTAAGAAGGAGACGTTAACCCATTACATCCAATACGACCAAAATGAACCAATACCGAAGCAATACAGACCATTATGGCCCGTTATACCTCAAATAGAGCCATTAAGGTCAAATAGGACTCATTACGGCCCACTTAGTCTAATTATGTACGATGAGACTTGTTAAAGAGACACAAATCCCTTACACCCACTAAGACCCAAATGAACCAATAGCGAAGAATTACGCACCACTATGCCTCCATTAGAGCGAACAATGTCAAATCGGACTCAGTTTCACCCACTGAGTCCTATTACGACCAATTAGACTCGTTAAGGAGACACAAACCCATTATACCCACTAAGCCCAAAATGAACCAATAGTGAAACATTAAGAACCACTATGACTCGTTATACCTCAATTAGAGCCAATAAGGTCAAATGGGACTCATTATGGCCCACTTAGTCTAATTATGAACAATGTGACTCCTTAAGGAGACACAAATCCATTATAGCCATCAAGATCAAAATGAACCACTAACGAAGCATTACGGACCACTATGACCCATTATACTTCAATTAGAGACAATAAGGTCAAATCAGACTCATTATGACCCACATAGTCGTATTACGAACAATTAGACTCGTTAAGGGGACACAAACCTATTATACTCACTAAGACTAAAATGAACCAATTATGAGCCATTACGGACCACTAAGATCCGTTATAAGTCAAGTAGAGCAAAAAACTTCAAATCAGACTCATTATACCCACTAAGACTAAGTTGAACCAATTACGAGCCATTACGGACCCCTTAGACGTTATTCCTCATTTAGGGCCAATAAGTTCAAATCAGGGCTCATTTTGACCCACTTAGTCCCATTACGACCAATCAGGCTCATTAAGGAGACAAAAACCCATTATACCCATTAAGACCAAAATGAACTAATAGCGAAGAATTTCAGATCTCCATGACTCGTTATACCTCTATTAGAGCCCATAAAGTCCAATCGGGCTCATTAAGGAAACAAAAACCCACATACTCCTATTACGAACAATTAGACTCCTTAGAGAGACACAAACATATTATACCCGCAAAGAAAAAAAAGAACCAATTATGAGCCATTACGGACAACTTACACCCGTTATACCTCAATTAGAGCCAATAAGGTCAAATTAGAGTCATTATTACCCACTTAGTCCCATTACGACCAATCATACCCACAAAGACCAAAATGACCCAATAGCTGCAGCATTTCGAACCACTATGACCCGTTATAGCTCAATTAGAGCCATTAAAGTCAAATAAGACTCTTTTAGACCCATTTAGTCCTAGTACGAAGAATAAGACTCGTTAAGGAGACACAAACCAGTTATACACACTAAGACCAAAATGATCCAATAAGGATCATTACAGATAACTACGACCCGTTATACCTCAATTAGAGCCAATAAGGTCAAATCGTACTCATTATGACCCACATAGTCCCATTACGGCTAATTAGACTCGTTATGGAGACACAAACCCATTATATGCACTAAGACTAAGATGTACCAGTTACGAGTCACAACATACCACTTAGACCTGTTATACGTTATTTAGAGCCAATAAGGTCAAATTAGGCTCATTTTGACCCACTTAGTCTCATCACGACCAATCAGACTTAATAAGGAGACGTTAACCCATTACATCCAATACGACCAAAATGAACCAATACCGAAGCAATACAGACCATTATGGCCCGTTATACCTCAAATAGAGCCATTAAGGTCAAATAGGACTCATTACGACCCACTTAGTCTAATTATGTACGATGAGACTTGTTAAAGAGACACAAATCCCTTACACCCACTAAGACCCAAATGAACCAATAGCGAAGAATTACGCACCATTATGACCCATTATGCCTCCATTAGAGCGAACAATGTCAAATCGGACTCAGTTTCACCCACTGAGTCCTATTACGACCAATTAGACTCGTTAAGGAGACACAAACCCATTATACCCACTAAGCCCAAAATGAACCAATAGTGAAACATTACGAACCACTATGACTCGTTATACCTCAATTAGAGCCAATAAGGTCAAATGGGACTCATTATGGCCCACTTAGTCTAATTATGAACAATGTGACTCCTTAAGGAGACACAAATCCATTATAGCCATCAAGATCAAAATGAACCACTAACGAAGCATTACGGACCACTATGACCCGTTATACTTCAATTAGAGACAATAAGGTCAAATCAGACTCATTATGACCCACATAGTCGTATTACGAACAATTAGACTCGTTAAGGGGACACAAACCTATTATACTCACTAAGACTAAAATGAACCAATTATGAGCCATTACGGACCACTAAGATCCGTTATAAGTCAAGTAGAGCAAAAAACTTCAAATCAGACTCATTATACCCACTAAGACCAAGTTGAACCAATTACGAGCCATTACGGACCCCTTAGACGTTATTCCTCATTTAGGGCCAATAAGTTCAAATCAGGGCTCATTTTGACCCACTAAGTCCCATTACGACCAATCAGGCTCATTAAGGAGACAAAAACCCATTATACCCATTAAGACCAAAATGAACTAATAGCGAAGAATTTCAGATCTCCATGACTCGTTATACCTCTATTAGAGCCCATAAAGTCCAATCGGGCTCATTATGACCCACTTAGTCAAATTACGAACAATGAGACTTGGTAAGAAGACACAAAACCATTATACCCACTAAGACCAAAATGAACCAAAAACGAAGCATTATAGACAACTATGATTCGCTATACCTCAATTAGAGACAATAAAGTTAAATCGGACTCATTATGGCCCACTTAGTCCTATTATTACCAATTAGACTCGGTAAGGAGACAAACCCATTATACCCACTAAGACCAAAATGAACCAATTATGAGCCATTATGGATCACTTAGACCCGTTTTACCTCAATTAGAGCCAATAAGGTTAAATCAGACTCATTATGACCCACTTTGTCCCATTACGACCAATCAGGCTCAATAAGGAGACAAAAACCCACATACTCCTATTACGAACAATTAGACTCCTTAGAGAGACAGAAACATATTATACCCGCAAAGAAAAAAAAAGAACCAATTATGAGCCATTACGGACAACTTACACCCGTTATACCTCAATTAGAGCCAATAAGGTCAAATTAGAGTCATTATTACCCACTTAGTCCCATTACGACCAATCATACCCACAAAGACCAAAATGACCCAATAGTTGCAGCATTTCGAACCACTATGACCCGTTATAGCTCAATTAGAGCCATTAAAGTCAAATCAGACTCTTTTAGACCCATTTAGTCATAGTACGAAGAATAAGACTCGTTAAGGAGACACAAACCAGTTATACACACTAAGACCAAAATGATCCAATAACGAGCATTACAGATAACTACGACCCGTTATACCTCAATTGGAGCCAATAAGGTCAAATCGTACTCATTATGACCCACATAGTCCCATTACGGCTAATTAGACTCGTTATGGAGACACAAACCCATTATATGCACTAAGACCAAGATGTACCAGTTACGAGTCACAACATACCACTTAGACCTGTTATACCTTATTTAGAGCCAATAAGGTCAAATTAGGCTCACTTAGTCTCATCACGACCAATCAGACTTAAGAAGGAGACGTTAACCCATTACATCCAATACGACCAAAATGAACCAATACCGAAGCAATACAGACCATTATGGCCCGTTATACCTCAAATAGAGCCATTAAGGTCAAATAGGACTCATTACGGCCCACTTAGTCTAATTATGTACGATGAGACTTGTTAAAGAGACACAAATCCCTTACACCCACTAAGACCCAAATGAACCAATAGCGAAGAATTACGCACCACTATGCCTCCATTAGAGCGAACAATGTCAAATCGGACTCAGTTTCACCCACTGAGTCCTATTACGACCAATTAGACTCGTTAAGGAGACACAAACCCATTATACCCACTAAGCCCAAAATGAACCAATAGTGAAACATTACGAACCACTATGACTCGTTATACCTCAATTAGAGCCAATAAGGTCAAATGGGACTTATTATGGCCCACTTAGTCTAATTATGAACAATGTGACTCCTTAAGGAGACACAAATCCATTATAGCCATCAAGATCAAAATGAACCACTAACGAAGCATTACGGACCACTATGACCCGTTATACTTCAATTAGAGACAATAAGGTCAAATCAGACTCATTATGACCCACATAGTCGTATTACGAACAATTAGACTCGTTAAGGGGACACAAACCTATTATACTCACTAAGACTAAAATGAACCAATTATGAGCCATTACGGACCACTAAGATCCGTTATAAGTCAAGTAGAGCAAAAAACTTCAAATCAGACTCATTATACCCACTAAGACCAAGTTGAACCAATTACGAGCCATTACGGACCCCTTAGACGTTATTCCTCATTTAGGGCCAATAAGTTCAAATCAGGGCTCATTTTGACCCACTTAGTCCCATTACGACCAATCAGGCTCATTAAGGAGACAAAAACCCATTATACCCATTAAGACCAAAATGAACTAATAGCGAAGAATTTCAGATCTCCATGACTCGTTATACCTCTATTAGAGCCCATAAAGTCCAATCGGGCTCATTAAGGAGACAAAAACCCACATACTCCTATTACGAACAATTAGACTCCTTAGAGAGACACAAACATATTATACCCGCAAAGAAAAAAAAAGAACCAATTATGAGCCATTACGGACAACTTACACCCGTTATACCTCAATTAGAGCCAATAAGGTCAAATTAGAGTCATTATTACCCACTTAGTCCCATTACGACCAATCATACCCACAAAGACCAAAATGACCCAATAGCTGCAGCATTTCGAACCACTATGACCCGTTATAGCTCAATTAGAGCCATTAAAGTCAAATAAGACTCTTTTAGACCCATTTAGTCCTAGTACAAAGAATAAGACTCGTTAAGGAGACACAAACCAATTACACACACTAAGACCAAAATGATCCAATAAGGAGCATTACAGATAACTACGACCCGTTATACCTCAATTAGTCAAATCGTACTCATTATGACCCACATAGTCCCATTACGGCTAATTAGACTCGTTATGGAGACACAAACCCATTATATGCACTAAGACTAAGATGTACCAGTTACGAGTCACAACATACCACTTAGACCTGTTATACCTTATTTAGAGCCAATAAGGTCAAATTAGGCTCATTTTGACCCACTTAGTCTCATCACGACCAATCAGACTTAATAAGGACACGTTAACCCATTACATCCAATACGACCAAAATGAACCAATACCGAAGCAATACAGACCATTATGGCCGGTTATACCTCAAATAGAGCCATTAAGGTCAAATAGGACTCATTACGACCCACTTAGTCTAATTATGTACGATGAGACTTGTTAAAGAGACACAAATCCCTTACACCCACTAAGACCCAAATGAACCAATAGCGAAGAATTACGCACCATTATGACCCATTATGCCTCCATTAGAGCGAACAATGTCAAATCGGACTCAGTTTCACCCACTGAGTCCTATTACGACCAATTAGACTCGTTAAGGAGACACAAACCCATTATACCCACTAAGCCCAAAATGAACCAATACTGAAACATTACGAACCACTATGACTCGTTATACCTCAATTAGAGCCAATAAGGTCAAATGGGACTCATTATGGCCCACTTAGTCTAATTATGAACAATGTGACTCCTTATGGAGACACAAATCCATTATAGCCATCAAGATCAAAATGAAGCACTAACGAAGCATTACGGACCACTATGACCCGTTATACTTCAATTAGAGACAATAAGGTCAAATCAGACTCATTATGACCCACATAGTCGTATTACGAACAATTAGACTCGTTAAGGGGACACAAACCTATTATACTCACTAAGACTAAAATGAACCAATTATGAGCCATTACGGACCACTAAGATCCGTTATAAGTCAAGTAGAGCAAAAAACTTCAAATCAGACTCATTATACCCACTAAGACCAAGTTGAACCAATTACGAGCCATTACGGACCCCTTAGACGTTATTCCTCATTTAGGGCCAATAAGTTCAAATCAGGGCTCATTTTGACCCACTAAGTCCCATTACGACCAATCAGGCTCATTAAGGAGACAAAAACCCATTATACCCATTAAGACCAAAATGAACTAATAGCGAAGAATTTCAGATCTCCATGACTCGTTATACCTCTATTAGAGCCCATAAAGTACAATCGGGCTCATTATGACCCACTTAGTCAAATTACGAACAATGAGACTTGGTAAGAAGACACAAAACCATTATACCCACTAAGACCAAAATGAACCAAAAACGAAGCATTATAGACAACTATGATTCGCTATACCTCAATTAGAGACAATAAAGTTAAATCGGACTCATTATGGCCCACTTAGTCCTATTATTACCAATTAGACTCGGTAAGGAGACAAACCCATTATACCCACTAAGACCAAAATGAACCAATTATGAGCCATTATGGATCACTTAGACCCGTTTTACCTCAATTAGAGCCAATAAGGTTAAATCAGACTCACTATGACCCACTTTGTCCCATTACGACCAATCAGGCTCAATAAGGAGACAAAAACCCACATACTCCTATTACGAACAATTAGACTCCTTAGAGAGACACAAACATATTATACCCGCAAAGAAAAAAAAGAACAATTATGAGCCATTACGGACAACTTACACCCGTTATACCTCAATTAGAGCCAATAAGGTCAAATTAGAGTCATTATTACCCACTTAGTCCCATTACGACCAATCATACCCACAAAGACCAAAATGACCCAATAGCTGCAGCATTTCGAACCACTATGACCCGTTATAGCTCAATTAGAGCCATTAAAGTCAAATCAGACTCTTTTAGACCCATTTAGTCCTAGTACGAAGAATAAGACTCGTTAAGGAGACACAAACCAATTACACACACTAAGACCAAAATGATCCAATAAGGAGCATTACAGATAACTACGACCCGTTATACCTCAATTGGAGCCAATAAGGTCAAATCGTACTCATTATGACCCACATAGTCCCCATTACGGCTAATTAGACTCGTTATGGAGACACAAACCCATTATATGCACTAAGACCAAGATGTACCAGTTACGAGTCACAACATACCACTTAGACCTGTTATACCTTATTTAGAGCCAATAAGGTCAAATTAGGCTCATTTTGACCCACTTAGTCTCATCACGACCAATCAGACTTAATAAGGAGACGTTAACCCATTACATCCAATACGACCAAAATGAACCAATACCGAAGCAATACAGACCATTATGGCCGGTTATACCTCAAATAGAGCCATTAAGGTCAAATAGGACTCATTACGACCCACTTAGTCTAATTATGTACGATGAGACTTGTTAAAGAGACACAAATCCCTTACACCCACTAAGACCCAAATGAACCAATAGCGAAGAATTACGCACCACTATGACCCATTATGCCTCCATTAGAGCGAACAATGTCAAATCGGACTCAGTTTCACCCACTGAGTCCTATTACGACCAATTAGACTCGTTAAGGAGACACAAACCCATTATACCCACTAAGCCCAAAATGAACCAATAGTGAAACATTACGAACCACTATGACTCGTTATACCTCAATTACAGCCAATAAGGTCAAATGGGACTCTTTATGGCCCACTTAGTCTAATTATGAACAATGTGACTCCTTAAGGAGACACAAATCCATTATAGCCATCAAGATCAAAATGAACCACTAACGAAGCATTACGGACCACTATGACCCGTTATACTTCAATTAGAGACAATAAGGTCAAATCAGACTCATTATGACCCACATAGTCGTATTACGAACAATTAGACTCGTTAAGGGGACACAAACCTATTATACTCACTAAGACTAAAATGAACCAATTATGAGCCATTACGGACCACTAAGATCCGTTATAAGTCAAGTAGAGCAAAAAACTTCAAATCAGACTCATTATACCCACTAAGACCAAGTTGAACCAATTACGAGCCATTACGGACCCCTTAGACGTTATTCCTCATTTAGGGCCAATAAGTTCAAATCAGGGCTCATTTTGACCCACTTAGTCCCATTACGACCAATCAGGCTCATTAAGGAGACAAAAACCCATTATACCCATTAAGACCAAAATGAAATAATAGCGAAGAATTTCAGATCTCCATGACTCGTTATACCTCTATTAGAGCCCATAAAGTCCAATCGGGCTCATTATGACCCACTTAGTCAAATTACGAACAATGAGACTTGGTAAGAAGACACAAAACCATTATACCCACTAAGACCAAAATGAACCAAAAACGAAGCATTATAGACAACTATGATTCGCTATACCTCAATTAGAGACAATAAAGTTAAATCGGACTCATTATGGCCCACTTAGTCCTCTTATTACCAATTAGACTCGGTAAGGAGACAAACCCATTATACCCACTAAGACCAAAATGAACCAATTATGAGCCATTATGGATCACTTAGACCCGTTTTACCTCAATTAGAGCCAATAAGGTTAAATCAGACTCATTATGACCCACTTTGTCCCATTACGACCAATCAGGCTCAATAAGGAGACAAAAACCCACATACTCCTATTACGAACAATTAGACTCCTTAGAGAGACACAAACATATTATACCCGCAAAGAAAAAAAAAAGAACCAATTATGAGCCATTACGGACAACTTACACCCGTTATACCTCAATTAGAGCCAATAAGGTCAAATTAGAGTCATTATTACCCACTTAGTCCCATTACGACCAATCATACCCACAAAGACCAAAATGACCCAATAGCTGCAGCATTTCGAACCACTATGACCCGTTATAGCTCAATTAGAGCCATTAAAGTGAAATCAGACTCTTTTAGACCCATTTAGTCCTAGTACGAAGAATAAGACTCGTTAAGGAGACACAAACCAATTACACACACTAAGACCAAAATGATCCAATAAGGAGCATTACAGAAAACTACGACCCGTTATACCTCAATTGGAGCCAATAAGGTCAAATCGTACTCATTATGACCCACATAGTCCCATTACGGCTAATTAGACTCGTTATGGAGACACAAACCCATTATATGCACTAAGACCAAGATGTACCAGTTACGAGTCACAACATACCACTTAGACCTGTTATACCTTATTTAGAGCCAATAAGGTCAAATTAGGCTCATTTTGACCCACTTAGTCTCATCACGACCAATCAGACTTAATAAGGAGACGTTAACCCATTACATCCAATACGACCAAAATGAACCAATACCGAAGCAATACAGACCATTATGGCCGGTTATACCTCAAATAGAGCCATTAAGGTCAAATAGGACTCATTACGACCCACTTAGTCTAATTATGTACGATGAGACTTGTTAAAGAGACACAAATCCCTTACACCCACTAAGACCCAAATGAACCAATAGCGAAGAATTACGCACCACTATGACCCATTATGCCTCCATTAGAGCGAACAATGTCAAATCGGACTCAGTTTCACCCACTGAGTCCTATTACGACCAATTAGACTCGTTAAGGAGACACAAACCCATTATACCCACTAAGCCCAAAATGAACCAATAGTGAAACATTACGAACCACTATGACTCGTTATACCTCAATTACAGCCAATAAGGTCAAATGGGACTCTTTATGGCCCACTTAGTCTAATTATGAACAATGTGACTCCTTAAGGAGACACAAATCCATTATAGCCATCAAGATCAAAATGAACCACTAACGAAGCATTACGGACCACTATGACCCGTTATACTTCAATTAGAGACAATAAGGTCAAATCAGACTCATTATGACCCACATAGTCGTATTACGAACAATTAGACTCGTTAAGGGGACACAAACCTATACTAAGACTAAAATGAACCAATTATGAGCCATTACGGACCACTAAGATCCGTTATAAGTCAAGTAGAGCAAAAAACTTCAAATCAGACTCATTATACCCGCTAAGACCAAGTTGAACCAATTATGAGCCATTACGGACCCCTTAGACGTTATTCCTCATTTAGGGCCAATAAGTTCAAATCAGGGCTCATTTTGACCCACTTAGTCCCATTACGACCAATCAGGCTCATTAAGGAGACAAAAACCCATTATACCCATTAAGACCAAAATGAAATAATAGCGAAGAATTTCAGATCTCCATGACTCGTTATACCTCTATTAGAGCCCATAAAGTCCAATCGGGCTCATTATGACCCACTTAGTCAAATTACGAACAATGAGACTTGGTAAGAAGACACAAAACCATTATACCCACTAAGACCAAAATGAACCAAAAACGAAGCATTATAGACAACTATGATTCGCTATACCTCAATTAGAGACAATAAAGTTAAATCGGACTCATTATGGCCCACTTAGTCCTCTTATTACCAATTAGACTCGGTAAGGAGACAAACCCATTATACCCACTAAGACCAAAATGAACCAATTATGAGCCATTATGGATCACTTAGACCCGTTTTACCTCAATTAGAGCCAATAAGGTTAAATCAGACTCATTATGACCCACTTTGTCCCATTACGACCAATCAGGCTCAATAAGGAGACAAAAACCCACATACTCCTATTACGAACAATTAGACTCCTTAGAGAGACACAAACATATTATACCCGCAAAGAAAAAAAAAAGAACCAATTATGAGCCATTACGGACAACTTACACCCGTTATACCTCAATTAGAGCCAATAAGGTCAAATTAGAGTCATTATTACCCACTTAGTCCCATTACGACCAATCATACCCACAAAGACCAAAATGACCCAATAGCTGCAGCATTTCGAACCACTATGACCCGTTATAGCTCAATTAGAGCCATTAAAGTGAAATCAGACTCTTTTAGACCCATTTAGTCCTAGTACGAAGAATAAGACTCGTTAAGGAGACACAAACCAATTACACACACTAAGACCAAAATGATCCAATAAGGAGCATTACAGAAAACTACGACCCGTTATACCTCAATTGGAGCCAATAAGGTCAAATCGTACTCATTATGACCCACATAGTCCCATTACGGCTAATTAGACTCGTTATGGAGACACAAACCCATTATATGCACTAAGACCAAGATGTACCAGTTACGAGTCACAACATACCACTTAGACCTGTTATACCTTATTTAGAGCCAATAAGGTCAAATTAGGCTCATTTTGACCCACTTAGTCTCATCACGACCAATCAGACTTAATAAGGAGACGTTAACCCATTACATCCAATACGACCAAAATGAACCAATACCGAAGCAATACAGACCATTATGGCCGGTTATACCTCAAATAGAGCCATTAAGGTCAAATAGGACTCATTACGACCCACTTAGTCTAATTATGTACAATGAGACTTGTTAAAGAGACACAAATCCCTTACACCCACTAAGACCCAAATGAACCAATAGCGAAGAATTACGCACCACTATGACCCATTATGCCTCCATTAGAGCGAACAATGTCAAATCGGACTCAGTTTCACCCACTGAGTCCTATTACGACCAATTAGACTCGTTAAGGAGACACAAACCCATTATACCCACTAAGCCCAAAATGAACCAATAGTGAAACATTACGAACCACTATGACTCGTTATACCTCAATTACAGCCAATAAGGTCAAATGGGACTCATTATGGCCCACTTAGTCTAATTATGAACAATGTGACTCCTTAAGGAGACACAAATCCATTATAGCCATCAAGATCAAAATGAACCACTAACGAAGCATTACGGACCACTATGACCCGTTATACTTCAATTAGAGACAATAAGGTCAAATCAGACTCATTATGACCCACATAGTCGTATTACGAACAATTAGACTCGTTAAGGGGACACAAACCTATTATACTCACTAAGACTAAAATGAACCAATTATGAGCCATTACGGACCACTAAGATCCGTTATAAGTCAAGTAGAGCAAAAAACTTCAAATCAGACTCATTATACCCGCTAAGACCAAGTTGAACCAATTACGAGCCATTACGGACCCCTTAGACGTTATTCCTCATTTAGGGCCAATAAGTTCAAATCAGGGCTCATTTTGACCCACTTAGTCCCATTACGACCAATCAGGCTCATTAAGGAGACAAAAACCCATTATACCCATTAAGACCAAAATGAAATAATAGCGAAGAATTTCAGATCTCCATGACTCGTTATACCTCTATTAGAGCCCATAAAGTCCAATCGGGCTCATTATGACCCACTTAGTCAAATTACGAACAATGAGACTTGGTAAGAAGACACAAAACCATTATACCCACTAAGACCAAAATGAACCAAAAACGAAGCATTATAGACAACTATGATTCGCTATACCTCAATTAGAGACAATAAAGTTAAATCGGACTCATTATGGCCCACTTAGTCCTATTATTACCAATTAGACTCGGTAAGGAGACAAACCCATTATACCCACTAAGACCAAAATGAACCAATTATGAGCCATTATGGATCACTTAGACCCGTTTTACCTCAATTAGAGCCAATAAGGTTAAATCAGACTCATTATGACCCACTTTGTCCCATTACGACCAATCAGGCTCAATAAGGAGACAAAAACCCACATACTCCTATTACGAACAATTAGACTCCTTAGAGAGACACAAACATATTATACCCGCAAAGAAAAAAAAAGAACCAATTATGAGCCATTACGGACAACTTACACCCGTTATACCTCAATTAGAGCCAATAAGGTCAAATTAGAGTCATTATTACCCACTTAGTCCCATTACGACCAATCATACCCACAAAGACCAAAATGACCCAATAGCTGCAGCATTTCGAACCACTATGACCCGTTATAGCTCAATTAGAGCCATTAAAGTCAAATCAGACTCTTTTAGACCCATTTAGTCCTAGTACGAAGAATAAGACTCGTTAAGGAGACACAAACCAATTACACACACTAAGACCAAAATGATCCAATAAGGAGCATTACAGAAAACTACGACCCGTTATACCTCAATTGGAGCCAATAAGGTCAAATCGTACTCATTATGACCCACATAGTCCCATTACGGCTAATTAGACTCGTTATGGAGACACAAACCCATTATATGCACTAAGACCAAGATGTACCAGTTACGAGTCACAACATACCACTTAGACCTGTTATACCTTATTTAGAGCCAATAAGGTCAAATTAGGCTCATTTTGACCCACTTAGTCTCATCACGACCAATCAGACTTAATAAGGAGACGTTAACCCATTACATCCAATACGACCAAAATGAACCAATACCGAAGCAATACAGACCATTATGGCCGGTTATACCTCAAATAGAGCCATTAAGGTCAAATAGGACTCATTACGACCCACTTAGTCTAATTATGTACAATGAGACTTGTTAAAGAGACACAAATCCCTTACACCCACTAAGACCCAAATGAACCAATAGCGAAGAATTACGCACCACTATGACCCATTATGCCTCCATTAGAGCGAACAATGTCAAATCGGACTCAGTTTCACCCACTGAGTCCTATTACGACCAATTAGACTCGTTAAGGAGACACAAACCCATTATACCCACTAAGCCCAAAATGAACCAATAGTGAAACATTACGAACCACTATGACTCGTTATACCTCAATTACAGCCAATAAGGTCAAATGGGACTCATTATGGCCCACTTAGTCTAATTATGAACAATGTGACTCCTTAAGGAGACACAAATCCATTATAGCCATCAAGATCAAAATGAACCACTAACGAAGCATTACGGACCACTATGACCCGTTATACTTCAATTAGAGACAATAAGGTCAAATCAGACTCATTATGACCCACATAGTCGTATTACGAACAATTAGACTCGTTAAGGGGACACAAACCTATTATACTCACTAAGACTAAAATGAACCAATTATGAGCCATTACGGACCACTAAGATCCGTTATAAGTCAAGTAGAGCAAAAAACTTCAAATCAGACTCATTATACCCACTAAGACCAAGTTGAACCAATTACGAGCCATTACGGACCCCTTAGACGTTATTCCTCATTTAGGGCCAATAAGTTCAAATCAGGGCTCATTTTGACCCACTTAGTCCCATTACGACCAATCAGGCTCATTAAGGAGACAAAAACCCATTATACCCATTAAGACCAAAATGAAATAATAGCGAAGAATTTCAGATCTCCATGACTCGTTATACCTCTATTAGAGCCCATAAAGTCCAATCGGGCTCATTATGACCCACTTAGTCAAATTACGAACAATGAGACTTGGTAAGAAGACACAAAACCATTATACCCACTAAGACCAAAATGAACCAAAAACGAAGCATTATAGACAACTATGATTCGCTATACCTCAATTAGAGACAATAAAGTTAAATCGGACTCATTATGGCCCACTTAGTCCTCTTATTACCAATTAGACTCGGTAAGGAGACAAACCCATTATACCCACAAAGACCAAAATGAACCAATTATGAGCCATTATGGATCACTTAGACCCGTTTTACCTCAATTAGAGCCAATAAGGTTAAATCAGACTCATTATGACCCACTTTGTCCCATTACGACCAATCAGGCTCAATAAGGAGACAAAAACCCACATACTCCTATTACGAACAATTAGACTCCTTAGAGAGACACAAACATATTATACCCGCAAAGAAAAAAAAAAGAACCAATTATGAGCCATTACGGACAACTTACACCCGTTATACCTCAATTAGAGCCAATAAGGTCAAATTAGAGTCATTATTACCCACTTAGTCCCATTACGACCAATCATACCCACAAAGACCAAAATGACCCAATAGCTGCAGCATTTCGAACCACTATGACCCGTTATAGCTCAATTAGAGCCATTAAAGTCAAATCAGACTCTTTTAGACCCATTTAGTCCTAGTACGAAGAATAAGACTCGTTAAGGAGACACAAACCAATTACACACACTAAGACCAAAATGATCCAATAAGGAGCATTACAGAAAACTACGACCCGTTATACCTCAATTGGAGCCAATAAGGTCAAATCGTACTCATTATGACCCACATAGTCCCATTACGGCTAATTAGACTCGTTATGGAGACACAAACCCATTATATGCACTAAGACCAAGATGTACCAGTTACGAGTCACAACATACCACTTAGACCTGTTATACCTTATTTAGAGCCAATAAGGTCAAATTAGGCTCATTTTGACCCACTTAGTCTCATCACGACCAATCAGACTTAATAAGGAGACGTTAACCCATTACATCCAATACGACCAAAATGAACCAATACCGAAGCAATACAGACCATTATGGCCGGTTATACCTCAAATAGAGCCATTAAGGTCAAATAGGACTCATTACGACCCACTTAGTCTAATTATGTACAATGAGACTTGTTAAAGAGACACAAATCCCTTACACCCACTAAGACCCAAATGAACCAATAGCGAAGAATTACGCACCACTATGACCCATTATGCCTCCATTAGAGCGAACAATGTCAAATCGGACTCAGTTTCACCCACTGAGTCCTATTACGACCAATTAGACTCGTTAAGGAGACACAAACCCATTATACCCACTAAGCCCAAAATGAACCAATAGTGAAACATTACGAACCACTATGACTCGTTATACCTCAATTACAGCCAATAAGGTCAAATGGGACTCATTATGGCCCACTTAGTCTAATTATGAACAATGTGACTCCTTAAGGAGACACAAATCCATTATAGCCATCAAGATCAAAATGAACCACTAACGAAGCATTACGGACCACTATGACCCGTTATACTTCAATTAGAGACAATAAGGTCAAATCAGACTCATTATGACCCACATAGTCGTATTACGAACAATTAGACTCGTTAAGGGGACACAAACCTATTATACTCACTAAGACTAAAATGAACCAATTATGAGCCATTACGGACCACTAAGATCCGTTATAAGTCAAGTAGAGCAAAAAACTTCAAATCAGACTCATTATACCCACTAAGACCAAGTTGAACCAATTACGAGCCATTACGGACCCCTTAGACGTTATTCCTCATTTAGGGCCAATAAGTTCAAATCAGGGCTCATTTTGACCCACTTAGTCCCATTACGACCAATCAGGCTCATTAAGGAGACAAAAACCCATTATACCCATTAAGACCAAAATGAAATAATAGCGAAGAATTTCAGATCTCCATGACTCGTTATACCTCTATTAGAGCCCATAAAGTCCAATCGGGCTCATTATGACCCACTTAGTCAAATTACGAACAATGAGACTTGGTAAGAAGACACAAAACCATTATACCCACTAAGACCAAAATGAACCAAAAACGAAGCATTATAGACAACTATGATTCGCTATACCTCAATTAGAGACAATAAAGTTAAATCGGACTCATTATGGCCCACTTAGTCCTATTATTACCAATTAGACTCGGTAAGGAGACAAACCCATTATACCCACTAAGACCAAAATGAACCAATTATGAGCCATTATGGATCACTTAGACCCGTTTTACCTCAATTAGAGCCAATAAGGTTAAATCAGACTCATTATGACCCACTTTGTCCCATTACGACCAATCAGGCTCAATAAGGAGACAAAAACCCACATACTCCTATTACGAACAATTAGACTCCTTAGAGAGACACAAACATATTATACCCGCAAAGAAAAAAAAAAGAACCAATTATGAGCCATTACGGACAACTTACACCCGTTATACCTCAATTAGAGCCAATAAGGTCAAATTAGAGTCATTATTACCCACTTAGTCCCATTACGACCAATCATACCCACAAAGACCAAAATGACCCAATAGCTGCAGCATTTCGAACCACTATGACCCGTTATAGCTCAATTAGAGCCATTAAAGTGAAATCAGACTCTTTTAGACCCATTTAGTCCTAGTACGAAGAATAAGACTCGTTAAGGAGACACAAACCAATTACACACACTAAGACCAAAATGATCCAATAAGGAGCATTACAGAAAACTACGACCCGTTATACCTCAATTGGAGCCAATAAGGTCAAATCGTACTCATTATGACCCACATAGTCCCATTACGGCTAATTAGACTCGTTATGGAGACACAAACCCATTATATGCACTAAGACCAAGATGTACCAGTTACGAGTCACAACATACCACTTAGACCTGTTATACCTTATTTAGAGCCAATAAGGTCAAATTAGGCTCATTTTGACCCACTTAGTCTCATCACGACCAATCAGACTTAATAAGGAGACGTTAACCCATTACATCCAATACGACCAAAATGAACCAATACCGAAGCAATACAGACCATTATGGCCGGTTATACCTCAAATAGAGCCATTAAGGTCAAATAGGACTCATTACGACCCACTTAGTCTAATTATGTACAATGAGACTTGTTAAAGAGACACAAATCCCTTACACCCACTAAGACCCAAATGAACCAATAGCGAAGAATTACGCACCACTATGACCCATTATGCCTCCATTAGAGCGAACAATGTCAAATCGGACTCAGTTTCACCCACTGAGTCCTATTACGACCAATTAGACTCGTTAAGGAGACACAAACCCATTATACCCACTAAGCCCAAAATGAACCAATAGTGAAACATTACGAACCACTATGACTCGTTATACCTCAATTACAGCCAATAAGGTCAAATGGGACTCATTATGGCCCACTTAGTCTAATTATGAACAATGTGACTCCTTAAGGAGACACAAATCCATTATAGCCATCAAGATCAAAATGAACCACTAACGAAGCATTACGGACCACTATGACCCGTTATACTTCAATTAGAGACAATAAGGTCAAATCAGACTCATTATGACCCACATAGTCGTATTACGAACAATTAGACTCGTTAAGGGGACACAAACCTATTATACTCACTAAGACTAAAATGAACCAATTATGAGCCATTACGGACCACTAAGATCCGTTATAAGTCAAGTAGAGCAAAAAACTTCAAATCAGACTCATTATACCCACTAAGACCAAGTTGAACCAATTACGAGCCATTACGGACCCCTTAGACGTTATTCCTCATTTAGGGCCAATAAGTTCAAATCAGGGCTCATTTTGACCCACTTAGTCCCATTACGACCAATCAGGCTCATTAAGGAGACAAAAACCCATTATACCCATTAAGACCAAAATGAAATAATAGCGAAGAATTTCAGATCTCCATGACTCGTTATACCTCTATTAGAGCCCATAAAGTCCAATCGGGCTCATTATGACCCACTTAGTCAAATTACGAACAATGAGACTTGGTAAGAAGACACAAAACCATTATACCCACTAAGACCAAAATGAACCAAAAACGAAGCATTATAGACAACTATGATTCGCTATACCTCAATTAGAGACAATAAAGTTAAATCGGACTCATTATGGCCCACTTAGTCCTCTTATTACCAATTAGACTCGGTAAGGAGACAAACCCATTATACCCACTAAGACCAAAATGAACCAATTATGAGCCATTATGGATCACTTAGACCCGTTTTACCTCAATTAGAGCCAATAAGGTTAAATCAGACTCATTATGACCCACTTTGTCCCATTACGACCAATCAGGCTCAATAAGGAGACAAAAACCCACATACTCCTATTACGAACAATTAGACTCCTTAGAGAGACACAAACATATTATACCCGCAAAGAAAAAAAAAAGAACCAATTATGAGCCATTACGGACAACTTACACCCGTTATACCTCAATTAGAGCCAATAAGGTCAAATTAGAGTCATTATTACCCACTTAGTCCCATTACGACCAATCATACCCACAAAGACCAAAATGACCCAATAGCTGCAGCATTTCGAACCACTATGACCCGTTATAGCTCAATTAGAGCCATTAAAGTCAAATCAGACTCTTTTAGACCCATTTAGTCCTAGTACGAAGAATAAGACTCGTTAAGGAGACACAAACCAATTACACACACTAAGACCAAAATGATCCAATAAGGAGCATTACAGAAAACTACGACCCGTTATACCTCAATTGGAGCCAATAAGGTCAAATCGTACTCATTATGACCCACATAGTCCCATTACGGCTAATTAGACTCGTTATGGAGACACAAACCCATTATATGCACTAAGACCAAGATGTACCAGTTACGAGTCACAACATACCACTTAGACCTGTTATACCTTATTTAGAGCCAATAAGGTCAAATTAGGCTCATTTTGACCCACTTAGTCTCATCACGACCAATCAGACTTAATAAGGAGACGTTAACCCATTACATCCAATACGACCAAAATGAACCAATACCGAAGCAATACAGACCATTATGGCCGGTTATACCTCAAATAGAGCCATTAAGGTCAAATAGGACTCATTACGACCCACTTAGTCTAATTATGTACAATGAGACTTGTTAAAGAGACACAAATCCCTTACACCCACTAAGACCCAAATGAACCAATAGCGAAGAATTACGCACCACTATGACCCATTATGCCTCCATTAGAGCGAACAATGTCAAATCGGACTCAGTTTCACCCACTGAGTCCTATTACGACCAATTAGACTCGTTAAGGAGACACAAACCCATTATACCCACTAAGCCCAAAATGAACCAATAGTGAAACATTACGAACCACTATGACTCGTTATACCTCAATTACAGCCAATAAGGTCAAATGGGACTCATTATGGCCCACTTAGTCTAATTATGAACAATGTGACTCCTTAAGGAGACACAAATCCATTATAGCCATCAAGATCAAAATGAACCACTAACGAAGCATTACGGACCACTATGACCCGTTATACTTCAATTAGAGACAATAAGGTCAAATCAGACTCATTATGACCCACATAGTCGTATTACGAACAATTAGACTCGTTAAGGGGACACAAACCTATTATACTCACTAAGACTAAAATGAACCAATTATGAGCCATTACGGACCACTAAGATCCGTTATAAGTCAAGTAGAGCAAAAAACTTCAAATCAGACTCATTATACCCACTAAGACCAAGTTGAACCAATTACGAGCCATTACGGACCCCTTAGACGTTATTCCTCATTTAGGGCCAATAAGTTCAAATCAGGGCTCATTTTGACCCACTTAGTCCCATTACGACCAATCAGGCTCATTAAGGAGACAAAAACCCATTATACCCATTAAGACCAAAATGAACTAATAGCGAAGAATTTCAGATCTCCATGACTCGTTATACCTCTATTAGAGCCCATAAAGTCCAATCGGGCTCATTATGACCCACTTAGTCAAATTACGAACAATGAGACTTGGTAAGAAGACACAAAACCATTATACCCACTAAGACCAAAATGAACCAAAAACGAAGCATTATAGACAACTATGATTCGCTATACCTCAATTAGAGACAATAAAGTTAAATCGGACTCATTATGGCCCACTTAGTCCTCTTATTACCAATTAGACTCGGTAAGGAGACAAACCCATTATACCCACTAAGACCAAAATGAACCAATTATGAGCCATTATGGATCACTTAGACCCGTTTTACCTCAATTAGAGCCAATAAGGTTAAATCAGACTCATTATGACCCACTTTGTCCCATTACGACCAATCAGGCTCAATAAGGAGACAAAAACCCACATACTCCTATTACGAACAATTAGACTCCTTAGAGAGACACAAACATATTATACCCGCAAAGAAAAAAAAAGAACCAATTATGAGCCATTACGGACAACTTACACCCGTTATACCTCAATTAGAGCCAATAAGGTCAAATTAGAGTCATTATTACCCACTTAGTCCCATTACGACCAATCATACCCACAAAGACCAAAATGACCCAATAGCTGCAGCATTTCGAACCACTATGACCCGTTATAGCTCAATTAGAGCCATTAAAGTCAAATCAGACTCTTTTAGACCCATTTAGTCCTAGTACGAAGAATAAGACTCGTTGAGACACAAACCAATTACACACACTAAGACCATAATGATCCAATAAGGAGCATTACAGATAACTACGACCCGTTATACCTCAATTGGAGCCAATAAGGTCAAATCGTACTCATTATGACCCACATAGTCCCATTACGGCTAATTAGACTCGTTATGGAGACACAAACCCATTATATGCACTAAGACCAAGATGTACCAGTTACGAGTCACAACATACCACTTAGACCTGTTATACCTTATTTAGAGCCAATAAGGTCAAATTAGGCTCATTTTGACCCACTTAGTCTCATCACGACCAATCAGACTTAATAAGGAGACGTTAACCCATTACATCCAATACGACCAAAATGAACCAATACCGAAGCAATACAGACCATTATGGCCGGTTATACCTCAAATAGAGCCATTAAGGTCAAATAGGACTCATTACGACCCACTTAGTCTAATTATGTACGATGAGACTTGTTAAAGAGACACAAATCCCTTACACCCACTAAGACCCAAATGAACCAATAGCGAAGAATTACGCACCACTATGACCCATTATGCCTCCATTAGAGCGAACAATGTCAAATCGGACTCAGTTTCACCCACTGAGTCCTATTACGACCAATTAGACTCGTTAAGGAGACACAAACCCATTATACCCACTAAGCCCAAAATGAACCAATAGTGAAACATTACGAACCACTATGACTCGTTATACCTCAATTACAGCCAATAAGGTCAAATGGGACTCTTTATGGCCCACTTAGTCTAATTATGAACAATGTGACTCCTTAAGGAGACACAAATCCATTATAGCCATCAAGATCAAAATGAACCACTAACGAAGCATTACGGACCACTATGACCCGTTATACTTCAATTAGAGACAATAAGGTCAAATCAGACTCATTATGACCCACATAGTCGTATTACGAACAATTAGACTCGTTAAGGGGACACAAACCTATTATACTCACTAAGACTAAAATGAACCAATTATGAGCCATTACGGACCACTAAGATCCGTTATAAGTCAAGTAGAGCAAAAAACTTCAAATCAGACTCATTATACCCACTAAGACCAAGTTGAACCAATTACGAGCCATTACGGACCCCTTAGACGTTATTCCTCATTTAGGGCCAATAAGTTCAAATCAGGGCTCATTTTGACCCACTTAGTCCCATTACGACCAATCAGGCTCATTAAGGAGACAAAAACCCATTATACCCATTAAGACCAAAATGAACTAATAGCGAAGAATTTCAGATCTCCATGACTCGTTATACCTCTATTAGAGCCCATAAAGTCCAATCGGGCTCATTATGACCCACTTAGTCAAATTACGAACAATGAGACTTGGTAAGAAGACACAAAACCATTATACCCACTAAGACCAAAATGAACCAAAAACGAAGCATTATAGACAACTATGATTCGCTATACCTCAATTAGAGACAATAAAGTTAAATCGGACTCATTATGGCCCACTTAGTCCTATTATTACCAATTAGACTCGGTAAGGAGACAAACCCATTATACCCACTAAGACCAAAATGAACCAATTATGAGCCATTATGGATCACTTAGACCCGTTTTACCTCAATTAGAGCCAATAAGGTTAAATCAGACTCATTATGACCCACTTTGTCCCATTACGACCAATCAGGCTCAATAAGGAGACAAAAACCCACATACTCCTATTACGAACAATTAGACTCCTTAGTGAGACACAAACAGATTATACCCGCAAAGAAAAAAAAAGAACCAATTATGAGCCATTACGGACAACTTACACCCGTTATACCTCAATTAGAGCCAATAAGGTCAAATTAGAGTCATTATTACCCACTTAGTCCCATTACGACCAATCATACCCACAAAGACCAAAATGACCCAATAGTTGCAGCATTTCGAACCACTATGACCCGTTATAGCTCAATTAGAGCCATTAAAGTCAAATCAGACTCTTTTAGACCCATTTAGTCCTAGTACGAAGAATAAGACTCGTTAAGGAGACACAAACCAATTACACACACTAAGACCAAAATGATCCAATAACGAGCATTACAGATAACTACGACCCGTTATACCTCAATTGGAGCCAATAAGGTCAAATCGTACTCATTATGACCCACATAGTCCCATTACGGCTAATTAGACTCGTTATGGAGACACAAACCCATTATATGCACTAAGACCAAGATGTACCAGTTACGAGTCACAACATACCACTTAGACCTGTTATACCTTATTTAGAGCCAATAAGGTCAAATTAGGCTCATTTTGACCCACTTAGTCTCATCACGACCAATCAGACTTAATAAGGAGACGTTAACCCATTACATCCAATACGACCAAAACGAACCAATACCGAAGCAATACAGACCATTATGGCCGGTTATACCTCAAATAGAGCCATTAAGGTCAAATAGGACTCATTACGACCCACTTAGTCTAATTATGTACGATGAGACTTGTTAAAGAGACACAAATCCCTTACACCCACTAAGACCCAAATGAACCAATAACGAAGAATTACGCACCACTATGACCCATTATGCCTCCATTAGAGCGAACAATGTCAAATCGGACTCAGTTTCACCCACTGAGTCCTATTACGACCAATTAGACTCGTTAAGGAGACACAAACCCATTATACCCACTAAGCCCAAAATGAACCAATAGTGAAACATTACGAACCACTATGACTCGTTATACCTCAATTAGAGCCAATAAGGTCAACTGGGACTCATTATGGCCCACTTAGTCTAATTATGAACAATGTGACTCCTTAAGGAGACACAAATCCATTATAGCCATCAAGATCAAAATGAACCACTAACGAAGCATTACGGACCACTATGACCCGTTATACTTCAATTAGAGACAATAAGGTCAAATCAGACTCATTATGACCCACATAGTCGTATTACGAACAATTAGACTCGTTAAGGGGACACAAACCTATTATACTCACTAAGACTAAAATGAACCAATTATGAGCCATTACGGACCACTAAGATCCGTTACAAGTCAAGTAGAGCAAAAAACTTCAAATCAGACTCATTATACCCAGTAAGACCAAGTTGAACCAATTACGAGCCATTACGGACCCCTTAGACGTTATTCCTCATTTAGGGCCAATAAGTTCAAATCAGGGCTCATTTTGACCCACTTAGTCCCATTACGACCAATCAGGCTTATTAAGGAGACAAAAACCCATTATACCCATTAAGACCAAAATGAACTAATAGCGAAGAATTTCAGATCTCCATGACTCGTTATACCTCTATTAGAGCCCATAAAGTCCAATCGGGCTCATTATGACCCACTTAGTCAAATTACGAACAATGAGACTTGGTAAAAAGACACAAAACCATTATACCTACTAAGACCAAAATGAACCAAAAACGAATCATTATAGACAACTATGATTCGTTATACCTCAATTAGAGACAATAAAGTTAAATCGGACTCATTATGGCCCACTTAGTCCTATTATTACCAATTAAACTCGGTAAGGAGACAAACCCATTATACCCACTAAGACCAAAATGAACCAATTATGAGCCATTATGGATCACTTAGACCCGTTTTACCTCAATTAGAGCCAATAAGGTTAAATCAGACTCATTATGACCCTCTTTGTCCCATTACGACCAATCAGGCTCAATAAGGAGACAAAAACCCACATACTCCTATTACGAACAATTAGACTCCTTAGAGAGACACAAACATATTATACCCGCAAAGAAAAAAAAAGAACCAATTATGAGCCATTACGGACAACTTACACCCGTTATACCTCAATTAGAGCCAATAAGGTCAAATTAGAGTCATTATTACCCACTTAGTCCCATTACGACCAATCATACCCACAAAGACCAAAATGACGCAATAGCTGCAGCATTTCGAACCACTATGACCCGTTATAGCTCAATTAGAGCCATTAAAGTCAAATCAGACTCTTTTAGACCCATTTAGTCCTAGTACGAAGAATAAGACTCGTTAAGGAGACACAAACCAATTATACACACTAAGACCAAAATGATCCAATAACGAGCATTACAGATAACTACGACCCGTTATACCTCAATTGGAGCCAATAAGGTCAAATCGTACTCATTATGACCCACATAGTCCCATTACGGCTAATTAGACTCGTTATGGAGACACAAACCCATTATATGCACTAAGACCAAGATGTACCAGTTACGAGTCACAACATACCACTTAGACCTGTTATACCTTATTTAGAGCCAATAAGGTCAAATTAGGCTCATTTTGACCCACTTAGTCTCATCACGACCAATCAGACTTAATAAGGAGACGTTAACCCATTACATCCAATACGACCAAAATGAACCAATACCGAAGCAATACAGACCATTATGGCCCGTTATACCTCAAATAGAGCCATTAAGGTCAAATAGGACTCATTACGACCCACTTAGTCTAATTATGTACGATGAGACTTGTTAAAGAGACACAAATCCCTTACACCCACTAAGACCCAAATGAACCAATAGCGAAGAATTACGGACCACTATGCCTCCATTAGAGCGAACAATGTCAAATCGGACTCAGTTTCACCCACTGAGTCCTATTACGACCAATTAGACTCGTTAAGGAGACACAAACCCATTATACCCACTAAGCCCAAAATGAACCAATAGTGAAACATTACGAACCACTATGACTCGTTATACCTCAATTAGAGCCAATAAGGTCAAATGGGACTCATTATGGCCCACTTAGTCTAATTATGAACAATGTGACTCCTTAAGGAGACACAAATCCATTATAGCCATCAAGATCAAAATGAACCACTAACGAAGCATTACGGACCACTATGACCCGTTATACTTCAATTAGAGACAATAAGGTCAAATCAGACTCATTATGACCCACATAGTCGTATTACGAACAATTAGACTCGTTAAGGGGACACAAACCTATTATACTCACTAAGACTAAAATGAACCAATTATGAGCCATTACGGACCAGTAAGATCCGTTATAAGTCAAGTAGAGCAAAAAACTTCAAATCAGACTCATTATACCCACTAAGACCAAGTTGAACCAATTACGAGCCATTACGGACCCCTTAGACGTTATTCCTCATTTAGGGCCAATAAGTTCAAATCAGTCTCATTTTGACTCACTTAGTCAAATTACGACCAATCAGGCCTCATTAAGGAGGCAAAAACCCATTATACCCATTAAGACCAAAATGAAATAATAGCGAAGAATTTCAGATCTCCATGACTCGTTATACCTCTATTACAGCCCATAAAGTCCAATCGGGCTCATTATGACCCATTTAGTAAAATTACGAACAATGATGAGAACCCATCCAACGACCCGGATGATGAAGATCCATTGAGATGAAAATTGGACCAATCACAAGGTCAAAAGCTAAGATGTTCAGTGATGCTCTTAACGGTTTGATAAAATCCTGTCGGAAAGAATCAATCATCAATTCATCAAGTAGCCAAGGAGACCTTCGAATTTTGATCTGAATTGAAGGCCAAGATTAGCCCAAGGATTGGTAGCCCAAGTTGTGATTATTTCATCTAAATATCACCCAAGTCCAAGAAAATTCGGCCAAGTCTACACATGGCCCATGTTTTGGTCATAAATCATTCATTTCAAGTCCAAATGGACTCAAATCAAAGCCCACTTAAAGAGTACTCCTTTTCCTACATTTTAATAAGGATCCAAGCCCAAAGTAAAGGTGGAATTTCGTCCATGAATCTGCCCAACAATAGATCCAAGTTCAAGTAACTCATAACATTGAATTAGAAGGCATTTTGAAGGGTCCTATCATTATGAAGTCATTTACTTAGAAGATATTAGAAGGTTGCCTCAATTATTGTCAAGAATTTATTTGAGTCCTTTGATTTGTCTTGTGTATCCTATAAATAGGTTGTCTTTGTAATCTTTTGAAAACACCTTTGATTTGAATGAAATTGTGAGTTTTAAACTCTTCTTGTTCTTTGTGAACTTTTAGAACTTATCAAGTCTTCTTGCTTGTGGCGTTCAATACTTATCAATCAACTTGGTGGGTTGATTGTGGCGTATCTTATACCAAGGTTCTTGTCTCTTTATAGACAACGGGTCGCGGTTTCACCAATACTATCTCGGGCAACCAATAGACGATCGGGAAATCACATCACCATGACTCGTTATACCTCTATTACAGCCCATAAAAGTCCAATCGGGCTCATTATGACCCATTTAGTAAAATTACGAACAATGAGACTTGGTAAGAAGACACAAAACCATTATACCCACTAAGACCAAAATGAACCAAAAACGAAGCATTATAGACAACTATGATTCGTTATACCTCAATTAGAGCCATTAAAGTTAAATCGAACTCATTATGGCCCACTTAGTTCTATTATTACCAATTAGACTCGGTAAGGAGACACAAACCCATTATAACCACTAAGACCCAAATGAACTAATAGCGAAGAATTACGGACCACTATGACCCATTATGCCTCCATTAGAGCCAACAATGCCAAATCGGACTCAGTTTCACCCACTGAGTCCTATTACGACCAATTAGACTCGTTAAGGAGACACAAACCCATTATACCCACTAAGCCCAAAATGAACCAATAGTGAAACATTACGAACCACTATGACTTGTTATACCTCAGTTAGAGCCAATAAGGTCAAATCGGACTCATTATGGCCCACTTAGGGGTTGTTTGTTTTTTTTATAAAACCTCTTAATGGCTCTTAAGTCTGAATCGTTCAGACATTTTTACACCCCACCTCTTATTAATCATAACTAAAATAAGACTTCAGAGTTTAGACCTCTTAAAAAACAAACGGCACCTTAGTCTAATTATGAACAATGTGACTCCTTAAGGAGACACAAATCCATTATAGCCACCAAGATCAAAATGAACCACTAACGAAGCATTACGAACCACTATGACCCGTTATACTTCAATTAGAGGCAATAAGGTCAAATCGAACTCATTATGACCCACATAGTCGTATTACGAACATTTAGACTCGTTAAGGGGACACAAACCTATTATACTCACTAAGTCCAAAATGGACCAATTATGAGCCATTACGGACCACTAAGATCCGTTATAAGTCAAGTAGAGCAAAAAACTTCAAATCAGACTCATTATACCCACTAAGACCAAGTTGAACCAATTACGAGCCATTACGGACCCCTTAGACGGTTTTCCTCATTTAGGGCCGATAAGTTCAAATCAGGGCTCATTTTGACCCACATAGTCCCATTACGACCAATCAGGCTCATTAAGGAGACAAAAACCCATTATACCCATTAAGACCAAAATGAACTAATAGCGAAGAATTTCAGATCTCCATGACTCGTTATAACTTTATTACAGCCCATAAAGTCCAATTGGGCTCATTATGACCCATTTAGTCAAATTACGAACAATGAGACTTGGTAAGAAGACTAACCATTATACCCACTAAGACCAAAATGAACCAAAAACGAAGCATTATAGACAACTATGATTCGTTATACCTCAATTAGAGCCAATAAAGTTAAATCGAACTCATTATGGCCCACTTAGTCCTATTATTACCAATTAGACTTGGTAAGGAGACACAAACCCATTATAACCACTAAGCCAAAATGAACCAATAATGAGCCATTACAGATCACTTAGACACATTTTACCTCAATTAGAGCCAATAAGGTTAAATTAGACTCATTATGACCACTTTGTCCCATTACGACCAATCAGGCTCAATAAGAAGACAAAAACCCTCAGTTTCCGCTCAAAATATCCAATTATACCCTCTAAGACCAAAATGACCCCATAGGGAAGCATTTCAGACCTTTATGACTCGTTACAACACAATTAGAGCCAGTGAGGTCAAATCGGTTTCATTATAACCCACATACTCCTATTACGAAAAATTAGACTCCTTAGGGAGACACAAACACATTATACCCGCAAAGAAAAAAATGAACCAATTATGAGTCTTTACGGACAACTTACACCCGTTATACCTCTATTAGAGCCAATAAGGTCAAAATAGAGTCATTATTACCCACTTAGTCCCATTACGACCAATCATACCCACAAAGACCAAAATGACCTAATAACTGCAGCATTTCGAACCACTATGACCCGTTATAGCTCAATTAGAGCCATTAAAGTCAAATCAGACTCTTTTAGGCCCATTTAGTCCTAGTACGAAGAATAAGTTAAGGAGACACAAACCAATTATACACACTAAGACCAAAATGATCCAACAACGAGCATTACAGATAACTACGACCCGTTATACCTCAATTGGAGCCAATAAGGTCAAATCGGACTCATTATGACCCACACAGTCCCATTACGGCTAATTAGACTCGTTATGGAGACACAAACCCATTATATGCACTAAGACCAAGATGAACCAGTTACGAGTCACAACATACCACTTAGACCTGTTATACCTTATTTAGAGCCAATAAGGTCAAATTAGGCTCATTTTGACCCACTTAGTCTCATCACGACCAACCAGACTTAATAAGGAGACGTAAACCCATTATATCTAATAAGACCAAAATGAACCAATACCGAAGCAATACAGACCATTATGGCCCGTTATACCTCAAATAGAGCCATTAAGGTCAAATAGGACTCATTACGACCCACTTAGTCTAATTATGTACGATGAGGCTTGTTAAGGAGACACAAATCCCTTTCACCCACTAAGACCCAAAAGAACCAATACCGAAGAATTACGGACCACTATGACCCATTATGCCTCCATTAGAGCGAACAATGTCAAATCGGACTCAGTTTCACCCACTGAGTCCTATTACGACCAATTAGACTCGTTAAGGAGACACAAACCCATTATACCCACTAAGCCTAAAATGAACCAATAGTGACACATTACGAACCACTATGACTCGTTATACCTCAATTAGAGCCAATAAGGTCAAATCTGACTCATTATGGCCCACTTAGTCTAATTATGAACAATGTGACTCCTTAAGGAGGCACAAATCCATTATAGCCACCAAGATCAAAATGAACCACTAACGAAGCATTACGGACCACTATGACCCGTTATACTTCAATTAGAGGCAATAAGGTCAAATCGGACTCATTATGACCCACATAGTCGTATTACGAACAATTAGACTCGTTAAGGGGACACAAACCTATTATACTCACTAAGACCAAAATGGACCAATTATGAGCCATTACGGACCAGTAAGATCCGTTATAAGTCAAGTAGAGCAAAAAGCTTCAAATCAGACTCATTATACCCACTAAGACCAAGTTGAACCAATTACGAGCCATTACGGACCCCTTAGACGTTATTCCTCATTTAGGGCCAATAAGTTCAAATCAGGGCTCATTTTGACCCACTTGACTCGTTATACCTCTATTAGAGCCCATAAAGTCCAATCGGGCTCATTTTGACCCATTTAGTCAAATTACGAACAATGAGACTTGGTAAGAAGACACAAAACCATTATACCCACTAAGACCAAAATGAACCAAAAACGAAGCATTATAGACAACTATGATTCGTTATACCTCAATTAGAGCCAATAAAGTTAAATCGGACTCATTATGGCCCACTTAGTCCTATTATTACCAATTAGACTCGGTAAGGAGACAAACCCATTATAACCACTAAGACCAAAATGAACCAATAATGACCCATTACGGATCACTTAGACCCGTTTTACCTCAATTAGAGCCAATAAGGTTAAATCAGACTCATTATGACCCACTTTGTCCCATTACGACCAATCAGGCTCAATAACGAGACAAAAACCCTCAGTTTCCGCTCAAAAAATCCAATTATACCCACGAAGACCAAAATGACCCCATAGCGAAGCATTTCAGACATTTATGACTCGTTTTTTTAGGGAAAACTCCGGCAATAATATAAAACGAAAACAAAAGAGTACGACACACCGCCAACAACCAAACGAAGAAACACAAAAACTTGGAAACAACCCCGTACCAAGCAACTAACAACCAAAATAAACACAACATAATAGACGCATATAACATCGAAAAAAGATGCGAAAAACCATCGGAGCTCCAAACACCAAAGCCGCAAAGCCAAAGCTAAGATTAGGTCGCTTCATAAGATATAAGACGAGATCTTCCCGTATCTCTTTGATGATCAGCTCCATATCACGCTTTTCATTACGGAACAAACGATTGTTCCGTTCTCGCCATATAAAGAAAACCGCAACCGCAATGTGGAGTTTCGGCCCCAGCCGATTGGGGAGCCGATTACCATCCGAAAGAGCCATCAAAACATCGTCCCAACGATCCGGCCAATCTTCAATATCCGCAAAAAACTTTATCCGCGTCCAAATTTCATTGGAAAATTGGCATTCAAAAATGCTTCGCTATGGGGTCATTTTGATCTTAGTGGGTATAATTGGATTTTTTGAGCGGAAACTGAGGGGTTTTGTCTCCTTATTGAGCATGATTGGTCGTAATGGGACAAAGTGGGTCAAAATGAGCCCTGATTTGAACTTATTGGCCCTAAATGAGGAATAACGTCTAAGGGGTCTGTAATGGCTCGTAATTGGTTCAACTTGGTCTTAGTGGGTATAATGAGTCTGATTTGAAGTTTTTTGCTCTACTTGACTTATAACGGATCTTAGTGGTCCGTAATGGCTCATAATTGGTTCATTTTGGTCTTAGTGAGTATAATAGGTTTGTGTCCCCTTAACGAGTCTAATTGTTCGTAGTACAACTAAGTGGGTCATAATGAGTCCGATTTGACCTTATTGCCTCTAATTGAAGTATAACGGGTCATAGTGGTCCGTAATGCTTCGTTAGTGGTTCATTTTGATCTTGGTGGCTATAATGGATTTGTGTCTCCTTAAGGAGTCACATTGTTCATAATTAGACTAAGTGGGCCATAATGAGTCAGATTTGACCTTATTGGCTCCAATTGAGGTATAACGGGTCGTAGTTGTCTTTAATGCTCGTTACTGGATCATTTTGGTCTTAGTGTGTATAATTGGTTTCTATCTCCTTAACAAGTCTTATTCTTCGTACTAGGACTAAATGGGCCTAAAAGAGTCTGATTTGACTTTAATGGCTCTAATTGAGCTATAATGGGTCATAGTGGTTCGAAATGCTGCAGCTATTGGGTCATTTTGGTCTTTGTGGGTATAATTGGTCGTAATGGGACTAAGTGGGTAATAATGACTCTAATTTGACCTTATTGGCTCTAATTGAGGTATAACGGGTGTAAGTTGTCCGTAATGGCTCATAATTGGTTCTTTTTTTTTCTTTGCGGGTATAATATGTTTGTGTCTCTCTAAGGAGTCTAATTGTTCGTAATAGGAGTATGTGGGTTTTTGTCTCGTTATTGAGCCTGATTGGTCGTAATGGGACAAAGTGGGTCATAATGAGTCTGATTTAACCTTATTGGCTCTAATTGAGGTAAAACAGGTCTAAGTGATCCATAATGGCTCATAATTGGTTCATTTTGGTCTTAGTGGGTATAATGGGTTTGTGTCTCCTTACCGAGTCTAATTGGTAATAATAGGACTAAGTGGGCCATAATGAGTCCGATTTAACTTTATTGTCTCTAATTGAGGTATAACGAATCATAGTTGTCTATAATGGTTCGTTTTTGGTTCATTTTGGTCTTAGTGGGTATAATGGTTTTGTGTCTTCTTACCAAGTCTCATTGTTCGTAATTTGACTAAGTGGGTCATAATGAGCACGATTGGACTTTATGGGCACTAATATAGGTATAACGAGTCATGGAGATCTGAAATTCTTCGCTATTAGTTCAATTTGGACTTAATGGGTATAATGGGTTTTTGTCTCCTTAATGAGCCTGATTGGTCATAATGGGACTAAGTGGGTCAAAATGAGCCCTGATTTGAACTTATTGGCCCTAAATGAGGAATAACGTCTAAGGGGTCCGTAATGGCTCGAAATTGGTTCAACTTGGTCTTAGTGGGTATAATGAGTCTGATTTGAAGTTTTTTGCTCTACTTGACTTATAACGGATCTTAGTGGTCCGTAATGGCTCATAATTGGTTCATTTTAGTCTTAGTGAGTATAATAGGTTTGTGTCCCCTTAACGAGTCTAATTGTTCGTAATACGACTATGTGGGTCATAATGAGTCTGATTTGACCTTATTGTCTCTAATTGAAGTATAACGGGTCATAGTGGTCCGTAATGCTTCGTTAGTGGTTCATTTTGATCTTTTTTTTTGAAAGGAGAAACTCCAGGCAAATTTATATGACAAAACCAAACAAAACAAAACAAGAGTAGCGCTACAGCCAAGCCCAGAAGGCAAAAAACTCACACAATAGCCCATACCACGCAACAATCAACCAGAACAGACACAAGCTAACCGACACAAAAAGCGAGCAAAAGAAGATACAAAAACAGAACACCACAACACAAACAGCCAAATCCCCGAAGATCTTCATAAAAACATAGTGCTAGTCATCACCAATAAGATGCCTGGACTTCAACTTCCAACTGAGCCGCATGCGAACCACGTCACGAATCTGAACCACAAGCTGATCAGTCGAACATCTAGTAGACCGGAAAAGGCGATCATTTCTCTCACGCCAAATAAAAAACACGGCAGCCGCAATGAATAAATTACGTTTTAGGAACTTAGGCGTTGTCGATAAATCAGAAAGTCTTCCGACAATTTGGTCCCAAGAGTTCGGCCAAGTCTCTATGTGCCCCAAAGCTTTGATCGCACTCCAAACCTGCGAAGAGTAAGAGCATTCGAAAAATAAGTGGTTATGAGAATCCATGCAAGATTCACACAACGAGCACCGAAGTTCCGCATTGGCGCTATCCCAAGATACCATGCGGTCTTGTGTAGTGAGCCGGCCATGACATGCCATCCATAAGCAAAAGGCATGCTTGGGAATAAACCCCTTGAACCACACCGAATTGGCCCAAGGAATAGTTGGAAGAAAGCCCACGAACACTTCATACGCCACCTTAACAGAAAAATCCACCATATTCCCATGCACATCTAACCACCTCCAATTATCCTCTTGAGATTGGTCAAGAACAGGCAAAGGAGAATTTTGAAGAAGATTATACCGATTTATCCACTCATTCGGCCAACCATTGGGGAAGCGATCAACCACATCAACAAGAGTGTCAAGTTGCGAGAACCCATTATCACTTAGAAACCGGTTTGAGATAAACGAAGAAAGCGTACCAATCGGCCCCCACCAATCCTCCCAAGCTCTCGTACGGGCACCGTTACCAACTATTATCTTCATATGAGCTCTAACAAAAGGACGCATATCCATAATCTTACGAATCATCCAAGACCACCTGGAACTCTTTCGGACCAACCAAAAGTGATCATCACGCAGACAATATAAGTAAACCCACCTTACCCATAACGAGGACCGTCGAGTGAGGATGTCCCACGAGTGCTTAGCAAGCATTGCCCGATTCCAAACCGTTAGCCGCCGAATACCTAAACCACCATTAGCAATCGGCCTACAAATCAAATCCCAAGCAACCTTGCATTTACCTCTAGAAGACTCACCTTGTGCCCAAAGAAACTTTCTGAATAACGCCTCCAATTTATGAATAACCCCCGACGGAAACAAGAAGGTAGACATCCAATATAATTGTAATGAAGCAAGAACCGAAAGAATCAACTGTCTTCTCCCAGCAAAGGACAGAAATTTATTCTTCCAATTATGAATACGAGCATGCACTTTAGAAATAAGTACATCAAAATCTGCCACTTTAAGCCGAACAGGGGAGAGAGGGACCCCCAAATATCTGATAGGAAAAATTCCATGGCGAAAAGGAAGACAATCAATAATAGCCAAACGCGATTGCTCAGAGACATTCCCAAAAAAAACCTCACTTTTTTCAAGGCGAGAGGCCTGATTTGGTCTTAAAAATATCTAAGGCTTTTTTGAGAACAAGAACCGAATCCACATCACCTCTTGTGAAAACAAACAAATCATCCGCAAAACACAAGTGGGTAATTTTTAGAACATCACAATCCTTATGGTACCCAAATTCGGCCGCCTCTTGGATACACTTCTTAAAGATCATAGAGAAACCTTCCATTATTATCGTGAATAAGTATGGCGACAAAGGGTCCCCTTGTCTTAGACCACGACCGCCTTTAAAAAAACCCCACGACTCCCCATTAACAGAAACCGAGAAGGACGTAGAAGTGACCATCTCCTTAATCCATCTAATAAGAGCCATATGAATTCCGAGCCCCTCCAACATAGCAAGCAAAAAATTCCAATCCACCATGTCATAAGCTTTTTGGATGTCAATTTTAAAAGCGCAACGAGGAGGGCCACTATCTCGTTGATACCCCGCAACAAGCTCATGTGCCATAAGAATATTATCAGAAATCTTACGGCCCGGTATAAACGCCGATTGCGTCTGACTAATTATACCATCCAGAAAGTCCTTCATACGGTTGACAATCATTTTACTAATAATCTTGTACATAATCGTACAACAAGATATGGGTCTAAACTCCGTCACCTTGGAAGCATTTGGGACTTTCGGAATTAAACAAAGTAGAGTATAGTTTAATTCCTTAGCAAGACCGCCACGATAAAAGAAATTATGAATAGCAAGACTAACCTCATTACCGATAATGCTCCAAGCTGCTTTAAAGAATTTAGCAGAAAAACCATCCGACCCCGGGGACTTATCATTACCGACTTGAGTAAGGGCCACTTTGATATCTTCATTTGTGAACGGTCTAATCATCACATTTGCATCACCAACCGAAAGCTTGGGAGCAAACTCAAATTCTTCCATATTCGGGTGAACCATAGGATCGGAATGCCCCAAAATATTTGTAAAGTGATCCACAAAAGCCGTAGGAACATCCTCCCCATAGTAAAAAATTCCATCACGATCACTCAGAAGTAATCCGATTACTATGCTTTTTCTCCTTGATCACATTATGGAAGAATTTGGTATTAAAATCTCCTTCATTAAGCCACGTCACCTTCGCCCGTTGCCTAGCATTAATCTCTTCATCATGGCAAGCACTAATATAAGCGCTCCTAAGGTGGCAAAGGTCTTCATGAAATGTATGGTTGCAAGGATCTGCGTCACACATTGATTGTGCAACATCAAGCTCCTTTTTTAAAAACGCAACCCTATCCGAGAGATTCCCGTACGAATTCTTCAACTTACGCTTTGGAGCCTTAATATTCTTAAGTTTCGACAAAACTTTGCCCATAAAAGAACCCTGCCTCGGAACATCCCAACCCTCCTTAACTGTCTGCAAAAACAAAGGGTGAGCAACAAGATAATTATCAAACTTAAAGCCCCATACCCTCTTCCGATTGCCCCCTTTAAAAGACAACATGGCTGGAGAATGATCCGAAATCCCTCTCGGATAAAACATCACTTCGGCATCTTGAAAACGCCGGAAAACTCAACATTCGCCATAATCCGATCAAGCTTGCGTCTTATCCCCCCTTCTTCACTTGGCTTTTGACACCAAGAGTATTGGATACCCACATACTTGACATCAAAAACCTCAACATCTTCGACAAAAGCTCCAAACTCCATCATATCTACGTTACGTCGAGAGGAACCACCCAAACCATCATGGGGAAACAACATAGTGTTGAAATCCCCCATGACACTCCAAGGCATATTCCCAATAAGAACTTTAAATCTTCGAAGGCCTGACCATAGCTCTCGTCGAGCTACATACGTGTTAGCACCATAGACAATTGACAAGAAAAACAGGTTAACATCCCCACTTAACCGAACTTGGCAATTCATGAATTGGGCATGAACCTCTAACACCATAATATCCATCAACCGAGCATCCCAAGCAAGAATAATGCGAGTACCAAACTCAGATACCGATTGATTGGACCTCCACTCCCACTTACCAAAAACACGACCACACACATCATCCAACGAATCTCTTTTCACATGGGATTCGATAATGGCACAACAACTAATATTGTTCAAGTGAATAAACTCCCGCACCTCCTTTTGTTTTAAGGTTCATTTTGATCTTGATGGCTATAATGGATTTGTGTCTCCTTAAGGAGTCACATTGTTCATAATTAGACTAAGTGGGCCATAATGAGTCCCATTTGACCTTATTTGCTCTAATTGAGGTATAACGAGTCATAGTGGTTCGTAATGTTTCACTATTGGTTCATTTTGGGCTTAGTGGGTATAATGGGTTTGTGTCTCCTTAACGAGTCTAATTGGTCGTAATAGGACTCAGTGGGTGAAACTTAGTCCGATTTGACATTGTTCGCTCTAATGGAGGCATAATGGGTCATAGTGGTGCGTAATTCTTCGCTATTGGTTCATTTGGGTCTTAGTGGGTGTAAGGGATTTGTGTCTCTTTAACAAGTCTCATCGTACATAATTAGACTAAGTGGGTCGTAATGAGTCCTATTTGACCTTAATGGCTCTATTTGAGGTATAACGGGCCATAATGGTCTGTATTGCTTCGGTATTGGTTCATTTTGGTCGTATTGGATGTAATGGGTTAACGTCTCCTTATTAAGTCTGATTGGTCGTGATGAGACTTAGTGGGTCAAAATGAGCCTAATTTGACCTTATTGGCTCTAAATAAGGTATAACAGGTCTAAGTGGTATGTTGTGACTCGTAACCGGTACATCTTGGTCTTAGTGCATATAATGGGTTTATGTCTCCATAACGAGTCTAATTAGCCGTAATGGGACTATGTGGGTCATAATGAGTACGATTTGACCTTATTGGCTCCAATTGAGGTATAACGGGTCGTAGTTATCTGTAATGCTCGTTATTGGATCATTTTGGTCTTAGTTTGTATAATTGGTTTGTGTCTCCTTAACGAGTCTTATTCTTCGTACTAGGACTAAATGGGTCTAAAAGAGTCTGATTTGACTTTAATGGCTCTAATTGAGCTATAACGGGTCATAGTGGTTCGAAATGCTGCAGCTATTGGGTCATTTTGGTCTTTGTGGGTATGATTGATCGTAATGGGACTAAGTGGGTAATAATGACTCTAATTTGACCTTATTGGCTCTAATTGAGGTATAACGGGTGTAAGTTGTCCGTAATGGCTCATAATGAGTATAATATGTTTGTGTGTCTCTAAGGAGTCTAATTGTTCGTAATAGGAGTATGTGGGTTTTTGTCTCCTTATTGAGCCTGATTGGTCGTAATGGGACAAAGTGGGTCATAATGAGTCTGATTTAACCTTATTGGCTCTAATTGAGGTAAAACGGGTCTAAGTGATCCATAATGGCTCATAATTGGTTCATTTTGGTCTTAGTGGGTATAATGGGTTTGTCTCCTTACCGAGTCTAATTGGTAATAATAGGACTAAGTGGGCCATAATGAGTCCGATTTAACTTTATTGTCTCTAATTGAGGTATAACGAATCATAGTTGTCTATAATGCTTCGTTTTTGGTTCATTTTGGTCTTAGTGGGTATAATGGTTTTGTGTCTTCTTACCAAGTCTCATTGTTCGTAATTTGACTAAGTGGGTCATAATGAGCCCGATTGGACTTTATGGGCTCTAATAGAGGTATAACGAGTCATGGAGATCTGAAATTCTTCGCTATTAGTTCATTTTGGTCTTAATGGGTATAATGGGATTTTGTCTTCTTATTGAGCCTGATTGGTCGTAATGGGACAAAGTGGGTCATAATGAGTCTAATTTAACCTTATTGGCTCTAATTGAGGTAAAATGGGTCTAAGTGATCCGTAATGGCTCATTATTGGTTCATTTTGGTCTTAGTGGTTATAATGGGTTTGTGTCTCCTTACCGAGTCTAATTGGTAATAATAGGACTAAGTGGGCCATAATGAGTTTGATTTAACTTTATTGGCTCTAATTGAGGTATAACGAATCATAGTTGTCTATAATGCTTCGTTTTTGGTTCATTTTGGTCTTAGTGGGTATAATGGTTAGTCTTTTTACCAAGTCTCATTGTTCGTAATTTGACTAAATGGGTCATAATGAGCCCGATTGGACTTTATGGACTGTAATAAAGGTATAACGAGTCATGGAGATCTGAAATTCTTCGCTATTAGTTCATTTTGGTCTTAATGGGTATAATGGGTTTTTGTCTCCTTAATGAGCCTGATTGGTCGTAATGGGACTAAGTGGGTCAAAATGAGCCCTGATTTGAACTTATCGGCCCTAAATGAGGAATAACGTCTAAGGGGTCCGTAATGGCTCGTAATTGGTTCAACTTGGTCTTAGTGGGTATAATGAGTCTGATTTGAAGTTTTTTGCTCTACTTGACTTATAACGGATCTTAGTGGTCCGTAATGGCTCATAATTGGTCCATTTTGGTCTTAGTGAGTATAATAGGTTTGTGTCCCCTTAACGAGTCTAATTGTTCGTAATACGACTATGTGGGTCATAATGAGTCCGATTTGACCTTATTGCCTCTAATTGAAGTATAACGGGTCATAGTGGTCCGTAATGCTTCGTTAGTGGTTCATTTTGATCTTGGTGGCTATAATGGATTTGTGTCTCCTTAAGGAGTCACATTGTTCATAATTAGACTAAGGTGCCGTTTGTTTTTTAAGAGGTCTAAACTCTGAAGTCTTATTTTAGTTATGATTAATAAGAGGTGGTGTGTAAAAATGTCTGAACGATTCAGACTTAAGAGCCATTAAGAGGTTTTTTAAAAAAAACAAACAACCCCTAAGTGGGCCATAATGAGTCCGATTTGACCTTATTGGCTCTAATTGAGGTATAACGAGTCATAGTGGTTCGTAATGTTTCACTATTGGTTCATTTTGGGCTTAGTGGGTATAATGGGTTTGTGTCTCCTTAACGAGTCTAATTGGTCGTAATAGGACTCAGTGGGTGAAACTGAGTCCGATTTGGCATTGTTGGCTCTAATGGAGGCATAATGGGTCATAGTGGTCCGTAATTCTTCGTTATTGGTTCATTTTGGTCTTAGTGGGTATAATGGGTTTGTGTCTCCTTACCGAGTCTAATTGGTAATAATAGGACTAAGTGGGCCATAATGAGTCCGATTTAACTTTATTGTCTCTAATTGAGGTATAACGAATCATAGTTGTCTATAATGCTTCGTTTTTGGTTCATTTTGGTCTTAGTGGGTATAATGGTTTTGTGTCTTCTTACCAAGTCTCATTGTTCGTAATTTGACTAAGTGGGTCATAATGAGCCCGATTGGACTTTATGGGCTCTAATAGAGGTATAACGAGTCATGGAGATCTGAAATTCTTCGCTATTAGTTCAATTTGGACTTAATGGGTATAATGGGTTTTTGTCTCCTTAATGAGCCTGATTGGTCGTAATGGGACTAAGTGGGTCAAAATGAGCCCTGATTTGAACTTATTGGCCCTAAATGAGGAATAACGTCTAAGGGGTCCGTAATGGCTCGAAATTGGTTCAACTTGGTCTTAGTGGGTATAATGAGTCTGATTTGAAGTTTTTTGCTCTACTTGACTTATAACGGATCTTAGTGGTCCGTAATGGCTCATAATTGGTTCATTTTGGTCTTAGTGAGTATAATAGGTTTGTGTCCCCTTAACGAGTCTAATTGTTCGTAATACGACTATGTGGGTCATAATGAGTCTGATTTGACCTTATTATCTCTAATTGAAGTATAACGGGTCATAGTGGTCCGTAATGCTTCGTTAGTGGTTCATTTTGATCGTGATGGCTATAATGGATTTGTGTCTCCTTAAGGAGTCACATTGTTCATAATTAGACTAAGTGGGCCATAATGAGTCCCATTTGACCTTATTTGCTCTAATTGAGGTATAACGAGTCATAGTGGTTCGTAATGTTTCACTATTGGTTCATTTTGGGCTTAGTGGGTATAATGGGTTTGTGTCTCCTTAACGAGTCTAATTGGTCGTAATAGGACTCAGTGGGTGAAACTGAGTCCGATTTGACATTGTTCGCTCTAATGGAGGCATAATGGGTCATAGTGGTGCGTAATTCTTCGCTACTGGTTCATTTGGGTCTTAGTGGGTGTAAGGGATTAGTGTCTCTTTAACAAGTCTCATCGTACATAATTTGACTAAGTGGGTCGTAATGAGTCCTATTTGACCTTAATGGCTCTATTTGAGGTATAACGGGCCATAATGGTCTGTATTGCTTCGGTATTGGTTCATTTTGGTCGTATTGGATGTAATGGGTTAACGTCTCCTTATTAAGTCTGATTGGTCGTGATGAGACTTAGTGGGTCAAAATGAGCCTAATTTGACCTTATTGGCTCTAAATAAGGTATAACAGGTCTAAGTGGTATGTTGTGACTCGTAACTGGTACATCTTGGTCTTAGTGCATATAATGGGTTTGTGTCTCCATAACGAGTCTAATTAGCCGTAATGGGACTATGTGGGTCATAATGAGTACGATTTGACCTTATTGGCTCCAATTGAGGTATAACGGGTCGTAGTTATCTGTAATGCTCGTTATTGGATCATTTTGGTCTTAGTGTGTATAATTGGTTTGTGTCTCCTTAACGAGTCTTATTCTTCGTACTAGGACTAAATGGGTCTAAAAGAGTCTGATTTGACTTTAATGGCTCTAATTGAGCTATAACGGGTCATAGTGGTTCGAAATGCTGCAGCTATTGGGTCATTTTGGTCTTTGTGGGTATGATTGGTCGTAATGGGACTAAGTGGGTAATAATGACTCTAATTTGACCTTATTGGCTCTAATTGAGGTATAACGGGTGTAAGTTGTCCGTAATGGCTCATAATTGGTTCTTTTTTTTTCTTTGCGGGTATAATATGTTTGTGTGTCTCTATGGAGTCTAATTGTTCGTAATAGGAGTATGTGGGTTTTTGTCTCCTTATTGAGCCTGATTGGTCGTAATGGGACAAAGTGGGTCATAATGGGTCTGATTTAACCTTATTGGCTCTAATTGAGGTAAAACGGGTCTAAGTGATCCATAATGGCTCATAATTGGTTCATTTTGGTCTTAGTGGGTATAATGGGTTTGTCTCCTTACCGAGTCTAATTGGTAATAATAGGACTAAGTGGGCCATAATGAGTCCGATTTAACTTTATTGTCTCTAATTGAGGTATAACAAATCATAGTTGTCTATAATGCTTCGTTTTTGGTTCATTTTGGTCTTAGTGGGTATAATGGTTTTGTGTCTTCTTACCAAGTCTCATTGTTCGTAATTTGACTAAGTGGGTCATAATGAGCCCGATTGGACTTTATGGGCTCTAATAGAGGTATAACGAGTCATGGAGATCTGAAATTCTTCGCTATTAGTTCATTTTGGTCTTAATGGGTATAATGAGTTTTTGTCTTCTTATTTAGCCTGATTGGTCGTAATGGGACAAAGTGGGTCATAATGAGTCTAATTTAACCTTATTGGCTCTAATTGAGGTAAAATGGGTCTAAGTGATCCGTAATGGCTCATTATTGGTTCATTTTGGTCTTAGTGGTTATAATGGGTTTGTGTCTCCTTACCGAGTCTAATTGGTAATAATAGGACTAAGTGGGCCATAATGAGTTCGATTTAACTTTATTGGCTCTAATTGAGGTATAACGAATCATAGTTGTCTATAATGCTTCGTTTTTGGTTCATTTTGGTCTTAGTGGGTATAATGGTTAGTCTTCTTACCAAGTCTCATTGTTCGTAATTTGACTAAATGGGTCATAATGAGCCCGATTGGACTTTATGGACTGTAATAAAGGTATAACGAGTCATGGTGATCTGAAATTCTTCGCTATTAGTTCATTTTGGTCTTAATGGGTATAATGGGTTTTTGTCTCCTTAATGAGCCTGATTGGTCGTAATGGGACTAAGTGGGTCAAAATGAGCCCTGATTTGAACTTATCGGCCCTAAATGAGGAATAACGTCTAAGGGGTCCGTAATGGCTCGTAATTGGTTCAACTTGGTCTTAGTGGGTATAATGAGTCTGATTTGAAGTTTTTTGCTCTACTTGACTTATAACGGATCTTAGTGGTCCGTAATGGCTCATAATTGGTCCATTTTGGACTTAGTGAGTATAATAGGTTTGTGTCCCGTTAACGAGTCTAAATGTTCGTAATACGACTATGTGGGTCATAATGAGTCCGATTTGACCTTATTTCCTCTAACTGAAGTATAACGGGTCATAGTGGTCCATAATGCTTTGTTAGTGGTTCATTTTGATCTTGGTGGCTATAATCGATTTGTGTCTCCTTAAGGAGTCACATTGTTCATAATTAGACTAAGGTGCCGTTTGTTTTTTAAGAGGTCTAAACTCTGAAGTCTTATTTTAGTTATGATTAATAAGAGATGGTGTGTAAAAATGTCTGAACGATTCAGACTTAAGAGCCATTAAGAGGTTTTTAAAAAAAAACAAACAACCCCTAAGTGGGCCATAATGAGTCCGATTTGACCTTATTGGCTCTAATTGAGGTATAACGAGTCCTAGTGGTTCGTAATGTTTCACTATTGGTTCATTTTGGGCTTAGTGGGTATAATGGGTTTGTGTCTCCTTAACAAGTCTAATTGGTCGTAATAGGACTCAGTGGGTGAAACTGAGTCCGATTTGGCATTGTTGGCTCTAATGGAGGCATAATGGGTCATAGTGGTCCGTAATTCTTCGCTATTGGTTCATTTTGGTCTTAGTGGGTGTAATGGGTTTGTGTCTCCTTACCGAGTCTAATTGGTAATAATAGGACTAAGTGGGCCATAATGAGTCCGATTTAACTTTATTGTCTCTAATTGAGGTATAACGAATCATAGTTGTCTATAATGCTTCGTTTTTGGTTCATTTTGGTCTTAGTGGGTATAATGGTTTTGTGTCTTCTTACCAAGTCTCATTGTTCGTAATTTGACTAAGTGGGTCATAATGAGCCCGATTGGACTTTATGGGCTCTAATAGAGGTATAACGAGTCATGGAGATCTGAAATTCTTCGCTATTAGTTCAATTTGGACTTAATGGGTATAATGGGTTTTTGTCTCCTTAATGAGCCTGATTGGTCGTAATGGGACTAAGTGGGTCAAAATGAGCCCTGATTTGAACTTATTGGCCCTAAATGAGGAATAACGTCTAAGGGGTCCGTAATGGCTCGAAATTGGTTCAACTTGGTCTTAGTGGGTATAATGAGTCTGATTTGAAGTTTTTTGCTCTACTTGACTTATAACGGATCTTAGTGGTCCGTAATGGCTCATAATTGGTTCATTTTAGTCTTAGTGAGTATAATAGGTTTGTGTCCCCTTAACGAGTCTAATTGTTCGTAATACGACTATGTGGGTCATAATGAGTCTGATTTGACCTTATTGTCTCTAATTGAAGTATAACGGGTCATAGTGGTCCGTAATGCTTCGTTAGTGGTTCATTTTGATCGTGATGGCTATAATGGATTTGTGTCTCCTTAAGGAGTCACATTGTTCATAATTAGACTAAGTGGGCCATAATGAGTCTCATTTGACCTTATTTGCTCTAATTGAGGTATAACGAGTCATAGTGGTTCGTAATGTTTCACTATTGGTTCATTTTGGGCTTAGTGGGTATAATGGGTTTGTGTCTCCTTAACGAGTCTAATTGGTCGTAATAGGACTCAGTGGGTGAAACTGAGTCCGATTTGACATTGTTCGCTCTAATGGAGGCATAATGGGTCATAGTGGTGCGTAATTCTTCGCTACTGGTTCATTTGGGTCTTAGTGGGTGTAAGGGATTAGTGTCTCTTTAACAAGTCTCATCGTACATAATTAGACTAAGTGGGTCGTAATGAGTCCTATTTGACCTTAATGGCTCTATTTGAGGTATAACGGGCCATAATGGTCTGTATTGCTTCGGTATTGGTTCATTTTGGTCGTATTGGATGTAATGGGTTAACGTCTCCTTATTAAGTCTGATTGGTCGTGATGAGACTTAGTGGGTCAAAATGAGCCTAATTTGACCTTATTGGCTCTAAATAAGGTATAACAGGTCTAAGTGGTATGTTGTGACTCGTAACTGGTACATCTTGGTCTTAGTGCATATAATGGGTTTGTGTCTCCATAACGAGTCTAATTAGCCGTAATGGGACTATGTGGGTCATAATGAGTCCGATTTGACCTTATTGGCTCCAATTGAGGTATAACGGGTCGTAGTTATCTGTAATGCTCGTTATTGGATCTTTTTGGTCTTAGTGTGTATAATTGGTTTGTGTCTCCTTAACGAGTCTTATTCTTCGTACTAGGACTAAATGGGTCTAAAAGAGTCTGATTTGACTTTAATGGCTCTAATTGAGCTATAACGGGTCATAGTGGTTCGAAATGCTGCAGCTATTGGGTCATTTTGGTCTTTGTGGGTATGATTGGTCGTAATGGGACTAAGTGGGTAATAATGACTCTAATTTGACCTTATTGGCTCTAATTGAGGTATAACGGGTGTAAGTTGTCCGTAATGGCTCATAATTGGTTCTTTTTTTTTCTTTGCGGGTATAATATGTTTGTGTGTCTCTAAGGAGTCTAATTGTTCGTAATAGGAGTATGTGGGTTTTTGTCTCCTTATTGAGCCTGATTGGTCGTAATGGGACAAAGTGGGTCATAATGGGTCTGATTTAACCTTATTGGCTCTAATTGAGGTAAAACGGGTCTAAGTGATCCATAATGGCTCATAATTGGTTCATTTTGGTCTTAGTGGGTATAATGGGTTTGTCTCCTTACCGAGTCTAATTGGTAATAATAGGACTAAGTGGGCCATAATGAGTTCGATTTAACTTTATTGGCTCTAATTGAGGTATAACGAATCATAGTTGTCTATAATGCTTCGTTTTTGGTTCATTTTGGTCTTAGTGGGTATAATGGTTAGTCTTCTTACCAAGTCTCATTGTTCGTAATTTGACTAAATGGGTCATAATGAGCCCGATTGGACTTTATGGACTGTAATAAAGGTATAACGAGTCATGGAGATCTGAAATTCTTCGCTATTAGTTCATTTTGGTCTTAATGGGTATAATGGGTTTGTCTCCTTAATGAGCCTGATTGGTCGTAATGGGACTAAGTGGGTCAAAATGAGCCCTGATTTGAACTTATCGGCCCTAAATGAGGAATAACGTCTAAGGGGTCCGTAATGGCTCGTAATTGGTTCAACTTGGTCTTAGTGGGTATAATGAGTCTGATTTGAAGTTTTTTGCTCTACTTGACTTATAACGGATCTTAGTGGTCCGTAATGGCTCATAATTGGTCCATTTTGGACTTAGTGAGTATAATAGGTTTGTGTCCCCTTAACGAGTCTAAATGTTCGTAATACGACTATGTGGGTCATAATGAGTCCGATTTGACCTTATTGCCTCTAATTGAAGTATAACGGGTCATAGTGGTCCGTAATGCTTCGTTAGTGGTTCATTTTGATCTTGGTGGCTATAATGGATTTGTGTCTCCTTAAGGAGTCACATTGTTCATAATTAGACTAAGGTGCCGTTTGTTTTTTAAGAGGTCTAAACTCTGAAGTCTTATTTTAGTTATGATTAATAAGAGATGGTGTGTAAAAATGTCTGAACGATTCAGACTTAAGAGCCATTAAGAGGTTTTTAAAAAAAAACAAACAACCCCTAAGTGGGCCATAATGAGTCCGATTTGACCTTATTGGCTCTAATTGAGGTATAACGAGTCATAGTGGTTCGTAATGTTTCACTATTGGTTCATTTTGGGCTTAGTGGGTATAATGGGTTTGTGTCTCCTTAACGAGTCTAATTGGTCGTAATAGGACTCAGTGGGTGAAACTGAGTCCGATTTGGCATTGTTGGCTCTAATGGAGGTATAACGAGTCATGGAGATCTGAAATTCTTCGCTATTAGTTCAATTTGGACTTAATGGGTATAATGGGTTTTTGTCTCCTTAATGAGGCCTGATTGGTCGTAATTTGACTAAGTGGGTCAAAATGAGACTGATTTGAACTCATTGGCCCTAAATGAGGAATAACGTCTAAGGGGTCCGTAATGGCTCGTAATTGGTTCAACTTGGTTTTAGTGGTTATAATGAGTCTGATTGGAAGTTTTTTTGCTCTACTTGACTTATAACGGATCTTAGTGGTCCGTAGTGGCTCATAATTGGTTCATTTTGGTCTTAGTGAGTATAATAGGTTTGTGTCCCCTTAACGAGTCTAATTGTTCGTAATACGACTATGTGGGTCACAATGAGTCCTATTTGACCTTAATGGCTCTATTTGAGGTATAACGGGCCATAATGGTCTGTATTGCTTCGGTATTGGTTCATTTTGGTCTTATTGGATATAATGGGTTTACGTCTCCTTATTAAGTCTGATTGGTCGTGATGAGACTAAGTAGGTCAAAATTAGCCTAATTTGACCTTATTGGCTCTAAATAAGGTATAACAGGTCTAAGTGGTATGTTGTGACTCGTAACTGGTTCATCTTGGTCTTAGTGGGTATAATGGGTTTGTGTCTCCTTACCGAGTCTAATTGGTAATAATTGGACTAAGTGGGCCATAATAAGTCTGATTTAACTTTATTGGCTCTAATTGAGGTATAACGAATCATAGTTGTCTATAATGCTTCGTTTTTGGTTTATTTTGGTCTTAGTGGGTAAAATGGTTTTGTGTCTTCTTACCAAGTCTCATTGTTCGTAGTTTGACTAAGTGGGTCAAAATGAGCCCTGATTTGAACTTATTGGCCCTAAATGAGGGGTAACGTCTAAGGGGTCCGTAAAGGCTCGTAATTGGTTCCACTTGGTCTTAGTGGGTATAATGAGCCTGATTTGAAGTTTTTTGCTCTACTTGACTTATAACGGATTTTAGTGGTCCGTAATGGCTCATAATTGGTCCATTTTGGTCTTAGTGAGTATAATAGGTTTGTGTCCCCTTAACGAGTCTAATTGTTCGTAATACGACTATGTGGGTCACAATGAGTCCGATTTGACCTTATTGCCTCTAATTGAAGTATAACGGGTCATTGTGGTCCGTAATGCTTCGTTAGTGGTTCATTTTTATCTTGGTGGCTATAATGGATTTTTGTCTCCTTAAGGAGTCACATTGTTCATAATTAGATTAAGTGGGCCATATTGAGTCCGATTTGACCTTATTGGCTCTAATTGAGGTATAACGAGTCATAGTGGTTCGTAATGTTTCACTATTGGTTCATTTTGGGCTTAGTGGGTATAATGGGTTTGTGTCTCCTTAACGAGTCTAATTGGTCGTAATAGGACTCAGTGGGTGAAACTGTGTCCGATTTGACATTTTTTTCTCTAATGGAGGCATAATGGGTCATACTGGTCCGTAATTCTTCGCTATTGGTTCATTTAGGTCTTAGTGGGTGTAAGGGATTTGTGTCTCCTTAAGGAGTCACATTGTTCATAATTAGACTAAGGTGTCGTTTGTTTTTTAAGAGGTCTAAACTCTGAAGTCTTATTTTTGTTATAATTAATAAGAGGTGGTGTGTAAAAACGTCTGAACGATTCAGACTTAAGAGCCATTAAGAGGTTTTTTAAAAAAAACAAACAACCCCTAAGTGGGCCATATTGAGTCCGATTTGACCTTATTGGCTCTAAATGAGGTATAACGAGTCATAGTGGTTCGTTATGTTTCACTATTGGTTCATTTTGGGCTTAGTGGGTATAATGGGTTTGTGTCTCCTTAACGAGTCTAATTGGTCGTAATAGGACTCTGTGGGTGAAACTGAGTCCGATTTGACATTGTTGGCTCTAATGGAGGCATAATGGGTCATAGTGGTCCGTAATTCTACGCTATTGGTTCATTTGGGTCTTAGTGGGTGAAAGGGATTTGTGTCTCCTTAACAAGTCTCATCGTACATAATTAGACTAAGTGGGTCGTAATGAGTTCTATTTGACCTTAATGGCTCTATTTGAGGTATAACGGGCCATAATGGTCTGAATTGCTTCGGTATTGGTTCATTTTGGTCTTATTGGATATAATGGGTTTACGTCTCCTTATTAAAAGTCTGATTGGTCGTGATGAGACTAAGTAGGTCAAAATGAGCCTAATTTGACCTTATTGGCTCTAAATAAGGTATAACAGGTCTAAGTGGTATGTTGTGACTCGTAACTGGTTCATCTTGGTCTTAGTGGGTATAATGGGTTTGTGTCTCCTTACCGAGTCTAATTGGTAATAATTGGACTAAGTGGGCCATAATGAGTCCGATTTAACTTTATTGGCTCTAATTGAGGTATAACGAATCATAGTTGTCTATAATGCTTCGTTTTTGGTTTATTTTGGTCTTAGTGGGTATAATGGTTTTGTGTCTTCTTACCAAGTCTCATTGTTCGTAATTTAACTAAGTGGGTAAAAATGAGCCCTGATTTGAACTTATTGGCCCTAAATGAGGAGTAACGTCTAAGGGGTCCGTAAAGGCTCGTAATTGGTTCAACTTGGTCTTAGTGGGTATATTGAGCCTGATTTGAAGTTTTTTGCTCTACTTGACTTATAACGGATCTTAGTGGTCCGTAATGGCTCATAATTGGTCCATTTTGGTCTTAGTAGGAATAATAGGTTTGTGTCCCCTTAACGAGTCTAATTGTTCGTAATACGACAATGTGGGTCATAATGAGTCCGATTTGACCTTATTGCCTCTAATTGAAGTATAACGGGTCATTGTGGTACGTAATGCTTCGTTAGTGGTTCATTTTGATTAGACTAAGTGGGCCATATTGAGTCCTTAAGGATTTTTGTCTCCTTAAGGAGTCACATTGTTCATAATTAGACTAAGTGGGCCATATTGAGTCCGATTTGACCTTATTGTCTCTAATTGAGGTATAACGAGTCATAGTGGTTCGTAATGTTTCACTATTGGTTCATTTTGGGCTTAGTGGGTATAATGGGTTTGTGTCTCCTTAACGAGTCTAATTGGTTGTAATAGGACTCAGTGGGTGAAACTTAGTCCGATTTGACATTGTTCGCTCTAATGGATTGTGTCTCTTTAACAAGTCTCATCGTACATAATTAGACTAAGTGGGTCGTAATGAGTCCTATTTGACCTTAATGGCTCTATTTGAGGTATAACGGGCCATAATGGTCTGTATTGCTTCGGTTTTGGTTCATTTTGGTCGTATTGGATGTAATGGGTCAACGTCTCCTTATTAAGTCTGATTGGTCGTGATGAGATTAAGTGGGTCAAAATGAGCCTAATTTGACCTTATTGGCTCTAAATAAGGTATAACAGGTCTAAGTGGTATGTTGTGACTCGTAACTGGTACATCTTGGTCTTAGTATATAATGGGTTTGTGTCTCCATAACGAGTCTAATTAGCCGTAATGGGACTATGTGGGTCATAATGAGTACGATTTGACCTTATTGGCTCCAATTGAGGTATAACGGGTCGTAGTTATCTGTAATGCTCGTTATTGGATCATTTTGGTCTTAGTGTGTATAATTGGTTTGTGTCTCCTTAACGAGTCTTATTCTTCGTACTAGGACTAAATGGGTCTAAAAGAGTCTGATTTGACTTTAATGGCTCTAATTGAGCTATAACAGGTCATAGTGGTTCGAAATGCTACAGCTATTTGGTCATTTTGGTCTTTGTGGGTATGATTGGTCGTAATGGGACTAAGTGGGTAATAATGACTCTAATTTGACCTTATTGGCTCTAATTGAGGTATAACGGGTGTAAGTTGTCCGTAATGGCTCATAATTGGTTCTTTTTTTTTTTCTTTGCGGGTATAATATGTTTGTGTCTCTCTAAGGAGTTTAATTGTTCGTAATAGGAGTATGTGGGTTTTTGTCTCCTTATTGAGCCTATTGGTCGTAATGAGACAAAGTGGGTCATAATGAGTCTGATTTAACCTTATTGGCTCTAATTGAGGTAAAACGGGTCTAAGTGATCCATAATGGCTCATAATTGGTTCATTTTGGTCTTAGTGGGTATAATGGGTTTGTCTCCTTACCGAGTCTAATTGGTAATAGTAGGACTAAGTGGGCCATAATGAGTCCGATTTAACTTTATTGTCTCTAATTGAGGTATAACGAATCATAGTTGTCTATAATGCTTCGTTTTTGGTTCATTTTGGTCTTAGTGGGTATAATGGTTTTGTGTCTTCTTACCAAGTCTCATTGTTCGTAATTTGAATAAGTGGGTCATAATGAGCCCGATTGGAGTTTATGGGCTCTAATAGAGGTATAACGAGTCATGGAAATCTGAAATTCTTCGCTATTAGTTCATTTTGGTCTTAATGGGTATAATGGATTTTTGTCTCCTTAATGAGCCTGATTGGTCGTAATGGGACTAAGTGGGTCAAAATGAGCCCTGATTTGAACTTATTGGCCCTAAATGAGGAATAACGTCTAAGGGGTCCGTAATGGCTCGTAATTGGTTCAACTTCGTCTTAGTGGGTAGAATGAGTCTGATTTGAAGTTTTTTGCTCTACTTGACTTATAACGGATCTTAGTGGTCCGTAATGGCTCATAATTGGTTCATTTTAGTCTTAGTGAGTATAATAGGTTTGTGTCCCCTTAACGAGTCTAATTGTTCGTAATACGACTATGTGGGTCATAATGAGTCTGATTTGACCTTATTGTCTCTAATTGAAGTATAACGGGTCATAGTGGTCCGTAATGCTTCGTTAGTGGTTCATTTTGATCTTGATGGCTATAATGGATTTGTGTCTCCTTAAGGAGTCACATTGTTCATAATTAGACTAAGTGGTCCATAATGAGTCCCATTTGACCTAATTGGCTGTAATTGAGGTATAACGAGTCATAGTGGTTCGTAATGTTTCACTATTGGTTCATTTTGGGCTTAGTGGGTATAATGGGTTTGTGTCTCCTTAACGAGTCTAATTGGTCGTAATAGGACTCAGTGGGTGAAACTGAGTCCGATTTGACATTGTTCGCTCTAATGGAGGCATAATGGGTCATAGTGGTGCGTAATTCTTCGCTATTGGTTCATTTGGGTCTTAGTGGGTGTAAGGGATTTGTGTCTCTTTAACAAGTCTCATCGTACATAATTAGACTAAGTGGGTCGTAATGAGTCCTATGTGACCTTAATGGCTCTATTTGAGGTATAACGGGCCATAATGGTCTGTATTGCTTCGGTATTGGTTCATTTTGGTCGTATTGGATGTAATGGCTTAACGTCTCCTTATTAAGTCTGTTTGGTCGTGATGAGACTAAGTGGGTCAAAATGAGCCTAATTTGACCTTATTGGCTCTAAATAAGGCATAACAGGTCTACGTGGTATGTTGTGACTCGTAAATGGTACATCTTGGTGTTAGTGCATATAATGGGTTTGTGTCTCCATAACGAGTCTAATTAGCCGTAATGGGACTATGTGGGTCATAATGAGTACGATTTGACCTTATTGGCTCCAATTGAGGTATAACGGGTCGTAGTTATCTATAATGCTCGTTATTGGACCATTTTGGTCTTAGTGTGTATAATTGGTTTGTGTCTCCTTAACGAGTCTTATTCTTCGTACTAGGACTAAATGGGTCTAAAAGAGTCTGATTTGACTTTAATGGCTCTAATTGAGCTATAAAGGGTCATAGTGGTTCGAAATGCTGCAGCTATTGGGTCATTTTGGTCTTTGTGGGTATGATTGGTCGTAATGGGACTAAGTGGGTAATAATGACTCTAATTTGACCTTATTGGCTCTAATTGAGGTATAACGGGTGTAAGTTGTCCGTAATGGCTCATAATTGGTTTTTTTTTCTTAGCGAGTATAATATGTTTGTGTCTCTCTAAGGAGTCTAATTGTTCGTAATAGGAGTATGGGTTTTTGTCTCCTTATTGCCCAGGATTGGTCGTAATGGGACAAAGTGGGTCATAATGAGTCTGATTTAACCTTATTGGCTCTAATTGAGGTAAAACGGGTCTAAGTGATCCATAATGGCTCATAATTGGTTCATTTTGGTCTTAGTGGGTATAATGGGTTTGTCTCCTTACCGAGTCTAATTGGTAATAATAGGACTAAGTGGGCCATAATGAGTCCGATTTAACTTTATTGTCTCTAATTGAGGTATAACGAATCATAGTTGTCTATAATGCTTCGTTTTTGGTTCATTTTGGTCTTAGTGGGTATAATGGTTTTGGGTCTTCTTACCAAGTCTCATTGTTCGTAATTTGACTAAGTGGGTCATAATGAGCCCGATTGGACTTTATGGGCTCTAATAGAGGTATAACGAGTCATGGAGATCTGAGTCCGATTTGGAATTGTTGGCTATAATGGAGGCATAATAGGTCATAGTGGTCCGTAATTCTTCGCTATTGGTTCATTTGGGTCTTAGTGGTTATAATGGGTTTGTGTCTCCTTACCGAGTCTAATTGGTAATAATAGGACTAAGTGGGCCATAATGAGTTCGATTTAACTTTAATGGCTCTAATTGAGGTATAACGAATCATAGTTGTCTATAATGATTCTTACCAAGCTCATTGTTCGTAATTTTACTAAATGGGTCATAATGTGCCCGATTGGACTTTATGGGCTGTAATAGAGGTATAACGAGTCATGGAGATCTGAAATTCTTCGCTATTAGTTCATTTTGGTCTTAATGGGTATAATGGGTTTTTGTCTCCTTAATGAGGCCTGATTGGTCGTAATTTGACTAAGTGGGTCAAAATGAGAATGATTTGAACTTATTGGCCCTAAATGAGGAATAACGTCTAAGGGGTCCGTAATGGCTCGTAATTGGTTCAACTTGGTTTTAGTGGTTATAATGGGTCTGATTTGAAGTTTTTTTGCTCTACTTGACTTATCACGGATCTTAGTGGTCCGTAATGGCTCATAATTGGTTCATTTTGGTCTTAGTGAGTATAATAGGTTTGTGTCCCCTTAACGAGTCTAATTGTTCGTAATACGACTATGTTAGTCATCATGAGTCCGATTTGACCTTATTGCCTCTAATTGAAGTATAACGGGTCATTGTGGTCCGTATGCTTCGTTAGTGGTTCATTTTGATCTTGGTGGCTATAATGGATTTTTGTCTCCTTAAGGAGTCACATTGTTCGTAATTAGACTAAGTGGGCCATATTGAGTCCGGTTTGACCTTATTGGCTCTAATTGAGGTATAACGAGTCATAGTGGTTCGTAATGTTTCACTATTGGTTCATTTTGGGCTTAGTGGGTATAATGGGTTTGTGTCTCCTTAACGAGTCTAATTGATCGTAATAGGACTCAGTGGGTGAAACTTAGTCCGATTTGACATTTTTTCCTCTAATGGAGGCATAATGGGTCATAGTGGTCCGTAATTCTTAACTATTGGTTCATTTGGGTCTTAGTGGGTGTAAGGGATTTGTGTCTCCTTAAGGAGTCACATTGTTCATAATTAGACTAAGGTGCCGTTTGTTTTTTAAGAGGTCTAAACTCTGAAGTCTTATTTTAGTTATGATTAATAAGAGGTGGTGTGTAAAAACGTCTGAACGATTCAGACTTAAGAGCCATTAAGAGGGTTTGTAAAAAAAAAAAACAACCCCTAAGTGGGCCATATTGAGTCCGATTTGACCTTATTGGCTCTAAATGAGGTATAACGAGTCATAGTGGTTCGTAATGTTTCACTATTGGTTCATTTTGTGCTTAGTGGGTATAATGGGTTTGTGTCTCCTTAACGAGTCTAATTGGTCGTAATAGGACTCAGTGGGTGAAACTGAGTCCGATTTGACATTGTTGGCTCTAATGGAGGCATAATGGGTCATAGTGGTCCGTAATTCTTCGCTATTGGTTCATTTGGGTCTTAGTGGGTGAAAGGGATTTGTGTCTCCTTAACAAGTCTCATCGTACATAATTAGACTAAGTGGGTCGTAATGAGTCCTATTTGACTTTAATGGCTCTATTTGAGGTATAACGGGCCATAATGGTCTGTATTGCTTCGGTATTGGTTCATTTTGGTCTTATTGGATATAATGGGTTTACGTCTCCTTATTAAGTCTGATTGGTCAAGATGAGACTAAGTGTGTCAAAATGAGCCTAATTTGACCTTATTGGCTCTAAATAAGGTATAACAGGTCTATGTGGTATGTTGTGACTCGTAACTGGTTCATCTTGGTCTTAGTGGGTATAATGGGTTTGTGTCTCCTTACCGAGTCTAATTGGTAATAATTGGACTAAGTGGGCCATAATGAGTCCGATTTAACTTTATTGGCTCTAATTGAGGTATAACGAATCATAGTTGTCTATAATGCTTCGTTTTTCGTTTATTTTGGTCTTAGTGGGTATAATGGTTTTGTGTCTTCTTACCAAGTCTCATTGTTCGTAATTTGACTAAATGGGTCAAAATGAGCCCTGATTTGAACTTATTGGCCCTAAATGAGGAGTAACGTCTAAGGGGTCCGTAAAGGCTCGTAATTCGTTCAACTTGGTCTTAGTAGGTATAATGAGCCTGATTTGAAGTTTTTTGCTCTACTTGACTTATAACGGATCTTAGTGGTCCGTAATGGCTCATAATTGGTCCATTTTGGTCTTAGTGAGTATAATAGGTTTGTGTCCCCTTAACGAGTCTAATTGTTCGTAATACGACTATGTGGGTCATAATGAGTCCGATTTGACCTTATTGCCTCTAATTGAAGTATAACGGGTCATTGTGGTCCGTAATGCTTCGTTAGTGGTTCATTTTGATCTTGGTGGCTATAATGGATTTTTGTCTCCTTAAGGAGTCACATTGTTCATAATTAGACTAAGTGGGCCATATTGAGTCCGATTTGACCTTATTGTCTCTAATTGAGGTATAACGAGTCATAGTGGTTCGTAATGTTTCACTATTGGTTCATTTTGGGCTTAGTGGGTATAATGGGTTTGTGTCTCCTTAACGAGTCTAATTGGTCGTAATAGGACTCAGTGGGTGAAACTGAGTCCGATTTGACATTTTTTTCTCTAATGGAGGCATAATGGGTCATAGTGGTCCGTAATTCTTCGCTATTGGTTCATTTGGGTCTTAGTGGGTGTAAGGGATTTGTGTCTCCTTAAGGAGTCACATTGTTCATAATTAGACTAAGGTGCCGTTTGTTTTTTAAGAGGTCTAAACTCTGAAGTCTTATTTTAGTTATGATTAATAAGAGGTGGTGTGTAAAAATGTCTGAACGATTCAGACTTAAGAGCCATTAAGAGGTTTTTATAAAAAAAACAAACAACCCCTAAGTGGGCCATATTGAATCCGATTTGACCTTATTGGCTCTAAATGAGGTATAACGAGTCATAGTGGTTCGTAATGTTTCACTATTGGTTCATTTTGGGCTTAGTGGGTATAATGGGTTTGTGTCTCCTTAACGAGTCTAATTGGTCGTAATAGGACTCAGTGGGTGAAACTGAGTCCGATTTCACATTGTTGGCTCTAATGGAGGCATAATGGGTCATAGTGGTCCGTAATTCTTCGCTTTTGGTTCATTTGGGTCTTAGTGGGTGAAAGGGATTTGTGTCTCCTTAACAAGTCTCATCGTACATAATTAGACTAAGTGGGTCGTAATGAGTCCTATTTGACTTTAATGGCTCTATTTGAGGTATAACGGGCCATAATGGTCTGTATTGCTTCGGCATTGGTTCATTTTGGTCTTATTGGATATAATGGGTTTACGTCTCCTTATTAAGTCTGATTGGTCAAGATGAGACTTAGTGGGTCAAAATGAGCCTAATTTGACCTTATTGGCTCTAAATAAGGTATAACAGGTCTATGTGGTATGTTGTGACTCGTAACTGGTTCATCTTGGTCTTAGTGGGTATAATGGGTTTGTGTCTCCTTACCGAGTCTAATTGGTAATAATTGGACTAAGTGGGCCATAATGAGTCCGATTTAACTTTATTGGCTCTAATTGAGGTATAACGAATCATAGTTGTCTATAATGCTTCGTTTTTGGTTTATTTTGGTCTTAGTGGGTATAATGGTTTTGTGTCTTCTTACCAAGTCTCATTGTTCGTAATTTGACTAAATGGGTCAAAATGAGCCCTGATTTGAACTTATTGGCCCTAAATGAGGAGTAACGTCTAAGGGGTCCGTAAAGGCTCGTAATTCGTTCAACTTGGTCTTAGTAGGTATAATGAGCCTGATTTGAAGTTTTTTGCTCTACTTGACTTATAACGGATCTTAGTGGTCCGTAATGGCTCATAATTGGTCCATTTTGGTCTTAGTGAGTATAATAGGTTTGTGTCCCCTTAACGAGTATAATTGTTCGTAATACGACTATGTGGGTCATAATGAGTCCGATTTGACCTTATTGCCTCTAATTGAAGTATAACGGGTCATTGTGGTCCGTAATGCTTCGTTAGTGGTTCATTTTGATCTTGGTGGCTATAATGGATTTTTGTCACCTTAAGGAGTCACATTGTTCATAATTAGACTAAGTGGGCCATATTGAGTCCGATTTGACCTTATTGGCTCTAATTGAGGTATAACGAGTCATAGTGGTTCGTAATGTTTCACTATTGGTTCATTTTGGGCTTAGTGGGTATAATGGGTTTGTGTCTCCTTAACGAGTCTAATTGGTCGTAATAGGACTCAGTGGGTGAACCTGAGTCCGATTTGACATTGTTGGCTCTAATGGAGGCATAATGGGTCATAGTGGTCCGTAATTCTTCGCTATTGGTTCATTTGGGTCTTAGTGGGTGAAAGGGATTTGTGTCTCCTTAACAAGTCTCATCGTACATAATTAGACTAAGTGGGTCGTAATGAGTCCTATTTGACTTTAATGGCTCTATTTGAGGTATAACGGGCCATAATGGTCTGTATTGCTTCGGTATTGGTTCATTTTGGTCTTATTGGATATAATGGGTTTACGTCTCCTTATTAAGTCTGATTGGTCAAGATGAGACTAAGTGGGTCAAAATGAGCCTAATTTGACCTTATTGGCTCTAAATAAGGTATAACAGGTCTATGTGGTATGTTGTGACTCGTAACTGGTTCATCTTGGTCTTAGTGGGTATAATGGGTTTGTGTCTCCTTACCGAGTCTAATTGGTAATAATTGGACTAAGTGGGCCATAATGAGTCCGATTTAACTTTATTGGCTCTAATTGAGGTATAACGAATCATAGTTGTCTATAATGCTTCGTTTTTGGTTTATTTTGGTCTTAGTGGGTATAATGGTTTTGTGTCTTCTTACCAAGTCTCATTGTTCGTAATTTGACTAAATGGGTCAAAATGAGCCCTGATTTGAACTTATTGGCCCTAAATGAGGAGTAACGTCTAAGGGGTCCGTAAAGGCTCGTAATTCGTTCAACTTGGTCTTAGTAGGTATAATGAGCCTGATTTGAAGGTGAAACTGAGTCCGATTTGACATTTTTTTCTCTAATGGAGGCATAATGGGTCATAGTGGTCCGTAATTCTTCGCTATTGGTTCATTTGGGTCTTAGTGGGTGTAAGGGATTTGTGTCTCCTTAAGGAGTCACATTGTTCATAATTAGACTAAGGTGCCGTTTGTTTTTTAAGAGGTCTAAACTCTGAAGTCTTATTTTAGTTATGATTAATAAGAGGTGGTGTGTAAAAACGTCTGAACGATTCAGACTTAAGAGCCATTAAGAGGTTTTTATAAAAAAAACAAACAACCCCTAAGTGGGCCATATTGAATCCGATTTGACCTTATTGGCTCTAAATGAGGTATAACGAGTCATAGTGGTTCGTAATGTTTCACTATTGGTTCATTTTGGGCTTAGTGGGTATAATGGGTTTGTGTCTCCTTAACGAGTCTAATTGGTCGTAATAGGACTCAGTGGGTGAAACTGAGTCCGATTTGACATTGTTGGCTCTAATGGAGGCATAATGGGTCATAGTGGTCCGTAATTCTTCGCTATTGGTTCATTTGGGTCTTAGTGGGTGAAAGGGATTTGTGTCTCCTTAACGAGTCTCATCGTACATAATTAGACTAAGTGGGTCGTAATGAGTCCTATTTGACTTTAATGGCTCTATTTGAGGTATAACGGGCCATAATGGTCTGTATTGCTTCGGTATTGGTTCATTTTGGTCTTATTGGATATAATGGGTTTACGTCTCCTTATTAAGTCTGATTGGTCAAGATGAGACTAAGTGTGTCAAAATGAGCCTAATTTGACCTTATTGGCTCTAAATAAGGTATAACAGGTCTATGTGGTATGTTGTGACTCGTAACTGGTTCATCTTGGTCTTAGTGGGTATAATGGGTTTGTGTCTCCTTACCGAGTCTAATTGGTAATAATTGGACTAAGTGGGCCATAATGAGTCCGATTTAACTTTATTGGCTCTAATTGAGGTATAACGAATCATAGTTGTCTATAATGCTTCGTTTTTCGTTTATTTTGGTCTTAGTGGGTATAATGGTTTTGTGTCTTCTTACCAAGTCTCATTGTTCGTAATTTGACTAAATGGGTCAAAATGAGCCCTGATTTGAACTTATTGGCCCTAAATGAGGAGTAACGTCTAAGGGGTCCGTAAAGGCTCGTAATTCGTTCAACTTGGTCTTAGTAGGTATAATGAGCCTGATTTGAAGTTTTTTGCTCTACTTGACTTATAACGGATCTTAGTGGTCCGTAATGGCTCATAATTGGTCCATTTTGGTCTTAGTGAGTATAATAGGTTTGTGTCCCCTTAACGAGTCTAATTGTTCGTAATACGACTATGTGGGTCATAATGAGTCCGATTTGACCTTATTGCCTCTAATTGAAGTATAACGGGTCATTGTGGTCCGTAATGCTTCGTTAGTGGTTCATTTTGATCTTGGTGGCTATAATGGATTTTTGTCTCCTTAAGGAGTCACATTGTTCATAATTAGACTAAGTGGGCCATATTGAGTCCGATTTGACCTTATTGGCTCTAATTGAGGTATAACGAGTCATAGTGGTTCGTAATGTTTCACTATTGGTTCATTTTGGGCTTAGTGGGTATAATGGGTTTGTGTCTCCTTAACGAGTCTAATTGGTCGTAATAGGACTCAGTGGGTGAAACTGAGTCCGATTTGACATTTTTTTCTCTAATGGAGGCATAATGGGTCATAGTGGTCCGTAATTCTTCGCTATTGGTTCATTTGGGTCTTAGTGGGTGTAAGGGATTTGTGTCTCCTTAAGGAGTCACATTGTTCATAATTAGACTAAGGTGCCGTTTGTTTTTTAAGAGGTCTAAACTCTGAAGTCTTATTTTAGTTATGATTAATAAGAGGTGGTGTGTAAAAACGTCTGAACGATTCAGACTTAAGAGCCATTAAGAGGGTTTGTAAAAAAAAAAAACAACCCCTAAGTGGGCCATATTGAGTCCGATTTGACCTTATTGGCTCTAAATGAGGTATAACGAGTCATAGTGGTTCGTAATGTTTCACTATTGGTTCATTTTGTGCTTAGTGGGTATAATGGGTTTGTGTCTCCTTAACGAGTCTAATTGGTCGTAATAGGACTCAGTGGGTGAAACTGAGTCCGATTTGACATTGTTGGCTCTAATGGAGGCATAATGGGTCATAGTGGTCCGTAATTCTTCGCTATTGGTTCATTTGGGTCTTAGTGGGTGAAAGGGATTTGTGTCTCCTTAACAAGTCTCATCGTACATAATTAGACTAAGTGGGTCGTAATGAGTCCTATTTGACTTTAATGGCTCTATTTGAGGTATAACGGGCCATAATGGTCTGTATTGCTTCGGTATTGGTTCATTTTGGTCTTATTGGATATAATGGGTTTACGTCTCCTTATTAAGTCTGATTGGTCAAGATGAGACTAAGTGTGTCAAAATGAGCCTAATTTGACCTTATTGGCTCTAAATAAGGTATAACAGGTCTATGTGGTATGTTGTGACTCGTAACTGGTTCATCTTGGTCTTAGTGGGTATAATGGGTTTGTGTCTCCTTACCGAGTCTAATTGGTAATAATTGGACTAAGTGGGCCATAATGAGTCCGATTTAACTTTATTGGCTCTAATTGAGGTATAACGAATCATAGTTGTCTATAATGCTTCGTTTTTCGTTTATTTTGGTCTTAGTGGGTATAATGGTTTTGTGTCTTCTTACCAAGTCTCATTGTTCGTAATTTGACTAAATGGGTCAAAATGAGCCCTGATTTGAACTTATTGGCCCTAAATGAGGAGTAACGTCTAAGGGGTCCGTAAAGGCTCGTAATTCGTTCAACTTGGTCTTAGTAGGTATAATGAGCCTGATTTGAAGTTTTTTGCTCTACTTGACTTATAACGGATCTTAGTGGTCCGTAATGGCTCATAATTGGTCCATTTTGGTCTTAGTGAGTATAATAGGTTTGTGTCCCCTTAACGAGTCTAATTGTTCGTAATACGACTATGTGGGTCATAATGAGTCCGATTTGACCTTATTGCCTCTAATTGAAGTATAACGGGTCATTGTGGTCCGTAATGCTTCGTTAGTGGTTCATTTTGATCTTGGTGGCTATAATGGATTTTTGTCTCCTTAAGGAGTCACATTGTTCATAATTAGACTAAGTGGGCCATATTGAGTCCGATTTGACCTTATTGGCTCTAATTGAGGTATAACGAGTCATAGTGGTTCGTAATGTTTCACTATTGGTTCATTTTGGGCTTAGTGGGTATAATGGGTTTGTGTCTCCTTAACGAGTCTAATTGGTCGTAATAGGACTCAGTGGGTGAAACTGAGTCCGATTTGACATTTTTTTCTCTAATGGAGGCATAATGGGTCATAGTGGTCCGTAATTCTTCGCTATTGGTTCATTTGGGTCTTAGTGGGTGTAAGGGATTTGTGTCTCCTTAAGGAGTCACATTGTTCATAATTAGACTAAGGTGCCGTTTGTTTTTTAAGAGGTCTAAACTCCGAAGTCTTATTTTAGTTATGATTAATAAGAGGTGGTGTGTAAAAACGTCTGAACGATTCAGACTTAAGAGCCATTAAGAGGTTGTTATAAAAAAACAAACAACCCCTAAGTGGGCCATATTGAGTCCGATTTTACATTATTGGCTCTAAATGAGGTATAACGAGTCATAGTGGTTCGTAATGTTTCACTATTGGTTCATTTTGGGCTTAGTGGGTATAATGGGTTTGTGTCTCCTTAACGAGTCTAATTGGTCGTAATAGGACTCAGTGGGTGAAACTGAGTCCGATTTGACATTGTTGGCTCTAATGGAGGCATAATGGGTCATAGTGGTCCGTAATTCTTCGCTATTGGTTCATTTGGGTCTTAGTGGGTGAAAGGGATTTGTGTCTCCTTAACAAGTCTCATCTTACATAATTAGACTAAGTGGGTCGTAATGAGTCCTATTTGACCTTAATGGCTCTATTTGAGGTATAACGGGCCATAATGGTCTGTATTGCTTCGGTATTGGTTCATTTTGGTCTTATTGGATATAATGGGTTTACGTCTCCTTATTAAGTCTGATTGGTCGTGATGAGACTAAGTGGGTCAAAATGAGCCTAATTTGACCTTATTGGCTCTAAATAAGGTATAACAGGTCTAAGTGGTATGTTGTGACTCGTAACTGGTTCATCTTGGTCTTAGTGGGTATAATGGGTTTGTGTCTCCTTACCGAGACTAATTGGTAATAGTTGGACTAAGTGGGCCATAATGAGTCCGATTTAACTTTATTGGCTCTAATTGAGGTATAACGAATCATAGTTGTCTATAATGCTTCGTTTTTGGTTTATTTTGGTCTTAGTGGGTATAATGGTTTTGTGTCTTCTTACCAAGTCTCATTGTTCGTAATTTGACTAAGTGGGTCAAAATGAGCCCTAATTTGAACTTATTGGCCCTAAATAAGGAGTAACGTCTAAGGGGTCCGTAAAGGCTCGTAATTGGTTCAACTTGGTCTTAGTGGGTATAATGAGCCTGATTTGAAGTTTTTTGCTCTACTTGACTTATACCGTTATAGTGGTCCGTAATGGCTCATAATTGGTCCATTTTGGTCTTAGTGAGTATAATAGGTTTGTGTCCCCTTAACGAGTCTAATTGTTCGTAATACGACTATGTGGGTCATAATGAGTCCGATTTGACCTTATTGCCTCTAATTTAAGTATAACGGGTCATTGTGGTCCGTAATGCTTCGTTAGTGGTTCATTTTGATCTTGGTGGCTATAATGGATTTTTGTCTCCTTAAGGAGTCACATTGTTCATAATTAGACTAAGTGGGCCATATTGAGTCCGATTTGACCTTATTGGCTCTAATTGAGGTATAACGAGTCATAGTGGTTCGTAATGTTTCACTATTGGTTCATTTTGGGCTTAGTGGGTATAATGGGTTTGTGTCTCCTTAACGAGTCTAATTGGTCGTAATAGGACTCAGTGGGTGAAACTGAGTCCGATTTGACATTTTTTTCTCTAATGGAGGCATAATGGGTCATAGTGGTCCGTAATTCTTCGCTATTGGTTCATTTGGGTCTTAGTGGGTGTAAGGGATTTGTGTCTCCTTAAGGAGTCACATTGTTCATAATTAGACTAAGGTGCCGTTTGTTTTTTAAGAGGTCTAAACTCTGAAGTCTTATTTTAGTTATGATTAATAAGAGGTGGTGTGTAAAAACGTCTGAACGATTCAGACTTAAGAGCCATTAAGAGGTTGTTATAAAAAAACAAACAACCCCTAAGTGGGCCATATTGAGTCCGATTTTACCTTATTGGCTCTAAATGAGGTATAACGAGTCATAGTGGTTCGTAATGTTTCACTATTGGTTCATTTTGGGCTTAGTGGGTATAATGGGTTTGTGTCTCCTTAACGAGTCTAATTGGTCGTAATAGGACTCAGTGGGTGAAACTGAGTCCGATTTGACATTGTTGGCTCTAATGGAGGCATAATGGGTCATAGTGGTCCGTAATTCTTCGCTATTGGTTCATTTGGGTCTTAGTGGGTGAAAGGGATTTGTGTCTCCTTAACAAGTCTCATCTTACATAATTAGACTAAGTGGGTCGTAATGAGTCCTATTTGACCTTAATGGCTCTATTTGAGGTATAACGGGCCATAATGGTCTGTATTGCTTCGGTATTGGTTCATTTTGGTCTTATTGGATATAATGGGTTTACGTCTCCTTATTAAGTCTGATTGGTCGTGATGAGACTAAGTGGGTCAAAATGAGCCTAATTTGACCTTATTGGCTCTAAATAAGGTATAACAGGTCTAAGTGGTATGTTGTGACTCGTAACTGGTTCATCTTGGTCTTAGTGGGTATAATGGGTTTGTGTCTCCTTACCGAGACTAATTGGTAATAGTTGGACTAAGTGGGCCATAATGAGTCCGATTTAACTTTATTGGCTCTAATTGAGGTATAACGAATCATAGTTGTCTATAATGCTTCGTTTTTGGTTTATTTTGGTCTTAGTGGGTATAATGGTTTTGTGTCTTCTTACCAAGTCTCATTGTTCGTAATTTGACTAAGTGGGTCAAAATGAGCCCTGATTTGAACTTATTGGCCCTAAATAAGGAGTAACGTCTAAGGGGTCCGTAAAGGCTCGTAATTGGTTCAACTTGGTCTTAGTGGGTATAATGAGCCTGATTTGAAGTTTTTTGCTCTACTTGACTTATACCGTTATAGTGGTCCGTAATGGCTCATAATTGGTCCATTTTGGTCTTAGTGAGTATAATAGGTTTGTGTCCCCTTAACGAGTCTAATTGTTCGTAATACGACTATGTGGGTCATAATGAGTCCGATTTGACCTTATTGCCTCTAATTTAAGTATAACGGGTCATTGTGGTCCGTAATGCTTCGTTATTGGTTCATTTTGATCTTGGTGGCTATAATGGATTTTTTTCTCCTTAAGGAGTCACATTGTTCATAATTTGACTAAGTGGGCCATATTGAGTCCGATTTGACCTTATTGGCTCTAATTGAGGTGTAACGAGTCATAGTGGTTCGTAATGTTTCACTATTGGTTCATTTTGGGCTTAGTGGGTATAATGGGTTTGTGTCTCCTTAACGAGTCTAATTGGTCGTAATAGGACTCAGTGGGTGAAACTGAGTCCGATTTGACATTTTTTTCTCTAATGGAGGCATAATGGGTCATAGTGGTCCGTAATTCTTCGCTATTGGTTCATTTGGGTCTTAGTGGGTGTAAGGGATTTGTGTCTCCTTAAGGAGTCACATTGTTCATAATTAGACTAAGGTGCCGTTTGTTTTTTAAGAGGTCTAAACTCTGAAGTCTTATTTTAGTTATAATTAATAAGAGGTGGTGTGTAAAAACGTCTGAACGATTCAGACTTAAGAGCCATTAAGAGGTTTTTAAAAAAAAAAACAACCCCTAAGTGGGCCATATTGAGTCCGATTTGACCTTATTGGCTGTAAATGAGGTATAACGAGTCATAGTGGTTCGTAATGTTTCACTATTGGTTCATTTTGGGCTTAGTGGGTATAATGGGTTTGTGTCTCCTTAACGAGTCTAATTGGTCGTAATAGGACTCAGTGGGTGAAACTGAGTCCGATTTGACATTGTTGGCTCTAATGGAGGCATAATGGGTCATAGTGGTCCGTAATTCTTCGCTATTGGTTCATTTGGGTCTTAGTGGGTGAAAGGGATTTGTGTCTCCTTAACAAGTCTCATCGTACATAATTAGACTAAGTGGGTCGTAATGAGTCCTATTTGACCTTAATGGCTCTATTTGAGGTATAACGGGCCATAATGGTCTGTATTGCTTCGGTATTGGTTCATTTTGGTCTTATTTGATATAATGGGTTTACGTCTCCTTATTAAGTCTGATTAGTCGTGATGAGACTAAGTGGGTCAAAATGAGCCTAATTTGACCTTATTGGCTCTAAATAAGGTATAACAGGTCTAAGTGGTATGTTGTGACTCGTAACTGGTTCATCTTGGGCTTAGTGGGTATAATGGGTTTGTGTCTCCTTACCGAGTGTAATTGGTAATAATTGGACTAAGTGGGCCATAATGAGTCCGATTTAACTTTATTGGCTCTAATAGAGGTATAACGAATCATAGTTGTCTATAATGCTTCGTTTTTTGTTTATTTTGGTCTTAGTGGGTATAATGGTTTTGTGTCTTCTTACCAAGTCTCATTGTTCGTAATTTGACTAAGTGGGTCAAAATGAGCCCTGATTTGAACTTATTGGCCCTAAATAAGGAGTAACGTCTAAGGGGTCCGTAAAGGCTCGTAATTGGTTCAACTTGGTCTTAGTGGGTATAATGAGCCTGATTTGAAGTTTTTTGCTCTACTTGACTTATAACGGATCTTAGTGGTCCGTAATGGCTCATAATTGGTCCATTTTGGTCTTTGTGAGTATAATAGGTTTGTGTCCCCTTAACGAGTCTAATTGTTCGTAATACGACTATGTGGGTCATAATGAGTCCGATTTGACCTTATTGCCTCTAATTTAAGTATAACGGGTCATTGTGGTCCGTAATGCTTCGTTAGTGGTTCATATTGATCTTGGTGGCTATAATGGATTTTTGTCTCCTTAAGGAGTCACATTGTTCATAATTTGACTAAGTGGGCCATATTGAGTCCGATTTGACCTTATTGGCTCTAATTGAGGTGTAACGAGTCATAGTGGTTCGTAATGTTTCACTATTGGTTCATTTTGGGCTTAGTGGGTATAATGGGTTTGTGTCTCCTTAACGAGTCTAATTGGTCGTAATAGGACTCAGTGGGTGAAACTGAGTCCGATTTGACATTTTTTTCTCTAATGGAGGCATAATGGGTCATAGTGGTCCGTAATTCTTCGCTATTGGTTCATTTGGGTCTTAGTGGGTGTAAGGGATTTGTGTCTCCTTAAGGAGTCACATTGTTCATAATTAGACTAAGGTGCCGTTTGTTTTTTAAGAGGTCTAAACTCTGAACTCTTATTTTAGTTATGATTAATAAGAGGTGGTGTGTAAAAACGTCTGAACGATTCAGACTTAAGAGCCATTAAGAGGTTTTTTTAAAAAAACAAACAACCCCTAAGTGGGCCATATTGAGTCCGATTTGACCTTATTGGCTCTAAATGAGGTATAACGAGTCATAGTGGTTCGTAATGTTTCACTATTGGTTCATTTTGGGCTTAGAGGGTATAATGGGTTTGTGTCTCCTTAACGAGTCTAATTGGTCGTAATAGGACTCAGTGGGTGAAACTGAGTCCGATTTGACATTGTTGGCTCTAATGGAGGCATAATGGGTCATAGTGGTCCGCAATTCTTCGCTATTGGTTCATTTGGGTCTTAGTGGGCGAAAGAGATTTGTGTCTCCTTAACAAGTCTCATCGTACATAATTAGACTAAGTGGGTCGTAATGAGTCCTATTTGACCTTAATGGCTCTATTTGAGGTATAACGGGCTATAATGGTATGAATTGCTTCGGTATTGGTTCATTTTGGTCTTATTTGATATAATGGGTTTACGTCTCCTTATTAAGTCTGATTAGTCGTGATGAGACTAAGTGGGTCAAAATGAGCCTAATTTGACCTTATTGGCTCTAAATAAGGTATAACAGGTCTAAGTGGTATGTTGTGACTCGTAACTGGTTCATCTTGGGCTTAGTGGGTATAATGGGTTTGTGTCTCCTTACCGAGTGTAATTGGTAATAATTGGACTAAGTGGGCCATAATGAGTCCGATTTAACTTTATTAGCTCTAATAGAGGTATAACGAATCATAGTTGTCTATAATGCTTCGTTTTTTGTTTATTTTGGTCTTAGTGGGTATAATGGTTTTGTGTCTTCTTACCAAGTCTCATTGTTCGTAATTTGACTAAGTGGGTCAAAATGAGCCCTGATTTGAACTTATTGGCCCTAAATAAGGAGTAACGTCTAAGGGGTCCGTAAAGGCTCGTAATTGGTTCAACTTGGTCTTAGTGGGTATAATGAGCCTGATTTGAAGTTTTTTGCTCTACTTGACTTATAACGGATCTTAGTGGTCCGTAATGGCTCATAATTGGTCCATTTTGGTCTTTGTGAGTATAATAGGTTTGTGTCCCCTTAACGAGTCTAATTGTTCGTAATACGACTATGTGGGTCATAATGTGTCCGATTTGACCTTATTGCCTCTAATTTAAGTATAACGGGTCATTGTGGTCCGTAATGCTTCGTTAGTGGTTCATATTGATCTTGGTGGCTATAATGGATTTTTGTCTCCTTAAGGAGTCACATTGTTCATAATTTGACTAAGTGGGCCATATTGAGTCCGATTTGACCTTATTGGCTCTAATTGAGGTGTAACGAGTCATAGTGGTTCGTAATGTTTCACTATTGGTTCATTTTGGGCTTAGTGGGTATAATGGGTTTGTGTCTCCTTAACGAGTCTAATTGGTCGTAATAGGACTCAGTGGGTGAAACTGAGTCCGATTTGACATTTTTTTCTCTAATGGAGGCATAATGGGTCATAGTGGTCCGTAATTCTTCGCTATTGGTTCATTTGGGTCTTAGTGGGTGTAAGGGATTTGTGTCTCCTTAAGGAGTCACATTGTTCATAATTAGACTAAGGTGCCGTTTGTTTTTTAAGAGGTCTAAACTCTGAACTCTTATTTTAGTTATGATTAATAAGAGGTGGTGTGTAAAAACGTCTGAACGATTCAGACTTATGAGCCATTAAGAGGTTTTTTTAAAAAAACAAACAACCCCTAAGTGGGCCATATTGAGTCCGATTTAACCTTATTGGCTCTAAATGAGGTATAACGAGTCATAGTGGTTCGTAATGTTTCACTATTGGTTCATTTTGGGCTTAGTGGGTATAATGGGTTTGTGTCTCCTTAACGAGTCTAATTGGTCGTAATAGGACTCAGTGGGTGAAACTGAGTCCGATTTGACATTGTTGGCTCTAATGGAGGCATAATGGGTCATAGTGGTCCGCAATTCTTCGCTATTGGTTCATTTGGGTCTTAGTGGGCGAAAGAGATTTGTGTCTCCTTAACAAGTCTCATCGTACATAATTAGACTAAGTGGGTCGTAATGAGTCCTATTTGACCTTAATGGCTCTATTTGAGGTATAACGGGCTATAATGGTATGAATTGCTTCGGTATTGGTTCATTTTGGTCTTATTGGATATAATGGGTTTACGTCTCCTTATTAAGTCTGATTGGTCGTGATGAGACTAAGTAGGTCAAAATGAGCCTAATTTGACCTTATTGGCTCTAAATAAGGTATAACAGGTCTAAGTGGTATGTTGTGACTCGTAACTGGTTCATCTTGGTCTTAGTGGGTATAATGGGTTTGTGTCTCCTTACCGAGTCTAATTGGTAATAATTGGACTAAGTGGGCCATAATGAGTCCGATTTAACTTTATTGGCTCTAATTGAGGTATAACGAATCATAGTTGTCTATAATGCTTCGTTTTTCGTTTATTTTGGTCTTAGTGGGTATAATGGTTTTGTGTCTTCTTACCAAGTCTCATTGTTCGTAATTTGACTAAATGGGTCAAAATGAGCCCTGATTTGAACTTATTGGCCCTAAATGAGGAGTAACGTCTAAGGGGTCCGTAAAGGCTCGTAATTCGTTCAACTTGGTCTTAGTAGGTATAATGAGCCTGATTTGAAGTTTTTTGCTCTACTTGACTTATAACGGATCTTAGTGGTCCGTAATGGCTCATAATTGGTCCATTTTGGTCTTAGTGAGTATAATAGGTTTGTGTCCCCTTAACGAGTCTAATTGTTCGTAATACGACTATGTGGGTCATAATGAGTCCGATTTGACCTTATTGCCTCTAATTGAAGTATAACGGGTCATTGTGGTCCGTAATGCTTCGTTAGTGGTTCATTTTGATCTTGGTGGCTATAATGGATTTTTGTCTCCTTAAGGAGTCACATTGTTCATAATTAGACTAAGTGGGCCATATTGAGTCCGATTTGACCTTATTGGCTCTAATTGAGGTATAACGAGTCATAGTGGTTCGTAATGTTTCACTATTGGTTCATTTTGGGCTTAGTGGGTATAATGGGTTTGTGTCTCCTTAACGAGTCTAATTGGTCGTAATAGGACTCAGTGGGTGAAACTGAGTCCGATTTGACATTGTTCGCTCTAATGGAGGCATAATGGGTCATAGTGGTCCGTAATTCTTCGCTATTGGTTCATTTGGGTCTTAGTGGGTGAAAGGGATTTGTGTCTCCTTAACAAGTCTCATCGTACATAATTAGACTAAGTGGGTCGTAATGAGTCCTATTTGACTTTAATGGCTCTATTTGAGGTATAACGGGCCATAATGGTCTGTATTGCTTCGGTATTGGTTCATTTTGGTCTTATTGGATATAATGGGTTTACGTCTCCTTATTAAGTCTGATTGGTCAAGATGAGACTAAGTGTGTCAAAATGAGCCTAATTTGACCTTATTGGCTCTAAATAAGGTATAACAGGTCTATGTGGTATGTTGTGACTCGTAACTGGTTCATCTTGGTCTTAGTGGGTATAATGGGTTTGTGTCTCCTTACCGAGTCTAATTGGTAATAATTGGACTAAGTGGGCCATAATGAGTCCGATTTAACTTTATTGGCTCTAATTGAGGTATAACGAATCATAGTTGTCTATAATGCTTCGTTTTTCGTTTATTTTGGTCTTAGTGGGTATAATGGTTTTGTGTCTTCTTACCAAGTCTCATTGTTCGTAATTTGACTAAATGGGTCAAAATGAGCCCTGATTTGAACTTATTGGCCCTAAATGAGGAGTAACGTCTAAGGGGTCCGTAAAGGCTCGTAATTCGTTCAACTTGGTCTTAGTAGGTATAATGAGCCTGATTTGAAGTTTTTTGCTCTACTTGACTTATAACGGATCTTAGTGGTCCGTAATGGCTCATAATTGGTCCATTTTGGTCTTAGTGAGTATAATAGGTTTGTGTCCCCTTAACGAGTCTAATTGTTCGTAATACGACTATGTGGGTCATAATGAGTCCGATTTGACCTTATTGCCTCTAATTGAAGTATAACGGGTCATTGTGGTCCGTAATGCTTCGTTAGTGGTTCATTTTGATCTTGGTGGCTATAATGGATTTTTGTCTCCTTAAGGAGTCACATTGTTCATAATTAGACTAAGTGGGCCATATTGAGTCCGATTTGACCTTATTGGCTCTAATTGAGGTATAACGAGTCATAGTGGTTCGTAATGTTTCACTATTGGTTCATTTTGGGCTTAGTGGGTATAATGGGTTTGTGTCTCCTTAACGAGTCTAATTGGTCGTAATAGGACTCAGTGGGTGAAACTGAGTCCGATTTGACATTTTTTTCTCTAATGGAGGCATAATGGGTCATAGTGGTCCGTAATTCTTCGCTATTGGTTCATTTGGGTCTTAGTGGTTGTAAGGGATTTGTGTCTCCTTAAGGAGTCACATTGTTCATAATTAGACTAAGGTGCCGTTTGTTTTTTAAGAGGTCTAAACTCTGAAGTCTTATTTTAGTTATGATTAATAAGAGGTGGTGTGTAAAAACGTCTGAACGATTCAGACTTAAGAGCCATTAAGAGGTTTTTATAAAAAAAACAAACAACCCCTAAGTGGGCCATATTGAATCCGATTTGACCTTATTGGCTCTAAATGAGGTATAACGAGTCATAGTGGTTCGTAATGTTTCACTATTGGTTCATTTTGGGCTTAGTGGGTATAATGGGTTTGTGTCTCCTTAACGAGTCTAATTGGTCGTAATAGGACTCAGTGGGTGAAACTGAGTCCGATTTGACATTGTTGGCTCTAATGGAGGCATAATGGGTCATAGTGGTCCGTAATTCTTCGCTATTGGTTCATTTGGGTCTTAGTGGGTGAAAGGGATTTGTGTCTCCTTAACAAGTCTCATCGTACATAATTAGACTAAGTGGGTCGTAATGAGTCCTATTTGACTTTAATGGCTGTATTTGAGGTATAACGGGCCATAATGGTCTGTATTGCTTCGGTATTGGTTCATTTTGGTCTTATTGGATATAATGGGTTTACGTCTCCTTATTAAGTCTGATTGGTCAAGATGAGACTAAGTGGGTCAAAATGAGCCTAATTTGACCTTATTGGCTCTAAATAAGGTATAACAGGTCTATGTGGTATGTTGTGACTCGTAACTGGTTCATCTTGGTCTTAGTGGGTATAATGGGTTTGTGTCTCCTTACCGAGTCTAATTGGTAATAATTGGACTAAGTGGGCCATAATGAGTCCGATTTAACTTTATTGGCTCTAATTGAGGTATAACGAATCATAGTTGTCTATAATGCTTCGTTTTTGGTTTATTTTGGTCTTAGTGGGTATAATGGTTTTGTGTCTTCTTACCAAGTCTCATTGTTCGTAATTTGACTAAATGGGTCAAAATGAGCCCTGATTTGAACTTATTGGCCCTAAATGAGGAGTAACGTCTAAGGGGTCCGTAAAGGCTCGTAATTCGTTCAACTTGGTCTTAGTAGGTATAATGAGCCTGATTTGAAGTTTTTTGCTCTACTTGACTTATAACGGATCTTAGTGGTCCGTAATGGCTCATAATTGGTCCATTTTGGTCTTAGTGAGTATAATAGGTTTGTGTCCCCTTAACGAGTCTAATTGTTCGTAATACGACTATGTGGGTCATAATGAGTCCGATTTGACCTTATTGCCTCTAATTGAAGTATAACGGGTCATTGTGGTCCGTAATGCTTCGTTAGTGGTTCATTTTGATCTTGGTGGCTATAATGGATTTTTGTCTCCTTAAGGAGTCACATTGTTCATAATTAGACTAAGTGGGCCATATTGAGTCCGATTTGACCTTATTGGCTCTAATTGAGGTATAACGAGTCATAGTGGTTCGTAATGTTTCACTATTGGTTCATTTTGGGCTTAGTGGGTATAATGGGTTTGTGTCTCCTTAACGAGTCTAATTGGTCGTAATAGGACTCAGTGGGTGAAACTGAGTCCGATTTGACATTTTTTTCTCTAATGGAGGCATAATGGGTCATAGTGGTCCGTAATTCTTCGCTATTGGTTCATTTGGGTCTTAGTGGGTGTAAGGGATTTGTGTCTCCTTAAGGAGTCACATTGTTCATAATTAGACTAAGGTGCCGTTTGTTTTTTAAGAGGTCTAAACTCTGAAGTCTTATTTTAGTTATGATTAATAAGAGGTGGTGTGTAAAAACGTCTGAACGATTCAGACTTAAGAGCCATTAAGAGGTTTTTAAAAAAAAAAACAACCCCTAAGTGGGCCATATTGAGTCCGATTTGACCTTATTGGCTGTAAATGAGGTATAACGAGTCATAGTGGTTCGTAATGTTTCACTATTGGTTCATTTTGGGCTTAGTGGGTATAATGGGTTTGTGTCTCCTTAACGAGTCTAATTGGTCGTAATAGGACTCAGTGGGTGAAACTGAGTCCGATTTGACATTGTTGGCTCTAATGGAGGCATAATGGGTCATAGTGGTCCGTAATTCTTCGCTATTGGTTCATTTGGGTCTTAGTGGGTGAAAGGGATTTGTGTCTCCTTAACAAGTCTCATCGTACATAATTAGACTAAGTGGGTCGTAATGAGTCCTATTTGACCTTAATGGCTCTATTTGAGGTATAACGGGCCATAATGGTCTGTATTGCTTCGGTATTGGTTCATTTTGGTCTTATTTGATATAATGGGTTTACGTCTCCTTATTAAGTCTGATTAGTCGTGATGAGACTAAGTGGGTCAAAATGAGCCTAATTTGACCTTATTGGCTCTAAATAAGGTATAACAGGTCTAAGTGGTATGTTGTGACTCGTAACTGGTTCATCTTGGGCTTAGTGGGTATAATGGGTTTGTGTCTCCTTACCGAGTGTAATTGGTAATAATTGGACTAAGTGGGCCATAATGAGTCCGATTTAACTTTATTGGCTCTAATAGAGGTATAACGAATCATAGTTGTCTATAATGCTTCGTTTTTTGTTTATTTTGGTCTTAGTGGGTATAATGGTTTTGTGTCTTCTTACCAAGTCTCATTGTTCGTAATTTGACTAAGTGGGTCAAAATGAGCCCTGATTTGAACTTATTGGCCCTAAATAAGGAGTAACGTCTAAGGGGTCCGTAAAGGCTCGTAATTGGTTCAACTTGGTCTTAGTGGGTATAATGAGCCTGATTTGAAGTTTTTTGCTCTACTTGACTTATAACGGATCTTAGTGGTCCGTAATGGCTCATAATTGGTCCATTTTGGTCTTTGTGAGTATAATAGGTTTGTGTCCCCTTAACGAGTCTAATTGTTCGTAATACGACTATGTGGGTCATAATGAGTCCGATTTGACCTTATTGCCTCTAATTTAAGTATAACGGGTCATTGTGGTCCGTAATGCTTCGTTAGTGGTTCATTTTGATCTTGGTGGCTATAATGGATTTTTGTCTCCTTAAGGAGTCACATTGTTCATAATTAGACTAAGTGGGCCATATTGAGTCCGATTTGACCTTATTGGCTCTAATTGAGGTATAACGAGTCATAGTGGTTCGTAATGTTTCACTATTGGTTCATTTTGGGCTTAGTGGGTATAATGGGTTTGTGTCTCCTTAACGAGTCTAATTGGTCGTAATAGGACTCAGTGGGTGAAACTGAGTCCGATTTGACATTTTTTTCTCTAATGGAGGCATAATGGGTCATAGTGGTCCGTAATTCTTCGCTATTGGTTCATTTGGGTCTTAGTGGGTGTAAGGGATTTGTGTCTCCTTAAGGAGTCACATTGTTCATAATTAGACTAAGGTGCCGTTTGTTTTTTAAGAGGTCTAAACTCTGAAGTCTTATTTTAGTTATGATTAATAAGAGGTGGTGTGTAAAAACGTCTGAACGATTCAGACTTAAGAGCCATTAAGAGGTTTTTAAAAAAAAAAACAACCCCTAAGTGGGCCATATTGAGTCCGATTTGACCTTATTGGCTGTAAATGAGGTATAACGAGTCATAGTGGTTCGTAATGTTTCACTATTGGTTCATTTTGGGCTTAGTGGGTATAATGGGTTTGTGTCTCCTTAACGAGTCTAATTGGTCGTAATAGGACTCAGTGGGTGAAACTGAGTCCGATTTGACATTGTTGGCTCTAATGGAGGCATAATGGGTCATAGTGGTCCGTAATTCTTCGCTATTGGTTCATTTGGGTCTTAGTGGGTGAAAGGGATTTGTGTCTCCTTAACAAGTCTCATCGTACATAATTAGACTAAGTGGGTCGTAATGAGTCCTATTTGACCTTAATGGCTCTATTTGAGGTATAACGGGCCATAATGGTCTGTATTGCTTCGGTATTGGTTCATTTTGGTCTTATTTGATATAATGGGTTTACGTCTCCTTATTAAGTCTGATTAGTCGTGATGAGACTAAGTGGGTCAAAATGAGCCTAATTTGACCTTATTGGCTCTAAATAAGGTATAACAGGTCTAAGTGGTATGTTGTGACTCGTAACTGGTTCATCTTGGGCTTAGTGGGTATAATGGGTTTGTGTCTCCTTACCGAGTGTAATTGGTAATAATTGGACTAAGTGGGCCATAATGAGTCCGATTTAACTTTATTGGCTCTAATAGAGGTATAACGAATCATAGTTGTCTATAATGCTTCGTTTTTTGTTTATTTTGGTCTTAGTGGGTATAATGGTTTTGTGTCTTCTTACCAAGTCTCATTGTTCGTAATTTGACTAAGTGGGTCAAAATGAGCCCTGATTTGAACTTATTGGCCCTAAATAAGGAGTAACGTCTAAGGGGTCCGTAAAGGCTCGTAATTGGTTCAACTTGGTCTTAGTGGGTATAATGAGCCTGATTTGAAGTTTTTTGCTCTACTTGACTTATAACGGATCTTAGTGGTCCGTAATGGCTCATAATTGGTCCATTTTGGTCTTTGTGAGTATAATAGGTTTGTGTCCCCTTAACGAGTCTAATTGTTCGTAATACGACTATGTGGGTCATAATGAGTCCGATTTGACCTTATTGCCTCTAATTTAAGTATAACGGGTCATTGTGGTCCGTAATGCTTCGTTAGTGGTTCATATTGATCTTGGTGGCTATAATGGATTTTTGTCTCCTTAAGGAGTCACATTGTTCATAAATGACTAAGTGGGCCATATTGAGTCCGATTTGACCTTATTGGCTCTAATTGAGGTGTAACGAGTCATAGTGGTTCGTAATGTTTCACTATTGGTTCATTTTGGGCTTAGTGGGTATAATGGGTTTGTGTCTCCTTAACGAGTCTAATTGGTCGTAATAGGACTCAGTGGGTGAAACTGAGTCCGATTTGACATTTTTTTCTCTAATGGAGGCATAATGGGTCATAGTGGTCCGTAATTCTTCGCTATTGGTTCATTTGGGTCTTAGTGGGTGTAAGGGATTTGTGTCTCCTTAAGGAGTCACATTGTTCATAATTAGACTAAGGTGCCGTTTGTTTTTTAAGAGGTCTAAACTCTGAACTCTTATTTTAGTTATGATTAATAAGAGGTGGTGTGTAAAAACGTCTGAACGATTCAGACTTAAGAGCCATTAAGAGGTTTTTTTAAAAAAACAAACAACCCCTAAGTGGGCCATATTGAGTCCGATTTGACCTTATTGGCTCTAAATGAGGTATAACGAGTCATAGTGGTTCGTAATGTTTCACTATTGGTTCATTTTGGGCTTAGTGGGTATAATGGGTTTGTGTCTCCTTAACGAGTCTAATTGGTCGTAATAGGACTCAGTGGGTGAAACTGAGTCCGATTTGACATTGTTGGCTCTAATGGAGGCATAATGGGTCATAGTGGTCCGCAATTCTTCGCTATTGGTTCATTTGGGTCTTAGTGGGCGAAAGAGATTTGTGTCTCCTTAACAAGTCTCATCGTACATAATTAGACTAAGTGGGTCGTAATGAGTCCTATTTGACCTTAATGGCTCTATTTGAGGTATAACGGGCTATAATGGTATGAATTGCTTCGGTATTGGTTCATTTTGGTCTTATTTGATATAATGGGTTTACGTCTCCTTATTAAGTCTGATTAGTCGTGATGAGACTAAGTGGGTCAAAATGAGCCTAATTTGACCTTATTGGCTCTAAATAAGGTATAACAGGTCTAAGTGGTATGTTGTGACTCGTAACTGGTTCATCTTGGGCTTAGTGGGTATAATGGGTTTGTGTCTCCTTACCGAGTGTAATTGGTAATAATTGGACTAAGTGGGCCATAATGAGTCCGATTTAACTTTATTGGCTCTAATAGAGGTATAACGAATCATAGTTGTCTATAATGCTTCGTTTTTTGTTTATTTTGGTCTTAGTGGGTATAATGGTTTTGTGTCTTCTTACCAAGTCTCATTGTTCGTAATTTGACTAAGTGGGTCAAAATGAGCCCTGATTTGAACTTATTGGCCCTAAATAAGGAGTAACGTCTAAGGGGTCCGTAAAGGCTCGTAATTGGTTCAACTTGGTCTTAGTGGGTATAATGAGCCTGATTTGAAGTTTTTTGCTCTACTTGACTTATAACGGATCTTAGTGGTCCGTAATGGCTCATAATTGGTCCATTTTGGTCTTTGTGAGTATAATAGGTTTGTGTCCCCTTAACGAGTCTAATTGTTCGTAATACGACTATGTGGGTCATAATGAGTCCGATTTGACCTTATTGCCTCTAATTTAAGTATAACGGGTCATTGTGGTCCGTAATGCTTCGTTAGTGGTTCATATTGATCTTGGTGGCTATAATGGATTTTTGTCTCCTTAAGGAGTCACATTGTTCATAAATGACTAAGTGGGCCATATTGAGTCCGATTTGACCTTATTGGCTCTAATTGAGGTGTAACGAGTCATAGTGGTTCGTAATGTTTCACTATTGGTTCATTTTGGGCTTAGTGGGTATAATGGGTTTGTGTCTCCTTAACGAGTCTAATTGGTCGTAATAGGACTCAGTGGGTGAAACTGAGTCCGATTTGACATTTTTTTCTCTAATGGAGGCATAATGGGTCATAGTGGTCCGTAATTCTTCGCTATTGGTTCATTTGGGTCTTAGTGGGTGTAAGGGATTTGTGTCTCCTTAAGGAGTCACATTGTTCATAATTAGACTAAGGTGCCGTTTGTTTTTTAAGAGGTCTAAACTCTGAACTCTTATTTTAGTTATGATTAATAAGAGGTGGTGTGTAAAAACGTCTGAACGATTCAGACTTAAGAGCCATTAAGAGGTTTTTTTAAAAAAACAAACAACCCCTAAGTGGGCCATATTGAGTCCGATTTGACCTTATTGGCTCTAAATGAGGTATAACGAGTCATAGTGGTTCGTAATGTTTCACTATTGGTTCATTTTGGGCTTAGTGGGTATAATGGGTTTGTGTCTCCTTAACGAGTCTAATTGGTCGTAATAGGACTCAGTGGGTGAAACTGAGTCCGATTTGACATTGTTGGCTCTAATGGAGGCATAATGGGTCATAGTGGTCCGCAATTCTTCGCTATTGGTTCATTTGGGTCTTAGTGGGCGAAAGAGATTTGTGTCTCCTTAACAAGTCTCATCGTACATAATTAGACTAAGTGGGTCGTAATGAGTCCTATTTGACCTTAATGGCTCTATTTGAGGTATAACGGGCTATAATGGTATGAATTGCTTCGGTATTGGTTCATTTTGGTCTTATTTGATATAATGGGTTTACGTCTCCTTATTAAGTCTGATTAGTCGTGATGAGACTAAGTGGGTCAAAATGAGCCTAATTTGACCTTATTGGCTCTAAATAAGGTATAACAGGTCTAAGTGGTATGTTGTGACTCGTAACTGGTTCATCTTGGGCTTAGTGGGTATAATGGGTTTGTGTCTCCTTACCGAGTGTAATTGGTAATAATTGGACTAAGTGGGCCATAATGAGTCCGATTTAACTTTATTGGCTCTAATAGAGGTATAACGAATCATAGTTGTCTATAATGCTTCGTTTTTTGTTTATTTTGGTCTTAGTGGGTATAATGGTTTTGTGTCTTCTTACCAAGTCTCATTGTTCGTAATTTGACTAAGTGGGTCAAAATGAGCCCTGATTTGAACTTATTGGCCCTAAATAAGGAGTAACGTCTAAGGGGTCCGTAAAGGCTCGTAATTGGTTCAACTTGGTCTTAGTGGGTATAATGAGCCTGATTTGAAGTTTTTTGCTCTACTTGACTTATAACGGATCTTAGTGGTCCGTAATGGCTCATAATTGGTCCATTTTGGTCTTTGTGAGTATAATAGGTTTGTGTCCCCTTAACGAGTCTAATTGTTCGTAATACGACTATGTGGGTCATAATGAGTCCGATTTGACCTTATTGCCTCTAATTTAAGTATAACGGGTCATTGTGGTCCGTAATGCTTCGTTAGTGGTTCATTTTGATCTTGGTGGCTATAATGGATTTTTGTCTCCTTAAGGAGTCACATTGTTCATAATTAGACTAAGTGGGCCATATTGAGTCCGATTTGACCTTATTGGCTCTAATTGAGGTATAACGAGTCATAGTGGTTCGTAATGTTTCACTATTGGTTCATTTTGGGCTTAGTGGGTATAATGGGTTTGTGTCTCCTTAACGAGTCTAATTGGTCGTAATAGGACTCAGTGGGTGAAACTGAGTCCGATTTGACATTTTTTTCTCTAATGGAGGCATAATGGGTCATAGTGGTCCGTAATTCTTCGCTATTGGTTCATTTGGGTCTTAGTGGGTGTAAGGGATTTGTGTCTCCTTAAGGAGTCACATTGTTCATAATTAGACTAAGGTGCCGTTTGTTTTTTAAGAGGTCTAAACTCTGAAGTCTTATTTTAGTTATGATTAATAAGAGGTGGTGTGTAAAAACGTCTGAACGATTCAGACTTAAGAGCCATTAAGAGGTTTTTAAAAAAAAAACAACCCCTAAGTGGGCCATATTGAGTCCGATTTGACCTTATGGGCTGTAAATGAGGTATAACGAGTCATAGTGGTTCGTAATGTTTCACTATTGGTTCATTTTGGGCTTAGTGGGTATAATGGGTTTGTGTCTCCTTAACGAGTCTAATTGGTCGTAATAGGACTCAGTGGGTGAAACTGAGTCCGATTTGACATTGTTGGCTCTAATGGAGGCATAATGGGTCATAGTGGTCCGTAATTCTTCGCTATTGGTTCATTTGGGTCTTAGTGGGTGAAAGGGATTTGTGTCTCCTTAACAAGTCTCATCGTACATAATTAGACTAAGTGGGTCGTAATGAGTCCTATTTGACCTTAATGGCTCTATTTGAGGTATAACGGGCCATAATGGTCTGTATTGCTTCGGTATTGGTTCATTTTGGTCTTATTTGATATAATGGGTTTACGTCTCCTTATTAAGTCTGATTAGTCGTGATGAGACTAAGTGGGTCAAAATGAGCCTAATTTGACCTTATTGGCTCTAAATAAGGTATAACAGGTCTAAGTGGTATGTTGTGACTCGTAACTGGTTCATCTTGGGCTTAGTGGGTATAATGGGTTTGTGTCTCCTTACCGAGTGTAATTGGTAATAATTGGACTAAGTGGGCCATAATGAGTCCGATTTAACTTTATTGGCTCTAATAGAGGTATAACGAATCATAGTTGTCTATAATGCTTCGTTTTTTGTTTATTTTGGTCTTAGTGGGTATAATGGTTTTGTGTCTTCTTACCAAGTCTCATTGTTCGTAATTTGACTAAGTGGGTCAAAATGAGCCCTGATTTGAACTTATTGGCCCTAAATAAGGAGTAACGTCTAAGGGGTCCGTAAAGGCTCGTAATTGGTTCAACTTGGTCTTAGTGGGTATAATGAGCCTGATTTGAAGTTTTTTGCTCTACTTGACTTATAACGGATCTTAGTGGTCCGTAATGGCTCATAATTGGTCCATTTTGGTCTTTGTGAGTATAATAGGTTTGTGTCCCCTTAACGAGTCTAATTGTTCGTAATACGACTATGTGGGTCATAATGAGTCCGATTTGACCTTATTGCCTCTAATTTAAGTATAACGGGTCATTGTGGTCCGTAATGCTTCGTTAGTGGTTCATATTGATCTTGGTGGCTATAATGGATTTTTGTCTCCTTAAGGAGTCACATTGTTCATAAATGACTAAGTGGGCCATATTGAGTCCGATTTGACCTTATTGGCTCTAATTGAGGTGTAACGAGTCATAGTGGTTCGTAATGTTTCACTATTGGTTCATTTTGGGCTTAGTGGGTATAATGGGTTTGTGTCTCCTTAACGAGTCTAATTGGTCGTAATAGGACTCAGTGGGTGAAACTGAGTCCGATTTGACATTTTTTTCTCTAATGGAGGCATAATGGGTCATAGTGGTCCGTAATTCTTCGCTATTGGTTCATTTGGGTCTTAGTGGGTGTAAGGGATTTGTGTCTCCTTAAGGAGTCACATTGTTCATAATTAGACTAAGGTGCCGTTTGTTTTTTAAGAGGTCTAAACTCTGAAGTCTTATTTTAGTTATGATTAATAAGAGGTGGTGTGTAAAAACGTCTGAACGATTCAGACTTAAGAGCCATTAAGAGGTTTTTTTAAAAAAACAAACAACCCCTAAGTGGGCCATATTGAGTCCGATTTGACCTTATTGGCTCTAAATGAGGTATAACGAGTCATAGTGGTTCGTAATGTTTCACTATTGGTTCATTTTGGGCTTAGTGGGTATAATGGGTTTGTGTCTCCTTAACGAGTCTAATTGGTCGTAATAGGACTCAGTGGGTGAAACTGAGTCCGATTTGACATTGTTGGCTCTAATGGAGGCATAATGGGTCATAGTGGTCCGCAATTCTTCGCTATTGGTTCATTTGGGTCTTAGTGGGCGAAAGAGATTTGTGTCTCCTTAACAAGTCTCATCGTACATAATTAGACTAAGTGGGTCGTAATGAGTCCTATTTGACCTTAATGGCTCTATTTGAGGTATAACGGGCTATAATGGTATGAATTGCTTCGGTATTGGTTCATTTTGGTCTTATTTGATATAATGGGTTTACGTCTCCTTATTAAGTCTGATTAGTCGTGATGAGACTAAGTGGGTCAAAATGAGCCTAATTTGACCTTATTGGCTCTAAATAAGGTATAACAGGTCTAAGTGGTATGTTGTGACTCGTAACTGGTTCATCTTGGGCTTAGTGGGTATAATGGGTTTGTGTCTCCTTACCGAGTGTAATTGGTAATAATTGGACTAAGTGGGCCATAATGAGTCCGATTTAACTTTATTGGCTCTAATAGAGGTATAACGAATCATAGTTGTCTATAATGCTTCGTTTTTTGTTTATTTTGGTCTTAGTGGGTATAATGGTTTTGTGTCTTCTTACCAAGTCTCATTGTTCGTAATTTGACTAAGTGGGTCAAAATGAGCCCTGATTTGAACTTATTGGCCCTAAATAAGGAGTAACGTCTAAGGGGTCCGTAAAGGCTCGTAATTGGTTCAACTTGGTCTTAGTGGGTATAATGAGCCTGATTTGAAGTTTTTTGCTCTACTTGACTTATAACGGATCTTAGTGGTCCGTAATGGCTCATAATTGGTCCATTTTGGTCTTTGTGAGTATAATAGGTTTGTGTCCCCTTAACGAGTCTAATTGTTCGTAATACGACTATGTGGGTCATAATGAGTCCGATTTGACCTTATTGCCTCTAATTTAAGTATAACGGGTCATTGTGGTCCGTAATGCTTCGTTAGTGGTTCATATTGATCTTGGTGGCTATAATGGATTTTTGTCTCCTTAAGGAGTCACATTGTTCATAATTTGACTAAGTGGGCCATATTGAGTCCGATTTGACCTTATTGGCTCTAATTGAGGTGTAACGAGTCATAGTGGTTCGTAATGTTTCACTATTGGTTCATTTTGGGCTTAGTGGGTATAATGGGTTTGTGTCTCCTTAACGAGTCTAATTGGTCGTAATAGGACTCAGTGGGTGAAACTGAGTCCGATTTGACATTTTTTTCTCTAATGGAGGCATAATGGGTCATAGTGGTCCGTAATTCTTCGCTATTGGTTCATTTGGGTCTTAGTGGGTGTAAGGGATTTGTGTCTCCTTAAGGAGTCACATTGTTCATAATTAGACTAAGGTGCCGTTTGTTTTTTAAGAGGTCTAAACTCTGAACTCTTATTTTAGTTATGATTAATAAGAGGTGGTGTGTAAAAACGTCTGAACGATTCAGACTTATGAGCCATTAAGAGGTTTTTTTAAAAAAACAAACAACCCCTAAGTGGGCCATATTGAGTCCGATTTAACCTTATTGGCTCTAAATGAGGTATAACGAGTCATAGTGGTTCGTAATGTTTCACTATTGGTTCATTTTGGGCTTAGTGGGTATAATGGGTTTGTGTCTCCTTAACGAGTCTAATTGGTCGTAATAGGACTCAGTGGGTGAAACTGAGTCCGATTTGACATTGTTGGCTCTAATGGAGGCATAATGGGTCATAGTGGTCCGCAATTCTTCGCTATTGGTTCATTTGGGTCTTAGTGGGCGAAAGAGATTTGTGTCTCCTTAACAAGTCTCATCGTACATAATTAGACTAAGTGGGTCGTAATGAGTCCTATTTGACCTTAATGGCTCTATTTGAGGTATAACGGGCTATAATGGTATGAATTGCTTCGGTATTGGTTCATTTTGGTCTTATTGGATATAATGGGTTTACGTCTCCTTATTAAGTCTGATTGGTCGTGATGAGACTAAGTAGGTCAAAATGAGCCTAATTTGACCTTATTGGCTCTAAATAAGGTATAACAGGTCTAAGTGGTATGTTGTGACTCGTAACTGGTTCATCTTGGTCTTAGTGGGTATAATGGGTTTGTGTCTCCTTACCGAGTCTAATTGGTAATAATTGGACTAAGTGGGCCATAATGAGTCCGATTTAACTTTATTGGCTCTAATTGAGGTATAACGAATTATAGTTGTCTATAATGCTTCGTTTTTGGTTTATTTTGGTCTTAGTGGGTATAATGGTTTTGTGTCTTCTTACCAAGTCTCATTGTTCGTAATTTGACTAAGTGGGTCAAAATGAGCCCTGATTTGAACTTATTGGCCCTAAATAAGGAGTAACGTCTAAGGGGTCCGTAAAGGCTCGTAATTGGTTCAACTTGGTCTTAGTGGGTATAATGAGCTTGATTTGAAGTTTTTTGCTCTACTTGACTTATAACGGATCTTAGTGGTCCGTAATGGCTCATAATTGGTCCATTTTGGTCTTGTGAGTATAATAGGTTTGTGTCCCCTTAACGAGTCTAATTGTTCGTAATACGACTATGTGGGTCATAATGAGCTCGATTTGACCTTATTGCCTCTAATTGAAGTATAACGGGTCATTGTGGTCAGTAATGCTTCGTTAGTGGTTCATTTTGATCTTGGTGGCTATAATGGATTTTTGTCTCCTTAAGGAGTCACATTATTCATAATTAGACTAAGTGGGCCATATTGAGTCCGATTTGACCTTATTGGCTCTAATTGAGGTATAACGAGTCAGTGGTTCGTAATGTTTCACTATTGGTTCATTTTGGGCTTAGTGGGTATAATGGATATGTGTCTCCTTAACGAGTCTAATTGGTCGTAATAGGACTCAGTGGGTGAAACTGAGTCCGATTTAACATTTTTTTCTCTAATGGAGGCATAATGCGTCATAGTGGTCCGTAATTCTTCGCTATTGGTTCATTTGGGTCTTAGTGGGTGTAAGGGATTTGTGTCTCCTTAAGGAGTCACATTGTTCATAATTAGACTAAGGTGCCGTTTGTTTTTTAAGAGGTCTAAACTCTGAAGTCTTATTTTAGTTATGATTAATAAGAGGTGGTGTGTAAAAACGTCTGAACGATTCAGAATTAAGAGCCATTAAGAGGTTTTTTTAAAAAAACAAACAACCCCTAAGTGGGCCATATTGAGTCCGATTTAACCTTATTGGCTCTAAATGAGGTATAACGAGTCATAGTGGTTCGTAATGTTTCACTATTGGTTCATTTTGGGCTTAGTGGGTATAATGGGTTTGTGTCTCCTTAACGAGTCTAATTGGTCGTAATAGGACTCAGTGGGTGAAACTGAGTCCGATTTGACATTGTTGGCTCTAATGGAGGCATAATGGGTCATAGTGGTCCGCAATTCTTCGCTATTGGTTCATTTGGGTCTTAGTGGGCGAAAGAGATTTGTGTCTCCTTAACAAGTCTCATCGTACATAATTAGACTAAGTGGGTCGTAATGAGTCCTATTTGACCTTAATGGCTCTATTTGAGGTATAACGGGCTATAATGGTATGAATTGCTTCGGTATTGGTTCATTTTGGTCTTATTGGATATAATGGGTTTACGTCTCCTTATTAAGTCTGATTGGTCGTGATGAGACTAAGTAGGTCAAAATGAGCCTAATTTGACCTTATTGGCTCTAAATAAGGTATAACAGGTCTAAGTGGTATGTTGTGACTCGTAACTGGTTCATCTTGGTCTTAGTGGGTATAATGGGTTTGTGTCTCCTTACCGAGTCTAATTGGTAATAATTGGACTAAGTGGGCCATAATGAGTCCGATTTAACTTTATTGGCTCTAATTGAGGTATAACGAATTATAGTTGTCTATAATGCTTCGTTTTTGGTTTATTTTGGTCTTAGTGGGTATAATGGTTTTGTGTCTTCTTACCAAGTCTCATTGTTCGTAATTTGACTAAGTGGGTCAAAATGAGCCCTGATTTGAACTTATTGGCCCTAAATAAGGAGTAACGTCTAAGGGGTCCGTAAAGCCTCGTAATTGGTTCAACTTGGTCTTAGTGGGTATAATGAGCTTGATTTGAAGTTTTTTGCTCTACTTGACTTATAACGGATCTTAGTGGTCCGTACTGGCTCATAATTGGTCCATTTTGGTCTTAGTGAGTATAATAGGTTTGTGTCCCCTTAACGAGTCTAATTGTTCGTAATACGACTATGTGGGTCATAATGAGCTCGATTTGACCTTATTGCCTCTAATTGAAGTATAACGGGTCATTGTGGTCAGTAATGCTTCGTTAGTGGTTCATTTTGATCTTGGTGGCTATAATGGATTTTTGTCTCCTTAAGGAGTCACATTATTCATAATTAGACTAAGTGGGCCATATTGAGTCCGATTTGACCTTATTGGCTCTAATTGAGGTATAACGAGTCAGTGGTTCGTAATGTTTCACTATTGGTTCATTTTGGGCTTAGTGGGTATAATGGATTTGTGTCTCCTTAACGAGTCTAATTGGTCGTAATAGGACTCAGTGTGTGAAACTGAGTCCGATTTAACATTTTTTTCTCTAATGGAGGCATAATGGGTCATAGTGGTCCGTAATTCTTCGCTATTGGTTCATTTGGGTCTTAGTGGGTGTAAGGGATTTGTGTCTCCTTAAGGAGTCACATTGTTCATAATTAGACTAAGGTGCCGTTTGTTTTTTAAGAGGTCTAAACTCTGAAGTCTTATTTTAGTTATGATTAATAAGAGGTGGTGTGTAAAAACGTCTGAACGATTCAGACTTAAGAGCCATTAAGAGGTTTTTTTAAAAAAACAAACAACCCCTAAGTGGGCCATATTGAGTCCGATTTAACCTTATTGGCTCTAAATGAGGTATAACGAGTCATAGTGGTTCATAATGTTTCACTATTGGTTCATTTTGGGCTTAGTGGGTATAATGGGTTTGTGTCTCCTTAACGAGTCTAATTGGTCGTAATAGGACTCAGTGGGTGAAACTGAGTCCGATTTGACATTGTTGGCTCTAATGGAGGCATAATGGGTCATAGTGGTCCGTAATTCTTCGCTATTGGTTCATTTGGGTCTTAGTGGGTGAAAGGGATTTGTGTCTCCTTAACAAGTCTCATCGTACATAATTAGACTAAGTGGGTCGTAATGAGTTCTATTTGACCTTAATGGCTCTATTTGAGGTATAACGGGCCATAATGGTCTGAATTGCTTCGGTATTGGTTCATTTTGGTCTTATTGGATATAATGGGTTTACGTCTCCTTATTAAAAGTCTGATTGGTCGTGATGAGACTAAGTAGGTCAAAATGAGCCTAATTTGACCTTATTGGCTCTAAATAAGGTATAACAGGTCTAAGTGGTATGTTGTGACTCGTAACTGGTTCATCTTGGTCTTAGTGGGTATAATGGGTTTGTGTCTCCTTACCGAGTCTAATTGGTAATAATTGGACTAAGTGGGCCATAATGAGTCCGATTTAACTTTATTGGCTCTAATTGAGGTATAACGAATCATAGTTGTCTATAATGCTTCGTTTTTGGTTTATTTTGGTCTTAGTGGGTATAATGGTTTTGTGTCTTCTTACCAAGTCTCATTGTTCGTAATTTAACTAAGTGGGTCAAAATGAGCCCTGATTTGAACTTATTGGCCCTAAATGAGGAGTAACGTCTAAGGGGTCCGTAAAGGCTCGTAATTGGTTCAACTTGGTCTTAGTGGGTATAATGAGCCTGATTTGAAGTTTTTTGCTCTACTTGACTTGTAACGGATCTTAGTGGTCCGTAATGGCTCATAATTGGTCCATTTTGGTCTTAGTGAGTATAATAGGTTTGTATCCCCTTAACGAGTCTAATTGTTCGTAATACGACAATGTGGGTCATAATGAGTCCGATTTGACCTTATTGCCTCTAATTGAAGTATAACGGGTCATTGTGGTACGTAATGCTTCGTTAGTGGTTCATTTTGATCATGGTGGCTATAATGGATTTTTGTCTCCTTAAGGAGTCACATTGTTCGTAATACGACTATGTGGGTCATAATGAGTCCGATTTGACCTTATTGCCTCTAATTGAGGTATAACGGGTCATTGTGGTCCGTAATGCTTCGTTAGTGGTTCATTTTGATCTTGGTGGCTATAATGGATTTTTGTCTCCTTAAGGAGTCACATTGTTCATAATTAGACTAAGTGGGCCATATTGAGTCCGATTTGACCTTATTGGCTCTAATTGAGGTATAACGAGTCATAGTGGTTCGTAATGTTTCACTATTGGTTCATTTTGGGCTTAGTGGGTATAATGGGTTTGTGTCTCCTTAACGAGTCTAATTGGTCGTAATAGGACTCAGTGGGTGAAACTGAGTCCGATTTGACATTGTTCGCTCTAATGGAGGCATAATGGGTCATAGTGGTCCGTAATTCTTCGCTATTGGTTCATTTGGGTCTTAGTCGGTGAAAGGGATTTGTGTCTCCTTAACAAGTCTCATCGTACATAATTAGACTAAGTGGGTCGTAATGAGTCCTATTTGACCTTAATGGCTCTATTTGAGGTATAACGGGCCATAATATTCTGAATTGCTTCGGTATTGGTTCATTTTGGTCTTATTGGATATAATGGGTTTACGTCTCCATATTAAGTCTGATTGGTCGTGATGAGACTAAGTAGGTCAAAATGAGCCTAATTTGACCTTATTGGCTCTAAATAAGGTATAACAGGTCTAAGTGGTATGTTGTGACTCGTAACTGGTTCATCTTGGTCTTAGTGGGTATAATGGGTTTGTGTCTCCTTACCGAGTCTAATTGGTAATACTTGGACTAAGTGGCCCATAATGAGCCCGATTTCACTTTATTGGCTCTAATTGAGGTATAACGAATCATAGTTGTCTATAATGCTTCGTTTTTGGTTTATTTTGGTCTTAGTGGGTATAATGGTTTTGTGTTTTCTTACCAAGTCTCATTGTTCTTAATTTGACTAAGTGGGTCAAAATGAGCCTTGATTTGAACTTATTGGCCCTAAATGAGGAGTAACGTCTAAGGGGTCCGTAAAGGCTCGTAATTGGTTCAACTTGGTCTTAGTGGGTATATTGAGCCTGATTTGAAGTTTTTTGCTCTACTTGACTTATAACGGATCTTAGTGGTCCGTAATGGCTCATAATTGGTCCATTTTGGTCTTAGTAGGAATAATAGGTTTGTGTCCCCTTAACGAGTCTAATTGTTCGTAATACGACAATGTGGGTCATAATGAGTCCGATTTGACCTTATTGCCTCTAATTGAAGTATAACGGGTCATTGTGGTACGTAATGCTTCGTTAGTGGTTCATTTTGATCATGGTGGCTATAATGGATTTTTGTCTCCTTAAGGAGTCACATTGTTCATAATTAGACTAAGTGGGCCATATTGAGTCCGATTTGACCTTATTGTCTCTAATTGAGGTATAACGAGTCATAGTGGTTCGTAATGTTTCACTATTGGTTCATTTTGGGCTTAGTGGGTATAATGGGTTTGTGTCTCCTTAACGAGTCTAATTGGTTGTAATAGGACTCAGTGGGTGAAACTGAGTCCGATTTGACATTGTTCGCTCTAATGGATTGTGTCTCTTTAACAAGTCTCATCGTACATAATTAGACTAAGTGGGTCGTAATGAGTCCTATTTGACCTTAATGGCTCTATTTGAGGTATAACGGGCCATAATGGTCTGTATTGCTTCGGTTTTGGTTCATTTTGGTCGTATTGGATGTAATGGGTTAACGTCTCCTTATTAAGTCTGATTGGTCGTGATGAGATTAAGTGGGTCAAAATGAGCCTAATTTGACCTTATTGGCTCTAAATAAGGTATAACAGGTCTAAGTGGTATGTTGTGACTCGTAACTGGTACATCTTGGTCTTAGTATATAATGGGTTTGTGTCTCCATAACGAGTCTAATTAGCCGTAATGGGACTATGTGGGTCATAATGAGTACGATTTGACCTTATTGGATCCAATTGAGGTATAACGGGTCGTAGTTATCTGTAATGCTCGTTATTGGATCATTTTGGTCTTAGTGTGTATAATTGGTTTGTGTCTCCTTAACGAGTCTTATTCTTCGTACTAGGACTAAATGGGTCTAAAAGAGTCTGATTTGACTTTAATGGCTCTAATTGAGCTATAACAGGTCATAGTGGTTCGAAATGCTGCAGCTATTTGGTCATTTTGGTCTTTGTGGGTATGATTGGTCGTAATGGGACTAAGTGGGTAATAATGACTCTAATTTGACCTTATTGGCTCTAATTGAGGTATAACGGGTGTAAGTTGTCCGTAATGGCTCATAATTGGTTCTTTTTTTTTTCTTTGCGGGTATAATATGTTTGTGTCTCTCTAAGGAGTTTAATTGTTCGTAATAGGAGTATGTGGGTTTTTGTCTCCTTATTGAGCCTATTGGTCGTAATGAGACAAAGTGGGTCATAATGAGTCTGATTTAACCTTATTGGCTCTAATTGAGGTAAAACGGGTCTAAGTGATCCATAATGGCTCATAATTGGTTCATTTTGGTCTTAGTGGGTATAATGGGTTTGTCTCCTTACCGAGTCTAATTGGTAATAGTAGGACTAAGTGGGCCATAATGAGTCCGATTTAACTTTATTGTCTCTAATTGAGGTATAACGAATCATAGTTGTCTATAATGCTTCGTTTTTGGTTCATTTTGGTCTTAGTGGGTATAATGGTTTTGTGTCTTCTTACCAAGTCTCATTGTTCGTAATTTGAATAAGTGGGTCATAATGAGCCCGATTGGACTTTATGGGCTCTAATAGAGGTATAACGAGTCATGGAGATCTGAAATTCTTCGCTATTAGTTCATTTTGGTCTTAATGGGTATAATGGGTTTTTGTCTCCTTAATGAGCCTGATTGGTCGTAATGGGACTAAGTGGGTCAAAATGAGCCCTGATTTGAACTTATTGGCCCTAAATGAGGAATAACGTCTAAGGGGTCCGTAATGGCTCGTAATTGGTTCAACTTGGTCTTAGTGGGTAGAATGAGTCTGATTTGAAGTTTTTTGCTCTACTTGACTTATAACGGATCTTAGTGGTCCGTAATGGCTCATAATTGGTTCATTTTAGTCTTAGTGAGTATAATAGGTTTGTGTCCCCTTAACGAGTCTAATTGTTCGTAATACGACTATGTGGGTCATAATGAGTCTGATTTGACCTTATTGTCTCTAATTGAAGTATAACGGGTCATAGTGGTCCGTAATGCTTCGTTAGTGGTTCATTTTGATCTTGATGGCTATAATGGATTTGTGTCTCCTTAAGGAGTCACATTGTTCATAATTAGACTAAGTGGTCCATAATGAGTCCCATTTGACCTAATTGGCTGTAATTGAGGTATAACGAGTCATAGTGGTTCGTAATGTTTCACTATTGGTTCATTTTGGGCTTAGTGGGTATAATGGGTTTGTGTCTCCTTAACGAGTCTAATTGGTCGTAATAGGACTCAGTGGGTGAAACTGAGTCCGATTTGACATTGTTCGCTCTAATGGAGGCATAATGGGTCATAGTGGTGCGTAATTCTTCGCTATTGGTTCATTTGGGTCTTAGTGGGTGTAAGGGATTTGTGTCTCTTTAACAAGTCTCATCGTACATAATTAGACTAAGTGGGTCGTAATGAGTCCTATTTGACCTTAATGGCTCTATTTGAGGTATAACGGGCCATAATGGTCTGTATTGCTTCGGTATTGGTTCATTTTGGTCGTATTGGATGTAATGGCTTAACGTCTCCTTATTAAGTCTGTTTGGTCGTGATGAGACTAAGTGGGTCAAAATGAGCCTAATTTGACCTTATTGGCTCTAAATAAGGTATAACAGGTCTACGTGGTATGTTGTGACTCGTAAATGGTACATCTTGGTGTTAGTGCATATAATGGGTTTGTGTCTCCATAACGAGTCTAATTAGCCGTAATGGGACTATGTGGGTCATAATGAGTACGATTTGACCTTATTGGCTCCAATTGAGGTATAACGGGTCGTAGTTATCTATAATGCTCGTTATTGGACCATTTTGGTCTTAGTGTGTATAATTGGTTTGTGTCTCCTTAACGAGTCTTATTCTTCGTACTAGGACTAAATGGGTCTAAAAGAGTCTGATTTGACTTTAATGGCTCTAATTGAGCTATAAAGGGTCATAGTGGTTTGAAATGCTGCAGCTATTGGGTCATTTTGGTCTTTGTGGGTATGATTGGTCGTAATGGCTCATAATTGTTTTTTTTTTCTTAGCGGGTATAATATGTTTGTGTCTCTCTAAGGAGTCTAATTGTTCGTAATAGGAGTATGGATTTTTGTCTCCTTATTGACCAGGATTGGTCGTAATGGGACAAAGTGGGTCATAATGAGTCTGATTTAACCTTATTGGCTCTAATTGAGGTAAAACGGGTCTAAGTGATCCATAATGGCTCATAATTGGTTCATTTTGGTCTTAGTGGGTATAATGGGTTTGTCTCCTTACCGAGTCTAATTGGTAATAATAGGACTAAGTGGGCCATAATGAGTCCGATTTAACTTTATTGTCTCTAATTGAGGTATAACGAATCATAGTTGTCTATAATGCTTCGTTTTTGGTTCATTTTGGTCTTAGTGGGTATAATGGTTTTGGGTCTTCTTACCAAGTCTCATTGTTCGTAATTTGACTAAGTGGGTCATAATGAGCCCGATTGGACTTTATGGGCTCTAATAGAGGTATAACGAGTCATGGAGATCTGAGTCCGATTTGGAATTGTTGGCTATAATGGAGGCATAATAGGTCATAGTGGTCCGTAATTCTTCGCTATTGGTTCATTTGGGTCTTAGTGGTTATAATGGGTTTGTGTCTCCTTACCGAGTCTAATTGGTAATAATAGGACTAAGTGGGCCATAATGAGTTCGATTTAACTTTAATGGCTCTAATTGAGGTATAACGAATCATAGTTGTCTATAATGATTCGTTTTTGGTTCATTTTGGTCTTAGTGGGTATAATGGTTTTGTGTCTTCTTACCAAGCTCATTGTTCGTAATTTTACTAAATGGGTCATAATGTGCCCGATTGGACTTTATGGGCTGTAATAGAGGTATAACGAGTCATGGAGATCTGAAATTCTTCGCTATTAGTTCATTTTGGTCTTAATGGGTATAATGGGTTTTTGTCTCCTTAATGAGGCCTGATTGGTCGTAATTTGACTAAGTGGGTCAAAATGAGAATGATTTGAACTTATTGGCCCTAAATGAGGAATAACGTCTAAGGGGTCCGTAATGGCTCGTAATTGGTTCAACTTGGTTTTAGTGGTTATAATGGGTCTGATTTGAAGTTTTTTTGCTCTACTTGACTTATCACGGATCTTAGTTGTCCGTAATGGCTCATAATTGGTTCATTTTGGTCTTAGTGAGTATAATAGGTTTGTGTCCCCTTAACGAGTCTAATTGTTCGTAATACGACTATGTTAGTCATCATGAGTCCGATTTGACCTTATTGCCTCTAATTGAAGTATAACGGGTCATTGTGGTCCGTATGCTTCGTTAGTGGTTCATTTTGATCTTGGTGGCTATAATGGATTTTTGTCTCCTTAAGGAGTCACATTGTTCGTAATTAGACTAAGTGGGCCATATTGAGTCCGGTTTGACCTTATTGGCTCTAATTGAGGTATAACGAGTCATAGTGGTTCGTAATGTTTCACTATTGGTTCATTTTGGGCTTAGTGGGTATAATGGGTTTGTGTCTCCTTAACGAGTCTAATTAATCGTAATAGGACTCAGTGGGTGAAACTTAGTCCGATTTGACATTTTTTCCTCTAATGGAGGCATAATGGGTCATAGTGGTCCGTAATTCTTAACTATTGGTTCATTTGGGTCTTAGTGGGTGTAAGGGATTTGTGTCTCCTTAAGGAGTCACATTGTTCATAATTAGACGAAGGTGCCGTCTGTTTTTTAAGAGGTCTAAACTCTGAAGTCTTATTTTAGTTATGATTAATAAGAGGTGGTGTGTAAAAACGTCTGAACGATTCAGACTTAAGAGCCATTAAGAGGGTTTGTAAAAAAAAAACAACCCCTAAGTGGGCCATATTGAGTCCGATTTGACCTTATTGGCTCTAAATGAGGTATAACGAGTCATAGTGGTTCGTAATGTTTCACTATTGGTTCATTTTGGGCTTAGTGGGTATAATGGGTTTGTGTCTCCTTAACGAGTCTAATTGGTCGTAATAGGACTCAGTGGGTGAAACTGAGTCCGATTTGACATTTTTTTCTATAATGGAGGCATAATGGGTCATAGTGGTCCGTAATTCTTCGCTATTGGTTCATTTGGGTCTTAGTGGGTGTAAGGGATTTGTGTCTCCTTAAGGAGTCACATTGTTCATAATTAGACTAAGGTGCCGTTTGTTTTTTAAGAGGTCTAAACTCTGAAGTCTTATTTTAGTTATGATTAATAAGAGGTGGTGTGTAAAAACGTCTGAACGATTCAGACTTAAGAGCCATTAAGAGGTTTTTATAAAAAAAACAAACAACCCCTAAGTGGGCCATATTGAATCCGATTTGACCTTATTGGCTCTAAATGAGGTATAACGAGTCATAGTGGTTCGTAATGTTTCACTATTGGATCATTTTGGGCTTAGTGGGTATAATGGGTTTGTGTCTCCTTAACGAGTCTAATTGGTCGTAATAGGACTCAGTGGGTGAACCTGAGTCCGATTTGACATTGTTGGCTCTAATGGAGGCATAATGGGTCATAGTGGTCCGTAATTCTTCGCTATTGGTTCATTTGGGTCTTAGTGGGTGAAAGGGATTTGTGTCTCCTTAACAAGTCTCATCGTACATAATTAGACTAAGTGGGTCGTAATGAGTCCTATTTGACTTTAATGGCTCTATTTGAGGTATAACAGGCCATAATGGTCTGTATTGCTTCGGTATTGGTTCATTTTGGTCTTATTGGATATAATGGGTTTACGTCTCCTTATTAAGTCTGATTGGTCAAGATGAGACTAAGTGGGTCAAAATGAGCCTAATTTGACCTTATTGGCTCTAAATAAGGTATAACAGGTCTATGTGGTATGTTGTGACTCGTAACTGGTTCATCTTGGTCTTAGTGGGTATAATGGGTTTGTGTCTCCTTACCGAGTCTAATTGGTAATAATTGGACTAAGTGGGCCATAATGAGTCCGATTTAACTTTATTGGCTCTAATTGAGGTATAACGAATCATAGTTGTCTATAATGCTTCGTTTTTGGTTTATTTTGGTCTTAGTGGGTATAATGGTTTTGTGTCTTCTTACCAAGTCTCATTGTTCGTAATTTGACTAAATGGGTCAAAATGAGCCCTGATTTGAACTTATTGGCCCTAAATGAGGAGTAACGTCTAAGGGGTCCGTAAAGGCTCGTAATTCGTTCAACTTGGTCTTAGTAGGTATAATGAGCCTGATTTGAAGTTTTTTGCTCTACTTGACTTATAACGGATCTTAGTGGTCCGTAATGGCTCATAATTGGTCCATTTTGGTCTTAGTGAGTATAATAGGTTTCTGTCCCCTTAACGAGTCTAATTGTTCGTAATACGACTATGTGGGTCATAATGAGTCCGATTTGACCTTATTGCCTCTAATTGAAGTATAACGGGTCATTGTGGTCCGTAATGCTTCGTTAGTGGTTCATTTTGATCTTGGTGGCTATAATGGATTTTTGTCTCCTTAAGGAGTCACATTGTTCATAATTAGACTAAGTGGGCCATATTGAGTCCGATTTGACCTTATTGGCTCTAATTGAGGTATAACGAGTCATAGTGGTTCGTAATGTTTCACTATTGGTTCATTTTGGGCTTAGTGGGTATAATGGGTTTGTGTCTCCTTAACGAGTCTAATTGGTCGTAATAGGACTCAGTGGGTGAAACTGAGTCCGATTTGACATTTTTTTCTATAATGGAGGCATAATGGGTCATAGTGGTCCGTAATTCTTCGCTATTGGTTCATTTGGGTCTTAGTGGGTGTAAGGGATTTGTGTCTCCTTAAGGAGTCACATTGTTCATAATTAGACTAAGGTGCCGTTTGTTTTTTAAGAGGTCTAAACTCTGAAGTCTTATTTTAGTTATGATTAATAAGAGGTGGTGTGTAAAAACGTCTGAACGATTCAGACTTAAGAGCCATTAAGAGGTTTTTATAAAAAAAACAAACAACCCCTAAGTGGGCCATATTGAATCCGATTTGACCTTATTGGCTCTAAATGAGGTATAACGAGTCATAGTGGTTCGTAATGTTTCACTATTGGTTCATTTTGGGCTTAGTGGGTATAATGGGTTTGTGTCTCCTTAACGAGTCTAATTGGTCGTAATAGGACTCAGTGGGTGAACCTGAGTCCGATTTGACATTGTTGGCTCTAATGGAGGCATAATGGGTCATAGTGGTCCGTAATTCTTCGCTATTGGTTCATTTGGGTCTTAGTGGGTGAAAGGGATTTGTGTCTCCTTAACAAGTCTCATCGTACATAATTAGACTAAGTGGGTCGTAATGAGTCCTATTTGACTTTAATGGCTCTATTTGAGGTATAACGGGCCATAATGGTCTGTATTGCTTCGGTATTGGTTCATTTTGGTCTTATTGGATATAATGGGTTTACGTCTCCTTATTAAGTCTGATTGGTCAAGATGAGACTAAGTGGGTCAAAATGAGCCTAATTTGACCTTATTGGCTCTAAATAAGGTATAACAGGTCTATGTGGTATGTTGTGACTCGTAACTGGTTCATCTTGGTCTTAGTGGGTATAATGGGTTTGTGTCTCCTTACCGAGTCTAATTGGTAATAATTGGACTAAGTGGGCCATAATGAGTCCGATTTAACTTTATTGGCTCTAATTGAGGTATAACGAATCATAGTTGTCTATAATGCTTCGTTTTTGGTTTATTTTGGTCTTAGTGGGTATAATGGTTTTGTGTCTTCTTACCAAGTCTCATTGTTCGTAATTTGACTAAATGGGTCAAAATGAGCCCTGATTTGAACTTATTGGCCCTAAATGAGGAGTAACGTCTAAGGGGTCCGTAAAGGCTCGTAATTCGTTCAACTTGGTCTTAGTAGGTATAATGAGCCTGATTTGAAGTTTTTTGCTCTACTTGACTTATAACGGATCTTAGTGGTCCGTAATGGCTCATAATTGGTCCATTTTGGTCTTAGTGAGTATAATAGGTTTCTGTCCCCTTAACGAGTCTAATTGTTCGTAATACGACTATGTGGGTCATAATGAGTCCGATTTGACCTTATTGCCTCTAATTGAAGTATAACGGGTCATTGTGGTCCGTAATGCTTCGTTAGTGGTTCATTTTGATCTTGGTGGCTATAATGGATTTTTGTCTCCTTAAGGAGTCACATTGTTCATAATTAGACTAAGTGGGCCATATTGAGTCCGATTTGACCTTATTGGCTCTAATTGAGGTATAACGAGTCATAGTGGTTCGTAATGTTTCACTATTGGTTCATTTTGGGCTTAGTGGGTATAATGGGTTTGTGTCTCCTTAACGAGTCTAATTGGTCGTAATAGGACTCAGTGGGTGAAACTGAGTCCGATTTGACATTTTTTTCTATAATGGAGGCATAATGGGTCATAGTGGTCCGTAATTCTTCGCTATTGGTTCATTTGGGTCTTAGTGGGTGTAAGGGATTTGTGTCTCCTTAAGGAGTCACATTGTTCATAATTAGACTAAGGTGCCGTTTGTTTTTTAAGAGGTCTAAACTCTGAAGTCTTATTTTAGTTATGATTAATAAGAGGTGGTGTGTAAAAACGTCTGAACGATTCAGACTTAAGAGCCATTAAGAGGTTTTTATAAAAAAAACAAACAACCCCTAAGTGGGCCATATTGAATCCGATTTGACCTTATTGGCTCTAAATGAGGTATAACGAGTCATAGTGGTTCGTAATGTTTCACTATTGGTTCATTTTGGGCTTAGTGGGTATAATGGGTTTGTGTCTCCTTAACGAGTCTAATTGGTCGTAATAGGACTCAGTGGGTGAACCTGAGTCCGATTTGACATTGTTGGCTCTAATGGAGGCATAATGGGTCATAGTGGTCCGTAATTCTTCGCTATTGGTTCATTTGGGTCTTAGTGGGTGAAAGGGATTTGTGTCTCCTTAACAAGTCTCATCGTACATAATTAGACTAAGTGGGTCGTAATGAGTCCTATTTGACTTTAATGGCTCTATTTGAGGTATAACGGGCCATAATGGTCTGTATTGCTTCGGTATTGGTTCATTTTGGTCTTATTGGATATAATGGGTTTACGTCTCCTTATTAAGTCTGATTGGTCAAGATGAGACTAAGTGGGTCAAAATGAGCCTAATTTGACCTTATTGGCTCTAAATAAGGTATAACAGGTCTATGTGGTATGTTGTGACTCGTAACTGGTTCATCTTGGTCTTAGTGGGTATAATGGGTTTGTGTCTCCTTACCGAGTCTAATTGGTAATAATTGGACTAAGTGGGCCATAATGAGTCCGATTTAACTTTATTGGCTCTAATTGAGGTATAACGAATCATAGTTGTCTATAATGCTTCGTTTTTGGTTTATTTTGGTCTTAGTGGGTATAATGGTTTTGTGTCTTCTTACCAAGTCTCATTGTTCGTAATTTGACTAAATGGGTCAAAATGAGCCCTGATTTGAACTTATTGGCCCTAAATGAGGAGTAACGTCTAAGGGGTCCGTAAAGGCTCGTAATTCGTTCAACTTGGTCTTAGTAGGTATAATGAGCCTGATTTGAAGTTTTTTGCTCTACTTGACTTATAACGGATCTTAGTGGTCCGTAATGGCTCATAATTGGTCCATTTTGGTCTTAGTGAGTATAATAGGTTTCTGTCCCCTTAACGAGTCTAATTGTTCGTAATACGACTATGTGGGTCATAATGAGTCCGATTTGACCTTATTGCCTCTAATTGAAGTATAACGGGTCATTGTGGTCCGTAATGCTTCGTTAGTGGTTCATTTTGATCTTGGTGGCTATAATGGATTTTTGTCTCCTTAAGGAGTCACATTGTTCATAATTAGACTAAGTGGGCCATATTGAGTCCGATTTGACCTTATTGGCTCTAATTGAGGTATAACGAGTCATAGTGGTTCGTAATGTTTCACTATTGGTTCATTTTGGGCTTAGTGGGTATAATGGGTTTGTGTCTCCTTAACGAGTCTAATTGGTCGTAATAGGACTCAGTGGGTGAAACTGAGTCCGATTTGACATTTTTTTCTATAATGGAGGCATAAAGGGTCATAGTGGTCCGTAATTCTTCGCTATTGGTTCATTTGGGTCTTAGTGGGTGTAAGGGATTTGTGTCTCCTTAAGGAGTCACATTGTTCATAATTAGACTAAGGTGCCGTTTGTTTTTTAAGAGGTCTAAACTCTGAAGTCTTATTTTAGTTATGATTAATAAGAGGTGGTGTGTAAAAACGTCTGAACGATTCAGACTTAAGAGCCATTAAGAGGTTGTTATAAAAAAACAAACAACCCCTAAGTGGGCCATATTGAGTCCGATTTGACCTTATTGGCTCTAAATGAGGTATAACGAATCATAGTTGTCTATAATGCTTCGTTTTTGGTTTATTTTGGTCTTAGTGGGTATAATGGTTTTGTGTCTTCTTACCAAGTCTCATTGTTCGTAATTTGACTAAATGGGTCAAAATGAGCCCTGATTTGAACTTATTGGCCCTAAATGAGGAGTAACGTCTAAGGGGTCCGTAAAGGCTCGTAATTCGTTCAACTTGGTCTTAGTAGGTATAATGAGCCTGATTTGAAGTTTTTTGCTCTACTTGACTTATAACGGATCTTAGTGGTCCGTAATGGCTCATAATTGGTCCATTTTGGTCTTAGTGAGTATAATAGGTTTGTGTCCCCTTAACGAGTCTAATTGTTCGTAATACGACTATGTGGGTCATAATGAGTCCGATTTGACCTTATTGCCTCTAATTGAAGTATAACGGGTCATTGTGGTCCGTAATGCTTCGTTAGTGGTTCATTTTGATCTTGGTGGCTATAATGGATTTTTGTCTCCTTAAGGAGTCACATTGTTCATAATTAGACTAAGTGGGCCATATTGAGTCCGATTTGACCTTATTGGCTCTAATTGAGGTATAACGAGTCATAGTGGTTCGTAATGTTTCACTATTGGTTCATTTTGGGCTTAGTGGGTATAATGGGTTTGTGTCTCCTTAACGAGTCTAATTGGTCGTAATAGGACTCAGTGGGTGAACCTGAGTCCGATTTGACATTGTTGGCTCTAATGGAGGCATAATGGGTCATAGTGGTCCGTAATTCTTCGCTATTGGTTCATTTGGGTCTTAGTGGGTGAAAGGGATTTGTGTCTCCTTAACAAGTCTCATCGTACATAATTAGACTAAGTGGGTCGTAATGAGTCCTATTTGACTTTAATGGCTCTATTTGAGGTATAACGGGCCATAATGGTCTGTATTGCTTCGGTATTGGTTCATTTTGGTCTTATTGGATATAATGGGTTTACGTCTCCTTATTAAGTCTGATTGGTCAAGATGAGACTAAGTGGGTCAAAATGAGCCTAATTTGACCTTATTGGCTCTAAATAAGGTATAACAGGTCTATGTGGTATGTTGTGACTCGTAACTGGTTCATCTTGGTCTTAGTGGGTATAATGGGTTTGTGTCTCCTTACCGAGTCTAATTGGTAATAATTGGACTAAGTGGGCCATAATGAGTCCGATTTAACTTTATTGGCTCTAATTGAGGTATAACGAATCATAGTTGTCTATAATGCTTCGTTTTTGGTTTATTTTGGTCTTAGTGGGTATAATGGTTTTGTGTCTTCTTACCAAGTCTCATTGTTCGTAATTTGACTAAATGGGTCAAAATGAGCCCTGATTTGAACTTATTGGCCCTAAATGAGGAGTAACGTCTAAGGGGTCCGTAAAGGCTCGTAATTCGTTCAACTTGGTCTTAGTAGGTATAATGAGCCTGATTTGAAGTTTTTTGCTCTACTTGACTTATAACGGATCTTAGTGGTCCGTAATGGCTCATAATTGGTCCATTTTGGTCTTAGTGAGTATAATAGGTTTGTGTCCCCTTAACGAGTCTAATTGTTCGTAATACGACTATGTGGGTCATAATGAGTCCGATTTGACCTTATTGCCTCTAATTGAAGTATAACGGGTCATTGTGGTCCGTAATGCTTCGTTAGTGGTTCATTTTGATCTTGGTGGCTATAATGGATTTTTGTCTCCTTAAGGAGTCACATTGTTCATAATTAGACTAAGTGGGCCATATTGAGTCCGATTTGACCTTATTGGCTCTAATTGAGGTATAACGAGTCATAGTGGTTCGTAATGTTTCACTATTGGTTCATTTTGGGCTTAGTGGGTATAATGGGTTTGTGTCTCCTTAACGAGTCTAATTGGTCGTAATAGGACTCAGTGGGTGAAACTGAGTCCGATTTGACATTTTTTTCTCTAATGGAGGCATAATGGGTCATAGTGGTCCGTAATTCTTCGCTATTGGTTCATTTGGGTCTTAGTGGGTGTAAGGGATTTGTGTCTCCTTAAGGAGTCACATTGTTCATAATTAGACTAAGGTGCCGTTTGTTTTTTAAGAGGTCTAAACTCTGAAGTCTTATTTTAGTTATGATTAATAAGAGGTGGTGTGTAAAAACGTCTGAACGATTCAGACTTAAGAGCCATTAAGAGGTTGTTATAAAAAAACAAACAACCCCTAAGTGGGCCATATTGAGTCCGATTTTACCTTATTGGCTCTAAATGAGGTATAACGAGTCATAGTGGTTCGTAATGTTTCACTATTGGTTCATTTTGGGCTTAGTGGATATAATGGGTTTGTGTCTCCTTAACGAGTCTAATTGGTCGTAATAGGACTCAGTGGGTGAAACTGAGTCCGATTTGACATTGTTGGCTCTAATGGAGGCATAATGGGTCATAGTGGTCCGTAATTCTTCGCTATTGGTTCATTTGGGTCTTAGTGGGTGAAAGGGATTTGTGTCTCCTTAACAAGTCTCATCGTACATAATTAGACTAAGTGGGTCGTAATGAGTCCTATTTGACCTTAATGGCTCTATTTGAGTTATAACGGGCCATAATGGTCTGTATTGCTTCGGTATTGGTTCATTTTGGTCTTATTTGATATAATGGGTTTACGTCTCCTTATTAAGTCTGATTAGTCGTGATGAGACTAAGTGGGTCAAAATGAGCCTAATTTGACCTTATTGGCTCTAAATAAGGTATAACAGGTCTAAGTGGTATGTTGTGACTCGTAACTGGTTCATCTTGGGCTTAGTGGGTATAATGGGTTTGTGTCTCCTTACCGAGTCTAATTGGTAATAATTGGACTAAGTGGGCCATAATGAGTCCGATTTAACTTTATTGGCTCTAATAGAGGTATAACGAATCATAGTTGTCTATAATGCTTCGTTTTTTGTTTATTTTGGTCTTAGTGGGTATAATGGTTTTGTGTCTTCTTACCAAGTCTCATTGTTCGTAATTTGACTAAGTGGGTCAAAATGAGCCCTGATTTGAACTTATTGGCCCTAAATAAGGAGTAACGTCTAAGGGGTCCGTAAAGGCTCGTAATTGGTTCAACTTGGTCTTAGTGGGTATAATGAGCCTGATTTGAAGTTTTTTGCTCTACTTGACTTATAACGGATCTTAGTGGTCCGTAATGGCTCATAATTGGTCCATTTTGGTCTTTGTGAGTATAATAGGTTTGTGTCCCCTTAACGAGTCTAATTGTTCGTAATACGACTATGTGGGTCATAATGAGTCCGATTTGACCTTATTGCCTCTAATTTAAGTATAACGGGTCATTGTGGTCCGTAATGCTTCGTTAGTGGTTCATATTGATCTTGGTGGCTATAATGGATTTTTGTCTCCTTAAGGAGTCACATTGTTCATAAATGACTAAGTGGGCCATATTGAGTCCGATTTGACCTTATTGGCTCTAATTGAGGTGTAACGAGTCATAGTGGTTCGTAATGTTTCACTATTGGTTCATTTTGGGCTTAGTGGGTATAATGGGTTTGTGTCTCCTTAACGAGTCTAATTGGTCGTAATAGGACTCAGTGGGTGAAACTGAGTCCGATTTGACATTTTTTTCTCTAATGGAGGCATAATGGGTCATAGTGGTCCGTAATTCTTCGCTATTGGTTCATTTGGGTCTTAGTGGGTGTAAGGGATTTGTGTCTCCTTAAGGAGTCACATTGTTCATAATTAGACTAAGGTGCCGTTTGTTTTTTAAGAGGTCTAAACTCTGAACTCTTATTTTAGTTATGATTAATAAGAGGTGGTGTGTAAAAACGTCTGAACGATTCAGACTTAAGAGCCATTAAGAGGTTTTTTTAAAAAAACAAACAACCCCTAAGTGGGCCATATTGAGTCCGATTTGACCTTATTGGCTCTAAATGAGGTATAACGAGTCATAGTGGTTCGTAATGTTTCACTATTGGTTCATTTTGGGCTTAGTGGGTATAATGGGTTTGTGTCTCCTTAACGAGTCTAATTGGTCGTAATAGGACTCAGTGGGTGAAACTGAGTCCGATTTGACATTGTTGGCTCTAATGGAGGCATAATGGGTCATAGTGGTCCGCAATTCTTCGCTATTGGTTCATTTGGGTCTTAGTGGGCGAAAGAGATTTGTGTCTCCTTAACAAGTCTCATCGTACATAATTAGACTAAGTGGGTCGTAATGAGTCCTATTTGACCTTAATGGCTCTATTTGAGGTATAACGGGCTATAATGGTATGAATTGCTTCGGTATTGGTTCATTTTGGTCTTATTTGATATAATGGGTTTACGTCTCCTTATTAAGTCTGATTAGTCGTGATGAGACTAAGTGGGTCAAAATGAGCCTAATTTGACCTTATTGGCTCTAAATAAGGTATAACAGGTCTAAGTGGTATGTTGTGACTCGTAACTGGTTCATCTTGGGCTTAGTGGGTATAATGGGTTTGTGTCTCCTTACCGAGTGTAATTGGTAATAATTGGACTAAGTGGGCCATAATGAGTCCGATTTAACTTTATTGGCTCTAATAGAGGTATAACGAATCATAGTTGTCTATAATGCTTCGTTTTTTGTTTATTTTGGTCTTAGTGGGTATAATGGTTTTGTGTCTTCTTACCAAGTCTCATTGTTCGTAATTTGACTAAGTGGGTCAAAATGAGCCCTGATTTGAACTTATTGGCCCTAAATAAGGAGTAACGTCTAAGGGGTCCGTAAAGGCTCGTAATTGGTTCAACTTGGTCTTAGTGGGTATAATGAGCCTGATTTGAAGTTTTTTGCTCTACTTGACTTATAACGGATCTTAGTGGTCCGTAATGGCTCATAATTGGTCCATTTTGGTCTTTGTGAGTATAATAGGTTTGTGTCCCCTTAACGAGTCTAATTGTTCGTAATACGACTATGTGGGTCATAATGAGTGCGATTTGACCTTATTGCCTCTAATTTAAGTATAACGGGTCATTGTGGTCCGTAATGCTTCGTTAGTGGTTCATATTGATCTTGGTGGCTATAATGGATTTTTGTCTCCTTAAGGAGTCACATTGTTCATAATTTGACTAAGTGGGCCATATTGAGTCCGATTTGACCTTATTGGCTCTAATTGAGGTGTAACGAGTCATAGTGGTTCGTAATGTTTCACTATTGGTTCATTTTGGGCTTAGTGGGTATAATGGGTTTGTGTCTCCTTAACGAGTCTAATTGGTCGTAATAGGACTCAGTGGGTGAAACTGAGTCCGATTTGACATTTTTTTCTCTAATGGAGGCATAATGGGTCATAGTGGTCCGTAATTCTTCGCTATTGGTTCATTTGGGTCTTAGTGGGTGTAAGGGATTTGTGTCTCCTTAAGGAGTCACATTGTTCATAATTAGACTAAGGTGCCGTTTGTTTTTTAAGAGGTCTAAACTCTGAAGTCTTATTTTAGTTATGATTAATAAGAGGTGGTGTGTAAAAACGTCTGAACGATTCAGACTTATAAGCCATTAAGAGGTTTTTTTAAAAAAACAAACAACCCCTAAGTGGGCCATATTGAGTCCGATTTAACCTTATTGGCTCTAAATGAGGTATAACGAGTCATAGTGGTTCGTAATGTTTCACTATTGGTTCATTTTGGGCTTAGTGGGTATAATGGGTTTGTGTCTCCTTAACGAGTCTAATTGGTCGTAATAGGACTCAGTGGGTGAAACTGAGTCCGATTTGACATTGTTGGCTCTAATGGAGGCATAATGGGTCATAGTGGTCCGCAATTCTTCGCTATTGGTTCATTTGGGTCTTAGTGGGCGAAAGAGATTTGTGTCTCCTTAACAAGTCTCATCGTACATAATTAGACTAAGTGGGTCGTAATGAGTCCTATTTGACCTTAATGGCTCTATTTGAGGTATAACGGGCTATAATGGTATGAATTGCTTCGGTATTGGTTCATTTTGGTCTTATTGGATATAATGGGTTTACGTCTCCTTATTAAGTCTGATTGGTCGTGATGAGACTAAGTAGGTCAAAATGAGCCTAATTTGACCTTATTGGCTCTAAATAAGGTATAACAGGTCTAAGTGGTATGTTGTGTCTCGTAACTGGTTCATCTTGGTCTTAGTGGGTATAATGGGTTTGTGTCTCCTTACCGAGTCTAATTGGTAATAATTGGACTAAGTGGGCCATAATGAGTCCGATTTAACTTTATTGGCTCTAATTGAGGTATAACGAATTATAGTTGTCTATAATGCTTCGTTTTTGGTTTATTTTGGTCTTAGTGGGTATAATGGTTTTGTGTCTTCTTACCAAGTCTCATTGTTCGTAATTTGACTAAGTGGGTCAAAATGAGCCCTGATTTGAACTTATTGGCCCTAAATAAGGCGTAACGTCTAAGGGGTCCGTAAAGGCTCGTAATTGGTTCAACTTGGTCTTAGTGGGTATAATGAGCTTGATTTGAAGTTTTTTGCTCTACTTGATTTATAACGGATCTTAGTGGTCCGTAATGGCTCATAATTGGTCCATTTTGGTCTTAGTGAGTATAATAGGTTTGTGTCCCCTTAACGAGTCTAATTGTTCGTAATACGACTATGTGGGTCATAATGAGTCCGATTTGACCTTATTGCCTCTAATTGAAGTATAACGGGTCATTGTGGTCAGTAATGCTTCGTTAGTGGTTCATTTTGATCTTGGTGCTATAATGGATTTTTGTCTCCTTAAGGAGTCACATTATTCATAATTAGACTAAGTGGGCAATATTGAGTCCGATTTGACCTTATTGGCTCTAATTGAGGTATAACGAGTCAGTGGTTCGTAATGTTTCACTATTGGTTCATTTTGGGCTTAGTGGGTATAATGGATTTGTGTCTCCTTAACGAGTCTAATTGGTCGTAATAGGACTCAGTGGGTGAAACTGAGTCCGATTTAACATTTTTTTCTCTAATGGAGGCATAATGGGTCATAGTGGTCCGTAATTCTTCGCTATTGGTTCATTTGGGTCTTAGTGGGTGTAAGGGATTTGTGTCTCCTTAAGGAGTCACATTGTTCATAATTAGACTAAGGTGCCGTTTGTTTTTTAAGAGGTCAAAACTCTGAAGTCTTATTTTAGTTATAATTAATAAGAGGTGGTGTGTAAAAACGTCTGAACGATTCAGACTTAAGAGCCATTAAGAGGTTTTTAAAAAAAAAAAACAACCCCTAAGTGGGCCATATTGAGTCCGATTTGACCTTATTGGCTGTAAATGAGGTATAACGAGTCATAGTGGTTCGTAATGTTTCACTATTGGTTCATTTTGGGCTTAGTGGGTATAATGGGTTTGTGTCTCCTTAACGAGTCTAATTGGTCGTAATAGGACTCAGTGGGTGAAACTGAGTCCGATTTGACATTGTTGGCTCTAATGGAGGCATAATGGGTCATAGTGGTCCGTAATTCTTCGCTATTGGTTCATTTGGGTCTTAGTGGGTGAAAGGGATTTGTGTCTCCTTAACAAGTCTCATCGTACATAATTAGACTAAGTGGGTCGTAATGAGTCCTATTTGACCTTAATGGCTCTATTTGAGGTATAACGGGCCATAATGGTCTGTATTGCTTCGGTATTGGTTCATTTTGGTCTTATTTGATATAATGGGTTTACGTCTCCTTATTAAGTCTGATTAGTCGTGATGAGACTAAGTGGGTCAAAATGAGCCTAATTTGACCTTATTGGCTCTAAATAAGGTATAACAGGTCTAAGTGGTATGTTGTGACTCGTAACTGGTTCATCTTGGTCTTAGTGGGTATAATGGGTTTGTGTCTCCTTACCGAGACTAATTGGTAATAATTGGACTAAGTGGGCCATAATGAGTCCGATTTAACTTTATTGGCTCTAATTGAGGTATAACGAATTATAGTTGTCTATAATGCTTCGTTTTTGGTTTATTTTGGTCTTAGTAGGTATAATGGTTTTGTGTCTTCTTACCAAGTCTCATTGTTCGTAATTTGACTAAGTGGGTCAAAATGAGCCCTGATTTGAACTTATTGGCCCTAAATAAGGAGTAACGTCTAAGGGGTCCGTAAAGGCTCGTAATTGGTTCAACTTGGTCTTAATGGGTATAATGAGCCTGATTTGAAGTTTTTTGCTCTACTTGACTTATAACGGATCTTAGTGGTCCGTAATGGCTCATAATTGGTCCATTTTGGTCTTAGTGAGTATAATAGGTTTGTGTCCCCTTAACGAGTCTAATTGATCGTAATACGACTATGTGGGTCATAATGAGTCCGATTTGACCTTATTGCCTCTAATTTAAGTATAACGGGTCATTGTGGTCCGTAATGCTTCGTTAGTGGTTCATTTTGATCTTGGGGGCTATAATGGATTTTTGTCTCCTTAAGGAGTCACATTGTTCATAATTTGACTAAGTGGGCCATATTGAGTCCGATTTGACCTTATTGGCTCTAATTGAGGTGTAACGAGTCATAGTGGTTCGTAATGTTTCACTATTGGTTCATTTTGGGCTTAGTGGGTATATTGGGTTTGTGTCTCCTTAACGAGTCTAATTGGTCGTAATAGGACTCAGTGGGTGAAACTGAGTCCGATTTGACATTTTTTTCTCTAATGGAGGCATAATGGGTCATAGTGGTCCGTAATTCTTCGCTATTGGTTAATTTGGGTCTTAGTGGGTGTAAGGGATTTGTGTCTCCTTAAGGAGTCACATTGTTCATAATTAGACTAAGGTGCCGTTTGTTTTTTAAGAGGTCTAAACTCTGAAGTCTTATTTTAGTTATGATTAGTGTAAAAACGTCTGAACGATTCAGACTTAAGAGCCATTAAGAGGTTTTTTTAAAAAAACAAACAACCCCTAAGTGGGCCATATTGAGTCCGATTTAACCTTATTGGCTCTAAATGAGGTATAACGAGTCATAGTGGTTCGTAATGTTTCACTATTGGTTCATTTTGGGCTTAGTGGGTATAATGGGTTTGTGTCTCCTTAACGAGTCTAATTGGTCGTAATAGGACTCAGTGGGTGAAACTGAGTCCGATTTGACATTGTTGGCTCTAATGGAGGCATAATGGGTCATAGTGGTCCGTAATTCTTCGCTATTGGTTCATTTGGGTCTTAGTGGGTGAAAGGGATTTGTGTCTCCTTAACAAGTCTCATCGTACATAATTAGACTAAGTGGGTCGTAATGAGTCCTATTTGACCTTAATGGCTCTATTTGAGGTATAACGGGCCATAATGGTCTGTATTGCTTCGGTATTGGTTCATTTTGGTCTTATTTGATATAATGGGTTTACGTCTCCTTATTAAGTCTGATTAGTCGTGATGAGACTAAGTGGGTCAAAATGAGCCTAATTTGACCTTATTGGCTCTAAATAAGGTATAACAGGTCTAAGTGGTATGTTGTGACTCGTAACTGGTTCATCTTGGTCTTAGTGGGTATAATGGGTTTGTGTCTCCTTACCGAGACTAATTGGTAATAATTGGACTAAGTGGGCCATAATGAGTCCGATTTAACTTTATTGGCTCTAATTGAGGTATAACGAATCATAGTTGTCTATAATGCTTCGTTTTTGGTTTATTTTGGTCTTAGTGGGTATAATGGTTTTGTGTCTTCTTACCAAGTCTCATTGTTCGTAATTTAACTAAGTGGGTCAAAATGAGCCCTGATTTGAACTTATTGGCCCTAAATAAGGGGTAACGTCTAAGGGGTCCGTAAAGGCTCGTAATTGGTTCAACTTGGTCTTAGTGGGTATAATGAGCCTGATTTGAAGTTTTTTGCTCTACTTGACTTATAACGGATCTTAGTGGTCCGTAATGGCTCATAATTGGTCCATTTTGGTCTTAGTGAGTATAATAGGTTTGTGTCCCCTTAACGAGTCTAATTGTTCGTAATACGACTATGTGGGTCATAATGAGTCCGATTTGACCTTATTGCCTCTAATTTAAGTATAACGGGTCATTGTGGTCCGTAATGCTTCGTTAGTGGTTCATTTTGATCTTGGTGGCTATAATGGATTTTTGTCTCCTTAAGGAGTCACATTGTTCATAATTTGACTAAGTGGGCCATATTGAGTCCGATTTGACCTTATTGGCTCTAATTGAGGTGTAACGAGTCATAGTGGTTCGTAATGTTTCACTATTGGTTCATTTTGGGCTTAGTGGTATAATGGGTTTGTGTCTCCTTAACGAGTCTAATTGGTCGTAATAGGACTCAGTGGGTGAAACTGAGTCCGATTTGACATTTTTTTCTCTAATGGAGGCATAATGGGTCATAGTGGTCCGTAATTCTTCGCTATTGGTTCATTTGGGTCTTAGTGGGTGTAAGGGATTTGTGTCTCCTTAAGGAGTCACATTGTTCATAATTAGACTAAGGTGCCGTTTGTTTTTTAAGAGGTCTAAACTCTGAAGTCTTATTTTAGTTATGATTAATAAGAGGTGGTGTGTAAAAACGTCTGAACGATTCAGACTTAAGAGCCATTAAGAGGTTTTTTAAAAAAACAAACAACCCCTAAGTGGGCCATATTGAGTCCGATTTAACCTTATTGGCTCTAAATGAGGTATAACGAGTCATAGTGGTTCGTAATGTTTCACTATTGGTTCATTTTGGGCTTAGTGGGTATAATGGGTTTGTGTCTCCTTAACGAGTCTAATTGGTCGTAATAGGACTCAGTGGGTGAAACTGAGTCCGATTTGACATTGTTGGCTCTAATGGAGGCATAATGGGTCATAGTGGTCTGCAATTCTTCGCTATTGGTTCATTTGGGTCTTAGTGGGCGAAAGAGATTTGTGTCTCCTTAACAAGTCTCATCGTACATAATTAGACTAAGTGGGTCGTAATGAGTCCTATTTGACCTTAATGGCTCTATTTGAGGTATAACGGGCTATAATGGTCTGAATTGCTTCGGTATTGGTTCATTTTGGTCTTATTGGATATAATGGGTTTACGTCTCCTTATTAAGTCTGATTGGTCGTGATGAGACTAAGTAGGTCAAAATGAGCCTAATTTGACCTTATTGGCTCTAAATAAGGTATAACAGGTCTAAGTGGTATGTTGTGACTCGTAACTGGTTCATCTTGGTCTTAGTGGGTATAAATGGGTTTGTGTCTCCTTACCGAGTCTAATTGGTAATAATTGGACTAAGTGGGCCATAATGAGTCCGATTTAACTTTATTGGCTCTAATTGAGGTATAACGAATTATAGTTGTCTATAATGCTTCGTTTTTGGTTTATTTTGGTCTTAGTGGGTATAATGGTTTTGTGTCTTCTTACCAAGTCTCATTGTTCGTAATTTGACTAAGTGGGTCAAAATGAGCCCTGATTTGAACTTATTGGCCCTAAATAAGGAGTAACGTCTAAGGGGTCCGTAAAGGCTCGTAATTGGTTCAACTTGGTCTTAGTGGGTATAATGAGCTTGATTTGAAGTTGTTTGCTCTACTTGACTTATAACGGATCTTAGTGGTCCGTAATGGCTCATAATTGGTCCATTTTGGTCTTAGTGAGTATAATAGGTTTGTGTCCCCTTAACGAGTCTAATTGTTCGTAATACGACTATGTGGGTCATAATGAGTCCGATTTGACCTTATTGCCTCTAATTGAAGTATAACGGGTCATTGTGGTCAGTAATGCTTCGTTAGTGGTTCATTTTGATCTTGGTGGCTATAATGGATTTGTGTCTCCTTAAGGAGTCACATTGTTCATAACTACACTAAGTGGGCCATAATGAGTCCGATTTGACCTTATTGGCTATAATTGAGGTATAACGAGTCATAGTGGTTCGTAATGTTTCACTATTGGTTCATTTTGGGCTTAGTGGGTATAATGGGTTTGTGTCTCCTTAACGAGTCTAACTGGTCGTAATAGGACTCAGTGGGTGAAACTGAGTCCGATTTGACATTGTTCGCTCTAATGGAGGCATAATGGGTCATAGTGGTCCGTAATTCTTCGCCATTGGTTCATTTAGGTCTTAGTGGGTGTAAGGGATCCGTGTCTCCTTAACAAGTCTCATCGTACATAATTAGACTAAGTGGGTCGTAATGAGTCCTATTTGACCTTAATGGCTCTATTTGAGGTATAACAGGCCATAATGGTCTGTATTGCATCGATATTGGTTCATTTTGGTCTTATTGGATATAATGGGTTTACGTCTCCTTATTAAGTCTGATTGGCCGTGATGAGACTAATTGGGTCAAAATGAGCCTAATTTGACCTTATTGGCTCTAAATAAGGTATATAACTGGTCTAAGTGGTATGTTGTGACTCGTAACTGGTTCATCTTGGTCTTAGTGCATATAATGGGTTTGTGTCTCCATAACGAGTCTAATCAGCCGTAATGGGACTATGTGGGTCATAATGAGTCCGATTTGACCTTATTGGCTCCAACTGAGGTATAACGGGTCGTAGTTATCTGTAATGCTCGTTATTGGATCATTTTGGTCTTAGTGTGTATAATTGGTTGGTGTCTCCTTAACGAGTCTTATTCTTCGTACTAGGACTAAATGGGCCTATAAGAGTCTGATTTCCCTTTAATGGCTCTAATTGAGCTATAACGGGTCATACTGGTTCGAAATGCTACAGCTATTGGGTCATTTTTGTCTTTGTGGGTATGATTGGTCGTAATGGGACTAAGTGGGTAATAATGACTCTAATTTTACCTTATTGGCTCTAATTGAACTATAACGGGTGTAAGTTGTCCGTAATGGCTCATAATTGGTTCATTTTTTTCTTTGCAGGTATAATGTGTTTGTGTCTCCCTAAGGAGTCTAATTGTTCGTAATAGGAGTATGTGGGTTATAATGAAACCGATTTGACCTCACTTGCTCTAATTGAGTTATAACGAGTCATAAAGGTCTGAAATGCTTCGCTATGGGGTCATTTTGGTCTTAGTGGGTATAATTGGATTTTTTGAGCGGAAATTGAGGGTCTTTGTCTCCTTATTGAGCCTGATTGGTCGTAATGGGACAAAGTGGGCCATAATGAGTCCCATTTAACCTTATTGGCTCTAATTGAGGTCAAACGGGTCTAAGTGATCCGTAATGGCTCATAATTGGTTCATTTTGGTCTTAGTGGGTATAATGAGTTTGTGTCTCCTTACCGAGTCTAATTGGTAATAACAGGACTAAGTGGGCCATAATGAGTCCGATTTAACTTTGTTGGCTCTAATTGAGGTATAACGAATCATAGTTGTCTATAATGCTTCGTTTTTGGTTCATTTTGGTCTTAGTGGGTATAATGGTTTTGTGTCTTCTTACCAAGTCTCATTGTTCGTAATTTGACTAAGTGGGTCATAATGAGCCCGATTGGACTTTATGGGCTCTAATAGAGGTATAACGAGTCATGGAGATCTGAAATTCTTCGCTATTAGTTCATTTTGGTCTTAATGGGGTATAATGGGTTTTTGTCTCCTTAATGAGCCTGATTGGTCGTAATGGGACCAAGTGGGTCAAAATGAGCCCTGATTTGAACTTATTGGCCCTAAATGAGGAATAACGTCTAAGGGGCCCGTAATGGCTCGTAATTGGTTCAACTTGGTCTTAGTGGGTATAATGAGTCTGATTTGAAGTTTTTTGTTCTACTTGACTTATAACGGATCTTAGTGGTCCGTAATGGCTCATAATTGGTTCATTTTGGTCTTAGTGAATATAATAGGTTTGTGTCCCGTTAACGAGTCTAATTGTTCGTAATACGACTATGTGGGTCATAATGAGTCCGATTTGACCTTATTGCCTCTAATTGAAGTATAACGGGTCGTAGTGGTCCGTAATGCTTCGTTAGTGGTTCATTTTGATCTTGGTGGCTATAATGGATTTATGTCTCCTTAAGGAGTCACATTGTTCATAATTAGACTAAGTGGGCCATAATGAGTCCGATTTGACCTTATTGGCTCTAATTGAGTTATAACGAGTCATAGTGGTTCGTAATGTTTCACTATTGGTTCATTTTGGGCTTAGTGGGTATAATGGGTTTGTGTCTCCTTAACGAATCTAATTGGTCGTAATAGGACTCAGTGGGTGAAACTGAGTCCGATTTGACATTGTTCGCTCTAATGGAGGCATAATGGGTCATAGTGGTCCGTAATTCTTCGCCATTGGTTCATTTGGGTCTTAGTGGGTGTAAGGGATTTGTGTCTTCTTAACAAGTCTCATCGTACACAATTAGACTAAGTGGGTCGTAATGAGTCCTATTTGACCTTAATGGCTCTATTTGTGGTATAACGGGCCATAATGGTCTGTATTGCTTCGGTATTGGTTCATTTTGGTCTTATTGGATATAATGGGTTTACGTCTCCTTATTAAGTCCGATTGGTCGTGATGAGACTAAGTGGGTCAAAATGAGCCTAATTTGACCTTATTGGCTCTAACTAAGGTATATAACAGGTCTAAGTGGTATGTTGTGACTCGTAACTAGTTCATCTTGGTCTTAGTGCATATAATGGGTTTGTGTCTCCATAACGAGTCTAATTAGCCGTAATGGGACTATATGGGTCATAATGAGTCCGATTTGACCTTATTGGCTCCAATTGAGGTATAACGGTTCGTAGTTATCTGTAATGCTCGTTATTGGATCATTTTGGTCTTAATGTGTATAATTGGTTTGTGTCTCCTTAACGAGTCTTATTCTTCGTACTAGGACTAAATGGGCCTATAAGAGTCTGATTTCACTTTAATGGCTCTAATTGAGCTATAACGGGTCATAGTGGTTCGAAATGCTGCAACTATTGGGTCATTTTGGTCTTTGTGGGTATGATTGGTCGTAATGGGACTAAGTGGGTAATAATGACTCTAATTTGACCTTATTGGCTCTAATTGAACTATAACGGGTGTAAGTTGTCCGTAATGGCTCATAATTGGTTCATTTTTTTGTTTGCAGGTATAATGTGTTTGTGTCTCCCTAAGGAGTCTAATTGTTCGTAATAGGAGTATGTGGGTTATAATGAAACCGATTTGACCTCACTGGCTCTAATTGAGTTATAACGAGTCATAAAGGTCTGAAATGCTTCGCTATGGGGTCATTTTGGTCTTAGTGGGTATAATTGGATTTTTTTGAGCGGAAATTGAGGGTTTTTGTCTCCTTATTGAGCCTGATTGGTCGTAATGGGACAAAGTGGGTCATAATGAGTCTGATTTAACCTTATTGGCTCTAATTGAGGTAAAACGGGTCTAAGTGATCCGTAATGGCTCATAATTGGTTCATTTTGGTCTTAGTGGGTATAATGAGTTTGTGTCTCCTTACCGAGTCTAATTGGTAATAATAGGACTAAGTGGGCCATAATGAGTCCGATTTAACTTTATTGGCTCTAATTGAGGTATAACAAATCATAGTTGTCTATAATGCTTCGTTTTTGGTTCATTTTGGTCTTAGTGGGTATAATGGTTTTGTGTCTTCTTACCAAGTCTCATTGTTCGTAATTTGACTAAGTGGGTCATAATGAGCCCGATTAGACTTTATGGGCTCTAATAGAGGTATAACGACTCATGGAGATCTGAAATTCTTCGCTATTAGTTCATTTTGGTCTTAATGGGGTATAATAGGTTTTTGTCTCCTTAATGAGCCTGATTGGTCGTAATGGGACTAAGTGGGTCAAAATGAGCCCTAATTTGAACTTATTGGCCCTAAATGAGGAATAACGTCTAAGGGGTCCGTAATGGCTCGTAATTGGTTCAACTTGGTCTTAGTGGGTATAATGAGTCTGATTTGAAGTTTTTTGCTCTACTTGACTTATAACGGATCTTAGTGGTCCGTAATGGCTCATAATTGGTTCATTTTGGTCTTAGTGAGTATAATAGGTTTGTGTCCCGTTAACGAGTCTAATTGTTCGTAATACGACTATGTGGGTCATAATGAGTCCGATCTGACCTTATTGCCTCTAATTGAAGTATAACGGGTCGTAGTGGTCCGTAATGCTTCGTTAGTGGTTCATTTTGATCTTGGTGGCTATAATGGATTTATGTCTCCTTAAGGAGTCACATTGTTCATAATTAGACTAAGTGGGCCATAATGAGTCCGATTTGACCTTATTGGCTCTAATTGAGTTATAACGAGTCATAGTGGTTCGTAATGTTTCACTATTGGTTCATTTTGGGCTTAGTAGGTATAATGGGTTTGTGTCTCCTTAACGAGTCTAATTGGTCGTAATAGGACTCAGTGGGTGAAACTGAGTCCGATTTGACATTGTTCGCTCTAATGGAGGCATAATGGGTCATAGTGGTCCGTAATTCTTCGCCATTGGTTCATTTGGGTCTTAGTGGGGTGTAAGGGATTTGTGTCTCCTTAACAAGTCTCATCGTACACAATTAGACTAAGTGGGTCGTAATGAGTCCTATTTGACCTTAATGGCTCTATTTGTGGTATAACGGGCCATAATGGTCTGTATTGCTTCGGTATTGGTTCATTTTGGTCTTATTGGATATAATGGGTTTACGTCTCCTTATTAAGTCCGATTGGTCGTGATGAGACTAAGTGGGTCAAAAAGAGCCTAATTTGAACTTATTGGCTCTAACTAAGGTATATAACAGGTCTAAGTGGTATGTTGTGACTCGTAACTAGTTCATCTTGGTCTTAGTGCATATAATGGGCTTGTGTCTCCATAACGAGTCTAATTAGCCGTAATGGGACAATGTGGGTCATAATGAGTCCGATTTGACCTTATTGGCTCCAATTGAGGTATAACGGGTCGTAGTTATCTATAATGCTCGTTATTGGATCATTTTGGTCTTAATGTGTATAATTGGTTTGTGTCTCCTTAACGAGTCTTGTTCTTCGTACTAGGAATAAATGGGCCTATAAGAGTCTGATTTCACTTTAATGGCTCTAATTGAGCTATAACGGGTCATAGTGGTTCGAAATGCTGCAACTATTGGGTCATTTTGGTCTTTGTGGGTATGATTGGTCGTAATGGGACTAAGTGGGTAATAATGACTCTAATTTGACCTTATTGGCTCTAATTGAACTATAACGGGTGTAAGTTGTCCGTAATGGCTCATAATTGGTTCATTTTTTTGTTTGCAGGTATAATGTGTTTGTGTCTCCCTAAGGAGTCTAATTGTTCGTAATAGGAGTATGTGGGTTATAATGAAACCGATTTGACCTCACTAGCTCTAATTGAGTTATAACGAGTCATAAAGGTCTGAAATGCTTCGCTATGGGGTCATTTTGGTCTTAGTGGGTATAATTGGATTTTTTTGAGCGGAAATTGAGGGTTTTTGTCTCCTTATTGAGCCTCATTGGTCGTAATGGGACAAAGTGGGTCATAATGAGTCTGATTTAACCTTATTGGCTCTAATTGAGGTCAAACGTGTCTAAGTGATCCGTAATGGCTCATAATTGGTTCATTTTGGTCTTAGTGGGTATAATGAGTTTGTGTCTCCTTACCGAGTCTAATTGGTAATAATAGGACTAAGTGGGCCATAATGAGTCCGAATTAACTTTATTGGCTCTAATTGAGGTATAACAAATCATAGTTGTCTATAATGCTTCGTTTTTGGTTCATTTTGGTCTTAGTGGGTATAATGGTTTTGTGTCTTCTTACCAAGTCTCATTGTTCGTAATTTGACTAAGTGGGTCATAATGAGCCCGATTGGACTTTATGGGCTCTAATAGAGGTATAACGAGTCATGGAGATCTGAAATTCTTCGCTATTAGTTCATTTTGGTCTTAATGGGGTATAATGGGTTTTTGTCTCCTTAATGAGCCTAATTGGTCGTAATGGGACTAAATGGGTCAAAATGAGCCCTAATTTGAACTTATTGGCCCTAAATGAGGAATAACGTCTAAGGGGTCCGTAATGGCTCGTAATTGGTTCAACTTGGTCTTAGTGGGTATAATGAGTCTGATTTGAAGTTTTTTGCTCTACTTGACTTATAACGGATCTTAGTGGTCCGTAATGGCTCATAATTTGTTCATTTTGGTCTTAGTGAGTATAATAGGTTTGTGTCCCGTAAACGAGTCTAATTGTTCGTAATACGACTATGTGGGTCATAATGAGTCTGATTTGACCTTATTGCCTCTAATTGAAGTATAACGGGTCGTAGTGATCCGTAATGCTTCGTTAGTGGTTCATTTTGATCTTGGTGGCTATAATGGATTTATGTCTCCTTAAGGAGTCACATTGTTCATAATTAGACTAAGTGGGCCATAATGAGTCCGATTTGACCTTATTGGCTCTAATTGAGTTATAACGAGTCATAGTGGTTCGTAATGTTTCACTATTGGTTCATTTTGGGCTTAGTAGGTATAATGGGTTTGTGTCTCCTTAACGAGTCTAATTGGTCGTAATAGGACTCAGTGGGTGAAACTGAGTCCGATTTGACATTGTTCGCTCTAATGGAGGCATAATGGGTCATAGTGGTCCGTAATTCTTCGCCATTGGTTCATTTGGGTCTTAGTGGGGTGTAAGGGATTTGTGTCTCCTTAACAAGTCTCATCGTACACAATTAGACTAAGTGGGTCGTAATGAGTCCTATTTGACCTTAATGGCTCTATTTGTGGTATAACGGGCCATAATGGTCTGTATTGCTTCGGTATTGGTTCATTTTGGTCTTATTGGATATAATGGGTTTACGTCTCCTTATTAAGTCCGATTGCTCGTGATGAGACTAAGTGGGTCAAAAAGAGCCTAATTTGACCTTATTGGCTCTAACTAAGGTATATAACAGGTGTAAGTGGTATGTTGTGACTCGTAACTAGTTCATCTTGGTCTTAGTGCATATAATGGGTTTGTGTCTCCATAACGAGTCTAGTTAGCCGTAATGGGACTATGTGGGTCATAATGAGTCCGATTTGACCTTATTGGCTCCAATTGAGGTATAACGGGTCGTAGTTATCTGTAATGCTCGTTATTGGATCATTTTGGTCTTAATGTGTATAATTGGTTTGTGTCTCCTTAACGAGTCTTATTCTTCGTACTAGGAATAAATGGGCCTATAAGAGTCTGATTTCACTTTAATGGCTCTAATTGAGCTATAACGGGTCATAGTGGTTCGAAATGCTGCAACTATTGGGTCATTTTGGTCTTTGTGGGTATGATTGGTCGTAATGGGACTAAGTGGGTAATAATGACTCTAATTTGACCTTATTGGCTCTAATTGAACTATAACGGGTGTAAGTTGTCCGTAATGGCTCATAATTGGTTCATTTTTTTTTTGCAGGTATAATGTGTTTGTGTCTCCCTAAGGAGTCTAATTGTTCGTAATAGGAGTATGTGGGTTATAATGAAACCGATTTGACCTCACTGGCTCTAATTGAGTTATAACGAGTCATAAAGGTCTGAAATGCTTCGCTATGGGGTCATTTTGGTCTTAGTGGGTATAATTGGATTTTTTTGAGCGGAAATTGAGGGTTTTTGTCTCCTTATTGAGCCTCATTGGTCGTAATGGGACAAAGTGGGTCATAATGAGTCTGATTTAACCTTATTGGCTCTAATTGAGGTCAAACGGGTCTAAGTGATCCGTAATGGCTCATAATTGGTTCATTTTGGTCTTAGTGGGTATAATGAGTTTGTGTCTCCTTACTGAGTCTAATTGGTAATAATAGGACTAAGTGGGCCATAATGAGTCCGATTTAACTTTATTGGCTCTAATTGAGGTATAACAAATCATAGTTGTCTATAATGCTTCGTTTTTGGTTCATTTTGGTCTTAGTGGGTATAATGGTTTTGTGTCTTCTTACCAAGTCTCATTGTTCGTAATTTGACTAAGTGGGTCATAATGAGCCCGATTGGACTTTATGGGCTCGAATAGAGGTATAACGAGTCATGGAGATCTGAAATTCTTCGCTATTAGTTCATTTTGGTCTTAATGGGGTATAATGGGTTTTTGTCTCCTTAATGAGCCTAATTGGTCGTAATGGGACTAAATGGGTCAAAATGAGCCCTAATTTGAACTTATTGGCCCTAAATGAGGAATAACGTCTAAGGGGTCCGTAATGGCTCGTAATTGGTTCAACTTGGTCTTAGTGGGTATAATGAGTCTGATTTGAAGTTTTTTGTTCTACTTGACTTATAACGAACCTTAGTGGTCCGTAATGGCTCATAATTGGTTCCTTTTGGTCTTAGTGAGTATAATAGGTTTGTGTCCCGTTAACGAGTCTAATTGTTCGTAATACGACTATGTGGGTCATAATGAGTCCGATTTGACCTTATTGCCTCTAATTGAAGTATAACGGGTAGTAGTGGTCCGTAATGCTTCGTTAGTGTTCATTTTGATCTTGGTGGCTATAATGGATTTGTGTCTCCTTAAGGAGTTACATTGTTCATAATTAGACTAAGTGGGCCATAATGAGTCCGATTTGACCTTATTGGCTCTAATTGAGGTATAACGAGTCATAGTGGTTCGTAATGTTTCACTATTGGTTCATTTTGGGCTTAGTAGGTATAATGGGTTTGTGTCTCCTTAACGAGTCTAATTGGTCGTAATAGGACTCAGTGGGTGAAACTGAGTCCGATTTGACATTGTTCGCTCTAATGGAGGCATAATGGGTCATAGTGGTCCGTAATTCTTCGCCATTGGTTCATTTGGGTCTTAGTGGGTGTAAGGGATTTGTGTCTCCTTAACAAGTCTCATCGTACATAATTAGACTAAGTGGGTCGTAATGAGTACTAATTGACCTTAATGGCTCTATTTGAGGTATAACGGGCCATAATGGTCTGTATTGCTTCGGTATTGGTTCATTTTGTTCTTATTGGATATAATGGGTTTACGTCTCCTTATTAAGTCTGATTGGTCGTGATGAGACTAAGTGGGTCAAAATGAGCCTAATTTGACCTTATTGGCTCCAAATAAGGTATATAACAGGTCTAAGTGGTATGTTGTGACTCGTAACTAGTTCATCTTGGTCTTAGTGCATATAATGGGTTTGTATCTCCATAACGAGTCTAATTAGCCGTAATGGGACTATGTGGGTAATAATGAGTCCGATTTGACCTTATTGGCTCCAATTGAGGTATAACGGGTCGTAGTTATCTGTAATGCTCGTTATTGGATCATTTTGGTCTTAATGTGGTTTGTGTCTCCTTAACGAGTCTTATTCTTCGTACTAGGACTAAATGGGCCTATAAGAGTCTGATTTCACTTTAATGGCTCTAATTGAGCTATAACGGGTCATACTGGTTCGAAATGCTGCAACTATTGGGTCATTTTGGTCTTTGTGGGTATGATTGGTCGTAATGGGACTAAGTGGGTAATAATGACTCTAATTTGACCTTATTGGCTCTAATTGAACTATAACGGGTGTAAGTTGTCCGTAATGGCTCATAATTGGTTCATTTTTTTGTTTGCAGGTATAATGTGTTTGTGTCTCCCTAAGGAGTCTAATTGTTCGTAATAGGAGTATGTGGGTTATAATGAAACCGATTTGACCTCACTGGCTCTAATTGAGTTATAACGAGTCATAAAGGTCTGAAATGCTTCGCTATGGGGTCATTTTGGTCTTAGTGGGTATAATTGGATTTTTTGAGCGGAAATTGAGGGTTTTCGTCTCCTTATTGAGCCTGATTGGTCGTAATGGGACAAAGTGGGTCATAATGAGTCTGATTTAACCTTATTGGCTCTAATTGAGGTAAAACGGGTCTAAGTGATCCGTAATGGCTCATAATTGGTTCATTTTGGTCTTAGTGGGTATAATGAGTTTGTGTCTCCTTACCGATTCTAATTGGTAATAATAGGACTAAGTGGGCCATAATGAGTCCGATTTAACTTTATAGGCTCTAATTGAGGTATAACGAATCATAGTTGTCTATAATGCTTCGTTTTTGGTTCATTTTGGTCTTAGTGGGTATAATGGTTTTGTGTCTTCTTACCAAGTCTTATTGTTCGTAATTTGACTAAGTGGGTCATAATGAGCCCGATTGGACTTTATGGGCTCTAATAGAGGTATAACGAGTCATGGAGATCTGAAATTCTTCGCTATTAGTTCATTTTGGACTTAATGGGGTATAATGGGTTTTTGTCTCCTTAATGAGCCTGATTGGTCGGAATGGGACTAAGTGGGTCAAAATGAGCCCTGATTTGAACTTATTGGCCCTAAATGAGGAATAACGTCTAGCAACTTGAATCACCAAAAACGGAGTTGAGATGCAAAAGTTATGAGGAAATGAAGATGATCCAAGAAAAATCGGACTTTATGCAGACATCAGTGTCCAATGCGACTTCCAAGCGACCAAAGTCGCCCGAACCTCCAAAGTCGCCCCAAGCACTACTCGCTCCCGATCGCTGTTTTGGCCATAATTTCTTCGTTTTAGTTTCGATTTTGCTCCGAAAAGAACCATTGGACTCGTAATTGAATCCTTCATCCAACAAGACTATAAAATCTAGGATTCAAGTCCAAAATCTTATTTCTTATTTTTCCCTTAAAATACCAATTTCTGTATTAACTTGAAATTATATCTTCATAAAAATCGGGATGTTAGAATCCTCCCAACCCTAGAAAAGATTTCATTCTTGAAATCTAATTCTTGATGGTTCAAAATGTCGTCCAGCCCGGAAAACAAGTCCGACATGTGGCTTTTTATCCACTCACTCTGAAGAAGCTAACAATCATGCGGTGGGGGCTAGATGACATCATTTTCACAAAACAACTGGTTCCCTATCCAAAAGGGATGCCTCAATCAATACTTTACCTCATATATGAACCCGATTATATCCCAGTCAAGATTGTCACTGCGTTTCTCATAACGAGCCGTCACAAACTCAATCTTAACATTCGATGTATCTCACCAATGTCGGGATGAACATTGAGTCCTTGTTATTTCACTTTCTTAACATTAAATCTCGGTTGCCTCCCAACCTTATGTCGTTCATATTACCTCAAGAGTAACTTACGAGCTTAACTAACCACTTCCACCAAGGGTATCCAAAGCGAACCTCACCCTTAAATACTTTTAATCGTCCCTCATTGAACCACGCTACACCCTTTTCTTGCCTTCAAGACTATAACAACCTTTGCAAAAATGGTCCAACCACCATTGACTATACTCCTTTCAATTCCAAGTACCCGCAACCATATTGGCTTGACCCGAGCGGTAAGGAATCCGTATAAAATTGCTGAGTTGATCACTCGTTGCTGTTACAGGAACGATGTATATTCTCTCGACAAATAAAGGCTTCCTAATTAATCGAGTTCTATTTAAGGTCTACCTCGATATCCTTACTAAATTTCTCCAATAAACAATACCGTAAAAGATATATTTCCTTGTCCTTGACGAAATTCCTAACAGCAAGTTCAGTCTGACCCAACACCCAACACAACAATAAATTTGTTTCCCAAAGCGCAACATCTGTGAGGGTTCTCAAACTTTCCTTAATCAAAGCATTGGTCGGACGTTTCACCCAGAAATGTACCATAACACTCTACAGATAGTTGTTTATCCCAAACTCCAAGGTTACATAACTCCCATAATGCCTTCAAGCATCGATTGTCAAATCAGCGAAATTCTTGTCGATTACAGAAATACCAATGATCGGCTCCCAAATACCAACACTTAATATCCTTAAGGTTACCACTTAAATTGCGAACACACAGGATCCATCGGAAGTGCACTAAAGCACCACAACAGTTATTGTCCTCAAAATCGTGTGTCGACACCTATCCTCAAAATGACTATACTGCAAATGTGGGTGTACCGTCAAACATTTCATTCCAAATTTGCATTGTCACATTAAAGTTAACACCTAACATGGCACTAAAATTCCAATCTTACATCTCTAACAAATGAATCTCAATATTTCCTTCATTCCTGAAAATTCAACCGGAGGGCACACCTCCAACACATACATGATGTCGAACAACCAACCCATCAATTCATGTCTTACAATAAGCAAGCAACCACACAATGCTTTAATCCAAAGAGTTACCGAAACCGAAAGATCACCACTTAAATAACTGGGAGAATACATAAATCTAATACCTCTGTTATTCATGGGTGTACCGATTCATAAAACTGAAATCCAAAATTCAAAACTGACCACGTGTCAGATCATCTGACGCTTCAATTCCCAAGGACTTCTCTAGTCCCTAATTATTACTCCTTTCACGGTAGGGGTTTAAATCTATAGCTCTAATGAGTTCAAGATCCTTCAAACTAATATGTCAATTTAAAATTTTATAAGGCTTTCAAACGCAGCTGATTTATAACAATTAATCGTACGTGTAAAAATCCACTACCGTTTACTCGGTAGTTGTGCAAAGTGGTCACAAACGCCACACATATAAAACCATTTCGGAAAGTATTTGATTAATATTCAAGCTAATATCGACACCAACGAAATATTTTTCAACAAACTTTTCAAAGGAACCACTATGGTCCCAACATGCATCTATTTGTGTCACGTATGAAGAAAATTTTACGTACTGAAACAACACATGATAAGGCGTTCATACAAAACTCCAGAAGAGAAATTCACGTAATCAAGTTCCAAAAGTTTATCATTTAACCATATAATGGCATGGGATAAAATTTCCAACAAGACTGTTGGTCCCTTATATAGTGTTCTAGACAATAATTGACTATTAACTACACAAATCCAATAAATAAGAGTGCGGAAGCCATTTAGAATGTAGTAAAATAGTTCTAAAACTGTAGCAAACACACTAGTAAGTAATGAATAGAATCACAAACACATGTGAGTTGATTGTCGAAGAATTTGCTTCATTAACCTTGCTATTACACCAAGAACATGCACTTGTGTGTGCTAATATGTTCAAAGAATTACAAGACACTCTCTAATCAGTATGTGCTCACGCTTTTCAAGGGATGGTAGCGCTTAGGCATGGGAACGGGGCGGGGATGGGGCAGGTTTTACAATCCCCAGCCCCGGCCCCAGTTTGTAGAAGAGATCCCCGGCCCCGGGCGGGTATGGAGATTTATCCCCTGTCCCCAGTCAACGCGGTCAACAACCCCGGTCAAACCCCGGTAAATACCCGGTCAAACCCCGTCCCCGGTCCCCGGACCCGACCCGTCATACCTGTAGATTTTTTTAAAGCAATTTTCTGAAATTTTTTTAAAATAATTTTCCACACAATCATAACTATACTCACACGAGATTTTACTAGATCATGCATAATATGCTTAAATACTCTAAGCACCTTGAATTGCTGAATGATTAATTGTATATTACAACAAACAAAGTTATAGTAACAGCAAAACATTCCTTGCATGTGGGTATATAACTTTGAAGGCACCATAAACAATAAATTAGTTCAAGAATCAAATGCAACAGAAAGAAAAAATTGAAGTTTACCTCCATCGCTCTCACATCACTGTTTGAGATCAAATTACTATACTTTTTCTGATGTGAAAATAGATGGAAAAAAAAATGCTTAATAATAGATTAAAAAAAAGTAAGCCTAATTAGGAAAAGAAAAAAAAGAATCTTATTTTTATATAAATAAAAATTAATTTAAAACTATTTTTAAATATACCGGGTATGGGCGGGTCAGGGGGTGTGATACCCGGCCCCGACCCCGGTTTTAGTCAAATGGGGATCCCCGACCCCGGTACCCGTTTAAGCGGGGAATCCCCGGTCCCGATCGGGTCGGGTGAACCGGGTTCCCCACCGGGTCGGGCCAAATTCCCATCCCTAGTAGCGCTCCCATAATATACCAGGAGGGGCGCACACCATAGTACAAGACAAAGGCTAGTATTCCACAAAGGAATGCCACCTGGAAAGTAAAACAACGTGGGACGCGCACAAATGATCCTTAGAATCTTCGTACAACAAGCTCACGTGTTCTGCACGTGGTCTTTTCTTGACAGTTGAATCTGAAATCTTTAAGTCTTCCATCTCTAGAGGTTTGCCACCACAGAGGCTCTGTGAGTGATCACAGAGGTTCTGCAGTCTGAGAGTGATCTTCAGGTTTTTGAACTTCTCGGGTAGATGGTTTTCAGAGCTTCTGAGCCTGTATCTTCTGTGGTGCACTTGGTGTATGAACCGTCTTCTGAAGCTTCTATACTTGTCCTATTTTTCAATACAATTGATTTGGAGCTAACAATCTCCCCCTAAGTATTGAAAAAAATAAAAAATTGGAATAGAGTGTATGGCTAAGTTAGAAAGCTAAGAGGTGAAAGGAACTCAACCTCTTCATTCAAAATAAAGAAATGCCAGAAGGCAAGTACATGAACTTTAAATTACATTGAATGAAAATCTAAACTATTACAAGGATTACTGAGGAAAATCATTTATCGGATTGGTAAATATTTCGGCTAAGGTCTTCCTCATTGATAAAATGAGCTCCCTGTACTTTATCTGAGCATCAATCAACTTTATCATCTTCTCTGCAGGTCCTTCTTGCACAGTCCCAGTTCCCCTTTTCCTTAGAATGGTGTACTTCATCTTCAACAGAGTGCTATTCGAATATTTGTGACTTTGAGTGGGCTTGAATATCTTCTTGCATCCATCATCATCATCATCTCTGTAGACAAATCCAAACTCAGGCTATGTGATTAGTGAGTTTGATGGTATTTCATCGATTCTAGGGAATTGGTCATCTGGTTTAGTGATCGATAGATTTCAACCCCGAGCTGCAGAGCCACCTCGAAGTCCATCTTGCTATGATATCTGACATGTTCGTGCATGACCTCCTTGATCCTGCCATTTACAATCATGTACTCCTTTCTTCGTTCCAAACGTTGCTCTATAAAGGCGTGTAGTTGAAGAAGATCATAAGCACAGAGGTTTTTTAAGTCAGCATCTGAGAACTCGTACTGCTTGTTGTCTCTCCTCTCAACTAAGTATTTGGCATACATTATAGTTTTGTTTGCAAAGGAGTACAAAGATATCCTCAGAACTTGCTTAATGTAGAACTCAGAGAATACTAAGTTCCTTTCTTGCGCAGAGTTTTCAAACCTTCTTCTAACATCTTCTCTTATTAGAGGATGCATGTTCGGTGCGATGAAAACAACTTCGGGTTCTGCGCTGTAGAGGTAAGTGTGAATATTTTCATTAAATTTCAGTTCTTTCAGTAGTTTCCTTGGGATTGGGATCCTCATAGCGTCCATCGATTGAACGATTTGTTTCACTCTATGCTCCTTGAACTTTTGTTCAGAAGTACCAGCTTCAGAGAGTGTCTTTTGTTCTTTTGGCGCAGAAGGTATTTTTTACGTGCTCTGCGAAGGGATCACTATGGCTTCTTCTCTGGCATTTATTGGATCAAGGCTTGAGTACTGTACAATAGAAATGGATGCAGTGGGCATTAGCTCAGGACCTGAAAAGAAAAATTTATGACTTTGAAAATCAGATTGTGCAACTCAAGCAAGCAGCATTTGTTGAAACTTATGTGGAGAAGATTAAGAGTCTGGAAGATGCTAATGCTGAGCTTTTAAAGAAAATATCTGATTTGGAACAAAAGATGGTTAAAGAAAAAGGTGTTTTTGAAAGTAAGAAGAAAGAGTTTGTTAAGAAGTTTTCAGAATTTTCCAGAAAATGTCCTGACGAGAAGAAGACAGGAGCTGAAATGTAGAAAACTTTCTCAACAGATTTCAGATTTTGAAAAAGTAATGATCTTGGAAAGAGAAAAGTTTGCCAAAGAGAAGAAGGCAATTGAACAGAAGAACGTTGGATTCTTTAAGGAAATATCTGGTTAAGGAAAGGATGCTGAGAAGGATTTTGAAGAAGAAAGAAATATATTTGAAGCAGAGATAACGAAGCTTACTGACAAGCTATCTGAACTATCTGAAAGTGCACTGAAAGAGAAGAAAATGAAGTCTGAGTTTGAGACGAAGATTGACCTTCTTGTCAAAGAAAGAGACAGTTTCGCTTCAAAGATAAAAGAGCTTGAAGATATCATTTCTAAGATGATGGTGGTGACTGAGTACAAGACTCCAGAGTCAATTATCCACACACCTAGAGATGATTCAGCTGATTTGGAATGCTCATTCAAGACAGCTGCAAGCTCACATCATAAGACTGTTTCTTCCAAAAGGTCAGTTAAATCTTCTAGTCAGATTCGTAGTACTAACCTTTTCTATGATAGAAATATAGATGGTTCAGGTACACATCGAAGAAAAAGGAGATACAAAGAAGAAAAACTGGTCTGGAAAAGGAAACCAGTTGAAGATGAGAAGAAAGATGAGCTGAAATGAAAGAAGTCATGTGTACATACACATAAAGTCAAGAAGAACAAAGCGCGTAAAGGTAAACTTGATCATATCTACACGAGAGATCAATTAATCAGGTTGTCAGGTAAGAAATACTATTGTTCTTATTGTCGTACACATTATCATGTTCACAAAACGAGTGATCATTTCTGGTATGGTTCTTATTCATTTACTCCCATTCGAACTGCAACTAACACATATGGACCCAAATACCAGTGGGTACCAAAACCAAAAGATGATTTTGTGTTGTAGGCACCTACTGTCAAGGGGGAGTAAGAGAACCAAGGCTTCTAAGTAAATCAGCTTAGAACCCATACTTCAACGAAGTTTGACTTCTAAACACAACAGTTTAGGACTCGTACTTCAGTGATCAAAAGACCTTACTCCTGTGCTGATATGAGAATTGTACTCCTAGACTCAAATGAGGAAATCAACCATCAAGGGGGAGTATATATTTTTCTGAAATATTTTGCATCCGATAGATATGATGAACTACATTTCAAAATAGAATTGTAGATCTCTATCATGTGCTTTTTCACTGACATATTTTAGATGCATAATTTCAGAGGGAGTAAAGGTGATGACTTCTGATTATTTCATATCAGAACTCGTACTTTAATCATTTTACTGCTTTATGTATTTTAATTTTGAATAAAGTTGCTTTGACATGATTTTGAGACTTGTGCAGAATGAGAGAAGCTATCAAGATCATATATTTATGACTTCAGCTGACTTAATGAGATTTAAGACTAAACGCAAAGGTTAAATTCTTATCTTAATCTCATATATGGTTGAAAGAAGGACAACTTCTGATCATAGAAAACATGTTCTTAAATGTTCAAATCACTTCTTGATTCTTAAACAGATTTCATGAATTGGAAGTGTGATTTTAAATGTTTTCATTTTTATTTGTGCTGAAATGTTAACAAACCGTGTGTTTCCAAAGATAAATATTTGTGTATTGTCTTTTCTATATCCTTTCAAGTATTCACACACACCGGTTTGATTTATTGTTCAACATGTTCTTACCATGTCTCAAATTTGAAACATATTTTTTCGATGGTAAGACACCCCGCTTGTACTTTAAAGAATTTTGAGCGTTATTTCATTTTGAAACGTTCATTTCAAGTATGTCTATATTTTTGTTGATCATAAGCCTTGATTGCTATATCATTTGATTCTGATCATTTTTATACAATGTCAATTTTTCAAACAAGTCTCTTGCATTCATATCTATTCATTCAATTTACTTGTTTGAAATATCTTCAATGTTTCAAATGCTCATATCTTCATGATCATATTTCTGGGCATACCAACATCTGACATTTGTATTTGTGCGTTAATTGCAAAGTTAAACCATTTTGAGCAACCTATGCTTTATAGGAATATATGGGTTCTTTGTGTTATGACTTAAATGAACTTCTATGGATTCACGTTAACCAGTGTTTCCTACCTAATAAGTTAATCCATAATGATTGAGTGTGAGAAGTCGAAAAGAAATGAGTGTGGGTTGTGTGACGAGGTAAAATGGAAAAGAGAGTTTGGTTAGAAGCGAGCTAAATGATCAAAAGAAAGAGGGTGTGAGATCAGAGTAAAAGAATATCAAACTTTGCACCAACTACTTTCTGAGTCGGGCAGCCACATTACTAGCGTTTCACAACTTTTTGGTGAACGTTATTGAAACAGGCAAATAGCCCATGCCAACTCTTGACTAAAACCCCACCAGCCACTCATTTTCTTCTTAACAAAAAAATGTTTCATATTTTTCTGGGGACGCAACACATATACTATCTGATTTTCATTTGAAAAATCTGGATATTGAAAAAGAAGGAAGTCTGCCCCACCTTCGCACTTCAATCATGCACATTGAGTCTGTGTTTATCTACTGTTGTCTCAGTGGTGTACACAATGTTGAGCCTTATATTAAACAATCATCAAATGATTAATTCTTTCTATCACGTGCACGAACACACAAGGAATTTGTTTTCTTGTCATAACATTCATAGAAATTGCCTTTGTGGTGTTTCGATGATTGGATGGAAGCCCTGGGGGAGTGACAATAACAAAAGCTCCTTTCCAATGTGTATCCGTTACACACAGTAACTTTGTGTTACTGACATCCATATTAACTGATTCATTTGTTGATTCAGGTTTTACTTTCCTATTTTGTCTAGATTTGAAAAGATCTGGATGAATACTTTGTTCGAATTAGCGATGAATCAGTGGCTCTTGAACAGATCAGATTGGTTAAAGACATTTCTTGGTGAAAGGTTTTGATGATATTGATGCATTATTCATCAAAAAAAGGGGGAGAACATAATGTTTGAAGAAATGTCCTAAAGTCAAGATATGGAGAGAGATATTCAAGAATTGTTGAAAGCTGAAAGAGTTCAAAGATTTAAGATTTGTTGATTGATTCAAGAAAGTTTGAAGATTATTTACAGAAGCAATCAGTTCTAAGTCTAAAAGGTTTTACAAACTTGTGAGAGAATGTTACTATTCTTGAAGAACAAAGTTTTGAAGATTATGCTTATCAAATAAGGGAGAATGTTCTATGCACAAAAGGGGAGAATGAATTTTCTGAGCTTTAAAAGATTGATTGCATTTATAAAGCCTGAAGGGGAGATTGTACTTCAAAGATTATTCTTATTTCTGAAGATGATTTGGATTAACAAGGAGTCTACAAGAGAAGATAAAGGTTGATCAAAGGGGGAGTTTATTTCAATCGAGCTTAAAGAGAGAATATCACATTGCTAAATCTTTTTAGTAATGATCTTGATCCAAAGGGGGAGAATGTTAGAGCACAGATTTGTTGGATGAGATCATAAAGACTGAAGGTCAAATATTCAAGAAGTCAAAGGCTGAAAGTCAACTCTCATGGAAAGTCAAAGTCATTTTGTTAATAAAGTCAAAGTCAAAGTCAAAGTCAATGTATTATGTTTTTGTTTCTTTGTATTTGTGTATGGGTATAAATACCTTGTGGTCTTTGTAGTCTGTATGTAAGCGTGAGATTAGAATTCAGATGTGAAAGAGAACAGATTAGAGAAGAGCATATTAGAACATCATCCTAGTGAGAGAGAGAGTAGTGAGAGAAAGTTAGATTTGTAATTGTTTGAGATTTAATCAAAGACTTGTTATTACGATTCTAATCTTGATTTCTGTTTCACAATTAGAACTTGATAGATTTGGGAATAACAAACCTTCCATAACCATCGTGAAAAAGATATGGTGATAAAGGGTCACCTTGACGGATACCCTTCCCACCCTTAAAGAATTTCACCGAGTCGTCATTAATAGCCAAAGAATAAGAAGTCGTGGATAGCATCACACGGATCTATTGTACCGGATGAAGCCCAAACCTCGTCAACATGATAAGAAGGAACTCCCAATCAACCTTGTCATAAGCCTTGCGTATATTAATTTTGAAAGCACACTAGGGTGCTCCTGAGCCCCTCTGATATCCCGAAACCAGCTCATGTGCCATAAAGATGATATCCGTTATTCTACGACCTGGAATAAAAGCCGATTGATTTGGACTAATAAGATAATCCAAATATGGTTTCATACGCTCCGAAATAATCCGAAACTCAGACACCTTAGTTGCATTTGGTACCTTCGGAATGAGGCAAAGTAAAGCATGGTTGATCTCTCTCTCTAAATAGCCCGTGTAGAAGAAATTATGGATTGCCACCATGACATCATTACCCACGGTTCCCCAAGCAGCTTTGAAGAACTTAGAGGTGAAGTCGCCCAACCCGGGAGCCTTATCATTGCCAATGCCAAACATTGCCAATCGGATTTCCTCATTAGTAATAGGATGGATCATGTGGTTAGCTTCCGCCAAAGTCACCCTTCTTTCAAAAAGATGATCTGGCATAGATGCATTAACATGCATATTTTCCACACCAAGGATATCCATAAAATACTCCACAAAAGCCCCGGGGACCTCCTCCCCCTGAAAAAATCGTCCATCAACATCACATACCACATGGATGTGATGCCTATGTCGTTTTTCTTTAACCACCATATGGAAGTACTTGGTATTATAATCCCCTTCATTAAGCCATTTGGTCTTAGCCCTTTTGCCGTAAGAAAGCTTCTTCCTCCATGCAAGCTTTTTGATAAGCCAAAAGAATGTGCGCCAAATCCGCTTTGAGAAGATCATTTAACGGATCCAAATCACAAGCCGTTTGAATGATATTCAACTCGATCTTGAGGCTAGAAACCCTAGCCGAGATGTCCCCAAAAGAAGTCTGAAGACGCCGAAGGGGAGACTTTAAAGCTTTCAACTTCATCGTGAGTTTATGCATAAACGAACCATGCACAGGAACCTCCCACCCATGAGCTATAACCTGCAAGAACAAAGGATGATCGGCAACAAGGTTATCAAATTTGAAACCCCAAACTTTCTTTCTCCTTCCTCCTTTAAACGTTAAGGTGGCCAGAGAATGGTCCGAGACACCTCAAGGGAGAAAAGAGGCCGACACATCAGGAAAGCGATCCGTAAAAATAACATTTGCCATAACTCTATCCAGTTTCGGAAGAATACCACCTTCCTCCTTCGGTTTATGACACCAAGTGAATTGGATTCCCGTATACCGAATGTCAAACAGCTCGACATCCTCCATACAAGCATGGAAATCATCCATGTCCTTGTTACGGCGTGAAGACCCTCCAAAACCATCATAAGGGAACAACATTGTGTTGAACTCACCCATAACAATCCATGGTTTATCACCTAAACACACCTAAACTTCCTAAGACCCGACCAAAGGGCTAACCGAGCCGAGGTGGTATTGGCACCATACACCACCGAAATAAAGATCGGGTTTTGCTCCCCCCCCCCCCCCGTATACACACCTCCATGTTCATAATTGACCATGAGATTCAACAACCATAACATCAAGCACGCGGAGATCCCAAGCAACTATAATACGAGTATCATGATCTGAGACTAAATGGTTAGAAACCCATTCCCATCGGCCAAACCCCTTCCCACATACGTCATTGAGAGCATTGCACGACACATGTGATTCAACAAGGAATATGTTTAAGAGGTGGGTGGTCAGTTTTTATAATGAAAGGCTTCCCTAATAGATATCCCTTCCACCTCTGAATAGTTGCTACAATTGCTAATAATTCTCTTTCATGCGTAGCTAATTGCAACTATTTTGGTCCCAATGCTCTGCTGAAAAAAGCTATTGGGTGTTTATCTTGAACAAGTATAGATCCCACCCTTACTCCGGATGCATCCTTTTCGATGATAAACAACTTCTCAAAATCAGGAGGAGCTAAGACTAAGGTTTTGGATACAACCTCTTTCAGTTTCTAGAACGCTATATCAACTTCATTACTCCATTTAAACCCCCCCCCCCTTTTGAGCAACTTGGTTAGAGGTTTAGCTATCTTTCCATAATCACAAACTAACCTTCGATAATGGCACATGAGTCCCAAGAATCCCCTAAGCTCTTGGACTGTTTCAGGGAACGACCAATTTAACACATCTTCAATCTTGTTTGGGTCTTCCATGACCTCCATGCCACTGATTACATGTCCCAAGTAATCCACCTGATTACTCCCGAAAGTGCACTTGGAGAACCTTGCAAATAGCGAATTCGCCTTAAGAATTTGAAGAACCACTCGAAGGTGTTGCAGATGTTCCTGCCAATCTTTACTGTAGACCAATATGTCATAGTAAAGACAAGGACAAACCTTCTCAGCTAAGGTTTAAACACAAATTCATTAGATTTTTTAAAACGTGGTTGGGGTGTTAGACAAGCCGAAAGGCATAACAACAAATCTGTAGAATCCTTCGTGTCTCCTGAAATCTGTTTTCCCAATATCAGACTCCATTCTGATTTGGTGATAGTCGCTTCATAGATCCAACTTCGAGAAATAGTAACCGTCATACAATTCATCAATTAATTATTCGACAATAGGAATGGGTAACTAGTTGCGAATTGTTAGGTGGTTAAGCTTCCTGTAATCAATACAAAACCTCCACTTTCCGTCTTTTTTCTTGAGTAAAACAACCGGAGACACAAAGTTGCTATTACTAGGCTTAATTACTCTGTTGCTCAACATTTCTTTGACGGGGCGGAGCCTTCCTTCAGAATGATATTGTGATCTAGGAGTCTCTTATGTGGAAGTTCTTGGGGGTAGCGAAGACCTCTTCAGATGAGTTAATAAGTGCTTTTAGATCCTGCTATTTGTGAACATTGGAAACTCCCGAACCTTTTGGTGCTAGCTTAACTGACCAAAGTTTCGAATGTAGGCATGTTCGTCCAACCAATGTGCCCCCTCTTGTTTACCTTTTAAATCCCTCGTTAATTATTATTGACCCCTATCATCTTAACCACCTGCTCACACCGAAACTCCAAGGATAATTGATGAAAATTACACTACCCAACATTGATAACCATTGCATTCTCAATATCATTCCATATCCCCCTATCAACATTATAAAAAAAATCATCAAAGAAGTTTATCTCTTGCACAGACCAATTTACTTTTTTACATATAAATTGGACTAGAAGTTTAAACCATCAGCCACTGTTAATTCTCTTACCTTAATAGGAGTTAATCTCAAACCCAGTCTTTTTGCTAACCCCAAATCGATAAAATTATTGGTGCTACCGCTATCAATTAACATCATAACCAATTGTTTCTTCACTAACCCGCAGACATGTATAGTCCAAAGACTAAAGGATCCCAATAAACGTGAATCGAAAATAAAACATCTCCCAAACCTTCCAAATAATCACCAACCACACCCCTCTTCTAAAATATCCCCATCTTCCAACTCTTCTTCCTAGATTTCTGGACATATTTCTTCATTTATGTCCCGAAACATTTTTCTCATTACAAAAGAAACACTTGTTGTTTTTCCTCTTTTCTTCATACTCCTTCTTGGTCAGTTGTTTGAAAGGGGGGGGGGGGTTTATTTTGGGGATTTTGGAAATTTTGGGAAGTTTTAGGAGGTGGTTTGGCAATTGGTTTATGAGGGAATTGGTTTATGGGTTGTTTTCAGTAGATTGATCCTCCATAATTTGACAAATTTGGATGCACCTGCAGTAAAAACTTAGGGGTTGGAAGAGTGGAGGGGCAGGGGAATTGTTCTGTTTCGTTAATGTAGTTTGGTTTGAGTCGGGGCTGGTTGTTTCATTGGTTGGAACAAGGTTTTTGGTGGTTCTAAACCCACAAAGCATGCCCTTTCTTAAATTTTAGCTAATTTCATAGCTTGATTAAAAGTTTTTGGGTCCATGAGTTGTACAGTGTGCATTATCTCATTAGAGAGACCCCCAACATACAAATCCAGCATACCTCGAGAGGAATATCTACTTGATTTCTTAGAGCATTAAACTGAGAGTTGTAATCACTTACAATGGTGTCCATATCCTTCATAAATCCTTGGTGCCATTGCAATGCTCTTCCCTTCAAATGAATTGGTATCAAATGAATTGACTACACTTGTAGTGCCATTCCTTGAAAGTGTCCCCATCAAATGATGAAATTCTAGCTTCATCATTCTATTCACGAGCGGATACTCTTGTTTCACACTGGTGGTGTGAAATCGTCATTTGTTTACACTCATGGGTCGCGATTTATTAGTTCCCGATTCCTGGTCACGTTCCTGATTCAACTTCCGCTTGAGTTGAAATTAGGAGTTTCACTGCCTCCGTTAAATCGGAGATACTTATATGCATCTGCTTCAGAATCTCATCATGACTCTCGATCTTCTGGCTTAACTCTTCATACCTCTCCATTAATTAGGTGTTGTTGCTCTTACTATGCACTACACAGGTAAACGACGATGTGCTCTGATACCTCATACCACCGATAACTATTAACAAAAATAGCTTGGAAGAATCTAAAGAACAACTCTAATTCAAGAGTATTATTCAATTGTAAAATGAGGTAATGCTTTCTTACATCATCATCGAGTGGTATATAACCAAATCAAATACTTGCTCTAACAGAAAATTAAGGAAACCAATACAGCAAGTGGTCCCTATAAAAGAAAAGATCTAATTATTTGAGAGTGTAAAACAACATAGTATCAAAGGCAATCCGCTAGATCTATAAAATAAAGATAGTCCCTCCATCAATTCTCATTTCGCACAAAAACCCTTCCACCACAAATCTCGATCCTCATATTTTGTTGTTCAATTCCATACGAGTGAGATAAAGTATCAAACAAAAATGCAAAAACAAAAACAAGAGACAACCCAAACATAAAAGTACTCCCACGCCTAGAAGAACAAAAATATATCAAATTTAGTACAAAATTCATAAAGAAAGCCTTCATCTTTTCCTCCAAAACAACATTCATTATGTTTCAATCAAGTGACGGCAAATAAATATAAAGCAGCAACATTACCGACTAAAGTAAAACCACCCACTCATAAAGTGGTGATGACCAAAATTGGAAATAAGTAGTAACTAAATGGTTTCCTTCAAATTATTCAAAATCAAAAGTTTCTTTCATCTTCAGAGCCCCAAAACTAACCAACTCAATCAACTACTTCAATTAGAGTTGTTTCATAGTCATCAGGAGCCACAAACCCATGCAGATTCATCACCGTTGCCGCTACGTTTGCTAGTCCTCCACTCGGAACATCCTTACGGAATCTCGCACCTGCTGTTAACCCCGGACCTCCGATTGCAATTGGCACCTGATTCATTCACACATGGTTAAACATTCCTAAAATTTATTCAAAATCATACTATTTATAGTTTCCTGGTTTGTGTAACCTATTTCCCTTGTACATCTGTTCCTAGTGCAGGGTTCAAGTGAGAACGAAGGCGAAGATATTTTTATATCTTGTGAAGGTTTGTCGTGAAAATACCCCTGTATTTAACCTTCACACAGTATAATGTAACCTTCCAATACACAATTGAAGGTTACTTACAATATAACGTAGCATTCACACAATATAAAGGCATAAAGGTAACTTCACCTTTTCTTACCTTCTCACAAAAACGAAAATTTCTCACATGACCATGACTCTATGTACCTGGTGCATATTCTTTTATTTATTTGTTTTACATGCAAGGAATCTTCATGGAAATAGCCTCTCTATCCGTTAGGGGTAGAGGTATGGTTTCCAGATCCTACATGTACGTGACATTTACTGGATCCGTTTGATTTATATTAAAAAAACATCATATTTTCAAGAAACTACACCAACATTTATACACAACCACCGTTGGAAGAGAGAGAGGGGGGGGGGCAATCGCACCTACCATCCCTCCATTGGTTCTGTCAACAATCAAAAAAGCATAATCTAGCGTGTGAGCACTATCTTAGAACAAAGAAAAAGCATCATCATCTAGTAGGTAAGCACTATCTCAGAATACAGGTATATTATTAGGTAAATTCCACAAGTGGTTCCATGAAGGGTGTTACTCTAGCTTTCTATTACTGAAGCTCAAGATTCGAATTACTTCCACTAGCATCATCTTAATTGATTAAAAAAAAGAATCGACAAAAGCTGTATGGTTCTTACTGTAATGAATCTTAACAAGAGAAGAGTCATATATATATATATATATATATAGCTTACCGGCTGAAGAGTGTGTGAGGTTAGGATCTGAACTTTGCCATCCTTGAGAATAGGGTCCCCCTTCTTGTTTCTCTTTACCATGTCCTCAGCATTACCATGATCTGCAGTCACCACGTATATTCCACCAACTTGCTCTACTGCATCAAGGATCATCTGTCACCAAAACAAAAAGTCAGCACAAACAACCAGTTTCTCCAAAAACCTAACCAAATTATACAATCAAAAATCACGGCTAGAGGATCATTGGCCTAGCGGTATCAAGGTTACATGTAAAACCCAACCTCCCAGGAAGAGTAGCAGATAGGAATTTTGGTGTGTGTGTGTGTGTGGGGGGGGGGGGGGGGGGGGGGGGAATTTAATTAACATATTATGAAATATAGTCGAATAAAAAGGTAAAAAAATTTGAGAAAACAAGGTATTTATATATAAAAATTAAGACATTTATTAAAAAAATAATAATAATAATTCATGATTTATAATGTAAAAAAATTATAACTTACGGGGGTCAAACCTTTTTGTGAGGTCAAAACAAGGCATTTATATATAAAAAATTATAATAATAACATTATTTCTTTAAATTATGGGGGTCAACTGGGCCCCTCTCCCCGTGAATGTATGTCAGCCCCTCTGCCTAGAAGTCTAAGGATTCAAGGTTCACCAAAGATAAGGAGTATGTGTGAGCTTTTCCGTTTATAAATATTATATACTTCATAAACAAAAACACTCCAAACATGAAGCAAACCCCACCAAGCAACAGCTACAAGTAACTGCAATATCTACAGGACAACTATCAATTTCCTCCAAAGGGCCTTTGGTCTAGCGGTATCAGATCCTCCGGCCTCCTAGGGGTGTGTGAGTTTATTTGTTGCATTTGTCGTAGATAAATATTATATACATCAAAAAAAAAAAAAAACTATCGATTTCCTAAAATAGAAAAGACATATGATCTTGGCTATTATCCAAAATATTCACTGGAAGTCACTAGAAAACTAGAGTCACTGGATCTTAACTAGCATACTTGTTGGGTGCCCAATAAATGCTTTAAGTCTTGATGAATGCCAATGAGTAGAAAAAGGGGGAAATAAATCCCGCACCCACCAAAGGTAGAAGGAAGGATGCGCAATAGGTATCGAGTGTGTGTAAGTGACAAGATGACTCCCTTCACGACCGGTTGGTTTAGTAATTTAAAACACAATGGCATTGGGATGATAAAAGAAAAAGTACACCCAGCCAATTTTCTTAAAATAAGATCAGATCCTCTCAGTTTATGGCTCTTGGAGGCCTTGTTCAGTTCTTTGGCTAACGCACATATTTCTAGGTTCTAACGACTAGCTGAAGATTTCATCTGCACCCGAAGCTAATTAACTTCACAAATATAGCAAGTAGAAAATGCTATGTTAGTCAAATGAGATTAATTTCTGTCATGCAAACACAGCATATATAGTTGTTATCAAGCAAATCTTAGCCACCTAAAATACCACGGACTTCAAGGGCCACTTAGTTTTACCTTAACAGCTTCATCAGCAGCCTTGCAGGCCACAACAGTCGCTTCAACATCACCGGTATGCCCAACCATGTCACCATTTGGTATGTTCACACGCACCTAAAATCACATGGAAACCGCTTGCTATTAAAATAAATATTCAAATCAAACACCTCTATTCCAGATATGGAGGCGCTATGGCTTACCTGGTCGAATTTTCCGCTGATGATAGCATCACGGGTTTTCTCACCAATCTCCAAAGCTTTCATCTTCGGTTGTTCATTGAAGGTAATTCCACTATCGCTTGGAATTTCAACATATTCTTCCAACTCCGAATTGAAATACCCAGAACGGTTTCCGTTCCAGAAAAATGTGACATGACCAAATTTGACAGTCTCACTGTTGAACAAAGAAAATAAAGTTGGTCAAGTCAAGATTTCTTTGAAACAAGATGGAAAAAATAAACTAATGAATTATAGCTTGGTTACTCTATCACTCACAACCATAAAGGATTTATCAGTATTCTCATCACTCACATAAAACTTTCACTTTAAAGAGAAATTCCTCACCTGCAAGCAAAAGTGCGGACCCCATTATGCACTAAATATTCACCAGATGTCCTCTCTATCAATGGAGGAGATACAAGGTAGTGGTTTGGAAGCTTCAACTCCCCATCATACTGAAGCATACCAGCATAGCGGATTTTAGGGACCCGCACTCTGTCAAATTTATCAAACTTCTCATACTCGAGAGCTTGGGCAAGCATTGTCATACGATCTGCCCGGAAGTTGAAGGTGACGACCGCATCACCATCCACAATGGGACCAACAGGGTTTCCGCTCTCATCAGCAATGACAAATGGGGGCAAGTACTGATCATTAGCACCAGGAACCTCCCTCAGTTTCTTGACAGCCTCAACAACATTCTTAAATTTGTGTGGGGCTTCGCCAAGAACCTGGGCATCCCAACCACGTTTCACAACTTCCCAATCATTCTGCAAAAGGAACATCAAGAGTCTATAATTTCCATTGAGATACATTGGAACTTCCATAAAACATCAAGATTTTTAACAATAGAGGATGAACAGATAATACTATGAGCAGGGTTTACAATATGTATATTGGAAACTTGGTTAATATGGGTTGCCATACAAACACTCAGCCCAGGGCTCATTACAAAGGTTACATGCATTAGGATGACTATTGCCCTTGGTAAATTTACCAAAGACGAAAATGATTTGTTTGATATAGTACCCGCTCTAATCGGAGTGGTTAACAATGCATGTAAGTATGATGATATTTTATATCATGAATTTTATTTAGTTCAGATGTTTCTGGGCAATTTTCTATCGGGCCGTTATGCTCAATACTGAACTTGTAACTTTTTATGTCAACAAATTTGATCAAATGCCTGAATAGTAATCATTAGGAAACAAGGTGTTGTGATATTCCTAGAGCTATTGCAGTCAAGAGCATCCAATAATGTTTTAAGTACTTCGGATAATTTAAAAACCAAAGACAAATTATCATTAATGTATCAACTTAAATACATATATCAAACCCCCTGGCAACACTTCTTCAGCGCCTCTTGTGTTTCTCAATCCTGTTTTCCTCTTTCAGGCTTTTGTAAACTAACAAGGATGTAGTAATGTTGATAAACAGGCAGTAACAAGATGATTAGATTAGCAAGACTCGACATTGGTTGAAGATTAAATCTTAAGCTATTCAAAAATGACAGTTGCATAACGTAAGTGATCATAGATTTACTTCATGCCAGAAGGTTAAAATGAAACATGATGACAAAAAGGTACAAAGGCACAATTAAACTAGTGGTCCTAGGATTAAGGAAATTTTTTAAGAGAAACAAGTAAAAGATTTCTAGAACACATGTTTAGGTGTGAAACAAACAACCAACAATAACAACATTATTTGGTGAAATGCAAATATACATGCAAGAAAAGGTACATAGATTTCACATACTACCAATTTTACCCTTTTCAGTCTATGAATATAAGTATAGAACACCGAATCACTCATTGCAAAAGTATTGAATTCAGCAATTTTGAAGAGGTTACCTCATAACGATCCATGGTGACATACATGCGCCCGCCACCAGAAGCAACCTGCGCATCGATACCTTTGCTGCGCAAATCTGAGAGTTCTGCTTCAAGTGTTTCAGCAAAACCGACACTTGAACCATCCAAAACATCACGGCCATCAGTAAGCACATGAACACGTATCCTCTTGGCACCACGTTCGCTAGCTCCTCTGAGCAACAACTGCAATCCAGTAATACACATGACGATCAGCCAAAAAAGATCAAGCACATACTTGGTGAATATTTACAGTGCTCAATCCTATATACCTGTAACTGATCAAGGCGTGAGTGCACACCCCCATCACTCATCAATCCAATAAGGTGCAAGGTATTATTTGCGAAAGATTCCTTGATGTAATTGAAACCTTCATCCTCAAATATTTTTCCAGAGGCAAGTGCAAGATCAACAAGTTTTGCACTAAAAAAGAAACAAAGATTCATAAGTAAAGGCCAGCTAAATAGCAATAGAAGGATGAAGAAAATGAATAGCAAGTATTTTAACTTTGTTTTGTTACTAGTATAGACAGCGATCTATGATTCTATGTTTTGCTTTTTTTACACAGATGATCATATATATCCAGTATTATTTACTAATGGTCGGGTACCAGTGGAAAGCATGTAATCTTCCCCCAACGTTTTCCTAATTAAGAAGAACAAATATTGAAGGGATAAGTAGGATCGAATGAAGGGAAGCAAGATCACCCTTGAGCAAAGATTCTTCCAGCACCAAGAGCATTATGTCCAACTTCACTGTTTCCCATGTCATCTTCAGTGGGAAGTCCGACCGCAGTACCATGAGCCCTCACCAATCTCCATTTTTCAGGGGCGCCCTATAGCAAAAGACAGACATCAAAGGTTACTCAACTCATCTGGTTACTAATAAATCGTAATAACATCTAAAGATGGTCAGCCGTCAGCCACCAGTTCATTTTAGCTTAAAATACAGTCATTTTCTTCATTAGCTTGTTTTATGAAATGTATTCTTGCTAAAGGAAACGCTTCTTTCAGACCACCAACCATTTAGATCGATAGTATCAAACAGACCCAAAAAACTTGGTATATTTTTCTAAAAGGTTATGTATTTTATGAGGCTGCAGAAGAAAAGCAGAAGCAATAAGTTGAGAACCACCGACATGTTATCTCGTTTGGGATTGCTTATTTGAGGTGCTTATTAACTTATTGCGTTTTCAAACAGCAAATAAGCTGATTTGAGTGTTTGGATTGGAAACTGCTTATGACTTCTCCACCCCCCTAATAAGCAGTTTTTGATAAGTCATTCAAACTCCTTATTATCTTATTTAACCAAATTACATATTTGCTCCTTCTTCCTATAAGTTAATTAGCACTTTACAAATAACCACAAGTTAATAAGCAATTTTACAAATAAGCATAACTTGTTTTAAATAAGCAATCCCAAACACGCACTAGGCTTTAGACAAAACCACCTATTATAATCAATAGATATCACCTCATTTTACACAATAGATGTACTAATCAATCTTCGATTGAATACCTGCCTAAATGCGCATTCGGGTCTATCAAGTCATATATTAGAGAGCATATATAAAAGTTTTTTTTTTCTGATTCATCGATTCGCTTTGGTTAAACTCGCGTATTTCTCATATTCTACAACAATCAACTATTTTAGTCTCTTACATAAGATCCATCAACGAATCAAGTTCAATATTTGTTTAGATCTAATTTACAACTAAACAAAGATTATCCTCCATTGATGGCTTCAAAATACAATACATAAACAGATAGAGAAGTAGAGAGAAAGTGAGTACGTTTTTGAGAGAATCCATGGTTGGAGTTTCAGCGACATGGATGCAGTTATACTTGTCGGGAGAAGCTTCACCCCAACCATCCAAAACCACCATGGCAACCAGCTTTCCCTTGGGAAGCTTGGGATGATCGGCCAATTTCCATGAAAATCCAGTGCTTCCCATCTTTCTCGATGTCTTCTCTAGATCTCTGTTGGGGGTGCGATGCGCAAATGAAGGAAAAAAGGTAGGTGGCTGGTCTGTGGTTCAACCAATGGGAAGATGCAGTGTTATATAGTGAAATATTTATATACTTTCATAAGGATCCCCCAATTATGGCCCATTGTTCAAAAGTGCCCATTGATTCGAGGAACACCGTTTTTGACCTTTTTTTTTCTTTTCTTATTTTCCATTTTATAGATTTTAATATTAACTAGAAGCGTACTCGCGAGATACATCACGATTTTAATGTTTCATTTTATTTTTTGTTTTTCTGTCGATTTACAGTATGATTTTGGATGATTTTAAGAAAGTGATAATGTTTTTTTATAAATTTTGTTAAAATTTAATGATTATCTTATATATTTTAATGACATCTAAAAAAAATAATCAATTACATATTTAATAATATAATTAAAACAAATTTATAGTAATATAATATATTAATTAATAGTGATACATGGAAAGGTCTGTGTAAAAGGAAGACTCTGCACATACCAAATTGGTGAGTGTTAGTAATATGTATCTTATGCTTTGATTGTAAATTAAGATGTTTTTAAAATCTTGCATAAAATGATGGTATCTTGTGCCTAATAATTTGTATTTAAGAGTTTTTTTATCTCTTCTTTATAATATAGTATAGATACTAGGTTACATACCCGCGCACGATGTGGCGTGAAGTATCTAATCGAAACCAATAACTTGATCACAAACGAAAAGCAAAACCGATATCTCTTTAGCACACTGCCAAAAAATGTAACCCAAGTCTTTGGTGTTATACAGAATTATTTAGGCAGCAACTTCCTTACTACTACACATTAGAAGGTCAAAGTCTCACTTAGCAAACTATCAAGAAAAACTCTCTTTTTTGGACATGGAAGAACAAAACAAAAGTGCACAACAACTGCCTTCTTTCCCTTCTCCATCTTTTTCAACTGGCTAATGCTTTCGCAATCGATTTGCTTCACTGCTTCCGCATATGTCATGTGTTGGTACGCAAGGGTTGATTCCAGCAAGTCCCATAAATATGTCTTCGGATCCCAACCTGCCATTCCATTTTCATTTTAAGAAAACATCTAAAAGAATAGATGGTCTATAAATAATCAATATCCCATCTTCATTTGATAAATGGTACATCATTTGTTATGGTAATTGCCTAAATTTACTTTGCATGCAGTTAAAAACGATCAAGGAAAGAGGCAGGCATTGTACCTAATTGTTTGTTTATAATGGTCATGTTTGGAATCCGCTTGTCACTGTCATCGTAACTTTCACCATAAAATTCTTTCGAACTTACATCAATGGTTGGAGTTTGTACAAGAGCTAAAGTAAAGCAGACACTGTTCATATGGGTTTTCAGAGAAAGAAGTTAAACTTATTGGGTGTCATTTGCTAATTCGATCACTTCTTCTTCTGTTGCAAATGTTTTTATGAAAAAGAACAGGTCCAAAAACTTCCTCTCTCCATGGATGTGGTTACATCACTAATGATGGTTGGCTCGATATAAAATCCCTTTTTCAAATGCTGACATATATTGTAAAATATGTCAATTCCCAACTTAACTTGAGAAAGAAAGCAATCTGCTTTAAGATAAGAGACTCGTACCTGGGGACGTTTCTTTCCAAACGAAATGGTTGCACCTTCACTTTTGGCCGTTTCAACAAACTTCAAGATCTTCGCGTACTGAAACATAAAAATAATATAGAGATGATTCCTCCCAGCTACAAATGGCATAAACTCAAGGATAACTAAAGAGACCATGTATCAAAGATGGAGAAACGAAATTTTTTTCATATTTTGCTTCTTTCCTATCGTTCTCATTTGAAAATAATTCCATAGCAACATTGGGGAATTGATAACATATCTCTTCTTTTTGTATCCTTTTCATTTAGAAACAACTTGTTATTGATCTAATTTCCCACGGTAACATAAACTTTTATGACATCCGTAAATGATTTTCTCTAAGATAAATTTGAACAGAGATGTCATATTTCATACTCTATCAAGAGACGGGAATTTTCGTTCTGACATCAGAATTTAAAAGAGACGGTAAATAATTCATTTCTTACTTGTCCACCACTAACCACAGGTCCAAGCCTGCAACCTTCCTCCAATGGATCCGAAATCTTGATGTTTTTAGCCCACTTCACAAGCTTGTCTAACAACTCCGCAACATTTTTTCCTGAACATCAACTGTTGATCAAAACTCTCTCAGTGATTTGATAAACACCATCTTCTATACTTAGTGAAAATTACATTTATTAATATGTATTAGTGTTTCACCATCAGCGATCAGACTGAGTATGTTCCGTTATCACTAATGATCTTTCGTGTAGACATTCTTATGTATTAGTGTTTCACTATCAGCGATCAGACTGAGTCTGTTCAGTTATCGCTGATGATTTCTGATGTAACGTAATCCCTGAAGATAAGTTTCGCGTCAACAGATGTTCACAGCTGAATCGAAGACGAAGCTGCTGAACAAAAGACAAGTCTACTAGTGACCTGATGCGGATATCAGTGAAGCAAAGACAAATCTACACACGCATAGAAACTTGAGGAAAAGCTTCAGCGATAGCTGAACTTCTTTGTATCTCTGAAGGAAGAGATATTCAGCGATCGATGATCACTTAGCTTATGCCTCAAGTCTCTTTTGTCTTTCCCTGCACAACCAGTACGATGTGTCATAACGGACATACCTCTGCCACAATTCGTACAACAACTCTGTCAACTACACTGTTCATGATACGGTCGAAAGCATGTCTCCCAAAGTCAGACTCTCTCTACCAATCAATGAAGGACACGTGTAAAGTGCTCTACCATGCATTTAATGCATAGGGTATAAATAGAAAGATTACCTCTCCATCTGGAGAGTGTGCTCACCTCTTGCCTTCATCTTTCTAACATATAGAAACCCTTATTTTCTATACTCTCTAACTCTCCCATTCTCTATACTCTTGTGCAACCATCTTAGTGTTTTCTTAAGTTTGTTTAGATTGAGTTTTACTTAATCTTATTCCGCAACGGACTTGTAAATTGTGTTTGATTTATCAATAAACAATTTATTAAACTTTAAATTCTGTGTTTGTATTCAACCCCCCCCCCCTTTCTACAAACTTGTTAAGCACCTTCGGGACCAACAAGTCGTATCAGAGCAGATTTTTAAATCTAATAAACAAGATCTTGCTTTATTCTCTTCCTTGCTATTCTAAAATGGCACTTAACACAAACACAAACTACTATGATAATGGTTCACTTTCTAAACCTCCTCGATTTAGCAGAGATAACTTTTCTCTCTGGAAGAATTGAATGATGCTATTTCTTGAAGGTGCAGATCCCACTATACCTGATTACGTAGCAAATGGACCCTATGAACCTGTCTGAATCATAGTTGTCGTTCCTGCTACTACCACCACTCCTGCTATCCCTGAACGCTATGCGGTTAAGGAAATGAGACAATGGAATGATGAAGACAAAAAGAAGGTTAGTATAGATGCAAGGGCAAAAACCATTATCTCTATGGCTCTGCCTGATGAAGTTTTCCATTCCATCATGCATCTTAAAACTTCTAAAGAAATGTGGGAAACCATATGTGTTCAATATGAAGGCACCACTGAAATCTAAGAGACTCGAAAGATTAACTTGGTAAGACAATATGAAAGTTTTATCGCTGGTAAGAATGAATCTCTCTCTGATGTTCATCAGCGATTTAACTGCTTAATCATTGATCTAAGAACTGTTGGTAGGATCTATTCTAATTCTGAGATCCTAACAAAATTCTTAGAATGTCTTCCTGAATGCTGGGACAGTTATTCAATATGTCTCAAGTTGACAAAAGACTTAAATTCTCTTTCTCTCAGCACCTTATATGGAATATTGCTCAACTGTGAGCAATCAAATCTCTTGAAGAAGAATCTTATAAAATATTTTAATTCTCTTCAGAGATCATTCCATCTCAGCGATCTACTCTCACTATCACTGAGTTAGATTCTGATTCTGAGGATCTATCAGACACAGATCTTTCAGAGTTTGATGAGTCCTTAGCACTCTTGACAAACTCTTTTAAGAGATTTGCAAGAAAGAGCAATTTCCGAAGAAATAAGCCTCTCTCTCTTACTGACAAGCCAAAATCAACCTTTGTTGATAAGGCTACTGCTACTTGCTTTAACTGTGAAAAGATTGGACACTTTGCAAGTGAGTGCAGATCGAAGAAAGTCTTCAAACCTTCTACCTCATGAAGATCCAGCGATGACAGATACCTTAAACTGAAAGAAAATTATCAAAAGTTGAAAAACTACAAGCGAAAAGGTAAATGTCACATCGCTGAAGAACACGACTGGCTGAATCAGAAGAATCAAGTTTTGATGAAGAAGAAGTCGCTAATCTCTGCCTCATGGCTGATATTAAAGAAGAAGTGGAAGAACCAGTTGAAACGTCTATGAGCTATATATCATCTCAGGTATCTATCTCTACTAATCCCTCTCTACCTGAAGCAGAGAGAAGCCGTGTTGTTGATGTGCTGACGATTGATCTATATAATGCTCTAAACGGCAAATCTCTAGATGAAAGCAAAAACGTTGATTTAATTGAACAACTAGAGAAATGTCATGAAAAGATCAGAGAACTGACTCTTTTAGAGGAAAGTTTGAAAGATCAAGTCATTGTTAATGAACTCATCAGCATAGAACACGAACAAGCCATCGCTGCTCTAAAAGCAGAGAAGGCTACTGTTGAAGGATGGTGTAAATCCTCAACAAAGATCATTGAGATTATAATTGCTCAGATCCCTATCAGTGATAGAACTGGTCTTGGTTTTTGCAAACCACAGGATGAACCTAAATAAGACAGTTTCATGCTTAAGTTTGGAACATTCGTATCTTCTATCTCTGACACTTCTTATAATCAGTTCTATTCATCATCTTCTTCTAATCCTATACCTGAGGAAATATCTAAAGGCTCTAAGCCTGCAGATAAAGGAAAATCTATTCTTTATCCTCTGAAGGCTTCCAAGAAAACAAAGCTGAAAGTTCCTTCTAAACCTTCAGCAAATCAATCGTCTAGTTCTGTGATAGAAATCTTTGATTTATCTTTGATCCAAATCATCTTATTTTGTAAAAAAAAACAGATCAACATAGATAAGAAGGTTACTGCTTTTTTACTGGCAGTGTAACACCCACAAATCTGGTAAGAGCAAATAAATAACATTTCAATATTACATCAAGTAAAAAGATAAATCTTTAAAATAAAATTTCTATTCAACCTTAACGATTAAAAACTCCAGTCTTATACGAGGACTAGACCAAAGTCGGGTGTTACTTAATCCCAACTATAAGCTGCTCTTCCCGAAACAAGTGCGAAAGACTTCACTAAGATATCCACTTCTTGAGCACACACCTAGCACTCCCCTCAGCACAATGTTACTAGAGTTATTCCTAACCGAAACCTGTTGCATAAGCCGACAAATAAGAAGGTTAGGCTAACGCCTAGTGAGTTCAAGAGTTTTCCACATGAATAAAGATATCTTTGAAAAGAGGTAATGCAGTTTAAATCATAATTTTTCAAATGATATGCTTTGAATATGAAAACGACTCGTTTTCCGATAACATGCATTTTGGGCAAAACGCCAATATAAACATTTTCAAATCCAAACTATTTCGGGGACAAGATCCCAATATAAAACGTTTCTTTCGTAAATAAATTCCAACCCAAAACTCACTCCAACGGGAATAGAAATCGTACTCTTCATTCATGAAAATGTGATTAATACTTTATATCCCAAAACACCCAAAAACACGGGTGGGTATATTACTCAACCCATAAATCAAGGATAAAATCCATTTATACAAAACGTCACCGAAAACTTGGATAATAAAACTCAATACCCAAAACAATACCTTTCGGTGACGGGGGATACCCGAATTCCATCGAAAGTAGCGGGCACACAAAGTTAAGCCACTTATCAATGTTCTCGAGTTTCGCATAAGACCATGGTTCCCCGTATCCGGCTCATCTGAGCTACCACCGCAAGACACCACTGATCCTAGTGTCTACTCTACCTCTAGATGAGTCTCACCACAAAGTCACAAGTCCCCATATCCGGATCACTCTGGGCACCACCGCAAGACTTAGCTTCGTATACGGCTCCTCCAGAGCACCACCGCAAGCTTAGATAAATAAAAACATGACTTGGGGACCACTCACTAGAATTCAAAAGGGGACACTAAATTCCACGATGAGTAACCAGACTGGATTACAAACGGGCATCGAGTTCAACCACCCACGATATCCAGCTCAAGCCCTCAATAAAGGTTACGCAGTTATCGATTCCAACCACTAGCCACGGGGATAAGGTCCCCACTAAACAATATCCTGTCCCAACACGGGGATAAAGTCCCCACTAAACCAACTGACTGACTCATATGCCTATGGATCCGATGCATTACAGTCTAAAACGTTACATGACTCAAAAGAATGAACTAACACATTCAAAACATGTAACTCTTCAAATAAGATGCAACTAAGTACACCATACGTCCAAGGCTCCTTAACGAGCTACCAAAACTGAACAAATATTCCAAAGACTCATTTGAGTGTAAACCAAGCCCCAAAAGGCATAATGAACGTTTGGCTAAAATACGTGAGCCAATAGGGCTACATAAACCAAAATATATCTTTCCCAAAAATCTTTGATTCTCAAATCACCATTGGCCTTCGGCCCAAAAACCCAGAATATTACTATTTTCTAAAACGTTCCTGCTGTGGGTGATGCATAAAACCCGATCATCACCAAAATGTAGTTTTGACCAAATATCCATTTATGCAATAAATCATCGAAACACGTTCATTTATGACACATTTAACAAAATGTCCAAAAATCCCAAAAGTGGTGTTTTACAAAGTTTAATAAGCTAAATGCTTCAAATAATCAAAAGTTACCAAATAACTCAATAGTTGGTAATTTCAAGTAAAACACATAAATGCTTTAAAATAAACATTTTGGCATGTACAACATTTTCACAAATCAACTTGAACTCACCTTGCTAGATTTAGGCTAAATCTAGACTTTACCCCACTTAGAGTTTTCTCGAAGAAACTTGAATCCACAAGCACGATTCTTCCAAAACCTAGATCCACACATTTCCAACCATAAATACCCATATTCAACCACATGAGGTCATTCTCTAAACATTATACTTGAAGATCTCAATGTATACCAAAACCCTAATTTCCATAGTTGAAGAGAAGAGAAGATTACCTTTACCAACGCATGAATCCGCCAACCAAAACACTTGTAGGTCACCAAAATGAACTATAAGCTTCCCATCTTCAAATGATGTCAAGGGTTAGATGAAACCCCAAGAACTTGGTGAGGAAGATGGAGATGAAGGTGGTTCATGATCTGAACTAGCTAGATGATGAAGAATCATGTGGTTTAAGGAGGAAAACCCCACAAAATGGGTTAGGGTTCGTTTAAGAGGTTGGGGGTTGGTTTGGGAGAGAAAAGGGGAAGAGATTTAGGGTTTGGTTTAGAGGAAATGAGGTTTGATGACTGAAAATCGAGTTTTGACCTGACAGTGCATTTTGCGGGTTATGCCCCGACCTTAAGTAGCGGCATAAGTCGTCTGCTTCCTCTCAAGTCGCGAGGTTGGCTCTAAGTCGCGACACAAGTCGCGTAGTTCACTGTCTACCCGGTTTTCCACCCGTTTACTGTTTTGGCCGTAACTTCTTCGTTATAGCTCCGATTTTGCTCCGAAAAGAACCGTTGGACTCATAATTGAATCCTTCATCCATCAAGACTATAAAATCTAGGATCCAAGTCCAAAATATTATATCTCATTTTCCCCTTAAAATTACCGATTTCTGTAATAACTTGAATCGATACCTTTCGAAATCAGGGGTGTTACAATCCTCCCAACTTTAAAAGAGATTTCATCCACGAAATCTAACACTAGTCAAGAACCCAACATCGCACCTGGAGAGATCAGTTGATTCCCTAACCAAAGAGGAATTCCTTTACGAACCTTACCTCACATATGAACCCGATTACGTTCCGGTTAAGGTTGTCGCCGCGTTTCTCATAACGAACAATCGCAAGCTCTACCTCAACGTTCGATATATCTCACCGATGTCGGGATGAACGTTGAGTCCTTGCTTAATCATCTTCTTAATCAATAAATCTCGGTTGCCTCCCAACCTTATGTTGCTCATATTACCTCAAGAATAACTTACGACTTTATTCAGTCCTTTTCACCAAGAATACCCCAAAGGAAACCTTTCCCTTAGATACCTCTAAATGTGTCGCATCAAGGTCTCCTTGATAATTCATTCGTGCTTAAAGTCTACCTCTACACTCTCACCAAATGTCTCCAATAATCATTACCACCTAAGAGTTATCGTCCTTCGACGAAATTTCCTAACGACTAGTTGGTCAGATCCAACACAACCTTAAATCCGTTCCTCAAAGCTGACACATACGCGATGCGCTTAAGGGTTCCCAAACTTCCATAGATCCCATCATTGGCCTGATATTTTCCCCAGAAACGTACCAACACACTCTACAGATAGTCGCTTATCCCAAACTCCAGGGTTACACAACTCCCGCCCTACACTCAAGCATCGATTGCCAAATAGCGAAAGTCATGACAATCATCGAAACACCAATGATTGATTCTTAAGTATCAACATCTAATTTCCTTAAGGGTACCGCTTGTCCTGTAGACACACCAGATCTGATGGGAGAACACTATGGCACACCCACAGTTATTGTCCTCAAAATAGAGTGTCGACACTTATCCCCAGAATGGCCATTTGCAAATGTGGGTATACCACCAAACATTTCTCTCCCGAGTTGCAATGTCGAATAAAGTTGACACTTACTCATGAAATCTAAACCCCAAATCATACCGCTTTATTAACCAACCATAATATCATCATTATTCACCAATACCTTATAAGGTGGCACACCACCAACGCATGGTATGTCGCCATACCATTGGCCCACAAATTCAAAACCATCTATACGCAAACAACCACACACGGTTTTAACACGAAGGTTTATCGAAGCACAAAGATCATCACTTAATTAACTGGGGAGGAGTATAAGTCTAACGCCTCAAATTCTTCTGCGTGAACTAGTATCACAAAGCTGAGATTCAAAGTTCAAAACTGACCATAAGTCAGGTCGTCCAACACTTCAAACTCTGAGGACTCCTTTAGTCCTTACTCACAACCTCTAACAAGGGCTTACGTCTATAGCTCTAATGAGTTCAAGGTTTTCAAACTACTATGCCAATGTAAATTTTATAAAACCTCTAAAAGTAAAAGCTTTATAACGATTAATCAAACAAATAAAATCTACTACCTTTTGATCGGTAGGTGTACAGAGTGGTCACACTCCACACATATAAAACCATTTCAGGAAATATTTGATTAATAATCAAGCTAGTTCTGACACCAACGGAAAAAAATTCAACAACCTTTTTCAAAGGAACCACTATGGTCCCAACATGCATAAATTTGTGTAATGCCTGAGAAATAGTTTTACGTACTAAAACAGTGTATAGCAAAACGTTTGTGCAAAACTACCGAAGGGGAAAGTCGTGAAATCAAATTCCAGAAAGTTTTGCATTAACCACATAATTTCATGTAATAAAATTTTACAACGTGACTCGCAGTCGCCAGTTTATTCCCCAAAACTTAGTAAAGACATATGCATGCGGTTTGATCAAACGTAAGAGTAATTTAGTTTGCTTCCAAACTTTAGGTTGTACAAATAAAATGCTTGCAGAGCCCAAAACAACATTTTCATGATATCAAACTCTCAAAGTTTTCTCTCTTATAGCCACAACACGGCACGAAATAAGATCCCACACGAAACTTGTATGAGACGGATTGTTTCACAAGACTAGTAAAGTGACACGTGTACGCGCTTTGGTTAAAAACATGAAATAGTCTATGTCGGTTTCAAGCTCAAGGCCTAATAAAATATGCTCTCATTGTCCTAAGACGTTGGCTAAACGCCGAGACGGAAATTTCCAATATAAAAAATATGCATACATGCCATGTGCAACTGAACTACCCACACAAAACCCAAGGGGAAAACAATACAACTGGACGCCAATGAAATTCCCATATCAAATCAACAAAACCCCATAAAATAAAATTCTCAATAAAACTCAAACATCCAAACAATGGAAGGTAACTCTTCGTCCAAAAACTTGACATACGTAGAGGAGATCCAATGTTAAAGTCATAAACTACAGTTACTTGTCCAAGACCCTAGGCAATATTAAAATGCGCACATCGCAAAATCCAAAATAGCGTTGGACAAAATGAGAATAAGAAAATCTCAACAAAGTTTGCAACCTCAAGCTATGAAATAATTTTGTGCATGCTAAAAATCATGGTTTAAAAGATCGTGTGCGCTAAAACGTTGCTCCAAGATTTGTAATACAATCCACGCGACGATTTAGAAACATGAGAAATAATCGATGCAATTTAGTTCAGAAATAAATTTTGTGCATGAATTTGATCGGCACTCAACACCTCGAAACCGCGCTCCTTGATTTCTTAGTTACACTATCGTCATCTAGATGCTCAACATCTTAAGGTGAAGATCAAAGATTTCATAGGTTCACCTCATAATTTCTCCTCGAAATATCATCGGTTCCAAAAGTCTATGGTTCTATTCCAACCAATCAATCCGACTCGAAACTGACCACTTAAGGCAATCACCATGCTTACCGTTACTCCAAGTAACGAATACTAAAATTATCAACTCCTTCTAATGGCTACCCATAAAGAAGTTGTTTCACTACCCCAACGGTTATCATACCAAGGAAGTCCAAGCATACACATGTAACTCGTAGGTTCACCATAACACTGGCCATGTGCTATTATGAACGTACTGTACATGATCATCCTTGCCATTTTCGGTGCGATTCCCGTTCCTAGTGATCCCACTCACCTCGAATCATCAAATCTTAAAGTGCCTAATTGTGAAATCTCACATTCAATTACTTAAAATTACGCTAGTCTGAGTCTAGGCATTCCAAATCAACACCAAATTCTCTCAAATTTAAGCTTTGATACCAACTTGTAACACCCTCAAATCTAGTAAGAGCAACTAAATAACATTTCAATATTACATCAAGTAAAAAGATAAATCTTCAAAATAAAACTTTCTATTCAACCTTAACAATTAAAAACTCCAGTCTTATACGAGGACTAGACCAAAGTCGGGTGTTACTTAGTCCCAACTATAAGTTGCTCTTCCCGAAACAAGTGCGAAAGACTTCACTAAGATATCCACTTCTTGAGCACACACCTAGCACTCCCCTCAGCACAGTGTTACTAGAGCTATTCTCAACCGAAACATGTTACACAAGCCGACAAATAAGAAGGTTAGGCTAACGCCTAGTGAGTTCAAGAGTTTTCCACATGAATAAAGATATATTTGAAAAGAGGTAATGCAGTTTAAATCATAATTTTTCAAATGATATGCTTTGAAAATGAAAACGACTCATTTTCCGATAACATGCATTTTAGGCAAAACGCCAATATAAACATTTTCAAATCCAAACTATTTCGGGGACAAGATCCCAATATAAAACGTTTCTTTCGTAAATAAATTCCAACCCAAAACTCACTCCAACGGGAATAGAAATCGTATTCTTCATTCATGAAAATGTGATTAATACTTTATATCCCAAAACACCCAAAAACACGGGTGGGTATATTACTCAACCCATAAATCAAGGATAAAATCCATTTATACAAAACGTCACCGAAAACTTGGATAATAAAACTCAATACCTAAAACAACACATTTCGGTGACGGGGGATACCCGAATTCCATCGAAAGTGGCGGGCACACAAAGTTAAGCCACTTATCAATGTTCTCGAGTTTCACATAAGACCATGGTTCCCCGTATCCGGCTCATCTGAGCTACCACTGCAAGACACCACTGATCCTAGTGTCTACTCGACCTCTAGATGGGTCTCACCACAAAGTCACAAGTCCCCGTATCCGGCTCACTCTGGGCACCACCGCAAGACCTAGCTCCATATACGGCTCCTCCAGAGCACCACCGCAAGCTTAGATAAATAAAAACATGACTTGGGGACCACTCACTAGAATTCAAACGGGGACACTAAATTCCACGATTAGTAACCAGACTGGATTACAAACGGGCATCGAGTTCAACCACCCACGATTTCTACCTCGAGCCCTCAATAAAGGTTACGCGGTTATCGAGTCCAACCACTAGCCACGGGGATAAGGTCCCCACTAAACAATATCCAGTCCCAACACGGGGATAAAGTCCCCACTAAACCAACTGACTGACTCATATGCCTATGGATCCGATGCATTACAGTCTAAAACGTTACATGACTCAAAAGAATGAACTAACGCATTCAAAACATGTAACTCTTCAAATAAGATGCAACTAAGTACACCATACGTCTAAGGCTCCTTAACGAGCTACCAAAACTGAACAAATGTTCTAAAGACTCATTTGAGTATAAACCAAGCCCCAAAAGGCATAATGAACGTTTGGCTAAAATACGTGAGCCAATAGGGTTACATAAACCAAAATATATCTTTCCCAAAAATCTTTGATTCTCAAATCACCATTGGCCTTCGGCCCAAAAACCTAGAAGATTACTATTTTCTAAAATGTTCCCGCTACGTGGGTGATGCAGAAAACCCGATGATCACCAAAATGTAATTTTGACCAAATATCCATTTATGCAATAAATCATCGAAACACGTTCATTTATGTCACAATTAACAAAATGTCCAAAAATCCCAAAAGTGGTGTTTTACAAAGTTTAATAAGCTAAATGATTCAAATAATCAAAAGTTACCAAATAACTCAACAGTTGATAATTTCATGTACAAACATAAATGCTTTAAAATAAACATTTTGGCTTGTACAACGTTTTCACAAATCAACTTGAACTCATCTTGCTAGATTTAGGCTAAATCTAGACTTTACCCCACTTAGAGTTTTCTCGAAGAAACTTGAATCCACAAGCACGATTCTTCCAAAACCTAGATCCACACATTTCCAACCATAAATACCCATATTCAACCACATAAGATCATTCTCTAAACATTATACTTGAAGATCTCAATGTATACCAAAACCCTAATTTCCATAGTTGAAGAGAAGAGAAGATTACCTTTACCAACGCATGAATCCGCCAACCAAAACACTTGTAGGTCACTAAAACGAACTATAAGCTTCCCATCTTCAAATGATGACAAGGGTTAGATGAAACCCCCAAGAACTTGGTGAGGAAGATGAAGATGAAGGTGGTTCATAATCTCAACTAGCTAGATGATGAAGAATCATGTGGTTTAAGGAGGAAAATCCCACAAAACGGGTTAGGGTTCGTTTAAGAGGTTGGGGGTTGGTTTGGGAGAGAAAAGGGGAAGAGATTTAGGGTTTGGTTTAGAGGAAATGAGGTTTGATGGCTGAAAATCGAGTTTTGACCTGACAGTGCATTTCACGGGTTATGCCGCGACCTTAAGTCGAGGCATAAGTCGCCCGCTTCCTCTCAAGTCGTGAGGTTGGCTCTAAGTTGCGACACAAGTCACGTAGTTCACTGTCCGCCCGGTTTTCCACCCGTTCACTGTTTTGGCCGTAACTTCTTCGTTATAGCTCCAATTTTGCTCCGAAAAGAACCGTTGGACTCATAATTGAATCCTTCATCCATCAAGACTATAAAATCTAGGATCCAAGTCCAAAATCGTATATCTCATTTTCTCCTTAAAATTACCGATTTCTGTAATAAGTTGAATCGATACCTTTCGAAATCAGGGATGTTACAGGCAGGGTGCATGCTAGAGCCACAAAAACAACCTCTTTACCAAAGGGTCATTAACCCAACAGTATTCGGGTTATAGGTAGAAGCCAATCTCCCTGGAGGACTGGAGGCCAAGGGTTCAAGTCACACCAAAGGTGAGTAGTGTGAGTGAGTTTTGTTGTATTTAAAATATTATATATTTATAAAAAAAAGACTTAGATGTGTAGAGAGAGAAAGAAAGATAGTACCATGGAGTAATCAGCACAACAACACCAATAGGTTCCCTAATGACATGACATTTAAATGTATCCATTGGAAGAGCAATAGATGCATTTTGCTTTGCATCCAACGCTTCAGGAAGATCAACATTATATTCGAAACATCCAACAACATCATCCTAAATGACAATGATATTAGCGGGTCGTAGGTTTAGTAAAACAAATAACAATATGATTAAATGCAACGAACATACTATATCCCATTCTGCTTCATCAAGTGGTTTTCCACAATTAATGGCTTCAAGTTTCACCAATTTAGATTTTTTTCTCAGTTATCTGCACATTAATAAAAGATTGTAACCATTAATGAAAATTCAACCAAGGAGAAGTTTTTCTACTATTGTTTTCAGTAATATAGGCCCATGATATGAGAAATACAAGTACAAGAAAATCTTTTTTGAGATAACTTCTTTTGAGAAACTCTGTGACAACTTACAATCATAAAACTTTAGCAATTCAGATGAATTAACAAAAAACAAAATATTTTCCTTGCATCAAACAAAATCATAAAAGGTAACTAAGAAACAGGATGCAAGCACAACAAACACAAATTAGACCCTCGAAGCTCCTATGCCATACCTAAATAATCACAAATAATGCTTAACATAAATAGAAGTGAGAATAAATTTTTGATCCGACTATAGCAGGCACCAATATCAATGTCATCATATATTCATTCTAAGACAAACAAAATTAACCAGAATTCACTCCTCCTTATATCATTAATCAATACTATGTTGCTGGTGTTCAAAATGTACCAATTACAAAAAACGACCATCATTCACTCTAGCAAAAGAACATTGAACTGCTTACTTTCTCATGAAGCTTCGGTATTTGAGTGAAACCACTACCTGCTGCACTTCCCCCACTATTGTGGCTTGATGTCGCATCAGACATGTCATCAAACTTCACAAATTGCACCATTTACACAGCTGCCAAATGGGCATAAGAATAGTAGATTGAAGAATATGCACAACAACAAAAAAAAAATCATTCAACAAAAGTTATGCTATTGTCCAAGGAATTTTGTAAATTCACGGCTCCCAAATCATATGTTCAAGTATAAGCCAATGAGTCAACTCAGTTAAGCATATATATTACCTACATATATGGAAGTTGTGCTCCTTTGGTACCTACATAATCCATAATCCCTAAATCGGTCACTTTATATATAAAAAACAATCAACTATTTGTTATAAACAACCTGGTCTTTAAAACTATACAACTTACACGTAAAATAGCAAATGAACAAGCTCTTGAAAATCATTGGTCAAAAACCCAATCTCGTCCAAAAGTATATGATAATGGGTAGGCCAAGTAGTACCCTAAAAACCAACACAAAAATCGAGTTAGTTACTACTTGCAATCACAAATATGTATGAAAGCTTTCATAAAACTTACAATCGGTACATTCTTAAGCACACAAGTAAAAGTGTTCTTCGGATGACACACTTTATTGTTGATGATTTTTCCTGAAACGCAAGAAAACGATTAAATTTACGTTCATTTTCATCCTTCCAAATTATTAATCTTCAACAATCGGAATCACAACCTCGTGGAACGTTGGATTCAAAATTTGGCTGGAAAAACTTGTGGTGTGCTGAGTCTTCTAAGCCACAATCACCATAAACTTTGGATTCCTATCGTCATCCAAACACCTGCAGGCCCATATTGAACCTATATTAGTCCAAATGTTTTTAATTACAACTTCTATTAACAGAAAAACGTCGATCAAACCTCCATTATGTACTCCAACTCGACATTGTACAAGAGATTGTATCGATGCACAATCCCCAAAACCGACAAACAAACCAGAAAAGTTGCATTTGCCAAAATAAAAATGGAAGTTACATAAAGAAACAACCAGAATGAAGTCATTTACGAACAGCGAAATGAATGAAGTATCGGTTTGTTACCTACTTAGCAGCAGTTTCACTAAAAAGGTCTGATCCCAAATGAAACCCTAGAATGGATTACGTTAGATCCATGTCGTTGAGGATGGCAGGGGAATCGACGGCAGAAATCTTCCCGATTTATGCCTTCCATTTCAAATGTTGAAACAAGAAAAGAAGAAGAGGTTGAGACTGTGAAATGTGAGCTTGGATCGCTAGTCAGTCTTGTTGGATTCCTGTTTGAGAAGAACCGGTTGAGGAGAGGAGAACGTAGAAAGGGTTTATATACCACATGTTATGGAGTGGAGAGGTAGGAGAGATGGAGAGGGATAACTTGATCGTCTAATCTGATTACGACATATGGATCATTGTTTTCGAAATCAAGAATCGCGAGACCGATACCTCTCTTTACTTTGATTCTAAGAAGACCTAACAGATCATCCATTAGACAAGAAGATCCACACGACGACCCTTCTGATTTTGAAATCTAAAACCGTCCATTGATCGCAGAATTTGAAAACGGAAAGAAGAAAGAAGGTATCGTCATCTTCGAATCCAAATGAAATGGAATAAATTTAGAGGTCAAGTGATTGCAGGAAGGAGACGTGGGGGAGGAAACGTGGAGCGCTAATTTTGGCTTTCAAAGAAACTGCTAAACTGTTTCAGAATTTTAATATAGTAGTATAAATTAGAGTAAATTACGTTTTTCGTTCTTGTGGTTTGTTAAAAATTGCGGATTTCGTCTCTATGGTCTTAAAATTTTGGTTTTCGTCCCTATGGTTTGCAATTCATTTCTATTTTCATCCCTGAGGTCAAAACACTATTTTTAAGCTTGAAGAACTAAAATAGAAATGAATTGTAAACCATAGGGATGAAAAATGCAATAAAATTTAAATCATAAGGACGAAAAAGATGATGAATTACAAACCATATGGATGAAAAACGTAATTTCAAAACCATAAGGATGAAGATATAAATTTTCAACAAACCATAGGGACTAAAAATGTAATTTACTCTTAATATTATTATTAAAATACTATATACATTTAATATTTTAAAAAGAAGAGTAAATTACACGATTGGTCCCTATCGTTTACATAAAATTGCATTGTGCGTCCCTAAATCAAAATAATTATGAAAAACATCAATGTTTTACATTTTCACACGCTCTTGGTCCCTCTGCCCTAACACCGTTATATGATTATGTTAAGTAGGTTTACTTTAAGGGCATTTTAGTCATTTTATATCTTTTCTTATTTTAATTTAAAAATAAATTGTATATTATACTAAAAACCATAGGGACCAATCATGTAATTTACCTTTTCAAAGCCCACATCACATCACCCCTTCCCTCCGGTAACAACCCCCCTCTTTTCTCTTTCCAAGGATACACACACATATAGGTATATATATATATATATATATATATATAATCTCTCTCACTCTTTGTCCTTTCTTTTCAATAATATATACACACATAGGAACATATACATACAACATTCACACACACACACACACACACATATATATATATATATATATATATGCATATATATATATATACATGGCATAGGGGAGGGATCAAATGTAAACCAAGTCATTTGTACAAATCGTACAAACCATTGATTTCATTGTTTAATTTAATGAAATTCTTTCATGAAAGTGTATAATATGATGAAATTGTTTCATATAATTTTTTTCTTGATAAATTGTTTCATATATTTTTTGTTTCATGTAAAAATGAGAAATACATGAAACAATTTCATATTTACATGGAAACAAAAGTATATGAAACAATTTCATCAAAAAAAGAATTGTATAAAACAATTTCATCATATTAAACACTTTCATGAAATAATTTCATTAAATTAAACAATGAAATTGATGGTTTGTACGATTTGTACAATGGCTTGGTTTGCAAAGTAAACCACCCCACATGACATATATATCTATACTACTTTATAATGCATTTGGGTTGCTTTGCTTAATTACAACTTTTTAAGCATTAGGTACCACCATTTAAAGCATCATTTACAACACACGCTTACCTGCTTACCTCAATCCGTCGATTCATTTTCATTAGAACTAGCCGCTTCAAAAAACACAGATTACCTCATAGGTCTAATTTGAATTTGACGCTTCCTCCTTCCGAGATGACGCTTCGTGCTCCTCCAATTCAAGTCTTAAATGTTGCTCGCCGATCAGTTCCTCGGTGTTCTTCTCACGCTAATTGATTTCTCAAGGTAATTCTTCTCAATCGGTTCTCTTAAATTTCTCAAGGTAATTCTTCTCAATCGGTTATCTTTTTAAGATTTTTAGGGTTTGTTCTTCTCATTTGGTTCCTCAGTTTCTCAAGGTAATCGATTTCTGTTAAAAACACCAGTTTGATTTCTGTTTTTGTTTGGTCAAGGTAATCGATTTCTCATCTGCTCAAGGTAATCGATTTCTCAAGGGGAATCGATTTCTGCTAATTTGTTCAATTTCTCAAGGTAATTCTTCTCAATCGGTTCTCTTAAATTTCTCAAGGTAATTCTTCTCAATCGGTTCTCTTAAATTTCTCAAGGTAATTCTTCTCAATCGGTTATCTTTTTAAGATTTTTAGGGTTTGTTCTTCTCATTTGGTTCCTCGGTTTCTCAAGGTAATCGATTTCTGTTAAAAACATCAGTTTGATTTCTGTTTTTGTTTGCTCAAGGTAATCGATTTCTCATCTTCTCAAGGTAATCGATTTCTCAAGGGGAATCGATTTTTGCTAATTTGTTCAAAAGTGGAAACAGGTTAGGATTCATAATCTTAGGAGATACATTTCTGTTTTTGGGTTTGATTTAGGTAATCGATTTCTCAAGGTCTGTTTTACATTTTTTGGTTTGGAGTTTTCTGTAATCGTTTTACATTTTCAGTACAAGTGTGCCTTTTTTATTTCTGTTTTTGTCTGCTCAAGGTAATCGATTTCTCATTTGCTCAAGGTAATCAATTTTTCAAGGGGAATCAATTTCAAACAGGTTAGGATTCATAATCTTAGGAGATACATTTCTCTATATATGTGTGTATATATATATATATATATATATGTATGATGAATGAAAGTAAAATAAAGGTAGCGATCATGATCTTTAAAAAGACATATATAATTATCCATCCTATCACATGATTGGAGTTGGATGCGTAGGGAGGGATGTGTCTGTATAATTGTTGAATTAATTAGCAGCAAAATTTGGAGCATGAATGAATATAGACCTTAAATATTACTGTTGTTTTCGAACTCTTGATGCAACTGGCTTTGGTTTAACGACGATGTTGCCAAGGAGGATAAAAACCACAGGAACGACGGTACCTATGGACTTTTCTTTTGGTTTGGAATTTTCTATAATCGTTTTACATTTTCAGTACACGTGTGCCTTTTTTATTTCTGTTTTTGTCTGCTCAAGGTAATCGATTTCTCATCTGCTCAAGGTAATCGATTTCTCAAGGGGAATCAATTTCAAACTGGTTAGGATTTCTCAAGGTAATCGATTTCTCATTTGGTTTAATGATAGTGTGAAATAGGTTAGCATAGCAAAATGTTTGACTTATCATAACCAAAGTTGGACTTTGATACTTAACACATTCCTTGTCTCTTTTTTTGCAGAATGTATTAGGGGCTGTTTACTCGATGCTTATCGGGTAGGAGCTTACCAATATCATTTGTTTTTTTGATTGAACATAGAAAGAACCAAGAATCTTACCTATTAAGAGATAAGAGGACCAAGTGGACCAAGAGTCTTACCCGGTAAGTGTGAGAAACGACTCTTACCCGGTAAGCGCTTAGTGGGTTTTAAATGCTTACCAACAATGTATTTTCATGGACAAGGATGTTATATGATAAGGTAATTGAAGGCGAACCTCTTGCCGATAAGAAACGACCTCTTAGTATGCATCCTCTATATGCATCAACTGTTTCTACAAATCAACCCGGTGGTTCAACTTCCCGACATTTGTTTAATTCTTGCCATGTGAAAATTGGGAAAAGAGACAGAAGTTCCAGCAGAACCATGGTATCATGGCGTTTAAGCATGGTTGTGGCCATGAAGATTATGCTAAATTGGAAACTTTTTGCCAAGAATTCCTTAATAAAGATGCATGTGCTGGACTGTTGGCAGGAGTTTCATCTCATTGTTAGGCTTGTGGGATTTTCCTTGTGTGGACATTATACAGAAAGATGTCTACTTGAGAAATGGGTTTGGTTTATTTAGGTTTCAGAATTTATTTTAAGTTCTGAGTTAGCAATTTTTGCTAAAACCCATTGTAAGTGTAGAATACGTCATTCCTTATGTAGTCACTTGATATTTGTTTCCTATGGACTTGTAATGTTTTATATGTTGTGTAATCTCATAATCCATCTTTTTGTCTAGGGTCTAAATTGTTTCTTTCCATATATACCATTCACATTGTGAAATAGCCATGGCATATCCTCCAACTAAGCCCTTTCCATGTATCATTTTTCTGCATTTTCCATTTACAAGTCGTCAATGTGCATATTTTGCAAACCCAATATTCTTAAATGTGATATTGATCAACTGGTCATATTTGGAAAAAGTTACATGAATATTTATAGCTCACAATCAATGCCACAATCATGGTTTATGAGGTAACTTTCCATTGTCGAAAAAAACTCTTGCCCAGTAAGTGAATAGAAAGACTTTTATTCGGTAAATGTTTATCGAGTAAAACAAGCTTACCAAAAATCTATGTTTACCAGTAAGTCGAGACTTTTATTCTACATGTTTTCACACTCTATATAAAGTTGATCCACCTATTTGTTTTAGTTTTGGTTAAGACTTGTTTCTACTTTGTAATTTTTTTTACAATTATTAGATTTTTATATATTGTGGTATTACGTATATACATATTCTAATTTTACATCCTGCTGTATTGTACGGGATGTAAAATACTAGATATTTTAAATGAAACACTAGAACCATTTGATATTTCAAATGCATAAGTTTGAACTCAATTATATTTAAAATTCATTTTAACCATTTGGTATTACAGTATTATCTAACCATTTGGTGTTACAATATCTATTACATCCCAATCTTGCAAATGTTGGTTACACTGTAAGGCAACAAGTTGCTCAAACTCTATTGGTGGAGTGGATCTTCTTATATGTTAAAATGTAACCACATACATGAATAGATTGTGATTTTGTTGACTATCTTCTTATATGTTAAAATGTCTCCTTGTTTCGTCTTATAAATTTTGTTATAAGATATGCTTACATGAAGTTGTTTGTATCCTGCCGCATTGCGCGGGTACACTGCTAGTATATATATATATATATATATATATATATGTATGTATATTCGTACATAGGAGCATATATATATATATACATATATGTATAAACTGTCTATCTCTTCATCTTCTCTGGTGATGCCTCCGGCAACTATCACCAGCCTCTCATACCATTACAACCACCACCATAAACCATAAACAACAATATATGACATATAAATAAATGAAAATAATATGAAAAAAACACAAATTCATTAACAAATCTTAATAAAAACCAAAATTCATCAACAAATCTTAATCGAAAACCTAAATTTCTGTTGGTGATTTTAGTGAAATCATCGGTCATTTTGTGTAATTGGATTCACAAGATAATAATGGGGTTGATAGCTAAGCTATGTTAATCCCAGATATTAGTTGATAAACAATCACACAACACAATACAGATCAAGGGATAATAAATCAGAATAACATACCACGATCCCTTGATTAATCAATGAAAAACAGTTGTGTGTTCTTGGTACCTTGTGCGTAGGATTACAGAATACGGCTACCTCTCTTTATATGATTATGAAAGTAATAATGAGGATTCTTAGAAGAGGTTAACCTAAAACCTAATTACTTAAACCTATAAATACTTAGGCCGTATAAGCCTAATGGGCTTGGGCCCAATTACAAATAAAACTATCAACTTATTACAATTTGAACCCTGAACTTTAACTTTTAATCTTGAATACAATTTATGATCCAACAATCTCCCCCTTTGGATTCAAGATTAAATTTTTTTAGCAATAGTCTTCGGTTCTTCACTTCTCTTGAAAACTGTAGTAGATATATGACGTTGACAACTTCAAATCTTGTAGCTTTACACAGTCTTCAACTTTCTCTTTCTTCAGATAAAGTGTCTTTCTGACGATCATCTTCAATCATTTGATATTCAAAAATTCTTCTTGTATTCTCCCTTGTTGATTATTCTCCCCCTTTTTGATGAGTGGTGAGAATCATCATCATCAAAACATAGCAAAAAAAAATCTCCTCCTTTATGTATAGTCATCAATTAAGCATTGTCTTTATGTATAGAGCCCTGTGTGGAAATAAGAGCAGTCTCTCCAAATGGAAAGAGTGATTATTTCAATATTTTCAGATTCAAATAATAAAAATGTGGTAACCCTGAATCAACAAATGACTCAGTTAAGATGTCTGTCAGTAACACAAAGTTACTGAGTAACATAAAGTTACTATATAAGGAGCTGGTTTTGATATTGGCTCCCAGGTCTTCCATTCAATCATTGAATAACACATGGTTATCTATGAACGTTCTGATAGAAAACAAATTTATGTGTGCTAGTGCATGTGTATGAAAGAAATTAAGCACAGATGATTAATTTTCAATATAGGCTCAAATTATGTAAACTTGTTGAGACAACAACAAATTATACAAAGACTCAATGTGAATGAGAAAAGGTCGAAGGTGGGGCAACTTTCCTTCTTTTTCAATATTAGTATATTCCAAATGAAGAACCAATAGCGTATGTGCTGCGTCCCCAGAAAATGTGAAACATTCTCTTTTTGAGAAAAGAATGTGTAGCTGGTGGGGTTGTATGCAAGAGATGGCATAGGCTAGGTGCCTTTTTCAATGATGGTCACCAAAGAATGTGAACCAATCAGATTATATGGCTGCCCGACTCAGAAAGAAGTTTGGTGCAAGGTTTAGTATTTTTTCACTCTGTTCTCACACCCTCTTTCTTTTAAACATTAAATCTCACTTCTAACCAATCTCTCTTTTCCATTTTACCTCTTCACACACCATCACTCAATTCTTTTGACCCCTCTCCCCTCAATCACTCAGGGAATACTTCCTGGGTAGAAAACACTGGTTATCGTGAATCCATGGAAGTTCAGTTAAGCTCACACATCAAATCCCTTGTTTTTTCCTAAAAGAATATGCTGTTCAACAGTCTTTTGTACATGTTAAGCACAAAGGAATACAAATAAACATGAAGAAATAAAATTTCGGAGAAGTCAAAACAAAAGTGTGTTTGACAATGCTATTCTCCCCCTCAAACTAAAGGAGTTTGTCAATTAAGCTCTTTGACTATTAAGCTCCCCCTCAACTTAAAGTTTTTTTTTTAACAAACAAATAAAAAAGAACACAAAACACTGAAGTGCGGGTCCTAATCAGATGTGATTAGAAGCCATTGTCACTTGAACAAACCTTGAAGAACGGGTCTTGAACTGATTTATTCAAGAGCCATTGTACATATTCTCCGGTGAGAATTGTATTTAATCCTCTTCTCCTCTTTTGATCTTTGAAGATCAAGTCCTGATCTGTACATGATAAGAAGTCATTTTTCTTTCACATTGAGAAACGAGTCCTAGACTACATTGTCTAGAAGTCAACATTCTTGTCATTGAAGATAGAGTCCTAAGCTGTTGTACTTAGAAGTCAACGTTTTGACAATGAGGCAAGAGTCCTGATCTGTAGTAATCAGAAGTCAACGTTCTTGCTCCCCCTTAAACTTTGGGTGCCTGCAATACAAATTTAGCTTTTGGTACCCACTGGTAATTGGGTCCTAATGGGTTAGTTGCAGTTCTAATATGAGATATAAAATAAGAACCATACCAGTTATTCACATAATTTTTCTTACAAAATCATTTGTACCACAATAGGAACAACTAATTTTCTTTCGAGCTAACCTGATCAGTTGATTGATGGTGTAAACCAGATCAGGTTTGCCAAAAGTTTTACCTTTTGAAGCATAGTTCCATTTAGCATTTGATGTATGAACAAATGATTTATTGGTCTTCTTTTCCTCTGTAGATCCTTTAACTCTCCAGATCCAATTTCCTCTATCTTTCTCATTATCCTTTCTCCATAAGCTTTTCGTTCGAGACTTAGTCTTCTTGAAGTTACCTGAACCATCAACATTTTTGTCATAGAAAAGGTTAGAAGAACGAATCTGATCAGTAGATTTAGAAGTAAGACCATCATCTAAATCACAGAAAGGGTTATAGAAAACATTTGAAAAATGTGAACTCGAAGCCTTTTTGAGTGAACAATCTGAATCAGTTTGATCATATCTCGGTGATTGAGCTATTGACTCTGGCGTCTTGTGCTTAGTTAGCTTCACCTTGAATACGATCTCTTCAAGTTCTTTTATCTTTGAAGACAAACTGTTTCTTTCCTTTTCAATCAGATCAGACTTCTTTTGCAATTCAGAATTCGTCTTCTTTTCCTTCAGAATGATTGTTGATAGCTCAGATAGCTCTCTTGTCAGCTTAGCTATCTCAGTTTCAAATACTTTCTTTTCTTCAGAAAAGTCTATATTTACTTTCTTCTGCTCAGATATCTTTTTCTCCTTCTCAACCTTTTCTCTCTCAAGAATGATAACCTTCTCAAAGTCTGAAACTTGTTGAGAAAACTTAACACATTTAAGCTCTAAAGATTTCTTCTCTTCAAAGGCTTTTCTGGAGAAATTAGAGAATTTCTTAGCAAATTATTTTCTTTCTTTCTCAATCTTCAACATTTCATCTTGAACTTTTGTATTGTCTTTGTCTTGGGTTGCCTTTTCTTTCAGCATATCAATCTCAACCTCAAGACTGAAGACTTTATCTTTCAGTTTATCTCTTTTCTCAAAGACTTGAGAATTTATCTTTCTCAGTCCATTACTAGTATCACTTGCAACACTTGCTCTCCTTCTAAGCTCCTCAAGCTCTCTTTGCATTGAATCCTTCTTTGACCATGTAGAGCTTGAGTTAAGACTTTTTACTTTAGCTTGAAGATTTAAGATCTCTTTCTCCTTCGACTCAATAATTCCTGCAAAACTAATCTTCGAGTTAGAGATACATTATGAGCAAACAAAGTCTTTCTTTAGGCATTTATCATATTGCAACTTATTTATTTGATCAAGGAGAGACAAGTTCCGAATCTTCAGATTTTCATTCTCAGCTTCCAGTGCTGGAATTTCTGGCATATACATTAAACACAATCTCTCTCGGTCATCACCGTATTTCCCTTCTCGTCTATGTAAGGCATGACGATATATGTACCACTTAAATCAACTTGTAAGATCTTTAGAATCAAGTATTGGATAAAAGCTACACTTAACAGTTTTCAGAAAAATAAATTTCCAAAAATAATTAAATGCAGTACTCGCACAGTATAATAGATAAATTAATCACAGAAAAACTAACGCAAAAGATCTGGAGTTTTGCGCGAGCAATGGGTGGCGCAAGAATGAGATTTGCACGAGTAAAGGATGGCGCAAAAGGAGTTTCGCATGAGAGGTGGGTCGCGCAAAAAGGCGTTTTGCGTGACAAGTAAGTGGCACAAAGAATCGTTTGCGCGACCAGGCAATGGCGCAAAACTAAGAATTTCGCGAATAAAGGGTGGCGCAAAAGTGTGACCGGGATCTTGCTTGACCGGGGTCCTGCTCGACCGGGGTCTTGAGGTCGACCGGTGTGTTGCACGACCGGAGAGGACCTTCGACCGGTAATATGCTTCGACCGGTATTCCTGTGACTGAACAAGTATATGACCGGTATGCGACCGGGACCGGATCAATGTTATGACCGGGATTGTTGTGAGGAGACCGACCGGTATTGTGGAACGATATGGGTTGACCGGAATGCTGTGACCGGGATGTCCCCGACGGGTATGGACCGGTGAGGTGTATGGCGCAAAGCAAAGTTTCGCGCGAATAGGGTCGACCGGTATTCCGTCGACTTGAATATCGACCGGTATATTCTTGCAGTTCGACCCAGTAAACAATAATCAACCCATAAACCAATCCAGAACACAAATTCAAATGCAAAAATCAAACTATAGTGACCAAAAACATGTAACGACCAGTATCCAATAAAAAACAATGATTAAAATCAACTTTCAAGCTTCAATTTTGAATATGACAGTGGTTGCAAGTTCCATGGATATGTCAAACCCAGTATCCACAAATCATCAAAAAATCAATCGAGTTATGATTTTGAGTGCAATTAAATACTCAGATGACATTCAATAGCATAAAACGCATCTAATCATATCAAGTTTATGCATAAAAACACATTAATTCACGAACTCAATTTTCACACAGTACGTTTTATCGATAAACCTGTTTTAATCCAAAAAACTTGATTCTATTGGCTCTGATGCCACTTGTTAAACCCAGATACTAGTTGATAAACAATCACACAACACAATACAGATCAAGAGATAATAAATCAGAATAACATACCACGATCCCTTGATTAATCAATGAAAAACAGTTGTGTGTTCTTAGTACCTTGTGCGTAGGATTACAGAATACGACTACCTCTCTCTATATGATTATGAAAGTAATAATGAGGATTCTTAGAGGTTAACCTAAAACCTAATTACTTAAACCTATAAATACTTAGGCCATATAAGCCTAATGGGCTTGGGCCCAATTACAAATAAAACTATCAACTTATTACAATTTGAACCCTGAACTTTAACTTTTAATCTTGAATACAATTTATGATCCAACAAGCTATAACACGAGTTAGGAGGTGTGGAATGCACACTCGTGTAAGCTAACTATGACCCGAGATAGTTGGACGGTCGTATGGTGGTTTATCAATTTGTTACTGAAACAGTGCACCGAGTGGGTTATGTCGTGGGCTAACCCGCGTGGCTACGGGCACCGTGCACTGGATTGTGGGTTAAAATAGTGCACTGGGCGGGTTCTACCGCGGGTTAGCCCACGCGGCTACCCGCGTCGTGCACTATTTGTGGAGTTGAAACAGTGGCCCGGGCGGGTTATAACACGGGTCAACCCGCGCGGCTACCCGCGCCAAGTACTGTTGCAGATTTCGTTTTGTAACCCCCAAAATCTCTTTGTAACCCCCAAAAACTCTTTGTAACTCCCACCATAATGTCCAACAATTAATTCTATTAAATGGGTAATTATTATCGGTTTTAATATAACGTCGGTTACGATTCTCTTGGTGTTTAAATAGGATCGCTTTCTGCCAGAATCGATACCGGTGAATTTGAGATTATCCTCGAGTGAATTTCGTGATACCCAGGCAGAGTAGGGTCGAAATATCACTTAAGGAAAGCGAGGTCTCATGCGATCTCAGATTTTTATCCAAGTTCTGATTACTCTCTCTTCTTCTCTCTACCCATCGATTTCTGTACCACTCCCCAACAGTCTTAAGTGATATTTATCGTAAGAGAGATGGAGAATGATCAATCCATGAGAGACATGACAACAAAGTTCACCAAACTGGAGAAGTTCGACGGCGTCGACTTTCGGCGATGGCAAAAGAAGATGCACTTCTTGTTGACCATGTTGAAGGTCGTGTACGTGTTAAGCACGCCGATGCCGGAAGTAATGGAGGACGAGACGTTGGAGATGACCCGACGTCGCGAAAAATGGGAAAACGACGACTACATATGTCGCGATCACATCTTGAACGATATGTGTGATTCCCTCTACGATATTTATCAAAACGTTGAATCCGCTAAAGAGCTATGGGACTCTCTTGAGTCCAAATACATGGCGGAGGATGCTTCTAGTAAGAAGTTCCTCGTGAGTAATTTCAATAATTACAAGATGGTGGATTCAAGGCCTGTGATGGAGCAATATAATGAGCTCCTACGCATTCTAGGCCAATATGCTCAACATGATATGAAAATGGACGAATCCATTTCCATATCGAGCATTATTGATAAATTGCCTCCCTCTTGGAAAGATTTCAAACACATGTTGAAACACAAGAAGGAAGAGTTGTCTCTTGCACAACTCGGTAGTCACTTGCGCATAGAGGAATCTCTTCGAGCACAAGAGGCTGAGAAACCCAAAATGAAAGAGGTTTCTGCACCTTTGGTGAACATGGTGGAAGAGGGAAAATCCAACAACTTCAAGGGAAAACGCAAGTTCAATGAAGCCAAGAAATGTCCCAACAAAAAGGTTAAATTAACCTGTTGGACTTGTGGGATGATCGGCCATCTCAAGCGGGATTGTCGAGTTGTCAAGAATAAGAATGGAGCAAGCGCAAGTGGTGGTGGGCAAGGATCCAAGGATCAACACCCACGACAAGGTCAGTTTATTGACTTTGGTTTTAATTAAAATTTGAATTATGTACCACTAATATCCGAATCATTTTATATGCAGGATGATGATGATGCTTAGTGGATTGACACGGGTGCCTTGAGTCATGTGTGTAAGGATCGACGTTGGTTCACCACTTTGGAACCGGTTGAAGACAGATTTGTGCTACACATGGGGACCGAGTCAAATGCTCCCATTCTTAGCGCGACTTAGTTAGGCTAGAATTTAGTTCTAGTAAAATAATTGAACTTATTGATGTTTTGTTTGAACCATAAATTTAAAAGAATTTGGTTTCCGGTAGTACCTTGAATAAGTTAGGATATAGGCAAGTTTTTGAATCTGGAAAGTTTACCTTGTCAAAAGGTGGATCTTTTCTAGGATTTGGCTATTTGATGAATGATATGTTCATGTTAAGTTTAAATAAAAAGAATTTTGTTTTGAATTCTATTTATGTTGCAAATGAAGTTCTTGTTGATTCTAGTTTATGGCATGCAAGGCTTGGTCATGTTAATTTTAAAAGAATGGTTGAAATGTCAAAAGACGGACTTATTCCGGCTTTTGATGTTAAAACCGGAAAATATAAAACTTGCATGTTGACGAAGATCACTAGGCAACCGTTTCCCAATGTGAAAAAGGATTCGTCGGTGCTTGAATTAATTCATAGTGATCTTTGTGATTTGCATTCAACTCCGTCTTTTGGTAATAAAAAGTATGTAGTTACTTTTATTGACGACGCTTCACGTTTTTGTTATATTTATTTTTTGCACTCAAAAGGTGAAGCGTTAGAAAATTTTAAGATTTATAAAACGGAGGTTGAATTGCAAATGAACGGCCTTATTAAATGTTTACGCACCGATCGTGGTGGAGAATATTACGACCCCATGTTTTTCCAATCCGTAGGAATTATCCATGAGACTACGGCGCCTTATACACCGCAACAAAATGGTGTGGCAGAACGGAAAAATAGAGTTCTCAAAGAAATGGTGAACTCTATGTTATCCTACTCGGGATTGAGTGATGGATTTTGGGGTGTAGCCATGTTAACGGCTTGTTATTTATTAAATCGAGTTCCTAATAAAAGGAACAAGATTACCCCATATGAACTTTGGTTCAAGAAAAGGCCTAACTTGAATTATATTCGAGTTTGGGGTTATCGGGCGGTCGTTCGACTACCCGAACCCAAAAGGAAAACTTTGGGTGAGAAAGGTATTGATTGCATCTTTGTTGGATATGCCGAGCATTCCAAGGCATATAGGTTCTATGTTATTGAACCTAATGATTCTATAGCGATTCACACTGTCATAGAATCGAGAGATGCTTTATTTGATGAGAATAGATTCTCTTCAATACCTAGGCCGAAGGATCATGTTCCAAATACTAGTGTAACTAGTGAGGTTGAAGAACAAGCAATTGTTCCAACCGAATCTCCGATGCTTCGAAGGAGCAAAAGAGGAAGGATTGAAAAATCCTTTGGTCCCGATTTCCAAGTATACTTGGTAGAAGGATCAAGAGATGAGATTGGGTCACAATTCTCTTACTGTTATAGTATTGATGAGGATCCAAAATCATTTGATGAGGCTATGAAGTCTCAAGATATTGCTTTCTGGAAAGAAGCAATAAATGATGAGATGGATTCCATCATGGGGAATAATACTTGGGTATTATCGGACTTGCCACCGAGTTGTAAACCTTTGGGATGCAAGTGGATCTTCAAAAGGAAGATGAAAGCCGATGGATCAATCGACAAGTTCAATGCTAGATTAGTAATCCAAGGCTTTAGGCAATGGGAAGGCATCGACTATTTTGATACCTATGCCCCAGTTGCAAGGATATCCAGGATTAGATTGTTGATAGCCTTAGGAGCTATCCACAATTTAGTGATTCACCAAATGGATGTCAAAACAACATTCTTGAATGGTGACTTGGAAGAAGAAGTTTACATGAAACAACCAGAAGGTTTTGTTATGCTCGGGATGGATCATAAGGTATGTAAACTTGTAAAATCATTGTATGGGCTTAAACAAGCACCCAAACAATGGCATCAAAAATTTGATGAGGTTATCTTGTCTAATGGCTTTATGTTAAACCAAGTGAACAAGTGTGTGTATAGCAAATTTGACACATCTAGTAACGGAGTAATCATTTGCTTATACGTTGATGACATGTTGATCTTTGGCACCGACCAAAATCAAGTTGATAAAACCAAAGAGTTTTTGTCATCAAGTTTCTCCATGAAAGATATGGGAGAGGCGGAGGTGATCCTTGGAATAAGGATCAAGCGTGAGAACAAAGGGATTGCAATTACGCAATCTCATTACATTGAGAAAAGTATTAAAGAAATTTAACTACTTTGATTGTTCTCTGGTGAGTACTCCATTTGATCCGAGTGTGAAGCTTATGCCTAATTCGGGTGAAGCGGTGTCACAACTCGAGTACTCAAAGGCTATAGGATACTTAATGTATGCCATAACAAGCACAAGGTCGGATATCGCTTTTGCCGTAAGCAAGTTGAGTAGGTATACTAGTAATCCTAGTATACATCATTGGCAAGCGATGAGACGAGTATTTAAATACTTGAAGAAAACCATAGATTATGGTTTGTCATATGTCAGGTTCCCTTCGGTATTAGAGGGATATTCAGATGCAAGTTGGATTACCAACTTAGAAGATCACTCTTCCATGAGTGGTTGGGTATACATGCTTGGGGGAGGTGTCATCTCATGGGCTACCAAGAAGCAAACTTGCATCACGAGTTCGACTATGGAGTCGGAATTTGTGGCATTAGCCGCTGCCGGTAAAGATGTGGAGTGGCTAAGAAATTTAGTCCATGAAATTCCGTTATGGCCGAAACCAATATCACCCATTTCTATCTGTTGTGATAGTGCAGCTACTTTGGCTAAAGCTTATAGTCAAGTGTATAATGGCAAGTCTAGACACTTAGGTGTTAGACATAGCATGATTCGTGAGCTAATCACGAATGGGGTAATTTCGGTTGAATTTGTTCGGTCGCAACAAAATCTAGCGGACCACTTGACGAAGGGGTTATCTAGGGACTTGGCTCACAAGTCGGTGATCAGGATGGGATTAAAGTCCATTTGAATCTCTAACGGTGAGATACCCAATTCCCTTCTAATACAACGTTAGAAGTTGAATTCAATGGGAAAGCTCACTCTAAGGGATTGGAGCACAAGATAATCATCCCAAGGTATATGCTCAGTACTGCAAGTGAGGAGGTAATTGTTCTTTTGTAAAAGTGCATGTGCAGGTGCATGATGAAATGAACTACCTATATGAGTGTGAAGTATGTCCGCTTCAAGAAGCTTAGACTTGGCTTTGATGCACTCACGAATGGATAAGGACACATGGCCTGTATAGTGTCAAGTTTAAACTTTAGAGAATTTTAAATTCATGTGTATGTTATTTTCTGGTACTCAAATGGGTTGAAGGGTTCAATCCATAAGACACCCGGATTCTCGAGTATTTGAAATGTGTAATGTACTAAGATGATAATTCAAACTTCTAGATATTTTCATTTATGCATGAGTTTGTTTTGCTATATTAATTTTGTTTGTGAATAAAGGATTGCACTAAAATGGGGGAGGAATGTTGGTGATTTTAGTGAAATCATCGGTCATTTTGTGTAATTGGATTCACAAGATAATAATGAGGTTGATAGCTAAGCTATAACACGAGTTAGGAGGTGTGGAGTGCACACTCGTGTAAGCTAACTATGACCCGGGATAGTTGGACGGTCGTATGGTGGTTTATCAATTTGTTACTGAAACAGTGCACCGGGCGTGTTATGCCGCGGGCTAACCCGCGTGGCTACCCGCGTCGTGCACTGGATTGTGGGTTGAAACAGTGCACCGGGCGGGTTCTGTCATGAATTAACCCGCGCGGCTACTCGTGCCGTGCACTGTTTGTGGGGTTGAAACAGTGGCCCGGGCGGGTTATGGCGCGGGTCAACCCGCGCCGAGCACTGTTGCATATTTCGTTTTGTAACCCCAAAAATCTCTTTGTAACTCCTACCATAATGTCCAACAATTAATTCCATTAAATGGGTAATTATTATCGGTTTTAATATAGCGTCGGTTACGATTCTCTTGGGGGGCGTTTGGTTCGCAGATTCTGATGGAATTTGATGGAATTGGAATGTTGAATTCTGTTGACCAGATTCCATTACATCGTTTGGTTCATTCTTTTTAAGGAATTGGAATGTTGAATTCCAATGAATTCCACAAATGAAGGAATTCAACATTCCTTGGGGGGGGGGGGGGGGGAGGTGGTATTTCATTGGAATGGAATGCCATATATTTTTTTGGACAAAATTGCCCCTAATCCTAATATTCACCACCACCTCCGGCCACCACCATCGGCCACCACCTCCATCCACCGCCACCATTGACCACCACCTCCGGCTACCAACACCGACCACCACCTCCGGCCACCACCACCACCACCTCCCGCCACCATTGACCACCACCACCTCCGGCTACCAACAACGGCCACCACCACATCCGACCACCACCACCACCTCCGGCCACCACCATCAGCCACCACCGGCCACCACTACCGTTCAACATTATTAGCAGACACCAACTCTCTCTCCTCTCTCTATCCTCTCTCTCTTTCCCTCTCTCTCCTCTCCTCTCCTCTCTCTCCTCTCCCTCCCTCTCTCTCTCCTCTCTCTCTCTCTCTTAATCTATCCTCTCTCTTAATCTATCATCTCTCTCTTTCCTTTCTCTCTCCTCTCCTCTCTCACTCCTCTCTCTCTCCCTCCCTCTTCCCTCTCTCTCTCATCTCTCTCTCCTCCATCTCTCCTCTATCTCTCTCTCTTTCTCTCATCATCATTCGTGTGCTAAAATAATGAAAGCAATTTTAGTTAAAAATTAAACTATTTAATGACTATTTCATTAAAGTAATTTTTGTTGAAAAAAATTAAAATAAACAAAAAGGGTATTTTGGTCATTTACCAAAATTCCATTCCAATTCTAAAGCTACAATCTGTGAACCAAACAGAAAAACTCCAATTCATTTACAGATTCCATTCCAATTTTGTCAACCAAACATGTGGTCAAACCTGACAACATTCCATTCTAATTCCTTCAATGTCAAATTCCTTTGATAGATTCCATTCCATCTAAAAACATTCTGCGAACCAAACGCCCCTTGGTGTTTAAATAGGATCGATTTCTGCCAGAATCGATACCGATGAATTTGAGATTATCCTCAAGTGAATTTCGTGATACCCAGGCAGAATGGGGTCGAAATATCACTTAAGGAAAGCGAGCTCTCACGCGATCTCAGATTCTTATCCAAGTTCCGATTACTCTCCCTTCTTCTCTCTACCCATCGATTTTTGCACCACTCCCCAACAATTTCATCTATAAAAAAAATCTATACATAAATTATACAAAAAATCTGGGATAGAAAGACTTCTCAGAAACCCAAAACAAAAATCCATACAGAAACCCTTTTCAAACCCATATCTATGATCTTGATCTCCTAGTTGGGGGGGGGGGGGTCTTCAGCGGGATCTGCTAAGGGGTCTTCTTGGGGAACTGTAACACCCGAAAAACTCAAATGAGCATCACTGTTCAAAATCCCCTTCTAGGAAATACCTCATTTTGGAACTTGTTTAAGAACCCTGTAGACTCGGTTTGGGCACTTGGATCGACAAAGCGAAAAAATCGGGCGAAGTCGTGCTTGGCGCGAGAGTGCCACACGACTATGACAAATGTCATAATCGTTGGTCACAATCGTGGAAGGTTGGAAGGCTACGGTACGTGTCAAGCGACGGTGACCCGCGATAGTGACAGTGGCACAACCGCGTGTTACCATCGCTGAGATGGTACCATTGGGCAGGGGGCTTCTCGCGACTATGACCCGCGACAAAGCCCTTGGCACTGTCGCCGGGCATTGTCGCCTATGGGGGCCTGACCGGATATTATCTCCTTTTCACCCCAATTAACCTCATTTCTCTCCCAACTCGTTTCAGATCCGATCTAGAGAGCCTCTTAGGTGATTTTCACTCCATAAACCCTTCTCCTCATTCCTTTTCAACCTAGGGTTTGTTGAGACCATGTGTGGATCACCATGAACTTAAGCTTGTGGGTTCAAGTGTTGTATCCAAGGTAATCTACTCCACTCTTCACCTTAAAAGCTAGGGTTTTGGTATTTCCTTTCTTTTCCATTTTGTTGGGATTTAATGTAGCTATGAGAATATTTTGTGTCTAAGGATCTTGGTTGGGAGTTTGGAGCTAAGGATCTAGAAGGTTTCAAGTCTTCCTTCAAGGAGCTCAAGTTGTATTGGTAAAACCTAGATTTAGTCTAAATCTAGCAAGGTGAGTTCTAGTTGATTTGAAAAACTATATACATGTCAAAATGCATATTTTGGGGTTTGGAAAATATATCTATGGGTTTACCTTAGTTTGACAAAGTTTTGTGAATATTTGTATACTTGCACAAGTTGTACTATCAAACTCTTGAGAAATACCTTACAATATTTTATGAAGTGTTTTGTGTCTTACATGGAATTGTTAACTACTAATAAGTTTGGTTATTTTGAAAATGTTTAACTTTTATAAACTTATAGAGTAATGCACCTTTGTGATTTTTGGGCATTTCGATAAATGTGGCATAAATGAATGGGTTTTGATGAATTTTGGCATAAATAAGTATTTGGTCAAAAATGCACCTTTAAGTGTTTGTCGGGTTTTATGCATCATTCGTGAAATGGGATGTTTTGAAAAGTGTGAAGGTGTGAGTACTGTGGTTTTGGGTCATTCCCGACTTTGGGGAAACATTTTAGAAATGGGAAACCTTTTGAGTTTGGGCCGAAGGCCAATGGTAATCGAAAATCAAAGATTTTAGAAAAATGTGTATTTTGGGTTATGTAACCATATTGGATCTCGTGTTTTAGCCAAGCGTCTATTATGCCTTTTGGGGCTTGATTTGTACTCGGTGGAGTCTTTGGAACACTTGTCCGGTTTTGGTAGCTCGTCGAGGAGCCTTGGACGTATGGTGTACTTAGTTGCATCTTATGTCAGAGGTACATGTGTTGAATGCGTTAGTTCATTCGTTTGAGTCATGTAACGTTTAGACTGTAATGTATTGGATCCATAGGCATATGAGTCGTTATGTTCATCATGGAGTTTTGATGTCCATGTTTGAGTCTATTGAGTGGTCCCCAAGTCATGTTGGTTTGTAAGCTCGCGATGGTGCTCTTGGTGAGCCGGATACGGGGACTTGTGACTTTGTGGTGAGACTCATCTAGAGGTCGAGTAGACGCTAGGTCATTTGGGTATCTTGCGGTGGTAACTCAAGAGGAGTCGGATACAATGATCCATGGTCTATGCGAAACTCGAGAACGTTGATAAGTGGCTTAACTTTGTGTGCCCGCCACATTCGACGGAATCGGGTCTCCCCCGTCACCGAAAGGTGCTATTGTGGGTATTCCCTTACCCATGCCTTCGGTGTTAAAACGTACCATTTTATTTACATAAAGAGTCTGTTGACGAAATACCGTGTGGGTGCGTTTTGGGAAATTTGGGTGTCGAATAATTATTTCAAATGGGTTTTTGGAAATTATAAGTAACTTGATTAACAAATAGAGCCTCTTTATAAACAGTATTTCTAAAATGGCCTTATTCGGAGTAAAACGTGCACTTTAAATGTTTTATGTTTTATATGATGAAAACTGCTTTAACTCACTAGGCGTTAAGCGTAACACTTTTTCTTTTCGACATGGTATATCAGGTCTTAGATGGATCTGTGTGGCGAGTGGAGCTTGGTAGAAGTTCCGGTAGGATGGCTTTAGTGACGTCATCCGGTTTGGTGAAGATAGCAACTTTGGTGGTTTAGTAACATCCGACTAATGTTGTCCCTAGTTTGTGGGACTAGATAGTTCCGTTAGAACTCTGATACATTGTTGTAGTGTTTCTCCCTTGTAACTTTAGATATATTAATATTTCAAAGCTTTGTATTTAAGAGTTTGTGGAAGTTTTAATTTTTCTGCTATTTTTGAATTTTAGGGGTGTTAGAAGTTGGTATCAGAGCTCTAGTTTAAGTGAACTAGGTATGGATTTTAGATGCCTAGACTTAAGTTGAGACATTAAAATATGACTTGTTCGCTATGGGTAGAACTTCTAGATGAGTGTAGGTTTCGGTGGTCGACAAAAATGCACTAGTTATGGGTCGTGGCTATGGTGACAAGGATCCTTATGTATATTATGTTCATAATTTTACTTAGGTACTGCTATTATGAATATACTGTTACGTAAGCGTGCTTGACTCTACCATTATTACGATGCTTGAGATGTGTTGTATGTCATAAGTTGCGATTATAGTATTGGTCTAAGATTCTTAATCTCATTCTCGTGTGTGTCAGAAAAGAATGATGTATGCAGGAAGAGGAACACAAACTCAAGAGGCAAATCCTCAAAGCGAGTTGTTGGATAATGTGGTTCAATTGATGAAGTCGGCTATGAAGCAACAAGAGGGAAGAATAATGAAGGCGTTACAGGTCAGAGATGCGAATGACCGGAGACGTGAAATAATTAACGAACATGATGTGCGGAGTCTCGGTGACACCGGGAATGTGATCCGGATGGAGGATCTTGTTGCTGCTAACATGAAGTATAACGAGAGGGCTCGCGCATACAAGAACTTTCTGTGCAGCAAGCCACCAGAGTTTTTAGGGACTGACAGTCCAGTGGCGTGCTTGAATTGGATCCAAGAGATGGAACAAGCATTTGACACTAGCGAGTGTGAGGAGGGGCAGAAGGTGAAATTTGCCTCCCGGATGATGAGGGGTCGAGCTCTTACTTGGTGGAACGTCACCAAAACCACTATGGGAACTGCTATTGCTTTGTCACTAACGTGGGACACTTTCAAGAAGGAAGTGTTGAATGAATATTGTAACGAAAGGGCGATAGACATAATAGAAGATGAGTTCCGAGCCTTGAAGAAAGGAGATATGTCGGTGAGAGAATACTCCAACCTCTTCATGGAAAAATTGGATCTAGTAGGACATATCGTTCCTTGTGAGAAGGATAGAGTCAAGGCTTACATGAACAGACTGCCCGCTAGTATGATGGCGATGGTCCGATGCTCCAAGGCTTCCACTCTTCGGGAAGCGATAGAGGAATCACAGTTTATGGAAGACGTTCATTCCCGGGGTGAAGAAGAAGAGACAGAGTTTTTGGAAAAGAGAAAACGGGAGGACCGATGGAGTCCACCCCATGAATACCATAATAATGAAAAGAGAAGAAAAGTAGCCATCGCAGGAAGTCGAAGTGGTGTTGTGAGTGTCGAGCCAAGCATGCGGGAAGGTGCAGCCCCAACCCTTTGACGTGCCTCAAGTGTGGCATGATAGGTCACTCCCATCGAGATTGTTCCATCAAGAGTACTATCTATTTTGTGTGCAAAGAGTCGGGTCATATCAAGAAGGATTGCCCTCGTGCAGGGAGCAGTGAAGGATCGGGAAGCGGGCACAGCATGCCCAGGATGGGATGGCATGTCAGTGACGACAGGTACGTTCCCCACTTGTTGCATTTCCATAGGGTAGTTAAGCTATCGTGTTCGAGTATTTGTTGGAATGGTTTGCCGCTATCTCGTTTAATGGACTTGGTGCCAGTTTCTGGTACCTGATGCTAGAGATCGATGTTGATAGCGTTTATGGGAGCCCTATAGGGGTAGGTAAGGGGGCTTTGGGTGTTAAGCCATGTAGTCGAGGCTTGAATCGATAATAGGGAGAGAGTAGGATTTTTAAGAGGTAAGCTCCGAGGATTGATGACCGATTGATATGGTTGTTTCAATTGAGAACCAACATAAGGATTTAAATCGAAGACTTTGGTAATTGGAGTTAAATAGTACCGGTATTAGAGGAGGTTTCATGAGGCGAGTCGAGTGTCTGATTGCTTAGAAAGATCAAGAAAATGTTTCCGCCCGTGACCGTAGAAAGAGTCGTTGGCAAGCGACCACTAAGAATTCGGGATGTTGTCTATGGAAGTTAATAAGATAAGCGGTAGATAGTATTTGGTCCTATAACGCAAGGAAGATTTGCGTGACGTTTTGGAAGACCCCGCTAAGCGAGATTTTTAAAAGTTAATGAATCCATGAATTGGTCGACTCGAGGCTATCGCGGAATTGCAGACCCAACCAAATCCTAGACTTAAGATTTTGGCGTATTGTAAGATAGGGCACCCTCTATTATGATAAGTGGAATCAACTCCCAAGTGGTGATGATACTCGGTCTGGTGCGACCAAGTAAATGAGTTTTGGAGTGCAGTCAGTTAGGAGCCTAGCAGAATCTTCTAGTCAAGGGATAAAACTAAGTTGTAAGCGCCGTGGGGATTGTGGGAATTTTGGAGGAATGTCAACTCTAATTAAAGTTGGGAACCCTATTGATCTTGTTGGTGGCTCATGTGTAGGATCTTGCCTTATTGCTTGTTAGTGGTTTTACCTTTTGTTAGTATGCTAGACTTTCCTTGCAACTTGTTGAGAGAGTGCTAAGTCGAGGTCAATGGTGGTCTTAGGAATGATCTTAGAATTGTGAGAGGTATCCCTAGGTTTGGGTCCTCGTTGGAGAGTCTTGTCGCAAGGGCCATTTGTAGGGTTGTTCTTAACTCGGACTCTTAATTGGGGGTTCTAAGGGAATCTATCTGTAGGCATGAATCGAGGGTGCATCTTTCGAGCATATGGGGATTGGTAGGTTGGCGACTCTTCACAAGAATCTCAGGGAACAAGAAATAGTTGAAGGTTTGGAGATCAGATAATTCGTCCAAGTCTTTCGGGTGAAAGGCTGTGGGGAGAATTGTTATAGCCAATAAGGTGGTGGAACCACTCATCGTAACCCTGCTATGTGTGTGTGAGAATGCGTTGCAAAGTAAAAAGGTGTGGTACCCCTTGACAAATGCTTGCTCGTTAGTAAGATTGCTTGTAAGTACGAGAGAAATGTTTTGCGGCTAAGGAGCCAAGTTATTGGGGTGGGGCGTGTATTTGGTAAATTTGGATACGATAGTAATGCCCCATGCCCGTGGAGTTTTGGGGTTTCCGGGTCAAGATTTCGAGGACGAAATCATTTTCAAGGTGGGGAGGATTGTAACACCCGGAAAACTCAAATGAGCATCACTGTTCAAAATACCCTTTTAGGAAATACCTCGTTTTGGAACCTGTTTAAGAACCCTGTAGACTCGGTTTGGGCATTGGATCGACAAAGCGAAGAAATCGGGGCAAGTCGTGCTTGGCGCGAGAGTGCCACACAACTATGACAAATGTCATAGTTGCTGGTCACAATTGTGGAAGGTTGGAAGGTCGCGGTACGTGTCAAGCGACTGTGACCCGCGATAGTGAGAGTGGCACAATCGCGTGTCACTGTCACTGAGATGGTACCGTGGGCGGGGGGCTTCTCGCAACTATGACCCGCAACAATTCCCTTGGCACTGTCGCCGGGCATTGTCGTGTACGGGGTCCTGACCGCATATAATCCCCTTTTCACCCCAATTAACCTCATTTCTCTCCCAACTCATTTCAAATCCGATCTAGAGAGCCTCTTAGGCGATTTTCACTCCATAAACCCCTCTCCTCATTCCTTGTCAACCTAGGGTTTGTTGAGACCATGTGTGGATCACCAATAACTTAAGCTTGTTGGTTCAAGTGTTGTAGCCAAGGTAATCTACTCCACTGTTCACCTTAAAAGCTAGGGTTTTGGTATTTCCTTTCTTCTTCCATTTTGTTGGGATTTAATGTAGCTATGAGAATATTTTGTGTCTAAGGATCTTGGTTGAGAGTTTGGAGCTAAGGATCTAGAAGGTTTCAAGTCTTCCTTCAAGGAGCTCAAGTTGTATTGGTAAAACCTAGATTTAGTTTAAATCTAGCAAGATGAGTTCTAGTTGATTTGAAAAACTATATACATGTCAAAATGCATATTTTAGGGTTTGGAAAATATATCTATGGGTTTACCTTAGTTTGACAAAGTTTTGTGAATATTTGTATACTTGCACAAGTTGTACTATCAAACTCTTGAGAAATAACTTAGAATATTTTATGAAGTATTTTGTGTCTTACATGGAATTGTTAACTACTGATAAGTTTGGTTATTTTGAAATTGTTTAACTTTATAAACTTATATAGTACGCACCTTTGTGATTTTTGGGCATTTCGATAAATGTGGCATAAATGAATGGGTTTTGATGAAGTTTGGGATAAATAGGTATTTGGTAAAAAATGCACTTTTAAGTGTTTGTCGGGTTTTATGCATCATTCGTGAAGTGGGATGTTTTTTAAAAGTGTGAAGGTGTGAGTCCTGTGGTTTTGGGTCATTCCCGACTTTGGGGAAGCATCTTAGAAATGGGAAACCTTTTGAGTTTGGGTCGAAGACCAATGGTAATTGAGAATCAAAGATTTTGGGAAAATGTGTATTTTGGGTTATGTAACCATATTGGCTCTCATGTTTAAGACAAACGTCTATTAAGCCTCTTGGGGCTTGATTTGTACTCGGTGGAGTCTTTGGAACACTTGTCCGGTTTTGGTAGCTCGTCGAGGAGCCTTGAACGTATGGTGTACTTAGTTGCATCTTATGTGAGAGTTACATGTGTTGAGTGCGTTAGTTCATTCGTTTGAGTCTTGTAACATTTAGACTGTAATACATTGGATCCATAGGCATATGAGTCGTTATGTTCATCATGGAGTTTTGATGTCCATGTTTGAGTCTAGTGAGTGGTCCCCAAGTCATGTTGGTATGTAAGCTCGCGGTGGTGCTCTCGGAGAGCCGTATACGGAGCTAAGTCTTGCGGTGGTTCCCATGGTGAGCCGGATACGGGGACTTGTGACTTTGTGGTGAGAATCATCTAGAGGTTGAGTAGACGCTAGGTCATTTGGGTATCTTGCGGTGGTAGCTCAAGAGGAGCCGGATACGGGGATCCATGGTCTATGAGAAACTCGAGAACGTTGATAAGTGGCTTAACTTTGTGTGCCCTCCACATTTGACAGAATCGGGTCTCCCCCGTCACCGAAAGGTGCTCTTGTGGGTATTCCCTTACCCATGCCTTCGGTGTTAAAACGTACCATTTTATTTACACAAAGAGTCTGTTGACGAAATACCGTGTGGGTGCGTTTTGGGAAATTTGGGTGTCGGTTAATTATTTAAAATGGGTGTTTGGAAATTAGAAGTAACTTGAATAATTAACCGATTTTAAATAGAGCCTCTTTATAATCAGTATTTCTAAAATGGCCTTATTCGGAGTAAAACGTGCACTTTAAAATGTTTTATGTTTTATATGATGAAAACTGCTTTAACTCACTAGGCGTTAGGCCTAACACTTTTTCTTTTTGACATGTATATCAGGTCTTAGATGGATCTATGTGGCGAGTGGAGCTTGGTAGAAGTTCCGGTAGGATGACTTTAGTGACGTCATCCGGTTTGGTGAAGATAGCAACTTTGGTGGTTTAGTAACACCCGACTAATGTTGTCCCTAGTTTGTGGGACTAGATAGTTCCGTTAAAACTCTGATACATTGTTGTAGTGTTTCTCCCTTGTAACTTTAGATATTTGATATTTCAAAGCTTTGTATTTAAGAGTGTGTGGAAGTTTTAATTTGTCTGCTATTTTCGAATTTTAGGGGTGTTAAAGGAACGGTGGTCGTGAGGAGGAGGCAGGGGACGGTGGTCTGTAGACCATTTGACCTATCTCTCTTGTATTTATATACATATATATGAGAGAGAGAAGGAGAAGGTGGGTTTTATGTATATAATAATAGTAAATATGTCATTTCTTGAAAATTTTCATTCTCTAAATTTGGTGATTTTTTATCTTCTCTTTTATTTTCTTTTTTTTTTTCGTCATTTTAGGGGGAAATTGGAGAATATGTTGACACAAAAAAAGTAGGTAAAACTCTCAATTTTATGAGTTCTAGAGAATCTGTTGTAGATGCTCTAAAGATGCCAATGGGTTAGGTTGGCCCACTTGAGTCCATTCAAATAACCCAACTAAACTATTTTAGTTTAGAAAAACATAACTCATTCAACCATTTTTTTAATGTAAAGTTGGTTTCCTTTAAGAATAGTTGTTGTCGTGAAAAAGGTATGGATCTCCATCTTTGGATCAATCATAACTGAAGTTCAATTGAAAATTCTTTTCTAAGCTAATTAATGAGTTATTTTGGATTAATCTGTATTAGATTAATACTAATTAAAAGTGATTAAGGGTCCAAATCTTTTCTTATACTTCTCATTTTAACTCTTATTTTTACACAATTCTTCGTCTTTTTAGTATAATTCAACCCATTACATTCAAGATTGGGTTGGATCAGGTTAAACCTTGAGATTTCCACAAGGTTCGTGTACTTTCAAAATAATAATTCATGAATCGGGGTCGGTTGGATTATCGTTAATCAATTTTTTGCCTAAATAATAATTCATGAATTAACATAAATTAATATTTTTTTTGGTATAAATATACAAATAGACCTTCGTAGAGTGTTTGCTAGTTAACAAAAACTTTGAATCCATTTGATCTTATATCTCTTGATTGACGGACGTCACTATCCCTCCTCTATTTATTTCATCCATGTATCTCATTTTTATATGTGTCACTATGCAACTCAACAAAAAGTTCTCTCGTTATGGAGAAGAAAATTAACAAGAAAAATTTATCATTATAACTTCAATTAATTAATTTATTTTGGTAAAAAAATAAATGAATATAAATGTTGATCAACATTCGAGATACTCAAATTAAAATTAAAATAATAAATCAGTAATATGTTGATTAACTTATATATGTTTATATAACAACTACACAACTTTTCTGTTGTCGTGCTTATTTTTAGCCTAACGTTTGATGAAGAAATGTGTTTGTCCAACTCCCAACTTGATTATAAGAGTATAAAAAAAATGAACATATGCTTAGAAGAGAGTAATTTTGGGTTGTTGACCTAGACTAGTATACTAGGGATTAAAGAAAATTGAGGGGTAGATTACATATAGGTGGCCGGGTTTCTCGAGTTGAGTTGGATTCATACGACGCTAATCCATTTTCAATCCTATTGTCCTCAATTTGTAGATTTTATAAAAATAAAATAAAATATTAGAGTAGCTCTAAAAGAATTAATTTTCGGATTCATCTCTTGACACAAATGGAGGAGAGGAGTTGTTGGAGGGTTGAATTTAAAATATATATATATATCTATACTATATTATAAAGATGACATAAAAAACTCTTAATTACAACTCATTAAGCTTTATGTACTATCATTTAAAGCTATCTACTTAAAATCTCCTAAAAATAACTACTAAAGCCTAATGTACTACCTGTAAAGCTTTTAACCTTAATTAATATATTTCATCCTTATCCCCCAAAATCCTTATCTCTAATCCCCAAACCCTAAAATTATGAAATTTGAATTCTGATAAACATAATCAAAACAGGATAAACATCTCAATTTAAATATAAAAAATTTAAAATATATAAGATAATTAATGAATTTTAACAAACTACTTAAATTTTTTTATATAAAAAACATTATATTGTTAAGCCTAAATTAAACAAATTTATATATAAAAAACCATTATCACTCAATAAAAATCATCCAAAATCGTATTGTAAATCAATAAAAAACAAAAAATAAAAAAAAACATTAAAATCGTGATGTATTAAGCATTATGTACTATTATTTAATGTTAATCTACTTAAAATCTCTTAAACAATTAATGAAGTAATATGTGCACTTTTAAATGCTTTTAACCCTAATTAATAAATTTCATCCTTATCCCCCAAAATCCTTATCTCTAATCCCCAAATCCAAAAATTATAAAATTTGAATTCTGATAAACATAATCAAAACAGGATAAACATCTCAATTTAAATATAAAAAATATAAGATAATTAATGAATTTTAACAAACTGCTTAATTTTTTTATATAAAAAACATTATATTGTTAAGCCTAAATTAAACAAATTTATATATAAAAAAACCATCATCACTCAATAAAAATCATCCAAAATCATACTGTATATCAATAAAAAACAAAAAACAAAAATAAACATTAAAATCGTGATGTATCTCGCTGCATTGCACGAGTACGCTTCTAGTATATATATGAAAGGGAAAAGAATATTCGAGAAGCATCTTAAAAGACAAAAAAGAAGAAAGAAAAAAGGATTGGCTGATTGGATTGATAACAAACAGTCACAGGCGTGGCTTCTGATGCCGCTACATCTTCATTTTTCATGCCTTTCTTTCAACTTTTACAAGTCAAATACATAAATTTTTAATATAATTATTTGAAAAAAAAAAATGCTATTAATAGGTTATTTTGATTTGAGACAAAAACTATTCTAAAATTTTCTTGAAAAAAACTTTTCTCAAACAAAATCTAATTTACTCGGCAAAATAGACTTGTAACTTCCGGAGAAGGGGTGCCTCCTCATAAAGGGGGCCACAGTGACCAGGCTCGGGTGAATCGATGATTTAACAGCAAAAACAATAAAAAAAATGCAATATATAATATTATTTCCAAAGCAATAAGAGAGAGTCTCGTTCTACATGTCAATACCGGCAACAATGAAATTTATAGTAAGAGGAACTTCTTCTTTGTTACATTTTTATTTTAAATTTATTACACTTTAACTAATTAATTTAATTTATTAAATAATAAAAATAAAATAAATTATTTTTTTATGACAATAAGATCTCACCATGACAATTCAAATACTACAAAAATATAAATATCATAATAATTGTATCGGCTTTCATTTTTATAATTAATACTATTTCTTTGTTTTTTATTCTTTCGAAATATAGAAAAAGCCCAATAGTTATAGGTTTAGTTTTCTATATGCAATTAAATGTGTATAAAAAGAGAAATTTTATACAATCTATATACTTCTCCTTATAAATTTATACGATGCCATGCAAATTAGACAATATATTATCTACTAACAACCAACTATCCAATTTATAAATATAGTTTTTGGCAAAAAATTATACGTATCACAATTACATAAATAATAATAACCTTTGTGTATAAATAATACAAACCTATATGTGGCATTTGATGTGTAAAAACATTTCTTAATTAGTAATTGTTATCTCATATTTTTGGCTTCCAATGACTTAATAAAGGAACTTTTGATACAAGTAAATGAATTCTCATTGATGAATTAGCAAATGATAGCCATGAAAAGTTGTCAAGGCTTGCAAAGAAATAAGCCCAATATAAAGCAAAATGTTCCAGCAAATAACAAAGGGAAAAAGTAAATGAATTCGTGAAAAGAGATATAATTGTCTTGCTCAAGATTATTTTCCAGATCAACCGGTTTTTCCACCAAATATATTTAGAGGAATGTTTCGAATGAATAAAAAACTATTCATCATAATTGTAAAATGTTGGTCTCACCTACTTGGATTGATGATGACACCAATCCAACACTTAGTAGAATAGGTTTTTTTTTTTTTTTGTAATTGTAATACTAGATGCTTATGATCACAAATTTGAGATTGTAATTGGTGTTCAATGTCATATGTGAAAAGATCAAACCAATTGGCACTCTGATTGACGTGGTACAAGCCTAACACTTTAACATACTGAAGATGTTGATATGTTTGATAAGTTGAAAAAAATAAACATATAGCCTGCATTAACTCCGTTGGTCCTAAAAGGATAACAATATAACAATAACACGATCTAAAACTATGAACATGCCATAATGTGTATTTTGAATAATAAGGTGTGTAACACCCCTAAAGTTTAAAAATAACAGACAATTAAAAACTTCCAAAAATCCTTTAATTACAAAACTTGAAACTTCAAATATCAAGGTTTACAAAGGAAGGAAAACTAAAACACATATCAGAGTTCTAACAGAACTATCTAATCCCTCAAACGAATATAGAATTAGTTGGGTGTTACTAAAACTCCAAAGTCCGCTATCTTCTCAAATCTGGATGACACCTCTAGAGCCATCCTACCGAACTCTTATCAAGCTCCAAAGCCACTCAGGTCGATCTAAGACCTGATATAAATGTCGATAAGAAAAAGTGTTAGGCTTAACGCCTAGTGAGTTAAAGCAGTTTTCATCATATAAATCATAAAACGTTTAAAACAATATTTTACTCCAAATATGGTCGTCCCTGAAATATGTTATGATATGAAAAGGTTTTATTTACAAATCACATTACTTCTAATACCAAACACCCTTTTTAAATAATTATTCAACATCGAAGTTTCCCAAAACGCACCTACGAGGTACTTCACCAAAAACTATTGGTATAAATAAAATGGTACGTTTCAACACCGAATGTAACACCCGTTTTTCCGGTAAGATCTCTTCTCCATGAAGTATACCTTATATCGCTCGAATTCGTGTACATGACCTAGTCTTGGCCATGTCTTACACTTGGAATACTCTGGGGTTGTGTCACGTTCCGTGCGTAGGAAACAAGTGGAATTGAGACCCAAGAGAGTGCCCGGAATGGTGCTGGTGTGACATTGACCAACAACAATGACCATGTTAGTCGCATGGCATATTCGCCAAGGAGGGACAAAAGGTGGTGATGTTGGTGCGACAATGACCAACGACTATGACCTGGTCATAGTCGCATGGCATAGTCGCCAAGTTTAGACAGAGGGCAGGGGTGAAGCGGTGACAATGACCAGCAACTATGACCTGGTCATAGTCGCATGGCATAGTCGCCCACGACCTCCAGTGCCTTAAATGCTTGCCAACCCGTTTTTATTTCATTTGTCTTGGTGGGGAGCTCATTGAATGCGATTTTGGAGGTCTTAAAGGTAGGGTTTTCATCTTCCTTCCTTGATTACTTGTAGAAGGGATCCTCATTTATGATTGTTGAGTTTGATTGGGTTTAAGAAGTTGTGTTTCAAGCTCAAGTGTCATCTCTCCTTCTCTTCCAAGTATCATCATCTAGGGTTTGCTAATAACCCTTACAAGGTGAGTTTTCTACCCATTGTCCCTATAAAATTTTCTAGGGTTTATGTATTGTGAGCTTTATTTATGTCTCTTAAACAAGTATTTGGGTTTGTTGTATTTTGACCTAAATATGGGTCTTGGGGGTATTAAGGTTTTGAAAACCTAATAAAAATTGTTTGAAAAATATAGTTGAACTACAAATTAATGATTTTCTAGATTCTTTATATATTGGTTGAACAACTTTTGTTGAATGAATTTTGGTATCCCAAGATGAAATTAGTGTTTTGGTAAGAATCCAAATGTTGGTGTAACTGTTGATATTGTTATAAATTGGAATGAGATTTATAATGTTCTATTGATGATTTTGAGTTAATGGCATCTTCTTAAAGTTGGGGAGTCAAGACTCCGTATGGGTAAACTTTATAACTGTAAATTTGGTTTTACCATATTATACATGATTAGTTGTGAATGTATTTGAATGTTTTTGGTTTTTAGTCTTAGTGCAATGGATCCATAGGCACGGTGTTCCTATGTCCCCGTTTTGGACATTAGGTTCATCACTTTGGCACGGAATAGGCATCGGGTCACCATGATAAGTAAGGTGTGGACCTATACGGTCGGGTAGCATCTCATGGGCAGTAAGATTTAATTCCCTTGTGCTAGAGTTCCCCGTTTTGGAACTCTCAAGAATAGACCTAAAGGGGTTGACTTGATGGTTTCGAGCAATAGACTTAGAGGAGTTGAGCTCATTATGTGATTGGTGTTATTTGTACCATATTTAACCACTAATGGTTTATTTGATTTGTTGGTTTTAGCTCATGGCTATATCCTCCGCGTGACTCCGAATGTGTTTAGTACTTCCATTCTTAGTTGACTTGTTCTCACTAGGCTTTAGCTCACTTGTTCTTTGTTGTCATGATTGACATGTCATCTTAGCGGTGGGGCATGTCGGGACTGAGGGAACGACCTTGGGGTCGTGAGTGGTCTTTTTGGGAAACATAGTGACCAGCATACCTTGACTTTTGAAGATATACTTTTTGGAAGGATTGCGACACCCGACCATAATCTAGTTAACCAAATTGTAGATTAGTAGGTTGTCGTTTTATGCTTCATCATTTGGTTTGTAAATGCCTTACTATATACCCCGTTATGGGATGATACTCTTGGGTTAAATTGTTTTACCCTTTTTATACAGGTTTAAATTATTGCCTATTTTAGGGTGACATGTTTCTCTATTTTCAAACGTCATATTGCCGAAATTTCAAATTTTATTTCTGTCTAATTTTTAGAGTGTTACAAGTTGGTATCAGAGCTTTAGTTTAAGTGAACTAGGTATGAATGAAGGATGCCTAGACTTAAGCTGAGACTATTAAGCTATGAATCGTGAGATGGGGTAGAACTCTTAAGATAGGACGGTCTTAGAGTCGACGGAACTTACACAAGTTAAAAGTTGTAGTGATGGTAACGAGAACTCTTACGTATCATGTGTTCATAATTTCACTTAGTTAACGTCATTATGAAGATGTTTTACGTGAGCATACTTGATCTACTGTTGTTATAATAATTGATAAGTGTAGTAGTACGTTTCCTTGCGTTATTTCTGTGAGATCGTTTCTCATTCTATTTCGTGCTTATGTGTGGCAGACTCATGGTTAATACCGAAAACTGACCGGAGGGCCAAGAGGCCACGATATCCACGACCGACCATCCGTGAGTGACGGGGGTGGATGAACCTACTCGTCCGGTTAATGTATTAGGCGGGGACCCGAGCGCATTCCCCGGTACAATTTGGAAACCGAAGAACCCATTATGGAGGAAGCAACAACAGAGACAAGAATGATGGACCACATGATGTTAGCCATGAATAGGTCCATGGCACAACAGCAAGAAATGTTCTTGAAACTCCTGGAAGACCGAGACACCAACAACCGTAGACATGAAACGGTTGACGAGAATATCATCGTGGCGGGATCCGGGGGTACCAGACCTGCAATTCCCACTGATGGGACCACATCCCGGGAGTCAGGCAAGCGCGAAGACTTACACATTCAAGGCCTTTCTGGGTTGCCGACCGCCGGAATTTAAGGGTTTAAACGATCCGATAAGTTTGTGTGAGCTGGATACGGGAGATGAAACAGGCGTTCCGATCGAGTGAGTGTGGAGAAAGGCAGAAGCCAGTCTTTGGCTCACAAATGTTGAGGGGTGCGACCCTCACTTAGTTGAACGTATATTCTGCTTCCATCGAGACGACAATCTTGGCAAAATTGACTTGGGCAACATTCAAGGAGAAGTTATTAGAGGAATACTGCAACGAGAGGTCGATGGACTGAATTGAGAGAGAATTCCGAAATTTGAAGAAGGGTAACTTGTCTGTGAAAGAATACAATCGACTGTTCTTGGACAAATTGGGGTTGGTGGGACATTTGGTCCCGACAGAGAAGGAAAATATCAAGGCTTACATCAAGGGCCTTCCATCGGACATGATGTCGATGGTGCGGGTATCAAAGGCCTCCACTCTTCGAGAGGCGATTGAAGAGGCACAACTTATGGAAGACGCTTACAATCTCGGCAAGGAGGAAGGTAGTCGTCAAGTCGAGAAGAGGAGATGGGAGGGTAGTTCAACACCCTCAAAGAAGCCTAGATACGCCAACAATAATCATCGTGGCACTGACCCTAGGCATAATGCCAAGTGGTGTTCCAAATGCCGAAGCAAGCACTTCGGCCCATGTAACTTTGTCCCTGGGACTTGCTACAAGTGCGGGAAACCCGGGCATACGTTTAAGGATTGTCCCGTCAAGGGGCAGATATGTTTTGAATGCAAGGAACAAGGACACGTCAGGGCGGAATGCCCAAAGTTGAAGACCAGAGGGGCCGACGGGAAGAAAGTGGAGCCCCCAAGAGCGTCCGTAAGAGCTTTCCAAATGACCGAGGAAGAAGCCAAGGCATCTACCGATGTGGTGTCGGGTACATTTCTTCTAAACTCCGTACCTGCACATATGTTATTTGACTCGGGTGCTAGTTACTCGTTCATATCCGATGTTTTTTGTCAAAAGCTTGCCACGCCTATGAGTAGTCTAGAGGAGGCTTTAGTGGTAGAAATAGCGAATAGTAGTCAAGTAGTAATTCGGGATATTTTGAGAGGTTGCACACCTGAGTTCGAGGGGAATAATTTCCCCATAGATTTGATGCCTATGCAAATCGGCGGATTCAATGTGGTAGTGGGAATGGATTGGTTGTCGGGAAACCAAGCAGAGATCGTGTGCTCTAAGAAGATGATCCGACTACCCGTTGCAGATGGAGAGTCGACTATAATCTATGGCGAGAGGAGGAAGGGCGAGGTGGCGATTATCTCTATGATCAAGGCACGAAAGTGTTTGGCAAAGGGATGCTCATCCTTCTTGGCTTATGCAATCGACACCAAGCTCGAGAAGAGGAAACTAGAAGATGTTAGAGTAGTGCACGAGTTTTCCGATGTATTTCTGGAAGACTTTCCCGGTTTGCCACCCGACCACCTAGTGGAGTTCCGAATTGATCTCATTCCAGGAGCGACTCCAATTTCCTGAGCTCCCTACGAGTTGGCTCCTACCGAGATGCAAGAAATGATGACTCAATTCCAAGACCTTCTTGAGAAGGGTTTTATACGGCCGAGCTCGTCGCCTTGGGGAGCTTCGGTCTTGTTCGTCAAGAAGAAAGACGACTCAATGAGGATGTGTATCGACTATAGAGAACTGAACAAGGTGATGGTGAAGAACAAGTATCCACTACCGAGGATTGACGACTTATTTGACCAACTACAAGGTGAGGGTTGCTTTTCAAAGATCGACCTTCGGTTGGGTTACCACCAAGTGAAGGTGGCGAAGAACGACATTCCAAAAACGGCGTTTAGGACACTATGTGGTTGGAAATGTGTGGATCTAGATTTTGGAAGCTTGAGTTGAAGAGTTGGAATGGATGTCTCCGGAAAGCCTTGGGTGGGATCTATGCTTTTGGAGGCCAATGGTTGGGGATTGAAACCTAGGTTTAACTTAACCTAGCAAGGTGAGTTCAAGTTGACTTGCGAAAACTATGTACATGCCAAAATGTGTATTTTGAAGTAAAAATGCGTTTTACTTAGTAATTGTCAAAGTGTGAGTATTTCGGTAAATTTTCATATTTGATAAACTTGGGTTGTGTTAATCTCTTGAAAAGCTTATATTTGGGATTTTGTATAAGTAAGGTCTATTTTATGATTTATGCACCTTTGATGATTTTCGTACAAACGAGGTCCAATTCATGATATATGCATTTTTGGTATATTTGGTTTCATAAACCCATTTGGAAAATGATATGTCCCAACCCGTGTCGAGTTTTGGGTAAATCACATCTTTTAAGTATATGTCTGCATAAACGCCATTTAGATGCGTTTCATCATTTGGGAAAACGTTAATTGTCGGTCAAATGGATTTTGGGCATTTTAGCTCGGTGTTGGCTTAAAAGAGTCTTGGGGACATTTGTCCGGTTTTAATGACTCGACGTAGAGTCCCATTTATGATTTACATATTAATGCACCTTGTTGCATACCATTGTTAATTACATGCTCGAGTGTGTGAGTCATTCAGGTGTAGTCATGTAATCTTAGACTGTGTTGCATTGGATCCATAGGCACGTAAGTCAGTCTTATTTGATGGTCAATTGGGTGGTACGGGGATGGACTCTGGGACTCATGTTTTATGACCTTGTCTTTTCAAAAGTACACTAGGAGGGCTGAGTCCGGGTTGTGCTATCATGACGATGGGTAGTCCGCTGATGGGCGTTTTTGGGGCCTTCGCCTTGTTGGGGCAATGCCATAGTTGTATCCCCCTTGTGCCGAGCCTTTGGCGTATTCTCGTAATATTTGCTAAGGTCAACTGTCTCTTTTGGTGTAGCTTGAAGGGAGTCGTAGGGGCACTTGGGCTTGCGTGTCGTGAAGTGTCATACGATTAACGTTGTTTGAGTGACATACTTTTGTGTTCGTCCACTCTCAACGGATACGGGTATCCCCCGTTGTCGGCCCATAGTATTTTGGATATTTAATTGTCCATGCTTTAATATTTAATTTCAATTCTATTTTATGGTCGCGTGAGTATTAATTCGAGTTACATGTTTTCGATGACGTACCATATCTTTATGGATTGTTTTCCGCTATTTAAGGGTCGAGTATTATGCCCACCCGTGTTTGGGTGTTTTGGGATATGAAGTGTTATCCACGTCTTCACAAATTGGGTGTTGAATTATAATCCCGTTTTGGGTGAGTTATGGGTTGCATCGTTTTATAAAGAATGTGTGTTGGGGAGCATTGTCTTTAAAAATGCATATTATGGGGAAAATGTGTCGTTTCCATTTTTAAAGTAAACTATTTCGAAAGATCTTGATTTGAATGAATTCTTTTCTTTTAAAAGATATAATCATTCATGTTAAAACTCTTGAGCTCACTAGGCGTTAAGCCTAACCTTTTTATTTGTCGGCATGTGCATCAGGTTCCTGTCGGGGGTTCGGTTCTAGCAGTGCTTTGAGGAGTTGAGCCTTAGCTTATTGCAAGAGTAAGTAGTTGGTGAAGTCTTCCGCAGGTTGGAGATAGTAACTGTTATTGGGTTTAGTAGCACCGTCCTTATCATAGATTGTATGTATAGAATGAATGTGTGTATTGAAGTTAATCCTTAAATTGTGTTTGTAGACGAAGCAATTATTGATGTATTTAGAAAATTTTAAATTAGTTGCTATTACCAAGATTTGAGGGTGTTACACCGTAAGGTTCACATTTTCCCAAAATACTCATAAGGTTAAAGAATGACCGTTTCCATTAACTCACACTTTTAAAGCCATAAGAGCTTAAATCTTCAATATCCACAACTCATAAGTTGGGTAAAATCCCAAAATAACTATTTGTAACTCAATTTTCACATAATAGAACCCAACACATTATGTTGCCCAAATTCTCTAATATATCCAACAAATCTCCATTAGTTGATTTAAATATTCTTTTTGATGATTAAATGCTTACTGACAAAAGTCTCGATGCAACAAAGATGGCTATGGCACCGAAGGCTGTCACACCTAAGTTTTTGGTACATTAACAAATTGGTCAAAGGCAGATTGGTGAAAGGTCTTCCTGAGCTGAGATATGAGAAATAACATCTATGTGCAGCATGTGAAAAGGGTAAAATGAAAAGGGCAACTCACAAGCCGAAACCCGAACCGAGTACAAGTTCTCCGCTTGAACTTTTGCATATGGATCTTTGTGGTCCTATGCGTACTCAAAGCATAGGAGGAAATAAATATGTATTGGTAATTGTGGATGATTTTTCGCGTTACACATGGGTAAAGTTTCTAAGGACAAAAGATGAGACGCCCGAAGTACTCATCAACTTTCTGAAGACTACCCAGGTAAACTTGCAGAAGACAGTTAAGCTTCTAAGGACAAATAATGGCACAGAGTTTAAAAACAAGACTGTTGAAGATTATCTCGAATCTATCCGGATAACGCATCAATTCTCTGTTGCTCGGACGCCAGAACAGAATGGAGTTGTAGAAAGGTGCAATAGAACGCTAGTCGAGGCCGCTCGAACTATGCTCAGCCAGTCAGATCTACCTTTATTTCTGTGGGGAGAAGCTGTCTCTACTCCATGTTATACGCAGTATTAATCAATTATTCACAGACGGTTTGGAAAAACTCCTTATGCATTGATTAATAATCGCACACCTAATATCAAATATTTTCATGTCTTTGGATGTAGGTGTTTTGTGCTTAGTGACAGAGAGAACTTGAATAAGTTCGGACCGAAGGCTGAAGAAGGAATCTTCATTGGCTACTCCCAGACATATGCTGCCATATAGGATTTATATGAAGAGCTCAAAGATTGTTATCGAAAGCATCAATGTCACATTTGATGAGGAAATGGCTTATGAACAACACAGTTCAGAACCCGTTCTAACCGGAGTCTTAGCTTCTGGACATATCCGTTCAGAACCTGTGTCTACAGAGAATAATTCGGATAAAGCTTCTACATCTATATCGCATTTATCTGAATTAGATTTGTTGTTTGAATTTTTCTATGATGAGTTTCTAGGATCTAAACTTCCTAAATCTGTTGTGGTTGACAGGTCTGATGACTCCACGACAAATCATCCAACCATTTCAGATGTATCTACTGAACCAGTTCCCCCTGTTCAGAAAGAAACTCAAATTCAAACACATACTTCTACAGTTGAAGTTGCACATGAAAATATTGAACCAGAGGTTACTACTTCAGTTGGATACACTGTGAATGATAATCAACAGACTGAACAAGTTGTTCCAACTAGGGGTGTTCACGGTTCGATTCGGTTCGGTTAGTAATGAAAATGTGAACCGAACCGCATAAGGCGGATACCTAGTTACCCGAACTGAAACCGAACCGCGGGTTGAACCTAACCGAGCCGAACCGAACCGAAATAAGACATTTACCCGCGGTTCGGTCCACGGTTACCCGAAGTTATAAAAAAATATCATTTACAATATAAAAATGGTACCAAAATATAACATTTTAAAAAATCACACATAAAATATATAAAAATAATTAAAGCATTCCAAACTAAAATAAGTTTAATTGTTTAATAACATCCATTTTTCGGTTAACATCTAAATTTAGTCATCCACCGTAATGATTGATAGCAAAAAGTAAAAGATTTTTACTCATTTAACTTTAGGTTAATAAATAAATAAGTAAGTAATATAAATACAATATTATGTATACATTATATTCGGTTCGGTTCGGGTACCCGCGGGTACCGAAAATTCGAAACCGAAACCGACCCGTGAATACCCGGTTTTTTCGGTTTTCGGTTTTTTGATTTTCGGATTATTTCGGTTATCGGTTTTTTCGGTTTCGGATCAAACAGTTCGGCTCGGTTTCTCGGTTTTCCGGTTTTTTTGAACACCCCTAGTTCCAACTGCAACTTCTGTACCAAAGCTTTCAGTTGCACCCCCAACAACTGTTGAACAACAAGCAGAAGACAGTGGATATTTAGATGAGTTTTATGATCAATCTACATCGAATCCAATCACTCATGAACATCGTTGGACCAAAGAGAACCCTCTACATCAAATCATTGGAGATCTAGACAAACCGATGCAAACTAGGTCAACAACTTTAAATCAATGTATGCATGACTCATTTCTGAGTAAGATAGAGCCCACTCGTGTATCAGAGGCTCTAGCTGACTCGGATTGGGTGTCTGTTATGCAAGAAGAGTTAAACCAGTTCGAAGCCTTGAAGGTCTGGAGACTAGTGCCAAAACCAGAAGGAAAGACCATTATCGACACTCAAGATTGGGTTGGATCAGGTTAAACCTTGAGATTTCCACAAGGTTCGTGTACTTTCAAAATAATAATTCATGAATCGGGGTCGGTTGGATTATCGTTAATCAATTTTTTGCCTAAATAATAATTCATGAATTAACATAAATTAATATTTTTTTTGGTATAAATATACAAATAGACCTTCGTAGAGTGTTTGCTAGTTAACAAAAACTTTGAATCCATTTGATCTTATATCTCTTGATTGACGGACGTCACTATCCCTCCTCTATTTATTTCATCCATGTATCTCATTTTTATATGTGTCACTATGCAACTCAACAAAAAGTTCTCTCGTTATGGAGAAGAAAATTAACAAGAAAAATTTATCATTATAACTTCAATTAATTAATTTATTTTGGTAAAAAAATAAATGAATATAAATGTTGATCAACATTCGAGATACTCAAATTAAAATTAAAATAATAAATCAGTAATATGTTGATTAACTTATATATGTTTATATAACAACTACACAACTTTTCTGTTGTCGTGCTTATTTTTAGCCTAACGTTTGATGAAGAAATGTGTTTGTCCAACTCCCAACTTGATTATAAGAGTATAAAAAAAATGAACATATGCTTAGAAGAGAGTAATTTTGGGTTGTTGACCTAGACTAGTATACTAGGGATTAAAGAAAATTGAGGGGTAGATTACATATAGGTGGCCGGGTTTCTCGAGTTGAGTTGGATTCATACGACGCTAATCCATTTTCAATCCTATTGTCCTCAATTTGTAGATTTTATAAAAATAAAATAAAATATTAGAGTAGCTCTAAAAGAATTAATTTTCGGATTCATCTCTTGACACAAATGGAGGAGAGGAGTTGTTGGAGGGTTGAATTTAAAATATATATATATATCTATACTATATTATAAAGATGACATAAAAAACTCTTAATTACAACTCATTAAGCTTTATGTACTATCATTTAAAGCTATCTACTTAAAATCTCCTAAAAATAACTACTAAAGCCTAATGTACTACCTGTAAAGCTTTTAACCTTAATTAATATATTTCATCCTTATCCCCCAAAATCCTTATCTCTAATCCCCAAACCCTAAAATTATGAAATTTGAATTCTGATAAACATAATCAAAACAGGATAAACATCTCAATTTAAATATAAAAAATTTAAAATATATAAGATAATTAATGAATTTTAACAAACTACTTAAATTTTTTTATATAAAAAACATTATATTGTTAAGCCTAAATTAAACAAATTTATATATAAAAAACCATTATCACTCAATAAAAATCATCCAAAATCGTATTGTAAATCAATAAAAAACAAAAAATAAAAAAAAACATTAAAATCGTGATGTATTAAGCATTATGTACTATTATTTAATGTTAATCTACTTAAAATCTCTTAAACAATTAATGAAGTAATATGTGCACTTTTAAATGCTTTTAACCCTAATTAATAAATTTCATCCTTATCCCCCAAAATCCTTATCTCTAATCCCCAAATCCAAAAATTATAAAATTTGAATTCTGATAAACATAATCAAAACAGGATAAACATCTCAATTTAAATATAAAAAATATAAGATAATTAATGAATTTTAACAAACTGCTTAATTTTTTTATATAAAAAACATTATATTGTTAAGCCTAAATTAAACAAATTTATATATAAAAAAACCATCATCACTCAATAAAAATCATCCAAAATCATACTGTATATCAATAAAAAACAAAAAACAAAAATAAACATTAAAATCGTGATGTATCTCGCTGCATTGCACGAGTACGCTTCTAGTATATATATGAAAGGGAAAAGAATATTCGAGAAGCATCTTAAAAGACAAAAAAGAAGAAAGAAAAAAGGATTGGCTGATTGGATTGATAACAAACAGTCACAGGCGTGGCTTCTGATGCCGCTACATCTTCATTTTTCATGCCTTTCTTTCAACTTTTACAAGTCAAATACATAAATTTTTAATATAATTATTTGAAAAAAAAAAATGCTATTAATAGGTTATTTTGATTTGAGACAAAAACTATTCTAAAATTTTCTTGAAAAAAACTTTTCTCAAACAAAATCTAATTTACTCGGCAAAATAGACTTGTAACTTCCGGAGAAGGGGTGCCTCCTCATAAAGGGGGCCACAGTGACCAGGCTCGGGTGAATCGATGATTTAACAGCAAAAACAATAAAAAAAATGCAATATATAATATTATTTCCAAAGCAATAAGAGAGAGTCTCGTTCTACATGTCAATACCGGCAACAATGAAATTTATAGTAAGAGGAACTTCTTCTTTGTTACATTTTTATTTTAAATTTATTACACTTTAACTAATTAATTTAATTTATTAAATAATAAAAATAAAATAAATTATTTTTTTATGACAATAAGATCTCACCATGACAATTCAAATACTACAAAAATATAAATATCATAATAATTGTATCGGCTTTCATTTTTATAATTAATACTATTTCTTTGTTTTTTATTCTTTCGAAATATAGAAAAAGCCCAATAGTTATAGGTTTAGTTTTCTATATGCAATTAAATGTGTATAAAAAGAGAAATTTTATACAATCTATATACTTCTCCTTATAAATTTATACGATGCCATGCAAATTAGACAATATATTATCTACTAACAACCAACTATCCAATTTATAAATATAGTTTTTGGCAAAAAATTATACGTATCACAATTACATAAATAATAATAACCTTTGTGTATAAATAATACAAACCTATATGTGGCATTTGATGTGTAAAAACATTTCTTAATTAGTAATTGTTATCTCATATTTTTGGCTTCCAATGACTTAATAAAGGAACTTTTGATACAAGTAAATGAATTCTCATTGATGAATTAGCAAATGATAGCCATGAAAAGTTGTCAAGGCTTGCAAAGAAATAAGCCCAATATAAAGCAAAATGTTCCAGCAAATAACAAAGGGAAAAAGTAAATGAATTCGTGAAAAGAGATATAATTGTCTTGCTCAAGATTATTTTCCAGATCAACCGGTTTTTCCACCAAATATATTTAGAGGAATGTTTCGAATGAATAAAAAACTATTCATCATAATTGTAAAATGTTGGTCTCACCTACTTGGATTGATGATGACACCAATCCAACACTTAGTAGAATAGGTTTTTTTTTTTTTTTGTAATTGTAATACTAGATGCTTATGATCACAAATTTGAGATTGTAATTGGTGTTCAATGTCATATGTGAAAAGATCAAACCAATTGGCACTCTGATTGACGTGGTACAAGCCTAACACTTTAACATACTGAAGATGTTGATATGTTTGATAAGTTGAAAAAAATAAACATATAGCCTGCATTAACTCCGTTGGTCCTAAAAGGATAACAATATAACAATAACACGATCTAAAACTATGAACATGCCATAATGTGTATTTTGAATAATAAGGTGTGTAACACCCCTAAAGTTTAAAAATAACAGACAATTAAAAACTTCCAAAAATCCTTTAATTACAAAACTTGAAACTTCAAATATCAAGGTTTACAAAGGAAGGAAAACTAAAACACATATCAGAGTTCTAACAGAACTATCTAATCCCTCAAACGAATATAGAATTAGTTGGGTGTTACTAAAACTCCAAAGTCCGCTATCTTCTCAAATCTGGATGACACCTCTAGAGCCATCCTACCGAACTCTTATCAAGCTCCAAAGCCACTCAGGTCGATCTAAGACCTGATATAAATGTCGATAAGAAAAAGTGTTAGGCTTAACGCCTAGTGAGTTAAAGCAGTTTTCATCATATAAATCATAAAACGTTTAAAACAATATTTTACTCCAAATATGGTCGTCCCTGAAATATGTTATGATATGAAAAGGTTTTATTTACAAATCACATTACTTCTAATACCAAACACCCTTTTTAAATAATTATTCAACATCGAAGTTTCCCAAAACGCACCTACGAGGTACTTCACCAAAAACTATTGGTATAAATAAAATGGTACGTTTCAACACCGAATGTAACACCCGTTTTTCCGGTAAGATCTCTTCTCCATGAAGTATACCTTATATCGCTCGAATTCGTGTACATGACCTAGTCTTGGCCATGTCTTACACTTGGAATACTCTGGGGTTGTGTCACGTTCCGTGCGTAGGAAACAAGTGGAATTGAGACCCAAGAGAGTGCCCGGAATGGTGCTGGTGTGACATTGACCAACAACAATGACCATGTTAGTCGCATGGCATATTCGCCAAGGAGGGACAAAAGGTGGTGATGTTGGTGCGACAATGACCAACGACTATGACCTGGTCATAGTCGCATGGCATAGTCGCCAAGTTTAGACAGAGGGCAGGGGTGAAGCGGTGACAATGACCAGCAACTATGACCTGGTCATAGTCGCATGGCATAGTCGCCCACGACCTCCAGTGCCTTAAATGCTTGCCAACCCGTTTTTATTTCATTTGTCTTGGTGGGGAGCTCATTGAATGCGATTTTGGAGGTCTTAAAGGTAGGGTTTTCATCTTCCTTCCTTGATTACTTGTAGAAGGGATCCTCATTTATGATTGTTGAGTTTGATTGGGTTTAAGAAGTTGTGTTTCAAGCTCAAGTGTCATCTCTCCTTCTCTTCCAAGTATCATCATCTAGGGTTTGCTAATAACCCTTACAAGGTGAGTTTTCTACCCATTGTCCCTATAAAATTTTCTAGGGTTTATGTATTGTGAGCTTTATTTATGTCTCTTAAACAAGTATTTGGGTTTGTTGTATTTTGACCTAAATATGGGTCTTGGGGGTATTAAGGTTTTGAAAACCTAATAAAAATTGTTTGAAAAATATAGTTGAACTACAAATTAATGATTTTCTAGATTCTTTATATATTGGTTGAACAACTTTTGTTGAATGAATTTTGGTATCCCAAGATGAAATTAGTGTTTTGGTAAGAATCCAAATGTTGGTGTAACTGTTGATATTGTTATAAATTGGAATGAGATTTATAATGTTCTATTGATGATTTTGAGTTAATGGCATCTTCTTAAAGTTGGGGAGTCAAGACTCCGTATGGGTAAACTTTATAACTGTAAATTTGGTTTTACCATATTATACATGATTAGTTGTGAATGTATTTGAATGTTTTTGGTTTTTAGTCTTAGTGCAATGGATCCATAGGCACGGTGTTCCTATGTCCCCGTTTTGGACATTAGGTTCATCACTTTGGCACGGAATAGGCATCGGGTCACCATGATAAGTAAGGTGTGGACCTATACGGTCGGGTAGCATCTCATGGGCAGTAAGATTTAATTCCCTTGTGCTAGAGTTCCCCGTTTTGGAACTCTCAAGAATAGACCTAAAGGGGTTGACTTGATGGTTTCGAGCAATAGACTTAGAGGAGTTGAGCTCATTATGTGATTGGTGTTATTTGTACCATATTTAACCACTAATGGTTTATTTGATTTGTTGGTTTTAGCTCATGGCTATATCCTCCGCGTGACTCCGAATGTGTTTAGTACTTCCATTCTTAGTTGACTTGTTCTCACTAGGCTTTAGCTCACTTGTTCTTTGTTGTCATGATTGACATGTCATCTTAGCGGTGGGGCATGTCGGGACTGAGGGAACGACCTTGGGGTCGTGAGTGGTCTTTTTGGGAAACATAGTGACCAGCATACCTTGACTTTTGAAGATATACTTTTTGGAAGGATTGCGACACCCGACCATAATCTAGTTAACCAAATTGTAGATTAGTAGGTTGTCGTTTTATGCTTCATCATTTGGTTTGTAAATGCCTTACTATATACCCCGTTATGGGATGATACTCTTGGGTTAAATTGTTTTACCCTTTTTATACAGGTTTAAATTATTGCCTATTTTAGGGTGACATGTTTCTCTATTTTCAAACGTCATATTGCCGAAATTTCAAATTTTATTTCTGTCTAATTTTTAGAGTGTTACAAGTTGGTATCAGAGCTTTAGTTTAAGTGAACTAGGTATGAATGAAGGATGCCTAGACTTAAGCTGAGACTATTAAGCTATGAATCGTGAGATGGGGTAGAACTCTTAAGATAGGACGGTCTTAGAGTCGACGGAACTTACACAAGTTAAAAGTTGTAGTGATGGTAACGAGAACTCTTACGTATCATGTGTTCATAATTTCACTTAGTTAACGTCATTATGAAGATGTTTTACGTGAGCATACTTGATCTACTGTTGTTATAATAATTGATAAGTGTAGTAGTACGTTTCCTTGCGTTATTTCTGTGAGATCGTTTCTCATTCTATTTCGTGCTTATGTGTGGCAGACTCATGGTTAATACCGAAAACTGACCGGAGGGCCAAGAGGCCACGATATCCACGACCGACCATCCGTGAGTGACGGGGGTGGATGAACCTACTCGTCCGGTTAATGTATTAGGCGGGGACCCGAGCGCATTCCCCGGTACAATTTGGAAACCGAAGAACCCATTATGGAGGAAGCAACAACAGAGACAAGAATGATGGACCACATGATGTTAGCCATGAATAGGGCCATGGCACAACAGCAAGAAATGTTCTTGAAACTCCTGGAAGACCGAGACACCAACAACCGTAGACATGAAACGGTTGACGAGAATATCATCGTGGCGGGATCCGGGGGTACCAGACCTGCAATTCCCACTGATGGGACCACATCCCGGGAGTCAGGCAAGCGCGAAGACTTACACATTCAAGGCCTTTCTGGGTTGCCGACCGCCGGAATTTAAGGGTTTAAACGATCCGATAAGTTTGTGTGAGCTGGATACGGGAGATGAAACAGGCGTTCCGATCGAGTGAGTGTGGAGAAAGGCAGAAGGCAGTCTTTGGCTCACAAATGTTGAGGGGTGCGACCCTCACTTAGTTGAACGTATATTCTGCTTCCATCGAGACGACAATCTTGGCAAAATTGACTTGGGCAACATTCAAGGAGAAGTTATTAGAGGAATACTGCAACGAGAGGTCGATGGACTGAATTGAGAGAGAATTCCGAAATTTGAAGAAGGGTAACTTGTCTGTGAAAGAATACAATCGACTGTTCTTGGACAAATTGGGGTTGGTGGGACATTTGGTCCCGACAGAGAAGGAAAATATCAAGGCTTACATCAAGGGCCTTCCATCGGACATGATGTCGATGGTGCGGGTATCAAAGGCCTCCACTCTTCGAGAGGCGATTGAAGAGGCACAACTTATGGAAGACGCTTACAATCTCGGCAAGGAGGAAGGTAGTCGTCAAGTCGAGAAGAGGAGATGGGAGGGTAGTTCAACACCCTCAAAGAAGCCTAGATACGCCAACAATAATCATCGTGGCACTGACCCTAGGCATAATGCCAAGTGGTGTTCCAAATGCCGAAGCAAGCACTTCGGCCCATGTAACTTTGTCCCTGGGACTTGCTACAAGTGCGGGAAACCCGGGCATACGTTTAAGGATTGTCCCGTCAAGGGGCAGATATGTTTTGAATGTAAGGAACAAGGACACGTCAGGGCGGAATGCCCAAAGTTGAAGACCAGAGGGGCCGACGGGAAGAAAGTGGAGCCCCCAAGAGCGTCCGTAAGAGCTTTCCAAATGACCGAGGAAGAAGCCAAGGCATCTACCGATGTGGTGTCGGGTACATTTCTTCTAAACTCCGTACCTGCACATATGTTATTTGACTCGGGTGCTAGTTACTCGTTCATATCCGATGTTTTTTGTCAAAAGCTTGCCACGCCTATGAGTAGTCTAGAGGAGGCTTTAGTGGTAGAAATAGCGAATAGTAGTCAAGTAGTAATTCGGGATATTTTGAGAGGTTGCACACCTGAGTTCGAGGGGAATAATTTCCCCATAGATTTGATGCCTATGCAAATCGGCGGATTCAATGTGGTAGTGGGAATGGATTGGTTGTCGGGAAACCAAGCAGAGATCGTGTGCTCTAAGAAGATGATCCGACTACCCGTTGCAGATGGAGAGTCGACTATAATCTATGGCGAGAGGAGGAAGGGCGAGGTGGCGATTATCTCTATGATCAAGGCACGAAAGTGTTTGGCAAAGGGATGCTCATCCTTCTTGGCTTATGCAATCGACACCAAGCTCGAGAAGAGGAAACTAGAAGATGTTAGAGTAGTGCACGAGTTTTCCGATGTATTTCTGGAAGACTTTCCCGGTTTGCCACCCGACCACCTAGTGGAGTTCCGAATTGATCTCATTCCAGGAGCGACTCCAATTTCCTGAGCTCCCTACGAGTTGGCTCCTACCGAGATGCAAGAAATGATGACTCAATTCCAAGACCTTCTTGAGAAGGGTTTTATACGGCCGAGCTCGTCGCCTTGGGGAGCTTCGGTCTTGTTCGTCAAGAAGAAAGACGACTCAATGAGGATGTGTATCGACTATAGAGAACTGAACAAGGTGATGGTGAAGAACAAGTATCCACTACCGAGGATTGACGACTTATTTGACCAACTACAAGGTGAGGGTTGCTTTTCAAAGATCGACCTTCGGTTGGGTTACCACCAAGTGAAGGTGGCGAAGAACGACATTCCAAAAACGGCGTTTAGGACACTATGTGGTTGGAAATGTGTGGATCTAGATTTTGGAAGCTTGAGTTGAAGAGTTGGAATGGATGTCTCCGGAAAGCCTTGGGTGGGATCTATGCTTTTGGAGGCCAATGGTTGGGGATTGAAACCTAGGTTTAACTTAACCTAGCAAGGTGAGTTCAAGTTGACTTGCGAAAACTATGTACATGCCAAAATGTGTATTTTGAAGTAAAAATGCGTTTTACTTAGTAATTGTCAAAGTGTGAGTATTTCGGTAAATTTTCATATTTGATAAACTTGGGTTGTGTTAATCTCTTGAAAAGCTTATATTTGGGATTTTGTATAAGTAAGGTCTATTTTATGATTTATGCACCTTTGATGATTTTCGTACAAACGAGGTCCAATTCATGATATATGCATTTTTGGTATATTTGGTTTCATAAACCCATTTGGAAAATGATATGTCCCAACCCGTGTCGAGTTTTGGGTAAATCACATCTTTTAAGTATATGTCTGCATAAACGCCATTTAGATGCGTTTCATCATTTGGGAAAACGTTAATTGTCGGTCAAATGGATTTTGGGCATTTTAGCTCGGTGTTGGCTTAAAAGAGTCTTGGGGACATTTGTCCGGTTTTAATGACTCGACGTAGAGTCCCATTTATGATTTACATATTAATGCACCTTGTTGCATACCATTGTTAATTACATGCTCGAGTGTGTGAGTCATTCAGGTGTAGTCATGTAATCTTAGACTGTGTTGCATTGGATCCATAGGCACGTAAGTCAGTCTTATTTGATGGTCAATTGGGTGGTACGGGGATGGACTCTGGGACTCATGTTTTATGACCTTGTCTTTTCAAAAGTACACTAGGAGGGCTGAGTCCGGGTTGTGCTATCATGACGATGGGTAGTCCGCTGATGGGCGTTTTTGGGGCCTTCGCCTTGTTGGGGCAATGCCATAGTTGTATCCCCCTTGTGCCGAGCCTTTGGCGTATTCTCGTAATATTTGCTAAGGTCAACTGTCTCTTTTGGTGTAGCTTGAAGGGAGTCGTAGGGGCACTTGGGCTTGCGTGTCGTGAAGTGTCATACGATTAACGTTGTTTGAGTGACATACTTTTGTGTTCGTCCACTCTCAACGGATACGGGTATCCCCCGTTGTCGGCCCATAGTATTTTGGATATTTAATTGTCCATGCTTTAATATTTAATTTCAATTCTATTTTATGGTCGCGTGAGTATTAATTCGAGTTACATGTTTTCGATGACGTACCATATCTTTATGGATTGTTTTCCGCTATTTAAGGGTCGAGTATTATGCCCACCCGTGTTTGGGTGTTTTGGGATATGAAGTGTTATCCACGTCTTCACAAATTGGGTGTTGAATTATAATCCCGTTTTGGGTGAGTTATGGGTTGCATCGTTTTATAAAGAATGTGTGTTGGGGAGCATTGTCTTTAAAAATGCATATTATGGGGAAAATGTGTCGTTTCCATTTTTAAAGTAAACTATTTCGAAAGATCTTGATTTGAATGAATTCTTTTCTTTTAAAAGATATAATCATTCATGTTAAAACTCTTGAGCTCACTAGGCGTTAAGCCTAACCTTTTTATTTGTCGGCATGTGCATCAGGTTCCTGTCGGGGGTTCGGTTCTAGCAGTGCTTTGAGGAGTTGAGCCTTAGCTTATTGCAAGAGTAAGTAGTTGGTGAAGTCTTCCGCAGGTTGGAGATAGTAACTGTTATTGGGTTTAGTAGCACCGTCCTTATCATAGATTGTATGTATAGAATGAATGTGTGTATTGAAGTTAATCCTTAAATTGTGTTTGTAGACGAAGCAATTATTGATGTATTTAGAAAATTTTAAATTAGTTGCTATTACCAAGATTTGAGGGTGTTACACCGTAAGGTTCACATTTTCCCAAAATACTCATAAGGTTAAAGAATGACCGTTTCCATTAACTCACACTTTTAAAGCCATAAGAGCTTAAATCTTCAATATCCACAACTCATAAGTTGGGTAAAATCCCAAAATAACTATTTGTAACTCAATTTTCACATAATAGAACCCAACACATTATGTTGCCCAAATTCTCTAATATATCCAACAAATCTCCATTAGTTGATTTAAATATTCTTTTTGATGATTAAATGCTTACTGACAAAAGTCTCGATGCAACAAAGATGGCTATGGCACCGAAGGCTGTCACACCTAAGTTTTTGGTACATTAACAAATTGGTCAAAGGCAGATTGGTGAAAGGTCTTCCTGAGCTGAGATATGAGAAATAACATCTATGTGCAGCATGTGAAAAGGGTAAAATGAAAAGGGCAACTCACAAGCCGAAACCCGAACCGAGTACAAGTTCTCCGCTTGAACTTTTGCATATGGATCTTTGTGGTCCTATGCGTACTCAAAGCATAGGAGGAAATAAATATGTATTGGTAATTGTGGATGATTTTTCGCGTTACACATGGGTAAAGTTTCTAAGGACAAAAGATGAGACGCCCGAAGTACTCATCAACTTTCTGAAGACTACCCAGGTAAACTTGCAGAAGACAGTTAAGCTTCTAAGGACAAATAATGGCACAGAGTTTAAAAACAAGACTGTTGAAGATTATCTCGAATCTATCCGGATAACGCATCAATTCTCTGTTGCTCGGACGCCAGAACAGAATGGAGTTGTAGAAAGGTGCAATAGAACGCTAGTCGAGGCCGCTCGAACTATGCTCAGCCAGTCAGATCTACCTTTATTTCTGTGGGGAGAAGCTGTCTCTACTCCATGTTATACGCAGTATTAATCAATTATTCACAGACGGTTTGGAAAAACTCCTTATGCATTGATTAATAATCGCACACCTAATATCAAATATTTTCATGTCTTTGGATGTAGGTGTTTTGTGCTTAGTGACAGAGAGAACTTGAATAAGTTCGGACCGAAGGCTGAAGAAGGAATCTTCATTGGCTACTCCCAGACATATGCTGCCATATAGGATTTATATGAAGAGCTCAAAGATTGTTATCGAAAGCATCAATGTCACATTTGATGAGGAAATGGCTTATGAACAACACAGTTCAGAACCCGTTCTAACCGGAGTCTTAGCTTCTGGACATATCCGTTCAGAACCTGTGTCTACAGAGAATAATTCGGATAAAGCTTCTACATCTATATCGCATTTATCTGAATTAGATTTGTTGTTTGAATTTTTCTATGATGAGTTTCTAGGATCTAAACTTCCTAAATCTGTTGTGGTTGACAGGTCTGATGACTCCACGACAAATCATCCAACCATTTCAGATGTATCTACTGAACCAGTTCCCCCTGTTCAGAAAGAAACTCAAATTCAAACACATACTTCTACAGTTGAAGTTGCACATGAAAATATTGAACCAGAGGTTACTACTTCAGTTGGATACACTGTGAATGATAATCAACAGACTGAACAAGTTGTTCCAACTAGGGGTGTTCACGGTTCGATTCGGTTCGGTTAGTAATGAAAATGTGAACCGAACCGCATAAGGCGGATACCTAGTTACCCGAACTGAAACCGAACCGCGGGTTGAACCTAACCGAGCCGAACCGAACCGAAATAAGACATTTACCCGCGGTTCGGTCCACGGTTACCCGAAGTTATAAAAAAATATCATTTACAATATAAAAATGGTACCAAAATATAACATTTTAAAAAATCACACATAAAATATATAAAAATAATTAAAGCATTCCAAACTAAAATAAGTTTAATTGTTTAATAACATCCATTTTTCGGTTAACATCTAAATTTAGTCATCCACCGTAATGATTGATAGCAAAAAGTAAAAGATTTTTACTCATTTAACTTTAGGTTAATAAATAAATAAGTAAGTAATATAAATACAATATTATGTATACATTATATTCGGTTCGGTTCGGGTACCCGCGGGTACCGAAAATTCGAAACCGAAACCGACCCGTGAATACCCGGTTTTTTCGGTTTTCGGTTTTTTGATTTTCGGATTATTTCGGTTATCGGTTTTTTCGGTTTCGGATCAAACAGTTCGGCTCGGTTTCTCGGTTTTCCGGTTTTTTTGAACACCCCTAGTTCCAACTGCAACTTCTGTACCAAAGCTTTCAGTTGCACCCCCAACAACTGTTGAACAACAAGCAGAAGACAGTGGATATTTAGATGAGTTTTATGATCAATCTACATCGAATCCAATCACTCATGAACATCGTTGGACCAAAGAGAACCCTCTACATCAAATCATTGGAGATCTAGACAAACCGATGCAAACTAGGTCAACAACTTTAAATCAATGTATGCATGACTCATTTCTGAGTAAGATAGAGCCCACTCGTGTATCAGAGGCTCTAGCTGACTCGGATTGGGTGTCTGTTATGCAAGAAGAGTTAAACCAGTTCGAAGCCTTGAAGGTCTGGAGACTAGTGCCAAAACCAGAAGGAAAGACCATTATCGACACTAAATGGGTTTTCAAGAATAAAAAGGACGAAGATGGTATTGTCATAAGGAACAAAGCACGACTTGTTGCCAAAGGTTACCGGCAAGAGGAAGGCATAGATTACGACGAGACTTATGCTCCAGTAGCACATATAGAAGCAATCCGCATGTTTCTAGCCTATGCTGCTCACAAAAACTTCACAATCTATCAAATGGACGTGAAGACTGCCTTTCTGAATGGCATACTTAAGGAGGAAGTCTATGTCTTGCAACCAGAAGGCTTTGTGAATCCAGATAAACCAGATCATGTCTACATCTTGGATAAAGCACTTTATGGGTTAAAACAAGCGCCTCGAGCCTGGTATGAGGTATTATCAAAATTCTTGGTCAAGTCGGGTTTTACAAAAGGTAAAGTCGATACCACTTTATTCATTAAAATGGAAAAAGCCGATATCATTCTTATTCAAATATATGTTGATGATATAATATTTGGCTCTACAAATCCTAAATACTGTAAGAACTTTTCAAATCTAATGGTGTCAAGATTTCAAATGAGTATGATGGGAGAGATGAATTTCTTTCTCGGATTACAAGTAAAACAATTTTCAACGGGGATTTTTATAAATCAAGCAAAGTACATTTTTGATATTCTTCGGAAGTTCAAAATGGAAAATTGCAAACCGATTGGAACCCCAATGGCACTAGGTACTAAGATTAACAATGATCCTTCGGGATAAGCTGTTGATGTTAGGACTTATAGAGGAATGATAGGTTCTTTAATGTATCTTACTTCAAGTAGGCCAGATATTATGCTCTCTACATGTTTATGTGCAAGATATCATGCTGCTCCTAAAGAATCCCATTTGGCTGCTGTCAAGCGAATATTTAGATATCTGAAGAGGACTGCAGATCTTGGTCTGTGTGTGTGTCCCTTTTTGAACAAGGATCTTTACCAGATAAATCAAGTGAACGATTACCAACCTGTTTGTATCGATAAAACAACGATTACAAGGTTGATCTTTGATCTTTTAGAAGCTCTCTGTGTTTTACACCTTTTGTGTGTGTGTTTTGTGTGTGATCTATTCTTATCTAATCTTTTGAGAGTTGTTGAGATATCAGATAATATCTCTAGCTTCTAAGACACACTATCAACCTAACAACTTGCAACTACAAGTTGCAATATTAAACTATTAAACTAATACTAAACTAATATCTAAATAGTTAGATATTATATAACTAACTAAATAACTAATATCTAACAAACTAGAAACTAACTAAGTTAACTAATATCTAACATACTAGATATTAAGTTAACTATTACAATAACAAACAATTACATTGACATTTATTACAAACGACATAGACTTTAATATCGAGAGTCGACTTTCCGGCTTTAGCTTCAGATGGCAATCTTCAGTTTGGATGATCTTGAATCCAATGAGACTGTGTCTTAACAATCTCCCCCTTTGGATCAAGATCATTACGAAAATGATTTTAGCAATTCAGTCTTCTTGTTCAGCTCAGAAGATGCAATCTCTTTGTCTAGCTCTGAAATCAACATGTCTTCAGAATAGTTGCTTTTGAAGATTTCAATCTTTGACGTGATTCTTGAAACATGTGATCTTTGTCATTTCTTGTGTAGTCATTCTCCCCCTTTTTGATGTTAAGTGCAACGACTTCATCAAAATTATTTGTAAGAAATGTCTATCTTGCGGTTAGAGCCCCTGATCCGTCAATTCATAAGATATTCATCCAGATCTTTTCAAATCCAGAAAAAATAGTCGTGTAACACCTGAATCAACTAATGAATCAGTTAAAATGCCTGTCAGTAACACTAAGTCACTGTGTGTAACAAATACACATTGGAAAGGAGCTGTTTGATGTTGACTCCCCCAGGGCTTCCATTTAATCATCGAAACACCACAAAGGTAAATTTCTATAAACGTTATGACAAAGAAACTAATTCCTTGTGTGTTCGTGCTTGTGATAGAAAGAATTTAAGCACTTGATGATTGCTTATTAGGCTCAAAATTGTGTAAACCACTGAGACAACAATAAGTTAAACACAGACTCAATGTGCATGATTGAAGTGCGAAGGTGGGGCAGACTTCCTTCTTTTCAATATCCAGATTTTCCAAATGAAAATCAGATAGCATATGTGCTGCATCCCCTTTGAAAATGTGAAACACTTTCTATTTGAGAAGAAAATGAGTAGATGGTGGGGTTTGATCAAGAGTTGGCATGGGTTAGTTGCCTGTTTCAATAATGATCACCAAAGAATTGTGAATCACTAGAATGGTGGCTACCCGGCTCAGAAAAAGTTGGTGCAGAGTTTTGATATTCTTTTAACTCTGTTCTCACACGTTCTTTCTTTTAAAACATTTAGCATACTCTAATCAAACTTTCTTTCTTTTTGTTTGATTCACTCATTTCTTTTCGCTTTGCACACTCAACCACTAAGGATTTAACTTCTTGGGTAGAAATCACTGGTTAAGGTGATTCCATAGAAGTTGTGTTAATTCCTAGCACAATGATTCTTGTTTTCCTATGATGCACGTGATGCTCAAATTGGTTTAACTATTTCAGTTAAAGCACAATTTAGATCATTGAAGACATTTAAATTACACTCCCAAACTATAAAATCTGTTGAAAAATCGGGAAGTGGTTTGAACATTAAAAACAATATTTTCTATGATTGAAAGTTGTCCTTCTTTCAACCATATATGAGATGAAGATATAGTATTATACCTTTACGTATGATCTTCCATCTCATGAAGCTAAGCTTTAAGTCATAAACATATGAACTTGTAAGCTTCTCTCAAAAATTCTGCAAAAGTCTAATGTCAAGTCAAAGTAAAATTTATTCACTTAAATTGAAAAGACAAAAAGCAGTAAAACTTTTTAAAGTACGAGTTCTGATCAGAAATAATCAGAAGTCATATCCGTACTCCCCTTTTGTCTTGAAGAGCTCCCCCTAAATTCTTGCATTACAAAAAAAATTTGGCATTAAAAGGTACATGCAAAATTTTATGAGCTCCCCCTCGAAGTAATATTGACCACTTTGTCAATTTCTTCTCATACTCCCCCTTGGATTATGAACAGAATATAGAAGTGCAGATATCAATCAGAGTTAAAAATGAAGAAATGAGGAAAAAGTATACAATTTAGAAAACTTTTATAAAAAAGGTTTATTGGCGGGGACCCAAGGCCCCGTGGTCCACTTTTGTGGACCCTACAAGCCCTACCTCATAGACTTGCACCGGAAAAGACATCCTGTCTCCCCCCGGATTCGAACCCTGGTAAGGGAACCCAGGTAGGAACGTTTACGGAAGGAAGGTGGCCACTAGGCCAAAGACCTAGTGGTTAGATTAGAGTTTAAGATTTAGCATACCAAGCTTAGAGATAAGAAAGTTGAACCTCTTTTCATCTAAGGGTTTGGTGAACAAATCGGCAAGTTGATAATCAGTTTTTACAAAGAAAAGTTCAATTGTTCCTTTTTCAACATGATCTTTAATAAAATGATACATGACGTCTATGTGCTTTGTCTTGGTGTGTTGAACATGATTTGCTGATATTGCGATGGCGCTCTTGGAGTCACAGTATATCGGGATTTTGTTGAAGTGGAAACCGTAGTCGCGCAATTGAGTTCTCATCCATAAGACCTGAGAACAGCAGCTAGCAGCAGCTACATATTCTGCTTCGGTCGTGGAGGTTGAAACACAAAGTTGCTTCTTCGATGCCCAACTTACTAGTTTGTCACCGAGGAACTGTACATGTCCTGACGTGCTCTTCCTGTCTAACATACAACCTGCATGATCTGCATCTGTATAGGCTGTTAGTTCAAAACTAGTATCTTTAGGATACCACAGACCAAGATCTGCAGTGCCCTTTAGATACCTAAATATGCGCTTCACAGCAGACATATGGAGTTCTTTAGGATTGGCCTGATATCTTGCACATAAGCATGTTGAAAACATTATATCTGGCCTACTAGAAGTAAGATACATTAAAGAACCTATCATCCCTCGATAAGTCCTAACATCAACAACCTTTCCCGAAGGATCAGTGCCAATCTTAGTACCTGGTGCCATTGGGGTACCAATCGGTTTTGAATTTTCCATTTGGAACTTCCGAAGAATATCCCTAATGTATTTGATTGATTGATAAAGATACCCGATGAAAATTGTTTTACTTGTAAACCGAGAAAGAAATTCATCTCTCCCATCAAATTCATCTGAAATCTAGACACCATAAGGTTTGCAAAATTCTTATAGTACTTCGGATTTGTAGAGCCAAAGATAATATCATCTACATAGATTTGAATTAAAATGATATCGCCTTTTTTCTTTCTACATAGGAGGAATTATGATTTCAGTTGAAGTGATAGGTGCAGAAGGCTCAACAGGAACAGCTTGAACTGTCTGTAGATTGATCTGAATAGTATCTCCTACTGTTTCAGCTACTTCTGTCTCTTTATCATTTGCACTTCTTCAACTGTTGGAGTCGGCATTTGAATTGTAATCTCTTGTTGAATCGGGGCGTTTGATTCAATAGGAACATCTGAACTAGTTGGATGAGTAGTCGTGAAGTCTTCCATCCTGTCAACCACAACAGATTTCTTTACATTAGATCCAAAAAATTCATCATAAAACAATTCAAATAATAAATCTAAATCAGATAAATGGTTAGTAGAAGTTGATGCTTCATCTAATTTATTCTGTTGAGACGTAGGTCCTGGATTGATTTGCCCAGAAGCTAGTACTCCGGTTATAACAGGTTCTGAACTGTGTTATCCAAAAACCTATTTTGACTTGAAGAACGAGTCCTGATCTGTACATAATCAGAAGTCGATTTCTCTTTAAGCTTTGTGTGCCTGCAACACAGATTTAGCCTTACGTACCCACTGGAATTTGGGTCCTTCTGTGTTAGCACAAGATTTTGGTACCCAATTCAAATTGGGTCCTCTTTTCTTTTGAAATGTATGTGAAGAATTAGTATGAGATGAATGCACATGGTAATTGCCAAACCAATCTTCAGAATCTTGACAAGAGATAGAAACATGTTTATCATAAATAGAAGACTTTCTAGCAGATAAAGATAACTGAAATAATTGCTTCATTGTATATTGTTTACGAGAAACAACAAGTTTTGAGTTCAAAACAACAATATCAGCAATTAGGACATCTTTACTTAGCGAAGTCTTATTACAATTAACACTACTAAACGATAAAACGGTCTTGTCAAGCTTCCGTTTGGGTTGCCATTGAGAATTTACTTCTGGCCTTTGCTTGCTCAGATCTGAAACATGTGAAGCTGTTGAGTTAGACTTTTGAGCAACAAACGAATGCTTCTTCTTAGGATCACCAGTAGTGTTCGGTTTCTGTGAATGCTGAGATATTTTCTTACCTTTAGCATTTTTAGCTTTCACAGAGACTGAGTTATCAACTTTCGTTGATTTTGCACTGTTCACAGGCATACTGGTTTTTCTCAAAGATTTCTTAACAAAAGATGAATGGTTAGAAAGTTTTGCATTAAAGTCAAATTGTTCAGAATAATCATCTTAACCACCGTTAGAGTTCAGAAAATCAAATCCTTTATTTGATGAACCAAACATATCCTCAGAGTTTGAAGCCTTAGAAATTATAACATTTTTGAACACTGTTGAAAAAACCTTTTGTTCAATATTCATCAAAAGTCTTTCATCTGATAAAGAATTCTCGAGTTCAGAAAATTTGCTTTCTAAAACGAGAGGAGGGACATATAGTTTTCCTTGGCTTCGCCTCCATTTCCTTTTCATAATAACTTTGAAAGAAATCACTTGAAAGAGATTTCTTCTTTTGATATATTGGATTTTCATTATAACTATTATTCATCTTCGCATAATAAAATGGAAGATGAACTTTAGATGATTTCAAACGTCTTTCAGTTTCGTTGGCTTCATCCTCTTCCGACAGTTTAGTCCAGAAAGTTTTAAACTCAGGGATTCTTCGAGCTAATTTCATAGAAAGATGATCATAAAGTCCTGGCACTTCAGACATCCCTTTTTGTAGACAGTGAGGATTCTTATAACCGATTCCCCATCTCTCTATTTCTTCTTTGGGTTTGTTCAGATGAATAGTCTGTTCAGTTTGACCCATTTTATATAACTTCTCTTCCAAACTTTTTAATTTTCCAAGTAAAGAAAAGTTTTCTTTGATACATGAAGAATGCAATTCTTTAAGCTCATATTTATCAATCTCACTTTTTAGCAGTTTAGACTTGAGATCAGAATTCTCTTTAAGAATTATTGTCTTTTCCTTTGCGTTGGTGTCATTATCTTTATGTAAAACCTTAACTAATACTTTCTTCTCAGCAATTTCATTGCTAAGTTTCTGTATCAATTGGTTTTTGTCAGTTATGACACCATTTTCTTGCTCAAGATTAGATTCTAACTCTTTTTGTTTTAAACTCATGGCATGCATTTTATTCATGAAATCTGAATCTGATAAATTACATACCTCCTCTTCTTCATTATCTGAATCAACTTCAGCATTTGATTTTATCTGTCCCATCAAGCACATGTTGACGGCTTCATCTTTTTCTTCATCCTCTTCTTCATCATCTGAGTGATCAAGCCAGTATTCATCCTCAGCCATCAGTGCTTTACCAGCCTCCCGTTGCTTTGCAAGAAGCATCTTGTTCTTGTAATAATCGGAGTTTCTGACTTTTGGCCTTCGGCAGTCTCTGGCATAGTGACCTGTTTTGCCACAATTGTAGCACGTTGGTGGTTCTGTCTGACTGGATCCTTGAGCTTTGAACTTTCTTTCTTCTGGTTTTCTCTCCTCTATTCTCTTCCCTTCAGACTGATATCTTCTCTCTTCAGGCTTTCTTTCCTCTGTTCTTTTCCCTTCAAATCTCTTCCCGTCATACCTACTACCTTCAACTCTTTCCTTATGAATATAGTTGTTAGGACCAGAAGAATACCTCTGACTGTTTGATGTTGGTTTCCTGTAGAACTTTTTCTGAAAAACATTTGTTAGCATGAGCATTGCTTGTTTCAGTTGATCATTTTCATCCGTGTCAGAGTTTGCATAAGCTTCTTCTTCTTCTGATTCATACACAATCGCCTTGTTCTTCTTCTTCCTGACAACAAGAGCAACTGTGTCTTCAACTGTCTTTCCTTTGTGCCTCTTTTCATCTAGAATTTCATCCACCTCTTCTTCATTTTGTCTGAGGGTTTCATACACCTCATGAAGTGGAATCTCATTCAGATCTTTGATCTGCTTCATCTGCCTAGCAAATCTTTTCCATTCCGGTTGAAGAATACTCAGGAATTTGACGTTCAGCTCAATTTGAGATTTGTGGACTTTGTTCTTGCTAAGTTCGTTCAGCAAAGTCACAAACCTGCCATAGGTTTCTTCTAAAGTTTCTCCCACCCTGCCTCTAAATTCTTCATAATTATTTAGGCAGTTGGAGATTTTCAGCTGATTCCCAACCTTCGAACCCAGCATCATTTTTTCAAGCTGATCCCACATTTCTTTGCCGGAGGCCTTGTAGCTGTCAATCTTTACATATATTTCGTTTGGAATTCCTTGTAGAATGTATGACTTAGCTAATCTATCGCCTTTAGCTCTTCTGAGATTATCATCTTCTAGCTCATGAAACTTAAGATCAACCTCAGTCGGCACATTTCCAACCAAGCGAGTCGTCTTAACTGGTTTCATAACCCCTTCTTCTATAGATTTCCTGATGAAATCACCCAGCTCATGTCTGTCAACAAAGTTCAGGAACCTATCTTTCCACTGTTCGTATTCTCCTTTAAAGAGAACCGGTGGCTTGGTGTCAGTTCCTATTGCAAGGGCTTCTCTGGATGTCATTTTGAAGAAAAATCTAAGTCTGGATTGGAGCAAAGAGGTTTGCGTTTCACGGTTTGCGTGTCAAGCACAGTGCGCAAAGTGAGGTTTGCGCTTCACGTGGGATGCACAAAGTAAGGTTTGCGGTTCTAACGGGATGCGCAAAGTTGAGTTTGCGTTTCTAACGGGATGCGCAAAGTTGAGTTGATCTTTTCGTGAAGAGATGAACACGTGAACTGAGTTTTGCGTTTCCTACTTGATTCGAGAAGTGAGGTCGAGGTTTGCGTATGCTTAAGATCCGAGAAGTATGCTTTGCGTATGGCTTGAGATGCGCAAAGTTTGAGCTTTGCGTTTCACTTGGGGAGCGCAAAGTGAACTTTGCGTATGATGTTGGAAGCGCAAAGTTGGACTTTGCGTTTGTTCGTCTTCTGCTTTGCGTATGTTCGTCCTGTACTTCGAAAATTGTCTAAAAGTTTGTTCCTGTAACGATTAGCAATACCAAACTCTACCTTTATGTCTAGAAACACTTCTAGAACTGAATGTAAGCACTCGATCTCAATAAAACACACTTTTTGAAGAAAAATTTGATAGCACAGTACCTTTTTTCCACTCGACTGTTTTGTCACTTAAATCACAAAATGGAACTTGATTAAAGAGTTATACTGAAATCAAACAACAACAAATAGATCTAGCACCCTATACGATCACAACACTATTGATTTCTAACCCAAAAACACCTTAAATCACGAAAAAGATTTTGAAAGTGAAGAACACAGAGTCGAAAGTTTTAAAAACTTGATTTTGATCTGGTTTCCGCTCTTATACCAATTGTGTGTCCCCTTTTGAACAAGGATCTTTACCAGATAAATCAAGTGAACGATTACCAACCTGTTTGTATTGATAAAACAACGATTACAAGGTTGATCTTTGATCTTTTAGAAGCTCTCTGTGTTTTACACCTTTTGTGTGTGATCTATTCTTATCTAATCTTTTGAGAGTTGTTGAGATATCAGATAATATCTCTAGCTTCTAAGACACACTATCAACCTAACAACTTGCAACTACAAGTTGCAATATTAAACTATTAAACTAATACTAAACTAATATCTAAATAGTTAGATATTATATAACTAACTAAATAACTAATATCTAACAAACTAGAAACTAACTAAGTTAACTAATATCTAACATACTAGATATTAAGTTAACTATTACAATAACAAACAATTACATTGACATTTATTACAAACGACATAGACTTTAATATCGAGAGTCGACTTTCCGGCTTTAGCTTCAGATTGCAATCTTCAGTTTGGATGATCTTGAATCCAATGAGACTGTGTCTTAACACTGTGGTATCCTAAGGATACAGGGTTTGAACTGACTGCTTATTCAAACGCTGATCATGCTGGATGTATGTTAGACAGGAAGAGCACGTCGGGTCATGTTCAATTTCTTGGAGACAAGCTCGTTAGCTGGGCGTCAAAGAAACAACTTTGTGTTTCCACATCGACTGCTGAAGCAGAGTTTGTAGCTGCTGCCAGTTGCTGCTCTCAGGTCTTGTGGATGAGAACACAACTTCGAGACTATGGATTCAAGTTTGACAAAATACCGATCTATTGTGACTCAAAGAGCGCTATAGCCATATCAGCTAATCCTGTGCAGCATACTAAAACAAAGCATATTGATGTCAGGTATCATTTTATTAAAGATAATGTAGAAAAAGGTACAATAGAACTTTATTTTGTAAAAACTGATTATCAACTTGCAGATTTGTTTACCAAACCTTTAGATGAAAAGAGATTCAATTTTCTTGTATCTAAGCTTGGTATGCTAAATCTCAAGGTCTAATTAGATATTACCTATTAAAGTTTCTTTTATTGTAATTTTTCATCATTTCTTTATCATTAATTCTGAAAGGATATCTGCACTTTAACATGTTTGTTTATGATCTCAGGGGGAGTGAGACAAAATGCTAAGATGAGCAACATTTTTTTTGAGGGGGAGTTTATAGAATTTTTGCATTTACTTAACTGATAAATTTTTGTGATGCATGATTTTAGGGGGAGTTTATGAGGACAACAAAAGGAGTAAGGACATGATTACTGATTACTTCAGATCAGAAGTCATTCATTTAATGTTTTACTGCTTCATGTCATTTTATTTTTCAATAAATTTTGTGAATAAAGTTGCTTTGACATGACTTTGAGACTTTTGCAGATTGAGAGGGTTTTACAAGATCATATCATTATGACTTACAGCTTGACTTGATGAGATTTAAGCTGAATGGAAAAGGTTTATTTTTTTTCTTAATCTCATATATGGTTGAAAGAAGAACGACTTTCAATCATAGAAAACATATTCTTAAATGTTCAAACCACTTCCGGATTCTTAATAGGATTTTCATGAATTGGAAGTGTGATTTTAAATGTTTTCATTGTTAAATGTGCTGAAATGTTTACAAACCGTGTGTTTCCAAAGATAAATACTTGCGTATTGTGTTTTCTATATACTTTCAAGTATTCACACACACCGGTTTGACTTATTGTTCAAAATGTTCTTACCATGTCTCAAATTTGAAACATATTTTTCGATGGTAAGACACCCCGCTTGTACTTCAATGAATTTTGAGCGTTATTTCATTTCGAAACGTTCTTTCAAGAATGTCTATATTTTGATTCATATGGACAATATCCATTATTCTTGACCATAAGCCTTAACTGATATATCATTTCTTATTTGATCATTTTTCATACAATGTCAGATTTTCAAACAAGTCTCTTGCATTCATATTCATTCATTCAATTTACTTGTTTGAAAATACATTGTTTCATATGCTCAAATTGTCATGATTACATCTATGAGCATACACATATCTGACCCATGTTTCCCATCTCTTAACTGTTAAAGTTAAACTATCTTGAGCAACATATGCTTTCTAGGACAATACGGGTTCTTTGTGCTAGGACTTCAATAAAAAATTCTATGGATTCACGATTACCAGTGTCTCCTACCCAAGAAGTTAATCCATAGTGATTGAGTGTGAGGAGTCGAAAAGAAATGAGTGTGGGTTGTGTGTTGAGGTACAATGGAAAAGAGAGTTTGGTTAGATGTGAGCTTAATGATTAAAAGAAAGAGGGTGTGAGAACAGAGTAAAAGAATATTACACTCTGCACCAACTACTTTCTGAGTCGGGCAACCACATTACTAGTGTTTCACAATTCTTGGTGAACATTATTGAAATAGGCAAATGGCCCATGCCAACTCTTGATAACACCCCACCAGCCACTCATTTTCTTCTTAAAAAGGAAATGTTTCATATTTTTTTGGGGACGCAACACATAATCTATCTGATTTTCATTTGGAAAATCTGGATATTGAAAAAGAAGGAAGTCTGTCCCACCTTCGCACTTCAATCATGCACATTGAATCTATGTTTATCTACTGTTGTCTCAGTGGTTTACACAATGTTGAGCCTTTTATAAAAGCAATCACCAAGTGCTTAATTCTTTCTATCACTTGCACGAACACACAGGAATTTGTTTTCTTGTAATAACATTCATAGAAAGTGCCTTTGTGGTGTTTCGATGATTGGATGGAAGCCCTGGGGGAGTAAACATCAAAAAACTCCTTTCCTATGTGTATTTGTTACACACAGTAACTTTGTGTTACTGACAGACATATTAACTGATTCATTTGTTGATTCAGGTGTTACATTCATACTTTGTCTGGATTTGAAAAGATCTAGATGAATACATTGTTCGAATTGGCAATGAATCAGAGGCTCCTTATGATAGATCAATGGTCAGATCGGATAAAGACATTTCTTGGTGATATTTTTGATGATATCGATGCTCGTTTCATCAAAAAGAGGGAGATGATTTAAAGAAATGTCATAGTCAGAAATTTCAAAGTTAAAGATTTGAAGAAGACAAAGTTCAAAGATTGAAAGTTTGGAAGTTTGTACAAAGAAATTCTGAAGATATGCTGATTTTACATAAATTTTCTTTGAAAATTATTTGCTGAAGCAATCCGAGCTAATTCTAAAGATAATTTCTTTCCGAAGTCTGAAAGAGTTTTTGTGATAGTTTTGGAGGAGATTGTTAATATCTTTCAAATAAATACTTGGGAAGAATACAGTCAAAGAAATGAGAGTTTGCAATACTTGTGTCTAAAGAAGAAAATTTGTTGCAAAGGAGGAGATTGTAATATGAAGTTAAAAGAGAAGACTGATTTGCAAAATCTTTCAAACATGATCTTGAATCCAAAGGGGGAGATTGTTAGCGCATAAATATGTTGGTTACAAGATCATAAAAGACTGAAGAATGAAGGTCAAAGCTAAAGTCAACTCTCAGCTTCAAAGTCAAAGTCTAGTGTAATAAATTCAAAGTCAAAAAGTATATATTTTCTGTTTTAGTTGTTTGCGCGTTTGTATAGTGTGTGTAAACAGTGTTTAGCGCGCTTTGGAAGCCTTAGTATATATAGGTTTTGTGCGTGTTCTTAGAATAGAGCTTTTATCATAGTATCATACGAGTTTGAAGTTTGAGAGAGAAATATTGTAATTCAGACTTGTGATTAATAAAAGTGATTTGATTGGTAATTGATTGTTCTAAATCTTGATCTATACATATTGTGTGACACACAACACCCAAACACACTTAGCAAACCATGATAAAGCTTTGACATCCCAAGTATGTACAAATACCCATTTAACCATAAAACTCATCAAATGTAAAGTGTGCATATAACATATGTTCAAAATCCCCAAAACATTTATGTTTTGACATGTATATAGTTTTGTAAAGCAACTAGAACTCACCTTGCTAGATTTAGACTAAATCTAGGCCTTTTCCCACAAACTTGAGTTCCTTAGATGGGGTCTTGAATCCTACCACTAGCTCCAAGTTTTCCACAACAATCCTTAGCTACAAAAATTTCTAAGTTATACCAAGTTCCAACAAATGGGAAGGAAATGAGAACTACAAAACCCTAATTTCTTAGGTGAAGAAATAAGGAGATTACCTTGATCCTCAACTCTTGAATCCACCAAAAACACCTATAAGGTTACAAGTTTGGACCCCAAGTTTCCAATACTAAAAGTTTGGGAAATGAGTTTGGAAGAAGGTTTGATGAAAACCTAGAAAACTTGATGATGAAGATCAGATGAAGGGATCTTACTTCTAGCTTCCAAAACCTTGCTAGATGATGAAAAATCACTTGGAATCCCAAGTCATGGTGTCTAAAATGCTCAAAGCTAGCAATAGAAGCAAAGGGATTCGGTTGGGAGAGAGTGAAAATTGGATTGAGGGAGTATCAAATGAGGCAAAGGGCTAAAAACCCGATTTTAATCATCTTGGGGCCGACCGCAACTGTGCCCCGCTGTGACATTCGTCAGAAATACCTTCCACGTTAGTACTGAACTGAATGTAGTAATAAAAATTTGTTTCATGTTAGAAATATAATTTAGGTTATATCCCTAGAAAAAGTCTAGGAATATTACTTGGTATTCACTTAAATGAGTGAATTATCCACAAATCTCATAAAATGCCAATTTTTAACAATTTATATAAATAAGTACATATTATATAATGCATATATATATATTTTTTGTTTTTATATACACTCACACACACACATATATATATATATATATACTTATAACCTTAAATAATAAGTAGGATGTATAATACAAGAATTATACACCATAATTATACAAATACACTTTCAAAATTCAAATTTATACAATAATACATTATACCCAATACAACACTCAACCTACTCTCTCTCTCTCTCTTCCATAACCGGCCCCCCTCACCTCACTCTCTTCCTAAGTATAAATAAGACACTCATCTTCTCATTTCCACCCATTCCACAATTCACTCTCTCTCACTAACCTCTCTCTCTAAACTAAATCCTCTCTACTTTTCTCTACTTTCTCTTCATTCTATCAAGAAAATCATCCATCTTTCATCATCTTCATCAAGAACTTAAGGTATTCTTCTAAAACAAACCAACATCTTCTCTTCTTATTACTTTCTTTTAGATGTTATTCTTCTTTTTCATGTTATTCTTTTTATTATCACCTATGAGTCTGAATGTTTGTAGATGTATTCCCAATGACATTATATATGTTCAAAAAGGGAATAACATCCATGATCAAACCAAAGTTAAGATCAAAGAAGAACTTGTAAAAGTTCAAGTTTACTTGCATGTTTTATATACGCATTTTCTTATATGGGTTTTTCAAAGGATGCATGAAATCATTTTTATAGTAAAGAACCTACTTTAAATTTCATGATTTTGGTTTAAACACTTCATTTTTGGTAGCAAAAATCAAAGCTAAAAGCTTGGGTTTAAAAAAATCTCACAAAAGATCAAAAGATCAATTTTTGAAAAAGTTTTGACAAGATAACTTGTCTAGCATGCATGCATATAGCTTGTGTGAGTAAAGGAGACTTTTTAGTCTGAAAATGTTTGATTTGATCTTGCCAAAAACGTGGCTAAGAAAAAAGAATAAGTCATAAAAAGGACCAATGGAAAAAGGATGCAATATTTTAAGTTTACTTCTAACAGCAAGCTGTCAGATTTTTCCACTAATTTTGCAAAGCCATATCTCACTCAAAAATAATCCAAATAAGGTGAAATTTCTTCTGGAATTTAGTTTTATGTGTTAAGATTCGAACCCAACGACTGGAATCACTGAAAAATATTAAGATTTCGACCACCAAATAGTTGTTACAAAAGAAGTGCGCAAACAACCAAACTTTATGTTATACACCTAATTATGGACTGTTTTGATGGATTTATATACCTCCAAAAATTATGAAACCTATGCCAAAAGTTTCCTAACTCAATGTTTTATATTGGGTAAAAATTTCATGACCAAAGGAACTTTGGAGGACATCTGATTATGGACACAAAATGACAACCATTTCTGGACAGCAAGGGCAATTTTCTTACTATTGTTAAAAACTAACCTTTGAACCCTTTTCATCATTTCATGTGATGAAATTGCGGTATATATTATATATTTAAGTTAATCTAACCTATATTATATACGTATATGCAATTTATATTTTAACTTTTGCCTTTTTAAACCCTTTTCATCATTTCATGTGATGAAATTGCGGTATATATACTATATATATATATATATATATATATTAACCTTTTATTTTAGACCCTTTTCGTCACTTGTTGTGACGAAATTGCGGTATCATCAATCTAATAATATATATATATATATATATATATATATATAACATATATATATATATATATATATATATATATGTTTTGACTTAAAGTAATAAGGCATTTATGATGATTTGGATAACTAAGTATTATCAAGTCCTGAGGTTTAAGAATAGAAACTTACTAGTGTCCTTATGATTCATAGGAGCAAGGTAGGATCTATCATTGGTTGCATTCCCATGAGCGTTTTTGGATATACCATCGCATTTCACAAGTGAGTATTCACAGCCCCCTTTTTTTTTATCGCTTTTATACGTTTTGGGGTGAAAAACATGTTTACTATTGCAAATGTACTACTATCGGTTGACTTGTTTCTTGAAAATGCTAAAGTATTCTATTGATTACTTATGCTCTATGGTATGTATGCTTGTGTGCATGAGTTCTTATATCGCATAAATTGATGGACGTTCCCATGATAGCTACATTACCTACGTAACTCGATGCGCGAGCCGTTGGTAATTATGGATAGTACTATTTGGTTGACTACCCACTCTGGGACGCTTTTAAGCTTGAGTGCATGATTATTTGGGAAACTTATTCGCATGTTCGCGATAGACATGTAAGATGGGGACGTTCCAGGTCATTAGGTTTGAGTAATGGCTCATAGCCGACACGTAAACGCATTTACATCAACATTGAGCAAAAATAAGTTCTACAACCGATATTTTATATTCCACTTTGTGGATATTTCTAAGGAAATTCAAGGGCAAAATGCCACTACTTTCAGAATTTCTGTGATCTCACCAACTACTGCAATAGTTGACCTCGTTTTTGACATGCTTTTCAGGTGCACGAACATAAGCTTGCATTAGGATGATGATTGTGTGTGGCAACAACATGCATTAGTTTTCCTTGTCGTTATTTCCCCGTTTGTAAAATATTCAAGACAATTTGTATAACTTTTTAAATTTTATGTAATTTCTATGGTGGGTGTTGTTTATTTACCTTATGCTATGAAACCCTTACCTAGGGGTGAGCAAAACCCGGCCGACCCGAATTACTCGACCCGACCCGACCCAAGGTTTAGCCAAAATCCGATACCCGAACCCCGAACCACCCGAACCCGATTAATTTATCGGGTGAAGTAGAATCGGGTTGGGTACCAAAAACCCAAACCCAAACCCGACCCGAATATCCGAATATCTTTTTAATTTTTTAAAAAAATCAGTTTTATATTCCTAAAATCCTAACCCAAAAACACTTTCAGATCCAAATCCTAACCCAAAACTCTTTCAGATCGCCTAAATACTAAACTCCATCGACAATCGACTTTCAGACCCTCGACCGGCGAGGCGACCACATGCTTGGCTTTCACTCCATCGACGACGACCACCTCCCACCGGCCTTGCTGAGTTGCTGTGCTACCATCGTCCACCGGCGGCCATCGACTGTAAGTTACTAACCATGGAAGCCACCAAGTGAGGAAGAAAGATGTGAGTTTTGTTAGGGTTTTTCTTCTTCTCGGTTGCATGAATACGATGTGATAAATCCTTTCACATTGTTTTCATTTGTGATGAATTCATCTCAAAACCTATAATAAGAGAGGGGGATCAATTTTTGGAGCAATTAGGGATTTGAGACAGAGTGTGTGTGTGTGTGTTTTGAAAAAAAGGAAGAGAAAAATGCCAAGCGTTTCTGTGAAATTATATAGTGTGTTATTCAAACTGATATTGAAGCGACGGTTACAGAATCGAATCCAGAACCCTAATTTACACGATGAGAATGGTTCCTTTGGCGTTACGTCACGGCCTGAAGTGGGGATGCACAGGACCTTCCTAAACCCGAAACCCGACCCGACCACACCCGAACCCGAACTACCCGAACATTAATCGGTCGGATATCGGGGCATTCCCTCCTACCCGAATATCCGATCGGGTTTGGGGTTTGGGGACCCGACCCGACCGATGCACACCCCTACCCTTACCTGTACATCCCGTGTTTCCGCTTTAGCGGGGTGTGACAGATTTTGGTATCAGAGCCAAAGGTTATAGAGAATACCATTTTTTCTTTTAAAAAACTCAAACTATAGCCAAAAATGGAAATAACACTCAAACTGCTACTAGTATAACTAAGTCGGTATCTACATTGTTGGACCTTAATTAAACAAAGCTTGATCACCTATGTATAGTTAAGGAAAGACTAATGTGGGACTCGAAATGGTTATAGTAGAAGTATGACTAAAATGATTTTCTTGCATATAGGTCCTTAAGTGACATTCATGGTGTGTGAGTCATTATATACTATGAGTATTTGCCACTTATGCCTGTAGTGATTAAGAACACTCTTGCCTCAGAACACTATGTCATCATCATCGCCATCCTCACACTCAAACTATTTGGCTGATGAATCCGGTTATGTCACTAGTCGCCCGCAAGCTAACCAGCCTCACCCTCCCAGAGGAAGAACCACCTGTAGACAGTGATTCGGACATTGAAATATCTAGTAACAACACTACTGCTGGAAGCCCAAAATTATCGCTGAACTCCACGGAACCTCAATCAACTCCTACGATGCCTCAACCGATAATCCACTAGCCGTGACCCGATGGACCGCGCACGTGTGAGACAGCTAGGAAAAGCGTTCCACTACCTAGAAGAGTCTCATTTAGGTCTCCTCAACCAGCATAACTAGGAATGCCAAGGATAGTGACTGGAATCCCTATTGGACGCGTACCTGGGATGACTCAAGACGAAGCACGACAAGTTCAAGGAATGGCATTCACGCTCAATGTCTACCAAGCTAGGGTAGCATACCAAGGAGAAGTTCTGACTAACCTTTTCGAGTTATCACACCTCTTGTGTGAAAGTACAACTCGAGTGTGGGAGAACGCTAATGCAGCCCGGCGTATCGCTAGGAGGATTGAATTATGGTGCATGTTTGGGGGATTTTTGATGACGCTGTTGGTGCTATTGTTGTTGGTGGCGGCATATCTGGGATGATTGGTTGGAGGAGCTTTTCATTGATGGCACTGGGAACTATTTTCTTGTATTTTGAAATGATTTGATGATGTTTTGCTTAAAACTCTTGTATTGATGTCCGTAAACATCAAAATTTTGTAACAACGACTTTATTTAAATGTCTTAATGCAAATTTCCTTTTCCAGTAAGTTACAACTCTTTAAACATTATAATTGTCGTATGAATTTTCTTCTTAAAAATAATGGTGTAGATAATTGCAAGAGTATTCGAAAACAAAAACTCGTACAAATTTTGACCAAAACAAAATTTGCAAATGTGTTTTAGAACCATGCCTCCAAGAAGATCCACACACAGCTCAGGAGCAACTCCTAACAATCAAACACTAGATTTAGCACGAGTCATAGCTCAGCAAATTCAGGCAGCAATACCCAACATTGTTACCCAGGTCACTGCTGGTATTAGCTCTAGCCAAAGGACCGGCGGAGATGGAGGAAGGAATCCGGGAGACAATGCTAGGGGTTACATCTACATGGCCTTCATGTCTTGCAAGCCCAAGGAATTCTATGGTAATAAAAGTGCCATAGGATTACTGACCTGGATCGAAAGTATGGAGTCGGTACTCCACATCAGCAAGTGCGCTGAGGACAACATGGTGGAGTATGCGACATGTCAACTCCAAGGTAGGGCGCTGACTTGGTGGAACATTCAAGTCCAGACACGTGGTAGGGAAAATGCGTACAAGCTTTCTTGGGAGGAGTTCAAGAAGCTACTCAAAGAAGAATACTGCCCTAAGAGCGAAATTCAGAAGCTAGAAGCTGAATTTTGGGATCATACCATGGTTGGGTCAGGTATAGATCAATATACCACTCGTTTCCACGAACTTGCAAAACTAGTAACCCACATGGTCACTCCTGAAAGCAACAGAGTTGACTGATACCAGCATGGTTTAGCCCCATAAATCCGGGGAATGGTCAAGTCAGCAAGACCAACCACCAGGGGACGAGCATTTGTCCTTAGAGTAGAGGAAGCACGTCAGGATCCAAATGTGGTGATAGGTACGTTTTTCTTAAACAACTGCTATGCATCAGTATTATTTTATACGAGAGCGGATAGGAGTTTTTTTTCGATGAAATTTAGGCCACTAATTGATTTGGAGTCTAGGAGTTTGCAAAATGCTTATACTATTGAAGTTGCTAATGGTCAAGAAATTGAGGCTAAGGATGTGATTTTAGACTGCACCTTAAGATTAGCCGATAAATCTTTTATTATTGATCTTATTCCAGTGGAACTGGGAAGTTTTGACGTAGTAGTAGGAATGGACTGGTTGTCCAAAAATCGAGTGGAGTTTTGTTGTTTTGAAAAGGCTGTTAGGATACCTCTTCAAGATGGAGAAACCCTAGTAATTCAAGGAGATAGACCTGTAAGAAGCCTAAGGATAGTGTCGAGCATGAAAATCCATAAGTATTTGAGGAAGAAATGCGCGACATTCCTAGTGCACGTGGTTAAGAAGAAGTCCAAAGAAAAGTGGATCCAAGACATTCCTCTGGTGAAGGATCACCCAGAAGTATTTTCGGACGATTTACCGGGAATACCCCCGTTTAGACAAGTCGAATTCCGAATCGACCTCGTTCCTGGAGCGGCACCCATAGCTAAAGCACCATACCGATTAGCACCAGCTGAAATGTAGGAATTGTCTAGTCAACTTCCAGAATTGTTGGACAAGGGATTTATTAGACCAAGTTCTTCACCTTGGGGAGCCCTGTCTTATTCATCGAGAAGAAGGATGGATCATTTCGAATGTGCATCGATTATAGGGAGCTAAACAAGATAACGATCAAGAATCGATATACCCTACCGCGAATTGATGATCTATTCGACCAGTTGTAAGGAGAAAAATATTTCTCAAAGATTGATCTTCGATTAGGTTATCACCAACTGAGAGTGCATGAGGAGGACGTTCCTAAGACTGCTTTTAGGACCCGATACGGGCACTATGAGTTCTTAGTGATGCCTTTCGGTTTAACAAATGCACTAGCCGTACTTATGGATCTAATGAACATGGTATGTAGGCCGTACCTTGATAAGTTTGTGATCGTGTTCATCGATGACATACTAATCTACTCTCGTAGTAAGGAGGATCATGAGCAACACTTGAGAGTAATCTTAGAATTGCTCAAGGAACAAAAGATGTACACCAATTTTTTGAAGTGCGAATTTTGGATTAGAGAAGTACACTTTCTTGGTCACGTGGTTGGTGAAAAAGGAATCCACGTAGATCCAGCTAAGATTGAGGACATTAAAAAGTGGGAAGCCCCGAAAACCCCAACAGAAATTCATCAATTTCTGGGTTTGGCAGGTTATTACCGATGATTTATCAAGAATTTCTCGAAAATTGCTCAACCACTCACAACTTTAACCCAAAAAGACAAGAAATTCGTTTGGGAGAAACCGCAAGAAGAAGCGTTTCAGTTGCTAAAGCATAAGTTGTGCAACGCGCCAATCTTAGCATTACTGGAAGGAACCGACGACTTCATGGTATATTGTGATGCATCTCATCAAGGTTTGGGTTGCGTATTGATGCAAAGAGACAAGGTCATAGCATACGTGTAACACCCGTAAATGTATAAGGTAAGTATTTTGTCTCCTTTAATGCATTAATCTCATTATGTATGCGTATGTGCCTTTATGTGCATTTTATGATCATGGGCTATGTAAAAAGTCATGTATGGAATTACCTTCTTTAATCATCCAACCTTGTGATCATTATCGTTTTCGGCTAAGTTTCGGGCCGAGTTGAGAGGCCGGCGATTGTGCCCGCGATTGTGCCTTGGCACCATCGCGGAGGGCACTATCGCCTAGTTTGTACCGTGGGCTGGAATGTCCAGCGATTGTGCCTCGCGATAGTGCCCTGTCACTATCGCCAGGGGCACTATCGCCCAAAGTGTACCGAGAGCGGGGGAAGCTCGCGATTGTGACCCGCGATAGTGCCCAGGGCACTATCGCCGGGCACTATCGCCCGCGTGGCCAGTATCCTGTTTTTATAGGAGTTAATGCTTCATTTCTCACTCATCACTTTACAAAAAACGGGAGCCCTCTCTCTTAGGCGATTTTTAAAGGTTTCAAGCACATACTCACTAAATTCTAGGGTTTGGGTTGTTGAGAGCATTAAGTGCTCATTCAAGCTTCTTTCAAGTGTCCCCATTGAAGTATCATTCAAGATCCTCATCTTCTTGCTTTCCAGTCTCTTCATCTTCAAAAGCTAGGGTTTCATCTTTTCTAGGTTTTTGGTCAAAAACCTAGATAGTGAGTTTACTAACCTTTGTTAAAACTAGATACACATCATATTCTTCTATTGTTGTTATTTGTCTCCATATGTTCAAGTATTTGGGTTTTAGTTATGAAGAAATGTGGGGAAGGTGATTATGTGGGAAATGCCATGAATTGCCTTGTTGTTTGGATGCTTGGGATTTACTTCTTAAATGTGCATATTGGATATTTTGGCATGATTTGGGTTATATGTGGTATAATAGATGATAAACTCTACTTGGAATGCATTTTAATGATTGAATATCTAAACATTGGTTATGTTGGAAATTGGGCCTTATAGTGGATTTATGTGTTAGGATGGTAACATTGTACCCATGGTTGGTATCGAAATGTTTTGTTAAGGTTGTACACCACAAGACCTCCTATATGATATGTTGGACGAACCAAGTCAGTAGACACTAGGAGGATGTAGTCTTGGGCGCCACTGTGATGGTATGTGCCTAGACCTCCGCCATTCGGGGTAATGCCATGGTTGTAGTCCTCGGATGTGCCGGGCCTTTCGGATGTCCCTTGTTATAGGACATCAAGGTATATCGACTCTTTGGGTGGAACTTGATTGGTGCTATAGGTCTCCCCTATTGACTCCACATTTGTTGAACTATGGTTAACTGCTGATAAGAACTGTAACTGTACATGCATGCTTATAATTGTTCAACTCACTAGGCTTTTTGGCCTAACACTTGTCTTGGTGTCGATGTGTATCTCAGGTTCTAGCGGCGCCGGTTCTAAGCAAGTGTAGTTGCCTTGGGATGAGAGCTTGGGGATTTTGCACATGGACGCGTTATACTTTTGGATATAGACCGTTTGGGTTTATAGATGACAACCCTTTTTGTAATCTCTTTTCTAGATGTAGAAATTAGATTAGTTGGTTGTTGTTTATTGTCCGTTAAATTACAATTGTGATTAAACAGGTTGTTCATTTTATATTCCCCACTTTGGGAGGCTCTTGCTATGGCAATTTTCAGTATACCTTATGTCCGATTTTTTCGGCTTTTTGTTATCCCTATTTTTAGGGTGTTACAATACGCATCAAGACAACTTAAAGTTCACGAGAAGAACTATACAACCCACGACCTAGAACTTGGAGCGGTAGTATTTTCCCTTAAGATTTGGAGACATTACTTGTACGGTCCAAGTGCACCATCTTCACTGATCATAAGAGCCTTCAGCATATTCTAGACCAGAAAATGCTTAACATGAGACAAAGGAGATGGGTAGAACTACTCAGTGATTATGACTGCGAGATTCGATACCACCCAGGTAAGGCCAATGTGGTAGCCGATGCCTTGAGTAGGAAGGGAAGGATGAAACCTTCATGGGTACGAGCATTTTTGAAGCACTTGTGCAAACAAGTCTAAAAACTCAAATTCTCGAAGCTCAAAAGGAAGGACTGAATGTAGAAAATTTGAAGGATGAAGCCCTTCATGGTTTGGAGCTTAGAATAGAGACTAAGGCTGATGGAGTACGTTACTTCAAGGATAGAGTTTTGATTTCAAGGATCAACAGTTTACGAGATATGATTTTGGAAGAAGCCCATAAATCTAGGTACTCGATTCATCCAGGAGCGGATAAGATGTACAATGATTTAAAGGAATATTACTGGTGGCCAGGGATGAAGAAAGATATTGCCTTATACGTGGGAAAATGCCTAACTTGTTCGGTGGTCAAAGCTGAACATCAGAAACCATCAAGGTTGCTGCAACAACCCGAAATCCCACAATGGAAATGGGATCAGATAACTATGGATTTCATAACGAAATTACCCAGAACTACTAAAGGGCGCAACTCAATTTGGGTAATCGTGGATCGGTTTACGAAATCTGCACATTTCCTACCCATTCGGGAAGATGATAAGATGTAGAAGCTTGCTCGAATCTACATCAATGAGATTGTCACTCGTCACGAAATACCTATTTCTATTATCTCTGATAGAGATAGTTGTTTTACGTCATGATTTTGGCAATCGCTTTAGAAAGCTCTAGGTACACAATTGAATTTGAGTACTGCCTATCATCCGCAGGCTGACGGGCAAAGCGAATGAACGATTCAGACCCTACAAGATATGCTTCGGGCATGCGTGATAGATTTTGGAGGGAATTGGGATACTCACCTATCTCTGGTGGAGTTTTCTTATAACAACAACTATCACTCTAGTATTCAGTGTGTGCCATATGAAGCCTTATATGGACGTAAGTGTCATTCGCCACTATGTTGGTTAGAAATTGGAGGTAGACAACTGACTAGGCCTGATATTGTCCAAGAGACTACTAACAAGATCTCAATCATCAGGGACAGACTTAAAGCAGCCAGTGATCGCCAGAAAAGCTACGCGGATAATCGTAGGAAACCTTTAGAATTTCAAGTTGGTGATAAAGTGCTTCTAAAGGTATCACCCTGGAAAGGATTGGTACGTTTTAGTAAAAGAGGTAAATTAAACTCCAGATTTATTGGACCATTTGAGATCACCGAAAGGATCGGTCCAGTAGCTTACAAACTCAAATTACCTTGGGAATTGGGTGCTACCCATGATACATTTTACATGTCAAATCTTAAGAAGTGTCTAGCTGACGATACACTGATCATACCTCTAGAAGAAGTTCAGATCAATGATAAGTTGCACATCATAGAAAGACCGATTGAAATTATTGATAGAGAGATTAAGAAGCTCAGGCGAAGTAAGATCCCGATTGTTAAGGTCCGTTGGAACACTAAGCATGGGCCCGAATTCACATGGGAACGTGAATATTTCATGAAACACAAGTATCCTCACCTCTTTGCTAAAGAACTAGTTAAGAATGGGAGTCCTTGAATTTCGGGACGAAGTTCTTTTAACTGGGGGAGGATGTGACATTCGTCAGAAATACCTTCCAGGTTAGTACTGAACTGTATGTAGTAATAAAAATGTGTTTCATGTTAGAAATATAATTTAGGTTATATCCCTAGAAAAAGTCTAGGAATAATACTTGGTATTCACTTAAATGAGTGAATTATCCATAAATCTCATGAAATGCCAATTTTTAACAATTTATATAAATAAGTACATATTATATAATGCATATATATTTTTGGTTTTTATGTACACATATATATATATATACTTATAACCTTAAATAATAAGTAGGATGTATAATACAAGAATTATACACCATAATTATACACCATAATTATACAATACACTTTCAAAATTCAAATTTATACAATAATACATTATACCCAATAAAACACTTAACCTACTCTCTCTCTCTCTCTCTCTCTCTCTCTCTTCCATAACAGCCCCCATCACCTCACTCTCTTCCTAAGTATAAATAAGACACTTCTATTCTCATTTCCACCCATTTCACAATTCACTCTCTCTCTCTCACTCACTAACCTCTCTCTCTAAACTAAATCCTCTCTACTCCTCTCTACTTTCTCTTCATTCTCTCAAGAACATCATCCATCTTTCATCATCTTCATCAAGAATTTAAGGTATTCTTCTAAAACAAACCTACATCTTCTCTTCTTATTACTTTCTTTTAGATGTTATTCTTCTTTTTCATATTGTTATTCCTTTTATTATCACCTATGAGTCTTAATGTTTGTAGATGTATTCCCAATGACATGATATATGTTCAAAAAGGGAATAACATCCATGATCAAACCAAAGTTAAGATCAAATAAGAACTTGTAAAAGTTCAAGTTTACTTTCATGTTTTATATACACATTTTCTTATATGGGTTTTGCAAAGGATGCATGAAATCATTTTTATAGTAAAGAACCTACTTTAAACTTCATGATTTTGGTTTAAACACTTCATTTTTCGTAACAAAAATCAAGCTAAAAACTTGGTTTAAACAAATATCACAAAGGATCGAAAGATCAATTTGTGAAAAAGTTTTGACGAGATAACTTGTCTAGCATGCATGCATATAGCTTGTGTGAGTAAAAGAGAGTTTTTAGTCTGAAAATGTTTGATTTGATCTTTCCAAAAACGTGGCTAAGCAAAAAGAATAAGTCATAAAAAGGACCATGGAAAAAGGATGCAATATTTTAAGTTTACTTCTAACAGCAAGCTGTCAGATTTTTCCACTGACTTTGCAAAGCCATATCTCACTCAAAAATAATCCAAATAAGGTGAAGTTTCTTCTGGAATTTAATTTTATGTGTTAAGATTCGAACCCAACTGGAATCACTGAAAACTATTAAGATTTAGACCACCAAAAAGTTGTTACAACACAAGTGTGCAAACAGCCAAACTTTCTGTTATACACCTGATTATGGACTGTTTTGATGGACCTATATATATACCTCCAAAAATTATGAAACCTATGCCAAAAGTTTCCTAACTCAATGTTTTATACTGGGTAAAAATTTCGTGACCAAAGGAACTTTGGAGGACATCTGATTATGGACACAAAATGACAACCATTTCTGGACAGCAAGGTCAATTTTCTTACTATTGTTAAAAACTAACATTTGAACCCTTTTCATCATTTCATGTGATGAAATTGCGGTATATATTATATATTTAAGTTAATCTGACCTATATTATATACGTATATGCAATTTACATTTTAACTTTTGCCTTTTTAAACCCTTTTCATCATTTCATGTGATAAAATTGCGGTATATATATACGATATAATATATATTAACTTTTTATTTTAGACCCTTTTCGTCACTTGTTGTGACGAAATTGAGGTATCATCAATCTAATATATAATTTATATATATATATATATATATATATATATATATATATGTTTTGACTTAAAGTAATAAGGCATTTTATGATGATTTGGATAACTAAGTATTATCAAGACCTGAGGTTTAAGCATAGAAACTTACTAATGTCCTTACGATTCGTAGAAACGCTCACGGGAATGCAACCAATGATAGATCATTGGTTGCATTTCCCGTGAGCGTTTTTGGATATACCATCACATTTCACAAGTGAGTATTCACAACCTCTTTTTTTACCGCTTTTAAACGTTTTGGGGTGAAAAACATGTTTACTATTGCAAATGTACTACTATCGGTTGACTTGTTTCTTGACATGTCTACAACCGATATTTTATATTCCACTTTGTGGATATTTCTAAGGAAATTAAAGGGCAAAATGCCACTACTTTCAGAATTTTTGTGATCTCACCAACTACTGCAGTAGTTGACCTCGTTTTTGACATGCTTTTCAGGTGCAGGAACATAAGCTTGCATTAGGATGATGATTGTGTGTGGCAGCAGCATGCATTAGTTTTCCTTGTCGTTATTTCCCCGTTTGTAAAGCATTCAAGACAATTTGTATAACTTTTTAAATTTTATGTAATTTCTATGGTGGATGTTGTTTATTTACCTTATGCTATGAAACCCTTACCTGTACATCCCGTGTTTCCGTTTTAGCGGGGTGTGACACCCGCGATTGTGCCCAGGGCACTCTAGCGTGCACTGTCACCAAGACTGTACCGTGGGTACAACCCATGCGATTGTGACCAAAGTCACTCTCATCGGGCACTCATGGCCCGTTCGTACCGAGAGCTCATCCCCTCCTGCGACATTGCCCTCGACGACAGTGACAATGTCACAATCACAGGGCATAGTCGCGCCATGCGTTCCGAAGCCCGAAAGTTCCATTTTTCACACCCGAATTCCCCCGACACTTCCATCGACCAGGATTAGATCATTCCTTCACAATCCTTTATACTTGTAAGCCATAAATCGCTGAACGGGTTATCTTTACTTGTCGAAATTTACGGGTGTTACAATCCTCCCCACCTTGGAAATGATTTCGTCCTCGAAATCTAAACTTTGATATACCAACTGATGAGTGATCTTCTAGGCTTCACGAGACATAAGGTGTTGCTAACGAAATGAGGATCTACCAACAACTTGCCATAACATAATTTAGACATCTTAGCCAAACAATCATTAGTCTCTGCATCCCCAACACTCATTACCAATCAAGCAGACATCAGTTCAGGGGCATCACACCTTTTCCTTTCGTAAGGCACCCCCATATAACCATCATGTTAAGGGCCATAAGGAGAAAATCCACCTCAATCATAGACAATGCTTATAATTCCAAAGTCTTTCGCCTGAAAGGCTTAGACGAATTGCTTACCCATCAAACTTGTGACTATTCCTTGTTTTCTCATGATTCCATGGAGGGTCTTCGTACTGCCAATCACTGAAATATTCGTAGGGTATTCCATCGGTCTCGTGTCTCCAGGTAGACCCCGTTATGATCACCGGTTCAAAATACCATGGTTAAGAACAACCCTAAAGGATAGTCTTTCGACCTAAGCATTGCCTTCTATTACTAGACTCTCTAGCAAGGCCACAACATAGGGATATCTCCTAATTCTCTAAGTTCATTCTTGGAGCAACAACTGATTTCTTCTTATCTTTCGCTCTAACAAGCTACATGAAAGTCTACCATACTTAGCATAAGACATCAATCTCAAACTTAAGGCAAAAATCCTTATCACAAATCACTTAACAAAATCACTATGGTCTTCCAACCCATTCTTAGAGTCAACAATCCTCTTTCTCCTCGTTACAACCCGTACGGGCATCTACATTCTTAGTCCCAAAAGTCTTCGGATACAACCTGTCCCAAAACAACGTTAGTCCCAAACTCTTGCCTAGAAGGTTTTATTGGGCTCTTAGTCGACTGCACATCAACCCATATACTTGGTTACAACCGACGTAGCATCGGTTCTGCTTAAGAAGTGATTCAGGCCTAACACTCTTGAGGGTGTCTATTCTTCCAATGCATCAAAATCTTAAGCCTATGATTTGTTGTTCTGCAAAATCATAGTAGCCTCGAATAGTCCGATTCACAGACGTTATAAATTTCTTGAGAAACTAAATCAATGGAACCCTCTAAACGTCACACAAATCTCACTCGCAAGGTACAATCGACTATTATCCACTACTTTCCCTACCTACTCACTCGCACATACCTTACTCGTAAGTTATTGAGCTCATCATACAAGGATCAAGGCCACGAACTCGTCGGCTCGTACTCAGATGTGGGGGAGGAGAACCAATGATCCTAGTTATACTTATTCACTAGGATTACATTTATGGTCCATGGCCAGTATCCGGTCCCACATAACCGTACCAAGTTTCCTTCTAAGGGCCCAATGTCTCAACTAGTTAAAAATGCCAAATAGGAAATAACTATCCCATAAAAACTGACTCAGAAATTACATCACAGGGTCAATGGCAGATGTTTGACTCCAAGAGCCCGCACCTTAAGGCCCTTGATGACCCCATGACTAATCCTGGTCCCAACAAGGAAACAACCGTCCCATTTAAAATAATAAAGACTCCTACGCCTATGGATCCATTGCATTACAGTCTATAACATTACATGACTCCAATTGATGACCAAAGCACTCAAAACATGTAATTCCCAAATGATATGTATTAAACGCAACAACATACTCAAACTCCACAATTGGACTATTAAAACTGAACAAATGTCCCAAAGACTCATCTTAATCAAAACCAAGCCAAAAACTCAACAATTTACTAGACCGTAAAATAAAAGTCAGTGTCAACAATAAACACGTTTAACCAATGGTTATGCAAAGTCAACGACCAAAAGTATGATTAACCCAAAACTCGTCATTGATTGAGACAAACCATTTTCCAAAGGAACTCATACCCTTATATTTTCCAAAACGCCTCATAACACAATAATATGCATTTTCAAACGGTTTATAAGATCAAATACACTAAAAGGACACTTATGGCAAATGACTTCCATTTTTACATTAATTCATCAAAAGAACCTATTAAAATGATTTCCTTATTAAAATTCCCCAAAAACCCAAATGTGGCATTTTACATTGTTTATAAAATCAAATGTATCCAAAATGTAAGTTTCACCAAATAAATAACACATTTGATAAACACCAAGTAAAACACTTTGATACTTCAAAATGGACATTTTTGGCATGTACAAAGTTTTCATAGATCAACTTGAACTCACCTTGATAGATTAAGTTAAACCTAGCTTTCCAAATCAATCACTAGCTTCCAAATGGTGAATATTTTAGATCCACAAGCAAATCCCACCGAGGAAACTTCTCAAGACTAATAATTAAATCAAAGAGACATCAAACATTAACCTAAACTTCTAATCCACAAAAACCCAAACATAGATCTCAAAAAGCTCAAAAGACTTACCTTTTCAAACTTGCAAGATCTAGGCTGAAACCTTGAAATATATAAGTTTCATCTCCTCCAAAATGCTCCCAAACATATTCTCCACCTTAAGGAACCACAAATCTAAGACATGGATGGAGGAAAAGGATAGGAGATGAAGAATGCTCAAAACCTTAACTTATAGAGGAAAGAGATGAAGAGGTTACCTTACAAAAATACTCAAGAATACTTCAATAAGCTTCATCTATATTTATCTAGCCTTGAAAAGCTTAAAAAATCAAGAACATAGCAAAAAGAATCGGCCTCAATCGGAGTTGAGATGAAGAAGATATGAAGATATGAAGAAATGAAGAAAACCCAATAAAATGCGTATTTACAGTTCCAGTCGCCCACGCGAGTTTCAAGTTAGTTCAGCTAGCGTGAAACTTGCCCGATAGAATTTTGGGTTTGCATCAAGGCAGTGCCCAAAGCAAGTTTGAGTCTAGTTTGGGGCTAAGAAACTCATGTGAAAGTCGCTTGGTCATTGTTTTGGCCATAACTTCTTCGTTTTAGCTCCGATTTTGCTACGGAAAGAACAGTTGGACTCGTATTTGAATTATTTATCCAACAAGACTATAAAATCTAGGATTTAAGCCCAAAATCCTATTTCCTCTCTCTCTTAAAAGATTGAATTATGTACTAACTCGAAATCATACTTACCCAGAAATCAGGGTGTTACACATCAAATCTTCTAATCTCATAGGGATTTAACGATAGACATAATATATATATATATATATATATATATATATATGGGGTCATTAGAGGGAGAACTTGGTATTTTGTGAGATCTTTAAGATCCAATCTTAACCACAAATCAAAGGTTAAATTAGGAAATTAATAATTTTGGTAATTTTAACTTAAAATTTTAAATAAAGGGTATTTAATGTATTTTAGAAATATTATCTCTTATCTTCTCCTCTCCCTTCTCCAATCTGACGTGAACATTCCGCTGTGATACATGTTTTTTTTAAAGGAATAGAATCCAGGCAATATTATAAAAAACCACAAGAAAAATAACAAACCAGTACAACGTTGACCAACGCTAACAAAACCAACCAACATGGTCAACAAACACAGCCAAGAAACAAACAACCAAAACAAACAAAGAGTGATCGACGCAAGCTGCATATAAAAGAAAATGCACACGCAAACGAAGACCCACATCAAAGAAGGAACACCAAAACTGTAAATCAGCTACCATCCAAGTGCACATGATTCATCTTAGAATGATTCCTCTAAGTCCCACGAAGCAGAACACTATCACAAATCACCTTAACAAGTTAAGGAATAGTCCGAGACTGATATACACTTAATACACTCTATATACATGTTGTGATACATTATTACTATGATACATTCTATGAACATTAATGTGTACACCTATTATCGTTTTCAGAACTAAAACAATCTAAGATTAAAACCGAGAAGAAAAAAATTCGGAAACAACATAATTTATTGTTATTTGTTTAGTAAATGATTAATGTTACTTCTTAATAAAACTAATTATTACTTTAGGAAATAATAAATTAAGGAGTACTTTACTTGGTTTGAATGTCAATAATGATGATTAGGGAATTTTTAGAATATATGATAACCCAATTATGATATAATCAATTCCATTGATTTGATGAGTTTAATAATAATAATAAAAAAGAGTAAACTCCAATTTTGATCCTCGACGTTTGTTGCTTTCTTTGAAAGTGGGACCCGTGGTTTCATAATTCAAGTTTGGTCCTCATAGTTTGAATTTTACTCTGAAAGAAGGAGCTGGCCACTATCTCCATTAAAAATATCAGTTAGAGGCAGGGGAAATTCATCCAACCATATTTTTGTCCCCATTTTACACTTTCTTTTTGTTTTTCCTTATAATTGTGAGCAATCGATACACAAGGACCAACTAAGTAATTAACTCTAATATATACATATGTGCTATGTATGTGTATATATATCTATGGTATGTATGTATATATATATATATATATGCATAAAATAGGGACCATCGTCCCCAACATCCCCAAAACACAGTGACCGAAAAACATGGTATCCTCTCTCTCTCTCGTCTCTGTCGTTCATCGATTAAGTCATGCTCGTTTCCTCGTAAAAAATAGTGGGTTTGGGTGGGGAGTTTCACCAAAAATGTGATGGAAGGTGTGGCCGGATATGGTGGTAAAAAACATCGAGGTGGAGGGGCTATTAATCAACGAGGTAGAGGGGCCGTTAATCACCACCAGCACCAACCGTGATCCCACCCATCACCACCATGAAACTACATCGTGAAACTACCATCGTCCCCATGACCACCGTAACCCACGACCACAGGAACGAAACCACAAGGTGGGTGTCTTGGTCCATGTTTGGGTTTGTTTTGGTCCCTGTGTGTTTTTTAAGTTTCATCCCTGCATCCTAATTTCATAACTTGGTCCCTGTTTAGGTTTGTTTTGGTCCCTGTTGAATTCAAGTCACTATATTTTAGATGATCTTTCAGATTATTGATAGGGTTAATTCCTTACCCCTATTTACATCACATTTTTGTACACATTTAATGTCTTTTTTGCATCCTTTTAAGTCCTTTTGTTCTCTTTTTAGTTAAATTACTTATTTAATGGAGTTTGTATGTGTTTTGAACATTCATGAAGTAATTAGATTAAAATGTGCAAAAACTTGCCACTTATGGAACTTCCTATATATTACTGCAGATTACTACATGATGCCGAAGTATGTTGGAGGATTTTGGGCCGGTGATTTTGGACCGTGGGCTTCCTTATTGGACTTCATTCTTGGACTGTTGTAAACTAACTTTTGGGCCAAATGTTTGGCCATTTGCTTTGGATCGATACTAGACAATATTTTAGGCTTTTATTACTCTATTTTGGGCTTTTGTTAAACTAAGTTTTGGGCTTTGGTTTTATTTGGTATTGTCGGCCCTTTGCCCATTACTAAATACTATAAGTTAGTGGTTTAGGCTTAGTTCCAAGGACTTCTTTCACTAACCATTTTACCACACTTTGGTAAATGGTTTAGTTACCTTCCTTTCTTTGTCAAAAATCAGTTTAGAGGTTTGCAACTTTCGGCCTTTGTGGAAGTTGCATAATCGGCTGAAGTTTGGCATATTTTGGTTCTAATTATTAATCTCAAGTTTCGTTAGTCGATTATTGCAAGTTCTTCCTTCTTGATTTCACCTATTCGAATCACATTTAAGTTCTCATCATCTTTGCAATTCGATCATTTGTGGTCTTAAAATTGGATCCAAAAATCCATCAAGAACCCAAAACAAATGTCCAAGGTGCAAAAAATGTTATCGATTAAAACATGCATTGTTATTTGTTTAATTCGTTACTTGGAGCACAAGTTTCCCTCCCCTCTCTTGTTATTTTCTTCTAAGCTTTTATTTTATGTGTTTATATTATTGCAATTTAATTCCCGTACCTTATTTTCATCGCATTTTTATGAATCACACTTTACTTTCTTGCAATTTAATTTATCGCATTTTATTTCTCGCACTTTAAGTTATTGTTATTTATATTCCATTGCGATTTAATTTTAGTTGTCTCTCAAGAAAGTCGTCACTTGCATGGCAAGTTTCCTTTCTCAATTTTTAGTACTTATAATTTCTTTAATGTATTTTCCATCTCCATTAAATTTCAAGTTTTTATATCTTTTATTAAAAGAAACCAAGCTATGACATGCTGACAACCTTAGCTTGGGGTGTGAAGTCGAGTTAAGATTTAAGCCATTAAAAACGTAAAGAGGTGTATTAATATAGTCTTGTCGTTATTTAAATCAGATTATAAATATTTCATTGAAGATTACATTTAATTAATTGACAACTAATTATTTGTATGAAAATGTGTTGGCTTTTCAGAGGTCACTTAAATATTAAATCTGAGATAACGTAAGTTTGCTATAATATCTTTTTTACCGGATTACTTGTTTTTATCGTGACAAAACTTTACACCCTTTGCTTCTTTATATAATTGATTTTTCTGTAGTTGTTAATCTAACACCCAACCAAAAAGATTTCTTTGAATTCGCCATCTGAAGCTGACTTTTAAAGATTGGACTTTTGAGAAACTGTTGCAAGCCTTTCCCTGTGGGATCGATATTCGATACTTTGTACCATTATTAATTGTTTGAAAACGACAGTATGTCGAGATGCATACTTGCATCATGATCTATTTGCACGCTCAATTTGGGGTTGCATAAACCTGACAACAAGTTTTTGGCGCCGTTGTCGGGGAAAACACGTCAATAGTTTTTCTTTTTAAAGTAAAGTTTTTAAAAGTTAGTTTTTCTACCACCTTTTTCAGAAAATCCAGTGTATGCCAAGATTGTCTCACGGAGAATTTTTCCAACTTGATCCTGATATTGAAAGAACTTTTAGACAAAGAAGAAGAACGTAGAGAGCTGTTTCAGTTTTAACCTCTTCAACAATGTCTGATCGCGATTACATGACGGATGATGAGGAAAACCTCGAGGGCAATCCTAGAAACAATTATAATAACCAACCAAGAAATAATCAGATTGAGGAAGAGCAAAATCTTTTTCAGCTCGCAAACTCTAAAAATGGAGGTATTCTGGATTATGCTATTCCTGTCTTGACCCAATTGCATTCAGGAATTCTTAACCCCACTATTATTGCTGTCCATTTTGAACTTAAGCCGATAATGTTTCAGATATTGCAGACTAACGGCCAGTACCCTGGTTTGCCATATGAAGATCTTCATTCTCATATGAGGTCTTTCATTGAAATCATAGATTCTTTCCTGATTCCTGGTGTACCTGGCAATGCTCTAAAACCTAAACTTTATCCATACTCACTAAGAGACAGAGCAAGGTCTTGGTACAACTCTTTACAATTAGATTCTGTGACTTCATGGAACCAAATGGCAAATTTTTTCCCCACCTACGAGGAATGCTAAGTCCAGAATGAGATTTGCACTTTTTAAGAAATGGACGATGAGGCAGTTCCTGATGCATGGGATAGGTAAAAAGAGCTGTTAAAAAATGCCCACACCATGGCATCCCATACTGCATACAGCTAGAGACGTTTTACAATGGTTTAAACACTGTTGCAAAACAAATGCTTGACGCTACTGCAGGAAGTTCTTTTACAACTAGTACCTACAATGAAAGTTACGAGATACTTGAAAAGATTTCCAAAAACAATAGACAATGGTCTAACCCACGCGCAACTGTACCTAGGAAAACACCAGGGGTATATGAGGTTGATGCTTACACTACTTTGACTGCACAACTTACTAAAACGACTTCTTTACTAAAAAATCTAACTGCCAATCAAGTTGTGCAATCAAATGCCACTCCCTCTATCCCTAGTACTGTTAACTCTGTACAATGTACCTACTGTGGTGAGGGTCATTCTTTTCAACAATTTCCTGGAAATTCGAAGCAAATAAGCTATGTCAGTAACAACAAGAGTGGACCTTTTTCTCAAACTTACAATCAAGGATGGAGAAATCATCCTAATTTTTAATGGAATAGTCCAGCTCTTAATCCACCATTGCCAAAACTTCAAGGGCAATCAAACCATCAGTCACAATAGCATGGGCAGTCCAATTTTCAATCATAAGGACAATCCCATTTTCATCTACAATCACACCACAACTCTCAAAACAGCTAACCGGAGAATTTTCAAAATCACCAACCTTCTTTCCAACATAAAACCAACCATCTTGTTGAATCATCTACTTCCTTGGAAGCTATGATGAAAGGGTTTGTGACCCAAACTCTGACTTCTATCAAGAATCTTGAGACACAAATGGGTCAAATGGCTTTGGAAATTAGGAAAAGGCCAACATGCTCTCTACCCAGTGACACTGAGATACCTCATAGGGCTGGAAAAGAGCATGTTAAGATTGTAACTTTAAGGAGTGAAAAGAATTTACCAGAAAACACCCTAAAAGAGTAAGAAAAACCAAACAAAGCAGAGCCTGAAAAGAATCCCAATGAATCAACTTCTGTTACAGTACCTTTAGAACAATCATGTGATACCACTATGCCTAAAAGCAAGGTTGGGCCCATTAATACTACATTCATTCCAAACAGGCCAGACTTTCCAACTTTGTTTCCAAATGAACCCAAGGAAATCCTGAAGCCTAAGGATAGAACTGTTGTGGATGTGTCATAATCTGGTGACAGTCCCAAAGTTCCTAGTTACACCAAACCTTTAGAACTAGTTAAGATCACACCATCCACTGATAGAGAACCAGTTTTGCAACAACTTCCTGCACCTACTTTTCAAAAGACTACACCTCCTATTCTAGTCCCTCCCTATATTCCTTATCCCTAGAGGTTAAGGAACCAAAGGGAGGAATTACATTTTAAAAAGTTTTTAGATGCTTTTAAACAGCTGCATATCAACATACCTTTGGTGGAAGCCATTGAACATATGCCAAGTTATGCAAAGTTTTTGAAAGACATTTTGATCAAAAAGAAAAAGTTGAGTGAGTATGAGACTGTAGCTCTCACTGAAGGTTGTAGTGCTTTGTTGTCCAGTAAATCCCTCATAAGATGAAAGATCCAGGAAGTTTCACAATCCCACATGTTCAATGGGACGGAAGGAAATAGGAAAAGCCCTATGTGACTTAGGTGCTAGTATTAACCTTATGCTTTTATTTGTTTTTAACACTTTAGGCATAGGTGAAGCTAGACCCACCACTATTACTCTTCAATTAGCAGATAAGTCCATTGCCTTTCCCAAAGGAAAAAATGAGGATGTCTTAGTTCATGTTGATAAGTTAATTTTTCCAGCAGACTTTATCATCTTAGACTTTGAGGCTGATAAAGATGTCCCCATCATTTTAGGCAGACCTTTCCTAGCTACTAGAAGAACTCTGATAGATGTCCAACAAGGAGATCTAACCATGAGAGTCCAAGATCAACAGGTGACTTTTAATGTGTTTAATTCCCTTAAGTATCCTGGAGAGAAATAAGAGTGTTCTACATTGACCTTCATTGAATCATGGTGTCAATTTTTTTTTTTTGGGAGATCTGGGAATAGATAAGTCTGATAGTGAGGAGGATGATACAGATTTTGAGGATTTAGCAAAACCACAGAAACTGCTGCTTTTGAGATCTTAGAAAATGAGGATAGGAAAACCCTTGTTCCTTCCTTAGAATGTGCTCCAGACATAGAGTTGAAACAACTTCCCTCACATTTAAAGTATGTCTGTTTAGGAGATCCAGGGAAGTTGTCAGTCATTATTTCATCATCACTAGAATTTGACCAGGAGGAAAAGTTGGTCAACATGTTGAAGCTACACACAAAAGCCATAGGATGGAACATTGTTGATTTGAAGGGAATAAGCACTACTATTTGTCAACATAAGATCATTTTGGAAGATAAAGATTTCACTTCTATTGAGCCTTAAAGAAGACTCATTCTTATGATGAAAGGGGTTGTCAAAAAGGAAATTTTAAAATGGCTTGATGCTGGCATAATCTATTCTATTGCAAGTAGTACATGTGTCAGTCCTGTACAATATGTACCCAAGAAGGGTGGAGTTAATGTGGTAACTCATGAGAAGAATGAACTTATACCTACTAGGATAGTGTCAGGTTGGAGGATATGCATGGACTATAGGAGGCTTAACAAATCTACCCAAAAAGACCATTTCCCATTACCCTTCATTGACCAGATGCTATACAGATTAGCAAGAAAAAAGTTTTATTATTTTTTAGATGGTTACTTTGGTTACAACCAAATTGCCATTGCACCAGATGACCAAGAAAAGACCACTTTTACTTGTCCATATGGAACTTTTGCCTTTAGAAGGATGCCTTTTGGACTTTGCAATACCCCTGCCCCTTTTCAAAGGTGTATGATGTCCATTTTTCTGACATGTTGGAACACTCCATGCAAATTTCATGGATGATTTTTCTGTCTATGGGACATCATATGATCTTTGTTTACACAACCTTGAAAAAAGTCTTCAAAGATGTGAAGAAACATATTTGGTTTTAAACTGGGAAAAGTGTCACTTTATGGTTAAAGAGGGCATAGTGCTAGGGCATCTCATTTCCAAAAGAGGCATTGAAGTTGACAAAGCAAAGTTAAAAGTAATTGAAAAATTACCTGAACCAACAACGATAAAAGGAATCAGAAGTTTTCTGGGACATGCAGGTTTTTACAAAAGGTTCATCAAAGATTTTTCAAAAATTTCAAAACCTTTCTGTATGCTACTACAACAGGACCATGTTTTTAATTTTAATGAAGATTGTAGAAATGCTTTTCAAATTTTAAAAAAGACATTGGTCACTGCCCTTGTAATAGTAACACCTGATTGGTCTCAACCTCTTAAGATAATGTGAGATGCCAGTGACTGGCCTGTAGGACCTGTTTTGGGTCAGAGAAGAAATAAAATATTGGGAAAAGTCCAAAAACACCCAACGGACTTTATTGTTTGGAATGATGAAGTCCGTGGACAAATTTTTGGAACAAACAAGTCACTGGACTTTTTAAAACCTATTAAATAAATCCTTAGACTTTTCAAACATATCAAATAAATCCTTATTAATTTAAGATGGTAACTTGTAAAAAAAGGAAAACCTAAAACTATAATTTGAACGACGCTTCAATTTCTTCTCTTAAACCATCGGCCCATCATCCTTCATCACGCCAGACCCGCCGTACATCACCGTTCCCGTCGCCGCCTCATATCACAGTCCCCGTGGCCGCCGTCGTACACCACCAGTTCCCGTCGCCATCGCCGTACACCACCAGTCCCGTCGCCTACCATCTTCATCTATTGTTGCAGGTTCTGTTTGATACGATAAAAATTTTCTTAATTTTATTGCAAACTGATTCCTCTGTTTTGATACGATAACTGATTCCACAAGTTCGGTTTGCTTAATTTTCTTAATCAGTTTTCTTAATTTTCTTAATCAGTAAAATTTTACGGTAACTGATTCCTCTGTTTTGATACAATCCCAAACACCCCTTTAGTTGTTTTTGAAGACTAATGAAGCTACAACCAAGGGAATTTAAGTGTTGGTGGATCTTAAATATATTCATAGAGACGATCTCTGAGATGTCATTGAATCCAAAAACTGAAGGAGCTGGTGTAGTTTCTTATGTTAACGGTGGACACGTGCTAAAACATAGTGGGTTTATAGCTTTTTAATGTTATTGAAGTTAAGCTAAACACAATATCTTTATAAATTCATCTTGCAGTGAAATTATTTGATGTTATAAACCAAGTTAACAAAGCAATCAAAGTTTGAAGTTCATGACTATTAGACCTAAAAAAAGAGATGATGAACTCCCCCTTCTTTACTATAAAACTAGGAGTAACCCTATCATATCATCTATGCTAGTACAATCTGCATGTCTTAGTGGGTAAAAATATTTTTATCTTGATCGAATTTTATGTGATTGATCCATATTGATCATGTGTGTAGCGTGTAATAATATATATCGTGTACATTGAATTAAATGTTATATGCAGATAGGACTGATTCACATAATAACCGATTCCTCTGTTTTACGACTTTTTTAAGTTTTTGAAACTTTATTACACAGTGTTTACGTATAATTGTATATTTTTGCATAAAATGGTGACATTTTCTAATTGTATATGTGAATCGTGATGAGGTCATATTATTCTTATTTACAGGATGGCATCCTATTATAGTGATGATGCAAGTGATGATCCTAGCTCTGATATAAGTGATTATTCAAGTGAATGTATGTCAGATTCCTTATCCTTGGACCTTGAAGATGAAGATGATATAACCCACTTAAACAAAATAGTTGATGATCGGTTTTTAAATAAGCTTTGTACTGTAAAGACGATTAACAATGTTGAGTTAGACGTGGACGAAGATGATGATGATGTTGGAGATCAGGCTATACAAAAAGGAGTTCAATATCCGATACATGATCCTAATATTCCATGGAAGCTGATGAAGCCCATACTTGGTGAGAGGTATGAGAATCCTGGTCAACTAAAGGAGTGTTTGACAAACTATGCTGTGGCAAATGGCTACCAACTAGAGTATGTGAAAAATGATTCAGAGAGGCTACTTGTTACATGTGGAAAAGGTCAAAAAGAGCGCACATGTCCTTTTAGATTATGAGCATCTTGGATGCAAGAAGAAAAGTCATTTCAGATTAAAACCATTAATCGTAAGCACATATATAGTAGAGACTATAGTTTTGGATCCTTAGTGACACCAAATTGGATTGCAAAGCATTATGTCAGGGAACTCATCGAAAGGCCATTCATAAAAATTAAATATATACAACATGATATTTCAAAGAAGTTCATAGTCAAAGTTAGCAAGGGCCAATGCATCCGAGCCAAGTCTAGGGCACTTTTTGAAATTGAAGGCTCTTTGACAGAACATTATGGAAAGCTTTGGAATTATGGACATGAAATTAAGAGGGCCAATCCAGGATCTACAGTTAAGATGGACGTAAATTTAATGGCAGATGGAAGTAATGAATTTAGGAGATTCTATGTATGCTTCAAAGCACTAAGAGATGGGTGGATTAGTGGATGTAGGAAGGTTATTGGACTAGACGATTGTTTTTTAAAGGGGGTGTGCAAAGGTGAGTTAATATCGGCTATTGGTCGAGATGGAAATAATAAGATTCACCCTATAGGTATGTACATCTAAACTATACTTGTTATATTACTGTCGACTGTTTTTATTATTTGCTTAACTACTTACAATGTTGAATGCTTATGTAGCTTGGGCTGTAGTAGACGTCGAGAACAAAGAGAACTGGAAGTGGTTCATTGAACTATTAATAGAAGATATTGGTGTTATCGAAGGAGTAGGGCTTACCATCATGTTTGATCAACACAAGGTATGTTTGAAATATTAACAAGTGTATGTTTTATATCAATGTACAAATTTATGCACTATCATTCTTTTTATGCAACAGGGCATTGTTGAAGCTGTAAAAGACTTAGGACCATATTCAGAGCATGGGCAATGTGCAAGACACATATATGCTAATTTCCATAAAAGGTTTAATGGTGTTGAGTACAGGAACATTTTTTGGGCGACAACTACATCCACTTTCGAAGCAGATTTCATGTCACACATGGAAAATTTTAGGACACTGAATATTGATGCATATAATCACTTGATTGAAAGAGACCCTAATACCTGGTGTAGAGCATTTTTTCAACCCGGTAGAGCTTGTGAAGCTGTAGAAAATGGGATTTGCGAGTCATTTAATTCAATAATTGTTGATGCAAGAAGAAAACCCATAATCACAATGTTGGAAGAGATAAGGAAATTTGTTATGGAGAGTCATTACAAAATGTTAAGCAAAGCATAAGAATGGGAATCAGTAGTTTGTCCGACCATAAGGAAAAAAGTTAAAAAAATGGAGAGAGAATCACAGGTATGTTTATCTATGATGGTAATTTTATTATCTATGTTTGTCTATGATGGTAATATGGTCTTGTATGCTAATGTATTATCTTTGTATGTAGATATTGGTATGTTATCCCTAGTGGTGGGAATGTGTTTGAAACACGAAATGGTTACGAAGCAATGGTGGTGGATTTAGATGCTAGAAGATGCAATTGTAGACTGTGGGACATATCAGGTATTCCTTGTGTACATTCCATAGCTGCCATACACTTTATCGATAAGGATCTGTTGGATTATGTTAGTAAATGGTTTACTAAGGATCTCTTCAAAATGGCTTATGAGAATGCCATAAGACCATTGAATGGGAGCAACATGTAGACTCCAACACCTTACATCAAACCAAACCCACCTATGGAGAGAAGAATTCCTGGTAGACCATCTATGAAAAGAAAAAGATTAGAATCTGAGAGCCAAAGTACAAGAGTAACTCAATCTGGGAAGGCAATGACATGTAGAAATTGCTTAGAAACGGGGCATAATGTGAGGACTTGTAAGAATGAGAAAAAGGACCCACCACCTAAATCCGTTAAGCCAAAAGGTAGAACAAGAGTCAACATTCCAAAACTGACTACAACAAGAAGAGACAATAGAGGTGGGAGGATACCATCTTATATAGGTGTTTTTCATAATCCAATCACAGGAGAAACAATAATTGGGGTAAGTCATTATTTATTTTTCAGATTCAAATAACATTTTTTATGACCATTACTTACACTTCATCTTCGTCATTAAAGACATCATCAGGAGTGCCACAACCAGCATGGCCCGAAGGCATCCTACCGTATTCAATTTCAAATGAGGTTGTTGTAAACAATGAAGACCATGATGAAGGTGAGACTGCTGTTGTTGGACATCAAGAAGGGTTACAAGAAAGTCAAACAGTTGTATCTCCACAAATGAATGATGCGAATTATTCATGCCACGACCTTAACATAAATTTTAGGCATTACTTTGGTATATTTTAGTGCAACTTTGGTATATTTAGGCGCAACTTTGGTATATTTAGGCGCAATTTGTAGTATATTTGACGCAACTGTTGGTATTTTTTTGGCTCACCATTTGATATATTTTGGTTCAATTTTTGGTAAATTATGCCCAACTTTTGTATACATCTATTTATTTTTTGGATAGAACTTTTTTATGTTTTGGGAAGAGTAGCGAAAGTGGTATATTCGTTTCATTTTATAAATGCAAGTATTTTTTTGTTCAAAAAATGTCTAGAGACTTAATTATTCAAAATTAATTACACCACTACTGAAAAAAAATTATTAGTTGTGGTTTTTGCTTTTGAAAAATTCAGGTCATATTTGATGGGAACTAAAGTGGTTGTTCATACTAATCATGCCACCATCAAATATCTCATTTCTAAAAAGGATGAAAAACCTAGGCTAATAAAGTGGATCTTTTTGTTTGGAGGAAAAATCCAGGCAATTTTATAGAAAAGAACAAAAAGGATAAACAAATGATCAACAAGGGTCAATGTCCAAGGCTAAAGAAAAAACAAACAACGCCAAACCAAGCTACAAGAAGCCAAAAAGACATAAACTAATAGAGCTACAAATACTAGAGAAAGAAATAAAGTAATAAGCTCTCCAGAAAAGCCTCCAAAAAGAATCAACGCTCCAAGTCTAAGCATTAATCCTCTTCATTATAATTTCCCATCCTTCTTCTTGTCTTCCAAATTGCCAGCAGCATGACTATAGAAATAATCTCCTTAGCAAGATGAACCGGCGTACGGGACTCACGAGTAAAGATTCTTCGATTCCGTTCCTGCCATATATAGTAAACCGACGCCGAAAGAGCAAGCTTATGAACAAGTTGTTTCGGCTTCCTACGACCAACCCCCATAACAACAATGATTTGAGTCCAATTTTCCGGGAAACCATGCCAATCAACCTTCATCCTCACCATCCTCCACACCTCATTAGAGTAGCCACAACCAAAGAATAAGTGATCATCAGGGTCAAAACCTTGAAGACAAAGCGAACACTTCATATCAGGTGGTTCACTATTCCAAATTCGAACGTGATCCTGAGTTGGGAGACAACACATACAAGCCGTTCACATAGAAACTGCATGCTTCGGGATGTGTCCTTTAAACCAAACCGAACCATGCCATGGGAGCAACTCATGAGGACCATCCAGAGTCTTATAAGCCGTGTTGACCGAAAAAGTAACCATATCATTGTCCAAGTTTTTCCAGTAAAGGTGATCACGAACACCCTCTTGCAACGGTGGTATAACAATAAAGTGGATATTGTTACTACAAGAATTTGATTTGGAGATCATTGATAGGAAGGGTGTGGATAATCATGTAGCTGAACATTTATCTAGACTAGAAAAACAATACAAACCAATGCAAAGTGGTGACATCTGTGAAACATTCCCAGATGAAAGAATTTTGTCTCTCCAACATTCTACCATACCCTAGTTTGATGATCTTGTAAATTATTTAGCTTGCGGGATCATTCCCAGGGAGCTAAATAAACATCAAAGAAAAAAGCTCATTTTTGACTCCAAGAAATATATGTGGGATGACCCATTTTTGTTTAAAATATGTGTAGATCAGGTGATCAGGAGGTGCATTCCAAAGGAGGAAGTGCATCATTCTTACATCATTGCCATTCAGGCCTATGTGGAGGATATTTTGGAGGAAGTAGGACATCTGCCAAAGTTTTACAATCAGGCTTCTACTAGCCTACTTTAAACAGTAATGCTCATGATTTTGCGAGAAGTTGCAATGAGTGTCAAAGAAGTGGAAATATCTCTTAGAGAAATGAAATTCCCTTAAATGGAATTCTAGAAGTAGAATTATTTGATGTCTGGGGCATAGACTTTATGGGACCTTTTCCACTCTCCAATAAATGTGCGTACATACTGGTTGTTGTAGACTATGTGTTCAAATGGGTGAAAGCTATGGCTTGCCATTCCAATGATGCTAGGATTGTGGTCAAATTCTTACACAAGCATATTTTCACAAGATTTGGTACACCACGTGCCTTGATAAGTGATGAAGGCACACACTTCATAAACAACATGTTAGAAGAAGTCATGAAAAAATATGGCATCAAGCATAGGGTAGCTACTGCCTACCATCCCCAAACCAATGGATTAGGTGAGTTATCAAACAGGGAGATAAAAGGGGTTTTGTCCAAAGTGGTCAAACCCTACCGGAAGGACTGGGCCTCCAAATTGGATGATGCCCTCTGGTCCTATCGGACTGCCTATAAAACCCCTACTAGAATGTCTCCCAACAAATTGGTTTTCGGAAAAGCTCGTCATCAACCCTTAGAATTAGAGCACGAAGCCTACTGGGCTATCAAGGAACTCAATTTAAATTTAGATTGTGTAGGAAAGAAAAGATTGTTACAACTCAGTGAACTGGAAGAACATAAGAATCTTTCCTATGATAATGCCAAACTCTATAGATAAAATACAAAAAAGTGTCATGATAAAAAAATCATTTCAAAAGAATTCACTGAGGGGCAACAAGTCCTCCTGTTCAATTCTAGGCTTAAATTATTCCCAGGAAAATTGAATTCTAGGTGGACAGGACCATTCTAGATAGCAAGAGTTACACCCTTATGGTGTCATCGAACTTATAAATCCTGAAAAAAGTAACAACTTCTAAGATCAATGGGCAGAGGGTCAAACCATCTTATAATCCATTGGATATGAAGCATCAACATTCAGAGGTTGTTCAATTTGTGAGTTGAAAAGCTTGTTGATGACAAACTCCCAAAAAGTCCAACGTACATAAAATTTCAATTTATGATCAATATGTCTTTAAACCAAAATTTGTAACAAACTCAAATCTATGGTAAATCATGAATCTCGGTTTTGTAGTTTGTTATAACAAAAAAAAAAGATTTTTGGTTCCATATTTAGTAAGCTTTGAATTAAGATATTAAATGGGATTTAAAATATATTTTTTTTTTGACAAACATTGGTTTTAGGCTAAATTACCTTCATCATTTTCTTTTCAAAATAACAAAACCTAATAGGAACCGGGCCTCAAGTCTCTCTTAAGCAGATCTCGGCCCAACCTTCTTTTGTTGTTTTGGGCTCAAGAGCCGGCCCAACCTCATCCCTCTTTAGCCTTGCAAGAAATAAAAAGAAAACAAAAATACAATAATTTTTGGGCCTTTTTAACTTTATCCCACAATCAGGTACAACCCAAGTGATTGATGGGGGTAGATTTCAGCTACTAATATGATTTTAAGTATACTCTAATATCTATATTTTTTTATGTTTAATCAGATTATTAGGAGGACAGATCATCAACAACATTAAATGCAAACCGAAATTTTGGAGGGCGGGAAGTGACGACTTAATCGCATGCAGGCAACTGAAGGGACACTATGCTCAGACCCAATCATCTCATCGTCTTCCAGAATCTATGCAAACCCATGTGAGTTTCTTACCTTCAATATTTCCCTATGACCCTTAGCTGCTCTCTGTGACTTCTCCGTCCGAGGATAGGCAAGTACAAGGTTGTGGTCTCTGCTCGTACTTTGTCAAAGTCACCGACGACTCCCTCCTCGTACCCCTCCGCAGCATAAAAGACTCCAATCATCGTCCTTGTTCATCACTATGAGGCTTCGGTGACAGTCACAGGCACGCGGTGGAAGAATCACCAAGAGCCAATCGTGACTCAAGACCAAACCTATGACCCAAGAAGAAGGGTCGGCCATTGAGCTCTACGATAACTCCTCCTCCAAGTCCTCACAAGGAACTAACCAGGTCCAAAGGCATAATGCAAACCCACTTCGAACCCTTGCTGAGGCTGCATGGTCTATTGGCGATTCGAGTTCATCCCATGTTCCTCTAGAATCTGTAACCACCGAACCCTTTCACAAGGTATGAAACACCCTCTCACTCCCAATCTTAATATACCCATCTGTGAACCCCCTCACGAACCACAAGTCATTATTGGTGCCACTCTGCACCATACTATAAATCAGGCATTAATAGGTACTTAAGAAATTCTAGGTGTACCCACCTCCATTCTAATGACAAGCCTTGCACCCCCTGGATGCCTGTTATTGCCAAAAGTCATCCAAAGGAAGATTTAAGGTCGGTGTTGAGCTTTATCCAACTAAATAAAGTAACCAGGTGACAAGTCGTGCGATAAAAAATAAAGAGACAAGAGAATTGGTGACGCGGAAAAACCTCAACGAGGAAAAAACCGCGGACGACCAAGAAGAGTCGTCGAGCACTATGATCACCAAACAAGGGCGATGTCCTTAAGTAACAGTGTTTTACACGATAACTAGGAGTTACAAGTGTAAAAACTAGTATCAAATGAAGGTCGTGTATGAAACCCTTCGGTCGTGTGTATAAAACTGTGATCGTGTAGTACGATAGAGAGTGCTTGCGAGAATTCTTCGTGTAGCTTGTAATATCGGAGCTCCGGTGTTGTAGTTGTAGATGATGTGTCTGAATAAAGGATATATCTTAGATATTTATAGTCTTTGATCTTCATAAATGTGTCATTGAATCCTTTCGTAACGGTTGATGCTCCATAATTTCTTTAATGGCTCTGGTCGGTTATAGTCGTTGGTCTTTAAGAGCATTAAAACCTGCATTGAATAAACAAGAGACATACGTTGGGTTGTACGTTAGTGTAATCGTGGTCGAGGAACGCCTTGCGATGGTCGTGCGACTAACGCTCGACCGACATCTACAAAAGTGTCGACAAGTGTTATAAATATGTTTGGTCGTCAGGACCTTATCTTAATACGAGATCAGTTGTGTGTAAGATGCATTTGTCGTGGTCGTGTATTTTTGACCAAAACAGTTTGCCCTCAAAGTTTAAATTGAGGCGGCAATTTTTGAATTTTAAATTTTAATTTTTTTGACGAAAAAGTTGGTCGCCACGTGTCACTCGGGGGGAGAGGCTCTCGTCGCTTTAGAACCGAATCGATTCATTTCTAACTAGACCTAGGATGGTCTATCTAACACATGTGATATCACGGTGGCGTGGGGAACATGCATGACAGTTGTCAGGACAGGTGTCGAAAATCTGTCGATGCTTACGAAGAGTTGATCGACACGTGTTGACCATCGAGCGATTCACGTGATACGATTTTCGTGTATAAATAGAGATATCCAGGGATCATTTCCTTTTACGCCTTCGGAGTATTTTAGAGAGACATTTTCCTGTGAATCCTTGCCAAGTTTACAATATCCTTACCCAATTTAGTTTCGATCGAGGTTTTTTTTTGGGAAAGGGTATCCTGGGCCTTTGGCCCAGACTAATCCTTTGGCAAAGAAACCGAATGCGAAAGCATGCAGCCCTGAGGTTAAACCCAGTGGCCACAAAGTTACGAATGCAGGGAATCGAACTCGGGTTGAGCGCTATGAACTCCCCAGGTGATTACCGCTACACCACAAGCCTTGTGGTTTAGAGCGACTATATAAGGAATCGAACTCGTGTTTCGATCGAGGTTTAGAGCGACTATATAAGGTACGATCTTCATCACTTTCTTATATGTGATTCAAAACTCAAGCTAGAAAACCTAGGAGAAACTGGGATATACTCGGTTTGTCTGAGCTTAAAATTAGTTTGAGAGGATTAGCCATGTCGAGTGAACCTGGGAGCACGATTCAAGATCAAGATGATCTCAATTCCTTTAGGCGATTTGTAACATCACGGTTTTCAAAACGTCCAATCTCTATTTTAATCTCCAAAATTAATCATTTTAAAATCACCAAAATACGGGATATTAATTTTAGTCGAAACTTCGAAATGTACGCTTTAAAATATCGTTTTATAACCGCTACCAACCACATCGGTAAAATGTACAAGCAACCACAGGATTAAAGTTTACAACCAAAAAAAAAAGATTTACAATACTTTGAGACACTTCTACCCGATATAACTATATACATAACTACCAAAAGAACATTATGACATATATACCAAAAGATTGAGTTGTCAGCTTCTAATCAACTCCACGATCTACTTTTCCACGCACTTGCTCTTATCTAAAACTGATTTGCCAGAAAAATGTTAGATAATTCGGGTTAAGCATTAAAGCTTAGTGAGATAAATGAACTAATCATTATATATAGGAATTATAAATATATGTATATGGAACGGAAATATAACCAAGACGTTACACAACACATGGAACGAACTGACCGGAATATTATACCAACTAATACCGGATGGAGTATACGATTACCATACTCAAAAGGCCAAATGTCGTGAATCGACCATTTTCGGCAACAACTATCCATAACACGAGTTATTCAAGAAGTCATGTCAAAACAAATTAAACAAGACATAACTATCAGGAATTATTAGACTTTGCACCAACCCGCCCTTCCCCTTCCGGGTGTGCCAAAGTCCTATACTCATGCCCCTCCTAACCATTGGGCAAAGAGTACGGCAAACTGAATGTCTCACCGGCCTCCCCCTTCATCCGAGCTGTTGACATCCACCGTTGCTTCCGGCATACTACACAAAGTAGTACCCGTACTCCCGTCATAACAAAGAAACCGAAGAAATAAAACCAATGGAAATCCGGATCCAAAACCGACCGCCATCGTAGAAAGAATCACGTAATGGAAACGACTCAACCGAAACCAAAGACCATCCATCAAGATAATAAAATCACATGAAACAAATACACACGAAGGAAATGTATATATAAATATAAATACAATATATATTAACTAGTCATTTAACTCACAGTGCTACCGGAAGTCAATTCAGAAGCTACGTCCCAACTTCGTTATCCCACGTTGAGGTATCCTCCAAATACAACGAACATGTTTCAAATGATCCCTGGAGTGAGTTCAAAAAGTATCATGAGCTTTGGGCAACAAATACTCAAGATAATACCTTAACTAGTTAACTTTCTTTCTTGCATTTTCCATTACAGCCCTCTGTTTATCCCCTGTTTTGCCCTACTTAGACTCAAAATCACTTAATGACTTATAAATATGAAATAGTTTAGACTCTCATATGGTTCTGATGCAATTGACCTCATATCAATTGGATGTTTCTTTAATTTTATACAGATTTTACAACACAGCAGCTACAAGCTGTCAAAATTCAGCTTGACAGCCCTGTACAAAGTGCACTTTTAGCACATCTTAAAGCTATAATTAGGTTATTATGTCTCTATATAAAATAAACTAGACATTCATACCTTTTTAATTCCACTGGAATCACCCTTATACGATTTTTCTACGATTTTATACAATTTTTTCTAAAACAGTGCTGAAACATGACTTTCAAGTTCCAAACTAGCCATTTCATGCTCAATTCTATACCATATTGTACCAAATCCAAATATTTATCATGAAATAGCATAAACTTTATAAATACTCCAGAAATCTAAGCTATTTCCGTCAAAATCATCATTTTAATTACTTTGACCTTGATAAATCAAACCTTCATACTTTCATCCAAAAATTTAAACTCATTCTTGCAATTTTATTCGTCCTTTTTACCAAATAACCAAATATATATCATGATCTACTCAAAATAATAAGATATTAACAATTTAACATCAAACCCTAACCCTAATCTCCTTCAAATGATATAATACATGAACTAGGTCAAAGTTTGGAGCTTTATACCTTCAATCTCTTGTTTGAATCACCAAAAATGATGTTAGATCACCTCCAATTTTGTGAGAAATCGTACCTCCATCATCCCAGCAGTTGTAGAAGTGAATTGGGGTTGAAAATGAGGCAAAAATTGTGTTTTAACCTCTTAAAAATCGTACATATCCAGTTGGGTCGGGTTTGACCCGACTGGGTTGACCCAACACCCATTTTTAACCACTAAACACTAAAAATGGCATAACTTTTCGCTCGGAACTCCGTTTTCGATGTGGTTTTCGCCTACGCATTCGTAACGAGATAATGAACAACTTCCAACAAAAATATTTTAGAAAATACCTACCATTAAAAGCAGTTTTACATATTTGTGGACGTTATGCTTTCCTTTGAAATATTGTCGTTTTTGATTTTAAGCTCGAAATCCCGTAAAAATTTTCTGACACTTCCAACAACTTCCAATAGGTCAAAAACTTAGGGGGCGTTTGGTTCGCAGAATGATTTCTGAAGGAATGGAATCTGTCTAAGGAATTGGAATTTGGAAGGAATTAGAATGGAATGTTATCAGGTTTGACCATGTGTTTGGTTGGCACGAATGGAATGTAATCAGTCAAATGAATTGGAATATGTCTGTTTGGTTTGCAAAGGAATTGAAATGGAATTCTGAAAAATGACAAAAATACCCTTTCTTTTATTTTTTTTTTTAAATGCCGAGAGAGAGAGGAGAGAGATAAAGATATGAGAGAGATAGAGAGGAGGGAAAGGAGAGAGATAGAGAGAGGAGAGAGAGAGGGGAGAGGAGAGAGAGAGAGAAAAGAGAGAGATAGAGAGGAGGGAGAGGGGAGAGAGAGAGGAGAAATATAGGAGAGGAGAGAGAGAGGAGAGAGAGAGGGGAGAGAGAGGGAGAGAAGAGAGAGAGAGGAGAAAGAGAGGGAGAGGAGAGGGAGAGGAGAGAGAGAGAGAGGAGAGAAAGAGGAGAGAGAGGAGAGAGAGAGAGAGAGGAGAGAGAGAGAGGGTTTTTAGAAAAGGTAAGGAGGGTATTTGTGTCATTTTGAGAAAATCTGATAGAATGGAATTCAATTCCATCAATTTTAAGAAGGAATGACCAAATCCATTATTAAAGGAATTCATGGAATTCAATTCCATTCAATTGGTAACCAAACAGCAGGATGGAATTTCCAATTCCATCAGATTCCGGCGGAATCCAGCGAACCAAACCCCCCCTAGTTCTAAAGCTTAACATCTCATCAAAAACCTCTCGTTAGAGTGTTGTGCGCGTAGTTTCCCGAATTAGCAACATACTTTGTAAAACTTGCATAAAATGCAATCTACGCGTCTTTTTCGACATTCGTCACTTCTAGCACTTCATATTAACTTATTCAAATGTGTTCCAACCTTTACATCACCATTTAGATCATTCGTTCAAGTTTTGGGTAGATTTTTCCCATTTAGGCACTCTAGTGACTTACCCGATTTCCATTTAAGCAATGCACTTTGTGTTTTGAACCCTCTTATCATCTAATTATGTCATTTGTGAGGTGTTAGCACCAATCTTACCTCCTACATATCAATCCAACTATGGGCTCTACTTATAGCTCAGTATAACACTTTAACATTTTAGCAAATCCTGGGGGGTGTGGGGTGAAAGCCACACTACCCAGGTTCGATTCCCATGAGCGACATTTTCCTGAGATATCCAGACTCTGGGTTTGGTCCTTCCGGGTCGGGTCCGGGACCGGTTCGGGTGGGTCCAGTGTATGGGACCCTCTACCCTGTCGGTCGAGTTCAACCAAAGGTTGGGCCGGGTCGCAGCGGATTAGTGGGATTGCCCGTAATGGAGGCCCGATACCGCTGGAACGTGTGTGTGCGTTAACTTGTTGTTCAAAAAAAATTATCTTTTTACATAATTAACACATAAAGCATGTTTTAACATATAATACATATTTAGAATCATTAGTTAAGCATATTTAGGAGGGTGGATGTTACAAATTAGCACATATCCCTTTTACTGTGACCATAAACAGTCCGGGTCAGGTTTGTCCTGACATGTGTCTAGAGGGGTACTAATGATAAACACTCCGGGTCAGGTTTGTCAGGTTTGTTATCTATGAGTATCCCTTTAAAATAGGGTCCAAGTGGCCCTATTCGCCTCTGTCGAGGCTATTTATGATGACCTTTGGTCTAGCCCCGGGGCAACTTATGCCCCAATTTTGGAGGGTCGTCTCGGTTATCGAGCGACTCATGGAGGACTGGGGGTCGCCGTTTGACCTGAACGACCTTCTTAAGACGTACATGGTCAAGGTGGATGGATTCCACCGTTACAGTCTTTTCTCTAAGTATCGAGGTGATCGCACCTTGGTACTTAACATTGCGGTCAATGATCGTAAGTGGAAGACTAGGTACGTCTTTGTGCGTACAACATCACTAGGTCCAGACAATGATGTGCCTGAGACGTCCTAGAATACGTCGAGTGAGTATTTTCTTTAGTTTTGTCTTTGTCGTACGTTTTCTATCGATAATTGATTTATATCCAATAATTTCTTCTGTACTTTTGATTACAGCAATCAAGTTCGACGAGGTACAACCGAACAGCGATTCAGTGTACAAGAACACGCGTTTCTTGAGTTACAGCCAGGACGAGCGATATTTTTCTTCTCGTCATCTGGCCTACGACGACGAGGACGATATAACTTTCTTCAAGCCTCCTGAGGTCGAGGTCAAGGAGGTCGAGGAGGAGGAAGAAGAGGAGGAGGAGAATGAAGAAGAAGAAAAAGAAGAGATGGCTGGTAACGTACTCGTCCCTTGGTTTCTTTTATTTTCCTCCTTTCTTGACTTGTCGTGCATTCTAACCCTTTTCTTTTTTTGTTTCAGGTGGTTCCCCAGCAAAGATCACGACTGTGGCCACTAGGAGAGCGACCCGGCTGGAATTGGCCCGGAAGGGTCATGAAAAGAGAAGGGGGCTCTCGACTGATGGGTCGAGTTTTCCCAAAAGAACAAGGGGGACGGTTCCGAGGAAACCGTCATCAAGGGGTGGCTACGCGTAGAGTGTTGCCACTCCTCAGAAGGCGAAGATGGGCGGCGCCATACCTGCAGTTTCCATAAACGTAGGACCTCCAGTGGTGAATTCACCGAAGGTGTCAGGTGGTGAGCGACCACCACCGGAGCAGGAGTAGGGGAAGACGACTGAGGGATCTGACTCTATTCCCAGTCATTCGACAAGGGGAAGGGACCCGTGGAGGTCCAAGCGGTTAGTTGTACGTTGTCGTTGGACTTTATGGCGGATGATGTCCTTGATCGGGCGAAGATATTTCCTCATCTGAGGAAATATCAGCTCCCGACCTTCAGGGAACGTTTTAAGGGGATGTCGGTCGACGACCTGGGATCCAACGTCGTCGGTCTCTCCTTTATGGTAAGTTTCTAAACTTACCTTTTTGTTACTTTGTTTTTTCTGTCGTTTTAATTTTTATACTAATGTCGTGTGTCGTGTGCTGCAGATGTTCCAGGCCTCTCTCAGTCTCTACGGCAAGAGGGAGAAGATTAGGCGACTTCTGTCGACTGCTCTCGAAAGAGAGAAGGCGACAATGGAGAGGGAGCGGGCTGCTCTGGCCAGGGAGAAGGAAGCCACGTCCCAGGTGGAGTCTTTGACCGTGAGGCTTGAAGAAGCCCACAAGGTCCTATAGGTCTCCGGTCGTCAGACGACCTATTTGCAGATGCACCTCCATATGTCGCGCGAGATGCTGAAGAGGATGAGGGAGGAGCTGGAGGGGGCCTAGAGGTCCCTGGTCGAGAATGAAAAAGAGATCGGGGGACTCAAGGCTACTTCATTACCAATTGTCATAGTAACGACACTTCAACCACCCTCACGTAAAACATCCTCATAATAACATTAGTTAAGTGAGACAATGAACATATAATACATAAAGGTTTTCATTACCATTTCCACAACGCTTGATAAACATAATTTTTTTCGACTCTAAGGCTAACCCATCTTAGAAGTTCTACCCAAACTCACAATCAATACTTAACATACTCAGTCTAAGTCTAGACATCTTACATTCATGCCTAGTTCACTTAAACTAGAGCTCTGATACCTCTTGTAACACCCTAAAAATTAGAGTAATTTAAAAATCGAAAATTTGGCAATATGACGTTTGTATTTGGAATAAACCACCCAAGAAGGGTAAATGTATAAGGAATTTACAAAAACCTGCGAACGGATATATAAATCGACAACAAACTAATCTAAACATATTCTATCTAGATTACATTGGTTGTTAACCCAAATCACCAAAAATAAGGGACTTAATAAAAATGCCCATCATCAAATACTAATCATCTCAAAAATGCCTCAAGCCCATGCTCGTCACTCAAACCCTTGGCAACCCACCGCTAATGGAACCTGTTATACACATCATTTGAGAAAAAGTGTTAGGCTTAAAGCCTAGTGAGAACATACAGTTTATAATTTGAAGAAATATATTCAATTGTAACGAAAGGAAATCTTTTCAAGAAAGTTGAGTTTACAATTGAACTGTTTGCCACATAAGGGCCTTTCGATCTAAAAATTCATCTTGCGATGTCTAGGGATACCCTATTTACCAAGGATTGTAGCGGAAGACCGAGTAAGCCACAATCCGAGTTATGAGCTAAATACTTGGAATCCATGGCCACGAACAACGCCGATTCGTACTAAGATGTGGGGGAGGGCACCCGAGGAAATCAAGTCATACTCGTTCACTAGGACTACATTATGATCCATGGATACTAACCGGTCCCACATAACCATACCAAAGGGCCTCCGAGGATCAAATGCATCCATATCTACAAAGGGGGAAAACATCCCAAAATGTAAGCCGACTCAATACCTAGGGATCCACTAGTAATAGTCTAGACTTGTCACAATTTCATTTGTGACCAACTATAGTTAAACATATAGTTCCCAATAACATTTATTTCCAAAATGTATTTCCATGTTTAACTGCTGATAAGAATGACAATCATAAAATGAGATATTATGCATTCTTTCAAGTACCTCACCAAAATGTGCAACTAGTACTATGTTTTACTACATATAAAATGGAACCCTTCCTTATAGCAAAATATAGAAAAAAAACCCTAAAATCTCCCAAAACACAAGTTAGGTCAAAATGTAATAAATATGAATCCAAAAACAAGGAGATATATAGGAGTTTAAAATATATGTTTTGACATGTATAAGGTTTAGAAAAATGGTAGTATGAACTCACCAAGTGGGTTTTTGAAGAAAACCCAAACCCTAGTTGATCCTTTGGAGAAGACGACAATGGAGGTGATGATTTAGTGCCCAAGACTCGAATCCCTTGTTGATACACCCAACTTCTAGCAATAAAGAGGTAGATTTTGGTTGGTGAAACCCTAATTTCGGATAGAGGAGTAATGAGGGTTGAGAGAGAGAGAGAGAGTAGAGAGTAGAGAGGGTATATGAGAAAGTAAATGAGGAAATAGGGGAAGAAATTCGACTAAGAACCATCAGGGCAAGCCCGCGGCTTTGGCCACGACTTACAAGCCGCGTCGTAGCCCGCGTGTGGCACTGAGACTGAAGATTCTAGAGGGTTACGCGGCTTTCGCCGCGGCTTCCAAGCCACGGGGTAGCCCGCGCAAGTCTCTGTGATGCACAACCAAACCCAAAACTAAGCATTCAAATTGGCTCAAAATCACGGTGCTAACGACTAACGGTAAACACAAGGTAACTAAGATTTAAACAATAAGGAAGACTAGAAGTCTTAACGATAGAATTATTACAATGAAAATTTAGGGTGTTACAATCCTCCCCAACTTGGGATTGATTTCGTCCTCGAAATCCTAGTCAGTTGAAAAGATGAGGGTATCTTCGCTTCATGTCGTCCTCGGCTTCCCATGTCACTTTGGCCCCACGATGATGCCTCTACTGCACCTTGACCATAGTGACCTCCTTGTGACGCAATTTCTTAGACTTCTTCTCTAAGATAGCGTCGGGTTCTTCTACACATCGGTTACCCTCGTCCACTCTTATCTCGGAAAGAGGAATGACGCTTTCTTCTTCCGCCAAACACTTCCGAAGGTAACATATATGGAATGTGTTATGGATTCCGTTCATTTTCGGTGGAAGTTCCAATTGGTAGGCTTGTAGGCCCACAAGCTTGAGCACCTTCAATGGTCCGAGGAAATGAGGACTCAACTTCCGATGTTTTTCGAACCGAATGATGTCCTTCCATGGCGACACCTTAAGCATCATGCGGTCGCCCACTTGAAACTCCATCGTTCGTCTCTTATTATCGGCGTAACTCTTCTGCCGATCCTGAACTGCCTTCAACCGTTCCCAAATTCTTTTAACTTTATCGTCCGTATCTTGCACAATTTCGGGTTCGGAGAATTGTTTCTCTCGCACCTCTATCCAACACACGGGAGTTCTACACTTCCGCCCTTATAAGGCCTCAAACGGCGCCATTTCGATGCTCGAGTGGTAGCTATTGTTGTAAGCAAACTCCACCAAAGGTAGGTGAAAGTCCCAACTACCCCCGAAGTCGATAACACAAGACCTTAGCATGTCTTCAAGAGTTTGGATTGTTCTCTTGCTCTGACCGTCGGTTTGTGGATGGTAAGTTGTACTCAACTTTACTCGTGTACCAAGCTCCTTTTGAAAACCATCACAAAAATTCGAAGTAAACCGACTATCGCGATCCAACACGATCGACAAGGGTACCCCATGCCTCGAGACCACTTCATCGATGTAGAGTTTTGCTAACTTTTCCATCGGTAAGGTCTCGCGCATAGCCAAAAAGTGAGCGCTCTTAGTCAATCGATCGACTATTACCTAAATGGTATCGTGACCTCGAAGAGTTTTAGGCAACTTCGTCACGAAGTCCATGGTAATATGCTCCCACTTCCACTCGGGGATCTCTAAGGACTGAAGACTTCCATACGGTCGTTGGTGTTCGACTTTCACCTTCAAACATGTCATACAACGCTCTACGTAATGCACCACATCAAGCTTCATTACCGGCCACCAATAGTGTAGCTTCAAGTCCCGGTACATCTTTGTACTCCCCAGATGAACAGAATACTTGGACTTGTGGGCATCCTCAAGGAGTAACTCACGGTTACCCCCAACTTTAGGCACCCACACACGACCGTTGAACAGTTTTACTCCACGACTATCTTCCGTTAAGAGCAAACGTTGCTTCTTCATCACTTCGCCGTTAAGATTTTCTTCCAACAGGGCTTCTGCTTGAGATGTCTTGATCTTCTCAAAAAGACTTGACACCAATTCAATTCTTGAAAGGGTAGCCCGAATACTTCCGCTATAGTCCTTCCGACTTAACGCATCGGCCACTACGTTCGCCTTACCGGGATGGTAAAGCAACTCACAATCGTAATCCTTGAGCAACTCGAGCCACCGCCTTTGCCTCATGTTTAACTCCTTTTGATCAAAGACATATTTTAGGCTCTTATGATCCATGTAGAGTGTACATTTCGTGTCATAGAGGTAATGCCGCCAAAGCTTCAAGGCGAACACCACCGCCGCTAGCTCCAAATCATGGGTAGGATAATTCTTCTCGTGAATTTTGAGTTGCCTTGAAGCGTAAGCGATCACCTTGCCTCTTTGCATCAACACGCATCCTAACCCCATTTTCGAAGCGTCGCTATAGACCACGAAGTCTTCAGATCCTTCCGGTAGTGATATAATTGGAGCTTCACACAACTTCTTTTGTAAGATCCGGAACGCCTTCTCTTGCGTTTCAGTCCAAACGAACTTCACATTCTTCCGAGTTAAAGTTGTCAAGGAAGAAGCGATTTTCGAGAAGTCTTGTATAAATCTCCGATAATATCCTGCCAAACCCAAGAAGCTTCGGATTTGGGATGGACTCTTGGGAGGCTCCCAATTCATCATGGCTTCAATTTTGGAGGGGTCCACTTTCACCCCGTCTCGAGTGACAACGTGATCCAAGAATTGAACCTCTTCCAGCCAGAAGTCGCACTTGGAGAATTTGGCATACAATCTCTCCTTTCTCAACACTTATAGAACCTCACGAAGGTGCTGCTCATGTTCCAACTCGCTCTTGGAATATACGTGTATGTCATCAATGAATACAATGACCGACTTGTCGAGGAATGGTCGGCACACCCTATTCATCAAATCCACAAACACCACCGGTGTGTTCGTCAGGCCAAACGGCATTACAAGGAATTCGTAATGGCCATAACGCGTTTTAAAGTCCGTCTTCGAGACGTCTTCTCCCCTCACCTTCACTTGGTGGTAACCATAACGTAAGTCGATCTTGGAGAAACACCCCGCTCCTTGGAGTTGATCGAACAGGTCGTCTATCCTTGGAAGCGGGTACTTGTTCTTCACCGTTGCCTTGTTCAACTCACGGTAATCGATGCACATTCTCATTGTGCCATCCTTCTTTTTGACAAACAAGACCGGAGATCCCCAAGGCAACGAGCTCGGTCGTATGAAACCTTTCTCCAAAAGCTCTTGGAGTTGAGCCATCATCTCTTGCATCTCCGATGGCGCCAATCGGTAAGGGGCTCTAGCAATAGGTGCCGCTCCCGGTACGAGATCAATCCGAAACTCCACTTGACGATCGGGTGGTCACCCGGGCAAGTTGTCCGGAAAGACATCGGGAAACTCCTGCACTATCTTCACATCTTCAAGCTTTGACTTCTCAAGCTTGGTGTCGATTACGTAGGCTAGGAAGGATGAGCATCCTTTCACCAAACATTTGCGCGCCTTTGCCATGGTGATGATTGCTACATCACCTTTCCTCTTCTCGCCATCGATCACAACATCACCACAAGGATTGGGAAGTGAAATTATTTTCTTGGAGCATACGATCTCGGCATGATTAACCAATCCATACCGACCACCACATCAAAACCTCCAATAATCATCGGCATCAAATCTATCGAAAAATCTTTCCCTTCGATTCCGAGAGTACACTTCTTCAGAACAACGCGGATTAGAACTTGACTACTGGTAACACATTCTCTATCTCTACCACTAACGCATTCTCTAGACTATTAGTGGGCATGGCAAGCTTTTGACGAAACAACTCAGAAATAAAAGAGAAACTGGCACACGAATCGAACAGTACACGAGCAGGTACGGAGTTTAGAATAAACGTACCCGATACCACATCAGCGGATGCCTTGGTCTCATCGGCCGTCATCTGAAAAGCTCAGCCCGGAACCCTAGGTGGGTTCTCTTTCTTCTCTGGCGTACTATCCGACTTGAGCTTCGGGCAATCTCTCTTCATATGGCCCGGTGCCTTGTACTCGAAGTAGATAAGCCCTCTGATCGGGCAATCTTTGGTGGCATGATCAGACTTCCCACACTTGCTGCAAGGTTGAGGAGTGGGGTTATAGTTGCCATGGTGCTTGATATGGCACCTCCGGCACCATCTAGCTTCTTGATAACCATTGAAGCTTCGATTTCTGACAAAAGCTCAAGTTCTCTTGGGAGGTACGGAATTGCTCTCCAACTTCCTCTTGTCTACAGCCACCACAGTTTTCTCCGGTTTACCCCTCGCGTAAACCTCTTCCATAAACTGCACCTCCTCAATCGTCTCACGAAGGTTAGAAGCCTTCGAGTTGCGGACCATGGACATCATGTCTGCCGGCAAACCCTTCAGATAGGCCTTTATCTTCTCCTTTTCAGTTGAGGCCACATGCCCCACTAACCCTAGCTTCTCCATAAATTGACGGGCATACTCCCTCACCATCAAGATTCCTTTCTAAAGTGCTTGGAACTCGGCTTCGATGCGGTACAAATCCCTTTCACTGCAGTATTCCTCCAAAACCTTCTTCTTAAACTCGACCCAAGACAACTGAGCCAGAACAGTAGGGGAGAGGGTGGACTGGGTGACGTTCCACCAAGTGAGAGTCGTGCCTCTGAGCATTTGAGAACCAAACCTCACCTTTTGATCTTCCCCACACTCAGACGAGCCAAAGGCTTGCTCCATTCCTTGAATCCACTTTATGCGTGCCACCGGATCTTCAAAACCAGAGAATTCCGGGGGTCTACAACACAGAAAGGTCTTATATGAGAAAGCTCTCTTGCCTTGCCTCGCCTCAACTGTTATTGGCTCCTCAGTTCGGATCACATGACTCGTGCCACCGGATCCAATCACTTCAATGTTCTCCGCAATCGTTTCATTCCTCCGATTACTCACATCGCGATCCTCGATCACCTTCAGAAGAAACTCTTGCTGCTTCGCCATAGCTTCATTCATCGCCAACATCATGCTGCCCATCATCTCGAATTGGGAATTTGCATCCCGGATGACTGGGTGGGACGAAGCCAAGTCTACTCGGGAAATGACCTCTGGCCCTCCACCTAGCACTGGTTGAACAGATGGGCGCACAGTGACCTCAACCCTACCTGGTTGATCAGCAGTTGAGGTTGTCGCCTCGACACCATCTACTCGTGTACGCGGTCTACCGCGTGTACTCACCATACTGATCTGCTACACAGTACAGAGAAAGAAATAAGAGAGAGGTAGGATAAAACACGAATGACAACGTACTACCACAATACCAATTGTCATAGTAACGACACTTCAAGCACCCTCACGTAAAACATCCTCATAATAACATTAGCAAAGTGAGATTATGAATATATAATACATAAAGGTTCTCGTTACCATGGCCACAACGCTTGATAAACATAATTTTCATCGACTCTAAGGCTAACCCATCTTAGAAGTTCTACACAAACTCACAATCAAAACTTAACATACTCAGTCTAAGTCTAGACATCTTACATTCATGCCTAGTTCACTTAAACTAGAGCTCTGATACCAACTTATAACACCCTAAAAATTAGAGTAATTTAAAAATCGAAAATTTGGCAATATGACGTTTGTATTTGGAATAAACCACCCAAGAAGGGTAAATGTATAAGGCATTTACAAAAATCTGCGAACGGATATATAAATCGACAACAAACAAATCTAAACATATTCTATCTAGATTACATTGGTTGTCAACCTAAATCACCAAAAATAAGGGACTTAATAAAAATGCCCATCGTGAAATACTAATCATCTCAAAAATGCCTAAAGCCCAAGCTCGTTACTCAAACCCTTGGCAACCCACCGCTAATGGAACCTGTTATACACATCATTTGAGAAAAAGTGTTAGGCTTAAAGCCCAGTGAGAACATACAGTTTATAATTTGAAGAAATATATGCAATTGTAACGAAAGGAAATCTTTTCAAGAATGTTGAGTTTACAATTGAACTGTTTGCCATATAAGGGTCTTTCGGTCTAAAAATTCATCTTGCGATGACAGGGGATACCCGATTTACCAAGGATTGTAGCGGAAGACCGAGTAAGCCACAATCCGAGTTATGAGCTAAATACTTAGAATCCATGGCCACGAACAACGTCGGTCCGTACTAAGATGTGGGGAAGGGCACCTGAGGAAACCAAGTCATACTCATTCACTAGGACTACATTATGATCCATGGCTAGTAACCGGTCCCACATAACCGTACCAAAGGGCCTCCGAGGATCAAATGCATCCATAGCTACAAAGGGGAAAAACATCCAAAAATATAAGCCGACTCAATACCTAGGGATCCACTAGTAATAGTCTAGACTTGTCACAATTTCATTTGTGACCAACTATAGTTAAACATATACTCCCTCCGTCCCAAATTAAGTGTCTACAATTGAAATGACACACAGTTTTAGAGATGCATAATAATTACACTTTTTTGTTAACCAAAAGACATCTTTACCCTTATTTAATGTCTCTCTCTTCACAACTCTTAAATATTTGTGCATTAATTAGGGGTAAATTTGATAATTTAGTTCTCAACTTTTAAAAGTGAACACTTATTTTGGGACAAACATAAATAGAAATGTGGACATTTATTTTGGGACGGAGGGAGTAGTTCCCAATAACATTTATTTCCAAAATATATTTCCAAGTTTAACTGCTGATAAGAATGACAATCATAAAATGAGATATTATGCATTCTTTCAAGTACCTCACCAAAATGTGCAAGTAGTATTATGTTTTACTACATATAAAATGGAACCCTTCCTTTTAGTAAAATATAGAAAAAACCCTAAAATCTCCTAAAACTCAAGTTAGGTCAAAATGTAATAAATATGAATCCAAAACCAAGGAGATATATAGGAGTTTAAAATATATGTTTTGACATCTATAAGGTTTAGAAAAATGGTAGTATGAACTCACTAAGTGGGTTTTTGAAGAAAACCCAAACCCTAGTTGATCCTTTAGAGAAGACGACAATGGAGGTGATGATTTAGTGCCCAAGACTCGAATCCCTAGTTGATACACCCAACTTCTAGCAATAAAGAGGTAGATTTTGGTTGGTGAAAACCTAATTTCGGATAGAGGAGTAATGAGGGTTGAGAGAGAGAGAGAGTAGAGAGGGTAGATGAGAAAGTAAATGAGGAAAAAGGGGAAGAAATTAGACTAAGAACCATCAGGGCAAAGCCCGCGGCTTTGGCCACGACTTACAAGACGCGGCGTAGCCCATGCGTGCCACTGAGACTGAAGATTCCAGTTGGTTATGCGGCTTTCGCCGCGGCTTCCATGCCGCGGGGTAGCTCGCGCAAGTCTCTGTGATTCACAACCAAACCCAAAACTAAGCATTCAAACTTGGCTCAAAAGCACGGTGCTAACGACTAACGGTAAACACAAGGTAACTAAGATTTAAACAATAAGGAAAACTAGAAGTCTTAACGATAGGATTATTACAATGAAAATTCGGGGAATTACAAAAAGAGATCGGGGGCCTCAAGGCTAGGGTGGTCGAGCTAAAGACAAAGGTGGAGGAGCTGGTGGAAGAACTGAAGTCCGTCGAGGCTTTTACTCGATGGACGACCAAGGCAGCGATAATGAAGCGTCATCTTCCTGGGAAAAATGCCCTTGCCAAAGCTGCTGAAGACCTCAAGATCTATCTTGCGAACGTCGAGAACAAGAAGGATCTGGACTCCGAAGATGAGAAGGATGTCGAGGTGGTCGAGGTCGAGGAGGAAACCCAGGCGGACGAAGCTTCAGAGTCACAGCCAACTGAAGATGCTCCTCCATCTTGAGTTTTTCTAGCTTTTAGTCTTTTGTTTTTACTTTTTATACGGTCGATCGTTGGTGGTCAATCCTTCCACTTGTAACCATCTAATTTTGGTTTTGAATACAAATGGTTTTTATCTTATCTGTCGAGCATAATAAAATAAGTAAACGATATCTCATGATAAGACATAAGTCAATAAAATACCTGGAACTTTTCAAACCTGAGAATCGTGTGATCAAACAATTATTCAATCCAAAGATACTTGCGATTAACACAATATAAGTAATCTAAGGATACATGTGGAATGATTCATACAAAGGATACTTGCGACTAAGGCAATCCAAGTAGTTCAATCCAAAGATTCTTGCGACTAAGGCATTTGTTCGTAGTGAAAAAAATTTCTAAGTTAAACTTAGATTATAAATCTTGGAGTTTTACAAGACCAAATCGTGTAAAAGACTTATGGTCTTATATCATGTGATCCTGTGAGAAAACAATGTCAGAGGTTGGTCGTTGGCTAACCAACGACCCTCCGATGCTTAAGTCGGTATTGGTTGTGACAAATAATTGTAAGGAAAAAAGAATAAAGGACTTAGCAAAAATACCTCTTGTGATGTGTTACATTCCGACTACGAGGGATTTCCTGGTCATCGAGGGTTTAAAGCCTATAGGCACTTTTTCCTAAGACTTTAGATATACAATAAGGGACCTTCCCATTTGATGAAAAACTTACTTGCGTTCGGCTCTTGAGTGTTTTTAAACACTCGATGTAAGACATGGTCTCCTACTTGAAAGACTTTGGTCTTTACGTTTTTGTTAAAGTGACGCTCAACTGATTGTCTTTGAGACGCCATTCGGACTAGCGCTAATTCTCTCAATTCTTCAAGGGCATCAAGATCATAATTCAGGTCAACTAGGTTATGCTTGACCGAGTCATGTCTCGATGTTGGGAGCTGGATCTCGACGGGTAGAACTGCTTCGCAACCATAGACCAAGGAAAACGGGGTTTGCCTTGTGGACGTACGTGGAGTCGTACGATTTGTCCATAAGACTGTGGGAAGTTTTTCGACCCATTTTTCTTTTGCTTCTTTCAATCTCTTCTTGATCGAGTTTATAATAGTCTTATTGCTCGATTTTGCAAGGACTGGGGATACCGCGGCGTCGAACTCGTTAGTTTTATGTTGTGATCCTGACAGAAATGCTGAGTTCTTTCGCTTATGAATTGGGATCCATTATCGCTGTCAATATCGGATGGTATCCCAAACCTGCATATAATGTTAGTCTGGATAAAAGATATAACCTCTTTGTTTCGAACTTGGGAAAAAGAGGTTGCTTTTCTACCCATTTAGAGAAATAATTTGTAAGTACAAGTAAAAATACCTTTTGGCCAGGGGTAGGTGGTAACTTACCGACGATATCCATTCCCCACCTCATGAAGGGCTAGAGAACTAATGTCGAGTGTAAAGGTTCAGAGGGTTTATGCGTCGTACCTGAATGTCGCTGACATGCGTCGCAACTTTGTACATACCTGATGGCGTCTTGTCGTAAGGTCAGCCAATAGTAGCCTTGTCGCGATATTCGATTGGCTAGACTACGACTGCCCGAGTGATTGCCAGATTCACCGTCGTGCATTTCTTGCAAGATGTTCTGGACTTGTGTTTTGCTTATGACACATCGTAGGTTAAGTCCAGTGGACGATCATCGATAGAGCTTGCCTTGTATTATGACATATTTGGATGCCTTGAATTTGATCTTTCGAGCTTCCATTCTGTCTTCTGGAAGTTGGTCGTGCACTAAGTAGTTCATTATATCGGTCGACCAATCTTCTTTTTTATTATTGATCTGGACTATGTCGTCTTGATCAATAGGTGATATCATGAGATGTATCATGGCTGTTGTGTCGAACGGAGGTTTGCTAAGCGTTGATCCAAGATTGGCTATGGCATCAACTTGAGTATTCTGATCTATCGGGATTTCTTCAATCGAAAATGCCTTGAAATTTTCTGATTTTGCCTTGGCTATGTTGAGATATGACATCATCTTTGAGTCCTTTGCCGCAAACTCGCCATCCATTTGGTTCATGACGAGGAGGGAATTTCTCTTGATGTGCAACCTTTTTGCCCCTAAATCGAGCGCCATGTTCATTCCTACGATCAAGGCTTCATACTCTGCTTCATTGTTCGTTGCTTTGAATTCACATCGTATGGAGTACACCATCTTGCCCCCCTGTAGCAATTGTAAGACGAAGCCCAATCCTGTGCCTCTAGCGTTGGACGATCCATCGACATATAGAGTCCAGGGTTTGTCGTCGCGAGTCACCACAGAAAAAGCTTCGTCTTGTGCATCTTTCTCTAGTTCAGGACTAAAGTCAGCGATGAAGTCTGATAGGACTTGTGATTTGATCATTGTCCTGGGTTTGAAGTCGACGTCGTAGCTGCTAAGATATATACTCCATTTCTCCAGTCGACCTGTCAATTCTCGTTTTTTTCAAAACAGGCTTGAGTGGAAAGTTAGTAACGACAGTTATAGGATGCGACCCGAAGTAATGTCACAACTTTTTGGTAGTTGTGACTAACGATAGTAATAATTTTTCCATCGATGAATACCTGGTCTCAGCGTCAAGCAGAGATTTACTTAAATAGTAGATAAAAAGTTGATGTTTGTTGTCTTCTCTTACCAGGACTGCACTTACCGCATTGGGGCTAACGGCCAAGTATAGTTGTAAGACCTCATAGTCTTGTGGTTTCGACAGCAGTGGAGGCGACACCATGTATTCTTTTAATTTCTGCAATGCTTGCTTGTGGTCTTCCGTCCACTGGAAGCCTTTGTTCTTTCGCAAGACGTTGTAGAATAGGTGGCATTTGTCCGACGATCGTGAGATAAACCTATTTAAGGCTTCCACATGACCAGTTAGACGCTGGACTTCTTTGAAGTTTCTCGGTGATTTGATCTCGACTATGGATTTGATATGATCAGGGTTAGCTTCGATCCCATGTCGGGTCACCATGTATCCTAAGAATTTCCCGGTGCTTACTCCGAAAGAGCACTTGGTTGGATTTAGTTTCATGTGATATTTCCTGAGAATGTCGAACGACTGTCGTAGATGCTCGACATGATCGACAACTTGTCTTGATTTGACGAGCATGTCATCAAAGTAGACTTCCATGGTATCGCCGAGTCGTTCCTTGAACATTTTGTTGACCAGACACTGATATGTGGAACCTGCATTTTTCAAACCAAAAGGCAAAATCTTATAACAGTAAATACCTCTGTCTGTCATAAAGGCAGTTTTCTCCTGATCGTCGGCGTGCATAAGTATCTGATTATAGTCTGAATATGCGTCCATGAATGTCAAGAGTTCGTGTCCAGCGTTCGCATTGACTAAGGCGTCGATGGTGGCAAAGGGAATGGATCCTTCGGACACGCCTTGTTTAAGTCTGTAAAATCTATGCACACCCTCCATTTGCCTTTTTTCTTTTGTACAACCACGACATTGGCTAACTAGTCGGGGTACTTTACCTCTCAAATTTTCCCCGTTTTGAGGAGGTTTTTCGACTTCGTCATTGATCACCTTGTTTCTCTCTGGAGCGAACTTTCGACGTTTCTGCTTGATGGGTTTGAACGATGGGTCGACATTTAATTTGTGGGAAATGACGTCAGGGTCAATGCCGACCATGTCTTCGTGCGTCCAAGCAAAACAGTCAGCATGCTTATGCAAAAAAGAGATTAGTTCTTTTTTAATGGAAGGATCGAGGGACGAACCTACGAAGACGACTTCATTAGGCTTGCTTTGGTCCAGGATGACTTCCTCCAAACGATAGTCATCGACAGTATCGGGAGCATCCTCGTTCTGTAATTGCTAGATGGATTGCTTTCGCGGTTTCATCGTTGTCTTGTAGCAATCGCGAGCAACTTTTGGTTCACTATTGATCTCCTGGACTTCCCATGGCGTGGGAAATTTCATCGTCTGATGAAACATTGAAGGGACTGCCTTCATGTCGTGGATCCAAGGTCGACCGAGAATTACGTTGTACGCTGACGAACAGTCGATGACGCTGAACCTGGTCTACTTGTTGATTCCTTTGGCGTAGAGTGGCAGATTGATCTATCCAAAGGTGCTTGACGCATCTTAATTGAAACCAACCAAGGTCGTCGACCGTCGAATGATCTCTGACTTGTCGAGTCCCATGGATTTGATGGTGTCGAGAAAGATTATGTTTGCTGAGTTTCTTCCATCGACCAACACCCTCCGGGTTAAACAATTGCCGATCTTGAATTGAACAATTAATACGTCATGATGTTTTTGATGTAGGTCGCCCAGGTCTTCCTGGTCGAACGTTATCGACTCTCCCTCCAACTCTTCCTTTGGTCGTGAGGATCGGGGGACTAGCTGATCATTTGCCCCCCGACTGGCATCCCTTTTTTTCGCAGAATAAGTCATACCATAGATGTCGGATCCTCCTGTAACACAATTCACGACTTTCTCATGAACAAGAGATGGGGGTCGAACGTCGCTGTTGAGTGCTGCTGGTTTGTCGAATATTTCTTTAAGATTGCCTTTTGGGACATGCCAGGCGAGTTCCTTTTTAAGAGCAATGCAATCGTCCGTCGTATGACCATGGTCACTGTGAAAGTCGCACCACTTAGTCTTATCCTTCTTATCATCACTTTTATCACTTTTATTTGGCCAACGGATGGTTACTTGTATGTTTCTCAACACTTAGACCAAGTCCTTAGAAGTCCATTTGAATCTATAGGAAGAAACCTTAGGGTACTGAGGGAGCTTGGTTGTGGTCAAGACTTTCTTCTTATCAAACCTGACGTTCGATATTTGTTGCGACGATTCTGCTTTGATTGCTGCTTTGGTCTTGAATTATGGATTCTTCACGGTTAACGATTTTTTGTCGCAAGAGTGTTTACGTCAAAAGGCAGCATCGTCTTCGACCCTCATATAGGCCAAAGTCCTTGCTCGTATGTCTTCGAAGTTCTTTGGGGGGTATTTTGTCAGATCAGTGTGGAGACCCGAACTCTCCTCCAGACCACGTTTGTATGCCTCGATCGCAGTCTTGATGTCATAGTTACGGATACTAATCATCTCGGCATTGAAGCGATTGAAATAACTCTAGATGGATTCTCCAACCTTTTGCATGACACAGTACAAGTCACTAGTCTGCTTCTCCATCTTGCGACTACTAGCGAATTGTTGGGAGAATTGGTTCACTAGTTCAACGAATGAACTAATAGACTTAGGTTTGAGGCCGATCAACCATTAGAGGGTTGCACCCATGAGGTTCTCCCCAAAACTTTTGCACATACACGTCTCTTGATACTGGTGTGGGATCGACACTGTCCACATCAATTGCTTGTACTGAGAGACGTGTTTAGTTGGATCCGTGATGCCAGAGTATTTTGGTGTGAATGTTGGGATGCTGTATTTCTTAGGGACGTCGACCATAACTATCTCATCGACAAAGGGCGACGCTTGAAACCCTGTGTGAGGCTCGACATCGACAGGTACTGCTGCTCCTGGTAGCTTGGCAAGTAGTGACAACACTCGTTCGTTTTGTCCCTCCATCATCTTCAATCGTTGAGCGACTGGATCGTTCTGATTATTCCCTTGAGTTGCCATCGGGACGTGCCCATAGTTTTGAAAACCATTCCGTTGCGACGAATCGGAGGTTGTCATCGACATCGTGGGAATCGACGCTGTAGGAGGCATCGTGGGAATCGACGATGTCGAGTGTGAGAATGGTGGCGGTGGCTGTGGCATCGTCGGCATGGGTTGAAAAGGGATTCCAGGGAAGGGAGGTCTTGGATAATTGGGGAGTGGAGGTCCCGACCAAGGCATGCTGAAGCCCCCAAGACCATGCGAAGGCCCTACTGCGTTGCAAGAATTCCGATTCCTCAAAGACGCGATCTCTTCAGCAACTTGTCTTTTTTGATTTGACAAGGCATCGATGCGAGCACGTGCAACGGTCAACTCCTTTGTTCATCTGGGCTATGATTTGCTCTTGGGTTCCTTGAGAAGATGCCATTATCCTGTAGAAGAAAGACACTCGAGGAAATTGTTAGTATGGCTCACGGTTGTCGAGCATTTTCTTTAGATGGTTCCCCACGGTGGGCTCCAAACTATTAATGCCAAAAATCGTCCAAAGGAATATTTAAGGTCGGTGTGGAGCTTTATCCAACTAAAGGAAGTAACCAAGGGACAAGTCATGCGATAAAAAATAAAGAGACAAGAGAATTGGTGACGCGGGAAAACCTCAACGAGGAAAAAACCGCGGACGACCAAGAAGAGTCGTCGAGCACTATGATCACCAAACAGGGGCGAAGTCCTTATGTATTACAGTGTTTTACACGATAACTACGAAATACAAGTGTAAAAACTAGTAACAAATGCATGTCGTGTATGAAACACTTTGGTCGTGTGTATAATACTATGATCGTGTAGTACGATAGAGAGTGCTTGCGAGAATTCTTCGTGTAGCTTGTAATATCGGAGCTCCGGTGTGGTAGTTGTAGATGATGTGTCTGAATGAAGGATATATCTTAGATATTTATAGTCTTTGATCTTCATAAATATGTCATTGAATCCTTTCGTAACGGTTGATGGTCCATAATGGCTTTAACGGCTCTGGTCGGTTATAGCCGTTGGTCTTTAAGAGCATTAAACCCGCATTGAATAAACAAGAGAAGAACGTTGGGTCATACGTTAGTGTAATTGTGGTCGAGGACAGCCTTGCGATGGTCGTGCGACTAATGCTCGACCGACATCCACAAAAGTGTCGACAAGTGTTATAAATATGTTTGGTCATCAGGACCTTATCTTAATACGAGATCAGTCGTGCGTAAGATGCATTTGTCGTTGTCGTGTATTTTTGACCCAAACAATACCCAACCCCGCGATTTCAAACTTCTAGAGACCTCACCACACTAAGTGTCATCATATTGAACCCTAGAGAAGAAGCTATAATCACACCTACCACATAACCCACTCCATATCCCCATTTCCAATCTCTCATGGACAGATTCAGACCACTCCAAATACTCCCTCCTGTTAACCACAATTTGCAAACCCCTATTCCTGTCTCACAACCACAAGCACCACCCACTATTCAAGATCCACACTTTGCACCCACAGTGGTCACACCTGTTAGTTCTCATCATGGTGAGAGTGTGAGAATCACTACTCTAAACAAAACTCTATTGCCAAGAAGCCTTCAAATATGATCAGGCTCTCAGCTTTCAATGAGGGAATGCCTCATATTGGACCAAACAGGGTCACAAGAAGGAGAACAGGGTGGACAAAGCCAAGGAGCACCCCACAAGTTGAAGCTAGTCTTTCACAACCCCCTCATGATCAACCTACCACTGATTTTGCTCAATCTGAACAGGTAACACATTCTAACCTCTTTAGCTGTAGTATAGCTTAAGAAAGACACTCCTGGTTTGCCACTAGATTGGGTCACACGCCTAAGGGTTTTAATGAACAGTCCATTACCACTTTCCCCATCATTAGAAATGTCATTGAGGAAATGAAATGGGAGCTTCTGTCTGCAGTCCAGGGGCTTACAACCTTGAGTGGATTAGGGACTTCTACACTGAAGTTTCCCTATCTAACTATGTTGAAATATTGGTTAGGAGATCAAAAGTGAATTACTCACCCTCCTATATCAATAGCATTTTAGGACTAACCACAAGGGTTGTGGCGTACTGGTTAAGGCCCTGGGGGATGTGGTGGAATATCCCATGCCCAGGGTTCGAATCCAGGCGTAAACAACAATTGTGGCCATTGAGGTTTAATCAGGGTTGATGTCTTACAATCATAATTTTCCAAGGGATAGGTCTAGGAATATCCTAGGACACCCTTCCCAAAAAAAACATTTTAGGAATGCCTTCCCTTGAAAACACCAGACTTGATAAGTTGATGACTGCAGCCAGTGATAGGGATCTGGATGAAATTCTTGGGGCTATTACCAAGGAGGGATCTTAGTGGTTGTTTAAGGGAAAACTAGTGTAGATCCCAGAAACAATGCAATCAATAGATAACAATCAACAATAAGCAAAGATTGAATCCCAACTGCTGGTCATATGATTGAATTGATCAATAAAGGGTTTAAGGTTTACATAGAGAATTTATGATGCATGTATGTAAACCTAAATGACCATTCACCTCTAAACCCTAATTACCATCTAATTAAACCTTTAAATACCAAGGCCTAAACCTAAGGTCCAAGGCCCAAAACAAACAAACAAGCCCATTTACAATTAAGGCTTTTTACAATGCATTAAAATAATAAAACAATTAAGCTCTATAAATGCGTTATACAATTTTCAACACACTAGCACTTTCAGTCCTAACAATCTTCCCCTAAAGTTGAATAAGGCATTTATCATCTGGAAACCTTCACGCTTGATCTTCTCTCCCTTTTGAATCGCTGAAAAACTTTGTTGTTGCTTGTCTTCATGTCTTTTCAAGCTCCCCCTTGACTAAAGCTCTTGGTCTTCATATTTCGACTTTGTAACCAGATTCAATGTATAATAGCCTCTAATGAACGCACTATTGAGCAACTTTCAGCTGTAGAAACTCAGCACATCGGATCAACACACAAGAAAGAAAATGTGTGAGTTACGTGACATTCCACGGTGCATCTTCAGTTTAAAAACAAAGAATCTGCCTTTGAACCGTGAGTTGAATATGTTTTTAGCTTCAGACCTTGTTTCAATCAGCTCGTAGAAGGATATAACTTGTAGCAAACACCACTTGTTGAGGGATAGAAGAAATGCAGTCTTTGAATCCAATGGCTTTTCAACCTCAGATAATCAAATTCTGTTACTCCCCCTCAACTTTTGCTAGCTCCCCTTCAACATGATGATCCGTATCTTTGAAATATGTGTGTCATTCTCCCCCTCATGATGATTAGGAGCATCCTGAGCATCATGTATCTTCAAAGACTAAATGGATGAGTAGCAAAATACCAAATAAAAAGATTCAGTAACCAAGATTAAAAACTAACACAGAAACACAATAATAACTGTTATCACAACAATTAAAAATACTTGTCTGGCCTATTTTCAGAGTTGGCAAAGGGGTATCTCTGATAGGACATCCAGTTATCACCGAAGTAGAATATTAAAAATTACTTCTCAATCTGTTCCGTCAATATCACAAAGATATGCGATTGGAATCACAAAGATTCGTGCGGGTGTGAAAGAAATATAATCATGTATCTTTTCGGCTTAAATATTGATTCAACCTGGGATGCAGGTTAGATATCAATAGACACAGTGAGATGAATATGATGTTCGGAGACCAGAGCTGGTGTCTTCCTTTTTTCATTATCTAAGACCTTCGAGTGAGGAATAGATAGATTATATGCTAAATCTCCGTGCATTTATGAAACAAGCATCTGTTGTGAGATGCTTGAGTGGATAGGTCGGGTGACACGAGTTATCGATACTAGGTCCATGTTTGTTTCAATATGTATCTCCAAGGAACGAGAATGAATAGATTGTATGGTAACCTGGATAATTGACACAATTTAGTAAGGACCAATAATTCTTTTAAGTCCTGTCACATCCTCACCATATTCTTTTCACTCCAAACTCATCTATCAAGCTAGGCTTCTCACTGATATCTATAAATTGGATGTGTTTCTTGGGTAGGTCCTTTCGGTTATGGATTGACCATAGAAACATTAAAAACCCTTACACTCCTTCAACTCGCCAAAATAGAACATTCAAGTAAACTTTGAAGTACGAGTCAAAACATTGAAGTACGAGTCCTGAACTGGTTTGTTCAGAAGTCAACATGAAAGTTTAAAGAAATGGTACTCCCCCTCAAAAGATGGCATAACCCTTGATTGTAGTCATGTGATATGAATAATTTGAATTAAATCACACATGACATTCCTGCAAAATAGATTAGGTAGATTTTGGTTTTGGTATCCATGCTATGATGGATCCTTGATTGTTAGTTGCCTTGGCTTTGAAGCTATAAAACTGAGGATTGGGGATGCTATAAGTACCATACCAACTATTAACGTACCTTGGATAGACAAAGTCACTCTTTCCACAGTGAGTGCAACAAATCTTTGCTCAGTTTATACTGATCAACTTCGCTGTGGAATAAACATAAGTAGGTGAATCTGTCTTGGAAACATATGACTTTGTATCAACTACAGGTGAATCACGAGACTTGTTTCTATCACTACTTTCTGTAGTTGGTTTCTTTCGCCAAACCATTTTGATTTTTCGAAACAATTGATTATTTGAATCATCAACAAGAGAAATATAGAAAAGATTTGAAGGGCGGATCCGATCTTTTGAAAATTTTTTTGATTTCACAAAACTCTTCGAGGAAATAGTTATAGAAGTTGAACTTGAAGAATAAGGAATCTGAACAACAGTATCGGGACTGGCTTGTTCAAATAAATCAACTTTAGGAATTATATCTTCTAGTTTCTTAACTTTTGCGGATAAAACATTTCTTTCTTCTAGAATCAAGTCAAATTGTTTATGTAAATCGTATTTTACCTTCTGTTCCTTCAAAATCTTTGTTGTTAATCCAGATAATTTCTTTGAAAGCTTATGAATCTCAGTTTCGAAAATATTTCTTTCACTTTCAAAATCCTTATCTACATTGTTGCGTTTATCAAATATCTCTTTAAAAACCGCCACATTCTTCTTTTCAAGCATTTTCTTTTCATTCTCAAAACCTTTTCGCTCTTTCTCAAAAGAATCTCTCTCAATTATCAAAACATTTTCAAAATCAGAAATCTGTTTTGAAACTTTCGCATTTTGAGCCTCAAAACCATTCTTTCATCAAAAACTTTCTTTGAAAGCTCGATAATCTTTCTTTCAAGATTCTTCCTTTCATTTGAGAAATCGACTTTTCCTTTTTCAAAAATAGAAAGTCTTTTCTTCAGGTCGAGGTTTTCACTCTCCAACATGTTTCCTCTTTCTTCAAGCGCCAGGTTCTTCTCTTCTTTGGCTTCAAAATCTGCAACTTTTCGTCCAAGTTCAGATATTTTCTTTGAATTTTCATGTAGATCCCTTTTCTTTATATCAGCTTCTCTTTCAAGATTTGAAATCTCTTTGTTAAGAAACTCTATTCGGACATGATACATAGTGTAATATTCATAATTTTCTGTTGCCTGTTCAAGTTCAGAATTCTTGCGTTTGAGCCTGTCACTGCTTCTCTGTAACCAGCAAATTTGTTGATACAATTCGCTTTCCGATTTCACATTGTTCAACTGTACCTGAAGACCTGCTTTCTCTTCAAGCAGTCTGTCAACAGTCTTTAACCTGCTCTCCAATTTCGTTTCGAGAGCTGCATCTTTGCTTTGTGTTCAGACATGGGTACATAAGCCATTGTCACTTGCAAATCTTGAAGTCTAGGGACTAAATTTGTCATTATATGAAAGATTCAAAGTGCAAGGACCAAAAGTGACACAAACTGAAACTTAAAAGTTGAAGGACAAAAAAGGACATAAATTAAAACTACAAACTAGAGGGACTAAAAGTGTAAAAATTGAAACTTCTAACGAACTTAATGGAAAACTAACGGAAAAAGGACTAAAAATGAAATAAAACTAACCAATCAAACAAACTAACAGACACTAACTAGACTAACGAAAAAGGACCAAAATGTAAGAAATTTAACCGTTACTTAACGGAAATACTATTCATCATCCCCTTCGTTGAGCCAACCTGCAAAACTTCGAATGGGGTTAGAAATATTCAATGCAAAACAATCGTTAAAGCTCCCTGATCATTCCTTAACAGATTAAAACTCAAACGGTCAACTCAAGATCACAAACGAACCAACCGAAAACTTTTCGGAAAACGATCTAAAACTCAAAAACTCAAAAACACGTCGTGAGTTAAAAAAAATTCGACTAAAATCGATCGTTTAAACTTCGTGAAGACGCCTTAACAGTTTATAGGTCAAATGATCAACCCATGATAAAAATTAAAGCAATAGAAATTTTTTTGGAGAACGAACGAAAGCTTAAAAACTCAATATGGGTTGAATTTTTTCGATCAAGAATGTTTGTTTAAGCTTCGTTAATAATCCTTAACAATTTAAAATCTAAAAGGTTCGTCCACGATCACTACCGAATCAACCGAAAAACTTTTTCGAAAACCGATTGAAAACTCGAACACTTTGTTCGGTAACAAAGTCCATAGACCCGGACTAGATGGAGTCCACTCTCGGTTGCTATTAACTTTTTAAAAACAAACCCGGGACACAAGGGTTGTAACTCTCGGTTGCTATTAACTTTTCAAAAACAAACCCGGGACACAAGGGTTGTAACTCTCGGTTCCCTTAGATTTAACTCCGGTATGAATAAAATAACAAGTCCAACTCCCGGATCAAGCCAAAATTTTCAAGAAATCGGATCAAATCAAACAATCCTTTGCAATCAAATCGGATCAAAATATGAGAAATTGTTAAATTGATATTGTATTCAAGATTAAAAGTGAGGGTCTAGTTTGTATTTGTGTAATAGTTTGAGTGTTTGGTTGTAAAGTCAACATAATTTGACTTAGTATAAATAGTTTTAGCTTTCTTGTTGTAAGAATGTAGATACGCAACAGTTTGACATCTAGAGAGAGTTGGTAAGATACACACACAGAACACATACGTTAGACTTGTAACTTCATGTTAGATCTGTGACTAAATGAAATGATATGATTTGATCTAATGCAAATATGTTGTTAATCTGTGTTGTTATTAATATGCTAGTATAAACTGGGTCACAATTGGTATCAAAGCACAGATCAGAAAATTCAGAAAGATCGATATTTCTTTCAAGAAAGTCACTGTTACACTGAATTCAAGATTGTGATTGAGTGATGAATTGAATGTGAAATTGAGTTCACAATGTTCGTTCATTGAAGTGAAACAATTCTTGTGTTGGTTGATTAATCAATTGATCAACAGATTGCAAGAATTTGATCGATTTGTACATTTCCAAAATGTTGTTTTTCACGGACTGCCAGTGATCGATTTCCAATTCAAAAGTCAATTTCAGAGAAATTCACTTCGTAGGGTTGTGTTCGATGGCATAAAGATCATTCCTACAAAGTTTCAGAGCCAAACATCAAGTTTTAGGTGGATTTTTGTTGAAAAATTGTAAAATCGACTCGAGGTCTACAAAATTCGCAGACTTCATGAAGAACTCGCAAGTAGAACTCGCAGAGCCAAGGAATTCGCAGAATACCTATTTTTGTTGATCCTAAGGAAAGAATTCGCAGAGAAGAAAATTTGCTAAGGGAGGAATTCGCAAGTGTGAGACTTACGAATATAGAGGAATTCGCATCTGAGAGAGATACAAATTCAAAGAATTCGCTCAAGACACACTTACGAATTGTGCAGGATTCGTAACTGAGTGTTCTACAAAAAGCTCATAATTCGTAAACCACTGTTCTGCGAAAAGTTCAAGATTTCGTATCCTAAGTGTCTTGCGAATTGTCCTTTACGAATTCTATACTTGTGAATTTCTTTATATGTGTCTTGCGAATTCTAGGTTGTGAGTAGCTTACAAATTCTAGGTTGTGAGTAGCTTACGAATTCTAGGTTGTGAGTAGCTTACAAATTCTAGGTTGTGAGTAGCTTACGAATTCTTGCCTTGTTTTTCATTTTAAGTGATTTTCAATACTTTTACTTCAAATTTTTCTGATTTTCTGATTAAAGATCATTTATAGCATATTTTTGTGATATCAAGTTGCATTATGAGATTTAATTGTCAAAAATTTTTCTCTCGAGGCGTTGCCCCCAGAACCCGCAAGGGTGTCGCCCCTTGACCCAACCCGCTAACCGGATAGCGGGACCCCCCGTACTAAGTCTGCGTAGGGGTACATATTTCCTAGTGTGATTAAAATTTCTAATTTTTTTAGTATTTTTTTTTCCAGATATCATCATGCGTTACACATATGAAAAAGGAAATTTGGTGCTAACCAACAGAGACTATGCTTTTGCATACATGCCAGAGATTCCTACCATGGAAGCTGAAATAAAAAATATGAAGATTCAGAACTTATCTCTTCTTGATCAAATTAATAGTTTGAAAGATAATAAAGATTTTGTTTGTTCATAATGCATATCTAACTCAAAGATTAATTTTGTAGGAATAATTGAGTCTAAAGATAAAGAGATCTTAAGTCTTCAAGAAAAGTTGAAAAGATCTGAAAGTCTTAATTCTAGCTCTACTTGGTCTAAAAAGGAACAAATGCAAAGAGAGCTTGATGATCTTTGAAGGAGAGATAACATTGCTGGAGATACATCTGATGGGCTGAGAAAGACAAATTCTCAAATATTTGCTGAAAGAGATAAGCTGAAAGATAAAGTCTTCAGTCTTGAGGTTGAGATAAATATGATGAAGGAAAAAGCAACCTAAGTCAAAGACAACACAAAATCCCAAGATGAGATAAAGAAGATTGAGAAGAAGAGAAAGGACTTAGAGAAAGACAATGTTGAGTTGAAGAAGAAAATATCTGAATTGGAAGTTCAAGTTGATAAAGAGAAGAAAGAAAAAGAAGGGCTTGAGAAAGAAAGAAAATCTTTTGCTCAAAAGTTCTCTAAATTTTCCAGAAAAGTTTTTGAAGAAAAGAAATCAGTGGAGCTGAAATGCAGTAAACTTTCTCAACAAGTGTCAGATTTTGAGAAAGTTATCATCTTGGAAAGAGAAAACTTTGCTACAGAGAAGAAGAAGATAGTTGAGCAAAAGAGTTTAGAAAAAGATTTTACAAAAGAGAGAAAAGTGTTTGAAACTGAGATAGAAGAGCTTACAAAGAAGCTATCTGAGCTGTCAACAAACATTCAGAAGGAGAAGAATGCCAAATCTGAATTGCAAAAAAAGTTTGACATACTGTCAAATGAAAGAAACTGCTTATCCACAAAGATCAAGGAACTTGAAGATATCATGTTCAAGGTGAAGTTGACTGAGTCAAAGACTCCAGAATCAATTGTCCAATCACCAAGTGATGATCAAGCTGATTCAGAATGCTCATTCAAAACAGCTTCAAGTTCAAGTTTTACAAATGTTTCTAATAATCCTTTATTTGATTCTGATGATAATCATACCTCTAAATCTAAAGATCAGATTCGTCCTTCTAACCTTTTCTTTGATAAAGATGTTGATGGTTCAGGTAATATCAAGAAGAATAAGTCTCAGAAGAAAAGGTTTTGGAGAAGAATAGATGAAAAAGAAAAAAAATAAATGGATTTGGATAGTTAAAGGATCTTTAGAGGAGAAAAAGAAAGAAGATAAATCCATTTATGCATGCATTCAATGCAAAAGGGAATTATGCTTCTAAAGGTAAAACTTTTGGCAAACCTGATCTGGTTTCCACTATCAGTCAAATGATCAGGTTAGCAAAATAGAAAATTAGTTGTTCCTACTGCGGTTCAAATGATTTTGTTAATAAAAATTATGAAAATACCTGGTATGGTTCTTAATATATCTCTCCTACTAGAACTGCAACTAACAATTCAGGATCCAAATACCAGTGAATACCAAAAACTAAACCTGTGTTGCAGGCAAATAAAGACTAAGGGGGAGAAAGAACCAAGGCTTCTGAATAAATCAGTTCAGAACCCGTGTTTCAAAGAACTATGGCTCTTGAATAAAACAGTTCAAGACCCGTTCCTCAATGTTTCGGAACTATGGTTTCTGGTTACATCAGACCAGAACCCGTGCTTCATTGGTCAAATTGATTATTACTATTCTCACCGGAAAATAAGTAATCATGGTTTTTGAATACTTATGTTCAAAACTCGTACTCAAATATTTTCTTCTGAAGGATGCTGATTAGATAAAATCTTTTCTAAGAAGTTTTTAATTTGAGGGGGAGTTAGAGAAATTAACTTCTATATCTTTTAGGGGAGGAGATAATAGTTAATTATACTATTATTGTCATATTTTTCTAATAGCTTGATTTTTTATAGGTATCAAGATGGAGAATATCTGAATTTTTGTCATGGATACTCCACTGAAAATATTTTAATTTCAGGGGAAGTTAAGGATTTTGATCTAAAGGTATATATTCCTAATCCTTACTCTTTATCACTTGTCGAAAGTTGAACAACTTTCACTTGTGAAAAATGGTTTCTTAAACGTTCAAACCACTTCACATTCTTAAAATGTTTTCATGAATTGAGAAGTGTGACTTTCAATGCTTTTATTTTGGATACTTTGATGACTATCTGACCGTGTGTTTCTAATGACAAATACTTGTGTAATTGTCATGTCTATATACTGTCAAGTATTCATACACACATCGGTTCAGTACATTTCTTGAATTTGTTATTACCATGTATCAAATGTTTAATCTTTCTATGGTAATACTCCCGTTTGCTATTCAATGTTGTTTGAATCAAACGTCATTTCATCATTTTATGTGCTTTCATTGATAAATATGTTTATATTTTGTTCATATAAACATCTTACGTCTTTGATTTCCCAAAATATTATTCTTCATGAATTTTGATCTGATCTTAATCATTGTCAAATTCTCAAAACATTTCTATTCTTTCATGATTATTCATTCATATAAAGTTTTGAGAAATCTTAAATGCTTAACATGCTCAAATTTCATTCTTATTTTTATGATCATACTTTCACTGACATTGATTTCTTGTGCTTTAATGTCAAGAAAATCATTGAGGCAATACATGCTTTTAGGAAAATACATGGGATTCAATATATGAGCTTAAAAGAACTTCCATGGATTCACGATAACCAGTGTTTCCTACCCAGGAAGTATTCCCTGAGTGATTGAAGGGAGAGGGGTAAAAAGATTTGAGTGTTGGTGTGTGATGAGGTAAAATGGAAATGAGAGATTGGTTAGAAGTGAGCTTAAAAGATTAAAATAAAGAGGGTGTGAGATCAGAGTAAAAGAATATCAAACTTTGCACCAAATCTTTCTGAGCCGGGCAGCCACATTACTGTTGTTTCACAATTCTTCGTGAACGACATTGAAAAAGACATCTAGCCCATGCCATCTCTTGCATACAACCCCACCAGCTACTCATTATTTTCTTAAAAAGAGAATGTTTCATATTTTCTAGGGAAGTAGCATATAATCTATTGGTTCTTCATTTGGAAAATACTGATATTGAAAAAGAAGGAAAGTTGCCCCACCTTCGACCCTTTTTCATACACATTAAGTCTATGTATAACCTTTGTTGTCTTATTGGTTTACATACTTTGAGCCTTATGAAACACAATCATTGTGCTAATTCTTTCATAACACAAGCACGAGCACACATAAAATTTGTTTTTCTGTCAGAACATTCATAGAAAATACCTTGTGTTTTTCGATGATTGGATGGAAGTCCTGGGGAGTCAACATCAAACAAGCTCCTTAAATTGTACATTTGTTGTACATAGTGGCTTTGTGCTACTGACAGACATTCCTAACTGTTTCATGTGTTGATTCAGGGTTATAACTCCTAATTCATTTGAATTTGAAAAGATTTAGATGAATACGTTCATGAATTGACGGCTCATTCAGATCAGATGAACAAAACTCTCATATCATTCATTAGGAGAGATGGTTTTTATTTATCAAAGGGGAGGTTGTTCATATTTCACCACAGGGAAAGATCATGAAGACTGTGCTTAATTGTTCATTTAGGGGAGATGTTCCAAAGACAGATCTAAACTTAAAGAGTTTTGATGATTTTGATTCTCACAATTCATCAAAAAGGGGGAGATGTATCAAAGTTCAAGTTCAGATGAAAAGTTTATATCAGAATTGGGGAGATAAATCAGTGTTCAAGATCAGATGATTAAAATTTGTATCAAGAAAGAGTGACAGATGTTTTTCAAAGTCAGGATTGAAAGTTGAAGCAACGATTGTTGTAAAGGGGGAGATTGAAGTTAATGGTTGTTTGAACCAAGTGGTTTCAAAGTTAGTCAATGTTTGAAGACTTGATTGATTAAAGAAGATTTTGTCAAAGTTTGTTGTAAACAAAGGGGGAAAATGAAGATTCTACTAAAGCTATCAAAGATTTCAAGAGTTTAAAGTTTTAAAGCTGAAGATTATTTTGAAGATAAGAAGACCTGAAGATTATTGTCAAAAAAAATTTAATTTGGAATCCAAAGGGGGAGATTGTTAGATTGATATTGTACTCAAGATTAAAAGTGAGGGTCTAGTTTGTATTTGTGTAATAGTTTGAGTGTTTGGTTGTAAAGTCAACATAAGTTGACTTAGTATAAATAGTTTTAGTTTTCTTGTTGTAAGAATGTAGATACGCAACAGTTTGACATCTAGAGAGAGTTGGTAAGATACCCACACAGAACACATACGTGAGACTTGTAACTTCATGTTAGATCTGTGACTAAATGAAATAATATGATTTGTTCTAATGCAAATATGTTGTTAATCTGTGTTGTGATTAATATGCTAGTATAAACTGGGTCACAAAAATTGCACCAATTTTTTCAAGAATTTGAAGAACACGGTGTCGACCAAAATTCTCCAGATCTGATCGATTTGTTTCAAAAGTTTTCAAAACTTGATCGAATTTTTCCAAATATAAAACCCAAAATCCAACACGAATTTAACACATTAATAACCAAAACTCAAACCAAAAACTTTAATTTTGAAGAACTCAGTGATGCACTGTATTAAGCCAGAAGTCGATAAAAATTAGGAATTTAGACAAACCTTTTGATCGTATTAAATGAAAATTGATTTGAATATGCTCTGATACCAATTGTAGATCCCAGAAATAGTGCAATCAACATATAATAATCAACAATAAGAAAATATTGAATCACAACTGCTGGTCATATGATTGAATTGATCAATAAAGGGTTTAAGGTTTACGGAGAGAATTTCTGATGCGTGTATGTAAACCTAAATGACCATTCACCTCTAAACCCTAATTACCATCTAATTAAACCTTTAAATACCAAGGCCTAAACCTAAGGCCCAAGGCCCAAAACAAAAAAACAAGCCCATTAACAATTAAGGCTTTGTACAATGCATTAATGTTGATCCAACTCTCTCAATGATTTGATAATGACCCTCTGTTATACTTAGTGAAAATTACGTTTAACTTCTGTATGTATAACTGTTTCACCACCAGTGATTAAATACTAAGTGTGTTTAGTATCGCTGATGATTTCTCTTGTAAACAGTTAGACGTAATCCCTGAAGACAAGTTTTGCAGCAAAAGATGTTCACTGCTGAATCGAAGACAAAGTTGTTGAACAAAAGATAAGTCTACTCATGATCTGATGTGGATATCAGTGAAACCAAGATAAGTCTACTTACACGCGAAGAAAAACCTGAGGAAAAGCTTCAACGATAACTGAACTTCCTTCTATCCCTGTGAGGGAAGAGATATTCAGCGATCGAAGATCACATAGCTTATGCTCCAAGTTTCTTTTGTCTTACCCTTTGCACACATAGTACAACTGTCAGAAGAGACGTACCTCTGCGACAGATCGTACAACAACTCTGATATCTACACTGTTCACCATACGGCCAAAAGCATGTCTCCAAAAGTTAGACGCATGCTACCAACCATAGAAGGACACGTGTAAAGTACCCTGCCATGCATTTAATGCATAGGGTATAAATTGAAAGATCAATACTCTATCTGAGGGTTGCCTTCTATCTTTCTAAACATATAAAAACACTTGTTTTCTATATTCTCTTAATCTCTATTCTTTATTTCTTGTGCACAAATCTGTGTGATTCTTAAGTTTGTTTAGATTAGGTTTTACGTAATCTTATTCCGCAACAAAATTGTAAATTGTATTTTGATTTATCAATAAACAATTTATTAAACCTTTAAAATTTGTGTTTGTATTCAACCCCCGCTCTACAAACTTGTTAAGCGACCAACAATTAAAATAATAAAACAATTAAACTCTATAAATGCGTTATACAAATTTCAACGCACTAAGACTTTCAGTCCTAACAACTAGGCACTTGAGGACCAAAAGTCTCACCCCTGAAGCCAACATATGGTCATATTTTGTTAGTCATACCTTGTTCCTAACTAGTCATGATACTGATTTGGGTATGGATAGAGTCTTTTTAGTCTTTTGTATTGTCAATAGGTACTCCTTCAATGTTGGGAAACTTTATTTCCTTGAACATAAAGACTAGTTCAGAGAGGGTAAATGGCAGGCTAAATTACTCTGCCATTATTCACAAGATTTTGGTAGCTTCACATGTAAGGCACCTCCCTAGTGATACTTTCTTCACTGAAAAGATAGTGATGGATAGGAGGAATATAGAAAGGATCCTAAGAAACCAGACCAACTCTGCTCCTACACCAAGTGATGATTAAACTTCTGATATTCCATCTCACTCATTTCACAAAGAGTTTAATGCACATGTTCAAGCACATGTCAAAGCGTAAAAGGTAATCCTCAAGAAAATCTAGGGAATGCAGGATGAGTTAAGAAGGATGAGGAGAGAAAGAGATGCTTGGATGCAGTATGAAGAGGCCAGAGACAGGGTGATGAGAACTTCTTGGAGGATGCAGAACACCAAATTACTAAAGGATATTCCACCCTTCCCAGTTCAGAGGCAGGATGCAAGTGGATACTTCACCTACTCATTCATGAGTAGGAAAAGTTCTATCACCTACAACTCCTATTACATTTTCTTTGTCATGTTTGCTGTTTTTAGAGCATTACAATAGCTTTGACTCAGTTTGTTTACACTTTGAGCAATTGGTCATGTCATACACCATTTTTTGTGCACAAGACAGTTTTGCAAATATGAAATTTGATACACCTTGGATTTGAGCATATAGTCTAAATAGTTTGTTGTGATCACTTAAAGCTTCATACGTATCACTAGAACTAACCTTAGGTTTCTTTGTTGTACTCATTATTGTTAAAATCATCACCTTGAGACACTTCTTTCACTATAGACTTATTCAATGGGGACATTGAACCTCTCTAAGTTTGGGGGGTGAGAGAAGTTACCTTATACACTTCTCATATCAAAAAGGCAAACTGCCTTATACACATTCCCCACACCAAACACAGTATATGCATACCCCTTTCAAGTGCTTAAAATTCAAAAATAAGCATATTTTCTCAAGTGCTTAAAGTTTATAAATATGCAATTCAAGCACAAACACTTCAAAGAGCAAAGCTCCTTTTCATACGAAAGTGTCAAAGAAACACACAATAGGCCAAAGTGCCCAACACATACCTCCATAGGAGAAGATGGCAGAATAACTGTGCCACAGAGAGAGAAAAGATGAGAGGAATGCATATGATTGAAAAATCCACAAACACTCCATACACAACCTATAACAGTGATGATTTTAACTAAACAAGGAAATAATAGGCTAGCTTATGGTTTGGTACATGATTAGAATTAAGTTGAAATTATAAGAATGTGAATGGCTATGTGCATCATGCTTCTTAGGGGTTGAAAACCTTCTATGTGTAAATTTGGATTGTGCATTCCATGGTTATTATGATTTTTGGCTCAAATTTTTTTTGTTTGAATTATTTTAAGGTCTTTTCTTATCTTTTGTTGCTTGAGGACAAGCAACCATTCAAGTTTGGGGGTGTGATAGGGTTACTTCCTTAACGCTATTTACATCACATTTTTGCACACTTTGAATGCCCTTTTTGCATCCTATTAAGTCCTTTTGTTCTCTTTTTAGTTAAATTACTTGTTTAATGGAGTTTGTATGTGTTTTGAACATTCATGAAGTATTTGGATTAAAATATGCAAAAACTTGCCACTTATATATTACTTCATATTACTATAGGATGTTGAAGTATGTTAGAGGATTTTGGGCTGGTGATTTTGGACCATGGGCTTCCTTTTTGGACTTCATTCTTGGACTGTTGTGAACTAATTTTTGGGCCGAATGTTTCGCCATTTGCTTTGGATTGATACTAGACAATGTTTTGTGCTTTTATTACTTTATTTTGGGCTTTTGTTAAACTAAGTTTTGGGCTTTGGTTTTATTTGGTATTTTCTGCCCATAGCTCATTACTAAATACTATAAATTAGTGGTTTAGGCTTAGTTCTAAGGACATCTTTCACTTGACCATTTTACCACACTTTGGTAAATGGTTTAGTTCCCTTCCTTTCTTTGTCAAAAATCGGTTTAGAGGTTTGCAACTTTCGGCCTTTGTGGAAGTTGCATATTTGGCCGAAGTTTGGCATCTTTTGGTTTTAATTATTAATCTCAAGTTCTGTTAGTCGATTATTGCAGTTCTTACTTCTTGATTTCACCTATTTGAATCACATTTAAGTTCTCATCATCTTTGCAATTCGATCACTTGTGGTCTTAAATTGGATCCAAAAATCCATCCGGAACCTGAAACAAATGTCCAAGATGCAAAAGGTGTTGTCCAAGATTAAAACATGCAATTGTTATTTGTTTAATTTGTTGCTTGGAGCACAATAAGCTTTAATTTTATGTATTTATATTATTGCAATTTAATTCCCGCACTTTATTTTCCTTGCATTTTTATTTTCTCGCAATTTATTTTCTCGTACTTTACTTTCTCACAATTTAATTTATCGCATTTTATTTCTCGCACTTTAAGTTATTGTTATTTTCATTCCATTGTAATTTAGTTTCAGTTGTCTCTCAAGAAAGTCGTCACTTGCATGGCAAGTTTCCTTTCTCAAATTTTAGTACTTATAATTTCTTTAATGTATTTTCCATCTCCATTATTTAAAATCCAAGTTTTAATATATTTTATAAAAAGAAACCAAGTGACAGGCTGACAACCTTAGCTTGGGGTGTGAAGTCGAGTTAAGATTTAAGCCGATAAAAATGTAAAGAGGTGTATTAATATAGTATTGTCGTTATTTAAATCAGATTATAAATATTTCATTGAAGATTACATTTAATTAATTGACAACTATTATTTGTATGAAAATGTGTTTGCTTTTCAGAGTCACTTAAATATTAAATCTGAGATAACGTATATTTGCTATAATATATTTTTACCGGATTACTTGTTTTTATCTTGACAAAACTTTATTCCCTTTGCTTCTTTTTATAATTCATTTTTCTGTAGTTGCTAATCAAACAACCAACCAAAAAGATTTCTTCGAATTCGCCATCTGAAGCTGACTTTTAAAGATTGGACTTTTAAGAAACTCTTGCAAGCCTTTCCCTGTGGGATCGATATTTGGTACTTTGTACCATTATTACTTGTTTGAAAACGACAGTAGCTCAAGATGTATACTTGCGTCATGATCTATTTGCACGCTCAATTTGAGGTTGCATAAACCTGATGACAATTATCTAACTTACAATGAATAAGATGGATAAATGCACAATGTGGGGAGTATGAGTAACAAATCAATAAAGATCACAAATAGGCACAATAAATTATTGTCCCCTAAACCAGAGCAAATAAAAGGGATGACCAGAGCAAGATTATCTGAATGGGACATGTAGTCAAAGAATATGTACAATGAAGGTTCAACAAAATGGTTTCAACAAGGCATATTCACTTTTATGAATTTCTTTATGGGTGAATAATATAGAAGATCTGGATGTAGTAAGAGAAAACATCTAGATCACAAAATGCTAGTTTAGTACTTTCCTATCACCACTTGTTCTACACACAATATACATTGCACAATAATCTTATAAACCCTAAACCCTGGGGCATTGACCATTAATTCAATCTCATAAAAAAATGAGGAGCTTCTACTAAAAATGTTATAGTTGCATGCACACCAAAATCATAAAGAAAACAAATGGCTGTTAAAATGTGTTGGTCAATACTAATTGATTTTGATTAAAAGACACTCTTAGCACGAACACTAAACACATGCCTAAGTTAAGCCTTAAAAGCAGTGCAAAACAACCCTAATGACTTATTTGTGTAAATAGCACAAAACAACAATCCCGTTGAAAAAAGAATTATACTTGAATTGTAGGAGAGACATAGTCCAGATCTTTATAAATTCCATTGAACAATACCCTCTTGCCCTTAGTTGTTCCTAACATGTCGGATGTTTGAGCTTGAACGTGCTCTAAAGCTAGAGCTAATATAGCACATTTCATCTCCTTTTTGTAGGCCTCTGAAACCTATCAAGAGAAAACAAACATAACAATGTCAAGATTAAGCAAACACCTTAAACAAATGCTTACACCCAATCTTTAGATGGAAAATTAAAGAGTGTCAACATAATGAATTGTGAATCAGGGTTACCGATGCATGTAAACTTTCGGAGCTACTATCAACAAAAAAAAACAACACACCCTCTAATATGGATTTAGTTTATACTTTATATGGAAGTGGTGAGTTATGTTTACCTAGTATGAAGGTCTAAATATTTAGTGGGTTAGTTGAGTTTCTTGTGTATACTTCAATTAATGTTGTAATTATAAGTTGCACTAAAAATGGTTTGTAGAAAAGAGTTATCTAGTTCGTTTTGCTATATTCTGGAATTCTTTTTCTATTCTTTCACAACATAGAGTAAGTTCATACCAAGACTTCCAAACAAAAAGAAAAAGAGAAATTAGTACATGTACTTTTGAAATGTTAAACACCATGGATCACTGACCGTTAAACCCTTGATTTGAACATAGACCGGTCATAGTTGTGGAAAATTTACCATATTTGTTACAAAAGATCATGGGACAATAATTCAGAAACAAGATATAGCAACAAAATATTCAAAAGACAGAAAAGTGTTTTTTTTTGGGGGGTGGGGGGGGGGGGTGGGGGGGGGGGGGGGGGAGGACGATATATTATCCTCATCATCATCAATTTCTCCATAACGCAAGTAAAGTTATCCATGTTGAAATATGAGAGCCATACACGCAGCGGAAAATAACCGTATTCCTTCATAGATCCATACGAAATGGAGTAGGATGGGTGTTTCAAATTTTTACCAAAATTGAGCAGCAACCTTTGATGTCATTTCTGAATCTATGCAACAAACTCAACTCGTTGCCTCCACAGTATCCACAAAAATTCCCCGAATCCTCTTGACGTCCTATGCCGAGAGAGGAGATGCTCTTCTTTCCGAATGCTAGATTCGGTCTCCAACTCCTTGGAGGAAAGGGAGAGAAGTTTTGGGATGGAGAGAGAGAGAGAGAGAGAGTCTTTTGAACAATTTCTCAATCTTTCAAAAGGCTCTTGGTAGATTCATTAACCTTATCTCTCAAAGGACTCTCTTTACATATATGTGCAAATGATGATACCTATCCCATAGGAATTGCTTGTTGGAGAGAGTGGCACAACTTTCAGAAGATCTCATATCTTCTAAAGTTGCTTTTGCTTTACACAATTTACTGACAAGTCACCACTTGTCAATCACATCCCTTCTTGTCAAACAAGAAAACAATATCCGATTTTATCTCTTATAAATTAGATGATAATTTAATACAAGTATTTAATTATTTATTTTATTTATTCAGATATCATTTAATGCATGTGACCCATTGGGACTTTATCACGTTGGCAATAATTATAAATCTAATTTATAATTATAACTGAAGAGTGACATCTAGCAATACATCATGGTTATCGAAATGATAAATTTTGGTGATTCGGCCACTCAGCAAACTATGTGATCATTATTAGTGTACACGTTTATATCCCTTTGTCTAGATATGCATATCGAAAACTAGCTATCGATGTGTCATCCTCGTTACGTCCGATCCTTAGTTACTCGATTCCGGAATATATTGATAAGACATATATCGGTATCATATACCGATCATCTGAGCATGCATCATTTTCTTAGTACTATTCAACCAAGGGGCCCAGGGATATCACTCTCGACATACAAGAGGAACAAATCTTATCTTGATCCATGCTAGTAGTACTAAGTGATACGCGATACACCCAACAACCATTCTGTCACCCAATTATGGAATGATTAGGATCAGTTATCAAAGTACACCACTCACATAAATAAAATTCCATAATCTCAAGTCAAAGGATTAATTGTACAATGAGCACATGAGAAACGCCTATGACACTCATATGACATCCAATAAAACATTCTCATAGCGGGTCACGTCCGGTACACAATATCCCATCTTGTACCCATATGTGGATTATGTATCTCTATACGAATCCCAACATATACTAGTCATATTGTATTAATTCAACCTAAACCCAAAATAATACTTGACCAGGGACATTTTAGAATACATTATTCTAAGGTTATTATTATGTTTAGATATAACTCAAAATAATCCATAAACATAGTAATTGGGCAATGCCTTTTATTAATTAATGTCATGACACAATGCCTAAACAAAATCATCTAATGATTGAATTTTGGGCATACAACACTAGCAATCCAAATTAGACAAAAAAGGGTGCCATAGCCTCTTAACCAAAATCTTCCTTTACATTTAACCGTTGCTTCTTTTAGTAATGCAAGTAGATTTCTGAGGAACATTTTGGCCTAGTCGTTAGGTAGAACAATAAATTATTGCTTCATAAAAAGAAACATGCAAAATAAAATCAATCGATAGAGAACATAAAAAATGCATGTTACCGTCATTCAATTGTTTTTTGCTAATCAAGTTTACCCTCGATCGTAACGTTGTCATACCTACATATATAAGAGCACACAATGTATGAAATCAAAATATCATGTCCAACTAAAAAACACAACAAAATAGATGTTTTGGAAAAACATAATTCTCGACACACGTACCAAAGAATTAATGATCCTGACATTGAATAATGCCTAGCCTTAATTAACAGGTTGAAAAGTCCTTTAGAATAGGAATCAATCTTATGTGTCCACATTGACCTCCATATATATATATATAACAATAACCATACGAATTCATACAATTTTCCAAGTTGAGAAGTGATTTCAACTCAAAGCCCCAAAAAAATCAACCAATAACAAGTTTATTTTCAAGTGAGATTAGCCAATGTTTCGGCTCTTATTCAACAAAATGTGCTATTTCTAACACGTAGTTTTGTTGGTGCAAAATTTCAAAAAAATATATTTTATATTAGCAGATACAATCTTCTTGTCCCATAATTACCTTATTAGTTGTTGCGTAGTACAAGCAAATTTGAAATGTAAAACATGGTATTTATCTAGGAAGGCATAAAACGTCATACCTCGTATAGTTTCCACTGATCTTGAAGAAGGTGTTGTGGTTCCACCATTTGGACGAGATGGCAATACATAAGGAAAAATAAAGGGCATTGTATGCGTATATAGAATGAAGTGTGTCATCATCATATACGTAATATATGTTTATCAAGAATTAATACATGATATATACAATCAAACAAATAACTACAAGTCAACTTAAGAAGAATGATGGGAAAGACCAGTCATGATATCAATTTTTTTAAAGGAAACGAACATTGTTTCAGAAAAGCACCACATAATGCATTTCAAGAGTCAACACTATATTGAAAGTCAATTTGTTGAGAAAAAACCTTGACTATATGTGCATGGATAGAAAGAGCGGATCAAACAATTGAATTGGTGCTTCCAAAAAATAATTACCATATTTGAAATCAATACTCAATTGATTACATTCTCTAAAGCACAAGAACATAGTGAAATTAAATTAAACTTCCCCGAACCAAACTCGGATGACTTATGTAACACCCAAATTTTTTTGGTAATTCTAGTTCACGTCTTTTCCCTCACAAATACTTCCTTAGGAGTTTAATTCTTTGGTATGTTCCCCTTCCGTGTTGTGGATCGAGTTAGGGGTGTTTTGGACTCAAAAGGTCTTTTTTGAAGCTCAGGAAGGTCGGGGCGACTGTGCCCGCGACAGTGACAAAAGTCACTGTCACCACGTCATTCTCGCGAGGAAGGTACCATCCGCGGTACACTCCAGGCGATAGTGCAATGCGAGAGTGACCAGGGTCACAATCGCTAGGCATAGTCGCCAGCGGGGGAGTGCCCGCGGTACACTTCACGCGAGAGTGTCGTGGCGAGAGTGCCCGGGGCACAATCGACGGGCACTATCGTGGTCGGCCCCTGGTCGTTTTAAATGTCTAAATTTCAGCCTCTTTCATTTGTTATCTCCACCCAATTCACTCTTCTCTCCCAAGAAACGAACCCTCACTCTTAAAATTGAATTTTGGAGCCTCCAAGGTGCATTCCTGTGTTTTGTAAGGAGACTCTTCACATTTAAGTGAGAATTTGGAAGCAAGGGTGAGAGACTCTCCATTTCATATCATTTGAAGAATTTCTAAGTTCCTAGGGTTTCATCAAACCATCTTCCATCTTTGAAGGGCTTGAGTTTGAGGTCATACTAGTAACCCTAGAAGTTTATTGTTAGTGAATACAAGTGGTGAATAAGGTAATCTTCTCTCTTGCTTCTCCTAAGAAATTAGGGTATTGTCATTTTTCTATTCTTTTCCTTTGTGTTAGAACTTGGTGTGATTTGGAAATATTTGTGGTTAAGGATCTTGTTGAAATCTTGAGGCTCTTAGAAGGTTTAAAGTCTTCATCCAAGGAGCTAAAGCTTTGGGGGTAAAACCTAGATTTAGTGTAAATCTAGCAATGTGAGTTTTAGTTGCTTTACAAAACTATATACATGTCAAAACATAAGTTTTTGGGTTTTAAACCTACACTCATGTGTTCCCTTCATACTTAATGAGTTTTGGTGATTTTTGGTATTCTTGAGTATATTGAGTTGCTAAATGCTATAAATGATTTATAATATCGGGTTAGGCGATTTGGCCACCCAAAAATGATGTTGATCCACTATGAAACGTTTATTGGATGTTTTGAAAGATTGGGTAATGCATTTCGTTTGTTTCCTAATAATTGCAAAATTGGTTACAAAAGGGGTTTTTAAATGGAAATATTACAAGGGTCGAGATCTTATGGATAAGTATTTCGGTGATGGTTTAATTTGGGATTTCCCAACTTACGGGCTTTGGATATTAGAACTTTAAACTCATTTGACTTTGAAGGTGTGAGTTAATGGGAACGGTCATCCTTTGACCTTATATATATATTTTGGAAAAATGTGAACTTTATGGGTACGGCCTTTGGCCAATTATATGCGGAGTAATTGTTCGCTTTGGAAAAGTAATACATCGACGAATATTGCCGTATTGGCTCTTTTAATTTCCAGGTGTTTTATGATTCCTTATGACTTGGCTTATACGCTAAGGAGTTTTGGGATGTTGTCCAGTTTAAATGGCTCAATGGAGCATTTTATGGAAAGGTAACTATTATACAAATGTTGGTTATTACATGTTTGGAATGCATTAGTTCATTCATTTGGAGTCAGGTAATGGTTAGACTGTAATGCAATGGATCCATAGGCATAAGAGTCGTTTGTTCATCATGGAGTCTTGTTTTCCATGTTTGAGTCTAGTGAGTGGTCCCCGAGTCATGTTTTACGTAAGCTTGCGGTGGTTCTCTTGGAGAGCCGTATACGGAGCTAAGTCTTGCGGTGGTGCCCATGGTGATCCGGATACGGGGACTTGTGACTTTTGTGGTGACACTCATCTAGAGGTCGAGTAGACTAGGGTCATTTGGGTATCTTGTGGTGGTTGCTCAATGGAGCCGTATACGGGGATCCATGACCCGTAGTGAATCTCGTGAACGTCGATAAGTGGCTTAACTTTGTGTTCCGCCACAACCGATGGAATTCAGGTATCCCCCGTCACCGAAAGGTGTTATTTTCGGCTATCCCCTTACCCATACTTTCGGTGTTGAAACGTACCATTTATTCAAATATATATAGCTTTTGATAAAATACTTCATGGGTGCGTTTGGGAAAAATTGAATGGTATATGTTTATTTAAAAAGGTGGTTTTGGTGTGGGTAGAGACGTGATTTGGAAATAAAACTTTTTATATCTTAAGTTTCAAGAAGGGATTCTTTTAGAGTGAGTTATTGGTTCTAAACGTCTTATTATTTATATATAATTAAACTAATTTAACTCACTAGGCGTTAAGCCTAACACTTTTTCTTATCGACATGTATATCAGGTCTTAGATGGATCTGAGTGGCGAGTGAAGCTGAGTAGAAGTGCCGGTAGGATGGCTCTAGTGACGTCATCCGGTTTTGTGAAGATAGCGGACTTGGTGTTTGTAGTAACACCCATCAGACTTTGTTCCCGTTTGTGGGACTAGATAGTTCCCGTTATAACTCTGATACATGTTGTTGTGTTTCTTCCCTTGTAACTTTAGAATTTTGTGTTTCAGGTTATATATTTAAGGATTTTTGAAAGTTTGATTTTGTCTGCTATTTTCAAGTTTTAGGGGTGTTACAATTTGGTATTAGAGTTCTAGTTTAAGTGAACTAGGTATGAGTCTTAGATGCCTAAACTTTAGATGATACTTTAAGTTACGATTAGATTATGTTAGATAGAACTCTTAAGTTGAGAGTGGGTTGTAATGGTCGAAAGAAATGCACTAGTTGAAAGTCGTGACTGTGGTAACGAGAATTCTTATGTGTGTTATATTCATAATTTCACTTAGCTACTAATATTATGAATACAATATTACGTAAGCATGCTTGATTTTGCCATTGTTATGATGCTTGATGTGTGTAGTAGTATGTCTTCGTTGTTAATCTAGTGTCGGTGTAATCTCTTAACCTCGTTCTCGTATATGTCAGACAAGAATGGCGGATGCACAGAGAGAAGCACAAACCCAAGATGACGGGTATATTATGGGCATGGCGCCGCCAAGTCAACCCACGGGAGTCAACCATGTACCACACCCTCCGTTATCGTCATTGTTTAATGATAGACCGGAGCACGCACAAGAAGGGAGTTTAAATCTCACAGGACCCAACGTACAAGGAGTCAGACCTCATTCCGAACTGTTGACCAGCGTGGCTCAAATGATGAATTCGGCTATGGAGCGACAAGAGGAAAGACTAATGAAATTATTGGAAGACAGAAATGCCAATGACCGGAGGCAAGAAGTGGCCTCCGGGCATGACAAGAGAGGCACGGTCGACACCGGGAAGGTAATCCGAATGGAGAACATCATTGCTGCTAATGTGGGTCATAGTAGAAGGACCTGCTCATACAAGAATTTGCTATGCAACAAACCGCTAGAGTTTTCAGGAACTGACAACCCGGTAGTGTGCATGAATTGGATCCAAGAGATAGAGCAAGCATTTGACGCTAACGAGTGTGAAGAGGTACAGAAGGTGAAATTCACCTCCCCTATAATGAGGGGCGAGGCTCTTACTTGGTGGAATGTTACCAACTCTACTTATGGAATCGCCTTCATCTCATCACTATCATGGGATGCTTTCAAAAGGAAAGTGATGGATGAATACTCTAACGAAAGGGAGATCGACCGGATAGAGGAAGAATTCTGAACTCTTAAGAAAGGAAACATGACAGTAAGAGAATATTCCAATCTCTTCATGGAGAAGCTAGACTTAGTGGGACATGTCGTCCCGAGCGAGAAGGATAGAATCAAGGCTTATTTGAAAGGGCTACCGGCCGACATGAAGGCGATGGTTCGAAGCTCTAAAGCCTCCACCCTCCGAGAGGCAATTGAAGAATATTTATACTCAGAATATTGAAGAAGAAGCAGAGATCAAATAAGAGAGGAAACAGGAGGACCGGTGGAGTCCACCCCTAGGACACAACGACCGTGATGACAAAAAGGAAGTCGGCCATCGTAGGAAGTCGAAATGATGCCAGGAATGCCGAGTCAAACATTTGGGTAGGTGTAATCCCAATCCTTCGTCGTGTCTCAAATGTGGGAAGTTGGATCACTCCCACCGAGACTGCTACATCAAGGGCACAATCTGCTTTGCATGTAAGGAACTAGATCATGTGAAGAAGGGACTGACCACGTGCAGGAACCGCTGATGGGTCGGGAAACAGACTTAGCATGCCAAGGTGTGAGTAGCATGTCGGTGACGACAGGTACATTTTTTGTTGGTTATTCGAAGTTGTTAGTACTGATGTTGAATTAGAGTCTTCGCTAGTTTTGTCTGCCAACTTCTAGGATTGATATTAGAGATCGATGTTATTAGTATCTCAGAGAGTCCTAGAGACCCGGTAAGGAGTTTTAGGAGTTAAATCGCTTGGTCAGAGCTCGTTTTGATATTAAGAAGCATGGGGTTTTAGAAGATAAGTTCCAGGGTTTGGTAATCGATCGATGTTGTTCGTTTAGTTGGGACTTCATTATAATAACTGTATCGAAGAACCAGTAATCGGGGTCGTGGGGCATTGATTTGTCTTAAGTGGAGATTCTCTTGAGGCGAGTAGAGTGTCAGATTTGCTTAGAAGAACCTAGGAAATGTTTCACTCGTACCCGTAGGAAGAATTGTAAAGGTTATGATGTCAGATGTGGATAGCACACCCTAAATTTTTGCATGTGACCACTAAGAGAATGGTGATACTTCCCTAGGAGGTAGTGAGAAAGTGGTAGATGATAGCTAGTTGCTCCATGCGAGGAAGATCTATGTGATGTTTTAGAATATCCTGTTGAGCAAGACCTTTAAGAGTTAATGACTTCATGGATTGGATGACTCAAGACCATCGTGGATTTGCAGATCCAACCAAACCCTAGACTTAAGATTTTGGTGCAATGGAAGAAAAGACACCCTTAAACCAATATAGGGTTGAATCAATTATTAAGTGGTACCGATGCTCGGTCAGGTATGATCAGGTAAATAGGTTAGAGTACAGCCGACCAAGAGCCTAATGAGACCTTCTAAGCAAGAGTTTGGGACTAAGTTTGTAGATACCGTATGAATTGTGGGAATAATTGGAGGATTGTTGACCCTAAGAAAAGTTGGAGAGCCTTAGTGAACTCGTTGGTGTTCATGTTAAAGATTTTGTCTTGGGTTGATATTGAAGTTTTATGTTAGTATGGTAGGCTATGCTTGCATCTTGTTAGAGCGAAGGTTAAGTTGGAATCAGTGGTTGTACTAGGGATGACCTTAGATTTGTGAGAGGTATCTCTATGCTTGGGGCCTCATTAGAGAGTCTCGTGGCGAAGGCTATCCTTATGATTGTTCTTAACCAGGGTATTTTTAGTCGGATGATCCTGAGAGGATCTACCAACGTGAGGCCGATGGTGTACCTTGCGAATACTCTGAATCGGCCAGGCGACGACCCTCTATGGAACCTTGAGAAGCAAGGAATAGTGAAAGGGTTGAGGGGTGTCAAGTCATTAGCCTAACCTTTTGAGTGGAAGGATGTGGAAAAATGAGTATCACCTAAGAAGGTGATGGATTCCCTTCTCGTGATGATAACTGCGAGGATGCTTTGCGAGCATCGGCAGTGAAGAGGATGATGTTATTTGGCCAAAAGGTTCAAATTATGGGTAACAAGCTTTTGATGGGATCGAACATTGTTAGAAAATGCTTCATGCCTCGAGAAGTTTAGCGGATCACTCTCGAATGGTATATCCGAGTCAAGATTTCAAGGACGAAATAATTTTCAAGGTGGGGAGGATTGTAACACCCAAAATTTTTGTTAGGAGTTTAATTCTTTGGCATGTTCCCCTTTCGTGTTGTGGATCGAGTTAGGGGTGTCTTGGACTCGAAAGGTCTTTTTCGGAGCTCGGGAAGGTCAGGGCGACAGTGCCCCCGACAGTGACAAAAGTCACTGTCGCCGTGTCATTCTCGCGAGGAAGGTACCACCTACGGTACACTTCAGGCGATAGTGCCATACGAGAGTGACCAGGGTCACAATCGATAGGCATAGTCGCCAGCAGGGGAGTGCCCGCGGTACACTCCAAAAGAGAGTGCCCTGGGCACAATCATCGAGCACTTTCACGGTCGGCCCCTTGTCGTATCGAAACTTCAGCCTCTTTCATTTGTTATCTCCACCCACTTCACTCTTCTCTCCCAAGAAACGAACCCTCACTATAAAAACTGGATTTTGGAGCCTCCAAGGTGCATTCCCGTGTTTTGTAAGGAGACTCTTCACATTTAAGTGAGAATTTGGAAGCAAGATTGAGAGACTCTCCATTTCATCTCATTTCAAGAATTTCTAAGTTCCTAGGGTTTCATCAAACCATTTTCCATCTTTGAAGAGCTTGAGTTTGAAGTCATACTAGTAACCCTTGAAGTTTATTGTTGGTGAATACAAGTGGCGAATAAGGTAATCTTCTCTCTTCCTTCTCCTAAGAAATTTGGGTTTTGTCATTTTTCTATTCTTTTCCTTTGTGTTAGAACTTGGTGTAATTTGGAAATATTTGTGGTTAAGGATCTTGTTGAAAACTTGAGGCAAGGACTTAGAATGTTTCAAGTCTTCATCCAAGGAGCTAAAGCTTTGGGGGTAAAACCTAGATTTAGTCTAAATTTAGCAAGGTGAGTTTTAGTTGCTTTACAAAACTATATACATGTCAAAACATAAATGTTTTGGGTTTTTAACCTACACTCATGTGTTCTCTTCATACTTAATGAGTTTTGGTGATTTTTTGTATTCTTGAGTATATTGAGTTGCTAAATGCTATAAAAGATTTATATACCGTGTTAGGCGATTTGGCCACCCAAAAATGATGTTGATCCACTATGAAACGTTTATTGTATGTTTTGAAAGATTGGGTAACACATTTCATTTGTTTCCTAATAATTGCAAAATTGGTTACAAAAGGGGTTTTTAAATGGAAATATTTCAAGGGTCGTGATCTTATGGATAAGTATTTCCGTGATGGTTTAATTTGGGATTTCCCAACCTACGGGCTTTGGATATTAGAACTTTAAACTCATTTGACTTTGAAGGTGTGAGTTAATAGGAACGGTCATCCTTTGACCTTATGTATATATTTTGGAAAAATGTGAACTTTATGGGTACGGCCTTTGGCCAATTATATGCGGAGTAATTGTCCGCTGTGGAAAAGTAATACATCGACGAATATTGCCGTATTGGCACTTTTAATTTCCAAGTGTTTTATGATTCCTTATGACTTGGCTTATACGCTAAGGAGCTTTGGGACGTTGCCCGGTTTAAATGGCTCAATGGAGCATTTTGTGGAAAGGTAACTATTATACAAATGTTGGTTATTACATGTTTGGAATGCATTAGTTCATTCATTTTGGGTCATGTAATGGTTAGACTGTAATGTAATGGATCCATAGGCATAAGAGTCGGTTGTTCATCATGGTGTCTTGTTGTCCATGTTTGAGTCTAGTGAGTGGTCCCCGAATCGTGTTTTATGTAAGCTTGCGGTGGTGCTTTTGGAGAGCCGTATACGGAGCTAAGTCTTGCGGTGGTGCCCACGGTGAGCCGGATACGGGGACTTGTAACTTTTGTGGTGACACTCATCTAGAGGTCGAGTAGACTAGGGTCATTTGGGTATCTTTTGGTGGTTGCTCAATGGAGCCGTATACGGGGATCCATGACCCGTAGTGAATCTCGTGAACGTCGATAAGTGGCTTAACTTTGTGTTCCGCCACAACTGATGGAATTCGGGTCTCCCCCGTCATCGAAAGGTGTTATTTTTGGGTATCCCCTTACCCATACTTTCGGTGTTGAAACGTACCATTTATTCAAATATATATAGCTTTTGATAAAATACTTCATGGGTGCGTTTGGGAAATATTGAATGGTATTTATTTATTTAAAAAGGTGGTTTTGGCGTGGTTAGAGACGTGATTTAGAAATAAAACCTTTTATATCTTAAGCTTCAAGAATGGATGCTTTTAGAGTGAGTTATTGGTTCTAAACGTCTAATTATTTATATATCATTAAACTTCTTTAACTCATTAGGCGTTAAGCCTAACACTTTTTCTTATCGACATGTATATCAGATCTTAGATGGATCTGAGTGGCGAGTGAAGCTGGGTAGAAGTGCCGGTAGGATGGATCTAATGTCGTCATCCGGTTTTGTGAAGATAGCGGACTTGGTGGTTGTTGTAACACCCGTCAGACTTTGTTCCCATTTGTGGGACTAGATAGTTCCCGTTAGAACTCTGATACATGTTGTTGTGTTTCTTCCCTTGTAACTTTAGAATTTTGTTTTTCAAGTTATGTATTTAAGGGATTTTGGAATGTTTATTTTGTCTGCTATTTTCAAATTTTAGGGGTGTTACAACTTAAACCTAGTTCGATGATTAATGAATCTACGAACACGAAGCAATAATCCCTAATAACAAATAATATATAAAACCTTGGATCAGTATGTACCTATCCTCGGATTCTGAACGACATGTATGATCTTTGCGAAAAAAGTTAGAACAACGCTGGAGGGAGAAGGTAACCCACTAAATGAAATCAAATGTCACTAGGAAATTAATTAGAGTTAGAACAACGTTGGAGGGAGAAGGTAACCCACTAAATGAGAAGATAATGCACAGTAAACCACGCCCCAAATCAGGAATGTAGATGGATATGGATGAACAGAAATCGAAATTCAGGGGATATAGATTAAGGGAGTGGGAAGGGTGATATGAACATGTTTCAAGCCCTTTAGCTTCAAAAGCAACATAAGCTTTGAACCTGATCCATCTTCAACTTGAAACCTCTCACATAAAACCCAATAGAACCATTAATAAAAAAATCTGCACCATGGCATGTCCGGAAAAACTGCACCTCGTGGTATAAAAGTTGAAAATCTAGGGTTTAGGAGGGACAAAGGAATTCATTCAAATCAGGAGCAGGAGATAGAGATGGAAAATTTTAAATTGTCCTGTTTGAAATTTGAATATAATGGAACACAAGGTTTATGAAAATGCAGATGGAAAGTCAGGTTTTGGGGAAGAGAAAGGCATAAAGCCAGAAACATAAAAGAGGAAGGTTACAAGAGTTTGCATCTATGACTTGTACATCATGTTGAATGACTTGTAATTAAGATATTTCAAAAACAAAAAGGCAGTACATCATGCTTTAAGGGTTGTTTTTAAGAGTTTTAGATCAAATGCATTATAATGTAGTGTGTGTATTAGGGGTGCTCAAATTTCCGACCAACCCAGCCAACCCAACCCGAAAAAACGCAAAAAAACTCAAACCGAGGTAACCCGATACATAACCGATACAAATTTTGCCCAAACCGCATCTATTGGGTTAGAAACGGGTTGGACCCAAAATAACCCGACCAACCCGTCAACCCGATCAAAACTTGTACGTTTTTATTTATTTATGATTTTCGACTTTTAGCGGCTCTTCTTTATATCAATTCTCAAGTCTTCCTATCTTAGTCGTAGTTTGGATCTGTCTACGAGACCACGCCGATTAAAATCGTACGAAACTAACCTTCAAGTCTTCAAAAATCTTCAACATCGATAAATCAAGAGGCAAAATATGCTCTTTTTTTACTCTTCTCTTCTCTTATTAGCGTTATTTTTATATTTCCATTTTGATTTTAGTTTTTTTAAACGGAACCACTTAGTTAGACTGTAAAATATTGTATTAAAGTTTCAACCCGACCAACCCAACCCGCACGGTTTGGGTTGGGTTGCACTTTTGATTGGGTTGGGTTGGATTGAGATTTTTTAAACCGCAAACATTGAGTTGGGTTGTTCAAGTGTCTTCAACCCGGCCAACCCAACCCGTAAACACCCCTAGTGTGTGTGTGTGTGTATATATATATATATATATATAGTGTTTGGTTCATTTGAGAAATGCCAAATCCATGAGAAATAGAGAAGTGATTTGGGCCCTTGGATTAAGTAATATGATTTTTTTAGCAGAAGGGTAAAATTGTAATTAGGGTCAATCATGTCGATTACAATCAAAATCAAATTAAACGTATCTTTTCCTAAATTAGCGTCAATCGTATCATTAAGAGGATTCCAATTCAGTTATTGTTTGCAGATTGATGATTCTCGTTTTCTTCTTCTATCGAAAAATTTAGGTTTTTAGATCATATTCTTCTTAATAAGATGTCGAATCCAGAAACTGTTGTTGATAATGAAGTCGTTCAAGAAAACGGTCAGTTATCGAATGATGAAGATATGATTGATGAAGATGAAGGTATCGTTTTTAACTTTATTATTAATTTTATTATTGATGAAGATTGAAGTAAGTCTTTTACGACATTTGTGTTTTACTTTCATTGTTATTGTTCAACACGAAATTTGAAGAATTTCAGTTGTTTACAGCTATTTTCTTGATAATTTACATTAATTTGTGGTTTAGTATGTTAGAAAATATGTAGATTCATATATGAATGTGAGTTATTATTTTAAAGCAATTCAAGTTCATATATGAACGTTTGATGAATTTTAATTGGTTTGAAATTTTCGTATATGATTTGTTATTATGTTCATATATGAAGTATGTTAATTATTATAAAACGTTCATATATGAATTATGTATTTAAACAATTTTAATTCATATATGTTCATTTGTGAACTTTTGATTCATTTAATTCATATAAATTTAAACAATTTAAACAAATGAACTTTTGATTCATTTGTGAACTTTTGATTCATTTGTATTGCTTTAAAGTGTTCATATATTCATATATGAAGTATGCAATATTCAACAGATTCATATATGAATATGTTGAATGTATATGAACATTAATATACATTCAACAGATTCATATATGAACTATACGATATTCAACAGATTCATAAAGAACTTTTGCATTATTTAACATTCATATATGAACTATAAGATATTCAACAGATTCATATATGAATTATACAATATTAAACATATTCATATATGAACTATGAAATATTAAACAGATTCATATATGAACATCCATATACATTCAACAGATTCAAATTCATATATGAACTATAAAATATTCAACAGATTCATATATGAATGTGTTTATATGAATGTTTTTTATTTACTTATGTTATAATAAGTTCATACATGAATAATTTGTTTTTTATTTGATGTTTTACTTTAATATAAAAGAATGAAATAAATTTATGTGTTAACATATCAATATGTATATGTAATAGGTTCACATTCATTTTCATATACTGTTCATCATGTCTGTTTTTCACCATCTGGTTCAAAGTATTGGGTACCAAATGTGCATATGGATTTGAAGCCAAGAATTGGTACCTTTTTTCAATCTTATCAGCAAGCTATTTCAATGTATGAAAAGTATGCTGAGAAAGGTGGATTTGATGTTAGACTTTCAACAACTGTTAATGGTCAATATGGTATTGTGAAGATCAAGTATGTTGTTTACAGTAAAGAAGGGGATCCACCAAAAAAGAGTTTTAATACTGTTCATGATAGTATTGAAGGTAAAAGTCATCGTAATTCAACTACGAAGAGGACAGGTTGTAAAGCATGCATTAGGGTGTGTTTTGTACCTTCAAAATCATTGTATGAGGTTTATCACTTTGAGGAGAAACATAATCATATGCTTCTTGATGAGAATGATATGAGTATGTCTCGAAAACGAAGGCAATTGTCTTTAACCGATCAAGTTTTTATTCACAATGCTGCAAGTTGTAATGTTGGAGCAACAAAAGCGCATACATTGCACATGTCTTTGAAAGGTGGTTTTGATGTTTCTGGTTGTACTGTTAATGATTATAAGAACTTTAGGAGAGATTTGAATGCATTTGTTGGTGCTGGTGATGGTGAAATGGTTCTTGGTATGTTGGAAGATAGATCAAAGGATGATGCACAATTTTCTTTTGAATACAATCGGCAGGATAGTGAGTTATGTGGAATTTTTTGGGCTGATGAAATTGCTAAACTGAATTACCAGGAATTTGGAGATGTTATTTCATTTGATGCTCCGTTTCGCACAAACCAGTAAGTTTGTCAACTGTAATTCATTTTTTTAGATTATTTATATGTTGGTTTTTATGTTTATACCTTTTGTTTTTTTATACCTTTTGTTTTATAGGTATAGAATGGTGTTTGTTCCGTTTACTGCTATTGATAATCATAAAAAATCTGTCACGGTTGGTGCTGCTTTGTTGTCTGGTGAAACTCTTGATAAATTTAAGTGGTTTCTTGAGGCGTTTTTGAAAGCACATTGTGGGAAGCAACCTAGTTTGGTTTTAACAGATCAGTGTTTGGCAATGAAACAGGCTATTCCATTGGTTTTTACGTAATCACGTCACAGATTATGTATGTGACATATTATGGCCAAAGTTCCAAACAAGGTTAGTATCTATTCATATATGAATTGTTGATATATGATTTAAGTTCATATATGAATTAGTGTTTAGTTAGTATTAAATCTGTTCATATATGAATTATTTTTATATAATTAAAATTCATATATGAATTATTGTTTACTTAATATTGTTTTCATATATGAATTATTTTCATATAATTATAGTTCATATATGAATTATTGTTTAGTTAGTTCATCATGAAAGTTCATATAAAACATTATTTCTTTATGCCAATTTTGTAGGTTAGCACAAGGATACACAGGGAGACAGATTTTAACAAACGCTTTAATAAACTTGTTTGGAATGTTCAATTAGAGCCTGAAGAGTTTGAAAGTATGTGGTTGGATTTGATTAGTGAGTTTAAACTTCAGAAGAGCAAATGGTTTTCATACATGTTTCGTATTCGTCAACGATGGATTCATGCTTATTTCAAGACTATTCCTTTTTGTTCATTGATGAAAACTACAACAAGGTCGGAGAGCATGAATCCCTTTTTCAACAAATTTGCTCACCATGGTAACAACTTTGTAACATTCATGCTTGGATTTGATAATGCAATGCGTAAGCAAAGAAATTCTCAACGTAGGCTTGATCATGTTAATCCAAGATCACAAGATTTGTAGAGAGAGAATCTAGAGAGAGAAAGTGTTCGCTCGAATGAAACCGTAACTTGTATTCAAAAGTGAAAAGTACTTACAAGCAAACAAGCCAAGGAGACTTAAATACCCTAAGGCACTTACAAGACAGAAAAGAACAATAAGCACTAACAGATAAAGGAAATAAATACAATGATTACTATAAAATCAGATCTAACAATCTCCCCCTTAGTAATCATTGGCGCCGAGGTCTTCAAAAAAAAATCTTCAAAAACAGCATTGACCATCTAGGCGACTTTGAAGGATCATTGACGTTCTTCTTGTTGACGTAGTCTGTTCAGCCCAACTAACACTTCCAATCGTCGCAGAGTTGAACGGAGATTCAGTCTATCTTGAATAGTGACCAAAGTTCTACGAATCAGACGAATTTCATCATTTTCAAAAAGATATGACTCTCTTCTTGTTTCCAAAAACTTTCTTCTAGCCTCTTGTAGACGATGCTCCAACTGAAGTTTGATCACCTTTAGAGTTCAATCAGAGTAATATCCAATCTCATCAAATCGTAGAAAGCATTTTTCACTTGAGCTGTTCTTATATACTACTTGATAGCGGAAAATCGTATAGGTCCACAAAGTGGCCACTATGTTGCCATAGTGGCGGTGCAAGTGTACACCGGACACTATGATCGCTACAAGTAATAAAGTGGTAGAGTACCGAGATCGTTTCCACAGGGACTAGTCAGCTAAGAATCAGAGACGTTTTCATGAACTTCTAGTGCTTGGTTGAGTTTTGAGAATAAAATCAATAATTGTGGGTTTTAAGCAACTAAACAATGATTAAACGAGATTAACAGTATTAAAAGCAGGTGTGGGTACAAGCATTAACTAAGACTGATGTAGTAACAACTTGGTCAGAAACAAAACGACACACGACAACCTTAAAAACCTTTTTCTCTCGAAAATAAGTTTCCTCGGAACGTGGCCACGTTGCCCCCACTTTGTCACCACGTTGGCCAACTCAAGACTTGCCGACTTAACTAAGTAAACCTCTAAGGGTTTCAGTTCCACCAGTATAGATATAGGTGCCCAAATCTCTTTGTGACACCCATATCGACCGACATTTGAACCTTAGTTAAAATCATGCAAAAACCCGTATCTCTACGTGGTTATAAAAGACTTTCTCAAATCTTCTTTGCATCACTCAAGCCGTATTCGGATCTGCCCCTCTCGAGGTCTAAGATCTAATATTAACACTAACAAGTGATCGGCTTGTCCGCGTTGAGTTGAAGTCCCGACTCGAGTGACCAAGTCTAAGAGTTAGCAACGATGGCAACACCCAAGTGTTGCCTACTAGTCTTAGCCTTGGCTCATACCCACACCCAAAGGGGTGTTTAGCTCATAATGAAAGTAAAAGACATGATGGAAGAAGGAGATAACATAACTTAAATTGCGTAAAAGAAACTAAAGAGCTGCTGCCAAAGTGGTGACAAGGTGGCCACTTTGGTGACAGCTATTACAAGAAATTTAAACTTACAACAATTAAATGCAAACAAACTACAAGGAATGAGAACTAAATGCTAATGCTCCAGATGGTGTTTAATGCCTCTGGAAGTGATGATCTCAAATGGTTCTTCCATGCTCCATTTTATAGCCCAAGGAAGAAGAGAATGTTGATGTGACCAAACATAAAAGTAGCTTTTTGGGAAGAGTATAGCACCTTCCTTTGACTTACATCTCTTGTCCTCTTCCTTGTTTATTCTTATGAATGAGCAGAAGGGTCTTTCACTTTCTTCAGAAGGCAGCCTTCCCGAATTGGCAAAAACTTATCCAAGCAATTTTTGGCCAGCACCCCAACGTGGTGACAACGTGGGTGCAACGTGGCCACGTTCTGCACAAAAGTTAGTAAAACCGGATTTTTTTGCATTTTTGGGATTTCATCACAATGTTTGAACAATCTAGACCAAATGAAGGAGATGAGAGGCAATTTAGGTGAAAATGTGGTAAAATAAATATAACAAGAGAGGAATTAACTCTCAAAATTTGAGAGTTATCACACCCCCAAACTTGAGCAATTACTTGTCCTCAAGTAAAAAAAAGAAAAGAAAAGAAAAAGAACAAGGAACTCGAGCGATGACCAAACAGGGCTGACGAACTTGCTTTAGAAAGAAAAACTCATGCCGAAAAAAAAATTCGTCGCTCCTTGTTTTGAGTGAAGTGAACTCTTCTTGTTTGGAAAAAAAATACCGCTTCCTTTCATGCTTCCCATGAATTCGACTTTAATCAGTAGGTCTTGCTTTGGGTTTGGGTTTGTATATATTTGGGTTTTCGATTTGTAATTTTCGTAATGACCCCCAAACTTGACTTTTTGTGCGGCTCCCATTCTCTTTGTTTTTTTTTTTTTTTTTTTTTTTTTTGAAGAATTCCACTTGGAATTTTTGTTTATTGCTATCGTGGCCACTTTGGGTCTTGGACTATAAAAAATGTTGCTTTTGTTTTTTTTTAGCAACCCCCACCCCACCCCCCAAACTTAAACCTTCAATGTCCGCATTGAAAAGCGCAAGATAAGTGGCGATCATGCTGTAGAGGCTAGGTTACAAGCGGAAAAGTGTTTGGGCTAAAAAAATTAAAAAGACGGCCTAAATCATTTTAAAGTCAGAAAACAATGGTAACAATCCAGAATGCGGCCTGCAAAACAGAGAATCACCAACAAGCAGGGCATATAATAAGGGGCGATCATGAGTGGATCAAGCAGATGTACATGAATGAACGTAACGTCAGTTCAAAAAGACACGAGTCCAAAACAGAAAATACCACAAGTCCAAAAAGAGAAACTAAAATAAACGAGTTTAAACATTCGTGATGAAATACCGAAAATGGTCACGGCTTACCCACTCCGGCAGAACTGCCAGCCGCACCGTCTTCAGCGGTGTTCTGGTCAACGTCAGTTGGTGGGGGCCGCGGATGGCGGGCAGCGAGCGGGACGATCACCTGTGGAGGGCACAGACCCGACGGGAAACGCGGCAAGGTCGAAGCTTTAGATGGGTCAACCAGGAAGTAAAAACTCCGGACAACTCTATTCCAGTTGCGCTGATATTCCCAAAAACGAACATTCTTTTCCTCGATGGCTCGGATGTTGTCGGCCTGGGCTTTGAGCTGGGCAAGCTGTTCCCTTTGGAGGGCCATCAAATCTTTCAACAAAACAATTTGTTCCTCCCGCTGCTCAGCTAAAACCTGCAGCCAATCGGATGAGCCATAACCGGAGCTGGACGCTGCGTGATGCTTAGCGGCGTCGTCTTGTGACGGTCGGACAGAGGGCTGTGGATGGGTCTCAGCAGCAAAACGACCAGAACGCTTAATGCGCTGGACCGTTCCCTGATCTATACGGGAGGAGCTCTTACAGACCTCATCCTTGTCCCACGAGGGAACACGAGCTGCACTTAACAATCTTGTTAGCAATATAGGGAAAACCAGCCAAGAACCTGAACGGGATGCGGCATACCGGATGGCACTTAGAGCAACAGGTCCGAAATCAAACGGTAATTCTTTCAAAATGCAGAAAAGGAGAACACATTTCTCCCTGGAGAGCGTGGCATCATGCGCGGCCGACAGTAGATTGTGCCGGAGAAATTGAAACCACAGACTGGCCTCCAAAGTCAATTGCCCGGACTGAATGGACAATTTCGACAGATCTAACTTTTCTAAAAACTGGGGCATGACTAACGTGGCGGCAATTTCCCAGGTGGTATCGACAGTGAGGGAAGCCAAGATGCTGGCGAATTGACATGTCGGTGGTACAGGCATACCAAAAGAATTGGACAAAGCACGAGGTCCAAAATTCACAGTCCGACCCCGGATCACCACAGTGGTGTCCTTAGCGCTGGCAATCGCCGAATACAGTTCGCGTAACAAGGTGGCATTAGCAGTGCCAGGGAAAGGGATTGCCTTTTCCCATTTATAGGTGGCCAAAAGTCGCGGAATATGCGGATATGTTTTGATCAATACGGGATCAAAATCTCGCTCCATCAGCAATTTAGAAGGGAGTTGTGCTTTATACCTGGCTGGGGGTGGTGATTTGATGGCAGAACGTGTCCGCGGCTTTTGAGCGGGGGCTGATGAGCTACGTGCGGGCTTGCGCTTCCTCTTGGTGACTGAGGTGGAACGGGTTCGTTTTGTCGGCCGCACAAGCTCTGGCTCGGGTGTATACTCTTGATCCGAGGGCGAGATAGGCCGCTTCCCACGAGTTTTGTCAGTGCGCGGAGGGGAAGGGGTGGCTTGAACAGACCCCGAAGGAGATTCGCCAGAGGAGGTGGGGCTGGACGTGGCCACGGCCTTGCCACGTTGAGCTGAATCGTCTAGGATGGGATTGTCATCGGAGGGCGGGGGATTCACTGGTGATAACTCTGGAATGGTAGACTCGGCTTCGACTTGATTGAGGTCGAAGACACCGACAGGGCTATGTGGACCGAAAAGGGGGTTGAGGAAACTGCCCGAATCATCAACCCGGGGTTGTGGGTTAAAGAGAGGAGATGGGTCATTTGTGGTTCGAAGCTGGGATAACGGGGAAATAAGGGGTCGAACTTGGGGTGTGGCTTCTAGGGTTTCGGATGATGTGGTCTGTGGGATGATTATCGAGAGAAATGGGCGACGAGCGGGTGGCGATGGTGGTGGTAGCGGCGAATCGTCGATTGGGGTTTCAGGTTCCGACGAGAGTGGTGGTGGAACTGGGTTTGGGGAAAGGGGAACGGGAGATTGGGGGTTAGGGTTAATCACCGGAGGTGGTTCATCGGGGGTGGTTTGAGAGGTTACGACGGCGTGCGACTCCTCATAGTGTATCGTAAAAACGGGCGGTGCAGTGGAGGCGACGTCCGCCGCGGAGAGTGGTGGGGCGGTGGATACAGGTGGATCGGACGGCGGGTTTGAGGAACTGCTAGCGGCGGCTAACCGGCGAGCTCGTCGACTATCGGGGAAGGGGTTGGCAATGTGTTTTGTTCGAGCCATGATGGGGGACACCGACGGAGTGAGCGATGGTGATGGTGATCGGGCGTCGGGAGGATGGTGGCCGGCGAAGATGGAGATTTGATGGTGCGTGAGAGAAAAGGGAGTGAAGGGGTTACTTGGGGGTGTAGGGAATGATGCGAGAGAGAGAGGTGAGGGGTTAGGAGGTCAATGATGGTCCTTGGGTTTTGAAAGCTGACAAGATGTTCACTGTTTCCCAAAAATCAACTTTTTAAAAAAAACACTCCTTTATCCTCCAAACTCTTGGCATAAATCTGACTTTGGGAATTTGACCTGCACAAGGAATTGAAAATACAGATCTGAAAAAATAATAAAGGACAAGGCTTGCAATAATAAAAACAAAGGACCAAACATGGGCTTAGATTAAACTGTGATATCAATGTTTGCATGGAAAAACTAAGGGACAAAAGGAATATTTGAGGCCATGCATAAAAATTTAAAAAACTGCCTGGAAATCAACTTTCAGACTATTCACAAAGCTCAGCCCCCCCAAGTGGCCACAAGGTGGCCACCTTGGCCCAAAAACAAAAACAAACTTATGGACACTATTTACACAACACGTTCATGATTTTCTCAAGGGGACATCTCAGAGGGTTTGGGCACCTCTTCGGGAAGATAGTGTTTGACCCTATGTCCGTTGACCTTGAAGGTACTACCGTCTTGTGGATTCAACAAATCCACCGTCCCAAAATGACTGATTTTGACAATGGTAAAAGGCCCGGACCAACGAGATTTGAGTTTTCCAGGAAATAATTTTAGCCGCGAGTTGAAGAGTAACACTTGTTGACCAACGTCAAAACTCCTTTGATTTATCCGACGATCATGCCACCTTTTGGTTTTATCTTTGTATAATTTGGCATTTTCGTACGCGTGAAATCTCAACTCTTCCAACTCGGCTAATTGAAGCTTTCTTTTATTTCCTGTGGAATCCTCACTTAAATTCAATTCTTTCGTGGCCCAAAAAGCTTTATACTCCAATTCAAGCGGTAAGTGGCAAGCTTTTCCGAAAACCAATCGATAAGGCGACATTCCCAAAGGGGTCTTGAAAGCCGTTCTATATGCCCATAATGCATCATCCAACTTGAGAGACCAATCCTTTCTATTAGGTTTAACCACTTTTTCCAAAATATTTTTAATTTCCCTATTAGAAAGTTCGGCAAGACCATTAGTTTGAGGATGGTATGCCGTGGCTACTCGATGTTGGATGTTGTATTTATCAAGAACGATGCTCAACATTTTGTTCACAAAATGAGTCCCTTCATCGCTTATCAATGCTCGGGGTGTTCCAAAATGGACAAAAATGTTTTTATGTAAGAAATCAATCACCGTTTTTGCATCATTCCTCGGGCATGCCTTAGCTTCAACCCACTTTGAAACATAATCGACCGCAACTAAAATATATTGGTTGTTGAACGACATGGGAAATGGTCCCATAAAATCGATGCCCCAAACATCAAAAAGTTCTACTTCCAAAATATTGTTCAAGGGCATCTCATTGCGTTGAGACAAATTTCCCATGCGTTGACATTGATCACACTTTTTCACAAATTCGAATGCATCTTTAAAAAGAGTTGGCCAAAAGAAGCCGCTTTGTAAAATCTTGGCCGCCGTACGTTGGCCACCAAAGTGGCCACCATACGGTGAGGCGTGACATTCTTTTAAAATCCCCAACATTTCCGCATCCGGAACGCATCTTCTCAAAACTTGGTCCGCACCCATTTTAAAAAGAAATGGGTCGTCCCAAAAATAATGTTTGCTATCATGAAGAAACTTTTTCCATTGTTGCCCTTGAAAATGATGCGGCTTTAGCCCACATGCAAGATAGTTGGCTAAATCCGCATACCAGGGCGGTTGTTCTTTATGATGATGTATGGCCAAAACATGCTCGTCCGGAAAAATCTCTTTAATTTCATGATCACCCCCACTAGATACCATTCCTTCTATTCGAGAAAGATGATCGGCCACTTGGTTATCGGTGCCTTTTCTATCAACAATTTCGACATCAAATTCTTGCAAAAGAAGAACCCATCTAATAAGCTTGGGTTTAGCATCGGCTTTATTAAATAAGTATTTGATGGCGGAATGATCGGTATGAATGATAACCTTGGTGCCAATCAAATATGAACGAAAACGATCGAAAGCAAATACTACCGCAAGCAATTCTTTTTCGGTTGTTGTATAATTAATTTGTGCTTCAACAAGAGTCTTGCTTGCGTAGTATATTGGGTGAAAAATTTTGTTTCGTTTTTGACCAAGAACCGCACCCACGGCCCAATCGCTTGCGTCACACATTACTTCAAATGGTAAATTCCAATCGGGTGCAATCACAATGGGTGCCGAAACGAGAGCATTTTTAATTGTCTCAAAAGCCTTTTTACATTCGGAGGTAAATTCAAAGGTTTGGTCAATGTGCAAAAGATTGCAAAGGGGTTTTGCGATTTTTGAAAAATCTTTAATAAACCTCCTATAAAAACCCGCATGCCCCAAAAAACTCCTAATGCTCTTAACCGAGGTAGGCTCGGGTAATTGCATTATTACCTCAAGTTTGGCTCTATAAACTTCCAATCCTTTCTTTGAAATCATGTGACCCAAGACTATCCCTTCTTGTACCATAAAATGGCATTTTTCCCAATTTAAAATCAAGTCATGGGTTTCACATCTTTGCAAACTTTTTTCAAGATTTTTTAAACAATTTTCAAAAGATGTTCCCGTTACCGAAAAATCATCCATGAAAACTTCCATGGTGTCTTCAATCATATCCGAGAAAATTGACATCATGCATCTTTGAAAAGTTGCGGGTGCATTACACAACCCAAATGGCATTCGCCGAAAAGCAAAGGTTCCGAAGGGACAAGTGAAGGTAGTCTTCTCTTGATCTTCGGGTGCTATATGAATTTGGTTGTATCCCGAATATCCGTCCAAGAAACAATAGAATTCTTTCCCGGCCAACCTATCAAGCATTTGGTCTATGAATGGTAGAGGGAAATGGTCTTTCTTGGTGGCGAGATTTAATTGCCTATAATCCATACAAATCCTCCATCCCGTCACGGTCCTAGTTGGTATGAGCTCGTTTTTGTCATTTGTGATCACCGTGGTGCCACCTTTCTTTGGTACGCATTGTACCGGGCTCACCCATCTACTACTAGAAATGGGATAAATGATCCCCGCATCCAACCATTTCAAAACCTCTTTTTTTACAACATCTTTCATGATAGGATTAAGTCTCCTTTGCGGTTGCACTTTGCCAACGCTATTATCTTCCAAAAGTATCTTATGTTGGCAAACCGTCGGACTTATACCCTTAATATCGGCTATGGTCCAACCTAATGTCTTCTTATATTTCCTCAACAACTCAATCAAACTTAATTCTTGCTCTTGGGTCAATTTGGAAGAAATAATGACAGGCAATCTTTCTTCCTCGACTAGGTAAGCATACTTAAGATGATCAGGTAAGGGCTTTAAGTCTAGCTTAGGTGGTTCAATGATGGATGGTTGTTGGATCGTTCTATCCGTGAAATCTAACTGTTCAAACGCTGCTATGGTCTCCTCAATTTCCTCCTCGCTCATAAAGTCTAAATCCTCCAAATATTCTGCACTGAAGTGGCCACCTTGGTGACTGACGTGGCCACCTTCAACTGTGTCGATGCCAACATCTATTTCTAAAATGTCTACGGCTGAACAGTCTTCTACTTCCCCATGAAACTTCAGGGATTTGAAGACATTGAACGTCACTTGCTGGTCATTCACTCTCATTGTTAACTCTCCTTTATGGACGTCAATTAAGGTTCGTCCCGTTGCTAAAAATGGTCGCCCTAAGATGATTGGGACGTTCCTATCGGCTTCATAGTCCAAAACTAAAAAGTCGGCTGGGAAGATGAATTTGTCCACTTGAACCAAAATGTCTTCAATTTTTCCTTTGGGATAAGCCAACGATCGATCCGCTAATTGCAAAGTAACGGTCGTGGGTCGGACTTCCCCAATTCCTAGTTTATTAAAAACTGACAGTGGAATGAGATTTATGCTTGCCCCAAGGTCACAAAGAGCATGACCCACCTCTTTTCCCCCAATTGAACATGGGATGGTGAAACTTCCCGGGTCTTTGAGTTTGGGAGGAATTTTACATGTGAGCAAAGCACTACATTCTTTTATTAAAGCCACTGTTTCGTACTCACTTAACCTCCTTTTTTTGTTGAGAATGTCCTTTAAAAATTTAACATAACTTGGCATTTGCTCGAGAGCTTCAACCAAAGGTATGTTAATGTGCAATTGTTTGAAAACGTCCAAAAAAATTTTAAATTGCACATCCTCATTTTTGCTCTTCATTCTCCCGGGAAAAGGGAGGTCTCGCAAGTCTAAATTTGCTTGGTTTGATTTTGCCCTTATGGGCTGTGAAGTGGGCACCTGCTCACCACTGGGGAGGGGCTGTGATGAAGGCAGAACAGCCCGTGAGGGGGGTGTCATATTCTGTCCCGAAGGTGGGCACCTTCCAGCCACGTTGGCTGGAAACAGTGACGGAAACTTTTCCTTGTCAAAAGCATGTGCGGTCTCATCTTGTACAACGGTATCAACTAAGATTTCCTCACTGGGTTTGGATGCTCGAGTTTCACTTCTTAAAGTCACGACCTTAACGTGTTCCTTACCCTTAGGGGTTTCGGTGTCACTAGGTAAAGTGCCCACTTGTCTCCCTTTCAACTCGGCGGCGAATTGTCCCAATTGAGTCTCAAAACCTCTCAAAGTTGCATTGGTTTGGTTTATAAAACCTTTGAGTAAAGATTCAAGCGAACCATTACTTTCCGATGCATTTTGTTGTCTCGGTACATACGGTTGTGAGGATTGCCCACTTTGGTACGTATGAGACGGTCCTTGTTGAATTCCCGGGGGATTTGGTGGTCGGTTTGGAACTTGATGAACCCCGGGGGGTTGAAGTCCTTGGTTTCCCGACCATGAGAAGTTCGGGTGATTTCTCCAATTTGGGTTGTAGGTTGGAGAAAATGGGTTATTCCTAGAATGGTTTCCTACATAGTTAACCGAGGCAGGATTACCGGGACAACACTCAAAAGCATGATTCTCACCACAAAACACACAAGATTCATTCATGGCTTGGAGTTGGTTCTTTTCACCATTTAAGTTCATGTTATTTTTTACCAAGTTAGTTAAAGCAACAATTTGTGCGTTTAAGGCGGTGATGGCATCAATTTCGTGAACACCCGATGCATTCTTGGGAGCAAGAGCGCGTGGGTTTGACCAATCGGTGTTATTGTTGGCCACTTTCTCCAAAATGTCATATCCTTCGTTATAAGTTTTAGATGTGAAAGCGCCACCGGCCGTAGCATCAAGAATAATTTTAGCGGAATTAGTGAGGCCATTATAAAATGTCTCTAATTGGATACAATGAGGGATTCCATGATGAGGACATTTTCTAATTAAGTCTTTGAATCTCTCCCATGCATCCGAAACCGCTTCTTCCTCCTCTTGTCGAAACATCAAGATTTCATTTCTAAACTTCACATTTCTAGTTGGAGGAAAATATTTTTTTAAAAATTTTTCAGCCAAACTTGTCCAACTATCAATGGAATGAGGAGGTTGAGAATTTAGCCAAGCTTTGGCTCTATCTCTCAATGTATAAGAGAAGAGCGTAAGCCGTAAGGCTTCGGTTGTAACACCTTGAATGCGAAAATGATCCGTCATTTCTAAAAATGATTTTAAATGTGAGTGTGGATCTTCCGACGGTAACCCTCCAAATTGACCCATTGCTTGGATCATTTGAAACATTACCGGTTTTAGTTCAAAAGTTTGTGCTACCATGTTGGGCCTAAGAATACCCGATTTTAATTGGTCAAATTCGGGTGTTGCATAGTCCCGTATTCCCCGTTCTTTATCGTCGGCAATTCTTATGGTTGTTTCATTAGGTGGTGGTGGAGGATCTCCACCATTTCCAGCCATGTTTTGATTTTGCCGACCTCTTCTACCTCTTCTTCGTCTTCTAACGGTTCTTTCAATTTCGGGGTCAAGAGGTACAAGTTCACCGTGTTGTAGCCTTGGCATACAACACGGAAAATGCTACAAATAAAAGACACAAGCAACTCAGGCTCGAATGAAAAGTCAATATCTTAGGATTTAAAATCGCGCTAGTCCCCGGCAACGGCGCCAAAAACTTGATAGCGGAAAATCGTATAGGTCCACAAAGTGGCCACTATGTTGCCATAGTGGCGGTGCAAGTGTACACCGGACACTATGATCGCTACAAGTAATAAAGTGGTAGAGTACCGAGATCGTTTCCACAGGGACTAGTCAGCTAAGAATCAGAGACGTTTTCATGAACTTCTAGTGCTTGGTTGAGTTTTGAGAATAAAATCAATAATTGTGGGTTTTAAGCAACTAAACAATGATTAAACGAGATTAACAGTATTAAAAGCAGGTGTGGGTACAAGCATTAACTAAGACTGATGTAGTAACAACTTGGTCAGAAACAAAACGACACACAACAACCTTAAAAACCTTTTTCTCTCGAAAATAAGTTTCCTCGGAACGTGGCCACGTTGCCCCCACTTTGTCACCACGTTGGCCAACTCAAGACTTGCCGACTTAACTAAGTAAACCTCTAAGGGTTTCAGTTCCACCAGTATAGATATAGATGCCCAAATCTCTTTGTGACACCCATATCGACCGACATTTGAACCTTAGTTAAAATCATGCAAAAACCCGTATCTCTGCGTGGTTATAAAAGACTTTCTCAAATCTTCTTTGCATCACTCAAGCCGTATTCGGATCTGCCCCTCTCGAGGTCTAAGATCTAATATTAACACTAACAAGTGATCGGCTTGTCCGCGTTGAGTTGAAGTCCCGACTCGAGTGACCAAGTCTAAGAGTTAGCAACGATGGCAACACCCAAGTGTTGCCTACTAGTCTTAGCCTTGGCTCATACCCACACCCAAAGGGGTGTTTAGCTCATAATGAAAGTAAAAGACATGATGGAAGAAGGAGATAACATAACTTAAATTGCGTAAAAGAAACTAAAGAGCTGCTGCCAAAGTGGTGACAAGGTGGCCACTTTGGTGACAGCTATTACAAGAAATTTAAACTTACAACAATTAAATGCAAACAAACTACAAGGAATGAGAACTAAATGCTAATGCTCCAGATGGTGTTTAATGCCTCTGGAAGTGATGATCTCAAATGGTTCTTCCATGCTCCATTTTATAGCCCAAGGAAGAAGAGAATGTTGATGTGACCAAATATAAAAGTAGCTTTTTGGGAAGAGTATAGCACCTTCCTTTGACTTACATCTCTTGTCCTCTTCCTTGTTTATTCTTATGAATGAGCAGAAGGGTCTTTCACTTTCTTCAGAAGGCAGCCTTCCCGAATTGGCAAAAACTTATCCAAGCAATTTTTGGCCAGCACCCCAACGTGGTGACAACGTGGGTGCAACGTGGCCACGTTCTGCACAAAAGTTAGTAAAACCGGATTTTTTTGCATTTTTTGGATTTCATCACAATGTTTGAACAATCTAGACCAAATGAAGGAGATGAGAGGCAAATTAGGTGAAAATGTGGTAAAATAAATATAACAAGAGAGGAATTAACTCTCAAAATTTGAGAGTTATCACTACTCCGTATGGATCTTCGATAATGGTGAATAACGGATAAGACTCTAGATTCTGCAAACTCCGGTTGGGCCTTTTAAGATTAACCACAGGCTGAAAGCTTTCGACGGCCATCTGGAAGTCAAAAACACGATAAAATCGGATCTGTCGTCGAATGAATCGTTTAATAACAAAAAGAGTTTGAGAAACATCCTGAGTCCGGTGATAAAGATTCCTGAAGTGATCATATAAGAATTCAACATCATCAATTGAAAGATCAATGAAATCAGCCTCTGAAAAGTTGTACCGCTTGCAGTCTCTTCTTTCCACTTCAAGGTCTGGATACCAGATGTTCACAAACTTATTAATTGTGACACTGAGAACTCGAACAATTAGATGAGGAGAAGCAACGGTGTTATTCCTTTTGCGCTGGCATTTGATAAACGCTAAGTATTCATGCTGATAAGCTTCTGATTCTTTCTCTACTCCAAGTATGGCATATATATTGATTGTCCTTCTTCTAGAAACAAAGATGTTGCTTTGGATATCTTCAAGAAAAGTTGTTCTGAGTCTAGAAGCCATATATCTCTGCTGTAGATTTCTCTGCCTTTGCTGCCTAGTTAAAGCTTCTCCTTCTTCTAGAAGAGATGGAGGAATTACTAGTTCGGAGGAAGGAATATCTGCTTGAGCTTTAGATGACTGACCAACTTCAAATGCACTTGATGGAATATTGGTTGTCGGAGCAGAACTAGTTACTGGAGTAGATGAAGGTTGATCATCTTCTGGAATCTCACCTTGACTCGGAAGATCAGCATATAGCAATTCAGGTTCTTTTGTATCTGACGCATCCATGAAAACAGTATCATCCTCTGTATCAGATAAGATGATGATATTGTTGCAATCTTCTTCTTTAACTTGAGCAACTTTCTCAAATCTAACTTCTTCATCATCATCTAAAGTTATCTCTATGAAGTTCGCGAAGAAAGATCTCATGTCATTTGCTACTTCCGACTCTTCAACTTCATGAGCTCTTCCTGAGACATCTGGATCCACATAAACTACAATTTGCATATTAAAATTTGCTTCAGACATATTAAATTCATTATGCAAAGCAGTTACATCAGCATTGTCAACCATGACATTCACTAAATCTTGGATACTGCAATCTTGAACTGTATCAGCAGTCTTTTCTCTATCTCCAGCCACTTCTTTATGAACAACTTCTCGTGCTTCAGAAGATCCTTCTGTTCTTTGTCTCTTTGCCATCTCCCCCTCATGGCCTTGATGATCGGGATCATCTTGGTCATGTCGGCGTTTAAGAGACGGACCAGCCTCAGTCCTGCATGATTGCTCTAGATGATCAATCTTGTTAGATAGATCGGAGAAAGCTTGTGACATAAAAGAACAAAGATCAGATAAACTAGATCTAACTTCTGATCTGAATTCCTGAAAATCATGAGATAAAGCATTAATGCGATCAAAATCAGAAGAGGAAGAAACTGGAGGTGGCGTTGGCTGGAAGTTCCTCAGCAGAGAGATCAAATCTTGATCTTGATGTTGTGGCGGAGAAATAGATAGAAGACGCGCATAAAGAAGATCAGAGAGCTCTGAAATCGGAGCATCATGAATAGAAGCCCTGGAAATCCCCGCAGACTGAGTGAATAATGACGGAAAAGGAAGAGATACAATCGGTGATGAAGATGAAGACATCGCAGAAGAAGATTCCCGAAGAATCACCCCTGAAGGACGGCGGAAAGGAATCTCAGGAGGAAGAACCGAAGTATCTATCTCTGGCATTTTCCCTTTGAAAAACGACTTCAGCTTGTTAATATCTTCTTCTTTTTGAGCATCCACCCTTTCTGAGAACTAACGAATTACCTCATTCAGAGTTGTAAATTTCTCCGAAGAAACACGTGCAGGAACCATAGAAAGCTCAACAACAGAGACAGTGGTAGCAGTAACATCAACAGTAAAAGAAGCAGGAGCTTGACTCTGTGTTTGAGTGGAGGTTTGAGCAAATGAGATATCCAGTTCATCAACGTTTAAACGGGCAACAGAGGGATCAATAGATACCGATTCATCTTCTGAAACATCTACTGAGACAACAACCACTTCCGGTGTTCTTATTTTCCGTTCAAACACTTTCATGTTGGGTTGATCGGCATCATCATCATCATCGTCTGAATCACTTGTTGTATTTTCACCATCATCAGAAAGATCAGCATTTGTTGCATCATCATTAGCAACTCCAGTTTTATCAGGATTAGCATATTCTCTAACATCAGCAGTAACAGTAGTGGCTTCAGCTTCAATAGCAGCAATGACAGATTCCACGTGATGAGTAGCAACGTCTTGTGGTGCTTCAGAAAGATCAACATCTGTCTCTAGTGTAGTTGCAATGGTATTAACTATTTCCTGAGTAGTTGCTTCAACTTGCTCTTCATGAGAAGTACCAGTTGGAGTGCCATGAGAAGGTTCTTCCTGTTCAGCGTCTACAAATTCATTTTCTAAACAATAATCGATGACACTGTCATTGGTCATGTCAGCATAATTGGCAATAAGGCCATAAGGAATGGTCATGGAAAAAGTGAAGGACTTCTTCTGTTTCTGAAGATAAAGCATCTCGGAATCCTGAACTTGCGGCCAAGATAATCTTCGTGGAATGGCCGGATTGCTTCGAAACATGCTTCTAATAATCAGCTTGAGAAACCTGATAAAAGGAATGAACTTTCGTCGCTTGTTGGTTAACTTGTGTTTCACTACTTCAGAAAGCTCGGTCCAGAAAATAATCGTATAGTCGACATGCAGGTCATAGACTACTGCATGGAACAGTCGAAGATAGTGAAGACTAGAACTATCCGTGCCGGTATGTTTAGAAGTTAAGCACCTGTTGATGACAGAAAATAAAGAATACCATACAGGAGGAAGATTAGACTTGTCAAAGTCTACAACCTTTTGCAGTGAACCAACATAGCCTAGTCGTTTGATGCCCTCAAAAACTTCCTCTTCGGATGGAAAGTTATCATACGTTGTCCTTCCAGGTCTAAAAGTAGGCTCAGGAAGCTCAAGAATCAACCGTAAACGCTTGTAAGAAAGATATGAATCAAATTGATCAATTTTGAGATCAAAACGATGAGGACGTGCCAGTTCGTTCTTAGTGATGGTGTGCCAGACTTGCTGAACATAGACTTCCGGAACATCAGCAACTGAACAGAGAGCTTGAGAGAGCGGATGTCCATGAAGAATGGAGAGTATGACAGGATGAATCTTGATGCGATCAAAGTCAACAAAGTAGTTGTTACGCTTATAAGGCATGTACATGATGTTAGGAAGCACATTATTTGGAGTTTGCCTAGATATAGAAAGATCAGCCCCAACAGACGGAACAGACGGCATAGGTGTATCATGAGATGCCTGATCAGCCGGATCCTCAAGAACGACATTCTCGTCTTGAATCATTGGATCAGTATTTGTTCGAGAAGACATGATAACCTGATTGACGATTATAAGGTCTAAACAAAACCCAATACGCAAATCGATCAAAATCAACTCGAATCTGAGTTTTTAGAGATCGATAAACAGTGAAATAAAACGCAAGTCAGTAAAAATACACAGTAAGAGACCAGAAATGAAATCAAAACAAAGTAAAGGAACACTAATCAAACTACAAACATAGAACAAAAAACAAAAACATACCTGAAATTCCAAAGCCACAATCTGAAATGATTTAGATGAAAATGCAAGAAGAAAAGACACAGAGAGAATGGAGGGAAGAGGAATAGTCAAACTAATTCAAAGGGAATAAAAAAAATACACTCTTACTTCTATATATTCTAAAAACAAAGAACACTAAAAAAAAATAACTATGAGAAAATTACCTGATAAGCCCCCATTACTCCCCCTACACAAATGCACAAAATTTATCAAATTAGTTTAGCATTTGCATAGTAATTTCAAAAATACTTACCTTATGAATTTCTGATCAGCACAAGAAGTAATTAAACAGCAACATTCACTCCCCCTCAAAAACAGAATATTAGCAGATATGGAACCCAGATATACACTCCCCCTCGAAAATGCATAGACCATATGACAAAAACACAGATAGCAAACATAAAGACATCAAAATGAAAGATGATCTTATGGAATATAAATTTTGTAACAACTGAATATATAAAATTTTAAACACTAAACAAATTAAAGTCTACTTAGTAAAATTTCTCAGATTTATCAATCATTTGAAATCAAACATGAGTTGTTGGATACAAAATCAAGTTTCATTGCATATCAAGTTAAGACATGTTCAGCTTCAAACACATGCAGGTATCTATTCAGTGTGCTCGCATGCGATCTTTGATTAGCTTCAAGAAAAATGCAATTCTAAACATAAAATGGAGAACTTTGCATTTACATACACTAAGACATCAAGAATTAAGATTTTCACAAAGTTACAGATTTATCGCAGCTCAAAATATATCACCAAGTATCAAGAGATGTGTGCTCATTGGCATCTTTTAGCAGTGTGCTCATTGGCATCTTCACATGAGTGTGCTCTTTGACATCTTTTAAGCTTTGTGCACTTTGGCATCTTTTAATCAAAGAGTTTATTAAGTAAAGAACATGCCGTAAACGTAACTTTCTATCTGATCCTATTGCAGGATTTGGGTTAGCCGCTCCCAGACCAGTTGGCCTTAGGGGACTAGGTGTCAAGCACCCCTTGGAACTTACTCTCCCGGATCAGAAAGGCTACATCGACATATCCTAAACCCATTCATACCAGTAAAACATGACTTTCGATCTGGTTCTATAGAAGGATTTCTGTTCGATCACTCCCAAATCAATTGACCTTAGGGGACCAGATGTCGAGCATCCCTCGGAACTTACTTTCCCAAACCAGAAAGGTCACAGGTACAAACTTTTAAACTCAAGGATTTCTGAATTTTAAATGCTTAAAAATAAAATCATCTCAATAACTCAGATCTATATCGAATAACTTAGCCCATAATTTCATTACGATCTACAATTCTGATCACTTAGGATGTTCATGCAAAGTAAACCATAAATATGCCGACTTACATATCTTTAAAGCAGTATCTAAAGCGTCAAACATGTTGCTGACTTTTTGATGTTTGTAAGATTTGAAAAATGAACATATAAAACTTTAATATAAACAAAGCGACTTGTAAAAAATCCTAGAAACACATTCTATTCAAAAGAAAGAAAATCTGAAAGATTTTACTTTATAGAGTAAAATTTGTAAAGATTTAAACTTTTAAGTTCAACATGCCGATTTTGGAAAGCAAAAAGTTAAAACGTTTTTCATCCAAAACTTTTGTAAATATATCAGCAAGTTGATATTCAGTTGGGACAAAATATAACTCAATAGTACCTTCTTCCACGTGATGCTTTATAAAATGATATCGCATGTCTATATGCTTGGTCTTGGTATGCTGGACAGGATTGACCGATATTGCAATCGCGGACTTGCTGTCACAATATATTGGCACCGTCTTGTATAGCATTCCGTAATCACGAAGTTGCGTTTTCATCCATAGCACTTGAGCACAGCAACTAGCTGCAGCGACGTATTCAGCTTCGGCTGTTGATATTGACACGCAGTTTTGCTTTTTCGACGCCCAACTTATCAGTCTGTCACCCAGAAACTGGAGATGACCAAAAGTACTTTTCCTGTCCATTTGATTACCACCATAATCTGCATCAGAGTAAGCAATTAAACTATAATCAGAACTTTTAGGATACCATAATCCTAAATAAGGAGTTCCTTTGATATATCTGAATATGCGCTTGACTGCTAGTAGATGTGATTCCTTAGGATTTGCTTGAAATCGGGCACAAAGGCATGTGGAGAACATGATATCTGGTCTGCTTGCTGTCAGATACATTAGCGATCCGATCATCCCCCGATATGTCTTGACATCAACAGCTTTTCCATCTGGATCAAGTCCGATCTTTGTTCCATGAGCCATTGGCGTGCCAATCGAAGATGATTTGTCCAAATTGAATTTCTTCAAAGATCAAATATGTACTTCGACTGGTTGATAAAAATACCATCTGGAAGCTGTTTTACTTGTAAGCCGAGGAAGAAGTTGATTTCTCCCATCATGCTCATTTGAAACCTGGAGGTCATTAGATCAGAAAACCAAGTACATAGAGATTGATTAGTAGCACCAAATATTATGTCATCTACATAAATTTGAACTAAGCAGATATCCAAGTTAAAACGATATATAAACAAAGTGGTGTCGATGGTTCCTTTGGTGAAGCCGGATTTGAGCAGAAAGGCAGACAGCTCATCGTACCATGCTCGAGGTGCTTGTTTCAACCCGTATAAAGCTTTATCGAGGAAATATACGTAATCGGGATGATTTTTGTCCACAAACCCCTCTGGTTGAGATACATATACTTCTTCTTTCAGTTTACCATTGAGGAATGCAGTCTTGACATCCATTTGAAATACGGTGAAGTTTCGATAAGCCGCGAACGCGAGAAACATCCTGATAGCTTCTAATCTAGCAACCGGTGCAAAGGTTTCGTCGTAGTCAATCCCTTCTTGCTGTCGATATCCTTTGGCTACCAATCTGGCTTTGTCGCGAACAACGATGCCATCTTTGTCCTTTTTGTTCTTGAATATCCACTTGGTTCCTATGATGCTTTTACCCTTTGGCCGTGGAACAAGTCTCCAAACTTTTAGCGTGTCCAACTGATTGAGCTCCTCTTGCATTGCTAAAATCCAGTCTGGGTCTTCCAACGCTTCAGATACTTTGGTAGGTTCAATCTTGCTTAGGAAGCAAGTGTACAGACATTTGTTGGAAGAAGCTGTTCTGGAGCGAGTAGAAACACTTGCTTGAGGATCCCCAATAATTTGATAGATTGGATGAGATCTTGTCCATTTTGTTGTATGAGGGAGAGGATCAATAACTTCTTGAACCACTTTTAATTGTTGAGGAGGATCTTCAGATGAAATAATGTCAGAAGATGACACAGATATGGTTTCAACAGGAGGAGGAGGTATTTCCATGACATCAGATTCAGGCTCTTGTTGACCAGACATAGCTTGTACTTCTTGTTGAACATTTTCTTCTGGAACAGCTTCATCTTCTACAAACTCCTCATGAACAGTTTCAGCAATTTCTGGTTCATGTATGAATTGATCCGGATGATGTTCAGAAGGTATGTCTTGAATTTTAGGAGATACTGAAGCAGCATCATATTCAGAGGTTGATGCAGCGGAAGTAGGATTAGATGCACTCACAGATTCCTGATTCAAGATATTTGACACATTATCAGTGTTTGGTTTAGGAACATCATCATAAAAAATTTCAAACAGAAAATCAAGATCAGAAAGATTAGACAGAGAATTAGAAGGATCCTGATTTGTCGACTGAAGTGCAGGTTCTGAACTAATTTGTTCAGAAGTTGAGTTTCCAGTAATAGCGGGTTCTGAACTGTATTGTCCAAAAGCCAAATCAGCAGCTTCATCAAATTTGACATTCACTGACTCTATCACTTTTCTTGCAGAGAGGAGAAAGACTCTGTAAGCAGCAGAGTTAGAAGAATAGCCCAGAAATACGCCTTCATCTGCCTTTGGACTAAATTTGTTCAGATTATCTCTGTCATTCAAAATATAGCATTTACACCCGAAAGACTTGAAATATTTGATGTTGGGTTTGATACCGTTCATCAATTCATATGAAGTCTTGTTGAACCGGCGGTGTATAATTGATCTGTTTTGAGTATAACATGCAGTTGATATGGCTTCGGCCCAGTGGGACAAAGGAAGACCTGAATAAGCAAGCATAGATCTAGCAACTTCCACAAGCGTTCTGTTTCTTCTTTCAACAACCCCATTCTGTTGCGGTGTTCTTGCAGCAGAAAACTGTTGTTGTATACCTTGATCATCATAGAATGCTTGAAGAGTTGAATTCTTGAATTCTGTGCCATTATCTGATCTTACAACTTTGACATGCTTTTGCTTATTTGTCTGAATGGTTTTGATGAGGTTGATGATAATTTCGGGTGTCTCGTCTTTAGATTTGAGAAATTTCACCCATGTATATCTGGAGTAATCATCAACAACAACCAAAACATATTTCTTCTTACCAATACTCTTTGTCTTCATTGGTCCGCACAAATCAACATGAATTAGATCTAGGATGTCCGCAGTGCAATGTTCAGGCTTAGGCTTATGAGAACCTTTTTTCATCTTTCCTTTCTCGCAGTCCTGACAGAGATGGTCTTTCTGGAAACGGAGGATTGGAAGACCTCTCACGGAATCATTCTTGACCAAGCGATCCATATATTTGAAATTGAGATGAGCTAGTCGTTAGTGCCACACCCAGCTTTCATGAATAGAGGCTTTTGATAGAAGAAAAATATCTGATGGAACCTTTACTTCGGAAAGATTAATGGTATAAAGATTTGATCGTCTCTTTCCAACAAGTAAGTCCATGCCGCTATTATTCTTTACAACAACTCTTTTAGACTTGAAATTGACTTCAAGATCTTTATCGCAGAACTTTCCAATGCTGAATAGATTGTGACTTAAACCTTCGACATAACTTACTCTTTTGACAGTTATATTACCTTGAACAAGATCACCATAACCAAGAATGGGAGTCGTCTCGCAGTTTCCAAATTTGACACGACCGCAAAATTTTTCTTTAAAATTTGAAAGCAAAGATTTGTTGCCAGTCATGTGTTTGGAACACCCCGAATCCAGATACCATAATTGATTTAGCTCAGATTCATCGGTTGAAGTCTCCTCATCCTCATCATCACTGTTGTCGTCTCCAATAAAACACATAGCAGCAGTCTCTACATTATCAGCTTCGTTGTCTGAGTGGTCCAACCAGTATTCCTCCTCAGCCAATAGAATTGTTCCACTTGCTTTCTTTTCAGCCAAAGCTAATTTCTTCTTATAGAAATCAACATCTTTCACAATCTTCGTTCTGCACTCCTTTGAAATATGTCCGACTTTGCCACAGTTGTAGCAAGTCATAACCTTCTTATCTTCTTTCTTTGGTTCAGCTGCTGTAGCAGGCTCATATTTAGGAAAGAAAGGCTTTGATGTAGTATCAGGTTCTACCTTCTTTGATCCAGATGAGAAACGAAGATTGTTTGAACCTGACCGTTTCTGATATTTCTTTTGATAGTGCTGACTTAGAAGAATCATGGCTTTTTCCAATGCTTCGCCATCGTCATCTGTTGACCTGTCGTAAGCAGACTCAGTCAAGGCTTGCTCAGCCATTTGGCTAGCTAAAAGAGCGATTGGATCCACAGTCTTTGGCTTCTGCTTATCTAGCTTAGCTTTCTTCTTCAGAACCATGGCTTCATCAGACATCAGAATTTCAAACATTTCCTGAATGGGCATTTTGGAAATTCTGGGATCATTCCTCATCCGATGACAGGATTTTTCCCATTCAGGTTTGAGTGCATTGAGGAACTTCAAATTTGTCTCCAGTTCATTCTTTTTTACCTTGATCTTATACAGATCATTAATAACCGTCCAAAACCTGTCGAAGACACTTTTCAGACTTTCCCCATCCTTAGCCTTGAATTCTTCAAAGTTGTTCATGTATCTTGTCTGACGAAGCTGGGTAGACATTGCAGTACCAAGCATGATTTTCTCCAGTTGTGTCCACATCAGCATAGGATTATGTTTGAAACAATCGATTCTATTATAGATGGAATTTGGTAGAGCAAGAATCAAATTCGACTTGGCTTGATTGTCAGCTTAGTATCTTAGAAGTTTATCAGCCTCATATTCTCTCAAGGCTTTTTCTACAGTAGTGGCTGGAGTGTTTCCAATAGCTGGTATTACTTTCATTAGCCTGACCATGGGACCTTCAGTCAAAGCTTTCATCATATTTTCCCCATTTGATTGCCTTTCGATGAAATTAATAAACCTGTCCTGCCATTGTTCAAATTCGTTCTCATTTATCAGAACAGGTGGACGAGTATCAGACCCCAACGACATCATGAGGTCATTCTTGTAAAGTTGAGCTTGCTACATTTTGATGAAATCTGGTATGCAGAAAAAATAACCAAGTCTTGAAGACCAGCAAACCCAAGGTTTGCGTTTCTGGCTTGAATCACAAAAGAAACTATTCGGGTCCTTGTAGACACGCAAACAAGGACTTCTCAGGTGATAGGAGGAGCGCACACTGAATAAGGACTTCTCGGGTGATAGGTATGCGTGTTCTGAAAGATACGCACTTAATGCTTTGCGGGTTCAGTAAGAAGCAATGCGTGTTCAACGGGGAACGCACTTGATGATATGTGTTCAACGGGGAACGCACTTGATGATATGCGTGTTCAAAGGGGTTCGCACTTGATGATATGCGTGTTCAGAATGACACGCACTTGGTGATTTGCGTGTGTCGACAGATACTCAAGAGATTTTTGCGTTTCCAAGATAGAACCGATAACCTGAGAAAAACACTAACACCCAAAAGTTAGTTACACAATGAATATATGATAGAAGCGCATACTAATAAGATGAACATACACGATTTCATGAAACACACGCAAATAATATGAATAACCCGCATACTTCATGAATCACACGCATATTTCAAAAACTATGAATATCATGCAAACTATAATAACAACCCGCACAATCATATGAATAACACGCATAGTAAGATGAGTGACCCGCAAGATAGCATGAACATACGCATACTAATACTCGAAGATAAATCTGCAATAGCAATCATAACAATGAAATTAATCCCAAACAAATTGCACACAATTGATCGAAAACAAGTTTTTAATACAATTCTATTGACAATTTCGATCAAAACACTCCAAATCACAAAAAATCAAAAATAACAGAACACAGAACTCGACTTTTTCAGAAAATACTCAAACTCAAAATCGAATCACCAAATCACGTTTTTATGCAAAACAACAAGAATCAAACTCGATCGTCTATCTAAAATGCATCTAATAACATCAAATTCATAGCAATTCGATCACTAAATTGACTGAAATTGGTGAAAATCCAGAAAACGAGATTTTTCTTGAAAAAAACAAAAAAAATCGATCAAATTTTCGAATTAACCACACAATTCAGAAACAACTATACACTAATCTCAATCCTCTCAAGATCTTGAAGGCTCTGATACCAATTGTTAATCCAAGATCACAAGATCTGTAAAGAGAGAATCTAGAGAGAGAAAGTGTTCGCTCGAATGAAACAGTAACTTGTATTCAAAAGTGAAAAGTACTTACAAGCAAACAAGCCAAGGGGACTTAAATACCCCAAGGCACTTACAAGACAGAAAAGAACAATAAGCACTAACAGATAAAGGAAATAAATACAATGATTACTATAAAATCAGATCTAACAGATCATATGACAAAGACAACTATTCCTCATATGTGCACTCCAAAGGCTATTGAGAAACATGCATTTGAAGTTTACACACGATGTATATTTTTGGAAGTTCAAAAAGAGATAAATAAAGCAGCTTGGTCGTGTGTTCAGCAGAATGTTGTTGAAAAGGATGGATGCCAAGTTTATACAATTCAGCAAAATGATAAGGATAATAAAAAGAAGCAGTTCAAGGTAAGAACTGTTATTCATATATGCATTTTTATTATTATTTATTAACACAACTTACATTTTATTGTTCATTTTTGTTGTAGGTTGTGTGGAATCAATTGGATTTAACATTGGAAGGCCAATGCAATCATTTTGTTCAACATGGATATCTATGTCGTCATGTTTTCAAAGTGCTTATGAATGAGAATTTTGATGTCATACGCGAGAAGTATATATGTCGTCGTTGGAGAAGAGACTTGATATCTTTTAATCATAGGCACATTTCATGAAGGCAAGGGGATCCAAATGGTGAATTGGCAAGAATTAGCTATGATGCCCAAGCAACTTTGGATTATATTTTGATGAGTCTTAGAAATGACAAAGAGAAGCTTAAAGAGGTTGTTGACAAAATTCACAGTATGAAGATTGATGTAGATGCTCATGTTCCTTACCAAACCAGATTGCAGAAGAAGAATGACACTATAAGAATTCTTATTGGTGTGAATCCACCGGACAAAATTGATATTCATCCACCATCTGGTATCCGCAATAAAGTTTGTGGAACCGGAAAACGTTTGATCGGTTCAGGTGAGAAAGCAGCAAAACATAATCAAAAGACCAAGAGGTTGTGTAGAAACTGTCAAAAGATTGACTATCATGATTCTCGTAATTGCCCATTGAAGATTGTTGATTAGTTGATAGATACATTTTATAGGTCATTTTTCTAATTCAATAATCATTGTTAATTGCAATAATTTCATGAATAAATGACAATTCTTTTATTGTGAGCATTATAATTTATTTTTATAGTTGTTTATGTATTAATGTTCATATATGAACTCAAAGATTCATATATGAACACAGTTGTTATTCAATTCTTGTTCATATATGAATGTGAAGGTTCATATATGAAGCTTTTCTTCATATTTGAATATGTAGCATAAATTTATATATGAACTCAAAGATTCATATATGAACACAATTGTTATTCAATTCTTGTTCATATATGAACGTGAAGGTTCATATATGAAGCTTTTATTCATATTTGAATATTTTATAACTCTTGCACTTCATATATGAATAGCATTAATTCATATATGAACACAGTTGTTATTCAATTCTTGTTCATATATGAACGTGAAGGTTCATATATGAAGCTTTTATTCATATTTGAATATTTTATAACTCTTGCACTTCATATATGAATAGCATTAATTCATATATGAACTCAAAGATTCATATATGAACACAGTTGTTATTCAATTCTTGTTCATATATGAACGTGAAGGTTCATATACGAAGCTTTTATTCATATTTGAATATTTTATAACTCTTGCACTTCATATATGAATAGCATTAATTCATATATGAACTCAAAGATTCATATATGATTAAAACAAATTTATAATAATGTTAAAAGTCTATCAAAAATATATCAACAACGTTTAGAAAGTGTAATATTATAGACATCATCATACTAAAACATACAAAATGTGCCAAGATGTATCAAAATATTGTTCATCAACCAAACATGAAAAGAATACAATATTGTTCATAAACCAAACATATCACCGATACCCATTACTTGAATTGTTTATAATGCAGCTTGCCTGTCTTTCTTATTTGATTTTGCAATTGATTCAAGGTACTTCTTCTTTTCTTCATCAAAGGAGTCGAACTCAATTGCTTGGTCAATCACCATTTTCTTGTACAAATTCCTCTCTGATAGCAACAATTTGGTGGCATATTTGTACCGCAGTCGGTAGATTTGTTGTTTATGTGATTTCTCATTCGATAAAAATCCGCAATCCCACTTCTGTATGTCCTGCCATGTGTAGTGTTCCATGTGTCGCATGATAAAGATTCCACAATCAACTTTGTTTTTAGTTGAGCACCACTTCATAATGTGTCTATTTGGATGTAGTAGGGCAACTACTTCTGCTTTTGGGTGCTCAACTGACCTCAAGTATGCTGTAAACAACTCATGCTGCATAATATTTCAAGTCATATAAGTAATTTTGATAATATGTTCATTTATTAACTTTTTAAAAATGTAAACAGTTGTATGCTTACCAACCTTTGTGGTATGATTCCATATTTGCTTTCTATGGATACATTTGTAGACATGTTGTCTATCACCTGGACTTGTGGGTTCTTCAAGTTGTATACAAACAGAAAAAAGTGTTCTGATTGGATAATTGGGAAGAATATCTGTTTCATTTTATAAATAGAAAATGATTAAAAATTGAAAAAAGTAATTAGTATTTTTTTTTGATGATTTATATATTTTAGATACATACCAAATCGTAATCTCTCAAATTAATCAATTCTGCTTTCTCCCTCAATGCAGATGTAATGTTTGATTTGAAGATTTCGAATCTTTCATCATGAGTAGTGTTGTTACCCAATATCCCATCCGGCTAAGTAAACAAAGTAATTAAAATATTAGTTCATATTTTAATCAAACCTGCTAGGAGATGTTAACTTGAAAATTATGCATATATGAACCACCAAAGAATGATTATATTAACTCATATATTCATTCATATATGTATTTGTTAATAACAATTTATATGTGAGGTATACCATTTTTTTTTGAACATGGCAGTTATTGTATGACTTGATTCATATATACATTTTATGTTCTTTCTCAAACATAAATATAAAGATTCATATATGAACATTAAGGTTCATATATGAATTCACATATTCACATATGAATTGGTATATGAAATCATATATGATTATATATGAATTTATATAAGCATTGATAAATGAATATTTAGAATATGGTAAGTTAAATCATTCATATATGAATCAAAACAGTTAGAAAATATGAACATAAAACTCAAGTTAATATGAACTAGTTTTTAGTTAAAGTAGTTGGATAATCTTACCAAACCCAGTGTTAAGGAATAGACGGTGAGGGGATTCCCTGCTCCTCAATTCCTCATCATTATTCAATAATGCCGCCCAAGCGTCAATAACATTTGCAACAACATAGGTGTTAGGCATTAGGCTCTCAGCTGCCACCCGTATCATGTATACATCATCGCTTGTTGCATAAATGATATCACTATAAAGCGAATAGAATCATGATTAAATGATCAACCAATTTAATATATATGCATATCATAAAAGTGAAATAGTAAAGGTTATATTTACTGGGCTTCTCCTGTCAATGCAAATAACCATCTTCCAATCTTGTTTTCTGTTTGTGACAGACATTTTGTTATATGAACAAGTCTGTCAATGTATGGTGACTTTAGGCTCTCTGTCATTTTCACCTCTCTCATCCCCAAATGTTTCTCCTCTTCCCTTTCCTTGATCTTTTTTTCATCTTCTTCCCTTTCCTTCATCCTTCTTTCATCCTCTTCCTTTTCCTTCATTTTCTATCTCTTCATTTTTTTTTCTGTAATTCATCTTCCTCTGATGATATTCCCAAACTGAAACTTGGTATAGTAAGTATGAAGATGCAATTTTGGCCACATCTGGGTTTTTTTCATCTATCTTCTTCTTATCCTCTTTGTTAAGTTTGTCATATGTTACTTCTCTCTCTCTCAACACTATTTCCTTCCCTCTGTCAAAAAATTTCATCAAGCATTCCACTTCTCCAAATGTTTTTGGGTCCTCCCAAAACTATGATTCAGTAACCTTGTCTACATCTACATCTTTTTGCAAATCTAGATTCTCTGCCAACAAAAATTCTTCTTCTTCAGTCCCAATCTCAATTCCAGTAGTAATTTTGGGCTCCTTCATGCATGATGAAATTTCATCAGTCTCCTTTAAAAACAACTTTTCAAACTCTTTTTTTGTATTCATTGAATACAATATTATCTGGAAATTTCTTTAAAGCTTCATCCAAGCTTTCTTCTATCTTCAATCTGTCAGCTTTTAAGCAGTCCATTCTGCTTCTTATCATTGATTCATAAACCTAAAATTTAAAAAATATTTTCATAAAAAATGATGAATATATCAATTTATAATAGTTATTCATATATGAATTCATATAAGCATTCATATATGAACTCATATAATCATTCATATACGAATTTATATATAAGATATATACGGATTCATATATGAATGCATATATTCACATATGAACTGATATATTAAGTTATATATAATAAGGATTCATATATGAACTTATATAAACATTCATATATGAAGTATATTAATTCTTATTAGTATTCATATATGAATTCATTTGGGAACTCATATGAGCATTTGTATATCAGTTTATATATTCACATATGAATTTATATAAGTATTCATATATTTGAAATATTCATATATGAACTCATATATAATATTTCATATGTAAGCTATAGATTATTTTATGAAAAGGATTCATACTTGTTCTTCATTCTCTCTCTCTTTTGTTTCATCTTCTCCAATCTCTTTTCTATCATCATTCTCCTCTGTCTCTTTCCTTTCTTTATCAGAATGTCTCATATTCTCCATTGGTGCAAGTAATCTTCCCAATCCAAATGCACCTTTCTCAACTTCATATGCTTCTCTTCTTCTTAATCTTTCTACATTCCATCTTTTTATAACCGGTCTGTCTCTTCCAACATTCACAACTTCACAAGCAAAGTTGTCGACATACATCAGTTGCAAATAAGAATCAATTAAAATAATCATTACATTATTGTAAGATGTCTATACTATAATAAAATCATGATGTATTTAATTCATAAATGTTATAGTAAACCTACAATCAAATATGTAACCGATCCAACATAAAAGCCCATCTCTGAGTCTCGTATCCATCCAGTCTTACTCCTTCTCAAACAATCATATATGTATTCACACCAATTAATCTTTGATACATCTGTGTCTGGTTGGATAAAATTTGTGACCGAAAGATTGCAAGTTCCACTTTTGTTACCCTCTCCCATAGTGTTGCAGAAAAGGGTAATGAAGTTTAACTTGAAATTGAAGTCAGCTTGATCATTGTCAATGATTATTTGTTTAATGTCCGTTGGACGAATGATTTCTTTAGAAAATTGGGATCTCCAATTAACTAACAACTCACTATCATCCAAGTACTTACAATCGAATATGTTTTTTTCTCCCATAGGGACTCCAAGCATATCTTGAATTGATTTTTCTGTAACCTTCAAGCTTTCATTCCCAACATGAATTTCCATTGTTTCAGTATTGAAACTGTCTACAACATAAAATCCCAACTTGGAAGGCATTCCATCTACCTTCATTTCTAGAAGATCTTCAAAACCCATGCTTGTGATACATTTTTTCTGGTCTTCACTTAAACCTTTAATTGCTTCATAGAGTGGTTTTGGTGAAGTTCGAACTTTGATGGATGGAAACTTATGTTGTTGCTTTGACTTCTTTTCTTCTTTATTTGATCTTCTTATGTTAGGAACATGAGTCTCAAAATCATCATCTTCAACAATGACTTTTGAAGTTTTTGTCTTTGACAGTTTCTTTCCTTTCAATCCATCACTATCTTTTTTTCTTTTCTTTGTATCCGCTTCGTTAACTATTCATATACAATTGTTAATATAATTAATGAAACAAAAATTCAACATAATTTTGAAATTGATATTATTTTTTATTGTTTACATACACAAATCAATTTGTTTTGAATGATTCTTCTATTATTTTTTCAAAATATGGTTTTGAGATAAACACATTCATATATGAACTATACGATATTCAACAGATTCATATATGAACATTTATATAAAGTGAACATATTCATATATGAACTATGCAATATTCAACAAATTCATATATGAACTATACAATATTCAACATATTCATAATCAACTTTTATATTATTTAACATTCATAAATGAACTATAAGATATTCAACAGATTCATATATGAACTATACGATATTCAACAGATTCATATATGAACATTTATATATATTCAACATATTCATATATGAACTTCGATTTATTGAACATTCATATATGAACTATGCAATATTCAACAGATTCATATATGAATATGTTGAATATATATGAACATTAATATACATTCAACAGATTCATATATGAACTATATTCAACATATTCATAATCAACTTTTATATTATTTAACATTTATAAATGAACTATAAGATATTCAACAGATTCATATATGAACTATATGATATTCAACAGATTCATAAATGAACATTTATATATACTCAACATATTCATATATGAACTTCGATTTATTGAACATTCATATATGAACTATGCAATATTCAACAGATTCATATATGAATATGTTGAATGTATATGAACATTAATATACATTCAACAAATTCATATATGAACTATACAACATTCAACATATTCATAATCAACTTTTATATTATTTAACATTCATAAATGAACTATAAAATATTCAACAGATTCATATATGAACTTTTGCATTATTTAACATTCATATATGAACTATACAATATTCAACATAAATATTAGGGTTAAAAAACCCTAATATTTCATAAAACATAAATGAACAGTAAAATAGTACATATATTCATTTATGAAGTGCTATATCTTCAACATTCATAAATGAACAACGAATCTATGTCACAATTTCAGATATGAACGAATATACCTTTTCTTTTTTGTGTTGTTGCCTTTCTCTTTAATTTTTGCTTTTGAACATTCGAGCTCTTTACTGTAATAAAAAATGAAGAGAAATATAACAGTGTTAAATGTTGTTACGTACAGATTCATTCAATATAACAGTGTTTTATGTCGATTATTCAATGATTTTACAGAAAAATACATATAATATATACATTACCTTCCTTCTTTAACGTATTCAACGTTTTATCTTCTTTGTTTTGGATTTTCTTTTTTTCTGAATTTTCAGAATGCTTTGAATCTTTTCGTTTTTTTGTCATTTGTTGATGTTCGTAAGTTATTTCGAACGACTTGCGAAGATTTGTGATATGAATATGTGTATTTTGAGTGATTTCTGAAGAGATAATCAATAAATCATCGACGGTTTTTGATGATTTAGTGTAATAAGTGTTTTAGAGTTTAATCATTCTTTTTGCCGCCTATTCATGTAAGTGAGAAAATTACAAAACTACCCCTGAACCGTACCATGTTACTTATCGTCTGATTGCAATTATCCCATGGTACGATTTTCCCCGTCAGTACATGACAAAACAATTAATTTTTTTTTTATAAAAAACATTTTTTTTATTAAGTCTAAATTAAACAAATTTATAAAAAAAACATTATTACCTTCTCAAAACCATCTAAAATCTTATTGTAAATCAGCAAAAAAAAAAAAAAAAAAAACATTAAAATCGTGTATCAATGTAAAGTAATTCATATATGAAATATAAAATAATTCATAAATGGATTCGTATATGAATCCATTGTACTTATTGAATTCATATATTCAATTGATATTCATATATGAACTCAATTTTCATATATTAATAGTAAGCTTCATATATGAATTTTAAAGAATTCATATAATGATTCAATTCATATATGAATATTAACTCAAGTTTCATATATTAATATTATGGTTCATATATGAAGCTTTATCTTCGTATATGAGAAATTATAAATAATGGACTCATATATGAAGCTTATTCATATATAAATGTTATTCATATATGAATTCAAAGCTTCATATATGAAGATTTATGTTCATATATGAAAAAGTATAATCAAAGATTCATATATGAACTATATAGAATAAATATATGCCAAAACATATGAAAAATACTATCAAATATACCAAAACAGATTAAATATACTAAAGCATATCAAATATAGCATGAAATATACCATCAAATATATACCAAAACAACCCACTATGACTATACAAAATGTATGTTCACCATCACCAACCCTAAATGTAGCAGAAAACATTGTTTTTACCAATCCCCCATCATTCAAAAACAAACACCTATACCAACAAACAAACATTGTTCAACAAACCCATCATTACCTATAACATCTATTGTCTTTCATTCTTTTTTGTCTTTGCAAGAGATTCAAGATGTTTCTTCTTTGTTTCATCGAATGAGTCAAACGTGTTTGCTTCATCGATAACTTTCTCCCTATGCAAATTCTTCTCAGAAAGCAACAACTTTGTTGCATATTTGTATCTCAACCGAAAGATTTGTTGTTTTTGAGGCTTTAGATTTGTATGAAAACCACAATCCCACTTCATGATATCTTGTCCTACATAGTGCTCCATACGCCGCATGGTGAAGATCCCGCAATCAATTGTGTTTTTTTCTGAACACCACTTCATTATATGCCTTAGTGGTTGTAGTGGTGCCATCTCTTCAGCTTTTGGATGTTCAACTGATCTCAAATACTTGATAAACAATTCATGCTGCATAATATTTTTATTCATATCAGTAAAATTCATAATATATTCAGTTATGAAGTTTATGAAAATTTAAACAGTACTATGTTTACTAGTATTACTGGTACATGTCCATATTTGTTTTGTATGGAGACATCTGTAGACATGTTATCTATAACAAGAAATTGTGGTTTCTTCAAGTTGTAAACAAACAAGTAGAAGTGGCTTGATTGTATGATTGGAAAGAATACATGTTTTCATTATAAAATTGAAAAATCAATTAGATTTCATCTAACTATGTATGTTGTGTATATAATGTGTATATAATTTTTATACATACCAGATCATACTCCCTCAAGTTTGCCAGATTTTCATTGTTCTTTAACATATCCTTGATGTTTGAGCTGAAAATCTTAAAACTTTCTTCTGCTGTGGTCTCCTTCTTCACAACTCCATCCGGCTAAGTAAACAAAGTAATTACATTTGATTTTTTATTTTCACAAAAAATTTAAATGTGAAGACCAAAGTTGAAATTCATATATGGACCCAAAGGTTCATATATGAACCCAAAGGTTCATATATGAAAATTAGGCTTCATATATGAACCCAACCCCAACGTTTACATTCATATATGAACCTTAACGTTCATATAAGAATCTTTGTATTTATGTTTGAGAAAGATTATATGAACCTAAAGGTTCATATATGAAAATTAGGGTTCATATATGAACCTTTGGGTTCATATATGAACACCAAGGTTTACATTCATATATGAATCTTTGTATTTTATGTTTGAGAAAGATTATATGAACCCAAAGGTTCATATATGAAAATTAGGCTTCATATATGAACCTTTGGGTTCATATATGAATACCAACGTTTACATTCATATATGAACCTTAACGTTCATATATGAATATTTGTATTTATGTTTGAGAAAGAACATTAAATGTATATATGAATCAAGTCATACCATAACTGTCGTGTTCAGATAAAAGCGGTGTGGTGATTCTCTGCTTCTTAATGGCTCCTCTGAATTCAGTAATGCAGCCCAACTATCAATCACATTTGCCACTACATACGTATTTGGCATTAAAGTTTCAGCTGCCACCTTAATCATTGATGCTCCATCATTTGTTTCATAGATAATATCACTATAAGGCAATAAAATCAAATTAAGTTCATCATATATGCAGATCATAAATTTTTAAAGTAAGATATTTAAAATTATAATATCAACTTACCACCATTCACCGATCAATGCAAACAACCATCTACCAATTTTCTTTTCATGTATTGATAATCCTTTTGAGATTAGGACCACTCTATCAAGGTATGGTGACCTTAGTGTTTCGGGCAGTCTCACTTCCCTTTTGCCCATAGCTTTCTCCTTTTTTCTTTCCTCTTCTTTTCCTTCTTCCTCACTTCCTTCCTTCTCTTTCACTTCCTTCCCTTTTCCTTCCCTTTTTTCTCTGTCCTCTTCTTTATTTTCATTGTTATCTTCATTGTTTGCATCATCATCTTCTGATGTCGTTCCCAATCTGAAACTTGTTTGATGCTTCAAATATGAAGATGCAATTTTTACAACATCTGGTGATTGTTCTGTTTCAACTTCTTGTTCAACACTCTTCTCTACTTCTTCTACCTTCTCTCGTTCTACCTTCTCTCCTACCTCTTCATCATCTTTTTCAATTGTTTCTTCTTTGTCTTTCTCCTCTTCTCCCAACTCATATGCCTCTTTCATGACCTCTTTTTCTTGTTCATTTGGATCATATACTTTCATTATCAATTCATCTTTCCCACAAGTTTTTGGGTTTTGTGAGAATTCTGCATCCATCATAGTGGTAACAGTTGTCATTTCCAATCCTTCATCATCATTTCTCTCCAACTCTTGCTTTTTTGATAACAAAAACTCTTCTTCTTCAGCCACAACCATAAGTTCATCTGTCATCTCATCTTTGTTTTTGAACAACTGCTCGAATTCTAATTTGTATTTCTTGAAAACCTCATTATTTGGAAATGTTTCCAAAGCTCGTTTTAGTCCTCCTTCTACGATTAATATTGTGCATAAAAATTATGATAAATTATTAAAAGATTCATATATGAATTTATGTGTTAAGATGAAATTGAATTCACAAGTATATACAATTCATTTATGAATTCATATATTAATTAAAATAAGACTTCAAATAATAATTCAATAACTTTGAAAGATTCATATATGAATTCATTAACTATATATGATTCAAATATGAATTCATATGAGAAATGATATATATGAAGTATTCATATATGAATTCATATGAATTTATATGTCAATTAATATATGAATTCATATATGAGAACTCATATATGAATTAAATTAATTAAGATTCATATTTGAATTCATATGGTATTTCATATATGAATTAAATTAAGATTCATATATAAGATTCATACATTAATTCAATAAGTTTGAAGGATTCATATATGAGAATTCATTAAGTATATATGACTCACATATTAATTCATATGAGAATGTGAGAATTGATATATATGAAGTATTCATATAATGAGTTCATAAATGTTTATACTATACTTACTTCTTCTTTTTCAGCATCTGTTACAAACTCTTCAAGAAGCTTCCCCTACCAAATCCACCGTTTTCTATCTCATAACCTTCTCTTCTTCTTAGTCTCTCAGTTGTCCACATCTGAATCAATGGTCTTTGTCTTTTTACACTGACAGCTTCACATTCGATATTATCAACATACATGAGCTGCATATAAGAATCAATTAAAACAGTTAATACATTAATGTAAGATATATTTTTAATTCAAAAATATTATAATATACTTACAATTAAGCATGTGATGCATCCAACATAGAAACTCATGTCAGAGTCTCTAACCCAACCTTTCTTGCTTCTAATTAAACAACCATAAATGTAAGAACACCAGTTTATCTTTGCAATCTCTGTTTCTGGGTTGATGTAGTTTACCACAGCCAGATTGCATGTACCACTTTTGTTGCCTTCTGCCATCATGTTGCAGAAGAGTGTAATGAAGTTCAATTTGAAATTGAAGTCAACTTCATTACTATCAATGATCTTCTGTTTGATGTCAGTTGGTCGTATGTTTGCTTTGGTAAACTGTGATCTCCAATTGACAATGATATTGTTGTCATCACTCACATACTTGCCATCAAATATTTCCTCTCCTTCATTTGGAACTCCAAGCATGTCATGAATGGATTATTGAGTTAATATGATTGAGTTTTCTCCCACTTTCATCTCCATGTTTTCATCATTGATGTTATCAACAACATAAAAACTAAGATTAGATGGAATTCCATCCATCTTCATCTCCAGTAATTGTTCGAAACCCATGTCTTTTACACACTGTTTCTGCTCTTTACTTAAAGCTTTTATGGCTTCAAATAGTGGCTTTGGAGAAGTTCTTACCTTTATTACTGGGTAATTTACTTTTTCTTTCTCCTTTTTTCCCTCCTTCTTCACCCTTTTACTCTTTTGCACATATAAATCATCATCTTCATCAGCAAGTGTTATAGCTTTCTCTCTGTTTGTTCTGGGCTTTTTTTGTTTATCTGTTTATAGACATTGGTTAATATAGTTAATGAAACAACATTTTAATTTAAAATGTTATCATTGTGTATTATGGTTTACTTACATAAAACCATTTGTTTTGCTTCTTCAGTCTTGTTTCCTTCAACAGAAGCATGTTGTTCTTTTATGTTTGAAGGTTCTACATCACCTGTTAATATGCAAGATATTGATTTAAGTAAAAAAATGAATAAACAAACATTCAACACATTCATATATGAATTATACAATATTCAACAGATTCATATATTAACATTCATATATATTCAACATATTCATATATGAACTTTGATTTATTGAACATTCATATATGAACTATGCAATATTCAACAGATTCATATTTGAACTATACAATATTCAACAGATTGATATATGAACATTTATATATATTCAACATATTCATATATGAAGACTCATATACATTCAACATATTCATATATGAACTATACAATATTTAATAGATTCATATATGAATATTCATATATGAATATATATTCAACAGATTCATATATGAACAATACATTATTCAACAGATTCATTTATGAACAATACAATATGAATCTGTTGAATGTATATGAAGTATACAATATTCATAAATCGAAGAAACATTCAAAAGATTCATATATGAACATTCATATATGAATATATATTCAACAGATTCATATATGAACTTTGATTTATTGAACATTCATATATGAACAATACATTATTCAACAGATTCATTTATGAACAATACAATATGAATCTATTGAATGTATATGAAGCATACAATATTCAACATATTCATATATGAACTATACAATATTCAAATATTCATATATGAACATTCATATATGAATAAATAATCGAAGAAACATTCAAAAGATTCATATATGAACATTCATATATGAATATATATATTCAACAGATTCATATATGAACTTGGATTTATTGAACATTCATATATGAACAATACATTATTCAACAGATTCATTTATGAACAATACAATATGAATCTGTTGAATGTAAATGAAGTATACAATATTCAACATATTCATTTATGAACAATACTAAATTCAACAGATTCATATATGAACATTTATATACATTCAACAGATTCATATATGAACTATACAATATTCAACAGATTCATATATGAACTATACGATATTCAACAGATTCATATATGAATATGTTCAATGTTCAATAATGCAATGTTCATATGTGAATCTGTTGATTGTATATGAACTATACAATATTAAACATATTCATATATGAACTATACAATATTCAAATATTCATATATGAACATTCATATATGATTAAATAATCGAAGAAACATTCAAAAGATTCATATATGAACTATTCTATATTCAAAAATTAAAAACCCTAAATTCAAAAAATTCATATATGAACTATACAATATTAAAGATTCATATATGAACCATCGAATATTCAACATTCATATATGAATGTTGCCATCTAAAAACCCTATATTCAACAAGAATAACACATTCATTTATGAACGAATATACCTTCAGTATTTTGTGCTTTTTCTTCCTTCGTATTTTCAGTTTTGGTATACCATCTGCATTTTTCGCTGTAATAAAAAAACAGAACAACATTATTAAACCCTAAATTTTTCTAAATGATTTCGTCCACTCGTTAAACATATAATCAATGTATATGATGATACTTTATGATAATCATTCAAACATTATACAAAAAATATGTATAAGTACCGTCTCTAATTATAGTTATCAATGGTTCATTATCGCTCATTTGATTTTCTTCGTTCTCTCGACTTTTTGATTGTTGTTGTTGAAGAATCGGAGTATCCTTACTTGGTTTTGCCATTGCTTCAGATTCAAGATGAATAAGCGATGAATTTTTTGATGTTTTTGTTGATGAATTAGGGTTTCTGGAGAAGAATCTGGAGAGTCTCGATGGTTTGTTATGAAAAAATTGTGCATAGTACTGTTATGATTAAGTTGCCGCCTATTTTGATTTAGTTGTGCATTTTACCAAATTGCCCTTATGTTGTCTGTTAAGTCTGATTTTATAGTAATCATTGTATTTATAGGCTTGGTCTATTACTGTGTTTAGAGTGTTATATTGTGTTGTATTAGCCAAGGGTATTTAAGTCCCTTGTGGCTTTGGGTTGTAAAAGTAACTCACGCACATCTAATAGAATTACACCTTTGCGCTTTCAATCTCTCTCTCTACTTTCTCTCTCTAAAGATTTAGTGATTTTGGGATTATCAATTGGTATCAGAGCCATTCTAAATCTGAGAGGATTGAGAGAATCGTTTTTCGATTACTGGATTTGTGTTTAAATCAGGAAATTTGATCGATTTTCTTTTTCAAGAAAATCTCATTTTTTTGATTTTTCATCAAATTCGGACTAGTTTTTGATCGATTTTTTCTGAATATTGGTTTGTTGGATTCGATTTTGATAGTAGAACATATTTGATTCACATCATTTTTCAAGAAAATCGTGTTTTGATCTGTAATTTCAAGATTTTTTAGTTTCTAAAAATATTTGAAAGCGTACTGTTCATATATTGAATTCTCGAATTAGTGGTTTTTGATCGATTTGTTTGTTTGAAAGTTGTTAGAAACTGTTTTTCGAACCTATCTGTGTGTGAAATTGTCATTAAAATCAGTTTTGTAATCGATTTTAGAAGGTTTTTCTTGATTTTCATCGTTTTTGCGCCAGTTCATATGAATTTGCGCCAGATCTGGATTTTGCGCGAGTTCATATGAATTTGTGCTAGTTCTTCCTAACTTTGCATCAGTTTATCTCAGGTTTTCATCAGCTTCTCGCGCAAAGATATTTTTGCGTCTTCAACATCTCACGCAAATCAGCATTTGCGCTATCATCATCTAATGCAAAACTCAGATTTGCATATCTTCGTCGTGCAAGGACATAAGTTAGAACTTCACGCAAAGTTACTTTTGCGTCACCAGCATCTAGCGCAAAATCAGTCTTGCGCCATATCTTTCTCTCGCGAAAGTTACCTTTGCGCCACCTTCTCAAGCAAAGTGAAAGTTCTCACCAACCTCAGGTCACGCAATTCTTAGTTTGCGCCAGTCATTGTTCACGCAAAACCTAGTTTGCGCCATCCTCTATTAGCGCAAATCTCTTTTGCGCCATCTGCTTCTCATGCAAACCTTTAGTTTGCGCCAGCTTATCTGCTTCCAGACTTGGCATTTTCTAAAGATTGTCATCTACGGATTCTGCAAAGTTTGCGTTTCAAGCTCAGTTCTACAAGAATGATCTTATGATGCAATTGGGAACAGATACTCGTCCACCCATTTTAATCAATGAAAATGAGTTCACACAGTGGCAAGATCGGTTCATTAACTTCATTGAGCGTCAAGCTAATGGAGAGAATATGATGAAGTCATTTACTGAAGGACCATTTATCAGACCTAAAAATGACACTCCCTTGACTGCTGAAGAGGTTAAACGCGAAAAACCCGATCGAGAAGCAAAGTCCAATTTGATGCTAGCACTGCCTAACTCCATTTACAATCGAATTGATTGTTTCAAGCATGATCCAAAGATGATGTGGACTCAATTAGAAAAAATTATGCTTGGGTCATCAGTTGCTACACAAATACGCCAGACACGCTTCATGAATAATTTTGAGGAATTTAAGGCAAAGGACGATGAGTCTCTGAAGCTTATCTTTGACAGATTTTGCACTGTGCTGAATGATCTACGCAAGATAAAAGTGGAAAAGATTGAGCTGGAGGCAAATCTGAAATTCCTCAAGGCACTTCAACCAGAATGGAACAAATCTTGTCATCGATTGAGGAATGATGTCAGGATATCTTCGATGCAAATCCAAGAGCTTTACGAGATTCTGATGACAGATAGTGCATAGTCACAGAGAAAAAGGCCAAACTTGATAAGAAGAATAAGAAAACAGTGGACCCGGTTGCACTTCTAACGAGCCGTCTGGCTGATCAAGCATTGTCTGATAATGCTTATGACGGGGCCACTGAAGATGATGGTGAGCCACTTCAGAAAGCCATGATCCTTCTCTTTCAACACTATCAGAAGAAATTCCAACCTCATTCAAGTTCCAACACTCCTCACTTCACTTCTGGGTCGAAGAATATCCGAGTGCCCGAGGCTAAGAAACCTGCTACGTGCTTCAATTGTGGAAAGCCGGGTCACATCTCTAAGGAGTGTCGAGTGAAGAAAGTTCGGGACTCAGCATATTATAGGAAGAAAATAGAACTGGCCGAAAAGAGAGAGAATGGAGTTGCGTTGCTAGCTGAAGAAGAATTATGGCTAGATCATTTTGACGATTAAGCTGGTAATGTAGAGATTGCTCAAATGTGCTTCATCGGAGATGATCAAAGTGATGATGATGACACTGATGAAGATGAGGTAATTTCTGATTTTGATTACACTTTCATTTCTTCACATATGAGTATTATGATAACTGCTTTACATGATTTACGCTCGAAGTTATTATCTGAAAAGCAATTAAATTCAGAAAAGTCAAATTTGATTGATAAATTACAAATTTTTTTGAAAGATGAAAAATCTATTTTGGATCATACAAAAGACATCTTTCAAAAGAAATTAGATGATTTAGAAGAATCAAATAAGACTTATCTTGATTCTTTGACCGATATGACCAAATTAAAAGATAAATTTTCGGATAAAATAAATGAGTTGGAAGAAAAATTATATCGAAGGAATCAGACTGAGCAAACTATTTATTTGAACAAACCGCGGAGTTATGACTCTATAAAAGAAAAATGGGGACTTGGTTTTGAAAATCCACATTGTTTAAACAACGCGATAGAAAAATCCCCTACTTTATATAAATACGATTATCTAACACTTGTTAAATATGCTACTCAATTTAAAATTGATTGGATGAATGAAAAGCAAGTGTTAGAAATCGAAAATGAGAAAAGGATGAATAATAAGAAAAAGGAATTTCTTTTGTTTAAACAAGCGAAAATGACAAATATTTTCCTGACAAATCAAAGAAAGGCAGAAAAAGTTTAAATGAAATATCTCTCATCAAGTCTTCAGTGTCTGATGATTATGTTGATATATATGCCACTAAATCTAATAAGGAAAATATCTCTTCAATCTTTTATGATTCTAAGAGATATACTCCTCCATTAGTATTAGAAGGCAAAATCATTGACCTTGAAGATAAAATGGAAGATCATAATATTGAAAAAGAAATTGAATCAGATGTATTTCTTTCTTTCATGACATCAAGTTTTGAAGAAAAATTATTTTCTCAAAAACAAGATTCTATTTCTGGTCTTTCTTCTGATTTTCAAATAAACATAAAGGAATTTCTAAAATCTGAAAATTTTTCTCAAAATTTTTCTGACTCCGAGGTAAGTTTAGATTTATTTGTTGATCAGTTGGGTCTTTTAGTTAAAATTGCTTCTTCTGATTCAAATATTAAATAAAAAATTCTTGATGAATCTTTTACGCTAAATGATGATTATTATAAACCAAAGCGTAAAAGAAGAAGGTCAAAGAAGTCAAAGAAACAAGATAAAATCATTTCTGACAATTCTAATTCTTCTGATTCAAAATTTTCAGATAGGACTTTGAGCATACCTTCAAAGCAGATATGGAGGGTGAAGCGGACATCGGATGAATCTCAGACTGATGAGGATAGATATGTAGACAAACACTATAAAAGTGATTCATTTGCTTCTTGTAATAAAATTTCAAAATACTCAATAAAAGCAAATGATTCAAATTTCAAAAGATGTCTCATATTCTTCTTCTGATTCTAGTTCAGATGATTATGCTTTCTCTTTTACTGATTTTTATGTTCATCATTCTGATAATATTTCTCGTGCTTTCAATGTTAAATCTAACAAATTTTTCCCCACACGAACTGCAACTAATTTTCATGGACCCAAATACAAGTGGGTACCAAAGTCAAAGATTGATTCTCAGTTGCAGGTATCAAATGTCAAGGGGGAGTAAGAGAACGTTGGCTTCTAAGTACATCAGCTTAGAACCCGTACTTCAATGGACTTCGACTTCTAAAAATGTCAGTTTAGGACTCGTTCTTCAAAGATTTTAGCTTCTGACTAATGAGAAACTGTGAGTACATCTACTTTATTCCGCTGCATTTATCTCTGATACTGATGTTATTTCAGTTTTCTCATGTGTTTTTCAAAGAATCTGAGCAAATTCATCCAAAACCTAAATTTGTACAACTCAATTTTTTTTCATATGAGACACAAATTCATTATTCATTATGTGGAAGATAATATTATTGAATTTTATTTTGTTTCGACTAAATATCAATTTGCCGAATTTTTTTTTACATTTGTCTTAAATAATTTTTTTTTAAACTCGGCATGTTCAATTTAAAAGTTTAATTTTTTACAAATTTTATTCTATAATGTAAATGTTTTACATGTTTTCTTTCTTTTGAATAAAATGTGTGTCTAGGATAAATTTTCAAGTTGCTTTGTTTATATCAAAGTTTTATATGTTCAACTTTCAAGTCTTACAAAAGTCAAAAGGTCAGCAACATGTTTGAAACTTTAGATACTGCTTTAAAGTTGTGTTATTCGGAATATGTATAATTTACAATGCTTGGAAATCCTAAAAAGTCTGAATTATGGATCGTAATGAAAATATGGGCTAACACTTAGATGTAAAACTACGTGATTGAGATGAAAATTATATATATAAAATTCAGAAATCTCTAAGTTTAAAAGTTTGTACATGTGACCTTTCTGGTTTGGGAAAGTAAGTTCTGTGGGATGCTCGTCATCTGGTCCCCTACGGTCAATTGATCTGGGAGTGATCGAACCCAAATCCTTCTATAGAACCAGATTGAAAGTCATGTTCTACTGGTATGAATGGGTTTAGGATGTGTCGATGTAGCCTTTCTGATCTGGGAAAGTAAGTTCCAAGGGGTGCTTGACACCTAGTCCCCTAAGGCCAACTGGTCTGGGAGCGGCTGACCCAAATCCTACAATAGGGTCAGATAGAAAGTTACGTTTACGGCATGTTCTTTACTTACCAAATTTTTTGATTAAAAAGATGCCAAAGTGCACAAGCTTAAAAGATGCCAAAGAGCACACTCATCTGAAGATGCCAATGTGCACAATGCTAAAAGATGCCAATGAGCACACATCTAATGATACTTGGTGATATGTTTAAGTTGCGATAAACCTGTAAATTTGTGAAAGTCTTAATTTTTGATGGCTTAGTGTGAGTACATGCAAAGTTCTCTATTATATTTTTAGAATTGCATTTTCTTGAAGCTATTCGAAGTTCGCATGCGAGCACACTGAATAGATTGTTGAAAGTTTTTGAAACTGAACATGTATTAACTTGATATGCAATAAAACTTGTATCTGTATCTAACATCATACACTTGATTTCAACTGATTGATTAATCTGTGATATTTTACTAAGTATAATTTAATTTGTTTAGTGTTTAAATTTTTATATGTTTAGTTATTTCAAAATACATATTCTATATTTTTCTTTCTACATTGATGTTTCATTTCTTGTGTTCTCATATCTTTGTAATTAGGTATGTCATTATTCAAGGGGTAGTGAAAGAGGAGATTTTTTTGAAAGATCATATCTGTTTTCGAGGGGGAGTATCTGTTTTTCTATATGACTGCTAACTTGATTTGTCATATTTAGTGCATTTGTGTAGGGGGAGTCAAAGAGCTTAACAGGTGAAATTTTTCAGATTCCAAGTCATATTTGCGCCAACAGTTGGTAGAGCAAAACTTAGATTTGCGCCAACAGTTTCTAGCGCAAAACAAGCTTTGCGCATCCTTCAGCTAGCGCAAAACTAACTTTGCGCTTCCTTCTGCTAGCGCAAAACTAACTTTGCGCCACAAATAGTTAGCGCAAACCTTCCCTTTTCTTCCTTTGTTCTGATTTTGCATATCTTAAGTTGTCTCATCTCCAACATTTGCATGACCAAGTTGATTCAGATCATCAAGGTCATGAGGGGGAGAAGTTAAGGAGAAGTTAAAGAGACAAAGAGTTCAAACGTTTATCTGCTGATCAAGATTCGCTTAAGATTCTATATTTCCTCAGCAATTAATTCTTTTGCTGTTCCAGCTCCGACCATCACAGTTCATTCAAGTATATTTGAAAGAGGTGTGTCGTATAGAGCACAAGCTGATGAACCAATTGTTCTTTCAAGCTTATTACAAACAGGTCCATTCTTGTCAAGGAAGCAAAGGCTACATAGATTGAAAGATGCTGAGAAGAAATTTTTTTTTAGTCAAGAAAGCTTCTTCTCAAAGTCGCTTAGATGGTCTGTGCTGATTTAGAAGATGATTTTGAAGACCACGGCACCAATGATTACTAAGGGGGAGATTGTTAAGTCTGATTTTATAGTAATCATTGTATTTATAGGCTTGGTCTATTACTGTGTTTAGAGTGTTATACTGTGTTGTATTAGCCAAGGGTATTTAAGTCCCTTGTGGCTTTGGGTTGTGAAAGTAACTCACACACATCTAATAGAATTACACCTTTGCCCTTTCAATCTCTCTCTCTACTTTCTCTCTCTAAAGATTTAGTGATTTTGGAATTATCACTGTCCTATTTTTTATTGTGCGACCGAATTTATCCCGTGTTACACATTTGACCCCTCAATTAATGACCCTTGATCATTTAAACCAATGGCCATGATCACTTCTTTATTTCTCATATATTTAGTGTTTCTCAAATGAACCTTTCCCTATATATATATATACATATATATATTTGCCTTTTATCTTCTAAACTATTATATTCATTAAAGCTACACACATGATAATAGCCTATGAAGGTGATATATTTTTCTGTTTATTATTATTTTGTTTTAAAAACTTGCTATTTAGTGATACTAATTGGTTGATGTATCAATTGGTATGAATTTTTTTACGAAAATTTAGATGTCCCAAAAAAAAAACATTTAGTAGCATACAACTTTTTAGACACCTCCTAAGAGGTCAGGGTTTCAAACCTCTTCAAAGCCCAAAGGTGAGGAGGATGTGTGAGTTATTTGTTACATTTGTCTTAGATAAATATTATGTTGGATTTTATGTTTTAATTATTTCTGACCCATGATGAATAGTTAAAATAGTCCAATAATAGTAGTCCAATACAAGCTATATATTGCCTTGTATCCTTGGGTTTTACAACAAGAGAAGAGAGAGTCCATAAAATACAAAAGTGAGAAAATAGAGAAAAGTCGTCTACAATTTTCAGGCAAGAACAACCGCGCCATTTCGTCTATACCCGGAGTTTGAACCTTTGGATCGTCATTTTTTTGGACAGTAGCTTCACGACATCTTTATCTACATTATGAACGGTGGAGATCGGTTTTGGAGATCCGGAAGTCGCCCTTTTGCTGTTCGACAATTTGTTGTTTTTCTGGGTGATGTTTCTTCCTCTTTTCCTTTTGGTTTGATTCCATACTTCTTGATGATTTGTTCCAAAAGTATGATGATTGTGGTGTACCTCTAGTTTTATCTAGAGAATACTTTTGTATTGTTTATTGGTGGTAGTGGACTTTAAGCGGCCTAAGGGTCCCGTGGTTTTACTTTCGCCTTGAGAGGTTTCCACGCTAAAATTCGTGTGTGCTTGATTGTTGTTTATTTCTGTTTTTGGTAGTTGATTATCATTGCATTTAGTATACCCTATGTAACACCCCGAATTTCGTTTGGTCTTGCGAAGTTGAATAGAGAAATAAAGAGGTTTCTGTGCTGGTCTACAGGGCGCACGGGTCGTGCGCCCTCCTTCAGAGAAAACGCACGGGTCATGCGTATGAAACAGTGGCGAGGCAGTAGGCTTGCGCACGGGTCGTGCGCATTTCCTTCTTTGAGGGCGCACGGCTGACAACCTACTTTTTGAGGTTGCTTAAATATCTCATTTGAGAGATATTACAGAAAATATCTCTAAATCTCAGTTCTCTCTCTCTCTCTTCCTTTTTCTCTCTTTTTCTTCTTTCGATCTTCAAAGTCTCGTTTGGTTGCTAGTTTTCGGTGTTTCTAGCAAGGGTCGGTGTTTTAAGCTTCACCTCTACGTCGTGATCGTTATCTGGTTTTCCGGGTTTTATTCTAAAAACCTACTGGTGAGTTCCTACTACCATTTTACAAACTTTATACATGTCAAAACTCTTATTTGCGAAATCCGAAGTATTTCTACGGTATGATTTCATGTTCTCTACATTTTGATGTAAATGAAGTTTTTGGTGATTTTCGGGGTTCCCGATCAGTTTTGACTAAAATGACTGGTTCCGCCTTATTGAAGTAAAATGATGTTTTACTTGCACATTATGTGGATATGTGAAAAGAATGTTTAAGAACTCATTTCAATGCTTTTCATTCTTACCAGAAGTTGAACTGGAAATGATATTTTGTTTATAAAATGTGTTTATACCATATGTTTATTTATGGTTGGTCACATATGTTGTTGTGACGAGTTTATACCATTACTAGTGGATCCCTAGGTTTTGAGTCGACTGTATTATTGGGATGTCATATTCCCCATTTTGTAGCTATGGATGCATATGATCCTCGGGGGCAACTTGGTACGGTTATGTGAGGCCGGATACTAGCCATGGTTCATAGTGATCCTAGTGAAGGAGTATACATTGGTTTTGCTTGGGGCTAGATCTCACGTTGTAGCACAGACTTATGTTTTCGTATCCTCGGATTCCAATTTTTTAGCTCATAACTCGGATTTTGGCTTACTTAGTGTTACGCCACAATCCTTGGTAAAATGTTTTATCATTGGTCATTTGATAATATGTTTATAACGGAAAAGCCCGGTTGTGGCAAATGTTTCAATTGTAAAATTTAACCTCTTTGGAAATATTATCTTTTGATGCAAATGTTTATATCTTTTGAGCTTTATAAACTGTATGTTCTCACCAAGCTTTAAGTCTGACACTTTTTCTCAAATGATGTGTATAACAGGTTTCCCTTAGCGGTGGGTTGCCGGGGTTTTGAGAGACGGATTGGTCTCAAGGCATTTTGAGATGACTAGTATTGTATCTGGGCATTTGTTAAGTCCCATTCTTTTGATGAATTATGGATTGTCAACATATGTAATCTTGGTAGAAGTGTCTAGATTAGTTTGTTGATGAATCCCAATTATGTACAGGTTTTGTAAAGTCTTAAGGACTGATTCCCTTTTTGGGAGGTTTATATCAATGCGATGGTCATGTTGCCAGGTTTTCCAGGTTTTAATTTACACTGATTTTTAGGGTGTTACAGGTTGGTATCAGAGCTCTAGTTTAAGTGAACTAGGCATGAATGTAAGATGTCTAGACTTAGACCGAGTATGATAAGAATTGATCCGTGAGATTGAGTAGAGCTTCTAAGATGGGTTAGTCTTAGAGTCAACGGAAAGTACGTTTATCAGGCGTTGTGGTGATCGTGACGAGAACCTTTATGTGTTATATGTTCATAATCTCACTTAGCTAATGTTATTATGAGGATATCGTATGTAAGTGTGCTTGAATTTCTATTGCTATGACGATTGGTAATGTGGTAGTACGTTTCCTTTGTGTTTATTCAATCTCTCTCTTATCTCTTTCTCTGTTCTGTGAAGCAGTTCAGTATGGTGAATACGCGTGGTAGACCGCGTACGCATGTTGATGGTCTGGAAGTGACAGCCTACACCGCTGACCAGCCGGAGGGAGTTGAGGTTGTTGTGCGTCCACCTGTTCAACAAATACTAGGTGGGGGGCCAGAGGTCATTCCGCGTGTAGATCTGGCTTCGTCCCACCCAGTAATCAGGGATGCTAGTTCCTCGTCTAAGTTGATGGCCAGCATGATGTTGGCAATGAGGGAAGAGATGGCAAAGCAGCAAGAGTTTCTGCTGAAAGTGATTGAGGACCGCGATGTGAACAATCGAAGGAGTGAGACGGTTGTGGAAAACATTGTAGCGGGTCCTGGAGGCGTTGGTGCAGGGGTCAGGGCTGAGGAGCACGGGATTGTTGGTGCTCCGGGAAATAGGAAAAGTTGTTCCTACAAGTCCTTTCTGGGTTGCGGACCACCAGAGTTCTCTGGTTCCGACGACCCAGTCTTGTGTGTGAAGTGGATTCGAGCGGTCGAGCAAGCTTTTGGCTCTTCCGAATGCGGAGATGATCAGAGAGTGCGGTTCGGTATCCAACTGCTGAGGGATACCGCGCTCATTTGGTGGAATGTCATTCAACCTTCCCTATCTCCTGCTGTGTTGGCTCAGTTGTCTTGGGCCGAGTTCAAGAAAAAGTTGTTAGAAGAATTCTGCAATGAAAGAACAATGGACCGAATTGAGAAAGAATTTCGGTCTCTGGTAAAGGGAAGCCTGACGGTGAGGGAGTACACCCGTCAGTTCATGGAGAAGCTTGATCTGGTGCGACACGCTGCCCCAACAGAGAAGGATAAGATGAAAGCCTATCTGAATGGTCTACCCGCGAACATGCAATCTATGGTCCACAATTCTAAAGCTTCTAACCTCCGCGAGATGATTGAAGAAGCTCAGTACATGGAAGAGATGTTCGCAAGGAACAAAGTTGAGAAAGCCGTAGTGGTGACTGATAAGAGAAAGTGGGAGAGCAATTCTGCTCACCCCAAGAGATCACGACCTTTTGGCGGAAACCGAAACTTCAGCAATCAGCAGGAAGCTAGGTGGTGCCACAAGTGTCGAACTAAACACCACGGTGACTGTAATACCACTTCTCAAACTTGTTATAAGTGTGGGAAGCCTGGTCACACTATCAGAGATTGCCCGGTCAGAGGACTCGTCTGTTATGAGTGCAAGGCACCGGGGCATGTGAGAAGAGATTGCCCGAAGCTTGTGTCGGGTAGCACGCCAGCTAGGAAGGAGAACCCTCCGAGGGTTCCGGGTCGAGAATTTCAGATGACGGCCGATGAGGCCAAGGCATCCGCTGATGTGGTATCGGGTACTTTCCTTATAAACTCTGTACATGCTCGTATTTTATTCGATTCAGGTACCAGTTTCTCTTTCGTATCTGAATTGTTCCGTCAGAAAATTTCTATGCCCACTACTAGTCTTGAGGATGCATTAGTGGTAGAAATAGCCGATGGTAGTCAAGTTCTGATCCACGATGTTCTGAAGCAGTGCACTCTTAGTATCGAAGGGAGAGAATTCTCGATCGATCTACTGCCGATGTTAATCGGGGGTTTTGATGTGGTGGTCGGCATGGATTGGTTGTCAAACAATCATGCCGAGATCGTATGTTCCAAGAAGTTGATTCGACTTCCCAACCACTCTGGCGAAGTCGTTGTCATCTATGGCGAAAAGAGAAAAGGTGAAGTGGCAATAATCACAATGGCAAAGGCATGCAAGTGCTTAGTAAAAGGATGTTCGTCTTTCCTAGCCTATGTGATCGATGCCAAGTTAGAGAAATCAAAGCTGGAAGATGTGAAGATCGTGCGTGAGTTTCCAGATGTCTTTCCGGACGACTTGCCCGGGTTACCACCCGATCGTCAGGTAGAGTTTCGGATTGATCTTGTGCCTGGAGCAGCACCAATCGCTAAAGCACCTTACCGTTTAGCACCATCGGAGATGCAAGTGATGATGCTCAACTCCAAGAGTTATTGGAGAAAGGATTTATAAGACCGAGTTCGTCACCTTGGGGAGCTCCGGTCTTATTTGTCAAAAAGAAGGATGGCACAATGAGAATGTGCATTGACTATCGTGAGTTGAATAAAGCTACAGTAAAGAACAGATATCCGCTTCCGAGAATAGACGACTTGTTCGATCAACTTCACGGAGCGGGTTGTTTTTCCAAAATTGACTTACGTTCGGGCTATCACCAAGTGAAGGTAAGAGAAGAAGATGTTCCGAAGACGGCTTTCAGAACGCGTTACGGCCATTACGAGTTTCTAGTAATGCCTTTTGGTCTAACGAACGCACCAGCTGTGTTTTATGGACTTAATGAATAGAGTGTGCCGACCATTCCTCGACAAGTCGGTCATTGTATTCATTGATGACATATTAGTGTACTCCAAGAGTGAGTCAGAACACGAGCAACATTTTCGTGAAGTTCTGGAAGTATTGAGAAAAGAAAGGTTGTACGCCAAGTTTTCCAAGTGCGACTTTTGGCTTAAAGAAGTACAGTTCTGGGTCACGTAGTCACTCGGGTCGGAGTGAAAGTAGACCCCTCCAAGATTGAAGCTATGATGAATTGGGAGCCTCCTAAGAGTCCGTCCGAGATCCGAAGTTTCTTGGGTCTGGCGGGATACTACAGGAGATCTATCCAAGACTTTTCAAAGATCGTTTCTTCCTTGACAGTTCTGACTCGGAAGAATGTGAAGTTTGAATGGACCGAAACCCAAGAGAAGGCGTTCCGGATCCTTCAAAAGAAGTTGTGTGAAGCTCCGATCTTGACGTTATCTGAAGGGTCGGAAGATTTCGTGGTTTACAGCGACGCTTCAAAGATGGGACTGGGTTGTGTGTTGATGCAACGAGGCAAGGTGATCGCTTATGCCTCGAGGCAGCTTAAGATACACGAGCAGAATTATCCAACCCATGATCTGGAGTTAGCGGCGGTGGTGTTCGCTTTGAACCTTTGGCGACATTACCTCTACGGCACGAAATGCACTCTATACACGGATCACAAGAGCCTGAAGTATGTCTTTGATCAGAAAGAGCTGAACATGAGGCAAAGGCGGTGGCTCGAGTTGCTTAAAGATTACGACTGTGAATTGCTTTACCATCCCGGTAAGGCGAACGTGGTGGCCGATGCGCTAAGTTGAAAGGACTATAGCGGAAGTATTCGAGCTACCCATTCGAGGATCGAGCTAGTGTCTAGTCTTGTTGAGAAGATCAAGACATCACAGGTGGAAGCACTGTTAGAAGAGAATCTAAAAGACGAAGTCATGACGAAGCAGCGTTTACTCTTAACGGAGGATAGCCGTGGAGTAAAACTGTTCAGCGGTCGTGTGTGGGTACCCAAGATTGGGGGTAACCGTGATCTGTTGCTAGAGGATGCTCACAAGTCCAAGTATTCCATTTATCCGGGGAGTACAAAGATGTACAGGGACTTGAAGCTGCACTATTGGTGGCCGGTAATGAAACTTGACGTGGCGCGTTACGTTGAGCGTTGTGTGACATGTTCGCAAGTTAAGGTCGAACATCAACGACCGTATGGGAGTCTTCAGTCTTTAGAGATTCCCGAATGGAAGTGGGAGCATATCACCATGGACTTCGTGACAAAGTTGCCTAAAACTCTTCGAGGTCACGATACCATTTGGGTGATAGTTGATAGATTGACAAAGAGCGCTCACTTCTTGCCTATGCGCGAGACTTTACCGATGGATAAGTTAGCAAAACTTTATATCGATGAAGTGGTCTCGAGGCATGGAATACCATTGTCGATCGTGTCGGATCGCGACAGTCGGCTCTCTTCGAACTTCTGGGATGGGTTTCAGAAAGAACTTGGTACTCGAGTGAAGTTGAGTACGGCTTACCATCCGCAAACCAACGGGCATAGCGAGCGAACGATACAAACTTTGGAAGACATGTTGAGGTCTTGTGTCATCGATTTCGGGGGTAGTTGGGACTCTCACCTGCCTTTGGTGGAGTTTGCTTACAACAATAGCTACCACTCGAGTATTGGAATGGCACCTTTTGAGGCATTGTATGGCGAAAGTGTCGGACTCCCGTATGTTGGCTTGAAGCGGGATAAAAGCAGTTCGCCGGACCTGAAATCGTGCAAGAGACTGCCGATAAAGTCAAGTGCATTCGTGAATGAATGAAAGCGGCTCAGGATCGTCAGAAAAGTTATGCAGATAAGAAGAAACGACCGATGGAATTCCAAGTGGGCGACCGCGTTATGCTTAAGGTGTCGCCGTGGAAAGGCATAATACGGTTCGGAAAACGTGGGAAGTTGAGTCCCCGTTTCCTCGGACCTTTGAAAGTGCTTAAGTGGGTGGGTTTGCAAGCCTACCAGTTGGAACTGCCACCGGAGTTAAACAGAATACACAACACGTTTCATGTTTGCTACCTCCGGAAATGTTTGGCGGTAGAAGACAGCGTCATTCCTCTTTCAGAGTTAAGGGTAGACGAAGGTAACCGTTGTGTGGAAGAACCCGACGACATCTTAGAGAGAAAGTCTAAGAAGTTGCGTCACAGAGAAGTCACTTTGGTCAAGGTGCTGTGGAAGCATCACCGGGGAGCAAATGTGACGTGGGAAGCCGAGGAGGATATGAAGCGAAGATATCCTCATCTTTTTTAGTAGTTGGAATTTCGGGGACGAAATTATTCCCAAGTTGGGGAGGATTGTAACACCCCGAATTTCGTTTGGTCTTGGGAAGTTGAATAGAGAAATAAAGAGGTTTATGTGTTGGTCTACAGGGCGCACGGGTCGTGCGCCCTCCTTCAGAGAAAATGCACGGGTCGTGCGTATGAAACAGTGGCGAGGCAGTGGGCTTGCGCACGGGTCGTGCACAATTCCTTCTTTGAGGGCGCACGACCTACTTTTTGAGGTTGCTTAAATATCTCATTTGAGAGATATTACATAAAATATCTCTAAATCTCAGTTCTCTCTCTCTCTCTTCCTTTTTCTCTCTTTTTCTTCTTTCGATCTTCAAAGTCTCGTTTGGTTTCTAGTTTTCGGTGTTTCTAGCAAGGGGTTGGTGTTTTAAGCTTCACCTCTACGTCGTGATCGTTATCTGGTTTTCCGGGTTTTATTCTAAAAACCTACTGGTGAGTTCCTACTACCATTTTACAAACTTTATACATGTCAAAACTCTTATTTGCGAAATACGAAGTATTTCTACGGTATGATTTCATGTTCTCTACATTTTGATGTAAATGAAGTTTTTGGTGATTTTCGGGGTTCCCGATCAGTTTTGACTAAAATGACTGGTTCCGCCTTATTGAAGTAAAATGATGTTTTACTTGCACATTATGTGGATATGTGAAAAGAATGTTTAAGAACTCATTTCAATGATTTTCATTCTTACCAGAAGTTGAACTGGAAATGATATTTTGTTTATAAAATGTGTTTATACCATATGTTTATTTATGGTTGGTCACATATGTTGTTGTGACGAGTCTGTACCATTACTAGTGGATCCCTAGGTTTTGAGTCGACTGTATTATTGGGATGTCATATTCCCCATTTTGTAGCTATGGATGCATATGATCCTCGGGGGCAACTTGGTACGGTTATGTGAGGCCGGATACTAGCCATGGTTCATAGTGATCCTAGTGAAGGAGTATACATTGGTTTTGCTTGGGGCTAGATCTCACGTTGTAGCACGGACTTATGTTTTCGTATCCTCGGATTCCAATTGTTTAGCTCATAACTCGTATTTTGGCTTACTTAGTGTTACGCCACAATCCTTGGTAAAATGTTTTATCATTGGTCATTTGATAATATGTTTATAACGGAAAAGCCCGGTTGTGGCAAAGGTTTCAATTGTAAAATTTAACCTCTTTGGAAATATTATCTTTTGATGCAAATGTTTATATCTTTTGAGCTTTATAAACTGTATGTTCTCACCAGGCTTTAAGTCTGACACTTTTTCTCAAATGATGTGTATAACAGGTTTCCCTTAGCGGTGGGTTGCCGGGGTTTTGAGAGACGGGTTGGTCTCGAGGAATTTTGAGATGACTAGTATTGTATCTGGGCATTTGTTAAGTCCCATTCTTTTAATGAATTATGGATTGTCAACAGATGTAATCTTGGTAGAAGTGTCTAGATTAGTTTGTTGATGAATGGGTTGGTCTCGAGGCATTTTGAGATGACTAGTATTGTATCTGGGCATTTGTTAAGTCCCATTCTTTTAATGAATTATGGATTGTCAACAGATGTAATTTTGGTAGAAGTGTCTGAATTAGTTTGTTGATGAATCCCAATTATGTACAGGTTTTGTAAAGTCTTAAGGACTGATTCCCTTTTTGGGAGGTTTATATCAATGCGATCGTCATGTTGCCAAGTTTTCCAGGTTTTAATTTACACTGATTTTTAGGGTGTTACACCCTATTTGTTTGCATCCTCAAAGGTTCATATAAATCGGGAAAGTTTTGTCCAACGAAGGTTTATTCCGCATTTATCGTTACCGTTGAGACGCGTTTTTCCCATTATATTATATATACTTAAAAAAATTAGGCAAATAACTTAAGTCCAAAGGAAACCTTGGTAAATAGTTTTGTTGAACACTTAGGTGCCGTTTGTTTTTTAAGAGGTCTGAAGTTTGAATTCTTATTTCACTTCTGATTAATAAGAGGTGGTGCTTGTTGTATCAACATATAATTATTAAGCTTGTTAATTGATGGGAAGACAAGTTGTGGACATGGGATGAACCGCTTAGCTTGACTATGTTTTAAACCCTTTAAAAATAATATGTTTTGTTTGTGTTAGGATCAAGCGCTTACCACTATGCCAAAAGCAATTGCTGATGGAGAAGGCCCAACTTTATTTCCTTATAGCGTAGCAGTTAGCGTCACGTTTCGATTTAGGAAGATGCTGGTCAATGACCCAACAATACCCCCCCCCCCAGCATCTGCCAGCACTAACAAGATCTTCGCTAGAAGTCAATGGCTGCACAACATGCCTTTGGCATTTAAATGCACTCCATGGGATTCGAACCCGTGGCCTGCTCTGATACCACATGTTAGGATCAAGCGTTTACCACTATGTCAAAATCAATTGCTGATGGAGAAGGCGCACCTTTATTTCCTTATAGCGTAGCAGTTAGTGTCACGTTTCGATTTAGGAAGATGTTTGGTTTTGTAACTTCTGGAGACGTCTTGAGAGAAAGGAGAGCATATGAAATGAGGCGGGATAAGAGATTTTATGAAGTTAGGTCACTACTTCTTATTTAAGATGTATTTAAGAGCCATTAAGAGGTTCTGAAAATTGAAAAAAAAACAGTCTGAATGTCAAAAGGTCTAAACGATTCAGACTTAAGAGCCAATTAAGAGGTATTTAAAAAAAACAAGCAAACAAACAACCCCTTAATATTAAATACACATATGTTGGATGTAATTCTTTATATAATATTTATCGTTAACAAAGTACAATATCAATGGATTGAACCCTCTACCCTGAATTCCTAGCTCTGCCTCTGTAAATATCCATTTGTGAATATACATTACATACATAACAATGAGTACATTCACATATGACTATGAGTAATACACATTAAATGAATATATATACATGTGAATATACATGTGAATATACATTACATTGTGAGTATATTCACAAATCACTATAAATATATTCACATATTAATCCAAGTGACGATCGTGTTTCTTACCTATAATATACTTTATAAACGGTGTCTACATATGAGTATACATATATTTATATATGAATATATATAAAATTTATAAGTGATGTAAATTTATATATTAAATTTATATGAGTATACATATATTTATATATGTAAATTTATGATGAAAGAGTAAGTTGTCACAGAAAAAGCGGAGTGTGTTGTTGTAAAAACCTATAAAATATAATCATATGAGGTTTATATTAATTTGATTTGTTGAAAGATATCAAAAGCTCCCTGCTAAATTAATTAGAGAAAAAGATTAACAACAATAATCTTTTACCCTAAACTATATTAGAGACCAACCCAAGACTTATATAACTTTTACCTAATCAAGCCTGCATGAACTATACCCCTTACTAAATCTGTATGAGTCATGTATAGATCCTGGATGATGTCTTGTCTGTCAACGGTGTCAACTAGACATGTAAATTTGAAAACTCGATAAAGAAAACCCAAAAATAATCTAATGCTATGAGTATCAAAGTAAGGATAATAAATTATTTATTTTTGTGTATAATTTGTTTAATTCAAATTTTTTAATATTTTAGATTTAAAACTAGTTATATAATTTATTTTTGTTTTAAGAATAGGGTTTTATCCGATTGTAACTAGTGTTATATCCGTCCGTTGGTCGGGTATACAACATGGCATTAATCTAATTAAATTCAATTATTTGATTGGTCACTCTTTTCATCATTGCCGAATGTTGTTTTTCAATCAAGCAAGAAGCTTAGTCAAACTATAACCGACTTTCCCGTGTCTTTGACTCTCGGTTAGGTAACCTTGACAGTCTTGTCTTTCACATACACATTCTTTTTTCATGTCATCTATGATTAAAAACCTCCGCTACATTATTGCCAAAAACTATTACTGAGAATCTCATATACCCCCCTTTCCCCCAACCAAAAAACACACAAAATAAATAGTACTACATCCCAAAAAAAGTGTCCACAATGAAGAATGCACACATTATTAAAATAAGAAAAATGTAATTTATAATGAACTAAATGACAATAATTAAGTATAGAATGGGAAAATAATCACTTATTTAGATCCTCATTTTTTGCCAAAACATTTTCTTGATTCAAGATCTGATTAACAACGACCTCATAAAATACGTAATTCATTTCATGAATAAATCAATTGTCTAATTATGCAGATGAAGAATGATGGAACCATCCATGCAACATCCTTATAAGAGGAAACATATGACAACGTCTAAAGGACATATTTTGGAGCATAAATATGTTGGATGCAAGATCATGTAGACTGAAGTCAAAGGTCAAGCAAGTCAAAACTGAAAGTCAACTCTCAAGCATTAAAGTCAAAGTCTTTGTGTAATAAAGTCAAAGTCAAAATAGTTTGTATTTTGTTTTCCTTATAATTGTTTGTAGGTATAAATATCTTTTGTATTTGTTTTTGTTAGTAGCAGTTCATACGGATACAGATTGTTAGAGAGAGAGAGAACTTTTTGTAGAGAGAGAAAGAGTTGAGTTTAGAGAGAGAAAGTGAAAAACAGATTTGTAATCGTTTGATTTGTGACAGTGAAATTGAATCAGGTAGATTACATTTCTTGTTTTTTTTTTTATTGTTTGTGATAAGAACTTGAATCAGGGACTATCAATTGGTATCAGAGCAGATCTAATATCAAAATCAAGAGAAATATGGAGTCGACACTGTTCCTTCGAGTTTATATTCGATTTTGAAATTTTATGTGTAAATTTTGAGTTGTAATTGGTTCATTGTGTTCGAATTATGGTCTAGAATCATTTTTGTATAGGTTTGAAAAGAATTGCACTGTAATTTTTCATCATTTAGATGAATTTGTTGGTTTTTGAGTTTCACGAGTTCGAACACTGTGTCAAGGATTGATTTGTACATTTTAGTGTTTGCTGTTGAAATTCTTTGATTGTAATATGTTCTAGATGTTTAGGTGATTGTATTGTCAAAATTTCGAATTGAAATTCGAAGTCTCAGATCGTTTTTTCATTCGAAAGTTGAAGAACTCGCAAGCAGATCTGAAGAACTCGCAAGTTATCTTCAAGAACTCGCAGAATTAATCAAATGATTCGCAGAAATCTTAAAGCTTTCCCAGATTTTATATTAGATTTCGCAGATCTCTAATATTTGCATATTCTTGTTTCAAATATTTTATAAGTGTAGAATTCGCAGGTTTCATATCTGTGAAAAGAATAGAATTCGCAGGATTGTGTGTTGTGAAAATTACAGGATTCACAAGTCATAGCATTGAGAATTCTTTAAGTTTTGTATTGGTATATCTGCAAATTTTCAAGAATTTGCAGAAACCTTGTTTGACAAGAATTCACATAAGTTTTGAGAAAATTTACAAGGATAGAATTCGCATGTGTGTTAATTGCGAAAAGTGAAAGATTCGTACATCGTTGATTACGAATTCTCCAAAATTCGTAGATAATTGCGTTGCGAATTCTGAGTTTTTCTTTGTCTGCGAATTCTGGAACATGTTTGAGTCTTGCGAATTTTGAATTTTACTTCTTACGAATTCTTAATTGCTTGCGAATTTTGAAGTGTTTTTCACGAATTCTATGTGTGTCTCTGAGTATTGCGAATTCTTTGTACTTTTGTGAAGATTGCGAATTCTAGACTTGGAGTTTTCTGAAAATTTCATTTCTGATTTTCTTTCAAGTATTCTGTATTTTTACTTGATTTCAAATTGGACTATCGACCAGTTTCAAGTTCTTATTGAAGATTAATTGAATCGGGATGACTTCAAGAGATGCTCTTTTGATTGGTACGGATGTAAAGCCCCCTGTTCTGTTTAAAGGGGAGTACGAATAGTGGAAGGATCGCTTTAGTGATTTTGTTGACCGGTACCCAAATGGAGAAAATATTTGGTTATCAATCACAGAGGGTCCAATGAAAAAGCCTACTGATGAGATTCCTGATGAGGGTTATGATTCAGATGGAGTTCAGAAGACAAAAATTATTGAAAAAGATATTTCTCAATTTTCTGAACAGCAAAAGAATCGATTCAAAGCTGACAAACAAGCCAGATCTTTACTGTTGCAAAGCGTAACTAACGAGATCTACATCAAAATAGACAGCTACAATGCAACTGCCAAATCCATGTGGGATCAGTTACAAAAGATGATGTTGGGTTCTAAAGTTGGCAATAAGATGAAAGTAGCTAATTGTATTAACAGCTACGAGGAATTTAAAGCCAAAGAAAATGAGAGTCTGGAGGAAACGTATGAGAGATTTGTTCTTCTACTGAATGAACTGTCTAAGAACAAAATTAAGAAGAATCAAATAGAAAACAATGTCAAGTTCCTCAGTGTTCTGCAGCCTGAATGGAAGAAACATACTAGAAGGATGAACCAGATGAAGGATTTGAGTGAGATACCTCTCCACGAAGTTTACGAGACTTTGAGACAGAATGAAGAGGAGTTTGAAGAGAAAAGATCTGAGAAGAAGAAAAATGAGAAAGTTTCTGACACCATTGCCTTAGTAGCTAGAGAAACATAGAAGAAAGAGAAAGAGAAGAAAAAGAAGAAAAAGATTGTGCTTCCAAGCTCAGATGATTCTAGTTCTGAATCAGATCATGATGATGGTGAAAACCTCAAGCAAGCTATGCTTCTACTGACCCGTGCATTTCAGAAGAAATTCTACAAGAAGTCGGGATCTAACTCTCAGAGATATTCGTCATCGGGATCTAAAAATCATGAGCACCGAGAGAGGATAGAAGGAAAAAGGTATGAGGAGAATAGATATGTGGAGAAAAGGCCAGAGGAAAGAAAGAAGTTTGTGAATGATTATACTGGTGATGAAAAGAAGACAGATGACTTAATCAAATGCTACAATTGTGGCAAGGTTGGTCATTATGCTAAAGACTGTCGGAATCCAAAAGTTCGAAATTCAGAATATTACAAGAACAAGATGCTTTTATCCAATGAACAGGAAGCTGGCAAGGCACTCATGGCTGAAGATGAGTTTTGGTTGGATCATTCAGATGATGATGAAAGAGAAGAATCAACCCATATGTGTTTGATGGGCAACACAGTGAAAGATAATGATTCTGAAGATGAGACATCTGATGAGGTAATGAACTTATCTAAATCTGATTTTATGACCAAAATGGAAACCATGATGGTCGAACTTCAAGATCTTCAAAATAAGTTGAAAAAGGAAAAGAGCAGAGTTGAAAAGAAAATTCAAAAGATCTTTGACCTTAACAAAGTAGTTATTGGAAACAAAGATGTGATTGATTCTCTTCGCAAATCTGTTTCTGATTTTAAAAATGTAAAAGATCGTTTTGAAAGTAAGATTTCTGATTTTGAATCTAAATTGTCTAAGTCTGATTCAGAAAAGCAAGAATGTGTTCTAAAAGCATTTAAATTGCAGGTTGAAAACAAGACTTTAGATAAAAAGGTAAATGGTTTGGAAACCAAATTATATGTTCGAGGCCAAACAGATCAAACATTTTTTCTAAACACTCCTAATGAAGAGGCTGATTTTAAAGAAAAATGGGGACTTGGTTATGATAACCCCCAATACTTACAGAAAGCCATCAGAAAACAACCAGCTTTATATAATGTCAATTTTATGTATGCGGCTGCTAAATATCCTCATTTGAAACCCAAATTTGTTACCAAATCACCGAAGGAGGATGAGAAAGAAGATGAGAAAAGAATGAATTTAAAAAAAATCAACTACCATTCTGTTATGAAATGCTGAATGATAGTTATCTTTCTGAAAAACCAAAATTTCTTTCAAACGATTACTTTGTTAGTTATTCTTCTACTGAGATGGAGGCAAAACCTGTTAAAGCTAAGCTTTATATTCCTCCACTCGTATTACAAAGCAAAATAATTGATCTTAAAAATACTTTATCTGATGAAAGAATTTTGAGTGATTTAGAACAAAATGTATTTTTAACTGTTTTAAAGAACACAGTTTTAAAAGTTGCATCTCAAAAGTGTTATAAAGCACCTCAAACCTCTGAAATTGATCTTGATGATTTATTTGCATCTGCAAATGATTTTTTAAATTCTGATGAAGAGTGTATAGATGAAATTGATATGTTTGACTTTAATGCTACACTTCCAGATCATTCTACTTTTGTCATTAATGGTCAAGCTTTACCAAGTGTGCATGAAGTTGGTGAATCATCAACTAAGGTTGGTGACACAGTTTCTGTGAATGCTGATTACTATGCTAAAGGTAAGATGTAGATCCCAGTGCAGTGCAAAACAGAATAATAGCAATCAAAGATGAATAGATTATAGGCCACAGCAACTAGTCATATGATTGATAAAACTTCAAAGGGTTAAGGTTTACAGAGAGAATTTCTGATAAGGATATGTAAACCTAACGACTAGTAAACTGAATAATGAATTTCTAAACTTCTAAACTGTTCTACCCTAATTATGAACTAATAAAGCCTTTATATACTTAGGCACGCAGGCCTAATGGGCTTATGGGCTTGGGCCCATCTAATAAATAAACTATTAAGTAATTACATATTGAACCCTTATAAATACTCTATTCCACTTTCAACACATAGGACTTTCAGTCCTAACAATCTCCCCCTAAAGTTGAATAAAGCATTTATCTTCTTGAAAAAAACTTCAGGCCTTGATCTTCTTTCCCTCTTGAATCTTTGAAGAACTTTGGTGTTGCATGTCTTCATGTCTTTCCACGCTCCCCCTTGAATAAAGCTCTTGATCTTCATAGTATCAACTTTGTAACCAGATTCAATGTACAGTAACAATGACTGAACGCACTATCAAGCAGCTTTCAGCTGTAAAAACTCAATCACATCGGATCAGCACACAAGAAAAATAATGTGAGAGTTACTTGACATTCCACGGTGCTTCTTCAGTTTAAAACACAGAATCTGTCTTTGAACCGCGAGTTGAATAGACTTTCAGCTTAAGAACTTGTTTCAATCAGCTCATAGGAGGAATAATGAAGAAACCTGTAGCAGACACCACATGATACGGGAAAGAATCAATACAAACTTTGAAATCTTCAATCTTTGAAATCTTCACTGTCATCAGACAAACAAATTTAGCATTAAAATCATATATTCATCTCCTTGATCTCTAGACTGTCTTCAGAACTGACTTTCTTTCTTTAAAACTTTGAAACATTTCTCCCCCTTTTTGGAGATTGTGAGCATCATGATCATCAAAACTCTTCAATTTCAACATATTCTTTGATCTCCCCTTTATAATAAGATGACATTCTCCGCATTTTGATCTGAGTATCCGTCAATTCATGAAATATATATATCCGAATCTTTTCAAATTCAGATATAATAGGAATTGAAAACCTGAATCAACAAATGATATAGTTAGTATGCCTGTAAGTAGCACGGAGCCACTTTGTACAACAGATGTACTTTGGAAAGGAGTTTTTGTGATGTTCACTCCCCCAGGGCTTCCATTCAATCATCGAAAAACCACAAAGGAATTTTCTATGAATGTTATGACAAGAAAACTCATTCCTTGTGTGCTCGTGCAAGTGTAGAATGATTTAAGCTATTTAGCTTGATCAGGCTCAAATTGTGTAAACTCTTGAGACAGCAACAGATATTACACGGACTCAATGTGCATGAAAGAGGTGCGAAGGTAGGGCAACTTTCCTTCTTTTTCAATATCTAAATCTTCCGATTGAAGATTAGATAGCAGATATGCTGCGTCCCCAAAGAAAATGAAACATTTCTTTGTTAAGAAAGAAACGAGTGGTTGGTGGGGTTATATGCAAGAGTTGGCATGGGCTAGGTGCCTTTTTCAATGATGGTCACCAAAGAATGTGAACCAATCAGTAGATGTGGCTGCCCGACTCAGAAAGTGGTTGGTGCAGAGTTCTGATATTCTTTTAACTCTGTTCTCACACCCTCTTTCTTTTTGTCATTAAAGCTCACTTCTAACCAAACTCTCTTTTCAATTTTTTCCGCTCCACACAATGAGAAAAACTCAACCCAATGAGTTATCTCCCCCACTCTTTGATTTATGACCCTTCACCCCTCAATCACTCTAGGATAGCTTCCGGGGTAGGAAACACAGGTTAACGTGAATCCATGGAAGTTCTGTTTAAGTTTTCACACAAATCCCATGTAAGTCCTATAAAGAACAGTAGATCAACATTTTAAATTGAACATTTATGCTCAAATAAGATAGCACTGTCAAAAACTGACAATGCATCAATCAGATCAAATAAACTGGTTAGGGTATCAAGGAACTGGATATTTTGTTTATATGAACAAATATAAACAATTTAGCAATGAAAGCACAAGATTAGAAATAATGATTTATGCTCAACAATATTGAATTTCAAACGGGGGTATTACCATCGAAAAATTGTTTCGTTATGAGACATGGTAATAACAAGTACAAATGATGTACTGAACCTGTGTGTGTGAATACGTTACAGTATAAAGACAAGATAATACGCAAGTATTGACCTTTAGAAACACACAGTCAGTTAAACATTAAACTCAAAAAATGAAAAACATTTAAATTCACACTTCTAGATTCATGAAACCTTTTGAGAATCAGAAGTGGTTTGAACATTTCAGAAACTGTTTTTCATGTTCGAAAGTTGTTCTTCTTTCAAACAATCAGAGATCGAGGATTAGAAGATATTTACCTTTTAAGCTCCCCTTCAAATCATGATAGAACGAAATAGATCTATTAAGCTCCCCCTGGATATTTGCAAAATATCCAGGTCTAAACGTTGAAGAACGGGTCCTGATCTGTCATGTGATCAGAAGCCAAACTTCGTTGAAGTCCGGGTTCTAAGCTGATTTACTTAGAAGCCATAGTTCTTCTACTCCCCCTTGACAGAAGGTGCCTGCAATAAAGAATTAGTTTTCGGCTTTGGTACCCACTGGTATTTGGGTCCATGAATGTTAGTTGCAGTTCTTGTGGGGGATATAGAATAAGAACCATACCAGAAATGATCACTGGTTTTGCGAATGTGATCATGTGTATGACAATAAGAACAGTGGTATTTCTTACCTGATAACCTGAGTAATTGATCTCTCGAGTAGATATGATCAGGTTTACCTTTACTCGCTTTGTTCTTCTTGGCATTAGACGCATGTACACATGATTCTCTTTCTTTCAGCTCATCTTCAACTGGTTTCTTCTTCCAGACCAGTTCCTCATCTTTGTATCTCTTTCTTCTAGAGCGTGTACCTGAACCATCTATATTGCTATCATAGAAAAGGTTAGTTTTACGAATCTGATCAAAAGATTTAACTGACCTTTGTGTAGAGACAGATTTCTGATTTGAGCTTGATACAGACTTTTCAAGCACTTTAATCGTTGAAGCGAAGTTGTCTCTTTCTTGAACAAGCAGGTCAATCTTCTTTGTGAACTCAGACTTCGTTTTCTGCTCTTTTAGAGCCTTCTCAGATAGTTCAGATAACTTGGCAGTAAGCCTTTTGATCTCAGTCTCAAACAAGCTTCTTTCTTCTTCAAATTCCTTCTCAGCATTGTTTCTTTGGCCAGATATTTCTTTGAAGACACCAACATTCTTTTGTTCAATGGCTTTCTTCTCTTTGGCAAACTTCTCTCTTTCTAGAATGATTACTTTCTGAAAATCAGAGACTTGCTGAGAAAGTTTTATGCATTTCAGCTCCACTTCCTTCTTCTCATCAGCACATTTTCTCGAGAATTCTGAGAACTTCTTTGCGAAAGATTTCTCTTTAGTCTCAGAATCAGATTTGTGTTTAGCAAGCAGTTGCTCCAAATCAGATAAACGATTTTGAAGTTCTGCATTTACATCTTTCAAATCAGAAATCTTTTTCATAGAATTTTCAACAGAGACTGTTTGCTGAGTTTTAGCTTCCAAAATAGATATCTTTCCTTTTAGCTCAGAATTCTCAGCTTCCAATTCTCTTCCTGTTAATAAACCCTTTGTCCCTAATACCAACCATTCAGCACAATCCCTCAGCTCTTTTCCTGTCATGTTGTTAGTATTTATTTGACCAATAATTTCACTAAAAAGGTCACTAATAAATTCATTACAGATACTACTTTTCATATAATTTCTAGCATTATTATTGGCCCTCTCTCTTTGTTCCTTTTCCACAGGAGAAGCTTCTGGCAGAATTTGGGATTGGTTCTCTCCTTCAGTCAATGATAATCTGATATAGGGGCCCACTTCATTTTCATCTACAAAAGACAAAAAATCAGCTTTCCACTCTTCATATTCTCTTTTGGACCGCAGCCTTGGTATGTACACCATTTTGATCGTTTGAATAGAATGTATTCGCTCCGGCTTTGAAAAGAGATGAAACTTGAAAGTGCAGGGACCAAAAGTGACAAAATGTGAAACTTGAAAGTTTAGGGTCACAAATGACACGCTGAATCCTTGAAGTACGGGGGCTAAAATAAATGCACTGCAAAAAGACCGTGAGACAAAAAAAATTGAATCCTTGGTATGTACACCATTTTTTTTAGAACCCCCGGTCGAAGGTAAGACCGGAGTAGCAAGAACCCGGTCGAAGGTAAGACCGGAGTAGCAAGAACCCGGTCGAAGGTAAGACCGGAGTAGCAAGAACCCGGTCGAAGGGTAAGACCGGATATGCTAAGGTCCGGTCGAAGGAAAGACCGGGGAATACACTTATTCGGTCGAAGGTGCAAGACCGGAGATACAAGTATCCGGTCGAATGGGTAAGACCGGGGAATACACTTATTCGGTCGAAGGTGCAAGACCGGAGATACAAGTATCCGGTCGAAGGTGTAAGACCGGAGGAACTCTTCTTCGGTCGAAGGGACAAGACCGGAGCACAAGTGTCCGGTCGAATACTTAGGTCGAAAGACTTAAATTAAGATAACCACAAATAATGATAATGTCAAATAACCAAAAACGACCGAAGAACTCGAACAGTTCGACCGAAGAACTCGAAGAATTTGACCGAAGAACCCGAAGAATATCTGGGATTCGACCGAAATCAAACCCAGATCTTCTCCTTCGATCGAAGAAAACAAACAATTTTCACCAAAAAACTTCGACCGAACAGAAATCGATTCAACCAAAAAAATCAATAGTAACCAAAAACGACCGAACAACCCTATTAACAATCGACCGGACTAACGATTTCCAGAAAAAAATTATTCGACCGAACTATACTGTTTTCAGAAAATCGATCGACTAAAAAAAATCTAACAATCAAACAATCAATTAATGCATGTAAATCAATTAACACAAGAAATTTATCTTAGGGTTTCAGACAAACCTTTTTTGCCTATCTGCTCTGATGCCAATTGTAGATCCCAGTGCAGTCCTAACATAAAGTCCTAACATAAGAAGCAAAAGAAACGACACTCACAGAAACAGAACGACATTGGTAAGCAAAAGAAAAGACAATTCCAGAAATCTGATTTTCCTAACAGATCTAAATCTTATGTTTCAGTGAAAAGTAAAAGATCTGAAGAACGAAAGGAACGGCGACCAAAAAGGAAGATCGATGAGAGTTCTGAATCATCTCCTGATATGGATTGTAATAGATATATGTTAGTCCTAGATTCAAGTTCTAATTGATCACAAACAATCAAGATGATGAATCGTAATCACAAGTCTTTGATTAAATCATCGAGAATTACAAACTCTCTCACTTTCTCTCTCTATACTCTCTCACTAGAATGATATACCAAGGAACCTCTTCTCTAATCTGCTCACTTACAATCTGAAATCTCTTCTTACGTATTCGCTTATTAACATACAAAGACATGAAGGTATTTATACCCTCACACAATTACAAAGAAAACAAAAACACAATATGTTGACTTTGACTTTTATTACAAAATGACTTTGACTTTCCATCTTTGACTTCTTGAACTTTCATCTTCAATCTTTATGATCTTGAATCCAACAAATTTGTGCTCTAACATTCTCCCCCTTTGGATCAAGATCATTACTAAAAAGATTTAGCAATGCGATCTTCTCTCTTTAAGCTCGATTGAAATAACTCCCCCTTTGATACAAAAATGATTTTCTCAATCAACTCACATGCTCCCCCTATTAGTATGAAATATTTATATTCTCCCCTTCTTTGATAAGCTCTATCTCTTCAAAAACTTTCAACAATCTTTTCTCAAAAACTAATTCTCTCCCAAGGTTATAAAATCTCTTTCACAAACCAAATGTCAGCAAAATCTTCAAAGACTTTCAGCTTTCAAACAAATCTTGAACAATTCTCCTATATCTTGAATTTCAGACATTTCTGATCTAAACTCTTCTAATATCTGAGTTAAACATTCCTTTTGAAACATCTCTTGAAACAAAACTTGTAAAGGACATTTCTTCACACTTTATCTTCTCCCCCTTTTTGATGAAACGAGCATCGATATCATCAAAACCTCTTTCAAGAAATGTCTTTATCCAATCTGACCATTGATCTTACAAGAGCCTCTGATTCATTGCCAATTCGAACAAGATATTCATCTAGATCTTTTCAAATCTAGACAAAATAGGAATGTAACACATGAATCAACAAATGAATCAGTTAATACGCCTGTCAGTAACACGAAGTTACTGTGTGTAAGGAATACACATTGTAAAGGAGCTTTTTGATGTTCACTCCCCCAGGGCTTCCATCCAATCATCGAAACACCACAAAGGCAATTTCTATGAATGTTATGACAAGAAAACAAATTCCTTGTGTGTTTGTGCAAGTGTAGAAAGAATTAAGCACGGATGATTGCTTATAAAAGGCTCAAAATTGTGTAAACCATTGAGACAACAGTAGATAAACACAGACTCAATGTGCATGATTGAAGTGCGAAGGTGGGGCAGACTTCCTTCTGTTTCAATATCCATATTTTCCAAATGAAAATCAGATAGATTATATGTTGCGTCCCCTTAAAAATATGAAACATTTCCTTGTTGAGAAGAAAATGAGTAGCTGGTGGGGTTTTGTCAAGAGTTGGCATTGGCTATTTGCCTGTTTCAATAATGTTCACCAAGAATCGTGAAACATTAGTAATGTGGCTGCCCGACTCAGAAAGTAGTTGGTGCCGAGTTTGATATTCTTTTACTCTGATCTCACACCCTCTTTCTTTTTAATCATTATGCTCACATCTAACCAAACTCTCATTTCCATTTTACCTCAACGCACAACCCACACTCATTTCTTTTAGACTCCTCACACTCAATCACTATGAATTAACTTTGGATAGGAAACACTGGTTATCGTGAATCCATAGAAGTTCAGTTAAATCCTAACACAAAGAACCCATATTGTCCAATTAAAACATAATGTTGCTCAAAATGGTTTAACTTGATCAGTTAAAGCTCAAATACAAGTCAGATATGTATGCTTAGAGATATAATCATGAAGATATGAGCATTTTTAAACATTGAAGTATTTTCAAACAAGTATATTGAATGAATAAATAAGAATGCAAAAGGCTTGTTTAAAAAATCTGACATTGTATGAAAATGATAAGAAATGAATGATATAACAATCAAAGCTTATGGTCAAGAATAACGGATATTGTCTATATGAATCAAAATACAGACATTCTTGAAATGACGTTTCGAAATGAAATTACACTAAAAAATTCTTTGAAGTACAAGCGGGGTGTCTTACCATCGAAAAATATGTTTGAAATATGAGACATGGTAAGAACAATTTGAACAAAAATTCAAACCGATGTGTGTGAATACTTGAAAGTATACAGAAAAGACAATACGCAAGTAATTATCTTTGGAAACACACGGTTTGTAATCATTTAAGCACAAATAAAACGAAAAACATTTAAAATCACACTTCCAATTCATGAAATTTGTTTAAGAATCGGGAAGTGGTTTGAACATTTAGGAACATGTTTTCTATGATTGAAAGTTGTCCTTTTTTCAACCGTATATGAGATTAAGATAAGAAATTTAACCTTTTCGCTTCGTCTTAAATCTCATGAAGTCAGCTGAAGTCATAAAAATATGATCTTGTAAGCTTCTCTCATTCTGCACTAGTCTCAAACTCATGTCAAAGCAACTTTATTCACAAAAATTTATTCAAAATTAAAGACATAAAGCAGTAAAACAATTAAAGTACGAGTTCTGATCTGAAGTAATCAGAAGTCATAATCTTTTACTCCCCCTGAAATCATGCATTTAAAATTTATCAGTGAAAAAGCACATGATAGAGATCTACAATTCTCTTTTGAATTGTAGTTCGTCATATCTATCCAATGCATAAATTTCAGAAAAATATGTACTCCCCCTTGAAGGTTGATTTCCTCATTGGAGTATCAGAGTACAATTCTCATATCAGCTCGGGAGTATCTTCTCTTTTTCAACGTTGAAGTACGAGTCCTAAACTGTTATGTTTAGAAGTCAAACTTCGTTGAAGTACGGGTCCTGAGTTGATTTACTTAGAAGCCTTTCTTCTCTTACTCCCCCTTGACAGTAGGTTCCTGCAACACAGAATCAGTCTTTGGCATTGGTACCCACTGGTATTTGGGTCCATGAATGTTAGTTGCAGTTCTTATGGGAGTAACGGAATAAGAACCATACCAGAAATGATCACTAGCTTTATGAACAAAATCATATGTATGACAGTAAGAACATTACCTCTTTTTAGATAACCTGATCATTTGATCTCTCGAGTAAGCAAGATCAGGTTTACTTTTCAGCACTTTGTTCTTCTTTACATTTGAGGTAGATACAAATGATTTGTTACCTGTCTTCTCTTCCTTCTTTCCTTTCTTTTCTTCCTTCTTCTCATCATTATTCTCATCTTCAACTGATTTTACCTTCCAAACCAGCTTCTCTTTTTCGTATCTTTTTCTTCTCCTTCTATGTGTACCTGAACCATCTATTTTCCAATCATAGAAAATGTTAGTTGTACGAATCTGATCAGAAGATTTAACTGACCTTCTTGAAGAAACAGTTTGCTGATGTGAACTTGATGTTGGCTTGTTAGAACCAACTGAACTATTTCTAGGTGAGTGGATTTTTGACTCTGGAGTCGTTTGCTCAGTCACCACCACCTTGGAAACAATCTTTTCAAGCTCTTTAACCTTTGACGAATAAATGTTTCTTTCTTTAACAAGCAGGTCAATCTTCATCTCGAATTCAGACTTCGTTTTTTGCTCTTTAAGCATACTTTCTGATAGTTCAGATAACTTGTCAGTCAGCTTCGTTATTTCTGTTTCAAACAAACTTCTTTCTTCATCAAAGCCCTTTTCAGCATTTGTTCTCTGACCAGATATCTCTTTGAAGATTCCAACATTCTTCTGTTCTATGGTCTTTCTTTCCTTTGCAAACTTTTCTCTTTCCAGAATAATTACTTTCTCAAACTCAGAAATCTGTTGAGAAAGCTTTAAACATTTCAGCTCAACTGTCTTCTTTTCGTCAGCACATTTTCTGGAAAACTTGGAAAACTTCTTAGCAAACTCTTTCTTTTCTTTATCAAAAACTGATCTTTCTTCAACAATTTGCAATTCTAATTCAAAGATCTTCTTTTCATTAGCACACCCTGTTTGCTGAAACTTGACAATGTGATATTCTAATTCTGAGATCTTGTTCTTTAACTCAGTATTTTCAGCTTCCAAACACAAGACCTTTTCTTCATTAAGCCCAGAATTCTGTTTCAGAAGATCTTCATTAATAATCTTTAATGCACTAACTTCTTCTCTCATTATCTTCCTTTCATCATTGTATCTCTTTGATCTCTTTGAGTAGTAGTCAATTGAGGAAGTAAGATTTTTGTTCTCTAATTTGAGCTTTTCAATCTTCTTATCATCAACATCAGAAAAATATCCCATCTTGAATTGTCTGTTACAAAAAGAACTTGAACTTGATCGTTAATCCAAATATGAAATCTCAAGAATATAGAAATAACACAAAAAAATAAAACTTTGAAAATTTTGACCAAGTCCTGAACTCGCAGAGCACTATTCACGACGAAACTCGCAGATGCTTTTTCGCGCAAATCACTATTCACCGTGAAGCGTGCTAACAGAGGCATGCGCGTTTACTGAATTCGCAAGGCACTACTTGTGCGTTTGAACAAACTCGCTAATCACTGTTCGCGCAAAGTATAGGAATGCGCTAGACACTGATGGCGCAAAGCTTGAAAAGCGCTAGTCGAAGGTTGCGCGAAACTAAAACTCGCAGAGCACGAAACTCGCTAACTGAAGCTAGTGCGAAACGTGAAACGCGCTAAAGGCTACTCGCGCAAAAGATGAAACGCGCTACAGGCTACTCGCACAAAGGATGAAACGCGCTACACGAAGCTCGCGCAAACTTAGAACTCGCAAGCTTTGACTTGCACGTTCCTATTTCGCGCAAACCAAACTTGGCGCGTTTGGCAGATCACGCAAATCAAACTTTGCACGTTAGACGGTTCGCGCAAAACAAACTTTGCGCTTTTAACAGTTCGCGCAAATACTACTTGCGCGTTTCTTTAGTCTTGCGCGTTCTTCAGACTCGCGTGTTCTTCAGACGAACTTGCGCGAAAAATGGATCTTGCGCGTTCTTCAGACGCCCTTACATGTTCTTGACTTTTTCGAGCCTTTCGTCTTGAATTTGATCAAATTCTTCAAATTTGATCTTGAAACTTTGTAATTATGCTCGATTTTAACACAAGAAGAGGTTACAATACTTGAAATTTACAATCAAATACAAATTGAACCAAATTGATTCAATTTACAGTGCTCAAAACTCGTGAACAAAATTTCAACAAAAATCCAAAATTCGAGAAAATTACAGTGCAATTGACAAAATGAAATTTACAGACTCGATCGATATTACTAAACACACAAAACCTGATCGATTACAACTTCTAAATCGCACTAAAACTCAGAAATCAATCTGGACTTTGATGAACACTGTGTCGAACATTTCTTGATCTGATTTTCAATTTTGGATCTGCTCTGATACCAATTGTTAGTCATAGATTCAAGTTCTAATTGATCACAAACAATCAAGATGATGAATCGTAATCACAAGTCTTTGATTAAATCATCAAGAATTACAAACTCTCTCACTTTCTCTCTCTATACTCTCTCACTAGAATGATATACCAAGGAACCTCTTCTCTAATCTGCTCACTTACAATCTGAAATCTCTTCTTACGTATTCGCTTATTAACATACAAAGACATGAAGGTATTTATACCCTCACACAATTACAAAGAAAACAAAAACACAATATGTTGACTTTGACTTTTATTACAAAATGACTTTGACTTTCCATGAGAGTTGACTTTCCAGCTTTGACTTCTTGAACTTTCATCTTCAATCTTTATGATCTTGAATCCAACAAATATGTGCTCTAACAATATACTAGTAGTTCTTCTGATGTAGTTGGTAGTGTTGCATCAAATAAACAAAACCTTGTAATTCCTTACAAACGATATTCCATAAAGCAATTACTCCGATTATCTCAATCTACTACTAAGTCATCTAATTATAGACGGAATGATTTTAGTTCTCACCGATTTTCTGATAATTGGTTTGGAACTTATCATGTATGTTCTTATAAGTCTTTTACATCAAACGTTTTTCAAAAGTTCAGAGGATCCATATATAAATGGATACCAAAATCTTGTGCTAAACCGTTAGGACCCAATTTTAAATGGGTGCCTAAAGTTGTTATTCCCTGATTTCTCTTATGCAGACCCGTCATATGTGGTATTTGGATAGCGGGTGTTCCAAGCATATGACTGGGCATAAAGCTTTATTGTCTAATTATACTTTAACGTGTGTTCATATTTTCAGGGGGAGTTAGAAAATATGTTCAGATAATCTATATCTATTTAAGGGGGAGTTAATCATTTTTGCATATATTTGTCACTGATATATATTTTTTAATGCATAAATGCAGGGGGAGTAAGAGTAAAGAAACAGAGTATTGAATATGACTTCTGATTACTTCAAATCAGAACTCGTACATTCAATGTTTTGCTGCTTTATGTCATTTTATTTTTCAATAAATGTTGTGAATAAAGTTGCTTTGACAGACTATTTGACTGATGCAGATTGAGAAGATGCTTACAAGATCATATTCTTATGACTTTAAGCTTGACTTGATGCGATTTAAGACTGAATGGAAAGGTTTATTTCTTATCTTAATCTCATATATGGTTGAAAGATGAACAACTTTCAATTATAAAAAACATGTTCTTAAATGTTCAAACCACTTCCCGATTCTTCAATAGTTTTCATGAATTGGAAGTGCGATTTTAAATGTTTGCATTTTATTTGTGTTTAAAAGTTAACAAACCGTTTGTTTCCAAAGATTAATACTTGCGTATTATCTTTTCTATATACTTTCAAGTATTCACACACACCGGTTTAATTTTTGTTAAATATGTTATCACCATTGTCTCATATTTGAACAAAATTTTCCGATGGTGATACACCCCGATTGTTATTCAACGTTTGAGCGTGATTTCATTTCTGAACGTTCTTTCAAGAATTTCTATATTTTGGTTTCGTATAGGCAATAACAATTTCTGTTGACCTAAGCCTTGATTGTTATATCATTCGTATTTGATCTTTTTGATACAATGTCAGATTTTCAAACAAGTTTCTTGTATTCATTTCATTCATTCAATTATCTTGTTTGAAAAGTGTTCAATGTTTAAAATGCTAAAATCTTTATGATTACATCTCTGAGCATATATTCATCTGACTTGTATAGTTGTGCTTTAATTGATAAAGTTAAACCATTTTTGAGCAACAATGTGCTTTCAAAGGAAAATATGGGTTCATTGTGTAGGACTTAAATGAAACTTCTATGGATTCACGATTAACCAGTGTTTCCTAACCAAGAAGTTAATCCTTAGTGATCGAGTGTGAGGAGTCAAAAAGAAATGAGTGTGGGTTGTGTGACGAGGTAAAATGTGAATGAGAGTTTGGTTAGAAGCGAGCTCAATGATTATAAAGAAAGAGGGTGAGAGATCAGAGTAAAAGAATATCAAACTCTGCACCAACTACTTTCTGATCCGGGCAGCCACATTACTAGTGTTTCACATTTCTTCGTGAACATTATTGAAACAGGAAACTAGCCCATGCCAACTCTTGATAATAAACCCCACCAGCCACTCATTTTCTTCTTAACAAGAAAATGTTTCATATTTCAAGGGGACGCAACACATAATCTATCTGGTTTTCATTTGGAAAATCTGGATATTGAAAAAGAAGGAAGTCTACCCCACCTTCGCACTTCGATCATGCACATTGAGTCTGTGTTTAGTTACTGTTGTCTCAGTGGTTTACACAATGTTGAGCCTTATAATAAGCAATCATCATGTCCTTAATTCTTTCGAACATTTGCACGAACACACAAGAAATATGTTTTATTGTCATAACATTCATAGAAATATCTTTGTGGTGTTTCGATGATTGGATGGAAGCCCTGGGGGAGTGAACATCAAAAAGCTCATTTCCAATGTGTATTCGTTACACACAGTGACTTCGTGTTACTGATAGGCATATTAACTGATTCATTTGTTGATTCAGGCGTTACACTCTAATTTGTCTGGATTTGAAAAGATCTAGATAAATACCTTATTTTGGATTGACGGAGAATCAGAGGCTCTTGTGTTCAAAAGATCAGTATTCAGAATTGATGTTGACATTTCATGGAGAAAGTTTTGATGATCTCAATGATGCAATCATCAAAAAGGTGGAGACAGAATCAAGAAATGTTTGTTTGTTTCAGAATTGTTATAGATGGGGAGAGAATCAAGAAATATTTGAGTTCAAGAATTATTTGTTTGAAGATTGGAAAAGTTTAAAAGTTTAAAAGTTCAAAAGAGCAAATTCAAAGTTTTTCTGAAGATGTGCTGAATTTACAGAAATTTTCTTTGCAGATTATTTGCTGAAGCAGTCTGAGCAAATTCTGAAGATAATTTTTTCTGAAGTCTGAAAGATATTTGAGATAATTTTGGGGAGATTGTTATATTCTTGACGAACAGACTTTGGAAGATTGCTGAGAGTATAAAGACAAAGTTGTTCAAAGAAGGAGATTACATTATCTGAGCTTAAAAAGATAGGTTTATTCTGCAAAATCTTTTTGACATGATCTTGATCCAAAGGGGGAGATTGTTAGAGCATAAATATGTTGGATGCAAGATCATGTAGACTGAAGGTCAAAGGTCAAGCAAGTCAAAGCTGAAAGTCAACTCTCAAGCATTAAAGTCAAAGTCTTTGTGTAATAAAGTCAAAGTCAAAATAGTTTGTATTTTGTTTTCCTTGTAATTGTTTGTAGGTATAAATATCTTTTATGTTTGTTTCTGTTAGTAGCAGTTCATACGGATACAGATTGTTAGAGAGAGAGAACTTTTTGTAGAGAGAGAAAGAGTTGAGTTTAGAGAGAGAAAGTGAAAAACAGATTTGTAATCGTTTGATTTGTGAAAGTGAAATTGAATCAGGTAGATTACATTTCTTGTTTTGTTTGATTGTTTGTGATAAGAACTTGAATCAGGGACTATCAACATAAATCCATGCAACCATGATATAGACTCTAAAATTTGAAGACATAAAAAAGTTTGTGTATTGATACATGACACTAATTCAGTTCCGGGTTCCTTCAATCTTAGGGGTCGTTTATCAAACGCTTACCCGGATAAGAGCTTACCAAGTCACGTTATCTTACCCGATGAATATGATAAGGACCAAGAATCTTACCCGGTAAGAACTAAGGCAAGGACCGAGAGTCTTACCTGGTAAGTGACGGCGAAGACTCCTACCTTGGTTAGCGCTTACCGGGAAAATTGTTGCATGCAATATCGTTTTGGTGGACTAAAATATTACCCGGTAAGTAAGGGATAGTGTTGAATTTTACCGATAAATGCTTACCCTGGTAAGCGTTTGGTAAATGACCCATTAGTCTTGTACTTCAAATTACGGCTTTATTTCGAACTCTTCATCTGAATGATAAATATACAAATAGATCTTGTCATGAACTTAATTAAAATGCTTAATCAATATGTTGTAAAGTTCTTTGACAGTAATGTGACATTCTATTGTGCATTTATACTTTAGGTTGACATCTATATGCATGAATTTCATAATTTGTATACATGATTTTGTATCCAAGCGGTCACACACATACAATAAGAAGTCTTAGCATTCAACAAAGAAAATATTCTAACAATATTTAAGTCTTCCAGTCAACATTGTTGATACAAATTAATATAGGTAGTTGACATAACTATGTAAACCATCAAGAATGCATTTTTTGAGAAAGGCAGGCTTAGCCTTTGGAAAAATTTATTGATCAAAGAAGATTTTCGTTACAGAGTACTCCCCTTATGAAAAACTCCCAGACTAAAGTCTAAGAGGAGGATACCTCCGAAACCAAAAAAAAAGTGTGGATCAAACTCCATGCTCTATAACTACAAGGTGGTGGCCTATAGACTATACCTGATGAAACTGATAGGGAAATTCCACAGAAAATAAACCCGTTCTCTTACGTTATCCCTTATCTTTAATCTCTTTAATCACCGTCTTACATGCTGAGGAATAACCTCTACCACCGCTTCAACTATCCTTGGATTGTGATAAGAGGTTCTCCTATATTTCTTCTTGCCATATGAAATAGACCACTGTTTCGAGAATTAATCTATTGGTGATCCCTCTAACATATTTCCCTTTGCTCTTGAGTTGAACTCTATGCCTCGCAGGAAAGAACCATGTATGATGTCTCTTCTGGACAACAATAAATGTAACAGGTGGCATATAGTTCTCCTCCAATGACACGCACGCCTGGAACATCAACAACCCCTCGTGTATTAAGAAACCAAATAGAAGTAAATCTTTTAATTCAACAAAACCTCACATTTTGTCCATTTCTGAAATCCAATAATCTTATTAGAATAAATATTATGATGAAAGAGTAAGTTATCACATAAAGGGCGGAGTGTGTTGTTGTAAAAACCTATAATTACCCTACAAATTTTGTCCATTTTGTTCAGCAAAACCTCACATTTTGTCCATCTCTGAAATCCAATAATCTTATTAGAATAAATATTATGATGAAAGAGTAAGTTGTCACAGAAAAAGCGGAGTGTGTTGTTGTAAAAACCTATAAAATATAATCCTATGAGGTTTATATCCATTTGATTTGTTGAAAGATATCAAAAGCTCCCCGCAAAATTAATTAGAGGAAAAGATTAACACCAATAATCTTTTACCCTAAACTATATTAGAGACCAACCCAAGACTTATATAACTTTTACCTAATCAAGCCTGCATGAACTATACCCCTTACTGAATCTGTATGAGTCGTATATAGATCCTGAATGATGTCTTGTCTATGTGATTGTGCTGAGACCAACGCCTTGTACTTTGTAACTTGAGGCCAATTCATTGAAGCAACCGCCTGTAAGAACAAACTTTGAAACTAGATCAACTAATTAAACCTTGAAACTTTGAAGCCGTGATCAAATATAAACTTGGGGTTTCTTAATTTTTAAAATATAAATCGAATTTCATTTTAAATTTAAAAGATAAAAAACCGAACTTAGGGACCGTTTACCCAACGCTTACCGGTAAGAGTCAACATTTTCATTTAATTTACCATATAAGGTTTTAGTCTACTTACGCTTCTCACCCTAAATCTTATTCTCACTTGATACTTTGCCTATATATATGTTCAGGTTCAGGGGAAAACCTCAAAAAAACGGAAAACTAAGGAACACCCTGGTAGCCTTCCATCTGGACTGTTTGCACTTGATATATATATATCAACAAAGAAAACATGTGTGTGTGACCAAAAACTGCCATTTGGATCATGTTCATTGTCATCTCATTGAGAAAAAATCATTTTGACTAATAATACCAAAAGGCCGCATCAAGATAAGAATGTTGTACATATATATACTATTTATATATCCATGCAATGCGGCGAGATGCATAAGTTGAATAAATGTAAGTGAAAATACCGATTATATTTTATGAAAGATCACTAACTGCATTTGGATTTGTATTTATGATGTAATTAATGTATTTGAGTCTATAAAGACAAAAAACTGAGAAATTTGACTTAGGAAACCAAGTAGATTGGGAGGGGGAGGGGGTTGGAAGATCATGAATAAATTTTCCAATGGTCGAATCCTCCTCAAGCAACTTCCAAATCCTTTCCATCAGTTTGCGTCTCAAATAAATTGGTGATCCCAGTTCCCGTTAACCCAAACTCACCTGAGTTATGTTAAATAGGGTTGTCCAGACAGCTAATTCTTTCTTGAAAGTCATGAGGTTTGAATAGATCTAATAGATACAAAAGGCCAACCAGCGATAAAGCCCTAAAGTTAAAAAAAGAGCAATTCAATGATAAATTCGAAGAACAAAATCCTTGTTGAACCAAAAATAACATCCACATGCCCGCACCTCAACATGACATACCTCTAATGAAAACATGGTATATAGAAAAACAACATATGAGATCACAAACAACATGATGTTAGAGGCCGATCCACAGAAAGCTACCGGCGATCATGGATTCTCCTAGATCCAGAAAGGTGTTTCCTAGAATCAACTGTTCTAACATCTCCAAGCTTTTTCGATAACTCTTGATCCACTGCCAACGTCCGCCTTCGTTGCAGCTCCTCCACATGCTGCCGCCACAACGATTCCCTGTCTTTTCTCGATATTTTGTTGTGTAACACCCATAATTTTCGGTAAGTATAGGGGCACCCAGGAATTTCTGTACTTTGTGTTTGGTGGGATTCATGTTGGGTTAACATTATTAAAAGTTCCAAAGAGTGTCGAGGGCCTTAATGTCGAAAAAGATCGGATTTTCGAGGTTTGAGGTGTCTGGGCGAAAGTGACAACGAGAGTGCCACGGGGCACAATCGCAAGTCACTCTCGCAGAGGGCTTATTGCCCGCGGTACATTCTCCGTGAGAGTGCCAACGAAAGTGACATATGTAACTTTCGCGGGGCACTATCGCCGTCGGCCCCTGGTTGCTTTAAACCCCGAATTTTCAGCCTCTTTCAACTGTTATCTTCACCCACTTCGCTTTTGGTGTCCTAGAAGTGTTTGATTGATCGAATCAAGTTGTGGTTGAGGTAATCATCTCTCCTCTTCATTTATGAAAATTAGGGTTTCGATATAAGTTGAGATTTCATGTAAAATGTTTTGGGGAAAAATTCTAGATGGTTGAATATGGTTATTTATGATTGGAAACTTGTGGATCTAGGTTTTCGGAAGATTTGGCTTGAGGATATAAGCTTCTTCAATAGGAGCATGAGTTGAGGAAAAATCTAGATTTAGTCTAAATCTAGCGAGGTGAGTTCAAGTTGATTTGTGAAAACGGTGTACATGCCAAAATGTTTATTTTAAAGTGTTTGTGTTTTACATTAAATTGTTAACTGCTGATAAGTTTTAGTTATTTGGATATATTTAACTTTATAAACTTATGTAACACACATCTTTGTGATTTTTGGGCATTTTGATAAATAAATCATTTTGATATATTTCTTTGACGATGTAATATATAAATGGAGGTCATTTTATATAATTGTCCATTTGGTGCATACGATTTTATAAACTGTTGGTAAATACATATCATTGAACTATGGGTCATTTTGGCAACATGAAGAGAAAGAGTTCATTTGGAAAACATTTTGTTTCAACCAATGAGAAGTTTGGGGTTAATTACCTCTTTGGTCGTAGTGTTTGCATATTTTTTGGTCAAACGTATTTTGATGTCTCTACTGGCTTTCATGGGGCATTTACGTAAATTGTTGAGCCTTTGGCTCGGTTTTGACTAAATTGAGTCTTGAGGACGTTTGTCCGGATTAATAACCGTTGTAGGGTTTTGAGTATGATGGCGCATAGTTCGTGTCATTGGAGAGTTACATGTTTTGGGAGCTTTGGTCTTTCAATTGGAGTCGTGTAACGTTAGACAGTGTTGTAATGGATCCATAGGCACGTAAGTCTGTCTGTTTTGTAAGGCCTGAGATTTTGGTTACATTTATTGACCGCTTGGATTTGCTAGCGAGTAGGCAATAGGTGGCTCGAGCTGCTGAGTTGAAACTTCTCTAGATTGGATAGGCATCCATATCCGTAAGACCTTGGGGTGGAACTCGACGGAGTATGGCAAGAGGCAACAAACGGTCTGAGGATTGTGATGTCTGGTATGGCATGGGAACTAGGACCGGGATATGTGGTGAAATCCAATAACATCACGGGTGGATCCATTCATGTGTTCTCGCCATCCAAGATGGAAACGTTTAGATGACATGCGAGGAAGTTGTATGGGCGACCTACTTGTATGTTTTCTATTCTCAATGTATACGGGTCTCTCCGTCTTAGATCCGTGGTATTTTTAAAAGTTAATGTCGTATTTTACCAACTTTGGTTTGTGTGGTCGACGATAAATGATGGCCTTAATATTGGGTTTTCCCCACGTATATTGAGGTTTGAATGGAATGCGTCGTTTCCACATTTCGGTATTTGATTTCGTCCATTTTATGGTCGTGTGAGTTTTGGGGATAATGTCCGTGTTCACGGCAATATTTATTTATATAGATTTTCATCTATGGTTTATGAGTAGTGTATCATGTTCCACCCGTGTTGGGTATTTTGAGGTATAACATTTTTACCCGCGTTTTATAAAATTGGGAGTCCTTTCTCTATTCTCATTTTGAGCAAGTTTTGGGTTAAATCTAAGTTTACGAAAGAACGTTTTATATTGGGATCTTAATCTGCAAAACAGTTTGGTTTGGTTAACGATTAACTCGTTGTCTCTTTCGTTTAAAATGCATATTTATTGGTAAGCGAGTCATTTTCATAAGCGGAGCATATCATTTTGAAAGATTATGATTTTAATGACATTCTTCTTCCTTTAAACGATTCATTTATATATGTTGAAAACTCTTGAGCTCACTCGGCGTTAAGCCTAACCTTTTTATATGTCGACATGTGCATCAGGTTCAAATTAGGGTTTGGTTCTAGCAGCTATGAAGAGTTGAACCTTAGCTTTGTGCAAGCGTAAGTAGTTAGTAAAGTCTTCCGCAGTTTACAGATAGTGACTATTATTGGGTTTTAGTAGCACTCGTCCTTATTATAAACTATATGTATAGAATGAAATGTGTGTGTGTTGAGGTTAAATTATAAATTGTGATTGGAGATGTATCATTTATCGATGTATTTAGAAAATTTTAAATCAAGTTGCTATTTCCAGATTTTAGGGTGTTACAAGTTGGTATCAGAGCTTAAGTTTGAGAGAATTAGGTATTGACTTTGGATGCCTAGACTCAAATTAGCGTTCTTATAAGTGATTGTAAGTGAAGTTGCACATTAGGTACCTTAATATAAGATATTTTGGGATTGATCGAGTCGCTAGAGATGGGAAACTTGTCGAGGGTCGCAAGGATGATCATTGTCGGTCCCTTATATTTGAACAAGATCTTTACCAGACAATAACAAACACAAACATATAAGATTCACCAACCTGTTTTGATTACAAACCACGAATTACAGATTAGAGTTTGAATAATATTTCTCTTGAAGCTCTCTCTCTTTTTTTCTCTCTGGATCAAGTTGGGTCGTTGTTGATGATGAGTTGTGTGTGATATGATAATATCTCACACCTCCTAATATCTTACATAATATCCTAAAAGTAAATAATATCTAAACTAATATCTAATATCCTAAAATATCTATTTATTAGATATTTTAGGAATAATATAAAATACCATAATTAAAACAATAATTAACTTTGACAATTATTACAAACTTAACATTAGACTAATATTGAGAGTGACTTTTCAGCTTTAACTTCATATTACAGTCTTTAAATTGGATGATCTTGAAACCAATAAATCTGTGATCTAACAATCTTCCCATTTGGATCAAGATCATTACTAAAAGGATTTAGCAATTCAGTCTTCTTTGTCAGCTCAGAAGATGCAATCTCCTTCTTTGTCTTCAATATATAATAATCTTCAGTTTTAGCTCAGAATGCTTTAGCAAAGTATCTTCAAAAAAAAATTCACTAAATCAGCATGTCTTCGTACTTTGTCTTTGAAGAATTTGATCTTGGACATTTCTTTAAACTTTTGTTCTCTCCCATTTCTTCTCCTATTTCTTGATTAGCTCTTCTCCCCCTTTTTGATGAAAAGAGCAACAATTTCATCAAGACTTTGAGTAAGAAATGTCTTTCATAAGTGTTGGGTCTGAATATGCTAAGGATGGATACTACTGCTAGTTGAAAGGTATTACTACTGCTTGTAATTTTAATACTGCTAGTAGAATTAATACTGCTTGAAAAGTTAGTGCTGCTACTTGAATAGTTAGTACTGCTTGGAGAGTTAGTACTGCTAGTAGTTAGTACTGTTGAAGATTACTACTTCAAGCATAGTTAATACTGCTGAGGATGTTAATTTATTTTGATAATTATCTTGTAATCAACTATGTATATATAGTATAGAAGTCTTTGTTAGAATTAACAATTATTCATACGTTTTGTTTAAGAGAGAATTAACCTCAAGAATAGTTTAGATCCTTTCTATAGAGAAGTATAGAACGTCTGTTAAGCCTGTTCAACAGATTGAGGTTTTGTGTGTAATCATTAAGTTTTATGCAATATAAACTTATGATTTGAGTTTTTATATACTGTTCCATTGATTTTCTGTTAAAGTGTTTTTCCGCAACTTCTTTAACATAAGTTTCTGAGTGTGTTATTTAAATTCTTGTTTGAGTTTCGATCCTGACAAGTGGTATCAGAGCCAGAAAATTCAGAAACCTTTAATCATGGACAGTTCAAGCGACAGTGTTTTGGTATCAAAGGTTCCCATGCTCAAACCCAATGAGTTTGACATGTGGAAGATCAGAATCAAGCAGTACATTCTTCTTACAGACTTCTCAATGTGGGACATCATTGAGAATGGTCCTTCTGATGGAGGAAAGATGGATGCAGAAGGAAAGAGATCTCCACCAAAGACAGATGGAGAGAGAAAGTTGAGGCAAACAGAGATGAAAGCTTTGAGCATTCTGCTTTTGGCTATACCTAATGAGTACCAACATCAATTCTGCAACTGTTCTGATGCACAAATTCTTTGGAATTCTCTGGAGAAAAGATTTTCTGGTACCAAAAGTACCAAGAGAAATCAGAAGGCCATCCTGAAGCAGCAATATGAAAACTTCATGTCTACAAAGAATGAGTCCATGACTCAAACTTTTGATAGATTTAATAAGCTAATTGGTGAATTGGCTACTGTTGGTGTCCAGATAGATCAAGATGATGTTAACAGAAAATTTCTAAGATCTCTTGGTGATGAATGGACTATGTACACTGTCTCCTTCAGACAGAATGACCAATTGGAGGACAAGGAATTGGATGATCTCTATAATGACCTTAGGGTGTTTGAAGCATAGGTAGAAGCAAAGAAGAGGCCCTCTGGATACTCATACAGTGCTGCTCTTTTATCATCCTCTACTGATTCTGCTGCTAATACATAATCAGTTAGTGCTGCCCATGGATCAAAGCAAGATGGATCCAATGACTCGGTTTTTGAAGCTTTTCTAGCCAGTCATGCTAATTCCACTCTAATTAATGATGACTTAGAACAGATAAATGTTGATGATCTGGAAGAGATGGATATCAAGTGGCAGATGGCTATGCTGACTATGAGGGTAAAAAGATTCATCAAAAGGACTGGAAGGAACAACTTTGCTCAGAAAAGAGAAGATGGGGTTGGATTTGATAAATCCAAGGTTGAATGTTACAAGTGTCACAAGCTGGGGCACTTTGCAAGAGAATGCAGAAGTGGAATGCCTCAACAACATTCTAGCAACCATCAACCATCACAGTCCACTAGCTTCAACAGTAGGAACTCTTCTCAAGCTCTTGTTTCCCAAGAAGGAATGGGATTTGATTGGAGTGACCAAGCAGAAGAAGCAGTTCATAATCAAGCTTTAATGGCTAAAGTTTCAGAGTCAGCAAGCACTGATATTCCCAAAGAGGTAACATCTAATCTTTGCTCTAAAACCTGTATTGAAACTGTTAAAAAGTACAGGGATCACAATCAGAGTATGTGTGATGACCTTAAAAGGTTAGAGAAAGATAGAAGAAAGTATGTTCTGATTGTTGAGAGGTTTGAAGAACAAATTAAGTCTTACCAGGCTAATGAACTTCAACATTCCTATGATACAAACTACTGGAAGTGGGAGAAAAATCAGTTAGAGGTTAAACTTTAAAAGTCTGAAGAGGAATGTGAGAAGATAAAGAGTGATTTTGAGAAAGCAATCTAGATATTGAGAAATATTCCAATGCTTCTAAAGCAATGGACTCACTTCTAAAAGCTCAAGTCCATGACAAACTGAGAAGAGGAATAGGCTATAACACCACCCCTCCACCATACAACAATAATTATATACCTCCCACCTCGGATCTCTTAGAAAGACAGGACAAGAAGGAATTACCTGAGAGAGCCACTGAAGTAGATCCTTTAGACAAAGTAGTGGTTGAAGCAGATTCTGAAGAAGATGACTCTGAGAGTAAGAATGAGGAAGACCACAAAGATATTCCCTTAGAAAACCACATACTGACAAATGAAAGGGGGTAAACCTTTTGTCAAGAGTGAGAAAGTGAAATCTGGGGAAGAGACTGTTAAGAATGAAAAAGCTGAGACCCCTAAGAGAGGAAAGGGAAAGGTACAGGGAGTCCATTACATGCAAACCACTTTTGTTAATCCATGTACTTGTAGACAGACTCAGCCCCAACAACATGATAAAACAAGGGGAAATCAAAGAAATAGAAATAATCAGTGGGCTTTAAAACAAGGAACTGATCTGAGAAAAATTAACAGACCAAAGCCTTGTTTTATCTGTGGAAAGTTAAATCATCTAGCCAAACACTGTTATTTCAATCCTATCAACCAAATGATCACTTTTCAAAGAAATATACAAAATCCTGTTGGTTATAGGAAGCAAATAAAGAATCATATGGCTGAGAATAGTGCACCTGTAAAATCTCATGCTCAGAACAAGTTTGCTAATTCAAAGAAAAATACTCCAAATAAGCCTAGGAGTAACTTAAAGACAAAGAAAGCAAACAACTTTGTTCAGGTTTGGGTTCCAAGAGTAAAGAAATATGTTAGTACTGCTACTTCAAATAGTACTGCTGACAGAAATAATGCTGCTGCAAGCAATACTAATGCTAACCCAGTTAGTACTGCTAACAAAGTTAGTACTGCTAACAAAGTTAGTACTGCTAACAAAGTTGGTATTGCTAATGATGTTAGTACTGCTAACAAAGTTAGTACTGCCAATCAAGTTAGTACTGCTTCCAGTGACAGACCCATTATTGTGACAAAGTATTCAAGCAATAAGATTTCTCAGTGTGATAATCTCATCCAGTCTGAATATAAATATGTTGATGAGAATGGAAAACCCAATACCACTTTGGCTGAGCTTCCTATTAAAAATTAACTGCTTTATTAAATGTGCAGGGCAACCAACAGCTCAAGGGAAGGAGCATTTGGCATGTTGATAGTGGTTGTTCCATGCACATGACAGGTAACATGGCCTGCCTTCAAAACTTCAAAAGAATTGATGGAGGACATGTTGCTTTTGGTGATAATCCAGCAGGTGGTAAGATAAGTGGAAAAGGTAATGTGTCAAAAGGTAAGATGATCTTTGAGGATGTATACTATGTTGAGCAATTGAGATACAACCTGTTAAGTGTATCACAGGTCTGTGACAAGAAACATAGCATATTATTCAATGATATTGAATGTATTATCCTTGCTCCAGGGTTCAAGGTAGTTGATGAAAGTATGATACTACTTAGAACTCCTAGAAAGGACAATGTTTATTGCTTAGACTTTGAGAGTGTAGCTTCTGATTCATCTTTAAACTGTTTATTTTCAAAAGCCTCTTTGGATGAATCATCTCTTTGGCACAGAAGGATGTGTCACATGAACTTTAAAACAATGAACAAACTTGTGAAAAACAACCTTGTAAGAGGTTTGCCACAAAAGGTATTTTCATGTGATGATCATTGTGTTGCATGTCTTAAAGGCAAACAGCACAAAACTTCTCATAAGTCCAAAGAGATAAATACAATTTCTTCACCTCTTAATTTACTGCATATGGATCTGTTTGGCCCTACAAATGTGATGAGTATTGGTAAGAAATCCTACTGCTTGGTTATTGTTGATGATTTCTCTAGATTCACTTGGGTCTATTTTCTGAGGACAAAGGATGAGACAAGTGGACTGATCAAACCTTTGTTCTTAGAGTTGAAAACCAAATAAATCTAAGAGTCAAAGTCATTAGGTCTGATAATGGAACTGAATTTAAAAAAATGACCTAAACAGCTTTTGTGAGGAAAAGGGTATTGAGAGACAATACAGTGCTCCTAGGACTCCTCAACAGAATGGTGTTGTTGAAAGGAGAAATAGGACTCTGATAGAAGCTGCTAGATCTCTGTTGGTAGACTCAAAACTTCCAATTACTTTTTGGGCAGAAGCAGTTAATACTGCCTGCTATGTTCAAAACATAGTTCTAGTAGTGAAATCCCAAGACAAGACACCTTGTGAGCTTTTTAAAAAGAAGAAACCTTTTATTGGATTTTTCAAACCATTTGGGTGTCCTTGTACAATTTTCAATACCAAAACTCACTTAGGTAAGTTTGATAGCAAAGTTGAGGATGGGTTTCTTGTTGGATATTCATCTCAAAGTAAGGCCTACAGAGTTTTTAACACCTCTTCTAGGATTATTGAGGAAAGTGACAATGTCAAATGCAATGAGAACACACCAAATCAACTTGGTTCAGGTCCTAATTGGCTATTTGACATTGATTCACTGTCTAATTCTTTGGGTTTCAGTAATGAGCATAATGCAGGAACAGGGACAGAACATATACAAGTACAAAGACAAGAGTTTGTGCTGTTCCCAACACCTACTGCTGATCCTGTTGAATTCTGTGACCAAGATAAGAAAGAGTCTTCAGATTCAAAGGACACTGAACCAGATCAGAATGAAGAGGACAGAGGTGAAAAGGAAGATCAACCCTCAGACTTAGGAATCAAAGGTCCTGAGATACCATTTTTGGAAGAGAATGAAAGGTCACTCATGAAGCAAAAAAATGACTAGAAGAGTAACTGATGAAAAGATCCCCAAAAATTATGACAGTAACAATGGTAAGAATTGTGAAGTCATTTTCATGGTCATGACCCCTCATTGTAACGCTTTTTTTGTGGCACTTGCGTGCTGCATAATTTGTAGAGTGGGGAGAGTTGACAATTACCTTGTTGTCCTTAGGGTCTATGAGATGAGACCTTTTATGTTTTAGAAGGATGTCCTGCGTTTGATCACAACACAAACAAGCTAATCACAAATAAAGTAACCAATAGCAGATTAATAACCACTTAAGCTTCATAACAAATGTTCTAGCGTCTGGACATGCAAATGTTTCTTATAAACAAGAATTAATGTGGCACTTGGTCATGACTCCCTTTTCTAGATTATTTTCTTGTTTTGTTATAATCATTGTTCTAAAAGGCTCGCCGCAACAGTCGTGATGGCGCTCTGTAGCTCAAGGCTTGTGTCTGACGTCAGGCTAATGGCGTTCGTTTTGTTTTTTAATGCGGAAAATAGTTCATATTATTAAGTACGTGTTCAAGGTCTTAGAATGCGAGCTCAACAGTTGGTATCTCCTGTACTTATTTTATGAATTGTCAAAGAGAATGTAGATTCAATTCAAACTTTTCGAAATAGTTTATATAATGTGAATATATATATAGAACACAAAAGGCAAACATCTACTTAAAATTACACCAATATATACTTTATTGATCATGATAACTCATCTTATCACATTAGTTGCTAGCAAATACAACAAAAAATATTCACTTTCATGTGGCTACTTATGAATTTTAAAGAAGTTTCTAATTTATTTTCTCATTAGAAACTTTTATCAAAAGCTTGGTGTTCATCATAAAAAAATGTGTTAATTTAAGAAATCGAACACAGAGGTAGTGGGATGAAAGAAATGTAACACGACCCATAGTGAAAATGGAGAAACCAAACACATGTCCTACTATGTTAACATCTTAATCAAGAGACCTACACACTACATTGCACACAACATAGAAACAACAACAAACACAAGAACACGAGCAACAATTAATCACTTTTTTCAACTTGATTCTCGTTCTCTCCTCTTAGAAAATCTTTAATTGGAATGTTGAGTCGTTCCGAGAACAACCAAAACAACCACTCTTCGAATAAAATCTGACAGCAAGGTTGGTGGTGGTACACAAACCGGATAGGATAGGATAGGACAGAACAACCAACAATATCTCATGAATTTTTAGGGCTCTGTATCTCCTCCTTCATCCCTGTTTGTAATGTCCTCATGAAAAAAAAAACCAAATATGTGTGTGGTTAGGGCTAGGATATCCATGTTTCTTCCTCCCTAAGGTAACATTTGGTGCACAGACCAAATAGGATAGGACAGGACTGCATTTGTACGACTAGAACATGACTAGACTAATTTTTTTGTATACGTTTGATAAGCTGGACAAGACTGCACAAAACTTTTAAAATGGTCGGATTGTCCCTAAATATTATTTGACATTTATACATCATATAATAGTTGCAAACGATACAAATCAACCAAAAGTTTAAATATATATATATATATATACATAATTTGAACATATGCAATTGATCACAACAATTGTAAATACCACATGTCATAAATTAGCAAACATTACAAGTGATTCCAAGCACAACCAAGTGATTTGGATCGATTCAACAAAATTGACAAAACAAGCAATGAGATTAATGAGATCCTTTTAAGCCTAAGCCCTAATGAGACTAATCCTAGAAAGAAATGAGAGGAATTCACCACAAATGGTTTGAGTTTCTATCTTGAGTTCTTGACTAAAATCTAGACACAAACATTGTTCCTTTTAACACATTGACAATTATTCTTCTAATGCTTCTATAGTGGAGACTTCAGCTTAGATATCCCCTTGCTTATAGTAAAAAAAAGTTCAATGTTAAAAGTGGTTGGGAAGATTCATAAAAGTGCAGAACCAGATTCCACAAAGTGCATAATCTGGTCTGTGCAGGGTTCGATTTGTGCATAACTAGATTTATTAAGCCTGGGGTTCGATTTATTCAGAACCTACACTCAATCTGCTAGAAGAAACTGATTTGCAAAGAAATGGTTTCGATTTCAAGAGAAATCAAATTGAGCAATCAGAAACAAAATCGTTTTAGAAAAGAATATTACCTTTTTGTGATCGATTTGAGTGTGGAAGATTCGATTTTCTTCTAGGGTTCGACAGGCATAGACCGATCGAGAATTCAGGATTATGGAAGAAGCATGGAAGCGATTTTACTTAGATTGTAAATTACAATTTTGGCTTATATTTTAAACTAATTACATTTCGGTTTTTTATTTTAAACTTAATTACATTTTTGGTTATTTTTTGGATTGTTAATGATCAGTTGGGTTCTGGTGAGAAGTTGAGTTAACGGTGAGAAGTGGAAGAAGTGGTTATCAACCGTTGGATGAGAAATGAACACACGTTAGAATGATATGCACCGAGATAAGATGCACCGGATCAATTCGAGGGCTTGAGATTAAAAGAGATAAACGGTTCAGATCCACTTTTCACCATTAACTTAACTTCCCATACGATCCTTCGCCATGATCGCAAAGGGAGTAAACAACGTGGTAATCTCAATAACCAATATAAAAACGCAATATAAAAGTTGAATTGTAAAATAATTTTAATCGGAGATCAATGAACTAAATAACGCTTAGTATGCCATGTTTGATTTGTGGATATTCAATATCATCCGTTGTAACCCAATATAACCCGACATGATCCTATGTATTTAATATGACAGTTTGTAGCCCTACATGACCTAACATGATCAATTGTAACCCAACATGGCCTAATGTTGACAAATACGACCAATTATGACAAATATGGCACATTGTAACCCAACATGACCCATTTATAATTAGGTATAACCCAATAAGACTCATTGTAACCGGTATGTAATTTTGATACGACCCATTGTAGCTCAACATAACTCATTCATGACAAATATGACCTATTGTAACCCAACATGACTAAATGTAACACCATATAACCAATTATAACCATATGATCAAATGTAATCCAACATGACCTAGTGAGACCAATATGATCCATAGTAACCCATCGTGACACATTGTGACAATTATGACATATTGTAACAAGATATATGAGTAATTGTAAATCAGTATGACTCATTGTAACTCACATGGCTCATTATAGCGCAATAAATCACAATGTAACTTGCTATGACCCATTTATAAGCCATTTGATCTAATGTAACCCAACATTATCCATTGTGATCAATACAACCAAGGGTAACCAACGATAGACCAAATATGATAATTGCATGAATTTTAGAAAATAATTAGACGTACTAAACCTTCAATAAATTGTTGGGGAAACACACCACATGACTAAAATCCGACTTTAACCTTCATCGACGACATTAGTTATATTGTGTGAAAAACAATTTTTTGAAAATACAGTAAATAACAAATTTGGTCCATGCGGTTTACACTTTTTACCCACTCTAATCCCAATACCAAAATAAATATAAGGATGAGATTTGTGGTTTACATTTTCGCACTCTTTGAGTCCCTGCCTTTATGTCGGTCCAACAATACTACTTAACAAGTTCTAAGAAACAACAACACATTAACGATTACCAACCTGTATTGAATATAGAAACGATTACAAGGTTGAATGATTAAGCTTGAATGTGTTCTCAATGTTTTCTCTCTTTTTACACCTTCTTGTGTGTGTTTTTGTGTGATCTATTGATCTGATGTGTTTGAGAGATATTAGAGATACACAAATATCTAATCTAGTCTACCTAACATAATATCTAGAATAATATCTAGATATTATTCTAACTAAACTAGAAACTAACTAAATCTAATATATGTAACTTGAAACTAACTAAGTCTAATATCTAATAGAATTAGATATTTTAAACCAAGTTAACTAGTACAATAAATAAACAATTACATTGAATTACATTGACATTTATTACAAATAGACATATACTTTATTATCGAGAGTCGACGTTCCGGCTTTAGCTTCAGATTACGATCTTCAGATTGGATGATCTTGAATCCAATGAGACTGTGGTCTAACAATCTCCCCCTTTGGATCAAGATCATTTAATAAAAAGATTTATCCAATTCAGTCTTCTTGTTCAGCTCAGAAGATGCAATCTCTTTCTCTGAAATCAGCATGTCTTCAATCTAACAATCTTCCCTTTTGAAGAGTAGACGTGATTCTTGAAACATGTGATCCTTGCCATTTCTTGTGTAGTCATTCTCCCCCTTTTTGATGTTAAGTGCAACGACTTCATCAAAATTTGTGGTAAGAAATGTCAATCTTGCGGTTAGAGCCCCTGATTCGTCAATTCATAAGAGATTCATCCAGCTCTTTGCAAATCCAGACAAATTAGATATGTAACACCTGAAATCAACTAATGAATCAGTTATCATGCCTGTCAGTAACACTAAGTCACTGAGTGTAACGAATACACATTGGAAAGGAGCTGTTTTGATGTTGACTCCCCCAGGGCTTCCATTTAATCATCGAAACACCACAAAGGTAATTTCTATAAACGTTATGACAAAGAAACTAATTCCTTGTGTGTTCGTGCTTGTGTTTGAAAGAATTAAGCACTGATGATTACTTATAGGCTCAAAATTGTGTAAACCACTGAGACAACAGTAAGTTAAACACAGACTCAATGTGCATGATTGAAGTGCGAAGGTGGGGCAGACTTCCTTCTTTTCAATATCCAGATTTTTCGAATGAAAATCATATAGCATATGTGCTGCATCCCCTTTTTAAAATGTGAAACACTTTCTTGTTGAGAAGAAAATGAGTAGATGGTGAGGTTTGATCAAGAGTTGGCATGAGTTATTTGGCTGTTTCAATAATGATCACCAAAGAATTGTGAATCACTAGAATGGTGGCTACCCGGCTCAGAAAAAGTTGGTGCAGAGTTTTGATATTTTTTTAACTCTGTTCTCACACGCTCTTTCTTTTAAACTTTTTGCTTTCTCTAATCACACTCGTTCCTTTTCTATTTGCACACTCAATCACTAAGGATTAACTTCTTGGGTAGAAATCACTGGTTAAGGTGATTTCATAGAAGTTGTGTTATTTCCTAGCACAATGATTCCTTGTTTTCCTAGATGCACGTGATGCTCAGATTGGTTTAACTATTTCAGTTAAAGCACAATATTGATCATGAAAACATTTAAAAATACACTCCCAAAATATAAAATGTGATGAAAAATCGGGAAGTGGTTTGAACATTAAAAACAATGTTTTCGATGATTGAAAGTTTTCCTTCTTTCAACCATATATGAGATGAAGATATAGAATTATACCTTAACGAGTGATCTTTCATCTCATGAAGCTAAGCTTTAAGTCATAGAAATATGAACTTGTAAGCTTCTCTCAAAAATTCTGCAAAAGTCTAATGTCAAGTCAAAGTAATAATTATTCACTTATATTGAAAAGACAAAAAGCAGTAAAACTTTTAAAGTATGAGTTCTGATCAGAAGTAATCAGAAGTCATGTCCGAACTCCTTTGACGTGAAGAGCTCCCCCTAAAATCTTGCATTACAAAAATTTGTCATAAAACGTAAGTGCAGAAATCTTATGAGCTCCCCCTCAAATTAATATTGACCAAGTATGAGTTTCTTCTCATACTCCCCCTAAAATCATGAACATTAACATATGAAATACAGATATCATTCACAATTAAGCATAAAGATATGAGGAAAAAGTAAACAATAGTGAACTTTTATAGGTAACTACTGATTATGTCTTAAGATTTAGCATACCAAGCTTAGAGATAAGAAAGTTGAATCTCTTTTCATCTAACGCCTTGGTAAACAAATCTGCAAGTTGATAATCTGTTTTTACAAAGAAAAGTTCTATGTTTCCTTTTTCTACATGATCTTTGATAAAGTGATACCTGACGTCGATATGTTTGGTTTTTGTGTGTTGAACAGGATTCGCTGTTATTGCGATGGCGCTCTTGGAGTCGCAGTAGATCGGTATCTTGTTGATGTGGAAACCGTAGTCGCGAAGTTGTGTTTGCATCCACAAAACCTGAGAACAGCAGCTAGCAGCAGCTACATATTCTGCTTCGGTCGTGGAAGTTGAAACGCAAAGTTGCTTCTTCGATCCCCAACTTACTAGTTTGTCACCGAGGAACTGTACGTGTCCTGACGTGCTCTTCCTGTCTAACATACAACCTGCATGATCTGCATCTGTGTACGCTGTTAGTTCAAAAGTAGTATCTTTGGGATACCACAGACCGAGATCTGCGGTGCCCTTCAGATACCTGAATATACGCTTGACAGCAGTCAAATGGATTTCTTTTGGATTAGCCTGATATCGGGCACAAAGACATGTTGAAAACATTATGTCTGGTCTACTACTAGTAAGATACATTAAAGAACCTATCATTCCTCTGTAGGTCCTAATATCAACAGCCTTTCCCGAAGGATCGGTGCCAATCTTAGTTCCTGGTGCCATTGGGGTACCAATCGGTTTTGTATTTTCCATTTGGAATTTCCGGAGAATTTCCCTAATGTACTTAGATTGATTGATAAAGATACCCGTAGAAAATTGTTTTACTTGAAGCCCGAGAAAGAAGTTCATCTCTCCCATCAAGTTCATTTGAAATCTAGACACCATAAGGTTTGCAAAATTCTTACAGTACTTAGTATTTGTTGAACCAAAAATAATATCGTCGACATAGATTTGTATTAAAACGATATCGGCTTTTTCTTTCTTTATGAACAAGGTGGTATCCACCGTACCTTTTGAAAACCCATACTTAACTAGAAAATTGGAAAGGACATCATACCAGGCTCGAGGGGCTTGTTTCAGACCGTAGAGAGCTTTGTCGAGAATGTAGACGTGATTTGGCTTCTCTTGATTGACAAATCCCTCTGGCTGAGAGACGTAGACTTCCTCCTTCAGAATTCCGTTCAGTAATGTTGTCTTCACGTCCATTTGAAAGACCGTGAAGTTCTTGTGGGCAGCGTAGGCTAAGAACATTCTGATTGCCTCTAAACGCGCCACAGGAGCGTATGTCTCGTCATAGTCTAATCCTTCCTCTTGTCTGTATCCTTTGGCTACTAGTCTCGCCTTGTTTCTGATGACGGTACCAGCTTCGTCCTTTTTAATCTTGAAGATCCACTTCGTACCGATGATTGTTTTACCTTTAGGCTTTGGTACGAGTCTCCAGACTGGTAGTGCGTCGAACTGGTTCAATTCTTCTTGCATAGAGACTACCCAATCTGGATCCGCAAGAGCCTCTGATACTCGAGTTGGCTCAATCTTGCTTAGAAAGGAGTCGTGCATGCACCAGTTGATTGACGCTGACCTAGTTTGCACCGGCTTGGATGGATCACCTATGATCTGACTTGCAGGGTGCGCTTTGGTCCATTTACGTTCATGAGGAAGTGTATTATAGGAATGAATGTCAGTTGTGTCATCTATAAATCCACTTGCACCTTCTTCAGTTTGATTGGGAGGAGTTATGATAGTTGCTTCAGTTGAAGTTGTTGGTTCAGACGACTCGGCAGGTACAGCTTGGTCCGTCTGTAGTTGGATCTGTATGGTACATTCTGCTGGTTCAGCTTCTTCTGACTCTTCATGACTTGGCACTTCTTCAACTGTTGGAGTCGGCATTTGAATTGTTATCTCTTGTTGAATCGGGGCGTTTGATTCAATTGGAACATCTGAACTGGTTGGATGAGTAGTCGTTAAGTCTTCCATCTTGTCAACCACAACAGATTTCTTTACATTAGATCTGAGATATTCATCATAAAACAATTCAAATAATAAATCTAAATCAGATAAATGGTTAGTTGATGTTGAAGCTTCATCTGATTTGTTCTCTTGAGACGCAGGTTCTGGACTGAGTTGCCCAGAAGCTAGTACTCCGGTTATAACGGGTTCTGAACTGTGTTGTTCGGAAGCCATTTCTTCATCAAAGGTGACGTTGACGCTTTCAATCACCGTCTTTGTCTTCTTTAGATAGACACGATATGCAGTCGCTGTTGAGGAATATCCAATGAAGATTCCTTCATCTGCCTTAGCGCTGAATTTGTTGAGATTCTCCCTATCGTTTAATACGAAACACTTACATCCAAATATATGGAAATATTTGATTGTCGGTGTTCTGTTGTTGATTAACGCGTAAGGAGTCTTCTTGAATCTCCGATGTATCATGGATCGATTCTGTGTGTAGCACGCGGTCGAAACAGCTTCTGCCCACAAAAATAGAGGTAAGCTGGAATGACTTAGCATAGTACGAGCAGCCTCGACTAGCGTTCGATTTCTTCTTTCAACTACTCCATTTTGTTGAGGCGTTCGAGCAGCAGAGTATTGATGTGAAATCCCGACAGATTCGAGATATTCTTCAACTTTGTTGTTCTTGAACTCTGTGCCGTTGTCTGTTCTAAGAATCTTGACCGGTTTCTGCAGATTCACCTGGGTCATCTTCAGGAATGTAATGAGAACATCAGGTGTCTCATCCTTTGAACGAAGAAACTTGACCCATGTGTATCGTTAATAGTCGTCCACGATCACGAGTATGTACTTCTTGCCACCTAAGCTTTGAGTGCGCATTGGACCGCATAGATCCATATGCAATAACTCTAAAGGAGCATTGGTACTTGGTTCTGTCTTCGGTTTATGAGGTTCCCTCTTCATCTTGCCCTTCTCACAAGCTGCACAAAGATGTTCTCTTTCATATCTTAGCTTCGGAAGTCCTTTGACGAGTTTTCCACTGACCAGGTTGTTGATGTACCGAAAGTTTAGGTGAGAAAGACGTCGATGCCATAACCAACTTTGTTGCATCGAAGCTTTCGATAGTAAACAAACTTGTTTGTCATTCTGGACATCTGATAAGTTGATTGTGTAGAGGTCTGTTTCTCGTGTACCGACCAAGATTTCTTCGCCTTCTTCATTGCGAACAGAACAGCTCTTGGCTTTGAAGTTGACCTCTAAGTCTTTGTCACAGAACTGGCCTATACTGAACAGGTTGTGTTCTAAGCCTTCTACATAGCTCACCCTCTTGACAGTTACATTGTCGTGTTGTACATCACCATATCCCATGATTGGAGAAAACTGGTTGTTGCCAAATCTTACTGTTCCACAATATTTGTCTTTGTAATTGGACAATATCTCTTTTTGACCTGTCATGTGTTTGGAACATCCGCTGTCCAAGAACCACGTATGACTAGTCTGCATAAGAGAAATTAGAAATTTAGATTTGTATATGACAACATTGGAATATACACTTTGGTCATCGAAGTGCGGGTCTTGAACTGATTTGTTCAAAAGCCTATTTTTGATCTTTGATGTTCGAGTTTTGAACTGCATTATCCAAAAACCTATTTTTGACATTGAAGAACGAGTCCTGATCTGTACATAATCATAAGTCGCTTTCTCTCTAAGCTTTGTGTGCCTGCAACACAGATTTCACCTTAGGTACCCATTGGAATTTGGGTCCTACTGTGTTAGCACATGATTTTGGTATCCATTTCAAATTGGATCCTATTTTCTTTTGAAATGCATGAGAATTGGTATGAGATGAATGCACATGATAATTTCCAAACCAATCTCCAGAATCTTGACAAGTAATAGAAACATGTTTATTATAGATAGAGGACTTTCCAGCAGATAAAGATAACTGAAATAATTGCTTCATTGTATATTGTTTACGAGAAACAACAAGTTTTGGATTCAAAACAGCAGTTTCAGCAATCACAACATCTTTAGTAAGCGAAGTCTTATTACAATTAACACTACTAGACGATAAGACGGCCTTGTCAAGCTTCCGTTTAGGTTGCCATAGAGAATTTGCTTCTGGCCTTTGATTTCTCAGATCTGAAACATGTAAAGCTGGTGAGTTAGACCTTGAAGCAACAAACGAATGCTTCTTCTTGGAATTACCAGTAGTGGTCGGTTTCTGTGAATGCTGAGATATTTTCTTACCTTTAGCACTTTTAGCGTTCACAGAGACTGATTTATCAACGAAATCTTTTGTTGATTTTGCACTGTTCACAGGCTTACTGGTTTTTCTTAAAGTTTTCTTCACAAAAGATGAATGGTTGGGAAGTTGTGTATTAAAGTCAAAGAGATTGGAACCATCATCTGAACTACCGTCAAAGTTCAAAAAATCAAGACTTTTATTTGATGAACCAGACAAATCATTAGAGTTTGAAGCTTTTGAAAGAACAGAATTTGAAAACACGGTTGTAAAAATGCTTTGCTCAATATTTATCATAAGTCTTTCATCTGATAAGGAAGTCTCGAGTTCAGAAATTTTACGTTCTAAAACGAGAGGTGGGACATATAATTTACCTTTGATAGGCTTCGCCTCCATTTCCTTTACAGAATAACTTGGAAAGAAAACACTTGAAATTGGTTCCTTCTTTTTATATATTGGGTTTTCATCATAACTATTATTCAACTTCGCATAATAAAATGGAAGATGAACTTTAGCTGATTTCATCTGTTTTTCCGTTTCATTGGCTTCATCCTCTTTTGACAGTTTAGTCCAAAAGGTTTTAAACGCGGGGAGTCTGCGGGCTAATTGCATATTTAGATGATCATAAAGTCCAGGAACTTCAGACATCCCCTTTTGTAGACAGTGAGGATTCTTATAACCGATTCCCCATCTCTCTATCTCCTCTTTGGGTTTGTTTAGAAAAATAGTCTGTTCAGTTTGACCCATTTTATACAACTTCTCTTCCAAACTTTTTAGTTTTCCTAACAAAGAAAAGTTCTCTTTTGTACAAGAAGCATGCAACTTTTTAAGCTCAAAAATATCTACTGCACCTTTTAGCAGTTGAGATTTAAGATCATAATTCTCTTTTAGAAAAGAGAATTATTGTCTTTTCCTTAGCATTGGTGTCATTTTCTTTATGTAAAACCTCAATTAATACATTCTTCTCAGCAATTTCATTGCTAAGTTTCTGTATCAACTGGTTTTTGTCTGTCATGACACCATTATCATGTTTAGGATTAGATTCTAATTCTCTTTGTTTCATACTCATGGCATGCATTTTATTCATGAATTCTAAATCAGAAAGATTACATACCTCCTCTTCTTCATTGTCAGAATCAGCTTCAGCATCTGATTCTATCTTGCCCATCAAGCACATGTTGACGGCTTCTTCTCTATCTTCATCATCTTCTTCTTCTTCATCTAAGTGATCGAGCCAGTATTCGTTCTCAGCCATCAGTGCCTTGCCTGCCTCTTGTTGTTTTGCAAGAAGCATCTTGTTCTTGTAGTAGTCTGAATTTCTGACTTTAGATCTGCGGCAGTCTTTGGCAAAGTGACCTGGTTTACCACAGTTGTAGCATGTAGGCGGTTCTGGCTGACTTGATCCTTCAGCTTTGAATTTCCTTTCTTCCGGTCTCCTCTCCTCAATCCTCTTTCCTTCTGACTGAAACCTTCTCTCTTCTGGTTTCCTCTCCTCTGATCTTCTCCCATCAAATCTCTTCCCTTCGTATCTGCTTCCTTCAATCATTTCTTTATGAATGTAGTTGTTCGGACCAGATGAATATCTCTGATTATTTGATGTTGGCTTAGTGTAGAACCTTTTCTAAAAGGCATTAGTCAGCATCATCATTGCTTGTTTCAGTTGATCATTTTCATCTGATCCTGAGTTTGCACAACCTTCATTTTCTTCATCTGGTTCATATACAGTCGCCTTGTTCTTCTTCTTTCTGACTACAAGGGCGACTGTGTCTTCAACTACCTTTCCTCTCTGTCTCTTCTCATCCAGAATTTCATCCACCTATTCTTCATTCTGACGGAGGGTTTCATACACCTCATGAAGTGGAATCTCATTCAAGTCTTTAATTTGCTTCATTTGACGAGCAAATCTTTTCCATTCAGGTTGAAGAATACTAAGGAACTTGATATTCAGCTCATTTTGAGATTTGTGAACTTTGTTCTTGCTAAGTTCATTCAGCAATGTCACAAACCTGCCATAGGTTTCTTCTAAGGTTTCTCCCACCCTGCCTCTAAATTCTTCATAGTTATTTAGGCAGTTGGAGATCTTCAGCTGATTTCCAATTTTTGAACCCAACATCATTTTCTCGAGCTGATCCCACATTTCTTTACCTGAAGCCTTGTAACTGTCAATCTTGACGTATATTTCATTTGGGATCCCCTGTAAGATGTATGACTTTGATAATTTGTCGCCTTTGGCTCTTCTGAGGTTATCATCTTGTAGCTCGTGATACTTCAGTTCAACCTGAGTAGGCACGTTATCAATCACACGAGTCGTCATTGGTGGTGTCATAATCCCTTCTTCAATAGATGTTCTGATATAATCACCCAGCTCGTGTCTGTCAATGAAGTTTAGAAACCTATCCTTCCACTGTTCGTATTCTCCTTTGAAGAGAACTGGTGGCTTGGTGTCAGTTCCTATTGCAAGGGCTTCTCTGGATGTCATCCTGTATTGAATAAGAGAAAACTTGAAAGATATGATCGTTAATCCAAATAAAATTTGATCACACAAGAATTTTTGTCCCCCTAGGCAGACTTAGCACGGGGGTCCCGCTACCCGGTTAGCGGGTGGGGTCAAGGGGCAACGCCCTATTACAGTTTCGAAAAAATCTCAGAAAAAAATTCTAAGTCTGGTTTGCGTTTCTAATGGGACGCGCAAAATGAGGTTTGCGGGTCTAGTTGGACGCGCAAGATGTCTTTGCGGGTCACTTGGGAACCGAGAAGTTGAGCTTTGCGTTTGGCTTGAGAGGCGCAAAGTAGAGGTTTGCGGGTCACTTGAGACGCGCAAAGTTGGACTTTGCGTTTGATGAAGGACGCACAAAGTGGGATTTTGCGATTGCTTTGGGACGCACAAAGTGAGACTTTGCGTGTTATTCTTCCTCTGGTTTGCGGGTTATTCGTCCTGAACTTGCAAAATTCGTCTAAATCTTTGTTCCTGCAAAGATTAGCACAACCAAACACTACCAATGTGTCTAGAGGAAGATGGAGGTTTGCGGGTCTAGTTGGACGCGCAAGATGTCTTTGCGGGTCACTTGGGAACCGAGAAGTCTAGAACTGAATTTAAGCACTCGATCTCACTAAAACACTCTTTTTCGAAATAAGATCGATGACACAGTAAGTTTTTCCAGTCGACTATTTTCACTTATAATCCACAGATTGGAACTCGATAGAAGCTTTAAAGTGAAATTAAATAGCAACAACTCGATCTAGCATGTAAATCGATCACACTCTGATCGATTCTAACACCTAAAACACTTACAATCACAAAATCGAATTTTGTTCAAGAACACAGAGTCGTTTTTCTCATAAAACTTGTTTTGATCTTAATCAGGCTCTGATACCAATTGTCGGTCCAACAATACTACTTAACAAGTTCTAAGAAACAACAACACATTAACGATTACCAACCTGTATTGAATATAGAAACGATTACAAGGTTGAATGATTAAGCTTGAATGTGTTCTCAATGTTTTCTCTCTTTTTACACCTTCTTGTGTGTGTTTTTGTGTGATCTATTGATCTGATGTGTTTGAGAGATATTAGAGATACACAAATATCTAATCTAGTCTACCTAACATAATATCTAGATATTATTCTAACTAAACTAGAAACTAACTAAATCTAATATATGTAACTTGAAACTAACTAAGTCTAATATCTAATAGAATTAGATATTTTAAACCAAGTTAACTAGTACAATAAATAAACAATTACATTGAATTACATTGACATTTATTACAAATAGACATAGACTTTATTATCGAGAGTCGACGTTCCGGCTTTAGCTTCAGATTACGATCTTCAGATTGGATGATCTTGAATCCAATGAGACTGTGGTCTAACACTTTAACATCTGTTAAAAACTTAGTTAAGTCAGTTAAACTTAGGGGCATTTGGGTATTTTTTTCTCCTTTTTTGTCTTTATCTTACTTTAGAAACTCATACTTTTTTAATTTATAACACATATGTATATATCATACAGAGAGAGTGAAAGAGAGAGAGAGAGAGAGATCAGTGCGATCAACGATCCTCGTGGCCCTTTGTTCTCGTTCCTACATTCTGACATGGGAATCTACACCACCAGCCTTCACCATCGTGGTCTTCATCAGAGAACCTCAACATTATAGCCCCTCTTTCCCCCTAGACCATTGACATTGTCACCTCCCCTGTTAACGACGTTCTCTCACCACCATGGGTGCTCCTATCGTTTGAAACCCGCACACTATGTGTTGCTTTCTCTCCCTCTCTATTTTTCTCTCACCATCATCACCTCCTACAACTCGAAGATACATATCTCTCATTGTCGTTTGCCTCTTCACCATTTATGTGAATAGATAAACCAAGAAAACCCAAAAATTGTTGCCATGTCAAGCCTTGAATTTGAAATCAAGACCAAAGTAAACTTATTTTACGTAGGGGGTCTCTATAAAGTACGAGAGATAGGAGGGTACTGGAAAATGGGGAGAAAGAGTGGGTTACTGGAAAATCAGAGAAAGAGAGGGTACTCTTGCGGGGCAAGGTTGGGTTCCCTCGTTATGTTAGCGTGTGTGCGTGTATATATATATATATATATATATATATAATATTATTACTAAAGACAAAATTAAGAACAAAAAAATAAAATAACCCTTTATTTAACTAGGTTAACCGATTATTTTTTATTTCGTTATTGGTAGGGACACGGGGTGTACGAAAATGTAAACCACGAGTCATTGTGCATGCGAAAATGTAAACGAGTCCCATATTTGTATTTATATTGATTTCAGAACCTAACGTGTGTAAAAATTGTGTACCATAGGGACTAAATTTGTAATTTACTCCTAAAAATATTTAAAAAGTAATGAACTGGTTAATTAAATAATGAATGGCATTTTCAAAAAAATTGTGGGAAAAATACCGCTTCTGGAACATATTTTATGTTTAGAAAACAAAAAGAGATCCAAACTTTTAGCCTAGCCGTCGTTTCACTTGTCTCCGAGAATTTGAAACACTGATAAATCCGCACAGTCGCCTCCTACACTCAATCTCGTCTCCATTTCACTTGTATCACAATCACCTCCTACATTCTCACCGTCATCTCTGCTCGTCAAGTCGATCGACGTCCTTTTTCCTACTGCTATTACATTGCTTCCGCTCGGCGTCGTACCCTCAGGTAACTATTATGCTTTAATCTGATTTGAAATTAGGGTTATCTTTGTATCCTCAATATTGTTTTTCTTTGATTTTCTCATTTGCTTATTTCACTTCGACTTCAACTGTTCGTTTTGGACTCTGATTTCTAGGCTTAAGTTTTACTCAACATGTTTTCTTGTATACTTAATCAATTGTTTCTTCACAATCTTGATGCAATGACCTAGGATTTTGGTATGAATATGTAGTCTAAATATATAGTTGACTTTTCATTCAGATTGATATGATGAAAATTTCAATAGCAATTGACTTGGGCTTTTAAGGTTTTATGAAGACATTGGTATGTTAGATTGACGATTAACATTTCAATGTTACCCCATTTGTTAAAACATAACTAGCCTAAATACTAAAACATAAATAGCCTAAATGCTAAAACTTGACAAAGTTTAACATAATAAGCTTATCCTTACATAAAAACTTGTAATGCTGGGATATAACAAGCAAATTGACATATCAAATATGTTCCTAAATTTCAAAAGTTTATGGATCATTAATCAATACTTACTCGGTAAGCGCTTACTGCTAAGAGTCTTAACACTTTAACTTACACAGTTCCAAAACCATGTAAAATGCCCTTTACAACCGTGTAAAAAGACATTTTTTTTGTAGTAGTGCAAGCATAATTGTTGGTTCCTCAAATCCACTATAAGATAGAAACTTCATAGTTCGGACAATTCTATAATGTTTTTTTAGTCTACATGGATCCTAGTCTAAATGGATCTTTTCTCTTTAAAGATCCTAGTTAATTTCCTATTATGCAGGATCTTCAGGTGAAATCATCTCAACAATCTCAACCACACACAACTCAGAAACAGTGATCCTGCCATTATTCAGGTAAGGGAACGATTCAAACTTGCGTTCATTTCTTATAGCTTTTGGGGATGTTTGAAATCTCTAGTAATTCCATTTCTTATGATTCCACCTATATAGCATATTCAATTACTATATGTAGTCCAAGCCTTTTTAATTGCATTGTTTAGCTTGAACAAATCTTGATTTGAATGTTAGAGTTGCTTGTTTGTGCCCACCTGCGACCATTAAACTAACAACATAAAATTATGCCTTACTACTACACTACAGAAGAGTAAAGTTGCATGTCCAAGAATTAAGGGAGAATCCCAGCCTTAATTCGCCATAGTTTGTGTTCTTTCATCTTGTACACTATCAGTGACTAGTTATGACTCTTCAATACGTACCAATTTCTACCAAAGAATATATGGATTGCATATCAAAATAAAACAGTTATACTACCACATTCATGCTAGGTAGAAAACCACGCCAATCTACGAGCATAGATGAGTTTTCAAGTGACATGCTATCAGCTACTTTTCTATTAATTATTATGAGTTACCCATACTCCTATAGTGAAAAGATACTCCAGGGCACCATTTAGAACAAGTAAAAGAAGTGAACCACTTGCTTTCCATAAGTGCATGGAATCAACATTTAGTACTTGTTCTTTCCTGAAGCAATAGATGGTTAAAACATCACTTTGATGACCACATAATGTTGTAATGTAAGATCTATCCATGAAGATTAGTCTACTCAAATTTTATCTACCAGATTATCGAATAAGGGGTTAGTTTTTGTGTTTGGATTGATTTATTTAAGGATTTTTTATACTAATTTAAGTATTGCAATTTCGCCTATTAAGGGGAAATAGCCAAATCAACAAAAGCTTATAAGCTCTAGTAGCAACATTTCCTACTTCGAATTTTTAGTAGCTTAAATCAGCAGATCAAATAACGTGATTTCTTCATACTTTTTTTGAGAGTATAGCCGTTAAAGCTTTTGTTCTTTTGTTATTTTGTGTAGTTCTCATGTATATTTGTTTATCTTATGAGGACATGCCTATTTCATGTTCTTATTCATCCAATTTTACCTAATTTATCTTTATCGCGGTATACTTTAAAACCTTGAGCCAAGCCTAAGGTTATAAGGTCCAAAAAGTCTTATGAACTTTTTTTAATATCAATTTTCTACAATAACGATCAAAATTTTAAATCAACGCTTTATCACTAACTTGATAAAGTTTGGGATCTAAGATACTAATTCGGCATGAAAAATACTAATATACTAGTTTCTTAAACCATTGAGAATTCTTAAACATCCAAGTGACCAACAATTATAGGAAGAAGACCTTTTTAAACGACGTGAGTAAAAAAAGTGTAAAGAGTATGTCAACCTGTTAAACGGTTTTGTTAAAAAAATGTGTAAGAGGTTCAACCTTTTTACACAGTTTTTAAACAAAACTACAGAAAAAATCTTCCAAAAAATTAATCATTGTCTATGTAATGAGAATAAGGATGCAATTGTAGGTCCTATTTAGTCTATATAACTACATAGGGAAAAGTGAATATGGGTACCACATTGAGGATGGAGAATGGGGGAAAATGGTATACTAAAAGCAAAGAATCTAAGTTTAAAATTTTGGCATGTCATGCTTTGAGCACTGTCAAATCTGTTTATTAGGATTGTTGGAAGAGGATTGTTGTACCGTTGCGGAAATTTATGTTTGTGTCGATTATTAGGATTCTTTTAGATCAATTATTAACATGCTGATTTCGTAACATATTTCGATTAAGATGTAGTTTCTTTTCTAATACAATTCTATTTTGTGTTATTATTCATACACTTGATGGTTTCAATGTTCATAGAAGGTATAACTTGGTTGCCATATTAGCTTGTGGCATGCACGTTGAGGATGCATTATTGAAGTTGCAATTGAGTGTAAAGCATGCATCAACAATAAAAAACTCTCTACTTATATTGCTAACATTTAAATATAAAATAGATTCATTAAAGCTTTTAGTCAAGTAGGTAAAGAAAGATATGGGACTATTGCGGAGTTCAACTAGTTTGTAAAATGGAATTTCTGGTGACAGTTTTATCTTATTTTTTTACTTTTGTGATACAAATGTGACATTTTTTTCTTGATTTGTTGTATTCATTACTTGTTTTTATATTTATTTGGAATTATCTTGTTGTAGGTACCACAAATTATTTCTAATCCTAATGACGAGAAGCATAAACATAAGAACTGAAACAACAATTATACAATGATCAACGGGATGGGGAAGAGATCGAAGCAAACAAGGAGTATAACTTAGATAAGAAAAAGCTATTTATGATATTTATAACTTTTGTTATTGGTATTTTCATACATTATTCATATAATGTATATTAGTACTTTAAATTTCTTATATGTAATGTTAATCATTTGATTCATATTGAGTTTTTAAATTCATTCTCATGTCATCCTTAAATGATAAAAACCATCAATAAAAGATGACTAGAGGCAATGGTTTTGATAATTTAATATCACAATGTCATTCTATAGCGATACTTTTGAATAATAAACGTCACCATATGTCATGATACAGTGACGTTTTTGAAAAATAATCGTCATTGTACATCTGTTATAGTGAATGTTTTGAATAATAAACGTTACAATATGTAATGTTATTGGTGATGGTTGTCAATAATAAGCGTCATTATACGGCATGCTATAGTGACGGTTTTGCATAATAAACATTATCGCACGTCATGTTATAGAGCGACGGTTTTGAAAAATGAATGTCACTATACGTCATGTTAGGGTTACGGTTTTGAAAAATAAACGTTGTCGTACGTTATGATACGATGATGATTTTGAAAAATAAATGTCACCGTAAGTCATGTTATGGTAACGGTTTTGAAAATAAACATTATCGTACGTCATGCTATTGTGACTGTTTTGAATAATAAATGTCACGGTACATTATATTTCGATAACGATTTTGAATAATAAACGTCATGGTACATTATACTTCGGTGACAATATTTAATAATAAACGTAATCGTATGTTATGCTATGATGACGGTTTTAAAAAATAAACGTCACCATATATCATGTTATAGTGATGATTATGAAAAATAAATGTCATCATATATCGTGCTACGGTGATGATTCTAAAAAATAAATGTCAAGATATGTTGTTTTAGGGTGACGGTTTTGAAAACTAAATGTCACAGTATGTCGTGCTATGATGACGGTTTAGAAAAATAAACGTCACTGTATGTCGTGCTATGGTGATGGTGTGGAAAATAAATGTCAACGTATGTCGTCCTACGATGATGGTTTTGAAAAACAAACATCGCGGTACTCATCTTAGGGTGACGGTTTGGAAAAATAAATGTCGTCGTACGTCATGATATGGTGACGGTTTTGAAGAACAAACGTCGTCGTACGTCATGCTACAATGACACTTTTGACACATAAACGTCACTGTACATAATCCTACAGTGATAGTTTTGACAAATAAACGTCACCTTATGTCATGGTACGGTGACAGTTCTAAAAAAAACATCACATTATGTCATGCTATGGTAACGCTTTTAGGAAAAAAAAAACTTTTTTATACACCTAAAGTAACGGTTTTAGCCTATGGCAACAGTTTTTTATGTGATTTGGTAACGTTTTTTAAACGTAACCAAAAGTGTATCAAAAGTGATGGCAAGATAGGTAACGATTTATTTGTCCACGAAAATCGTTACCGTATACCTACGGTAACGGTTTTTAACCGTCACAAAAGACCTTTTCTGTACTAGTGACAAATTTAAGTTTAGGCCCATCCAGTCACCTAAATCCCTTAAAATATGACTCTGATACCAATTGTAACAACCCAAAATTTCAACAGTAAGCATAAACAACTTTCAAATTTATTGATGTCAAAACGTTCCCAAATCAACAATTTAGAAATACGAGGATTGCGGAAAACAGTCTATTACACAACTGAGAATTTATAAGGACGACTAAGATTGGAGGGCTAAAATTAGCAATCTTCTAAAATATGCCTCGACTCGCATCTTCTCGTTCCCCTTACCGGATCCTCCTACTTCCCGATCTCCTGAAAAGGGTTTTTAGTTTTGAAAGAGTGAGGGTTAGACCGAAAGGTCCAGTGAGTTCCCTCTAATAACAGTTCTCAAGCTATAGCATCATATAAAAGATTTACAAACAATTATAAACCAATTCAGTTTTTATAAAACATCACATCCGCAAATCACGCTTTTGGCACACACTGATGGCACACAAAGGCGACAACGTGTCTGGCTCACACTGCCTTATTCTGGAACACCCCCCTCCCATTGGCAAAAATGGGACACACCCCCCGGTATGAACACAGGCGGGACACACCCCCCGACTTAGGCCATACTCGCCAACTACAATGCATGCATACATTTAATCATTAACACCAATGATATGATCAACATTTAAAACATCTCGCGTTTATATAAAGCATAAAATAAGAATGAAAATGCATTAGTTAAAACATCACATGCTTTACTCACTTAATCATTGAAAAACATTAGTTAGAAAACTCACTTGGATGATCCACGCAATAGCTCAACTCACGCCTTAACTTTAAGGACGGTCACCTATCAAAACAACGAGGTGAACGATATGAGGTCGGACTCCTAACGAATACCCCAATTAATCACAACAAAGACTGAGTTCGATTTCTAACTCCCCCATGACTGACTCCTGGTCTTCACTCACCCACTCGACCCCCGGGTGGTCTCCCCCATGTCGTCTCCCGACCCCTGCGGACTCCCGGAACCTTGCTGACTCCCGGCACCATGTCATCCTCTCGACCCCATGCCGCCTCCCGGCACCTCGCCTACTCCCGGTACCATGTCACGTACCCGACTCTCAGGTTGTTACATTCCCCGGTATCCCCCGGGATCACTCGGTCTCCCTGGGTCTTCCTGGTATCAACATTTTTCCCAGGATCCCGACTCCCGGGGCGTCTTTCCCAGGTGCGACGACGAGAACACACGAACACGAAGACTAGTTTTTACCAGTCGACGATTCAAAAAGAGAAAAACGAAGGGATTATTCCCTTCTCTCGACAAACCCACGACTCCCTCTCCCAAACTAAAACATTTAAGTGATTAACTTCCAAAGCCAAATCCCAAACATCCCTAAATCCTTCCACACACAGACTTAGAGGGTACACATTCATTCCAGGAATATAATTTGCTAAATGTCAACCTAATCAAGAAATATATGAGAAGAAATGGAGATAATCGATTACCTTCAAATAGAGATGACAGATCCTTCTTTGATTCTACTCTTCTTCCTTCAATTCTTCTTGCTTGAATTCACACACCCACACCTCTTGGTTTTCTTCTTAGCCGCCTCCAACAAGAATGAGAAATCAGATGAGAGGATTAGGGTAAAACCCCCTTTTTTTCTCTTATTTACAAACTAGTCCTCCCTCTTTAAACTCCTAGTCACCACTTACCCAAACTCCCAACTTATTACATCTGGATATGGGTATTACAGCGGGAAGCTAGGTGGTTCCTAAGTTCCCGAAGCAAGTATTTCGGCCCGTACAACTCTAGCGGGACGAATTGTTTCAAGTGTGGCAAGGCGGGGCATATGCGAAAAAAAATTGCCCGACTCGATGGGTCATTTGCTATGAATGCAAGGAACCAGGCCACATTTGAAGTGCATGCCCAGTCTTGTTCGTCAAGAAAAAGGATGGCATAATGAGAATGTGCATCGATTACCGTGAACTGAACAAGGCAACGGTGAAGAACAAGTATCCACTTCAGAGGATCGACGACTTGTTCGACCAACTTTAAAGAGCGGGGTGTTTCTCAAAAATTGATTTGTGTTCGGGATACCACCAAGTGAAGGTGAGGGGAGAAGACGTCCCGAAGACGGCCTTTAGAACGCGTAACAGTCATTACGAATTCCTCGTAATGTCGTTTGGTCTAACCAACACACCGACGATGTTTATGGATTTAATAAATAGAGTGTGCCGACTCTTCCTCGATAAGTCGGTCAATGTGTTCATTGATGACATACTCGTGTATTCCAAGAGCGAGTTGGAGCATGAGCAACACCTTCGTGAAATTCTAGAGGTGTTGAGAAAGGAGAGGTTATACGCCAAATTCTTCATATGAGACTTTTGGCTTGAAGAAGTCCAATTCTTGGGTCACGTTGTCACTCAAGAAGGAGTGAAGGTGGATCCCTCCAAAATTGAAGCTATGATGAATTGGGAACCTCCCAAGAGTCCATCCGAGATCCGAAGCTTCTTAGGTTTAGCAGGCTATTACCGGAGATTTATTCAAGACTTCTCCAAAATCGCTTCTTCCTTGACGGCCTTGACTCGGAAGAATGTGAAGTTCGTTTGGACCAAAGCGCAAGAGAAGGTGTTTCAGACTCTACAAAAGAAGTTGTGTGAGGCTTCAATTTTGTCATTACCCGAAGGGTCGGAAGGCTTCGTGGTCTATAGCGACGCTTCGAAAATGGGTTTGGGTTGTGTTTTGATGCAAAGAGGCAAAGTGATCGCCTACGCCTCAAAGAAACTCAAAGTTCACGAGAAGAATTATCCCACCCATGACTTGGAGTTAGCAGCGGTGATGTTTGCTTTGAAACGTTGGCGACACTACCTCTATGGTACGAAGTGTACGCTCTACACAGATCACAAGAGTTTGAAATACATCTTTGATCAAAAAGAGTTGAACATGAGTCAAAGGCGGTGGCTTGAGTTACTCAAAGATTATGATTGCGAGTTGCTTTATCACCCTAGTAAGGCGAACGTGGTGGCCGATGCGTTAAGTCGGAAGGACTATAGCGGAAGCATTCGGGCTACCCTTTTAAGAATCGAACTCGTATCGAGTCTCATTGAAAGAATTAAGGCATCTCAAGTAGAAGCCTTATTGGAGGAAGATCTCAAAGGAGAAGTCATGTCAAAATAACAATTTCTCTTGACGGAAGATAGTTGTGGGGTAAAATTGTTCAACGGTCGCGTATGGGTACCCAAAGTAAGAGGCAATCGAGAACTTCTTCTCGAGGACGGCCATAAGTCCAAATATTCCATCCATTCGGGGAGTACAAAGATGTATAGGGACTTGAAGCTACATTATTGGTGGCCGGTAATGAAACTCGATATGGCGCGTTACGTGGAACGTTGTGTGACGTGCTTACAAGTAAAAGTCGAGCATTAACGACCGTATGGAAGTCTTCAATCCCTAGAGATTCCCGAGTGGAAGTGGGAACATATTACCATGGACTTCGTGACTAAGTTGCCCAAAATTCTTCGAGGTCACGATACCATTTTGGTGCATGTTGATCGGTTGACCAAGAGTGCTCACTTCTTGGCCATACGCGAAACCCTACTGATGGACAAGTTGGCGAAGCTTTACATCGATGAAGTGGTGTCAAGGCATGGGGTACCTTTATCTATAGTGTCGGATCGCGACAGTCGTTTTACTTCAAACTTTTGGGATGGCTTGCAGAAAGAGCTTGGCATGCGAGTTAAGTTGAGTACGGCTTACCATCCGCAAACCGACGGTCAAAGTGAAAGGACGATCCAAAAACTTGAATACATGTTAAGGTCTTGTGTTATTAACTTCGGGGGTAGTTGGGACTCTCATCTACCTTTGGTGGAGTTTGCTTACTATAATAGCTACCACTCGAGCATTGGAATGGCACCCTTTGAGGCCTTGTATGGACGAAAGTGCAGAACTCCTGTATGTTGACTCGAGGCGGGAGAGAAGCAGTTCGTCGGACCCGAAATTGTGCAAGAAACATCCGATAAGGTAAAAGGCATTCGGAAACGACTGAAAGCGGCTCAAGATCGGCAAAAGAGCTATGCCGATAAGAAGAGGTGACCGATAGAGTTTCAAGTAGGTGATCATGTGATACTCAAGGTGTCACCTTGGAAGGGCATTATCCGGTTCGAAAAACGTGGGAAGTTAAGCCCCCATTTCCTTGGACCATTCACGGTACTTAAGCGTGTGGGTCAACAAGCCTACCAATTGGAACTTCCACCAGAGATAAACGGTATTCACAATACGTTCGACATCTGTTATCTTCGAAAGTGTTTGGCAGAAGAGGAGAGTGTTATTCCTCTTTCGGAGATAAGAGTGGATGAGGGAAACCGTTGTGTAGAAGAATCCGAAGCCATTTTGGAGCGAAAGTCCAAGAAACTTCGCCACAAGGAAGTCACTATGCTCAAAATGCAATGGAAACATCATCGTGGGGCCAATGTGACATGGGAGCTGGAGGAGGACATGAAGCGAAGGTATCGTCACCAGTTCGTGTAGCTCAGATTTCAAGGACGAAGTCATGTCCAAGTTGGGGAGGATTGTAGCACCCCAAATTCTGGTTAAACAAAATATTCCCTTATATCTGTTATCACGTGTGGCACAATATTAAATCTTGGTTGTTGCCTAGAACTTTGTCTCGGTTAGAGGTTGTGTGTTGTCGCCGGAAAAGTGGAGACTGTGGCCAGTGCTCCGCGCGGTTCTCCGCACGGATGGAGTCGCGCCACCATCCACGCGGGGCCGACTCCAGTATTCCGTGCGGTTACTCGCGCAAGTCCATCTGTGCCAGCAACCGCGTGCGGCCCCTGTACGTCTTAAATGAAGAAATTCGGCCCCAAACCTCATTACTCTAAAATTTCTTCCCAAGAAACTCTCTCAACTTCTCCCTCTAAATTAAATCCTAACCTAGGGTTTCTTCAAACCCTATCTACCTCATTTATTGCTAAGAGTTAAGTGCATCAATCAAGGAGTCAAGCTAGAAGCATTAAACCACCATCTCCATTGTCATCTCCTCCAAAGAATCAAACTAGGGTTTTGGGTTTTCATCAAAAACCCACGTTGTGAGTTCATCTTTCTTATTAAATGTTTTTTTGCCTACATGAAAAACCTTTTCTTTTATACATAACTCTAAAACCTACATTTTTCTCTATTTTGTGTTCTTGAACTCTATGGGTCAAAATCTAGGGTTTTGATGCTAAAATGATTTTTCGTAATATGATGATCTAAAAAGTTAGTGGAATAATTTATTCATGGTATTATTGGAAGGTTAGACTTTGAGAAAGTTTATGGTATAAATGTGTTAACTAAACTTGGGTGTGGTGAATATTTGAATAATATGTCCTTGTGATGGATGGGATAAGTACACATGAGAAGTTATGCTATGTGTGTGTATTGGATTTTACCTTCTTATGGCTTGGTTTGTATGAAAATCATGTGCTTGGAATTTGTAGCAAAATATACAAATTGTTTATTGGTGAATCATGCTAGTCGAAATGGTGAGGTCCCAAGGTAAAGATCCATGAATAGGATTGAACTTGGTGATTCTTTGGGGTAAAGGCTCGGGTAGAGTGAACCCATATACATTGAACTAAAGATTCATGAATAGAGTTGATGCCGGTAAATAACCATTTCAACTAAATGCTCCACGTGGGTTGTGGCCTACTTTCGTGTTCTGCCGCAACTCATGGTGGAACGGGTCTCCCCCGTCTCGCATAAGGTTCAAATATTGGAGGATTCCCTCGTCATCGTTACTTTATCTATCGTTAACTGTTCACCAATGTATTACACTTATAATTTGGATGTATTCACTAGGCTCCAAGCCTAACACTTGTTTACTTTGGTGTTCATATCAAGTTCCGTTAGTCGGGGAAAGGTCAATCCTTGAGCGGAGAGTTGGGCCAACTTTTGGGGACATAGCATTTGACGATACATAGATCGTGCATTGATAGTTGTTGATATTTTTGGGAATAGATGACGGACACCCAAACATAATCTGAACTAGAATGTTTTAGATTAAATAGGTTGTCGGTCCTCATTTCATTCCATTTGGATTGTAAACGCTTATATTTTTCCTCATTTTTTTGGGATGATGTCAGTTGCGAAATTTTAATTCTTATAACATGTTCCAGGTTTAATTTCCCTTCGGTTTATAAATGTTGTATTACGAAAATTTCAAATTTTGAAATACCAAATTTTAGGGTGTTACATTTTCCGACGGATCACCAACGGATACATGAAAAATTAATAAAAAAGATAACATTTTAATGAATTACCGACGGATTTGTTTCGTCGATAAAATCTTTCTGGTTTATAGTGAGAATTGGGTGAACGCGACTCAACATCAAATGTTATAGAAAAAAGCTAAAAGAACTGTATCCTTTTTATGCAATATTTGGAATTAAGAAAAAAATAATGTGAAAAAAGGGTTAAATAGTTTTGATACTTGTCTCTTTTTTCTTAATTCTTGTGGTTAGGAATCTTTCTTAACAACTTTGAAATCCTACTTTACTTTGTATATATATTTAATTGGAGATATGTCTCTTGGTTGATATAAACAATTATTATCTTTATTTTTATAAATGAATGACGAGTTTTGATATTAACATATATCTTTAAAGTAATTCTATCATCATTTGACTTCGTTGAACTATTCTGTATGTATGATGACAGAGTAAATAAAATAAACTAAATGAATGGTGGAAATTAAACAATATGAAGATATTTTTATGTATACACTGTTTATATAATATAATCCATGGTTAATAATTAAGTAATATGACAATGAGTAGAAATTTGACCAACTAAGTTTGTTTGATGGATTTATTTATTGCAACTCTTATTTACTATAATTTTTATTATTTATATAACATATATATATGGGTAATAGTGGTAACAATGTTAGTAAAACTCTGAAAATGAGATTTAAACTTTGATAAATATAGAAATCATTCTTGCGGTTTTTATTTTATTTTGAAAGTGGTCTCTGATCATTAAATAAAGATTTTGATGAAAACATAAATGTGTTTTGCTCTAACTGAGAAAATAAATTAGAGTTAACGTTTAAAAACCACTTTCAGAACAAAATAAAAATCACAAGGATGATTTCTAGATTTATCAAAGTTCAGACTTTTCATTGAACCCAAGGACAAAAAAGTTGAAGTTTACTCATAAAATTATTTATATATTTGTATTCTATAGTAATTGAAATTTAAAAAAGATTATCAAACATTCAAACAACAAAAATATATTCAAACATTATTTATTCTTTTATAGTTGGTTTTCTTATTTAATATAAGATAATAATCCTCAAAACAAGGTCTCATCAACTTACTTGCATGCTTATGGGACAACAAAATGATCTAAATTAATTTAGGAGTGACCATAAAATAAAAAAAGTTAAATCAAATGAATTCAATAAATTTATATAAAGTAGGATTTTAAAAGGATAAGATAAATTAAAATTACTTATATTGTGATTTAATACAAATAACACTACAAGAAAAATCCTAATTAGTGACCAAAATTTTAGTGACTACTTATATTTTGGTCACTAATTATAATGTTAGTGACGATGACAAATGTCGTCATTATTTTTTGGTCACTAATATGAATTTTAGTGACAAAAAATAAATTTGGTTACTAAGTGGTCACTAATTCTTTAAGAATTTCTTTTACGACTTTGTGTTTCATGACAAAAAGTAATGGTCATTACATTGAAACGATTAGTGACAAAAAAATAGTGGTAACTAAATTGAATATGTTAGTTATAAAAAAATAGTGGTTACTAAGAGGTATTCGTTTGTTGTAGAATTGTAGTGACTTGAATGAGTTAATAACCAATAATAACCAAAAAATAGTGGTCACTAAATTGGAAGTGTTAGTGACCAACAAAAGGTAGTCATTATGTGATATTTATTAATCATGGAGTTGGAAGGGTTAAGTTAGTAACCAAAAAATGTTGGTCACTAAATTAAATGTGTTAGTGACTAAAAAAAGATGGTCACTAAATTGAAAGTGTTAGTGACCATCAAAAAGTTAGTCACCAAGTGGTATGTATTAATCATATAGTTGGAATGGTTAAGTTAGTGACCAAAAAAATGGTGGTCACTAAATGTAATGTGTTAGTGACTAAAAAATAGTGGTCACAAATTCAAGTGTTAATGACCAAAAAGTAGTGGTCACTTAATGGTATTAAATACTTAGATAATTGTAGTGAATTAGAAGGGTTAGTGACAAAAAGAATAGTGGTCACTATGTTGAAAAGGTTAGTGACCAAGAAATTGTGGTCACTAAGTTGGTAATGTTAGTAACTTAAAAATTGTGGTCACTAAGTAGTAAAATAGAGGTATAATTACAATAAATAGAAGTTCAGGGGGTTAAAAATGCCAACTTTTGCAAACTTCTTTAGAGACACACGGATCCTCTTTTGGCCCGACCCACCCCATGACCCATGTATGTAAAATTTTGTCCCCACCCGGTTTAAGGCATTTGGGTCATTTATTCGGTTTGCCTTCACTCGATCGTCAAAAAAACCCTAGCCCTAACCTCTCGAATTTTGTTCTGTCAAGTGCATTATCTCAAAGAGCCGATTCGAGCTTTCAAACAATCAATTTGTGCTCCCTCTCAACTCTCGATTTGATTTCTAGAATCAATCTAAGGTGTTGTGAATTGTTGATTCATTGATTCTAATTCAACGAATTTCCAAAAAGAAAGAGGGCATCGATTAAACAACTGATTGCGGTTTTGCAATTCAGTTGTTGATCAAAAATCCAGATACTCGCAAATTCTTTTCCTACCTATGTAAGTACTGTTATTCACTTTGTAGCAATATAGGAACAAATCTCTAATCCTCTTTGTGTAAGTACTGTTATTCACTTTATGTTCCTCTTTGTAGCAATATTTTGAATTTGTGGCTGATTAGCTGTTACTTTGTTGTTCATATTTTGAATTTTTTGTTCAAATGATTGTAAAACCAGCAGATGCACAGGGTTGTTGGAATAGGAGCATAATAGTAGCCAACATAAAGAAGTAGCAGAAGTAGGAATTGATCATATAGAAGGCCATCAATTCAATTCCCCACCACTTTGAGGTCCATTTTTAACTATTTCTCTTTTTTTACTATGTGTATCTCTTTGAAGTGATTTATTTTAGTTTCCAACTCTGTTATTTCTTTATTTTAGTTTTAGTTATCAGTAACAAGTGAGCAAAGTCTGTCCATGCATCTTTTTCACTCCTCTCGATTTTTGACCGAGTGCTGGAATGACCTCTTCAATTCAAGCATGTGTTACTGGTTTTTGTCAACTCTTACTGAATTGGTTCGAGCATTCTAATACTTTTCTTTTTGGTGCTTGCAGTGTTGCTCTTACTCAAACAGGAAACAGTTGCACCTTGGTAGTCAGGAGGTAATGTTGGAATGATAATTAGTTTATTTTCTTATCCTGCTGCATTTTATATTTTGTCGATGTCATACTAAACAACAACAAAAAACTTGTTGGACTACATTCAAGCCATTTTTCTCATGTTGGGATGATAATTAGTGTTCATTCTTTACTTACTGTGTTCTGTTAATCAAATGTTTTTAAATTAATGAAACAATATACAAGTTTTCCGCTTCCCTTGCTTGTTACTTTTTTGAAATGGTTTAACATATAAGGCAATAAAGAAGAGAACCTTCAGCTAATCTAGTTTCCTCAATGCTCTAATACCCTCCCTAAAGACTGCGCCTTCAGGCCAATTTAATCTTGATTGTCTGTAAGTACTTTTTCGTACCCGGCCGTGATAATGTTTTTTTCTTTATTATCAACATGCATATACTGAATGAATTTAAAGCAACACAAGCTATATCATGTTACAGCGGTTTTAATAGTTTTTGTTTTTCACTTATGTATTAAAATAATGAAAACCGGAGAAAGAGAAATGTCTTGGAACCATACACATTCTCAAAAAACTATTCATAGAAATCAGTAAATGTCAGTTACGTATAGCAAACTTGATTTTAACCCCTTCATGACTTACAGATTAGTTTCTTGAAGAAATAAAAGCAAGAATATTTGACTTTGATGAGCTTTAGATATCAAACCCAATAGAACATATTTTTTGTAATGCCATGAAGAGAGCTTAAAGTTTAATCTTTTGCTGTGATGACATCAAAGTAAGAAAGCTTAAAGTTTTATGTTAGTACCTAAGCTATGTGTGGTTTTTATTGTCTCACATATGCCTTGTACATAAATATAAGCATGTTGTTGGGTTTCTTTGATTTTTTTCCTTTGATGGTTTTGATTTTGGTTCTGCCATTTTTATGATTACTGTTTGCACAAAGTTAGAACATGAATTTTGTTTAAACATGAATTTTGGGTTTTTTGGTTAATTATGAGTTGCAATAAGTGAATCATGTGTGTCCCACAATCAGTATATATCAAGATATTAACAACGAATTATCAATTGAAACACTCTGTTATTGATTTCAAATCCACAGTATACAAACTCTCTCTAACTCTCAAGAACACGCACACTGCAATCTCTCTGAAAGTGTTACCACCCTCACAACAAGGAACCAACCTATTTATACAAAGAAGCTACTTCTCGCTAAACACTGTTCATGCACAAAACAGAAACGCGCAAACAACTAAAAACAGAAAAATTACAAATGTTGACTTTGACTTTTTATTACACAAGACTTTGATTTTTGATGAGAGTTGACTTTCCAGCTTTGACTTCTATCTTCAGATATATTGATCTTGTATCCAACAGATTTATGCTCTAACAATCTCCCCCTTTGGATTCAAGATCATCACAAAAAGATTTAGCAAATCAATCTTCCCCTTTAGTTGCATCTTTCCTTTAAGCATAATCTGAATAAAGATCTTTCTCTTTTGGTTGATCTTTAACTTTAATCTCCCCAAAGTTTATCTTCAAGAAATACCAACAATCTTCAATAATCTCTTCTGAATGATCACAAGACTCTTTCAGACTTCGGGAAAGAAATTATCTTTAGGTTTAGCACGAAATGCTTCATCAAACAGTCTTCAAAAAAAAATTCTTCAAAATCAGCATATCTTCATAAATCTTTTCAAACTTTCAAACTTTGTCATCTTCAAATCTTTTAACTTTGAAATTTCTGACTTGGACATTTCTTTAAAATCATCTCCCCCTTTTTGATGAATAGAGCATCTGGTTCATCAAAACTTTGTCAAGAAATGTCACTGAAATTATGTTCTGACCATTGATCTGTCAAACTGAGCCTCTGATTCGTTGTCAATTCGAATAATGTATTCATACAGATCTTTTCAAATCTAGACAAAATAGGAATGTAACACCTAAATCAACATATGAACCATTTAAAATGCCTGTTAGTAACACGAAGTTATTGTATGTAAAGGATATACATAGTAAAGGATCTTTTTGATGTTCACTCCCCCAGGGCTTCCATCCAATCATCGAAACACCACAAAGGAAATTTCTATGAATGTTATGACAAGAAAACAAATTCCTTGTATGTTCGTGCAAAGGTAGAAAGAATTAAGCACGGATGATTGCTTTTTAAGGCTCAACATTGTGTAAACCACTGAGACAACAGTAGATAAACACAGACTCAATGTGCATGATTAAAGTGCGAAGGTGGGGCAGACTTCCTTCTTTTTCAATATCCAGATTTTCCAAATGAAAATCAGATAGATTATGTGTTGTGTCCCCAGAAAAATATGAAACATTTTCTTTTCAAGAAAAAAATGAGTGGCTGGTGGGGTTTTAAACAAGAGTTGGCATGGGCTAGTTGCCTGTTTCAATAATGTTCACCAAAGAAATGTGAAACATTAGTAATGTGGTTGCCCGACTCAGAAAGTAGTTGGTGCAGAGTTTAATATTCTTTTACTCTGATCTCACACCCTCTTTCTTTTAATCATTAAGCTCACATCTAACCAAACTCTCTTTTCCATTTTACCTCAACGCACAACCCACACTCATTTCTTTTTGACTCCTCACACTCAATTACTAAGGATTAACTTCTTGGGTAGGAAACACTGGTAATCGTGAATCCATAGAAGTTGCATTTAAGTCCTAGCACAAAGAACCCATATTTTTCCTATGAAGCAAATGTTGCTCAATATGATTTAACTAGAACAGTTAAAGCTCAAATACAAGTCAGATATTTGTATGCTCAGAATATAATCATGAAGATATGAGCATTTTAAACATTGAAGATATTTCAAACAAGTATATTGAAAGAATGAACATGAATGCAAGAAACTTGTTTGAAAATCTGACATTGTATGAAATGATCAGAAATGATATGATTTAGCAAATAAAGCTTATGGTCAACAATAACAGATATGTGTCTATACGAACCAAGATATAGACAAGCCTTGAAATGAACGTTTCGAAATGAAATTACGCACAAAATTCATTGAAGTGCAAGTGGGGTGTCTTACCATCGAAAAATATATTTCAAATTTGAGACATGGTAAGAAAAAGTTGAACAAGAAATCAAACCGGTGTGTGTGAATACTTGAAAGTATATAGAAAAGACAATACACAATTATTTATCTTTGGAAACACACGGTTTGTAATTATGTAAGCACAAATAAATCTTGAAAACATTTAAAATCACACTTCCAATTCATGAAATCTATTTACAAATCGGGAAGTGGTTTGAACATTTAAGAACATGTTTTTCTATGATTGAAAGTTGTCCTTCTTTCAACCATATATGAGATTAAGATAAGAAATTAACCTTTTCGCTTCGTCTTAAATCTCATGAAGTCAGCTGAGGTCATAAAGATATGATCTTGATAGCTTCTCTCAATCTGCACAAGTCTCAAAGTCATGTCAAAGCAACTTTATTCACAAGCTTATTCAAAATTAAAAGACATAAAGCAATAAAACGATTAAAGTACGAGTTTTGATATGAAATAATCATAAATCATATCCTTACTCCTTTGACTTGTAAACTCCCCCTAAATTCATGCATCACAAAAATTTATTAGTTAAATTCTATAAACTCCCCCTCAAAATAATGTTGATCATCTTATAAGTTTGTCTCACTCCCCCTGAGATCATAAACAAATATGTTAAAGTGCAGATATCCTTTCAGAAATAATTATAAAGAAATGATGAAAAATTACAATAAAAGAAACTTTAATAGGTAATTACTGATTAGACTTTGAGATTTAGCATACCAAGCTTAGATACAAGAAAATTACTTATCTTTTATAAAATGATACCTGACATAAATGTGATTTGTTTTAGTGTGTTGCACAGGATTAGCTGATATGGAGATAGCGCTCTTCGAGTCACAATAGATCGGTATTTTGTCAAACTTGAATCCATAGTCTCGAAGTTGTGTACGCATCCACAAGACCTGAGAGCAGCAACTAGCAGCAGCTACATACTCTGCTTCTGCAGTCGATGTGGAAACACATAATTGTTTCTTTGACGCCCAACTAACGAGCTTGTCTCCAAGAAATTGAATGTGACCTGAAGTGCTCTTCCTATTCAGCATGCACCCTGCATGATCTGCGTCTTTTGAAAAACCTGACTTGACCAAGAATTGAGATAGAACATCATACCAGGCGCGAGGGGCTTGTTTCAGACCATACAGAGCTTTATCCAAGATGTAGACGTGATGTGGCTTATCTGGATTTACAAACCCTTCTGGTTGAGACACGTAGACTTCCTCCTTAAGAATGCCATTTAGAAAGGTCGTTTTCACGTCCATCTGGTAGACTGTGAAGTTCTTGTGAGCTGCGTAGGCTAGAAAGATACGGATTGACTCTATACGCGCTACTGGAGCATACGTCTCATCGTAATCGATGCCTTCCTCTTGCCTATATCCCTTGGCAACAAGTCTTGCTTTGTTCCTTATAACAATACCATCTTCGTCCTTCTTGTTTTTGAATACCCATTTAGTTCCTATCACGATCTTTCCTTCTGGTTTTGGAACTAATCTCCAGACCTTCAGGGCTTCAAACTGATTTAACTCTTCTTGCATAGCAGACACCCAATCCGAATCAGCAAGAGCTTCTGATACTCGAGTAGGCTCTATTTTGCTGAGGAATAAGTCATGCAGACACTGGTTTAAAGTTGCTGACCTAGTTTACACTGGTTTGTTGAGATCTCCAATTACTTGGTGTAAAGGGTGCTCTTTCGTCCATCGATGTTCGTAAGGGAGTGGAGTAGACGAAGATTGATCATGGTTATCATCTAAAAATCCACTATCAACATCTTCATTTTGTACAGTAGGAGGGAGTTGTTCAGTTGAATGAAGTGATGCAGAAGTTTCAGTAGGAACAGCTTGTTCAGTCTGTTGATCTGTCCTTATCATACACCTTACTGATGCAGTAACTTCTGATTCTTCATTAACAGATTCAGCTTCAACTGAAGGAGTATGTGTTTGAACTTGAGCTTCTATCTGAACCGGGGGTAAAAGTTCAGTTGAAACATCTAAAGCAGTTGTAGGATTTGTCATTGAATCATCAGACCTGTCAACCACAACAGAATTAGGAAATTTAGATCCTAGAAACTCATCATAGAAAAATTCAAACAACAAATCTAAATCAGATAAATGAGTATTAGACGATGATGCTTCATCTGATTTTTTCTTTGCAGGTTCTGGATTGATCTTTCCAGAAGCTAGAACTCTAGTTATCACGGGTTCTGAACTGACTTGTTCAGAAGCCATCTCTTCATCAAATGTAACGTTGACGCTCTCGACTACTGTCTTTGACTTCTTCAGATAGACTCGATATGCAGCAGATGTAGAAGAATAACCAATGAAGATGCCCTCATCCGCCTTAGCACTGAACTTGTTCAGACTCTCTCTGTCGTTAAGCACAAAACACTTACAACCAAAAACATGAAAATATTTAATGGTTGGTGTTCGGTTGTTGATCAAAGCATACGGAGTCTTTTGAAATCGACGGTGTATCATGGAACGGTTTTGTGTGTAGCACGCAGTCGAAATAGCTTCTACCCACTGAAATAGAGGTAAGTCAGATTGGTTGATCATAGTGCGAGCAGCCTCGACTAGCGTTCGATTTCGCCTTTCGACTGCTCCATTCTATTCGGGCGTACGAGCAACAGAGTATTGATGTGATATCCCGACCGATTCGAGATATTCTTCAACAGTTCTGTTCTTGAACTTTGTGCCGTTATCAGATCTGAGAAGCTTGATTGGTTTCTGTAGATTCAACTGGGGTCGTCTTCAGAAATGTAATGAGTACTTTGGGCGTCTCATCTTTTGATCGTAGAAATTTGACCCACGTGTATCGCAAATAGTCGTCCACGATAACCAACACATATTTCTTTCCGCCTAAGCTTTGTGTTCGCATCGGACCACAAAGATCCATATGCAACAACTCTAACGGAGAACTGGTACTTGGTTCAGGCTTCGGTTTATGTGGAGCTCTCTTCATCTTCCCTTTTTCACATGCTACACATAAGTGTTCTTTTTCATATCTTGGCTCCGAAAGTCCATTCACAAATCTTCCTTTGACCAGCTTGTTTATGTAACGAAAGTTCAGGTGTGATAGTCGTCGGTGCCAAAGCCAACTTTGATGCATCGAGGCTTTTGTCAGTAAGCAAACCTGATTGTCATTCTGTACCTTTGAAAGATTGATGGTGTAGATATTTGTCTTTCGATTGCCAACTAAGAGTTCTATGCCGTCTTCAGTACGAACCGAACATCTCTTAGCTTTGAAGTTGACCTCTAACCCTTTATCACAGAATTAACCAATACTAAACAAGTTGTGCCCTAAGCCTTCGACATAGCTCACCTTCCTAATCGTTATGTTGTCTTGAATGATGTCACCATATCCTAAGATCGGTGAAAACTGGTCGTTCCCAAATCGAACATTGCCGCTGAATAAAGCTTTCTGCCCGGTCATATACTTGGAACAGCCGCTATCCAAGTACCACATATGTCGGGTCTGCAAGAGAAATCAGGAAACAATAATTTTAGGTACCCATTTAAAAACGGGTCCTAACAGATTAACACATTATTTTGGCATCCATTTGAATATGGATCCTCTTTTCTTTTGAAAACTTTTGATGTAGAAGAATAAACATGATATGATCCAAACCAATTATTAGAATTATGATGATAAGCAAAATCATTCCACTGATAAGGATAAGATTTAGTAGGAGGAGGAGATAATCGGAACAATTGCTTATTAGAATATCGCTTGTAATCAGTTACAAGGTTTTTATTTGTTGAAGCAATAGAACCAACTACATCACACATACTACTAGTTGATCTATTACAAGAACTATCAGTAATTGATTCTGCCTTCTCATCACTCTTCCTTTTAGGTCGCCATTCAGATCTCTCTTTTGACCTTTTCTTTCTTACATCTGAAACAAAGAATTTAGATTTATTAGGAAAATCAGATTTCTGAAATTGATTTTTCTTGTGTTTACCAGTGTATTTCTGTTTCTGTAATCGTTGTTTCTTATGTTTCTTACCCTGAGCATAGTAATCAGCAGTTACAAAAACTGATTCACCAACCTTATTTGATGATTCGCCTTTTTCATGAACACTAGGTAAAGCTTGTCCATTTATCACAAAAGTAGAATGATTTGGAAGTGGAGCATTAAAGTCAAACATATCAATTTCCTTTATGCACCCTTCATCAGAATTTAGGAAATCATTTGCAGACTCAAATAAATCATCAAAATCAGTCTAAGAAGTTTGAAGTACTTTAGAAGATGGAGAACACTCTTTAGATTTATAATGAAAATTTGTATTCTTCAACACAATAGAAAATACATCTTGTGTTATATCATTCAAAATTCTTTCATCAGATAAAATATTTTCTAACTCAATTATTTTGCTTTCTAAGATGAGTGGAGGTACATAAATTTTAGCTTGAACAGGTTTTGCCTCCATCTCAGTAGAAGAATAGCTAGCAAAATAATCATTTGAAAGAAATTTTGATGTTTTAGAAAGATAACTATCATTCAGTCTTTCATAACAGAATGGTAGTTGCATTTTCTTTAAATTCATTCTTTTCTCATCTTCTTTGTCCTCAACTTCTTTTGATGATTTGGTGATAAATTTGGGTTTCAAATGATGATATTTATCAGCATCATACATATAATTTGCATTATATAATGCTGGTTGTTTTCTGATAGCTTTTTCTAAGTAATGAGGATTATCATAACCGAGTCCCCATTTTTCTTTAACATCAGCTTCTTCATCAGGTGTATTCAGGAAAATAGTTTGATCTGTTTGGCCGCTAAGATATAATTCTGCTTCCAAACTATTTACCTTTTGCTCAAAAGTCTTGTTCTCAACCTGCAATTTAAAAGCTTTTAGTACACATTCTTGTTTTTCAGAATCAGACTTAGACAATTGTTTTTCAATATCAGAAATTTTTCTTTCAAAACAATCTTTTTCATTTTTAAAAACAGAAGCAGATTTGCATAGAGAATCAATTAAATCTTTATTCCCAATAACTGATTTATTGAGTTCAAAGATCTGTTGATTTCTCCTAGCAACTCTGTCTTTTTCCTTTTCCAGTTTGATTTGAAGGTCTTGAAGTTCAACCATCATGGCTTCCATTTTAGTTATGAAATCATTTTCAGTTAAGTTTATTACCTCATCAGCAGTCTCATCATCAGAATCATCATCTTTCACTTCTTTACCCATCAAGCATAAGTGAGTTGACTCGTCTTGTTCTTCCTCCACATCAGAATGATCCAACCAGAATTCGTCTTATGCCATTAATGCTTTGCTTGTTTCCTGTTGCTTGGCCAATAGTATTTTGTTCTTATAGTACTCTGAGTTGCGAACCTTCGTCTTTCGACAATCTTTAGCATAATGTCCAATCTTGCCACAATTGTAGCATTTAATCAGATCATTAGCAGGCTTCTCAGTACTGGTGTAATCATTCACATATTTCTTCTTTTCTTCCTGCTTCTTCTCAACATTTTTATTTCCTTCAACTCTTTCTCTATGCTCGTGGTTCTTTGAGCTTGATGAAGAATACCTCTGAGAATTTGATTCCGGCTTCTTGTAGAACTTCTTCTGGAATGCTCGGGTCAGTAACAACATTGCTTGCTTAAGACTCTCTCCACCATCTCCATCAGATTCTGATTCTGATTCAGAACTGGTAATGACTTTCTTCTTCTTTTTCTTTTCTTTCTCTTTTTCTCCAGCCACAAGTGCAATGGAATCAGTAACCTTTTCAACTTTCTTCTTCTCACTTCTTTTCTCTTCTACCTCTTCTTCATTCTATCTCAACGTTTCATAAACCTCATGTAACGGAATGTCACTCAAATCCTTCATTTGTTTCATTCGGCGAGTGTGCTTTTTCCAATTCTGTTGCAAGATGCTAAGAAACTTGATGTTGTTCTCTATTTGATCCTTCTTGACCTTGTTCTTCGAGAGTTCATTCAAGAGTAGAACAAATCTTTCATAAGTCTCTTCCAAGCTTTCATTGTATTTTGCTTTGAACTCTTCGTACCTGTTGATACAGTTAGCTACTTTCATTTGGTTCCCAACCTTTGAACCCATCATCATCTTCTGAAGTTTATCCCACATAGATTTGGCACTTTCCTTGTAGCTTTCTATTTTCACATATATCTCATTGGTCATGCTTTGTAAAAGCAAAGATCTGGCTTGTTTATCAGTATCAAACCGTTTCTTCTAATCTTCAGTAAATTGGGCATACTCTTTATTTACTCTCCGTGTGTTCTGAACTCCATCTGAGTCATAACCTTCAGCAAGAATCTCCTCACTAGGAACTTTCATTGGTCCTTTTGTAATAGACAAAAGAATGTTTTCTCCATTGACATGTCGGTCTATAAAGTCAAGAAAACGATCTTTCCACTGTTCGTACTCCCCTTTGAACAAAACGGGGGGTTGACATCTGTCCCGATAGAAAGAGCGTCCTTTGAGGTCATCTTGAAATATACTGCTTACTGATCGTCAAAATTCAAAAAAAAAACACAAACTGGATCTACAAAAATCAAACTCAGTTACATTGCAGAAAAGTTCAGAAAAAAATTCTAAGTATGGAACTCACATACCAAAGAAACCCAAAGAAACTCGCTAAAGCCTGCGTGCGAGTTTAAGGAACGCGCACGACAAAGAATCTTTTCACACAAAGAGATGTGCGAGTTTTATGCTTCACGCACAAAGAAGCTAGCATGAACTTCACTTCGCGCAAGATGGGTTATGCGAGTTTGAGATTCGTGCACACCAAAGCTTGCGCGTTTTCTCACTTCGCGTACGACCTTGCGAGTTCGAGACTTAGAAAAATTTCGAAAAAGAGAAACTCGCTAAATGCAAACGCGCAAGCACAGGGTCTTGCGAGTTTTGGACTTAGAAAAAAAATTCAACAAAAACACTTCGCGCTAAACCAAAACGCGCACGACACACTTCTCACAACTTTTTACTTCGCGCACAATGAAGAACAGGAACAGTAACAACTCGCACCTAGGGTTATGCGAGTTTTAGCTTCTCGCACGACACTTTTTGCGAGTTTTACACTTCTATTTCAACACACTGTAGCTTGCGAGTTCTTCAAGGCTTGCGAGTTCTTCCTTCTGCGAGTTCTTCCTTTGCGCGAAACTCAGATCTAGCGAGTTCTTCAGTTTGATCGATTTTTCTTCTCTGATTCGATTGAAATCTTGATCAATTGACTCGATTCTTTGCAAGGATCCTCGAAATCAATATACGAGTCGATTACAATACATGAACTATCAAAACAAACACAAATCGATACATTTGATTCGATTTACAGTGCTTTAAAAACTTCGAACAAAAATACTTTCTAAATCCAAAATTCACCCTTAATCTGAGTGAATTAGCCTAAATGACCTGAATACAAACTGTTCTAATTACCCAATCGATTCAATTACAATCAAAGTTATGATCAAAACAACACTAGATCGAAAAGATCACACGTAACAGTCCATATAAACGAGTTCAACCAAAAATGATTCAAAAATCGAAATTAGATCCTTGTTTCTGAATTCTGATTTGCTCTGATACCAATTGTGAGTCCCATAATCAGTATATATCAAGATATTAACAACGAATTATCAATTGAAACACTCTGTTATTGATTTCAAATCCACAGTATACAAACTTTCTCTCTAACTCTCAAGAACACGCACACTGCAATCTCTCTGAAAATGTTACCACCCTCACAACAAGGAACCAACCTATTTATACAAAGAAGCTACTTCTCGCTAAACACTGTTCACGCACAAAACAGAAACGCGCAAACAACTAAAAACAGAAAAATTACAAATGTTGACTTTGACTTTTTATTACACAAGACTTTGACTTTTGATGAGAGTTGACTTTCCAGCTTTGACTTCTATCTTCAGATATATTGATCTTGTATCCAACAGATTTGTGCTCTAACAAACCATTATTAAATAATCTAAGAACAACAAAAACTTTCCTAATCTTTGGTCAATCAACCATTATAAACTTTAAATTTTAAAACATTCATAAACTTAATACCCTCAATTTACAAAAAAAAATTGGCATCCCGCTGCATTGCGCGGGTAGCCAACTAGTGAATATACAAACCAGAAAGCATCTTTATTACTTGCACCCTTGCATACTTTACATTCAACCGAGCCCGTTTCTAGTTTCATCTTCTCATCACTACAGAAAACACATTTTGTGACACCTATTCATGAGATCAGACTTAAAGTAAAGAACGAATATAAACACTACCTAGTTATGTGTTTACTACAGAAAACACATTTTTATATATGTTTACCCCTTTAAGTCATTTTTACATCATGTTGCATGGAATCCTTTATCGGAGCTTCCTATCTTGGCAGTCTCCATGTAAGACCACCGATGCATTAATATGGGCAGCAATTGTGGTTATCACATGTTAGTATCAATTTTTCTTGTTAGTTATTGATTTTGTTGAGGTCTTATTGCATTCATGTTAGTACCAGAATGATCACTGTTGATAACTGTACTATTTGTTTGTTTTCTGTTACTTTCCTTTTTCTTTTTATTTATTTGAGCTTATTGAAATGCAGTGTCGACTCAGGGACTGTGGCAGGTGCTCGAGAGGCCTTTCTCTATGGTTTACCATCTGTCTCAATATCATATGATTGGTATGTAAACTTCTTCATGATAGATATGTTGATATTACAATAAAAATTAGCTCTTGACCCTTCTTTGCATGTGTTCAATAGAGGAGATGGTTAGCACGAATTCAAAAGGGAAACGAGATTAACATGTGTTGCTTGTTTATTGCATATTCAAGTTGTGTGTAAAATCAATCGATGTTGATCATTAACATAGTTCCAAATTATTATTATTATTTTGTTATATTGTGTTATCATTCTTATACGTTTGAAACTAACATATATGACAATGAACTCAAAGTGATATTTGGACGCTCAAGGTATAAGGATTTTCGATACTTCTGTTACGTTTAAATGATCATCATTGTTAAGTATTTGGTTTAAATGATAGGTTCGTTTAAAAGATGTTGGGTATAGTAAGGTCCAGGATTGTAAAGTAGATAGTTATGTTGTAATGTTTGACCAATTGAGTGCGCGACTCTGTGTTTTGGTATTAATAATATGCTTATGAAAATCGCTTTCCGCTTTACTTGAAATGTTTTTATATAATTGTGTTTATATGGTGTTCGATCTCAAGGAATGCAACACTCCACGCGCATGTACGCAAATGGGGGTGTCACAAAAAACAGATGATGATCTTCATTATTAACTCAGAGTTATTGACAGGGTTGGGGGTACCAGCAGTATCAACGACTATACACCGGCTGCGAAAGCTTGTTTACCCATTATAAGTGTCGTTCTTGTTGATATTAAGAATAAAACCTATCCGCAAAAATGTTTTCTGAATGTAGATTTGCCCACAGATCTTCGGAATCACAAGGTGAGTTTCATATATTCCTATAAAAAGTTGTTCATAAAGAATCATAAGTGAAAGACTCTTGATATCCCTGGCATCTTCTTTTGCAATAACAATTATAGTAGAAATTAGTAGGTTTTCATTGTTATAAATCAGTAGGTTTTATTTTTAATGCAATAACAATTATAGTAGAAATTAGTGACTATTTTTTTTCTTCACATTTTATAATTAGTGACCACTTTTTTTTTGTCACTAACAACTATTAACGCTAGTGACCACATATTTGGTCACTAATGGATGCTAATGGACTTTAACGGAGCCGTTATCTTGAACTCAATTAGTGACCTATTTTGTGTTGGTCACTAATTTAATCAAGTTAGTGACGACTTTCACCTTTTAGTGACGATATTTAGTGACCAAATTAGTCGTTACAAACAATACTAGACCACTCTATTTTTGTCACTAATTAGTGACCATTTTCGTATTTGGTCACTAACGCAAATTAGTGACGGACCTTGACGAAAACTGACCACCCAAGTTTTTCTCACTAAAATGCATCAGTGACCACTTTTATGTTGTTAGTGACCAATTTTATGTTGTTAGTGACCAAATTTTTTTCGTCACTTAATAACAATTTCCTTGTAGTGTAATTAAAATTTAAAATAGATTATTACACATTCAAGAAACAAATATATTCAAAACATTATTTGTTTTATTAGAGTAAATCATCTTATTCAATATAAAATAATTATTTTCAAAATGCAAGATATAATGTTGGATTCTCGTAAAACCAACATATTTTTATGAGAGCACAAAATAACATTGAATCTTTATAAGAAAATACTGTGAAGATTCCTTCATAGTATATGTATTTCGTTGTGAAGGTTCAATGTTATTTTGGATCTCATGAAAAAGTTGGTCTCACATAATTCCAACTCATCTTAATTATGAGACAAAATGATCTCAATAATTTTTTTTTGAACGGCAGATAACACACACGTTCCCTCGGTATCCGGGCATCCGAGGGCAGCACCGACTAATCCGCGGCGACCCGGCCCAGCCCTTTGGACTGGACCCGCCCAGGCACCGACTAAGCCCGGCCCAAGGACCGAACCCGCAACCCATAGACTGGTTGCCCGGAAACCTGGACCCGAGCCGATCCGAAGGCCGACCCAGAGTCTGGGATGCTCATGCGCCCAAAGCTTCCCCCTAGACTCGAACCCGGGTAGCCTGGGATACCATCCACAGTCCCTCCGGGGTGTTACCGAGTTTCAGGTTACCATTCAGGCAAGACATGATTTGCTCAAAATGATCTCAATTGAGGAGAGTTTGTCCCATAAGTTAAGATCAAATATATAAACTCAATAAATCCTAACCGAAGCAATGTCCAAGAATGATATATAGAATATGCACATACATCGTCACATCTATATGTTCATAAAGAGCAAGAGAACTCGTCCAACATAAATCGAAACGTGAAATAATCGTTTTATTTCTATAAAGAAAAAGACTCCTCATCCGGAGCTTGAACCTTTATCTAAAACGAAAAAACCAAGCCCTCGATATCATGGGTAGGATGATGACATGTAAAAAGAGTAATTAATCAATGATATATCATTTGACTCCAAAAAGGTTTCAAATGTATAAGCTTACTCTTAAAAAAATGATATTGAGGGAGAGGAATCAATCAATCCGGCTATAAATACAAATCATCTGTCTTCATGCAATAAACCAATCTGTTTTCCACCAATCAACATTTCATTTTATTGGAGTTAGATCGATGATGATTTGTACTAGATCTTCACCTCCATTTTCGATCGTCTTTCAATCTCTTTCTGCATTACATACATCTCCTAGCAAGGCTTTGATCCAGATGGGTTGTTTGATTTCACTTAATTAATTAATTAATAGGGTTTGCACCGCCGGGAAGAACCGCCGAACATCTGATCCATAACGACGATGAGGGCCATGGCAACGCTGCAATCCATCCCAGGCTGTACAACCAGCCGGAAAACATCTCCGCCGAAGCCAATCCCTCCCACCGCCTCCTTCCGCTTGATCTCAGCCATGCACCGCCGTTTGTCGTCATACACCACGCAGCACCTCTGCGTGTAAGAGCCTTCGATCGCATAGGCCACGTTGTTGTTACTTTTCTTTGCGGAGCTCACGTGAGCCAGTGATTTGGGGTTCAAAAAGTTGACGTGTTTCGTCACCGAGAAACGAGGATTCACCGCCGTATCTCCGTCGTACACTAGCCAACTGTCGGCAAGGCTTAACCTCTAACGAAATATTGAATCAAGCATTTAGTCAGAACTGGATCGTCAATCCAATTATATTTAAGAAGAAAAAAATATATTCATAATTATTAAGAGAAATATATATATACCTTGCGGCGGATGGTGAGGAGAGAGCGGCCGGAGGCGTCCATGAGAACAACCTCCGCCTTGTTGGCGGCGGCGTAGTTGTCGACTCGAAAGACGAGATTCCCCTTGGTGTCGAAGACGGTAAATCCGTCACAACTGAAGAGCAATGATTTCTTCCAAACGGTAAGAACGGCGGCGTTGCTGCTGGATTCAGTGGAGAAGCGGTGGCGATCGGAAGAAAGGGGAGGAGGAACGACGGCTTTAGGGTACACTTTCGTCATTACGTGATTAAGTTTGCCTCTTTTGTGTGTATGTGTATGTGTATGTGTGTGTGTGTGTGTAAAATTTGAATATATAGAGAGACAGGTAGTTGATGCCAATTTGCCAAGGGTATGGACGCCGTCTTATACCCTGAGATTATGATGTTTGTAAAATGACGAAAATACCCTGTTAAAGAGGAAAGGAGAGTGGGTGATAGTGTCAAAACGCGTGATTGACATTCCTATAAAACTGGAATATTTCATTAAAATTGCGGCTTTGGTGCTTATATTTCTTTAGGGATCATTGAATTAAATTTAAAAAAATGAAAATAGAAAATGAAATTTAGTACGATTTGTTTGATATTGATATATGTTGATTCTCTTTTGGTCAAACAATCTCTCAATTGGTTTCTTCTCCTTCTCAATTTGGATGTTTGCTTGCCAACGAATGATTAATTCATTCATTTCAAATATATGTTTTTTAATGGTTAAGATTTAAATTTATTTTCTAATAATTATCGATAGCAATTCTTTCAAAAGTAGTTAACTATTAACTTTATAGAATTAGTTAAGATATAAGTAATTCCCCATAATTATTAAAAAAACAAGGGACTCATATATGCCACTCCAAGCAATTAATTGAGTTGTATATAGATAAAAAAATATGTATTCTAATTCTTTTTTGGAAAGGGTATCATGGGCCTATGACTCAGACTAATCCCTGGCAATTAGGGTCTTTGGCCCAGCTGCTAAAATGTGCAGCCCTGAGTTTATCCTCAGTGGCCACAAGTGCTGCTAGTGGGGCTCGAACCCGGGTTGAGTGTTATGAACTCCCCAAGCCTTTACCACCACACCACAACCCTTGTGGTTATGTATTCTAATTCATTGATATATATTTCAACTGTAAACTTATACGTTGGTTATGTATCAATTATTATTGTTAGATGGAACGTGATTTTATATTTTTGTACCCATTTTTCATTACTTTTTCTTTTAGACAAAATGGTAGAAATTTGTTTGTGAAACGATTATATTTCAGGCATAACTTCTAAAATATATAGACATCTTATTCTTACAATTCTTTAGAAAGGCAAACAAAATTTATTAGATCACGAGGAAAAAACACAGTACAATATTGAGAGCTTATGTGTAACACCCTAAAATTTGAAAGGAATTTAAAACTTAAAAATTTCGACAATACGACGTTTATAAATTGAAAGAAATTAAACCTGGAAGGATGACGTAAGTTTGACATTCTTAAAATGTAACCACCCAAAAAGGAGAAAGGTGTAACAGCGTTTACATCATATAAATGAAATTGATAATTTGACAACCTACTAATCTAAACCTTCCTAGCTTAGATTACAGATGAGTGTCGTCATCAATTTACCAAAAGCTTCTATAATGGTATGTACGACAACTCTCCAAAAGTGATCTATTCCCAAAAGTTTTGCCTTCTAGAGGACTCAATTCTTCTCTCAAGACCTTGCCACCCCGCCGCTATGAGAACCTTTCTCCTCTCAAGACCTTGCCACCCCGCCGCTATGAGAACCTGATATACACATCATTTTAAGAAAAAAATGTTAACCTTGGAGCCTAGTGAGAACAACCAGTAAGTATGAAATTGTGAAAACCAAAGCATAGATAAATAACTTTAAAAAGATCAATCCCAATAAAAATGCATATAATTTAACCTTCAATACTTGATTACCCTTATGTAAGACGGGGGAGACCTGTTCCACCATAGGTTGTGACGGAACACAAAAGTAAGCCACAACACATACGGTTCCCACATCAAAGATGGATATTTACCGGCATCAACTATATCCAAGTCTTTAGCCGTTTGAACATCAACTCTATCCAAGTCTTTAGTTCAATATAAATATGGGTTCAACTCTATCCAAGTCTTTAGCCCAAAGAATCCCAAGTTCAACCCTATCCAGATCTTTACCTTGAAATCTCACAATTCTTGATATTCCGTACAATACAATAATCACCACTCATACTTAGCATCAAACCCAAGCATACAAGTAATATATAAGATTACTTTACCATCACCACATAAGTTCAACTATTATGCCTATGGATCCATTACACATTAGTTCAACATAACCACTTGATTTTCATGCCAAATTACCACCTTTTATACGATAAATACTTTTAAACAAATGAGACCAAAGATACATGAGTTCATCTTTATCATCACCAAATCATTTTTATTCCAAAACCCATTTTAGTTCCAAAACCCCTTCAAGGTCGTGAAGAAGACATCATTTACAAGGAATAACCCATTTTTCACCATTTTTGCACCATTATCCAAAACATACCTAAAACCCTAGCTTTTGACCTCAATACCCCCAAATCATCCAAAGTTGATACAATGCATCTAAAACATTTAGAAGGCATAAATAATAAGCTTTGATGTGTATATAGTTTAGAAAAATATGTGTGAACTCACAATAATGGGTTTTGAGGAAAACCCTAAAACTCTAGAACCTTTACTTGGAGAAGATGACGATGGAGGTGATGAGAAGGTAACCTTAGTTTCCAAGCTTGCTTAATGACACCAAATCTTTGCAATAAATGAGAGCAACTACCCTTTGGAAACCATAAAAGTCGGTATTCAATGAAGAGGGAAGTAGAGAGTGTTTTTAGAAGGTATAGATTGGAGTAATGAATGAGAAAAATGGAGGAGAAGGTCTTAAAAGCCATCCAGCCCGTCGGCGACTGTGACATGCGACTATGCCCTTGGCATAGTCTCCGGGCATAGTCGCCTACTCCAAGGTACCCACGGTACACTTTCCGCGAGCATGTCACCGCGACAATTACTGACGTAGTAGGAATACGCGGAAGGATTGACAAACGTCAAACCTGAAAAGGCTTATGAGTTTACAAGCATAAGACTCAAGAATATGGAGAAAACTCAAACTCTCTAAGAGAACTTTTATTAAACTTGATAATTCAATTGAAAACAATAAAGGGATTAATCTTATTTATAACTAGGTTTAACTAAGAAAATTAAATCTATCCTAATTATAAACCAACTAGGAAACTATTTAAATAAGCAATAAAAGGAAACTAAATAATAATTCTAATAATAAATAAAGCTAACAATAATTATCCTAAGTTTAAATGATTAAAAATACGGAAATATGTTTTCGAGAGTTGTCCCGAGACTTAAGTCTCGATGAAACTCTCGGTAGTTTCTGGTCTAGTGGTCACCGAGACTTGTCCCGAGACTTAAGTCTCGGTGAAAATCTCGGTAGCTTCTGCCTTCTCCAGTGAGCACCGGTACTTGTACCGGGACTTAGGTCTCGATGTAACTACTGGTAGGGGCTGTTTGCTCCTTCTTCGATGCCAGTTTCCGAACCTTCTTTGAGCCCGTTTTCTTCTTTTCCGAAGATAGAAGAAACACCATGATAGCTCTCGAATTCTCCCTACATCAGACACCCTCACTTGAAAAGAACTCGACCTCGAGTTCACTTGAAAAACAACTTCATTCGATTCATTGGGATTCCAATGTAACACCAAATTACTTACATATAATATTTTCTTCTTTAAAACATGTTGATCCATAACTCGATCTTCAGAACTCAGAAAGCTTGACCAATCTTCAAATCTCAAAAGATGTTGTCGTGGTTGTTTCCATATAAGCGATACTTTACCCAACTCGAAAGGGTAAGAAGCGACAAGATTTTTAGTAGGAACTTTTTCAATTTGATTCGAAACCATACGTGTTGAAATAATGGAAACATCATATTCGGGCTCAACCTTCTTGACGTCTTGTGACAAAAGTTTCGTTGGCTCGAGATTGTCCTTAACCGATTCACTTTGGGTTTCTTCGGTGGCCAGCCTGAGATCTGGTTCAGACACTTTGGTCTCGGTAAAGATTTCTAGTTGTGGTTCAGTCACGACGCGGACGACTCTCTTCGAATTTTCCTGGCAAGAATTCGTCCTTTTCGGCTGATTTTTCCAATGTGAGCGGTTGATTGACTAGCAAAGAAACTGAACCCATAATACGATTATAGTTATTGCTTTTCTTGTCGGTGCTTTCCTCGAAGTTGTTAACTGGTGCCATGGCGATCTTTCGGTCGCCCCAACGGAATAGCACAATATTGTCTCGACCCTTGTAAGTGACATTATTATCGAATTGCCACGGTCGGACCGATAGAATGTGGCAAACATCCATATCAAGGACATCACATAATACCTCTTCTCGATAGTGTTTGCCAATTGAGATGGGTACCCTACAAGTTTGTGTGACTTTAACTTGAAAATTGTTCTTGACCCACCCAAGAGAATAAGGAGATTCACGGGGTTGAGTAGGTAGATTAAAGTAATTGACCAATTTTCGGGACACGAGGTTCTCATAACTTATGTTATCGATAACTAGATTACATACCTTTTTGTGCACCGAACAATGCGATCGGAAAATATTCTCGTGTTGGCTTTCTTCTTTTGACGAAAGAAGTATTTTTTTTTGGTAACCGTGGGTTTCCGGGCCAGCTTACGCGCACCGACTAATCCCCGGGCGACCACGAATGGTCTGGACTCATCGCAGGTGAACCTCCATGGCCACAAGAGCTTTGACAGCGCCTAGATTTAAACCCTGGGTAGATGAGATCTTCCACTACATCCCCCAAAGGCTATACCAGTGCGCCACAAACCCCGTCGTGACGAAAGAAGTATTCGTTGGAGCACGATATTGATCTTTTCTTGGCGGTCTTCTTCCTCCTCCTCTTTGGATTCGGAACTCAAGAGATCGACCCAATTACGGTTGCCATTGCATGGAGCCATAACCGGTCCTTCAAAAATGTCTCTTCTCCGACGGTTGTCGTTGACGATGTTGGGTCGAAGCCTGTTAACAACCGCCATCAGATTAGGGAGTTCCGCGGTAAAGGCCACGTTCAACTCGGCTAAATCTGCTTGAGTAGCGGGTTGTTGATCTGCCACGTTAATGAAAAGACATGCGAATCCTGCTCTGATACCAACTGACGCAGTAGGAATACACGGAAGGATTGACAAACGTCAAACCCGAAAAGGCTTATGAGTTTACAAGCGTAAGACTCAAGAATATGGAGAAAACTCAAACTCTGTAAGATAACTTTTATTAAACTTGATAATTCAATTGAAAACAATAAAGGAATTAATCCTATTTATAACTAGACTTAACTAAGAAAATTAAATCTATCCTAATTATAAACCAACTAGGAAACTATTTAAATAAGCAATAAAAGGAAACTAAATAATAATCCTAATAATAAATAAATCTAACAATAATTATCCTATGTTTAAATAATTAAAAATAAGGAAATATGTTTTCGAGAGTTGTTCGAGACTTAAGTCTCGGTTAAACTTTCGGTAGTTTATGGTCCAGTGGTCACTGAGACTTGTCCCGAGACTTAAGTCTCGGTGAAACTCTCGGTAGCTTCTGCCTTCTCCAGTGGGCACCGGGACTTAGGTCTCGATGTAACTACCGGTAGGGGCTGTTTGCTCCTTCTTCGATGCCAATTTCCGAACCTTCTTTGAGCCCGTTTTCTTCTTTTCCGAAGATAGAAGAAACACCATGATAGCTCTCGAATTCTCCCTACATCAATGACCCGGGTACTATCGTCGGGCATTGTCGCCTCGTTTGTACCGTAGCCTACCCCAAGGCCGCGATTGTGACACCGCGACTATACCCTTGGCATAGTCGTCGAGCACTCTCGCTCACTTGGTACCGAAGGCCAAAAAATCAGATTCTTCGCCCGGTTCAATTTCGGCTTAAGTAGTAAGGTGATAGCTCATCTTCAGAACTCAAAATGAGATAAACAAGCAAAAGAAAGAGATGACATCACCAAAACTTACAGAGATTTTCCGGGTGTTACACTATGGGACTTAGATTCTGCAAAGTGCATAAATCAAACAAGCAAACAAAATCAACCAAAGAGAAAAAATAGAACTATGCCCGGGAGTGTAACAATGGGACTATATGTTGAAATTTGTTTATGAAACAAATATAATGTTATAGACTTTTATTCTTGCGGCCGATTTGGTGATTGTTGATTTCGGTTTTCAAAGAATATTGTCAGAATTTTATTTAAATGAAATTCATATGTTATTTTGTCATTTTAAGAGATTATTTGTTGTTTTAACCTGTATGACTTTTAATATAATATACTATATATTTGAAAATTTGAAAATTTATTTTATAAATTACTCTTCCGGTCGATATAGTCTTGATACAGTTAACCAAAGCCTACAAAAAGATTAAAACGACACTTTAAACAAAAAAAATCATTACTTAATTATTAGAAACAAATTCATATATACAAATAGTGGTAAAACTAAAATTATTGTTAACCAAGAAAATTTGTTCATGATAAAGACAATGAATTCGGGTTTGATTAGGTTCGTGTTCGATTAACCAATATTTCATATGTTTTGAAAATATTTATTTTGAAATTGATTTATGTAATATAAAATAATTAAAATAAAATAATAGTATATCACAAAACACATTGAAGGAGATATTATTTGGATTGTTTCCCTTTCTTAAAGGTGTAATAAGTACTTTTGATAGTGTCCGGGCGATATATGCAGGGACGGACCCAGTAAGATGAGAGCAAGGTTTCGTGCACCTGTTCACTCAATTGTTATAAGAAGAAAAAACTTAAACATTTGAAAAGTACATCCGCTAGATTTTGAGAAGTGCTCTTAAATACATTGAAATCAAATTTATAACATAAATCAAATATTGGTGGGATGGTTAGATTTGCACTTTACTTGCAAGAGATTATGGTTTCAAATTTTATTTGAAGTAAAATTTTAACTTTTTTATTTTTTAATTTTAGCCTCCAGGCCATCTCAAAGCATTAACTCAGGTCCTAAACTTTTTGTTAATTTTTCTCCCATTTCGATTCTATTTTTTTATGATTTATTTTTCTTCCCAGTGCCATTTCATCTAAAAAACGATCCTTTTTTCAACTCATTTTCAAACAAACCCTATATTTATTTTAAAGATCAAGATCAAGATCAATTCCATTTGAAAAAATGTATTTTATTCCCAAAATTGACACAACTGACTCTTCTATGGTCAAATCGTATTGATTTCTCCTAAGTCAAACCGTGATTTTACAGACTCGTTTTAAGGGTATACCCACTCAGAGAAATTCTTGGGTCTGATAGTGGATATATGTTTGATAAACTAGCTTATAAACTAGTTGTTGGCTAATAGCCTAATATGCTATTTGACGAACCAGTCATATTTAGTAAAAAATACATTATAAAATTATTTTGAAATCTATATTTTTTTTGTTTTTCTTAATGTTATTCCATTTAAAAAACTGATATAATTAAAAATTTACTCAAATCTAACATATAAATGATATAATCTTCAAAAAAAAATTTGAACCTTATTGAAAAGCTACCTAAAATAAGTTTCCAAAAAGTTAATCTATAATCTAGTTTATAACTTACCGAACAATATTTTTTCAACAAGCTTAAATATAAATTAATATAAAGAAATTAATTTATAATTGCCAAATAAATAATTTTAATATTTTTGATGAAAGCCCTCTAACTCTTCTAAAATAACATTTGGTTGGTGGCATTTTGTCAATTGATTATTAGTTTTTGTTTTAAACGATTGGATCATAAATTCTACAGCAATTAGTTCTATGTGGATAAAAAAGTAGATATTTGAACTTTTTAATCATGTAACAATCCATTCAGAGGGTGTTTAGGATTACTTATTTAAAATAACTTATGATTTTTTTTAAAAATGTTTATCAACTTATATGGTGATAAAAATGAGTTTTATAAGAAGTATTTGGATTAGCTTATTATGGTACCAAAACGTAATAAACTAATAAGTTATTATTATTATTATTATTTTGGTAACCGTGGGTTTCCGGGCCAGCTTACGTGTACCAACTAATCCCCAGGCGACCACGAATGGCCTGGAGTCATCGCAGGTGGACCTCCATGGACTAACTAAGTTATTATTTAGAGGTGTTTGAGATCGCTTATACATGTAAAATAACCAAAAAAATCATACGTTGTTTCAAATAAGTTGATAAGTCACTATGGACTAACTTCTTAAAAACTTCTTATTAGCAGTGTCAAAAAGTTATAAGCAGTTTTTTCTCCAATCCAAACACTAGAAATAACTTATTAACGGTGATAAAACACAATATGTCAATAACGAGTTTAAATAAGCAATCCCAAACCCCTCTAAAAGTAAATTTATAAACTCTTTATAAGATTAAAATTGTCAGCTACTATACTTTTAAGTTAGAAAATGTTACAAATTCTAAACTTAAGCTTATATTAAAGAAAGCAAGCACTCTTTCTTTGAACCAATTATTTTTCTTCCTAAATAATAATTGAAAAACCGATATAATATAATAATAATTATTAATTAAATTAATGATAGATATTTGAAAGAAGATAAGATAAATAAGTATGGAATGAAAGGGTTATTTTTGTTTTGGTTGGAATAAAATGAAGAAAAACTTGTGGCTGAGAATGAGTTCGCGGTGAAGAGGTGGGATCCATATTTCGTGGGGCGGCTAATACATCTCACCTAATTTTCTTTTCTTTTCTAAATTTTCAAAATAATATCTCAAAATCATTTCATTTTTGAAAATATATTTTCAATAATTTTTAGAAAAAAAACTGTCATATTTGTAATGAATTTTAAAATCAACAAACAACATTTTTAAATAAAACAAAAAATATATAGCTATATATTTTAATTTGTATTGTGACCCGACAGTAAGGGGTTGTTTGGTTGGTTTTTCATTAAGTTCTGTATGGATAAAGTTGTCTGTGTGGATTAATCTGTCTGTATAGATTTAGAAGGTTTTTATTTGAGAGAGTTTTTTTCATAAATAGAAGAAACGTATTTTTTAATTGGAGGGACTGGTTTGTAAAAAACTTGGCTTTCTGCATAAAGCTCCCCCTTAAAATCTTACTGAATAAGTCACTTTCTATATCATTAAGCCACTACCAAACAGTAATATATAGCCGACTGAACAAGCTGTGAGTCTCATTAAGCTGCTAACAAACAAGGCCTAAGTCAGTATCTAAAATATAATAAGAGTAAATTACATATTTGGTCCATGTGGTTTATATGTTTTAACACTTTGGGTCCCTACTTTGAAATATCTATGGATTGCATCCTCGTGGTTTACATTTTATAATGCCTTGGGTTCCTAAAACTAACTCCGTTAAAAATATCTTTGTTCAAGTGGTCATGTGCAAGGCACATGATGGGTAGTTTGGTCATTTTACACATTTTCCTCATTTTACATTAAAAAAATAAAAACTAAAAAAACACCAATAAGATCTTGCCATGTGTACCTCTTTCCTCTCCCTCCTCCCTTTCGTTTTCCGGCAACTATTCCGATCGGCAACAATTCTGTTTTCCGGCAACTATTCAAGTATAAATCATGTGTCCTAAATTAGTCGTTCTCATCAAGTTCTTAAATTTGGAATTTAACATAAAGATGAACAAGCACACTTTATTCAAAAAAAAATTGAGATTCAAGCTCCCAAATAAAAAATCTTAAATCTAAATATAAAACCAAAAAAAAACCTAATCTAAATGGTAACCGATTTTCAGATCGTGAAATCGTGGGATCGTTGTTGCAGTGCCACCGTAAATGGTACCGATTTTCAGATTTGAGTTGTTGCCACCAAACCTTTTTAGATCTGGTTGAGTAACAGATTTTCAGATCGGAGTTTTGGCATCTGGATCCCTTTGGTAACCCAACGATATGAGGACCTGCTCCACCGGAGAAGACGAAGAGACATGTGGTAGTGTGGAGGCGGCGATGTGCGGCGAACCTGTTGATCCCTTCGTAAGCCCAACGATTTGAGGACCTGCTTCACCGGAGAAGACGAAGAGACAGGTGGTAGTGTGGTAGTATCGATCTTTACGCTTCGAAGTCCACAAACAGGAGAAAGAAGGAGAAGAGGAAGTGGGGGAAGAAGAGGAAGAAGAAGACGAGGGACGAGAAGGGGAATCGGTATTCGTCGGAGATGACAAGGGGGAAGCAGATCTTCATCTTCATTGCTCGATCTTTGTTCGCTGGAGATGAAACGGTCGGTCATCGTCGAGAGGGATGCGAAGAGATCTCGATGAAGATTGTGGTGGTCGTTGATAGAGGAGATGGTGGTGGTCGTTGACAGAGGAGATGGTGGTGGTCGGGTTGAGGAGTAGTTGTCGGCCAGTCGGAGAAGGTAGCGGTGATCTTCTTTCCCAATAGGAGGTTCACGATGTATATACATATATATATATATATATATATATATATATATATATATATATCGTATATATGAATATATGTTAGAGTAAATTACAAAGTTGGTCCTCGTGGTTTAAATAAAAATTAGAGTAAATTACATTCTTGGTCCCTGTGATTTTAATAGAAATTACAAAATAAATTAAATGACTAAAATACCCTCTAAACTAATCGAGTTAACAGAAAATTTTAACGGAGTTAGAAGTTAGGGACTCAACACGTTATAAAATGTAAACCATGAAGATGCAATCCATATATATTTCAAAGTAGGGACCCAGGGTGTTAAAACCAATAAACCATAGGGACTAAATATGTAATTTACTCATATAATAATATCCAATTTAATGTACATAAATTTGGTAACAAAGTAACATGTAATGATTATAAAATTAATCATTTTCAACCATTAAATTTTGATTTTATCTTCCGGATGTTATTTGTTTAAATTCCTTGAAGCAACCAAAAGATTAGCATGATTGTTAACTTAAAGGTCTCAAAAAGATTAGTCTACATGAAGAAGTCGACCTTAATTATGGATTTGGTCCCTAAGGGTTGTTGAGAGTTATGAAATCGGTCCCTAACTCTATTTATTATAAACGAATCCTCAACATTTTTAGTTTATTTTAGATTTGATCCATAACCCTAACTTCTGCCCGGATATCTTTTAAGTCAGAGCGCAAAATGACCAATTTACCCTTTTATCTATCTTAACATTTTTTTTGCATAACTTTTTTAAAATAGGGGCCAAATTGTATAACATTCAAACTTCAAGGCCTAACATAGAACATAACCAAAAACATATTATCTATTTCACCCATTCTTCGACCCATGACCTAAATTGGTTGTTGGAGATGGTGATCGACGTCCTCTCGTCGCTGGAACCCCCTCCCCCTTGTTGCTAGAGTCCCCCCTTGCCATTAGAATCGCTATTTGAAAGTTCCAGATCCAAGCTAACAATCTAATCACACTCACATAATTTAGAAATCATTATGAATCAATTAAACTTTTATTGCAATGATTTCTTAATCACAAGTGTTACAAAGTGCCACAAGTCTCACGTGTTTCTCTCTCTACAATTCTATGTCAGTTCTTGTGATTTGAGTGTTATGTGTCACTAAAATACAAAGACTCAAACCTATTTATATAGTCAACATGACCTTACAACACAATCTAATGTCAAAGTCAACTACTTTGACTTACAAGCCTTTTTATCAAACAAACACTTACAACACTTTACAACTTTGACCCCTCTTTTAATCTTGAATACAATACATGACCTAACAATCTCCCCCTTTCGATTCAAGATTAAAAAAAATGACGATAATCTTCAGGTCTTCTCACAGTAGAAAAATCTTCAACACAAAGTCTTTAACAACTTTAAATCTTTGCAAATCTCCCTCTTTGGAATTCTTTTCAACACGAATACGCTGTCTTTCTTTACAAACTTGACACCTTCTTTAATCTCCCCCTTTGGTCACAAATATGCAATAAACTTTCAAACTTTCCAAACATCTTCATACTTTGATTTGACTTGAAATATGACTTCTCTCAGCTTTACGACTTTCCCTTGACTTTTCTTTCTTTTAGAAATAAAACTTTGAATGATCTTCCCTTTTTGATAAGATCAACATAATTCTGACTTTGAAATTCTTGAAATATCTCCCCCTTTTGATGAATGATGAGAAATCAGAATCATCAAAATATTTCAATGTCAGCATCACCTTTAATAATATATCCCCCATATATCAAAATAAGCACAGTCTTCATGATATAAAGACAATCTCCTCCAAAGTAAGAATCAATAATCGTCTCATGAAAGAATATCTCCAACTGATCTGATATGAATATGTAGCCGTCAATTCATAGAATGTATTTATCCGAATCTTTTCAAATTCAAACAAATTAGGAATGGTAACCCTGAATCAACATATGAATCAATTATACTGCTTGTGAGTAGCATGGAGCCACTTTGTGCAACGGATGCACATTGGAAAGGAGTTTTTTGATGTTCACTCCCCCAGGGCTTCTATTCAATCATTGAAAAATCACAAAGAAATTTTCTATGAATGTTAAGACAAGAAAACATATTCCTTGTGTGCTCGTACATGTGTAGAAATGATTGAAGCAATTAAAGCTTGAACAAGATCAACATATGTAAACTGTTGAGACAACAACAAGTATTACATAAACTCAATGTGCATGAAAAAAGGTCGAAGGTGGGGCAACTTCCTTCTGTTTCAATATCCAAACTTCCAAATGAAGATTAGATAGATTATGTGCTACGTCCCCAAAGAAATATGAAACATCTTTTTGTTGAGAAAAAGATGAGTAGCTGGTGCGGTTTTATGCAAGAGTTGGCATGGGCTAGTTGTCTGCTTCAATGAAGTTCACGAAAGAATTGTGAAACTACAGATTATGTGGCTGCTCGACTCAGAAAAGAGTTGGTGCAGAGTTTGATATTCTTTTACTCTGATCTCTCACCCTCTTTCTTTTAATCATATGAGTTCGTTTCTAACAAAACTCTCTTTTACATTTTACCTCGTCACACACCCACTCTCTGATTTTGACCTATCTCCCCTCAATCACTCGGGATAACTTTTTGGGTAGGGAATACAGGTTAACGTAAATCCATAGAAGTTTTAATAAGCTTACACACTGAACCCATGAATTTTGTCCTAAAAATGTGTTGCTCAACAATTTATCTTGACAGATAAGCACAAGATATCATTATCAGAAAAAGTATACTCATTAATAATAAGAATGAAATTTGAGCATTTTGAACATTTAAGATCTCTCAAAACAAAGAAATTGAATGATGAAATGAAGTCAAGTTAAGTGTTTTGAGAATCTGACAATGATTCGATCAGATCAAATACCATGAAGAAAAATATTGGGATATTACATTTTATGTCTATTTATAGAAAGTTTTGTAAAGGGCTTTTAATTATGTAAAATGCCTTGTCTTAAGCATACGGGTTTGGGCTAATATGTGTACATGGGGTGATTGGGTATAAATAGGACATGTGTTGTAATTTGTTTGTAAGCTTTCATTCAAAATGTAGACGCATGATGTAATAGTGTTTCTAGAGAGAGAAACTCTTTCTCTCTCTAGGTTGTGAATAATACAACATGTTCCTACCCAATTTATATCATGTTAATCATCTTATCATTGATTAAGTTGTGAATTACTGGTTCCTACACTATTGGTACCCCCTTCTGCATCTCACATCTTGCATCTACATTCTGCATCCGTTCATCATGTTTTATGTTGTCATGTTTTATTTTATGCCGCATCTTTTATGCATAGGTAGATCCAGAATTTTTTCGGCTCATGCCACTTGCGATTTGTGCACTTTCATGTTTAGTGGTCTGCGACAAGTTCAAGCATAATGGTTTGCGACAAGTTACTGTTCACACCCAATTTTGCGACAAGTTGCCCTATGAAATTTAATTGCTAAAAAATTTTCTCTCGGGGCGATGCCCCTCACCCCACAAGGGCGTTGGCCGTTGACCCCACCCGCTAACCGTGCTAAGTCTCCGGACCCCCGTGCTAAGTCTCGGGAGGGGGACAATATGTTCATGGAATTTTCGCTGAACACATATGTGACATCACTCTTATTATCAGTTGGTCACATATTTTTAGCAACTGATCAGAATTTCGCAGAGCTCATGCCAGTCAAGATTTTCATACATTGAGTGTTTGGATTTGGTCTCTGATTGGATTGGATTAGCAACTTGAGTATCTGCAATCATCATTTTGAAGTTTTCTTGACGATGCTAGACTTTTAAGTGCTTTTAATCATTCTTCTGACCTGATCAATCAGAATTGTGAGTGCTTGCAATCATTGTTCTGGTGCTTTGGTTATGATCTAGAATCTTGAGTGCTTATAATCATCCAGTTGATTCGTGAAGAAAGGAGGTCTGAGTTTATTCATCATGTGTTTTGGAAAGTAGTTAGAAAATAAGCATTCTTCATCATTTGTTGAACATATATAAGATATTTCTTCTAACCCTTGCCAAGCAGTGTTTGCTACAAGATGCTTCCTCCTAGGAGCCTATAAGATCAAGCTCTTAAGATGAATTCCTATTCAACTCGCAGTTCAAAGACATATTTTTTGTTATAAACTGAAGATGCACTGTGGTTGTCACGCAAAATTCACACATTTTTTTCTCGTAGGTGTAACGAATGTGTTGAATTTCTAGAGATAAAAGTTGTCTTGAGTGCACTCAGTCGAGGTTATTGTGTACATCGAATCTGGCATTAAAGTTGAAACTCCAAAGGATAAGTGCTTTATTCAAGGGGGAGCCAGAGCTATTTTGAATTTATGCAACACTAAAGTTTTTCAAGAAATCAAGGGGGAGAAGAGCTGAAGCTAAAGAAGATGATCCATTTACAAAACTTTAGGGGGAGAATGTTAGGACATTTTATGTCCATTTATAGAAAGTTTTGTAAAGGGCTTTTAATTGTGTAAAAGACCTTGTCTTAAGCATATAGGTTTGGGCTAATATGTGTACATAGGGTGATTGGGTATAAATAGGACATGTGTTGTAATTTGTTAGTAAGCTTTCATTCAAAATGTAGACGCATGATGTAATAGTGTTTCTAGAGAGAGAGAGAGAGAGAGAGAGAGAAACTCTTTCTCTATCTAGGTTGTGAATAATACAACATGTTCCTACACAATCTATCTCATGTCAATCATCTTATCATTGATTAAGTTGTGAATTACTGGTTCCTACACTATTGGTACCCCCTTCTGCATCTCACATCTTGCTTCTGCATTCTGCATTCGTTCATCATGTTTTATGTTGTCATGTTTTATTTTATGCCGCATGTTTTATGCATAGGTAGATCCAGGAATTTTTCGAAGTGGTATCACAAAAGGAACACCATAAGGAACTAAAATTTTATTCCATAATTTTTCATATAAACCTGTGAAGAGGTTTATGGCTTTCACCCAAAAAATACTTATGATTGCACATTTAAGGATTTAACAAAACTTACACATAGCCCCCTCATTTTAGTGGTTTCACAAGCAACTACCCTCTTAAGGCTAGGTTCGCCTTGCATCTACATCCTCTCACCATGTTTTATGTATCTTCGATGAAGACCTTCCCAACCCCCACACATAGAAAGTGGACTAAGATTTTGAGCATCTCAATGTTGGCACATATATTGTAGAGTTTGATAGGGCGTCAGAATTGGTGAAGTTTCACCAGAGATGGATGAGGTTTCGCTAGAGTTGATGAAGTTTTGTTATAGTATGTGAAGGGAACCGTAGAACACGTGCCGGTGGTTTGAATGAGAGAGAAATAAAAAAAAGTTATTTAAATAAAAAATACTTAGAAATAAAAAAAGTATTTTATTTAAAGAGAAAAAAATAACATTATAATTAAAAATATTCAGAGCACAAATAATTTTAAAAAAGTAAAGTAGAGAAAAAAGCTCATTTTACCCTCAAGTTTACGGATATATGGATGAACCTTAAGATAAAGAATCAAATTATAAATTATAACATTTACCAGTACTGTTCATGAACAGTGTTCATGAACAGTAACTTACAGATTTGGTCCTTGAGGTTTTATCTCCCTGTTAGATTTAGTCCTATGTTTGTAAAGTTACAGATTTGGTCCCTATAGTTTTATTTTCCTCTTGGATTTAGTCCCCATAATTTGTTGATTCCAAAATAGACTTTCGATTTTGCATTTGCGTTACGTTTTGGTCCTCGAAACTAAAAGTTGTTAGCTCCTGACCGTTAGGTAAATGACATTTCGATCATTTATAACTTTTTCATTTTCTAATTTAAATAAATAAAAGTTATATTATAAAAATTATTTTTATTATATAAGCATAAAATAAAAATTCCTTAACATGCATCGCATCTCAATGACTGTGTCTTCTCCAACCCAAAACCTTCCGTCTTCCCCATCAATCCAAGCACATAGTCGTAGGTGATTCGACCAATTTTTTATTTATTAATAAAGTAATTTTTCATAATTTATTTTATGTTTAATAATGATGTAAAATTTGTTTAATTCATATTTTTATTATAATTTAATTTAGGTTTAATAACAATGTAACTTTTTTTAGGTTTAATGATATAATGTACCATTTGCCAATTTATTTTCGCTTCCTATCATACACACACATCATCCTCATAGGGCATTTTGTAAATTATAGTCATGCTGCTAACAGACACAAAATGTTTTGTTCTCATAATTGGTCATGCTCAAATTTATGGTCTTAATATTTTCTTTCCATCCGCAGCAACGCGCGGACATTAATCCCACCTCGTTCAAAACAAAATACAAGTGTTTAAATTTAATTTGTAACAAATGAAGTTAATTTTGTAATTCTCACAAAGTCGTTAGGACTAAATCCATAATTCTCCCTAAAAAATTGTTTTCAAATAAATAATATATTTTGAGTTTTGATGTCATTCTAATTGAAAACATACTTTTAATAACCAATAATAAATAAGGATTAGTTGTGCACGAATATCAGTTTCATATTCATTTACAGGGCTCATGCTCCAAAACTAGCACGTAATTATAAAATAATGTTTTTCAATTAATAATATTTTAGTTTTATTTTTTAATTCAATCAATGAATTAAAAGAATAACTAAAATTTGTTAAATTTTTTTTCAACTTTTATGGCACATTATAATAACCATTTTAAGTTTGTCAATTACATGATCATAATTATGTAAGAAGTATATGATATTATTTACTACGATATGTGTTATGATTAAAATATTGGTTTGGTCATCATATAACTTAAATTGTATACATGCATACAAATTAATATATAAACCAAAAGACGCCTTTAAAGAAGAAAGAATTGATTAAATATATACACAAATTTTACTTGTTTAAGTTTGATTACTGAAAAGCTTATTTGGATACCATAATGATGAATAATATGGTATACGTTGTTATTGAAAAAGTATATATGTTCGAATATATCATAGTCGGTGTATTTTCATTAGAATCTACCTCATCCCACACTCACATATCTTATTCACCGAGTGGACAAACTACTCATAGATGTTGACATGGTTTAAGGTTATTCCATTTTCGATATTGATGTTGATATCCACTATGCATTTCCGTTTTTACTCGTTCTTTTTGCATCAACTTTATTTCTTTTATTATGTGACCTAAAACCTTCACTATCACCACCCCAACTAAAAGCTATGTTTGGAAAACTTGCAGAGAAGTTAACAATTAACTAATGAAACTAGTTGAGTTTGATAAAAACTAGATTATATTAAAAACAACCTAAAAAGAAAACTATAATAATTCGAAAAAAGTGGAAAAAAAAACCAAATAAGCCATCTGAAATAGTTTTTCCGAAAGATAGCTTATGGCTGAATAAGAATTCGTTGTCCCCTAGTTTTATGTTTCCTTCATGTTCACCAATCACGTAAAACCACATTATCATTTGGTGAGAAAAAAATATTATTTAAAATAAATTTGCATTAAATAAAATTATGACATATATTCACGTAATGGAATAGAAAAAAAAAGAGAATTTAGAAACAATTTTTTTTATTCCTTATCTATATCTATACTATATTATAAAGTACGGATAAAAAACTCTAAAATGCAAATTATTAGACATAAGATATACCATCATTTTATGCATCTATACTATATTATAAAGTACGGATAAAAAACTCTAAAATACAAATTATTAGACATAAGGTACCATCATTTTATGCAAGATTTTAAAAATCTCTTAATTTACAAGTATCAAAGCACAAGATACATATTAATACTGCAGATTTCTAACACCCACCAATTTGGTATGTGCAGAACTTTCCTTTTATGTAGACCTTTCCATATATCACTATTAATTAATATATTATATTACTATAAATTTGTTTTAATTATATTATTAAATATGTAATTGGTTATTTTTTCTAGATGTCATTAAAATATACAAGATAATCATTGAATTCTAACAAAATACTTAATTTTTTATATAAAAAACATTATATTATTAAGCCTAAATTAAACAAATTTATAAAAAAAAAACATTATCACTTTTTCAAAACCATCCAAAATCGTACTGTAAATCGACAAAAAAATAAAATGAAACATTAAAATCATGATTTATCTCGCTGCATTACACGAATACGCTTCTAGTAACTTATCAAACAATATTTTTTTCATCAAACAAATTCAAAATTTAAATTAGCTTATAATCACCCCAAACATAAAGTAAACTTATGAATAGAAAGAATAATGAATATGGATATGAATGAAGAAAGGATATCATCGGGGTTTAAGATTAAAAATGAAATAAATAAAAAGAATATAAAAGTAAAAGTAGGAAGATCATTTGTCTCTCTATTTTGAACCTTTAATTCCAAAAGAATCTATTCCTTTCTCTTTGGAAAAAAAAAACGAAAGAATAAAGTTGATCACCGGTAATCCTAACTGATTTGATATAAAATCTGCTTCCAATGATATTAATGCGAGGGGATATTTTTTGGCTCACTCAGCGGTTGATACTTGTATTTTAGCAAAGTCACTCTATCCCTTTGCCAACTGAACTACATATTAGAGGCTTCAAGAATAAAATCGGTTTTACGAACTTTCAATTCTTCATTTCTAGTTATGGTTTTAACAAATTTGACTTTATTTTTCTATCAGATATTTAAATACTGATTTAATAAAGAAAAAATAACTAAATTTTGTAGAGAAAGTAATATAATTTAAATGTTTATAACCGACAAACTATTAATCATAATATTAAAACAATACGGTATGTATGAAGATAAATGGGTTAAATGTTTCGAATAACAGTTATTAAATGATAAACCATACACCAAAATTGAAGTAAAATAACTTCTAAGGCGCATTTGGTTTGCGGGATTGGAATGAATTTGGATTTCAAATTCATTCCAATCCTGCGTTTGGTTTGCAGGAAAGGATTTCGTTAACCGGATTTCAAATCCGTTGACCATTTTAAAATCCCTCATATGATGGATTTGGAAATACTTGGCTTTGGGTCTGGATTTGAAATCCAAATCCGACGGATTCTAAAGCGTGATCCAGACCAATGTTTTAAAAACCGGTTTTTTGATTGACCTAGTGTGGTAACCGGGTCACGGTTCAACCCGGTTTCAAGAATTTATTTGTATTTTTCATTTTCATATATAAATATATATATAGACAGAGGTTCAAGGGAAAACCTCAAATAAATGAAAAACTAAAAAACACCTTATCAACCGTTAGATTAGATGATCTGATGGATGTGATTAAATGGACGGTTACAACAATATTTTTTGAATTAAAAAACTCTAGCCCCCTATTTTTTTATTCGAAAAAAGAGAAAAAATAAACAATATTCGAGCGAAATAAATTACACCAAAAAAACAATCATATTTTTCTCGTTAATTTGATATCCATATTGATATACCTTTTCATCAATTTTTTCGTGGAACCTTAAGATAAAGAATCTATATATATACTAGAAGCGTACTCGCGCAATGCAGCGAGATACATCACGATTTTAATGTTTATTTTTATTTTTTGTTTTTTATTGATTTACAGTACGATTTTGGATGATTTTTATTGAGTGATAATGGTTTTTTTATATATAAATTTGTTTAATTTAGGCTTAATAATATAATGTTTTTTATATAAAAAAATTAAGTAGTTTGTTAAAATTCATTAATTATCTTATATATTTTAAATTTTTTATATTTAAATTGAGATGTTTATTCTGTTTTGATTATGTTTATCAGAATTCAAATTTCATAATTTTAGGATTTGTGGATTAGAGATAAGGATTTTGGGGGATAAGGATGAAATTTATTAATTAGGGTTAAAAACATTTAAAAGTAGTACATATTGCTTCATTAATTGTTTTTTAAGAGATTTTAAGTAGATTAACATTAAATAATAGTACATAATGCTTAATACATCACGATTTTAATGTTTATTTTTATTTTTTGTTTTTTATTGATTTACAGTACGATTTTGAATAGTTTTTATTGAGTGATAATGGTTTTTTATATATAAATTTGTTTAATTTAGGCTTAACAATATAATGTTTTTTATATAAAAAAAATTAAGTAGTTTGTTAAAATTCATTAATTATCTTATATATTTTAAATTTTTTATATTTAAATTGAGATGTTTATTCTGTTTTGATTATGTTTATCAGAATTCAAATTTCATAATTTTAGGGTTTGGGGATTAGAGATAAGGATTTTGGGGGATAAAGATGAAATTTATTAATTAGGGTTAAAAGATTTACAGGTAGTACATTAGGCTTTAGTAGTTATTTTTAAGAGATTTTAAATAGATAGCTTTAAATGATAGTACATAAAGCTTAATGAGTTGTAATTGAGAGTTTTTTATGCCATCTTTATAATATAGTATAGATAGATAGAGATATAGATATAGATATAGATATATAGATTTATCCTGTTTTGATTATGTTTATCAGAATTCAAATTTCATAATTTTAGAGTTTGGGGATTAGAGATAAGGATTTTGGGGGATAAGGATAAAATATATTAATTAGGGTTAAAAGCTTTACAGGTAGTACATTAGGCTTTAGTAATTATTTTTAAGAGATTTTAAGTAGATAACTTTAAATGATAGTACATAAAGCTTAGTGAGTTGTAATTAAAAGTTTTTTATGCCATCTTTATAATATAGTATATATATATATATATATAGTGGAAGGATATTTTGCAACTCACATCTTAACCGTTAGATTCATGATCGACGGTTATTTTATTTTTCTATTTTTTTAATTAAAAATATTGGGCCCCATATCTATTGTAACCGCCGATCATGAATCCGACGGTTAAGATGTGGGTTGCAACGGTTGCAACCTTTTTAAGGGTTGCAAATGAAACAACCCCTATATATATATATATATATATATATATATAAACCAAAATATTGATATCCACAAGTTAAACATTAAAAAACACATAACAACAAGTTTTACATCAATCCAAAAACATTAAATAAACACACATAAGCATAAGTTTTTCATCAATTCAAATACATCCAAACGAAATATAACGATCAAACCTAATCATGGATCTTGTGACATTGGAGTGTTGGTTTTTAACACTAATACGTATTGCCTATTGGACTATTTGTTTTTAACTTTTGTTACCCGGGTCAACCGGTTCGATACCGGTTCGTTATGACCGGTTCAATCGGTTTTTTAATAGAACCGGCCGGTTCAATCCGGGTTATAAAATGACATAAACCCGGTCTCTTCACCGGTTCGACCCGGTTTTTAAAACATTGATCCAGACGTCAAATTGTATCGATCCAAATCTGACGTTTACCAATAAAATTAAATTATTTATAAAACAAAAAAATAATTATAAAAAAAACTCAATCCAAATCTAAATCCAAATCCTACAAACCAAACAAGACTTGTAAAGGAATGGAATTGAAATCCATTCCAAATCCTACAAACCAACGGATTTCAAATCCCCCAAAATCCAAATCCCTCATTGAAAACCAATCCATTCCAATCCCGCAAATCAAACGCGTCTAAGAGTGATTAACTAGTAAAATCTTGAATTGATTTTCTAATAGTTATCCGTTCGAGTTTTTTCATGACTAATTGTGATACACATAAACTGTTATAAACATCAACTTCTCTAAAACAAAATTATAGTAAAATTATATTATAAAATGGAACACTTGAGTGGTATTGCGGGTGCTCTCTAGCCTCTTCCCACCCACACTAAAACAAATATTAAAAAACAACAAAAGTCAGCTACAAGTGCTTGCCCAATCTAATAGAAATTGTCGATCAACTTACACCAAAGGACGCAACTGTAATTTCAAATTCTCCATGGACTCGCTTGTAGCCCTCAATTCAATCCCATATTCCCATTTGCATATGGATGATAAAAAATTGTTTTCAGACCAAACATTTTAATTTAGTTTTTTTTTTAAATCTTTTAATGGCTCTCAAGTATAAATCATTCAGACCATTTTACACACCATCTCTTATTAATCATAACTAACATAAGACTTTAAACTTTATACCTCTTAAAAAACAAACAACACCTTAATAATTATAAACATAAAATAATGTTATTTCAAATCGGAAAAGAAGTGGTTGGTTTTGGTTTTGAAGTGGAATCAAGAGTTGGTTAAAAAATTTAGAACCGAGAATCGAATCAAACATAATTGGTTTTGGTCTGGTTTGGTGTGTTCCTAGCTAGTTCGATTCTTTTGCCTTTTTGGTTCGTTCTTTATATGCAGTATAAAGATGATAGGAATCACAAACACTTAGAGACAATTTGACAGTTGTTGAATGATTTGGTGAAGAATAATTAAGTAGTCAAAGTGATTAAAAGGTTCTTATGATATAGTACAAAATGAAATATGGTTGTTTGGTAATTGTTTAGAATGAAATCAGGGTGCTTAATGGTTAAGGGAGACCCATGATGCAAAATCATTCAGAGAGTTTTAGAACCATTAAGAGACAGTCTTTTTTTCTTTTGCCAAGCAAGATTCACCTCTTAACGATTCAGATGTTGCCTCTTAAAACTATTAAGAGGTAAACAAACAACCTCTTAATTGTAACAACCGTAATTTCCTAAAGAACAGTCATTAACCGGCAAAGGAAAAGGTCAGCGACCGACCAAGAGAAACGGTCGGTGAACGGTTTAACACGAGACGCGAGAAGGCACAACAGGCGACACGCGCGGCTTGGCTCGCTGCCTCAAGCCGCGGCTAGGCCCGTGTAAGTCGCTGTGAACCCGCGACTCAGGAACACGCGCAGCTTGGCCCGCGACTTGAGGTCGTGGCCAAGGCCGCAGGGTCGGTCTGGACGACTTAAACCCAATTTTTAGGGTTTTCTCTCACTTTTCCTCCCCTCACCATTTCTCTCTTTATTAGATCGATTGAGGGAAAACATGTATCAATATTGGGAGCCTTTTTGGTGTGGATCTACATTAAAATATCAAGGATTTGGTGGCTTGAGGCTTGATATTGGAAAGGATGGAAGATTTCATTAAAATGGTTGATTTGAAAGGCTTCAAGTTTCGATTGAGGTAAATCTCTTGTATAATCCAAGACTTAGTATAAGGATCTGTGTAGATCTAAAGGTTTTACTTGTTGATGGTTTATTCTGGACTTGAAGGAATGGGTTATTTGAAAACCCTAGCTTATTTTTGGTGATGACTTGAAAATGGTGGAGTCTTCACTATTGGAGGCGGCTAATGGTTGGGCTGGAACCTAGATTTAACTTAACCTAGCGAGGTGAGTTCAAGTTGATTTGTGAAAACGTTGTACATGCCAAAAATGTCTATTTTAAAGTATTTATGTGTTTTACATGATTATTATAAAATGTTGAAATCTTTGATGAGTTTTGCTATTTGAACAAATAAGATTTATAAATCTTGTGAAACACCATATTTGGAATTTTTAGACATTTTGATAAATAAGTAATAGATGATAGGAGTTTTGATGATTTATTGCATAAATGGTGATTATTGGGTTAAAAGACACTTTTAGCGTTTGTTTTGGCGAAATGTTTAGTTTTGTGTTATGAGACGTTTTTGAAGGAATAAATGGTATAAATTAATTTGGAAAGTAATTTGTTCCAATCTAAACTGTGTTGGAGTTTATTCATGTCTTTTTGAGCATGTGTTTGTTTGACGCGAGTCGATTGCGTTTTATTATTTGAGGACCATTATTTGTTGGTCAAAAAGGGTTTTGTGCACTTTAGCTCGGTGTTGATTTAAAAGAGTATTGGGGACAATTGTCCGGTTTTAAGGGCTTGGTTGTAGACCCCAGTGATGATTTACATACTAATGCACCTTGTTACATATTGATGTTAATTACATGCTCGAGTGCATTGGTCATTGCTGTGTAGTCATGTAATGTTAGACTGTGTTGCATTGGATCCATAGGCATGTAAGTTAGTCTGTTTCAAGGGTCAATGGTTGGACTCTGGTACCCATGTTCTATGACCGTAAACTTTTCAAGTAGGTACTAGGAGGGTTGAGTCTAGAAGTGCTACCGCGGAGGTAGGCACTAGGACCTCCGCTGCTTGAAGTAATGCCTTAGAGGTAGTCTTTAAGTTTACCGGGCCTTCGGGGTGGAGTTCATTGTAATGTTCACCAAGGTCAACCGTCTCTTGAGGTGAAACTTGTTAAGAAGTAGTAGGGACACTTAGACTTTTATGTCGTGAGGTGTCATGCGATTAACGTTGCAAGGGTGGCATACTTTTGTGTTCCTCCACTCTCAACGGATAAGGGTCTCCCTCGTCGTCGGCCAACAATATTTTAAATGTTAACGCCTTACTTTATTATCATTGGATTTGTGCGGTCGACTGTAAATGATGACCTTAATATTGGGTTTCCCCCGCGTATATTAAGGTTTGAATGAAATACGTCATTCCCATGTTTTTGATTTTTGGCTTCCTTCCATTTTATGGTCGCGTGAGTATTGGGCCTAGTGTCCATGTTTTCGGTGACGTATCGTATATGTGGGTTTTTTAACCATGAGTTGTGGGTTGAGTATTTTGCCCCACCCGTGCTTGGGTGTTTGGGATACAACGTTTTATCCACGTTTCTTAAATCGAGAGTCAATTCCCATTCTCATTGCACGTGAGTGTTGGGTTGCATCACTTTATAAAGAACGCTTTGTAATGAAGTGTTCATCTTTGAAAATGCACGATATTTGAAAAGAGTCGTCTCCAAGTTTAAAGTAAATCATTTGAAAGATTATGATTTTAAGTGGAGTTTATTCCTTTTAAGGATATATTTGTTCATGTAAAACTCTTGAACTCACTAGGCGTTAGCCTAACCCTTTTTATTTGTCGGCATGTGCAACATGCTTCGTTGGGAATAGTTCTAGTGACACTGTGAATAGAGTCGTGCTAATTGTGTGCTCGAGAAGTGAGTGACTTGGTGAAGTCTTCCGCATTGGCTTTGTGAAGAACAACTTGTATTGGGGTTAAGTAGCACCCGACTTCGGTTTAGTCTTTATATAATATTGGAGTTGATAATTGTTGAGGTTAATTATAGAATTTTAATTGGAAGTATATCAAGTTTTGATTTGTAGGAAGAAGTTTTATCCTCTACTTGATGTCATATCGAAAATTTTAAATTAGTTGCTCTTACCAAATTTGAAGGTGTTACATTAATACTGTAACAACCTAACTCGCAGAAATAAAGCATAAACGACATTAAATAAAATCAACGCCAAAGTGACCCAAGACAACAATTTTAAATTCAAGGTTTGCGAAAATCAACCTATACACAACTGAGATTTAAAACAAAAATAAACTAAGTCCGGGATCTAGCAAACAGTATTCTCCTACGCCCCGCTCCTCGTCTGCACCTTCTCCTTGCTCTTGCTAGGACCCTCTGCCGGGTACTTTCCTGAAAAGGGTTTTAGTTTTTGAAAGAGCGAGGGTTAGACCAAAAGGTCTAGTGAGTTCCCTCAAAAGTCATTTCATGCTAGACAACATATAAAAGATTTGCAACAACATAAACCATTTCAGTTTTAACAAAGCATTGAACTCACAAATCACGATTCTGGCACACACTACTATCATGCAAAGGTAACAACGTGTTTGGCTCATACTGCCTTAATTTTGGACACCCCCAATGGAATATACAGGACACATCCCCTGATTGAGCACATGTAGGACACCCCCCGACTTAGGCCATAACTCGCCAACACAATGTATGCATACATGTCAACATATCATAAACAACAAAAAGAATTTCGCATTTAACAAATCTCGCATGCATAAATATCGCGTAAACGACAATAAAGATTTAGTTAGAAAAACTCACCTGACGATCCTACCTATCTTTACGAACTCGCGTTAGGGTCCTTAGGCCGAAAACCTATTAACATGGAGGTTAGGGCGATTAGTTCCCCAAACTCCCAAAATGATAATAAGATTACTTCCCAAACCAACAAGAATTCTCCTAAGAACCCCTTCCTAAGAAATCACCCAGATACTCTGGTCTTCCCTGACTCCCGGGTCCACACGGTACCCGACTCCTGGGTCTCCGCCCACCATCTGAGCCGCTCCCTTTTCTCGCCCGCATCCCGGCCACTTCCCCCTGGTCCCCCCGCCTCTCGGGTTCAGACCCGATCTTCCACTTCCACCGGTCTCCCGGTTGGTAACCTCCTGGGATCCCACCGGTTGAGCAGCTCCCGGGGTCACCCAGGTCTTCCCTTCCCAGACTACTATGTCGAGGGTTGGGTTCTAGCGGTTCACAGGACGCTCAATCACCATGTCGTGGTAATCGACACACACTCACACTCATTTCACAAACAATCTTTCCTTAACAAACCCCAAGCAAGTAGGGGTTGATTCCAATCGATTTAAATCTTACCCCATTATAGGAACCACACCATGCGATTCAAATACCACCAACATGGGGTGTACAACCCAACAAAATGGCCAATGCTCTCAAATAAATGAAGATGATAATAATAATAATTAGGTTTATCTTGAAGAGGATTGGTGAGATTTGATTTCCACAAAGCTTGCCCTTCTCAACTTTCTCTTCCAAAGAAGATCGCCCAAAGTATACTTGGACTCCTAGCTGCCTCTAGCCAAATGATTTAGGGAAAAGATATTAGGGTTAAAGGGTTAAAACCCTTTATTACTCAAATTTACAACTTAGTCCCCTACACTTGGTTTTGAATAAAACTTCACCCAAAATCTAACTTTATAACTCTTGGGCACGATTATCACAATCAACTTCCATCTTTATTAAATTGGTCACGAATGTTACAATATCTCCCCCTGCAAAGAATTCCGTCCCCGGAATTCCATCTCGGAACAAAATTGAATAGCATGACCTCATGTCCGCCTCTACCTCTCATCCCTTTGGATATCGACATTGAATATTAACAAGGCAGATCCCCTTGATCCTTGACATCTTAGCCTTACGGCCAAATATTTTCTTAGACCCTATGCCAAAGATTAACTTCTTATTTGTTTGCATACCTTGTAGAAGTATCGCCGCCCCAACTTTCAACAAGTGCTCTTGAATAGAGGCGTGTAACCCAATACAAAATTTCCAAACTTTCATCGAACACTTCCAGATCACACACTATCTCTCCAACTCATTCCATCATTTCAAAGGACCCCAAAATGTGGCCCAACACTAGTTTTCTTTCGAACCCACCACTTTATTCTATAGGTACGACTTCCGCATCAAGCTGTGCCCTCTCAACTTGAGCTTCACAAGGCTCGCGTTCTTTCAATCATACCAACTTATCTTCACTTAGATGCCCGAAACATTCTGACCAAAACCAAAGCCGTACCATTTGAACATACCATCTGTAACATCGTAGGCTAACCGTACTAGATATTGTCCGCTTTGTCCACACACCCGGACTCACGGTTTTAAAACGCATCCCATTAAGGTTTCCACATACAACTTCGCTTCTCTAAAGAACGAACTTTACCGGAGATAGTGCCACAACAACATATACCCCTGACTAAGATAGTAATCCCTCAATTCATCAACTTAACACGATGTCTACCTTAGACATCACCATAAACCCACCGTTATGAGTTTCTTCATCAATTACCCTGCCATAGAAAAATAACTTCCCTCAACACTACATATGCCTAGTGCGAAAAGCACTTTCTTTCCCGAACCACTTTGGTTACAACTCGTTGGAGCTGCACAACTCAAATGCATTATACATACGTCACCCCAAACATCTTCGCCCCAGATCCTTACAAAATAAAAGAAAACTTCTACAATCCATTACTTTCATAGATTACCAGTTCCAACTGACCGAATTAAAATGACACATACTTCAATTTCTCATCGCATCTGACAACCGTCCGACCATATTTGTAATAAATCCATGCTTCACTCGCGCGATCATTGAGTGACCATGCTCCACCAAACCATTCCGAATAGCTTAACACTGGAAGAAAGGCTCATTTGGAACCTTTTCCACGCAATGCCAAGTCTGACTCACCCCAAGCACTACATCCAACTACCTTTTCCACTTTCTCCTTGAAAACAACAAACATGCTTCCCAGGATTGGCTCACTAATAGGTGCATGCCTTAGACCAACCGCACGATTTAGACTTCTCAACACTAGAACCATAACATACAACCTAATCTTCTTCTCACACTCTCACTAGGTTCATAACCTTACTAACGACAATTCTGAAAACATATATCCCCATTTCTATGTCACTTGCCAAACTTCTTACTCTATGATTACCCACCCTTTCTGAAAACTCCAAATGTGTCGAAAACACATTTACATTACTATGCTTAACCAAACGGTTACCCACAATTCTCACGCAAGATATTCAACCAAGCTCTCCTATGACATTACCCACTGCTCGAAGGTACCGCACAACTCTCACTTTCCAAACAGGATTGCCTCATCTGCTAGGGTTCATTCACACCCAAAGGATACTTCGTCATTCCTATGGATTTTTCATGTCTATTACAAAACATCATGAACTAAGTAGTTCGACATTTCCATCAATATTTTACTAGAATCAGGTGAACTCGCCCAACAACATCTTCGTGACCCAATAAACCAAGCTTTCTCTATGAATTTGCCACCAACTATCGCTCAAACACATTAACCTCAATTTAGCAATACCACTATACCAACCAACACCCATATATCTTGTAACACCCTCAAATCTGGAAATAGCAACTAATTAAAATGTTTCTAAATACATCAATAACTGATTTGTCACGACCACAATTAAGGTTTAACATCAATAAACACAATTCATTCTATGTACACAGTCTATAATAGACTTCACCAACTACTTACCCTCGTGTAAAACTAGGGCTCATCTCTTCATGAAACTGCTAGAACCATTCCCCTGACTGGAACCTGATCCACATGCCAACAAATAAAAAGGTTAGGCTTAACGCCTAGTGAGCTCAATAGTTTTCATCAGATAATTATATAAAACAATGACTTTAAGAATATTATTTAAGTCGTGATTTCCAAAAGGAAAACACGTTCAATTCAAAATCAACCAAAACAAAATACATTAAGTCTGAAAATAATCTCTTTTCAACATTCATTAACTTCGTGATTAAAATCACAAAACAAAACGCCTCTTCGAATATAAATCCAAAACCCAAAACTCTCGTAAAACATAGCTCTCACTTTAATAATCAAATACTAAAACGTGGATAAACTCTGTCATCCAAAACATTCCAAAGACATGGATAAAGTTTAGTATGCAAAACCCAAGAACATGGATAACCATCCATACCCGAAACATCACCGGAAACAAGGATTATAAAACTCCATAACCAAAACAACACCTTTCGGTGACGGGGGAGACCCGATTACATAGCATGTGACGGAACACAAAAGTATGCCACATAACTATGTAGAAAATCAAAACGAATGGATTATACTCATAAAACATATCGAGCTCAAGTCCCCTGAGTCTATTGCTCGAAAACATCAAGTCAACTCCTCTGAGTCTATTCTTGAGAGTTCCAAAACAGGGGAACCCAGTTCCAAAATGGGAACTTATGCACAAGGGAATTACACCTTACTGCCCATGGGACGCTGCCCGACCGTATAGGTCCACACCTTACTTACCATGGTGACCCGATGCCTATTCCGTGTGAAAGTAATGAACTTGTACAAAACGGGACAAAAGAACACCGTGCTTATGGATCCATTGCACTAACTAAAACATTACATGACTCAAACGAATGGACTAACGCATTCAAAACATGTAACTCTCAAATAAGATGTAGTAAATGCAAATCATAACCAAACACTCAACAATGAGCTATTAAGATTGGACAAGTGTCCCCAAGACCCAACAAAATCCAAACCGAGCCATAAGCTCAACAAATCCAAAGACCCAACCTCGAAAATCATGAAATGAAATCAAACGTAAACAACCCGACTTTATGTAAACCCATACTCCAATTTATATAAATAACTCCAACGTAGTTTGTATTGGGACAAATCATTTTCCAAGTGGGTTTATATAATTTATTCTTTTAAAAACGCCCCATAACACAAACTCAAACACTTATTTAGAATACATAATAAAATGTATTTAAACCCAAATTCTACTTCATGAAATAAATCCTTAAAATGCCAATGTGTATGATTTATTTGTCAAAATGCTCGAAATCCCAAAGTGGGTATTTTACGAAGTTTATAAAACCACCCACTTCAAAAAATCGAGATCTGCCAAATAACTCAATAGTTAATAATTTTCATGTAAAACATACAAACACTTTAAAATAGGCATTTTGGCTTGTACACCGTTTTCACAAATCAATTGAAGTCACCTTGTTAGATTTAGGCTAAATCTAGATTTTACCCCATCTTGAGCTTTCTTGAAGAAATCCGAATCCACGAGCAAAATCCTTCCAAAACCTAGATCCACAAGTTCCCAACCATAAATAGACATATTCAACCACATTGAATCATTCCCCAAACATTTCACATGAAAACCTCAACCTTATATCGAAACCCTAATTTTCATAAATGAAGAGAAGAGATGATTACCTCAACCACAACTTGAACCCATCAATCAAACACTTCTAGGACACCAAAACGAGCCACAAACTCCTAATCTTTAAAATGGTGGAAAAGTTGGATGAAACCCTAGAAAGTTTGGGTGAAGAAGATGGAGATGAAATGATCTTAGTTCTAGCTTCCAAAACTTTGCTAGAAGATGAAGAAACACTTAGTTTTATGACAAAAACACCCAAAAATGAGTTAGGGTTCGTGGGAAAGGGTGAGATATCGGTTTGTGAGAGAAAAGGAAGAGATTGGAAATGAGAAAGTTAGAGAAATGGCTGAAATCGCAACATTTAACTCCCTGGCACCTTTCGGCGATAGTGCCATGCGATTGTGCCAGTGGCACTATCGTTGGCACAATCGCCTAGGTGCCCCAAACCCTGAAAACTTTCGACCTTTTCCGTTCTCAATTAGCTTGGCGTCCAAAGCAACTAATATACCAACAATAAAGCATAATCGTAGCTTAAATGGGGAAGGAAAGATAACCAAACTTATCGAAATTCAAGGTGTTACAATACTCCCCACCTTAAAAGAGATTTCGTCCTCGAAATCTGGTTCTCATGCATAACACTTGAATACCATGCTCAACACTTATTAGACCCTCTCGGTTCCCAACTGAAGCTCGTTTTGTTTCTTACATTAGTTAGCCTTGGTAAGGAAATATCCCGAATAACTTTGCCATGGAATTCTACTTCTCATATAACACTCAACTGTGTGAGGGACTTGAGCTTATCCAGACATACGACATAAGTCGGGGCACAAGCCCGACCATTTGCCTGCCGTCTACTCCATCCCAAAAGTGTAACATTCTAGCGATGTAAGCCTCAGATAACATCTCTCCACTAATCCGACCATTTCTTTCTCCAAGGATGAGGATGCGTCTCTAACCAATTTTAATCTTCAACGACCTCTGATAGGCAAATTGCCAGGTTGATTTCATGTTGACCCTCATCTTCAATATTCACTTCGGTACGTCACACTCATATCAGAGTGAACATCCAAGTTTGCTAAGGTAGACCCTAGCTACATGACTTTGATTACCTCCCAACTTTAAGTGGCCATACCACCTCAAGGTAGATCACAACTTCTGCCATTCAAACTCACCAATGATGGCCAAAATGAATTTACTCTTAGATACCCTTGACCACCTCTAATTGCCCCAATCATTACTCGTTGATCACAAAATCTAATCTCCCTAGAATCACCACGTTAGCTTACGAACGCTTCCTCGAATTTAACTGGTGTATTCCAAGTAGTCCAAAGGTTCTTCACCTCAAAATAAAACATCGACTCCTAAGGTTGCAACATGACCGCACTACGAAACCTTCTTCATTCATGGGAAACCACCAAAATGATGCACCATTAATACATAACACGCCGCCGAACAAACAATCCATCAATCAAATTCAACCACACGCAAGTCACCACACACGGTGTTACCCAGGAGATACACCAAGAGGGAAAAATCTCCACTTTGAATATATGGGAGAATGCATAAACCTAATACCAACTACTCACATGTAAACCGAATAATAAGACTGAAATCCAATTTCAAAATCAACCACAAGTCAGATCATCTAATGCTTCAATTCCTAGGGACCCATTTTGTTCCAAATCATAATTCTTTTCTTAAGAGGGTTTAAATCCATAGCCCCGATTGAGTTCAAGTTTTTTCAACTAATATGCCACTTTGAAATCTTATAAAACTTTCAAATGCAAAAGCTTCTTTACAAATAATTGGACGTATGAAAACCCACTACCGTTCACTTGGTAGGTGTGCAAAATGGTCACCAATGCCATATATATAAAACCATTTCAAAATTTATTTGATCATTACTCATGTTAATAGTGACAATAACAAAAGACACGTAACAAAATTTTCAAATGGACCATTATGGTCCGAGCATGCATCGATTTATGCCGTGTTTGTGAAACTAATTTCCTGCACTAAAACATGTGCAACAATGTTTGTACAAACTCCAAGGAGGAGCTTCACAATCTCAAACTCCAAAATCCTTTCCTTTAAACTACAAAATGTCATGGAATAAAATTTCCAGCAAGGCCCACATACATCAGTTTATTTTCCAAGACTTAGTACAACGATAAGTGCATGCCTTTTGGTCAAACGTAATTAAATTTTAAATCGATTTCAAACCTTAGGCCGCACGAATAAAATGCGTTTATCCAAAAAAAATAGTGGCTACTAAATCACGCATACCAGCGAATAAATATCATGCATCGCGTGAAACCATACGATGAAATCAACAACCGAAGAATGCATACAACAACAGTTCAACGCGAACCATCAGCAGTCCTTTATATGTTTACTCACACCAAAGTATAAATCAATTCAAATACTAAACAACACACAACGTAATACACTTGTATAAAACCCAAAAGAGAAATATATGATATGGAAACTTCCCAAAATAACATATGGGAAAAAGTAAACCAGCAAAGCTTTCAAGACGTCCCTCACGATTGCGAAAAGACAAGTGCAAACTCGCATGAGACAAAAGTATTAAACAAAAACTCTTAAGTAACGCACACAATAATGCAAGTATACGCGTTTCCAAATTTCCTCTACACGACACAAAATGTCGTAAAATAAAAGTCCGTAAGACCCAACAAAATCTTCCATAAAACTCAATGAAACCCAACGACGCTCAAAATCGGATGGTGCCAAAATCTTCGTTCCCAAAATCAAATAGCATGAAACAAAGTCATGGCTAAAATGTCATAATGCCAAAAATTTCTCTTTTATCGCATTTATGATATAAAGCGACACTTTCCAGCAAAACTTGCATAAGACGTAATGCTTCAATAATACTCATAAATTCGCATGCATCAAAATTAAAGCCCACGCGTTTCAATGTGCACTCATGTGTAGCAAAACGTCATAAAATAGTATATCATAAAACCCAACAAAAATTACATGGAATAAAGTTTCCAATAAAACTCGAATACCAAAACATGGGAATAACCTTTCCTCTAAAACCTTAACATATGTGGAGGAGATCCAATGTCAAGGTCATAAATCGCAGCTACTTGCCCGAGGCTCTAAACAAGGTTGAATCACAAATGCTACAATATCCGAAAATATCGTTCGGCAAAATCGAGGACAAAGAAAATCTCAACAAAATCTGCAATCGTGTGCAATGAAACAATTTTATGGATGTTTAAACTCATGGTTTAAAATTTTGTGTGTGCTAAAACTTTTTCCAAAATTTCGTAATTCTGCTCACTTTATGTTTTGAGAACATGAAAAAAGGCATTTGATGCAAACTCATTTTAGAAACAAACTTCGTGCATGAATTTGGTCGGAACTCGACATCCCGAAATCACGTTCCTCATTTCCCCAACTTACTATTGTCATCCGGATGATCAAACATCTTAAGGAAAGCATCAAAGATTTCATCGGTTCGCCTTACAGTTTCTCCTCGAATAATATCGATTCGAAAAGTCTACGGTTCTAACCTAACCAATCATACCGACCCGAAACGGTCCACTTAATGCAATCACCATGCTTACTATCACTATAAGTGACAAATGCTAAAATCATCAACTCCTTCTAAAGGTTACCCATTTAGAAACTTCTTCACTACCCCAACGGTCATCATACCAAGGCAGTTCAAGCATACACATGTAACACATAGTTTCACCATAGCATTGGCGAGGTGCGATTATGAACGTACTGTACATGATCATCCTTGCTACTCTCGACATGATTCCCGTTTCTAGTGACCTCATCAACCTCGAAATATCGTATATTAAGGTACCTAGTGGTGCAACTTCACTTTCAGTCACTTAAAATAACGCTAGTTTGAGTCTAGGGATCAAAATCAATACCTAATTCTCTCAAACTTAAGCTCTGATACCAACTTGTAACACCCTCAAATCTGGAAATAGCAACTAATTAAATTTTTTCTAAATACATCTATAACTGATTCATCTACGACCACAATTAAGGTTTAACTTCAATAAACACAATTCATTCTATGTACACAGTTTATAATAGGGACGGGTGTTGCTAAGAACCCATTAATAGTCGCTATCTCCAAACTGCGGAAGACTTCACCAACTACTTACCCTCGTGTAAAACTAGGGCTCATCTCTTCATGGAACTGCTCGAACCATTCCCCCGACTGGAACCTGATACACATGCCGACAAATAAAAAGGTTAGGCTTAACGCCTAGTGAGCTCAATAGTTTTCATCAGATAATTATATAAAACAATGACTTTAAGAATATTATTTAAGTCGTGATTTCCAAAAGGAAAATACGTTCAATTCAAAATCAACCAGAACAAAATACATTAAGTCTGAAAACAATCTCTTTTCAACATTCATTAACTTCGTGATTAGAATAACAAAAAAAAACGCCTCTTCGAATATAAATCCAAAACCCAAAACTCTCGTAAAACATAGCTGCCACTTTAATAATCAAATATTAAAACGTGGATAAACTCTATCATCCAAAACATTCCAAAGACATGGAAAAAGTTTAGTATGAAAACCCAAGAACATGGATAACCATCCATACGCGAAACATCACCGGAAACATATATTATAAAACTTCATAACCAAAACAACACCTTTCGGTGATGGGGGAGACCCGATTACATAGTATGTGACGGAACACAAAAGTAGGTCACATAACTATGTAGAAAACCAAAACGTATGGATTATACTCATAAAATATATCGAGCTCAACTCCCCTGAGGCTATTGCTTGAAAACATCAAGTCAACTCCTCTGAGTCTATTCTTGAGAGTTCCAAAACAGGGGAACCTAGTTCCAAAACGGGAACTTATGCACAAGGGAATTACACCTTACTGCCCATAGGACGCTGCCCGACCGTATAGGTCCACACCTTACTTACCATGGTGACCCGATGCCTCTTCCGTACAAAAGTGGTGAACTTATCCAAAACGGGACAAAAGAACACCGTGCCTACAGATCCATTGCACTAACTAAAACATAACATGAGTCAAACAAATGAACTAACGCATTCAAAACATGTAACTCTCAAATAAGATGCAGTAAATGCAAATCATAACCAGAAGCTCTACAATGAGCTATTAAGATTGGACAAGTGTCCCCAAGACCCAACAAAATCCAAACCGAGCCATAAGCTCAACAAATCCAAAGACCCAACGTCGAAAATCATGAAATTAAATCAAACGTAAACAACCTGACTTTATGTACACCCATACTCCAATTTATATAAATAACTCCAACGTAGTTTAGATTGGGACAAATCATTTTCCAAGTGGTTTATATCATTTATTCTTTCAAAAACGCCCCATAACACAAACTCAAACGCTTATTTAGAATACCTAATAAAATGTATTTAAACCCAAATTCTACTTCATGAAATAAATCCTTAAAATGCCAATGTGTATGATTTATTTGTCAAAATGCTCAAAATCCCAAAGTAGGTATTTTACGAAGTTTATAAAACCACACACTTCAAATAATCAAGATCCGCCAAATAACTCAACAGTTAATAATTTTCATGTAAAACATACAAACACTTTAAAATAGACATTTTGGCATGTACACCATTTTCACAAATCAATTGAACTCACCTTGCTAGATTTAGGCTAAATATGGATTTTACCCCAACTTGAGCTTTCTTGAAGAAATCCGAATCCACGAGCAAAATCCTTTCAAAACCTATATCCACAAGTTCCCAACCATAAATAGACATATTCAATCACACTGAATCGTTCCCCAAACATTTCACATGAAAACCTCAACTTATATCGAAACCCTAATTTTCATAAATGAAGAGAAGAGATGATTACCTCAACGACAACTTGAACCCATCAATCAAACACTTCTAGGACACCAAAATGAGCCACAAAGTCCCAATCTTTAAAATGGTGGAAAAGTTGGATGAAACCCTAGAAAGCTTGGGTGAAGAAGGTGGAGATGAAAGGATCTTAGTTCTAGCTTCCAAAACTTTGCTAGAAGATGAAGAAACACTTGGTTTTATGACAAAAACACCCAAAAATGAATTAGGGTTCATGGGAAAAGGTGAAAGATCGGTTTGAGACAGAAAAGGAAGAGATTAGAAATGAGAAAGTGAGAGAAATGGCTGAAAATCGCAGCATTTATAACTCCCTCGCACCTTTCGGCGATAGTGCCATGCAATTGTGCCAGTGGCACTATCGCTGCCACAATCGCCTATCTCGTACCACGGCCCAAAACAACTCGGCGAGAGTGCCAAGCGATTATGCCAGTGGCACTATCGCTGCCACAATCGCCTAGGTGCCCCAAACCCTGAAAACTTTTGACCTTTCCGCTCTCAATTAGCTTGGCGTCCAAAACAACTAATATACCAACAATAAAGCGTAATCGTAGCTTAAATGGGGAAGGAAAGATAACCAAACGTATCGAAATTCAAGGTGTTACATATCTCAACCCCACAGATGTCGCTTTTGAATAGCTCACCCAAAATCTCCGAGCAAGGATTCCCACCTATGCTCATCCCATAACAACAACACAAGTCCACTACTTAACCTCAAAGAAACTCCTTACCGCACCAATGACTTGCACAACCACTTTGGCATAAAATAACACTAACTCACCCTAACATTCATCACCCTACCACATCATCACAAACTTGTCAGAATCTCCGCGTCCACTTTGTACGCATACCAGATACCGTCCTCTTCATACCGATCATAACACCAATATTTGAATCAGAGACAATTTCATGACTCTGTCTTCCTCGAATCTGGATAAACCACAAAATCATGATCATCTAAATCACTCAACCTGATTTCGTTCTCTGACAGCTCATCGCGACCTGCCAGAAATAAATTCAGGCAGTCTGTAAGATTAAGCGTACTACCTCGCAGACCTAAAAGCTTGAAGCATAACTGCTCCAATTGTGCTATATATATCTCACTCCTAAACGAACCATAATAACCTCATAGGAATCCGGTCTTCCATTTTCGTAACACCCACATAAGGTGGTCCAACATCATTCCAGATTAACAGCTTCCCGTACAACTCCTTGCTTCCTCATGAAAACTCATCTAAATAAACGTAACTACTTCTTCATTTTCAGCGTCCCAATAATGACCTCAGCAAAGCCATGAGCTTCAATATCAATAGTCGACATGGTGAGACTTCAACCATGTCCTCGGCCAACAATGAGTCCCAATGGAACCAACTTCTTCCCACACATCATAACTAACTCTGTGTCCCACCAGCTTCGCACGTTGAATGCACAACACTGACTTACTAAATTATCTAATTACAAGACCACCTCAAACTTTGGCTCGGCGCTAGATAACCTTCCATCAACGTACCACAACACTGCTTACCAACATGTTGCTATAATAAGTATCTTGAAGACCCGTATTCTCCCAACATCACCACTTGCCGATAACCATAACTCAAGTACCGGACATGAGTGTATACTACCATAATATGAACCTTCCTAACGTTAAAGACCAATACTTTCGTCATTCCTTGTCCTTCCCTAATGGGAATACCAGGGTCATGAATCGACCATCAACGGCTCGAACGCCACACTTCCGCTCTCAAAACCTTTCCTCATCCGTGGTTGCAAGATTTCTAACGACCTAGAGAGTTCGTATCCTTCACGCATGAAAACACAATAGTTTAAAACCTTTGACACATTTGAAAATTTAGTAAGTACTAGATTATGAAACAAGCTTGAGTGTACACGACTCTACACCAACATAATTGCATAGCCATGCACAACGATTTCGAAGATCGTTCACACTCAACTCCATGATGAAATAAGCCTTTTCCATCCAAAATCGATGTTGGCACAATTGAAAAGATTTTCAATGCAACTTTACTCATGCGATTTATGAAATTACGACAAAATTACTTATACTGGGCGAGTCAGTCGACTCTCAACCTCTTGGCATGACGAATATGTCCGTACCAGTCCCACTTATAAAACCATGTAATCAAAATGATATTATAATTTCCACAAAAAGTTAACTCATTGATAAAAGAAGTGAAATAATTCTCGAATTACCAAGTTCAAAATTTAACACACAACACTATAAACTTTCCCTTTTCAATCCAAACACACCATTAGACACGTCATTTAATTTTCAAAATGAATGTCTCGCAAGGCACGCGCATACACACACAAATATATCTGAGATGAAAGACTCAAGCAACTTGTTTGAAAACACAATGCATGATACTCCTTTTATATGAAGGCTATACACTCTCGCAATGTCGACCGCTTACACTCACAACAATTAACCACATACTCTTTACTTCTGACCAACCAGTCAGGTCCCTCACCATTGCAACAACCTATAGCATTAGCACTCCCCCAGTATCTGAGTATGTCCAACTACCAGTTACCAACACGACTAATGATCCGTAATTCATGCGTCTTCACCTTGATCCGGATAGACTTACCAATAATAGCTCATTTCCATACTATCCTTACTCCATATTATCAATCAACATTGATAACATCTCTCAACCATTCTTGCCACCCTTCCATTAACTACAGATCCAACATGCTCATTAATATTAATCGATTCTTGAGTTGAACTTTCCTGGTCTTACTGCTCAACATAACAAACTACCATAACGGTGACTCACTTGAAGCGGATAGTTCACCTCCAATCGGTTATTCTTCCTTTTGGACCCAAGAAGTTCTTCCGCAATTCGAATTATCTATAACCCGAACAATACTCATCCTAAAAGGTGCTAAGCTTGATACCACAAACAAGCTCACACAACACTCTAGAACCAAAGCCATAATTTCAATGATAGAACTCACTACCCCAAACTACACCCATCGATCATCTCAACAATAGCAATAGAGTATACTCATGCACCTATAAATTCATAATGGCATTGGCCAGACGCAATTCTAAATTTACCTTACATGAGATCCCTCACTACCCTTGTCACGATTCTCGATGATCAACCTCTACCTTAAATGGCTTCCTATATCTCAGTTGTGTCCCTCTACCCTACATTTTAAGTTTAGGTTCATCCGGTTACCTAAATCCCTTAAACTATGGCTCTAATACTAACTGTAACAACCCAACCCGCAAAAATAAAGCATAAACAACATTAAATAAAATCAATGCCAAAGTGACCCAAGACAACAATTTTAAATTCAAGCTTTGCGGAAATCAACCTATACACAACTGAGATTTAAAACAAAAATACTAAGTCCGGGATCTAGCAAACAGTCTTCTCCTACGCCCTGCTCCTCATCTACACCTTCTCCTTGCTCTTGCTAGGACCCTCTACCAGGTACTTTCCTAAAAAGGGTTTTAGTTTTTGAAAGAGCGAGGATTAGATCGAAAGGTCTAGTGAGTTTCCTTAAAAGTTGTTTCATGCCAGACAACATATAAAAGATTTGCAACAACATAAACCTTTTCAGTTTTAACAAAGCATTGTACTCACAAATCACGACTCTAGCACACACTACCGTCATGCAGAGGTAACAGCATGTCTGGCTCATACTGCCTTAATTTAGGACACACCCCCATTAGCATATACGGGACACCCCCCGAATATGAGAACAAGCGGGACACACCCCCGACTTAGTCCATAACTCCCCAACACAATGTATGCACACATGCCAACATATCATAAACAACAAAACGAATCTCGTATGCATAAATATCGCGTAAACGACAATAAAGATTTAGTTAGAAAAACTCACCTGAGGATCCTGCCTATCTTTATGAACTTGACCTAGGGTCCTTAGGCCGAAAACCTATGAACATGGAGGTTAGGGCGATAAGTTCCTAAACTCTCAAAATGATAACAAGATTCCTTCCCAAACCAACAGGAATTCTCCTAAGAACCCCTTCATAAGAAATCACCCACTCTGGTCTTCCTCGACTCCTGGGTCCACCTTGTACCCGAATCCTAGGTCCACCTGGTACCCGACTCTCGGGTCGCCGCCCACCATCCGATCCTCTTCCCCTTCTCGCCTGCCTCCCGGCCACTCCCCCGGGCCCCCCGCCTCCTAGGCTCACACCCCGGTCTCCCACATCCAATGGTCTCCCAGTGGGTAACCTCCCAGGACCCCCTGGTTGAGTAGCTCCTGGGTCACCCAGTCGATCAGCTCTTGGGGTCACCCGAGCCTTCCCTTTCTAGAAGGCTATGCCGAGGGTTGGGTTCTAGCGGTTCATAGAACTGTCGATCACCAGGTGGTGTTAATCGACACACATTCACACTCATTTCACAAACAATCTTTCCTTAACAAACCCCAAGATATTAGGGGTTGATTCCAATCGATTCAAATCTTACCCCATTATTGGAACCAAAACCAGGCGATTCAAATACCACCAACATGGGGTGTACAACCCAACAAAATGACCAATGCCCTCAAATAAAAGAAGACGATAATAACAATTAGGTTTACCTTGAAGAGGATTGGTGAGATTTGATTTCCACAAAGCTTTTCCTTCTCAACTTTCTCTTCCGAAGAAGATCGCCCAGAGTATACTTGGACTCCTAGCCGCCTCTAGCCAAATGATTTAGGGAAAAGACATTAGGGTTAAAACCCCTTATTAATCAAATTTACAACTTAGTCCCCCACACTTGGTTTTGAGTAAAACTTCACCCAAACTCTAACTTTATAATTCTTGGGCATTGTTATCACAATCAACTTCCACATTTATTAAATCGGTCACAAATGTTACAAATACTGATTAGGAAGTAAAATAAAACTTTAATGGTCGTTTGTACCTTCCATTTGTGTGAGTGATCACCAAAGGCTCGTCTTGATTTTAAAAAAATAGGGATAAATATATGGTTGGTAATTATAATTTGTGAAAGAGGTCAATCACGATTGCTTTTCATGTGAAGGAGACGTAACCCTTTTTGATGAAAAGTATCTTTAATTTTATCTCATCTCCATGTTGATTGGGAACAAATTGCAATTAAATGTGTTGCTATAAAAAATAAGAGAAGGATTGTTGTAGTCCATCGTTTGGGTCATCTTTTGATTTTATGATGTATCGATTGTGTAATCATCATAAACTCCCTTTGATGTTTCTCGTATCCGTGACCTCATACATGTTGATGTTAAGGGAATTAACAAATACTTTCTTAGGTTGATGATCATTCGATGGATGTGTGGACCTTTTAGCAACCAAACAAATATAATTCAATACATCATCATAAAAAAAATTCCACATCTCTATGATCGAAATTCAAAGGATACTAATAATAATAACTCCTTCAATTCCTATCTTCCAAACACATATTCCTTCAAGAACAAGAAATTTATACATATGTGGAAATAGTTAGATCAATTTTCTTTCACATTAATGGGGCTATATCTCATTCTAGATTTCTTACTCTTGTTCTTTCACATTACTAGCACATTGCTCAAACTTTCCTACCATGTCTAAAACATTGCCTCTTGTTTTTGACCCCATTTAAGTTTGCTCATCTTCCTAGTCAAAGTTTTCAACAACATCACTATCTTGGAAAAATCTTGAATGAATCTCCAATCAATCCTAATAAACTCCAAAGCAATGATGTTGAATTTCCACAATCCATTACTGCCTCATTCTTGGCCTAATACACCTTAATTTCAAATTCGTTTACTATGTGCCCCAACATTGCACCTCTTATAACCAAAACTCGCACTTTGAGAATTTGGCGAAGATCCTCTCTCTTGCTAAAAATCTAATACCGTATTGAGATGTTGTTTGTCCTCCTCTTTTCTCCTTGAATATACACAAGTATATCGTCATTAAACACACTAAGTACGGTCCACCACACTCGGTTCATCAGATCCATGAATGCAACTAACCCATTCATTAAGACGAATGACATCACAAAAAGCCATAATAACTGTATCTCATGCTATATGACGTTCTCAAAATGTCTGCTTTCTAATCCTTCAACTGATGGTATCTCAACAAAAAGTCAATCCTCGAAAAGTAACTTGCTTTTTGAAGTTGATCGAACAGGTTGTCAAACCTTGGAAACGTATATCTATTATTTATAGTAGTCTTGTTGAAATCTTGGTAGTTGATGCACATCCGCATCATACCATCATTCTTGACAAATAGTATTGATGATCCCCATGGTGATGAAATTGGGCGGTAAGTCCCTTATCCAATAGTCTTGCAATTGCTTCGTTAACTCCTACATTTCTGTAAAAGCTAACCGATACATTGTCCTCGAGATTGGTGATATTCCTTGCACCAAATTAGTCTAAGACTCTACTTGACGCCCCGATAGTACTCCTGGTATATCATTCGAAAATACTTTTGGGTATTCGCTCACTATGGCCACATTATGTACCATTTTCTTCTTATGTTTGGAATCAATAACATATATTCGGTATTTAACACAACCTCTTTAAGGCATTTGCTTGCCTTCATCATCAAGATAATCCCAATCTTTCCTATTTTTTGGTCTCTATACACATGAACCATTTCTCCACCTAGCATCTGAATTTTAGTCATTTTCTTATTGAATGCTATATGGGCATTGTCTTTTGACAACCAATCCATTCCTATAACTATGTCAAATCTTTTTAGGCAGGTAGAGGTTAACCTAATAGGTAAATCCTCACGATTTATGTAGATGATGCAACCATCAATAATCTTTCGAAACTAATAATCTGACCTCCATTTGTTGTCTCTACATAATATCTTTTCTAGTCAACAAGAATCCTTATTCAAATAGTGGTGAAAAGTAGTAGATACAAAACTCTCATTCGCACCAAAGTCAATTAGAATGTATGCATATATGTATGAAAGGCTTACCATATTGATAACATGATTTTCTACCTACCTTACATTCATAACGGTGTTTCCTCTTCCACAATCTACATATAAGGATACTCGATACCCAATTAATCTATTTTTGGCTTACAATTCATCGGTACAGTAGTATTGGGTTGCTTCAGTCCCTTTCTTGAACAATCCCACATTCTCTACTTCCTCTCTTTTGTAGGCTTGATGATATTTTTCTTTGCTTCCTTGGTGATTTCTATGGCATGAATGACCGATGCATGAGCTATCATTTTGACATATGGCTTGATGTCTAACTTCAAATAATCCATAAATCAATGTATTTTATGTTGTTTTGTTACCACCTACTTCTCTATGAACTGATTCACATATTTGTTGCATTGTCTTCGACCCTTGGTTTAACCTTAGATACTCAGACTCTAGATTTTTCACCTTGGTCCTTGAACAATATTTGCCAGTCATCTCCTGCTACTAATCAATATTAAGGTTGTTATCCCAATCTCCCCTATAGCCTCGTACTTCGTATCCTACCAATGTTATGTCAGATCTATGAATGTTGTGGTTGCATATGTCACCATATGATAATCAATGCAACATTTAAGCTTGAAATAACTTTGAACATTAGTGATTTCAATCATCAAGGCAATTGGACCTTCCTCTCTTTTGAATTACTTATGTAACATCCCAAGCTAACCGTACCGGATTTTGTCCGCTTTGTCCATAAACCTGGACTCACGGTTTTAAACGCGTATGGTAGATGAGGTATCTAGTCCCTTATAAGGCAACTTTCGTTCCCCTCCCCAACCGATGTGGGATCCTACAATCCACCCCCCTTGGGAGCCCAGCGTCCTCGCTGGAACACCAGTCCAGTTCCTGGCTCTTATACCATCTGTAACATCCTAAGCTAACCGTACCAGATATTGTTCACTTTGTCCACAAACCTGGACTCACGGTTTAAAACACATCTGGTAGATGAGGTATACAATCTCTTATAAGGCAACTTTCATTCCCCTTCCCAACCGTCTGGCAACTCACAGTTTTAAAGGTTGGCTTTGGTTGGATATGAAATTTAGGCAAGAAAAATCCAAAATGTTAAAAATAGGTGCTTCGCGGGAGCGAAAAAAACTTTTACTGGCGTGAAGGTGGGCAGAAGCTTTTAGAGGGTTGTTGGTCTGGGTGATGCAACCCAATGTCTTATCTCCTTCAAATTTGATTCCTTTTGCTTTCCTTTTTATTTATTTATTTATTTATCTAATCAAAACCCTACATTTCCATTATTATTTATGTCTCTCTAAATTGTACAACCCAATCTCTTCTCTCCATTTTCTTTTTACTTTGACCCACTATCTCTCTCTCTCTCTTATTTATTTCTTTTCTTGATCAGATTCTTGCTATTGATCTCATACTCTCTCTCTCTCTCTCTCTAGTATTATTAGTTTTTGTGAGTTTATTCCCCAAACCCATATTCTTTCATTTAATTTCGGTCCACCCAACAATTATTACACCAAATCAAAATCCTTCAAGTATATTTCAAAGTTGGAGCTAAATTTCAAGTATTAATGGTTTAGAGATTCAAAATCTTCATCTTCTTCAACCTTTTCCACCATTATTGACTAAAATTAGGGTTTTCCTAAAAACCAATTTGTGACTTCATTCTAACTCTTTTAAACTTTTGTACTTTAGTCTCCTAAAACATTCTTCTTGATGTGTTTGCATATTTGTATATTTTGGCTAGTTTTGGGTATTTTGGGATTTTTACGCATTTAGTTATTAAGTGTGAAATCCTTAAATATGTGTTATAAAAATGTGTTTTGAGTACATAAATGTTGTGGAGCTTGATCTACATGATTTATGATTTTATTTGATTTTTACATATTTGAAGATATTCCATGGGAAGTGGTTAAACTTGGATGAAAAATAGCATTATTATTTGTGAAGCAAAGTTATCTTTGCAACTTATGAACTTTTAAGAAACATGATGAAAATGATATTTGGTTGGAAGAGAAATGATTTTATTAGGAGTTATGAGAACTTTGACCTATAAAATCTTGTGTCAAAATGATCTTATGAGTACACTTGAATGTTAAAAACTATATGTGTGATTATAGTTTTGTCACAATGCGAACGTGACAAGACTTAGACTAATAATACTAAGGGATCCATAGGTATAAAGTCGGTTTATTTTGGAATAATCTCCCATATGTAGCTAGTTGAGAACTCGGGTCCTCAGAGGCAACTTGGTATGGTTATGTGGGACCAGATACTAGCCATGGACCATGAATGTAATCCTAGTGAATAAGTGTGATTAGGATCATTGGGTTCCCTCCCCCACATCTAAGTACGAGGCGACGAGCTCGTGGCCTTGATCCTAGTATTGAACTCACAACTTGGAAAGTGACTTACTTTTGTGTTCCGCTACAATCCTTGGAAAGTAGATCTCCCATGTCAACGGAAGATGTATTGACCGAATGGTTCCTTTGTTGTATAGTGAGAAAAAAACTACTTATTCTTGAAAACAAATTATTTGCATTGTTACGGTTTATTTCATTATATGCAATGTTTGTTCTCACTAGGCGTAAAGCCTAACACTTTTTCTTAAATGACATGTATATTAGGTTCTGTTAGCGGCGGGGTTTTCAAATCTTGAGCGACGACTGATTTGGCCTTAACGACAATCTTTTGGAGCTAGTCATTTTTGGACATACAAAGTGCATATTATTGATAGAAGTTTTTGGAAGACGGTAGTGACACCCGGTCTTAATCTAATCTTCGTGTAGTTTAGATTAGTAGGTTGTTATAATTCATTTTTGCTATTGTGATGTAAACATTATTACTATTTCTCCTTTCTGGGTGATTTCCTTATAATCAAGATGTCATTTATTGCAATCATTCAAGTTTAAATTTACCCCTATTTTTAGGGTGTTACAAATTGGTATCAGAGGTCTAGTTTAAGTGAACTAGGTATGAATGTAAGATGCCTAGACTTGAGCTGAAAAATTAAGTTATGATTGGTGAGATTGTGTAGAACTTATAACATAGGATAGTCTTAGAGTCGACGGAATTACTCTAATTGATAACTGTGATGATGGTGACGAGAATTATTATGTATAATATGTTCATAATTTCACTTAGCTAATGCTATTATGAATGTGTTGTTATGTGAGCATGTTTGATTTTCTATTGTTATGATGATTGATGAATATAGTAGTATGTTTCTATGTATTTAGTTCTTATATCCTATTTCTTACCTCCATTCTCGTGTGTGTGTACAGACTAAGATGGTAAGCACGCGAGGTAGACTGCATACTTATGTTGATGGACACGAGGCGACCGCTTCGACGGTCGACCAAACATAAAGAGTCGAGGCGACAGTGGCTCCACCTCTTTTGCCATTGTTCAGCAAGGGACCCGAAGTCATACCAAGGATTGATCTGGCTTCTTCCAACACGGTCATGCGTGAGGTGACCTTTCAATCAGAAATGATGGCTAGCATAATGCAGATGATGAATGAGGCCATGGCCAAACAACAAGAGTTTCTCTTAAAGGTGATCGAGGATCGAGATCTGAGTAACCGTAGGAATGAGACGGTTACAGTATGAGACGGTTACTGAAAACATGGTGGTTGTTGGATCCATAGGCACCAAAAATGTGATTCCAACCAAGGAACTTATGATCAATGATGCAAGACGAGGTGGGAGGACTTGCTCCTAGAAGTCCTTCTTGTGTAGCAAACCACCGGAGTTTACCGGGTCGGACAATCCAGTGGCTTAAATGAACTGGATCCAGGAAATTGAGCAAGCCTTTGATGCTTGTGAATGTGAAGAGAATCAGAAGGTGAGATTTGGCTCCCAAATGCTTAGGGGACTGACTCTTTATTTTTTTGGAATGTCACCAAGTCCACCCTCTCGGCTACTTTTCTAGCTCGATTAGCTTGGGCTGAGTTTAAGAAGAAAGTCACGGATGAGTATCACAATGAGAGAGCCATGGACCGCATTGAAGAAGAGTTCCAATCTCTCAAGAAAGGAAGCATGTCGGTAAGGGAGTACACCCGACAATTCATAGAAAAGTTGGGATTGGTGGGGCATGTAGGCCCGATTGAGAAAGAGAAGGTCAAAGCCTACATCAAAGGTCTACCAGCGGACATGATGTCAATGGTCCGTATGTCTAAAGCCTCTACCCTCCACGAGGTAATAAAGGAAGCTCAAATTATGGAGGATGTCTACGTTTGGGGAAGGAAGAGAGAGCGGTTGTAGGAGAAAATAGAAAATGGGAGAGCAACGCCGGGCCTTTCAAGAGGTCATGACTATTCATGGTCGAAAGGAATTTTGATAACTGCCGAGAGGCGAGGTGGTTCCCAAAGTGACGAAGTAAACACCATGGCGCTTGTAATTCAAACCCCACCCCTTATGCTAAGTGTGGGAATACCAACCATACACAAGAGATTGCCCAGTGAAGGGGGCTTGTTTGTTCCGAATGCAAGACACTGGGGCACTTTAGAAAATATTTCCCGGAATGAAGGACGTGTAATGCTCCGGAGAAGAAAGAGAAACCTCCACGGGTTTCGGGTCGAGCCTTTCAAATGACTACCGAGGAGGCCAAAGCATCGATGAACGTGGTATCGGGTACGTTTCTCCTAAACTCCGTGCCTAAATGTGTGTTATTTGACTCATGTGCTAGTTTCTTTTTCATATCTGATTCTTTTTGGCAAAAGCTTGCTATGACCGCTTGTAGTTTAGAAGATACTTTCGTGGTAGAAATAACGAATGGTGGTTGAGTGTTAATTCATGATGTCTTGAAGGGTTGTACTCTTGAAATCAAAGGGATAGAGTTTTTGATTAATTTGATGCCCATGGTGATTGGTGGGTTTGACGTGGTGATCAGAATAGATTGGCTAGCAAAAAATCAAGTAAAGATCGTGTGTTCTAAGAAATTGATCTGACTCCTCATATCGAGTAGTAATAAGGTGGTCGTCTATGGTAAGAGGAGGAAGGGTGATGAAGCGGTTATCACCATGGCTAAGACACGTAGATGCTTAGTGAAGGGATGTTCATCCTTTATAGCATATGTGATAGATGCCAAACCCAAGAAGAAGAAACTCGAGGATGTGAATGTGGTGCGTGAGTTCCCTGATGTATTCCCGAGCGACTTGTCGGGATTGCCATCCGATCGTCAAGCAGAGTTTAGGATAGATCTAATCCCAGGAGCGGCTCCGATTGCTAGAGCTCCTTACTGATTAGCTCCATCCGAGATGCAAGAGATGATGGCGCAACTACAAGACCTTCTCGAGAAGGGGTTTATGAGACCCAGCTCGTCGCCTTGGGGAGCTCCTGTCTTATTTGTTAAAAAGAAAGATGGCACAATGAGGTTGTGCGTCAATTATAGAGAGTTGAACAAGGCGACGATGAAGAACAAGTATCCGCTTCCGAGAATCGACGACTTTTTTGATCAACTGCAAAAAGCGGGATGTTTCTCGAAGGTTGGAGGATAACGACATTCTGAAGATGGATTTTCGGACGTGTTACAACCATTACGAATTCCTAGTAATGTCGTTTGGCTTGACTAACACGCCAACGGTGTTCATGTTTTTAATGAATAGAGTGTGCCGATCATTCCTTGACAAGTCGGTGATTGTATTCATTGATGACATACTCGTGTATTCAGAGAATGAGACGGATCACGAGCAACACCTTCAAGAAGTCTTAGAAGTATTGAGAAAGGAGAAGTTGTATGCAAAATTCTCCAAGGGCGACTTTTGGCTAGACGAGGTCCAATTCTTGGGGCATGTCGTCACTCGAGACCGAATGAAGGTGGACCCCTCTAAGATCGAGGCTATAATGAATTGGGAACCTCCTAAGAGTCCATAAGAGATATGAAGCTTGTTAGGATTGGCGGGTTACTACCGGAGGTTTATTCAAGATTTATCCAAGATCATTTTTTTGTTGACGACTTTAAACCGGAAAAATGTGAAGGTTGTTTCGACCGAAGCGCAGGAGATAGCGTTTCAAACTCTACAAAAGAACCTTTATGAAGCTCGAATTTTATCTTTGCCCAAAGGATCTGAGGATTTCGTGGTTTATAGCGGTGCTTCGAAAATGGGTTTGGGTTGTGTGTTGATGTAAAGGGGAAAGGTGATCTCCTACGCATCGAGGAAAGTCAAGGTGCATGAAAAGAACTATCCCACTCATGACTTGGAATTGGTGACGGTAGTGTTTGCCTTGTAGCTATGGCAACACTATCTTAACGGCACGAAGTGTACCCTCTACACGGATCACAAGAGTCCAAAATACGTCTTCGATCAAAAAGAGTTTAATATGAGGCAAAGAAGATGGCTTGAACTACTTAAAGATTACGATTGTGAGTTGCTCTACCATCCGGGTAAAGCCAACATAGTAGCCGATGTATTAATTCGAAATGACTTATAGTGGAAGCATTCAGGCCACACTTTCAAGAATCGAATTGGTGTCAAGCCGCATCGAACCAATAAAGACGTCACAATCCGAAGCCTTATTGAAAGATAATCTCAAAGAGGAAGTAATGATGAAACAATGCTTGCTTTTGAGGGAGGATAGTCATAGAATGAAGTTGTTTAATGGGCGTGTATGGTTCCCTAAGGTTGGGGGGCAACTGAGAGTTACTCTTAGAGGACACTCATAGGTCCAAATATTCCATCCACCCGGGAAGTACGAAGATGTATAAAGAGTTGAAACTACATTATTGGTGGTCGGTTATGAAGTTAGACGTAGCACGCTATGTAGAGCGATGTATAAATTGTCTACAATTGAAAGCCAAGTATCAATGACCTTAGGGAAGTCTTCAATCTCCAGAGATTCCGGAGTGTATAACACCCTAAACTTTAGACATCAAAATAGGGAAATTCCGGAAATGGGTAAAATTAAACTTCCAAAATACACCAACTCAAAACCCATAAAATTGGGATAGTTTGCACAATTTCCAAAGTAGAAAAAATTGAGATATATATAAAATACAACAACCTACTTAATCTAGAAATGACTTAAACTAGATTAACATTGGGTGTCGCTATATCTCCAAAACTCTCTCTTGTCAAAAGTTCCCCAAAAGCCTGACACTTAAAGTGCTCCTACTTGTACGGTCGGCAAGTCAAGACATCCTAGATCCACCGCTAGTGGGACCTGTAAACCAACAAACACCATGACAAGTGTTAGGATAAAAGCCTTGTGAGATCTTATAAATAAACAGTTCGCACGTGACATAACGATAACACAATTTAAATGTTACCATGTTCCCTTTGGTTGTATAAATACCAATTCTCAACTTTTCAAACAATGTTCCACACCTAAACATGAACACACAAGAGATATCTCTTGAAATATGGGGGAGACTTGTTTCCATCTGGGTGACGAGAACACGTGAGTGGAGTCACCCATGATGTTATTGGGTTACACCTCATGTCACGGTTTTAGTTCGTATGCCATTAAGACATCACAACCTCAAACCATCACATGCCTTTATTGCCTACTCCGTCGAGTTACACCTTAATGACTTACGTGACATTATTACCTACTCAATCTAGACGAGTTACACCTCAAAGACTTCTATGTCCTTTATTGCCTACTCGCTAGTGGCCCAGGCCAATCAATATGAACACATAATCCATACGGTCTAAATCCTCGTGCACAAGCAGATAGACATCAAAACTCCACAATGTGATTATAAACAAGTTTAGATAATAATGACAATGCATATTTCGTTACCAACTCATAGACATGATATTTACGATACAAAGTTCACTAGTTCATATTATTGCACATTCCAAACCTATAGTAAACTCAACATATTTCCAATACAATGGAACCATCAAAATAGATTGATAAAATAAAAACTAGCTACAAGTATGGTTCACCTTGGGTTTTAAAAACTTCTTTTATGAAATGAGGTATGAAAAGAGCTCCTCATCTTCACATTCCTAACTTTCACTTCTTGAGTTAAAAATAGTCAAACATGACCATTAGATACATTTATAGATGACCAAAAACCCATATTCAACCAAAACTCATAAAACCCTAGCTTTAGGTCAAAACCCAATATACACACAAAATTCATATTTAAAGCAATTAATAACATTTAATGTAGTTTGTAGGTTAAGAAACTCACCAAAAAGGTTTGTGATGTAAAAACCCTAAAGATGGTATGAACCCAAGAAATGGAGTGGATGGCTTGAAGCTTCAAATAGAGCTAGATGTCACACTTGCACTCTAGAACCTTAAACGAATCATATGTGATACTAGAGTGGCGTTGGATTTGCATTCAATGAGGGAAGAGGGGTGAAATGATGAAATCCTTACCTTAACCTTGAGAGAAAATGTTCCTTCCAAAAAACTAGATGATACAAATGAGCTCCATCAAAATAGACAAGGCATTTAAAACCCCTGGACCCGACGAAGATAATGCCATGCGAGAGTACCCATGGCATTCTTGCCAAGCACTCTCACGGAGAGTGTACCACAGCCTCAGGCCCGCCTGCGATTATGCCACACGAGTATGACCATGGCATGGTCGTCGTGACATACTCGCCCCACTCATACCGAGGGTTAAGGTTTGGGCACGATAGTGACTCGCGACAATGTCCAAGGGCACTGTCGCCGGGCGTTATCCCTTGGCACTCCCCCAAGTCACAAAAATTCCAAGTTAACCAAAACGGTTTTAATCCGACTTAACCAACAATTAACATGGAGTCTTTAAGAAATCATAATTCCTCGTTCAAGATATGACTTCCCAAATTATTGGATAACTAAGGAACTATAATTTAAACATGGGAAGGATGCCTAACCAAACTTTGGGGGTGTTACAATCCTCCCCTCTTTGAAAAAGATTTTTCCCTCGAAATCTCGTGCTAATGAAACAGATGAGGGTACCACCTCCTCATGTCTTCTTCCAATTCCCACGTTACGTTCGCACCTCGATGGTGCTTCCATTGGATTTTCATGTATGACAATCTCTTTGTGACGAAGTCTTTTTGACTTTCTTTTCAAGATGGTCTCGGGCTGTTCCACGCACCGGTGGTTGTCCACTCGAATCTCTAACAAAGGGATGACACTGTCTTCTTCCGCCAAACACTTCCGAAGGTAGCATACATGAAACGTAGGCTGAATCCCACTCATCTCGGGTGGTAATTCTTATTTATAGGCTTGAAGTCCAATGCGCTCCTTAATTGTGAAGGGTTCAAGAAAACAGGGACTAAGCTTCTTTTATTTCTCGAATCTAATGATTCCCTTCCATGGCGGCACCTTTAGCATCACCTGTTCGCCCACTTGAAACTCGACTGACCGTCTCTTTTTGTTGGATCCAGATTCTAGTCTTAACAATGATTTAAACAAATAAACATGTAATAACAATAATAATCAGCGGAAGCAAACAATGTTTAAAATAAAGCAAGATTCGTACTCACAGTTTTAAGAAGATAAATCTAATAAAGTAAATATATGAACAAGACAAATATTCACTAGATAATGCAATGTAGATTATAAACAAAACACCCAAAAAGGTGGTTTAATCTTACAAGATCTTCTTGTACACTTTTCAGTACATAAAGAAATAATTCATTTACAAGTAGGTAAAGAAAGGAACTATTTGAGCAATGGGTTGCACGTCCTATTTATAGGACCATAAAGTGAACAGTGTACTTTTCTGACATCTAAGACATGCTTGAACAGTAATTTAACTACCAGGTAAGCTTAAGACATGCTTGAACAATAATCTACCTAAAAGGTAAATCTTATCACTAGGTGACGTGTCTTCTGTTCTTGCATCCGTACTTGTAGATTTCTTCAGCTTGAAACCACAAAGACAATGTCTTTAGAGCTCTGATGTAGGTGCCTCTGATGAAGGTATCTCTGATGTGTTCTTGCTGAATTTCTCAATCTCTGGAATTTTCTTCAGAGGCAGGCTTGCTCTTTGAAGGTTATCTCTGAAAGTCCTCTGAAAGTCCTCTGAAATAGGACATTATTTTCAATACTTTTACATATCAGAGTTGGGCTAACAATCTCCTCCTAAGTATTGAAAATAAAAAGTTGAAAATAGCAGAGATAATAAGCTACAAAGCAAGAGGAGAAAATCATTCTCTATTAATTGTTACTTCTCACTTAAACATTTAAGTTACATATCAAGAGAAGGTAACAAACAAAAAATTACATGAAGGAAAAATTACAATATAGCACCAGAACATATCCTATGAAATTTCATAATCAACTCTCTGAACTGAATCATTGAGCTAATTTCTGTGCATAAGGATTCAAATAGGTCTGCTCTGTGTCTTTCCTTCTTCACATTCAACACCCGCAACACCCCTTTTAGAGTCTCATCAGAGTACTTGGCCACTTCTGATGCAAGGAAGATCTTCGTTACATTTGATACTCTGAATACAAAACCCAGAGGCTCTGCTATAATTGACCCAATTTTTCATTTCTCTAAGTCTTCAATCATTTCTTTTGGAGCAGTGACCCCTAGCTTTTCTTCACCCAGATTCAAAGATTTTTGAAAATCCAGTTTGGGTCTTAGTTTGATGTAAGCTTCCATTGCTCTCTTTACTTCGTATTCAGCCATTCTGAAAGTTTTTTTTTTCTGATTTTGCAGAGCAGAAGGCATAGAGATGAGCCAAGTCATAAGGATTCAAATTTACCAAATCATTATCATTGAATTGGTAAACTTGGTGATCTGAACGAATGACTTCATAATGCCTGTAGAAGATTTTGTTGTAGCCATATTTCTTCTCAGAGACTTTGTTGATTTCGATGATGGGTAGCTCTGAAAGAACATCTCTTCTTTGGCTTGTTTTATCTCTTATAAATCTCTTTTCTAATTCATCCATGCCTTCTCTCATTCTTGGGTTTAGAGGAAAATTGAGTCTTTCCTCTAAGTTGTATTCACAGTATAAGTATCTAAATGTGTCATCTATGGAAGTCTTCACTGCAGTGGTGAAGAACTCTGGAGGTTTTGTGAATGCGGAGTGTACAGGGATTCCAATGCTTGATCTCTGACATGTACCTCTGAGGTTGGTCTTTCAGGTTCAGAAGTGAGAGGTGCTTGTTCATCATCAACCATTGTTTCATCAGCAGACGACTGTTGAAGAGCTGTCTCTGGTTCTTTTCTTTGGATTGTTGGGGATGAGGGTGGAGTCTCATTTATTGCAGAAGAGATCATCATATCTATCTGCGTGTTGTCTTCAATCTGTTGATTTGCCTCTGATGTATCAAGTAGGTGAGGTTGAGCATTCTGATATGCGTACTCCTTTTCAGCATCATTATCTTCTTCAGAGTCACTCCCAAACGCATCTCTCATAATTACTTGAGGGCATTTTGGGTAGGAGAAAGCATCCTCTAAAGGACTACTGGAATAGTCTACCAGTTCTTCATCTTCATCCTCAAGAGCAACTATTGTCTCTGGGATAACATTCACCATTGGAACAAGTGGTACTTCTGATGTTGATGGTGCTAGAAAAGTTAATGGTACTAGGGAGCATAAAACGGTTGAAGCTTGTTCTTTAGCAGAGGTGGAGTTCTTCTCCAGTTCATTCATTTCTTGTGCTCCACCAGGTTGCTTATTTGCAGAAGAGGAGGGGGAGCAGAGCCACTTGCTTCTTCTGCTCTGTTGGTTCCTTTCTTCTCCCCCTTTTGATGTTCTGATGACCCTTATGGCTTGTCATCATGATGGTCATCATCAAAATCATCAAACTTGGCTTTCTTCTTAGCCTCCTATGCGCACGTAGTCTCTGAGACATTCCTATTTACCATGGATGCATTCTCTAGAGTCAATGCATCATGGAGCAAGTTCTGGGCCGCCTTTGTTTGCTAACCAGTTTTAGCCACAAGCTTGCTGGATACTGTCAGCATATTGCTCGTCACTTGTTTTGAGAATTCGTGAAGGTCGGCTTTGGTGACAAATCTGCTGTACTTGTGGATAGTTGACAATGGCTCTGAGAATGTTTGTTCTAGCCTCTGTAATCTCCTTGGACAGTGTAGTAGAGCTACACTCGACGATCTTCTCTAGAGATGCTAGGTGGTTGTTTGTTGAGGTAAGTTCATTGCACAACTTAGAGACCTCTAAAGTAAGTCTTGCAACTTCAGAGTTTGAGGCAGAGGCCTCTGAGGTCTTCTGCAGTTGAAGTTTAAGATCTTTCAAGGATCCTTTGACTTCATCACTAAAGGTTTTGAATTCCCCTTTTGATATAGCCAGAGAGTGTGACCTTGGCTCCAACACATGGATCCAATTTTCCCTCGAGTTTAGAGTCTTTCAGAGATTGTTTGATGTTGTCTCTGGAAGGATTTCATGCCGATCCTAGAGAATTCTTTTTAGTGGATTTTTCTACAACAATTCTGATAAGTTCTTCCTCCTCTGACTGAGGTTCAGGGGATGAGAATCTGATGTGATGAGTGGACCTGCTATCCAGGCATGTCAACCCTTGTGCAACTAAGTCATGCCATTTCCCCTCAGTTAGGCAATCCCTACGAGAGATCTTAAAGACCTCTGGGACAAAAGGACGGTCCTATAAACCATGAGCCACAGAGGCAACATGTTTTGTGTGTATGTGGGGGGGGGGTGGTGACGTACTCTGGGGCGATGTAGTACTTATATTTTCAATAACTAAGTCATTTTGGGAGGACTTAGCTAGATTTTAGGCTTCCCCCAAGGTTGTGTGCATCAAAGGCAGAAGGACATGCCTCTGAGTGGTTTAAATGTGTTGGGTTCAAGGTATGCACCTCTGTTTCAATGTTCTGTGATGCTGGACCACCTAGAACAGTTTGTTTGTTAACACTGGGAGTTTGGCTTGGAGTACTCTCAGATGTGCTTTAAGAAGCATCTTTATCTACCTCTCTGCTCTCGGCTCCTATTGTCTTAAAAAGCACTCTCTCACTTGGGATCTCATCCTCACTCACTTCTACTCTGGCAGAGCTAATCTCTTCGCCAGAGTGAGAAGGACTCTCTGTTCTTCTCTCTTCAGAGGCACCCTATGTTCTCTACTTGTGTTGCCACCGAGTCCTCACTATCCTCTGATTGCAATTCAAGCTCAGACCCTAAGTGTATTGGGGATCCTTCCATCGGCTCTAATGGTTGGGCAACGCTACTAAGATATGTGAGAATTGGGTGCTCTACTGGAATATACCTGATCATGCTCTGAGGAAACCTCTGTGCATATGGGTATGGAGGCATAATAATGGCCTTGAAAGAGTTCATCACGAAGAAAGGAGTCTTGGGGCCTTCTTCTGGTAAATATAACTTAGTCATGGCCCTTCTGATGATCAAGGATATGAACCTTGGGAAAAGTACTGAGACTGGTGGTTTCCCTTTGGCCAATCCCTTGTTCTTGCGATCAATAGGTATGTACATTTCAGCAAAAAGCAGTCCTGCCATATCTATACTTCGATTGAAAAAAATGGCATACATGATGGCTAAGAGTGTGGGATTTGTCTGATCTTGATTGCCAATTTTGCAAGTCAGGGTTCGGTTTAGGACGCGGAACATAAAGTTCCATACGGGAGGGAGGTGTTGTCTCCTAAACTCACTCAATCGAGTATTGTCCTTGTTGTATTCTAAATGTTGAAGGAATTGAAGAAGGACAACCTGGGAAGGGGTTTTTTCAAACCTAGGAAGTTGAAGGTCAGTTGGTTTTAGGAGAAAAAGTCGACGACAAAGAGTATCCCGATGAATTCGAATATTTATAGCTCTATCTCTGAGGTTAATAGATCCTACCAGGCCAGAAGTATCTTCGTTGTACTCACTGGAGTACCACCATTGTTGGACATAGCTTGAAGGTACATTTAAGTCAAAAGCAGTGAGGGCATCATGTAGTTTGCAAGAGAGAAAGAACTCTAGGATAGGGCGATATTGTTCGTCAAACTTTGAAGGAGTGAGATCGGGATGGAAGTTGTTTCCTTTGATAGGAACATCAAACTGAGCGAGATTGACGCTTGGAACAATTCTTCTTGAGTCATCAGAACCAGCTTGAGTTTGCGCCATTGTTGCAGGTTTTTGAGAGTTCTTAAGCTTTTGAAGACTTGAGATAAGATGAAGTTTGAGAGAGAATTCTTGAGAGCGTAAAAAGAAAATGGAGTGTGGAGTGGGTTTTTATGGATGTGAGACGTGGGATAGGGGCTATGGAAACGGCGTAGTTAAGTACCCATGTCAGAGATGGAAACGACATTTGTGAGTACCCATGTCAGAAACGTTCCATCAACCTTCTATTAAAAAATGGACACGTGTAGAAGGAGGTTGAAAGGACGCTTACGTCAGACAACTGTCATTTTGTTTTAGCTAATTTGAACATGACAGTCACCTAAGTAAATAACCCACACTAATCAATCTCCTTTTGAAAGAATTACACAAGTTTAAATTCTTTTCTCAAACTTCAAAATTTTAAAAAAATTATATTTACAGAAATCCAAAACATGATTAGTAAATATCCAAGAACATTAAGAATTTAGTGCTCTGATATATCTTCATAGCATATTATGTCAGAGGCTCTGAGGATAATATCAGAGACCAAATAATAGTCTCTGAGATTCCTTGCTTGTGAAAAATCAAGTTTGGCTTTCAGTAAGGGTGAGGTTAAGTATAAGAATAAAGAACATACCTTCCCTTATGAAATGATCTTCTGATAAAATATCAGAGGCTCTGAAGTTTAGCTTTATTACCTTCCACTATTTCTTACTCCCCTTTGACTAATGATGGTTTCTTATCTACTCTCCCCCTTGGATTGTTCTTAGGTGTACAAAGTGAGATGATTTTGAACATGCTTTAGAGTTTCAGAGGCTCTGAAGAAAATATCAGAAGCTCTGAAGTCTAAAATATGCTACTTTAGGATGTAAGACACTCTGAAGAGGGTCTTAGAGGCTCTGATGTATTTTTGAAGTTAAGTAGGCATATTTAGCATGCCCAACTTGCTGATCAAGAAATTGAACCTTCGTTCATCTAAAGCCTTTGTGAAAATATCAGCAAGTGGAAGATCAATAGGAACAAAATACATATCAATTGTGCCATTTTCAACATGATCTTTAAGGAAGTGATACCTGATATCAATATGTTTTGTTTTGGAATGCTGCACTGGATTAGCAGAGATAACAATAGCACTTCTGGAGTCACACAAGATGGGTATTCTATCAAATTGAAGACCATATCTCTGAGTTAAGTTCTCATCCATATCACTTGTGAACAACAACTAGCAGCAACAACATATTATGCTTCTGCTGTAGAAGTGGACACACAGTTTGCTTCTTAGATAACCAACTTACTAGCTTGTTTCCCAAAAGTTGACAACATCCAGAGGTACTTTTTATGTCTAACTTGCATCCTGCATGATCTGCATCAGTGTAAGTTGTTACTTCAAAACCAGAGAGTTTTGGATACCAGAGACCAATAGATGGTGTGCCTCTAAGGTATCTAAACACTCTCTTTACTGCAGATAAGTGAGACTCCTTTCGATTAGCTTGATATCTAGCACACAGACAGGTTGCAAATATTATATTAGGTCTACTTGCAGTTAAGTATAAAAGTGAACCTATCATGCCTCTGTAGGTTTTAACATCTACAAATTTTCCTGAAGGATCAGAGTCAAGTTTGACTCCTGTGACAATAGGAGTTTTCATAGGAGTTGAATAATTGATTTTGTACTTTTTCTAAATATCAGAGACATATTTTGCTTGATTTATAAAAGTGCCCTCTGAAGTTTGTTTTACTTGCAGTCCTAGGAAGAAGGTAAGTTCTCCCATGAGACTCATTTCAAATTCAATCTTCATCAACTTTGAAAACTTGTCACAATACTTTTGATTTGTAAACCCAAGGATAATACCATCAACATAGATCTGTACCATAAGTAGCTCATTTTTGTACCTTTTGATGATCATAGTGGTATCTATAGTTCCTTTTTCAAAACCAATATCAACCAGAAAAGTTGACAGCGTTGCATAACATGCTCTGGGAGCTTGTTTAAGGCCATAAAGAGCTTTATCAAGATAGTATACATGGTCTAGGAACTCTGAACATTCAAATCCAGGTGGTTGCTGGACATATACTTCCTCATTGAGTTTTCCATTAAGAAAGGCAGATTTGACATCCAATTGATACACTTTGAACCCTTTATGTGCAACATAGGGTAAGAAGATTCTAATTGCTTCCAGCCTAGCCACAGATGCAAAGGTTTCATCATAACAATGCCTTCTTCTTGGCAATATCCCTTAGCAACCATTCTATCTTTGTTTCTGATGATTATGCCATCCTTATGCTTTTTGTTTCTGAAAACCCATTTGGTTCCAATTGCAAATTTGCCTTTGGGAATGGAACCAGGGTCCAGACTTTTTTTCTTTCACACTCTTGAAGCTCATCTTGCATAGCATTAATCCAATTTGGATCTGCGAGAGCTTCATTTATCCTTTTAGGCTCAATCATGCTTAAGAAATTGGCAAATAAGCATTCATTAATGGTGGCAGATATGGTCTTGACACCATCAGAGGGAGATCCTATGATATGATCATGGGGATGATCCTTTGTCCATCGTGAGATTGGAGAATGAATGTGTGGTGGAGTTTGGGCTTTAGAGATGACAGGGTGTGACATCTCTGTAGTGCTGTTCAGAGGCTCTGAGGATATCTCCAGAGATGATGATGGTGGCTCTGGAGTTTCTTCAGATGTCTCTGGTTCACCTTCTTCTTCTGAAGATTCTTGTTCTTCATCATTTGGTCTTGATGTGTCACTTGGACCTGCATTGAGTGAAGTAGAAGGTGTGTTATCAGAAGAACCAGAAAGAGTAGTACCTGAAGTCTGTGGTTCTTCTAAGGGTGCTCTGTGAATATATCTGAATATGAATTCAAAGTTATCATCATCATCAAAGAAGTCTTCAAATATCTTATTGAGTCCTGACTCTCTGAGCTTTGATGATTCAGAGACTTTCTTTGTTGCGGAGGGATCATTCTGATTGTCAGAGCTTTTGGTTTTATCAAAAGAAACATTGATGCCCTCTTGGATAGTCATGATTCTGAGATTGAACACTTTGAAGGCTTTTGAAGTTAAAGAATACCCAATGAATTTACCTTCATCTGCCTTCTTGTCAAACTTACCAAGATGATCTCTGTGATTTAAGATATAACACCTGCACCAAAAAACATGAAAATATTTGACATTTGGTATTCTGTTGTTAATGAGTTCATAATAAGTTTTCTTGAATGGTTTGACAATTATAGCTCTATTTTGAGTAAAGAATGCTATTGACATTGGTTCAGCCCAAAAGTTCGTTGAAATATCAGATCCTGCAAGCATTGTTCTTGCAGCTTCAATAAGTGTTCTGTTTTTCCTTTCAACAACACCATTTTATTGAGGTGTCCTTGCTGCAGAGAAGTTTGGAGTAATGCCTTCTACTGAAAGATAATAATTTATTTTGGCATTTCTGAACTCTGTTCCATTGTCACTTCTCAACTTTTGAACCTTGCTGTTGAACAGAACCTGCAATCTTCTTCACAAACTTATCAGAATCTCAGGCACATCATATTTGGCTATGATGAATTCAATCCAAGTATATCTTGAGTATTCATCTATGAGTACAAGAATATACATTTTTACCAGACAAACTTTGTTCAAAGATAGGACCATAGAGGTCAACATGAAGCATGTACAGAGGTCTGGGACAATTATTATAACTTTTGGTTTTGTGGGATGATCTTTTCAACTTTCCCATCTCACATGCAGAAGAAAGATGGTATTTGTTAAACTTTAGAGATGGTAGACCCTTAACCAAATTAAGTTTAACTAACTTATCAAGTGATGAGAAGTTCAAATGTGATTACTTCTTATGCTAGAACCATACATCCTCATTGTTCAGAGAGACAAGACAAAGATTTTATGAACCAGTATCTGTATGTTTTGTAAAGTTCATTCTGTATAGATTATCTTTTCTGTCTGCTCTTAAGCATTTCCTGATCTGTTTTTAAATGTAATAATGAACAATATTTCTCTTGAAATTTGATATCAAATCCATGGTCACAGAGTTGAGTTATGCTGATTAAGTTATGCTTGAGTCCATCAACATAAGCAACTTTGGAAACAAAGACATTTCCTCTTAACCACTCCCCATATCCTCTAAGCCGACCTTACATGTTGTCCACAAAAGTTTCTGCTCCTCCATATTTTTATTTAAAAGAGGATAGCAACTTCTTATCTCCAGTCATATGCCTTGAACATCAAGAATCTAAATACCATATGGGTATATGTTGTTTATGCAAGACAAATTAAAGAGTTTTAGGCACCCATCTCATAATGGGTCCATTCTTATTAGGCTTTGGAGTTTTCTTTTTAATGTTTGGCTTTCCATCTTTTGATGCTTTTCCAGATTTTTCTCTTTGTTGCTTCTGAGGTTTATTCTCTAAAGTTTTCTTCTTTAAAAACTTATTCAGAAAGCAATAGGAACCATTGAAATGATTTTTCAACTTAATCATGAGGTTGATGCAATTGCAATTAACTGAACCAGATGAAGTTTAAGCAAAGCTTTTGATTTCATTAATGACTTTTGGTAAGGTTTCTTTGGAAATCTATCTGAACTAGCACTTGGAACATTATAAGTATTCCTAACTACTTCAGACTTTTGGCCTTCTTTTCAAGTGGGATTTTCTTGGCCCAAAACATCTTCTTTTCCTTCATGCTCACTGCACAATCAGGAACAGAAAGGTTAATTGCTTGCCATTTGCCTTTTTGTTCAGGAGTGAATTTGATGGGTTTGTAGGCATAGAATTGAGAAGAGTTAGTTTTACCCTTTGTTTTTTCATTTAATTCCTTTACCAACTCCAAAGAAGTTTTGGCCTTTAGACACATGTCTAGAAAATCAGGACAAATTGGTACTCTGGGTTTGTCTTTTGAAACAGGAACAGGGATGTTCAAAATTCCAGAACCAACAGTTTGTTTGCTTTTATGAATTACCTTCTCTGGGGTAAAAATTATCTATTCATCGACCTTTGAGTCAGAGTCAAGAAAGTCTCTTTTTACCCTGTCAGAGGGGACTACCTCTGAAGTTTTGACAATCTCTCTGGGTTTTGAAATTTGATTATCTTTTTCATGCAAGATTTCTTTATAAAACCATACTTGACATTTTCTTTGTAAATCCTTCTAATATCCTCTTCAAAAGTAGTTCTGATTCTTTCATCTAAGTTTAGAGAGTACATAGGTGCATCTGGATCAAGTGATCACTAACTTCAGAAGTAATTGCTTTAGAGACCTCTGGTTCTTGAATGATGAAGGAATCAAATCTGAAGATTTATTTGGGATCATTACTCTAAGATTTTATAAAATGAACCTTTGAAGTTTCCTTTTTAGATTCCAAGACAGGTTTTGAATCTGTCTTAGTTTCAGAGTATGATATATTTTTGAATTTAACAGTTCAGAGATTTGATCCCTCTGAGATTTTAACTCGCTTGAAGATATTAGAATTTTCCAGAGATGGAAAGTCAGGCTTTTGGACCTTTCTAATGCAGAAAGTGGAAGATAGTGATGTTTTCTTTTTTCTAGTGAATTGATCCAATTCATTGAATCCTAAGCCTTGAGTATCCATCTGTGAGTTGATCTTAATATGCACATCCTGTGCATCTTGATAACTTTTGATTTGAAGTTCTTTCCTCTCTAGAGATTGATGTAAAACTTCCCTTTTTTTTTGAAAAAAATTGGTCAAAGCAACAGAGTTGAGTCTTTCATACTCTGATTTTTTTTAATTTCTTCTTCTTTAGCCTTTAAAATCTTTTCCAGTTCTTTGTACTTTTCAAGGAAATATTTTTCTTTTATTCTCTGAGATTTTTCAAGCTCAGTTTTTTCATTAAAAATCTCTTTCTTCTCTGATTCAAGAAGATCTTTCTCTCTTTTGTAATAGTTCAAGTCTTTTGTAACTTGCTTTTTTTTCTTTTTCATCAGAGAGTTTTTGCTCTAAGCTCTGAAAATCGTCTGTGAGTTTAAGCACTTCTAATTCAAGTTCAGTTTCAGAAGTGCATGGAACCATCTGCTATAGCCATACCACAGAGGTTGGTGGGATCTTCTTCTCCATCACTGGTTGTGTCTGAAAAGTAGTCTTCCATACAAGTACTCTTTCTCTAACATTATAGTAGTTCTGATCCTTGATCAGTCTACCTCTACAGTATGTAGAAAAGTAACCTGGCTTGCCACATCTGAAGCATCTTCCATCGTTCTGATTTGTTCGAAGAGTAGCATTTCCTTATGTCTTTTGAGGTTGTTGTTGGCAGTATCTATGAGGTTGGGGATACTTCTGTTGAAAATGTTGTTGAGGTCTTGAATGTTGAGCAGGTTCATGTTGAATGTACTGAGCAGCCTTTTGATCACTATGCATAGTAGATCTTGGCTCTTGATGATATTCTTCTCTCTGAAATCTCCTTCTTTCTTGATTTCCTCTACTTTCTCCATCATCTTTCCTTCCTTCAAATACTTTCTTGCCAAATTTCTTGTTGAATTGATGAGTTATCAAAGCAAGAGATTTAGCAAAATCATTTATGTCTTCGTCTTCATCTGAGTCTAAGTTCTTGTCATCTTCAGCTATCATGGCCCTCTTGATTTTCTTTTGGACTCTTTTTCTGACACTTTTTCTTTTGAAGTTTTTGATCTTTTGGATCTATTTTCTTCATGGTTTTCTTCTAAAACTTCTTTTCTTTCGACACAAGGGCAAGAGGTCCGCCCAAAGAGGTTTTGGTCTTTTGCTTGACAATTTCTTTTTCTTAGGCAACGAGGGTGCCAAAAATGTATGTTAATGACCATGATTCAAGATTTTGGTTGGCTTGAAGTGATATGGACAATTGAAACCATTCTTCATTTAAACTTTTAAGAAAAAGAACATTATTGTCCTCCTTGGATCTGATGACCCCATATTTTCTACATTTGTTTATCAAGATATTAAACCTCGAATATGTTTGATGAAGTGTTTCTTTAGGTTGTGCTTTAAAATCATGGTATTCATTTATGCAATGTGTTCTTCTGTTTTTCTGAGTTTGAATGCCACCTTTAAGTTGGTTTAACAACTGGTACCATATCTCTTTTCATGTAACACAAGAATCTAGTTCTTGAAAGATATCATTGGGGATGGCCATGATCAACAGCCTAACAACTTTGGAATCATTTTCCATCATATTCTTTTCTTCATCACTGAAGTTTGATGTTTTCTTTTCATTAAATGTAGGTATTTCTCCCGTTGTTGCTGTGGCAGGAACTCTAGGTACCAAAACCATTGGTTGGTGTGGTCCATCAGTGACAGATCTCATTAGATACTTGTCCGTTCCTTCCAAAAAGTTGACCATCCTATTCTTCCACTGAGGATATTAATCCCTTAGAAGAGTAGGAGGTTTTGTCAAATATCCAGCTATATATATGACACTTATACTTGAATTTGCCATTTTTGCAAAGAAGAAGATAAATCGTTGAAAGAGATGAAGCTTTTGAGATCTTTTGAAAATGAAGCTAAAGTAGCCTTCAACAATATAAGGTACTGTGAGTAGTTTTTGAAAACTGGAGCATATGAAGTTCTATAATAAACAAAAGTTTATATGATCATGCACAAATATGAAATCTTGAATAAAAAAGACATGAATCAATCTGAGTACACAAATTTGATCTTGTTTGTTTTAAGAAAAACAAAGAAGCTCTGATACCAATTGTTGGATCCCAGATTCTAGTCTTAACAATGATTTAAACAAATAATCATGTAATAACAATAATAATCAGCGGAAGCAAACAATGTTTAAACCAACGCAAGATTCATACTCACAGTTTTAAGAAGATATATCTAATAAAGCAAATATATGAAGAAGACAAATATTCACTGGATAATGCAATGTAGATTATGAAGAACACCCAAAATTGTGGTTTAATCTTACATGTTCTTCTTGTATACTTTTCAGTACATAAAGAAATAATTCTTTTACAAGTAGGTAAAGAAATGCACTCTTTAAGCAATAGGTTGCACGCCCTATTTATTGGACCATAAAGCGAACAATGTACTTTCCTAACATCTAAGACATGCTTGAACAGTAATTTACCTACCAAGTAAGCTTAAGACATGCTTGAACAATAATCTACCTAAAGGTAAATATTATCACTAGGTGACATATCTTCTGTTCTTACATCCATACTTGTAGAATTCTTCAGCTTGAAACCTCAGAGACAATGTCTTCAGAGCTCTGATGTAGGTGCCTCTGATGAAGCTATCTCTGATGTCTTCTTGCTAAATTTCTCTATCTCTAGAATGTTCTTCAGAGGAAGACTTGCTCTCTGAAGGATATCTCTGGAAGTCCTCTGAAATAGGACATTATTTTCAATACTTTTACATATTAGAGTTGGGGCTAACACTTTTTATCTGTGTAACTCTTTTGTCGGTCTTGGGTCGCCCTCTTATAGCTTTATCATGTCGGCCATCTCTTGCAAGATTTCCGGTCTAGAAAACTGCTTCTCCCCCGCCTCTAACCAACATACGGTCGTCCTACACTTCCTCCCATACAAGGCTTCGAACGGTGCCATACCGATGCTTGAATGGTAACTGTTATTATAGGCAAATTCCACTAGTGGAAGGTGGAAATCCTGACTTCCCGTAAAGTCGATGACATATGCCCTCAACATGTCTTTTAGAGTTTGGATGATCCTTTCACTTTGGCCGTCCGTCTGGGGATGATACGTGGTGCTCAACTTCACCTTTGTTGCTAACTCCTTTTGTAGTCCCTCCTAGAAGTGTGAGGTGAAATGACTATCATAGTCGGACACAATAGATATCGACACCATAATAGATAGCGACACCCCATGCCTCAAGATCACTTCATCAATATACATCTTTGTCAATCTGTCCATCGGTAGCGTTTCCCGCATAGCTAAGAAATGTGCACTCTTGGTCAAATGGTCCACCACTACCCATATTGTATCATGACCATTTGGTGTCTTTGGTAGCTTGGTCACGAAGTCCTTAATGATGTGTTCCCACTTCCACTCTGGTATCTCTAGGGATTGCAAGCTACCATAGGGTCGTTGGTGCTCGGCCTTTACTTGTAGACAAGTGATGCATCTCTCCACATAACTGGATACATCCAGTTTCATCATCGACCACCAATAATTTAACTTCAGGTCCCGGTACATTTTTGTACTCCCAGGATGAATTGAGTACTTGGAATTATGCGTATCTTCCAATAATAGCTCTCGAAATCCCCAATCTTGGGCACCCAGATTCGTCCTTGGAAAAACTTCAAACCCCTACTATCTTCTGTCAACTGAAGATGTTGTTCCTACATGGCTTCACCCTTAAGATTTGCCTCAAGCAATGCTTCAGATTGTGATGTCTTGATCCTATCAAGTAGGCTTGAGACTACTTCAATTCTTGCGAATGTGGTTCGGACACTCCCGCTATATTCTCTCCGGCTCAAAGCGTCCGCCACGACATTAGTCTTACCAGAATGGTAGAGGAGTTCACAATCATAGTCATTAAGTAACTCTAACCACCTTCGTTGTCGCATGTTCAATTCCTTCTGATCAAACACGTACTTCAAGCTCTTGTGGTCGGTATAAAGTGTGCATTTTGGTTCGTATAAATAGTGTTTCCATAACTTCAAAGCGAACACTACCGTCGCCAGTTCAAGATTGTGGGTTGGGTAATTTTTCTCGTACTCCTTCAGTTGTCTTGAGGCGTATGCTATCACTTTGCCCCTTTGCATCAAGACACACCTAAGCCCATCGTGGACACATAGCTATAGACTACGAAGTCCTCCGTTCCCTCTGGTAGGGATAGTATTGGGGCCTCACAAAGTTTCTTTTAGTCCGAAAGGGCTCGCTTTTGAGTCTCAATCCAAAGGAATCTCACATTCTTCCTCGTCAAAGATGTCAAAGGAGAGGCGATTTTCGAGAAGTATTGGATGAAACTCTGGTAGTAGCCGACAAGCCCCAAAAAACTCCGAATCTCGGTTAGACTCTTCGGGGGTTCCCTCTCTTGTTACCATATGTCCTAAGAATTGGACTTCCCGTAACCAAAACTCACACTTAGAGAATTTAGCATATAATTTATCTTTCCTTAGCACCTCCAATACCTCTCGAAGATGATGCTCGTGCTCTACTTCGTCTTTAGAGTACACAAGTATGTCTTCAATAAACACGATGACTGACCTATCTAGGAATGGTCGGCTTACTCGGTTCATCAAATCCATAAACACGGCCGACACATTAGTCATTCCAAACGGCATAAGCAGGAACTCGTAGTTCCCATACCGAGTCCTAAATGTCGTCTTGGAAACATCCTCTTCCTTAACCTTCACTTGATGATAACCCGACCGAAGATCTATCTTGGTAAAATATCCGACTCCTTGTAGTTTATCGAAGAGGTCGTCTATTCAAGGAAATGGATACTTGTTCAACTCTTGGTAGTCGATGCACATGCACATTGACCCATCCTTCTTCTTGACGAACATCATCGGAGCTCCCCAAGGCAAAGAGCTCGGTCTCACAAATCCTTTCTCTAGCAACACTTGAAGTTGAAACATTATCTGTTGCATTTCGGTAGGAGTAAGGCGGTATGGTGCACGGGATATCGGTGCCGCTCCCGGAACTAAGTCAATTAGGAATTCCACTTGACGGTTGGGAGGCAAACCCGGTAGGTCATCCGGGAAGACGTATAGGTACTCATTGGTGATTCTTAAGTTCCCCACCTTCTTCTTTTCCGCCTTGGCATCAACCACGTAGGCTAGGAACGATGGGTATTTCTTCATTAGACACTTCCTTGCCTTAATGGAAGAAATGATGGCCACCTCGCCCTTTCATTTCTCCCCGTAGACAAAAACAAAGTCACCATTCCGTACGGGTATCCTTACAAGGTTCTTGGAACACAAAATTTCTGCTTGTTGCTTTGCTAACTAATCCATCCCGATAATCCATCCCGATAACCAAGTCAAAACTACCAATCTCTAGGCGGCATTTCTCCAAAATTTCTCGTAAGACTACTTGCTCCACATTCGCTACTTCTATGACTAAAGCATTGCGTAGGGTACTAGTAGGCACATTTAAAGACTTGCAAAATGCATTCGATACAAAGGATAAATTTACAGCAGAATCAAATAGTACTCTAGAAGGTATGGAGTTGAGTAAGAACGTACCCGACACCACATCGGCGGTTTCATTCTCTTTTTCGCTCATCATTTGATAGGCCCTCTCTTGTGCCTTAGGGATGGTCTTCTTCCTTGGTTGACTCCCGGAGTCATTTCCCCTTTCGCTTCCCTTCAGTTTGGGACACTCTCTTCTCACGTGCCCCATCTCCTTGCACTCATAGCACATCGTCCCCCTTATAGGATAGTCCGGGATAGTATGTCTTGATTTCCCGCACTTGAAACACGTAACGAGATTGGGGTTGCAAGAGTCAAAGTGATTACTCTTGCACTTGGGACACCACCTCGCCTCGCGACGATTGTCTATCCCGCTATTGCTCGGTTGGAATCTTGGTTTCTTGAACGAATTTTGTGGTTTCTCTCACTTCCTTTTTTCCCCGACCCTAGTCTTCTCTTCTTTGTCTCTTGCGTAAACTCTTTCCATAACTTCAGCCTCTTCGACCGTCTCTCGAAGCTTAGTAGCTTTGGAATTGTGGACCATCGCCACCATGTCCACGGGCAAACCTTTCAAATATTCCTTCACTTTTTCCTTCCTAGTTTGGGCCACATGCCCAACCAGTATCACTTTTTCCATGAACAGTCGGGTGTACTCCTTCACCGATAAATCCTTTTCTTTCATCGACCGAAACTGCTCTTCGATCAGGTCCATCTCATGTTCATTATAGTATTCTTCCAACAGTTTCCTTTTAAATGAGGCCCAACTCATCTTGGCCAACACCGAAGCCTCTAGAGTTAAGGTGACGATATTCCACCATGTCAAAGCTGAACCTCTGAGCATCTGAGAGCCAAACTTCACCTTCTAGTTTTCTTCACAGTCACAAGCTCTAAAGGCTTGCTCGATCTATCTGATCCAGTTCATACATTCCACTGGATTATCAGAACCGGAAAATTCTGGTGGTTTGCAACAAAGGAGAGTTTTTGTAAGAACAAGTTCTTCCCGCATGTCTCATCTCCATGGTCACTAGCCCATCGGTGTGGTTCTCATCTCTGGTACCTCCAGACCCCGCTACATCCACATTTTCTTTAATTGTCTCGTGTCGGCGGTGGTTAGCATCCCTGTCTTCGAGTAGTTTCATGAACATTTCCCGTTGCTTTAACATGGTCTCGTTTATGGACTTCATCATGTCCAACATTTGAGTTTTGGGAGTTACTTCCATTAGAAGATGGTCGGCGGTGGCAATGTTCGTCCTTGGTATATGTTCCACTCTCACAACCAAAAGGGGCGGAAGTTGAGTAAGCACAACTGTTGTAGTTTAATTTGGTCGATCAGGCGTGGATTCAGCCACGACCTGGCCTTCCGGTGAAGATTGGAGTATACTCCGAGTATTTACCATTTCAATAAATCACAAGCGAGAATGAAGGAAAGAAAACAGGATAAAAGAAGTTACACAAAGAACGTACTAGTACAATCATTGATCATCATAATCATAGCAATTCAAGCATGCTCACGTAACAATACGTTCATAATAAAGTAGCTAATTGAAATTATGAACATATTAGACATAAGAATTCTCGTTACCACTTTCATAATTCCCAAGAATGTAATTTTTGTCGACTCTAAGACGTCCCATCTTAGTATTTTTGCCCCATTTATCATAATTCATAGCTTATCTAGCTCAATTTAAGTCTAGGCAAAAGCCTTGCACACCTAGTTCACTTAAATTAGGGCTCTCATACCAACTTATAACAACTTCAAATTTAGACATCAAAATAGGGAAACTCTGGAAATGGGTAAAATAAAAACTTCCAAAATACACCAACTAAAAACCCATGAAATTGTGATAGTTTGCACAATTTCCAAAATAGCAAAAAATGAGATATATATAAAATACAACAACCTACTAATCTAGAAATGACTTAAACTAGATTAACATTGGGTGTCACTATATCTCAAAAAATCTCTTTTCTCAAAAGTTCCCCAAAAACCCGACACTTCAAGTGCTCCTACGTGCACGGTCGGCAAGTCAAGACATCCTAGATCCATCGCCAGTGGGACCTGTGAACCAACAAACACAACGAAAAGTGTTAGGCTAAAATCCTAGTAAGGTCTTATAAAATAAACAGTTCACACATGAGATAACAATATCCCAATTTAAATGTTATCGGGTTCCCTTTGGTTGTATAAATACAAATTCTCAACTTTGCAAATGATGTTCCACACCTGAACATGAACACACAAGAGATATCTCTTGAAATATGGGGGAGACCTGTTTCCATCGGGGTGACGAGAATACGTGAGTGGAGTCACCCATGATGTTATTGGGTTACACCTCATGCAATTTTAGTTCCCATTCCATTAAGACATCACAACCTCAAACAATCACATGCCTTTATTGCCTACTCCGTCGAGTTACACCTTAAGGACTTACTGGACATTATTGCCTACCCATCTAGACGAGTTACACCTCAAGGACTTCCATGTCCTTTATTACCTACTCGCTAGTGGCCCAAGGTGGACAATCAATATGAACACATAATCCATACGGTCTAAATCCTCGTGCACAAGAAGATAGACATCAAAACTCCACAATATGATCATAAACAAGTTTAGATAATAATGCCAATGCATATTTCATTACCAATCGATAGACATGATATTTACCATACAAAGTTCACTAGGGATGTCATGGTGTTAGAAACCCACAGCCAATTCATGCATTGTGAAGCCCATATTCGAGGTATGAGTGATCCCCTCTTTTTTTCAATTATTTATGGTGCTAACAACTCCGTGATTCGTAAGGACCTTTGTTCGGGAATTAGAAAATTCAGGGCTATTCTTGGGCCTAAACCGTGGGGCTTGCTTGGTGATTTCAACGCAATGCAATGCTTTTCCCACATGATGGCTACGGGGGATTATCGAGACGTAACGGGGACATGATTGATTTTTTTGAATGCATTGAAGACGTGGAGATCTTTGATGTTCAGTTTTCTGGGATTCAATATAGTTGGTGTCAAAAGCCAAGTGAAGAATGAGGTATTCACCGCAAGCTTGATCGGGTTATGGATTATACCGAATTCACTAATGCTTTTTCACGATGCTTGTACGCGGTTCCTCCCCCGAGGTGTTTTGGATCACTCTCCGATAATCCTATCCTTCAAAGGTGGTGAAAGGAAAAAGGTATGGGGCTTCCGATTTGATAATTTTTTGGTCGATCACCCTCTTTTTTTGCAGACTGTTAAAGACAACTGGGAGGTTCAAATGGAAGGTACGTTTATGTTTTGATTAACATCCAAATTAAAGGCTCTCAAAACTCCGTTTAGAAAGCTTTGTACGACTTATGGCAATCTGTTAAACCATGTGGCTTCCTTGAAGACGGAATTGGATGTTATTCAATTGTCGTGTGATATGGATCCCGAAAATTATGATCTAAAGGAGGACCTCACTCATATACGCTTGGCGTACCAATAAGCGTTATGGGATGAGTAGTGCACGACATGTCAAAGAGCCAAGGTGTAATGGTTGAATGAAGGTGATTCCAATACTAAATTATTTCACCATGTGGTACGTGAGAAAAGACATGTACAACATACCTATGAGGTGTGCGACTTGGCGGGGGTATATGTGCATGGAGAAGATGTGCCTCTTGCTTCGAGTCGGGGGTATATGTGCATGAAGAAGATGTGCCTCTTGCTTTCCTTAATCACTTTAAGTCGATTCTTGGAGAGGTGGATAGGATGGTCGACCCAACTGTTCCGATGGAGTGGTTTTGGAAGAGGCTGTCGGTGGCATAATCGAACTACATGATTCAGCCTATTTCGGATGGTGATATTCGGTCGGCATTTTTTCAAATTGGTAATGACAAAGCACCGGGATCGGATAGCTTTTCATCCAAGTTTTATAAATCCGCATGGGAGGTGATTGGGCATGATGTTTGTGTGGCTATTCACAACTTTTTCTACCGGGGACATTTGGCAAAGGAGTTAAATCATACCCTTTTATGTCTCATCCCAAAATCTAGCAACGTGACAAAGGTAACGAATTATCGCCCTATTTCTTGTTTCTCGGTCCTTTACAAGTGTATAAGAAAAATTCTTGTGGAGCGTATGAAGTGTTCTTTGAATTATCTGGTAAGTCCTTCTCAATAGGCTTTTATTCTGGGATGAAGAATTGCGGATAATATTATGATGGCTCATGAATTGGTGACGGGATACCAAAGTGACACTGGTCCCCTAAGGTGTGCTTTTAAAATTGACATACAAAAGGCCTATGACACGGTTAATTGGACGTACCTTCTTAATATGCTCACGGGGTTTGGGTTTCATCCGGCTCTTATTCGTTGGATCAAAGAGATGATATCGACTCCTTCCTTTTCGATTTCCATAAATGGGGACGTTAAAGGTTTTTTCAAAGGGGGGCGTGGAATACGGCAAGGGAACCCCCTCTCTCCCTATCTCTTTACGTTAGTTATGAAAGGCTTTGCAAAAATATTTGAGCAATGTATTTTGGAAGCTACATTTTTTGGTTATCATAGAGGGTGTGATGATTTGAGTTTGACACATCTTTGTTTTGCGGATGATTTGTTCGTCTTTACTAGGGGCGACGTGGCATCAGTGGAAGTCCTAAAAAAAGCACTACATTTGTTTAAACTCGATCGGGCCTCTCCCCGAGCCTTCAAAAGAGCGATGTGTTTTTTGGTAACGTACCTCCTAATACTCAAAGTGTGATTCTTGAATGACTCCCCTTCCGCATGGGGACTTTCCCAATTCGTTATTTGGGAGTTCCTTTGTCCCCTAAGTGGCTTAAATCAACAGATTTTGGTGCGTTAATTTCTAAAGTGAAGTCCTAGATTCAAAATTGGAAAGTGAAGTTCCTCTCCTTTGGTAGGAGGAAACAACAAATTATTTCCGTCCTCCAATCTCTTCAGCTCTATTGGATGGCCATCTTTGTTATTCCCTCCGGGGTGATACATGAGTTAGAAGCTTTTTTTAGAGATTTTCTTTGGGCACAAGGAGAATCTTCAAAAGACCGATGTCATATTGAATGGGATTTGGTGTGTCTCCCTAGACAAAATGAAGGCCTTGGATTCAAGAGGCTTGGTTTATGGAATAGAGCCCTTTTATCAAAGCATGCTTGGAATCTCCTTCGTAAGCGTGAGTCTCTATGGATCCGGTGGGTACACATGCATTGCTTCAGATCCACGTCATTTTGGCTAGCTCAAAGAAATAACTGGTTTTCGTGGGTGTTAACAAAGTTGATGGACTTACGGACTCATTTCTGTAGGTTATTTTGGTTTCAGTTGGGTGATGGTAACGATGCTAATGCTTGGGAAGATACATGGCTAGAGTGTGGGTGGCTTTCGGGAATTATATCTTATAGGTGTGCTGGTTCGGTGGGAGTCTCGACCACGACTTCAACCAAGGATTTTATTGAGGCTATTCACGGCGCTTGGCCTCCGTATTGGGTCCAAAGGTATGAGTTGTTGTCTAATGTTTCCTTACCACATTTGAAGGAGGGTGTTCGTGATCGCTTATATTGGAAAAACTTGCAAAATGAGCTGGTAGATTTCTCGGTTCGTATTGATTATGAATCTCTTAACGGTCCTCATGAGTTGGTCCCTTGGTATGGGCCTGTTTGGTTTAAAGGATACATACAAAAACATGCGTTTTATATGTGGACAACTTGTTGGAACCGATTACCTACTCATGATCGACTACGAATTTGGAAAGAGGACCCACCGGACATGAAATGTCCACTATGTCTTCAGTGTGGTGATTCGCATGAGCACTTATTCTTTGGATGCCGCTTCTCTAAGGAGGTTTGGGCGATGGTTCGAATGAATGTTGATTGGAATGGTTTCCCAGACACTTGGGCAGATATTCTCTTAGCGTTGGGAGATAATAGGAGGAGGCCGAAAAAGTTTGCTCATCAACTTGCCTTGTCATCTTCGATCTATTTTATATGGCAGGAACGCAGCCACCACATTTTTACTCATAACTCTCATACGGTTTCTCAACTGGCCAAAGAGATTGTTTCAATTGTTATGCTCCGTGTGGATTGGAAGACGAGGAGGAAGAGGCTGACCCATGATGATGCTTAGCTCGTGGATATGGAGTTCGATTTGCTACTGGTGGTTCTTTTGGAGAACTTATTTTTGTATTCTCTTTTCTAGCTTGTTCAGCTCTTTTAGCTTGTGTTTGTTTTGGCTTTCGGTTTCTTGGTATGGTGTTGTTTCTAACTTTTTTGGTTACGCCGTTGGGCCTTGGACCTTGGTTCTTGCTGTTGGTTTGTATTTTTTTCTAGTTGCTTTATAAAATTGCATGGATTTATCCTCTAAAAAAAGTTCCCTAGTTCATGTTATTGCACATTCCAAACTCATAATTGTTAATGCCAAAAATCGTCTTAAGGAAGACTTAAGGTCGGTGTACAGATTTAACAACTAAAGTAAGAGGTCGATCAACAAATCGTACGACAATGACAAAAAATAAATAAGAGACAGAGATTTTGGTGACGCGAAAACCCCGTTGAGGTAAAAATCACGGACGATAACAGAGGTCGTCAAGTGCACTATGGCCGTCAAACAGGGACATCGTCCTTTAGAAGGAGTGATCGAAAATATAAATGGCAATATTACAATTGAAAATAAATAACTCGTAAGTTTATGTCGTTCGTCGTGCGCTTGAGCACTTTGTAGAGAGTTCTTGACTGAGAGCAGGTAAGTAGAGTGATCTTGAGTATAGAGAATTTCCATTGTGCTTAGGTTGATCAAATGTGCGCCGTCCCCTTAAATGAATCTTCAAGGTTTTATATATAGCTTTGGTCTTCATAAATGTGCATTTAATGTCCAACGGTATTCTCTTTCAATGGTTTTGATGACGATCGGTCTTTATGACCGTTGGTCATAAATATGCTTTAAACATGCAATAAATATTCTTAAAAGAAAATGGTCGTGATTAATAAATGACACGAAATTGTCAGTTACGTTGTAAAGGTCGTAAGATATAAGTTTTATCGGGAGGTTCTTTTTGGTCGTGGTCGTGAGAAACTTATGACCATCGCCATAAGTATCAACCATGGGCTCTCGATGCGTATGATCGTCAGGACCTTATCTTAATACAAGAGTGGTCCTAAAATTGGAGATGTTTGGTTTTCTTGCGTCGATCATGACCTGTGAAATTCTACCCAAAGAGTTTGCCCCTAGAATTTGAAAATTGGGCGGCAAGTCGACTTTTCGGATTTTGTAACTGGATTTGACACATGTCGATAATTGTGACTAAATCGGTTTCTTGAGAACTGAATCGGTTGCAAGGGAAAGCGTTCAGCCATTTAACGGCCGTGACGTCATGGTGACGTGGGGCGCGTGGTGTCAGGTATAGGGACAAGTGTTGTTCATCTGATGGATAGCGTGCGAAAGGTCGATGAGATTTTCTGAATCCTTGCCAAAATCTGCAAAAAACAGTTTATCGTTGCCAAAAATCGAACGAGGCTAGGGCTATATATATTAAGGTACGATCTCTTGATGCTTAGTTTATGCGTTTTAAGACCCAAGCCTGGAAGCCTAGGAAGAACTGGGACTCTTTCGGTTTTTACTTGGCAACCATCAACGATCCCGATTTCGCTATGTCACCAGACCCCATTAGCACCCTCAACATTGCTACGACTGGAGCAATGCCTGAACGGGTACTTCGTCATATACGAGTATCCATTTTAAATAGGGTTTACTTAGCCCTATTCACCACTGTCGAGATCGTTCCTCGCGATCTTCGACTTGTCGCCGGGGTAGATGATGCCCCAGTTCTGGAGAATCATTCAAGTGATTGAACGACTTGAACGATTGACGGACAAATGGGAGTCGCCATTTACCGTCTACGACCTTCCCTTGGCCTACACGATCAAGGCGAAGACGAATCATCAGTACAACCTTTTCTCTAAGTACAGAGGTACTTGTACCTTGGTTCAGGTGACCACGGTCAACGACCGTAAGTGGAAGACGAGATACGTCTTTGGTCGCACTGCATCGCTCGGTGACAACGAGCAGAGGCTCACCACGGGGTGGAATACCGAAGGCAAGACGTAAAGTCTCTTTAGCATTTTTGTCATTAGATTATCTGTCGAAAGTCATTTACTAACGTTTGTTTTCATTTTGCTAGTGATCGACTTCTCGGTAGCTGCACTGTTTTGGCCAGAAATGTCTGATCGACTTCGGAAGTTGCTACGGGGATCATCAGATGGGGACAGGTGTCGTCCATCCAAAGTGGACACGAGGTATGTTCGATCATATTGGAGGTGTTTGAGTAGGTTTTTGACTAGAGGTGTGGCAGTGGTGTTGTGTCCACGACAGCGCTGCACTGTTTATGAGTTCTAGGGTTTGTGGCTCACGGCGACTTGTCCAGGTATTGGTCTCACAACTTTTCCTTGTGTTTCTCTAGACTTCTTTGTGTCAAAAGAGCAACTCGAAGAGGTTTTCAGCGTCCCAGTTCGCTGGTGATCTTCGTTGCCCAAACTAGGGTTTCTCCAAGGTGCGACAACTCTTGGGCTTCAAGGAGCTGTTGTGATCGCCAATGGCCAAGACGTCGGCAGGGGTAGAAGGGGGAGGTTTGACAACCCCTACTCATTTGTGTGACGAGGGTTTGGTAAGTCTAGAATCCTAATCGCAAGACCAAGATGAGGGGCCGGTGCATGGAATTCCCATGCATGCGGCTAGGGTTTCGATGGAGGTTCCCATGCAGGAGGGCGCGAAAATGGGGCCACAAGTGCAGACCGAAGGGACTGGTGAACGTGTGTCGGTTTTTGATCGATTGGAACCTTCAATGAAAAGTGATGGCCTGAAGTATGGGAATGTCAAAATTTTGAAAATGGGCATGATTTTTTGGGCGGTTGTGGGAGGGGCGATGCAAAATACGCTAGATTTTTACCCGCTACCATACAATAATGACAAATGTGTAGCTATTCCTATGGAGCTAGCGAAAGAGGTAAGTAATACATACCACACAACTCTATATGGTTATTTTCTGGGACCTTTTATTCATTTCCCAATTGTTGAATGCTATATGAAAGCGGCGTGGAGCAAGTTTGGTTATAAGGATGCCATGGTAAATCAGCAAGGATTTTATTTTTTCCATTTCAATGAGGAGGGTAGGTGCAATCAAGTTGTGGAACAAGGAGTGTTAATGGTGAGTGGAGTCCCGATGTTTGTTTTCCCTTGGGATCCCACTAAGGGATTACATAGACCGGAACATACCTCGTGTCCACTTTGGGTTAAACTCCATCATATTCCTTGGTGGCATTTAACAATGAAGGAGTTAGCCGTATTGCAAGTGTGTTGGGGGTGCCTAAACAAATGGATGCATGTACGGCGTCCATGTGTGACAAAAAGTGGGGTCGACCGGGGTTTGCTAAAGTTCTTGTGGAAGTGTGAGCGGTGGGTGAACTTAAGAGGGATATTGAGGTGGTAAACTGAACATACATGGTGGGAAGGAGGAGAGGGTAAAAGTTGAGGTAGAATACATATGGGAACGAACGCAATGTAGGCATTCCAAAGTTTTTGGACATGAAAAATCCTCATGTTCGAAAGCGGCTTTGGTAAAACAACCTACAAATTGAAAAAAAGGAGTATTAGTGGATGCAGATGGATTAACACGGGTTGGAAAGAAGGATTGGAGACCGAAGCCGAATGACGATAAGCCGATTGACCAAACGAAAGATGTTACCATTACGTTCGAGAAGGATGATAGTGCAAAGGAAGGGATGAATGAGAACCAACCTAATGTATTGAATGATACCATGCAAGTTGTGGGTGAGATCAATAATAAGAGTAAGGGGCCGGTTGACTCTCAATCAAAAATGCTAGAAGAGGGTTTACAAGAAGTGCTTGGGGAAGAGAACCGAATGATCGATGAAGGGAGCATTATGAAGAAACAAATAGGGGAATCCCGAGGCGGGGATAGTAGGAAAGAGCAAGAGCAAGGGGAGGTGAATGTAGGCCCAACCGAAGGTTCAAAGGGGGTGTCTAGTAATGCTACTCCAATTTCAAATCCACCTTTCTTGTCGTCAGTGATAAGCTCGTTTCAAGGGGCTCATAAACCGGTGAGAGGAACGACCCATGCAGAGACTTCAAACCAATTTCAGTCGCTTTCGGAATAGGGGTCTATCCATGAAGCAAACATCGCCAAGGTTCCAAGTAGCTAAGTGAAGGCCTCGACGAGGCCAATGGATATGCATGGTATAACTATAAGAGGTTAGTAATGATTACTTATGCTTTTTGGAATATTAGGGGTCTAAATACCTCTATAAAACAAAAAGAAGTTAAGGAACTAATTAGATGTAAGGGATTGAACTTTTGTGCCTTACTTGAGACTCATGTTGATGGTAATTCGTTAAATGATATTTGTTCTCGGTTATTTGGGAGGTGGGCGTGGGGTTCAAATCATGCATGTACAGAGAGGGGGACACATATTATTATTGCAAGGGATTTGAAGATTATGGATGTTATGCTTTTGGAGATGCATGCTCAATATGTACATTGTGAGGTGTGTGTTAGAGGACTGACCAACCCTATTTTCTTGTCAATTGTTTATGGGGCCAATATTAATGATCAAATGAGGGAACCATGGTCAGGGTTACACAAGTTTAAAGTCTTGCTTGGATTGAAACCTTGGGTTATCATGGGGGACTTCAATACCTTGTTGTTCTTACATGATGGACTTGGGGGATCATCGAGGCGCAATGTTGATATGGGTGAATTCTTTGCTTGCGTTGAAGATGTTGAAGTCTTTGTTGTCCGATATTTAGGAGTTCAATATATGTGGTGCCAAAAGCCAAGTGAGGAGGATGGTATAAAACGTAAGCTAGACCGGGTGTTGGCTAATGTGGAGTTCACCTCTCTATTTCATGATGCTTCGACCCATTTCTTACCGAGGGGCATCTCGGATCACTCGTTGGCATTGGCATATTTTAAAGGAAGCAATCGGCGAAAGGTGTGGTCTTTTAAATTTGATAATTACTTGGTCGATCACCCATGTTTTTTGCAGGTTATTAAAGAGGCGTGGGAAAAACCGGTGGATGGGATGTTTATGTTCAAAGTGGTTTCCCAGTTAAAGAATGTTAAAAAACCAATCCGAAAGTTGTGTGCAACCTATGGGAATCTTTCGACTCATATTTCTACCCTTAAAGAGGAACTGGATGTAATTCAAATTGCATGTGACATGGAACCGGATAACTCTGAACTGATGGAGGATCACTCTCATATTCGCATGCCCTATCAAAAGGCGTGTTGGGATGAAGAGAGTGTGGACAAACAACGAGCCAAAGTTAAATGGCTTCAAGAGGGTGACTCAAACAGGAAATTCTTTCATCAAGTAGTCCGATTAAAATGCCATGTCAAGTATATACACTCGGTATGCAATAACCGGGGTGAATATGTGCATGGGGATGAGGTGGCCGAAGCCTTTGTGGAGCATTTTCAAGCGTTCTTGGGAATACGAGATGATTCGTTAGTACCAACCATGAATGTAAATTTGTTTGAATGGAAACTTTCTCTTCCGGAGGCTCTTAATATGATAAGACCGATCACAGATGATAAAATTCAGAATGCTTTATTCCAAATTGGGGTTGATAAGGCTCCTGGATCTGACGGATTTACCTCTAAGTTTTTTAAAGGAGCATGGGATATTGTTAGCAAAGATGATATGGTGGCGGTATATAATTTTTTCTACAACGGGAAAGTTTTGAAGAAATTAAATTACACGCTTGTTTGTCTCATTTCAAAAGCTGTTAATGCCTCTCGGGTTACGGATTTTAGGCCGATTGCATGCTGTTTGGTGCTCTAGAAATGTATTAGCAAGATAATTGTGGACTTAATGAAGTTGTATTTGAATGATTTGATCAGTCCCAATCAGTCAACATTTATTCCTGGTCGAAGAATAATTGATAATATTCTCATGGCACATGAGTTGGTGACAGGATATCATATAGACAAAGGGCAACCTAGATGTGCTTTCAAGATAGACATCAAGAAAGCGTACGACACGGTGGACTGGAGGTTTTTGATTAATATGCTAGAAGGCCTTGGATTTCATCCGGTAATGGTTAAATGGATCAAGGAGATGATTGAGACCACCTCTTATTCGGTAGTAGTTAATGGCCAATCACATGGCTTCTTCAAGGGTGGAAGAGGAATCAGGCAAGATGACCCTCTTTAACCATATTTGTTTACTGTTGTTATGGAGGGGTTTACGATGATTCTTAACCAATGCATTCGAGAAGCTGAAAGATTTGGATAACATAATGGGTGTGAAGAGTTGCGGATTACACACTTGTGCTTTGTCGATGACCTTTTTGTTTTTACAAAAGGGGATGTTTATTCGGTGGATGTGTTGAAGAAAGCTTTGGATCTGTTTAAGATAAGATCGGGTCTTGCGCGTAGTTTGGAGAAAAGCGAAATATATTTTGGGAATGTGTCCATTGATACCAAGAATGCTATTCTCAATTGCTTACCATTTCGTTCAGGTACGTTTTTGATCCGATATTTAGGAGTGCCTTTGTCGTCCTCTCGGCTTAAGGTGGCTAATTTTGGCCCCGTTGTTGCTAAAGTCAGAATGCGAATACATAATTGGAAGACCAAGTTTTTGTCATTAGGTGGGAGGCGCCAACTTATTATCTCTGTCCTTAACTCTCTTCAACTATATTCTATGTCAATATTTCTATTTTCGTAGAAGTTATTCATGACATAGAGGCACTCCTTCGGGATTTTCTATGGGCCCAAAGGGATAGTTCGAAAGGAAAATGTAGACTTGCGTGGAATGAAGCGTGTAAACCACTAGTGAATGGGTGTCTCGGTTATAAACGCTTGGCGACATGGAATCGGGCTTTACTTTCGAATCATGTCTATGACATTGTGCAACATCGAGAGTCATTATGGGTGAGATGGGTGTACCGGTGCATGCGAGCTAATTCCTTTTGGATTGTAAGGAAGAATGATTCTTGGTCATGGATTTTATGTAAGTCGCTTGATATTCGTGAACATATTTGAAGGTTCTTTATGGTTCAGATAGGAAATGGTGAGTCCACCAATGCTTGGGAGGATAATTGGTTACCATAAGGGAACTTTTCTTCGGTGTTCTCATATCGGTTTGTTGCGTCGTATAGATTCACTCCTTACTCAACGGTTCGTGATGTGCTGAATGAGATTGATGGGATATGGCCAAATGGGTGGGTGGATCGAATACCGAACCTAGCTGCCATTTCAGTACCTCCTATTTTACACACTTCGGACAAAGTTGGATGAAAGAACGTTCATAACTCGGTTGTGGACTATTCGGTTAGTGTTGCATGGAAGTTGATGGAGGGAAAGATGGATTTTATACCGTGGACCAAACATGTTTGATTCAAATCTCATGTGCCTAAACATTCCTTTTATCTTTGGTTGGCTTGTCGAAAGCGGCTTCCAACACAAGACCAGATGCGTGTATGGAGTCATAATGCCATGGATCTGACATGTAGTCTTTGTGGTACGTGCATGGATTCCCATGCACATTTATTCTTTGATTCTTCTTATGACAAACAGGTTTGGCTTGATGTAAAGAATAAAACGGATTGGATGGGATTCCCGGATGATTGGGATAACATCATGGAGGCTATTTCGAATGCTCATAGAGGACCAAAACGGCTTCTTCATAAGCTGCTTTTGGGTGCTTCTGTATATTTCATATGGCAAGAGAGGAATAGGCATCTCTTTACGGATCAAAAGCGGACGACAATACATATTACTAAAGAGATCCTTGGAATTGTCCAATTGCGGCAAGCTTTGTTGGATCCCAGATTTAATCGTATAACAATGATATAAAATAATTAATAAGAATAGGAACAACGGAAGCAATATAATTCTAATATCAAAGCAGATTCAATATCACAATATATTAAAAGATGATTTATTTACAAGATCTATGAAAAGCACACTTTTGTCAAAGGAGTGATGGTCCTATTTATAGGACCATAAAGTGAACAGTGTACTATCTGACAAATAGAAGCATGCTTGAACAGTGTCTTTACCTAAAAGGTAAGCTCAAGACATGCATGAACAGTGACCTACTCTAAAAAGTAAATCTTATCACTAATGACGAGTCATCTGTTCTTTTGTCAATACTTGTATATCTTTAGCTTTCTTCAGAGAGGGCCTCTTCAGAGCTCTGATGCAGGTGCCTCTGATGAAGCCATCTCTGATGTCTTTCTCTGAATCTCTCTAACTCTGGAATGTTCTTCAGAGGCAGTTATGTCCTCTGAAGTCTATCTCTTGAAATCCTCTAAAATAGGACTTAGAATATTTTCAATACTTTTAAAATTTGGAATTGGGGCTAACAATCTCCCCCTAAGTATTGAAAATAAAAATTTGCAAAACTAGCAAAGAAAGAAAATTTAATCTAGAAAGTATAGAGGAGAAAATCATCCTCTTTAAATGTTACTTCTTCACATGATGAAAATTACAAAATAAAGAAGATAACATAACCAACAAAAAGTTACAAATAAAGAACTAATTACTTTCACCAGAGCATATCCTATGGAACTTTATTATCAGCTCTCTGAAATTAATCATTGACCGAATTTACAGGTCTAGCTTTGCCAATAGGCCAACTCTGTGTCGTTCTTTCTTTGTATGAATCATCTTCAAAACGCCTATTAGAGTCCCATCTGAGTACTTAGCGACCCCTGAAGCCAAGAATATGTTCTCGACTTTATTCACTTTGTAGACGAATCCCAGAGGTTCTGGAATTATTGAGTCGGTCTTGTACTTGTCTAAATCAGGGATCTTCTCTATTGGTTCAGTAACTCTGAGCTATTCTACTCCTAGATTCAGAGATATCTGAAAGTCTAGTTTTGCTCTAAGCTGGATGTGAGCGTTCATGGCACTGTAGGCATCATACATACCCATTATGTACTGTCTTCCTCTGTCATATCTTGTTACACAGCATGCATGAAGTTGAGGCAGATCATACGGATTTAGATTTACAAGATCATTATCATTGAACTCGTAAACCTTCTTGTCATCTTAGATAACAATGAAATGCATGTGTATTATTTTGTTTTATAAGCAAACTTCTTTTCAGAGATGTCATTTATTTTAATGATGGGCTCCTCTGAATAGACTTGCTCTACACGCTGTATGTTTTGCCTTGATGAACCTTTTCTCATAATCTTGCATATTTTCTTTGATCCTTGGGTTCAGATGAAGCACTTGGGTGTTATCAAGATTGATTTCAGAGTAGAGATATCTGAAATGATCTTCAATTAATGTCTCTGGCTCTGAAGCAAGAAAGCTTGGTGGTTGGGTGAATCTCGATATGGCAGGAATGCCAATGCTTGTCTTCTGAACAGGTTCCTTTGGAGGAGCTTGTTCATCAACAACCATCGTATTTTCTTCAGCAGACAATGGAGTTGTCTTTGGTTCCTTTGCTTGGACTTTTGGAGATTGTGGAGGGGTGTCATTTATGGTGGACGAGAAGATGACTTCCAGCTCTACATTATCTGGAATTTGGAGCTTTGTTTCTGAAGTGGAGGGATGATGAGGAAGAGCATTTTTGTAAACATACTTTTCCACATTAATTACTTCAATTTATTCTTCTTCTTCAGTCGCTTCCGTTTCTTCAGGTTCTGATTCAAAAGCATCTTTCATCGTAAAGTGTGGTCTTTCTGGTGATGAGAATGCATCTTCTTCAGGTGTTGAGAAGTCCACCAGTTGCTCATCGTCATCTTCATCCAGAGCACCAATGGTCTCTGGTATTGCATTTATTACAGGAATGATTAGTGCTTCTGAAGACGATGGTGCTACGAAAACGACTGGTATAGGAGATTCTAGTACATTTTGTTTATCTTCAGCAGAGGTGGAGTGCCTCTCTGGTTCCTTTTCTTGAGCTCCCCCTATTGGTGGATGTTGGTGGAGCAGAGCCACTTGTGTTTGCAGGTTCAGAAGGTTCAACTTCAGAGGGTTGTGCTGTTTTTCCTCTGATCTCCCCCTTTTGAGATTCAGAGGCTCCATACTTATTAGAGTCCTCTGAATCATAAAATTTGAATTTCTTAGCTGCCTCACTGCAAGTGTCATCTCTGAATTTTCTCTTGTACTTTGGAGACTTTGGTTCAGCTAATCCTTTGCCCTTGGGGTCGATTGCAGCCTGTCGGATGGATTCAATTTCCTCTGAAGTTGTGTTGAAGAGTTCAGCTACCTGATCCTCTGTATTGAATTTATGAACCCCGAGTGTACCCTAAACCTGTTTCTACACAACAGAGGAGATTTTGGAGGAGCAGGTTATTATTCTGCTCATTATGCCCTCCCTAAAAGATGCCAACTGACTTTTAGTGATAAGGTCGTCAGCAGTTCTAGCAGGTGGAGGAGGGATTGCCCTTAGGAGCTCTGCCTTTGCTTCTTGAATTTCCCTTGATAAGACAGAGGAATTGGCAATGACTAGCTTTTCTAGACCCTCCATCCTTGAACTTTGAGCGTTGAGGGTTGTACGCATCTCAGAGACCTCTGAAGTGAGCTTTGCAACTTCAGAGTTTAAGTCAGAGGCCTCTGAGGTCTTCTCCAGCTGAAGTTTTAGATCCTTCAGAGATCCTCTGACTTCATCACCAAAGATTTTGAACTCTTCTTTAGTGACATAGTCAGAGTGGGAAAACTTAGAATCAACACATGATTCTAATTTACCCTTGAGAACAGAGGGGCCTTCTTTCGGAATGTGTTTGATATTGTTTCCGAAAGGACTTCCCATTAATCCTTGAGAATCCTTTTTCAAGGATTTATCTATAATGGTTCTAATAGGTTTCACATCTTATGAATCAGGGTCAGAAGTGGAAGAGAACCTAACGTGAGTGGAAACCTTGCTGTCCAGGCTAAGGAGTCCATGTGCAAGTAGGTCATTCCATTATCTTTCTGATAGACAATCCTTACAAGAGATATGAAGTCTCTCTTGGACTAAGGGACGATCACCTATATTATGAGCCACAGAGGCATCATGTGTGTGTGTAGGTATCGTACTCTGGGGCAAATGAGTACTTTTGTTTTTGTCCAAGTCCTGTTGGGAGGACTTAGCCATTTCAGAGGTATCCCCTTTGGTGCTTGCTTCAGAGGCAGAAGAATGTGCCTTTGAGCGGTAGGCTTGGCTAGGGCTCGAGGTGTGCACCTCTGTTTCAATATCCATAGGTGCTAGACCATCTTGGATAGTAGATTTTGTAGCACGGGGAGTTGGGCTTGGGAGTCTCTCATTTGTACCTTTGAGGGCATCTTTTGCTACCTCACCTCTCTCGGCCTTTAGGTCAAGAAACTCACCCTCTAGAGTACTCTCAGCCTCACCTTCCTCATCTATGACAGAGTTAAGCTCTTCGTTAGAGACAGGGTTCTCTGTTTTTCTCTCACTCACTTTCACAGAGCCACCCTCTAGTTGCTCTCTGTGATGATGTTGAGTAGCTTCAGAGATGTCACTCTCTGACTCTAACTTAGGCTCAGATCCTAAATGTGTTGGGGATCCCACCATCGGTTCTAATTTTTGGGCAACACGACTAAAGAGGAGTCGGTTTGTGGAATCAGCACGAAGATATTCAAGCATGGACTTTGGGAATCTTCTTTCATTTGGGTATGGAGGAACAACAGTGGGTTTGAAGGAGTTCATCACATATAGTGGTGTTCTTGGGCCCTCCTCAGTGAAAGAATGGTGTTCCATGGCTCGTCGAATAACAAGAGATATGAATCATGGAAAGAGTAAAAAAATTGGATGATTTCCTTTGGCAAGATCCTTATTCTTTCTGTCCACTGCAGTTAACAACTCACAGAAAAGCAGATTCGCCATGTTGATACTGCAGTTGAAGAAAAGAGCGTACATGATGGCGAGGACAGTGGGATGAGTTTGATCTTGACTTCCGATTTTACAAGTTAGTGTGCGATTCAGCACACTAAACATGAAATTCCAGGTAGGAGGAAGGTATTGGCGTCTGAACTAGCTGATGCATGTAATCTCCTTGTTGTAACCCAAATGATGAAGGAACTGTAGAAGAACTTTAGAAGTTGGTGGTCTTTCAAACTGCTGGATTTGGAGTTCGCTTGTCGTTGGTAGGCAGAATCTTCGAGTCAAGGTATCAAGTGTGATTCTGATGTTGATGCCTTGTTCGCCTAGGTCAATGTATCCGACCAAGCCACTTTGTTTGTCATTGTATTCACTTGAATACCACCACTGTTGTACATACATTATAGGTACGTCTTGAGCGTAGTCAGTTAGTGCAACATTCAGTGCACATTTGCTGAAAAATTCTAGAACAGGACGAAATTGTTCGTCGAACTTGGCAGGGGTGATGTCTAAGTGGTAGTTATTTTCTTTCACTAGAACATTGAACTGAGCCAAGTTTAAACTTGGAACAATTCGATTAGATTCGTCCGAGTTTTTTTTCTTGATTTGCCATTGTTGCAGGTTTCGTGCTTGAGAGTTTTTAGAGAGAGAGAAAAAGTGGAGATGAATTTATGAGAGCGTAAAGAATGAGGTGTGGAAGAAATGCGGTTTAATGGACAATGGTAGTGGGAGTGAGGCTATGGAAACAAGGATTTTGAGTTCCCATGTCAGAAAAACATTCCATCATTTTCCTAATGAATAGGGTACATGTGTAGAGGAATGATGAAGGGACGCTTGATGTCAGATAACCGTCAGTTGGATTTTTGATTTAAAATTGATGGTTATCCATAAAAGTAACCCATACACACATCCGTTTTCAAAAGAAATTCTTCTTTTCTAAAGACATTTTTAGAATAAATTTATTTGAAAAGAATTTAAAACTTGACTAAAAGAATATCCAAAAAAATAATAATTATAAAATTTTTAGATTTTGCTTCAGAGGATGATTTGTCAGAGGTTCTGAAATCAATATCAGAGATCAAATGATAATCTTTTAGATACTTGAATTTGAAAAGAATCAATTTTGATCAGAGACTCTGATATGAATATCAGAGACAAGATTAGAGACTTTGATATGAATATCAGAGATTTCTGAAGCTTCCAAATTTCTCTATCTCCCCCTTGACAGATGAAGGGTATTTTGCTCCCCCTTGACAAACGCTTAGTAAGTTTTGTTTGCTCCCCCTTGACAGTTGCTTAGAGACATAAAAGGATGATTTTGACCCTTGGTTAAAAGTCTAGAGTCTATGAAACTAGTCTCAGAGGCTCTGGTTTTAAACATGACACTCATGTTAGAGGTTCTGATGTGTTGATCAGAGACTCTGATGTTCTTCTTTGTGTTAGGTAGACATGTTCAACATTCCCAATTTGCTAATTAATAAATTGAACCTTCATTCATCTAAAGCTTTTGTGAAAATATCAGCAAGTTGAAGACCAGTTGGTACAAAATACATCTCAAGTATTCCATTTCCAACATGATCTTTCAGAAAATGATACCTGACATCAATGTGCTTTGTATTGGAATGTTGTACTGGATTGGAAGAGATGGCTATGGCACTTTTGGAATCACACAGAATGAGAATTCTGTCATAATGTAAATCATAGTCTCTGAGTTGAGTTTTCATCCAAATGACTTGGGAGCAACAACTAGCAGCAGCAACATATTCTGCCTCTGCCGTAGAAGTTGAAAGACAATTCTGCTTCTTGGATGACCATCTCAATAGCTTGTTACCCATTAATTGACATCATCCAAGGGTACTTTTTCTGTCTAGTTTGCACCCTGCATGATCTGCATCAGTGTATGTTGTTAAATCAAAATTAGAGAGTTTTGGATACTAGAGACCCAAGGAAGGTGTGCCTTTGAGGTATCTAAATATTCTTTTGACTGCAGATAAATGAGATTCTTTTGGATTTGCTTGATATCTAGCACAGAGACAAGTTGCAAACATTATATCAGGCCTACTTGTAGTTAAGTATAGAAGTGATCCTTTCATGCCTCTGTAAGTCTTGACATCTACAGATTTTCCAGAAGGATCAGAGTAAAGTTTGACTCTTGTGGCTATAGGTGTTTTCATAGAAGTTGAATCATTGAGCTTGTACTTTTTCAAAATGTCAGAGACATATTTAGATTGACTTATAAAAGTACCCTCTAAAGTTTTTTTTACCTGTAAGCCCAGAAAGAATGTTAATTCTCCCATGAGACTCATCTCAAATTCACTCTTCATCAACTCTGAAAACCTGTCACAATACTTCTGATTTGTAGAGCCAAAGATAATGTCATAAACATATATATGTACTAAAAGCATCTCATTTTTGTACCTCTTGATGAACATTGTAGTATCAATTGTTCCTTTTTCAAAGCCATTATTAATCAAAAATGTGGACATAGTAGCATACCTGCTCTTGGAGCTTTTTTAAGTCCATACAAAGCTTTATCAAGATGATAAACATAGTTAGGAAACTATGTACTTTCAAACCCAGGTGGTTGTTGGACATAAACTTCTTCATTCAGTTTACCATTTAGGAAGGAAAATTTAACATCCATTTGATATACTTTGAACCCTTTGTTTGCAACATAGGCTAAGAAGATTCTAATTGCTTCTAGCCTAGCCATAGGTGAAAAGGGTTCATCATAATCAATACCTTCTTCTTGGCAATATCCCTTAGCAACCAATCTAGCTTTGTTTCTGATTATAATGCCATCCTCATCCTTTTTATTTCTGAAAACCCATTTAGTTCCAATTGCAAATTTTCCTTTAGGAAGGGGAACTAGGGTCCATACTTTGTTTCTTTTAAACTCTTGAAGCTCATCCTGCATGGCAGTGATCCAATGAGGATCTTCAAGAGCTTCATTTACCTTCTTTGGTTCAGTGATGCTCAAAAAGTTTACAAAATAACATTCATTGATAGTGGTAGATCTGGTTTTGACTCCATCTGAAGGTGATCCAATGATTTGATCATGGGGATGATCCTTTGTCCATCTTGTTATTGGAGCATTAATGTGAGGTGGAGTTTGAGCTTCAGAGATGGCAGGTGGTGACATCTCTGTTGTGTTGTTCAGAGGCTCTGAAGTGAGTTCTAGAGACGGTGAAGCAGGCTCTGAATTCTCTTCAATATATGTCTCTGGAGATTCTTCAGATGTCTCTTGTTCATTTTCTACTTCTAAAGAGATTTGTTCTTCAATTTGTCTTGATTCATTGCTTGGACATGTATTTAAAGAAGCAGAAGTTATGATTTCAGAGGGACCAGAGAGAGTTGTACCTGTATTTTGGAGTTCCTCTGAAGTTTCTCTTTGAATATCTCTGAAAAGGATATTTGAGTTATCATCATCAAAGAAATCTTCAAATATCTTGTTTAGTTCAGATTCTCTCAACTTTGATGATTCAGAGACATTTTTGGTTGGTGGGTTGATATCTCTGTTGGCAAGGATTTTGGCATCATCAAAAGACACATTGATACTCTCTTGGATTGTTCTTGTTCTCAGATTGAACACTTTAAAGGTTCTTGAGGCTAAAGAATATCCAATGAATTTGCCTTCATCTTCTTTCTTGTCAAACTTTCCAAGAGACTCTCTATCATTCAAAATGTAACATCTGCATCCAAAAACATGAAAATATTTAACATTTGGTTTCCTATTGTTATTGAGTTCATAAGATGTTTTCTTGAATCTTTTGACAATGGTAGCTCTGTTTTGAGTAAAACAGGTTGTAGCTTCTGCTTCTGCCCTAACGCTTGTTGGAAGATCAGATCCTGCAAGCATTGTTTTTGAAACTTCAACAAGTATTCTATTTTTACTCTCAACAACACCATTTTGTTGAGGGGTTCTTGCTGCAGAGAAGTTGGGAGTTATGCCTTCTTTTGAAAGATTGGAGTTTATTTTGGCATTTCTGAATTCTGTCCCATTGTCACTTCTAAGCTTCTGAACTTTGCTGTTAAACATAACCTGCAATCTTTTTAACAACCTTATTAAGATATCAGGTACATCAGACTTGGCTCTGATGAATTTTATCCAAGTATATCTAGAGTATTATTTATCAGTCAGAGCCAGAATATACTTTTTATCTAATAGACTCTGCACAGAGATAGGACCACAGAGGTCCACATGAAGCATATGCAGAGGTCTTGGACAATTATTATCACTTTTGGTCTTGTGGGAAGATCTTTTCACTTTTACCATTTCACAAGCAGAACAAAGATGATCTTTGTTGAACTTCAGAGATGGTAATCCCTTAACTAGATTCAGTTTGACCAATTTATCAAGTGAATAAAAGTTCAGATGAGAGAACTTTTTATGCCAGAGCCAGACATCTTCACTGTTCAGAGATACTAGAAAGAGTTTCTCTGAGTCAGTTTTTATGTGTTTGGTAAAATTCATTCAATATAAGTTACCCTTTCTGTCTGCTCTCAGCATTTCTTGACCTGTTTTTAACTGAAGAAGAGAACAATGTTTTTCTTGAAACTTCACATCAAAACCATGGTCACAGAGTTGACTTATGCTTATTAAGTTGTGTTTTAACCCATCAACATAAGCAACCTTTGATACAGAAACATTACCTCTGGTTAGCTCACCATAACCCTTAATCTGACCTTGCATATTATCTCCAAAAGTTACTGCTCCTCCTGATTTAGCTTTAAAAGAGGATACCAACTTCTTATATCTAGTCATATGCCTTGAACATCCATAATCTAAGTACCATATGGGCACAGACTGTTTCTGCAAGACATATTAGAGTTTCTGAGGTACCCATCTCATTATGGGTCCTTTCTTGTTAGACTTGTGAAGGTTCTGATGAATATTTGGCATTTCATCTTGTTGTTCCAGATCCAAGCACACACACACTATTAATTATCAGAGTAACATCAAATATGAATCAAAGGAAAGAAGATTATTGATTGGGAAAATACTGATGTCATATATCTCACAAGAGAGTGACGACTACAATGATTGAATGAGAGGATTTCTAATTTCTAACCTAAAAAGGAAAAACAAGGGACTTTATATAGGGTCCTTTATCTTGACACCTACACACGTCAAACATAACAAAATACATAACAAAAGATAACAAGGGACTAACTATTACAACTTGATCTAACAATCTCCCCCTTTTAATCAACGTTGTAATCATCAATGGTTCCACCTGCTAAAACTGGTTTTTCTCATAGATAAGAAGCTTTCAAACCTTCTTATGCCTTCTCTGAACTCAATCCTTTCTTTGATTGCTTGAATAATTTTCTCCATTGCAATTCTATAAGATTTAGACATGTGATCACCCATTTCAAGTCTTTTCATCTCCGAATGTTTGTGCCTGACTTCAAGCTCTTTCAGTACCATCTTCAAGGTTCCGTCAGAGAACTTGGTAACTTCACTAGCTCGCATGAACTGCTTCTTGTGAGATTCAGTATTAACATATATAACTCCAAGTTTAAGAGTTACAAAGGTTTGAAGAAATCCATGTCTCCCATCACGTAGTGATTGAAGTTGGGGGCAATAAGGTTTATGTTGTTTTGATTTATCTCTGCTCCCAACTGGATATCAAGAATATATGCATTGTTGACCTGACACCTCATAAACCTCTTTACAGCTTCAAATGCAAAGACCACAACACTGGGTCTGAATTCTCTGCTTCTGAACTCATGATAGATGAAATCCATGTCAGCTATGCTCAAATTTTCTAAATCGGCTTCACTAAAGGTTGATTCCTGTAGGTCTCTCCTTTGAACATCAAACTCTTGATACCAGATAGCAAAGTAGCTCTTCATCCTGACTTCTTTGATCTGAAAGATTCCAGGTCTGTTAGCATAACATTTTGTTCTGGATAAGTTCTCAATAAACTTCAGATAGTTTCTCTAGTAGTCAAGAGGTCGGTCAATTATGCCATATAACTTGCACGGATCAATCTCTACCAGTTCTTTCACAAAAATTCTGATGGACTCATCAAGAAATGGAACTCTAAGATACTTTCGGATCAGTCGGATAAGCTCAAGAGAAGTACCCTGTTCATCATACCCTGTGAAAGGAGTAGATCCAACTCTGACTGGAGTAGAGGGACCTTCTTCAGTATCCTGATGTTTATTCACAAGAGATTCTGCTTCCATGGGAGTAACAAATATAGGCTTTGGTCATTCAGCTCCACTCAGAATCTTTGGACTATCAGGGTTTCTGATATAAGGTAGGGCTTCAGCTTCAGTTCTTTCTCTTTCAGCTTTCTCTCTTTCTTCTCTTTCTTTAGCTTCCCTTTTTCTTCTTTTCTTTTTTTTCTCCATCCTCATCCTTTCTTTGCGTAGAGATTTTCTTAACTTTCCAATGTCAATCACAATTGGAGCAGTAGGATCTGAGACATTTGTTCTTAAGACTCTTTTAACAGAATTGTATAAAGGCAAATCAATGTTTTGAGCAGAGGGCATAAAGGCTTCACTAGCAGACAGAAAAACACAGTTTTTGTCTGGTGAAACTATTGGAATAGCAGTGGAAATGTAGGGCTCATCTTCTTGAGCTGCTACATTCACTTGTACTTGCTCAGAAACCTGTACCAGTTCATCTTCTTGATCCTCTTCCTGGTCATCTCTTCCATAGTCATCCCCAAAAATGTCTTCAAAAACACTTTCATTCAGAACACTACCGAGAACTTCTGCTTCTGATGCATGCTTGACAAATTCTTCAACATTTATAGAGTTCTCTGGATGTGTTTCACTTTGTAGACCAAAATCTATTTCTCTTCCTTCTTCTTTCATCCTCCAAAACATTTCATATTTGGCTACATCTTGTTCATCAGTGACAAGTTCATCGACATCTATAATGTTGCAAGCTGAGATTCCCATTGCTTCCATTACTTCTTCACAAGTAGCAGTCTTAGGCTTTTCAACCCTAGAATCATCATCAGCAGTATAGACAACTAAGCTCCATGACTTTCCTTGTTCCAACTCTTCTTCATCATCACTGATGTTTTATACCTTGCCCTGTGAGGATCTTTCTGTATGTTCAGCTCCTTGACTCGTACTAATACCTTGATTGCTAGAAACTTTTCTTACGGGTACAGTACTTATAGTCACAACACTTTCTATCACAACTAACTGTCCTCCAGCGGCAGACTATTCTCCCCTTGTCTCCCCTCATGATCATGATCATTCCTTGTGAATTGAACAACTGCTTGTGTCTGGCAGGATAGCTAGAAAGCTTGATTTAGCAGATTAAAAGCCTTCAGTACATCTGCATCGGTGAAAGTTGACTCTTGGTTGTTGATGTTGTTGTTGGTGGTGATGAGAGTGCAGAAGTCTATAGAGATCTGCATCCTGCTGGTTGTCGGGTGCTTGAGATAGAAGTTTTGCTAGAAGCAAATACTTGAGCTTGTCTATGGATAGATCAGTGGGATTTGGAGTGATTGGTGGTGAAGTTAGTAGTACGGGTGCTCTCCTTTCCGGCTCAGGCTCAACAATTTACTTCCCCTTTAACAATCTTTTAATATCTCCCAGTTCCTTCTCAATATGATAAAATTTCTCCGACCACCTGTTTTCAACAGCCTTTAGGGCACCGTCGAGATATTCCCTTGACACAAAGTCAAGTGAACTAACTCTGGGGTTACTTAGACTTCCCGTTAGCACAATAGTTGAAGAATCAACTGTGTGGCCTGTGTTCAGAGCTGGCATAGTGTTAGCAGTGACAGGACTTCCATCCGGTCCTCGTAGTTCGGATTACGGATCTAATCGGGATGTTCCGCTCAGGTCACGAAGACGAATGAGATCAAGACTTGCAAAAAGTTTCCTATTAACAAAAATTGGTTGACTCACAATTGGCTCTAGGACTTGTGCACTGAAAGAAATTGAGATCTGGGGCAACTAATCTCTAGTTTCAATACCAGATGTCTCCGAATGATACATTGATAGATTTTGTGTTGAATCCCCGTGTGAAAATAAAACTAATTCTTGTTGAGAGGAATCATATTGGATGGCTTGGGTGTGCATATGCATGAGTGATCGGCTCATGTCTACATCTTCAGAAAACAAATGCACTGACGTGTGTGATTTGGTTGATCGTCTGGTATAGTGGGTTGATGGTCTTTCTCTCTTCTGTTTCTTTTCTTTCCCTTTCTCTCACAACCTCACTGACATTCTCAACTGATTCTCCCTCTATTCTCCTTATGTCACCAACATCACTATCAGTGACTGCAGCCATAGTTGCACCAGTAAGTTCTATAGCACAGGTATCCACATCCATATCATAGAAGTCATCATCATCATCATCATCATTGTCATCATCTGCATCATTGCCATCTTCGTCATCTCTTCTTTCAGTGATTGTCTTTTTAGAATCTATTCTATCACTTCCTATATCAACATTTTCTATAATTCTGTCTGGAGTACTTGCAACTGAATGCACTTCTACATCAACTTGTTCTTCTCTTTCTTGTTCCTCTACAGAATGTTGTTCTGGTTGATCCAAGGCATCTTCAGAGCCTAGACCTTCACTGACCACATGTGTCACATGAGGTGGGGTAAGAACCCGTGACCCTGAAGTCTCAAGTCGTAGTCTCTGACCCCCTTCGGTTCCCCTCTTAGAATTTTTCCTCTTCACTCCCCGTACTGGAACTCCCTGAGTTATATGTACCCTTACAGACTCCTCTCTCCTAGGGAATGAACCTTGGGTAGGTACAACCAGTTCTGGCTGTGCCATAGATTCTCTATATTCTAGTAGACACTCAACCTCTAGATCAACATAATATAGCAGAGCTTCTGGAATAGGCATGGAATAGTTGAACTGTTTCTTCTGTCTGACTAAGAACTTCATCTCATTCACTACAACCACTTCATGAGAACTTCGTCTTGGGATCTGCCTGTTCCCCCTTAATACACTTCTGACCAAGAGCGTCATGAATCTTTTATATGGTAGATAGTTGACGAATTTGACAATATTTCTCTTAGCAGATATTTTCTCGAGCAGCTTAGTCCAGAAGACTATGGCATAGTCTATGTGCAAGTCATGCACAACAGAGTAGAATAGCTTCAAGATGTTGTTGCTTGCATTGTCAGTCCCATAAGGCTTTGCTGTTTAGCATATGTTGATGACTGAAAACAATGCACAGTAAAAAGGTGGTAAGTTGTTCTTCTTGAATTGGCTAACTTTTTTGAGTTCACCAATATATCCCATTTCTCTGATTCCAGCAAGAGTAGTTTCTTGAGTGGGTAGATCATCAAACTCTGTTCTGCGTTCTCTTGAATTTGCTTCTGGCAGTTGAAGTGATCTTCTAAACAGTTCAAGAGAGATGTCAGCTAAGAAGGAGTCAACTTTGACTCTAAGTACTGGACATTTGATTTGCCCAACAGTGATGTGAGATAGATGAATGGTCTTCTAGGCTTGTTGAACATAAATCTCTGGCACATCAGCACTATCAGACAATGCTTTGTTGAGTGTGTGATTCTGGAGAATGAGGTTCACCAAAGGATCAATGTTCAACTTGAACTCAAACTTGTGGTTGTTGGGAGTCTGAGGCATCATTTCAGATGGTAGGATGAGCAACATGTCAGGGTTGACATTTGGTGGTGAAAGATCAGTTGTTCTGTGTGATGGAATGGAATGCTCCTGCTCAGCCTCTTGGATAGAGTTTTCATCCATCTGCACATTCGGTGAGTTGCTTGATGCCATTTGATTGTCCCTGTTGATTCAAGTTTCTTATCACATACACAATATAATCACAACAAGAGATTAACAAACCTGTTTTGATTCAACAATAGCAAACGATTACAAAGGTTTTTCTCACTTGAATGTTTTCTCTCTTGAAGCTCTCTCACTTAAATCTCCTCTCTCACACACTTTGGCGGCTGATAATCTATTTTAGGCACTCCTCTCACACAACAACCCTATACCCTATATGGCCTTGGGCCTATTATAGGAAAAGGCCTAAAATACAAAATTACAAGAAAAAATAACTTTTAACTATTTATTACAAAGGACCTAGACTATTTGTTGAGAGTTGACTTTTCCAGCTTTGACATCAGATTTCCGTCTTCAATATTGATGATTTTGAATCCAATAAATCTGTGATCTAACAATCTCCCCCTTTGGATCAAGATCATTACTAAAAAGATTTAGCAATTCAATCTTCTCTTTAAGCTTAGAAAACAATCTCCCTCTTTGTCTTCAAAAATATAGAAATCTTCCCAAAAGATGTAGATAAAATCTCTTTCATATGATGGAAAGAAATTATCTCCAGATTTCAGCTCAGAATGCTTTAGCAAAGTATCTTCAAAGAAAAATTCTCAAAAACTTTGAATTTTCTGACTTGGACATTTCTTTAATCATGAGTTCTTCCCAATTTCTTGATTAGCTCTCCCCCTTTTTGATGAATTGAGCATCAATTTCATCAAAACTTTATCACAAGAAATGTGTTTGCCATTCTGATCTTTCAAGAGCCTCTGATTCACCATCAACCTACCAAAATATTCATCTAGATCTTTTCAAATCTAGACAAATTAGGAATGTAATCCCTGAATCAACAAATGAATCAGTTAAAAATGTCTGTCAGTAACACGAAGTCACTGTGTGTAACGAATACACATTGTAAATGAGCTTTTTGATGTTCACTCCCCCAGGGCTTCCATTCAATCATCGAAACACGACAAAGGCAATTTCTATGAACATTATGACAAAGAAACAAATTCATTGTGTGTTCGTGCAAATGATAGAAAGAATTAAGCACGGATGATTGCTTATAAAGGCTCAACATAGTGTAAACCACTGAGACAACAGTAGATAAACACAGACTCAATGTGCATGATTGAAGTGCGAAGGTGGGGCAGACTTCCTTCTTCTCAATATCCAGATTTTCCAAATGAAAATCAGATAGTAAATGTGCTGCTTCCCCTTTGAAAACTGAAACATTTTCTTGTTAAGAAGAAAATGAGTGGTTGGTGGGGTAATGTCAAGAGTTGGCATGGGATAGTTGCCTATTTCAATAACGTTCACCAAAGAATTGTGAAACATTAGAAATGTGGTTGCCCGACTCAGAAAAAGTTGGTGCAGAGTTAAATATTCTTTTACTCTGATCTCTCACCCTCTTTTTTTTTATCATTAAGCTCATGTCTAACCAAACTCTGTTTTACATTCTACCTCATCACACATCCCACACTCATTTCTTTTGACTCCTCACACTCAATCACTAAGGATTAACTTCTTGGGTAGGAAACAATGGTTAACGTGAATCCATAGAAGTTGCATGTAAGTCCTAGCACAAAGATCCCATGTTTTCCTATAAAGCATGTGTTGCTCAAATGATTTAACTTTATCAGTTAAAGCGCAAATACAAATCAGATGTTTGTATTCTCAGAAAATAATCATGAAGATTTGAGCATTTGAAACATTGAAGTATTTTCAAACAAGTAAATTGTATGAAATGATATGGCAATCAAGGCTTACGGTCAAGAATAATGGATATTGTCTATACGAACCAAAATACAAACATTCTTGAAATGACGTTTCAAAATGAAATGACGCTCAAAATTCTTTGAAATACAAGCGGGGTTTATCACCATCGAAAACATGGTCAATATGAGACATGGTGATAACTTATCCAAGAAAAGAATTAAACCGGTGTGTGTGAATACTTGAAAGTATATAGACAAGATAATACGCAAGTATATATCTTTAGAAACACACGGTTTGTTAAGCATTGAAGCGCAAGATAGATCTTTAAAACATTTAAAATCACACTTCCAAATTATGGAATCTGTTTGAGAATCGGGAAGTGGTTTGAACATTTAAGAATAATGTTTTCTATGATTGAAAGTTGTCCTTCTTTCAACCATATATGATATGAAGATAAGGAATTATACCTTTTGCGTGCAATCTTACTTCTCATGAAGTCAAGCTTAAAGTCATAAAGATATGATCTTGTAAGCATCTCTCAAACTGCAAAAGTCTTAAGGTTATAGTCAAAGCAACTTTATTAACATAAATTTAAATGACATAAAGCAGTAAAACAATTAAAGTACGAGTTTTGATCTGAAGTAATCAGAAGTCATAGCCATACTCCTTTGACTTTGAAGAGCTCCCCCTAAAATCATGCATTACAAAAATTTGACAGTTAAGTATATGCAGAAATTAGATATGCGCCCCCTCAAAATAACAATGATCATCTATGAAGTTCTTCTCACACTCCCCCAGAGATCATGAACAGACGATTAAAGTGCAGATATCTTTCAGAAATAATTATAAAGAAATGATGAAAATTTTACAATAAGAAACTTTAATAGGTAACCACCGATTAGGTCTTAAGAATTAGCATACCAAGCCTAGAGACAAGAAAATTGAATCTCTTTTCATCTAAGGGTTTGGTAAACAAATCTGCAAGCTGATAATCAGTTTTTACAAAGTAAAGTTCAATTGTTCCTTTTTCGACATTATCTTTTATAGAGAGATACCTGACATCAATGTGTTTGGTCTTCGTATGCTGAACATGATTAGCTAATATCGCGATAGCGCTCTTCGAGTCACAGTAAATCGGGATTTTATTGTAGTGAAAACCATAGTCTCGCAGTTGTGTTCTCATCCACAAGACCTGAGAACAGCAGCTAACAGCAGCTACATATTCTGCTTCGACCGTTGAAGTAGAAACACATAATTGCTTCTTCGATGCCCAACTGACGAGTTTATCACCGAGGAAATGTATATAACCCGACGTGCTATTCCTGTTTAGCATGCAACCAGCATGATCTGCGTCTGAATATGTTGTTAGTTCAAAGCTAGTATCTTTAGGATACCACAGACCAAGATCTGCAGTCCCATTCAGATACCTAAAAATACGCTTAACTGCAGACAAATGGGAATCTTTAGGATTGGTCTGATATCTAGCACATAAGCATGTAGAGAACATTATATTCGGCCTACTGGAAGTAAGATACATCAAAGAACCCATCATCCTTCTATAGGTCCTAGCATCAACAGCTTTTCCCGAAGGATCAGTGCCAATTTTAGTACCAGGTGCCATTGGGGTATCAATCGGTTTACAATTTTCCATTTTGAACTTCCGAAGAATTTCAAGAATGTATTTAGATTGATTGATAAAAATCCCCGTTGAAAATTGTTTGACTTGTAATCCGAGAAAGAAAGTTAACTCTCCCATCATACTCATCTGAAAACGTGACACCATGAGGTTTGAAAAATTCTTACAGTATTTAGGATTTGTAGAACCAAAAATAATATCACCACATATATTTGAATAAGCATGATATCGCCTTTTTCCTTTTTAATGAATAAAGTGGTATCAACCGTACCTTTTGTAAAACTTGACTTGACCAAGAACTTAGATAAGACATCATACCAGGCGCGAGGAGCTTGTTTCAGACCATAAAGTGCTTTGTCGAGAATGTATACGTGATTCGGTTTCTCTTCATTGACAAATCATTCTGGCTGCGAAACGTAGACTTCCTCCTTGAGTATGCCATTCAGAAAGGTTGTCTTCACGTCCATTTGATAGACGGTGAAGTTCTTGTGAGCAGCGTACGCAAGAAACATGCGGATTGCTTCAATACGTGACACTGGAGCATAAGTCTCGTCGTAATCTATTCCTTCATCTTGCCTATATCCCTTGGCAACAAGTCTTGCTTTATTTCGGATAACGGTACCATCTTCATCTTTCTTGTTTTTGAAAACCCATTTCGTACCAATGATGGTTTTACCTTGAGGTTTGGGTACGAGTCTCCAGACTTTAAGTGTTTCGAATTGATTCAGCTCTTCTTGCATTGCAGTTGATAGTCCAAGATCAATGAATCCTAGAGAGAGAAAGTAGAGTGAGAGCTATTGAAGCGCAAAGTAACAAATCAGATTAATGTGCGTAAAGTTCTTACACCAAACCAAGACCAAAGGGACTTAAATACCCTTGGTCAGATACAACACAGATAGACAATAGACACAGTATTTGACCAAGCCCTATAAATACAATGATTACTATAAAACCAGACCTAACAATCTCCCCCTTAGTAATCATTGGCGCTTTGGTCTTCAAAAATAACACGTACCAACAATGCGGCTTTGAGAAGCTTTCTGACTTTTTAAGAAAAAATTCTTCTCAGCATCTTTCAGATTAAGTTGTCTTTGCTGCTTGAGCTCTAGACGATACACCTCTTTTAAATGATCTTAAATGAACTGTGGTGTTCGGAGCAGGAACAGCAAAAGAATTAGTTGTAGCTGAGAGAATAGAATCTTTGAGCGAATCTTGATTAGCAGATAAACATTTGAGCTCTTTGTCTCGTTAACTTCTCCTTGACTTCTCCCCCTCATGACCTTGATGATCTTGATCAACATGGTCATGCAAATGTTAGAGACAAGACGGCTTAAGATCTGCAAAATCAAAGAAACAGAGAGAACAAGGGAGGTTTGCGCTTCACGAAGGATGTGCAAACTGAGGTTTGCGTACCACGCAGGATGCGCAAAGCAAGGTTTGCGTGTCAAGCTAGATGCGCAAAGCGAGGTTTGCGTGTCATGCTTGATGCGCAAAACAAGGTTTGCGTGTCATGCTTGATGCGCAAAGCAAGGTTTGTGTGTCATGCTTGATGCGCAAAGCAAGGTTTAAACTCAGAAAAATTTTACCTTTTTAAGCTCTTTGACTCCCCCTACACAAATGCACTAGATATGGCAATTCGAGTTAGCATTCATAAAGGAAAATCAGATACTCCCCCTAAAAAAAACAGATATAAACTTTGAAAAATATTCTCTTTGTTCACTCCCCCTTGAATAATGCATAAACCCATTAAAATATATTTATGAGAACACAATGAACAAATATTAATGTAGAAATAAAAATATACTGAATGTAAATTTTGAAACGACTAAACATATAAAATTTTAGACACTAAACAAATTAAATTCTACTAAGTAAAATATCTCAAATTTATCAATCAGTTGAAATCAAATATATGTTGTTGAATACAGAAACAGGTTTTATTGCATATCAAGTTAAAACATGTTCAATTTCAAAAACCTCCAGCAATCTATTCAGTGTGCTCACATGTGAATCTTCGATTAGCTTCAAAAAAATGCAATTCTAAAAATATAATAGAAAACTTTGCATGTACTAACACTAAGCCATCAAAAATTAAGACTTTCACAAATTTACAAGTTTATCGCAACTCAAACATATCACCAAGTATCATGGGATGTGTGCTCATTGGCATCTTTTAGCATTGTGCACATTGGCATCTTGACATGAGTGTGCTCTTTGGCATCTTTTAAGCGCGTGCACTTTGGCATCTTTTGATCAAAAAGTTTATTAAATAAAGAACATGCCGTAAACGTAACTTTCTATCTGACCCTATTGCAGGATTTGGGTCAGCCGCTCCCAGACCAGTTGGCCTTAGGGGACTAGGTGTCAAGCACCCCTTGGAACTTACTTTCCCGGATCAGAAAGGCTACATCGACACATCCTAAACCCATTCATACCAGTAGAACATGACTTTCGATCTGATTCTATTGAAGGATTTGGGTTCGATCACTCCCAGATCAATTGACCTTAGGGGACCAGATGACAAGCATCCCGAGGAACTTACTTTCCCAAACCAGAAAGGCCACAGGTACAAACTTTTAAACTTAGAGATTTCTGTATTTTATGAAATTATAATTCATCTCAATCACTCAGTTTTACATAAAAGTACTTAGCCCATATTTTCATTACAATCAAAATTTTGACTTTTTAGAATTTTCCAAGCATTGTAAACTATAAATATTCCGAATCACACAACTTTAAAGCAGTAATAAAAGTTTCAAACATGTTGCTGACTTTTCGACTTTTGAAAAACTTGAAATTTGATCATATAAAAACTTTAATATAAACAAAAGAACTTGAAAATTTATCCTAGACACATATTTTATTCAAAAGAAAGAAAAATGTAAAACTTTACTTTATAGAATAAAATTTGTAAAGATTTAAACTTTTAAACTCAATATGCCGATGTTAAAAAATTTCATTAAAGACAAAATGTAAAGAATTCGGCAAATTGATATTTAGTTGGAACAAAATAAAATTCAGTTATTTCATTTTTCACATTATAAAAATAATTTGTGTCTCAAATTAAAAAATTGGGTTATACAAAATTAAGAAATAGTTGAACAAGCTCAGATTCTTGAAAAATAATGAGAAAAACTGGAACACATCATAATCAGAGATAAAATGCAGCGAAAATAAAATTGATGTACTCAGAGTATCTCATTTAGTCAGAAGCTTAAATCATTGAAGAACGAGTTCTAAACTGATTTGTTTAGAAGTCGTAGTCTATGAAGTACGGGTCCTGAGCTGAAGTACTCAGAAGCCAAAATTATATTACTCCCCCTTAATATGTGATGCCTGCAACTTTGAATCAGATAAAGATTTGGGTACCCACTTGAATTTGGGCCCGTGTTTGTTAGTTACAGTTCGTATGGGGAAATAATTGACAGATTTGACAATAGAAGCACGAGAAAGATAACCAAAAAAATATGCACAATCATCAGAAGAGAAAACATAATCATCTGAACTAGAATCAGAAGAAGAATATGAGACATTTTTGGAAATTTGAATTATTTGCTTTCTAGAATATTTGGAAATTTTATTACACATAGCAAATGAATCACTTTTATAATATTTGTCTACATATACATCCTCATCAATCATAGAATCAGTAGATGTCTGCTTCATTCTCCAGATCTACCTCTTTGACTTGCTCAAAGTCCTATCTGTAAGAATTGAATCGGAAAAATGAGAATTGTCAGAAATAACTTTATCTTGTTTCTTCGACTTCTTTGACCGTCTTCTTTTACGCTTACGTTTATAATATTGATCATTGAGCGTAAAAGAATCATCAAGAATTTTAGACTTAATATTTAAATCAGAAGAAATAAATTTATCTATCTAACCAATCTGATCAACTAATAAATCTGAATTTGCCTCGGAGTCAGAATTATTTTGAGATTTTTTTTTAAAATTAGAAACTTTCTTTTTGTTTTCCTTAGAATCAGAAGAAAGGCTAGAAATAGAATCTGATTTTTGAGAAAATAAATTTTCTTCAAGACTGGAAGTCATGAATGAAAGAATAATATCAGATTCAATATTCTTTAAAATATTTTGATCTTCTATCTTATCTTCAAGATCGATGATTTTGCCTTCTAACACTAACGGAGGAGTATATTTCTTCGAATCATTAATGATTGGATTAATATTTTCTTTATCAGAATCAGGGGCATAAGAAGGAGCAAAATCATCAGACACTGAAGATTTGATGGGAGATATATCAATTAAACCTTTTCGACCTCTTCTTGATTTATCAGGAAAATATTTGGCATTTTCATAAGTATAAACAAAAGGAATTTCATTTTTCTTGTTATTTGCCCTTTTCTCATTTTCGATTTCTAACACTTGCTTTTCACTTGTCCAATGAAATTTGAACTGAGAAGCATAATGTGCAAGTGTCAGATAATCGTATTTATATAAAGTAGGAACTTCGTTTATCACTTTGTTTAAACAATGAGGATTGTAAAAACCAAGTCCCCACCTTTGTTTTAAAGCTTCTTCACTCCTCGGTTTGTTCATAAAAATTGTTTGTTCAAATTGGTTTCTTCGATAAAGCTTTTTTTCTAACTTATTTATTTTATCTGAAAATTCATCTTTTAAATTAGTCATAGATGTCAAAGATTCAAGATAAGTTTTATTTGAATTTTCCAAATCATCCAATTTCTTTTGAAAGATTTCTTTAGTATTTTCTAAAATAGATTTTTCATCTTTCAAGGAAATTTTCAGTTTGTCAATCAAATCTGACTTTTCAGAATTAAAATTCTTTTCAGATATAAACTTAGAACGTAAATCAGACAAAGCATTAATTATGATATTCATCTGAGAGGTAATGAAATTATAATCAAATTCAGAATATACCTCATCCTCATCAGTATCAGAATCGTCTGACTGATCAACTCTGACCAAGCACATTTGAGCAATCTCGACGTTTGCAGCTTCGTCGTCAGAGTGATCCAGCCAGAATTCTTCTTCGGCCAACAGAGCAGTTTCGTTCTCTCTCTTTTCAGCTAGTTCCATTTTCTTTTTGTAATAAGCTGAGTCCCTAACCTTCTTCACTTGACACTCTTTTGAAATGTGACCCGACTTTCCACAATTATAGCGAGCAGCAGTCTTTAGCTCGGGTACTTTGGCTTTTGTCCCAGAAGTGAAGCGAGAAGAGTTGGAACCCGTTCTTGGTTGGAACTTTTTCTGGTAATGCTGAGAGAGAAGGATCATCGCTTTCTGCAGTGCCTCACCATCATCCTCAGTTGACCCGTTGTAAGCGTTATCAGACAACGCTTGTTCAGCTAGTTGGCTCGTGAGAAGAGCAATCGGGTCCACTGACTTCTTATTCTTCTTATCCAGTTTGGCCTTTTTCTCTAGCACCAAACTCTCATCAGTCATAAGAATCTCATATAATTCTTGAATTTGCATAGTGGAGATCCGAACATCGTTCCTCAGTCTATGACAAGTTTTGTTCCATTCAGGCTGAAAAGCATTAAGGAATTTCAGATTCGTCTCAAGCTCTGTCTTGATCACATTTATCTTTCGCAGATCATTCAGCACTGCACAGAATCTGTCGAAAACACTCTTTATAGATTCACTGTCTTTGGCCTTGAACTCCTCAAAGTTGTTCATAAACCGAGTATGTCTGAGTTGAGTTGCAACGGATGAACCAAGCATGATCTTTTCCAATTGTGCCCATAACAGATTTGGATAATCTTTGCAATGATCAACTCGATTATAGACAGAGTTAGGTAAGGCAAGCATCGGATTAGCTTTCAGCTCTCGATCAGCTTTCATTCGTGAAGTCTCTTTAGATGTTGGAGGAGTCTCTTTATTAGGCTTTACGAAAGGTCCTTCAGTTAGAGACTTCATCATGTTATCTTCATTAGCTTGACGCTCAATGAAGTTCAGGAACCTATCTAGCCATTGAGTGAATTCGTTTTCGTCAACTACGACCGGAGGACGAGTTTCTGTGCCCAATGACATCATGAGGTCACTCGTGTAGAACTTAGCTTGAAAAGCAAATTTTGCAGAATCCATGGATAACAAAAAAAAAATTCCAGACTCTTTTTTTTTTTAAAGACTTGTGCAAACTTGAGGTTTGTGTAACATGTAGAATACGCAAAAGAGACTTTGCGTACGAAGGCTGAAGCGCAAACTGGACTTTGCGTATGAAGAATGATACGCAAACTAAGCTTTGTGTATGAAGAAGGATACGCAAACTAAGCTTTGCGTATGTAGAAGGATACGCAAACTAAGCTTTGCGTATGAAGAAGGATACGCAAACTAAGCTTTGCGTGTGATGATGGATACACAAAGTAAACTTTGCGTAAGTTGTTGGATGCGCAAAGTTGAACTCCTTGATACGAAAACCTGAAAAACACGAGCAAGATTAGTAGAACACGCAAATCAAAATGAACTTGCGCAAACAAGGATGAACTTGCGCAAAGGAATATGAATCTTGCGCAAACTTTAGATCTTGAGCAAAGTTCACAAAAACAAGAAAAAATTACAGAAATCGAATGCAGACATGAAATTAATGCAACAAAATCACATAATATTGAACGAAAACAAGTTTCTAATACATTCCAATCAACAGAATCGATTAAAACCACAAAATCGAGATTTTCAAAAAGAAATAGTTCGTGAAAAACTCGATTTTCAGAAAACAAAATTTCTTAAAATTGACAATCAAAACGTGAATATCTTGAAAAATGACGTGAAACAAAGTTATTCTCTTATCAAAATCGAATTCAACAAGATAAATTTCAAAACAATTCGATCAAAAACACCTCTGAATTTTATGAAAAATCAAGAAAACGAGATTTTTCTTGAAAAATCAAGAAAATCGATCAAATTTTCAATTTTAATCACAAATTCAGATTCGAAATAACAAACTCTCAATTCTCTCAAGATTCAGATGGCTCTGATACCAATTGATAGTCCAAGATCAATGAATCCTAGAGAGAGAAAGTAGAGAGAGAGCTATTGAAGCGCAAAGTAACAAATCAGATTAATGTGCGTAAAGTTCTTACACCAAGCCAAGACCAAAGGGACTTAAATACCCTTGGTCAGATACAACACAGATAGACAATAGACACAGTATTTGACCAAGCCCTATAAATACAATGATTACTATAAAACCAGACCTAACATCAGTCACCCAATCTGAATCAGCAAGAGCCTTAGATATGCGAGTAGGTTCAATCTTGCTCAGAAAGGAGTCATGCATACATTGATTTAATGTTGAAGACCTAGTTTGCACCGGTTTTGAAAGATCTCCAATGACTTGAGATATCGGGTGCTCTTTGGTCTACTTGTGTTCATGAGGGAGTGGATTAGATACAGATTGATCATGATTATCATCTAAGAATCCACTTGTATCTTCTTCAGATTGTGCAGTAGGAATGGGGGGTTCAGTTGAAGTAGTAGGTGCAGAAGTTTCAGTGGGTTCAACTTGATCAGGTTGTTGATCAGTCCTTACAGTACACCCTACTGATTCAGCTACTTATGTCTCTTCATTGTTGGTCACAACTTCAACTGTCGGAGTAGGTATTTGAACTTGCACTTCTTGTTGAATCGGGGAGTTGGATTCAGTAGAGATATCTGAAATGGTTGGATGAGTAGTCATTGAGTCTTCTCTCCTGTCAACCACAACAGATGTAGTCACTTTAGATCCAAGAAATTCATCATAAAATAGTTCAAATAGTAAATCTAAATCAGATAAATGATTGGTAGACGTTGATGGCCCACTTGATTTGTTCGCTTGAGAGACAGGTTCTGGACTGATTTGCCCAGAAGCTAGTACTCCTGTTATCACGGGTTCTGAACTGAAGTGTTCAGAAGCCATCTCTTCATCAAATGTAACGTTTACGCTCTCAACCACAGTCTTTGACTTCTTCAGGTACACTCGATATGCAGCAGATGTAGAAGAATAGCCAATAAAGATGCCCTCATCCGCCTTAGCACTGAACTTATTCAGACTCTCTCTGTCATTTAGCACAAAACACTTACAACCAAAAACATGAAAATATTTAATGGTTGGTGTTCGGTTGTTAATCAACGCATACGGAGTCTTTTGAAAGCGGCGGTGTATCATGGACCGATTTTGAGTGTAACACGCAGTCGACACAACTTCAGCCAACAGAAATAGAGGTAAGTCGGATTGACTGAGCATAGTACGAGCGGCCTCGACTAGCGTGCGGTTTCGCCTTTCGACTACTCCATTCTGTTCAGGCGTACATGCAGCAAAGTATTGATGTGATATCCCGACCGATTCGAGATATTCTTCAACTGTTCTGTTCTTAAACTCTGTGCCGTTGTCAGTTCTAAGAATCTTGACTGGTTTCTGCAAATTCACCTAGATCGTCTTCAGAAATGTAATGAGAACTTCGGGCGTCTCATCTTTAGACCGTAGAAATTTGACCCACGTGTATCGCAAATAATCGTCCACAATAACTAAAACGTATTTCTTTCCGCCTAAGCTTTGCGTTCGCATAGGACCACAGAGATCCATATGCAACAACTCTAAAGGAGCGCTAGTACTTGGTTCAGGCTTCGGTTTCTGTGGAGCTCTCTTCATCTTCCCTTTTTCACACGCTGCACACAAGTGTTCTTTTTTTTTTAACAAACCTGTTTTGATTCAACAATACCAAACGATTTACAAGGTTTTTCTCTTGAGAGGATTTTCTCTCTCTAAGCTCTCTCTCTCTCTCTCTAAATGTGGCGGCTGCAGTATTCTATTTTGGCACACCTTACACACACCAACCCTAGCACCCTATAATAGGAAAAAGACTAAAAAGCCCAAAATACAAGGAAAAATAAACTTTAACTATTTATTACAAAGGACCTAGACTATTTAATGAGAGTTTGAATTTTCAGCTTTAACTTCAGATTTTAGTCTTCAATCTTGATGATCTTGAATCCAATAAATCTGTGCTCTAACACCATTTGACCTGAAATATGAGACAGAAAGGTTTGGACAAGGTCCAAGATGTCAGAAATAATACTTGAAAAAATTTGACAGTTGAAAATCAATTTCTGAAAAACACCAAGTAAAGGACTCGTAGGATAAGGGGTTGCGAATCCTTAGACTTAGGAATGAAATGACAAGGGAAGTGTCCAGGATTCGTAAGAAACCATTCTGCGAATCCCACACATGAGAAAAATTGAGACAAGACTCAAAATTCGCAGGTCCAAGGTCTGCGAAATCTACACTTAGAACAAACTTTAACAATTTAAGAGCAAGCAGGATTCGCAGGATAAAGGATAGCGAATCCTGTCCTTAGGGTTTTTCTAAGATGAAAAAAATAAAGGATTCGTGAAACACAAGGATTCGTAAAACACATAAAACTTTCGAAAACCTTAAGAAACTCAACACTTCACTTGAATGGTCAAAATATTCTCAAGAACATCAAGAACACTGACCTTAACCCAGATTTCAAAAATCACCAAAATCGATGTTTAGTCCAAGTAATTTGTACCATTGGAATCGATTTAGTGTTTGAAATGTGATTTTAACCTTTAATTTGGTTTTTAATCTCAGATTAAACACCATGTTTTGAAAATCGACCAAGAACCGTCGATAAATCGTTGAAGCATATCAATCGACAGAATCAACTTGTTGAGATTAAATGTTAAATTTTAGGTTGATTAAGTCATTAAGAGGGTTTTAGATCAGTATTATGAGTGTCTTGATACAACATTAACATCAAGATTTAAGCATTCAGTTTCAAGATTTTAAGAAATCTTCATGAGTTTGTTGAAAATCCAAGAGTCCAAAATAAACATTCAAATCAAATCCTAAATCTAATCCAAGTCGAGGTACCCTGCAATCGATAAACACATTAACAACATAAACTAAAATGATTTTAACAAGTAATCAACCTTTTGAGAAATCGAGATGAAATCCGAGGGTTTAGAATTAGAGAACTCGTGAACAAGGGTTTTGGGGTTTTAGCCTTTCGTAGAGTGAATACTGAGAAGTGAGTATGAAAAATACTAAGTGTTATATTTTTACTTAGACCTTGGACACGTGGCAAATAAGGATTGGTCCTCAACTTTCGCATGATGAAGTGGAATTGTGTTGCTTACTAAAGAAATTCGCAAGCAACGTGTGTGAGGATTCGTAAGGAACAAGTTCGCGAATCCTGTACCAAAAAGACATCTTTCGAAAGTTAGTTATCTGCGAATTCTTAAGCCTTCGCAAACAAGAAGGTTGCGAATCCTTGAAGATTCGTAGATAGTGCATCTGCGAATATCCAACATTCGTAAGCCTATAGTTTACGAATTCTTCAGTTTCCGCAAGTCTTTACTTTGCAAAACCTGAAGCTTTCTCAAATTGGTAGATTGCGAATTCTAGACTTAGCACAATTTCCATACTTTCAAAAACATTCCAAATTGGGAAATTTGCTATTTTGGGAAACCTTTCAAAAAACTTGCCAAAAATAGAAACCTTCTAATTAAAGAATCTTTCCAAAAATGGCATTTTTACCAATCTTAACTTTTGAAAAAAAGTTTTACACACACCACTTACAACACATCTTTGCTCCCCCTTGAAGTAGCAGTGTAGTATTCCCTTGAGTTCATCAGATACTCCCCCTTGATCTGATATCTGGTTGATCTTGCTTATATTTGTTGTTTGTGATTGCTTCTTGCAGCTCCCCCTTAACGTATTGTAGATCTTTGTTAAGGTGTGCAGACATGCTCCCCCTTCATATCTACATGTAAATTTTATCAATTTAAGCTCATTTTTCTTTTACTCCTTCAACATAATGATATCACATTGAAAATATCAATCGTTGAAAATACCAAACATTGAGAGATAGAGATTGAGAGTAAGAGAAACTCCCTGTATTCCAGAAGATCACCAACTTTTGACAGTTGAGTATGAGTTCTAAGTTGTTGTGTTTAGAAGTCATTGTTTTGACATTGAGGAATGAGTCTTGATCTGTAGTAACCAGAAGTCATTGTCCCTTCAGTTCTTCTTGACTATGATATAATCTATCTTCTCCTTTTCTTTTCCTTCTACCTGTAACACAGGTTCAGGTTTTGGTACCTAGATGAACTTGGGTCCAGTTTGGTCAGTTTTTGAAAATTTCATTGAGTGATTCTCATACCTATGATAAGTACTATGATGATAATATCTATTATATGCTTGTGCTTTGTGAGTGAACTTGTCAGAGTAACAATACGAGCAACATAATTTTCTTTTTGCCATCCTGATCAAATGATTTGCTGATTTGATAAAGTCAGGTGCAAAAGATTTACCTCTTAAAGCTCTGTTCCTCTTCTTATTAGCTCTGTGAAGCTTTGCTGCTTCTGGAGAACCCTTTACAACCTAGACCATTTGATCTTTCGTTGGAGACTGAGTTGGAGATTTTTGAAAATGATTAGCACCCTTATCAACTGATTTCATGTAAAAGGATTTTGGAGTTTTAACCTGATCTGCTTTAGAAACTTTAGATTTTACAGCTTGTTTTCTAAAAACCATTTTCTGAAACATGCTTGATACCGACTGAAAAGAACACACTGATTCAGTAGAATCATCATCATAGGAAGACGAAATAGATGCATCAGTGGTTAACTTGTTAGACAAGTTAGTGTTATCAGTCTCAAGTTGTTGAATTTTATCACACAGCTTGGATTTTTCATTGCAAAGTTTGTCAAATTTGCTTTGAATTCTAGATTTACTCCTCTTCTCCTTCATGATCTCAGTAGACAAGTCTGCCAGTTTACTGGTTAGCTTAGAGATTTATTTTTCAAAAATCTTTCTCTCTTCCTCAAAATCTTTTTCTAAAGTCTGATTTTTGTTTGAAATTTCTTTGAACAGATTTACATTTTTGCTTTTAAAACCTTTTCTCTCATCATCAAAGGATTTCCTTTTAGATATGATGAGTTGTTCAAAGTCAGAAACTTGTTTTAAAAGATTTGAGACTTTAATCTCTAATTGTTTCTTTTCAGGCTCAGACTTTCTGGAAATATCAGACAGTCTCTAGTTGAAAATCTTTTTCAGGTCAGCAATTTATTTGTTCTTTCTCTCATCCACTCTATTAAGCCAGTCATGACCTTTGTCTTGATATAACTTCACTTGAACTTCAGCCTTTGTCAATTTGACATTTAAAGCATCCATATCATCTCTCAATTTCTTGTTTTGACATCTGAGAGTTTCAAGTTCAACTTCTATTTTAGGTGTCTCTCGCATGTAGGATAATGCACAGTCCTTGGAGTGAGTAGAATAATTCCCTTATCATCTGTGTAAGGCATCTTTCTTGTGTGTCTGAAATATGTGCTTGAAGTGATCTTTGGTCAGAAAATTAGATATTGAAGTACAGAAGATCAACAAGTATGCAAAAATGTGAAAAATAAGGCAGGAATTCGCAAACAATAAGCAAAGAATACTCAAAAGGATATAATTTTCGCAAATCAAAGAACTTGAACCAGGATTTGCAAGCACTTGGGTTGAGAATGTTGTGAAATTCGCAGGATACACTTCTGTGAATCTTGTACTTAGAGTATTTTTCAACTTTAATCCTGAGAATCCTTAATCCTACGAGTTCTATGAGACTTGCGAGTTCTTCACTATATCTGCGAAACCTTTATACTTCGAGCCTTTTCTTTAGTTTTTCACCAGATCCATAGAAAAACTTGTTGTCAAAAAGAAGAAGAACAAGACAATTGTGTATGAATCAGAAGAAATTGAAGCGGAAGCAAACTCTGACTCGAATGACTGTGAACAACTGAAGCAAGCAATGCTTATGCTGACTAAGGCTTTTCAGAAGAAGATCTACAAGAAGCCAAGTTCAAACAGTCAGAGGTATTCTTCTGGTCCGAGCAACTATGTTCATAAGGAGAGGGTTGAAGGAAAAAGGTTTGAAGGAAAGATAATAGAGGAGAGAAAGCCTGAAGAGAGAAAAACACAGAAAGCTTCAATCGATCAATCCTGTAATCTTTGTTATTAATCAAACAGGTTGGTAATCGTTTATGTGTATGAGTCGATAAGAACTTGATATATATTGTGGACCGACAATTGGTATCAGAGCTAAACCTCTATTTCTGTGGGCTGAAGCTGTATCGACTGCTTGTTACACTCAAAATCGATCCATGATACACCGCAGATTCAAGAAGACTCCTTATGTGTTAATCAACAACCGAACACCGACAATCAAATATTTCCATATATTTGGGTGTAAGTGTTTCGTTCTAAATGATAGAGAGAGTCTGAACAAGTTCAGTGCCATGGAGGACGAAGGCATCTTCATTGGTTATTCCTCTACATCAACTGCATACTGTGTATATCTGAAGAAGTCAAAGACGGTTATTGAAACCATCAACGTTACGTTTGATGAAGAGATGGCTTCCGAACAACACACTTCAGAACCCGTGATAACAGGAATACTAGCTTCTGGGCAAATTAGTCCAGAACCTGCGTCTCAATAGAACAAATCAGATGAAGCATCAACGTCAACTAATAATTTATCTGGTTTAGATTTATTGTTTGAACTGTTTTATGATGAATTTCTTGGATCTAATGTAAAGAAATCTGTTGTGGTTGATAGGATGGAAGACTCAACGACTACCCATCCAACCAGTTCAGATATCTCTACTGAATCCAACACCCCGATTCAGCAAGAAATTCAAGTTCAAATGCCGACTCCAACAGTTAAAGCTGTGACAAGTAATGAAGAGACAGAAGTAGCTGAAACAGTAGAATGTTCTGTACAGACTAATCTACATCCGGACCAAGTTGTACCTGCTGAGCCTTCTGCACCTACCACTTCAACTGCAATCATCATTCCTCCTGAACAAGCTGAAGAAGGTACTAGTGGATTCTTAGATGAAAATATTGATATATATTCATATAATCCACTACCTCATGAACACAAATGGACCAAAGAGCACCCGATAAGCCAGATCATTGGTGATCCATCCAAACCGCTGCAAACTAGGTCAGCATCAATGAATATGTGTATACATGACTCCTTTCTGAGCAAGTTTGAGCCAACTCGCATATCAGAGGCACTTGCTGATCCAGAATGGGTGATTTCAATGCAAGAAGAGCTGAATCAATTCGACGCACTTAAAGTCTGGAGACTCGTACCCAAACCTCAAGGTAAAACAATAATAGGTACGAAATGGGTTTTCAATATCAAGAAAGACGAAGATGGTACCGTTATCAGAAACAAGGCAATACTTGTAGCCAAAGGATACAGGCAAGAGGAAGGAATCGACTACGACGATACTTATGCTCCTGTGGCGCGTTTAGAGGCAGCCCACAAGAACTTCACGGTCTTTCAAATGGACGTGAACACTGCCTTTCTGAATGGCATTCTAAAGGAAGAAGTCGACGTCTCGCAGGCAGAAGGCTTTGTCAATCAAGACAAACCGAATCACGTCTACATTCTCGACAAAGCACTCTATGGACTGAAAGAAGCTCCTCGCGCCTAGTATGATGTCCTATCACAATTTTTAGTCAAGTCTGGTTTTTCAAAAGGTATGGTAGATACCACTTTGTTTATCAAAAAGTAAAAAGCCGATATCATTCTTATTCAAATCTATGTGGATGATATTATTTTTGGCTCTATAAATCCTAAGTATTGTAAGAATTTTTCTAACCTTATGGTGTCAAGATTTCAGATGAATATGATGGGAGAGATGAATTTCTTTCTCGGATTACAAGTAAAACAATTTTCATCGGGGATTTTTATCAATCAATCAAAATACATTCTTGATATTCTTCGGAAGTTCAAAATGGAAAATTCAAAACCGATTGGTACCCCAATGGGACCAGGTACTAAGATTGGCACCGATCCTTCGGGAAAGGATGTTGATGTTAGGACTTATAGAGGGATGATAGGTTCTTTAATGTATCTTACTTCTAGTAGACCAGGCATAATGTTTTCAACATGCTTGTGTGCAAGATATCAGGCTAATCCCAAAGAAATCCATTTATCTGCAGTTAAGCGCATATTTAGGTATCTGAAGGGGACTGCAGATCTTGGTCTGTGGTATCCTAAAGATACTAGCTTTGAACTAACAGCGTATACAGATGCAGATCATGATGGTTGTATGTTAGACAGGAAGAGCACGTCAGGACATGTACAGTTCCTCGGTGATAAACTAGTAAGCTGGGCATCGAAGAAGCAACTTTGTGTGTCAACTTCAACGGTCGAAGTAGAATATGTAGCTACTGCTAGCTGTTGTTCTCAGGTCTTATGGATGAGAACACAATTGCGCGACTACGGTTTTCACTTCAACAAAATCCCGATCTACTGTGACTCCAAGAGCGCCATCGCGATAACAGTGAATCCTGTTCAGCACACCAAGACCAAACACATAGATGCCAGGTATCATTTTATCAAAGATAATGTCGAGAAAGGAACAATTTAACTTTTCTTTGTAAAAACTGATTATCAGCTTGCCGATTTGTTTACCAAACCTTTATACGAAAAGAGGTTTACCTTTCTTGTCTCTAAGCTTGGTATGCTAAATCTTAAGATTTAATCAGTAGTTACCTATCAAAGTTTTCTAATTGTATACTTTTTCCTCATTTCTTCATTCTTATTTCCGATTGATATCTGCACATTAACAATCCGTTCATGATCCAAGGGGGAGTATGAGAAGAAATTGACAGTAGGTCAATGTTATTTTAAGGGGGAGCTCATAAAATTGTTGCATTTACCTTTTATGACATATTTTTTTTGTAATGCATGATTTTAGGGGGAGCTCTTCAAGTCAAAGGAGTATGGATATGACTTCTGATTCTTTCTGATCAGAACTCGTACTTTCATAGTTTTACTGTTTTTTGTCTTTTCAATTTAAGTGAATAAATTTTACTTTGACTTGACATAAGACTTTTGCAGAATTTTTGAGAGATGCTTAAAAGATCATATCTTTATGACTTTAAGCTTAGCTTCATGAGATGTAAGATCGCTCGTGTAGGTATAATACTTTATCTTAATCTCATATATGGTTGAAAGAAGGACAACTTTCAATAATTTGAAACATGTTCATAAATGTTCAAACCACTTCCCGATTTTTCAACAGATTTTATATTTTGGGAGTGTAATTTAAATGTTTTACATGAGCTTACATGATTATAAATCAGTTTGAGCAACATATTCTTTATAGGATATACGGAATCATTGTGCTAGGATTTAACACAACTTCTATGGAATCACGTTAACCAGTGATTTCTACCCAAGAAGTTAATCCATAGTGATTGAGTGAAAGAAGTCGAAAAGAAATGAGTGTGAATTGGTTAGAGTGAGCTAAATGTTTAAAAGAAATAGCGTGTGAGAACAGAGTTAAAAGAATATCACAACTCTGCACCAACTTTTTTTGAGTCGGGCAACCACATTTCTAATGTTTCACAATTCATTGGTGATCATTATTGAAACAGGCAACTAGCCCATGCCAACTCTTGATCAAACCTCACCAACTACTCATTTTCTTCTCAACAAGAAAGTGTTTCACATTTTCAAAGGGGAAGCAGCACATTTACTATCTGATTTTCATTTGGAAAATCTGGATATTGAAAAGAAGGAAGTCTGCCCCACCTTCGCACTTCAATCATGCACATTGAGTTTGTGTTTAACTTACTGTTGTCTCAGTGGTTTACACAATTTTGAGCCTATAAGTAATCATCAAGTGCTGAATTCTTTCTATCACTAGCACGAACACACAAGGAATTTGTTTCTTTGTCATAACGTTCATAGAAATTGCCTTTGTGGTGTTTCGATAATTGAATGGACGCCCTGGAGGAGTGAACATCACAAAAGCTCCTTTCCAAAGTATATTTGTTACACACAGTGACTTAGTGTTACTGACAGGCATTTTAACTGATTCATTAGTTGATTCAGGTGTTACATGATTATTTTGTCTGGATTTGCAAAGATCTGGATAAATATCTTTTGAATTGACGGATCAGAGGCTCCATAAGACATACATTTCTTAGTACAAGTTTTGATGAAAGCGTTTCTCTTTTCCTCAAAAAGGGGGAGAACCTAAAGCTTGAAGAAATGTCCTTTACATTACGACAAATGCGAGATCAAAGTATTCTGAAGACATGCTGATTTCAGATAAATTTTCTTTGAAGATACTTTGCTAAAGCATTCTGAGCTAGAGAAAGAGATTGCATCTTCTGAGCTGAAGAAGAAGACTGAATTGCTAAAATCTTTTTAGTAATGATCTTGATCCAAAGGGGGAGATTGTTAGATCACATATCTATTGGATTCAAGATCATCCAATCTGAAGATCCAATCTGAAGCTAATGCCGGAAAGTCAACTCTCGATATTAAGTCTAATGTTACTTTGTAATAAATGTCGAAGTTAATTATTGTTTATTGTAATATAGTATTTAGTTTAAGTAATTTAAATATCTAAGTTATTAGATATTAATTAGTTAGAAATTATATATTAGTTTGTTAATATCTAAATTAGATATTAGTTGTTTTAGATAATATCTAAGTTTAGATATTAGTAGTAAAAGTGTGTTTGTGAAGCAATCAATCAAAAGAACTCAGATCAAAAACACACACACAAAAGGTGTAAAATAGAGAGAAAAACACAGAAAGCTTCAATCGATCAATCCTGTAATCTTTGTTATTAATCAAACGGGTTGGTAATCGTTTATGTGTATGAGTCGATAAGAACTTGATATATATTGTGGACCGACAATGATTCACCAACCTTGGTTGATAATTCACCTACTTCATACACACTAGGTAAAGCTTCAGAGTTAATGATAAAAGAAGAATGATCTGGAAGTGTAGCATTAAAGTCAAACATATCAATTTCATTAACACACCCATCATCAGAATTTAGAAAATCATTTGCAGACACAAATAAGTCATCAAAACCATCTTCAGAAGTTTGAGGTGCCTTAGAAGATGATGAACACTCTTTGGATTTAGATTGAAAAACAGTGTTCTTCATTACAGTAGAAAATACAATTTGTTCAATATCAACCAAAATTCTTTCATCATATAAAGCATTTTCAAAATCAATTATTTTTCTTTGTAATACGAGTGGAGGAACATAAATTTTTGCTTTAATTAGTTTTGCCTCCAACTCTAGTGTATAATAACTTGCAAAATAATCATTTGAAAGAAACTTTGGTTTTTTTGAAAGATAACTATCATTCAGCTTTTGATAGCAAAATGGAAGTTGCATTTTCTTTGTGTTCTTTATATTTTCATCTTCTTTGGCCTCTACCTCATCAGGTGATTTGGTAACGAATTTGGTTTCAAATGAGGATGTTTACCAGTCGCATATAGAAAATCAAAGTTATATAAAGATGGTTGTTTTCTGGTTGCTTTCTTTAGATAATGTGGGTTATCATAATCGAGTCCCCACTTCTTTTTAACACCAGATTCCTCATTTGGTGTGTTTAAGAAAATGGTTTGATCTGTTTGTCCTCTAGCATACAATTTGGCTTTCAAACGATTTACCTTTTTCTCTAAACTCTTGTTTTCAACCTGCAATTTATGAGCTTTTAGAACACATTCTTGTTTCTCATTATCAGACTTTGAAAGTTTAGAAACAATTTCAGAAATCTTATTTTCAAAACAATATTTTTGAAGTTGAAATTCAGAAGGATATTTGTTCAAATAGTCAATCAGACTCCCAATAAGTTGCTTGTTGAGTTCAAAAATAATTTGACGCTTCTTCGCAACTCTGCTCTTGTCCTTTTTCAGTTTAGATTGAAGGTCTTGAAGCTCGATCATCATGGCTTCCATTTTGGTTAAAAGTTCTGATTCAGAGAAATTTTGTACCTCATCAGATGTTTCTTCATCAGTCTCATCATACTTGACCTCCTTGCCCATCAGGCACATGTGTGTTGTTTCTTCCTTTTCTTCCTCATCGGAATGGTCAAGCCAAAACTCATCTTCATCCATTAGAGCTTTTCCATCTTCCTTCTGTTTGGCCAGTAGCATCTTTTGCTTGTAGTTGTCTGAGTTTCTGACGGTAGGCTTCCAACAGTCTTTGGAAAAATGACCCAACTTTCCACAATTGTAGCACTTAACCATATCCTCAGTCTTCTTCTCACTGCCATAGTCATTGGCAAATATTTTCTTCTCTTCAGGCTTTCTCTCCATAAACTTCTTCTCTTTGAATCTTTTTCCTTCCACTCTCTCTCTATGTTCATGATTTCTTGATCCTGACAAGTACCGTTGGGTGTTTGAACCCGGCTTTTTGTAGAACTACTTTTGGAAGGCACGGGTCAAAAGTAGCATCGCTTGCTTCAGGTTTTCCCCGTCATCAGAGTCAGCATCAGAATCAAAACTTGGAATCAGAATTTTCTTTTTCTTCTTCTTTTCCTTCTCTTTGTCTTTCTGACCAGCCACTACCAAAGTTATAGGATCAGCTACTTTCTCAGTTTTCTTCTTCTCTCCTCTTTTCTCTTCTACCTCCTCCTCATTTTGTCTCAAAGTTTCATATACTTCATGGAGTGGGATGTTACTAAGGTCTTTCATATGTTTCATTCTTCGAGTGTGCTTCTTCCATTCAGGCTGAAAGATGCTGAGGAACTTGTCATTGTTTTCTATCTGCTTCTTCTTTACTTTGTTCTTGGCAAGCTCATTAAGCAGTAGAACAAATCTTTCATATGTATTTTTAAGGCTTTCATTATCTTTTGGCTTGAATTCCTCATAGCTATTTATGCAGTTGGCAACCTTCATCTGGTTTCCGACCTTTTAGATCCCATCATAATCTTTTGATGTTGATCCCACATCTTCTTTGCATTCTCTTTGTAGCTGTCGATTTTGATGTATATCTCATTGGGTATGCTCTGTAAGAGTAGAGATCTTGCTTGCTTATCAGCTTTGTGTTTGTTCTTTTGTTCTTCAGTATACTGTGAAATATCTTTCGGAACAGTCTTTGTCTTTTGAGCTTTATCTACATTTCCATCTTCGTTGTCCGAAGATTCATCATCTGGTATTTCCATAGTGGGAGGTACCATCAGACCTTCCATGATAGACATACGAATATTCTCTCCGTTGGCATGTCTATCCACATAATCAAGGAATCTGTCCTTCCATTGTTTGTATTCCCCTTTGAACAAGACTGAAGGCTTTACGTATGTACCAATTGAAAGTGCGTCCTTGGAAGTCATCCTGTTTCAAAAATATACAATAAGAACTTGACAATGATCGTTAGTCCAAGTGAAATAAAAAATATAGAAAAAGTTAGAAAGAATTTTCAGAAAATAAATTTCCAAAATCTACCAAGTATGGAATTCGCACGTCACCATGGAATACAAAGAATTCACATGCACAATTCGCACACAAGCACAAACTACAGAATTCACACACTACACACACCAACCTTAGAATTCGTACACAAGACAATTTTAGGATTCGCATGCAACAAAATTCGCATGAAGTTTTATGCGAGTTCTAGGAATTCGCATACAACTCTATGCGAGATCTAGAGTTGGAATTTTTTTGAAAAATAAACTTTTTGTATGAACAATTCGTAAACAAACACATACAAATTCTGAACTTTGAAATTTTTAAAACTTTTTATGCGAGTTCTGAGGAATTCTTATAACACTCTGATACGAATTCTTAACTTTTCTCATACAAGTATATGCGAATTCTGTCCTTATAAGATTTTCACAACAACTTTTCGTATAAAACACTATGCGAATTCTGACTTTTCGCATATAGTTCTGTACGAAATGTGAGGAATCCTTATCACACACATATGTGAAATCTATGCAATTCGCATAACACACATGTACGAATTATACACTCGTGAGATTTTCAGAAAACAAAATATGCGATATCCAACGATCTGCGAATTCTAGATGTGAATCCTTGAGATTCTATGCGAGTTCTTCAGGATATGCGAGTTCTTCATGAACTTATGTGAGTTCTTGAGATCTAGTCGAAAAACCACTCTGATTCTCAAAAATCCATCAATCCTTCGATTTTCGATCTGTGACTTCGACAATTTGATCACCAACACTATTCAAACCTATTACAATCAATGAATTTCAAAGAAATTCATTTAAAATACAAATTGTGATTGAACAGTGCTTTACGAACTCATGTTTCTAAAACCAACAAACTCATCAAATTGATGTACAATTACAGTGCAAGATGATACCAAATCTATATAAGATTTGTCTAAACACTTATACGAACACAATAGACTCAATTAAACTTACAACTACACTGAAAAAATCAAAATTCGATAGAAATTCAGAAAACACAGTGCGACTCCATTTCTTGCTCGATCTCAACTTGAATCTGCTCTGATACCAATTATTATGTCCCAAATTATCAAGTTCTAATTGCAAGACAAACAATATAATAAGATGAGAATGATTTTAATCCATTAACCTGTTTTCCAATTCAATAATGGATTCGTATACAGACTCTGTCACTTTCTCTCTCTAGAAAGATTGTTCTTAGTACAATGACTTCTAAACTTCTAGTTACAAGCTTACAACAACCACCTAGCCATATATTAATTAAAACAAAATGCACGTGTTAAAACACTATTACAAAACACAACATTTGACTTTGACTTAAAGTTTATTACAAAGAGACTTTGACTTTCCTCTTGAGAGTTGACTTTGAGCTTTCACTTGGTTGACTTTGACCTTTATTCTTCATGATCTTGTATCCAACAAATATATGCTCTAACAGATTTTTCAACAAAAATTTCTTTCTTTTCTGACTCAAGAAGATCCTTTTCTCTTTTATAAAAACTTAGATCTTTTGTCATTTGTCTTCTCTTTTCTTTTTCTTCAAAATGTTCTTGCTTTAAATTATGAAACTCTTTTAAGAACGTCCATTTCAAGTTCACTTTCAGAGGTGGAAGGAGAATTTACCTTTTCAGAGCAGTCCTTTGATGATCCATCAGTCTGATCATCTGCAAAAGCCATACCACAGAGATTGGTAGGCTCTTCCTCTCCATCACTTATAGAGTCTGATAGCCAATATTCCATCTCTGCAACAAGTACTCTTTCTTTGACATTGTACTTGTACTTGTTCTTGTAGTAGTCTTGATCTTTGACAAGTCTACCTCTGCAGTTTGCAGAGAAATGGCCTAATTTTCCACATCTGAAACATCTTCCATCATTTTGATTTGGTGGGAGAGCAGCAACAGTTTCTGTTTTCTGAGCTTGTGGTTGGGGCTGAAAGTATCTATAAGGTTGAGGATGTTTGGTTTGGAATGGTTGATGAGTTCTTGATTGTTGTACAACATCATGATTTTTGAAATTTGTACCCTTTTGATCACTATGTGGAGTGAATCTGGGTTCTTGTTAAAATCTTCTTTCTATGTTTCTCCTTTCTTCATCATCTCTCCTTCCTTCAAAGACTTTCTTGCCAAATTTCTTGTTAAATTGATGAGTAATTAATGCAAGAGATTTGGCAAAGGCATTGATGTCATCATCTGAGTCTGAGTGTTCATTTTCTTCAGCTATTAGAACTTTTTTAGATTTCTTTTTTGGTTTCTTTTTCAAAGAGTTCTTTGTTTCTGCACAACTATCTTCTTTTGATACACCTTTTTGTTTTGAAATGAGGGCAAGTGGTCCACCTAAAGAGGTTTTTGACTTTTGTTTAACAACTTCTTTTTCCTGTGCAACAAGAGTGCCATAAATGTCAATCAATGACCATGATTCAAGATTTTGATTGGCCTGTATTGACATGGACAGTTGTGACCATTCTTCATTTACACTTTTAAGGAAAAGAACATTGTTTTCTTCTTTTGTCCTCATAACTCCAAACTTTTTGCATTTATTGATGAGAATGTTGAATCTTGAGTATGTTTGGTGCTAGGTTTCTTCAGGTAGTGCATGAAAGTCATGATACTCATTAATGCAAAGATTTCTTCTGTTTTTCTGAGTTTGTAGGCCACCTTCAAGTTGATTTAACAACTGATCCCATATCTCTTTTGCAGTTACACAAGAATCAAGTTCTTCAAATATATCATTGGGAATGGCTATAATAAGTAATATAATAGCTTTTGAATCATTTTCCATTATTCTAGTTTCTTCATAAGTGAAGTTTGATTTTTTCTTTTCATAGTATGCAGGTATTTCGGTAGTATATGTTGTTGTTGGAACTCTTGGTACCAACACCATTGGTTGGTGAGGTCCATCGTTCACTGATCTTAAAAGATCCCTGTCCATACCTTCCAAGAAATTTACCATCCTTATCTTCCATTGAGGATATTCATCCCTTAGGTGTGTAGGAGGTTTGGTTAATGATCCAGCTGTATAAATGGCACTTATACTGGAGTTTGCCATTTTGAAGAAAAGATGAAGATTTGAAAAACTGATGCTTTTCTAAGAAGAACTTTTATCAAGATGAAACTGTGATTTTCTATCAAATCTGGAGCATAAGGAGTTCTTTACATAAACCAAGGTTTATATGAACATGCACATATTTTTGAAAGCTTGAAGCAGTAAGATGTAAATCTATCCGAGTATGCAGATATGATCTTGTTTTGTTTTAAAAACAAAGAAGACTTTGATACCAATTGTTGGATCCCAGATTTAATCTTATAACAATGATATAAAACAATTAATAAGAATAAGAACAGCGAAATCAATATAGTTTTAATATCAAAGAAGATTCAATATCACAGTTTATAATAAGATATATAAATCGTAGAAGATCTTTCACTTGAATACTTTCAGTATATTAAAAGATGATTCATTTACAAGATCTATGAAAAGCACACTTTTGTCAAAGGAGTGATGGTCCTATTTATAGGACCATAAAGTGAACAGTGTACTATCTGACAAATAGAAGCATGCTTGAACAGTGTCTTACCTAAAAGGTAAGATCCAACATGCATGAATAGTTACCTACTCTAAAAAGTAAATCTTATCACTAATGACGAGTCATCTGTTCTTCTGTCAATACTTGTATATCTTTTGCTTTCTGGGGCTCTTCAGAGCTCTGATGCAGGTGCCTCTGATGAAGCCATCTTTGATGTCTTTCTCTAAATTTCTCTAACTCTGGAATGTTCTTCAGAGGCAGGTTTGTCCTCTGAAGTCTATCTCTGGAAATCCTCTGAAATAGGACTTAGAATATTTTCAATACTTCTACAATTTGGAGTTGGGGCTAACAAGCGTGGAGCAACATACAGAAGAGGATTTATAGGCTTAATGATGGTTCCTGATTTTGTGCTTTCTTGAAGATGGATGGGTTTGGATTGGAGCTGGTTATTGGAGTTCTTTATGTGTATTTTATTTTCTAGCTCTTTTAGATCTGTCGGCTTGTGCTTATTCTAGTTGTTAGTTGCTTGGTTCGGTATCATGACCAAGTTCATTTGTTTCGCCGTTTGGTTTGTTTGTATGGCGTTTGCCTACTCTTTTTTTTTGGTCTTAATATATTTGCCTGGAGTTTTCCTCTAAAAAAAGGTCGAGAGGTTTATCGAATTCAGTGTCGAGGAACACACCTTCTTTACCGTCCGTCCTACTGCTGACGAGGACAACAACGTACAATAATTCGGGTTGTCAGCCACTGCTTCCGTAGAGGAAGAAGAAGAGGAGACCGGCGAAGGTACTCCAGAGATGACGAGTAAGTTTTCCTTTTTTAGTTTAGTTTATAGGGTCTAGTCATAGTACATCGCCTATCGATCGTAAGATTTTATTGGGTCTAGTCATAAGACGTCACCCGTTGATCGTAGGTTAGTGGGTCTATTCATGAGACGTCACCACTAGTCGTGAGACTTTTATGGGGTCTAGTCACAAGACGTCACCCACTGGTTGTAAGATCACTTAGGGTTTAGTCGTAAGAAATCACCTTTGGATCGTAAGATCTTTGTAAGGTCTAGCGTGTAACAGGCGTCACTTACTTGTTTTATTTTTCTTAAGGTTTTAGTCATGGACTTACATTTTTCTTTTTGATAATTTCAGAAGGATCGACCACTGTGAAGCCACCAACGGGTCTCTCGAGGAGAGAGGCCATCACTCAGCTCTCCCGCAAAGGGCGAGAGATCAAAAGAAAGGCTCCATCGACATCTGGGTCAGGGGTCAAGGAGTTGAAGATGGTCCTGAAGGAACCGTCTTCATAGAGCTGTAGTCCCGAGGCCACTGTATGAGAGAAGCTGAGGACGCCTCCGATTGTGGTTGTGGAGTTGATCTCACAGGCTCCTCCGGCCGGGATGGAAGGCCAATCCCCTTCGTCGAAAGACAGGGAGAAGGGTCCTGACACTAGTTAGGTCCCAGCTCCGATCGACATGAGTTTCACCCTCCCGGGCGACTTTATGTCGTCCGGTCAGCTGGGTAGGAGGTCTCTGTTTCCCCATCTGAGGAAATTCCTTCTACCGTAGTTCTTTGACCGATACAATAATGTATCGGTCGACGACCTAGCCGCCAATGTCTTGGGGGTATCTTTATGGTAAGTTAATTTTATGTTTTAGTCGTAATATTTTAAATTGCTATTTGTCTTACGATCTAATCGTTGGTCGTATGATTATGCATGCTCTCGGAGCAAGGCTAGTCTATAACACCCGTATTGACCAGGTAAGGAGATTGGTCCCAATCGCCTTGGCAAAGGAACAGGTGACGCTGGGTAGGGACACTGAGGCAGAGGACAAGGTTAAGGAGGCAGTGGCCAAGGTTAAGAAGGTGGAGGCCAAGAGGGAAGAGTACTCCATCCGGCTCGACGACGCGCTCAATCACCTTGAGGTCGATGGTCATAAGAAGGGGTAGCTCCAGGGGAAGCTGAGGGAATCCCTAGGTTGAGCGTCCGAGGCGAAGGCGAAGATGAAGACATTAATGGAAGCCTTTACCAAGAATGAAAAGGGGTCGAGGCCCTTAGGGCGGAGCTAGGGGTGACAAAGAAGCAGGTCGTGAACTCGAAGAGGAGGTGAAGTCTTTTGAGGCTTTCACTTGCCTTAAGGTTCGAGCGGCCTTGATGAGACGCCACTTGAGGGGTCAAAATCCCCTAGCATCGGCAAAAGGTGAACTTGCCTTCTTCTTGGGGTCGATCGGGACCGAGAAAGATCTCGACTTTGAGGATGAGCAATAGCTCAAGTTAGAGGATAACGCCCCCGAGGATTGAGATGATGCAGTCGCACCTCAGCAACAACAGCAGGAGGAGGAGCAGCCGACTCCTTAGTTTAGATCTTTTTGTATTTTCTTGTTTTTTCTAATCGGACGATCGTTGGTGGTCATGCCTTGTTTTGTCCTCTTTTTGGTATTAATATAAGGAATCTTTTAACTATAAGACTTGTCGTACCTTTAATTTGTCGTAACAAACAAACAGAATATGCATAAGTCATTCACGACAAATACAAAGAGAACAATCGAGAGATAATAAAGATCAATAAAAATTTCTCTAAGTAACTCACGACATCAAAATATGATTAAGCATAAGCCAATGAGCTTTCGGGTGGGTAGGTAAATAATTTATCAAGGAACTGGCGACTGACGCAAATTATTAACCTGTCAATCAATATAAAACTTGTGACCGGAGCAAGTTATAAACTTGTTAAACGAATAAATCAAGGTGTTTACTACTAAGGCCAATAGAATTTGTCAGATAATTAGATCAAAACCTTAGATTGTAGTAAATCTTGTGATCAAATGTAAGTAAAAAATGTTAACACTCAAAATAGAGTAAGGAATTTGCGACTGAGGCAAGGTGTTAATGTTGGTTATGGATCGTACGACCCGGTCGTGAGATGATCATGTAACCATAAGTATAGTCAAATAGTCGACTGATCTTGCAGTGAAACAACATTAGAGGGGGTCGTTGGTTAGGCCAACGACTCTCCGATGCTTAATTCAATAATGGTTATAAATAGATAATCATAAGGAAAAAAGAAATGGGTTTAAAAGAAATATTTCTTCAAATGTACTGCATTCCAGCTTCGAGGAATGTCACGACCATCGAGGGCTTGCAATCGGTAGGCTCGTTTTATGACGATCTCGGTTATACGATACGGACCTTCCCATTTGATGGATAACTTACCTAAGTTTGGTTCTTGGGTGTTCTGAAACACACGTCGCAAGACATAATCGCCTTCTTGAAAAATATTGGGCTTGACATTCTTGTTGATGTGTCATTCGACCAATTGGTTCTGAGATGCCATTTTGATTAATACTTACTCCCTTAATTCCTCCAATTCGTCAAGGTCGTAACTTAGATCAACTAAGTTGTGATCGACGGACGTGTGTCGTGAGATTGGAAGTTGGGTCTTGACCGGCAAGACCACTTTGCAAGCATAGACCAGAGAGAAGGGTGTATGTCCAGTGGACGTACGAGGCATCGTACAATTAGCCCAAAGAACCGTTGGAAGTTATTCGACCCACTTTCCTTTTGCTGCTTCGAGTCTTTTCTTGATTGAGTTGATGATCGTTTTGTTACTTGAATTGGCAAGTCCGTTTAATTGAGGGTAACGGGGTGTCGAAGTTGTAAGCTTGATGCTATGATTTTTGCAGAACTGTTGGGTTCTGTCGTTTATGAATTGCGACCCGTTGTATCATACTATCTCAGATGGGATTCTAAACCTTCAAATGATGTTAGTCTGGATAAAAGAGATGACTTCTTTGTCCAGAACTTGGGAGAAAGCAGTCGCTTCTATCCAGTTTGAAAAATAATCTGTAAGGACTAAAAGAAATTCCTTTTTCCCTTGAGTTGGAGGTAATTTTCCAACAATATCCATTTCCCATTGCATGAAGGACCATGGATTTAAAGTCGAGTGCTGTTCAGAAGGTTTGTGTGACGTGCCTGATGTTAATGCCAAAAATCGTCCAAAAGGATAACTTAAGGTTGATGTGGAGCTTTTAAAAACTAAAGAAAGAAACCGGCCGACAAAACGTGGGACGAAGGTAAAAAATAAATAGACAAGAGATTTGATGACGCGGAAAAACCTGAACGAGGAAAAAACCGCGGACGACAGATAAAGTCGTCGATGCACTATGGTCGCCAAGCAGGGGCGATGCCCTTGTGTATTTGACGTTAGGGTTACAATGGTTTACAATATAAGCAAAAATAAGCTTAATCGCCTAGTACCAATCGTGTGTCGTGTATAAAATACTTCAGTCGTGTTAGACTAATATTGTATTCAAGATTAAAAGTGAGGGTCTTCTTTGTAATAGTTTGTTAGTTAAGGGTTTTGAGTTGTAAAGTCAACCAATGTTGACTTAGTATAAATAGTCTCGTGTCTTTGTTAGATTAGGATATACGCTTACAATTCATAGAGCACAAGATTTGTAAACTCAGAGAACACATAATTCGTATCCAAGTTAGATATGTGGCACTTGTGAGATATGTGACATCATTGTAATCGTGTGACATTAATACAAAGTTGTTCTTGATAATCTGTGTCTGAATATATTGCTAGAAACTGGAACCACATTTGGTATCAGAGCCAACAGAAATCAGAAGTCAAGTTCAAAATTCAAGAACTTGCAGTTCACTGTTCAAGATTAGAATTTTTGATTTTATGATGTATTATTCGTTGTATTGTACTCGTTTTATGTTTTAGAACAGGATTGATTTGCATTGTATTGTCAAATTCACATCGTATTTGTGTGAATTTGGGATTTTATTGAGTTTTTGGTTCGAGTTGTAAACGTACTGTTCTTGACATCAATTTGTGATTTTTGTTGATTTGGTTGTAATCGATCAACTGGAAAGTGTTCAGATTGTGTACGAGGACAAATTGATAAAGTTTCGAGGCCTAATTCAAAGATTTGGATCGATTTTAGGCTAAATTTGTGATTTTCGAAGGTGAGATCTGAAGAATTCGTAAGGAAAACGAAGAACTCGTATGAAGAAGAATTCGCATGATGATGACAGAATTCGCATAGTGAAGAAAGTTTGAAATTTTTTAAGAACAAAATTTGCATCAGCCTTCGTACGAAAAGCATAGAATTCGTATAAAATGTTATTTGAAAAGTTAAGTCAAGAATTCGCAGTTGTGTGTATTACGAGTTCTAAAGAATTCGTATCTGTGTCTTGAGCAATAAGTTAAGAATTCTCATCTCTCAGTCGTGCGAATTCCTCGTGATCTGCGAATTCTGTGTGTTCTACGAATTCTGTGTGTTTGTACGAAATCTATACTTAGACAAATTTTTGATACAAGCTGCCCTATGAGATTTAATTGTCATGTTTTTTTGACTGTGATTAAAGTTTCTGATTTTTGCTAACGATTATTTCTAGCATATTTTTCACAGATCTATCAAAGATGCCTTATACTGATGAGAAAGGAAATATGGTTCTTACTAACAGAGATTGTGCTTTAGCGTACATGCCAGAGATTCCAATACTTGAAGCTGAGAATAAAAATATGAAGATTCAGAATGCATCTCTTCTTACACAGATTAATAAATTGAAAGATGATAAAGTTTTAAAGAAAGATTATGTTTGCTCTGAATGTATCTCTAACTCTAAAATTGATTTTCCAGGAATCATTGAGTCAAAAGTTAAGGAGATGTCAAATCTGCAAGCCAAGTTGAAAAGGACTGAAAGTCTTAATTCTAGGTCTACATGGTCAAAGAAGGAGTTGATGGAAAGAGAGCTAGATGAGCTGAGAAGAAGAGCAAACATCTCAAGTGAAACTTGTGAAGAGCTGAGAAAGTCAAATATACAAATATTTGCTGAAAGAGATTCTTTAAAAGATAAAGTCTTCGGTCTTGAGGTTGAAATCAACATGATGAAGGAGAAAGAAACCCAAGACAAAGACAACATAAAAGCACAAGATGAGATGAAGAAGATTGATAAAAATAGAAATGATTTTGAAAAAGAAAATGTTGAGTTTCAGAAGAAGATGAATGAACTAAAAGAAAAGATCTCTCTAGATGAAAAGAAAATGGAGAGAGAAAGAAAAGAATTTGCTAAGAAATTTTCTGAATTCTCCAGAAAAGCCTTTGAAGAGAAGAAATCAGTGGAACTGTCGGTCCCTATGATTTGAACATGATCTTTACCAGGTGATAACAAACACAAATATATAGATTTACCAACCTGTTTGATTAATAACAACGGATTACAATGGTTGATATTTTCGTTGAAGCTCTCTCTCACTTTTCTCTCGTCTCTTGTTCTTGGCGATGATGAGATTGTGAGATTTTGTGTGATCTGATATGAGATATGATATTATCTCATATCCTACCTAACAACTAACATACATAATATCCTAATAAAGTAAATATAATATCTAAACTAATATCTAAGTTAATATCCTAAATATCTATTATTAGATATTTAGGAATAATATTAAATACTATAATTAAAACAATAATTAACTTTGACAATTATTACAAACTAACATTAGACTTATATGGAGAGTGGCTTTTCAGCTTTAGCTTCAGATTCCAGTCTTCAGATTCGATGATCTTGAATCCAATAAATATGTGATATAACAATCTCCCCCTTTGGATCAAGATCATTACTAAAATGATTTAGTAATTCAGTCTTCTCTTTTAGCTCATAATGATGCAATCTCCTCTTTGTCTTCAATATGTAATAATCTCCAGTTTTAGCTCAGAATGCTTTAGCAAAGTATCTTCAAAGAAAATTTCTTTCAAATCAGCATGTCTTTAGAATACTTTGAAGAATTCTCTAAACTTTTGATCTTTCCTTTTTCTTGGTTAGCTCTTCTCTTCTCCAATGTCTCTTGAAACACAACTTGCAATGGACATTTCTTCAAACTTTAGGTTCTCCCCCTTTTTGATGAATAGAGAAATGGTTTCATCAAAACTTTTAGTAAGAAATGTCTTTCATAAGGAGCTTCTGATCCGTCAATTCAAAAAGATATTCATCCAGATCTTTGCAAATCCAGACAAAATAATCGTGTAACACCTGAATCAACAAATGAATCAGTTAAAATGTCTGTCAGTGACACTAAGTCACTGTGTGTAACAAATACACATTGGAAAGGAGCTTTTTGATGTTCACTCCCCCAGGGCTTCCATTCAATCATTGAAACACTACAAAGGCAATTTCTATGAACGTTATGACAAAGAAACAAATTCCTTGTGTGTACGTGCATGTGTTAGAAAGAATTAAGCACGGATGATTGCTTATAGGCTCAAAATTTGTGTAAACCACTGAGACAACAGTAAGTTAAACACAGACTCAATGTGCATGATTGAAGTGTGAATGTGGGGCAGACTTCCTTCTTTTCAATATCCAGATTTTCCAAATGAAAATCAGATAGCAAATGTGCTGCTTCCCCTTTGAAAATGAAACATTTTCTTGTCAAGAAGAAAATGAGTAGCTGGTGGGGTAATGTCAAGAGTTGGCATGGGCTAGTTGCCTATTTCAATAATGATCACCAAAGAGTTGTGAAATATTAGAATTGTGGCTGCCCGACTCAGAAAAAGTTGGTGCAGAGTTCTGATATTCTTTTAACTCTGTTCTCACACCCTCTTTCTTTTAAACATTTAGCTCACTGCTAACCAAACTCTCTTTTGTATTATACCTCATCACTTAATCCACACTCATTTCTTTTGAAATTCCTTACACTCAATCACTATGGATTAACTTCTTGGGTAGAAATCACTGGTTAACGTGATTCCATAGAAATTCAATTAAGTCTTAGCACAATGAAATCCTTTTTTCCTAGAAAGCATATGATGCTCAAAATGATTTAACTTTATCAGTTAAAGTACAAAGTAGATCTTGAAAACATTTAAAATCACACTTCCAAATCATGAAATCAGTTTAAGAATCGGGAAGTGGTTTGAACATTTAAGAACAATGTCTTCCTATGATTGAAAGTTGTCCTCTTTTCAACCATATATGAGATGAAGATAAAGAATTATACCTTTTGAGTGTAATCTTACATCTCATGAAGTCAAGATTAAAGTCATAAAGATATGATCTTGTAAGCATCTCTCAAAAACTGCAAAAGTCTTATGTCATAGTCAAAGCTAATTTATTCACAGAAATAAAATGACAAAAAGCAGTAAAACGATTAAAGTATGAGTTCTGGTCTGAATTAATCAGAAGTCATAAGTCTTTTACTCCCCCTGAAATTATGCATCTAAAATTTGTCAGTAAAAGGCACATGATAGAGATCTACAACTTATCCTGAAGTGTAGTTCTTCATATCTTCCGAATCCATATTTCTAGAAACATACGTACTCCCTCTTGAAGGTTGATATCCTCTTTTGAGTATCTAAGTACAATCTCTTATCAGCCCGGAGTAAAGTCTTTTGATTACTGAAGTACGAGTCCTAAACTGTTGTGTTTAGAAGTCAAACTCCGTTGAAGTATGGGTTCTAAGCTGATTTACTTAGAAGCCTTCGTCTTGACATTTAAGTCCGGGTTTTGAACTGTTTTGTTCAAAAGCCTCTGTTCTCCTACTCCCCCTTGACAGTAGGTGCCTGCAACACATAATCAGTTTTCGGTTTTGGTACCCACTGGTATTTGGGTCCATGTGTGTTAGCACGTGATTTTGGCACCCATTGAAATTTGGGTCCTCTTTGCTTTTGAGAATCAAATGAAGAATTTGAATGATAAGAATGAACATGATATGTTCCAAACCAAACATTAGAATCTTTCCGAGAATTTAAGTTACAAACCAAAGGAAAAGGTGATAGAAACATAGATGTTCATCAAAATTTACAATAGAAAATATGCACAAGATAATCAACCCACATTACATCCAATAGTAAATAGAATAGACATTAAAGTCAAGCTATACATCAAACAAGAATGACCAAAGTTGCACATAGTACATGATAAGCTAAAATCAAGACAAGGATAGTTATTAAAATCAACAATAATCTTAAACTTAAGAAAGCCCAATCATCTCACAAAATCTACAACCTTATTTATAAACTGTTATGTCCAATTCAAGCCATATGCAATCAATTCATACAAAAATCAGAGAGAAATTATAGAGAGAGAAAATGTCATATGTATTTCACTTAGTCACAAGATTACAATGAACACGCACGTCTCTCAAGTTACATGATTCTCTCACAAGCTTTTAGACTATTTATACTTAGGTGACTTCTCTCAAGATACATAAACTCTCACAACATAAGTTCTCTCAAAGACTTTTACAAGGTCAAAGACAAATACATCAAAAGTCAAACCAACTTGATTTAAACTATGCATTAACAATCTCCCCCTTTTAGATCAAGTGTTGATGACAGGCCTGCCCCAGCGAGATAATCTTCCTTGACGAATTCCAAGCAGCGACTCAAAATTTTTGATCCCACGCCTGAAGTTAAAACGATCATAGATAGCATCTACAACTCTTTCAGTCTAGAGCTTGACAAACTTGTCCATTCCTTTTTCTCCTTGCTTCAGCTTCTCTTTATTTTCCTTAAGCCTTCTCTCCAAATTGCATTTTGATCAATTTCAAAGTTCCATCTAAAAACTTGGCGATTTCAGATACTCTGAAGAACCTCTTTTTGTTCTCAGAATTCTTGTAGACTACACCAAGTTCATGCTTTTCTAGAACAGTAAATGGACTGTAGTCATCAATATTATCCAAGCTCAGATCAGGCTTCTTCATGTTGACTCTCCTCTGATTTGTCTCTATACCAAGTTGGAAGTCATAACAATAAGTGTAGTTAACCTGTCTTCTCATAAATCTCTTCACAACTTCCAAGGCAATGAGAATGTTATCAGGTCTAATAGTCATACTTCTGAACAAGTGATAGAGATACTCGATATCGTCCACATTTAGAAAGCTAAATTTGCTTCAGAAAATTCACATTCTGTCAAATCCCTTTCTTGCACATGAAATACTAGATACCAGATTCTTACAAATTGCACAAGTCTTACAAGCTTCACTGTCACTATGCCTGATTTTTTTTTAACAGATTTCTCTGGTCGTCTTACCCAGCTCATCATCCGAGCATACTTCACCTGATATTCCATTGGTTGATCTGAGACACCCAATACCTTGAATTTATCCAATAACTTGAGCCTGTGTACAAATATGTTCTTCATCTCCTCTTCCAGAAATGGTTTTCTCAAAGTATTCCTCATTTGTATTAGTTGAGCTTCAGTAGGGGCAAGAGGTTCTTGAGGTTCATTTGAGGGTCCAGTTTGGGGTTCAGCTGGGTTAGAAGGAAAGAAAGGTTCTGGTTCGATTTCAGTGTTTATGTCAGGTAGGTTTTCAAAGTTAGGTTTCTCATCATGGTTTGGGCTAGGTAAGTTGGTTTGGATAGATGGAATAGGTTGGCTAGATGGGATTGATTGGTTTGAGATTGGTTGGGTAGTTGGAACAGTTTGGCTAGATTGGATAACTTAGGTAGGTTAGTCTTCTGGGCTAGATATGTTTATTGGTTGGTTTAAAGGTTTGGTAAGGTTTATTTCTTTGAAGGATGGTATTTCGGGTTGTTCACGGGTAGTTTCTGGAAGGACATAAATCACAAGACTCAGCTGGATATCTTCTTGAGAACATGAAGGATGTCCAGCATACTCTCTTCACCTTCTCCCATTAACTCCCTTTCCTCCTCTTTTATCTTCCAAAAGTTACCATACTTCTCATTTGCAGTTGCTTCATCATCAGAAGATAAGTCAACTGCATAGATTTCTTCCAGACCAGTAATCCTTAAAATCTCATCTCTTGTAGCAACCACAGGCTTTTCAACCAATGGTTCTACATCTTCGTTAACTTACAAGATTAACTCCCTACATTGTCCTTCACCCATATTCATCTTCTCATCGCCACCAATATCAAACATCTCAGTATCCTCATCTCTAACTGATCCACCAAGAGAAAGTTCAGATTATGTAGCAGTTCTTTGACGTTTGCTTATCTCCCCCTCATGGTAATGGCCTGAATCATGATCATGTCTCTTTCTGGAACCTGCTTGAGCTTTGCATGAATCCTGAACTGCTTTCGTCAACTCTTGAATATGTCTAATCATTTTTGTCTTGAAAACATTAAACTCTGATACAGAAACTGATTCAGATGATACCTGAGGTTGTTGAGCCCTTAACAAACTGATCAAATCAACATCAGATGCATCAGCAGGTGCCTGCCATAGAAGCTTTGCATACAACAGAGATTTCGGCTCCTCCACTCTTAGCTCAACGGACTGAACTGGTGGTGGTGGAGGTGGCTGAACAGGCTCCTCTACCGCTGGACCTTTCCCCTTGAGTAAACTTTTGACTTTGTCTAGCTCCTTCTCAAACTTTGCAGATAAGCTCTTCAGTAACACGGTTTTCAACAGCCTTTAAGGCACCGTCGAGGTACTACTTTGACACGATGTCGGGTAAAGTAACACCAAGGTCACTTAGACTTCCCATTTGCACAACTGTTGAAGATGCAACAGTGTGGCATGTGTTCAAAGCTGGAATATCGATAGCAATGATAGGACTTTCACTTGATCCTCGTAGTCCGGAATGCAGAGCTACTAAGTGTTCCGACCGGGTCACTTAGACGACCGGTGATAGCAGAAGTATGTATGTATGTCCTAGGAAAAGAAGTTGATACATCAAGTGGTGCTAGACTCAATGGTGCACAGAAAGAAAGTGAGCTCTAGTTTCAATGCCCAAGCTTTCCGAGTGAAAACTGGATAGAGTTTGTGTTAAATCCCCGTGTAAAGATGAGACTACAACCTGTTGAGAGGCTATAGAATGGCTAGCATAGGTGTGCAATTGCATAAGCGGGCTACTTATGACTTGTGCTTTCGAATGCAACACATGCAACGGAGCACTGGATGTGGTTGCCCTTCTGGAACGATAGGTTATGGTTAACTCTCTCTCACCATATTCTTATTATTCATTCTCTCTTTGCCTCACAATTTCAGTATTTTCAACCATAACTCCCTCAGATCTCCTTATGTCTCCCAAAACATTTGCAATTTCAGTACCAGCAATATCTATCTCCATGTCATAATGCTGTAGAGATACATCATCTAAGAAACCAAAGTTGTGTTGGATATTTTCATCTTCAACATCAGCATCATGAATAAGTTCTTCTGCTTGATGATCCAAAGTTGTCGAAGGAATTATCTCTGCTGAGCTGGCACGCTGATCCGACTCTGTTTCATAATCCACACCTTCATCAGCTATCCCTTCCTGAGGACTTGTTTGGCGAATAATAGTCCTTTCAGGTTGGGATGTGAAAACCTCTATACGTGTGGCATCATGTGTCGAGGTCTCCACAGCTTCAGGTCTAGAAAGTTGACCCCTCCTGTTCCCCTCTCGGTATTTTCCCTCAGCTCTCCCCTTTCCTGGACCCCTGTAGTCTCAGGAACCCTCACTGACTCCTCTCGCCTAAAGGTAGAGTCTGGGGTAGGGATAACCGGTACTGGTAATCCCATAGACTCTCTATAATCTATGACACACTCAGATTTCGTATTTGTGTAAGAGAGTAGAGCTTCTGGAACTGGCATAGAGTATTCAAATTGCTTTCTTTGTTTCTGGAGATACTTCATCTCAAATTCTGGTGCAAGCTCATGTTGAGATCTCTTGGGTATATCTCGGTTGGAACGGATCATGCTTCGGACTATCAACTGAAGAAATCTCTGATATGGCACGTAGATCGGTCTCTTGGAAGTACTCTTACTGATGACTTTTCGTACAATTCCGTCCAGAAAACCACTGAGTAGTCAACGTGTAAATCGTACACGACAACATGGAAGAGCCTCAGTGTGTGCATATTCGTATTATTAAGACCAGAATTTCTGGAAGTTAAACATTGGTTGATCACGGAAAACATCTGGTAGTAAAATGGTGGAAGATTTGTCTTCTTAAACTCACTGATCTTTGTTAGTGGACCAGCATAACCCAAGGCACCAATGCCTTCAAATACTTCTGAGTCGACTGGGTATGAATCAAAGCTCGTTCTTCCCTCTCGCGAGTTTGCTTCAGGTAAGTCCAATATCCATCTGAGTCTCTGATATGTTAGAACATAAGTCAAGTTATCAATTCTGAGCTGGAAGTATTTATTTGTGTTGCTCTCATCCACGTATTTTATCGTCTTCCAGGCTTTTTGTAGATAGATCAAGGGAATTGAAGCAGTGTCTGTCAAAGCCTGATGAAGTGGATGACCCTTCAGTATTTCCACAACAAGTCGATTGACATTTAGATTGTCAAAGTCCACATGATGATTGTTGATGTTAGATCATGTTTAATCAAGTTGTAATAGTTAGTCCTTCGTTATGTTTTGTTAAATATTTCGTTAGTTTGGCTTGTATATGTGTCAAGGTTGTTGACCCTATATATAGTCTTTTGTTTTTACCTTTTTAGGTTAGACGTGTGAAAGCTATAGAATACAATCCATTGCCTAATCATTTGTAGCCGTTATCCTCTTATTCATATGAAATATATGACACAAGTATTATCTCAATCATCTTCTTCTTTTCTATGATTAATTCTTGTTGATTATCTATGTGTGCTTGAATCTGGAACAACAATTGGTATCAGAGCCTCTCAGAATTTCAGAATAGATCGATCTGTGCAGAAAATCAGCCCAGTTTTTTTCGAAAAAGTCACTATTCCTTTAGTGTTTTTGAGACTTAAAGGTTGTTTGAATGCAATCTTTGGCTCAATAGATGCGTATGATGATTATGAACATGTTTCATATTAATCAGAAACAGATTTAAACACATTTGCTTTGTCTATTTAATCATTCTTTGGATTTTTAGACTTAGTCTTATGCGACCTGTCCAAATTAAAAAGGTCACATCTGTTAAGATTTTCGAAAATACAGTAATTGGGGTTTATTCACGATCACTTATTGAGCGTAGTGTCAAATTTTGGTGTTGATTAAACAAGTCTTGCCATAGATTTGGTGAAAAACTGAAGTTAAAGCTCGAAGTGTGCAAATTTCGCAAGACAGGGTGAAGAACTCGCAAGGTTCCTAGAACTCGCAAGACTGAGAATTCTCAAGCTTAAAGTTGAAAATGTTCCAAGTACAAGATTCGCAGAATAGTTCCCTGCGAAAGTTGAAGATTTCGCAGAATAGTTCTAGATTTCTCTAGAATTCGTAGAGTACTGTCTACGAAAGTTGTAGGATTCGCAGTCAACTTATTTGCGAATTCCTAAAATTTCTCAAGCACCTGCGAATCCTGATCCAAACTTCTTTGTTCTGCGAAAGGTGTATCCTTACAGTATCCTTGCCTATTATTTGCGAATTCTTGCTCTATTTCTCATATTTTTGCATATTTGTTGACTTTCTGTGCTTAATATATGATTTTCTGATTAAAGATCTCTTCAAGCACATTTTTCTCACAGGAAAGATGCCTTATACAGATGAATTGGGAAATATAGTACTCACTCCAAGAGACTGTGCATTGTCATATATGCCAGAGATACTGAAAATGGAAGCTGAACTTGAAACTCTTCGAGGTCAAAACAAAGAATTAAAAGCTGACATGGAAGCCTTAAATGACAAAGTGTCAAAGGCTGAACTTCAAGTGAAGAGGTATCAAGACAGAGGACAAGACTGTCTCAAGAAAGTGGATGAAAGGAAGAATAAAGAAATTGCTGAACTGGAGAAGACTTTCAACCAAAGATTGTCTGATATTTCTAAGAAGTCTGAGTCTGAAAAGAAGCAACTGGAGATTAAAGTCTCAAATCTTTTAAAACAAGTTTCTGACTTTGAACAACTCATCATATCTGAAAGGAAATCCTTTGATGATGAGAGAAAAGATTTTGGAAACAAAAATACAAATATGTTCAAAGAAATTTCAGATAAAAACCAAACTTTAGAAAAAGATTTTGAGAAGAAGAAAAAGATTTTTGAAGAAGAACTTTCAAAACTAAACAGTAAATTGGCAAACTTATCTACTGAAGTTAAGAGACAACAGATGAGTAAACTTGGATTTCAGAGCAAATTTGATAAGGTCTACAGTGAGAATTTCAAGTTGTGTGACAAAATTCAGCAGCTTGAGATTGATAATACTGACTTGTCCAACAAGTTAAAATCTGATACATCTAACTCATCCTCTTATGATGATGATTCTGCTGAATCAGTATGTTCCTTTCAATCAGTATCAAGCATGTTTCAAAAAATGGTTTTTAGAGAACAATCTGCAAAATCTATAGTTTCTAAACCACAACAGATTAACACTCCAAAGTCCTCTTCTGTGAAATCAGCTGATAAGACTGTCAACCATTTTCAAAAATCTCCGACTCAGTCTCCAAAGAAAACTCAAAAGTTCTGGGTGATAAAGGGTTCTCCAAAAGCAGCAAAGCTTCACAAAGCTAACAGGAAGAAGAACAGAGTTTTAAAAGGTAAGTCTTTTGCACCTGACTTTGTCAATTCAACAACACATTTGATCAGGTTAGCTAAAAGAAAGTTATGTTGCTCTTACTGCTACACTGATAAGTTCATTCACAAAGCACAAGCTTATCAACAGATCTTATCATCACAAGGCTTATCACAGGTATGAGAATCACTCTAAGAAATTCTCAAACACTGACCAACCTGGACCCAAGTCTATCTGGGTACCAAAACCTAAACCTGTGGTGTAGATAGAAAAAGGAAAAAGAGAAGATGGAAGATGTTCCAGTCATGAAGGAATGAAGAAATAATGACTTATGATCACTACAGATCAGGACTCTTGCTTAAATGTCAAAGCAATGACTTCTAAGTACAACAGCTTAGAACTCATACACAACTGTCAAAAGTTGGTGATCATCTGGAAAACAGGGAGTCTCTCTTACTCTAAATTTTTTTTGTCTCATAACAGTTGTTATTTTCAATGTCATATCTCTATGCTGAAGAAGTAGAAGGAAATTAAGCTTAACTGCTAAAATTTCCATGCAAATATGAAGGGGGAGCATATCTGTGCAAATCTTGTCAAGAGATCCACATCATGTCAAGGGGGAGTTGCATGAAGCAATCACATAAAACAAGAATATAAGCAAAATCAACCTGAGATCAGATCAAGGGGGAGCATCTAATGAGCTCAAGGGGGTAATACACTGCTACATCAAGGAGGAGCAAAGAAGTGTTGTAAGTGGGGTGTGTGTAAATCTTTTCATAATTAAAATTGATAAAAATGCCATTTTTGGAAAGTTTCTATAATCAGAAAGTTTCTATTTTTGGTACAGTTTTGTGAAAAGTTTTCCAAAATAGCAAGTTTCCTCATTTAGAATGTTTTTGAAAGAATGGAAACTTGGATAAGTCCAAAATTCGCAACATACTAGCTTGAGAAAGCTTCAAGTTTCGCAGAGTATAGTTTTGCGAAATCTGAAGAATTCGCGAGCTGGTTATCTGCGAAAGTTAGAAACTTGCAGATATATTGTCTACGAGTTCTAAAGGATTCGCAGCCCTTTAGCCTGTGAAAGCTATAGAATGTGCAGATACTTACTTGCGAATGTTGTTTTCGTTGCACATAATTCGTAATCCTCTGTATTACGACTCCTTACTCACTTACCTTGCGAATTCTTTCATCTGAATCCTTTGCTTGCGAAAGCTGAGAACAAATAGTCCTTAGCCACATGTCCTAACTCTCTTTGAGTATATATAGGACACTTACCTTTTTTCTCTCACTTCTCTCAGTATATCTCGCGAAAAGCCTTTAAACCCTCTAAAACCCCTCAGCTCACGAACTCTCTCAAAACCTCTTTGATTCCTAGTGCATTTCTCCTTCTGGGTTCATAGGTGGTGTTCTTGGTGTTCTTGAGAACATTTCAAATGTTCAAGTGTGGATTTCGCCGATTTTAAACTTTTCAAGGGTTTTAAGAATTCTTCAATTCACGAATCCATGGTCTTATGTGTTTTCTGAAAACCCTAAGGACGGGACCTGCAAACTTCTTATCTGCGAATCCTGCTTTGCCTTTTCTAAGAATTCCTAGTTTTGCCTAATATCCTCTAAGTAAAGGATTCACAGAGAGCTTGCCTGCGAATCCTGAGCACCTAAGTGTAAGAACTCGCAAGCCTCTAGCCTGCGAATCCTATACTTAGGATTTTTTAAAAGTTGTTTTTCTTACTATTTCACTCTCATGTACCGACTCTAAGTCCTTGGACTCTGTCCAAACTTTGTGGTTTCCTATTTCAGATCAAATGGCTGACAACAACTCTCAAAGTCCAGATGGATGAAAACTCTATACAAGATGCTGAGCAAGAGCATTCAATCCCTTCACAAAGGACATCAGATGTTCCACCTCCAAATGTAAACACTGACATGCTACTCATACAGCATTCAGAATACATGGATCAAACTCCAAACAATCACCAGTTTGAGTTCAAGTTAAACATAGATCCTTTGGTGAATCTTATCCTTCAGAATCATCCTCTGAACAGAGCATTATCTGAAAGTGCAGAAGTGCCGGAAATCTAGGTGCAACAAGCTTGGAAGACTATCCAGTTCTTAAAGTCAAGATTGACTTCTTCTCTGCCAACATTGACCTTGAGTTATTCAGACGATCTCTTCAACTACCTGAAGCAAATTCCAAGGAAGGCAGAACTGAGTTTCATGAACTACCCACTGAGGAAGTTGCACTTGCTGGTATTAGGGAAATGGGATATGTTGGTGACCTTAACAGAGTCAGCCAATTCAAAAAGAACAATCTGCCACCCTTTTACTATGCATTGTTCTCCGTAATAAACAGGTGCCTGACAGCCAAATCATACATAACTAACAACGCAAGCAGTCATATACTGAAGCTCTTTTACTCTACAGTGCATGACTTACACATAGACTATGCCATTGTCTTTTGGACTGAGCTACTTGAGAAGATTGTTGCCAAGAAGAATGTTGTCAAAGTCCTCACTTACATGCCATATCAGAGGTTTATGACACTTTTGGTTAGAAGTGTTCTAAGAGGAAACAAGCGGATTCCCAGGCGAAGCTCACATGAAATTACTGAAGTGCATGAAATGAAGTTTCTAGTACGTCAAAAGAGGCAGTTAAACTACTCTATGCCAATCCCAGAAGCTCTACTCCGATACGTTGATCCATAGGTTGAGTGTTTAGTTGAGTATAGGGGATTTATGGCAAGGCCAGAACCGGCTGTACCTACCCAAGGTTCAATCCCTAGGCGAGAGGTGTATGTAAGAGTACCCGAAACTCAGGGAGTTAAGGTACGGGGAGAGAAGAGGAAAAACACCGAGAGGGGAACTTGAAGGGGTCGGAGACCAACACTAGAGGCTTCAGGGTCATGGGTTCTTACCCCACCTAGTGTGACACCTGAAGTTAGTGAAGGTCAAGGCTCTGAATATGCCTCGGATCAACCTGAACATCACACCATAGAGATGCAACAAGAAGAACAACATGTTGAAGAAGAGATACACATTGTTGCTAGCTCACATGACCAAGTGACAGAAACTGTTGACTTGGGAAGTGAAAGCTCCAACTCTGAAAGGACAAACTCTGCAACGACAGAAGATGATGATGGAAGTGATACATCTGATGATGATGATGATGATCAACATCATAATGGAGAAGAAATTGCTTTGGAAGTTGATTCCCATGCTGCAGTCATGACAAGTGATATTGGTGAAATAAGGAGAAATGAGGGAGACATAGTCGAAGAAGTAAGTAAGTCTATGAGTGAAAGTGAAAAGATCAAATGGCTGACAGCAACTCTCAAAACGTCCAGATGGATGAAAACTCTATAAAAGATGCTGAGGAAGAGCATTCAATCCCTTCACAAAGGACATCAGATGTTCCACCTCCAAATGTAAACACTGACATGCTACTCATACAGCATTCAGAATACATGGATCAAACTCCAAACAATCACAAGTTTGAGTTCAAGTTGAACATAGATCCTTTGGTGAATCTTATCCTTCAGAATCATCCTCTGAACAGAGCATTATCTGAAAGTGCAGAAGTGCCGGAAATCTAGGTGCAACAAGCTTGGAAGACTATCCAGTTCTTAAAGTCAAGATTGACTTCTTCTCTGCCAAAATTGACCTTGAGTTATTCAGACGATCTCTTCACCTACCTGAAGCAAATTCCAGGGAAGGCAGAACTGACTTTCATGAACTACCCACTGAGGAAGTTGCACTTGCTGGTATTAGGGAAATGGCATATGTTGGTGACCTTAACAGAGTCAGCCAATTCAAAAACAACAATCTGCCACCCTTTTACTATGCATTGTTCTCCGTAATAAACAGGTGCCTGACAGACAAATCATACGGAACTAACAACGCAAGCAGTCATATACTGAAGCTCTTTTACTCTATAGTGCATGACTTACACAAAGACTATGCCATCGTCTTTTGGACTGAGCTACTTGAGAAGATTGCTGCCAAGAAGAATGTTGTCAAAGTCCTCACTTACATGCCATATCAGAGGTTTATGACACTTTTGGTTAGAAGTGTTCTAAGAGGAAACAAGCGGATTCCCAGGCGAAGCTCACATGAAATTGCTGAAGTGCATGAAATGAAGTTTCTAGTACGTCAAAAGAGGCAGTTAAACTACTCTATGCCAATCCCATAAGATCTACTCTGATACGTTGATCCATAGGTTGAGTTTTTAGTTGAGTATAGCGGATTTATGGCACGGCCAGAACCGGCTGTACCTACCCAAGTTTCAATCCCTAGGCGAGAGGTGTATGTAAGAGTACCCGAAACTCAGGGAGTTAAGGTACGGGGAGAGAAGAGGAAAAACACCGAGAGGGGAACTGGAAGGGGTCGGAGATCAACACTAGAGGCTTCAGGGTCATGGGTTCTTACCCCACCTAGTGTGACACCTGAAGTTAGTGAAGGTCAAGGCTCTGAATATGCCTCGGATCAACCTGAACATCACACCATAGAGATGCAACAAGAAGAACAACATGTTGAAGAAGAGATACACTCTGTTGCTAGATCACCTGACCAAGTGACATAAACTGTTGACTTGGGAAGATGATGATGGAAGTGATACATCTGATGATGATGATGATGATCAACATCATAATGGAGCAGAAATTGCTTTGGAAGTTGATTCCCATGCTGCAGTCATGACAAGTGATATTGGTGAAATAAGGAGAAATAAGGGAGACATAGTCGAAGAAGTAAGTAAGTCTATGAGTGAAAGGGAACAAAAAGAAAATGAAGAGAGAGAGCGACCCACAACCCACTACACCAGACGATCAACCACATCACACACTTCTATGCATCTGTTGCCAGAAGATGTAGACATGAGCCGATCACTCATGCAAATGCACACCCAAGCCATCCACTTTACTTCCTCTCAACAGGAAATAGTTTCATTTGCTCACGGGTATCAAGCACAAAGTATATCAATGTCTCATTCGGAGACATCTAATATTGAAATAGGAGATCAATTTCCCCGGATCTCACTTTCTTTCAGTGCACAAAGTATAGAGCCTATTTTTGTTGATAGGACACTATTTACAGGTCTTGACCTTGGTCGTCTTCGTGACCCGAGCGAAATATCTAGAGTAGATCCACAATTCGGACTACAAGGACCGGATGGAAATCCTGTCACAGTTAACACCATGCCAGCTGTGAGCACAAGTCACACTGTAGATTCATCTACAGTGCAAACGGGTAATCTAAGTGAACCCGGTGTTAGTTCATCCGACTTTGTGTCAAGGGAATATCTCGACGGCGCCTTAAAGGCTGTTGAACACAGATGGTCAAAAAAGTACGACAGAATAGAGAAAGAAGTGGGCGACATCAAAAGATTACTAAAGGGGAAGCAAGTAGCTGAACCTGAACTAGAGCAAAGTGCACCAGTTCTACCCACTCCATCAGTTATACCACCTACCTCGGATCTTTCAATTGATGAGCATAAGTCTTTGCTACTCGCAAAACTTCTGTCTCAAGCTCCAGGAACTCAACAAGATGCCGACCTATTCACACTATTGCAATCACATCAGCAATGACAACAACAACAGCCACAGTAGCCTTCAGATGCAGATTTTCGCAAAGCATTCACCCTACTGAACCAAGCATTTCAACTCTCATGCCAAACTCAGGTTGCTGCTCAAGTCACTAGGCATGACCATGATCACGATCATGATCATGAGGGGGAGACACAAGGAGATCAGTCAGCTGAAAGACAGTGGTTATAGTAGAAAGTGTAGTGCCAATCAGTACAATACCAGGAAAGAGAAGTTCCAGCAGTCAAGGTACTGGCACGAGTCAAAGAACTCATGATGAAGGAACATTGGAGCAAGGAGTATCACAGAGCTTGGTTGTATATGTTGCGGATGATGAGTCAAGGGTTGAAAAGGCTAAGACGGCTACATATGAAGAAGTAATGGAGGCAATGGGCATATCAGCGTACAATGTTATAGATGTTGATGAGCTGGATACAGATGAACAAGCCATAGTCAAGTATGAATCATTCTGGAAAATGAAAGAGGAAGGAGAAAGAATGGTAGATTTCGGTCTTCAAGATGCTGATCAATCTAAGAATACAATAAATGTTGAAGAATATGTCAGGAATGTGCAGACACAGAGGTTCCGGGTAGTGTACTTGGTGAAAATGTATTTGAAGATATCTTCGGTGCTGATTTTGGTAAAGAAGATCAGGAAGAAGCTGAAAAAGATGAACCCGAACAACCGGTTGAACAAGTATATATGGCATCTCAAGTAGATGAGCCATATATACCTACTGCTATCCCACTGGTTTCTCCGGAGAGACACTGTGTTTTCCCATCTCCTGGTGAAGTGTCAACTCCATTTGCTCAAAACGTTGCATTGCCTTTTGAAGAATCAATTGACAGAGTATTGAAAAGAAATGTCTCAGATCCCACAGCTCCGATAGTGATTGACAAGGAAAAGTTAAGGAGATCTATGAGAAGAGAAAGAAGAAAGATGGAGAAAGAAGAGAAAAGAAGAAAGATGGAGAAAGAAGAGAAAAGAAGAAAGAAGGAAGCTAAGGAGAGAGAAGAGAAAGAGAGAGCTGAAAAAGAAAGAGTTGATCCTAAAGCTCTACCTTACATCAGAAATCCTGACAGCCTAAGATTTTTAAGTGGTGCTGAACATCCAAAACCAGTATTTGTAACTCCAATGGAAGCAGAAAATCTCGCGAAGAAACATCAGGACATTCAAGAAGGTCCTTCTGCTTCTGTCAGAGTTAGATCTACTCCGTTTACAGGGTATGATGGAAAAGGTGTGTCTCTCGAGCTTATCAAACTTATCCGAAAATCTCTCAGAGTTCCGTTTCTAGAAGAATCCATCAAAATATTCGTCAAAGAACAAGTAAAGATTGACGCGTGCAAGACCTATGGAATCATTGATCAACCACTGGACTATCAGAGAAACTATCTGAAGTTCATTGAAAATGTTTCAAGAACGAACGGTTATGTTCAAAGACCAGGAATTCTTCAGATCAAAGAAGTCAGAATGAACCAGTACTTTGTTGTCTGGTATCCAGAATTCGATGTTCAAAGGAGAGATCTAAGGGTAGTAACCTTTAGTGAAAAGTAGACTTCGAAAATCTGAATGTGGCGGATCTAGAGTTCATATACCATGACTTCAGGAGCAGAACGATCAGACCTAGAGTCGTAGTCTTTGCACTGGATGTTGTAAAGAAGTATATGAAGCGTCATATCAACAACTCTTATGTTCTTGATTTCCAGTTGGGGGAAGAAACTAATCAGAACAGCATCAACCTAACTGCTCCTAACTTTAATCACTATCTGATGGAGGACATCCCGCTTTTCAAACATGTTCTAACTCCTGAGCTCGGTGTTATGTATGTGAATACAAATACTCACAAGAAGCGGTACATGCGAGCCAGTGAGGTTGCTAAGTTTTCAGATGGAACTTTAAAGATGGTTTTGAAAGAGCTTGAAGATAAACACAAACATACAGAGATGACGAGACTTGAAAAAGGTGAGTTCATACCCAAAATTGATTCGTTTGCAATGGAGAAAATGATTACAGCGATCAAGGAAAGAATTGAATTCAGAGAATGCTTAAGGAGATTTGAAATCTATCTAGGAATGAGGAGAACCTATTTCAACCGGTGGAATCGCTGAAGATTACAACTCTGATTAAAAGGGGGAGATTGTTAGATCAAGTTTAATCAAGTTGTAATAGTAAGTCCTTCGTTATGTTTTGTTAAATATTTCATTAGTTTGGCTTGTATAGGTGTCAAGGTTGTTGACACTATATATAGTCTTTTGTTTTTACCTTTTTAGGTTAGACGTGTGAAAGCTACAGAATACAATCCATTGCCTAATCATTTGTAGTCGTCATCCTCTCATTCATATGGAATATATGACACAAGTATTATCTCAATCATCTTCTTCTTTTCTATGATTAATTACTGTTGATTATCTATGTGTGCTTGAATCTGGAACAACAGTTGGGTAAAAAAACAGATACTCAGACGGACTGATCAGGGCAAGATCAGGATCTACACCAACTTCAGACTTAAAGTGAGATCTAGAGGATGTCATAGGAGTCTTTTTTGACACGTTTGGATCATGTTCATCTATCTGAACAATCGGATCATGAGATTGTTCTTCTGCCATTTAGTACCTGAAAAAGATAGAAAGTATTGATAGAATCCAATGTTAGGTATGATTTTATAGTAATCATTGTATTTATTGAGCTTGGTCAAATATTGTGTTTAGAGTCTTATCAGTGTTGTATCTGACCAAAGGTATTTAAGTCCCTTTGGTCTTGGTTTGTTGTAAGAAACTCACGCACTATTGATTCAATACATACTTTGCGCTTCCAAGTCTCTCTCTCTACTTTCTCTCTCTAGGATTCATAGATCGTGGAATCTCAATTGGTATCAGAGCCAACTGAATCTTGAGAGGATTGATAGATTGCATTTTCTGAATCTGAATTGTTGATTGAAATCGAAAATTTGATTGATTTTCTTGAGTTTTTCAAGAAAATCTCGTTTTCTTGATTTCTCATCAAATTTGGATGTGTTTGTGACCAACTGTGTTTGTTTTTTATTTCATTAGACTCGTTTTTGTTAATCGATCACATTTGTTTCAAGTTGTTTTACAAGAAAATCAATTTTAGATCATCATTTTTTAGTTTAAAAGTTTTCTGGAAAAACACGAGTTCGGTACTGTTACATTCATGTTTTTGAGATTTAGTGTTTAATAATCGAAATTGTTTGTTGAAAGTTGTTTCAAAGTTGTTTTTGAAATTCAGAGTGTGTTTTCATGCATTAATTTCTTGGTTTGATTTGATCTTGCGAAAATTTTGTGAGTTTTTAAAGTTTGCGCTTCAGTCATACAAGTTTGCGCCTCATTCAAGTTGTTTTGCGCATGTTCATAGTTGATTGTGCATGTTCTACTAATTTTGTTAAATTTGTTTTAGGTTTGCGCATCGATACTCATACGCAAAGCTCAAGTTTGCGTATCAAGTAGCTTCCGAAAAGCTTCCAAAGTCACATTTTGCGTATCGGCCTGCATACGCAAAGTGAAGTTTGCGCTCCCTCCTTCATACGCAAAGTCTGATTTGCGTTTCTGCCTTCGTCCGAAAAGCTCTTGGTTCGCGTTTCAAGTTCAACCCGCAAAGTATACTTTGCGCATCTCTCTTCACACGCAAAGCCTTCTTCGCGCTTCACGTTCAAAACGCAAAGTCTTAGTTTGCGTTTCTAGTTGTCAACGCAAACCTCTTGTTTGCGTTCTCTTCCTGACACGCAAAGTTCTACTTAGTGCAAGCTCCAGACTTAGAATATTTTTTGAACATCTGCAATGGATTCTGCCAAATTTGCTTTACAAGCTAGGTTCTACTCCAATGATCTGATGATGCAATTAGGAACAGACACTCGTCCACCAGTCTTAACCAACGAAGATGAGTTTACACAGTGGCAAGATAGGTTCATCAATTTCATTGAACGTCAGACTAATGGTGAAAATATGATGAAATCGTTATCTGAAGGACCATTTGTCAAACCGAAAAATGACATTCCTTTGACTGCTGATGAAATCAAACGTGAAAAGGCCGACAGAGAAGCAAAGTCCAATTTGATGCTAGCTTTGCCCAACACAATCTACAATCGAATTGATTGTTTCAAACATGATCCAAATATGATGTGGACTCAGTTAGAAAAGATCATGCTTGGATCATCAGTTGCTACTCAAATACGCCAAACACGATTCATGAATAACTTTGAGGAATTTAAGGCAAAGGACAATGAATCTCTGAAGGTGACTTTTGACCGGTTTTGCACTGTGATTAATGATCTAAGAAAGATTAAAGTGGAAAAGACTGCTCTTGAGACAAATCTGAAATTTCTTAATGCTCTTCAGCATGAGTGAAATAAATCTTGTCATAGACTGAGGAACGATGTTCGGATTTCCACAATGCAGATTCAGGAACTTTTCGAAATTCTGATGACTGATGAGAGCTTGGTGTTAGAGAAAAAGGCCAAGATGGATAAAAAGAAGAAAACAGTAGATCCGATTGCTCTTCTCACGAAGCAATTATCTGAACAAGCATTGTCTGAAAATGCTTACACCGGGTCAACTGAAGATGATGGTGAAGCTTTACAAAAAGCTATGATCCTTCTCTCTCAGCATTACCATAAGAAGTTCCAACCTAGATCGGGTTCCAACTCTTCACGCTTCACTTCTGCTTCTACAGTCAAAGTGCCCGAGCCTAAGACTGCATCTTGTTATAACTGTGGAAAGTCGGGTCACTACTCAAAGGAGTGTCGAGCAAAGAAAGTTAGGGACTCAGCTTACTACCGCAAGAAAATGGAACTGGCTGAAAAGAGAGAGAACGAAACTGCTTTGCTGGCCGAGGAAGAATTCTGGCTGGATTATTCCGATGATGAAGCATCAAAAGTCGAGATCGCTCAAATGTGCTTAATCAAAGATGATCAGTCAGATGATTCTAATACTGATGCTGATGAGGTATACTCTGAATTTGATTTTAATTTCATTTCTTCTCAGATGAATATTATAATTACTGCTTTATCTGATCTACGTTCAAAACTCTTATCTGAAAAGAATTTAAATTTCGAAAAGTCAGATTTGATTGACAAATTGAAAATTTCTTTGAAAGATGAAAAATCTATTTTAGAAAATACTAAAGAGATCTTTCAAAAGAAATTGGATGATTTGGAAAATTCAAATAAGACTTATCTTGAATCTTTGACAGCTATGACTAATTTAAAAGATGAATTTTCTGATAAAATAAATAAGTTAGAAGAAAAGCTTTATCGAAGAAACCAATCTGAACAAACAATTTTTATGAACAAACTTAGGAGTGAAGAAGCTTTAAAACAAAGGCGGGGACTTGGTTTTGACAATCCACATTGTTTAAACAAAGTGATAAACGAAGTTCCTACTTTATATAAATACGATTATCTGACACTTGCTCATTATGCTCCTCAGTTCAAATTTCATTGGACTAGTGAAAAGGAAGTGTTAGATCTCGAAAATGAGAAAAGGATAAATAAGAAGAAAAATGAAATTCCTTTTGTTTATACGTCTGAAAATGCAAAATATTTTCCTGAACAATCAAGAAGAGGAAGAAGAGTTTTAAATGATATATCTCCTATCAACTCTTCAATGTCTGATAATTTTATTGCTCCTTATGCACCTGATTCTGATAAAGGAAATATTTCTCCAATCATTTATAATTCAAAGAAATATACTCCTCCATTAGTATTAGAAGGAAAAATCATCGATCTTGAAGATCAGATAGAAGATCAAAATATTTTGAAGAAAATTGAATCTGATATTATTCTTTCTTTCATGACGTCAAGTCTTGAAGAAAAATTATTTTCTCAAAAATCGGATTCTATTTCTAGCATATCTTCTGATTCTAAGGAAAATAAAAAGGAAGTTTCAAATTTTAAAATCTTTTCTCAAAATTATTCAGACTCTGAGGCAAATTCAGATTTATTATTTGACCAGATTGGTTGCTTGGATAAATTTATTTCATCTAATTTAAATATTAAGTCTAAAATTCTTGATAATTCTTTTACGCTAAATGATCAATATTATAAACCTAAGCGTAAAAGAAGACGGTCAAAGAAGTCAAAGAAACGAGATACAGTTCTTTCTGACAGTTCTAATTCTTTCAATTCAATTCTTACAGATAGGACTTTGAGCGCTCAATCCAAGAAGCAGATCTGGAGAGCGAAGCTGAAATCTACTGATTCTATATTTGAGGGAGATCGATATGTAGACAAACTTTATCATAGTGATTCATTTGCTGTGTGTAATAAAATTTCCAAATATTCTATAAAGCAAATGATCCAAATTTCCAAAAATGTCTCATATTCGTCTTCTGATTCTAGTTCAGATGATTATGCTTTCTCTTCTGATGATTGTGCTTATTATTCTGATGATATTCCTTATGCTTCTCATATCAAATATGATTATTGTTTCCCCATAAGAACTGCAACTAATAAACACGGGCCCAAATTCAAGTGGGTACCCAAATCTTTATCTGATTCAAAGTTGCAGGCATCACATGTTAAGGGGGAGTAAGGGAAAGATGGCTTCTGAGTACTTCAGCTCAGGACCCGTACTTCAAAGACTATGACTTCTAAATAAATCAGTTTAGAACTCGTTCTTCAATGATTAAGCTTCTGACTTAATGAGATACTGTGAGTACATCAATTTTATTTCCGCTGCATATATCTTTGTATGTGATGTTATTCCTGTTTTTCTCAATGTTTCAAGAATCTGAGCTTGTTTTTCTATCTCGTGAATTTGTATAACCCAATTTTTTTTTAATATGAGTCACAAATTATTTTTATAATGTGAAAGATGAAATAATTGAATTTTATTTTGTTCCAACTAAATATCAATTTGCTGAATACTTTACATTTTGTCTTTAATGAAAATTTTTAATATCGGCATATTGAGTTTAAAAGTTTAAATATTTACAAATTTTATTCTATAAAGTAAAGTTTTACATCTTTTCTTTCTTTTGAATAAAATATGTGTCTAGGATAAATTTTCAAGTTCTTTTGTTTATATTAAAGTTTTTATATGGTCAAATTTCAAGTCTTACAAAAGTCGAAAAGTCAGCAACATGTTTGAAACTTTTATTACTGCTTTAAAGAAATGTGAGTCGAACTTTTTATAGTTTACTTTACTTAGACTACCTAAATGAGCAGAATTATAGATCAGAATGAAAATATGGGCTAAGCATTTAGACGTTGATCTGACTGATTGAGATGAATAATAAATTCTTAAAATACAGACATCTCTGAGTTTAAAAGTTTGTACCTATGACCTTTCTGGTTTGGGAAAGTAAGTTCTGTGGGATGCTCGTCATCTGGTCCCCTAAGGTCAATTGATCTGGGAGTGATCGAACCCAAATCCTTCTATAGAATCAGATCGAAAGTCATGTTCTACTGGTATGAATGGGTTTAGGATATGTCAATGTAGCCTTTCTGATCTAGGAGAGTAAGTTCCAAGGGGTGCTTGACACCTAGTCCCCTAAGGCCAACTGGTCTGGGAGCGGCTGACCCAAATCCTACAATAGGATCAGATAGAAAGTTACGTTTACGACATGTTCTTTACTTACCGAACTCTTTGATTAAAAGATGCCAAACTGCACACCGCTTAAAAGATGCCAAAGAGCACACTCATGTGAAGATGCCAATGAGCACACTGCTAAAAGATGCCAATGAGCACACATCTCATGATACTTGGTGATATGTTTGAGTTGCGATAAATCTGTAAATTTATGAATAATCTTAATTCTTGATGGCTTAGTGTGAGTACATGCAAAGTTCTCTATAATATTTTTAGAATTGCATTTTCTTGAAGCTAATCGAAGATTCGCATGTGAGCACACTGAATAGATTGCTGGAAGTTTTTGAAACTGAACATGTCTTAACTTGATATGCAATGAAACTTGTTCTTGTATCCTACAACATATGTTTGATTTCAAATGTTAGATAAATTTGTAATATTTTACTCTGTAGAATTTAATTTGATTAGTGTTTAAAATTTTATATGTTTAGTCGTTTCAAAATTTACATTCAGTATATTTTTCTTTCTACATTAATATATGATCATTGTGTTCTCATAAATATATTTTAATGGGTTTATGCATTATTCAAGGGGGAGTGAACAAAGAGAATATTTTTTCAAAGATTATATCTGGTTTTGAGGGGGAGTATCTGACTTTCTTTATATGAATGCTAATTTGAATTGTCATATCTAGTGCATTTGTGTAGGGGGAGTCAAAGGGTTTCAAAAGGTAAACTTTGTCTAAGTCAGCTTTGCGCATCCAGCATGACACGCAAACTTCGTTTTGCGCATCCTTCGTGAAACGCAAACCTTGCTTTGCGTATCCTTCTTGAACCGCAAACTTTGCTTTGCGCACCCTTCATGAAACGCAAACCTTGGTTTGCGCATCCAACATGAAGCGCAAACCTCCCTGTTTTCTATGTTTCTTTGTTTTTGTAGATCTTACGCCGTCTCGTCTCCAACATTTGCATGACCAAGTTGATCACGATCATTAAGGTCATGAGGGGGAGAATTCAAGAAGAAGTTAAAGAGACAAAGAGCTCAAAAGTTTATCTGCTGATCAAGATTCGCTTAAAGATTCTATTCTCTCAGCCATATCAATTCTTTTGCTGTTTCTGCTCCGAACACCACAGTTCATTCAAGATCATTCAAAAGAGGTGTATCGTATAGAGCTCAAGCAGCAAAGACAATTTCAATCTGAAAGATGCTGCGAAGAATTTTTTCTTTAAAAACTCAGAAAGTTTCACAAAGTCGCTCTGTTGGTCCGTGCTGTTATAAAAGATATTTTTTTGAAGACCAAAGCGCCAATGATTACTAAGGGGGAGATTGTTAGGTCTGATTTTATAGTAATCATTGTATTTATTGAGCTTGGTCAAATACTGTGTTTAGAGTCTTATCAGTGTTGTATCTGACCAAGGGTATTTAAGTCCCTTTGGTCTTGGTTTGTTGTAAGAAACTCACGCACTATTGATTCAATACATACTTTGCGCTTCCAAGTCTCTCTCTCTCTACTTTCTCTCTCTAGGATTCATAGATCGTGGAATCTCATCCAATATGTTAGTCAATAAGCTCAAAACTTGTTTTCAGAAAACATTTTGATACACACAGTATCAAGTACAAAATTATTGCACTTTAAGCTCACAAAGATAAGCATAGAGAGTTACATGAAGCAAAAATGTAACTGAACACAAAATACAGAAAGAAAATGACTCAACACTGACCAAAATACTTGAAGTTTTGATTTTGTTCTCAAAAATGCAGTAGTAGTGTTTGAACTCATAAGCATCTGAAAAGTTTTAAAAACAATTGAAAAACACAGAAAATTTGCTAAGTACAGAACTCTCATGTCATTGAGATACCTCAGAACTCACATGATAATGAGTTTGGACAAGAACTCATAAAACCCTCATGATTTCCAAAAACTCGCAAGAACCTGGAATTGATGTCAAAACTCACATGAAGTAAAAATCTCATGAAGAACTCGCATGAAGTGTTCTAAGTGAAGAACACCCAGATACTGTTCACTGAAAGAATTTGAATTTCAAATTTAAAAAATGAAATTTTAACCAAAAATCTGAAGTATATCTTTTATTAAGTTCAATTTGGAATTCAATCTTAAGTTTATTATATTGAAATTTTGAAATAAAGTCTAGATGAGTTCGATTAAGTTCAATACGAATCCAATTAGTTCAACATATTCAGTTCATGAGGTCGAGTTCAAGGTTTGAGTACAAATCCAGAGTTAAGGTGTACCTACAAAAGAAATCAAACCCAGATGCAATATGTGTTTCAAAACAACATACATTCATAAGATTTTTGAATCCAAAATCAAAGTCCAAGAATTTCGGCCAGAACATGAACCGACACTCAAAATTGGAAAAAAAATTGAACGAGGAAACCCTAGAAAAGTACCAATCAAAACCTGAAATCATCAAATAAAGATACGAAAACATAATAGAAACAAGAAACAAATAATAAGAATCGATAACCTACACTGATTCTTCGAAGGATGTATTTAAAATCGAAAGGTCGCACAATGAAAATCGAGAGAAAAAATTTCTATGTGAAGAACTCGCAAGGGTGTACTGAGAGAAGTGATCGAAAATGGGAAAACTTGCAAATTTATACTCAGAGAGTGAAATGAGACGTGGCATGAATTGAGTGGATGATACACTTCTCGCAGAACGAAGAAAGAAGACTTGCCGCACAAAGAATAGCAAGTTAGTGTGTGTACTTCGTGCATGAAGCTATGTGCTCAAAGTGTGAAACTCGCAGGCAGTATCGTGCGCGAAGTTGAAACACGCAAGCCATTACGTGCGTGAAGTGATATGAACAGTAAGAACTCGCACGCTTTGATGTGCGGGAAGTGGAAACTTGCAAGCTATAGTGTGTGCGTTTTGTACTTCGTGCAGCCTTTGCTATGCGTGAAGTGAGAACTCGCACGACACTGTGTGCACGTTCTACACTTTGCACAAGCAATTGTGTACGCGCAGTACAAACTCGCATAACACTATGCGCGTTTTATACTTAGAAAAATTTTGAGAAATTTCCAAAAATGGAAACTTTCCAAAAATATTTTGTTCCACTTTCCAAAAATAGCAAGTTTATTAAAAATCCTTTTATGTCCAAAAATGCAAATTTTCTCTAAAAAATCTTTCTGATTTCAAAAACTTTTTCAAACACAGACTCACACACCTACTTATAGACTTTTACAGTTCTGCTCCCCCTTGAAGTGTGCATGTTTATTTTCTCCCCTTGATGTATGCAATATGCTCAGCATACTTAAGTACGAGTCCTGATGTGAGTTGATCAGAAGTTAAAGTCCATTATGTCAGTATTCTATACACAACAAGAACCAGTTTCACTGCAAAACAGAATAGAATTTTGGTACTCACTGTCCATTAGTCCACAGATGTTAAAAGTATCAAACTTTGAGAATATGAAATCACCAAAACACTTAAACAGATAAACTCAGATTCAACTCCCCCTCAACATCAGATATAGAATTCAGAAATAAAAATATAATTATGCATCAAGGTTCAACATTCCAAATTTGCTGACCAAGAAATTAAATCTCTTTTCATCAAGAGGTTTTGTAAACAAGTCAGAAACCTCAAAATATGTTCCTTTCTCTACATGATCTTTTATAAAATGATACCTGATGTCGATGTGTTTGGTTTTGGAGTGTTGTATTGGATTAGATGTAATTGTTATGGCACTTTTTGAGTCATAGTAAATGGGGACCTTGTTGAATGTGTATCCATAGTCCTTCAGTTGTGTCTTCATCCACAATACTTGTGAGCAACAACTTGCAGCTGCAACGTATTCTGCTTCAGCTGTAGAGGTTGACACACAAGTCTGTTTCTTCGATGACCAACTTACTAGCTTTTCTCCCAAGTACTGGCATGATCCGGAGGTGCTTTTCCTGTCTAACTTATTCCCTGCATGATCTACATCTGTGTAGGCAATCAGTTCAAAACCAGAATCCTTCGGATACCAAAGCCCCAAATTTTGTGTGTCTTTAAGGTATCTTAGGATTCTTTTAACAGCAAACAGATGTGACTCTTTAGGATTAGCCTGATATCTTGCACAAAAATAGGTAGCAAACATTATGTCTGACCTACTTGATGTTAAATATAGAAGAGAGCCTATGATGCTTTTGTATGTCCGTTGATCGACTGATTTTCCAGAGATATCAGCGTCCAACAGACTTCCAGATTGCATAGGAGTCTTCATGGGTGATGAAGAGTTCATGTTAAATTTCTTCAATATGTCTCTTATATATTTAGTTTGATTAATAAAAATCCCTTGCGGGGTTTGATTGACTTGTAAGCCTAAGAAAAAATTAAGTTCACCCATCATGGACATCTGAAATCTGTTCTTCATGATGTTTTGGAATTCATCACAAAGTTCAGAGTTCGTAGAGCCAAATATAATGTCATCTACATAGATTTGTGCAAGAATCAAGTCCTCACCTTTCTTTTTAAGAAATAAAGTTGTGTCGATAATACCTTTTCGAAACCCAGACTCAGTCAGATATATTGACAACGTTTCATACCATGCACGTAGAGCTTGTTTCAGTCCGTAGAGTGCTTTGTCCAACACGAACACATGGTCTGTAAATGTTGGATCTATGAAGCCTTCAGGTTGACTTACGTACAATTCTTTGCGTAGTATACCGTTGAGGAATGCCGATTGACATCCATCTAATATACCTTGATGATTTTATTTGCTGCGTACGCAAGAAATATCCTAATAGCCTCGATCCTTGCAACGAGTGCGTAGGTTTTGTCATAATCGATTCCTTCTTGCTTACTGTAACCTTTCGCCACTAACCGTGCTTTGTTCTGTACAATTCGTCTTTCTTGTTCCGAAAAACCTTTTTAGTACCCACTATGGTTTTATCCTTGGTCTTGGTACTAACCACCACACTTCATTCCTCTTAATTTCATTCAGCTCGTCTTGCATCGCGTTTATCCAATCTGGATCTTTGAGTGCCTCAGACGACTTTTTCGGTTCCATGCTGCTTAGGAAGTTTGAGAACATACAAAAGTTAGCAGATGCAGATGCAGTCGCGGATCTTGTAGACACCTTAGCTTTTGGATCTCCAATTACGTTTTATGGGGGGTGAGTCTTTGTCCATTTGTGTGTACTTGGAAACACATCTCTCTAAGTCTGATCATTTGAAGTGTCAAATTCATCCTGTATAGCAGATAGATCAGTTTCTGCTTCAGTTGAACTTTGTGCACTTGGTGATTGATCAGCTTCCTATGTTGTAGGTTCTGAATGATTTTCTCCAGATACTGCTGAAGTAGATCCTGGTTCATTTAGTGGTGATACTATCTCAGTTGTACTGTCTGAATTAGCTTGTTTAGTAACCTCTTAAATTTGACTTGTAGAAGCTTCACCAATTGCTCCAGAGGGACCTTATATATCTGCACTAATAGGATGTGAGTCAGTATTGATTAAATTTTCTTGACTGTAATTTTCATTAGATAAATCACTAATGCATCAAGAAATAACAAATCAAGATCAGATTCAGTGTTGGATTCAGAATTCTTATTCTTTTGATGATCAGGTTCTACATTTGATGATGTAGAAGCATTGTCATTAGGTCCGAGTTCTTAACTGATTTGTTCAGAAGTCCTTGTCTTAAATTCATCAAAGGTCACGTTGGCGCTTTCAATCACATTCTTTGTTCTTGAATTGTAGACTCTGTACGCTTTATACTGAAGAGAATATCCAATGAATATTCCTTCATCAGCTTTGGGTTGAAACTTGGACAGGTTCTCTCGATCATTAAGCACATAGCATCTGCAGCCAAACACACGAAAGAATTTAACCGTAGGTTTACGACCATTAATAATTTCATAAGAAGTTTTATTAAAGTGTTTATTTATAATGGTCCTGTTTTGTGTGAAGCAGGCAGTTGCTACGGCTTCAGCCCAGAGAAACAAAGGTAGTTCTGAATATGCCAGCATTGTCCGTGCAGCCTCTACCAATGTTCTGTTCTTCCTTTCAACTACCCCATTTTGTTGAGGAGTCATCGCCACAGAAAAATTGTGCGAAATTCCAACGAAGTCAAGAAATGATTGAAGAGTTGCATTCTTGAACTCAGTACCGTTGTCACTTCTCAATTGTTGTACCGGGATTTGTAGAAGAACTTGGATTTTTTTTTATGAATTTGATTATTAGATCGGGAGCCTCTGATTTATTCCGCAAGAACTCTAACCATGTATACCGTGAGTATTCATCCACCATGACCAGAATGTACTTCTTGCCATTAATGGATTGAGTTCTCATCGGACCACATAAATCCATATGAATAAGCTCCAAACATTTGTTGCAGTTTGATAACATCTTGAGTTTGTGTGAACTTCTCTTCATTTTGCCCTTTTCGCACGCAGAACAAAGAGAATCTTGTTCAATCTTCAGTTCAGGAAGTCCCGTACCAAGATGTTGTGTTCTGAGCTTATTCAGATCCCGGAAGTGCTGATGAGACAAACGTGATGCCACAACCAACTCTTTTCTGTAGATGTCTTAGAGATGAGACAAATTGGCTTTGAAGTTTTGAGTGTTGGAAAGTGAACACCATACAATAATCCCATTCTCCCATCTTTAATGAGTTCTACTCCACTTTGATCTTTGATTAGCAATAATCAGTATCAAACTCAACCTTGCACTTTTTCTCTGTAAACTGACTAAATTGAGAACAGATTGTAGGCTAAGCCCTCCACGTACAGAACTGTCGGTCCACAATACTATCAAGTTTTATCGACAACAACACATTAAACGATTACCAACCTGTTTAGATTAATAACAATGGTTACAAGATTGATCGATTGAAGCTTTCGATGTGTTCTCTCTGTTTTACACCTTTTGTGTGTGTGTGTGAATTGTGATATCTGATTTCTTACTTGTTTGCTTCTCTAACACACTAACACATCTAATATCTAAACTTAGATATTATCTAAACAACTAATATCTAATATAGATATTAACAAACTAATATCTAAAACTAACTAATATAATAATTAAACTAATTAAACTAAATACTAAATTACAATAAACATTAAATAACAATTACTAACTTTGACTTTTTATTACAAACGACATTAGACTTAATATCGAGAGTCGACTTTCCGGCATTAGCTTCAGATTGGATCTTCAGATTGGATGATCTTGAATCCAATAGATATGTGATCTAACAATCTCCCCCTTTGGATCAAGATCATTACTAAACGGATTTAGCAATTTAGTCTTCTGTTGTTCAGCTCAGAAGATGCAATCTCTTTCTCTAGCTCAGAATGCTTTAGCAAAGTATCTTCAAAGAAAATTTATCTGAAATCAGCATGTCTTCAGAATACTTTGATCTCGCATTTCTTGGTTAGCTTTTCTCTTCGTTAATCTTGTAATGGAATTTTCTTCAAGCTTTAGATTCTCCTCCTTTTTGATGAACAGAGCAACGCTTTCATCAAAACTGGTAGTAAGAAATGTAAACCACTTGGAGCCTCTGATCCGTCAATTCAAAATATATTCATCCAGATCTTTGTAAATCCAGACATAATAGTCGTGTAACACCTGAATCAACTAATGAATCAGTTAGAATGCCTGTCAGTAACACTAAGTCACTATGTGTAACAAATACACATTGTAAAGGAGTTGTTTGATGTTGACTCCCCCAGGTCTTCCATTTAATCATCGAAACATCACAAAGGTTATTTCTATAAACGTTATGACAAAGAAACAAATTCCTTGTGTGTTCGTGCTTGTGATAGAAAGAATTAAGCACTTGATGATCGCTTATAAGCTCAAAATTATGTAAACCACTGAGACAACAGTAAGTTAAACACAAACTCAATGTGCATGATTGAAGTGCGAAGGTGGGGCAAACTTCTTTCTTTTCAATATCCAGATTTTCCAAATGAAAATCAGATAGCAAATGTGTTGCTTCCCCTTTGAAAATGTGAAACACTTTCTTGTTAAGAAGAAAATGAGTAGTTGGTGAGGTTTAATCAAGAGTTGGCATGGGCTAGTTGTCTGTTTCAATAATGATGACCAAAGAATTGTGAAACATTAGAATTGTGGTTGCCCAGCTCAGAAAACGTTGGTGCAGAGTTGTGATATTCTTTTAACTCTGTTCTCACACGCTCTTTCTTTTAAACATTTTGCTCACTCTAATCAAACTTTCTTTCTTTGTTTGACATACTCATTTCTTTTCGCTTCTCACACTCAATCACTATGGATTAACTTCTTGGGTAGAAATCACTGGTTAAGGTGATTCCATAGAAGTTGTGTTAAGTCTTAGCACAATGAAATCATGTTTTCCTATGATGCACATGATGCTCAGTTTGGTGTAACTATTTCAGTTAAAGCACAAAATTGATCTTGAAATCATTTAAAATCACACTTCCAATTGATGAAATCGGTTTGAGAATCGGGAAGTGGTTTGAACATTGAAAAACAATGTTTTCTATGATTGAAAGTTGTCCTCCTTTCAACCATATAGAGATTAAGATAAAGGATTATACCTTTACGTTCAATCTTACATCTCATGAAGCTAAGCTTAAAGTCATAAACATATGAACTTGTAAGCATCTCTCAAAAATTCTGCAAAAGTCTTATGTCAAGTCAAAGCAAATTTATTCACTTAAATTGAAAAGACAAAAAGCAGTAAAACTTTTAAAGTACGAGTTCTGATCAGAAATAATCAGAAGTCATCACCTTTACTCCCCCTGAAATTATGCATTTGAAAAATTATCATTGAAAAGATATGCATTTAAAATTTCAGAAAAGTATGTATGTACTCCCCCTTGATGGTGGATTTCCTCATTCGAGTATTGGAGTACAATCTCTTATCAGCACTGGAGTAAGGTCTTTTGATCATTAAAGTACGAGTAATAAACTGTTGTGTTTAGAAGTCATCCGAGTCAGGGTTTGCTTCAGCTTCATTTTCTTCTGATTCATACACAATTGTCTTGTTCTTCTTCTTTTTGACAACAAGAGCAACTGTGTCTTCATCTGTCTTCACTGTCTGCCTCTTCTCATCTAGAATTTCATCCACCTTTTCTTCATTTTGTTTGAGGGTTTCATACACCTCATGAAGTGGAATCTCATTTAGATCCTTGATCTGCTTCATTTGCCTGGCAAATCTCTTCCATTCAGGTTGTAGAATGCTTAGGAATTTGACATTCAGCTCGATTTGAGATTTGTTGACCTTGTTCTTGCTCAGTTCATTCAACAAGGTCACGAATCTGTCATAAGTTCCTTCTAGAGACTCTCCAACTCTACCATTGTGGGTACTCGTCAGCTTGTAGAACTGGAGGCTTAGATTTCGAACCCATGCTCAAAAGATCACGAGACATGATTGCAGAAATAGAGAAAGATATCTGATAGAAGGCTTGAACACAAAAGATCTCCCAAACGAATCAGAAACAGTTGACTTGAAAAGTCAAACCCAGATTACCACTGAAAATTTTCTCAGAAAAAAAAACTAAGTGTAAAACTCGCACAACCCTGGAACTCGCAAACAACTGTTCACAATACTTCGCGTTGATTGCTTTGTGCGCGAACAAGAAACTCGAAGACCACTACTAGCGCGTATCGAGAAACTCGCAAGTAGTGTTGTGCGCGAAGTGACTTCTCGCAGATCACTTCGTGCACATTTCAGACTTAGCAAAATTTCGATCAAGAGTACTTCTCGCAGATGAATGCAAACTCGCAAACCAGGTACTTAGCGTGTTCCACACTTAGAAAAATTTCAGAAAACATCAAACTCGCTAAATGCAAACTCGCACGATCATAAACCCGCGGACCTCTTTTGCGCGAACCATACTTTCTCAACAAACAAGAATGGCCAAATCAAAGAAATTACAGTGCAATCTTCAAATTTACAGTGTTCGTGACATTTTTGAAAAAATTTCAAGAAAATCAAAATTCAATCTGATTCTGTGAATAATTCGTGAAACAATGTGAATAAGAAGTGATCTAGGACAAAAATCGAACACAATCAAACCATTTTTACAGACTAAACACAACTAATCAATGTGAATTTGATCCAAACAGTATCCTGAGATGTCGTTCTACGTGTTCTTGGATGAAATCAAGAAATCGATCAACAGTAGTAATTCAATCGATCTGAATTTGTAAGGGTAGGCTCTGATACCAATTGTTATGTCCAATTCAAGCCATATGCAATCAATTCATACACAAATCAGAGAGAAATTATAGAGAGAGAAAATGTCATATGTATTTCACTTAGTCACAAGATTACAATGAACACGCACGTCTCTTAAGTTACATGATTCTCTCACAATCTTAGACTATTTATACTTAGGCTACTTCTCTCAAGATACAGAAACTCTCACAACATAAGTTCTCTCAAAGACTTTTACAAGGTCAAAGACAAATACATCAAAAGTCAAACCAACTTGAACTAAACTATGCATTAACACACCAAAACACACCAAGGAGAATAAACTATGAATAAACTTGATCTAAACTATGAATAAACGGGAAAACACACCAAGGAGAATAGACAAAATCCAATAATAGCATAGAAGTTTGTACACAACAAAACAGATAAAATAAGGCAAAATTTGTAAAGAAGTGAAAATTAAAATCGACAATGATGAAATTTGTTTGGACTACACACAACCCACTTTACATACAAATCGAATAATTATGAAAGAAGTCGAGGTAAACATAAATGGAAAGGTTATGCATACACAACATATATCGTCATTTACAGGTCAACATAAGAGATGTAATAAAGACAGTCAAAAATGCAAAACCAACTAAGAAAATGTTTAATCATATAAAAACAATTTTAAACTAGAATACCAACATTGCACCAATTGATAAACGAAAGACGAGTGAAATATGGTGATCAAAATCAACAATAATCATAATTAAAACAAGCCCAATCATCACACAAAATATACGACCATGTTTATAAATAAAGAACTGGGTAAACGACACAAGAAAGAAAACAATTCAACCTTTAACAAATGATTTATCACACAAACACGTAATTAAAGCTCAACAAGAATATAAAAAGGTTGCACATCGACAAAATCCCAATACATCAAAGGTCAAAAAAAACAAGAACGGAAATGCTTATGCTAAGTATTATACAGTTAAAATCTAACAAATATATATGTCCCTACAACACGAAATGAAAAAAACGGTGCAAGGACAATATATGTAAAGAAAGAAGAAAAAAGTGAAGATGTCAAAACAGACAACCAAAAATTTCTTTCTTAGAGCAAATGAAACAAGAAAGAAAAACGTAACACAAACAGAGATGTTCATCATCAATATTTACAATAGAAAATGTGCACAAGCAAAATAACAACCTGCACTACATTCAATAGTAAATAGAATAAATATGAAAGTCAAGATACACATTAAATATGAATGACAAAAGTTGCACGTAGTACGCTAAGCAAAAATCCAGACAAACATATTGATCAAAATCAACAAAAATTAAAAACTTAAGCAAACTCATTCATCTCACAAAATCCACAACCTTGTTTATACACGAAAAATGGGAAAACACCACCAAAGAGAATAGTAAAGATCAAATAATAGCATAGAAGTTTGTACACAATCAAAACAAATAAAATCATGCAAATTTTATAACAAGTAAAAATAAAAATCGACAACGATGAAATATGTTTGGACTCACTTTATATACAATTCAAATTAATATAAAAATTCAAGATGCACATTAATAGAAAGGTTATGCATACACAAGATACCATCATTAGAAGGTTAAAATAAAGACGTTGTAGAGACAATGCCAAAACTCGAAACCCTTTTATCGAAAGGTTTAAACATATAAAAACAATTTTAAACAAGAATACTCTACGTTGCTCATAACATTTGATAAACCAAAAACGAGATAAGCATGGTAATCAAAATCAACAATAATTTTATTTAAAGCAAGCCCACTCATCACACAAAATATACGACCATGTTTATAAACAAAGAACTGGTAAACGTCACAAAGAAGAAAATAAGGCAACCATTAACAAATTATTTTATCACATAAGCACAACAATAAAAGTCAACAAGAATATATAAAAAAAAGTTGCACATAGACAAAAACCTATTACATCAAAAGTCAAAATAAACAAGGACGTGAATTGTTATGCCAAGTATTACACAGTTAAAATCTATCACATATATACGTCCCTACAACACAAAATGAAAAACTTGGTGCAAAGACAGTCTATGTAAATAAAGAACAAACAATTGAAGATGTCAAAACAAACAAACACAAAATTTTTCTTAGACCAAATGAAACAAGAAACTAAATGTGATACATATAGTGATTGTCACCTTAAAATATATGATGGAATAAGTGCACAAGCAGATAACAACATAAATGAAAGATAATATACACATACTCCTACTCATTAAAGACTTCAAATCAGCAAAATAAGTCATTGCACACATACAAAAACATGTTGATAAAAAAGTTAACCATAAGATGGTCAAAATCAACAAGAGTAAGAAGGTCATGCACATATATTGTCCCACCACATTGATAAAACTCAGAACATGAAAAGATCAACAAGAACAAAAGACATAGAATGCTCACACGGTCTCATTACTCGGAATGCAAACTACAAAAAAACATGTGCGACCTAGACAAGATAAAAAATTATCAACACTAAATAATAACAAATAAAATTATAGTGAAAAAAGTTAAAAAGTCGAAATTTAAGTTACAAACCAAAAGTAAGAAAAAAAATAGAAATTGTTGCCAATGTAAGTTACCCCATTAGTAAAAAAAATCAAAAAAAAAAGGCAAGAAATTTGAAAAAACCGGTGAAAGCTCAAATGTGGACAATTAAATGATATGGCCTAAGTTAATCATGAAATGTATGCATCATAATTCCTAGAACAATTGTGAATGGAGTAATATGCACTTATCTAATGTTTAAACTTTTTTGAGAAATCCCAACGTGCTTGAAACTTCCTCTCTATCGCCATTTCAAATATTGTGCCAAAATACCAATCTGCATACACTTGTAAAAATAAGAATTAAAATAACATGCTACACTTGTCAACTATTTCGTATTCTTTATTTCGTATTTTGTATCTATAAATTTAAGTTACAAACCAAACGTAAGAAGAATTGAAAATGTTGTCCATATATGTTACCCCATTAGGAAAACTTCAGAAAAAGCAAAGAATTAAAAAAAAAAAAAAACAAGTGAAATCTCATGTGTGGACAATAAAATGATATGGCATAAGTTAATCATGAAGCATATCTATCTTTATTCTGAAAACAATTGGGCATAGGCACGTAATATGATGTTTTAAACCTTTTTGGGAAATCCCAACGTGGTTGAAACTTCCTCTATATCACAATTTTAAATAGCGAGCAAAAATACCAATTTGCAGACACACTTGTCAACATAAGTAGCATTTGGCATCAAAAGTAAATTATCATGTCAGTACATGGCTTAATTACCATGGACTTGAAACTGTAGTAAATCCAGTCTCTCTACGATTCATATCGTCGGTATGGTCTTCAATTTAGACATATCATTCATTGCACCAATTGATGGAGCTCGAGCTCTTTGATAATAGATACACTGCAAGAAACATAAACTAAAATCCAATAAACTTTTACGTCTTGCTAATTACTTAGATAAATTTTGTTCGTATTAAAACAAATAACTTAAGATATTTTTCAAACATAGCAACAAAAAGAAAACAAAAAATAAAGGAACATGAAAACTAACCCTATTTTAAATCTCTTGCTTCCGATACATGTTCTTTTCGCCATTCTCGATACTTGTATTTGACAAACCAACTATTTCGTACTTTGTATCTAGAAAAACACAAGCCATTTGTAAAGAGCACAAAGAATATTCGCAAGGATAATCCTATTGGACCGCAAGCAATGTTCGTAGCAATTATTATAAAACATGCAAATATTTGTATTACAACCTATGATTATAAGTAGGAAAGTTGATTGGGTTCAAATGAACCATATTCACCTATTTCAAAGTATAAGAAGAAACTTGAGAATGTAATGTGACTATTTATTGCGACGTACATGTTAGTCAATTTAACATTTATATTTATTTCCTACTTCCAATATAAAAAAAAAAGTTAGACAACTAACAAATAACTGGCACAAAGGTTAAAAGTTAAATAGTTTTCAATTCAAAATGAAAAATAAAGGAAGAGATGGATAGAAGACTAGGTACCATGATGAGGAAGTCAAAACCAAATAATAGGATAGAAGTCATACACAATCAAATCACATATAATTATGCAATATTTAAGAACTTATAAAAATAAAAACCAATAACGAAAGACGTATTTAGGGAATAGACAAAACCCATGTTACATTCAATAGTATATTTGTAACACCCTAAAAATAGGGATAACAAAAATCCGAAAACAACGGACATGAGGTATACTAAAAATTGCCAAAGCAAGAGCCTCCTTAAATGGAGAAAAAAAATACACAAACCTGTTTAAATACAGTTGTAATTAAACGGACGATAAATAACAACCAACTAATCTAATTTCCATAACTAGAAAAGAGATTACAAATAAGGGTGTCATTTATAAACCCAAAGGTTCTCCTACCAAAAGTAAGTCCAAATGCAATATCCCTCAATCTCTCACCCAAGCATCTATGCCATCTTAGAACCAGCGCCGCTATAACCTGAGATACATATCGACACCAAGCAAGTGTTAGGCCAAAAAGCCTAGTGAGTTGAACAATAATAAGCATGCATGAGCAGTTACAATTCTTATCAGCAGTTAACCAGAGTTCAACAATGTGGAGTCAATAGGGGAGACCCATAGCACCAATCAGTTCCACCCAAAGAGACAATGTACCTTAGTGCCAACTACTAAGAGTGACACCCAAAGGCCCGGCACACCCGAGGACTACAACCATGGCATTACCCCGAATGGCGGAGGTCTAGGCACATACCCACACGGTGGCGCCCAAGACTACATCCTCCTAGTGTCTACCGACTTGGTTCGTCCAACATAATATATATAGGAGGTCTTTAGGTATATATCTACCAATGCATTTCGATACCAACCATGGGTACTATGCTACCATCCTCACATAAGTCCAATGTGAGACTCAAATTCCAACATATTCAATGTTCAATAATTAAATCGCCAAGAAGGCATTCCCAGTAGAATTTATCATCTACTATACCACATATAATCCATATCATGCCAAAATGCCAACAATGTACATTCATGGAACAAGTCCCAAATATCCGACCAATAGAGCAAATCATGGTAAATACTCATAAAAGATAACCCAAAATACCCATTGTTGGTGTACATAATGAAGACCCCAAATACTTTCACAAAATAAAGTAAATCATGGTATGATACTTGTTAAAACATATTTCTCATATAGTCTCATGAAAACACCATCAAATACTTAAACCCGTAAGGATGAACATTTTGAGCAAATATGTGATAATAACAACAAATAAACAATTATGATGTGTATCCAGTTTTAACAAAAGTTTAGTAAACTCACCTTGCTAGATTTAGACTAAATCTAGATTTTACCCACTTAGAGATTTCCTTGAAGAAACTTGGTTTTTCAAACCAAATCTTCCAAAACCTAGATCCACAAGATTCCAACCGTAAATATACATAATCAAACACAAAGAATCATTTCCCAAACCATATACATGAATACCTCAACTAATACCGAAACCCTAACTTCCATAACCGAAAAGAATAGAATATTACCTTAACCCAAACTTGAATCCACCAATCAAAACACCTCTAGTTCACCAACATGATTACAAACCTTCAATCTATGAAAGGGAGAACAAAGGGTGGATGAAACCCTAGAAAACTTTGGTGAAGAAGATGAATAGGGAGAGATGATAAGCTTACCACCACCAAATACTCTAGTATACTTCAATAGACTTCCAATATCTTTCCATAACCTTGAAAAGATCTCAAAAACGAAACCGTAGCAACTTGAATCACCCAAATCGGAGCTACGATGAGAAAGATATGAAGAAATGAAGTTTGGGGCTGAAAATCGCGATTTTAACACCCTGAAACACCCGGGCGATTGTGCCAGGCTATAGTGACCATGTCACAATCGCCGGGCACAATCGCTGAGATTGTACCGAGAGTTCTCGGGCTCCGGCGACCTTGACAGGCGATTGTGACACTGTCACAATCGCCGGGCACTATAGCCTCGCGTGTACTGAAACTGTTTTGGCCATAACTTCTTCGTTATAGCTCCGTTTTCGCTCCGGAAAGAACCGTTGGTCTCGTAATTGAATCCTTTATCCATCAAGACTATAAAACCAAGGATTCAAGCCCAAAATCAAATATTTTATTTTTCCTTAATATATCGGTTTCTGTATTAACATGAAATGATACCTTTCGAAAAATCGGGGTGTTACAATCCTCCCAACCTTAAAAGAGATTTCGTCCTCGAAATCTGACACTAACCAAGAACCCAACATAGCACTTGGAAAGATCTATTGATTTCCTATTCAAAAGGAATGCTTTCACTAAGCTTGACCTCATATTCGATCCCAATTATATCCCGTTGACGTTGCCACTGAATTCCACATAACAAGTTGCCATGAACTCAAATTATAAGGTTCAATGCACCTTTCCGACGACGTAAAGAGCATCGAGTCTTTATCAATTCATTTTCCCCATCAATAAATTTTCGGTTGCCTCCCAACCTTAGATTGAACATATTATCCCGAAAGCAACTTACGACCTTATCTAGTCATTTCCACCAAGAATACTCCAAGGCAAACAATTCCCTTCGATACCTCTAAATATGACGCATCAAGGTCTCTTCAATGATTGATTCTTAATTATCAACATCTAATTTCTTTACCAGCCAACCATAACATCATCATTATTCAGAATTACCCAACAATATAGTACACCACCGACACATAGCATGCCGTCGTACCAAGTTCCCACAATTCCAAAACCAACCATTCCCAAACAACCTAACACGATTTTAGTCCGTAGGTTTAACGAAGCATAAAGGTCGTTACTTAACTAACTGGGAGAAAGCACATGCCTAATGCCTCAAACTCTGAGGACTCTTTTATTCCTTAATATAGACTTCTAACACGAGGGGGCTTACACCTATAGCCCAATGAGTTCAAGGTTTTTCACACTACTATGTCAATTTGATATTTATAAAACTCTCAAATACATAAGTTTTATAACAATTAAACGTGCGGTGAAAATATACTATCGTGCATTCGATAGGTTTCAAAATTGATCACCAATGCCACACATATAATAATTTTCAAAACTCATTTGATCATTACTTACACTAATACAACGATAACGAAAGATGCGTAGAAAAATTTTAAAATGGACTACCAGGGTCTTAGTGTGCATCAATTTATGCTATGCGTATGAAAATAACTTTCCGTTCCATAACATGTGCAATAAAAGTTTGTACAACTCCCCAAAAGAGGATTTCACCACTTCAACTTTAAAATCTTTTACTTTAACACAAAACATCGGAAGATAAAATTTCCAACAAGGCCTATATACGTCCAATCATTTCCCAAATGTAACAACACAATAGGAAGGTAAATAAATATATATATATATATATATATATATATATATATATATATATATATTATACGCGTTTCAAATTTGGGCCGCACCAATAAAACATATATACCCAAAATTGTAATTACAACAACGTGCAACCGAAAATTCATTTCATGCATTACAGAAAACTCCTATCAGTAAAATCAATAACTGAAATATGTTATGGGCAAAAGTTCCATCCGAAATAACATAAATCTTTTATACGATTACTCACACAAACAGTATAATTTATGTAAAGAACGAGAAATAGTTTCATGTACTAAAACAGTGTATGACAAGACTTTCATACAAAACTACAGAAAGGAAATTCACGAAATCGAACCCCAAAATTTCTGCAAATGAACCATGAAATATCGTTAAATAAAACTTCCCATTGTGACTCGCATACATCGGTTTATTCCCCAAAATTTAGTAAAGACATATGCATGCGATTTGAGCAATTGTAAGAGTAATTTAGTTTAATTCCAAACTGTATAAATAAAATGTTTGCAAAACCCAAGACCACATGCTCAATATCAAACTCTTAAAGTTTTCTCTCTTTTAGTCACAATGCGGCACGAAATAAGATTTCACAACAAAACTTGCATGTGACCGTTTATTTCACAAAGCTAGTAGATTGACATGCGTATGCACCCGGTTAAAACATAAAATAATTTATGTCATTTTCGAGTTCAAAGCCAAATATAAACATGCTCTCATCGTTCTAAAACATTGGCTAAAATACCATGACGGAAATTTCCAATAAGATATGCATACATGACCCAAAGTATAATTAACTAAAATCTCATTGCTAGTTGAGACGAACCATTTTTTCAAAGGAACTCATATTCTTATGTTTTTAAAATGCCTCATAACACAATAATATGTATTTTCTGAAAAAGGTTTATAAGATCAAATACACGAAATGACACTTACGTCAATTGAACTCCAATTATATATGTAAAATCATCGAGGAAACATCTCAACATGATTTATTTACCAAAATACCCAAAGATTCCAAAATGGATGACTCGACATGTTCATAAAACTAAACATTTCAAAATAAACAAAACTTCTCATTGGTTGCAACAAAATGTTTTCCAAATGAACTATTTCTCTTCATGTTTCCAAAACGACTCCTAATTCAATGACATGAATTTTCCAACGGTTTATAAAATCGTATGCACCAAATGGACAATTAAATAACAAAATACAACGACCAATAACGGGGATACCCGTATCCGTTGAGAGCGGAAGATCACGAAGTATGCTACTCCTACAACGTTCATCGTATGACACCTAACGACATGAAAGCCCAAGTGTCCCTACGAATCCTTGACAAGTTTCACCCAAGAGACGAGATACCTTGATGCCACAAAGGACACCCGAAAGGCTCGACACGTCCGAGGACTACAACTGAGAAAGTTCCCCTACGGCGGAGATCTAGGCGCACACCCACACAGTGTCGCCCAAGACTACCTCATCCTAGTGCCTACTTGTCAAGTTTTGGTCATAAAACATGAGTCCCGGGGTCCAACTCCGTACTACCCAATTGACCATCCAATAAGACTGACTCACGTGCCTATGGATCCAATGCAACACAGCCAAAAAAAAATACGCGACTACACATGAATGACAAAAGCACTCGAGCGTGTAATGATTATGCATATGCAATGAAATGCATTAAGATGTACGTCATAAATTGGATTCCACATCGAGCCATTAAAACCGGACAAATGTCCACAAGACTCTTTTAAGCCAACACTGAGCTAAAATGCTCAAAATCCATTTGACCAATAATTATCGGTCCCCCAAATAATGAAATGTCTTTAAGCGACGTTTATAAAGACACATGCCTCAAAGACGTGATTAACCCAAAACTCAACACGTATTGGGACCAAAGAGTTTCAAAAGGGTTTATGAATGCAAATACACAAAAATGCATACAACATGTAATAGACTTCATTTGTACCAAGATTACCAAGATGCTTAAGTCATGAAATGGACTATATTTGTACAAAATCCAAAATGCTATAATCATGCTATTATTTATCAAGATGTCCAAATTCCAAATATGAGTATTTTATGGAACTAAAATAAGCCAAGTATATCAAATATGAAAACTCATTAAAATACTCACACTTTGACAAATACTAAGTAAAATACATGTTTACTTCAAAATACTCAAAACTTATCAATAGTTAACCATTTAATGTACAACACTTTAAAATAACCATTTTGGCATGTACACCGTTTTAACAAATCCACTTGAACTCACGCTCCTCGATTTCTATAGTTACACTATCGTCATCCAGATGCTCAACATCTTAAGGCAAAGCCACGGACTTCATAGGTTCACCTTACAATTTCTCCTCGAATACATCGATTCAAAAGTCAATGGTTCTAATCCAACCAATCAATCTCACTCGAAACTGTCCACATAATGCAATCACCATACTTACCGTCACTCCAAGTAACGAATAATAAAACATTAACCTTTTCTAATGGTTACCAATTCAGAAACTTTCTTACCACCCCAACGGTCGACATACCAAGGCCGTTCATACAAGCACGAGGATGAATAAGAAAGAGATTAACAAAATTGAACACGAAGAAAACGTACTACCACGTCTACTAAATATCCTAACATTAGTAAACCAAGCACAACAGAACGTACTACTACCTTACCAATTGTCACAGTAACGGCACTTCGAGCACCATCACGTATAAATATCCTCATAATAACATTAGCTAGGTGAAATTATGAACATATAATACATAAAGGTTCTCGTTACCATCGCCCCAACGCTTGATAACCATAGTTTCCGTCGACTCTAAGACTAACCCATCTTAGAAATTCTACCCATCTCACAATCATTGTCTAACATACTCAGTCTAAGTCTAGACATCTTACATTCATGCCTAGTTCACTTAAACTAGAGCTCTGATACCAACTTGTAACACCCTAAAAATAGGGATAACAAAAATCCGAAAACAACGGACATGAGGTATACTAAAAATTGCCAAAGCAAGAGCCTCCTTAAATGGAGAAAAAAAATACACAAACCTGTTTAAATACAGTTGTAATTAAACGGACGATAAATAACAACCAACTAATCTAATTTCCATAACTAGAAAAGAGATTACAAATAAGGGTGTCATTTATAAACCCAAAGGTTCTCCTACCAAAAGTAAGTCCAAATGCAATATCCCTCAATCTCTCACCCAAGCATCTATGCCATCTTAGAACCAGCGCCGCTATAACCTGAGATACATATCGACACCAAGCAAGTGTTAGGCCAAAAAGCCTAGTGAGTTGAACAATAATAAGCATGCATGAGCAGTTACAATTCTTATCAGCAGTTAACCAGAGTTCAACAATGTGGAGTCAATAGGGGAGACCCATAGCACCAATCAGTTCCACCCAAAGAGACAATGTACCTTAGTGCCAACTACTAAGAGTGACACCCAAAGGCCCGGCACACCCGAGGACTACAACCATGGCATTACCCCGAATGGCGGAGGTCTAGGCACATACCCACACGGTGGCGTCCAAGACTACATCCTCCTAGTGTCTACCGACTTGGTTCGTCCAACATAATATATATAGGAGGTGTTTAGGTATATATCTACCAATGCATTTCGATACCAACCATGGGTACTATGCTACCATCCTCACATAAGTCCAATGTGAGACTCAAATTCCAACATATTCAATGTTCAATAATTAAATCGCCAAGAAGGCATTCCCAGTAGAATTTATCATCTACTATACCACATATAATCCATATCATGCCAAAATGCCAACAATGTACATTCATGGAACAAGTCCCAAATATCCGACCAATAGAGCAAATCATGGTAAATACTCATAAAAGATAACCCAAAATACCCATTGTTGGTGTACATAATGAAGACCCCAAATACTTTCACAAAATAAAGTAAATCATGGTATGATACTTGTTAAAACATATTTCTCATATAGTCTCATGAAAACACCATCAAATACTTAAACCCGTAAGGATGAACATTTTGAGCAAATATGTGATAATAACAACAAATAAACAATTATGATGTGTATCCAGTTTTAACAAAAGTTTAGTAAACTCACCTTGCTACATTTAGACTAAATCTAGATTTTACCCACTTAGAGATTTCCTTGAAGAAACTTGGTTTTTCAAACCAAATCTTCCAAAACCTAGATCCACAAGATTCCAACCATAAATATACATAATCAAACACAAAGAATCATTTCCCAAACCATATACATGAATACCTCAACTAATACCGAAACCCTAACTTCCATAACCGAAAAGAATAGAATATTACCTTAACCCAAACTTGAATCCACCAATCAAAACACCTCTAGTTCACCAACATGATTACAAACCTTCAATCTATGAAAGGGAGAACAAAGGGTGGATGAAACCCTAGAAAACTTTGGTGAAGAAGATGAATAGGGAGAGATGATAAGCTTACCACCACCAAATACTCTAGTATACTTCAATAGACTTCCAATCTCTTTCCATAACCTTGAAAAGCTCTCAAAAACGAAACCGTAGCAACTTGAATCACCCAAATCGGAGCTACGATGAGAAAGATATGAAGAAATGAAGTTTGGGGCTGAAAATCGCGATTTTAACACCCTGAAACACCCGGGCGATTGTGCCAGGCTATAGTGACCATGTCACAATCGCCGGGCACAATCGCTGAGATTGTACCGAGAGTTCTCGGGCTCCGGCGACCTTGACAGGCGATTGTGACACTGTCACAATCGCCGGGCACTATAGCCTCGCGTGTACTGAAACTGTTTTGGCCATAACTTCTTCGTTATAGCTCCGTTTTCGCTCCGGAAAGAACCGTTGGTCTCGTAATTGAATCCTTTATCCATCAAGACTATAAAACCAAGGATTCAAGCCCAAAATCAAATATCTTATTTTTCCTTAATATATCGGTTTCTGTATTAACATGAAATTATACCTTTCGAAAAATCGGGGTGTTACAATATTGAATAGATATGAAAGTCAAGACACGCATGAAACAAGAAAGACCAAAGTTGCACATAGTACATGATAAGCGAAAATCCAGACAAGGATGTTGATTAAAATCAACAATAATCTTACACTTAAGAAAACCCTATCATCTCACAAAATCCACAACCTTCTTTATACACGAATAAATGGGAAAACACCATCGAAGAGAATAGTCAAAATCAAATAATAGCTTAGAAATTTGTAAACAATCAAAACTGATAAAATTGACAACGATGAAATATGTTTGGACTCTACACACAACCCAATTTACATGCAAATTGAAATATTTAAGTCAAGATACACATGAAAGGAAACGTTATGCATACATAAGATATGGTCATTTAAAGGTCAAGATAAGAGACGTAATACTCAACGTTGCTATGTAAGAAAAGAACAAATAAGTGAGGATGTCAAAATAGACAAAAATTTCGGTCATAAATTGAATGAAACAAGAAAGGAAAACGTAATACAAACATAGATGTTCATCAAAATTTACAATAGAAAATATGCGCAAGCAAATCAACCCACATTACATCCAATAGTAAATAGAATAGACATTAAAGTCAAGCTACACATCAAACAAGAATGACCAAAGTTGCACATAGTACATGATAAGCTAAAATCAAGACAAGGATATTTATTAAAATCAACAATAATCTTAAACTTAAGAAAGCCCAATCATCTCACAAAATCCACAACCTTATTTATAAACGAATAAACGGGAAAACACACCAAGGAGAATAGACAATATCCAATAATAGCATAGAAGTTTGTACACAATCAAAACAGATAAAATCAGGCAAAATTTGTAAAGAAGTGAGAATTAAAATCGACAATGATGAAATTTGTTTGGACTACACACAACCCACTTTACATACAAATCGAATAATTATGAAAGAAGTCGAGGGAAACGTAAATGGAAAGGTTATGCATACACAATATATATCGTCATTTTCAAGTCAACATAAGAGACGTAATAAAGACAGTCAAAAATGCAAAACCAACTAAGAAAATGTTTAATCATATAAAAACAATTTTAAACTAGAATACCAACATTGCACCAATTGATAAACGAAAGACGAGTGAAATATGGTGATCAAAATCAACAATAATCATAATTAAAACAAGCCCAATCATCACACAAAATATACGACCATGTTTATAAATAAAGAACTGGAAAACGACACAAGAAAAAAAACAAGTCACCCTTTAACAAATGATTTATCACACAAACACATAATTAAAGCTCAACAAGAATATAAAAAGGTTGCACATCGACAAAATCCCAATACATCAAAGGTCAAAAAAAACAAGAACGGAAATGCTTATGCTAAGTATTATACAGTTAAAATCTAACAAATATATATGTCCCTACAACATGAAATCAAAAACACGGTGCAAGGACAATATATGTAAAGAAAGAAGAAAAAAGTGAAGATGTCAAAACAGACAACCAAAAATTTCTTTCTTAGAGAAAATGAAACAAGAAAGAAAAACGTAACGCAAACACAGATTCTCATCATCAAAATTTACAATAGAAAATGTGCACAAGCAAAATAACAACTTGCGCTACATTCAATAGTAAATCGAATAAATATGAAAGTCAAGATACACATTAAATATGAATGACAAAAGTTGCACATAGTACGCTAAGCAAAAATCCAGACAAGCATATTGATCAAAATCAACAAAAATTAAAAACTTAAGCAAACTCATTCATCTCACAAAATCCACAACCTTGTTTATACACGAAAAATGGAAAAACACCACCAAAGAGAATAGTAAAGATCAAATAATAGCATAGAAGTTTGTACACAATCAAAACAAATAGAATCATGCAAATTTTATAACAAGTAAAAATAAAAATCGACAACGATGAAATATGTTTGGACTCACTTTATACACAATTCAAATTAATATAAAATTCAAGATACACATTAATGGAAAGGTTATGCATACACAAGATACCATCATTAGAAGGTTAAAATAAAGACGTTATAGAGACAATGCCAAAACTCGAAACCCTTTTATCGAAAGGTTTAAACATATAAAAACAATTTTAAACAAGAATACTCAATGTTGCTCATAACATTTGATAAACCAAAAACGAGAGAAGCATTGATCAAAATCAACAATAATTTTATTTAAAGCAAGCCCACTCATCACACAAAATATACGACCATGTTTATAAACAAAGAACTGAGTAAACGTCACAAAGAAGAAAATAAGGCAACCATTAACAAATTATTTTATCACACAAGAACAAGAATAAAAGTCAACAAGAATATAAAAAAGTTGCACATCGACAAAAATCCAATACATCAAAAGTCAAAATAAACAAGAACGTGAATTGTTAGGCCAAGTATTACACATTTGAAATCTTCACATGTATAAGTCCCTACAACACAAAATAGAAAACCTAGCGCAAAGACAATATATGTAAATATAGAACAAACAATTGAGGATTTCAAAACAAACAAACAAAAAGTTCATTTAGACCAAATGAAACTAATAGCGAAGAATTTCAGATCTCCATCACTCGTTATACCTCAATTAGAGCCCATAAAGTCCAATCGGGCTCATTATGACCCACTTAGTCAAATTACGAACAATGAGACTTGGTAAGAAGACACAAAACCATTATACTCACTAAGACCAAAATGAACCAAAAACGAAGCATTATAGGCAACTATGATTCGTTATACCTCAATTAGAGCCAATAAAGTTAAATCGGACTCATTATGGCCCACTTAGTCCTATTATTACCAATTAGACTCGGTAAGGAGACACAAACCCATTATACCCACTAAGACCAAAATGAACCAATTATGAGCCATTACGGATCACTTAGACCCGTTTTACCTCAATTAGAGCCAATAAGGTTAAATCAGACTCATTGTGACCCGCTTTGTCCCATTACGACCAATCAGGCTCAATAAGGAGACACAAACCCTTAGTTTCCGCTCAAAAAATACAATTATACCCACTAAGACCAAAATGACCCCATAGCGACGCATTTTAGACCTTTATGACTCGTTATAACTCAATTAGAGGAAGTGAGGTCAAATCGGTTTCATTATAACCCACATACTCCTATTACGAACAATTAGACTCCTTAGGGAGACACAAACACATTATACCCGCAAAGAAAAAAAATGAACCAATTATGAGCCATTACGGACAACTTACACCCGTTATACCTCAATTAGAGCCAATAAGGTCAAATTAGAGTCATTATTACCCACTTAGTCCCATTACGACCAATCATACCCACAAAGACCAAAATGACCCAATAGCTGCAGCATTTCGAACCACTATGACCCGTTATAGCTCAATTAGAGCCACTAAAGTCAAATCAGACTCTTTTAGACCCATTTAGTCCTAGTACGAAGAATAAGACTCGTTAAGGAGACACAAGCCAATTATACACACTAAGACCAAAATGATCCAATAACGAGCATTACAGATAACTACGACCCGTTATACCTCAATTGGAGCCAATAAAGTCAAATCGGACTCATTATGACCCACATAGTCCCATTACGGCTAATTAGACTCGTTACGGAGACACAAACCCATTATATGCACTAAGACCAAGATGAACCAGTTACGAGTCACAACCTACCACTTAGACCTGTTATACCTTATATTTAGAGCCAATAAGGTCAAATTAGGCTCATTTTGACCCACTTAGTCTCATCACGACCAATCAGACTTAATAAGGAGACGTAAACCCATTATATCCAATAAGACCAAAATGAACAAATACCGAAGCAATACAGACCATTATGGCCCGTTATACCTCAAATAGAGCCATTAAGGTCAAATAGGACTCATTACGACCCACTTAGTCTAATTATGTACGATGAGACTTGTTAAGGAGACACAAATCCCTTACACCCACTAAGACCCAAATGAACCAATAGCGAAGAATTACGGACCACTATGACCTATTATGCCTCCATTAGAGCGAACAATGTGAAATCGTACTCAGTTTCACCCACTGAGTCCTATTATGAACAATTAGACTCGTTAAGGAGACACAAACCCATTATACCCACTAAGCCCAAAATGAACCAATAGTGAAACATTACGAACCACTATGACTCGTTATACCTCAATTAGAGCCAATAAGGTCAAATCGGACTCATCATGGCCCACTTAGTCTAATTATGAACAATGTGACTCCTTAAGGAGACACAAATCCATTATAGCCACCAAGATCAAAATGAACCACTAACGAAGCATTACGGACCACTATGACCCGTTATACTTCAATTAGAGGCAATAAGGTCAAATCGGACTCACTATGACCCACATAGTCGTATTACGAACAATTAGACACGTTAAGGGGACACAAACCTACTATACTCACTAAGACCAAATGAACCAATTATGAGCCATTACGGACCACTAAGATCCGTTATAAGTCAAGTAAGTTCAAATCAGACTCATTATACCCACTAAGACCAAGTTGAACCAATTACGAGCCATTACGGACCCCTTAGACGTTATTCCTCATTTAGGGCCAATAAGTTCAAATCAGGCTCATTTTGACCCACTTAGTCCCATTACGACCAATCAGGCTCATTAAGGAGACAAAAACCCATTATACCCATTAAGACCAAAATGAACTAATAGCGAAGAATTTCAGATCTCCATGACTCGTTATACCTCAATTAGAGCCCATAAAGTCCAATCGGGCTCATTATGACCCGCTTAGTCAAATTACGAACAATGAGACTTGGTAAGAAGACACAAAACCATTATACCCACTAAGACCAAAATGAACCAAAAACGAAGCATTATAGGCAACTATGATTCGTTATACGTCAATTAGAGCCAATAAAGTTAAATCGGACTCATTATGGCCCTCTTAGTCCTATTATTACCAATTAGACTCGGTAAGGAGACACAAACCCATTATACCCACTAAGACCAAAATGAACCAATTATGAGCCATTACGGATCACTTAGACCCGTTTTACCTCAATTAGAGCCAATAAGGTTAAATCAGACTCATTGTGACCCGCTTTGTCCCATTACGACCAATCAGGCTCAATAAGGAGACAAAAACCCTCAGTTTCCGCTCAAAAAATCCAATTATACCCACTAAGACCAAAATGACCCCATACCGAAACATTTCAGACCTTTATGACTCGTTATAACTCAATTAGAGGCAGTGAGGTCAAATCGGTTTCATTATAACCCACATACTCCTATTACGAACAATTAGACTCCTTAGGGAGAAACAAACACATTATACCCGCAAAGAAAAAAAATGAACCAATTATGAGCCATTACGGACAACTTACACCCGTTATACCTCAATTAGAGCCAATAAGGTCAAATTAGAGTCATTATTACCCACTTAGTCCCATTACGACCAATCATACCCACAAAGACCAAAATGACCCAATAGCTGCAGCATTTCGAACCACTATGACCCGTTATAGCTCAATTAGAGCCACTAAAGTCAAATCAGACTCTTTTAGACCCATTTAGTCCTAGTACGAAGAATAAGACTCGTTAAGGAGACACAAGCCAATTATACACACTAAGACCAAAATGATCCAATAACGAGCATTACAGATAACTACGACCCGTTATACCTCAATTGGAGCCAATAAGGTCAAATCGGACTCATTATGACCCACATAGTCCCATTACGGCTAATTAGACTCGTTACGGAGACACAAACCCATTATATGCACTAAGACCAAGATGAACCAGTTACGAGTCACAACCTACCACTTAGACCTGTTATACCTTATATTTAGAGCCAATAAGGTCAAATTAGGCTCATTTTGACCCACTTAGTCTCATCACGACCAATCAGACTTAATAAGGAGACGTAAACCCATTATATCCAATAAGACCAAAATGAACAAATACCGAAGCAATACAGACCATTATGGCCCGTTATACCTCAAATAGAGCCATTAAGGTCAAAGAGGACTCATTACGACCCACTTAGTCTAATTATGTACGATGAGACTTGTTAAGGAGACACAAATCCCTTACACCCACTAAGACCCAAATGAACCAATAGCGAAGAATTACGGACCACTATGACCTATTATGCCTCCATTAGAGCGAACAATGTGAAATCGTACTCAGTTTCACCCTCTGAGTCCTATTATGACCAATTAGACTCGTTAAGGAGACACAAACCCATTATACCCACTAAGCCCAAAATGAACCAATAGTGAAACATTACGAACCACTATGACTCGTTATACCTCAATTAGAGCCAATAAGGTCAAATCGGACTCATCATGGCCCACTTAGTCTAATTATGAACAATGTGACTCCTTAAGGAGACACAAATCCATTATAGCCACCAAGATCAAAATGAACCACTAACGAAGCATTACGGACCACTATGACCCGTTATACTTCAATTAGAGGCAATAAGGTCAAATCGGACTCACTATGACCCACATAGTCGTATTACGAACAATTAGACACGTTAAGGGGACACAAACCTACTATACTCACTAAGACCAAATGAACCAATTATGAGCCATTACGGACCACTAAGATCCGTTATAAGTCAAGTAAGTTCAAATCAGACTCATTATACCCACTAAGACCAAGTTGAACCAATTACGAGCCATTACGGACCCCTTAGACGTTATTCCTCATTTAGGGCCAATAGCTTCAAATCAGGCTCATTTTGACCCACTTAGTCCCATTACGACCAATCAGGCTCATTAAGGAGACAAAAACCCATTATACCCATTAAGACCAAAATGAACTAATAGCGAAGAATTTCAGATCTCCATGACTCGTTATACCTCAATTAGAGCCCATAAAGTCCAATCGGGCTCATTATGACCCGCTTAGTCAAATTACGAACAATGAGACTTGGTAAGAAGACACAAAACCATTATACCCACTAAGACCAAAATGAACCAAAAACGAAGCATTATAGGCAACTATGATTCGTTATACCTCAATTAGAGCCAATAAAGTTAAATCGGACTCATTATGGCCCTCTTAGTCCTATTATTACCAATTAGACTCGGTAAGGAGACACAAACCCATTATACCCACTAAGACCAAAATGAACCAATTATGAGCCATTACGGATCACTTAGACCCGTTTTACCTCAATTAGAGCCAATAAGGTTAAATCAGACTCATTGTGACCCGCTTTGTCCCATTACGACCAATCAGGCTCAATAAGGAGACAAAAACCCTCAGTTTCCGCTCAAAAAATCCAATTATACCCACTAAGACCAAAATGACCCCATACCGAAACATTTCAGACCTTTATGACTCATTATAACTCAATTAGAGGCAGTGAGGTCAAATCGGTTTCATTATAACCCACATACTCCTATTACGAACAATTAGACTCCTTAGGGAGACACAAACACATTTTACCCGCAAAGAAAAAAAATGAACCAATTATGAGCCATTACGGACAACTTACACCCGTTATACCTCAATTAGAGCCAATAAGGTCAAATTAGAGTCATTATTACCCACTTAGTCCCATTACGACCAATCATACCCACAAAGACCAAAATGACCCAATAGCTGCAGCATTTCGAACCACTATGACCCGTTATAGCTCAATTAGAGCCACTAAAGTCAAATCAGACTCTTTTAGACCCATTTAATCCTAGTACGAAGAATAAGACTCGTTAAGGAGACACAAGCCAATTATACACACTAAGACCAAAATGATCCAATAACGAGCATTACAGATAACTACGACCCGTTATACCTCAATTGGAGCCAATAACGTCAAATCGGACTCATTATGACCCACATAGTCCCACTACGGCTAATTAGACTCGTTACGGAGACACAAATCCATTATATGCACTAAGACCAAGATGAACCAGTTACGAGTCACAACCTACCACTTAGACCTGTTATACCTTATATTTAGAGCCAATAAGGTCAAATTAGGCTCATTTTGACCCACTTAGTCTCATCACGACCAATCAGACTTAATAAAGAGACGTAAACCCATTATATCCAATAAGACCTAAATTTTCCAATACCGAAGCAATACAGACCATTATGGCCCGTTATACCTCAAATAGAGCCATTAAGGTCAAATAGGACTCATTACGACCCACTTAGTCTAATTATGTACGATGAGACTTGTTAAGGAGACACAAATCCCTTACACCCACTAAGACCCAAATGAACCAATAGCGAAGAATTACGGACCACTATGACCTATTATGCCTCCATTAGAGTGAACAATGTGAAATCGTACTCAGTTTCACCCACTGAGTCCTATTATGACCAATTAGACTCGTTAAGGAGACACAAACCCATTATACCCACTAAGCCCAGAATGAACCAATAGTGAAACATTACGAACCACTATGACTCGTTATACCTCAGTTAGAGCCAATAAGGTCAAATCGGACTCATCTTGGCCCACTTAGTCTAATTATGAACAATGTGAATCCTTAAGGAGACACAAATCCATTATAGCCACCAAGATCAAAATGAACCACTAACGAAGCATTACGGACCACTATGACCCGTTATACTTCAATTAGAGGCAATAAGGTCAAATCGGACTCACTATGACCCACATAGTCGTATTACGAACAATTAGACACGTTAAGGGGACACAAACCTATTATACTCACTAAGACCAAATGAACCAATTATGTATGAGCCATTACGGACCACTAAGATCCGTTATAAGTCAAGTAAGTTCAAATCAGACTCATTATACCCACTAAGACCAAGTTGAACCAATTACGAGCCATTACGGACCCCTTAGACGTTATTCCTTATTTAGGGCCAATAAGTTCAAATCAGTCTCATTTTGACCCACTTAGTCGCATTACGACCAATCAGGCTCATTAAGGAGACAAAAACCCATTATACCCATTAAGACCAAAATGAACTAATAGCGAAGAATTTCAGATCTCCATGACTCGTTATACCTCAATTAGAGCCCATAAAGTCCAATCGGGCTCATTATGACCCACTTAGTCAAATTACGAACAATGAGACTTGGTAAGAAGACACAAAACCATTATACCCACTAAGACCAAAATGAACCAAAAAGCGAACCATTATAGGCAACTATGATTCGTTATACCTCAATTAGAGCCAATAAAGTTAAATCGGACTCATTATGGCCCACTTAGTCCTATTATTACCAATTAGACTCGGTAAGGAGACACAAACCCATTATACCCACTAAGACCAAAATGAACCAATTATGAGCCATTACGGATCACTTAGACCCGTTTTACCTCAATTAGAGCCAACAAGGTTAAATCAGACTCATTGTGACCCGCTTTGTCCCACTACGACCAATCAGGCTCAATAAGGAGACAAAAACCCTCAGTTTCCGCTGAAAAAATCCAATTATACCCACTAAGACCAAAATGACCCCATAGCGAAGCATTTCAGACCTTTATGACTCGTTATAACTCAATTAGAGGCAGTGAGGTCAAATCGGTTTCATTATAACCCACATACTTCTATTACGAACAATTAGACTCCTTAGGGAGACACAAACACATTATACCCGCAAAGAAAAAAAATGAACCAATTATGAGCCATTACGGACAACTTACACCCGTTATACCTCAATTAGAGCCAATAAGGTCAAATTAGAGTCATTATTACCCACTTAGTCCCATTACGACCAATCATACCCACAAAGACCAAAATGACCCAATAGTTGCAGCATTTCGAACCACTATGACCCGTTATAGCTCAATTAGAGCCACTAAAGTCAAATCAGACTCTTCTAGACCCATTTAGTCCTAGTACGAAGAATAAGACTCGTTAAGGAGACACAAGCCAATTATACACACTAAGACCAAAATGATCCAATAACGAGCATTAAAGGTAACTACGACCCGTTATACCTCAATTGGAGACAATAAGGTCAAATCGGACTCATTATGACCCACATAGTCCCATTACGGCTAATTAGACTCGTTACGGAGACACAAATCCATTATATGCACTAAGACCAAGATGAACCAGTTACGAGTCACAACCTACCACTTAGACCTGTTATACCTTATATTTAGAGCCAATAAGGTCAAATTAGGCTCATTTTGACCCACTTAGTCTCATCACGACCAATCAGACTTAATAAAGAGACGTAAACCCATTATATCCAATAAGACCTAAATTTTCCAATACCGAAGCAATACAGACCATTATGGCCCGTTATACCTCAAATAGAGCCATTAAGGTCAAATAGGACTCATTACGACCCACTTAGTCTAATTATGTACGATGAGACTTGTTAAGGAGACACAAATCCCTTACACCCACTAAGACCCAAATGAACCAATAGCGAAGAATTACGGACCACTATGACCTATTATGCCTCCATTAGAGTGAACAATGTGAAATCGTACTCAGTTTCACCCACTGAGTCCTATTATGACCAATTAGACTCGTTAAGGAGACACAAACCCATTATACCCACTAAGCCCAGAATGAACCAATAGTGAAACATTACGAACCACTATGACTCGTTATACCTCAGTTAGAGCCAATAAGGTCAAATCGGACTCATCTTAGCCCACTTAGTCTAATTATGAACAATGTGAATCCTTAAGGAGACACAAATCCATTATAGCCACCAAGATCAAAATGAACCACTAACGAAGCATTACGGACCACTATGACCCGTTATACTTCAATTAGAGGCAATAAGGTCAAATCGGACTCACTATGACCCACATAGTCGTATTACGAACAATTAGACACGTTAAGGGGACACAAACCTATTATACTCACTAAGACCAAATGAACCAATTATGTATGAGCCATTACGGACCACTAAGATCCGTTATAAGTCAAGTAAGTTCAAATCAGACTCATTATACCCACTAAGACCAAGTTGAACCAATTACGAGCCATTACGGACCCCTTAGACGTTATTCCTTATTTAGGGCCAATAAGTTCAAATCAGTCTCATTTTGACCCACTTAGTCGCATTACGACCAATCAGGCTCATTAAGGAGACAAAAACCCATTATACCCATTAAGACCAAAATGAACTAATAGCGAAGAATTTCAGATCTCCATGACTCGTTATACCTCAATTAGAGCCCATAAAGTCCAATCGGGCTCATTATGACCCACTTAGTCAAATTACGAACAATGAGACTTGGTAAGAAGACACAAAACCATTATACCCACTAAGACCAAAATGAACCAAAAAGCGAACCATTATAGGCAACTATGATTCGTTATACCTCAATTAGAGCCAATAAAGTTAAATCGGACTCATTATGGCCCACTTAGTCCTATTATTACCAATTAGACTCGGTAAGGAGACACAAACCCATTATACCCACTAAGACCAAAATGAACCAATTATGAGCCATTACGGATCACTTAGACCCGTTTTACCTCAATTAGAGCCAACAAGGTTAAATCAGACTCATTGTGACCCGCTTTGTCCCACTACGACCAATCAGGCTCAATAAGGAGACAAAAACCCTCAGTTTCCGCTGAAAAAATCCAATTATACCCACTAAGACCAAAATGACCCCATAGCGAAGCATTTCAGACCTTTATGACTCGTTATAACTCAATTAGAGGCAGTGAGGTCAAATCGGTTTCATTATAACCCACATACTTCTATTACGAACAATTAGACTCCTTAGGGAGACACAAACACATTATACCCGCAAAGAAAAAAAATGAACCAATTATGAGCCATTACGGACAACTTACACCCGTTATACCTCAATTAGAGCCAATAAGGTCAAATTAGAGTCATTATTACCCACTTAGTCCCATTACGACCAATCATACCCACAAAGACCAAAATGACCCAATAGTTGCAGCATTTCGAACCACTATGACCCGTTATAGCTCAATTAGAGCCACTAAAGTCAAATCAGACTCTTCTAGACCCATTTAGTCCTAGTACGAAGAATAAGACTCGTTAAGGAGACACAAGCCAATTATACACACTAAGACCAAAATGATCCAATAACGAGCATTAAAGGTAACTACGACCCGTTATACCTCAATTGGAGACAATAAGGTCAAATCGGACTCATTATGACCCACATAGTCCCATTACGGCTAATTAGACTCGTTACGGAGACACAAATCCATTATATGCACTAAGACCAAGATGAACCAGTTACGAGTCACAACCTACCACTTAGACCTGTTATACCTTATATTTAGAGCCAATAAGGTCAAATTAGGCTCATTTTGACCCACTTAGTCTCATCACGACCAATCAGACTTAATAAGGAGTCATAAACCCATTATATCCAATAAGACCAAAATGAACAAATACCGAAGCAATACAGACCATTATGGCCCGTTATACCTCAAATAGAGCCATTAAGGTCAAATAGGACTCATTACGACCCACTTAGTCTAATTATGTACGATGAGACTTGTTAAGGAGACACAAATCCCTTACACCCACTAAGACCCAAATGAACCAATAGCGAAGAATTACGGACCACTATGACCTATTATGCCTCCATTAGAGTGAACAATGTGAAATCGTACTCAGTTTCACCCACTGAGTCCTATTATGACCAATTAGACTCGTTAAGGAGACACAAACCCATTATACCCACTAAGCCCAGAATGAACCAATAGTGAAACATTACGAACCACTATGACTCGTTATACCTCAGTTAGAGCCAATAAGGTCAAATCGGACTCATCTTGGCCCACTTAGTCTAATTATGAACAATGTGAATCCTTAAGGAGACACAAATCCATTATAGCCACCAAGATCAAAATGAACCACTAACGAAGCATTACGGACCACTATGACCCGTTATACTTCAATTAGAGGCAATAAGGTCAAATCGGACTCACTATGACCCACATAGTCGTATTACGAACAATTAGACACGTTAAGGGGACACAAACCTATTATACTCACTAAGACCAAATGAACCAATTATGTATGAGCCATTACGGACCACTAAGATCCGTTATAAGTCAAGTAAGTTCAAATCAGACTCATTATACCCACTAAGACCAAGTTGAACCAATTACGAGCCATTACGGACCCCTTAGACGTTATTCCTTATTTAGGGCCAATAAGTTCAAATCAGTCTCATTTTGACCCACTTAGTCGCATTACGACCAATCAGGCTCATTAAGGAGACAAAAACCCATTATACCCATTAAGACCAAAATGAACTAATAGCGAAGAATTTCAGATCTCCATGACTCGTTATACCTCAATTAGAGCCCATAAAGTCCAATCGGGCTCATTATGACCCACTTAGTCAAATTACGAACAATGAGACTTGGTAAGAAGACACAAAACCATTATACCCACTAAGACCAAAATGAACCAAAAAGCGAACCATTATAGGCAACTATGATTCGTTATACCTCAATTAGAGCCAATAAAGTTAAATCGGACTCATTATGGCCCACTTAGTCCTATTATTACCAATTAGACTCGGTAAGGAGACACAAACCCATTATACCCACTAAGACCAAAATGAACCAATTATGAGCCATTACGGATCACTTAGACCCGTTTTACCTCAATTAGAGCCAACAAGGTTAAATCAGACTCATTGTGACCCGCTTTGTCCCACTACGACCAATCAGGCTCAATAAGGAGACAAAAACCCTCAGTTTCCGCTGAAAAAATCCAATTATACCCACTAAGACCAAAATGACCCCATAGCGAAGCATTTCAGACCTTTATGACTCGTTATAACTCAATTAGAGGCAGTGAGGTCAAATCGGTTTCATTATAACCCACATACTTCTATTACGAACAATTAGACTCCTTAGGGAGACACAAACACATTATACCCGCAAAGAAAAAAAATGAACCAATTATGAGCCATTACGGACAACTTACACCCGTTATACCTCAATTAGAGCCAATAAGGTCAAATTAGAGTCATTATTACCCACTTAGTCCCATTACGACCAATCATACCCACAAAGACCAAAATGACCCAATAGTTGCAGCATTTCGAACCACTATGACCCGTTATAGCTCAATTAGAGCCACTAAAGTCAAATCAGACTCTTCTAGACCCATTTAGTCCTAGTACGAAGAATAAGACTCGTTAAGGAGACACAAGCCAATTATACACACTAAGACCAAAATGATCCAATAACGAGCATTAAAGGTAACTACGACCCGTTATACCTCAATTGGAGACAATAAGGTCAAATCGGACTCATTATGACCCACATAGTCCCATTACGGCTAATTAGACTCGTTACGGAGACACAAATCCATTATATGCACTAAGACCAAGATGAACCAGTTACGAGTCACAACCTACCACTTAGACCTGTTATACCTTATATTTAGAGCCAATAAGGTCAAATTAGGCTCATTTTGACCCACTTAGTCTCATCACGACCAATCAGACTTAATAAGGAGTCATAAACCCATTATATCCAATAAGACCAAAATGAACAAATACCGAAGCAATACAGACCATTATGGCCCGTTATACCTCAAATAGAGCCATTAAGGTCAAATAGGACTCATTACGACCCACTTAGTCTAATTATGTACGATGAGACTTGTTAAGGAGACACAAATCCCTTACACCCACTAAGACCCAAATGAACCAATAGCGAAGAATTACGGACCACTATGACCCATTATGCCTCCATTAGAGCGAACAATGTGAAATCGTACTCAGTTTCACCCACTGAGTCCTATTATGACCAATTAGACTCGTTAAGGAGACACAAACCCATTATACCCACTAAGCCCAAAATGAACCAATAGTGAAACATTACGAACCACTATGACTCGTTATACCTCAATTAGAGCCAATAAGGTCAAATCGGACTCATCATGGCCCACTTAGTTTAATTATGAACAATGCGACTCCTTAAGGAGACACAAATCCATTATAGCCACCAAGATCAAAATGAACCACTAACGAAGCATTACGGACCACTATGACCCGTTATACTTTAATTAGAGGCAATAAGGTCAAATCGGACTCACTATGACCCACATAGTCGTATTACGAACAATTAGACACGTTAAGGGGACACAAACCTATTATACTCACTAAGACCAAATGAACCAATTATGTATGAGCCATTACGGACCACTAAGATCCGTTATAAGTCAAGTAAGTTCAAATCAGACTCATTATACCCACTAAGACCAAGTTGAACCAATTACGAGCCATTACGGACCCCTTAGACGTTATTCCTCATTTAGGGCCAATAAGTTCAAATCAGTCTCATTTTGACCCACTTAGTCGCATTACGACCAATCAGGCTCATTAAGGAGACAAAAACCCATTATACCCATTAAGACCAAAATGAACTAATAGCGAAGAATTTCAGATCTCCATGACTCGTTATACCTCAATTAGAGCCCATAAAGTCCAATCGGGCTCATTATGACCCACTTAGTCAAATTACGAACAATGAGACTTGGTAAGAAGACACAAAACCATTATACCCACTAAGACCAAAATGAACCAAAAAGCGAACCATTATAGGCAACTATGATTCGTTATACATCAATTAGAGCCAATAAAGTTAAATCGGACTCATTATGGCCCACTTAGTCCTATTATTACCAATTAGACTCGATAAGGAGACACAAACCCATTATACCCACTAAGACCAAAATGAACCAATTATGAGCCATTACGGATCACTTAGACCCGTTTTACCTCAATTAGAGCCAATAAGGTTAAATCAGACTCATTGTGACCCGCTTTGTCCCATTACGACCAATCAGGCTCCATAAGGAGACAAAAACCCTCAGTTTCCGCTCAAAAAATCCAATTATACTCACTAAGACCAAAATGACCCCATAGCGAAGCATTTTAGACCTTTATGACTCGTTATAACTCAATTAGAGGAAGTGAGGTCAAATCGGTTTCATTATAACCCACATACTCCTATTACGAACAATTAGACTCCTTAGGGAGACACAAACACATTATACCCGCAAAGAAAAAAAATGAACCAATTATGAGCCATTACGGACAACTTACACCCGTTATACCTCAATTAGAGCCAATAAGGTCAAATTAGAGTCATTATTACCCACTTAGTCCCATTACGACCAATCATACCCACAAAGACCAAAATGACCCAATAGCTGCAGCATTTCGAACCACTATGACCCGTTATAGCTCAATTAGAGCCACTAACGTCAAATCAGACTCTTTTAGACCCATTTAGTCCTAGTACGAAGAATAAGACTCGTTAAGGAGACACAAGCCAATTATACACACTAAGACCAAAATGATCCAATAACGAGCATTACAGATAACTACGACCCGTTATACCTCAATTGGAGCCAATAAAGTCAAATCGGACTCATTATGACCCACATAGTCCCATTACGGCTAATTAGACTCGTTACGGAGACACAAACCCATTATATGCACTAAGACCAAGATGAACCAGTTACGAGTCACAACCTACCACTTAGACCTGTTATACCTTATATTTAGAGCCAATAAGGTCAAATTAGGCTCATTTTGACCCACTTAGTCTCATCACGACCAATCAGACTTAATAAGGAGACGTAAACCCATTATATCCAATAAGACCAAAATGAACAAATACCGAAGCAATACAGACCATTATGGCCCGTTATACCTCAAATAGAGCCATTAAGGTCAAATAGGACTCATTACGACCCACTTAGTCTAATTATGTACGATGAGACTTGTTAAGGAGACACAAATCCCTTACACCCACTAAGACCCAAATGAACCAATAGCGAAGAATTACGGACCACTATGACCCATTATGCCTCCATTAGAGCGAACAATGTGAAATCGTACTCAGTTTCACCCACTGAGTCCTATTATGACCAATTAGACTCGTTAAGGAGACACAAACCCATTATACCCACTAAGCCCAAAATGAACCAATAGTGAAACATTACGAACCACTATGACTCGTTATACCTCAATTAGAGCCAATAAGGTCAAATCGGACTCATCATGGCCCACTTAGTCTAATTATGAACAATGTGACTCCTTAAGGAGACACAAATCCATTATAGCCACCAAGATCAAAATGAACCACTAACGAAGCATTACGGACCACTATGACCCGTTATACTTTAATTAGAGGCAATAAGGTCAAATCGGACTCACTATGACCCACATAGTCGTATTACGAACAATTAGACACGTTAAGGGGACACAAACCTATTAAACTCACTAAGACCAAATGAACCAATTATGTATGAGCCATTACGGACCACTAAGATCCGTTATAAGTCAAGTAAGTTCAAATCAGACTCATTATACCTACTAAGACCAAGTTGAACCAATTACGAGCCATTACGGACCCCTTAGACGTTATTCCTCATTTAGGGCCAATAAGTTCAAATCAGTCTCATTTTGACCCACTTAGTCGCATTACGACCAATCAGGCTCATTAAGGAGACAAAAACCCATTATACCCATTAAGACCAAAATGAACTAATAGCGAAGAATTTCAGATCTCCATGACTCGTTATACCTCAATTAGAGCCCATAAAGTCCAATCGGGCTCATGATGACCCACTTAGTCAAATTACGAACAATGAGACTTGGTAAGAAGACACAAAACCATTATACCCACTAAGACCAAAATGAACCAAAAAGCGAACCATTATAGGCAACTATGATTCGTTATACCTCAATTAGAGCCAATAAAGTTAAATCGGACTCATTATGGCCCACTTAGTCCTATTATTACCAATTAGACTCGGTAAGGAGACACAAACCCATTATACCCACTAAGACCAAAATGAACCAATTATGAGCCATTACGGATCACTTAGACCCGTTTTACCTCAATTAGAGCCAATAAGGTTAAATCAGACTCATTGTGACCCGCTTTGTCCCATTACGACCAATCAGGCTCAATAAGGAGACACAAACCCTTAGTTTCCGCTCAAAAAATCCAATTATACCCACTAAGACCAAAATGACCCCATAGCGACGCATTTTAGACCTTTATGACTCGTTATAACTCAATTAGAGGAAGTGAGGTCAAATCGGTTTCATTATAACCCACATACTCCTATTACGAACAATTAGACTCCTTAGGGAGACACAAACACATTATACCCGCAAAGAAAAAAAATGAACCAATTATGAGCCATTACGGACAACTTACACCCGTTATACCTCAATTAGAGCCAATAAGGTCAAATTAGAGTCATTATTACCCACTTAGTCCCATTACGACCAATCATACCCACAAAGACCAAAATGACCCAATAGCTGCAGCATTTCGAACCACTATGACCCGTTATAGCTCAATTAGAGCCACTAACGTCAAATCAGACTCTTTTAGACCCATTTAGTCCTAGTACGAAGAATAAGACTCGTTAAGGAGACACAAGCCAATTATACACACTAAGACCAAAATGATCCAATAACGAGCATTACAGATAACTACGACCCGTTATACCTCAATTGGAGCCAATAAAGTCAAATCGGACTCATTATGACCCACATAGTCCCATTACGGCTAATTAGACTCGTTACGGAGACACAAACCCATTATATGCACTAAGACCAAGATGAACCAGTTACGAGTCACAACCTACCACTTAGACCTGTTATACCTTATATTTAGAGCCAATAAGGTCAAATTAGGCTCATTTTGACCCACTTAGTCTCATCACGACCAATCAGACTTAATAAGGAGACGTAAACCCATTATATCCAATAAGACCAAAATGAACAAATACCGAAGCAATACAGACCATTATGGCCCGTTATACCTCAAATAGAGCCATTAAGGTCAAATAGGACTCATTACGACCCACTTAGTCTAATTATGTACGATGAGACTTGTTAAGGAGACACAAATCCCTTACACCCACTAAGACCCAAATGAACCAATAGCGAAGAATTACGGACCACTATGACCCATTATGCCTCCATTAGAGCGAACAATGTGAAATCGTACTCAGTTTCACCCACTGAGTCCTATTATGACCAATTAGACTCGTTAAGGAGACACAAACCCATTATACCCACTAAGCCCAAAATGAACCAATAGTGAAACATTACGAACCACTATGACTCGTTATACCTCAATTAGAGCCAATAAGGTCAAATCGGACTCATCATGGCCCACTTAGTCTAATTATGAACAATGTGACTCCTTAAGGAGACACAAATCCATTATAGCCACCAAGATCAAAATGAACCACTAACGAAGCATTACGGACCACTATGACCCGTTATACTTTAATTAGAGGCAATAAGGTCAAATCGGACTCACTATGACCCACATAGTCGTATTACGAACAATTAGACACGTTAAGGGGACACAAACCTATTAAACTCACTAAGACCAAATGAACCAATTATGTATGAGCCATTACGGACCACTAAGATCCGTTATAAGTCAAGTAAGTTCAAATCAGACTCATTATACCTACTAAGACCAAGTTGAACCAATTACGAGCCATTACGGACCCCTTAGACGTTATTCCTCATTTAGGGCCAATAAGTTCAAATCAGTCTCATTTTGACCCACTTAGTCGCATTACGACCAATCAGGCTCATTAAGGAGACAAAAACCCATTATACCCATTAAGACCAAAATGAACTAATAGCGAAGAATTTCAGATCTCCATGACTCGTTATACCTCAATTAGAGCCCATAAAGTCCAATCGGGCTCATTATGACCTACTTAGTCAAATTACGAACAATGAGACTTGGTAAGAAGACACAAAACCATTATACCCACTAAGACCAAAATGAACCAAAAAGCGAACCATTATAGGCAACTATGATTCGTTATACCTCAATTAGAGCCAATAAAGTTAAATAGGACTCATTATGGCCCACTTAGTCCTATTATTACCAATTAGACTCGGTAAGGAGACACAAATCCATTATACCTACTAAGACCAAAATGAACCAATTATGAGCCATTACGGATCACTTAGACCCGTTTTACCTCAATTAGAGCCAATAAGGTTAAATCAGACTCATTGTGACCCGCTTTGTCCCATTACGACCAATCAGGCTCAATAAGGAGACAAAAACCCTCAGTTTCCGCTCAAAAAATCCAATTATACCCACTAAGACCAAAATGACCCCATAGCGAAGCATTTCAGACCTTTATGACTCGTTATAACTCAATTAGAGGCAGTGAGGTCAAATCGGTTTCATTATAACCCACATACTCCTATTACGAACAATTAGACTCCTTAGGGAGACACAAACACATTTTACCCGCAAAGAAAAAAAATGAACCAATTATGAGCCATTACGGACAACTTACACCCGTTATACCTCAATTAGAGCCAATAAGGTCAAATTAGAGTCATTATTACCCACTTAGTCCCATTACGACCAATCATACCCACAAAGACCAGAATGACCCAATAGCTGTAGCATTTCGAACCACTATGACCCGTTATAGCTCAATTAGAGCCACTAAAGTAAAATCAGACTCTTTTAGACCCATTTAGTCCTAGTACGAAGAATAAGACTCGTTAAGGAGACACAAGCCAATTATACACACTAAGACCAAAATGATCCAATAACGAGCATTACAGATAACTACGACCCGTTATACCTCAATTGGAGCCAATAAGGTCAAATCGGACTCATTATGACCCACATAGTCCCATTACGGCTAATTAGACTCGTTACGGAGACACAAATCCATTATATGCACTAAGACCAAGATGAACCAGTTACGAGTCACAACCTACCACTTAGACCTGTTATACCTTATATTTAGAGCCAATAAGGTCAAATTAGGCTCATTTTGACCCACTTAGTCTCATCACGGCCAATCAGACTTAATAAGGAGACGTAAACCCATAGCTGATACGACCCAACATGTAAAAGATGACCAACGACTTGGTTTTCTAAATTTGAATGAATCACTTATGATTGATACGAGTGACAGAAGTTGTTTGAAGATTCTTTCAATGGAGTTAAGACCCAAACTCAACTTGTGAGAGAGAACCTTAACTAAAACTCCACCCTTCAAATGACTTATGGATTAAGAACCTTAGTTATGTGAACTAAGACCCTTAAATGACAATAAGTAAATGAAGAACGAAAGCTAAAGACGCCACACTCAAGGGAAATCAAACCCCGAATGATAAGTCTAAAGGAAATTACAAAGCCTAACTTTGTAGATTCCAAACAAGTTCACAAGAGAACAAATATGTAAAGGAATAAACCTCTCAATATATTTCAAGAAAAGATGATCTTACAATGAGAACAAATCCTCCTATTTATAGATGAAGAGGATGGCAAAGAAAAAGGCTTAATTAACTATCTTAGACTTTCAAACTATCCATCTTTAAAGTAGCATTCAAAATAGCACTAAATTCAAAACTATATAATTAATTGTTTTTAACTTTCTAGAATTATTTATCATGGGCTCCATCTTTGATCAACAAAATAGTCATGATCTTGGGCTTGACTTCTTGTAACTTGGACTCTTCTTGGGCTTGGGTTTCTTTGATAAATTGATTGAGGCCCTCCTTCATTCTTTTGCTTCTAGCTCTTGTCATGGGCCCAACCATGTACTCAAAAGCATTTTCTGATGATGATTGCTTGAAACCATCCTTGTGAAAATTTAATTCATGCTCCTCGTTTTTCCTTCTTTGGTCCCCATCATTCCCTCCCTCTTCGGCATGATTCGTCCTCGAATCAACACCTTCATCAAAAACAAAAGGAGATAGATCAGTAACATTAAAAGTAGCACTTATACCATACTCACCCGGAAGATCTAACTTGTAGGCATTATCATTGATACGCTCCATGACTTGAAACGGGACATCTCCACGAGGGTGTAATTTCGTTTTTCTAGATGCAGGGAACCTTTCTTTTCTTAGGTGAACCCAAACCCAATCTCCTGGTTTAAAAACGACATGCTTACGCCCTTTGTTAGCTTGTTTGGCGTATTGCTTTGTCTTCTTCTCAATGTTCTCACGAACCTTTTCATGAAGACGTTTTACTGCATTGGCTTTCTTTTCACCATCCAAGCTAACTTGTTCCTTTAATGGCAAAGGAGACAAATCCAAAGGAGTAAGAGGGTTAAAACCATAGACAATTTCGAAAGGGGAAAAGTTGGTTGATGAATGAACAACCCTATTATAAGCAAATTCAGCTATGGGAAGGCATTCTTCCCAGCCTCTCAAATTACTCTTAATAACAGCCCTTAAAAGTGACCCCAAAGTACGATTGGTCACTTCTGTTTGACCATCGGTTTGAGGGTGACTAGTCGTAGAAAAGAGCAATTTAGTGCCTAATTTGCACCACAAAGTCTTCCAAAAATAGCTTAGAAACTTCACATCTCTATCACTCACAACGCTCCATGGAACTCCATGAAGACGCACAATTTCTTTAAAGAACAAATTGGCGATATTCTTCGCATCGTCCGTTTTCCTACATGCAACAAAATGAGCCATTTTAGAAAAACGATCGACTATGACAAAAATAGAATCCATACCTCGTTGAGTTCTTGGTAAACCCAACACAAAATCCATCGAGATGTCAACCCAAGGTGAGGTTGGAATTGGGAGTGGCGTGTATAATCCATGAGGATTGGATTTGGATTTTGCCTTTTTACACTCAACACACCTTTCACAAATACGAGTAACATCTCGTTTCATCCCAGGCCAATAAAAATGTTCAACCAATATATCCAAAGTTTTGTGAACACCAAAATGTCCCATCAAACCTCCACTATGTGCTTCTCGAACTAGTAACTCACGCAATGAACACTTTGGCACACATAGTTTTGACTCCTTGAACAAAAAACCTTCATGTTTGAAAAACTTATTAAATGCAACTTGTTCACATGCACCAAATACCCCCGAAAAATCAGGGTCACTATCATACAAATCTTTGATGAACTCAAAACCCATCAATTTAGTACCAAGTGTCGTGAGAAGAGCATGTCTACGAGACAATGCGTCAGCGACAATGTTCTCTTTTCCTTGTTTGTACTTAATGACATAAGGAAAAGTTTCAATGAACGCAACCCATCTAGCATGCCTTTTGTTCAACCTACTTTGTGCTTTAATGTGCTTTAGTGATCCATGATCAGTGTGAATAATGAACTCCCTAGGCATCAAATAATGTTGCCAAGTTTCTAAAGCACGCACAACAACATAACAACTCTTTGTCATAAGTAGGATAATTCAAATGAGCTCCTTTCAACTTCTCACTAAAGTATGCAATAGGGTGCCTTTCTTGCATTAAAACGGCGCCTATTCCTATACCAGATGCATCACATTCAACTTCAAAACTCTTTCCAAAAGCAGGCAATGCAAGTACGGGTGCAGTTGTTAAATCAAGTTTAAGTCTATTAAATGCCTCATCTTGAGAAGGACCCCATTCAAACTTCACATTATTTTTGACCAAATCATTTAAAGGGGCAACCTTTGTTGAGAAATCTCTGACAAACCTCCTGTAAAAACTAGCCAAGCCATGAAAAGATCTCACCTCGGAGGGATTTGTAGGAGTCGGCCAATCCTTGATGGCTTTCACTTTCTCATCATCCACTTGAATACCTTGTGCACTCACTACAAAACCAAGAAATACAACTTTGTGCACACAAAAGGTACACTTTTTCATATTAGCATAAAGTTTCTCAGCTCTTAAGGTACTTAACACAACTTGCACATGTTCACGATGTTCAATCAAGTTCTTACTATAAATAAGAATATCATCAAAATAAACAACCACAAACTTGCCAATAAATTCCCTAAGCACATGGTTCATCAATCTCATGAACGTGCTTGGTGCATTAGTTAAGCCAAATGGCATTACTAACCACTCATACAAACCAAACTTAGTTTTAAAGGCAGTTTTCCATTCATCACCCTCTTTAACACGAATTTGGTGATAACCAGATTTAAGATCAATTTTTGAAAACAAAGTAGCTCCATGCAAATCATCAAGCATGTCATCAAGTCTTGGAATAGGATGTCGATATTTAATAGTAATCTTATTGATTGCCCTACAATCGACACACATACGCCAAGAACCATCTTTTTTAGGAACGAGAATTTCCGGAACAACACATGGGCTTAAGGATTCTTGAATTTGACCTCTTGCCAACAGTTCATCCACTTGCCTTCTCAACTCCTTTGTCCCCTCCGGGTTCGCACGATAAGCTGGTCTATTTGGAATGATGGCCCCCGGTATCAAATCGACTTGATGCTCAATCCCTCTAATAGGGGGAAGTCCATTAGGAAGTTCTTCAGGAAAAACATCCTCAAAATCCTGCAACATTGAGACAAACTCCAAAGGCAAATGGTTAGGTAATTCTTGTGGAACAGGAGAATGATCTTGGAAAACAAGTAAAATCACACTCTTACGAGTGTTGAAAGCCCTATCCAAATCTCTCATTGTAGCAAAGAAGTTATTGCCTTTTTCTCCTCCCAACTTCGGCTTTTCACTCGACTCACTATTTTCTACCACATCTGACTTGTCTTTTTTTGTGTTTTCTACTTGCTTACCTTTACTTGGCTTTTGTAGCTCTCTCAATTTTTGCCTTTTCTCTCTCTCAACTTTCATCTGCTTATTACAGTCATACACCTGTTGTGGGGAAAGGGGAACAAGAATAATAGTTTTCCGATCCATTACAAATGAATATTTATTTGTGAAACCATCATGAGTAGCCCTCCTATCAAACTCCCATGGCCTTCCCAAAAGCATATGACTTGCATCCATCGGAACCACATCACATAACACCTCATCCATATACTTGCCAATCGAGAATGTGACACGCACCTGTTTTGTTACCTTTATCTCTCCACAATTACTCAACCATTGAAGTTTATATGGTGAATGATGCTTCAAAGTAGGAAGATGCAGATTCTCAACTAGGTAAGTACTAGCAACATTAGTGCAACTCCCACCATCAATAATGATTAAACATACCTTATCTTTGATACGACCCTTCATATGAAAAATGTTGTGTCTTTGTTGTTGCTCCTCTTCAATCCTAACTTGTGCATTCAAAGCACGAACATTCACGAAACATTGGCCATCTTCAGCCTCAAACTCCTCTTCATAGCCTTCTTCAGATAGGGGTGCCTCATCGTGGTTGTCTTCTTCTTTATCACTGGAACTAGCGTAAGAACCATCCTCTTGAATGGTCATCACACGTGAATTGGGACATTGTGAAGCAATATGGCCTTTTCCCAAACACTTAAAACAAGTAACTCTCCTAGCAGGAGTAGATGAATTAGAAGCCAAACTATTAGAGCTTGAAGTGTTATTAGATACCTTCGAAGAAGTTGTATTGTTGGACTTCTTTCCATCATCTTTCTTCCATGAGGTGCTTGGTCCTCCTTTCCATGAAGAGTTATGATTGTTGGAACGTCGTGGCTCCAAATTCTTTTTTTTTAATTGCTTCTCAATCATTTCAGCTTTATGAAGCATCTCCTCCATATCCACGTAATGTTGTAGTTCCACAACATCAGCAATTGGTTTATTCAAGCCACCAAGAAACCGCGCCATAGTTGCTTCCTCGTCCTCCACAACATTTGCCCTTATAATTGCCATTTCCATCTCTTTGTAATAGTCTTCAACACTTTTGGAACCCTGGGTAATACCTTGGAGCCTTTTAAATAAATCACGATAATAGTGGGAAGGAACAAACCTCTTTTTCATAATTGTTTTCATTTGTCTCCATGTGGTAATTGGTTGTTCTCCATCTCGCCTTCTTATAGCTTGCAATTGATCCCACCAAGTCAGTGCATATCCAGAAAACTCAAGGGCAACAAGTTTTACCTTCTTCACTTCCGAATAGTTGTGCACTTCAAAGATCCTTTCAACTTTCGTTTCCCACTCTAAATAAGCCTCTGGATCACTTTTCCCTTTGAACTCCGGGATTTTCATTTTGATGCTTCCAAGATTGCCATCAACCCTTCTAGTTCCATGAGATCCTTCAGATTCATGTACACTTTCATCTTCTTGGTGTACTTCTTCATCATTGTTTCGACGATCGTTACTTCTCATCTCTAAGTCGTTTAATCTTGTCAAAACCATGTTCATTGTCTCGGTAAATTTTGCAATCTGTTCTTGGTACGCCTTTTGCTCCATTGATAGTTTACCTTCCATGATACCTAATGACAGTTAAGAAAAAAAAGAAGAAGCAGAAAATGCAATGGCCTCGCGTCCCTTAATCCCCCCCCCCAAATATGTTTCCAAACCTAACCAATCTATACTCACCCCAAGTGTTTCTCTCTTGAATATTATGGCTTTTAACAAAGATGTCACACACTTGCCTTTTACCACTCAATCCTTCACTTTATATTGTTCTAAAGCGAACCTATTCAAAGAAACCACAAAAATTAGACCAAGTGAATTAACTTTAGACAAATGAAGAAAACGACTAGGGATAAATGATGGGAAGGAAATGAACACGCAAGAGAGGTAAAAATAACAAGCTAGAGTAGCAAATAGTTTAAATGTGACCAACGACTTGGTTTTCTAAATTTGAATGAATCACTTATGATTTATACGAGTGACATAAGTTGTTTGAAGATTCTTTCAATGGAGTTAAGACCCAAACTCAACTTGTGAGAGAGAACCTTAACTAAAACTCCACCCTTCAAATGACTTATGGATTAAGAACCTTAGTTATGTGAACTAAGACCCTTAAATGACAATAAGTAAATGAAGAACGAAAGCTAAAGACGCCACACTCAAGGGAAATCAAACCCCGAATGATAAGTCTAAAGGAAATTACAAAGCCTAACTTTGTAGATTCCAAACAAGTTCACAAGAGAACAAATATGTAAAGGAATAAACCTCTCAATATATTTCAAGAAAAGATGATCTTACAATGAGAACAAATCCTCCTATTTATAGATGAAGAGGATGGCAAACAAAAAGGCTTAATTAACTATCTTAGACTTTCAAACTATCCATCTTTAAAGTAGCATTCAAAATAGCACTAAATTCAAAACTATATAATTAATTGTTTTTAACTTTCTAGAATTATTTATCATGGGCTCCATCTTTGATCAACAAAATAGTCATGATCTTGGGCTTGACTTCTTGTAACTTGGACTCTTCTTGGGCTTGGGTTTCTTTGATAAATTGATTGAGGCCCTCCTTCATTCTTTTGCTTATAGCTCTTGTCATGGGCCCAACCATGTACTCAAAAGCATTTTCTGATGATGATTGCTTGAAACCATCCTTGTGAAAATTTAATTCATGCTCCTCGTTTTTCCTTCTTTGGTCCCCATCAATAGCGAAGCATTTCAGACCTTTATGACTCGTTATAACTCAATTAGAGGCAGTGAGGTCAAATCGGTTTCATTATAACCCACATACTCCTATTACGAACAATTAGACTCCTTAGGGAGACACAAACACATTATACCCGCAAAGAAAAAAAATGAACCAATTATGAGCCATTACGGACAACTTACACCCGTTATACCTCAATTAGAGCCAATAAGGTCAAATTAGAGTCATTATTACCCACTTAGTCCCATTACGACCAATCATACCCACAAAGACCAAAATGACCCAATAGCTGCAGCATTTCGAACCACTATGACCCGTTATAGCTCAATTAGAGCCACTAAAGTCAAATCAGACTCTTTTAGACCCATTTAGTCCTAGTACGAAGAATAAGACTCGTTAAGGAGACACAAGCCAATTATACACACTAAGACCAAAATGATCCAATAACGAGCATTACAGATAACTACGACCCGTTATACCTTAATTGGAGCCAATAAGGTCAAATCGGACTCATTATGACCCACATAGTCCCATTACGGCTAATTAGACTCGTTACGGAGACACAAATCCATTATATGCACTAAGACCAAAATGAACCAGTTACGAGTCACAACCTACCACTTAGACCTGTTATACCTTATATTTAGAGCCAATAAGGTCATATTAGGGCCATTTTGACCCACTTAGTCTCATCACGACCAATCAGACTTAATAAGGTGACGTAAACCCATTATATCCACTAAGACCAAAATGAACCAATACCGAAGCAATACAGACCATTATGGCCTGTTATACCTCAAATAGAGCCATTAAGGTCAAATAGGACTCATTACGACCCACTTAGTGTAATTATGTACAATGAGATTTGTTAAGGAGACAAATCCCTTACACCCACTAAGACCCAAATGAACCAATAGCGAAGAATTACGGACCACTATGACCCATTATGCCTCCATTAGAGCGAACAATGTGAATTCGTACTCAGTTTCACCCACTGAGTCCTATTATGACCAATTAGACTCGTTAAGGAGACACAAACCCATTATACCCACTAAGCCCAAAATGAACCAATAGTGAAACATTACGAACCACTATGACTCGTTATACCTCAATTAGAGCCAATAAGGTCAAATCGGACTCATCATGGCCCACTTAGTCTAATTATGAACAATGTGACTCCTTAAGGAGACACAAATCCATTATAGCCACCAAGATCAAAATGAACCACTAACGAAGCATTACGGACCACTATGACCCGTTATACTTCAATTAGAGGCAATAAGGTCAAATCGGACTCACTATGACCCACATAGTCGTATTACGAACAATTAGACACGTTAAGGGGACACAAACCTATTATACTCACTAAGACCAAATGAACCAATTATGAGCCATTACGGACCACTAAGATCCGTTATAAGTCAAGTAAGTTCAAATCAGACTCATTATACCCACTAAGACCAAGTTGAACCAATTACGAGCCATTACCGACCCCTTAGACGTTATTCCTCATTTAGGGCCAATAAGTTCAAATCAGGCTCATTTTGACCCACTTAGTCCCATTACGACCAATCAGGCACATTAAGGAGACAAAAACCCATTATACCCATTAAGACCAAAATGAACTAATAGCGAAGAATTTCAGATCTTCATGAGTCGTTATACCTCAATTAGAGCCCATAAAGTCCAATCGGGCTCATTATGACCCACTTAGTCAAATTACGAACAATGAGGCTTGGTAAGAAGACACAAAACCATTATACCCACTAAGATCAAAATGAACCAAAAACGAAGCATTATAGGCAACTATGATTCGTATTCCTCAATTAGAGCCAATAAAGTTAAATCGGACTCATTATGGCCCACTTAGTCCTATTATTACCAATTAGACTCGGTAAGGAGACACAAACCCATTATACCCACTAAGACCAAAATGAACCAATTATGAGCCATTACGGATCACTTAGACCTGTTTTACCTCAATTAGAGCCAATAAGGTTAAACCAGACTCATTGTGACCCGCTTTGTCCCATTACGACCAATCAGGCTCAATAAGGAGACAAAAACCCTCAGTTTCCGCTCAAAAAATCCAATTATACCCACTAAGACCAAAATGACCCCATAGCGAAGCATTTCAGACCTTTATGACTCGTTATAACTCAATTAGAGGCAGTGAGGTCAAATCGGTTTCATTATAACCCACATACTCCTATTACGAACAATTAGACTCCTTAGGGAGACACAAACACATTATACCCGCAAAGAAAAAAAATGAACCAATTATGAGCCATTACGGACAACTTACACCCGTTATACCTCAATTAGAGCCAATAAGGTCAAATTAGAGTCGTTATTACCCACTTAGTCCCATTACGACCAATCATACCCACAAAGACCAAAATGACCCAATAGTTGCAGCATTTCGAACCACTATGACCCGTTATAGCTCAATTAGAGCCATTAAAGTCAAATCAGACTCTTTTAGACCCATTTAGTCCTAGTACGAAGAATAAGACTCGTTAAGGAGACACAAGCCAATTATACACACTAAGACCAAAATGATCCAATAACGAGCATTACAGATAACTACGACCCGTTATACCTCAATTGGAGCCAATAAGGTCAAAGCGGACTCATTATGACCCACATAGTCCCATTACGGCTAATTAGACTCGTTACGGAGACACAAATCCATTATATGCACTAAGACCTACAAGTTACGAGTCACAACCTACCACTTAGACCTGTTATACCTTATATTTAGAGCCAATAAGGTCAAATTAGGCTCATTTTGACCCACTTAGTCTTATCACGACCAATCAGACTTAATAAGGAGACGTAAACCCATTATATCCAATAAGACCAAAATGAACCAATACCGAAGCAATACAGACCATTATGGCCCGTTATACCTCAAATAGAGCCATTAAGGTCAAATAGGACTCATTACGACCCACTTAGTCTAATTATGTACGATGAGACATGTTAAGGAGTCACAAACCCCTTACACCCACTAAGACCCAAATGAACCAATAGCGAAGAATTACGGACCACTATGACCCATTATGCCTCCATTAGAGCGAACAATGTGAAATCGTACTCAGTTTCACCCACTGAGTCCTATTATGACCAATTAGACTCGTTAAGGAGACACAAACCCATTATACCCACTAAGCCCAAAATGAACCAATAGTGAAACATTACGAACCACTATGACTCGTTATACCTCAATTAGAGCCAATAAGGTCAAATCGGACTCATCATGGCCCACTTAGTCTAATTATGAACAATGTGACTCCTTAAGGAGACACAAATCCATTATAGCCACCAAGATCAAAATGAACCACTAACGAAGCATTACGGACCACTATGACCCGTTATACTTCAATTAGAGGCAATAAGGTCAAATCGGACTCACTATGACCCACATAGTCGTATTACGAACAATTAGACACGTTAAGGGGACACAAACCTATTATACTCACTAAGACCAAATGAACCAATTATGAGCCATTACGGATGATGGAGGACCATCCAACCACATAAAAGATCCCTTGGCGATTGAAGATGGCCCGGTTAGAAGATCAAGATCGAAATTGATCAAGGAAGCTTTGATGAGCTTAGTTGCGGAGATTCAAGTAAAGTCCATTGAAGATGTGCATGTAACGCACGATATTATGCTTATAGAAGCTTTGGATCAATGATGGAGCTTAAGAAGCATTTGTTTTGAAGATTGCAAGCTTTTGGGCCATTTCAAAGAATTAACCCGTGAGCATTATTTTGGCAGCCCAAAATTGATATATTTTCTTTTGTTTATGTTGAATTTGAGCCCAATAAACTAGTGTATAAAGCCTAATCCGTCTTTTAGGCCTATGTTTAAAGTCTAGGTATTTAGAAGTCTTTGAATAGTTATTTAGAGTATGTCTAGATTCATGAATTAAAGGTATGCCTTTAATTCTTGATTGAAATTGAAGTCTTAGACTTTATGGAGAGTCTTTTGGGGTGTCTTTTGAGCCCTATAAATAGGAGCCATTTGTAATCATTTGAAATCATCATCCAAGTAATATAAACACTTTCTTTTAAGTTGATCTCATTTTGTGAGCTGTGATTCCTTGCGAGAGCGTTCATAGTTCAAGAACTTATCAAGATTGTGAGCACGATCTTGTGGCGTTTCGGATTCCTTTGGTTCTTAGTTATATAACTAACGGGTCAAGGATTTGCTCTAGGTTAGTTGAAGTTTCCTATACCTGGGATATTCGCTTCCTAAACTATCTCATACGAAGGTTCCAAGTTTCTTAACTTGCGGGTCGACGTTTTCGCATCATTTGGTATCAGAGCTAAGGTTCGGATTCTTCTAATCAATCTTTCTTATATATTTCCTTATATCTTTATCTTGTTTTCCTACTTCTACTTCTTCACCGTCTTCTTCCTAAATCTATTCCTTCATCTTCTATTCTCTCAAAGAAAAAAAAACAAAAAAAAAGATCCAAAAAAAATATCCAAAAAAAAACAGAAAAATCAAAGTGTTAAAAAAGAAAAAAAGAAGGAAAGCGTGAAAAAAAAATTACAATATTTGTTTCAAACAAAGAAAAAAAGAGTTGTATTCTTGGCTATTCTCATCTCAATATTGATCTCGTAATCACCCGAAATTCCAACTTCTAAGGTCTGTTTTTCTAGAGACATTCATTCTATTTCTTGCAAAGGCCAAGACTCGTTTGTTGAATTAAGTTCTTATAGGATTGCTTGAACGCCGAGATTTGTGTTCAAATTTGATTTGTTCTTTTACCAATTGAGCTCTACAAAGGGATTAAGAGGTAAAAGGCATTGAGTGTGTAAGAACAATTGAGGGGAGGTAAAAGCCATATTGAGTGCAAACACGAGGGATTTGTGAGGAGAATAATTTGTTTTATACTAATAATTAAGTATGTCGAAAAAAGATCCTAATTCACAGGGAAATCCATCCAACGATGAAAGGGAGAATAATTTTACTGTTCAAGCCATGCAACAACAGTTTCAACGACTTGGAGTTGTACTAGAAGGTGTGATGGAAAGATTGGATAGATTGAAAGGAGGACGGAAGAGGAACCACCTACACCACGATCCTATCGAGAAGAGGAGTACGAAGGGGAGGAAGAGTATGAAGATGGACCATGACATCCAAGAAGAAGACATGGTAATAGAAGACGAAATCCAAGGGCTGATGGAGGATTTAGCAACATCAAAATGAAGATTCCACAATTTCAAGGGAAGAGTGATCCGGAAGATTATTTGGAATGGGAAAAAAGGTGGATCTCATATTTGACTGCAACAACTATTCTGAAGATAAAAAGGTAAAACTAGTTGCCATTGAATTCACAGAATATGCAATTGTATGGTGGGATCAAATGGTAACAAACCGAAGGAGATATGGTGAGAGGCCTATTTCTACTTGGGATGAAATGAAAGCGGTTATGCGGAAGAGGTTTGTTCCTTCTCACTATTTTAGAGATTTGTATTGCAAATTACAATCTTTGAATCAGGGAACCAAATCTGTTGAGGACTATTACAAGGAGATGGAGATTGCTATGATTCGAGCAAATGTTGAAGAAGATAGGGAGGCAACCATGGCAAGGTTTTTGAGTGGCCTAAATCGTGACATTGCCAATGTGGTGGAACTTCAATACTGTGTGGAGCTTGAAGACATGGTGCATACGGCCATGAAAGTTGAGAGGCAACTAAAGAAGAGAAACACCTATTCAAGGGGCCAAGCATCTAGTTTCCATCCCCAAAATAAACATAAGGGAGAGGCATTCAAGGGTACCAATTCATCCACTTCAAAATCCCAAAATGAAGGCAGCAAAGTGGACAAGGGTAAAGGTATTGGTTCTACCCATTCTAAATCTCGTGAAATTAAGTGTTTTCGTTGTTTAGGTATGGGACATATTGCATCACAATGTCCAAACAAAAGAGTCATGATTCTTCATGAAAGTGGTGAAGTGGAGTCTGAAAGTGAAAAAGATGATTCCAAGGATGAGGAAGAGGATTTGGAGAAAACCGAGGCAGAAAATGGTGAACTATTGGTGGTGAAAAAAGCTTTGAACTTGCAAGTGAAGGTGGATGACACGCAACACCGGGAAAACATATTTCATACACGATGTTTGGTGCAAGGCAAGGTATGTACTTTAATCATTGACGGTGGGAGTTGTGCAAATGTTGTAAGTACCGAAGTTGTTGAGAAGTTAAATTTGAACACTCTAAAACATCCACTACCATACAAACTTCAATGGCTAAATGAATGTGGGGAAGTGAAAGTGACCAAACATGTATTGATCTCCTTTTCCATTCGTCAATATAAAGATGAAGTAATGTGTGATGTTGTTCCAATGCATGTCAGTCACATACTTTTGGGGAGGCCGTGGCAATTTGACCGAAGAGTTATCTATGATGGCTTTCATAATCAGTACACTTTCAAACATCATGACAAGAAAGTTGTTCTTGTGTCGTTATCTCCACAACAAGTTCATGAGGATCAAATTAAAATGATCACCCCAAGGCGAGCGAGAGAGGCTGAAAAGAAAATAATGAGTGTGGTGGATCGAGGGAAAAACAGAGTGATGAAAACAATTTGAAAGGCAAAAAGGAGGAAAAGAAAAGAGAGAAAACCAAGTCGAATTTTTTTTTCAAAATCGAGTAAAGTCAAGAGGGTGATAGTTGAAAACAAGAGGGTGATGGTTTTGGTTTTCAAGGAGGCTTGTGTGAGTACTAGTGAGCTAACCCAAAATCTTCCGAGTTTTGTTGTGAATCTTTTGCAGGAATATGATGATGTCTTTCCGAGGGAAGAACCAAGTGGATTGCCACCTCTACGAGGAATAGAGCATCAAATTGATTTCATTCCAGGGGCTACTCTTCCAAATCGTCCAGCTTATAGAGCCAACCCCGAGGAGACAAAAGAGATCCAAAGACAAGTGGAAGATTTATTGTCAAGAGGAAGGATTCGAGAATCCATGAGTCCTTGTGCTGTTCCCGTGATTGTGGTGCCCAAAAGGAATGGAGAATGGAGAATGTGCACCGATTGTAGATCCATCAACCAAATCACGGTAAAGTATCGCTATCCTATTCCTAGGTTAGATGACATGCTAGATGAGTTGCATGGGGCTGTCATTTTTTCCAAAATTGATCTTAAAAGTGGGTATCATCAGATTAGAATAAGAGAAGGAGATGAATGGAAAACCGCATTCAAAACAAAATCTGGATTGTACGAGTGGTTAGTTATGCCTTTTGGATTAACTAATGCACCTAGTACATTCATGAGATTGATGAATCATGTGTTGCGTGAGTTTATTGGTAAATTTGTCGTCGTTTACTTTGATGACATCTTGATTTATAGTAAAAATATGGAAGATCACATGATGCATTTACGTGATGTTATGGACACCTTGAGAAATGAATCTTTGTATGCTAACTTGAAAAAATGCACATTTTGTATGGACAAAGTTGTTTTTCTAGGATTTGTTGTTAGTGGCAAGGGAATTGAAGTGGATCTTGAGAAGGTGAAGGCAATCCAAGAATGGCCAACTCCAACAACGGTTTCGGAGGTAAGAAGCTTTCATGGGCTAGCTAGCTTCTATCGAAGATTTGTTCGTGACTTTAGCACCATAGCCGCCCCACTCAATGAACTTGTGAAGAAAGAGGTAAGTTTTCATTGGGGAGAAAAGCAACAAGCTGCATTTGACTTATTGAAGGAAAGGTTGACCTCTTCTCCTATTCTTTCATTACCAAATTTTGATAAGATGTTTGAACTTGAGTGTGATGCATCCGGGGTGGGTATTGGGGCTGTTTTAATTCAAGAACGCCGTCCCATTGCATATTTTAGTGAAAAACTAAAAGGGGCACAATTGAATTATTCAACATATGATAAAGAGCTTTATCCTTTGGTAAGGTCTTTACAAACATGACAACATTATTTGACAAAAGAGTTTGTGATTCACATGGATCATGAATCTCTTAAGTATCTCAAGGGTCAAGGTAAGCTAAGTAGAAGGCATATCAAGTGGGTTGAGTTTATCGAGTCATTTCCTTATGTGATTAAATACAAGAAAGGAAAAGAAAACATTGTGGCCGATGCGTTGTCTAGACGTCATAGTCTCATCACCACTTTGAGTTCTAAACTTCTTGGATTTGAATCAATTAAGGAAATGTATGAGGATGATTCTGATTTTTCTTCTCTATATGTTGCATGTGAACATGGATCAATTGACAAATTCTATAAACAAGAAGGTTATTTATTTAAAGAAAACAAGTTGTGCATTCCAAAGTGTTCCATGCGTGAATTGCTTGTGCGTGAGGCTCATGGGGGAGGTTTGATGGGTCACTTTGGTGTTCAAAAGACTTTAGATGTTTTAAAAGAACATTTCTTTTGGCCAAAAATGCGTGAAGATGTTAATAAACTTTGTGAAAGATGTCTAACTTGTAAACAAGCCAAATCAAAATCGAAGCCACATGGATTGTATACCCCGCTACCAATTCCTTCTGAACCTTGGGTAGACATATCCATGGACTTTGTGCTAGGATTGCCTAGGACAAAGAATGGCCGAGATTCTGTTTTTGTTGTTGTTGATCGATTTTCCAAGATGGCACACTTTATTCCTTGTCATAAAACAGATGATGCCTCACACATTGCTGATTTGTTCTTTAAAGAAATAGTGCGTCTATATGGTGTGCCACGCACTATTGTGAGTGATAGGGATGTCAAATTTTTGAGTCATTTTTGGCGTGTGCTTTGGAGTAAACTGGGTACTAAGCTTTTATTCTCTACTGCAAGTCATCCACAAACTGATGGGCAGACTAAAGTAGTTAATAGAACTTTGTCTCAATTACTTAGAGTCGTTATTTCAAAGAATTTGAAAAGTTGGGAGAGTTGCTTGCCGTTTGTTGAGTTTGCTTATAATCGAAGTGTGCATTCTGCTACTAACTATTCTCCTTTCGAGACTGTGTATGGCTTCAATCCCTTGAGTCCCCTTGATCTTGTTCCTATCCCCATTGAAGAGCGTACCAGTCTAGATGGAAAGAGGAAGGCTGAGATGGTGAAACAATTGCATGAGAAGGTAAGACTCAACATTGAGAAGAGAACAGATCAATACCTGAAGCAAGCAAACAAAGGTAGAAAGAGAGTTGTATCTGAACCTGGTGATTGGGTATGGTTGCACTTCAGGAAAGAGAGATTCCCGGCCAAGAGAAGATCAAAATTGCAGCCTAGAGGAGATGGACCATTCCAAGTCCTCGAAAGAATCAATGATAATGCTTACAAGCTAGATCTTCCTGGTGAGTATCAAGTAAGCTCTACTTTTAATGTTGCTGATCTTTCTCCATATGATGTAGGTGATGATTCGTGGATGAATCCTTTTCAAGGGGGAGATCGATGGAGGACCATCCAACCACATAAAAGATCCCTTGGCGATTGAAGATGGCCCGGTTACAAGATCAAGATCGAAATTGATCAAGGAAGCTTTGATGAGCTTAGTTGCGGAGATTCAAGTAAAGTCCATTGAAGATGTGCATATAACGCACGATATTATGCTTATAGAAGCTTTGGATCAATGATGGAGCTTAAGAAGCATTTGTTTTGAAGATTGCAAGATTTTGGGCCATTTCAAAGAATTAACCCGTGAGCATTATTTTGGCAGCCCAAAATTGATATATTTTATTTTGTTTATGTTGAATTTCAGCCCAATAAACTAGTGTATAAAGCCCAATCCGTTTTTAGGCCTATGTTTAAAGTCTAGGTATTTAGAAGTCTTTGAATAGTTATTTAGAGTATGTCTAGATTCATGAATTAAAGGTATGCCTTTAATTCTTGATTGAAATTGAAGTCTTAGACTTTATGGAGAGTCTTTTGGGGTGTCTTTTGAGCCCTATAAATAGGAGCCATTTGTAATCATTTGAAATCATCATCCAAGTAGTATAAACACTTTCTTTTGAGTTGATCTCATTTTGTGAGCTGTGATTCCTTGCGAGGGCGTTCATAGTTCAAGAACTTATCAAGATTGTGAGCACGATCTTGTGGCGTTTCGGATTCCTTTGGTTCTTAGTTATATAACTAACGGGTCAAGGGTTTGCTCTAGGTTAGTTGAAGTACCTGGGATATTCGCTTCCTAAACTATCTCATACGAAGGTTCCAAGTTTCTTAACTTGCGGGTCGACGTTTTCGCATCATCGTCCTTCTTATTCTTAAATATCAATTTTGTCCCAATCACCGTCTTGTTCTTTGGCCTGGGAACAAGTCGCCATACTTTGAGGCCCTCAAATTGATTGAGTTCCTCTTGCATAGCTATCACCCAGTCTGGATCATCTAATGCTTCGGAGACAGTTGAGGGTTCGATACGGCTAAGGAACGAAGAGAAGAGACAGTCATTTGTGATAGCGGATTGATTCTGAACAGGTGCGTTGGGGTCGCCTATGATCTGATGCAGGGGATGAGCTCGTGTCTACTTGGTGGTGTGTAGGAGAGGTTGATATGTCTGTTGGGAGGTATCGGGGTCCACATAACCACCTGAGGGTATATCCTGAACTGCTTCGAGTGACGACAACCTGTTAAGTGGAAGCTTCTGTGCGGGAGCCGTGCGAGTATCGGAGGACGACTTAGCAGGTGATGTATCTGTGACGGTTTCTGGGATTGCCGGAGATGGTGCTTCTTGAACACCTTCAGCAAGGGTTGGTTCAGGAGCTGCTACTGTTAGTAGGATCTTGGTGATTCTGATTCAATGACAGTAGTAGGGGCAGTATTAGTCGAGGTTGACTCACTTGAGTCAGATGGACCAGTGACAGTTGTCACGTCCTGTGCTTGAGCTACATTCCTGTTACACGGTATAACATTAGGCCTAGGATTAAAATATTCATCATAAAAATGCTCAAACAGTAAATCCAAATCAGAAAGATGGGCTTGTGATGTAGATGCTTGATTTGAATTTACTAGAGATTGTGTAGATCCTAGATGTAGTGTTCAGAATCCATATCAGCGGTCTCGTCAAAAGTAACATTCACACTCTCAACGACGGTCTTCGTTCGTTTGTTGTAGACTCTGTAAGCCTGGGCTTAGGATGAGTAGCCAATGAACACTCCTTAGTCCGCCTTTGGGCTAAACTTGCCGAGATCTTCCTTGTCGTTCAATACAAAGCACGTGCACCAGAATGCATGGAAATACTTGATGTTCGGGATGGGATTGATGATGACCTCGTATGGCGTCTTGTTGAACAGCTTGTTGATGTTAGAACGGTTTTGAGTGTAGCATGCGGTTGCAACTGCCTCTGCCCATAAGAAAAGTGGGAGCTTGGACTGTGATAACATCGTACGCGGCTTCTACGAGAGTTCGATTTCGGCGCTCTACTACCCAATTTTGCTGAAGAGTATGAGCAGCTGAGAAGTTGTGGCTGATGCCTACTGAAGTTAGGTAACCGTCAAGCACTTGATTCTTGAACTCTGTGTCGTTATCCATCCTGATCGTCTGAACTGATTGATTGATATTGACTTGAACGCTCTTCAGATGAGAGATGATCAATTCGGAAGTTTCATCCATAGAACGAAGGAATTTAACCCACGTGTAGCGAGAAAAGTCATCGACCATGACTAGGACATACTTCTTGTGGTTGATACTCTGAACGCGCGTAGGTCCACACAAATTCATGTGAATGAGTTTGAGGGACCATGAAGTACTTGGAGCGGCTTTAGGCTTGTGAGAGGCCTTCTTCATTTTACCTATTTCGCAAGAGGCACATATAGGTGATACTTTTCGAACTTGAGATCTGGCATACCTTTCACGTATCCGCCGATCACCAACTTGTTGATGTTCTTGAAGTTCAGGTGCGAGAGTCTTCGATGCCATAACCAATTTTGTTCAGTTGAAGGTTTAAACAACAAATAAACTTCCTTTTCTGCTTTCAGAGACGAGAGGTCAATCGTGAAGAGATTGGTGCGACGCGTTCCGGCTAGCAATTCTTTCCCATCTTCAATTCGGACGCTACACCGTTTTGCTTTGAAGTTGGCCTCAAGATTTTTGTCGCAGAACAGACGGATGCTGAACAAGTTGTGACCAAGACCTTCAACGTAGGACACCTTCTTGATGGTGAGGTTATCCTTAACAATATCTCTGTATCCCAAAATTGGAGAATAGTGATCATTTCCAAAACGTACATTCCCACAAAATTTCTCGGTGAAGTTCGTGACAAGCTCCTTTCTTCCAGTCATGTGTTTGGAGTAGCCTGAATCTAAATACCACACATGACCGTTCTGCAAAACAGGTTTTGTCTTTTTAGGTACCCATTCGTAAATGGGTTCTTTGTGATTAGGGTTTACACCCGTATTGGATACCCGTTTGGACTTGGGTTTATTTCTGTGACAGGGTGCATCAGACTTTGAATGATAATTAAAGACATGATAAGAACCAAACCAATCAGATGCATATCTACGATCAACGAAATCATTCAACCCACAGTTGGAACAACAAACACAATCATGAGATAGTTGAAGTAATTCCTGAATGGAATAAACTTTTAAAGGAAACAATCCATTACGCTCAACCAAAGGTTTAAAATTAAAAGCATCATGACTGTTATTGTTTTTTCCTATAATTCAAAACTGGATTAACTGATTCCGTCTTCTTCGTGCTCTCCTTAGACTTCTTAGCTACCCACTCGTATTTGACTTCTTTCCTTCGACCAAAAGTATCTGAAGTACCGTTAAAATCATTGTCAGAAAATGATAAAAAAAATTCAGTAAGTTCTTTTACTTTGATCTTTAATTCCTTATAGACTCCTTTGAAAAATCCCCACATTGTTCCTTTAGACTAGTAATTTCACACACTTGTTCGACATTTTCTACGAGAAGATTCTCAAGAGCCTTTTTCTGTTTGGACACTTGTGTTTCTAAGGTGGAAATTTGGTGAGATTTTTCTTTTGAGGCTTGCTTGCAAGAATTTTTGCATGGTGATTTCCATCTGATTGATTAAGGTGTTAAGGGTATAGGAGCACATACCTGACATGTGGAATCGCGATCTTCGTCGTCTATATCGGACTGAATCGAGTGCTTACCCATGAAGCATATGTGAGCTTCTGCATCTTCTTCTTCTTCATCAGACAGATTGAGCCAATGATCATCTTCTGCCATGAGAGCCTTCCCAGCTTCCTTTTCTTTGGCCAACAGCATCTTGGCCATGTAGTATTCGGAGTTGCGAACGACTGGCTTTCGGCATTCTTTGGAAAAATGGCCCAGACGACCATAGTTGTAGCATTTGACCGGGTCATCCTTGGTTCTCTCATCATGTTTCTTTTCGACCTTATTTCCTTCATCAAATCGTTTCTTGCCTTCAGACTTCTCCTTAGGATCTTGTGGCTTGTGAGGAGTAGTGGAGTACCTCTGATTGTTTGATGACGACTTTTTGAAGAACTTCTTTTTCTGAAAGGCTATAGGAACATCACAGCTTCCTTGATTTGGGTGTACTCTAGATCTGAATCGCTGTCAGCGTCTTCTGGTTCAGAATCACTTTTTGCTGGTTCCTTTTCGGAGGCTCGACTGTATGAACGACTTCTTTTGTCTGAGATGAGATCTAAGGGATCAGTCGTGCTTTACGTCTAACTTTTGATTTCCCATCAGATCGAGAACTCCGTCTTCATCCTGTAAAAGCATTTCAAATAGTTCATGTAAGGGAAGTCTCTCCAAGGTTTGGGTATGACGGATATGCGAAACAAACGTATTACATTCCGACTGGAGGTTGTTCATGAACTTGATGTTGTTCTCAGTGTTGGTTTTGCTGATTTTACTTTTTCGCAGCTCGTTCAGAAGGTGGTTGAACCGTTCCTATCTTTCAGTGAGCGTCTCGTCTGTTCTTGCCTTAAAGCTGTCATATCGGGCAATGCAGCTAGTGACTTTCAACTAATCACTTATTCTACTTCCCATCAGCATCTTGCGAATCTGGTCCCACATTCCTTTTGTTGTTACCTTGTGTTAAACCTAGATTATAGTTGAAAATCAATCACACAACACATTAAGAACAAGAGATGAATAAATCAAACGATATACCAATGATCTCTTGATTAATCAGATGAATTCATGTCTGTGTTCTTGGTGTACAGAATACCTCTTGTGTGTATATGAAAATATGCGGCCTGCTTAATCTTTAGACCTTCTGCGATTCTCCCACTTAACCTATAAACTAAAACTATTTATACTTAGGTCAACATGACCTAATCAGTATTAACAATTAGCTAAAATACCCCCTAAGGTATTAAACACTATTACAAACTAGACCACTTTAACAATTTAATCTTGAATACAATTTACTGATCCAACAATCTCCCCCTTTGGATTCAAGAATAAAAAAATTTCAATTATCTTCGGGTCTTCACTTCTCTTGAAAACTGTATCTGATATGACGTTGACAGCTTCAAAGCTTGTAGCTTTATACAGTCTTCATCTTCCTCTTTCTTTTAAATGAAGTGTCCTTCTAACTATCATCTTCAGTTGATAAGTTTAGACACTTTGATATCTTTGAATTCTTCAGCAGTCTTCTTTTCAAAACACAGCAAAAATAATCCAGAGGTTTTCTCCTCCTTTGTGTATTCTCCCCCTTTTTGATGAGTGGTGAGAGTCAGCATCATCAAAACATAGCAAAAATAATCCAGAAATTTTCTCCCCCAGATCAACAGTTAAGCGCAGTCTTCATTTATAGATCCCTGTGTGGAAATAAGAGCAGTCTCCCCAGATAGAGAGAGTGATTATTTCAATCTTTGCAGATTCAAATAAGAAAAATGGTAACCCTGAATCAACAAATGACTCAATTTGGAATGCCTGTCAGTAACACACACTCACTGAGTAACACAAAGTTACTATATAAGGAGCTGGTTATGAGGTTGGCTCCCCAGGACTTCCATTCAATCATCGAATAACACATGGTTATCTATGAACGTTCTGACAGAAAACAAATTTCTGTGTGCTCGTGCATGTGTAGGAATTAAATTAAGCACAGATGATTGCTTTTCAATGTAGGCTCAAAGTATGTAAACTTGTTGAGACAACAACAAATTATACAAGAACTCAATGTGCATGAGAAAAGGCCGAAGGTAGGGCAACTTTCCTTCTTTTTCAATATTAGTATCTTCCAAGTGAAGAACCAATAACATCTGTGTTGCGTCCCCAGAAAATGTGAAACATTCTCTTTTTGAGAAAAGAATGAGTAGTTGGTGGGGTTGTATGCAAGAGATGGCATGGGCTATGTGCCTTTTTCAAAGATGGTCACCAAAGAATGTGAACCAATCAGATAATGTGGTTGCCCGGCTCAGAAAGAATTTGGTGCAGTGAAATGAAAGCACTTTTAAAGTAGAAATGACGTTTGATTCAAACAACAGTGAATACAAAGAACGTGAGTATTATCATAGCAATTTAACTTTTGATACATGGTAATAACAAAATCAAATAGAATGTTCTGAACCGTTATATGTATGAGTACTTGACAAAGTATATAAAAAGAAAGTACACAAGTATTTTTCTTTAAGAACACACGGTCAGATAGGCATATAAGTATCCAAGAATCATTTAAAAACACACTTCTCAATTCATGAAAGACCTTTAAGAATGGGAAGTGGTTTTAAACATTTAAGAAACTATTTTGCACAAGAGAAAGTTGTTCATCTTTCATAAGTGATAGAGTGTATGGATTAGAAAGATATACCTGTAAATCAGAATCCTTAACTTCCGCTGGAATGAATATTTTCATTTAAGTGTTCTCCCTCTTTGTATCTGTAAAACAACACTTTATCAGAAAAATGTAACAATGAAAGTATAACCAATTATTTCATATCTTCTCCTCCTAAAAGATATAATAGTTAGCTCCCCCTCAAATCAAAAATTTCTATAAAAGATTTTATCATTTAAGCAACCTATCAGAAGAAAACATTTGAGTACGGGTTTTGAACTTAAGTATTCAAAAGCCATGATTACTTATTCTCCGGAGAGAAAAGTAATGGTCAGTTTTACCAATTAAGCACGGGTTCTGATCTGATGTAACCAGAAGCCATGATGACATATTCTCCAGTGATAATAGTATCATTCATTTTTACCAATGAAGATCGGGTCTTGAACTATGTTATTCAAGAGCCATTATACATATTCTCCGGTGAGAATAACATTTAATCTTCTCCTGAAAAATCAGAAAATACATCAGTAAAAATATAAAGCATATAAGCTCCCCCTTAATATGTGCATAATCCTTAATCATGAAACCAAGTTCTGAATTACTAGGATTACAGTAAATTCAGAAGTCAAACTCTTTGACATTGAAGTCCGAGTCCTAAGTTGTTGTACTTAGACGTCATTGTTCTTTCTCCCCCTTAAACCTTGGGTGCCTGCAACACAGATTTAGCTTTTGGTACCCACTGGTGATTGTGTCCTAAGGGGTTAGTTGCAGTTCTAGTGGGAGATATATAATAAGAACCATACCAGTTATTCACATAATCTTTGTTTACAAAATCATTTGAGCCACAGTAGGATCAATTGATTGATAGTATAAACCAGATCAGGTTTGCCAAAAGTTTTACCTTTTGAAGCATAGTTCCTCTTAGCATTTGATGTATGCACAAATGATTCTTCTTTCTTCTTTTCCTTTGAAGATCCTTTAACTCTCCAGAACCAATTTTCTCTATCTCTTTCATTATCCCTTCTCCAGAACCTTTTCTTCCGAGACTTGTTCTTCTTCAAGTTACCTGAACAATCAACATTTTTGTCAAAGAAAAGGTTAGAAAGACTAATTTGATCTTTAGATTTAGACGCAAGACTATCATCTGAAACAAATAAAGGATTATTAAGAACATTTGAAAAACGTGAACTTGAAGCAGTTTTGGATGAGCATTCTGAATCAGCTAGATCATCTCTTGGTGATTGAGCAATAGATTATGGCGTTTTATGCTCAGTCAGCTTCACCTTGAATACGATCTCTTCAAGTTCCTTTATCTTTGACGATAAATTGTTTCTTTCCTTTGCAATCAGATCAAACTTCTTTTGAAATTCAGATTTCGTCTTCTTTTCCTTCAGAATGTTTTTTTTTGGTAAAGGAGTATCCCAGACCACTTTGGGTCCGGACTAATCTCCTAGAAAACAGGCCTATGGCCCGCGGGCATTCATCCGTGGCCACAATGCTGCGAGTGGGGCTCGAACCCGGGCAACCGCTATGAAGTCCCCAGGCTCTTACCACCACGCCACAACCTTGACAGCTTAGATAGATTTCTTGTCAGCTTAGCTATCTCAGTCTCTAGAACTTTCTTTTCTTTAGAAAGGTCTTTATTTACAGTCTTCTACTCAACTATCTTCTTCTCTTTCTCAGCCTTGTCTCTCTCAAGAATGATAACTTTCTCAAAGTCTGAAACTTGTTGAGAAAGCTTAACACATTTAAGCTCTAATGATTTCTTCTCTTCAAAAGCTTTTCTTGAGAAATCAGAGAATTTCTTAGCAAATTCTTTTCTTTCTTTCTCAATCTTTATCATCTCATCTTAAGCTTTTGTGTTGTCTCTGTCTTGGGTTTCATTTTCTTTTATCATATTAATCTCAACCTCAAGACTGAAGACTTTATCTCTCAAAGAGTCTCTTTCATCAAAAATTTGAGAATTCATTTTTCTCAACCCATCAGATGTTTCACAAGCAATGTTCGCACTTCTTCTCAGTTCATCTAGCTCTCTTTGCATTGATTCCTTCTTTGACCAGCTTGAGCTAGAATTTACACTTTCAGATCCTTTTAATTTAGCTTGAAGATTTAAAATCTCTTTCTCTTTTGACTCAATAATTCCTACAAAATTATTTTTTGAGTTAGAGATGCATTCTGAGTAAACAAAGTCTTTATTTAAACATTTATCATCTTTCAACTTATTAATTTGATCAAGAAAAGATGAGTTCTGAATCTTCAGATTTTCATTCTCAGTTTCTAGTGCTGGAATCTCTGGCTCTCTTGGTCAGCATTGTATTTTCCTTCTCGTCTATGTAAGGCATGATGATATCTGTACCACTCTAATCAACTAATAAGATCTTAGAATCAAGAATCAGATAAAAACTACACTAAAAAATGATGAGAACCCATCCAACGACCCGGATGATGAAGATCCATTGAGATGGAAGATTGGACCAATCACAAGGTCAAAAGCTAAGATGTTCAGTGATGCTCTTAACGGTTTGATAAAATCCTGTCGGAAAGAATCAATCATCAATTCATCAAGTAGCCAAGGAGACCTTCGAACTTTGATCCGAATTGAAGGCCAAGATTAGCCCAAGGCTTGGTAGCCCAAGTTGTGATTATTTCATCTAAATATCAACCCAAGTTCAAGAAAATTCGGCCAAGTCTACACATGGCCCATGTTTTGGTCATAAATCATTCATTTCAAGTCCAAATGGACTCAAATCAAAGTCCACTTAAAGAGTACTCCTTTTCCTACATTTTAATAAGGATCCAAGCCCAAAATAAAGGTGGAATTTCGTCCATGAATCTGCCCAACAATAGATCCAAGTTCAAGTAACTCATAACATTGAATTAGAAGGCATTTTGAAGGGTCCTATCATTATGAAGTCATTTACTTAGAAGATATTAGAAGGTTGCCTCAATTATTGTCTAGAATTTATTTGAGTCATTTGATTTGTTTTGTGTATCCTATAAATAGGTTGTCTTTGTAATCTTTTGAAAACACCTTTGATTTGAATGAAATTGTGAGTTTTAAACTCTTCTTGTTCTTTGTGAACTTTTAGAACTTATCAAGTCTTCTTGCTTGTGGCGTTCAATACTTATCAATCAACTTGGTGGGTTGATTGTGGCGTATCTTATACCAAGGTTCTTGTCTCTTTATAGACAACGGGTCGCGGTTTCACCAATACTATCTCGAGCAACCAATAGACGATCGGGAAATCACATCATTTGGTATCAGAGCTAGCACTATTGGTTTGCATATCATTTCTTTTCTATCTTTCATTCTTGTTAATTTCCTTTACTTGACATCAAATAATCACGTATTGGTAGCGGGTCTTGTCACAAGTTGACACGGTTCTTACTAGTGACTATTGAATTCTCCACTTCAATCTTTCGTTTCTTCAATTTCGTTGGTATATATAGCTTCTAGCAAAAAAAAAAAAAAAAAAAAAAAAGAGGCCGAACAAAAAAAAAAGAAAAAAAACTATTTGGGCAAAAAAAAAAGGCATAAAAAAAAGAAACAATAGAAAGAAAAAAGAACACGAAAAAAAAGTCGTGTTTCATATATTCTTCTTACATTGTGATTATTTGACAATATCATAGTCAAGTTGTTTGGTAAGTTTGAATCCCTCAAGGCCACAAGCCAAAACTTGATAATTGTTTCTTTTGTTCTTTTAGAACTTAAAGAGATTTAAAAGAGTGGTAAAAGGCTGTGTGGTGAGATTAATCGAGGGTAAAATCCATTTGTGAGATACACGAGGGTTGAGTGAATCATTTCTTGAGATAAACACGTGAGGGAGTGTTGAGAGGAACTAACCTTTATTTTTGCAGAATTTTAAGATGGGGGATGATCAACCCCTTCCGAATCTTCAAATTCAAGCCATAATGGATGAGATGCGGCGGATGATGACCAATGAATTCAACCAAGTTCATGAAAGAATGGATTGAATAGAGGCAAACGCACGAAGACCACCATCTCGTGAAGGTTCCGTCGTGAATGAGGAAGAAATAAGCGACGAATGGGATAGGGAATCTGAAAGGAGATCGGCTAGGAGGAGGCGACGTATAGACAATAATTTGAGTTCCATAAAGATGAAAGTCCCTTCATTTCAAGGAAAGTCAGATCCGGAAGCATACCTCGATTGGGAGAAGAAAATGGAGTTCATATTTGATTGTCATGAATACTCCAACCGAAAGAAGGTAAAACTTGCTGTCATTGAGTTTTCTGATTATGCCCTAACATGGTGGGACCAACTTTTGATTAGCAAGCGAAGAAATGGAGAAAGGCCTATCGAGAGTTGGGAGGAAATGAAGTTGGTCATGAGGAGACGTTTTGTGCCTAGTCACTACTTTCGTGACCTTCACAACAAGCTCCAAAATCTCAAGCAAGGGACTAAGTGTGTTGAAGATTATTTTAAAGAGATGGAGGTTATTTTGATCAGGGCAAACATTGAGGAGGATCGAGAAGCTACAATGGCCAGGTTCTTACATGGTTTAAATTTTGAAATACGTGATCGTGTTGAAATGTATCATTATGTTGAAATTGAGGACATGGTTCATATGGCTGTTAAAATTGAGAAACAACTTAAGAGAGGGGGAGGATCACGAAATAGTACTTGGAAGACAAGTTCTTCAAAGAAAATTGAAAGCACATCTTCTTCTTCTAATTCCAAATCTGGTTCTAAAGATATAAACTCTTCAAAAGGAAAAACTGATTCTTCTACTCCTAAGAATCGTGACATAAAGTGTTTTAAGTGTCAAGGCAGGGGTCATATTGCAAGTCAATGTCCAAACAAGCTTGCAATGGTGATTCGAGAAAATGGGGAAATTGAGACAGATAAATCAGATTCCGAAGACTCACCCGATGGTTCGGATGATGATGAAGAGTTGGCTGTCCAAGGAGACTTGTTGGTGGCTAGAAGAGCCCTAAGTGCCCATTCCAAGGAAGATGCTGATGCACAAAGGGAGAACATCTTTCACACTCGATGCTACGTTCAAGGCAAGGTATGTAGTGTTATCATTGACGGGGGGAGTTGTACAAATGTAGCAAGTTCAACTATGGTTGAAAAGCTTCGTCTACCTACTACGAAGCATCAAAAGCCATACAAACTCCAATGGCTTAATGATAGCGGTGAGGTACGTGTTTCAAAACAAGTGTTGGTTTCTTTTCGCATTGGGAAATATGAAGATGAAGTCTTATGTGATGTTGTACCTATGCAAGCAAGTCATATGTTGCTTGGGAGGCCATGGCAGTATGATCGACATGTAAAGCATGACGGCTTTACCAACAAGTACACTTTTGTACACAAAGCCAAACCCGTAACTCTTGTACCCATGTCACCTAGTCAAGTTTTTGAAGATCAAGTTAAACTTCAAAATGATGCAAAAAAAATAAATGAGCCAAAAGAAAAAAATGAACAAGGCTCAAAAGAAAAAGGAAAGGATAAGAAAACACCCATGGGAAAAAAAGAGAGTCAATATTGTGTTTTGGCAAAAAAAAAAAGTGAGATAAAAGAAGCTTTAAATTCTGAAATGTTTTTTGTGCTTCTTTTGTTCAAAGAGGCTCAATTAGCCACTAACAACTTGGCCGGTACCATTCCGAGCAATGTTATATCTATCTTGCAGGAATTTGAAGACTTGTTTCCGGAAGAAGTTCCCGATGGATTGCCACCAATCCGTGGAATTGAACACCAAATTGACTTTGTACCCGGAGCTTCCATCCCAAACAAACCAGCCTATAGAACAAGTCCGGAAGAAACCAAGGAGTTGGAAAGACAAGTTAAAGAGTTACTTGCAAAAGGATTGGTTCGAGAAAGCATGAGTCCTTGTGCCGTTCCAGTCTTGTTAGTACCAAAGAAGGACGACTCATGGAGGATGTGTGTGGATTGTCGCGCCATCAACAATATCACGGTAAAGTATCGTCATCCAATTCCTCGATTAGATGATATGCTTGATGAATTGTATGGTGCAAAATTATTTTCGAAAATTGATTTGAAAATTGGTTATCACCAAATCCGTATGAGAGAGGGTGATGAGTGGAAAACCGCTTTCAAAACAAAACATGGTTTATATGAATGGTTAGTGATGCCCTTTGGTTTAACTAACGCTCCTAGTACATTCATGAGACTAATGAACCATGTTTTGAGAGATTTCATTGGAAAGTTTGTGGTTGTTTACTTTGATGATATTTTGATTTACTCCAAAAGTTTGGACGATCATCTTGAACATCTAACTTCTGTTTTGAGTGTGCTTAGGAAGGAAAAGCTTTTTGCAAACTTGAAGAAGTGCACCTTTTGTACCAATCATGTTGTTTTCCTTGGATACATGGTAAGTTCACAAGGAATTTCTGTTGATGAAGAAAAGGTAAAGGCCATCCAAGATTGGCCAACTCCAAAGAGTGTAAGTGAAGTGCGAAGTTTTCATGGTCTTGCAAGTTTTTATCGTAGATTTGTTAAAAACTTTAGCACTTTGGCGTCACCACTCACAGAAGTCATTAAAAAGAATGTCGGTTTTAAATGGGGCAAAGAACAAGAGCAAGCTTTTGAACAACTTAAATTTCATTTAACCCATGCTCCTTTGTTATCTTTGCCAAACTTTGATAAAACCTTTGAAATTGAGTGTGATGCATCAGGTGTTGGAATAGGTGCAGTTTTGATGCAAGAAGGTAAACCATTGGCCTATTTTAGTGAGAAGTTGAATGGGGCGACCTTGAACTACCCCACTTATGACAAAGAACTGTATTCATTGGTCCGTGCATTAAAGACATGGCAACACTATTTGTGGGCCAAAGAGTTTGTGATACATTCTGACCATGAGTCCTTGAAGTACTTAAAGGGACAACATAAGTTAAACAAAAGACATGCTCGATGGATTGAGTTTCTTGAGACATTTCCTTATGTCATCCGATACAAGAAAGGTAAGGAAAATGTTGTGGCTGATGCACTTTCACGAAGATACTCTTTACTCTCTTCTCTTGACTGTAAAATTCTTGGTTTTGAACAAATCAAAGAATTGTACCATAATGATGCCGATTTTGGACAAATTTTTCAAGCATGCGAAAAATGTTCTTTTGAAAAGTTTTTCAAACATGAGGGGTTTTTGTTTAAGGAATCAAAGCTTTGCGTCCCTAACTCTTCCTTGCGAGAACTTTTGGTTAGGGAAGCGCATGGTGGAGGCCTTATGGGTCATTTTGGCGTGGCAAAAACTTTGGCAATTTTACAAGAACATTTTTATTGGCCAAAAATGAAAGTTGATGTAGGACGAATATGTGAAAATTGTGTTGTTTGCAAACAAGCAAAATCAAAAGTTCAACCTCATGGTTTATATACTCCTTTGCCTATACCAAGTGAACCGTGGGTTGATCTTTCAATGGATTTTGTGTTGGGTTTGCCAAAAACCAAGGGCGGCAAAGACTCAATCTTTGTGGTTGTTGATAGGTTCTCCAAAATGGCTCATTTCATTGCATGCAACCGAACTAATGATGCATCACATATTTCTGATTTGTTTTTCAAAGAAGTAGTGAGGTTGCATGGAATGCCAAGAACCATTGTCTCAGATCGAGACACAAAATTTTTGAGTTACTTTTGGAAAACCTTGTGGGGGAAATTGGGAACAAAACTCTTGTTTTCAACAACGTGCCATCCCCAAACTGATGGGCAAACAGAAGATGTGAATCGCACTCTTGGTACTTTGTTGCGTTCCATTATTGGAAGAAATGTCAAAACTTGGGAACAATGCTTACCACATGTTGAGTTTGCTTATAATCGTCATGTTCATTCTGCTACAAAGTTTTCTCCATTTGAAATTGTGTATGGTTTTAAGCCATTAACTCCAATGGATTTAACTCCTTTACCTGTGGGTGAACAAGTGAATTTAGATGGCAAGAAGAAAGCTGAATTTGTTAAACAGATCCATGAGAAGGCGAAAAGCAACATCGAAGAGCGCACCAAGAAGTATGAACAACAAGCAAATAAGGGCAAAAGAAAGATCACATTTGAACCAGGAGATTGGGTGTGGCTTCATTTGAGAAAAGAACGATTCCCAAGTAAACGAAAGTCAAAGCTAATGCCAAGGGGAGATGGACCATTCCAAATCATGCAGAAAATTAATGACAATGCTTACAAACTTGACTTGCCTGTTGAGTATAATGTGCATGATGTCTTCAACGTTTCTGATTTGAGCCCCTTTAATGCAGGTGAAGATTTGAGGACAAATCGCATTCAAGAGGGGGGAATGATGAGAACCCATCCAACGACCCGGATGATGAAGATCCATTGAGATGGAAGATTGGACCAATCACAAGGTCAAAAGCTAAGATGTTCAGTGATGCTCTTAACGGTTTGATAAAATCCTGTCGGAAAGAATCAATCATCAATTCATCAAGTAGCCAAGGAGACCTTCGAATTTTGATCCGAATTGAAGGCCAAGATTAGCCCAAGGCTTGGTAGCCCAAGTTGTGATTATTTCATCTAAATATCACCCAAGTTCAAGAAAATTCGGCCAAGTCTACACATGGCCCATGTTTTGGTCATAAATCATTCATTTCAAGTCCAAATGGACTCAAATCAAAGCCCACTTAAAGAGTACTACTTTTCCTACATTTTAATAAGGATCCAAGCCCAAAATAAAGGTGGAATTTCGTCCATGAATCTGCCCAACAATAGATCCAAGTTCAAGTAACTCATAACATTGAATTAGAAGGCATTTTGAAGGGTCCTATCATTATGAAGTCATTTACTTAGAAGATATTAGAAGGTTGCCTCAATTATTGTCTAGAATTTATTTGAGTCCTTTGATTTGTCTTGTGTATCCTATAAATAGGTTGTCTTTGTAATCTTTTGAAAACACCTTTGATTTGAATGAAATTGTGAGTTTTAAACTCTTCTTGTTCTTTGTGAACTTTTAGAACTTATCAAGTCTTCTTGCTTGTGGCGTTCAATACTTATCAATCAACTTGGTGGGTTGATTGTGGCGTATCTTATACCAAGGTTCTTGTCTCTTTATAGACAATGGGTCGCGGTTTCACCAATACTATCTCGGGCAACCAATAGACGATCGGGAAATCACATCAAAAAACTTCAGAAAAATAAATTTCCAAAAAGATCAAATGCATAATTCGCAAACAGTAGAAATCGCAAAGAAATTCGCAAAAGATTATGCTGAATTGGCAGATTAAAGAGATTTGATTTTGTAGATAAGTGAAACTCGCAATCAAAAAACTTGCGAAACTTAGAAATTCGCAACCAATAGCCTACGAAGCCTTAAGAATTCGTAAGGTAGGACCTAGCGAATCCTGTCCTTAGGGGAAAATTAGAAAACGGATTTTTGCAAATAGAATTCACAGAGTATAGACTAGCGAGTTCTATACTTAAAAAGAAATCAAGAGCACTCAACTTTCGCAAAGCAAAAGAATTCGCAAACGATTAATTTTCGTAAGCTAGAGTGGTGCGAATTGCATGGTTTTCGCATAATTTTCATACGAATTCCCATAGTTTTCGCATAGTTTTTCAAAGATAAGTTCCTAAGTTCAGAATTCGTACGTAATACGAAAAGTTGATGGATTTTTGAAAAATTGTTCAAGTAAAGAATTCGTATCCTTGTGTTGTACGAATTTTGTTTGCGAAAAACTTTTTGTGCGAAAAGTTTAACTTTCAAAATTTTCTAAGGTTTGAATTGGCATAATAGATGTGCGAATTGTGAAAGAATTCACATAAAGCCTTTTACGAATTGTTTGTTTCTGATTCTTGCTTGTCTTTGAATTCTATACTTGTGCCAATTGTGAAACTTGATTATACGAATTTCAAGTGTTGTACGAATTCTAATACAAATTTCATGCGAATTGCTACTTGTTTTTAGTGTATGCGAATTCTAGACTTAAGGTTTTTAGAAATTTCAGTTCCTGAAAAAAAATTCAAGTCTTGCTCAATTTGTTGGATTAAAAGATCATTACTAGCTTATTTCTTTGTGTACAGATATTCTCATCATGTCTAAAGAATTACTTTCCATGGGTTCCCAATCAAAACATCCAGTCTTGTCTATCGGAGAGTACTCACCGTGACTACATGAAATCCATCACAGAGGGACCAGTTCAACCAGTTGTCACTGTACTAGGAAAAGAGGCTACAGACACCTCTCCCGAAATTCCCGTTAGATATGTGCCAAAGCCATATCAGTACTGTGCGAGAGGGAGAAGGAACTTCACAAGATAGATGAAGAGGCTCTTATCTATCTCACTATGGCCATTCCAAATGATATCTACAACAGAGTAGATAGTCGAGAATCAGCAAAAGCCATGTGGGATGAGCTGGAACGACAGTTTCAAGGTACATAGAAATCAATTCAGGAAAAGTTGAACCAAAGCATCAATGCTTATGAAGGATTTCATGCCAAGGAAGGGGAAGCTCTGTTGGACACCTATACAAGGTTTAATGGGATATTAAACGACTAGAGGAGAAACGGGATGAACAAATCCTTGTCTGAGATCAACTACAAGTTCATTAAGAACTTGAATCCAGAATAGAAGAGCTATGCCATCAACATATACAGATGACTAAAGACATGGCACAAGAGGACGTTAATGACATCTTCACTACCCTTGCTCAACATGAGGATGAGGTGAAACTTCTAAATGATGAAAAGAATATTGTCAAGGACTCTTTAGCTCTACTAGCTGAAAGATCAAAAGGGTTTAAGTTTAAAGATCGTTTCCTCATCAAAGTACAAGTCTAAGAGATCAAAAGCCTTCCTTACAGAGCTTAGTCAGTCGAGTTCTGAAAAATCCTCTGATGATACTGAAAGTACATTCTGATGACGATATCCAAAAGTTTGCTGAAAACCTGGCCCTCATAACCAAGCAATTTCAGAAAAGCTTTGGAAAGAAAAGGTTTTCAAAAACAAAGTATGAAGGGTACAGGAAAGACGTATCAGAAAAGTACAAGCCGAGGTATGTGAAGATGGAAGGAAAGAGAGAAGAGACAAGAGAAAAGAGATGAGAAAAGAGAAGAGAAAAAAGAGGAGAAGAAAGAAGTGAAAGTTGAGCCCAAGTTTGGTAGGTGTTACAATTGTGGGTAACCTGGCCACTTTTCTAAAGATTGGAAATTCAAAAGGGTTAAGAACTCAGAGTATTATGCAAAGAAGTCTTTACTTGCAAAGAAGGCAGAAGAAGGAAAAGATCTTATGGCTGAGGAAGAGAATTGGTTTTTTCAAAGCTCCGACGAAGAATCAGCACACTTCACACAAGTGTGAGCAAAGATTAATGATGAAGCTGAAACCTCTTCTGACCGATCTGATTGTGAATCTGAGGTAAGTACTCTTTATAACTCTGAACTTGTTGAATCTCTTATGTCTCAGATTCAAAATATGGAAAAAGAGTTTGAAAATTTAAAAGGCAAACTTAGCAACGAAAGACAATCAATGATGAGTTTTCGTGACGAAAACACATTATTGAAGGTTGTCGTTGAGGATAAAGAATCAGAGAAAGATGCCTTGAAGAAAGAAAAAGAAGTTTTAAAAGCTAAAATCTTGGAACTTAAAAGAAATCTTGTTAATTTGAATTCTGAAAAAGGAGAATTTAAAATTAAGTTTGAAGCTTGTTTTCAAGAGCGAAATGAGGCATATTGCAAAATCAAGCAGCTAGAGGATTTGAACTTAAAGAGAGGACAGACTGAACAAACATTGAATTTATTAACGAATAAACTCCAAGATGTCCGTTTTTATAATACTAAAACGGCTTTAGGTTTTGAAGAAAATGATGTTTTAAAGAAAGCCCCTAAAAACTTGTATAATTTTGACAAACTGGGGTCAAAACCTAAGAAAATCCCGGACATTCATGACACATTCGTTAAAGCCGAAACTCTTAAGTCTGACATCTCTTCTAAAGGTCAGGTGATTGATGATGATACATTGAGTTGTGCTGATTCAATTTCAAGTTTTAAATCTGTTGGTTTTTCTTATAATGAATTGAACAAAAGCTATAAAAACAGAAAACCTGAATTTCTTGAGTTTCAATCATTATTTTCTACATCATCACCAATAGAATCAACCAACAATGAAACAGATATACCTGAAACTCAATGTCAGTATGATGAATATGAATCATACACTGATGTTGAGAATCAGATTACAATATCTGAATCAGTTACTTCTGAATCTCCAAAAGAGGTTAAGACTGATGAGTGTTTAAATGTCATGAATCATAGCATTAAAACTGATTTTTCAAAGAAAATGACTGAGGAGATTTTTGAAAACATGATGAATGCTTCAGATCCTGTTCCTATCATTGAGAAGTTAGAATCAAACTCTGTGATGAATCAAACATCTACTTTTGAGAAACAAATCAAAGATCTTCAAAAGACTATTGAAGAGTTGGAAGATGAGAATTTTGATCTCAAATTCAAACTTGACAAGTCTTTTGAGGAAAACAAAGAACTCTCAAAATAGTTAAATGGTTTAAAAGATGATTTGTTTAAGCAAAATTCAGACGAGAAAAAGATGCTTGAATCTTAGAAATGGAATGTTCATTCAAATCCAGAGTTTGAAACTACTACTTCTAAAACCTCTGTTGTTTATACTGATACTCCTGAATATCCTCTAAGTATCTTTAAGAAAGGCGAGTCTTCTGGTACTTTAAAGAAAAATTCATCTTTTAAGAAGAAAACTGACAAGGTTTCATTTCTTGTTTCAGATTTAAGAAAGCCAAATGATAAAGGAGAATGAAGAAAGAAAGGGTGTGAAAAGAAAGTTGATAAAAGTGATTGTAGTGTTGCCAATAGTGTTGTTCGTTCATGTACTAGTTCAAACGATTCTAAATGTCAATTTTGTATGAATAATTGTACTCAATTTGATAAATCAAAGTTGTTGACATTTCCTCGCAAGAACTTTATATGTAAACACTGTGGTAACAATACCTTTACATTTCACTCCATTCCTAAGTCTAAATTTGTTAAAAAGGCATCTTGAGCTAAACATGTCTCTAAATCCTCAACACAACACGCAAAAGTTTTTCATGCTAAGAATGCTTATTCTTCTAGAAAACAGAAATTTCATGAGCTTAATGTAAAAATGATCTGGAAATGGGTACCGAAGCCTAGATATGAGTGGAGATTAAGGTAGATGATATTAATAAATTGCATGAAGCTAACAAAGAAGGACCCATTTGGATATGGGTACCTAAGAAGAAGTGATTTGTTCTTTTTGCAGGCCTCACATCTATGGTACATTGATTCAGGATGCTCGAGACACATGACTGGATTTAAGCATCTATTACATAACTATGTTGAGGAACCTGCAGAAACAGTCAGCTTCGCAAATTCTGAGCTTAACGAAATCATTAAAGGACACGGCTCATTAAAAAACGACACTGTGACAATCAAGAAAGTATTGTTTGTAGATGGACTTGATCATAATCTATTCAGCACAAGTCAATTCTGCGACAGTCACTATCAAGTTCGGTTTACTGTTGATAGCTGTTTCATTGAAGACAAGGACGGTTGTGAAGTATTTCGAGTAGAACGTCAAGGCAATCTATATGTAGTGTGCTTTCCAACACTTTATGCAACTTGATTTGTGTGTCTAATTGCCAAAGCTTCAAAAGCTTAATGTTGGATTTGGCATCGACGCCTGTCTCACCAAAATTTTCAAGTGATAGATCAGTTGGTGAGACATGATATAGTCAAAGGTCTACCAAAACTGAGGTTTGAGAAGGATTCTCTTTGCCCCGCCTGTGAGATGGGAAAGATGAAAAGTAGTTCACATAAAGCAAAGACAGAATTCTCTTGCTCAACACCTCTGGAGCTTATTCACATGGACCTTTGCAGCCCAATGAGAACTCAGTCTATTAATGGGAAGAAGTATATACTTGTGATGATAGACGAGTACTCCATATACACTTGGTTGGAGTTTTTAAGGAACAAATCTGATGCGCCAGAATTAATTATTGCCTTCATAAAAAAGATCCAGGTTCGACTTCAACTGCCGGTTAAGACTTTGAGAAGTGATAACGACACAGAGTTTAAGAATGATATGCTTCAGAGTTATCTCACATCAGTTGGGATCACTCACAATTTCTCTGCTGCCTATACACCTCATAAACAATAAGAACAAAAATAACACCTTTGAACAATGAATCAAGAAGAAATTGAAGAAAAGCTCTAAGTCGCAAGTTAGGGTTTAAGGATTTCGTGTGCTCTGAAAAACTCGTATACTTAAGAAATCTGGAAAAAGTGAGGATTTCGTATGAAAACCACCTATATATACTCAGGAGTGAATGAGACACATGGAACGATTTTATTTGACCACCCACTTTTCGCAGATGACATGCGAATTGTCTAATGTGTGTGAGAATTCGCACGACTCAATATGCGAATTCTGTGTGAATCATAAGAATTCGTAATGCGAATTCTTCACTTCTCGCATAAAGGCACATGCGAAAAGTTAGAATTCATATGAGACACACATGCGAATTCCAAGAATTCGTGTATTATACACATGCGAATTCTGAAAGATTTCGCATGATAGTGTTATGCGAATTATGGCCTTAGCAACATTTCCATCTTTTGAAAAACATTCTAAACTTGGAAATTTGCTATTTTTGGAAACTTTTCAAAATCTTGCCAAAAATAGAACCTTTCCATAAATGGAAATTTTCCAAAAATGACATTTTCAACTATTTTTAAGTTCCAAAAACAATTTACACACACTTCACACTTACAACCCTTTTTACATTTCATTCTAAACTTGATGTCTGTTTCTTCTGACTCTTGTCATGACTTTGTTCTTTCTTGATGTATCTTGATGTGTTTTCTTTGCTAGCTCCCCCTTGACATGATGTGGATCTTTCTTGATGTATGGATATGATCCCCCTTCATATCTGCATACATGTAGAAATATAACAATTTAGTTTCTCTCTTTTCTAAAACAATCTTCTCCTATATAAGATATAACAATTAATCTTCCAACTTCAATTGATGACAATTTTAAGAAAAACTCCCTGTTATGATTTGACATTCAAAGATCATCACTTGGACATTGAAGACTTAGTCCTAGACTGCTTTGTCTAGAAGTCACCACTTGTACATTGAAGTCCAAGTCTTGAGCTGATTTACTCAGAAGTCATAGCCCTTCTTACTCCTTCTTGAGTTCAGGCTCCTGCATCACAGGTTTAACTGATTTTGGTACCCAAATGTATTCAGGTCCAGTCTGTTTAGTATATGAAAACTTCTTTGAGCGGTTTCCATCTCTATGATATGTATTATCATTAAATTTGCTATTCTATTTTATATGTGTTTCCTTACTCTGCCTTTGTCGTTCTTTTGGTTTATTGTTGCCTGTCTTGGTGATGTAACCTGGATAAGCTTGGACTTGTATTTGAACTAGGCTTTTGCCTTCTTCTTTCTTGTTTGTTATTGCCTGGATTTTTCCTCTAAAAAAAAGTATCATTAAAGTTCTTATAAGAATAATACCTTTTTGTGGATATGTGCTTTGTGTACAAAAATCATCATTACAACAATAAGAACAACAAAGTTTGCTTCTAGATAACCTGATCAGATGCTTGGTAGACTTGACAGCATCAGGTGTAAAAGCTTTACCTTTTTTAGCTCTGTTCTTCTTTCTCTGTTCAGCTTGTGTAGATGATTTCTGGCATTTTACTAATTCTGTAGATCCCTTTACAACCCAAATCATCTTCTCTTTCTTAGAAGCTTTGAGTCCAGAATAAGCAGCAGATTTATCAGCAGATTTAACATAAAATGAACTAGAAGATTTACTATGATTTGTTTTCAAGACATCTGATTTGACATTTTGTTTCTTGAAAACCATCTTTTGAAATAAGCTTGATATTGATTGAAATGAGCAAACTGATTCAACTGAGTCATCATCATAAGAAGATAATACAGGTGTTTCAAATGCTAACTTGTCAGATAGATCAGCATTAGCTTTCTCAAGTTGATTGATCTTGTCATTCAACTTGGATTTCTCATTACAAAGTTTATTAAATTTACTTTGCAGATCATATTTACTCTTCTATCCCTTCTGTATATCTGAAGATAAAACAACCAACTTGTCAGTAAGTTTAGAAATCTCATTTTCAAAATATTTTCTTTTAGTTTCAAACTCTTTTTCCAAGTTTTGATTTTTCTCAGAAATCTCTTTGAACAATAAAGTATTTTTCCGTTCAGTATTTTTCTTTTCTTTGTCAAATATATCTCTTTCAGTAATAACAATTTTCTCAAAATCAGAAACTTGTTTAAAAAGTTTGGCACACTTGATTTCTAACTCTTTCTTCTCTGACTCAGTTTTCTTTGAAAGTTCAGATAACTTCCAGTTGAAAGATTTCTCAAGTTCAGCTTTCTCATTCTTGAGTCTCTCATCTACTTTCTTCAGCCATTCTTTGCCTTTTTCTTGATATGTTGATACTTGTGTCTCAGCCTTTGTAAGTTTGACATTCAAAGTATCAATTTCTGCTTTCAGCTTTGAATTCTGAATTTTAAGCTTTTCATACTCAGCCTCGATCTTTGGTATTTCTAGCATGTATGATAATGTACAGTCTCTGTTGGTGAGAAACAGATTTCCCTTCTCATATGTATAAGGCATGCTTAGTGTTTATCTGAAAAATATAACTTGAAAAGATCGTTAGTCAGATAATCAGAAAAATCAACAGTAAAAATACAGAAAAATCACTCAAAAATGATTACAAGTACAGAATTCGTATGATACTCACAACAAACAATTCACATGCACTAAGAATTCGTATAAGGAACACAATTCGCATAAGAAAGAAAGATAAACTTCACTTTCCGCATGAGCTTATTTGCGAATTCTTGACTTTTCGCATAAGGTAGGATGCGAATTATGAGCTTTTCGCATAAGGTAGGATGCGAATTTTGAGCTTTTCGTATGAACTTGTGCGAATTCCTCACTTAGAAAACTTTCTAAGACTCAGATGCAAATTCCTCCTTTTCGTATAATTCTTTGTGCGAAATCTTAGCTTTTCGTATAAACTCTTGTGCGGATTCTTCCCTTAAGAACAATAAAATCAACCAATCTGCGAATTCCTTAGCCCTGCGAGTTCTTCATGCGAGTTCTTCATTGAATATGCGAATTCTTTGAAACTTGAATATATTTTCCAACTTTTCAACAAAAATCAACCCAAATCTTGTAGTTTGACTCTGAAACTTTGTAGAATTGATTTCTATACCATCGAAAACAACCCTGTAGAGTGAATTTTCAAAACAATAACCATGATTGTGGGATTTGAATCTTGACAGTCCGAGTTTGATACTGTTACAAACTGGAATGTTAGGGTTTGCGTTCCACACTGCAAACGCAAAGTTAGGGTTTGCGTTCCATGTTACAAACGCAAAGTGTGGTTTGCGTTTCACACTTAGAATTTTTTTTCTGAGAAAATTTCAAAATAGTAATATGGCCTTTTAGCGGGGACCCCCGTGCTAAGTCTGCGGAGGGGGACATAGTTAGTTCTTTTTGTGATCAAAATCTTTGAATTTTTTGTGAGAAATTTTTATTTCACACTATTCACACGTCTTGAGTTTCACTCTGAGTTGTACTTAAATTTTTTTTTCTGAAACTTTTTCTTGATTTGATTGGATTTAAAGATCGTTACTAGCTAATATTTTTCATCTTGTGAAGGTACATACATCTTTCAATCATGGCAAATGAATTTCTCTCAATGGGATCTCATATAAAGCCTCTGGTCTTATCTGTTGGAGATTATTCACAATGGAAGAAAAGAATGATTCAGTTCTTAAATGTAAAGAACAGAGATTATATGACATCTATCATAGATGGTCCGGGAAATCCACAATCATTTGTATTTGGACAAGCAGCCACAACTAAATCTCCAGCAATCGCAGATCGATACGTGCCAAAACCTTATCAATTCTTTACTGATGTGGAAAAGGCAAGACACAAGATAGATGAAGAGGCACTTATCTATCTTACTATGGCAATCCCTAATGACGTCTACAATCGCGTAGATAGTAGGGAATCTGCAAAAGATTTATGGGATGAATTGGAGAGACAGTTTCAAGGATCAAAGAAGTTAATTCAGACAAAGATGAATCAGAGTACAAATGCATATGAAGGTTTTCATGCGAAAGAAGGAGAGACTTTGTTGGAAACATACAATCGTTTCAATGTGATATTGAATGATCTAAGGAGAAATGGAATGAACAAGTCAGAATTAGAGATCAATTATAAGTTCATCAAGAACTTGAACCCAGAATGGAAAAGCTATGCTATCAATATTCAGATGACCAAGGACATGGCACAAGAAGACGTTAATGATATCTTCACAACTTTATTGAGGCATGAGGATGAAGTAAAGCAGCTTGGTGCTGAAAAAAAGATGGTCAAAGATTCTTTAGCCTTAATGTCTGAACGTAAGAAAGGGTCAAGTTTCAAATCCAGTTCTTCTTACAAGTCAAAGTCAAGGAAATCCAGAGCTCTTCTAACTGAGGTCACTGATTCAAGCACTGATAATTCTTCTACTGAAAGTGAAGAACATTCAGATGAGGATATGCAACGATTCGCTGAAAATATGGCTCTTCTCACAAAGCAGTTCAAAAGCTTTGGAAAGAACAAGTACAAGCCGAAATATGAGAGCTACAAGAAAGACAACTACAAACCGAGATCTGAAAAGAAGTATGAGAAAAGAGGAGAGAAAAGAGACGAAAAGCGAGAAGAGAAACGAGAAGAGAAGAGAGAAGGAAAGAAAGAAGAGATTGAGCCGAAATATGGACGATGTTACAATTGTGGAAAACCAGGTCATTTTTCCAAGGATTGCAAGTTCAAGCGTACAAAGAATTCTGAATATTATGCTCGGAAAACACTGTTAGCAAAGAAGGTGGAAGAAGGTCAGAACTTAATGGCGGAAGAAGAAAATTGGTTGTACAAGAGTTCTGATGATGAATCTGCACACTTTACTCAGGTGTGTATGATGGCCAAAGTAGATGAGAACATTGGATCATCTTATGATCATTCTGACTGTGGTTCCGAGGTACGTATTCAATCCTTAAAGGCTCAAGTTAAATTCATGAAAGAAGAGTTTAAAACTTTAAAAGGCAAACTTAGTCATGAAAGACAAACAATGTTGAATTTTCGTGATGAAAATTCAATGTTGAAAGATGTGGTTAAGGAAAAGGAATCTGAAAAAGATTGTTTGAAAAAGGACAAAGATGTTTTAAATTCAAAGATATCTGAGCTTGAAAAAGATCTTATAAACTTAAATGCTGAAAAAGGTGATTTTCAACTTAAAATTTGAAGCATGTTTCCAAGAAAGAAACGAGACATATTGTAAAATCAAGCAACTAGAGGATTTAAATCTGAAAAGAGGACAGACTGAGCAAACATTAAATCTTTTAACAAACAAACTCCAAGATGTCAGATTTTATAATGTTAAAAAAGGATTAGGTTTTGAACCAAATATTGTTTTGAAAAGAGCACCAGAAAATTTGTATAATTTTGATAAAATGGGCTCTAATTCTACAAAATCTGATATTCATGATACTTTTGTAAAAGGTAAAGTTTTGAATGATGATGACATTTCATCTTGCGCTGATTCCATTTCAAGTTTAAAATCTGTTGGTTTTGCTTATAAAGATTTAAATGAAAGTTACAAAACAAGAAAGATAGAATTTAGTGAATTTACTTCTCTATTTTCTCCTTGTTTACCAACAGAATCAGCCAAGGTTGAAGAAAATAATACTGAATCTCAGTGTCAGTTTGATGAATCTGATTTAGAAACTGATGTTGAGAATCAAGTGTTATCATCTGATTTATTCACGTCAAATTCATCAAATGGTTCAGAAAGTGAAAATATCATGAATCAAAACCTTACTTCTGATTTTTCAAAAATTACGACTGAGGAGATTTTTACATAAATGATGAATGTTTCAGATCATGTTCCTATTATAGAAAGATAGAATCAAACTCTGAGGTAAATCAAACATCTAATTTTGAGAAACAAATCACAGATCTTCAAAAGACGATTGAAGAGTTAGAAGATGAGAATGTTGATCTCAAATTCAAACTTGACAAATCTTCTGAAGAAAACAAAGAACTCTCTAAAGATTTAAATATTTTAAAAAATGATTTGTTTCAACAAAATCTAAAGGAGAAAAACATGTTTGACTCTACAAACTGGAATGTTCATTCTAATCCAGAGTTTGATACTGTTAATTCTAATTTTTCAGTTGTGTATACTTCTACTCCTGAATATCCTCCGAGTATTTTTGAAAAAGGAGAAACATCTTGTAATTCAAAGGCAAAATCATCTTCTTCAAAGAACACTAACAAGATTATGTTTCCTGTTTCAGATGTAAAAAGGCAAAATGGTAAAGGAGAAAGGGTGAAGAATGTGAAGGAAAATAAAGTTGCTATAAATAAATGTAAAATCAGTGATAGTGATAGTTTGATGTGTAAAAATTCAAACGTTTACAAATGTCAAAGTTGTATGAATGATTGTACTTCATTGGATAAATCTAAGCTTTTGACATTTGCACGTAAGAATTTTATTTGCAAACACTGTCATGATAATGCATTTATCATTCCTTCTATTCATCCTAAATCTAAAGTTGCCAGAAAAACATCTCATGTCAATTCAGCTTCAAAATCCTTAACTCATCAGGCTAAAAATTTTCATGCTAAGTTTGATCATTTTTCGAAAAAGAAAACATTTCATGAGTTTAATCTTAAAATGGTATGGAAATAGGTACCTAAGCCTCGCTATGAGTGGCGAATTAAGGCTAAGGTAGATGATGTTGATGAGTTGCGAAAAGTTAACAAGAAAGGACCCATATGGATATGGGTACCTAAACAGAAATGTGTTGTTCTTTTTGCAGGCCTCACATACATGGTATATAGATTCAGGATGCTCGCGCCATATGACAGGATTTAAGCATCTACTTCACAATTATGTTGAGGAACCTGCCGGTACTGTAAGTTATGCTAATTCTGAGGTTAATGGATACATTCGAGGACACGGATCGTTAACAAATGGCATCGTGACGATCAAAAGAGTACTATACATAGATGGACTTGATCATAATCTTTTCAGTACAAGTCAATTCTGCGATAGTCAATTTCAAGTTCGGTTTACTGATAAATGCTGTTATATTGAAGATAAAGATGGTCGTGCAGTTTTTAAAGCCAAGCGAAGTGTAATTCTTTATTCTGTGAATTTTCCAACACTTTCTGCATCAAGACCTGTTTGTCTGATTGGAAAAGCTTCACGAGCTGAAAGTTGGGTATGGCATCGGCGTCTGTCTCATCAAAACTTTGATGCGATTAATCAGTTGGCGAGACAAGGCATTGTCAAAGGTCTACCAGAACTAAGGTTTGAAAAGAATTCTCTTTGTCCCGCTTGTGAAATGGGAAAGATGAAGCGAACATCTCATAAAGCAAAGACATAATTCTCTTCTTCAACACCTGTTGAATTGTTACATATGGACCTTTGCGGCCCGATGAGGACTCAGTCTATCAATGGTAAGAAATATATTTTGGTCATGATAGATGAGTACTCCAGATATACTTGGCTGGAATTCTTAAGGAACAAATCAGATGCAGCAAAGCTGATCATTGAGTTTTAAGAAGATTCAGGTTCGACTACAACTACCGATTATATCTTTGAGAAGTGACAATGGCACGAAATTCAAGAATGAAAAGCTTCAGAGTTATCTCATATCTGTTGGGATCTCTCACAACTTTTCTGCTGCCTACACTCCTCAGCAAAACGGTGTAGTTGAAAGGAAGAATCGAACACTGGGGAGAGACAAGTTTGAAGAATTGTCAAAGCTTTCAAGATGTCAAAGCCAGAAAAGATTTGAAGTTGAAGTTAATTATGAAGATATGAAGACTTGAAGATTATTGCTAAATTTTTTTTAATCTTGAATCCAAAGGGGGAGATTGTTAGACAGTAATTGTATTCAAGATTAAATGAGAGTTATTGTTGTAATTAGTGTTTGTGTGTGAGTTGCAATGAGCTTAGAAGGTTTGACCTTGTTTGGTCATGTTGACCTATATATAAGCAAGTCTTTGTATTGTTTCATTAAGTCGTAAAAGCAAGAGAGCAAGTGTGTGAAATTGAAGGTGTAATATTGGTGGTAGTTGAGAGAACACATAGTTGCACACATTGAGTACACATACAAACACATTCTATCTTGAAAGGTTAATCACTTTTAGATCTATGGCTTGATGTAATTCTTGTGATTAATAAAAGCAGTGTTTTGTGATAATCTGTATGTGTTTATGCTAGTAAATCTTGGGCCACACCGATTTCAATGGAACATTAACTTTTCTAAAACTGAAAATTCGTATTTTTCTGCTTCAAATCATGATGTTGATTTCTCTGATTGAATCTGATTAGGCTCTGATACCAATTGTGAGGTCCAATGAGATCATAATTGATTGATTGATTGAGATAAACAAGAGATTGGGATGGAAATTTGTAGATGTTTTTATTCACAAGATTAAACTACACTACAGAGCGAACAATTCGTACAGGCTACATGATTACTGAATGAAAGTTACAAACAATGAACTACAAGATTCCTATTTATACCCCCCAATACCCTTGTTACACATCAAGCCCAAACCCATGTACAAGGCCCAATAACAAATACAATGGATTACTTTACTAAACTTCTAAAATAGAACATTTATGCTCTAACAAGCATGACCTTAGCAATTACGTCAACACTTTACAACATTTACAATATGAACCCCACACACTTTACAACAATTACATGTCAGACCCTCCTTTTAATCTTGAATACAAGTTAACTCTAACAATCTCCCCCTTTTGATTTATGATTAAAAATAATTTGACACAAATCTTCAGGTCTTCTTTTCTTCAGAAAAATCTTCATCAATTAATCTTTCACGACTTTGACATCTTCAAATCTTTGACATTTTGATCAAACTTTGATAACGCTTTCAGATTAATCTCCCTCTTTGGATTCTTTTATTACTCTTGACAGTCTTCACCTTTGATTACAACAATGCAATAAGCTCTTCAGAAAACATTATCATCTTGACTTTGATTTCTCATTCTTATACTCTCCCCCTTTGTAACAATTTGCTTGACTTTCGCTTTGAAATGGTTCTGACTTTGAAATCTCTAATTATCTCCTGTCACACCCTAAAAATTAGCGGAAATAAAAATTCGAAAATTCGGCAATAGACTAAGCTTGCGGAATAAGGTGTAACAATCCCAATATACAAAATCATCCCAAACGGGGTATAGAGTAGTCATACACATGGTCAATAATGAAGCATAAGACGACAACCTACTAATCTACAATTGATTAACTAGATTAGGGTCGGGTGTCGCTATCCTTCCAAAATATATCTTCAAAAATTCACTGGACGATGTCACTAGATATCCTCAAAAAGACCACTCACGACCCCAAGGTCGCTCCCTCAGTCCCGGCGTGCCCCACTGCTAAGAGAACCTGCCAACATGACAATCAAGAGCAAGTGTTAGGCTAAAGCTTAGTGAGAACAAGCCAATAAGAAAAGAGTACTAAACCCAATTCGATGTCACGCGGTGATTATAGCAATGAGCTAAGTCAAGAAATCAAATAAACCATTAGTGATTAAACATGGTACAAATAACACCAAATCACACAACGAGCTCAACCCCTTTAGATCTCTTGCTCAAAACACCAAGTCAACCCCTCTGGATCTATTCTTGAGAGTTCCCAAAACATGGGGAACTCAAGCACCATATGGAATTACACCTTACTGCATCATGAGACGATGCCCGACCGTATAGGCCCACACCTTACTTATCATGGCAACCCGATGCCTATTCCGTGCTAAAACGTGAACCAAATGCCCAAAACCGGGGACATAGGAACACAGTGCCTATGGATCCATTGCACAAGACTCAAAGCCGAAGCATGTCATTTCAGAGCATATTCATATTAAATCAAATATACAGGCAATTCATATGAACAATTGTTCAATTCAATAAATCTTGGTTCTTGAAATAATGGGATTTTTAGAAATCATTTCCCAACAACAATAAGCCACTTTAAAACAAGGTTTTCCACATTTAAATAATACATTTATCACATAGCATTCGTAATACAGACTGATTTAGCTTAAAGGACTCACCTCAGATTTCTTCATGTTTATAGTCTGCTTCTTACGATTGTTACCTACGACAACACCGATAAATCGGTAAGCCAAAAATATAGACGACTCACTGACTTACAACTCTTGAATACAAAACACTACACACTGCCGAACACAGTACCGGTCGAGTACCACTATCGGTCGAAACAACAATACCGGTCGAATGCCAACACCGGTCGAACCGACTTCCGGTCGAACCGACATCCGGTCGAACCGACTTCCGGCGAACCGAAATCCGGTCGAACCGACTTCCGGTCGAACCGACATCCGGTCGAACCCATCTTTCGGTCCATCTTCCCGGTCTTATGTGATGGGACGTTTACAGAACCCAGATCCAACCCAAAATACGTAGATCTCGAAATTAAACGGTTAAAAACCTTAACAACGAGATTCTATACGGCATATAACACTTCGATCGAAGTTTTAAGCTAGATTCGTTCCTTGATTTGAAGAAAACGAACGACCTCTTTTCTCCTGCTTCCTTCTCTCTCTCTCTGATTTTCTTAAAGATTAGATTTTGTGATATTTAGAAAATATCTAAAACTTGATTTATATTTATATAACCCAAGTTACATTTAACCCCTCGAACTTTGGGTAAAGGTCAACTTTTCACCCAACTCCAAAATTGCGGGTGTTACAATCCTCCCCAACTTGGAAAAGATTTCGTCCTCGAAATCTCGGCTATGGAAAGAGGTGAGGGTACCTCCGACTCAAGTCCTCTTCCGCTTCCCAAGTCACATTGGCACCCCGATGGTGCTTCCACTGAACTTTGACCATAGTGACTTCCCGGTGACGAAGCTTCTTCGTCTTCCTTTCTAAAATCGCCTCAGGTTCTTCAACGCAACGATTTCCCTCATCCACTCTGATCTCGGAGAGTGGAATGACACTCTCCTCCTTTGCTAGACACTTCCGAAGATAACATACGTGAAATGTGTTATGAATTCCTTTCATCTCCGGAGGAAGTTCCAGTTGATAAGCTTGAAGCCCTATCCGCTTGGTCACAGTGAACGGTCCAAGGAAACGGGGGCTTAACTTCCCACGCTTCCCAAATCTAATAATTCCCTTCCAAGGGGACACCTTCAGCATAACCCAGTCTCCCACTGGGAATTCTATTGGCCGTCTTTTCTTATCGGCGTAACTCTTCTGTCGATCTTGGGCCGCCTTCAAGCGTTCGCGGATTCCCTTGACCTTGTCCGCCGTTTCTTGCATAATTTCAGGTCCGGCGAATTGCTTTTCCCCCGCCTCGAGCCAACATACTGGAGTTCGACACTTGCGACCGTATAACGCTTCAAACGTTGCCATCCCTATACTCGAGTGGTAGCTATTATTGTACGCGAACTCTACCAAAGGCAGGTGCGTATCCCAACTACCCCTAAAGTCGATCACACACGATCTTAACATGTCTTCCAGAGTCTGAATTGTCCTCTCGCTTTGGCCGTCAGTTTGAGGATGGTAGGTCGTGCTCAACTTCACACGTGTACCTCATTCCTTTTGTAAACCATCCCAAAAATGCGATGTAAACCGACTATCCCGATCAGAGAAAATAGATAGCGGCACACCGTGTCGGGAAATTACTTCATCGATGTACAACTTCGCCAATTTATCCATTGGCAAGGTCTCCCGCATGGCCAAGAGGTGAGCGCTTTTGGTCAAGCGATCTACTATAACCCAAATGGCGTCGTGACCTTTCAAGGTCCTTGGTAGCTTTGTCACGAAATCCATCGTGATGTGATTCCATTTCAACTTCGGAATTTCCAAGGATTGCAAACTTCCGTAAGGTCTTTGGTGTTCAGCCTTCACTTGCAAACAAGTTACACACTGTTCCACATAGTGTGTCACATCAAACTTCATGATTGGCCACCAATAATGTAATTTCAAATCTCTATACATTTTCGTGCTTCCTGGGTGAATGGAGTATTTTGACTTGTGGCCATCTTCGAGAAGAAATTCTCTATTACCCCCAATCTTAGGCACCCAAATTCGCCCATTGAAAAGCTTCACCCCTCGACTATCTTCAGTCAACAGAAGATGTTGTTTTGCCATGACTTCTTCTTTGAGATTTTCCTCTAGCAAGGCTTTGGCTTGTGATTCCTTGATTCTGTTAATGAGTGTTGTAGTTAATTCAATCCGCGCAAAGGTAGCACGAGAATTTCCTCCGCAGACTTTCCGACTCAAGGCGTCGGCAACAACGTTTGGCTTACCCGGATGGTAGAGCAACTCGCAGTCATAATCCTTCAACAACTCCAACCATCTCCGCTGCCTCATGTTTAGTTCTTTCTGATCAAAGATATGTTTCAGACTCTTGTGATCAGTATAAAGAGTGCACTTCGTACCGTAAAGGTAGTGTCGCCACAATTTCAGTGCAAACACCACTGCTGCCAATTCCAAGTCATGAGTAGGGTAGTTGACTTCGTGCACTTTAAGCTGCCTTAATGCGTAAGCGATCACCTTCCCTCTTTGCATCAGGACACAACCCAAACCTATCTTCGACGCATCGCTGTACACCACAAAGTCTTCCATCCCGTCAGGTAAGGATAGGATAGGAGCTTCACAAAGCTTCTTTCGTAAGGTGCAGAATGCCTCTTCTTGCCTCTCGGTCCACACAAATTTCACGTTCTTTCGGGTCAAGGCCGTCAACGACGAGGCTATCTTTGAGAAATCTTGAATGAATCTCCGGTAGTACCCTGCCAAACCTAGGAAACTTCGGATTTCTGACGGACTCTTGGGAGGTTCCCAATTCGTCATCGCCTCAATCTTTACGGGATCTACTTTTACTCCCTCCTTTTTGAAACCACATGCCCCAAAAACTGAACCTCTGGGAGCCAAAAGTCGCACTTTGAAAATTTCGCGTAAAGTCTTTCTCGCCTTAAAACATCCAACACTTCACAGAGATGTTGCTCATGCCCTTCTTCATTGTTGGAGTAAACTAGGATGTCGTCGATGAACACGATTACGGATTTGTCGAGGAACGGTAGACACACTCGGTTCATCAAGTCCATAAATATTGTCGGTGCGTTGGTTAGGCCGAATGGCATCACCAGAAACTCGTAGTGCCCATAACGAGTTCTAAATGCTATCTTTGGGATGTCGCTCTTTGCTACCTTCACTTGGTGATACCCCGATCGAAGGTCGATCTTTGAGAAACAACCTGCTCCCTGAAGTTGATCGAACAGATCGTCGATTCTCGGAAGTGGATACATGTTCCTCCTTACCGTCACCTTGTTCAGTTCCCTGTAGTCGATACACATTCTCATTGCACCGTCTTTTTTCTTGACGAATAGGACCAGAGCTCCCCAAGGTGACGAGCTCGGTCGGATGAAACCTTTCTCAAGAAGGTCTTGGAGTTGAACCACCATCTCTTGCATTTCGGTAGGAGCCAAACGATAAGGAGCTCGAGCAATAGGAGCTGCTCCTAGAATGAGGTCAATACGAAAGTCCACAACACGATCGGGTGGCAACCCGGGCAAGTCTTCCGAAAACACATCGGGAAACTCGCGGACCACCCTAACATCTTCTAGTTTCCGTTGGTCGAGTTTGGTATCGATAGCATAAGCCAGGAAAGATAAACATCCTTTCGTAAAACACTTCCTAGCTTTGATCACTGAAATAATCGCCACATCGCCTTTCCTTCCTTCGCCATAGATTATTGTCGCTTCTCCGTTTGCCACGGGTAATCGAATCATTTTCTTTGAACATACAATTTCATCCTGGTTCTTAGATAACCAGTCCATACCCACAACCACATCGAACCCGCCAATTTGCATAGGTAATAAGTTAATGGGAAATTTCTTTCCCTTAAGCTCTAAGATGCAATCTCTAAGAAAATTATGAATTAGAACTTGACCTCCATTTCCTATTTCTACCACCACAGCATTCTCTAGCTTACTCTTAGACATAGCAAGCCTTTGACAAAACAAATCGGATATGAACGAGTAGCTAGCACCAGAATCAAATAACACACGTGTAGGTACGAAATTTAGAAAAAACGTACCCGACACCACATCGGTTGATGTTTTAGCTTCCTCTGACGACATCTGGAAATCCCTTCCGGTCGACCGCGGAGGTTCCATCTTCTTCCCACCAAATCCCCCAGTCTTGAGCTTCGGGCACTCCACCCTTACGTGCCCCGGTTCCTTACATTCGAAACATATTTGCCCCTTAAGAGGGCAATCTAGGAATGTGTGACCCGTCTTTCCGCACTTGTAGCACATTCCGGGAACAAAGTTGCATGGGCCAAAATGTTTGCTTCGGCACTTGGAGCACCACTTGGCATCACGCCTAGGATCGGCTCTCCGCGGAGCGCTGCTGTTGGCATAGAAAGGTTTCTTTGAGGGCATCGAGCCTCCCTCCCATTTCCTCTTCTCGACTTGGCGAGCACTTTGATCCCTGCCGAGACTGAAAGCATCCTCCATGAGCTGAGATTCTTCCATTGCCTCCCGAAGGGTGGAGGTCCTTGTTACACGTACTATCGACATCATGTATGATAGGAGACCCTTGATGTAAGCCTTGATCGTATCTTTCTCTGTCGGGACCAAGCGTCCCACAAAACCCAGTTTGTCCTTGAAGAGATGGTTGTACTCCCTTACAGACATACCACCTTTCTTCAAGTTCTTAAATTCCTCCATGATTCGATCCAACGACTTCTCGTTACAGTACTCTTCTAGCAGTTTTTTTTTGAAGGTAGACCAAGACAGTTGGTCCAGAACAATCGATTCAAGCGAGGCAGAGTACACGTCCCACCAAGTAAGAGTTATACCCTGTAACATTCGGGAACCAAAGATAACCCTCTGCTCCTCCCCACATTCACTTGAGCGAAAAGTTTGCTCCATCTCTCGAACCCAGGCCATACAATCTAGGGTATTGTTCGAGCCTTTAAATTCTAGGGTCGGCAACCCAGAAAAGCTTTGAACGTGCAAGTCCGCGCCGCTCGACTGACACCCAGGGCTGCAGTCACCACAGGGGAAATTACAGATCCAGTACCCCCGGATCCTGCAACAATCACATTTTCGCCAACCGTTTCGGGCCTACGGTTGTTAGCGTCTCGGTCCTCAAGGAGTTTCAAGAATACTTCCTGCTGTTGCGCCATGGCCCTATTCATGGCCAACATCACACGATCCATCATTCTTGTTTCTGTCGTCACTTCCTCGATAATAGACTCTACAGCCTCCAAATTGCGTCGAGGAATGTGTTCGGGTCCTTCACCCAGCACATTACTCACACGCACTGTTTCCCCCACTACAGTCGCTAGTGGATGGTCGACCGTAGGTATATCGGCCTCCTGGCCTTCCGGACGATTCCTGGTATTAACCATGGTTCTGCTGAACGCAATCATGCAAAAGAACGGGATAAGGATTACGGAAACACAGAGACCGTACTACTACACTTATCAATTATTATAACAACAGTAATTTAAGTAGGCCCACGTAAAACATTTTCATAATAACGTTAGCTAAGTGAAATTATGAACATATAATACGTAAGAGTTCTTATTACCGTTATCACAACTTTCAATTTGTGCAAGTTTCCGTTGACCCTAAGACCATCCTATCTTAGAAGGTCTACCCCATCTCACGAGTCATAGCTTAATAGTCTCGGCTTAAGTCTAGGCATCTTACAGTCATACCTAATTCACTTAAACCAAGGCTCTGATACCAACTTGTCGCACCCTAAAAATTAGCGGAAATAAAAATTCGAAAATTCGGCAATAGACTAAGCTTGCGGAATAAGGTGTAACAATCCCAATATACAAAATCATCCCAAACGGGGTATAGAGTAGCCATACACATGGTCAATAATGAAGCATAAGACGACAACCTACTAATCTACAGTTGATTAACTAGATTAGGGTCGGGTGTCGCTATCCTTCCAAAATATATCTTCAAAAATTCACTGGACGATGGTCACTAGATATCCTCAAAAAGACCACTCACGACCCCAAGGTCGCTCCCTCAGTCCCGGCGTGCCCCACTGCTAAGAGAACCTGCCAACATGACAATCAAGAGCAAGTGTTAGGCTAAAGCTTAGTGAGAACAAGCCAATAAGAAAAGAGTACTAAACCCAATTCGATGTCACGCGGTGATTATAGCCATGAGCTAAGTCAAGAAATCAAATAAACCATTAGTGATTAAACATGGTACAAATAACACCAAATCACATAACGAGCTCAACCCCTCTAGATCTCTTGCTCAAAACACCAAGTCAACCCCTCTGGATCTATTCTTGAGAGTTCCCAAAACAGGGGGAACTCAAGAACCATATGGAATTACACCTTACTGCACCATGAGACGATGCCCGACCGTATAGGCCCACACCTTACTTATCATGGCAACCCGATGCCTATTCCGTGCTAAAACGTGAACCAAATGCCCAAAACCGGGGACATAGGAACACAGTGCCTATGGATCCATTGCACAAGACTCAAAGTCGAAACATGTCATTTCAGAGTATATTCATATTAAATCAAATATACAGGCAATTCATATGAACATTGGTTCAATTCAATAAATCTTGGTTCTTGAAATAATGGGATTTTTAGAAAGCATTTCCCAACAACAATAAGCCACTTTAAAACAAGGTTTTCCACATTTAAATAATACATTTATTGAATTACCTTGTGTTCTTCATTGATTGAATGGAAGTCCTGGGGAGTCAACATCAAACAAGCTCCTTATATTGTACATTCGTTGTACACAGTAACTTCGTGTTACTGACAGGCATTTCTAACTGTTTCATATGTTGATTCAGGGTTACAACTTTTATTTTGTTTGAATTTGAAAAGATTCAGATGAATATATTCATGGTTCAACGGCTCTTTCAGATCAGATGACAGATTTTATCACATCATGTTTTGGGGGAGATTGTCTATTATCATAAAGGGGAGATGAAAGTTTATGAAGACTATGCTTATCAGATATTGGGAAGTTCTTTCAATGACAGATTTTTAATGATTTTGATTCTTACAAATCATTAAAAAGGGGGAGAATAATCAAAGTTCAAGATCAGATTGGAGTTTTAAAGATTTCAGAGGAGATAAAGTTTTCAGTTGATTGAAGTCAAAGATTAAAAAAAGCTTGTCAAAGAAAAAGTTGGAGAAAGTCAGAGTTTATGCAAAAGTTAATTCAAAGGGAGAGACAAGTTTGAAGATTTGTCAAAGCTTTCAAGATGTCAAAGCCAGAAAAGATTTGAAGTTGAAGTTAATTATGAAGATATGAAGACCTGAAGATTATTGCTAAATTTTTTTTAATCTTGAATCCAAAGGGGGAGATTGTTAGACAGTAATTGTATTCAAGATTAAATGAGAGTTATTGTTGTAATTAGTGTTTGTGTGTGAGTTGCAATGAGCTTAGAAGGTTTGACCTTGTTTGGTCATGTTGACCTATATATAAGCAAGTCTTTGTATTGTTTCATTAAGTCGTAAAAGCAAGAGAGCAAGTGTGTGAAATTGAAGGTGTAATATTGGTGGTAGTTGAGAGAACACATAGTTGCACACATTGAGTACACACACAAACACATTCTATCTTGAAAGGTTAATCACTTTTAGATCTATGGCTTGATGTAATTCTTGTGATTAATAAAAGCAGTGTTTTGTGATAATCTGTATGTGTTTATGCTAGTAAATCTTGGGCCACACCGATTTCAATGGAACATTAACTTTTCTAAAACTGAAAATTCGTATTTTTCTGCTTCAAATCATGATGTTGATTTCTCTGATTGAATCTGATTAGGCTCTGATACCAATTGTGAGGTCCAATGAGATCATAATTGATTGATTGATTGAGATAAACAAGAGATTGGGAAGGAAATTTGTAGATGTTTTTATTCACAAGATTAAACTACACTACAGAGTGAACAATTCGTACAGGCTACATGATTACTGAATGAAAGTTACAAACAATGAACTACAAGATTCCTATTTATACCCCCAATACCCTTGTTACACATCAAGCCCAAACCCATGTACAAGGCCCAATAACAAATACAATGGATTACTTTACTAAACTTCTAAAATAGAACATTTATGCTCTAACAAACATGACCTTAGCAATTAGGTCAACACTTTACAACATTTACAATATAAACCCCACACACTTTACAACAATTACATGTCAGACCCTCCTTTTAATCTTGAATACAAGTTAACTCTAACAATCTCCCCCTTTTGATTTAAGATTAAAAATAATTTGACACGAATCTTCAGGTCTTCTTTTCTTCAGAAAAAGCTTCATCAATTAATCTTTCACGACTTTGACATCTTCAAATCTTTGACATTTTGATCAAACTTTGATAACGCTTTCAGATTAATCTCCCTCTTTGGATTCTTTTATTACTCTTGACAATCTTCACCTTTGATTACAACAATGCAATAAGCTCTTCAGAAAACATTATCATCTTGACTTTGATTTCTCATTCTTATACTCTCCCCCTTTGTAACAATTTGCTTGACTTTCGCTTTGAAATGGTTCTGACTTTGAAATCTCTAATTATCTCCTGTCACACCCTAAAAATTAGCGGAAATAAAAATTCGAAAATTCGGCAATAGACTAAGCTTGCGGAATAAGGTGTAACAATCCCAATATACAAAATCATCCCAAACGGGGTATAGAGTAGTCATACACATGGTCAATAATGAAGCATAAGACGACAACCTACTAATCTACAATTGATTAACTAGATTAGGGTCGGGTGTCGCTATCCTTCCAATATATATCTTCAAAAATTCACTGGACGATGGTCACTAGATATCCTCAAAAAGACCACTCACGACCCCAAGGTCGCTCCCTCAGTCCCGTCGTGCCCCACTGCTAAGAGAACCTGCCAACATGACAATCAAGAGCAAGTGTTAGGCTAAAGCCTAGTGAGAACAAGCCAATAAGAAAAGAGTACTAAACCCAATTCGATGTCACGCGGTGATTATAGCCATGAGCTAAGTCAAGAAATCAAATAAACCATTAGTGATTAAACATGGTACAAATAACACCAAATCACATAACGAGCTCAACCCCTCTAGATCTCTTGCTCAAAACACCAAGTCAACCCCTCTGGATCTATTCTTGAGATTTCCCAAAACAGGGGGAACTCAAGCACCATATGGAATTACACCTTACTGCACCATGAGACGCTGCCCGACCGTATAGGCCCACACCTTACTTATCATGGCAACCCGATACCTATTCCGTGCTAAAACGTGAACCAAATGCCCAAAACCGGGGACATAGGAACACAGTGCCTATGGATCCATTGCACAAGACTCAAAGCCGAAGCATGTCATTTCAGAGCATATTCATATTAAATCAAATATACAGGCAATTCATATGAACAATTGTTCAATTCAATAAATCTTGGTTCTTGAAATAATGGGATTTTTAGAAAGCATTTCCCAACAACAATAAGCCACTTTAAAACAAGGTTTTCCACATTTAAATAATACATTTATCACATAGCATTCGTAATACAGACTGATTTAGCTTAAAGGATTCACCTCAAATTTCTTCATGTTTATAGTCCGCTTCTTACGATTGTTACCTACGACAACACCGATAAATCGGTAAGCCAAAAATATAGACAACTCACTGACTTACAACTCTTGAATACAAAACACTACACACTACCGAACACAGTACCGGTCGAGTACCACTATCGGTCGAAACAACAATATCGGTCGAATGCCAACACTGGTCGAACCAACTTCCGGTGGAACCGACATCCAGTCGAACCGACTTCCGGTCAAACCGACATCCGGTCGAACCCATCTTTCGGTCCATCTTCCCGGTCTTATGTGATGGGACGTTTACAGAACCCAGATCCAACCCAAAATACGTAGATCTCGAAATTAAACGGTTAAAAACCTTAACAACGAGATTCTATACGGCAGATAACACTTAGATCGAAGTTTTAAGCTAGATTCGTACCTTGATTTGAAGAAAACGAATGACCTCTTTTCTCCTTCTTCCTTCTCTCTCTCTCTCTCTGATTTTCTTAAAGATCAAATTTTGTGATATTTAGAAAATATCTAAAACTTGATTTATATTTATATAACTCAAGTTACATTTTACCCCCTCGAACTTTGGGTAAAGGTCAACTTTTCACCCAACTCCAAAATTGCGGGTGTTACATCTCCCACTTTCTTATAAGATCAACTCTAATCTGACTTTGAAATCTTGAAATTCTCCCCCTTTTTATGAGTTATGAGAATCAGAATCATCAAAACATTTCAAGGTCAGCTTTATCATTGAAGTCATCTCCCCCAAATAGCAATTTAAGCGCAGTCTTCATGAACAATCTCTCCCAAATAGATCTGATAATAAATTATACCGTCAATTGATGAATGTATTCATCCGAAACTTTTCAAATTCAGACAAATTCGGAATGGTAACCCAAAATCAACGAATAAAACAGTTATAATGTCTGTAAGAAACACAAAGTTACTTAGTACAACAGATGTACTTTATAAGGAACTTGGGTGATGTTCACTCCCCAGGACTTCCATTCAATCATCGAAAAACACAAGGTTAATCTATGAACGTTCTGACAGAAAAACAAATTTTCTGTGTGTTTGTGCTTGTGTATGAAAGAAGTTAGCACAATGATTGCTTTTCATAATAAGGCTCAAAATTATGTAAACCATTGAGACAACAACAGTTATACATTTATGTGCATGAGAAAGGATCGAAGGTGGGGCAACTTTCCTTCTTTTTCAATATCCGAATCAACCGAATGTAGATCAGATAGATAATGTATTGCTTCCCCTTGAAAATAAAACATTCTTTTGTTAAGAAAAGAATGAGTAGCAGGTGGGGTTTTATACAAGAGTTGGCATGGGCTAGATGTCTTTTTCAATGAAGGTCACGAAGAAGTGTGAAACAACAGATTATGTGGCTGCCCGGCTCAGAAAAATTATGGTGCAGAGTTTGATATTCTTTTACTCTGATCTCTCACCCTCTTTTTTTAATCATTTAAGCTCACTTCTAACCAACCTCTCTTTTACATTTTATCTCAGCACACACCCACTCTCAATTCTTTTGACCCCTCTCCCCTCAATCACTCAAGGATTACTTCTGGGGTAGGAAACACAGGTTAACGTGAATCCATAGAAGTCTTTTAAGCACTCACACTGAATCCCATGTATTTTGTCGTAAAAGAATGTGTTGCTTAACAGTTTAACTTGACAATTAAGCACAAGATATCATAGTCAGTGTATGTATGCTCATTAAAGATAAGAATGAAATTTGAGCAATTGAACATTTAAGATCTCCCAAAACTTTGAACATTTATAATCATTCAATTTCATGGTTTTGAGAATCTGACAATGATAAAATCAGATCAAATATCATGAAGAAAAATGAAATGGGTATCAAAGAACGAAAGTTGTTTATATGAACGAGATATAAACAATTTAACAATGAAAGCACATATATAAAGAAATGACGTCTGATTTCAAACAACATTGAATAGCAAACAGGAGTATTACCATCGAATGATTTATCTTTTGAAACGTGGTAATAACAAAGTCAATAAAAATGTACTGAACCGATGTGTGTAAGAATACTTGACAGTATATTGACAAGATAATACACGAGTATTGATCTTTTAGAAACACACGGTCAGATAAACATGAAAGTACTGATATGAAAAACATTTAAAATCACACTTCAAAATTCACAAAACATTTGAGAACACGAAGTGGTTTGAACGTTTAAGAAAACATTTTTCATACCTGAAAGTCGTTCTTCTTTCAAAATATGATAGAGATTAAGATTCAGAAATATATACCTGCAATGTAGGAATCTTAACTCCCCCTAAAATGAATATTATCATTTAAGCATCCTTTGACAAAACTTCAGATACTCCCCCTAGGTATCTGTAAAAATCAACTCATTAGAAAAATATGACAGTTAAAGTCTAATTTTCTTTTGTCTTCTCCCCCTTAAAAATATAACAGTTAAGATTTCATAAACTCCCCCTCAAATCAACAGTAAAAACTCCTTTGAAAGATGTTATCTGATTAGCATCCTTAAGAAGAAAAAACAGTTTAAAGCGGGCTCTAAACCGAAGTATTCAGAAGCCATCGTCACGTATTCTCCAATGAGAATAGTAACTCTCCATCTATATCATTGAAGACCGGGTCTTGAACTGCTTTGTTCAAAAGCCAATCATCTTGACATTGAAGATCGGGTCCTGATCTGTTGTAATCAGAAACCATTGTACGTTGAAGTACGAGTTCTGAACTTTTGTATTCAGAAGTATACTTTGATCTTTTAGATACGAGTTCTAAATTGTAATGTTTAGAAGCCATTGTTATTTCTCCTCTTTAGGTGCCTGCAACACAGATTTAGCTTTTGGTACCTACTGGTATTTGGGTCATGATTTGTTAGTTGCAGTTCTATTAGGAGAAATGTAGTAAGAACCATACCAGTTATCCACATAATTTTTGCAAACAAGATCATTGGCACCACAGTAAGAACAATTAATTTTCTTTTGTGCTAACCTGATCAATTGATTTACAGTATAAAGAAGATCAGGTTTACCAAAAGTTTTACTTTTAGGAGCATTGTTCTTCTTTGCAATCGGTGTATGCACAAAAGTATGATTATCATTTGCATCAATTATTGTTTAGAAGGACAAATCTATTTAGAAGGTTGCCTCAATTATTGTCTAGAATTTAATCGAGTCTTTTGATTTGTCTTTTGTATCCTATAAATAGGTTGCTTTTGTAATCTTTTGGAATCACCTTTGATTTGAATGATAATTGTGAGTTTTAAACTCTTTTTGTTCTTTGTGAACTTTAGAACTTATCAAGTATTCTTGCTTGTGGCGTTCAATACTTATCAATCAACTTGGTGGGTTGATTGTGGCGTATCTTATACCAAGGTTCTTGTCTCTTTATAGACAACGGGTCGCGGTTTCACCAATACTATCCCGGGCAACCAATAGACGGTCGAGAAAAATCTCATCATTTGGTATCAGAGCTAGCGCTATTGGTTTGCATATCATTCATTTCTACCATTCCTTCTTGTTAATTTCCTTTACTTGAGATCCAAAAATCACGTATTGGTAGCGGGTCTTGTCACAAGTTGACATGGTTCCTGCTAATAACTATTAAATTATCCGCTTCTACCTTTCTTTTCTTCAATTTCGTTGGTATATAGCCTCTAGCAAAAAAATAAAAATAAAAAGAGGCCGAACAAAAAAAATATTATTTCGGCAAAAAAAAATACACAATAGGAAAAAAAGCCACAAAACTCATTCCACACTTCAAAACTTCTACTTTACCGAATTGTGGTTCGTCTTTGTTCAATCTCGGCTCCAGCCTATCAAATACTGAGGTACGTTCCTCATTTCCATGCGAAGACAAAGGAGCTGGGAACATCTTCCTCCCTAGTGACCACCATTTCTCCAGCTGCAATCTCCTTTTGCGTGGGGAGCTCGGGTGAAACCCTAGTCCCATGCATACTGCTATCTAGTGCCTCACCCTCCTCGACAGTCTTATCGTCCCTACCCAATCTATCGTCCGCCATTTTCCTACGCACTTAAACCCACTGTAATCGTAAGGACAGGTGCTGAAAGCCACCGCATGAACCCTAGCAAGAGCAACGAAGACCTAGGCAACCCTAGGTGTTGACACTCTCGCAGGATCCTAAGAATAGCTAACAAAGACATGAACACTCACAACCCAACCAAGAACAAGCAGTAGGACGAACCAATAACAATAGTAAACCCTACAACCGCCGTCGAGAATACTCCTCCAATAAAAAAACAACACTGCAGCCCCCTCTCTCACAATCAAACATGTCGATACTTGCAACAAAATCAGAACCAACCCACAAACGCTTTGGATTTAAGCGACTTGGAGTTTGGAATCGTGCTCTCCTTTCTAAACAATTGTGGGACTTGTTGAGGAATCGTAATTCACTATGGGTTCGTTGGGTTAAGATGTAAAACATTCGCAGTTCGCATTTCTGGACCGCTAAGAAAGCGCCAAATTGGTCGTGGGTTCTTTGTAAAATTATGGCCCTAAGACCGCATGTAAGACGTTTTTTTCATGTGCCAACCAGGTAACGGTATGACTATTAATGCATGGGAAGATGGGTGGCTATCTTGTGGGCATTTGTCTGGCATTATTTCTTATCGCTTTATTCACTCTAAGGGCCTCTCCACGTCCAATACTATTGTTGATCTTCATGCTCATTTTCAAGGGAATTAGGCGCTTTTGTGGGTGCAAAGGTATGGTGTGCTAGCTTCAAACCCGATTCCTGTTTTGAAAGAGAATAGAAGTGACACTGTGGGATGGGTCAACTTACAGAATTCGGTTGTGGAGTTTTCTGTGAGAGAAGTAGCACAAACCTTAGTCGGGCCTTGTCCCACTGTTAACTAGTTTAAATCTGTATGGTTCTCAGGGTTCATTCCGAAACATGCGGTTTGCTTATGGGTTGCGTATCATAAGAGGCTTCCAACACAAGATCGTATGCTTATTTGGAAGCATGAACCACCGGATATGAGGTGCCCTCTTTGTTCCTTGTGTATGGACTCTCACAACCATCTCTTTTTCCGTTGTATGTTTGCAAAAGAGGTTTGGAATGGTGTATGCTCGGTCATCGATTGGAAGGGGTTCCCGGATGTGTGGGACGATATTCTTCTTGCACTAGATGACACACGAAGAGCTCCTAGGAGTCTCATTCAAAAGTTAAGCTTGGCATCGTCGGTCTATTTTACCTGGCAAGAAAGGAACCGTCGGTTATTTTCTGACAAAAAGCGTGATGCTTCTTCGGTTGTTAAAGAAATCTTGGAGATTATCTTGTTGCGGGAGACTTGGAAGAAGAAGGAAAATAACTCAAGACCTCAAGACCATGGCAAGTGACTTGGCATTTTGGATGCTATTTTGGCATAACCTTCTTGGCATTTCTCTCTGTTGTTGGTTCTTATCCTGTGGTCTTTGTTTATTTTGGTTGATTGTTGCTTAGGATGGGGTTGTTACCAAGTTTTTCTGTTTTGTTTGGGGCCTTCTGTTTGTTTGGCCATGAACTGTTGTTTTCTTTTCTTTTTCTTAATGATATTGCTTGTCAGGGAGTTCTCCTTCAAAAAAAACGCTTTCCAACCACGCTGAATAATGATCGAATCCAAACTAGTTTTGTTAGGTCCATTTAGATCATGATTGGTATTGATTGATAAGAATAACAAGAGATTGAAGGGATAGAAATCAGTAGTTTATTCATACGAAAAGTAAAGCTACAACTATGAGAGCATAACAAGACGTATACATTGGAATGGAAATGCTTAACCTAAACTAAGGCTACATGATTTCTATATATACCCCAAGTCCCTTGTATACAATAAAGCCCAAACCCATATACAAGGCCCAATACAATATGTTGATTATTTTATAAAACTTCTAAAGTGAACATAAAATATGTTCTAACATTCTCCCCCTAAGTTTTGTAAAGTAATCATTCTCTGATCAGCTTCAGCTTCAGCTCCTCTCCCCCTTGATTTCTTTAAAAAACTTAGTGCTGCATAAACTTTAAAGCATCCTTAAGCTCCCCATAGAATGTAGCTCTTATCCTTGAAGTATCAACTGAAATATCAGATCTGATGTACACCATAACCTCGACTGAGTGCACATCAAGACAACTTTTATCTCTAGTAAATCCAACACATTCCTTAACACCCACAAGAAAGATATGTGTGGATTATGGAGTGACACGCAAGTGCATCTTCAGTGTATAAAATCTGATATGTATTTGAACCATGAGTTGAAATTAGAATTCAGCTTAAGAACTTCATCTTATTAGCATACGGGCGGTAGCATCCAGTAGCAACACTACAAGGCAAGGGTTAGAAGGCAATCAATTGTTCAACAACTGATAGAAGATACTCATACTGACTTCTCTCCAGAAAACTAAATAATCAAACCCAGAGCTCCTTTCTTCACGAATCAACTGGATGATTATAAGCGCTCAGGATTCTGACTTACAACTCAAATAGAAGAACAATGATTGCAGTAGCTCACACTACTGAGTGATCAAGTCAGAAGAATGATAAAGTGCTCTCAACGGTCTAACCATAAAAGAAGCTCTCCAGACTGATGATTGCAGATGCTCAAGCAGCTAACTCAATCTAATCAGAGACCAAATGTTCAAATCTAGAGTCTGAAAATCTTGACAGGCATGAGCACTCGTGTAAGAATAGATCAGTTGCTAAAGATATGTGACCAACATATGATATGAGTGATGTCACATATGCATTACGTGTATAAAGCTCAGGAACAGGGCAAACTTGTATCAGAATGGGTTCAGAAGAGTCAGAATTCTCAAAAACATCAAAATTCGCAGATCACTATTCACCATTAAGCACAATTCACAAGATGGCATAGCCTCAACCACAATTCGTAGAGGCTTTCCTGCGAATCCTCAACTTTCGTAAGCCTCATATCTGTGAATTCTCGCATTTCGCAGACCTTTAATTCACGAATCCTCAGAATTCGCAACACACTAACCAGAGAATTCTGGACTTTTCGCAATATTCTAACCTGCGAAACCTATACTTAGAACATTTTTCATATTCGGAAGCCACTTTTCGCATAAACATAACCTGCGAAATCTTTGACATTTTGTATCCAGTGGCCTGCGAATCCTTTAGAATTTGCACACAACTTGTGCACAGTAGTCGGCGAATCCTTCAACTTTCGCATGTAACTACCTGCGAATTCCACACTTGTAATTTTGTTGTGTCCAAATGTTCATTCTGCGAGTTCTTTCAAAATTCTTCTTTCTACGAATCCTTTCCAATAACATCTCCCGGTTTCCCCCGGGGCTTGGCTCGCCCGGGACTTCCCCCCGGGGAAACTGCCTTGCCCGGGATCCCCCGGTCTCGGCGTCGCCCGGGTCTCCCCCGGGGTTATGGCCTTGACCGGTTTCCCCCGGTTCTTGGCTCGCCCGGGACTCCCCGTGGTCGCTGCCTAGCCCGGTATTCCCCGATACCTGATGCGACGACGAAACTCCCCAAAACCTAGTTCCCAAACTCGAGTTTAGGGAAAACTATAACGTAACCTAAGATTTAAACTTAATCGCAACCAACTTTAACCATTTGAAACACATAATAATAGCAATAAAACATCCCGACTAACCCTAATAATCAAATCCCCATTCCAAGATCAAACTCAAAGTTTACCCTATTCTTAACATCAGATACCAAAAACTAAAAGCCAAACTCAATAAAGAAGATGGAGGGAATCAATTTAAGAGAATAACCGGAGAGGGATACACTAACCTCTTACGATCGCCTTCAAGAACCCAAATCTCATCAATCGTTGACCCCAAGAACCTTGCCCTCTCTGTCTCTTCAGTAGCCGCCTCCAAGCCAAAAATGGAAAAGAATCTAGGGATTTGCCCCTTTAAGTATTTACTCCAAATTACACCCTAGCCCCTCAAGTTATGATATTTCAAATAATAACCCAAGGTTATTTCCAATTTAATCTTTACACAAAAAGGTCCTTACAAACATCAAACATTTTCAACACATCCCAATAACAAAACATAAATGCAGATGAACAAATGCCCAAGAATTACACCTATCCCTACTCTCCCAAGAAAATTAGCTACCTAGTGCTAAAAGATACGTACTTCTTATGTTTCCTAGTTATACTCGAGTATACCACTATATTTCTCAATTGTCAACAATTAGAAAGAAAAACCCTTCAAATTTCCATGGGCACTTTTGCAATAACTATTTGCTTTGAAGGTAAGAAAATAAAATAAAAAAATTTAGATTCAAACTAAATTTCAAATATTAGTATAACAAATGTATTGGAAATTTTGAATTCAATCAACTTGAAATTTAAACTACTTTGCTTCATTTAGATTTCAAATGTCTTGTTAAATGTTCCCAAGAACTACCCTTCAATGTTTTATGTAATGAAAAGTGGTGTATGTTTTTAGTATTAGAAGCTTTATAAAAAGGTATGCATTTTGAAGCACGTATATGAGTTATGAAGTGCAACAAATATTTCCATTTACAAAAACTCCCAAATTACAAACTAAGAAAACAAATTGAAATAAAACAAAATGTTTCATGTTCTAACTTTAATCATCGTTCATTAATATCTGATGGGTTCAATTTGCTAAACTTGCCATTTGACATTATCGGTTCTTTCCAACTCAAATTGTATATAATCTTAGATTAACTCACGACACGATTTTAATCTAGATTCCGTTATTTGATATTGCCATTTCAAAAGTTATGCTTCTTTATTGTATTCTATGTTTCTTCATCATTTCAATTATTTAATCTAGTGTTATACCCATGTCAGATACACGATATGACTTTGGCCCCTCAAAAAGTTTTCTTGGACCAAGTCAAACATGGCTTTATAACATGAGTAAATACATAGAGGAGCATGCATACTACTTGGCTTTAGGGTACACGACATGAATTTAATCTAGATTCATGTGTAAATTCTCAAATGTCGTTCTATTTTCTAATAAATTTGTTTTTTTTAAATTCATGTCTACTATTTTCCACTACTCATGATGTTAATTTCATGGTTTTATATGGTATATAAGTTCAATGTCGATATGTTTGAAATTGCTAGATAGTGGAATTCTCAATGCGATAACATTTGTTTTTCTTAGAGTTAAAAGAGTAATGCAGACATTAACATTTTGTTTTCTTTTTTTGCAACTTGTTTGTTAATGTATATGTGTAGAGGGCCCAGACCCATGTCAGTATAAGGCCCAAGCCCATATAGTCCATGTATAAATACATTGTATCTTGTAGTCTAGGTTTAGAATGCTCATTATTTACTTTTCATATTGTACGTTTTCTCTCAATCAATATATCGAGGTTTCAAACCTTCAGCATATTCATCGTCTCCTTCGACCATATTCATATTCTAACATGGTATCAGAGCTGTAGGTTTATTCATCGACTTCACTGTTCATCAGTTTACTGTTCATCCGAACCATAGTCGACTCTCGCCGCCGCTTCCGCCTCTCGTCGCCGCCGCTATTCTTGCCATCGCCTCTCTCTCTCTCTCTCGTCGCCTTTTGAATCGTTTTTGAATCAAGCCGACATCGATCGACCTGTTTGTTTTCTGAAACTCTTGTCGCAGAACCAGAAGTTTACCGGTCAAAACACTCGATCGGTCGTAACTTTTACCGGTCGAAACCTTTACCAGTCGAACTACTCTACCGGTCGAAGCACTCTACCGGTCGCATCTCGTTACCGGTCTATACCGGTTGCACTTCTTTACCGGACTATACCGGTCGCACCTCCCGGTTCATACCGGTCGCACCTCTCCCGGTCTGATACCGGTCCACCCTACCGGTCGCTAATATCGGTCACTAATACCGATCCACCCTACCGGTCGCTAATACTATTACTATTACTGTTCCTCATCCAATCCATGGCTACCAATCTCAATCACTCAAATCCCATCTCGGTTGTTTTCAATGGTAGCAACTACATTATCTGGCATCATCATATGACAATTCTGCTAAAATCCCATGGCCTTTTCACCTATGTTACTGGTGCATCCAAAGTTCCAGTTCAAGAAGCAACTGAGAATGTTGTTGACTTTGCAAAACGCATGAATGAGTGGGACATTAATAATGCTCGTATTCTGGGCTTCATTAATGCCTCTACTACTCCTGAGATCAACCAACAGTTTCTTGGTTATATTACCGCCAAAAGTCTCTGGGATTTTCTCGCCAAGCGGAACACGTCATCGGGCCTATCTCATCAGTATCAACTGTGGACCACCTTTCAGAGCAAATGTCAGCTTCCTGATCAATCCATAAACTCTTATATCTCTGAAATGCAGTCTCTCAGAGATCATATAAGTCTTGGAGCACCGTAGATTTTTGATGAAACAACTCAACAATTCACCGCCTACTTCAACCAGCTACATTTGATCACTATTCTGATGGGTCTTACTGATAAATTTGAGAATGTTTGTGCTTCTCTTCTTCATAGGCAGCCATTACCTACTCTTGAAGAAGCCATATCATAATTGTTAAGTGAAGAAACCCGTCTTCACATGCGCTCACCGATGCCCGCTACTGATAGCGTTCTCTACACGTCTCATCCCAAGTCCAAAGGCAAATGGCAAATGGACCAACAGCAATCATTCCAAACCTGTGGGAAAGACGAACACATCTGAGTGTGCCTTTTGCCATTCTACTGCTCATCTTCTCCTTGATTGTCCTATCCGCAAGTGTCGTAGGTGTGGCATCACCCATCCGCGTCATTATGAGTCTGACTGCCCGAAGAACTCAAAGCACACTGGTTCTCAGAATCGGACTCACGCTGTTGCTGGGTCTACTATTGTTGATACCGAGGTTTCTCCAGTCTCCTCACCTGACCTAATGGAACTGATGCGTCGCAATCAGGAACTCATGGAGCAGATCATGTCTGGTGCTATGGGTATGAATTCTCCACACTCAGCTACATCAGGTAACGTATGACTTTTTGACTCTGGGTGTTGCAATCATATGACACCCTGCACTTATGGTTTTGTTTCTAAGAAACCACCTCAGCATTTTACGTCGGTACGCACTGCTGACAACACTGGCCTACCGGTATCTTTTAGTGGAAATGTCTCCACTCCTCATATACAATTATCGGATGTTCTAAATGTTCTGAAACTATCTCTGAGCTTAGTTTCGATTGCGCAACTTCTCGAATCTAATTTGATCATTTTATTTCATTCTTCTGGTTGTGTTGTACAGTATCCAAAGACCAAGCAGATCCTTGGACTCGGCCGTAAAGTTGGACGGATGATTGAAGTGGTCTACCTTCGTCTTCCATTACCCTCTTCAAGTCTTGTTGCCTCAGTTTCCAACACTTCTTCTTTCGATTTGTGGCATGCCCGACTAGGTCACTTATCTCTATCCAGAATAAAATCATTAGCTAATTTAGGGGTGTAAGGAAATTGTGTATCAACTAACAATATTTCTTGTTTATCATGCAAACTTGGCAAACATCATGCTTTACCTTTTGAAATGAATGAGTTTAGTTCTACTTATTCTTTTGATCTTATTCATTCTGATGTATGGGGACCAGCACCACATCCATCCATGGGGGGTGCTCGATATTTTGTTATTTTTATTGATGGCCATACATGTTTCACATGGATATATCTCATGAAACATCGTTCGGAACTACCCAAAATTTATATTATGTTTGCCCGGATGATTCACACCCAATTCTCAAAATCTATAAAGATTCTTAGAGTTGACAATGCTATGGAATACAAAGAGTCATCTCTTCTCTCCTTTCTTCAATCTCAGGGGACTCTCTCTCAGTACTCCTGTCCCGGCACATCTCCTCAAAATGGTCGTGCCGAACGCAAACACCGTCATATTCTTGATACGGTTCGCACTTTTCTCATCTCTGCTAAATGTCCAGAACGTTTTTGGGGTGAAGTTGCTTTCACTGCAGTTTATACTATCAATCGTCATCCTACTCCCATCCTTAATAATAAGTCTCCTTATGAGGTTCTTCATGAGGTCACCCCTGCCTATGAACTTCTAAAAGTTTGGGGTATGCTTGTTTTGTTCAACTACAATCTCATGAACATACCAAACTTGAACCTCGCTCCAGACTTTGCTGCTTCCTTGGATATGGTATTGAACACAAGGGTTATCGCTGTTGGGATCCTATCTCCCAGCGTCTTCGTATATCTCGTCATGTTACCTTCTGGGAACATGTTCCTTTTTCTTCTATATCTAAGTTTAGTGAGTCTCCTAACTTCAACACTCCGTTCTTCACTGATGCTTCCGTCTCATTGGACTCACTCCAATCTGACATCATATCACCTCCACCTGTTCTTCCAACTCCTTCTGAGTCTGCCTCTCCTTCAGAGTCTCCTGCCCCTACACACCTGCCTCTCTTAGTTTTTCAGATCAACATCAATCATCTGCTCCATCCGCACAATCAACATCTGAGGTGCCTGCTGAGTCTTTGGCTCCTGGAACTTCTCAATCTCAGAATGTTAGACGATCAGATCGGGTAAGACAAGTTCCTTCTCATCTCCGAGATTATAATGTTTATGCTACTCTGCTGTCAAATCACGAACCTACTTCCTACAAGGAAGCCTCCTCTAACCCTGATTGGCAGAAAGCTATGGACGAGGAACTTCAGGCTCTTGACAAAGCTCAGACATGGGAATCTGTCACTCTTCCACCAGGCAAGTCACCCATTGGCTCCAAATGGGTGTTCAAAATCAAGACAAAATATGATGGCTCTATTGATCAGTACAAAGCTCGTCTTGTGCCCAAGGGCTTCAATCAAGAGTACGGTATTGATTATGAGGAAACATTTGCACCTGTTGCTCGACTCACTTCTGTTCGAAGTCTCCTAGCCATCGCAGCTACAAAACAATGGCCTCTCTTTCAGATGGATGTTAAGAATGCCTTCTTGAACGGTGACTTATCTAAGGAAGTCTACATGACACCTCCTCCAGGCGTTCGACTTCCACAAGGTCATGTTTGTCGTCTTCGGAAGGCTCTTTATGGACTTAAGCAAGCTCTGCGAGCTTGGTTTGAGAAATTCAGTTCCATGGTCACCTCTCTGGGCTTCTCACCCAGCAACTATGATTCAGGACTGTTTACTCGAACCACTGAGGCTGGCACAATCTTACTTCTCCTGTATGTGGATGATATGATTATTACATGACAGTGACTCGACCTGACATTGCCTATGCTGTTCATACTGTCAGTCAGTTCATGTATGCACCCTGTTCTGATCACTATGTTGTTGTGTCCTGCGTATTCTTCGATGTTTAAAAGGGACCATGTTTCATGGTCTTCATTTTCCATCCACATCATCATTGACTTTGCGAGGTTTTTCTGATGTTGAATGGGACAGTGACATGACTGATCGTCGCTCCACTACCGGCTACTGTTTCTTTCTTGGAGACTCTCTTATATCTTGGCGGAGCAAGAAGCAATCTCTCATAGCTCGATCCAGTACTGAAGCTGAGTATCGAGCACTAGCTGACACGGCTCAAGAACTTGTGTGGTTACGCTAGCTACTCTCTGACATGGGGGCTCCTCAACAGTCTCCAAACTCCATTGTGGTGTGACAACAACAGTGCGATTCAGATTGCTCACAATGATGTCTTTCACGAGCGGACAAAGCATATTGAAATTGACTGTCACTTTGTTCGTCAACATGTGACTCATAAGACTATCCAACTTCTTCCTATTTCAACTCTTGATCAATCGGCCGACATTTTCACTAAAGCTCATGTACCAGGACGGTTTCGTGATCTAGTTTCCAAACTCCATCTGGCTCATTCTTCTCCCGATTGAGTTTGAGGGGGCATGTTAATGTATATGTGTAGAGGGCCCAGACTCATGTCAGTATAAGGCCCAAGCCTATATAGTCCATGTATAAATACATTGTATCTTGTAGTCTAGGTTTAGAATGCTCATTATTTACTTTTCATATTGTACGTTTTCTCTCAATCAATATATCGAGGTTTCAAACCTTCAGCATATTCATTGTCTCCTTCAACCATATTCATATTCTAACATTGTTTACAAAATAAAATCCAAAATATATGTTATAACAAACTTGAAAATAAAATCATCTATAAAAAATCCACCAACCAAATAGTGCATTCATTTGGAGGGTATATGAGTCTAGAAAATTTACTGAAAAGAATTCAAAATTGCGTAAGTGAATGCCATCTAAAGAATTTGAACCCCATAGTCCGTTGGTTCTTGCTAACCTAAACTACATTTTAATCATAAAAATACGATGAATGATCAAGACCGGAACTTACCCATGTAAAGTGCTTTAAGCGTCTAAAAGATCTGAGTCCAAGATTAAAAAGATGGAAACAACAAACTACACAACAACCTTGCTTTGATCCTAAACTGCATGATCAAAGTATCACACATCTAATCCTCATAGAAACAATTGAACCATGAACCAAGTATGAGTAATCACGAAATACTCACTCAATCTTGATTGTCAGAATACATGGAATCAGAAAATTAAAGATTCGGGAAAAGGCTTAATTTTGGTTGTAGCTTAAGACATTAAACTTAAGCAAAAAATTTCGAATAGAAAATTGAGGGTGTTAAATGTGTAACATAATACATAACTTGTCCAAAAATAAATCCAAATTTGACTTGGCACTTGACACGATACTTTGAATAATATTCAAATGCCTAAATGGCCCTCAATAGTAACAAAATAGAGAAAATTGATTGACCAATTTGCATTTGAAGCAGAGGCCTATACGATAACCGCAAACACAAAATAGGTTGATTGATTTCCACTTACAGACTTTGTGTTCATTGAGAGCTACCAAACGGATGCGCATTTATTGACTAAATCTCATCATCTAAGCTAATACTATAAAGATCATCACATGCTACCTTCCGCAAGACATCAATCATGTCATATATCTTCTTATCTGCTTTTGATTGGATCTACGTTTGAGAAATAATTTCACAAGATTAGACTATTCAGCCATTAAACCTTTTTCTTTTTTTTGGGAAAAGGAGACGGAACCTCCGAAAAAAATTTATTCAAAAGAAAAAGAAAAGGTACAAGTTACAAGGGGCATACCCCATGTGATACAAAATGACATCCTAAGACATGCTTAGGGAAAAAACAAAAATGTTTAAAACCAAAAGCCCAATACAAATTTTTTACCCAACTATCAACCTTATATCTCCCCTAAATATAGGACACCAAACAAAAACCAACAAAAGTAAAACAATTGCTTGTATGATCGATCTCAATATAATGACCCACACTGATAGACACTTGACTGGCCCAATCTTCACCGTGATGAAATTCCAGCCCATAATCCAACTAAAGAAACCGAAATAGAGAATATTGGGCCATGTAGATATTAGCCCAAATTAATCCAAGGGCTTTGACATTAAAAGTTAAAACCAATATCAAAAGCCCAGATTAACATCCTTTGAAAGCCCCAATCATCATTAACCATATTCCAACGCAACATCTTGATTGACCCATGATCTTTTCCCAACAAAATTTTTTAAGGCCCAAATATAAACTCCATATCCCCCAATCAATTAAACCAAATAATGGCCCAATCTCATCCACTTTTTCCATCAGATTAGAATTCCAAATTTCCAAATACTTTTTGGCCCAACTCCAGATAATTGTATATTTAGTTTTGGTCCAACACCAATCACAACTTAATTTCTGGCCCACACCATCCATTTGAAGGATAATCGAATCCCCAACATTTAATCGAATACCCATACCATCGCTCAATCCCCAAGCTCTATACTGCCTTCGACAGATCCAAATATCAAAACCTCCAACAATTAAATCCTCCTTATTATTCAACAAATTCCATCCTTTCACCAACAAAATTTCAACATAGCAATCCCATCCTTTATCCTCCCAATACCAAATCTTACCTTATGACTATAAACACCCACCATATAACTCCAACATCCATACAGCTCATTATATACAGCTTGCCAAAAAGGTAATTTTGAAGAGAAATGGTCATAGGCCCGTTTTCAAGACCAAGGAAAAGATATAGAAACAAAACTTGAATTATCAATATGATAACCAATAGGTAGAAATATGTAAATACCTGCTGTATACTAAAATAGGACTGCTGAAACTTATCCAAAACTTCCATCCAAGAAATAGTAGGTGTGCAATTCCAGGAGTAATACCAAAACTGAATCCAGGCTATATAGTCACCATTTTTACCAAAAAATGCAATTTGGCCCTTGGCTCATTAGAACTCCAATTCCAATAATCAGATCCAAAATTAATGAAATTGGTACCTCTCATAAGACGGTTCTGCACCAAACTCTTCCAATATAACTGTGCAACATCATCATAGAGTATCCAATCCCAATTCTGGCTTTTAGCAGAAAATTCAGTCTTTCACGTCTTACATCTGCACTTCACAGAGCAGTTACCAAACTCCAATTAAATTCCAGTAGCCAAGAACCACAGTGAGAACGGGGCAGTAGAACGCCAAATCTTGATTGCAGTCCCAACTTGTGAAATGGTCCAAGGCCAAATTTCACAAAAATGACAAGTACCACACTGCTGCACCCAAGTGAAATTATAAGCAAGAAAATCAAATAATCCATCCTTATCCCTCTAAAGGATAAACCATATAGCTCCCTTTTTAATAACAGAGCAAATAGAGCACCATTCCAAATTATAATATGTATATATAATCCTTGGACCACATATATCCCAATCCAGTGTATATTCACAAACTTCCACCCTTACAGTTTCAAAGTCAAACCATCCAACCTTATACCTCCTAAAATTATATACCGACAGAGGTAAACCATGATTCCTTGGTGGTATTTGGGACAGTTGATTTACATGATTCCTTCATCAATTACTCTACAATTTCTCATAAATAGAGAAGAAAAGTTAAAATCTCCTAAGAAAATTACATCTAACTCGAATAGTTTCTCCTTTTTAAAGATTCTAACATTTATTATACTATTAAATTATTCAAATTTCTCGAATATTTTAGGTATTCGGTTGGAGCAACTTTTATAAATAAAAATCTCCAAAATCTCTATTATCTTTATTTTTTGCTATGAATTTTTTGTTATTGTTTTTATTTAGCAGAGAAAAGAAGTAGCTAGCACCTTCTTAGCAAGAAAAATTCCAGCATCAAAACATGAGATGACAGCCTTTGTTGTTCTAGATGTGTCCAACTTGGTAGATTGATGTTTCCAAAAACACAACATCACTATAAGGAACAACTACAAACAAAGATGCAAAGCAAAATTTCCAATAGAATAATTTGTTTGAAGTAATGGAGAAATACATAACCGATAACACCCTAATAGTGACAAAGAAACCAAAGTATACCACTGATTAACTTGCAGTTTTATGATTTTCAAAAAAATGTTTTTTCTACTAATATAATAAGAGGTAAACACTCCTTTTTTAGGTCTTATCTCTTGATCAGTTCACGCTCCCTCAAAATCGATCCATATATCAAGCTCACTGTAATACCCAGTTTCAAAATTTTGTTAATTTTGGAAGTTGGGGGTAAATGTGTAAAGTTATCTAAAGTTCAAGGGGGTTTATTGAATAGTGTGATTTTATCACATAAATATCAGATTGTATGAGATTTTATATATCATTCTGATTTTGTGTCTTTGAAAGAGTGATAGAAAGACAGAGAGAAAGAGAGAACGCAGAGAAAGAAAGAAGAGAAAGGATCTTGAAAGGATTCAGCCGTTTTTGTCGAAAAGAGGTATGTTTTAGCTTCATGCTTCTATCTGCATGTTATAGTCGGTAAATAGACGTGTTAATCGAGCTTTTAACCGTGTATTTGATCGATTTAATCGATCCAAATAGCTTTTGGGTTTTAGAACTGGGTAACCGACTCTGTTCTTGAGTAAGACCGGAAGATGATGCATCGGTCATATGTTTAAGACCGATGTAGTATTAGACCGAAGTGGTTAAGACCGAAATGTTGTAAAGACCGGATGTATGTAAGACCGGTGGTAAGGATCGACCTGAGGTCTGCTTGACCGAAGGTCTGCTCGACCGAAGGTGTGTTAGACCGGATATGTGTTCGACCGGGAGTGTGTTAGACCAATAGTGTGTTTTATCGGTCTAAGAGGTTTTTAATCAGTTTGGTTTTGATCGGGTTAAAAACAGTAGATTTCAATTGATGAGTCTTTTGAAATAAGGAGTGTTAGTTGCAAGTTAGCTTACCTTTGTTTTAATACCATCGTAGGTGGTGTTAATCGGTAAGAAGTCAGAGGTTAATTCGGAAGGATTAAGGTGAGTCTTTCAACTAAATCTTTTATGATTTGAGCAGTTATTTTATAAATGTGAGTTTTTATATACTGCGCATTTATAATATGAAAAGTTAGTAGAATTATTTCAAATGATTGATTTAATTAGTTGGGCATGTTTATGCTCAGGGTATATAAACTTGTTTTATATACTGGCAGGACCAAATGTATGTATACATTTGAGTCAGAAGTTTGACCTAAGTCGGGAAGTGTGACCCGCCTGCTCGTACCGGGGAGTGTGGCCCGTTTATGCCATTAGGGTGTGTCCCTAAAAATAAGGCAGTGCGAGACAGACATACCGTCTTTGACGGAAATGTTGGTCAGTAGTTGAAAGTACGCTTGCGAGCGTAGAAAGTGATTAGTAATGGCCATTACATTGATTTATATATGTAAAGCATAAATGTTTTAAAGTGATTTAAAGAGTAGGCATGTATTGAGATATATGCAGTTATGTTTAAATGTTTTAATTAATATTTGAACTGTGTTGTAGTAATTGGAGGGGACTCACTAGACCTTTTGGTCTAACCCTCACTGTTTCGAAACTTTAATTCTGTTTTAGGTTATCGTAAGATAGCAGATAAAGGAAAAGATAATGTGTGAGCTTTAAGCAGGAGATAGAAGACTTCCTGCCATAGCTATTCTTTTGAGTAACTCAGTTGTGTAATAGTTGATAGTAAAGACATTGTAAGCTTGGGACAGTATTTAGTAATAAATGTTATTTTATTATGTAAATAAATGTTCAGGTTGTGACAATTGGTATCAGAGCACTAGTTTAAGGGATCTAGGTGACCGGATGGGCCTAGACTTAAACTGAGATAGTAGAAGCACAACTGAGTAGTAGGAAGACCATAAGAATATGACATTAAGGTAGTAAGGACTAGCATGTAAGGTAAATTTGGGATTCCATTTGGCCAGTGTAATTGTGAATTTACAAGTACATGCTTTTGCTTAAACTGCCGTAATGTGTAGTGTGTGAGATTGAATATCTTATGTTTATTCTTAGCAGAAGTATGTCTGAACGAGTGACCAGGAGTAGATATGTAGTAAATCCAGCTATGGATCCAGAGAATGAAGTCATTGCCGAAGAGCAAATAGCTAATGTTAACCCGACTGCTATCCAAGGAAAGAGTCGAGGTCGACCTAAAGGTAAAGCAGTTCAGAAAACAGCTACTCAGATAGGAGTTTCTAATGTGGGAACTCGAGGTGGGAAGACGAGTCGTGGTATTCGTCAGAATGAAAGTATAGAGATAAGAGATGAGCAAGAAGAGTCTCATCAAGAAAGTTCGGCTTCTGTGAGGGGTCGAAAGCAGACGAGTAACCGTGGTAGAGGTAGAACGGAAGGTTTTGTTACGCAAGAAACTTTTGCTGCAGAAATGGGAAAATTGCAAGAAACTTTGAACGCTTTGCTTGCTCAGCGTAATAATGAAGTTTCTGTAAGTAAAGAAAAGACTGAAGATAAGGTAGCAACTGAAGTAGCAGAATCTCCAGTAACTGCAATGGGTAGTCATCCGCAGTCAGGTCCCATGGTGTCAGTTAAAGCTATAACAGGAAAAGGATGTAGTTTTAAGGAGTTTGCTGCTTGCAAGCCTCCTTCGTATAAAGGGGAATGTGATCCCGTAGTAGCATTAAGATGGATAAAGAGTATGGAGTTAGCTTTCGACACGAGTAAATGTGTGGAAGGTGATAAAGTAGTATACGCTTTGTCAATGCTAAAAGATGAAGCAGTAATGTGGTGGGATGTAGAATCTGGAGGTCAAGGTTCAGCGATAGCTAAAGAAATGATTTGGAATGACTTTGTAAAAGTATTCAAAGCACAGTTCTGCCCTTTGGCAGCTGTCAAAAAGCTGGAAGAAGAATTCTTGGGTCTAGAACAGAAAGAAATGTCGGTCAGAGAGTATACGACCAAGTTTATTGAAAAGTCTAGATTTGCAGGAATTTATTTTCCGAATGAAGAAAGACGAGTAGAACGTTTCGTCTTTGGATTAAGAAGTGATATTCGGGAATTTGTCTCGAATAAAGAACCGTTGACTTTTCAGATGGCTGTTAATGCAGCGGAGATGAGAGAGAAGGAAAAGAACAGGCAAGTCAGTGAGCGAAGTGGAGATAAGAGAAAGTGGGAAGGAACAGTTCGTGATTTCAAGCCAGTTAAGTCTGTTAAGTTTGATCAACGTCCTGTTAGTAAGTTTGAAAATAAGCCCTGTAGTAAGTGCAATCGAATGCATAAGGGAGAATGTAAGATAAATCAAGAGGGTTGCTATAAGTGTGGGAAGGTTGGGCATTTGGCTCGGGACTGTCAGAATTTGAGGTCTTGCTATCAGTGTGGATCTCCTGATCATATCAGGCCCAATTGTCCACAGTTGAAAAAGGGAACAGTTGGAGTAAGTGTAGAAAAGGGAAGTGAGAAAAAGGAGAACCAGCTAAAGCCAGAGCTAGAGTTTTCAACATGTCAGCGGAAGAAGCTTCAGAGATACCTGATGTAGTTACAGGTACTTTCTTTATAGATTCAAATTATGCAAAAGTGTTGTTTGATTCGGGAGCAAATCGTTCTTTTGTGTCTCCTAATTTTGTGCATAAATTGAATGTGAAACCTAAGAAACTTAAGCGTGAATTGAAAGTAGAAGTGGCTGATAATAGTCAAATTATGGTAGAAGAAGTGTATGATGGGTGTAGTATTGTCATTGAGGGACAATCATTTCCACTTCGACTGTACCCAATGGGTCTGGGAGAATTTGATGTTATTGTGGGAATGGACTGGTTGGCGTTTAATGATGCTTATATAGTATGCAATAAGAAATTGATTCGTGTAGCGCAATCAGGAAAGGAAGAGATAGTAGTATTTGGAGATCGAAGGAATAGAAATTCATGTTTGATTTCTATGTTAAAAGCTAATAAATGTTTGGTAAAAGGGTGTGTGGGATTCTTAGCTTATGTGATAGACGCTAAGAAGGAAAAGAAGGGATTGGAATCAGTTCCGGTAGTCAGTGAGTTTCCAGAAGTATTTCCGGAAGATTTAACCACTTTACCTCCTGATCGGCAAGTGGATTTTCGGATTGATTTAGTTCCCGGAGCAGCGCCGATTGCAAGAGCACAATACATACTGGCACCGGCAGAGATGAAAGAAATGATGACTCAGTTGCAAGAGTTGTTAGACAAGGGGTTTATTCGCCCTAGTACCTCACCTTGGGGAGCGCCAGTATTATTTGTCAAGAAGAAAGACGGGTCTATGAGAATGTGCATAGATTACCATGAGCTCAATAAGTTGACTGTTAAGAATAAGTATCCGCTTCCCAGGATTGACGATCTTTTTGATCAACTGCAAGGAGCGAGTTACTTTTCGAAGATAGATCTGCGCTCTGGTTATCACCAGTTGAAGGTGAGAGAGGAAGATGTGTCTAAGACTGCTTTTCGTACGAGGTACGGACATTATGAGTTTTTAGTTATGCCATTTGGTTTGACAAATGCGCCAGCAGCTTTCATGGATCTGATGAATAGAGTGTGTAGTCCGTTTTTAGATAAATATGTCATTGTTTTTATAGATGATATATTGATCTATTCACGTTCTAAAGAAGATCATGAAACTCATTTAAGAGCAATTTTAGAATTATTGAAGCGTGAAAAGTTGTATGCCAAGTTTTCAAAGTGTGAATTTTGGCTGAAAGAAGTGCAGATTTTAGGACACGTGGTTTCGAAAGATGGGATTCAAGTTGATCCAGCTAAGATTGAAGCCAAAAAAGGGTGGGATGCACCGAAATCGCCTTCTGAAGTAAGAAGTTTTCTGGGGTTGGCTGGTTATTATAGAAAGTTCATTAAAAACTTTTCTAGAATAGCTACGCCATTAACAACATTAACCAGAAAGAATGTTAAGTTTGTTTGGTCAGAAGCTCAGAAAGAAGCGTTCGGTAAGTTGAAAGAAAGTTTAAGTAGTGCTCCTGTTTTGTCTCTACCCAATGGGTCGGAAGGATTTGTTATTTATAGCGATGCTTCTAAGTTGGGTTTGGGATGTGTGTTAATGCAAGAAGGCAAGGTGATTGCCTATGCATCTCGTCAGTTAAAAGAGCATGAAAAGAATTATCCGACTCATGATTTAGAATTGGCAGCTATAGTATTTGCTTTGAAAATCTGGAGACATTACTTGTATGGGATCAAGTGTCAGATTTACACAGATCACAAGAGTCTTCAGTATCTGTTTAATCAGAAAGAGCTTAATATGAGACAGCGTAGATGGATGGAGTTATTAAGTGATTATGACTGTGAAATTTTGTACCATCCAGGAAAGGCTAATGTGGTAGCAGATGCTCTAAGTCGTAAAGAGCATGGAGAAATAACAGAGGTTGTAGCGTTTAGAGTTGATGTTGTTTCCAATTTCTTGGAAGAAGTTATAAAGTTTCAAGAAGAAGCAGTGTCAACAGAAAATTTGAAAACTGAAAGGATAGTTGGGATTGTTAACTCGTTAGTAGTTGACAATCGAGGAGTAAAGTGTTTTGATAAGCGGGTATGGATTCCAAAAGCAGGAGGTCTGAGACAGAAAGTGTTGGAAGAAGCTCATAGATCTCGGTATTCAGTTCATCCTGGAACTAATAAGATGTATAGAGATTTAAAGCAGAGTTATTGGTGGCCAGGTTTAAAGAAAGATATTGCTCATTTTGTTGAACGATGTCTTACTTGTTTAAAGCTTAAAGCTGAGCATCAGAGACCCTATGGGGAGCTTCAGCCATTAGAAATTCCAGTGTGGAAGTGGGATGAGATTACGATGGATCTTGTTACTAGGTTACCACGATCACCAAAGGGGCATGATGCTATTTGGGTGATAGTGGATAGACTCACAAAGTCAGCTCATTTCTTACCAATCAAGGAGACGTACTCATTAGAAAAGATGGCTCGATTGTATATCGACGAAATAGTGACCAGGCATGGAGTACCGTCGTCCATAGTATCAGACAGGGATGCTCGATTTACATCAGTGTTCTGGAGAAGTTTGCAAAGGGAATTAGGCTCTCAACTGAAACTGAGCACGGCCTATCATCCGCAAACAGATGGTCAGAGTGAGAGAACTATACAGACGTTGGAAGATATGCTTCGTGCATGTGTTATAGATTTTAAAGGTTCGTGGGAGATTCATTTGCCGTTGATTGAATTTTCCTACAACAATAGTTATCATGCTAACATACAAACAGCTCCATTTGAAGCTTTGTATGGTCGTAAGTGTAGAACACCTCTATGTTGGAATGAGGTGGGAGAACATCAGTTAGCAGGACCAGAGATTGTGCAAGTGACAGCTGATAAAGTTGACCAGATTCGAGCAAGATTGAAGATTGCTCAAGATCGTCAGAAAGTGTATGCTGACAGACGAAGGAAACCGATAGAGTTTCAGATAGGAGATAAAGTAATGTTGAAGGTTTCACCTTGGAAAGGAGTGATCAGATTTGGAAAGAAAGGAAAGTTAAGACCAAGGTTTGTTGGACCATTTATCATCACTGATCGTGTTGGTGAAGTGGCCTACGAACTTGATCTACCTGCAAGTTTGAGTGGAATTCATTCTACGTTTCATGTGTCAAATCTGAAGAAGTGTTTGGCAGAAACAGATATAGTTGTTCCTTTAGAAGATATTCAAGTAAATGAGAAACTAAGTTATATTGAGGAACCGGTAGCAATTACAGACCTCAAAATAAAGAAGTTGAGGAACAAAGAGATTCGTTTAGTGAAAATTCAGTGGAAATTTCACCAAGGGCAAGAGTCTACGTGGGAAGTAGAGGCAGATATGAAAGCTCAGTATCCCCAGTTGTTTAGCGATAGAATTCCGGGGACGGAATTCTCTTAAGGGGGGTAGATTGTAATACCCAGTTTCAAAATTTTGTTAATTTTGGAAGTTGGGGGTAAAAGTGTAAAGTTATCTAAAGTTCAAGGGGGTTTATTGAATAGTGTGATTTTATCACATAAATATCAGATTGTATGAGATTTTATATATCATTCTAATTTTGTGTCTTTGAAAGAGTGATAGAAAGACAGAGAGAAAGAGAGAACGCAGAGAGAGAAAGAAGAGAAAGGATCTTGAAGGGATTCGGCCGTTTTTGTCGAAAAGAGGTATGTTTTAGCTTCATGCTTCTATCTGCATGTTATAGTCGGTAAATAGACATGTTAATCGAGCTTTTAACCGTGTATTTGATCGATTTAATCGATCCAAATAGCTTCTGGGTTTAAGAACTGGGTAACCGACTCTGTTCTTGAGTAAGACCGGAAGATGATGCATCGGTCATATGTTTAAGACCGATGTAGTATTAGACCGAAGTGGTTAAGACCGAAGTGTTGTAAAGACCGGATGTATGTAAGACCGGTGGTAAGGATCGACCTGAGGTCTGCTTGACCGAAGGTCTGTTCAACCGGAGGTCTGCTCGACCGAAGGTGTGTTAGACCAGATATGTGTTCGACCGGGAGTGTGTTAGACCAATAGTGTGTTTTATCGGTCTAAGAGGTTTTTAATCAGTTTGGTTTTGATCGGGTTAAAAACAGTAGATTTCAATTGATGAGTCTTTTGAAATAAGGAGTGTTAGTTGCAAGTTAGCTTACCTTTGTTTTAATACCATCGTAGGTGGTGTTAATCGGTAAGAAGTCAGAGGTTAATTCGGAAGGATTAAGGTGAGTCTTTCAACAAAATCTTTTATGATTTGAGCAGTTATTTTATAAATGTGAGTTTTTATATACTGCGCATTTATAATATGAAAAGTTAGTAGAATTATTTCAAATGATTGATTTAATTAGTTGGGCATGTTTATGCTCAGGGTATATAAACTTGTTTTATATACTGGCAGGACCAAATGTATGTATACATTTGAGTCAGAAGTTTGACCTAAGTCGGGAAGTGTGACCCGCCTGCTCGTACCGGGGAGTGTGGCCCGTTTATGCCATTAGGGTGTGTCCCTAAAAATAAGGCAGTGCGAGACAGACATACCGTCTTTGACGGAAATGTTGGTCAGTAGTTGAAAGTACGCTTGCGAGCGTAGAAAGTGATTAGTAATGGCCATTACATTGATTTATATATGTAAAGCATAAATGTTTTAAAGTGATTTAAAGAGTAGGAATGTATTGAGATATATGCAGTTATGTTTAAATGTTTTAATTAATATTTGAACTGTGTTGTAGTAATTGGAGGGGACTCACTAGACCTTTTGGTCTAACCCTCGCTTTTTCGAAACTTTAATTCTGTTTCAGGTTATCGCAAGATAGCAGATAAAGGAAAAGATAAGGTGTGAGCTTTAAGCAGGAGATAGAAGACTTCCTGCCATAGCTATTCTTTTGAGTAACTCAGTTGTATAATAGTTGATAGTAAAGACATTGTAAGCTTGGGACAGTATTTAGTAATAAATGTTATTTTATTATGTAAATAAATGTTCAGGTTGTGACACTCACCTCTCTCTCTCTCTCTCTCTCCCTCCCTCCCTCCCTCCCTCTCTCTCTCTCTCTCTCTCAATCGATCCAGATATCAAACACTCCTCTTATTTGATTTTGGTTTCTAATAGCTTCATAAGTTGAAATAGCATATGGATGAATTTGTATTGGTGAAACTCAAACTAAAAAAAAAGCATATTTTATTTGCTAATATGGAACAACAAATATCCATTCTTTGTCTTCTTTTATGCCTCTTCTAATATAGAGATCCACATGAATAACCGATCTACATTCATTCAATTTTCACAATTTTTTTCTTCAATTGATATATCCCATATTCTTTGAATTACATTCATTCTTGTGTGGACAATAACCAAGCTATCCTAACAACAAACCTTTCATGCACATGTTGCCTCTTGAAAACTTAATATTTAGGTTAATGAAGTATATCTAACCCCAAATTTAGATAATAAACATGATACTTGACTTGGTAGGAATCCTAACATTTGGACAAATTCTCATCCTTTCTATTTTAAATTATTACCTATGTGCTCTACAACTTTCAAATTATGTTATCTAAATACCCTTGTACATAAAATTGTCCAATTCTAGCATCACCCTCATATGATACACCAAATATCACAGTAGCTATGCATTGTACCCGTAATAATCCATTCATTAATAAAAAAATTAAAAAAGCGTTGTGCCACATTCTTTCTTACTTTAAATAAAATTATGACAATAGACAAGTTATCAAAAAACAAATACATCACCATCCAATGCACATAACAAATAAGCCACCATCCAATGCACATAATAGAATTATCACAGCACCGGTTTTCATCTTTTTTATGTACAAAATAGGTTTTAGAATTGGTTACCATAGGCCGAGTAAAAACTGAACAAACTGTATTATGATGGCCCGATTGACCCTCAATCTGCGTCTTGCTGCGAATGTTCCATACCTAAAATTATAAATAATTCATAAAATATTAGTAGCTAATATACACCCACCACTTACAAGATGAAGCTTAACATGATGTTGGAGATTAATTTCATACCCGGAAAACAGAATCACGTCCCCTGGTAAGCAGAATGTCAAGAGTGGGATGAAGTGCCAAGCAATACACACCACTTAGATGCCAATGTTATGACCAAATAACCTTGTCCTACTCTAGGTCCCAACAATTTTACTTGTTTATCATCACCGGCAAGAGAACATGTAGGTGCCTACCGCTAACAGCAATCCCTGCAAAATATTGGATATTTGTTTTCAGATGATGTGAACAATAGCAACATGGTTACTCAAATTTCTAAATTTAAAAACCAAATGAACATCGAACTTCCTTCCCATCTGATACCTACAAGATTTTTCGTTTCTATAAATTTATCTAATTGCATATCTATCAAACATCGTTCGCCACATAAGTGGAACAGAAATCCCTCAAAAACAAATAGTTAGGTGATACACATCTGTAGAAAGAATCAAAACTATATATTTATAATTTCAAAAAAAGTATCATCAGACATGGTAAACCATTCATTGTAAACCATTCTATTGAAACCAATTGCAACATAATGAAAATTCCATGTATAAAATAGTGTCATACAAAGTACAAGAATAGGTATCATAGGGAGTGTGCTTGAAAAGAGCCATCAAATGAGAAATACCTGTTTCTTTGAGAAATGTCCACAGAGATTTTGCTATGCCTTTGCCTTCTTATGTTTTATATATTCATTCCGGTGAGTGTGTGAAGCAGGAACTCACAACACAAGCAAAATCAATTTTAAAAGCAAAATAGATTTCCATGTGCAAACAACGAAGTCTAACTTATTCATCAAAAGTAAAATCAGTTTTAGTAGCAAAATCGATTCCAAAACCAAACAACAAAATCAAGTTGAAAAGTAAAAAACGATTTCAAAAACTACCGAGACGGAGAGTTGGGACCGTAGATACGAGAGATAAAGCAGGCCATACGTCGTGAACTTGAAGTCCGGAATGGTATTTTCACGATACTCTCTTCTTCTTCTTCTTCTTCTTCTTCTTCTTCTTCTTCTTCTTCTTCCCCATCTCACCAAACTTCAAACACACACAAAGATATATGAATACCTCAAATATTTTCATTAGGAAGGTCTTGATGGATTTGCTCTTGTCTATCACAGTTTCACTGCCAACTTCCAACGGACCAATTTTTTTTTTTTTTGCATCAATCCAATACTTCTCTAGTAGCTAAGTAACAGTTGTTAATCTGAAAATGAAACAAATTTGTATATATTCCTTCGATGTAATCCACTCCATAACAAAAAATCTAAACCCCCCCTTCTTATATTTCACCCCAAAAAACCAACAATTTCACTTTTCAATCACTTAAAACATAAAGAAGGCTTTACTGCTTCAATTTCTGAATAAAATCAAAGAAACCCTAATTTTGATTCACACAAAATTGAACTCCAAAACTTGCAAAATCAAACAAACCCATTACGACCCACAAATCCAAACCAAAAACCACATGAAAAATCCTAAAAAAAAAGTCCAAAAAATAAAGAAATCAAACCTCACGAATATTAGCCAAACGTCTAGTTTCTTCTTCAATCCGACCCAACCGAGCTTGAACCCTTTCTCTAACCTCCAACTTCTTCTTCTAAATCTCTTCTTCTTTAGCATCTTCGTCCCTGTCGCAGAAGCTTTGAAGCCACGGAGGTTGAAGATGTGAGGAGAAGAAGCGAGATGAGGGGGGAGAGGGAGACGTGGGTTGTACAAGAAAATGTCTTGTACAAGAAACTGAATTGTACAAATCAACCGTATTAGAATTTTTATTAGATAGTATAGATGTAGTGGGGTCTTCTCTTGTAAACCTACTTTAGGGGCTGTTAGTTTACCTCTTAATAGTTCCATTAGGAGGCAACATCTGAATCGTGAAGAGGTAAATTTTGTTTGACAAAAAAAAGTTTTGCCTCTTAATGGTTCCAAAACCCTCTGAATGATTTAGTGTCTTGATCATGTCATAACCATTTAGAGCCCTGATTTCATCCTGAACAATTAGCAAACAACCATATTTCATTTCGCATTATATCATAAGAGCCTCTTAATCATTCTGACCACTTAATTATTCTGCACCTAACCATTCAGCAACTGCCAAACAACCCCTTAGATTGTGAACCATGTAAACCTATCCTAGCCGTTGATCATGTTTTTCATTTTTTTTTAATTTTTTTTATTTTAATTCCTGTCAAGAGCATTTTAGTCATTAGTCCATTTATCATATTTTCGGTTATTTTCTTTAATTTTGAAAGAATCCTTTATTAAAGAAAACGATAATTATGAATCTTGTAATTTCTTTTTTTGTGTTTATCTAAATATTTTTATTTTTTGATATCTTCTTTTATTCAAGATTTAGTTTTTTTTTAATCATTATGGACGAAATTGATGCTGGAACGATTGATGGCCAAATGGAAGAGGTTGATGTATTTGATGATTTTATGTTATCCGACGATCCGTGGAAATTTACATGCAAGAAGACGATGGGGTTAGTTATGGTACGTCTCAAGGTCAATGTAACCGGAGTCTTGTGAAGCAAGGCAATGAGTAAGGAAGTGGTTAGTTGTGTTATTAGAAGATTGTTTGTTTTTCTGTGTTTGTATGGTTGTGAAGTAGGTCATTGCTCTAAACCATGAAAACCGATTGAATGTCATGTATATGAAATATCATTCTTGTGACTCTTGTTTTTGTATATGTTGTGAAATTGACATTATATGAATGTTTATGTGAACTTTCAAAACTTTTTTATGTTGTTATGAAACTTGGTATATATGAAATATAATTTTTGGGACTCTTGTTTTGTTTTATGTATTTGTTGTGAAATTGATATCATAGGAATGTTTATGTAAACTTTTGAAACTTCTTCGATATGGTTATGAAACTTTGTATTTTTACGGTTTCATAGTAATTTTTTGGATTTACGTGTGGACCTTTTTTTTATTGTTCTAATTTGGTACTTTTTTGCTGTTTCATATGTTTCGCATATTAAACATGGTTGTTGCTTTTGTGATGGATTTAAATTTTGAATGTGAAATTCACATGTTAATTCATGTCAACCATTGAGTCTGTCGTTGGCTTAATATGTCCTGGAGTTGCAGCCGTGTTCACTGTTTCACAAGTTAGGGCATTACAATCATTGTACGAATCAAAGATTACACAAATCTATTTGAAGGTCAAGGTTTTATAAAATCACCATTCCCTTGTAGTAGGACATTTAGAGGTCGTGGTGTCTTCCCACTGCAGTCCCTCTTCCTTTTGTTCGAACGATCTCCTTTTATTTCATTAGTTCATTATGAAACAATATTGTAAAAAGGGAAAACTTTATATCAATATTCATGTTCAGTTTTCATATAATTTATACGTGTATAAAGCATGTGGTTACCTTTAAAGTTAGTATCCTCGATGCCAGATCTTTCTTACCTATTGAACCTGACCAAGCATTTTTGTTTTTTGATTTCGTACGATTTTCTCGAAACAATATCATTTTTTTGTTATCAAATGTTCGTGTTTCATGTTTTTTACTAAATTAGTGTGAAATAACTCTTGCATTCAGTTTAAACCATACCTGATGATGTAGTGGGATTCATATAAACTGTACCAGATATTTTTTCACATGTTTCACAAGTATGTTCTTCATAATCAATGTATGTGCTTACGAATTAGGTAATGTAATTGAATTGCAAGATTTAATATAATTACCTGTAGGTTGTGTTACAACATTTACAGGTGTTGGTGTCGTATCAATGCTCACCCTATTCCCCCTTTTCAAACGATCTTCGGTTGATTGGTTAGTTACTTGTGAATCTTTCATAGAGAATACATATGATTTGAAAACAATTTAGAGTCACTATTCATATTTTTCATAAATACATGAAACATGTGGATACCTTGAATGTCCATTTTCTCGATTGCAGAAGTATTTTGCCCTCTTGAATATAATCAAATGCAGTATGTTCTTTTTTCATAAAATTTCCTGAACGAAAATTAAAAAATTTATGTTCAGAACTTAAGCATTGATTTTCTTACCTTTCACAAATGACTCCATTGGCTCTTCGCAGTTGTTTTCCCCTTTTGAATATGTTTCGTGTGTGATAACTTCTGAATATGTGAAACATGTGCGTATGAACTCTTATATGAAAAATATGAAGGTAAATACTATTTTGTATGCAGTTTACTTTTTTGATTCATACCTTTTTCACTTTGTTCCTTTGTCTCCTCCGCGTCGGTGTGTTTTTTAACCTGGAGAAAGAAGTTAGCAAACGTATTCTCACTCTTCCTTCGTCCTGCAAAATTATGTTCTTCATCAGTTTGATGATTTCGTATATTGATATCTACTTATCAAAAAATTTCAAACCCTAACTTCTTGGAATTTGAGGCGCGTTTTCGTCCGCCATATTTTCTCAATAATTTCGTATGATTTTGGGAAAAATACACCGAATTTCGCAAGTTGATCGTTGAAATCAAAAGAAACTGAATTGATTTCCCCCCTTCTTTCTCGGACCTTGATCTTCACTAATATGGAATCCCTGCGATTTCGCGTGTGAATACTTTCCTAATCTAAGCGATAAGGAATTTCCCCGATTTACCCTTTCATAATTTCACCCTTTCGGATCGTACCCCTATTTATTAAAAAAAAATTCAAAAATTCCACCGCTTTCATCAGATGCGTCCATTTCTCAGATCGACGACCAGGATGAGGTTTCATAGTTTAGACAATTTCATTGGTTTACAAAATAAGTTGTCTCTCTCTCTATATATAGATTAATTAATTGGGTATGAAAACTTTTGTTTTTTTTAAATAAAATTAGAGTAAATTACATATTTGGTCCCTGTGGTTTATTGGTTTTAATAGTTTGGGTCCCTAAAATAAAATATCTATGGATTGCATCCTCGTGGTTTGTATTTTATAACGCATTGAGTCCCTAAATCTAACTTCGTTTGATTTATCTCCATTAAAGTCCCCATGTGCATGGCACATGATGGGTATTTTTGTCATTTTAATCATAAGGACCAAATATATAATAAAAACCATAGGACCAAACAGAAAAAGAAATTTAAACCCACCCAACCCAGATTTCATAAGGAGAACCAAATACAAATCTATGAAGAAAATGAGCAACATCAAATTATCAACATTATATTCAATCAACATTACATAAATATCAAAAACCATCATACAAAAATATCAAGATTATTATGAAATCAAATATCAAAACCCTAAATCTGTAAAACCCAAACCCAAGTGAAAATTGAATTTAAAAAAAATAAAAATTGAAACCCTAACATATTGTGTCCCTCTTCATCTCCCTTCTTCTCTTCCGTTAATTACCATGAAAATCATGAACACCAAGAAATGAGATGTGTAAAAAAAACAAATCTTCATGAACACCAAAAAATAAGATTTACAAAAAAAACGGATCTAATTTTAAATTATATAAGTCTTGTTGTGAACCAGATCTAAAAATAAGATTTACAGAAAACCATATTTCCATAAGTCTTGTTGTGAACGAGAAGAGCAAATCGAGAAGACCAGATCGAGAGAATGAGATTTAGAGGAGTAGATTGAGATGTTGAAGGGCGGATCAGGAAAAAATCGATTTGAAGAAATCGTTCTTGTATTTGGAGAAGAAATTGACCGAGAGAATGAGATTAAAAACCCCAAGAGAGATTGCAGAACGGTGTTTGCTTAGATGGAACACGAAGACGAAGATGATGGTCGGTGTGCCGGTCGGTGTTCTTCGAAACCCTATGTTCTAGAGATGGTGTAATTGCAGCCATGGAGGTGAGAAATCTTAGGAACAAGACATTTTTATTCTATTTTAGGCTATAAATACTACACCCCACCACCAAAGTGTATCCACTCAAAACCCAATCACTCACCTTCTCCTTGCTCTAATGATCGCTGGATCCAAGTTCTTGATCCTAAATCACTCTTTCATCCATTGAAATTTCCATCAACGATCTAATCTCAAAACTCGAATTTTAGTTGGAAGATCATGAACTCTTTCAATATCAAAATGGAAAAAGCCAACGCGATATTGCGATTAGTCAATGAAGATGAAGATGAAGATATGAACTTTTTAAATGATTTTGTTTTTTTTTTGTTTGGTCCTATGGTTTTTATTATATATTTTGTCCTTAATTATGATTAAAATGACAAAAATACCCATCATGTGCCATGCACATGGGGACTTTAACGGAGATAAATCAAACAGAGTTAGATTTAGGGACCCAAGGCCTTATAAAATGCAAACCACGATAATGCAATCCATAGATACTTTATTTTAGAGACCCAAAATGTTAAAATCAATAAACCATAGGGACCAAATATGTAATTTACTCATAAAAATATTACCTATTCCTGAAAAACAAAGCCCACAAATATTATTGTATTGATGAAAGTTAGCAAGTCCCATCCATGCCTTTGACCATGCAAAAGCTGAGTTTTCTCGTTTATAATTCCATCTAATTATATATTAAATTGATAGCAACTCAATTATTTATTAATTTATTTGGAAAGAAAGTGACACTCTTGATAAATTAATTAAAAAAAAGTAGAGAAATACACCTGAATGATGAGGGACTCCCTCCCAACTAGCAACTCCACCCACCAAAACGGACAACCTCTAAATGGTGTGGAGAAACCCAAACTAAACCAACAAGCATGGTTTGAAAAGAAATCATACCATAAGTGATAAGACCAATAACCAAAACAAGCATAATGAAATGGAAGCACTCAACATACAAAACAAAAGTCTCAACCCCTGGGTCGGAACACCACCACCCAACTCCCAATGGAGCGAAACAAAAACCACACCCCGAAGAAACCCCATCATCTCAACTTTGGCGATGAACCCCACCTAGCCGACTCAAAGGCCGGTTCATACCATCCCCCGAAAGCCGCATCAACACGACTTTCTTTACTTCAGTGACAATCTGCACCACATCACGTTTTTGGCCCGTAAAAAGACGTCGCTTCCGCTCTTGCCAAGTGTAATAAATCACCACCACAAACATCACACGCGATCGGACAGATCCAAGAAGCCACCTTCTTTCCTGAATATATTTATTTCTCGGTGCATTTCCGATGTATTCTCTATAATTATTTTAAAATCTAAGCAGTTAATGCGGTTGATTGCGGAAATAGCGGTAGGGATCCTAATTTGAAATAGCGGTTATCGCGGTGATATAGCGGTCAGATAGCGCGAAAAAAATATGCTCATAAAATAAATACAAATATATATAGAGAGAGGAGCGTTCAAATGCAATCCCATGCAACCTCTTTATCCACCACACATTTTATGTAATTAAAAAAAAAGGAAAAAAACTAAAAATAAAATGTGTGGTGGATAAAGGGGTTGCATCATGTAAAATGTTGCATAATAACTCACCCTATATATATATATATATATATATATATATATATATATAATATTGTATGTCTAATACACTATGGTGTTAATATCGGCGATATCTCGCCAATATATCGGTTATCGGTCCATTGGGAAAAATCGCTCAAAATATCGGAGCCGCTAATATCAACGATTTTGGCCAATTTTTCCTATATTTTGGTGATATTTTGGTGATATTTTGACCCAAATATTGGTTCATAATACCGGTTTTATAGAAGCTACTTGTTTTTGGGCTTTTTAAAAAAAACTTTTGGGCTTGGGCTTATGCTTAAAGTAATCGACTAGGTTTCCAAATACTTAGACTCGATGTGTAAGAAGAGACATTGTCTTTTGCAAAAATGGGTTTAACTTTTAAATTTATAACTATCATTTCAGTTGCACTCTAAAAAGAGAAATGTGGAAAAAAAATGATGATTGGGTGGTTCCAACCGAAGTTGAGCTCCAAGAGTTTGTGGGTGCAAGAGATGGCCTCCTTTGGTCGGATGTACGATAAGCAATGGGAGGTAATGAACAAGTTGGGCCAATTACAAGAAGTAAAAGGGAGCGCTATAGGGATGATGATGATGATGATCAAGTTGGAGAGAAAGAAGAAGAAGAGGAAGATTGGGAAGCTAACCTAAACGAAGAAGTGAATGTATTAGATGATGTTGATTTGGATGTTGAACCTATTGCTTGCGATTAGCTCGTTTATGAACACTTTTCCTATTTTGTTTTGTGAAACTTGTTTAAATTGATGTTTTGATGTTGAAACTATGTTTTTAATTAATGCATATGTTATGTTTATGGATGCATACATATATATTATATATATAATTCTAAGAAATATTATATGAACCGATATTTTTGTACCGATATATCAACGATATATCCGATATCGGTCCCTGACCAATATACCACCGATATCCGATATTAACAACATAGTTAATACATATCAATTAAAACCACACAAACAACATAGTAAAATATTGTATGTCTAATAAATATCAAGTCAAATAATTCAGACCACACAAGCAACATAGTAATAGAGTTTAGAGTAAATTACGGATTTAGCCCTGTGGTTTGTTAGTTGTTACGAAAATGGTCCATGAACTTCATTTATTACATATTAGGACTCGATGTATGTCGTTTTGTAACGAATTGGTTCCTCCCTCTAACGACCATCCAGTTCCTCCATTATCCTTGAGGGCATTTTCGTCCTTTTTTTCTTTTTTTTTTCTTTACTCGAGGGATCAATTTCGTAATAACCATACAAACCACAAGGACCAAATCCGTAATTAAGTTTGAAAAATAAAAAAATAGAGTAAATTACGGATTTGGTCCCTCATGTTTGTCGATTGTTACGGAATTGGTCCTTTATCTTCAAAAATTACATGATAACCCTCCAGGTATGCATTTTGTTACGGAATTAGTCCCTCGAGCTTAAGCATGAGGGTATTATGGTCATTTTACCCTATTCTATTTATTTTTCCATTTTTAATTAATTTTCTTGAATGTTCATCTTCTACCTCATGAACACCAAGAACATGATGAACGTTCATCTTCTACCTCAAGAACACCAATATTTTAAAACTCAAATCAAACTCAAAAACCAAAAACTTAAATCAAACCCATGTTTAAAAACCAAATCCTAAATCAAACCTAAATCAAACCTACATTTAAAAATCAAAAGCCTAAATTAAACCCATATACAATACCCAAAATCAAACCCACTTAAAAAAGGAGAGAGAGAGAGAGAGAGAGAAGAGATACAAATTTGAGAGAGAGAAGAGAGAGTGAGATTTGAGATAGAGAGAGAGAGAGAGAGAGAGATTGAGACGTAGACCACATGCAGACGACCTCGAAGGAGAAGACGAGGTCGCCAGCGTCTATCTCTCTCTCGCACTCTCTCTTCTCTCGATGTCTCTCTCTTCTCTTAGATCTCTCTCTCATCTCTCTCTCACTCATCTCTCTCTCTCTCTCAGATCTGTATCTCTCTCTCTCTCTTCTCTCTCTCTTCCTCTTCTCTCTCTCTCTTCTTTTTTTAAGTGGGTTTGATTTTGGGTATTGAATATGAGTTTAATTTAAGTTTTTGATTTTTAAATGTAGGTTTGATTTAGGTTTTAAATTTGGGTTTGATTTAGGTTTCTAAAATTTGGGTTTGATTTAGGATTTGGTTTTTAAACATGGATTTGATTTAAGTTTTTGGTTTTTGAGTTTGATTTGGGTTTTAAAATGTTGGTGTTCTTGAGGTAGAAGATGAACATTCACATGTTCTTGGTGTTCATGAGGCAGAAGATGAACATTCAAGAAAATTAATTAAAAAATGGAAAAATAAATAAAATAGGGTAAAATGACCATAATACCCTCATGCTTAACGGAGGAGTTAGACGACCGTTAGCTCGAGGGACCAATTACGTAACAATCAACAAACGTGAGGGACCAAATCTGTAATTTACTCTAAAAAATATTAAACTTTTTATACTTTAAGTATGTTAAATTAATTAATTATTTTACTTTAATGTATGTTAATTATAATATTTTAAGTTTAATTTAATTAATATATTCTCTTTCACAAAAAAACTATATATTATCTATGTACACATACGTGTACATACACACACATGTATATATAGTGAGGTTTAGGGGAAAACAATCTTCATTAACCATTAGATTATTTTATTCAACGATGTGATTAAATATACATTTATAACAATATTTTTTAAATTTAAAAAATCATCACTAGGGTTGGCAACGAGTAGGGTAAGGGTTATTCTGTTATCCAATCCATTTAAAATAGCGGGTAATGAAACGGGTAATTATACATCTCATAAAACCCTTATCTGTATCCTACCCTATCCATTAAAAGTTGCGGGTAACGAAACGGGTAATGGATAAATGGTAAAACAAAATTTCATTTTGGACTAAAATTGATATTGTTAAACCTCAAACATATAAGTAAAACGTAAGTTCATAAATATAGTTATTATTTTATATCTAATTTGTTGTGTAAGACTCGGTTTTAAAACGTATAATTATTCTTACCCGAATTGAACCGTAATTAAAAATGACAACCAAAGATAGTTAAGGGTTAAAACCGTCATTTAAACAAACTTATTATATATATATATATATATATATATATATATATACTATATTATAAAAACGGTATAAAAAACTCTTAATTACAATATTTTAAGCACAAGTTACAACTAATTAAAGCCAATTACTTAATTTACAATTTCTTAATGTTTTGGTACAACATTTTCAAGCACAGTATCTCACATAATCATCTATTTGTGAAATGGATACTCATTTATTAATATAACTATTTGTTTTTTTGGTGGAGGATTTTATAAAATATATTTTATATTAGCATAATCTATTTTAAATGTAGATTTAAATTTAAATCTATATTAATGAGATGTAATATAAAATCTTTTTTCTTCCGTATTTTTTTATATTACATCTCATAATGATTTTTCCATATTTTATTTTATAAAATCTTTTTTCATATTTTATTTTATAAAATCTTTTTACATAATGAGATGTAATATAAACTCTTTTTTCTTCCGTATTTTTTTTTGTTAATATAAAATCTATTTTATTTTATAAAATCTACACGTATTTTTTTTTGATAATATAAAATCTACACGTATTTTTTTTCACGAGCATTAAAAAAGAAAAAAGAAGGTTGATATGAATTAAAAATAAAAAATAACGAGATATACTAATAAATTATCGTATTCTTTAAAATAAAAATATTCCGCAATACTTTCCAAATTAACCAGGTGTAAAGAAAATAAAATAGAAACGATGTAGATATAAAAATATTCTTCCATATTTTTAATATATTTACATTTAAATGTAAAATCGAAAATAAAAATAAAAGATTTTAAAATATTCTCTACATTCACTATAAATATATATAGTTTATCTATGTATCATCCGAGTACAAGAAGAAGACGAACGGTCGGGTGTCAATGGCTGAACTGCAACTGAACAAAAGATATTCTACTATATTTTTGTTTCTTTGAAAAAATACTTTTTTATATTTTATTTTATTTACTGAGGATTTGTTTATATTTTTCAAAACCCACAATCATATTTTTCGAAGTAGGGGAATAAGATATATATATATATATATACATATCTTTCTTTTTATCGACTAATATTATGAGGTCTTAAAGTCAATAGTCAGATAAATATGTTGTGAGACATGTCGTTTGAGTTTTAACTAATATAATACAAAACTATTACCAATATTATTGCACAAAGTCATAACAACAAACGATTAAGAATATATGCAAGTTAACCACTTATGAAAATACATTCGTTTTTCACATTGTATGTCATTAACTGTTAACAGAAAAATTACGTTTCATTTTAACTCGGTTCAATATTCCAACAAAAAATTTATCCTCCCGTGCAATGCACGGGTCCAACACTAGTATATATAATAAGAAAATAAAATATAATCAATTATAAGAGTATATTACAATTCTATCGTCCCTGTATTTCTTTTTACACAGCCATATTCATTCTCACATCTATTCTCTCTCTCTCTCTCTCTCTCTAAAACTTTCAAAACTTCTCTCTAAAATTCTATCAAATTCTGGAAGCAAATCAACGAAACAATTACATATTCGGAATCTACGCTTCGAACCCTTCCTAGAGGTATAAATTTCTTCTTAAGTTATTTAAGTTGGTAAGTTGGGTAGTTGAAGTTGGTTGGTAGATTATGATTAGATATTGCAAAGTTATAATCATTTACATGTTTTAGAATGTTTGTTTTTGTCAAAATTACAAACGGGTAAAGTTTAGAATTAAAACGGTGATATTTGTATATAGATGTTTAACCGCACACCAAGTGATCGGTTTAATGTCTAAGAGAATATAATTTCGTGATTAAGCTTAGGATGATAACCATTAAGTTTTATGTTATGCGAGTGATAATAATTCGATGTTTAAATAGGCAATCGAACGAGTTAAAGTTCGTCGTGAGTCTCGGTTGATCGAGTGATACGTCTCAATTTGGTTAAGGTATGGATTTCATTTCTTTTGAATTGTGGGCAACTAGTTGTTGTAGTTGACCCTTCCTAACGGTGGTTCACCACCTTGTGATTGATCAACCGAACGTGATCAACAAATGTGAAATTATACACACACATACACATTGATTTTGGTTTATTGAATCAATTGTTTGAACATTTTGATGTTTTATTAAAATGTGTCTCGTATGAGATTGTTTATGAAAAATGTGAAGTATATAGACTATAATTTCTGTGATCGCCATTTGGGTAAGTGGTATTTGTTTAGTTTTTGTTGATTTTAGAAGAACCCAATAAATGGGCACATTATTTGGGATGCCTTCTATGGCGGCTTTGTTGTCATAGTGTCCTGCAGATGACGGTCCACCAGAGTTAAGCCTGTGTGGCTTACGTGAACCCACTCTGGGGGGATTTGGCTGACTTTGTTGGCTCCAGGGCGGATGAATAGATTCTAGAACTTTACCCACATAATATGTGACCATGGTTAAATTCACGGGGGACTCGTTGTGTGTGCCCGCATGCCGACCCAGTTCGTGTGGCTGATCACCCCACGAACACGACTGGAATTGACGGACTTTATTTATATTACGTTTTGAAGTTAAAGTGTGAAATGTTCTTGAGATTATTGCTTTTGATGATATTACCAAACGTTTCTCTTGATTTAAATTAACTATGAACTTCAGTCTCAAAGAACTTTCTTCGAATCAAATTTTTATGTCTTCCGCTTCGTTATCGATGTTTTCATTATTATTTACAAATTTATATTATAATCCATTCACTGAGCCCTGTGCTCAGCCGTGTTTTTGTTTTCTGACACGGCAGGTTCGAAGTGACGTTTACGGGGACGGGATTTGAGATCGAGCGTGGAAATTTTGGAGTTCTTAGACTCACCTTATTTTATAATTTTCTAAGTTTAAAAAGTCTTTTTGAGGTATGATAGTTTGGATTGTAATATATGTTTAGAGTTTATTAGTAGCTCTAATTTAGTTGTGTAATATGTTAAGTCCCGTTCGTGACATCACCCGTTCCGGTCCACGGGGACGGGGGATGTTACATGTTGTAATAAATATTTTATTACTCTAAATATAATTATATTATATTATTTTTAAAAACAATATGAAAATTGTAAGACTAACACTTTTCATTTTATTTATTTTTCTAAATCCGTCTTGTTTCTCATTTAATCAGCATTAAATATTTTACTCGATAAATATAGAAAATAAATTAAAGTACACGTTAATATACGACAACATTATAAAAAAATATTAATAATTAGCTTAATATAATTATGTGTATATACACTAACATTTAGTTTTATATAATTATACATACATATATATATTATATCGTAACGGGTAACGGGTAATGGATAACAAAAAATTGTTTATCCATACCCTACCCACTAAAATTTTGGGTAAACGAGTAATGGATAAGTGAATAAATGAATAAAATTTTCTTTATCCATACCCTTATCCAACGGGTCGAAACATAACCGGTAATGGGTTTACCCTTACCCATTGTCAGCTCTATTCATCACCCCTATTTTGATTCGGGAAAAAAAACAAAATATAATATAAAAAAATCGAGCGAAATAAATTACGTCATACTGATATATTTTTTTAACAGGTTTTTATTTATTTATTTAGGATTTTCCCCTGAACTCAACTCTCTCTCTCTCTAAACGCTGAATAAATGAAAAACCATAAAATCACAAAAACATAATGAAAAAAATATATATCAATATGGATGTTAAATTAACGATTTCTTTGTATCTTGTCTTTTTCGAATAAAAACTAGTGGGTAAGCTTTTTTTAATTTAAAAAATATTGTTGTAAATGTTCATTTAATCACATCCGTTGAATCAACAAATCTAATGGTTGACGAATATGGGTTTTCCTTGAACTTCACTATATATATGTATATATATATATATAGGGGTTGTTTTATTTGCAACTCTTAAAAAGGTTGCAACCCTTGCAACCCACATCTTAACCGTTGGATTCATGATCGACGGTTACAATAGATGTAGGGCCCAATTTTTTTAATTAAAAAAAACAGAAAAATAAAAATAAAATAACCATCGATCATGAATCCAACGGTTAAGATGTGGGTTGCAAGGGTTGCAACATTTTTCAGGGTTGCAAAATATTCTTCCACTATATATATATATATATATATATATATATATATATATATATATATATATATGAGGAAGGATCATGCAAAAAGTTAAACATTTTGTGAGAAGACAAGAAGTGTGATATCATATAGATTACACGGCTTGTGGGTGTGTTTAATCATATATGATTAAACGTCTATGTATTGTCAATATAACATGTGTTTAATTATATATGATTAAACTTGTGTATCATCTATGATTAAACATTTTTCGCCTTCTCACAAAATGTTTAGCTTCTCGTTTGAACCTACCCATATATATATATGAAAGAGAATATATTAATTAAAATTAAACTTAAAAAATAATAAGTAATATACATAAAATTATAATAATTAATTAATTTAATAAAATTAAAGTATGAAAAAATTTATTAATTTTTTTTTCAAACTTAATTATGGATTTGGTCCCTGTGGTTTGTGTGATTATTTACGAAATTGATCCCTCGAGTAAAGACAAAAAAATTAACGGAGGAACTGGATGGTCGTTAGAGGGAGGGACCAATTCATTACAAAACGACATACATCGAGTCCTAATCTGTAATAAATGAAGTTCAAGGACCATTTTCGTTTAACAACTACCAAACCACAGAGACCAAATCCATAATTTACTCTAGAGTTTATAAACTCATAAACAACTAATTTAATTGGAATCGATAAAGTTTGACCTAATTTAATTGTTTATTTTGTAGTTATATTTAATTTGTTTCCTTTTTGTTTGCAAGTTTGATCTTAAATAGCCCACATAAAAGCTCAAAAGTATTGTTTAAGATTTAGTCCAAAAAAAAGTACAAAACAATACAAAAAAAAAGCGGTAATAAGGAACCGCTTTTTGGTCAAAATAGCGGTAAGTAGCGCTAAATAGTGGTAATAGCGGCCGCTATTTGTTGTACCGTTATAATACACCGCAATTCCTAGACTGCTATTTAGTCTAGGACCGCTATCCACTATCTCGCCGCTATAGCACACTATTAACTGCATAGTTTAAAATAGAGAATTAAAAGTCAAAATTTATAAAAATATTAAATTCAGCTCTAATTCTTTATTTTAAAGATTTCAAAATAAATTAAATTGTTAAAATATTCTATTAATTTTATCATCACAATAAGTTTTTTTTTTAAATTATATAAATTAATAATAATTCTCTCTAATTGACGGATTTACCGACGGAGTTGTTTTCATCGGCAAATTAACGGTGGTGGGGTTTCCATCAGTGATCCATCGAAAATTACCGACGGATTTTTGCCGTTGGAGATACCATGTTCTACTAGTAGTGTGAATAAAAAAAATCATTCATCTCCTCCTATCAAAGAGAACTCTCTAAACTTGAAGTTTTCTCTTGTTTTCTCTATTGTAGAGAAGAATATATATAGAGAATCCATTGAAGTAAAAGAGAGAACAAAACCTCCACTTTCTCTATTTTAAAGAATCTATTAGAGATTGCTCTTATTAGATGTCTTTTTTTTAGTTCCTAATAATATTTGATTGTAAAATTCAACTGGTGTTAATGATTTTTTCTTGTTGATTATTTTTGTGAATGATTTTTCTAGCTATTATTTTCATTTGTATCATCAAACAATCATTTGGTTAGCAAACTGTTGCTCGTTATCTAGCTAATTGTTTAGTAGTGTATGATTGTATCCGAAGTGCACTTTAGATCATGACATCTTTTCATCAACTATTTGAATCTACATGATGAAAAAATTCTCTTTCTTTTTAGGTAATCACGGTCCTACGGTCCATACTCTTTTTTTCCTCTAACTAAATGGATTGAGATTGATTGTCTAAGCTTGCTCGGAGAAAAAAGAGGTCTTAACAATTAGGGTATCAAGTTGGTCTTTACACGAGCTTTTATTTTGAACGTAAAATATCAGTAGGTTACTCAATATCTCTGAATAGGTAATAAATTGAAATAATTTCTTCCAAGAAATCAAGACTTTAGGTCATCTATAACATTATAGAACATTTAAGACTCGTAATACTTATGCTATTTGGTGTTCCTGTATTACTTAACCCTTAAAATAAACTAAAAACAAGATATAATTTTTACTACAAACCATATAATGTTACTATCTACAAGTTACTATATTATGGACTAGCAAATACATATGTACATGTTATAATATGAATATAGAGTTGTTAATATAGACAGATACATTGGGGGGGGGGGGGGGGGGGGGTATAGAGCTATCGAGAGCAAGAAAACGATCGATAGCAAGATCAAATGATCAATGTGTTTCTTCATCTTCTAAGTGCACACCAAAAAAATGGAACAGATGCCTATACATAGTCTTAAAAGGAACTCAAGTACAATGGTATGTATATACCCACTACCAATAAGACTCAAATACCCAGAGCATCATCACCATAAGCATGGCTTAATCAACATATTCACCCATACATAAACGTTGGCAGCCCACTAGTGTGATATATGAGGTGGCTTACCTTTTATATCATCAAGATACCAATGCCTATTGTCTAAGGAGATATGTTTTGATGCATACTTACCAGTTTCATTCAAGACCAAGCTGAAAGCCCCTCCTGATACTACATAAGGATTAAGAAGGATCTAGTTTACCTCTGGCTACATCCTAAAAAAGGGTAAAAGGGAGAAAAATAAATATAAATAGAGTGAATATATAGCCATTGTAGAATTTAAAACCGTTGCATTATGATTTGTAAGAGAAAAATGATAGTGAAGACCCCACTAAATCTTGGAAAACGCAAGGTAAGGAAGGGGTAAACATTTTGTTCATTCACATATGAAATAAAGGGTAGATAGAAAAGGGACGGTTTATAATCCTTATATGTTGACATTTTAGTCTTGATTGGCCCTTACTAACTGTAAATCTTCTATTCCAAGGCTGCATTTGACATAAGTTTTGAATAGGGGAACTGTTTCAACAGAGATTCTCAATCATTTGTACCCAACTATAGCCGGCCAACTTCCAGTTCTATGTCATCCAACTTAGGGGTTGTTTGTTTTTTTTTAAAAACCTCTTAATAGCTCTCAAGTCTGAATCATTCAGACCTTTTTACACACTACCTCTTGTTAATCATAACTAAAATAAGGCTTCAGACTTTAGACCTCTTAAAAAACAAACGACACCTTAGTGTTTCTCCCAGATATATTTTATCAACATAATTAGTGACCATATGGCAATAGTATATGCTCTAAAGAAAAAAAAATAACGGTGGCTACAAATACTTTAACATGGAGGTCCACCATTGAGGCTTCAACTTGTGCTAGTACAAATTAAACACATTCAAGTTGGCGTTCAAGCTTAACATAGAGCAACAGAACCAATGTAATGAACGACTCGTACACATATGAACATATTGTACTGCAATGTCTGAGACTTCAACTTCATATGAAAGTATACAAAAATAATCTTTCAAGTCTAACAAATAGCAATGGAAGAGAAATAAAACACATTTAGCAAAGAAGGATTGGTACGCATGTATTGAAATGAAGTAGTCCCATGGTTTGCTCAACTTCATATGCAAGAACTCAAACATACTATTCAAGTATTCATTTAAGCGTGACAAAGAGCAACAAAGATCTCGAACAAGGTTTTGCATCATCAATCTCAAACAAGGTTTTGCATCAGATCTCATCAGCTCACCATCAGAAAAACCAAAGAAACGCCTCAGCGCCATTGCTTTAGTGAAAAACCTTCCTTCCAGAGAGTAGTTAGGTCGGTCTACTAATGATTCAACAATGCTAATTGCCAGAAAGTAAACTTGGATCAACCTGAACCCAACAAGAAAACACACATATGAGGACTATAGACTATAACATATATAAGCAGATACTTTTAACTCGAAAAAAACATGGACACAGTTGATATATAGCATATATGTGCTGGCACAATATACAGATTGTATGAGTTATCTATGAAATTCCCATGTCACGCCAAACGTGGGACAGTAAGTTTTGTCCCGTCCTGTTCTGTCCCATGTACCAAATACAGCCTTAATGATCCATAGTCTAAAAATACATTCAAAAACAACATCCATGAACACGCTAAAAGCCAATGGCATCGTAGTCTTTTAGCATATTTCTTTAAACTTTCCATTTTTTCTTCAAATGGTCTTTAAAAGTTCTATTCATAGGTGGAAGCACCAATTGTCAAATAATGTGCAGGTTACCAAATTTCTTGTAACAAGATAAATTATATACACTGTACTTAATTTTTTTAATTACCAAATAAATAATGCAAAATAACTACCACCACCAGAAACACGGATGTATTTTTTTCTTGGACGAGTCCTCACCTCAACCACTAGATGGGCAACTCTAGTGTAAGTTTGCTGCTGAAATGTAATCTAATAATGAATCAGAAAACAATGAGGCCTCCTACAGATTTCATTGTTCACTTAACCAGTGTCATCCTAAGTCTAGCCAAAGGTATGATGATATTCAGCTAAAATCCTTTCATCTATAACTCTCAATTTAACTATATGTAAAACCTAAAATGATTTTTCAATTTCAACTCGATCAAGAAGGAAAAGAAATATTTTAAACCCAAAAAATAATAAGAGATCACTCCTGCTGTCAATCTTTTTAAATGTTTTATTTTGAAGAAAATCTTTGTTATTTAGATAATCTCTTGCTACTGAAGCTACCTGCTCTAGTTTGTAAATATAACCAAGTAAAGTTTCAAAGCTATTTTGCAGATACAGAAAGATGTAAAGCAGGTTAATTAGTAAGTAATATAATTCTGGCATCATCAACAATTAACGTTTTTCTTGAACAAACTTTGACAAAGCAAAATCCATATGAAGTGTAAGATAACCAAGCAATTGATATCAATGATACATGATGATACCCTAGGATGATGTCATTTGCATTCAAAAGGCGTGGGTCACAAATATGTGGTGGGTGGAGTGAGAAAACCAGAAATCGTCACAAGGATCTGCTCCATGATGGGCAAAATCACGGACTTCTGAATCCTAGTCTTTTCTTGCAGATTACAGTTTGGGTTTCTAAATAAGAGTTTAGTACAGAAACAGATTGTAAAAGATAATTATGTCCACTAAACGTATATTTAAACTTTAAACAGGAAACCACTACCGAACATAAACAAAAGTTAGTTAAAGAAAAGCATGCCCATGATTACAAGATGACAAAAGCAAACAGAGAAACTAAGGCAGTTATGGTGAAGAAAAGATGAAAACGTGAATTAAGAAATTACCAGGCACTAAGGAGGTGAAAATTAAGGTCAAAGGGTGTCATAAAAACGTGAGAACCGGTTGCGGGTTGAGGGCTTGGGAAGAGATTAAGGTTTCTTCTTAAAACCAAATATCTCCAAAGGGACGTGAACCAATATTAGCTTCCAGGCCAAGAACCAACCCAGAAGAAGCAAGGAAAACACAAGGGAGATAGCAAGGATTGGACGAAGAACAAGGAGGTTGAAGCGATCTGAATATGCAAGAGAGCACGATTCCATTTACATTCAAGGCTACTTCTGCTAATAAATCCCTGAAAATATAAGTAATTTGAGTTGAGTACCAAACCCTAATCTTTCTGGATGCAATCGCTTGTTGAATTATTCAAGAAATTTCAATGTTGCACCCAAACTCATATATTAAAAAAAAGAGATTATAAACAAAAACTATCTCTGTTTATACTTAAAAAATAGATTGTAAATCAGACTGATTTCCTGATTTCAGTGCTTGAACTGATGGCAAAGAATTGATTAGCAATTTTCTACCTCAATGACATCCAAATACATCCATAATACAAAGACGAACTGCATACCTGACTGATTGACAATGAAGACGATCTTGATCTCTGAACTGACCATTGACGATTAGGGTTAGGGGGTGTTTGGGATTGCTTATTTAAAATAACTTATGTTTATTTTTAAAAAGTGTTTATCAATTTATGCGGTTTTAAATCGGAGTTTTTAAAATAAGTGTTTGGATTAGCTTATTGTGGTACCAAAACGTAATAAGCTAATAAGTTGTTAAAGGTGTTTGGGATTACTTATACATATAAAATAACCAAAAAAGTAATAAGCATTTTTCAAATAAGTTGATAAGTTAAAACCAAATGACTTATCAAAAAGTGTTTTTTAGCGTTTTGGCACCGCTATAAGCCATTTTAATTTTTTCTCATTCAAACACTAAAAAGTGTTTATCTCTGGTGTCAAATCGCAATAAGCTAAAAAACACCTCAAATAAGCAATCCCAAACACCCCCTTAGAACCGAAACGGATAAGAGCAAATATCAAATAACGACGTTGATTTCCGTCGGGTCGTATCCGGGTCCGAAACTGGTGTCTATCCAAATTTTGTAGTTTCTTTATATTGTTCTCTAAAATTGATAAAACTATAAAAAAAATTCAAGTTTATAGAATTCTCTAAAACTTGAAGTGTGAAAAGAGAAATTAATTTTTTTTGATTGAATTATTATTATCATTTGACATAAAAAAATTTTAAAAATCAAGGTGTCCTTTGTTTTTTAAGAGGTCTAAAGTCTGAAGTCTTATTTTAATTATGATTAATAAGAGATGGTGTGTAAAAATGTCTGAATGATTCAGACTTAAGAGTCATTAAAAGGTTTTATTTAAAAAAAACAAACAACCCTTAAGTGTATTGAGATGATAAATTTGTACAATATTTTAATAATGTAATGAATGTCGAAATCTTTAAAATAGAGAACCTATTTGAGTTAAATGTAATTCCTTTAAAAGATTTTGAATATTGGTTCCCTAGTTTAGAAAAATTATAGATATTCTATTAAAGATGTTCTAAAGCTCAAAAAGATTCTTCATTTTTTATATGACACTTCTCCAAAAGTAAGTTGTAGGACAAATATGGCAACCTAAGGGATCGTTTATCAAATACGCACCGGCAAGAGTCGCTACCCTCACTTCCCTTGTCAGGCAACATTCTCGGCAAGAAAATGGATTGTTTCTAAGAGTCTCTTACTCGGTAATTGCTAATGGGTAAGAGTTTTCTCCCTCACTTATCGAGTAAGAACTTCGGTTGTTGCCATGCCTCTCTTATCGGGTAATATTCTTGATCCTTGTCATGCTCACCCGGTACAATAAGTGATCCGATAAATGTTTAATAAACGGCCCCTATAACGTCTTATTGGCTTCTTTATATGATACTTCTTGAAAAAGGTTTTTATGACACATATATAAAAAAAAATGCAAGAAGTGTCATATAACAAGACTAATAATGACATTTTACTCAGGTTGCCCAACTTCGTTTCAACAACTAAATTTTCTATACCAATAAAGCTTGTTAGGTTGTTTAATTTTGTCCTAACAACTTATCCTAATGTCATTGTGAAAGAGGCAAACATTCATCATATAAGCTTAAAAGTCTTATTAAATAGTATTTAAGACAGTTAAGCTTCCTAACAAGTCTATTTTCTATTAAATTTGTAACATCACGGTTTTTAAAACGTCCAATCTCTATTTTAATCTCCAAAATTAATCATTTTAAAACCACCAAAATACGGGATATTAATTTTAGTCGAAACTTCGAAATGTACACTTTAAAATATCGTTTTATAACCACTACTAACCGCATCGGTAAATTGTATAAGCAACCACGATTTTAAGGGTTACAACCCCCCCCCCCCCCCCAAAAAAAATATATATATATTTATAATACTTCGGGGACATTTCTACCCGATATAACTACTATATACATAACCACCAAAATAAAAAACATTATGACATAAGTACCAAAAGATCGAGTTCTCACTTCTAATCAACTTCACGATCTACTTTTCCACGGACTTGCTCTTATCTAATATTGCTTTGCCTGAAAAATGTTAGATAATTCGGGTTAAGCACTAAAGCTTAGTGAGATAAATGAACTAATCAATATATATAGGCATTATAAATATATGAATATGGTACGGATATATAATCAAAACGTTACACAACACATGGAACAAACTGACCGGAACATTATACCAACTCATATCGGATGGAGTATACGATTACCATACTCAAGAGGTCAAATGTTGTGAATCGACCATTTTTGGCAACAACAAATCCATAATACGAGTTATTCAAGAAGTCATGTCAACTAAATTAAACAAGACATATCACAATTTATCACACATAACCATACGACATAACTATTAGGAATTATTAGACTTTGCACCAACCCGCCCTTCCCCTTCCGGGTGTGCCAAAGTCCTATACTCATGCCCCTCCTAACCATTGGGCCATGAGTACGACTAACCGAATGTCTCACCGGCCTCCCCCTTCATCTGGGCTGTTGACATCCACCGTTACTTCCGGCATACTACACAAAGTAGTACCCGTACTCCCGGCATAACAAAGAAACCGAAGAAATAAAACCAACGGAATCCGGATCCAAAACCGACCATCATCGTAGAAAGAATCACGTAATGGAAATGACTCAACCGGAATCAAAGACCATCCATCAAGATAAGAAAACACATGAACAAATCAAGGTTCTAAATGGCGTGAGGCGTGGCGTGGCGGCGAGGTCAAGCCTCAAGCCTTACGAGTTATGGCGAGGCCATGGCGTTTTCCAAGGCGTGGCTTAAGGCGGCAAATCTGAATATAATTTATATGTATATATGTGTATGTGTGTGTTTGTATCGGTGTCTTGAAAAATAAAGAACGAGTTATTAACAATTAAAATTCATATAAAACGATAAAACCATAACGAGCTCGACGCCTTATCTCAATGCCAAGGCGTAACGCCATAACGCGCCATGGCGGGCCATAACGAGTTCGACGCCTTATCTCGACGCCAAGGGGTAAAACGTGGCGGCAAGGCCACGCCTTGACACCATGGCGCGCCATGGCGGCGCCAAGGCGCATTTTTTAGAACCTTGGAACAAATACACATGAAGGAAATGCATATATAGTTATAAATACAATATATATTAATCAGTCATTTAACTCACAGTGCTACCAGTTGTCAACCGGAAGTCAATTCAGAAGCTACGTCCCAACTTCGTTATCCCACGTTGAGGTATCCTCCAAATATAACCAACATGTTTCAAATGATCCCTGGAGTGAGTTCAACAAGTATCATGAGCTTTGGGCAACAAATACTCAAGATGATACCTTAACTAGTTAACTTTCTTTCTTGCATTTTCCATTACAGCCCTCTGTTTATCCCATGTTTTGCCCTACTTAGACTCAAAATAACTTAATGACTTATAAAGATGAAATAATTTAGACTCTCATATGGTTCTGATGCAACTGACCTCATATCAATATGATTTTTCTTTGATTTTATACGGATTTTACAACACAGCAGCTACAATCTGTCAAAATTCAGCTTGACAGCCCTGTATAAAGTGCACTTTTATCACATCTTAAAGCTATAATTAGGTTATTATGTCTTCATATAAAATAAACTAGACATTTATACCATTCTAACGCCACTGGAATCACCCTTATACGATTTTTCTATGATTTTATACAATTTTTTAAAGTCTGCGTATTTACATTGTCATTCCACTCGAAAATCTTCATTTTTACATGTTCCAAAAGCCAATTCAACTCCAAATGCCCCTAATTTCATATTTTCATCATGAAAAATCATATTTTAACTATTTCTAGCAAAACTTCATGAAATCTTGCATAATTTCTCATTCCATAACCTATACCCATGAGTTGTACCAAATGCTTCAAGACTTGTACATTTTGTTCATAAGCTTGCAAAAATTACTTGAATGTATTCCTCATTACCATCATAATCATGATACACTACCATATTCTAACAAGAAATACACTTAGTCACTAAACTTCATACCCATCATAAACCCCAATTTCATGATAATAGCGAAAAAAAACATAAACTAATCATATCTAGCATCAATATCATGTTATACAACCATTTTTAACATGAAAATACCAAAAATCCTAACCACATGAAACCCTAGATTCCTCAAATCATCATCAAAACACCAAAAATCATGAAATGGGTTCAAGATAGTGTTTATACCTTTGTTTAATCTTTCAATTTCACCAAAATCTTGTTGAATCTTCTTGATTTTGAGCTTGGATGAGTATACTATGTGAGAATCTCACCTTGAGTGTGTGTGACTGATTTGGGGCTGGAATTTATCAAATAAAAGTGAAAATCCCGTTTTTAAACTATTTTGGTCAACAAGTCAACCTATTTTTACACTGTTGGCAGATTTAGTCCCTCATGCGTATCTTGGTTGTTTCAACTCCGATTGGCACGAAACTTTCCAGATCTTTTAACTAATGTATAAGAAGCTTAAGTATAAAATTTCAGCCTCTAGTTCGACCCAAAAGTCCATTTTCCAATCTTACTTTGATATTTATCACTTATAACATCGTACTTCTATAACTCCCAAGCAGTTGACTTTCTTTAAGTTCCGTCACTTCTAACACTTCTTAATATATTGATCTAGGGTGTTCCAACTTGTTTCACTCAATTTGGATCATCCGTTCAAGTTTTGGGTATATTTTTCCCATTTAGGCACTTTAGTGACCTACCCGATTTCCATTTAAACAATGCACTTTGTATTTTGAACCCTCTCATCATCTAATTATGTCATTTGTGAGGTGTTAGCACCAATCTTACCTCCTACATATCAATCCAACTATGGGCTCTACTTACAGCTCACTATAACACTTAACATTTTAGCAAATTCTCTTTTTACATAATTAACACATAAAGCATGTTTTATTATATAATACATATTTAGAATCACTAGTTAAGCATATTTAGGAGGGTGGATGTTACAAATACCTCCTCCTTTTGAAGATTCCGTCCTCGGAATCATCATTGCTCGAACAGGTTCGGGTACTTCGCCATCATTTCTGCTTTATTCTCCCAAGTCCAATTTGTCCCATGGTGATGCTTCCACTTAACCAACACCATTTCCACAACCTTGTTGCGCAGATTCACCGTTCGTTCATTTAAGATAGCCTCGGGTTCTTCAACATATCTCAGTTTCTCGTCAACTTTGACTTCCGTTAATGGAACCACCTCCTCGTGTTTACCTAGACATTTCCTTAGATAACCAACATGAAAAACATCATGGATACCTGTGAGTTCCTCTGGCAACTCAAGCCGATACGCTTGCTTTCCAACACGCTCCAATATCTTGAACGGTCCGATGAAACGAGGACTGTGTTTACCGTGCTCTCTAAATCGTAAAACACCTTTCTGTTAGTGTATTATTGTATCCAATATTTAATTAGAAAAAGTCAAGTCAAGAGAAGTCAACAAAGTCAAAGTCTGTATAGTCAATAAGTTGGATTACTTGAGAGTTTTATACCCTTGGTATAAATAGGTTCATTTCTTGTAATTGTTGTAAGAGAGCTTTACATTGTAATAAGAATATTTCTCTCTCTACTCTCTCTCTTGAATATATATTGTTATATCTTGATTAAGAGAGTTTGATTGAGCTTGATTTGAATCAGGGAATTACATTTTCAATTGGTATCAGAGCAAACCAAATCAATTCAGAAGGATCAGATTAATCAGATTGGATAGATTTGAGATTTTTGGTTTTCTCGAATTCGTTTCTTGAAACTTACTGTTTGATTTCGATTCATATTGTTTTTGCACAATTAATTCAAGAAATTGATTTGATTGTGTACATATTATCACTAGGATCAATTCTTGTTCAGATCACATAGGATTATTTCAATTCTAGATCGATCAATTTGATGAAATTGTGTTTTTCGTAAAACTTGAAGTCGTAAACTGTATTCTCGATCAAAATGCAATGTACTTTGATGTTTTTGATAGATTTGTTGCTTAGAAAAGTGTTCTAATATGCATTTCGAGTATACAGATGAAGTTTCAAGAATTAATTTGCAGGATTGAATCGATTTGGATTGATTTTGTGAACAAGTGTCAAGAACGCGCAAGATCTGACAAACGCGCAAGCTTCATCAAGTGAAGAACGCGTAAGTGTCTGAAGAACGCGCAAGCAAAGCCTGCGAGTTCACCATCAAACGCTCAAGTCAAAGGATTTAATTTTTGGCCGGAAACGCGCTAACAGAGACAGGCGAGTTTCATAAACGCGCAAGTGAAAGCTTGCGAGTTTGAACGAAATGCGCTAGAAAGGCTTGCGAGTTCTGTGGTGAACAGGTGTTTTCGAGTTTCATCATCGTGCGAGTTTATTGATTAGCGAGTTCTCAAAACACGCAAGAAGAAGTCTGCGAGTTCTCGAAACGCGCACACAGTGGCCTGCGAGTTTTTCAAACGCGCAAATAACGTCTAGCGAGTTTCTCAGTAAACAGTACTTTGCGAGTTCACTTGGTCTGCGAGTTTAGTGTTTTGCGAGTTCCAGAGATAGAAAATTTCTGAATTTTTTTTTCAAGTGGTGATCCAAGTTTGACTTTCAGTCAACTTTTCTGAATTGGTTTGGGAACAATCATTTTATTCAAGCATTTCTTTCAAGAGAAAAATATGTCAGAAAACCCGTGCTAAGTCTGCGGAGGGGGACATATTTTGATAGTGGTCATAATTTTCTAATTTCTGACGATCATTTTTTTAAGCTCATATTTCATTCAAGATGCCAAGTTCAGATGAGAGAGGAAATACTGTACTTTCAGCTAGAGATATGGTTGTATTGTACATGCCTGAGATACCTGTTCTAGAAGCAGAAAGAGACAAACTGAAAAATCAAAATTCAAAGCTTCTTAAACAGATTTAGGAGTTGAAATTAAATTTGTCAAATTCTGATAAAACTTTTGTTTGTGCAAATTGTGCTAATAATGTTAAATCTGATTTTGCATGTATCATCAGTGCAAGAGAGAAGGAAATTAGAGAAAAAGAGACAGAAATCAAAGATAGAGAGAAAATGATGGGACTAAAAGATAATACTATTCAGTCTCTTGAAGAAGTAATCAAGTTGAAGTAATCAAGCTGAAGGAGTCTTATGTTGAAAGTCTTCATAGCCAATTGAAGAGAACTGGACAAAGATCATCAGATCTGTAAGATGAATCAGTTAAGCTTCAACAAAAGTATATGGCTTTTGAAGAAAATGCATATACATTGAAAGTGAAAAATGCTGAGTTGATGAAAAGCATTAAAGAAGATAAAGTTAAAGCAAATCTTCAAAGCCAACTGAAGACGACTGAACATAAATCATTAGAATTGCAAAATGAATCAGTCAAGCTTCAAAACAAGTTGAAGGCTTTTGAAGATCAGATATCTGCTCTGGAGAAGAAAAATGTTGAACTGAAAACAAGCCTCCAAGCAGAAAAAGAAAAATCAAATGTGAAGACATCTTCAACTCAACAGTCATCTGAAATTTCCAAGAAAACTTTACAAGAGAAAAAGGATTTGGAGCTAAGATGCATTAAACTTTCTAAGCAAGTGTCGGATTTTGAAAAGATAATAATAACTGAAAGAGACACTTTTGCGAAAGAAAGACAAGTTCTTGAAGCCAAAATAACTGAACTTCCCACACAGATTTCTACTTTACAAGACTTGCTCGAAAAAGAAAGACAAATCTTCAAAGAAAAGAAGCAGTCTTATGAGCTTGAAAAGAAAAATACTGAAAAGAGAAATTCTGGGATTTTCAAAGATATATCAGAAAAGAACAAGAACTTGGAAAAAGATTTTAAGCTTGAACGCTTACATTTTGAATCTGAAATATCAAAGCTCATATCCAAAATCACTGTTCTATCATAAGATGTGCAAAAAGAACAGAAGGCTAGATCTGATTTGAAAATAAAGTTTGACACACTTAGGTGCCATTTGTTTTTTAAGAGATCTAAAGTCTGAAGTCTTATTTTAGTTATGATTAATAAGAGGTGGTGTGTAAAAATGTCTGAACGATCCAGACTTAAGAGCCATTAAGAGGTTTTTTAAAAAAAACAAACGACCCCTTACTTCAGAAAGAAACATTTTATCTGAAAAGATAAAAAGCTTGGAAGCTGCAAACGTTGAACTGTCAGATAAAGTTTCAGCTGATGTGATTAGTCAATCACCTGTTGATAACTCAACAGAATCAGTCTGTTCTTTCAAAATAGCTTCAAGTTCTATTCATGACAAAAATGTTTTCAAAAAGAAAAGTGTCAAACCAATCATTTTCAAATCAAGTCATATCAGACCATCAAATTTGTTTTATGACAAGTCTGTTGATGGTTCAACAAATTTTTACATCAAATTTCTTGGAAAGTCTTCAAAGAAAAATCAGATGGTCTGGAGAGTAAAAGATTCTGATGAAGAGAAGAAGAATGACAGATCATTCAAATCCACAACAAATGCCAAAAAGAACAGTGTGCATAAAGGTAAATCTTTTGGTAATTCTGATATATATTACTCGACTAATCATTTGATCAGGATTGCTCAAAGGAAGATCTGTTGTTCTTACTGTGGAGAGAATGACTTCGTTCAAAAAGAATCTGCTCACAACTGGTACGGTTCTTATAGAATAACTTCTTAGAATTCTGGTTTTAAAAGATATACATCTAATGAGAAGTGGATTCTTAAATCTAACATACCAGGACCTAAATACCAGTGGGTACCAAAGCCTGTTAAATCTGTTTCGCAGATACCACAGGTATAGGGGGAGCATGATGAATGACTTCTTGACAAATCAGTCTAGGACTCGTTCTTCAAAGTTTAAAGAACATAGGCTTCTGATTATATCAGATCAGAACCCGGACTTAAATGTCAAGATTGTGGCTTCTGATCACATGACAGATCAGGACCCATTCTTCAATGTTCAGATATGGATATTTTGCAAATATCCAGGAGGAGCTTAGTTGAAAACAAATCATGATATAATGATTTGAGGGGGAGCCTAAAGGTAAATATCTTCTTATCTAGATCTCTGATTGTTTGAAAGAAGAACAACTTTCGAACATGAAAAACGTTTTCTTAAATGTTCAAACCACTTCTCTATTCTCAAAAGATTTCATGAATTCAGAAGTGTGAATTTTAAATGTTTTTCATTATTGAGCTTCAATGTTTAAATGACCGTGTGTTTCTAAAGATCAATACTTGCGTATTATCTTGTCTTTATACTGTAAAGTATTCACACACATCGGTTCAGTACTTCATTTGAATTTGTTATTACCATGTCTCATAACGAACAAATTTTTCGATGGTAATACTCCCGTTTGCTTTCAAATGTTGTTGAGCATCATTCATCATTCCAAATTTGTGCTTTCATTGCTAGATTGTTTATATTTGTTCATATAAACAAAATATCCAATTCTTTGATACCCTAACCATTTTATTTGATCTGATTGACACATTGTCAGATTCTCAAAACAATTCTCTTGATTTCATTTTATTCATTCAATATCTTTGTTTTGAGAAATCTTCAAAGTTCAATTGCTCAAATCTCATGAGCATACATTTTGACAATGTCATCATACATTTTTGTGCTTAACCGTTCAAATAAATTGTTGAGCAAATATTCTTTTAAGACAAATTACATGGGATTCGTGTGAGAACTTAAACAGAACTTCCATGGATTCACGTAAACCAGTGTTTCCTACCCAGGAAGTTATCCTTGAGTGATTGAGGGGTGAGGGGTCAAAATCAAAGAGTGGGGGAGATAACTCATCCGGTTGAGTTTTTCTCATTGTGTGGAGCGGAAAAATGTAAAAGAGAGTTTGGTTAGAAGTGAGCAAAATGTTAAAAAGAAAGAGGGTGTGAGAACAGAGTCAAAAGAATATGAAAACTTTGCACCAACATCTTTCTGAGCCGGGCAACCACAAAATCTGTTGGTTCACATTCTTTGGTGACCATCATTGAAATAGGCAGTGAGCCTATGCCAACTCTTGCATTAACCCCACCAGCCACTCGTTTCTTTCTTAACAAAGAAATGTTTCATTTTCTTTGGGGACGCAGCATATCTGCTATCTGGTCTTCACTTGGAAGATTTAGATATTGAAAAAGAAGGAAAGTTGCCCCACCTTCGCACCTCTTTCATGCACATTGAGTCCGTGTAATACCTGTTGCTGTCTCAACAGTTTACACAATTTGAGCCTTATGAAACACAATCATTGTGCTAAATTCTTTCATACACAAGCACGAGCACACAAAAAATTTGTTTTTCTGTCAGAAAATTTATAGATAAACCTTGTGTTTTTCAATGATTAAATGGAAGTCCTGGGGAATCATCGTCAAACCAGCTCCTTAAATTGTACATTTGTTGTACACAGTAACTCCGTGTTACTGACAGACACTCCTAACTGTTTCATTTGTTGAATCAGGGTTTACCAAGTTCATTATATCTGAATTTGAAAAGATTCGGGTATATACAGTTCATGATTCAGATACTTAGATCAAAGGATGGAAACTGTTAAATCATCATAAATGAGGAGATTGTTACGTTGGATCCAAAGGGGGTGATCAAAGATAATGTTGAAATTGAAGATGTTTTTATGATCATGATGCTCACAATCATCAAAAAGGGGGAGACATCTACAAAGATCAATTTCAAAGTCATCAAAGAAGATGTCAAAGTCAAAAAGACTTGCGGAGAGATTCTGAAGAAACAAAGATGATTCAAAGACAAATTCAGATAATTCATGAAAGTTTATTTTTCATAGGAACAGTCAAGAGATCAAAGAGATGAAGATACAAAGTTCAAAGATTCATCAAAGTTCCAAAGTTTTTCAAAGATTTCAAAGTTTTGTTCGAGACTTGTTGACTTTCCAAAGCTGCAAAGTGCAAATGACTTTTCAAGATTCTTCAAAGACTTAAAGACTGAAGATTGCTAGAGCTTCAAAGTTTTAAAGATGTCAGAGACAAAAGTTGAAGAATAAAGCGCTGAAGACTAGTGTCAATTTTTTTTTAAATCTTGAATACAAAGGGGGAGATTGTTAGTGTATTATTGTATCCAAGATTTAATTAGGAAAAGTCAAGTCAAGAGAAGTCAACAAAGTCAAAGTCTGTATAGTCAATAAGTTGGATTACTTGAGAGTTTTATACCCTTGGTATAAATAGGTTCATTTCTTGTAATTGTTGTAAGAGAGCTTTACATTGTAATAAGAATATTTCTCTCTCTACTCTCTCTCTAGAATATATACTGTTATATCTTGATTAAGAGAGTTTGATTGAGCTTGATTTGAATCTGGGAATTACATTTTCACTTTCCATGGGGAGACTTTTAGCATAACGAGGTCTCCAATTGAGAACTCGATCGGTCTTCGGCGACAATATGCATAAGATTTATGTCGATCCTGAGCAACTTTCATTCTTTCCCGTATAACTTGAATCTTTTCGTGGGTGATCTGGACTAATTCTGGACCAGCTAGAGTCTTCTCTCCCGTTTCCCGCCAACAAAGAGGTGTACGACACTTATGTCCGTACAGAGCCTCAAAAGGAGTCATTCCGATCGTCGAGTGATAGCTGTTATTGTATGAGAATTCAACCAAGATTAAGTAAGTATCCCAGATTCCGCCAAACTCAAGTACACAAGCTCGTAACATATCTTCGAGTGTTTGGATCGTACGCTCCGATTGTCCGTCGGTCTGTGGATGATACGCGGTACTGAATGCAACTCGCTCTATAAACCGGACCAAAATTTAGAGGTGAAACGTGAATCACGATCAAAAATTACCTTTAATGGTACGCCATGTCGAGCAATAATCTCGTTAATATAAAGTTGTACCCATCGATCCATTGTATATGATTCCCGAACAGGAAGAAAATGTGCACTCTTTGTCAGTCTGTCCACAATAACCCAAATACTATCATGCTGTCGAGGGGTCTTTGGCAGTTTTTTTACCAAATCCATAGTCAATTCCTCCCATTTCCATACAGGTATATCGAGTGGCTGTAAACTTCCGTATGGCTTCTGATGTTCGCCCTTTACCTGCAAACATGTGACACGCTTTTCAACGTAGCGACATATATCAACTTTCATTGCTGGCCACCAGTAATCGATACGCAAGTCATGGTACATCTTTGTACTTCCCGGATGAACGGATAATCTCGACTTATGCGCCTCCGCCAAGAAAATCTCTCGTAAGCCTCCGAGTCTCGGTACCCAGATTCGGGTCTTGAAGACTTTAAGTCCACGATTATCGTCAGTTAGAGAATCTAAATAACCACCATGTGTTCAGACTTGACATGTTCCGGCTTCAAAGCCTCAGTCTGCCATATCTGTAAGTCATTGATAAGAGTAGACTCGAGCGACATATGAGTGCTAGTGTAACATATAGATTCGATATACGCCTTCCTACTTAACACATCCGCCACTACGTTGGCTTTACCCGAATGGTAGAGTATCTCACAGTCGTAATCTTTAATCAACTCCATGGCCCGTTTGTGACAACTGCCTAATAACCAGTATGATAAGGTTAGCAATCTCTGACCTATTAGAATTTATTTATGAAGTTAAATTCCTTAATGTCTAGTTAGAATGATTAAATTAGAAGTTTACCCGAAAATTTCGGAAGTCGCGTAAAAATACCCGGTTCGGACTGATAACTGACCATTACATCTCAAAAATGCCAGAAATTATGTTGTGAGTCTAAAATACCCAAAATAATAGGATTTTATTATTTTCATAGTAAAATATATTTATCCATTTATAATGTTTATTTTTAGATGTAAACTGAGAATTTAGGGTTACAGTGCTCAAACTTATCTGATTTTTAAATTAAGTATACATCATAATTACATATATTTTTTTATTTCTTTGAGGTGTGTCATCAAGGCCACATGGCCGAAAATGGGACCTCCTCTCTCTCCCTTTCATCATTTTAAAATTTAAAATTTGAAGAATTAGAAGCTATTAACTCATTCCATTTTTCCAAGTAAACTCCTCATCTCCTCTCTTCTTCTTCCTCTCAATCGGCCACCATACATCCACCACCATATTCATAAAATTTCCAGAAAATATAATGGAAGAAAACAAGATTTAAACCCCCTTTTACTTCAAGAATTCAAGTTCTCATCTCCAAGTAAGAAGGTAATCACTTTATATCTTCATTTTTCAAGTTTTTATTCAAAAATGTGAGGGTTTCATACCATTTCATGTAGAAGTTATAAAATCCTTGTTCTAGAAGAGAAATGGGATACATTTGGTAAATATTACATTTGCCAAGTAAACCATTGAATGATCTTCCCATAAAACTTGGAATTTAAGTGAGATTTTTGAGTTTTTATCAAAATAATGGTGTTATGAAATGTGGTACTATGGTCCACGAAATTTTGGTGATATTTGGACTGAAATTTATATATTCACAACAATTTTGGGTACAAAGAAACTCTTAGGATGAGATTACTCAAATCTCAAATGATTAAGAGCATCTAAAATGGTGTAATATCACTTATTTAGTGATTATGTTGTCATGCATGGGATTGGATGAGCACTTGAAGTTGTTATGAATCTATGATGTATATTTGTATTATTAGAATCTTTGTATATTCATTTAAAATGTGAGGCCATGAGTTATTAATGAAAACCATGCCAAATGATCATCATTTTATGTTAATACAAACTTCATCATGTCAACAGCTTGCTGTCATGGATTGTGCTTTCACTTTCAAGCTTTACAAGTCAGTTTATACTCCTTAAAAATTTGGGCTTTTTGTTACAAAACTTCAATTTAAGGTATTAGTGATTTATAGCATCAAGAATCACTCAAAATTATGGAGATTTGGTCACTCATTTGTATTTTAGAAGAAAGTGGTGTATTATGTCCAGAATTGGCAGAATCATATACCCAACTTTCAAAGACCATAACTCCCTCAATTCTTGTCCAAATTAAGTGAATCTTTTTCCACATGTTAGATTTTTGAGTTAGTTTTACAACCATATGTGTCTCATTGCATAATTCTGAGATTTGATATCCCAAATGTAAGCTGCAAGTGAAGAGTGTCACTAATCTGAAAATCAGTGACAATCTATTTTGTGGAATTTATTTGGGACACTTAAACACTTCTTTAAATCATAAAATTTTGCAGAATAGTTCGTAACTCAATATATTGATTACTGTAAAAATATGGTTATTTTTGGTATTTGGGAAATGTTATTTTGAAGCTTATTTTAAGATCACAAATTTTGGACAGCAAGTGCTGAATTCAAAAAGTGATCCTAAAACTTTAAAAGCTTATGTTTTGGTAATTTGTTGGTATAGTAAATTCTAAAATCTTGTTCTAGACAATAAGTTAAACATAATGGCATGTGTATATTTATATATATACATATTGAGATGTAAGAATGGTCGAGTTAGGTTTTTGAGAATGGGTATTAATTTTTGGTACAATTACTCTATAGGGATTTAAGGACCGGGCTAAGAGAATTGTGTTGTGATACTTTTGCATCATCATAAAAGGTGAGTATTCACAACCCCTATTTTAATGTTTTATATATTTTGGGGTGAAAGGCATGTTATTTATTTCAATGATTCACGAAGTTTGTTTATGATTATCATGGATGAGTTGGGTTGTTTTGGTGATAAAGCATTTGTTTTGGGAAATTATATGACATATATGCGAATATTAGTATGTTGGATTGTTTCTTTAAGTCCCCGACTCTACTAGTTAACTCCTGCGGGAGCCTATAGTCTTAGTGGATAGCGCTATTTGGTGTGACAAGCCCACCTTATACTGACGAGTAAGGGTGCACTAATTCTAGAGAAATAGGGGGCTATCAATGTGATTCATGACCACAACGGTAGTTCTTTTTGGGGCATAATTGTTTGGTCAGTGGACGGTCTAGTAGAGGTTCAACATACAAAAAGGTTATTGAGGCATATTATCTGTCATATAATTTTAAATTTATAATCGTGAATTATGGTTCAAAGGGTTGAATTGTTATTATGTTTTTTTTAATTGGTCATTTCTGCATATAAAAATTTATTTTTGTGCATCTTTAAAACTTGTGAACTCACCAACTCTTTGTAGTTGACCTTGTTTTATACATGCTTTTCAGGGAACAAGAAGGTATTCGGATAATGATTGAGATTTAGTTGTTACACTTAATCGTTTAATAGTATCTTGTAATTAAGATTTGGGTTTTGTAAAGAAAGCTTATTTTGGAACATGATGTAAACTATGTTTGAATTGTATGAAGGTATTTTATCGTTTCCTAATGCTATGTTTATCGAACTGTCATATTCCGTATTTCCGCTTTAGCGGGGTGTGACAGACTTGGTATCAGAGCCATAGGTTATAGAGAATACCGGTTTTTACTAGAAAAACCATACACTATAACCACTATTTTCAAAAATTATTTTATAAACAATCTTGAGTTTGAGCATACTAATAGTATAACTAAGACGAGTGTCGGCTTAGCATATTATACTTAGGCAAAGTTTGATCACCTATGTCTAATTTGGTATGCTTAAGAAGGGACTTGAAATAGCTATATTAAGAGTTGCTAAAAATAGAAACTTTTTGTTCCAAAAATGAAGAAGCATGATTAATAAGAGAGTTCACATAAGTATTTCGAAATTTTAATACTTATTTTAGCATGCTAATGAATAAAAATTTGTCATTTATTTGCAGTTACCATGTCGCATTCTTCTTCATCTTCTGAGTCACCTTCTGAAGAGTCCGGACATATTTCTAGTCAATCGAGGAGAGCCAACATGAGTGATAACTATGATCCATCTGAGCATAGTTACTCGGGATCTGAATTATCGCCAACAAGGTCGTCATCCCTTGTGCCCGCACCTTCACAGTCGGCGTCTCGAGCTAGGGTTCGGACGACCGCCCGGATTAGTATTCCAGCACCAGTTAGGGAGACCTTTATCATTCCATCTAGGAATGAGGCGGGACCCTCCCGACTGAGGGTTAGGCGTGACGCACCTTCTTCTTCACAGGTAGCCAGGCCGGCAGGACAGCCGACCGGTATGTCAGCACTTGAGAGTTTTTGGGTTTCGGGTTTGTCCCGAGAGTTGGAGATATCTAAAACCAGATTAGACCACTATGGTCAATCTCTTGATAAAGTAATTGGGATGTTGCAAATCCAAGACCAGACCATGAATGGAGTATTGATCATGCTTGCGGAGTCTAGAAGAGTGATTCAAAGGCTATACGCGAGTTTAGCCTTAGTTTTGGGAGCCCTGATAGTCATTATGGGTTGGTTTGTTTTATTCTATGTGCATTAGACATGTTTGTCTTCTTTGATAATATTCCGTAGTCTTTAAAACTTATGTCTTTTGGGAATATGTATTTTGTGGATTTGAAGACATCATTTGTTTATGATGAACAATTATTAACTATAAATTTGATAGTTTTGGTGGAATTTAATTATGATCGTTAGTATTATGCATGATTTATAAAATAAATGTTGTTATTGTGCGTTATATAAATTAATTGCCGGATTAGGCGATTAATTAACTCCAACCTGGAAATTTTGTAATAGAATTATGCCTCCTAGAAGAGAAGATCCCGATCTAGCACGTCTTGTGTCCGATCAGCTTATAGCGGCACTTCCAAACATCGTTAGCCAGGTTGCGGCAGGTTTAAATGTTAATCGCGAGAATAATGTAAGACCAACCGGAGAAAAGGAATGCACCTATAAAACATTCAGGACATGTAATCCAAAAGAATTTCATGGAACCGAAGGGGCAGTTGGATTACTATCATGGATCGAGAGTATGGAATCGGTACTCCACATTAGCAAATGTTCAGAGGCAAACAAAGTGGAGTTTGCAGCTTGCCTACTGCAAGGGCGAGCGTTAACTTGGTGGAATACCCTAGTCCAAACTCGTGGACGAGAGGCAGTGAATAGACTTTCATGGAACGAGTTTAAAGAAATGCTCAAGGAAGAGTATTGCCCAAGGAACGAAATGCAGAAGCTTCAAGCAGAATTATGGAACCACGAGATGAAAGGGAATGATGTGGATACCTATACAGCTCGATTTCACGAATTAGCAAAGTTAGTTCCTCAATTAGTAACACCAGAAGAGAACAGAATTGATAAGTATATTTGGGGATTAGCACCTGAAATAAGGGGAGATGTGACTTCGGGAAGGCCGAAAACTATGCAGGAAGCAGTAAGTTTAGCCGCTAAGTTGACTGACAACGCAACTCGTTCAGGACTGTTTTCAAACGAAAAAGCCAAAGGAAAAAGGAAGATGGAGGAACCCCGGAGAAGACAGTTTGATGGGAGGAAAGGTAAAGAGCAGAGAATAGCAGGAAATTTTGGAATTCAGGCCCAGACTACGGGTAAAGAAAAAGGGATGGTGCCAAAATGTGATAAGTGTAATTATTACCATCAAGGGCGTTGTATAATATGTCATAGGTGCAGTAAAGTAGGCCATTTTGCTAAGGATTGCAAGAGCACTCAAAAGCGGGTATGTTTTGAATATGGAAGTATGGATCATCTAAGGAGTGCCTGTCCTAAATATAACAGGAGGATGCCTGTAAATCAAGGCCAACCAGCTAATCGGGGGAACCCAGGAAGGCCAGCAAGAGCACGAGTGTTCGAAATTGGAGCGGAGGAGGCAAGACAAAATCCGGACGTGATTACAGGTACGTTTCTCTTAAATAATCACTCTGGGTCCGTATTATTTGATTCTGGAGCAGATAAGAGTTTTATATCATTAGAATTCAGATCAAAAATTGGACAAAAGTCTCAAAAGTTAAAGGAAGATTATGTCATTAATTTTGCTAACGGTCAAGAAATTAGGGTTAGCGAAGTAGTTCCTAATTGCACATTAGTTTTGGCGGAAAAGGAGTTTAGCATAGATCTGATTCCAATTAAATTAGGAAGTTTCGATATAGTGGTGGGTATGGATTGGTTATCCGAGAACCGAGCAGAAATTTGTTGTTCCGAAAAGAAACTTCGAATTCAACCATCAGAAGGAGGAATATTTTTAGTTTATGGAGAGAAGTCAAGAACAAGTTTAAAAATAGTATCGTGCATGAAAATGCGTAAGTATTTAAGAAAAGAATGTGTCGCATTTTTGGCGCATGTAGTAGATAAGAAGTTAAAGGAGAAGCGCATCCAGGATATTCCAATAGTCCAAGATTTTCCAGAAGTTTTTCCCGATGAATTACCTGGATTGCCACCGCAAAGACAAGTTGAGTTCCACATTGATTTAATCCCTGGAGCTGCACCTGTGGCAAAATCTCCATATCGTCTAGCACCATCGGAGATGAAAGAATTGTCCGAACAACTCCAAGAACTTCTTGAAAAGGGATTTATCAGACCAAGTTCTTCGCCCTGGGGAGCCCCAGTTCTTTTTGTCAAAAAGAAGGATGGAACCTTCCGAATGTGCATCGATTATAGAGAGCTCAATAAGCTAACTCTCAAGAATCGATATCCTCTTCCCCGAATTGATGATTTGTTCGATCAATTACAAGGAGCTGCTTATTTCTCAAAGATCGATCTTCGATCAGGATACCATCAGATGAGAGTTCGTGAAGAGGATATTCCCAAAACAGCCTTTAGAACTCGGTATGGGCATTATGAATTTCTGGTTATGCCTTTTGGATTAACGAACGCACCAGCAGTTTTTATGGATCTAATGAACAGAGTATGCAGACCATACTTGGATAAATTTGTAATCGTGTTCATTGACGACATTCTCATCTACTCCCGAAGCAAAGAGGATCACGAGCAGCATCTGAAGCTGATACTCGAATTACTCAAGGATCAGAAACTATATGCCAAATTTTCCAAATGCGAATTTTGGATACGAGAAGTTCATTTTCTTGGATACGTAGTTAATCAAGAAGGAATTCAAGTTGATCCAGCAAAGGTGGAAGCCATCAAGAAATGGGAGATTCCGAAAACCCCCACGGAGATTCGTCAATTTCTTGGTTTAGCAGGATATTATCGGCGATTCATTTCTAACTTCTCCAAGATTGCGCAGCCTTTAACAACATTAACTCGAAAGGATGAAAAGTTTATATGGACTGATAAACAGGAAGAAGCCTTTCAGACGCTCAAGCAAAGACTTTGCAATGCTCCAATTTTAGCATTGCCTAAGAGCACTGACAATTTCGTGGTTTATTGCGACGCATCATGCCAAGGATTGGGGTGTGTTCTAATGCAAAAGGATAAGGTGATTGCGTATGCGTCTAGGCAGTTAAAAGTACATGAGAGAAATTATACCACCCATGACTTGGAACTGGGAGCTGTAATTTTTGCACTAAAGATTTGGAGACATTATCTTTATGGGACAAAATGTACCATTTTTACTGATCATAAGAGCCTTCAACACATCTTTGATCAGAAGATGCTTAATATGAGACAACGAAGGTGGGTGGAATTGCTCAGTGATTATGACTGCGAAATAAAATATCATCCAGGAAAAGCTAATGTTGTAGCAGATGCGTTAAGTAGAAAGGAGAGAGTAAAGCCCTTGAGAATACGAGCTATGGGAGTAATTGTTCAGACAAATCTTAAGGCGCAAATTCTTGAAGCTCAGGAGGAAGGATTAAAGTCTGATAATTTGAGAGATGAGTCTCTTCATCATTTGGAGAGGGATTTTGAAACAAGAGTGGATGGAGTACGTTATTTTAAGGATAAAATTTGGATACCAAAGGCTAACAACCTGCGGTCCAAAATTTTGGAAGAAGCTCATAAATCAAGATATTCGATTCATCCAGGAGCAGGTAAGATGTATCAGGATTTGAGAAGCTATTATTGGTGGCCAGGAATGAAACGAGATGTTGCTATGTATGTAAGTGAGTGTTTGACCTGCGCAAAGGTGAAAGCAGAACACCAAAAGCCTTCGGGTCTTCTTCAACAACCTGAAATACCTCAATGGAAATGGGATCAAATTTCAATGGACTTTGTAACCAAATTACCCAGAACTAGGAAAGGTCATGACGCTATTTGGGTAATAGTGGATCGACTTACAAAGTCTGCGCACTTTCTACCAATACGAGAAGATTTCAAGATGGAAAAGTTAGCGCAACTGTACATTGATGAAATCGTTTCTCGCCACGGAGTACCCATTTCTATCATTTCCGATAGAGATAGTCGCTTTACCTCCAGATTTTGGCAGACATTTCAAAAGGTTTTGGGCACTAGATTGGATCTTAGTACAGGTTATCATCCTCAAACGGATGGTCAAACGGAAAGGACCATTCAGACCTTGGAGGACATGTTGCGTGCATGCGCGATAGATTTTGGCGGAAATTGGGATCAACATTTACCATTGGTTGAATTCTCTTACAACAACAGTTATCACGCAAGTATCCAATGTGCACCATATGAAGCTCTTTATGGGCGAAAATGCAGATCACCACTGGGGTGGATAGAAGCCGGAGAAAGTAAATTGTTTGGACCGGACATTGTTCAGGAAACCACCGATAAAATATCAGTTATTCGGGATAGGCTTAAGGCAGCAAGAGATCGCCAAAAGAGTTATGCTGATAATCGAAGAAAGCCATTGGAGTTTCAAGTAGGTGATAAAGTGCTATTAAAAGTATCACCTTGGAAAGGCATCATTCGCTTTGGGAAGCGGGGTAAGTTAAGTCCAAGGTTTATTGGACCATTCGAAGTCACAAAGAGAATTGGATCAGTGGCTTATAAACTCAAACTACCCAAAGAATTGAGTGCCATTCATGATACATTTCATGTATCGAATTTAAAGAAGTGCGTGACCAATGAATCATTGATTGTTTCACCAGAAGAAATCAAAGTCGATGAACGTCTGTGTTTTAAAGAAGAACCAATTGAGATTCTCGATCGAGACGTTAAGCGATTAAAGCACCGCAAAATTCCAATCCTAAAGGTTCGATGGAAATCAAGATTCGGTCCGGAATATTCTTGGGAAAGAGAAGATCATATGAGGAACCAATATCCTCAGTTATTTGAAAAGATTTAATCAGAAGGAATCTAAGTATGAATTTCGGGACGAAATTCTTTTAACAGGGGGAAAATGTGACAACTGCCTAATAACCAGTATGATAAGGTTAGCAATCTCTGACCTATTAGAATTTATTTATGAAGTTAAATTCCTTAATGTCTAGTTAGAATGATTAAATTAGAAGTTTACCCGAAAATTTCGGAAGTCGCGTAAAAATACCCGGTTCGGACTGATAACTGACCATTACATCTCAAAAATGCCAGAAATTATGTTGTGAGTCTAAAATACCCAAAATAATAGGATTTTATTATTTTCATAGTAAAATATATTTATCCATTTATAATGTTTATTTTTAGATGTAAACTGAGAATTTAGGGTTACAGTGCTCAAACTTATCTGATTTTTAAATTAAGTATACATCATAATTACATATATTTTTTTATTTCTTTGAGGTGTGTCATCAAGGCCACATGGCCGAAAATGGGACCTCCTCTCTCTCCCTTTCATCATTTTAAAATTTAAAATTTGAAGAATTAGAAGCTATTAACTCATTCCATTTTTCCAAGTAAACTCCTCATCTCCTCTCTTCTTCTTCCTCTCAATCGGCCACCATACATCCACCACCATATTCATAAAATTTCCAGAAAATATAATGGAAGAAAACAAGATTTAAACCCCCTTTTACTTCAAGAATTCAAGTTCTCATCTCCAAGTAAGAAGGTAATCACTTTATATCTTCATTTTTCAAGTTTTTATTCAAAAATGTGAGGGTTTCATACCATTTCATGTAGAAGTTATAAAATCCTTGTTCTAGAAGAGAAATGGGATACATTTGGTAAATATTACATTTGCCAAGTAAACCATTGAATGATCTTCCCATAAAACTTGGAATTTAAGTGAGATTTTTGAGTTTTTATCAAAATAATGGTGTTATGAAATGTGGTACTATGGTCCACGAAATTTTGGTGATATTTGGACTGAAATTTATATATTCACAACAATTTTGGGTACAAAGAAACTCTTAGGATGAGATTACTCAAATCTCAAATGATTAAGAGCATCTAAAATGGTGTAATATCACTTATTTAGTGATTATGTTGTCATGCATGGGATTGGATGAGCACTTGAAGTTGTTATGAATCCATGATGTATATTTGTATTATTAGAATCTTTGTATATTCATTTAAAATGTGAGGCCATGAGTTATTAATGAAAACCATGCCAAATGATCATCATTTTATGTTAATACAAACTTCATCATGTCAACAGCTTGCTGTCATGGATTGTGCTTTCACTTTCAAGCTTTACAAGTCAGTTTATACTCCTTAAAAATTTGGGCTTTTTGTTACAAAACTTCAATTTAAGGTATTAGTGATTTATAGCATCAAGAATCACTCAAAATTATGGAGATTTGGTCACTCATTTGTATTTTAGAAGAAAGTGGTGTATTCTGTCCAGAATTGGCAGAATCATATACCCAACTTTCAAAGACCATAACTCCCTCAATTCTTGTCCAAATTAAGTGAATCTTTTTCCACATGGTAGATTTTTGAGTTAGTTTTACAACCATATGTGGCTCATTGCATAATTCTGAGATTTGATATCCCAAATGTAAGCTGCAAGTGAAGAGTGTCACTAATCTGAAAATCAGTGACAATCTATTTTGTGGAATTTATTTGGGACACTTAAACACTTCTTTAAATCATAAAATTTTGCAGAATAGTTCGTAACTCAATATATTGATTACTGTAAAAATATGGTTATTTTTGGTATTTGGGAAATGTTATTTTGAAGCTTATTTTAAGATCACAAATTTTGGACAGCAAGTGCTGAATTCAAAAAGTGATCCTAAAACTTTAAAAGCTTATGTTTTGGTAATTTGTTGGTATAGTAAATTCTAAAATCTTGTTCTAGACAATAAGTTAAACATAATGGCATGTGTATATTTATATATATACATATTGAGATGTAAGAATGGTCGAGTTAGGTTTTTGAGAATGGGTATTAATTTTTGGTACAATTACTCTATAGGGATTTAAGGACCGGGCTAAGAGAATTGTGTTGTGATACTTTTGCATCATCATAAAAGGTGAGTATTCACAACCCCTATTTTAATGTTTTATATATTTTGGGGTGAAAGGCATGTTATTTATTTCAATGATTCACGAAGTTTGTTTATGATTATCATGGATGAGTTGGGTTGTTTTGGTGATAAAGCATTTGTTTTGGGAAATTATATGACATATATGCGAATATTAGTATGTTGGATTGTTTCTTTAAGTCCCCGACTCTACTAGTTAACTCCTGCGGGAGCCTATAGTCTTAGTGGATAGCGCTATTTGGTGTGACAAGCCCACCTTATACTGACGAGTAAGGGTGCACTAATTCTAGAGAAATAGGGGCTATCAATGTGATTCATGACCACAACGGTAGTTCTTTTTGGGGCATAATTGTTTGGTCAGTGGACGGTCTAGTAGAGGTTCAACATACAAAAAGGTTATTGAGGCATATTATCTGTCATATAATTTTAAATTTATAATCGTGAATTATGGTTCAAAGGGTTGAATTGTTATTATGTTTTTTTTAATTGGTCATTTCTGCATATAAAAATTTATTTTTGTGCATCTTTAAAACTTGTGAACTCACCAACTCTTTGTAGTTGACCTTGTTTTATACATGCTTTTCAGGGAACAAGAAGGTATTCGGATAATGATTGAGATTTAGTTGTTACACTTAATTGTTTAATAGTATCTTGTAATTAAGATTTGGGTTTTGTAAAGAAAGCTTATTTTGGAACATGATGTAAACTATGTTTGAATTGTATGAAGGTATTTTATCGTTTCCTAATGCTATGTTTATCGAACTGTCATATTCCGTATTTCCGCTTTAGCGGGGTGTGACACCGTTGTTGACGCATATTCAAGGTTTGCTGGTCAATAAGATATTTCAAACTCTTGTGATCAGTATACAATTGGCATTTTGTGCCGTATAGATAATGACGCCAGAGTTTCAAAGCAAAGACAACCGTTGCTAGCTCAAGATCATGGGTTGGATAATTTTTCTCATATTCTTTTAGTTGTAGTGAGGCATATGCAATTACCTTGCCCCATTGCATCAATACACAACCCAATCCTAGCTGTGACGCTTCACTGTATACTATGAAATCATCACTGCCTTCAGGTAAGGCAAGTACCGGTGCATGCGTCAAACAGTCTTTTAAAGTCTGGAATGCGTTTTCCTGGGCCTCGGTCCAAACAAATTTCACATCCTTGCGGGTGAGAGAAGTGAGGGGTACGGCGATTTTCGAGAAATCCCGTATGAATCATTGATAGTAACCCACCAAGCCGAGAAAACTACGTACTTCGGAGGCATTCTTAGGTTGTTCCCATTTCTGTATTGCCTCGATCTTGGATGGATCCACGGAAACACCATTTCAAGATATCGTATGCCCCAAGAATTGTACCTGACGGAGCCAGAATTCACATTTCGAGAACTTGCCATATAATCGTTCATTTCTCAGCAACTCCAACATTTTTCTAAGGTGCACGACATGATCGGCCTCGGTCTTAGAATATACCAAGATATCATCAATAAAGACAATAACAGACTTATCAAGCATCGTGCGACACACTCGATTCATTAAATCCATGAATGCTGCAGGCGCATTCGTAAGTCCAAACGGCATGACAAGGAATTCATAATGTCCATACCGTGTGCGGAAAGCTGTCTTAGGCACATCCTCCTCACGTACCTTAAGTTGATGATATCCTGATCTCAAATCGATCTTGGAAAAATAACTTGCACCATGAAGTTGATCAAATAGATCATCAATTCGTGGAAGAGGGTATTTATTCTTGATGGTTACCTTATTCAGTTCCCGATAATCTATACACATTCGGAAAGAGCCATCTTTCTTCTTTACGAACAATACTGGAGCACCCCAGGGTGAAGTACTCGGTCGAATGAATCCCTTGTCCAACAACTCTTGTAACTGGCTCATCATTTCTTTCATCTCCGCCGGTGCAAGACGATAGGGCATCTTAGCGATAGGAGCGGCACCAGGTACTAAATCGATCTGAAACTCTACTTGTCTGTCTGGTGGCAACCCTGGAAAGTCATCAGGTAATACATCCGGATACTCACATACGATTGGCACATCCTTCACCGTCTTCTTCGCCTTTTTGGATGAATCTAAAACATAGGCCAGAAAAGAGAAATATATTTTCGTTAGATATCGTCGGGCCTTGAGCATAGAGATTACCTTTACATCGCCTACACGTCGTTCAACGTATACATATAGGTAATCTCCGTCCTCCTTCGGTATTCGAATCATTCGGTGAGAGCATATGATGTCAACGCGGTTTATGGCTAACCAATCCATCCCAATAACGAAATCAAAGCCATGAATATCCACCGGGATCAAATCTATTGAGAACTCATAGTCGTCAAGAATTAACACACAATCTCTATATACTTTATCGGCAACTAGAACACCCCCATTAGCCGTATCGACAGTGAATGGTTTATCAAGCATAAAAGGTGCAGAATCCAGAAATCGAGTATAATAATGCGATACGAAGGAGTTAGTTGCTCCAGAATCAAATAAAATACGGGCAGGTCGGGAATTCACAAGAAAAATACCAATAACAACGTCCGGTTCATTACGAGTTTCCTCTGCGGTGATCTGGAAAGCACGAGCACGGGCTTTGGGTACCTCCTCCTTTTGAACGGAAGACCTAGTTGTCGTCGGTTGCTGAACTGATGCTTTACTTTCTTCTCGTTTGAATCAAGGGCAATTTCTCTGTTTGTGCCCTAGTATTCCACATGAATAACATGCGTCCTCCCGTCATGGACAACTAGTACGGATATGGCCCACATTGCCACAACAAAAGCATCTAAGAGTCGTCAGTTCAGCGTTACATCGTCCCGAATGAAGCTTACCACACTTATGACAATTTCGTGTCGCATTTGACTGCAATAAAGTTGTGTTAAGTTCAACAGTTCATATTATTTAACTATAATATTTACGACTTATACCTGGAGTGTATAAGCCTGCGGAGGAGCACGGGGAGTGGTTTGAGTCTGTGCTCGTCTCGAGGTGAAGAATCGAGGCGGTTTGTTGGTCGGTAACGAGAACGTTCTATCATTTCTCCTGTCGTTTCAGTGCTGAAACGGTCTCATCTTGAATCGTAAAATCATGCTCACGTCGTCGAGCATACTCTACCGCCTTGCCAAAGTTGGGGATATCACGATTTGCAACGAAGTCCCGAATGTCCCTTCGTAGTCCATCAACAAAATGATTAATCTTGTCGTGCTCCGATGTTATAAACCTTTGGCAAAACGTGCCTTTCGGTTGAATTCAACTTCATAATCAATCACAGTCATCGACCCTTGCTTTAGTTCCAAAAACTCTTTTTCCAAACACCGTTGTAAATCGGCTGGGCAATATTGTTCATAAAATCGAGTCAAAAAGGACTCCCAAGTCATACTCATACGGGTATTCAGGTCGAGAGATTCGAATGTTGTATCCCACCACGTGAGAGCTCTATTCGTGAACATCGTTGTTGCATAGTTAACTTTGTCGTCATCCAACACCCGAGTGATACGGAATACTTTCTCGGTATTCTGTACCCACTGCATCGCCAATATTGGATCAGAGTGTCCAGCAAATTCCGTGGCTCCACTGCCCCGGAATACTTTGAACAAGACCCGCTCAGACTTGGGTCGTGAGGTTTCACCGTCAATTTTCTCTTTACCTTTGTTAGTGGGTTTTGGAGCATTCATCTATTCACTCTCCTCAGTTAGCCGCCGTTCTATGTCATTGCGTTGTTGATCTAATGCAGTTCGAAAATAATCTGTTAAATATTTCATCATTCTTTCGGTCCGAGGAGATAATGAATCTCCCTCATTATTTTCGGCATTACCCGGAGCATTCTCTCTGATATTTGGATATGTCGGTGTATGGATGGAAGCGTCTTGATCCGACATCGCACTGAAAGTTGTAAATATAACAAAGAATTAATAATAAATTACCCTAAACCCAGGCCCTCACCCAAAATTAGGCCTCTCCTAACAGTTCATATCCCGTATAATCATCGCCTAGTTACTATACAACATCAACGCCTAGTTTAAGTCTAAGTACCACTTAATGATACCTAGTTCACTTAAACCACTTCTCTGATACCATATTTGTAACATCACGGTTTTCAAAACGTCCAATCTCTATTTTAATCTCCAAAATTAATCATTTTAAAACCACCAAAATACGGGATATTAATTTTAGTCGAAACTTCGAAATGTACGCTTTAAAATATCGTTTTATAACCACTACTAACCGCATCGGTAAATTGTATAAGCAACCACGATTTTAAGGGTTACAACCCCCCCCCCCCAAAAAATATATATATATATATATATATATTTATAATACTTCGGGGACATTTCTACCCGATATAACTACTATATACATAACCACCAAAATAAAAAACATTATGACATAAGTACCAAAAGATCGAGTTCTCACTTCTAATCAACTTCACGATCTACTTTTCCACGGACTTGCTCTTATCTAATATTGCTTTGCCTGAAAAATGTTAGATAATTCGGGTTAAGCACTAAAGCTTAGTGAGATAAATGAACTAATCAATATATATAGGCATTATAAATATATGAATATGGTACGGATATATAATCAAAACGTTACACAACACATGGAACAAACTGACCGGAACATTATACCAACTCATATCGGATGGAGTATACGATTACCATACTCAAGAGGTCAAATGTTGTGAATCGACCATTTTTGGCAACAACAAATCCATAATACGAGTTATTCAAGAAGTCATGCCAACTAAATTAAACAAGACATATCACAATTTATCACACATAACTATACGACATAGCTATTAGGAATTATTAGACTTTGCACCAACCCGCCCTTCCCCTTCCGGGTGTGCCAAAGTCCTATACTCATGCCCCTCCTAACCATTGGGCCATGAGTACGACTAACCGAATGTCTCACCGGCCTCCCCCTTCATCTGGGCTGTTGACATCCACCGTTACTTCCGGCATACTACACAAAGTAGTACCCGTACTCCCGGCATAACAAAGAAACCGAAGAAATAAAACCAACGGAATCCGGATCCAAAACCGACCATCATCGTAGAAAGAATCACGTAATGGAAATGACTCAACCGGAATCAAAGACCATCCATCAAGATAAGAAAACACATGAACAAATCAAGGTTCTAAATGGCATGAGGCGTGGCGTGGCGGCGAGGTCAAGCCTCAAGCCTTACGAGTTATGGCGAGGCCATGGCGTTTTCCAAGGCGTGGCTTAAGGCGGCAAATCTGTATATAATTTATATGTATATATGTGTATGTGTGTGTTTTTATCGGTGTCTTGAAAAATAAAGAACGAGTTATTAACAATTAAAATTCATATAAAACGATAAAAAAAAATTCTAAGCTGTAATCGATACTAATGGGTAAATTCCAATCGAATTTCGAAGTACACAAATTTGAAGTTTCGCCATAACGTGCCATGGTGGGCCATGGCGTGCCATAACGAGCTCGACGCCTTATCTCAATGCCAAGGCGTAACGCCATAACGCGCCATGGCGGGCCATAACGAGTTCGACGCCTTATCTCGACGCCAAGGGGTAAAACGTGGCGGCAAGGCCACGCCTTGACACCATGGCGCACCATGGCGGCGCCAAGGAGCATTTTTTAGAACCTTGGAACAAATACACATGAAGGAAATGCATATATAGTTATAAATATAATATATATTAATCAGTCATTTAACTCACAGTGCTACCGGTTGTCAACCGGAAGTCAATTCAGAAGCTACGTCCTAACTTCGTTATCCCACGTTGAGGTATCTTCCAAATATAACCAACATGTTTCAAATGATCCCTGGAGTGAGTTCAACAAGTATCATGAGCTTTGGGCAACAAATACTCAAGATGATACCTTAACTAGTTAACTTTCTTTCTTGCATTTTCCATTACAACCCTCTGTTTATCCCATCTTTGACCTACTTAGACTCAAAATCACTTAATGACTTATAAAGATGAAACACTTTAGACTCTAATATGGTTCTGATGCAACTGACCTCATATCAATATGATTTTTCTTTGATTTTATACCCATTTTACAACACAGGAGCTACAAGCTGTCAAAATTCAGCTTGATAGCCCTGTATAAAGTGCACTTTTAGCACATATTAAAGCTATAATTAGGTTATTATGTCTGCATATAAAATAAACTAGACATTTATACCATTCTAACGCCACTGGAATCACCCTTATACGATTTTTCTATGATTTTATACAATTTTTTAAAGTCTGCGTATTTACATTGTCATTCCACTCGAAAATCTTCATTTTTACATGTTCCAAAAGTCAATTCAACTCCAAATGCCCCTAATTTCATATTTTCATCATGACCAATCATATTTTAACTATTTCTAGCAAAACTTCATGAAATCTTGCATAATTTCTCATTCCATAACCTATACCCATGAGTTGTACCAAATGCTTCAAGACTTGTACATTTTGTTCATAAGCTTGCAAAAATTACTTGAATGTATTCCTCATTACCATCATAATCATGATACACTACCATATTCTAACAAGAAATACACTTAATCACTAAACTTCATACCTATCATAAACCCCAATTTCATGATAATAGCGAAAAAAAACATAAACTAATCATATCTAGCATCAATATCATGTTATACAACCATTTTTAACATGAAAATACCAAAAATCCTAACCACATGAAACCCTAGATTCCTCAAATCATCATCAAAACACCAAAAATCATGAAATGGGTTCAAGATAGTGTTTATACCTTTGTTTAATCTTTCAATTTCACCAAAATCTTGTTGAATCTTCTTGATTTTGAGCTTGGATGAGTATACTATTTGAGAATCGCACCTTGAGTGTGTGTGACTGATTTGGGGCTGGAATTTATCAAATAAAAGTGAAAATCCCGTTTTTGAACTATTTTGGTCAACAAGTCAACCTATTTTTACACTGTTGGCAGATTTAGTCCCTCATGCGTATCTTGGTCGTTTCAACTCCGATTGACAAGAAACTTTCCAGATCCCTTAATTAATGTATAAGAAGCTTAAGTATAAAATTTCAGCCTCTAATTCGACCCAGAAGTCCATTTTCCAATCTTACTTTGATATTTATCACTTATAACATCGTACTTCTATAACTCCCAAGCGGTTGACTTTCTTTAAGTTCCGTCACTTCTAACACTTCTTAATATATTGATCTAGGGTGTTCCAACTTGTTTCACTCAATTTGGATCATCCGTTCAAGTTTTGGGTATATTTTTCCCATTTAGGCACTTTAGTGACCTACCCGATTTCCATTTAAACAATGCACTTTGTATTTTGAACCCTCTCATCATCTAATTATGTCATTTGTAAGGTGTTAGCACCAATCTTACCTCCTACATATCAATCCAACTATGGGCTCTACTTACAGCTGACTATAACACTTAACATTTTAGCAAATTCTCTTTTTACATAATTAACACATAAAACATGTTTTAACTTATAATACATATTTAGAATCACTAGTTAAGCATATTTAGGAGGGTGGATGTTACAAAATTTTCTAAAGAAGATGAAGGTTACAAGCTCAAAGACTAAGGTAAGCAATTTTTTCGGAAATCTAGATTTAGAAACAAACTACACTAAAAATACTATTACTTATATGCATCATGAAGTATGAACATACATCTTTTTTAACCAAACATGTTAGTATATGTTCATAAATCATACAATCGAGTCAACAAACGAGTTAATTAATCAATCTCGAGTTCGATCCATATATGAGCTTACGAAACTTGAATTTTAAGTCATAATGTGTAACTCAAAATTGGTAAATAGACATGCTCGTACACAAACATTGAAAAATTATTCGAGCTTGAGAGCACTATTTTGAAAAAAAAATTATTCCTGCTATCATTTTCCCGAGCAGAGAACTTCATGTGACTCGTTAACACCCTTAAATGTGTTCGCATCAAATTTTTGGATGACTAGTTGGTTCGAAGCATGCAACAGAATGAGTGTCGTATGCATATAAATCTTAAATGAAATGGTGTTTCCTTCTCATGCGCTCTTCTATATTTTAGAGTAAGTTACGGATTTTCCTATAGAATAAATATATGTAAATATAAAAAACTTCAAATGATATGTATATATGTAGGTCTAAAATCATGTGGGGCAAAACAATTTTCGTGAGGCCCTGAGAGAATAAATATATGTAAATATAAAGAATTTCAAAGTCTTCACAACAAAAAAAATGACGAACCTATATGGCAAAACACTAAACCTTCACATAATCGAATATTTACTAGGAAAAAATGAACTTTTAAATGAAAAACCCGATGAATATTCACATGAAAAATACAACAAAAATTCACGGAAGGCACACACTAAGCCTACATAGTGTCTATGTCCCAACATTCATAGTGTATCTCACAGTCCCATGAAAAGTGGTTCGGCTCAGGGGGAACTTGTAACTAGGGGTGTACAAAAACCGTCAACCTGTGAAATCCGCCCAACCCACTCACTAACAACCCAATTAAACCCAACACGTCAACCCGTTAAACCGCCAACCCGCTAATTCGAAGGGTTGAAATTGGGGTAGCATAATTCAACCCAACCCGACCCGCCAACCCGCTGCTAATATATATTACTTCGATAAGATTATATTTATATATAATATTTACAACCATTATAAATTACATCCCAATATATATATATATATATATATATATATAGTCGGGTTCAAACGAGAATGATACATATTTAAAAGAATAAGAGAATAATTCTGGGCCAATAATTTCATTAAATATGTAACGCCCCGAATTTCGAAAAGTATCATTTCAAGTTAATACAAAAATCGGTAACTTTAAGGGGAAAATAAGATATAGTATTTTGAACTTGAATCCTAGATTTTATAGTCTTGGTGGATGAAGGATTTAATTACGAGTCCAACGGTTCTTTCCGGAGCAAAATCGGAGCTATAACGAAGAAGTTACGGCCAAAACAATGAACGAGAAGAAAATCAGACGGACAGTGCACTACGCGACTTGTACCACGACTTAGAGCCACCCGCATGACTTAGGGGAAGCGGGCGACTTATGCTGGGACTTAAGGCCGCGTGGTAAGTCGCGAAACGCCCTGTTCGAGTATAAAACCCGATTTTCAGCCCTAGAACTTCATTTCCTCATAACTTTTGCATCTCAACTCCGTTTTTGGTGATTCAAGTTGCCATGGGTTAGTTTTTTTAGATCTCTTCAAGGATATAGCAAGAGATTTGAAATCTATTGGAAGATCCAAGAGTATTTTGTGGTGGTAAGTTTCTTATCTCTATCAATGTTAAGCTAGGATTTGATGGTTTCATCCTTTTTCCTTTCATCCATCAACTTGGTTGTGATTTTGATGACTTGTGTGTTGAAGAAAACCTTGTAGATGTGTTGGATCTAAGATCTAGGGAGATTGCTTGGAGATTTCAATCCTTCATCAATGGTGATTCAAGTTTTGGGGGTAAAACCTAGATTTAACTTAAATCTAGCAAGACGAGTTCAAGTCGCTTTGTGAAAACTATGTACATGCCAAAATGAGTATTTTGAAGTAAAAATATGTTTTACTTAGTAATTGTCAATGTGTTGGGTATTTTGATAAGTTTTCATATTTGATAAACTTAGGTTGTTTTAATCTCATAAAATGCCCATATTTGGGATTTTGATATCTTGACAAGTAATAGTGTGATTTATGCATTTTTGGTGATTTTGTACAAATAAAGTCTATTTTATAAGTTATACATCTTTAGTAATTTTGTACAAATGAAGACTAATTCATGATATATGCATCTTTAGTGTACTTGATTTCATAAACCCATTTGGAAAATGATATGTCCCAATCCGTGTAGAGTTTTTGGGGTAATCCGCGTTTTATTACTGGGAGTCCGTTTTCTATTCACGTTTGAGTGAGGCTTGGGTGGCATCATTTTATAAAGAATGTTTTGTATTGGGACATTCGTCCTTAAAACGTATGTTATTGGAAAACGAGTCTTTTTCATAATTAAGTTAAATCATTTTGAAAGATCATGATTAAAACTGCATTCTTCCCTTTAATGAAATATTTATTCATGTTGAAAATTCTTGAACTCACTAGACGTTAGCCTAACCTTTTTATTTGTCGGCATGTGCATTAGGTTTCAGTTGGGGGCTTGGTCCTAGCAGTGCTATGAAAAGATGAGCCTTAGCTTTACTCAAGGGTAAGTAGTTGGTGAAGTCTTCTGCCGTTTGGAGATAGTGTTTGCTATTGGGTCTTAGTAGCACGCGTTCTTATTCTAGACTATATGCATGGAATGAAAGGTGTGTAATGAGGTTAAACCTTAAATTGTGATTGTAGATAAATCAATTATTGATGTATATAGAAAATTTTAAATTAGTAGTTATTTCCAAATTTGAGGGTGTTACAAGTTGGTATCAGAGCATAAGTTTGAGAGAACTAGGTGTTGATTTTGGATACCTAGATTCAAACTAGTGTTGTTTATGTAATTGAGAGAGAGAATTGCACCATTTGGTACCTTAAGATAAGATATTTGGGAGTTGATTGGGTCGCTAGAAACGAGAAACTTGTCGAGGATAGCATGGATGATCATGTACGGTACGTTCATAATGGCATCTGGCCAGTGTCATGGTGAACCTACATACTACATGTGTATACTTATACTACCTTGGTGGGATGAACGTTGGGTAGTAAAGAAGTTTCTAAGCGAGTAGTCTAAGGAAGAGTCGATGTTTATAGCATTGTCACTTTGGAGTGATGGTTAAGCGCGATGAATGCATTAAGTTGACCATTTTGGTGTCGGCGTTATTGGTTGAAATTAGAACCATAGGCTTGATAAAGAGACTCTATTTCAAGAAGAGATTGTAAGTTAATCAAATTGGGGTAACTATTGCTTAGGGATGTTTGATGCATCCGGTTATCAATAGCGTGGCCAGGAAATTGGGAAGCGTGGACCTAGGATGCCGAGAGCCGACCAAAATTCATGAATGAAATTCATTTCTAAAATAAGTTTGCATCAATTGTTTCTCATGTTTTCAAAGTATAAAGTGAGTTGGGTTATGAAGTCGTGGTAAGACATTTAACACTCATCATATTTTAAACTGTGAATTTAAGCATGCATGAAATCATTTTGTTGTACGTGGTTGCAAATCCTCATTGGAAATCTCTTTATCCTAGTTCTGGTCTAATGCTTCTTCTTTTCGGATATTGTGATATATGTGTCTTAAGATTATTTGGGGTATTGGGAAAGTAACTGCGAAATTTTAACCTTGACATTGGATCTCCTCCATGTATGTTAAGGTTTTAAAGAAGAAGTTATTCCCACGTTTTTGCGTTTGAAGTTATTGTTTAATGTTTTCGTCTCATGCGGGTTTTGCACATGTCTCTTCACAACCGTGAGGGACGTCTTGAGATTTTGTTAGTAAGTGTTATTCCATATGTTATTTTTGGAAGCCTCAATATTGTGCGATTTCTCTTAGTTTATATGAGTACATCTCGTTGCACGTTATTTAAAAATTTAAATTAATTCATATTGTTGGCGTGAGTAAACGTACGTAAGATTTATACTGTCTTGTGTTGAGCTTTTGTCTTGAACATGCTTCCGTCGTCGATTTTACTATTATAAGTTTTTGCAATGCATTAAATGGATTATCGGTATACATGTCATTGTAGCCACTATTTTCGGACAAGATCATTTCATTGTACGGCCTAAAGTTTGGAAATTTGATTTAAATTATTGTACGTTGACCAATCACATGCATATTTTGTCTTGCTAAGTTTTGAGAAACAGACTCAGCATGCGGGTCTTATTGGGAATTTTATTCCATATCCTTATGTAGTCAAATGATAAATTTTGGGAACTCGATTACGTAAATTATCTCTTGGGAGTTTTGTTTAAACGCCTCGTTATAAACTGTTTTGGTACGCAAAATTATTTCCCCATTTGTGGCATATATTGATGCAAGCTAGATCATAGTGGTCTATTTGAAAAACTTGTTGTACATCCTTATTACTGTTAGTATTAACATAAGTAATGGTTATAAAGCTTTTGCGTTTAGAAGTTATAAAATTTCAATTTGGCATAGCAGTTTGAAAAACCTTGAACTCAATAGAGTTATAGATGCAAACCCTCTTGTGATAGAGGTCGTGATCAAGGAGTCATCGGAGATTGAAATGTCGGAAGACCTAACTTCTGGTTAGTTTTGAATTTTGGGTTTCGGTTTTATGAATCGCTGCACGCATGAATAATTGAAGTATTAGATTTATGTATTCTCCCAGTTATTTAAGTGGTGATCTTACTGTTTCGGTAAATCTTCGGGTTAAAGTCTTGTGTGGTTGTTTGCATATGGTTGGACTTGAATCGATGGGTTGTTGTTAAACATCATGTTATGTGTTGGTGGTGTACCATCTTAAAGAACCTTCTCGCAAATAAAGGAAATATTGTGGTTCGCTTGTTAGAGACGTAAGATTGGAATTTTAGTGACAAGTTAGGTGTCAACTTTGTTTGACAATGCAAATATGGAATGAAATACTTGACGGTACTTCCCCGTTGCAGTATAGTCATTTTGAGGATAGGCGTCGACACTCTATTTTGAGGCCAATAACCATTGTGGTGCTTTGGTGCACTCCCGATGGATCCGGTGTGTTCGCAATTTAAATGGTAACCTTAAGGAGATTAGATGTTGGTATTTGGGGATCGATCTTTGGTATTTCTGTAATTGACAAGACTTTTGCTGATTTGGCAATCGATGCTTGAGGGCATAATGGGAGTCGTGTAACCTTGGAGTTTGGGATAAACGACTATCTGTAGAGTGTGATGATACGTTTCTGGGTGAAACGCTAGATCGATGCTTTGATTAATGGAAGTTTGAGAACCCTTATAGATGTTGCGTCTTGGGAAAAACAAATTTATCGTTGTTTTGGATCAGACCAAACTAGCGTTAAGAATTTCGTCAAGGAAAGGACGATGAAATCTTTTATGGTATTGTTATTGGAGACAATTAGTGAGAATCTCGAGGTGGACCTTAAGTATAAATCGTTTATTGATGAGGCCTTGAATGTTCGAGATTATAATTACCGCTTCTGTAATAGCAGCAGATGATCAACTCATTAGTTATATATGGATTCCTTAACCATTAGGGTAAAGTCGACCTAGTTGTGGATACCTGGAATTGAAAAGAGTATGGTCAAGCTACGGTTGAATCGTTTATGCAAAGTTGTTGTGTTCGTGAAGGCAAGAAAGGAGTGTAACATAATTCGATGAATGATGATTAGAAGTATTTAAGGATGAAGTCCGCTTCGAGGTATCCCTAGTAGGAATCGTGGTTAAGTTCGTGAGCTATTCTTGAGGTGTTAAGCGCAACTGAAGGTTAGGAGGCAAATGAGATCCTAATAATTGGAAAATGACTTAATAAGGATTCGATGTTCACACTGTCATCAGTAGGGTAAGTCGAACTTTAAGCTCAGGTGCGTGACGACTTGTTACGAGGAACACAGCGACAACCTCAACCGGGATGTAATCAGGTTTGTATGTGAGGTAAGGTTTCGTAGAGGCATTCCTTTTGGATAGGAAATCAATTGGTTTTGCCAAGTGCGATGTTGGGTTCTTGGTTGGTGCCATATTTCGAGGACGAAATCTCTTTTAAGGTTGGGAGGATTGTTACGCCCCGAATTTCGAAAAGTATCATTTCAAGTTAATACATAAATCGGTAATTTTAAGGGAAAAATAAGATATAGGATTTTGAACTTGAATCATAGATTTTATATTCTTGGTGGTTGAAGGATTCAATTATGAGTCCAAAGATTCTTTCCGAAGCAAAATCGGAGCTATAACGAATAAGTTACGACCGAAACAGTGAACGAAAAGAAAACCGGGTGGACAGTGCACTACGCGACTTGTGCCGCGACTTAAAGCCACCTGCATGACTTAGGGGAAGTGGGCGACTTATTCCGTGACTTAAGGCCGCGTGGTAAGTCGCGAAACGCCCTGTTCGAGCATAAAACCCGATTTTCAGTCCTAGAACTTCATTTCCTCATAACTTTTGCATCTCAACTCCGTTTTTGGTGATTCAAGTTGCCATGGGTTCGTTTTTGAGATCTATTCAAGGATATAGCAATATATTTGAAGTATATTGGAATATCCAAGAGTATTTTGTGGTGGTAAGTTCCTTATCTCTCTCAATGTTAAGTTAGGATTTGATGGTTTCATTCTTTTTCCTTTCATCCATCAACTTGGGTGTGATTTTGATGAATTGTGTGTTGAAGAAAACCTTGTAGATGTGTTGGATCTAAGATCTAGGGAGATTTCTTGGATATTTCAAGCCTTCATCAATGGTGATTCAAGTTTTGGGGGTAAAACCTAGATTTAGCCTAAATCTAGCAAGGTGGGTTCAAGTTGTTTTGTGAAAACTATGTACAAGCCAAAATGAGTATTTTGAAGTAAAAATATGTTTTACTTGGTAATTGTCAATGTGTTAGGTATTTTTATAAGTTTTCATATTTGATAAATTTGGGTTGTTTTAATCTCATAAAATGCCCATATTTGGGATTTTGATATCTTGACAAGTAATAGTGTGATTTATGCATTTTTGGTGATTTTGTACAAATAAAGTCTATTTTATGAGTTATACATCTTTAGTGATTTTGTACAAATGAAGTCTAATTCATGATATATGCATCTTTAGTGTACTTGATTTCATAAACCCATTTGGAAAATGATATATCCCAATCCGTGTAGAGTTTTAGGGTAATCACATCTTTGAAGTATGTGTCTGCATAAACGATGTTTAGATATGTTGTATTATTTGAGGAAAACGTTATTTGTTGGTCAAATGAGTTTTGAGCATTTAAACTGGTCAACTGGGTATTACGGGGTTGGACTCCGGGACCCATGTGTTATGACCTTGACCTTTCAAGTGTACACTAGGAGGGCTGAGTCCGGTTGTGCTATCATGATGATGGGCATTTCATGATGAGCGTTTCATGATGGGCGTTGGGGACCTCCACCATTAGGGGTAATGCCATGGTTGTAACCCTCGGATGTTGCCAGGCCTTTGGCGGTATTCATGATAATATTTGCTAAGGTCAGCTGTCTCTTTTGGTGTAGCTTGAAAGGTGTCGTAGGGGCACTTGGGCTTGCGTGTCGTGAAGTATCATACGACTAACGTTGTATGAGTGTCATACTTTTGTGTTCCTCCACTTTCAATGGATACGAGTCTCCCTCGTTGTCGGCCAACAGTATTTTGGATATTTAATTGTCCATGCTTTAATATTTGGATTTCATCCCATTTTATGGCCGCGTGAGTATTGAATCTTATTCACATGTTTTCAATGACATACTATATTATATGGGTTGTTTTCCCATGATTTCTATGAGTTGAGTATTATGCCCCACCCATGTTTTGGGTGTTTCGGGATATAAAGTTTTATCCGCGTTTTATTATTGGGAGTCCGTTTTCTATTCACGTTTGAGTGAGCCTTGGGTGACATCATTTTATAAAGAATGTTCTGTATTGGGACATTCGTCCTTAAAACGTATGTTATTGGAAAACGAGTCGTTTTCATAATTAAGTTAAATCATTTTGAAAGATCATGATTAAAACTGCATTCTTCCCTTTAATGAAATATTTATTCATGTTGAAAACTCTTGAACTCACTAGGCGTTAGCCTAACATTTTTATTTTTCGGCATGTGCATCAGGTTTCAGTTGGGGGGTTTGGTCCTAGCAGTGTTATGAAGAGATGAGCCTTAGATTTACTCAAGGGTAAATAGTTGGTGAAGTCTTCCGTCGTTTAGAGATAGTGTTTGCTATTGGGTTTTAGTAGCACCCGTTCTTATTATAGACTATATGCATGGAATGAAAGGCGTGTATTGAGGCTAAACCTTAAATTATGATTGTAGATGAATCAATTATCGATGTATATAGAAAATTTTAAATTAGTAGCTATTTCCAGATTTGAGGTGTTACAAAATAATACCTTAAATAAAACTTTCTTAAAAATTGCCCGAAAGGACATATGTGTCATTTATTGTATACATATTATATATGGAAACTCATTTATTTCTACATAGATTATGTAATAAACACTACTAGAAAACTGTGAAATACCGACAGCAATTACCGACGGCAAGAACAGTCGGTATTTACCGACGACAAACCGACGGTATCTTTTTAATTTCATTTTTTATTTATTTTTAATAAGTTGTCGGAAAACCGTCGGCAAAAGTACTGATATACCGACGGCTTACCGACAGTATGTTTTTTCATTTGATTTTATTTTTATTTTTAATAAGTCGTCGGAAAACCGTCGAAAAAATTAGTGATATACCGACGGCTTACTGACGGTATGTTTTTTCATTTTATTTAATATTTATTTTTAATAAGTCGTCGGAAAACCGTCGGAAAAATTAGTGATATACCGACGACTTATTGACGGTATGTTTTTTCATTTCATTTTATATTTATTTTTAATAAGTCGTCGGAAAAGTTAGTAATATACCGACGGCTTACCGACGGTAGGTTTTTTCATTTTATTTCATATTTATTTTTAATTAGTCGTCGGAAAACTATCGAAAAATATTATTAAAATTTAATATTTTATTATTAAAATAATAAAATATTTTTATTATTGAAATGGTGAGATTAAAATGAGTCATTGGGATTGCTTATTTAAAGGGTTTTTTTAACTTATTTTGATGTGATACCGGTTATATGTTATTTTGAGTGTTTGGATGGCAGGAAAAAAAAGTGCTTATACCGGTTTGGTATCGGTAATAAGCAGTTTTTAATAAGTTATTTCATTGTGACTTATCAACTGATTTTAAACAAATTATGATTTTTTTGTTATTTTACATGTATAAACAATCTCAAAACCCCTAAATATCAACTTATTAACTTATTACGTTTTACTAACACAATAAGTTATTTCAAACAATTTTTATAAAATTTCTTTTTGTGTCCACATAAGTTAATAAACACTTAAAAAAAACGTAAGTTGTTTTAAATAAGCAATCCCAAACCCCCTAAACAAGAGTTTGACTATTTTTTTTACATTATTGAAATTTTATAAACTTTTTACTTTATTTAACTTTTTTCAATAAATGTTAAATTTATTAAAAACTTTTTACATCGATCTGTCGACCTCCACCTAAAAAAATTGCAAAAACTTTTCCAAACTTTTCAAAACTTCTCAAAACCCCAAACGTAAAAAAATTTCACCACCGCTATCGATCTGCCGACCTCGACCTCGCCGCCGGTCTCATCTTCCTCGCCGGTGATCTGGTCTCGGCGGAGAATCAATGTGTAAGATCAGGTCTCGACGACCAGGTCTTAACGGAGACCTGTTTCGGCCTCGACTCCATCTCCATACCAATCAATTTCGCATTTTGTAGATCAGAAGTTGTTTCTCTCATCTGGTTTATTCTCGCTTTCTCTCAATCTCTCTCGATTTTGTAGTTTTGTTACATGTGGTTTGCGAAATTGAAAATAGACTATTTGTCTTTTAACTTGAATTCGTTTTATTAATGCGGTTTTGTTTAAATAAATTGGTATGTTGTGCATGAACGTAGCTTGAATTGTGCAATGCAACAAGTTTTTTAGGTCTCCTCTTTTATTCTTTTATTAGAGCATCTCCAACCATCACACCAAAAATAACACCAAAAACACCAAATTTGTGGGCCCATCAACACCAAATATGAAACTTAACTCCAACCATACTCTAAAAAACCCCCAAATTTGTAAACTCTACATTAAAATAACATTATTTAATATAAATATGTTAATTTAAATATCAAATTATTACATATTTAATAAATTTTGATATTAAAAACAAAAAAAAAATTAAAAAAAGTGGTGGGGTCCCCTGATTTTAGGAATTGTCGTGTGAAAATTGACCGGCAAATATGCCGGCCAAATGTGAAGACCGTCATTTTGTTTTGCCGTTTGCCGGACGATTGGGAGCCTCCAACCGGCAAAAATGGCGATTTAGCGTCCGGTTGGAGATGCTCTTAATGCGGTTTTGTTTAAATAATTTGGTCTGTCGTTTAACAAGTTTTTTTTACTGATGTTGCTATGTGATGTGAATTAATTGATGTATTGCTGTAGTTAAACAAAGGAATGCGTATGGTATGTGTTTCATGCCAGGAACAAGGTCCTAGTAACTACAGACCAATATTCTTTTTCTGTTTGTATAGATTAGTGCTAACTTTCTGGTTTATTCTTATTATCTTCCACTTGAATGTGGTGTGGTTTCCGTGCATTCCTGTGGTATATTGGTATTACTCAATGTTTTAAAACCCGGGTTTTTGATTGACCCGGTGTGGTGACCGGGTCACGGTTCAACCGGGTGGTTGACCCGGTTTCAAGAATTTCTATGTATTCTACAGGAATGCACCCAGGTATTCTAGATCTATATTTTATCCTAGCACTTCTTTTATTGCCCAATTCTCACAGATTTTACCCTTGTAGTGCATTCCTTAGTTCTCAATTTGTGAATTAAATTCATAAATTTGTATTTAGTATCTTTCTAGAAAAGAAAACCTTACATTTATGATTATTTGATTGGTAATCAGTACCTTACATTTACGAATATGTAGTATATATAAAATTGCATACCAAATATATCATTTAATTATGTCAAGTAGCATATTACAAGGTTCATAAAAAATATGCTGGACTAAATTTATGCTTACAAAGTTCATAAAAAACAGAACTTATTTGTAATTATTATATACATGCTTGACCCTATACTTGTATTGAGATCATAATTAATTATATCTTTTCATGGTGTCCATGAGGGAAATCTTGTACAAATGTATGTGACTAATTTAACTTTGCCTCCGGTCATTCCAGATTTTTTTAATTGATTTACGATTTTTTCCTCCAATTGGTTTTAGTAGGGAGCAAGTAAAGTAGATGTTTGAAGCCTATATGGATGATGATGAACCTTTACACTTGATTGATAGCTTGTTATTTCGTTAAAATAGAGAAGCTTTCTCACATGGTGGCGGTGATACCCATCTGTTAGAAAAGGATGGCTATATAAAAGGTATGGAGCTTAGTGCACAAGGATTCTGTTGCTATTGTGTGGCTAATATCTTTTATTGCAGGTTTAGCCTAGGGAGTTTGTGGCATAGAAGTTGAGGCGTCATTGTATGCCAACAACATTGGTGGTGGAAAATGGAATTGAAAATAACTGTTAAAAACAACCCTTGGAATTGATGTACTAACCTGTTTCTAGTTTTATGTTTGCAATTTTGAAATCACAGTTGGTGGAACTGAAAGAGGCAGAGAGCAGAAATCCTAAAGGAATCTGAAAGACTAGAGAAACAAATTGCTGAAGTCCAAGAGCTGAAGGTAACAATGATACTGCGCAATTTCAACTCATGATCCTCTTTCAAGTCTCGAAACTTTATCATATATGTTATATTAAACTTAAATGAAATGATGGTACATATTCATCAAAGAAACATAAAGTAAGTAGAAAAAATATCATTAGTACTTGTTTGACTTTTAACCAACAATAAGAAAAATGTGAGTGGGCTATATCTTGTTTTTATGTTTTGAGAAAGGATTCATTTTTGTATTTGAAATTGAGCCTTAGGCAAGTAAATTGAGCCTTTGTTTATTTTTGGTCTTATTGAAGCATGTCGAGTCGTATGGATAGAGGATGGATGTATTATAAAAGGAATGATAGTCAGGGTCATATGGGATGACAATATTGATGGACTCGTTCGCACAACATGGGACGACGTGCTGGATAGGCGTTGGAAATATATTATGCATGATGTCAGGGAATATGCCATTAAGAAGGCCCGTGATACAGATGTAGTATTTAACGGGTCTAATGATGAGGCTTTGATCCCATTTGGCCAGTCATGGATTCACCAGGACTATTGGTCTGACATGATCACAAAGGTATGTAATATTTATGAATTACATTATGTATAGTTGTATACACACTTCTATTGTATTTTTATAATTAATTTGTTTTATATAGAAATGGAATACAAACAAATGGAAGAAGAAGGTCACGGTTGCAAAACAGAATAGGGAATCAGTGCATGATTCAGTGATGTCCAAGCATACTGGGGTTCCATTTCTATGTCACAACGTAGATGGCGTTTCGTAAGTTGACATAATTTTAATCATGTTTTAGAACTTATTTTGTTTTATTAGTGACTAAATTAATAAATCTATCGAACACCAACAACCATGGAGATGTTTGAAATGAACCATAAGACGAAAGGGAGGGAGTCATCAGGGTCGGGCATCGAACAGTCTGTTACCTCAAGGGATGAAAAATTTGTGGTTAGTAATTACTCTTCCATTAGTTTGCAAGATGAACAAGTCATTTCGAATACTCGTATAGTTTTAGGTTAGCACGTCTTATATGACATTCAAATCAGTTTATTGGCTGCAGTTATCAAGTTCATTTATTATGTTAAATGTTTAAAACAGGTTGTGCATGGATGGAAATGTTAAATTTACAGTTGTTATGCTGCCGTAAATTCAAAAAAATGCTAAACGATTTGTAATTTGTAATTATGTATCGTAGGATGACTATCAACGTGAAATGATTAAGAAGTACAGACCTGACACGAGCACCCATCCACTTGGAGATATTGACGTTTGGGAGCGTTGTACCGGAGGAAGGAAAAGGGGTTAGATGTTTGGCGTTGGTACGAGTATGGACCCGAGCTACCATACTCCCGAGCTACGTGCTAACTGGTTTGTCAAGTGGGTTGAGTACCGGTAGATTATATGCCGGTTCCAGTTTAAGCGAAGTTAAGTTTTTGTTCCTTTTTATTTTTTATTTAATTCAAACATGTCAATTTAATCATTATGCATTTTATTTCTGCTGGTGCAAGAATTAAAAGAGAAACTTCAGAAAATAGAAGAGGAGCGAGCAGTTGAGAGAGAGAACACTCGGCGTGAGGAGGAGAATATACGGTTGGAAAACAGACTAAAAGTTATCGAGGCAATGTTAGCTCGACAATATCCACCACCGCCTTCCGATGACCCCACTTCTCGTGATCCCCCCTTTTCGGCAGGATTTGATAATGGCATGGATTTGATTAGGGGTGTAAACGAGCCGAGCTGAGTCAAGTAGTAGGTTAATCGAGCCGGATTCAAAAAATTAATACTGGGCTCGAGCTCGACTCGAGCTCGATTAACTTTTCAATGTAGGGTCGAGCTCGAGCTCGAATATTTTTTGAGTTATCGAGCTCGATGCTCGTTTATGGGTTCGAACTCGTAATCGATTAACTCGTTTATCGGCTTGAGCTCGATATTTTATATATTTTTTTTTGTATGAGTAATAAAGATATGAGCATGTTTGGCTCGAAAAAGAGTATATGCTCGAATGGCTCAGCTCGGCTCGACTCGAAAAATTGAATCGAGTTTTCGAACGAGCTGAGTCGAACATTGGTGTTATAAAGCTCGGCTTGATAAGTTAAACGAGTTCTATTTTCTGTTCGAGATCGACTCGAGCTCGAGAATAATTAAGCTCGAGCTCGAGAATAATTAAGCTCGAGTAGCTCGTTAAAAGCTCGAATCGTTTACACCCCTAGATTTGATATATGTATCGCTTGTGATTCCCTTTTCCCGGTAGTATCTGACGATGTCATAGATTTGATATATGTAGGATTTTTATGGATATATGTATGGATTTGCACGGATATATGTACGGATTTTTATGTGAATTTTTAGAATATGTATGGATTTTGACGTTGTATGCAGTATTATAATATATATAAACAAATTAAAATGTAGCAAATATGGTTTTTTTTAAATGTAATAAAAATTAAAAAAACCGACGGCTTACCGACGGGGAGACCGTCAGTAAAATTAAACAGTTTTTTTTATAAACAGTCGGTAAGACGTCAGTAATATTAGTCGTCGGCAACTGGAACAGTCGGAAAACCATCACTTATGTACCCGTTGGAAAACCGTCAGTAACCAGAACAGCCGGAAAGCCGTCGCTAATGTACCCCGTCGGAAAACCGTCGGTAACCGGAACCGTCGGTAAGCCGTCGATAGTTGTCGTCAGAAAACCATCGCTAAATATTACCGACGAGCTTTTAACCAAAGGCCATTTCCTGTCGAAAAACCGTCGCTAAAGCCATTTTCCGATAGTTTACCGACTGTTTCAGCTGTCGGTAATACGATTAATTTTAGTAGTGAAATTAATTAAGGTATTTATTCATGAATTTATTTTTTAATTTTCATGATTTAAGCATGATTAATTTTTTATTTATTTACTTATTATTTTTACAACATTAAAATAAATGTGATTTAGTTTTTCATTTTAAATATTTATTTTTATTGAATTAGTTTATTTAAGATTTTTTTACAATTTTTGTCAAAAATCACATGTGATATCGACAATTAATCGACATTTTTTTCCTAAAAAAGATTTGCTAATTTTCATCAATGTATCATATGTAACTAGTCATTTACCCGCGCAATGCGGCGGGATATAAATTTGAATAAAACTAAGAAATAAATCGTGCGATATCCCATAGAACGTCACATAGATGTGTAAATCAGATAAGTTGAATAGAAAATTTTTGGACTTTTTTCAATAAAATAATATTATGTTTGAGCTCGACTTGAATGATATTTTAATGATAATGCTCAAGCTTGATTGTTTTTTACAATGTATGAGCTCAAGTTTAATTTTCGTTTACATTTTTCAATGTTTAAATTTAATAAGCTCATCATCTACTCAAATTCAAGATCAATTTTCAAGTTCAAAAAGACATGTGACCAATTTAAATGTGTCCAGAAGATGAAAGCCAACGATGCCTTCCGTTATTAAAAAACATATACCATGCCATGACGAAATCTAATAAAAATCAAGTAAAAGTAATAGTTTTATTGAAAGCTTCCAAAACTGAAACATTGTATTATTTGTACATCATATTCTACCACACATCTGAATGAATGCCTCATGAACTGAAACATGATCTTTGTAATTGCTTCAGAAGTTGTTTCTCAACCATGCATCTCCCCCGTTTTAACTGGTTGCTGATGGAAAAATGCAAAAGAAACAGAAGCTAAACGTGATCTCTGTTTGTGTTTGTTGCAGCTGTACATACACACAAAATTTTCAAGCAAACCACAACAACATATAGATAAAGTGAATCCCAAATTCCCAATTATATACCAGCTTGACAACACCGACAACACCGGTAATAGAAGTTAACCAAATAAAGCTCTCCAAAGATCAACTACCAATCGTCTACCGGTCACATTAGACACAAATCAATACTTAAACTTGTCGTTTCATCTTTCCTCTCGATTTGAAATCCTTCCTCTGCCACAATTATCAAATTTGAGTAATCTCATATTCAACAACAATATACAGGAATAGAGAACACAAAAAATTTCACATAACATAAGAAAACACATATACATAGATTCTCGGTTCATCCATCTCATGTCAAGTGCAGCTTAAATGGAGCCTTAAGCAGTGCAACATAAATACTTTTTTTACAACAATGGTAAACAGAAAAACTGTTTTAAGATCATGGGAATGAAGATCCTTACAAAGGTTCCATAAATAATGGGAAATGAAGATCGGTAGAGTTAATTTTTACACATAAACTTCTTCCTGAAAGATTCACCAATAAATTCTTCTTAGTGTTTCATCAAGAAAATGAGTGTGAAACCTGCATGACCAATAAATTCTTCTTAGTGTTTCATCAAGAAAAGAGTAATGGGAATATAGTGCAAAAGATAAAGCAAGAGACAGTTTTGGATCCAAAGCCAAAATAACTTTAACCCAATAAGCACATTATGACCCAAAAATAATGAACCCATAACCAGATTAACATCATAACCCTTTGAATCTCTTCTCCCATAAGCACGCCAAAGATATACACTATATAGATATGTGTGTGTATATGTATATAGAGTCAGGTTCAGCGGAAAACCTCAAAAAAAAGGGAAAATTGAGGAACACCTTGCCACCTTGGTAGCCCTTGATCTGGACGGTATGCACATGTGCATACAAGTAATTTGTAACATGCACAAGTGCATAAAAACCAAAAAAACAACTTAATTTACTTGTCATCCAAATCAAGGCCTACCACGGTGGTCCTCAATTTTCCATTTTTTTAAAGTTTTCCCTTGAACCTCCCTCTCTCTCTCTCTCTCTCTCTCTATATATATATATATATATATATATATATATATATATATATATACTCTATATATATGTGTGTGTGTGTGGTTTTACACTCCTAGTTCCTACAAAGGTGAATCCAAAAGGAACAATATATATATATATACTCTGTATATGTGTGTGTGTGTGGTTTTACACTGCTACAAAGGTGAATCCAATATATATATATATATATATATATATATATATATATATATATATGTGTGTGTGTGTGTGTGTGTGTGTGTGTGGTTTTATACTTTTACAGTAGTCTATGTGCTACAAAGGTGAATCTAAAAGGAACAATATATATATATATATATATATATATATGTATGTATATATATATATGTATGTATATATATATACCTGGTGCTATAATCATAGAATTCATCTAATTCACCTTCTTCCTCTTCATCCCATGCATCACCATAGTGCAGTCTGCAATGACTTTTTGCCACCATATGATTCCTAACTGCTTCAAGACTCTCGAATGGCCGACAAATATGTTTGCAATACAAGCATGTGTAATCACGTTTAACCTGTAAAAAATACCATTATATATATATATATATATATATATATATATATATATATATATATATTTATAGTAAGACAAGTGTTGTATAGTAACCTCTTGGGAATAACATGAACACAAATAATCACCATGGTTTGGAATTTAATTTTGAGAAAAGAATTGAAATAAGTATATTAATTACCTTAAGTTGGAGATGGGTAAAAAGGCCAATTGGATCTTTGAGATACTCAACATCAGGTATGAAGAAACCATGATGTTTGTGCATATGAATCATGCATTTTTCAATACGTTTATGCTTTTTGTCACACATAAAACAACAAGTTGGATCTGGTTGAAAGATAGCAAATTATGGTTTTGATCATCAACCTCCTCCTGATCACCCCATTCATGATCAATTTTAAAATCCCGTTGAAGTGGAGAATTTAGAGGTTAGTTTTGTGTTGTGATTCTGAATGTGTGGCTAAAAAAACTGCTTCTGTCACTCCTAGAACCCCTGCCATCTGATATTAATTTCAAACAAATCCCAACCCATTAATTAATTACAACAAGTTGTAACATCAATTGATATCATCATAAATCACATGTTGGCATTAACAATTTATTATATATAAGTATCATAATTATTAAATGGTTTCTTGAAAAGTAAAGATTTAAATCTTTCCAAAGACGGTGTCAAGTTTCAACAAAAGACCATGAAAAAACCTAGAGGGCGGGAAGTATCAGCCAATGTTGATAAACCTAAAAATGGGGTAAAATACCCAGATATATGATGTTGACAAAAATTAAAAAATAAAATAAAATAGTTCATGATCACACCCTGATCACAAGATATATAAGTTTGTAGGAAACATCAAACACCTATTCACATTTATTCATTGTATCCTTAATAATTTAATTAAGCCAAATGGGCTCATCATAAGAAATGGAGCCAAAATATACCTGAAGGGAATGATTCAATCCAAGCACTTAATGGGTTTTCTTGATCGGGCTTTACATATTGATTATTAGTGCTTTCATAAGATATTCCTCTTGTTCTTCATTCCAAACAGACCTAACTCAAATCACCGTCCCCATTCTCGATCTATCTCTCTTTTTGCCCCTGAGATTAATATGTAAATAGTTAGCATCTTCTTCACCGAGGAACCCCAACAATAAACAAACAAAATTGATTGAAAAATCACAACAAACAAAACTTACATAGTTAACATCTTCTTCACTGCAAAACTCCACAAAGCCATAGCCTTGGTAGAGGTTAGTGACTATCTTTAGGAACATGAACGTTCACATTAGTACAAATATTTAGTAATACATGATGTTGTATGATAATCTCAAATTTACTTTCAGATTCTGTTGAAGTTGGAAGAATCAAATCTGGACTCTAATCAGTGAAAATCAAAGTTGGACTCTAGTCATGGTTTATTAATAGGAAAAAAGATGAAAACCCTATAAGATGTGGTTGCGTTTGGGCTTTGATTTCATCAATCCGCCTATTATTTCAAGATTGATTACTTCGTATAGAGCAGTCAGTGGTCGATCAATTGCCCTGTTCTGCGAAATCAATATTGGAATCGGTAGAGGAAAACAACACATAGAAAGAAATCAACAAACATAATATTGAACCTGTAGGGGAAATCAACACATAGAAAGAAATCAACACACAAAAATGAAGATGAAAAACAAAAACATTTACCTCGATTGCAATCGGTAGAGAAGGGATGAATCGATCGAGTGAATTAGTAAAGGAGCGATGAAAGAAATTACCCTATATATCTTTTTGAATCAGTAATCACCATACCGGAGTTCGAATCGTCATTTTGGGGAATCGTCACTTGGGGAACGATGAGAACGTGAAATGCTATGAGAGCAGAGAGCGGATATGCCGTGCGAGCGTCTTGAAATCGATTTCTTAGCAGCGGATCGTTGCCTTAGGAGAAGGAATCGACATTTTGGGAGTTGGAATCGATATCTTGGGAACAGATTAGGGGTCAGCAGATACTTGTTTAGGAAGCATCTGATTTTTAATAATAAGTTGTATATGGTGCAAAAAAACATGTAAAGTTGAAAATTAAGTAAATATGCATTAAAGAGTAGTACATGTAGCTTAAACGGTTGTATTTAAGAAAAGTAAGCCAAATGCTTTAAAAAGTAGTATAGATATTAACATAGTAGAAAAGAAATGTAAGTTATTTGCAACATTACAAGTGATATGGTAAATTATGAATTATGTTTTAAAGTAAATATGATCTTATACATTTCTAAATTTGTTTTACTACACATCACATTTGATTCTGTTTTCACTATTTTTCTTTTTCAATATTTAAATCACATATGATTTGGAAAACATTTTGAAACAAAGTTAATTCATTATGAATCACATGTGATTTTGATGAAAAATTATGAATTACGTTTTAAAGTACGTGTGATCTTATACGTTTTTATGTGTTTTGCTATACATCACATATGGTTCTGTTTTCATTATTTCTCTTTTCAATGTTTAATTTAAATTGTTGTTTTTCAAATTTTAAATCAGATATGATTAGGAAAATATTTTGAAAAAATATTAATTCTTTAAATGAAAATTAAATACACTTATTGTATATGAATTAAATATAAAAAATTTATTAAAAAAATTTAAATCATATTAAATTATGGTAAAAGTAGGATCTTAAATAAATACCTAAAATACCTCTTATATAACACTAAATTACTTTTATATCTTATTTGTTTATTTTTAAAATTAGTTATTTAAGGTATTATCTAATGAAATGTTTGGCTTATAATTATTATTTTAATTTTTTAAATAGGTATCATTCTTGCATGATCCTCCTTCTCTCTCTCTCTCTCTCTCTCTCTCTCTCTCTCTATATATATATATATATATATATATATATATATATATATATATATATATAGACTTAAGATCATGTGAGACCAGACTATTTTCGTGAGACCACATAAATAACACTAAACCTTCACAATAAAAGACTATGAAGGTATTGTAAGGGTAAACCTTCACAGTGTTTTTGTTGTGAATGTTTGCTGTTTTTCGTTCCTTCACAATGAATTACTGTGAAGTTTTTTTAGTGTTATTTTCTGTTCTCACCGGTCTCACGAAAACAGGTTGGTCTCACGTGAACCCAACTCTATCTATCTATCTATCTATATCTATATATATATATATATATAGGGTCCGTTTCTTTTGCAAACCACCTATTTTTTGCAAACTATACACACCAAAATCCACCAATCTTGTAATTTCATTTTTTTATTTCTCTTTTTTTTCTACATTTAATCTATAAAGGGTATTTTAGGGTTTTTAACATATTTTTATTTTATTTTTTAAATATATTATTTATTATAAATATTATTTAATTTATTTTTAGGGTCTCTATCTTCCTGAAAACACAAAACTTCATGAAAAATGTAGATCTTCATGATAACCAAGAACTTCATGAAAACCCCAGTCAAATCTTCATGAAAAACCCAGAAAAATCTTCATAAAAAACCCAAATCTACATCAAAACCCAGATCTTCAAGCAACCTAGAACTTCATGAAACCCAGATCTTTATCAAAACCCAGATCTTCAAGCAACTTCCAACTTCATGATACCCAGATCTTCATGAAACCCAGAAACATAAAAGTTGATAAATGAAACCGAAAAAAACATAAACCCAGATTCATGAAACAGATATGAAACAATATATGTAGGCTAGTAAAAAAACTTGTTTCCGTGCATGAAGATCGAGGAAACAAAAACAATAAAAAAATCTCTCTCACCTTCATCCATCTTCGAACCCCACAAAGAAACGATATGAACAAAATCTAATCATCGGCGGTATCTCTTTCGATCACCGACGTTGATTCTATGTCAATAGTTTTGGGGTTTGGTCGGAGGAGAAACTGATAGGGTGCCACGGAGAAGAAACAACCACCCACATTCATTTGAGGAGAGAGAAAAAAGTAATACCCACATTCATTTGAGGAGAGAGAAATTGATTGGGTGTCGTTGAGAGGAAACATCTGCCCACATTCATTTGAGGAGAGAGAAAAAAGTAATACCTAGATTGCCCTTTTCTCTAAACTCTATAACATAACCCTAGAATGTCCACTAAATTACAATCATGCCACCGTTTTTTTCATGACTGTGGATCAAATGATTTAAGGGCTGAGATTGAGTTTGTATAGTTTGCACAAAATAGGTGTTTTGCAATATATATATATATATATATATATATATATATATAGATAGAGAGAGAGAGAGAGAGAGAGAGAGAGAGAGTATTCTTGTTTGAACCCGACTCTCTCTTTCTATATATATATATATATATATATAGTCGGGTTCAAACAAGAATGCTACCTATTTAAAAGAATAAGAGAATAATTATGAGTCAATCATTTCATTAAATAATACCTTAAATAAAATTTCTTAAAAATCACCCTAAAGGGCATATGTGTCATTTATCGTATACATATTATATATGAAAACTAATTTATTTCTATATAGATTATGTAATAAATTTAATTAAGGCATTTATTCATGATTTTTTTTAATTTTCATTATTTATGCATGACTAATTTTTTATTTATTTACTTATCATTAAAATAAGTGTGATTTAGTTTTTCATTTTAAATATTTATTTTTATTGAATTAGTTTATTTAATAATTTCTTTACAATTTTCGTCAAAATTCACATGTGATATCAATAATTAATCAAAAAAAACAAATCTTAAAAAGATTCGCTAATTTTCATCAATGTATCATATGTGATATTGATTATAATAGAAAATAAATGTAAGTTATTTGCAACATTACAAGTGATATGTGTCAATTATGAATTACGTTTTGAAATACACGTGATTTTATACATTTTAAATTTGTTTTGCTACACATCACATATGATTTTGTTTTCACTATTTTTATTTTTCAATTTTAATTTGAATCATTGTTTAGCAAATTTTAAATCACATATAATTAGGAAAACATTTTGAAACAAAGTTAATTCATTATGAATCACATGTGATTTTGATAAAAAAAATTATGAATTACGTTTTGAAGTACATGTGATCTTATACAATTTTTTTATGTGTTTTGCTACACATCACATATGATTCTGTTTTCTTTAATTTTCTTTTCAAATTTAATTTAAATTATTGTTTTTCAAATTTTAAATCATATATGATTAGGAAAATATTTTTAAAAAAAGTTAATTCATTGTGAATCACACGTGATTTTGATAAAATTATAAATTTTTAAATATTTCTTTAAATAAAAAAATGGAATTCTTTAAATGACAATTAAATACGCTTATTTTAAATGAATTAAATATAAAAACTTTATTAATTTATTTTAAATCATATTAAATTCACAAATATGGTAAAAGTAAAATCTTAAATAAATACCTAAAACAACTTTTATATAACTAAATTACTTTTATACCATTATTTATTTATTTTTAGAATTAATTATTTAAGGTATTATCAAATAAACTGATTGGCTCACAATTATTCTCTTATTTTTTTAAATAGATATCAATCTCGTATGATCTAACCCGCAATGTCGAAAAGTCGTGGCTAGGTTAGTGTTATTTATCGTATATTATTCGTCAACTTTATGTATATTAGTAACCCACCAATCCAACCCAACCCGCTCTAACCCGCAAGGGTTGGGTTGAGTTATACTTTTGAATGTGTTGGGTTGGGTTTGATTTTTCAAACCGCCATAATTGGGCTGGGTTGTAAAAATGTCAAAAACCTCCTAACCCAACCCACGTACACCCCTACTTGTAACATATGTAAAATTCAGTAAGTAAAAGTGGCCCTAGGTCCACGTGGGGGTTTAAAAGTATAAATTTTGTGTACGGAGGACTTACTTTAGATCTCTAAAAGCGTCGAAAATGTTTCAGGCGATAAAAGTTGACTTTTGGACTTCAGTACGGGTTGGGCGATACTGCCCCGCGATAGTGACATGGTCACTATCGCCGTGTCATAGTCACCGAGGGCCAAAGCCTCTTGGTACACATTCGGCAAGAGTGTCTCGCGATTGTGACATTGGTCACTTCCGCTTGGCACAATCGCGGGGAGCTGGGAGCTCACGGTACAAAACCGACGAGAGTGACTCGCAATTGTGACCATGTCACTTTCGCTTGGCACAATCGCCCTCGGCGTCTAGGAGCATAAAAACGAGCTTTTTAGCTCTTTTCTCATTTGTTACCACTCCTTTGCATTCTCTCTCTCTCAAGAACCTACCCACACCATCTATTTCGATCTGAAGACTTTGAAAGCTTAGATTTGGAATTCTAAGGTGGACCTTCACATTTTAGATAGGATTTGGAAACAAAGGTGGGGGAGCTATTCATATTGTTCTCAGTTTCAAGGGTTTTAAGTTTATAGGGTTAGCGATTCCGGCTTCATGCAGGCGAGTTGCAGCCTGCAATCCGAACTAAGGACGGGTTTCAAACCCTCTCCAAACCCTTTTTCATTCTTTTGGTGATTTGGAGCTTGAAGTCCGAATTTGTGGCCCTAGAAGTGTATTGTTGGATTCAAGAGTTGAGGTTAAGGTAATCCTCTCATCCTTGTACTAAAAAAAATTAGGGTTTTGTGTTCCTCTCCTTCTCTTCCATTTTGTTGGAACTTAGTATAACCTAGAAATATTTTTGGATAAGGATCTTTGTAGAGAGCTTGAAGCTAAGAGCTAGAAGGTTTCAAGTCTTCATCCATGGAGCTCAAGCTTTGGGAGTAAAAACGTAGATTTAGTTTAAATCTAGTAAGATGAGTTCTAGTTTCTTTACAAAACTATATACATGTCAAAATATAAATATTTTGAGTTTGGAACATAAATTCGTATGCTCACTTTACATTTGATGAGCGATTATTTGGATATTTGAGCATATTTGAATTATCAAATATTTATAAATGATTTATGATATGTTATTAGGCGTTTTGGCCACCAAAAAGGGGTTTGAACCACTAAGTAAGACTTCTCAGATATTTGGAGAATTTGGAAAACATATTGCGTTGGTTTGTAAATACGTGCAAATTGGGTTACAAAATGGTTTTAATGAAATTATAGTATGAGTTGGGGTATTTATGGATTGTTATTGAGTTGTGGTTTATTTTGGGATTTTACCCAACTTATGAGTTCTGAATATTGGAATTTTAAGCTCTTTTACTTTAAAAGTGTGAATTATTGGAAATGGTCATTCTTTGACCTTATGTATTATTTGGGAAAATGTGAACCTTACGGTTCGAGCCTTTGGCCAACTATACTTTGATAAAATACCAATTTTTGGGAAAGTTGTACTCCGACTTATATAGCCATATTGGCTTTATTATTATTATTATTAGATTTTTTAAAAAATCTTTTTTCTCTAAAATCATTAGATTTAAAATCTTTTTTCTCAAGATTTTTATTTTCAAATCTTTTCTTATGGAAGCGTTTTTTATAATGACGAAAATCAGCTTCCATATTATTTTTATGAAAATTATTTTTAGGTTTCTTATAAGGAACCTCCATACCAAACTGGTCACAAAAATCTCCTAGCTGTTTTCTTTCCAAAAGATTTTGTTTCTTTATTTGATGATTTAATTTTAAATCATTGCACAAAGAAAGACCTTCAGCAACACAAGTGCTGATTAATTGACCATAAGTATAATGATCATAGTTAACAGATATGTTATCCTTTTTGAGAGTTTTTCTAATTTTCTCAGCAAAAAGATGAGGAAGACCATCAATAAATTTGGCTTTCCAATGGCTGTTATTACAGTCTTTGAGCTCAAAGATTCTAGAAAGAAATGTATCTTTGTACCATCTGAACTCAGTTAAAGTTTTACATCTCAGATTACTAATAAGAGTTCGAATATTCTCACTATCATCAGAAAATCTACCAGTAAAATGCTCAATAATAGTAAGAATAAGAGGATAAACAACATTTGTTGTTACCTCACCACCATCTTCGGTTTTAACAGAACTATAAATTTGTTCTTTTTGGTCCTGAGGGATGTAATTATCCCACCAACCTTTTAGCTGACAAGTAAAACCGGCGATAATCATTTTGGCAATATTTTTATCAGTATTACCAGTGGTTTTACAAACAGTGCTATACATAAGCATGCGATGAGCCATATTATAAATATGCTTATCAGTGAAGCCATCAAGACTCCATTCGTAGATACATTTACCATTATAACTATTATTATAATGTACTCCTGTTCTTCATGAAGAACATCCATGGGAGTAGGACGACCATAATAATACTTATTCAAAGTAGGTTTGCTAGGCCATTTCATTTTATGTATTTGATCAAAATCTTGATTATTATGATTAGTACTTTGACTAATATTGGAATCATCTGAGTCATTATCCTTATCAAGAATAGACACAGAAGGCTTAGAGATATAAAGACTGGCTAACTTAACATCAAGTTGGTCCATAAAATTCTCAGAATTGTTTTTCAACTTAAAATCTTTGATTTCAGGGGGAGGCTGAATAAAACTTGAAGTGAGAATAATTTTTTTAGAAGAAGAGGGATCAATATTATCAATTTTCTTCTGATTTTGTTCAATTTGACAAATTTTTTGATATATAGAAGAAATATGATCCTCCAAAGACGAAATTTGTTCCCCAAGAATACGAACTAATAAATTAGAATAATTTTGTTTTTCTAATAATTCATTTATATGAGATGAAGTAATAGAAAGAGTATCATCTTTGATAAGTTTCTAAAAAGCCGAAAACTTAATAATCGAATCATTTTTTTTATTTGAAAGGGCATTTGAGGAGGATAAACAGTAGTCCTGATTTCCCCTGTCATCATTTGATAATCTCTTTCAATAACACTAATATTATGCTTAATATTTATAAACCAAGGGATAAATGAAAAAACTTCATTCTCCTTTTCACAGAATTTATAAAATTCTTCAGAAAAGCCTTTAATTTCCTCATAAACAAAACTATCAGTATACCAAGTTCTAAAAGGAATCCATTTAATATCACCATAATAATCATTACAAACAACCTGTGTCTAGCAGGTGATCCCGTGGAAAAGTCAATTTTGCCATTTTCCAAAAGCCAATTTCTTTTAGTTGTATTAATCATGGAATCATATACTAAAATCAGACATAGTCTCAATTTGTTTATTTTTAGGTTCTCTGGTATTATTATGAACAATACCATTTCTGTGAACTTTAAGATCATTGACATGATCTTCCAAAGAAGATCCTTGTCCTTCATCCTCTCTAGGAGAAGAAAAAGTCTCATTATCTCTTATATAAGAGGTAGAAGCTCTAGACGGTTGAGGCTGATCAACCATATAACCAAAAGGAGAAATATGACTATGAGCCAAAGAATTGGATCTTAAGAGAGATCCTTTTCCAGAGCAAATTCTTCTCTGAATATCATTGAATTGTATATTAACAATTCCTTCATTGGTTTGAGTGATATTACTAAAATCACTCTGAATAATAGGATTTTTAGGAATATTCCTAGTCAATGTGAAGGAGATAAATTTCCCAGAAAATTGGACTTTGACTAGGAATATTCCTAAAAATCCTATTATTCAGAGTGATTTTAGTAATATCACTCAAACCAATGAAGGAATTGTTAATATACAATTCAATGATATTCAGAGAAGAATTTGCTCTGGAAAAGGATCTCTCTTAAGATCCAATTCTTTGGCTCATAGTCATATTTCTCCTTTTGGTTATATGGTTGATCAGCCTCAACCGTCTAGAGCTTCTACCTCTTATATAAGAGATAATGAGACTTATTCTTCTCCTAGAGAGGATGAAGGACAAGGATCTTCTTTGGAAGATCATGTCAATGATCTTAAAGTTCACAGAAATGGTATTGTTCATAATAATACCAGAGAACCTAAAAATAAACAAATTGAGACTATGTCTGATAAAAATATTGCCAAAATGATTATCGCCGGTTTTACTTGTCAGCTAAAAGGTTGGTGGGATAATTACATCCCTCAGGACCAAAAAGAACAAATTTATAGTTCTGTTAAAACCAAAGATGGTGGTGAGGTAACAACAAATGTTGTTTATCCTCTTATTCTTACTATTATTGAGCATTTTACTGGTAGATTTTCTGATGATAGTGAGAATATTCGAACTCTTATTAGTAATCTGAGATGTAAAACTTTAACTGAGTTCAGATGGTACAAAGATACCTTTCTTTCTAGAATCTTTGAGCTCAAAGACTGTAATAACAACCATTGGAAAAGCCAAATTTATTGATGGTCTTCCTCATCTTTTTGCTGAGAAAATTAGAAAAACTCTCAAAAAGGATAACATATCTGTTAACTATGATCATTATACTTATGGTCAATTAATCAGCACTTGTGTTGCTGAAGGTCTTTCTTTGTGCAATGATTTAAAATTAAATCATCAAATAAAGAAACAAAATCTTTTGGAAAGAAAACAACTAGGAGATTTTTGTGACCAGTTTGGTATGGAGGTTCCTTATAAGAAACCTAAAAATAATTTTCATAAAAATAATATGGAAGCTGATTTCCGTCATTATAAAAACGCTTCCATAAGAAAAGATTTGAAAATAAAAATCTTGAGAAAAAAGATTTTAAATCAAATGATTTTAGAGAAAAAAGATTTTTTAAAAAATCTAATAACTTTAAAAGAAATAAAATCATTTGTCAAAATTGTGGTAAGATTGGTCATTCTTCAACAAATTGTTGGACCAAGAAGAAGATAAATAGTTTGAATATTGACCAAACTATTAAAGACTCTCTTTTAAACATTTTTCTAAATTATAATGAGGAAAATCAGAGTAACACTAATAGTGATCCTGATTTACATGATAGTGAGTCTATTATTTCTTCTAGCACTGAGAATTCTTCTTCTAATTGTGATGTTTGTGCTATAGGAAAACCTTGTGCAGATTGTTCTAAAGATATTAATAATATCAATAAAGAAAATGAAGAAGAAGAGTTTTATAAACTCTATTCTCAATTTCAAGATTTAAACATAAATGTTTTATCAAATGATTATGTTTTAAAGCTTTTAAAGAAAACCAAAGATCCAGTTATTTGTGCTGAGATTTTAGAAAACATTGATGTTGATAATTCATCTAAAAGTATTACTAGTACTTCTAATAATATTGACTATTCTATGAAAGAAGTAAATAGACTTCTTCAAAATAAACATTTTAAAGGAAAAGAGATTTCTATCCAAGACCTTAATAAAGAGGTGGATATTTTAAAAGAAGAGATTAGGTTTTTAAAAGCTGATAATCTTCTTCTTCATAAACATATTTCTTTAATTCTTGATAAGAAAGATTCAGAAGAATTTGAAAATATTAATAATTTTCAAGAACCTTCCTCTAAAAAACCACCTGATGAGGCGGTTCTTTCCACTCTTAGCAAGATTATATCCCAGAAATGGTTTACTAAAATAACTCTTCTCATAGGAGGGCATTTTAAAAAGGATTTTACTGCCATGATTGATAGTGGTGCTGACTTAAATGTCATACAAGAGGGTCTTATTCCTAGTAGGTATTTTGAAAAAACCTCTTGTTCTCTTTCCCATGCTGGAGGAGGTCCTTTAAATATCAGGTATAAGCTTTCAAATGCAAAGATTTGCAATCAAGCTAGTTGTATTTCTACTAGTTTCCTCTTAGCCAAAGATATTTGTCATGAAATAATTTTGGGCTTACCTTTTTTATATAATATATATCCTATAATTAGGATTGATGAAGTCGGTCTTACAGGTACTTATAATAACAAGTTTATTAGATTTGACTTTATAAACAAACCTATTAAAAGATTTTTAGATAATCTTCAAGAAAAAATAGATAGAAAGACTTTTCATTTATATTCTCTTAAAGATGAAATAAATATTTTAACTATTGAGGAAAAGATCTCTAATCCTCGATTACAAACTAAGATTGATTTCATTCATAATGATTTTTCTCTAAAAAATTGTAATGAACATCCTAATGCTTTCTGGAATAGAAAAAAGCATATTGTTTCTCTTCCTTATGAAGAAGGATTCAATGAATCCAACATTCCGACTAAGGCTAGACCTTGTCAAATGAATTCTGATTATATTGTTTTATGTAAAAATGAGATTTCTAATCTCATTGCTAAGGGTCTTATTCGTCCCTCTCAGTCACCTTGGTCTTGTACTGCTTTTTATGTTAATAAACAGTCAGAACAAGAAAGAGGCGTTCCTAGGCTTGTAATTAATTATAAGCCTCTTAATAAAGTTTTAAAATGGATTAGGCATCCTATTCCAAACAAGAAAGATCTTCTTGATAGGCTCTTTCAAGCCTTAATCTTTTCCAAATTTGATTTAAAATAAGGTTATTGGCAAATACAGATTTCTGAATCTGATATTTATAAAACTGCTTTCAATGTTCCCATGGGACATTATGAATGGAAAGTCATGCCATTTGGTTTAAAGAATGCCCCTTCAGAATTCCAACAAATTATGAATGACATTTTTTTATCCTTATAGCAATTTTATTATTGTCTATATTGATGATATTCTTGTCTTTTCTAAAGATATTGAAAGTCATTTTAAACACTTAAATATCTTTAAAACTTTAGTGATTCAAAATGGTCTAGTTATTTCTAAACCAAAAATGTCTTTATTTAAGACTAAAATCAGATTTTTAGGCCATGACATTGAAAAAGGAACTATTATTCCTATTCAAAGAAGTCTCGAATTTGGAGATAAATTTCCTGATAAAATCCTAGACAGGACCCAACTTCAAAGGTTTTTGGGTAGCCTAAATTATATTTCGGCTTATATTAAAAACCTCAGTAATTATACTTCTATTCTTTATAATCGTCTTAAAAAAGATTCTGGTAATTGGACAGATGATCATACTCTTGCTGTTCAAGAAATTAAGAAAAAGGTTAAAAACCTTCCTTGTCTCATGCTTCCCAATCCTATTTGGGAAAAGATTGTTGAGACCGATGCTTCTAACATAGGTTATGGGGGCATTTTAAAACAGATTGATCCTAGTTCTAAGCAAGAGTACCTTATTAGATTTTATTCTGGAAAATGGAAAGGTGCTCAGCTTAACTATTCTACTGTTGTTAAAGAACATTTTGCTATTGTCAAATGTGTCTTAAAATTTCAAGATGATTTATATAATCAAAAGTTTATAATCAAAACTGATTGTAGTTTTGCTCAATTTATGTTTAGCAGAGATTTTAAACATGATGTTTCAAAACAAATGTTTGCCAGATGGCAAGCTCATCTTGCTCCTTTTGATTTTATAATTCAACATATTAAAGGTGTTGATAACCATCTTCCTGATTTTTTAACTCATGAATATTTATCATAATTTCAGGTATGAGCTCTAATTACAGCTCCTACTCCTCTTATAGAGGAAGTGGAAGTTCCTCAGGAAGAGGAAGAGGTAGCAATTTCTCTAATAGAGGAAGGGATAACGTTGTTATTTCCCAGATGGGTAAACAGAAGCTTATAGCTTCAGACTTGTCTCATGACAAAGATCAGTTAAAAGGCTTCATGGATAATATCCCTAAAGATCATCCTCTAGCCAAGGAATACCTTAATTATATTAAGGAAAAGGAAGCAGAGTCTTCTTCAGCAGCTGCATCAGCTAATTCCTATGCCAATATTAGCAAGGAATATTCTTCTAATTGTTGTTGTCGTCGTCGTCGTCGTCGTCGTCGTCGTTGTTGTTGTTGTTGTTGTTGTTTCCAAACGTCTTATGATGCTTTATGGCTTGATTGATACTCAAATGAGTTCTATATGACGTTATCCGGTTTTAAATGGCTCAATGTGGAGCTTTATATGTAAAATGAAATTATTGCGTTAGTTTTGATTGTTACATGTTTGAGGGCGTTAGTCATTCAATTGAGGCATGTAATGTTTTAGACTGTAATACATTGGATCCATAGGCATTGGAGTCTGTTTATTCAACGTGGAGTTTTGATGTCCATGATTGAGTCTAGTGAGTGGTCCCCAAGTCATGTTTTATTTAAAGCTTGTGGTGGTGCTCATGAGAGCTGTATATGGAGCTAAGTTTTGCGGTGGTGCCAATGGTGAGCCGGATATAGGGACTAGTGACTTTTGTGGTGAGACTCATCTAGAGGTCGAGTAGACACTAGGGTCATTTGTGTATATTGCGGTGGTGCTCAAAGGAGTCGTATACGGGGATCCATGGCCCGAAGTGAATCTCGTGAACGTTGATAAGTGATTTAACTTTGTATTCCTGCCACATTTGATGGAATCGGGTCTCCCCCATCACCGAAATGTGTTATTTTCGGATTCTCTTACCCATACTTTCAGTGTTGAAACGTACATCTTTATTTATACAAATAGTATTTTAGTGAAGTTCATCGTGTGTGTGTTTTGGGAAATTTTGATGTTGGATATTTATTTAAAATGGGTGTTTGGTATCAGAAGTAACATGATTTGAAAATGAAGCCTTTTTATAACTTATGTTTCAGGGATGGTCGTGTTTAGAGTAACATATTCGTTCTAAATGTTTTATGATTTATATGATAAAAACTACTTTAACTTACTAGGCGTTAAGCCTAACACTTTTTCTTATCGACATGTATATCAGGTCTTAGATGGATCTGAGCGGCGCACGAAGCTTGGTAGAAGTTCTGGTAGGATGGCTTTAGAGGCGTCATCCGGTTTTGGGAAAGATAATAGATTTGTAGTTCTAGTAATACCCGACTTATTCTATCTGAGATTAGATAGTTCAGTTATGCATGCTCTAGTAATCTTTTTCTTGTAAACTTTAGATATTTGTATCTTATATTTTAAGGATTTTTGGAAGTTTTATTTTGTCTGCTATTTTTCAAAATTTTAGGGGTGTTACAGAACCTAACCTGGTATATGTTAGTATTTGTATTTGTTTATGTCGAGGTGGGTTCATACGAGAAAAATATCTATTTAAGGAAACACGAAAACAACGAATCACATACAAAATCATATATGGTTCACGTACAAAATCATATATGATTGCAGGTGACTTAAGTCGCGACCAAAGTCACATGTGTCCATTTTTTTGGCCATTAATGCCTAATCATATATGATTTGCTATCCTCGCGTTTTCTTAAGGAATTAGCGTTATTGTTTGAACCTTTCTCTGTTTATGTAAGTGTATATGTGTGTATTGTACGTGTATATGTATATGCACGGGCAGACGTACGAAGTCCCTAACAGGGTTTTGTGCACCCGCTAACCTATTTTCACAAGTAGGGATGCTCAAAAACCTAACCAACCCAATCAAACGGGTCAACCCAATCCAAAAAAACCCAAAAAACACACAACCTTAGGTAACACGACACATAGTTGATACAAAATCAGGCTTAACTGCATCTATTAGGTTGAAATTGAGTTAGGGTAATTTGAACCCAACCCAACCCGATGAACCCAATGCCTTTCTATACTATGATTTTAATATGATTGTTAAGTCCTTGATTAACATATGTATATTAGTGATTGTTCTAGATCCAAGCTATAATCAATCACACACACTAACTGTAGAAACCATCATGAATCAATTATCTTTTTATTACAATGATCTCTAAGTCACAAGTAGTACAAGGTGCCACAAGTCTCACCTATAATTCTCTCTCTATGAGATGCGTGTTCTTGTGTGTGTCTAATCTCTCTAAAAAAATACAAGAAACCAAACCTATTTATATTGATACGACCCAACATGTAAAAGATGACCAACGACTTGGTTTTCTAAATTTGAATGAATCACTTATGATTGATACGAGTGACAGAAGTTGTTTGAAGATTCTTTCAATGGAGTTAAGACCCAAACTCAACTTGTGAGAGAGAACCTTAACTAAAACTCCACCCTTCAAATGACTTATGGATTAAGAACCTTAGTTATGTGAACTAAGACCCTTAAACGACAATACTTAAATGAAGAACGAAAGCTAAAGACGCCACACTCAAGGGAAATCAAACCCCGAATGATAAGTCTAAAGGAAATTACAAAGCCTAACTTTGTATAATCCAAACAAGTTCACAAGAGAACAAATATGTAAAGGAATAAACCTCTCAATATATTTCAAGAAAAGATGATCTTACAATGAGAACAAATCCTCCTATTTATAGATGAAGAGGATGGCAAACAAAAAGGCTTAATTAACTATCTTAGACTTTCAAACTATCCATCTTTAAAGTAGCATTCAAAATAGCACTAAATTCAAAACTATATAATTAATTGTTTTTAACTTTCTAGAATTATTTATCATGGGCTCCATCTTTGATCAACAAAATAGTCATGATCTTGGGCTTGACTTCTTGTAACTTGGACTCTTCTTGGGCTTGGGTTTCTTTGATAAATTGATTGAGGCCCTCCTTCATTCTTTTGCTTCTAGCTCTTGTCATGGGCCCAACCATGTACTCAAAAGCATTTTCTGATGATGATTGCTTGAAACCATCCTTGTGAAAAGTTAATACATGCTCCTCGTTTTTCCTTCTTCGGTCCCCATCATTCCCTCCCTCTTCGGCATGATTCGTCCTCGAATCAACACCTTCATCAAAAACAAAAGGAGATAGATCAGTAACATTAAAAGTAGCACTTATACCATACTCACCCGGAAGATCTAACTTGTAGGCATTATCATTGATACGCTCCATGACTTGAAACGGGCCATCTCCACGAGGGTGTAATTTCGTTTTTCTAGATGCAGGGAACCTTTCTTTCCTTAGGTGAACCAAACCCAATCTCCTGGTTTAAAAACGACATGCTTACGCCCTTTGTTAGCTTGTTTGGCGTATTGCTTTGTCTTCTTCTCAATGTTCTCACGAACCTTTTCATGAAGACGTTTTACTGCATTGGCTTTCTTTTCACCATCCAAGCTAACTTGTTCCTTTAATGGCAAAGGAGACAAATCCAAAGGAGTAAGAGGGTTAAAACCATAGACAATTTCGAAAGGGGAAAAGGTGGTTGATGAATGAACAACCCTATTATAAGCAAATTCAGCTATGGGAAGGCATTCTTCCCAACCTCTCAAATTACTCTTAATAACAGCCCTTAAAAGTGACCCCAAAGTACGATTGGTCACTTCTGTTGACCATCGGTTTGAGGGTGACTAGTCGTAGAAAAGAGCAATTTAGTGCCTAATTTGCACCACAAAGTCTTCCAAAAATAGCTTAGAAACTTCACATCTCTATCACTCACAATGCTCCGTGGAACTCCATGAAGACGCACAATTTCTTTAAAGAACAAATTGGCGATATTCTTCGCATCGTCCGTTTTCCTACATGCAACAAAATGAGCCATTTTAGAAAAACGATCGACTATGACAAAAATAGAATCCATACCTCGTTGAGTTCTTGGTAAACCCAACACAAAATCCATCGAGATGTCAACCCAAGGTGAAGTTGGAATTGGGAGTGGCGTGTATAATCCATGAGGATTGGATTTGGATTTTGCCTTTTTACACTCAACACACCTTTCACAAATACGAGTAACACCTCGTTTCATCCCAGGCCAATAAAAATGTTCAACCAATATATCCAAAGTTTTGTGAACACCAAAATGTCCCATCAAACCTCCACTATGTGCTTCTCGAACTAGTAACTCACGCAATGAACACTTTGGCACACATAGTTTTGACTCCTTGAACAAAAATCCTTCATGTTTGAAAAACTTATTAAATGCAACTTGTTCACATGCACCAAATACCCCCGAAAAATCAGGGTCACTATCATACAAATCTTTGATGAACTCAAAGCCCATCAATTTAGTACCAAGTGTCGTGAGAAGAGCATGTCTACGAGACAATGCGTCAGCGACAATGTTCTCTTTTCCTTGTTTGTACTTAATGACATAAAGGAAAAGTTTCAATGAACGCAACCCATCTAGCATGCCTTTTGTTCAACCTACTTTATGCTTTAATGTGCTTTAGTGATTCATGATCAGTGTGAATAATGAACTCCCTAGGCATCAAATAATGTTTCCAAGTTTCTAAAGCATGCACAACAGCATACAACTCTTTGTCATAAGTAGGATAATTCAAATGAGCTCCTTTCAAATTCTCACTAAAGTATGCAATAGGGTGCCTTTCTTGCATTAAAACGGCGCCTATTCCTATACCAGATGCATCACATTCAACTTCAAAACTCTTTCCAAAATCAGGCAATGCAAGTACGGGTGCAGTTGTTAAATCAAGTTTAAGTCTATTAAATGCCTCATCTTGAGAAGGACCCCATTCAAACTTCACATTATTTTTGACCAAATCATTTAAAGGGGCAACCTTTGTTGAGAAATCTCTGACAAACCTCCTGTAAAAACTAGCCAAGCCATGAAAAGATCTCACCTCGGAGGGATTTGTAGGAGTCGGCCAATCCTAGATGGCTTTCACTTTCTCATCATCCACTTGAATACCTTGTGCACTCACTACAAAACCAAGAAATACAACTTTGTGCACACAAAAGGTACACTTTTTCATATTAGCATAAAGTTTCTCAACTCTTAAGGTACTTAACACAACTTGCACATGTTCATGATGTTCAATCAAGTTCTTACTATAAATCAGAATATCATCAAAATAAACAACCACAAACTTGCCAATAAATTCCCTAAACACATGGTTCATCAATCTCATGAGCGTGCTTGGTGCATTAGTTAAGCCAAATGGCATTACTAACCACTCATACAAACCAAACTTAGTTTTAAAGGCAGTTTTCCATTCATCACCCTCTTTAACACGAATTTGGTGATAACCAGATTTAAGATCAATTTTTGAAAACAAAGTAGCTCCATGCAAATCATTAAGCATGTCATCAAGTCTTGGAATAGGATGTCGATATTTAATAGTAATCTTATTGATTGCCCTACAATTGACACACATACGCCAAGAACCATCTTTTTTAGGAACGAGAATTACCGGAACAACACATGGGCTTAAGGATTCTCGAATTTGACCTCTTGCCAACAGTTCATCCACTTGCCTTCTCAACTCCTTTGTCTCCTCCGGGCTCGCACGATAAGCTGGTCTATTTGGAATGATGGCCCCCGGTATCAAATCGACTTGATGCTCAATCCCTCTAATAGGGGGAAGTCCATTAGGAAGTTCTTCAGGAAAAACATCCTCAAAATCATGCAACATTGAGACACACTCCAAAGGCAAATGGTTAGGTAATTCTTGTGGAACAGGAGAATGATCTTGGAAAACAAGTAAAATCACACTCTTACGAGTGTTGAAAGCCCTATCCAAATCTCTCATTGTAGCAAAGAAGTTATTGCCTTTTTCTCCTCCCAACTTCGGCTTTTCACTCGACTCACTATTTTCTACCACATCTGACTTGTCTTTTTTTGTGTTTTCTACTTGCTTACTTTTACTTGGATTTTGTAGCTCTCTCAGTTTTTGCCTTTTCTCTCTCTCAACTTTCATCTGCTTATTACAGTCATACACCTGTTGTAGGGAAAGGGGAACAAGAGTAATAGTTTTCCGATCCATTACAAATGAATATTTATTTGTGAAACCATCATGAGTATCCCTCCTATCAAACTCCCATGGCCTTCCCAAAAGCATATGACTTGCATCCATCGGAACCACATCACATAACACCTCATCCATATACTTACCAATCGAGAATGTGACACGCACCTGTTTTGTTACCTTTATCTCTCCACAGTTACTCAACCATTGAAGTTTATATGGTGAAGGATGCTTCAAAGTAGGAAGATGCAGATTCTCAACTAGGTAAGTACTAGCAACATTAGTGCAACTCCCACCATCAATAATGATTAAACATACCTTATCTTTGATACGACCCTTCGTATGGAAAATGTTGTGTCTTTGTTGTTGCTCCTCTTCAATCTTAACTTGTGCATTCAAAGCACGAACATTCACGAAACATTGGCCATCTTCAGCCTCAAACTCCTCTTCATAGCCTTCTTCAGATAGGGGTGCTTCATCGTGGTTGTCTTCTTCTTTATCACTGGAACTAGCGTAAGAACCATCCTCTTGAATGGTCATCACACGTGAATTGGGACATTGTGAAGCAATATGGCCTTTTCCCAAACACTTAAAACAAGTAACTTTCCTAGCAGGAGTAGATGAATTAGAAGCCAAACTATTAGAGCTTGAAATGTTATTAGATACCTTCGAAGAAGTTGTATTGTTGGACTTCTTTCCATCATCTTTCCTCCATGAGGTGCTTGATCCTCCTTTCCATGAAGAGTTAGGATTGTTGGAACGTCGTGGCTCTAAATTCTTTTTTTTAATTGCTTCTCAATCATTTCATCTTTATGAAGCATCTCCTCCATATCCACATAATGTTGTAGTTCCACAACATCAGCAATTGGTTTATTCAAGCCACCAAGAAACCGCGCCATAGTCGCTTCCTCGTCCTCCACAACATTTGCCCTTATCATTGCCATTTCCATCTCTTTGTAATAGTCTTCAACACTTTTGGAACCATGGGTAATACCTTGGAGCCTTTTAAATAAATCACGATAATAGTGGGAAGGAACAAACCTCTTTTTCATAATTGTTTTCATTTGTCTCCATGTGGTAATTGGTTGTTCTCCATCTCGCCTTCTTATAGCTTGCAATTGATCCCACCAAGTCAGTTCATATCCAGAAAACTCAAGGGCAGCAAGTTTTACCTTCTTCACTTCCGAATAGTTGTGCACTTCAAAGATCCTTTCAACTTTCGTTTCCCACTCTAAATAAGCCTCTGGATCACTTTTCCCTTTGAACTCCGGGATTTTCATTTTGATGCTTCCAAGATTGCCATCAACCCTTCTAGTTCCATGAGATCCTTCAGATTCATGTACACTTTCATCTTCTTGGTGTACTTCTTCATCATTGTTTCGACGATCGTTACTTCTCATCTCTAAGTCGTTTAATCTTGTCAAAACCATGTTCATTGTCTTGGTAAATTTTGCAATCTGTTCTTGGTACGCCTTTTGCTCCATTGATAGTTTACCTTCCATGATACCTAATGACAGCTAAGAAAAAGAAGAAGCAAAAAATGCAATGGCCTCGCGTCCCTTAATCCCCCCCCCCCCCCCAAATATGTTTCCAAACCTAACCAATCTATACTCACCCCAAGTGTTTCTCTCTTGAATATTATGGATTTTAACAAAGATGTCACACACTTGCCTTTTACCACTCAATCCTTCACTTTATATTGTTCTAAAGCGAACCTATTCAAAGAAACCACAAAAACTAGACAAAGTGAATTAACTTTAGACAAATGAAGAAAACGACTAGGGATAAATGATGGGAAGGAAATGAACACGCAAGAGAGGTAAAAATAACAAGCTAGAGTAGCAAATAGTTTAAATGTGGGTCTTAAACAAAATCACGATCTCAACTTTGAGGTTAATATGGAACACATAAAATATCCATGGGCCCCTTTTTTTTCCCTTCTTTTGCTTCCATTTTTTTTTTCTTGTTCTTTTTTTTTCTTTTTTTTTTGATTGCTTGTTTGTTTGTTTGTTTGTTTTTTTTTTTTTTTTGCAACTACGAAGTTTAGCCCAAACAAAATAAGAAGAAAAGAAACCCGAAAATAGGAACGAAGATTAAGAGGTAAGATTAGAAAAAAAAGGATAAAGTTGAAGAAATTACCTTGTGCTCTGATACCAAACTGATACGACCCAACATGTAAAAGATGACCAACGACTTGGTTTTCTAAATTTGAATGAATTACTTATGATTGATACGAGTGACGAAGTTGTTTGAAGATTCTTTCAATGGAGTTAAGACCCAAACTCAACTTGTGAGAGAGAACCTTAACTAAAACTCCACCCTTCAAATGACTTATGGATTAAGAACCTTAGTTATGTGAACTAAGACCCTTAAACGACAATAAGTAAATGAAGAACGAAAGCTAAAGAGCCACACTCAAGGGAAATCAAACCCCGAATGATAAGTCTAAAGGAAATTACAAAGCCTAACTTTGTAGAATCCAAACAAGTTCACAAGAGAACAAATATGTAAAGGAATAAACCTCTCAATATATTTCAAGAAAAGATGATCTTACAATGAGAACAAATCCTCCTATGTATAGATGAAGAGGATGGCAAACAAAAAGGCTTAATTAACTATCTTAGACTTTCAAACTATCCATCTTTAAAGTAGCATTCAAAATAGCACTAAATTCAAAACTATATAATTAATTGTTTTTAACTTTCTAGAATTATTTATCATGGGCTCCATCTTTGATCAACAAAATAGTCATGATCTTGGGCTTGACTTCTTGTAACTTGGACTCTTCTTGGGCTTGGGTTTCTTTGATAAATTGATTGAGGTCCTCCTTCATTCTTTTGCTTCTAGCTCTTGTCATGGGCCCAACCACGTACTCAAAAGCATTTTCTGATGATGATTGCTTGAAACCATCCTTGTGAAAATTTAATTCATGCTCCTCGTTTTTCCTTCTTTGGTTCCCATCATATATGGTCAACAATATTAACCTTACAACTCAAAGCTAACATGTCAAAGTCAAATACTTTGACTTACAAGTTTTTTATAAACAAACATAACTTTACAACTATTTACAACATTGACCCTTCTTTAATCTTGAAGACAATACATGACTCAAAAATCTCCCCCTTTGGATTCAAGATTAATTTTTTTTTGACAATGATCTCCAGGTCTTCTCACAGTTGTAAAACTTCAACACAGAGTCTTTAACAACTTTTAAATCTTTGAGAATCTCCCTCTTTGGAATTCTTTTCAACATGATTACTCTATATTTCTTTATCAACTTTGATCCTTCAAAACATGAAATCTTTTACAGTCTCTCCATTCGTTTACAAATGTGCAACAAACTTTCAGAAAATCTCTTCAACAATTTGATAACTTTTGCAATCTCCCCCTTTGATAGATGTGTATCAATCTTTCAGAAATCATCTTCTCATTTGCTCAGAACTTTGAAAACTATGGAAACTTGAATTATATCCTCTTTTAATCAAAGTAATAGAAATCAAACATTGAAAAACTTGATTTCTCCGCTTTACGACTTTCACTTGACTTTGCTTTCTCTGAATTTGATCTTTAAAAACTCTCACCCTTTTTGATAGGATCAACATAATTATGACTTTGAAACTCTTGAAATATCTCCCCCTTTTTGATGAATGATGAGAAATCAGAATCATCAAAACTTTTCAATGCCAACATAGTCTTTGATATAATCTCCCCCAAATATCAAAATAAGATTAGTCATCATAATAAGCAGAAACAATCTCCCCCATTAAAAAAGATAATCAATCTCCCCCGAAGAGAATAATTTCTCCCACTGATCTGATATGAACATGTAACCGTCAATTCATGAATGTAGTTATCTGAATCTTTTCAAATTCAAACAAAAACAAATGATACAGTTATGATGCCTGTAAGTAATACGAAGTTACTTAGTACAACGAATGTACTATACAAGGAGTGCTATTGATGTTCACTCCCCAGGTCTTCCATTCAATCATCGAATAACACAAGGAAATTCTATGAACGTTCTGACAGAAAAACGAATTTTGTGTGTGTTCGTGCTTGTGTATGAAAGAACTAAGCATAAGATTGCTATTTTAGGCTCAAATATGTAAACTATTGAGACAACAACAATATTACATAGACTCAATGTGAATGATAAAGGGTCGAAGGTGGGGCAACTTTCCTTCTTTTTCAATATCCACATCTTCCAAATGAAGACTGAATAGATTATGTGTTGCTTCTCCAATAAAATATGAAACATCTTTTTGTCAAGAAAAAGACGAGTAGCTGGTGGGGTTTATGCGAGAATTGGCATGGGACAGTGCCTGTTTCAATGAAGTTCACGAAATAATTGTGAAACAACAGTAATGTGCCTGCCCAGCTCAGAAATGATTTGGTGCAAAGTTTGATATTCTTTTACTCTGATCTCTCATCCTCTTTTTTTTTTAAACATTTGAGCTCACTTCTAACCAATCTCTTTTTTCATTTTATCTCATCACACACCCATTCTCTGATTTTTTAATCCCTCTCCCCTCAATCACTCGGTATGACTTCTTGGTAGACCTGGCAAACATGTCATGTCGTGTCGGGTTCAAAGTTAAACGGGTTGAAAGTGTCTAACCCTAACCCGACCCGTTTAATAAACGGGGTCAGAAAATCGCAACCCTAACCCGACCCGCCTAACCTACCACGACCCGCCTAACCCGTTTAACATTTATAAAATTAAAATTAAAAATTGAAAAATCACAAAAAAATACAAATACAAAATTCAAATGAAAGCATTAGAAATCCAAAATTTATAGTTCAAAATTACAATCAAATCTAAAACACTAAAAATCCAAAGCATTAAAAGGAAAACTTTATATATATATATATATATATATATATATACACATATAGAGGTGGTTTCAATTGGAAACTATATTAGACTGGAAACTTTGGAAACCGTCAATTTCATTGGTTAAATTGATGAAATTGGTTCATAAAGTTGTTTAATATGATCAGGTTGTTTCATATAATTCTTTTATTAATGAAATTGTTTAATATATTTGTGTTTTTTTATGTAGTTTCATCTATTTTTCTCATTCTGATGAAATTGTTTCATGTATTTTCGCAGTCTGATGAAACTTTTTCATTTTTACATAAAAAACACAAATATATGCAACAATTTCATCAATAAAAGAATTATATGAAACAATTTAATCAAATTAAACAATTTTATGAAACAATTTCATTAACTTAACCAATGAAATCGAGGGTTTCCACGGTTTTCAACATTATAGTGGTTTCCATTTGATCGCTCCCCTACACACACACACACACACACACTCACACACACTCACACACACACACATACACATACACACACACACACACACACACACACACACATATATATATATATATATATATATATATATATTCGAGTCATTTTCGAGTTGAAATTTTTGACCCTGACCTTACCCGTTTAATTTCGTGTCGTGTCGTGTCAATCCGTTTATCTAAACGGGTTGAAATGTATTACCCAAACCCGTTTATTTCGTGTCGAGTTCGTGTCGGGTTAGCGTGTCATGTCAGTTTTTGCCAGGTCTACTTCTTGGGTAGGAAACACAGATTGGTGTGAATCAGTAGAAGTTAATATGCTCACACAAGAATCCCATGTATTTTGTCCTAAAAATGTGTTGCTCAACGATTTATATTTGAACAAATATAGCACAAAATGTGATAGGACACAATCAGTGTATGTATGCTTCACATTATCAACATGTAAGCTTTTGAACTTTGAAGAGCTCCCAAAATTATTAGAATGAATGAAATCAAATCAAGAATTGTTTTGAGAATCTGACATTGTGTCAATCAGAATTTGGGGTATCAAAGAACAGAAAGATGTTTATATGAACAAATATAAAAATATTGACAATGAATGCACAAGATTCGGAAATGACGTCTGATACTCAACAATAAGAATTGCAAACGGGAGTATTACCATCGAAATATTTACCGTTTAAAGACATGGTAATAACAAAGTCAATAAAAAATACTGAACCGATGTGTGTGAATACTTGAAAGTCTATGAAAAGATAATACACAAGTATTTATCTTTAGAAACACACGGTCAGTTAAGCATGAAAGTACTGATATGATAAACATTTAAAATTGCACTTCTAAATTCATGAAATCATTTGAGAATAAGAAGTGGTTTGAACGTTTAAGAAATCGCTTTTCATACCTGAAAGTCGTTCTACTTTCAAATATGGTGGAGATTAAGAATTAGAAATGTATACCTTTGGTATATAATTCTTAACTCCCCCAAAAGTGAATATTTATCTATTAAGCTCCCCTTTGACAAAACCTTAGATATTTTCTTCAATACCTGTAAAAGGTCAAGCAGATTAGCATACAACAAAAATATTTCTTTTTTCTTCTCCTTAAAAATATATCTATTGAAAAATCAATAATGTCATCATCACATTTTCTTTATCTCCCCCTAAAAACAATATTAATCATTTGAACTTTTAATCTCCCTCTTCAATTATGGTAAGTCAGATAAGCTCCCCTGAAAAAGCAGAAAGTATATCAGTAAAAATATTAAACATATAAGCTCCCCCTTAACATTTGCATAATCCTTAATCATTAAACCGAGTTCTGAATTACTAGGATTGAAGTAAATTTAGAAGTCAAACTCCTCCTGAAAATTTGTATTCACAAATATATCAGAAGAAATAATAAGTACTCCCCTTTGAAGATTGATCATCTTTTATGTGTCGGAGTACAATCCTTTGACACTGAAGTCCGAGTCCTGAGCTGCTTTACTCAGAAGTCATTCATCTTGACATTAGAGATCGTGTCCTGATCTGTTGTAATCAGAAACTATTGTTCTTACCCCCCCTAGACATTAGGTGCCTCAACACAGATTGAGCTTTTGGTACCCACTAGTATTTGGGTCCTGGTTTGTTAGTTGCAGTTCTATTAGGAGAAACATAGTAAGAACCATACCAGTAATTGACATAATTTTTACTTAAAAAATCATTTGTACCACAGTAAGAACAAGATATTTTCTTTTGAGCTAACCTGATTAACTGATTGACAGTGTAAATAAGATCAGGTTTGCCAAAAGATTTACCTTTCAGAGCATTGTTCTTTTTTGCATTTGGTGTATGCACAAATGATTTTTGACCCTTCTTCTCATCAGAAGATCCTTTTCTTTTCCAAACCATATTTTCTTTGTCATATGACTTTTTAGATCTACATGAACCATCAACACTTCTATCATAGAAAAGGTTAGAAGGACGAATCTGATCTTTAGGAGTTACTGACCTCTTAGAAGAAACACGAGTATGGTATGAACTTGAAGTTGTCTTGAATGAACATTCAGATTCAGCTAAATCATCTCTCGGTGATTGAACAATTGATTCTGGCGTCTTCTGTTCAGTCAATTTCACCTTGATCATGATTTCTTCAAATTCGGTTATCTTTGCAGATAAATTGTTTCTTTCCTTTGAAAGAAGGTCAAACTTCTTATGTAACTCAGACTTCGCATTCTTCTCCTTCATAGCAGTAGTTGACAACTTAGATAATTTTTCTGTCAGCTTCTTTATTTCAGCCTCAAACACTTTCCTTTCCTCTTCAAAATCTTTCTCTACAATCTTTCTCTGATCAGATATTTCTTTAAACACACCTACATTCTTCTTCTTAACTTTCTTTTTCTCTTTCTCAAATTTATCTCTTTACATGATGATCACTTTCTCAAAGTTTGTCACTTGTTGAGAAAGTTTGTCACATTTTAGTTTAACAACTTTTTTCTCTTCAAAAGATTTTCTTGATAAATCAGAAAACTTTTGAGCAAAAGTCTTTCTTTCTTTTTCAGTATATTCTCTTTTTTTAACAATCTTCTTTTCTAACACTGAAATCTTCTTTTGTAGTTTTGCATTTGCAGATTCTAATCCTTTAGCTATCTCCTCACTTTTCTTGACAGAATCTTCATTCTTGAATTTGACAATTTTAGCTTCCAAATCCAAAATCTTCTTCTTCAGCTCAGTATTCGTTCTTTCCAAAAAAAAATTGTACTCTTCAACCTTCTTCAGTTCTTCTTGCACTGAGTTGTCTTTTACTTGACAGGCTTCTTCTTTTAGCACATTTATTTCTACTTCAGGGTAAAACACTTTCTCTTTTAATTTGTCTCTTTCTGCTTTAAGATCTGGGCTTTCAGATTTGCTGTTCAGATCTTTTACTTCGAATTCAAGACCAGAGACTTTGTTTTCCAATTCAACTTTCTCAGCTTTAATCTTAGTGTTTTCCCTTGAGCAATCATTTGCCATCCTGGTATAGATAGACAACTGTCCAGCAAGATTCTTAATATTTGCTTTAGCTTCAGAAATATTCATCTGTCCAAACTCATAACTGTAACCTTGAGACATCTTAATATTCTGTAAGAAAGTAGCTTGGAACGATTGTTAATCAGAAAATCAACAAAAATCAACATAGAACAATTTTCAGAAAAAAAAACTCCAAAAATTTCCTAAGTGTAGAATCCGCACACCACTGAGATGCTTAAGCTTTTCGCACACCAAAAGCACAAACTTTTCGCACAGGTAACAAAATTCGCACACCAAGGAGATATCACCCAAACTTTTCACACGTAAAGAGATGCGAGAAGTCACAATTCGCACGCCGTTGGATGCGATTTTGAACTTTTCGCATGTAGTACGATGCGAATTCTGTACTTGTTACTTTTCCAACTTGAAATTTTCGCACACTGAGATAATGCGAATTTCTCACTTAGCAAAATTCAGTACTCTCAACTTCACGTATCGATGCAAAATCCACACTTAGAAAATTTTCAAATATTTAGGATGCGAATTCTACAAATTTCACATGCAGTGAGATGCAAATTTCAGACTTTTCGTACACCAAGGGATGTGAAAAGATGCCTTAGAAAAACAAAAATCACTTTTCGTATGACACATGTGAATTCCTTCCTTTTCGTACAGGACTGATGCGAAATCCTAACTTCTTGTACACTGTTCTATGCGAATTCTATTCAAGAACATACGAAAAGTATAGTTCATGCGAGTTCTTGTGGTTTCGGCTCAAATACACTGTAATCAATCCTTGAAATTGACCTCTGAAACTTCACCAATTTGATCACGAGTACACTTAGAACAGGTTACAAACACTTGATTTCAACAAAATTAACCAAAATTACAACTCGATAGACAATACAGTACGTAAAAAGTTCGAACACTAAAAAGTACAAATTCAAGAAATCAAGCTTGAATTACAGTGCAATTGTACATACAAATTGAACGAAATGTGTTCTAAATCATAGTGTGAATACAGTGCAATCAACAAAATGAACAATTACAACCAAAAATAAGAAATCGATCAAAAACTCAGTGAACGTTCGAGTTCTTCATTTTCGAATAGGATGATTGATCTGATTTCTCCTCTGATACCAATTAATTGTTCCAGATCCAAGCTACAATCAATCACACACACTAACTATAGAAATTATCATGAATCAATTATCTTTTTATTACAATGATCTCATAGTCACAAGTAGTACAATGTGCCACAAGTCTCACGTATAATTCTCTCTCTATGAGATGCGTGTTCTTGTGTGTGTCTAATCTCTCTACAAAAATACAAGAAACCAAACCTATTTATATGGTCAACAATATTGACCTTACAACTCAAAGCTAACATGTCAAAGTCAAATACTTTGACTTACAAGGCTTTTACAAACAAACATAACTTTACAACTATTTACAACATTGACCCTTCTTTAATCTTGAGTACAATACACGACTCAACAATTAGACATTAGACCAACCTGTAATTAGCTATATTCAAAATTATATTATAATTTCAACTGTAATTTTACTTTCTTATTTTCATGAAGTTTCAACTTTTTTCTTTGTGTTCGTTAGCTTGTTTTGTATGTTCTCATTTTGATTTCTACTTTGTTTAAATACAAACACCTCGCTAGCTTATAAAATGATGTACCAAAAGTTTCAACTCGATCAACCCGAAAAACCCAACCCAAACGGTTGTAGTTTTGCTTGGGTTGGGTTGAGATTTTTCAAACAACAAACATTGGGTTGGGTTGTTCATATGCCTTCAACCTGACCAACCCAACCCATGTGCAACTCTATTCACAAATAGAATTTTGTTTGGATATGAAAGGTGCAAATGCTAAACTTTGAGGGGTGTTGCATGATATTTGAAAAATACAATTAACATCAACCAAAAAACCAAAAAAGTTTTTGAAATCAACAAAAGAAACCGAAAAAAGTCTATTGAAATCAACCAAAAAGTCACTCGAAATCAACAAAAAGACTTAAAAAGTCCCCCAAAGCAGTGGAATTTGGCTAAAAAGATATTGGACGAAATCCACCTTGAAGGTACACCTGCTCGACAAAAATCTCGTGTCTTCCGCTTTGTATTTGTATTTTTATTTGTATTTGTATATATATGCATGTGGAGAGGTAGAACGCCTTAAGGGAAGTGGGGGGCCTGATTTTTGATCTCCTTGCTAATTCTATTATAATATTTAATATTATATTTATATGATATGTGTTTCGCCACTCCAAATAAAGCAATCTATTTTTAATTTCTGAATTTCAAAAATAAAGAATAATAGCCTAATATGGTCTAACTTAATATTTATAAATTAATGAAGTAATATGTTTAAATAATTTAATAAAACAATACAATAAACTCATATAATTAAATAAAGTAATAAAATAATTAGTAATATAATAAATAAATAAACCAAATATAATTTGTTTTGTTATTTAGTGGAATTTTGATTTATTGGCCTATTGTATTGGGTATATTGATAAAAAATAATTGTATAAATTTGGTGAATCTTATTCTTGAATCACGTATTATAATAAACGAAGGATCGTATAAGAAGTTAAGGTTAACTTGAGAAGCATGAGAAGTGCATCTGAACAATTGATCACTTTTAGACATCATTTAGCAAAAATAAGTTAGCTTATTTTCTAGGTACATGTTTGGATAAGCGACTTGGAGTAACTTATGAGGAGTTTTTTGTGGTTATTCCAATTATGCCCTCATTAATATTGATTATTATTTATTAACTATTAATTATAAATAAATATTAATTATTAAAATATTTATTATTTCTTATTAATATTAACTGAAAATTATAAATTAATTTTTAATTATACATTAATATTAATTTTTAATCATTTATAATTATTGATAATTATATCATTTTTTAAATATTAATCAATATATTTTAGTTATCAATTATAATTATTATTTTACTTATTACTTGATAATTTTTTGTTTTATATTATATGTAATAGTTATTTAAAATTATAAGTTAATGTATATCTTTTTTAAAATTTCGTTTAATTCAAAATTTATAATATATATAATAATAAATTTCAAATTCTTTTAATTAACATATTATATTATTTACTGCCTTGTTTGTATTAATTATATATTACTATAAATTTGTTTTAATTATATTATTAAATATTGTAATTGATTATTTTTTTATATGTCCTTTTTGGTAATTTACATGCTTATAAGCTAGTTTTGACAAACGTGACTTTTTCATCAGTTTGCTTATCAGCTACCAGCTACCTTATCTGTCATTAGCTAGCTTATCAGCTAGTTTGCCAAACATAGCCTTAATCTTATGCCTCCTATGAATTACGCCTTAGAAATGAATTGATCTGGTGCATCTCGGTGCATCTTATCTCAGTACATCTCATCCTTATGTGCATCTATTTTTCATCCAATAGTTGATAACCACTTCTCACCAGAACCCAATCCTATTATAATATTCTCACTTGTGACTTATAAGTTCATGGGTTTTACGTTGTTTTAATATAAAAAAGAAAATTGAAACATTTGACTAGCCACTTTTATATAGTTTTAGTGATAATGTATAACATTTTATTCTTCAAGAATAGATTGATGATATATTCAATCTGTTGGGCCCAAAAAGTAAAGACATAAGTAAACAGGGGGGTTGAATACAATACTAAAAATTTTTCACTTAATTTTAATTCTTTATTGGTATAACTATCAAGAATTACACATAGAAAACCTTTAAGATTGTTGCGAAAAGAATAGATAAATCTATCCTAACAATCTTTCACAAAGTAACAAGAAAACTTAAACACAACTTGAATACACAAAGATTAAAGCTATGAAGTTTTAGAGGGAGCAAGGTTGCCAACTTTCTGCTTGAGTGCACTGAGATCTCTTTTCAAAAGCGTGACTTGTATGGAGAAGTTCTTCACCATTAAATAGCACCTTGTGTATTAAATGTTGAGGACACTTGTCATCTTGGTATTGGATGACAAATATTTTCTTACAAAAGGGATAAAGTATTTGATGTGACCTATCATAGAGTAAAGTTGACCTTTGTACCTTGAGAAGGCAACACCTAAAACTAGTATATGATATAGACATCCTTTTTCTGAACTTTTGGAGAATGTCTCCGCCATTTCATAACTCAGGTGAAGATCTTCTGTGCAATAAGAGGTTTTTACCTTTTTGTCAGAAATAGGTGGGCAAAAAGGCGACTAGTTGATTTATGGAGATACAGTCGACTAGAGGAGGGTCCTGCCGAATTGAAGGACTGTAATTCGGTAGGTACGATACTTGCCGATTGAAGAAAGGTAAGTCGACAGGTAGGATACTTGCCGATTGGAGAGGGGTAATTCGGCAGGTAGGTAGCTTAGTGAGGTTGGAAGTTTATCTTGATCCACATCTGAAGATTTACTTCTTGCTGACTTCGGTTGGTCTTTGACTTCACCGATCTTTTGAAGCATGACTAAGCTATTACAAAGAACCTTAAAATATTATAAATACAAGGATGGTCAAATGTCATAATAGAGAATTAATAAGCCGAAGGGGGAGGTCATCTTCAAATCCTTGATGACCCAACAATCTCCCCCTAATTGATGATGACATCCCATACTCAAAATAAACGATTAAGAAAATGAATAATGCATTTTAACCCTATTTTACTCTTTTGGATTCTTTTTCACATAGACTATTCTTTTTGTTTCTTTTTGGATTTACTAAAGTATCTGACATTTACAAGTATAAAATGAATGAAAGAATAAGCTATTAACACTATTTACTAAAGAAAATTGCACTTGTATTAATCTCATAAGTTTGAGTACAAGACAAAACAAAATTCAAGTACAATTCAAAAAGATAGAAAAATTACTAAGCTTCTTCAAAAGGATCATTCTGAATGTATTCCCTCTTCTTCAGCTCATCGGTCACAACCTTGAAGAGAGGAAAACATGAGGCCCTATCGGAATGTGAAAGTCCCACACAAACAGATTTCACTCACAAATCTGACATTTTATTTAAGAATCTTGAACTTTCCCTCTCTACAATCAGTTTCTCTCTCTAGAAACTCTCTCAAACGTATATGACATTATCAAAGAATCCTTAACCTAATATTACAAAGGCAAACCTATTTATACTCTAATATTACAAAGCAACTAAACTAAACATACTTTGACTTTTCTAAGACTTTACAACACTTTTGACTATTGTTGACTTTTGACTTTTTACAACTCTTTGACAAACTTTGACTTTACAAACAATTACAAACACTTACAAAATAAGACCTTTTAATCTTGAATACAATTCCGACTCAACATTCTCCCCCTTTGGATTCAAGATTAAAATTTTTTTGGCAATTATCTTCAGGTCTTCTTTCTTCAGAAAAATCTTTAGCTTTTAATCTTTCATAGCTTTGACGTCTTCAAAACTTTGTCACTTTGGTTAGTCTTTGATGGATGACACTTTAAATGATTCTACCCCTTTGGATTAGCTTTGAGTAGCTTTGAGTAGAACTTTAACACTTTCTTCAATCTCCGACTTTGATAGCACTTTCAGATTAATCTCTTTCTTTGAATCAATCAACCATCTGACTTTGCTTTCACTAACTTTCTCCCCATTTCTGATATGATCAACTTTAACTTGACTTTGAAATCTTGAAATTCTCCCCCTTTTTGATGAATTTTGAGAATCAGAATCATCAAAACATTTCAAGGTCAGTTCTGTCTTTGGATGATCTCCCCTAAATAATTAGATAAGCACAGTCTCCATGAATAACAATCTCCCCTTTTTGGTAAGATGTGAACTATCTCCCCCAACTGATCTGATAAACTTCCGTCAATTCATAAGATGTATTCATCTGAATCTTTTCAAATTCAGACAAATTAAGAATGTTAACCCTGAATCAACATATGAATCAGTTAAAATGCATGTCTGTAACAGAAAGTTACTGAGTACAACGAATGTACTTTATAAGGAGCTTGAGTGATGTCCACTCCCCAGGACTTCCATTCAATCATCGAAAAACACAAGGTTAATCTATGAACGTTCTGACAGAAAAACGAATTTTCTGTGTGTACATGAAAGAATTAGCACAATGATTGCTTTTAAAAGGCTCAAAATAATGTAAACTATTGAGACAACAACAGTTATACACAGACTCAATGTGCATGAGAAAGGGTCGAAGGTGGGGCAACTTTCCTTCTTTTTCAATATCAGCATATTCCAAATGAAGATCCAATAGATTATGAGCTGCTTCCCCTTGAAAATGTGAAACATTCTTTTGTTGAGAAAAGAATGAGTAGCTGGTGGGGTTTTAATGCAAGAGTTGGCATGATCTAGGTGCCTTTTTCAATGATGGTCACGAAGAAATGTGAACCAACAGATTATGTGGCTGCCCGACTCAGAAAAAGTTTGGTGCAGAGTTTGATATTCTTTTACTCTGATCTCTCACCCTCTTTCTTTTAATCTTTTGAGCTAACTTATAACCAATCTCTCTTTTACATTTTACCTCAGCACATTCCCACACTCAATTCTTTTGACCCCTCTCCCCTCAATCACTCAAGGATTACTTCCGGGGTAGGAAACACTAGTTAACGTTAATCCATGGAAGTCATTTAAAGCACTCACACTGAATCCCATGTATATTGTCCTAAAAGAATGTGTTGCTCAATGATTATCTTGACATATAAGCACAAGAAATCATAGTCAGTGTATGTATGCTTAAGAATGATAAGAATGAAATTTGAGCAATTGAAACATTTAAGATTTCTCCAAAACTTTGAACATTTAAGATCATTCAATTTCATGGTTTTGAGAATCTAACAATGATTTAATCAGATCAAATATCATGAAGAAAAAATATTTTGGGGGTATCAAAGAACAAATGTTGTTTATATGAACGAGATATAAACAATTTAGTAGTGAAAGCACATTTAAAGTAGAAATGACGTCTGATCTCAAACAACTTTGAATACAATCGGGAGTATTACCATCGAAAGATTTATCTTTTGAGATATGGTAATAACAAAGTTAATAAAAAATGTACTGAACCAGTGTGTGTAAGAATACTAGACAATATATAGACAAGATAATACATAAGTATTAATCTTTTAGAAACACACGGTCAGATAATCATGAAAGTATCCAAATGAAAATAATTTAAAATCACACTTCTCAATTCATGAAAACATTTTAAGAATGTGAAGTGGTTTGAATATTTAAGAAAACGATTTTCACAAGTGAAAGTTGTTCTTCTTTCAACAAGTGATAGAGTTTAAAGATTAGAAAAATATACCTTCAATGCAGAAATCTAAACCCCCCCTTAAATGAATATGATCATTTAAGTATCCTTGACAAAACATCAGATATGCTCCTCCTTGATATATGTAAAAAGTCAAGTCATCAAAAAAATATGACAGTTAAAGTAAAATGAAATTCTATCTTCTCCCCTAAAAGATATGACAGTGAAATTCTCATTAACTCCCCCTCAAAATAAAAAACTCCTTGAAAAAATGTTATCTAGTAAGCATCCTTCAGAAGAAAAAACATTTAGGGTCGGGTTCTGAACTGAAGTATTCAGAAGCCATAGTTACATATTCTCCGGTGAGAATAGTAATTCCGTCTAAGATGTAACAATATCATTTAATATCCCCCTGAAAAATCAGAAAATATATTAGTAAAAATATAAAACATGTAAGCTCCCCCTTAACATATGCATAATCTTTAATCATTAAACCGAGTTCTGAATTACTAGGATTGAAGTGAATTCAGAAGTCAAACGCTCCATCTTTATCATTGAAGAACGAGTCCTAAACTGATGTGTTTAGAAGTCATCATTTGATCTTTGAAGATCGAGTCCTGATCTGTACATGATCAGAAGTCATTGTTCTTTCTTCCCTTAGTCTTTATCTTCTTGCAACACAGATTTAGCTTTTGGTACCCACTGGTATTTAGGTCCAGAATGGTTAGATTTTGGAATCCACTTCTCATTAGATTTAAATATTTTAAGTTCATTTTGCTGAGAAGTGATTCTGTAAGTTCCATACCAATTATGAGCATAATATTTATTAACAAAATCATCAGTTCCACAGTAAGAACAATGAAGTTTCTTTTGTGCAAGTCTGATTAAATGATTTACAGAATATGAAGAATCAAACTTACCAAAAGATTTACCTTTCGGAGCATTGTTCTTTTTGTTCAGTTGAGATGTAGGAACAAATGACTTTGAATCATCTTTCTCATCTTTCCTTCTCCAAACCATTTTCTGTTGAGAATTATTCCTTCTGATAGTACCTGAACCATCAAGAGATTTGACATAGAAAATATTAGTATGATGAATATGATCTTCTTTCTTTGACATAATATCATCTGAATCAAAAAATAAAGGATTGTTAGAAACATTTACAAAAATTGAACTTGCAGCTGATTTGAATGAACATTCTGATGCAGCTGAATCATTCATGGGTGATTGAGCAATTGTATCTGGACTTCTTTGTGCTCTCAATTTATCCTTGAAAAAGATTCCTTCAAGTTCTGTAATCTTGTTGGACAAACTGTTTCTTTCTTCAGACAATATATCAATCTTCTTCTGTAATTCAGATTTCGTCTTCTGTTTGTTCAATGCAGTTGCTGATAGTTCAGATAATTTTCTTGTCAACTTCTGTATTTCAGCCTCAAACACTTTCCTTTCCTCTTCAAAATCTTTTTCAACATTTTTTCTTTGATCAAATATTCCTTTGAATAATCCGACATTCTTCTTTTCTGTGAACTTCTTCTCTTTCTCGAACTTATCTATTTCCATAATGATCACTTTCTCAAAATCTGACACTTGTTGAGAAAGTTTTATACATTTGAGTTTAACTGCCTTCTTTTCTTGAAATGATTTTCTTGAAAAATTAGAAACTTTATGTGCAAAAGCTTTCCTTTCCTTTTCAAATCCTTCTCTTTCTTTTTCAAACTTCTTGACTGAGTCATCTTGTTTAAATTTGAGAATTTTAGCTTCCAATTCCAAAATCTTCTTTTTCAGCTCAGTTTTAACTCTTTCCAAATCATTTTTTTCTTTCAATCTTCTTTATCTCCTCTTGAGTTCTTGTGATGTCTTTCTCTTGGGTTGCTTTCTCTTTCATCATGTTTATTTCAACCTCAAGACTAAACACTCTGTCTCTTAACTGATCTCTTTTAGAGAAGATATGTGAATTTATATTTCTTAGCCCATCACAAGTTTCACTAGGAATATTCGCTCTTCTTATGAGATCACAATCTCTTTTCGCATAAACTCTTTCTTAGACCATGTATTGTTTGTATTGCTTGCTCTCAATAATGTGGATTCCTCTTCAGATTTCTTCAGTTTAATTTGATGATTGGAAATCTCTTTATCTTTAACTTCAATTATTTCTGCAAAATTAATTTTAGAATCAGTAATACAATTTGGACATTCAAATTTTTTCTTTAAAACAGAATAATTTTCTTTTAATTTCTTAAGCTTATCAAGAAGAGACAAATTCTGGATTTTTAATTTCTCGTTTTCAGCTTGCAGTGCAGATATTTCTGGCATATACGCAATTGCACAATCTCTCTTTTTCAAGATCATATTTCCTTTCTCATCAGTATAAGACATTTTGAAATCTGTAAAAATAATGTGATCATCAAGAGAAAACTTCGATTAGAAGTACAATTATGTGCACACTTTGGAGAAATATGAATACAACGATTAAAATCAGAAAGAGTTTCAAAAAATTAAAATCTGAGAAACAAATTAAGAATTTGTCTTCCAAAAATTAATTCCGAAAAGTTAACGCGGAAAAATTTGACTTTGATCTCTAAACCTGCAATTATATGAAAAATATATCAGTTAAGCTTAGAAACAGCTAAAAACAGCCAAAAACGACACAAAATGGACTAAACATGAAAAAGAAATGAAAAAACAGGGACTAAACATGGCAAAGATGAAAAATCAACAAAAAAATGACTAAATCGAATTATAACGACTAAAATATAAAGAAAATATGAAAATATGGACTAAAACCGACAAAAGACGAAACTAAAAACTAGAGGAACTAGAATTATAAAAACTTGAAAGTTAAAAATTCTAGGGACTAAAAGTGACAATTCCTGAAAGATGCAACTTGAGGGACCAAATCTGTCAAAACCCCTAAACTAAACTATAGGGACTAAATCTGCCAAAATTTGAAAGAACTAAACTGAAACTTAACGAAACTAACAGAAAAGGACTAAAAATGTAAAGAAATCTAACAAAACTTAACAAAAATTAATCACAAGGCCGAAAATTGACAAAACCTAAAAGAACTTAACTGACCTAACAACAATTAACGAAGAAATGGACTGAAATGTAACAAAAACTAACAGTCTAACAGAGAATGGACTGAAATGTCAAGAAATTAACGGACTTAACGACCCTCAGTTAAAACACTATTCATCATCTTCAAGAATTGAACTGTGAACTTTAGATAGTGATTTCTTCTTCGTTTCTCGATGAAAATCGAAGAGACTTGATGCTATATGATCCTTGACCAAATTACAATCGAATATAACGAAAAAGTTTCAACATGCAGTGAATTATGGACAGTATCTCGATGCAAATAAACTCCGGCGAGATGTGTTTTTCCGGCGACACTTTTTCAACCTTTTAAAGCCTGTAATCACTTTAAGATCGATTAAAAACAAGAATGCAATAATAATATGATGCTATAATATCGAAAACAATGATTAAACTTGAAATCCGGCAAAACCCGTTTTTCCGGCGAGGTCTCGGGCGAACCTTCAAACAACCATATCTCACTCATTTCTCGACAAAAACTGAATCTGAAAGAAGCTATGACCTCCTGATGAATAGAAGAAGAGATTAGTAGCAATTAGATTGATTAAAAACGACTCAAACTTAGACCACTTCATAGCTTCGACCGGATTTTTTTTAGAAAATTTTCTATCTTAGGAATTCTTATCGATGGTAATTTCTTGAATCTCTCAGAAACTTAGTATAGAATTCGTAAGAACTTTTACTGTGACATGCAAATTCTTCCATACGAAAAGTTTACATGCGAATTCTTCCATACGAAAAGTTGAAGTTATACGAATTCCTCTCAAACAGAAGCATGCAAAATCCTCTTAACACTATCATGCGAATTCTTTGACTGAAATCTCATGCGAATTGTGTCATATGAAATCTGATATACGAAATCTGATGATGATGTGAATTCCTTGAAACAGATTCATACGAGTTCTTCCTGGTCTATGCGAGTTCTTCAACTAAACAGTGAAAATCTTGATTTGCAGATTTGTTGAACTGGAGAATGATAATCCAAGAATCACTAAATCACTAGAGAGAGAAAGTAGATAGAGAGAGAGAGAGAGAGTTGAAGCGCAAAGAAAGATGTTCTATTGAATATGCGTGAATCCTTACACAACATAAAGCCACGATTTCCAAATCATCTAATTTCTTTTGAAAGATTTCTTTAGTATGAACCAAAATAGATTTTTCATCTTTCAAAGAAATTTGTAATTTGTCAATCAAATCTGACTTTTCTACATTTAATTGTTTTTCAGATAATAACTTTAATCGAAGATCATGTAAAGCAGTTATGATGATATTCATCGGTGAGGAAATAAAGTTGAAATCGAACTCCGAGGGTACCTCATCTTCATCAGTTGTGGAATCAGCATCATCATCATCACTTTGATCATCTCCGATGAAACACATTTGAGCAATCTCCACATTTCTAGCTTCATCGTTAGAGTGATCTAGCCAGAATTCTTCTTCAGCTAATAAAACAGTTCCATTCTCTCTCTTTTCAGCCAGTTCCAATTTCTTCCGATAATATGTCGAATCCCGAACTTTCTTCACTCGACACTCCTTAGCGATGTGACCCGACTTTCCACAGTTAAAACATGCAGCAGGTTTCTTAGCCTCGGGCACTTGGACATTCTTTAACCCAGAAGTGAAGCGAAGATTGTTGGAACCTGAATGAGGTTGGAACTTCTTCTGATAGTGTTGAGAAAGAAGGATCATAGCTTTCTGAAGAGCCTCGCCATCATCATCAGTTGCCCCGTCGTAAGCATTATCAGACAATGCTTGATTAGCCAGTTGGCTCGTTAGAAGTGCAACCGGGTCTACTGTTTTCTTACTCTTCTTGTCAAGTTTTGCTTTCTTCTCAAGCACTATGCTCTCATCAGTCATCAAGATCTCGTACATCTCTTGAGTTTGCATTGAAGAAACCCAAACATCGTTTCTCAACCTGTGACAAGACTTGTTCCATTCTGGCTGAAGAGCGTTGAGAACTTTCAGGTTTGTCTCGAGCTCTGTCTTGTTCACATTTATCTTGCGTAGATCATTCAGTACTGTGCAAAATCTGTCGAAAACACTCTTTAGAGACTCAGTTTCTTTGGCTTTAAACTCCTCAAAATTGTTCATATAACGTGTATGTCGGAGTTGGGTTGCGACCGATGAACCAAGCATAATCTTTTCCAATTGTGCCCACAACAGATTTGGATAATCCTTGCAATGATCAACCCGGTTGTAGACAGAGTTTGGTAAAGCTAGCATCAAGTTAGCTTTTAATTCTCGATTAGCTTTCATACGCGAAGCCTCTTCAGTTGTTACGGGAGTCTCTTTGTTAGGCTTTACGAAAGGTCCTTCAGAGAGAGACTTCATCATGTTATCTCCATTAACTTGATGCTCGATGAAGTTCAGGAACCGATCTTGCCATTGAGTGAATTCGTTTTCGTTGATCAGTATCGGAGGACGAGTTTCTGTGCCCAAGGACATCATTACATCGTTTTTGTAGAACTAAGCTTGAAAAGCAAACTTTGCAGAATCCATGGAGATAGAAAAATTTCCAAGTCTGGACTGAGCTGACGCAAACTAGAGGTTTGCGTGAGAGTAAGCTGGCGCAAAGTTAGGTTTGCTCGAATAAGCAGTGGCGCAAAGTTTGTTTTTCGCGAGAAGCAGATGATGCAAAGAAGTCTTTGCGTGACAAGAAAGTGGCGCAAACTTGATTTGCGTGAGCAGTATGTGGCGCAAACTATGATTTGCGTGAATAGAAGAAGACGCAAACTAACTTTTGCGTTAGACTAAGATGGCAAGAACTTGACTTAGCGCGATGTGATGATGACGCAAAAGATTTTTTTCGCGTGAGAAGTAGATGACGCAAAGTTTAACATGCGCGATAGGTTGCTAACGCAAACTTTACTTTGCGTGAACTTCAGATAGAGAGAATGCTTGTTTTGCGTGAATAACTATCGAACTCTGAACCCTGCAAGATGAACTGGCGCAAAGTTCGATTAACTAGCGCAAATTTTGGATCTGGCGCAAACCGCTGAAAATCAATAAAAATCACCAAATTCGATTACAGATAAGAATTTAAAGACAATTTCTTCCACATATATGTTCGAAAAACAGATTCTAACAACTTTTAAACAAACAAATCGATTAAAAACAACAAAATCTAGAAATCGTGAACTCAACAGTACGAAAAACAGTTTTCTAGAAACTCGAAAAAAATTCAAAATTAAACAACAAAACTTGATTTCCTTACAAATCGATGTGAATAAAAAATGTTCCTCTATCAAAAACGAATCCAACGAATCAATTTACAAAGAAATTTGATAAAAAAACAAGCACGAATTTGTGAAAAATCAGAAAACGATATTTTCTTGATTAAAATCAAGAAAATCAATCAAATTTTCTAATTTGTGTACAAATTCAGTTTTACAAATCGATTCTCTCAAATCTCTCAGATTTAGACTGGCTCTGATACCAATTGATAATCCAAGAATCACTAAATCACTAGAGAGAGAAAGTAGATATAGAGAGAGAGTTGAAGCGCAAAGAAAGATGTTCTATTGAATATGCGTGAATCCTTACACAACACAAAGCCACAAGGGACTTAAATACCCTGGGCTTATACAATAGATAAAATCTATCTAAGCACAGTATAAGACAAAGCCTATAAATACAATGATTACTATAAAACCAGACTTAACAGAGAATAGCATAAAACTAAGAGATGGTTGAATGCTCAAGGATAAAATCACAAAGATCTGCTTGCCCGAACATGTAAGCTCATGAGAATCTGTTTTGCGGCATGCTAGTTCAAACAAAAAAAATTCTCGACGATACAGTCCACTAAAACCTGCAAAACAAATATCCACTAAAACAAAATTGTTAATATTTGAACTAATCATGTCTAAAAGATATTTTTAGAAATGAATTCACACAAAACTTTAACAAAACATCACTAGATCTCAAAATCAAAAGACCAAAATTTTAACAGATCACTTTTTCAGAACACAAAAATTTCAAAAATGAGATTTAGACATCAAACTTTAAAATCGATGATTAATCCATGTTTAAAATCACTTTTTACTAACAAATTCACACAAAAACGGATCAAATCAATCACTAATTTGAAAATCAAACCTCAAAAAAAAAAAATTAACAGTGAACTTTTTCTCAAGAACGTGAATTTTCAAAAATCGTCAAATTGAATCAAATCTTTAAAATCCTTGACAAATCACCAACGAAAGATGAGTCTAGTATTAAAAACGAAATCAAACACCATATATTTTCATCAAATCAACATGAAATTGACAAGATCAAGAAAAATTTTCAAGAACAGATAAAAAAAAATTCACGGAAAACTTCCCTGATTCTTCAGATCTTGATGAAATTGATACAAATCAGTGCACAAATCTTTTTCCCAATGCTCTGATACCAATTGAAAGTCCCACACAAATAGATTTCAATCACAAATCTAACATTTTATTTAAGAATCTTGAACTTTCTCTCTTTACAATCAGTTTCTCTCTCTAGAAACTCTCTCAAACATATATGACATTATCAAAGAATCCTTAACCTAATATTACAAAGGCAAACCTATTTATACTCTAATACTACAAAGCAACTAAACTAAACATACTTTGACTTTTCTGAGACTTTTCAACACTTTTGACTATTGTTGACTTTTGACTTATTACAACTCTTTGACAAACTTTGACTTTACAAACAATTACAAACACTTACAAAATAAGACCTTTTAATCTTGAATACAATTCTGACTCAACAGAATGATCTGAAGAATCCCAACAAGGAAAAGACTGTCGGTAATATAGATTTGTTCAGCTCTGAAGAAGCGTATTTGGTCGAAGCCATCATTGAAAAAGATACCATATGCCGGCCCGAGGATGACCGTGGTAGAGGGTTGAGACACGATAGTGGGCAAAGAAAGGTCAAGATTGGAGGTCTTTGGGACCTTTTCTTCTTTAGCCATTTCTTGGAAGACGCCTTCCTTTTTCACCAATCAAGACTTAGCCTTGGAGGAAGAATAGGAGTGATGATCTGCTTTGAGTTTCTGAATGAACTCACTTTCGGCTGCCGAGTGCTCAATTCGGTACTTGGTTCGGTAGGACTTCATCCTGTTCTGAAGCGAGTTGATGTGATCCAACACTTGGTATCTGAAACTCTTCTTCAAGATGTTGATAATTTCGAACCATTCACTAAGACCGTAAGCCCTTAGCCATTCCAGCTTGTCAATTTGGCTCGACCCATACTCTCGAGTTCTAATAAGCCAATTTTGTTCCTTTGAAGATTTCAGTCCCGAGATTCTAACACTTGATATTGGGGAGCTTTCGTGTCGGCCGGTCAGAGACTTTTTGTACCACCGAATGCACTTGGCTTTTTGTTCATCAGTTTCTCTAGCCGATTTTTCCAGACGTCCAAGCTCCAATTTTTGAGCTTCGATCAGGTCCTCAGAAAGTTTGGCTTCTTTGGCCTCTTCTTCGGCAAGCTTCTGATCAAGATCTTGAGTTTCATCAAAAGCTTTTTCAGCTAGCTCTGCTTCCTTGATTTCCTCGTCGGTCATCCCCAGATGGGATACAATCTTCAGGGGAGGCTGTAGTTTTAGAACATCTGACCCTAAGGAGCGCTTCTTTCTTCCTTCCTTCTTCTTTTTCATAGCTTCATCCTCTTCCTTAGGAGTCATTTTTTTTTGCCTTTATCTTTCAAAGGCCCCCCCTTAGATTCTTCGGCCCGATCAGTATGAGCCGATCGGGCGGTTCCCTTATCTTCGGCCAGATCGGTAGGAGCCGATATGCCGCTGCCCTCATCTTCGACGTTGGTAATTATCACTCGAGGGATTGGATTCTCCCCCTCAACATATTTCTCCCCTCAACGATTGAAGGAGAAGAAACGCTAAGCTGAGTCGACACACGACCTATCCGTTGATCCACCCGGTGAAGGCTAACCCGATCATCATTGACGAAGACGACATCACCAAGGTCAATATCCCACTCTTCTAACCGAGACTTGGCGACAGAGGCAGGAAGAGCATCAACCTTTTAATGAAGACGACTGAAAGATCCCAAAATTTGAGAATTAACCAAATCCTGGGAGAGGACTTTGGTCTTCAAGAATTCAAGATCCTTATCCCTTGCATCGGATGAGGCCTTGAGGGTAGTAATAGATAAGGTGAGATCAAGGTTGGAAGAGAGAAGGCGCTCCAGCCGAGTATGTACTGCCCCAACCGAAGATATGAGAGGCTCAGACATATCGGAGAGGTCCTGGGCCATGTCATCCGTACACCGAAAGAAATCGGTTTGAACCCTCTAAACTTCATTATTTTGATCCTTAATGATTCTATGGAGATTATCAAGTGAGGTATTATCGATGTCCAGATCTCGGGAAATCTGATCCTCTCTAATGGCATTTTGTTCCAGAACGATCACCCGATGACAAGTAACAGTCGTAAACCTGTCAAATTCGGCCTGTAGAGAGGCTAGCTGAGCACCTAGTAGCCTGTGTTGCCGATTTATGTCAAGGATATCGACAAGCACATCACTAGGAATGAAGATGGGGTTTTGGGAAATAGGTATGGATGGTGTAGCTGAAGAGGTGGATGGATGGAAGGGGGTTGGGGTCGGCGGGTGGTCAGGTAAGGCTCGACTAGGGGGAAGAGGTCGGCGGTGAGGAGGTAAATCTGGGGAGGAGTTGGAGGAGGAGGTTTCAGATGGTGAGGCTTGGGGAGTAGGTTTGGGTGATTGCTTAAGGGTCGGCTGGGGGATTTCCTGGGGTCGATTAGGGGGATTGCTTGGGGATCGGTTGGGGAGAAGATTATGGTGGGGTGGAAGGTGTGGATGGAGGGGGTTTACGGGGAAGGGGCGAGGGAAACTTCTTTGCTTTTGGCTGGGAGAGATCTCGTACTTCAAGATATTGTTGTTCAAGCCGAGAGGGAGACTGGGAACCAGTGTCACCAAGGAGAAACTCCAGAAAATTGGTCGGATCCTCTGAATCAGCCCCTAGAGTGGCCGATCCTTCCTTAGATCGTGCAAAATCATCGGGACTATGAGTCCAGGGTGAAAGGATATGCGGTGGAGAAAAGGGGCCTTGGACTTGGGAGGTGTCCAAGTCATCCTCATCGACTAAGAAGTAAGTCGATGAAGGTTTTGTAGGGTACCCGTTTGTACAATCGCACCTCGTTGAGAGGGTACGAAGGAGGCGACTGTTGGCTGAACAGATTCCCCTGGCCCAGGAGGGAAAATTACAACACCCACCGATTTTTGAGAATCGGTTGGTAGAGTAGGAGGCTTAGCCAAGAAAGGTTTTCTATGTCTCATAGGATGAGACTTAGGAGGGGATTTGGAGCTCTTCCGCTTTTGAGAAGAAGGGGGATTTGACCTGGGTAGCCGCTGAAGGTTTTTTCGGTGGCAGATTCATGGAAGCAAGTGCGTAGGAACCGGTGGCCTTTGATCTTTTCTTCTTCTTGGCCCCCGATTTTGCTCGGGGAGGGGATGAGGGGGCTACCAAAGAAGGAGCATCCGTCGGTTCCTTTGACTGAACAATCGAAGTTGCCAAAGGTGCACCCCACTCTGGAGTGGGAGCAAGGACATAAGAGATCATACCTGGAGTTAGTGGCCGATCGGTAGAGGAGGGGCCTTTCTTCAGGATCTGCTTCCCAACCTTGTGAGCAGAGAAGTCATAGATGATCTTTGGCTCTGGCAACTTAGAGTCCTCCTCAAGAGCAGCTTGCAACTTATAGTTGATTAGTAAAGAAAAAAATTGGGGAAGAGCCACTTATGGACGCATAGATCACCGTGACGATATTTTTGAAGAAGAATCGAGCAAACTCGATCCATCGTTGAAACATGAGCATGTGAGCCAACTGGGTGAGGTAAGATGGGGATTGGTCCCAACCGGTTGTCTTCCGGGAAAGACAATGGATGAGATGGGAGAAAAGGAAGTTCCAGACTCCCCCATATTCTCACGGAGGAGAGTCCCGGTACCCCGATCTTTGCCCTCAGAGAGATAGTTGAGAGCAGCAACGACTTCCTCATGTTCCTTTCAGGTGGGGAACTCGTCGTATAATGGAAAAGTGGGGAGGTTGAGAGCTGTTCTCATGTCTTCACAACCAAAAGAGAGGTCGTGATCCTCCTCATCTGTCAAAATCGAAGCAGAGATGGAGTCATTGGTGGTATCGTACACGCAAGTGAGCCAAAAGTTCCCAATGAGCAATTTGCTCATCTTGGGGCTGACGGTGAAAGCATGTTGGAGAGGTGAGCGTTGAAGAAAGAAGGATACTTGGTTGAATTCCAGATGTGCTGGATCGAGCTCAAAATGAGTCGTGTGGTTGCATGTGGGAAATACCAAAGAATCCCGTGCTCGACTTATATGTCTTGGTGGGAGTGGTGGAAGACGCCATTGATGAAATTTCTAGAACTTGAGAGAAGCGCTTGCAGGTGGCGGAGGGTTGTGGAGGATGAAGAAGGTATTTACGAAGGTAAAAAGAAAAAAATGAAGGTGAAATGGGGTTTTATACCTGGGGAATTTGAAAATATGAGAATAGGGTATAGGTGTAGGAGGTTATAGGGGTTTAATGGGTTATAAATTAATTTTAAAAAAAATCATAATGATGGAAGACAAAGGGTTGTCAGGTGGACGACCGTTGTGAAAATCGTGGGGATGTGGGAAGGTCACGTCTCTAACACATAACGTGGCCTACGTCATGACATAACAACTTTTGGATAGGGACCAAGACAAATTATGGATGGTAGTCGGATACAGGAGTAGTCGACCAATGATCGGCTAGATGGAATTGCTGAAATATGATATCTTAATAACGACCGAAGAGAGTAATCGACTAGTTTGGAATAGCCTAAAAGGTTGTGGTAAGAACTTGTTACCGAAGAGGGATTCGGTAGGTGAAAGCAAGAGGAACCGAATCGAGAATGTTCGGCTAGCTGAGACTAGCCGAAGATCAGACTAACCGAAGATTGGAGTGACCGAAGATGATCAACCAAAGACCCAGTTAGCCGAAGGTTGAACCTACCGAGGATGATCCAAGAGTAGATAAACCGAAGGTGAGACTTGCTAAAGGTACCAAATATAGAATAGCCGAAAGAAGGAAGTGTCAAAAGTACCGATTTTTTTTAAAGATCAAAATTTAACATCCCTAGTGCTCCTATCAGAAAGTTGAACCGAGCTTCATCAAGAGGTTTTGTGAATAGATCAGCTAACAGAAGATCAGTTGGGATGAAGTGTAGTTCAATATCACCTTTTGAGATGTGATCTCTGATGATGTGATATCTGATGTCTATATGCTTGGATCTAGAGTAAAGCACATGATTATTGACGATGGATATTGCACTTGAGTTGTCACATAGTATTGGAACTTTGAAGAAGTGTTGGTTTTAATATTGAACTTGATTCTTCATCCACAAGATTTGAGCACAACAACTTCCAGCTGCAACATATTCAACCTCAACAATAGAAGTGGAGAATGAATTTTGTTTCTTGCTGGACCAGTTGACCAAGTTTCCACCAACCAATTGGCAGCTGCCTGTTGTGATTTTTCTATCTACCTTATATCCTACAAAGTTAGAATCTGAATACCCAATTAGATCAAAACACCAGTCCTTACAGCAGCCAAATGAGATTCCTTAGGGATTGGTTTGATAACGTGCATATAGACAAGTAGCAAACATGATATCAACTTTGCTAGCAGTGAGATAAAGAAGATATCCTATCACCCCTTTAAAATTTGTGACATCAACCGATTTTCCATCGGGTTCAGCATGAATTTTTAGAGGTGGTGCCATTGGAGTTTTCATGGGAGAACAATTTTCAAAATTAAATTTCTTTAGGAGATCACAAATGTATTTGCTTTGATTTATAAAGACCCCCTCAGTATAAGACATTTTGAAATCTGTAAAAATAATGTGATCATCAAGAGAAAACTTCGATTAGAAGTACAATTATGTGCACACTTTGGAGAAATATGAATACAACGATTAAAATCAGAAAGAGTTTCAAAAAATTAAAATCTGAGAAACAAATTAAGAATTTGAAGGTCTAAGAAAAATGTGAGTTCTCCCATCATGCTCATCCCATATTTGCTTTGCATGAGATAGGCAAATTCTTGACAAAGAGATTCATCAGTAGCACCGAAAATGATAAAATCCACATAGATTTGAACAAGAATTATATTACCTTTTGTCTTCTTGAGAAAGAGAGTGTTGTCAATTTTACCTCGTGAGTACTTGTTGGCAAGTAAGAAGTCTGACAAGGTGTCATACCAGGAACGAAGAGCCTGTTTGAGACCATAGAGAGCTTTGTCAAGCTTGTACACATAGTCTGGATGAGTGGGATGTTCAAAACCAGGAGGTTGTTTCACATAAACATCATCAGCAAGTTCTCCATTGAGAAAGGCACTTATTACATCCATTTGGAAAACTCTGAAGTTCTTATGAGCAGCATGGGCAAGGAAGATCCTTGTTCCTTCAAATCTAGCAACAGGAGCAAAGGTTTCATCATAGTCAATCTATTCTTCCTGCCGATATCCTTGAGCAACATGTCTATCCTTGTTGCAAATCACAGTACCTTCTTCATCCATCTTGTTTCGTAAGACCCATTTAGTTCCAATGATTGTTTTCCTAGGAGGACGAGGAACAAGTCTCCAAACATTGTTTCTTTCAAATTACGAGAACTCTTCTTGCATTGAAGTTATCCAACATGGATCGACCACAACTTCCTCAATTTTCTTGGGTTCAATGATGGAGAGGAAATTCACATAGAGACAAATGTTACCTAGTCATCTTCTAGTTTGAAAACCAGCTTGTTGATCACCAATAATTTGATCAATAGGGTGATCTTTTGTCCATTTGGTAGCTATTCAGAGATATGACTGTCAGAATGGAGAACATTACTTATGCATTGAAGGCTATCAAGAGGTTTATACGGAGGCACACAACTTACACTTCTTGCTATGATTACTAGTTGGGCATAAACAACAATCAGAAAAAGATCAACATGATAAAGCCAGACTTGAAGATTCCGACTTGGAAAGCTACCCGTTGTTCATAGTTCTTCAAGATCCAGAGTTTGGGATTGTCTACAAGAACGACAACAATGAAAAGAGATTTATGAGATTCTCTGAGATTACTAAGTTTTCGGACGGGACATTGAAAGTTATTAAGTTATAGCTTGAAAGCAGATATGAGCCGAATGAAAAGGAAAGAGCAACTGAAGGTGACTTCTTGCCTAGAAGAGATCGGTTGATACTTCTGAAAGCAATGGAGGCTCTGGAAGAAAGGATAGAGTTCAGAAAGGAGATGAGGCAGTTTGAAACATATTTGGGCATACGGGATACAAGAACAAGACATCTCACGTGTTGATTCTAAAGGGGGAGATTGTTGGAGCATACTTTGTTGGAATCAAGTCTTGTTATAAAAGTCAATGAAAGTCAACTATTTTGCTTTGTATTGTAATTGGTGCAAGGGATGCCTTCACCATGTAAATAGTGTAGGCCTTGTTCATTTATTGATGTAACTTATATTGTAACAACTCATTGTAACGCATTTGGCACTTGGAATACATATGACTATTTCTCTCTCTACACTCTCTCTCCAGATCTTTGTGTGAATTCTTGATTGTTCTTAATATTGATTGCTTGATTTGGGATCCTACAATCTAGCCGATCCCATCTCTCATAACATTCCCTCTCATAATACTCCATCACTTGAATCTACATCCATCACACCTGTCGAACCTTCTTCCTATCAACCTCTTAAAATGCTTCCTGTACCTCTATGGTACATGAACTCAAAGTCTCTATTTGAAGGTAATGGAAATCTGCTTCGGTAAACGTGTAGTAGCGGGTGTCTTGCCTTTAAACTACAAACACTGGATAACAGATTCAGTAAAACTTCATCATGTATACTTCTTTGATTGAGACAATCTAGCTTTTTGACTTTACATGATCTGCAGGCAGCTTCAGAGATTGGATCATATACGCATACTCTTCCTGATTTTCTTTTGGTTGATTATTTATGCCTAAGACTAGGAAGATGTCAAGATTTCGGATGTGGTGCACAAAGATCTTCTTTGTCTCTTTAAGGAATGGAACTCTGAGTGCATTCCTTAATTGTCTCTCTTCAGCTTGAGAAAGTTATGGTTCAGGCACACTGGATGTAGACGGACCGACTTGATTGGTATTTGGTTGAGTAGCAGGCTGATTAGGCTGACTTGATTGAACAAGTTGACTTGGTTGATCTTGGCTCATTGGAATCTCAGGAAAGTTGAACTCATGGAATTCGGGCAAATCGTTATGAACAGGCTAAGTTGAATATCATTAGGAGAATCTGGGCCATACAGCTGGAGTAGAACATCATAATCTTTATCTTCAAATAAATTCTTCAATACATTTCCTCCTTGCTCATCATCAGAAAAGTCAATATGATCTTCAAGATCCTCCTTTATCTTCCAAAACTTGTCATACTGGTCAGCAGATTCATCATTATCAGAGCTAACATCAATAACTTCAGTATGACCTCTAGTAATTTGCAAAAGTTCCTCTTTAGTCGCAACCTCGGGCATTTCAAACGTTGGTTCTGTGTTAGGATCAATGTAGAGTACCAACTGCTTTCCACTTTCATCATCATACTGCCCACTCTGAAATTTGTGAGCTATCTCCTCAGTAACTGAATCATTGGCATGAAACTGGTCTAAGCACTCAAAACTTCTTTGTCTATTGGGCTTCTCCCCTTCATGGTCATGATCTGAATCATGATCATGCTTTCTTTTTGAACCCTCAGCTTGAGCTTCGCATGACGTCTGAACTATTGCGGAAAGATCTGAGATAGCTTGCTACATGGTTTGCATAGTAGTTAGCACATCCTTCTTGAAGTTATTGAATTATGAAGAAGTCACATGATCTGATTGAGTTTGAGGTACAGCTGGAGCAGTTTGAGGCTGCTGAGTATGGAGAAGTCCAACCAGATCAGCATCAGATTGATCATTAGAAGCCTCAGAAAGTAGCTTTGCAAATAATAAGGACTTAAGCTCATTCACAGACATATTAGCAGGTTGAGTCTGAACAGGTGGAGGTGGAGGTAGTTGCACTGGCTCAACTACTGGATCTTTTCCTTTAATCATTCGCATCACTGAAGAGATCTCGTCAATCATGCGATCTTAAATAGCCTTTAGGGCGCTATTGAGAAACTCCCTTAACACGAAGTCAGGTAAGCAAACACTGATGTCACATAGACGATCCGTTGTCACAACAGTTGTCGATACAACTGGGTGGCCTATGTTCATTGTTGCGTAGTGTTAACTATGATAGGACTTCCACCCTGTCCTCACAGTCTAACAGATGGATCTACTCTGGGTGTTTTGGTCGGGTCACTAAGACTTCAGACGGTAGTAGGTATAGATGGCAAATGTCCTAGCAAATGAAAATAATTCATCAAGTGGCTCTAGACACACTGGTGCAGTCAAAGAAGGTGAGAACTGGGCTGATGTTCTCTATTTTCAATATCCATACCCTCCAAGTGAGGACTGGATAGATTTTATGCTAAATCCCCGTGAATATCTGAGACAAACACATGTTGGGAGGTGATTGAATGGCTGAAAGGGGTGTGCAATTGCATTAGTGGGCTACTAATGTTTGTTTAAATACCTGAACTTAACACATGAGTTCGGGTAGTAGATTTGGTTGCCCTTCTGGTAGGTAGGTTCGGTTGCACACACACACTCACCATATTATTTCTCTCACCCTTCACTCTGCCTCACATTATCAATATTTTCTACTTGATCTCCCTATTTTATCCTTATATCTTCCAAAACTTGTTGAATAGAAGTATCAACCTTTAGCTCAATAGTATGATCATTCCGATCATCATCATCATCATTATCATCGTCATGATAAACTGATACCTTATATCAATGTGCTTGGTTTTGGAATGTTGTACCGGATTAGCTGTTATTGCAATGGCACTCTTGGAGTCACAATAGATTGGGATCTTGTTCAAGGTGTAGCCATAGTCTTTCAACCGGGTCTTCATCCAGAGAACTTGTGAACAAAAACTAGCATCTACAACATATTCTGCTTCAACTGTAGAAGTTGAAACACGGTATGCTTCTTAGACGACCAACTTACAAGCTTATCCTCGAGAAATTGTCACGCTCCAGAGGTGCTCTTCCGGTCAAGCTTATAACCAGCATGATCTGCATCTGTAAATGCTGTCAGCTCAAAACCAGAATCCTTCAGATACCAAAGAGATAGATTGGGTGTGCCTTTGAGATACCTCAGGATTCTTTTGACAACAATAAGGTGATATTCCTTTGGATTTGCCTGGTATCTTGCACAATAACATGTTGCAAACATAATATCCGGTCTGCTATAAGTTAAATAAAGCAAGGAACCAATCATACTTCTGTAAGTCTTTTGGTCAACTAGTTTACCAGATAAATCAGCGTCTAAAAGACTTCCAGTAGCCAAGTGAGTTTTCATTGTGGAAGAATCAGTCATATTAAACTTTTTAAGCATTTCTTTAATATATTTTGACTGATTAATGAAAATCCCTTTTGGGTTTGCTTAACTTGTAAAATGAGAAAAAAAGATTAGCCCCCCCCCCCATCATACTCATTTGGAACCTGCTTTTCATAATGCTTTGAAAGTCAGCACATAACTTTTTATTTTTAGACCCAAATATTATATCGTGAACATAAATCTATACCAAGATAAGATCTTCACCTTCTTTCTTAAGGAAGAAAGTTGTGTCGATTGTACCTTTTCGGAATCCAGACTCAGTAAGGTATATTGTCAGAGTCTCATACCAAGCCCTTGGTGCTTGTTTCAGTCCGTACAGTGCTTTGTCAAGGACATATACATAATCGGGATATTTCGGATCAATGAAGCCTTCAGGTTTACTAACGTACACATCTACATGTAGTATGCCAATTCAGGAATGCTGATTTCACATCCATCTGGTATACTTTGATATCTTTGTGTGCTGCATACGCTAAGAAAATTCTGATTGCTTCAATCTGTGCCATCGGTGCATAGGTTTCGTCATTATCAATTCCTTCTTGTTGATTGTAACCTTTTTCAATCAGACGAGCTTTGTTTTTGACAATGATATCAGCCTCGTCCTTCTTGTTCCGAAAGACCCACTTTGTTCAGATAATCGTCTTGTTCTTGAGTATTTTCACCAATCTCCACTCCTCATTCATGTTGAACTCTAGAAGCTCATCTTGCATTGCATTAATCTAGTCTGGATCCTTTAAAGTTTTCGATGGCTTCTTTGGTTCTATGCTACTCAGAAAGTTGACGTACATACAATAATTTGCTGATGCAGATCTGTTTTTGACACTAGCTTTCGGATCACCAATGATAATTTCAGGAGGATGTGCTTTGGTCCATCTATGAGTGCTCTAAAGGAGTTGGATATTCGTCTAATTGTTTGAATTGTCAAACTCATCCGATATTGAAGGCATATCAAACTCATGTGCTTTCGGACTTTTAGTTGCATTTGGTGAATGATCTACTTCTTCTGTTTGTATATCTGATGTTGAATCCCCAGACAAAGCAGATTCTGAAGTTGTTTCAACAATTGGAGAAGCCGACTTAGAAGTGCTTTATGGATTTGAGCTTTCAGATATTACAAGCTCTAAGCTTGTAGAAGCAACACCAACATCTTCAGAGGGACCGAACAAATCAGCACAAGTGGTCGGTGTGTCTTCATTCCTTGAAGTGTCTTATTTGTAATCTTCTGCACATATATCCATAAACGCATTCATAAACAACAAATCAAGATCTGAGTCAGTTAAAGATTTAGGGTTAGAAGTCTTAGTCTGGTTAGGATCACGTTCCACTCTGTTTTGAGTAGAAGATTGTCCTTGAGGTACGAGTCCTGAAGTGATTTGTTCAGAAGTCCGTGCAAAGAATTCATCAAAGGATACATTGATGCTTTCAATTATGGCTCTTGTTCTCTTATTGTATACTCTATATGCTTTGGACGTCAAGGAAAAGCCAATAAAGATTTCCTCATCTTTTTTCTTTTGAAACTTTCTGAGATGTTCATGGTCGTTTAACACAAAACCTCTGCAGCTAAAAACACATAGAAATTTAATGTTTGACTTGCGACTATTAATAATTTCATAAGGTGTTTTGTCAAAGCATTTATTAATAATAGTCCTGTTTTGTGTGAAACAAGCGGTTGCCATAACTTCAACCCACATGCACGGAGGTAGATTTGAGTATGCAAGGATAAGTCCTAGCAACTTCTACCAGCGTTTTGTTCTTCCTTTCAACGACCCCGTTTTACCGTGGAGTCATTGTAGCCGAGAAATTATGAGAAATACCAACGGATTCTAAATAACTCTGAAGAGTTTCATTCTTGAATTTCGTTCTGTTGTCACTTCTCAACTTTTGAACTTATGACTGTAGGAGAACTTGTATCTGCTGGATAAACTTAATTATGAGATCTGGAGCATCTGACTTCAGTCTTAAGAATTCCATCCAGGTGTATCTTGAAAAGTCGTCTACCATAACCGGAATATTTTTCTTCCCATTGATTGACTGAGTCCTCATCGACCCGTAGACATCCATATGAATTAGCTCAAGAGGTGTTGTACAGGTAGATAACATCTTGGAATTGTGTGTACTCCTCTTCATCTTGCCCATCTCACATGCAGAACATAAAGATTCATTTTCTATCTTCAATTCAGGCAAACCGATGACTAAATCTTTGCTGCTAAGCTTGTTTATGCCATGGATGTTCTGGTGAGATAAACGTCTGTGCCACAACCAACTTTCCTCCATTGGAGATTTAGAAACCAAACAGACTGGTTTTGATGCTGGTAGAGTAGGAAAGTTGACAGCATAAAGATCCCCCATTCTTCCGGCTGTAATTAATTCCGCTCCGTTCTGATCGTCAATGCAACAGAAATCTGCATCAAATTTGGTTATGCATTTATTCTCGCGGAATTGGCTTATAGAAAACAAGTTGTGTCCCACCCATCCACATACAAAACTTTTGATGTAGAAATTCGGCCATTTGTAAGCACACCATATTCTCTGATATAACCTTTGCTTTTGTTGCCAAAACTCAGCGATCCTCCAGGATGTTTAATATAATCACGTAGTAGGTGCTTGAACCCGGTCATGTGTCTTGATGCACTAGAATCTATAATCCACACATGACAGTTCTGCAAGGATCAATCACTTCAACTTAGGTACCCATATGAATATGGGTCCCTGTTTGTTAGTAGCACTTATTTTCTTGATATCAGTTGAAGAGCCTTTGATTCTCTAACAAAACTTGGGCTCTTTGTGTGAATTTTGTGTTTTGAGTTTATCTTTTGGGATCCACTTCCACACAAAAATCACTTCAACTGATTTAACCATCTTTACATAATTCCTTTTTCTTTTTAAGACTGAAAACTTGTGCTTTTTGTTCAACAAAAGATCCGGGAGTAGTTTTCCTACAAACAAAGCTTTCAGGTTTTATTTTCTTACAAAATTTGGCTTTTAAAGAAAAAGAAGAATCAGAACAATAAGAACATTGCAACACAGTTTGAGCCTTTGTCATACAACTCGGATCGTGAAAGATTTTTCTTTTTTATTAGAACAATGTTGACATATCTCATCATTTTTACAATCGGTTTTTACTATGCTATTACAACTATTCTTATCATGAACAATTCTTTTCTTCATCACCTTCCTTTTCTTGTTCTTTTCAGACTGTTTTCTTCCTTTCACATCTGAAAAACAAATAGAGTTAACATTAGTGACTGATTTTGAATTAGAAGATTTCTTGGAAACAGAATCAGATTTTATTCCCGAGCACTCTCCTATTTCAAATATACAAAACTCCTTTTCAGATGGTTTTAAAATTCTCAAGGAAGTTTTCATCTGAGAAAGACAATCCAGATTTGTTAAATCAAATTCAAATGAACTGAGTTATGGAGTTTTCGGAGTTATTGGATCAGCTGTTTCAGAAATGAGTTGAGCTTGAACATTGAATAAGAAGGAAGATTTTGAATACTGATCATCAAACTCTGATTTGTTTTCAGAAATAGAAGTTTTAGAAAGATTGAAAATCTGGGATTCTAGCAGTTTGATTTCCTTTTGTAAATCTTATTCTTTTAGCAGACTAAAATCAAGCTCAATCCCAAGGTTTTCTTGAGCATTTTCCAGATCATCAATAATGCAATTTAGATCTGAAATTTGGAGCATCAACAGAAACATACTCCTTTTGAAGATGAGAATCTTCTACCTTACATTCCTTAAAAGAATCAGAATCAACAGATTCAGATTTCTCAGTTTCAGAATCTGATTCTTTAGTCTCACGTGATTTTGGAAATATATGTTCAAATTTAATGAACTCCTTCTTGTTATTATTATAACTAGAATTCAATTCATCATATTTGAACTCAATTATTTTAAAACTGTGAGATTTTGGGTCAGAACTTACTTCTAAGTCAACTGTCTCTATCTCTTCTTTTTCTATCTTGGGAGTCTCACGTATCGGACTTTCATCCTTCACAAAAGTTTCATAGATTCGATGTTAAGGCATAAATATGTTGGATACAAGATCATAAAGATTGAAGGTCAAAGTGAAGCAAGTCAAAGCTCAAAGTCAACTCTCAAAGCAAAGTCAAAGTCTCTTTGTAATAAAGTCAAAGTCAAAGTCAATGTTTTGTAAGTGTTTTGTGTTGTAAGGTAGCTTTGTATAAATAGTTCTTTTCATTCGTAGACTCATTAGGCTGCGAGGATATAGTTTTCTAGTGAGAGAAATATTTGAAGAGATACTGTACGAATCCTTTGTAATCGAAATTTAAAAACAAAGTTTGATTGAATTGATTATCATCTTGTTTGTGTTTAGATTTTTTGAGAACTTGATAGATTTGGGAAATATAGATTGTTTGATAGATTTTCACTGAAAACGTTTCGTATAAACACATATGCGAATTCTAGACAATTCACATATCACACATAGGCGAATTCTACACTTAGAGATTTTTGGAAATTTCATTTCTGAATATCTTTCTAAGTTTTTCTGTATTTTTCTGATTTCACTTGGACTAACGATCATTGTCAAGTTCTTATTGAACATTTTTTAAACAGGATTTTCAAGATGAGTCTTTCTGATGATGATGAAACAACAATTGCAAAACTCAGAATCGAGATTCAAAATCTCGCTTCATCAGCTGGATATTATTCAAAGAGATCAAAGAAATATCATGGTGAAAAGAGGATACTGGGAGAAGAAGTCAATGCATTAAAGAATATTAATGTGAATCTTCTGAAGCAGATATCTGACTCACAACAATTGAAAGATGGTGACATCAATGAAGAAAAGGTGCTGAGTTTGGAAGCTGAGAATACTGAGCTAAAAAGAAAAATCTCAGTCTTTGAAGATCAAATTGTTCAAATCCAGCAAGCAGATTATGTTGATAAGTATGAGGAGAAAGTCAAGGATGTGGAGTATGCTAATAAAGAGTTGAATAAGAAGATTTCTGTTATGGAGCTAAATATGGTCAAAGACAAAGATGATTTTGAGAAAGAAAACAAAGGGTTTGCAAAGAAATTCTCAGAGTTTTCAAAGAAAAGTTTTGAAGAGAAGAAAATTGTTGAGCTTAAATGTTCCAAGCTTTCTCAACAAGTGGCTGACTTTGAGAAAGTAATCATAATGGAAAGAGATAAGTTTGCAAAAGAGAAGAAGGCCATTGAACAGAAGAATGTTGGAATCTTCAAAGAGATATTTGGTCACAGAAAGAATGCTGAGAATGGTTTTGAAGAAGAAAGATAGATGTTTGAGACAGAAATAAAGAAGCTGACAGAGAAGTTATCTGAACTGTCAACTTGTGCATTGAAAGATCAGAAAACGAAGTCTGAATTTCAAGAAAGGATTTACCTGCTCATCAAAGAAAGAGACAGTTTATCTTCAAGAAATTGTTTCTAAGGTAGTGGTGACTGAGCAGAAGTCTCCAGAGTCAATTATCCACACACCTAGAGATGATTCAGCTGACTCTAACAAGATAGCCGCAAGCTCATATAAAAGAACTGTTTCAACAAAAAGGTCAGTTAATTCATATGATCAGATTCGAACTACTAACATTTTGTTTAATAGAAATGTAGATGGTTTAGATATATTCAGAAGAAGAAGGAGATGTAGAGAAGAAAAGTTGGTTTGGAAAGAGAAACCAGTTGATGATGAAAAGAATGAAGAAAAGAAAGGTAAGATATTATGTGTACAGGCACCAAATGCCAAGAAGAACAGTGTACGGAAAGGTAAACCTGATTTTGTTTACTCGAGAGATCAATTAATCAGGTTATCTAAAAAGAAGAATTATTGTTTTTACTGTCGTACATATGATTTTGTTCATAAAACAAGTGATCATTACTGGTATGGTTCTTATTCTATTACTCCTAATAGAACTGCAACTAACAAACATGGACCCAAATACCAGTGGGTACCAAAGCCAAAGGATGAATCTGTGTTGCAGGCACCTCAAGTCAAGCGGGAGTAAAGAAACCATGGATCTTGAATACTACAGTTCAAGACCCATACCTCATTTATAAAGAGTGTGACTTATAAACACAACAGTTTAGGACTCGTACTTCAATGAACAAAAGATGTTATACTCCGTGCATATATGAGATTGTACTCCAAGATCTAAATGAGAAGATCAACCTTCAAGGGGAGTACATATTTTTCCTGATGCAATATTTCAGGGGGAGTATATGACTTCTGATTATATCTGATCAGAACTCATATTTTAACCGTTTTATTGCTTTCTGTCATTTATTTTTCAATAATTTTTTGTGAATAAAAGCTTTGTACTTTGACGATTTTTTATTTTTGCAGAATTAAGAGAGAGCTTACAAGATCATATCATATATGACTTAGAGCTGACTTGATGAGATTTAAGACATAGCGAAAGGTTTATTTCTAATCTTAATCTCATACGTGTCTGAAAGAAGGACAACTTTCAGATATGAAACATATTTTTAAATGTTCAAACCACTTTTGATTCTCAAAACAATTTCATGAATATAGAAGTGTGATTGTAAATGTTTTCATTGTTCTTGTGCTTAATTGTTTCAATAAAAAATGTATGTTTCTAAAGATTAAAACTTGCGTATTATCTTTTCCATATACTTTCAAGTATTCACACACACCGATCTTAATTTTTGTTGAATATGTTATCACCATGTCTCAAATAGAACAAACTTTTTCGATGGTGATACACCCCGTTTGATATTCCATGTTTGAGCGTTGATTTTATTTCGAAATGTTTCTTTCAAGACTTGTCTATATTTTGATTCGTATAGACAAATTCCAATTTTTGCTGACCTAAGCTTTACTTGATAAATCATTCAGATTTTGTTCTTTTTCATACAATGTCAGATTTTCAAACACGTTTTATACTCATTTCATTCATTCAATATACTTGTTTGAAATATCCTCAATGTTTAAAATGCTCAAAACTTCATGATTATTTTCATGAGCATACAAATATCTGACTTGTATATTTTGTGCTTTAACTGAAAAGTTAAACCATTTTGAGCAACATTGTACTTTTAGGATTACATGGGTTCATTTTGTGAGCTTAATTGAAACTTCTATGGATTCACGTTAACCAGTGTTTCCTACCCACGAAGTTAATCCTTGAGTGATCGAATGGAAAAGAGGGTTTGGTTAGAAGTGAGCTCAATGATTAAAAGAAAGAGGGTGAGAGATTAGAGTAAAAGAATATCAAACTCTGCACCAACTTTTCTGAGTCGGGCAACCACATTACTAGTGTTTCACAATTCTTCGTGAACATTATTGAAACAGGTAACTAGCTCATGCCAACTCTTGATAAAAACCCCACGAGCTACTCATTTTCTTCTCAAAAAGAAAGTGTTTCATATTTCAAGGGGACGCAACACATAATCTATCTGATTTTCATTTGGAAAATCTGGATATTGAAAAAGAAGGAAAGCTGCCCCACCTTTGCACTTCGATCATGCACAATCGAGTCTGTGTTATACTGTTGTTGTCTCAATGGTTTACACAATTTTGAGCCTAAGAATAGCAATCATCATATGCTTAATTCTTTCAAACACAAGCACGAGCACACAGGAAATTCGTTTTTCTGTCAAAACGTTCATAGTTTAACCTTGTGTTAATCGATGATTGAATGGAAGACCTGGGGGAGTGAACATTAAAAAAGCTCCTTTCCAATGTGTATTCGTTACACATAGTGAGTTCGTGTTATAGACAACCATCTTAACTAATTCATTTGTTGATTCAGGTGTTACACTCATATTTTGTCTGAATTTGCAAAGATTCAGATGAATATCTTTTGGATCGATAAATAGTCAGATGCTCTGTGGTGGTCAGATCAGTGGTCAAATGACATTTCTTGTGAAAGTTTTGATGATCTCATGCTTCTATCATCTAAAAGGGGGAGAGGATAAAGAAATGTTTGCGAGAGGATCAAGAATTATTGGTTTGATAAAGCAAAGTTTGAACTGAAAGAAGAAGTTTGTATCAAGACAGTTAATTTGTTGAAGATTGTCGAAAGCTGAAAAGAGCAAGTTCAAAGTTTTCTGAAAGCAAGCATATTTTACCGAAATTTTCTTTGAAGACAATTTGTTGAAGCAAACTGAGCTGACTTTGAAGATAATTTCTTTCCAATATCTGAAAGAGGTTTTACAACCTTGGGGAGATTGTTACTATTCTTGAAGACAGATTGTGAGGAGATTACAAAAGTATTTGAAGACATGTTTATCAAAGAAAGATGATATTTAATATGATGTTATTCTGACAAAAGGGGAGATTGCTCAAATTATTATGAAGATGATCTGAGTTGACAAGAAGTCTACAAGAGGAAGATAAGTTGTTAAAAGTTCAATAATGCAACGAAAGGGGGAGATTGTATTACAAAATATTTTAAAGATGATTTTGAATCCAATGGGGGAGATTGTTAGGGCATAAATATGTTGGATACAAGATCATAAAGATTGAAGGTCAAAGTCAAGCAAGTCAAAGCTCAAAGTCAACTCTCAAAGCAAAGTCAAAATCTCTTTGTAATAAAGACAAAGTCAATGTTTTGTAATGTTTTGTGTTGTAAGGTAGCTTTGTATATATAGTTCTTTTCATTCGTAGACTCATTAGGCTGCGAGGATATAGTTTTCTAGTGAGAGAAATATTTGAAGAGATACTGTACGAATCCTTTGTAATCGAAATTGCAAAACAAAGTTTGATTGAATTGATTCTCATCTTGTTTGTGTTTAGATTGTTTGAGAACTTGATAGATTTGGGAAATAACATTCGAGGTATGGCTATAATTGGAGAATCACCCATTTTGTTAAAAGTATAAAGATTTTCGAGTGCTTTCCTCAATACCTTAACCTCTGGTAGACCAAGACCTATTTTTGGATTATAAAAACGTGTATCCTTTGGATTACTGGTCATGAGTTTGAGAGCCTGCTCTGTTTGACCCCTTTTGAAGTTGAGATCTTCTAACTCTTTTATCCTTGCATAAGCCTGTGCTCTTTCCTTGAAAACAATATCATACTTTAGAGTCAGATCCATGTTTTCATCTTTCACATTTCTTAACTACTTTTGTAAGTCAGATATTCGGGATTCAAACTTTACCTTATCAGCTTTGATCAGGTCTTTTTCAGCTTCCCTATCTTCTGCTAAAACTTTAAATAATAAAGCTTGATCTTGATATCTCTGAATTGAACTCTTTTAAGCAATAAAATTGGTTTTCAACTTTTCAAACTCATTTTTCATAAAGTTCAATTGAGACATCAAGTTCAACACTTCTTCATTTTTAGAAAAAAAATCAGATGTGTCAGAAACTGAATATACCTCAGACTCAGTATATTCTTCATTCACCTTGGCCATCAGGTTGTAATGCACTTGTGTGAAGTGAGCTTCCTCCTCATCAGAACAAAACTCAAGCCTTATCTCCTCTTCAGCCTTAAGTGCCTTACCAATCTCCTTAGCTTTGAGAAACTAGGCCTTCATGGTTTAATACTCATAGTCTGTTACCTTCTTAGCCTTGCAGTCTCTGACATAGTGACCAGGCTTACCACAATTGTAACACCTGTCACTCTTCTCTTCCTCTTTTTCTTTCTCTTTCTTTTCTTTCTTCTCCTCTTTCTTTTCTTCTCTCCTATAATACTTTCCCTTATACTTGTCGGCCTTGTGGTAGTCAGGTCTGGATTTATGATAAAACTTCTTTCTTCCAAACCGCTTGTGGAGCCTGTTTGTCAGCAAGGCCAATTTATCAACAAATTTACTAAGTTCATTATCAGAATCTTTTTCAAGATCTTCAGAACTAGTAGATGACTCGACAACTTCTATAACCAAGGCTTTCTTCTTCTGAACCCCACTAGAACCTGAAACTAGTCTTCACAATCTTGCCTTGTCCTGCTAGAAGAGCCAAAGAGTCCTCAACCTTATTCTGTTTTCCTTTTATCTCCTGAACCTTGTCTTCATGTTGGTACAACACATAGAATATATCATTAAGCTTTTCTCGTCCATATCTTTTGTCATTTGAAGTTGAATGGAATAATTGTCCTATTCTGGCCGAAGATTCGTAATAAATTTGAAGTTGATCTCAGACTCAGATTTCTTCACCCTGTTCCTTCTTAGGTCATTCAAGATGATGTTGAACCGGTTGTAGGCATCTTTCAAAGATTCTCCCTCCTTTGCTTTGAACCCCTCATAAGAATTGATGCTTTCATTTCTCTTTGTCTTGAGGGATTTCTTAGATCCTTGGAGCTGTCTCTCTAGCTCATCCCAAAATTCCTTTGTAGAGTCTCTGCTGTCAACTCGGTTGAATATATCATTTGGGATGACCATTGTCAGAAACGTGAGAGCTTGAGCATCCAATTCAATCAGTTCTTTGTATGTATCATTAAACTGAATGTAGTCTTTTGGAACAATCCTCTCAGGAATTGTTGGGGTTGCGTTTTTAGCAGGCTGTATGGAAACAACGTGTGGGATGTGAGGACCATTAATTATGGAGTTCATTAGCTTCTTGTCCTGATTATTCAAGAACTGTATCATCCTCTTCCTTCATTGAGGGTACTCTTCCATCTGAAGTACTGGAGGTTTGGACTTGGAGCCGATGCTGAGAAGATCTCTAGGCATCTTGAAAAGTAGAATATAAGAAGCTTGAAATGATCGTCGAGAAATTCAGAAAACTTTGACTTTGAAAAGGTCAAACTTGAGAACTTGTCGCAGGCTGAAGTGGAATAATTGTCGGAAGGAACTTGTCGTAGACCAAAAGAAACTTAATACAATTCGCAGGAAAACTTTTCGCAGACCAAGTGGAATGAACAGTAGTTTGACGTAAGCAATATGAGCCGAGTACTAAGTTTCACGCAAACCGCTAGACCCGAGAAGTAACTTGTTGCAGACCACTGTAAGCGAGTACTACCCTTGTCGCATATCGTTGAACCCGAGAACTTGACTTATCGTAAACCGAGGCACCCGAGTACTGGACTTGTCGTAGACTAAATCAGCCGAGAACCAACTTGACGCATACTGAGTAACCCGAGAAGTATGGTAGTCACAAACTGAAGGACCCCGTAGTCTACCTGTCACAGACTAAGGGATCTGAGTTCTCACTGGACGCAAGACAAGTGACCCAAGAAATTCACTTGTCGTATGTAGAGGCTTGCGAATTCCACACTTAGCAAAAATTTCCAAAATCACTCAAACTGAGAACCCTGCGTCAACCTCAAGAAATTGCAAATGGAAGAATCTTGCTACAACTTTGCTCTTGCGACAACTTCACCATAAATAACAAAAATGGCCATGGATTCTTTAATTCTTTGAGATAGATTATGAGATTTTAAAGGGTTTCTCACGAATGTATTCTGAACAAGTTTCATCACACCAAATCTTCCAAAAATAATTGGAAATCAAGATTCAATCGATGAACAATTTCTTGAATATTCAAACCCAAAAATCACAAAGAATCTAAAATTCACCACAAAATATTCTGAATTAGACCAAGTAATCTAAACAAGAATTGATCTAAACATCAAATCGATCCTCTTACAACTGATTACTGAATCCAATTTCAACTAAATCACATAAATGGTAATGCAACAGTAAACTTTCCAGAAATATCTTGCGACAACCACAAAAACTCAATTTTCAATAGATCCATGTCTTCTGAATTGAACGTAGGCTCTGATACCAATTGTAGGATCCAAAATCAAACAATCAACATTAAGAATAATCAAGAATTCCTACAAAAATCTAGGGACAGAGTGTAGAGAGATAAATAGTCATATGTATTCCAAGTGCCAAATGCTTTACAATAAGTTGTTACAATATGAGTTATATCAAGAAATGAACAAGGCCTACACTATTTATATGGTGAAGGCATCCCTTGCACCAATTACAATACAAAGCAAAATAGTTGACTTTCGTTGACATTTATACAAGACTTGATTCCAACAAAGTATGCTCCAACATGGATCTTCAGATATGATGATCTGAAGATTTGGGTTTGTAGGTGAGGAAGAAGATGGGTCATTTATTTATAGAGATGACTCAGTCATGAAATGAACAGAAGGATGTGGTTCAGATGATTGACTTTGAGATTCTTCACACACACATGAGGTTATCTATTGATTTAGTTCATCATCATCACATGAAAGAGAAGATGATTTGTGGTCATCAAATTTATCATTAATGGACTCATCAATGCATTTCCTCTGAATATTATAGACTCGGTAGGCATTTGAGGAAAGAGAGTATCCCATGAAAATCCCTTCATCAGCCTTGGGGGTCAAATTTCCCAAGATTTTCTCTATCATTGAGAATGAAGCATACACAGTTGAAAACATGAAGGAAGCCAATATTAGGTTTTAAGCCATAGAAGATTTTATAGGGAGTTTTATTATGCCTTTTCACAATTACTGACCGATTTTGAGTAAAGGAAGCGTTGTTGATTGCCTCAGCCAAAAAGTAGGTAGGCAAGTTGGATTCACTTAGCATAGAGTGGACTGCCTCACATAGAGTTCTATTCTTTTCTTTCTACAACACCATTTTGTTGTGGAGTTCTGATAGCCGAAAAGTTTTGAGAGATTCCTTTGTCATTGAAGAAGGCTTCTAAGGTAGTGTTTCTGAATTCAGTGCCATTGTCACTTCTTACGAATCTTACTAGTTGACCATTGAGCACCTCAAATTTTTTGATAAAGTGGATGATTTCTTTAGAAGTGTTACTCATGTACCCGAGAAAAGATACCCACGTGTAACAAGTAAATTCATCAACAATTACAAGAATGTTCCTTTTTCCTCCAAGACTTGGAGTGCTGACTTGTCCACATAGGTCCATGTAAAGCATTTGAAAAGGATTGAAGATGGAAAAACATTGCTTTGTTTTGAAGGAGGATTTTGTCAGTTTTCCCTTCTCACAAGTTGCACATAGTTTCTCTTTCACAAAAAGATAGCTTTGACATTCCAATAACAAGATATTTGTTAGAAAGAGTATTCAAAGTCTTGAAGTTGAGATGTGATAGGTGTTTGTGCCAGAGCCAGTTCTTTTTAACAGAGTCTTCTGAAATGAAACAGATGCTTCGTTCAACTGATTGTTGACTCATGTTGATGATGTACACATTGTCCTTTCTAACACCGGATAAAGCAATATGATTATATTTATCTGAGATAGTGAAGTCACTAAGCCTGAAAGTGACAATGTATCCTAAACCACACAATTGACTCATGCTTAGGAGATTATACATCGATCCTTTAACATAGGCTACTTTATTAAAGGTGAAGGAACCATTAGAGAGAGTTACATAACCTCTGGTGGAATCTCTAGAGTTATCTCCAAAGGTTACAGTAGGTCCTTTCTCGGTCGTATAGTCGATGAGAAGATTTTTGTTGCCGGTCATCTGCCTTGAACATCCACTATCCAGATAGCAGGTCAGTTGATGTTCAAATACCTGCAAACAAAGAAAAAATAATTATTTGGTACCCATTTTAAGGTGGGTCCTTTAGGGTTAGAGGAGGAAGAAGAGTCATCAAGATTCTCTCTTTCTATCCGATCTTTAGGATAATCCTTTGCTAAGTGAAAGGTGTCCCACTGTTGATCCAAACTCTCTCAATGATTTGATAATGACCTGCTGTAATACTTAGTGAAAATTACGTTTAACATATGTATGTATTAGTGTTTCACCATCAGCGATTAAACACTGAGTATGTTCAGTATCACTGATGATCTCTCTTGTAACAGTTAGACGTAATCCCTGAAGACAAGTTTCGCGACAAAGATGTTCATCACTGAGTCGAAGACAAAGCTGTTGAACAAGGACAAGTCAACTCATGATCTAATGTGGATATTAGTGAAACCAAGACAAGTCTACCTACATGCGAAGAAACCTGAAGAAAAGCTTCAGCGATCACTAAACTTCTTTCTATCTCTGTGAAGGAAGAGATATTCAGCGATTGAAGATCACATAGCTTATATTCCAAGTTTCTTTTGTCTTACCCTTGCACACATAGTACAATTGTCAGAAAAGACATACCTCTGCGACAAATCGTACAACAACTCGGAAGATACACTGTTAACCATTCGTCCAAAAGCATGTCTCCAAAAGTCAGAGGCATGCAACCAACCATGAAGGACACGTGTAAAGTACCCTGCCATGCATTTAATGCATAGGGTATAAATAGAAAGATCAAGACTCTATCTGAGTGTTGCCTTCTATCTTTCTCATAGTATAGAAACCCTTGCTTTCTATATTCTCTCAATGTTTATTCTCTAGTTCTTGTGCAACAATCTGTGTGATTCTTAAGTTTGTTTAGATTAGGTTTTACTTAATCTTATTCCACAACAAACTGTAAATTGTGATTTGATTTATCAATAAACAATTTATTAAACCATTAAATTTTGTGTTTGTATTCAACCCCCTTCTACAAACTTGTTAAGCACTTCGGGACCAACAAGTGGTATCAGAGTAGATTGTTTATTCTCATAAACAAGATCTTGCTTTATTATTTTCCTTGCTATTCTCAAAATGGCACTCAACACAAACACTAACTACTATGATAATGGTTCTCTCTCAAAATCTCCTCGATTCAACAGAGAAACTTTTGCTCTCTGGAAAAATGGAATGATGCTATTTCTAGAATGTGTAGGCCCTACTATACCTGAATATGTAGCAAATGATCCATATGAACATTTTATGATCATAGCTGTAGTTCCAGCCACTGCCACCACTCCTGCCATTCCTGAAAGATATGCTACTAAGGATATTAGACAATGGAGTGATGAAGATAAAAAGAAAGTAGGTTTAGATGCTAAGGCAAAAACAATTATTTATATGGCCCTACCTGATGAAGCCTTCCATTCCATCATGCATCTTAAAACTGCTAAAGAAATGTAGGACACTACATGTGTTCAATATGAAGGTACCACTGAAATCCAAGAAACCAGAAAGATCAATTTGGTAAGACAATACGAAAGTTTTATCTGTGGTAAGAATGAGGCTCTATCTGATGTTTACCAAAGATTTAACTGTTTAATCATTGATCTGAGGACTGTTGGTAGGACCTATTCTAATTCTGAAGTCCTAACTAAATTATTGGAAAGTCTTCCTGAAAGTTGGGACAACTATTCAATGTGTCTCAAGCTGACCAAAGACTTAAATCATATATCTCTTAGCACTATATATGGAATATTGCTCAACTATGAGCAATCAAATCTCCTGAAAGATTCTAAAGACTACAAAAGCACTTCTGTGGCTTTGTCTCTTCAGAGATCATTCCATCTCAGCGATCTACTCTCACCATCACTGAGTTAGAGTCTGACTTAGAGGAATTATCAAATGCTGATCTTTCAGAGTTTGATGAATCCTTAACACTCTTGACAAACTCCTTCAAAAGATTTGCAAGAATGAGCAATTTCAGAAGAAATAAGCCTCTCTCCCTATCTGACAAGCCAAAATCAACCCCTGTGATAAGGCTACTGCTACTTACTATAACTGTGAGAAAGTTGGGCATTTTGCCAGCGAATGCAGGTCAAAAAAGTCTTCAAACCTTCCACATTCAGGAAAACCAGCGGTAACAAATACCTCAAGCTGAAAGAAAAATATCAAAAATCTGAAAGGCTTTAAGCGAAATGGTAAATGTCTTATCGTTGAAAAGCATGATTAGGCTGAATCAGAAGAATCAAGTTCTGATGAAGAAGAAGTTGCTAATCTCTGTCTTATGGCTGAGATTATAGAAGAAGTAGAAGAACCAACAGGAAATTCCATGAGTTACATCTCCTCTCAGGTATCAATCTATACTAATCTCACTCTTTCTGAAGCTGAGAAAAGTCGCGCGATAGATGTACTGACAATAGACTTGTACAATGCACTAAATGGCAAAACTTTAGCTGAAAACAAAAATATTGATTTAACTGAACAGCTGGAGAAATGTCATGAAAGGATTAAATAACTAACTCTTTTAGAGGAAAGTTTAAAAGATCAAGTCATGGTCAATGAAATTATCAGCATTGAACGCGAACAAGCCATTGCTGCTTTAAAAGCGGAAAAGGCAACTGTTGAGGGATGGTGTAAATCTTCAACCAAGATCACTGAAATCATAAGTGCTCAAATCCCTGCTCATGACAAAACCGGTCTCGATTATCAACATGAAAAGGATGAACAGTAGAGACTGTTCCATGCTTAAGTTTGGAATGTTTGTCTCTTCTATCCCTGACACTTCTTCTACTAAGTGTTCTTCGTCTTCCAATCCTATCCCTGAGGACTTAGCAAAGAGCTCCAAGCTCTCTGATAAAGGGAAATATATTTCCCATCATTCTCAGAAGGCTACAAAGATAGCAAAGCTGAAGATCTCATCCAAACCTTCAGTAAACCAATCCTCCTGCTCTGGATCAAACATCACTGACTTTACTCAGATATCCACTCCAAAGCTGAGAATTGATATCAAGCATAAGAAATCAGAAGAACTGAAAGTTCCTTCGAGATCTAATGCTAAGGGCATTCTTGGAGCAGGCCCTGCTCATCTTATGTTTTCTAACTCAAATGCTCCTGGTCTTAAAGCTACTTTCTTCTATAGAAAGTGCTATCACTGTGGACTTACTGACCATATTTCCAGTAAATGTCCTACAACCACAAAAACTGATAAGATAGCTAAAGTGAAGATGAATGCCTCCAAGGCTGAGAAGGTCACCAAAGCTGAGAAATTTGCCAAGGTGAAAAATGCCACTAAGGTTAAAAAATTAACCAAAGTGAAGGTTACCACTGACGCTGAATCTTCAGATGCCGTGAAGATTGTTGAACCTTCCATCTCCACTAACCCTACTGGACCCATTGAAAAGTGGGTACCAATCAAAACTTAATCTTCCTTATGTTTGCAGGGATCGAAGGGTATCTGGTATTTAGATAATGGATGCTCTCGACACATGACTGAACAAAAAGACCTGCTTACTGAATACAAGGAAGAGAAAGGTCCCTCAGTGACCTTTGGTGGAAATGGGAAAGGTTATACCAGAGGGTTTGGCGTACTCAACAATGGGACGACTACCTTCCGAAGAGTCGCTTACGTAGATGGACTGAAGCACAATCTTCTTAGCATCAGTCAACTATGTGACAAAGACTATGAGGTTCGCTTTTGTAAGAAAGCATGTTCAGTGGTGAATGAAAAAGGAAAGCTCGCTCTCAGTGGTTATCGTATGGAAAATGTCTATGTAATAGACATGGACTCTACTTCCACTGAAAACGTTTGTTTTCTTTCTAAAGACTCTTCAGATGTCAACTGGTTATGGCACAAAAGGCTGTCTCATCTCAACTTCAAAAGACTGAATTCTCTCTCTTTAAAATAACTAGCCTCCGGTCTTCCTCAACACTCATATGCCAAGGAATCTCTTTGTTCAGTATGTGAGAAAGAAAAACAGACTAAAGCTAGCTTCAATTCAATACAAGTTTTCTCAGTGACAAGTCCTCTTCAGCTCTTGCATATGGATTTATTTAGCCCTGTCAATATTCAATCCGTAGCTGGAAAGAAATACACTCTAGTTATAGTAGATGAATATTCTCGCTACACCTGGGTAATCTTTCTTCGCTCTAAAAGCGATACTCCAGAAGAACTTATATCTTTTGTTAGAAAGATGGAAGTGATGAATAATCTAATTGTTCACTCAATAAGAAGTGATCATGGAACTGAATTAAAAAATAGTTCTCTGAACAACTTCTTTGAGAGTAAGGAAATTTCGCACAATTTCTCTTCCATAACAACTCCTCAGCAAAACGGTGTCGCTGAAAGAAGAAACCGAACGTCATTGTAGTTGCAAGATCAATGCTCAGCGATTCTCATCTTCCAACTCAGTTTTGGGCAGAATCTGTCAACACTGCTTGTTTTACTCAAAACAAGTCTCTGATAGTTAAACGTTTCAGCAAAACAGCCTATGAACTCTTCCATGGAAGAAAACCTTCTATCAGTTTTCTTCACATCTTCGGTTGTCAGTGTTTCATTTTTAAACAACAAAGATACACTTGGAAAGTTCAACCAGAAAGCTGATGATGGAATCTTTCTTGGCTATTCCTTAAACTCAAAAGCCTACAGAGTCTTCAACAATAGAAGACGAACAATAGAATAAACAATCGCGTCATCTTTGACCAATCCAGGTCAGCGAACTCTAAATCTATCGCTGACAATGATGAATTGAATGCTTGGATGTTCTCTCACTACAGGGAAACATAACCTATCTTCAACTCACATTAGCATACAAATCCTCCTAATACTGATGATGATCCAAACATCATACCTCCTAATGCTGAATCCACCTCTTTGGTTTCAGTTGTTCCCCTAAACACACTTCCTCCATCAAATCTTCCCTCTTCTAAAAACCACTCAGTGAATAATGTTCTATCTAAAGCACAACATTTGATAACTGAAGAACCTCAAGCTTCTTCATCAGTGAACATTCCTATTGATAATCCAACTCCTAAGGGAAGCGATTATGCTCCAGCTCAACGATGGACTAGAGATCAACCCATAAATCAAATTCTTGGTGATCCTGATGCATGTATTTAGACTTGACGAAGTTCAGTTAATATATGTCTCTTTGTGATTTTTCTTTCTCTCATAGAGCCAAAGAAGACTAATGATTCCCTCAGAGATCCAAACTGGGTCAGTGTTATGAAAGAAGAGCTTAATGAGTTTGCAAGAAACAAAATTTGGAATCTCATTCATCGACCATCCAATAAATCTATTATAGGCACCAAATGGGTGTTTAGAAACAAATTAGATGAAAATGGGGCTGTAACCCGCAACAAAGCTAGGCTAGTTGCTCAGGGATACAGACAAGAGGAAGGCATAGACTATGATTAAACCTTTGCCCCTGTGGCTAGGCTCGAAGAAATTCGATTATTCTTAGCATATGCAGTTTACAAAGACTTCAAAGTATATCAAATGGATGTCAATTCAACATTCCTAAATGGAAATCTGAATGAAGAAGTTTATGTTGAACAACCCCCAGGGTTCTCTGACTCTAAGCATCGACATTATGTATATAAGTTGGATAAGGCTCTCTATGGGTTAAAACAACCACCTCGAGCTTGGTATGACACCCTCTCTTCTTTTCTTATCTCTGAAAATTTTGAGCGTGGCAAAACTGACAACACGTTATTTTTCAGAAAGATAAAAGGCCTTATTATTCTTGTACAAATATATGTAGATGACATTATATTTGGTTCTACTAACCCATCTCTGTGTACTCGTTTCGCTGAAAGAATGAAGAAAGAATATAAAATGACTATGATGGGTGAACTAACTTACATCCTTAGACTTCAGATCAAGCAATCTGACAAAGGTACATTTATTTATCAAGATAAGTATGTTAAGGATATGCTGAAAAAGTTTGATCTCTCTCAAACCTCAGCGATGAAAACTCCTATGGTACCTCCCCTAACATTAAACAAGGATCCAACTGGAAAACCAATTAATGTCACTGCCTATAGAGAAATGATAGGCTGCTTGTTGTATCTACTAGCGAGCCGACCTGGTATCATGTATTCTACATGTCTTTGTACATGCTATCAATCAGAACCCAAGGAATCCCATCTGATCGCTGTCAAGCGAATTTTCAGATATCTTAAGGGAACTCCTAACCTCGGTCTTTGGTACCCCAAAGATTCAGGGTTCGATCTAACTGGATATTCAGATAGTGATTTTGCAGGTTGCAAACTTGATAGAAAAAGCACCACTGGCATATGTCAACTCCAAGGTGGAAATCTGGTAAGTTGGACAAGCAAAAAGCAGAACTCAGTATCCACTTCCAGAGCTGAAGCTGAGTATGTAGCCACTGGAAGTTGTTATGCTCAAGTCTTATGGATGACAAATCAACTATTAGACAACCTTCAGCTATCCAAGATCCTAATCTATTACGACAACACTAGTGCCATCGCTATAGCAAACAATCCAGTGCTACACTTAAAGACAAATCACATAGAGATCAGATATCATTTTATCACAGATCATGTGATGAATGGTGATATAGAACTCCACTATTGACTATCAACTGGCTGATCTTTTCACCAAACCTCTTGATGAGACAAGATTTAACTTTCTCATTAGTAAGCTTGGAATGCTGAATCTTGAAGATTAACTCTTCAGCTTTCATGCATTATGTCAGTTATAAAAAGTTCTACCTCATCTCATAATCTCTGACTAAATATTTCTGACATTCAGGTATGTTATCTCATTCTCTCTCACTGAATCCTATTCAGTAAGACGTTTTCAAAAATCGAAACTTTAATCACTAACCTTCTTCAAGTGGTTAAAAGCTTTTTGAAAAACAAACCTTATCACTGATATTTCTCATCAGTGATCCTTTGCAAAGAAAACCATATCTCTGACTTTCTATCAGAGATACTCTAAAAAAATGGAAATGTTTTTCTCTCTCTTCTGACGTCATTCGAACCGATAATCCATGGCATGCCTTTTTCTGACACGTTCGTCCGTTGCACTTCTTGTCCAATCAACTTTGTGGGACGTTTCCGTGTCACGATGACAACCTTATCTCGCTCTAAATTCTTTCTCTCTCCTCATATAAACGGAATGCCATTCATATTTTTACCTTTTACACTCTCTAAAAACTTAAAAGGCAAGAAAATACTCTTGGCATTCAAGCAAAGAACTTACAAACACTTGAATCTTCAAACCTTCAAGCAATCCAGGTTCTTATTCTTTACATCTTCTTCTTCCAAAAACTTTTGTTTAATCCTATATCTTTTTTTTCTTATCTTGGATTAAAACTATTTTTCTTTTAAAATCATTTTTGAATGATTTCTTTTTTTGGAAAAACCTTATGGTTTTTAAGACTGTTCTTATCACCTTCTTTTAAAAGAAATTGGTTTTCCTCTAACAACAAACTTCTTTTACAAGTTTCTTTCTTTAATAAGAAACTGGTAATATTGTTTCACTGTTTTTGGATTCTAAACCATCGTTGTTCTATTATTCCTTTACCTCTCAGAAATGGCCTCCCAAGCTGCTCTCATCCCATCAAAGAATGTGAAGTTTGCACTCTCTGAATCTGAAATCACGAAAAACAACCATTTGGGACATTTGGACCTTCCCAAAAACAAATGTCCTCATCTTCTCTAAGCTGCTAACTTCCTCAAGGCCTCCTGTTTGGGCTATGCACTGAAGGTTGATCCTACTCCTTCAAAGATACTTCTTCAAGAGTTTTGGTTCACTGCTGACAAAGGTGAAGTGTTAAACAAACAAGGTAAGTCGATCCCTGCTATCACTTTCCAGACCCAACATGGACCTGGAAATATCACTGCTCTCACCATACGCACAACTATCGTTTTCCCCCCAAGACAAAAGCAGGCTTCGACGCCTTACTCACTGATGCTGAAGCTCATCCAGTTCCTTGACCATATGGGATACCAATGGGACTTCAAACCCGCACCACTGTCCTTGACAAGAAGCTTACAAAGATTCTAAAGGCAAAGATGCCTTCTGAACTGAATTATGTCTTCACTCACATAATTCAGAGCATGAGTGGCAAAGTTGGATCGTTGGATCAGCAAGCAAGGTTCAACTACAAATGGGCTATTCAGTGATCGCCAGACGTCATTTTGACTACGATGGTGCCATATTTGAAGACTTTCTTTCAAAGATCGAAAAGGCTGACAGGGACATCAAGATTCCCAATGTTCAATTCATCTCAACCATCCTTCACTACTTCATGGGAGAAAAGTACCCTACGGAGAGTGAATGTAGCTTCTCCAAGGTTGGCCCCCGAATCGTTGAAGTCAAACCCTCTGCAAATGAGGTAAGTCTTCAAACCCTCCGCTTACGTCTCTCTCCCAATTCTTCCTTTTAGTGGCTACGTCGATGGTTCCTTCATCGACTATCCCTGCCACTACAACCCCTCTCAAACGTAAGTCGTCAGCTCTTTCTAGTGATACCAAGAAGATCAGAACAACTGTGAATCACCCCTCTCAAACACATGTACCTGAGGTCATCTCTCAACAGACCACCTTGGATGATTTTGTGGCCCGCTCTTCCACTATTGCTCCCACAGCAACCGTCTCAGTGACTTCTGTCGCTGAAACACCACTGGTGACTACCCAGCTTCCTTCAGAAATTCTACCCCCTACTGAGGTAATTTCTACCATCACCAGTGCTTCTTCTTCTATCGCTACTATTTCTCCTTCTATTCCTTTGGTCTATAACCTCCCTCAGTTACAACAGCCTATCCTTCAAGCTGCAAATGTAGGACCTGGTGGCCTCCCTTTCGGAGGTTTGACTCAAACATCCCTACCATTTCCTTCTTTCGAAAGAAACTTGGCATTCTACAACATGTTTGACACATCAAGTAACTCTAAGACCCTATACACTTCTCCCACCTCTCTAAATAAGCCTGAGCAACGCCTTGCGCAACCGCTAACTTGTTTTTTAAGTTTTACTTTGGGCACTGTTGATGCATCTCCGAACAAGATTGTTGAGAAAGTGGATTCACTCGCTGCTTCCATCAACACCAACAGAACTACTGTCAACAGTGCTGGTGAAGACGTGAAGCATATCTCCACCGCTATCTCCACTAAAGTTGAAGCATCTCAGGTCAACTCTCTCCAAACTGAGGTTAACACGCTGAAAGAAAACGTGGCTAACAACACTACTCAGCTGCAATTTCTAAATGGCCATGTTGATCATCTCACCAACGAAGTCAAGACCCTCAGTGGAAAGGTTGACAATACGAATCAACTACACACTCAAATCTTGTCAAAGTTGAATGCACCATCTCCCGGTCCTACTCCTTCATTCTCTGACGATGACAGGATGTCGCTAAACATAGCTGTAGAGTTTATTCAGAACGCTACTTCTGCCATTCCAGAGATCGATGGTCGTCTGGACGCGTTGGAGGCTGATGCCCACAAATCCAATGTTGTTGTTGCTGCTGCTGATACCTCTCGCCTCTCCAAAGATGATGATAAAGAGTGGAAGAAAGACCAAAATGAAGAAAATACAACGCATGATAATATTGAAGAACCTCCCTTATAGGCTGAAAGGGAGAAGACAGCTGAAGAATCAGTTGTTGCTGAAGAACAAGCCCCTCCTTCCTCTTCTCAAGTGCAAGGAGAAGAAGAAGAGGAAGAGGAGGAATAAGACGAGGAGGAACTTGATCTTGAGGATCAAGATGCTGACGATGTCATTGCTGATGATCATGAAGATGAAGATACATCTCAATGGTTCTCAACAATAAACATCTCATCAGCCCCAACAATGAAGGGCATCGTAATAAATAAACTTAAGGGGAGACAAAATGACAAAGCTCCAGATACCTCATCCCAAGGCAAGCAAAAGGGAATCGCTGCTGAAGGAAATCTAAAACTTGTGTCACCTTCTGAGAGGGAGCTACCTTCTCAGCTATGTCTCTCTATTGTACCTCTATCTTTATTTTCCTACCAATCACCCCTGTCTTTCTAGCCTTTATCTCTCTCTTCCTCAAAAACATACACTAACTCTTTTTTATTATTACTCAGACAGTTCTCTCCCCTGCTTAAGGGAACGTATCAGCAAATAATCCCAGCTCCAATAGCTGAAGAAACAATAATCCCAATCTCTGTCAACGAGATTGATGAAGAAGAAGAGGATGAATCCTTAATTCATCCAAGAAGGACCTCTCGACCTCTTCAAAGGTCAGAGGATGAAGTTCAGAGATGAGCAAAGATGATCTCCAACTTGGAGAGTCTACGGCTGAAGATTCCTCCTCAGACCTCCAATGAAGAGCTTGACTTTCTTTCATCGGCAGAAATCGAAGAATCTGTCAAGGTTGAGAAGTTAATAGCTGATTGCTGAAGGGATGTTATTTTACCTCTCAAGGTACATTCATCCCTGTTCAAAGATGACAAAGCTGAAAGAGAACCCGGTAAAAGTACAAGCTGCTCTCCTTAAAGATATAGAGGAGAAGAACATAAAAGAAAAAGAGATCAGCGATGCTAGTCTATCTTGGTGCAAGAAAAAGCTCGACCATCGATCTAATCCACTGAAAATCACTGCCGTAACAATCTCAGGAAAGAAAAAGAAGGACCGAGCCTCAGTTACCATGAAGATATTCAGAGAGGATAGAAGATCAAAAGCTATGTTCTTATCAAGACTGGAACATTTCGGCTACTATGAATGGTTGGTGTTTAGAGAAGCACTGAAGAAGTCAAGTTCAACGTACAAAGGCCATGTTGAAAATCTTCTTGAAGCTCTCATCAATATGGTCGCTGCTAAAATGAATGTGCCCTCAGCTCCTCCACAACAGCCAAGAACAGTCAGACGAAAACATGCCTCCTCTTCTGAAAATGATGCAGTTATCATAAATGAAACCTCCATCAAATTCTCCAGGGATGCACTATTCGGGCCTCCTCCTGATCTCTCAGCTCTTGATCTATCACTACCTCCTGGTGGACCTTATATAGTAGGGCAAGTGATAAAGAAGCCTTATGGAATCTTCTTCAGAGATGATAAGGAAAAGCTTAGGTTTCAAAGAGTCTCTGAGATTCCTCTCTGCCCTCTAAGACATCTACAAGAGCTTCTATGCTTGTGGTGTGGATACTCTTCATTGGTGGATCCCATCAAAACTCTTATTCAACAAGAAGCCGATGATCGAATAAGGAAAGGAGAAAGGTTACCAGATTTTATGATCTCTCCAAAACTTCCTGAAAACATAGCTAATAGATTCCCTTTTGTCTCTTGTAATCTATTAGTAAGTATTATAGTAGTATAGGACTTCTCTTGTACTTACAATTTTCATGTTCTACTTTGTAACTTCTTTTTACAATTTAATGAAAATTTCAATCAAGTACTTAAATCCATCAGTACTGTAAAAGATCCCTCAAAATAGTAACTGGGACATGTATGTTACGAGTCATGACTATCCTTATATTTTGACTTAAAGTAATTTTCTTTATAGTTACTTTGTCATCATCAAATAGGGGAGATTGTTGATCCAAACTCTCTCAGTGATTTGATAATGACCCTCTGTAATACTTAGTGAAAATTACGTTTAACATCTGTATGTATTAGTGTTTCACCATCAACGATTAAATACAGAGTATGTTCAGTATCGCTGATGATCTATCTTGTAACAGTTAGACGTAATTCCTGAAGACAAGTTTCGCGACAAAGATGTTAATCACTAATTCAAAGACAAAGCTGTTGAACAACGAACAAGTCTACTCATGATCTGATGTGGATAGTCTCAAAAAAAATCTTTGTACCCTCATAGATACGGTCCTCTCGGGCTAGGGACTCTCTATCTATATACAATCAACTGGATTTATAGCGAGCTTGTACTATTAGAACAAGGGAGGTTATTCAGTAGCCATCGCAGGTTTCATTACTTTTATCCCATCAGTGTAACCAAGACAAGTCTACCTACACGTGAAGAAACCTGAAGAAAAGCTTCATCGATCACTGAACTTCCTTCTATCTCTGTGAATGAAGAGATATTCAGCGATTGAAGATCACATAGCTTATACTCCAAGTTTCTTTTGTCTTACCTTTGCACACATAGTACAATTGTCAGAAAAGACATACCTCTGCGACAAATCGTACAACTCCGAAGACTACACTATTCACCATTCGGCCAAAAGCATGTCTCCAAAAGTCAGAGGCATGCAACCAACCATCGAAGGACATGTGTAAAGTACCCTGCCATGCATTTAATGCATAGGGTATAATAGAAAGATCAGGACTCTATCTGAGTGTTGCCTTCTATCTTTCTCATAGTATAGAAACCTTTGCTTTCTATATTCTCTCAATCTTTTATCTCTAGTTCTTTTGCAACAATATGTGTGATTCTTAAGTTTGTTTAGATTAGGTTTTACTTAATCTTATTCTGCAACAAACTGTAATTTGTGATTTGATTTATCAATAAATAATTTATTAAACCATTAAGTTTTGTGTTTGTATTCAAGCCCTCCCTTCTACAAACTTGTTAAGCACCTTCGGGACCAACACTTGCAATTATAGAATTTTCTATAAATGAAAACTTTCTTTGATTTATGACCCAAATCTTTGTCTTTGCCCATAACATTTACTTTAAATAATTTAGAGGAGGAAGGTGAAGAGCTAGGTTTTGGTCCAAGGATTCCTTTTTCAGAGGAAGGGAGAGGAGAGCTAGAGATACCCTTGGATTTAGACTTCTTCAAGTTCACAGATCCGGGAATGAACTTGGTAGGGAAAACAGGAGGTTCATTTTTGGAAGAAGATGGCATTTTTCTTGTTAAAGGTAAGTCAGAAATTACTGATTTTCCTTTATCAAGGTTAGAAAACTTCTTTGAGGGAAGTTGAAATTTTTTCTTAGGGAATTTTGAAGGTTTAGGAGAAGAAGATGTAGCCTCATCAAGATTTAAATATTTTAGAAGGTCATGAATAGGCTAATTGACAAGATCATTTGATCCTTGAGCTTCCTCAGATTGAGACATGGGAGTAGATTCTTTGGTTTTGACAAACATTCCAAATTTCAAAGAGTCATAGAGATCTAGAGAGTGCACAGAGTGAGAGTCATAGGAGTCAGAATCAGTCATCTAATTAGAGGTAGAGGAAAGTTGAGTGGAAGATAAATCAACTTCAATTCCATTTTTCCAAAACCTGGACAAGACTTGTCATCACAATGCATCTGATCTTGAAAAATCTTTTCTAGATTTTTAGAAGTACTTGTCCATTTGCTTACAATTTCTTGCTCCTTTTTAAGAGGTTTGAACATTTTGTTTCTCTTTAGCAAGAATGTAGTTGATGGTTTTCAAGTCTTCAAGTTCAGCTTTGATTTTGTCAAAATGTTTAAGTTGAGAGAGACAAATATGAAGTTGGGAGGAGAAGAATTTTACTTGAGCATTAGCCTTTTTGTTTCCATCCTTTTCATTATGAAGTGAACTGTTAAGGAGTCAAAAGCTTCGATCTTTTAAGAATCGGTTAGAGAGTGAAAGGGATGTACCTGAGATGAAGATGAGGAACACTCAGTGGAAACAAGTGCAACCGTCATGTCATGATCTTCATATTCAACCATGTTATTGAGTTTGGCCATTAGACACTTGTTAGAAATTTCTTTGTCACTCTTAGAGGTAGGCTCATCAGCCCAGTCATGGGATTCGGCCATAAGGCCTTTTCCTTTTCTGAGAATACCTTCATCCCTTTCCTTTTCTCTCTTGTAGTTGCTTTGTATTTTTCAGCTCGACCGGTACTTTCTTTGAAAGGAGACGAGGAGAATTTTCGGGAGGGATACCTGTTGGCAAACTCAGGTCTCATTCTTCTAGACTTAGAAGAGTTTTGGTTAGAGAAGGTGATTTTAGATCTTCCTGAAGATTTGCTCCTACACTCAGAGGCAAAGTGTCCTTTCTTGACACAATTATAGCATTCCTCATATTTTCTTGTCAGGACATCTTTTAGAAAAAGAGAGGGAAGATTTTCGGCCAGTCTTGAATCGACTAGAAGGAAAATGGTTTTTGAATTTTGAAAAACTAGCAAGCATAGCCATTTCATCAATCATCTGATCTACCAAAGTTTTCACACCTTCATCATCTACCTCACTATGATATGCCTTCGAATGGTGATTTGAATCCTATTTACTTTCTTGGTCAGATTCTTCAGAAGGGTAAGTGATTTTAGGGATACACACAGATTTCTTGGAAGAGTCACTAATAAGAGCCATAGAAGGGCTTTTCATCTCTTTAATGGCAGTCTTCCTTTGGATCCTAGTTTGTTTATAGTGAAAGAGAGAGATATAAAGAACGGTAAGAGGTAGATGATCAAGGTCCTTGGTTGTCTTGATGCAAGTACAAATGTTTTCCCAAAGTCAGGAAGACCATCCATACATATACATAAAAACTTCCTCATTATCATACACTCTTCCCAAGAGCTTAAGGTCATTGAGATGGCTATTAAAATGATTGTAGTAGTCAGAAAGAGATTCTCCCTTTTCATGAGAAAAGTGCTCATACTTTCTGACAAGAGAGATCTTTTTGCTTTTCTTAACTTCATCTGATCCCTCATAAAAAAATGCATAAGGTTGTCCACATTTCCTTGGTAATAGAAATATTTACAGTGATACACCTCATCAGTGAGGGAGAGAGTAATGATGGATCTAACTCTACTGTCAAGAGCAACAAGGCTCTTGTCATCATCATTGTATTTTTTTTGGATTTTTGGTGATGTATCTTCCAGTAGCAACAGTTTGTTCTTCATCTGAAGAATCATCTATAACAATATCTTTATCTTTTGAATCAGAACAATCCTTTTGGGTCTTAAAGCGAGCCAAGACTCTAGGGACAATAGGTCCCTCACGAAAAACAATAAGGAATCTTCTATCAACTCCTTCCAAGAAGAGCATCATATGACTTTTCCACATAGAAAAGTTTTTAGGATTAAACTTTGGTCGTTTGGCTATAGAGCCATTGTCATATGAAGTAGTGGAGGAGTTTTAAGAAGAAGAGTCAAATTTTGTGGATGAAGGTGATGCCATTTCAGATCAAGTTTATTAGATTAAACTGACATGCTCTGATACCACTTGTTAGTCCCAAAAAATAAAGACAGAAGTAAACAAGTACTGTAGAAAAGGGGGGGGGTTGAATAAAATACTAAAAAAATTTCACTTAATTTTAATTCTTTATTGATATAAGGAGAAGTTCTTCACCTATAAATACCACCTTATGCATTAAATGTTGAGGACCCTTGCCATCTTGGTATTGGATGTCAGATATTTTCTTACAAAAGAGATAAAGTATTTGATGTGACATATCATGGAGTAGAATTGACCTTTGTACCTTGAGAAGACAACACCTGAAAATAATATACAATATAGACATCATTTTTCTGAACTTTTGGAGAATGTGTCCGCCATTTCATAACTCAGGTGAAGATCTTCTGTGCAATAAGAGGTTTCTACCTTTTTGTCAGAAATCGGTGGGCAAAAAGGAGACCTACCAAATTGAAAGGCTGTAATTCGGTAGGTAGGATACTTGCCGATTGAAGAGAGGTAAGCCGACAGGTAGGGTACTTGCGGATTGGAGAGGGGTAATTCGACAGGTAGGTAGCTTAATGAGGTTGGAAGTTTATCTTGATCCGCATATGAAGATTTACTTCTTGCTGACTTCGGTTGGTCTTCGACTTCACCGATCTTTTGAAACATCACTAAGCTATTACAAAGAACCTTAAAATATTATAAATACAAGGATGGTCAAATGTCACAATAGAGAATTGATAAGCCGAAGAAGGAGGTCATCTTCAAATCTTTGATGACCCAACACAATCATTTATATTGTTACTTTATATATGTTTGACAAATAGATTAACGCTAAAACTAAATCTATTGTTCATGGGTTTATAAGAAGAAAACCTACAAATTCTTATCAAAATCCTAAATAAACGATAGAAAATGATAGTATCCACTATATCTAATATTTGGATAGTTGAGAACCTCCGTATAAAAATGTTCAAAATGAAAGAACTGAGTTTAGTCGGCCCCCTGGGTTCTAAACTCGTGTTCCTCCCCTTTGCACGTGCATGAGTAGGTGGTAGATATATGTATATGTGCATATGTGTATGTATATGTATAAGACAAAAGATCGTGTGAGAAAAAGAGTTAAAGTGAGAAGCGTAAGAAGGGATCTCCACCCTAGATCACTTTTAATCTCATGTCCATTAATGAATTGCGCTTTATAAGGGAATTGATCTGGTGCATCTGGATGCATCTCATTTGTGTGGCTTCAATTAGGATTGATTAAAAAAAGGAGATCTTTTCTTACCTTTCTCCCATAACTTCCCTTCTCCCTCAATCCTAACCCATATGTATATATGTATATGTATATTGTGTGCAATGGAAGTTACGATGAAATGGGCGCATGGATATGATCACTACAAAATTTACGACCTTTTTCGACGGCCAAATCCGTCGGAAATCCGCCTGAAACAGTGGTTTTCGGCGGGTTTTCGGCGAATTTATGTTTTCGGCGGAATTTGCGGCGGAATAATCCGCCGAAAACAAATTCGAATTTTTTTTAAATCTCAACGATTTGTTTAATCCATAAAATTAATTTTAATAGTTTTGGCGAATTTTATTAATAACTTAACTTATTTTTTTATTTTTATTTAAAAAATTCGTCGAAAGTTTGCGGCGGATTTTCGGCGGAATAATCCACCAAAAATATTAAAAATGAAAACCAAAAAACCCCTGTTTTTTCATTAAAAATCTTTCTATAAAACCTGCTAAAAACAGTAAAAACCTGTTGAAAGCTGTAAAAACTGCCAAAACTATAAAAACCATAAAATACAACTAACATAAATAAAACATAAAGTACAAGTAACGTAAACATAAAATATATTGTTCAATTGTCAAAGTATTGTTCCTAAATACATAATGGGTTGCGAAATCTTAAGCAAATATCATCACATGGGTGGTGGCGGTGGCGGTGCCCCTGACGACTGTGAAGAATAGAATTGCTTTACCAATTCACACGTATGCTCGTACTGGGCATCACGTTCCCGCTGACGTGCCAATTCCTCCGCCCTACGTGCCAATTCCTCCGCCCGACGTGCCTCTTCCTCCACCGCACGTCTCTCTTCCCGCTCCTTCAACTCCTGAAGTTGGGTCTTTAGATCCTCTTCCTAAAAAATAAAATAAAAAAATACGTTAGAAGAAGTTTAACATGAATTATAAAATAAATTGATAAAACTCATGTAATGAAATGTGGTACGCACCTGTCGGGAAGAAGAAGCACCACCACCCGAGGATGTCCCAGCCAAGATCGCGTTGGGATCTGTGTGGTACCCGAACCCAAACGTACGGCCTTTCTTCACTCCTCCAGAAACCTCCTGCCACAAGTCGGTATCAAAAGTCGGATGTTGGCTGGGGTCCTCGCCGTACCTCTGGGTGACACAGGTCGAATACCCATTCTGTGGTTTACAAAATACATACAAGTCAATTTCGACAGCATAACGACTGTAATGGGGACATACCCAACTATGTTAAACAATCCTAATGTTTGCCCAACAAATGGCAACCCAAACTAGATAGTTATATACATAAAGGCCCTAAATGCACATATTGGGCTATTTGAAACACAAACCATGCATATAGAACATATAAGGTTGGGTTTGTGCGCATAAAGGCCCTAAATGCACATAGTTTGGGCTATCTGAAACACAAACCATGCATATAGAACATATAAGGTTGGGTTTGTGCGCATAAAGGCCCCAAATGCACATATTAGGCTATTTGAATCACAAACCATGCATATAAAACATATAAGGTTGGGTTTGTACGCATAAAGGCCCTAAATGCATATTTTGGGCTATTTGAAACACAAACCATGCATACAGAACATATAAGGTTGGGTTTGTGCGCATAAAGGCCCTAAATGCATATTTTGGGCTATTTGAAACCCAAACCATGCATATAGAACATATAAGGTTGGGTTTGTGCGCATAAAGGCCCTAAATGCACATATTGGGCTATTTGAGACACAAACCATGCATATAGAACATATAGGGTTGGGTTTATGTGCATAAAGGCCCTAAATGCACATAGAACATATAAGGTTGGGTTCGATAGCATAACAACTGTAATGGGGACATACCCAACTATGTTAAACAAACCTAATGTTTGCACAACAAATGGCAACCCAAACTAGATAGATATATACATAAAGGCCCTAATTGCACATATTGGGCTATTTGAAACACAAACCATGCATATAGAACATATAAGGATGGGTTTGTGCGCATAAAGGCCCTAAATGCATATTTTGGGCTATTTGAAACCCAAACCATGCATATAGAACATATAAGGTTGGGTTTGTGCGTATAAAGGCCCTAAATGCACATATTGGGCTATTTGAAACACAAACCATTCATATAGAACATATATGGTTGGGTTTGTGCGCATAAAGGTCCTAAATGCATATTTTGGGCTATTTGAAACCCAAACCATGCATATAGAACATATAAGGTTGGGTTTGTGAGCATAAAGGCCCTAAATGCACATATTGGGCTATTTGAAACACAAACCATGCATATTGAACATATAAGGATGGGTTTGTGCGCATAAAGGACCTAAATGCATAGTTTGGGCTATTTGAAACCCAAACCATGCAAATAGAACATATAAGGTTTGGTTTATGCGCATAAAGGCCCTAAATGCACATATTGGGCTATTTGAAACACAAACCATGCATATAGAACATATAAGGTTGGGTTTGTGTGCATAATAGCCCTAAATGCACATAGAACATATAAGGTTGGGTTCGACAGCATAACGACTGTAATGGGGACATACCCAACTATGTTAAACAATCCTAATGTTTGCACAACAAATGGCAACCCAAACTAGATAGATATATACATAGAGGCCCTAAATGCACATATTGGGCTATTTGAAACACAAACCATGCATACAGAACATATAAGGTTGGGTTTGTGCGCATAAAGGCCCTAAATGCATATTTTGGGCTATTTGAAACCCAAACCATGCATATAGAACATATAAGGTTGGGTTTGTGCGCATAAAGGCCCTATATGCACATATTGGGCTATTTGAAACACAAACCATGCATATAGAAAATATAAGGTTGGGTTTGTGTGCATAAAGGCCCTAAATGCACATAGAACATATAAGGTTGGGTTCCACAGCATAACGACTGTAATGGGGACATACCCAACTATGTTAAACAATCCTAATGTTTGCCCAACAAATGGCAACCCAAACTAGATAGATATATACATAAAGGCCCTAATTGCACATATTGGGCTATTTGAAACACAAACCATGCATACAGAACATATAAGGTTGGGTTTGTACGCATAAAGGCCTTAAATGCATATTTTGGGCTATTTGAAACCCAAACCATGCAAATAGAACATATAAGGTTGGGTTTGTGCGCATAAAGGCCCTAAATGCACATATTGGGCTATTTGAAACACAAACGATGCATATAGAACATATAAGGTTGGGTTTGTGTGCATAAATGCCCTAAATGCACAAAGAACATATAAGGTTGGGTTCGACAACATAACGACTGTGATGGGGACATACCCAACTATGTTAAACAATCCTAATGTTTGCCCAACAAATGGCAACCCAAACTAGATAGATATATAAAGAAAGGCCCTAAATGCACATATTGGGCTATTTGAAACACAAACCATGGATACAGAACATATAAGGTTGGGTTTGTGCGCATAAAGGCCCTAAATGCACATATTAGGCTATTTGAAACACAAACCATGCATATAGAACATATAAGGTTGGGTTTGTATGCATAAAGGCCCTAAATGCATATTTTGGGCTATTTGAAACCCAAACCATGCATATAGAACATATAAGGTTGAGTTTGTGCGCATAAAGGCCCTAAATGCAAATTTTGGGCTATTTGAAACCCAAACCATGCATATAGAACATATAAGGTTGGGTTTGTGCGCATAAAGGCCCTAAATGCACATATTGGGCTATTTGAAACACAAACCATGCATATAAAACATATAAGGATCGATTTGTGCGCATAAAGGCCCTAAATGCATATTTTGGGCTATTTGAAACCCAAACCATGCATATAGAACACATAAGGTTGGGTTTGTACGCATAAAGGACCTAAATGCACATATTGGGCTATTTGAAACACAAACCATTCATATAGAACATACAAGGTTGGGTTTGTGCGCATAAAGGTCCTAAATGCATATTTTGGGCTATTTGAAACCCAAACCATGCATATAGAACATATAAGTTTGGGTTTGTGCGCATAAAGGCCCTAAATGCACATATTGGGCTATTTGAAACACAAACCATGCATATAGAACATATAAGGATGGGTTTGTACGCATAATGGCCCTAAATGCATATTTTGGGCTATTTGAAACCCTAACCATGCATATAGAACGTATAAGGTTGGGTTTGTGCGCATAAAGGCCCTAAATGCACATATTGGGCTATTTGAAACACAAACCATTCATATAGAACATATAAGGTTGGGTTTGTGCGCATAAAGGCCCTAAATGCATATTTTGGTCTATTTGAAACCCAAATCATGCATATAGAACATATAAGGTTGGGTTTGTGCGCATAATGGCCTTAAATGCAAATATTGGGCTATTTGAAACACAAACCATGCATATAGAACCTATAAGGTTGGGTTCGACAGCATAACGACTGTAATGGGGACATACCCAACTATGTTAAACAATCCTAATGTTTGCCCAACAAATGGCAACCCAAACTAGATAAATATATACATAAAGGCCCTAAATACTTACCGCAACCTGGCTACACCTCGTAGTCACGTAATCCCCGGATGAAGACGTGATATCCGAACCCGACCGCCTCTTTGGTCTAGTCTTGTGGGTCGTATCGAAGAGCTCCAACCCCGACGGTGGCACACCCTTTTGTCTAGTCTACAAAGGGCAAATAGTACAAACATGTGTTAATTATAACATATTAAATTACAAGCAATGGTTAATTATAACATTTTAAGGTCCTACCAAACGATCTGATGTCTCTCCGAACGAGATCGATCCATTGCAGTGCTTGGATATGTCACCATCCACCTCCGAAAACCGGTTCTTACGCGCACCCACAGAAACCGTCTTCCAATGGAGGTTGTTCCATCCATCGATCATCACGTTCCAGAAAGCCTGGGAGATCCAACCTGGAGGGTATGGCTTCAACAAGTTTATATCTCGGTTTGGGTCGTTCTCATTATAGGGACGCCCATTTTTTGTGGATATCTTGGCGGCTCTTTTCCGGGCGGCACTTAGATTGTCGTTATATTGTTTTAAACACTTTCTATCCCAGATATCTCGCATCCGGACGTCCAACGATGAGTCCCACATATAGTGTCTCTATACGTAAAAGTTTAGTTATTAATAAGTTTAAAATAAAACTATCAAAGATATAATAAATTGAAATATACAATCCGAACCTGAAAACGCTCAAACATCCTGTCTTTTTAGGACATAGGGATGTGAGACCAACTAAGCCATGGCTTTGTAAAGAAGCCTCGGTTAATCACGGTGCACATCCGGCTCGCATCTTGTACGTCCCAGCTACATAAGGAATTGAATTAATATCCACACAAATAGCAATGCATATAATATAATGAACAAGTTAATAGAAATAAATTTACTCGTAAGACTTGGGATCCCGAGGTGCTATCGCTGTCCTTTGTGCCGAGAGCTGCTCTGGAACAGAGATGCCACGGACATTACCAGACACCCCCCATCGTCTGGTTGTGCCGAGCCGCTACTAGAGGCTCCTGCTCGGCTAGGTGTACCTCGTCCGGACCTAGGCGTACATGGCATTGTCTACAAAGCAACATTAGAAAGCATATAACAGTAATTCAAGAATTCAAACTATGCATATAGAACATATAAGGTTCGGTTTTTACACATAAAGTCCCTAAGTACACAAACATATTACATATGCTAGAACATGAAGGCACTAAGTACACAAAGTTTAGTAAGCCTCAGATTAAAATACTATTTAATCATCTGAGGATTCATCAGACGAGTCAATTTCTTCTTCATCAGAGTCACTATCCGAGTCTTGGAACTCTTCCTCTTCGTCATCACTCTTGTCAACATGCCAGTTGTCGCGACAATCATTAGCAACCTCGATGTCTTCGCCCTCTGTGACAAGACGGATGGGTTCATCCACGTCTTCGTTTCCCCCTATGGGTGCAATTCTATTGTTTTCTTCGAAAAACTGTTCCCCATCCACATTTTTGTTGGCCGGTACTTCCTGTGTAGATGATGCCAACTCATAGACCCCTCTAGGCTTTGTCTTCACCACAGACCACCAATCTTTTAATTCATTTGATGGATACGGTACATAGTAGACTTGTTCAGATTGTGACACTAGGATAAAAGGATCGTCTTAACGAAGTCTTGATCTGTGTTTGACGTCCACGAGATTATGCTTGGGGTGAACTCGGACGCCGTTAACTGTATCAAACCATGTGCATTTGAATATTGGGACAACACATCGACCGAGTCTATACACGGTATTCTATCTCTAACACTTCATCCAACAATCCATAGTAGTACGCATCATACTCTGAGTAACAAGAGCCTCTCACGCAAACTCCACTATTATGTGTGGTGCGATTCCTACCGTGAGTTTGAGTGTGGAACTTGTAACCATTTACAAAAAAACCTAGGTGTGTCCAAGCCCATCGTAGTGGTCTTTGTGCCAAAACTTTCAAGTGGTCGATTGAAGGGTCGAGTCATAACCTATATTATAAAACATTATTTCATTTGTAATATTATATTAAGCATATATAAATGATGATGAATAAAAGTTCATATGTATACTTACGTAGCTCTCAAACCAACCAGCAAATTGGTCACCTCTACGTTTGTCGATCCCCTCTTCATCGATATACGGCTCCGAACGTTTAATCCAATCATTGAAAATGGTTATGAAAGGAAATACTTCTTCACAATTAAGCAAGATGTATGTGTGAACTTTGTACATATCTACCTCTGCTAGCTGACAATGTCTTCCGGCCTTATCGTATAATGGACGACAAGGGGTTTTAAATATGCTTAAGCGTTGGTCGGAAGAATCACATTCGGGAGCAAAATTTCGAGGCTCGCGTTTTAGCCGCGTCTCTACCGTTGGTTCAAAATACAACGCGCAATAGGTAGATAGTTCGTTCACCAAATATGACTCCACAATCGACCCTTATATCCTTGCTCTATTTCTCACTGTTCTTTTCAAGGACCCTAGACGTCTCTCGTATTGATACATCCATCTGTATTGAACCGGACCCCCAACTAGTGCCTCTTGTGCCAGATGTACCACAAGGTGCTCCATGGAATCAAAGAACCCTGGTGGAAAGACTCTTTCCAACTTGCATATCGTTTCAACTATACTTGTTTTCAATTGAATCAAGTCCTCAACGTGTAACACCTTGGAGCATATTGCACGAAAGAATGTGCACAACTCCGTGATAGCATCCCATATTTGGGTCGGTACCATCCCTTTAATTGCAATAGGGAGCAACCTTTGCATGAACACGTGACAATCATGACTCTTGAAACCATAGAAACTACCATCCTTAAGGTTTACTAACGACCCTATGTTGGAAGCATAGCCGTCTGGAAATTTAATCTTCTTCAACCATTCACCAACCTTTCGTACTTGCCCTTTGTTCAAAGTGTATGAAGCTTTCGGTTTAAATATTTTATTTCGTTCCGCCCTCACATGCAACTCGAGTCGATTGCAGTATTCTTCTATGTCTTTCCTTGCCTTAATGTTGTCCTTTGATTTTGGTGTGTCCATAATCGTGTGAAACAGATTATCAAACACATTCTTCTCAATATGCATTACATCCAGGTTGTGTCATATCAACAAAGTGTGCCAATACGGCAGCTCCCAGAAAATGCTCCGCTTTACCCAATTGTGTGTTACCCCCAAAACCCACAGGCTTTCTGTAGTGTCTTGACCCGTGTGGGACGCCATCATAAACCGTAGGAAGGCTACACACTTGATTCCATATTTGTTGCCCGGTTGGCACCAAGGGTGGATCAGCTTTTTCGGTATGTCCCTTACGAAATTGATTTCTGTCACGCTTGAACGCGTGTCTCTGTGGTAGAAACTTGCGGTGGTAGTCAAACCAACACGACTTCCCTCAACTTCGTAACTGGAATGCACATGCATTACCCATACAATATGGACAAGCTAACCTTCCATGCGTACTCCAACCAGAAAGCATAGCATAAGCAGGGAAGTCACTAACCGTCCACAACAGTACTGCCCTCATTATAAAATTTGTCCTACGAAAAACATCATAGGTATGGACACCCTCGAAGAATAACATCTTCAACTCATCGATCAAGGGTCGAAGAAATACATCTAAGTTCTGTCCGGGACTCTTCTTGTCGGGAATTAGCAAGGCGAGATGGACATAAGACTCCTTGATGCACATCCAAGGCGGTAGATTGTAGTTTGTAAGAAAGACGGGCCACAGTGAATATGGATTTGAGTTCGAGTTATTGGGGTTGAAACCATCTGTACGTAAGCCCAGACGAACATTCCCTATCTCTTGAGCAAAATCAGGATGTAGCCTGTCGAAATGTTTCCAAGCCTCCCCATCACTCGGATGCACCATCTTTCCCGACTGAGTTTGATGTTCACGGTGCCAAGTCATCTCCTTTGTTGTTTTCTTACACATATACAATCGTTGTAATCTTTGTGTAACCGGCAAATACGTCAACACCAACGGAGGCACCTTATTATTTCGGCCAGTTGTCTTGTAACGAGGCTCCCCACACACTCGACAAGTGTCATCATAGGCATATTCCTTATAGAATAGCATGCAATGTTTTTTGCAAGCATGGATCTTCTCTTTTGGAAGATTGAGTTGCTTCAACATCTTCTTTGTATCGTAAAAACTTCCAACCAATTGTTCACCATCAGGTAGCATTTCTTTCACCATAGCAATGTTACGATTGTAGGTTGTCTCTGGTACATTACAATCTGCCTTCCAATTCAAAAACCTTGATGCTGCCTCTAACTTCGAAAATCTTTGGCATCACTCCCACAACGGCTGGTCCGCAGCTTGTAACATCTCATAGAAATGGCGTGCATGTATATTTGGTTCTTGATCCTCCCACGTACTTGAAGTACCGGGAATATTTTGGTCCATGACCATTTGTTGAACACCATCAAACTCATTATAATCATCGTCTACTATTGTCTGTTGTGGTGGTTGAACTGATGGTGCTATTTCTCCGTGTGCATACCAGTGAGTATAAGAAAGCATGAATCCCTTTCTTAACAAATCTAAATGAACCGTCTCTCGCGTTTTATACTTAAGAAGAATACATTTCTTACAAGGACATTTTATAACTATTTCAACCCCGTCGTATGCTCCACTCGGTAGCCTAGATTGCTCATTGGTGATAGCAAAATCCAAAAATCTTTCAACCTCAACACCGAAAACAGGATTTATTTCACCAGTCCTATTTACTTGTTTATACGTCCATCCTCTATCGGTGTTAGTAGAAATAGCTACAAATCAAATATAAAGTGTAGTTAGGTAGGAATTCAAAATTTGACTGTTTGGAAGTCAAAACCATGCATATAGAAGAAACATGGGATTGGATTTGTACGCTTGAAAGATCAAAGTGCGCCTATTAGGCTATGTGAAACCCAAACCATGCATATAGAACAAACAAGGTTCGTTTTGTGCGCATAAAAGCTGTAAGTGTACTAGTTTGACTCTTTGGAAGTCAAACCATGCATATAGAAGAAACCCGGGTTGGGTTTGTGCGCATGAAAGCTCTAAGTGCACTAGTTTGACTGTTTGGAAGTCAAACCATGCATATAGAACAAGCAAGGTTGGACTTGTGCGTATAAAAGCTCTAAGTGCACTAGTTTAACTGTTTTGGAAGTCAAACCATGCATATAGAAGAAACATGGGATTGGATTTGTACGCTTGAAAGCTCAAAGTGCGCCTATTAGGCTATGTGAAACCCAAACCATGCATATAGTGTCAAGGTTCGTTTTGTGCGCATAAAAGCTGTAAGTGCACTAGTTTGACTCTTTGAAAGACAAACCATGCATATAGAAGAAACCCGAGTTGGGTTTGTGCGCATGAAAGCTCTAAGTGCACTAGTTTAACTGTTTGGAAGTCAAACCATGCATATAGAACAAGCAAGGTTGGATTTGTGCGCATAAAAGCTCTAAGTGCACTAGTTTAACTGTTTTGGAAGTCGAACCATGCATATAGAAGAAACCTGGGATTGGTTTTCTACGCTTGAAAGCTCAAAGTGCGCCTATTAGGCTATGTGAAACCCAAACCATGCATATAGAACAAACAAGGTTCGTTTTGTGCGCATAAAAGCTGTAAGTGCACTAGTTTGACTCTTTGGAAGTCAAACCATGCATATAGAAGAAACCCGGGTTGGGTTTGTGCGCAAGAAAGCTCTAAGTGCACTAGTTTGACTGTTTGGAAGTCAAACCATGCATATAGAACAAGCAAGGTTGGATTTGTGCGCAAAAAACCTCTAAGTGCACTAGTTTAACTGTTTTGGAAGTCAAACCATGCATATAGAAGAAACCAGGGATTGGTTTTGTACGCTTGAAAGCTAAAAGTGCGCCTATTAGGCTATGTGAAACCCAAACCATGCATATAGAACAAACAAGGTTCGTTTTGTGCGTATAAAAGTTGTAAGTGCACTAGTTTGACTCTTTGGAAGTCAAACCATGCATATAGAAGAAACCCGGGTTGGGTTTGTGCGCATGAAAGCTCTAAGTGCACTAGTTTGACTGTTTGGAAGTCAAACCATGCATATAGAACAACCAAGGTTGGATTTGTGCGCATAAAAGCTCTAAGTGCACTAGTTTAACTGTTTTAGAAGTCAAACCATGCATATAGAAGAAACCTGGGATTGGTTTTGTACGCTTGAAAGCTCAAAGTGCGCCTATTAGGCTATGTGAAACCCAAACCATGCATATACAAACAATGTTTTTAAATAATATAGAAAATCCGCCGAAAATGTTTTAAAAGTTTCGGCGGATTTCCGACGGTTTTTTATTTTTTTTTAATTCATTTAAATATAATAATTAATTAACTATTTTCGGCGGATTTTCGGCGGAATTTTTTTTTATTTTTTTTTAAATTATAGAATATACGCCGAAAATCCGCCGGAAATGTTTTAAATTTTTCGGCGGATTTCCGACGGATTTTTATTTTTTATTTTTTTTAATTCATTTAAATATAATAATTAATTAACTATTTTCGGCGGATTTTATTTTTTTATTATTTTTAAAAAATATAGAATATCCGTCGAAAATCCGCCGGAAACGTTTTAAATTTTTCGGCGGATTTCTGACGGATTTTTATTTTTATTTTTTATTTTTTTTAATTCATTTCAATATAATAATTAATTTACTATTTTCGGCGGATTTTATTTTTTTTATTTTTTTTAAAAAATATAGAATATCCGCCGGAAATGTTTTAATTATTTTCGGCGGATTTCCGACCGATTTTTTTTTATTTTAATTAATTTAAATATAATAATTAACTATCTATTTTCGGCGGATTTTCGGTGGATTTTAATTAATTAATTTAATTAATCAAAATCCGCCGAAAATCATCAAAAAATCCGCCGAAAATTGCTAATTAATTATAATTAATAAGAAAAAAATTAAAAAAATTATATTCTGTCGGAAATCCGCCGAAAATAATTGATTTTTTTAATAAAATAAAATTAAAAAAAATTCCGGCGGTTTTTCAGCGGATTTCCGGCGAAAGTCAAAATGGGTTGACCCGTTTGACTTCCGTCGAAAATCTGCCGAAAATTTCCGTTGGAAAAATCCGTCGAAAATAGTTTTTTATTTAGTAGTGGATTGGATCCAGATGCTGCCAGTAATATATATATATATATATATATATATATATATATATATATATATATCCCGGCTAAGCAAATCAAGCATGCAGGAAACCATTAAATCAATTATTGACCATAATTCCACACGCTTCTCCCAATCTCGATCACCGCACCTCCATTCCTAAACTTAGAAATCAATCCACATAAATACACATCCCCAATTCATTCTCCACCATTTCCGCCTCTTATCTCACCCCACCCACCCCCCAATTCAATCTTCTTCTTCAATCTTGTACAAAGGATACGAGAAAAGGAACTTAATTGGGGGTGGAGAGCAGACATGGAAACAATCACCACCACCACCGCGGCCGCTGCTGACTTGTCCACTACCCGGAGCCAACTTAAATCCTCTTCCTTCCGCCTCCGTTCTCCCTCGCTCAACTCTGTACGCCTCCGCCGTATCTTTGACCTTTTTGACACCAATCACGATAATCTCATCACCGTTGAAGAACTCAGCCGTGCTCTAATTCTCCTCGGCCTGGATACTAACATGGACGAGCTGGATTCAATTATCAACTCCTTTATCCAGTCGGGGAACGCTGGCCTGACGTTCGACGATTTCCAGGCGTTGCACAGATCTATCGACGATCTGTTCTTTCATCTGGACGATCTCGGCAACCAGGTGGCCGGAGATGAAGATCAGGATGAGGTTTCGAGTTGTGATAGTAGCAAGCAGGAGGAGGCCGATCTGACGGAGGCGTTTAACGTGTTTGACCTAGACGGAGATGGATACATATCGGCGACGGAGTTACAGGCGGTGCTTGGGAAGCTAGGGTTCGCGGAGGCGAGCGAGATGCGGAGAGTGGAGATGATGATCTCCTCCGTGGACCGGAATAAGGATGGACGCGTTGATTTCATGGAGTTCAAAGAGATGATGCGTAATGTCATCGTCCTTCACTAAATCATCATCAATTCTTTGTAAATGTAATGTAAATTGGTTTCCTCCGGCGACTGCAACATTATATATCATCCTCCGGCGTCGGCACATTATATCACTGGCTTTCTTTTACGATGTCGTATTCTTTTTGTAATATACAATGATCGATGTGATTGGATTTAAACAAATTGTAATTCAAGTATTGAATATTTTCAAAAAATTGATTGTATATGCATGCATGTGGACGTCTAGTATATAATTTCATGATATATGTTGATAAGAAATTAATCTTATAATGAAATCTAATTTTCAAATTTGAATGATTTAAATTTGACTAATTATTTTTTTAAATTAAATATTTAAGATGACACTTTTTTAATATATAATTATAAAGAGACTTTACTGATGAATTTTTCTTTTGATAAATTTCAACCGAATTTGTGACAGATCACCGGCAGATTACCATTCGATAGGTGATTGAAAATTCACCGATAATCACAGTGGCAGATGGCCTTAAGAAATTGCAGGTGCTATGTTCCTTGCGGTTTTTCCTCTCTCAATAAGCTTTGGTAGTATTCACATATTATAAAAGATAATTGTTTGAGTTTGGCCCCTTTGTCATACTCGCTCCATCTATCCAATTCAACCTAGATAAAAATTAATATATATATATATATATATATATATATAGGTGAAAAATCATGTGAGAATTTGAGTTAACGGTGATAAGCGTGAGAAGTGGATCTGAACCGTTGATCTCTTTTAATATCAGGTCCTCCCATGAATTGCGGTTTAGAAAGGAATTGATCTGATGCATCTTGGTACATCTTATCTCGGTGTATCTCATCCTAATGTGCGTTCATTTCTTATCCAATGGTCGATAACCACTTCTCACGTTTCTCTCCGTTAAATCAACTTCTCACCGGAACCCAACTCTCTCTCTCTCTCTCTCTCTCTCTCTCTATATATATATATATATATATATATACACAAGTTGTATACTTGTGCTAAGCAGTGGGGTGACCATGAACTTCTACCACTGAATAACTTCTCATGCTCCATTTTCAATTATGCGCAAACTTCAAATACATTAATTGCATTAGCTTCATTAATTTCTTTTGCAAGATGGAAGTCGCGAAACATAATATTCATAAGACTATATTATATTTGCTTAAAGAAACGACACACACCAAGGGATGAAAAGTGGCTTACGTGAACCCACTCTGGGACTAGGCCGACTTTGTTGGCCCCAGGGCAGATGGATCGATCCTAGAACTTTTACCCACAGAACATGTGACCATGGTTAAGTTCACGGGGTATTCTAGTGTGTGTGCCCGCACGCCGGCCCAATAGTTCTTGTGGTTTGGCCACCCCCGAACACAACAGGAATTGACGGACTTTAGTGATATTACGCTTTGAAGTTAAAGTATGAACCATTCCTGAGATTTTTATTTTTGGATATTTCTGAACGTTTCTTTTCAATTAAATGAACTATGAACTTTAGTTTCATGAACTTTCTTCGAATTTAATTTTTAAGTCTTCCGCTTTTTTATCGACATGTTTATTGTTATTTCCGAAATTATCTTATAATCCATTCACTGAGCCCGTGCTCAGTCGTATTTTTGTTTTCTGACACGACAGGTTCAAAGTGATGCATACGGGGACGGGACTTGAGATTCGAGCGTGAAATTTTGGAGTTTTAGACTCACCTTATTCATATAACATTCTAAGTTTATAAATATTTTTTGAAGTATGATAATTTGGATTGTAATATATGTTTAGAGTTTATTAATAGCTCTGAATTAGTTGTATATTTATGTTAACTCTCGTTCGTTACATCACCCGTTCCGGACCACGAGGACGGGGGATGTTACAAAGATCAATTCTCTAAGTTAAAAGTAGAGCAGTCAATGTGTTATAAAAATTTGTTGAATATACGATGTTAAAGATAATTATTGGGTAATCGTTTTCTATTTACTCTTTATGACATTTTTAATCAATATATATATATATATATATATATGTTAATATATCAACATAGTAAAGAAAAATAAAAATATATGTAAGAAAAATAAAAATATATGCAAGATAATGATGTTAAGTGTACAAATGAGGAGAAGCAAATGCTAAAGCCCGACAATGATTTTTACAAACGTATGTTGAAAGATTTCAAGTGAATAGGATAATTGACAGTACCCAACAAAGCTGACCCAGTACCCAACAAAGCTGACCCCTGTTTTTCGTTGGAAAAAACAATCTTCAAGTGGTTTTTATCTCTCAATGTCTCATTCTGTTTCGTGTGTGATGCTACGTTGGAGAGGAACCACTCCCCATAAAAGTCCCTCTCTATTTTGTTTCTACCGCCATCGGGGAAATTCGTGAAACTCCCCCAAAATCGTACTCGTGGCCTTCTGTTTCATATCCCAAATCACGGCTTTCTTATTTTTGCAAGATTTCCCTTTTACCTCTTTTTTATAAAACACCTTTGAGACCATTAAATGATACTATGATAGTTGTCTGTAAGTAAGCAAAAGTAGATGGGTTAGGATCCATGCTATATTATGCAAGACCATTCATGATATATAAACAGATTCAAACTTAAGCCAGAATCGAGTCATGTTTAGGATGAGGAGGTGAGCAAAAAGAGAGGTAAAGGATGGACAAAAACCATGCCGTTTAAAACCTATAAAGTTGATCAATATATAAGAAAAGTAAAAAAAAAAAAAAGGCTACAGAGCTCATGGAAAATGGTAACATGAAAAAGAATAAAAAGATGGCAAATAACCAACCAATCTTGGGATTGGGTTGTTTGGCTCAAATCAAATTCCATAATGGTTCAAGAATTGGGAAGTCCCAAAACATTAGTCATGGAAATATATGAATTTAGGAAGCATTGCTTAAATATATAATAAAAATCGAAGATGCATGCTAACATAGAAAAATCCCAAGTCTTACACGGAAACTGATCTTTTCAACCCTAGATTTGGAGGACCCAAGATTGAACTTGTTGCAAAACTGAAAAATAGAACTTGCTGTAAAGATTTTTCTAGAAAAAGAAGTTCTTAGACCACAAGGTCAAAAAAATATTTTCTTGTCGATGCAAAACTTCTCAATCACATATTCGATCCTAAATTGTTTGGAACAGAAGTTTCATCTAAAATTATGCCTGCTTACCTAATAAAAGTTCATAAAAAACATGAAATTATCCGATGAACTTCTTCCGAATGAAATAACAAATGTTGACTAAAAGCAAAATTCTAGATTCCATGTGTTCAGCTATCATAATCGAGATCCAAGCAAGAATGTAACCGAAATAAGGATTACAGAAGCTACCAGTTATAGATGTATCACTGTATTCCTCAGTAAATATACAAAGAACCAAATTAAATGATTACGGACTAAATATATCTGAAGTACCGAAAGTAAAAGAATACCAGACATATAGAATTACTTGCTAGATAAACAAACCTCGATAATCAAGATCGTTCTTTAGAAAAACCCTTAGGGCACGTTTGGTTTGCGGGATTGGAATGTAATGGATTGGATTTCAAGGGGGGATTTAGATTTGGGGGGATTTGAAATCCATTCCTTTACAAGTCTTGCTTGGTTTCTAGGATTTGGATTTGGATTGAGTTTTTTTTTTATTATTTGTTTGTTTTATAAATAATTTATTTTTATTGGTAAACGTCGAATTTGGATCGATACAATTTGAAGTATGGATCATGCTTTAGAATCCATCGGATTTGGATTTCAAATCTAGGCCCAATGCCAAGGATTTCCAAATCCATCATATGATGGATTTTAAAATGGTCAACGGATTTGAAATCCGGTCAACGAAATCCTTTCCTGCAAACCAAACGCACTCTTAGGGTTCGTTTGCTTTGTAGGAATGGAATGGATTTGATTTCATATAGGGGTTTGGATTTAGAGGAATTTGGATTTGAGAGGATTTGGAATCCTTTTGTATGCTTGGTTTGTAGGATTGAAATGGATTTGAATTCCATTATTATAAAAAAAAATCATTAAAAAACTATGAAAAAATATAAAAGTAATTAAATTACCTTTTATTAAAAAACAAGTGTTTTTAACATAATTTTTAACATAATTATATACAAATCCTACGAAATCCCTTGAAATCCTAACCATTCCATTGAGATTTCGAAATCCTATGTTGGAGGGATATCAAAGAAATCATAGGATTTCAAATCCGGGCAACTGTAAACCAAACACCGGATTGGAATGGATTTGAAATCCAAATCCCTCCATTTCCAATTCATTCCAGCAAAACAAATGTGCCCTAAAAAAGGAACATATATATATATAGTATAGATATAATTGTAACTCGGATACAACTAAAATATAAATAGTTGCATAGTTGTGCATTGAAACAAAGAAAACTATGAATAAAACGAAACCTAACCTAGAAGCACACTTTCAATACTACTTTCTTATCTAATACAGTTATGATTGTTAGGTAAAAATTGTGCCTCACAAATGCAAAAGCTAGCGAGTGATTTCTAAGGTCCCAAACGGGTAGAAATCCAAGTGCACAATTAACCCAACAACGAATGCGGATAACAATAATCTAGATGTTGCACAATAATTCTCTAACGTAGAAAAATAAACCCACGAAATATAGATAATAATAAATACGTTATTATCTATAATTATAGCAAGTTCAAAAATAAATAACACCGTGATTTAACGTGGTTCCACGATCGGTTTTTGATAGTGTACATCCACCAAAGAGAGAGAGCAAGAATATTATTACCAACCAAAGAGATTACAAAGTGCTTGTACAAGGATCTTAAGATCCACGATCACCTAACGAAACTTTCACGAATACCACCGAATGTCAAGAACACTCTCAACCTCAAGAATATATTAGGGAGAGTATTTTGGTGGTTCTCAAGAGAAAGCTTAAGAAAGGGATGAAGAAAATGGTTAGGGGGGAAGGGGTATTTATAGGATGGAAGTGGAGGATGACAACCAAGCATATGGAGGATGACATATGGTGGATGACATATGGAGGATGACATATGCCAAGTCTTCCATTGTAAAATATGTGGTCCAAAATGAGTTATGCCAAGTTGGTCCAAGTTTGGCTTTAGTCACATGTATCATCCAATGTATAATTAAAGTCTCAACCTCTACTCGTGCCAACCAAGTCTTGAACGTATCGAAGACATCTGACTTTAACTTCAACACATACACCCAAAGCTTATGTGAGAAATCATCAATAAACGAAACAAAGTATTTACCTCCACTGAGGGATGGAGTACTGGATGGTCCCCAGACGTCTGTATGAACATAATCGAGGATTCCTTTAGTGTTGTGTTTTCCAACACCAAAAGAAACACGCGTCTGCTTTCCTTTGACACATCCCGAACAAAACTCCAGGCTGGCAGGTACGACGACTTTAATGAGTTTTCGCTTGCGCAAAATCTCCAAGTTCTTCTCGGATGTGTGGCCCAAACGAAGATGCCATAAGCGAGCAACATCGAGATTCTGAGAAATATCAGCCACGCACGATTCAGAAGAAATAGTTTCGCCAATCAAATGGAAAAGATTATTTTCCGCCCGTTCGCCTTTCATCACAATGATACTCCCTCGGGAGATGCGCAAACTCCCGTCATCAATCCGAATCTTGCAACCCAGTTTGGACAGTTGTCCAACAGAGATCAAGGAACGAGTCATGGATGGAACAAACTTGACATTATTCAATGTCCGAATACACCCATCGAACATCTTGATCTGCACAGTACCGATACCCTTAGTAACACACGAAGTACTATTTCCCATAAAAATACTGTTACCTTCAACTTTTTCGAAGGTAGAGAAACAGTCCCGGAATGGTGTCATGTGGCAAGATGCCCCGGTATCTAACACCCATCGCCTGTCACCTTGCGGTGGTGTAACTGTGGCAGAGAAGCCATTTTGCTCCTCTTCGGCTGCAACAGCTGATGATTCGGCGTTGTCTTTGTCTTTGTTTTTAAGACTCGGACAATATTTCACCCAATGACCTGGCTTGTGGCAATAGTTACAGTTGCCATGTGTCTTTGATTTCCCACGAGAGCCAGGCCGACGGGACTGAGAGCGCCCACGATTTCTTCCTCTTGAAGACTGCTGATCGTCTCGGCCTCTGTCAGCAAATAGGCCTTGGCTGCAATTGTTCTCCCTGGGATTGTTACCGATCCTCATTTGAATTCTTTGATCTTCAGAAATCATTCCTGTTTTCACATCAGACAAAGAAAGAGTTTCTCTTCCATATATAAAACTGTTAGTGAATTGAGAATATTTCTCGGGAAGTGAATACAGCAGGATCATAGCACGTGCTTCTTCATCTTTCGCAAGAAGCGCGTCCGTTGCCTTCAACTTCATGATGATATCTTCAAATTCGGTCATGTGAGCTTTAATGGTTGTGCCTTCCTTCATTTTGAAGAAGAGACACGACCGCATCAGTAACAATCTGTTGGTCAAAGTTTTCTTGAGATATAAATTCTCAAGCTTGCTCCAAATACCTGCAGCTGTCTTTTCAGACACAATCTCAGATATAACATTTTCTCCCATAGCCATCTGCAAAGTAGTAAATGCCCATGCTTCCATTTCTTTAGCCTTAAGTTCAGACATGTTAGGGTCTAACTCGTCTTTAGCAAATACTACGGGATGGACTCCATTTTTTCTAAGTGCAGCAGATGTTGTGAACTGCCATTTACCAAAGTCACCGTCCCCATTCCAAGTTTGTATACGAATCCCAGCCCCAGACAAATTAAATGTACCTTCTTGGTACGGTTTTTCGGACTGGTTTGAGGAACCGGCACCAAATGGATTTTCTACGTCAGCCATAGAGAAAAAAAATGTGCAAACTGGTTTATGTATATTTTCTACACAAACCCAAATCTAGATCCGAAGCTCTGATACCAATTGTTAGGTAAAAATTGTGCCTCACAAATACAAAAGCTAGCGAGTGATTTCTAAGGTCCCAAACGGGTAGAAATCCAAGTGCACAATTAACCCAACAACGAATGCGGATAACAATAATCTAGATGTTGCACAATAATTCTCTAACGTAGAAAAATAAACCCACGAAATATAGATAATAATAAATACGTTATTATCTATAATTATAGCAAGTTCAAAAATAAATAACACCGTGATTTAACGTGGTTCCACTATCGGTTTTTGATAGTGTACATCCACCAAAGAGAGAGAGCAAGAATATTATTACCAACCAAGGAGATTACAAAGTGCTTGTACAAGGATCTTAAGATCCACGATCACCTAACGAAACTTTCACGAATACCACCGAATGTCAAGAACACTCTCAACCTCAAGAATATATTAGGGAGAGTATTTTGGTGGTTCTCAAGAGAAAGCTCAAGAAAGGGATGAAGAAAATGGTTAGGGGGGAAGGGGTATTTATAGGATGGAAGTGGAGGATGACAACCAAGCATATGGAGGATGACATATGGTGGATGACATATGGAGGATGACATATGCCAAGTCTTCCATTGTAAAATATGTGGTCCAAAATGAGTTATGCCAAGTTGGTCCAAGTTTGGCTTTAGTCACATGTATCATCCAATGTATAATTAAATATTATAACAATGATAGCCGGTGAAAGCTCCACTCGTTATTCATAACAGAAGATGCAGAGAATGGATAAATGTCACCTTGAGAAAGTAGGAGACGTAGTTTGGGATTGATATGAGAAAAGGGGATTTCATCCCCTTTTTGAATATCAACATTTTAGCGATTGATATGAGAGGCGATCCTGGCAGTTTCCACACACAAGGGGATTTCATCCCTTTTTGAATACCAATAGTTTGGGGATTGATATGAGAGACGAAATTTCAGGGAGGCCGATGAATAAAGTGGTCATTGCTGGAGTTTACATGGTTTCAAGGAGTTGTACATATTGAACAATGGTTTTTGAACTTGAAGTTTAAGTAAATAAGGATCTGCGTTGGAACTTTATGCATCAAATTATGGTTTTAAGAGTTCTGAGTTATCGATCCCTAATCGTATCATAAATGGTTTTGAATCAACAACATACCTGTTCTTTGAAACCAAAATTGAAATAAGTGAAAAACAAACCTGTTTTTTATGGTCTTGAATTAGCAACAAACCAATTCTTCAAAACCAAAATCAAAACCAAAAATCAAAAGAAATGAAATACAAACTTGTTCTGCGTTTGGAATCGAAAGTGAGAATACAGAACATATCAACATTTCTCCCAACTTTTGCATTATATAAGCCCTCTTCTCGCAAGGGTTTTGGATAACCTGGTTTAAGATAGGGACAATGGTAATAGAGATCTTGAGAATTTGAAATTTGAATTTGGGGTAGGGTTAGAGAGATTGGTTTGAGTTCATAGAAAAAGGAAAAGCCAAAGAGTATACATGCTTTTGCAAAAATCAACCTACATTTTTTTTAATGTGGAGAAAATGAGGTGAAACATGAAATAGGGAAGAAAAAAGCTGTGGGGGAAGAAAGCAAGGTTTGAAGCAACCATTTTTGGAGGTGGCATGGGATAGAATGTTTGAAAAACAAATTCAAAACACAAACATCAAAAAGTAAGATGTAAAGTAATCGATAAGTTTCCATTGATAACATTAGATGTATCAATGACTTGTATATTGTGCTTAAAAAGTAGAAATTAAGAGATTTTCAGAATTTGTGCTTTAACATATAGTACTCAATGCATAGAAGATAGTACTTACGAGTTTTTGTCTAAATGCTATGTAGTATATATATATATTTATATTGTGAAAAGCGTGAAAACTTTTATCGTAAGATATTGTTTCACATTATTTTTTTCATCTAAGGTTGGTATCTAATGTATTGATTAACATATATTTGTTTCATAATCACAATGTGTTTGTTTTATATGTATGAGTTTATACTGTGAAACATTTTTACATGTATTTTTTGTTTCATAAACATGCTAAAAGTTTCACATTGTATGTTAATAAACACCATAAACCACAAACTTAGATCAAAAAAGAATCCTCACAATTTTGTGGGTTCTCAAATGATTAATCTCATATATATATAATAATTTTGGGTAGGGTTGTAAACGAACTGCATGTTCACCGAACTGATCGTGAATCATTCAAAGGGAAGTTCGTTTATTTAATATAAATGAACGAACATGAACAATGATCTCGTCATTCATTGACATTCGTGAATGTTTGTTCATTTATGTTCGTTTATATATATATATATATATATATATATATATATATTGACATTAATACATAAAATCATCAAAATTTAAATTTTTAGAATCCTTTTTTTATCCCTCGAGTTACCCGCTTTTTCATTCTTTGTTTATTTAAGTTCGTTCTTTTACGTTCCTTTAGCATCTTACGAACGAATGTTCACAAACTTGAATAAGCACATTTTCTTAACGAACATGAACAAAAAAAGTTCCGTTCGTTTACCGTTTGTGTTCTTTCAATTCATTTACAGTCTTAATTTTAGGTAGTGTCTTTTTGTGTTTTCTTAAAACATATATATCTATTATAGTGAAGCAAACTACTCGTTTATACGACACATTTATAAAATTTATGTTCGGCCCCCTCGGTTAAAAAACTTGTGTTTCGCCTATGGATAATCATGATCACCGACCACACTTTCTCCGGCGATGAGATCCCTTAGTGATGGCTTTTTCCAGCGGATTATCGACGAATTATTTCGTCCATAAAACCTCTGTTTTGTAGTAATTTTTATATGACAAATTTAAAACTTGTCTGATTTTCATGTGACTGTTTAATTATAATTTTGAGTAAATTGTGGATTTGGTCCCTAAGTTATGTCAAAACTTATGGCTTTGTTGAGTCTTAAAGTTGTATTCAGGACTAAAAGGCTTTATATTGTAACTGTGGTAAAGTTTAGTTTTTTTAGTGTTGTTAAAAGTCAAGGTGTTTGACTTTCTTAATACATTGAGTTTTAAGGTCAACTAGTTTGACCAAGTATAAATAGCTTTTGTCTTTGTAAATCTTGTAACAACTAGAAAGAATGCGCACATCCATATACTGAGAGAGAGAGAGAGAGAGAGAGTTCAGAGAGAGAAATAGGTATATGGCATACTGAGTTGAAAGTGAAATCATTGTAATCATTGTTCAATGAATAAATATGATTTCTACATATTTGTGTGATTGTGTAGCTTGAATCTGGGAATTACATTTGGTATAAAGAGCAGATAGAAATCAGAAATCAAGATCAAAATTTGAAGATTTGGTCGTATATTCAAGAATTCACCGAGCGTATTGTCAAGGATCGAATTTTTGTGATTTGATGTTATTTTTGATGTAAATCTTGTTGCTTTGTATTCGAATTTTGATATAGAATAGATCTTTTTTTGGTTGTTTTGTCCAAAACACAACATATTGTGTGAATTTTGGATTTTGGATAGATTTTTTATTCGAAGCCTGTGTTTACTGTGTTAGGATCGGTTCTTGTAACTTTGTTGTTTTTGGTGAAATTTTGTATTAGTTTGTTAGTCAGAAACATATCGTGGATTAAGGCTTAATTTGGAGCTTTGAAGGATTTGGAGTTGAAAAATCGATCACAGACTCGAACTTTGTGAAGAACTCGCAAGATCTACAGAATTCGCAAGGCCCATAGATTTGATGCTGTTGAAGAAGACAAGTACAGATTTCGCATAAGCCTTGTGCGAAAAGTCCAAGACTTTGCAGGGCTCTTATATGACAAGTACATAATTCACATCAGCTTTGTGTGAAAAGCTTAGGATTCGCATGCTGAACTCTGCGAAAAGCTACTATACGTTCATCAACTTCAGCCTGTGAAAAGTTCCAGAATCCGCACGTTGAAGTTTGTTGAAATTTTTCTAAGGACAGATTTCACAGAATATTTTACGAAAACTGTGTAACTCTCTTTGGAATATTTCTAAGTCTAGAATTTGCAAGCCTCTTCTTGAGAAAAGTACAGAATTCCCAAAGGGGGACATATTTCTTAGTGTGATCAAACTTTATGATTTTTGTTAATGATCATTTGAAGCTTATATTTTACAGATATCAAGATGCCTTATGTTAGAACATAAAATGTTCTAAGTTTGGAAGTTTTGTAAAGTACTCGTAATTTGTTATTTGGTCCTTGTAATAGCATTGGGTTTGGGCTTAAATGTAAACAAGGGTCATATGGGTATAAATAGGAGTTGTGTTGTAGTTTATTTGTAATCTTCATTTTTACAATGTAGCCGTGTAAGAGTTCTATGTGTTTCTAGAGAGAGAAACATTTCCTCTCTCTAGAGTTTGTGAATATTACATTCAATTCCTCCCAATTCATCTTTTGTCTATATTTCTACATTGATTGACTTGTGATCTATTGACCTAACAAGTGGTATCACAGCCTAAATCGAAGATATATTCATTGATTCGATCGAGATTGCAATTTGATCAATGGAACAGTAACCATTCGCAACCACAAGGGTTGTGGTGTGGTGGTAAAGGCTTGGGGAGTTCATAGCGCTCAACCCGGGTTCAAGCCCCACTAGCAGCACTTGTGGCCACTGAGGATAAACTCAGGGCTGCACGCTTTAGCAGCTGGGCCATAGGCCCTAATTGCCAGGGATTAGTCTGGGCCATAGGCCGAGGATACCCTTTCCAAAAAAACAGTAACCATTCGCATGAACAATGTTCTGAATTTTTTGAAATATTTGGTTTGATGCTAAATTGGATGATCTATGATGCAAAGTTGATTAAGAACTTAATGTCGAATCATATTGAGTCGATTTCAGTGATCGATTGCAATAAATGTGAAATAATTTGGTAGATTTTAAGTTTTTTGGTTCGAATGTCAATTTTCACTGTTTGATGATCGATTTCAGTTATAAAATTGTTTTTGTTAAAGATCATCAACTGCAAAAGTGCTCTAATGTCAATTTTGAACATATGTACAAAGTTTGATCTCAGAATTCGAAGAATTGAAGAAGAAGTTGAAGATTTTTTGAATTTCCAGACAGAATTCGCAAGATCTATAGAATTCGCATGCACTTGAAGAACTAGCATGATTCATCCTTGGATACAATTCATTCACCAAGTACAGAATTCACAAGTAGCATTGTGCGAAAAGCTAGGAATTCGCATGCTACTGTGCCATATTGTATGTGAAAAGTGAAGATTTCGCAAGCCGTTTGATGCGAAAAGTTTGAAATTCGCACAATGTTCTATACGAAAAGTGGCTTCCAGGATAAAAAAAAAACTAAGTGTAGAATTCACATAATATGTTGCGAAAAGCTTTGATGATGAAAATTTTCAAGTGCAGAATTCGCATGAAAGGGGATGCGAAAAGCCAGAATCCGCATGCAGTACCCTGCGAAAAGCCAAAAATTCGCATGTAGGCGTATGTGAAAAGTGAGGAATCCGTATGCAAGCCTATGCAAAAAGTGAGGTTTTCGGCTTATGCCACATGCGAATTGTTTATCTTAATGTTTAATGGTCTGCGAATTCTTGGTCTGCGAAATGTATGTTCATGTGATATGAGAAAAGTTACTGTTCAGAACCCATTTTGCTACAAGTTTGCCTTGTTCCCGAGATTTTCCGCGTAATGCATATATGACATCATTCCTATCTATAGTTGGTCACATATTTTTAGCAGTTGATCAAAATTTTTACAAGTGCTCATGCCAGTCAAGATTTTCAGATACTGGGTGTTTGGATTTAGTCTCTGATTGGATTGGGTTAGCAGCTTTGAGTATCTGCAATCATTCTACTAACCTGATCAATTAGAAGTGTAAGTGACTGCAATCATTGTTCTGGTGCTTTGGTTATGATCTAGAATCTTGAGTGCTTATAATCATCCAGCTAATTCAAGAAGAAAGGAGTTACGAGTTTATTCCTTCAGTGTTCTAGAAAGCAGTTGGAAAATGAGTTTCTTTCATCAGTTGTTGAACAAATATTTCTTCTAACCCTTGCCTATTAGTGTTTGCTACCAGTTTCTTTCTCCTATGAGCATATCAGATTAAGTTCTTAAGCTGAATTCTTATTCAACTCGCAGTTAAAGACAGATTCTTTGTTATAGACTGAAGATGCACTTTGGTTGTCACGTCATAATTCACGCATTTCTTTCTTGTGGGCATAACGAATGTGTTGAATTTAGTAGAGGTAAAAGTTGTCTTTTGTGCACTCAGTCGAGGTTATTGTCTACATCGAATCTGATATTAAAGTTGAAACTTCAAAGGATAAGAGATATTTTCAAGGGGGAGCAGAGCTGTTATGAAGTTTAAGCAACGCTAAGTTTTCTAAAGAACTCAAGGGGGAGAAGAGCTAAAGCTAAAAAGGATGATTCCTTTACAAAACTTAGGGGAGAATGTTAGAACATAAAATGTTCTAAGTTTGGAAGTTTTGTAAGGGCCTCATAATTGTAATTTGGACCTTGTAATAGCATTAGGTTTGGGCTTAAATGTAAACAAGGGTGATATGGGTATAAATAGGAGTTGTGTTGTAGTTTGTTTGTAATCTTCATTTCTACAATGTAGCCATGTAATAGTTCTATGTGTTTCTAGAGAGAGAAACATTTTCTCTCTCTAGAGTTTGTGAATAATAAATTCAATTCCTTCCAATTCATCTCTTGTCTATATTTCTACATTGATTGAATTGTGATCTATGGACCTAACACCTTACACTAACGAGAAGGGAAATATTGTCTTAACAAAAAGAGACTGTGCTTTTGCATATATGCCTGAAATACCAGCTCTTGAAGCTGAGAATGAGAATAGGAAAATTCAGAATTTGTCTCTTCTGGATCAGATTATTAAACTGAAAGAAAATTATAAAGTTTTAGAGAAAAAAATTATTTGCTCAGATTGTATTTCTAACTACAAAATTAATTTACAGGGATAATTGCTTCAAAAGAGAGAGATTCAAATCAAATTGAAGAAATCTGAAGAGGAATCAGCAAGATGGAAAGCAAATAGTTCAAACACTACATGGTTCAAGAAAGAGTTCATGCAAAGAGAGATTGATGATCTAAGAACCCGAGCAAGAGCAAACATTGCTGGAGAGACATGTAATTGACTGAAAAAGATAAACTTAAAGATTTTCTCTGAAAGAGACCAACTGAAAGAAAAACTTTTTAGTCTGGAGGTTGAGATAAGCATGTTGAAAGAGAAAGCAACTCAAGAGAAAGAAAACTCAAGAGATCAAGAGGAGATGAAGATGGTTGAAAGGAAATTAAAGAAATGGTTTAGAAAAGGTAAATGCTGAGTTGAAGAAGAAATTTTCTAATTTAAAAGCTCAAATTGTCAAAGACAGGATAGAAATTGAGAAGGAAAAGACTAACTTTGAGAGTGAAAGAAAAGGATTTGCACAGAAATTGTCTAATTTCTCAAGAAAATCATTTGAAGAGAATAAAGCAGTAGAGATCAAATGTACAAAAATTTCAAAGAAAGTATCTGATTTTGAGAAAGTTTCATGGAATGAGATAAGCTGAAAAAGAGAAGATGTTGTCTAAACAGAAGCATATTGACTTATTCAAAGAAATATCAGACAAAAGAAAAAGTGTTGAGAAAGATTTTGATCCTGAAAGAAAGATATTTGAAACGGAGATCAAAAAGCTTTCAGAGAATCTATCTGAACTATCAACAACTGCATTGAAAGAGCAGAAGGTGAAGTCTGACTTATAGAAGAAGATTGATCTATTGTCTGAAGAAATAAACAATTTTTCAAACAAGATCACAAAACTTAAAGGAACATTTTCAATGTTGAATTGAGGGTAGAACGAAGTCTAGATACAATTGCTCAATCACCTCTGAATGATTCAGCTACTTCAGAATGTTCATTCAAAACAACTTCAAGTTCACATTATGCAAATGTTTCTAATAATCCTTTGTTTGTTAATTCAGATGATAATATATCTAAGTATAAAGATCAGATTTGTCCTACTAATCTTTTCTATGTTAAATCTATTGATGGTTCAGGTAAACATCAGAAAGAACAAGTCTCAACAAAAGATGGTTTGGAGAAGAAAAGATGAGAAAGATGCCTTAAATTCATTTGTTCCTACACCTCAACTGAACAAGAAGAACAATTCTCCAAAAGATAAATCTTTTGGTAAATCTGATCTTGTTTATTCGATAAATCAATTAACCAGTTTAGCTCAAAAGAAAATATCTTGTTCTTACTGTGGTACTAATGATTTTGTCAGTAAAAATTATGTCAATTACTGGTATGGTTCTTATTATGTTACTTCTAACAGAACTGCAACTAACAGATTTGGACCCAAATACCAGTGGGTACCAAAAGCTACTCAATCTGTATTGCAGGTACCTAATGTCTAGGGGAAGTAAGAACTTTGACTTCTAGACAAAGCAGTCTAGGACTCGTACCTTAGAGATCAAGTTTGACTTCTAAAGACAACAGTTTAGGACTCATACTTCAATGTTGAAAGTAGATTTTGTACTTCGAAGCATATAAAGATGATTAATCTTCAAGGGGGGAGTACATTTTATATTTTCTACTGATATCTTTTCTAATTTTTCAGGGGAGCTTATCTGAATTATCATAATTGAAGAGGGAGATTGAAAGATAAATTGATTTTATTTCTAGGGGGAGTTACTATTCTCACCGGAGAATATGTGACAACGACTTCTGGATACTACAGTTTAGAACACATTCTTTAAAGTCTTCGATATTTACTGAAAACTGAACGATCAATCTTTAATAGGAAGTTTTATTGTATTTTTAAGGGGGAGAAAAGTGAAAAGAATATAAATGAGATTAATTGTTACATATTTTGTTCTTTCTAATATGTTTTGACTTTTTACAAATTTTAAAAGAAAAAATATCTTATGTTTTGTTAAGGGGGAGCTTACTTGATTAAATTTTGTTTTCCTGTTCTTAATTGAAGGGGGAGAGATAAAACTTTATTTTGAGGGGGAGCTAAGAATCTCAAGCTCATTGTAAGTTTTTCTGATTCTTAAGCTCTACATACTTGAAAGAAGAAGAACTTTCAGGTATGAAATTAATTTTCTAAATGTTCAAACCACTTCTTATTCTTAAAAGATTTCATGAATCTAGATGTGAGAGTTTAAATGAATTTTGTTTGGAACTTTAATGATTAACTGACCATGTGTTTCCAAAGATCAGTACTTGTGTATTATGTTTTCTATATACTGTCAAGTATTCACACACACAGGTTCAATAATTTCAATTGACTTTGTTATTACCATGTCTCTAAACGAAACAATTTTTCGATGGTAATACTCTCGCCGTCTCGCTTGATCTCTAAATTGTTGAGCATCATACATCATTTCTAAATTTTGAGCATTCATTGTCAATATGTTTATATTTGTTCATATAAACAAATTGTAGTTCTTTGATATCCAAACCTATTTTTCATGATAGTTGATCTGATTGAAACAGTGTTAAATTCTCAAAACACTTCTTTTGATTTCATTTCATTCATTCATTATTCTAGTTTTGTGAGATCTTCAAAGCTCAAATTCTCAAATCTCATTCATATTCTTGAGGAGCATACATTTATATGACAATGATATCATGTGCTTAATTGTTCAAGTTAATATGTTGAGCAACATTTCTTTTAGGACAAAATTTCACGGGATTCGTGTGAGAGCTTATCAGAATCTCCATGGATTGACGTTAACCGGTGTTTTCTACCCCGGAAATTATCCTTTCGTGATTGAGGGGTGAGGGGTTTATATCAAAGAGCGGAGGTGTGATGAGGTAAAATTGAAAAGAGAGATTGGTTAGTAGTGAGCTTAAATGTTAAAAAGAAAGAGGGTGTGAGATCAGAGTTAAAAGAATATGAAAACTCTGCACCAACTTTTTCTGAACCAGGTAGCCACATCTACTGATTGGTTCACATTCTTTGGTGACCATCGTTGAAACAGACACTAGCCCATGCCAACTCTTGCATTAACCCCACCAACCACTCGTTTATTTCTTAACAAAGAAATGTTTCAATTTCTTTGGGCACACAACTTATATTTGCTATCTGGACTTCATTCGGAAGATATGGATATTGAAAAATTAGGAAAGTTGCCCCACCTTTGAACCTCAGTAATGCACATTGAGTCCATGTAATGCTCGTTGCTGTCTCAACAGTTTACACATTTTGAGCCTAAAAAAGCTAAGTAGCTTCAATCATTCCTACACTTTCACGAGCACACAAGGAATATCTTTTCTTGTCTTAATGTTCATAGAAAATTCCTTTGCGGTTTTTCGATGATTGTATGGAATCCCTGGGGGAGTGAACATCAAAAACCTTCTTTCCAAAGTACATTTTTTTACTAAGTGGCCCCGTCCTACTTACAGGCAAGCTAACTGTATCATTTGTTGATTCAGGGTTACGATTCTTAATTTGTCTGAGTTTGAAAAGATTCGGGTAAATACATTTTATGAATGGATGAATACATGCTCATATCAGATCAGATGGAGATATTCTCTTAAGGAGAGATTGTTGATAATCATTTCGGAGGAGATTGTTTCTATATCATGATGTGCTTTCATTTTAATATATGGGGGAGATGTTATCAAAGACGATGCTGAAATTACACTTGTTTTGATGATTCTGATATCTCATCATTCATCAAAAATGGGAGAGAATTCAAAGTTCAATTTCAGAAGAAAGCAAAGTCAAGTGAAAGTTAAAAAGGGAAGAAATTTCAATGTTTCAAAGTCAGATTTTCATTGCACTAATCAAAAAGGGGGAGAGATTTTTCAGAGTTAAAGTTCAAGTGAAAGATAGAGATGACAAAGTGCTGAAGTAAGATATTTGATGAAGAAATCTCCAAGTTTGAAGCAAATCTGAAGATAATTTCTGAGAGATAGATATGTATTTTCTACCAAATGGGAAGACTGAAGAAGATGTCAAGTTTTTGATGTATCAAAGGTTGTTCAAAGCAACAATGTTTCAAAAGTTTCGAAGTTGTAAAAGACTCTTTGTTGTAGAGTTTACAACAGAAAGAAGACCTGAAGATTAGTATCAATTTTGTTTAATCTTGAATACAAACAGGGAGATTATTGAGTCTAAAAGTTGTATTCAAGATTAAAAAGGTCTATATTGTAATTGTGGTAATGTTTAGTTTTGTTTGTGTTGCTAAAAGTCAAGGTGCTTGACTTTCTTAATACATTGAGTTGTAAGGTCAGCTAGTTTCACCAAGTATAAATAACTTTTGTCTTTGTAAATCTTGTAACAACTAGAAAGAACACTCACATCCATATACTTCTAGAGAGAGAGTTCAAAGAGAGAAATAGGTATATGGCACACTGAATTGAAAGTGAAATCAATGTAATCATTGTTCAATCAATAAATATGATTTCTACATATTTGTGTGATTGTGTGGCTTGAATCTGGGAATTACAAGCTTTGGTCCCTTAATTTCATGTATTACATAAGAAACCTCCATGTGTTCAGTTGTTTATGGATTTGGTCCCTGAGGCAAACCGTTTTTTATCGATTTGATCCATATCGTGTTATCCCTAAAGACCACCGCCGACCTACTTCTTCTCTCCCATCTCCAATATGGAACTAAATATGGAACGGTCATTTCTCGCTGGCCACCTCCCCCCCTATGCATCGAACCTAGAATGTCGAACCTCTTTCTTTCTTTTATCATTGGCACCAACTTCATCTAGATCAGCCTTTGTCCCTTTGGTTTATGACATAGATATGGACAGAAACTGCCTCCATCTCTTGCGTAATTGGCCACCAACATCTTCGTCTGAATCGACCACCAACATCTCCAACGGAATCGACTAACCTTTCTTGCTTCACTTTCTCACGCCTCTATCTCCAGATTTGGTTCTCCTCTCTAATGTGAACAAAACAGAAATGTAGGTTCCCAGTTTTGGGTCTAACAATGATTAACCAAAACAAATGCAAACAAAGATGTATGCGGAAACAATTTAAATGCAAATGAATGGTTTGGTTTGGTAATGATCACGCACAAACAAGAAACAAAGACACCTTATAACAATAGGAATGAATCACTGAAAGTTTATCATCATTAACCTTGCCAAAACACCAAGAACATGAAGTAGTGTGTGTACAATATTTTCTCTCTACAGAATTCTATCTTGCTAGACAAGCGTGGGTGAATTGTATGCGCTTATTGTGAATTCAAGAGGTGCTCCCTACATATACAAGAAATTGAGCACACAATCGTACAAGACAATGGCTGGCATTCCATAAATGGAATGCCACCTGGAAAGTAAAAACACTCTGTGTGTGTGTGTCCCACAATACAAGTTATAAACAAGATTAAGAACAAGAATTTCAATCTCAATAGTCATATGTCATTAATCTTGATTCTTACAGTTTACAAATTCTTACATAATGCCCTCTCAATATTTTCTCTCTCTAAAACTCTCTCTGTCCGAGTACTTTTTGATTACAACAAAGAAAACTCTATTTATATCAACTAACAATTATAAGACAAAACTATCTAAAACAAGTTGACTTTGATTTTTACTTATTACAAAAGACTTTGACTTTTGCTTGAAGGTTTGACTTGAGCTTTGACTTTGAATTTCATCTTTATGATCTTGTATCCAACATATTTGTGCACTAACAATCTCCCCCTTTGGATTCAAGATCATCTTCAAAAGAATAGGCACTGAAGCTCCTTCTTTGAATTCAAATTAAATTTCAGAATTCACGAACAATCTTCTCCTTTGTTTAAACTTGGACAAAATCAATCTCCCACTTTAAACATCTTCATAAAGATAAACACTTCATCTCCCCTTTCTTTTAACAAAGACAATCAAAGTCAATCTCCCCCTTTCTTCTTTATCTCTCTCTTTATACAAACAGTCTTCAGAACTGCAGTATTCTCCCACAAAGTCTGTGAATGTTTTTTACGAATCTTTAACAATCTTTCCCAAGATAATAAAACCTCTTTCAGACTCAGAAAGAGATTATCTCCAGATTTAGCTCACCTTTCTTCAACAAATCGTCTTCAAAGAAAATTTCAGCAAATTTCAGCAAACTTTCCGAATTCTTTGAACTTTGTTTCAAATCTTGTACAATCTTCCCAAAATCAAATATATCTTGATCAGCATACAACATTTCTTGAAATTATTTCTCCCCCTTTTTGATGATGTAGAGCATATAAATCATCAAAACTTTTTCAAGAAATGTCATCAGTTTTTGACCATGATCTGTCCATATGAGCCTCTGACCATCCGTCAATTCATAATGTATTCATCCGAATTTTTTAAAAATTCAGACAAATAAGAATGTAACCCTGAATCAACAAATGAATCAGTTAATATGCCTGTAAGTAACACAAAGTCACTTAGTACAACGAATGTACTGTAAAAGGAGTTTTATTGATGTTCACTCCCTAGGTCTTCCATTTAATCATCGAATAACACAAGGTAACTCTATGAACATTCCGATAGAAAAACAATTTTTTAGTGTGAAAGTGCTTGTGTATGAAAGAATTAAAACATGAATGTTTTATAAAGCTCAAAATGTGTAAACCATTGAGACAACAACAGTAATACACAGACTCAATTGAGCATGAACGAAGTGCAAAGGTGGGGCAGACTTCCTTCGGTTTCAATATCCACATATTCCGAATGAAGACGAGATATATTATGTGTTGCATCCCCAAGAAAAATTGAAACATCTCTTTGTTGAGAAAGAAATGAGTAGCTGGTGGGGTTTAAAGCAAGAGTTGGCATGGGCTAGTTGCCTATTTCAATGAAGTTCACGAAAGAATTGTGAAACAACAGTAATGTGGCTGCCCGACTCAGAAAAAGTTGGTGCATAGGTTGATATTCTTTTACTCTGATCTCTCACCCTCTTTCTTTTTAACATTTAAGCTCACGTCTAACCAAACTCTCTTTTCATTTTATCTCAACACACACCCACACTCATATATTGACCCCTTGCCTCTCGATCACTCAAGAATAACTTATTGGGTAGGAAACAATGGTTATCGTGAATCCATAGAAGTTCTATTAAGCTCACACAATTCCCCTGTAAATTGTCCTAAAATCAAAATGTTGCTTAGTTGGTTTAACTTGTGAGTTAAAGCACAAAATGAAATACATGTCAGATATTTATACGCTTAGTAATATAATCATGAAGATTTGTGCATTTTAAACATGAAAGATTTTATAGTGAATGAATGAAATGAATACAAACTGCTTGTTTGAGAGTCTGACTATGTATGAAAAGATCAAATACGAATGATTTAGCATTAAAAGCTTAGGTAATGAAAAATTGAATGTTGTCTATATGAATCAAATATAGACATTCTTGAAATAAACGTTTTGGAGGAAATAACGCTCAAATATCAATGAAGTTCAAACGGGGTGTCTTACCATCGAAAATTATGTTCAAATTTGAGACATGGTAAGAAGATAATCAACAAAAGTACTAAACCGGTGTGTGAACACTTGACGGTATATGGAAAAGATAATACACAAGTATTTATCTTTGGAAACACACGGTTTGTTAACAATGAAGTCCATAAACGAAAACATTTAAAATCACACTTCTGTATTCATGAAATCTTTATAAGAATCGAGAAGTGGTTTGAACGTTTAAGAACATGTTTTCATATCTGAAAGTCGTCCATCTTTCAAATATGTATTAGATTAAGGTTATAATAATTCGTACGCTCTGCTTAAATCTCTAAAGTCAGTTCCAAAGTCATGATTGATATGATCATGTAAACTCCTCAAAATCTGCAATTAGTCAAAAAGTCGTCAAAGTACAAAGTCTTATTCACAAACTTTATTGAAAAGTAAAGACATAAAAGAAGTAAAACTTTTTAAGAACGAGTTCTGATCAGATGTAATCAGAAATCATTTTACTTACTCCCCCTGAACATATGCATCACAAGATATGTCAGTGAAAAATATATATGCAACAAAATTTATAACCCCCCCTAGAATGTAGATCATCTAAGATATATCTTACTCCGCCTGAAAACATAAACAAAACCTTTCAGTGCAGATATCGTTCAAATTAAAAATAAAGAAATGAAGAGAAATAACAAAAATAAACTGTACCAGGTAACTACATATTAAGTCTTGAGGTTTAACATGCCAAGTTTCGAAATGAGAAAATTAAATCTCTTTTCGTCTAACGACTTGGTATACAAATCTGCAAGTTGATATTCTGTGTTTACAAAGTAAAGTTCAATTGTACCTTTTTCGACATTATCTTTGATAAAATGATACCTCACATCAATATGTTTAGTCTTTGTCTGCTGAACAGGATTAGCTGATATTGCAATGGCGCTCTTCGAATCATAATATATAGGAATTTTGTTGAACTGGAAGCCATAGTCTTGAAGCTGTGTTCTCATCCACAACACTTGAGAGCAGCAACTGCATATGCTAGGTATTATATTATTAATTAAAGCATATGGTGTTTTACCAAACCGGCGATGAATGATTGAGCGATTTTGCATATAACATGCAGTAGAGACAGCTTCGACCCACAAAAATAAAGGTAGATTGGACTGGCTCAACATCGTTCGTGCAACCTCGACAAGAGTCTGATTTCGTCGCTCAACTACCCCATTTTGTTCCGGAGTTCTGGCAGCAGAAAATTGAGATGTTACCCCAATCGATTCGAGATAATCGTCAAAAATTCTGTTCTTGATTTATGTGCCATTATTAGTTTGAAGAAGCTTAACTGTCTTCTGCAAGTTCACTTGAACGGTCTTTAAGAACGAGGTAATGACATCGCACGTTTCATCATTTTATCTTAGAAATTTGACCCAAGTGTATCTTGAATAATCATCCACAATCACCAAAACGTATTTCTTGCCATTTATGCTTTGAGTTCGCATTGGACCACTGAGATCCATATGCATCAGTTTTAAAGGAGTACTTATGCTCGGTTCAGGCTTAGGCTTATGAGAAGCTCTTTTCATTTTACCTTTCTCACACGCAGCACATAGATGTTCTTTGACATATTTCAGCTTAGGTAAACCTTTAACCTGATTGCTAGTCACCAACTTAATGATGTATCGAAAGTTGAGATGAGATAGCCTTCTATGCCATAACCAACTATGTTGCATAGAGCTTTAGTAAGTAGACATACCGCATTTCTTGACTTTTGACAGATTGCTCGTGTAGTGGTTTGACTTCCGCGTCCCAACCAAGAGTTCTTTACCATCTTTAGTTCTAATACAACATCGCTTGGCCTTGAAATTAACCTCTAAGTCCTTGTCATAGAACTAACCAATGTTGAATAGGTTGTGTCCTAATCCTTCAATGTAGCTCACCTTCTTAATCGTTACATTTTCTTGCACGACATCTCCATATCCCAAGATTAGTGAAAACTGGTCATTCCCAAATCTGACGTTCCCGCAGAATTTCTCTGTATAATTAGATAAAATATCTTTCTGCCCGGTCATATGCTTGGAGCAACCAGAATCCAAGTACCATATATGACGGGTCTACATAAGAGAAATCAAGGAACAATAGGTTTAGGTACCTATTTATATATGGGTCCTAGCAAGTTAGCACATGATTTTGGCATCCATTTGAATTTGGACCATTTGATCTTTTGAAAAACTTTTGAAACAAAATTATTAGAATATACATGATATGATCCAAACCTGTTAGATTATGTTTTGAGTCAATTTGCTTAGTTAGTTTGTCTTTATGAGTTTGACTTTTTAATGTAAACTTGTGTAGAGGTCAAGGCTTTGTTTGACCCTATATAAGTCTTTCTTGTCTTGTTTTGTGTAATCTATGTAAGTCTTTTGTCATAAGTCATTGTGAGTCATTTGGTTTCTACGTATTGTAAACATTTCCTTTAAGAGATATATGACTTCAATTTGTGAGCACATCTTTGTTTGATTCTTTGATTGATTGATTGTTATTGCTTGAACTTTGGGATCACAAATGGTGTAAGAGCCTAATCAGATCAATTAGGAAAGATCAACTTCAAAAGAATTCGCAGAAAATTGATTTCCAGTTTTTAGAAAGTTCACTATTTCATCGACTCTGTGTCATCAATCAAGATTTTGATTGAATGATGATTGGCATGTGAATTTGAGCGTACTGTGATTGCCAACTGATAGTGATCATCTTCTATTCATAAATATTTTCGTTTTGAACCACAAATTGGGAAAATTTGATCAATATTTCCTATTTTGGATACTTTATATTCATAGACTATCAAAAATCCATTCCCACAATCATGGTTATCCTTAGGAAATTTCACTCCATAGGTTGTTCTCGAAGTCAAAGTGATCATATCTACAAATTTTCAGAGTCTAATTGATATATTTGAGTGGAAATCAGTGGCATTTTATGAAAAAATACTCTAAAGATCCAAAGAATTCGCACAAGCCATGAAGAACTCGCACGATGAACTCGCACACTGAAGAATTCGCATAATAGTTGATTTCATTGTTCTAAGGACAGAATTAGCACAAAGGGTTGTACGAATTGTGAAGAATTCGCACAAGTGTTATACGAGAACTAAATAATTCGCACAAGAGAAACATACGAAAAGTGTAGAATTCGCATATGAGTCTTAGAAGATATTCTATCGAAGGAATTCGCATCTGCTCATACGAATTACAGAGAATTCACATCCTCCTTCATGCAAAAAGCTCAGAATTCGCACACAGTTCTATGCAAAAAGCTCAGAACTCGCACATAGCTTCATGTGAAAAGCTCATAATTCGCACATAAGCTCATGCGAAAAGTGAAGTTTTCTTACTTTTTTTTTATGTGAATTGTGTCTATGCGAATTGTGTAAGTCTCATACGAATTCTTGCTTGTGTGTGGTATACGAATTCTATACTTGTTAAAATTTTTGAGTGATTTTCTGTGATTTTTACATTTGATTTTTCTGATAATCTGACTAACGGTCTTTTCAAGCACTATTTTTCAAATAAATACTAATCATGCCTTATACAGATGAGAAAGGAAATATGTTTCTCACAAACAGAGATTGTGCACTGTCATATATGCCTGAGATACCCAATATTGAAGCTGAATATGAAAAGCTCAAAGTTCAAAACTAAAAGTTGAAAGCTGAAATAGAGACTTTGAATGTCAAGCTGACAAAAGTTGAGATACAAGTGTCTGCATATCAGACAAAAGGCAAAGAGTGGCTGAAGAAAGTTGATGAGAGACGTAAATTGGAGAAAGCTGAATTTGAGAAAACTTTCAATCAGAAATTATCTGATCTTTCTAGAAAAGCAGAAACAGAAAAGAAAGAGTTAGAAATCAGATGTGCCAAACTTTCCAAACAAGTTTATGAATTTGAAAAGATTGTCATTTCTGAAAGAGATATCTTTGATAAAGAGAAGAAAAATATTGAAAAGAAAAATACTTTACTTTTAAAAAAGAATTCAAAGAAAAATCAGAACTTGGAAATGGAGTTTGAAATTGAAAGAATTTTTTTTGAATAAGATTTCTAAACTCACTAACAAGTTGGCTACCTTATCTTCATATATACAGGAAGGACAGAAGAGTAGATCTGATCTGCAAAGCAAATTTGATAAACTGTGCAATGAGAAAACCAAGTTGAATGACAAGATCAAACAACTTGAGAAAGCTAAATTTGATTTATCTGGCAAGATAACATCTGAAACACTTGTCTTATCTTCTTATGATGATGATTCATTTGAATCAGTATGTTCATTTCAATCAGTATCTAGCTTATTCCAAAAGATGATTTTCAAGAAAAAGATTGTCTAACTAGAAATCTTGAAAACAGATCAGATTAAACCTTCTAGTTCGTTTTATGTCAAATCTATTGATAATCATGCTACTTACTTTACAAAATCTAGTTCTAAAGCTTTTAAGAAAGAGAAGATGATTTGGGTTGTAAAGGGATCTCCAGAATCAGTGAAATACCATAAATCATCTGCAAAAACTGCACAGAGAAACAAGAACAGATCTGCAAAAGGTAAAGCTTTTACTCCTGATGCTGTCAAGTTAACTAAGCGTTTGATCAGGTTAGCTAAAAGCAAACTTTGTTGTTCTTACTGTTGCAATGATGATTTTGTACATAAAGCACACATCAACAAAAGGTATTTCTCTTATAAGAAACATTATGATACTGCATTTCACATATGTGAAAACGAATCAAAGAATTTTTCACATACTAACCAGAGTGGACCCAAATTCATCTGGGTACCAAAACCAGTTCAACTTGTGTTGCAGGAATCTACACTCAAGAAGGAGTGAAAGGATGATGACTTCTAGATAAAGCAGTCTAGGACTCTTACCTTAATGTTCAAGAGATGACTTCTAAGTACAACAACTTAGGACTCATTCTTTAATGTTCAAGTGTTGCTCTTTGAATGTCAAATCATAACAGGGAGTTTTCCTCACCTTTAATTTTCAAAGAATATTTCTTTATAAGGGAGAAAAAGATCTTATTTGTTATATTTTTTTATAGGGAGAAATACATTCATATTGTCATATTTTTCTATGTATGCAGATATGAAAGGGGAGCATATACATACATCAAGAAAGATCCATATCATGTCAACTGTCAAGGGGGAGCCAGCAAAAGAATACAACAAGGTACATCAAGAAGGAACAATTTCAAGTCAAGAGAAGGAAGAGACATATATTAAGTCAAGGGGGAGCTTAATACAGATAAATCTTCAAAAGCGTTGTAAGTGTGATAGTGTGTGTAAATATTTTTGAAACTTAAAATAAGTGAAAAATGTCATTTTTGGAAAATTTCCATTTAAGGAAAGTTTCTCTTTTTGGCAAGGGTTGAAAAGTTTCATAAAATAGAAAATTTCCATGTTTAAAATGTTTTTCAAAAAGGTTGCAAAAGTTGCTAACTCCAGAATTCGCATAACACCAGCATGCGAAATCTGAGGAATTCGCATGTGTGTGTTACACGAATTATTGGCATTCACATGTGAGTGTTATAAGAAATCCAACTTTTCGCATGTGCCTATATGTGAAAAGTGAGGAATTCGCATCACACTGCCATACGAATACTTTCTTTCACACAGAATTTGCATATCGAGTCATGTGAATTCTGACACACATTGTCTAATTTTCTTCATAGACAATTCGCATCAGTGTCTTATGCGAAAAGTGAGAGGTCCAATAAAATCGTGCCACGTCTCTTCATCATTCCAGAGTATATATAGGTGGTTTTCTACGAAATCCTCACTTTTCGTACATTTCTTTGAGTATACAAAATTTTCAAAGCATAAACCCTTAAACCCTAATCTGCGACTTCCAATATTCTTCGAATTTCTTCTTGTTATTTGATTCCAAGGTTTATTTATTTTTTCTTATTGTTTGTGTTTTTGATTGTTTGTATCTTATAATCTATGTTTCTTTGCAGGGATTCCCTTACTGGATTAGTGTTAGAATCAAATTCATGGACTGTTCATCTTCAAGAACTTCGACTAACTTTTGAATATTCGAACAAAATTTAAACTTGATTATTTTCTACATGTTGATTTGAACTGAAAAGAATGTTAACATGATATAATCGAACTTCAGTGACCATAAATTTTAACCTAAATCTTTTGTTTTGAGATTTGATTGGATTTGACTCTTCAACTGTTCTTGGTGAAAATTTGAAAATTAAGGGTCGAAGTATGTTTGATTCTCAAAGATTATTGGTTAAAATAGTTTATAATCACCAAACGATTATAAAAGATTCAAGTTTTTGGGTAAAAAATTTCAAAATTAAAATTTTTGTAATCCGGGTTCGTATGAGTTTTTGAATATCTTCATATGATATTCTTGATGTTCTTGTTCAAAACTTAGAAAATTTTCAAGAAATTTTTATTTTTTTAAGTGAGGAATTTGTATATAGGTTCTTACGAATTCTTGTTCTTTGGTTTTAATTCCCTAAGTAAGGAATTCGCATACCCTTGTCATGCGAATTCTACACCTAGCAAATTTTCAAAGTGATTTTTCAAGGCTAAAACTTCATTTTTCATTAACCATTTGGCCCTGTCCAAAACTGTTAATCTTTGTCAAGTACCAATGGCTGAACAATCAGTAGATCAACATGTCCAGATGGATGAGAACTCACCACATGAGGCATCTGAACAATTTCCTATGCCATTATCCAGATCAGATTTCCAAATTCCACAGAATGCCAATATTGATCTTTTCCTTATATCACCATCTGAGATAAAGCCTCAACAACCAAACAATCACCATCTTCAGTTCAACATCAAAATTGATCCACTGGTACTGGATATTCTCAGAAATCATCCTCTCAGGAATGCTCCAACAGCTCAAGCTGCAGTTCCTGAACTATATGTCCAACAAGCTTGGAAGATTATCAGATTTAGTCACACAAAGGAACAACGAGAGAGGATTCCTATCTTCAAGCTGGAGATTGATCACTTCACAATAGTTCTTACTTTTCAAAGATTGAGATTCATCTTGAGTCTACCTTCTGAGAGTGTAAGAGAAGGCAAAACTTCTTATGATGAGCTACCATCAGACTCTGTAGTGTTCAAAGGAATCAGAGACATGGGATATGTTGGCCAACTTATAAAGGTCAATCACTTTAAGAAGAACAATCTGCCACCGTTCTACTACACCATGTTCTCTGTTATCAACCGGTGTCTGACTGCCAAGATATATGGAACTAATAATTCCAGCATCCACATCCTGAAGTTGTTCTACTCCATAGTCCATGATCTTCACATTGACTATGCATTTATCTTCTGGACTGAGCTTTATGAGATGGTTGTAGCAAAGAAGACTTCCAAAACTCCGAACTACATTGTGTACCAGAGGTTCATGACCTTAATTGTCAGAAGTATGCTCCGAAGCAACCGACAGATACCTACAAGGTTCAACCATCCACTTGCTCCAATAAGTGAGATGAGATTGTTGGGAATTTAAGATTTGTTCAAGTATGGTTAATGCTGCTAGTACATCATGATTACTACTGCTAGTAGATTTAATACTGCTTGAAAAGTTAGTGCTGCTACTTCAGTAGTTAGTACTGCTAGTAGTTAGTACTGCTAAGGGATTATTACTGCCAACATGATTAATACTGTTGAGGAGTTTAATGCTGCTGAAGATGGTTAATACTTCTGAAGAAGGTTAGTGCTGCTTATGAGATGAAGACTCAATATGGAATGAAGACAGCTGTATAGAAGACTTGCTAAAGTAAAGGAGATAATTATGGACTGAAGATCAATTGGTTTTTTGATAATTATCTTGTAATATGTATTGTATAAATAGTATAGAAGTCTTTGATAGAATTAACTTTTGATTGATACGTTTTAGTGAGAGAATTAACCTCAAGGTTTATAATCCTAATTCTAGAGAAGTAGAATTCGTCTTGGTGAGCCTATTCATCAAGATTAAGGTTTTGTATGAAAGCTTGTAACTTTAATCATTCAATAAAGTTTACAAGTTGTGATTTCTATTTCATTGTTCCATTGATAGTTGAATATTAAAGTGTTTTTCCGCAACTTCTTTAATATTGTTTCTGAGTGTTATTATTCTTGTTAAGAATTAGATCCTGACAAGTGGTATCAGAGCCAAGTATTCTCAGAAACCTTCATTCATCATGGATAACTCAGGCGAATCAAATAGTACTTTTGTCTCAAAGGTTCCCATGCTCAAACCTAATGAGTTTGACATGTGGAAAATTCGGATCAAGCAGTACATCCTTCTTACAGACTGTTCAATGTGGGACATTGTTGAGAATGGTCCCTCAGCTGAAGGTAAAATTGGACAAGATGGCAGAAGACCACCTCCAAAAACTGATGGTGAGAAGAAAGTCAGACAGTTGGAGATGAAAGCCTTAAGCGCCCTGCTTTTGGCCATTCCTAATGAGTATCAACATCAGTTTCAACACTGCACAGATGCTCAGATTCTATGGAATGATTTAGAGAAGAGATTTGCTGGCACCAAGAGCACTAAGAGGAATCAAAGGGATATTCTCAAGCAGCAATATGAGAATTTTACATCAGCAAAGAATGAGTCTATGACTCAAACTTTTGACAAATTCAATAAGTTAATTGGTGAGTTGGCTACGGTTGGAGTCCAGATGGAACAAGATGATGTCAACCGAAAGTTCCTCAAATTTCTTGGAGATGAATGGACCATGTACACTGTTTCATTCAGACAGAATGACTTATTAGAAGAAAAGGAACTGGATGATCTGTACAATGATCTAAGAGTGTTTGAATCTGAGGTGGAAGCAAAGAAGAAGTCTACTGGATATATGTTCATAATGCTGCACTTCTATCAGCATCAATTGATTCAACTGCTAACCCTGAATCAGTTAATGCTGCCAGTGGAGTAAATCAAGAAAAAGGCAACGAATCTGTTTTTGAAGCCTTTCTTTCCAGCCATGGTAACTCTTCTTTAATCAACGATGACTTGGAACAACTTCATCCTGATGATCTTGAAGAGATGGATATTAAATGGCAGATGGCCATGCTTTCTATGAGGGTGAAGAAATTCATCAAGAGAACTGGGAGGAACAACTTCTCCCAAAGAAGAGAAGATGGAGCAGGCTTTGATAAGTCAAAGGTGGAATGCTACAAGTGTCATATGAAGGGACACTTTGCCAGGGAATGCAGAAGTGGAGTGTCTCACAACAACCACCAACAAGCACAGATTTGAAGCTTCAAACAGAACAAAAACTCTGCTCAAGCTCTTGTTTCTCAACAAGGAATGGGGTTTGACTGGAGTGATCAAGCTGAAGAGGCCATTCAAAATCAAGCTCTCGTGGCAAAAGTATCAGATCTCCCAACTGAGGTACTTTCTAATCTCTGTTCTCAAACTTGCATAGACACTGTTAAAAGGTACAGGGATCACAACCAGAGTATGTGTGATGACCTTAAGATGTTATAAAGAGATAGAAAAGACTATGTGAGAATTGTTGAGAGGTTTGAGGAACAGATTAAAGGTTTCCAAGCCAATGAACTTCAACACACATACGATACCAATTACTGGAAGTGGGAGAAAAATGAGCTAGAAATCCAATTGACAAAGTCTAGTGAGGAGAATGAAAAGTTGAAAGGAGAGCTAGCCAAGGTTAAGCTAGATGTGGAAAAGTTTTCCTATGCTTCTAAAGCCATGGATTCAATTCTAAAGGTCCAAATCCATGATAAGCTTAGACCAGGAATTGGATACAATACCACACCACCACCATACAACAACAACTACATCCCTCCTACATCAGACTTGCTAGAGACGGATAGGAAGGACTTGCATGAGGGAGCCACTAAGATAGATCCCTTAAAAGAAGTAGTTGTTGAGGACAAGACTAAGAAAGAAGCTAGAAAGAGTAAGGATAATACTGTGAGTGGTGAGATTCCCTTAGAAAATAACATTATCACCAATGAGGATTGTGGAAGGGCTTGGATAAAATCCAATAACATAGAGAAGACTGAAGGAAAGTCTAAAAAGGCCCATTATAAGCAGACTACAGTTGTGAATCATGTTCCTCGCAAACAGTGTGCATGTAATAAGTCTGAGCCTCTAAAACATGATAAAAGGAGGGGCAATCAAAGAAATTGGAATAATCAGTGGGCTCAGAAACAAGGAGTTGATCTGAGTAGAATCATCAGGCCAAAACCTTGTTTCATATGTGGCAAAATGAACCATATTGCCAAGCACTATTACTTCAATCCTATCAACCAAAGGATAATTTTTCAAAGATCTATGCAAAAACCCTTTGGTTATAGGAAGGATGAAAGGAACCATGTGGCTAAGAAACCTGTTAAATCTAAAAGCCACATGAAGAAAAAGACTGTGAAAGAAAGTGTCAAGATGTGGATTCCCAAAAGCACTAAGACTGTTAGTACTGCTACTACAAATAGTGCTGTTGACAATGATAGTGTTGCTAGAAGCAATACTACTGCTACCAATGTTAGTGTTGCTAAGAGTATTAGTACTTCTAAAACTAACATTGTTAGTACATCTTCAAATGTTAATACTGCTAACTCTGTTAGTGCTCCTAACAAGGTTAGTACTGCTAAACATGTTAGTGCTGCTAACTCTGTTAGTACTTCTAAAGTTAAGTACTGCTTCTAGTGTTTGTGCTGCTAGACCAATCATCTTGACAAAGTACTCCAGTAAAGAGTGCTCTGCTTTTAAAAATCTCATCAAAAAGGAATGTAAATACTTTGATGATAAAGGGAGACCCAAGACCACTTTGGCTTGGGTTCCCAATCAATACTAATTGATTTATCTTATGTGCAGGGCAATCAGCAGCTCAAGGGAAAGAGCATCTGGCATGTTGATAGTGGTTGCTCTAGGCACATGACAGGGAACATGGCTTGCCTCAAGAATTTCAAGAAAAGTGATGGAGGACATGTTGCCTTTGGTAATACTCCAGATGGAGGTAAGATCAGTGGTAAAGGAGATGTAACAAAAGGTAAGATGACCTTTGAGGATGTTTTCTATGTTGAGCAGTTAAGGTACAACTTGTTAAGTGTATCATAGGTTTGTGACAAAAAGCATAGTATATTGTTCACTGATTCAGAATGCATTATCCTTGCTCCTGGATTCAAGATAGTTGATGAAAAGATGATACTGCTAAGAACTCCTAGAAAGGATAATGTCTATTGTTTGGAAATGGAAAATGTTTCAACTGATTCATCCCTAAACTGTCTTGTTTCAAAAGCCTCTTTGGATGAATCATCACTTTGGCACAGAAGGATGTGTCACATGAACTTTAAAACAATGAATAAACTTGTAAAAAACAACCTTGTAAGAGGTTTGCCTTCAAAAGTCTTTTCATGTGATGATCATTGTGTTGCCTGTCTCAAAAGCAAACAACACAAAACTTCTCATAAGTCCAAAGAGTTGAACACAATTTCTTCTTCTCTTCAGTTGTTGCACATGGATCTGTTTGGTCCTACAAATGTTATGAGTATAGGTAAGAAATCATACTGCTTAGTTATTGTTGATGATTACTCTAGATTTACTTGGGTATATTTTCTAAAGACAAGTGGACTGATCAAATCCTTTATTCTAAGAATTGAAAACCAAACAAATCAAAAGGTAAAAGTCATTAGGTCAGATAATGGTACTGAATTTAAAAATGTTGATCTAAACACCTTTTGTGAGGAAAAAGGAATTGAGAGGCAATACAGTGCTCCTAGGACTCCACAACAAAATGGTGTTGCTGAGAGAAGGAATAGGACACTGATTGAAGCTGCTAGATCTCTGTTAGCTGATTCAAAACTTCCAATTACTTTATGGGCTGAAGCAGTTAATACTGCTTGTTATGTCCAAAACAGGGTTCTAGTAGTCAAGCCTAAAAACAAGACACCATATGAGCTTTTAAATAAAAGAAAACCATTTATTGGATTTTCAAACCTTTTGGATGTCCTTGTACCATTCTCAATACCAAAACTCACTTAGGAAAGTTTGATAGCAAAGCATATGATGGTTTTCTTGTTGGTTACTCATCTCAGAGTAAGGCCTACAGAGTTTTTAATTCTTCTTCTAGAATAATTGAGGAAAGTGACAATGTCAAATGCAATGAGAACACACCAAATCCTATTGGTTCTGGTCCTCGGTGGTTATTTGACATTGATTCACTAACTAATTCTTTTGGTTTCAGTAGTGATGATTATGCAGGATCAGTAGTAGAGGATCAGGGGATGAAAAAGTACAAAAGATTATTCCACAGTCTGTGATCTTTCCCATACCTACAATGGAACCTGTTGAAATCTGTGAAAAGGAGACTGTTATTGAACCAATATAGAGTGAAGAAGAAAGAAGAGATGCGGAGATTTCAGAGCATGAAGAGCTAGAAGTAGCTGATGAAACCCCCTCAGCTGACTTAAATGATTCCAATCTAGATGTTGGAATTAATAAAGAACCTAGTCACCAGACAAGAACTCAGAAGAATCATCCTCCAGAGCTGGTAATAGGAGACATCACTTCTCCTATGATAACTAGGAATCAAAGCAGACTTCAAGAGTTGCAGGATCAACAACATACTATACTCTCTTGCTTTCTATCTCAGATTAAGGCTAAGAAGGCTTATGATGCAATAAAAGATTCAAGTTGGATAGAAGCCATGCAAGAAGAGTTGCTTCAGTTTAAATTGCAAGATGTTTGGGACTTGGTGGACCTTCCAAAAGGTCATAGAGCAATTGGCACCAAGTGGATTTTCAGAAATAAAAAGGATGAGAGAGGAATTGTCATAAGGAACAAAGCAAGGCTAGTGGCTCAAGGGTACACTCAGGAAGAAGGCATAGACTATGAGGAAGTCTTTGCTCCAGTTGCAAGGGTAGAGGCAATTAGGCTGTTTCTAGCCTATGCCTCACATATGAAGTTCAAGGTATATCAAATTGATGCGAAGAGTGCCTTTCTCTATGGAACAATTGATGAAGAAGTATATGTCTGTCAGCCCCCTGGTTTTGAAAATCCATCATATCCTGACAGAGTATACAAACTTAAGAAAGAACTTTATGGTCTTCATCAAGCCCCAAGAGCATGGTATGATACACTGTCTACCTATCTCTTGGAAAATGGGTTTGAAAGGGGAAACATTGACAAGACCCTTTTCATTAAAAGAAGTAAGAAGGACACCCTACTTATTCAGATCTATGTGGATGGCATCATATTTGGATCTACAAAAGAACATATGTGTAGAGACTTTGAAGAGTTGATGCACAAGAGCTTCAAAATGAGTGCAATGGGTGAACTCACTTTCTTTCTTGGACTCCAAATGAAACAGCAGAAAGATGGGATTTTCATAAGTCAATCAAAGTATGTGAAAGACATCCTAGATAAGTATGGTTTATCAGACTCAAAGCCAGCAAGCACACCAATGGAAACACACAAACAGATCACTGCTGACCTTGAGGGGGAGGATGTTGATGTCTATCTTTATAGATAAATGATTGGATCTCTCATGTATCTCACAGCCTCAAGACCAGATATCATGTTTCCAGTGTGTGTTTGTGCCAGATTCCAAGTCATGCTAAAGCAGTCACATCTTCAAGCAGTTAAAAGGATTTTCAGATACTTAAGAGGGGAACCTAGATTAGGTCTTTGGTATCCTTATGAATCCAACTTTGACTTGATTGCATATTCAGACAGTGACTTGGGAGGTGCTAATATGGATAGAAAGTCTACTTTAGGGGGATGTCAGCTGTTGGGTGCAAGACTAGTATCTTGGCAGTGTAAGAAACAAACCACAGTGTCCTTATCAACAACAGAAGCTGAGTATATTGCTGCTGCAAGTTGCTGCTCTCAGGTTCTATGGATTCAGAATCAGATGCTGGACTATGGGGTAACCTTTCTTCACACTTCAATCTTCATTGACAATAGCAGTGCTATAAGCATTGTTAACAATCCAGTCAAGCACTCCAAAACAAAGCACATTAAGATCAGGTATCACTTTATTAGAGACTGCAATGAAAAGAAGCTTATTCAAGTTGCTAAAGTTCATACTGACAACCAGTTTGCTGATCTATTCACCAAAGCTTTTGATGTGGGAAGATTCACTTTCTTGGTCACAAGTGTGGGCATGATCAACTCTGAATGAGCTCATGTTTAAAAAGTGATTGTATACCTGTTACTTGTTTATTTTTGGTGCTACTAATCATCTTTCTCAGGAAGTGTATTACCTTGCTCAGACTAACACAAGCTCCAAAAAGTGTAAGTATAGTTACTACTGCCAGTGCAGTTTTAATGCTGCCAGGGCAAAGTTAATACTGCTAGTTAGTTAATACTGCTAGTGGTTAATACTGCTCTCAGTTAATACTGCTAGTTAGTTAATACTGCTCTCAGTTAATACTACTAGTTAGTTAATGCTGCTCTCAGTTAATACTGCTAGTTAGTTAATACTGCTTCTTTCCCGAATCATATAAATACCCTCTTTGCCCGCCTAAAATCTCATAACTACTCTTTGAATACTGTTCATCTTCTCTCTAACCTTTTTCTCTCAAGCACCTAGTGAGTTTCAGTCAAGACTACTCAAGCTCGATGCCATCCATGGCGTTTATTGATGAACACAACGAGATCGTAATGCTTCAAAAGCCAAAGCAAGCTGCTGGATTCCATCAAATAGTGGATTTTCTTAAATCCAGCTACATCGCTTATGCTCTTACAGTGTCACCATCAATCTACATCGAGCACTAGAAGCAATTTTGGGCCAATGCCACCGTTATTACTGAAAATGGTGTGCAGGTTATCAAGACAAGGGTATGTGACAAACTCTTGACAGTTTCTGAAGAGGTAATTCGCATCTGTCTACGACTAGACGATGCCTCAGGTATCACATCTATCTCTAATGATGATATGTTTTCCACTCTCACTAGAATGGGGTATGGAGGCCCATTGGGTGTTTTCAAGTTCTCCAAAGCTAAATTTTCTCCCCAATGGCGCTTCTTTATCCATACCCTTATGCATTGTATTTCTAGAAAAACTACTGGATGTAGTGAGTTCAGTAGTACCATTGCTTATGCTTTGGTCTGCTTGGCCACTGCTAGAAAGTATAATTTCTCCAAAATGATTTTCAATGACCTTGTATCAAACTTGGACAACAAAAAGAGTTTCTATATGTATCCAAGATTTGTCCAGGTAGTTATTACTTCTGAATTGACGGATATACCTCAGTTTGATGAGGTATATGTACCTAAAATCCCTAAGGGCAAGGTCTTTTCAAATATGAAAAGATCTGCCTAGGACTCGGAAGGAGTTGACACCTCATTGTTCTCTACAATGATGGTGGTGTCCCACAATCAAGAAGGTATGGTATCAGGGTCAAGGCCCTCACTAGACCATTTCACTAAGAGCCAATCCCAACCTTCAATCACCATATCAATCCCTCAATCCCTTCTTTAAAAACCAACTTCACCCATCACCAATACTTACATAAGGAAAAAGGTAAATAAGGCTCCTTCCCTTCTTGTACCTTCACCCACAAAGCCTTTAAGCCCTCTAATGGAGAATTCTCCATTAAAGAATATCTATAGGGAAACCACATGGGTGTTTCCTAACCCCAAGGAGGTGCTCACTGAGGAGATGCATGAGCATATGGGTGAGAAGGCTACCACTACTCCTGCTAGCATAGAGGAGGCCAGTGGTAACATCAATAACACCTTCCCCATGGCAACTTTGAATGAGCAATCATTCAAAGGTCCCAGGTGCCAAGAACCCAAGGGGGTAGCAGGTGCTTCTCCTAGGCAGAAGACCTATACTACTAAAAGATCCAAGGATCCTTCAAGGGTGGTAAACACACCCTAAGGAGGCGAGGACAGATATAACTACCAAGAATTGATGGATACAATGGGCAACATTAATCTAGATGTCATTAAACAGGGAGCCGATATAGAAGAAATGAAGTTGGTAATTCTGTCTCAACAAGTGCAGATTACCAAACTGAAAAAGCTAGTGAAGAAGTTGGTGCAGAAAAGGAAAAGAAAACAGTTTGTCTTGAAGAAGAGGGCAGATGCTTTCAAAAAGGGGGAGAAACAGGATGAAAAGGAGAAACTCAGTCCTAGTGGTATGGAAGCACAATTTGAGGGGGAGCATAATATGGAAAAAGAAAACAAAGAAGCAGAAACTTATAAAGAGGCAGAAACAGAAAAAGCCCAAGCAGCAGTAACTGAAGAATTAGAGATTGCAGAAACATTGGTCAAAGCCAAGAATGACACTCCTAAGGCTACTCAAAAGGCTAAAGGAGTGGTCATTAAAGAAGGAGCTATTGAGCAGAAAAGAACAGAAATCAATGAGGCAGAATTAAAGAGGAAAGGAAAGGAAAAGGTGGATGAATCTGCAAAGCCACCAAAGAAACTGAAACAGATTGAACAAGATGAGGAATTGGCTAAGAAGTTGCAGGCTGAGCTACAACAATAAGAAGAGACTCAACAGGCCAAAGATAGGCAGATTGCTCTAGATCTGTCTACTAAGTTGAATGAGGAGTATCAAAAGAGCCTGAAAATAGCAGCTGAAGCCAAGAAAAGTATAGTAAAAGCAACCAAGCACAGACTGCCTTCAAAGATCCAGAAAAGACAACCCTATAAGACCTATTTGGCCAATCAAGAAAGGAGAAAGATGATAAACTTCCTGAAAGGAGCTCTTGGAGTTTCTGAAGGAATGTTTACAAAAATGGCTTATGGTAGGCTTGAGGAACTGTATACAAAGGAGATGGCAAAGCTTCAAGGGGATTCCTCTCAAAGGGAAGAAGCTGAAAGGAGGATGAAAGAGAGGCATGATCTCAACATCCAACAACCCTTTCCTGAGGAAACCACTCCTTCAAAAGACAAGGCTGAAAAGAAGGAAGAGCATGTTGATGAGGAAGTAAAATCTGCAAAGAGAGTAAAAACCATAGCTTCCAAGAAACAGTTCAAAAAACCAAGGATTGAAGAAGCAGAAAAAGAGGCAGAACCATCTGTTGCAAGTCATACAGAGCAAACAAGTCAAAGTGCACAACAACCAAATCAATCTGATGAGCATGTTGGTCTTTACATGACTTTAATAGAACCAGTACAGGTTGTTCCCATTTCTGTGAAAGCACTAGAAATCATCTTTTGGGATATTCTGAGGGACAACAGAAAGGAGTACTTCAGACTCAAAAGAGTTGGTGATGTGTTTGAAGTCTACTCAACTTGGGGCAAAGTGATCAGAAGTTGTTCCAGGGCTGACTTAGAAGAAATGCATAAGGTGGGAATAAAGCTATATGAGCCTGTGATGAAAAGAACTGAAGAAAGTCTACTAAAAGTTGCTATGGAATACTTGTGTATGATGTTTGAACCAGAAAAAGTGGTGTACAGGATCAAGGATTTGCATCATGAGTATGGGTTCAAAAATCGATCATTGGATGCTATTTGAAAACTGTGGTGTCTACATGATCACAATAGATAACTGCTATCATGAGTATTTTCTGGTGGACAAAGTGTATGATCATAGCAAGGAGAAGCTGGGAGGAATGCTGAAAGCCAAGCTAGTGTGTGCAAAAGGATCTGAAATGGCCGGAATTGTGATAAGAAGAACAATAAATCAAAGTCTGGGACTGGATCCAAAATTGGGCAACTAAGCTGATGTTTTGAAAGCATCTTGAAGACCATATCTGAAGAACTTGACTTCTCTTCCTAAAATTCAAGTTAGGGGGAGATTGTTGGGAATTTAAGATTTGTTCAAGTATGGTTAATGTTGCTAATACATCATGATTACTACTGCTAGTAGATTTAATACTGCTTGAAAAGTTAGTGTTGCTACTTCAGTAGTTAGTACTGCTTGGAGAGTTAGTACTGCTAGTAGTTAGTACTGCTAAGGGATTACTACTGCCAACATGATTAATAATGTTGAGGAGTTTAATGCTGCTGAAGATGGTTAATACTTCTGAAGAAGGTTAGTGTTGCTTATGAGATGAAGACTCAATATGGAATGAAGACAGCTGTATAGAAGACTTGCTAAAGTAAAGGAGATAATTATGGACTGAAGATCAATTGGTTTTTTGATAATTATCTTGTAATATGTATTGTGTAAATAGTATAGAAATCTTTGATAGAATTAACTTTTGATTGATACGTTTTAGTGAGAGAATTAACCTCAAGGTTTATAATCCTAATTCTAGAGAAGTAGAATTCGTCTTGGTGAGCCTGTTCATCAAGATTGAGGTTTTGTATGAAAGCTTGTAACTTTAATCATTCAATAAAGTTTACAAGTTGTGATTTCTATTTCACTGTTCCATTGATAGTTGAATATTAAAGTGTTTTCCGCAACTTCTTTAATATTGTTTCTGAGTGTTATTATCCTTGTTAAGAATTAGATCCTAACAGAGATACCTCATGAAGTAGAAGAGAACTTTTCCATTTTCTATTCCTGTGCCGGAAAGTCTACTAGATTACGTTGATCCAGAGTGTGATAGTATAGTTGAGTATAGAGAGTCTATGGAACAACCAGGACCGGTTGACCCTACCCAAGGCTCAAACCCTAGGAGAGTGGAGTCGGTATGGGTTTTTGATACTGTGGGAGTATAGAAATGGGGAGAAAAGAGGAAAAAAACCGAGAGGGGCTCTGGAGGGGGTCGAAGAGAAAGACTGGAGGCATCAGGGTAACAGGTGATTACCCCACGTTCAGTGACACCTCTTGCTGATGAAGGTCGAGGTTCTGACAATGAACTGGATCAAGCTAATCAGGCAGGTAATGAAATTGAATCAAGTGAAGTTCCATCAACTACAAGTGATATAGAGGCTGCTACAAAAGATGATGAGGAGACAGAAACTGATGTTGTTGGTGTTTCTCATAGTAATTCTGATAATGATGATGATAACAATGGTGGTGGAGCTAATGTACAGTCTGAAGTACAAGCTAATATTCATTCTGAGGCACAAGTTAATGTTCAATCTGATGAACAAGTTGATGTTCATGCTAATGAGGAAGTTTACTTATTTGAAGCATTCTATGGTACTGATGCCATGGAAGTGGAAGAGCAAGTTTAGGTTGTTACCATCCTTAGTGATGTTGTGGGAAACATAAGGAGAAGCGAGGGAGAATTAGTTGAAAGTACTGAGAGCGAGAGTGAGATTGTAGTAAAAGAACATGGAGAGCGTGTGTACAAATGAACCAACCTATTCCAAAGGGCAGCCAAATCTACCACTTTGCCACATGTGTTGTGTGCAAGTGTTGAAAAATACATAAGTAGCCTACTTATGTAATCGCACACCCAAGCCATCCAATCTATCTCTTCTCAACAAGAGATAGTTTCAACTTCTCACGGGGACATAGCTCAAAATCTACCGGTTTCTCGCTCGGAGATTCAAGGTATTGAACAAAGAGAACAGCAGCCCCAGTTCTCGACTTCTTTGAATGCACAGTTGAGTCTAGTACCATTTGAATTACCTATTATTATTCGTAGGACATTGTTTGAAACGGCTACCATTGGAAGTCTTAGTGACCCGATCGAAATATCCAGAGTAGATCATTAATCCGGACTACGAGGACCGGATAGAAGTCCTGTCATTGACACGTCATTGCCAACAATGAAAACATGCCATGTAGTTGTTCTATAGCTGTCATGCAAACGGATAATCTACGTGATTCCGGAGTTATTCACCCAGACTTTGTGTCTTAGGAAACTCTCGACAGCGCCTTAAAGGCTGTTGAAACCAGGATGTAGCAGAAATTTGAGGAGGAGATAAACGGAGTTAAACGTTTACTAAAAGGGAAGGATCCAATATTCGAACCTGTGCCTACTCCAAAATCCCAGTCACTTCCAAATACCAAGCCTGCTGAGTTATCCATTGATGAGCTGAAGTTGTTGTTATTTGCCAAATTATTAGCACAAGCTCCGAATAACCAGCAAGATGCAGACCTTCTTACCCTTCTGCAATCCCACCCTGAACAACAACCACCACAATATGTGAAACCAACAGATTTGTTTAGTGCCATAGAGTTTAATTCTTTTAAATCTAACATTTTTTTTGCTCTGTACAATCTAAAACAGGTTATGCAAACTTCATGTAAAACGCAAGCAACTGTTTCTACAGAAAAGCATGATCATGATCCTGATAATGATCATGAGTGGGAGAATATGGAGAAAAAGACAATTGCTGGTTCTGGTGATGTTGTCTTGGTTGAGCAAAGAGCTGCAAGTAGTGCTGCAAATGTTGAAAGGGAAGTTGATCATGGTAATGAGCATAATGATCAAATGGAGTTAGTGTTGTACATTGATGAAAGAGTTGATTCAAGGGTTGAAAAGCCTATGATTGCAACTAGGCCAGAAATTATGGATATTACCGGAATGCCAAATGCTTACATCATTGTTCTGGAAAATGATGATGATGATGAAGTTTATGCTAAGTATGAGATGTACAGGAAGATAAAGGAGGAAGAACAGAAGAATGATTTTGTTGATATAGATTCAGATGATGAAGTAATAGATGTTACTGAAATTGTCAAAATAGCTGAGGAGGTGCCACTGTTAGATCAAGTTTAATCAAGTTGTAATAGTTTGTCCTTTGTTATGTTTTGTTAGTATTTCGTTAGTTTGGCTTGTTTAGGTGTCAAAGTTGTTGACCCTATATATAGTCTTTTATGTTTGTCTTTTTAGGTTAGAGACGTGTGGAAGCTACAATATTCGTTCTTTGTATAATCATTTTGTAGTCGTCATTCTCTCATTCAATAAAATATATGACACAAGTATTATCTCAATCATCTTCTTCTTTTCTATGGTTAATTCCTATTGATTATCTATGTGTGCTTGATTCTGGAACAACATTTGGTATCAGAGCTACATCAGAAATCATAATCAATTGATCTGTGCAAAAATTAATCTCAGTTTAGTATTTTTTTTTTTTAAAGTCACTGTTCCATTGGTGTTTTTGAGAATTAAAGGTTGTTTGAATGCAATCTTTTACTCAATAGATACGTATGATGATTATGAACATGTTTCATATTAATCAGAAACAGGTTTAAACACATTTGATTGGTCTATTTAATCATTCTTTAGATTTTTAGACTCAGGCTTATGCAACCTGTCCAGATTCAAAAAGTCAGATTTGTTGAGATTTTTGAAAATACAGTAACTGGGGTTTGTTCACGATCAATCATTGAACATAGTGTCAAATTTTGGTGTTGATTGAACAAGTCTTGGCATGGATGTGGTGAAAAATTGAAGTTAAAGCTCGAAATAGGCAATTTTCGCAAGTTTGCGTGAAGAACTCACAGAATACAGTATATAACTCGCAAGGTTCCTGAAACTCGCAAGACAAAGTGAAGTTGAAAATATCCATGTAGGAGATTAGCAGAATAGTTCTTAGCGAAAGTTTAAGGTTTCGCAGAATACCTACTTACGAATTCTGAAGGATTCTCAGAGTATAACCTACGAAAGTTACAAAGTTCGCATACCTCTACCTTGCGAATTTCACAACTTTCTAAACTCAAGCACCTGCGAATCCTGATCCAAACTTCTTTGATCTGCGAAAGTTGTATCCTTACAGTATCCTTGCCTATTATTTACGAATTCTTACCTTCTTTTTCACATTTTTGCATAATTGCTTATCTTATGTGCTAAATATCTGAATTTCTGATTAAAAGATCACTTCAAGCACATATTTTAAGTACACAGGAAAGATGCCTTATAATGATGATAAGGGAAACATTGTGCTCACTCCAAGAGATTGTGCTTTATCCTACATGCCTGAGATACCTAAGATAGAAGCTAAACTTGAAACTCTCAGATGTCATAACAAGAAGCTGAGAGATGACATGGATGCCTTAAATGTCAAATTGACCAAAGCTGAAGCTCAAGTGAAGCGGTATCAAGACATATGTCAGGAATGGCTTAAGAAAGTGGATGACAGAGAGAACAAAGAAATTGTCGAACTGGAAAAGACTTTCAATTAAGACTGTTTGATATTTCTAAGAAGTCTGAGTCTGAGAAGAAGCAATAGGAGACTAAAGTCTCAAATCTTTTAAAACAAGTTTCTGACTTTGAACATCTCATCATATCTGAAAGGAAATCCTTTGATGATGAGAGAAAAGATTTTAAAAGTAAAAATGCTAATCTGTTCAAAGAAATTTTTGATAAAAACCAGACTTTAGAAAAGGATTTTGAAGAAGAGAGAAATATTTTTGAAAAAGAAATCTCTAAACTTACAAGCAAATTGGCAAACTTGTCTACTGAGATCATGAATGAGAAAAGGAGGAAATCTGGAATTTAGAGCAAGTTTGATAAACTTTGTAACGAGAAATCCAAGTTGTGTGATAAAATTCAACAAATTGAGAGTGATAATACTGATTTGTCTACCAAGATAACCACTGATGCCTCTACTTAATCCTCTTCTGATGATGAGTGTGCTGAATCAGTGTGTTCTTTTCAAACAGTATCAAGCATGTTTCAGAAAATGGTTTTCAGAAAACAAGAAGTGAAATCCAAAGCTTTTGAACCAGAACAGATTAAAACTCCAAAATCTTTTTATGTGAAATCAGCTGATAAGAGTGTCATCATTTTCAAAAGTCTTCAACTCAGTATCCGAGGAAAGATCAAATGGTCTGGGTTGTTAAAGGTTCTCCAGAGGCGACAAGGCTTCACAAAGCTAATCAGAAGAAAAAGGAAAAAGCTTCAAGAGGTAAGTCTTTTGCACCTAACTTTGTCAATTCAGCAACACATTTGATCAGGCTAGCAAAAAGAAAGTTATGTTGCTCTTACTGCTACACTGATAAGTTCATTCACAAAGCACAAGCTTATCACAGATCTTATCATCACAAGGCTTATCACATGTATGAAAATCACTCTAAGAAATTCTCAAACACTGACCAACTTGGACCCAAGTTTATCTGGGTACCAAAACCTAAACTTGTGATGCAGATAGAAAAAGGAAAAGAGAAGATGGAAGATGTTCCGGTCTTAAAAGACTGAAGAAAAACAATGACATCTGATTACTACAGATCAGGACTCTTGCTTAAGTGTCAAAGCAATGACTTCTAAGTACAACTGTCAAAAGTTGCCTATGATCACAACTGTCAAAAGTTGGTGATCATCTGGAAACAATATGAAGGGGGAGCATATCTGTGCAAATCTTGTCAAGAGATCCTCATCATGTCAAGGGGGAGCTGCATGAACCATTCACAGACAATTCTGAACATAAGAAAGATCAACCAGAGATCAGATCAAGGGGGAGTATCTGATGAGTTCAAGGGAGTGCTACACTGCTACATCAAGGGGGAGCAAAGAAGTGTTGTAAGTGGGGTATGCGTAAATCTTTTCAGAATTAAAATTGATAAAAATGCCATTTTTGGAAAGTTTCTTTCATTATAAAGTTTCTATTTTTGGTAAGTTTTGTGAAAAGTTTCCCAAAATAGCAAGTTTCCTTGTTTGGAATGTTTTTTAAAGGATGGAAACTTGGCTAAGTCTAAAATTCGCAACACACTAGCTTGAGAAAGCTTCGGGTTTCACAGAGTAATGTCTTGCGAAATCTGTAGAATTCGTGAGCTAGTTATCTGCGAAAGTTGGGAATTCGCAGATGTACTACGCACGAATTCTAGAGGATTCGCAATTATTTTGCCTGCGAAAGCTATAGAATTAGTAGCTATTTTACTTGCGAATTCTATGTCTTATATCTTGCGAATTCTTTCATTGAGCTTCTTCGCTTGCGAAATCTGAGACCAAATCATCCTTGGCCACATGTCCTAACTCTCTTTGAGTATATATAGGACACTTAGCCATTTTTCTCACAGTTATCTCAGTTTCCCTAGAGAAAGCTCTTAAACCCTCTAAAACCTCTTTGCTCTCGAACTTTCTCAAGAATCTCTCTTTGATTCCTTCCTCTCGATTTCAAAAGGTTGTTTGTTCAAATCTTTAATCATTCATGATTGTTGTTTTATTTATCTAATGTAGGGTACCTCGACTGGATTTAGATTAGGTTTTGATTGAACAATTTTTTTGGACTCTTGGACTTCATCGACTCTGTCGAATATTCAAAAATTCTTGATCTTAATGATTAAATTTGAATGTTGTAATGGACTCATACCCGTCGTAATACCATACTAGAACCCTGAGAATGTTTGATTGATTGAAATAATCACATTAGATTGGACTTATGAACCTATGTCGATTGGTGTTCTTACCGAACCCTTCGACTGTTCTTGAGGAAGATTTGAATTTTGGATACAAATATGTGTTTATACACAAAATTAAAGGTTGAAATCACATTCTAAATGCTAAATCGATCCTAATAATGACAATTTCAAACCCTAAAATCGATTTTAGTGCATTTCTCTTTCTGGGTTCATAGGTGGTGTTCTTGGTGTTCTTGAGAACATTTTAAATGTTCAAGTGTAGGTTTTGTAGATTTTGAATTCTTCAAGGGTTTAACGAATCGTTCAGTTCAAGAATCTTTGGCTTTATATGTTTTCAGAAAACCCTAAGGACAGGATCCGCAACCTTCTTGTCTGCGAATCCTGCTTGCTCTTGTCTGCGAATTCTAAGTCTTTCCTAATATCCTCTAAGTGAAGGATTCGCAGAGAGCTTGCCTGCGAATCCTGAACACCTAAGTGTAAGAACTCGTAAGCCAATAGCCTGCGAATCCTATACTTAGGATTTCTCAAAAATGGTTTTTCTCACTATTTTCACTCTCATGTACTGACTATGAGCTCTTGGACTCTGTCCAAACTTTGTTGTTTCCTATTTTAGATCAAATGGCTGACAACAACTCTCAAAACGTCTAGATGGATGAAAACTCTATTCAAGAAGCTGATCAAGAGCATTCAATCCCTTCACAAAGGACATCAGATGTTCCACCTCTGAATGTAAACACTGACATGCTGCTCATACAACATTCAGAATATATGGCTCAAACTCCAAACAATCACAAGTTTGAGTTCAAGCTGAACATAGATCCTTTGGTGAATCTTATCCTTCAGAATCATCCTCTAAACAGAGCATTATCTGAAAGTGCGGAAGTGTCGGAATTCTACGTGCAACAAGCTTGGAAGACTATCCAACTTTCTCACATTACTGTTGGACAGATCAGGTGTCCACTTCTTAAAGTCAAGATTGAATTCTTCTCTGCCAACATTGACCTTGAGCTATTCAGAATATCTCTTCAACTACCTGAAGCAAATTCTAGGGAAGGCAGAACTGAGTTTGATGAACTACCTACTGAGGAAACTGCACTTGCTAGTATTAGGGAAATGGGATATGTTGGTGACCTTAACAGAGTCAGCCAATTCAAAAAGAACAATCTGCCACCCTTTTACTAAGCACTGTTCTCAGTAATCAACAGGTGCTTGACAGCCAAATCATACGGAACTTACAACGCAAGCAGTCATATCTTGAATCTCTTTTACTCTATAGTGCATGACTTACACATAGACTATGCCATCGTCTTTTGGACTGAGCTACTTGAGAAGATTGCTGCCAAGAAGAATGTTGTCAAAGTCCTCACTTACTTGCCATATCAGAGGTTTATGACACTTTTGGTTAGAAGTGTTCTAAGAGGAAACAAGCGGATTCCCAGGTGAAGCTCACATGAAATTGCTGAAGTGCCTGAAATGAAGTTTCTAGTACGTCAAAAGAGGCAGTTCAACTACTCTATGCCAATTCTAGAAGCTCTACTACGATATGTTAATCACGAGGCTGAGTGCTTAGTTGAGTATAGAGAATCTATGGCACGGCTAGAACCGGCTGTACCTACCTAAGGTTCAATCCCTAGGCGAGAGGTGTCTGTAAGAATACCCGAAACTCAGGGAGTTAGGTTATGGGGATAGAAGAGGAAAAACACCGAGAGGGGAACTGGTAGGGGTCGGAGACCAAGACTGGAGGCTTCAAGGTCACGGGTTCTTACCCCACCTAGTGTGACACCTGAAGTCAGTGAAGGTCAAGGCTCTGAATATGCCTTAGATCAACCTGTACATCACACCATAGAGATGCAACAAGAAGAACAACATGCTAAAAAAGAGGTACACTCTGTTGCTAGCTCACCTGACCAAGTGACAGAAACTGTTGACTTGGGAAGTGAAATCTCCGACTCTAAAAGGAAAAACTCTGCAACGAGAGAAGATGATGATGGAAGTGATACATCTGATGATGATGATGATCAACACCATGGTGGAGCAGAAACTGCTTTGGAAGTTGATTCCATGTTGCTGTCGCGGCAAGTGATATTGATGAAATAAGTAGAAATGAGGGAGACATAGTTGAAGAAGTAAGTAAGTCTGTGAGTGAAAAGGAAGGAAAAGAAAATGAAGAGAGAGAGCGACCCACAACCCACTACACCAGACGATCAACCACATCACACACTTTTGTGCATCTGTTGTCGGAAGATGTAGACATGAGTCGATCACTCATGCAAATGCACACCCGAGCCAACCACTCTACTTCCTCTCAACAGAAAATAGTTTCATTTGCTCACGGGGATCAAGCATAAAGTCTATTAATGTCTCATTCGGAGACATCTGATATTGAAATAAGAGATCAATTGCCCCGGATCTCACTACCTTACAGTGCACAAAGTATAGAGCCTATTTTTGTTGATAGGACACTATTTGCAGGTCTTGACCTTGGTCGTCTTCGTGACCCGAGCGAAACATCCAGAGTAGATCCGCAATCAGGACTATGAGGACCGGATGGAAATCCTGTCACAGTTAACACCATGACAGCTGTGAGCACAGGTCACACTATAGATTCATCTACAGTTGTGCAAACGGGTACTCTAAGTGAACCCGGTGTTAGTTCATCCGACTTCGTGTCAACGAAATATCTCGACGGCGCCCTAAAGGTTGTTGAACTCAGATGGTCAGAGAAGTACGACATAATAGAAAAAGAAATGGGCGACATCAAAAGATTACTAAAGGGGAAGCAAGTCGTTGAACCTGAGCCAGAGCGAAGTGCACCAGTTCTACCTACTCCATCAGTCACACCACCTACCTCAGATCTTTCAATTGATCAGCTTAAATCACTGCTTCTCGCTAAACTTCTATATCAAGCTCCTGACAGCTAGCAGGATGCATATGTTTTCACTACTCTGCATTCTCATCACCAACAACAACAACAGTAACAACCATCAGAGGCCGATGTACTAAAGGCTTATAATCTGCTAAATCAAGCCTTTCAGATGTCTTGCCAGACTCAAGCAGTTGTTACATTTCCAAGGCATGACCATGATTCTGATCATGATCATGAGGGGGAGACCAGGGAAGAACAGTCTGCTGCATGAAGAGAGTTAGTAGTGGTTGAAAGTGTTGTGCCAATAAGTACCGTACCCAGACAGAAAAGTTCCAGCAGTCAAGGTACTGACATGAGTCAAAGAGTATCACAAAGCTTGGTTGTATACGTTGCGGATGATGAGTCAAGGGTTGAAAAGCCTAAGACTGTTACATATGAAGAAGTAATGGAGGCAATGGGCATATCAGCGTACAATGTTATAGATGTTGATGAGATGGATACAGATGAACAAGCCTTGGCCAAGTATGAATCATTCTAGAAAATGAAAGAGGACGGAGAAAGAATGGTAGATTTTGGTCTTGATGATGCTGACAAATCTGAGAATACAGTAAATGTTGAAGAATATGTCAGGAATGTTGTAGACACAGAGGTTCCGGGTAGTGTACTTGGTGAAAATGTATTTGAAGATATCTTCGGTGCTGATTTTGGTAAAGATGATCAAGAAGAAGAAGCTGAAAAAGATGAACCCGAACAAACGACTGAACAAGTACATGTGGCATCTCAAGTAGATGAGCCATATATACCCATTGCTATCCCATTGGTTTCTCCGGATAGACATTGTGTTTTCCCATCTCCTGGTGAAGCGTCAACTCCATCTGCTCAGAACGTTACATTGCCTTTTGAAGAATCAATCGAAAAAGTGTTAAAAAGAAATGTCTCGGATCCCACAACCCCGATAGTGATTGATATGGAAAAGTTAAGGAGAGCTATGAGGAAAGAAAGAAAGAAGATGGAGAAAGAAGAGAAAAGAAGAAAGAAGGAAGCTAAGGAGAGAGAAGAGAAGGAGAGAGCTGAAACAGAAAGAGCTGATCCTGAAGCTCTACCTTACATCAGAAATCCTGACAGCCCAAGAATTTTAAGCGGTGTTGAACGTCGAAAACCAGTATTTGTAACTCCAATGGAAGCAGAAAATCTAGCGAAGAAACATCAGGACATTTAAGAAGGTCCTTCTACTTCTGTCAGAGTTGGATCTACTCCGTTTACAGGGTATGATGGACAAGGTGCGTCTCTCGAGCTTATCAAACTTATCCGAAAATCTCTCAGAGTTCCGTTTCTAGAAGAATCCATCAGAATATTCGTCAAAGAACAAGTAAAGATTGACGCGTGCAAGATGTATGGTACCATTGATCAATCACTGGACTATCAAAGAATTTATCTGAAGTTCATTGAAAACATCTCAAGAACGAAGGGTTATGTTCAAAGACCATGAATTCGGCAGATCAAAGAAGTCAGGATGAACCAGTACTTTGATGTCTAGTATCCGAAATTTGATGTTCAAAGGAGGGATCTAAGGGTAGTAACCTTTAGTGAAGCAGACTTTGAAAATCTGAATGTGGCAGATCTAGAGTTAATATATCATGACTTCAGGAGCCCGACGATCAGACCTAGAGCCATGGTCTTTGCATTGGATGCCGTAAAGAAGTACATGAAGCGTCTTATCAACAACTCTTATGTTCTTGATTTTCAGTTGGGGGCAAAGACTAATCAGAACAACATCAACCTAACTGCTCCTAACTTTAATCACTATCTGATGGAGGACATACCACTTTTCAAACCAGTTCTAACTTCTGAGCTCGGCGTTATGTATGTGAATACAAATACTCACAAGAAACAATACATGCGAGCCGGTGAGGTTGCTAAGTTTTCTGATGGAACTATGAAGATGGTTTTGAAAGAGCTTGAGAATAAACTCAAACACTCAAAGATGGCGAGACATGAAAAAGGTGAGTTCATACCCAAATTTGATGCTTTCGTGATGGAGAAAATGATTAATGCTATCAAGGAAAGAATTGAATTCAGAGATTGCTTAAGGAGATTTGAAAGCTATCTAGAAATGAGGAGAACCAGTTTCAGATGGTGGAATCGATGAAGATTACAACTTTGATTAAAAGGGGGAGATTGTTAGATCAAGTTTAATCAAGTTGTAATAGTTAGTCCTTTGTTATGTTTTGTTAGTATTTCGTTAGTTTGGCTTGTTTAGGTGTGAAGGTTGTTGACCCTATATATAGTCTTTTATGTTTGTGTTTTTAGGTTAAAGACGTATGGAAGCTACAATATTCATTCCTTGTATAATCATTTTGTAGCCGTCATTCTCTCATTCAATAAAATATATGACACAAGTATTATCTCAATCATCTTCTTCTTTTCTATAATTAATTCCTGTTGATTATCTATGTGTGCTTGATTCTGGAACAACAACCACCTTATGGAGAAAGTGTACTTGATGACTTGTTTGAGGATAGAGACACTGAAGCTTTGAATGTTATGTTTACTCAAAATACTCCAGAAGATCTTCATCTAAGTCATGTTCATGAGCAAGTGCCAAAGCCAAGTACTACTACCATTCCAACTGTTCCATCTTTTAGTGATTTTGGATTCCCAGAAGCAAATGTAAGCCAAGCTGATGTTGTTGAGCAGAATGTCAATCTGAATTATGATGTTAATGTTAAAGAAGAACTGCCTTATCAGATAAAGCTTAATAGTCCTGAAAATCAACCAAAGTTTGTGAGAGTGCCACTACATAAGCCTGTTGTTCCAGAACTAGAAGCAGGTCCTTCAGGTACTGCTGTAGTGGGTTCTACTCCATATACAGGCTATGATGAGTTTAGTCTTACTTTGGAAGAAATCAAAAGGATCATAAATGCTTTAAGAGTTCCATATCTTGAGGAAGGTGTTAAGATCTTTGTGAGCTACATCAGGCAGATAGATCAAGTCCAAATCTTGGGGATTCAAGATAAGTCTCCTGAGTTTCAACAAGAGTATGTCAGGATGCTTCAAGTAATTGGAAGAACCTGTAAAGAAGTAAGAAGTAGAGATGAAATTTTGCAAGTTGACAGAGTTACTTTAAAGAGATATCAAAAGATCTGGTATCCTGAATTTATAGCTCAAAGGAAGGATTTAAAGACTTACATCTTCAATGAAACTGACTTTGCAAATCTGAATAGAGATATTGAGTTTATATATCATGATTTCAGAGGGAGAACCAGAAGATATCAAAATAAGCTCTAGACACTGTCAAGAGGTTCATCAAAAGACATATCTATGCTACCTACTGCTATAACTTTCAGTTAGGTATTGAGACCAACCAGAAGAGAATCAATCTGCTTGCACCTGATATGACTCAACATCTGCTTGAAGAAACTCCTCTCTACACAGTTCTCATAAAGACAGAATTAGGAGTTGTGTATGAGAATGTTGACAAGAAGCAAAAAGGTTCATGAGAGCAGCTGAAATTCCTAAGTATTCAGACGATACTTTGAAAGATGTTGTTGAGAAGCTGCAAGCTAAACATGAAGAAAGTGAAAAGCAAAGACTTGTTGAGAATGATCACATGCCAGGGTTGGAAAGGAGTTGGACAGAGAATGTTATTGATGCAATCAAAGACAATCAGATCCAGACAAGCAATCAGAAGGTTTGAAAGTTTTATGGGAATCAGGAGGACATGCATGAAGAAGTAGACCAGTTGAAGACTGGCAAATTGATCAAAAAGGGGGAGATTGTTAGATCATGTTTTGAGTTAATTTGCTTAGTTAGTTTGTCTTTATGAGTTTGACTTTTTAATGTAAACTTGTGCAGAGGTCAAGGCTTTATTTGACCCTATATAAGTCTTTCTTGTCTTGTTTTGTGTAATCTGTCTAAGTCTTTTGTAATAAGTCATTGTGAGTCATTTGCTTTCTACATATTGTAAGCATTTCCTTTAAGAGATATATGACTTCAATTTGTGAGCACATCTTTGTTTGATTCTTTGATTGATTGATTGTTATTGCTTGAATTATGGGATCACAAAACCAAATATCTGAACATTGTCGAGATACAAAATCATTTCTACAATATGTGGAAGACTTATTACTAGACAGAGATAATTGGAGTAATTGCTTTATTGAATAAGTCTTGTAAGAAGATACAAGTTTTGGTTTATGAGAAGCAATGTTACCAATTATATCAATATCACTAACAACAATCTTATTACATTCAATATCAGAACATGATTTTATAGTTTCATCAACTTTCTGCTTTGGTCTCCATTCTAATTTCACTTCAGGCTTTTTCTTTTTCACATCTGAAACATATGAATTTTGAAAGTTAGAACTGTGTGATTTAAAAGATTGTATTTTCCTAGATTTATCACTGTTAATCTGTATCTGTAAATGCCTATTCTTTTTCTTCTTACCTTTGGAATGTTTGGTACTCACAGAAACTGGTTTATCAACTTTCGTTGATGATTCACCCTTTTCAAATACACTTGGTAAACCTTTGGAATTCACAAAAAATTGAGAATGATCTAGAAGTTTTGCATTAAAATAAAATTGATAAACACATTCATGAAAACAATCATAAGAGTTTAGAAAATCAAACTCTTCATCTAACAGACCATTAACATCATTTGATTTAGAAACTTTGGAAAACTTTGAGAAATCTGTATTTATAAAAACAGTTAAAAATACCATTTGTTTTAGTCTAGTCAAAATTCTCTCTTCTGCAATAGTGTTCTCAATTTTAGAAAATTTACTTCCTAAAATGAGTGGAGGAACATAAATTTTGCCTTCAATCGGTTTTGCCTCCATTTCCTCTATAGAATAGCTTTGAAAATAATCGTTAGAAAGAAATTTTGTTGGTAAAGATTTTGCTAATTACTGGTATGGTTCTTATTATATTACTCTGGACAGAACTGCAACTAACAAACCTGGATCCAAATACCAGTGGGTACCAAAGCCAATAGATCCATCTGTGTTGTAGGCACCTCAAGTCTAGGGCGAGTAAAGGAACCATGGATCTTGGATAACACAATTCAAGACCCGTTCTTCAATGCTAAGAAGTTAAACATCTAAGTAAATCAGCTTAGAATTCAGACTTTAATGTCAAAGAGTTTGACTTCTAAACATAACAGTTTAGGACTTGTTCTGCCATGATCAAAAGCAATTGTACTCCGATGCTTAATAAGAGATGATCAACCTTCAAAGGGGAGTACATATTATTCCTACTGATGAATATTGTGAATGCAATATTTCAGGGGGAGTAAATGACTTCTGATTAATTTAGATCAGAACTCGTATTGCAAAGTTTTATTTGATTAAGACTTTGTCGACTTTTTAACTATTTTCAGAATTTGAGGGGGAGCTTACATGATCATATCAATCATGACTTTGGAGTTGACTTTATGAGATTAAAGCTGAGCGTAAGGATTATTCTACTCTTAATATCATTGTGTTTGAAAGGACAACTTTCAGACATGGAAAACATGTTTCTAAATGTTCGAACCACTTCTCTATTTTTAAAAGATTTAATGAACTCAGAAGTGTGATTTTAAATGTTTTCTTTCATGAGCTTTATTGTTAAAAAAACCATGTGTTTCCAAAGATAAATACTTGTGTATTTTCTTTTCTATATATTGTCAAGTATTCATAAACAACAGTTTAGTATTTTTGTTGACTTTATTATCACCATGTCTCAAAATGACACAATCTTTCGGTGGTAATAAACCCCATTTGAACTTTATTGATATTTGAGCGTGAATTCATTCAAAGAGTTTCTTTCAAGAATGTCTATATTTGCTTCATATAGACAACATCCAATTTTTCATGACCTAAGTTTTTAATGATAAATCATTCAACTTTGATCTTTTCATACAATGTAAGATTTTCAAACAAGTCTTTTGATTCATTTCATTATTTCAATATACTTGTTTTTGAGAAAATCTTCCGTGATTAAAATGCTCAAATCTTCATGATTATCTTATGAGCATACTTACATTTGACATATGTTCTGTGATTTAACCGTTGAAGTTAAACTGTTGAGTAACTCTTTGGTTTTAGGACAACATACATGGGATGATTGTGTGAGATTTTAATGAACTTCTATGGATTCATCATAACCAGTGTTTCCTACCCAAGAAGTTATCCTTGAGTGATCGAGACGCGAGGGCTCAATATTTGAGTGTGGGTGTGTGTTGAGATAAAATGTGAAAGGGAGATTGGTTAGAAGTGAGTTCAATGTTAAGAATAAAGAGGGTGTGAGAATAGAGTTAAAAGAATATCAGAACTCTGAACCAAAACGTTTTATGAGTCGGGCAGCCACATTACTGTTGTTTCACAATTCTTTCGTGAACTTCATTGAAACGGGCACTAGCCCATGCCACCTCTTGCTTAAACCCCACCAGCTACTCATTTCTTTCTCAACACTGAGATGTTTTTGTTTTTCTTGGAGACACATCACAAAATCTATCTTGTCTTCATTTGGAAGATATGGATATTGAAAAACAAGGAAGTCTGTCCCACCTTCGCACTTCGATCATACACAATTGAGTCCGTGTATTACTGTTGTTGTCTTAGTGGTTTACAGATTTTGAGCCTATTTGAAAAGCCTAAGTAGCTTCACTCATTCTACACTATGCACGAACATACAAGGAATAAGTTTTCTTGTCTTAACATTCATAGAAAATTTCTTTGTGATTTTTCGATGATTGAATGGAAGCCCTGGGGGAGTAAACATCAAGAAGCTCCTTTCCAATGTGTATTTGTTGCACAAAGTAGTTTTGTGCTACTTACGGGCATCTGAAATGATTCATTTGTTGATTCAAGGTTACACTCTTGTTTGTCTGAATTTGAAAAGATTCGGATGATTCCATTATGAATTGACGAATGATTCAGAAGCTCATTTGCAATTTTATGTTGCATCATCAAAAAGGGGGAGAAATATATTCAAGAAATGAGATGGTGAAGAAATGGGTAAGAAGTTGTGGGAGAGTAAATTTCAACAAATGTTGTCTAAGAACATACAGTGAAAATTCTATGGATAAAAGTGATCAAGTGATGACAGATTTTTGAAGGGTATATTTCAGAAATACGGGAAGAATGTTCGGAAAGAAAGTGAAAGTTCAAATGTTCAGAAAGATGGTTGAAAATTTGCTGAAAAATTCTTTGAAGATTATTTGTTGAAGAAAAGTAAGTTGAATCTGAAGATAATTTCTTTTCTGAAGTCTGAAAGAGGTTTGTTGAACCTTGGGGGAGATTGTTTAAAATTCTTGAAGAAGATAATCACTGACTTTGGGGAGATTACTGAAAAGTTTGAAGACAGTTCAAAGAAAAGGAAGATGAACTACTTATCTTTGTGAAGATGATAAAGTGACAGATTGGATTGTCAAGATCAAACAAAGGAGAAGATTTGATAGTCCCTGAATTCAAGTTTCTAATCACTAAAATGAATCACAAACAAGATTTGAACAATCTACCTGTTTTAATTTCACTTTCACAAATCAAACGATTACAAATCAGTTTTTCACTTTCACTCTCTAAATACAACTCTTTCTCTTTCTAGAAAACTCTCTCTTTACAATGAATCTCCGAACTTGTTACATCCCTTACAACACAAACTAACAAGCCATATATCTAACAAAACTAACTATACGCTTACAAACTAAAACTTTGACTTTTATTGATTTTGACTTTTACTTGCTTGAGAGTTGACTTTCAGCTTTGACTTGCTTAACTTTCACCTTCTGTCTTCTATGATCTTGTATCCAACATATTTCTGCTCTAACAAGATTGTTCATGAATGCTGAAATCCGTTTTTGTTTCATAAAGGGGAGATAATCAGTTTATTGTTTTGAATATGATCTTGAATCCAGAGGGGGATATTGTTAGTGCATAAATATGTTGGATCCAAGATCATGAAGATTGAAAGTAAAATGCTCAAGTCAACCCTTATTGCAAAGTCAAAGTCAAGGTGTTTAAAGAGAAAAGTCAAAGTCAAGCATGTCAAAGTCAACTTGTTTAGTTTTGTTAGTTGGTTTTGTCTTTGTAATATGTAGGTATAAATATCTTTTTCGTTTGTAGAATCATTAGGTTGCTTGAGAGAGAAATAGTTCATTAAGAGAGCATCATGTACTGTTTGATTCCTTGTTCAATATATGACATCTTGAATTGATCTTATTGTTGTTCATCTTGATTAGAACACATCTGAGATCAATAGTTCTCTGTCATTCAGGACAAAGCATCTGTTGCCAAAAACATGAAAGAACTTTATATTTGACTTTCTCTGGTTGATTAGATGGTAGGGGGTCTTTAAGTGCCTCTTCACAATCAGAGATCTATTATGAGTGAAGCACGCAGTTGATATTGTTCCTTAACAAAAAGAAGTAGAAAATCCTGAAGCAGTGAGCATAGTTCTTGCAGCCTCCACAAGTGTTCTATTCTTGCGTTCAACAACACCATTTTGTTGTGGAGTCCTTGCGACAGATAAGTTCTGTGACATTCCTTCTTCTGAAAGATAAGCCTCAATGATAGAGTTTTTGAACTCTGTTCCATTGTCACTTCTCAGCTTCTGGACCTTGCTGTCATAAAGAACTTGTATTCTCTTCATAAGATTAATTAGTACTAAAGGAACATCTGATTTCTTTCGGACAAATTCAACCTAAGTATATCGAGAGAATTCATCTATGAGTACAAGGATGTACTTCTTGTCACCTAGGCTCTGTACAGATATTGGACCGCAGAGGTAGACATGCAACATATACAGAGGCGTAGTACAAGACACATATGCCTTGTACTTGTGGGAAACTCTTTTAAGTTTGCCCATTTCACAAGCAGAGCATAGATGATCTCTGTCAAATTTAATGTTGGGTAAACCACTTACCAGATTTAGTTTAACAAGCTTGTCGAGAGTATGAAAATTTAGATGACAGAACCTGTTATGCCAGAGCCAAGCTTCTTCGTTCTTGCTTGAGACCAAACAAAACTTTTCTTCTTTGTTGGTAGCTGTAAAGTTAAAAAGGTATAGATCACCTCTTCTGTTGGCACGCAGAAGCTCTGTGCTTGTCCTTCACTAAGTAAAGAACAATATTAAGGCCATCCCGTAGATTGTCGCAGAGTTGGCTAACATCCCGTAGATTGTGTTTAAGGCCATCCACATATGCAACTCTGCAGACATCGATGTCCTCTTTGGCTATAACTCTGTAGCCTTTGATTTACCCCTTTTTGTTGTCTCTAAAGGTCACAGAACCTCTTCCATATTCTTCTTGGTATGAGGACAGCAACCTTCTATCGCCAATCATGTGCCTAGAACACACGAAATCTAGGTACCATATGAGCACATGTTGCTTCTTCTGCGAACAGATCAAAGAGATTTTGGTACCCTTTTCCAAATGGGTCCATTTTTGTTAGAGGTCTTTAAGGTTGCCTTTGCATCCTTAGGTTTGGCGTTACCTTCTTTGACAGAACAACCATTTTGCTTCTTTTCACCCATGAATATAGTTGTTAGAGCTATATTGTATTCAAGATTAAAAGAGGGTCAAATGTTGTAAATCTGTAAAGTGTAAGGGTTTTAGTGTAAAGTCTAAGTGTTTGACTTTTGTTTGAGAGAGGTCATGTTGACCATTTAAATATCTTGTGTCTTTGTTAGATACGTACGCACAATAGAGCATATTGTGAAGAACACGTACATAGAGAGCTTAGAGAGAATACGCACCAAATAGGTATATGAATCTATGGAGATGTTGTAATTCTTGATCAATCAATAAAAGAACGTTTCCTACCTTGATTGTGTGTGATTTACTGAGTTCGAAAATGGAACTACAATTGGTATCAGAGCTTAATTCAATCAAAATCAACAAGAAAATGGCACGCACTCTAAGTTTCTGTTCTTCGATTGATTCTTAGATTATAGACTGTAATTGATTGAGTCTTTGGTTGTATGGTGTTCGATTAGTATCATAGAAGGTTAAACTCACAATTGCACTGTAATTTTTCATTCAATTTGGATATTTGTGATTTTTTGGTTTTACGAGTTTGAACACTGGTCAATCATGATTGTAATTTTGAGTTCGTTTTATTGTAATTATTTGTTTGTAATTGGTTCAAATAGTGATTGTTGGTTCCCAAATAGTGTTCTATATAAGATTCAACCTACTAAACTACACAGATCAGAATGTGGATGTTAGCGGAAGCTAGTAATAGTGTAGTAGAGAGGAATAAAATAGTAGTAGACACACAATAATCAACTAAAGCAATAAACAATCAAGATGTTCACTGAGCCGAATGCATCACTGATATTCAAAGGTTACACTAAGAACACACACTGCTATGTGTAAAAAAATTCTCTGACAGGTGTATGTGTGTGCTTGCATACGTATTTTACAAAACAGGAGGTGCTCCCCTCATATAGAACTAGGAGCACACAAATAGTACAAGACAAAGGTTGACATTCCACAAAAGGAATGCCACCTGGAAAGTTAAACAACGTGGGACACGCACAAATGATATTGAGAATCTACGTACAACAGGCTCAAGTGTTATGCACGTGATCTTGTCTTGAACCTTTGTCTGGTAATCTTCAAGTCTTCCATCTCCAGAGGTTATCCATCACAGAGGCTCTGTAGTCTGAGTCGAATCTTCAGGTTGTGATCCTCGATAGATGGTCGACAGAGTCTTCTGAACCTGCAGCTTCTGAGGTGAACTTGGTGAAGCAACAGTCTTATGTGGTTCTACACTTAGCCTATTTTTCAATATTTCTATACATATAGGTTAGAGCTAACAATCTCCCCCTAAGTATTGAAAAAATACAAAAATGGAAAGGCGTCTGGGAAATCGTTGATTCTTCTGCCAAAACCTCCTTCTTTCTTCAACTCTCTGTAGTAGAAAGCACACATGTCTCTAAAGCTCAGGGTTGCACCAATGTTTTCCAAGATTACATCTGCAGCTTCAGTAGCGACTAGTGGTGTGACTCTATGCTTGATGATTTTCTCTTTTCCACCCATACCTCTCCTCTGTCCATTTGAAAAGCTCTAAGAGTTCGTGAGGATGGACATTTGGTAAGTCAACATCTCTGAAGGTCCATATTTTTCATCTTCTCTTCTCAAAATGTACTCACAATACCATAAGTTTTTACACTTTTGTGTGGCCTAGCTTTATCCCCAGAATTTCTGTGATCTTCGACATGTAGAAGACTTTGTACTTGGTTTGAGCCTTTTCTTTGTTGAACCTCCTCATTTCCTCTGAAATTATATCTTTTGAGAGCTTGATAAGAGGTAGAAGGTCATTGACTCCGCGGCTGTAGAGATATTTGTAGACCTCTTCTTCAATGTCTTTCTTTGGAGGGACAGGGAAGGGTTTTCTTAAACTCTTGAAGCCTTAGATAACCTCTGCGACTCTATCCTTATAGGTTTTTACAGTTGGATTTTGGATAGGGAGTTCTGAGAATGGTTGCAGGTCAAATGCCCAGTCCTCTTCTTCGGGTTTAACAGTTTTGAATGCCTCAAATGAGCTCTTCAAGTTTCTCAGTGTTGGGAGGGGGTGACTTTTGAACCATAAGAGGTTCTGTGGCTATGGATTTACCCTTATCTTTTGTTGAGAGTTTTGGGGTGGTTATTTGGATTTGGGGAGGTGAAGCTATAGAGTCTTTTGGTTGATTTGTCTTCTGAGGACTCAATTCTGAGCTTGGTGGGGCTTGATTCAGTACTTTTGCTAAGACCTTTATACTTGGAAGTGTCTTATGTAGATTTTCCCCCTCATGAGGACCAAGGCCAGAGGCATCAGAATCTTGGTCCTCATGTCTTGCCCTCTTCTGCTCTGCCTCTGCTTGTCAAGAAGCAGGTTTCTTTCTCTTCTTCCTCTTGCAGAGGTTGGTCTCTGAATGTTTGGTGATCTTAGTCATTACACCCTCTGCGGCTAAGGACAGCTTGTTGACTTCATAATCAGATTTGACATTTAATGTATCCACTATTTTCTTTAGCTCTTCGGCAACAGACTTTCCCTCCTTTGAAATATCCGAGCCCAGAAGATTTAGATCCTACAGAAGCATGCGACCCATGGATTGAAGATCTTCCTTTGTGGCCAAGGATCTGGTATTCGTTGTAGAAGGGGGTGGTTGTGGTGCAGAGGATGAGGCTGTAGCCTGGTTTGGGACAATGACATTGCGAGTCATGTCCTTGATTTCATCTTTAAGTCTTGACATATCTTCTACTCTAGAGGCAGTGACTTTTGCGGCGAATTTAGCCATTTTTTCCATGGCAATGTCCCCAAGGACCTTGATTGCATCAGTCTAGATGTTTATCGAATTGGTACATGCTCTGAAATCATCCTTCTTTGCATTTGAGGCTGAGGCATCCAACAACTTTTTAAAATCTGCAGAGTTTTGTTCTAAGATTTGTGGAAGTGCCTTCAGAGCTTCTGTTTGAACTACCACTACCGCAATTAGTTTGTTGAAGTCGGCCCTCGAGACAGGTTTCTGTGAGCTTTTTGAGTTCCAGAGCGTTCGTCAGAGATACTTTTTTGGATGTCACACCGTCTTCCCGGATTTTATCGATAGTAAGCGTGGAGATGATGGGAATGTGATCATCCAATTCTTCGAGTTTTTTGAACACTTTGTCAACAAAGGCTTTAAACTCCTCCTTTGTGACATAGTTGTCCGGAGTAACCTTTGGATCAACACATGATCCATATTTTACCAAGAAGTTTTTGGCACCTTCAGAGCTTGTGGTTATGATGGGCTATGTAGGATTTCCCTTCAATCCTCGACGATCCTTTGAGGATTCGTCTATGAAGGTTTTGTCGATAAGTCTCTTGGGGGAGGATTCAGAGTCTCTCCCAAGATCCCTAAGGAGTGAACTCTGTGGATGTACTAGATCCATAGAGTTATCGTGTAAACTTACAACCATATCTGAAATGGTTTTGGATTGACTCTCATGTGGAGCAGGCGCAATAAATGCCTCTGCGGGGATGGGACACTAACTTCTACACCACCATCTTTTTGGGAGGATGGAGTGGTATGGGCTTCCCCGGTTATGTTTGGCATAGAAGATGAGGGAATATCCTCTGCCCTGTTTGGCTGGTTTAGGATCGGACTGTGTTGTCCTAATTCAATACCTCTGTGCACTGGTACTCTAGAGGTAGAGATGTGGATTGCACTGGGAGGTGGGCTAGGTGGTGTGCCTTTGGCTTCTTTTTCTCCTATCTCCTCCAACGATTTTTTTGTCCTCTCTTCTTTTTCCTCCTCAGATCTAGGAAGCCCTGTAACATCCTCCATCTCCTTAAGATATACAACTATCTCTCCTACTTGGAATCCTACACGTGGAGGGGAGGTTGTAGGACTCGGTTCAGGAGTCTTGTGCCCACGAATGTAAGCCTGAATACCCTCTTCACTACCTAGATACTATAAGAGCCTAGCTGGTAGAGGTCTGGATGTTGGATATCATGTTTCCAGTGTGGTTGGCTTATGGGACTTCATTTCATGAAGCTTGATCACCTTGCCCTCTGCGGGTAGCTTCGATTCACCAATTAAGTCATCCTCTAGAAGTACTGCGAAGAACCTTCCGAAGACCATATTTTTCGGTTATGTGCCCCTGTCCTGGTCTTGTTGTTTTGTAATCATAGCATTTCTGATTTCCCTGAAGATCAATCCAGCGTAGTCAAGTGGTAGGTCATAGAAGATCCCATACATGATAGATAGAATAGTGTGGCTCGACTGGTCAGGACTGCCCACTTTACATGTAAGACATCTGTTGAGTATGGAGAACAGAACGTTCCACAGAGGTGGAAGGTTCTGTCTTCTGAAGTTCTCTTGGAGATAGGAACAACATATCCTAAGAAGCGTAAGAACTCCAAGAGTTATTCAGTGGGTTCCTCTAAGAACTTCTTGAGGTTCAGATCATTTTTGGTGGGAAAGTTGAATATGTCCGAGAGTCTCCTTCTGTTGATCCCTAAATCAAGTATCTTCTCTGTTGAGGGATGAGTTATGTAGCCCATAATGCAGTAACAGTATTTGTCCATTTTCACATGTCGTGCACTCAGCCAGCATTGCTGAATGTAAGATTCAGGAACATCGTTCCTCTTCATGGTTAGGGCTTTGATGAGGAAATGGTTTTTCAGAATATGTATCAATGGTTCAGCTTCAGTTGGGAATCCTTTTGGTTCTAGATCTACATAGTGGTTATTAGGCTTTAAGTTCATTTTGTTCAGCTGATAGTCATGCCTAGTGAAAGAGAGCATTCGACTAGTCAGGACCTGTTCTTGTTCGACAGAATGCGAATCGGCCTTTTGGGCGATTGAGTGCTGGGAGTGGTTCGAAGCTTTTGATCCTTAAGTATCCTTGGATGAAACAGAATGAGAACCCATAGCAGAAAGAAAAAGAAGAAAGGAGTTCTTGCTTTGGAGTTCTTTGAAGAAGAAAGTTTCAGGTAGAAAAAAATGGGTAAATGAAAGAGAGGGGATTATATACTGAGAAGAGGGTAAAAAATATGAGCGGTAAATAATAAAATTTGAAATCCGTAATTAGTACCAATGGATAGGGAGCCTTTTGAAAAAACGACGGTACAGATACGGCCCAATCAGATTTTGCCACATCAATAACGGTGGTGCACGATCGAGCATGTGCCCCTCCCATTATCTTTACGTGCGTGGCATATGCTATACCCATTTGACTTAGACTTTCATAAATAACCCATGCTTCATGACCTTTTGAAAAATTTCATAAGGAATGAAAGTGACAGAAGCTTTGCGGGTAAAGATCTTTTGAGGTCATGTGCATGGTTTTGAGCATAAGGATTCAAAAACATCACAGAGGCAATAAGGCGATCGATTTTGCCAAACAAATTAGAGCTCAGAGGTCAAGAGATGCTTCTGAGGTACATAGGTTCTGTAAACGATCACAGAGGCTCTGTGAAGGACCCCAGAGGCTCTTAGACCAAAAACTTCTAATTTGGTAAAGGCAGTTGGAAGTTTTGATCACCCAAAGTTTTGATCAATCTTGAAGAAAAAAAATGGACCTATTTGGAAATTGGTGTCCAAGAAAGATATTTTTGTCCTTAAGAGTGTGCGAAGGACTTTACCTTATTTGCAACTTCTTTCAATCAATAGAACTTATATACTCCCCCTTGAAAGATCAAGGCTTTCTTCTCATAGCTACTTCTGCACCCCCTTGATCTATGCTTCGATCATTATAGATAAGCTTTTGTGCAAGTCATAGAGTCAAGGTTCCATAACTCAAAGAACATAAGGGGTTAAAACAGTAAACTATACAAACAAGTAGAAGACTGTACAAGCTGGAATGGAAAAATATATACATCAAAGGCTATGTGCAAGGTTACAGAGGCTCTGTAAGTGAATCAAGGTTCAACATACAAAGCTTACCAACGAGAACGTTGAATCTTTTCTCATCCAATGCCTTTGTGAAAAGGTCAGCAAGCTGGTAATCAGTGGACACAAAATACATCTCTATGGTCCCCTGTTCCACATGGTGTTTTAAGAAATGATACCTGATATCGATATGTTTTGTCTTGTAGTGTTGCACTAGATTGGCAGAGATCGCTATGGCGTTTTTTGAATCGCAGAGATCGCTACAGAACTTGTGAACAACAACTAGCCGCAACAACATATTCGGCTTCTGCAGTAGAAGTTGAGACACAATTTTGCTTCTTTGAATTCCAACGCACCAGTTTACCTCCAAGGAATTGATAACTCTCAAAGGTGCTCTTTCTGTCGAGCTTGCATCCGCCATAGTCTGAGTCTGTGTATGCCATAAGATAGAAGCCAGAGTTCTTCTGATACCAAAGGCCAAGATTCTTGGTACCTCTTAAGTATCTAAAGATTCTCTTAACAGCTAAAAGGTGGGATTCTTTTGGGTTAGCTTGAAATCTTGCACAGAGGCATGTAGCGAACACTATATCAGGTTTACTTGCAGTTAAGTAAAGTAAAGACCCAATCATACCTCTGTAGAGCTTGCACTGGACAGATTTTCCCTCAGGATCTACAAAGAGCCTCGATCCATTGGCCATTGGTGTCTTCATTGTAGAAGAGTCAGAGAATTTATATTTTGAAAGTATGTCAAAGACATATTTGGATTGGTTTATGAAAATCCCCTCTGTGGTTTGTTTGACTTGCAATCCAAGGAAGAATGTTAGTTCTCCCATCATGCTCATCTCAAACTCACTTTTCATTATAGTTTCGAACTTTTTGCAATATGATTCATTTGTAGACCCAAAAATAATACCGTCTACATAAATTTCTACAAGCAGAATCTTACCCTTTCTTCTTTTAATAAATAAAGTAGTATCAGTACTACCTCTTTCGAAACCAGTCTCTGGGGCTTGTTTTAGACCATCAGAGCCTTGTCTAAGAAGTAGACTTGGTCTGGATGTTTTGAGCTCTCAAATCCTGGTGATTGTTGGACATAGACTTCTTCTTGTATTTGTCCATTCAAGAAGGTTGACTTGACATCCATTTGGTATACCTTGAAACCTCTATAGGCTGCAAATGCAAGGAATATTCTAATGGCCTCTATTCTAGCCACAGGGGCAAAGGTTTCATCGTAGTCAATGCCCTCTTCTTGACAAAATCCTTTTTGCCACCAATCTTGATATGTTCCTTATCACTACCCCGTCTTCATCCTTTATGTTCCTAAAGACCCATTTGCTCCCTATTGCGATTTTGCCTTTCGGCGGAGGCATTAGGGTCCATATATTGTTGCATTCAAACTGAAAAAGCTCCTCTTGCATCGCCTCTATCCAATTGGTATCTTCAAGAACTTCTGAGACCTTCTTAGGTTCGATGATACTGACAAAGTTTGTAAAAAGACAAAAAAAAATCGTAGTAGAGCGAGTTTTTACACCCCTAGAAGGATCTTCAATGATTTGGATTTGAGGATGACTTTTGGTCCACCTAGTCATACGAGGATGGTGATCACTAGAACCTTCTATTTCACCATGTGGAGAGGTTTCTTTTTCTTGATCATCCTCCATTTCAGAAGGAGGATCATTTGTACTTACCACTGTGATAGTTGAGTTCCTTGAGTTGAAGTTGAGAGCTCTGTGGTTGCTTGCTTGGAGCTCTGTGGTTGCTCTGATATGGTTTCCTCTAAGATTGTTGGAAGATGATTATGTGTGTGGTTGAGCATAGAGTCTTGGTCATCAGTCTCTGTGTGCTCCCCCTCGACTTGTGGTCCTACGATTTTAGTAGAAGAAGGAGAAGTAGCACTAGGTCCTGTGAGGGATGTATCTGTTAAGTCCTCAGAGGTTTCAGCTTCAGAGGCTCTGTGATCACCTCCAGAGGATCCTTCATCATCAAACATCTCTTCAAATAGGTATTGAAGTTCAATTGTTCGTGATGCATCATCAGAGGCTTCATCGTGTAGCTTGAGTCCAGAGCTGAGTTGCTCAGAAGTCATCTGAAAAGTGTCATCAAATGAAACATTAACACTTTCGAGTATATGTTTTGAAATAAACATAAAGTCTCTGTAAGCTTTGGAGGAGGATGAGTAGCCAACAAATTTTCCCTCATTCGCTTTGGGACTGAATTTCCCAATTTGTTCTCTGTCGTTTAGCACAAAGCACCTGCAACCAAAAAGGTGAAAGTATTTTGTGTTTGGCTTTCTCTCATGGAGTAGATGGTAAGGGGTCTTAGCATGCCTCTTTACTATTAATTATCTATTCTGATTAAAGCATGCAGTGGATATAACTTATGCCCAAAAATAAATGGGTAGTCCTGAGGTAGTAAGCATAGTTCTCGCAGCTTCCACAAGTGTTCAGTTCTTGCGTTCCACAACACCGTTTTGTTGTGGGGTTCTTGCTGCTGAGAAGTTATGTGATATGCCCTATGTCGATAGATAAGTTTCAATAGTTGAGTTCTTAAACTGTGTACCATTGTCACTCCACAATCTCTGTACCCTGCAGTCACAAAGAACATGAATTCTCTTTAAGAGATTGATTAGTATTAAAGGGACATCTGATTTCTTCGGAAAAATTCCACCCATGTAAATCTAGAAAATTCATCAATAAGTACAAGAATGTACTTCTTCACTCCAAGGCTCTGCAATGAGATTGGACCACAGAGGTCTACGTGCAACATTTTTAGAGGCCTTGTACATGATATGTCAGGCTTGCTTTTATGGGCAGCTCTTATGAGTTTGCCCATTTCGCAAGCAGAACATAGATGATCTCTGTCGAATTTTATACTTGGAGGACCACTTACCAAATCCATCTTTACAAGTTTGTCAAGTGTGTGAAAATTTAGGTGACAGAACTTATTTTGCCAAGGCCATGCTTCTTCATTTTTCTTAGATACCAAGCAAAGTCTTTCTTCTTTGTTGGTTTGCTTGAAGTTCATAAGATACAAATCACCTCTTCAGTTGGCTCGCAGAAGCTCTGTGCATGTGTCAGCTTTCAACAGAGAGCAATATTTTTCTTTGAACATAACATCGAATCTGTTATCGCAAAGTTGGCTAACACTCAGAAGGTTGTGCTTTAGGCCATCCACATATGCAACTTTGCAGACTTCAATGTCCTCCTTAGCTATGACTCCATAACCCATAATTTGTCCTTTTCGATCATCTCCCAAGGTTACTGAACCACCTCCAAGTTTTTCTTTATTTGAGGTGAGTAACCCTCTATCCCCAGTCATATGCCTAGAGCACCCGGAGTCTAGGTACCAAATAGGCATGCGCTTCTTCTCATGTAGAGAGATTAAAGAGCTTTAGGCACCCATTGCCAAATGGGTCCATTCTTGTTAGGGTTATAGATGCCTTAGCACTCTTAGTTTTGGTTTTATCCTCATTAGCAGAGGTACCATTTTGTCCTTTCCCACCCTTGAATTTGGCATTTAATGGCTTGGGGTGAGAAATGTGACAGGTAGGTCTGGAGAAGTGTTGCTTGAGAGTATGCATTAAATCAAAACATTTGCAATAATAAATCCAGAAGCCAAATTATTAAACTTTTCATTAAACTGATTAATGAAGAGTACAAAGCTTTGATTACAACAACCCTTTATAGACTTGGGTTTCCTTTTACAAAAATCTTTGCCTAATCTGGATTGAGTTTTAATAAAATCTCCTTTTGGATAGCTCCTTGGATGTACTCTCTCTCTTGGATTTTCCTTCCTTGCATTCACTGCCACAGAAGTATGAGATTTGTTAAATTTGGGCCATTTTTCCTTATGTTGCCATGTGAGTTTCTCTTGACAATATTTATATGATTTTAGAGCTTTTGGATGTTAGATTGGCAGTACTTTTTCTTTGTTCTCTTTTTCAAGCTCTAGAGAGGTTTTAGCTTGCAGACACATGTCCATGAAGTCAAGACAAATAGGAATCCTTGTAGATCGCCTCTTTGGAACAACTGTTCTGTTAAGAATGCTAGAGGGAAGTTTAACCTCCTCTACTTTACAGGGGACTATTTCTTGTTCCACAGAATAAGTCTCATCATCTAGAGAGGATGAGTCAGTCTCTGACTCAGAGTCTGAGTCAAGGAAGTCTTTTTGGATGGAGGCATGACTTTCTGTACATGTGTTACTTTGTTCATCACTAGCGCCTTTGGAATACTTAAGCTTTTAAGAACACAAGGAATTAGTTTTGGAATGCTTAAGAATCCAGCAAGTCTTGCTCAAAGATCTCTTGCACTTCAGAAGTTATATCAGGATGGTTTAGGAAGTGATTCTCATATGATTTTCTTAAGTCATTTTCCAAAAATCTTTTGAAGAGCTTTTCTTCCACAGAGGTTGGCATAAACTCTGATGCATGAGAAGACAATTCCTTTTCAGGAATCATCATACATACAAATGCCTTTTGAGTTTGAATCTCTGGTTGACCAAATCTGAAGATCCTTGTCTGTTTTTGAGACAGATATTTCCTTGGAATGGATTTTCTCTTTTCAGAGAGTGAAGATGACAGATCATTGTTCTCATACCATACATTTGTCATCTGCAGAGGTTTCCTCAGATATGGTCTTTCAGATGTTTTACGCCTCTTGAACGTGGATATTAAGTTTGGTTGGAAGACTTGGTTTTATAAATTTGTTAAGTCCCTGAGATCAAGATTGATTGAATGATACAAAGATAACAAGGATTATGGGATGAAACTGTAGTTGTTTTATTGATTACTAAAAACTAAACTACAAAGAGCAAGAACTTGTACAAGGCTACATTGTGAAATGAAACTTACCTACAAACTAAATATACAAACTCCTTATATACCCCCACATCCCTTGTACACATTAAGCCCAAACCCATTACAAGGCCAAATACATTTACATGTTGATTACTTTACTAAACTTCTTAAATAGAACATATTTATGTTCTAACATTCTCCCCCTAAAAGATATAACAGTGTAAGTTTCATTAACTCCCCCTAAAAAAACTTCTTGTAAAGACTTAATCTTTTAAGTATCCTTTAGAAATTGCATATTCTTCACCAAAATTGCATATTCTTCAGAAAGCTATTCTTCAAACTCAGACTTTGATGTCGCTTTCAAAATTATCTTTGAAACTTTGTATGAACTTTGACATCTGGAACACTTTGAAATAAATTTCTTCCTTTGACTTTTCAATCAACTTTAACATTTTAACACTTTCTTCACAATCATTGAAGTCTTCAAAACTTTGATTTTGAAATTTTGAAATTTTCCCACTTTTTTTGTAATATCAACTTTGATCTGACTTGAACTTTGACAAATGTCTCTCCAAACCTGGAAACTGACTTGAAACCTTGATATATCTCCCCCTTTTTGATGAATTTTGAGTATCAGAATCATCAAAACTTTCAAGACAGTTCTATCTTTGAACTTTATCCCTCAAAGAAACAGTATAAGCACAGTCTTCATGAGTAACAATCTCCCCTCTTTTGTTTAAGATATGAACATTCTCTCCCAACTAATCTGATAATGAGCCGTCAATTCATGAATATATTTATCTGAATCTTTTCAAATTCAGCTAAATTATGAGTTGTAACCCTGAATCAACATATGAAACAGTTAGGAATGTCTGTCGATAACACAAATTTACTGTGTACAATGAATGTACAATGTAAGGAGCTTGAGATGATGTTCACTCCCCAGGACTTCCATCCAATCATCGAAAAACACAAGGAATTTTCTATGAATGTTCTGACAGAAAAACATATTTTCTGTGTGCTCGTACTTGTATTATGAAAGAATTAGCACAATGATTGTTGTTTAGGCTCAAAATTATGTAAACCACTGAGACAACAATGATTATACATAGACTCAATGTGCATGATGAAGGGTCGAAGGTGGGGCAACTTTCCTTCTTTTTCAATATCAGTATCTTCCAAGTGAAGAACCAATAGAATATGCGTTGCATCCCCAGAAAATGTGAAACATTCTCTTGTTAAGAAAAGAATGAGTAGCTGGTGGGGTTTTATACAAGAGTTGGCATGGGCTCACTGCCTTTTTCAATGATGGTCACCAAAGAATGTGAACCAATCAGTAGATGTGGTTGCCCGACTCAGAGAGATTTGGTGTAGAGTCTGATATTCTTTTACTCTGATCTCTCACCCTCTTTCTTTTAATCATTTTAGATCACTTCTAACCAATCTCTCTTTATCATTTTACATCATCACACACCAACACTCAATTCTTTTGACCCTTCTCCCCTCAATCACTCTTAGGAATACTTTCGGGGTAGGAAACACAGGTTAACGTGAATCCATGGAAGTTCTGTTAATCTCTCACATTGAATCCCATGTATTGTCCTAAAATAATATGTTGTACAATGATTAACTTGACATTTAAGCACAAGAAATCATTTATCAGTATATGTATGCTCATCAAAAATCAGAATGAAATTTGAGCAATTGAACATTTAAGATCTCTCAAAACAATTTGAATGAATGAATATCATGAAATGAATAGGAATGTTTTGAGAATCTGACAATGATTTAATCAGATCAAATTATCATGAAGAAAAATAATAAGGAATATCAAAGACGTAAGATGTTTATATGAACAATATATAAACATGTTAACAATGAAAGCACTAATAATGAGAAATGGCGTCTGATCTCAAACAAATTTGAATAGCAAACGGGAGTATTACCATAGAAAGATTTATCATTTCATACATGGTAATAACAAAGTCAATAAATGTATTGAACTGATGTGTGTATGAATACTTGGCAAAGTATATGAAAAGAAAATACACAAGTATTTTTCTTTAAGAACACACGGACAGATAAGCATCAAAATTATCCAAGTAAAAAAAATCATTTAAAATCGCACTTCGAAATTCATAAAACATTTTGAGATCGCGAAGTGGTTTAAACATTTAAGAAAAACATTTTTCACAAGTGAAAGTTGTCCTTCTTTCATCAAGTGATAGAGTTTAAGATTCAGAAAAATATACCTTCAGTATAGAACATTAACTCCCCCTAAAATGAATATCACCGTGTAAGCATTGTTGACAAAACTTCAAATATTTTCCCTTCAATATCTGTAAAAATTCAAGTCATCAAAAAAATATAACAATCAAATATAAACGTCTATCTTCTACCCTGAAAGATATGACAGTTAAAAACTCAGTAACTCCCCCTCAAATAAAAAACTTCTTTTAAAAATTGTTATCTAATTAGCATCCTTCAAAAGAAAAACAGTTGAGTACGGGTTCTAAACAAAAATATTCAGAAACCATGATTACTTATTCTCCTGTGAGAATAGTAATGTCCGATTTACCAATGAAGATCGGGTCCTGATCTGTTATAATCAGAAGCCATAGTTCTTTGACTTTGAAGTCCGAGTCCTGAGTTGATTTACTCATAAGTCATCGTTCTTTCTCCCCTTACTCTTTGGGTGCCTGCAACACAGGTTTAGCTTTAGGTACCCACTGGTATTTGGGTCCTGATTTGTTACTTGTAGTTCTATTAGGAAAGATGTAGTAAGAACCATACCAGTAATTCACATAAGTTTTACTTACAAAATCATTTGAGCCACAATAAGAACAATTAATTTTCTTTTGTGCTAACCTGATCTGTTGATTAACAGTGTAAACAAGATCAGGTTTGCCAAAAGTTTTACCGTTCGAAACATTGTTCTTCTTTTCGATCGGTGTATGCACAAATGACTTTTCTTTGTAGATGTCCAATTCAAGCCATGATTATTCAATTCTAACACAATTCAATTCAAGATTCTAGAGAGGGAATTTAGAGAGAGAAAGTCATATGTATTGCAATAGTCACAAATGTACAATGAGCGCACAATTCTCAGGGTTACTAAGAAACTCTCACAAGGCTATGTTATTTATATCATCTACTTCTCTTAAACAACTTCTCTCAAACAACTTCTCTCAAAGCATTACAAATAAACCTCACTACAAGTTCTCTCAAAGAAAAGTAAAATACAAAAGAGAAAGTCAAAGTCATTAACAAAAGTCAAACTCACTTGATCTAAACAATGCATTAACAATCTCCCCCTTTCAGATCAAGTGTTGATATTTGGTCTTCCCCATCGAGATAGTCTTCCTTGACGTATACCAAGCAGCGACCCAAATTTCTAATTCCACGCCTGAAGTTGAAACGATCATAGATGGCGTCTACAACTCTTTTAGTAGCTAGCTTAAGAAACTTACCCATTCCTTTTTCTCCTTTCTTTATCTTCTCTTTGTTTTCTTTACGTCTTCGCTCTAATTGCATCTTGATCATCTTCAAAGCTCCATCTGAAAACTTGGCGATTTCAGATACTCTGAATAACCTCTTTTTGTTCTCAGAGTTCTTGTAGACTACACCAAGTTCAGTCTTGTCAAGCACAGTGAATAGACTGTAATCATCAATATTTTCCAAACTAAGATCAGGCTTCTTCATGTTGACTTTCCTCTGATTTGTCTCTATGTCGAGCTGAAAGTCGTAGCAATAAGTGTAGTTAACCTGTCTCCTCATGAATCTTTTCACAGCATCCACGGCAGCAAGAATATTTTTTTTCTGATAGTCATATTTCTGAAGAGATGATATAGATACTCGATATCGTCCACATTCAGAAAGCAAAAATCATCTTTAGAAAAAGTACATTATGTCATGTCTCTCCTTTGCACCTGGAAAACTGGATACCAAATATGAACAAACTGTACAATCGTACTTCTTTCACTATTACAATTCCTGGCTTGTTTTTTACAGATATTTCTGCCCGTCTTACCAAGCTCATCATCCAAGAATATTCCTCTTGATACTCCAAAGGTTGATCTGAGATACCCAAGACTTTAAATTTATCCATTAATCTGAGCTTATGCACAAATATATTCTTCATCTCCTCTTCCAGAAACGGTTGCCTCAAAGTATTCCTCATTTGACTGATTTGAGCTTCAGAAGGGGCAAGAGGTACTTGAGGTTGGTATGAGGGACTGGCTTGGGTTTCGGTTGGGTTGGAAGGAAAGAGGGTTCAAGTTCGGTTTCAGTGTTTATATTGGGTAGGTTTTCAAAGTTATGTTGATCATCATGAATTGGGCTAGGAAATCTGTGTGGACTAGGTAAATTTGTTTGGGTAGGTGGAATAGGTTGGCTAGTTGGGATAGGTTGGGTAGTTTGACTAAGTTGGGTAACATGGGTAGGTTGACATTCTTGGATTGGTGAAGGTTGGTTTATTTGACTAGGTAGACTAGAAGGTCGGTTGGAAGGTTCAGAACGATTTATGTCTTTAAAGGATGGGATATTAGGTTGTTGAAAGGTGGTTTTTGGAAGTTCTGTGTGCACAGGACTCAGCTGGATATCTTCTTGAGAACAAGCAAAGATGTCCAATATACTCTCTTCACCTTCTGCAATAAACTCCCTTTCTTCCTCTTTGATCTTCCAGAACTTGTCATATTTTTCAACTGACGTTTCCTCATCATCGGAAGACAAGTCTATTGCATAAATCTCCTCCAAACCGGTAAGCCTTATGATCTCTTCTCTTGAAGCAACCACAGGCTTTTCAACCAATGGTTCTACATCTTATTAACGTACAAGATCAACTCCATACCTTGTCCTTCACACATATGTCTTTGCTCATCACCATCAAGATCAATCATTTCAGTATCCTCTCCTCTATCTGATCCACCAACAATAGCACGTTCAGACTCTGTAGCAGTTCTTTGGCATTTGCTTTTCTCCCCCTCATGGTCATGATCCGAACATGATCATGCCTTTTCTTAGAACCTGCTTGAGCTTTACACGAATCTTGAACTGCTTTAGTTAACTCGTGAATGTGTTGAACCATTTCTGACTTAAAGGCATTAAATTCAGAGATAGAAACAGCTTCAGATTAGACTGGAGGTTATTGAGCTCTTAGCAAACCAATAAGATCAGCATCAGATTCTTCAGCGGGTGCCTGAGATAAAAGTTTGGCATACAACATGAATTTCAGCTCCTCCACCAAATGATCAACTAGTTGAACTAGTGGTAGTAGAGGTGACTGAACAGGCTCCTCAACCGCTGGGCTTTTCCCTTTCAGTAGGCTCTTGACTTTAGCAATCTCCTCCTCAAACTTGGCAGTTAAGCTCTCAGTAACATGTTTCTCAATAGTCTTTAAGGCGTCGTCGAGGTACTCCTTTGACACGAAGTCGGGTAAATTAACACTGGGGTCACGTAGACTTCCCGTTGACACAACTGTTGAGGATCCAACACTGTGGCATGTGTTCAAAGCTGGAACATTGAAAGCAATGACAGGGCTTCCATTCGATCCTCGTAGTCCGGACTACGGATCAACTACGGATGTTCCGACCGGGTCACTCAGACGACCGATGATAGAAGAAGTATGTGTATGTGTCCTAGGAATAAAAGATAATAAACCAATGGGCTCTAGACTCGATGGTGCACTAAAAAATATTGAGCTCAGGGGCAGCTGAGCTCTAGTTTCAATACCTGCACTTTCCGAGTGAAAGGCAGATAGAGTTTGTGCTAAAACCCTGTGAGAAGATGAGACTACAGCCTGTTGAGAGGCAGTAGAATGGATGGTAGAGGTGTGCATTTGCATAAGCGGGCGAATTATGACTTGTGCTTCCGAATGCAACACATGCAACGGAGCACTGGATTTGGTTACCCTTCTGGATGGTAGGTTATGTTGCACTCTCTCACGATATTCTTTTTCGGAAATCTCTCTTTGCCTCACATTTTCAATATTTTCAACTATACCTCCCTCAGATCTCCTTATATCTCCCAAAACTTGAGCAATTTCAATACCAGCAGTGTCGATTTCCATGTCATCATGTTGTAGAGAGACATCTTCTAAGAAACCAAAGTTGTGTTAGAGATTTTCATCTTCAACATCAACATCATGAATAAGTTCCTTAGCTTGATGATCCGAAGTTGCCGATGGAATTGTCTTTGTTGAGCTGGCACGCTGATCTGACTCAATATCAGAATTCACATCTTCATCAGTTATCCTTACCTGAGGACTTGATTGACGGATTATAGTTCTTTCAGGTTCATATGTGGAAACCACTAGACGTATGGCAACTTGTGTTGAGGTCCCCACAACTTCAGATATGATATTTTGAACCTCACCTGTTCCCCTCTCTGGATTTTCCCTCATCTCTCCCCGTTCCTGGACCCCGTGATCTCAGGAACCCTTACCGACTCCTCTCGCCTAAGGGTTGAGTCTTGGGTAGGGATAACCGGGGTTGGTAATCCCATAGACTCTCTATACTCTATTACACACTCAAAGTTCAGATTAGCGTATGAGAGTAGAGCTTGTGGAACTGGCATGGAGTTTGCAAAAAATTTCTTTTGCTTCTAGAGATACGTCATTTCATATTCTGGTGCAAGCTCATGATGTAATTTTTTCGGAATATCTCGATTTGAGCGAATCATGCTGCGGATTATCAGCTGGAGAAATCTCTGGTATGGCACATAGATTGGTCTCTTGGAAGTCCTTTTACTGATCACCTTCTCATAAAGTTTTGTCCAGAATGCTATTGAGTAATCGATGTGTAGATCGTACATGACTGCATGAAATAGCCTCAGTGTATGCATATTTGTATTATCCAGACCGGAATTTCTTAAAGTCAAGCATATGTTGAACAAAGAGAACATCTAATAGTAGAATGGAGGAAGATTAGTCTTCTTGAATTCACTAATCTTTGTAAGTGGACCATCATATCCCAAGGCTTTGATGCCTTCAAATACTACTTAATCCACCGAATATGGGTCGAAAGATGTTCTGCCTGGTCTAGAGTCTGCCTCTGGTAGATCAAGTACCAATATGAGTCTTTGGTAGGTCAAGATGGATGTGAAGTTATCAATCCGGATTTTGAAGTATTTGACCTTTTCACTTTCAACCACATACTCAATTGTTTTCCAGGCTTGCTGCAAGTAGATCATCGGAATGGCAGCAGTGTCTGTCAGAGCATCTTCAAAATTTCCACTACAAGTGGATTGACATTTAGTGAGTCAAAGTCCACATGGTGGTTGTTCGGATATGAGAACAGATACTCAGATTGTTGTATCAAGGCAAGATCAGGATCTACTCCGACTTCTGACTGGAAATGAGATCTGGAAGAAGGCATAGGAGTTGCCTTAAGGATATTGGGATCATGTTCATCCATTGGATACTTGGAACATTTGAGATTTCTTCCGCCATTGTTTTCCTGAAAAAAATAACAAGTATTGGATAGAATCCAATATGTTAGTCAATAAGCTCAAATCTTGTTTTTAGAAACCATTTTGATACACAGAGTATCAAGTACAAAATGATTGTACTTGGAAATTAGGGTAAATGATTAGGGTTTTTACCAGTTTCAAAATGAGAAAGTAAAAGAGGTAGGGATGAAATCGAGAGAAGTAAGTATTTGATATTGAACATATGTTTCCAAAAAAATGGAAATAATGTTTTTAGAAAATACTTTGAAAAATAAAAAATCATAAAAGCTTATCATGAAGAAGATGATAGTTTTGGAAGAAATGTTTCGTTTGATCTTTCTAGAACAAAATTTTATTTATTCAAACGTGTTTCTGTACGCAAAAAGAACAAGGAAAAGTAACACAAAGTTGTTTTGAAGTGCAGAAGAGTAAACGAAAAAAAGTGTGTTCTTGGTGTTCTTATTTTGAAAGAATTCTTACCTTTTGAGGGTATTATGTGCGTGTAAAATTGGAATTGGGAAATAATGGGTATTCATGGGTGAAGAGGAGAGAGAAAAAATAATGACAAGGACACGTCGCACGAATGTGATTGGACACGAGACAGTAACGGGCGTCGTGTGTCAAAAAAATGCGCGCCATGATCTTCCCTAGAGAATGACATCATTACAAAAACCGTCCTTACATTTTGTTTTAAAAATGTTTGAAACTTTATCAGCGTTTGAGAAATTGTATCACTGATATAACTCTTAGTGGTTCATTTTCGAAAAAGCTTTTAATCACTTGAAGAAGTTTGTGTTTCATTTTTGAAAAAATATTTTAATCATTTGAAGAAGTCAGTGATAGAGATGTCAAGAATCATATATGATTAACAAATAGCATTTGAGTCAAAGATTAAGTGATGAGTGGCAGTCACTAATGGTCAATCGCTGATGTAGTGCTTGATGCTTAAAGAACTACTCCTTAAGATTCAACATTCCAAGCTCGCTGATGAGAAAGTTGAATCTTGTCTCATCAAGAGGTTTGGTAAAAATATCAGCGAGTTGATAGTCAATAGGTATAAATGAAGTTTAATGTCTCCATTCATTACATGATCTCTAATAAAATGATTTCTGATTTCAATGTGTTTGGTCTTTGAGTATAACACGGGATTATTTGCAATTACAATGGCACTAGTGTTATCGCAATAGATAGGAATTCGTGATAACTCATAGTCTATAAGTTGATTTCTCATCCATAAGACCTGAGAACAACAACTACTAGAGGCTACATATTCAGCTTCAACTATTGATGTGGACATTGAGTTTTGTTTCTTGTTAGTTCAGCTCACCAACTTTCTACCTAGAAACTGACAGCCTCCAGTGGTGCTCTTTCTATCTAGTTTGCAACCTACGAAATCACTATCTGAGTAGGCAGTTAGATCGAATCCTGAGTCTTTTGGATACCAAAGACCTAAGTTGGGAGTTGGTCGGCGGATTATGTAACCCGAAAATCACAAATGAAATCCCATGCAAGTATACATGTAAAACCACTATTGTTTGAATAAGTAATAAAGTGGTACTAAGTACCAAGTATCGATCCCACAGAGACAATAAAACAAGCCATGATTCTTAAGTCAATCTTAAAAGGTGATTTCAGAAAGAGATTTGGAAGGAATGATCTTTGAGTGTTGTTAACAGTAGCTAACAGTAAATTAAAGTGCTTTAAACAGATTAAAAGAAAGCAAGGGTGCAAGATCCGGCTGGAGTTGTAAGCAACTAAATAATAGGACTGATGCTGCAGCATCTGCTGCAGCACTAGGTTCTCAACTTCACTATCGGTTTACAAAACCCTTTTGCAGTGTTCATATTAGAATAGGTTTACCGGCAGCGACTAATTAGGCAACCTAGCCGGTTCCGCACAGATATTATTATGATCCTCGTATAGTTTACAATCAATAAAGATTGAAAGGGTTTGTTACAACCCCTATAACACTTCAGTGTTCTGAAGAATATGCTAGCTTGCAAACAAGCCGCTCACCCAAGTGAAACAATGTACGTCACCTCATCAAGAAGCACTTGGTAGAAACTCAAAAACAAGGAGTGGTCTTTTGCCCAGACCTGGTCTTTGACATCTCTTCTTTTCTTGTGCCACTTTCGGTAATTGGCAGTCTCCTTCATCAGCTCCTTGATCAACTTTTCTTGTCTTTTTATCTTCCTTGTCAATACCAACTCTTTCTCCTCTAGCATCCTTTCAAACTCCTCCTTCTGTGAGGCCAGCTTCTCATCCCAATACTCCTCTTGGGCATCCAGCTTCTCATCCCAATACTCCTCTTGGTCATCCAGCTTCTCCACAACTTCTTTTGGTTCTCCTCCAGAATGCTAATCATCATTGTGAATGTTGCTGTCTCTACCCAGCCAGATGTTGCAGCACTGCCTGCAACATGCACTGGTTGCAGCACATCTTCATCATCACCATGTTTTCTCCTTTGGTTCCTCATGATCCTATTTATGGCCATAGTATCAATCACATCCTTCTTGTTTACGTACTCATCAGCATCAAAAGTTCTAGCTTTTGCCTTCTTTATCAACGCAATGATTAAGGCAAGATGCCATAATCCACCCTTAGTCTTCTCGGTGCAGGTTTTGATACTCTTCTTGATAACCTGTCCAACATCAAACTTTTGCCCTATTAAGATGGAGTATAGGAGCACACACCTTTCATATGGGATGTTGTGTCATGGGAAGTAGGCATCAATATGTATCTGATAAAGTGGCACCCCACATTGGCCTTTGCTGATAGGTCTGCAGACTCCAACTTTCTTGCTTCGCCTTTGTTGCTCCAAGATGCTCCCTTTCTGGCTATGGTCTCTAGTACTCTCTTTGCATCAGCAACACTGGCTCTCCTCATCAGTTTGTTATACACTGATACTTGTGGGGGAACAAGGCCAAAGATGCTATTGATGGCCTCTACTGAGTAGCAAACATCCATGCCTCTTACTGTGACAATGTCATTTGGTATCATATCAGCTTCAGCATAAAACTCTCTTACCCAATCAAGATTGTACTTTGGTGGAACCTTGCATAACAGTTCCCATCCCAAAGCTTGTATGGCTTCTTGGACAAAAGGATATTCAAGAATGATTCTGGGACTGAATCCTTTGTCCCGAAGCCCATCTTGATTCTTGAACTTCTCATACTTCCCCTTAGCTTCCTTGCATGTGAATCTTGTCAACCTCTCTTCATGGTCCTCTTCAACATCATCTTCTTCCACCATCTGCTGCTTTCCTTTCTCTTCTCTTGTCAACTTCTTGGTTGTTTTCCTCCCATAACCAATGCTCTTAGGTTTCTTCTTTGGTGTGTCTTTGGACTGAGTATCCTTGGCCTTTTTGTCATCCTTTTTGCCTTTCTTTTTCTCAACCTTCTCTGCTACTACAACTTCCTCTCCTTCTTTCTCATGCCTTTTTATCCATTCATCAATCTCTTCCTCAACATTGTCTTCCTTATCATCATCCATCTCCACAGCCTCCATTTCTTGTTCTTTGTCACCAAGAGCCTCATTGTCATCCCCTGAGTTTTCTGGAGTTCTCAGTTGTTCATTGAGAATGGGATCATTTCCCACTCCTTTGTGGACATTCACTGGGTTTTCAGGGATGATCACTGCTACTGCCTCATGCTACGACACCTGTGGCAGCACTGTGAGGCTTTCACTCCGTATATCATGGACCATGGTAGCATCCAACACAGAAACTGGGGAAATGTAAATAGGAATGTTGGTTTCTGGTGGTGGGTTGTTGGTGGTCTCAGGGTGTGTTTCAGTTTCTTGGCTTGGTGGTTGGTTCAGATCGAAGGCTTCATGGTGGGATGGTGATAAACTTGTGTTGAATGACTCAGTGGGTTCTTGAGCATCTTGAAGAAGTGGGTTTTGGGTTTGGCTTGTTTCCATAGTGATAGTAGTTTGGTTGATACCCTCCACACTAGGTTGATCACCAACTGTGGTAGTAGAAGGTTTTTCCACCACCACAGGGATCACAAACCTGTGTTAGGCTCTTCCAAAGGTTTGTTTGGAGAAGGTGATCGAGTGGAATCCCTGGAAGAGGTTTGGGTTTCTGGGTTTACCTTAGGTTCCACAGTTCTCTCGACTTTCTTCTTCGAACTTCCCTCCCTTACTTTCTTCAGGATCTTCTTCTTCTTAGCTTTAGGAGTTTCATCCTCCAAACCCTCTTTTGATCGTTTCGAACGTCGTAGCCCTTTCACCAAGTCATCATTCTTTGGTGATGGCATCGCCTTCTTCGAATATTTCTTCATGCTTCTTCGTTTGTTGTAGTGTTAAAACAAAGAAAAAGGAGAGAATATGGGGAAACATGGGTTAATGAATGAGAAGTGATAACCGAAAACATGGGTATCTGAGTATTTTTAATATTAGATTAAAAATATAACTTTACTTGTATATCGGGTCCCACATGGATCTGATGTTGTAGAAGATGATGCAGCATCATCTGATACTTCAGAATCTGCACAATCTCAAAAACTTTAAACATACGAAAATTAAACAAAAGGACATTATATATATATGTACAATTGGACTGTTTTTGGGGGCTCCCCAAAATCATGGATTCAGAGTGGTTGAAGTTGTACCACAGAAGAGGATCCTGTAGGTACAGTTGTGTTCAAAAAAGTTTTTACTCTTTGTCCATTAACTTTGAATGAGGTTGCATTGCTTAGATCAATGAGTTCTACAACTCCATATGGAAAAACATTCTTGATTTCAAAAGGTCCAATCCACTTTGACCTTAATTTTCTAGGGAAAAGTTTAAGTCTTGAGTTAAACAACAAAACCTTTTCACCAACTTTGAAATCCTTGTGCATAATCCTCTTGTCATGCCATCTTTTGGTTTTCTCCTTGTAGTTCTTGGCATTCTCATAGGATTGATTCCTAAGTTCTTCCAATTCATTGATTTGCAACTTTCTCCTTTCACCTGCATCATTAACACTCATGTTAAGTTCTTTAAGAGCCCAAAATGATTTGTGTTCAAGTTCTAATGGCAAGTGACAAGCTTTTCCAAAGATAAGCTTGTAAGGAGACATTCCAATTGGGGATTTATAGGCATCCCTATAAGCCCGAAGAGCATCATCTAGCTTAAATGACCAATCCTTTCTTGAAGGTTTGACCACTTTCTCTATAATACTCTTGATTTCCCTATTTGAGAATTCTGCTAAGCCATTTGTTTGTGGATGATAGGTTGTAGCAACTCTATGACTTATGTTGTATTTTTCCAAAACTCCTTTCATCATGTTGTTCACAAAATGGGTGCCTTCATCACTGATTATGGCTCTAGGGGTCCCAAATCTTGTGAATATGTTTCTGTGAAGGAATTTCACCACTGTCTTTGCATCATTACTATGGCAAGCTATTTCCTTTACCCATTTAGAGACATAATCCATGACTACCAAGATGTATTGACAGTTTCCAGATATGGGAAATGGTCCCATGAAGTCTATTCCCCATACATCAAATATTTCAACCTATAAAATGCCATTAAGGGGCATCTCATGTCTTTGGGAAATAGAACCAACTCTTTGACACTCATTACACTTTTTAACAAATTTATCAGCATCAATAAAAATTGTAGGCCAAAAGAATCCAGATTGGATGACTTTTGATGCAGTTTTTTGGCCACCAAAGTGTCCACCAAATGCAGTAGCATGACAGTGATGCAGCACTGCAGTTGTGTCCTCATGAGGTATACACCTCCTTAGGATTTGGTCAGCTCCTAGCTTAAACAGAAATGGATCATCCCAAAGGTAATTCTTTGCATCACTGAACAGTTTCTTTCTTTGGTTTATGTTATATTCAGGTGGAATGATCCCAGCAGCTAGGTAATTTGCAATGTTAGCAAACCATGGTGTTGTAGCATGCTGCAGCACCAGTAACTATTCATCAGGGAACTTTTCATTTATCTCAATTAAAGGTACCTTTCCTTTTTCTAATATGGACAAGTGATCAGCAACTAGGTCAAACTCTTGTAACAACAACACCCACCAAAATAATCTTGGCTTTGCATCTTTTTTAGAAATTAAGTACTTGATGGTTGCATGGTCAATGTGAACTGTAACCTTGGTCCCCATCAGATAAGATCTGAATTTTTCAAAGGCAAATACAACAGGCAATAATTCCTTCTCAGTGGTTATGTAGTTAACTTGTGCTTCATTTAGAGTTTTACTAGAGTAATAGATCAGGTGAAAAAATTTTCCTTTTTTTTGTCCCAAAACTGCACCAATTGCCCAATCACTTGCATCACACATGAGTTCAAATGGTTTTTTCCAATCATGTGTGATCACAATAGGTGCTGAAATCAAAGCTTGTTTCAAAATTTTGAAAGCTTCCCTACATTCACTGTTGAAATCAAAAGGTTGGTCATGTTGCAACAGTATACAGAGTGGCTTTGAAGTCTTTGAAAAATCTTTTATAAATCTTCTGTAAAAGCCAGCATGCCTAAGGAAACTTCTAATTCCTTTAACATTTGTAGGTTCTGGAAGTTTTTCAATGACTTATAGTTTTGCTTTGTCAACCTCTATCCCTCTATTTGAAATTAAATGTCCCAAAACAATACCTTCTTTGACCATGAAATGACATTTTTTCCAATTTAAAACCAAGTCAGTATCTTCACATCTTTTAAGGCTTTGTTCAAGGTTTTTCAAACATTGTTCATATGAAGATCCATAGACAGAAAATTCATCCATGAATATTTCCATAGAGGTTTCCAACATATCAGATAAAATGGACATCATGTATCTTTGGAATGCGGCAGGGGCATTGCATAGTTCAAAGGGCATTCTCCTAAAGGCAGAAATACCAAAAGGACAAGTAAAAGTGGTTTTCTCTTGATCCTCAGGTGCTATGGAAATCTGGTTGTAACCAGAATATCCATCTAGAAAACAGTAATACTCTTTACCAGCTAGTCTATCCAACATTTGGTCAATGAAAGGCAATGGGAAATGGTCCTTATGGGTTGCTTTGTTAAGCTTCCTATAATCCATACAGATTCTCCATCCTGACACAACCCTAGTTGGGATAAACTCATTCTTTTCATTCTCAACAACTTTCACACCTCCTTTCTTAGGGATACATTGGATAGGGCTTACCCAAGAACTACCAGCTATGGGGTAAATAATTCCAGCATCTAACCACTTGAGTATTTCTTTCTTGACTACTTATGTCATCACAGGGTTCAGTCTCCTTTGTGGCTCTACGGATCTGAAATCCTTTTCCTCTAAAATGATTTTGTGTTGACAGATTGATGGACTAATGACTTTTAAGTCAGAAATTGTCCAACATATGGTCTTGGTGTGGGCTTGATGCACTCTCACTAACTGCTCTTCATGTTTTGGATCAAAGGTTGCTGAAATGATCACAGGTAAATTGTTCTAAAAAAACATACTTAAGATGGGTAGGAAGTTGTTTTAGTTCAAGGTCTTGTGGTGCTTCAATTGATGGTAAGAGGTTCTCTCTTGTATTCTCTTCCAACAGCTCGTATTCTGCCACATGTTGCAGCACAGGCAGTAGCATATCATCACAGTGATTGCTATCATTCAAATCATCATCATCATATTCCTCGTCTAAGGCATCCACATTTAAGTCATAATCATTATGCTCATCATCCTCTAACTCATCATCTTCTAGGTCATCATCTACCTTTTCACCTAGAATTTCTTCTAAGGTCTCTTCTTGACACCAAGATTCTACAAAGCTTAGGACAGAACATTCTTCCACTTCATCAGGGTATTTCATGGAAGTAAAGACATTGAAGGCGACATTTTGGTCTTGAACTCTCATAGTCAACCCTCCTTTTTGGACATCTATGATGGTTCTACCAGTGGCTAAAAATGGCCTTCCTAACATAATAGGAGTTTCTTTGTTAGCCTCAAAGTCTAGAATGATGAAATCAACAGGAAATATGAATTTGTCTACTTGTACCAAAACATCCTCTATCCTTTCCTTAGGATAAGCTATGGATTTGTCAGCTAACTGCAAGGTCACAGTGGTAGGTCTAGCCTCTCCTATTCCTAGTGTGTTGAAAACAGACAAAGGCATAAGATTGATGCTAGCACCTAGGTCACATAATGCTTTCCCAGCCTCTTTTCCTCCTATATAACAGGGTATTGTAAAACAACCTGGATCTTTATGCTTAGGGGGCAGTATGTTGATCAAAAGTGCACTACAACCTTCAGTCAATGACACAGTCTCATATTCAGTTAGTTTCTTTTTCTTGCTCAATATGTCCTTAAGGAACTTGGCATAAGTAGGCATGCTCTCAATTACTTCAACCAAGGGGATGTTGATATGCAATTTCTTGAACACATCTAGAAACTTTTTGAATTGTAACTCCTATTTTTGATTCCTTAACCTATGGGGTATGAAATGTAAGGGGGTACTTGTGTGACCACGGCCTTCTTAGGCTTAGAGGTGGATTGGACAGTAGGCATTACTTGCTCACTTACTGTTTTTGGTTTTTCAGTTCTGTTAGTTGGTGCTGCAGCACTGGCTGTAGCATCAACTACAGTTGACTTGTCTTTCTTGTTATCATCAGGGAATAACAAGGGAATTTCATATCTATCAGGTATCAACACAGATTCAGAAGATGATGTGCGTTCAAGAGGTGTAACAGTAGTAGGGGGTACCACTATAACACTCTTTTCCTTATCTATGTCACTAATAGTCTTAGGTTCGTTTTGGGTAGTCTCAACTAAGTCTTTTCCACTACTAAGGGATACAGCCTTCACATGTTCCTTGGTTGTATTCTTGGGAGTCTCAGTATCACTAGGCAAGATTCCAACAGGTCTGTTTTTCAATTCCAATGCAATTTGTCCAATCTGTGTTTCCAAAGTCCTTAAAGCAGTATTTTGGTGATTGATTACGGAATTGGTGTGATTTATAAAACCTTTCAACAATGTTTTCAAAGAAACAGAAGAATCCACATTTTGACTTGGTTTACTTTGAAAAGGTTGTTGACTTTGTTGAAAATGACCTTAAGAATTACTTGGTTGGTTTTGAAAATTTGAAGTTCTTTGTTCTTTTGCAATAGGTGGATTCAAACAAGGACTATTCCAAGAAAAATTGGGATGGCTTCTCCAATTTGAGTTATAGTTGTTTGAATACTGGCCATTCCTATTATGCACATAGTTTACAGATTCTGAGTTCTGGCTACATTGGTCATAGGTATGTCCTTCACCACAAACTACACATTGTGCGGGCAAAGTTTGTTCATGAACAGATGCTGTAGCAATAGTATTCACATTAGTGGCAGCAGACATGTTTTTAATCATGTTGGCCGTTGATGTGAGTTGTGCAGTAAGTGCAGTATAAGGATCTATTTCATGAATTCCTGCAGTTTTTCTGGGTACTAGTGTACGTGGATTAGACCAATAACCATTGTTGCTAGAAATCTTTTCCAAAATCTCATAACCATCATTATAGGTACTAGAGGTGAAGGCTCCTCTTGCTGTAGCATCGAGCATCTGTTTAGCAGTGGTATTTAAATCATTGTAGAATATCTCTTGATGTATGCAGTAGGGTATGCCATGGTGAGGGCATTTCCTTAACAACTACTTAAACCTTTCCCAAGCATCCGGAATAGCTTCATCGTTCATTTGTCTAAACATTCTTATCTCATTTCTGGACTTAGCATTCAGTGTTGGTGGAAAATATTTTTTTTAAAATCTTTCAGCCATGTCATTCCATGCTTCAATAGAATTAGGCTGCAATGAATTATACCATGATCTTGCTCTATCTCTGAGTGAAAAAGGAAATAACTTCAGCCGTAAGGCTTCATCAGTTACTCCACTGAGTTGGAAAGAATTAGTGATTTCCATAACAGTTTTCAGATGCAAATAAGGATCTTCAGATGGCATGCCACTGAACTGTCCACCTGATTGTAACATGTTAAACATTACAGGTTTCAGTTCAAAATAGGCACACTCAATCTGTGGTCTAACTATGTCTGCATGCAATTGATCAAACATAGGCATAGCATAGTCCATGATTCTTCCAGTTTTAGAATTTGCAATATTAATGATGTCTTGGGGCACAAGTCGTGGCCCTGGCCCAAATTCTTCTTATGCCATTTCAGGTGTTTCAAGAACGGGTGACAGATTTCTTTGAAGTCTTCTCCTTCTTCGAAAAGTTCTTTCAATATCAGGGTCCAAATCAAGGATGTCACCGTGAAACAAACGTGGCATGCAACCAAAATCAGTAACAAAAAGTGATTAGAAAAATCAGAATTTAAAAATGACTCAAAGAAAAAATTTGTTTTGGCTTGTCCCCGGCAACGGCACCAAAAACTTGGTCGGCGGATTATGTAACCCAAAAATCACAAATGGAATCCCATGCAAGTATACATGTAAAACCACTATCGTTTGAACAAGTAATAATGTGGTACTAAGTACCAAGTATCGATCCCACAGAGACAGTAAAACAAGTTGTGGTTTTTAAGTCAATCTTAAAAGGTGATTTCAGAAAGAGATTTGGAAGGAATGATCTTTGAGTATTGTTAACAGTATATTAAAGTGCTTTAAACAGATTAAAAGAAAGCAAGGGTGCAAGATCCGGCTGGAGTTGTAAGCAACTAAATAATAGGACTGATACTGTAGCAGATGTTGCAGCACTAAGTTCTCAACTTCACTATCGGTTCATAAAACCCTTTTGCAAGGTTCATATAAGAATAGGTTTACCGGCAGCGACTAATTAGGCGACCCAACCGGTTCCGCACAGATATTATTATGATCCCCCTATAGTTTACAATCAATAAAGATTGAAGGGGTTTGTTACAACCCCTATAACACTTCACTGTTCTGAAGAATATGCTAGCTTACAAACAAGCCGCTCAACCAAGTGAAACAATGTACGTCACCTCATCAAGAAGCATTTGGTCGAAACTCAGAAACAAGGAGTGAATAGGGAAATTGATAGCTAGTAGCAAAACATTAATCCATACTCCATAGTTACATAGGTTTTTATCTCCCAACCATCACTTACACCCAAGTTAGGGACTTACCCCATCATCGCTTGACACATGGTGTGCAACATTATTGGAAAGATAAAGAGCAAATGCATGAAAGTAAATGATTGGAATTAGACAACATAATTGTAAAGAACAAAAATGTAAAGCAGAAATGTAAAGTCGAATTGTAAACTACAAGGAAATGTAAAAGGTGTTGTGAACGGTGTTGTGACACTGAACAGTAGCGTACTTGAATTAAAGACTTAATATTAAAAAGCTTAAAGTAATGAGTTGAGATAGCTATGTGAGCTATCCAACCGGTGGTACCTAACACATTGAGATCTAGCACACTTAACTATTGAAGAGAGCTTCACTATTTATACAAAGAGAAGCTCCTAACTTGGCTACTAAGAAAGCATAATTAAAGGAATAAAAGTACAAAATACATGGTCCCTAGGAATCAAGTGTCAATTAGAGTACAATTAGCATCTTTTAAGGTAACAGGAATATGTCAAGAGAGCATATATGCTCTGCCATTGTTCTTCCTCCACCGAATATCTTCAAGTTATCTTCAAAGAGCTTAGTTTCACTAACCAAAAAGATTATGAAGTTTAGTCCATGACTGCAGTCCTCATGCTATGACTCCTGCTACAGTATCATTCATCAGTAAGTTAACATAAAAGCACATAAGTAAGGTCAATTTCCACCACTTAGCTCCCAACTCAACAAATGGTAAAATTAAGAATAAAAGACTCAAATATTGTGATTTGGGAAATTAAAATGCTAGAAAATCCTACTAAAAAGTGATGGAAAATGTGATAAGTTATCCACTCATCAGGAGTACCCTTTAGATATCTGAAAATTCGCTTAACAACGATCAGATATTCTTTGGGTTCTGATTGATATCATGCACATAAGCAAGTAGAGTACATGATATCAGGTCGACTTGCAGTTAGATATAACAAAGAGCCGATCATTCCTCTATAGGTCATGACATTAACAAGTTTCTCATTAGGGTATTTGTTTAATGGCAAAGGAGGGGACATAGGAGTTTTCATAGATGAGCTTTGGTTTATCTTTAACATACTTACCTTGGTGAATGAATATACCTTTATCCATTTGCTTAATCTGAAGACCAAGAAAATATGTAAGTTCACCCACCGTACTCATTTTATACTCATTCTTCATGCGTTCAGTAAACCGAGTACACAATGATGAGTTAGTAGATCCAAATATAATGTCATCACCATATATTTGAACGAGTATGATATGACCTTTAACTCTTCTGAAAAACTAAGTGTTGTCTATTTTTCCACGTTCAAAATTTTCAGAGATAAGATAAGAAGATAAAGTATCATACCAAGCACGAGGGGATTGTTTTAATCCGTAGAGAGCCTTATCCAGTTTATAAACATAATATGGATGCGTAAGGTCTAAGAACCCTGGGGTTGCTCAACAAAGACTTCTTCATTCAACTTTCCATTTAAGAATGTTGACTTGACATCCATTTGATATACTTTGAAGTCTTTGTGAACTACATAGGATAGGAATAGTCAAATTGCTTCAAGTCTGGCCATAGGGGCGAAGGTTTCATCATAGTCTATACCTTCCTCTTGTTTGTATCTCTGAGCAACAAGTCGAGCCTTGTTACGAGTTACAGTCCCATGTTCGTCTAATTTGTTTAGATACACCCATTTGGTGCCAATAACAGTTTTGTCGGATGGTCTGGGAAAGAGATTCCAAACTTTGTTTCTTTCAAACCCAGTCAGATCTTCTTGCATGGAGCTGACCCAGGTTGGATCTCTAAGGGCATCATCATTTCTTTTGGGTTCAACAAAAGATATGAAGTTCACAAAAAGATAAATATTACCTGACCCATTTTGATTCTGAATACCTGAGTTTGGATCACCAAGTATTTGTTCTATTGGGTGATTTCTTGTCCATATTTGGGCAGGAATTTGAGATTCCAATTATGAGGTTATAATTGGAAGTGTTGAGGATGAGGTTTCAGTTGTTGTGTTATCGGGTATTATTTGTTGAGGTTCAAAAGGAACTTGATTTACTATTTATTGAACAGACGTTGATGGGTTTTTGTTGTTTGAAGATTCAGATGGGAGTATTCTATTGATGGGAGTAGCTGATATCCATGAAGAGGATTCAGTTTCGCTTGTTTCGATGCAAGGAATGACATTAGTGTCATTTTCAGCATTGTGTGAATCATCTTGATGATTAGGGAAGAATGATGTATCAAATTCTTCAAGGTGAGAAGACATCCAGTGATTTAATTCCTCATTTTCAAGAAGGGTTCTTGAATTTGTTGAGCGAGATTCATCAAAGGTGACATGAATGGTTTCTTCTAAGGTTTGTCTTCTTCTATTGAAGACTCTGAAGGCTTTGGATACTGAGGAGTATCCTAGAAAGATTCCATCATCACCTTTGGGGTCAAACTTTCCCAGATTGTCTTTGTTGTATAGAATGTAGCATTAACAACCAAAAATATGAAGAAAACTGATAGTTGGCTTCTTTCCATGAAAAAGTTCGTACGTCGTCATCTTGAATCTTTTCACGGTCAACGACCGATTTTGAGTGAAACATGCAGTGTTGAAAACTTCCGCCCAGAATTGAGTAGGTAGATGTGACTCGTTGAGCATTGATCGAGCAGCCGCGATGATGGTTCGATTTCTTCTTTCAGCAACTCCGTTTTGCTGTGGTGTTCTTACAGCTGAAAAGTTCTAAGATATACCCTTACTCTTAATGAAGTTATCAAGAGAACTATTTTTGAATTCAGTTACGTGATCACTCCTTATTGAGCGAACTGTCATATTGTTTAGAATTTCCATGTTTCTAACATATGAAATTATCTGATCTGGAGTATTACTCTTAGATCTGAGAAATAATACCCAGATGTAACGTGAGTACTCATCTACAATGACCATAGTGTATTTCTTTCCAGCAATGGATTGTATATTGACAGGTCCAAATAAATCCTTATGTATGAGATGAAGAGGAGATGTTACTGATGACACTTGCTTTGATTTGAAACTAGCTTTGGTTCGCTTTCCTTTTTCACACGTTGAACAGAGAGATTCCTTAGCGTATAAGTGTTAAGGTAAGCCTTTGACCAGATCAAGCTTTGAGAGGGTGTTAAGTGACTTGAAGTTGAGATGAGAGATCCTCTTGTGCCATAACCAATTGACATTTGAGGAAGCTTTTTACAGAAAACAAATGTTCTCAATGTTCGAGGAATCCATGTTGATTGCATAGACATTTTCCATGCGATAACCACTGAGAGCAAGGTTTCCTTCTTTGTCAGTAACAGAGGATGCTTTCTTAGTAAAGCACACTTTATAGTCTTTGTCACATAGCTGACTGGTGCTAAGAAGATTGTGCTTCGGTCCTTCTACGTAGGCGACTATTCTGAAGGTAGTTGGAGCATTTGTGAGTACGCCAAACCCTCTGGTGTATCCTTTTCCTTTTCCACCAAAGGTCACTGAGGGACCTTTCTCTTCCTTGTATTCAGAGAACAGGAACTTTTGGTCAGTCATGTGTCGAGAGCATCCACTATCAAGATACCAGATACCCTTCTAGTCATACAATCATAAGGAAGATTAAGTTTGAATTGGTACCCACTTTACAATGGGTCCACAAGTGTTAGTTGGGACGTAGGACTTTGCAATCTTTACAACATATGATGATTCAGTTGTAGTGTTGTTCTTCACTTTGGTTAATTTCTTAACCTTAGTGGTGTTTTTCACTTTGGATGATGTTTCATCCTTGGTGACCTTTGTCTTGGTGGCATTCATCTTCACTCTAGCTAATTTCTCAGCTTTGGTGGTTGTGGGACATTACTAGCAATATGGTTGGTAAGTCCATAGTGATAGCATTTCCTATAGCTGAAAGTAGTTTTAGGACCAAAAGCATAAGCAATAGAAAGCTTTAAGTGAGCGAGGCCAACTCCAAGAATGCCCTTAACCTTAGATTTCGAAGGAACATTTAGTTCTTCAGGTTTCTTTGGCTTAATATCAGCCTTTGTCGTTAGAGTAGATCTCTGAATGTGTCCAGAGGTCATACCTTTGAGAAATGAAGGTTGACTAGCTGATGGCTTAGAAAATATTTTCTTCAGCTTTGGTACCTTGGTACCCTTCTAAGGAACATTTGAGATGGATTTTCCTTTCTCCAAAAGTTTAGAGCTCTTGAGAGTTTCCTTAGGGATAGTAGCAGAATAAGAAACGTGCTGAGGTGAGGAGGTGACAGGAATAGAAGAGACAAACATTCCAAACTTAAGCATGGAACGATCTCTGTTAGGTTCATCCTTTTCAAAATCAAGACCAAGACCAGTTTATTTTGAACACGGATCTGAGCACTGATTATCTCAGTGATCTTAGTTGAGGATTTACATTATCCTTCGACGGTAGCCTTCTCAGCTTTTAGATCAGCGATAGCTTGTTCGCGTTCAATGTTGATTAGTTCATTTACATATACTTGATCCTTTAAACTTTCTTCTATTTTAGAGAGTTCTTGGATTTTTAATTGGCACATTTTAAGTTGTTCGTTTAGATCTAAATTTTGTTGTTCAACTTGATATTTACTATTTAAGGCGTTATATAAATCAACAGTCAGATAATCAATAGCACGACGTCTATCAGCTTCGGTAAGAACCAGATCAGAAAGGATTGATACCTGATTAGTAGTAGTAGTAGAAGAAGAAGAAGAAGAAGAAGAAGAAGAAGAAGAGGAAGAAGTGTCAGTGTTTTCTTCCTTTACTTATGAGATGTTGGCCATCAGACATATGTTGGCCACTTCTTCTTCAACAGAGTCTGCTTCTTCCTCAGATTCAGCCCAATCATGTTCTTCAGCGATTAGACCTTTACCTTTTTGCTTGAAGTTTTTGAACTTTTGATATTTTTCTTTCAGTTTCAGGTATTTATCATCTCTGAGTTTTAAGGATAAAGAAGGCTTGGATACATTCTTTGACCTACGTTCACTTGCAAAATGTCTTTTCTTTTCACAGTTACAGCAAGTAGCAGTTGCCTTGTCAACAAGAGTTGATTTTGGCTTGTGAATGATAGCAAGAGTTTTATTTCTTCTGAAATTACTCTTTCTTGCAAATCTCTTGAAGGAGTTTGTCAAGAGTGCTAGGGATTTATCAAACTCTGAGAGATCAGTGTCAGATAAATAATCTGAGTTAGATTCTAACTTAGTGATATTGACAGAAGTTCGCTGAGATAGAGTCATCTCTGAAGATACTAAGTCAACAGGTGTGCTTTTGGAATCTTTTGAATCTTTTACAAGATTCTTCTTTAGTTGACAAGATTGCTCATGATTGAGCAAAATGCCATAAATAGTGCTTAAAGAAAGATGTTTGAGATCTTTTGATTGGGAGACACATTGAACAATTGTCCCAGCTTTCAGGAAGACATTCCAAGAATTTTTTTCAGAGTCTCGGAGTTAGAATATGTCCTACCAACATTCCTTAAATCAATTAATTAGCAATTAAAGCGTTGGTGTACTTCAAACAGAGATTCATTCTTACCACAAATGAAGCTTTCGTATTGTCTTACCAGATTTATCTTTCTGGATTCTTGTACTTCAGATGTACCTTCATATTGAACACATATAGTGACCCACATGGCATTAGAAGTTTTAAGGTCCATAACAGAGTGATACACCTTATCAGAAAGTGCCATAAAGATTGGTTCTAGCTCTAGCATCTAGAGCCACTTTCTTTTTGTCTTCACTAGTCCATTGATGAACTTCCTTGCTTACTTCTCTCTCAGGGATTGTTGCGGTTGTGGCAGTGGCAGGAACAATATATGCGATGATGAATGGAACAAATGGTCCATTTTCAACGTAGTGAGGTATAGTCAGGTCTGCACCTTCTAGAAAGAGAATCATTCAACTTTTCCAAAGAGAAACATTATCTTTGTTAAATTGAGGAGATTTTGCAAGAGAACCATTATCGTAATAGTTTGTATTTGTAATGATGAAATTACCTCCAGGCACAAAATATTAATATAGCAAAACATAATGAATTTGATATAGTGAAACAAAATATTAATATAGTGAAACCTGATGAAACATAAAATGTTAATATAGTGAAACCTGATTAAACATAAAATGTTAATATAGTGAAACCTGATGAAACAGATTTGATATAGTGAAACATAATGGAAAAGTAATGAAACAAAATATTTATATAGTGAAATCCAATATAATGAAACAAAATATTAATATAGTGAAACAAAATATTAATATAGTGAAACCTGATGAAACTAAACCCTAAACCCTAAATATTAATATAGTGAAACCTGATGAAACAGCTTTGATATAGTGAAACATATTTGATATAGTGAAACATAATGAAAAGGTAATGAAACAATAATGGTAATGAAACTTAATTGGGTTTTTACATACTGCATATTGATGAACAGGTAATAAAAAAGGTAGACTTGATATATTGTTATTATCTTTTATTAATAAATTAATAAATTAATTAATTTATTACCATATATAATTATTATCTTCTATTAATAATTAGTTAATTTATTACCATATTTTATCTTTGTTGCCAAATTTGAAACACAAAAGAAAAAGACACATTTACCCTTTTGACATATTATTATTATTATCTTTTATTAATAAATTAATTAATTTATTACCATATATAATTCAAATGAATCTTAACCTTTGATTAAAAAGATCAATGGTTGAAATTTGGTTTCCTAAGTTTCCAATGAAATTTGGTTTCCAATTGAAACCACCCCTATATATATATATATATATATGGGAAGGTATACATTTTGTGAAAAATGCGAGAAGTGTGATATAATAATATGATACACAAGCTTAATCATATACTCCATGATTAAACACACCGAGAGGCCATGTAATCATATATGATATCACACTTTTCGCCTTCTCGCAAAATGTTTAACTTCTCGCATGATCCTTCATCTATATACCTATATATATACCTATATATATATATATATATATATACCTATATATATATACCTATATATATATATACCTATATATATATATATATATATATATAGGCGAAGGATCGTGTGAGAAGTTGAGGTTAACGTGAGAAGCCTGAGAAGTGGATCTAAACCATTGATCACTTTTAATCAAATGTCCTCCCATGAATTGCATCTTAGAAAGGAATTGATCCGGTACATCTTATCTCGGTGCATCCCATCCAACGGTTGATAGTCACTTTTCACGCTTCTCACATTAACGTCACCTTCTCACCGGAACCCAACCATATATATAGGGTCAGGTTCAGTGGAAAACCTAAAAAAAACTGAAACACTCTTATAGTCTTTCATCTGGACGGTATGCACTTGTTCTTACAAGTAATTTGTAACATGCACATGTGCATCATAAAAACCAAAAAGAAACTTAATTACTTGTATGCACAAGTGTATACCGTCCAAATCAAGGGCTATCAGGGTGTTCTTCAATTTTCCTTTATTTATTTTTTTTGAGGTTTTCCCTTGAACCCCTCTCTCTCTCTCTCTCTATCTCTATCTCTATCTATCTATAAATATATATATATATATATATATAGAGAGAGAGAGAGAGAGAGAGAGAAGAGATCAAAACCACTCTAATTTTGCAAACTATGGAAACCGTCGATTTAATTGGTTAAGTTAATGAAATTTGTTCATGAAACAGTTTAATTTGATGAAATTATGTCATATAATTCGTTTGTTGATGAAATTGTTTCATATATTTGTGTTTTTTATATAAAAATGAAATTGTTTCATATATTTTCTCATTTTGATGAAATGCATTTTCTCATTCTGATGGAACTTTTTCATTTTTACGTAAAAAACATAAATATATGAAACAATTTCATCAAGAAAAGAATTATATAAAACAATTTTTCAAATTTTTCAAATTCATGAAACAATTTCATTAAAACTTAACCAATGAAATCGACGGTTTCCATGGTTTTCAAAATTAAGGTAGTTTCCAAATGAATATATATATATATATATATATATAGGGTCGGGTTCACGTGAGACCAACATGTTTTCGTGAGACCCGTGAGACCATGAATTTACACTTGAAACTTCACAGCATTTTGCTGTGAAGGAAAAAAATCCAAACCTTCACAGTGTTTTGCTGTGAAGGTTTTCACCTTCACAGCGTTTTGCTGTGAAGTTTCAAGTGTAAAATCATGGTCTCACGGGTCTCACAAAAACATGTTGGTCTCACGTGATCCCAAGTCTATATATATATATATATATAGGGGTGGTTTCAATTGGAAACCATATTAGACTGGAAACTTTGGAAACCGTCAGTTTCATTGGTTAAATTAATGAAATTGGTTCATAAAGTTGTTTCATATAATTCTTTTGTTAATGAAATTGTTTCATATATTTGTGTTTTTATTGTAGTTTCATCTATTTTTCTCATTCCGATGAAATTGTTTCATCTATTTTCGCAGTCTTATAAACTTTTTCATTTTTACATACAAAACACAAATATATGCAACGATTTCATCAATAAAAGAATTATATGAAACAATTTCATCAAATTAAACAATTTCATGAAACAATTTCATTAACTTAACCAATGAAATTGAGGGTTTCCACGGTTTTCAAAATTAGAGTGGTTTCCATTTGATTGCTCCCCTATATATATATATATATATATATATATATATATATATAGAGAGAGAGAGAGAGAGAGAGAGAGAGAATTATGGATTTGGTCCATGTGGTTTTGTGATTTCTTTGACCATGGTCCTCATTCTATGTTTATTGTGGATTTGGTCCTTGTGGTATTCAATTTGTCTTGGCCATGGTCCTTCTGACTAACATCTCCGTTAACTTCGTTAAATCAAGGACCATTTTCGCCATTTGCCATTTTTTTGTCCTTTTACGATAAGAAGAAAAAAAAACAGTACTTTTATACACACACATATAAAGATATAAAAATAAATAAAATAGAATATTATTGTATGATTTGATTCTTTAACTTTTTTAAAATATTAACTATATTAATATGATTTAATTTTATTATTAAATTATAGCATAAATAATGGAAATACTTTAATTTATAAAATTACTGGATATTTGTTGACTTTTATATATTAGGCTAATATAAAATTTGTCAAAGATTATATTTCAAAAAGGGGGTAGGTGAGGCCAATTACACGTCTACCTATTATTTTTCTCCTCTTATACATTTACATCAAATTTTATTTTTTACATTTTCAATATAGTTTGATTTGATTCGAACATTTAAAAAAAAGGAGGAAGAAGGTACATATAACATTTGTGATAGCATTACCCTTATAAAAAAGATTGAAGAGAAAGGACTATAACATGTACGGCGGTGAGAAAATGTGTAAGTTGTCGTTATCGGTTCAATAATTATAAACATTCAATCGATCGATGGAATGAATAGAATTCTCTAACATTCGTGACAACTATGGTTTATTTTATATTTACCAAAAATGTACAATGATGAATATATCATTTGATTTAATTTTATATTTTAAAAAATAAAATTCAGTCTAATAAAGAAAAAGAAAATATCACCTGTAGCTTTTGTCCTTGTCAAATAGGAAAATTGAATTGAAAATAAACTAACTTTGAACTTGGACTTCCGAGCTAAATGCAAGGAATTTAAATTCCACTATATGCGGAATTGGACTTCCGAACTAAATTTCGAAAAATGAACTAAGCGCATATATGTAATTTGGTCAATTTCCAAATCTTTAAGATCTCACCAGATTCCAACCAACCAAATACTACGATAAAGTTCGCTAAATATTGAATCCCAATACAAGATATCCATCCTAAACAATCTAGGTTTTTCATCATCCCCCATCATCAGGGACGAACCGGGAAATTTTTTCATACAGTAGCACCATATAATATAGATTTTTTTTTTACAAAAAGACGGTTTTAATCGATGTGTCTTCATCTTTTTATCGACGTTCAATATTAGCTGATATTTTTTAGCCTAATTCCATGATTTCGAGAGATTTTTAAAGTTTTTTTGCTTGATTTCGAGGTATTTTTAAGTTTTTGTTATCGATTTCCATTATTTATGCTATATTTATGCTATTAAATCGTATTAATATAGTTAATCTTTTAAGAAAGTTAAACAATCAAATCATACAATAATATTCTATTTTATTTATTTTGATATCATTATATGTGTGTGTATAAAAGTATTGTTTTTTTCTTATCGTAAAAGGACAAAAAATGGCAAATGGCGAAAATGGTCCGGAGATGTTAGTCAGAAGGACCATGGCCAAAACAAATTGAATACCACAAGGACCAAATCCACAATAAACATAGAATGAGGACCATGGTCAAAGAAATCATAAAACCACAGGACCAACATATATATATATATATATATGTTAAAGGGAAAAACAAATGAAACAACAATAAGAAGAGAATAACAATAAGACAGAGAGAAGAAATCTATATTTCTCATTAATCATAAGCCCTTTAAATAGGGAGGAGTTACAAGTAGATAGTTAGGAGATATTTCAGTTCTAATCTAACTCTGATATATTTATCTCTATCTCTATCTCTATCGTCATCCTTTAGACGATGGCACACTTATCCTACAACACTCCCCCTTGTGCCGAGTTAAAGGAGTGGTGGTGCACAGTTGTTGCCTCGTTAAAACCTTACGCCAAAATAAAACCCAGTGGGAAAAAATAAAAATATGACGAAGGAAAGAGTACAACGCACCAGCTTATTTGCAATACATAGACTTATCCTTCAGTCTAGTTTTCTCTTAGATTCATACTTTAATCTTGAGAGTTAAGAAAACATGATGGTATATAAACAGTTGCCTCACTAAAACCTTACACCAAGGAACAAAACCCAATGGGAAAAATAAAACCTTGGTTGAAGGAAAGAGCACAACATACCAATATCACAAATATAGTAGACTCCCCCTTTTGTCTACTACTCCCCCTGATTCGTGCATTAACCAAGGGAATTTGGAAAACATTTTCATTTACTTTCTACACGTTTCTCAATATATGGTTTTAGGTAATGACTTGGTAAAATATGTCACATTCCTTTGACACCTTACTTGATTCACTTGAATCTAAAGGAGAGTCTTTTATTGCTGATTGTATAGAAACTTAAGCAGAATATGCTTTGTGTTATTACCCCTGATGTATCTTATGTTCATTTCTTCGATACATGATACATTATTTCCATATATGCAAGTAGGATACTGGTTGAACCCAAAATTACTAACTCCTATAATATATGTAATGATAGTCCTTAATCATATACATTATTTTATTATCTCATGGAGAGTAATATTCTTGGATTAATTCAAGGAGGTAGTTACAAAGGATCGCTTAGTTTACTTCCATGCAATCGACGTGTTCCTTGTGGTAATTCTTTATTCAGTTTGGGAACATCATTTGTATGGGTCAAACAAATACCTAATATCAGCAAACACATACCAAGACATTATTTGGTGTTTTTCTATAAGAGCTAGCTAGTACTTTTGCTGCTTACATTCTAAGTAGGTATTGAAGTTCCATTATCAATCCCATTTTTCTTTCTATAGGGAAAGTATAAACCATGTCAATGGTTCCAAAAGATTAATTTAATATCATTCCAATGATTTTGCGTTGGCACTGAGCTAAATCTAGCTAACAAGTTCACTGAGAAATACAATATATGGTCAAGTGTATTATGTTAAGTACGATAATGCGCATATTGTACTTAGATAGGGAATTCCATCTCCCAGCATCTTTCGTCATCATCCTTTAGACGAAATGGATCTTTCCTTATATCCGACACTTCGACCGATCATGGGAGTGCTAACCGGATGCGCTTTGTCCATATTAAATTGCCTGATTATTTTCTGGACATATGCGATCGGTGAATTAATATTTCACAAACTCGGTGTCCTAGCTCAAATATCTAGACAAAACCAAGTTTTCCCAAGATCTTTCCTCTCAAAATCAGATTTCAAGTAGCTTGTGGTTCCTCTCATTTCATCAAGAGTGCCTATTATGTTCATAACATTGACATATAGAGCTACTTTGAAAATCTGGAACTTGTTTTCCATAATAAATAAGCAAGAGAACATTTCATCGTTCTTATATATCCTTTCCCAATCAATATTCCATTAGGCGGGTATACCACATTCACTTATATTGTTTTAATCTATAAAGTGGGCGTTTCAATTTATTGCAAACGCATTTCGTGGTTTAGAGTTGCTTGATTTTGGTAATGTAATATCATCAAGCACTTTTATATATCTCTAAATCTAGATTCCCGTAGAGATATGTGGTAACCACATTCATGAGCTGCATTTCCAGTCCTTCGGAAACTACTAGGCTAGTAAATTATACGGATGTCATAACATCCATCATGAGAGAGTAAGTCTCCTCGTGGTCAATCCAGGGCGTTGTGAGAAACCTTGCGCCAAAGGAGAGTCTCATACATTATGACTTAATTATTCTCATTACGCTTTAGGACAAATGATTTATCTATGTCTTACAGGCTTTACACTTGGTGGGTTAGCACTACCAAACCAAATACCTGTTCATTTGTCAAATAATATGATTCTCCTGGATTGCTTATTTAGGTCAGTTTGCTCTTTGTTGATATTTTCCAACTGAGCATGGTTCGATGTCAATGTGCTCTATCACCTCATAAACAATAATATATGCGAAATATATCATCAATAATTATATATGATCTGTCCATCGACTCATATGTGCTCTCATAGTTCATTTGAGATTAATATTCATCTCTAGAATCAATATTAACTTCGGAGCGTCCTCCAGTGATGATTCATAGACATAGTTTAATCAGAGACAATCTCATGAGAGGTTTATGTATTGATGACAAATAGTTGTGCCTTACTCTTCTCTTCCTTTAGATGAGTATCTACCGAACCAAGTAGCTTCCCCCATTTCCGTTTGGGAGCTACGACCTCAACCACACCTCCACTATGTGTGATTGCAACGCACTTTCCAATGGCGTTGTGCCCCTGTTGGGGACTTTTTAACCTTGCAAGTATATTTGCAGCTCGTATATGTGATCTTGTCACTTTTGGAATATTAAACGTATCAGGTATCGAGTCTGATTCGTTTGACTTCAACATTACATTGTGAAGTTTTGGGGATCGAAATGAGACAGAGTGGGAATATTCAATGACACTTCCTGTCGTTCCCATGGAAAATCCTTTTTCCTATCTCCCCCTAACGACGGGAAGACTGTCTCATGAAAGTGACAACCCGTAAATCTAGCGGTAAAGAGATCACTAGTCAAATATTATAATTAGCGGATAATTGTTGGGGATTCATATCCAACATATACCAAATCGTCTTTAAGGACCCATTTTGATGCGTTGTGGGGGCGCAATTGGCACATATAATCAAACATGCGTAGATGTAAAGTATCAGGCTTATATCCAGTTACCAACTGGTACGCATGAGCAAGTAGTGGGTCTAAAAACGAAAAAAAAACTGCATATAATAATTGCATAACCCCAGGTAGATGTGGGTAAATTGGTGCGCATTACTAATACCCTAGATGTCATCATATTCTTTTGATAACAACTTCTATGAGACCATTTTATATATACAGATGGGGTATAGGAAACTTTACATTGATCCTAATACATATGCAATTAACATCAAATCCTTATGATGTAAATTATCCAGCATTCAAAGTCATGTAGACTTGATGAAATAATCAGGGTGGTGAGACCTTAAACGTATAGTTAGTGCTAGGAGTGCAGTATTTCATGTGGACAATAATACGACATGTGTTCATCGTATCGAAACCAGAACCATAAAGTACTTTAATGGCCCGCATTCTGGATGTTTATGTCCATAAATATCACCTTGTATTCGTTGTAACAATGGAATATTTTTGTATTATGTCCTTAGCTTTAGGATGGTCTCAATCATGTCTTGGCTAAGGAGTAGGTTATATACAAAAGTTTTAGGTATTCGAGAGGGCATATAACAATGTTGTTTCTTATGCTACAGAAGTCAACAGTTGCAATTTTCCTCATTCTGCCTTTCACTCGAAAGAGAATGTGTCTATGTGTATTTTGCAATACACGGATCACTATGTCATAACCACGGTGTCCCGCATGGTCATGCCAAAACATATATGTGTTATTGCCCCCAAAAGTTCTTTATTGGTGACAAAATATGTTCCGATGACCCAATAATCTACTAGTTTGACACATTAGTTTCCATGATATATGTTTACTTTCATATATTCATTAGAACTTATGTATATATGTTCATTTCCATTTCCATTTGATACGAATATCTTTACAAGGTTCCTATTAATTTTGTACCAACAAGAGAGTGACAGTCCATCGTCTAAGTAATTTGGTTGGATGTATTATAAAACAAGTATTAGTCTATCTTTTTTTCAAGGGTGTGATAAGTCAAAAAAAATCAATTCTCCTCGATACATTTCTACACGGAACGAAGAATATTGAATTTTTTTTTTTGTATTTGTTTTGATGTATTTCTTTACATCTATAATGGTTACATATTCGATTTTACTTTAGCAAAGAAATTAATTTTTTAAAATTAATTTCAAAGAAACATATGCATAATCAATATTAAATATTAAAACAAATATGTTATATTTCATTTTCATCGTGTTCCCTTTTTTTATAGAAGCACTTTTTAGTGCATATCTTATTTGATTGTCCATTATCACATGGGTAGTAGTTGTATCATACTCTAGGTGTTGAAAAATCCTTCCTGACTCTTACCAATACCCTGACCCTTTCTAGGGTCTCTTCCACATGGTGCAGAAATGTCATATGTGTGAAATGGTTTTTAACTCACAATTATTTGGAGTTGTTTCCACTTCTAACACTTTCATTATTGATATCAGGAATTTTCTTTATCCCGACATATGTGGTGTTATTCGAAAGAACCTTGTTGTGTCTCTCAACCACTTGCAGTAGGTTGATGAGTTTGTCTAAATGTTACATTCCAACTTATATTGGTTCATTAATATTTACTTATATATGAAATGTGGAAATGATATTAGGAATCATGTCATCTTCTGTGAGCTCCTTGCCACAGAGATTGAGACGCGTTTTGGATATAACACTTATTTGTTGAAATCAGTTACCTTTTTGTAATCAAGTAAGTGGGTTTCATTCCACTGTACGATTAGTTCGGGAAGTACATATTCATCAGTACTCCTGATTATCCCTTTCGGAACATCCCACATTTCTTTGGGGGTTTCTAGTAAAGGTATCCTATGAAACTTAGGATTTATATGTCGTCTCAAAACATGAGGGTATTTGTTTGTACCTTTTCAAGAGGTTGATTTTAGAGTCAATGGGGAGTTGATGGACTTTAGGTATTTTCTTGTACCTTTTCAAAAGGAGATTTATGTACTCATTTATGATACTCATATTCTTTTGAGTTTATGACGTTGATTTTGGGATGAGTTGTTTCAACCATTTACATATATAAATAATAATATATGATTTTCTTTTTGATAAGGAAATGGATTTTGGTTATGAAATTTCATTATCATAACAGTATTAGATTTTTGTATGCTTTAATTTTATTGATAATACTTCATCAATATTTCAATTTGCAAAAAAAATCACTCAATCTATTGGATTTCCAGGTAGTAGGGGAATCACATGGATTTCTTAAATCCCTACAAACCTTAGGGCTATTTACACCCGTTTGACAAAATCCTTTCGATGTATTGCGATTAATTCATCAATGAAATACATAGATAACATTTGTTATTTGGTAAATTTTGACATGAGGTCAAAAAAATTCATACCATATTGGTATTTTGGGATCTTTTGACAAGAGGCCAAAGTGACTATAATTTGGCATATGAAACAATTTTAATACCTTAATAGCATTTTTGGAGTTTTTGGTAAAGATCAAAATATATGAGTTTGGATGTGTAACTTCCAAAAAAATAATTATATAGTTTAAAATTATGAGTAGGAACTCACAATCAAGATAAATGTTTGAATTTAACATTTTCATGTTATTTTTGAACATTTTGGCAAAATAACAGAAGTTATGGGGGTTGAAATTGTAAATTTCAAAGATAATTTATAAGTCATAACTAAGATAAACATCTGAATTATACTAACAATTATTAATTAGGATAAACATTTGAATATTAACACAAACAAATAGTAAATAAATATATAATATTGTAACTAAATGGATAATCATTTAAATATATGAATATTTTAATATAATTTGATAAACATTAATAAATCATAATAATATTTTAAAACAATAAAAGTTATACTAACAAAATTAAAATAAATAAGATGAAACAAATATTAAAATAATTAATAGTCTAATTCATTATTTGGAATAGTCTAAAAGAATATATATTTAATAGGTCGAATTAAATAAAATTAAGTAAACATGTCAGAAAATAAGTCAAGATTGGCTCGCATAGATAAAGTATATTAAACTTAAATAAAAGTTAATATAATAAATATTTATTAAACAAAAACGTAAATTAATGGGAAAAAAAAACAAATTAAGTTTTGTTTTAGTTAAATAAAACAATAATACTTATCCCTTGTGGATTATTAAAAATTATTTATTTAATTCCTTTTGATAATTAAAAAAAATAAAAACAAAATCATTCAATTATTCTAATAATTCAGATAATTAGATCATAATCATATTAAAATCACATATAAATTCCAATAATTATCTTTTAATATAGGTTTTTTTTTTGTCAATATAATTTTCATTTATTTAATTATTTCAATAAAAATAAATAAATAATCATGAATTCGATTTTTTTTTTTTTAATTCAATTAATATCAATCGCGAAAATAACGGAAGTATTCTACAGAAAACTTAAGAAAAAAAAAATATAAACATGATTCATAATATTCACTTATGAAGAAATTGATAGAAAACTTACTAGATTTTTTTTTTTTTGACATGCGTGGCAATGAGCAAAAGATAACGCAGTAGCGATGCAATTTTGCGGCAAACCGTTCAACGACAACGTGCACCAATCGTTTAGAGACGATGAAAAACAACTTTGAGCTTTACGTGCTGATAACGTGTTAAAGGGAAAAACAAATGAAACAACAATAAGAAGAGAATAACAATAAGACAGAGAGAAGAAATCTATATTTCTCATTAATCATAAGCCCTTTAAATGGGGAGGAGTTACAAGTAGATAGTTAGGAGATATTTCAGTTCTAATCTAACTCTGATATATTTATCTCTATCTCTATCTCTATCGTCATCCTTTAGACGATGGCACACCTATCCTACAACAATATATATATATATATATATATATATATAACTTTGACTTGGTTTGATAATAAATTCCTTAAATTTAGTGCCTTAAAGCAAAATAAGCTTTTGATCACAAACAATGGCCTAAAGTTTGATGGCTCTCCTTTTTGACATAACACAAGAAATCAAACATGATTAACAACCAGAGATCGTATCATCCACCATCTTCCCGTCCCAAGATAGCGGTGGTCTGGTGACAGGTGGTGGACATGACGTTAGACATGGCAAACGGTGGTGGTGGTGGTAAGGCGGCAGAACATCGGAAGGTTATGATCGTAGCAGACCCAACCCGCGAATCAGCATCTGCTCTCCGCTATGTTCTATCTCATGTAGGACTCGGGAACGACACATTGTATCTTCTTCATGTCGAAACCCCTGCATTTTGGAAGAATGGTCTTTTATATTTCAAGAAACAAACACCGGGATCTTCAACCACCCCTTCCCCCACCCCTGCCGCCAGGCAAGGCGTTGTTGGCCACGTTGGTATTGGTATCAGTGGTTGCATTGGCGGGAATGTAGACTTTCTTGAGCAAATGAAGCAGGCGTGCGAAGTTATGAACCCGAAGCTCAGGGTGAAGGTGTTAAAGGTTGAAATGGATGGTAAAGAGAAGGCTAATGTGATTATTTCGCAAGCCAAAGTGCATGGAATTGATCTTCTTGTTGTAGGAAAACGTCAGAGTCTATCTAATGCAATATTAAGGTGCTTTCTTTATTCTTATTGCCTATTTTCCCTAAAAGGTCAAACTAAGAATTTCAAATTCCATGAATATTTATGGAATTTGATGACAAATTGGAAAACCAACCTGTTCCCATCTGTAAAAATTGACACAAAGTTAATATGGCTGCTACAATTTTCCTAATGAAATCGAGAATCAATATCAGTTTCAAAATCAAGATTTAGTAAGTTGACCCTAAAAGTCAAACTATGCCTCGTTTGCATCTTGATGTTCTTGAATTGAAGATGTTATTCAAAAATTTCATCGCAAGTTTAAAACACGATCAATCCAACCAGACCATATGTTGTTTAGCTTCATTGCCAATTTGCCATTTTCCATCTAAATTCTCCGTGAAGGCATGTTTGGCAATTAGCCGTTGACTAATAAGCCAACTGTTAGCCGATAAAGTAGTCACGTTTGGTAAAAACTAGCTGATAAACTAGATAACAAAGTAAAATTACCTAAATGAATGTGGTTTTTGGTTATTTGTTTATGTAAAATATAAGAGGCATAAATGGAAGAAGAAAAAAGTTAAAAAAGCAACCGGAGCTCATTAGCTTATAAACTAGTTTATGGCTTATCAAACGGGGTTTTTCTAATAAGCACACAAAAGAAGCTAGCATGGCCTAAATGGTACCAAGACCACATCTTGATCTCTTTTAAATAGACCTAGAAAACAGCCAAAACAAATTGAAACTTATTTCATGGTCAAATTGTGGTTGCAGGCAGAGGATGAATGGGTTAGTAAGAGGAGAAACAGCAGAGTATTTGTTAGAGAACAGCAAATGCACCTGTGTTGCAGTGCAGAGAAAGAGCCAAAATGGAGGCTACCTTCTCCATACAAAGTCCCATAGAAATTATTGGCTCTTGGCATAGAAAGTCCTTGTTTATTGGATTGGATCTTATGCATGTAAACTTCATGTTTCAATCTTAAAGTTAACCCTCATGGTCATAGGTTCCTCTTTTGCACTTCCCCTGGGTTTTTGTTTTTGTTGCACTAGATTACAGGGTAAAATGCATCACAATGCAACGAAGTTTGCTTCAGGATACCAACACAAATTGGGTAAGCACTTACCGTGTAAGAGTCACCACCCTCACTTACCTTACCTGGTAAGATTCTCGATCACCAAAGTAGCATTGTATAAACGTCTCTTACCCGACAAGCGTTACAACAGGTAAGAATCACCACCCTCAACTTACCTTACCTGATAAGATTATCGATCACCAAAGTAGCATTGTATAAACGTCTCTTACCCGGCAAGCGTTAAACAGGTAAGAATATATTCCGAATTCAACGGTTTTAATAAATCTCCTACCGTATTCCAGTCAAAAATATATTGATTGACAATTTGGTATCTATGGCATCTTATGTTACAAGATTAGCAAGTTATCGGTTAAGATGGGTACGAAATAAGAAAATTGAAACTTTTACATTGATAGAGAAAATATATTCTTTGTTACACTAATAGGCAAACTTCCTTGCATTTTGATACATTTTGTCCTTCCATTATACAAATTCTGCTTAGATAGCTATGGCATGCACAAATTTCACCTTAATTGGTGGAAACTTCTTGGGTGTTAAGTTTTGAAAATGTCTACATCAATTTTGACTCATAAAATACTATTTTTGACCTTAAAAATCGAGGCCAGGCTATATTTGGCAAACTAATTGTTGTCCAACAATCTTAGTTAAAAAGCTAGTCGTTGAGTAATAATTAGTTGTTTGTTCATAAGCTAGTAATTTTTGGTATAAACCAGCTGACAAGTAGAAAAAATCCCGAATCGCTAGCGTTTCAAAAAGAGGTTAGCGTATGGCTACCGAACAGGGTGTTTTAAATAAACTCAGAAATAAGCTTGCTAACGATTGTCAAGCATGGCCTAACATGTAAAGCAAACCATATAAGAACATGAACAATTGCATGGATGATGAATATTAAAAGCTGGTGAACTGAAGGCAAAAGCAGCCTATTGTGTACAGAAATATACATGCTATGAACTTGTCGTTTTGTGTCCATATGTGATTCAAAGATTCAAAGTTCATCATGCATCGGTTGATCTAAATCATTTGGAAAAGCAAGTTCATTGACCTGAGCAATATGGTTTATAGCATCTATACCAGCTCGCTTAGCGGCTTCAGCTTCCCCAGCCATACCAGCTTTGATAGCACTTACAACCTTTCTTTGCAACTTGAGTATTCCAATTCGCTTTGAAACAACGTAAAGAACAGCTAATGAGAATATGAGGAATCCCACAACAAGTATAATCCTGTTCACATAAATGTCAACTTAGAAGATTAATCACAGAGAAGAAACAATAAAACTTGCGAGAATATGTTTCCCATTAGATTTCTCTCCGAAAAAGCCCTCGAGGAGAGAAGGCAGGTTTCATCATATAATTAGGAAGAAATGGTCCAAATCTAGCCGATATGGGACTCCAACATGGCCTCTCCAATAGAGGCTAGTGGCACAGATTGTCCCTAGAGGAGGTAGACCTTAACTCTGATACCATATGAGAATATGTGGAACCCCATTAGATTCCTCTCCAAAAAATCCCTTGAATTGAAGAGAGAATGGAGGTTTTTATAGAAATGGTCAAAATCTAACCAACGTGGGATTCTAACAAAACTAATGATTTGTCTAACCTGTCAAGAACATCTTGGCGCTTCATAGTTGAAAGCAAGTTACGAGTTCGCATCAGTAATGATCGATGACCCTTGTATTCGCTTTCTGCTTTCTTTAACACTCCTGTTGATTCTTCTGCAGTACATAAAAACAAGTTCCTTTAAAAAAATTAGCAACACCATTTACGTTACTGATTAGTATCAAGATGTGTGCAAGAAGAGTGCATACTACAGAGTACTTCTCTTATCCATAACAACATATTGTTACATATGGAAGACGGTAAAAAAAACACACGTATATAAGAAGGCCTGTAACCACAACCAACCATCTTGGTTGTGGCAGACCTTTTTAATTAAACATAAATAGAGATCATCCTTTTTTTTTCTCACATACTTTTTCTTTCAAAAAATTTAGAGCATCAATCCTTTAAGGCTATGTTTGGCAACCATGAGCTAGCTTATAAGCTAACCTATTTTTCGAGCTTGTAGATAAAGCTCTATTTGGTTAGTCATAAACTAGCCTTTTGAAAAGCTACTTCAAGTAGCATTTCAATAAGCTCCATGGGCGTTTTCCATGTTTTTCCAATTATACCCCTTATAATTTTCCCCAATTGATTTTTCAGCATGTCCTTTTAGATCATTTTACATTGTCTTCTAGCTTATCGGCTAGTTTACCAAACATGACTAGTTTAACGACTATCAGCTACAGCTAGCTTATTAGCCAACAACAATTTTACAACCAAGGGGATGTTGGTTGGGGGTATTTACGGGTGAGGAATGGTGATGATAATGGAAAAAATTGTTTGGTATTATATAATATAATGGGTCCATTACCCAAAACTCTATAATCTTCATTCTTGACTAGATTGGGGGGAGTGAAAAGTCATGCCCATTGCCATTCCCCATCATTCCTATTAGCATTCGCTAAAATGAACCAAGCGCCCCCTAACTCATCATCCAATAGCTAGTTTGACAAACAGAGCCTAAGTACAATCTATGTCAATTACATGAACACAAACGCCACAAGAAAATATACCAATGTAGTTAGGATGACAACCAGAAAAAGAAAAGAAATTGAATACTAAGATGAAAAGACGAACCAAAAGCCATGAGTGTGCTTCCACTCCGTTCCACCTCCTGTAAACAAATTAACTAATGAGGACGCCATAGTGCACATCACATTTGAAAGTAAAAGCGAAAATTGTTTTTCAATAAATGAAAAACTATTCACCAAAGAAATGTTTGAGAGCAATAACCTGAACCATCAGCTGGCGTGTACGACGAAGGCTCTCTGTAATGCTCTCTGCTGCAGATGTCATTCCAGCTTTTGTCCTGATGGCAAAATATACTTTTTTAACTCATTTTTAAGTATCGAACAGTCCATCTATGCTGCAATATACTGCATTAAGGGGCTGTTCGGTTCGTTTTCTATTAAGACATGTATGGATAAAGTTGTCTATATCGATCTAGTTAAACTATTGTTCGGTTGATGTGCTGAATAAATAATCTGAATGATGAAAATGACTATTTTACCCTTGGTTTACATTAAACATTATAGATCAAATTTCACAATAATGTAAACAAATAAAACCCTGAATTAGAAAAGATACCCAAATCTATAAACCCTAAAAACAAATCGGTAAACCTAAATAAAAGTTTAAAACAAATTGCCAAATTGTCAAATCTCTGTAAACAAATAAAACCCAAATTATACAAGATACCCAGGTTTCGACCTCCTTCATCACCTCCGTCTTCATCACTTTCGTCACCATCCAGGTCTCGATCTCCTTCATCGCCTTCGTCTTCATCACTGTCGTCACCTCCGGGTTCATCACTGTCGTCACCTACGGCTTCATCACTGCCGTTACCATGGTCTTCATCACTAAAGGAACTCGATCGAACCTTGTTTAACGGGTAGGAAGAGGAGGGGATGGTTTTGATCTGACCTTGTTTAACGGGTAGCTCCGGCGGAGACGTCGGTGGTGGTGGCTCCGGCGGCGACGTCGGTGGTGGTGACGATAATTGTGAGGTAGAGGGTGTGAAATGGGCGTATGTGGACTTTGGGTATTGAGGGTTTTCCAGAGGGTGGGATATGGGTTGAGGGAATGAGGGGTATGATTTGTCTTTTGGATGGCTGAATGTAGAGGACAAATAAATTTTAGCTGACCAAATCAGCCATCGGCCGACCGAATAAGTCAATACCGAACACCTAGATATGGTTGTGCGAATCAGCCATATCCACTATACAGCTCATTAAGCCACAAACGAACAGCCCCTAGGACAGTATATACATACGGAATATACAGAAATAACTTAGAGTACTTGTGGATGAAACAGATACATACTGTAAATTGCGCCTTCGAACGGTGGACTCTTCTCCACCTCCCAAGAGAAGCTCCCTCTGGTAACATATATAAGATCGATAAATTCACAATGCTACTTTTCCTAGAATCATCTCAAATTTGATAAAAAGTTGTTATTGATCGCCAATCATGTCTCATGCTATAAATCATAAACTATCTTCACATTTAGTAGCCCCAAATGGAAGTATTGTCAAAAGCGTGATGAAACTATTATTGTGGTACTCCCTTCACGGCACACAGATTTATATATGTGCCACTATTACACTTCTTAATTAACTAAATGACAATTTTACCCTTAATAATAGAGGGAGTAATGAATATATCGATCTCATAATTAAGAGTAGAATTGGAAAGTATGTGTTTAGTTTTGAAAGTGGACACTTATTTTGGGAAGGAGGGAGTATCAAAAAGCAACAACTTTCTTAAAAAGGAAAGTGAAGATATCTAGATGGAGTAAAAGTTCATAATTTGGTAAGGAAAAATAATTAGATTTAGGAAGTTACCTCTTCTTGGGCAGCTTTCCTCATGTTAACCTTTGCTTGCAGATTAGCATTTCTCAGACTTGACCGCAGACTAAATAGGAGAAAATAATAAAAACATTCATCGAACTTGTGTCATCATACACACACATACACCCCCCCCCCCCAAACAGCACGACATGTGTTATTCATCATGAATGTTTTATTCATAATGAATATTCATCGGGACACATGGCTCTCTACGGGGGTTCCCGGGCAGGGACGGACCCAATTTTTTTTTCATATGGTGGCACTATATAATATAGATAAAAAATAATTACAATAAGCCCGGTTTTTATCGACGTGTTACCAACGTTCAATATCGTCTGATGTGTTTTTGGCCTAATTCCACTGGCCATTTCGAGCGATTTTTATAGCTTTTTGCTTGATTTCGAGAGATTTTTTTTTTAAATATCGATTTTTAGGGACTTTTTCGGTTTTTTGGGTTGATTTCAAGAGTTTTTTTTGGGGGGTTTTGGTTGATTACAAGGTACAGTTGCACCTTCTTGAACTTTTGAATATCATACGGTGACACATTTTAAAACGATACGGTTGCACCTTTCATAATCGTAAAAATTTTAACCTTTTGACGGAGAAATAATACGGTGGCACGTGCCACCGTATTCCCTTGATTAGGTCCGTCCCTGTTCCCGGGTTCTTAATCAATTTTGGGTTCCTAACAGAACTTCACTATATATATATATATATGTTGTAGCTAAGTCAAATGTCTATGGTACAGCTAAGGATCAAATGTCAAGATGGATATGCAGTAATACTAGAAATAGTTAAAAATAGAAGAAAGTGCATTAGTGACCAAACGTATCATCCCACAAGGCAGAGAAGAGGGATAAAGAATTAGTACACACATACGAATAGATTATTAATCATATGAAAATTCTATAACAAATCACTCCCAAAGATGATGATAATCAAGAAAAGTTATAATAATAGCTCGTCGTTTACTAGTGCTTAATATTTTCTATATTTTGTGCCCTTTTTTAAATAGCAAGGTGAAGTGAAAAATAGTAAACAAGCACAATTCACCTTGTATATGCAAGTGCTTGTTCTTGTCACAATCACCATAAAAGTCCTTATTTCGTGCAAATGACAGTTATGTTATCAATGGCACATGTACAAAGAAGAAGTGTCAACGATAACCTTTTCTATCATCGGGGTAGAGGTCAAATCTACATACATCTTACCCTCCGAGACCCACCTCAAAGGATAACTTTTTTAAAGGATCCCATATATGGTCTTGTAAAGAAAACAAGAATTGGGGATATCAGCACTCTTGATATAATATACCAATATCAAATACTCCAATTCCGTAGAAGACCAAGGGAGAGTAAAACCTAATTAACTATTTAATTGCATTGAAAATGATATGGATTTTGCATAGGAACCTTTGAATTTGCTTGTTCCATGACTGAAGAGTGAAGTGGGCATTTTGAATATGATCATCTGTGGGGAGTTGTGGAGCCAAAAGATCAAGGTTGAATTGTGCCGTGGACAGCATAGCCAGTCCATCTTGAGCAAGGCCGTTCAATCTGGGCAACGAATCTTTCTTGTTATTAATGTCAGCGATGGATCTTGATTTCCCGTATTCTTCGATGGCTCGAATGTAGGCTAGGGTTTGAAGATATGCGTCGTCCCAATCTTTCTTTGTCTTGTTGAATTCGTCGACAACGATATCTGATGCGTTTACCTCCATAATCGAGGATGATTCAAGTTTAGCGCTTTCAGGAGCAAGGAATCAAAATCAGTTGGGATTTGAGTTCCAGACAGTCGACGACACAAGGTTTCTTAAAAATATTTTTGGGAAAGTTCCTGAATTTTTACAATGAATATATTATTGAATTTTTTTATTTTAGAGGGTTAAATCTAATTTTTAAAATTTGATTGTCTACGATTTTTCAACACTTTTTCACCAAGGTTTTTCATAACTTTTTTCTTATATACTAGGCATATACCTGCGCACGATGTGACGCGAAAAATCGTGAAATCGATTGAACAATTGACAAAGGTATGTATCCGCTCGCGAAACATCTCGAAATCAAAATGACAACAAAGTTTCATTTTAAGTTTGTATTTTTTTCGTTCTTATCGATATTTTAGTCTATGAATCACATATAAGTGCACCAAACGAAGAACGAAATGAAAATTAACGTATTTAGTCTATGATTCATAGACAAAAGTATCGATAAGAACGAAGAATACAAACTTAAAATGAAAACGTTGTTGTCATTTTGATTTCGAGATGTTTTGCGAGCGGATACATACCTTTGCCAATTGTTTCTTCGATTGCACGATTTTTCACGCCGCATCGTGTGCGTGTATATGTCTATATAATAGTATAGATAAAAATTCTAAAACGGTTATTGTACAATATTTTGTACAATAACATTTACCACCTTACACTTACTTATTTAATTTATTTTATATCCCTTGTTTTTTTCATTTTTCATTTTACACCATTATCATATTAACACAAATAATCGTATATGAACAAAAATGCAATGAAAAAAAAATACGTTCATTTTTCTACAAATTATACCATAATAATCGTCTCGTCAATACCTTCAAAACGAGCTCAATATTGAATGTTTTTTTAATTTAACCGTACTATTAAATATCATGAATATCTACGAATTAATTTGTTTTCTATCCATACGTTTTATTTTTTTCCACCGTTAGCACATTAAAAATACATAATCGTAAAAATACCTTTCATTCTTATTATAAATTATATCATTATAATTTTTTTCGTCAATAATTGTAATATAAACTAATTATTGAATATGTTTATGGGTTTAGGGTTCAGTGTTTCATAAGTTGTGATTCTTAGGTCATGGTTTATTGTTGATGACATGTCTATAAGAAAGTAGCATTAATTGTTCGTTATTTACTCACATTCTGCTGCATCGCGCGAGTATATGCCTAATATATATATAATGTTACATATTTATGTTACCGATAAAAATATTCAATAATTAGTTTATATTAAAATTATTGACCAAAAAATTATAATATTAAAATTTATAATACTAATGAAACATAATTTTAATATATTTTAGTTGATCTACAATTATGTATTTTTAATACATTAACGGTGAAAAAAAATAAAACGTATGGATAGAAAACAAACTAATTCACAGATATTCATAGTTTTTAATAGTACGTGTAACTCCCCAAAAATAGGGATAACAAAAATCCGAAAATCGGACATGAGGTATACTAAAATTTGCCATAGCAAGAGCCTCCCAAAAGTGGGGAACATAAATGAATAACCTGTTTAATCACAATTTGTAATTTAACGGGCAATAAACAACAACCAACTAATCTAAATTCTACAACTAGAAAAGAGATTACAAAAAGGGTTGTCATCTATGGACCCGAATGATCTATATCCAAAAGCATAATGCGTCCATGTGCAAAAATCCCCAAGCTCTCACCCCAAGGCAACTACACTTGCTTAGAACCGGCGCCGCTAGAACCTGAGATACACATCGACACCAAAACAAGTGTTAGGCCAAAAAGCCTAGCGAGTTGAACAATTATAATCATGCATGTACAGTTACAGTTCTTATCAGCAGTTAACCATAGTTCAACAATTGTGGAGTCAATAGGGGAGACCTATAGCACCAATCAAGTTCCACCCAAAGAGTCGATATACCTTGATGCCCTATAACAAGGGACACCCGAAAGGCCCGGCACACCCGAGGACTACAACCATGGCATTACCCCGAATGGCGGAGGTCTAGGCACATACCATCACAGTGGCGTCCAAGACTACATCCTCCTAGTGTCTACTGACTTGGTTCGTCCAACATATCATATAGGAGGTCTTGCGGCATATATTCCAACCAAAACATTTCGATACCAACCATGGGTACGATATTACCATCATAATGCATAAAATCCAATATGAGACTCAAATTCCAACATAATCAATGTTTAAATATTCAATCACTAAAATGCATTCCAAGTAGAGTTTATCATCTACTATACCACATATATCCCAAATCATTCCAACCAACAAAGTAAATCATGGCATTTTCCACATAATCACCTTCCTAACATTTCTTCATAGCTAAACCCAAATACTTGAACATATGGAGTCAAATAACAACAATAGAAGCATACGATGTGTATCTAGTTTTAACAAAGGTTAGTAAACTCACTATCTAGGTTTTTTGACTAAAACCTAGAAAAGATGAAACCCTAGCTTTTGAAGATGAAGAGACTTGAAAGCAAGGAGATGAGGATCTTGAATGATACTTCAATGGAGACACTTGAAAGAAGCTTGAATGAGCACTTAATGCTCTCAACAACCCAAACCCTAGATTTAAATGAGTATGAGTTTGAACCCTTTAAAAATCGCCCAAGAGAGAGAGCTCCCGTTTTTTGTAAAGTGATGAGTGAGAAGTGAGGCATTAACTCCTATAAAAACAGGATACTGGCCACGCGGGCGATAGTGCCCCGGGCACTATCGCGGTCACAATCGTGAGTCTCCCCCCGCTCTCGGTACACTTTGGGCGATAGTGCCCCTGGCGATAGTGCCAGGGCACTATCGCGAGGCACAATCGCTTGGACAATCCAGCCCGCGGTACCATCCGGGCGATAGTGCCCTCCGCGATGGTGCCAAGGCACAATCGCTGGCACAATCGCCGGCCTCTCAACTCGGCCCGAAAACTTAGTCGAAAATGATAACGAGCACAAGGTTTGGATGATTAGAGGTAGTAAATCAATATGTGACATTCTAACAAAGTCGAAGATCCTAAAATGCACTCAAAGACACATATACACACACATAACGAAATTAAGGCATTAAAGGAGACAAAATACTTACCTTAATAGTTTACGGGTGTTACAGTACGGTTAAATTAAAAAATATTCAATATTGGGCTCGTTTTGAAGGTATTGACGAGACGGTTATAATGGTATAATTTGTAAAAAAAGAAACGTATTTTTTCATTGCATTTTTTTCTATATACGATTATTTGTGTTAACATGATAAGGGTGTAAAATGAAAAATGAAAAAACAAGGATATAACGTAAATTAAATAATCAATTATAAGGGTAGTAAATGTAACATTTAATTTTAATGGATTTCCAATTCCGTCTCACATCACATCTTATTTTATTTTTAATTCATAGTTACAGTTTTTGTCCCTGAACTTTTTTTTGATAGATTTACTTTATACTTTTTAGCTTTACATTTTACATTTTCATTATATTAGCACATATAAACATATATTAACTAATATACGTTAAAAAAATAATTTTTAATTTTAACAAGTTACACCATTATAATCGTCTCGTCGATACATTCGAAATGAGTCCAATATTGAATATTTTTTGATTTAATTATATTATTATATGTCATATATTATACCTTGGTTAATCGATTTAAAAAAAATGCATTACATCGAACGTAAGTTTTAACACCAAGATAATAAACATAATAAATATATTGCGCATTTTTTTATTCCAACAGATTCCAACTTTGATAATTCATTTAAATCAACATATTCACGAGTACAAGTACGCTCTATATATTCTTCATTCACATCTAATCTACGTTTGTATGGGATAATCCACGACATTGCATCTGGAAGTGCATGACGTGTCCAATGGTGTATGAGTGTAGGCATTGGGTAATCTCCTTTTAATACCCAGTTAGTTCACCCATTAACTCTGTACGGATAGTGTCCCATGTATCTTCATGACCACCGAAACAAGTAGATATGACTTGAAATTCACAATTTTCATCGCCTAATACATTTTGTACTTGTACGATGTATGGATGAAATAAACTCGGGATTTGATCAAGATATGGAGTTTGGGGGGGGGGGGGGGTTGTCGTTGGAAGTAGGAGTTATGCCTCGCTGATTCTTTATGACCAAAATCTTTGGAGTTGATAAATGTTGACGCGTTAGAATAACTACGTCTACGAGGGTCTTCAATAATATTTTTATTTATTTCAAATCAATTACTTTACTTTATTTCAAATAATATATTATATATATGTCGAATGATTCTGTTTTCATTGATCGACACGTGATATCCCAAAATAATCGAAATTTGTGATATCCACAATTAATCACATGTGATATCCACAAAATACAACGTAATTATATATGTTAATGTGATATGTTAAAACGTATTTTTTAACATATTTTTAACATATAATAAAATAATTAAATCAAAAAATATTCAATATTTGACTTATTTCGAATGTATCGAAGAGACGACTATAATGGTATAACTTGTTAAAATTAAATATTATTTTTTAAACGTATTTTAGTTAATATATGCTTATATGTGTTAATATAATGAAAATGTAAAATGTAAAATGTAAACTAAAAGGTATAAAGTAAATCTATCAAAAGAGTTAAGGGACCAAAACTGTAACTATATATATCAATAACTATTTTTCAAAAACTACTTTCAAGAACCGCTTTTTCAAGAACCGTTTAAGCCCTTTTATATATAGTAGAGATTATTTTCACATCAACAACTTAAAAACTTTTATATACCTGAAAAACCTCACCCAAGTTTTTTTTATTACTTTTTTAAACTATTCAGGGTCCCACTATTTTAACTTTATACCATTTTTATTCTTATTTATAAAAATAAATAAATTAAAATTCATACAAATATATATTTATTTATATCGAGAAAATATAATTAATTTAATTATGTATCTATTTTACATATTTTTTTAAATATTTTAATACAATATATATATATATATATATATATATATATATAGGGAAAGGTTCATTTGAGAAACACTAAATATATGAGAAATAGAGAAGTGATCTTAAACCATTAATTCGGTCAAGATCAGCGGCTTTGACCGAGAATTAGGGGATAATTGTTCTCATGGTCCACTCCCGTGTTCTTCACATTGTTTATTATTCGAAGGGTATTTTTGTAAATTATCCAAACGCATTCATATATGAACGCATGCGTTCAGATATGAATATCACTTTTTTTTCTTTTTTTTTTAGCCGTGTGTGTTCATATATGAATGCATGCAAAAAACAGAAGTTCATATATGAATGTTAGTAGAATGTCACTATTTTTTTTGCACGTATTCATATATGAACGCATGCATTCATATATGAAGGCATGCAAAAAACAAGCGTTCATATATGAATGTCACTCTTTTTTTTTTGCATGCATTCATATATGAACGCATGCATTCATATATGAAGGCATGCAGTCAGTGTTTATGTAAAAATTATGAACATTCATATATGAAAGCATGCATTCATATATGAAGGCATGCAAAAAACAGGCGTTCATATATGAATGTCACTTTTTTTTTGCATGCATTCATATATGAATGTCACTTTTTTTTTGCATGCATTCATATATGAATGTCACTTTTTTTTTGCATGCATTCATATATGAACGCATGCATTCATATATGAAGGCATGCAGTCAGTGTTTATGTAAAAATTACGAACATTCATATATGAACGCATGCATTCATATATGACTGCATGCCTTCATATATATGAACACGCGCGTGTTTTTGTCAAAGTTACGTAAATACCCTTATATTTTTGGAAGAGCCGTAATTTTTGACCAGTCAAAGCCGCAATTTTTGACCAGTCAAAGCCGCAACTTTTGAACAATTAAATCCGATCTTGACCATATGAATGGCTAAGATCACTTCTCTATTTCTCATATATTTACCATTTCTCAAATGAACCAAACACTATATATATATATATATGTATGTATGTATGTATATATATATCTACTAGAAGTATACTCGTGCAATGCCGCTGATATACATCACGATTTTATGTTTCATTTTATTTTCTATTTTTTTGTCGATTTACATTACGATTTTGGTTGGTTGTGAGAGAACGATAATGATTTTTTTATATAAATTTGTTTAATTTAGACTTAATAATATAATGTAATTTATTTTGGTTTAATAATATATTTTTTTATAAAATATTCTGTTAGATTTTTTTAATTATATTTTATATTGTTATATTTAAAATTTGATTTTTATTCTATATTTAATTATGCTGAGAGTTATTTTAGGGGAGTTAAAATGGGAAATGATTTTAAGAGAGTTAAAATGGTTAGAGATAATGATTGAAAATTAATAAATAGCATTAAATGTAGTACATACAGCTTTAATAGTTGTTTTTTAAGTAATTAGTATTAAATAACGGTACATTAAGCTTTAAAACTTGTTTTTAAGAGTTTTTTATGTCATCTTTATAATATAGTATATATATCATATTTAATAATTTTATTTAAATATGATTACTTTAAATATATTAATAAATAAAACAGATTAAATACGAAACTTTTATAAAATTCTATAAATTTAAAACTGATTAAATATGAAAAACCTACGAAAAAGCAGGTCGTGCAATTACGACCTATGACGAAAAATCTCAATTGAAAAACCTCTCCACTATGTGAAAAACCTCAAAATGATGTTTTTGCTTTTTGAAAAACCTCCCAAAAATCTTCTAACAAGCACACTGTGGATGCTCTAAGAAACCCACCTATAATTTGCTCAAAGATTTATAAAAAAAAAAGAGTAAACTAAGATTTTCGTCCATATGGTTTGATGTTTATAAAGATTTTCATCTCTGTCTTTACAAACTGCTTTTTTCGTCCTTATGGTTTTTAATTCCTCTTGTTTTTAGTCCCAAGTTAGTGAAGGGTATATTTGTCTTTATAAATGTTTTTGTTTTTTTTCCCATGGTGGGTTTAGATTTAGGCACTGCTTCTCCTTATATTCATCATCAGCTCCACCGTTCTGATTTGCAACTCCCAACCAGTCAACCTGAAAAACAACCAACACCATCATCAGCTTTTCTCTGATCACACCTTTCAACACCACCAGCATCAAGAAGACGATGACGACAAGGGTTTTGACCTGATCTTTCCGAACTCCACCGATGGTTTTTTCCTAAAACTTTTATCAAGTAAAATACTAATTATACATATTATACAGACATATATATGTATTAGTTACACTCCCAAATTGATCGGTTTGCCACCTCCCCTTCACCGGCGCAACCAACTTCATGCTAAAAACCATTGCATGTCTTTCTCTCTGTTTCTCCCTGAAAACAGCTGTTGCTCAGGTACCAAAAAGATGTCGCACGAAAGGATGCAGACTTAGGTACACTTGCATGTATCCTTATGCCGCACAATAAAATTAATAGATTCACACATCTGAAAACCATACAATTACACACTCCTGTTCTCCCTGAAAGCCACCCCTCACTTTCTCTTTTAACACCCCATCCCTTAAGAAACCATCCCAAGAGAAGTGAGGGTGTTAAGAGAGAAAGTGAGGGAAAGCAGTCATTGTCTTTTTTTGGGAAGCGTGTCCTAGGCTATGTCCAGACTAATTTATTGGCAAATTATGACTGTAAGACATCAGCCCTGATTTAAACCTCAGTGGTCACAATTGTTGTGTACACCTGGATTCGAACCCTGAGCAGATGGGATATTCTATCACATCCCCCTAAGGTCTTAACGAGTACGCCACAACCCTTGTGGTTAAAAGCAATCTTTGTCTATAGGCCAAAGTTGCACATCTAAACGAATTTCGTTTCATTGTCAACATATTTTGTCCATAGATGCTTGAATTGGTAGCAATGTCGAGCCACAGTTTTATATACACCATTTATGAACTCATCAACTAGAAAAATGTGGCATCTCATGTGGGCCTATAAATAATCTGGAAATCCTCTATGCATACTTCCTCAAAGGAAATTCCATTGTCTTATATAGGAAAAGCAACTATATCCTGTAATCATTAACTAGTTTTAGATTACCATGAGTAGGTTCTAACACTTCGAAAAAATGGAAGCCCGATTTGTTGCAGGTTTACTTTACACCATTGGTTTAGAATTTTTTTGAGAAACATAGTTTCTTGAACCTGTTTGTTATGAGATACACCCAATAAGTGCAAACAAACAGAAACAATCGATTGTGAGAGATAAGGTTTCAATTGGTGGTTTCAATCGATTGTAATGAATCAAACATATACCATATATTTTGAGAAATGAGCAGATTCTATGGTTTCAATCGGTGGATCGATTGTTATGAATCAATCAGAAACAATCGATTATGAGAGATAAGTAGATTCAATGGTTTCAATCGATTGTAATGAATCAAACAAAAGCAATCGATTGAAAGATGTAACTGAAGAATGTGGTAGCTTTGGTTGAGCAGATCGATCGTGAAGAATGTGGCAGATAGGATTGAGTGGATCGACCGTGAGAACTAGACCGTAGATGGTGCCCCTTGTGTGATCGGTTAGCCGGTCAAGTGAACTCCCCCACCCTTCCCCCCTCCTCTCTTTGTCTTCTCTGTGATGTCCTCTAGTTCTCTACCGAAGCTTTTTTTTGATACATTCACCTCAACACAAACTCTCCAACCCTCCTTCTCCAACGTTGCTCCGATGATTCCCATCCCTCTACTGTTGCTATTGACTATCCCCGACCCTTCCTCATCATTTTCCTCCGATGATCTTCATCCCCACCATTGCTCCAATGTGTATTTATATGTGTGTCGTTTGGTGTATATATGTGTGTGTGTGTGTGTGTTGTGAGTTGTAAAGAAACGTTTGCAAGGTAATCGGACAAGGGGGACGAAGTATGGTTGTGTGTGTGTGTTTGTTGTTAGTAGGTGTGTGGTTTGGTGTATATATGTATGGTTGTGTGTGTGTAGGTGTGCTTGCTGTTAGTCGGTGTGTGTAGATATGTTTTATGTGGTGGTGAAAGTTGTGGCGGAGGGCAAGGGGAAGGTAGAGGGATGGCGATGGTAGTGATCGGTTTGGGATGAAGATGGCCTGGTATTAGGCCTGATGGGTGTTGTTAGTTCTATTTTTTAGTAAATGATTTAGTTGTTGTAAAAAGTATTAACATATCTTCAATAAAAATAATTGAAAAGTAAATAAAACATGAAATGACCAAAAAGTCCCTGAATTAAAGTACCATTTTTAACAGAGTTAGCCTCAGGGATGAAAAACGAAAAGAATTGAAAACCATGGAGATGAAAAAAAGCAGTTTTCTAAAACCAGGGACGAAAACCGTTATAAACGTCAAACCACAGAGACAAAAATAGTAGTTTACTCTAAAAAAACTTAAATCATGTTTTATTATTCCTAAACCCTACGTCATTTAAATATCTCACATCCAACGACATCTTCCCCCCCCCCCCCTCATCGTCTACTCTACATACGTTACTGGCCATCACTGTCGACGCAATCGATCTCTACCAACAATCTCCCTCTTTTTGATGTGTTCTTTTTTATCATTCAAACACAATGATTTTTTGTTAACAAATAGATTCTTGTAACTATTGAAATCAACATATAAATTCTTGAAATTACTTAAATAAATAAAAAAGTTAAACTTACTGAAACATATAAACAACTTATTATCAAACAATAAAACAAAAAGAATATATCATTTTTCTTTAAAAAGAAATTATTCAAATGATAATAACATTTGTTTTGTTATAGTCTCATCATTCTTATGATTGTCATCTGAATCTAAAAGATAAAAATTCAGTGATTATCATTTGAATTTAAAACATAAATGATGGCAAATTGTAAGGATATATTTTATTAATTCAATTGGTTAATTGTACTTTACTGCTCATCTTTGATATATCGAGAGAAATTTTGTATATTTAATGTGTTTTATAAGGGTAAGGATCTATTAATTTAAAAGAATGTCCAAGAACTTAATTGTGCAACATATAAAAGTTTTCTGAATTTTTTCGATTCCGGTAAATGTAAGGATTCATTTGTTCAAAAAAATATGCAATTATTTAATCCTTCAAAATATGAAAGTGTTATTTCAGATATTTCTCTTTCCAATATAGTGAGTACTTTGATAATTAAACGTATTAAATATTTTAATAATGGAGTGAATTACGCTAAAAACCGTAGTTAGAGATTTCGGGTTTAAAGAGAGGGTTTTGCTCTTTTTTGCATTGGTTATATGAAAAAACTTCAAAAAATAGAAAATTGTTAAAGGAAAACGAAATAACAATAGAATAGAGAGAGGAAATCTGTCAATTCTCATTAATCATAAGTCTTTTAAATAGGGATGAGTTACAAATAGATAATTATGAGATATTTCAGTTCTAATCTAACTCTGATATACTTATCTCTACCGTCATATCCTTTAGACGATGACACACTTATCCTACAACACTCCCCCTTGTGCCAAGTTAAAGGAGTGACGGTGCACAATTGTTGTCTCGTTAAAACCTTACGCCAAAATAAAAACTCAGTGGGAAAAAATAAAAGTCTGACGAAGGAAAGAGTACAACGCACCAACTTCTTTGCAATATATAAACTTTTCCTTCAGTCTAGTTTTCTCTTAGATTCGTACATTAATCATGAGAGTTAGGAAAACATGATGGTATATAAACAGTTGCCTCACTAAAACTTTACACCAAGGAACAAAACCCAATGGGAAAAATAAAACATTGGTTGAAGGAAATAGCACAACATACCAATATCACAAATATAGTAGACTCCCCCTTTTGTTTACTACTCCCCCTGATTTGTGCATTAATCAAGGGAGTTTGGAAAATATTTGCATTTACTTTCTACATGTTTCCCAATATGTGGTTTTAGGTAATGACTTGGTAAAATATGTCACATTCTTTTGACACCTTACTTGATTCACTTGAATCTAAAGGAGAGTCTTTTATTGCTGATTGTATAGAAACTTAAGCAGAATATGCTTTGTGTTATCACCCTTGATGTATCTTATGTTCATTTCTTCGATACATGATGCATTATTTCCATATATGCAAGTAGGACACTGGTTGAACCCAAAATTACTAGCTCCTCTAATATATGTAATGATAGTCCTTAATCATTTACATTATTTTATTATCTCATGGAGAGTAATATTCTTTTATTAGTTCAAGGAGGTAGTTACAAAGGATTGCTTAGTTTACTTCCAAGCAATCGACATGTTCCTTGTGGTAATTCTTTATCCAGTTTGGGAACAACCTTTGTATGGGTCAGACAGATACCTAATATCAGCAAAGACATACCAAGACATTGTTTGGTGTTTTTTATAAGAGCTAGTACTTTTGCTACTTACATTCTAAGTAGGTATTGAAATTCCATTATCAATCTCATTTTTCTTTCTATAGGGAAAGTACAAGCCCATGTCAATGGTTCCAAAATATTAACTTGATTTTATTCCAATGACATTGCGTTGGCGATAAGGTTCTAAAAAACGCACCTTGGCGCCGCCATGGCACGCCATGGCGTCGAGGCGTGGCCTTACCGCCACGCTTTACCCCTTGGCGTCGAGATAAGGCGTCGAGCTCGTTATGGCGTGCCAGGGTACCCCATGGCCCGCCATGGCGCGTTATGGCATTACAATTTCTCGACGTGAGCTCGTTATGACGTGCCAAGTCCCACCATGGCCCACCATGTCCCGCCATGGCGCATTATGGCGTTACAAATTTGTGTATTTTCGATTCTTCGGATTTGTGTACTTCGAAATTCGATTGGAATTTATCCATTAATATCGATTATAATTTTGAAATTCTTTTGTTTGTCGTTTTATATGAATTTAAATTGCTAATAACTTGTTCATTATTGTTCAAGACACTAATAAAAACACACACATACACGTATCTATATCTATACTATATTATAAAAGAGATATAAAAAACTCTTAAAAACAATTCATTAAGCATTATGTACTATTATTTAATGTTAATCTACTTAAAATATCTTAAAAAACAACTAATGAAACAATATGTAATACTTTTAAATGTTTTTAACCCTAATTAATAAATTCCACCCTTATCCCCCAAAATCCTTATCTCTAATCCTCATACCCTAAAATTATGAAATTTGAATTCTGATAAACATAATCAAAACATGATAAACATCTCAATTTAAATATAAAAAATTTAAAATATATAAGATAATTAATGAATTTTAACAAACTACTTAGTTTTTTTTTATATAAAAACATTATATTATTAAGCCTAAATTAAACAAATTTATATAAAAAAACATTATCACTCTCTAAAAATCATCCAAAATCGTACTGTAAAACAAAAAATAAAAAAAAAAACATTAAAATCGTGATCTCGCTGCATTGCGCGAGTATGCTTCTAGTTATATTATAAAAAAGACATAAAAAACTCTTAATTACAACATTTTAAGCACAAAATACAACTAATTAAAGTCAATTTACTTAATTTACAATTTCATAATTCATTGGTACAACTTATCCAAGCACAATATCTCACATCATCATCTATTTGTGGAATGGATACTCATTTATTAATATAAATATTTGTTTTTTATATTTAATGGACGATTTGATCAATATTATCTACTATTATCAATATTTATTTTTTATATTTATTGGACAATTTGATCAATATTACTATTATCAATATTTATTTTTTATTTTATGATTTGCTCTTAATATATCTATATCTATATTAGTTATAATCTCATAACTAATATATCTATACTATATTATAAAAACATGCATTGATCTAATAAATATATTTAAAAAATAAATAAAACAGGTAGTTTATCTCATAGTGTTTATCCTGCATTTAATATGTTTATTTGCAGTTAGTTATACAAATAAAAACATGGGACTTTAATAAATTATAATTATGTTTCATCAACTTATAATTTTGAATTTTAACTAATATATCTATACTATATTATAAAGCATTTAAGCTAAACTCTTAAAAACTAATTTTTATGCATTATGTACCACTTATTAATGCATATTACTTAAAATCCAAAAGTACAAATTGATTAAACATAAGTACAGCTTATAAAAGCTCAATGTTTGAATTCGTGTAACTAACTGCAGATAAGCACTTATTTTTATTTTCTAAAATATCTAAAAATTTTAACCATTGATACAACTAACCGATAAATATAAGAAAATTCGAGATAAAGCACCTTATTTTTATTTTTTATTGAAGTATGTTATCTTTTTAATTTTAAATATAAAATATCTTAAATATAGTTATCATTTAAATTAAACATTTTTTGACCCGTAACAAAAAAATTTATTATTATTTTTTATAAAAAACCATAATTAAACTAAACTAAAATATATTTTTGTTTTAAATCTAGGTTTCTCAAAATCGTAAAATAAAATAAAAAAAGACTAACAAAAAGTATGAATAATGATCGAGGGTTCGAGTTCTAGATTTCAGAAACCCGCTGCATTGCGATGGTACATTTATAGTATACATATAAATTATATACAAATTTGCTGCCTTAAGCCACGCCTTGGAAAACGTCATGGTCTCGCCATAACTCATAAGGCTTGAGGCTTGACCTCGCCGCCATGCCACGCCTCACGCCAATTAGAACCTTGGTTGGCGCTGAGCTAAATCTAGCTAACAAGTTCACTGTGAAATATAATATATGGTCAAGTGTATTATGTTAAGTACGATAATGCGCATATTGTACTTAGATAGGGAATTCCAGCTCCCAGCATTTTTCGTCCTCATCCTTTAGACGAAATGGATCTCTCCTTATATCCGACACTTCGACTGATCATGGGAGTGCTAACTGGATGCGCTTTGTCCATATTAAATTGTCTTATATATCATTTCCCAATCAAGTATTCCATTAGGTGGGTATACCACATCCGCTTATATTGTTTTAATCTATAAAGTGGGCGTTTCAATTTTATTGCAAACGTATTTCGTGGTTTAGAGTTACTTGATTTGGTAATGTAATATCATCAAGCAATTTTATATATCTTTAAATCTAGATCCCCGTAGAGATATGTGGTAACCACATTCATGAGTTGCATTTTCTGTCCTTCGGAAACTACTAGGCTAACAAATTATTCGGATGTCATAACATCCATCATGAGAGAATAAGTCTCCTCGTGGTCAATCCAGGGCTTTGTGAGAAACCTTGCGCCAAAGGAGAGCCTTACATATTAGGACTTCATTATTCTCATTACGCTTTCTGACAAAGACTCATTTATGTCTTACAGGCTTTACACTTGGAGGTTAGCACTACCTGACCAAATACCCGGTCCTTTGTCAAAGAATAGAATTCTTTCTGGATTGTTTCTTTACATTTAGACCAATATGCTCTTTGTTGATATTATTCAACTGAGCCTGGTTCGATGTCGTCGTGCTCGATCATTTTATGAGCCATCGTATATGCGAATAAATCATCAATGATTATATATGATCTATCCATCGACTCATATGTACTATCATAGTTCATTTGAGATTAATATTCATATCTAGAATCAATATTAACTTCGAAGCGTCCTCCAGTGATGATTCATGGACATAATTATAATTAGAGACAATCTCATGAGAGTTTTGTATATTGATGATAAATGGATGTGCCTCACTATTCTCTTCCTTTAGAATAGTATCTATCGAACCAAGTAGCTTCCACCACTTCCATTTGGTAGCTACGACCTCAACCACACCTCCACTATGTGTGATTGAAACGCACTTTCCAATGGCGTTGTGCCCCTGTTGGGGACTTTTTAACCTTGCGAGCATATTTGCAGCTCGTATATGTGATTTTGTTACTTTTGGAATAACATTAAACGTATCAGGTATTGAGTCTGATTCGTTTGACTTTTGGGGATCAAAATGAGACAGAGTGGGAATATTCAATGACACTTCTTGTCGTTCCCATGGAAAATCCTTTTTCCTATCTTCCCCTAACGACGGGAAGACTGTCTCATGAAAGTGACAACCCGCAAATATAGCAGTAAAGGGATTACTAGCCAAATATTCTAATTAGATGATAATTATTGGGGGGATTCATATCCAACATATACCAAAACGTCTTTAAGGACCCATTTCAATGCGTTGTGGGGGCGCAATCGACACATATACTACAGAACCAAACATGCGTAAATGTAAACTATCAGGCTTATATCCAGTTAACAATTGGTACGCATGAGGCTGGTTAGCAAGCAGTGGGTCTAAAAACAAAAAAAAACTACATATAATAATTGCATAACCCCAGGTAGATGTGGGTAAATTGGTGCGCATTACTAATACCCTAGATGTCATCATATTCTTTTGATAACAACTTCTATGAGACCATTTTATATATACACATGGGGTATAGGAAACTCTATATTGATCCTAATACATATGCAATTAGCATCAAATCCTTATGATGTAAATTCTCCAGCATTCCAAGACATGTAGACTTGATGAAATAATCAGGGTGGTGAGCCCTATAACTAGTGTTTAGAGTGCAGTATTTCATGTGGACAATAATACGACATGCGTTCATCGTGTCGAAACCAGAACCATAAAGTACTTTAATGACATGCATTCTAGATGTTTATGTCCATAAATATCACCTTGTATTCGTTGTAACAATGGAATATTTTTGTATTATGTCATTAGCTTTAGGATGATCTCATTCCTGTCTTGGCTAAAGATTAGGGTATATACAAAAGTTTTAGGTATTCGAGAGGGCATATTATGATGGCATTGTTGTCACTCGAAAGGGAATGTGTCTGTGTATTTGACAATACACGAATCACTATGTCATAACCATGGTGTCCTATATGGTCATGCCGAAACATATATGTGTGTCATTCCCCTAAAGTTCTTTATTGATGAGAAAAAAGATTTCGATGACCCACTAATCTACTAGTTTGACACATTAGTTTCCATGATATATGTTTCCTTTCATATTCATTAGAACTTATGTATATATGTTCATTTCCATTATAATTTCCATTTGAGACAAATATCTTTACAAGGTTCCTATTAATCTTGTACCAACAAGAAAATGACAGTCCATCGTCTAAGTATTTGGTTGGAAGAAAATTATTAATTCAATGAATAATAATATATTTCTTGTATGAGATGTCATAAAAACAATCAAGTTCTCCTCGATACATTCCTACACGGAACGAAGAACATTGAGAGTTTTGTTTTGTTTTTGATGTATTTCTTTACATATATAATGGTTATAAACTCGAGTGTATATTTTGCAGAAGCAATTAATTTGATAATTAAAACACATTCAAATGTAATTATATTCAACCAATCTTAGATATAATATATTTCATTTTCAATTTGTTCCCTTTTCGAAAGGAGCACTCTTTAGTGCATTTCTTATTTGACTGTCCATTATCACCTGGGGTTAGTGATGGCCAAATGGGCCCGGCCCGACCCAGCCCGATCGATTAACCAAGCCCGACCCGACAGAAAACCCGACCCGTTGTCAAACCGGTTTACAGCCCGAAAACCTAGACCGGTTTGGGTTTTTGGAGTATTTGGCGGCCTGGCCCGGCTCGGCCTGAAACCGGTTCACAGCCCGGTTTTTGGCCCGGCCCGACCCGATTTTCACATTTAAAAAAAACTAGTCGCTTGTATGCATTTTTTGACCGTTTGTTTATGTGTTTTTTACCCCTCCAAACCCATATAAATAGTTGTGTTGGTTATGGATAGTGACACCAACTTACAAAACGCAAAAAACGCATACAATTCTCATTTATCGGCTCTCGCTATATTCGTTTCTCGCAAGTTCTAGTCTAATATCTCTAGTTCTCTACTCTCTAGTCTCTACTCTTAAGTCTCAAATCTCTACTCTCAAAATGGCCGAACAAAATTACCAAGTTATTGCCGAGCATGGACGAAAAGCACCGATTTGGAACCATTACAACATGGTGATGCTCCCCGACGGTACAAAAAAGCGCAATGCAAACGGTGTGGAGATCTCCTTGCGGCGGCCGCAAATACCACGTTAAAGCGCCACCACGAGTCTTCGTGCAAGATGTTGAAATCGGGTGACGATTTAAATCAACCCATACTTGACAATTCCGGTCAATTATGGTCGTATGATGTTGCGTTGGCCTGAGAAATGCAAATGAAATGTTTCATTCAAGTGGGGTTGCCGTTCGGACATTTCGACAATCCTCACATTACGAACATGATCAAACTCTCGCTCCAACCACGCTACGTGGGTTCGGTAAGTCGTTAAACTCTTAGACGTGATGCTATAAAACTTTGGAAAATGGCCAAAAAAGATACGCGACAAATGTTTTTATCATTATCCAACAATATTTCTTTAACGTGTGATCTATGGAGCGCACCATTCGGATTGCCACAATCTTATATATGCATAACAACACATTGGATTGTGCCGCAATTGTGGCAATTATGCAAACGTGTAATCACGTTGGTTCGCCACATTCGGGTGAGCGTCAATTTAGTATAATTATGAGAAATATTGAATATTATAATTTAAATAATAAGGTTATTAGTATTTCGTTTGATAATGCTAGTAATAATATGTTATGTGTGGACAAATTAAAGCTGGCTTTATCCCTTATTTTAAATGGAAAATTATTTCATACACGTTGTTGTGCACACATAATAAATCTTGCCGTTCAAGACGGCTTAGTAGTATGTAAACATTCTTTAACTAAGTTTAGGCTTATGTTACGCCGGATTTTCACAAAAGGTAAAAGCATGCAACAAGCATATATAAAATATTGCAAAGATGTCGGTTTTAAAGCTTTAGGACTGGCACACGATATGCTGCTTCGATGGAATTCGACTTACAAAATGATGGATAATTTATTAAGACAAAAACTATATATTCAAGCATTTTATAACATTCAATACCCGGATAACACGATATCTGAATATGATTGGCAAATGCTTGAAGGCTTACATGATATTTTGGGTGATTTCAAAACTGCAACAACTCTGTTATCCGGTATTTATTATCCAACAAGCCCTTTACTTTTAAATCAAATATATATTTTGGCAAGTAAAATTTCTCAATACGAAGAACATTTCCACTTTCAAAACGTGGTAGCACCAATGAAAGCAAAATTGTTAAAATATTTTAAAGAGATCCCCTTCAGTTTTCTTTGTGCCGCGACATTAAACCCGTATTTAAATGTTACGGGTGTCGAAGTTTTAATACAATCAATATGTGTAGCATTTGGTTTGGATACGACTACAAATTCTTCTTTTTCAAGGAACCGCATACTACAATTTAATAGTGATTTTCATCAATTATTTGATATTAAAGAATCTATATTGCAAACACTGTTGGGATAACTCATTCACATACTACTCCCCTCCAAAGTCCAAACAGAATAAGAGAAAAGCTAGACTGAGCTTTAAGTCTAATTCTAATTCTAATTCTTCTACACAACCCAAAGTGTATCGAGCTAAGGTTGTCAATCCTACTTCTAAAAAGCACTTTCAGGAATTAAATGTTAAGATGGTTTGGAAATGGGTTCTAAAGCCGAGTTATGAATGGAGAGTGAAAGTTAAACCAAATGATATTCCTGAGTTGCTTGATGCTAACCGCGAAGGATCCATCCTGATATGGGTGCCTAAGCAAAACTAATTGTCTCTTTTGCAGGCCTGTCGATTGTGGGTAATAGATTCCGGATGTTCATGCCACATGACAGGATTCAAGCACCTCTTGCATAACTATGTGATGGAGCCTGCCGGAGCAGTTAGATTTTTCAATTCTGAAGCCGAAGGCCACGTCAGAGGATATGGAATGCTCGATAACGGTGTTGTGAAGATTCAAAAAGTGCTATATGTTGAAGGACTTGATCACAACCTGTTCAGTACCAGTCACTTCTGTGACATGAAATATCAAGTCCGCTTCACAACCACTCATTGCTATCTAGAGGATCCCGATGGTTACGAACTCTTCAAAGCTGAGCGCCATGGAAATCTATACTATGTAGATTTTCCTACACTGTCTGCCACACGTCCAGTATGCCTACTAGCTAAAGATTCCAAAGCACAATCGTGGATGTGGCATCGACGCTTGTCTCATCAAAATTTCAGATCTATAATAACGAAGCTACAGAGACAAGGTCTGGTCAAAGGTCTACCAGAAATGAGGTTCGAAAAAGACTCACTATGTCCCGCATGTGAGTTGGGCAAAATGAAGCGAAGCTCCTTCAAGTCCAAGGATGAATCATTGACCTCATCTACACTGGAACTTCTTCATATGGACCTTTGTGGCCCAATGCGCACAACATCTATCAACGGAAAGAAATATGTGTTGGTAATGATAGATGACTACTCAAGGTATACATGGCTCGAGTTTCTTCGCAACAAGTCAGATGCGCCAGAGTTGATTATCGCTTTCATCAAGCGCATTCAAGTACGTCTTCAATTGCCAGTCAGAACCATTCACAGTGACAATGGCATGAAGTTCAAGAATGACACCCTGAAGAGTTATCTTACTTCCGTGGGTATTTCACACAATTTCTCCGCAGCCTACACTCCACAGCAAAACGACATTGTTGAATGGAAGAACCGTACTCTGGTTGAAGCAGCTCGTACTATGCTTGCTTACTCGAATCTACCCATGTACCTTTGGGCTGAGGCAGTCGCTACAACATGTTTTACTCAGAACCGTACCATTGTGGTCAAGCGATTTAATAAAACAGCATATGAGTTAATCAACAATCGTACACCTAATATCAAATTTCTTCGTGTCTTTGGTTGCAGGTGCTACATTCTTAAAGAGCGTCAAGGATTATCAAAATTTGATAAGAAAGCGGATGAAGGATATCTCGTTGGATACTCTCTGACATCCAAAGCTTATCGAACTTACATTATTCGAACTAAGACGGTTGTTGAGAGCATGAATGTCTCCTTTGATGAGAATTCTACGAGGACTTCTGGACACAACAGTTCAGAACTCGTAATTAAGGACAAAGCTTCTATTCAATCCAGAATAGAACCAGCTACTAAAGGATCCACTTCTTCAAACTCTAACTCCACTTCATCTGAGTTAGATTTATTGTTTATTGATGCCTTTGATGATAAATGTGCAAATTTTGAAAAAGGCATATCAACATCAATAACAAGTGGTACAGGCTCGGAGGTCCCTACTATATCTGAAGACATATCTGGACCGTCCAAAGAAGAAGTCACTGAAACTTCATCTCCATCAGGTACAACTCAACCATTAGTTTCTGACTCTACTAATGCTGAATCTGTCTCTACAGATAGTTCTTCTGGAAACGAAGTCCCGAGGACTTCAACTGCCAGTCCAGAACCCTCAGTATCAGAAACACCAGTACAAGATGTCCCGAGTACATCTATGGAGTTGCCTGTTGTGCACGATGAAACCGATGCGTCCAATACGCAACAACAAGTTGAATCCTTACCAAGCACACATCGTTGGACTAAGGATCATCCCCTGACCAATGTGATAGGTGACGTACAATCTGGTGTCACGACAAGGTCAGCAACAGCCAACTTCTGCATGTTTTCAAGCTTCCTCAGTTCCTTAGAGCCAAAGAAAGCGTCTGAAGCTCTACGTGATCCCTTCTAGATTTCTGCTATGCAAGATGAGCTTCTCCAATTCGAAAGGAACAAGGTATGGCGCTTGATCCCACTACCTAAAGGTAAATCCGTTATTGGAACAAAGTGGGTGTTCAAAAATAAGAAAGACGAAGCTGGAGTAGTCGTGAGAAACAAAGCTCGATTGGTCGCAAAAGGGTATTGTCAACAAGAGGGCATTGACTATGATGAAACATTCGCCCCGGTTGCAAGGATCGAAGCCATCAGAATCTTTCTAGCCTATGCAACGCACAAAAACTTTACAGTCTATCAAATGGATGTAAAGTCGGCTTTCCTGAACGGCGTTTTGCATGAGGAGGTTTACGTGGCTCAACCTGAAGGTTTCGTTGATCCTCATCACCCTGATCATGTCTACGTCTTAGACAAAGCACTGTATGGTCTTAAACAAGCACCTCGAGCCTGGTATGAAACTCTCACTAAATTTCTACTTGCTTCTGGTTTCAAGAAAGGTACAGTAGATACTACCTTATTTCTCAAAAGGCAAGGTAATGACTTGATTCTCATTCAGATTTATGTTGACGACATAATTTTTGGGTCGACAAATCAGAAATTTTGTAAGAACTTTTCAAAAATAATGGAAACAAAGTTTGAGATGTCGATGATGGGTGAATTGAATTTCTTTCTTGGTCTACAAGTAAAGCAACTACTCGACGACATATTTATTAATCAAGCTAAATATATAAAAGATATTTTGAAAAAGTTCAATATGTCAGATAGTTCAGTCATGAAAACACCAATGGCTACTGGTACACTCTTAGACGCAGATCCCTCCGGGAAACCTGTTGATCAAAAGGTGTATCGTAGCATGATTGGATCTTTACTTTATCTGACTGCAAGTCGCCCAGATATAATGTTTGCCACATGCTTTTGTGCGAGATATCAGTCTAATCCTAAAGAGTCGCACTTAACTGCTGTTAAGCGAATCCTTAGATATCTCAAAGGTTCTCCTAATCTAGGCCTTTGGTATCCAAAGGATTCTCTTTTTGAACTAACTGCCTTTACAGATGCTGATCATGCAGGATGTAAGCTAGACCGGAAAAGCACCTCTGGATCATGTCAATTCATAGGTGACAAACTTGTGAGTTGGACTTCAAAGAAACAAAACTGAGTTTCAACATCCACTGCCGAGGCTGAGTATGTAGCTGCTGCTAGCTGCTGTTCTCAAGTCCTCTGGATGACGACATAGTTAAGGGACTTTGGATACAACTACAAGCGTGTTCCTATTTATTGTGATTCCAAGAGCGCAATATCTATAACTGCTAACCCGATACAACATTCGAAGACAAAGCATATCGATGTACTCTATCACTTCATTAAGGATCATGTAGAAAAAGGTAATATTGAAATGTACTTTGTTCAAACTGACTTCCAGTTAGCTGATCTTTTCACCAAGCCATTAGATGAAAAGCGATTTCAATTTCTCATTAGCAAACTTGTTATGTTGAACATGTCTTAGACCTTACTCATGATTCTAGGGGGAGTATTCTATGTTTTTATCTTGTGTGTTATTTTTAAACTGTTGCTAACGAGAGAGGAATCATTTTCATAAATGATTACCCTTATTTCTTTTATTTATGCAGGTTTGTTCAAGAGACAATGGTTTCTAATCACATCAGATTAGAACCCACACTTCAGTGCTTTCTTTTCTGCTTTATTTTTCCTGCTTAATATTTATATTAAAAATAATAATAATTATTATTATTTAAAATTAAGTTAAGGGGGAGAATATCTGTGTTTTTAACAGATTTTTTGGATACTTAAATGCTTATCTGACCGTGTGTTCTTAAAGATAAATACTTGTGTTTTATCTTGTCAATATACTTTGTCAAGTATTCATACACATAACGGTTCAGAACATTCTATTTGACTGTTATTACCATGTATCAAAAGTTAAATCTTTCTATGGTAATACTCACATTCTTTGTATTCACTGTTGATTGAATCAAACGTCATTTCATATGCTTTCATTGAAAATATGTTTATATATTGTTCATATAAACAATATTCGTTTTTGATTCTCCAAAATATTATTCTTCATGATAAAATGATATGAGCTTAATTGTCAAACTCTTTTAGTTTGAGGGGGAGAATTGCATCGTCTGTTTTGACATCTCCGAATATTATATTCTTCATGTAACAAGTGGTATTTGTGCTTACATGTACAAAAGCTTGTTGAACCGCACATGTTCTTTTAGGAAAATACATGGGATTCAGTGTGAGAACTTATCAGAACTTCCATAGATTCACGATAATCAGTGTTTCCTACCCAGGAAGTATTCCCTGAGTGATTGAGGGGAGAAGGGTCAAAAGAATTGAGTGACGGTGTGTAAAGAGGTAAAATGAAAAAGAGAGATTGGTTAGACGTGAGCATTAAAAGAAAGAGGGTGAGTGAACAGAGTAAAAGAATATTAGACTCTGCACCAAACTTCTTTCTGAGCCGGGCAACCACATAATCTGATTGGTTCACATTCTTTGGTGAGCATCATTGAAATAGGCAACTAGCCCATGCCATCTCTTGCATATAACCCCACCAGCCACTCATTCTTTTCTCAAAAAGAGAATGTTTCACATTTTCTGGGGACGCAACACATACGCTATTGGTTCTTCATTTGGAAGATACTAATATTGAAAAAGAAGGAAAGTTGCCCCACCTTCGAACCCTTTCTCATGCACATTGAGTCTTTGTATAATTTGTTGTTGTCTCAACAAGTTTACATACTTTGAGCCTAAAATGAAAAGCAATCATCTGTGCTTAATTTTTTTCATACACATGCACGAGCACACAGAAGTTTGTTTTCTGTCAGAACGTTCATAGATAACCATGTGTTATTCGATGATTGAATGGAAGACCTGGGGAGTCTACATCGAACCAGCTCCTTATATAGTAACTTTGTGTTACTCAGTGACTTTGTGTCATTGACAGACATTTTAACTGAGTCATTTGTTGATTCAGGGTTACACCTCTTAAACTGTTTGAATTTGAAAAGATTCGAATGGTTACCACATTTTTATTTGAATCTAAAAAGATTGAAATAATCACTCTTTCCATCTGGGAAGACTGCTCTTATTTCCATACAGGGCTCGTTCCATGAAGACTGTGCTTACGTGATCATACACAATGGAGGAGATTGTCTTGAAAAGGGGGAGATTGTTTTGCAAAGTTTTGATGATGATGATTCTCACCACTCATCAAAAAGGGGGAGAAGATACAAAAAGGGAGAATACAATCTGAAGATCTGAAGATTTCAAAGATTTTAAAGTTTTTAAAGATATCAAGTTTTGAAGCGATCAACGACATATCTGAAGAAAAGAGAAGACAAGTGAAGACCCGAAGACAATTGCAAAATTTTTTTTGATCTTGAATCCAAAGGGGGAGATTGTTGGATCAAATAATTGTATTCAAGATTAAAGTTAAAGTTCAGGGTTTAAACTGTAATTGTGCTAAAGTTAATTAGAGGGTTTAAATTGTAATAGATTAATAATTTATTAGCTATTGGGCCCAAGCCCATTAGAAAGCCTGTTAAGCTTAAAGCCCATAAGGCTTAGGTATTTATAGTTTTGGTTAATTAGTTTTTAGGGTTAACCTTTCATAATTTCATAATCATTGTTTAGAGAGAAAGGTAGCCATATTATTCTCTGTATTCAAAAGGTATCAAGAACACTCAAGGGTTTCATTGTTTATTCAAGGGATTGGTATGTTATTCTGATTTATATATCTCTTGATTATTATTGTGTTGCTTGATTACTTGATTGATTATTTACCAACTAGATTAAACTGGGATAACAACTTGTACTTCAATGTTTTATTTTGGCGAGTTAAAGGAGTGTTAGGGCTTTAAATGTTTCTACGGTCAATCCAGAACCGGAAGGACCTACCCAAGAAACACATCCCATTCATAGCTATCAGTGAGGGGTCTAGATTGATAGATGAGTTCAGAGCGAAAAAAATATGGTGAGGATGTGACAGGACTTAAAAGAATTATTGGTCCTTACCAAACTGAGTCAGTTATCCGGGTTACCACATAATCTATTCATTCTCGTTCTTTGGAGATGAATATTGAAACAAACATGGACCCAGTGTCGATAACTCGTGTCACCCCACCCAGCCACTCAAGTATCTCTCAAAAGATACTTGTTTCATATATGTATGGAGATTGAGCACATAATCTATCTATTCCTCACTCGGAGGTCTTAGATATTGTAAAAGGAAGACATCAACTCCGGTATCCGGACTTCATATTCATCTCGCTGTGTCTATTGATTTCTAACCTGCGTCCCAGGTTGAATCAATCTTTGAGCCTAATCGATATGATTTATACTTCTTTCTCACACGCACGAATCTTTGTGATTCCCCGTGCATATCTTTGTGATATTGCCAGAACAGTTTGAGAAGTAATTTTTTAATATTTTGCTTCAGTGATAACTGGAAGTCCTATCCTACATCGATGCCAACTCTGAAAATAGGTCACATAATTATCTAAATTGTTGTGATAACAGTTACTCTTGTGTTTCTGTGTTAGTTGTTACCCTTGGTTACTGAATCGTTTTATCTGGTTTTGCTACTCATCCATTTAGTCTTTGAAGTTACATGATGCTCAGGATTCTCATAATCATCATGAGGGGGAGAATGACACAAAATTCAAAGACACAGATCATCGTGTTGAGAGGAGTTAGCAAAATCTGAGGGAAGTAACAGAAATTCTTCTATCCCGTATCATGTGGTGTCTGCTACAAGTTTGTTCCTCCTACGAGCTGATTGAAACAAGTTCTGAAGCTGAAAGCATATTCAACTCACGATTCAAAGACAGATTCTTTGTTTTTAATCTGATGTTGCACCATGGAATGTCATATAACTCACACATTATCTTTCTTGTATGTTGATCCGATGTGTTGAGTTCCTACAGTTGAAAGTTGCTCAGTAGTGCATTCAGTCGAGGCTATTGTACATTGAATCTGGTTACAAAGTTGAAACTATGAAGACCAAGAGCTTTATTCAAGGGGGAGCTTGGAAAGATATGAAGACATGCAACACCAAAGTTTTTCAAAGATTCAAGAGGGAAAGAAGATTAAGGCCTGAAGATTTCAAGATGATAATTGGCTTATTCAACTTTAGGGGGAGATTGTTAGGACTGAAAGTCCTAGTACGTTGAAAGTTGTATAATACATTTATAGAGTTTAATTGTTTTATTATTTATCGCGTTATAAAAGCCTTTTATTATTAATGGACTTGTTTGGTTGTAATGGGCCTTGGGCTCTTTAGGGTTTTATCCCTAGTATTTAAGGCCTGTTTTGTTGAGATTTAGGGTGAGAGAAAGAAATTATTTGTTTGAAAAGTTAGTCGTAAGGTTTACATAAGCTAATCAGAAATTCTCTTTGTAAACCTAAACTCTTTATTGTTGAATATAATCATATGACTAGTTGTTGTGGTTTATTCGTTGTTCATCATTGATTATTATTGCTGATAAATCGCACTGTTCTGGGATCTACATTTTTATATAAAAACATTATATTATTAAGCCTAAATTAAACAACTTTATAAAAAAAAAACATTATCACTTTCTCAAAACTATCCAAAATCGTATTGTAAATCGAAAAAAAATAAAATGAAACATTAAAATCGTAATGTATCTCGTGCAATGCGCGAGTACGCTTCTAGTCACATTAGAAATATTATAACATGGATGAAGTTAACAATGATCACGTGGCATGAGGATTTCAAATCATGACCCAAATTAAATCCAATCCTCTCTCTCTCTCCCTTAATCTATATCTATACTATCTATCTATATCTATACTATATTATAAAGATGACATAAAAAAACTCTTAAAAACAAGTCTTAAATCTTAATGTATCGCTATTTAATGCTAATTACTTAAAAAACAACCATAAAAGCTGTATGTACTACATTTAATGCTATTAATCAATTTTCAATCATTATCTCTAACCATTTTAAATCCCCTAAAATCATTTCCCACTTTAACTCCCCTAAAATAACTCTCAACATATTTTAGATATAAAAAATTTAAAATATAATTAAAAAATCTTACAGAATATTTTATAAAAAAATTATATTATTAAACCAAAATAAATTACATTATATTATTAAGTTTAAATTAAACAAATTTATATAAAAAAATCATTATCACTCTCTCACAACCATCCAAAATCGTAATGTAAATCGACAAAAAACAGAAAATAAAATGAAACATTAAAATCGTGATGTATCTAGCTGCATTGCGCGAGTACACTTCTAGTATTATAAAGTACGGATAAAAAACTCTTGAATACAAATTATTAGGCACAAGGTACCATCATTTTATGCAAGATTTTAAAAATCTTTTAATTTACAAGTTTCAAAGCACAAGATACATATTACTACTGCAGGTTTCTAACACCATCAATTTGGTATGTGCATGACATTCATTTTATACAGACATTTCCATTATCACTATTAATCTATACTATATTATAAAACATGAATAAAAAACTCTTAAATATAAATTATTAGGCATAAGGTACCATCATTTTATGCAAGATTTTAAAAATCTCTTAATTTACAAGTTTCAAAGCACAAGATACATATTACTACTGCAGGTTTCTAACACCATCAATTTGGTATGTGCATGACATTCATTTTATACAGACATTTCCATTATCACTATTAATCTATACTATATTATAAAACATGAATAAAAAACTCTTAAATATAAATTATTAGGCATAAGGTACCATCATTTTATGCAAGATTTTAAAAATCTCTTAAATTACAAGTATCAAAGCACAAGATACATATTACTACTAAAGACTTCTAACGCCCACCAATTTGGTATATGTAAGACCTTCCTTTTATGTAAACCTTTCCATGCATCACTATTAATTAATATATTATATTACTATAAATTTGTTTGATTATTTTTTCTAGATGTTATTAAAATATATAAGATAATCATTGAATTATAACAAAATACTTAATTTTTTATATAAAAAACATTATATTATTAAGCTTAAATTAAACAAATTTAAAAAAAAACATTATCACCTTCTCAAAACCATCCAAAATCGTACTGTAAATCGACAAAAAAACAAAAAATAAAATGAAACATTAAAATCGTGATGTATCTCGCTGCATTGCGCGAGTACGCTTCTAATTAATATATTATATTACTATAAATTTGTTTTAATTATATTATTAAATATATAATTGGTTGTTTTTTCTAGATGTCATTAAAATATATAAGATAATCATTGAATTCTAATAAAATACTTAATTTTTTTATATAAAAAACATTATATTATTAAGCCTGAATTAAACAAATTTAGAAAAAAAAACATTATCACTTTCTCAAAATCATACAAGATCGTACTGTAAATCAACAAAAAAACAAAAAATAAAATGAAACATTAAAATCATGATGTATCTCGTTGCATTGCGCGAGTACGTTTCTAGTATACATACAAACATGCTATCTATAAGAATTCAATCTAATAAGACGTACGTACCGAAGTTGAAGTTGAATCCTCATGATCGATCAGCTTAATTAAAGTATATTAGTTAGATTTATATATATAGGACTAGTATTATTTGATTTAATTCTTATGCAATTGGAACCTTTACTGGGTACCTATCGATAAATCCGCCCATGGGTTCCCTTCACATCCTCCTGGAATCGTCTTCAATGCTCTCCATACCGCACTGTTACACTTGAAACCCGACCCAAACACAATCTACCACACACAATCCCCTTTCGAACCCATCCCTTTGCCTCCGAATACGATAACTCGTACCACAACGAGCTACTAGACGTGTTCCCAAACTGGTGCAACATCATCCTCGATAGCACCATGTCAGAAGGGTTTGAAGAGAGGGTGGCGGAGAGAGTATTGATTATGAGAGATTGGGCACCGCAATTAGAGATTTTGGGTCACCGGTCGACTGGTGGGTTTGTGAGTCATTGTGGATGGAATTCTAGCATGGAAGCCATGACTGTCGGAATTGCCATCGCTGCGTGGCCGATGCATGCCGATCAGCCACGAAATGCGTTTCTATTGGCAGATGTTGTAGGGGTTGCATTGATGATGAGGGATTGGGTTGTAGAGATTAGTTGTTGACGTCTGTAATGGTGGAGAAGGCGATTAGGAAGTTGAATATATTAACTGTAAACTAATATATTGAATATATAAAATATTTTTTTTTTAATAAAGAATAGAATAAATCGTGAATTAACACTAAATTTTAGAGTAGAACACTTGTGGTCCTTATAGTTTGTTCAAAGACCCATTAGTCCCTCCTAACAGTTGCTAACTAACGTTGTTAAGTGGAGAGATCATGGAGGTTATGAAAATGAAAAGTTAAAAACCATCAACGTAGATAGTTTGTTTTAGGGACCAAATCCGAAATTTAAGCAAACCACAGGGACCACCAACATAATTCACTCTTAATAATATAATTAATGTTATTTAACTTCTTATAAGCAATTTCAAAGTTTTATCAATTAGACTATCTTTCGAGACAGGTTGATAACAAAATTCATTATGATATTCTCTCATTTCTATATAGGTATTTGTATTTCTAACATCTACAACATTCTATATGGTTTTTGATGTAATACCTTTAATTACATGTGAATAGGATAAGCGTCTTTCTACCCATTATCTCATTTCTTTCGTCATTGTTAGACCACCAAAAATTTGCTCCAAGGTCTTAGCACGTTTTTATAAATTGTATGTAATAAGAATGTAATTTTACTTTGATTTTTCATTTATGAAAACACAATTTAAAAACATGTAATATGGTTTTTGATGTAATATAACCTTTAATTACATGTGAATAGGATAAGTGTCTTTCTATTCATTATCGTATTTCTTTCTTCATTGTTTTTTTTGGAAAGGGTATCCTGAGATTCTTTCTTCATTGTTAGACCACCAAAAATTTGCTCCAAGGTCTTAGCACGTTTTTATAAATTGTATGTAATAAGAATGTACTTTTACTTTGATTTTTCGTTTATGAAAACCAAAGTTCAAAATGGCGTGAGGCGTGGTGTGACGGCGAGGTCAAACCTAAACCTTACACGCCACGGCGAGGACACTACATTTTTCAAGGCGTGACATAAGTCGGCAAATTTGTATGTCATATTCAAAATTATATATATATATATATATATGTATATGCTTTATATATATTATTCTAATCAAATAATGATATTAAAGAATGTACATTCATATTGGAAGAAGAAAAATCATATAAATTACTAGCATAAAAATAGTTTTTGATTGAATATTTAAAATAGAACTTAGAAAAATAATTTTCAACTTCGTTTTAATCGTGAGTCCATAACGTTTATGACTTTATGAAACTGTGAGTGATGCGATTAGATAAATGTATAAAAGTGTTAAATCTAAAGTTAAAAATGTAAAAACACAAAAGATAAAAAAATTAAAAACATTAAAAAAATATTTTTTTTGAAAAACAAGCAAGTCTTAGAAGAAACGTGTGTCGTGGCGCGCCTTAAGGCGCCATAGCATGAGCCACGTCTTACAGAAATGTTATGGGCCATTTCGTAACGATGGAGACGCGTCTTGCGTTATATCGCACCATGACACACGTCATGGCACACCTTTTTGAACATTGATGAAAACACAATTTAAAAATTAACTGTATCTATATTTTTAAAAACAATTATTTTTACAGTTAAATTGATTGGTTAAACCATAATCAGATTTTAAAATAGAAACCAAAAAAAATAAATGTTTTATTAATTATTTTTGTAAAATGACAAATGATATTTTTTAATAACTATTTTGAAATTTTTTAAATATAGTAAATACTTTTAAATTAAATAACAGATTTTTCGAGATCCAAATAAAGACGTCTGATTGGGTGACAAGGAGGGATGGGGAGTTGGCAATTGATGGGGCAAATTGGCTGTCGAATCCCGGAATGAGGTAGGGCGACTAAACATAGAAGCGGCTGTTCGAGATCATGCCGGAGAGATCGTTGATTTGTGATAGACCCCGTCGGGGCTGCTGTTGTGACAGACGTTTGCTGCTGTCCTGCGGTGGTCCGGGCTCATGGTTGCTGCTGGTCTTTAGCGTTCGGGAAATTTACAAGGGGTTGTGTTTCCCGTTTTCCTCTCGCAAACGGTTCTCCTTTGTTTATTTCTGTTTGTTTTAGCGCTGGTTCGTTTGTTTTTCTTTGTTTCTAGAGGCTGTGTTTTATTTCCTACTGTTTGTTTGAGGCACTACTGTTGTGTTTGAGGCTTTTGCCTTTTCTTGGTATATACGGTAACCATTTTTGCTGGTAAAAAAAAAACTTAACATTACTAATTGGAGATATGAAGGTTTGAACTTTGAAGATGTATGTGGGCTTATCGGGTTGTGGGTAGAGGTGTACAGAAAAACGTCAATTCGTGAAACTCGACCAACCTAACCCGCTCCCAACCCGCATAACAGTGAATTCGCGAAATCGTCAAACCGCTAATTAGAAGGGTTGAAATCGGGTTAGGAAAACTCAACCCAACCCAACCCAACCCAACCCAAACCGCCGTTAATATATTTTTTTTTATAAAATTATATATATATATATATATATATATATATATATATATATATATATATATATAATATTTACAACCCAAAATAATAGAAACCAAGTCTAGCTTTTAATTATCTAATTTCTAAAGCCCACATTAATCTAACTAAATCAAGGCCCAAGTCAATCTAGTCTCACGTCTAAGGGCCCAAATTATTTAAAGCCTTTGTAATTGACTAATTGTTACGTTTGAACTAGGTTTCTACCTTTTAGGAGTGAACGACTAAAGATAGACCTTTGAACGCCACTCTCGACCGCCGACTGCTACGTGCCGCTGCTACTGTGGCTGGAGGCCGATGCCGCCTACCGCTGCTGCCTGCTGCTGGAGATCATTGCTGGCTGCTAGACGACACTGGTGGTTGAATGAGGCTGGTGATTGAACGATCATCATATATTGTTTGATTTTCACATTAATTCTTTACTTCTTGTATATTATAAGTTTATAACATTACTTTAGTTGTCTACTGTATCAAGTATACTTTTTGATTTTCATTTTTAGAGACTGAATTTCATCAAGTCTACTGCATCAAGTATACGTTTTTTATTTTCATTTTTAGAGAATGATTTTTATCAATTCTACTGCATCAAGTATACTGTTTGATTTTCATCTTTATTGGTTGAACTAGAATTTTTGATTTTCATTTTTATAAACCATTTGATTTTTATTTTAACATATATTGTTTAAATCTAAATATATGCTTTATCAATATTTATAGGAGCAATGGAAAATACCCTTAAATCTCCAAAAATCGAAGGCAATGATGAATAAAAATTACGTTTAAAAAAAAGGGTGGTAGAACTTCAAACGTTTGGGATCACTTTTCCAAAAATGAATCCGCTTTTAGTACTAGCGGCCGTATTTTAGACTCGTTTAAAAGCGCTTTGAGTCCAAAAATGGTGGAGGCCCTTGTGTGCACACAAAGTTGGTTGAAAGAGATTAATGAGGGCATTCAAATAAGTGAATATTTGGATGAAATTGCATCTTATGACTTTCTTGAAGAAAGTAATTTTAAAAATTCTTCTTTTTTCATGCTTATATATTCTTAAATCTTAATATATTGTTTAATTTTTGTTTTTGAATTGTAGACAAACTCAAGGAGAATGCAACATTGGGGTTAGAGAGGTCCAAGATGGTCGTACTTGATTAAGGCTTTGAATCGGTTGATATCATTTAAACTTTTGAAGTTTAGTTATAAGACTTACGGATTTTAATATATATATATATATATATATATATATATATATATATATATATATATATATATATATATATATATAGCCTTAGGTTTATTTAAGAAATGGTAAATATATGAGAAATAGGGAAGTAATCTTAGCCATTCATACGATCAAGATCGTATTTGACTGGTCAAATATTTCGGCTTTGACTGGTCAAAAGTTGCGGCTATTTCAAAAATAGAAGGACACTTTTGTAATTTTTACAAAATACGCTGGCTGTGTTCATATATGAACCTGTATAATTCACATATGAACTATATGTTCATATGTGAATCAGTGTAGTTCACATATGAACTCTTTAAACTGATTCATATATGAATCTTTGTGATTCATATATGAATCTTTGTGATTCATAAATGAACTGATTAACTGATTCACATATGAACTAATTAACTGTAAGTTCATATACATCAGTTGAACTAATTAACAGATTCATATATGAACTAATTAACTGATTCTCATATGAACTAATTAACTGATTCACATATGAACGTATAGTTCATATGTGAATCATATAGGTTCATATATGAACTCATCCCACATATTTTATGAAAGTACCCCTCTACATTCTATAGACCATGCAAAAAATTATCCGGTGCTTCGCTGTCAAAGCCGCAAATGTTGACAAGATGAATGACTAAGATTATTTCTCTATTTCTCATACATTTACCATTTCTCAAATGAACCTCTCCCTATATATATATATATATATATATATATATATATATATATATATATATATATATATATATATATAAATAGAGAGAGAGGGAGGTTCAAGAGAAAACCTAAAAAAAAATAGAAAACTGAGGAACACCCTGGTAGCCTTTGATCTGGACGGTATGCACTTGTGTATAAAGGTAATTAAGTTGTTTTTTGGTTTTTATTCACGTGTGCATATTATAAATTACTTGTATTCACAAGTGCATACCGTCCAGATGAAGGACTACCAGGGTGTTCCTCAGTTTTCCGTTTTTTGAGGTTTTTGTTAGCTCCAATCATAGTATATAGAAGTATTGAAAAATAGGCTAAGTATAGGAACTGCAGAAGATCTGCTCAGAACATCCAAGTGCACCACAGAAGACGCTATCTCAGAAGACATCTGTCGACACTCTGCCAGAGGACACAAAACCTGATATTGCTCTTCAGATCACAGAGCCTCTGTGATCACTCACAGATCCTCTGTGATGGCTACCCTCTGGAGACTTCGACGTTTTTAGCAAACTCAGTTCAAGACAAGGTCACATGCAGATCACGTGATGCCTGCTGTACGAAGATTTACAGATCACCTTGGAGAGGCGCATGATGGGTTTACTTTCCAGGTGGCATTCCGTTTATGGAATGTCAGCCTTTGTCTTGTACTACGGGGTGCATCCTCCTTGTATATTATAGGAGCACCATCTTTGTGTTTTGTATGCGAGCACACACACTAGTCTGAATAGAGATTGTATTTTTCCTGAGAATATTTGCACACACCAGTGCATGTTCTTGGTGTTCTTCAGAAAATCAATGAAATAGTGTTTTGAGTAAATTTCTTGCAATACTTTACTATTCTGTTTATTGATTACTTGTGTGTCTACTACCTTGCATGTTCTACCTTTTCTACATATTATAAACGCTTCCACACTCACGTTATTCAATCAGTGTGTAGTAAAAGGTCTATCAAGTTAAGAACATCCTTATTAGGATCAACAATTGGTATCAGAGCAGACTTTGATTCTTAATATCAAAGGATCCTGTTCTATACTTGATTCCCTCGATCCAGGTAGTAGTTTGAAGTCTGTTTCTTTGCCTTGATCCCCACTCATAAACATACTCTGTTTTCTAGAGCTACATCAACCTGTTTGACGTAGAATCAAAAGCAAGTGTGTTTGAACCGATAAAGACAAATTCAAAGCTTAGTTGATTGGTTGTCATCTTTCCCATACCAAATACTCATCCCTGTTAGGCATATTCGTTATTTTTTCAAAAAGAACTCTTCATACTCTGTTTTTCCATTTCTCTAAAAATGGCGAACCCTGTAAACTATTTCAGTGCAGGATCTCAATCAAAACCTCCCATTCTACTGAGGGATGAATATCCTTAGTGGAAGATCAGGATGGTGCACTTTCTCGAAGGTGTGGATCCTGGTTTGGTTGAGTTTCTTGACAACCCTCTTTACATCCCAATGACAACAGTTCCTCGTGTTCCTGCCACTGCAAACACCCCTGAAGTTCCTGAATATCAGCATCCCAAACCCATCATTGAGTGGACTGAAGAAGAGAAGGCATTACATGAACTTGCAAAGAAAGCCAAAAGACTACTCATTATGGCTATCACAAATGACATCTTCCAGTCCCTTGATTCCTGTGAAACATCGAAGGACTTATGGTTAGAGCTAGAAAAACAACTTGAGGGTGGTGCCAAAACCCTCAAGAACAATAGAGCTCTATGCATTAATGAGTATTTTGCATTCAAGGCTCTGCTGGGTGAATCCATCCAAAGCACATACAACAGATATAATTCTTTGATAAACAAGTGCAAGAGGTATGGCATCCATAGAACCTCTGAAGAAAACAATGTCAGATTCCTTCAGAGCCTGAATGACGAATGGCTTCATCTAACCATGTCCATGCAAGCTACACTAGATCTTGATGTTTGGTCCATCTCAGACCTCTTCGGGACTTTGATAAGTCAAGAAAATAGGATATCGAAGTTGATGACCCCTGTCGGTGGCCCTCTGGCGTTGGTTGGAAGTACCACAGAGGGTCAGGACAAAGAGAAGGCGAAAGTAACTGAGGATGCCCAGAAGAAGAAGAAGAAAAAGGTCCTTGTGGCAGAGAGCGAAAGTGAGGAAGGATCGGAGGAAGAGATTGATATGGCTGCTTTGGCCAAGACACTTGCACTAATGACCCGACAATTCAATCGTGGTCTCAAAAAAAAGCCAGAGTACAGAGGAAGAGAGGAAAGAGACGACAGAAGCAGAGGGTATGGTGAGGTGAGAAAGTATGTGAGAGAAGAGTTTGAGGAGTAGAGGCAAGAAGAAAGAAGGAGTGGACAGAGGTCAGACGACAGAGGTGGCAATAAAATCCCCAAGCAAACTGAAGGCTGTTTCAAATGTGGGAAACCTGGCCACTTCGCCGCAGAGTGTAGGTCCTCTGCCATGAAAAGGAAATCCACTTGAGACGCTGCTTTCTACAAAAAGAAAGCAGAGTACTATACTCAGAGATCCCTAATGGCAGAACAACAGGACCTTGAAACTGATGAGTCCTCTGATGAAGGGGACAACAACGCACTCTTCTGTGGAATGGCAGAAGTCCACTCTCCTGACGACAAGAGTAAGGCATCTACTTCTAGATCTTATAACTATGACTCTGAAATCAAACTTCTTGAAGCACAAAATGATCTTGTTTATAAAAACATGTGCTCAGAGCTAGAAAAGAAATTGGCCTTATTTGAGAGAGAAACAAGGCTTCTCACTCAAGAAAAGGACAATCTCTATCTTGAGAGAAAAACTCTCGTCTCTGAGCATATTGGTGAAAAGAAAGGGTTAAAAGAGAAAATTTCCAAACTTGATAAAGCCCTGAAAGACAAGGTAAAAGAGCTAAAGAACAGTGAGAGTGATCGATTAAATGCCATTTCCTTGAAAAACTTTTTCCAAAAAGAAAGAGAAGTTCTTCATCAAGATCTGTTCGACAGAAATCTTCTAATTAAGAGGTATCAGGATGCTCAAAAGGTCTATGAAAAAGTCAACACCCAGATCGGCAGAAGAGGAATAGGGTTCGATGATATCGACCCTTACACTGGAAATAAAAGAAACAAATCCTTAGCAAACATCTTCTGCCCTGAACAATTTTTAAAATCAAGTCTTCCAAACCTATTATCTACTTGTAAGAGGCGCATAACCTCTGAAGGACCACATATGAGGAAAGCTCTGCAGATGGCGAATGTATGGTATGAAAACAATGATTTACCATCTGCACCCTCATCAAAGAGAAAATCTATTCCAAAGAAATATCTGTCTCAAAAACAGATAGGGGTCTTCAGATTTGGTCACCCAAAAACGCAAACTCAAATGACTTTTATGTGTATGATGGTTCCTGAAAAAGGAACTATCCTCTGATGCACCAGAGTTTGTTCCAGCCTCTGTGGAAGAAAAACTATTTAAACGTTTTTTGGAAAGTGACTTGAGAAGAACCTATGAAAATCACTTTCTCAACCATTTTAATCTAACCTCTGAAATAGAAGAAATCTTTGGGCAAGATCTTCTAAGCTGTCTTAGTGTTCCTTTGGTTATTCCCTGTATTTCAAAAGATCTAAATGTTCTCAAGGACACTACATATGGACAAAGCAACGCATTTCCAGAAAGTCATGCTCTCATTCACAAGGACTTTCTTGATACAGATTCTGAATCAGAATCTGAGTCCTCTGTCAAAGTCAAGACAAGTTCTGTGGAACTTGAAATGGTCATCTGTGGTCCAGAGAAAAATAAGTTACCCTATGGCATCCTTAACAGGATAGTCTCTCCCAAAAGGAGAACCACAGGTATACCTATCTGCCCTGACTTTTTGGATATGTGTCTTCAAGCAAAGACTTCTCTGGAGCTTGAAAAATTAAAAAATGAAAAAATCGAGATCTCTTAAGCTTCCAAAGTTCCAAAACCTGTCAAAACAACAAAACCTCTTCAAGAAAAACTCACCTGGCAACAGAAGGCAAAATGGCCCAAATTTGACAAAGTTAATGCTTCTGTGGCAGTGAATGCTCGAGAGGAAGATCGTTGAGGGAGAGTACACTTAGAGAGCCATCCAAGTGGAGTTTTTGACAAAAGACAACCTAGATTAGATAAAGTTTTCTGTAAAAAGAAACCCAAATCTAAAATGGGTTGTAAAAATTGCTCTGCACCCTCCTTTGACAATTTTAATGAAATATTTAAGAAGTTTGCTTCCAAGGTTCCTCATTGCAAATGTTTTGATCTTGTGCATGCATTAAATCAACACTTCTCTAGGCCCTCCTGTCTTATATCTCACCCGAAGCCAATGAATGCCAAATTCAAGGGTGAGAAAAGACAAAATGGTACCTCTATCAAGGAGGGTAAAACCAAAAACAAAGATGTTAAGGCATCTTTAAAGACTCCTAACAAGCCCGGACCCATTTGGAAATGGGTACCTAAATCCTCTTAATCTATCCATAGAAGAAACAACATGTGCCCATTTGGTACCTAGACTCCGGGTGTTCAAGGCACATGACTGGCGACAGAGGATTGCTCTCCGCTTACAAAGAAAAACTTGGAGGTGGTTCTGTAACCTTCGGAGACAACAAGAAGGGTCAAATTAAAGGCTATGGAGTCATTGCCAATGGAGACATCGATGTCAACAGAGTTGCATACGTGGATGGCCTTAAGCACAACCTGCTAAGTGTTAGCCAACTCTGTGATAATGGACTCGATGTGATGTTCAAAAAGAAATATTGCTCTCTGTTCAAAGAAGACACAACTACAGAGCTTTTGCGGGCCAAGAGACAAGGTGATCTATACCTTATGGACTTCAAGTCCATCAATAGAGATGAAAAGCTCTGTCTGGTCTCAAGTAAGAAAGAAGAAGCTTGGCTCTGGCACAACAGGTTCTGTCACTTAAACTTTCATTCTTTGGACAAACTTGTGAAACTAGATCTGGTAAAGGGGCTACCAAGTATCAAATTTGACAGAGATCATCTATGCTCTGCATGTGAAATGGGAAAACTCAAAAGAGCTACCCATAAGACCAAAACAGACACATCTTGCACTAGATCTCTGCAGATGCTTCACGTAGACCTCTGCGGTACCATATCCGTGCAAAGTCTAGGTGGCAAGAAGTACATTCTTATACTCATAGATGAATTCTCTAGATACACTTGGGTGGAATTCGTTCGAAAGAAATCAGATGTTCCTCAGATACTAATCAATCTTCTTAAGAGGATACAAGTTCTTCATGATTGCTGGGTTCAGAGAGTTCGAAGTGACAACGAGACAGAGTTCAAGAACTCAACAATAGAAGCCTATCTCACGACAGAAGGCATCTCACAGAACTTCTCTGCTGCAAGGACTCCACAACAAAACAGTGTTGTTGAATGCAAAAACCGAACCCTTGTGGAAGCCGCAAGAACCATGCTCACTGCCTCAGGACTTCCAATTTCCTTTTGGGCAGAAGCCATCTCCACGACATGTTTCACCCAAAATCGATCCTTGGTGGTAAAAAGACATGCAAATACCCCTTACCACCTAATCAATCAAAGAAAGCCAAATATCAAGTACTTCCATGTCTTCGGCTGCAGATGCTTTGTGTTGAACGACAGAGAGCAAATAGGGAAAATTAGTCCCAAAGCTGACGAGGCCAAATTTATTGGCTACTCATCAAACTCCAAGGATTACCGAGTCTATGTGCTCAAATCAAAACATATACTTGAAAGTATTAATGTTTCATTTGATGACTCGTTTCAGGTGACTTCTGAGCAAATCAGCTCAGGACTCAAGCTTCAAGATAAGGAATCTGGTGACTTATCAAGAGCAAATAAACTTCATCATCTTTTTGAAGAGATGTTCGATGATGGACCCTCAGAGGATGACCACAGAGCCTCTGGAGCTGAAGCCTCTGCAGACCAATCAGGTACTTCTTTGTCAGGTCCAAGCAATACTTCACCCTCTTCCAACACTTTTGCAGGTGCAAATGTTGAGGGGGAGCACTCAGAGGCTAATATTGACCAAGGCTCCACGCTTAATCAAGAACTTGGTCATCTACAAGATATCTCTGAAGGGTCAACACCAGAACAATCAGAGAACTTTGAACAAGGCACCACAAAGCTCATAATATCAACTCAAAATGATCAAAGTCCCGTGACAAGTACAAATGATTTCCTTTCTACAGAAGGTGATCAAATCCAAGAAACTGAACATGCTCCAGAAATTCCAGAAGGTTCCAATGATCACCTACCTCGAATGACAAAGTGGACCAGAAGTCACCCACAGAGCCAATTATAGGTGACCCCTCTGACAGAGTCCCGACTCGATCAAGTACCGCAAATTTTTGTTACTATACAAATTTTGTGAGCATTATCGAGCCCAAAAAGGTCTCTGAAGCTCTTGAAGACCCGAACTGGGTAGAGGCTATGCAAGAAGAGCTTCTGCAGTTTGAAAGAAACGAAGTATGGACCCTAGTGCCTCTGCCGAAAGGCAAAACCGCAATAGGGACCAAATGGGTCTTCAGGAACAAAAAGGACGAGGATGGTGTGGTGATCAGGAACAAAGCAAGACTGGTGGCCAAGGGTTATTCCCAAGAAGAAGGGATTGACTATGAAGAAACTTTTGCCCTTGTGGCAAGGCTCGAAGCAATAAGAATATTTTTTACCTTCGCTGCCCACAGAGGTTTTAAAGTATTTCAAATGGATGTAAAGTCAGCCTTTCTAAATGGACAAATTCAAGAAGAAGTATACGTCCAGCAACCACCAGGGTTTGAAAGCTCCAAGTACCCAAGTCACGTGTATTTCTTGGACAAGGCTCTGTATGGACTCAAGCAAGCCCCCAGAGCCTGGTACAAAAGACTTTCAAACTTTCTTCTTGCCAATGGATTCGAAAGAGGTATAACTGATACAACTTTGTTCTATAAAAAGAGAAAAAGTGAGATTCTACTTGTACAGATTTATGTTGACGACATTATTTTTGGGTCCACAAATGAATCTTATTGTAAAAAGTTTGAGTCATTAGTGAAGAGTGAGTTTGAGATGAGCATGATGGGAGAACTTACCTTCTTCCTAGGATTGCAAGTCAAACAAACCAAAGAGGGTATTTTCATAAACCAATCTAAATATGTCTCTAACATACTTGAAAAATACAAGTTCTCTGACTCTTCACCAATGAAAACCCCTATGGCCACTGGATCCAAACTTTATGCAGGCCCAGAGTGCAAATCTGTGGAGTGCAAACTCTACAGAGGTATGATAGGGTCTCTGTTGTACTTAACCGGAAGTCGACCCGATATAATGTTTGCCACATGCCTCTGTGCAAGATTTCAAGCTAACCCCAAAGAATCTCATTTTCATGCTGTCAAGAGAATGTTCAGATACCTGAAAGGGACCAAGAATCTTGGCCTCTGGTATCTGGAGAACTCTGGCTTTGATCTTGTGGCTTATACAGATTTAGATTACGGAGGATGCAAGCTTGACAGAAAGAGTACCTCTGGGAGTTGTCAATTCCTTGGAGGGAAACTAGTGAGTTGGACTTCAAAGAAGCAGAATTGTGTCTCGACCTTTACGACAGAAGCAAAACATGTTGCTGTCGCCAGTTGTTGCTTGCAGGTTTTGTGGATGAGAACCCAACTCAGAGACTATGGATTTAACATCGAGAAAATCCTCATCCTCAGTAACTCCAAAAGCGCCATCGCGATCTCTGCCAATCCTGTTCAACACTTTAAGACAAAGCATATCGACACCAGGTATCACTTCTTGAAACATCATGTGGAGCATGGGACGATAGAAATGTACTTTGTCCCCACAGATTACCAGCTTGCCGACCTTTTCACAAAGGCACTAGATGAGAAAAGGTTTACTTTTCTTGTTGGCAAGATTGGCATGCTTAACATGAGTTGATCTACAGAGCCTCTGTACCCTTGCACAAAGCCTCTGTAGTACATACTGTATAACCGTAAATATTTTCTTTTCTTTGTACAATCCCTTTTCCGAAAACCTTTTGTTAGATGGCTCTCTTGCTCTGTGTCTTGCTCAATATTGATTTCTAAAAGGACCCAAGCACAGATCAAGGGGGAGCTGAAATAGGAGACCTTGACATTTCAAGGGGGAGCTCGACATCTCTTGTCAAACACGTATGTCTCTCTGCCCCTAAAAAATGCTTTCACAACTATTGAGTGATCACCAACCCAAATTATTTCCTAAATTAGAAGTTTTGATTCTCAGAGCCTTTGTGACCCTCCACAGAGCCTCTGTGACCCTCCACAGAGCCTCTGTGACCCTTCACAGAGCCTCTGTAACTCACAAAAGGGATCTCGCGTCCATTACTCATATGATTGGGTCTGTGCTCGATCAACTCATAAGTTCTTTCGAAAGTCTTGGTATTCTCAGTGTTCTGAAACCTCATAATGACCCCAGAAGCTCTTGACCCACAAAGCTTCTGCCAATTTCAACTTCAACATCTTTACCATTCAGTCATTATGTGCGGTTATTTTTCAAAATCACCGTCATGTGGGAATAGTAACTGCCACGCGCGTGAGAATAGAGGGAGGCGCACGTACTCGATCGTGCACCGCCTATCCTGACGTGGCACATCCCTATTGGTTCGTATCTGTACCGTCGTTTTTGAAAACGGCTACCTATCCGTTAGCACTCATTATGGATTTCAAATCCTTATTTTTTACCGCTAATTCTTTTCACCCTTCTAAGTATATAAACACTTCTATACCTCTTCTTTTCCTTTTTACCTGCAATTCTTACTCTCAAGATCTTCTTTGCAAGAATCCTTCGTATTTTCAGCAATGGCATCCCACTCAAGCTCTTCCAAGAACTCTAATGGCTCTAAGAACTCCAACAAGTCTCATCACTCAATAGCTCAAAAAGTTGATTCGAACTCCATTGGACAAGAGCAAGTGCTTACGAGCAGAATGCTCTCGTTTACTAGGCATGACTATCACATGACTCAGATGAACAATAAGCCAAACAATCATTTTGTCATCCTGAATCCTTCTTGATTCCCTGCTGAAGCCGAACCCCTGATCAAAATCCTCAAGAACCATTTTCTGGTCAAAGCCCTAACAATGAAAAGAAATGACATCCCTGAATCCTACATTCAGCAGTTCTGGTTGAGCGCTCGACATGCCAAGATGGAGGGATACGAACATTATATCATTGTGTATGCAACCCATCCATCGACCACAAAGATTCTTGATTTAGGGATCAATCGAAGAAAACTGTCAGATGTTTTTGAACTTCCCACCAAGACAGATCTGAATCTGCGCAAATTCTCAGAGGAGCCCACAGAGGAAGAACTATTGGAGTTTCTGCGATTCATTGGATACGCAGTTCCAATCACCAAAAGAACGAACTTCAGAAGACAAAATCTACCCCCTCTGTGGAACGTGCTCTTCTAAATTCTGAACTGATGCCTAACGTCGAAGGTTGGAAGCCCAGATTAGTCGAGCCAAACAATTTTGGCTATAATGTATGTGATCTACTATGATCTCCCACTAGACTACGCGAGACTCATTTTCAGGGAAATTAAGAATGCCGTGATAACCAAGCAGCAAGACCAAGATAGGGGAACATAGCCCAAAAACATCGCTTTTGGACGTTTCCTAGGATTACTTCTGGGAGACGATTTGATTGGGGAAGACAAACTACCAGCAGAGGACAAAACGGTCAAGTTCGATGAGATGAAGTCTCACAAACCAACTACTCTTAAAACTGGTTACCCGAACGCAAAACCTCTGTCAGCAAGCATGTTAACTTATCTAGGTAGTGAAGAGGGAACTAGGGCTTACATACGAGGGCACAGGACTCCAGAACCGAGTCCTGCAACCCCCCCTCACGTAGGTTTCCAAGTAGGAGATGTAGTTATATACTTGAGAGATGAGGGAGAAAGGGAGACAGAAGTTGTGGCCATAGAGGCACATGAAAGTGAGAGAAAGGGAGAGTTAGATAGAGGGGAGGGTAGTGCGAAAAAGGAGAAAAAGAAACAAAAGAAAAAGAGAACCGCAGAAGTAGAGGTTCCAACCCTCAAAAAGACTGCAGAAGAAACAACATAGGTTGTCAAATCCTCTGAGAAGAAGAAAAGGAGGAAACTGCGTACCCTTGCAGAGAAAGAGCGATTTGTTGAAGCCAAGGTTGAGGCTCTGAGTGCCAGAAGTGAACCTGCAGAGGGAAGTGATAAACCTCTGCAGAAGACAAGAAAGAGAGCACTGGTCTTTGAAGAAACCCCTGAGGACAGACCTCAGAGCCCCTTGAAATTGGCCTCTGAAATAGCTAAAGAGGTCATTCTCAAGTATTCAGGGGATTTGGGCGAAACCGTAGCTATAGAGATCGAAGATGTGACCAAAAAGTCACAGAGTGAAGAAGAAGAAGAAGCGAACAAAAAATTGAAGGAGGAGAGTAGAATAAAAGATGCCTTGAGCACACAACCTGAACCAACTCCCCGTGCAACCCACACTACTACCTCTGCAGTTCTAGTGCAGAAAGGTATTGAAGAAGGACCGCACAGTCCGATCCCAACCCAAGCCATCCAGACAGAGGATATTCCTTCATCCTTTGTACCACCTCAATCCAAGGAAACCAAATCCACCTCACCCTCTCAAAAGGGTGAAGGTGTTTTAAGTGTCCACTTGCCCCAGGACACAACCCTATCTTACACAGAGGCATTTGTTGCCTCTGTCACACACTTGAGTGGAATCCAAACTGCTTCAGAGTTGGCAGAGAGAGCTCACACCAATTCTGTGGTTCTAGAACAACCACATAACTTGATCACTAGGACTCTTGGGGAAGCCTCTGAACCCTTCCTCAAAAAGCCTACTGACAGAACTTCCATAGATGATTCTTTTATGGAACATCGAGGATTGGAAGGAAATCCTCCAGAGCTCAACATCATCTCAGGCTCTGGAGGTGACAAACACTCGTTGGCTCAATCTGGAACATGTGTTGTTCCAGAGGTCACCTCGGACACTTTCGTCACAAAGGGCGAGTTTAAAGCCTTTGTTGACACGGTGTTCCAAAAACTTGACGAGTTGAAAAGCTCTGTCATGAAGGAATCCCAAGCAAACTCGAAAGTCCTTGCAGAAGATCTGAAAGCCAACGTAGAGGCTCTGAAAGCTTTCCACCAAACCTCCGAACAACATACTGCAGAGATACGGAAGCTAACAGAGAACTCTGTGACAAGGAAAGATATTCAAGCTTGTGGTGATTCGATCAATGTACAAACAGATGCAGTTACGACCCTCGGGGATATTTGCATGGAGGAGATGGGAAAATTTGCTGCACAAGTCGTTCAGTCAGGGGTGGATGACCTGACCAAGCTTCGAGACGAAATTAAGGACATAACTCGCAGTGTTATAGTTCCTTTTCAACCGCAGGTGTCCACTTCTGCAACTCCACCCTCTACCTCTGCCACTGATATTTCAGGCCTCGCAACAAAAGAAGAGTTAGAAACAATGGGGAGAATGGTTTTGAGAAATCTCAACCTTATTGGAGCTGACATCTCCCAACAAGGCAAGAAAGTGGCAGAGGATCTAAAGAAGACTGTAGCCACGATAAAGTTTAAGTCTGATCTTGAAGTTAACAGACTATCGTTGGCTACAGAGGACGTTTTAAAGAAGATCTCCAAGTATGCTGAAGATCACCTCTGCAAGAGGCGAAAGAGGAAGGCACCTGCAACCTGCCAAGCCGAGGCATCGCAGAAGAGGGCACGACATGAGAACCAAGATCTTGATGCCTCTGATCCTCATGAGGGGGAGACTTTGCAGACAGAGACGACAAGCCAAACTCAAGCAGAACCCCTGAACCAAGTCCCTACAAGTTCAGAGCCTGGACCTCAAAAGTCAAATCAACCACATGCCTCTGCAGCTTTATCTCCTACAGTCCAAATCCCTACAATCCAAATCAAAGCACCACCAACCTCGAAAGACAAAGGCAAAGCAATTGCTACAGAGCCTCTGAAGGAGAAGTCACCTCCTCCTAGCACAGAAAAGCTTCTGAAGAGCTCCTTCGATGCCCACAAACGAGAAGCTCTGAGAGGTATTAAACCCGAAGAGGAAGACTGGGAATTCGATCTACAACCCCTCTTTGAACTCCCTGTCCTTGACCCAATTGAAAAACCTTCAAAGGACAGAGTTGCAGAAGTAATCCAAGGCTTTGAGAGCTTGAGAAGACCCTTCCCTACTCCTCAGAAGAAGAACATAGAAGAAGATGTCTACAAGTACCTCTACAGCCGAGGGGTCCACGATCAGCCTTCTGTCAAACTCTCAGAGCAAATCGTTTCAGAGGAGAGGAGAAGATTCTACAAAGAAAAATCCAAACCAAGAATGAAAATTTTCTCCATGGCCAAAATCGCAGAGGTTCTGTCAATCAAGATTGGCCATACAAAGTGAAAAAACTTCTGGTTCATCGAGTATGCAGTGAAGAGAGATGATGGGGAGATATGGACGTTCACCGATGCAGATCTGACAAATCTCCATCCCCACGATCTCCCAGAGCTATTCAAATGGACAGAAGACAAGTTCAGATGGAAGAAATAGTACTAAGAATCCCACCTTACAATCAAGGGAACGATGAGGCAAAAGCTACTCTTCTACGGCGTGGTGGACTTTCAAGTGGCACTTAATCTGGGGTCAAGAAGGTGAACTTTCCTCTACCAGAGGATAGTCTACCACCCTCTGCCACAATTCTTCCGAACTCCATAGTCAATTCACCTTCCTTTGGCTTCGTGTACAGAAATTCCAAGGGCAAAAAGAAGATCTTTATGGAGATAGAAAGTCACAAGTACTCAACTCAGTCTCTGCTGTTCATCCAAGACCTAATCATCAAACACAGAGGCACACCACTTGTACCTACAGAACCTGCAAACGTTCTTCTGGAAAGTATAGGTGCAACCATAAACTTCAGGGACTTGTGCGTGTTTTATTATAGAGAGCTGAAGAAGGAAGGAGGATTTGTAAGAAAAGTAAATGACTTTCCAGACGCCAAAGTATAGGCTCTGAAGATATGTATTTTATTTACCTTCATTTATTGTACTTATATGTAATTGCCTTCTGGCATTTCTTTTCTTGAATGAAAGTAAGTAGACAGAGGTTGAGTTCCTTTCACCTCCTTTTGTTTCTAACTTAGCCAAACTCTCAATTTTTCACTTATTTATTTTTCAATACTTAGGGGGAGATTGTTAGCTCCAATCATAGTATATAGAAGTATTGAAAAATAGGCTAAGTATAGGAACTGCAGAAGATCTGCTCTGAACATCCAAGTGCACCACAGAAGACGCTATCTCAGAAGACATCTGTCGACACTCTGCCAGAGGACACAAAACCTGATAATGCTCTTCAGATCACAGAGCCTCTGTGATCACTCACAGAGCCTCTGTGATGGCTACCCTCTGGAGACTTCGACATTTTTAGCAAACTTAGTTCAAGACAAGGTCACATGCAGATCACGTGATGCCTGCTGTACGAAGATTTCCAGATCACCTTGGAGCGGTGCACGATGGTTTTACTTTCCAGGTGGCATTCCGTTTATGGAATGTCAGCCTTTGTCTTGTACTACGGGGTGCATCCTCCTTGTATATTATAGGAGCACCATCTTTGTGTTTTGTATGCGAGCACACACACTAGTCTGAATAGAGATTGTATTTTCCCTGAGAATATTTGCACACACCAGTGCATGTTCTTGGTGTTCTTAAAAAAATCAATGAAACAGTGTTTTGAGTAAATTTCTTGCAATACTTTACTATTCTGTTTATTGATTACTTGTGTGTCTACTACCTTGCATGTTCTACCTTTTCTACATATTATAAACGCTTCCGCATTCATGTTATTCAACCAGTGTGTAGTAAAAGGTCTATCAAGTTAAGAACATCCTTATTGGGATCAACAGTTTTCCCCTAAACTTGACCATATACATATATATATATATATATATATATATATATATATATATATATATAGGGGTGGGTTCAAATGAAAACTCATATTTCATTGTGCACATAAGGACAAATATTAACCATTGATCAAAACTTAGAAATTGTAATTTTGAATCAACGCCTACCTTCTTTGACTTTTTATTTTTATTTTTAATTAAAAAAAAATTACCCCTTAAACTTTAAAATAATTTATCTTAAAAATTACTAGTATTTGAATCAAACAAATTACATAAAAAAAAACGAGAATTTCGTGCTCTTCGATATGACATCCATCTCGATATAGTTTTTTTTTCGTTTTAACCATTTTTTACGTGAAATTCTATATACGTGTTATATTAATTATGAATATGCATGCATGTCTTTGGATGTCCACATTTAGTATGAATAACAAAGGTGAACGTTCATTCACTATTCATGATGAATAATACCGTATGCAGGATGAATAATACAATATTCAAGATTTTTACCTTTTAACCGTTTTTTACGTCAAATTCTATATATGTGTTATATTCATTATGAATATGTATGCACGTCCTCGGGTGTCCACATTCAGTATGAATAACAAAGGTGAACGTTCACTTACTATTCATGATGAATAATACAGTATTCAGGATGAATAATACAATATTCAAGATGAATAATACACGAATCCATGATTCATGTATTATTTATCATGAATCGTGTATTAATCATCTTGAATGTTCTATTATTCATCCTGAATGATACATTATTCATGATGAATAATATATGAATGACCCGTAAAGGTGTAGACACATGGCGTACTCTCTTTTGTTTCCCAATTCACAACCGAAATTTGGTTTAATTCATTATGAATATTTATGCGCATCCCCGGATGTCCCACATTCAGTATGAATAACAAATGTGAACGTTCATTCATTATTCATGATGAATAATATAGTATTCAAGATGAATTACACAACATTCATGACGACTAATACACAAATTCATGAATCGTAAATTATTCACCCTGAATGTTGTATTATTCATCCTGAATGATACATTATTCATGATGAATAACACATAAATGACCTGTGAAGATGTAGAGACGTGACACACTCTCTTTTGTTCCCCGATTCACAACATAATTATTCGATAGGTTCTCGATTCGTCTTGATGGGTGTTGGGTCACGGTGCTGAAGAAACGTGATGCCTTACGACGTTGAAGAAAGTGTTGAAGAAGGTGATGTCGAGTTACATACTTACGGTGTCGAGGCGTTGTACAAACTTGAACGTACATAAATATTCATAATGAATATAACACATATATAGCATTTCACGTAAAAAACGGTTAAAACGACAAAAAAAAACTATATCAAGATGGATGTCATATCCAAGAGCACGAAATTCTCCTTTTTTTGATGTAATTTGTTTGATTAAAATATTAGTAATTTTTAAGACAATTTATTTTAAACTTTAATTGGGTAAAAAGTTTTTGATCAAAAAAGAAAATAAAAAGTCAAATATGATAGACGTGTGTTTAAATTTTCTTTCATTTTTACCCCTAAGCATTTTAAAATTAAAAACTCTATTTAATATGAGTTGTTGGATCAAAATAGATCGAGTGGCTGTGATTTGTACTCACGTGCACAATGAAAAATGAGTTTTAATTTGAACTTTCCCCCCTCTCTCTCTCTCTCTCTCTACTAATAACTTTGTTGGGAATACTCTTAATATTATTTATCGTATTTCAACCGGAAAATTTATGCATATTACTAACCCGCCTACCCAACCTAACCCACCAAAACCCGTAAGGGTTGGGTTGGGTTATTCTTTTGAATGAGTTAGGTTTGGTTGAGATTTTCCAAATCGTCATAATTGGGTTGGGTTGTAAAAATGTCAAAAACCGTCCAACCCAACCCGCGTACACCCCTAGTTGTGGGCCGCTTTCAACTTTAGAATCACCGTCTGAAACTTCTTCTCCATGGGTTTTTCCAAATAAAGAAAAAAAGTTAAATGTAAAAATAAATAAATAAAGTTTTAACAATTCTTATTTGGGGTGTTCAAAAAAGCCGTTGGATCGCTCAAACCGGTTAAACCAAGTCAAATCGGACCGTTTTTGGTGGTTTGAGCGATCTGGCGTTCCGGTCTGGTCCGAAAAAATGCCAAACCGGGCGGTCCAGTCCGGTCTACGGTCTGGAGGTTTTTTTGGGCGGTTTGGACCAAACCGACCGCCAAATACATATACATATATATTTTTTATTTATTTATATATGCATTTATATCAATTATCCAACCCAATATATCTTAAATATATTTTGTTAGGCCCAATGTTATCTTAACTCCAGCCCAAACATAAAATCTATTTTGATTTTTGACATTTGAAACTTGAAAACCCTAAATGACTACCATCGGTCGACTCACTGTGTTCACGTCGACTTCAGGCTTCATAGTTTAGTAGTTCACATTCGTTCAGGCTTCTTTTGTTCTTCATCGTTCACTCTGTTTACTTTTTTGTGAATTTTGTTTATTTCAAATGGACTCAAGCCAATGAAGCTTTAAAATTCAATATTATATATGTTTTTTTTAAATTTAAACTTTAAAGCTCATAAAAGGCCCAAATCGCCTAAACTGATCGGACCAAACCGCCTAAACCGCATGCCGGTTTGACCGGTCTGGACACTTGATTTCAAACGCTTGATTTGAAAATTTTATAAACTGCCACTTGCGGTTTGATTTGTGGTCTGAAGGGTTAACTATCCAAACCAGACCACAAACACCCCTAATTCTTATATTTTAAAAGTTCTAATATTAATTATATTATTAAATATCCAACAAACTTCAAACAATTTTATATGAAAGAGTCAAAGAGTAAATTACATGAATTGCCCTCGTGATTTACTAAAATTCAGAAAATTGTCACTCGAGTTGTAAAAATACACATGATCTCCATCGTTTTCATTTGTTTACATCAACCGTTTTCCTTTGTTTACATCAACCGTTTCTTACCCTAATGTTCATTAACTTTCTTCCGATAAGCGTCTCATGTGCCCTCCACATTAGGGCAATTTGTACATACCAAAAAATTAAAAAATATTATATATAGTTGGATTCATGTGGATATAAGAGTTACAGTGAAAACGTGGGATAAAATTTCATATACATTCATCTATCTTCAACTATGATTATTTACCTATTTTTATCCTCATGACTAAAACTTTAAAAAATTCATACATGTGAAAGTGATTAAATATATGTAAAAGTTCGTGAAAGTGAAGATAAATGTGATGATAAAGTTTGATAAAGGTGGTTGAAGATAGTTAAAGGTAGTTATACATTATTGAAGGCATTTGAAGGTAGATGAATTTTGTTGGTCCTGAAGGGGTTAATGACTTATAGACAAGTTTTTGTTGAAGGGCGGAGGGTTTGAATACAAATACAACAATTTTTCAACTCTAATTTTTTATGTTTTATAAAACCAAAGAATTACATATTGTTGCGGAAACTAGGAAGGAAATACCTATCTTAAACAATCTAAATAGATGACATATTTGCTCTTAAATACTGAAAGAACACTCACAAGGAATATCCTAACAGTGATAACAACTAAAAAACTGAGATACAACTTCAGAGGATTAAGGCGCTGGTTTGCAAGAATTTGGACATAAAATTTCTTCAAACAGATAAATTGCATATAATTCAAAGACTGCATTTTATAATAGTCCAAATAATTAATGCAACATTGAAACTTTAACCCGTGTGTTCATCTAGTTTATTGATTCATGCATGCTTATACTCTTTATATTAACTATTTGATATTGTGTAGACATTTGTTGCCCCAATTCTGTAACACCCTGAATTTTGGTAAGTTAAATTAACCTTTAATGCCTTCAGTGACTTTAGTTGTTTAGCCTAGTGTTTAGAACAAGTTCTAGTTTTCTTCGTTACTCGAGCCGAGAGCATCCGTAATTGAAATGTCACTTTTCGGGGTCCAGTAGGTATGGGGAGAGAGTGCCTGGTGAGAGTGGCATGGTCACAATCATTGGGGCACAATCACGGAGTTTGTGGCACTCATGGTACAATCCATGCGAGAGTGACCCGCGAGAGTGACAATGGAACCATCGCCATGTCACAATTGCAGGAAAGGGGAGACCGACGGTACCTCTCGGGCGATTATGCCATGCGAGAGTGCCCTTGGCATAATCGCATGGCACTGCCGCACACGGGTGCCAGAGCCCTTAAATGCTATGTTTTCTAATCTTTCCTCATTAATCATTTCACCTACCTTACTCATACTTCTCCCCTCACATTTCTCCCTCGTTAACTCCAAACCCTAGACCATTTCAATTATTAAATACTTGGAATCCAAGTTCTCCTTCACCATCTAACCAAGGACTATTGACTTAGAGTTCAAGATCAAGGGTTGTCTCCATTTTTGAGAGATTTATTGGTTTCTTGGGTTCTCTCCTAAACCAAGCATCGTGAGTTCATTCATCATCTTTTAAACTTTATACATGTCAAAACTTTGTAGTTTAAACTCCTAATCGGTCTCCTAGTTACATTTTCTTACTTGAAAGATTTTGACCTAATATAAGCATTTTTGAGATTTTGGGATTTTTACCTTTTTCACATGTGATGAGGAGTTCTATTACATGGGTTATAAAATGTAGTTTCACATACATATTTATGGTTGGATCCATGAGAAAACTCACCTTGAACATATGGGTGAAACTTTATTGATTGGAAGAATTTCTTGATAAAAGGGAAGTTTTTGTGATGAAATGGTTGGGATATGATATGTATAACTAAACTCTCTTAAGTTTTACAAACTTTAGAAATGTGATTTGTAATCATAATATATTGGTATTTGGAAATGGTTATTTGACTTGTTAATATGTGGACTTGGCTCATATAATGTCATTTATACAAGGAAACCATTTTATGGAAATGTTGACATGGAAACTATATGTGTGATTATAGTTTTATCATAAATGTAATTGTGACAAACCTTAGACTATTATTAATGGATCCATAGGTATAGGAGTCGGCTTAATTGGTTTGGGGTAATTCCTATTTGTAACTAGTTGAGACATTGGGTCATTGAGGGAAACTTAGTACGGTTATGTGGAGTCGAATACTAGCCATTGACTGTAAATATAATTCTAATGAATGAGCTGATTAGGATCATCGGGGGCCCATATCTACATCCAAAGTGCTAGTCGACGAACTCGTGGCCATTGATCCTAGTATGAGCTCACTAACTTAGAAAGTAGCTTACTTTTATGTTCCGCTACAATCCTTGGAATTTGGGTCTCCCGGTCATCGTAAGATGCTTTTTGAATCGTATGGTTTCTATGTGGTTTTGATGGAAATTACGTTGCATGATTGAGAAATTATTTATATTGTCCTATGCTTTATTCAATTATATAAATGTTTGTTCTCACTAGGAGTAAAGCCTAACACTTTTTCTTAAATGACATGTATATCAGGTTCCTTAAGGGGTGGGGTACCAAGGTCTTGAGTGGAGAGTTTGTTGCCGATACAGGCTCTTTTGTGGTAGGCGACTTTTGGTCAACTTGGCGTACATATTCTTGATGGATTATTTTGGAAGTCAACTGTGACACCCATCTATAATCTAGGCTTAGTATAACTTAGATTAGTAGGTTGTTATGTATCGCCTTCATTCTTTTGGTTGTAAATGTTCTTTCTATTTCCCCATTCTTGGGTGATTACGTTTATATAGTCGTCATTATTCCATCATTTTAAGGTTTAAAATTTACCTCTATTTTTAGAGGTGTTACAAATTCATCCTTTCGTGGCTAGAGTGATAAGTAAAGTAAGTAAAATAGACATACTTTTTTGTACTTACTTTGGCTGGCATGTTGGACATGTTCCCACACTAGGACTAGAGTTGGTAAAAGTTGGTAAGTGAAACTTGGTCCCTAGGTGTTCACTTCTAACCGTTTTTCCAGATAGTTTTGTCAAACTATCTGGCTTATCTATCTTTTGATCTTCTATCGGTTAGATGACTCACCAATCCTGATGGGGAGCATCAAGGGGACACACTATGAAGAAGATGGAAACTCAAAGATTGAAGATTCAATCGTTCAAAGCCATGAAGTCCAAAACTTGAATGGGCCAAATGCGTCTGGAGACCCACTTTCCAACATTGTTGGCCCAATTAAAAAAGCAAGATCCGAGAAGATAAAGGAGACCCTCAATTATTTAATCAAAGATATTTGGGGAAAGAAGATATTGAAATGGAGGAGTACAAGCACAAAAGAGTTAATATGTTGCATATTTTGGGTAAACCCCAAATGGATCTTGCAAATGACTAACATAATAATATAAGATTCATCCAAAAAGTCCATACCTTTAATATCTACAAATTTTAGAGTTTTCTTAGATAAGGAATCATTTTTATTCCATATAATTGGTTTCTTTATTTTAGATAAGGAAATAATCATTTCTTTCATTATTTCCTTTATTTAGTTTCATTTTACTTGTAATCCTTAAGACTATAAATATGCTTTTATTTTCTTTAGTTTTTTCCATCAATGAAATTTTATATTTTGGGAGGATTTCCTTCACTCTTGGGTTCTTTGTTGAACTAATTTGGGTGTTACTTGATTAGGTCAAGTAATTCCTTTTGATTTATCATTCTAGGTTTGCTTCTCTTGAATGTGGCATCTATAATTTATGTAACACCCCAAAAATGGGACTACAAAAAATTTCCAAAGGAACATAAATATGATATTTAAATATCAGAATACGAGCCTTCCCGAAAAGGGAGCTAAAATACGTCTGTTATTACAAAGTGTAACAATTGGGTATGAGGATAACAACCTCCTAATCTAATTTCTTAGAAGAAAAAACATTACAATTTGGGGGTCACCTAAACCACCAAAATAATGACTTCCATGCGGCGTCTCAAAATATACCCCAAGCTCTCTTCTAAAAGTCCGATTAAGCCTTCTTAGCGATGATGCCGCTAGAACCTGAGATATACGTCGATACCAAACAAGTGTTAGGCTAAAAAGACTAGTGAGCATGAAAATAAAACAAGTAACGACAATTCATAGTTATAACCACCAGTGGACCAATCATAACATTCATTTGAAATCAACAGGGAGACCCATATCGCTTTAACAAGTTTCACTTCAAGAGACAGTTTACCTTAGTGTTTACCCCTCAGGTAATACCTCAAGGCCTAACACACTTAAGGACTACCTCCAACGCATTACCTCAAGTGGCGGAGATCCTAGTGCCTACCTCCAAGTGGAAGCTCAAAACTAAACCTTCCTAGTGCATACTTGGAAAGTTCATCCACCAATACCATATCAATTAGGAATACTCATTTAATCCAAAAAAGGATATGCATTTCATAACTCAAGATAAGCTAGTGGTCCAACCACCATATCCAAGATATAACATGAGATTCTCAATTTATACAATGACCCCAACTTAGGTAAACCATGACTCATATCACATTATAAAGTATTCTCAAGATTCGAGCCAATCTTCATGAAATTTCCTTTAAACAAGTTTAGTTATGAAACTCGTAATTTATAAAGACAAGGGAATAATTTTATCCTTATTCATATGCATAAATTCCAAGAGAGTGAGTTTTTTTTAGAGGAAATCTCCAGGAAATTTTATAAACGAAAAAAAAGGAAAGGCCAAAGACAAGTACAAACGGAAAAACACCCGAAAGAAACAAATAAACTTGGTAACTAAGCCATACCAAGATAAAAGCAACCAATACAAGCAAAGACAAATAGACCTAACAAGGCTAGAAAAGAAAATCCGAAACGAAAACAGCCTCAATCGGGTCCAGCATGCCCGACGCTCCTCAAGCACACCACGATCTTCATGCATCATTTTTGCTCCCATCCTTATATCTCATCTTCCATTTGGACCGCAACGTAACAATACCAAGATCTCCTTGTAAAGTTGGGCCACTAATCTCCTCTGATTCCGAAAAGTACGATTATTACGTTCTTACCATATAAAATAAACAGTAGCCGCTAGAAGGAGTTTATCCACCATAGATTTGGGTGACCTTCGTACATCCGAGATGGACATCATAATGTTATCCCAAGAATATGGAAATCCCATCCACACGGTGTTCTTTAAAACCCATTTCCATACCGCATTCGCATATAAACACTCAAAAAGTAAGTGATTATGAGAATCGATTCCAATTTGACAAAGAGCACATACCCAGTCAGCCGGTTCATGTTTCCAAACCAACACACGGTCATGGGTGGGGTGCCTTTTGTGACATTCAACCCAAAGGAAAAACACATGCTTTGGATGTGACCCGAGAACCAGATTACCGAATGCCAAGGAACCACCTCATGATTACCTTCTAAAGAGCGCCACACGTCTTGGATCGTGAAGTCCACTAGGGCGTTACGAACATCCAACCACAATACCGTATCCCTACCATTCTCATCTAAACTCGGCATAACATTGTCCGATAGGAAATCATACCTTTGGGTCCAAGTCGGTGGCCAAACGCTTGCATGTCCTCAATAATGTGCCTAACCGTAGATGATGGGGAGTAGACACAAGAATGAATGAATCAGTAAGAGATGATAACCGAAAGATGACCACATGGGAGCCAAGAATCTTCCCATGCATTAGTGTCATTTCCATCCACAATACGAGCCACAAAGAACCTTTGAAGCTGAGGTCTAAGATCCATGATTTAACACAAAACCCATGACCACTTTGGTGTCCGTCGCTCAATTCAAAAGTTGGTTGTCCGAAAGTACAAGATATACAACCATCTCACCCACAATGAATTACGTTGCCGCATTATGTCCCAAACATGCTTTGCTAACAAGGCACGGTTCTAAGTGGTCAACCGTTTTATCCCAAGACCCCCATCCATGCGTGGCCGGAAAACATCACTCCAAGCAATACAACATTTTCCTTTCGAGTTATCCCTTGAGCCCAAAGGAAATCTCGAAATAAACCCTCCAAATCATATATCACACCGGATGGAGACAGAAAAATCGCCATCCAATATAATTGCATGGATTAGAGGACCAATTTCACTAATTGCAGCCGACCACCAAACGATAAGAATTTTTTCTTCTAGCTTTGTATTCGACCAATGACTCCCGACACAATCGTCCCATAATCAACAACTTTCAAAATCTTTGGAGACAATGGTACTCCCAAATACCGAATTTGGAATGTTTCCATACGAAATGGCAAACAAGTAATGATAGCATCCCGGGTTTTGGTTGGAACATTACCGAAGAAAATCTCACATTTTCCAAGCCCGGGGAGAGGCTAGAACGGGATTTGAAAAGATGGAGAGCCTTCTTAAGAATCTCCACCGATGCCACATCGCCCCTATTGAACACAGCTAAGTCATCTACAAAACATAAATGGGTTAAGTCCAACTCGAGACATCCCTTATGATAGACAAACGATGTTGCTTCTGCAATATATTGTTTGAAGATCATTGAGAATCCCTCCATGACAATCGTGAATAAGTAGGGGGATAGAGGGCCTCCTTGACGGATTCCCATCTCTCCCTTAAAGAACCCATAAGTATCACCATTTAACACCACCGACTAGGAGAGCGTCGTGATTAGCTCCTCAACCCAATTCACCAACACCAGATGGAATCCAAACCCCTTTAACATATTTAGTAGATATTTCCAATCTACCGTATCATACGCCTTGGATATCGATATTGAATGCATAACAAGGGGGACCCGCGACCCTTTGGTAACCCGATACTAGCTCATGCGCCATAAGGATGTTGTCTATAAGAGAGTGAGTTTATATAGCCAAATCATCAAACAATGAGTCAATACTTGTAATAGGTCTATCAATATAAATAAAATAAACATTTTGACATGTATCTAGTTTTACAAAGCATTTAATACTCACTTGCTAGGTTTATGAAGAAAACCTAGAAACTTGCCCAAAACCCTAGAAATGTAGGAGATGAAGTTGATGCTTTACTCTAGCTTGAAGTCTTTGTCCTTAGAAGCCAACAATCACTAAAAGAAGTTTAATAGAGCCTTTGATGGATCACTTGGTCATATTTAATGAAGAGGGAAGAAGGAGGATGAGGAAACTACTCCAAAGGGTTCAAAATCATGTCCAAGACTTATTTGGTTGACAAGTGAAGAATAAAAGCGGGTTAAGGGGTTTTTATACCCTGTCTACACATTGTGAGACTATGTCATGCTACTGTGCCCTTGGCACAATCGCTGGCAAGGTTGCAGGGTATATACCATCGCTAAGTCCTTTTATGCGATTGTGACATGCTATTGTGCCTTCTGTCATAATCGCTGTCATAGTTGCACAAAACGTACCAAGACCAATTCCTTCTACGCTATTGTGACATGTTATTGTGCCCTCTATCATAATCGCTATCACAGTCTCACAAAACGTACAGAGACTAATTCCTTCTATGCTAATGTGACATGATGTTGTGCCCTCTGTCACAATTGTTATCATAGTCGCACAAAACGTACCGAGACCGAAAATCCATTTTCTCTATTTTCGCTCAACATGCTTACAAAGGTATTCTATTGCAAACCAAATTCCAAACATTCTAACTTAAGAGAAATGAACATGGTTAAAGTTAAACCAAGATAAATAAGAAGTTTTACCTTTCAAACTTTTGGGTGCTACAATTTATGTTCTTTATTGCTAAATGTCATTCTAGGGTTTTGATTATAAAAATCTTTATAAAGAAAGTTCTAGTTCGGTAGTATTTAAAGGGCCAGACTTTAATTAAGGTTCACTTCACTTTATTGAAGTTGGGTCTTAATTCTTTGAAGAATGCATCCTTTTTCTCAATCCTTTGCTCATTGGTTCAAGAATATCTAGTTCCATAACGAATTCCGCACTCTAAAAAAGCAAAACTCGTCAAAGATTCCAACATTTGATAATTATCAAGTAAAACACATAAATACTTCAAAATGGACATTTTTGGCATTTACAAAGTTTTCACAAAAGAACTTGAACTCACCTTGTTAGGTTAGATTAAACCTAGGTTCCAAAATCCATCTCTAGCTTCAAAATATGAAGACTTTAGATCTCCATGCTAACTTCTATATCTATGGTGTAAACCTTCTCAAGAACATCTCCTTTACTCCCAAAACATATACAAACAAACCTAAGAAAAGAAATGAGCGTTGAGGCGAAAAGAACCAAACTCTAGGTTAAGAAATTGTTGATTATAGGCTTACTTTTCGAATTTTAGGGACCCAAAATATTCAAAGAAACCTTCATATTTCTTGTTCTCACCTTGAAAAGCTTTGAAATATGAATCCATAGCTTCCAAAATTGCTCAATTGGGTTACAAATGAGAAAGTTAGGGCCAAATGAAGAACAACCCAAAAATCTGATTTTAAGCCTGGAACCCGCTCGCCTCTTTGCCATGCGACAACGCCATTGGCATTGTTGCAGGGCATTGTCACCCAGGATGTACCGAGGTTGGTACATTCCCCGCGACTTTGTCATGCGACTATGCCATTGGGCATTGTCGCCGGGTATTGTAGCCACAACCGTACCGAGAGTTGTTCGACTGCTTTCCCAACCGTTTCTTATTCGTTTTCCCAGCCGTTCCTTGACTGTTTTCTAGGTCGTTCATGACCGTTTTCTAGGACATTCCCGACCGTTTTTAGAACATTTGGGGTGTTACATTTAGATATTTTGTTAATAAATCATAGAGTTTGTAGGTTTTAATGATTTATTTGTCATATGATGATTATTTGATGTTAATGCCATTTTGGGAATATTGGTTTTATGAATCATTCGAATTTATGCATGATTTAATTTGTTGGATTTTGTGGTATTTTGGGTCATGAGATTTATTAAACTCTTTAAATGTGTTTTGGTTATGATGACCCATTTTGGACGAGTCCAACAAGTTGAAGAGCCCATTGGCCTGGATTTGAGGAAAATGCTCGTTTTGGGATTCTAGCCCAACCTTTGAGATATTGATGACGATTTTCAAAACTTTTGTTGTATAAGTTGCTTAAATGCCAAGTATTTGTAACTTATTAGTTTATAAAGACTTTATTTGAATAGTCAAGTGAATTGTGGAGTTTATTGGTTTGATTTTAACTCAATTGAGTTTTGTGAACATTTTTCTGGTTTAAATTGCTTGATCTTGAGCTTTTGAAAGTAATATCCAGTTACGTCATATTTATTTCGAAATTGCATCTTTTGAGTGCGTTGGTTATTCAATTGGAGTCATGTAGTTTAGACTTTAATGCAATGGATCCATAAGCATATGAGTCGGTTTGAATGGGATGGACATTATTCCTGTATTGAAGTGGGAATTAGGAATTGGGTCTTCATAGGCAATATTGTGTGGGATATTTGAGTTGGGCATCGGTCATGGACCAACATAATATAATTTCTTGTGAACGAGCTTAACTAGGATCTTTGGAGATCTCAAGCTATAGATCATGGATGGTTGAACTTCAGAAGTCATTAAACTACAGAGCGTGAGTGGTTGAACTTAATGGCCTATTGAGCTATAGATCGCAGGTGGTTGAACTAAATGAGCATTGATCCAAAATGAAGTTCATAACATAGATATGTGGCTTACTTTTGTATTCCGTCACATTTAATGGAATCAAGTCTCCCATGTCACCAAAAGGTGTGTTTTGGATATGATATTTTATCCACTTTTTTTTTTTTTTTTTTTTTTTTTGTTATTTTGGGTACATAATGTATCCACAATTTGATGTTTCAAATGCCGTTCATTATTCATATTTTGTTGCTTTGGAGTTCGGATACTCGAGTTTTATTCATATTTATGGAATTTTTAATATCAAACTATATTTATGGTTGTGTGAGTATATGGTATTGGTTTCATTTAAAATGGGTATTGGAGTTATTGAGTTTTCATCACGAAAAAGGTTGGTTTTGGGAAAGATGTGGCTTTTATATTAAATGCATTTCATTTTGAGAACTTGTGATTAAAATAGCATTTTTTGAGTTTTACTGTTTTATATTAAAGACGAAAACTACTTTATCATCTTATGGCCTTTAACACAATCGTAGGCTTTGAAAGCTTGTTCCATCTCTCGGATCCAGTTCATATAAGCCACTGGATCTTCTGAGCCAGAAAACTCCGACGATTTACAACATAGAAAGGATTTGTAAGAACAAGCCCTTTCGTCACACCGGGTGTCATTCGTCAGAAGACCGTCAGTTGGGATTTCATTTCTGGTATCTCCGGATCCTGCAATTATTTCATTATCGACAACCACCTCGTGCCTACGGTTGCTAGCATCTCTGTCCTCCAACAACTTTATAAACAACTCTTATTGCTTTGCCATGGCCTCATTCATAACCCTCATCATTTTGTCCATCATCCGTGATTCCGGGGTCACTTCCTCCATAACTGGGGTTGAGGTAGCAAGTGGACCCTTTGATGTGATTTCGCCCAACAAGTATGGGTTTTAAACATGTGTTGTCGATCGTTCTAATGGGTGCTAAGATTAGGGGTGAGCAAAACCCGAAAAACCTGAAAAACCCGATCTTACCCGACCTGAAAATAGTCCCTTCCTCCGATATCCGAAACCCGATGCTACCCGACCCTCGAAAACCGAACTAAACTACAGATATGTTGGATCGGGTTGGGTATCCATCTCAATCACCCGACCTGACCCGGATATCCCAAATGTTTTTTTAATATTAATTTTTTAGTAATAGTAAATAAAACTAAACGTCTAAACCTAAATACCTAATGAGATGAGACCTTCAACCTTTGCTCTCTCTCTCTTTCTCTCTCTCTCTCTCTCTCTCTCTCTCCACAGACCGCCGACCGTGAACATCAAATAATCGGGGAAGGGACCTCCACAGACCACCGATTGTGAACACTCCACACTCCACAGATCGCCGAACTAAATACCTAATGAGATGAGACCCAATTTCACTATTTCACTCTTCACTTTTTCCACATAGACCTTCAACCCTTGCTCTCTGGCTCTCTCCCTTTCTCAAGACACTCCACAGACCGCCGACCTTCAACCCTTGCTCTCTGTAAGTTGATTTATTTTTTGTTATTCGATACAAAATCTAGAAAAAAACCCAAAAGAAAAAGCATGGGGGATATCCGAACCCACCCGAACCCAAAAGTTCGGATATCCGAAATTTCAGGTTACTCTCATTTTTGGTCGGTTTTCAGGGTTCCTTCCCATCACCCGATATCCGATCAGGTTTCGGATTTTAGGCCTCGAATGGACCCGACCAATGCTCATCCCTAGCTAAGATAGTTGTGGCGGAAACCGCGACCCATTGCCTATAAAGGAGGTAAGAACCTTGGTATAAGATGTTGGGGAATTGAGATGAAGGATGCTTCAAGGAATTAAGACCCAACTTTAATAAATTAAAGTGAACCTTAACTAAAGCCCGACCATAAAAAATCAAAACCCTAGAACGACACTTAGCAATAAAGAACCTAGACTATAGACGCCACGTTCAATAGAAGCAAACCTTGAATGATAAGTGTAAAGGAATTACTTGACCTAATCGAGCAAAACCCATATTAGTTCAACAAAGAACCCAAGAGTGAAGGCAACCCTCAAAAATATAAAATTTCATTCATTTTAATTTTCTTATTACATCAAAATTCGTCCATAATATATAGGACTACAAAACTAGGGTTTTTCCAAACAAAAGGAAACATTAAAATAAGGAAACTTGAAGTAAAATAAAAATGAAACAACTTTAAACTTAAAAGAAAACTATAATATGGAATATGTTTGTTGGGTATGAAAATAGGCTAAGTATGGATAGTGTTGCTAAGAGTTAATACTTCTGAAGTTGTTAGTACTGTTTGATTAATATATCTTGAAGATTACTACTGCTAGAAGTATTCCTACTGCTTGAAGGATTAGTACTGCTTGAAGAGATTAGTACTGCTTGAAGATTACTACTGCTAGTAATAGTTAGTACTTCTTGAAGAGTTAATACTGCAAGTTGGAAGTTACTACTGCAAGCATGTTAGTACTGCTGATGTTGAGAAGATACTGCTAGAAGGATAATGCTACTGATAATGATAATGTTGATAAAGATGACTTAAAGCGAAAGACAAGGAGATGAAGATAATTATGGAATGGATGCTGAAGATCAACGTTTCTTTAGTAATTATCTTGTAATCTGTTTTGTATATATAGTCTAGAAGTCTTTTGCTTATGATATAGAGATTAGACAGAAATATATAGAATATACGTATTTTTTGTTCTAGAGAGAATTAGCCTCAAGATTCTTAGAAATCCTTTCATTAGAGAAGTATTGAACGTCTGTTGAGCCTGTTCAACAGATTGAGGCTTTGGTTGTAATCATCAAGTTAATTCAATATAACTTGTGATTTGAATTCATACACTGTTTCATTGATTTATTGTTAAAGTGTTATTCCGCAACCTTTTTAACAAAGTTTCTGAGTGTTAAATTAAATTCTTGTTTTGAATTTCGATCCTGACAAGTGGTATCAGAGCATTAGGAACTCAGAAATCAACAATCATCATGGACGGATCAAACGACAGTGTTCTTATTTCAAAGGTTCCCATGCTCAAACCTAATGAGTTTGACATGTGGAAAATCAGGATCAGCCAGTATATACTTCTCACAGATTACTCAATGTGGGACATCATTGAGAATGGTCACTCAAGTGAAGGAGATATAGGAGCAGATGGCAAGAGACCTCCACCAAAGACTGATGGAGAAAGAAAAATCAGGCAGACTGAGATGAAAGCCTTGAGCACTCTGCTCTTGGCAATTCCTAATGATTACCAACATCTGTTTTGCAACTGTGCTGATGCCAAAATCCTGTGGAATGCTTTGGAGAAGAGATTTTCAGGTACTAAAAGCACTAAGAGAAATCATAAAGCAATTCTCAAGCAACAATATGAAAATTTTATGTCTATAAAGAATGAGTCTATGACTCAAACCTTTGATAGGTTCAACAAGTTGATTGGAGAATTGGCCACTGTTGGTGTCAAGATGGACCAGGATGATATCAACAGGAAGTTTCTAAGATCTCTTGGAGAAGAATGGGTAATGTATACAGTATCCTTCAGGCAGAATGATAATCTGGAGGACAAGGTGTGGCCCAAGAATTACTAGCATAAACACATACAGATTTACACAAAACACTTTTGTTTATTTAATCACACAAATTACATCAAGCCATATACCTATTTGTGATAATCCTTTCAAGACAAAGTGTTTGTGTGTGTTCTCAAGGTGTGCAACTATGTGTTCTATCTTCTCTCTCAATCACTATCACGTATACCTCCTAACAAACCAACACATTGACTTGGTTATATATAGGTCAACATGACCAATCAAGGTCAAACCTTCTAAGCTCATTTACAACACACACACAAACAACAAATACAATAATGACCCACATTTAATCTTGAATACAATTTCAGTCTAACATAAGGAACTTGATGACCTCTACAATGATCTCAGGGTGTTTGAAGCTGAGGTTGAATCAAAGAAGAAGCCATCTGGATATGCTTACAATGCTGCTCTCCTATCATCTACTACTGATTCTTCTGCTGCTAGTACATAATCAGTTAGTGCTGTTTATGGATCAAAACAAGATGGATCCAATGATTCTGTTTTGGAAGCTTTATTTGCTAGTCATGCTAAATCCTCTCTTATTACTGATGACCTAGAGCAGATCAATGTTGATGATCTTGAAGAGATGGATATCAAGTGGCAAATGGCTATGCTCACCATGAGGATCAAAAGATTCATTAAAAGAACAAGAAGAAACAACTTTGCCATGAAAAGAGAAGATGGTGCTGGATTTGACAAATCCAAGGTGGAATGCTACAAGTGTCACAAGCTGGGGCACTTTGCAAGAGAATGCAGAGGAGGAATGTCTCAACAGCATGGAAACAACAACAAGAATTCATCTCAAGCACTTGTCTCACAAGATGGAATGGGTTTTGATTGGAGTGACCAAGCAGATGAGGAAATCCAGAATCAAGCATTGATGGCTGAGGTTTCAGAGTCTTCAAGCACAACAATCCTCACAGAGGTAAAATCTAAACTTTGCTCTCAAGCCTGTCTTGAAACTGTTAAAAAGTACAGGGATCACAATCAGATCATGTGTGATGATCTTAAAAGGTTGGAGAAACATAGGAGAGAGTCTAGTTTGATCATTGTGAATTTTGAAGATCAGATCAAGGCATACCAAGCCAATGAACTTCAATATTCATATGATCACAACTATTGGAAGTGGGAGAAGAAGGAGTTAGAGATTAAGCTAGAGAAAGCTAGAGAAGAATGTGAGAAAATAAGGAGTGAATTTGAGAAGGCCAAATTAGACATTGAGAAATTTTCCAATGCTTCTAAAGCAATGAACTCTTTACTCAAATCTCAAGTTCATGACAAACTGAAGAGAGGTATAGGCTACAACAACACCCCTCCACCTTACAATAACAATTATATTCCACCCACCTCAGACCTCTTAGAAAGACAAGATAAAAAGGACTTACCTGAAGGAGCCACTGAAGTAGATCCACTAGACAGAGTAGTGGTAGAGTCTGAAGAAGAGAACACTAAGGATAAGAATAAGGAAAACCAGAAAGAAATTCCCCTAGAAAACCATATTCTTACAAATGAAAGAGGGGGGGGGGGGGGTAAACCATTTGTCAAGAGTGAGCAAGTGGAGAAGTGTAAGATTGGGGAAGAGACTGTTAAGAGTGAGAAAGCTGAAACCTCTAGGAAAGGGAAGGAGAAGGTACAGGGAGATCACTATATGCAAACTACTGTTGTAAATCCCTATACTTGTCAACAGATCAAGCCCCAACATGATAAAATAAGGGGAAAACAGAGAAACAGAAATAACCAGTGGGCTCAAAAACAAGGAATTGATCTTAGCAAAATCAATAGACCAAAGCCTTGTTTTATTTGTGGCAAGTTGAATTATTTAGCCAAACACTGTTATTTCAATCCTGTTAACCAAAGAATTACTTTTCAAAGACAAATACAAAATTCTGTTGGTTATAGGAAGCAATCAAGAAAATTAAGGAACCACATGGCTGATAATGTGAGAACAACTTCAATAAAATATCATATTCAGAATAAGTTTGCTAAAGCAAAAGAAAATACTCCAAGCAAATCAAGGAGTAACTCAAAGAATAGGAAAGCAAACAACTTTGTCAAAATTTGGGTTCTAAAATGCACTAAACCAGTTAGTACTGCTACCTCAAATAGTACTGCTGACAGAAATAGTGCTGTTAATATCAATACTACTGCTGACCAAGTTAGTACTGCTAATAAAGTTAGTACTACTAACAAAGTTAGTACTGCTGACCAAGTTAGTACTGCTAACTGTAACACCCTAAAAACTAGGGTAATTTAAAACTACGGAAACTGTACAATTAAGCATCATCCAAAGGTATAAACCTCCCAAAAAGGGGAACTGTACTTAACCTTTACAAAAATCAGAATACGGTTAAGGATCCCAACAACAAACCAATCTAAACATATGCTATCTAGATTACATAAGTTGTTGATCCAGAATCATCCAAAAATGTGGGACTTAACGATGCCCAACAATCCAATACTAAACATCTCAAAAGCCCTCGGGAACAGTCCCGACACACAAACGCTTGGCAACCTGCCGCAAACGAGAACCTGTATACATATCATTTGAGAAAAAGTGTTAGGCTTATAAAGCCTAGTGAGAACATACAGTTTATACAAAATCAGAGATATAAACATTTGCATCCAAACGGAAACCTTTCAAACAAGCATTTCCAAGTTCACCATTGATAGGAACATAATCCATTAAAATAACGTCATAAACCTTCTTTCCAGAACCTCACAATTTAATGCACATGTAGTTCTTCGTTTTGGTAACCATATAGAACCTCACAATTTAATGCACATGTAGTTATTCGTTTATTAACGGCCAGAGCCTCACAATTTAATGCACATGTAGCTCTATATTTGTTAACAGCCAGAGCCTCACAATTTAATGCACATGTAGCTCTACATTTATTAACGGCCAGAGCCTCACAATTTAATGCACATGTAGCTCTATATTTACTTTACTTGGTAACCTCCAAATAATATCAATCGACTCAAAACCTAGGGATCCACTAGTAATAGTCCATACTGGTCACAACATCATTCGTGACCAACCATATATAACCATATGGTATACAAAACATTTTATAAACAAAATGCCTTTTCAAGTTCAATTTTTGGTAAGTATGAGAATCATAAAAATGAGTTCATAAACATTCTTTTGCATAAGCTACATAATCAGCAAGTAAAACATCCTTTTACTTCAAATAAGATAGAATCCATCATTTTAGTAAAAAATGATCGGGAACCCTAAAATCTCCCAAAACTTAGGTTATATCAAATATGTAGAAAACTTAGATCTAAAACCATGGAGATATGTAGGAGTTCCAAAAGGTAGCTTTTGATATGTATACAGTTTTTAAAATGATAGTAGGAACTCACCAAACAGGTTTATACGAAAACCCGAAAAACCAGATATTGACCACGACGAAGAGGTGAAGCTTTCTACACCGAAACCCCGAGCAATGCACTTAACACTAGCAATCAACGGAGCTTCAAAGATCGAAGAAACAAAAGAGAGAGACTGAGAGAGTTTGAGATTGAGAGATAAGAAGAAGAAGAGAGAGAGAGATCCAGAATGAGATATTTTGGCTGAAACTCCCTTAAGTCGGCCAGAGGGTTGCGCGGCTTACACCGCGACCTTCAAACCGCGGGAAAAGTCGCACGTGCCACAAAACTGGAATACTCCAGTGGGTCACGCGGCTTAGCTCGCGGCTTACTAGCCACGACATAGCCCGCGCATGTCAAAAATCTGAGAATCCTCCAGAGGGTTACGCGACTTACCTCGCGGCCTACAAGCCGCGGTATAGCCCGCGTAACTCTCTGTTTCCCACAATTTCAACCAAAACCCAAACACTAACTCTCAGATCAAGACTCGGCGTTTACGACCAAAGGTAAACGTAAGAATACAACGATAAATAAAATGAAAATCCAGGTTGTTACAATCCTCCCCAAGTTGGGAATGATTTCGTCCTCGAAATCTAGCACCAACCAATCACCCAATATCGCCCATGGCGAGGTCAATTGATTCCCTATTCAAAAGGAATACTTTCACTAAACCTTACCTCATATACAAACCCGATTACATCCCGGCTGAGATTGTCGTTGCGTTCCTTATAACGAACCATCACCAACTCAACTTCAACTTTCGATGTAACTCACCCCAAAGCGGGATGAACGTTAAGTTTTGGCTTAAACACATTCTTAACATTAAATCTCGGTTGCCTCCCAACCTTATGTTGTTCATATTGCTTCAAGGACAACTTACTACCTTTAGTCCGTCATATCCACCAAGAACACCCCAAAGCAAACATTGCCCTTAAATACCTCTAAATACGACACATCAAGGTCTCCTCGATAATCTATTTGTACTTTAAAGTCCACCTCGACATTCTCACCAAATGTATCTAATAAACATTACCACCAAACTCCCACCATGCACTCAAGCATCGATTTCCAAATCAACGAAAGTCCTGAAAATTATCAAAATACTGATGATTGATTTCTTAATTATCAACATCTAATTTTCTTAAGTTTACCGCTCGTCCTGCAGACGCACCAGATCTAACGGAAAAACATCGAAGCACACCAACAATTATTGTCCTCAAAATAGAGTGTCGACACCTATCCTCGGAATGACCATTATGCAACCGTGGTTATACTACCAAATATTTCATTCCCGATTAGCAATGTCGATTCAAAGTTGACACCTATTCTTGGAAGTAGTCACCCAAATCTAACATCCTTACCAGTCAACCATAACATCATCATCATACAAGAATACCAAACAATATAGTACACTACAGACACATAGCATGCCGTCGTACTAAATTCTCACAATTCCAAAACCAACCATAACCAAACAATCGAACACGATTTTAATCCGTAGGATCAACGAAGCATATAGATTGTTACTTAACTAACTGGGAGAAAACACATGCCTAACGCCTCAAACTCCGAGGACTCTTTTAATCCTTAATATCGACTTCAAACACGAGGGGGGCTTACACCTATAGTCCAATGAGTTCAAGGTTTTTCACACTACTATGCCAATTTGAAATTTATAAAACTCGCAAATACATAAGTTTTATAACAATTAAACGTGCGGTGAAAATACACTATCGTGCATTCGATAGGTTTCAAAATTGATCACCAATGCCACACATATAAAACCATTTTCAAAACTCATTTGATCAGTACTTACGCTAATAAAACGATGACGAAAGATGCGTAACAAAATTTTCGAACGGGTTACCAGGGTCTTAGCATGCATCAAAATATGCTATGCGTATGAAAATAACTTTCCGTCCCATCATTCGTAATAAAAGTTTGTACAACTCGCAAAAGAGGATTTTGCAACTTCAACTTTAAAATCTTTCACTTTGACACAAAACGTCGGAAGATAAAATTTCCAACAAGACCTATATACGTCCGATCATTTCCCAAATGTAGCAACACAATAGGAACGTAAATAAATATATAAATATATTATTCGCGTTTCAAATTTGGGCCGTACCGATAAAACGTACCTACCCAAAATCATAATTACAACGACTTGTAATCCGGAAATTCATTTCATGCATTGCGGACAACTCCTATCAGTAAAATCAATAACTGAAATATGTTCTGGGCAAAAGTTCCATCCGAAATAACATAAATTTTTCATACGATTACTCACACCAACAGCATAATTTATGTAATGAATGAGAAATAGTTTTACGTACTGAAATAGTGTATAACAAGACGTTCGTACAAAACTACAGAATGGAAATTCACAAAATCGAACCCCAAAATTTCTGCAATTAGCCATGAAATGTCATGAAATAAAACTTCCCATCGTGACTCGCATACATCTGTTTATCCCCCAAAATTTAGTAAAGACCTATGCATGCGATTTGAGCAATTTCAAGAGTAATTTAGTTTAATTCCAAATTGTATAAATAAAATGTTTGCAAAACCCGAAACAATATGCTCATAATATCGAGCTCTTAAAGTTGTCTCTCTTTGTCACAATGCGGCACGAAATAAGATTTCACAACAAAACTTGCATGCGACCGTTTATTTCGCAAAACTAGTAGATTGATATGCGTATGCACCCGGTTAAAACATGAAATAATTTATGTCGTTTTCGAGTCCAAAGCCAAAAATAAACATGCTCTCATCGTTCTAAAATATTGGTTGAAATACCATAACGGAAATTTCCAATAAAATATCCATACGTGATATGTGAAACTAAATGGTTCCCACTAAACTCAAAGGTTTATAAGATCAAATACACAAAATGACACTTACGTCAATTGAACTCCAATTATATAAGTAAAATCATCGAAGAAACAACTCAACATGATTTATTTACCAAAATACCCAAAGATCCCAAAATGGATGTCTCAACATGTTCATAAAACTAAATATTTCAAAATAACCAAAATGACTCATAGTTCAATGATATGCATTTCCCAACGGCTTATAAAATCGTATGCACCAAATGAAAAATGACTTCCATTTATATATTACATCGTAAAAGAAATATATCAAAATGATTTATTTATCAACATGCCCAAAAAATCACAAAGATGTATGTTACATAAGTGTATAAAGTTAAACATAACCAAATAACCCAAAACTTATCAGCAATTAACAATTTAATGTAAAACACAAGCACTTTAAAATAAGCAACTTATAAATAATAGCCCATTTGCTTTTTAAATAATACAGACCGACTCATATGCATATGAATCCACTGCATTACAGTCTAAACAGTACATGACTCCAATTGAATGACCAACGCACTCAAAACATGTACTTCTCAAAAGATGCGCATTAACCGCCATCATACTTGGTATTTCACAATTGGGCTATTAAACCGGACCGAAGTCCTAAAGACTCATTTATTTTCAAATATGCATCTCCAAGTGTAACTGCTGATAAGAATAGAAATCATAAAATGAGACTTTATACATACTTTCAAATACTTTACAAAAATATGCAAGAAATGCTTCGTAAACATTCCATTTCATTAATGAAGTATGAAAACCGACAACCATTCAGAAGTACATTTCTCTAACCAAAGGTGATTTTATGCAATAAAACATTAAAACACATTGATTTGTGACCCTTTATCAAAATGCCCAAAAATCCCAAAGGTGGTGTTATACAAAGTTTATAAAGGTGAATACTTCAAAAAATCAAAGATTACCAACTAACCGAACATTTGATAAGTTCATGTAAAACACATAAACACTTTAAAAAAAATGGATATTTTGGCATGTACACCGTTTTCACAAATCAACTTGAACTCACGCTCCTCGATTTCTCTAGTTACACTATCGTCAACCAGATGTTCAACATCTTAAGGAAAAGATCACGGACCTCATAGGTTCACCTTACAATTTCTCCTCGAATACATCGATTCAAAAAGTCTATGGTTCTAATCCAACCAATTAATCCGACTCGAACTGATCACTTAATGCAATCACCATACATACCATCATTAACTTTTTTTAAAAGTTACCCATTCAGAAACTTTCGTACTACCCCAACGGTCGACATACCAAGGCCGTTCATACAAGTACGAGGATGGATAAAAAGGAGATTAACAAAATTGAACACGAAGGAAACGTACTACCACGTCTACCAAATATCATAACATTAGCAAACCAAGCACAAAAGAACGTACTACTACATTACCAATTGTCACAGTAACGGCACCTCAAGCACCATCACGTATAAATATTCTCATAATAACATTAGCTAAGTGAGATTATGAATATACAATACATGAAGGTTCTTAATACCCGTCGCCACAACGTTCGATAACTATATTTCGTCGACTCTAAGACCAACCCATCTTAGAGTTCTACCCAAACTCACGAATCAATGCTTAACATACTCAGTCTAAGTCTAGACATCTTATATTCATGCCTAGTTCACTTAAACTAGAGCTCTGATACCAACTTGTAACACCCTAAAAACCAGGGTAATTTAAAACTGCGGAAACTGTACAATTAAGCATCATCCAAAGGTATAAACCCCTCAAAAAGGGGAACTGTACTTAACCTTTACAAAAATCAGAATACGGTTAAGGATCCCAACAACAAACCAATCTATACATATACTATCTTAGATTACATAAGTTGTTGATCCAGAATCATCCAAAAAATGTGGGACTTAACGATGCCCAACAATCCAATACTAAACATATCAAAAGCCCTCGGATTAGTCCCGGCACTCAAACCCTTGGCAACCTGCCGCTAACGAGAACCTGAATACATATCATTTGAGAAAAAGTGTTATGCTTATAAAGCCTAGTGAGAACATACAGTTTATACAAAATCAGAGATATAAACATTTGCATCCAAACGGAAACCTTTCAAACAAGCATTTCCAAGTTCACCATTGATAGGAACATAATCCATTAAAATAAGATCATAAACCTTCTTTCCAGAACCTCACAATTTAATGCACATGTAGTTCTTCGTTTTGGTAACCATATAGAACCTCACAATTTAATGCACATGTAGTTCTACATTTATTAACGGCCAGAGCCTCACAATTTAATGCACATGTAGCTCTATATTTGTTAATAGCCAGAGCCTCACAATTTAATGCACATGTAGCTCTACATTTATTAACGGCCAGAGCCTCACAATTTAATGCACATGTAGCTCTATATTTACTTTACTTGGTAACCTCCAAATAATATCAGTCGACTCAAAACCTAGGGATCCACTAGTAATAGTCCAGACTGGTCACAACATCATTCGTGACCAACCATATATAACCATATGGTATACAAAACATTTTATAAACAAAATGCCTTTTCAAGTTCAACTTCTTGTAAGTATGAGAATCATAAAAATGAGTTCATAAACATTCTTTTGCATAAGCTACATAATTAGCAAGTAAAACATCCTTTTACTTCAAATAAGATAGAATACATCATTTTAGTCAAAAATGATCGGGAACCCTAAAATCTCCCAAAACTCAGGTTATATCAAATATGCAGAAAACTTAGATCTGAAACCATGGAGATATGTAGGAGTTCCAAAAGGTAGCTTTTGATATGTATACAGTTTTTAAAATGATAGTAGGAACTCACCAAACAAGTTTATACGAAAACCCGAAAAACCAGATATCGACCACGACGAAGAGGTGAAGCTTTCTACACCGAAACCCCGAGCAATGCACTTAACACTAGCAATCAACGGAGCTTCAAAGATCGAAGAAACCAAAGAGAGAGGCTGAGAGAGTTTGAGATTGAGAGATAAGAGGAGAGAGAAAGAGAGAGAGAGAGAGATCCAGAATGAGATATTTTGGCTGAAACTCCCTTAAGTCGGCCAGAGGGTTGCGCGACTTACACCGCGGCCTTCAAGCCGCGGGAAAAGTCGCGCATGCCACAAAATTGGAATACTCCAGTGGGTCACGCGACTTAGCTCGCGGCTTACTAGCCACGACATAGCCCGCACGTGTCAAAAATTTGAGAATCCTCCAGAGGGTTACGCGACTTACCTGCGACCTACAAGCCGCGGCATAGCCCGCGTAACTCTCTGTTTCCCACAATTTCAACCAAAACCCAAACACTAACTCTTAGATCAAGACTCGGCGTTTACGACCAAAGGTAAACGCAAGAATACAACGATAAATAAAATGAAAATCCAGGGTGTTACACTAACAAAGTTAGTACTGCTGACCAAGTTAGTACTGCTAACAAAATTAGTACTGCTTCCAGTGTTAATACTGTCAAGCCTATAATTCTGACAAAGTATTCCAGCCATGAGATTCCTAATTCTGATCATCTCATCAAGACTAAGCTTACTGATTATGAATACGTTGATGAGAAAGGGCAATCCAAGACCACTTTGGCTTGGGTTCCCTCAAAACACTAACTGTTTTATCTTATGTGCAGGGCAACCAACAACTCAAGAGGAAGAGCATTTGGCATGTAGACAGTGGTTGCTCTAGGCACATGACAGGAAACATGGACTGCCTTCAAAACTTTAGAAGGTTTGATGGAGGACGTGTTGCTTTTGGTGACAATCCAGAAGGAGGTAAGATAAGTGGTAAAGGTATGGTTTCAAAAGGTAAGATGACTTTTGAAGATGTTTACTATGTTGAGCAATTGAGGTACAACCTGTTAAGTGTATCACAGGTTTGTGACAAGAAATATAGTATATTATTTTGTGATACTGAATGTATTATCCTTGCTCCAGGATTCAAGGTAGTTGATGAAAATATCATACTACTTAGAACTCCAAGAAAGGATAATGTTTATTGTTTGGACTTAGAGAGTGTTTCAGCTGATTCATCACTAAACTGTCTGTTTTCAAAAGCTTCTTTAAATGAATCATCTCTTTAGCACAGAAGGATGTGTCACAAGAATTTTAAAACTATGAACAAACTTGTGAAAAACAACCTTGTGAGAGGTTTGCCTCAAAAAGTGTTTTCATGTGATGATCATTGTGTAAGGACTTTTCTGGAAAAGATACACCATTGTTCTCTACAATGATGGTTGTGTCTCATTCCCATGGTGAGGCATCAGGGTCACAGCCCACATATGACCAACCCACTGATGACCTACCCACACCATTCATTTCAAATGATCCTCCTCAGTTCCTTGTTGATAAGCCAATTTCCCCAATCACTCAAACCTATGTAAGGAAAAAGGTACAAAAGGTTCCTTCCCTTCATGTATCCACACCCCAAAAGCCTTCAAGCCCTCTGATGGAGCATTCTCCATCAGAGAATATCCAAAGGGAATCCACAGGGGTGTATCCTAACCCCAAGAAGGTGCTCTCTAAGGAGAAGGATGAGTATGTGGGCAACAAGGCTTACACTACTGATTCTGCACAAGGTGTGGATCAGGACAGTGTGAACATAACTAAGACCTTCCTCATGGCAACTTTAGATGAGAAATCATCTAAGGGACCCAGGTTCCAAGAAACCAAGGGGGTAGTAGGTGCTTCTGCTAGGCAGAAGGCCTCTACTAAACGATCAAAGGATCCTTCAAGGGTGGTCAACACACCTAAAGGAGGTGAGGACAGATATAACTATGATGAATTGATGGAAACCATTGGCAATGTGAACTTGGATGTAATCAATCAGGGTTTGGAGATAAAGGAGTTGAAAAAGGTGATCACTTCTCAACAAGTGCAGATAACCAAACTCAAGAAGATGGTACTCAGGTTGGTCCACAAAAAGAAAAGAAAGCAATTTATCTTAAAGAAAAGGGGGAGTACTCATGATGCTTCCAAAAAGGGGGAGAATCAAGAAGCTGATGTTGAGAAGGAGAAGTCAGCTGGTATGGAATTTCAGTTTGGGGGGGAGATTAGTGGTGAAGCTGAAAAGAAGGTTGAAGCAGAAACAGTGAAAGCAGCAGAAACAGAAAAAGTAGCAGAAACAATTGTGAAAGCAGCAGAAACAACAGAGAAAGAAGCAAAAACTGTAGAAGCAACATTAACTACTGAACAAGAAGTAGAAACTGCCAAAGCAATAGAAACAGAGACAGCAGCAGCAGAAACTGGTATGTCTAGAGAAGAAATAGAGATTGCAGAGACTCTGATGAAGGCAAAGAATGACACTCCTAAGGCCACTCAAAAGGCTAAGGGAGTGGTGATCAAAGAAGGAGGCTTAGAGAAGAAAAAGAAAGAGGTCAGTATGTCAGAGGCAAAGAAGAAAGGGAAAGAGAAAATGGTTGAGCCTGTGAAACCATTGAAGAAGCAGAAGCAAATTGATTTGGATGCAGAATTGGCAAAGGAGTTAAGTGCACAATTTGAGAAGGAATTTGAAAAGGAGAATGAAATCCAAAAGGCCAAAGACAGAAAGATGGCTTTAGATTTGGCAACAAGGCTCAATGAAGAATATCAGAAGAGTTTGAAGACAGTTGCAAAAAGGGTTACGATGAAAGCAACCAGACAAAAGCAACCTTCAAAGAAAAGACAACCTTCAAAGACATTTTTAGCTACTCAAGAAAGAAGAAAGATGATCAACTTCTTGAAAGGATCCATTGGAGTTCCTGAAGGGATGTTTACAAAAATGTCCTTTGGCAGGATAGAAGATTTGTACAAAAAGGAGATGGCCAAGCTGTAAGGAGACTTAAGTCAGAGGGTTGAATTTGAAAGAAAAATGAAAGAAAGACATGATCTGAACATTCAACAGCCTTTCCCTGACAGTGAAGAAGGCACTCCTACTAAAGTAAAGGTAGAAGTGAAGAAAGAAGAGACACTAGCCCAGAAGATTGGAGCTGTTAAAAGAAAGAAGTCTATTGCTATAAAGTCAAAGGCAAAAAGGCTAATAACTGAGGAAAGTGAGAAAGAGAAGGGCAGTGAACGAATGGAAGCTGAAACTTCAAAGACTACAGATGAACCTATTGTGTCTGCTACTCCAATCAGTGCAATGCTCCCAAAGATCATCTTTTGGGATATATGTGTGGAGAAAAAACAGGCACTTTCTCAGGATTAAAAGAGCAAACAACAGATTTGAGGTATATACAAGCTTTCATCAATTCATAAGAAAATGCTCTAGAAGTGACTTGGAAGAAGTGTATGCTATTGGGATGAAACAGTATCAGGACAGGATTCAGCAAGGAGAACATGATGATACAAGGCTGATCATGGACTGGATACGCCTTATGTTTGAACCTGACATAATCCAGCATGAAAAGCAAATTGTATTGAAGTGCCATTTGTATGAGCAATGTGGAGTATATGCTTTATACATGTCAACAGCAAAGATAGAGTACTACCTGGTGGAAAAGAGTATAAACATGATGAGATCAGACTGAAAGGTATGCGGAACAGGAGCTGAGTGGTGGAAGAGGATCAGATATGGAGAAGAATCTCACTAAGTTACTCAGAGGGCAGGACAAAGAATAGAAGTAGTTTTGAAAGCATCATGAAGATCTTAGTCTGAAGAACTTAACTTCTTGATTTCAAAAGTTAAGTTAGGGGGAGATTGTTGGGTATGAAAATAGGCTAAGTATGGATAGTGTTGCTAAGAGTTAATACTTCTAAAGTTGTTAGTACGGTTTTATTAATACTTCTTGAAGATTACTACTGCTAGAAGTATTCTTACTGCTTGAAGGATTAGTACTGCTTGAAGAGATTAGTACTGCTTGAAGATTACTACTGCTAGTGATTGTTAGTACTGCTTGAAGAGTTAATACTGTAAGTTGGAAGTTACTACTGCAACAATGTTAGTACTGCTGATGTTGTGAAGATACTGCTGGAAGGATAATGCTGCTGATAATGATAATGTTGATAAAGATGACTTAAAGCAAAAGACAAGGAGATGAAGATAATTATGGAATGGATGCTGAAGATCAACGTTTCTTTAGTAATTATCTTGTAATCTGTTTTGTATATATAGTCTAGAAGTCTTTTGCTTATGATATAGAGATTAGATAGAAATACATAGAATATACGTATTTTTTGTTATAGAGAGAATTAGCCTCAAGATTCTTAGAAATCCTTTCATTAAAGAGGTATTGAACGTCTGTTGAGCCTGTTCAACAGATTGAGGCTTTGGTTGTAATCATCAAGTTAATTCAACATAACTTGTGATTTGAATTCATACAATGTTTCATTGATTTATTGTTAAAGTGTTATTCCGCAACTTCTTTAACAAAGTTTCTGAGTGTTAAATTAAATTCTTGTTTTGAATTTCGATCCTGACAATGTTATTCCCAAATTCATCAAGTTCTAATCAAAAATAGACAATCAAGATGATTCAACAATCGTAATCACATGTCATTGCTTCAATCATCAAGACTACAAATCTTCACTTTCTCTCACTACTTTCTCTCACTAGAATAATATTCTATTAGCTCTTCTCTAATCTGCTCACTTTACTCAATGACTTACAAACAGGTTACAAAGACCTCAAGGTATTTATACCTTCTACCAATTACAAAGAAAAAGAAAAACACAACAATATAAACTTTGACTTTTATTACAAATTGACTTTGACTTTCACTGAGAGTTGACTTTCAGCTTTGACTTGTTTCACTTTAATCTTCAATCTTTATGATCTTGAATCCAACAAATATGTGCTCTAACATTCTCCCCATTTGGATCAAGATCATCTCTAAAAAGATATTGCAATTCAATCTCTCTCTTTAAGCTCAATCTGAATCTTCTCCCCCTTTGTAGTAAAAAGATCTTCTCAAGCAATCAACATTCTCCCCCTATTAATATGAAAAATTTACATTCTCCCCTTCTTTGATAAGCTTTGTATCTTCAAAAACTTCAAGAATAACAACATTCTCTGATTGCTTCAGCAAATTATCTCCAAATAAAATTTCAGTAAGATCCTCAACAATTATGAAGTCTTTGAACTTTTCTCTTTGAAACTTTCAACCTTTGCCATTTTCTGAACTTTTCTTTATCAACTCTTTCATTACTTGTACCTTCGTTCACATTTCTTGAACCTTCTCCCCCTTTTTGATGATTAGAGCATCGATATCATCAAAACTTTTTCCAAGAAATGTCGTTACCAATTCTGGCCACTGATCGTTTGAACTAAGCCTTTGATTCACCATCGATCCAAAATAAGCTATTCATCTAGATCTTTTCAAATCCAGACAAATTAGAAATGTAACACCTAAATCAACAAATGAATCAGTTAATATGCCTGTCAGTAACACGAAGTTACTGTGTGTAACAGATACACATAGGAAATAAGCTTTTTTTTATGTTCACTCCCCCAGGGCTTCCATCCAATCATTGAAACACCACAAAGGCAATTTCTATGAATGTTGTGACCAGAAAAAAAATTCCTTGTGTGTTCGTGCATGTGTAGAAAGAATTAAGTCATCAAGTGCTTATAAAGGCTCAAAATTGTGTAAACCACTGAGACAACAGTAGATAAACACAGACTCAATGTGCATGATTGAAGTGCGAAGGTGGCGCAGACTTCCTTCTGTTTCAATATCCAGATTTTCCAAATGAAAATCAGATAGATAATATGTTGTGTCCCAAAAAAATATGAAACATTTTCTTTTTAAGAGGAAAATGAGTGGCTAGTGGGGGTTTTTGTCAAGAGTTGGCATGGGCTATTTTCCTGTTACAATAATGTTCACGAAGAATTGTGAAACATTAGTAGTGTGGCTGCCCGACTTAGAAAGTAGTTGGTGCAGAGTTTAATATTCTTTTACTCTGTTCTCACACCCTATTTCTTTTAATCATTTAAGCTCACATCTAACCAAACTCTCTTTTCCATTTTACCTCAACGCACAACTCACATTCATTTCTGTTTGACTCCTCACACTCAATCACTATGGATTAACTTCTTGGGTAGGAAACACTGGTTAACGTGAATCCATAGAAGTTCTAAGTCCTAATACAAAGAAACCCATATTTTCCTATGAAACATATGTTGCTCAAAATAGTTTAACTTGAACAGTTAAAACTCAAATACATGTCAGATGTTTATATGCTCATAGATATAATCATGAAAATTTGAGCATTTTTAAACATGGAAGATATTTCAAACAAGTAAATTTAATGAATAAACATGAATACAAGAGACTTGTTTGAAAATCTGAAATTGTATGAAAATGGTCAGAAATGATATGATATAGCAATGAAAGCTTATGGTTAACAAAAATTGATATTGTCTATATGAACCAAAAATATAGACATTCTTGAACGAAACGTTTAGAAATGAAATAACGCTCAAAATTCATTGAAATACAAGCGGGGTGTCTTACCATCGAAAAATATGTTTCAAATTTGAGACATGGTAGAAACATTTTGAACAATAAGTCAAACCGGTGTGTGTGAATACTTGAAAGTATATTGAAAAGACAATACACAAGTATTTATCTTTGGAAACACATGGTTTATAATCATGTAAGCACAAGTAAATCTTGAAAATATTTAAAAATCACACTTCCAATTCATGAAATTTGTTTAAGAATCGGGAAGTGGTTTGAACATTTAAGAACATGTTTTCTATGATTAAAAGTCGTTCTTCTTTCAACCACATATGAGATTAAGATAAGAAATTTAACCTTTTCTTACAGTCTTAACTCTCATCAAGTCAAGCTTAAAATCATAATGATATGATCTTGTAAGCATCCTCTCAATCTGCAAAAGTCTCAAAGTCATGTCAAAGCAACTTTATTCACAAATTTATTGGAAAATAAAATGACATAAAGCAGTAAAACGTTGAATGTACGAGTTCTGATCAGAAGTAATCAGAAGTCATAATTCATACTCCCCCAGAAAACATGCATTTGTAATTTGTTAGTGAAAAAGCAAATGATAGAGATCTACAACTCCCCCTGAAGTGTAGTTCGTCATATCTTCCGAATACATATTTCCAGAAACATATGTACTCCCCCTTGAAGGTTGATGTCCTTATCTGAGTATCGGAGTACATCCTCATATCAGCTCGGGAGTATCATCTCTTTTGTTCATTGAAGAGCGAGTCCTAAACTGTTGTGTTTAGAAGTCAAACTCCGTTGAAGTACGGGTCCTGAACTGTAGTATTCAGAAGCCTTAGTTCTCTTACTCCCCCTTGACTGTAGGTGCCTGCAACGCAGAATCAGTCTTTGGCTTTGGTACCCACAGGTATTTGGGTCCATATTTGTGAGTTGCAGTTCTATTGGGAGTAATAGAGTAAGAACCATACCAGTAATGATCACTAGTTTTGTGAACATGATCATGTGTACGACAATAAGAACAATAATATTTCTTACTTGACGACCTGATTAACTGATCTCTCGAGTAGACATGATCAGGTTTACCTTTTTGCACATTGTTCTTCTTGGCTTTAGTCTCATGTACACATGTCTTCTTTCCTTTCTTCTCATCTTTCTTTTCTTCTTCAACTGGTTTCACTTTCCATACCAGTTCTTCTTCTTCTTCTTCTTCTTCTTCTTCTTCTTCTTCTTCTTCTTCTTCTTCTTCTTCTTCTTCTTCTGTATGTATCTGAACCATCTACATTTTCATCAAAGAAAATGTTAGTAGTACGAATCTGATCAAATGAATTAACTAACCTTCTTGAAGAAACAGTTTTCAAATGTGAGCTTGAGGCTGTCTTTTTGAAGTTAGTTGAATTATTTCTAGGTGTATGGATTTGTGACTCTAGAGTCGTGTGCTCAGTCACCACCACCTTTGAAACAATGTCTTCAAGCTTCTTTATCTTTGAAGAATAACTGTCTCTTTCTTTGACAAGTAGGTCAATCTCTCTCTTGAACTCAGACTTCGCTTTCTGATCTTTCAATGCACTTTCAGATAGTTCAGATAGCTTATCATTAAGCTTTTTAATCTTAGTCTAAAAAATATTCCTTTCTTCCTCAAAACCATTTTCAACATTCTTTCTCTGACCAAATATTTCCTTGAAGATTCCCACATTCTTCTGTTCAGTGGTCTTTCTTTCTTTGGCAAAATTTTCTCTTTCTAGAATAATCACTTTCTCAAAATCAGATATTTGTTGAGAAAGCTTTATACATTTCAGCTCAACTGCTTTCTTCTCGTCAACACATTTTCTGGAAAAGTCTGAGAATTTCTTAGCAAACTCTCTCTTTTCTTTCTCAAAGACTGGTCTTTCTTTTGCCATAATTTTCTCCAGATCATAAATCTTTTTATAAAGATCAGCATTTGCACTTTCCAGATCCTTAACTTTCTTTTCATTCTTCTCAAAAGAATCTTGCTTTTGGATATTGACAATTTGAGCTTCTAGATCAAAAATCTTTCCTTTTAGTTCAACATTTTCACTTATATCTGAGAAATTTTCTTCTCCAGAAACCTATTTTCAGTCTCCAATTCTCTTCCTTTTAATACCACCTTTGGCCCTAACATCAACCATTCAAGAGAATCCCACAACTCTTTTCCTGTCATATTGGAGGTTTTTATTTGACAAGAAATTTCACGAGAAATACTATCCGACATAAAATTTCGAGCTATTCTATCAGCTCTCTGTCTTTTCTCCTGTTCCTCAGTACAATCTTTTATCGGAATTTGGAGTTTCATCTCTCCTTCAGTCAATGATAATCTGATATAGTAACCCAACTCATGTTTATCTACAAAGTTAAAAAAATTAACTTTCCACTTTTCGTAATCTCCTTTGTACAACATTGTTGCCTTCATCTTGTTACAAAAAGAACTTGACAAAAATGATCGTTAGTCCAAAATGAAATCAAATAAACCAGAAAATATTAGAAAAATACAAAAATGAAATTTTTCAAAAATTCACCAACTCAAGAATTCGCAAGATACAAAGAGATGTAGGGAATTCGTAAACCACACAAAGAATAGCAAGGAATTCGTAGGCTACACAAGCACATACAGAATTCGCAAATTTGAAAATCAGAATTCGCAACACACTGGACTACGAAATCTGTGCAATTCTCAACACTCACAGATACGAATTCTAAGGAATTCGTAAAATAGCCATCTGCGAATCCTTTTCTTAAACTTTTTCAGATTAACCCTTTGCGAATACTTGATGATCTACGAATCCTTTGAGACTTCTGCGAATTCTTGAAGCTTTTGCGAGATCTTAGTTTTCTGCAAATTCTTGAATGAATCTTGCGAGTTCTTCTAGAGAGTTCTTTAGGAAATTAGCGAATTCTTCAGATCTCGATGAAAAATCCTCTGATCTGCTCAAAAACACATTTAGACTTCGAATTTCGATCTGAAAACTCGACAATTTAACTACTAACACATCTAGAATCATAATCTAGCAATGAATTTCGATCTAAAATTCATACTATGCCAATTTGATTCAAGAAATAGTGCGTCGACTCGTGACATACAAACTCAACAAAAATCAAAATTAAACTCCAATTATAGTGCAATTTGATACAAAACTTATACATACTCAATCTAGATCAATATGCGATTACACTTATCCAATTTCAACTTCTAATTCGCACAAAAATTAAAAAATGATCAAGATTCAACGAACACAGAGTCGAACTCAATTTTTCCTCGAATTTTGATTTCAATTGGATCTGCTCTGATACCAATTGTTATTCCCAAATTCATCAAGTTCTAATCGTAAACAAACAATCAAGATGATTCAACAATTGTAATGACATGTCATTGCTTTAATCATCAAGATTACAAATCTTCACTTTCTCTCACTACTTTCTCTCACTAGAATAATATTCTATTAGCTCTTCTCTAATCTGCTCACTTTACGCAATGACTTACAAACAGATTACAAAGACCTCAAGGTATTTATATCTTCTACCAATTACAAAGAAACAAAAACACAACAATATAAACTTTGACTTTTATTACAAATTGACTTTGACTTTCACTGAGAGTTGACTTTCAACTTTGACTTGCTTCACTTTAATCTTCAATCTTTATGATCTTGAATCCAACAAATATGTGCTCTAACAGAATATTTCTTCCATATCTTACGAAATATATCTAATCTTAAGCATACTTGGGAAAGAAGCAAACATATTCATCAACGTGTAGCTTGAAAATGAATCCATTGTTACAATTGAAATCATATGTTGCTTCACTTGAAAAAATTCTATTCCAAAATTAGTTCTTCATCTTCATGGATCATATAATTCCCTTTGTCTTCAAAAAAGATTCGTTTCGGATCTTCGTCTGCAATAAATGGAAAAATATTTTTCTTTGCATTCCACATTTTCTACTTTTTATTTTTGGCTGAATTTTTTTTCTTGTTTTTTTTTGTTCGGCTATTTCTCTTTTTCTTTTAGGAACAAAGTACACAAATGAAAATAACTAAACAAATAGAAATTTAAATTTCTCAAAGTGCTCAAAACGCAATAATAGGAACCTAGTCAACTTGTGAATAAACCCACTATTAATACTTAGAGTTTGATCCAAAGAAACTCAATTAAAAAAATTTAGATGAGAATATGATTACTTGAGAGTTCAATAGTCACTAATAAGAACCTTGCTAACTTGTGACAAAACCCATTACCAATATGTGATTTTTAATCCCAAGAAATCGTGAATAAGAAGAGGAAAAAAAAATAAAATAAAACAAAAGATATGCAACCAAAAGAGAGTTGGCTCTGATACCAAATGATTTCTCGCCCAACAAGTATGGGTTTTGAACACATGTTGCCGATCGTCTAATGGTTGCTAAGATAGTTGTGGTGAAAACCGTAACCCATTGCCTATAAAGGAGGTAAGGACCTTGGTATAAGATGTTGCAGAATTGAGATGTAGGATGCTTCAAGGAATTAAGACCCGACTTCAATAGAGTGAAGTAGACCTTAATTAATGCCCGACCCTATATATACTATGGAACTAGAACTTTGATTATAAAGAATCAAAACCCTAGAACGACACTTAACAATAAAGAACCTAGACTATAGATGCCACATTCAAGAGAAGCAAACCTTGAATGATAAGTCTAAAGGAATTACTTGACCTAATCAAGCAACATCCATATTAGTTCAATAAAGAACCCAAGAGTGAAGGCAACCCTCCCAACATATAAAATTTCATTCATTTCAATCTTTTTATTACATCAAAATTCGTCCATAATATATAGGACTACAAGACTAGGGTTTTTCCAAACAAAAGGAAACATTAAAATAAGGAAACTTGAAGTAAAATAGAAAGGAAACAACTTTAAACCTAAAAGGAAACTATAATATGGAATATTTCTTCCATATCTTACAAAATATACCTAATCTTAAGCAAACTTGGGAAGGAAGCCAACATATTCATCAACTTGTAGCTTGAAAATGAATCCATTGTTGCAATTGAAATCATATGTTGCTTCACTTGAAATTATTCTATTCCAAAATCAGTTCTTCATATTCATGGATCATATCATGTATATGCTTCGGTCCTCCACCCAATAAGTTGGGTATGGGTGGAATCACTGTTGTCGCAGCCCATTCCGGTTGGTCGACTGTAGATGCAGTCGCATCATGAACATCTGGTGGAGTTCTCGGTCTACCTCGAGTTTTAACCATCTTAATCTGGCCACACACACGAGTATGAAGATGAGAAATAGGCTATAAGAATTAAACATATGGAAACGTACTACTACATTAATTAATCATCACAACAATAGTAAATCAAACATGCTCATGTAATAATATATTCATAATAGCATTATCTAAGTGAAATTATGAACATATTATACACAAGAATTCTCGTCACCATCATTGTAATTCTCAATTAGTGTAATTCTGTCGACTCTAAGACCATCCTATCTTAGAAGTTCTACCCAAATCTTACAAATCATAACTTACTATTTCAGCTTAAGTCTAGGCATCTTTCATTCATACCTATTTCACTTAAACTATTACTCTGATACCAACTTGTAACACCCTAAAAATAAGGGTAAATTTAAACCTGAATAAGTGCAAAATAAGACGTCTTATATATAAGGGAAATCACCCAAGAAAGGAAAATAGCAAGCATTTACAAATCTATGAATGGAAATTAACAATGAAAATTCACTAAACCAAACTATTATCGTCTAGATTAAAAAATTGTCAAACAATTCCCAAAAAGACATCTATCTAATCATGTACGCCAATTGCTCTCAAAAGATTTACATCAAAAGTTTCTTCTATCGGCCAACACGCTCATCCCTCATTTCTTGTGAGCCCCGCCGCTAAAGGAACCTGATATACATGTCATTTTAAGAAAAAAAAATGTTTGGCTAACGCTTAGTGAGATCATATAATTGATAATAAAGCTATTAAGACGAAAATACAAAATATAGCCTTCAACAACTCTTAAAATGAAAAAGCATCATTTATAACCCTTAGGGGCCGTTAAGCATCATAGGGTTTGTAGGAGAGAGCCGATTACCATAGCCGTGACGGAACATAAAAGTAGGTCACACACATAAGGATTTTTGTCTACATTAAGAATGTTAAATCAAGACATCAACCCTATCCAGGTGTTTAGTCATCTTGAACATCAACTCTATCTGAGTCTTTAGTTATCTTTAACATCAACTCTATCCGAGTCTTTAGTTATCTTTAACATCAACTCTGTCCGAGTCTTTAGTTACCTTGAACATCAACTCTATCCGAGTCTTTAATTTCACAATAATGAGTTCAACTTTATCCAAGCCTTTCGCTCAAAGAATTACCAAACTCAATTCTATCAAGTCTTTACTTTGGATCCTCACCATTCAAGACGAACATATACATTTAGAAACACTGTTAGCCCCACTTATTTAATCATGTAAAAGTATTGTAAAGAGAAGACAAGTCTTGAATCAAGAGGACCTCTGCACTTGAAGTATGTTGAACCAGAGCCTGAAGTTTCCAAGTGAAGAATATAGAAGATTGCCTAACCAGACGATGATCTTCAGAATGCAGAGCTTCTGCCCTTCAAATGTAGAGCCTCTAGACTACCCTCTGTATCAATGTTATGGATTTCAACAATTGTTTTCTCTACAAGGTGATCAACCTATGAAGTATTGCCACGTCTGAAACGATTATTATACCTTTATAGGTGGAAGAACCTTAGTGGCTAGGACGTTGACTTTTGTAATATTCTCCTATAAATAGGAAGATTAAGTTTGTTAGGAGTATGCCTTCACACACTTTTACACTGCTAACAAACACACACTTAGAGAGAGAGAGAGAGAGAGAGAGAAAGAGAAAGAGAAAGTGAGTCTAAGAGATTTTACACACACCACTAAGTGTTCTTGGTGTGTTCATCAGTTGTACTCCAGATTCAAGATTAATACATATGACCTCAATAATTCCTATGATTTGTATTGTATGCTTTCTCTAAGTACATTTCTATTGTCTCTCTTCTACCTATATCTATCAAGTAATTCAAGCTTCCGCTCATTATCACTGTTTTATAGTTGATTTGATACCCAATGAGTTGAATTTGGGACAAAAATTGGTATCAGAGCAGGATTGATTCATCCAAATCAATTCGATCATCTCTGAGTTGTTGATTTCTCATTTTAGGTGGAGATTTGCTTTTTGTGTCATATTTCACTCAATTAGTCCCTATTTTCTCACAGTTTATGACCAGTTCATATTTCTGTGAAATTAGTGGTCTAAATCTAGTACTGAAAGCAAATCAATGTGTGTTTATCTTCTAGATAACCAATCCTTCAAGTTTAAGCAAGCTTAGTGATCAATAACATTCTCAAAACTCTTTGCTCATATCTCGTAGTTCATACCTTATTTTTCTAAACAAATGGAAAATATGAATGTTATTTACAATGCTGGTTCCCATACCAAGCCTCCTACCCTTCTAAGAGAAGAATATCCTCAATGGAAAATCAGAATGATTAGTTTCTTTGAGGGTGTTGATAAGGAGTTATATAAATATGTTTTTAATGGTCCTTCTGTGCCAATGGTCACTATTCCATGAGTCCCTGCAACAACAACCACTACTAAAGTCCCCACTCGTACCGAGCCCAAAGATCCTGAGTCATGGTCCCCACAGGACTGGGAAAAGGTTGAGGTTAGTAGAAAATCCAAAAGGTTGTTAATGATGGCTATCACCAATGATATCTTTAAATCATTGGATGCTTGTGAAACAACTCAAGAATTGTGGCTACAAATTGAGAAACGGATTGAGGGAGGTGTTTAGATATATAAGAATATAAATCCCATTGTCTAAGTGAATACTACAGTTTTGCTGCTAAACTTGATTAATCTCTGCAACAAACATATGTTAGGTTCAATACCCTCATAAACAAATGCAGAAAGGTTGGCATTCACAGAACCAAAGAAGATAATAGTGTTTCTCAAGAGGCTCAATGATGATAGGCTACAGTTCTCTATGTCTCTGCAATCAAACCAAGATCTAGAGAATTGGTCTTTGCATGACATCTATGGTACTTTGGCAGCACAAGAAGAGCATACCGTGAAGTCTAAACCACATGAAAGTGACTCTAGAAGGAATGAAAAGAAGAAGGGAAAGAAGGCTTTAATTACAGAAAGTGATGATGAGAAAGAGGAGTTTGCTTCTGATGATGAAGACAATATGAGTTCAATAGCAAAGTTTTTGGCTCTGCTAACCAAAGAATTCTCCAGAAGCTACTCCAATAGGTTAGTGACAGAGGAACAAAGACAACAGAGGAGAAAGATATCAGAGATCTGCTCCTATTTATGAAAGACAGTTTGCACCCCTAGAATCATATGAACCAAGATACCCATAGAGGGAGGTGGTGTATGTGCCAAATCTATTGAGCAGAGACCTTATGATCTAAGATTCTATTAATAGAGAATCTCTGAGCAAAAGACAATCCCCAAAGTTTGAAAAGAAAAAAGAATTCAGAGGAGCTAACATCATAGCCTATCCTGTAGAGTGACAAGTGTTATAGATGTGGTAAGTCTGCCACTTTGCTACTGAATGCAAAACTCCACCCACCAAAGGTGCCTCTTACTATGAAATGAAGGCCGAAAACTACTCTCAAAAGAGCCTTCTAGCTGAACAAGAGAAGTGGATCTCTGATGAGGCTTCTGATGAGGAGAAGCTCAGGTACTTTCCAACTCTAATTCCTCAAATATCTTGCACAGAGATTGGTAAACTTAAACTTGAAAATGATTTCAAGAAATTGAAACAGAAGCTATGTGAATATCAAAAAGATCTTTCATTAAAAAAAGAGAAACAGAGCTTCTGAAACAAGAAAAGAAGGAAATCTCTGATGAAAAGAACAAACTTGAGAAAATAAAATCTTTAAAATAAATTTATTTAAAAGATAAGTGTGATGAGTATGAGAAAGCTATGCAAGAACATGAGAAAAAGTTTAAGGAATGTAAGATTGACAAAATGAATATTATTACTTAAAAAAAATATTTTCAAAAGGAAAGAGAATTTTTGCACCAAGATCTCCAAAGAAAAGATCTTTTGATCAAGAAGTACAAAGATGCAGAAGATGTGCACACAAAGATCAACTCTCAAATGGACACTCAGGGTTTAAGTTTCAGTGATATATATATATCTTAATGAAGGGATCTCTAGAAAGGTAGAAATACATTTTCTTGACTCGGTCTTAGATTCTGAGAATGACACTACACTAGAGATTGGCTTTGAATAACCAGAAATAGTTGCTAGTGGACCATAGGAGACAAAACAATTTCTATAAAAAAATTCGGTCAAAGGTACCTATTTGTCCTGACTTTGTGGATATGTGCTTAAAAGCCAAAACATCCCTTGATTTAGAAAAAGAAATGAAAGAAAAAGCAAAAGTCACTTCCACTCTAGAAACGTCTAAACCTCATACTTTTAAGCCAGTCAAGTTCATTAGAGAACAGAAGGGAAAGTGGACTGAAAATGATAACTTTGTTCCTTTTTTTAGAGGAAATCTCCAGGCAATTTTATAAACGACAAAAAAAAGAGGAAAGGCCAAAGCCAAGTACAAACGGCAAAACGCCCGAAAGAAACAAATAAACTTGGTAACTAAGTCATACCAAACTACAAGCAACCAATACAAGCAAACACAAATAGACCTAACAAGGCTAGAAAAGAAAATGCGAAACCCAAACAACCTCAATCGGGTCTAGCACGCCCGACGCTTCTCAAGCACACAATGATCTTCATGCATCATTTTTGCTCCTATCCTTATATCTCATCTTCCATTTGGCCCGCAACATAACAATACCGAAGATCTCCTTGCAAAGTTGGGCCACCGATCTCCTATGATTCCAAAAAGTATGATTATTACGTTCTTGCCATATAAAATAAACAATAGCCGCTAGAAGGAGTTTATGCACCATAGATTTAGACGACCTTCACACATCCGATATGGCCAACATAATGTCATCCCAAGATTCTGAAATCCCATCCATGCGGTGTCCTTCAAAGCCTATTTCCATACCCCACTCACATACGAACACTCAAAAAATAAGTGATTATGTGAATCCATTCCAATTTGACAAAGAGCACATACCTAGTCAGGCGGTTCATGTTTCCAAACCAACATACGGTCATGGGTGGGGTGCCTTTTGTGACATGTAACCTAAAGGCAAAACACATGCTTTGGGATGTGACCCGAGAAACGGATTACCAAATGCTAAGGAACCACCTTATGATTACCTTTTAAAGAACGCCACGCATCTCGGACCATGAAGTCCACTGCGGTGTTACGAACATCTAGCCACAATACTGTATCCCTACCATTCTCATACCTTTGGGTCCAAGTCAGTGTCCAAATGCCTTGTATGTCCTAAAAAACGCGCCTAACAGTAGATGATAGGGAATAGCCACAAGAATGAATGAATCGTTAAGAGATGATAGCCAAAAGATGACCACATAGGAGCCAAGAATCTTCCCATGCATTAGTGTTATTTCCATCCCCAATACGAGCCACAAAGAACCTTCGAAGCTGAGGTCTAAGATCCATGAGTTTACACAAAACCCATGACCACTTTGGTGTCCATCGCGTAATCCAAAAGTTGGTTGTCCGAAAGTACATGTCAGGATCGAAATTCTAAACAAGAATTTAATAATAATCAGTCAGAAACTTATGTTAAAGAAGTCGTGGAAAAATACTTTAACAATAAATCAATCAAACAGTGTATAAACTCAAATCACAAGTTATATTGATTTAACTTAATGATTACAAACAAAACCTCAATCTGTTGAACAGGCTCAACAGACGTTCAATACTTCTCTATTGAAAGGACTTCTAAGAACCTTAAGGTTAATTCTCTCTAAAAACAAACGTATATCAAAAACTGTATCTCTGTCAAAGACTTCTTGATGAGAACCCATCCAACGACCCGGATGATGAAGATCCATTGAGATGGAAGATTGGACCAATCACAAGGTCAAAAGCTAAGATGTTCAATGATGCTCTTAACGGTTTGATAAAATCCTGTCGGAAAGAATCAATCATCAATTCATCAAGTAGCCCAGGAAACCTTCGAATTTTGATCCGAATTGAAGGCCAAGATTAGCCCAAGGCTTGGTAGCCTAAGTTGTGATTATTTCATCTAAATATCACCCAAGTCCAAGAAAATTCGGCCAATTCTACACATGGCCCATGTTTTAGTCATAAATCATTCATTTCAAGTCCAAATGGACTCAAATCAAAGCCCACTTAAAGAGTACTCCTTTTCCTACATTTTAATAAGGATCCAAGACCAAAATAAAGGTGGAATTTCGTCCATGAATCTGCCCAACAATAGATCCAAGTTCAAGTAACTCATAACATTGAATTAGAAGGCATTTTGAAGGGTCATATCATTATGAAGTCATTTACTTAGAAGATATTAGAAGGTTGCCTCAATTATTGTCTAGAATTTATTTGAGTCCTTTGATTTGTCTTGTGTATCCTATAAATAGGTTGTCTTTGTAATCTTTTGAAAACACTTTTGATTTGAATGAAATTGTGAGTTTTAAACTCTTTTTGTTCTTTGTGAACTATAGAACTTATCAAGTCTTCTTGCTTGTGGCGTTCAATACTTATCAATCAACTTGGTGGGTTGATTATGGCGTATCTTATACCAAGGTTCTTGTCTCACTATAGACAACGGGTCGCGGTTTCACCATTACTATCTCGGGCAACCAATAGACGATCGGAAGAATCACATCATTTGGTATCAGAGCTAGCGCTATTGGTTTGCATATCATTTCTTTTCTATCTTTCCTTCTTGTAAATTTCCTTTACTTGAGATCCAAGAATCACGTATTGGTAGCGGGTCTTGTCACAAGTTGACATGGTTCCTACTAGTGACTATTGAATTCTCCTCTTCTTTCGTTGGTATATAGCTTCTAGCAAAAAGAAAAAAAAGAGGCCGAACAAAAAAAAGAAAAAAAAACTATTTGGGCAAAAAAAAGGCATTAAAAAAGAAACAATAGAAAGAAAAAGAACACAAAAAAAAGTCGAGTTTCATATCTTCTTCTTACATTGTGATTATTTGATAATATAATAGTCTAAGTTGTTTGGTAAGTTTGAATTCCTCAAGGCCACAAGCCAAACTTGATAATTGCTTCTTTTGTTCTTTTAGAACTTTAAGAGGTTTAAAAGAGTGGTAAAAGGCTGTGTGGTGAGATTAATCGAGGGTAAAAGCCATTTGTGAGATACACGAGGGTTGAGTGAATCATTTCTTGAGAGAAACACGTGAGGGAGTGTTGAGAGGAACTAAACTTTATTTTTGCAGAATTTTAAGATGGGGGATGATCAACCCCTTCCGAATCTTCAAATTCAAGCCATAATGGATGAGATGCGGCGAATGATGACCAATGAGTTCAACCAAGTTCATGAAAGAATGGATCGAATAGAGGCAAACGCACGAAGACCACCATCTCGTGAAGGTTCCGTTGTGAATGAGGAAGAAAGAAGCGACAAGGAGATCGGCTAGGAGGAGGCGACGTATAGACAATAATTTGAGTTCCATAAAGATGAAAGTCCCTTCATTTCAAGGAAAGTCAGATCCGGAAGCATACCTCGATTGGGAGAAGAAAATGGAGTTCATATTTGATTGTCATGAATACTCCAACCGAAAGAAGGTAAAACTTGCTGTCATTGAGTCATCTGATTATGCACTAACAACTTGGTCGGTACCATTCCGAGCAATGTTATGTCTATGTTGCAGGAATTTGAAGACTTGTTTCCAGAAGAAGTTCCCGATGGATTGCCACCAATCCGTGGAATTGAACACCAAATTGACTTTGTACCCGGAGCTTCCATTCCAAACAAACCAACCTATAGAACAAGTCCGGAAGAAACCAAGGAGTTGGAAAGACAAGTTAAAGAGTTACTTGCAAAAGGATTGGTTCGAGAAAGCATGAGTCCTTGTGCTGTTCCAGTCTTGTTAGTACCAAAGAAGGACGGCTCATGGAGAATGTGTGTGGATTGTCGCGCTGTTGGGAACTGAAGAAAAGCTCAAGTATGGTTAATGCTGCTAGTTCAGAATTACTGCTGCTAGAGGACTTCAAAGTTAATAATGCTGAGTATTACTACTGCTAGTAGAATTAATACTGCTAGTCAAAGTTAGTGCTGCTTGAACAAAGTTAGTACTGCTTAGCTAGTTAGTACTGCTAGTGGTTAGTGCTGCTTAGTAGTTAATGCTGCCAAGACTCAGTTAATGCTGCTTCTAAGATAATATGAAGATAATGATGAAGAGATCGTGGTTAAAGATAAACATGGAAAGCTGAAGATATTCACGAAAGATATACTAAAGATATTTTATTTATTGTAATTATCTTTTGTTCAGTTTATATATAGATTGTATAGAATAGTTTAAAATATACAGAATTAATTTTAAGTTTTTGTTCTAGAGAAAATCAACCTCAAGGCATAGATCCTAATTCTAGAGAAGTAGAATTCGTCTTGAAAGAGCTTGTTCTTCAAGATTGAGGTTGAGTGTGTAATCTTGTGATTTGATAATTGAATACAAGTTTACAAGTTGTTGATCATATACTGTTTTGATTATTGTTACATTGAATATCAAAGTGTTATTCCGCAACTTCTTTTATATTGTTTCTGAGACTTTATTCTTGTTAAGAAATCGATCCTGACAAGTGGTATCAGAGTTTGTTCTCTCAGAAATATCCATTCATTCATCATGGAAAACTTTGCAGAATCAAACAGTACTCTGGTTTCAAAGGTTCCAATGCTCAGACCCAATGAATTCGATATGTGGAAGATCATAATCAAGCAGTACATACTCCTCACTGACTATTCTATGTGGGATATCATTGAGAATGGCCCTTCTGAAGCAGGAAAGATTGGTGCAGATGGAAAGAGAACTCCACCAAAAACTGATGCTGAAAGAAAGATTAGACAGACAGAGATGAAAGCCTTGAGCACCTTGCTCTTGGCTATTCCCAATGAATATCAACATCAGTTCTGCAACTGCACTGATGCAGAGATGCTCTGGAATGCTCTAGAGAAGAGATTCTCAGGTACCAAAAGTACCAAGAGAAATCAGAAAGCTATTCTGAAGCAACAATATGAGAACTTTATGTCAACCAAGAATGAGTCTATGACTCAAACTTTTGACAGGTTCAACAAGCTTATTGGTGAACTAGCTACAGTGGGAGTACAAATTGATCAAGATGATCTGAACAGAAAGTTTCTAAGATCACTGAGTGATGAATGGACCATGTATACTGTGTCTTTCAGACAGAATGATCAACTGGAAGAAAAGGAACTTGATGATCTATATAATGATCTAAGAGTTTTTGAATATGAGATAGAGGCTAAGAGAAGGCCTTCTGGGTATATTCACAATGCTGCACTCCTTTCAGCATCAACTGATTCTACTTCCAACCCTGAATCAGTTAGTGCTGCCAATGGAGCAAATCAAGAGAAAGGCAATGAAACTGTATTTGAAGCCTTTCTGGCAAGTCATGGAAACTCTTATCTCATTAATGATGACTTGGAACAACTCCATCCAGATGATCTTGAAGAGATGGACATTAAATGGCAGATGGCTATGCTCTCTATGAGAGTTAAGAGGTTCATCAAAAGAACTGGAAGAAATAACTTCTCTCAAAGAAGAGAAGATGGAGCAGGCTTTGACAAGTCTAAGGTGGAATGCTATAAATGCCATCAAAAGGGACACTTTGCTAGGGAATGCAGAAGTGGAGTGTCTCACAACAACAATCATCAGCAGGCACAATCTGGAAGCATCAATCATAACAGAAACTCTGCTCAAGCCCTGGTCTCTCAACAAGGCATGTGGTTTGATTGGAGTGATCAAGCTGAAGAGGCCATCCAAAACCAAGCTCTTATGGCAGAGATGCCTGATCTCCCAACAGAGGTAACTTCCAATCTTTGTTCTCCAAATTGCATTAACACTGTTAAAAGGTATAGGGATCACAATCAGAACATGAGTGATGACCTTAAGAGATTGGAAAAGGACATAAAAGATTATGTGAGGATTGTTGAGAGATTTGAAGAGCAGATTAAGGGTTTTCAAGCTAATGAGCTTCAACACTCTTATGACACAAACTACTGGAAGTGGGAGAAGAATGACTTAGAACTTCAACTGACCAAATCCAAAGAAGAGAGTGAAAAGCTAAGAGGAGAGCTAGCTAAAGTCAAACTAGATGTAGAAAAGTTTTCCAATGCTTCCAAAGCAATGGATTCTTTGCTATAAACTCAGATTCATGATAATCTGAGAAGAGGAATAGGGTACAATACCACACCACCACCCTATAACAACAACTACATCCCTCCTAGCTCAGATTTGTTAGAAACAAAGGATAGGAAGGACCTACCTAAGGGAGCCACTGAGATAGATCCCTTAGATGAAGTAGTTGTTAAGGATAAAACTGAGAAAGAAGTTGTCAAAGATAAAGACAACACTGTAAGTGGTGAGATTCCTATAGAAAACCACATAATCACCAATGAGGGATGTGGAAAGCATTGGATCAAGTCCAATGAGATAGAGAAGACTGAGGGAAAGAACAAGAAGGTTCACTATAAGCAGACCACTGTTGTGAACCCTATCCCTTGCAAGCAGTGTGCATGCAATAAATCTAAGCCCCAAAAACATGATAAACCAAGGGGAAATCAGAGAAACTGGAATAACCAATGGGCACAAAAACAAGGCATTGATTTGAGTAAAATCAATAGACCAAAGCCTTGTTTCATATGTGGAAAGTTAAATCATTTGGCTAAGTACTGTTTCTTTAACCCTATTAACCAACAGATGAACTTTCAAAGATTTGTGCAAAAACCTGTTGGTTATAGGAAGACTGGAAAGAAACATGTGATGAAGAAACCTGTTGAAATTGAAGGCCCCATGAGGAAAAAGGTTTTAAAAGAAAGTATTAAAATGTGGGTGCCTAGAAGCACTAAAACTGTTAGTACTGCTGACAGGGATAGTGCTGCTGGAAGCATTACTGCTGCTACAAGTGTTAGTACTGCTGAAAATATTAATGCTGCTAATACTGTTAGTACCTCTTCAAAGGTTAATACTGCCAACACAGTTACTGCTGCTAACACAGTTACTACTTCTAATAAGGTTAGTACTGCTAAGCATGCAAGTGCTGCTAAGGCAGTTAGTACTTCTAAAACCGATACTACTTCTAGCAAAAATGTTTCCAAGCCTATCATAGTGACAAAGTACTCCAGAAATGAGGAGTCAAAGTTTAAAAATCTTGTCAAGAAAGAATGCAAGTATTTTGATGAGAAAGGGGTACCCAAGACCACTTTGGCTTGGGTTCCTAATTCATACTAACTGATTTATCTTATGTGCAGGGCAACCAACAGCTCAAGGGGAAGAGCATATGGCATGTTGATAGTGGTTGCTCTAGGCACATGACAGGCAACATGTCATGCCTTCAGGATTTCAAGCATATCAATGGAGGACATGTTGCTTTTGGAGATAATCTTACTGGTGGTAAAATAAGTGGAAAAGGTAATGTTACAAAAGGTAAGATGACATTTGAGGATGTCTACTATGTTGATCAATTGAAGTACAACCTGTTAAGTGTATCACAGGTTTGTGACAAGCAACATAGCATATTATTTACAAATACAGAGTGTATGATCTTTGCTCCAGGGTACAAAGTAGTTGATGAAAGCATGATACTACTTAGAACTCCAAGAAAGGACAATGTTTATTGTCTAGATATGGACAATGTTGATAGTGATTCATCCCTGAACTGTCTTGTTTCAAAAGCTTCTGTGGATGAATCCTCTCTTTGGCACAAAAGGATGTGTCACATGAACTTCAAGACTATGAACAAACTTGTTAAAAACAACCTTGTAAGAGGTTTACCATCAAAAGTCTTTTCATGTGATGATCATTGTGTTGCTTGTCTTAAAGGCAAACAACACAAAACTTCTCATAAGACCAAAGAGTTAAACACATTTTCTTCTTGTCTCCAGTTATTGCATATGGATCTGTTTGGTCCTACAAATGTTATGAGTATAGGCAAGAAATCTTACTGCTTGGTTATTGTTAATGATTACTCCAGATTTACTTGGGTATATTTTCTAAGGACTAAGGAAGAGACAAGTGGACTGATCAAATCCTTTATCCTAAGAATTGAAAACCAAACTAATCAAAAAGTAAAAGTCATTAGATCAGATAATGGGACTGAATTTAAAAATCTTGATCTAAACACCTTTTGTGAAGAAAAAGGCATTGAGAGACAATATAGTGCTCCTACGACTCCTCAACAGAATGGAGTTGCTGAGAGGAGAAATAGGACACTAATAGAGGCTGCTAGATCTCTGTTGGCTGGTTCAAAACTGCCAATTACCTTCTGGGCTGAAGCAGTTAATACTGCCTGTTATGTCCAAAACAGAGTCCGAGTGGTCAAGCCAAAGAACAAGACCCCATATGAGCTTTTAAATAGAAGAAAACCCTTTATTGGATTTTTCAAACCATTTGGGTGTCCTTGTACTATTCTCAATACCAAATCTCACTTAGGTAAGTTTGATAGCAAAGCAGATGATGGATTTCTTGTTGGTTACTCATCTCAGAGTAAGGCCTACAGAGTTTTTAACTCTTCTTCTAGAATAATTGAAGAAAGTGACAATGTCAAATGCAATGAGAACACACCAAATCCTATTGGGTCTGGTCCTCAGTGGCTATTTGACATTGATTCACTAACTAACTCTTTTGGTTTCAGTAGTGATGATTATGCAGGTTCAGGGAGTGGAGGATCAGGAACTACCCAAGTTAAAGACAATTTATCTCAATCTGTGATCTTTCCCATACCCACAGTGGATCCTGTTAAAGACTGTGAAAAGGAATCATCTACTGGACCAAGTCAGAGTGAAGAAGAAAGTAGAGATGAGGAGACTCAAGACAATAAAGAATCAGAAGTAGCTGCTAAAAACACCTCAGTTGAGTTGAATGACTCCAATCTAGTGGTGGGACTTAATGAAGAACCTAATCATCACACCAGAATTCAAAAGAATCATCCTCCACAGCTGGTAATAGGAGATATGTCCTCTTCTCTGATGACTAGAAATCAAAGCAGGCTGCAAGAAATGCAAGACCAACAGCATACAGTGCTCTCTTGTTTTTTATCCCAGCTTGAGCCTAAAAAGGCACATGATGCTATGAAAGAGTCCAGTTGGATAGAAGCAATGCAAGAAGAGCTACTGCAATTCAAGCTGCAAGATGTTTGGGATCTGGTAGACCTTCCTAAAGGCCAAAGAGCAATAGGAACAAAATGGGTCTTCAGGAATAAGAGAGATGAAAGAGGTATAGTGATAAGGAATAAAGCAAGGATGGTGGCTCAAGGGTATACACAAGAAGAGGGAATAGACTATGATGAAGTATTTGCACCTGTGCCCAGGATAGAAGCAATTAGATTATTCCTGGCTTATGCTTCTTATATGAAATTCAAAGTCTATCAAATGGATGTGAAAAGTGCATTTCTTTATGGCTCAATTGAAGAAGAAGTATATGTCTGTCAACCACCAGGGTTTGAAAACCAAAGCTATCCAGACAGGGTATACAAATTGAAGAAAGCACTTTATGGACTGCATCAAGCTCCAAGAGCATGGTATGACACTCTGTCATCCTATCTCTTGGAAAATGGCTTTGAAAGAGGAGTCATTGATAAGACTTTATTCATCAAGAGAAGAAAGAAGGATATCCTGCTGGTCCAAATCTATGTTGATGATATCATCTTTGGATCTACAAGAGACAACATGTGCAAGGAGTTTGAGGAACTAATGCATCAAAGGTTCAAAATGAGTTCCATGGGGGAACTTACTTTTTTCCTTGGACTCCAAGTTCAACAGAAGTCAGATGGAATCTTTATCTGTCAGTCCAAGTATGTGCAGGACATTCTAACCAAGTTTGGTTTCTCAGATTCAAAACCTGCCAGCACACTTATGGAGACACACAAGCAGATAACAGCAGATCTTGAGGGGGAGGATATGGATGTTCATCACTATAGATCCATGATTGGCTCTCTCATGTATCTTACAGCATCTAGGCCAGATATAATGTTTCCAGTCTGTGTATGTGCAAGATTCCAAGTTAGGCTAAAGCAATCTCACTATCAAGCTGTTAAGAGGATATTCAGATATCTCAAAGGGCAACCCAGATTGGGACTTTGGTATCCTCATGACTCATCCTTTGACCTACTTGCATACTCAGATAGTGATCTAGGTGGAGCAAACTTGGACAGAAAATCTACTTCTGGAGGATGTCAGTTTTTGGGTGCAAGACTAGTGTCATGGCAGTGCAAGAAACAAACCACAGTGTCCACATCTACAACAGAGGCAGAGTACATAGCAGCTGCAAGTTGCTGTTCTCAAGTCTTATGAATTCAGAATCAAATGCTGGACTATGGGGTAACATTTCTACACACTCTAATTTTTATTGATAATAGCAGTGCTATTAGCATTGTGAATAATCCTGTCAAGCACTCAAAGACAAAGCACATTGAGATCAGGTATCACTTCATAAGAGACTGTAATGAAAAGAAACTTATTCAAGTTGTAAAGATTCATACTGACAACCAGTTTGCTGATCTATTTACCAAAGCATTTGATGTGGGTAGATTCACTTTCTTGGTAACAAGTGTGGGAATGATCAACTCTGAATAAGCTCCTACTTAAAAAGTGGTTCAATACCTGTATATTGTTATTTCTTGGTGGTCCTAATCTTCTTTTTCAGGAAAAGTATAGCAGTACTCAGTCCTTCACAAAGCTTAAAAATGCAAGTATGATTAGTACTTCCAGTGCATTGTTAATACTGCTAGTGCAGTTTTAATACTGCCAGAGCATTGTTAATACTGCCAGTGCACAGTTAATACTGCTAGTTAGTTAATACTGCTTGTAGTTAATACTGCTAGTTAGTTAATACTGCTTGTAGTTAATACTTCTCTCAGTTAATACTGCTCTCAGTTAATACTGCTCTCAGTTAATACTGCTTGTCGTTAATACTGCTCTTGGTTAATACTGCTTATCTCCCGAATACTATAAATATCCTTTGCCCGCCTAAAAGTTCATAACGACTCTTTGCATACTGTTCTCTTGCGCTCTAAACCCTTTCTCTCTCAAGTTCAAAGTTTTCAGGCAAGAAACTTCAAGATCAATGGCATCAATGGCATTCATAGATGAGCATAATGAAATCGCGATGCTACAGAAGCCCAAACAGGCCGTTGGTTTCCACCAGATTGTGGATTTCCTCAAGACAACCCATATTGCCCATGCTCTCACTATATCTCCTACCATCTTCATAGAGCATCAGAGGCAATTCTGGAAAATTGCCACCATTGTTACTGAGAATGGTATGCAAATGATTAAAACAAGGGTGTGTGACAAACCCTTGACAGTTACTGAAGAGGTACTTCGCATCTGTCTACGTCTAGACGATGCCTCTGGTATAACTTCTATCTCTAATGATGAACTGTTTTCTACTCTTACAAGAATGGGGTATGGAGGCCCATTGGGTGTGTTTAAGTTCTCAAAAGCAAAATTTTCACCTCAATGGCGTTTCTTTGTTCATACCCTTATGCATTGTATCTCTAAAAAGACTACTGGCTGGAGTGAGTTCAGTAGCACCATTGCTTATGCTTTGGTATGCTTAGCCACTGCCAGAAAGTATAATTTTTCCCAAATGATTTTTAATGATCTTGTCTCAAACCTGGGAAGTAAAAAGAGTTTTTATATGTACCCCAGGTTTGTCCAAGCAGTTATTACCCATGAATTGACGGATATACCTCATTTTGATGGGGTATATGTACCAAAAATTCCCAAAGGTAAGGTCTTTTCAAACATGAAAAGATCCCCTCTGGACTCGGAAGGAGTTGACACCCCATTGTTCTCTACAATGATGGTGGTGTCCCAAACTGATGAAGGTATGGTAGCAGGGTCAAGGCTTCTATTTTTTGGATAGCCGCAACTTTTGACCAGTCAAAGCCGCAACTTTTGACTGGTCAAAGCCGCAATATTTGACTAGTCAAATCCGATCTTGACCATATGAATGGCTAGGATTACTTCTCTATTTCTTATATATTTACCATTTCTCAAATGAACTAAACACTATATATATATATATATATATATATATATATATATTTGGCATTGTAATGGAATGCTATTGCATTATAGATATTTCTTGATTCACTATAAAATTTGACATCCCGCCGCATTGCGCGGGTACACAATTAGACGGCCTAATTCATGTCTAGAATTAGTGAATCAAAAGCATAATAATGCCAAGCGGCCTAATTCATGTCACTTTACGCACGATAAGTGGCTTTCTATGCATCAACCAGCTGATATATACATTCTTGGGTAATAATTCGTTCCATAAAACATAATTCTAGGTCGAATCGATTGATTTTAACTTGAAATTTTGTATGAATTCTTTTTAATCTTTTCAAGATTCGTTTGATTAGTACGTTTAAAATTTATTACATGTACCAAAAAAAGGTCAAAAAGATTTTGTTAAACTGTAGCGAATCCACATCGATCTCTGTGAATCATGAAAGTAGTTGGCTTGAATCAATAACTCTTTACAGTTTAGGAAGTTATGCCTTTCAGTACTGGAAATGTTTTGGGAGCTGATACTCAAAGGGGGATATCAAAGTGGAAGACAGTCATTCTAAGAGCTATAAATAGATCAATAGAGCCAGTGGCCATACTTGAGGTTTGCAATGGTTTGGTTACTTTTTTGTACCACGTCAACATATTTATCCGATAAGCTTACCGGGTAATGGTCATCACTCTCACTTACTGAGTAAGACTCTTGGTAATTTTAGTATGTAATTTGTTGAAGTTATTAAACAGGTGAAACGGCTCGAAAAGATAGATTTCTATGTGCATAATGATAAGCGAAAAACAAGTCCAGATCCTGAAATAAAGAAATACATTGAGAAGGCAAGGGAAATATTTGGCGTTTATGTTGATCCTATGGTTGGTCATTTGTGATTGAATTTAGATCTTGTGCAATAGTAGTAGTGTCGTTCCTATTATATCTATTAACCTGGGAGGTGTTTTTGAATCTAGATCCTTCCAACTGCTTTCAAAGTTGTAACATTTAAGTGTTGTTTGTTTTTTAAGAGTTTTAATGTCTGAAATCTTATTTTAGTTATGATTAATAAGAGGTGGTGTGTAAAAGTGTCTGAATGATTCAGACTTAAGAGCCATTAATGTGTGTTCCAGATTCTAGTTTCTAATTCATAACAATCAAACAAACAAGATTTAACAATCAAATTTACCTGTTTGATTACTCTTTCAATTCACAAATACACTTTCTCTCTCTAGAACTCTCTATCTCTCTCTCTCTCTCTACAATCTAATATGTATTCTCTCAATTTCCACCCTCTAACTCTTGTATCTACTGAAAATACAAGAAGAAAAAGTATTTATACTAACACCTAATACAAAGGAAACAACAAATACAAATACAACTAAGTTTGACTTATTACAAAATAGACTTTGACTTTTAATGAGATTTGACTTTAGCAGCTTTGACATCCTCAACTTTGACCTTCAGTATTCTTGATCTTGTATCCAACAGATTTATGCTCTAACAATCACCCCCTTTGGATTCAAGATCATTGTTGAAAGATCTAGCAATTCAGTCTTCACTTTAAGCTCTGTCAAAGCAAACTCCCCTTTTTCATTGATGATCTTCTTTCCAAAACAATTAACAATCTCCCCAATGCTTACATAGAACACTTTCAGACTTTTGGAAAGAAATTATCTTCAGAATCAGCTCAAATGCTTTAGCAAATAATCTTCAAAGAAAAATTCCTCAAAACTTCAGAAATTCTTTGATCGTTTTCAAAACTTTAAATCTTTGTCATTTCTTTGATATCATCTCCCTTTAACTTCAAAAACTTTAACATTTTTTCAAACCTTTAACATTCAACATTTCTTCAAACTTTTCAACCAACATTTCTTGATTTGAACTTTTCTCCCCCTTTTTGATGAATTGAGCATCAACATCATCAAAACTTTCATCAAGAAATGTCTTTGACCATTCTGATCTGAGCCTCTGATTCTTTGCCAATTCGAACAATGTATTTATCCAGATCTTTTCAAATCCGGACAAAATAAGAATGTAACACCTGAATCAACAAATGAATCAGTTAAAATGCCTGTCAGTAACACAAAGTCACTGTGTGTAACGAATACACAATATAAAGGAGCTTTTTGATGTTCACTCCCCCAGGGCTTCCATCCAATCATCGAAATACCACAAAGGCAATTTCTATGAATGTTATGACAAAGAAACGAATTCTTTGTGTGCTCGTGCTTGTGTAGAAAGAATTAAGCACGGATAATTGCTTTTATAATAAGGCTCAACATTGTGTAAACCACTGAGACAACAGCAGATAAACACAGACTCTAAGTGCATGATTGAAGTGTGAAGGTGGGGCAGACTTCCTTCTTTTTCAATATCCAGATTTTCCAAATGAAAATCAGATAGATTATATGCTGCGTCCCCTTGAAAATGTGAAACATTTTCTTTTTGAGAAGAAAATGAGTGGCTGGTGGGATTTTAAGCAAGAGTTGGCATGGGCTATTTGCCTGTTTCAATAACATTCACCAAAGAATTGTGAAATGCTAGTAATGTGGCTGCCCGGCTCAGAAAGTAGTTGGTGCAGAGTTTGATATTCTTTTACTCTGATCTCACACCCTCTTTCTTTTTATCATTAAGCTCACGACTAACCAAACTCTCTTTTCCATTTTACCTCATCACACCCACACTCATTTCTTTTAGACTCCTCACACTCAATCACTAAAGGATTAACTTCTTGGGTAGGAAACACTGGTTAACGTGAATCCATAGAAGTTTCAGATAAGTCCTAGCACAAAGAACCCAGTCCTACAAAGCATATGTTGCTCACAATGGTTTATCTTGAACATTTAAACCATAGGAAATATGGGTCAGATATATGTTGCTCAGAATATAATCATGAAAATATGAGCATTTTTAGACATTGATGTATTTTCAAACAAGTATACTGAATGAATGAACATGAATGCAAAAGACTTGTTTGAAAATCTCACATTGTATGAAAGATGATCATAAATGAATGATATAGCAATTAAAACTTATGGTCAAGAATAATGAATATTTGTCTATATGAAACAATATACAGACATTCTTGAAATGACCGTTTCGAAATGAAATATCGCTCAAAAATTCATTGAAGTACAAGCGGAGTGTCTTACCATCGAATAAAAACTATTTCAATTTAGAGACGTGGTAAGAACAACTTGAACAAAAATTCAAACCGGTGTGTGTGAATACTTGAAAGTATATAGAAAAGACAATACGCAAGTAATTATCTTTGGAAACACACGGTTTGTAAACAATGAAGCACAAAAATAAAATGAAAACATTTAAAATCACACTTCCAAATTATAAAATATGTTTAAGAATTGGGAAGTGGTTTGAACATTTAATAACATGTTTTCTATACCTGAAAGTTGTCCTTCTTTCAAATATATGTGATATTAAGATAAGAAATTTACCTTTTCGCGCAATCTTAATTCTCATACAGTCAGCTGAAGTCATTAAGATATGATCGTGTCAACTTCTCTCATCCTGTATAAGTCTCAAAGTCTAGTCAAAATTTATTCACAAACTTTATTCGAAAATAAATGACGGAAAAACAGTAAAACAATTATAGAACGAGTTCTGATCAGAAGTAATCAGAAATCATTGTCTTACTCCTTGTTACTTATAAACTCCCCCTAAAATCATGCATTGCAAAGATTTTGTCAGTTAAGCAAAATGCAGAAATTAGTTAATACTCCCCCTCAAATGAATGTAGATCATCTAAAATCTTCTCTTACTCCTCCTGAGATCATGAGCAAACAATTAAAGTGCAGGTATCTTTCAGAAATAAACATAAAGAAAATGACGAAAAATAACAATTTGTAACTTTAGTAGGTAACAACCGATTATGTCTTAAGATTTAACATACCAAGCTTAGAGACAAGAAAATTAAATCTCTTTTCATCTAAGGGTTTGGTAAATAAATCTGCAAGTTGATAATCTGTTTTTACAAAATAAAGTTCAATTGTTCCTTTTTCAACATTATCTTTGATAAAGTGATACCTTACATCAATGTGTTTAGTTTTGGTGTGTTGGACAGGATTAGCAGATATGGCAATCGCGCTCTTCGAGTCACAGTATATCGGAATTTTGTCATATTTGAATCCAAAGTCTCGTAGCTGTGTTCACATCCACAAGACTTGAGAGCAGCAACTGGCAGTAGCTACATACTCTGCTTCAGCAGTCGATGTGGAAACGCATAACTGTTTCTTTGAAGCCCAGCTAACGAGCTTGTCTCCAAGGAATTGTACGTGACCAGAAGTACTCTTTCTGTCCAACATGCAACCTGCATGATCTGCATCTGAATATGCAGTCAGTTGAAACCCTGTATCCTTAGGATACCACAGACCAAGGTCTGCAGTCCCCTTCAGATATCTAAAGATCCGTTTGACAGCGGCCAAATGAGATTCTTTGGGAGCAGCTTGATATCTAGAACAAAGACATGTTGAGAACATAATATTTGGTCTACTTGATGTAAGATACATCAAAGATCCTATAATACCTCTGTATGTTCTAACATCAACACTTTTACCCGAAGGATCAGTGTGGATCTTAGTACCTGGTGCCATCGGGGTGCCAATAGATTTGTGATTTTCCATTTTGTACTTCCGAAGAATGTCCAAAATGTACTTAGATTGATTTATAAAAATCCCCGTAGAAAGTTGTTTAACTTGTAATCCGAGAAAGAAATTCATCTCTCCCATCATACTCATTTGAAAACGTGACACCATGAGGTTAGAAAAGTTTTTACAATATTTTGGATTAGTATAACCAAATATTATATCATCATATATATCTAAATAAGAATAATATCAGCTTTTTCCTTCTTTATGAATAAAGTGGTATCGATCTTACCTTTAGAGAAACCAGACTTGACCAAGAATTTTGATAATACATCATACCAGGCTCGAGGGGCTTGTTTTAATCCATAAAGGGCTTTGTCCAATATGTAGACATGATCTGTCTTATCTGGATTAACGAACCCTTCTGGTTGAGACACGTACACTTCTTCTTTAAGAATGTCGTTCAGAAAAGTTGTTTTCACATCCATCTGAAAGACTGTGAAGTTCTTATGAGCTGCGTATGCTAGAAACATACGGATTGCTTCTATACGAGCTACTGGAGCATACGTCTCGTCATAATCAATGCCTTCCTCTTGCCGGTAGCCTTTAGCAACAAGTCTAGCTTTGTTTCTGATGACGACACCATCTTCATCCTTTTTGTTTTTGAATACCCATTTAGTTCCTATCACGGTCTTTCCTTTAGGCTTAGGAACTAATCTCCAAACCTTTGGGGCTTCAAACTGATTGAGCTCTTCTTGCATTGCAGATACCCAGTCCGAATCAGCAAGAGCCTCAGATACTCGAGTTGGCTCAATCTTACTGAGAAACGAGTCATGCATACACTGATTAAGAGTCGCTGACCTTGTCTGAACAGGCTTGTCAACATCTCCAATTACTTGATGTAATGGATGGTCCTTGGTCCAGCGATGCTCATGTGGGAGTGGAATAGATGAATTCTGAACATGATCATCATCTTGAAATCCACTTTCAAAATCTTCAGTTTGAATTACAGGAGAGGGATTTTCAGTTGAAGTTTCATGTGCAGAAGTATCAGTGGGAACAGCAGATTCAGGCTGTTGAGTAGACAAAGTATTACACCCAACTGAAACAGTTACTTCTGGCTCAATATTTGCTTGTGCATCTTCAACTGTAGGAGTAACAATAGGAATATGAGTTTCAGTCTGAACAGGGGATGCTTGTTCAGTAATGACCTCTAAAGTGACTGGATGATGACAACTTGTATCTTTAGATCTGTCAGTCACAGCAGATTTAGATACATTAGTTCCAAGAAACTCATCATAAAATAATTCAAATAACAAATCTAAATCAGTTAAATGTGAAGTAGAAGTAGAAGTGTTATCCGAATTTTTCTCTGTAGAAACAGGTTCTGGACTGATCTGTCCAGAAGCTAATACTCTAGTAATAACGGGTTCTGAATTGTTTTGATCAGAAGCCATTTCTTCATCAAATGTAACATTGACGCTCTCCACAACTGTCTTTGACTTCTTTATGTAGACACGATATGCAGTAGAAGTTGAAGAATAACCGATAAAGATGCCTTCATCCGCCTTAGCACTGAATTTGTTCAGACTCTCTCTATCGTTAAGCACAAAACATTTACACCCAAATATATGAAAGTATTTGATGGTAGGTGTTCTGTTGTTGATCAGCTCATATGGAGTCTTTTGAAATCGGCGGTGTATCATGGAACGATTTTGCGTATGGCATGCAGTCGACATAGCTTCCGCCCACAAGAATAGAGGTAGATCTGATTGACTAAGCATAGTCCGAGCGGCCTCGACTAGCGTTCGATTACGTCTTTCTACTACTCCATTTTGTTGAGGCGTTCTAGCAGCAGAATACTGATGTGAAATCCCAACTGATTCGAGATATTCACCAACAATCTTGTTCTTGAATTCTGTGCCATTGTCAATTCGAAGGAACTTGACTTGTCGCTGCAATTTCACCCGGGTCGTCTTTAAGAATGAAATGAGAACTTCAGGTGTCTCATCTTTTGAACGAAGAAATTTGACCCACGTGTATCTGGAGTAATCGTCCACAATTACCAACACATATTTCTTACCACCCAAACTCTGAGTTCTCATTGGTCCACATAAATCCATGTGTATCAGTTCTAACGGAGAACTAGTGCTTGGTTCAGGCTTCGGTTTGTATGCGGCTCTCTTCATCTTACCCTTCTCACATGCTGCGCATAAGTGTTCTCGTTCGTATTTCAGCTCAGGAAGTCCCTTTACCAACTTCCCACGAACCAGCTTGTTGATGTAACGAAAGTTCAAGTGAGATAACCGTTTATGCCAGGGCCAACTTTGTTGCTGTGTAGCTTTTGTCAACAAGCATACCTGATTGTCAATCTGAACTTTGGACAAGTTGATGGTGTAGAGGTTTGTTTTTCTATGTCCACCCAAGAGTTCTGTTCCGTCTTCAGTACGAACTGAGCAACTCTTAGACTTGAAGTTGACCTCTAACCCTTTATCGCAGAATTGACCTATGCTGAATAAGTTGTGCCCCAAGCTTTCGACATAACTCACTTTACTGATCGTTATGTTGTCTTGTATAATGTCACCATATCCTAAGATAGGTGAAAGCTGATCGTTTCCAAATCTGACATTTCCACTGAATTTCTCTGTATAGTTAGACAATAAAGCTTTTTGCCCAGTCATATGCTTGGAACATCCACTGTCCAAATACCACATATGCCGGGTCTGCAAGAGAAATCAGGCAATAACAATTTTAGGTACCCATTTAAGAACGGGCCCTAACGGATTAGCACAAGATTTTGGTATCCACTTGAAAATGGATCCTCTGTTCATTTGAAAACCTTTAAAATCATTTGATCTAGAAGAATATACATGATAAGATCCATACCAATCAGAAGAATCATGAGAATAAGCAAAGTCAGTTTTCCGATAATTATGATGAAATTTAGTAGTAATAGGAGATAATTGAATCAACTGCTTTATTGAATAACGCTTGTAAGAAGTTACAAGGTTTTGTTTACGAGAAGCACATTGATCAACTACATCAGAATCACTACTAACAGATTTAGTACAAAAATTATCAGTAACTGATTCAGCTATCTCAACATCCTTCTGTTTTGGTCTCCATTTGGATTGAGCTTTCAACTTTTTCTTCCTTAAATCTGAAACATAAGATGTAGATTTATTAGGAAAAATAGATTTCTGTGACTGAGGTTTCTTTTGTGTACCAGTGTATTTCTGTTTCTGTAATCGCTGCTTCTTATGTTTCTTACAATTAGCATAGTAATCAGCAGTTACAGAAACTTTGTCATTACTAACACCACTTGGTAACACTTTGTCATTTTCAAGACAAGTAGAATGATCAGGAAGTTTAGAATGGACGTCAAACATATCAGATTCTTCCATGCACCCATCATCAGAATTAAAAGAATCATTTGCAGACTCAAATAAGTCATCAGAATTATCAGAGAAAGTTTGAGGTGCCTTTGAAACTGTAGAACACTTTGTTGATTTAACTTGAAAAACAGTGTTCTTTAAAACGGTAGAAAATACATTTTGTTGAATATCTACCAAAACTTTTTCATCAGATAAAACATTTTCAAGCTTGACTATTTTGCTTTCAAAAATAGATGTAGGAACATAAATCTTTGCAATCGTAGGTTTTGCCTTCATCTCTGAAGCGGAATAACTAACAAAATAGTCATTTGAAAGAACTTTTGGTGTTTCTGAAAGATAACTATCATTTAACTTTACATAGTTAAACGGTAGTTGCATTTTCTTTTTATTCTTTCTGTTTTCAGTTTCTTTGGTCTCATCTTCTTCTGACAATTTGGTAACAAATTTGGGTTTTAAATGAGTATGTTTACCAGCACAAGCAAGAAAATCATAGTTATAAAGTGCCGGCTGTTTTCTGATGGCTTTCTTAAGATAATGGGGGTTGTTAAAACCAAGTCCCCATCTTTGCTTAACATCAACCTCTTCATTAGGAGCATTAAGAAAAATGGTTTGATCTGTTTGACCTATTTTATAAAGTTTAACTTCCAAATCATTTACCTTCTTGTTCAAATTCTTGTTTTCAACCTGCAATTTATAAACAATTAGTGCAGATTCATTCTTTTCAAACTCATATTTATTTACTTTACCTTCAAACTTAGAAATCTTCTTTTCAAAATCATCTACTTTAGATTTAGAATCAGAATCAGATTTGCGTAAAGAATCAATCAGATCTTTGTTTGAAATAACAGAAGTATTAAGTTCAAAGATCTTATTGTTCTTTTTAGCAACCTTTTCCTTTTCATTTTTCAGATTATTTTGTAAATTTTGAAGCTCAACCACCATGGTTTCCAACTTGGTAATGAAATCTTTTGGAGTTAAGTTTAATACCTCATTAACTTCTTCATCACCTGACTCGTCATTCTTGTCCTCTTTGCCCATGAGACAGATATGAGCATTTTCTTCTTTCTCATCACTTTCATCCTCAGAATGATCTAACCAAAACTCATCCTCGGCCATTAAAGCAACCCCAGCTTCTTGTTGTCTTGCCAAAAGCAACTTGTTCTGATAGTACTGAGAGTTGCGAACTTTCGGCTTTCGGCAATCTTTGGCATAATGACCCAACTTACCGCAATTGTAGCATTTAATTGAATCAGTTGCTGGCTTCTCAACAGCAGTGTAGTCATTTGCAAACTTTTTCTTCTCATCCGGTTTCTTCTCACCATACCTATTCTCTTCAAATCTCTTGCCTTCTACCCTCTCTCGGTGCTCGTGGTTCTTTGAACTTGATGACGAATAGCGTTGAGAATTTGATCCCGACTTCTTATAAAATTTCTTTTGAAATGCACGGGTCAGCAATATCATAGCTTGTTTCAAACTTTCGCCATCATCACTATCTGATACAGAACCAGACTCTGAACTTGAACTTACTATCTTTTTCTTTTTCTTCTTCTTCTCAATCTTCTCTTTCTTTTCTTTCTTCTTTTCACCAACAACCAAAGCTATAGGATCAGGAACTTGTATTGACTTCTTCTTCTCAGCTCTTTTCTCTTCAACCTCTTCTTCATTCTGTTTCAGGGTCTCATAAACTTCATGAAGAGGGATTTCATTCAAATCTTTCATTTGCTTCATCCTTCTTGTGTGCTTTTTCCATTCAGGACGAAGGATGCTAAAAAATTTCACATTGTTTTCCAACTGCTTCTTCTTGACTTTGTTCTTAGTCAGCTCATTTAGAAGCAATGTAAATCTTTCATAATTGTCTTCAAGACTCTCATTCTCCTTAGCCTTGAATTCCTCATAATTATTGATGCAGTTGGCCACCTTTATCTGATGCCCTATCTTTGATCCCATCATCATCTTTTCCAATTGATTCCACATCTGTTTAGCATCATGTTTGAAGCTATCTATCTTGATGTAGATGTCATTTGGAATGCTTTGGAGTAAAAGAGATCTCGCTTGTTTGTCAGCTTTAAATCTACTCTTTTGTTCTTCTGAGTACTGAGAGAAGTCAACTTTAACTGGTTTTGTCTTTATTTCTTTTTCCACATCTTCATCATCACCATCAATATCATTACCATCAACATCATCAGCAGGTACATGAATTATGATTGGTTTCATGGGACCTTCGGTGATAGACAGAAGTATATTCTCTCCATTTGAGTGTCTGTCTATGAAGTCCAAAAATCTGTCATTCCATTGTTCATATTCACCTTTGAACAATACCGGAGGCTTTACATCAGTGCCGATTGAAAGTGCATCTTTGGAAGTCATCTTCTTTAAACCTGTTTGAAAAATATATCAAATAAGAAAGTAGAACTGATCGTTAGTCCAAAATGTGAAATCACAAGAAAAAATCTTGAAAATAAATTCAGATATTTTGATCACAGAAAGAACTATGTCCCCCTAGGCAGACTTAGCACTCGCAAGTTACTATTCAAGGCCATATTACAGTTTTGAAAAAATCGAAAAATTTGACTAAGTGTCAGAACTCGCAAGTTACTATTTAACTCGCAAGCCCTAAAACTCGCAGACTGAAGAACTCGCAGACTAAGACTTGCGCGTTCTATAAATTCTCAACCAAACGCGCAGACAAACTCGCAAGTAAACTCGCAAGAAAACTCGCAGATATTTGCGCGTTTTGAGAAACTCGCAAGTAAATACGCAGATCAAACTCGCTAACCACTGTTCACACTAGAACTCTCTAACTGTGATGTGCGCGTTTCCCAAACTCGCAGATCAAAGCTTGCGCGTTTGAACTAAACTCGCTAGCCACTCTTGCGCGTTTCAACACTTAGAATTATTTTCTGAATTTTCAAATTCGCAAGTCGATAAACTCGCTGATCACTGTTTCTCCTCAAACTCGCAAGCCTAAGAACTCGCAAGTCACTATTCCTTCTTAAACTCGCTAGCTTCAATTAGCGAGTTTGATGAACTCGCTGGCCACTACTAGCGCGTTTCTTGAAACTCGCAGATAACCCTTGCGCGTTTTCTACCAAATTCTTTCTTTCGACTTGCGCATTCTACCCTGATGAACTAGCGCGTTTCACGAAGAACTTGCGCGTTCTAGCGATCTAGCGCGTTCTTCCGTTTTTCGACCCAAAAACCGTCTTTTTCATCTGCAATCGATCTTTTCTTGAACCAAAAGATCTGAAACTCTGGATTTAAGCTCTAATACACCTCTAGAACGAATTACAATCAAAGAAACTTACAAACAAACAGTTACAACTCAATGATTCGATGAAACAGTACGTTTACAACTTCGAAGAAAAACTTAACAAAATCAACAAAATCGAATGAATTACAGTGTTAAAACTTGCAATCGATTACAAAGACTCAATCTATTACACATTTCGACCAAATCCTAACACAAATCTGCTTCAAAAACACTCAAAAATCCAAACTTCGAAATTTCTTCCATGAACAGTGACGAAAAAACCAAAAACTTTGATTTTCTTGATTCAATTTCACTTTGGATCTGCTCTGATACCAATTGTGTGTTCCAGATTCTAGTTTCTAATTCATAACAATCAAACAAACAAGATTTAACAATCAAATTTACCTGTTTGATTACTCTTTCAATTCACAAATACACTTTCTCTCTCTAGAACTCTCTCTCTCTCTCTACAATCTAATATGTATTCTCTCAATTTCCACCCTCTAACTCTTGTATCTACTGAAAATACAAGAAGAAAAAGTATTTATACTAACACCTAATACAAAGGAAATAACAAATACAAATACAACTAAGTTTGACTTATTACAAAATAGACTTTGACTTTTAATGAGATTTGACTTTAGCAGCTTTGACTTCCTCAACTTTGGCCTTCAGTATTCTTGATCTTGTATCCAACAGATTTATGCTCTAACAATTAAGAGGTTTTAAAAAAAAAAACGACACCTTAGTTTATAGACATACAGATGAATCGATGTTGTTGTGTTTCTTCATTGATGTTGATGTTTTTGTGTTTGTTATTCATGTTATTGACGATTTATTTTTCAATCTATGTCGTTTGGCTTTGCTATGACAATCATTAAAGTTCATAGATTGTAATCGGTATTCTCGCTTACATTTACTAAAGTTTTACATCCCGCCGCATTGCGCGGGTACACTGCTAGTATATATATATATATATATATATATATATATATATATATATTATTTTCAATAATTAAAATACGAATATTCTATTTGTACCTTTTTATTATATTTAGGTTTCTCATTTTAATCGTGTGTGGACACACACACACACACACACACACATATATATATAGAGAGAGAGAGAGAGCAAGAGAGAGAGAGAGAGGGTTAGGATTAAGGGAAAACCGCAAAAAAATGAAAAATTAAGGAAAATCTTGGTAACCGTTCATTTAGACCTTATGCACTTATGCATACAAGTAAGTTATAAACAATTTGTCTGGTATGTACATGTGCATTACATGCACACGTGCATAAGAACCAAAAAATAACTTAAATTATTTGTATGCACATGTGCATACTGTCTTGATGAATGGTTATCAGAGTGTTCCTCAGTTTTTAGTTTTTTTTGGGATTTCCTCTGAACCTCCCTCCCTCCCTCCATACATATATATATATATATACATATACATATATATATATACATATATATATATATATATATGTGTGTGTGTGTGTGTGTATATATATATACGGATGATCGTGTGAGAAAATGAATTAATGTGAGAAGGTAAGAAGGGATCTGGACCCTTGATCACTTTTAATTCACCCCACCTCGTGAATCGCGCTTGATATGTGAATTAATCCGGTGCATCCCATCCTAATGTGCATCTCGGTGCCTTTCATCTTATTGTGCATCTAAGAGTGGATATCCCTTCTGATCATTCTCACCATAACTTTTGTTCTAACCGGAACCCAACCCTATATATATATATATATATATATATATATATATATATATATATATATATATATATATGCATGTATGTATGTATAGGCGAATAATCGTGTGAGAAGTTGAGGTTATCGTGAGAAGTGTGAAAGTCTGTACCTTGAAAGCCTTGGCGATGCAAGATCAAAAAAATTCAATCGGATATCTCCAAAAGGAGAAGTGATGAAATGGAGAACAAAGGAAAATCACAAAGATTGTATTGTCTTTATGATGAGACATATGGAGACTTTCATGGGAGGACGTGTGAAGAATTGGGATTGTGGATTAGAGGAGGAATCAGCAACACAGAAATCACAACTCAAAAAGTTACGACACAAGTATGTGACAAAAATGCTTTTGTCAGAGATAAATTAAACAGAGAGTAGGTGATGAAGGAGGCCACTGCATTTGTTGAATTGCCACAAGATCAGATAAAAGCAATAGTAGATAATACAAAAAAGATGAAGGACGAACACCTCAACAGTATTGTGTAAGCTTCAAGAAGATGGAAGAACATTGGTGTTGTTATTGTAGATAAACATCATTCTCACGAACATTTGGTCTTGGTTTTTTTAATGAGTCTAACTACAAAAGTACAATATTATTCGGTATGTTGAACATGTTGAACAATGATGATGGTTGATTTTGGTTGTTTTGATGTGTTGAACAATTATAACAATGTTGATGTTAGTTTTGGTTCACAAATATAACTTTGTTAATGATGTGATGATTATTTTTTGCACATCATGTCCTATATAAACATGCAGGGTTTGAAATAGAAAAGAGTCGTAGTCTTGTTTGAATGATAATTTTGGTTTAGTGTTAATTTTTAGTAATAGTTAATATTCAAAATGAATATAACTTGTTGTTAGGAGTGAATAAGAATATTTATTCAAACTGAATACAATTATTTCATTCATACTGAATACTTTTGGTGGATATTGCCTTTTATTCATACTGAATACATCTATTCAGTCATTGTTATAAACATCTGATTTCATTCATGGTGGATAATGCCTTTTATTCAAACTGAATACAACTATTTCATTCATTGGAAATAGCATGTGATTTCATTCATACTAAATAATAGTTAATATTCAACATGAATATAACTTGTTGTCTGAAATGAATATATATATATATATATATATATATATATATATATATATATATATATATATATACATGGTGGATATTGACTTTTATCTGAATACATCTATTCCATTCAATGTGATTTCAAAGTATACAATGAAAATTCAAAGTATGCTGAATAAATATATTCCTAAGGAATACTATTACATAGTATGGGTACCACAATCATCATCATTATAATGTATACACAAAAATGATGTAGAAAAAAAAATACCATAAGTTCAAAAGATTTTTGAAATTCAAAAATAAAATCAAAATATGAATTGTGTTGTTATTGTAAAAAAATTGTCTATTTTCAGAATGAATACAAAAAGAAATTAATTATGAATAACATTATTAGCAACTAAAAGAATTCTATTCACTAACATGTTTTAGCGATGGGCAATTATGTGAGTCATGGTTAGACATTTTACTACACAACTTACACATTCTCTTGGCTTTTTTACTCTTAGCAATTGCTTTTCTTTACCACTAATCAACCTCTTGCCCTACCACAACCTTTGTTTCTTATTGATTTAGGATTATGTATATCAACAACTTTTGGTTTTGACACCCCAAGCAATGACTCCATCACCTCTTCCCTATTGCGACGAGGAACACTACATCCATTGGCCTCCAAATTACTCTTCAACTCTTGCATTTTCAAAACAAAATCTTCATGCTTCTCCATATCATAAACTACTAGACCAATGCAATAATCAAGGGCAACTTGAGCATCATTTTCAAGTTTGTCAAGATACTCGTTTTTTTCACCATACGAATGACATTTCTTCAACATGTCAGAAGGAATGATATCTTTTCTCCAACGCTTCACTATATGTTGCAATGGTATGTAACACCAGGAAATTTATAAGGTAAGTATTTGTTCCCTTAATACGTTAATTGTGTTTATTTGGGAATATGAGCCTTTATATGCATATGATCATTATTATAATACTATGATGTTATCTGGTTAGTATAATCTTTATAAGTGTCTAAACCTCACGTTAGTAATCATGTCAGACTGCATTTTCGGGCTGTGGGGAGATTGACGCAACTGTGACACGCGATAGTGACATTGTCACTATCGCCGACCACTCTCGCGGAGAATGTACCGAGAGGGGGGGGGGTAGCTCGCGATAGTGACACTGTCACTATCGCCGGGCACTCTCGCGCGGTTTGTACTGCGGGTGCCATGGTGAGTTCGCGATTGTGACACGCGATAGTGCCAAGGGCACTATCTCCAACGGGGGATTTCACTTAAATGAGTTTCCAACCGATTTTTTTCATTTGCAACACTTTTCCTCTCACTTTTTAGGCGATTTTGGCTCCAAGAAACTGATTTCTTTTCTCTCCATAAAACCCTAACCCCTCATAAATACAAACCCTTTTGGTGGTTGGATCTTGGTGTCTTGCGATAACTCTTCTCAAGGGAACTTTCTAGGGTCATAAAGCTCCACTTCTCATCTTCAAGTCTCATCTCCTCAAAGCTAGGGTTTCATCTTTTCTAGGTTTTTGGTTCAAAAACCTAGATTGTGAGTTTACTAAACCTTTGTTAAAACTAGATACACATCATAATCTCTTACTTGTGATTATTGTAACATTTCTCAAAATGTTTATCTCTAAGTGTTCAAATACTTGATGGTGGTTTTATGAATAATATGTTGAGAGATTTCTTATGAGTATCTTGCCATGATTTACTCTATTTGTCAAATATTTGGGATTTATTTCATTTATACATATTGTTGGTATTTTTTCATGATTTGGGGTATATGTGACATAGTAGATGATAAATTCTACTTGCAATGCCTACTTGGCGATATTGTATCTAAACATTGGTTATGTTGGAATTTGGGTCTCATATTGGACTTATGTGTTAGGATGGTAACATTGTACCCATGGTTGGTATCGAAATGTGTTGGTTGAAATATAGCTCAAGACCTCCTATAAATTATGTTGGACGAACCAAGTCAGTAGACACTAGGAGGATGTAGTCTTGGGTGCCACCGTGATGGTATGTGCCTAGACCTCCGCTATTCGGGGAATTTTCTTAGTTGTAGTCCTCGGATGTGCCGGGCCTTTCGGATGTCTCTTGGTAGATGGCATCAAGGTATATCGACTCTTTGGGTGGAACTTGATTGGTGCTATGGGTCTCCCCTATTGACTCCACATTGGTTGAACTTTGGTTAACTGTTGATAAGAATTGTAACTGCTCATGCATGCTTATATTGTTCAACTCACTAGGTTTTTTGTCCTAACACTTGTTTGGTGTCGATGTGTATCTCAGGTTCTAGCGGCGTCGGTTCTAAGCTGGCATAGTTGCTTGGGTGAGAGCTTGGGGGAATACTTGCAATTGGACAAACCTTTGGTAGAAGAACTTTTGGGTTTATAGATGACAACCCTTTTGTAATCTCTTTTCTAGATATAGAAATTAGATTAGTTGGTTGTTAATTTATTGTCCATTAAATTACAACTATAATTAAACAGGTTTGTATATTTCCCCATTTTTGGAGGCTCTTGCTATGGCAATTTTATATACCACATGTCCATTTTTCGGATTTTTGTTATCCCTATTTTTAGGGTGTTAGAAGTTGGTATCAGAGCTTTAGTTTAAGTGAACTAGGTATTGTTTTAGCATATCTAGACTTAAGCTTTAGACTTTATAGTTTCACTGTCCACTTGGGGTAGAAATCCTTGGTGGGGAGAGCATTAGGATTTACGGAATTACTTTAATTGAAAGTTGTGATAATGGTGACAAGAATTCTTGTGTATGGTTCGTTCATAATTTCACTTAGCTACTGCTATTATGAATGCATTATTACGTGAGCATACTTGGTTTACTATTATTATGATGATTGATGAAGGTATTAGTACGTACAATGAGTTCAACTCATTTAGTCTTTTCTCAATCTATTTCTCGTACATGTATGGCAGATTGAAATGATAAACACTCGGAGTAGGTTACCAAATACGTCGGAAGGCCACTTGGAAGTGGAGTCTACAGTTGACCGACCTCCTTTGGGCATAACTACCGAAGGACCTCCCATACCCACAATCTTGGGAGGAGGACCTGAACAGATTCCGCGTCGGAACCTTAATGCTAACGATGCCATCATGGAGGAAGTAACCATGGAGACCCAGATTCGGAACAACATGATGTTGGCCATGAACTCAACCATGGCCCAACAACAAGAATTTTTCATGAAGTTTCTAGAAGATCGAGACGCCAGTAACCGACAACCGGATACAATGGCGGAAAACATTGTTATGGGGTCGGGTGGACTGGTTGTTGTATCTGTTGAAGACCCAACAGATAATGGGAATAAGGCGAAGGCTAAGAGTGCACCTACAAGGCGTTTCTGGGGTGCCACCCTAAAGAGTTTGCGGGTTCAGATAACCCAATGGCTTGCATGTATTGGCTCAAAGAGGTAGAGATGGCCTTCGAGTCCAGTGAGTGCGACCTCTCTCAACGGGTTAAGTTTGTTTCTCAGCTACTTCGGGGAGAGGCTCTGATTTGGTGGAATCTCACTCGATCTGTCCTCACCCCTGAAGTTCTGGCTAAGTTTACTTGGCCGGTGTTCAAAGAGAAAATCATGGATAAGTATTGTAGTGAGCGTTCGTTGGACAACCTGGAACGGGAGTTCCGAGATCTGAAGAAGAGGACTCTGTCCATTGCCGGCTACTCCAAACTCTTCCTGGAGAAATTAAATTTGGTGGGGCATCTGGTCCCCGATGAGAAGTCTAAGATTAAAGCCTATCAACGAGGTTTACCGGTCGAGATGCGAACGGCGGTAAGAAATGCTAGGGGTTTGACCTTGCAAGAAGTCATCGAAGAATCTTTGCTTATTGAGGATGACATCAATGCGGAGAGGGAAGAAAGAAGGCAGGTTGGTGAGAAACTAAAGTGGGAAGGGCCATCTGGGCCAATTCGTCAATCAAGACCGTTTGTAAGCGGGAGAGCGGGTGATCATCGTCGGGAGGATCGGTGATGCCACAAGTGCAAGACCAAGCACTCGGGGCCATATGCTACAAGAACTTTCTCCAGTCCGGTAGGGTGTGCCAAGTGTGGTAAGAAGGGCCACACAACTCGAGAGTGTCCCATCCGGGGGCCGGTGTGCTTTGAGTGCAGAGAACTGGGGCATATGAAGAGGGATTGCTTGAAGCTAGTAGGAGGAATTGGTGGAAATTTTGTAGGTTCGACGGCTAGAGTCGAGCAACCACCAAGGGCGCCAAGTCAAGCTTTCCGGATGACTACCGACGAGGCAAAGGAGACCACTGATGTTGTTTTGGGTACGTTCCTAGTAAACTCCTTGCCAGCTCGTGTTTTGTTTGATTCGGGTGCTACGTGTTCCTTTGTATCGGATGTTTTCTATAAACAACTTGTCACTCCTATTAGTATCATTCCCGATGCATTAGTAGTAGAAATAGCAAACGGGGATCAAGTAATTATTCGAGACCGATTTTGTGATTGCACCCTAGAAATTGATGGGAATTCTTTTGGAGTAGATTTACTACCTATGGCTATAGGAGGGTTCAATATAGTTATAGGGATGGATTGGTTAGTGAGGCATAAGGCTGACATATTTTGCTCCAAATATATGATCCAAGTGCTATTGCCGGAAAATGGTGTGGTTACCATATACGGGGAGAAAGGAATGAGGAGTAATCCTATCATTTCCTCTCTTAAGGCTCACAAGTTTCTAGTGAAGGGTTACCCTTCGTACCTGACTTATGTAGTGGACGCGAAGAAAGAGAAGAAGTTGGTAGAAGATGTGGAAGTTGTGCAAGATTATCCGGACGTCTTTCCGGAAGACTTACCCGGGTTACCTCCGGAGCGGCAAGTGGAGATCCAAATCGACCTCACTCCGGGAGCGGCTCCAATAGTCCGTGCTCCATATTGTTTGGCCCCGACGAAAATGAAAGAGATGATGACGCAACTACAAGAGTTGTTGGAGAAGGGTTTCATTCGACCGAGTTCGTCTCCTTGGGGAGCACCGGTTTTGTTCGTGAAGAAGAAGAATGGATCCATGCGGATGTGCATAAATTAGCGGGAGTTAAACAAAGTCACGGTAAAGAACAAGTGTCCTTTACCTCGCATAGACGATCTTTTTGATCAACTCCAAGGCGTGGGATGCTTCTCAAAGATTGATCTTCGGTCCGGGTACCATCAAGTGAGAGTGAAGAAAGAAGATATTCCGAAGACAGCCTTCCGAACGCGATACGGTCATTATGAGTTTTTGGTGATGCCTTTTGGCTTAACCAACGCTCCGGCCGTATTCATGGATTTGATGAACCGTGTGTGTCGCCCATTCTTGGATAAATCCGTGATCGTCTTCATCGACGATATTTTAATATATTCAAAGGACGAGTCCGAACATGGGAAACACTTACGGGAAGTGTTAGAGGTTCTAAGAAGGGAGAAATTGTTTGCAAAATTCTCAAAGTGCGAATTCTGGCTCCAAGAGGTGCAATTCTTGGGGCATGTGGTATCAAAGGACGGATTAAAGGTGGACCCGACAAAGATCGAGACAATGATGAGTTGGGAGCCTCCAACAAGTCCGACAGAGATTCGAAGTTTCTTGGGTTTGGCGGGTTACTACCGGCGTTTCATTCAAGACTTTTCCAAGATAGCTACTCCGCTCACTTCACTTACAAGGAAGAACGTCAAGTTTCTTTGGACCGATGCACAAGAGCAAGCCTTTCCAAATGCTCAAGAGGAAGTTGTGCGAAGATCCGATCTTATCCTTACCCGAAGGATCGGAAGACTTTGTAGTGTATAGTGACGCTTCCAAGATGGGGCTTAGGTGCGTACTAATGCAAAGGGGGAAAGTAATAGCCTACGCGTCGCGACAATTAAAGGATCATGAGAAGAATTATCCGACTCATGACTTGGAGTTGGCGGCGGTAGTTTTTGCATTAAAGTTGTGGTGACACTCTTGTATGGGACAAAGTGTACTCTTTTCACGGATCACAAGAGTCTTAAATACATCTTCGATCAAAAGGAACTCAACATGCGGCAAAGGAGATGGCTCGAGCTTTTGAAGGATTACGATTGTGACCTACTCTACCATCCCGGTAAGGCCAATGTGGTGGCAGATCCATTAAGTCGAAGGAGTTATGATGGTGGTGTCAAGATGTCCCTCACAAGGATCGACGTGGTATCCAGTTTAATGGAAAACATCAAGATGAGTCAAGTGGAAGCACTTAAAGAAGAGAACCTCAAGTCCGAAGTCATGATAAAGAAAAAGGAACACTTAACGGAAGACGGCCATGGACTCAAGCTCTTTCAAGGAAGAATTTGGGTGCCGAAGGTCCGGGGGAACCGTGACCTACTTCTTGAAGAAGCACACAAATCGAAGTATTCTATACATCCCGGTAGCACCAAGATGTTTAAGGACTTGAAATTGAACTATTGGTGGCCGGTAATGAAATTGGACGTGGCCAATTACGTGGAAAGGTGTGTCACGTGTCTCCAAGTCAAGGCGGAGCATCAAAGACCATATGGAAGTTTGCAACCGTTGTCCATTCCCCAGTGGAAGTGGGACAACATCACTATGGATTTTGTGACGAAACTACCAAAGACCTTGCACGGTCACGACACTATTTGGGTAATTGTGGATCGACTAACCAAGAGTGCGCATTTTCTTGCAATGCGGGAGACTTTGCCAACGGAAAAATTGGCCAAACTTTATATTGATGAGGTGGTGTCGAGGCACGGAGTTCTGCAAATCGTATCGGATTGGGATAGTCGCTTCACATCGAACTTTTGGGCGAGCTTACAGAAAGAGTTGGGCACTAGACTGAATTTGAGCACGGCGTATCATCCTCAAACGGATGGTCAAAGCGAAAAGACAATCCAGACGCTAGAGGATATGTTGAGAGTGTAATAGATTTCGGGGGAAGTTGGGACTCACATCTACCTTTGGTAGAGTTCGCGAACAACAGTTACCATTCTAGTATCGGAATGGCACCGTTCAAGGCATTGTATGGACGGAAGTGCAGAACCCTGGTTTGTTGTCTAGAAGCGGGCGAGAAGCAATTCGCCGGGCCGAAAATAGTTCAAGAGACGGCGGACAAGGTGAAAGAAATTCGGGAAAGGCTAAAGGCGGCGCAAGACCGACAGAAAAGTTATGCGGACAAGAAAAGAAGACTGGGAGAGTTTCAAGTGGGCGACCGTGTCATGTTGAAAGTATCTCCATGGAAAAGGATTATCCGGTTTGGGAAGCGTGGGAAGCTTAGTCCTCGTTTGCTTGGACCCTTCGTCATTTTCGAGAAGGTTGGGTTACAAGCCTACCGGTTGGATTTACCATCGGAAATGGATGGAATACATCCTACGTTCCACGTGTGTTACCTTCGGAAAGTGTCTAGCCGAGGAGGAAAGCGTGATCCCTTTGTCAGAAATTCGGGTGGACAATGGAAATCGTTGTGTGGAAGAACTGGAGGCGATTTTAGAGTCGAAAGTAAAGAAGTTGAGGCATAAGGACGTGGTTATGGTTAAAGTCCAATGGAAGCACCATCAGGGTGCTAACATTACTTGGGAGTCCGAAGATGATATGAAGAAGCGATACCCTCACTTGTTTATTTCAGAATGAGATTTCGGGGACGAAATCCCAATTAGGTGGGGAGGATTGTAACACCCAGAAATTTATAAGGTAAGTATTTGTTCCCTTAATACGTTAATTTTGTTTATTTGGGAATATGAGCCTTTATATGCATATGATCATTATTATATTGCTATGATGTAATTTGGTTAGTATAATCTTTATAAGTGTCTAAACCTCGCGTTCGTAATCGTGTCAGATTGCATTTTCGGGCTGTGGGGAGAGTGACGCGATTGTAACACGCGATAGTGACATTGTTACTATCGCTGGTCACTCTCGCGGAGAATGTACCGAGAGTAGGGGGTAGCTCGCGATTGTGACTCGCGATAGTGACACTGTCACTATTGCCGGGAACTCTTGCGCGGTTTGTACCGCGGGTGCCATGGTGAGTTCGCGATTGTGACACGCGATAGTGCCCTTGGCATTATCGCCGGGTACTATCGCCGACGGGGGATTTCACTTAAATGAGTTTCAAAACAAAATCTTCATGCTTCTCCATATCATCAACTACTAGACCAATGCAATAATCAAGGGCAACTTGAGCATCATTTTCATGTTTGTCAAGATACTCGTTTCTTTCACCATACGAATGACGTTTCTTCAACATGTCACAAGTAATGATATATTTTCTCCAACGCTTCACTATATGTTGTAATGGTATGTAACACCCGGAAATTTATAACGTAAGTATTTGTTCCCTTAATACGTTAATTGTGTTTATTTGGGAATATGAGCCTTTATATGCATATGATCATTATTATAATGATATGATGTTATCTGGTTAGTATAATCTTTATAAGTGTCTAAACCTCGCATTAGTAATCGTGTCAGACTGCATTTTCGGGCTGTGGGGAGAGTGACGCAATTGTGACACGCGATAGTGACATTGTCACTATCGCCGATCACCCTTGCGGAGAATTTACCGAGAGTGGGTGGGTAGCTCGCGATTGTGACTCGCTATAGTGACACTGTCACTATCGCCGAGCACTCTCGCGCGGTTTGTACCGCGGATGCCATGGTGAGTTCGCGATTGTGACACGCGATAGTGCTAAGGGCACTATCGCCGACGTGGGATTTCACTTAAATGAGTTTCCAGCCGATTTTCTTCATTTGCAACACTTTTCCTCTCACTTTTTAGGCGATTTTGGCTCCAAGAAACTGATTTCTTTTCTCTCCATAAAATCCTAACCCCTCATAAATACAAACCCTTTTGGTGGTTGGATCTTGGTGTCTTGCGATAACTCTTCTGAAGGGAACTTTCTAGGGTCATAAAGCTCCACTTCTCATCTTCAAGTCTCATCTCCTCAAAGCTAGGGTTTCATCTTTTCTAGGTGTTTGGTTCAAAAACCTAGATTGTGAGTTTACTAAACCTTTGTTAAAACTAGATACACATCATAATCTCTTACTTGTGATTATTGTAACATTTCTCAAAATGTTTATCTCTAAGTGTTCAAATACTTGATGGTGGTTTTATGAATAATATGTTGAGAGATTTCTTATGAGTATCTTGCCATGATTTACTCTATTTGTCAAATATTTGGGATTTATTTCATTTATACATATTGTTGGTATTTTTTCATGATTTGGGGTATATGTGACATAGTAGATGATAAATTCTACTTGCAATGCCTACTTGGCGATATTGTATCTAAACATTGGTTATGTTGGAATTTGGGTCTCATATTGGACTTATGTGTTAGGATGGTAACATTGTACCCATGGTTGGTATCGAAATGTGTTGGTTGAAATATACCTCAAGACCTCCTATAAATTATGTTGGACGAACCAAGTAAGTAGACACTAGGAGGATGTAGTCTTGGGTGCCACCGTGATGGTATGTGCCTAGACCTCCGCCATTCGGGGAATTTCCTTAGTTGTAGTCCTCGGATGTGCCGGGCCTTTCGGATGTCTCTTGGTAGATGGCATCAAGGTATATCGACTCTTTGGGTGGAACTTGATTGGTGCTATGGGTCTCCCCTATTGACTCCACATTGGTTGAACTTTGGTTAACTGCTGATAAGAATTGTAACTGCTCATGCATGCTTATATTGTTCAACTCACTAGGCTTTTTGTCCTAACACTTGTTTGGTGTCGATGTGTATCTCAGGTTCTAGCGGCACCGATTCTAAGCTGGCATAGTTGATTGGGTGAGAGCTTGGGGGAATACTTGCAATTGGACAAACCATTGGTAGAAGAACTTTTGGGTTTATAGATGACAACCCTTTTGTAATCTCTTTTCTGGATATAGAAATTAGATTAGTTGGTTGTTAATTTATTGTCCATTAAATTACAACTGTAATTAGACATATTTGTATATTTCCCCATTTTTGGAGGCTCTTGCTATGGCAATTTTATATACCACATGTCCGTTTTTCGGATTTTTGTTATCCCTATTTTTAGGGTGTTACATGGTATCTCATCAACGCACATATTCTTTAATATACAAAAAATATGACGATCTAGCAAAGTATAATGATGATAAAAACAAGCAGCTACAATCCAAAGTACTGTTGCCCTTATTATGCACAACCTGCAATTTTTTTAAATAACTTCATCATTCACACTAAATAATAACTTATATTCATCACAATTTAATAACATATAATTATAAGACTATTACTAAATATTAAATATAAATTAATAACTATACGAACCTTGTGATCAGACTTTTTTACATAAATTTCTAGATTTGCATTACATTCACCATTCAAATCAACTGCATCTTTACTTTTCTGTTGAACCTTTTCTTTTCAATCACAAGGATAACATCACAACCATCTACCAAACTCACAGATGATTGGAAACACAAAAAAATAGATTCATTTATCTTATTCTGAACATCTTTGAATATAGCACGTGTATATATCTTATAAGCATGAACCTTAATTGGAAGGGGTGTTCTAAACTTTGGTACCGTTGTTCTTATCTGATGATTAAGCAACCTATGATTATTCATTTGTTTGTCCATAGTTGAATCTGTTGGTCCCAAAGTATAGAAGAAATTAAAACAAGTATTGTAGAAGTGAGGGAGGGGGGAGGGTTGAATACAATACGCAAAATTTCACTTAAATTTTAATTCTCTTTTTTTTTTTGGAAAAAAGGGGACAGAACCCCAGAAAACCTTTATTCAACAAAAAACAAAATTACAAATACGATGAATACCCAAAACATGTTTGGGAAAAAACAAAAAATGGGGCCAATCCCAAGCCCTATACCAAAGAAAAATCCACCATCTATACAAAAAATAAACGACAAATGAGGAACCCAACAAAAAGCTAGTCAAAATTTTAGGTCGAGAAAGATCCTCATACCAGCCCAAACAATTGAAAGAATTAGTGATCCACTTCATTAAGAAAATTCGGCCCACTTGAAACTTCAAAAAAACATCCCAACTGAAGCCACGAGTCCAAGATATGTAAGCCCAAATCATCAACATAATAGAAGCAGCCCACAATACCCAAAATAAATGGGAAACCTAACTAGCCTTTAATTCTCTAATCCATATACATCGATGTACCAGATCACTTCTAAGGCCCATAATGCAAACCAACAAGTCAGCCCAAGTTGCAATGTAATTGAAACCCAAATTTTTGGCCCACCTCTTACATTATCACAAGGCCCAATATGATAGACGATATATAGATGATCCCCCAAGATAAACCCCATCTCAACCAAAATCCTCTAACATCCAGAGTACTTCTTGAAACACATCTAGGAATTATAGAAATCCACCTCAATCGCTCATCAATCCATATTTTCAACTGATCAATCCCCATTAAACCCTTCATCAAGCAGATGAAACCTAACAAATGACTGAAAATCAGATTACTTATGCCATAAACACAATCAGTCATATCCACCTTATTCCTCCTATCCCCTGGGTCAAATTGAGATAAAATGGCAAATTGGCAAGCCATTAATACTTAACTAGACTTTGCACAAAAGCTTCCTCCATCAAACCCATGGTCCCAGACCATAGAAGCTCTCCTAACATGTTTTGTGTTCTTAACCCTCAGGCCCATCATCCTCATCTTGATAAGGTCAATGATTTGAGTAACCAGACAAACATCAGATATCGGCTTATTAGAGTGAAGTCTTTGGTTCCTCTCTTTCCAGATTAAGTAAATCACAGCAGGCAACAACAATCTACGAATAATACCCCAAACTGAATTTGAACAGGGGATACAAGATAGCCTTGTGATTAAAGCAGACCAACTATTTGATGTCCCTTTTATGTCCTGAATCATTTCATAAATCCTAGAAAATCCTTCTAAGCATCTCCAAACTTCCTGAGCACAACAGTCAACAAAAAGATGACTGAGTTTCAATATCATTTTGACAGAGAACACATAAACTGTCATCAACCACCCTCCAACTAACCAATTTGTCCAGAGTTCTTAATCTCTCTTTTATGGCAAGCCAGAGCACAAAAGCATGCCTTGGAATCCCTTGGCTAAAGCATATCAGCTTAGACCAAGAGGCATGTTCCAGATCCCCATACATATCATTCCATAGGTTTGAAATTTTAAGATCAACTAAGGAGCCATCTCTGCACTTCCATTTGATAGTATTCTTCATATTAGCTTTTAACACTGGTATAAACTGATTAAGAAAATCATCATATTTATTCCAAATTTCAGGTGGCCATACACACATGCCATCAGAAGATATCATTGACTCTCATATTCATATTCATATTCATATTCATATTTATTCTAGCTATGTAGATTTCTCTTTTTGAGATGAAAGAACATAAGGGGCCAACAGGGTGCCATGAGTCAAACCATAAAGATGCAGTTTTTCCATCCCCCAGAACATGAACAATATGGTCTCTAAGCATTCCTTTGAATCTAACAGCTTTCCTCCAGAACCAAGGGGGATCAAAGACCTCACCAACATCCCAAAAATTCCTTCCCTTCAATCTATAGACATTGATCCATTTTACCCACAGAGATTCATCATTCTGAATTATCCTCCAGATTGGTTTGGCAAGTAAAACTTTATTATAACCTTTTAAACTTTTTACTCCAAGGCTACCCTTATCTTTGGGAAGACAGACAACATTCCAAGCTATTTTAGCCTTGCCTTTGGTAGAATCCCCACTGCTCCATAAGAAACATTTTAAATATTTCTCAATTTCTTTGACTATAGAGACTGGAAGGAGAAACAATGAAGCCCAATAAACACTGATAGAGGACAATACAGAATTGATAAGCTGGAGCCTCCCAACAAATGAAAGGCTTTTATTTTTCCAATCTAAGACCCTACCCTTGATCTTATCAATCAATCCCTGAAAATCCTTGTGTAATAGCTTTGTAAAGAGAAGGGGCACACCCAGGTATCTCACAGGTAGAACTCCCAACTTAAATGGCAGCATTTTGAGGATCTCCTCCCTATTAACCCCCACAACATTTCCCAGGAAAGATGTACTTTTCCCAAGGCTAGTCTTAAACCCAGAGACACTGCTAAACTCCATCAAAGCAATTTTTAGAACCAAAACAGATTCAACATCACCATAACAGAACATGAGTAGATCATCCACAAAACATAGATGGGTAATGCCCAGAATTGCACACTTTGGATGATATTTGAAGTCATCACTTTCTACAATCTTCCTTTTAACCATAAGGGTGAGTATTTCCATAACGAAAGTGAAAAGGTAAGGGGATAGAGGATCCCCTTGCCTAATGACCCTCATTCTTGGAAAAAATCCATGGTGGACACCATTTACCTTTATTGTGAAGGAAGTAGTTATGACACACTTCATGATCCAATGCACCATACAAGGTTGAAACCCACATTATTGTAATATGAACTTTAAAAACCTCTAATTAACAGTGTCATAAGCCTTTTGGATATTTATCTTGAAGGCACATCTCTTGCACCCCTCATTCTATGGTATCATCTATTCATGTCATAAGTTCTTGGACCAATAGAATGTTATCACTAATCTGTCTACCAGGGATAAAAGCAGACTGATTAGGGTCAACAAGAAATCCAAGGCAATTCTTGATTCTACTGACAATATATTTGCTAATACACTTGAATAAAACATTGCAGCAGGCACTTGGTCTAAACTCAACAACATTCTTTGGATATTGAACCTTGGGAACAAGAGTAATCACAGTAGCATTAACTTCTTGGAGAAGCTTTCCATTCTCAAAAAATTGTTTGATTGCCACACAAATATCTTTTCCAATAACAGGCCAAGCCTTTTTAAAGAAGTAAGAGAAAAAGCCACCAGGTCATGGGGATTTAGTATCATCTATGTCAAAAAGAGCCAACCTTATTTCTTCATCACACACATCTCTAACCATAAAATTATCCTGCTCCTTTGATAATCTTCTATGAAATAAAGATGAAGGGTCAATAATATCAGCCACAACTTCATCAGATCCTAGGAAATCTTTGAAACGATTTACAAACTACTCAACAACACTTTAGCCAACAAATCTGTTCCCATTGAAATCTTCAATCTCATCAATTCTACCCTTGTTAGCTTTAGATTTAACCACTTTATGAAAGAAAGCAGTGTTGGAATCCCCTTCCTTTAGCCAATGGATTTTAGCTCTCTGCCTAAGGAAATTTTCCTCAACCACCAAAGCATCCTTTAAGGCGTTTAGATAAACAACCCCCTCAAAATGTATATCTCCATCTTCAGAATCAACATCCATACTAGATTGAGCAACATTTAACTCGTTTCTCAATTTCTTGACATTCATAAAGACATTCCCATTCCCCAGGTTGAGTATCCTCATTCCTTTCGTAATATCTTAGCCTTTAAACCACAGAGAACATATGACAGCCTCCAACCTTTTTACTCCAAGCATCAGCAACCATGGGGATGAAACCATGACAGTGACCAAGGTGGTTGTTAAATTTAAAAGGTCTAGCTTTATATTTTGAGAGAGAGGGGATAGAGACAACAATGGGGCTATGATCAGATGGGCCATATGGGAGGAAGTTAGCAGATGCAGAGGGGTAAGAATCCAAAAAATGGATATTATCAAGAGCCCCATTAAGTTTCTTGAGAAGTCCAAAAACACCATCACAAGCAAGTGGTTTCTGTATCCAGGTATATTTCATACCAGTATGGTAGAGATCCTCAACTTCTGCCTCATATAAACAGTCTCTAAAATCTCTCATACCTCTGGAACTAGAAGATGATCCACGAGAGCTATCACAGGGGTTTAAACCCACATTAAAGTCACCAAGGATCAACCAAGCATCCTTTTTGATAAATGAGGAAAATTTAGTGAGGTTGTCCCAAAGGGCTCTTCTTTCACCAACATCATTTGATGCATACCCAAAAGAGAAGTAGAACATTTTCATGGAATCAGATTTCAACACCTAACAGTAAATGAACTGATCAAGGAATTCAATACAATTAATCTTGAAACAATTAGGGTTCCAGCCAATAATAATCCTGGTTCTTTCCACACACATATGATTGTTGGAAACCCAATCCCATCCACCAAAAACTTTATCACATACACCTTTAAGATTCTTTTTACAGATTTTGGTTTCCACAACAACATAGATCTCCATGCTATTATCAATAATAAATTTCTTCAACTCTTTTCTTTTAGAGGCAACATTTAGGCCTCTAATATTCTAGGTAGCTATGTTAACCATTGGATTATGTTTTTGATTTGACCATCCTGTCACCCGCTCTTCTCCAATCATCCTTATCCATCCTCATAAAGTTAGGAGCATCTTCTTTGACATAAACCTCCTCCCCATACTGAATGGATCTATAATAATCAACTTTCCTTTCAGTCCAGCCTCTAAAGACATGACTGGGAGGATTAACACCCTGTTTTTCAGCATACCAATTGTGACCTCTAAGTCTTCATCCATTTTATCTAGGGCTTCAAATGGATTTTCAGTATGGATAGCCTCCTGAACCAATTTGAATTCCATAGCATTCATAGGATCATTACCCCTCTTTAGGACTTCCACTTTAGCACCCCTAGCTATATTCTTCTTCTTTCCACCATCTGCTTTTACTCCTTTTCCCTTCTCAACACTGTTGGACATATTATAAGTATTCTGCCCCTGCCCCTTACTGTTACTACCAACAAAATTACTTTTATCCACATTTTTCTGTCCCTGAACTGGAAGGCTAACCCCCCTTCCCCTTACTGCTGCTACCACTTGCTCCATTGATCACATTCCCTTTCTGACCTCCTTTCATTTTATTTAACCCCTTATTATTGCCATTTACATCCTGCCCATTCTGAGATGACCCTGCACCTGACTGGTTCCCTTTCAAGACTTCCCCATCATCTTTTTTAGGCTTTGCTTGCAAAACCATTCCATCCATATATTGCTGTTCTGATTTGTTGTCTTCTCCATTTCCTTTTTACAAACCTTGAGATTGCTTGTTATTACCTTGGGATCCATTTTGCCTTTGATGGGAGAACTTTTGATTGACCCAATTTTTTGTACTTCCACCTTGATTTGTTCCAGTCTTAGCTTGATTATGTTCCTAGATTGGTTTATTTCTCCTCCCCACTGTTTGAAAACCATCATCATCCACCTTTTTTACTCTATTAAATTCATCTTTTTTCTGCTTGGCAATCTTCTCATCATCACTTAAAGGTCTGATGTTGCATTCCCCAAATGTATGTCCAAAAACTTTACAGTTATTACATCTAGATGGCTTCCAGCTGTATTCAGCCCTAATGGAGTCTTCTTTTCAGATAAGCCATCAAGGGAAGGAACTAAAGAAATGATGGAATCAGGGATACTCTTTTCTGCAGAAACCTCAATTAGTACTCTGGCAAATCATGCCCTTCCAGATTGAGTTAAGCACCTTTCCTTAGTAGCCCTATCCAAAGTCAGAGGGATACCAATACCACTTGCTAATTCACTTAGACCTTTAGCATTCCAAACCTCAAGTGGAACCCCATACAAATTAGCCCACAAAGGTAGGGATTTAAGTCTAGGTTTACCAAGATAAGATCCCACCTCCCACTTTCTCACAAATAGGGGAACACCATTAATCATCCAAAGCCCATTCTCCAAAATAAATTTCATCCCTCCCTCATTATTGAATTTTAGCATGTAGTACCCTTCATAGTTTGAAGCAACATTCACCGGGCCACATCTATTCAAAATTCTGTTTAAATTGTTGTTTAGCACAAAGAAAGGCATCGATGCTCCAACAAAATGGGCAATAAGGAGCATAGAGTTTGACTTTGACCCTTTCAAAATGACTTCCTTAGAAAACCTTATGGCAATTCTTCCATCTTTTAGAACCACTGTAGGCTTAAAGTTGAGAACAATTTTGCTGTCAGACTTCCCTTTAATCTTATCTGCCAAAGTTACACCCCTGGAGTTCCACATATTGACAGGCTTCTTAGGAGGACTAACTTTATTAGCTTCAATTTGGCTTTCCACACTATCCTTCATGATCACCTCAGGGATTGAATTGGTAGCTAAACCTGCAGACCCCCATCCACTATTGCCATAAAAACTTCACTACCTCTTCCCAAACCAGAAAAACCACCACCTCTTCCATTTAAACCCCTACCACGACTAGAGAATCCACCTCTACCACTAGCAAAGAGACCAGACAAATCATTTCCAGACTTAAACTGTTAGTTCCAGATCCAAGCTACAATCAATCACACTCACTAAATATAGAAATCATTATGAACAATTTGATCTTTTATTACAATAATTTTGTAATCACAAGTAGTACAAAGTGTCACAGATCTCACGTTTCTCTCTCTACAAGTATATGTGAGTTCTCTTTGATCTAAGTATGTTGTTATCTAAAAACCTAAAGACATAAGGTATTTATATGGTCAACCTTATGACCTTACAACACAAAAACTAATGTATCAAAGTCAAAGACTATGATTTACAAGACTTCTACAACCAAACACAACTTTACAATTTTGACCCCTATTTTAATCTTGAATATAATACATGGCCTAACAATCTCCCCCTTTGGATTCAAGATTAAAAAAAATTGACGATAATCTCCAGGTCTTCTCACAGTTGTAAAATCTTCAACACAGAGTTTTTAACAGCTTTAAATCTTTGCAAATCTCCCTCTTTGGAATTCGTTTCAACACGAATACTCTGTGTTTCTTCATAAACTTTAAATCTTCTTTAATCTCCCTCTTTGATCATAAATACAATTTTCTTCAGAAACATTGTTGAAATCTTCAAACTTTCTCAGTTTTCATCTTTCACAATCATTTTGAATTCTCTTCGCTTTACGACTTTCTCTTGACTTTGCTTACTTTAGAAATAGAACTTTGAATGATCTCCCCTTTTAGATAAGATCAGCATAATTCTGACTTTGAAATTCTTGAAATATCTCCCCCTTTTTTATGAATGATGAGAAATCATAATCATCAAAACATTTCAATGTCAGCACCGCCTTTGATAATATCTCCCCCATATATCAAAATATGAATAGTCTTTATGAGATAGAGACAATCTCCCCCAAACTAAGAATCAACAATCTCCCCTTGAGAAACTATCTCTAACTGATCGGATATGAACATGTAACCGTCAATTCATGAAATGTATTCATCCGAATCTTTGCAAATTCAAGCAAATTATGAATGGTAAACCTGAATCAACATATGAATCAGTTAATTTTCTTGTAAGTAGCACAGAGCCACTTTGTACAACGAATGCACATTGGAAATGAGATTTTTGATGTTCACTCCCCCAGGGGTTCCATTCAATCATTGAAAAACCACAAAGGAATTTTATATGAATGCTAAGACAAGAAAACATATTCCTTGTGTGCTCGTGCAAGTGTAGAAATGATTGAAGCAATTAAAGCTTGAACAAGCTCAAAATATGTAAACTGTTAAGACAGCAACAAGTATTACATAGTCTCAATGTGCATGATACAGGGTCGAAGGTAGAGCAACTTCCTTCTTTTTCAATATCCACATCTTCCAAATGAAGACTGAATAGTAGATGTGCTGCTTCCCCAAAGAAATATGAAACATCTTTTTGTCAAGAAAAATATGAGTAGTTGCTGGGGTTTATGCGAGAGTTGGCATGGGCTAGTGCATGTTTCAATGAAGGTCACCAAAGAATGTGAACCAACAGATTATGTGGCTGGCCGACTCAGAAAATTTTTGGTGCAGAGTTTGATATTCTTTTACTCTGATCTCTCACCCTCATTCTTTTGAACATTTGAGCTCACTTCTAACAAAACTCTCTTTTACATTTTACCTCATCACACACACACTCTCTAATTTTGACCCCTCTCCCCTCAATCACTCAGGATAACTTCTTGGTAGGAAATACCGGGTAACGTGATCCATAGAAGTTCTAGTAAGCTCTCACACGAATCCCATGTAATTTTGTCCTAAAAAATGTTACTCAACAATTTAACATAGACAATTAAGCACAAATTATGATGTACATATATCATATATATGTAAGCTCAAAATAAAACTGCATTCAATGTGTGAGCTTTTAAACAATGAAGATCTCTCAAAACAAAAAAATTGAATGAATGAAATGTGACAAGTTAAGTGTGTGAGCTTTTAAAATAAAATTGCATTCAATGTGTGAGCTTTTAAAATTGCAGTCAAGTTAAGTGTTTTGAGAATCTGACAATGTATCAACTGATCAGATATCATGAAAAATAACTTGGGGTATCAAAGAATTGAAGGTGTTTATATGAACAAATATAAACATATTGACAATGAAAGCATAAAATATTGAAATGATGTCTGATACTCAATCAACAATGAATTTCAAACGGGAGTATTACCATCAAAAGATTTATCTTTTTGAGACATGGTAATAACAAAGTCAATAAAAGTACTGAGCCAATGTGTGTAAGAATAGTTAACAGTATATGAAAAGACAATACACAAGTATTAGCCTTTAGAAACACACTATCAGTTAGACATGAAAGCACTGATATGAAAACCATTTAAAATCACACTTCTAAAATTAATAAAATCATTTATAGAATGAGAAGTGGTTTGAACATTTAAGAAACCGTTTTTCATACCTGAAAGTCGTTCTTCTTTCAAAGTATGCAAGATAAAGAATCAGAAATACTTATACTCGACATAGGATTCTCAATTCTTCTTGAAATGGATATTTTATCCATTATGCTTTCTTTTGACAAAAACATCAGATATTCTTCCCCTTAATATCTGTAAAAAAAATCAAATCATTAGAAAAGAAAAATATGAATATAACAATGAAATTTGTTTTTCTTTTCTCCGCCTTAAAAATATGACAGTGAAAACTTTAACTATCTCCCCCTAAAATAGACAACAAATACTTCCTGAAAGATGTAGCAATTTGCTCAAGCATCAAGAATGGAAAACATTGAAGAACGGGTTCTGAACAAAATTATCCAGAAGCCAATGTCACATACTTATAACCTGCACAATAAGAAAGATTTTGGTAATCATCTATGATGATTCCGCCTTCGTCAGTAGATAAGAAAAATATAAGCAGATATTCTAACTCCCCCTAGATAAATGCAAAATTAAGATTAACTCCCCCTAGAATCATGCAGGAAATACCAACAGATTTAAGAAGACATGTTAAGCATACCGAGTTTGCTGATCAGAAACTTAAAACGTTTTTCATCCAAAGGTTTAGTAAACAAATCAGCTAACTGGTAATCAGTCTGGACAAAATGCATTTCTACGTACCTATCTCGACATGATCCTTTATGAAATGGTAACGAACATCAATGTGCTTCATTTTTTAGTGCTGAACCAGATTAGCCGTTATTGCGATAGCACTCTTCGAGTCACAATAAATAGGAACACGCTTGTAAGTGTACCCATAGTCTTTGAGTTGCGTCATCATCCACAATACCTGAGAGGAGCAGCTTGCGGCATCAACGTACTCAGCTTTGGGTGTTGATGTAGACACACAATTTTGTTTCTTTGAAGTCCAACTTACGAGCTTGTCGCCTAGAAATTGACAAGAACTCGACGTGCTCTTTCGGTCTAGTTGCAACCTGCGTGATCAACATCGATAAAAGCGGTAAGATCGAAACTGGAATCCTTTGAATACCAAAGGCCTAACTCAGGAGTGCCTTTGAGGTATCTAAGAATCCGTTTAATGGCTATAATATGAGATTCTTTAGGGTTCTCCTGATAATGCGCACAGAAACATGTAGCAAACATTATATCCGGTCTACTGGCCGTCAAATACAAACGAGCCAATCATGCTCCTGTACGTCTTCTGGTCAACAGATTTACCGGCTAAATCTGCGTCCAAGAGAGTTCCAGTTGCCATGGGCGTCTTCATTGTGGAACTATAGACCATGTTGAACTTTTTTAAAATATCTTTTATATATTTAGACTGATTAATAAAAATGCCATCTGGGGACTGCTTTACTTGTAAACCAAAAAAGAATGTCAGTTCTCCCATCATGCTCATTTCAAATCTAGTCCCCATTATTTTCGAAAAATTCTTGCAAATTTTTTTATTGTGGAACCGAAAATAATGTCGTCTACATATATCTGTATAAGAATCAAATCCTCACCTTGTTTCTTCAGGAAAAGATTTGTATCAATTGTACCTTTCTTAAATCCAGATGTAATAAGAAATTGTGTCAAGGTTTCGTACCATGCTCTCGGCGCTTGTTTGAGACCATAAAGTGGCTTGTCAAGAACATAGACGTAGTCAGGATGATGAGGGTCAACAAAGCCTTCGGGTTGATTGACATAAACTTCTTCATGCAATATCCCATTCAAGAACGCTGATTTCACATCCATTTGATAAACCTTGGAATTTTTATGGGCAACATAAGACAAAAATATCCGAATTGCTTTTATCCTCACAACAGGGGCGAATGTCTCGTCATAATCGATAACCTCCTATTGACAATATCCCTTTGAGACCAATCTTGCTTTGTTATGAACAACAATCCCAGCCTCATCTTTCTTATTCTTGAAGACCCACTTACTTCCTATGATGGATTTATCTTTGGGTCGTGGGATTAGCCGCCGGACCTTGTTCCTTTCAAATTGGAGTAATTCATTTTGCATTGCAAGAATCCAATCTGGATCTTGTAGTGCCTTCGAAACTTGCTTAGGCTCAAGGGAACTAAGGAAACTGGAATACATAAAATAATTTGCCGATGTAACACGTGTTTTCATACTACTATCGATTTCGCCAATGATATTATGTAGGGGTTGATCTCTAGTCCATCTTGTGGTACTAGGCAAAGGTTGAACATGAACTCTATTATTATCTTCATTGTAGTCATCAACTATTGCAGGTACAACTTCTGATGATGTAGGAACTTCTTCAACAAGTGATTTTGATTGTGGTACCTCTGATACGACGGAAGAAGTGCTCGGGACTTCATTACCAGAATTTGAATATGTAGAAACAGAACCAGTGTTAGATTGATCAGAATCAATAGGCATTGTAGTACCTGAAGAAGTTGTTGTGATAGGTTCAGATGGTCTAGAAATATCTTCAGTTGTAACAGGGACCTCTGATGTTGATGCGGATGCACTAGATTTATCAAAATCTGCACAAATATCCATAAAAGCATAAAAATAATAATAAATCTAACTCAGATGTAAACGTTTGAGAGTTAGAGGTAGAAGACTTAATTTCTTTTGAAACAGGTTCTATTCGGTCTTGAATAGAAGTCTTTCCCTTAAGTTTGAGTCTTGAACTGTTGTGTTCATAAGTCAATCTTGATCTTTGAAGATCGAGTCCTGAGCTGATTTACTCAGAAGTCTAACTCCCCCTGAAAATTTGCATTCACAAACTTATCAGAAGAAATAATATGTACCCCCCTTGAAGATTGATCATCTTATATGCTTCGGAGTACAAAAACTCTTTTGATCTTTGAAGAGTGAGTCCTAAAATAGATTTGACAGGTTTTGGTACCCACTGGTATTTGGGTCCAGACTGGTTAGATTTTGGGATCCATATTTCATTAGATTCAAATCTTTTAAGTTCATTTTGTTGAGAATGATTCTGTAAGTTCCTGTGACAACCGTCAAGATTAGTGCTCAGGTTAATTTCTAAGTTAATGAAAATTAAGATTTAAGTATTTGCCACTCCTTAAATTGTATAAAATTTTTAAGATAAAAGTTTCCTAAAAATTTAGGAGGTTGCGTAGAATGCCCGGAACAGTCCAGTAACTGACCGTCACAATTCAGAAATGCCAAAAATATTGATTAAGGTCCAAAATATATAAAATTATAAAGTTATATTATTTTAGTTGAAATACTTTCATTTTTTTTTTATAAAAGTTGTTTTAAGCAAAAAAAAAATTGAGAATCGGGTATTTCGGTTTTCGAATATATCTGATATTTTAAGGAAATAGACTAAGTATTTTAATTAATATATTTTTTTATAATTACTTTGACTAGTCATGGACACTTGTCATGACTACACCATCCCTATTATTATTTTTATTTATTTAATGAATAAATTTTAATTAAAACCAAATGAGAAAGGGTTAAACCCTCATTTTAAACTCTTTATTTCCCTCTCTCTCTCCCTACAATCGGCCGAACCCCCCCCCCCCCCCCTCACCCCATCTCCATATCAATTTCAAAAATCAAGCTAATTCAAGAGTAGAATCAAGAAATTGAACATCAAATGTCTTGATCCGCATCAGTGGGCTCACTTTCTTTTGAATTCGGTTGGTCTTTCATTTCACCGATCTTTTGAAGCACAAACTAAGCTATTAGAAAGAACCTTAAAATAAACTAAGTATAGAAATGTACATCATCTTACAAATAAGAAAAACAAACCGAAGGGGAGGTCATCTTCAAATCCTTGATGACCCAACAATCTCCCCCTATTTGATGATGACATCCCATTCTTGAATAAAAGAGTAGAGTTAGTGAATAATGCATTTTGACCCTGTTTTACTCTTTTTGGGTTTTTTTCCACATAGGCCATTCTTTTTGGATTTTTAGAGTATCCCACATTTACAAGTAAAAATGAATGAAAGAATAAGCTATACACAATTTACTCAAAAGAAAATTGTACTTGTATTAATCTTATAAGAAAGATTACAATACGAAGCAAAAAAAATTCAAGTTCAATAAAAATAAATATAGACTATCTAAGATTTCTCAAAAAGATGACCTTGAATGAAGTCCCTCTTCTTCATTTCTTCGGTTACAGCTTGGAAGAGAGCCACTGCATGGTCACCAATTGGGATGATCTGAAGAATCCCAGATAAAAAGATGATGTCGGCAATGGGAACTTGATTTTCTCTAAAGAAGCGAATTTGGCCGAAGCCATTAAATAATTTTTTGATATTTCACTTGTATATTTCACAGTGTCGTGCGAATTCCATACTTGAGAAATTTTTGGAAATCTTATTTTCTGAAGTTTCTGAGTTTTTCTGTATTTTGTGATTTCACTTGGACTAACGATCATTGTCAAGTTCTTATTGTACATTCTTATAACAGGATGACTTCAAGGGAAGCACTAGCTATCGAAACCGACGTGAAACCTCCGATTTTATTCAAAGAAGAGTACGAGCAACGGAAGGATCGCTTCTTGGATTTTATTGATAGAAATGATTTGGGGGACTATGAATATCTCTCAAGGAAGGAGTCATGAAACCTCCAACAAAGACTCACACTGTTGTAGGAGAAAATGGAGAAGAGGAACAAAAAGAGTACCCACTACCACTTGAGGAGTACACAGATGAACAGAGAAAGAGACAAAAAGCTGATAGATTGGCGAGATCATTTATTCTTCAAGGGATTCCAAATGAGATATATGTGAAGATTGACAAGTACAATGCTATGGGAAAACAGATGTGGGATCAACTTCAGAAAATGATGCTCGGATCCAAGATTGGCAACCAGCTCAAAGTCTCCAACCGCCTCAACAACTATGAAGAGTTTAAGGCTAAAGAGGGTGAATCTATAGAGGCAACTTACGACAAATTTGTGACTCTGTTAAACGAGCTTAGCAAGAATAAAGTAAGGAAGTCACAGATTGAACTCAATGTCAAATTCCTCAGCATCCTGCAGCCTGAGTGGAAGAGGTTTACTAGGCAAATGAAACAGATGAAGGATCTGAACGAGATTCCACTTCATGAGGTGTATGAGACTTTTAGGCAAAACGAGGAAGGGGTGGAGGAGATCAAAAATGAAAAGAAGAAGGCTAAGAGAGTAGTTGCTAATCCAGTTGCTCTAGTGGTGAAGAAGAAGTCAGTGAGTTTGAAAAAGAAGAAGAAAGTAATAGTGTCTGAATCCGAGGAGGCTGACAGTGAAGAAAATTCTGACTCAGATGACTGTGAGAATCTCAAATAGGCCATGCTAATGTTGACAAAAGCCTTTCAGAAGAAATTCTACAAGAAGCCTGGTTCAAACAGTCAGAGATACTCGTCGGGTTCAATGAACTATGAGCATAAGGAGAGAATTGAAGGAAAGAGAATGGAAGAGAAAAGGCCTGATGAGAAAAGGTACATATCTGAAGAGAAGAAAGAGCCAGAACCAACAAAGTGCTATAACTGCGGAAAGCTCGGACATTTTGCTAAGGATTGCAGAAAGCCTAAGATCCGAAACTCCAAATACTACAAAAATAAGATGCTCTTGGCCAAGCAACATGAAGCTGGCAAGGTTCTTATGGCTGAAGATGAATTCTAGCTTGATCATTCTGATGAAGAAGAAGAGAAAGCCCATTTGTGCTTTATGGGTAAGACAGTGACTGAAGATGAAGCTGATTCTGACTATGAAGACACTGAAGAGGTATGTGATATGTCTGAATCAGACTTTATAACTGCAATGCAATCTATGATGGTTGAACTCCAGGAATTAAAGTCTAAATTTAAACGTGAAAAAGGTATCAATATAGAGAAAAACCAGTCAATACTGAAACTTAGCAATGATATTGCTGAGAAGAACGTATTGATTGAGGCTTTACATAAAAACATTGATACCAACGCGAAAGAGAAGACTATAATTCACAATGAACTATCTGAAACTACTTCAAAATATAAACTATGTCAATTTGAATCTAAAGAGGTTGCTAAAAAGTGTTCATTTCTTTTAAAAGAAAACAAATCTTTATCTGAAAAAGTGAATGTTTTGGAGGAAAAACTTTATACTTTGGGTCAAACCGAGCAAACCATTCATTTGAATAAACCTAAAGAGAGTTATGAGTGTTGGGGTCGTGTTTACGAGAACCCACACTATCTCAAAAAGTGTATTTCTAAAGTGCCTGCGCTTTATGATTTTGGATTTTTAAAAGTGGCACCACAATACCCCGAACTCAAAGTTAAGTGGCTAAACTGTCTGAAGAGGATGAAGCTAAAGAAAAAGAGAAAAGGAAGAACACAACAAAAATGCAACTTCCATTTCTTTATGAGAAGATGAATTATAGTTATAGTTCTGATAAATCAAAATTGCTTTCTAATGACTATTTTGAAAGTTATTCTTCAAGGAGTTGGAGGCTAAGCCTATTGAGGGTAAAATTTATGTACCTCCTCTCGTGTTAGAAAGTAAAATTTTTGAACTCGAGAACACTCTGATAGAAGAGAGGATTTTGATTAATCTAGAACAAACTGTGTATTCTACTGTGCTTAAAAATTCCGATTTTCCTAAAACTTCCAAAGCTTCAAAATCTGATGATATTTCTGGTTTACTTGATGAAGAGTTTGATTTTATTAACTCTGAAGGTGAATTGGATGACTGTGTTGGTCAATTTGATTTTAATGCTAAACTTCCTAATCATTCACAATTTGTTAATAACTCTTTTAGATTACCCAATGTGTATGAAAAGGGTGAAACATCAATAAAAGTTGATGTACCAGTTTCTGTGAATACCAAGAATGCTAAAGGTAAGAAGAAGAAATTGTTAGAGCATAAATCTGTTGGATACAAGATCAAGAAGACTGAAGATTCAAGGTTGAGAAAGTCAAAGCTACTAAAGTCAAATCTCATTAAAAGTCAAAGTCTATTTGTAATAAGTCAAACTTAGTAGTCTTTGTATTTTAGTTTCCTTAGTATTAGGTAGTAGTATAAATACTTTTTCTCTTTGTATTTCAGTTGTACGTAACTAAGATTGTAATATCAGATTCAAGATTTTGAGAGAATTTGGTTTTTAGAGAGAGAAAGACTTTTAGAGAGAGAAAGTGTATTTCTTGAGAATTCAAGTAATCAAACAGGTAATTGTTGTTGTTAATCTTGTTTGTTTGATTAATATTGATTAGAAACTAGATTCAGGGACACACAAAAATCTAGGCATTCACAGAAACGGACAACCACTGGTAAGCCAAAGAAAAAGAAATCTTTCAAATCATACAGTTCAACTCTAAAGTTTCAAATGTTTCTAATGTGAGGAAGAGAAAATCTGGAGTTAGATTAGAATGGCTACCAAAGAAGAAGATTGACGAGAATGCTAAATCATATTCTGCTCCTGATTGTAATAGAGGAACTACTAGTAAAACTGATGTAGTTGAGAATGTTGCTTTTCAAAAACCAAAACTTGTAACATCTTACAAGCGTTATTCAATAAAGCAATTATTCCAATTATCTCCATTTGCTAGAAAGTCTTCTACTTATCACAGAAAGGATTTTGCTTCTCGACAATATTCTGATGTTTTGTTTGGAACATATCATGTCTATTCTTATCATTCTCATGCTTCAAATGTTTTTCAAAAGATCAAAGGGTCCATATACAAATGGATGCCAAAATATTGTGCTAACAATGTAGGACCCATCTATAAATAGGTACCAAAGCCTAAAGATTTATCTGTGTTGCAGGCACATCAAGTTAAGGGAGAATAAGAGAACAAAGGCTTCTGAATACTACAGTTCAGGACTCGTTCTTCAAAGATTAAGGAGTTTGACTTCTAAACACAACAGTTTAGGACTCGTACTTCAATGATCAAAAGATATGATACTCCCATGCTGAATGAGATTGTACTCCGATACTTAAATGAGAAGTTCAACCTTAAAGGGGGAGTACAAATTTTTACTGAAAAATATGCATTTGCAATATTATCTGAAAGATATCTGCACTCAACATTGTTCATGTTTTCACGGGGAGTGTGAGATAAATTTAATGCATAATTTCAGGGGGAGTATATGACTTCTGATTATATCTTATCAGAACTCGTACATTCAAAGTTTTATTGCTTTATGTCATTTTACTTTTCAATAAATTTTTGTGAATAAAGCTTTGTACTTTGACGACTTGTGATTTTTGCAAAATTGAGAGAAAACTTACTTGATCATATCATATATGACTTAGAGCTGACTTGATGAGATTTAAGACTGAGCAAAAGGTTTATTTCTAATCTTAATTTCATAAGATTTCATGAATATAGAAGTGTGATTTTAAATGTTTTCATGTTATATGTGCTTCAATGTTTAACAAATCGTGTGTTTCCAAAGATATATACTTGCGTATTATCTTTTCCATATACTTTCAAGTATTCACACATACTGGTTTAAATTTTTGTTGGCATTGTTATCACCATGTTTCAAATTGAACAACTTTTTCGATGGTGATACACCCCGCTTGTTATTCAAATTTTGAGCATTGATTTCATTTCAAAACATTTCTTTCAAGAATGTCTATATTTTGATTCGTATAGACAATATCCAATTTTTGCTGACCAAAGCCTTTATTGTTATATCATTAGTTTTTGATCTTGTTCATACAATGTCAGATTTTCAAACAAGTTTCTTGTATTCATTTCATATACTTGTTTTGAATAATCTTCAATGTTTAAAATGCTCAAATCTTCATGATTACATTTATGAGCATACATTTATCTTACTTGTATTTTACATGTGTTTTAACTGTTCAAGTTAAACCGTTTGAGCAACATTGTGCTTATAGGTGTACATGGGTTCATTGTGTGAGAATTTAACAGAACTTCTATGGATTCACGTTAACCAGTGTTTCCTACACAAGAAGTTAATCCTTGAGTGATCAAGTGTGAGGAGTAAATAACTGAGTGTGGGTTGAGTGATGAGGTAAAATGGAAATGAGAGTTTGGTTAGAAGCAAGCTTATTAATTAAAAAGAAAGAGGGTGTGAGAACAGAGTAAAAGAATATCAAACTCTGCACCAACTTTTTCTGAACCGGGCAACCACATTTCTGATTGTTTCACAATTCTTCGTGAACGTCATTGAAACAGGAAACTAGCCCATGCCAACTCTTGATAAAAACCCCACCAGCTACTCATCTTCTTCTCAACAAGAAGATGTTTCATATTTTAAAGGGGACGCAACACATAATCTATCTTGTTTTCATTTGGAAAATCTGGATATTGAAAAAGAAGGAAGTCTGCCCTACCTTCGCACTTAGATCATGCACAATTGAGTCTGTGTTTAACTGTTGTTGTCTCAATGGTTTACACAATTTTTGAGCCTTATAAAGGCAATCATCTGTGCTTAATTCTTTCAAACACAAGCACGTACACATAGAAAATTCGTTTTTCTGTCAAAACGTTCATAGTTTAACCTTGTGTTATTGGATGATTGAATGGAAGACCTGGGGGAGTGAACATCAAAAAGCTCCTTTTCAATGTGTATTCGTTACACACAGTGACTTCGTGTTACTGAGAGGAATTTTTAACTGATTCATTTGTTGATTCAGATGTTACACTCATAATTTGTCTGAATTTGCAAAGATTCGAATAAATATCTTTTGGATCGATAGATAATCAGAGGCTCTTGTGAAAGATCAGTGGTCAAATCAGATTGCTAATGACATTTCTTGTGAAAGTTTTGATAATTTCCATGCTCTAATCATCAAAAAGGGGGAGAAGCGTTCAAGAAATGTTAGAGTCAGAAATGAATATGGGAGAAGTTATTTGGCAAGAAATATTGGCTAAAGAAAAGTTTGAAACAGTTTGGATCTGATAAAGAAAATTCGGAGCTGAAAGAAGAAAATTATGTCAAGACATTTATTTTGAAGAAATTTTGTTGAAAGCTGAAAGAACAAATTCAAAGACTTCAAATTGCGAGCAGAATTTTTCTGAAAATTTTCTTTGAAGACAATTTGCTGAAGCAAACTGAGCAGAATCTGAAGATAATTTCTTTCCGATGTCTGAAAGAGGTTTTTACAACCTTGGGGAGAATGTTACTATTTTTTGAAAACAGACTTTGGGGAGATTACAAAAGTTTTTGAAGACAATTTTATCAAAGAAAGGGAAGATTGCTAAGTAAAAGAGGAGATTTAACCTGATGTTATTCTGACAAAGGGGGAGATTGCTCAAATTCTTATTTTTCTAAAGACTATTCTTGTTGAAAGAGATCTACAAGGAGGAGATTGTGTTTTTGTGCTTAAAAGGGGGAGATTGAATTGCAAAATCTTTTTAGAGATGATCTTGAATCCAAAGGGGGAGATTGTTAGAGCATATATTTGTTGGATACAAGATCATGAAGACTGAAGGTCAAAGTCAAGCCAAGTCAAAGTTCAAAGTCAACTCTGTTAGAACATAAATATGTTCTATTTTATAAGTTTAGTAAAGTAATCCTATGTATTTGCTATTGGGCCTTGTATTTGTGTTTGGGCTTAATGTGTACAAGGGTGTTGGGAGTACAAATAGAGTCTGTTTAGTGTGTTTGTAGTTAACTTTCATTTTAGCAATGTAGACATCATACGAATTTCGTTCTCTCTGTAGTTAGTTTTATGTGTTCAATAAAATAACTACATATTCATCCCTTGTTTGTTTTAATCATTCAATCAATCATGATCTCAATGGACCTCACAAACTCTCAAAGCAAAGTCAAAGTCAATTGTAATAAAGTCAAAGTCAATTGTAATAAAGTCAAAGTCAAAGCCTTGTATCTTGTTTTGTATTGTGTTTTGTAAGCGTGTCCTTTAATAGACATGTGACTAGAGTTGTTGTAAGAAGCAGATTGTTGCAAGTTAGAGATTGTATCCTTTTCTAGAGAGAGAAAGTGACAGAGAGAGAAGTGTATACGAAATCTGATTGAATTGGAAATCAAATAACAGGTTGAGTAATTGATTGTTATCTTCTTGTTATTGTGTTTGTGATTAGAACTTGATAAAATATGGACATAATAATCGTTGAAGAAGATCACATATACAGGCTCGAGGATGACGATTGTTGAAGGCTGAGGCACTAAGGTCGGCAGAGATAAGTCAATATTGGAGGTTTTGGGAACCTTTCCTTCCTTGGCCATTGTTTGAAATACACTCTCTTTCTTAGTTGACCGAGGCTTCGGCTTAGAGGTGGAAGGGGAGTTGTCAACCTTGAGTTTGTCAATGAACTTTTGTTCGACAGGAGAGGGCTCGATTCGGTACATTAATCGGTAGGATTTCATCTTTTTCTGAAGATCATAAATGAAAATTTCAACTTGGGCTTTGAAGGAACTCCTACTCTTGTTCAAACACTTAAAAATCTCAAACCACTCACTGACACTATAAACTTTAAGCCATTCAAGCTTATCAGTTCGCCTTGATCCATCCTCCCTTGAAATGATCAACCAGATGAAGTCAGCTGTGTTTTTAGGCTCTATGATTTTGACACTGATGATTGGGGAGTTAGTTCTTCGGGTAGTGAGAGATTTTATGTACCACTGAATGCACTTGGCTTTGTGCTCTTCAGACTCTTTGGCCGATTGTTCAAAGCTTCCAAGCTCCAGCTTTTGAACCCCGATAGGATCAACCAGATTTTTTCCTTCTCAGCCTCCTCTTCAGCTATTTTTCGAGCTAACTCTTTTGATTCATCAAAATTTTTCTGAGCAAGCTCGACCGCCTTCAAATCCTTGATCAACAACCCAAACTGAGAGGTTATCTTTGGGGGAGGTTGTAGCCTTAGAACATCCGATGAGCGCTTGGTTCTTGCCTCCTTAAATCGCTTTAATTCGGTAGCTTCTTCCTCGGGTGTCAACTTCTGTTTGCCTTTCTCTTTCTTTGACTCCCCATTAGATACATCAACCTTTTCGGCTACAGTAGATCGGTCGGTGCCCTCTCCTTCGGCAAGATCGGTTGGAGCCTATCTAACGGTTTCTTCATGTTGGACGCTGGAAATTGGACATGAGGGGTAAGATGCTCCCCCTCAACAAGTTTCTCCCCCTCAGCGACCGACGGAGAAGAAACCCCAATATTGGTCGACACACGACCCACCCGCTGATAAATTCGGCAGAGACAATCTCGGTCTTCATCACTGAAGGTTGCATCACCCAGATCAATATCCCACTCATCAGAACGGGATTTGGCAACCAACTCAGGAAGATCGTCGATCTTTTTATGAAGGCGGGCAAGGGAGTCCAAATTTTTTTCATTTACCAAGTCCTAGGAGTGGACCTTGGTCTTCAGAGAGACAACCTCCTTATCCCTAACATCATAAGAGGCTTTGATAAATGCTATGGACAAAGTAAGATTGAGATTGTCGACAATAAGCTTGTCCAACCGACGAGTGATGTCTTCCACTGAGTTGGTTAGAAGAACGACCATACCAGCCACATTCTGTTGCATAGCTTCCATGCAGTTGAAGAAACTAGTCTGGACTGAGTGAAGCTCGGTATTCTGATCCCAGAGAAGCTTAAGGATTTTGGTGAGGTGGGAGTTATTGAAATCTAAGTCACGAGAGATCTGCATATCCCGGATAGAATTTTGTTCCAAGACAGTGACCCGATGACCTGTATGGACGAGGAAACGACCGAAATCCTCCTGAAGAGTGGCAAATTGGACACCTAGTGAATGGTGTTGTCGACTGGTATAAATGATATCGGCAAGTACCTCGGGAGTAAGAAGGATAGGGGCTTGGGAAGTATCCGGTAGGTAAGGGGGAGGAGGTGGTGGTGGTGGTGGGAGTGGTGCCAAAGAGGAGGTGGGTTGGTGGGAAGGAGGGGTCGGTGGGTGGTGTGGTAGGATTCGGTATGGGGTAATGGAAGATCATATTTGGGGAAAGTGTGGAGAGGAAGTTGAGGATGAGGTGTCAGAGTGGGATTTTTCAGGTGATTGATGGGGTGAGGTAATCGGTGAAGTTTGAGGAGTGGGATTCGGTGTCGACTGGGGTAAGGGTGTGGAAGTTCGCTTGGGGTTCGGTTGAGGGGAGGGTGTAGGAGAGTGTTTGGGGGTCGGTTTAGGTGAGGGTGGAGGAGAAACCTCTTCGCTTTTAACCAAGAAGGGATCCCGTATTACAACTGATTCTTGGGCTTGCTGAGAGGCAAACCCAGATCCGACGTCGACAAATAAGAAGTCCAAAAAGTTTTTGGAATCCTTAGAACCGGCCCCTGAAGTGACCGATCCTTCATTGGATCGTGCAATATCTTTGGGACTTGTCCTAGGTGTAAAGTCGTGTGGTGGAGAAGAGAAGCCTTGGACTGGGTAGGCGTCCAAGTCATCTTCATCAACCAAAGAATAGGTTGATGAAGCTTTAGAGGGGGTCCCCGTGTGTACAACCATGCTTTGTAGAGCAGGGACGGAGGAGGTGGGTTTAACTGTAGCAGATTCCCTTCGCCCTGATGGGACGATTTAAGCATCTACCAATTTTTGAGAATCGATAGATGGTGTGTGTGGCTTGGACGAATGGGGCTTCCTAAGCCTCTTAGAACGAGACTTGGAAATTGATTTAGAGCTCCTCCGCTTGTGAGAAGAAGGGGGTGTGATTTGGGCAAGTGCGGAGGGACTAGTGGCCTTAATTTTCTCTTTTTTGGTGGCCAAAGTCTTTGATTGGGGCCACTGAAATGGAAGTGCCCAAGGGTTGATGGGGATGTTCGGAACCCAAATCTACTGGTGCACCCCATTCTGGATTGGGAGCAGAGAGAAAAGATAACATACCACGAGTAAGTGGTTAGTCGGTAGAAGAGGGGCCCTTCTTGAGTACCATCTTGCCGACTCGGGCCACCGAAATATCGAAGACGATCTTTGGTTCAGGTAGGTTGGCATCGGAAACCAAGGTTTCTTTCAACTTGAGATTGATTATGAGAGAAAGAAATCGAGGCAAGGCCACTTGAGGTGCACGTGGTGGAGTGATGACTATGACGATCGAGTCAAATACATACTTTGCAAAGTCGATTCGGCGTACGAATATCAGGGCATAATCCAACTTTTTCAAATAGGATGGGGATTGATCCCATCCAGAAATCTTGTGAAAGAAACAATGAATCAGATGGGAGAAAAAGAAGTTCCAAAGCCCCTCATGTTTTTACGTAGGAGAGTGCCAGAACCCTTGTTTTTGCCGTCGGAGATATAGTTCAGTGCATCAATCACTTCCTCTTGTTCATGGCCAGTGGTGAAGCTGTCATAAGGAGAAAATGCAGGAAGTTGAAGAGCTTCCTGAACGTCCTCAACTACAAAATTCAGGTCGTGATCCTTCGAATCAGTGAGAATAGAGGCAGAAATGGAATTGTTGGAGGAATCGTAAATGCAGGTAAGCCAGAACTTCCCAAGGAACATTTTGCTCATCTTAGGAGTGGCAGTAAAGGCATACTGCAGAGGAGAACGCTGTAGAAAAAGGGATATCTGATTGAACTCCAAGTGATCAGGATCAAAATCGAACCGAGCAACGTGGTTGCATGAGGGGAAGACGAGAGATTCCCTAGTGAGGGGTACATTCTTGCTAGTCTTGGAGGACATGGAAACAATGGAGGAGGCCATTGTTATGAACTTTTGAAAACTCGATAGTTGCAGGTTGCAGGTGGTGCTAGAGGGAGAAGATGATGGTGAAAAGGTAAAAGTGAGAAAGAGAGGGTATATATATACTAGAGGGAAAGTGAGGTTTTTGAAAAAATAATAAATAAATGAATAGGCTATTATGAGAGATGTGATAGGAGCATAGGGTTTTAACGGGAAGCCGTTTTTAAGGTCGTGGGAAAGTGTAATCGGCGATTCAGAGACGTGGGGAATGGAACGTCGCGTAACTGACACCAGGTGCCAAAATCATGACATGTGGCAGATGGTGATAGGGGAGGGACAACGGTGCCGAAAGTTGTTATGGATAAGATCAAATATGTCACCCTGCCAAAGGAAGTTCGGTAGACAAAGGCCCTACATAAGATTAGGATCCAACATGTCGAAATGAGTTGATTGAATATCTACCAAAGATGGGAATTCGGTAGGTAAGAGACCTACCGAAAGACCTACTGAAGGATTGTGATAATTCTGGACGAAGAGGAGAGTTCGGTAGGTGAGATACCTACTGAGGGGTAGTTATAGTTCTCAAATCGAAGAAGGAGTTTGGTAGGTGTGACATTTGCCAAAGAAAGGAATTCGGTAGGTGCGAAACCTGCCGAATTGGATTGAAGATGTAGCTGTCGAAGAATAAAATTCGGTAGATGAAAGGCCTACCGAATGTCGGTTCAGTAGATGTGAAATCTATCCAAGAGCTCAAGTCTTTTTCCTACCGAAAGAGAGACATCGGTAGGAAATGTTTCGGTAGTTTTGTTTATTCATAATTTAACATATCCAGAGAGCCTATCAGAAAATTGAACCTAACTTCATCAAGAAGTTTAGTAAAGAGATCTGCCAATTTAAAATCAGTTGGGATAATGTGTAGTTCAATATCACCTTTTAACATGTGATCTCTGATAAAGAGATATCTGATGTCAATATGTTTGGATCTAGAATGAAGCACAGGGTTGTTTGCAAAGGCTATTGCACTGGAGTTATCACATAGAATTGGGACTTTGGAGTAGAACCGATTATAATCTTGAAGTTGATTCTTCATCCAAAATATTTGAACACAACAACTTCCAAATGCAACATATTCAACCTCAGCAGTAGAAGTGGGGACTGAATGTTGCTTCTTGCTGGACCAACTAACTAAATTTCCACCTAGTAATTGCCAGCTGCCAGTTGTGCTCTTTCTATCTACTTTAGATCCTGCAAAATCAGAATCTGAATACCCAATTAAATCAAAACCCGAGTCTTTGGGATACCAAAGACCTAGATTCATGGTACCTTTGAGATACTGGAAGATGCGTTTTACAGCGGCCAAGTGAGATTCCTTAGGAGTGGCCTATTAAAGCACATATAGACAGGAAGCAAACATTATATCAGGTCTGCTAGCAGTAAGTAAAGAGGAACCTATCATTCCTCTAAAATTAGTGACATCAACCGATTTACCATCGGGATCAACATGAATTTTAAGAGGTGGTACCTTGGGAGTTTTCATGGGAGAACAATTTTAAAAATTAAATTTCTTGAGGAGATCACAAATATATTTGCTTTAGTTTATAAAGATCCCCTCAGAAGTTTGTTTTATTTGAAGGATTAAGAAAAATGTAATTTCTCCCATCATGCTCATCTCATATCTAGTCTTCATGAGAGAGGAAAACTCTTGACAAAAAGTTTCATCCGTGGAACCAAAAATGATATCATCCACATAGATTTGAACGAGAATAATATTACCTTTGGTATTTTTGAGAAAAAGAGTATTATCAATTTTACCTCTGGCATATTTGTTGGCAAAAAGGAAGTCAGACAAAGTATCATACTAGACATGAGGGTCCTGTTTGAGACCGTAGAGAGATTTGTCTAGTTTGTACACATAGTCTGGATGGGAAAGATCTTCAAAATCAAGAGGTTGTTTCACATATACTTCTTCAACAAGCTCTCCATTTAGAAAGGCACTTTTGACATCCATTTGAAAAACTTTAAAGTTTTTATGAGCAACATGAGCTAGAAAGATCCTTATTGCTTCAAGTCTAGCAACAGGAGCAAAGGTTTCATCATAATCAATCCCTTCCTCATGTCGATATCCTTGGGCAACAAGTCTAGCTTTATTTCAGATGACAGTATCTTCTTTATCCATCTTGTTTCTGAAGACTCACTTTGTTCCAATAATTGTCTTTCCTGAAGGTCGAGGAACAAGTTTCCAGACTTTCTTTCTTTCAAATTGTGAAAAGTCTTCTTGCATGGCTGTTGTACAACATGGATCGGACATAACTTCCTCAATTTTCTTGGGCTCAATGATGGAAAGGAAATTCACATAAAGACAAATATTGCCGATTCCTCTTCTAGTTTGGACACCAACTTGTTGATCACCGATAATTTGTTCAATGGGATGATCTTTGGTCCATTTGGTAGCTGGTGGAAGAGAAGCAGGAAGAGTTATGGGTGAGTGAGAGGTGGAAGGTTCGGTGGAAAATTATTGAGTCAAATATTGTATTCAAGGTTGAAAAGGGTCAAAAGTGTATTTTGTATAAAGTCATTGTAAAGTCATGTATGTTTGATTTTTCTTGTGTTGTAAAGTCAACAATAGTTGACTGGTATAAATACCTTTCTGTCTTTAAAACTTGTAAGCACGCACACATTTGAGAGTAAGATACTTGTGATTTGGAGAGAGAAATTCTTGTATCCAGAGAGCATACTGTGAGAGTTGTTCCTAATCAAATCTTATCAAATACAAATGACTTTTGATTAAAGTGTGTGTTGTTTAAATCTGTTTTGAGAGCTTGAAACTGGAACTTACAATTGGTATCTGAGCAGACAAATTTCAAAAAGATTGATTAAAAATGGAGATTTGAAGAAATTTTCAAGAACTCGCAGACAGTAACTTTTCTAGATCGAATTTATCATTTTTGTGTATTTTTGGATGTAATTTTGGTTCAATTGTAATCGTTTTATAGTCTAGAACAGATCTTGTGTTGATAGTTTGCCCAAATTCACAATCAATCTGTGTGAATTTTGGATATGAGTGTGTTTTTGTTCGAAGTTTGAAATGCGTATTGTGTAGAAATCAATTTTGTAATTTTGTTGTTTTTGGTTGTAATCCTGTGTTAGAAACTTGATCAGAAAGTAATCGATATGAAATTGTCAAAGTTTGATGGACTAATTCTGAGTTTTAGATCGAATTTGGATTGATATTGAAGTTTTCGAAGTCAACATCTGAAAAACAGGCAAGATCTGCAGAATTCGCATCATGAAGAACTCGCATAAAGCTTGATGCGAAATGTCATGAATTCGCACATTGCTTCGTGAGAAAAGTCAAGAAATTCGCACGAGCTTATATACGAAACGTGTGGATTTCGCATGAACTTACATGCGAAAAGCTAAATTTCGCATCTCTCTATATGCGAAAAGTGCATAATTCGCATCTTCAGAAGATAAATTTTTTCTAAGGGAGGATTTCGCATCATTGCGTAAAGTAGAGAGAAGCCTGAATTTTTCTAAGTCCAGAATTCACATCTCTCTGTGTGCAAAAAATGTGAAACTCACATCCTTCTTCATGCGAAACCTAGAAATTCGCATCCTTAAGCGTGCGAAAAGCAGGGTTATCATTCCTTGTGTGTGAGAATTTTTTGTTGTGCGAAAAGTAGTCATTGTGGTGTGAGAATTCCATACTTAGCCAAATTTTGATTAGCTGCAATATGATTTTTCAATGTCAAAAGGGGGACATATTTATGAGTGTGATCAAAGTTTCTGATTTTTATTAAAGATCATTTCAAGATCTTATTTTATAGATTTCAAGATGTCTCAAGGTCACAGTTATGATTTTGGTCAAATGAACATTTCTAAAGCTAAAGCCAATCTGAAGCATCTTGCTGGACAATTATCAATCTACACTAGAATGGCTAATAACTGTTCAAGAGAAAATACAAAGATTAAAGCTGAGAAAGATGGATTGCAAGATAAAGTCTCTACTCTTGAATCCGAGATAAAAGATCTGAAAAGCAAATCTTAAAGCCTAGATCTTAAAGCTGAAAGAGACAGACTGAAGGAGAAAGTCTTTAGCCTTGAGGTAGAGATTAATGTTCTGAAAGAAAAAGCTACACAAGAGAAAGATATATCAAGTTTTAAAGATGATCTGAAAAAGCTCCAAGAAAGTTCAAAGGTATTGGAAAGTGAAAATACTGTATTGAAGAGAAAAACTTCTGATTTGGAAGCTCATACCGTCAAATTCAAGCAAGAAGACATTGTCAAAAAGAATGACGAGTTATCCAAAGGATTAGAATATGCAAATGCTAAGCTACAGAAAAAGATATTAGTTTTGGAAAAGCAGATAGCTAAAGAAAAAGAAGAATTTGAGAAAGAAAGAAAATTGTTTGCTCAAAAGTTCTCTGATTTTTCAAGAAAATCATTTGAAGAAAAGAAAACTGTTGAACTCAAATATTCAAAACTTTCTCAACAAGTGTTAGATTTTGAGAAAGTAATTATCATGAAAAGAGATAAGTTTGAGAAAGAGAAGAAGAAAGTTGAACAGAAGAATGTTGGAGTGTTTAAAGAAATATCTGAAAAGAGAAAATCTGTGGAGAAAGATTTTGAGGAGGAAAGAAAAGTTTTTGAAATAGAAATAAAGAAGCTTACAAAGGAAGCTATCTGAGCTATCAACTACTGCTTTGAAAGAAAAGAACGCAAAGTCTGAACTACATAAGAAGTTTGACCTTCTCTCAAAGGAAAGAAACAATTTGTCTGTAAAGATAACTGAATTTGAAGAAATCATTTCTAGGTGAATTTTACTGAACAAAAGATGCCATAATCAATTGTTCAATCACCGAGAGATGATTTAGAAGAATCTAAATGCTCATTCAAGTTCTTACCATACTCATGTTTCTTATAAAAGGTCGGTAAATCCCAAAGATCATATTCTTCCTTCTAAACTTTTCTATGATAGAAATGTTGATGGTTCAGGTAGATCTAAAAATACAGTTGGTAAAGAAAAGTTTATTTGGAGAGTGAAAGGATCCTCAGATGTAACACCCGTAATTTTCGGTAAGTAAAAGCCACCCAAACGTTTTTGTATCTTGTAAACAGTGAGAATTTTTTTGGGGGATCATTATTTAAAGTCCCTTAGAGTATCGAGGGTATTGGCGTTCAAAAAGTCGAGTTTCGGAGCTTGGTTTGGGCACGACAAAAATGCCCAGCGACTATGATAGTGTCATAGTCGCACATGTCATTGTCGCAGCAGAAAATAGTGGCCAGGGAGGGCTTGGCGACATTGCCAGGCGACAATGCCCAAGGCAATATCGCTGGTCAATGTCGCACCAGGGCATCAGACTGCTACTAAATCGCGATTTTTTAGAATTCTTTCTCATTTTCACTTCTCCAAACACCCCCTTTCTCTCTCAAACCGTTTTCCCTTCCTTCCCCTCAAACCCTAACTCATTTTGGGTCCAATCCTTGAGCTCTTGAGTTGTTTCATCTTTAAGTGGTAAAGATTGGAAGCTAAAGACAAGAGTTCACCATCTTCTTCTTCAACCTCAAGCCCCATGGTAAAGTTTTCTAGGTTTTTATCAAAACCTAAGTGGTAAGTGTATTTCTTCCATTTCTAAACCCTAATATACGATATAAATGCTCTTTTGATGATTTCCTAGCATCTATGTTTCTCAAAATTTCAGTTTGGGTGATTTAGAGAAATTAGGTCAAAATTAGGGTTTTGGTCAAGTTGGGGATTTTGATGTAAAATGTTTAGGGATTGATTCTTAATGGTTGAAAGAGTATATTCATGGTTGGAAACTTGTGAATATAGGTTTTGGAAGGTTTTGCTTGTGGATTCAAGTTTCTTCAAGGAAGCTCAAGTTGGGGGAAAATCTAGATTTAGCCTAAGGTGAGTTCAAGTTGATTTGTGAAAACATTGTACATACCAAAATGTTCATTTTAAAGTGTTTTATGTTTTACATGAAATTGTTAACTGCTAATAACCTGATAAGTTTTGGTTATTTGGAAGTGTTTAACTTTATAAACTTATAAAAAACACATCTTTGGGATTTTTGGGATTTATGGTAAATGTATCATAACGAAAATGATTTGATAACCATTTTCATAGATGGAGGGTATTTGGTAAAAAATACATTTTTGTGGTTATTGGTAATAGGTGTATTTCGAGTTGTAAAATGGTTTGAAAATATCAATGTGTGAGTTATTGGAGTTTGGTCATTCCCGACCTTGTGAATATTTCGGATGTTGTAAACCTATGTGGTTAAAACTTGTTTAGAAAATGATTTACTCAAATCTAAATGATATTGGATGGTATTCATACATTTTGGAGCATATGGTTGCATAGTTAGGGCCGGTTGCATTTTATTGCATTTTGTGGATTTTAGAATAAGGTAAATTGTTGGTTGGCTTAAGGCTCAGTTTTTGTAATCACCGAGTCTTCGGGACATTTGTCCGGTTTATTAGTTTAAAGTGGAGCTTTGGGTGAGTGTTGCTTTATTGCGCTTTGTTTTGGAGAATACATGTTTGAGTGCGTGTGTCATTCATTTGGAGTCATGTATCTTAGACTGTAATGCATCGGATCCATAGGCATGTAAGTCAGTCGTATTTAATGGTGAGGACTCTTGGGATCCTCACTTTGGGAAATCATGTCGTGTTGGCATTAATGTCGTCCCGGTTGTTTGACGAAGAGAAACCTTTATGGGTTGTACTTCAGGACCATGGGCCTTGTGATTGGATGTATAATTCTTGTGAACGAGGGTTAGACATCGGGAGTTATCAAGTAAGGAGTTGTGTCAGGATCGAATTCTCAACAAGAATTAATTCTCAGAAACAATATCAAAGAAGTTTGCGGAATAACACTTTGATATTCAATGAAACAGTAAATCAACACAGTAAATATGAAGAACAAACTGTAAACTTGTATTGAATGCTTTGAAGTTACAAGATTACACACTCAACCTCAATATTGATGAACATGCTCACCAATACGAATTCTACTTCTCTAGAATTAGGATCTATGCCTTGAGGTTGATTTCTCTCTTAAACTTAGAATTTTTTTTTCTAAAACTATTCTGTATCTTCTATACATATACTAATCAAAAAGATAATTACAATAAAATAAACATATCTTCAGTATATCTTCCATGTATATCTCTAAGCTTCCATGTATATCTCTAAGCTTCCATGTATTTATCCTTTCATGCGAATCTTCATCATATAAGCAGTATTAATCTTCTTCAAGCAGCATTAACTACTAAGCAGCACTAACTAGCTAAGCAGTACTAACTTTGACTAGCAGTATTAACTACTAGCAGTAGTAATACTTAGCAGTATTAACCTTTGAATATTTCTGTCTTGGAGGCATTTCAGCTTCAACCATCTTCTCTTTTCCTTTTCCCTTTGATTCTTTCAAAACTTCCTTCTCTTTTTCGTTCTCTGAGATCCCTCCTTCATTGATAACTACTCCCTTGGCCTTTTGAGTAGCCTTAGGAGTATCATTCTTTGCTTTGACTAAAGTTTCTGCTATCTCCATTTCTTCCACAGAGAGCCCTATTTCTGCTGCTACAGTTTCTGCTGCTACTTTTACTTCAGCAGCAGTAACTGTTTCTTTTTCCATTTCTTCCTCTGTCTCCCCCTCAACTTCAGCTTTCTTTTCAACAGTTTCCCCTTCATGCTTCTCCCCCTTGTTGAAAGAATCTTGAACTTTGTCCTTCTTTTTGAGTACAAACTGTTTCCTTCTTTTCTTTTGAACCAGCATGGTCACCATCTTCTTCAATTTTTCAATCTGAACTTGTTGGGACAGGATAACCAGCTTCATCTCCTCTATGTCTTTTCCTTGTTTCATAACATCTAGGTTGATGTTTCCCATGGTTTCCATCGATTCCTGGTAGTCATATCTGTCCTCACCTTCTCTAGAAGTGTTACCCTCTGTTGAAGGATCATGGGATCTTTTAGTAGTGGAAGTCTTCTGCCTAGCAGAAGCACTATCCACCCCCATGGTTTCTTGGCATCAGGGACCTTCGAATGATTGCTCATTCAAAGTTGCCATGGGGGAGGTCTTATTGATGTTACCACTTTCCTCCTCTGTGCTAGCAGGAGTAGTGGCAGCCTCATCCCCCATATGCTCAACCTCCTCCTCAGAGAGCACCTCCTTGGGGTTGGGAGACACCCCTGTGGTTTCCCTATGGATATTCCCTAAAGGAGAATTCTCCTTTAGAGGGCTTAAAGGCTTGGGGTTTGATGGTACAAGAAGGGAAGGAGCCTTCTTTACCTGTTTCCTCTTGTATGTTTGGGTGATAGGAGAGGTTGGTTTTTCAAGAAGGGATTGGGGGATAGATTTTTGAGAGGGAAGGTTGGGATTGGCTAGCAGTAGGATGGTCTAATGGGAGCCTTGACCCTGCTGCCATACCTTCATTGGTTTGGGACACCACCATCATTGTAGAGAACAATGGGGTGTCAACTCCTTCCGAGTCCCCAGCAGATCTTCTCATATTTGAGAAAACCTTGCCTTTGGGGGGTTTAGGTACATATACCCCAACAGGTTGAGGTATATCCGTCAATTTATGAGTAATAACTTCTTGGACAAACCTGGGGTACATAAAGAAGCTCTTTTTGTTTCCCATGTTTGAGACAAGATCACTGAAAATCATTTTAGAAAAGTTATACTTTCTGGCAGTGGCTAAGCACACCAAAGCATAAGCAATGGTGCTGCTAAACTCACTCCATCCAGTAGTCTTTTTGGAGATACAGTGCATAAGAGTATGGACAAAGAAACGCCATTGGGGTGAAAATTTGGCTTTTGAGAATTTGAATACACCCAATGGGCCTCCATACCCCATTCTTGTAAGATTGGAGAACAGTTCATCGTTTGGGATAGAAGTTAAACCATAGGCATCGTCTAGACGTAGACTGATGCGAATAACCTCTTCAGTAACTGTTAGTGGCTTTTCACAGATCCTTGTCTTGATCATTTGCACACCATTCTCAGCAACAATGGTGGCATTAGCCCAGAACTGCCTTTGATGCTCGATATAGATTGTAGGTGATACAGTAAGAGCATGAGCAATATGGCTTGACTTGAGGAAATCCACAATCTGATGAAATCCTTCAGCTTGCTTTGGCTTTTGTAGCATCGCGATCTCATTGTGTTCATCGATGAATGCCATGGATGTCATTGATCTTAGTGAAAAGCTTGCCTGAAAACTTCGAACTTGAGAGAGAAAGGGTTTAGAGGGCAAGTGAACAGTATACAAAGAGTCGTTATGAACTTTTGGGCGGGCAAAGGGTATTTATAGTATTCGGGACATAAGCAGTATTAACCTAGAGCAGTATTAACGGATAAGCAGTATTAACCGCGAGCAGTATTAACTACTAGCAGTATTAACTAACTAGCAGTATTAACTGCGAGCAGTATTAGCTGTGAGCAGTATTAACTACTAGCAGTATTAACTGCAAGCAGTATTAACTGCGAGCAGTATTAACTAACTAGCAGTATTAACTGCGGAGCAGTATTAACTGACTAGCAGTATTAACCACTAGCAGTATTAACCACTAGCAGTATTAACTAACTAGCAGTATTAACTGACTAGCAGTATTAACCACTAGCAGTATTAACTAACTAGCAGTATTAACTGACTAGCAGTATTAACCGCTAGCAGTATTAACTAACTAGCAGTATTAACCACTAGCAGTATTAACCACTAGCAGTATTAACCAACTAGCAGTATTAACCACTAGCAGTATTAACCATACTTACTCTTTGAAGCTTAGGCTGAGTTGAGTACTGCTATGTATGCCCTGCAAAGGAGGATTAGTAACACCAAGAAACTATAATATTCAGATATTTAACCACTTTTTGAGAGAATGCTTATTCAGAGTTGATCATTCCCACACTTGTTACCAAGAAAGTGAATCTACCCACATCAAAAGCTTTGGTGAATAGATCAGCAAACTGGTTGTCAGTATGAACTTTTACAACTTGAACAAGTTTCTTTTCATTACAGTCTCTTATGAAGTGATACCTGATCTCAATGTGCTTTGTCTTAGAGTGCTTGACAGGATTATTCACAATGTTGATAGCACTGCTATTATCAATAAAAATGGGAGTGTGTAGAAAGGTTACCCCATAGTCCAGCATTTGATTCTGAATCCATAAGACTTGAGAACAGCAACTTGCAGCTGCTATGTACTCTGCCTCTGTTGTTGATGTGGACACTGTGGTTTGTTTCTTGCACTGCCATGAAACTAGTCTAGCACCCAAAAACTGACATCCTCCAGAAGTAGATTTTCTGTCCAAGTTTGCCCCCACCTAGATCACTGTCTGAGTATGCTATTAGGTCAAAGGGTGAGTCATGAGGATACCAAAGTCCCAATTTGGGTTTCCCTTTGAGATATCTGAATATCCTCTTAACAGCTTGAAAGTGAGATTGCTTTGGCCTAACTTGGAATCTTGCACATACACAGACTGGAAACATTATATCTGGCCTTGATGCTGTGAGATACATGAGAGAGCCAATCATGGATCTATAATGATGTACATCCATATCCTCCCCCTCAAGATCTGCTGTTATCTGCTTGTGTGTCTCCATAGGTGTGCTGGCAGGTTTTGAATCTGAGAAACCAAACTTGGTTAGAATGTCCTGCACATACTTGGATTGACATATGAAGATGCCATCTGACTTCTGTTGAACTTGGAGTCCAAGGAAGAAAGTAAGTTCCCCCATGGAACTCATTTTGAACCTTTGATGCATCAATTCCTCAAACTCCTTGCACATGTTGTCTCTTGTAGATCCAAAGATAATGTCATCAACATAGATTTGGACCAGCAAGATATCCTTCTTCTTTCTCTTGATAAATAGAGTCTTATCAATGACTCCCCTTTCAAAGCCATTTTCCAAGAGATAGGATGACAGAGTGTCATACCATGCTCTTGGAGCTTGATGCAGTCCATAAAGAGCTTTCTTCAATTTGTATACCCTGTCTGGATAGCTTGGGTTTTCAAACCCTGGTGGTTGACAGACATATACCTCTTCTTCAATTGAGCCATATAGAAAAGCACTTTTTACATCCATTTGATAGACTTTGAAGTTCATGTAAGAAGCATAGGCTAGGAATAATCTGATTGCTTTTATCCTAGCCACAGGTGCAAAGACTTCTTCATAATCTATACCCTCTTCTTGAGTATACCCTTGAGCCACCAGCCTTGCTTTGTTCCTTATGACAATACCTCTTTCATCTCTCTTGTTCCTGAAAATCCACTTTGTGCCAATTGCTCTGTGACCTTTAGGAAGGTCTACTAGATCCCATACATCTTGTAGCTTGAACTGTAACAGTTCTTCTTGCATTGCTTCTATCCAGCTAGATTGTTTCATATCATCATGTGCCTTTTTAGGCTCAAGCTGGGATAGAAAACAAGAAAGCACTGTATGCTGTTGATCTTGCATTTCTTGAAGCCTGCTTTGGTGTCTAGTCATTATAGGAGAGGATATATCTCCTATTACCAGCTGTGGAGGATGATTCTTTTGAACTCTGGTGTTATGACTAGGTTCTTCATTAAGTCCAGCCTCTAGATTAGAGTCATTCAACTCAACTGTAGTGTTTTCAGCAGCCACTTCTGATTCTTTATTTTCTTGAGTCTCCTCATCTCTACCTTCTTCTTCACTCTGACTTGGTCCAGTAGATGGTTCCTTTTCACAGTCTTCAAAGGAATTCACTGTGGGTATGGGAAAGATCACAGATTTAGATATACTTTCTTGAACTTGTGTAGTCCCTGATCATCCACATCCTGAACCTGCATAATCATCACTACTGAAACCAAAGGAGTTAGTTAGTGAATCAATGTCAAATAGGCACTGAGGACCAGTTCCAATAGGATTTGGTGTGTTCTCATTGCATTTGACATTGTCACTTTCTTCAATTATTCTAGAAGATGTGTTAAAGACTCTGTAGGCCTTACTCTGAGATGAATACCCAACAAGAAATCCATCATCTGCTTTGCTATCAAACTTACCTAAATGAGATTTGGTATTGAGAATTGTACAAGGACACCCAAAAGGTTTGAAAAATCCAATGAAAGGTTTTCTTTTATTTAAAAGCTCATATGGTGTCTTGTTCTTTGGCTTAACTACTAGAACTCTGTTTTGGACATAGCATGCAGTATTAACTGCTTCAGCCCAGAAGGTAATTGGTAGTTTTGAATCAGCCAACAGAGATCTAGCAGCCTCTATTAGTGTCCTATTTCTCCTTTCAGCAACACCATTCTGTTGAGGAGTCCTAGGAGCACTATATTGTCTCTCAATGCCTTTTTCTTCACAAAAGGTGTTTAGATCCAGATTTTTGAATTCAGTCCCATTATCTGATCTGATGACTTTTACTTTTTGATTAGTTTGCTTTTCAATTCTTAGGATAAAGGATTTGATCAGTCCACTTGTCTCATCCTTAGTCCTTAGAAAATATACCCAGGTAAATCTAGAGTAATCATCAACAATAACCAAGCAGTAAGATTTCTTGCCTATACTCATAACATTTGTAGGACCAAACAGATCCATGTGCAATAACTGGAGACAAGAAGAAATTGAATTTATCTCTTTGGCCTTATGAGAAGTTTTATGTTGTTTGCCTTTAAGGCAAGCAACACAATGATCATCACATGAGAAGACTTTAGATGGTAAACCTCTTACAAGGTTGTTTTTAACAAGTTTGTTCATAGTCTTAAAATTCATGTGACACATCCTTCTGTGCCAAAGAGAGGATTCATCTACAGAAGCTTTTGAAACAAGACAATTTAGAGATGAATCACTATCAACATCGTCCATATCTAGACAGTAAACATTGTCCTTTCTTGGAGTTCTAAGTAGTATCATGCTTTCATCAACTACCTTGAACCCTGGAGCAAGGATCATACACTCAGTATTTGTGAATAATATACTATGTTGTTTATCAATACCTGTTATACACTTAACAGGTTGTACTTCAATTGATCAACATAGTAGACATCCTCAAATGTCATCTTACCTTTGGTGACATTACCTTTTCCACTTATCTTACCACCAGTAAGATTATCTCCAAATGCAACATGTCCTCCATTGATATGCTTGAAATCCTGAAGGCATGACATGTTCCCTGTCATGTGCCTAGAGCAACCACTATCAACATGCCATATGCTCTTTCCCTTGAGCTGTTGGTTGCCCTGCACATAAGATAGATCAGTTAGTATGAATTAGGAACCCAAGCCAAAGTGGTCTTGGGTACCCCTTTCTCATCAAAATACTTGCATTCTTTCTTGACAAGATTTTTGAACTTTAACTCCTCATTCTTAGAGTACTTTGTCACAATAATAGGCTTGGAAACATTTGTGCTAGAAGTAGTACTGGTTTTAGAAGTACTCACTGCCTTAGCAGCACTTGCATGCTTAGCAGTACTAACCTTGTTAGCAGTAGTAACTGTGTTAGCACAGTAACTGTGTTGGCAGTATTAACCTTTGAAGAGGTACTAACTGTATTAGCAGCATTAATGTTTTCAGTAGTACTAACACAGGTAGCAGCAGTAGTACTTCCAGCAGCACTAACCCTGTCAGCAGTACTAACAGTTTTAGTGCTTTTGGGCACCCACATTTTAATACTTTCTTTTAAAATCTTTTTCTTCATGGGGCCTTTCCTTTCACCATGTTTCTTTATCTCCTGTTTCTTTCCAGCCATCCTATAACCAACAGGTTTTTGCACAAATCTTTGAAAGGTCATCTGTTGATTAATAGGGTTAAAGAAGCAATATTTAGCCAAATGATTTAACTTGCCACATATGAAACAAGGTTTTGGTCTATTGATTTTACTCAAATCAACTCCTTGCTTCTGAGCCCATTGATTATTCCAGTTTCTTTGATTTCCTCTTTTTAAACCAGAATTTAGGCTCTTGGCTTTACTGCAATCACACTGTTTACAAGATCCAGGATTCACAACCGTGGTTTGTTTGTAATGGACCTTGTTATCTTTTCCTTTGGTTTTCTCTATCTCCTTGGACTTGACCCAGATTTTCCCACATCCCTCATTGGTGATAATGTTGTTCTCTACTGGGATCTCTTTACACACATCATTATCCCTATTCTCACTGGCTTCTTTCTCAGTTAAGTCCTTAATTACTACTTCATCCAAAGGATCTATCTTAAAGGCTTTCTCAGATAAGTCCTTTTTCTCCTTGGTTTCTAACAAGTCTGAAGTAGGAGAGATATAATTGTTGTTGTAAGGAGGAGGTGTATTGTTGTATCCAATACCAGGCTTCATCTTGTCATGAATTTGAGCCTTTAGAAGAGAATCCATTGCTTTTGAAGCATATGAAAACTTTTCTATGTCAAGTTTAACTTTAGACAGTTCCTCCTTCAGCCTATCACTCTCTTCTAAGGATTTAGACAGTTTGGTCTCTAACTCATTATTTTCCCACTTCCAATAGTTAGTATCATAAGAGTGTTGAAGTTCATTAGCTTGAAAGCCTATGATTTGCTCTTCAAATCTCTCTACTATTAACACATAATCTCTTCTATCCTTTTCTAATCTTTTGAGGTCATCACACATACTTTGATTGTGATCCCTGTATCTTTTGACAGTGTCTATGCAGGATTTAGTGCAAAGATTAGAAATTACCTCAGAGGGGAGATCAGACACTTCTGCCATAAGAGCTTGATTCTGAATGGCTTCCTCAGCTTGATCACTCCAGTCAAATCCCATTCCTTGTTGAGAAACAAGGGCTTGAGCAGGATTCTTGTTCTGATTGTAGCCTCCATTCTAAGCTTGTTGGTGGTAGTTGTTTGGAACAGCACTCCTACATTCTCTAGCAAAGTGTCCTTTCATGTGACACTTATAACATTCCACCTTGGTCTTGTCAAAACCAGCTCCATCTTCTCTTCTTTGAGAGAAGTTATTCCTTCCTGTTCTTTTAATGAACTTCTTCACCCTCATGGATAACATGGCCATCTGCCATTTAATATCCATCTCCTCCAAGTCATCAGGGTGAAGTTGATCCAGATCATCATTAAACAATGAATTGTTGCTATGACTGGACAAAAAGGCTTCAAAGATAGTTTCAGTGCCTTTTTCTGAACTTACTCCACTGGCAGTACTAACTGCTTCAGGGTTGGCAGTAGTATCAGTGGATGTTGAAAGAAGTGCAGCATTATGGACATAACCAGTGGGCTTCTTCTTGGTTTCTACCTCAGTTTCAAAAACTCTTAGATCATTGTATAGATCATCAAGTTCTTTCTCTTCCAGATTATCACTCTGTCTATATGAGACAGTGTACATAGTCCATTCATCCCCAAGAGATCTGAGGAACTTTCTGTCTTGGAGGCATTTCAGCTTCAACCATCTTCTCTCTTCCTTTTCCCTTTGATTCTTTCAAAACTTCCTTCTCTTTTTCCTTCTCTGAGATCCCTCCTTCATTGATAACTACTCCCTTGGCCTTTTGAGTAGCCTTAGGAGTATCATTCTTTGCTTTGACTAAAGTTTCTGCTATCTCCATTTCTTCCACAGAGAGCCCTATTTCTGCTGCTACAGTTTCTGCTGCTACTTTTACTTCAGCAGCAGTAACTGTTTCTTTTTCCATTTCTTCCTCTGTCTCCCCCTCAACTTCAGCTTTCTTTTCAACAGTTTCCCCTTCATGCTTCTCCCCCTTGTTGAAAGAATCTTGAACTTTGTCCCTCTTTTTGAGTACAAACTGTTTCCTTCTTTTCTTTTGAACCATCCTGGTCACCATCTTCTTTAATTTTTCAATCTGAACTTGTTGGGATAGGATAACCAGCTTCATCTCCTCTATGTCTTTTCCTTGTTTCATAACATCTAGGTTGATGTTTCCCATAGTTTCCATCAATTCCTGGTAGTCATATCTGTCCTCACCTTCTCTAGAAGTGTTACCCTCTGTTGAAGGATCATGGGATCTTTTAGTAGTGGAAGTCTTCTGCCTAGCAGAAGCACTATCCACCCCCGTGGTTTCTTGGCACCAGGGACCTTCGAATGATTGCTCATTCAAAGTTGCCATGTGGGAGGTCTTATTGATGTTACCACTTTCCTCCTCTGTGCTAGCAGGAGTATCTGTGCTCTGATACCACTTGTCAGGATCGAATTCTCAACAAGAATTAATTCTCAGAAACAATATCAAAGAAGTTTGCGGAATAACACTTTGATATTCAATGAAACAGTAAATCAACACAGTAAATATGAAGAACAAACTGTAAACTTGTATTGAATGCTTTGAAGTTACAAGATTACACACTCAACCTCAATATTGATGAACAGGCTCACCAATACGAATTCTACTTCTCTAGAATTAGGATCTATGCCTTGAGGTTGATTTCTCTCTTAAACTTAGAATTTTTTTTTCTAAAACTATTCTGTATCTTCTTTACATATACTAATCAAAAAGATAATTACAATAAAATAAACATATCTTTAGTATATCTTCCTTGTATATCTCTAAGCTTCCATGTATTTATCCTTTCATGCGAATCTTCATCATATAAGCAGTATTAATCATCTTCTAGCAGCATTAACTACTAAGCAGCACTAACTAGCTAAGCAGTACTAACTTTGACTAGCAGTATTAACTACTAGCCGTAGTAATACTTAGCAGTATTAACCTTGAATATCTCTAGCAGTAGTAACTTTGAACCAGCAGCATTAACCATACTTAAGTTTTTCTTCAGTTCCCAACAAGTTGAGGCTCCTATCTTGAATGCTAGAGAGTAGGCACTAGGGGTCGAATGAGTACCCTGAGGATGAAACTCCGCTAGAGACCGAACAGGCAATAAGATCGTGTATTCTTGAGGTGTAGCTCGGCAGAGCAGGCAATGGGGAATACAATTTTTGGGACTTGAAATAAAGTTCGACTGGAGGTGTAGCTCGGCGAAGCAGGCAATACAACATGATCTGAGGTGTAGTTCGACAACATGGTTATGTGGATTAACTTTATGTTCGGCCATGTACAATGGAATCGGGTCTCCCCCGTCATCGGAAGGTGTTATTTGGGTATTAAGTTGCATCATTTTATTATCCATTTTATCGGTGACGTTTTGTATGTGAATTTGTTTACTCAAGATTTTTGGGTTCTGGATTATGCCCCGCCCACGTTTGGGGTGTTTTCGAGAAGTAAAGTTTATTTCGTAATATTATAAATTGGGAGTTTTCTTACTGTTCACGTTTTGGGTGAGTTTGGGATTAAAGTGTTTTTACGAAAGAAGGTTCATGTTAGGTTCCTTGTTTTAAAGGAGTGCTATTGGAAAACAATGTCGTTTGATATTTAAAGTAAATCTTTTTGAAGGTCTATGATTTAAACTACATTCTTTCCCTTTAACAGATATATTTATTTCATGTTGTAAACTCTTGAACTCACTAGGCGTTAGCCTAACCTTTTTTTTTGCCGGCATGTACATCAGGTTCCGGATGGGGGAAAAGGTTCTAGCGTTTGGTGAAGTGTTGAGTGCTAGGAGTATGTGCAAGGGTGAATGGCTTGATGAAGTCTCTCGCTTTAGTCGTTGAAAAGAGTAATTGTTATTGGGTTTTAGTAACACCCGACTTTAATTAGCCTCTATACTAGACTCGACCTATTCATTGTTGAAATCTAACCTAGATTTCTATTCTTGGTGACTCTAGTGTTGTTTTGAAGAATAAATTATATCCTTAACTGATGTATATTTGAAAGTTTTAAATTAGTTGATCTTTCCAAATTTGAGGTGTTACATCAGATGAGAAGAAGGATAAAAAATGATTTGTGCATACACCGAATGCGAAGAAGTACAATGCTCCGAAAGGTAAATCTTTTGGCAAAACTGATCTTGTTTATACTGTCAATTCATTTGATCAGGTTAGCACAAAAGAAAATCAATTGTTCTTATTGTGGCTCAAATGATTTTGTAAGTAAAAATTATGTCAATTATTGGTACGGTTCTTACTACATTTCTCCTAATAGAACTGCAACTAACAAACCAGGACCCAAATACCAGTGGGTACCAAAAGTTCAATATGTGTTGCAGGCATCCAAAGCCTAGGGGAGTAAGAACATTGGCTTTTGAACAAAGCAGTTCAAGACCCGATCTTCAATGATAAATAGATGTTGTACTCCGACACATAAAAGATGATCAATCTTCAAGGGGGAGTACATATTAGGTCTTCTGACAAATTTGTGAATGCAAATTTTCAGGGGGAGTTTGACTTCTGAAGTTATTTCAATCCTAGTAATTCAGAACTCGGTTTAATGATTAAGGATTATGCAAATGTTAAGGGGGAGCTTATATGTTTTATATTTTTACTGATATACTTTCTACTTTTTCAGGGGGGGGGGGTTATCTGACTTACCATAATTGAAGAGGGAGATTAAAAGTTAAATTGATTAATATTGTTTTTAGGGGGAGATAAAGAAAATGTGATGATGACATTTTTGATTTTTCAATAGATATATTTTTAAGGAGAAGAATTAAGAAATATTTTTGTTGTATGCTAATCTACTTGACCTTTTACAGGTATTGAAGAAAATATCTGAGGTTTTGTCAAGGGGGAGCTTAATAGATAAATATTCATTTCAGGGGGAGTTAAGAATTCTATACTGAAGGTATACATTTCTAATTCTTAATCTCTACCATATTTGAAAGAAGAACGACTTTCAGGTATGAAAAACAATTTCTTAAACGTTCAAAGCACTTCTAGTTCTCAAATGATTTCATGAATTTAGAAGTGCGATTTTAAATGTTTTTCATATTAGTACTTTCATACTTAACTGACCGTGTGTTTCTAAAGATTAATACTAATGTATTATCTTTTCATATACTGTCAAGTATTCTTACACACATCGGTTCAGTATTTTTATTCATTTTGTTATTACCATGTCTCTAAATGACAAATCTTTCGATGGTAATTATCCCGTTTGCAACTCTTATTGTTGAGTATCAAATGTCATTTCTGAATTTTGTGCTTTCATTGTTAATATGTTTATATTTGTTCATATAAACATCTTTCAATTCTTTGATATACCAAGATTTTTCTTCATGATATTTGATCTAATCGAATCATTGTCAGATTCTCAAAAAATTTAATTTCATTTAATGTTATTCATTCATTCTAATTGTTTTGAGAACTCTTCAAAGTTCAAAAGCTCTCACACTGATAATGTCTTTCCATTTTCGGATGCTTAATTGTTCAATCTAAATTGTTGAGCAACATATCTTTTAAGACAAATTTCATGGGCACAATGTGTGAGCTTATCAAAACTTCTATGGATTCACGTTAACCAGTGTGTCCTACCCAAGAAGTTATCCCGAGTGATTGAGGGGAAAGGGATCAAAATCAAAGAGCGTGGGTGTATGATGAGGTAAAATGTGAAAGAGAGTTTGGTTAAACGCGAGCTGATATGTTTAAAAGAAAAAGGGTGAGAGATCAGAGTAAAAGAATATAAACTCTGCACCAAATCTTTTTTTAGTCAGGCAGCCACATAATCTATTGTTTCACAATTCTTTTGTGAACTTCATTGAAACAGGCACTAGCCCATGCCAACTCTCGCATAAACCCCACCTGTTACTCATCTTTTTCTTAACAAAAAGGTGTTTCATATTTCTTTGGGGAAGCAACACACAATCTATCATATCTTCATTTGGAAGATTTGCTTATTGAAACAGAAGGAAGTTGGCCTACTTTCGACCCTTTATCATGCACATTGAGTCTATGTAATACTTGTTGATGTGTCAACAATTTACAATTTTTGAGCCTGTTTAAAGCTACTTATGTTTCAATCATTTTACACATGCAGGAGCACATAGAGAATAAGTTTTCTTGTCTTAACATTCATAGAAAATTCCTTTGTGGTTTTTCAATGATTGAATGGAAGCCCTGGGGGAGTGAACATCAAAAAGCTCGTTTTCAATGTGCATCCGTTGCACAAAGTCGCTTCGTGCTACTTACAGGCAGATTAACTGATTCATATGTTGATTCAGGGTTACAATTCCTATTTTGTATGAATTTGAAAAGATTCGTATAAATACATTCTATGAATTGACGGCTATTCAGATCACATAGAGAAACTATTCTCTTCGGGGGAGATTGCTTATCAAATTCAATGGCGAAGATTGTTTCTGATTATCATATAGTTCTTTATATTGTTCTATGGGGGAGATACTATCAAAGACGATGCTGAAATTGATGATGTTTTTGATGTCTCAAAATTCATCAAAATGGGGGAGATAATTCAAAGTTCAATTTCAGAAGAAAGCAAAGTCATCAAGCGAATGTTACAAAGAGGTGAAAATCAAAGTGCTAAAGCAAGACGTTTGAAGAAGAAAGTCCAAACTTTAAAGAAAATATGACGATCTTCTATCAAAGGGGGAGATTGAAGAAGATATCAAAGTTATGAAGTGTTAAATATTGTTCAAAGTGACAAAGTTTATGAAGGAAGATGGAGTGATCTTGTTGAGAAGAATTCAAAAGGGGGAGTTTTTCAAAAGTTTTAAAGCAGTGAAAGACTTTATGTTGAAGGATTTACATCTGAAAGAAGTGTAACACCCCGAGTTTCGTTTAGTCGATTTGCGAAGAGGAAAAGAAACGAAATAGAGGTTTCTGCACTGTTCTGCAGGGCGCACGGGTCATGCGCCCTTCTTCAGAGAAAATGCACGAGTCGTGCGTATGAAACAGCGGCGAGGCAGTGGGCTTATGCACGGGTCGTGCACATTTCCTTCTTTGAGAGCGCACGGGTCGTGCGCCCTGTCAGATTGCTTTATGGAGTTGCCTTAAATATCTCATTTGTTAGATATTTCCTAAAATATCACATATATCAAATCTCTTTCTCTCTTTTCTCTTTTTTTTTCTTCTTCGATCTTCGAGTGTAGTTTGGTTGCTAGTTTGCGGTGTTTCTAGCAAGGGGTCGGTGTTTTAAGCTTCACCTCTTCGTCGTGATCGATATCTGGTTTTTCGGGTTTTATTCTAAAACCTACTGGTGAGTTCCTACTACCATTTTACAAACTTTATACATGTCAAAACTCTTTTTTGCGAAATCCGAAGTATTTCTACGATATGATTTCATGTTCTCTACATTTTGATATAAATGAAGTTTTGGTGATTTTCGGGGTTCCCGATCAGTATTGACTAAAATGACGGGTTCCACCTTATTAGAAGTAAAATGATGTTTTACTTGCCCATGTTTGTGGCTTATTGAAAGAATGTATATAAACTGGTTTTATGATTATCTTTCTTACCAGCATTTGGTCTGGAAAATGGCATTTTGAAATATAAATGTGTTGAAAGCTGTTTATCTAGCTTTAAAATGGTCACATAAAATATTGTGACAAGTCATGACTATACTAGTGGATCCCTAGGTATCGAGTCGGCTTATTGTTGGGATGTTTGTACCCCTTATGTTGTAGTTAGATACATTTGATCTTCAGGGGCACTTAGTACGGTTATGTGAGACCGGTTACTAGCCATGGGTCAAATGTAGTCTAACGAAACAGTATGACTGGTTCCTTGGGGGCCTCTCTCACATCGTGGTACGGACCGAAGCATTCGTGGCCATGGTTCCATGTATTTAGCTCATAACTCGGATTTGTGGCTTACTTTATGTTCCACTATAATCCTTGGTAAATCGGGTAATTCCCGTAATCGAAAGATGTGTTTTGGACCGGTTATCCGTATATTATCAAAGAACTGTATTTGCATAACTAAACCTTTGGAAGGATTTACTTTGATGCATTTAATTATATCTCTTGATATTTATGAACTGTATATGTTCTCAATAGGCTTTAAGCCTAACACTTTTTCTCAAATGATGTGTATAACAGGTTTTCCTTAGCGATGGGTTGCCAGGGTTTTGAGAGTCGGGTTTGGTCTCGAGGCATTTTGAGATGACTAGTATTGTAACTGGGCATTTGTTAAGCCCCATTCTTTTGGTGAATTATGGATTGTCAACTCATGTAATCTTGATAGAGGTGTCTAGATTAGTTTGTTGATGAATCCTATATCTGTGCAGGTTTTGTAAAGTCTTAAGGATTGATCCCCTATATGGGAGGTTTATATCAATACGAATGTCATGTTGCCGTGTCTCCAGGTTTTAATTTTACTTTGATTTTTAGGGTGTTACAAGTTGGTATCAGAGCTCTAGTTTAAGCGAACTAGGCATGAATGTAAGATGTCTAGACTTAGACTAAGTTGATAGGCAATGATTGTGAGATTGGGTAGAACTTCTAAGATGGGTCAGTCTTAGATTCGACGGAAGTTATGTTAACCAAGCATCGTGATGATGGTAACAAGAATCCTTATGTGTTATATGTTCATAATCTCAAGTAGCTAATGTTATTATGAGGATATTTTACGTGAGTGTACTTGGTTTGCTAATGTTACGACAATTAGTAGACGTGGTGGTACGTTTCTTTAGTGCTTGTTTCAGTTAATCTCTTTCTTACCCTTTCTCGTGCTTGTGTAGCAGCCATTAATCCTTTATGGTGAACCTACATGCTTAATGTGTTTACCTGCTCTACCTTGGTATGTTGACCGTTGAAGTAGTGCGAAAGTTTCCAAGCTAGTAAGCCAAGGTATAACTGTTGTTTATAGCAATGTCTCTTTGGGACGGTAGTAAGTGCGAGGAACGCATTTAGCTAATCATCTTGAGTCAGATTCATTGGTCGAATTAGAACTATAAGCTTGTTAGATCGATTCTATTCCGAGGAGAATTGTAAGTTAATTTATGGGATTGTTGCCCTAAGATGCTTGAGGCATCCAGATGATTATAGTACGTCGGGATGTTGAGAAGCGTAGTATTAAGAGGTGAGTGTCGACCGAATTCATGCACTAAATTTATGTCTAAAATAAGGTTGCATAAATTGCTTTTCATGATCGCCAAACATAAAGTGATTTACCTTGTAACGCTTTGGCAAAACATTTAGCACCCATCAGATTTTTTTAAACTGTGAGCATAAGCATACTTAAAATGGTTTTGTTGCACCTGATTACAAATTGTTATCAAAACTCTCTTTATTCACGTCTTGTATTTAACGCTATTTACGGATGTTGTAATATCCGTGTTTTAATGCTTTTTGAGTTAGTGGGCAAGTAGATGTGTTTTGGACCCTGACGTTGGATCTCTTCCATGTATGTCAAAGGTTTTAAAGGAAAAGTTATTCCCATGCTTTGAGTCGGAGTTTCTTAGAAATTTTAGTTTGTGTGAGTTTTGTTGAATTGCATGGAGTATTGTTTTACGGATTCTTTTAACGCGTTCGTATATTTTAAGATGCGTAGGTTTAATTTTAAATTGTGTGCAATTTATGAGTTCTTTGGGAGTCGTGTCTCACCAGAATCTGATCTGAATGGTCAACTTATCTTATGTTGAAAAATATAAATTTTGACACCACTTGATTTTAGCGTTAATGAGTTTATGAAAATCCAGTGGGATTATGGTGTCTCATCTTACGACTTTTGCGTCGCGTAAATTATTCTGGGAGGCATGTGCATGTGCATCATTGTGTGCGTTAATTTCGGGGTTTTGTTATCAAATGTCAGTTGTCGTGTACTATGTGCATTGGATTTAAGTATAACGTTGGTGTGAATGATGGCATAAACGATTTATGTTATTTTTAAAACAGGTCTTTCGTTCTAATTGTATTTCCATCATTAATTCTTACTGTTAAAATTTCCGCAAAGCATTTAGCAAGTTAACGGTATTTTGTCGTTGTAGTTTCTATTATGGTCAAATGTGTTTATCTTTACAACGTGAAGCTTTAAACTCGATTTGAAATTTTATCTGCATCCCCGTTATTTTACCGCCCTTTGGGGAATGAATCGTTGCATATGAGGTGAGCTGAAAATTCTTTTGCTGCAACGTCTTGTCGTTATAGAGGAAGAATTTTAAAGATAAAATTGTGATTTTCCCCTTGGGAGTTGTACAAACAATTGTTGCACGTGTTGAGATGCAAGAGCCTATTTTCACGTTTATAGTCTAAATTGTTGCGTATGTTTTACTCGGTACTTCTCAAGGTGTTAGTATTTTGATAAGTTTTCGTATTCAGTAACTTGGATTATTTTAACATCATAAATTGCTCATGTTGAGCTTGAATATATCAACAAGTAAATAGCGTGATTTATGTATTTTGGGTGATTTTGTACACGTAAAATCTATATTATGATTTAAGCATCTTTGATGATTTTGTGCAAGCAAAGTTTATTTCTTGACATATACATCTTAGTATAATTGCATTCATAAACCTTTGGAAAATCTTTGGTCCCAATACGTGTGAGTTTTGAGAAATCATGTCTTTATGGTGTGTGTTTTCATAAGCATTGTTTAAAGACATTTCATAATTTGGGGAACGTTAAATGTCGGTTAAATGTGTGTTAAGGTTTACGAAGGCTTTCGTTGGAGATTTACGTAAAATGTTGGGCCTTTGGCTCGGTTCTGACTAAATGAGTCGTGTGGACATTTTTCCGGATTTATAACCGTAATGAAAGATTTTAGTATGATGGCATTTATTCGGGTCTTTGTTAAGTTGCATGTTTTGAGTGTTTTGGTCATTCATTTGGAGTCATGTAATGTTAGACGGTGTTGTAATGGATCCATAGACAGTCTGTTTGTTTTGTAAAGGACTGAGGTTTTGGGTTACACTTAGTGACCGCTCGGGTTGGCTAGCGAGTAAACAATAGGTGGCACGAGCCGTTGAGTTGGAACTCGTCTAGATTTGGATAGGCACCCATGTACGTAAGCCTTTGTGGTGGAACTCGAAGGAGTATGACTAAAGGCAATAAACGGTTTGAAGTTGTGATGTCTGGTATGGCATGGGAACTAAGATCGGGATACGTGGTGAAATCCAATAACATCGGGTGGCCCCATTCATTGTTCTCGCCACCCAAAATGGAAACGTTTAGAGGTCATGCGAGGAAGTTGTGTGAGCGGCCTACTTGCGTGTTCTTCTATTCTCTATGTGTACAGGTCTCTCTGTCGTAGACCCAGGGTATTTTAAACGCTAATGTCATATTTTTACCAACTTTGGTTTATGTGTGGTCGACGGTAAATGACGACTTAATATTGGGTTCTCCCCACGTATATTAAGGTTTGAATGAAATGTGTTATTCCTTCGTGTTGGTATTTAGTTTTCTTTCGTATTTTGGTCGCATGGGTATTGGTCCAAGTGTCCATGTTTTCGGACGTACGATATGGATGGTGTTACTAATATTTCATACTTCGAGTTATGAAAGTTGTGTCAATTTATAAAACATATTTGAAATGAAGTATCCGTCTTTGAAAGTGCATGACCTTGAAAAGGAGTTGTTTCCATGTTTTAAAGTTTATTATTTGAAAGGTTCTGATTTAAAGAGAAGATCATCAATTTAAATGCTTTAACTTATGTAAAACTCTTGAGCTCTCTAGGCGTTAAGCTTCACCCTTTTTATTTATCTACACGTGCATCATTTCCTGTTGGGGGTTCGGTTCTAGCAGTGCTTTGAGGAGTCGGGCCTTAGCCTTGAGCTAGAATAAGTTGTTGGTGAAGTCTTCCACAGGTTGGAGATAATGACTACGCATGGGTTTCAGTAGCGCCCGTCCTTTATAGTCCGAAATGTATAGATTGATTGTACGTATTGAGGTTAATCATTTTATTGTGGTTGTAGACGAAGTATTTTTGATGTATTTAGAAAATTTAAATAATTCGCTATTTCCAGATTTGGGGTCGGATTGGAGTTGAGTGATAGCAGAATCGATGTGAACTGATTGCCTGAAAGATGCATTGGTGCGCATTGTAAGTTTATCTGTATCGATTTTAGGAGTGGAACAGTGAAATCTGAGGATTTTGGAAGATTAGCATCGACCGTTGGCTTTGGGTTCGGAACCGTCGAGTTTCGAAATAAATTGTTCCGAGGGAAATTGAGGTCACTAATTTCCTGGAGGTAGTAATTGTTACCCAAGGTTGGGAGACAACCGTAAGCTGAAGTAAAGGTTACTTTGGAGAATTGAGTATTCGCTTGGTTAGGAGTGAAATGTGCCCAAGAAGGGTAGCTATACGGATGTCGATATTAGGATCACGTTAATGATTCTGGCTCTTGAGTTAAGGGCAATCCTCTCTGCGAACAGTGTTCCGTTGAGAAGAGTAGATTTCGAGGACGAAATCGTTCTAAGGTTGGGAGGATTGTAACACCCCGAGTTTCGTTTGGTCGATTTGCGAAGAGGAAAAGAAAGGAAATAGAGGTTTCTGCACTGTTCTGCAGGGCGCACGACTCCTTCAGAGAAAACGCACAGGTCGTGCGTATGAAATAGCGGTGAGGCAGTGGGCTTGCGCACGGGTCGTGCGCATTTCCTTCTTTGAGGGCGCATTTCCGGGTTTTATTCTTAAACCTACTGGTGAGTTCCTACTACCATTTTAAAAACTTTATACATGTCAAAACTCTTTTTTGCGAAATCCGAAGTATTTCTACGGTATGATTTCATGTTCTCTACATTTTGATATAAATGAAGTTTTGGTGATTTTCGGGGTTCCCGATCAGTATTGACTAAAATGACTGGTTCCGCCTTATTAGAAGTAAAATGATGTTTTACTTGCCCATGTTTGTGGCTTATTGAAAGAATGTATATAAACTGGTTTTATGATTATCTTTCTTACCAGCAGTTGGTCTGGAAAATGGCATTTTGAAATATAAATGTGTTGAAAGCTGTTTATCAAGCTTTAAAATGGTCACATGAAATATTGTGACAATTCATGACTATACTAGTGGATCCCTAGGTATCGAGTCGGCTTATTGTTGGGATGTTTGTACCCCTTCTGTTGTAATTAGATACATTTGATCTTCGGGGGCACTTAGTACGGTTATGTGAGACCGGTTACTAGCCATGGGTCAAATGTAGTCTAACGAAAGAGTATGATTGGTTCCTTGGGGGCCTCCCTCACATTGTAGTACGGACCGAAGCGTTCGTGGCCATGGTTCCATGTATTTAGCTCATAACTCGGATTTGTGGCTTACTTTGTGTTCCACTATAATCCTTGGTAAATCGGGTAATCCCCGTAATCGGAAGATGTGTTTTGGACCGGTTGTCCGTGTATTTTCAAAGAACTGTATTTGCATAACTAAACCTTTGGAAGGATTTACTTTGATGCATTTAATTATATCTCTTGAGATTTATGAACTATATGTTCTCAATAGGCTTTAAGCCTAACACTTTTTCTCAAATGATGTGTATAACAGGTTTTCCTTAGCGATGGGTTGCCAGGGTTTTGAGAGACGGGTTTGGTCTCGAGGCATTTTGAGATGACTAGTATTGTAACTGGGCATTTGTTAAGCCCCATTCTTTTGGTGAATTATGGATTGTCAACTGATGTAATCTTGATAGAGGTGTCTATATTAGTTTGTTGATGAATCCTATATCTGTGCAGGTTTTGTTAAGTCTTAAGGATTGATCCCCTATATGGGAGGTTTATATCAATACGAATGTCATGTTGTCGTGTCTCCAGGTTTTAATTTTACTCTGATTTTTAGGGTGTTACAAGAAGACCTGAAAATTAGTGTCAATTTTTTTTAATCTTGAATCCAAAAAGGGAGATTGTTGAGTCAAATATTGTATTCAAGATTAAAAAGGGTCAAAATTGTATTTTTTATAAAGTCAAGTATGTTTGACTTGTCTTATGTTGTAAGGTCAACAATAGTTGACTGGTATAAATACCTTTGTGTCTTTAGAAACTTGTAAGCACGCACACATTTGAGAGTAAGATACTTGTGATTTAGAAAGAGAAATTCTTGTATCCAGAGAGTATACTGTGAGAGTTGTTTGTAATCAATCTTATCAAATACAAATGACTTCTGATTATAGTGTGTGTTGTTTAAATTTGTTTTGAGAGCTTGAAACTGGAGCTTACAAAAATGTATAAGTAGGTGCTTGGGATGGAAGGTCATGAGAGAAAATGACATGAGAGATAGGATCGGTTGAATTCTCAGATATGATAAGCTGAAGATTCGGTTCGGCAGGTGATAAAGAGGATGGGTTTTTAGTTTGAGGAGTATTATCAGCCAAAAAGGGAACAAAAGGCCGGTTTGTCGAAGGCTGATTTTGAGAAACTTCCCCTACACAAGACGTTATCCATTCATTTAATTCATTGTCATCACAAGTGAGAGAAGATGATTTGTGATCATCAAATTTCACATGTGACTCATCAATGCATTTCCTTCTAAGGTTATAAACTTGGTAGGCTTTAGAAGTGAGAGAGTAGCCTAAGAAGATCCCTTCATCAACCTTAGGATGAAACTTCCCAAGGTTTTCTCGGTCATTAAGGACGAAGCAGACACAACCAAAAACATGAAGAAAACCTATGTTTGGTTTTTGTCCATAGAAGAATTCGTATGGAGTTTTGTTATGTCTCTTCACAATACCGATTTTGGGTGAAGCAAGCAGTGTTAATAGCTTCAGCCTAAAAATAGGTAGGTAGATTGGATTCACTTAGCATAGAGCGAGCTGCCTCACATAGAGTTCTATTCTTTCTTTCCACAACACCATTCTGTTGTGGGGTTCTAACTGATGAGAAGTTTTGAGAAATTCCTTTGTCATTGAAAAAGGCTCCAAGGTAGCATTTCTAAACTCAGTGCCATTGTCACTTCTGACAGATCGTACAAGCTGACCATTAAGCACTTTAGATTTTTTGATGAAGTGGATGATTTCTTCAGTAGTGTCACTTTTGTACCTGAGAAATGATACCCAAGTATAACGTGTAAATTCAACAACTATCACAAGAATGTACCTTCTTCCTCCAAGACTAGGAGTGCAACTGGTCCACACAGATCCATATGTAGCATTTGAAGATGAGTGGAGATAGAAAAGCATTGCATGGTTTTGAAGGAGGATTTTGTCAGCTTGCCCTACTCACAGATTGCACATAGCTTCTCTTTAACAAAGGATAGTTTTGGCATTCCAACAACAAGGTCTTTGTTGGAGAGAGCATTCAACGTCTTGAAGTTGAGATGAGAAAGACGTTTATGCCAGAGCCACGCAAAAGCTTGCGAGTTACACACTTAGAAAAAATTTCATAAACTAAAATGCGCTAAACGTAAACACGCAAGATTTACTTCTTGCGAGTTTTGGACTTAGAATATTTTGACAAAACCCACTTCTCGCTAAACACAAACGCGTAGACAACTTGATTCTTGCAAATCCTACTTCGCGTACAAGGAAGATAATGAACAGTACAAACTTGCACCTAGTGATGTGCGAGTTTCTTTTTCACGCACACAACTGTTTGCGAGTTCTTCAATTCAAATACCAAATCAAGGTCTCTGCGAGTTCTTGAGGTTTGCGAGTTGAACACTTGTGCGAGTTCTTCCTCTGCGAGTTCTTCAGATCATGCGAGTTTGTGACTTGTACAGTTCCAAAACTTAATCTTTCAATCTGATTCGATTCAAATCATCTTCAATTGGCTTGAAATTGTGAACAAATGTTTAGAAACAGATTTCGAACAAGATACTAGCAAACAATTACAACTAAAAACACTAAAAATTACACTTTGATTCTAATAGAGTACATATGACTATTTCGAACAAAAATTCAAGAAAATTTCAAAAATTCACCATGATCTTTGAAGTAGATGCTTCCTTCAACAGATTTGACCCATGTTGATAATGTACACATTATCCTTTTTAATGTCAGATAGGATGATGTGAAATTTTTTATTTGTGATGAGACAGTCATTAGTTCTGAAGATAACAAAGTAACCTAAATCACATAGCTGACTGATGCTTAGAAGATTGTGCATCAGTCCTTCCACATTGGCAACCTTGTTGAAGGTAATGGAACCATTTTAGAGAGTTCCATAACCTCTGGTGGAACCTTTGGAGTTATTATCAAAAGTTATAGTGGGTCCCTTTTCTGTCACATAGTCAACTAGGAGAGATTTATTTCTGGTCATATGCCTTGAACATCCACTGTCAAGACCATGTTTGTTGATGTTCAAAAACCTGCGATCACAAAGAAATCATTCATTTGGTACCCATTTTGAAGTGGGTCCTTTAGGGTTAGAAGAAGAAGATGAAGAGTCATTCAGATTCTTTCTTTCAATCCACTCTTTGGGACAGTCCTTTGCAAGATGAAAGGTGTCCCCACAATTATAACATTTTCTATAAATAAACAACTTTTTGGACTTTTGACTCAACTACTTGTCTTACCCTTTAAGGTTGATCTTGAGGGATTTAGAGGATGAAGGTGGAGGACTAGACATGGGTCCGAGAAGCCCTTTTTCAGAAGAAGGAAGAGGAAAATTTGAGGTGCCCTTGGATTTAGATTTCTTCAAGCTCACAGAACTGGGAATGAACTTGGTAGAAGGTGCATGAGGTTTACCTTTGGAGGATGGGGGCATCTTTCTTTTCAAAGGCAAGTCAGAGACTACTAACTTTCCTTTGTCAAGATTTGAAGGTTTTTTAGAGGAAGAATGAGAGTTCTTCTTTGAGAAGTTTGAAGGTTTAGAAGAAGAAGAAGTAGCTTCATCAAGTTTTAATGATTTAAGAAGATTATTAATAGGTTTAACAAGGTCATTTGAACCTTGATCTTCTTCAGGTTGAGGTTTAGGTTCAGATTGTTTGGCCTTGATAAAAACACCGAATTTCAAGGAATCATGAAAATCCAGAGAATTAATAGAGTGAGAGTCTTCAGAGTCAGACTCGTTATAATCAGGAGAGAAAGATGGGTGTTTTGAAGAAGAGGAGGGTATATGAGTAAAAGAAAAGTCAACATCCATTTTTCCAAACCAAGGCCTGTTTTATCATCACATGTCATTTGGTCTTGAAAAATTCTCTCAAGTTTTTTTTGAAGAGTTAGTCCATTTACTAACAATTTCTTGCTCTTTTTTAAGACGTTTAAACATCTTTTTTTTCTCCTTAGCAAGAATGTAGTTAATGGTTTTTGAGTCCTCTAGCTGAGCCTTGATTTTATCAAAGTGTTTTAGCTGAGATAGACATACTTTGTTAGATCAGAATTGTATTCAAGATTAAAATAGAGGGTCTAGTTTGTAAATGTTGTATAGTTTGAGGGTTTGAGTTATAAGGTCAACTAATGTTGACTTAGTATAAATAATGGGTCTCTTTGTAATCTGGTACATATGAACACGCAGAAGATTGGTGAGAATTCGCACACCTTGAAACACACATATATGTGAGATCTGTGGCACATTGTTAGATCTGTGACTATATTGTAATTGTGTGTTTTAATCAATAAACATGTTTTTGTGTCAATCTATGATGATTATATGCTAGTAATTGGGAATTAACATTTGGTATCAGAGCCTGATCAGAAAAGAAGAAAAACCGATTTTTTTTCAAAAAAAAGTAACTGTTCCATTGAAATCAAGTTTTTGATTTAATGATGATTTGGTTGTGAAATTGAGTTCACAGTGATCGCATAGTGAAGTGGAACATTTCTTGTTTGGAATGGTTAATCAAATAACCAACAGATTGTGAGAATTAGATCGATTTTATCAATTTCAAGATAATGTTCATCGAGGAGTGTCAAGATTCGATTTCCACAACTATGGTTGTTCTTGATGAAATTCACTTCACTGGATTGTTTTCGATGATAAAGTGATCAAGAATTTAAAGTTTCAGAGTCAAATATTAATTTTTGGGTGGAAATCAGAAGGGTTTTATGAAAAAATGTTCAAGATCTAAAGAATTCGCACAACAGATGAAGAACTCGCAGCGTCAAGGAATTCGCAGATCAGTTGTTCCTAGTGTTCTTAAGGAAAGAATTCGCACATCACAGAGAAGTTAAGGAAGGAATTCGCACAAGAGTATGAACGAAAAGCTAGGAATTCGTACAAGAGACACGTACAAATTGTGTAGAATTCGCATCTGAGAGACAAACGAATTTCAAAGAATTCGCATAAGCCTTCATGCGAAAATCTCAGAACTCGCACATACTTATATGCGAAAAGCTCAAATTTCGTATCCTTTTTATATCCTTTTATGCGAATTGTGTGTTGTAAGTGATATGCGAGTTCTGTGAGACATACAAATTATATACTTACGAATTCTTGCTTGTGAGTGCTATGCGAATTGTACATGCGAATTGTCCTTTGTGACTGTCATACGAATTCATACATACGAATTCTGTACTTGTGATATTTTTTGTGATTTTTACTGTTGATTTTTCTGATTTTCTGATTAAAAGATCAATTCTAGCTAATTTTTTGTGTTGTGCAGATTGTCAAAATGCCATTTATTGATGAGAAGGGAAATATTGTGCTTATTAACAAAGATTATATATGGTTATATAAGCCAGAAATTCCAAATGTTGAAGCAGAGAACAAGGATTTGAAGATTCATAACTCATTTCTTCAAGGTCAAATCAATAAACTAAAAGATGATAAAGATATAAAGAAAGATTTTATTTGCTCAGACTATGTAGCTAACTCCAAAATTGATTTTTGCAGGAACTATTGACTCAAAAGAGAAGGAGATCTCAAATCTACAAGCAAAACTGAAAAGATCTGAAAGTCTTAATTCTAGCTCAAGCTGGTCCAAGAAGGACTCAATGCAAAGAGAGCTAGATGAATTGAGAAGAATAGCAACCATCTCTAGTGAAACTTGTGAAGGGATAAGAAAGATAAATTCTCAAATCTTTGCTAAAAGAGATAAGTTGAAAGACAAAGTATTCAGTCTGGAAGTTGAAATAAACATGCTGAAAGAGAAAGCATTCCAAGAGAATGAAATTTCAAAAGATCAAGATGAGATGAAGAAGAGTGAGAAGAAGAGAAAGGAGATTGAAAAAGATAATGCTGAGCTTCAGAAGAAGATGAATGAACTGAAAGAAAATATCTCTCAAGATGAAAAGAAGATTGAAAGAGAAAGAAAAGAATTTGCTAAGAAGTTTTCTGAATTTTCCAGAAAAGCTTTTGAAGAAAAGAAATCAGTGGAGCTTAAATGTGTAAAGCTTTCTCAACAAATTTCAGACTTCGAGAAAGTAATCATCTTGGAAAGAGATAAATTTGAGAAAAAGAAGAAGAAAGTTGAACAGAAAAATGTTGGTGTATTCAAGGAGATTTTGAACAGAGAAATAATGTTGAAAAAGATTTTGAAGAAGAAAGAAGAGTGTTTGAGACTGAGATAGAGAAGCTGAACAAGAAATTATCTGAGTTGTCAACAAACATCTTGAAGGAGAAGAATGCAAAATCTGAGTTGCATAAGAAGTTTGATCTGATGTCAAAGGAAATAAACTGTTTGTCTTCAAAGATAAAAGAACTTGAATAGATCATGTTCAAGGTGAAGATGACTGAGTCAAAGACTCCAGAATCAGTTGTCCAATGACCAAGAGATGATCAAGCTGATTTAGAATGCTCATTCAAAACAGCTTCAAGTTTACGTTTTACAAATGTTTCTAATAATCCTTTGTTTGATTCTGATGATAGTCATACTTCTAAATCTAAAGATCAGATTCGTCCTTCTAACCTTTTCTCTGATAAACATGTTGATGGTTCAGGTAACATTAAGAAGAACATGTCTCAAAAGAAAAGATTTTGGAGAAGAATAGATGAGAAAGAAAAGTGGGTGTGGATAGTGAAAGGTTCCTCGGAGGAGAAGAAGGAACATAAATCATTTGAGCATGCATCTAAAGCTAAAAGGAACAGTACTTCTAAACGTAAAACTTTTGGCAAACCTGATCTGATTTACACTATCAATCAATTGATCAGGTTAGCACAAAAGAAAATTAGTTGTTCCTATTGTGGTTCAAATGATTTTGTAAACAAAGATTATGAAAATAGCTGGCATGGTTCTTATTATATCTTTCCTACTAAAACTGCAACTAACAAATCAGGACCCAAATACCAATGGGTACCAAAAGTTGAATCTGTGTTGCAGGCACCCAAGGTTTAAGGGGGAGAAAGAACTATGGCTCTTGGATAAAACAGTTCAAGGCTCGTTCCTCAATGTTTCAGGACTATGGCTTCTGATTATATCAAATCAGGATCCGTTCTTCATTGGTAAAACTAAACATTACTATTTTCACCGGAGAATATGTAATATTGGTTTCTGAATATTTTAGTTCAGAACCCGATCTCAAATGTTTTTTTTTCTTCTGAAGGATGTTTACACGTTTAAATCTTTTCAAGAAGTTTTTTATTTGAGGGGGAGTTACTGATATTTACATTGCTATATCTTTTAGGGGGAGGAGATATAAGAACTTTATTAGACTTTGATTGTTATATTTTTCTGATGACTTGAATTTTTACACATATTGAGGGAAGAATATCTGAGGTTTTGTCAAGGAAGCTTAAATGAAAATATTCATTTTAAGGGGGAGTTAAGGTTTTATACTTAAGGTATATTTTTTTGAACCTTAAACTCTATCACTTGTTGAAAGAAGGACAACTTTCACTTGTGAAAAATGATTTTCTTAAATGTTCAAACCACTTCGGGTTCTCAAATGTTTTATGAATTTCGAAGTGCGATCTTAAATGATTTTCAGATGGATATTTTGATGATTAACTGACCGTGTGTTTCCAAAAGATCAATACTTGTGTATTATCTTGTCTATATACTGTCAAGTATTCTTACACACACTGGTTCAGTACATTTATTGACTTTGTTATTACCATGTATCAAATGATAAATCTTTCTATGGTAATACTTCGTCATTTGTTATTCTACTTTGTTTGAGATCATACATCATTTCTTACTATACATGTGCTTTCATTGTTAACATGTTTATATTTTGTTCATATAAACATCTTACCTCTTTGATATCCCTTATTATAATTCTCCATGAAATATTTGACCTGATTTTAATCATTGTCAGATTCTCAAAACATTTCTATTCTTTCATGATTATTCATTCATACAATGTTTTGAGAAATCTTAAATGCTTAACATGCTCAAATTTCATCTACTTTTTTATGAGCATACATATACTGACAAATGATTTCTTGTGCTTAAATGTCAAGAAAATCATTGAGCAACACATTTTTCTAGGACAATACATGGGATTCAGTGTGAGAGCTTAACAGATTTCCATGGATTCACGTCAACCAGTGTTTCCTACCCCGGAAGTAATCCTACGAGTGATTGAGAGGAGAGGGGTCATAAAGACTTGAGTGTTGGTGTGTGATGAGATAAAATGGAAAAGAGAGTTTGGTTAGAAGTGAGCTTAAAAGATTCAAAGAAATAGGGTGTGAGAACAGAGTAAAAGAATATCAGACTCTGCACCAAATTCTTTCTGAGCCGGACAGCCACACAATCTGATTGGTTCACATTATTTGGTGACCATCATTGAAATAGGCAGTGAGCCCATGCCAACTCTTGCATAAAAACCCCACCCTGCTACTCATTCTTTTCTCAAAAAGAGAATGTTCCACATTTTCTTGGGAAGCAGCTCATAATCTATCTGATCTTCATTTGGAAGTTTCGGATATTGAAAAAGAAGGAACGTTGACCCACCTTCGACCCTTTATCATGCACGTTGAGTCTATGTATAACTATTGTTGTCTCAATGGTTTGCATACTTTTGAGCCTTAAAAGCAATCATTATGCTAATTCTTTCATAACACAAGCACGAGCACACAGAAAATTCGTTTTTCTATCAGAATATTCATAGAAAATACCTTGTGTTTTTCGATGATTGGATGGAAGTCCTAGGGAGTGAACATCATCTCAAGCTCCTTACTGTTTCATTTGTTGATTCAGGGTTACAACTCATAATTTGTCTGAATTTGAAAAGATTTGGATAAATACATTTTATGAATTGACGGCTCATTATCATATCAGAGGGAGATTATTCATGAATATTGTGCTTATACTGTTTCTATGGGGGAGAAAGTTCAAAGACAGAACTGCCTTGAAAGTTTTGATGATTCTGATTCTCAAAATTCATCAAAAAGGGGGAGAAAGTTCAAAGTTCAAGTCAGTTATCAAGTTAAGTTTGAAAGAAGTCAAAACATGCAAAAGTTGAGAAAAAAGGAAAAAAAAATTGAGATTTTAAAGCCAGATCAATTTCAAAGCAGAAAGTACAAGAATGAAAGAAAGGTCAGATGATTGATTGACTCAAAGAAAGAGAGAGATAATTCTGAAAGCTGAAAGTTGTATCAAAAGCAAAATCCAAAGACTGACAAAAGTGACAAAGTTTTGAAGATAGTCAAAGTTTTGAAGATTTCAATGGTTGTGAAGAAAGTGTTAAAGTTGTTGGAAAAGTCAAAGGGGGAGATTTACTTTAGATGTTCAAGATGTTAAAGTTCGTACAAAGTGTTTCTCAAAGATTTCAAGTTTCAAAGCTGAAAAGTTTGTTTGCTGAAGGTCATGTTATGAAGATAAGAAGACCTGGAGATAAATGTCAATTTCTTTTTTTAATCTTGAATCCAAATGGGGAGATTGTTAGATTAGAATTGTATTCAAGATTAAAATAGACGGTCTAGTTTGTAAATGTTGTATAGTTTGAGGGTTTGAGTTGTAAAGTCAACTAATGTTGACTTAGTATAAATAGTGGGTCTCTTTGTAATCTGGTACATACGAACACGCAGAAGATTGGTGAGAGTTCTCACACCTTGAAACACACACATACGTGAGATCTGTGGCATATTGTTAGATCTGTGACTATATTGTAATTGTGTGGTTTAATCAATAAACATGTTTTTGTGTCAATCTGTGATGATTATATGCTAGTAATTGGGAATTAACAGACTTGAAGTTGAGAAGAGAGGGATTTGACTTGTGCATTTGCCTTCCTTTTTGCATCTTTATCATTATAAAAATCGACAGTCAAGGAGTCAAAAGCCTCAACTTTTTCGGCATCAGTGAGAGTATGGAAAGGGTGTACCTGAGAAGAAGAGGATGAGCACTCAGTAGAAACCAAAGCAACTGTCATGTCGATATCCTTGTTTTCGGCCATATCATCAAGCTTGGCCATAAGACACTTGCTTGAGATCCCCTTTTCACTCTCTGAAGTAGGTTCATCGGCCCAGTCAAGAGATTCGGCTACCAGACCATTTCCTCGTCGGTGAGCATTTTCATTTCTTTCTTTCTCTCTTTTGTACTTGGCTTTGTACTTTTCGGCCCAATCAGTGCTCTCTTTGAAAGAAGAAGAGGATTTTCGGGAGTGAGATCGACTAGAAAAATCAGATCTCATTCTCCTCATTTTTGAAGAGTTTTGATTAGAGGAGTTAGATCTAGATTTACCATAGGGGTTGTTCCTGCACTCAGAAGCAAAGTGACATTTATTGCCAGATGCATAACACTCCTCATTTGTTTTGTTAGAAAGTTTTTGGAGGAGAAGGAGGATTTTCGGCTAGATTTAAACCTGTTAGAAGGAATTTTTTTGTATTTGGAGAAGTTAGCAAGCATACCCATTTCTTCCGTCATCTGATCAATCGAAGTTTCCTCACCTTCATAATCAGCCTCACTGAGATAGGCCTCCGAACAGTGAGAAGAATCTTCATGGCTTTCATGATCAGATTCATCAGAAGGATAAGTAATCCTACGAATGCACATAGACTTTTTGGAGGAATCACTGATAAAAGCCATAGAAGGGCTCTTTATCTCTTTGATGATTGTTTTCCTTTGGATCCTAGTTTGCTCGTAGTTGAACAGTGATCCATAGAGAACAGTAAGAGGAAGATTATCAAGGTCATTGGTCGTCTTGATACACGTAGAGATGTTTTCCCAAAAATCAGGAAGACCATCCATAAATTTGCACAAGACTTCCTCGTTATCATATATTCTTCCTAGAAGTTTGAGATCTTTGAGAATACTGTTGAAACGATTATAGTAGTCAGAAAGAGATTCTCCTTTTTCATGGGAGAAGAGTTCATATTTTTTTACAAGTGAAATCTTTTTACTCTTTTTGACTTCATCAGTTCCTTCATACAGAACACACAGAGTGGTCCACATTTCCTTAGTGGTAGAAAGATTCACTAAAGAGTTGTAGCCTCATCGGGAAGGGAAAGACCAATAATTGCTCTGACTCTAGTATCAACGGAGATAAGAGGTTTGTCGTTGTCATTGTACTTTTTGGGGTCTTTGGTGATATACATGCCCGTAGCAGCAGTTCTTTCCTCGCCCGAAGAGTCCTCAGAATCACTCACAGTAGTACTTTTTTCTTTAGAATCAGTTCGAGTCTTTTTAAAATGAGACCAGGCTCTAGGGACCATGGGTCCCTTACGAAGAACAGTGATAAAACGACTATCAACACCTTCCAAGAACAACATCATCCGACTTTTCAATAGAGAAAAGTTGTTCGAGTTGAACTTAGGAGGCTTGGCTATAGAGCCATTGTCATAGGAGGAATTTTGAGAGGAAGACTCAACCTTTGTAGAAGAGGATGATGCCATGAAAAATCTAGTTTATTAAATTAAACTAACCTACTCGGATACCACTTGTTGGTCCCAAAGTAAAGAAAAAAGTAAAACACGTATTGTAGAAAAGGGGGTTGAATACAATACACAAAATTTCACTTAATTTTAATTATTTTATTGATATCACTATCAAGAATTACACATATAAAACTTTTAAAGATTGTTGCAAAAAGAACAAATGAACTATTCTAACAATCTTTTCACAAAGTAAAACTAGAACACAACTTTGAAAGCACATAGTTTAAAAGCTACGAGGATGAGAAAATGAGGCTACCAACTTTCTTGAGTGCACTAAGTTCTCTTGTAAAAGTGTGGCTTGCATGGAGGATAACTTCACCTTTATATACTACCTTATGCATTGAATGCAAAAGGCACTTGTCAAACTGAGATTGGATCCTTGAGATTTTCTTCAATAAAATATAAGATACTTGAAATGACTTATCAAGATACAAAGAAGACCTTTGTACCTTGATATGACAATATCTTAATAAAATATATCTTATAAAAATATTTTTGAGATCTTTTGGAGAAGGTCTCCATCAATTCAGAACTTTTGTGAATATCCTCTGTACAATAGAAGGTTCCATTCCTTTTGACATGAAGATGTTGGAGAAAGGGGTATAGTCAAATCATGATGATTTGACCATTAAAGAAACTAGCCGAACTATGTCTTTATTCGACAAGGGGGAGTATGTCGAATACAGAGGGATCGGCAGGAAGAAAGCCTGCCGACCAAACTTGTCCAAGCCGGCAGGTGTATAGTTTGCCGAAGAAAGAGCATGTCTTCGGCAGAGGTAGCTTAGTTACTATGAAGTTTGTCTTGATCCGCATCAGTGGGCTCACTTTCTTTTGAATTCGGTTGGTCTTTGATTTCATCGATCTTTTGAAGCACAAACTAAGCTATTACAAAGAACCTTAAAATAAACTAAGTATGGAAATGTACATCATCTTACAGATAAGAAATAACAAACCGAAGGGGAGGTCAAATAACAAACCGAAGGGGAGGTCATCTTCAAATCCTTGATGACTCAATGGAATCAAATGAGTCAATAAAAGTCGTAAGGATTGCACCGTGATGAAAAAATAATGAAAAGAATGAATTTTCACTCTCAGACCTTGATGTAGTTCTCATTAGCTGAGCTATCGGAATATCATTATAAAATGATGGAATCCTTCTATGCCTATTATCATACATATAGGCCAACCACTTGTGCCCAACAAAACCAAACTCAACCACTAAAGAGGTCCATCTCTCTTCAAATTGAATAGCATCAATGTGTTCATTCCAAATAAGACCATGAAAAAGTTTCTTGAAATCAATATTTGAAACAACATCAGAAGAAATTTGAAAACAAATTAGTAATAAAATAATTATAATACATACTAAAAGATTCAGAATGCATAGAAAATAAATAAAAAAAATGAATTACCTTTAAAGACAACTTTGTACTAATGTGCCACATACAAAACTTGTGCCTTGACTCTGTAAAAACCTCAACAACAGTTTGCTTAATAGCAGGACATTGATCAGTTACCACCAACTTTGGTTGCCTCCCAAATGTTTTCAAGAAAGAAAGAAGCAACCATTTTTAGCCCTCAATATTTTCTCCATCAAGAAGACCAGTACCAAGAGTTACACAATTCTTATGATTGTCAATTCCTGTGAATGGGACAATACCATACAGTACCCAAAACACATATCATTATTCATTAATACAAGAAATTATGAAAAAAACAAGAAATAAAACAAGAAATAAAAGAAAAAATATATATGAACACTTACTTATTTGTTCGAAAAGTTGAATGAAACAATGTCACCAAACTTCTCAAAGTTGCATTTAGCTGTCTCATCCGCCCAAAAAACATAATTCAATACACCATTATCAAATTTATATTCAAACGAATAGTTTGGCACATACAACTTCCTATTATTCATTTTCATAACAAATAAATTTGTGTCGGTATCCCCAATGAAACAATTACGATCCTGTTGAATTTTTTATACTCAACCTTAGTGCCACCTACCATTTCATACCTCAAAACAATCGTCGAATATGCATTTTTTTTCCCAGAAAATAGTCTAATATCAAATCCCACTTTAAAAGCTTACTTCTTATACATTTCAATACCTTTCTCCAATGAATCAAAAAAAAATTCAACAATAAGCTTCAAATCATTATCTACAACAGCAATCCAAAATTTCAATCCATCACTACCCTCAATTCAAATACTTGACTGCCACTCTTGACCTCCACTATAAATTTGATCTACACGATAGATTGTTGACATCAATTTTACAATTATAAAACATATATATATATATCATACCGTAACATTCATATTCAGAATGCATAACAAAGTCAATAATAAAATTCAGAATGCATAAAGAGATATAATTACAAATATACTAAATACATGAAAAAACAAAGTTGATATACAAACTTTATTCGACATGGATAAGATGTTGATAGATATACTTTATTCATGTTGAATAAATTATATATATTAACATGAATAAAGATGTTGACAGATATACTTTATTCATCATGAATAAAGTATATCTATCAATAAATGAATGTTATTCAACATGAATAAAGAAAAATGATGAATGAAAAATATCTCAAATAATCTAATAAAAATTATTATAAAATATATTCAAAATGAATAGTAAATACAAACACATTCTATAAAAATTAGAACAAGAATATAAAGATCATTCATAAACAAGATCCAAAAAATATAAATAATTTAAAGATAAATAAGAACTTTACTATCAATGTAACACCCTGAATTTTGGGATTGGGTGAGAAGTTGACTTTTACCCAAAGTTCAAGGGGGCAAAGTGTAACTTGGGTTATATATATAGAAATCAAATCTGAGATATTTCTGATATCTCATTTGATCTGATCTCATATCAAAGAAGCCAGAGAGAAAGAAGAGAAGGAGAAAGAGCAGTGAAAAGTGATCGACTGATTCGGACAATCGAGGTACGAATCTAGCTTAATGCTTTGATCTAAACGCTTTTAGCCGCGTAGAATCTCGTTGTGAAGGTTTTGAACCGTTCCATTTTGAGATCTGAGTATTTCTCATTTGGATCTGGGTTGAATCTGGGTTCTGCATCGTACTGTTCTTGATGAACAAGACGATCGGATGGGCAAAGGACCGATGGTCGTTCGACCGGTAGTCCTTTGACCCGATGAGCGTTCGACCGAATGAGTGAAGGACCGGACGAATGCTTTCGACCGGTGCCCTTCGACCGGAGATGGTTCGACCGGGGGGTTGTGCCCGACCGGAGGTCGTTCGACCGGAGGTTGTTCGACCGATGTTGTTGTAGACCGGAGTTGTCCTTTGACCGGTTTAGGTTCTGTTAAGTTGTTAGCTTCTGTGTCTTTGAGTCTTATTCAAGTAACGAGAGGTTTATCTGTATTTCGACTTACCGATTCTTTCGGTGTTATCATAGGTAGCGCTCGTTAAGAAGAAGGAAACAGAGGTGAGTTCCTACTATCATTTTAAACGGTATACATATCAAAAGTTACCTTTTTGATCTCATCTTATTTTAAACGTAAAATGATGTTTTACCTGTGCGTTTATGCGAAAGAAATATCCAAAGGAACTTCTTTTAAATGGTTTTCATTCTTACCAGAAGTTGAACTGGGAATAGCATTTTGTTTATAAAAATGTGTTTGTAACCATATGTTTATTTATGGTTGGTCACATATGTTGTTGTGACGAGTCCTTACCATTACTAGTGGATCCCTAGGTTTTGGAGTAGACTGTTTTGTTGGGATGTTACATTCCCCAAATTTGTAGCTATGGATCACATGTTCCTCGGGGGCAACTTGGTACGGTTATGTGAGGCCGGATACTAGCCATGGTTCATGGTAATCCTAGCGAAGGAGTATACCTTGGTTTTGCGCTTGGGGCTTGATCTCACGTTGAAGCACGGACTTTGTGATTCGTATCCGCGGATTCCAATTGGTTTAGCTCGTAACTCGGATTTGTGGTCTACTTTGTGTTACACCACTATCCTTGGTAAAATGGTCCTTTTATCACCGTTTAAGAGTTTTGGACTGAAGAGGCCCGGTTGTGGCGAAATGTTATCTTTACGAATTAAACCTTTATGAAAAGATTCTGTATGATACGGATGTTTATATCTTTCGAGCTTTATAAACTGTATGTTCTCACCAGGCTTTATAGTCTGACACTTTTTCTCAAATGGTATGTGTATCAGGTTTCCATTAGCGGTGGGTTGTCGGGGTTTTTGGAGAGACGAGTTTTGAGTCTCGAGGTTTTTGGGATTGATTAGTATTATTGCTGGGCATTGTTAAGTCCCATTTTTTTGATGAAATCCTTGTATAGGATTGTATAGTCTGGAGGACTGATCCTATTTATGAAAAGTTATGGTTTTACATTCGTTATATTGTCAGGTTTCCAGGTTTTAATTTACTCTGATTTTTGAGGTGTTACAATCAAAACGAAGTAATACAAAAACGGAGTGAATTTAACAAACTAAATCAGTCTATATTACACATAAACTAAGCACAAATACAGATCAATTAAACAAAATAACTTACAAATTGAATTTTCATCAGCATTCGATAGATTGGAGAAAAGAGATAAATAATCAATATCATCGTTTCTTTTCTCAAAGATCTGTAACAGAATCAATATCTTTAACAAAATCACTTCCTTGTTCAAGAAAAAGTGTCGAATTCTCAATAGAAACAGAATCCATCGAATATACTCAAAGGAAACAAATTGAGAGCTAACTTCAACAAAAAGCAATAGAATTTTAACCTAAATAGAAAAATAACAACATTTAGGAGATTGAATCGGAAAAGATCAACATAATCGATCATAAGAATATGGATAATCGATAAGAGCATAATAATCGGGATAGATCTTAGAGAAAATATGAAAGAATCGAGTTTTGTTTGTAAAATATTAATTATGCCAAAAATGTCCCTTGTAACACCCTCAATTCCGGAAATAGCAACAAATTTAAATTTTTTTAAATACATCGATAATTGATTCATCTACAATCACAACTTAAGAGTGAACCTCAATACACACATTCCATTCCATACATACAGACTATAATAAGGACGGGTGCTACTAAAACCCAATAACATTCACTATCTCCAAATTGCGGAAGACTTCACCAACTACTTACACTTGTGTAAGGCTAAGGCTCAACTCTTCATAGTACTGCTAGAACCAAAAACCCCAACTGGAAACTGATGCACATGCCGACAAATAAAAAGGGTTAGGCTTAACGCCTAGTGAGTTCAAGAGTTTTCAACATTTATAAATGAATCGTTAAAGAGGAAGAGTGCAATTAAAATCATAATCTTTCAAAATGATATGCTTTAATCATGAAAACGACTCGTTTACTAATAATTATGCATTTTAAACGAAAGATACACCAATATAATCATTGACCAAACCAAACTGTTTTAAGGGCTAAGATCCCAATATAAAACATTCTTTCATAAACTTAGATTTAACCCAAAACTTGCTCAAAATGAGAATAAAGAGAGGACTCACAATTGTATAAAACGCGGGTAAAATGTTATATCTCGAAATACCCAAAACACGGGTGGGACATGACACACAACTCATAAACCATAGATGAAAACCCATATAAATAAATATCGCCGTGAACACGGACATTAGACCCAAAACTCACGCAATCATAAAATGGGACGAAATCAAATACCGAAATGTGGGAATGACGTATTTCATTCAAGCCTTAATATACGCGGGGGAAACCCAATATTAAGACCATCATTTGCCGCCGACCCCATAAAAACCAAAGTTGAAGATACGACATTAACATTTAAAATACCCCGGATCGACGACAGGGAAACCCGTATACGTTGAGAGTAGAGAAACACACGAGCAGGCCGCCCATACAACGTACTCACATGTCATCTCAACGTTTCCATCTTGGGTGGTGAGAACACGTGAATAGAGCCACCCGTGATGTTATTGGATTTCACCACATATCCCGGAGCTAGTTCCCATGCCATACCAGACATCACAATCCTCGGACCATTTATTGCCTCTAGCCATACTCCGTCGAGTTCCACCCCAAGGACTTACGGACACAGGTGCCTATCCAATCTAGACGAGTTTTAACTCGGAGGCTCGAGCCACCTATTACCTACTCACTAGCGAACCCAAGCGGTCAACGGTCAATAACCAACCTTACCCACTTTCCCAAAACAGACAGACTTACGTGCCTATGGATCCATTACAACACTGTCTAACATTACATGACTCCAAATGAAAGACCAAAGCTCCCAAAACATGTAACTCTCAAATGACATGAAAAATGCGCCATCATACTCAAAACCCCTCAACGGTTATAATCCGGACAAATGTCCTCAAGACTCAATTTAGTCAAAACCGAACCAAAGGCCCAACAATTTACGTAAACCCCAAATGAAAGCCAGTAATAAACATTGAAACACGTTTGACCAACTATCATGCAAACACAATGACCAAAAGTATGATTAACTCAAATCTCATCATTGGTTGAGGCAAACCATTTTCTAAATGAACTCATACCCTTATATTTGCAAAATGCATCATAACACGATAATATGCATTTTCCAAAAAGGTTTATAAGATCAAATACACAAAATCACACTTACGTCAAATTAACTCCAATTATATATGTAAAATCATCAAAGAAACATTTCAACATCATTTATTTACCAAAATTCTCAAAGATCCCAAAATGGGTGTTTCACCATGTTTATAAAACTAAATATTTCAAAATAACCAAAACTTATCAGGTGATCAACAGTTAACAATTTCATGTAAAACACAAAACACTTTAAAATGAACATTTTGTCATGTACACCGTTTTCACAAATCAACTTGAACTCACCTCGCTAGATTTAGGCAAAATGTAGATTTTACCCCACTTTGAGCTCCTTTGAAGAAACTTGAATCTTCAAGGTCGAAACCTCCATAAACCTAGATACACAAATTTCACCCATAAATTATTATATTCAACTATTTAGAATCAATCCCCATACACATGACATCAAAATCTCCATTTTGGTCAAAACCCTAATTTTGATTCCAAACCTTCCAAAATCTTACAAACCGAAACTGAAGGAATCAAACACTAGAAAATCATCAATGAAGAATTTACATCACCTATTAAGGATTAGAAAAGGAGGGGATAAACTTACCACTTAGGTTTTGGTGAAAACTTAAAAAACCCCAAATTTCTTGAAGATAGAGGTGATAATGATGAGCTCTTGACCTTTGCTTCCAATCCACCATCAAATATTCTTGGATATTACCAAAAATAACAATATAACCTTGAAAAGCTCTCAAAAAAGAAACCATAGCAACTTGAATCGCCAAAAACGGAGTTGAAATGAGAGAGTTATGAAGAAATGAAGAATGAGGCTGAAAATCCGACTTTTAACAAGTCTGGTACCAGTGTGCTACAATGACATGCAACTTTGACATGTTTTTGTCATGTGTCATAGTCTCAAATGGTCCAGAAGGCTCTCCCTTGGCTGCTACTTTGCCAGTGCGACTATGACCATGTCATAGTCGTCGGGCATTGTAGCCGGACCCGTACCAAGCCCCAAAACTCGACTTTTTCTATGCCAACACTCCCGAAACTCTTAGTGACTTAAAGTAATGTTTTCCCAACATAAATCCCACCATATACAAGTTACAAAAACGTCCTGGTGACCTTTACTCACCGAAAATTACGGGGGTTACACCCCTGAAACCAGATTTGAGCATCAGCTAAAATTAAGACAAGATCAAGGGTTGTGATTTATCCTCATGTTCACAATGAAAAATGAGTTTTCATTTGAACTTTTTTTCCTCTCTCTCTCTCTCTCTCTCTCTATATATATATATATATATATATATATATATATTTATATTTATATATATAATTTGTGATAATTGTGTGATCCGATTTCAACCTTAGGTTGTTAATAATCAATGAATAATATTAATAATGTTAATTTTAGTAATTATCCATTAATTTTCAAAAAAGTTAAATTTATGGATAATATTTAAGGGTGAAGTAATTTTTTTAAATTTTGTGGATAATTTTTTGATAATTATCCTTTTTAATGGATAATATATTGGTAATTATCTTTTTTTCTCTCTCCTCTCTCCAATGAACGTTATCAGGTTCAAACGTATATCTTGTTGGGAACTGAAGAATTTACCAAGTATGGTTAATGCTGCTAGTACAAGATTACTACTGCCAGAGGACTTCAATAGTTAATACTGTTGAGTATTACTACTGCTAGTAGAATTAATATTGCTAGTCAAAGTTAGTGTTGCTTGAACAAAGTTAGTACTGCTTAGCTAGTTAGTGCTGCTTAGCTAGTTAGTGCTGCTTAGCTAGTTAGTGCTGCTAGTGGTTAGTGTTGCTTAGTAGTTAATACTGCCAACCACTTAGTGCTGCTTATAAGCTGAAGATTCGAATTAGAAGAATGACAGCTGGATATTCTGAAGATATTCATGGAAGATATACTGAAGATATTCTATTTATTGTAATTATCTTTTTGTTCAGTATATGTATAGATTTGACAGAATAGTTTTAGAATACAGATTTAATTCTAAGTTTTTGTAAAATAGAGAGAATCAACCTCAAGGCATAGATCCTAATTCTAGAGAAGTATAATTCGTCTTGAAAGAGCTTGTTCTTCAAGATTGAGGTTGAGTGTGTAATCTTGTGATTTGATAATTGAATGCAAGTTTACAAGTTGTTGATTTATATACTGTTTTGATTACTGTTACATTGAATATCAAAGTGTTATTCCGCAACTTCTTTGATATTGTTTATGAGACTTTATTCTTGTTAAGAAATCGATCCTGACATATCTCTTGTGATACACGTTGTGATACATTACCACTTTATATATGCTACAATTGTGATACCCTAAAAAAACTATATGAACTAGGGGTGAGCATCGGAAGTGGGTACCCGCCATTAGAACCAGAACCGCTTCGAAACTGCCAGTGATCTGGAACCGGAACCGATGTGATTGGTTCCGGTTCCCAAAATATGGAACCGATCGGGACCGGTTCCAGTTTCGGTTCTCATTTTTTTGGAACCGTTAAACGTTGGGTACTCAGAACCGGACCGACGTGTACCTACTTTTTTTTAATAAAATATATTTTATTTTTTTATAAAAATTTAATAAACTACCTTTTGGGAAAGCACCGTATGTAGTATTTATTAACATCAACTAATTTTAGTGACGTGAAGTGTTTTGGAAGCACCGTTTGTAGTATCTATTTGTTTTGGAAGCAACGTTTGTAATATTTATTTGTTTTGTAAACATCGTTTGTAGTATTTATTAGTTTCACGTTTATGGTACTTATTTCTTTACATTGGGATTTTTTAATATATTATTATTTACTTTTTTATAATATGAATGATAAAAAATTTAATAAAATTAGACAGCAAATACCCGGAACCGGAATCGGCGGTTCCGGGACCGATTCCCAAATAAGAAGAATCGGTGTAACTGGTTCCGGTTATGGTTCCTTCATTCCAGGAACCGTCGATTTCGGTTTCAGGAATTTTGGGCGGGTAGCCGCCTTTGCTCACCCCTACTATGAACAATATGAACATTGCTACTATGATACACTTTATGAACATTGCCATTGTGATACACTTTATGAACATTGCCACTGTGATACCATGTGATTTCATAATTTTTAACTTCAATGATACATGTTTTTTGCATATTGTGATACACCGTGATCACGGACGGATGCATAGTGTAAAGGGTGGGGGGATGGGACCCTACTAAAAAAACTCTTCTCATTTTCTTAGTTCAAAAACAATTTTTTTTAAGTTCCTACTATAAGTCCTCGTAGTAATTTTTTACTTGTGCCCTCATCATCCAAAAAAATGCCTAAAAATCAACTAAAAAGTCAAAAAAATCTTTCGAAATCAAGCAAAAAACCAGAAAAAAAACAAAAAAAAAAAACTTAAAATTCTTTCGAAATCAACCAAAAAACTTTAAAAATCTCTCGTAAAGGTGGAATTAGGCTAAAACACAACTGTGGACTTTGCGGACCTTTAATCTACCTTAAAGGTGCTCCCACTAGGCAAAAATCTTGGATCAGCCACTGACCGTAATCCTTTTTTAGTTGTGTTGGGAGAGACCCAAATTTTGTTACGGTAATCAAGAAGATTAATATTTTTAATTTTTAATTGCATGAGATAATAATGAAATTTTCTATAAATGGTAATTAATTGATTTCGTTGTTATCCGAATCCCAAAATTACTAATTCACCTGTTATTATATAAATAATAAATATTCATATTTATTTAAAAATGAGTGGCTCACATTAGATGTTATAGTTATCACAAATTAAGGAGTTCTCATTTGATTAAACCCATATATATATATATATATATATATAGGGGTTAAATCTAATAAAAACCAAAAAAAGGTTACAAACTTAAGGACTAATCTAAACCCTTGATTAGAAAAAATCAAGGGTCATTAAGAAAAAAGCTTATTTGTAATAAAGGGAAAATGTAAGGGTAGTTTTGACATTTTTCAATGATTTTTAAGGGTATAATTGAAATTATATTATATTATACACGGATTTCAAATCTAATATAAATGAAATTGTATTATTTATTAAATCCAAATACTTATTTACAAAGATTTCAAATACTCCAGTTCATTCATCGACTCACTCCAGTTCATTCATCGACTCCGTCGACTCCAGTTCAATTTCATCTCTGATAAAGATCAATCACTGGAGTTTGATTAACAATCTGTAATCAAATGGCAACTGATAATGTTCATTCACTGCCGAAGATAAGGATCAAAGGTATTGTTCATTACTAAATCTTTAACATTCAAATTTTAGGGTTTTAATAGGAAACATTGACTGGTGCAAGTTCATGTTTGATTTTCTTAAGACTAGTAAGCAGGGATGGAAGAGAGCCAGTGAATTAAGTTTCTATTCTGGGCCAATAACTTTCTTGACGGTACGTCTTATAATAATATTTATATAAAGTCATAGTCTATCAAATGGAACATTGACTTTACATTAAACATTTTCATGTAGTTGTTATATGTTGATTCCACCATATGTTCAACTCCGGATGTTGTGAGGCGACGACCTTCAATAGGGTCATGGGACACAGACCTTCTAAAGCGGCGTGAAACAGCAGAGATTGATAGAGGGGGTTTTGGACTAGGAAAAGTTGTTGAAAAACAAACAGAAGAGGATATAATGGAGGTACTTTAATTCTTGTAGATTTATAGAATTTGTTTCATGATATGGATATAACTGTACATTACATACCTTATCAAATATATTCATATAAATCATTAGTAGTTTCATGAGGTGAAATTTTCAATAGTAGTTTCATGAGGTAAAATTTTCAATAGTAGTTTCATGATGTTGTGAGGCGATGACCTTCAATAGTAGTTTCATGAGGTGAAATTTTCATTTGAATATTATAATTTTGCAGGGATACATAAATAGACTCCATGAAAAGCTATCATGGATGATTGCTGAAAAGATAACAATAGAAGCAACACTAAATGAGGCACTTTCAAAGTTTCCAGATGCAGAATACTTTGTGGAGTTCAAAGAGAAGTTAGAAAGCTTGTTCATGGACGGTCAAAAAAACATGGATGATGAGGTTGAAAGAAGTTTAAATAAGAGGACACCCGATGCTACTTGTGACAGTGGAAATGATAACGATGTCAATGCAGAAGAAGTCAGTAATCAAGCAGATAAGACTAACCCCGAGCCTCCAAAAGAGTCTGTGCAACTTCAAAAGAAGATCGGAGTACAACAAGCCGATGCAACAATTGATGATCCATATGCACCATCGCAATACTGGTATAGTCCACGATTCATTGACTCGTGTGACAAAACCATTGAACGTATAACAAGAGTAGATGCTACTGGTGCACCAAGTTTCAGTCTTGATTTTAGTCCAATGGAAAGAGAAAAAACTCATATCCAAACAACAAAGACAATAGAAGCTGAAGTTGGGGAGGGTGCAAGGCGAGCACTTAACCTTGGTCAACACCTCCGGTCTCCTTATGTTAAAAGAATAGTTGACATTTCTGCATTACAGAATAAAGATGAGAAAATGGTTTGCAATTGGATTCGTGCCGGTTTAGAACCATCAAAGTAAGTATATTTAACAATTGTTCATCTGATGAATCTTCTGTTTCTCCTATAATTTGTTTGTTAAGAAATTTTGCTAACTTCAATTGTTTTGCTTGAAATTTATGCTCTAGTGAGGTTGTTTCTGAAACAACTTCATTCAAAACATTCAGAGGTGCAATGGAAGCACTTGTAGCAGGACTTCCAATTCCAGTGAATGTCATTGATAGTTGGATATTTGTCTTAAATGATGAGGAGAAGTACAGAAGCGATGAAAGTTATGCGAAGAATATTCTTCAATACCAAAGTAATGGTAAGATTCTAACAAATATACAATATAATATATGCAAATTATACTCTTTCTAACATTATAGCATTTCAATGAAACAGGTAGGAATTATGAACGAGACATTACAAATGCAAACACGTTTTGATATGTTCACTGCCAACTTAACTGCTGCAGCTCCACTAAAAGAGACCGTTACAATGAGGAATGTTGATCTGGTACTTTTATCTATTTTTTTTGTATTATTAACCATATAACTAAGATAAGTAATTGTTTCATAATATTATTCCTATATGACTAAAATCATACTAATTACTAATTATTCATCATAGTTGTTTTTCCCAATGGTGCATGGATATCACTACTATCTGATGGTGTTCAACCTCAAGAACCCTGCTGTTGTCATTATTGACAACAATGCAAATGATGATGAAGTAGAAAATATATATGGAAGAGTGCCTAGTAATATGGTACGTATACTACTTCAATCATATTAATAATAACATGTATTATATAATAATATTATATATTTTTTGGATTGCAGCAACACCTAATGTCAAGATATCTTAGGGCTGTCCATCATCCTTCATGTGATGAAATAGCAGAAGCAGAAATTGAAAATCTATCAATGAGGTGGTGTACAACAATGAATGAAAAGGACAATGGAGTGTTCGTTATGCGGCATATGGAGACGTATATGGGAGAACCAGTTCACAAATGGAAATCTGGATTGTACAAGGAGTGTACGCGACAAACAAATCAACTGCATAATTTGAGGATGAAATATGCTGCAAAGATACTGCTATCGGATATCAACAATCATCGCCCAAAAGTCATAGCACATAGCAAGAAGTTTAATGCTTTGAGTGACGGTGAAAAGATTGAACTTTATGAAGTTGCTCAGAAAACAAGGGGAGAAAGATTGAAGTCTTACAAAATATGATGTTGGTTGTTTTGGAAAACATATTGGGATATGGTTAGGAACTAATATGGTTTTGTTAGCTTTTAGTAAAACGATGTTGATATTAGTCTTTTGGAAAAACAGTGTCAAAATTAGGTCTATTGCTTGAATATGGGTTTGTTTTGTTTTGGAAAACATTTAACATGGGATGAAATTTGCTATTAATGACCAGTTGCTTGTTAATCTGTTGTTCACTTATACTTATGCATTGATTTTGATCTGTATATTCAGATTACCATTTTGGTTTCTTTATTATAGATGGATATTGTTTTGGTGCATTACTTGTTTTTAATTTGAGTCAAAGTTCAAGTTCATTATTGCTTCTGAACTTTATGCAATTTACAATTTTGTCAAGTTTTGATTAGATGAGACAATCATGAGCTTGGTTCCTGGTTTCTGTTTGTAATAACCATGGCTGCTGTATTATAGTCAAAGTTTATGTAAAATTCATTTGGTGTCAGACGTGGTTCTTCAATTGGTGACACGTTTGTCTTTTTTGTTAAATATATGGTCCATTTAGATAGTTTCACATTGTTAAAAGTTTTCTTGGACTACAATAGATAATGGAGTATAGTATTTTCATAAGGTGAAATCTTCTTTAATAAGGCTGGTTATATTACAAAGTAAAACAACATGTGACTTGCTGTTTTATTACAAAGTAAAACCTGATAGTTTCACAATACGAACATATTTCATAAGGTTAATAAATTTATGTTTTCATAAGGTGAAATTCTATCACATTACACAATATTAGAAAACGCAATCAACTTTATTATGCACCGTAAACACTTCAATGTATCCAACAAGTTCTATATGGTATCTGGTAGAATATGAAAGAAAACAATCAACAATCAAACTACTTTATCCAAAACAGTTATGCTAGTCATGATTCACAAAGCTTCAACAACTTTTGAACATCTCTAATCAACTACTTTGTTGGGACAGTTACGCGAGTCATGGTTCACAAGGTTTCCGCAACTTTTGCACATTCTCTTGTTTCTTGAGCTTTTCACAGAAGCTCTCTCAGCAGCACCAATTAAGTGTTTTCCGGTCCCGCAACCTTTATTCCTAATCCTTGTAGGAGGATGAACTTCAATAGTTTCAGGTTGGGAAACCCCAATCAAATCTTTGATTGTGTCTATCTTTTCATTTACACCAGCCTCCATTGGGAACAATTCTTCTATTTTCTCCCTCAACCTACAAACAGTTTCAGCAAAAGATGACAGCTGCAACTTGTTATTCATCAATCTCCCAAGACAATAGTCCACTGTCGACAGAACATCATTGAAAAGTTTTTCCTGTTCCTCATCTAAATCTCCGTATCTTAAGCGACTATGTTGCAATTCAACGGGCATTAAATCTCTTTTCCACCTCCGAATGATATACTTTTCTGGGATCTGATCAATATTAGTGTTGATCAAAACCTTAAGCACATGTCGACATAAGAACCCGTGTCGAACAAAATGATTACAGCTGCAAACAATCGTTGATTCCTTCTTATTTTGAACAACCTACAAAGAAAATTTTGAATATTAAATTGAATGAAATGGATATTTGTTTATGAATGATATGAATGCATCTAAAGTTCAAGATATTACCTTATGATGTGATTTGACTATTGAGGTTTTGTCTTTTTGCAATATCATATATGTATCACAGTCATCTTCTGAAAAAACACTTTCGATTGAACAAAACCAGGCTGCTCTATATATATCGATCTGCACATCATTGAATATTCCACGAGTATAAACATCACATGCATGCCTTTCAATTCGACAAGGAGTCAACCACTTCGGCAAGGTTGACCTTGTTACATGATCAAGATTTCGCTGTGAAAAACGTTGTTTATCCAAAGCAGCATCAAAACAATTTACAAAAAAAACAAGAGTATTGCCAAAATGCGAGAATGCGTTGAAAAACGAGTTGATACTCTCCGAACGAGACGTTGTCTTCATCAAACAGCACAGTGGAATGTCCCTAAAATACGCTGGGATCCAACTTTCACGGATGTTGAACAAATCTTGAAGCCACTTGTTATTAGTAAGGCAAAAATCTTCCAACAAAATACTCCATTTCATCTCAAATTCATTTGGTTCAATGAAAACATTCCACACAATTCTATTCAATTATTTCCTGAAATTTGTTTCATTTAGCAATTCTGAGCTAAACTGCAAGACAAAAAAGAATAATTAAAGTTAAAACATTAGGAACTAGATCAAGAATGTGTATACAAATAACTTAATGATAAATTGGACTAAAATATTTCATGGGGTGAAACACGAATATCATGACTAAATAGTAGATGGTCTGGTGAAAAAGTTAGGGAGTAAGAGTACTAAATACTAAAGCATTCAAAGAATAATATTATACTGTATATGATTACCTTACTAGGAAGTTTGCTCATGATGTGCCACATACAGAGCCTGTGTTTTGAATCTGGAAAGACAGCAGCTATCGCTTGTTTCATTGCTGCACATTGGTCTGTCAAAACCAATGTAGGTTGTTTTTTATGAGCTTTCAAAAATGCTTCTAAAACCCACTTGAAATTATCGATAGTTTCCTTATTCACAAGCGCAGCGCCAACAACCACAGTCTTTTTGTGATTGTCCACAACAATGAAAGGAATGAAGATCATGGCATACCTAAATACAAAACATATACAAATAATATAATTAAAAGTAAAAATATATGATAATGAAAGAACACAAACATATAATGAACACTTACCTATTAGTTCGGAACGTCGCATCAAAGGACATAACATCCCCAAGCTCTGCATAATTGAACCTTGCTGTCTCATCTGCCCAAAAGGTACAAACCAACTCGCTATCGCAGACTTTATAATCGAAGAAAAAGTTTGGGGCAATCTCTTTCCTTTTACTCATCATGTTTACGAACATTTGTGCATCACCACCAGTAACAACGTATTTATCCATGTCCCTTTTAAAATTTTGGAAGTCTACTGTAGAACAGGAAGCAAATTCATATCCACCTTTCAAATTGGTTCTCATCTTATGGATCCTAGTTGCACCTATGTTCAAACTATTTGCTCGATGTATTAACCTTTGTTCTCCAAAACCAAGTTGCCTACGTTTACGAGAAAAACATATGTCATCTGGATCTATAAGAGGGTGATTATGTTGTTCTATAAAACTATACAACTCATATGTTCCTCTCCCATTCAACAAACGGAAACGAACACCAGCTTTACATCCACACCCTTCACATTTGAATTCCGAACTTCTCTTTTACCATGAGCAAGATCAAGAGAGTTATAAGACTTCTTTGGTGGTTGTCCATTCCTACTACATACAATGTACTTTATTTGAACAACCCCAAACTTGTTCGTCTTTTTTGATGTTAACCGAACGTCAAAACCAGATTTCTCAGCATAATTCCTATACATCATTACCGCTTCTTCCAGTGTATCAAAACAAGAACGAATAGTAGGTTTCAACGATTCAGTTACAATAGGAATCCAACTTTTAGTTCCTCCTGGAGATTCCAAAACATAGCTAGAATACAATTCATCAACTGGATGACTTCCATCTTCTGAAATAGATATAATCACACAGTGAAACACAACAAATATGTGATCATTTATATAAATATAAATGATGATTCACCATATGAAAAAGAACAATATAAGTTTTTATAAAATGAACTCCATCGATATAATTTGACTCAAATAAACATAAAAACCTCATTTAAACATAAACACAAAAAATCAAACATAAATAAAGATCAAAATTCTGAAACTCAAATATTAAACGTATCATAACTCAGATTTAAGATTTATAGAGGAAATGTATACTTTTTCACCATGTGAAGATCTACTATTATCATATGAATAATTAAACATGAAACAACTAATCAAATAAACCTAAAATCAAAATTCTGAAACTCAACAGATGAAGCGTATCATAACTCAGATTTATGATCTATAGAAAAAAAAAATAATGTTTCACCATGTGAAGCTCTACTATTATCATATGAATAATAAAACATGAAACAACTAATCACATAAACCTAAAGTCAAATTTCTGAAACTAAACAGATTAAATCGTATCATAACTCATATTTAGGATCTATAGAGGAAACATATGATATTTCACCATATGAACTCTACATATGAAGTAAGAAGAAATAGAACTTTCTTACAATGTTCAAGAACAACACACGTTAGTGGAACCGAAATCAAATTACTGGAATTGAAATCACATTACTGGAACTGAAATCAAATATACAAAGTAAAATTGGAGTCCTATTAGTTAGTTACGACTAAACAAAAGCAAAATCTAAAAAATCATAATCACAACAATAACATAATTGAAAATCTGAAAGAACACAAGAATAAGTTATAAAATCGATAAAATAAGAAGAAAGAAAAACCTATTTCAACCATTCGATCCTTCAGATTGTTATTGATAAAATCTAAAAGTCGATCTTCATCCAAATCTTCATCAGCGAGATTATACTCTGCAGATTCCATTGATCTTGAAGAACAAAGAGACCAGGATTGGGATGACTACTAAAATCTGGAGCTCAAATTCGTGAATATGAATCTGAATTATGAATATGTAAAGGAACGATCATATATATATGGAACAGAATTGGCGTAAAAAAGGAAACTGTGTTTTATAAAATAATAAAATAAAAAATATTATTATATTTGTTACCAAAATTACTATTATGCCCATTTTAGTTTAAAATCACCATTTAATTTAAACCATAGGATTAAAATCTATTTAGGGCTTAGATTAGTCCTTAAGTTTGTAACCTTTTTTTGGTTTTTATTTGATTACCATCCTATATATATATATAGTTTTGGGTTCTAGTAGTAAATCAAATTTTCGTAGGAATTACTTTGTTATCGGAAATTCACGTAATTTAATATGTTAACATTTCATGATAATATATGTTAAAGTATGTTAATTTATTATAACTCATGTTAACTTTTGTTAATATTTTTTTAAACCTTCCTACGCTTTTTACCAAATTTTGATTTCTTACGGGACCATATGTTTATATATAGTTGGATTACAGTGAGAACACCCATTTCTTATGAGAACATATCAAAACCGTTTGATCTATTCTGATCCGATAGAGTAGATCACACGTGTTCCTCTCTCTCTCTCTCTCTCTCTCTCTCTCTCTCTCTCTTTGTAAAGGAGGAGCACTTTCGTTTTTTTTTCTTCAAGGGAGACGGGACCTTCATCCACCTTCACCCACCTACATAAACCCACTTTTGTTTACGTGTGCATACTTAATTATATAATAATGACTGAGACACTAACAAATTCATGCATGTGAAGGTGGTTAAATATGAAGGTGGATGAAGATACGGTCTCCTTTACAACAACGTCACTGAAGTTCCATTTATTTATAAAAATGTTTCTACAAACATTTGGAAGTCATCATATAAAACAAGTCTTCCAAAGGTTAAAGGGTGTTATGAGAGTTCTCATCAAACCAATGTAATTTCACATGATCCTAAATATACATAACTTTCGTCTTTAGTTGAAAGCCATCTTTGTGACAAAACCAATTTAAGATACTATGTAAACATGTATCTATAAAAATGATGAAAGCGATGTCGTTGTCTAACAACCAAAGGTTGTATGTTTTCTTAGAGTTGTCACTTCGTACGACATCATAACAGATGAAAATGTGGACACAAATTAATGTTAAATGGATAGATGGTTACGACAACATCTTTGCTAAAGATACACCATCATAAGAACTAACACCAAACAGACATAATATATTCTATCCGAACATCACCATAATTGTAGTTATAAAGACAAAGTAACATATATGGTTGTTGTTAAATTAACTTTTTTTTCTTGTTATTAATTGTCAAATTATGTATTAAAAATCCAAAAAAATGTTAATGATAAGTATGAGAGGATGAAAATTGTAAAAAAAAAATTACAAAACAATAAAGGATAATTCATTTAGAATAACCCTTTATTATATATTTATACACAAAAACCAAATCATTGTGCATAATTATACTAATTAAATAAATAGTTTTTTAAAATATTAATCATTTAAGCATAGCATGTGATGGTAGGTATTCCTTATTTCTTGTGTGTTTCTCACATTCTACCTTACAACTGTCCCTTGTTAGTTGTTACTTCAATTCCACATCAACCTTTCACTCTCATACATGACTATTAAATTTTGGGTAGGCTAAATGTAATTTTATATGTTGTTAAATGCATCCCTATTCATTAATTTTCTCCTTATATATATCTATATTAATACCAATTTTTTTAATTTTCAATATATAAATTGATTTGATTTTAAGACCATCTGCATCCCTGCAATTTATTTACACTTTCAATTGTGACACGTCAGCTTTTATAATTATCTTCTACACACATGCAATTCATCTACACTTTCAAAAGTGGTCCCCATTAAAACATTTATTAATTATTTTATAAATTATTATATATATTTTATTTATTTTTAGTTAATAACATGATATATAATTTTTTATTTTAATTTAATGTTAATTAAAATATTAATTTTAATTACAACACAATTAATATATAATTTTAGGTAATTATAAAGTTCAATACTTAAATTAATTTAACTATATCTTATTTATATTTTATTTAAAAAATTAACATATATACATACAAAGAATTTTCTAAACAAGAATAATTAAATTAATTAAAAATAAATTGATATTATTAATTAAAAATGTATTGTTTTATATAAAAAATAATTTATTTTAGTAATTAAAAAGAAAAGAAATTGAAAAGTATGATGAAAGTGCCATGTGGCCTTGCAATGTCAATTGTAATTGTTGCAATTCAAATTGCAATCCCTATGTGGATGGCCTAATACTAGAGGGTGTGTCATTAGCATTGTCATAAACTTTGGTACCAAACTATAAAAATCCATAAACTCATATATATAGATATTATAATGGTGGGGTTGAGTTCGGTTAAAAAGTTGAGATTAATGTGAGAAACGTGAGAAATGTGAGAAGTGGTTATCAACCGTTAGATGATAAATAGATGCACATTAGGATGAGATGCACCGAAATAAGATGCACCAAGATGCGTTGGATCAATTTTTATCTAAGCCGCAATTCATGGGAGAACATTTGATTAAAAGTGATCAATGGTTCAGATCCATTTCTCACGTTTCTCACGTTTAATCTCAACTTTTCACACAATTCTTCGTCTATAATGGTGTTACTATATATATACAATACACATGCTTTTAGGTTAAATCCAACTTTATAAATTTAAAAAGAGTGAGTTGAGGTCGATATATGTGAGAAAGAAATTAGTATATAGGTGTGTATTTAACAAGTTAGATAAGTGCATTTTTACTAAGGTGATATTTTTTAAGAGGTGCTGAAGTCTGAAGTGATTAAACAAGCTACTAAATATCTATACTATATTATAAAGATGGTATAAAAAACTCTTAATTACAACTCATAAGCTTTATGTACTATCATTTAAAGTTATCTACTTAAAATCTCTTAAAAATAACTACTAAAGCCTAATGTACTACCTGTAAAGCTTTTAACCCTAATTAATATATTTCATCCTTATCCTCCAAAATCCCTATCTCTAATCCCCAAACCCTAAAATTATGAAATTTGAATTCTGATAAACATAATCAAAACAGGATAAACATCTCAATTTAAATATAAAAAATTTAAAATATATAAGATAATTAATGAATTTTAACAAACTACTTAAATTTTTTTTATATAAAAAACATTATATTGTTAAGCCTAAATTAAACAAATTTATATATAAAAAACCATTATCACTCAATAAAAACCATCCAAAATTGTACTGTAAATCAATAAAAAACAAAAAATAAAAATAAACATTAAAATCGTGATGTATTAAGCATTATGTACTATTATTTAATGTCAATCTACTTAAAATCTTTTAAAAAACAATTAATGAAGTAATATGTACTGCTTTTAAATGTTTTTAACCCTAATTAATAAATTTCATCCTTATCCCCCAAAATCCTTATCTCTAATCCCCAAATCCTAAAATTATGAAATTTGAATTCTGATAAACATAATGAAAACAGGATAAACATCTCAATTTAAATATAAAAAATTAAAAAAATATAAGATAATTAATGAATTTTAACAAACTACTTAATTTTTTTATATAAAAAACATTATATTGTTAAGCCTAAGTTAAACAAATTTATATATAAAAAAATCATTATCACTCAATAAAAATCATCCAAAATCGTACTGTAAATCAATAAAAAACAAAAAATAAAAATAAACATTAAAATTGTGATGTATCTCGCTGCATTGCGCGAGTACGCTTCTAATAATATGTTAATCTATACTATATTATAAAGCATCTATAAAAAAAACTATTAAAAACAATTATTAAAGCTTAATGTACCGCTATTTAATGTTAATTACTTAAAATCTCTTAAAAACAACCATTAAAACTTGAGGTACTACATTTAATGTTATTTATTAACTTTCAATCCTTATCTCTAACCAATTAAACTCCTCTAAAATCACTCCCCGCATAACTAAATACAGGATAAAAATCAAATTTTAAATATTAAAAATCTAAAATAAAAGTAAGAAAATCTAACAGAATATTTAATGTTTATTTTATAAAAAAAACATTATATTATTAAACCTAAAATAAGTTACATTATTATTAAACTATTGAAGAAACTCTTAAAAACAATTTTTTATGCATTAAGTATTGTTTATTAATACATATTACGTAAAATTCAAGATTACAACTCATGATTCATGAGTACAAATTTTTAAAGCTATATGTTTGAATTCATAACTAACTGATAAACATAATCAAAACAGAATAAACATCTCAATTTAAATATATATAATTTAAAATATATAAGATAATCACTGAATTCTAACAAAATACTTAATTTTTTTATATAAAAATCATTATATTATTAAGCCTAAATTAAACAAATTTATAAAAAAAAACCATTATCATTCCCGCAAAATCATCCAAAATCGTACTGTAAATCGATAAAAAAACAAAAATAATAAAAAAAATATTAAAATCGAGATGTATCTTGCTGCATTGCACGAATACACTTCTAGTTAATACAAATAAGATAGTAAAAAAATTATATAATATAATATGTTAATTAATTTAAAATTGATTATTATATAATATAAATATATATATATATATATACTATATATTTTGAATTTGTTAAAACAGATTTTAGAATAAATTCACACTAATATTAGAGTAAATTACGTTTTTAGTCCCCATGGTTTGTTGAAATTTTTTATTTTCATCTTTATGGTTTTGAAATTACGATTTTCATCTATATGGTTTGTAATTCACTGCTTTTTTCATCTTTATGATTCAAATTTTATTGCTTTTTTCATCCCTATGGTTTACAATCATTTCTATTTTAGTCCTTCGTACTTAAAAGTAGTGTTTTGGCCTCAGGGACGAAATGGAAATGGATTGCAAACCATAGAGACGAAAATCAAAATTTCAAAACCACAGAGACGAAATCCGTATTTTTTAACAAACCACAGGGGGTAAAAACGTAATTTACTCTTAATTTTATGATCTTAGGGTGCGTTTGGTACATAGACAGGATATAACAGGACATGACTTGACATGACATAACAAAACATAACATAACAGTTGTTCAACATTTGGTAAAACAGAACTGTACAAAACATAACAGATAACATGACCAATTTACCCGTAATAAGTTGTTTACATTATATTATATATATATATATATATATATATTGATTAATTACGTAATTTATTAAATTATAATGAAATAAATATTTTTATAACAAAATATAGTATTATAAGGTTCTTTTTAAGATAGATTAAAGTGAGACCAAAATAAAAAGTTCATATAGTTTCTAATTTTTTTTAACATTTTCAATATTTTACTATTAATATTTAATAATTTAAATAAATTAATCAAAACATAATAACTGTATAAAAATAATATTTGAGGACAATAAAGTGGAAATTTAAAGAACATAAAAAAGGAGCAATTTTGACCCGGACGTTTTCGGGATGCCGGTAATAATCAACGAACCGGGAGGGGCAAAGAGGCTTACATGCCTTATTTAAAAAAAAATAAAGGATGAATAAAATATAAAAAGAATGCATATTTAATGTTTTAGAAGATAATTAAATTTTATTTTGAACTTATCTATACTATATTATAAAGATGGCATAAAAAAACTCTTAATTACAACTCACTAAGTTTTATGTACTATCATTTAAAGCTATCTACTTAAAATCTCTTAAAAATAACTACTAAAGCCTAATGTACTACCTGTAAAGCTTTTAACCCTAATTAATATATTTCATTCTTATCCCCCAAAATCTTTATCTCTAATCCTCAAACCCTAAAATGATGAAATTTGAATTCTGATAAACATAATCAAAACAGGATAAACATCTCAATTTAAATATAAAAAATTTAAAATATATAAGATAATTAATGAATTTTAACAAACTACTTAATTGTTTTTATATAAAAAACATTATATTGTTAAGCCTAAATTAAACAAATTTATATATAAAAAACCATTATCACTCAATTAAAAAAACAATTAATGAAGCAATATGTACTACTTTAAATGTTTTTAACCCTAATTAATAAATTTCATCCTTATCTCCCAGAATCGTTATATCTAATCCCCAAATCCTAAAATTATGAAATTTGAATTCTGATAAACATAATCAAAATAGGATAAACATATCAATTTAAATATAAAAAATTTAAAATATATAAGATAATTAATGAATTTTAACAAACTACTTCATTTTTTTTATATAAAAAACATTAAATTGTTAAGCCTAAATTAAACAAATTTATATATAAAAAAACCATTATCACTCAATAAAAACCATCCAAAATCGTATTGTAAATCAATAAAAAATAAAAACAAACATTAAAATCGTGATGTATCTCGCTGCATTGCGCGAGTACGCTTCTAGTATTAATAAAACATAAGTTTGTTCCACCTCGTTCCATGTAGTGGAGGTGGAACAGACATGTTTCACTTTTGTTCCACTCTGTTCCTGTATGTTCCATCTAAGCCAAAATTGGGACAGTGATCCATATTTCGTTCTGTCATGTTCAATGTACCAAACGCACCATTGGAGAACTATTATAATATGAATAAAAATAAAATTGGTTAACCTCATATCTTAATTAATTAATAATTTTCAAAAAATATAATTAGTAGTATAATTAAATATTTTATTAAAATCATTTAACACAATTTTATTATCTGTGAAAGAAAATAAATATAATTTTAATTTTTATGTAACTTACATAAATATATTTAGAATTGTTATATTTGGTTTTTGATTATTAAGGGGGAGGTTTGGTTCGCAGAATGGAATTTGATGGAATTGTAATCCATTGAAGAAATTTGACTTTGAAGTAATTGAAATAGAATTTGATGGAAGTTGACCACGCATTTGGTTGGTAGGAATTGGATGAAATTCAATTATTTCACTTTAGCTAAATAATGATGAATTCCTTGATTTGTGGAATTCAATGGAATTCAAATGCTTCCATCGTGAGAAATATGTGAACCAAAAAAAGGAATTGAAATTTGGTTATAGGAATTATCCATTCTAATTCATTCCAATTCTTTCAAAATCCATAAACCAAACACCCCTAAATATATTGAGTAATAATTAAATAAAATAATAATATAAAAGTAATTGATATGATTAATAATAATTCTAAATAAATAATATTAATGTACAATTAAAATTAATAATATTTTTAATTTTAGTTAATAGCTTTTAATTAATATTAATTATTAATAATTAATATCTATTAATATTATTAATAATTAGTTTTATTAATATTTATTAATAATTTATATTTATTTATAATTAATAGTAATAAATAATAATTTATTTTAATGTGGGTTATAATTGAAAAAAGTGACAAAAAAAAAACTCCTAATAACCTACTCCAACTAGCTTATAAACTAGTTTATTGGGTACAAATGTGTACTAAAAACATTAAGCTAGCTTATGTTCATCAATCAATATCTAACAAAGTGTCATATTAGATCTTTCTTATATTATATTTTATAAAAATGTCATATAAAAAAGATAATAAGACATTATTTCTTGTCTTGTTAGATTAACCAACTTTATCAATAAAACTTATTAGGTTGTCTAATATTATCATAACAACTTCTTGTAATATCATTATATATAAAGCACCGTTCTTGGGCCTACTATTTAAACTTTTTAAGGTTAAATTATAATATTAAAAATATAATAAAAACAATATAATATTAATGTATATAAATATGTAAGTATTAGAGAGTTCAATTTACACATAAAAAAGATTTATTTAAAGTGTAACCAAATGAACTCTATGCATTAATTGAATTCTTTATCAATTTCATATGCAACCTTCTATCAACTCCATGGTCTATCAATTTCATATTTACATCTTTGATATCGAAACTTTAGTTTATATTATTTTAATTAAAAATGTATTCTTATGATGTATTTATTTTGTCTTTTTTAATTTTATTTTATGAATTTATTTAACTTTAAGAAGATAAGAAAGTCTTTTATTAAATATATTTATCAAATATTTAATGATTTAGTTTTATTAAATTCTAATATATTAATAAGTTATATGTATGTAAATGTTTTACCATATGTAAGAATATCGTATTAATATATTTGACTTATGTTTTTTATATAATTATATCTCTGATAATGAAATAAAATCTTCCTACTTTTCCTTATATCTTCTGAGTTCTTCATTTACAGTTGTACTTAATTATTGATTACATAAATAAACCCTCCAACCAAATCCTTATCTTTCTTCTATACACCTAATGTAGGAAACGAAACTAGATTGTGTTGAGTGTTGCTGAAGGAACTACAGAGAAGTAACCTGTTGGTGCTTCAACAGGTTGGGGCTGGAATGTCTGCTAAAAGTCTCATAGTATGACCCGGTGATACTTCGGTCAAAGAAGAAGACATGTACGGAAGCATGTTGGACCTTTTATTTGTGTAATTTTGAAATAAGATTTTATTAAATATATTTATCAAATATTTAATGATTTAGTTTTATTAAATTCTAATATATTAATAAGTTATATGTATGTAAATGTTTTACCATATGTAAGAATATCGTATTAATATATTTGACTTATGTTTTATTTTTACAATTATATCTCTGATAATGAAATAAAATCTTCCTACTTTTCCTTATATCTTCTGAATTCTTCATTTACAGTTGTACTTAATTCTTGATTATATAAATAAACCCTCCAACTAAATCCTTATCTTTCTTCTATACACCTAACGTAGGAAACGAAACTAGGTTGTGCTAAGTGTTGCTGAAGGAACTACAGAGAAGTTACCTGTTGGTGCTTCAACAGGTTGGGGCTGGAATGCCTGCTAAAAGTCTCGTAGTATGACCCGGTGATACTTCGGTCAAAGAAGAAGACAGGTATGGAAGCATGTTGGACCCTTTATTTGTGTAATTTTGAAAAAAGATTTTATTAAATATATTTATCAAATATTTAATGATTTAATTTTATTAAATTTTAATATATTAATAAGTTATATGTATGTAAATGTTTTACCATATGTAAGAATATCGTATTAATATGTTTGACTTATGTTTTTTTTATAACTCGTGTAATTAAGAATATAACTGTATTTTAAATAATTTAGATTATTTTCAAAATTCAAATAAATCTATAAGTTTTCAAATCTTGATCAATGTATAAGAAAATGTAAAATAAGTTTACATATATATAGAGAGAGAGCAAGAAATTCAAAGGAAAACTTTAAATAAATGTAAAACTAAAAAATATTTTATTAACCATTAAATTAAGGGAAATTTGTCGAAATGACCAAAGTAGGGGAGGGATTGGCCTCCTAGCCATCCATCTCCCTGATTTGTGCATATATCACTACCCACACAATAAGGGAGGGGTGCGCAAAAAAGGTGGAGTGCGCAATTGAGTACCTACGCAATTGCGGTGGTGTGCAATTGCGTACCCATCCTTTTTTGCGCACCTGCTACGTGTCACGACTAGATTAAACCTAATTTTGGTTGTCCTCCAAATTTCAAGCCAAGGTCCGCAAAAATTGGTTCAAAAACTAATTTTTCATGTTTTTAAGTTGGATTTTCATGTGGTTGTGTACTTTTTTTTCAACCTGTTGGGATATCAAATCAACTTTAGCAGATGAACTACAATTTAATTCCCTCAATTGTTGCTATAAGAAGAGCAACGATGGAAGTTGTAATTCACATTTTACATCCAAAATTTCATACAATTTATTTTTTTGTGTATCATCCTCTCTATGTGGTGTTTTTTTTAAAAAATGAGTTCTGGAGATGATAAAGTAAAGTTACATCTTTGTGGTAGTAGTTCATTGCAGCAGAATGATAACGGATGGGAGTATGTTACCGATCAACCGATAGCCCACATTAAGGTGGCATCAAACATTATGCATCCGAGGTTGGTTAGTTGTATTCAAAGAAAATTTGGTATCGATCATTCTCTTGGTATGATTAGAATATCGTATAAGTATGATGGTGCGCTTTATGTGTTACGTGACTCTGACGATGTTTTGTCTTTCGTTCAATTTGTTGCCGGTGAAAATAATCCGCCAACACTTTGTGTATTTGTCGATTCATCGATGTTTGGTGGAAGCAATGTCGGTGGTACTTCGAACACCGGAGGCGATGTGGATGAATCTGATCATATCCCAGAATTTGTTCCCGAAAGACAACAAGAAGGAGAAGAAGAAAAAGCAGGAGAAAAAGAAGAATAAGAAGACGACGACGACGAAGTTGATAAACATGATGAGAAGTCTCATGTTTACCACTTGAATATATCTGATATTGATACTTATGAAGACGACGACGAAACATAAACTATTCCTATCAAATCATACAGTGGGATAAATGACTTCTTTGACATGCCCCCTCCACCTCCATCACCGGGTCCCGTCATCATACCCAACCTACCCCCATGTTATAATCGTAGTGGAAGAGTAAGTTTGGGGAAATTATTCCCTACGAAAGACGATTTTACACTCGCTCTCGGGTTGAAGTTTCTTGAAGAGGGTTTTGAGTTTGGAGTGCACAGGTCAAATAAAACCAGATACGACGCCAAATGTTTGCAAGGTGGTTGTTCTTGGCGTATCATGGCAACCTCTGTCGAAAAAACCAAGATATTTCATGTTCGTATATTGAATAACGTACACACTTGCTCGAAGACGTAGCTGCATCCTAGCCACCGTCAAGCAAATAAGAGAGTATTGGGTAATTATATTTTCCCTAAAGTGCAGGATACTAGCAGGACAGTTCGTGGATCCGACATTCTCAATGACGTAAAAACGGATTTGAAATTAAGTATTTCTTATTGGCAAGCTTGGCGCGCGAAAGCTTATGCACTAATGATGGTGCGTGGTAGCCCTGAAGAATCGTTTACCCTACTCCCCTACTATCTCTATAATTTAGAGCTCTAGAATCCTGGTACCGTTACCAAAATAAGGACATATAGTAGAGGATGTTTTGAGATGTGTTTCGCTGCCCTCGGTTGCGCGGTACGTTGTTATTCTAATAACTTTCTTGTCACATTATGGTTTATTAAACTGCTATATTGAATAATGTTATAATATGTAAATGCCTTAAATATCCAGATTCGGTCGTTTACGACACACTTGCGTCCGGTCATTATCATAGATGTTGCTCATTTGAAGGGGACTTACTTGGGCACAATGTTCTTAGTTGTTGCTATGGACGTAAATAACCAAATTGTCCCCATCGCTTTCGAAGTGGGTAGATCTGAGAGTGGGGAGGTGTGGACTTGGTTCTTAACCATGCTGAAGCATTGTATCGGAGAAATTGAAGGGTTGGTGTTTGTATCCGACAGGGCTGCTTCAATTCTCCAAGCAATTAATACAGTATACCCAAGGGCCCATCATGCAATTTGTTGTCGCCATTTGATGATGAACGTAAAAAGCAGGGACAATAGGGTCAAATACAAGATGAGGTTATTTTGGAGGACGTGTAAAACATATACGGTGGAGGAGTTTGAACTGAACATGGCAGGTCTACGAGCTACTTTACCTGTAACACCCCGAATTTCGTTTGGTTTTGCGAAGTTGTGTTAAGGAAAAAGAGGCTTCTGTTTCTGTCTACAGGGCGCACGGGTAGTGCGCCCTCCTTCAGGAAAAACGCACGGGTCGTGCGCATGAATCAGGATGCGAGGCAGTGACTTTCGCACAGGTCGTGCGCCATCCCCCTTTTGAAAGCGCACGGGCCGTGCGCTGTGTTGGGAAGTGTGAGAATCCTTGTCTAAATATCTCCTTGTCTAAATATCTCATTCAGTTTATCAAAAGATCTCAGATATTCTTTCTCTCTCTCCTACTTTTTCTCTTTTCTCTTATCAATCTTCAAGGTCTCGTTTGGTTGCTAGTTTTCGGTGTTTCTAGCAAGGGGTCGGTGTTTTAAGCTTCACCTCTATGTCGTGATCGTTATCTGGTTTTCCGGGTTTTATTCTGAAAACCTACCGGTGAGTTCCTATTACCATTTTACAAACTTTATACATGTCAAAACTCTTATTTGCGAAATCTGAAGTATTTCTACGGTATGAGTTTATGTTTTCAACATTTTGATATAAATGAAGTTTTTGGTGATTTTCGGGGTTCCCGATCAGTTTTGACTAAAATGACTGGTTCCGCCTTATTAAAGTAAAATGATGTTTTACTTGCACATTATGTGGATATGTGAAAAGAATGTTTATGAACTCATTTTAATGATTTTCATTCTTACCAGAAGTTGAACTGGAAATGGCATTTTGTTTATAAAATGTGTTAATACCATATGTTTATTTATGGTTGGTCACATATGTTGTTGTGACGAGTCTGTGCCATTACTAGTGCATCCCTAGGTTTTGAGTCGACTGTATTATTGGGAGGTCATATTCCCCATTTTGTAACTATGGATGCATATGTTCCTAGAGGGCAACTTGGTAAGGTTATGTGAGGCCGGATACTAGCCATGGTTCATAGTCATCCTAGTGAAGGAGTATACATTGGTTTTGCTTGGGGAAGGGCAACTTGGTAAGGTTACGTGTTCGTATCCTCGGATTCCAATTGTTTAGCTCAGAACTCGGATTTTGGCCTACTTAGTGTTACGCCACCATCCTTGGTAAAATGGTCCTTTTATCATTGTTTAACGAGTTTTGGACCGAAGAAGCCCAGTTGTGGCGAAATGTTATCTTTATGAACTAAACCTTTATGAAAAGATTTCCTTATGATACAAATGTTTATATCTTTTGAGCTTTATAAACTGTATGTTCTCACCAGGCTTTAAGTCTGACACTTTTTCTTAAATGATGTGTATAACAGGTTTCCCTTAGCGGTGGGTTGCCGGGGTTTTAAGAGATGGGTGTGGTCTCGAGGCATTTTGAGATGACTAGTATTGTTTCAGGGCATTTGTTAAGTCCCATTCTTTTGGTACATTTATGGATCGTCAACTGATGTAATCTTGATATAGGTGTCTAGATTAGTTTGTTGACAAACTCTATATCGATACAGGTTTTTGTAAAGTCTTAAGGACTGATCCCCTTCTTGGGAGTTTATTATCAATACGAATGTCATGTTGCCAAGTTTTTCAGGTTTTAATTTACGCTGATTTTTTTTAGGGTGTTATAGGTTGGTATCAGAGCTCTAGTTTAAGTGAACTCGGCATGAATGTTAGATGTCTAGACTTAGACTGAGTATGCTAAGAATTGATCTGCGAGATTGGGTAGAGCTTCTAAGATGGGTTAGTCTTAGAGTCAACGGAAAATATGTTTATCAGGCGTTGTGGTGATCGTGACGAGAACTTTTATGTGTTATATGTTCATAATCTCACTTAGCTAATGTTATTATGAAGATATCGTACGTAAGTGTGCTTGAATTTCTATTGCTATGACAATTGGTAATGTGGTAGTACGTTTCCTTTGTGTCTATTCGATTTCTCTCTTATATCTGTCTCTGTTCTGTGAAGCAGTTCAGTATGGTGAATACGTGTGGTAGACCGCGTACTCATGTTGATGGTCTGGAAGCGACAACCTCCACCGCTGACCAGCCGGAAGGTGTTGAGGTTGTGGTGCGTCCACCTATTCCACAAATACTAGGTGGGGGGACAGAGGTCATTCCGCGTGTGGACTTGGCTTCGTCCCACCCAGTAATCAGGGATGCTAGTTCCCCGTCTGAGTTGATGGCCAACATGATGTTGGCAATGAGGGAAGAGATGGCAAAGCAGCAAGAGTTTCTGCTGAAAGTGATTGAGGACCGTGATGTGAACAATCGTAGAAGTGAGACGGTTGTGGAAAACATCGTAGTAGGTTCTGGAGGCGCTGGTACAGGGGTCAGGGCTGAGGAAAACAGGATGGCTGGTGCTCCAGGAAATAGGAAAAGTTGTTCCTACAAATCCTTTCTGGGTTGTGGACCACCAGAGTCCTCTGGTTCCGACGACCCAGTCTTGTGTGTGAAGTGGATACGAGCGGTCGAGCAAGCTTTTGGCTGTTCCGAATGCGGAGATGATCAGAGGGTGCGGTTCGGTACCCAACTGCTGAGGGATACTGCACTTATTTGGTGGAATGTCATCCAATCCACCCTAACTCCAGCAGTGTTGGCTCAGTTGTCTTGGGCCGAGTTCAAGAAGAAGTTGTTAGAAGAATTCTGCAACGAAAGAACAATGGACCGAATTGAGAAAGAATTTCGGTCTCTGGTAAAGGGAAGCCTGACGGTGAGGGAGTACACCCGTCAGTTCATGGAGAAGCTAGATCTGGTGGGGCATGCTGCCCCAACAGAGAAGGATAAGATGAAGGCCTATCTGAATGGCCTACCTGCGGACATGCAACCTATGGTCCACAATTCTAAAGCTTCTAACCTCCGTGAGATGATTGAAGAAGCTCAGTACATGGAAGAGATGTTCGCAAGGAACAAAGTTGAGAAAGCCGTAGTGGTGACTGATAAGAGAAAGTGGGAGAGCAATTCTGCTCACCCCAAGAGATTACGACCTTTTGACGGAAACCGAAACTTCAGCAATCAGCAGGAAGCTAGGTGGTGCCACAAGTGTCGAACCAAACACCACGGTGACTGTTTTAGCAATACTCAAACTTGTTATAAGTGTGGGAAGCCTGGTCACACTTTCAGAGATTGCCCGGTCAAAGGACTTGTCTGTTATGAGTGCAAGGCACCGGGGCATGTGAGAAGAGATTGCCCGAAGCTTGTGTCGGGTAGCACGCCATCAAGGAAGGAGAACCCGCCGAAGGTTCCGGGTCGAGCATTTCAGATGACGGCCGAAGAGGACAGGGCATCTGCTGACGTAGTATCGGGTACTTTCCTTATAAACTATATACCTTCTCGTATTTTGTTCGATACGGGTGCTAGTTTCTCTTTCGTTTCTGAATTGTTCCGTCAGAAAATTTCTATGCCCACTACTAGTCTTGAGGATGCATTAGTGGTAGAAATAGCCGATGGTAGTCAAGTTCTGATCCACGAGGTTATAAAGCAGTGTACTCTTAGTATTGAAGGGAGAGAATTCTCGATCGATCTACTGCCGATGTTAATCGGGGGTTTTGATGTGGTGGTCGGCATGGATTGGTTGTCAAACAATCATGCCGAGATCGTATGTTCCAAGAAGTTGATTCGACTTCCCAACCCCTCTGGCGAAGTCGTTGTCATCTATGGTGAAAAGAGAAAGGGTGAAGTGGCAATAATCACAATGGCAAAGGCACGCAAGTGCTTAGTAAAAGGATGTTCGTCTTTCCTAGCCTACGTGATCGATGCCAAGTTAAAGAAATCAAAGCTGGAAGATGTGAAGATCGTGCGTGAGTTTCCAGACGTCTTTCCGGACGACTTGCCCGGGTTACCACCCGATCGTCAAGTTGAGTTTCGGATTGATCTTGTGCCTGGAGCAGCACCAATTGCTAAAGCTCCTTACCGTTTAGCACCATCGGAGATGCAAGAGATGATGGCACAACTCCAAGAGCTATTGGAGAAAGGCTTCATAAGACCGAGTTCGTCACCTTGGGGAGCTCCGGTCTTATTCGTCAAAAAGAAGGATGGCATAATGAGAATGTGCATTGACTATCGTGAGTTGAATAAAGCTACAGTAAAGAACAGATATCCGCTTCCGAGAATAGACGACTTGTTCGATCAACTTCAAGGAGCGGGTTGTTTTTCCAAAATCGACTTACGTTCGGGTTATCACCAAGTGAAGGTAAGAGAAGATGATGTTCCGAAGACAACTTTCAGAACGCGTTACGGCCATTACGAATTTCTTGTAATGCCTTTTGGTCTAACGAGCGCACCAGCTGTGTTTATGGATTTAATGAATAGAGTATGCCGACCATTCCTCGACAAGTCGGTCATTGTATTCATTGATGACATACTCGTGTACTCCAAGAGTGAGTCATAGCACGAGCAGCATTTACGTGAAGTTCTGGAAGTATTGAGAAAAGAAAGGTTGTACGCCAAGTTTTCCAAGTTCGACTTTTGGCTTAAAGAAGTACAGTTTCTGGGTCACGTAGTCACTCGGGTCGGAGTGAAAGTAGACCCCTCCAAGATTGAAGCTATGATGAATTGGGAGCCTCCTAAGAGTCCGTCCGAGATCCGAAGTTTGTTGGGTCTGGCGGGATACTACAGGAGATTTATCCAAGACTTTTCAAAGATCGCTTCTTCCTTGACAGTTCTGACTCGGAAGAATGTGAAGTTTGAATGGAATGAAGTCCAAGAGAAAGCGTTCCGGATCCTTCAAAATAAATTGTGTGAAGCTCCGATCTTGACGTTACCTGAAGGGTCGGAAGATTTCGTGGTATACAGCGACGCTTCAAAGATGGGACTGGGATGTGTGTTGATGCAACGAGGCAAGGTGATCGCTTATGCCTCGAGGCATCTTAAGATACACGAGCAAAATTATCCAACCCATGATCTGGAGTTAGCGGCGGTGGTGTTCGCTTTGAAGCTTTGGCGACATTACCTCTACGGCACGAATTGCACTCTATACACGGATCACAAGAGCCTGAAGTATGTCTTTGATCAGAAAGATCTGAACATGAGGCAAAGGCGGTGGCTCGAGTTGCTTAAAAATTATGACTGTGAATTGCTTTACCATCCCAGTAAGGCGAACGTGGTGGTCGATGCATTAAGTCGAAAGGACTATAGCGGAAGTATTCGAGCTACCCATTCGAGACTCGAGCTAGTGTCTAGTCTTGTTGAGAAGATCAAGATATCACAGGTGGAAGCACTGTTAGAAGAGAATCTAAAAGATGAAGTCATGACGAAGCAACGTTTACTCTTAACGGAAGATAGCCGTGGAGTAAAACTGTTCAGTGGTCGTGTATGGGTACCCAAGCTTGGGGGTAGCCGTGATCTGTTGCAAGAGGATGCTCACAAGTCCAAGTATTCCATTCATCCGGGGAGTACAAAGATGTACAGGGACTTGAAGCTGCACTATTGGTGGCCGGTAATGAAACTTGATGTAGCGCGTTACGTTGAGCGTTGTGTGACGTGTTCGCAAGGTAAGGCCGAACATCAGCGACCATACGGGAGTCTATAGTCTTTAGAGATTCCCGAATGGAAGTGGGAGCATATCACCATAGACTTCGTGACGAAGTTTCCTAAAACTCTTCGAGGTCACAATACCATTTGGGTGATAGTTGACAGATTGACAAAGAGCGCTCACTTCTTGGCTATGCGCGAGACTCTACCGATGGATAAGTTAGCAAAGCTTTATATCGATGAGGTGGTCTCGAGGCACGACATACCATTGTCGATCATGTCGGATCGCGACAGTCGGTTCACTTCGAACTTCTGGGATGGGTTTCAGAAAGAACTTGGTACTCGAGTGAAGTTGAGTACGGCTTACCATCCGCAAACCGACGGGCAGAGCGAGCGAACGATCCAAACATTGGAAGACATGTTAAGGTCTTGTGTCATCGATTTCGGGAGTAGCTGGGACTCTCACCTGCCTTTGGTGGAGTTTGCTTACAACAATAGCTACCACTCGAGTATCGGAATGACACCCTTTGAGGCTTTGTATGGGCGAAAGTGTCGGACTCCCGTGTGTTGGCTTGAAGCGGGAGAGAAGCAGTTCACCGGACCTGAAATCGTGCAAGAGATTGCCGATAAAGTCAAGTACATTCGTGAAAGAATGAAAGCGGCTCAGGATCGTCAGAAAAGTTATGCAGATAAGAAGAAGCGACCGATGGAATTCCAAGTGGGCGACCGCGTTATGCCTAAGTTGTCGCCGTGGAAAGGCATTATACGGTTCGAAAAACGTGGGAAGTTGAGTCCCCGTTTCCTCGGACATTTCAAAGTGCTTAAACGGGTGGGTTTGCAAGCCTACCAGTTGGAACTACCACCGGAGTTGAGCAGAATACACAACATGTTTCATGTTTGCTACCTCCGGAAATGTTTGGCGGTAGAAGACAACATCATTCCCTTTTCAGAGTTAAGGGTAGACGAAGGTAACCGTTGTGTGGAGGAACCCGACGCCATATTAGAGAGAAAGTCTAAGAAGTTGCGTCACAAAGAAGTCACTTTGGTCAAGGTGCAGTGGAAGCATCACCGGGGAGCAAATGTGACGTGGGAAGCCGAGGAGGATATGAAGCGAAGATATCCTCACCTTTTTGCGTAGTAAGGATTTCGGGGACGAAATCATTCCCAAGTTGGGGAGGATTGTAACACCCCGAATTTCGTTTGGTTTTGCGAAGTTGTGTTAAGGAAAAAGAGGCTTCTGTTTCTGTCTACAGGGCGCACGGGTCGTGCGCCCTCCTTTAGGAAAAACGCACGGGTCGTGCGCATGAATCGGGATGCGAGGCAGTGACTTTCGCACGGGCCGTGCGCCATCCTCCTTTTGAAAGCGCACGGCCCGTGCGCTGTGTTGGGAAGTGTGAGAATCCTTGTCTAAATATCTCATTTAGCTGAATCTTTTGATTTTATCAAAAGATCTCAGATATTCTTTCTCTCTCTCCTCCTTTTTCTCTTTTCTCTTATCGATCTTCAAGGTCTCATTTGGTTGCTAGTTTTCGGTGTTTCTAGCAAGGGGTAGGTGTTTTAAGCTTCACCTCTACGTCGTGATCGTTATCTGGTTTTTCGGGTTTTATTCTGAAAACCTACCGGTGAGTTCCTACTACCATTTTACAAACTTTATACATGTCAAAACTCTTATTTGCGAAATTTGAAGTATTTCTACGGTATGAGTTTATGTTCTCTACATTTTGATATAAATGAAGTTTTTGGTGATTTTCGGGGTTCCCGATCAGTTTTGACTAAAATGACTGGTTCCGCCTTATTAAAGTAAAATGATGTTTTACTTGCACATTATGTGGATATGTGAAAAGAATGTTTATGAACTCATTTTAATGATTTTCATTCTTACCAGAAGTTGAACTGGATATGGCATTTTGTTTATAAAATGTGTTAATACCATATGTTTATTTATGGTTGGTCACATATGTTGTTGTGACGAGTCTGTACCATTACTAGTGGATCCCTAGCTTTTTAGTCGACTGTATTATTGGGAGGTCATATTCCCCATTTTGTAACTATGGATGCATATGTTCCTAGAGGGTAACTTGGTATGGTTATGAGAGGCCGGATACTAGCCATGGTTCATAGTGATCCTAGTGAAGGAGTATACATTGGTTTTGCTTGGGGCTAGATCTCACATTTTAGCACGGACTTATGTGTTCGTATCCTCGGATTCCAATTGTTTAGCTCATAACTCGGATTTTGGCCTACTTAGTGTTACGCCACCATCCTTGGTAAAATGGTCCTTTTATCATTGTTTAACGAGTTTTCGACCGAAGAAGCTCGGTTGTGGCGAAATGTTATCTTTATGAACTAAACCTTTATGAAAAGATTTCCTTATGATACAAATGTTTATATCTTTTGGGCTTTATAAACTGTATGTTCTCACCAGGCTTTAAGTCTGACACTTTTTCTTAAATGATGTGTATAACAGGTTTCCCTTAGTGGTGGGTTGCCGGGGTTTTGAGAGATGGGTTTGGTCTCGAGGCATTTTGAGATGACTAGTATTGTTTCAGGGCATTTGTTAAGTCCCATTCTTTTGGTACATTTATGGATCGTCAACTGATGTAATCTTGATATAGGTGTCTAGATTAGTTTGTTGACAAACTCTATATCGATACAGGTTTTTGTAAAGTCTTAAGGACTGATCCCCTTCTTGGGAGTTTATTATCAATACAAATATCATGTTGCCAAGTTTTTCAGGTTTTAATTTACGCTGATTTTTTTAGGGTGTTACATTACCTGTTGGAGCTCCGCTTATGGACCAGATTGGGCCAAAGAAATGGTCAAGGGCCCATTTCCTAGTAATGCGTTACAATATAATGACCCCGAACATTGCCGAGTCGGTGAATGCATTATCGCGTTTTGCACGGAGACTACCTATCGTGGGTCTTATGGATTACTTTCGAGCTTTTCAGCAAGAATGGTATTCAATTCGTCAGACAAATGGAGGTTATTTTCCTTTGGATTACTATTTTAATTTTATGCCTTTATTTTTGGAATACTAATGTAACAAATTCTTGTTTTCGTAAAGGAAATGGTGAATCGTCTCACGCCGTGGGCGGAGGCCAAAATTGAAAGGATAATTTACAAGTCCGCAAGTTGTACTATACATGATATTGGCCGAGGTTACTGGGAAGTTAGCGATAGGAATAGGGACGCAAAAGTGGACTACAATAATCGTATTTGCTCGTGCAAGAAATGGCAGCTCTCAGGAATACCATGCGTCCATGAAATCACCATCGCAAGAAATCAACGGTGTACAGATGCTTCCCATCTGGCAATTGGTTACTACGCGTCGGATAATTTCCGACAAACATACGCAGAGCTCATACATCCAGTCGGTCTAGGAGAAACATGGGTTGTTCCAGACCACCCGCTTATGACCGTTAGACCACTAGTCGTAATAAGATGGGCTGGTCGACCGAGTAACCATGACCGTATCCCATCTCTGGGTGAGGATCCCATCCAGAGAAGATGTTCTCGGTGTGGACAAACAGGACACACTCGAGCAAACTATCCATCTCCTGCACCAACAAATATGAGCCGTCAAAGGGTATCTGTAGTCGGCAAACTCAAGCAGTATCTACCCAAGAGAATTATGGAAGTTTTAGACATGATACTTTTGATTTAAACGAGTAAACCATGTCTATAATAAACCTTTTATAAATATTATTATTGCTTTCTTAGATTTTTGGTTACTAAATCTTGTATGCTAAGTGATATTGTTTTTATGTTTAGTGTTGATTTTATTTACCTTATCGTGCTTGTTAAGCTTTCTTGTGGTATTTACTAAAGTAAACATTAAAGCATCATTTTATTGAAACCAAAGAAAACGGATAAAGTGCATCCATACAACAACCATCCTTGAAGAAATCTACTACGGGTAGATTTCCTGGATCTTGATGATCCCGTCAGACTTTTCTCTCATCACCTCCTCCATGTCGGTGTAGCTCTCTTTGATTTCTTCTACTTCATCTTCTAACTCATCAATCTCTCGTTGCATCTCCCTAACCTCGTGCTTCATTTGTGCCATGAACTGCTTCTTTTCCGCAAGACACACCTCTTTGTCTTGCTGAATTTCCATGTTGCATAGCCACATCCTTCTTATCTTCTCTATGTTCGCATTCACCTCATCACATGAGTTTTTTTTAACCTGGCAGGCATTATTTGAGACATTGGTAGACTCGACCGCTGGGTAGATTGATACGTTGGTGGTTCATATCCCCCATGAGCACTGTAGTATGCCTCCCGTGCATTGTGATATTATTCTCTCTCTTGATTCGTAATTGGGTAATCGACCGCAGTTCTCCCAAACTGCGCTCACTCCTCCGTTGTTTCGGGTGCCTTCCAGTCACTCCGGAAACCTCCATAATTCAATGGTTGGTTGTGGGCGGACCGTGAAGTGCCAACCCATTCGTTGACCTTTTCCCCTTAGAGCGTGAACCTCCAGCCATAGTGTAAGGCTTAAAAGGTAGATAATGTTTGTAAATGGTGTAGAGGGTAGAAAGAATAGATAGCAAGTTGTGAATTAATACTCACTAGAGCATCTACTTATAGATATGGTGAAACGATTCCCCTGCAAAGTGTCTGCTAGGATTCCCCTGCAAAGTGCCTGCCAGGATTCCCCTGCAAAGTGCCTGCCAGGATTCCCCTGAAAAATCTGAAACGATTCGCCTACAAAGTGGCTGACAGGATTCGCATGCAAAGGCCTGTAAGAGTCGCCTGCAAAGGCTGAAACGATTCGCCTGCAAAGTGTCTGCCAGGATTCCCCTGTAAAGCCTGCCAGATTCGCCTGAAAAAGCTGAAACGATTCCCCTGCAAAGTGTCTGACACGTTTCCCCTACAATGGCTTTGTAGATTCGTCTTAAAAGGCAGAAAGTTTCTGTTAGGCCAATTTTTCCTTGTGGTTATAAATACCTGTGTTAATACCAACTGTAAAAGTCACAACATCCATACACCATTTTGATATCACAATAGTCTTCTCTTTCACCAAACACATGGCTGGAAATGCATCATCTTCAAAACCACCGACTTCACAAATAATGCCCTCAAGACTGAAAAAAGCGATAGAGAAAAGTGAAGCGGAGATCGAACAACTCACTGATGAGTGGAAGGAAATGATGGCCAAAAAGGATGGACACTTGAGAAGGATCGACGTGAACAAGGAAGAGGTAAAAAGGTTGAAGAGGGAGATAAAAGAAAAATAAGAACGTATTCGCTATGACAACGTCCAAGTCAACAAGATTATGCAAGAGTTAATAGTACTGCAAGTGTAGGTTACCCATAAACAAAATTGGATTGATCAATGTAAAGCAGTATATCCTTAGATAGTGGTAGTGTTGTTGGTTTCGTATTTGGATTTTCTGTGTTGCTAGTTTGTACCTTTACTCTTTATGCCTTTCTTTCATGAATAAAGTCGTCTAATCTATTTTGTGGTTTGATGCGTTTATATTCTTATACTACTAGAAAACAAGTATCAACGACAAACTTAGAAAATTGATAGATTTCGAAAACAACCGGTACAACATGAACAAGTTAATCTAAACAAACTTGGAATCGACGACATTAAACCAGAACCACTAAAACAAAACAAACTTCGAAGCAAAAGGATAGAAATGAACCGGTACAACCGAAATAGACAGTGTAACAAGAACAAGTACAACAAAACAACAACAATCACTTTAATGATAGAGTGATTTCAACTGCTCGAGCAGTGTCGTTTTCTCTTGCCACTTCTCCAAAAACTTTGGAATTTTTTTGCTCATATCTTTGGCATGGGTGTCATATTTTTCAATCTCCTTGTACAGCTTCGCAATGGCTTTGTGTTTTACATCTATTGAGGCAAGAACCTTATCCCTTGCTGCAAGAGCGTTCGTTCATTGCTGGTCTATGTCTTCTCTCTCCGCTTCAACTTTTTGGATTGCTTCTAAAATCTTTGTAGGAATGCCCTGGGAAGAGGGAGGGTTTGAAGACGATGCGTTTCCAGCCATGTTTTTCTGCTTAGTAAGTAAGAAGATAAATTTTGCCTTAAATTTGTGTGTGGTATAAATTGTTGTGATACATGGATCTCAAAGGCAATCTTATATATACAAGTGAGAGGGGATGGTCTTAAAGTTTCTGCAGGCGGATCTTTAGGCTTTTCAGGCTAATCTGTAAGGCTTTTTATAGGCGAATCTGTAAGGCTTTTTACAGGCGAATCTGGAAGCCTTTTCAGGCGAATCTTGAAGGCTTTTCAGGCGAATCTGGAAGGCCTTTTACAGGTTAGCAATTGCGAAGATGGTTTTTGTGCACTACCTTTGGATATAACTATCGAATGCTGGGGGGGGGTCCTAAACCATTTAAAAAAAATAAGGTACATAGCAAGACAAAAGTTTTACACGTCTTCTTACATGGCATCCCCAAATCTTCATGTATATAATTTCAGATGTTTATATCAATCGTTTCCAGCCTCTACCATAGAGTTATATGGTTAGTGTTTATATTTTTTTGGGTTTTGCTTGCGTTGAATATTGTGTAAGGCTAACGTTGTTAACCCCTATCATGAACAGTTGAGTATCTACAAATGTTCACCATGAAAGTCTACCATCAAGGGTACTTCACGAACCACCTAGAACATAGTACTTCAGTGGTGTAGAAGTCTATGTTGACATGTTAGATGTCGACGAACTTTCCATGCGACTGCTTCATCAGATCATGTAAGAACTAGGTTACGATGAAACGAAATATTATAAGTTGTATTTTAAAATACAAACTTATTGACTGGACGGGAACCTATGGTTACCGATGAAGATGCAGCCAATATACGTCAGTATGTTGACGGCCATACCATCATTGAAGTGTACAGCGAGAAAGTAGAGCTTAACACTTTCAGAATCGTGTCACCAGAGCATACTAGAAGTTGGTGGGGATTCCAGAAAAAACAAGCATCGTGTAGCCGTACTTTGACATTTAAATGACCATGTATGTTTGTAATAAGTAAGTTTGAAACTATAATATGTTGCAAAACCTCATACTAACCGGGACCTTCGTGGGGTTGATGGTGGAGGAGTTACGTTATCCGTGGATGACAAAGGCGGCCAGACATCTTGTTTGCCTTTATGATCCACTAATACTGTAAGTCTCCCTTATTTCTCGAACAAGGACAACATAGACCGTGACAAAAATAATAATATATTGTCTACAGAAAGTGGAGATTAACACTTCCAAAAATAGTATATACAAAGATAAATCATCGTTCCTATACAAGCTCCTAAAATCAATCATACATCGCGATCTTCCTGTCGCATGGTCCAAAAGACATTTTCCATATGACACCTCTATGACATAGCCCGTGCCGCCTCATCCTCCGTCGCTGCTGGGGTCTCGCCACTCACCAACTGTGAGAAGAACATACATGTCCAGGGACCACAATCGCCGAATGCAGAGCACTGCTGCAGTACCCCTGATGCGTGTACCCAAGTGAAGTTGTGGCTACGCGATGCAAGTGATGGGCACCTTGTCATGGTAAGAAACTCCTCTAGATGCTCCATGAATTTCGTCATCATGCGTCTAAATGTGTCCACGTATGAAGACATCTGATAGCTATCATAAACGGTCAACTCCATGGTCTCTAAATAGAAATCGCCAACCACCCAATGCTTCGCTTCTATGCAAATCGGAATATAGACCTGAAATATTTGTTTAAAAACAAACTGACAGTAAATAACATTAAACTATATAGAGTTATAAATAACAAGTAAATTTAAATTAACATTCATACCCGCTGCAAAGCCCACCATGGTGCAAACGGTGCCTACGCCATAGTGTAGACGGAACAGGGCCCTCCACCGGTGATCAAGAAATGCATGAAATCAGAAATCATCACCGTCTACGGTGCATCGGGTGGACGCGACTCAAGGATATTCCGGACCCACCCGTCGACGTGCTATTTAAAAAAGGAAAAAATGATAGACATATAAATAGACATTATAATATAAATACTTAAATGACCTTTTAGTACTAACATCGGTTTCGAACCACCCCGAACCCTCTAACGTGAGTAATAAGCCCTACCATGTCTTACCAATAGAATGGGTGGGTATGCACCTAAGCCAACAGTTCGACAATTGATCACGATGCCAAAGTGTGGCAATAGCCGATGAAGATGAAGAAGAGGTAGCAACAGTGGTGGTGGCAACGGTAGTACGACGAGTAGGCGCCTTTAATGGGCGACGCTGCGCAGGACTAGTAGTCGGAGGCAAAGGGGTGAAAGAAGGTGCTAATTGGTTGCCTGACATCTTCTTGCATATCGGCCTCGGGACCACCTGTGGTGTTATCGAAATACTAGTGGTCACTGGTGTGATGAGCACGATATCCTAGTCGTGCGGTGAGCGTTGCTGCTGGACGTGCGATGAGGTCGACGGGCCGGGACGGGCAGGTAAATGTACTCGGATGTGGCGTATCCTGGAACAAAGACCCAATAAAGCCAGACAGACCTGACATACCGTCAGTCGACGAACTAGAAACATGGAGCAATGACCCGAATGTGCCCTGCAAAATAAGATTGATCCTCACAAGCTTGTTTTAATACATAAAAAGTAAATGTTACAAACAATTCTATTAACTCACAGGCTGCGTAAACTGACCTTGTGTAACGAACGTAGATCCTCATATTGACTGACCGCCAAACCCCGATGTGCCCTACAAGTTAAGATTGGTCATCACTAGTTTGTTACCAGAATTAAAAACTGAAGTTGTAACAAAACAATATTTATAACTTATAGGGTACGTGTACTAGCCCTGTGTATCGAACATATAACCTCCAATGCTAGAACCTTCAAACACCGATGTGCCCTGGAAAATATGATTGAGGTTGTTCAGTTTCTTTTTAGATATGAAAATGAAATGACCCCACCAAATGTAATAACTTACATGTGTCGTGTATTGAGGCGGTGTAACCATCGACAAAACTCCGAAGAGATTATCTACGAAGGTCGATGCACTCTGCAGATTAATCTAAGTGATTGTGCGTATGTCTTACTCAAAACAAATAAAAATGATGCAACCAAATGATTGAAATAATTTACATTATCCATGTAATGGGATGGACCAAACCCATGTGACATGTCGGCGGGCTGGGAGGGCTCGCCACCCTGCTGCTAGACTGGAATCTATCATCAAACATATTAAACTACATAAAGGTTCAACAGATACCAATTAAAACCATGTCCGATAAATTAAACACTTACCTGAAAAGAGATGAACTGCCTAGTAAGCCTCTCCACCTCGGCAAGGCGTCAATCAAGCTCTTCATGCTTTGTGTCATGAGATCTCCGAGAGCCATAGTAATCATCCTTCAACGTTGTTACCTCAGCCCACCGGTCAGAATAGGGGTCAACATGTGGACTATGCTGATGGTGAACTGATAAACTATGCTCACGGTGAACTATGCTCATGGTGAAATGGTGGCTCCTGGTAAGAGGTTCCCTTATATTCCCTACTCACGTATGCGTGGGACGGGAGGCCCGTGTCATCATCAGGTTCCTCGTCTCCCTCTCCCTCTGACTCAAAACCTCCGTCTAGCAAAACAATTAATAACATTATTATAAATATCAGATAATTTAGAATGACATCTCATTATAAAATTATTATAAATATCAAATAATTTAGAATGACTTCTCACCCTCGACGACAGCCTGCACAACTCTCGACCTCTTCGTCGGTCGACGTCCCTCCGAGCTACTAAAAAACGATGGCTATGAATATACCATTATGTGCTCTCCTTAACCGCAGAGGATGAAGCCTATGACGTGGCGTCCGATCCTCCTAATATATTGAAAAATAATCATGTTAGAAATCCATACGAGGGCCTCATCTGTTACAAATTTTTTTATGGTAGTCAATGTAACTTAGCGTCGACACATCCAACATATCATATGCATGGTTACTAACAATAACTATTGAAGACCTATCCCAACGAACCGCACATGGCATCCTGTCACACAGTATATAATACGTGTTGGCGATAGGAAATATCTCAAAAATCCATATTAGTGAATTAGAATACCAAGATAGTAAATAATTTGTAGAAATAGGGAATCCGTATTAATTGTAAAAATATTAATTTAATATCAACTAACTAATCTTGAATGCAAATAGAAAACCAGATAATGTCATTCTTTCCTTTTTGTTCACACGTCTCCGGATCGCTCCATTCATCTGCTTGAAGGTGGGCGCCCAGATATATGATCCCTAGGGAAACCGATTAAACACCCTCATATCATCAATGGCCCAAAGTAGAGTGTCGTGAAGATGCAGGTGATGCTGACGACCGAGGAAAAACAACTCAACCATCATCATGAGACAAATACGGACCGCATAATCGTCATCAATCAGGCGCCGTCCCTCGTCATTAGTGCCAATAAGATTGAATAAATTCTCAATGTACTCTACTTTTAACTTCTGTCGTGGAACATCCATCTAACAAAACCATCAGACTTATTCTTATGCATCTTCGGTTCGGGTCCAAAACGAAGTGTTGTGATAAGACAGAACTCCTCACGGCCGTATCGAAGCGCATGGTCACCAAATTTGGAACCACATCTCGTCATCCCGTACATTGTTCGGGAAGACCTGGGTCTGTAAGAAGATGTGGATCATCACCGGGTCGACAGATGTGTCGGTCAGATCCAACCAATGATCGATACATGTATCACTGAATAACGTTGTCCGCGTGGGGTTTAATTTCTTACGAATCGAATCCACCATCGAAATCTTATTCTTAAGTGTCAAATTAGCCTTATAAAATCTTCTTCCTTGCATAGTAATGATATATACTTATGTAAAGGCACCTAAAGTGTCAGTTTGTAATGTAGAGGGACCTAAAGTGTAAATTTCTAAACTAAAGCCACCTAAAGTGTAGATTTCTATAGTAAAGGGACCTAAAGTGTTAGTTTCTAATTTAAAGCCACCTAAAGTGTAAATTTCTAAACTAAACCCACATAAAGTGCCAGTTTCTAATTTAAAGCCACCTAAAGTGTGGATTTCTAAAGTAAAGGGACTTAAAGTGTCAATTTATAATGTAAAGAGACCTAAAGTGTAAATTTCTAATTTAAAAGGACCAAATTTGTCAATTTCTAATGTAAAGGGACTTAAAATGTAAATTTAAAATTTAAAGGGACTTAAAGTGTGGATTTCTAATGTAAAGGCACCTAAAGTGTAGATTTCTAAAGTAAAGGGACCTAAACTGTAAATTTTTAAAGTAAAGGCACCTAAAGTGTAAGTTTATAAAGTAAAGGCACTTAAATTGTCAATTTCTAAAGTAAAGGGATCTAAAGTGTAAATTTCAAAAGTCAACGCACTTAAAGTGTAGATTTCTAAAGTAAAGGCACCTAAAGTGTAGATTTTTAAAGTAAAGGGACCTAAAGTGTAAAATTTTAAACTAAAGACACCTAAGTTGACAATTTTAAATGTAAAGGGACCTAAAGTGTCAATTTTAAATTTAAAGGCCCATAAATTGTCAATTACTAATGTAAAGGGATAAAGTGTCAATTTTAAATTTAAAGGCACCTAAATTGACAATTTTTAATGTAAAGGGACCTAAAGTGTGAATTTTAAATTTAAAGGCACCTAAAATGTAAATTTCTAATTTAAAGGGACCTAATGTTTCATTTTGTAATTTAAAGGCACCTAAAATGTAAATTTCTAATTTAAAGGAACCTAAAGTGTCATTTTGTAATTTAAAGGCACCTAAAATGTAAATTTCTAATTTAGAGGGACCTAAAGTTTAGATTTCTAATTTAAAGGGACCAAAACTGTATATTCATTTAAAAGAACCAAAACTGTAACTTTACTTAAAGGGGAAAACTACAAAATTCCCAACAGTCAAGGGACCAAAATTGTAAATTTTGGGGTACGCAATTGCGTTGGTACGCAATTGCGGTGGTATGCAATTGTTGTGTTCCGCCTTGCGTGGATGACACTGGTTATGGTGGAACCGCCGTGGCGGTGGGACAACAGTTGCGGACCGCCATTGCGTTGTGGTGGTCGGCATGGTGGGAACATAACATAAAAAAGGCGTAATTACCTCCGCCATTGTGGGTTGCGTAGTAGCTGTCGTCTTGTGGCTCTCCATATAGAAAGTAGGGTTTCTTTAATAAAGAAAGCGATGTGGAGTTGATGGTCCCCGAATGTTCCCTTTTATTCTTTAACAAAGACTTACCCCAACCACCAAAATTTAAGGGGTACGCAATTGCACACCATCGCAATTGCGTAGGTACACAATCGCGCACCCTCAATTCTTTCGTTGGTAGTGACATATGTGCAAATCAGGGAGAGGGATGGCTAGGAGGCCAACCCCCCTACTTTGGCCATTTCGGCCAATTTCCCTTAAATTAATTGATCAAACAATGTTATTAAAAAGATGGTTATAACTTTATTTTTAAATTAAAAAATCTTTCACCTCCTATTTTTAAAATCTAAAAAATAAGAAATATAATCGTAATTTGAATGAAATAAATTTCACTAAAAAACATATCATATTTTTCTTAGTAGTTTGACATCCATATTGATATATTTTTTCATCCATTTTATAGTGGTTTTCCAGTTTTTCATTTATTTAGTGTTTTCTCCTTAATCTTCTTCTTCTTCTTCTCTCTCTCTCTCTCTCTCTATATATATATATATATATATATATATACACACATACACACACACACACACACACACATATATAGGGTCAGGTTCTAGGGAAAATCTAAAAAAAAAGGGAAAACTGAGGAACACCTTGGCAACACTTAATCTGGACGGTATGCACTTGTGCATACAAGTAATTTGTAACATGCACACGTGCATATGCACAAGTGAATACTGCACATGCACATAAAAACCAAAAGACAACTTAATTTACTTGTATGCTCAAACGCATACCATCCAGATCAAATGCTACTAGAGTGTTCCTTAGTTTTTCATTTTTTTTGAGGTTTTTCCTTGATTTTGTTAACCTTAATTTTGTTATTAACTTTATGAATCAATCCAAACCATTGATGTTGAGAATTGATGGTTGAGATTTGATCTAAATATTAATCATTTAATGAGTTTTAATTTAATAACTGGTGTGTTGAACAAAAGTGATCAAGGGTAATTTGTGAAAAATATTTCCCGAATCTCTTTTAACATAATCATCACATCATTAAATGTTTAATAATTTAATGGCAAACACAATCTAAATTTAAATTTGTAGTTCACACATGTTCATGACAAACACGATTTAAATTGGTAGTTCACATATACATGTTCATGTTTATTCACATTAAATAGGTTGATAATAAATGATCATACTAGACATCCATGTTCATGAACAGTGGTGAATATGGTGAATTATGAACATTATTTTGGAATATTTTTCATGAACATTTGGGAAGGCTTGATCATACCTGTTCATAATCATAAGTTTGGTCATTGCATAATCACCCTTGTTCAAATACATTATCACATTCTCAGAACAAATAATTTAATGACAAACACAATTTAAATTGGTAGTTCACATACACATGGTCATACTTGTACACATAAATTAGGTTGATAATACATGTGTTGGTCCCTGATAAGAAAAATAGTATTGTAGAAGGGGGGGGGGGTTGAATACAATACTAAAATATTCACTTAATTTTTAATTCTTTTATAGATATAAAGTATCAAGAATTACACTTAGTAAACACAAGATTGTTGCGGAAAATAACAGTAAAACTATTTTAACAATCTAGCACCTAGAAATTTTAGAATACAACTTTGAAAGCACAAAGACTAAAAAGCTATGAGAAGAGAAATAACAATCAACTTTGCTTGAGTACAGTGAGATCTCTTGAGCTGAAAGTGTGAGTTGCATGGAGGAGGTCTTCACTCTTTTATACTACCCAATGCATTGAATGCAAAGGACACTTGTCACATGTTGAATGGATCCTTGAGATTTATTCAATAAATTATGAGATATTTGAAATGACTTATCAATATACAAAAAGAAACTTTTGTACTATGATAAGACAATATTTCAATAAAATATACCTGGTACAAATCTTTTTGAGATCTTGTTGAAGAAAGTCTTTATCATATCAGAACTTGAGTGAATATCCTCTATGCAATAGAAGGTTCCATTCCTTTTGTCAGAAAGATGTTGGGAATGAAGAAGTATAGTCAAATCATGAGGATTTTCTATAAAGGGTACCACCGAATTAGGAGATAAATTGGCAGCGAGATTGTCTGCCGAAACTTCGACAAGGGATTGTCGATTGAGGGAGATCGACAGAGGAGATTCCTGCCGATCCATCAAGGAAGTATCGACAGGAGCGAGTCTGCCAAAGATTATGTTATCTTGATCCGTATCAGTAGACTCACTTCATGTTGAATTCGTTTGGTCTTCGATTCACCGATCTTTTAAAGCACAACTAAGCTATTACAAAGAACCATAAAATACTCTAAGTATGAACATGTACAACATATTACATATATACAATTATAAGTCGAAAGGGGGAGATCATCCGTTTGATGACCCAACAACATGATCATACTCAGGGCGGGCGCTGGGCCTAGGCCAGTGGGGCGACAGCCCAGGGCATCAAAAAGGGTATGAGCATCAGTTTTTTTAGCCAATTTCTATATAGTAGGTTCATTTTAGGCCTAAAAATAGTTGTTAAGCCCAAAGGCAAGGTCTGCTTCAACAAAAGGGAACGATGGACGGACTTTTCTCTCACTCGCTAAATCTAATCGACCGACGCTCTCAATCTCAGCCTCTCACTCTCCGAATCTCGACTCATTTCACGAATCTACGCCATCTTGAATCTTCGACTTATCAATCATCACTCACTATGGTCTGTGGATTTCAATTTCATTGCTTCTTCACTTAATCATTATCGGTTATCCACTTCTGCTCTCTCGATTAAGGTTTAGCAGCAGCGATTTAGGGTTAATGAATAATGAGGTATTTGTTTAGTTTAGATTAGTTATATGTTTAATTGTTTAAATTATTGTTTTGTTGTTATTTTGTAATGGTTATTAACTTGTGATTTGTTAATGGTTGCATAAACTAGATTAATTCAAGCATTCATTATTCAACTTCTAAGTTTCTAACAAGTTTGGCAATTTCACAAACCACGACTAAATCATGTGTTATCCTTCTAATCTCTATTACTTTATATCTATATCATATCACTTGTTTAGTTGTTTAAGATATGTATCCTCGATCACAACCCTCGGGTGCTCAAAATAGAAAACGAAAAAAAAAACAAGAAGAAATTGCTTAATGCTTTTGATGCGAATGCTTGTGATGAAAATGTTTGTGATACAAATGCGTGTGGTGGAAATACTTGTGATGGAAATGCTTGTGATGAAAATGTTTGTGATGCAAAAGAAAATGCTTGTGATGATATTGGTTTGAATATATTTGATTCAAGAGTTTGGGATAGGATTCAAAAATGAAAGACTTGATTGTCGAAAAAGGACTTATTAGGGAAACTAACATCAATTTCCCTAAAAATAATATAGGGAGACACTTCTCGAATGAATTTTATGTTCATAAGTTACGCAATGGTGATTGTCATGATAGTGGCTAGTTTATTCAAAAGAGCTTGATAAAGTCTTTTGTTTTTGTTGCAAACTTTTCAAAGATGGTCAGTCACAAAGTCAATTAGCAAGTGTTGGATTAAGTGATTGGAAGCATTTTGGTCATAGATTAAACCTTCATGAAAATAGTCCTGAGCATATGACTAACTTAAGAATTTGGTCTGAGTTGCGATTGAGATTGAGTAAGAATGAAACTCTTGATAAAGCGTTACAAGATATGATAAAAAAGGATACCGACCATTGGAAAGAGGTTTTGATTATAATAATTGCTAATGTTAAATGTCTAGATGTTAGGGTATTATTGTACCCAAGATTTAAATGTAAAAGTCAACTCTTGTAAAGTCAAACATAGTCAAGGTCATACTTAGTCAAAGTAGTTTATCTTGTGTTTGTACATGGTCTTTGACCATATAAATACCTTTTGTATGCCTTGTTAGAAGTATGTGTTCGTAAGGGTGTTAGAGAGTGTTAGTTGTAATCTTGTAACACATTGTTAGATCTATGACATTGATACTTTCTCTCTCTACACTATCTCTCTAGATATTGATCTGAATTATTAAATCTGTTCATCTTGATTGATTGTGCTTGAAAACTGGTTCCTACAATTGGTATCAGAGCTTCACGAAGCATTCAGACACAACTGATTTGAAGAATTTTGGTCGAATTTGGGAAGATTGAAGAACTCACATCCAGTTTTGGAAAGTTCACTGTATCATCAAGGTTTTTCACGAATTATGGATTTTGGGATGCAAGATTGATTGGACTAGATTCTCTGTTAATCATTGAACATTTCTTGTTCAGATTGCTAGCCCAAATTCACAGAATTTTGGATTCAATTTTGGAATTTTTGAATTTTTTGGTTCGAACTTCGAACTCACTGATTCTGGATTGAAATCACATTTGTAGTAATTTTTGAACAAATTTGTTTGTTAGGATTTGTTCATGATCATATTTCCAGCAATATTGTAAAGTTTCAGACTTAAATTTGAAGAATTGAAGATTTTGGAAGTTTTGACCGTGTTATCATGAAGAACTCGCAAGATTCGGAGAACTCGCAAGCATCATGTTGAAGAACTCGCAAGCTTCATAGTGAGTAACTCGCAAGTCCCTTCTGATCTTGTTGTTGGAAGAACTCGCAGACCATTACATACGAATTCTTATTTCTGAAAGTTTTTCTAAGTACAGAACTCGCACATGCCTTATGTGAAGAGTTACTGTGATCCCAAATTACTAGCATGCAATTAACACAGATTATCAAACAAACACTTATTCAATCCATATGATTACAATATAGTCACAAGTCTTAGTGTCACATATCTCACTTGTATCTTATGGGAACTCTATCTGTGTTCTCTCTGAATGTACGACTTGTGTTTTCTGAATTCAACGTATTTACAAGATTACAAAGAAACCTACTATTTATACTAAGTCATCATCTTCAAACCCACCGAATTCAAACATGAAGTTACTTAGTACAACGAATGTAAACATGAAGTTACTTAGTACAACGAATGTACTATGTAAGGAGCTTGAGTAATGTTCACTCCCCAGGACTTCCATTCAATCATCAAAAAACACAAGGTTAATCTATGAACGTTCTGACAGAAAAATAGATTTTCTGTGTGTATGTGCTTATGTATGAATGTGTGTCCTTGTAATTCAAGTTTCTAATTCAATTCAAAAAAACAAACAAGAATGATTTACAAACCTGTTTGATTCAATTCAAATTTCAAAACGTTTACAACTTTCTATCTCTAGAAGTTTTTTTCTCTCTCTAAAACTCTCTCTCAGAATCGTATACAATATCTCTAGTCATCTATCTATTAAACATCAAAGAAAGGTATTTATACCTACAACTAATAACATGGAAACAAACAAAATACAACATGTTGACTTTGACTTTATTAACAAAGACTTTGACTTTTAATGAGATTTGACTTCTCAGCTTTGACTTCTTGTATTTTGACCTTTAGTCTTCATGATCTTGTATCCAACATATTTTTGCTTTAACAATCTCCCCCTTTGGATTCAAGATCATCAAAAAAAGATTTAGCAAATCAATCTACCCCTTTAGTTGCATTGAAGAACTTTAAATCTTCCCTTTAAACTCAATCTGAGTACAATCTTCCTCTTTCGGTTGATCTTTAACTTTAATCTCTCCAAAGTCTATCTTCAAGAAATACCAACAATCTCTCCCAAAGATGGTAGAAATGATCTTCAATAATCTCTTCAAAATTATCACAAGACTCTTTCTGACTTCGGAAAGAAATTATCTTCATATTTAGCTCGACTTGCTTCAGCAAATAATCTTCAAAGAAAATTTCAGAAAATCAGCACATCTTCAGAATTTCTTTGACTTTGCTTAAACAACCTTTCAACCCTTCAAACTTTGAACTTTATCATCTTCAACACTTTAACCAAACTTTCAAACTTTTAAACTATCAAATTTCTGATCCATACATTTCTGTAAATCATCTCCCCCTTTTTGATGAATAGAGCATCAATATCATCAAAACTTTCTCCAAGAAATGTCTTTGACCAATCTGACCACTGATCTATCCAAGAGCCTCTGATTCGTTGCCAATTCGAACAAAGTATTCATCCAGATCTTTTCAAATCTAGACAAAAATAATCATGTAACACCTAAATCAACAAATGAATCAGTTAATATGCCTGTCAGTAACACTAAGTCACTGTGTGTAACAGATACACATAGGAAAGGAGCTTTTTGATGTTCACTCCCCCAGGGCTTCCATGCAATCATCGAAACACCACAAAGGCAATTTCTATGAACGTTATGACAAGAAAACAAATTCCTTGTGTGTTCGTGCAAGTGTAGAAAGAATTAAGAACGAATGCTTGCTTTTATAAAGGCTCAATATTGTGTAAACCACTGAGACAACAGTAGATAAACACAGACTCAATGTGCATGATTGAAGTGCGAAGGTGGGGCAGACTTCCTTCTTTTTCAATATCTAGATTTTCCAAATGAAAATCAGATAGATTATATGCTGCGTCTCTAGAAAAATATAAAACATTTTATTTTTAAGAAGAAAATGAGTAGTTGGTGGGGTTAATATCAAGAGTTGGCATAGGCTAGTTGCCTATTTCAATAATGTTCATGAAGAATTGTGAAACATTAGTAATGTGGCTTCCCGGCTCAGAAAGTAGTTGGTGCAGAGTTTGATATTCTTTTACTCTGTTCTCTCACCCTCATTCTTTTTAATCAATGAGCTCTCATCTAACCAAACTCTCTTTTCCATTTTACCTCAACACACAACCCACACTCATTTCTTTTTGATTCCTCACACTCAATCATTATGGATTAACTTCTTGGGGTAGGAAACACTGGTTAACGTGAATCCATAGAAGTTTCATTTAAGTCCTAGCACAAAGAACCCATATTTTCCTATTAAAGAACATGTTGCTCAAAATGGTTTAACTTATCAGCTAAAGCACAAACACAAATGTCAGAAGTATGCTCATAGATGTAATCATGAAGATTTGAGCATTTTAAACTTTAAAGATATTTCAAACAAGTAAACTGAATGAATAGATATGAATGCAAGAGACTTGCTTGAAAATCTAACATTGTATGAAAAATGATCAGAAATGAATGATATAACAATCAAAGCTTATGGTCAAGAATAATGGATATCGTCTATATGAAACAAAATATAGACATGCTTGGAATGAACGTTTCGAAATGAAATTACGCTAAAAATTCTTTGATGTACAAGTGGGGTGTATCACCATCGAAAAATTTGGTCAATATGAAACATGGTGATCACTTTTTCAACAAAAATTAAACCGGTGTGTGTGAATACTTGAAAGTATAAAGAAAAGACAATATGCAAGTATTTATCTTTGGAAACACACAGTTTGTAATCATGTAAGCACAATTAAATCTTGAAAACATTTAAAAATCACACTTCCAATTCATGAAATCTGTTTAAGAATCGGGAAGTGGTTTGAACATTTAAGAACAAATATGTACTCCCCCTTGAATGTTGATCTTCTCAAATATGTACCAAGGAGTACAATATCATTCAGATCAAGAGTAAAATCTTTTGAGCATTGAAGTACGAGTCCTAAACTGTTGTGTTTAGAAGTCATCATTCTTTTACTCAATCTTGACTTGACATTCCTGTAACACAGATTCATCCATTTTCTTTGGTATCCATTTGCTTTTGGATCCAACTGTTTTAGAACATGATTTTGGCACCCATTTAAACTTGGGTCCACTTTTCCTTTGAAAACTATATGAAGAGTTAGAACGATGAGAATATACATAATATGTGCCAAACCAATCATCAGAATGTTTTCGAGAAACATAATCAGTTCTATCATAATTGGAAAACTTTCTAGCAGATGGAGCTAATTGGAATAATTGCTGTCTTGAATATTTCTTGCAAGAAGTTAGAAGTTTTGATTTAGAATTAGCAACATCCACAATTATATAATCTTTACTAGTAGTATTCTTATTACAATTAGCACTAGAAAATGATTTAGCACTCTTATCTTTCTTCTGCTTTAATTGCCACTCAGACTTAACTCCATGCCTTTTCCTTTTCATATCTGAAAAATTTGAAACTTCAGAGTTAGAACGGTGAGAATCAAACAAATGCTTCTGCTTTGACTTACCAGTGTTGATCTGTTTCTATGAATGCCCATATTTCTTGTTTTTACCTTTGGCAACTTTCCTTTTCACAGAAACTGATTTGTCAACTTTCGTTGATGTTTCACCTTTTACGTACACACTTGGTAATCCAAAAGAATTAATAACAAAAGATGAATGATCAGGAAGTTTAGAATTAAAATCAAATTGAGCAATACATTCATCTAAATCACCATCAGAGTTTAAAAATCAAACCCATCATTAAGTAAACTAGACATATCATCAGAATTTGAAACTTTAGAAGAATTAGGAAAATCAGAATTTTTCAACACAGTTAAAAGCACATTTTGTTCTAAATCCATCAAAATTCTTTCTTCTGACAGAGTATTCTCAAGTTCAGAAATTTTACTTTTAAAACGAGAGGAGGAACGTAAATTTTACCTTTAATAGGCTTTGCCTCCAACTCTTTTGAGGAATAACTCTCAAAATAGTCATCTGAAAGAAATTTTGATTTATCAGAACTATAACTACTATTCAACTTCTCATAACGAAATGGAAGTTGAACTTTAGTTGTGTTCTTTTTTTCTCATATTCTTTAGCTTCATCTTCTTCAGATAGTTTAGTCCACTCAACATGAAGATCAGGGTATCTTGATGCTAGACTTAAAAATGTAAAATCATAAAGTGCAGGCACTTCAGATATACCCTTTTTAAGATAGCGTGGATTCTCATAACCGAGTCCCCAACACTCTTTGTTCTCTTTGGGTTTGTTTAGATGAATGGTTTATTCAGTTTGACCCAAGGTGTATATATTTCCTTCCAAAGCATTCACTTTTTCAAGTAAAGATTTGTTTTCTTTTGAAAGCGAAGAATGCATTTTAGTAAGTTCTTTTGAATCAAACTCACTTAGTCTATACTTTAAATTTGTTTCAGCTAACTCTTTAAGAATTAGAGTCTTTTCTTTAGCGGTAGTATCAATATTTTTATGTAAAGTCTCAATCAATACTTTATTCTCAGCAATATACTCACTAAGTTTCTGTATTGATTGGTTTTTGTCTTTATTGATACTTCTTTCACGCTTAAGCTTTGACTCTAAATTTTGAAGTCTAGTCATCATGACATTTATTTGACTTATAAAATCAAATTCAGTCATGTCACATACCTCATCAATTTCTTCTTCAGCTGACTCAGCTTCATCTTCAGCTTCATCCACCATCCTTCCCATTAAGCACAGGTGTGCTATCTCTTCCTTCTCTTCTGTCTCATCTTCTTCATCTGAGTGATCAAGCCAAAATTCATCCTCTATCATCAATGCTTTGCCAGCCTCTTGTTGCTTTGCTAGAAACATCTTGTTCTTATAATATTTAGAGTTTCGAACCTTTGGCTGTCTGCAAATTTTAGCAAAATGACCCAATTTGCCACAGTTGTAGCATTTAGTTGGTTCTTGCAGCTTTGCCTCTTCAGTTCTAACCTTTCTTTCCTCTAGTTTCTTCTCTTCCAATCTCTTTCCTTCAATTCTCTGTTTGTGCTCATAGTTCTTAGACCCAGAAGAGTATCTTTGACTGTTTGAGCTAGGCTTTTTGTAAAACTTTTTCTGAAAAAGCTTTTGTCAACATCAGCATGGCCTATTTCAAACTTTCACAGTCATCTGAATCAGAGTTATCTTCACTCTCTACCTCTTCTGATTTAGAAAGTATGACTTTCTTTTTCTTCATAAGGCTCACACTCTTCTTTTTCACAATTAGAGTAACTGGATCAACAACTACCTTCTCAACCTTTTTCTTTTCACCCATAATCTCATCAACTTCTTCTTCATTCTGTCTAAGAGTTTCATAGACTTCATGGAGTAGTATTTCATTGAAGTCCTTCATCTGCTTCATCTGCCTGGTAAATCTCTTCCACTCAGGCTGCAAGATACTTAGGAACTTGACATTAAGCTTAATTTGTGACTTATTCACTTTGTTCTTGCTGAGTTCTTTCAATAAAGTCACAAACCGATCATAAGTAGCCTCCAGTGATTCACCCTCCTTAGCCTTGAACTCTTCATAGTTATTGAGGCAGTTGGATATTTTGAGTTGGTTCCCAACTTTTGATCCAAGCATCATTTTCTCCAGTTGATCCCACATTTGTTTTTCGGTGGCATTGTAGCTATAAATCTTGACATATATCTCGTTTGGTATGCCTTGAAGAATGAAAGACTTTGCCAATTTATCAGCTCTTGATCCATCTTTCTCCTCAGCAGTGAATTCATTAAATTTAAGATCATATACTATCTGCTCAGTTCCAACAGTATGAGTCGATTTTGGATTTGGCATAACTCCTTCTTCCAAAGATATCTTGATAAGTTTACCCAATGCATGTCTGTCTATGAAGTCCATGAACCTATCTTTCCATTGCTCGTACTCTCCCTTGAAAAGTACTGGTGGCTTTGTGTCAGTTCCGATAGCGAGAGCTTCTCTTGATGTCATCCTGTTTGATTCAAACTATGCAATAAGAAACTTGAAATTGACCGTTAGTCCAAATGAAATCACAAAGATACAAAAAAATTTGACTAAGTAGTGAAACTCGCAAAACACTATAGAAGCTTAAAACTTGCAGAAGCTGAAACTCGCAAACCACTGTTCAAAAAGAACTCGCAGGCTTAGGCGTGCGTGTTTGTGAAACTCGCAAGCAACGGTTTGCATGTTTTGGCAAACTCGCAGACCAAAAGAGATAATCGCTGAAACTCGCAAATAGAAGCTTGCGCTTTTCCTGAACTCGGAAATGCCTACTTGCGCGTTTTAACAAACTCGTAGAACGAATGAACTCGCAGATCACTATTCCGAAGAAACTTGCAAGCTTAGTCTTGTGCGTTTTGAGAACTCGCTAAGGACTACTTGCGCGTTTTATAGAACTCGCAAGCCAAACTCGCAGAAGGAAACTCGCAATGGTTGCGTGTTTCAACACTTAGAAAATTTTTCCAATTTTTCAAGCTCACAAGTCTTTAAACTCGTAGATTGAACCAAACTCGCAGATTGAAGAGCAAACTCGCAGGCCTCGATCTGTGCGTTTCTAAAACCCGCAAACCACACTTTGCACGTTTTGTCCAAAAATCAAATTCTTCAGCTTGCGCGTTCTTCCGATGAACTTGCGCATTTCGTAGATCTTGCGCGTTCTTGAATTTACTTGCGTGTTCTTCACCTTTTTCAAACAAAAACCAATATGATCCGACCAAAAACCTATCTAGAGTTCAGATTTCGACCTGAAACTTTGAACGAATGATCACTTATACATCTAGAATCAAAAACTACCAACTAATCTCAACAACAAACATAAAAATGTACAATTCGATCCAAAACAGTGCTCTAGAACATGTGAACTAAAAACTCAACAAAACCCAGAAATTCGTGAAAATTACAGTGCAATTCGTGAAATTACCTATACAAACTCATTCTAGTACACTTATCGATCACAAACAAACCAATTACAACACAAAAAACACACTCAAATTCAGAAATTAAATATGAACCCAATGAAACAGTGTCGAATTTCTATATTTTCTTGATTTCGATCTGGATTTGCTCTGATACCAATTATGTGTCCCTGTAATTCAAGTTTCTAATTCAATTCAAACAAACAAACAAGAATGATTTACAAACCTTTTTGATTCAATTCAAATTTCAAAACGTTTACAACTTTCTCTCTCTAGAAGTTTTTCTCTCTCTCTAAAACTCTCTCTCAGAATCGTATACAATATCTCTAGTCATCTATCTATTAAACAACAAAGAATGGTATTTATACCTACAACTAATAACAAGGAAACAAACAAAATATAACATGTTGACTTTGACTTTATTAACAAAGACTTTGACTTTTAATGAGATTTGACTTTCTCAGCTTTGACTTCTTGTATTTTGATCTTTAGTCTTCATGATCTTGTATCCAACCTATTTCTGCTCTAACAATGAAAGAATTAGCACAATGATTGCTTATATAAGGCTCAAAATTATGTAAACCATTGAGACAACAACAGTTATACATAGACTCAATGTGCCTGAGAAAGGGTTGAAGGTGGGGCAACTTTCCTTCTTTTTCAATATCCAAATCATCCGAATGACGATCAGATAGAGTATGTGTTGCTTCCCCTTTAAAATATGAAACATTCTTTTGTTGAGAAAAGAATGAGTAGCAGGTGCGGTTGTTTGCAAGAGTTGGCATGAACTCACTGCCTTTTTCAATGAAGGTCACGAAAATTGTGAACCAACAGAATATGTGGCTGCCCGACTCAGAAAGAATTTGGTGCAGAGTCTGATATTTTTTTACTCTGTTCTCACACCCTCCTTCTTTTAATCTTTTAAGCTCGCTTCTAACCAATCTCTCTTTTCCATTTTACCTCATCACACACCAACACTCAAATCTTTTGACCCATTTCCCCTCAATCACTCAAAGGATTACTTCGGGGGTAGGAAACACTGGTTATCGTGAATCCATGGAAGTCTTTTAAGATCACACATTGAATCCCATGTATTTGTCCTAAAATAATGTGTTGCTCAATGATTTTCTTGACATTTAAGCGCAAGAAATCATAGTCAGTGTATGTATGCTCATAAAAGACAAGAATAAAATTTGAGCAATTTAAACATTTAAGATCTCTCAAAACAATTTGAATGAATGAATATCATGAAATGAATAGAAATGTTTTGAGAATCTGGCAATGATTTAAATCAGATCAAATTTTCATGAAGAATTATAAATTTGTATATCAAAGACGTAAGATGTTCATATAAACAAGATATAAACATATTATCAATGAAAGCACATATAAAGAGAAATGACGTCTGATCTCAAACAATTTAGAGTCCAAACAACGGGAGTATTACCATTGAAAGATTTATCTATTTGATACATGGTAATAACAATGTCAATAAATGTACTGGACCGATGTGTGTAAGAATACTTGATAGTATATTGACAAGATAATACACAAGTATTTATCTTTTGAAAACACACGGTCAGTTAATCAACAAAGTATCTTTCAGGATCGAAATTCGAAACAAGAATTAAACTTAAACACTCAGAAACTATGTTAAAGAAGTTTGCGGAATAACACTTTAACAGTAAATCAATGGAACAGTATATGAGATCAAATCACAAGTTATATTTAATTAACTTAATGATTACAACCAAAGCCTCAATCTGTTGAACAAGCTCAACAAACGTTCAATACTTCTCTAAAGAAAGGATTACTAACAATCTTGAGGCTAATTCTCTCTAGAACAAAAACGTTTTCTCTGTATATCTGTGTATATCTATGATCTAAGACTTCTATACTATATATACAAAACAAAATACAAGATAATTACAAAAATAATATTGATCTTCAGCATCTAGTCCATAATTATCTTCAACATTATCTTCAGCTCCTAGTCTTTCGTTTTAAGCAATCAATCCATCTTTATCTTCATGAGCAACATTAATCTTCAACAGTACTAACATACTAGCAGTAGTATCTCTGTTGGCAGTACAAACTCTCCAAGCAGTACTAACTTTTCTTCTAGCAGTACTAACTCTTCAAGCAGTAGTAATTGTTGGATCATAATTGTATTCAAGATTAAAGTTAAATTAGAGGGTTTAAACTGTATTTGTTTGATAGTTACAGTTCAGGGTTTAAACTGTAATATGTTAATAGTTATTAAGCTATTGGGCCACAAGCCCATAAGCCCATTAGGCTTAAAAGTCTACGTATAAACAGTTTTAGTTAATCAGATTTTAGGTTAGAACCTTTCATTATACAATTATCATATTTGAGAGGCAATCCTATTTTCTCTGAATTCAAGGGTATCAAGAACACACAAGGGTTTCATTGTTTATTCAAGGGATTTGTATGTTTTGTTAATCTTATTATCTCTTGATATTATTGTGTTTGTGTGTTAATCAACTAGATTAAACTGGGATAACAATTGGTATCAAATTATTTAGGTACCCATATTATTTATGCAGGTTTGTTCAAGTGACGATGGCTTCTAATCACATCAGATTAGGACCCACACTTCAGTGCTTTATTTTTCCTTCTTGATCTTAAAAAAAAAAATAATTATCAGTTAAGGGGGAGACTATCTGTGATTTTAAAAGATTATCTGACCGTGTGTTCTTAAAGATAAATACTTGCGTTTTATCTTGTCAATATACTTTGTCAAGTATTCATACACATAACGGTTCAGAACATTCTATTTGACTTTGTTATTACCATGTATCAAAAGTTAAATCTTCCTATGGTAATACTCACGTTCTTTGTATTCACTGTTGATTGAATCAAACGTCATTTCATGTGCTTTCATTGAAAATATGTTTATATATTGTTCATATAAACAATATTCGTTTTTGATTCTCCAAAATCTTATTCTTCATGATAAAATGATATGAGCTTAATTGTCAAACTCTTTTAGTTTGAGGGGGAGAATTGCATTGTCAAACATCTTTTGTTTTGACATCTCCAAAATTTTTATTCTTCATTTAACAAGTGGTATTTGTGCTTACATGTACAAAAAGCCTGTTGAACAACATGTTCTTTTAGGAAAATACATTGGGATTCAATGTGAGTACTTAACAGAACTTCCATGGATTCACGATAACCAGTGTTTCCTACCCAGGAAGTATACCCTGAGTGATTGAGGGGAGAGGGGTAAAAAGAATTGAGTGATGGTATGTGAATAGGTAAAATGGAAAAGAGAGATTGGTTAGAAGTGAGAATCAAAAGAAAGAGGGTGAGAGATCAGAGTAAAAGAATATTAGACTCTGCACCAAACTTCTTTCTAAGCCGGGCAGCCACATAATCTGATTGGTTCACATTCTTTGGTGACCATCATTGAAAAAGGCAACTAACCCATGCCATCTCTTGCATACAACCCCACCAGCTACTCATTCTTTTCTCAAAAATAGAATGTTTCACATTTTCTAGGGATGCAGCACATATGCTATTGGTTCTTCATTTGGAAGATACTAATATTGAAAAAGAAGGAAAGTTGCCCCACCTTCGAACCCTTTCTCATGCACATTGAGTCTTTGTATAATTTGTTGCTGTCTCAACAAATTTACATACTTTGAGCCTATAATGAAAAGCAATCATCTATGCTTAAATTTTTTTCATACACATGCACGAGCACACAAAAATTTGTTTTCTGTCAGAACGTTCATAGATAACCATGTGTTATTCGATGATTGAATGGAAGACCTGGGGAGTCTACATCACACCAGCTCCTTATATAGTAACTTTGTGTTACTCAGTGACTTTGTGTCATTGACAGGCATTCTAACTGAGTCGTTTGTTGATTCAGGGTTACAACTCTTAAACTGTTTGAATTTGAAAAAATTTAAACGGTTACAATTGACTATTTTTATATGAAAATATTGAAATAATCACTCTTTCTGTCCGGGAAGATTGCTCTTATTTCCATACAAGGCTCGTTACATGATGAAGACTGTGCTTACGTGATCATACACAATGGGGGAGATTGTCTTGAAAAAGGGGGAGATTGTTTTGCAAAGTTTTGATGATGATGATTCTCACCACTCATTAAAAAGGGGTAGAAGATACAAAAAGGGAGAATATAATCTGAAGACCTGAAGATTTTAAAGAATTTGAAGATTTTAAAGCTACAAGTTTTGAAACGATCAACGACATATCTGATGAAAAGAGAATACAAGTGAAGACCCGAAGACAATTGCAAATTTTTTTTAATCTTGAATCCAAAGGGGGAGATTGTTGGATCATAATTGTATTCAAGATTAAAGTTAAATTAGAGGGTTTAAACTGTATTTGTTTGATAGTTACAGTTCAGGGTTTAAACTGTAATATGTTAATAGTTATTAAGCTATTGGGCCTCAAGCCCATAAGCCCATTAGGCTTAAAATCCTAAGTATAAATAGTTTTAGTTAATTAGATTTTAGGTTAGAACCTTTCATTATACAATTATCATATTTGAGAGGCAATCCTATTTTCTCTGTATTCAAGGGTATCAAGAACACACAAGGGTTTCATTGTTTATTCAAGGGATTGGTACGTTTTGTTAATCTTATTATCTCTTGATATTATTGTGTTTGTGTGTTAATCAACTAGATTAAACTGGGATAACAGTAATATTCAAGTAGCAGTACTAAAAGCTTCAGCAGTAGTAATCTTCAACACTTAGTAGTACTAACTGGACTTAACACATTTTAGACCCAACAATCTATCCCTAACTTAACTTTTCAATTTAAGAAGTTAAGTTCTTTAGAATGCGGTCTTCATGATGCTTTCAAAAATAACTTCTCAATTCCCCAGATTAGGATCCAATCCTACACTTTGATTGGTGGTTCTTCTGATCATTATTCTTGCCATTTTTTAACCTTTAGGGCAGACAAACTTTGCTTTCAACATCCTTTCCAACTTTATTTTGTTGTGGTCATACACCTTATCAACCAAGTAGTATTCATGGAAACTTTTGTCAATTGTTATAACATAAACTCCACATCTTTCAAAAAGCATCCAGTTGTCAATACTTTTGAAACCATTTTCATGATGCACATCTTTGACAATATGTTCAACCTTCCAGGGTCAAACATTATGCATAAGTACTCCATATCCATCTTTATTAGACTCATCCCAGCTCCTTTCAACACTTCACCATATAAGCTCAACCCAACTTTGTACATTTCTTATAGATCAGCTCTGGTACAACTTCTGACTATCTTTCCCCAAGTTGAATATACCTCAAATTTGTCACCCATTCTCTTTATTCTGAAGTATTCTGTTCTTTTATCCAACAAAGTATCCCAATGAATGATTTATGGAGCATTCACTGAGATAGGATCAACTTTAAGAGGTTCTTCATCAGTCACTGTCATGTACGAATCAAACTGCTCAGGTTGTCTTGGTTGTGCTGGACTATTCTCTTGATTTTCAACCTGCTCAGCTTGTTTCTGCTGCTCCACATGAGGTGCAACAATAGGTCTTAATGATTTGGCTTCCATGCTTTCACTTTCGTTCTCTTTCTTAACTTCCTCAATCCTTGGCCTTTTTGCCTGTTTCTTTGAAGCAATAGACTTCATTCTCTTGACAGCTCTGATCTTCTGGGCTAAAGTTTCTTCTTTCTTTACTTCTGCCTTTTCTTTTGTAGGGGCGCCTTCTGCATTGTCAGGAAAGGGTTGCTGAATGTTCATATCATGTCTTTATTTCATTTTCCTTTCAAACTCAACCCTCTGACTGAAGTCTCCTTGAAGTTTGGCCATCTCCTTCTTGTATAATTCCTCTATTCTACCAAATGACATGTTGGTAAACATTCCTTCAGGAACTCCAATGGATCCTTTCAGGAAGTTTATCATTTTTCTTCTTTCCTGATTGGCTGATTGGCTAGGAAGGTCTGTGAAGGCTGTATTTTCTTTGAAGGTTGTATTTTCTTTGAAGCTTTCATAGTAACCCCCTTTTGCAGCCAGTTTCAAGCTCTTTTGATACTCTTCATTGAGCCTTTTTGCCAAATCCAATGCAATCTTTCTGTCTTTGGCAGTTTGAATCTCATTCTCTTTTTCAAGCTCTTCTTGCAGCTTCTTTGCCAACTCTGCATCCAAGTCAATTTGCCTCTGCCTTTTCACTGGTTTCTCAGGCTCAACCATATTCTCTTTTCCTTTCTTCTTTGCATCTAGCACACTGACCTTTGTCTTTTTCTTCTCTGGTTCTCCTTCTTTGATCACCACTCCCTTAGCCTTTTGAGTGGCTTTAGGAGTGTCATGCTTTGCCTTAACCAGAGTTTCTGCAATCTCTATCTCTTCTCTGGACATTTTAGTTTCTGCTTCTAGTTTATCTGTTTCTACTGCTGGTTCAGTTACTACTTCTTGTTCATTTGTTACTGTTGCTTCCATAGTTTCTGCTGCTGCAACCTTCTTTTCAGCTTTACTATTAAACTCCCCCTAAACTTGAAATTCCATAGCCTGAAGGAACCTTCTGTACCTTTTTCCTTACATATGTTTTAGTGATGGGGGAAAGGGGCTTTTCAACAGAAATCAGAGGAGGATCATTTGAAATGAATGGTGTGGATAGGTTATCAGTGGGTTGGTCAGATGTGGGCTTGGACCCTGATGCCTCACCATGGGAATGAGACACAACCATCATTGTAGAGAACAATGGTGTGTCTTTACCAGAAAAGTCCTTACTAGGCCTTTTCATGTTGGAAAACACCTTCCCTTCGGAAGGTTTAGGTACATACACCTTTTGAAAAGAGGGTAAATCCGTCAATTCCTGGTTTAGTACAACTTGTACAAACCTGGGATAGATATAAAATCTTTTTGTTTTGGTTTTGGTATCCAGGTTTGACAGTAAATCATTTAAAATCATTTGTGAAAAATTAAACTTTCTGGAGGTAGCTAAGCAGACAAGAGCATACGTTATGGTACTGCTGAACTCACTCCATCCAGTTGTTTTGCGAGAAATGCAATGCTGAAGGGTATGAACAAAGAATCTCCACTGAGGTGAAAATTTCCCTTGAAGAACTTATAAACCTCAGTAGGACCTTCATACCCCATTCTACCAATTTTTTGGAAGAGATCATCCTTAGGAAGAGTAGTAATACCTGAGGCATCATATAGACGTATATGAGTGCGAATGCAGCCTTCTAAGACTGTGATAGGTTTATCACAGACCCTTGATTGGATGACCTGATTGCCATCAATAGTCTGTATGGAGGCATTGGCCCAGAACTGTTGCATATGAGTCACATAGATGGTGGGATTTACCTTTAGCGCATACGCAATGTGTGATTGTGATAGAAAATCCACAATTTCATGGAAACCCTCAGCTTGTTTGGGTTTCTGCAGCATTGCAAGCTCATTATGACCATCAACAAACTCCAGTCCTGCCATCGTTCTTGGGTTCGAATAAACACTAGGGTTTACGCATTGGGAAGCAAGAATTCGAGAGAGAGAGAGAGAGAGAGGATGAACACTCGTAGGAAATTCAAAGAGCCGTTTGGATTTTGGCGGTCAGAGAGGGTATTTATAGGTGGAGGGTTTCAGTTAAAAGCAGTACTAAGTACCTTAGCAACATTAATAAGCCCGCAGTACTAACCCATATAAGCAGTAGTAACACATACCGACAGCATTAACACAGACTAGCAGCATTAACACTGTCTGGCAGTAGAAATAAGGTAAGCAGTAGTAACTTTGCACTGGTAGTATAAACCACCAAGCAGTATTAACCATACTTAACTATATTTGAACTGTCAGCAGGATTAATAGTGAGAGCAGTATTAACTTAACCAGAAGTACTAAGTTTCTAATCAGCATGGTAATCTGAAACACTTAAACACACATAGTTAGCAGCACCATGCACAATACAATATGAGAAAGTAAGCATGAGGCAATCCATATAAAAATGGTACATAAAGAAAATCAAAAGAGGCTTATTCAGTGTTTATCATGCCTACACTTGTGACTAAGAATGTGAATCTGCCCACATCAAAAGCTTTGGTGAATAGATCAGCAAATTGGTTACTTGTGTGTACTTTCAAAACCTGAATTAACTTCTTTTCATTGCAATCTCTAATAAAATGGTACCTTATTTCTATATGCTTGGTTTTAGAGTGCTTGACTGGATTATTAACAATGCTTATAGCACTGTTGTTATCAATGAAGATTGGAGTGTGAAGAAAAGTAACACCATAGTCCAACATCTGATTCTGAATCCATAGCACTTGTGAGCAGCAGCTTGCAGCAGCTATATACTCTGCTTCTGTTGTAGAGGTGGACACTGTGGTTTGATTTTTACACTGCCATGAAACTAGTCTTGCACCCAAAAACTGACATCCTCCTGATGTAGACTTTCTATCCAAGTTTGCACCACCCAAATCACTATCTGAATATGCAATTAGATCAAATGGTGAGTCATGAGGATACCAAAGACCCAACCTAGGTTGTCCTTTGAGATATCTGAATATCCTTTTGACTGCTTGAAAGTGAGACTGCTTAGGCCTCACTTGAAATCTTGCACATACACATACAACAAACATAATATCTGGCCTTGAAGCTGTTATATACATGAGGGAGCCTATCATTGATCTATAATGATGAACATCCACATCCTCCCCCTCAAGATCTGCAGTGATTTGTTTGTGTGTTTCTATAGGTGTGCTTGCAGGCATGAAAATCCTGCACATACTTGGATTGGTTTATGAAAATGCCATCTGTCTTCTGTTTAACCTGTAGCCCTAGGAAAAATGTGAGTTCACCCATAAAGCTCATCTTGAATCGTTTGTGCATCAACTCCTCAAAGATGATATCATCCACATATATTTGGACAAGCAGGATGTCCTTCTTCTTCCTTTTGATGAACAAAGTCTTGTCAATGATGCCTCTTTCAAAACCATTTTCTAAGAGATAGGTAGATAGAGTATCATACCATGCTCTTGGTGCTTGATGTAGCCCATAGAGTGCCTTCTTTAATTTGTATACTTTGTCAGGAAAGGTAGGTGTAACACCCTGAATTTTGGGATTGGGTGAGAAGTTGACCTTTACCCAAAGTTCAAGGGGGTAAAATGTAACTTGTGTTATATAAATATAAATCAAATATGAGATATTTTCTAAATATCTCATTTGATCTGATTTGTGTTTGAGAAGCCAGAGAGAAGAAAAGAGCTGGAGAAAGCAGTGTTAGGTGGTTGATCATTTCGGGCAAATCGAGGTACGAATCTAGCTTAATGCTTTGATCTGAATGATTTTAGCCGTGTAGAATCTCGTTGTGAAGGTTTTAAACTGTTCCATTTTGAGATTTGAGTATTTCTCATTTTTGGATCTGGGTCTGCGTCGAACTGTTCTTGATGAACAAGACGACCGGATGAGCAAGGACCGGATGAGCGTTCGACCGAAAGTCCTTTGACCGGATGAGCGTTCGACCGGTATCCTTCGACCGGTGGGTTGTGTTCGACCGGGACCCCTTCGACCGGAACCCGTTTGACCGGTATGGGTTTGACCGGAGTGTTGTCTTCGACTGGTAGTCTTTCGACCGGTATTTGCCTTTTGACCGGATTAGGTCCTGTTAGTTGTTAGCTTCTGTTATTTTGAGTTCTATGTCAGGAAGCGGGAGAGTTATCTGTGTTTTCGACTTACCGATTCTTTCGGTGTTGTCATAGGTAGCCCTCGTTAAGAAGAAGGAAACAGAGGTGAGTTCCTACTATCATTTTAAACTTTACACATATCAAAAGTTATCTTTTGGATCTTATCTTATTAAAGTAAAATGATGTTTTACTTGCACGTTATGCGATTATGCGAAAAGAATATTAAAGAGCTTCTTTTAATGATTTTCCTTCTTTCCAGGAGTTGAACTGGAAATAACATTTGTTTATAAAAACGTATTTATGCCATATGTTTATTTATGGTTGGTCACATATGTTGTTGTGACGAGTCTGTACCATTACTAGTGGATCCCTAGGTTTTGAGTCGACTGTATTGTTGGGATGTTATATTCCCCAAATTTGTATCTATGGATCACATGTTCCTCGGGGGCAACTTGGTACGGTTATGTGAGGCCGGATACTAGCCATGGTTCATAGTGATCCTAGCGAAGGAGTATACATTGGTTTTGCGCTTATCTCATGTTGAAGCACGAACTTTTGTGTTATTATCCGCGGACTCCAATTGTTTAGCTCGTAACTCGGATTTTTGGCCTACTTTGTGTTACGCCACAATCCTTGGTAAAATGTTTTATTGTCGGTCCTTTTATGACATGTTTACAACGGAAAAGCCGGTTGTGACAAAAGGCTTAAATTGTAAATTTAACCTCTTTGGAAATATTATCTTATGATACAAATGTTTATATCTTTTGAGCTTTATAAACTGTATGTTCTCACCAGGCTTTAAGTCTGACACTTTTTCTCAAATGGTATGTGTAACAGGTTTGCATTAGCGGTGGGTTGCCGGGGTTTTTGGAGAGACGAGTTTTGAGTCTCGTGGTTTTTGGAGATATTTAGTATTGTATCTTGGCATTTGTTAAGTCCCATTCTTTTGATGAATTGTCGTCTGTCAACTAATGAAATCTTGATATAGGAATCTAGATTAGTTTGTTGATGAACCCTTTATCTGTTCAGGTTTTGTATAGTCTTAAGGACTGATTCCGTTTATGGGAAGTTAATTGCAATACTTCCGTCGTGTCCCCAGGATTCCAAGTTTTATTTTACTCTAATTTTTGAGGTGTTTCAAGTTGGTATCAGAGCTCTAGTTTAAGCGAACTAGGCATGATTGTAAGATGTCTAGACTTAGACTGAGTATACTAAGAATTGATCCGCGAGATTTAGGTAGAGCTTCTAAGTTGGGTTAGTCTTAGAGTCGACGGAAAGTACGTTTATCAAGCGTTGTAATGGGGGTGACAAGGACCATTATGTGTTATATGTTCATAATTTCACTTAGCTAATGTTATTATGAGGATATTGTACGTAAGAGTGCTTGATTTGCTGTTAATATGACAATTGGTAATGTGGTAGTACGTTTTCCTTTCGTGTTTTCCTATAGCCCTCTTATCTCTTCCTCTGCTCTGTGTAGCAGTTCAGAATGGTAGGTACGCGCGAAAGACCACGTACTCGTGTTGATGGTCTTGAAGCGACATCCTCTACAACGGGTCAGCCGGAAGGAGTTGAGGTTGTTGTACGACCACCTGTTCAGCAAAGACTAGGTGGGGGGCCAGAGGTCATTCCGTGAGTAGACCTAGCTTCGTCCCACCCAGTCATCGGGGATGCTAATCCCCAGTCCGAGTTGTTGGCCAGCGTGATGTTGGCAATGAGGGAAGAGATGGCTAAGCAGCAAGAGTTTCTGCTGAAAGCAATGGAGGACCGCGACGTAAATAATCGGAGAAGTGAGACGGTTGTGGAGAACGTCGTAGCAGGTTCTGGAGGCGATGGTATAAGGGTCACGGCGGAAGAGCGCAGGATTCCTGGTGCTCCGGGGAATAGGAAGAGTTGTTCCTATAAGTTCTTTTTGGGTTGCGGACCGCCAGAATTCTTCGGTTCTAATGACCCGGCGGTGTGTGTAAAATGGATCCGAGCGATTGAGCAAGCTTTTGGCTCTTTCGAATGCGGAGATGATCAGAGGGTGCGGTTCGGTACCCAACTGCTGAGACACTGCACTCATCTGGTGGAATATCGTTCAATCCACTCTTTCTTCTGAAGTGTTGGCTCAGTTGTCGTGGGCCGAGTTCAAGAAGAAGTTGCTAGAAGAATTCTGCAACGAGAGAACAATGGACCGAATTGAGAAAGAATTCTGGTCTCTGGTGAAAGGAGGCCTGATGGTGAGAGAGTACACCCGTCAGTTTATGGAGAAGCTTGGTCTGGTGGGGCACGCTGCCCCAACAGAGAAAGACAAGATGAAAGCGTATCTCAACGGCTTGCTAGCGGACATGCAATCTATGGTCCATAATTTCAAAGCTTCTAACCTCTGAGAGATGGTGGAGGAAGCTCAGTTCATGGAGGAGATGTTCGCAAAAAGCAAATCTGAGAAATTGGTGGTAGTATCTGATAAGAGAAAGTGGGAGAGCAGCTCATTACCTCCCAAGCAGGCCCGACCTTTTGTTGGGAACCGCAACTTCAGCAGTTATCAGGAAGCAAAGTGGTGCCCGAAGTGTTGAACCAAGCATCACGGTAACTGTTACACCAATTCTCAAACTTGTTATAAGTGTGGGAAGCCTGGTCACACTGTCAGAGATTGCCCGGTCAGAGGACTCGTCTGTTATGAGTGCAAGGCACCGGGGCACGTGAGAAGAGATTGCCCGAAGCTTGTGTCGGGTAGCACGCCAGCAAAGAAGGAGAACCCTCCTAAGGTTCAGGGTCGAGCTTTTCAGATGACGGCCGATGAGGCTAGGGCATCCGCTGATGTGGTATCGGGTACTTTTCTTATAAACTCTGTACCTGCTCGTACTTTATTCGATACGGGTGCTAGTTTCTCTTTCGTATCTGAATTGTTCCGTCAGAAAATTGCTATGCCCACTACTAGTCTTGAGGATGCGTTAGTAGTAGAAATAGCTGATGGTAGACAAGTTCTGATCCACGAAATTCTGAAGCAGTGTACTCTTAGTATCGAAGGGAGAGAATTTCCGATCGACCTTCTACCGATGTCAATCGTGGGTTTTGATGTTGTGGTCGGTATGGATTGGTTGTCAAACAATCAGGCCGAGATCGTATGTTCCAAGAAGTTGATTCGACTTCCCAACCCCTCTGGAGAGGTCGTTGTCATCTATGGTGAAAAGAGAAAGGGTGAAGTGGCATTAATCACAATGGCAAAGGCACGCAAGTGTTTAGTAAAAGGATGTTCGTCTTTCCTAGCCTCTGTGATCAATGCCAAGTTAGAGAAATCAAAGCTGGAAGATGTGAAGATCGTGCATGAGTTCCCAGATGTCTTTCCGGACGACTTGCCCGGGTTGCCATCCGATCGTCAGGTAGAGTTTTGGATTGATCTTGTGCCTGGCGCAACACCGATCGCTAAAGCACCTTACCGTTTAGCGCCATCGGAGATTGAAGAGATGGTAGCACAACTCCAAGAGCTATTGGAGAAGGGCTTTATATGACCGAGTTCGTCACCCTGGGGAGCACCGGTCTTATTTGTCAAGAAGAAGGATGGCGCAATGAGAATGTGCATTGACTATCGTGAGTTGAACAAAGCTACAGTGAAGAACATGTATCCGCTCCCGAGAATAGATGACTTGTTCGATCAACTTCAAGGAGCGGGTTGTTTTTCCAAAATCGACTTACGTTCAGGTTATCACCAAGTGAAGGTAAGAGAAGAAGATGTTCCGAACACGGCTTTCAGAACGCGTTACGGTCATTATGAGTTTCTTGTAATGCCATTTGGCCTGACGAACGCACCAACAGTGTTTATGGACTTGATGAATAGAGTGTGCCGACCATTCCTCTACAAGTCGGTCATTGTATTCATTGATGAAATACTCGTGTATTCCAGAAGTGAGTCAGAGCACGAGTAACATCTACGTGAAGTTCTAGAAGTGTTGAGAAAAGAGAGGTTGTACGCCAAGTTTTCCAAGTGCGACTTTTGGCGAAAAGAAGTCATTTTCTGGGGCACGTAGTCACTCGGGACGGAGTGAAAGTGGACCCCTCCAAGATTGAAGCTATGATGAATTGGGAGCCTCCTAAGAGTCCGTCAGAAATCCGAAGTTTCTTGGGTCTGGCGGGATACTACAGGAGATTTATCCAAGACTTTTCAAAGATCGCTTCTTCCTTGACAGTTCTGACTCGGAAGAATGTGAAGTTTGAATGGACCGAAAACCAAGAGAAGGCATTCCGGATCATTCAAAAGAAGTTGTGTGAAGCTCCGATCTTGACGTCACCTGAAGGGTCGGAAGATTTCGTGGTATACAGCGACGCTTCAAAAATGGGACTGGGTTGTGTGTTGATGCAACGAGGCAAGGTAATCGCTTATGCCTCGAGGTAGCTCAAAATACACGAGCAGAATTATCCAACCCATGATCTGGAGTTAGGGGCGGTGGTGTTCGCTTTGAAACTTTGGCGATATTACCTATACGGCACGAAATGCACTCTTTACACGGATCACAAGAGCCTGAAGTGTGTCTTTGACCAGAAAGAGCTGAATATGAGGCAAAGGCGGTGGCTCGAGTTGCTTAAAGATTACGACTGTGAATTGCTTTACCATCCCGGTAAGGCGAACGTGGTGGCTGATGCGCTAAGTCGGAAGGACTATAGCGGGAGTATTCAGACTACCCATTCGAGAATCGAGCTAGTGTCTAGTCTTGTTGAGAAGATCAAGACATCGCAGGTGGAAGCACTGTTGGAAGAAAATCTCAAAGAGGAAGTCATGACAAAACAACATTTGCTCTTAACGGAAGATAGCCGTGGAGTGAAACTGTTCAACGGTTGTGTGTGGGTGCCCAAGATTGGGGGAAACCGGGAGCTGTTGCTGGAAGATGCACACAAGTCCAAGTATTCCATTCATCCGGGAAGTACAAAGATGTACAGGGACTTGAAGTTGCACTATTGGTGGCCGGTGATGAAACTTGACGTAGCACGTTACGTTGAGCGTTGTGACGTGTTCGCAAGTTAAGGCCGAACATCAACGACCGTACGGGAGTCTCCAGTCTTTAGAGATTCCCGAGTGGAAGTGGGAGCCTATCACCATGAACTTTGTGACGAAGTTGCCTAAAACTCTTTGGGGACACGATACCATCTGGGTGACAGTGGATAGGTTGACAAAGAGCGCTTACTTTTTGCCTATGCGCGAGACTTTACCGATGGATAAGTTGGCAAAACTTTATATCGATGAGGTGGTCTCAAGGCATGGTGTACCATTGTCGATCGTGTCGGATCGCGATAGTCGGTTCACTTCAAACTTCTGGGATGGGTTTCAGAAAGAGCTTGGTACGCGAGTAAAGTTGAGTACGGCTTACCATCCACAGACCGACGGGCAGAGCGAATGGACGATCCAAACCTTGGAAGACATGTTGAGGTCTTGTGTCATCGATTTCGGGGGTAGTTAGGACTCTCACCTGCCTTTGGTGGAGTTTGCTTACAACAATAACTACCACTCGAGTATCGGGATGGCACCTTTTGAAGCATTGTATGGGCGAAAGTGTCGGACTCCCGTGTGTTGGCTTGAAACGGGAGAGAAGCAGTTCGTTGGGCTTGAAATCATGCAAGAGACTGCCGATAAGGTCAAGTGCATTCGTGAAAGAATGAAAGCGGCTCAGGATCGTCAGAAAAGCTATGCCGATAAGAAGAGGCGACCGATGAAATTCCAAGTAGGCGACCGCGTTATGCTTAAGGTATCGCCATGGAAGGGCATTATACGGTTCGGAAAACGTGGGAAGCTAAGTCCCCGTTTCCTCGGACCTTTCAAAGTACTTAAGCGAGTGGGTTTGCAAGCATACCAGTTGGAACTGCCACCGGAGTTGACCAGAATACACAACACGTTTCATGTTTGCTACCTCCGGAAATGTTTGGCGGTAGAAAGACAACGTCATTCCCCTTTCAGAGTTAAGGGTAGACGAGGGAAACCGTTGTGTGGAAGAACCCGATGCCATCTTAGAGAGAAAGTCTAAGAAGTTGTGTCACAAAAAAGTCACTTTGGTCAAGGTGCAGTGGAAGCATCACCGAGGAGCAAATTTGACTTGGGAATCTGAGGAGGATATGAAGCGTAGATATCCCCATCTCTTTGTATAGTTGGATTTCGGGGACGAAATCATTCCCAAGTTGGGGAGGATTGTAACACCCTGAATTTTGGGATTGGGTGAGAAGTTGACCTTTACCCAAAGTTCAAGGGGGTAAAATGTAACTTGTGTTATATAAATACAAATCAAATCTGAGATATTTTCTAAATATCTCATTTGATCTGATTTGTGTTTGAGAATCCAGAGAGAAGAAAAGAGCAGGAGAAAGCAGTGTTAGGTGGTTGATCGTTTCGGGCAAATCGAGGTACGAATCTAGCGTAATGCTTTGATCTGAATGCTTTTAGCCGTGTAGAACCTCGTTGTGAAGGTTTTAAACCGTTCCATTTTGAGATATGAGTATTTCTCATTTTGGATCTGGGTCTGCATCGAACTGTTCTTGATGAACAATACGACCGGATGAGCAAGGACCGGATGAGCAAGGGCCGGATGAGCGTTCGACCGAAATTCCTTTGACCGGATGAGCGTTCGACCAGTATCCTTCGACCGGTGGGTTGTGTTCGACCGGGACCCCTTCGACCGAAACCCGTTTGACCGGTATGGGTTTGACCGGAGTGTTGTCTTCGACCGGTAGTCTTTCGACCGGTATTTGCCTTTTGACCGGATTAGGTCCTGTTAGTTGTTAGCTTCTGTTATTTTGTGTTCTATGTTAGGAAGCGGGAGAGTTATCTGTGTTTTTGACTTACCGATTCTTTCGGTGTTTTCATAGGTAGCCCTCGTTAAGAAGAAGGAAATAGAGGTGAGTTCCTACTATCATTTTAAACTTTACACATATCAAAAGTTACCTTTTGGATCTTATCTTATTAAAGTAAAATGATGTTTTACTTGCACGTTATGCGATTATGCGAAAAGAATATTAAAGAGCTTCTTTTAATGATTTTCCTTCTTTCCAGGAGTTGAACTGGAAATAACATTTGTTTATAAAAATGTATTTATGCCATATGTTTATTTATGGTTGGTCACATATGTTGTTGTGAGTCTGTACCATTACTAGTGGATCCCTAGGTTTTGAGTCGACTGTATTGTTGGGATGTTATATTCCCCAAATTTGTAGCTATGGATCACATGTTCCTCGGGGGCAACTTAGTACGGTTATGTAAGGCCGGATACTAGCCATGGTTCATAGTGATCCTAGCGAAGGAGAATACATTGGTTTTGCGCTTGGGGCTTGATCTCACGTTGAAGCACAGACTTTTGTGTTTGTATCCGCGAACTCCAATTGTTTAGCTCGTAACTCGGATTTTTGGCCTACTTTGTGTTACGCCACAATCCTTGGTAAAATGTTTTATTGTCAGTCCTTTTATGACATGTTTACAACGGAAAAACCGGTTGTGACAAAAGGCTTAAATTGTAAATTTAACCTCTTTGGAAATATTATCTTATGATACAAATGTTTATATCTTTTGAGCTTTATAAACTGTATGTTCTCACCAGGCTTTAAGTCTGACACTTTTTCTCAAATGGTATGTGTAACAGGTTTCCATTAGCGGTGGGTTGCCGGGGTTTTTGGAGAGACGAGTTTTGAGTCTCGAGGTTTTTGGAGATATTTAGTATTGTATCTGGGCATTTGTTAAGTCCCATTTTTTTGATGAATTGTGGTCTGTCAACTAATGAAATCTTGAAATAGGAATCTAGATTAGTTTGTTGATGAACCCTTTTTCTGTTCAGGTTTTATAAAGTCTTAAGGACTGATCCCATTTATGGGAAGTTAATTGCAATACTTCCGTCTTGTCCCCAGGATTCTAAGTTTTATTTTACTCTAATTTTTGAGGTGTTTCAGTAGGATTTTCAAACCCTGGAGTCTGACAAACATACACTTCTTCATCAATTGTCCCATATATAAATGCACTCTTAACATCCATCTGATATACTCTGAACTTCATGAAAGAAGCATAGGCTAGAAACAACCTAATTGCCTCAATTCTGGCTACTGGTGCAAATACCTCTTCATAGTGTATTCCCTCTTCTTGTGTGTGCCCTTATGCCACAAGTCTGGCCTTATTCTTTATCACTATCCCTCTCTCATCTTTCTTATTCCTAAATACCCATTTAGTTCCAATTGCCCTTTGTCCTTGTGGAAGGTCAAACAGATCCCATACATCTTGCAGCACAAACTGCAGCAACTCCTCTTGCATTGGTTCTGTCCAACTTGGGTTTTTCATTGCATCATAAGCCTTCTTTGGCTCAATCTGGGATAGAAAACAAGATAACAGCCCTGACTGCAAGTCTTTCAATCCTTCTAACTTACTTTGATGCCTTGTGATTCTTGGAGAATTGATATCACCAATCACCAATTGAGGAGGATGATTCTTCTTAGTTCTTATTTGATGGGCAGCCTCCTCGTTAATATTTTCATCCAAATTAGAGTCATTCTTTTAAGGAGTGCTTCCACCAAATACTAAAGAAATTTCTTCATCAGTATCATCTTCTGTCAATATGAGCCTTTCAGGACCTGAGTTTCTTGGACTTGAAGGATGAGTGTTCTCTTTATCACCTTTATCCTCTTCATCACCTTTAGCATCTACATTCTGATCTGGTTCAGAATCCTTTGTTTCTGGATCATCTTTCTTTTCTTGTTGGCAGAATTCAGAAAAGAATTAGTTAGTGAGTCAATGTCAAACAGCCAATCTGGACCTGTACCAATATGATTTGGTGTGTTCTCATTGCATTTGACATTGTCACTTTCCTCTATAATTCTGGTAGAACTATTGAAAACTCTATATGCCTTACTCTGAGAGGAATATCCAACAAGAAATCCATCCTCAGCTTTGCTTTCAAACTTGCCTAAGTGAGATTTGGTGTTGAGAATTGTGCAAGGACACCCAAAAGGTTTGAAAAATCCAATAAAAGGTTTCTTCTTTTTGAAAAGTTCATAAGGTGTCTTTCCTTGAGATTTGACTACTAGAACTCTGTTTTGAACATAACAAGCAGTATTAACTGCTTCTGCCCAAAAAGTAATGGGTAACTTTGAATCTGCCAACAGAGATCTAGCAGCCTCAATCAATGTCCTATTTCTCCTCTCAGCAACACCATTCTGTTGAGGATTTCTAGGAGCACTGTATTGTCTCTCAATACCTTTAGTCTCACAAAAGCTATTTAAGTAACTGTTTTTTAATCCAGTTCCATTATCAGATCTGATGACTTTAACTCTTAGATTTGTTTGGTTTTCAATCCTAAGAATAAAGAATTTGATCAGTCTACTTGTCTCATCCTTAGTCCTCAGAAAATATACCCAAGTAAACCTAGAGAAATCATCAACAATGACTAAGCAGTAGGATTTCTTACCAATACTCATCACATTTGTAGTACCAAAAAGATCCATATGCAATAACTGAAGAGGTGATGAGATTGTGTTTATTTCTTTGGACTTATGAGAAGTTTTGTGTTGCTTGCCTTTAAGACATGCAACACAATGATCATCACATGAAAACACTTTTTGAGGCAAACCTCTTACAAGGTTGTTTTTCACAAGTTTGTTCATAGTTTTAAAATTCATGTGACACATCCTTCTGTGCCAAAGAGATGATTCATCTAAAGAAGCTTTTGAAAGCAAACAATTTAGTGATGAATCAGATGAAACACTCTCTATGTCCAAACAATAAACATTATCCTTTATAGGAGTTCTAAGTAGTATCATATTTTCATCAACTACCTTGAATCCTGGAGCAAGGATAATACATTCAGTATCAGTAAATAATATACTATGTTTCTTGTCACAAACCTGTGATACACTTAACAAGTTGTATCTCAATTGCTCAACATAGTAAACATCTTCAAAGGTCATCTTACATTTTGAAACCATACCTTTGCCACTTATCTTACCTCCTGCTGGATTGTCACCAAAAGCAACACATCCTCCATCAAACCTTTTGAAATTTTGAAGGTAGGACATGTTACCTGTCATGTGCCTAGAGCAACCACTATCTACATGCCAAATGCTCTTCCCCTTGAGCTGTTGGTTACCCTACACGTAGGATAAAACAGTTAGTTTCTTGAGGGAACCCAAGCCAAAGTAGTGTTGGGTTGCCCTTTCTCATCAACATACTCATATTCATTAAGCTTAGTCTTTATGAGATGATCAGAGTCAGGAATCTCATGGCTGGAATACTTTGTCTTTATTATAGGCCTGTCAGAATTAACACTGATAGCAGTACTATCCTTGTTAGCAGTATTAACTTGGTCAGCAGCACTAACTTTGTTAGCAATACTATTCTCATTAGCAGTACTAACTTGGTCAACAGTACTAACTTTATTAACAGTACTAACTTGGTCAACAGTACTAACTTGGTCAACAGTACTAACTCTATTAGCAGTACTATTTGAGGTAGCAGTACTAACAAGTTTAGTTTCTTTTGGGACCCAAATTAAGACACGTTTGTTTGCTTTCCTATTCTTTGAGTTACTCCTTGCTTTGCTTGGAGTGTTTTCTTTTTCTTTAGCAAACTTATTCTGAATATGAGATTTTGCAGTCCCAATTTTCATTGATGCTATTCTCACATAGTAGCCATGTGGTTCCTTGATTGCTTCCTATAACCAACAGAATTTTCTGTTTGTCTTTGAAAAGTAATTCTTTGGTTAACAGGATTGAAATAACAGTGTTTGGCTAAATGATTCAACTTGCCACAAATAAAACAAGGCTTTGGTCTATTGATTTTGCATAGATCAATTCCCTGTTTTTGAGCCCACTGGTTATTTCTGTTTCTCTGATTTCCCCTTATTTTATCATGTTGATGGGGCTTTTTTTGTTGACAAGTATAGGGATTTACAACAGTAGTTTGCATATAGTGATCTCCCTGTACCTTCTCCTTCCCTTTCCTGGAGGTCTCAGTTTTCTCACTTTTAACAGTCTCTTCTCCAATTTTAGACCTCTCCACTTTCTCACTCTTGACAAATGGTTTACCCCCCTTTCATTTGTCAGAATATGGTTTTCTAGGGGAATTTCTTTATGGTCTTCCTTATTGTTATCCTCAGTGTTCTCTTCTTCAGAGTCTTCCTCAACCACTACTCTCTCTAGTGGATCTACTGCAGTGGCTCCTGCAGGTAAGTCCTTCTTCTCTTATCTTTCTAAGAGGTCCGAGGTGGGTGGAATGTAGTTGTTATTGTAAGGTGGAGGGGTGTTGTTGTAGCCTATACCTCTCTTCAGTTTTTCATGAACTTGAGATTTGAGTAAAGAGTCCATTGCTTTAGAAGCATTGGAAAAATTTCTCAATATCTAATTTGGCGTTCTCAAATTCACTCCTTATTCTCTCTCATTCCTCTCTAGCTTTTTCTAGCTTAATCTCTAACTCATTCTTCTCCCACTTCCAATAGTTTTGATCATATGAATGTTGAAATTCATTATCCTGATTTGCCTTAATTTGTTCTTCAAAATTCACAATGATCAAATTAGACTCTCTCCTGTGTTGCTCCAACCTTTTAAGATCATCACACATGCTCTGATTGTGATCCCTGAACTTCTAAACAGTTTCAAGACAGGCTTTAGAGAAAAGTTTAGATTTTACCTCTGTGGGGATTGCATTGCTTGAAGACTCTGAAACCTCAACCATCAAAGCTTGATTCTAGATTGCCTCATCTGCTTGATCACTCCAATCAAATCCCATTCCATCTTGTGAAACAAGTGCTTGAGATGAGATACTGTTGTTTGATTGTTGATTGTTGCTCCCATGCTGTTGAGACATTTCTCCTCTGCATTCTCTTGCAAAGTTCCCCAATTTATGACACTTGTTTCATTCCACCTTGGATTTGTCAAATCCAACACCATCTTCTCTTCTCATGGCAAAGTTGTTTCTCCCTATTCTTTTAATGAATCTTTTGACTCTCATGGTGAGCAATGCCATTTGCCACTTGATGTCCATCTCTTCAAGGTCATCAACATTAATCTGCTCCATGTCATCATTAATAAGAGAAGATTTAGCAAGACTAGCAAGGAAGGCTTCCAAAACAGAATCATTGGATCCATCCTGTTTTGATCCATAAGTAGCACTAACTGATTCTGTATTAGCAGAAGAATCAGTAGTAGATGATAGGAGAGCAACATTGTAAGAATATCCATATGGCTTCTTCTTTGATTCAACCTCTACTTTAAACACCTTGAGATCATTGTAGAGATCATCAAGTTCCTTATCCTCCAGATTATCATTCTGCCTGAAGGATACTGTATACACTACCCATTCTTCACCAAGAGATCTTAGAAACTTTCTGTTGACATCATCCTGGTCCATCTTGACACCAACAGTAGCCAATTCTCCAATCAACTTGTTGAATCTATCAAAGGTTTGAGTCATAGACTCATTCTTTGTAGACATGAAATTCTCATATTGTTGCTTGAGAATTGCTTTCTGATTTCCCTTAGTGCTTTTGGTGCCTGAAAATCTCTTTTCCAAAGCATTCCACAGGATTCTTGCATCAACACAGTTGCAAAACTGATGTTGGCATTCATTATGAATTGCCAAGAGCAGAGTGCTCAAGGCTTTCATCTCAGTCTGCCTCATCTTTCTTTCTCCATCACCCTTTGGTGGAGGTCTCTAGCCATCTTCTCCGATCTCTCCTTCACTTGAGGGACCATTCTCAATGATATCCCACATTGAGTAGTCTGTAAGAAGAATGTACTGCCTGATCCTGATTTTCCACATGTCAAACTCATTAGGTTTGAGCATGGGTACCTTTGAAACCAGAACACTAACGCTTGATCCGTCCATGATGATTATTAATTTCTGATTTCCTCTTCTCTGATACCACTTGTCAGGATCGAAATTCGAAACAAGAATTAAACTTAAACACTCAGAAACTATGTTAAAGAAGTTTGCGGAATAACACTTTAACATTAAATCAATGGAACAATATATGAGATCAAATCACAAGTTATATTGAATTAACTTAATGATTACAACCAAAGCCTCAATCTGTTGAACAAGATCAACAGACGTTCAATACTTCTCTAAAGAAAGGATTACTAACAATCTTGAGGCTAATTCTCTCTAGAACAAAAACGTATTCTCTATATATCTGTGTATATCTATGATCTAAAACTTCTATACTATATATACAAAACAGAATACAAGGTAATTACAAAAATAATATTGATCTTCAGCATCCAGTTCATAATTATCTTCAGCTCCTAGTCTTTCACTTTAAGCAATCAATCCATCTTTATCTTCATGAGCAACATTAATCTTCAGCAGTACTAACATACTAGCAGTAGTATCTCTGTTGGCAGTACAAACTCTCCAAGCAGTACTAACTTTTCTTCTAGTAGTACTAACTCTTCAAGCAATAGTAATATTCAAGTAGTAGTACTAAAATCTTCAGCAGTAGTAATCTTCAACACTTAGTAGTACTAACCGGACTTAACACATTTTAGACCCAACAGTATCCAAAGATAATCATTTAAAATCACACTTCGAATTTCATAAAAAAGTTTGAGAACACGAAGTGGTTTGAACATTTAAGAAAAAACGATTTTCACAAGCGAAAGTTGTCCTTCTTTCAAAGTATGATAGAGTTTGAGATTCAGAAAAATATACCTTTTTAGCGTAGAAATCCTCAACTCCCCCTAAAATGAATATTATCATTTAAGCTTCCTCGACAAAACCTTAGATATTCTCCCCCTTAATATCTGTAAAAAGTCAATTTATCAGAAAAATATGACAATCAAAGTTTAATGAACTTATATCTTCTCCCCCTAAAAGATATGACAATGAAATTTTCATTAACTCCCCCTCGAAAGAAAAAACTCTTTTAAAGACTTTATCTATTAAGCATCCTTTAGAAGAAAAACTTTTGAGTACGGGTTCTGAACTGAGTTATCCAGAAGCCATCGTCACGTATTCTCTGGTGAGAATAGTAACTGTTCATCTTTATCATTGAAGATCGGGTCTTGAACTGCTTTGTTCAAAAGCCAATCTTCTTAAACATTAAGGACCAAATCCTCATCTGTTGTAATCAGAAACCACTGTTCTTTCTCCCCTTAGTCTTTAGGTCCCTGCAATACAGATTTAGCTTTTGGTACCCACTGGTATTTGGGTCCTGGTTTATTATTTGTAGTTCTATTAGGAGAGATGTAATAAGAACCATACCAACTATTTTCATAATTTTTGTTTACAAAATCATTTGAACCACAATAGGAACAACTAATTTTCTTTTGTGCTAACCTGATCAGTTGATTTATAGTATACACAAGATCAGGTTTGCCAAAAGTTTTACCTTTATGATAACTGTTACTTTTAGCATTTGATGTATGCCCAAATGATTTTTGTTCCTTCTTCTCCTCTGAGGAACTTTTCACTATCCAAATCCACTTTTCTTTTTCTTTCTCATCTATCCTTCTCCAAAATCTTTTCTTCTAAGACTTGTTCTTCTTAATGTTACCTGAACCATCAACCTGTTTATCTAAGAATAGGTTTGAAGGACGAATCTGATCTTTAGATTTAGAAGTACGACTATCATCTGAATCAAATAAAGGATTATTAGAAACATTTGTAAAATGTGAAATTGAAGTTGTTTTGAATGAGCATTCTGAATTAGCTTGATCATCTATTGGTGATTGGATAATTGATTCTGAAGTCATTGACTCAGTCAACTTCACCTTGAACATGATCTCTTCAAGTTCCTTTATCTTTGTAGACAAACTGTTTCTTTCCTTTGAAATCAGATCAAACTTCTTTTACAGTTCAGACTTCGTCTTCTTTTCCTTCAGAATAGTTGATGACAGTTCGGATAATTTCTTTGTAAGCTTCTCTATCTCAGTCTCAAACACTTTCTTTTCCTTTTCAAAGTCATTCTTTACATTCTTTGTTTGTTCAATTATCTTCTTTTCTTTCTCAAATTTGACTCTCTCTATTATGATTACTTTCTCGACGTCTGAAACTTGTTGAGAAATCTTTATGCATTTCAGCTCCACTGATTTCTTCTCTTCAAAAGCTTTTCTGGAAAATTCAGGAAACTTCTTAGAAAAATATTTTCTTTCTTTTTCATTCTTCTTTTCATCTTGAGAGATCTTTTCTTTCAGTTCATTAATCTTCTTTTGAAGCTCAGCGTTATCTCTTTCAATTTCCTTTCTCTTTTTCTCAATCTTCTTCATATCATCTTGGATTTTTGTGTTGTCTTTCTCTTGGGTTGCTTTTTTTTTTCATCATGTTGATTTCAACCTCAATACTGAAAACTTATCTTTCAAAGAATCTATTTCAGCAAAAATTTGTGAATTCATTTTTCTCAGCCCTTCACAAGTTTCATTTGAGATGTTTGCTCTTCTTCTCAGTTCATCTAGCTCTCTTTGCATTGATTCCTTCTTAGACCAGCTTGAGCTAGAACTAAGACTTTCAGATCTTTTTAGTTTTGCTTGCAAATTTGAAATCTCCTTCTCTTTAGATTCAATTATTCCTGAAAAATCAATTTTGGAATTAGTAATGCATACTGAGCAAACAAAATATTTCTTTGGATCTTTATTATTTTTCAGTTTGTTAATCTGTTATAGAAGAGATGAGTTATGAATCTTCAAATTCTTGTTCTCTGGTTCCCGTGCTGGAATCTCTAGCATGTACGCTAAAGCCCAATCTCTGTTGGTTAGCACCAGATTTCCTTTTTCATCTGTGTATGGCATCTTGAAATCTGTAAAAATATAAGCTAGTAATGATCTTTAATTCAACAAATTGAAATAATGAAAGCAAGACATAAAAAAAATTTCAAAAACTGAAATTTCTAAAAACCTTAAGCACAGAATTCGCATACACTAAAGAATAGAGAGCAATTCACATGAAAAGATGTGATAGAATTCGTATGACTCACAAAATTCGTATTAGCAAGCTACAATTCGCACAGAAACTTTCCGCATACAAATTTAGCACACATAATTCGTATCTAAGAGAGATGCGAGATCTTCACTTGAATTTTTTTAGATTTCACAAACATTTTGCATCTCATACGAATTCTTGACTTAAGACAAATTTTGAAAAATTATGCGAAATCTTTTAAAATTCGCATGAAAATCTATGCAAAATCTGGCAATTCGCACCACACTAACATGCGAATTCTACACAATTCGCATCACTCAGATGTACGAATTCTATGCAATTCGTATAAAACATATGCGAATTTGTGATCCCAATTACTAGCATACATTTTAACACATTAGATTAAGAACACAATCTTATTAACCAAATCAAACAATTAGAATAGTCATAGATCTAACAGATAGTCACAGATCTCACGTTGTGTGTGTTTCTCAAGGTATGCCAATCTTACCACTCTGCTGAATTCGTATCTACATATCTAACAAAGAACCTTGCTATTTATACATAGTCAACATGACCTATAGTGTCACACCCCGCTAAAGCGGAAATACGGAATATGACAGTTCGATAAACATAGCATTAGGAAACGATAAAATACCTTCATACAATTCAAACATAGTTTACATCATGTTCCAAAATAAGCTTTCTTTACAAAACCCAAATCTTAATTACAAGATACTATTAAACGATTAAGTGTAACAACTAAATCTCAATCATTATCCGAATACCTTCTTGTTCCCTGAAAAGCATGTAAAACAAGGTCAACTACAAAGAGTTGGTGAGTTCACAAGTTTTAAAGATGCACAAAAATAAATTTTTATATGCAGAAATGACCAATTAAAAAAAACATAATAACAATTCAACCCTTTGAACCATAATTCACGATTATAAATTTAAAATTATATGACAGATAATATGCCTCAATAACCTTTTTGTATGTTGAACCTCTACTAGACCGTCCACTGACCAAACAATTATGCCCCAAAAAGAACTACCGTTGTGGTCATGAATCACATTGATAGCCCCTATTTCTCTAGAATTAGTGCACCCTTACTCGTCAGTATAAGGTGGGCTTGTCACACCAAATAGCGCTATCCACTAAGACTATAGGCTCCCGCAGGAGTTAACTAATAGAGTCGGGGACTTAAAGAAACAATCCAACATACTAATATTCGCATATATGTCATATAATTTCCCAAAACAAATGCTTTATCACCAAAACAACCCAACTCATCCATGATAATCATAAACAAACTTCGTGAATCATTGAAATAAATAACATGCCTTTCACCCCAAAATATATAAAACATTAAAATAGGGGTTGTGAATACTCACCTTTTATGATGATGCAAAAGTATCACAACACAATTCTCTTAGCCCGGTCCTTAAATCCCTATAGAGTAATTGTACCAAAAATTAATACCCATTCTCAAAAACCTAACTCGACCATTCTTACATCTCAATATGTATATATATAAATATACACATGCCATTATGTTTAACTTATTGTCTAGAACAAGATTTTAGAATTTACTATACCAACAAATTACCAAAACATAAGCTTTTAAAGTTTTAGGATCACTTTTTGAATTCAGCACTTGCTGTCCAAAATTTGTGATCTTAAAATAAGCTTCAAAATAACATTTCCCAAATACCAAAAATAACCATATTTTTACAGTAATCAATATATTGAGTTACGAACTATTCTGAAAAATTTTATGATTTAAAGAAGTGTTTAAGTGTCCCAAATAAATTCCACAAAATAGATTGTCACTGATTTTCAGATTAGTGACACTCTTCACTTGCAGCTTACATTTGGGATATCAAATCTCAGAATTATGCAATGAGCCACATATGGTTGTAAAACTAACTCAAAAATCTACCATGTGGAAAAAGATTCACTTAATTTGGACAAGAATTGAGGGAGTTATGGTCTTTGAAAGTTGGGTATATGATTCTGCCAATTCTGGACAGAATACACCACTTTCTTCTAAAATACAAATGAGTGACCAAATCTCCATAATTTTGAGTGATTCTTGATGCTATAAATCACTAATACCTTAAATTGAAGTTTTGTAACAAAAAGCCCAAATTTTTAAGGAGTATAAACTGACTTGTAAAGCTTGAAAGTGAAAGCACAATCCATGACAGCAAGCTGTTGACATGATGAAGTTTGTATTAACATAAAATGATGATCATTTGGCATGGTTTTCATTAATAACTCATGGCCTCACATTTTAAATGAATATACAAAGATTCTAATAATACAAATATACATCATGGATTCATAACAACTTCAAGTGCTCATCCAATCCCATGCATGACAACATAATCACTAAATAAGTGATATTACACCATTTTAGATGCTCTTAATCATTTGAGATTTGAGTAATCTCATCCTAAGAGTTTCTTTGTACCCAAAATTGTTGTGAATATATAAATTTCAGTCCAAATATCACCAAAATTTCGTGGACCATAGTACCACATTTCATAACACCATTATTTTGATAAAAACTCAAAAATCTCACTTAAATTCCAAGTTTTATGGGAAGATCATTCAATGGTTTACTTGGCAAATGTAATATTTACCAAATGTATCCCATTTCTCTTCTAGAACAAGGATTTTATAACTTCTACATGAAATGGTATGAAACCCTCACATTTTTGAATAAAAACTTGAAAAATGAAGATATAAAGTGATTACCTTCTTACTTGGAGATGAGAACTTGAATTCTTGAAGTAAAAGGGGGTTTAAATCTTGTTTTCTTCCATTATATTTTCTGGAAATTTTATGAATATGGTGGTGGATGTATGGTGGCCGATTGAGAGGAAGAAGAAGAGAGGAGATGAGGAGTTTACTTGGAAAAATGGAATGAGTTAATAGCTTCTAATTCTTCAAATTTTAAATTTTAAAATGATGAAAGGGAGAGAGAGGAGGTCCCATTTTCGGCCATGTGGCCTTGATGACACACCTCAAAGAAATAAAAAAATATATGTAATTATGATGTATACTTAATTTAAAAATCAGATAAGTTTGAGCACTGTAACCCTAAATTCTCAGTTTACATCTAAAAATAAACATTATAAATGGATAAATATATTTTACTATGAAAATAATAAAATCCTATTATTTTGGGTATTTTAGACTCACAACATAATTTCTGGCATTTTTGAGATGTAATGGTCAGTTATCAGTCCGAACCGGGTATTTTTACGCGACTTCCGAAATTTTCGGGTAAACTTCTAATTTAATCATTCTAACTAGACATTAAGGAATTTAACTTCATAAATAAATTCTAATAGGTCAGAGATTGCTAACCTTATCATACTGGTTATTAGGCAGTTGTCACATTTTCCCCCTGTTAAAAGAATTTCGTCCCGAAATTCATACTTAGATTCCTTCTGATTAAATCTTTTCAAATAACTGAGGATATTGGTTCCTCATATGATCTTCTCTTTCCCAAGAATATTCCGGACCGAATCTTGATTTCCATCGAACCTTTAGGATTGGAATTTTGCGGTGCTTTAATCGCTTAACGTCTCGATCGAGAATCTCAATTGGTTCTTCTTTAAAACACAGACGTTCATCGACTTTGATTTCTTCTGGTGAAACAATCAATGATTCATTGGTCACGCACTTCTTTAAATTCGATACATGAAATGTATCATGAATGGCACTCAATTCTTTGGGTAGTTTGAGTTTATAAGCCACTGATCCAATTCTCTTTGTGACTTCGAATGGTCCAATAAACCTTGGACTTAACTTACCCCGCTTCCCAAAGCGAATGATGCCTTTCCAAGGTGATACTTTTAATAGCACTTTATCACCTACTTGAAACTCCAATGGCTTTCTTCGATTATCAGCATAACTCTTTTGGCGATCTCTTGCTGCCTTAAGCCTATCCCGAATAACTGATATTTTATCGGTGGTTTCCTGAACAATGTCCGGTCCAAACAATTTACTTTCTCCGGCTTCTATCCACCCCAGTGGTGATCTGCATTTTCGCCCATAAAGAGCTTCATATGGTGCACATTGGATACTTGCGTGATAACTGTTGTTGTAAGAGAATTCAACCAATGGTAAATGTTGATCCCAATTTCCGCCAAAATCTATCGCGCATGCACGCAACATGTCCTCCAAGGTCTGAATGGTCCTTTCCGTTTGACCATCCGTTTGAGGATGATAAGCTGTACTAAGATCCAATCTAGTGCCCAAAACCTTTTGAAATGTCTGCCAAAATCTGGAGGTAAAGCGACTATCTCTATCGGAAATGATAGAAATGGGTACTCCGTGGCGAGAAACGATTTCATCAATGTACAGTTGCGCTAACTTTTCCATCTTGAAATCTTCTCGTATTGGTAGAAAGTGCGCAAACTTTGTAAGTCGATCCACTATTACCCAAATAGCGTCATGACCTTTCCTAGTTCTGGGTAATTTGGTTACAAAGTCCATTGAAATTTGATCCCATTTCCATTGAGGTATTTCAGGTTGTTGAAGAAGACCCGAAGGCTTTTGGTGTTCTGCTTTCACCTTTGCGCAGGTCAAACACTCACTTACATACATAGCAACATCTCGTTTCATTCCTGGCCACCAATAATAGCTTCTCAAATCCTGATACATCTTACCTGCTCCTGGATGAATCGAATATCTTGATTTATGAGCTTCTTCCAAAATTTTGGACCGCAGGTTGTTAGCCTTTGGTATCCAAATTTTATCCTTAAAATAACGTACTCCATCCACTCCTGTTTCAAAATCCCTCTCCAAATGATGAAGAGACTCATCTCTCAAATTATCAGACTTTAATCCTTCCTCCTGAGCTTCAAGAATTTGCGCCTTAAGATTTGTCTGAACAATTACTCCCATAGCTCGTATTCTCAAGGGCTTTACTCTCTCCTTTCTACTTAACGCATCTGCTACAACATTAGCTTTTCCTGGATGATATTTTATTTCGCAGTCATAATCACTGAGCAATTCCACCCACCTTCGTTGTCTCATATTAAGCATCTTCTGATCAAAGATGTGTTGAAGGCTCTTATGATCAGTAAAAATGGTACATTTTGTCCCATAAAGATAATGTCTCCAAATCTTTAGTGCAAAAATTACAGCTCCCAGTTCCAAGTCATGGGTGGTATAATTTCTCTCATGTACTTTTAACTGCCTAGACGCATACGCAATCACCTTATCCTTTTGCATTAGAACACACCCCAATCCTTGGCGTGATGCGTCGCAATAAACCACGAAATTGTCAGTGCTCTTAGGCAATGCTAAAATTGGAGCATTGCAAAGTCTTTGCTTGAGCGTCTGAAAGGCTTCTTCCTGTTTATCAGTCCATATAAACTTTTCATCCTTTCGAGTTAATGTTGTTAAAGGCTGCGCAATCTTGGAGAAGTTAGAAATGAATCGCCGATAATATCCTGCTAAACCAAGAAATTGACGAATCTCCGTGGGGGTTTTCGGAATCTCCCATTTCTTGATGGCTTCCACCTTTGCTGGATCAACTTGAATTCCTTCTTGATTAACTACGTGTCCAAGAAAATGAACTTCTCGTATCCAAAATTCGCATTTGGAAAATTTGGCATATAGTTTCTGATCCTTGAGTAATTCGAGTATCAGCTTCAGATGCTGCTCGTGATCCTCTTTGCTTCGGGAGTAGATGAGAATGTCGTCAATGAACACGATTACAAATTTATCCAAGTATGGTCTGCATACTCTGTTCATTAGATCCATAAAAACTGCTGGTGCGTTCGTTAATCCAAAAGGCATAACCAGAAATTCATAATGCCCATACCGAGTTCTAAAGGCTGTTTTGGGAATATCCTCTTCACGAACTCTCATCTGATGGTATCCTGATCGAAGATCGATCTTTGAGAAATAAGCAGCTCCTTGTAATTGATCGAACAAATCATCAATTCGGGGAAGAGGATATCGATTCTTGAGAGTTAGCTTATTGAGCTCTCTATAATCGATGCACATTCGGAAGGTTCCATCCTTCTTTTTGACAAAAAGAACTGGGGCTCCCCAGGGCGAAGAACTTGGTCTGATAAATCCCTTTTCAAGAAGTTCTTGGAGTTGTTCGGACAATTCTTTCATCTCCGATGGTGCTAGACGATATGGAGATTTTGCCACAGGTGTAGCTCCAGGGATTAAATCAATGTGGAACTCAACTTGTCTTTGCGGTGGCAATCTAGGTAATTCATCGGGAAAAACTTCTGGAAAATCTTGGACTATTGGAATATCCTGGATGCGCTTCTCCTTTAACTTCTTATCTACTACATGCACCAAAAATGCGACACATTCTTTTCTTAAATACTTACGCATTTTCATGCACGATACTATTTTTAAACTTGTTCTTGACTTCTCTCCATAAACTAAAAATATTCCTCCTTCTGATGGTTGAATTCGAAGTTTCTTTTCGGAACAACAAATTTCTGCTCGGTTCTCGGATAACCAATCCATACCCACCACTATATCGAAACTTCCTAATTTAATTGGAATCAGATCTATGCTAAACTCCTTTTCCGCCAAAACTAATGTGCAATTAGGAACTACTTCGCTAACCCTAATTTCTTGACCGTTAGCAAAATTAATGACATAATCTTCCTTTAACTTTTGAGACTTTTGTCCAATTTTTGATCTGAGTTCTAATGATATAAAACTCTTATCTGCTCCAGAATCAAATAATACGGACGCAGAGTGATTATTTAAGAGAAACGTACCTGTAATCACGTCCGGATTTTGTCTTGCCTCCTCCGCTCCAATTTCGAACACTCGTGCTCTTGCTGGCCTTCCTGGGTTCCCCCGATTAGCTGGTTGGCCTTGATTTACAGGCATCCTCCTGTTATATTTAGGACAGGCACTCCTTAGATGATCCATACTTCCACATTCAAAACATACCCGCTTTTGAGTGCTCTTGCAATCCTTAGCAAAATGGCCTACTTTACTGCACCTATGACATATTATACAACGCCCTTGATGGTAATAATTACACTTATCACATTTTGGCACCATCCCTTTTTCTTTACCCGTAGTCTGGGCCTGAATTCCAAAATTTCCTGCTATTCTCTGCTCTTTACCTTTCCTCCCATCAAACTGTCTTCTCCGGGGTTCCTCCATCTTCCTTTTTCCTTTGGCTTTTTCGTTTGAAAACAGTCCTGAACGAGTTGCGTTGTCAGTCAACTTAGCGGCTAAACTTACTGCTTCCTGCATAGTTTTCGGCCTTCCCGAAGTCACATCTCCCCTTATTTCAGGTGATAATCCCCAAATATACTTATCAATTCTGTTCTCTTCTGGTGTTACTAATTGAGGAACTAACTTTGCTAATTCGTGAAATCGAGCTGTATAGGTATCCACATCATTCCCTTTCATCTCGTGGTTCCATAATTCTGCTTGAAGCTTCTGCATTTCGTTCCTTGGGCAATACTCTTCCTTGAGCATTTCTTTAAACTCGTTCCATGAAAGTCTATTCACTGCCTCTCGTCCACGAGTTTGGACTAGGGTATTCCACCAAGTTAACGCTCGCCCTTGCAGTAGGCAAGCTGCAAACTCCACTTTGTTTGCCTCTGAACATTTACTAATGTGGAGTACCGATTCCATACTCTCGATCCATGATAGTAATCCAACTGCCCCTTCGGTTCCATGAAATTCTTTTGGATTACATGTCCTGAATGTTTTATAGGTGCATTCCTTTTCTCCGGTTGGTCTTACATTATTCTCGCGATTAACATTTAAACCTGCCGCAACCTGGCTAACGATGTTTGGAAGTGCCGCTATAAGCTGATCGGACACAAGACGTGCTAGATCGGGATCTTCTCTTCTAGGAGGCATAATTCTATTACAAAATTTCCAGGTTGGAGTTAATTAATCGCCTAATCCGGCAATTAATTTATATAACGCACAATAACAACATTTATTTTATAAATCATGCATAATACTAACGATCATAATTAAATTCCACCAAAACTATCAAATTTATAGTTAATAATTGTTCATCATAAACAAATGATGTCTTCAAATCCACAAAATACATATTCCCAAAAGACATAAGTTTTAAAGACTACGGAATATTATCAAAGAAGACAAACATGTCTAATGCACATAGAATAAAACAAACCAACCCATAATGACTATCAGGGCTCCCAAAACTAAGGCTAAACTCGCGTATAGCCTTTGAATCACTCTTCTAGACTCCGCAAGCATGATCAATACTCCATTCATGGTCTGGTCTTGGATTTGCAACATCCCAATTACTTTATCAAGAGATTGACCATAGTGGTCTAATCTGGTTTTAGATATCTCCAACTCTCGGGACAAACCCGAAACCCAAAAACTCTCAAGTGCTGACATACCGGTCGGCTGTCCTGCCGGCCTGGCTACCTGTGAAGAAGAAGGTGCGTCACGCCTAACCCTCAGTCGGGAGGGTCCCGCCTCATTCCTAGATGGAATGATAAAGGTCTCCCTAACTGGTGCTGGAATACTAATCCGGGCGGTCGTCCGAACCCTAGCTCGAGACGCCGACTGTGAAGGTGCGGGCACAAGGGATGACGACCTTGTTGGCGATAATTCAGATCCCGAGTAACTATGCTCAGATGGATCATAGTTATCACTCATGTTGGCTCTCCTAGATTGACTAGAAATATGTCCGGACTCTTCAGAAGATGAAGAAGAATGCGACATGGTAACTGCAAATAAATGACAAATTTTTATTCATTAGCATGCTAAAATAAGTATTAAAATTTCGAAATACTTATGTGAACTCTCTTATTAATCATGCTTCTTCATTTTTGGAACAAAAAGTTTCTATTTTTAGCAACTCTTAATATAGCTATTTCAAGTCCCTTCTTAAGCATACCAAATTAGACATAGGTGATCAAACTTTGCCTAAGTATAATATGCTAAGCCGACACTCGTCTTAGTTATACTATTAGTATGCTCAAACTCAAGATTGTTTATAAAATAATTTTTGAAAATAGTGGTTATAGTGTATGGTTTTTCTAGTAAAAACCGGTATTCTCTATAACCTATGGCTCTGATACCAAGTCTGTCACACCCCGCTAAAGCGGAAATACGGAATATGACAGTTCGATAAACATAGCATTAGGAAACGATAAAATACCTTCATACAATTCAAACATAGTTTACATCATGTTCCAAAATAAGCTTTCTTTACAAAACCCAAATCTTAATTACAAGATACTATTAAACGATTAAGTGTAACAACTAAATCTCAATCATTATCCGAATACCTTCTTGTTCCCTGAAAAGCATGTATAAAACAAGGTCAACTACAAAGAGTTGGTGAGTTCACAAGTTTTAAAGATGCACAAAAATAAATTTTTATATGCAGAAATGACCAATTAAAAAAAACATAATAACAATTCAACCCTTTGAACCATAATTCACGATTATAAATTTAAAATTATATGACAGATAATATGCCTCAATAACCTTTTTGTATGTTGAACCTCTACTAGACCGTCCACTGACCAAACAATTATGCCCCAAAAAGAACTACCGTTGTGGTCATGAATCACATTGATAGCCCCTATTTCTCTAGAATTAGTGCACCCTTACTCGTCAGTATAAGGTGGGCTTGTCACACCAAATAGCGCTATCCACTAAGACTATAGGCTCCCGCAGGAGTTAACTAGTAGAGTCGGGGACTTAAAGAAACAATCCAACATACTAATATTCGCATATATGTCATATAATTTCCCAAAACAAATGCTTTATCACCAAAACAACCCAACTCATCCATGATAATCATAAACAAACTTCGTGAATCATTGAAATAAATAACATGCCTTTCACCCCAAAATATATAAAACATTAAAATAGGGGTTGTGAATACTCACCTTTTATGATGATGCAAAAGTATCACAACACAATTCTCTTAGCCCGGTCCTTAAATCCCTATAGAGTAATTGTACCAAAAATTAATACCCATTCTCAAAAACCTAACTCGACCATTCTTACATCTCAATATGTATATATATAAATATACACATGCCATTATGTTTAACTTATTGTCTAGAACAAGATTTTAGAATTTACTATACCAACAAATTACCAAAACATAAGCTTTTAAAGTTTTAGGATCACTTTTTGAATTCAGCACTTGCTGTCCAAAATTTGTGATCTTAAAATAAGCTTCAAAATAACATTTCCCAAATACCAAAAATAACCATATTTTTACAGTAATCAATATATTGAGTTACGAACTATTCTGCAAAATTTTATGATTTAAAGAAGTGTTTAAGTGTCCCAAATAAATTCCACAAAATAGATTGTCACTGATTTTCAGATTAGTGACACTCTTCACTTGCAGCTTACATTTGGGATATCAAATCTCAGAATTATGCAATGAGCCACATATGGTTGTAAAACTAACTCAAAAATCTACCATGTGGAAAAAGATTCACTTAATTTGGACAAGAATTGAGGGAGTTATGGTCTTTGAAAGTTGGGTATATGATTCTGCCAATTCTGGACAGAATACACCACTTTCTTCTAAAATACAAATGAGTGACCAAATCTCCATAATTTTGAGTGATTCTTGATGCTATAAATCACTAATACCTTAAATTGAAGTTTTGTAACAAAAAGCCCAAATTTTTAAGGAGTATAAACTGACTTGTAAAGCTTGAAAGTGAAAGCACAATCCATGACAGCAAGCTGTTGACATGATGAAGTTTGTATTAACATAAAATGATGATCATTTGGCATGGTTTTCATTAATAACTCATGGCCTCACATTTTAAATGAATATACAAAGATTCTAATAATACAAATATACATCATGGATTCATAACAACTTCAAGTGCTCATCCAATCCCATGCATGACAACATAATCACTAAATAAGTGATATTACACCATTTTAGATGCTCTTAATCATTTGAGATTTGAGTAATCTCATCCTAAGAGTTTCTTTGTACCCAAAATTGTTGTGAATATATAAATTTCAGTCCAAATATCACCAAAATTTCGTGGACCATAGTACCACATTTCATAACACCATTATTTTGATAAAAACTCAAAAATCTCACTTAAATTCCAAGTTTTATGGGAAGATCATTCAATGGTTTACTTGGCAAATGTAATATTTACCAAATGTATCCCATTTCTCTTCTAGAACAAGGATTTTATAACTTCTACATGAAATGGTATGAAACCCTCACATTTTTGAATAAAAACTTGAAAAATGAAGATATAAAGTGATTACCTTCTTACTTGGAGATGAGAACTTGAATTCTTGAAGTAAAAGGGGGTTTAAATCTTGTTTTCTTCCATTATATTTTCTGGAAATTTTATGAATATGGTGGTGGATGTATGGTGGCCGATTGAGAGGAAGAAGAAGAGAGGAGATGAGGAGTTTACTTGGAAAAATGGAATGAGTTAATAGCTTCTAATTCTTCAAATTTTAAATTTTAAAATGATGAAAGGGAGAGAGAGGAGGTCCCATTTTCGGCCATGTGGCCTTGATGACACACCTCAAAGAAATAAAAAAATATATGTAATTATGATGTATACTTAATTTAAAAATCAGATAAGTTTGAGCATTGTAACCCTAAATTCTCAATTTACATCTAAAAATAAACATTATAAATGGATAAATATATTTTACTATGAAAATAATAAAATCCTATTATTTTGGGTATTTTAGACTCACAACATAATTTCTGGCATTTTTGAGATGTAATGGTCAGTTATCAGTCCGAACCGGGTATTTTTACGCGACTTTCGAAATTTTCGGGTAAACTTCTAATTTAATCATTCTAACTAGACATTAAGGAATTTAACTTCATAAATAAATTCTAATAGGTCAGAGATTGCTAACCTTATCATACTGGTTATTAGGCAGTTGTCACATATAGCAAGTCAACTCTTTTAACCCAAATACAAAACACATCAAACACTTCCTAACAATTACATTTTAGACCCTATATTTAATCTTGAATACAATTCTAGTCTAACAATCCCCCCCTTTGGATTTGTTATCCCAGTTTAGTCTAGTTGATAACTAACACACAAACACAATAATATCAAGAGATATAAAGATCAGAATAACATACCAATCCCTTGAATAAACAATGAAAACTTTGTGTGTTCTTGATACCCTTGAATACGATTACAATACGGCTACCTTTCTCTCTAAACAATGATTATGAAATTATGAAAGGTTCTAACCCTAAAACTAAACTAATCAAAATATTAAATACCCAAGCCTAATGCCTAATGGGCTTATGCGCTTGAGGCCCAATAGCTAACAACTATTAGCTTATTACACAATAAACCCTTTAACTTTAACTATCAAATAAATACGGTTTAAACCCTCTAATTTAACTTTAATCTTGAATACAATTTATGATCTAACAATCTCCCCCTTTGGATTCAAGATTAAAAAAATTTGTCAATTGTCTTCGGGTCTTTACTTGTCTTCTCTTTTCTTGAAAAACTTCAGATATGACGTTGATAGCTTCAAAACTTTAAATCTTAAAATAGTCTTCAAATCTTCAAATCTTTGATATCTTTGAAATCTTCAGTCAACAATTCTTCTTGTATCCTTCCTTGATGATTATTCTCCCCCTTTTTGATGAGTGGTGAGAATCATCATCATCAAAACTTGTCAAAACAATCTTCCCCTTTGAGTATGATCATCAGTAAGCACTGTCTTCATGTAACGAGCCTTGTGTGAAATAAGAGCAGTCTCTCCAAATGGAGAAAGTGATTATTTCAATCTTTTCAGATTAAAATAGAAAGTAGTAACCATTCAAATCTTTTCAAAATCAAACAGTTTAACAGGTGTAACCCTGAATCAACAAATGACTCAGTTAGAATGCCTGTCAGTCAATCTTTTCAACAAACTTACTATATAAGGAGCTGGTTTTGATGTTGGCTCCCCAGGTCTTCCATTCAATCATCGAATAACACATGGTTATCTATGAACGTTCTGAGAGAAAACAAATTTCTGTGTGTTCGTGCATGTGTATGAAAGAATTAAGCACCGATGATTGCTTTTTAATGTAGGCTCAAAATATGTAAACTTGTTGAGACATCAACAAATTATACAAAGACTCAATGTGCATGAGAAAGGGTTCGAAGGTGGGGCAACTTTCCTTCTTTTTCAATATTAGTATCTTCCAAATGAAGAACCAATAGCATATGTGTTGCTTCCCCAGAAAATGTGAAACATTCTCTTTTTGAGAAAAGAATGAGTAGCTGGTGGGGTTAATGCAAGAAATGGCATGGGCTAGTTGCATATTTCAATGATGGTCACCAAAGAATGTGAACCAATCAGTAGATGTGGCTGCCCGACTCAGAAAGAAGTTTGGTGCAGAGTTTATTATTCTTTTACTCTGTTCTCTCACCCTCTTTCTTTTAATGCTCACTTCTAACTAATCTCTCTTTTCCATTTTACCTATTCACACACCATCACTCAATTCTTTTGACCCCTCTCCCCTCAATCACTCAGGGAATACTTCCTGGGTAGGAGACACCGGTTAACGTGAATCCATGGAAGTTCTGTTAAGCTCACACACTAAATCCCTTGTATTTTCCTAAAATAACATGCTGTTCAACAGTCTTTTGGACATGTAAGCACAAAGGAATACATTTACACATGAAGAATAAAATATTGGAGAAGTCAAAACAGTTGTGTTTGGCGATGCAATTCTCCCCCTCAAACTAAAAGAGTTTGACAATTAAGCGCTAAGGAGTTTTTCTATTAAGCTCTTTTGACATTTAAACTCCCCCTCAACAGAAGATTTTTTTTTTTTCAGAATAAAACAACATGAACAGAAAGCAAAAAGATAAAGCACAGAAGGGCGGGTTCTAATCCGAAGTGATTAGAAGCCATAGTCACTTGACCAAACCTGCATAGAAAACAAATTGTTAGACCACAGTCTCATTGGATTCAAGATCATCCAATATAAAGATCGCAATCTGAAGCTAAAGTCGGAACGTCAACTCTCGATAATGAAGTCTATGTCGTTTGTAATAAATGTCAATGTATTTCAATCTAATGTATTTATTTATTATTGTAAAAGTTAACTTAATATCTATTTGTTAGATATTAGGTAACTTAGGTAATTATATTAGCTTAGTTAGTTTCTAGTTTGTTAGAAATAATATCTAGAATTAATATCTAGATATTATCTAGATTGTGTGTTCAACACACTAGGATTAGATATTGTGTCTCTCACTCTCTCACAATCAGGACAACAACTCACATATAGATCACACACAAACACACACAAGAAGGTGAAAAAGAGAGAAAACATTGAGAACACATTTAAAGCTTAATCATTCAACCTTGTAATCGTTTATATATTCAATACAGGTTGGTAATCGTTAATGTGTTGTTGTTTCTTAGAACTTGTTAAGTAGTATTGTTGGACCGACAATTGGTATCAGAGCCTGATTAAGATCAAAACAAGTTTTATGAGAAAAACAACTCTGTGTTCTTGAACAAAATTCGATTTTGTTATTTTAAGTGTTTTAGGTGTTAGAATCGATCAGAGTGTGATCGATTTACATGCTAGATCGAGTTGTTGCTATTTAATTTCACTTTAAAGCCTCTATCGAGTTCCAATTTGGTGATTTTAAGTGAAAACAATCGAAGTGTGTAAGTTACTGTGCCATCGATCTTATTTCGAAAAAGAGTGTTTTAGTGAGATCGAGTGCTTACATTCAGTTCTAGAAGTGATTCTAGACACATTGGTAGTGTTTGGTTGTGCTAATCATTGCAGGAACAAAGATTTAGACGAATTTTGCAAGTTCAGGACGAACACCCGCATTCCAAAGGTTGAATAACCCGCATTTCTCAACTTTGCGGGTCCAACTACATACGCATTTCTCTACTTTGCGTGTCTCAAGTGACCCGCATACTTAAACTTTGCGTGTCTCAAGCACCCGCATTTCTTACTTTGCGGTTCCAACATAACCCGCAATCCTCAAAACTCGGGTCCCAAAGCACCCGCATTCCTTACAACTCGGGTCCCAAAGCACCCGCATTCCTCAATTTCTTGGTTCAAAGCTCAATCACGCACACCTCGTTCCAAGTCAGACCCGCATACCTCAGACCCGCATACCTAATACCTGCATTCCTCAAGACTTCAAAAGAACAAGTCAACTTTGCGCTTCCCACTAGACCCGCAAACCTCCATTTGCGCATCCCATTAGAAATGCAAACCTCAACTTTACGTTCCTAACCTTAAACGCAAACCTTCTCAATCGCAAAGCTCCAATTTACAGACTTAGAATTTTTCTCTCTGAGAATTTTTCGAAACTGATGACATCCAGAGAAGCCCTTGCAATAGGAACTGACACCAAGCCACCAGTTCTCTTCAAAGGAGAATATGAACAGTGGAAGGATCGATTTCTAAACTTCATAGACAGACATGAGCTTTGTGAGTTCATCAGACAGTCATTTGCAGAAGGAAATATGCAACCAATAAAGACAACTTGTCTAGTTGGAACAGTGCCAACACAAGTTGAACTGAAGTACCATGAGCTTGACGGTGACAACCTAAACAGAGCTAAAGGTGATAAGCTAGCTATGTCATACATTCTTCAAGGAATCCCCAATGAAATCTACATAAAGATTGACAGCTACAAGGCCTCAGCTAAGGAAATGTGGGATCAACTGGAGAAGATGATGCTGGGTTCTAAGGTGGGAAATCAACTGAAGATCTCCAACTGCCTAAATAACTATGACGAATTTAGAGGCAGAGCCGGAGAAACCTTAGAAGAAGTACATGACAGGTTTGTGACCTTGCTGAATGAGCTAAGCAAGAACAAGGTCCACAAATCTCAAATTGAGCTAAACGTCAAATTTCTAAGCGTTCTACAGCCAGAATGGAAGAGATTTGTGAGGCAGATGAAGCAGATTAAAGATCTGAATGAGATTCCACTTCATGAGGTGTATGAGACCCTCAAACAAAATGAAGAAGAAGTGGATGAAATTCTAGAAGAGAAAAGGCAGAGAGGAAAGAAGGTTGAAGACACAGTTGCTCTTGTTGTCAAGAAGAAAAAGAACAAAGCGACTGTGTATGAATTAGATGAAGATAAAGCTGAAGCAAACTCTGACAAAGATGAATGTGAACAACTAAAGCAAGCATTGCTTTTGTTGACTAAGGCTTTCCAGAAGAAATTCTACACAAAGCCAAGCTCAAACAGTCACAGGTATTCGTCTGGTCCAAACAACTACGCTCATAGAGAAAGGGTCGAAGGAAGTAGATTTGAAGGAAGAAGGTTTGAAGGAAGGAGAATGGAGGAGAGGAAACCAGAAGATAGAAGAGATCTTGCTGAAGGAAAGAGATCAGAGGAAAGGAAACCGGAAGAGAGAAGGTTTCAAGCAGAAGGATCAGGTCAGAGAGAACCTATAACGTGCTACAACTGTGGCAAAACCGGTCATTATACCAGAGATTGCCGAAAGCCAAAAGTCAAGAACTCGGACTACTACAAGAACAAGATGTTGCTTGCAAAGCAACAAGAGGCTGGGAAGGCATTGATGGCTGAAGACGTTTTCTGGCTCGATCATTCTGATGATGATGAAGAAGATGAAGAGAAAGATGAAGTTGTCAACCTGTGCTTGATGGGAAAGCATGAATCAGATGATGAAGTTGATTCAGAGAATGAAGAAGAGGTATGTAACTTATCGTATGCTGAATTCATAAATCAATTGCATGCCATGAATGATAAACTCAAAGAGTTAGAGTCGAACCTAAAGCGTGAAAAGGGTGTCATTACTGACAAAAACCAATCAATACAGAAACTTAACAATGAAATTGCTGAGAAGAAAGTACTGGTTGAGGTTTTACATAAAAACAATGACACCAACGCAACGGAGAAGACAATAATTCTTAGTGAGAATTCTGAACTCAAGTCTAAACTGCTAAAACGTGAGATTGACTTGTACGAGGTTACACAAATGCATTCTTCGTCTATCGAAGAAAACAAATCTTTAATTGCAAAAATGGATGCTTTGGAAAAGAAGTTGTACTCATTAGGTCTAACTGAGCAAACCATTCATCTTAACAAACCAATAGAGAACAAAGAAAGATGGGGAATCGGTTATAAGAATCCTCACTATCTTCAAAAGGGAATGTCTGAAGTGCCTGCACTTTATGATATTCTTTCTATGAAGTTAGCTAGAAGAATCCCTGAACTTAAAGTTTATTGGACTAAACTATCTGAAGAGGATGAAGCCAAAGAAACAGAAAAACATTTAATATCATCTAAAGTTCATATTCCATTTTATTATGCGAAGCTGAATAATAGCTATGATAAGAAACCTGAAAAGAAGAAAACTCTTTCAGATGACTTCTTTCTAAGTTATTCTGAAAAGGAAATGGAGGCGAAACCTACTCAAGGTAAACTATATGTCCCTCCTCTCGTTTTAGAAAGTAAAATTTCTGAACTCGAGAATTCCTTGTCAGATAAAAAGACTTTTGATAAACATTGAACAAAATGTTTTTACAACTGTGTTTACAAATTCTGTTCTTTCTAAGGCTTCAAACTCTGAGAATATGGTTAGTTCATCAAATCAAGGGTTTGATTTTCTGAACTCTAACGGTGGTTTAGATGATTGTCTTGAACAATTTGACTTTAATGCAAAACTTCCAAACCATTCATCCTTTCTTAAGAAATCTGTTGGATCAACCAGTAAGCCTGTTAACAGTGCAAAATCAACGCGAGTTGATAACTCAGTCTCTGTGAAAGCTAAAAATGCTAAAGGCAAGAAGCGTTCACAGAAGCCGATCAATACTGGTAACCCAAAAAAATGCATTCAGTTGTTTCTCTAATGTCTAACTCAAAGGTTTCAACTGTTTCAGATATGACCAAGAAATGGCAACCCAAACGGAAGCTTGACAAGACTTTTAAATCTTTTGATTTTGTTTATTGTAATAAGAATATGTCTAGTTCAGATACTTTGAATATGAATGTTGCTCCTAAACTGAAATACTCTTTTAAGAAACTATTCCTGTTATCTAAAACTGCTAGACAGTCTTCCTTTTATGATAAACATGCTTCTAATTTCTGTCAAGATTCTGCTATGCGGTTTGAATCATCTCATGTGCATTCTTATCATTATCCTACTTCATATCTATTTCAAAAGAAAAGAGGACCCAATTTGCAATGGGTACCAAAATCAAAACCTTGTGCTAACACAGCAGGACCCAAATTCAAGTGGGTACCAAAATCTAAATCTGGGTTGCAGGCACCGAATGTTTAGCAAAACATGTGGCTTCTGATTACAACAGATCATAACCCGTACCTCAATAGAGAAAATGATTCTTGAGTTAGACAGCTCAAGACTCGGACTTCAAAGACAAGACGATGGTTTCTGAACACGTCTGTTCAGAACCCGTGCTTAAGAAAAATAGGCTTTTGAATTCATCAGTTCAAAACCTGCACTTTAATATTAACGCTCCAACGTCTTACTCATTTATAATGCTTAAAATCTAAATCTGTGTTTCGTTATTTCTCCTATGCAGATCCGTCATATGTGGTATTTGGACAGCGGTTGCTCCAAACACATGACAGGACAGAAAGATATGCTGACAAACTTTACAGAGAAATACTGCGGAACAGTCAGATACGGAAATGATCAGTTTTCACCAATATTAGGCTACGGTGATATACAACGGGAAAATATAACGATCAAGAAGGTGAGCTACGTAGAAGGATTAGGACACAACCTGTTCAGCACAGGTCAGTTGTGTGACAAAGACCTAGAGGTCAACTTCAAAGCCAAGAGGTGTTCTGTTCGCACAGAAGAAGGCGAAGAACTCTTGGTCGGCACTCAAAAGTCAGACCTATACACGATCAATTTATCAGACGTCCAGACTGACAAGCAGATTTGTCTACTATCTAAAGCATCGATGCAGCAAAGCTGGCTATGGCATCGACGACTCTCTCATCTCAACTTTCGCTACATTAACAAACTGGTCAGTGGCAACTTAGTCAAAGGACTTCCAGAGCTCAAATATGACAAAGATCATCTGTGTGCAGCCTGTGAGAAGGGCAAGATGAAGAGGGCTCCGCATAAACCGAATCCTGAACCAGGTACAAGCGCTCCGCTAGAGCTATTGCATATGGATCTCTGTGGTCCAATGCGAACTTAGAGTCTAGGAGGCAAGAAGTACATTCTAGTGATCGTGGATGACTACTCACGATACACTTGGGTAAAGTTCCTACGATCAAAGGATGAGACACCTGATGTGCTCATCACTTTCCTGAAGACGACCCAGGTGAATCTGCAGAAACCGATAAAGCTTCTAAGAACAGACAACGGCCCAGAGTTCAAGAACAAAACTGTTCAAGAATATCTCGAATCTAAAGGGATAACTCATCAGTACTCTGCTGCACGTACGCCTCAACAAAATGGAGTGGTGGAAAGAAGGAATCGGACGCTAGTCGAGGCAGCTCGCACTATGCTAAGTCATTCCGACCTACCTCTATTCTTATGGGCAGAAGCTATATCTACCGCATGCTATACGCAGAACCGGTCCATGATTCACAGACGATTCAAGAAGACTCCTTATGCGTTGATCAACAACCGAACACCTACAATCAAATACTTCCATATATTTGGATGTAAGTGTTTCGTTCTAAACGATAGGGAGAATCTCAACAAGTTTAGCGCCAAGGCAGATGAAGGAATCTTCATTGGATATTCCTCATCATCAACTGCATTCAGAATCTACTTCAAGAAGTCAAAGACGGTGATTGAAAGCGTCAACGTCACCTTTGATGAAGAGATGGCTTCCTAACAATACTGTTCAGAACCCATTTTAACCGGAGTACTAGCTTCTGGGCAACTCAGTCCAGAACCTGCGTCTTAACAGAACAAATCAGATGAAGCTTCAACATCAACTAACCATTTATCTGATTTAGATTTATTATTTGAATTGTTTTATGACGAATTTCTTGGAACTAACATAAAGAAATCTGTTTTGGTTAACAGGATAGAAGAGCCAACGCCTACTCATCCAACCAGTTCAGACATTCCAAATGAATCAAGTACCCCGATTCATCAAGACATCACAATTCAAATACCAACTCCTACAGTTCAAGAAGTGCCAAGTCATGCAGAGTCAGAAGAAGCTGAACCAGCAGGATGTACCGTACAGATCCAACTACAGCCGGACCAAGCTGTACCTGCTGAGTCTTCTGAACCAACAACTTCAACTGAAGCAACTATCATAACTCCTCCTAATCAAACTGAAGAAGGTGCAAGTGGATTTATAGATGACACAACTGACATTCATTCCTATAATCCACTGCCTCATGAACGTAAATGGACCAAAGCGCACCCTGCAAGTCAGATCATAGGTGATCCATCCAAGTCGGTGCAAACTAGGTCAGCGTCAATCAACTGGTGCATGCACGACTCCTTTCTAAGCAAGATTAAGCCAACTCGAGTATCAGAGGCTCTTGCGGATCCAGATTGGGTAGTCTCTATGCAAGAATAATTGAACTAGTTCGACGCACTGCAAGTCTGGAGACTCGTACCAAAGCCTAAAGGTAAAACAATCATCGGTACGAAGTGGATCTTCAAGATTAAAAAGGACGAAGCTGGTACCGTCATCAGAAACAAGGCGAGACTAGTAGCCAAAGGATACAGACAAGAGGAAGGATTAGACTATGACGATACATACGCTCCTGTGGCGCTTTTAGAGGCAATCAGAATGTTCTTAGCCTACGCTGCCCACAAGAACTTCACGGTATTTCAAATGGACGTGAAGACAGCATTCCTGAACGGAATTCTGAAAGAGGAAGTATACGTCTCTCAGCCAGAGGGATTTGTCAATCAAGAGTAGCCTGACCACGTCTACATTCTCGACAAAGCTCTCTACGGTCTGAAACAAGCCCCTCGAGCCTGGTATGATGTCCTTTCCACTTTTCTAGTCAAGTCTGGGTTTTCAAAAGGTACGGTGGATACCACCTTGTTCATAAAGAAAGAAAAAGCCGATATCGTTTTAATACAAATCTATGTCGACGATATTATTTTTGGTTCAACTAATACTAAGTACTGTAAGAATTTTGCAAACCTTATGGTGTCTAGATTTCAAATGAACTTGATAGGAGAGATGAACTTCTTTCTCGGGCTTCAAGTAAAACAATTTTCTACGGGTATCTTTATCAATCAATCTAAGTACATTAGAGAAATTCTCCGGAAATTCCAAATGGAAAATACAAAACCGATTGGTACCCCAATGGCACCAGGAACTAAGATTGGCACCGATCCTTCGGAAAAGGCTGTTGATATTAGGACCTACAGAGGAATGATAGGTTCTTTAATGTATCTTACTAGTAGTAGACCAGACATAATGTTTTCAACATGTCTTTGTGCCCGATATCAGGCTAATCCAAAAGAAATCCATTTGACTGCTGTCAAGCGTATATTCAGGTATCTGAAGGGCACCGTAGATCTCGGTCTCTGGTATCCCAAAGATACTACTTTTGAACTAACAACGTACACAGATGCAGATCATGCAGGTTGTATGTTAGATAGGAAGAGCACGTCAGGACACGTACAGTTCTTCGGTGACAAACTAGTAAGTTGGGGATCGAAGAAGCAACTTTGCGTTTCAACTTCCATGGCCGAGGCAGAATATGTAGCTGCTGCTAGCTGCTGTTCTCAGGTTTTGTGGATGCAAAAACAACTTCGCGACTACGGTTTCCACTTCAACAAAATCCCGATCTACTGCGACTCCAAGAGCGCCATCGCAATAACAGCGAATCCTGTTCAACACACAAAAACCAAACATATCGACGTCAGGTATCACTTTATCAAAGATCATGTAGAAAAAGGAAACATAGAACTTTTCTTTGTAAAAACAGATTATCAACTTGCAGATTTGTTTACCAAGGCGTTAGATGAAAAGAGATTCAACTTTCTTATCTCTAAGCTTGGTATGCTAAATCTTAAGACATAATCAGTAGTTACCTATAAAAGTTCACTATTGTTTACTTTTTCCTCATATCTTTATGCTTAATTGTGAATGATATCTATATTTCATATGTTAATGTTCATGATTCTAGGGGGAGTATGAGAAGAAACTCATACTTGGTCAATATTAATTTGAGGGGGAGCTCATAAGATTTATGCACTTACGTTTTATGACAAATTTTTGTAATGCAAGATTTTAGAGGGAGCTCTTCACGTCAAAGGAGTTCGGATATGACTTCTGATTATTTCTGATCAGAACTCGTACTTTAAAAGTTTTACTGCTTTTTGTCTTTTCAATTTAAGTGAATAAATTTTACTTTGACTTGACATAAGACTTTTGCAGAAGTTTGAGAGAAGCTTAAAAGATCATATCTTTATGACTTTAAGCTTAGCTTCATGAGATGTAAGATCACACTTAAAGGTATATTCCTTTATCTTAATCTCATATGTGATTGAAAAAGGACAACTTTCAATCATTGGAAAACATTGTTTTTAATGTTCAAAACACTTCCCGATTTTTCAACACATTTTATATTATGGAAGTGTGATTTTAAATGTTTTCAAAATCAATTTTGTGCTTTAACTGAAATAGTTAAACCAATCTGAGCATCGCGTGCATCTAGGAAAAACAAAGAATCATTGTGCTAGGACTTAACACAACTTCAATGGAATCACCTTAACCAATGATTTCTACCCAAGAAGTTATTCCTTAGTGTTTGAGTGTGCAAGCGAAAAGAAATGAGTGTGATTAGAGAAAGCAAAAGGTTTAAAAGAAAGAGCGTGTGAGAACAGAGTTAAAAGAATATCACAACTCTGCACCAACTTTTTCTGAGCCGGGTAGCCACAATTCTAGTGATTCACAATTCTTTGGTGATCATTATTGAAACAGGCAACTAACCCATGCCAACTCTTGATCAAACCTCACCATCTACTCATTTTCTTCTCAAAAAGAAAATGTTTCATTTTCAAAGGGGATGCAGCACATATGCTATCTGATTTTCATTCGGAAAATCTAGATATTGAAAAGAAGGAAGTCTGCCCTACCTTCGCACTTCAATCATGCACATTGAGTCTGTGTTTAACTTACTGTTGTCTCAGTGGTTTACACAATTTTGAGCCAATAAGCAATCATCCGTGCTTAATTCTTTCAAACACAAGCACGAACACACAAGGAATTAGTTTCTTTGTCATAACGTTTATAGAAATTACCTTTGTGGTGTTTCGATGATTAAATGGAAGCCCTGGGGGAGTCAACATCAAACAACTCCTTTCCAAAGTGTATTCGTTACACACAGTGACTTAGTGTTACTGACATGCATTCTAACTGATTCATTAGTTGATTCAGGTGTTACACATCTAATTTGTCTGGATTTGCAAAGATCTGGATGAATCTCTTATGAATTGACGAATCAGGGGCTCTAATCGCAAGATTGACATTTCTTACAACAAATTTTGATGAAGTCGTTGCACTTAACATCAAAAAGGGGGAGAATGACTACAACAAGAAATGGCAAAGATCAAATGTTTCAAGAATCACTTCCACTTTTCAAAAGGGGAGATTATTAGATTGAAGACATGCTGAGTCAAGAGCTAGAGAAAAAGATTGCATCTTCTGAGCTAAAAGAGAAGATCAAATTACTACATCATTTTCGTAATGATCTTGATCCAAAGGGGGAGATTGTTAGACCACAGTCTCATTGGATTCAAGATCATCCAATATAAAGATCGCAATCTGAAGCTAAAGCCGGAACGTCGACTCTCGATAATAAAGTCTATGTCGTTTGTAATAAATGTCAATGTATTTCAATCTAATGTATTTATTTATTATTGTAAAAGTTAACTTAATATTTATTTGTTAGATATTAGGTAACTTAGGTAATTATATTAGCTTAGTTAGTTTCTAGTTTGTTAGAAATAATATCTAGAATTAATATCTAGATATTATCTAGATTGTGTGTTCAACACACTAGGATTAGATATTGTGTCTCTCACTCTCTCACAATCAGGACAACAACTCACATATAGATCACACACAAACACACACAAGAAGGTGAAAAAGAGAGAAAACATTGAGAACACATTTAAAGCTTAATCATTCAACCTTGTAATCGTTTCTATATTCAATACAGGTTGGTAATCGTTAATGTGTTGTTGTTTCTTAGAACTTGTTAAGTAGTATTGTTGGACCGACACAAATAATGGTAATCATTTGTGAAAATGATTCCGCTATCATTAGCAACAGTTGAAAAAAAATATGGAACACAAAATCAAAACTAAGAATACTCCCCCTAGAATCATGAGTAAGGTCTAATACATGTTCACCATACCAAGTTTGCTGATGAGAAATTGGAATCGCTTTTCATCCAACGGCTTGGTGAAAAGATCAACTAACTGGAAGTCAGTTTGAACAAAATGCATTTCAATGTCACCTTTTTCTACATTATCTTTAATGAAACGATAGCTTACATCTATATGCTTGGTCTTCGAATGTTGTACCGTGTTAGCAGTTATGGCGATTGCGCTCTTGGAATCACAATAAATAGGAACACGCTTGTAGGTGTATCCAAAGTCCCGTAACTGTGTCTTCATCAAGAGGACTTGAGAACAGCAGCTTGCAGCAACTACATATTCAGCCTCGACAGTGGATGTTGAAACACAGTTTTGTTTCTTTGAGGTCCAACTCACAAGTTTGTCACCTATAAATTGACATGACCCAGATGTGCTCTTCCGGTCTAGCTTACATCCTGCATGATCAACATCTGTAAAGGCGGTTAGATCAAATTGAGAATCCTTTGGATACTAAAGGCCTAAATTAGGAGAGCCTTTGAGATATCTAAGGATTCGCTTAACAACAGTTAAGTGCGACTCTTTAGGATTAGACTGATATCTCGCACAAAAACATGTGGCATACATTATATCTGGGCGACTTGCAGTCAGATAAAGTAAAGAACCAATCATGCTACGATACACCTTTTGATCAATAGGTTTCCTGGAGGAATCTGCGTCTAAGAGTGTACCAGTTGCCATTAGTGTTTTCATGACTGAACTATCTGACATATTGAACTTTTTCAAAATATCTTTTATGTATTTAGCTTGATTAATAAATATGCCTTCGGGTAATTGCTTTACTTGTAAACTAAGAAAGAAATTCAATTCACCCATCATCGACATTTCAAACTTTGTTTCCATTATTTTTGAAAAGTTCTTACAAAATTTCTGATTTGTAGACCTAAATATTATGTCGTCAACATAAATCTGAATGAGAATCAAGTCCTCACCTTGCCTTTTCAGAAATAAGGTAGTATCTACTGTATCTTTCTTGAAACCAGAAGCTAAAAGAAATTTAGTGAGAGTTTCATACCAGGCTCGCAGTGCTTGTTTAAGACCATAAAGCGCTTTGTCTAAAACATAGACATGATCTGGGTGATGAGGATCAACGAAACCTTCAGGTTGTGCCACGTAGACCTCCTCATGCAGAACGCCATTCAGGAAAGCTGACTTTACATCCATTTGATATACTGTAAAGTTTTTGTGCGCTGCATAGGCTAGGAAGATTCTGATGGCTTCGATCCTTGCAACTGGGGCGAATGTTTCATCATAGTCAATGCCCTCTTGTTGACAGTACCCTTTTGCGACCAATCGAGCTTTGTTTCTCACGACTACTCTAGCTTCGTCCTTCTTGTTTCTGAAAACCCACTTTGTTCCAATAACAGATTTACCTTTAGGTAGTGGGATCAAGCGCCATACCTTGTTCCTTTCGAATTGTAGAAGCTCTTCTTGCATAGTATAAATACAGAAGGGATCACGTAGAGCTTCAGATGCTTTCTTTGGCTCTAGGGAACTAAGGAAGCTTGAAAACATGCAGAAGTTTGCTGATGCAGACCTTGTTGTGACACCAGATTGTACGTCACCTATCACATTGTTCAGGGGATGATCCTTAGTCCAACGATGTGTGATTGGTAAGGATTCAACTGTTTGCTGCGTATTTGACGCATCGTTTTCATCATGCACGACAGGTTGCTCCATAGATGTACTCGGGACATCTTGTACTGGTGTTTCTGATACAGAAGCTTCTGGGCTAGCAGTTGAAGTACTCGTGACTTCGTTTCTAGAAGAACTATCTATAGAGACAGATTCAACATTAGTAGAGTCAGAAACTAACAGTGTAGTTGTACCTGATAGAGATGAAGTCTCAGTGACTTCTTCGGAAGGTCCAGACATGTCTTCAGAAGTGTTAGGGACCTCCGAGCTTGTTATTGATGTAGATATGCCTTTATCAAAGTCTGCACAAATATCATTAAAGGCATCAATAAACAATAAATCTAACTCAGATGAAGTAGAGTTAGAGTTAGAAGAAGTGGATCCTTTAGTAGCTGGTTCGATTCTGGATTGAATAGAAGCTTTGTCCTTACGATCGAGTTCTGAACTGTTGTGTCCAGAAGTCCTCATAGAATTCTCATCAAAGGAGACATTCATGCTCCCAACAATCGTCTTAGTTCGAATAATGTAAATTCGATAAGCTTTGGATGTCAGAGAGTATCCAACAAGATATACTTCATCCGCTTTCTTATCAAATTTTGATAATACTTGACGCTCTCTAAGAAGATAACACCTGCAACCAAAGACACGAAGAAATTTGATATTAGGTGTACGATTGTTGGTTAACTCATATGCTGTTTTATTAAAGCGCTTGACCACAATGGTACGGTTCTATGTAAAACATGTTGTAGCGACTGCCTCGGCCCAAAGGTACAGAGGTAGATCTGAATAAGCAAGCATTGTACGAGCTGCTTCAACAAGAGTGCGGTTCTTCCGTTCAACAATGCCACTTTGCTGTGGAGTGTAGGCTGCGGAGAAATTGAGTGAAATCCCCACAGATGTAAGATAACTCTTTAGGGTGTCAATCTTGAACTCCGTGCCATTGTCGCTGTGAATAGTTCTGACTGGCAGTTGAAGACGTACTTGAATGCGCTTGATGAAAGCGATAATCAACTCTGGCGCATCTGACTTGTTGCGAAGAAACTCGAGCCATGTATAGCTTGAATAGTCATCTATCATTACCAAAACATACTTCTTGCCGTTGATAGATGTTGTTCTCATTGGGCCACAAAGATCCATATGAAGAAGTTCCAGTGTAGATGAGGTCGATGAATCAGATTTGGACTTGAAGGAGCTACGCTTCATTTTGCCCAACTCACATGCGGAACAGAGTGAGTCTTTTTTGAACCACATTTCTGGTAGACCTTTGACCAGACCTTGTCTCTGTAGCTTTGCTATAGACCTGAAATTTTGATGAGACAAGCGTCGATGCCACGTCCACGATTGTGTTTTAGAAGCTTTAGCTAGTAGACATACTTGTTGATCCAAACTCTCTCAGTGATTTGATAAAGACCCTCTTCTATACTTAGTGAAAATTAAGTTTTAATATGTATTAGTGTTTCACCATCAGCGATCAGACTGAGTCTGTTCAGTTATCACTGATAGTCTTTCTTATAAGCATTTCTATGTATTAGTGTTTCACTATCAGTGATTAGACTGAGTCTGTTCAGTTATCACTGATAGTTCCTGAAGTAAACAGCCATCGTAATCCCTGAAGACAAGTCTCGCGTCAACATATGTTCATAGCTGAATCGAAGACAAAGCTACTGGACAAAGAGAAGTCTTCTAGTGACCTGATGCGGATATCAGTGAAGCAAAAACAACTCTACAAATACGCGAAGGAACATGAGGAAAAGCTTCAGCGATAGCTGAACCTCTTTATCTCTGCAAGAAAAGATACTCAGCGATCAATCGATCACAAAGCTTATGCCTCAAGTTTCCTTTTGTCTATCCTTGCACAAACTAAGTACTATGTGTCAGAACGGACATGTCTCTGTCACCATACGTACAACAACTCTGTCAACTACACTGTTCATGACCCGGCCGAAAGCATGTCTCCCAAAATTCAGACTCCCAAAGCCAATCTGTTAACGCCAAGTGTAAAGTACCCTGCCATGCATTTAATGCATAGGGTATAAATAGGAAGTTCACCCCTTAATATGAAGGTGTGCTCAATCCTTGAACTCCCTATAGAAACCATTGTTTTCTATCTCTCTTAATTCCCATTCTCTGAATTTCTTGTGCAATCATCTTAGTGTTTCTTAAGTTTGTTTAGATTAAGTCTGTCTTAATCTTATTCCGCAACAAACTTGTAAATTGTATTTTTGATTTATCAATAAACAATTTATTAAACTTTAATTTCTGTGTTTGTATTCAACCCCCCCCCCCCCTCCCTTCTACAAACTTGTTAAGCACCTCCGGGACCAACAAGTGGTATCAGAGCAGTTTGTTTAAACTAATAAACAAGATCTTGCTGTATACTCTTCCTTGCTATTCTAAAATGGCACTAAACACAAACACAAACTACTATGATAATGGTTCACTTTCTAAACCTCCTCGATTTAGCAGACATAACTTTTCTCTATGGAAAAATCGAATGATGCTATTTCTTCAAGGTGCGGATCCTACTATACCTGAATATATAGAAAACGGACCCTATGAACCTGTTAGAATTATAGCTGCGGTTCCTGCTACTGCCACCACTGAAGCTGTCCCTGAACGATATGTCGTTAAGGAAATAAGACATTGGAGTGATGAAGATAAAAAGAAGGTAGGCATAGATGCAAGAGCAAAGACCATTATCTCAATGGCTCTGCCTGATGAAGTTTTCCATTCCATCATGCATCTGAAAACTTCTAAAGAAATGTGGGAAACCATATGTGTTCAATACGAGGGCACCACTGAAATCCAAGAGACTCGAAACATGAACTTGGTAAGACAGTATGAAAGTTTTATCGCTGGTAAGAATGAATCTCTTTCTGACATTCATCAGCGGTTTAACTGCCTAATCATTGACCTAAGAACTGTTGGAAGGACCTATTCTAATTCTGAGGTCCTAACAAAATTCTTAGAAAGTCTTCCTGAAAGCTGGGACAGTTATTCAATATGTCTTAAGCTGACAAAAGACTTACATACTCTCTCTTTAAGCACTCTGTATGGAATACTGCTCAACTATGAGCAATCAAATCTTCTGAAGAAGAATCTTGTAAAAGATTCTAAAGACTCCAAAAGTACTCTGGTTGCTTTAGTCTCTTCAGAGATAATTCTATCTCAACGATCTACTCTCACCATCACTGAGTTAGATTCTGAATCTGAGGATCTATCAGACCCTGATCTTTCAGAGTTTGATGAGTCCTTAGGACTCTTGACAAACTCTTTTAAGAGATTTGCAAGAAAGAGTAACTTCCGAAGAAGTAAACCTCTCTCTCTTACTGAAAAGTCAAAATCAACTCCGGTTGATAAGGCTACTGACACTTGCTATAACTGCCAAAAAATTGGACATTTTGCTAGTGAGTGCAGGTCGAAAAAGGTCTTCAAACCTTCTACCTCAAGAAGATCCAGTGATGACAAATACCATAAGCTGAAGAACAAATATCAAAAGCTGAAAAGCTATCAGCAAAAAGGTAAAGGTCTCATCGCTGAAGAACATGACTGGGGTGAATCAGAAGAATCATCTTCTGATGATGAAGAAGTCGCTAATCTTTGCCTCATGGCTGAGATTAAAGAAGAAGTGGAAGAACCATCTGAACCTTCTATGAGCTACATATCATCTCAGGTATCTATCTCTACAAATCCCTCTCCGCCTGAAGCTGAGAGAAGTCGTGTTGTTGATGTGCTGACAATTGATCTTTATAATGCTCTAAACGACAAAACTCAAGCTGAGAATAAAAATGTACATTTAACTCAAGAGCTAGAGAGATGTCATGAAAAGATCAGTGAACTAAATCTTTTAGAAGAAAAGTTGAAAGATCAAGTCATTATAAATGAAATCATCAGCATTGAACGCGAACAAGCCATTGCTGCTCTAAAAGCAGAAAAGGCTCATGTTGAAAAATGGTGCAAATCATCAACAAAGATCTCTGAGATAATAAAAGCTCAAACTCCTGAAAGTGATAGAACTGGTCTTGGTTTTTGGACACCTCAGGACGATCCTAAGGAAGAAAGTTCCTCGCTTAAGTTTGGAACTTTTGTCACCTCCTTTGACACTTCTTATAATCAATTCTATCTCTGTTCTTCAAATCCCATTCCTGAAGAAAAATCCAAAGACACTAAGTCTACGGATAAAGGAAAGTCCATTCTCCTTCCTCAGAAGGCAACCAGGAAAGCAAAGCTGAAAGTTCCTTCTAAACCTTCAGCTAAGCAATCCTCTAGCTCTGTGATAGAAATCTTAGATCTCTGTCCTCCAAAGCTAAAGATTGACCTTAAACCACTGAGATTTGAAGAAATGAAAATTCCTCCAAGATCTCAAGAGAAAAGTCTTCTTGGACCGGGCCCTGCTCATCTTAAACTTGCAAAACCTTCTACTTCTGGTCCTAAAACCATTTTCAGATACAGAAAATGTTATCACTGTGGTTTTACTGATCATATTGCAAGCAAATGTCCAACTGCCACTAAATCTGATAAAATAGCTAAAGTGAAGAAAAATGCCTCTAAAGCTGAGAAGGTCACCAAGGTTGAAAAATCAACCAAGGTGAAAAATACCACTAAGGTTAAGAAATTAACCAGAGTGAAGATTACCACTGAAGCTGAATCTTCATCTGCTAAGAAAACAGTTGAACCTTCCTTATTCACTAACTCTGAAGGACCCATTGAAAAGTGGGTACCAAACAACGCTTAATCTTCCTCATGTGTACAGGGATCAAAGGGTATCTGGTATCTCGATAGTGGATGTTCTCGTCATATGACTGGTCAAAGAAACCTGCTCACTGAATACAAGGAAGAAAAAGGTCCCTCTATGACCTTTGGTGGAAATGGAAAAGGATTTACCCGAGGGTTTGGTGTCCTTAGCAATGGGACAACTACCTTTCGAAGAGTCGCTTATGTAGATGGACTGAAGCACAACCTTCTAAGCATCAGTCAGCTATGTGACAAAGATTACGAAGTTCGCTTTTCTAAGAAAGCATGTTCAGTGGTAGATGAAAAAGGAAAACTTGCTCTCAGTGGTCATCGCAGAGAAAATGTCTATGTAATAGATATGGACTCTACTATCACTGATAACTTATGTTTTCTCTCTAAGGCCTCTTCTGATGTCAACTGGCTATGGCATAAAAGGCTCTCTCATCTAAAATTCAAAACCCTGAATTCTCTCTCATCTAAGGAACTGGTTTCTGGTCTTCCTCAGCACTCATATGCTAAAGAATCTCTCTGCTCAGCATGTGAAAAAGGAAAACAAACAAAAGCTAGTTTCAAGTCGAAACAAGTTTCCTCAGTGACAAGCCCTCTTCAGCTCTTGCATATGGATCTGTTTGGCCCTGTCAACATCCAATCAATAGCTGGAAAGAAATATACACTTGTCATTGTAGATGAATATTCTCACTACACCTAGGTTATCTTTCTTCGCTGTAAGAGTGATACTCCAGAAGAATTGATATCTTTTGTGAAAAAGATGGAAGTGCTGAACAATCTTACTATTCGCTCAATAAGAAGTGATCATGGAACTGAATTCAAAAACAGTTCCCTGAACAATTTCTTTGAGAACAAGGGAATCTCTCACAACTTCTCTTCAGTAAGAACACCTCAGCAAAACGGAGTCGCTGAAAGAAGAAACAGAACAATCATAGAAGCTGCTAGATCAATGCTCAGCGATTCTCATCTCCCTACTCAATTTTGGGCAGAAGCTGTAAATACTGCATGTTTCATTCAAAACAGATCGCTGATAATAAAGCGATTTGGTAAGACAACTTATGAACTTTTTCTTGGAAGGAAGCCTTCTATCTGTTTTCTTCATATCTTTGGTTGTCAGTGTTTTATCTTAAACAACAGAGATCAACTTGGAAAGTTCGACCCAAAAGCTGATGATGGAATATTTCTAGGATATTCCTCCATCTCCAAAGCCTATAGAGTTTTCAACAAGAGAATACAAACCATAGAAGAAACAATTCACGTCACTTTTGATGAAACTCGCTCAGCGAACTCCAAACCAATCGCTGAAAATGAAGAGTTAAATGCTTGGATGCTTTCTCACTACAGAGAAACAAAACCTTTCTTCTCAAACCATCAGCATTCTGATCCTCCAGCCTCTGATGATGATCCAAACATTATACATCCTACCGCTGAAACCACCTCATGGGTTTCAGCAGAACCTCTAAACACACTACTACCATCAAATCTACCTTCGTCTGAAAACCTCTCTGATGATCCTTCTCAACAGTTAATTGCCGATGAACCTCAAACGTCATCATCAATAAACATTCCAATTGTTGATCCAACCTCTGAGTTAAGCAATCATGCTCCTGCTCAGCGATGGACCAAAGATCACCCAATAGATCAAATTCTTGGTGATCTCGAAGCAGGTATTCAGACACGACGAAGCTCAGGTAATATCTGTCTCTTTGTAAATTTTCTCTCTTTAATAGAACCAAAGAAGACTGATGATGCCCTCAGAGATCCAAACTGGGTCAACGCTATGCAAGAAGAGCTGACTGAGTTTACTCGTAACAAAGTTTGGAATCTAGTTCCTAGACCATCTGACAAAACTGTTATAGGCACCAAATGGGTGTTTAGAAACAAGTTAGATGAACATGGAACTGTAACCCGCAACAAGGCTCGACTTGTTGCTCAGGGATACAGACAAGAGGAAGGCATAGACTATGATGAAACCTTTGCCCCTGTGGCTAGGCTTGAAGCAATTCGACTATTCTTAGCTTATGCAGTCTATAAAGACTTCATTGTGTATCAAATGGACGTAAAATCAGCGTTCCTAAATGGAAAGCTGAATGAAGAAATCTATGTAGAACAACCACCAGGATTTTATGATCCTAAGTATCCAAATTATGTTTATAAATTGGATAAGGCTCTCTATGGTCTAAAACAAGCCCCTCGAGCTTGGTATGACACTCTCTCATCTTTTCTTATCTCTGAAAATTTTGAACGTGGCAAAATTGATAATACGTTATTTTTCAGAAATATAAATGGTCATATAATTCATGTAGAAATATATGTTGATGACATAATATTTGGTTCTACTAACCCATCTCTGTGTACTCGCTTCGCTGAAAGAATGAAGAAAGAATATAAAATGAGTATGATGGGTGAGCTGACATATTTTCTTGGTCTTCAGATTAAACAATCTGACAAAGGTACTTTTATCTGCCAAGGTAAGTATGTTAAAGATATGCTGAAAAATTTTGATCTCACACAAACTTCAGCGATGAAGACTCCTATGGCACCACACCTGACACTTAACAAAGATCCTTCTGGTAAACCCGTTAATGTCACTGCCTATAGAGGAATGATAGGCTCCCGGCTGTATCTAACAGCAAGCCAACCTGACATTATGTACTCTACTTGTTTATGTGCACGCTATCAATCTGAACCCAAGGAATCCCATCTGATTGCTGTAAAGCGAATTTTCAGATATCTGAAAGGAACTCCTAACCTCGGTCTTTGGTATCCCAAAGACTCAGGGTTCGATCTAACTGGTTATTCTGATAGTGATTTTGCAGACTGTAAACTTGACAGAAAGAGTACCACTGGTGGATGTCAACTCCTAGGAGGAAAGCTGGTAAGCTGGACAAGCAAGAAGCAAAATTTTGTGTCCACTTCCACAGCTGAAGCTAAATACGTAGCCGCTGGAAGCTGTTGTTCTCAAATCTTGTGGATGAGAAATCAACTATTAGATTATGACCTTCAGCTGTCAAAAATTCCCATCTATTGCGATAGCACTAGTGCTATAGCCATAGCAAATAATCCAGTGCTACATTCAAAGACAAAACACATAGAGATCAGATATCACTTTATAAGAGATCATGTGATGAATGGTGATATTGAACTTCATTTTATTCCTACTGACTTTCAGCTTGCTGATTTATTTACCAAACCTCTTGATGAGACAAGGTTCAACTTTCTCATCAGTGAGCTTGGAATGCTGAACCTTGAAGAGTAAATCTTCAGCGTTCATGTATTATGTCAGTAATCAAAAGTTCCCCTCTCATTGTTCTCTCTGATAAACATTCTGACTCTCAGGTATGTTCTCTCAACTAAATCTTAACTCAGTTAAGATGTTTTTCTTCAAAATATAAACTTTAATCACTGAACTTTCTTCAAATGATTAAAAGCTTTTGAAAAATACATTAATCACTGATATTTCTGGTCAGTGATCCTTTAAAAGAAAAATCTATCCCTATCTTTACCATCAGGGATACTTTCAAAATGGAAAATCTATCGCTGACTTTTCTTCAGTGATAATTTCAAAAAGGAAAAATGAAACGTCTCTCTCTCCTATGACGTCATTTGAGCGGATGATTCACGACACGCCTTTTCTGACACGTTCGTCCGTTGCTCTTCTATCCAATCAACTTTGTGGAACGTGTCAATGTCATGATGATTTTTCTTCCCGCTTCATTCCTTCTCTCTCCTCTATCTCTTTGTATAAAAGGAATTCTTCTCTCCTTTATACGGTTTACGCTTTCAAAACTTTCATAGCAAGAAACACTCTTTCTCAAGAACATTCAAGCAAGTAAACCCAGAACATTGAATCTGCAACTCCTTTTCTTCAAGATAAACAGGTTTTGCATTGTTCTTCTTATTCTTTTAAAAATCCTACTCGTTTTCTATGGATTTTATAAAACGTTTTTTTTAAACTAAAGATCACTCTTTCTGATTTTATGTTTTTATATAAAAACCTCTTGGTTTTTAACATGTTCTTCATTCTTTCTACCCAGAACACCATTTTTTTTCTCTTCTTAAAAATAACTCGATATTTTCCAGTTTCTTTCCTTAGTATGGAATCTGGTAAACATCTTCTTATTTTTTAGTCTAAATCATTTCTTCTATTATGTTTCTTTCAATCGTTGCTTCCAAGCATGTCCGATTCGAAATTACTGAAGTTGAGATTACTAAGTGTAATCACTTGGGAAGACTTGAATTCCAAGCTGACAAATACCCACATCTGGTGGAAGTTGCTGAATTTCTTAAACAATCATGCAAAGCTTACGCGATCACTATGGATCCTAAGCCTTCAAAGACTCTACTCCAGCAGTTCTGGTTCACTGCTGATGCAACAGAACTCACCAACAAGAAAGGTGAACGAGTCCCTGCTATCTCCTTCAGCACGGATTTGGGGCCAGGGAGCATGACCGCTCTTAGCCTCAGGAAATCTTTAAGATTCCCTGACAAACCAAAGAGTGGGTTCGATGCACTCCACACTGATGCTGAGCTGATATCCTTTCTGGATGCAATGGGCTATTGTTGGGAAAACAAACCGAGATCTTCTATTCCCAACAAGAAGCTCACCAAGATTCTCAAAGCTCAGATGCCTTCACAACTGAACTTTATCTTCTCGCACATAATTCAGTGCATGAGCGAGAAGAGTGGTTCGCTGGATCAAGCCAGCAAAACACAACTGCAGATGGCCTACTCCGTTATCGCTGGTCAAAACTTTGACTACGCCACTGCAATCTTTGAAGACCTGAGGTCGAGATTAGAGAAGCCTGAACTCAAGATCTCGTACGTACGTTTCATATGTACGTACATCAAGTTCCTCTATCCCAACACCTATCCCACCAAATATGATGGCACTTTTGCCAGGATAGGTCAACGATCACTGGAGGTAAAGCCACTCGCCAACGAGGTAAGTATCTCTCTCTATCGCTCTCGTCTCTCTCTCCATTCTTCTTCTTTTTCAGCGACCACGCAGACGGTTCCTTCGTCTGTTATCCCTGTCTCTACCACTACTTCCAAACGACCTTCAGCTAGTCCGATTGGTCCTTCCAAAAAGGCCAAAAAGACTAAGGAAAGTACACCCTCTAGTACTATACCTGAGGGAGCTTCTCAACAAGCTACCTTAGATGCATTTGTGGGTCTTTCCTCCACAATTCAAGAAGTCACTCAACCTGCCGTGTCAGCGATTTCAATCGCAGTCACATCATCAGTGACCCCACCTACTATCTCATTCGCTAAGATTAACCCCAACCCTACTTCTATCCCCATAACTCTTCCTTTCTCTTCTCATTTGGTCTCTGAACCCGCTACCTCTTTACCTATAGGACCTGAACATCAAACGTTTGAGGAATCTTTGCAGTTCTACAAAATGTTTGATACGTCAGGAAAACCTATAATCCTAAACACTTCTTTCCCCACTTCTCCAAATAAGCCCGTATCTGAACTAATATTATTTTCAGGTCCTAGTTTGGCGTCTGTTGACATGCATGTCAACAGTCTGGGAGAAAAGGTGGACGCCTTTACCAACACCATTAGCGACACCACCAGCGCCGTCAATCAGGCTGGTGAGGAGCTGAAGAGGTTGACAGCGACCTGCTCATCCAAAGCTGAGAACTCTCAACTTTCAGCTGTTGAAGAACAAGTCGTCCAACTCAAATAGTCCTCTCAACTCTTTCAGGGGCGATTTGAGTCTCTTACCACTGAAGTTTGAGTTCTCTTTTCAAAGGTTGATCTCTGCACGTCCCTTCTTCAGCAACTTCTCCAAAAGGTGACTGCACCAGCTCCAGCGCTGCCTCCCTCCTTCACTGAAGATGATTGGACAAATCTCAACATCGTTGTGGAATTCATCCATGATGCCACATGCGACATCCCTACAGTTGAAGAATGGGTCAAGCGTCTGGAGGCTGACGTTCAAGTGCTAAAAGCTTCAACCGCTACTCCAGAAGCTGAGCAACCTCCTGCCGATGATAATGACAAAGAGGGGGAGAAGGCAAAAGAACCCTCATCTATTCATTCTCTGCTCTTTGAAGATGATGAGGAAGAAGACGATGAAGAAGAAGATGATCTAGATCTTAATGATCAAGAAAAGGATCAACCTTCCAATGATGATGACGACGATGAAGAAGACCAATCTATGTGGTTCTCCAAGCCGAACGTAGCATCAGGGACAACTTCGCAGGAGGTTGTCAAAGCAGGGGTGAGAGGTGATACATCTTCAAGCGCTCCTTCGCAAAGCAAAGACAAGCAACCAATCGCTGAAGGATGCTTGAGGGCTGGATCACAATCTTAGGGGGAGCATCCTTCTCAGGTATGTCTTTAAATTATACCACTCTCCTACTCTTTCCAAACCCCTATTTGCTTCTAGCCTTTTATCTCTCTTTTTCTAAAAATATACACTTATCCCTTCTTTCCTTCATTTTCTATCCAGACAGTTCTCACCCCTGCTTAAGGGTTCTGAACTACAAATAATTCCAGCTACTATCGCTGAAGAAATAATCCCAATCTCTATCGCTGAGATTGATGAAGAAGAAGAAGAAGATTCCCTGGTCCATCCAGGAAGGCCCTCTCAACCATCTCATTGGTTAGAGAAAGTGGTGAAGAAAAGAGTTGAAATGATCGCTCAACTAGAAAGTCAACGGCTGAAAATCCCTCTTCAAACATCCTTCTCAGAGCTCGAATTCCTCACTGAAGCTGAACGAGAAGAATCTGCCAAAGCTGAGAAACTGATCGTTGAATGCAGACGAGAAGCCCAACTCGCTTTAAAGATTCAATCTTCTCAAGTCAAGGACAAAAAGCTGAAAAGCAAACCTGTGGAAGTTCAAGCTGCACTGCTGAAAGAAATTGAAGAGGAACGCTCCAAAGAACAAGAGATCAACGATAGGTCTATCGTATGGTGTAAACAGAAGATGGATTATCGTTCTGATGTTCTTCCAATATCAGCCGTGACTATCTCTGGTCGCAAGAAGAAGGATCAACTCTCAGTGACCATGGAGATTACCAGAGAGGATGGAACCCAAAAAGCTATGTACGTATCCAAACTTGAGAGCTTCGGATTTACGGAATGGATAGAGTTCTGGGATGCGCTGAAGAAATCCAAATCTACATACAGAGGCTACGTTGAAGGACTTCTTGAAGCCCTCATAAATAGAGTCACTTCTGTACTGAAGCTGCCATCTCCTCTTCCTCCCAAATCTCTGAAACTCAAAAGAAGAATTGGGTCCTCCTCCTCTGAAGACGTCGCCATCATCAGGAATGAAACTTCTATCAAATTTTCAAGAGATGCACTGTTTGGTCCTCCTCCTGATCTTTCAGTTCTGAATTTTTCTCTGCCTCCTGGTGGTCCTTTTCAAGCTGGTCAAGTAATTGACAATCCTTATGGAATATTCTTCAGAGATGATGATGAGGAACTCAGATTTCAAAGAGTCTCTGAGATTCCTATCTATCCTCTAAATCATCTCAAGGATATCTTATGCTTATGGTGTGACTTCTTCCCTGCTGCTGAGAAAATTAAAGAAATTATCAGCCAGGAATCTTTGGAACGAAGACAGAAAGGAGAAGAAATACCTGAGTATATGATAAATCCTCCTAAGTCTTCTTATAGCTGATAGATTAGTTTTCTTTTCTGTAATCTATTAGTTGTACTTACAGCAGTTAGTTATTCACTTGTACTTGTAACTTTCATTCCTTGTAATTCTCTTCTTGGATTAATGAAATTTCAGTAAAGTACTTAACTCCATCAGTGCTGTAAAAGATCCCTCAAAATAGTAATTGGGACATGTATGTTACGAGTCCTGATTATTCCATCTTTTTGAATTATAAAGTAATTTTCTCCTGTTACTTTGTCATTATCAAATAGGGGGAGATTGTTGATCCAAACTCTCTCAGTGATTTGATAAAGACCCTCTTCTATACTTAGTGAAAATTACGTTTTAATATGTATTAGTGTTTCACCATCAGCGATCAGACTGAGTCTGTTCAGTTATCACTGATAGTCTTTCTTATAAGCATTTCTATGTATTAGTGTTTCACTATCAGTGATTAGACTGAGTCTGTTCAGTTATCACTGATAGTTCCTGAAGTAAACAGCCATCGTAATCCCTGAAGACAAGTCTCGCGTCAACATATGTTCATAGCTGAATCGAAGACAAAGCTGCTGGACAAAGAGAAGTCTTCTAGTGACCTGATGCGGATATCAGTGAAGCAAAGACAACTCTACAAATACGCGAAGGAACATGAGGAAAAGCTTCAGCGATAGCTGAACCTCTTTATCTCTGCAAGAAAAGATACTCAGCGATCAATCGATCACAAAGCTTATGCCTCAAGTTTCCTTTTGTCTATCCTTGCACAAACTAGTACTATGTGTCAGAACGGACATGTCTCTGCCACCATACGTACAACAACTCTGTCAACTACACTGTTCATGACCCGGCCGAAAGCATGTCTCCCAACATTCAGACTCCCAAAGCCAATCTGTGAATGCCACGTGTAAAGAACCCTGCCATGCATTTAATGCATAGGGTATAAATAGAAAGTTCACCCCTTCATCTGAAGGTGTGCTCAATCCTTGAACTCCCTATAGAAACCATTGTTTTCTATCTCTCTTAATTCCCATTCTCTGAATTTCTTGTGCAATCATCTTAGTGTTTCTTAAGTTTGTTTAGATTAAGTCTGTCTTAATCTTATTCCGCAACAAACTTGTAAATTGTATTTTTGATTTATTAATAAACAATTTATTAAACTTTAATTTCTTTGTTTGTATTCAACCCCCCCTTCTACAAACTTGTTAAGCACCTCCGGGACCAACAATACTGGACGTGTGGCACACAGTGTAGGAAAATCTACATAGTATAGATTTCCATGGCGCTCAGCTTTGAAAACTTCGTAACCATCGGGATCCTCTACATAACAATGAGTGGTTGTGAAGCGAACTTGATATTTCATGTCACAGAAGTGACTGGTGCTAAACAGATTGTGATCAAGTCTATCAACATATAACACTCTTTGAATCTGCACAACACCATTATCGAGCATTCCATATCCTCTAACGTGACTTTTGACTTCAGAATTTGCAAATCTAACTGCTCCGGCAGGCTCCTCCACATAGTTATGCAAGAGGTGCTTGAATCCTGTCATGTGGCGTGAACATCCGAAATCTATTACCTACAATCGACAGCCCTGCAAAAGAGACAATTAGTTTTGCTTAGGTACCCGTGTCAGGATGGGTCCTTCGCGGTTAGCATCAAGCAATTCAGGAATATCAGCTGGTTTAAATTTCACTCTCCATTCATAACGGGGTTTAGGAACCCATTTCCAAACCATCTTAACATTTAGTTCCTGAAAGTGCTTTTTAGAAGTAGGATTTGCAACCTTAGCTCGAAACACATTGGGTTGTGCGGAAGAATTAGAATTAGAATTAGACTTAAGGTTCAGTTTAGCTTTTCTCTTACTCTGTTTGGACTATGGAAGGGAGTAGTATTTGAATGAGTTATCCCAGCAGTGTTTGCAGTATAGATTATTTCGAGCAAAATTCATAAACTTAGATTTAACGGAACAAACCTTACATTCATGTTCATCAAAAGAATTACTTTTCAAAATAACACTGTCTGAAGTACAACTATTTGAAGCAAAAGTTTCACTAGATAACCTATCATTCGTATTCAAACTACTATCTTTATTCTTCTTACTCCTCCCAAATTCCAATTTCTTTTATATCTGAAACAGAAACAGGAACCTTGTTAGTCTCTAACTTAGAAGGTGGTTCTTTTCTAGAGCTATTTGAAGTCTCACCCTTCTCAAAAATACTCGGTGGATATTCAGGACAATCAGAGTAAACAACTGAAGGTTTTGCAGGAGCATCAAATTCTGGATTGGTTCTTACCTTCCAGCTTGGATCATTGAACATCTGTTTATCACTTGAAGCATTTTTAAACAAAATAATTTTCAAATCATTGATCTCTATGCAAAGCTCTTGATTTTCTTTTAAAGACTTTTCAAGTTTATATTTGAGCTCAAAGTTTTCATCTTCAACCTCATCAAGAGACTGTTGCAACATATCAATTTGCTTCATCAATTCAGATGTATGATCATTCACATAATTTGACTCCTTTAAATCAGAAACAGGATCAGAATCTGAAGCATTCATCATTTCAAAAAATATCTCTTTAGTCATGGACTCAATAAACTCCGTTTTATCATTTTGAATACAAGATTCATTCGTGATGACAGGTTCTTCTTCAACCTCTTCAACAAATAAAGGTTTAGAAGCAATGGGATTTGAGACTGATGGTATAGTAGATGGATCAACATCCGATTCATACTCATCATATTTGCATGCAGTCTCAGGTAGAACTGTGTTGGTGCTAACTGATTCTTTGGAAGGTGTGGTAAATAGTGATTCAAACTCAGTAAATTCGATCTTTCGAGTCTCATAGATTTTATTCAAATCACCATATTTAAAACCAACTGATTTAAAAAGATTTTGAGAATCAGTGTCACCAGACTTGTTCTTTCCCATTTCTTCTCGACCTTTGGTTACTTTAGAAGGTTTAGGAGAACTTGCTTCAACAAAAGTTGCACGAATGTTAGGAATGGGTCTGATTACGGAGCCAAATTTATCAAAGTTATATAGGTGCTCCGGTGTCTTTTTCAAAATTTCGTTAGTTGGCACACCCAAACCTGGTTTTAGTTTATAAAACCTTTCGTCTTGGAGTTTATTGGTCAACAGATTTAATGGCTGCTCAGTTTGACCTCGTTTCATATTAATATCCTCCAATTGCTTCATTTTGGTGAAAGCTTCATTTCTTTCTTTATAACAAACTTCAAATTTGATTTGAAACTCACCCTTTTCAGCATTAAGATTCACAAGATCCGTTTCTAAACTAGATATTTTTCTTTTTAAAGAATCTTTTTCAGCTTTTAAATCATCCTTTTCTTTTTCTTTTTCTTTTTCTTCCACAACAACTTTTAATAAGGCATTTTCATCACGAAAGCTTAAGACAGATTGATGTGTAGAGCTAAGTTACCTTTCAGTAAAGCAAATTCATCTTTCATACTATGTATTTGGACATTAAAGATTCAATAAGTTCAGAATTATCACTTACCTCAGAGTTTGCATCTTCGGATTGTGCCTCAGAATCTTCATCGTCACCATCCACCTTTGCCATATAAGATACTTGGGTGAATTGCGCTTGTTCCTTGTCATCGGAGCTTTGGAACAGCCAGTTTTCTTCTTCAGCCATCAGTACTTTTCCTTCTTCAGCTTTCTTGGCAATGAGTGACTTTCTTGCATAGTACTCTGAGTTCTTTACCTTCTTGAACTTGCAGTCTCTTGAGAAGTGCCCAAAGTTGTAGCATCTTCCTGGTTCATCCTTTCGTTCTTCACTCTTCTCCTCTCTCTTTCCTTCTCTTCTATATTCCTTCTTGTCTTCTCGTCCTTCCTCTGTCCTTCCATGCCTCGACTTGTATCGCATCTCAGACTTCTCTTTCTTGTATCCATCATACTTTGGCTTTGAGTATACAGAACCTTTGCCGCCTATAAGACTTCTCTTTCTTGAATCGTCGAGTAATTAGAGCCAAGTCCTAAGAGAACTTATGAATATCTGGATCAGAATCAATCTCCAGTTCTTCATCACTTGAAGCAGAGTCATAGTCAGTAACTTCGGTAACTAGATATTTAGACACCTTTTTCTTTGACCTTGCAGAGGATACAGAACCTTTTCCGGCTATGAGAGCCATGGAGTTCTTCAGATTTTTAGACTCATTATTAATAGATCTCAATTCATCCTCATGTTGAGAAAGAGTAGAGAAGATATCAGTGACATTTTCTTGAGCCATATTCTTTGACATCTGGAGGTTTATGGAAAAGTTCTTCCACTCTAGATTCAGATTATTGATGAACTTGTAATTTATCTCAGAAGCAGAATTAGCGATATTGTTCCTCCGCAAGTCATTGAGAATGATGTTATATCTGTTGTAGGTATCTAGTAGCAACTCTCCTTCTTTTGCATGAAATCCCTCATATGGATTTATGCATAGATTCTGCTTAGCTTGGATGGAGGCTTCACTTCCGTCAAACTGTCTTGCTAGTTCATCCCAGATTGCTTTAGCAGAGCTCTGACTGTCTACACGATTGTAGATGTCGTTTGGAATAGCCATAGTCAGATAAATTAGAGCCTCTTCTTCTATCTTGTACTGTGCTTTCTGCTTTTCAGTAAAGAACTGATAAGGTTTAGAAACCTGTCTGTCAGGGATTTCTGGAGAGGTTTCTGTTGCAGCTTGACCCTTTACTGTGATCATTGGATTTTCTGGACCATTAATGATTGCTGCCATGTAATCTCTGTTCTTGTGATTCAGAAACTGAATCATTCTGGTCTTCAATTGCTGATACTCATTAGCCATGAGGACAGGAGGTTTGGACTGAGAGCCCATTGAGAGAAGCTGATTCGTCATCTTAGCTGTACGGTTAGTAATCAAACTTTTTTGTATCAAGACAACCAACTAGATGAGATCGTTGAAATCAAGATAAAACTAAACTAAATTTTTTTCAGAAAAATTAATTTCCAAAAATGATTAAATGCAGTCCTTTCAAACAGTATAAAACTCAAATAGATAATACTGACAAATCAAACTGTGAAAATCTGACGAAAGAAAGAAAAAAGATTTTCACAAAAGTGAACAGTGAATAGTGACTGCATGAACAGTGATTGCATGAACAGTGGGTGGCGCAAAGTGAGGTTTGCGTTACAAGGCGGTGGCGCAAAGTGAGGTTTACAACACAGTGGTTGATATTTATGCGAACCCAGATATGAACAAAAATCATCAAACAACCAATTAATCTGAGATCTTAAGTGTAATAAACTAATCAGATCAATTTAAAGCATAAAAACACATTAAATCATTAACTTGATTTTCACTTGATGAACCCAGAAAAAGTCGATGGAAAAAAAAATCGATGAACAGTGATTCGATGAATAGTAATATCAAAAAAAAAACACATATTTAATCCTAAAACTTGATTCTTTAGGCTCTGATACCACTTGTTATCCCAGTTTAATCTAGTTGATAATTAACACACAAACACAATAATATCAAGAGATATAAAGATCAGAATAACATACCAATCCCTTGAATAAACAATGAAACCCTTGTGTGTTCTTGATACCCTTGAATACGATTACAATACGGCTACCTTTCACTCTAAACAATGATTATGAAATTATGAAAGGTTCTAACCCTAAAACTAAACTAATCAAAACATTAAATACCCAAGCCTAATGCCTAATGGGTTTATGGGCTTGAGGCCCAATAGCTAACAACTATTAGCTTATTACACAATAAACCCTCTAACTTTAACTATCAAATAAATACGGTTTAGACCCTCTAGTTGTTGGGAACTGAAGAAAAGCTCAAGTATGGTTAATGCTGCTAGTTCAGAATTACTACTGCTAGAGGACTTTAAAGTTAGTACTGCTTGAACAAAGTTAGTACTGCTTAGCTAGTTAGTACTGCTAGTGGTTAGTGCTGCTTAGTAGTTTATGCTGCTTATGATTAGTACTTCTTATGAATTGAAGATCTGGATGGAAAGGATGACAGCTGTAAAGAATCAAGATATTCATGGAAGGATTGAAGATAATGATGGAAGATATACTGAAGATATTTTATTTATTGTAATTATCTTTTTGTTCAGTATATGTATAGATTTGACAAAATAGTTTTATTAGACAGATTTAATTCTAGGTTTTTGTTTTAGAGAGAATCAACCTCAAGGCATAGATCCTAGTTCTAGAGAAGTAGAATTCGTCTTAAAAGAGCTTGTTCTTCAAGATTGAGGTTAAGTGTGTAATCTTGTGATTTGATAATTGAATACAAGTTTACAAGTTGTTGATTATATACTGTTTTGATTACTGTTACATTGAATATCAAAGTGTTATTCCGCAACTTCTTTGATATTGTTTCTGAGACTTTATTCTTGTTAAGAATTCGATCCTGACACTAGTTTATCTTTAATATTGAATACAATTTATGATCCAACATGATTCAAGATTAAAAAAAAATTGTGAATTATCTTCAGGTCTTCGTTACTTCAGAAATGATCTTCAGCAAAAATCTTTTTCAACTTTAAACCTTGAAAACTTTGACATCTTCAACCAACTTTGTAACTTTCATGAAGGCCTTGAGCACTTTGCTCTTGGCCATCCCCAATGAATATCAACATCAATTTTGCAACTGCACTGATGCTCAGATTCTCTGGAATGCTTTAGAGAAAAGATTTGCTGGAACTAAAAGCATCAAAAGAAATCAAAGAGATGTTCTAAAGCAGCAGTATGAGAACTTCACTTCTTCAAAGAATGAGTCTATGACTCAAACTTTTGATAGGTTCAACAAGCTCATTGGTGAACTGTCTACTGTAGGAGTGAAGATGGAGCAAGATGATATCAACAGAAAGTTTCTCAGATCTCTCGGGGATGAATGGACTATGTACACTGTCTCATATAGGCAGAGTGACAATCTGGAAGAGAAGGAACTTGATGATCTATATAATGATCTAAGAGTTTTTGAAACTAAGGTAGAAACCAAGAAGAAGCCCAGTGGTTATATCCACAATGTTGCACTTCTATCAGCATCTACTGATACTACTGCCAACCCTGAAACAGTTAGTACTGCCAGTGGAGTGAATTCAGAAAAAGGCACTGAAACTATCTTTGAAGCCTTTTTGTCCAGTCATAGCAACAATTCATTGATTAATGATGATCTGGATCAACTTCACCCTGATGACCTAGAGGAGATGGACATTAAATGGCAGATGGCCATGTTATCTATGAGGGTGAAGAAGTTTATCAAAAGAACAGGAAGGAACAACTTCTCTTAAAGAAGAGAAGATGGAGCAGGTTTTGACAAGACAAAGGTGGAATGCTATAAGTGCCACATGAAAGGACACTTTGTTAGAGAGTGCAGAAGTGGTGTTCCAAACAACAACCACCAACAAACTCAGAATGGAGGCTACAATCAAAACAAGAATCCTGCTCAAGCCCTTGTTTCTCAACAAGGAATGGGGTTTGACTGGAGTGACCAAGCTGAGGAAGCCATTCAAAATCAAGCTCTTATGGCAGAAGTGTCTGATCTCCCCTTTGAGGTAATTTCTAATCTTTGCACTCAATCTTGCACAGACACTGTCAAAAGGTACAGGGATCACAACCAAAGCATGTGTGATGACCTCAAAAGATTAGAAAAGGACAGAAGAGACTATGTGTTGATAGTAGAGAGATTTGAAGAACAAATCAAAGGCTTTCAAGCTAACGAACTTCAACACTCTTATGACACAAACTATTGGAAGTGGGAAAAGAATGAATTAGAGACCAAACTGTCTAAGTCCTTAGAAGAGAATGATAGGCTGAAAGAGGAACTATCTAAGGTTAAGCTTGACATAGAAAATTTTCATATGCTTCAAAAGCAATGGATTCTCTTCTAAAGGCTCAGATTCATGATAAGATGAAGCCTGGTATTGGATACAACAATACACCCCCTCCTTACAACAACAACTATATCTCTCCTACTTCAGACTTGTTAGAGACCAAGGAGAAAAAGGACTTGTCTGAAGAAGCTTTTAAGATAGATCCTTTGGATGAGGTAGTAGTTAAGGATTTGACTGAGAAAGAAGCCAATGAGAATAGGAATAATGCTGTGAGTAAAGAGATACCATTAGAAAACAACATTATCACCAATGAGGGATGTGGGAAAATCTGGGTCAAGTCTAAGGAGATAGAGAAGACCAAAGGAAAGGATAACAAGGTCCATTACAAACAAACCACGGTTGTGAATCCTGGACCTTGTAAAGAGTGTGCTTGCAATAAAGCAAAGAGCCTAAATTCTTGTATAAAAAGAGGTAACCTAAGAAACTGGAATAATCAATGGGCTCAGAAACAAGGAGTTGATCTGAATAAAATCAATAGACCAAAACCTTGTTTCATATGTGGCAAGCTGAATCATTTGGCTAAGTATTGTTTCTTCAATCCTATTAACCAATAGATGAACTTTCAAAGATTTGTGCAAAAACCTGTTGGTTATAGGAAGGCTGAAAAGAAGCATGTTGGGGAGAAATCTGTTGAAACCAAAGGCCCTATAAAAAATAAGGTTTTAAAAGGAAGTGTTTTAATATGGGTGCCTAGAAGCACTAAAACTATTAGTACTGCTGACAGATATAGTGCTGCTAGAAACATTACTGCTGCTAACAGTGTTAGTACTGTTGAAAAATTTAATGTTGCTAACACAGTTATTGCTGCTAACACAGTTACTACTGCTAACAAAGTTAGTACTGCTAAGCATGCAAGTACTGCTCATTCTGTTAGTACTTCTAAAACTAGTACTGCTTCTAGCAAATGTGTTTCCAAGCCTATCATTGTAACAAAGTACTCCAGAAATGAGGAGTCAAAGTTTAAGAATCTTGTCAAGAAAGAATGCAAGTATTTTGATGAGAAAGGGGTACCCAAGACCACTTTGTCTTGGGTTCCTACTTCATACTAACTGATTTATCCTATGTGCAGGGCAACCAACAGCTCAAAGGAAAGAGCATATGGCATGTTGATAGTGGTTGCTCTAGGCACATGACAGGTAACATGTCATGCCTTCAGGATTTCAAGCATATCAATGGAGGACATGTTGCTTTTGGAGATAATCTTACTGGTGGTAAAATAAGTGGAAAAGGTAATGTTACAAAAGGTAAGATGACATTTGAGGATGTCTACTATGTTGATCAGTTGAAGTACAACCTGTTAAGTGTATCACAGGTTTGTGACAAACAACATAGCATATTATTTACAAATACAGAGTGTATGATCCTTGCTCCAGGGTTCAAAGCAGTTGATGAAAGCATGATACTACTTAAAACTCCAAGAAAGGACAATGTGTATTGTCTAGATATGGACAATGTTGATAGTGATTCATCCCTGAACTGTCTTGTTTCAAAAGCTTCTGTGGATGAATCCTCTCTCTAGCACAGAACGATGTGTCACATGAATTTCAAGACAATGAACAAACTTGTTAAAAACAACCTTGTAAGAGGTTTACCTTCAAAAGTATTTTCATGTGATGATCATTGTGTTGCATGTCTTAAAGGCAAACATCACAAAACTTATTATTATCCTAAGGACTAAGGATGAGACAAGTGGACTGATCAAATCCTTTATCCTAAGAATTGAAAACCAAACTAATCAAAAAGTAAAAGTCATTAGATCAGATAATGGGACTGAGTTTAAAAATTTTGATCTAAACACCTTCTGTGAAGAGAAAGGCATTGAGAGACAATATAGTGCCCCTAGGACTCCTCAATAGAATGGAGTTGCTAAGAGGAGAAATAGGACACTAATAGAGGCTTTTAGATCTCTGTTGGCTGATTCAAAACTGCCAATTACCTTCTGGGCTGAAGCAGTTAATACTTCTTGCTATGTCCAAAACAGAGTTCTAGTGGTCAAGCCAAAGAACAAGACCCCTTATGAGCTTTTAAATTAAAGAAAACCTTTCATTGGATTTTTCAAACCTTTTGGGTGTCCTTGTACAATTCTCAATACCAAATCTCACTTAGGTAAGTTTGATAGCAAAGCAGATGATGGATTTCTTGTTGGTTACTCACCTCAGAGTAAGGCCTACAGAGTTTTTAACTCTTCTTCTAGAATAATTAAAGAAAGTCACAATGTCAAATGCAATGAGAACACACCAAATCCTATTGGGTCTGGTCCTTAGTGGCTATTTGACATTGATTCACTAACTAACTCTTTTGGTTTCAGTAGTGATGATTATGCAGGTTTAGAGAGTGGAGGATCAGGAACTACCCAAGTTAAAGACAGTTTATCTCAATCTTTGATCTTTCCCATACCTATAGTGGATCCTGTTAAAGACTGTGAAAAAGAATCATCTACTGGACCAAGTCAGAGTGAAGAAGAAAGTAGAGATGAGGAGAATCAAGAAAATCAAGAACCAGAAGTAGCTGCTGAAAATACCTCAGTTGACTTGAATGACTCTAATCTAGAGGTGGGACTTAATAAAGAACCTAGTCATCACACCAGAATTCAAAAGAATCATCCTCCACAGCTGGTAATAGGGGATATATCTTCTCTTATGATGACTAGAAATCAAAGTAGGCTTCAAGAAATGCAAGACCAACAGCATAGAGTGATATCTTGCTTTTTATCCCAGCTTGAGCCTAAAAAGGCACATGATGCTATGAAAGAGTCCAGTTGGATAGAAGCCATGCAAGAAGAGCTACTGCAGTTCAAGCTGCAAGATGTTTGGGATCTGGTAGATCTTCCTAAAGGCCAAAGAGCAATAGGAAAAAATGGGTCTTCAGGAATAAGAGAGATGAAAGAGGAATAGTCATAAGAAACAAAGCAAGGTTGGTGGCTTAAGGATATACACAAGAAGAAGGAATAGACTATGAAGAAGTATTTGCACCTGTGGCTAGGATAGAAGCAATTAGATTATTCCTAGCTTATGCTTCTTATATGAAATTCAAAGTCTATCAAATGGATGTCAAAAGTGCATTTCTTTATGGCTCAATTGAAGAAGAAGTATATGTCTGTCAACCACTAGGGTTTGAAAACCCAAGATATCCAGACAGGGTATACAAATTGAAGAAAGCACTTTATGGACTACATCAAGCTCCAAGAGCATGGTATGACACTCTGTCATCCTATCTCTTGGAAAATGGCTTTGAAAGAGGAGTCATTGATAAGACTCTATTCATCAAGAGAAAGAAGAATGATATCTTGCTGGTCCAAATCTATGTTGATGATATTATCTTTGGATCAACAAGAGATCACATGTGCAAGGAGTTTGAGGAAATAATGCATCAAAGATTCAAGATGAGTTCCATGGGGGAACTTACTTTCTTCCTTGGACTCCAAGTTCAACAGAAGTCAGATGGAATCTTCATCTGTCAGTCCAAGTATGTGCAGGACATTCTAACCAAGTTTGGTTTCTCAGATTCAAAACCTGCCAGTACACCTATAGAGACACACAAGCAGATAACAGCAGATCTTGAGGGGGAGGATATGGATGTTCATCATTATAGATCCATGATTGGCTCTCTCATGTATCTTATAGTCTCTAGGCCTGATATAATGTTTCCTGTCTGTGTATGTGCAAGATTCCATGTTAGGCCAAAGCAATCTCACTATCAAGCTGTTAAGAGGATATTCAGATATCTCAAAGGGCAATCCAGATTGGGACTTTGGTATCCTCATGACTCATCCTTTGACCTGCTTGCATACTCAGATAGTGATCTAGGTGGAGCAAACTTGGACATAAAATCTACTTCTGGAGGATTTCAGTTTTTGGGTGCAAGACTAGTTTCATGGCAGTGCAAGAAACAAACCACAGTATCCACATCTACAACAGAGGCAGAGTATATAGCAGCTGCAAGTTGCTGTTCTCAAGTCTTATGGATTCAGAATCAAATGTTGGATTATGGGGTAACCTTTCTACACACTCTAATTTTTATTGATAATAGCAGTGCTATTAGCATTTTGAATAATCCTGTCAAGCACTCAAAGACAAAGCACATTGAGATCAGGTATCACTTTAATAAGAGACTGTAATGAAAAGAAACTTATTCAAGTTGTAAAAGTTCACACTGATAACCAGTTTGCTGATCTATTCACTAAAGCTTTTGATGTGGGTAGATTCACTTTCTTTGTAACAAGTGTGGGAATGATCAACTCTGAATAAGCCCCTTCTCAAAAAGTGGTTATATACCTGTATATTGTTTATTCTTGGTGTTACTAATCTTCTTTTTCAGAATATGTATAGCAGTACTCAGTGTATCACAAGATTAAAAGAGTAAGTATGGTTAATACTGCCAGTGCACAGTTAATACTGCTAGTAGTTAATACTGCTAGTTAGTTAATACTGCTAGTGGTTAATACTGCTAGTGGTTAATACTGCTCTCAGTTAATACTGCTAGTTAGTTAATACTGCTAGTGGTTAATACTGCTTTCAGTTAATAGTGCTAGTTAGTTAATACTGCTAGTGGTTAATACTGCTTTCAGTTAATACGGCTCTCAGTTAATACTGATAGTGGTTAATACTGCTTTCAGTTAATACTGCTCTAGGTTAATACTGCTTATGTCCCGAATACTATAAACACTCTTTGCCCGCCTAAAAGTTCATAACGAATCTTTGCATACTGTTCTCTTACGCTCTAAACCCTCTCTCTCTAGAGTTCCAAGTTTTCAAGCAAGAACCTTCAAGGTCAATGGCATCCATGGTGTTCATTGACGAGCACAATGAAATCGCGATGCTCCAAAAGCCAATACAAGCTGCTGGTTTTTATCAGATAGTCGACTTTCTGAAGTCCAGCCACATTGCCAATGCTCTCACTATATCTCCTACCATCTTCATAGAGCATCAGAGGCAATTCTGGGCACATGCCACCATTGTTACTGAGAATGGTGTGCAAAAGATCAAGACAAAGGTGTGTGGCAAGCCATTAACAGTTACTGAAGAGGTAATTCGCATCAGTCTACGTCTAGACGATGCCTCTGGTATAACTTCTATCTCTAATGATGAACTATTTTCTACTCTTTCAAGAATGGGGTATGGAGGTCCATTGGGTATGTTCAAGTTCTTAAAAGCAAAATTTTCACCTCAATGGCGTTTCTTTGTCCATACCCTTATGCATTGTATCTCTAAAAAGACTACTGGCTGGAGTGAGTTCAGTAGCACCATTGCTTATGCTCTGGTATGCTTAGCCACTGCCAGAAAGTATAATTTTTCCCAAATGATTTTCAATGATCTTGTCTCAAACTTGGGAAACAAAAAGAGCTTTTATATGTACCCCAGGTTTGTTCAAGTAGTTATCACCCACGAATTGACGGATATGCCTCATTTTGATGGGATATATGTACCAAAACCCCCTAAAGGCAAGGTTTTCTCAAATATGAGAAGATCTGTTGGGGACTCGGAAGGAGTAGACACCCCATTGTTCTCTACAATGATGGTGGTGTCCCAAACTGATGAAGGTATGGTAGCAGGGTCAAGGCCCCCATTAGACCAACCCACTGCTAGCCAATCCCAACCTTCCCACTCTAAATCAATTCTCCAGTCTCTTCTTGATAAACCAACTTCACCAATCACCCAAACATACAAAAGGAAACAGGTAAAGAAGGCTCCTTCCCTTCTTGTACCAACAACCCCTAAGCCTTTAAGCCCTCTAAGGGAGGATTCTCCCTTAGAGAATATCTACAGGGAAACCACAAGGGTGTCTCCCAACCCAAAGGAGGTGCTCTCTGAGGAGGAGGTTGAGCATATGGGTCCTGAGGCTGCCACTACTCCTGCTAGCACAGAGGAGGACAGTGGTAACATAAATAAGACCTCCCCCATGGCAACTTTGAATGAGCAATCTTTCAAAGGTCCCCGGTGCCAAGAAACCAAGGGGGTGGATAGTGCTTCTGCTAGGCAGAAGGCTTCCACTACAAAAAGATCCCATGATCCTTCAATAGAGGGTAACACTTCTGGAGAAGGTGAGGACAGATATAACTACCAAGAATTGATGGATGCTATGGGAAACATCAATCTTGATGTCATTCAACAAGGAAAAGCCATAGAAGAGATGAAGCTAGTGATCTTGTCACAACAAGTACAGATTGCCAAGTTAAAGAAATTGGTGACAAGGTTTGTGCAGAAGAAGAGGAGAAAACAGTATGTGTTGAGGAAGAGGCCAACTGATAAAGATGCTTCCAACAAGGGGAGAAAGAGACTGAAAAAGAGAAAGAAAGGTCTTCTGAAAAAGCTGCTGAGGGAGTTGAAGTTGAGGGGGAGAAAGAGGAAGGAATAGAAGCAGAAACAGAAGCAGCAAAAACAGGGCTCTCTGTAGAGGAAATAGAAATTGCAGAAACACTGGTTAAAGCAAAGAATGACACTCCTAAGGCTACTCAAAAGGCCAAGGGAGTGGTCATTACAGAAGGAGGTTTCTCAAAGAAAGAAAAGAAACAAGTAAGGCAAGTCTGCAGGATGCTAAGGGAAAAGGAAAGATGGTTGAATCTGAGCAACAATCTTTAAAGAAGAAAAGTCAGATTGAGCTAGATGAAGAGTTAGCAAAGCAGCTTCAAGAACAGATGGAAAAGGAGGAACAACTCCAAACTGAAACAAATAGAGAGCTTGCAAGGATAATGGCCAGAAAACTCAATGTAGAGTATCAAAAGAGCTTAAAAGCAGCAGCTGAGGCCAAGAAACTTTCAGTCAAAAGAATGCTACTCAAAAAGCAGAAGAGACAACCCTCAAGACCTTTTTGGCCAATCAGGAAAGAAGAAAAATGATAAATTTCCTGAGAGGTTCAATTGGTGTAAAAGGGGAAATGTTTAACAACATGGCATACAGCAAGGTGGAGGAACTGTATAATAAAGAAATGGCAAAGCTCCATGGGGATTCCTCTAAAAGGGAAGAAGTAGAAAGAAGGATGAAGGAGAGACATGATCACAACATTCAACAGCCATTCCCTGAGGAGACTACACCTTCAAAGGATAAATCTGAAGAAAAGAAAGAAGAGCAAGAGAGTGTTGGTATAGAAACTAAATCTGCTAAGAGAGTGAAGACCATTGCTTCCAAGAAACAATTCAAGAAGCCAAGGGTAGAAGAAGCTGAAAAGAAGGCAGAACCTTCAGTCACACCTTCAGCAGAATCTGTGCAGAACCCAGAAAAGTCCAATAAGCAATCTGATGAGCATATGGGGTTGTATATGACAATTATAGAACCAGTTCAGATCCTAGTTCTAGAGATGTAGAGTTCGTCTTGAAAGAGCTTGTTCTTCAAGATTGAGGTTAAGTGTGTAATCTTGTGATTTGATAATTGAATACAAGTTTACAAGTTGTTGATTATACACTGTTTTGATTACTGTTACATTGTATATCAAAGTGTTATTCCGCAACTTCTTTGATATTGTTTCTGAGACTTTATTCTTGTTAAGAATTCGATCCTGACACTAGTTTATCTTTAATCTTGAATACAATTTATGATCCAACATGATTCAACATTAAAAAAAATTGTGAATTATCTTCAGGTCTTCGTTACTTCAGAAATGATGTTCAGCAAAAATCTTTTTCAACTTTAAACCTTGAAAACTTTGACATCTTCAACAAACTTTGTAACTTTGATCAAATTTAAATCTCTCCTTTTTCTTCACCAGAATTGCATATTCTTCAAAAAACTATAATTCCAACTCAGACTTTGATACCGCTTTCAAAATTATCTTTGAAACTTTGTATGAACTTTGACATCTGAAACACTTTTTTGAAAAGGAGACGGAACTCCGAGCAATACATTAAAAAGAAGAAAAAACAAAACAGCTAAATGGACAGGGACACCCTCCCAAAGAAATCCAACTCCCTATTCGAAGGACAGGCCCAACGAATAGGAAAGGTCAACAACAAGAAACAAATACCACAAGTAAATCTAACGTACCATAAAATCAAAAGCCGTAAGCAACAAAGGCTAATAGAGACCACATACATCGAAAACAAAATGAGAAAACCTCTAAACGCAACCAAATGAACTCTATGATGCCGAAACTCAACACAAATCCGGTTAGACTCCATGAATCATTCAATCAGCAGCAGGTACACAGCTTCCACTTCCCACTCCATTATCTCTATGCTTCCCCACGAGCTTCATGTACATAAGTCTTCTAATATCGGTCACAATCTGCTCTGGGTCCCTTCTTTGTTCCGAAGACAGACGCCAATTACGCTCTTGCCATATGAAATAAATAGTAGCTGCAAAGATAATACGTGATCGCGTATTTCCCGGACGCCATCTTCTGATCTCGATGTCACCTAGAATGTCCTCCAATCGATCGGGTATATTATGAGTAAACTCCTGCTTCATTGCCAACCAAATATGCGAAGAGAAATTACATTGAAAAAAAAGATGGTCGTAACTATCCATGCACACCTTGCAAAGAGGACACGTCAAACTATCCTACTCACTCCTCCACCGGACCATACGGTCTTGTGTTTGTAGCCTTCTCCAAAACTCCAACTATAGACAAAAGGAATGTTTCGGTATATGTTTTGAGAACCAACAGAATTTATACCAAGCAACCTTCTGAAAAAGGGCCATACAAAGTCCACCACACCTGCGAAACTGTAAAACTAGTTGCATGATGGTGAACATTAGTTTATCACTAACATCTTCAACTATCGAAAAAATAGGAATATTACTCAACTCCTGTCACCTCTCGATCCAAACATTAGGCCAACCGTTAGAGAGAATCGTAAGCACATCCACCACCGTAGACTTTCGATTGAAACCAGTGGCATGAATTAGACGATAAGAGAGAAATTCGGATAAGTGACCAACGTGAATCTACTTATCCTCCCAAGTTATCCACTTAAATCTTGAATACAAAGGGGAAGAATGTTAGTGTATTAATTGTATCCAAGATTTAATTGGGAATGTCTTGTAAAAAGCCTTTGTATTTGAGTAGTTAAAGGAAGTCAAATAGTGAGAAAATCAACATTAGTTTTAGAGGGTGCTTAAGTACTTGAGTGTTTAAGTACTTGAGAGTTTGAGTGGATCCATATTCAAGTTACTTTAGAGTTTTATACCCTTGGTATAAATAGTGTTTGTTTGTAATCCTGTAACACCAGGAAGAGCTTACATTGTCAGATTAATGAATACGACGCTTTCTCTCCTACTCTCTCTCTCTAGATCATAATACACTATTATATCTTAATCTTGTTTGAGATTGTAGAAATGCTTGATTGAATCAGGGGAATACATTTTCAATTGGTATCAGAGCGAGACCAAACAATTTCAGATTGATTGGATTACTAAATTTGGATTAAGTTTGAATTTTTGATTTCACGAACTCGGTTCTTGAAAATTCACTGTTTGATCAATTTTTGTTGAAAAATAGTTTTTAGATGAAGAAAATGGATTCATTGCATTCGATTTAGGTTTTTAAATGTTTTTTGTATTGATTGTATCAAGAAATTCGAACTAAAATGATATAAATTTGTGAAATCTTGAATTTCTTGAAAAATGTTCTTCGAACACTGATTGAATCGAATTGGTTTGATTTGTTGTTTTTAATTTGAGATTGATATTGGAAATGTATTCTACATGTTTAATCAATCAAATATGTGCATTATCAAGTTTCTTTTTGCAGGTTTGAATCGATTTGGATTGATTTCGTGAACAAGTGTCAAAAACGCGCAAGATCCATGAAAAGCGCAAGTTCATCGCAAGAACGCGCTAACAGAGGCGTGCGAGTTTCAAAAACACGCAAGACAAAGCTTACGAGTTTGGTTAAAAGCGCAAAGTGAGGCATGCGAGTTTCTCAGAAACGCGTTAGAAGTGACTTGCGAGTTTCAGAAACGCGCTAGAAGAGGCTTGCGAGTTTGAAATCCTTAAAAAAAATTCTAAGTGTAAAAACGCGCTAAACAATACCTTGCGAGTTTTGAGTTTTGCGCTAACAGTGTCTAGCGAGTTTCTAGTTTTGCGCTACCAATGCCTTGCAAGTTTCATACTTTCGTGCTACCAACGTCATGCGAGTTCTAGTTTCGCGCTACCAGTGTCTAGCGAGTTCTAGTTTCACGCTAATAACTACTAGCGCGTTTCTCAGTGAATAGTGCTTAGCGAGTTTAGTGTTTTGCGAGTTCAGTGATCTACGAGTTCCAGAGATAGAATTTTTTTTTTCTAAAATTAAATTTTTTTTGGTGATCCAAGTTTGACTTTTTAGTCAACATTTCTGATTTGTTTGGGAACGATCATTTCATATCAAGCTCATATATCTTTCAAGATGCCAAAGACAGATGAGAGAGGAAATACAATATTGTCAGCCAGAGACATGTCAGTATTGTACATGCCTGAGATACCTGTTCTAGAAGCAGAAAGAGACAAACTGAAAAATCAAAATTCAAAGCTTCAAAAGCAGATTTAGGAGTTGAAATTAAATTTATCAAATTTTGATAAAACTCCTGTTTGTGCAAAATGTACTGATATTGCTAAATCTGATTTTGTAGGTATTATCAGAGAGAAAGAGAAAGAGATCAGAGAGAAAGAGAAAGAAATAAAAAAGAAAGAGAAAATGATTTCTTTAATAGAAGACACTGTTCAAACATGTGAAAAAGAAATCAAACTCAAAGAGAAAAAGATTGCGTATCTTCAAAGCCAACTGAAGACGATTGAACAAATATCATCAGAATTGCAAGATGAATCAGTCAAGCTTCAATTCAAGTTTAAGGCTTTTGAAGAACAAATATCTGCTCTGGAGAAAAAGAATGAAGAACTGAAAACAAGCCTCCAAGTAGAAAAAGAAAAATCAAATGTGAAGACATCTTCTACTCAACAGATGTCTGATCTTTCCAAGAAAACTTTACAAGAGAAAAAGGATATTGAGCTTAGATGCCTTAAACTTTCCAAGCAAGTGTCTGATTTTGAAATGATAATAATCACTGAAAGAGACACTTTTGCGAAAGAAAGAAAAGTTCTTGAAGCCAAAATAACTGAACTTCCCACACAGATTTCTACTTTACAAGACTTGCTCGAAAAAGAAAGACAAATCTTCAAAGAAAATAAGTAGTCTTATGAGCTTGAAAAGAAAATTACTGAAAAGAGAAATTCTGGATTTTCAAAGATATATCAGAAAAGAACAAGAACTTGGAAAAAGATTTTGAGCAAGAATGTTTACATTTTGAATCTGAAATATCAAAGCTCCAATCCAAAATAACTGCTCTATCATCATATTATCAAAAAGAAAACATGGATAAATCTGATTTGAAACAAAAGTTTGACACACTAATTTCTGAAAGAAACATTTTATCTGAAAAGATAAAAAACCTAGAAGCTGCAAATGTTGATTTGTCGGAAAAAGTTTGTGCTGATGTGATCAATCAATCACCAGTTGATAATTCAACCGAATCAATTTGCTCTTTTAAAACTGCTTCTAGTTCTATTCATGACAAAAATGTTTTCAAAAACAAAAATGTCAAACCACAAATTGTCAAATCAAATCAGATCAAACCATCTAATCTGTTCTATGATAAATCTGTTGATGGCTCAACAATTTTTTACATCAAATCTCTTGAAAAGAATTATAAGAAAACTCAGATGGTCTGGAGAGTGAAGAGTTCTTCAGATGAAGAGAAGAAGGATAAAGCATCTGCATCCACAACCAATGCTAAAAAGAACAGAACACATAGAGGTAAATCTTTTGGTAATCCTGATATGTTTTACTCTACTAATCATTTGATTAGGATTGCTCAGAAGAAAATCTGTTGTTCTTACTGTGGAGCACATGACTTTGTAAGTAAGAATTTTGTAAATTACTAGTATGGTTCTTATTATGTAAACCCCACAAGAACTGCAACTAACACATCAGGACCCAAATACCAGTGGGTACCAAAATCTAAATATGTGTTGCAGGCACCCAAAGTTTAAGGGAGAGCATAAAACAATGGCTCTTGAATAATTCAGTTCAAGACCCGGAATTCAAAGGTAAAAGATTTTGATTTCTAGACAAATCAGTCTAGGAATCGTTCTTCAAAGTTTAAGGAACAAAGGCTTTTGAACACAATAGTTCAAAACCCGGACTCTAAAGTCAAAGAATTATGGCTTCTAAACATTTCAGTTTAGAACCCGGACTTTAATGTCAATGTGGCTTCTGATCACATGACAGATTAGGACCCGTTCTTTAATGTTTAAAGATATGGATATTTTGCAAATATCCAGGGGGAGCTTAAAAGAAAACAAATCATGATATACTAATTTGAGGGGGAGCTTAAAGGTAAATATCTTCTAATCTAGATCTCTGATTGTTTGAAAGAAGAACAACTTTCAAGCATGAAAAACAATTTCTTAAATGTTCAAACCACTTCTCTATTCTCAAAAGATTTCATGAATTAAGAAGTGTGATTTTAAATGTTTTTCATTATTGAGCTTTAATGTTTAACTGACCGTGTGCTTCTAAAGATCAATACTTGCGTATTATCTTGTCCATATACTGTAAAGTATTCACACACACAGGTTCAGTACTTCATTTGATTTTGTTATTACCATGTCTCATAACGAACATATTTTTCGATGGTAATACTCCCGTTTGCTTTCAAATGTTGTTGAGCATCAATCATCATTTCTAATCTTGTCCTTTAATTGCTAAACTGTTTATATTTGTTCATATAAACAAAATACCCAATTCTTTGATACCCTAACCATTTTATTTGATCTGATTGATACATTGTAAGATTCTCAAAACAATTCTCTTCATTGGATTTCATTAATTCAATATCTTTGTTTTGAGAAATCTTCAAAGTTCAATTTCTCGAATCTCATGAGAATACTGTTGGATCAAATAATTGTATTCAAGATTAAAGTTAAAGTTCAGGGTTTAAACTGCAATTGTGCTAAAGTTAATTAGAGGGTTTAAAATGTAATAAGCTAATAGTTAATAGCTATTGGGCCTCAAGCCCGTTTAGCATTTAGTAAGGCCCAATAGGCATTAGGCCTAGGTATTTAATGTTGTGTTTATTTCAGTTTTAGGGTTAACTCTCATTATTATTACTTTCATAATTATTGTTTAAAGAGAGGTTGCTGTAATCCAAGGGTATCAAGAACACTCAAGGTTTAACAGTTTATACAAGGGATTGGTATGTTACTCTGAATTATATATCTCTTGATTATTATTGTGTTGCTTGATTACTTGATCAATTGTTTACCAACTTGATTAATCTGGGATAACAAGTGGTATCAGAGCCTAAGAATCAAATTTTTTTTTCTGTTCATCGAATATTACTGTTCACCAAAAATCACTATTCATGTGAGTACTGTTCATTCGATTTCATGAATCTGTGTTATCGCATCCGGTCGATTAGTTTCTGATTATTTGTTTTCATTCGATCGAAGGATTGATTATTTGGTAGCTGATTACTGTTGGTGTTTGTCGATCGAAGGATTGATTAATTTTTTTCTGATTAATGTTAGTTTAATTGTGTTCATCGGTCGATTAAAATTTCTGGGTTTGGTTTCGGTCGAATCCCAGAAATTCATCGTGTTCTTCGGTCAATTCTTAGTGTTTATCGGTCTTATCAGTTTATCATAATTAATAGTCTTTCGACCTGGTCCTTCGACCGGATACGTGTCTTCTCCGGTCTTGCACCTTCGACCGGGTACCTGATCAATCCGGTCTTACCCTTCGACCGGATACGTGTCTTCTCCGGTCTTGCACCTTCGACAGGGTACCTGCTCAATCCGGTCTTACCATTCGACCGGGTACTTGTATTCTCCGGTCTTTCCATTCGACCGGGTACTTGTTACTCCGGTCTTACCATTCGTGCTAAGTCTGCGGATACGTGTCTTCTCCGGTCTTGCACCTTCGACCGGGTACCTGCTCAATCCGGTCTTACCATTCGACCGGGTACTTGTTACTCCGGTCTTACCATTCGACCGGGACCCCCGTGCTAAGTCTGCGAAGGGGGACAAAAGTTTTGTGCTTGATCAAAATTTTCCTAATTTCATTCTTCAGTATTATTTCTTTGTGTTTTAAACTGTGCAAATACTGCATTTAATTATTTTTGGAAATTTATTTTTCTGAAAATTTTTTAGTGTAGTTTTATTTTGATTCTAACGATCTCATCTAGTTGGTTGTCTTGGTACAGATAAGTTTAATTACTAACAAGTGGTACAGCTAAGATGTCGAACCAGCTTCTCTCGATGGGCTCTCAGTCCAAACCGCCTGTCCTTATGGCTAATGAGTATCAGCAATGGAAGACCAGAATGATTCAGTTTCTGAATCACAAAAACAGAGAATTCATGACAGTAATCATTGAAGGTCCTAAAACTCTAATGATCACAGTAAAGGGTCAACCTGCTACAGATTCCTCTCCTGAAATCCTTACAGAGAGATTCCTAAACATGTTCAGTTCTTCACTGAAAAGCAGAAAGACCAGCTCAAGTTAGAAGAAGAGGCTCTAATCTATCTGACGATGGCAATTCCAAACGACATCTACAATCGTGTCGACAGTCAGAGCATTGCTAAAGGAATCTGGGATGAACTAGCAAGGCAGTTTGAAGGAAGTGAAGCTTCTATTCAAGCTAAGTAGAATCTGTGCATAAATGCTTACGAGGGATTTCATGCAAAAGAAGGAGAGCTGCTTTTAGATACCTACAATAGGTACAACATTATTCTCAATGACTTGCGGAGGAACAACATCGCCAAATCTACTTATGAGATAAACTGCAAGTTCATCAAGAATCTGAATCCAGAATGGAAGAACTTTGCTATCAACCTCCAGATGTCGAAGAATATGGCTCGAGAAAATGTCACCGATATCTTCTCTACTCCTGCTCAACATGAGGATGAGGTGAGATCTATGAATAATGAGTCTAATCATCTAAAGGATTCTGTGGCTCTCATAGCCGGCAAAGGTTCTGTATCCTCTGCAAGGTCGAAGAAAAAGGCGTCTAAAGCTCTAGTTACCGAAGTTAATGACTCTGACTCTGATTCGAGCGATGAAGAAATGGAAGTTGATTCAGATCCTGATATTCAAAAGTTCTCAGAAGACTTGGCTCTCATTACACTACGATTCAAGAAGAGCTTTGGCAAGAAAAGATTTTACTCAAAGCCAAAGTATGATGGATACAAGAAAGAGAAGTCTGAGATGCGATACAAGCCGAGGCATGGAAATAGAGAGGAAGGACGAGAAGATCGGAAGGAAGATAGAAGAGAAGGAAAGAGAGAGGAGAAGCGAGAAGAGCGAAAGGATGAACCAGAAAGATGCTACAACTGTGGAAAATTTGGGCACTTCTCAAGGGACTGCAAATTCAAGAAAGTGAAGAACTCAGAGTACTACTCAAGAAAGTCACTAATTGCCAAGAAAGCTGAAGAAGGAAAAGTACTAATGGCTGAAGAAGAGAACTGGCCGTTCCAAAGTTCTGATGACGAGGAGCAAGCACACTTCACCCAAGTTTCTTACATGGCAAAGCAGGAAGGTGATGATGCAAACTCTGAGACACAATCCGAAGAAGAAAACTCTGAGGTTAGTGAAAATTCTGAACTTATTGAATCTTTAATGGCCCAAATACATGGTATGAAAGATGAATTTGCTTTACTAAAAGGCAAACTTAGCTCTGCACATCAATCTGTTTTAAGCTTTCGTGATGAAAATGCTATTTTAAATGTTGTTGTGGAAGAAAAGGAAAAGGAAAAAGATGATTTAAAAGCCGAAAAAGAGTCCTTAAAAGAAAAAATATCTGGTTTAGAAACAGATCTTGTGAATCTTAATGCTGAAAAGGGTGAGTTTCAAAAAAAATTTGAAGTTTGTTATAAAGAAAGAAATGAAGCTTACACCAAAATCAATAAACTGGAGGACATTAATATGAAACGAGGTGAGACTGAACAGACATTAAATCTGTTGACCAATAAACTCCAAGATGAAAGGTTTTACAAACTTAAACCAGGTTTGGGTGTGCCAATTAACGAAATCTTGAAAAGGCACCGGAGCATCTATATAATTTTGATAAATTCGGCTCCGCAATTAGACCCATTCCTAACATTCGTGCAACTTTTGTTGAAGCAAGTACTCCTACACCTTTATCTGAGACGAAAGGTCAAGAAGAAATGGGAAAGAACAAGTCTGGTGACACTGATTCTCAAAATCTTTTTAAATCAGTTGGTTTTCAATATGGTGATTTAAACAAAAGCTATGCGACTCGAAAGATCGAGCTTACTGAGTATGAATCACTATTTACCACACCTTCCAAAGAATCAGTTAGCACCAACATAGTTCTACCTGAGACTGCATGCAAATTTGATGAGTATGAATCGGATGTTGATCCATCTACTATGCCATCAGTCTCAAATCCCATTGCTTCTAAACCTTTACTTGTTGAAGAGGTTGAAGAAGAAACTGCTAACACGAATGAATCATGTTCTAAAAATGATAAAACGGAGTTTATTGAGTCCATGACTGAAGATACATTTTCTGAAATGATGAATGCTTCAGACTCTGATCCTGTTTCTAATTCAAAAAGATCAAATTCTGTGAATGATCATACATCTGAATTGATGAAGCAAATCGATTTGTTGCAACAGTCTCTTGATGAGGTTGAAGATGAAAACTTTGATCTCAAACATAAACTTGAAAAGTCTTTAAAAGTAAATCAAGAGCTTTGCATAGAGATCAATGATTTGAAAGTTACTATGTTTAAAAATGCTTCAAGTGATAAACAGATGTTCAATGATCCAAGCTGGAAGGTAAGAACCAATCCAGAATTTGATGCTCCTGCAAAACCTACAGTTGTTTACTCTGATTGTCCTGAATATCCACCGAGTATTTTTGAAATGGGTGAGACTTCAAAGAGCACTAGAAAAGAACCACCTTCTAAGTTAGAGACTAACAAGGTTCTTGTTTCTGTTTCAGATATAAAAGGAAATGGAGTTGGGAGGAGTAAGAAGAATAAAGATCTTAGTTTGAATAAAAAGAATAGTTTGAATTCTAGTAGTTGTCCTACAGACAGTGTTATTTTGAATAGTACTTCTTTTGATAAACATGGATGTAAGATTTGTTCCGATAAATCTAAGTTTATGAATTTTGCTCGAAAGAATCTTTATTGCAAACACTGTTGGGATAATTCATTCAAATACTACTCCCCTCCTAAGTCCAAAAAGAATAAAAGCAAAGCTAAGCTGAACTCTAAGTTTAATTCTAATTCTGATTCTTCTACACCACCAAAAGTATATCGAGCTAAGGTTGCCAATCCTACTTCTAAAAAGCACTTTCAAGAATTGAATGTTAAGATGGTTTGGAAATGGGTTCCAAAACCGCGTTATGAATGGCGAGTAAAAGACAAACCTGATGATATTCCTGATTTCTTGATGCTAACCGCGAAGGACCCATCCTGATATGGGTGCCTAAGCAAAACTAATTGTCTTTTTTGCAAGCCTGTCGATTGTGGGTAATAGATTCCGGATGTTCATGCCACATGACAGGATTCAAGTACCTCTTGCATAACTATGTGGAGGAGCCTGCCGGAGCAGTTAGATTTGCCAATTCTGAAGCCGAAGGCCACGTCAAAGGATATGGAATGCTCGATAATGGTGTTGTGAAGATTCAAAAAGTGCTATATGTTGAAGGGCTTGATCACAATCTGTTTAGTACCAGTCACTTCTGTGACATGCAATATCAAGTCCGCTTCACAACAACTCATTGCTATCTAGAAGATCACGATGGTTACGAAGTCTTCAAAGTTGAGCGCCATGGAAATCTATACTATGTAGATTTTCCTACACTGTCTGCCACACGTCCAGTATGCCTACTAGCCAAAGCTTCTAAAGCACAATCGTGGACGTGGCATCAACGCTTGTCTCATCAGAATTTCTGATCTATAGCGAAGCTACAAAGACAAGGTCTGTTCAAAGGTCTACCAGAGATGAGGTTCGAAAAAGACTCACTCTGTTCTGCATGTGAGTTGGGCAAAATGAAGCGTAGCTCCTTCAAGTCCAAAGCTGAATCATCGACCTCATCTGAACTGGAACTTATGGATCTTTGTGGCCCAATGCGCACATCATCTATCAACGGAAAAAAATATGTGTTGGTAATGATAGATGACTACTCAAGGTATTCATGGCTCGAGTTTCTTCGCAACAAGTCAGATGCACCAGAGTTGATTATTGCTTTCATCAAGCGCATTTAAGTACGTCTTCAACTGCCAGTCAGAACCATTCACAGTGACAATGGCACGGAGTTCAAGAATGACACCCTGAAGAGTTATCTTACTTCCGTGGGTATTTCACACAATTTCTCCGCAGCCTACACTCCACAGCAAAACGGAAGTGTTGAATGGAAGAACCGCACTCTGGTTGAAGCAGCTCGGACTATGCTTGCTTACTCAGATCTACCCATGTACCTTTGGGCTGAGGCAGTCGCTACAGGATGTTTTACACATAACCGTACCATTGTGGTCAAACGCTTTAATAAGACAGCATATGAGTTAATCAACAATCGTACACCTAACATCAAGTTCCTTCGTGTTTTTGGTTGCAGGTGTTACATTCTAAAAGAGCGTCAAGGATTATCGAAGTTTGATAAGAAAGAGGATGAAGGATATCTCGTTGGATACTCTCTGACATCCAAAGCTTATCGAATTTACATTATTCGAACCAAGACAGTTGTTGAGAGCATGAATGTCTCCTTTGATGAGAATTCTACTAGGACTTCTGGACACAACAGTTCAGAACTCGGTCTTAAAGACAAAGCTTCTATTCAATCACGAATAGAACCAGCACCTAAAGTATTCACTTCTTCTAACTCTAACTCTACTTCATCTGAGCTAGATTTATTGTTTATTGATGCCTGTGATGATATATGTGCAGATTTTGATAAAGGCATATCCACATCAACAACAAGTGGTACAAGCTCGGAGGTCCCCACTATATCTGAAGACATGTCTGGACCTTCCGAAGAAGTCACTGAAACTTCATCTCCATCAGGTACGACTACTAATGCTGAATCTGTCTCTACAGATAGTTCTTCTGGAAACGAAGTCCCGAGCACTTCAACTGCTAGCCTAGAAGCTTCAATATCAGAAACACCAGTACAAGATGTCCCGATTACATATATGGAGCAACCTGCCGTGCATGATGAAAAAGATGCGTCGAATACGCAACAAACAGTTGAAGCTCTACCAAGCACACATCGTTGGACTAAGGATCATCCCTTAACCAATGTGATAGGTGACGTACAATCTGGTGTCACAACAAGATCGGCAACAACTAACTTCTGCATGTTTTCAAGCTTCCTTAGTTCCTTAGAGCCAAAGAAAGCGGCTGAAGCTCTACGTGATCCATTCTGGATTTCTGCTATGCAAGACGAGCTTCTACAATTCGAAAGGAACAAGGTATGGCGCTTGATCCCACTACCTAAAGGTAAATCCGTTATTGGAACAAAGTGGGTGTTCAGAAATAAGAAAGATAAAGCTAGAGTAGTCGTGAGAAACAAAGCTCGACTGGTAGCCAAAGGGTATTGTCAACAAGAGGGCATTGACTATGATGAAACATTCGCCCCAGTTGCAAGGATCGAAGCCATCAGAATCTTCCTAACCTATGCAGCGCACAAAAAATTTACTGTCTATCAAATGGACATAAAGTCTGCTTTTCTTAACGGCGTTCTGCATGAGGAGGTCTACGTGGCTCAACCTGAAGGTTTCGTTGATCCTCATCACCCTGATCATGTCTATGTTTTAGACAAAGCACTTTATGGTCTTAAACAAGCACCGCGAGCCTGGTATGAAACTCACACTAAATTTCTACTTGCTTCTGGTTTCAAGAAAGGTACTGTTGATACAACCTTATTTCTTAAAAGGCAAGGTGAGGACTTGATTCTTATTCAGATTTATGTTGACGACATAATATTTGGGTCGACAAATCAGAAATTTTGTAAGAATTTTTCAAAAATAATGGAAACAAAGTTTGAAATGTCGATGATGGGTGAATTAAATTTCTTTCTTGGTCTACAAGTAAAGCAATTACTCGAAGGCATATTTATTAATCAAGCTAAATATATAAACGATATTTTGAAAAAGTTCAATATGTCAGATAGTTCAGTCATGAAAACACCAATGGCTACTGGTACACTCTTAGACGCGGATCCCTCCGGGAAACCTGTTGATCAAAAGGTGTATCGTAGCATGATTGGTTCTTTACTTTATCTGACTGCAAGTCGCCCAGATATAATGTTTGCCACATGCTTTTGTGCGAGATATCAGTCTAATCCTAAAGAGTCGCACTTATCTGCTGTTAAGCGAATCCTTAGATATCTCAAAGGCTCGCCCAATCTAGGCCTTTGGTATCCAAATGATTCTCGTTTTGAACTAACTGCCTTTACAGATGCTGATCATGCAGGATGTAAGCTAGACCGGAGGAGCACCTCTGGGTCATGTCAATTTATAGGTGACAAACTTGTGAGTTGGACCTCAAAGAAACAAAACTGTGTTTCAACATCCACTGCCGAGGCTGAGTATGTAGCCGCTGCTAGCTGCTGTTCTCAAGTCCTCTGGATGACGACACAGTTAAGGGACTTTGGATACAACTACAAGCGTGTTCTATTTATTGTGATTCTAAGAGCGCAATATCTATAACTGCTAATCCGGTAAAACATTTGAAGACCAAGCATATTGATGTACGTTATCATTTCATCAAGGATCATGTACTAAAAGGTAATATTGAAATCCACTCTGTTCAAACTGACCTCCAGTTAGCTGACCTTTTCACCAAGCCATTGGATGAAAAGCGTTTTCAATTTCTCATCAGCAAACTTGGTATGTTGAACATGTCTTAACCTTCATCATGATTCTAGGGGGAGTATTCAAAGTTTTGATCTTGTGTGTTATTTTCCAACTGTTGTTAACGAGAGAGGAATCATTTTCATAAATGATTACCATTATTTTTTTATTTATGCAGGTTTGATCAAGTGACTATGGCTTCTAATCACATCGGATTAGAACCCGCACTTCAGTGCCTTATTTTTCTGTTTTTTTTCTTCTTAGTGTTAAAAAAAAAATCTTTCAGTTAAGGGGGAGAATATCTGTGATATTAACAGATTTTTGGATATTTAAATGCTTATCTGACCGTGTGTTCTTAAAGATAAATACTTGCGTTTTATCTTGTCAATATACTTTGTCAAGTATTCATACACATAACGGTTCAGAACATTCTATTTGACTTTGTTATTACCATGTATCAAAAGTTAAATCGTTCTATGGTAATACTCACGTTATTTGTATTCACTGTTGATTGAATCAAACGTCATTTCATGTGCTTTCATTGAAAATATGTTTATATATTGTTCATATAAACAACATTCGTTTTTGATTCTCCAAAATCTTATTCTTCATGATAAAATGTTATGAGTTTAACTGTCAAACTCTTTTAGTTTGAGGGGGAGAATTGCATCGTCAATCATCTTCTGTTTTGACATCTCCGAAATTCTTATTTTTCATGTAACAAGTGGTATTTGTGCTTACATGTACAATAACCTGTTGAACAACATGTTCTTTTAGGAAAATACATGGGATTCAGTGTGTGACCTTAACAGAACTTCCATGGATTCACAATAACTAGTGTTTCCTACCCAGGAAGTATACCCTGAGTGATTGAGGGGAGAGGGGTAAAAAGAATTGAGTGATGGTGTGTGAAGAGGTAAAATGGAAAAGAGAGATTGGTTAGAAGTGAGCATTAAAAGAAAGAGGGTGAGAGAACAGAGTAAAAGAATATTAAACTCTGCACCAAACATCTTTCTGAGTCGGGCAACCACATAATCTGATTGGTTCACATTCTTTGGTGACCATCATTGAAAAAGGCACCTAGCCCATGCCATCTCTGGCATACAACCCCACCAGCTACTCATTCTTTTCTCAAAAATAGAATGTTTCACATTTTCTAGGGACACAGCACATATGCTATTGGTTCTTCATTTGGAAGATACTAATATTGAAAAAGAAAGAAAGTTGCTCCACCTTCGAACCCTTACTCATGCACATTGAGTCTTTGTATATTTTGTTGCTGTCTCAACAAGTTTACATATTTTGAGCATATTTTAAAAAGCAATCATCTATGCTTAATTTCTTTCATACACATGCACGAACACACAGAAATTCGTTTTCTGTCAGAACGTTCATAGATAACCATGTGTTATTCGATGATTGAATGGAAGACCTGGGAGCCAACATCAAAACCAGCTCCTTATATAGTAACTTTGTGTTACTCAATGACTTTTTGTCATTGACAGGCATTCTAACTGAGTCATTTGTTGATTCAGGGTTACACTTATTAAACTGTTTGAATTTGAAAAGATTCAAATGGTTACTACATTCTATTTTAATCTGAAAAGATTGAAATAATCACTCTTTCCATTTGGGAAGACTGCTCTTATTTCCATACAGGGCTCGTTACATGATGAAGACTGTGCTTACGTGATCATACACAATGGGGGAGATTGTCTTAAAAAGGAGGAGATTGTATTGCAAAGTTTTGATGATGATGATTCTCACCACTCATCAAAAAGGGGGAGAAGATAAAAAAAGGGAGAATTATCAAAGAAGGAGAATATAATCTGAAGACTGCTGAAGTTTTGAAGCTATCAACGACATATCTGAAGAAAAGTGAAGACAAGTGAAGACCCGAAGACAATTGCAAATTTTTTTTTAATCTTGAATCCAAAGGGGGAGATTGTTGGATCAAATAATTGTATTCAAGATTAAAGTTAAAGTTCAGGGTTTAAACTGCAATTGTGCTAAAGTTAATTAGAGGGTTTAAAATGTAATAAGCTAACAGTTAATAGCTATTGGGCCTCAAGCCCGTTTAGCATTTAGTATGGCCCAATAGGCATTAGGCCTGGGTATTTAATGTTGTGTTTATTTCAGTTTTAGGGTTAACTCTCATTATTATTACTTTCATAGTTATTGTTTAGAGAGAGGTTGCTGTAATCCAAGGGTATCAAGAACACTCAAGGTTTAACAGTTTATACAAGGGATTGGTATGTTACTCTGAATTATATATCTCTTGATTATTATTGTGTTGCTTGATTACTTGATCAATTGTTTACCAACTAGATTAATCTGGGATAACACATACGTTTTGACAATGTTTTCATACAATTTGTGCTAAATTGTTCAATTTAAACTGTTGAGCAACTATTCTTTATAGGAATTACATGGGATCAGTGTGAGAACTTAAACAGAACTTCCATGGATTCACGTAAACCAGTGTTTCCTACCCAGGAAGTTATCCTCGAGTGATTGAGGGGTGAGGGGTCAAAATCAAAGGGTGGAGGAGATAACTCATTCAGTTGAGTTTTTCTCATTGTGTGGAGCGGTAAAATGTAAAAGAGAGTTTGGTTAGAAGTGAGCATAATGTTAAGAAGAAAGAGGGTGTGAGAACAATCAAAAGAATATGAAAACTCTGCACCAACATCTTTCTGAGCCGGACAACCACATATTCTGTTGGTTCACATTCTTTGTTGACCATCATTGAAAAAGGCAGTGAGCCTATGCCAACTCTTGCAATTACCCCACCAGCCACTCGTTTCTTTCTTAACAAAGAAATGTTTCATTTTCTTTGGGGACGGAACATATCTGCTATCTAGTCTTCACTCGAAAGATTTAGATATTGAAAAAGAAGGAAAGTTGCCCCACCTTCGCACCTCTTTCATGCATATTGAGTTCGTGTAATACCTGTTGTTGTCTCAACAGTTTACACAATTTGAGCCTTATGAAACACAATCATTGTGCTAAATTCTTTCATACACAAGCACGAGCACACAGAAAATTTGTTTTTCTGTCAGAACATTCATAGATAAACCTTGTGTTTTTCAATGATTGAATGGAAGTCCTGGGGAGTCATCATCAAACCAGCTCCTTAAATTGTACATTCGTTGTACACAGTAACTTTGTGTTACTGACAGTCATTCCTAAATGTTTCATCTGTTGAATCAGGGTTACATCGTTTATTATATCTGAATTTGAAAAGATTCGGGTATATATAGTTCATGATTCAGCTATTCAGATCAAAAGGGCAGAAAATGTCAAATGTATCTCAAAGGGGGAGAATATCTGTAAAAGGGGGAGATTCAAAGAAAGTGCTGAAATTGAGAAAGTTTTGATGATCATGAGGTTCACAATCATCAAAAAGGGGGAGAAATCTACAGAGATCAATTTCAAATAACTTCAAAGTCATGAAGAAAGTTCAAAGTGAAAAGACTTGTGGAGAAATCTACAAAGTTCAAGAAAGTTCAAGTCAGTTTCAAAGAAATCATTCTGAGATCATTCAAAGACAAATTAAGATGATTCGAGAAAGTTTGTTCTTCTGAAGATGGTCAAGAGATCAAAGAGATGAAGATACAAAGTTCAAAGATTCCTCAAGTTTATCGAAGTTTCAAAAGTTTGAAAGATGAAGTTTTTCAAAGAAGATTAAAGAAGTTTTCAAAGTATTGTTTCAAGACTTCAAATGGTTCGTCTACAAGACTTGTTGACTATTCCAAGATGCTAATCGTGAATGACTTTTCAAGATTCTTCAACAACTACAGAAAGAATTTCAAAGTTCAAAGGCGTCAAAGATAAAAGTTGAAGAATCAAGCGCTGAAGACTAGTGTCAAATTTTTATTAAATCTTGAATACAAAGGGGGAGATTGTTAGTGTATTATTGTATCCAAGATTTAATGAGAAAAGTCAAGTCAAGATAAGTCAACAAGGTCAAAGTCTAGTTAAGTCAATATGAGATTGTCTTGTATAGCTTTGTGGTTAAGCTTGTGTTTAGTTCCTTGGTATAAATAGCTTTGTTGTTTGTAATCTTGTAACTCTAAGCCTTGTACGTATATTGTTAGATCTATGACATAAGAAACTTTCTCTCTCTACTCTCTCTACTCTCTCTCTAGAAATATACTTTGATTGTTACATTCTTGATTGAATTGTTTGATTGATTGGGAATCGTACATTTTCACATTAATCGAGTCACCTATCCCCACCAAGTATATAAAGAATGGTCGGACTTTCTCTCTCAAAGCCAGGAGGCATCTCCAAATCCAAGACGATTTAGGTACTACAGGAACCGACCAAAAATGATCCTCTCTCAATCGCTGCAAGTAAATCCACGAGACCCATATGGAATTTCGTTTCCTCAAAATATCCCAAATGTGTGGAACCAAGAGAGAGAGGTTCCATAGAGCAAGGCGTTTCAAACCCAAACCACCTTCCTCCTTCGGAAGGCAAACACCATCCCAAGCAACTTTAATTCTCCCTTTGGAGGAATCTCCACTAGCCTAGAGAAAATCACGAAAAAGATGCTCTAAATCATAAATTATTGACAATGGGATTGTGAAAACCATCATCTAATAAAGTTGCATGGACTCCAAAATCGATTTAATTAGCTGCAACCGTCCCCCAAAAGATAAGAATTTAGACTTCCAATTTAAAATTCGGGCACAAACCTTGGTTAGAAGTGGAGAAAAATATGCACATTTGAGTCTTTTTGAAGATAAAGGAACTCCAAGATACCGAAAAGGTAAAGACCCCATCTGAAAAGGCAACATAGACATAATGTCACTCTTAGTCTCCGGATCAACATTCGCAAAATATAAAGAACTTTTGGGCATGCTTGGCTTTAACCCGAACAAAAGAGAAAATGCCTCCAACACCCTTTTCACCACCAAAATTGATGAGATATCACCTTTAGAGAAGACCATTAGATCGTCCGCAAAACAAAGATGAGTAAGGGAGATTCTATCACATCCCTTATGGAAATGGAATCCCGAGTCTTCAACAATATGCTTACGAAATAAGCAAGTAAATGCTTCCATAACAAGAGTAAAAAGATAAGGGGATAAAGGACACCCTTGTCGAATTCCTCTCGCGCCTTTAAAAAACCCATACGACTCGCCATTAACAATAACCGAATAAGAAGTAGTAGAAACTACCTCCATAATCCAATGGCGTATAATAGGATGAAACCCCATTGCGTCTAAAACCGCAGACAAGAAACGCCAATCCACCGAGTCATAGGCTTTTTGGATATCCACCTTAAGAGCACACCAGGGCGGGCCATTACTCTTATCATATCCGGATAGCAACTCACCATCCATATGAGACATCTGAAACACTTGAAGTAAATATTCCCTTCCCTTTGACCTTTTCAATCAAATCTAACACCACTTTCTTCACAATCATTGAAATCTTCAAAACTCTGACTTTGAAATTATGAAATTATCCCCCTTCTTGATAATATCAACTTTAGTCTGACTTTGAAACCTTGATATATCTCCCCCTTTTTGATGAATTATGGGAATCAGAATCATCAAAACTTTTTCAAGGTCAACACAGTCTTTGAATAATCTCCCCCAAATCATCTGATAAGCACAGTCTTCATGATTAACAATCCCCCTTGTTGGTAGGATATGAACATTCTTCCCCAACTGATCTGATAACGAGCCGTCAATTCATGAAATGTATTTATCCGAATCTTTTCAAATTCAGAAAAATTATGAGTTGTAACCCTGAATCAACTATGAAACAGTTAGGAATGTCTGTCAGTAACACAAAGATACTGTGTACAACGAATGCACAATGTAAGGAGGTTGAGGTGACGTTCACTCCCCAGGACTTCCATTCAATCATTAAAAAAATACAAGGTATTTTCTATGAATGTTCTGACAGAAAAACATATTTTCTATGTGCTCGTGCTTGTGTTATGAAAGAATTAAGCACAATGATTGCTGTTAAGGCTCAAAATTATGCAAATCATTGAGACAACAATGATTATACATAGACTCAAATGTGCATGAAAAAGCGTCGAAGGTGGGGCAACTTTCCTTCTATTTCAATATCAATATCTTCCGAGTGAAAACCAATATAGTATGTGTTACTTCCCCATAAAATGTGAAACATTCTCTTTTTAAGAAAATAATGAGTAGCTGGTGGGGTGTTTGCAAGAGATGGCATGGGTTCACTGCCTTTTCCAATGATGGTCACCAAAGAATGTGAACCAATCAGATTATGTGGTTGCCCGACTCAGAAAGATTTGGTGCAGAGTTTAATATTCTTTTACTCTGTTCTCACACCCTCTTTCTTTTAATCTTTTAAAGCTCACTTCTAACTAAACTCTCATTTCCATTTTACTCTTCACACACTAACACTCAAATCTTTTGACCCTTCTCCCCTCAATCACTCAAAGAATTACTTCTGGGGCAGGAAACACTTGTTATCGTGAATCCATGGAAGTTCTGTAAGCTCTTACATCGAATCCCATGTATTTTGTCCTAAAAGAATATGATGTTCAAATGATTTTCTTGACATTAAAGCGCAAGAAATCAATGTCAGTATATGTATGCTCATCAAAAAATCAGAATAAAATTTGAGCATTTTAAGCATTTAAGATTTCTCAAAACTTTGTATGAATGAATAATCATGAAATGAATAGAAATGTTTTGAGAATCTGACAATGATTTAAATCAGATCAAAATTCACGAAGAATAATATTTTGGGAAATCAAAGACGTAAGATGTTTATACGAATAAAATATAAACATATTTACAATGATAGCACATATTATGATGAAATGACGTCTGATCTCAAACAATGTAGAGTACAAATGGGATTATTACCATAGAAAGATTAAACTTTTTGATACATGGTAATAACAAAGTCAAAAATATTGTACTGAACCGATGTATGTATGAATACTTGACAGTATATAGACATGACAATTACCCAAGTATTTGTCATTAGAAACACACCGTCATATAAGTATCAAAGTATCCAAGTAAAATTATTTAAAAACACACTTCTCATTTCATGAAAACAATTTAAGAATAGGAAGTGGTTTGAACATTTAAAAAACTTGATTTTCACAAGTGAAAGTTGTTCATCTTTCAACAAGTGTTAAAGATTAAGATACATAAAATATGCCTGTAGGCTCCCCCTAAAATAAATGTTCTCTTTTTAGCTTCCTTGATAAAACATCATATATTCTTTCTCTTAATATCTGTAAAAATTCAAGTTATCAGAAAAATTTAACAATCAAAGTATAACAAACTAATATATCTTCTCCCCCTAAAAGATATGGCAATTAAATTCCATAAACTCCCCCTAAAAAGAAAATTTTCTTGAAAAGATGTAGTCTGAATAAGTATCCTTCAGAAGAAAAACAGTTGAGTTCGGGTTCTAAACAGTAGTATTTAGAAGTCATGATTACATATTCTTCGGTGAGAATAGTAATATTCAATTTTACCACTTAAGAACGGGTCCTGATCTGATATAATCACAAACCATAGTCACTTGAAACATTGAGGAACGGGTCTTGAACTGTTTTATTCAAGAGCCATGGTTCTTTCTCCCCCTTAAACCTTGGATGCCTGCAACACAGATTCAACTTTTGGTACCTATTGGTATTTGGGTCCTGATTTGTTAGCTGCAGTTCTAGTAGGAGAGATAAAATAAGAACCATACCAACTATTTACATAATCTTTGATTACAAAATCATTTGAACCGCAGTAGGAACAACTAACTTTCTTTTGTGCTAACCTGATCAATTGATTGATAGTGTAAACCAGATCAGGTTTGCCAAAAGTTTTGCCTTTATGAGCATTGTTCCTTTTAGCATTAGATACATGATCAAATGATTTATGTTCCTTCTTCTCTTCTGAGGAACCTTTCACTATCCAGATCCACTTTTCATTATCTTTCTGATCTTTCCTTCTCCAAAATCTTTCCTTCTGAGACTTATCCTTCTTGATATTACCTGAACCATCAACATTTTTATCAAATAATAGATTAGAAGGACATATCTGATATTTATATTTAGAAGTAAGATTATCATCTGAATCAAATAAAGGATTATTAGAAACATTTGTAAAACGTGAACTCGAAGTTGTTTTGAATGAGCATTCTGAATTAGCTAGATCATCTCTAGCTGATTGGACATTTGATTCTGGAGTCATTGACTCATTCAGCTTCACCTTGAACATGATCTCTTCAAGTTTTTTATCTTTGATGACAAACTTGTTTCTTTCCTTTGACATCAGATCAAACTTCTTATGCAACTCAGATTTTGCATTCTTCTCCTTCAAGATGTTTGTTGACAACTCAGATAATTTCTTGTTTAGCTTCTCTATCTCAGTCTCAAATACTCTTCTTTCTTCCGCAAAATCTTTTTCAACATTATTTCTCTGTTCAGATATCTCCTTAAATACACCAACATTCTTATGTTCAACAATCTTCTTCTCCTTTTCAAACTTATCTCTCTCCATGATGATTACTTTTTCGAAGTCTGAAACTTGTTGAGAAAGCTTTATGCACTTCAACTCCTTGATTTGTTCTCTTCAAAAGCTTTTCTGGAAAATTCATAAAATTTCTTAGCAAATTATTTTCTTTCTTTTTCCATCTTAACTTCATCTTTAGAAATCTCTTCTTTCAGATCATTTATTTTCTTCTGAAACTCAGTATTATCTCTTTCAACTTTCTTTCTCTTCTTCTCAATCTTCTTCATCTCATCTTGAGCTTTTGTATTGTCTCTATCTTGAGTTTATTTTTCTTTCATCATATTAATCTCAACCTCAAGACTGAAAACTTTATCTTTCAAAGAATCTCTTTCAACAAATATTTGAGAATTCATTTTTCTCAGCCCTTCACAAGTTTCACTTGAGATGTTTGCTCTTCTTCTCAGTTCATCTAGCTCTCTTTGCTTTCATTCCTTCTTGGACCAACTTAAGCTAGAATTAAGACTGTCAGATCTCTTCAGCTTTGCTTGCAGATTCAAAATCTCCTTTTCTTTCGACTCAATAATTCCTGCAAAATTAATCTTTGAGTTAGAGATGCATTATGAGCAAACAAAATCTATCTTTAAATCTTTATCATCTTTCAATCTATTAATTTGAGCAAGAATATATGAATTCTGAATCTTTAAATTCTTGATCTCTGCTTCCATTGCAGGAATCTCTGGCATGTACGCTAAAGCATAGTCTCTTTTTGTTAGAACTGTATTTCCCTTCTCGTCAATATATGTCATCTTGATATCTGCAAAAATATAAGCTTGAAATAATCCTTAACAAGAATCAGAAACCTTGATCACACTCAAAAATATGTACCCCTCCGCAGACTTAGCATGACGGTCCTGCTACCCGGTTAGCGGGTTAGGTCAAGGGGCAATGCCCCTAGAGAAATTTTTTTGACAATTAAATCTCATATTGCAACTTGATATCAAAAAAAAATTAGCTAGATAAGATCGTTAGTCAGAAAATTAGAAAAATCAACAGGAAAAATCACAGAAAATCACTTAAAAGTTATTACAAGTCAAGAATTCGTATGTCTCATAGAATTCGTATAGCACTCACAGCACATAATTCGCATAAAACACAATTCGCATAAGAGAAGGATACAAAATCTTCACTTTTCGCATGAACTCGTGTACGAATTCTGAGCTTTTCGCAGAAGACTAGTGTGCGAATTCTTTGAAATTCGTATAAGACTCAGATGCGAATTCCTTGAAATTCGTATGTCTCTCATATGCGAATTCTACACAATTCGTATGTGTCTCTTGTGCGAATCCTTAGCTTTTTGTACACTACCTTATGCGAATTCTTCAACCCTGCGAATTCTATCCTTAACATTTTTTTATTCTCAGTGATGTGCGAATTCTTTCAGTTCTGTGAGTTCATCGTGCGAGTTCTTCAAAACTTCGTGCGAATTCTTGGAACCTTAAACTTTTTTCACCAAAATCAACTGATTTCCACCCAACACTCAATATTTGGCTCATAAAATTTGCAGTCTTGATCAGTTTATCATCGCGAACAACCCTGTGGAGTAAATTTCGCTAATAACAAACATAGATGTAGAAATCGAATCTTGACAGTCCATGATGAAAAACTTTGTAAACCAGGAAGATTGATCAAATTTGTCCAGTCTGTTGGTCAAATTGATTTCAAACCATAATAAGAAATGTTCCACTACAATGCACGATTACAGTGAACTCAAATTTACATCAAAATAACCACTAAATCAAAACTTTGATTTCAATGTAACAATGACGATGAACAGTGACTTTTCTTGAAAAAGAAATCGATTTTTCTTATTAGTTTGATCTAGCTCTGATACCAAATGTGATCCCAATTACTAGCATATGTTTTAACACATCAGATTAAGAACACAATCTTATTAACCAAATCAAACAATTACAATAGTCATAGATCTAACAGATAGTCACAGATCTCACGTTGTGTGTGTTTCTCAAGGTGTGCGAATCTTACCACTCTGTTGAATTCGTATCTACATATCTAACAAAGAACCTTGCTATTTATACATAGTCAATATGACCTATAGCAAGTCAACTCTTTTAACCCAAATACAAAACACATCAAACACTTTCTAACAATTACATTTTAGACCCTCTATTTAATCTTGAATACAATTCAAGTCTAACAGAATTCTTGCCTTCAAACTTTAAAATCCAACATTTCGCATAACAGACTTCTGCGAATTCTTGCTTTTCGTATTCAAAAGTATACGAATTCCACACTTCAAAGATTTTTCAATAAAATTTATGTGAATTCCTCTACTTTTTGCACAATACAGTTATACGATTTCCATACTTAATGATTTTAAAAAGAATTTAAACGAATTCTTTCAACGATCTTAAGGTCCTGCGAGTTCTTCGTACGAAAAGTACGGATCTTGCGAGTTCTTGAGTTATAGGCCTAAAAATTCGAATCTAGTCCAAAAAATGATCAATTCCTTCGATTCAGAGGTTGTAACTTCACAAAGATGAACAAATTAATACGAAGATCAATTCAATTCAATATCACAATCAATTTCACAATCAAATACACAAAACTCGATCAAACAGTAACTACGAACATCGTTCAAACTTAACAACCAAAAATCACAAATTGACTATCAAAAATAATTTTTCTGTGAAATTTAACCACACAAAGTTCTTCTAAACCATTTTTCGATCATAATCCAATCAAAAGATTTTCCAAAAACACATTTTCACACGAAAATTTACTCAAGAAACTCAAGAAACTGAATACGAACTCGTTTTTCTCAAAATGTCGAATATGTGCTCTGATACCAAATGTGATCCCAAATTACTAGCATGCAATTAACACATATTATCAAACAAACATTTATTCAATCCATATGATTACAATATAGTCACAAGTCTCAGTGTCACAAATCTCACTTGTATCTTATGCGAACTCTATCTGTGTTCGCTCTGAATGTACGACTTGTGTTTTCTGAATTCAACGTATCTACAAGATTATAAAAACCCTACTATTTATACTAAGTCAACCTTAGTTGACTTTACAACTCAAACCCTCAAACTATACAACATTTACAGAAATGACCCACTATTTTAATCTTGAATACAATTCTAATCTAACAGTTATTGTTCATCCAAGAACTCGCAAGCCTCTATATGCGAGTTGTGATAATTTGTAAAGTGATTTTCATGCTAAGTGAGAAACTCGCATAGCAAAGCATACGAGAAGCTAGAACTCGCAAGACGTGGTGTACGACGAGTAAAGAATTCACACATCATTGTATGCGAAAATTGAAGAACTCGAACACTATTGTATGCGAATAGTAAGAACTCGTACACCATTGTATGCGAAAAGTGAAAAACTCACACGTCAAAGCCTGCGACAAGTCGAAACTCGCACGTTGAGTTATATGAATTCCTCTCTACGACAAGTTTGTTGTTGTTTTTGCGACTAAGTGTAGAACTCGCATACCATTGTTTGCGAATTCTATACTTCGAATTTTTTTTACAAATATTCAATTTTTCAAGATTAACCAAAATTTGACTTCAGTTTGAATTTTTCGGAACAATCAATTTCAAGCATACTGATCAAGATGACTACTTCTGATAGAAATGGGAATACTATCTTATCAAGGAGAGATTGCGCTATAGCATATATGCCTGAGATACCGGCAATAAAAGTAGAACTAGATAAATTGAAGATTCAGAATTCAAGTCTTCTAGATCAGATCAAGGAGTTGAAAGCTAAATTTGTAATTTTTGAGAACTTTTGAATGGGTAAATTGCATTAATGATTCTAAATCTGATCTTGCAGGTATTATCGAGACAAAAGAGAGAGAGAGAGAGAGAGATAACTACTCTTCAAAGCAAATTGAAGACAACTAAAAAGAATTCAACAGAGCTGAGAGCTGAATCAGTTGATCTTCAAAACAAGTTAAAGACATTTAAAGAGAAAATATACGCACTTGAAATTACAAATGCTGATCTGAAGAAGGTTGAAGAGAAAATAAAATTATTGGAAAGACAAAATACTGATTTGAAAAAGAAGATTTTGGAATTGGAAACTCAAATTGTCAAATACATGAATGAAGCCTCTGTTAAGAAAAATGAAGAGTTAGCCAAAGGCTTAGAATCTGCAAATATTAAGCTACAGAAGAAGATATCAGTCTTGGAAAAGCAGGTTTCTAAAGAAAGAGAAGATTTTGAAAAAGAAAGAAAAACTTTTGCTCAAAAGTTTTCTGAGTTTTCGAAAAAGTCTTTTGAAGAGAAGAAATTTGTTGAGCTCAAGTGTTCGAAACTTTCTCAACAAGTAACAAATTTTGAGAAAGTGATTATCATGGAAAGAGATAGATTTGAAAAAGAAAAGAAGAAAACTGAGCAAAAGAATGTTGGAATATTTAAAGAAATATCTGATCAGAGAAAATCTATGGAGAAAGATTTTGAAGAGGAAAGAAAAATGTTTGAGGCTGAAATTAATAAGCTTACAAGGAAATTATCTGAGCTATCAACTAATGTTCTGAAGGAGAAGAATGCGAAGTATGAATTGCATAAGAAATTTGATCTATTATCTAAAGAAAGAATCAATTTGTCTTCTAAGATCACAAAACTTGAAGGGATTATATTCAAGGTGGCTTTGAGAGCACAAAGAAGTCCAGATACAATTGCTCAATCACCCATGAATGATTCAGCTGCATTGAATGTTCATTCAAAACAACTTCAAGTTCACATTTTGCAAATGTTTCTAATAATCCATTGTTTGATAATTTAGATGATAATAGTTCTAAACATAAAGATTAGATTCGTCCTACTAACCTTTTCTATGTCAAATCTATTGATGGTTCAGTAAATTTTAGAAAGCACAATTCTCAACAAAAGATGGTCTGGAGAGTTAAAGGTGCTTCTGATGAAAAGAAGATTGATAAATCATCTGCATCCACATCAAACGCCAAAAAGAACAATGCACATAAAAGTAAATCTTTTGGCAAACCTGATACGAAATATTTTGTTAATTACTGGTATGGCTCATACTGTGGCTCAAAAGAAGATATGTTGTTCTTACCGTGGAGCGAATGATTTTGTAAGTAAATATTTTGTTAATTACTAGTATGGCTCATACTATATTACTCCCAAAAGAATTGCAATTAACAAATATGTACCCAAATACCAGTGGGTACTAAAAGCAACTCAATCTATTTTACAGGCACCACAAGTAAAGGGGGAGTAAGAGCATAGACTTCTGGGTAAATCAACTTAGGACTCGGACTTCAAAGTCAAACAGATAGACTTCTAAACACATTAGTTTAGGACTCGTACTTTAATGTCAAAGAATTATGGATTCTAAACATAACAGTTTAGAACCTATACTTTAAACAAGAGTTTGTTCAGATAAGGATATTTTGCAAATATCAAGGGGGAGCTTATCTGAATGTAACTCAGATTATCATGATTTGAGGGGGAGTTTTAATTGTTTGTAAGTAGCTTTTGATCTAGATCTCTGATTATTTGAAAGAAGAACAACTTTCGAGCATGAAAAATGTTTTCTTAAATATTCAAACCACTTCTTTATTCTCAACCAGATTTTAAGAATTTAGAAGTGTGATTTAAATGTTTTCATGTCAATCTTGGATTACACTATTATTTATGACCGTGTGTTTCCAAATATCAATACTTGTGTATTATCTTGTATATATACTGTCAAGTATTCATACACATCGGTACAACTTCATTTTGACTTTGTTATTACTATGTCTCAAACGAAACAATTTTTCGATTGTAATACCCTCGTTTGCTTTCAATGTTGATTGAGCATCATACATCATTTCAATATTGTTTATATTCGTTCATATAAACAAACTATCAAATTCTTTGATACCCCAACCATTTCATGTCCATACTCATGATATTTGATCTGATTGATACATTGTCAGATTCTCAAAACACTTCTCTTGATTTCATTTCATTCATTCAATATCATTGTTTCGAGAGATCTTCAAAGTTCAAATGCTCAAATTTCATTCATATCTTTGATGAGCATACATTTATATGACAATGATAACATGTGCTTTATTTGTTCAAGCTAAACTGTTGAACATCACATCTTTTTAGGGTATATTTACAGGGGATCAGTGTGAGAGCTTAAACATAACTTCCATGGATTCACGCCAACCTGTGTTTCTACCCCGGAAGTTATCCTAGAGTGATTGAGGGGTAAGGGGTCAAAATAAAAGAGTAGGGGAGATAACTCATCCGGTTGAGTCTCATTGTGCTGAGTGGTAAAATGGAAAAGAGAGACTGGTTAGAAGTGAGCTTAAATGTTAAAAAGAAAGAGGGTGTGAGATCAGAGTCAAAAGAATATGAATACTCTACACCAACTTATTTCTGAGTCGGGCATCCACATCTTCTGATTGGTTCACATTCTTTGGTGACCATCATTGAAATATGCACTAGCCCATGCCAACTCTTGCAATTACCCCACCAACCACTCATTTCTTTCTTAACAAAGAAATGTTTCATTTTCTTTGGGGACGAAGTATATCTGCTATCTAATCTTCACTTGGAAGATTTAGATATTGAAAAAGAAGGAAAGTTGCCCCCACCTTCGCACCTCTTTCATGCACATTGAGTCCATGGACAACTTGTTGTCTCAACAGTTTACACAATTTGAGCCTGATAAAGCCTAAGTAGCTTCAATCATTTCTACACTTGCACGTACACACAAGGAATATGTTTTCTTGTCATAACATTCATAGAAAATTCCTTTGTCGTTTTTCAATGATTGAATGGAAGCCCTGGGGGAGTGAACATCACAAAAGCTCATTTCTAATGTACATCCATTGTACAAAGTGGCTTCGTGCTACTTACATGCATTTTAACTGTATCATTTGTTGATTCAGGTTTACAACTCTTATTATATCTGAATTTGAAAAGATTCGGGTATATACATTTTATGAATTGACGGATACTCCGATCAAAAGGGCGGAGATTGTCATTTTATCATAAAGGGGGAGATTAATGTTCAAATACAGTGATGACTTGAAAAAGTTTTGATGATTTTGCTGCTCACAACTCATCAAAAAGAGGGAGATAATCTGGATTTTTCAAGTCAAATGAATACTTTCAAGAGATATTTCAAGCGATATTCTGAAAAGGAGATGTAATCATGAAAAAGGGAAGTTTAAAAATATTCAAAGAAAGAATATTTGTGAAAGACAAGAAGATCGAGAATACATGTCAAAGTTTTACAGAGATGATTCGAGAAAGTTTGTTTTTTCAAAGACTGTTCAGAGATCAAAGACAGAAGTTTCAAGCCATCCAAAGATCCCTTAAAGATGCAAAGTTTAAAGATGTTAAAGATTTCATGTTCAAGAATTGATGACTTTTCAAAGCACAAGAGAATGACTTTTCAAAGACAAAGTGGAAGACTTTTCAAGTGTATCTGAAGATTCTTTTAAAGCTGAATGTTTGAAGATAGTCAAAGCTTCAAAGTTTAAAGCCTTCAAAGTTAAAGTTTTGAAGAATCAAGAGCTGAAAACTGCTGTCAAAATTTTTTAAATCTTGAATACAAAGGGGGAGATTGTTAGGGTATTATTGTGTTGATCCCAAGTTGTGTTCTATTCAAGAGATTATATAAACCCCTAAACTACACAAATTAGAGTAATATGAGTGCAAAAGAGATTTATGATGTAGTAAAGAGGTATGGTTTGTTAGTAAACACACAAATGTTCAACAAAGCATTCAATAAACAAGTATGCAATTATCACTCAATCGAATGCTTCATTGATATAATAAATACACCAAGAACATGCACAAGTGTGTGCTAATATGCTTAAAGGATAATCTGGATATTACAAATTGCTCTCAATAGTGTGTGCTCGCACTTTTCAAGGGAAGGTTGTGCTCCCATAATATACAAGGAGGGGCGCACACCATAGTACAAGACAAAGGCTGACATTCCTCAAAAGGAATGCCACCTGGAAAGTAAAACAACGTGGGACACGCACAAATGATCCTTAGAATCTTCGTACAGCAGGCCCACGTGTTCTGCACGTGGCCTTGTCTTGACACTTGAAACTGAAATCTTTAAGACTTCCATCTTCAGAGGTTTGCCACCACAGAGGCTCTGTGAGTGATCACAGAGGTTTTGCAGTCTGAGAGTGATATTCAGGTTATGAACTTCTCGGGTAGATGGTTTTCAAAGCTTCTGAGCTTGTATCTTCTATGGTGCACTTAGTGTAAGAACCGTCTTCGGAAGCTTCAATACTTAGCCTATTTTTCAATACTTCTATACATTGATTTGGAGCTAACAATCTCCCCTAAGTATTGAAAATAAAGAATTGGAATGTAGAGTGTATGGCTAAGTTAGAAAGCTAAGAGGTGAAAGGAACTCAACCTCTGAAGACAAATTTTCATTCAAAATAAAGAAACGCCAGAAGGCAAGTACATGAACTTTAAATTACATTGAATGAAAATCTAAACTATTACAAGGATTACTGAGGAAAAAAATTTATTGGATTGGTAAAGATTTCGGCTAAGGTCTTCCTCATCGATAAAATGAGCTCCCTATACTTTATCTAAGCATCAATCAACTTTATCATCTTCTCTGGAGGTCCTTCTTGCACAGTTTCAGTTCCCCTTTTCCTTAGAATCATGTACTTAATCTTCAACAGAGTGTTATTCGAATATTTGTGACTTTGAGTGGGCTTGAATATCTTCTTGCATCCATCATCGTCTCTGTAGACAAATCCAAATTCAGGCTCTGTGATTAGTGAGTTTGATGGTATTTCATCGATTCCAAGGAATTGGTCATCTGGTATAGTGATCGATAGCTTTTCAACCCCGAGCTGCAGATCCACCTCGAAGTCCATCTTTCTATGATATCTGACATGTTCGCGCATCACCTCCTTGATCCTCCCATTTGCAATCATATACTACTTTCTCTTTTCCAAACGTTGCTCTGCGAATGCGTGTAGTTGTGGAAGATCATAAGCGCAGAGGTTCTTTAAGTCAGCATTTGAGAACTCGTACTTCTTATCATCTTTCCTCTAAACTAAGTATTTGGCATACATTATAGTTTTGTTTGCAAAGGAGTGCAGAGATATCCTCAGAACTTGCTTAATGTCGAACTCGGAGAATACTAGGTTCCTTTCTTGCACAGAGTTTTCAAACCTTCTTCTGACATCCTCTCTTATTAGAGGATGCATGTTCGGTTCGATGAAAACAACTTCGGGTTCTATGCTATAAAGGTAAGTGTGAATATTTTCATAAAATTTCAGTTCTTTCGGTGGTGGCCTTGGGATTGGGATCCTCATAGCGTCCATCGATTGAACGATTTGTTTCACTCTATCCTCCTTGAATTTTTTTCAGAAGTACCAGCTTCAGAGAGTGTCTTTTGTTCTTTTGTCATAGAAGGTATCTTTGGCGTGCTCTACGAATGGATCTCTACGACTTCTTCTCTGGCATTTACTGAATCAAGGCTTGAGTACTATAATTTAGGAATGGATGCAGTGGGCATTAGCTCAAGACTTGATGGTTCAACAAATTTCACAAGCCCTTCAGCTATTTCTTCAGAACCAACACCGACCCTTGTCTTCTATGGTTTTGTAGAGGTGATTGATTGAGATATGACAGTTATTGCTTCAGCTTCCTTGTTCTTTCCCTTGGAGGCACAAGAATTGTATCTTTGAGTTTTGTGGGCCTCTGAGGTTTCCTTCTGTAAGGATACGACCCGAAGAGGAGTGGCAGCTATTGGCGCACAGATTGTGGTCGTCGTAGCCTTCTCCCCCTCATGATGCCTAAGGCCAGAGGCATCAGGGTCCTGGTCATCATGCTTGGCCCTCTTTTGATCTACCTTTGCTTGGAAAGAAACAGGTTCCTTCCATCGCTTTATTTTGCAGAAATTGGTCTCGGCATGATGAGTAGTTTTCTTCATCAAATCCTCTACAGGCGTAGGAGAGCTTGTTGACCTCGTAATTAGATTTGATCTTTAATGAGGCCACGATCTTTTTCAGCTCTGTTGCAACGGATTTTCCCTCTTTGGCAATGTTAGAGCCGGTCAGGTTCATGTTGTTCAGAAGTATCTATCCTATGGTTTCAAGCTCTTTCTTGGTTGCCAAATTGTTGAGATTTGTTGCAGTGGGTGGTGGTTGTGCAGAAGATGAAGTTGTGGTTTGTACTGGGACCATGACACTACGAGTCATGTCCTTAATTTCTTCCTTCAACTTGGCAAGATCGTTCACCCCAGAGGCTGTAACTTCTGCGACGAACTTTCCCATTTCTTCCATTGCAATATGACCAACATCTTTGATGGCGTCGGTTTGGATGTTTATGGATTTTGCATAGTCATTGAAGTCGTCCTTTGTAGCATTCGATGCAGTGGCCTCCATTAACTTTTTTATGTCTATAGAGTTCTACTCCGATATTATCCTCAATTCTGGCAGAGCTTCTATATTGGCCCTCAGAGCCTTTGCGACATGATTTGGATTTTCGGGTGCAAGGGGAGCAGGGATAGAGCTTTTCAACTCTTCCAGTTTTTGGAGCACAGAGTCAGCAAAGGTAAAACTCATCCTTTGTGACATAAGTGTCCAGGGTAACCTCTGGACCAACACATGGTCCAGATTGTGCCAATGAGTTTTTGGCACCTTCAGAGCATGTGTTGACGATGAGCTCTGGAGGATTTCCCTTTAATCCTCGAAGTTCCTTTGAAGAATCTTATATAAAGGTTCTGTCAACAAGTCTCTTGTGGAAAGATTCAGAGTCTCTCCTAAGGTCCTTGTTGAGTGTACTCTGTGGATGTTCTAGATCCAAAGAGTTGGTGTTTGTTCTCACTACCACCTCTGAAGTGGTTTGGTGTTCACTCATAAGTGCATCAGAGGCAACACATGCGTCTGCAGAGTTAAGTATCGTGTCCTGGGGCAATGGAACACTTTTGTCTGCACCTCCTACCTTTTGATAGGATGGGGTGGCTTTGGGATCCTCGGTTGTGAATGGTACAGAGGAGGAAGGAATATCCTCTGTCCGGTTCGGCAGGTTAAGGTTCGGACTGTGCGGTCTTTCTTTAATACCTTGTTGCACTATAACTATAGAGGTAGACATGTGGGTTGCACAGGGAGTTGGTTGAGGTTGTGTGCACAAGGCATATTTTTCTTCTATAATCTTCTCCTTCGATTTTTCTCCGCTCTTACCCTCTCCCTCCTCGTCACTACTCGGAAGCCCTGTGAGGTCCTACATTTTCATTTCCACAGTTTCTCCAATATCCATAGATTATTGTTTCAACACCTCTTTAACTCCAAATATTCAACCATTCATGATTCAATTATGATAAAAAAGATGAGTATGGGAAGGAGATACATTTATTCACTGTAAATTAATGATTCAATTATGATGAACAATCTACCCAGTTAGCGGGTGGGGTCAAGGGGCAGCGCCCCTAGAGAATTTTTTTCTGACATATTGAATGTATGCTTGAAATGATCGTTCCCAAAATAGTCAGATAAAAATTTTACTTGAAAACCACACTTTAAAAACACTTGAAAATTTTTCTAAGCCAGAAACTCGCAGATCACATAAACTCGCAAATCACTGTGGAATGCACTTCACTTCGCGCAAAAAATGGTGTGCATGTTTCAGGTTCTCGCATAACACTACATGTGTGTTTCTCGGTTCACGCAAATAATAGTGTGCGCGTTTTTGTTTCTCGCAAAGAACCACGTGTGCGTTCTTGAGGGTGCGCGTTAAATACTTAAAAAGTTTTTGACACTTTAAGTTCGTGCAGAATGAATTCTCGCAAACCACAAGAACTCGCAGATTACTATGGCAATCACTTCGCGCATGTAAGCTCGTGCGCGTTTCCACTTTACGCATACAACTACGTGCGTGTTCTTCGTTGCTTTGCGCGTTTAGTGACGTGCGTGCTTAATATTCCCAGATTTATCAAGTTCTAATCAGTCTTAATCAATTAACAACAACAACAACAAGATTTTTAACACTTAACCTGTTATCAATTGATTACAAGAGTTTGTTTACAGTGAACTTTCTCTCTCTCAGATACTTTCTCTCTCTACAAACTTAGAGCGTACAATACAATGACTTCTGGTCTCAAGCTTACCACACAACCTAGACATATATCTATTAAAGAGAAAACAAAATACACGCTTACAAACTAAACAAACACAATATTTTAACTTTGAGTTTATTAGATTTGACTTTGACTTTGCTTGAGAATTGACTTTTGAGCTTTGACTTGGCTTGACTTTCAGCTTCAGACTTCTTGATCTTGCATCCAACAAATTTGTGCTCTAACAATCTCCCCCTTTGGATCAAGATCATCTCTAAAAGATTTTGCAATTCAATCTCCTCCTTTAAGCTCAAAAATTACAATCACCCCTTTTATGTAATTTTAGCAAAATAGACATTGAAGCTCAATCTACTCTTTATGCTCGAAATAATCTACAAACTTTATGTAATCTTCCAAAGTCTGTCTTCAAAAGTATTAACAATCTCCCCCAAAATACGATAAAAATCTCTTTTTGACACTTGGAAAGAAATTATCTTAAGAACTTGCTAAGTTTGCTTCAGTAAATTATCTTAAAAGAAAATTTCAGTAAAATCTGCTTTCTTTCGGAATTCTTTGAACTTTCACTTTCAGCTTTCAACAGTCTTCAACAATCTTTCATCAAATTGACATAGATCTCTCTTTTCAACTCCATACTTTCTTTATCAAACCACATTTTTTGAATATCTCTCCCCCTTTTTGATGAAAGAAGCATTAAATCATCAAAACTCTTCACAAGAAATGTCTCTGAAATCTGATCTGACCACTGATCTTTTAACACTGAGCCTCTAACCATCCATCGATCCAAAAAGATATTTATCCGAATATTTGCAAATTCATAGAAAATATGAGTCTAACACCTGAATCAACAAATCAATCAGTTAAAATGCCTGTCAGTAACACGAAGTCACTTTGTGTAACGAATACATAATGGAAAGGAGCTTTTGTGATGTTCACTCCCCCAGGTCTTCCATTCAATCATTGAAACACCACAGAGAAATTTCTATGAACGTTATGATAAGAAAACATATTCCTTGTGTGTCCGTGCAAGTGTTTGAAAGAATTAAGCACTTGATGATTGCTTTTAAGTCTCAAAATTGTGTAAACCATTGAGACAACAACAGTTAAACACAGACTTGATTGTGCATGATCGAAGTGCGAAGGTGGGGCATACTTCCTTCTTTTTCAATATGCAGATTTTCCCAATGAAAACCAGAAAACATATGTGTTGCGTCCCCTTGAAATATGAAACCTTTTCTTGTTAAGAAGAAAATGAGTAGCTGGTGGGGTTTTTATCAAGAGTGGGCATGGGATAGTTGCTTGTTTCAATAATGTTCACGAAGAATTGTGAAACACTAGTAATGTGGTTGCCCGACTCAGAAAAAGTTGGTGTAGAGTTTGATATTCTTTTACTCTGTTCTCACACCCTCTTTCTTTTAATCATTGAGCTCACTTCTAACCAAACTCTCTTTTACATTTTACATCATCGCTCAACCCACACTCAGTATTTTGACTCCTCACTCTTCGATCACTAAAGGATTAACTTCTTGGGTAGGAAACACTGGTTAACGCGAATCCATAGAAGTTTCATTTAATCTCACAAAATGAACCCATGTTATTTTCCTAAAAGATCAAGTTGCTCATAATGATTTAACTTTGCAATTAAAGCACATATATATACAAGTCAGATGTTTGTATGCTCACAGATATAATCATGAAGATTTTAGCATTTTAAACATTGAAGACTTTTCAAAACAAGTTTATTGAATGAATGAAATGAATACAAGAAACTTGTTTGAAAATCTGACTTTGTATGAAAAAGATCATCAAAATCGGAATGATATATCTATTAAGGCTTAGGTCAGCAAAAACTGGATTTGGTCTATACGAAACAATATATAGACATTCTTGAAAGAAGTGTTTCGAAATGAATTCACACTCAAACATTGAATATCAAGCGAAATGTATCACCATCGAAAAATTTGTTCAATTTGAGACATGGTGATAACATACTCAACAAAATATTAAACCGGTGTCTGTGAATACTTGAAAGTATATGGAAAAGATAATACACAAGTATTAATCTTTGGAAACACATGGTTTGTATATCATGAAAGCACAAATAATGATGAAAACATTTACAAATCACACTTCTCTATTCATGAAATCATTTAAGAATCAGAAGTGATTTAAACATTTAAAAGCATGTTTTCATACCTGAAAATTGTCCTTCTTTCAGATACTTATGAGATTAAGAGTAGAAAGAAACCTTTCCATTCAGTCTTAAATCTCATGAAGTCAGCTCTAAGTCATAACAGATATGATCGTTTAAGCTTCCTCTCAAATATGCAAAAGTCACAAAGTCCGTCAACGTGCAAAGCTTTATTCGCAACATTTATTGAAAAGTAAATGACATAAAGTAGTAAAACATTTATAGTACGAGTTCTGATCAGAAGTAATCAGAAATCATAATCCATACTCCTTGTCTTTTACTCCCCCTGCATTTATTCATCAGAAAAATTTATCAGTGATAAACATATGCAATAATATGAACCCCCCCCTCAAATGAATGTAGATCATCTAAGCATCTTCTCACTCTCCCCCTGAAATTATGAACAAACTTTAAAGTGCAAATATCTTTCAGATTAAAAATAAAGAAATTAAGAAAGTTAACAATAACAAAAACTTTAATAGATAATCACCGATTATGTCTTGAGATTTAACATACCAAGTTTAGAAACGAGAAAATTAAGTCTCTTTTCGTCGAGAGGCTTGGTAAATAAATCTGCAAGTTGGTAATCAGTGTTTACAAAATAAAGTTCTATTGTACCTTTTTCAACATTATCTTTAATGAAGTGATATCGTACATCGATGTGTTTGGTCTTTGTATGCTGCACAGGATTTGCAGATATTGCAATGGCACTCTTAGAGTCACAGTATATCGGAATCTTGTCAAATTTGAAGCCATAATCTCGTAGTTGCATCCTCATCCACAACACTTGAGAGCAGCAACTTGCAACAGCAACATACTCTGCCTCGGCCGTTGATGTGAAACACACAGTTGTTTCTTTGATGCCCAACTTACGAGTTTATCGCCTAGAAACTGTATATGTCCCAATGTACTCTTCCTATCCAACATACAACCTGCATGATCTGCATCTGAGTAGGTTGTCAGTTCGAAACTTGTATCCTTAGGATACCATAGACCAAGATCTGCAGTGCCTTTCAGATATCTAAAGATCCTTTTGACCGCAGACATGTGATTCTTTTGGATAAGCCTGATATCTTGCACATAGACATGTAGAAAACATAATATATGGCCTACTAGAAGTTAAATACATCAAAGAACCAATCATTCCTCGATAAGTTGTAACATCAACAGCTTTTCCAAAAGGATCAGTGCCAATCTTAGATCCTGGTGCCATTGGGGTTTCGATAGGTGTACAATTTTCCTTTTTTAATTTTCTAGAATGTCGAAAATGTACTTCGACTGATTTATAAAAATCCCCGATGAAAATTGTTTGACTTGTAGTCTGAGAAAGAAATTCATCTCTCCCATCATACTCATCTGAAATCTAGATACCATGAGGTTAGAAAAATTCTTACAGTATTTTCGATTTGTTGAGCCAAATACGATGTCATCCACATATATCTGAATTAATATGATATCGGCTTTTTCCTTTTTAATAAACAAAGTATTATCGATCTTACATTTCGTGAAGCCCAACTTGACTATGAATTTAGATAAAACTTCATACAAGGCGTGAGGGGTTGCTTCAGACCGTAAAGTGCTTTGTCGAGAATGTAGACGTGATGCGGTTTCTCTTCATTGACATAGACTTCCTCCTTTAGAATGCCATTCAGAAAGGCTATCTTCACGTCTATCTGGTAGACGGTGAAGTTCTTATGGGCAACATATGCAAGAAACATTCTGATCGCTTCGATGCGTGCCACTGGAGCGTAAGTCTCATCATAATCAATGCCTTCCTCTTACCGGTATCCCTTAGTGACAAGTCTTGCTTTGTTTCTGATTACGATACCATCTTCATCCTTTTTGTTTTTGAATACCCATTTTGTACCAATTATAGATTTTCCTTCTGGTCTTTGTACTAGTCTCCAGACTTTAAGTGCTTCGAATTGGTTCAACTCCTCTTGCATCACATTCACCCAATTCGAGTCAGCTAGAGCTTCTGGTATGCGAGTTGGCTCTACCTTAATCAGGTATGAGTCATGCATACACATGTTTAATGTAGCAGACCTAGTTTGCACCGATTTTGATGGATCTCCAATGATATGGCTTATCGAATGCTCTTTGGTCCACCTATGTTCATGAGGAAGTGGATTTGATGTTGTTGGATCATAAATTGTATTCAAGATTAAAGTTAAAGTTAAGGGTTTAAATTGCAATTGTGTTAAAGTTAATTAGAGGGTCTAATTTGTAATAAGTTAATAGTTATTAGTAGTTGGGCCCAAGCCCATTAGGCTTATACGCCTAAGTATAAGTAGTTTTGATTAATTATGTTTTTAGGTTAATCCTCAATATTACTTTCATAATTGTTAAGAGGAGGCCGTACGAATTCTCTGTAATCCCAAGCCTAAGGTACCAAGAACACACACTGGTTTTCATTGATTAATCAAGTGATCGTGGTATGTTATTCTGATCTGTTTATCTCTTGATCTTTATTGTGTGTGATTGTTTATCAACTAGAATACCAGGTTTAACAAGTGGTATCAGAGCCTAAAGAATCAAGTTTTTTTTTGGATTTCACTGTTCATCGATTTTACTGTGTGAATATCGATTTCTTGAATTAATGGGTCTTCATGCATAAAATTGAGTTGATTAGATGCGTGTTATGGTATTGAAAGACATCTGATAGTTTAATTGCACTTGAATTCATTAATCGATCTGCTTTTTATGATTTTTTGAATCTGGGCTCATAAGTTTATCGACCACTGTGTTCATCAAATTGAAGCATGAAAGTTGATTTTAATCTTTGATTTTGATTGTGTCTCGATCGATATATGTTTATGGTCACAAAAGTATGTTTCTTGCATTGAATTTGAGTTTCCTTGTGGGTTTCTTGATTGACATTTGTGTTCTGGGTCGAAAACATCAAGAACACATCGGTCGATATTCAAGTTTGGACACCGGTCGACCTTAATCGCGCAAATCTTTATTTTGCGCCACACATTGATCCGGTCGACTTCGGTCACACGACCCCGGTCAATACCGGTCGGGAACATCCCGGTCAGACCATACTGGTCACCCCATACCGGTTCACACCGGTCGCACCATACAACCATACCTGTCGGTACCTCCTCACCGGTCGTAAATCCTGTCCCGGTCGAACACAGGTCCGGTCAAGCAAGACACCGGTCGAGTTAAACACCGGTCAGTTTCTTTTGCGCCACTGCTTACTCGCGCAAAACTCTCCTTTGCGCCAACAGTTATTCGCGCAATTCCAATTTTGCGCCACCTGCGGTTCGCGCAAACCTCACTTTGCGCTACCCATTACTCGCACAAATCTCACTTTTGCGCTACCCTTTGCTCGCGCAAAACTCCAGAACTCGCCCAAACTGTCTTTTGCACCAGATTCTTTTGCGACATATTTTCTCAGTTTCATTCTTTCAGCATTTAATTGAGTTTATATATATATAGGTATACTGTTTGCGATATCTGCATTTAAATTATTTTTGGAAATTTATTTTTCTGAAATTTTTTTAGTGTAGTTTTAATCCTATACTTGATTCTAACGATCTCATCTAGTTGATTGTTTTGGTACAGACAAATTTGATTTCTAACCATACAGCTAAGATGTCGAACCAACTTCTCTCAATGGGCTCTCAGTCCAAACCTCCTGTCCTCATGGCTAATATCAGCAATGGAAGAAGAGAATGATCCAGTTTCTGAATCACAAGAACAGAGAATACATGGAGTCAATCACCTCTGGTCCAGTAAATCCAATGATCAGAGTACAGGGTCAAGCTGCAACTGACACCTCTCCTGAAATCGCTGACAGATTTGTTCCTAAACCGTATGAGTTTTTCACTGATAAAGAAAAAAATTTGTACAAGATAGATGAAGAAGCTCTCATTTACCTGACAATGGCCATCCCAAATGACATCTACAATTGGGTAGACAGTCGGGATTCATCTAAAGAAATCTGGGATGAGTTAGCAAGAAATTTTGAGGGAAGTGAAGCTTCAATTCAGGCAAAGCATAATCTGTGCATTAATGCTTATGAAGGATTTCATGCAAAAGAAGGAGAGTCGCTGCTAGATACCTACAACAGATATAACATCATTCTCAATGACTTGCGGAGGAACAACATCTCTAAATCCACTTCTGAGATAAATTACAAGTTCATCAAGAACCTGAATCCTGAGTGGAAGAACTTTGCCATCAAACTCCAGATGTCAAAGAACATGGCTCAAGAAAACGTCACTGATATCTTCTCTACTTTTTCTCAGCATGAGGATGAAGTGAGATCTATTAATAATGAGTCCAATAATCTGAAGGAATTCGTGGCTATCATAGCTGGCAAAGGAAAGAGTTCAGTTCCTATATCCTCTGCAAGGTCAAAGAAAAAAGTGTCTAAAACTCTGGTTACTAAGGTTACTAAGTCCGAATCTGATTCAAGTGATGAAGAACTAGAGATTGATTCTGATCCGGATATACATAAGTTCTCTAAGGACTTGGATCTAATTACTCGACGATTCAAGAAGAGCTTTGGAAAGAAGAAATTCTACTCAAAGCCAAAGTATGATGGATACAAGAAAGAGAAGTATGAAATGCGATACAAGCCAAGGTATGGAAGAAGAGAGGAAAGACGAGAAGAAAGGAAAGATGACAGAAGAGAAGAAAGAGAGAGGAGAAGAAAGAAAGGATGAACCAGAAAGATGCTACAACTGTGGCAAATTTGGGCACTTCTCCAGAGACTTCAAATTCAAGAAGGTAAAGAACTCAGAATATTATGCAAGGAAGTCAGTCATTGCCAAGAAAGCTGAAGAAGGAAAAGTGCTGATGGCTGAAGAAGAAAACTGGTTGTTCTAAAGTACTGATGAAGAGGAGCAGGCACACTTCACCCAAGTTTCCTACATGGCAAAACTGGATGGTGACGATGAAGCTTCTAAGGAACATACCGAAGATGCAAACACTGAGGTAAGTGATAATTCTGAATTTATTAAATCTTTGATGGCCTAAATACATAATATGAAAGATGAATTTGCTTTACTGAAAGGTAAACTTAGCTCTGCACATCAAAATATTTTGATTTTTCGTGATGAAAATGCTTTGCTAAAAGTTGTTGTGGAAGAAAAAGAAAAAGAAAAGGATGGTTTAAAAGTTGAGAAAGAATCTTTAAAACGGAAAATATCTAGTTTAGAAAAGGATCTTGTAAATCTCAATGCTGAAAAGGGTGAGTATAAAATTAAGTTTGAAGTTTGTTTTCAAGAAAGAAATGAACCCTTCACCAAAATCAAGCAATTGGATGATATTAACATGAAACGAGGTCAGACAGAGCAGACATTAAATCTGTTGACCAATAAACTCCGAGATGAAAGGTTTTATAAACTTAAACCTGGTTTGGGTCTGCCAATTAACGATGTTTTGAAAAAGGCACTGGAGCACTTGTATAACTTTGATAAACTTGGCTCCACAATAAGACCCATTTCTAACATTCGTGCAACCTTTGTTGAAGCAAGTACTTCTAAACCTTTTTAAAGAGACCAAAGGTAAAGAAGAAATGGGAGAAAACAAGTCTTGTGACACTGATTCTCAAAATTCTTATAAATCGGTTGGTTTTAAATATAGTGATTTGAACAAAAGCTATGAGACTCGAAAGATCGAATTGGCTGAGTTTGACTCACTGTTTACCACATCTTCAAAAGAATCAAACAACAATGACTCTTTTCCACCTGAGACTGCATGCAAATATGATGAGTATGAATCGGATGTTGATCCATCAACTACACCATCAGTCTCAAATCCCATTGCTTCTAAACCTTTACTTGTTGAAGAGGTTGAAGAAGAAACTATCATCACGAATGGATCTTGTTCTAAAAATGACAAAATGGAGTTTATTGAAAACATGACCGAGGAAAGGTTCTCTAAAATGATGAATGCCTTAGACTCTGATCCTGTTTCTACTGCAAAGGAGTCAAATTCTGTGAGTGATCATACATCTGAATTGATGAAGCAAATTGATATGTTGCAACAGTCCCTTGATGGGGTTGAAGATGAAAACCTTGATCTCAAATTTAAACTTGAAAAATCTTTGAAAGAAAATCAAGAGCTTTGCACAGAGATCAATTATTTGAAACTTACTTTGTTGAAGAATGCTTCAAATGATAAACAGATGTTCAATGATCAAAGCTGGAAGGTAAGAACTAATCCAGAATTTGATGCTTCTGCAAAACCTTCAGTTGTTTACTCTGATTGTCCTAAATATCCACCTAGTATTTTTGAGAAGGGTGAGACTTCAAGTAACTCTAGAAAAGAACCACCCTCTAAGATAGAGACTAACAAGGTTCATGTTTCTGTTTCATATATAAAAGGAAATGGAGTTGGGAGGAGTAAGTAGAATAAAGTTACTAGTTTGAATAAAAATGTTAGTTTGACTTCTAGTGAATCTTTTGTTACGAATAGTTGTATTTCGGACAGTGTTATTTTGAAAAGTAATTCTTTTGATGGACATGAATGTAAGATTTGTTCCGATAAATCTAAGTTTATGAATTTTACTCGAAAGAATCTTTATTGCAAACACTGTTGGGATAATTCTTTCAAATACTACTCCACTCCTAAATCCAAGAAGAGTAAAAGAAAAGCTAAACTGAACCTTAATTCCAATTCTAATTCTAATTCTTCCACACAACCCAAAGTGTTTCGGGCTAAGGTTGCCAATCCTAGATCTTATAAGCATTTTCAGGAATTAAATGTCAAAATGGTTTGGAAATGGGTTCCAAAACCCCGATTTGAATGGCGAGTGAAAGTTAAACCTGCTGATATTCCTGAATTGCTTGGTGCTAACCGCGAAGGACCCATCTTGATATGGTTACCTACGCAAAACTAATTGTCTCTTTTGCAGGCCTATCGACTGTGGGTGATAGATTCCGGATGTTCACGTCAGATGACAGGATTCAAGCACCTCTTGCATAACTATGTGGAGGAACCTGCCAGAGCAGTTAGGTTTGCAAATTCTGAAGTAGAAGGACACGTCAGAGGATATAGAATGCTCGATAATGGAGTTATGAAGATTCAAAGGGTGTTATACGTTGAAGGACTTGATCACAATCTGTTCAGCACCAGTCACTTCTGTGACATGAAATATCAAGTTCGCTTCACAACAACTCATTGCTATCTTGAGGATCCCGATGGTTACAAAGTCTTCAAAGCTGAGCGCCATGGAAATCTATATTATGTAGATTTTCCTACACTGTCTGCCACACGTCCAGTATGCCTATTAGCCAAAGCAACTAAAGCTCAATCTTGGATGTGGCATCACCTCTTGTCTCATCAGAATTTTCGATCCATAGCTAAGCTACAGAGACAAGGTTTGGTCAAAGGTCTACCAGAAATGAGGTTTGAAAAAGACTCACTATGTTTAGCATGTGAGATGGGCAAAATGAAGCGAAGCTCCTTCAAGTCCAAAACGGAATCATCAACCTCATCTGCACTTGAACTTCTTCATATGGACCTTTGTGGCCCAATGTGAACAACATCTATCAACGGCAAGAAATACGTATTAGAAATGATAGATGACTATTCAAGGTATACATGGCTCGAGTTTCTTCGCAACAAGTCAGATGCGCCAGAGTTGATTATCGCTTTTACTAAGCGCATTCAAGTACGTCTTCAATTGTCAGTCCGAACTCTTCACAGTGACAACGGCATGGAGTTCAATAATGACACCCTGCAGAGTTATCTTATCTCTGTGGGAATTTCACATAACTTCTCCGCAGCCTACACTCCACAGCAAAACGACATTGTTGAATGGAAGAACAACACTCTTGTTGAAGTTACTCGAACTATGCTTTCTTATTCAGATCTACCCATGTATCTTTGGGCTGAGGCAGTCGCAACAACATGCTTTACTCAGAATCGTACCATTGTGGTCAAACGATTTGACAAAACAACATATGAGTTAATCAAAAATCGTAAACCTAACATCAAATTCCTTCGTGTTTTTGGTTGCAGGTGTTACATTTTGCGCGAACGTCAAGGATTATCAAAGTTTGATAAGAAAACGGATGAAGGATATCTCTTTGGATACTCTCTGACATCGAAAGCTTATCGCATTTACGTTATTCGAACCAAGACGGTTGTTGAGAGCATGAACGTATCCTTTGATGAGAATTCTACTCGGACTTCTGGACACAACAGTTTAGAACTCGGACTTAAGAACAAAGCTTCTATTCACTCCAGAATAGAACCGGCGTCTAAAGATTCTACTTCCTCTAAATCTCACTCTACTTTATCTGAGTTAGATTTATTGTTTATTGATGCCTTCGATGATATTTGTGCAGATTTTGACAAAGGCATATCAACTTCAACAACAAGCTTGGAGGTCCCTACTATTTTTGAAGACATGTCTGGACCATTCGAAGATGTCACTTCATCTCCATCAGGTACAAGTAAACCGTTAGTTTATGACTCTACTAATGTTGAATCTGTCTCTACAGATAGTTCTTCTGGAAAAGAAGTCACGAGTATATCAGCTGCTACTCCAGAAGCTTCAGTATCAGAAACACCAGTACAAGATGTCTCGAGTACAACTGTGAATCTACCTGCCGTGCATGATGAATACAATGCATCGAACACACAACAAACCATTGAATTCTTACCAAGTACACATCGTTGGACTAAGGATCATCCCCTACACAACGTGATAGCTGACGTACAATCTGCTGTCACGACACGGTCAGCGTCCACAAATTTCTGCATGTTTTCAAGCTTCCTTAGTTCCCTAGAACCAAAGAAAGCATCTGAAGCTCTACGTGATCCTTTTTGGATTTCTTCTATGCAAGACGAGCTTCTGCAATTTGAACGGAACAAGGTATGGCACTTGATCCCACTACCTAAAGGTAAAACTGTTATTGGAACTAAGTGGGTATTCCGAAACAAGAAAGATGAGGCTGGAGTAGTTGTGAGAAACAACGCTCGCTTGGTTGCAAAAGGGTAATGTCAACAGAAGGGCATGGACTACGACGAAACATTCGCCCCGGTTGCAAGGATTGAAGCCATCAGAATCTTCTTGGCCTATGCAGCGCATAAAAACTTTACAGTCTATCAAATGGACGTAAAGTCAGCTTTCTTGAATGGCGTTCTGCATGAGGAGGTCTACGTGGCACAACCTGAAGGTTTCGTTGATCCACATCACCCTGATCATGTCTATGTGCTAGACGAAGCGCTTTATGGTCTTAAACAAGCACCACGAGCCTGGTATGAAACTCTCACCAAATTTCTCTTAACTTCTGGTTTCAAGAAAGGTACGTTGATACTACCTTATTTCTTAAAAGGCAAGGTGAGGACTTGATTCTCATTCAGATTTATGTTGACGACATAATATTTGGGTTGACAAATCAGAAATTTTGCAAGAACTTTTCTAAAATCATGGAAACAAAGTTTGAAATGTCGATGATGGGTGAGTTAAATTTCTTTCTTGGTTTACAAGTAAAGCAATTACTCGAAGGCATTTTAATTAATCAAGCTAAATATATAAAAGACATGTTAAGAAAGTTCAATATGTCAGATAGCTAAGTCATGAAAACACCAATGGCTACTGGTACACTCTTAGATACAGATCCCTCAAGTAAACCTGTTGATCAAAAGGTGTATCGTAGCATGATTGGTTCCTTACTTTATCTGACTGCCAGCGAATCCTTAGATATCTCAAAGGCACTCATAATTTAGGCTTTTGGTATCCAAAGGATTCTCGTTTTGAACTAACTGCCTTACAGATGTTGATCATGCAGGATGTAAGCTAGACCGGAAGAGCACCTCTGGATCATGTCAATTTATAGGTGACAAACTTGTGAGTTGGACCTCAAAGAAACAAAACTGTGTTTCAACATCCACTACCGAGGCTGAATATTTAGTTGCTGCTAGCTGCTGTTTACAAGTCCTCTGGATGAAGACACGGTTATAGGACTTTGGGTACAACTACAAGCGCATCCGTATTTATTGTGATTCCAAGAGTGCAATCGCCATAACTGCTAACCCGGTTCAGCATTCGAAGACCAAGCATATAGATGTACGCTATCACTTCATTAAGGATCATGTAGAAAAAGGTGATATCGAAATGCACTTAGTTCAAATTGACTTCCAATTAGCTGATCTTTTTACCAAACCGTTGGGTGAAATGAGGTTCTTGTTTCTAATCAGCAAACTTGGTATGTTGAACATGTCTTCTTGACCTTACTCATGATTCGAGGGGGAGTATTCTGAATCTTAATCTTGTGTTTTACTTTCCAACTATTGCTAACGAGAGAGGAATCATTTTCACAAATGATTACCATGATTTCTTTCTGCAGGTGTGTTCAAGTGACTATGGCTTCTAATCACATCTGATTAGAACCCGCACTTCAGTGCTTTATTTTTTTTTTTGTTTTCTGTTTCATTTAAAAAAAAAACTTGAAGTTGAAGGGGAGTTTACTTGTTAAAGAGCTTAATCGTCTATGAGCTTAATTGTCAACCTCTTTTCGTTTGAGGGGGAGAATCGTATTGTCAAACACCTTATGTTTTTGACTTCTCCAAATTTTTAATTCTTCATGTTTGTATTCCTTTGTGTTTTCATGTACAAAAAATTGTTGAACAACACGTTCTTTTAGGAAAATACAAGGGATTCAGTGTGTGAGCTTAAAAAACTTCCATGGATTCACGTTAACCAGTGTTTCCTACCCAATAAGTATTCCCTGAGTGATTGAGGGGAGAGGGGTCAAAAGATTTGAATGATGGTGTGCGACGAGGTAAAATGGAAAAGAGAGATTGGTTAGAAGTGAGAATTAAAAGAAAGAGGTGAGAGAACAGAGTAAAAGAATATCAAACTCTGCACCAAACTTCTTTCTGAGTCAGGCAGCCTGATTATCTGTTGTTTCACATTTCTTCGTGAAAGACATTGAAAAAGGCACCTAGCCCATGCCATCTCTTGCATACAACCCCACCAACTACACATTCTTTTCTCAAAAAGAGAATGTTTCACATTTTCTGGGGAAGCAACATATACGCTATTGGTTCTTTCTTTGGAAGATACTAATATTGAAAAAGAAGGAAAGTTTCCCCATCTTCGACCTTTTCTCATGCACATTGAGTCTTTGTATATTTTGTTGCTGCCTCAACAAGTTTACATATTTTGAGCCTATATTGAAAAGCAATCATCTATGCTTATTTCTTTCATACACATGCACAAGCACACAAAAATTTGTTTTCTGTCAGAACATTCATAGATAATCATGTGTTAATCGATGATTAAATGGAAGTATTGGGGAGCCAACATAAAAACCAGCTCCTTATATACTAACTTTGTGTTACAGACAGGCATTTTAACTGAGACATTTATTGATTCAGGGTTACCACATCTTCATTATTTGAATCTGAAAAGATTGAAATAATCAGTTTCTCCATTTGGAGACACTGCTCTTATTTCCACACAGGGATCCGTACATGAAGACAATGCTTAATTGGAGTATATAAAGACAAGGGGGAGATTGTTTTAATATGTTTTGATGATGATGATCCTCACCACTCATCAAAAAGGGGGAGAATACAAGGGAGAATACTAGAATTTTTGAAGTTTTGAAGTAAAGATTGCTGAAGTTTTCAAAGAATTCAAAGTGTCTAAGCTTATTTGATCTATCAATAGCCTGACTGAAGATGATCATCAGAAGGACACTTCTTTTAAAGAAAGTGGAAGATGAAGACTGTATCTGAAGTTTTCAAGAAAAGTGAAGACCCGAAGACTATTGCCAAATTTTTTTAATCTTGAATCTAATGGGGGAGATTATTGGATCATAAATTGTATTCAAGATTAAAGTTAAAGTTTAGGGTTTAAATTGAAATTGTGTTAAAGTTAATTAGAGCGTCTAATTTGTAATAAGTTAATAGTTATTAGTAGTTGGGCCCAAGCCCATTAGGCTTATACGCCTAAGTATAAGTAGTTTTGATTAATTAGGTTTTTAGGTTAATCCTCAATATTACTTTCATAATTGTTAAGAGGAGGCCGTACGAATTCTCTATAATCGCAAGCCTAAGGTACCAAGAACACACACTAGTTTTCATTGATTAATCAAGGGATCGTTGTATTATATTCTGATATGTTTATCTCTTCATCTTTATTGTGTGTGATTGTTTATCAACTAGAATACTGGGTTTAACAGATGTAGATTGATCATGATTATCATCTAAATATCCACTGTCAGCTTCATCATTTTGCTCAGGAATTGAGAGGGGTACATTTGATGAACACTTTAATATTCAATGGAACAGTGAAAACAGTAAATCTGAAGAACAACTTGTAAACTTCATAGAATGATTATAAAGCTACAAGATTCAACACTCAACCTCAATATTGATGAACAAGCTCACCAATACGAATTCTACTTCTCTAAAATTAGGATTACAAACCTTGAGGTTGATTCTCTCTATGAAAACAAAAATTCAGAATTCTATCTCACTTCTAAACTTCCAAAACTATTCTATATATACTGAAGATAAAAGATAATTACAAATAATAAAAGATCTTCAAAATAATCTTCCATCTTTATCTCCAAGCTTTCCATAATCTTCAGTCTTGATCTGCACGAGTCTTGATTATCTCATAAGCAGCACTAAGTCTTCAGCAGTATTAATACTTTGAGTAGTATTAACATTCAGCAGTACTAACTACTAGCAGTACTAAAATTGCTTAGCAGTAGTAATCTCCTCTAGTAGTATTAATCTTTACTTAGCAGTACTAATCTTGTTCAGCAGCATTAATCTCAGAAATAGTAACCATTTAGTTCCAGCAACATTAACCATACTTGTGCATTTCTGGATTTCCCAAAAATCTCCCCCTAACTTTACTTTTAGGAAGAGAAGTCAAGTTCTTCAAACGGTCTTCTTAGATGCTTTCAACACTTCAGTTTACACCCCTAGATTAGGACCTAAACCCAAGCTTTGATTGATTATTCTGCTAACCACAACCTTTGCCATTTCTAATATTTTGAACAAGTAAGCTTGGCATTCAACATTGCTTGTAGTTTTCCCTTGCTGTGATCATATATCTTGTCCACCAAGTAGTACTCATGATAAGCTCCATTCACAGTGATGACATAGACTCCACATCTTTCAAATATCTTCCAGTTTTCTATCCTTAGAAATTTATTCTCCAGATGCAAATCCCTGATCACATGTTGAACTTTACTAGGTTCAAACATCATGCACAAGTACTCCATGGCTAATCTGATTAAGCTCCTTGTTTTTCCTGTCAACTCCTTTTCATACAATTTCATTCCAACTCTAAACATCTCTTCTAGATCTGATCTTGTACAACTTCTGATGAAATTTCCCCAAGAAGGATACACCTCATATATGTCCCCTAGTCTCTTAATCCTGAAGAATTTCTTTCTTTGATCTTCCAAGATATCCCAAAAGATGATTTCAGGAGCTTGGACAGAGATAGGATCTGCTTGTACTGGATCATCATTAGTTAAGGTCATGAACAGTTCAACCTGCTCATTTGATTGCTTGTTGGATGATTCTGGATTCTGATTTGATTCTGCTGAAGGTGTAACAGGAGGTTCTGCTTAAGTTTCTGCTCTTTCTTCAACTCTTGTCCTTTTGGACTGCTTCTTGGAAGCTATAGACTTTATTCTCTTTGAAGATTTTTCTTCCACACCAACACTCTCTTGCTCTTCTTTCTTTTCTTCAGCTTTATCCTTTGAAGGTGTGGTCTCCTCAGGGAATGGTTATTGGATGTTTAGATCATGTCTCTCCTTCATCATTCTTTCATCCTCTTCCCTTTGTGAGGAGTCCCCTTGAAGCTTAGCCATTTCTTTCTTATACAGCTCCTCCACCTTGTTGTATGCCATGTTGGTGAACATCTCTCATTTGACACCAATTGAACCTTTCAGGAAATTTATCATTTTTCTCCTTTCCTGATTGGCCAAAAAGGTCTTGGAGGGTTGTCTTTTCTGCTTTTTGAGTGGCATTCTTTTGACTGGTAATTTCTTGACCTGTGCTGCTACTTTTATGCTCTTTTGATACTCTTCATTGAGTTTTCTGGCCATTATCAGTGCAAGCTCTCTATCCTTCTCTGATTGAAGTTGTTCTTCCTTTTCCATCTCATCCTGAAGCTGCTTTGCCACCTCTTCATCTAACTCAATCTGACTTTTCTTCTTTAAGGTTGTTCAGGTTCAACAACCTTTTCCTTTCCCTTTGTATCCTTCAAACTTGCCTCACTTGACTCTTTTCTTTTCTTTGAAAGGCCTCCTTCATTGATGACCACTCCCTTGACCTTTTGAGTAGCCTTAGGAGTGTCATTCTTAGCTTTTACCAATCTCTCTTCAATCTCCAATTCTTCTACAGAAAGCCCTATTGCTGCTTCTGTTACTGCTGCTTCTTTTACTTCAGCAATATTAACTATTTCTGCTTCTTTATCTTCTGTTACTTTCTCTATTTCTGCTTCTTTCTCCCCCTCAACATCAAGTTCTTTCTCCCCCTCAACATCAAATCCCATCACAGATTTGCTTTCCTTCTCTGTTTCATTCTCTTGATTCTCCCCCTTGTTGGAAGCATCTTTAGCACTGTCCCTCTTCTTTAGCACAAATTGCTTTCTCCTCGTCCCTCTTCTTTAGCACAAATTGCTTTCTCCACTTTTTCTGTACCAATTTCAGCACTAGTTTCTTCAATTTTATTATCTGGTTTTGTTGAGATATAATGACTTTCTTCATCTCTTTGATTTCCAGATCTTGGTTATGCACATCCAGACTAACGGTGCCAAGTGTGTCCATCAATTCATGTAGTTATATCTGTCCTCACCTCCTTTGGGTGTTTTTACCACCTTTAGAGGATCATTGGATCTTTTAGTAGTAGAGGTCTTCTGCCTAGCAGAAGCACCTGCTACCCCCTTGGGTTCTTGGCACCAGGGACCTTTGGATGATTGCTCACCCAAAGTTGCCATGGGGAAGGTCTTATTTATGTTACCACTGACCTCCTCTGTGCTAGCAGGAGTAGTGGCAACCTTAGCACCCATATGCTTAACCATCTCCTTAGTGAGCACCTCCTTGGGGTTGGGAGACACCCCTGTGGTTTCCCTGTAGATATTCTCTAATCGAGAATTCTCCATTAGAGGGCTTAAGGCTTAGTGGGTGATGGTACAAGAAGGGAAGGAGCCTTCTTTACCTTTTTCCTGCTATAAGTTTGGGTGATTGGTGAAGTTGGCTTATGAAGTTGGGACTTAGGGATAGATATAGAGGGTGAAGGTTGGGATAGGCTAGCAGTGGGATGGTCTAATGAGGGCCTTGACCCTGCTGCCATACCTTCTTCATTGTGGGACACCACCATCATTGTAGAGAACAATGGGGTGTCAACTCCTTCCGAGTCCAAAGGAGATCTCTTCATGTTTGAAAAGACCTTACCTTTGGGGATTTTGGGTACATATATCTCATCAAAGTGAGGCATATCCGTCAATTCATGGGTTATAACTTTCTGTACAAATCTTGGGTACATATAAAAACTCTTTTTGCTTCCCAAGTTTGATACAAGATCACTGAAAATCATTTTGGTAAATTGTACTTTCTGGCAGTGGCCAAGCAGACCAAAGCATAAGCAATGGTACTGCTGAACTCACTCCATCCAGTAGTCTTTTTAGAAATACAATGCATAAGGGTATGGACAAAGAAACGCCATTGGGGTGAAAATTTAGCTTTTGAGAACTTGAAAACACCCAATGGTCCTCCATACCCCATTCTTGTAAGAGTGGAAAACAGTTCATCATTGGAGATAGATGAGATACCAGAGGCATCGTCTAGACGTAGACTGATGTAAATTACCTCTTCAGTAACTGTCAAGGCTTTGCCACACCCCCTTGTCTTGATCACTTGCACACCATTCTCAGTAACAACAGTGGCATTAGCCCAAAGTTGTTTTTGGTGCTCGATATAGATTGATGGAGACACTGTCAGAGCATAGGCGATATGGCTAGACTTCAAAAAATCCACTATTTGATGAAATCATGCAGCTTGCTTTGGCTTTTGTAGTATAGAGATCTCGTTATGCTCATCAATGAAAGCCATGGAAGCCACTGAACTTGAGTATGTTCTTGCCTGAAACACTTGTTCTTGAGAGAAAAGGGTTAGAAAGAAGGTGAACAGTATTCAAAGAGTCGTTATGAGCTTTTGGGTGGGCAAAGAGTGTATTTACACGATTCGGGACATAAGCAGTATTAACCACTAGCAGTATTAACTAACTAGCAGTATTAACTGAGAGCAGTATTAACCACTAGCAGTATTAACTTTGCACTGGCAGTATTAAAACTGCACTGGCAGCATTAACTACACTTACACTTTTTGACACCATCCTTTTACTCATACTTTTTACTACTTTGTTCATGTACTGATCCTTTTCTTCTTGATCCTACATGATCATCACTCCCTCTGGAGTATTACTAAATGCAACCTGAAACACTTAAAAACACAGGTTAGTAGCATCATGCTCAATGAAATCTTCCAAAGTCAACTTACCTTTTAACTCATGCCTTGAGCATTTATTATACCTCCTTCTAAATCAAATGCAACATGTCCTCCATCAAATCTTTTGAAGAATTCGAAGGCAGTCCATGTTACCTGTTATGTGCCAAGAGCAACCACTATCTACATTCCAAATGCTCTTCCACTTGAGCTTTTGGTTGCCCTGCACACTTGATAAATCAGTTATTCTTGGAGGGAACCCAAGCCAAAGTGGTCTTGGGTTATCTTTTCTCATTTATATAATTTGTCAGTTTGGTCTGGATGAGTTGTTTAGGAATCTCATGGTTGGAATACTTTGTCAAGATTATAGGCTTGGCAACATTACTACTAGAAGCAACACTAGCCTTGTTAGTAGTACTAACCTGGTTAGCAGTACTAACCGAGTTAGCAGCACTATTTCTGTTAGTAGTACTATCTGGGATAGCAGTACTAACAGGTTTCTTTACAATTGGAACCCAAACTTGAACAAAGTTGTTTGCTTTCTTTGTCTTTAAATTACTCCTTGGCTTATATGGAGTAATTTTCTTTGTATTAGCAAACTTATTCTGAGCATGATACTTTTTAGGTGCTCTTTTCTCAGTCATTTGATTCCTTCTTTCATTCCTATAACCAAAAGAGTTTTGTGGTTGTCTTTGAAAAGTGACTCTTTGGTTAATAGGATTGAAATAACAGTATTTGGCAAGATGATTCAATTTGCCACAGATAAAACAAGGTTTTGGTCTATTGATTTTACCCAGATCAACCCCTTGTTTTTGTGCCCACTGATTATTCCAGTTTCTCTTATTTCCCCTTGGTTTATCATGTTTTTGGGGCTCAGATTTATTGCATTCACTGTTTGCAAGGGACAGGATTCACAACTGTGGTATGTTTATAATGGACCTTCTCAGACTTTCTCTCAGTCTTCTCAATGTCCTTAGATTTGACCCAAATCTTTCCACATCCCTCATTGGTGATGATGTGATTTTGTAGAGGAATCTCACCACTCACAGTGTTCTTTTACTCTTATCATTGGAGTTCTCTTCTTCAGAGTCTGTTTCAACCACCACTTTGTCTAATGGATCTACCTTACTGGCTCCCTCAAGCAAGTCTTTCCTATCCTTGGTCTCTAGCAAGTGTGATGTAGGAGGGATGTAGTTGTAGTTGTAAGGTGGTGGTGTGGCATTGTACCCTATTCCTCTTCTCAGTTTGTCATGAATCTGATTTTGTAGTAAAGAGTCCATTGCTTTAGAAGCATTGGAAAACTTTTCCACATCTAGCTTAACTTTGGCTAGCTCTTCTCTCAACTTTTCACTCTCCTCTTTAGATTTGGTCAGTTTAAGTTCTAGATCCTTTTTCTCCCACTTCTAGTAATTGGTGTCATATGAGTGTTGGAGTTCATTGGCTTGAAAACCTTTAATCTGTTCTTCAAACCTCTCAACTATTCTCACATAGTCTTGTATATCTTTCTGTAACCTTTTAAGGTCATCACTCATGCATTGGTTGTGATCCCTATACTTTTTAACAGTTTCAATACAGGTTTTAGAGCATAGATTAGAAATTACCTCTGTGGGGATTTATGTGCTTGAAGATTCTGAACCTTTAGCCATTGATGATTTTGCTTTCTGAGTTACACAGGCTTTGATACCACTTGTCAGGATCTTAATTCTTAACTAGAATAAACACTCAGAAACAATATTAAAGGAGTTTGCGGAATAACACTTTAATATTCAATGGAACAGTGAAAACAGTAAATCTGAAAAACAACTTGTAAACTTTATTGAATGATTATAAAGCTACAAGATTCAACACTCAACCTCAATATTGATGAACAGGCTCACCAATACGAATTCTACTTCTCTAGAATTAGGATTACAAACCTTGAGGTTGATTCTCTCTATGAAAACAAAAATTCAGAATTCTATCTCACTTCTAAAGTTCCAAAACTATTCTATATATACTGAAGATAAAAGATAATTACAAATCATAAAAGATCTTCAAAATAATCTTCCATCTTTATCTCCAAGCTTTCCATAATCTTCAGTCTTGATCTGCATGAGTCTTGATTATCTCATAAGCAGCACTAAGTCTTCAGCAGTATAAATACTTTGAGCAGTATTAACATTCAGCAGTACTAACTATTAGCAATACTAAAATTGCTTAGCAGTAGTAATCTCCTCTAGTAGTATTAATCTTGACTTAGCAGTACTAATCTTGTTCAGCAGCATTAATCTCAGAAGTAGTAACCATTTAGTTCCAGCAGCATTAACCATACTTGTGCATTTCTGGATTTCCCAACAAAGTTTCTTGTGAAGAAGCTTTAGTTGGGACAACATTTTCTGAGTGTTGATTTGTCGTTACGGTCCAACCAACTGATTGAGCAACTTCTGTGTCTTCATTAACGTTCACAACTTCAACTGTTGGAGTAGGTGTTTGAATTGTAATTTCTTGCTGAATCGGGGAGTTAGATTCAGTAGATATATCTGAAGTGGTTGGTTGATGTCTTTGTGAATCTTCTGATCTGTCAACCACAACAGGTTTAGACACTTTAGTTCTAAGAAATTCATCATAAAACAAGTCAAACAAAATATCTAAATCAGATAAATGAGATGTCGATGATGACACTTCATCTGATTTCTTCTCTATAGGTACATGTTCTGGACTGATCTGCCCAGAAGCTAACACTCCAGTAAGTATGGGTTCTGAACTGCTTTGCTCAGAAGCCATCTCTTCGTCAAATGTGACATTTACGCTCTCAATCACAGTCTTTGACTTCTTCAGATACACTATGTATGCTGCAGACGTTTGAGAATATGCAATGAAGATGCCTTCGTCAGCCTTCGGTCCGAACTTGTTCAAGCTCTCTCTGTCATTTAAAACGAAACACCTGCATCCAAAAACATGGAAGTGTTTAATACTAGGTGTACGATTATTAATCAAAGCATATGGAGTTTTACCAAACTGGCGATGTATTATGGAACGATTCTGTGTGTAGCACGCAGTCGAAACAGCTTCGGCCCATAGAAACAGAGGTAGATCGTATTGGCTTAGCATAGTACGAGCAGCCTCGACTAGCGTTCGGTTCCGTCTTCCTACGACTCCGTTTTGTTCCGGTGTTCTGGCAGCAGAAAATTGATTTGTTATCCCGACCGATTCGAGATAATCTTCCACAGTTTTGTTTTTAAACTCTGTGTCGTTGTCCGTTCTAAGAAGCTTGACTTGCTTTTGCAAATTCACTTGGGTTTTTTTTAGAAAATTGATGATGACTTCAGGCGTCTCATCTTTTGTCCTCAGAAATTTCACCCATGTGTACCGCGAATAATCGTCCACAATAACTAATACGTATTTCTTGTCGTTAATACTCTGCGTACGCATAGGACCACATAGATCCATATGCAGGAACTCTAAAGATGAACTTGTACTCGGTTCAGGTTTCAGCTTATGAGCAGCTCTCTTCATCTTACCTTTCTCGCACTCTGCACAGAGATGTTCTTTCAAATATTTCAACTCAGGAAGCCCTTTTACCAATTTTCCCTTGACCAGTTTATTGATGTAACAAAAATTCAGATGAGAAAGACTTCGGTGCCATAACCAGCTTTGTTGCTATGAGGCATTTGACAGTAGACATACCTCATTGTCAGTCTGTCCTTTTGACAGATTAATTGTGTAGAGGTTAGACTTTCTCGTACTGACCAAGAGTTCCTTACCATCTTCAGTACGCACATAACATCTTTTGGACTTGAAATTTACCTCTAGATCTTTGTCACATAACTAGACAATGCTGAACAGGTTGTGTCCTAATCCTTCAACGTAGCTCACCTTCGTAATTGTCATGTTGTCATGAATCACATCACCATAACCTAAAATTGGTGAGAACTGGTCGTTGCCGAATCTAACTGTCCCACAATATTTCTCTGTACAATTAGATAAAATATCTTTCCGCCCGGTCATATGCTTGGAGCAACCAGAATCCAAGTACCAAATATGACGGGTCTGCACATGAGAAATCAGGGAACAATAGATTTAGGTACCCATTTAAATCTGGGTCCTACAGTGTCAGCACAAGATTTTGGCACCCATTTAAATTTGGGCCAACTTTTCTTTTGAAAACCATTTGAAGCATTATTTGAATAATAAGAATATACATGATATGTGCCAACACTAGTACAAAAACTCACAATGGCCACGGTTAAAAACCGTGGCCGTATGCCTTTAGCCACATTTTTTTTCTTCAATCAAACCGTAGCCTATTCTGCCGTGTTTTTTGATACCCAAATGGCCACGTTTAAAATATGTCACCATATCACATGAAAAACCGTAGCCATACCGTAAAAACCGTGGCCATAAACTGTCGAATTTTTTATGGTATTGGGACATTTTTTCTATAACCGTGGCCAAAAACTACTTATCGCCACACAAACTCACCTTAAACATGACCGATTCATTACATATATTTACACTTTATTTTTATAAACGTGGCTATTGCTATCTTTTGGTCACACAAAATAAAGAAAATCATGACAATAAACTACTTATAGCCACATAATTTGTTTTTTAAGGTAGCCAATGATTACCCTATAACGACGTTTAACGTGACCATATACTACTTATCGTCACACAAATTTTATATTAAATGTGACCATTTCATGACATATGGTTACCATAAATGTTAGAACCATGGCTATTGGTTACCTTCTGGTCATACAAAATAACTCAAAATGTAGCCATAAACATCTTATAGCCATGAAATTTCATAGTAACCATGACAAATTCATGACATATGGTTACACTGAATTGTTAGAATCGTGACTATTGATTATATTTTTGTCACATTAAATAAATAAAACCGTAGCAATAAACCAGTTATCGCCACACAGACTTCTTATTAACCGTTGCAAAATCATAAAATTTGGTTACACTTAATTGTTAGAAATGTGGTTATTGATTAACTTTTGGTCACATGAGTTAACTAAAACCGTGACCATAAACTAATTATAGCCACACAAATGTTACATTAACTGTGGCCATTTCATGCGATTACATTGAATTGTTAAAATCTGTGGCTATTTGTAGCATTTTGGTTACAAGAAATAGCTAAAACCGTGACTATATAATATTTATAGTCACACAAAATTTTATTTACCCGTTGCCATTTCATGACATATACTGACGTTGAATTGCAAATGTAGAACCATGGCTATTAGTTGTGCTTCGACCATACGGAATAACTAAAATGTGGCCATAAACTACTTAGAATCACAGTTTAAATTGAAAATCATATAGCCATAAAAGATGATGACAATAATAATATTTGCAACGGTTTTAATAATGTGTGCCAAAATAATAAATAAATATTTAAAAAAGTTTAATATAATAATTAACTTAGAAACATCAAACAATTAAATTAATAGTCATATGATCATAAGGAATAAAAATACCACTGATAAACTTATCACTACTAGTTGTCTAATATATTAGAATTTTTCTTATTAGAGCTGCTCCTCGTATGCTTTGTCTTCTGTAACTCACTGACACTTATATAATTCTTCCTTCTCTTCTTAGAATTTTGTTTATCATCCTGTTAATTAGAAGTTGGATCCGGTACCTGCAACAAGAATAAAAATACATGTTAAGTTATTACACTTTTTGTAGTAATGTTATACTAATAAAAATTGTATGCTAACCTTCCAAGGTGAAGATTTCTTATTATTACATATAATGCAACTATCAACACTAAAGGGCCGTTTACCTAAACCTTACCCGGTAAACGCTTACCGCTAAGATTCAACACTTTCATTTTACTTACCGGGTAAGATTTACCCCTATGGTTGTCGTTTACCCAAACCTATGCATGTCATATGGGCTATATCATCTATAAGAAAATAAAATACACACATTTTTTTACGGTTTATAATAGGTAGACTAGTATGTGAGAATAAAAGTTAACGACCAAAGAAAATTGGATAAACAACTAACCTTTGTGTCAGGTATGACAAGGCTTTTTGGCCAGGCCACAAAACTCTCAAATGCCTCCCCTACTGTCTTGTGCTCACCGGATTCTATTGGTAAAAAAGCAGTCGGCTTTATAGGTTGATCGATTGAGACTTTATAGCAATCATCATCAAGAGTAACTCCATGTAATTTTTGTTCCTCTGATGAATAATAAACTCTACCGCGTGCAACGATGTTTCTTAGCTCTGGATACGCCAGTTGGCATTCTACGATCTACAAAAGTATAAGACATATGTACATCTTAAATCTCAATCCTACGATTTATGTTAATCTAAACAATTTAAAAAACATACTATTGGGTGTTTAGTTGGGACAAATTGAGATACCGTATTATCAGACTCTTGCAAATTAATATGAGAAGACGGGATAGCACCAGAAAGTTCCTGCCTAGATCCAGAAGACTGTTGGCTACTTGTACCGGTTAGTTTAGTAGATTGTTGGGGTGGCATAGGAAGTGAAGATCGCAAACCCTTTCTCAAAGATTCCTAGAAAGTGTAGTTGAGATTTTAGACATTTTACAATGATTTATTGAAGTAGTCTCTTAAACATACATTCAAACAAAGAACAAAGTAATACCTGTCTTTCAGACTTTTTGTTTGTAGTAGGAAACTGTGGTAATGTAATTCCATGAGAAGCTAGAAGAGATAATAAGGAATTCAACGTTTGACCTTGTTCTTGTACCACCGTAGACAAATGTTTTGCTTCTTCATCCTTCGATGTTAAGGTTTCAGTCACTGTTTGTTCCCGTTCTTGCATCTTTGTATACAACAACTTAAATTCCTCACGTTGTTGTCTCTCATAATCCAATTGTTTCTCAAGTTGAGCAATGCGTTCATTAGATGTACCTCTACGCCGAGGAATGTGCCAATATTTTGTTGGAGTGACTCCCTTTCCAACCCCTCTTACACGTCCATTATGATCTTTGCCAAACACCAAAGTAAGGGCATCGGTGCCTTCGTCAAGCTTTATGGATCCTTCTGCAATCTCCTTTTCATGGCAAGTCTGTATACATAATAGGGAAAAAATTAATTTTGATTATATACTTGCACACTTGTTTTAATAAAAATCAGATTACTAGAAGTTGCGGGTTTCTTACAATTTCATTTGCCACATTCCTAACATCATCGTCTCTTTAAAGCTTGATAGATCCATTAAGGCCCAATGAAACCCTTTAAAGCCTAATAAAATCCTTTAAAGCCCGATAACCATTAAGGCACTTTAAAGCCCAAATATAACCCTTTAAAGTCTGATAGATCTATTAAGGCCCAATGAAACCCTTTAAAACCAAATATAACCCTTTAAAGCTCGATAGATCCATTAAGGCCAATGTAACACTTTACGGTGCGTTTGGTAGACTGGAAATGACAGAATGGAACAGAGATCACTGTTCCATGCATGTTTAGCAGAACTTTTATGCGGAACATACACGAACAAAGTGGAACAACTGTAACAGGCTTCTTCCAGCCCACCCCCATGGAACTAGATGGAGCAAGATGGAACAGACTTATATTTTGCTAATATAACCTCAAAATAAAACCTAATTTTCTTCTAAAACATCAAATACACATCTTTTTTTATATTTTATTCGTTATTTAAAATTTATTTGTTATTTGAATTTTATCTATTTTATAGTATGTTATTTGACTTTCACTTATTTTCCTCAATATATTATTACACACCCTAACCCCTGACTCTAACGGAGCTTTTTAATGGTGTAAGTGTCAAGGTTCCTCTTTCAAAGCAAAATCCAAACCATGAGGACCAAAACTTGAAGTATGAAATTACAGTTCCCTCTTTCAAAGAAATCAACAAAACTTAGGGGACCAAAATTGGAGTATACTCTATTATAAAATTTATTTTTATAACAAAAATATTAAAATAAAAAATGGTATTGCCTATCTCGGCCTATACCCCTCCCCCCTCCCTGTTCGGCCTCTTCCAGCCTTTGATCTATTTCACGTCTTTGATCTATTTCACGTTCTGGTGTCCCATACTCCACATTCCAGAGGTAATCTCTCAATTTTATAGAATGTAGAAGTCGACTTCTTCCAGCCTTGCTTGATCTATTTCACGTTTCTTCCCTTTGCCATAATATTAAATAACTCTTTAGAATGTAGAATTGAAAAATAATCTCACATTGTTTTCTATTGGTTGTTGTTTAGGTTGGTGTAATCTTTTATGTATGATGAATTTCATGATGCATGTATTTTATGAAGTAGATTTTGTTAATGTGTTTGATGAGATGTTAAAAAATTTACTATCCTTGGTTATATGGAGATTGCATAGAAGGTGTTTGTTTAAATGTCTACAAGAATTATAGTGTTTAGAATTTTATGTACAATTAGTTCACCTTCACACAAAACTTGGGGTGTTTGGGATTGCTTATTTGAGGTGATTTTTGGCTTATTGCGGTGTGGCAGCGGAGATAAGCACTTTCTACTGTTTGGATGGAAAAAAAATCTAAGTGCTTATAGCGGTGCCAAACCGGAGAACAACACTTTTTCATAAGTCATTTTGTTTAACATATCAACTTATTTGAAAATTGTTTATGATTTTTTTGTTTATTTTATATGTATAAGCAATCCCAAACACCTTTAAATACAACTTATTAGCTTATTACGTTTTTGTACCACAATAATCTAATCCAAACACTTTAAAACTCCGGTTTGGCATCACATAATTTGATAAACACTTTTCAAAATAAGCATAAAATGTTTTAAATAAGCAATCCCAAACACCCCCTTATTCATCATCATTACATAAAATTTGATAGACATGCATGACCATCTTAATCTTAAACCCTTATTCTAATGTTTTATCATAAAGAGAGGTTGATCTAACACATAAAATTTTGGACATATTTTGCTTTTTTTACATAATCTTTTATTCCACAGATAGAAAAGATGGATAAATCTTGGATGCGTACGAATAGAATGAAAAAGCCGTATATAGATGGAGTAGCTACATTTCTCAAGTATGCTGTCCGCCAATTGAAGATTTTGAGGAAAATGGACCCAGAAAACATAGCCGAAAAAATCCAGATTCCATGTCCATGTGTGTTCTGCTTAAACCATTACACTCTTGATGTTGACGAGGTAGATCATCATCTATTCAGCAAGGGAATCGATCCAAACTATACCAATTGGACTAAGCATGGGGAAAAGGACGTGCCATCAAGAAGTACACCTGTTAATGTCGACCATGGTCTACACATAGAAGACTTTGCTGATTCTACAATGGGCATTCCAACAGATGCCCCAGAAACTATTGAATTGGTTCAAGCTACAGAAGAAAATTTCATAGACGACCATGAGAAGTTCCAAGAGCTACTTGAAGATGCTGAAAAACCTTTATACAAAGGGTGTCCCAACTTTACAAAGTTGTCTGCAATGGTTCAGTTGTTCAACTTGAAGAGTAAGTATGGAGCATCAGACAAGTTTTTTACTGAACTACTAGTTTTGTTAAAAAAGATGCTCCCTGAAGGTAATGAGATGATCAATAGTACATATGAAGCAAAGAAAACAATGAAAGCAATGGGTTCAGGGTATAAAAAGATACATGCTTGTATCAATGATTGCATTCTTTATAGGCACGAGTACAAGGATTTACAAGTGTGTCCAACTTGTGGTAAATCAAGATGGAAAGTGGATGACAAGACAGGAAAGAAGTATGAGAATATTCCGGCAAAAGTGTTGTGGTACTTTCCTATCATCCCAAGGCTTAAACGAATGTATCAATCAAAGATCACAGCCAAAGATTTAATATGGCACGAGACGACTAGAAAAAAAGATGGTGTTTTACGTCATCCTGCAGACTCGGAAGCATGGAGAACGATAGATCATAGATTTCCCGAAATTGCAAATGATCCAAGAAATCTTCGGCTTGGCATTTCGGCTGATGGGGTTGATGTAAACAGAGGAAACAAACATCACAGTGTATGGCCAATTTTAACTGTGATTTACAACCTTCCACCATGGTTGTGTATGAAAAGAAAGTTCATCATGTTGTCATTACTAATATCAGGTACCCCTTCTAATGACATCGATGTTTTTTTGGAACCTTTGGTTGATGATCTTCAACTATTATTCGAGGTGGGAGTTGAAACATATGATGCATATACACAAGAGAAATTTACTTTACGTGCAGTTGTTTTATGGACAATAAATGATTACCCTGCTCTTGGTACATTGTGTGGTTGCCCTTACAGCGGATATAAAGGTTGTGTGGTATGTCGGAAAAAAACTCAATGTGTAAGGCTTCCTTACTCAAGCAAACAAAGTTATGTTGGTCATAGAAGATACCTACCGTATGATCATCCATTTAGAAGGCAGAAAAAGGCATTCAATGGAAAACAAGAATTGGACAATGCTCCGATACCTATGAGTGGGGAAGAAATATACGAGGAGGTAAAATCTATAGAGAATTCATGGGGTAAGGGATTGAAAGATATTGATCCGGAGTTCTTGACAAATTCAACAGGAAGAGGTGGAAAGATGAAGAAAAACAAGAAAACAACAAAGGAAACCGCGTATTGGAAGAAATGCAACATATGGCAACGACGCCTACCATATTGGCGGTATAATTCCGTCCAACATTGTATAGACTTCATGCACGTTGAAAAGAATGTGGGTGAGAGTCTTGTCGGAACATTGCTACACATGAATGGGAAGACGAAAGATGGATTAGCTTCTCGAATGGATTTGGTGCATTTTGGGTTGAGACCAGAATTGGAACCTCAGACAAATGGCAACAAAACAATACTTCCCGCAGCATGTTATACATTAACCAAGGAGGAAAAGGACATGTTTTGTGCAACATTAAACGATTTAAGGGTTCCACAAGGGTATTGTTCAAACTTTGCGAGCCTGGTGAGTCGAAAAGATCGTAAGTTGATTGGACTTAAATCGCATGACTATCACATGTTAATGCAACAATTTTTGCCCATTGCGATACGATCAATTATGCCAAAACCGACGAGATATGCTATTATCAGGTTCTGTTTCTTTTTCAGATCGATATCTAGGAAAGAAATCAACGTGGAAGAGTTAGATAAACTACAACAAGAACTTTGTGTGACATTATGTTTGCTTGAGAAATACTTTCCTCCATCCTTTTTTGATATCATGATTCATTTAACTGTGCATCTTACTAGGGAAGTGAAATTATGTGGTCCAGTATGCTTTCGATGGATGTATCCATTCGAAAGGTGTATGAAGGTTATCAAAGGTCATGTGCGAAACAAAAATAAACCAGAAGGATGCATCGCTGAAGAGAATGTTGCAGAAGAGACCATTGAGTTTTTCAGTGATTACCAAAGAAGCATGAAGACGGTAGGTATTCCCCCTCTCAAGCATAACTCAAATGAAAATGATGAGGATTCTCAGTATATTAGTGAGGGAAGACCGGTGTCAGCCGGTAAACTGATGAAAGTTTGTCCCAAAATGTTGTTGAAAGCGCATTTCTATGTATTGCAGAATACACTTGAAGTAGAGCCTTATATCGAGTAAGTATTAGATACTTATTTATTTTTTTGATTGTACAACTTCTAAAAATAAGTATGAAATATTTCATTGTATTTTCTAGTCGACACATGGACTATTTGAAGAACCAACATCCTGCACAACGACAAGCATGGCTGGAAAAAGAGCATAGTAAAATGTTTGGCCAATGGTTACGAGATGAGGTAAAAGTTATTTTTGCTATGTTAATTTCCTCTTAATGTGAATGCTCATGCTTATGTTCATTTTTAGGTTGAAAGAGAGTTGGCAGTCTCGTTTGAAAGTATTGGAGAGAACTTAAGGTGGATATCGCACGGCCCACACCTTGAGGTAATGAACTACGCTGCATATCACATAAATGGATACCTGTTTCGCACAAAATCTCATGAAGGTAGAATCTACCAGAATAGTGGGGTTGGTGTAGAGGCAACTGACATGCACATTTCAAGTGATGGTGTAACCTACGATCAAGCGTTTTATTATGGTGTATTACAAGAGATATGGGTGCTAGACTATCATACAAGAAAAGTTCCTCTTTTCAAGTGTGATTGGGTTGACAATAAACACGGAGTCAAAAGAGATAGTCTTGGCTACAACTTGGTTGATCTTAATAGGTTAGGACATAAGGAGGATCCATTCATTTTAGCATCACAAGCTAAACAGGTTTTCTATGTGAAAGACCAACTTGATAAGAAGAAGTCTATCGTCTTTATGACACCTTCCAAAAACTACAGAGATGCCTATGATGATGTCGACGAGGAATTTAGTACAGTAATACTTCCTCAGAATGATAACATTATGCCGCGTGTAGATCCGCTTGATTTGGGTAAGGAATCTCGGGATGATTACTTTCGGACCGACTGTCGGGGTATAATTGTACACAAAGCAACTTAATTGACATGCTCCAACTCTCATAATGATTTATAGTTGACATTGGTGTATAAAACTTTTTGTTTATCTATCAAGTTTTTTCATACAGAGGGTTTACTTGGTACATTTGCCAATTGATGAAATTCAATTAATGCCAATTTATGCTTCCCAATTGTGGTTGTTGATGTTTAATCATTGTCGTTTTATGCCTGATGCCTCTTCCCATATGTGGGTACTGCTGAATTTTTTGATTCTATGGCTTACAAACATTAATATTTTCCGCTGGTTGAATTAGATTAGTTATTATGCAGTTTAATTGTTTTGTATAATTTGGTGTGGCTACTAGTTCTGGTCTGCTTTCCATTTATTGCAGTCCTGGGTGTCCATAAGAATTGGTTGTGTTCTTGGTAATAAGATTTGGCATTTTGTTTGCACAAAGGTTTGTGCTTTCCTCATGCTACTGTTGTTTCAAAATCTGTGCAGAATGACAAACACAAACAGATTGTTGTTATTCTATTCTAAATGTGCAGAGTTTTGATCAAAGCTGTTGAGTTGATCAGGTCAAGTTGTTCATTTTTGTTGCTGCTGTTTGAAGAGATGATCAAAGATCAGATTTGTTGCTTCAGAACTTTGATGATGATCCAGAGCTTTCTGCCAAATATCTGATTATGGTATTTCAGAACTTTTGGAGTTGTTAAAAGCATAATTTGTTGTTGTGTTCAATGTCCAACAACAGAAAATCTATGCAGATTTATAGATTACAGAGTATGAACATGGTATATTCGACATTATGTGCAGGTCTGCAATAGAGTCAAAGTCTTGCAAATATGATATGTGTTCGATTCCAGATTTCATTTCAATCAGAATTGATGCAGTCCTGTTGATCCAGAGATTGATGACTTGAACAAAGTAGAAGAAAATTTGTAAATTTAAAGATGCTCGAAGGCGAGTTGAGGCAGAAGCTGCTATAGAAGCAAAACAGAAAGCTTCTGCTACGATGTTCAAGCAAAACAGAAAGCTTCTGTCATTTACGATTATGCAAAATTCGAAATGCGCAACAGATTGTACAGTTCAGAATTAGAATTTGAAAGAAAGAATGTTGGGTTCAAAGGAAGAAATTTAACACTCCCTTTCAGTATTGGATATAGATTTTGGAACTGCAACTTCTGTCATTTACGATTATGCAAAATTTGAAATGTGCAGCAGATTGTATAGTTCAGAATAGTCTGCAAATATGTTGATCCAGAATATGTGAATGCATTCAGATTTTAAAGTGTTGCTGTTGTTAATTCAAAATATACAGATTTGTCCATTTTATTACAGAGTTTTCAAATAATTTCCAGATTTCAAGCTTGATATGTGCAGATATGGGCAGATTGTTTAGATCCATGTCTGAAGAGGATTTATGCATTTGCTGTTGTGTTCATACATTTGAACAAATTGACACATTTGAAAATTGACAGATTCAAATCAGTGTGCTTATGTGTAACTTGAATTTACAGCAGTGTTATGCATTGAGTTCATACAGAGTTATGGACAGATTGGAAAAGTGCAACATAAGTTTTTTTTATGCAGACTTCGAATTTTTGACAGCAGTCCTGTGTATCCAACATGTGAATAATGTGTTGAAGTGCAGCAGAAGATTGATTTCAGAGTTATGATCCATGTCCATGAAAGTTCAGATTTCAAAAAGAGAAATGCAGTAGCATATTTTAAAGTCTTTTAATCTATGTTGTTGTTCGATTTGCGAGTGTGCAGTAAATCTTGCTGCTGTTTGTGTTATATTTGTGAAGCAGCAGGTTCGAAATGCTCAGAATATACAGATTCCATGATCTTAACATCACAAGAATGATGGTGTTTGCTTTTTCGGCAACCATTCCATTATCCTACGATTCAATTTCTATCAGAAGGCTACTGATTGTGTGATTTGTATTGAATTTAATATTGATATGTTGATTGAAAGAAAACCAATCAGACTTGGAATGGGCAGAAGGCTACTGACTAGCAGAGCTACAAACAGATTTGGTTACTTTGATGTTTTGTTCAAAATATGCAGCAGCATAATCAAAATTTTATACAATAGTTGAGAAAACGACAAACAAACAGCTGAAGTGCCTGACTGCAGCCTTGAATAACAGAAACAACAAGCAGAAAAGCAAAGCAGGAGATGCGTCCTTTGCATCCTTTTAAGAGATTTTGTAAAATAACTTCGAGAAGTGCAGGTCTGCAACAAGTTGTTGAATTTGTTTATGTGCAGATATTGAAGTTTGTTCATGTACACAATTCAGATAGATTCCAGATTTTAGCATCTATGGAATCAGATTTAAGCCTTTTGATCATTCAGAGTCACATGGCAGTTTACACAAAGTTTACAACATCTGCGTTTATTTTTTAGAAAACCCTCAGTGATAATCTGTCACAAATTTTGGTTAAAGGTGAAGCAGGGAGATTGAATTGATGGTCCTAACGATGAGGGTGAGATGTTTATCAACCCTGACAAGATGAGTGATTGACTTCCTCAACCCTATGCGAATGAGCAAGAAGCTAGATTTTCTAATGGAGAGGCCTATACTACAGACTTGAGTCTGATCACCAAAGCTCGTTACAATGGGCAGAACTACGTATTTGCACTTCTAACTGGGTACCATGATCCTCCTGCTGATGTTACAATCAAAGAATATGGCACCCCTACAATAGAGGCGCAAAGTAGAGATGGCAAACCTCTGGATCAGACGTCTTAAATCGTTTTCCATTTTGACTGCAACAGAATGCATCAGCAGACATTTGGTTCACAAGTTTAATAAGCACGTTATACCGATCTTCCACCTCATCATTTCTGATGAAACAGAGGTCGTGATGTTGCAGAGCTTAAAAACTTTGTTGCTGTATAATTCAGTTTTGTTGCTGTCAACACTTTATGTACTCAAAAAGTGCAGCAGATCGTGAGCCATAAAGACTTATGCAGAAAACTATTGGTGTAATGCTGTCATGAAATAGAAATAGCGATGTTGTAATTTTGGCTTTGTGACAGCAGGTTGCTCTCTCTGTACACGTGCAGAAGCTTGTAGTTCACAGTTGTTGTGCTGTTGTTTAAGCTGTTTGCTGCTGTTTACGATCTTGTAGAATTCAAAAGAAGCAGATCAGTTACAGGTTGTGTTGACAGAGCTTAGACAGATGCAGAAGTTCGGGACAAAACATAGAGTATACAGAGCTTGATCCTTTGTGCAATCAGAGCTCTAACAGCCGACAGAAAGTTCGAAAATATTTGTTCAAAAAGTACAAATCAGAAACTTAGTGCCTACTTCCAGACATCAGAGTTTTGATATGTTCAAAATTTTGATCAGATATTGCTCAGGCTGTCCGGAGGTTGATAAATGATATCTGCAGAAGCTGTTGTAGAGAGCTTCTTTATGGCTATACAGAGGTTGTCCACTGAGAGAGAGAGGATAGCAACAAGAGTGTGAAAACAGAGGTGATACCCATGTTCTTAACTTAATTGTTTACCCTGAGTTGGTTATAAAGACAGTCATTCTTATCGTTGATTTCATTAATCATAGGCTGCTTGTTATTGATTTGAAGATTCACGAGGTTGTTTTTGGTGGTGGCCTTTCTATCGGTCCTTATCAAACGGATCTTGAAAGTGGAGTTATACAAAGTTTAATAGCTTAGGAATCTTTACCTTGTTACTTTTTGTCTATGTAACTTTGCAAATTGGTATTTTGTATTGACATTTGTGTTTTTGCAAATGTAAAAGTATAGATGGATGTTTTTTTGTTAGTGTGGTTCCTTAAGCACGTTTTAGGAAGGCACAATTTTTTTTATTGTTTGGACATCCTTATATTGTAATTAATAGTTTTGTATTTATATAAATTATTAATCAGCATTTCATTTTTTCTAATCTAAAAATGAAATGAAAGTGTAGATATGTTGTTTCCAATATTTGTCTAAGTCATGTCATAACGAGACACTTGCCATAGTTGTACATTTTTCATGTCTCATCTCTTTGTCAAATTTTACATTAATCGTGATTTTGTTTTTGGGGGAAGGGTGTCCTAGGCTATGCCTATACTAATCTCTTGGCAAATTATTGACTGTAAGACATCAGCTTTGATTAAACCTCAGTGACCACAATTGTTGTGTATTAATCGTGATTTGATCATGACATAATCACGTTTAATCTTTAGAGTGTATATGGTTAATTCATGGTTATAATATATACTTATACTTAGTTTTTAGAACAATTACTATTTGTTACCTTTTGGTCACGCAAAATAATAAAAATCGTAGCCATAAACTATTTATTAGCCACACGAACTGGACTGTTAGAACCGTGACTATTGTTAATCATTTAACCATAATGATTTATTTTAACTGTGACTTTATGTATACTTATAGCCACAAAAACTTCATATCTATCGTAGCCAAATAATGATTTATACTTACGTTAATTTTAATTGTCGTATGAGTCAAGTTTTGGTCATAGAAAATAATAGAGAACGTGGTCATTTCATTATATATAGTTACACATAAAATTTTGGAAACGTGGCTATCGGTTACTTTTTTGTCACATAAGATGATAAAAATCGTGGTTATAAACTACTTATTTGTCACACGAACTGAATTATTAGAAGCGTGACTATTGGTTACCTAATAACCACATAGTTATATTTTAGTCGTTGCCGTAGCTATATTTACAACCATACAAGATTTATATCAGTTTTGGCCAAATATGACTTTTAGTCGCTCTTATTTTTTAAAACTATGTCTACTAGTTACTTTTTGGTCACACAAAACCATAAAAATCATGGCCTGTTCAAGATATGTCGTTACGGTTTATCTTAGAACCATAGCTACTTGTTATTTTTTTTTGGTCATACAAAATAATAAAAGCCGTTGCTATAAACTAGTTACTTGTCACATGACTTGAATGTTATATAGAACCATGACTATTGTTTACCTTTTAGTCACATAGAATTATTTTAACTATGGCCATAGATATATTTATAGCCACACAAATTTCATATTAACCATGGTCAAATCATGATATATGATTACACTAAATTTTTAAAACCGTGGCTAATAGTTACCTTTTTGTCACACAAATAATTAAAAGTGTGACCATAAACAACTAGGACCTTTGGCTACGTTTAACAAATTTCCGTGGCTATGTATTTTCTTGCTTTTGGCCACGAAAAAAAATCTTCATGTTGCGATATGTATCTCTATGGCCACATAAAATAACCGTCACAACATAAAGTTATGGTATGAACAAAAAATGTGACTATATATCTATTTATAGCCACAATTTTTTACCGTTATTTTTACCGTGGCCAAAAGGAACCATTTAGTCATGATTACATCTAAGCAGTGACTTTAAGTTTGGATGTGTTTGGTAATGGTCATGGTTATTGAGTTAAACCATGGCTAAAACAATACTCCATCTTTAATTACAACTTTTAGCCACAGTTCTAAACCCAACCGTGGCTAACCTGTATTTATAAAACCGTGGCAAAAGGTCATTTTTGTACTAGTGCAAACCAAACATCGGAATATTGTCGAGACGCATAATAATTTATTTTATAATTAGAAGACTTTCTTGCAAACGAAGATAATTGGAACAATTGCTTTATTGAATATTTCTTGTAAGAAGATACAAGTTTTTGTTTATTGAAATCAATATTCTCAACTATATCAGTAGTACTAGATATTCCTCTATTACAATCAAAAATAACATAAAATGATTTAACAGTCTCTTCAACCATCTGCTTTGGTAGCCATGTTGATTTAACTCCAGTCTTTTTTCCTTTTCACAACTGAAACAGTTGAAACTTTAAAATTAGTACTGTGAGTTTTAAAAGATTGCTTCTTCTTTGTCTTACCAGTGGTTCCCTGTTTCTGTGAATGCCTAGATTTCTTTTTCTTACCTTTGGCACTCTTAGAATTCACAGAAACTGGTTCAACTTTCGTTGATTTTTCACCTTTCTCGTACACACTTGGTAATCTGAAAGAATTTATAACAAACTGTGAGTGATTAGGAAGTTTAGCATTAAAATCAAATTGACCAACACAGTCATCTAATTCACCTTCAGAGTTTAAAAAATCAAACTCTTCATCAAATAGATCAGAAATATCATCATATTTTGAAACTTTAAAAGATTTAGAAATAACATAGTTTTTAAACACAGTGAAAAACACAATTTGTTCTAAATCCATCAAAATTCTTTATTCGGCTAGAGTATTCTCGAGTTCAGAAATTTTACTTTCCAACACGAGAGGAGGTACATAAATCATACATTCGATAGGCTTAGCCTCCAACTCTTTTGAAGAATAACTTTCAAAATAGTCATTAGAAAGAAATTTTGATTTATCAGAACTGTAACTATAATTCAACTTCTCATAACGGAATGGATGTTGAATTTTAGTTGTGTTCTTCCGTTTCACTTTTTCTTTAGCTTCATCTTCGTCAGACAGTTTGGTTCATTTAACTTTGAGTTCAGGGTATTGTGGTACTAGTTTTAAAAATCCAAAGTCATAAAGCGCAAGCACTTTTGAAATACCCTTTTTAAGGTAGTGTGGGTTCTTATAACCAAGTCCCCAACACTCACTACTCTTTTTAGGTTTGTTCAGATGAATAGTGTGTTCAGTTTGACCTAAACTGTAAAGCTTTTCCTGCAAAATATTCACCTTGTCAGATAAAGATTTATTATCTTTTAAAAGTGATGAACACTTTTTAGCAATCTCTTTTTATTCAAATTGACACAGTTTATACTTTGAAGTAGTTTCAGCTAATTCATTGTGAGTTATAGTCTTCTCTTTAGCAGTTGTATCAATATTTTTATGTAAGGCTTCAATCAATATGTTCTTCTCAGCAAGATCCTTGTTAAGTTTCTGTATTAATTGATTGTTTTCTTTCATGATACCTTTTTCTCGTTCATGTTTAGACTTTACTTCCTGGAGTTTAATCATCATAGCTTGCATAGCATTAAGAAAATCAGATTTAGACATATCACATACACCTCTTCGTTATCCTCTTCATCAGATTCAGCTTCAACTTCCATCTCTATCTTACCCATGAAGCACAAATGGGCTTTCTCTTCTTTCTCTTCTTCCTCGTCTGAATGATCAAGCCAGAACTCATCCTCCGCCATAAGTGCCTTGTTAGCCTTCTGTTGCTTGGCTAAGAGCATCTTGTTCTTGTAATACTCGGAGTTTCGGACTTTGGTCTTTCTGCAGTTCTTAGCAAAATGTCCGAGTTTGCCATAGTTGTAGCACTTTGTCAGTTCTGGTTGTTTCTTCTCTTCAGCTTTGTACTGCTTCTCATCAGACCTCTTCCCCTCTATTCTTTTTCCTTCAACTCTCTCCTTGTGTTCATAATTTTTGGACCCAGAAGAATACCTCTTACTGTTTGAGCTAGGCTTTTTGTTGAACTTCTTTTGAAAAGCTTTGGTCAGCATCAGCATAGCCTACTTTAAGTTCTCACAATCATCAGAATCAGAATTATCTTCACTCTCTGCCTCCTCGGACTCAGAAACTATGACTTTCTTCTTTTTCTTGAGGCTTACTGACTTCTTTTTGACAACTAACGCAATCGGATCAGCAACTGTGTTCTCAGCCTTTTTCTTTTCCTCTTTAATATCCTCTACCTCTTCTTCGTTTTGTCTCAGAGTTTCATAAACCTCATGAAGTGGAATCTCAATAAGATCTTTCATCTGTTTCATTTGTCATGTAAATCTTTTCCACTTAGGCTGGAGAATGTTGAGGAATTTGACATTAAGCTCTATCTGAGACTTTTTAACTTTATTCTTGCTGAGCTCGTTCAGTAAAGTCAAAAATCTATCATAGGTTGTCTCAAGAGATTCTCCCTCCTTGGATTTGAACTCTTCATAATTATTAAGGTAGTTGGAGACTTTAAGCTGGTTTCCAATCTTTGACCCAATCATCATCTTCTCTAACTGATCCCACATTTGCTTGCCTGAAGCATTGTAGCTATCAATCTTTACATATATCTCATTAGGTATGCTTTGGAGAATAAAAGATCTAGCCAGTCTATCATCTTTATGTCTTCTTCTTTGCTCATCGGTGTACTCCTCAAGTGGTAGAGGGTACTCTCTCTGTTCATCTTCTCCATTCTCTCCCGCAACATTGAGTGTCTTTGTCGGAGGTTTCATGATTCCTCCCTTCAAAGAAATTCTGATATAATCCCCCAGATCATTACGGTCTATGAAATCTAGAAAACGGTCTTTCCATTGCTCGTACTCTCCTTTGAAGAGTATTGGTCGCTTTACGTCCGTACCAATCGTAAGTGCTTCCCTTGATGTCATCCTGTTATCAAAATTTTACAATAAGAACTTGACAAACAATCGTTACTCCAATAGAAATCAAGTAATTCAGAAAAATTTAGACAGTAAATTAGAAATGAAATTTCCAAAATTCTCTAAGTCTGGAATTCACATATAAGAGTGAAAGACATGGAATTCGCATGAACAAATCGCATACAAGCAAGAATCAACTAGAATTCGCATACAACACACTTATCAACATAATTCGTATACAAACAATTCCAGAATTGGCATATAGACTCAAAACAAGAATTCGCATACACAAAATTCACATACAACACTATGCGAGTTCTGAACTTAGAAAAATTTTAAGATAAAGCTTTTCCCATAAAAAAATTCGTATAAACTTTTCGCACCAAAGAATTATGCGAATTCTATCCTTAAAGAAATTTGAAAAGAAAATATGCGAATTCTACGAATTCGTAGATCACTCTTATGCGAGTTCTCAAGTTTTCGCATACGAGAGTTATGTGGATTCTGTCCTTGATTAAAACTTTCAACAACTTTTCGCACAAACACTTATGCGAATTCTGAAAGTTCGCATGAAACAACTATGCAAATTCTTAGCTTTTCTCAGCACACACATGCTAATTCTATGCAATTCACACCAGTCCCATCTGCGAGTTCTAAAGTTCAAAAAATCTCAGAAACAAACTTATGCGAAAATTAAAGGATATGCGAAATCTAAAGACTCTGCGAGTTCATGATGCGAGTTCTTGATATATCTGGGAATTCTTGAGATCTCGATGAAAATTATCCTCTGATCGACACAAAATCCTATCAAAACTTCGAATTACAGATTGAAACTTTGACAATTTGCACTCTAACACATCTAGAATCGAATTCTACTACTGAATTTCGATAAAAAAATACTAACAATTACAAATTGATTCAATATAAAGTGCGACAAACTCGTGAAACTTCGAATGCTCAAAACTCTAAAATTCTCGACAATTACAGTGCTATGATCTCACAAACCTATACAAGATTGTACTATATCACTCAACGAACACAATGAACACAATTACAATCCGGAAAAAAACTCACAAAGACTCAAAATTCACTCTAAGACTCAAAACAAGTGTCGAACCCCATATTTTTCTTGATTTCGATTTGGATTTGCTCGGATACCAATTAATATTCCCAGATTTATCAAGTTCTAATCAGTCTTAATCAATTAACAACAAGAAGATTCAAACACTTAACCTGTTATCAATTGATTACAAGAATTTGTTTACAGTGAACTTTCTCTCTCAGATACTTTCTCTCTTTACAAACTCAGAGCGTACAATACAATGACTTCTGGTCTCAAGCTTACCACACAACCTAGCCATATATCTATTAAAGAGAAAACAAAATACACGCTTACAAACTAAACAAACACAATATTTTGACATTGAGTTTATTACATTTGACTTTGACTTTGCTTAAGAGTTGACTTTTGAGCTTTGACTTGACTTGACTTTCAACTTCAGACTTCATGATCTTGCATCCAAAAAATCTGTGCTCTAACAGTGTTTTTCAGATGATTGTTGCATGAAGTCTGAATCTTGCGTGTTCTTCATCTTTAACTTGGATTTCGATCAAAATCTTTATAAACCTGCAATTAAGACTTCAAAATACACAATGATGATCGAAATATCAACTAGTACGCATTTCTAACACAACATTTAAGCCAAAAACAACAAAATCACTAAGAATCAATGAGATACAGTGTTCGAACCATTTTAAAATTGAAAATCACAAAAATCCAAAATTGAATACGAATTGCAGTGAAATTCGTGATTAATCCTCAACAAGAAAGTTTCTAATCCACAAATCGATTACTATGAACCCATTTTCTTTGATTAAAAACAATTTTACATGAAAAATTTGATGCAACAGTGATTTTTAAAAAATACGTTTGAGTTTAAAAAAAAATTAAATTCGATCAAATCAAACAAGTGTATCAATCTATCTGAATAATTTGATTTGCTCTGATACCAAATGTAAGTTCCCAATTCAAACAATTCCAATCAAGATCAATCAAATGTGACAATTATGTTCAAGATCTAGAAAGAGAGTAGAGAGAGAAATTGACAAAGTCGTATATCTCACTTAAACCATATGAGTTACAATTTCATGAACCACACGAACACTCATGATACTAAACACTCATATACCTATTACAACTATTACAAACACTCATGACAAATAGTTGACTTATACAAGACTTGACTTTATTTGACTTTACATATATTGACTTTTCTACTTAAATCTTGGATACAATTATACACTAACAATCTCTTTGGCTATATAAGTGGCCACCTTCAGAGGACTTTTTGGCCTCTCTTCTTGTTGAGGAGTCGCATCCTCAAACATCAAAACTCGCTTCCTTTTCTTCTGCAGAGGTTCTTCTGCCACCTCTGCAAGTTTATTTTCAGAGATTATTTTTTCAGCTTCTAAGGGTTTGACCTTTTTCTTATCGGCTAGCTTCCTTAACTTTTTCTTCAGCCTCTTTGAAGGCTCTTCAGTGGAGACCTCTTTGGCCCTTTCAGCTTCTGTAGAGGGTTTAGCCAACTTTGCAGTTTGTGCTTCTTCGGCTATTCCCTTGGCCTTTTTGGTCTTTTTCTTTTTCTTAGGCTCTTCAGCCTTCTTTACTAGAGGTTCACATGAGGGTTCCTCTGTGACAACTTTCACTTCCCTATCCTTCTTCTTCTTAGGTTTTTTAGCCTTTGACACCTCTGCCATACCAACATCATCAACTACTCTCTCTGTTATTGGGGCCTCTACCTCTTCGACCCTCTTTTTATGTTTTCTTTTCTTTTCCACCTTAGAGCTCACACCCCCTTCCCACTCCCTGACGCTATTCTCACACGTCTTACATGTTGTGCCTCTACGGCCATACCTTTATCTCCCTCTGCTCTCTCTTCCCTAAGATAAATTGCCACTTGACCGACTTGGAATCCTACACATGGGGGGGGGGTTGCAGGACTTGGTGCAGGAGTCTTGTGCCCATGAATGTAAGCCGTAATTCCCTCTTCACTACCCAAATAAATTAACATCCTCGTTGACAGAGGTCTTGCATTGGGATATCCTGTAGGCAGAGTAGTGGGCTTGTGTGACTTCATGTCGTACACTTTGATCAGTTTACCCTCTACTGGTAGTTTATCTTTCCCAATCAAGTAATCAACCAGAAGAACCGAGATAAATCTTTTGAACACTAAATTTTTAGGTTTTATGCCCCTTGCTTGGTCTTCTTCATTTGCAATCACAGAGTTTCGGATTTCTTTGAAGATAAGGTTGGCATGGTCTAGTGGGAGATCGTAGTAGACCCCATACATGATAGCTAAGATTATGTGGCTTGATTGGTCTGGACTCCCAACCGTGCAAGTTACGGTTCTGTTGAGGATAGAGAAAAGTACATTCCACAGAGGTGGAAGATTCTGTTGGCGAAAAACTGTCCTTTTGGTGATGGGTTGAGCATATCCGATAAACCTAAGCATTTTCTAGGATTTCTTCATCAGTGGGTTCCTCTGAGAATTTCTCAAGGTTAAGTTCGTTTTTTGACGTGAGGCCAAGAAGCTCAGAGACCTTCCTACAGTTGATTCCAAGGCTCATTATCTTGTCACTAGTAGGATGGGTTGCGTATCCCATAACACAATATCCATAGTCAGGGAGGTATGTCTAGCACTCTACCAAAATTGTTGAATGTACGTTTCGAGGATGTCAATTCTTTTGGCAGTTAGGGTCGTTGTCAGAAAATGGTTTTGTAGAATTTTAATCAGGGTTTCAGCCTCGGCAGGGTATCCTTTGGGGTCCAAAACCACATAGTGGTTATTTGGTTTTAGGTTCAGAAAAGTGGAGTGATAGTTATGCCTAGTGAAAGATACCATTCTGCTAGAGATGGGGTGTTATTGACCAACGGATCCAGAGTCTTCTTTCTGTGCCACTGAGTGTAGAGATTGGTTTGAGGCATTGGAGCCTTGATGGTTCTTGGAGGAAACAGAGTTTGAAGCCATTGCGAAAGAAAAGGGAGTAGAAAAGAAGTTCTTGCCTTTTGATTTGAATTCTTGAGAGCAAAAGTTGCAGGTAAAAAAATGGAGAAAGTGAAACGGAATGGTATTTATACTGAGAGGGGTAAAAGGATTATTAGCGGTAACTAATAATATTTCAAATCCGTAATGAGTACCTATACCTAGTGAGTCGTTTGGAAAAAACGACGGTACAGATACGGCCCAATCAGGTGTTGCCACGTAGATAAAGGTGGTGCACGATTGAGAACGTGCGCCTCCCATTAACCTCACGCGAGTGGCATATGCTATACCCATTTGACTGTTACTTTCAAAAATAACCCACACTCCATAACCTTAAAGAATTTCATAAGTGTTGAATATGTTAGAAGCTTTATGGGTTAAGAGCTTCTGATGTTATGAGCTTGGCTCTTCTAAGCACAATTTTGCACCTTGTTACCAAAAACATTGAGAAAACAATGAGGTGATCGAGTTGATTTATCATACAAGAGATCAGAGGTCAAGAGAAGCCCTTTTGAGACTCAGAGGCTCTGAAGCATCTCGTAGAGGCTCTGTAAGAGGCATCAGAGGCTCTTTGACCAAAAATTTCTCGTAAAGGAAAATTCATTGGAAGTTTTGACCACTCAAGGTTTGGACATTCTTTGTTTTGGAAGTTTGGACAAGTTTGGAAATGGTTGTCCGGGAAAAGTTTTTTTGTCCTTGTGAATGTGTGAAGAGATTACCTCATTCTGCAAACTTCTCTCGACAAGAAATACCTCTTTGCTCCCCCCTTGAAATAACTAGCTTTTCTTCACGTGACTCCTTCTACTCCCCCTTGATATATGCTTGGGTCATAAAAGATAAGCTTTGTGCAAGTCATAGACTCAAGTGAACTTAATACAGGAAATGAATTGAAAGTCAAATGTACATACAAGAATAGGCTATTCATGCAAGAAGCAAAACTGATTTGTAAAGAAAATATGTACTACAGAAGCTCTGAGCCTTGGTATAGAGGCTCTGTGAATCAACTCATGTTAAGCATACCAAGCTTGCCAACAAGAAAAGTGAAACTTTTCTCATCTAAAGCCTTTGTGAAAAGGCCAGCAAGTTAGTAATCTGTGGATACAAAGTACATCTCTATGGTACCATGCTCTACATGATGTTTCAGAAAGTGATACCTGATATCAATGTGTTTGGTTTTGGAATGTTGTACAGGATCAGCAGAGATCACAATGGCACTTTTTGAGTCACAGAGGATGGGTATTTTGTCAATATCAAAACCATAGTCTCTAAGTTGGGTTCTCATCCACAGAACTTGTGAACAAACAACTAGCAGCAACCACATATTCAGCTTCTGCTATAGAAGTTTTAGACATAGTTTTGCTTCTTAAAAGTCCAACTGACTAATTTACCTCCAAGAAATTGACAACTCCCAGAGGTGCTCTTTCTCTTTCAAAAACATTTGCAAGAAGGAAGTTTGAAAGTCTATCATACCAGGCTCCGGGGGCTTGCATTAATCCATATAAAGCCTTGTCCAAGAAATAAACGTGACTTGGGTACTTAGAGCTTTCAAATTCTTGTGTTTGTTGGACATCTCTTGAATTTTTCCATTTAAGAAGGTTGACTTTACATCCATTTAGTATACCTTAAAACCTCTATGGGCTGCAAAGGCAAGGAAAATTCTTATTGCCTCGATCCTTGCCACAGGGGCAAAAGTTTCTTCATAATCAATGCCCTCTTCTTGACAATATCTCTTGGCCACCAATATTGCTTTGTTCCTGATCACCACACCATCTTCATCCTTCTTGTTCCTTAAGATCCATTTGGTCCTTATTGCAGTTTTGCCTTTCGGTAGAGGCACTAGGGTCCATACTTCGTTTCTTTCAAACTGCAGAAGCTCCTCTTGCATAACTTCTACCCAGTTTGGATCTTCAAGAGCTTCAGAGATCTTCTTTGGCTCGATGATACTTACAAAATTTGTAAAGAAACAAAAATTTTCAATAGCAAAACGAGTCTTTACTCCGTCAGAATGGTCGCCAATTATTTAGCTTTGTGTGTGACTCTTAGTCCACTTGGTCATTCATGGTAGGTGATCATTGGAACCTTCCAGTTGTACTTCAAGAGCATGTTCTTGTTCTTGATCAACCTCTGTTGGAGTAGGTTGATCATTAGTACTTGCCACAAGGCTCGATTAAGCTCTTTGAGTTGAAGTAGAGAGCTCTATGGTGTCTTGATTGGAGTTCTGTCATTGCTCTGGTGTTGACCCTTCAGAAATTGTGGGAAGATGATTTTCTTCTTGATTGGTCATGTATCATTGACTGTTGTTGGTCTCTATGAGCTTCCCCTCGATATTTGCACCTACACAAGTAGTGGAAGAGGGTGAATATTGCTAGGTCCAGTTAGGGAAGTACCCGTTTGGTCTTCAGAGACATCGGCTTCAGAGGCTCTCCGATCACCTTCAGAAGGTCCATCATCACTGAACATCTCTTCAAACAAATTATGAAGTTCATTTGTTCTTGATGATTCACCAGAGTCTTCATCTTGAAGCTTGAGTCCTAAGTTGATTTGCTCAGAAGTCATTTGAATTGAGTCATCAAAGGAAACATTAATACTCTCAATTATATGTTTAGAATTTAGCATGAAGACCCTGTATGCTTAGAGGTAGATGAATATCCAACAATTTTGGATTCATCTGCTTTTGGGCTGAACTTCCCAATTTACTCTTTGTCGTTTAGCACAAAACACCTGCAGCCAAAAATGTGAAAGTATTTGATGTTTGGCTTCCTCTGGTGAAGTAGATGGTATGGTGTTTTTGCATGCCTCTTCACTATTCATGATCTGTTTTGAGTGAAGCATGCAGTGGAAATCGCTTCTGCACAAAAAGAAATTGGCATCCCTGAGGCAGTGAGCATGGTTCTTGCGGCTTCCACTAGTGTTTTGTTCTTGCGTTCAACAACACCATTTTGTTGTGGAGTCATTGTGGCTAAGAAGTTCTGTGAAATGCCCTATGTAGTAAGATAGGCTTCTATGGTTGAGTTCTTAAACTCGGTACCATTATCACTTCTTAACCTCTGCACCCTGCATTCATAAAGAACCTGTATTCTCTTCAAAAGATTGATTAGTACCATAGGGACGTCATTACGGAAAAATTCCACCCAAATGAATCTAGAGAACTCATCTATTAGCACAAGAATTTACTTCTTGCCACCTAGGCTCTACACACATATGGGACCACAGAGGTCAACATGAAGCATCTGCAGAGGCCTAGTACATGATATGTCTGACTTTCTCTTATGAGCAACTCTTCTGAGTTTACCCATTTCACAAGCAGAGCATAGATGGTCTCTGTCAAACTTTATACTTGGTAGACCACTTACCAAATCCAACTTTACAAGTTTGTCAAGTGTGTGAAAGTTTAAGTGACAGAACCTGTTATGCTAGAGCCATGCCTCCTCATTTTTTCTAGATACCAAACAAAGATTTTCTTATTTGTTGGTTGATTTAAAATCCATGGGGTACATATCACCCCTTCTTTTGGCTCGCAGAAGCTCTGTGGTTGTGTCTTCTTTCAACAGAGAACAGTATCTTCGTTTAAACATCACATCGAGTCCATTATCACACAGTTGGCTGACACTCAATAAGTTGTGCTTAAGGCCATCCACATAATCCAATCTACTGACATCGATGTCCCCTATAGCAATGGCTCCATAGCCTTTTATTTGCCCCTTCTTATTATCTCCGAAGGTCACAGACCCAACTCCAAGTTTTTCTTTATATGAGGTGAGTAACCTTCTGTCGCCAGTCATTTGCCTTGAGCACCCAGAGTCTAGGTACCAAATTGGCACATGTTGCTTCTTCTGTGGACAGATTAAAGATATTTAGGTACCCATTTCCAAATGGGTCCATATTTGTTAGAGGTCTTTTGAGTTGGCTTAGCACTCTTGTTTTTGGCTTTATCCTCGTTCACAGAGGTACCAGATTGTCCTTTCTCACCCTTGAATTTTGCATTCTTAGATTTGGGGTGAGAAATAAGACAGGTTGGTCTAGAGAAATGTTGGTTGAAAGCATGTGTAAGATCAAATCATTTACAATAAGAGACTCTAGAAGCAAATTCTTTGAACTTTTCATTAAATAAATCAATGGAGGGTACAGAAGTTTTTACAACAACCCTTTTAGACTTGGGTTTCTTTTTACAGAAATCTTTATCTAATGTAGGTTGAGTTTTTTCAAAATCTCCTCTCGGATAGCTCTCTCAGTGTACTCTCCCTCTGGAGTTTTCCTTGTACTCACTGCCACAGAAGCATGAAATTTGTCAAATTTGGGCCATTTTCTCTTCTGTTGCCAAGTGAGTTTCTCTTGCAAACGTTTTACAGTTTTGGAGCTTTGGACTTTTGAGATTTCATAAACTTTTCCTTATTCAACTTTTCAAGATCAAGAGAGGTCTTATCTTGTAAGCACATATCCAGGAAATCAGGACAAATAGGTACACCTGTAGTTCTCCTTTTGGGAGTAACCATTCTATTAAGAATGCCAGAGGATAATCTATTTTCCTCAGAGTTCGAGTCAAGAAAGTCTTTGTGGATTGAGGTATGATTTTCGAAACATGTATTACACTGTCCATCATTAGTGTTCTTAGAAACATTTAGATTTTTAAGAATGCAAGGAACCACTTCAGGAACACTTAGACATTTCAACAAATCTTGCTCAAAGATTTCATGCACTATAGAGGTTTTATCAGGATGATTTAGGAAGTGATTTTCATATGTTTTCCTTAAGTCATGTAACACCCTAAAAATCAGAGTAAATTAAAACCTGTAAAACTTGGCAACATGACATTCGTATTGATAATAAACTCCCAAGAAGGGGAACCAGTCCTTAAGGCTTTACAAAAACCTGTATCGATATAGAGTTCGTCAACAAACTAATCTAGACACCTATATCAAGATTACATCAATTGACGATTCATAATGTATCAAAAGAATGGGGCTTAACAAATGCCCTGAAACAATACTAGTCATCTCAAAATGCCTTGAGACCAAACCCGTCTCTCAAAAACCCCGGCAACCCACCGCTAAGGGAAACCTGTTATACACATCATTTGAGAAAAAGTGTCAGACTTAAATCCTAGTGAGAACATACAGTTTATAAATCTCGAAAGATATAAACATCAGTGTCATAAAGAAATCTTTTCATAAAGGTTTAGTTCGTAAAGATAACATTTCGCCACAATCGGGCCTCTTCGGTCCAAAATTCTTAAACGGTGATAAAAGGACCATTTTTTCAAGGATGGTGGCGTAACACTAAGTAAGCCAAAATCCGAGTTATGAGCTAAACAATTGGAATCCGAGGATACCAAGACAAAAACTAACAAAGCTAAACTAAAAACTTTGACTTTTGCACAAAGAATCTTTGACTTTGACTTTGACTTTGCTTTGAGGATTGACTTGAGCTTTGACTTTAATTCCCATGATCTTGGATCCAACACATTTGTGCACTAACAATCTTCCCCTTTGGATTCAAGATCATATTCACAAAAGCGAGCTAGTCAACTCCCCATTTGGATTTAAAAAGAAATTCAACATTAACGAACAATCTCCCCTCTTGTTTGATCTTTAACGATATCAATTTCCACCTTTAACATCTTCACAAGAATAAGCATTAAAACTTCTCATTTTGAATCAAAAGAAATTTCAGCTTCAACGAACAACCTCTCTCTTTATGTCTTGACAAACAATCTTCAGAATTACAGTATTCTTCCCCCAAAGTCTGTGAATGTGCTCTTCAAGAACTAGAACAATCTCCCCAAGGTTATGAAAACCTCATTCAGACTTCAAGAAAGAAATTATCTTCAAATTTAGCTCACTTTGCTTCAGCAAATAATCTTCAAAGAAAATTTCTTAAACATTCTTGAAATCTTGAACTTTATCCACAATTTCTTTCTCATTTCTTGACTTTCCCGTTTCTTGAATCTTTCCCACAACATCTTATCTATTTCTTGACTTTCTCCCCAAAACTATTACAAACTGTTCTTCAGACAACATTTCTTGAAATTATTTCTCCCTCTTTTTGATGATGTAGAGCATAGAAATCATCAAAACTTTCTCCAAGAAATGTCATATGCTCAATCTCTTACCTCTTTCATTATCTGATCTTTCTGCAAGAATATCGAACCATCCATCAATGCATAATTTATTCACCTGAATCTTTTCAAATTCAGACAAATAAGAGTGAAACCCTGAATCAACAAATGAATCAGTTAAAATGCCTATAAGTAGCACAGAGCCACTTTGTACAAAGAATGTACGTTGGAAAGGAGCTTTTTGATGTTCACTCCTCCAGGTCTTCCATTCAATCATCGAATGACACAAGGTTATTCTATGGACGTTCCGACAGAAAAATAAATTTTCTGTGTGTTCGTGCATGTGTATGAAAGAATTTAAACATGAATGTTTTATAAAAGTCTCAAAATGTGTAAACCATTGAGACAACAATAGTAATACACCGACTCAATTGTGTATGATCGAAATACGAAGGTGGGGCAACTTTACTTCTTTTTCAATATTCACATCTTCCAAATGAAGACGAGATAGATTATATGTTGCTTCCCCAATAAAATTTGAAACATCTTCTTTTTAAGAAAAAGATGAGTAACGCCTGGATTTTCTGGTAAGAACTCTTGTCGCGAACCTCTAACTCTAGTTTCTTTCAAGTCTTTAAATTCTGTTAACCTTGAGTCTTCATTTGATTCTAGTCCGGATGAGAGTTAGCATATGAAAATATGAAATTTCGGCTTGAGTTCATGACCAGCGACTATGACCAGCGATTGTGCCATGTCACAGTCGCGGTGGCAATATCGCATGGGGAGCCTCTCACTCGCGGTACGTTTCTCACGAGAGTGCCTCGCGATTGTGATAGGAGTCACTTTCGCTTGGCACAATCACCGACCAATCCGAGGACTCGTGGTACAAACCCCGCGAGAGTGCCTCGCGATTGTGACCCTGTCACTCTCGCTTGGCACTATCGCCGCGAGGGGTCTGACGGGTTAAAACCCGAATTTTAGTCACTCTTCTCATTTACTTCTCATCTACTCCATTTATTTCTCCCTCAACCACCCTCCTCATTGAAGAGCCGATTTCTAGAGTTTCTAGGAGCATTTACTCCCCTTCAACTCAAGATCACGGTTTAATCAATCAAGATTTGGAAGCTACGGTCATCATCTCATTCTCCTCCAACTTCACCCTTCTTAAGAGGGAGATTTTAGGGTTTTGAGGTTTTCATCAAAACACACCGTTGTGAGTTCATCTTCTTTATAAAATGCTTATATGCTATATGAAAAACCATTTTCTTTACATTACTTTCAAAACCTACCTTTTTCCCCATTTGGTGTTATTGAAGTATCTAGGTCAAAATCTTGGATTTGATTCTATGATGTTTTATATGATGAGATGATCCAAAGTATTGTCGAGTTAACAAACATGGGTTAGTTATGTATTGTGAAAATGGTGATCTAAGATGGTGAAATGAATTATTTGAAACTTCATGGAAAAAAACTAGTTTTGTGATTTTATGGTAAAATGAGTAAGGAAACTTGTGTGTGGAACACGATATGTTGATATGGCCTATCATTGGGTATAAAAATAGTACATGGAAAGGTAATGTTATATGAGGATATTAAATTACTTATATGGACAAATTACTAAATGAGATTCATGTGCTTGGAATTCATAGCAAAAATGATTATTGATTATTAATGAATGGTTTGGTATGGAGAGGACCCAAGGTAAAGATCCATGTATAGGGTTGAACTTGGTGTTCCTTCGGGGTAAGGACTTGGATGAGTTGAACCCATATTTACATTGAACTAAAGATTCATGAATAGAGTTGATGTTTTAACGGCTAAAGATTCATGAATAGAGTTGATGCCAGTAAATATCCATCCCAACTAATTTGCTCCACATGGGTTGTGGCCTACTTTTGTGTTCCACCGTGACCTATGGTGGAACGGGTTTCCCCCGTCTTGCATAAGGTTCACCGTTGGAGGATCCATTCATTATTGTTATTTAATATTCCATGATTACTCATTAATGCACTACACTGATGCGGAGGTTTGCACACCTCTAAGACATGATAAATTAAATCTCAAAGCAAGTATACAATGGGATCTAATATCGTCTTTCAAGTAATAAAGTGGTAAAATACCGAATATCATCCCACAGAGATTGTCGTAAAAGATTAATAAAAGTGTATTAAAAGAGATGATTTCAGATCGCGATTTTGAAGACTTTGATTTGGTTTGGTTTGTCATTTGATTAGATTAAAAGAATAATAAAGCAAGCACGGGTGTAAGACATTTAGGTGAGATTTAAACTCAAATTCCAGCAGACTTATGTTGCAGCATGAGTTGGCCATAATTAGATCCACCATCTATTTTGAGGGTATTCCTCTCGGACTTCAATATTCACACTACTGTTTAGATTCGACTAAACACATCGTTGTGCAGCCTCCAACTATTTATAGTGTAGAATAAAGTCCTCAAAATATATGGACGATCAAATCTCTTTGTATCTAAAACCGCTCTTTCGAGCCGATTCCCATATCATTCAAGTTGACGTGTTCGAAGAGGCTTATCTCTAAGTCCTCTACACTTTAACACTAGTGACTAGCGATCAACTTGTCGAGAATAAATCAGTTTAAAAAAATATGATAACTCTCATTACCAGTAACTCTCTCAAGTCTAGTTCCTATATCATTCAAACTGACGTGCTTTTGGTAGCTTATCTCTAAGTCAACCGCACTTTAACACTTTAGCAAGTGATCAATTCGTCAAGAAGTGTCATTGAATATTTATAAAACTTGAAATGAAATGATGGAACATTGTTATTGTGAAACAATGTCCACCTTTCTTTGGTTTAAAATCTGACCCTTATATCTCACACCCGAGCTAAATAAAGCTAGCTACTCATATTTAAAGACATAAAGCGATAAATGACGGAAAATAAAGACATAAATTAAATGACGGAAAATAAATGACGGAATGTAAATTGCGTAATGTAAATAAAGCGAAGTAAAGAAAAGTAAAATTACAAGAAATAAAATGACGAAAATGTAAAGTGCAATAATATAAAGAACTAATTAAAGAAAGCTAAGAATAATAAAGCATAAACTAAAGAACAAGAGAAGGTAACCAAAAGATTACTTGCAATTATAAAATGAGAGTACAAACTCCCAAGGTTAATGGTTCCAACCTTGGATTTCTTTTTGCTAATATGAGATAATGGATACCAAACTACAATCCCAAGCTCCCTTTTTATACTAAAAGGGAGTGGCATAAAAGAGTAATTAACACTAAGGGGTTGTTTGTTTTTTTCTAAAAACCTCTTAATGGCTCTTAAGTCTGAATCATTCAGACATTTTTACACACCACCACTTATTAATCATAACTATAATAAGACTTCAGACTTTAGACCTCTTAAAAAACAAACGGCACCTAACAAGGTACTTAAAGTACAAAGACATATTAACCAAAAGTTAATATCCAAAAGACAATAAAGACAAGTGTTTTATCCAAAGTAAACCAACCAAAATTACTCTAGAAGGTTACAAAAAATCAGATATAAAAATCCCAAAGCTCCATATTTGGCTGCTGCATGAATGCTGCATCCTGCTGCACTTATAATTCTACCCAAAAATACACCAATTAGCTTATCCAATGCAATAAAACAAGTCATTCACATATTTAGCTCCATGAAACAAGAAAAGAGAAAATAATGAACTAAAATGACTCAAAGGTTGGGATTATAAGGTAAAATACTATGCTAAAAAGAAGATAAAAAGAGTATAATGGCACTAAATAATTAGTGCCATCATACACCTTATTGTACTTATAATTTGGATGTTCTCACTAGGCTCCAAGCCTAACACTTGTTTGCCTTGGTGTTTATATCAGGTTCTATTAGTGGTGGGGTGATGAGGCCTTGAGTGGGGAGTTGGGCCAACTTTTGGAGACAAAGATTTTGACGAGACATAGAGCGTACAGCTATACTTGTTGATATTTTGGGAATTGATGACGACCCCCAATTGTAATCTAAATTAGATTGTTTAGATTAAGTAGGTTGTCGGTCCTCTTTTCATTTCATTAGAATTTTGTAAACTCTTTTTCTTTCCCCAAATTGTGTTGGGATGATGTCATTTGCGAAACTTTATTTCTATACAAAATGTTCCAGGTTTAAGTTCCCTCCAACTTATAAACGTTATATTGCGAAAATTTTATATTTTTTTACCACCAAACTTTAGGGTGTTACAAGTTGGTATCAGAGCTTTAGTTTAAGTGAACTACGAATGATCGTTAGATGTATAGACTTAAGCTGGAATTATTAAGATATGATTGGTGAGGAATGGGTAGAAATACTAAGATAGGATGGTCTTAGGGTTGACGGAATTGCATGAATTACGAATTATGATCATGGTAACGAGAATCCTTGGGTATGATGTGTTCATAATTTCACTTAGCTAATGTTATTATGAATATATTGCTACGTGAGCATGCTTGATTTACTAATGTCTTGATGGTTGATGAATGTATTAGTACGTTTTCTTTATGTTTCGATCAATCTCTTTTTATTTCTAGTACTTGTGTGGCAGCCTTGGTCCATCATGGTGAATACTAGGAGTCGACCGATGGTCGAAGAGGGAGTTCATGAAGATAACACATCCAATCCGAATCCCGTGGCTAGACCGGTGAATGTAGTTCCTCCCAATATGCCGCCGATATTTACTGGAGAGGTAGAGCACATACCTAGAGTGGAGTTGGCATCCACAAATCTGGTTATTCATGAGGCCAACCCTCAAGCCGATATGATGGTCAGTGTCATGCAGATGGTGACATCGGCTATGGAGAAGGAGCAAGAGGCTTTCCTAAAGATGGTGGAGGATAGGGATGCAAGTCTTAGGAGGCCGGATGGAGTTGCTCAGAATGTGGTGGCCGGTTCGGGGGGTACTAGAAATGGAATTAGGACGGAAGAGCACGTGGTGGTCGGCGTTCAGAAGGACGGAAAGAGTTTATCCTACAAAACTTTCCTTTGTAGTAAACCACCCGAATTCTTAGGATCCGATGACCCAGTCGAGTGTATGAACTGGATCCAGGCGATCGAGCAAGCTTTTGTCAGGATCGAATTCTTAACAAGAATTAATTCTCAGAAACCAATATCAAAGAAGTTGCGGAATAACACTTTGATATTTAATAAAACAGTAATCAAAAACAGTATATGATTATCAAATTGTAAACTTGTATAAAAAGCTTGAAGCTACAAGATTACACACTCAACCTCAATATTGATGAACAGGCTCACCAATACGAATTCTACTTCTCTAGAATTAGGATCTCTCTCTTGAGGTTGATTTTTCTCTATCACTTAGAATGAAAAATTAAAATTGAAAAACCTATTCAATCTATTCTATACATTCTATACATATACTGATCAAAAGATAATTACAAAGAATAAACAAATCTTCCGTATATCTTCCATGTATATCTTCTATGTATATCTTCAGTATATCTTCAGAATATCCAGCTGTCATACATTCCATCTGGATCTCTTTAGCAGCACTAACTAGCTTAGCAGCATTAACTTCTTCCAGCAGCATTAACTGTAAGCAATACTAACTACTAGCAGTACTAACTAGCTAAGCAGTACTAACTTTGTTCAAGCAGCACTAACTTTGACTAGCAGTAGTAATTCTACTAGCAGTAGTAATACTCAGCAGTATTAATCTTCAAAGTCTTCTGGCAGTAGTAACCACTCTTGTACTAGCAGTAGTAACCACACTTAGTAGAATCTTCAGTTCCCAACAATCTCCCCCTAACTTGACTTTTAGAAGAGAAGTCAAGTTCTTCAGAAATTTCTTCTTAAGCTCTCCAAGATGCTTTCAACACCTTTTGTTTAGTTTCCCAAATTTGGGTCTAGGCCCAAGCTTTGATTCACAGTTCTTCTTACCACAATCTTGGCCATCTCAGAATCCTTTGTACAGACTAGTGTAGCTTTAAGCATCCCTTCCAACTTCTCCTTGCTATGCTCATATATTTTGTTAACCAGGTAGTATTCATGATAACAGTTATCAATAGTAATCATGTATACTCCACAGTTTTCAAATAGAATCCATTTGTCAATCTTCTTGAATATGAACTCATGCTTATGATCTATAATCCTATGATGTACTCTTTCTGGATCAAACATCATGCACAAGTATTCTAATGTCACTTTGAGAAGATTTTCTTCAGTCCCTTTCAACACAGGTTCATAAAGTTTCATCCCCACTTTATGTAGTTCTTCAATGTCAGCTCTGGAACAACTTCTGATAACTTTCCCCCATGTTGAATAAGCTTCAAATGAACCATCAGCTCTCTTGATTCTGAAGAAATTCTTTCCATTGTCTCTTAGAATATCCCAGAAGATGATCTCTGGAGCTTGCATAGAGATTGGATCATCCTTCAAAGGTTCCACTATGGTCATGTATGTATCCATATTCTCATCCTTTGGCTCATTGGACTGTTCTGGAGATTGAACTGATTCTGCTATAGGTACCTCTGAATGTTCTGTTGTAGTACCAGCTGTTTCTTCTACTCTGGGCCTTTTAGACTGCCTTTTGGAAGCAATTGTCTCCACCCTTTTTCCAGCTTTGGCTTCAACACCAACACTTCCAGATTCTTCCTGTTTCTCTTTCGCTTCTTCTTTGGAAGGTGTAGTTTCCTCAGGGAATGGTTGTTGGATGTTGAGATCATGTCTCTCTTTCATCCTTCTCTCAGCCTCCTCCCTTTGTGCTAAGTCCCCTTGGAGTTTATTCATTTCCTTGTTGTATAATTCTTCAACATGAGAGTAAGCCATATTGGTAAACATCTCCCCCTTAACCCCAATTGCACCTTTCAGGAAGTTAATCATTTTTCTTCTTTCCTGATTGGCCAAAAAGGTCTTGGAGGGTTGTCTTTTCAGCTTTTGCTTCTGCATAGGCATCCTCTTTACTTGAAGTTTCTTGACCTGAGCTGTTGTCTGAGCTGCTTCTTTCAAACTCTTTTGATATTCTGCATTTAGCTTCTTGGCCATTATTCTTGCAAGCTCTCTATCAGTTTTTGTTTGCAGCTGTTCCTCCTTCTCCATTTGATCTTGCAACTGCTTTGCTATTGCCTCATCAATCTCAATCTGAGACTTCTGTTTTGGAGGCATTTCAGCTTCAATCACCTTCTCCTTTCCTTTTCCCTTTGATTCTTTCACAGTTTCCTTTTCTTTTTCCTGCTCTGAGTTCCCTCCTTCTTTGATGACTACTCCCTTGACCTTTTGAGAAGCCTTAGGAGTATCATTCTTTGCTTTGACTAAGGTTTCTGCTATCTCCATTTCTTCCACAGAGAGCCCTAGTCCTCTTTCTTTTTCCATCTCTTCCTCTGTCTCCCCCTCAACTTCAGCTTTCTATTCAACAGTTTCATCCTCTTGCTTCTCCCCCTTGTTGGAAGCATCTTGAACACTTTCCCTCTTCTTTAAAACAAACTGTTTTCTTCTCCTTTTCTGTACTAGTTTCATTACCAACTTCTTGAGCTTGGTAATCTGCACTTGTTGAGATAGAAGGACCAGTTTCAGCTCCTCTATTTCTTTTCCTTGCTTAATAACATCCTGGTTGATGTTTCCCATGGTTTCCATCAATTCCTCATAGTTATATCTGTCCTCACCTTCTCCAGGAGTGTTACCCCCTATTGAAGGATCATTGGATCTTTTTGAAGTGGAAGCCTTCTGCCTAGCAGAAGCACTATCCACCCCCTTGGTTTCTTGGCACCAGGGACCTTCAAATGATTGCTCATTTAAAGTTGCCATGGGGGAGGTCTTATTGATGTTACCACTTTCCTCCTCTGTGCTAGCAGGAGTAGTGGCAGCCTCATCACCCATATGCTCTACCTCCTCCTCAGAGAGCACCTCCTTGGGGTTGGGAGACACCCCTGTGGTTTCCCTATGGATATTCTCTAAAGGAGAATTCTCCCTTAGAGGGCTTAAAGGCTTAGGGGATTCTGGTACAAGAAGGGAAGGAGCCTTCTTTACCTGTTTTCTCTTATAAGTATGGGAAATTGGAGAGGTTGGTTTTGTAAGAATGGACTGGGGAATTGTTTTTGAGTGAGAAGGTTGGGCTTGGCTAGCAGTGGGATGGTCTAATGAGGGCCTTGACCCTGCTGCCATACCTTCAGTGGTTTGGGACACCACCATCATTGTAGAGAACAATGGGGTGTCAACTCCTTCCGAGTCCCCAGCAGATCTTCTCATATTTGAGAAAACCTTGCCTTTGGGGGGTTTTGGTACATATACCCCAACAGGTTGAGGTATATCCGTCAATTCATGGTTAATGACTTCTTGAACAAACCTGGGATACATGAAGAAGCTCTTCTTGTTATCCAGATTTGAGACAAGATCATGAAAGATCATTTGAGAAAAATTGAAAGTTTTAGCAGTGGATAAACACACCAATGCATAAGCAATGGGACTGCTAAATTGGCTCCAGCCAGTTGTTTTCTTTGAAATACAGTGCATTAAAGTATGAACAAAGAATCTCCATTGGGGTGAAAATTTTGCTTTGAAAAACTTAAAAATCCCCATCTGGCCTTGATATCCTATTCTGGAAAGAGTTGAAAACAGTTCATCATTAGGAATAGAAGTTATACCTGAGGCATCGTCTAGACGTAGACTGATGCGAATAACTTCTTCAGTAATGGTTAGGGATTGGTCACATATCCTGGTCTTGATCATCTGCACACCATTCTCAGCAACAATGGTGGCATTTGCCCAGAATTGCCTCTGATGCTCGATGTAGATGGTAGGGGCAACAGTGAGAGCATGAGCAATGTGGCTTGACTTGAGGAAATCCACAATCTGGTGGAATCCTTCGGCTTGTTTGGGCTTCTGTAGCATTGCGATCTCATTGTGCTCATCGATAAACGCCATGGATGCCATTGAACTGGGATGTTCTTGCCTGGAAGACTAGGTACTTGAGAGAAAAAGATTAGAAGAGCAAGTGAACAGTATGCAAAGAGTCGTTATGAACGTTTAGGCGGGTAAAGGGTATTTATAGTATTCGGATTATAAGCAGTATTAACCTAGAGCAGTATTAACTAACTAGCAGTATTAACTGCGAGCAGTATTAACCGCGAGCAGTATTAACTAACTAGCAGTATTAACTGCGAGCAGTATTAACTGTGAGCAGTATTAACTAACTAGCAGTATTAACCAACTAGCAGTATTAACCAACTAGCAGTGTTAACCAACTAGCAGTATTAACCAACTAGCAGTATTAACCAACTAGCAGTATTAACCAACTAGCAGTATTAACCATCTAGCAGTATTAACCAACTAGCAGTATTAACCAACTAGCAGTATTAACTAACTTACTCCTTGAAGCTTAGGCTGAATTGAGTACTGCTATGTATGCCCTGCAAAGATAGATTAGTAGCACCAAGAAACTATAATATTCAGTTATTTTATCCACTTTTTGAGATAAAGCTAATTCAGAGTTGATCATTCCCACACTTGTTACCAAGAAAGTGAATCTACCCACATCAAAAGCTTTGGTGAATAGATCAGCAAACTGGTTGTCAGTATGAACTTTCACAACTTGAACAAGTTTCTTTTCATTACAGTCTCTTATGAAGTGATACCTAATCTCAATGTGCTTTGTCTTAGAGTGCTTGACAGGATTAATTACAATGTTGATAGCATTGCTATTATCAATAAAGATGGGAGTGTGTAGAAAGGTTACCCCATAGTCCAACATTTGATTCTGAATCCATAAGACCTGAGCACAGCAACTTGCAGCTGCTATGTACTCTGCTTCTGTTGTAGATGTGGACACTGTGGTTTGTTTCTTGCACTGCCATGAAACTAGTCTAGCACCCAAGAACTGACATCCTCCAGAAGTAGACTTTCTGTCCAAGTTTGCCCCACCTAGATCACTGTCTGAGTATGCAATTAGGTCAAAGGGTGAGTCATGAGGATACCAAAGTCCCAATCTGGGTTGTCCTTTGAGATATCTGAATATCCTCTTAACAGCTTGAAAGTGAGATTGCTTTGGCCTAACTTGAAACCTTGCACACACACAGACTGGAAACATTATATCTGGCCTTGATGCTGTGAGATACATGAGAGAGCCAATCATGGATCTGTAATGATGCACATCCATATCCTCCCCCTCAAGATCTGCTGTTATCTGTTTGTGTGTTTCCATAGGTGTACTGGCAGGTTTTGAATCTGAGAAACCAAACTTGGTTAGAATGTCCTGCACATACTTGGATTGACATATGAAGATGCCATCTGACTTCTGTTGAACTTGGAGTCCAAGGAAGAAAGTAAGTTCCCCCATGGAACTCATTTTAAACCTTTGATGCATTAGATCCTCAAACTCCTTGCACATGATATCTTTTGTAGATCCAAAGATAATGTCATCAACATAAATTTGGACCAACAAGATATCCTTCTTCTTTCTCTTGATAAATAGAGTCTTATCAATGACTCCTCTTTCAAAGCCATTGTCCAAGAGATAGGATGACAGAGTGTCATACCATGCTCTTGGAGCTTGATGCAGTCCATAAAGAGCTTTCTTTAATTTGTATACCCTGTCTGGATAGCTTGGGTTTTCAAACCCTGGTGGTTGACAGACATATACCTCTTCTTCAATTGATCCATAGAGAAAAGCACTATTTACATCCATCTGATAGACTTTGAAGTTCATGTAAGAAGCATAGGCTAGGAATAATCTTATAGCTTCTATCCTAGCCACAGGTGCAAAGACTTCTTCATAATCTATACCCTCTTCTTGAGTATACCCTTGAGCCACTAGCCTTGCTTTGTTCCTTATGACAATTCCTCTTTCATCTCTCTTGTTCCTGAAGATCCACTTTGTGCCAATTGCTCTGTGACCTTTAGGAAGATCTACCAGATCCCATACATCTTGTAGTTTGAACTGCAGCAATTCTTCTTGCATTGCTTCTATCCAGCTGGATTCTTTCATTGCATCATGTGCCTTTTTAGGCTCAAGCTGGGATAGAAAGCAAGACAGCACTGTATGTTGTTGATCTTGCATTTCTTGAAGTCTGCTCTGATGTCTAGTCATCATAGGAGATGATATATCTCCTATTACTAGCTGTGGAGGATGATTCTTTTGAACTCTGGTGTTATGACTAGGTTCTTCATTAACATCAGCTTCTAGATTGGAGTCATTCAACTCAATTGAAGTGTTTTCAGCTTCTACTTCTGCTTCTTTATCTTCTTGATTCTCTTCATCTCTACTCTGGCTTGGTCCAGTAGATTGTTCTATTTCACAGTCTTCAAAAGAATTTACTGTGGGAGTGGGAAAGATCACTGATTTAGATACACTTTCTTGAACTTGTGTAGTCCCTGATCTTTCACCTCCTGAACCTGCATGATTATTACTACTGAAACCAAAGGAGTTAGTTAATGAATCAATGTCAAATAACCATTGAGGACCAGTTCCAATAGGATTTGGTGTGATCTCATTGCATTTGACATTGTCACTCTCTTCAATTATTCTAGAAGATGAATTGAAAACTCTGTAGGCCTTACTTTGAGATGAATAACCAACAAGAAATCCATCATCTGCTTTGCTATCAAACTTACCTAAGTGAGTTTTGGTATTGAGAATGGTACAAGGACACCCAAAAGGTTTGAAAAATCCAATAAAGGGTTTTCTTTTATTTAAAAGCTCATATGGTGTCTTGTTCTTTGGCTTAACTACTAGAACTCTGTTTTGGACATAACAGGCAGTATTAACTGCTTCAGCCCAGAAGGTAATTGGCAGTTTTGAATCAGCCAACAGAGATCTAGCAGCCTCTATTAATGTCCTATTTCTCCTTTCAGCAACACCATTCTGTTGAGGAGTTCTAGGAGCACTATACTGTCTCTCAATCCCTTTCTCTTCACAAAAGGTGTTTAGATCAAAATTTTTGAATTCAGTCCCATTATCTGATCTAATGACTTTTACTTTTTGATTAGTTTGGTTTTCAATTCTCAGGATAAAGGACTTGATCAGTCCACTTGTCTCATCCTTAGTCCTTAGAAAATATACCCAGGTGAATCTAGAGTAATCATCAACAATAACCAAGCAGTAAGATTTCTTGCCTATACTCATCACATTTGTAGGGCCAAACAGATCCATGTGCAATAACTGGAGACAAGAAGAAATAGAATTTATCTCTTTGGTCTTATGAGAAGTTTTATGTTGTTTGCCTTTGAGACAAGCAACACAATGATCATCACATGAAAAGACTTTAGAAGGTAGACCTCTTACAAGGTTGTTTTTAACAAGTTTGTTCATAGTCTTAAAATTCATGTGACACATCCTTCTGTGCCAGAGAGAGGATCCATCTATTGAAGCTTTTGAAACAAGACAATTTAGAGATGAATCACTTTTAACATTTTCCATATCTAGACAGTAAACATTGTCCTTTCTTGGAGTTCTTAGTAGTATCATGCTATCATCAACTACTTTGAACCCTGGAGCAAGGATCATACATTCAGTATTTGTAAATAATATACTATGTTGTTTGTCACAAACCTGTGATACACTTAACAGGTTGTATTTTAATTGATCAACATAGTAGACATCCTCAAATGTCATCTTACCTTTTGTGACATTACCTTTTCCACTTATCTTACCGCCAGTAAGATTGTCTCCAAAAGCAACATGTCCTCCATTAATATGCTTGAAATCCTGAAGACATGACATGTTGCCTGTCATGTGCCTTGAGCAACCACTATCAACATGCCATATGCTCTTTCCCTTGAGCTGTTGGTTGCCCTGCACATTAGATAGATCAGTTAGTATGAATTAGGAACCCAAGCCAAAGTGGTCTTGGGTACCCCTTTCTCATCAAAATACTTGCATTCCTTCTTGACAAGGTTTTTGAATTTTAACTCCTCATTTGTGGAGTATTTTGTCACAATTATAGGCTTGGAAACATTTGTGCTGAAAGCAGTACTGTTTTTAGAGATATTAACTGCCTTAGCAGCACTTGCATGCTTAGCAGTACTAACCTTGTTAGCAGTAGTAACTGTGTTAGCAGCAGTAACTGTGTTAGCAGTATTAACCTTTGAAGAGATACTAACTGTATTAGCAGCATTAATGTTTTTAGCAGTACTAACACAGGTAGCAGCAGTAATACTTCCAGCAGCACTAACTCTTTCAGCAGTACTGACAGTTTTAGTGCTTTTGGGCACCCACATTTTAATGCTATCTTTAAAAATTCTTTTCTTTATGGGGCCCTTCTTTTCAACATGTTCTTTCCAGCCTTTCTATAATCAACAGACTTTTGCTTACATCTTTGAAAGGTCATCTGTTGATTTATAGGATTGAAAAAGCAAGATTTAGCTAGATGATTTAACTTGCCACATATGAAGCAAGGTTTTGGTCTATTGATTTTATTCAGATCAACTCCTTGCTTCTGAGCCCATTGATTATTCCAGTTTCTTTGATTTCCTCTTTTTAAACCAGAATTTAGGCTCTTGGCTTTATAGCAATCACACTGTTTACCAGATGCAGGATTCACAACTGTGGTCTGTTTGTAATGGACCTTGTTGTCTTTTCCTTTGGTCTTTTCTATCTCCTTGGATTTTATCCAGTCTTTCCCACATCCCTCATTGGTGATTATCTTGTTTTCTGCATGGATTTCTTTACCTATCTTATTATCTCTCTTCTTACTGGCTTCTTTCTCAGTAATATCCTTAATCACTACTTCATCCAAAGGGTCTATCTTAAAGGCTTTTTCAGATAAGTCCTTATTCGCCTTGGTTTCTAACAAGTCTAAAGTAGGAGAGATATAATTGTTGTTATAAGGAGGAGGTGTACTGTTGTATCCAATACCAGGCTTCATCTTATCATGAATCTGAGCCTTTAGAAGAGAATCCATTGCCTTTGAAGCATATGAAAACTTCTCTATGTCAAGTTTGACTTTGAACAATTCCTCCTATAGCTTATCACTCTCTTCTAAGGATTTAGACAGTTTAGTCTCTAACTCATTCTTTTCCCACTTCCAGTAGTTAGTATCATAAGAGTGTTGAAGTTCATTGGCTTGAAAGCCTTTGATTTGTTCTTCAAATCTCTCAACTATTAGTACATAGTCTCTTCTATCCTTTTCTAACCTTTTGAGGTCATCACACATACTTTGATTGTGATCCCTGTATCTTTTGACAGTGTCAATGCAAGTTTTAGTGCAAAGGTTAGAAATTACCTCAGATGGGAGATCAGACACTTCTGCCATAAGAGCTTGATTCTGAATGGCTTCCTCAGCTTGATCACTCCAGCCAAATCCCATTCCTTGTTGAGAAACAAGGGCTTGAGCAGGATTCTTGTTCTGAGTGTAGCCTCCATTCTGAGCTTGTTGGTGGTTGTTGTTAGACACAGCATTCCTGCATCCTCTAGCAAAGTGTCCTTTCATGTGACACTTGTAGCATTCCACCTTGGTTTTGTCAAAACCAGCTCCATCCTCTCTTCTTTGGGAGAAGTTATTCCTTCCTGTTCTTTTAATGAACTTCTTCACCCTCATGGATAGCATGGCCATCTGCCATTTTATATCCATCTCCTCCAGGTCATCAGGGTGAAGTTGATCCAGATCATCATTGATTAATGAATTGTTACTATGACTGGACAAGAAGGCTTCAAATATTGTTTCTGATCCTTTTTCTGAACTTGCTCCACCAGCAGTACTAACTGCTTCAGGGATGGCAGTAGTATCAGTGGCTGCTGAAAGAAGTGCAGAATTGTATAGATCATCAAGTTCTTTCTCCTCCAGATTGTCACTCTGCCTATAAGAGACAGTGTACATAGTCCACTCATCCCCAAGAGATCTGAGGAATTTCCTGTTGATGTCATCTTGATCCATCTTTACTCCAACAGTGGCCAATTCTCCAATGAGTTTGTTGAACCTATCAAAAGTTTGAGTCATGGACTCATTCTTTGATGAAGTAAAATTCTCATATTGATGCTTAAGAACATCTCTTTGATTTCTCTTGATACTCTTAGTTCCAGCAAATCTTTTCTCTAGAGAATTCCAGAGAATTTGAGCATCAGTGCAGTTGCAGAATTGATGCTGATATTCATTAGGGATTGCCAAGAGCAGAGTACTCAAGGCCTTCATCTCTGTCTGCCTGATCTTTCTTTCACCATTTGTCTTTGGTGGAGGTCTTTTTCCATCTGGTCCTATTCTTCCAGCTTCAGAAGGACAATTCTCAATGATATCCCACATTGAGTAGTCAGTGAGAAGAATATATTGTCTGATCCTTATCTTCCACATGTCAAACTCACTGGGTTTGAGCATTGGAACCTTGGAGACCAAAGTGCTGCTTGATTCTGTAAGATTTTCCATGATAGATGTTTCTGATTCAATAGGCTCTGATACCACTTGTCAGGATCGAATTCTTAACAAGAATTAATTCTCAGAAACCAATATCAAAGAAGTTGCGGAATAACACTTTGATATTTAATAAAACAGTAATCAAAAACAGTATATGATTATCAAATTGTAAACTTGTATAAAAAGCTTGAAGCTACAAGATTACACACTCAACCTCAATATTGATGAACAGGCTCACCAATACGAATTCTACTTCTCTAGAATTAGGATCTCTCTCTTGAGGTTGATTTTTCTCTATCACTTAGAATGAAAAATTAAAATTGAAAAACCTATTCTATACATTCTATACATATACTGATCAAAAGATAATTACAAAGAATAAACAAATCTTCAGTATATCTTCCATGTATATCTTCTATGTATATCTTCAGTATATCTTCAGAATATCCAGCTGTCATACATTCCATCCGGATCTCTTTAGCAGCACTAACTAGCTTAGCAGCATTAACTTCTTCCAGCAGCATTAACTGTAAGCAGTACTAACTACTAGCAGTACTAACTAGCTAAGCAGTACTAACTTTGTTCAAGCAGCACTAACTTTGACTAGCAGTAGTAATTCTACTAGCAGTAGTAATACTCAGCAGTATTAATCTTCAAAGTCTTCTGGCAGTAGTAACCACTCTTGTACTAGCAGTAGTAACCACACTTAGTAGAATCTTCAGTTCCCAACAGCTTTCGGTTCCAACGAGTGCGGGGAAGACCAGAAAGTAAGGTTCGCCTCCCAAATGCTCAGAGACCCGGCAAATAGATGGTGGAACATAACTAGATCCACCCTTGATGCTATCGTTCTTGCCCAACTGTCGTGGGATGCCTTCAAGAAGAAAATCATGGAAGAATATTGTAATGAGAGGGCGATGGATCGAATTGTTGATGAGTTCTGAGCTCTCAAAAAGAGTGGTATGTCGGTGAGGGATTACTCAAGGAAATTCATGGAGAAGCTTGACCTGGTGGGGCATGTGGCCCCAACTGAAAATTATAAGGTAAAGGCATATCTGAAAGGGTTTCCAGCGGACATGATATCCATGGTCCGTAATGCCAAACCCTCTACCCTCCGTGAGGCCGTAGAAAAGGCCAAATTTATGGAGGATGTTTATGCTCAGAGTCGCGAGGAGAGAATCGGGGCGACCGAGATGAGAAGATGGGAAGGAAACTCTTTGCCCTCCAAGAAGCCACGAACATTCAACAACAACTTCAACAAGGGGACTGAGCCTAGGCGGGAGGCTAGGTGATGCCCCAAATGCAAAATCAAACACTTCGGCCCCTGCAATGCTACCGGGATGAATTGCTTTCAATGCGGCAAGTCGAGCCATATCCGCAAAAATTGCCCTACCCGTGGAATCGTCTGTTACGAGGGCAAGGAACCGTGTCACGTACGAAGCGAATGCCCGAAGTTGAAATTGGGAGGACCGTAAGGTGTTAGTGCATTGTTGTATCCAAGATTGAAGTATAGAAAAGTCAAAGTCAAAATAGTCAAAAGTGTTAAGTCTTGGAAGTCAACCTTGTTTAAATACATGTTGTGTGAGTGTTTGTAAGTGTGGTAAGCATATAAGTGTTTAGTTGTGTAAGAGTTCCTTGTAACATTGTGTCATTCAACATTGTTAGATATACGACTTCAATTTTCTCTCTCTACTCTCTCTCTAGACTTGGTGCATAATTGTCAAATTCGTTTCATCTTGATTGAATTGCTTGAAAACTTGGACTTAGAATTAGTATCAGAGCTAAACAAAATCATTCAGATGGATTGACACACTTGAGATTTGATCGAAATTTCGAATTTATTGAAGAACACACACGTAGTTTTTTTTTCCTGAAAATCACTGTTGCATCAAATTTTCCTTGAAAAATCTATTTTAATCAAAGAAAATGATTCCATAGTGTTCGATTTGTGTTCTAGGAACTTTCTTGTTTAGATTTCAAATCGAAATTCGCACCTAATCATATTCAATTTTGAATTTTTGTGGGTTTCAGTTTTGGAAAATGTCGAACATTGTATATGATCAAAATCACTGTGATTTTGTTGTTTTTAGTCTAATCTTTGTATTAGGAAAGTATTTAGTTTGATATTTCGTTCATCATAGTGCATTTTGGAGCCGTGATTGCAGGTTTTTCAATGTTTTGATCGAGATCCGTGTTCAACACTCAAGAACACGCTAGATTTAAAAAACGCGCAAGAATCATAAGGGAAGAACACGCATACTGAAGAACGCGCAAGCACTGAAGAACGCACAAAGGGTTATATGCGAGAAGTGGAAACTCGCACAAAGTTGCTTGCGAATTTTGAATTTTGTTTTCTGTGTTATACGAGTTTTGTGTCTTGCGAGTTCTTATTTTTCTAAAAAGTTTCTAAGTCTAGAACTCGCAAAGGTATTGCGATAAGTAAAGTCCAGAAACACGCACAACCTTATTTGCGAGAACTCAAAACACGCACATCCCTTCTAGCGAGAACCTCAAACCCGCACGTAGTGTTCTGTGCGAACCTGAAACACGCATATGCCTGTTTGCGAGAAGCATTGCTATAGTGATCTGTGAGTTCATTCGATTTGTGCAAAGTGTATCCACAATGTTTTGCGAGTTTCTTTGTTTTGCGAGTTTGTGCCTTAGATATTTTTTAAAATTTTCAAGTTTGATTTTCAAGTCAAATTTTTATCTGAATATTTTGAACGATCATTTCAAGCATACCATTCAAGATGTCAAAAACAAAAATCTCTAGGGGCATTGCCCCTTGACCCCACCCACTAACCGGGTAACGGGACCCCCGTGCTAAGTTTGCGGAGGGGGACATATTTCTGATAGTGATTAAAAAAATTCTGATTTTCGTTAACGATTATTTTGATGTAAAATTTTTTCAGATATCAAGATGTCTATTGTTTTGTCAGGGAGAGACTGTGCTATCATGTATATGTCTGAGATACCTATCATAGAAGCTAAACGTGATAAACTGAAAATCAGAATTCAGATCTTCTAAATCAGATCTAGGAGTTTAAAGCTAAATTGTTAAATTCTGATAAAACTTCTAAATGTGCAAAATGTATTAATCATTTTAAATTTGATTTTGCATGTATTCTTGAGGCTAGAGAGAAAGAAATCAAATTGAAAGAAAGAAAAATATCTAATCTTCAAAGCAAGTCATACAACTGAACAACAGACATCGGAGCTGAAAGCTGAATTAGTTAATCTGCACATCAAGTTTAAAGCTTTTGAAGATCAAATATCTGCATTGGAAGCAAAAAATGCTGATATGATGAAAAACCTCCAAGCAGATAAAGACAAAGCAAATCTGGAGAATATTTCTATACAAAAGCTTTCTGACTTTTCAAAGAATGTTTCTCAAGAGAAAAAAGATTTGGAGCTAAGATCCATAAAACTCTCGAAGCAAGTATCCGAATTTGAAAAGATTTTGATTACTGAAAGGGATATTTTTACAAAAGAGAGACAAGTTCTTGAAAATAAATCAATTAAACTTCCTAAGTAGATTTCTACATTACAAGACTTAATTGAAAAGGAAAGGCAAACCTTTCAAGTGAAGAAGAAGTCTTTTGATGCAGAAAAGAGAAATTTTGAAAAGAAAAATGCTGGGATTTTCAAAGAAATATCTGAGAAAAACAAGAACTTGGAAAAATATTTTGAGCAAGAACGTCTAATATTTGAATCTAAAACATCTAAGCTCACATCCAAAATATATGTTCTATCTTCAGACATTTTAAAAGAACATATGGCAAAATCTAATTTGAAAAAGAAGTTTGACATACTTTCTGATGAAAGAAATATTTTGTCTAAAAAGATAAAGGACTTGGAAGCTGCAAATGTTGAATTGTCAGAGAAGATTTATGCTGATGCGATTAATCAATCACCTTCTGATAATTCAACGGAATCAGTTTGTTCTTTCAAAACTGCTTCAAGTTCAATTCAAGAAAATGTTTCAAAAAGGACAAGTGTCAAAGCTAAAATTGTCAAATCAAATCAGATTCGACCATCTAATCTGTTTTATGACAAGTCTGTTGATAGTACAGCAAGATTTTATGTTAAATCTCTTGAGAAGAACTTTTCTAAGAAAGAAAAGATAGTTTGGAGAGTGAAAGGTTCTCCTGATGACAAGAAAGATAAATCATCAGCATCCACATCCAAACCCAAGAAGAACAATGCATCTAAAGGTAAATCTTTTAAGTAAACCTGATATATTTTATTCTGCTAATCATTTAATCAGGATTGCTCAAAAGAAAATCTGTTGTTCTTACTGTGGAGAGAATGATTTTGTTCATAGACAATCTGCTCATCACTGGTACGGAACTTACATAATTACTTCTCAGAAAAATGTACTTGAAAGTTTTAAATCAAATGAGATGTGGATTCCTAAATCTAACCTACCAGAACCCAAATACCAGTGGGTACCAAAACCTATCAAATCTGTTTTGCAGGTACCACAGGTTTTGGGGGAGCAAGAATTGAGGCTCTTGAATAACACAGTTCAAGACTCGCACCTTAATGCCAAGAATTTTAGCTTCTAATTACAACAGATCAGGACCCGATCTTAAAGGTTAATGGACTTAGACTTCTAAACACATCAGTTTAGGACTCGGTCTTTAATGTTTAAAGACAAGGATATTTTGCAAATATCCAGGAGGGGTTAACTGAATCTAAATCATTTTATCATGATTTGAGGGGGAGCTTAAATGTAAATATCTTCTAATCTAGATCTCTGATTGTTTGAAAGCAAAACAACTTTCAAACATGAAAAATGTTTTCTGAAATGTCCAAACCACTTCTTATTCTCAAAAGATTTATTGAATTTAGAAGTGTGATTTTAAATGTTTTTCATTATTGAGCTTTAATGTTTAACTGACTGTGTGTTTCCAAAGATCAATACTTGTGTATTATCTTGTCTATATACTGTCAAGTATTCACACACACCGGTTCAGTACTTCATATTGATTTTGCTATTACCATGTCTCAGAAAGAAACAATTTATCGATGGTAATACCCTCGTTTTTAATTCAATGTTGTTGAGCATAAATCATCATTTCAATCTTTATGTGTTCATTGTTAAATTGTTTATATTCGTTCATATAAACAAATTGTCAATTTCTTTGATACCCCAACCATTTCACGTTCATATTTCGTGATATTTGATCTGATAAATACATTGTCAGATTCTCAAAACAATTCTCTTGATTTCACTTCATTCATTCAATATCATTGTTTTGAGTGATCTTCAAAGTTCAAATGCTCAAATATCATTCTTATCCTGAATGAGCATACACTTCTATGACAATGATATCATGTGCTTAACTATTCAAGTTAAATTGTTGAGCAACCATTCTTTTTAGGAAAATTACATGGGATCAGTGTGAGAGATTAAACAAAACTTCCATGGATTCACGTTAACCAGTGTTTCCTACCTCGGAAGTAATCCTAGAGTGATTGAGGGGTAAGGGGTTTTTAAATCAAAGAGTGGGGGAGATAACTCATCTGGTTGAGTTTGTCTCGGTGTGATGAGGTAAAATGTAAAAGAGATTTTGGTTAGAAGTGAGCTTAAATGTTTAAAAGAAAGAGGGTGTGAGATTAGAGTTAAAAGAATATCAAAACTCTGTACCAACCACTCATTTCTTTCTTAACAAAGAAATGTTTCATTTTTTTTAGGGACGCAACATATCTACTATCGGGTCTTCACTCGGAAGATTTGGATATTGAAAAAGAAGGAAAGTTGCCCCACCTTCACACCTCTTTCATGCACCCTGAGTCTGTGTAATACTTGTTGTTGTCTCAACAGTTTACACAATTTGAGTCTGGCAAAGCTTAAGTAGCTTCAATCATTCTACACTTTCACATACACACAAGGAATATGTTTTCTTGTCATAACATTCATAGAAAATTCCTTTATGGTTTTTCGATGATTGAATGGAAGCCCTGGGGAGTGAAAATCACAAAAACTCCTTTCCAATGTACATCCATTGTACAAAGTGGCTTCGTGCTACTTACAGGCATTTTAACTGTATCATATGTTGATTCAGGGTTACAACGTTGATTATATCTTAATTTGAAAAGATTCGGGTGTACACATTTCATGAGTTGACGGATACACACTCGCATCTTGTTTGACTCCGATGCTAGTTTTTCTTTTGTGTCGAACTCGTTTTGCCAACACCTCTAGGTGGTCACAAGCACGTTAGATAGGAGGGAATAAGTAGCTAACGGTTGCCAAGTGGTAGTCCACGAGCTTTTGCGGGATTGTACCTTGGAGATAGGAAGGAAGAATTTCTCAATCGACCTCGTGCCAATGACCATTGGGTGATTCGATGTAGTGATTGGGATGGATTGGTTGGCCGAGAACCAAGCAGAGATTCTGTGTGCCAAGAAACTGATTCGAATTCTGACTACTGAAGGAAGTAGTGTGGTTGTTTATGGTGAGCAAAGGAAGGGCGACATACCCATTATCACCATGGCTAAGGCACGTAAATGCTTATTGAAGGGATGTTTCTCCTTCCTAGCCTATGTGTTGGACGCCAAGCTTAAGAAGAAGAAACTCGGGGACGTGAAAGTAGTTCAGGAGTTCCCTAATGTCTTCCTAGACAATTTGCCCGGTTTGCCACCGGAGAGACGGGTCGAATTTCGGATCGATCTCGTTCCCGGGGGCGGCTCCAATTGCTAGAGCTCCCTATCGGTTGGCTCCTTCCGAGATGCAAGAGATGTTGTCACAACTCCAGGATCTTCTTGAGAAAGGCTTTGTAAGACCAAGTTCCTCACCGTGGGGAGCCCCGGTCTTATTCGTCAAGAAGAAGGATGGCACGATGAGAATGTTCATCGACTATCGAGAACTGAATAATGTGACCGTGAAGAACAAGTACCCTCTTCAAGGATCGATGATTTGTTTGATCAACTACAAAGAGCGGGCTGCTTCTCAAAAATCGATCTTCAATTCGGGTACCATCAGGTGAGAGTGAAGGACGAAGATGTCCTGAAGACTGCGTTTAGGACCCGGTACGGTCACTATGAATTCTTGGTCATGCCTTTCGGACAGACCAACACACCAGCATTATTCATGGATTTGATGAACCGAGTGTGCCGGCCATTTCTCGACAAGTCGGTGATAGTGTTCATCGACGACATTCTCGTCTATTCTAAGGACGAGTTCGAGCATGAACAACATCTTCGCAAAGTGCTAGAGGTGTTGAGAAAAGAGCAACTCTATGCCAAGTTCTCGAAGTGAGATTTCTGGCTAAAGGAGGTCCAGTTCTTGGGGCACGTTATCACTCGAGATGGAGTGAAAGTTGACCCTTCGAAGATCGAATCCATGATGAATTGGGAACCTCCAAAAAGCCCATCCGAGATTCGAAGTTCTTGGGTCTAGCGGGTTATTACAGACGATTCATCCAAGATTTCTCAAAGATCGCCTCATCTTTGACTGTTCTTACCAAGAAGAATGTGAAGTTCGTATAGTTAGATACCCAAGAGAAAGCCTTCCGAACTCTCTAAAAGAAGTTATGCGAGGCACCGATCCTGTCCTTACCTGAAGGAACTGAGGATTTCGTGGTTTTTAGTGATGCCTCGAAAATGGGTTTGGGAACGTTGTGTCTTGATGCAGCGGGGAAAGGTAATAGCCTACGCATCGAGACAGCTTAAGATTCGCGAGAAGAATTGCCCCACCTATGACTTAGAGCTGGAGGCAGTTGTTTTTGCGCTAAAGCTTTGGCGTCATTATCTCTATGGCACCAAGTGCACCCTCTATACCGATCACAAGAGCCTAAAACATATCTTCGACCAGAAAAAGTTGAATATGAGGCAGAGGAGATGGATAAAACTTCTAAAGGACTATAACTGCGAGCTACTCTACCACCCTGGAAAGGCAAACGTGGTGGCGGATTCTCTAAGTAGAAAAGAGTATAGTGGTAGCCTACGCACTTCTCTCTCTCTCTCGAATCGAGCTGGTGTCAAGCATGATCGAGAAAATCAAGGAATCTCAAGCGGAAGCTCTTCGGGAGGAGAATCTTAAGAGCGAAGTAATGGTAAAACAACATCTGCACTTGACCGAAGATGGTCGAGGGGTGAAGCTCTTTGAAGGGTGAGTATGGGTGCCCAAGATCGAGGGAAATCGCGAATTGCTTCTTGAAGACACCCATAAGTCCAAGTATATCATCCACCCAGGTAGTACGAAGATGTACCGGGATTTGAAGCTTAACAATTGGTGGCCCATCATGAAGTTAGATGTAGCAAAGTACGTAGAGCAATGTGTGACGTGCCTTCAAGTCAAAGCCGAACACCAACGACCTTACTGGAGTCTCTAATCCTTGGAAATTCCGGAGTGAAAGTGGGAACATATCACCATGGACTTTGTAACCAAACTACCAAAGACGATGAGGGGGCAGGATAAAATTTGGGTAGTGGTGGACCGTCTCACCAAGAGTGCACATTTCCTTGCCATGAGGGAGACCCTTCCGATGGATAAGCTGGCCAAACTTTACATCGATGAAGTCGTCTCGAGGCATGGCGTGCCTTTGTCCATTGTGTCGGATCGGGATATCCTCTTCACCTCAAATTTCTGGGATGGTCTCCAGAAAGAGTTGGGTACCCGAGTGAAGTTGAGCACAACCTATCATCCCCAAACCGACGGTTAGAGTGAACGAACCATTCAAACGCTTGCGGACATGTTGAGGTCCTGTGTCATTAACTTTGGCGAGAATTGGGACTCACACCTACCTCTAATGGAGTTCGCCTACAATAACAGTTACCATTCCATTATTGGCATGGCCCCTTTTGAGGCCTTATTTGGCCGAAAGTGTCGAACTCCGGTTTGTTGGCTGGAGGCGGGTGAGAAACAATTTGCCAGACTCGAGATTGTCCAAGAGACCGCGGATAAGATCAAGGGGGTCCAGGAAGGCTTGAAGGCGGCCAAAGATTGGAAAAAGTGTTATGCAGATAAAAAGAGACGACCGGTGGAATTCCAAGTGGGCAATCGCGTGATGCTCAAAGTATCGCCTTGGAAGGGGATCATTCGGTTTGGAAAGCGAGAAAAGTTGAGTCCTCGATTTCTTGGACCATTCACCGTAACCAAACGAGTTGGGCTCCAAGCTTACCAATTGGAACTTCCACCCGAGATGAATGGAATCCATAACACATTTCGAAAATGCTTAGCGGAAGAAGAAAGTGTCATTCCAGTTTCAGAAATAAGGGTGGATGAGGAAAATCGTTGCATCAAAGATCCCGATGCTATATTGGAAAAGAAATCCAAGAAACTTCTTCATAAAGAAGTCATGATGATCAAAGTCCAGTGGAAGCACCATCGAGGGGCCAACGTGACTAGGGAAGCGGAAGAAGATATAAAGAGGAGGTACCCTCACCTCTTTGTGTGAGCGTCGATTTCGAGGACAAAATCTTTTCCAAGTTGGGGAGGATTGTAACGCCCGGATTTTCTGGTAAGAATTCTTGTCGCGAACCTCTAACTATAGTTTATTTCAAGTCTTTAAATTATGTTAACCTTGAGCCTTCATTTGATTCTAGGCCGGATGAGAGTTAGCGTATGAAAATATGAAATTTCGGCTTGAGTTCATGACAGGTGACTATGACCGGCGATAGTGCCATGTCACAGTCATGGTGGCAATACCATATGGGGAGCCTCTCACTCGCGGTACGTTTCTCGCGAAAGTGCCTCGCGATTGTGACAGAAGTCACTTTCGCTTGGCACAATCATCGGCCAAGCCGAGGAGTCGCGGTACAAACCCCGTGAGAGTGCCTCGCGATTATGGCCCTGGCACTCTCTCTTGGCACTATCGCCGCGAGGGGTCTGACGGGTTAAAACCCAAATTTTATTCACTCTTCACATTTACTTCTCATCTACTCCATTTATTTCTCTCTCAACCACCCTCCTCATTGAAGAGCCGATTTCTAGGGTTTCTAGGAACATTTATGTCAGGATCGAATTCTTAACAAGAATAAAGTCTCAGAAACAATATCAAAGAAGTTGCGGAATAACACTTTGATATTCAATGTAACAGTAATCAAAACAGAATATGATTAACAACTTGTAAACTTGTATTGAATGATTAGAATCACAAGATTACACACTCAACCTCAATCTTGAATAAAAGACTCTTTCAAGACGAATTCTACTTCTCTAGAATTAGGATCTATGCCTTGAGGTTGATTCTCTCTAAAACAAAAACTTAGAATGAAAAAAATAATAATAATGATAATGCTAAACTATTCTAAACAATACTATATATATATTGAAGATAAAAGCTAATTACAATTAATAAAATATCTTCAGAATATCTTCCATGAATATCTTCAGAATATCCAGCTGTCATTCTTCTAATTCGAATCTTCATCTTATAAGCAACACTAATCATCTTGGCAGTATTAACTACTAAGCAGCACTAACCACTAGCAGCACTAACTAGCTAAGCAGTACTAACTTTGTTCAAGCAGCACTAACTTTGACTAGCAGTATTAATTCTACTAGCAGTAGTAATACTCAGCAGTATTAACTATTGAAGTCCTCTGGCAGTAGTAATCTTGTACTAGCAGCATTAACCATACTTGGTAAATTCTTCAGTTCCCAACAATCTCCCCCTAACTTGACTTTTAGGAAGAGAAGTCAAGTTCTTCAGATCTGATCTTCAAGATGCTTTCAACACCTCAGGTTCAGTTTCCCAAATTTGGATCTAGCCCCAGACTTTGATTTACAGTTCTTCTCACCACAATTTTAGCCATCTCTGAATCCTTTGTGCATATCAGTGTAGCTTTAAGCATCCCTTCTAGCTTCTCCTTGCTATGCTCATAGATTTTGTCCACCAGGTAGTATTCATGATAACAGTTGTCATTAGTAATCATGTATACTCCACAGTTTTGAAATAGTATCCATTTATCAATCTTCTTGAATATAAACTCATGATTATGATCTTTAATCCTATAAGCCACTCTTTCTGGATCAAACATCATGCACAAGTATTCCATTGCTACCTTGAGAAGATTTTCTTCAGTACCTTTCAACACAGACTCATAGAGTTTCATCCCCACTTTGTACATTTCCTCTATATCTGCTCTTGAACAACTTCTGATAACTCTCCCCCATGTTGAATATACTTCAAATGTATCACCATTTCTTTTGAGTCTAAAGAAATCCTTTCCATTGTCTCTTAGAATATCCCAAAAGATGATATCTGGAGCTTTTATGGATATTGGAACAACCTTCATAGGTTCTACTATAGTCATATACAGCCCCATTTGCTCATTTGATTGCTCTTTGGACTGTTCTGGGTTCTGCACAGGTTCTGTTGAAGGTGGGACTGAAGGTTCTGCTTCAGTTTCTGCTCTTTCTTCCACTCTTGGATTTTTAGACTGCCTTTTTGAAGCAATTTTCTTCACCTTCTTCCCATATTTAGCTTCTACACCAACACCCTCATGTTCTTCCTTCATATCTTCAGCTTTATCTTTTGAATGTGTGGTCTCCTCAGGAAATGGTTTCTGAATATTCTGATCATGCCTTTCCTTCATTCTTCTCTCAGCCTCTTCCCTTTGAACTGAATCCCCTTGAAGCTTACACCTCTCTTTCTGGTACAGTTCTTCAACCTGATTGTATGCCATCTTGGTGAACATTCCCCCTTTGACACCAATTGCACCTTTCAGGAAATTTATCATCTTTCTTCTTTTCTGATTGGCCAAAAATGTTTTGGAAGGTTGTCTTTTCTGTTTTTGAATTTGCATCTTTGTGACTTGAAGTTTCTTGGCTTGAGCTGCTTTTTTGATGCTTTTCTGATATTCTGCATTCAACTTTCTAGCCATGAGCTTTGCAAGTTCTCTATCTTTTTCTGTTTGAAGTTGCTCCTCCTTTTCCATTTGATCTTGAAGCTTCTTTGCTATTGCCTCATCCATTTCAATTTGAGTCTTCTTCTTTGCAGGCATTTCTGCTTTAGCCATCTTTTCCTTTCCTTTTCCTTTTGACTCCTTTGCCTTTACTGTTTCCTTCTGTTGAATTCCTCCTTCATTGATGACTACTCCCTTGGCCTCTTGAGTAGCCTTAGGAGTGTCATTTTTGGCTTTAACTAGTGTTTCTACAATCTCTAGTTCCTCCACAGAAAGCCCTGTTGTTTCTTTTATCTCAGCAGCATTAACTGTTTCTGCTGCTTGAGCAGTATTAACAATTTCTGCTGATGCTTGTTCTATTTCAGTTCTTGCTTCTTGCTCCCCCTCAACTGTTTCTTTATCCCCTTCACCATCAAATCTCTCCTCAGAATGTCTTTCCTTCTCTGTTTCATTCTCTTTATTCTCCCCCTTGTTGGAAGCATCTTTTTCAGGTTTCCTCTGCCTCAACACATATTGTTTTGTCCTCTTCTTCTGTACAAGCTATGTCACCATCTTCTTTAATTTGGCAATCTGAACTTGTTGTGAGAGGATTACCAGCTTCATCTCTTCAATTTCTTTCCCTTGTTTAAGAACATCTTGGTTGATGTTGCCCATTGTTTACATCAATTCATAGTAGGTATACCTGTCCTCACCTTCTCCAGAAGTGTTACCCTCTATTGAAGGATCATGGGATCTTTTTGTAGTGGAAGCCTTCTGCCTAGCAGAAGCACTATCCACCCCCGTGGTTTCTTGGCACCTGGGACCTTTGAATGATTGCTCATTCAAAGTTGCCATGGGGAAGGTCTTAGAGATGTTACCACTGACCTTCTCTGTGTTAGCAGAAGTAGTGGTAGCCTTCTCACCCATATGCTCATCCATTTCCTTTGAGAGCACCTCCTCAAGGTTGGGAGACACCCTAGTGGATTCCCTTTGGATATTCTCTACTGGAGGATGCTCCAATAGAGGGATTTGAGTCTCTTGGTTAATAGTAGGTACACCAAGGGAAGGAGCCTTGTGTACCTTTCTCTTGACATAAGTCTTGGATATTATGGGAGTGGGTTTAGCAGCAAAGGACTGAGGGAAAATTTGAGAGAGGGAAGGTTGGGATTGGCTAGCAGTGGGAATGTCTAATGAGGGCCTTGACTCTGCTGCCATACCTTCTTGTGGTTGAGACACCACCATCATTGTTGAGAACAATGGGGTGTCAACTCCTTCCGAATCCCCAGCAGATCTTCTCATATTTGAGAAAACTTTGCCTTTAGGGGGTTTAGGTACATATACCCCATCAAAATGAGGCATATCCGTCAATTCGTGGGTGATAACTGCTTGAACAAACCTGGGGTACATATAAAAGCTCTTTTTGTTTCCCAAGTTTGAGACAAGATCATTGAAAATCATTTTATAAAAATTGTACTTTCTGGCAGTGGCCAAGCACACCAAAGCATAAGCAATGGTGCTACTGAACTCACTCCATCCAGTAGTCTTTTTAGAGATACAGTGCATAAGGGTATGGACAAAGAAACGCCATTGGGGTGAAAATTTGGCTTTTGAGAACTTGAACACACCCAATGGGCCTCAATACCCCATTCTTGTAAGAGTAGAAAACAGTTCATCATTAGAGATAGAAGTTATACCAGAGGCATCGTCTAGACGTAGACTGATGCGAATTACCTCTTCAGTAACTGTCAAGGGCTTGCCACACACCTTTGTCTTGATCATTTGCACACCATTCTCAGTAACAATGGTGGCATTTGCCCAGAATTGCCTTTGATGCTCGATATAGATTGGTGGCGATACAGTAAGAGCATGAGCAATATGGGTTGTCTTGAGGAAATCCACAATCTGGTGGAAACCAGCGGCTTGTTTGGGCTTTAGTAGCATCGCGATTTCATTGTGCTCGTCTATGAAAGCCATTGATGCCATTTTTCTTGGACGTTCTTGCCTGAAAACTTTGAACTTAAGAGAGAAAGGGTTTAGAGCGCAAGTGAACAGTATGCAAAGAGTCGTTATGAACTATTTAGGCGGGCAAAGAGTATTTATAGTATTCGGGACATAAGCAGTATTAACCTAGAGCAGTATTAACGGACAAGCAGTATTAACTGAGAGCAGTATTAACCACTAGAAGTATTAACTAACTAGCAGTATTAACTGAGAGCAGTATTAACCACTAACAGTATTGACTAACTAGCAGTATTAACTGAGAGCAGTATTAACCACTAGCAGTATTAACTAACTAGCAGTATTAACTGAGAGCAGTATTAACCACTAGCAGTATTAACTAACTAGCAGTATTAACTGAGAGCAGTATTAACCACTAGCAGTATTAACTGTGCACTGGAAGTATTAAAACTGTACTAGCAGTATTAACCATACTTACTCTTTTAAACTTGTGATGAACTGAGTACTGCTATGTATTCCCTGAAAAGGAAGATTAGTAATACCAAATAAAACCAATATACAAGTATTTAACCACTTTTTGTGAAGGAACTTATTCAGAGTTGATCATTCCCACACTTGTTACCAAGAAAGTGAACCTACCCACATCAAAGGCTTTGGTGAATAGATCAGCAAACTGGTTATCAGTATGAACTTTCACAACTTGAATAAGTTTCTTTTCATTACATTCTCTTATAAAGTGATACCTGATCTCAATGTGATTTGTCTTTGAGTGCTTCATAGGATTATTCACAATGCTAATAGCACTTCTATTATCAATAAAAATTGGAGTGTGTAGAAAGGTTACCCCATAGTCCAGCATTTGATTCTGAATCCATAAGACTTGAGAACAGCAACTTGCAGCTGCTATGTACTCTGCCTCTGTTGTAGATGTGGACATTGTGGTTTGTTTCTTGCACTGCCATGAAACTAGTCTTGCACCTAAAAACTGACATCCTCCAGAAGTAGATTTTTTGTCCAAGTTTGCTCCACCTAGATCACTATCTGAGTATGCAAGTAGGTCAAAGGATGAGTCATGAGGATACCAAAGTCCCAATCTGGGTTGCCCTTTGAGATATCTGAATATCCTCTTAACAACTTGATAGTGAGATTGCTTTGGCCTAACTTGGAATCTTGCACATACACATACTGGAAACATAATATCTGGCCTAGAGGCTTTAAGATACATGAGAGAGCCAATCATGGACCTATAATGATGAACATCCATATCCTCCCCCTCAAGATCTGTTGTTATCTGCTTGTGTGTCTCCATAGGTGTGCTGGCAGGTTTTGAATCTGAGAAACCAAACTTGGTTAGAATGTCCTGCACATACTTGGACTGACAGATAAAGATTCCATCTGACTTCTGTTGAACTTGGAGTCCAAGGAAAAAAGTAAGCTCCCCCATGGAACTCATTTTGAACCTTTGATGCATTAGTTCCTCAAACTCCTTGCACATATTGTCTCTTGTGGATCCAAAGATAATATCATCAACATAGATTTGGACCAGCAAGATATCCTTCTTCTTTCTCTTGATGAATAGAGTCTTATCAATGACTCCTCTTTCAAAGCCATTTTCCAGGAGATAGGATGACAGAGTGTCATACCATGCTCTTGGAGCTTGATGCAGTCCATAAAGTGCTTTCTTCAACTTGTATACCCTATCTGGATAGCTTGGGTTTTCAAACCCTGGTGGTTGACAGACATATACTTCTTCTTCAATTGAGCCATATAGAAATGCACTTTTGACATCCATTTGATATACTTTGAATTTCATATAAGAAGCATAAGCCAGAAATAATCTAATTGCTTCTATCCTGGACACAGGTGCAAATACTTCATCATAGTCTATGCCCTCTTCTTGTGTATACCCTTGAGCCACCAACCTTGCTTTGTTCCTTATTACTATACCTCTTTCCTCTCTCTTATTTCTGAAGACCCATTTTGTTCCTATTGCTCTTTGGCCTTTAGGAAGGTCTACCAGACCCCAAACATCTTGCAGCTTGAACTGCAGTAGCTCTTCTTGCATGGCTTCTATCCAACTGGACTCTTTCATAGCATCATGTGCTTTCTTAGGCTCAAGCTGGGATAAAAAGCAAGAGAGAATTGTATGCTGTTGGTCTTCCATTTCTTGCAGTCTGCTTTGATTTCTAGTCATCATAGGAGAAGATATATCTCCAATTACCAGCTATGGAGGATGATTCTTTTGAGTTCTGGTGTGATGACTAGGTTCTTCATTAAGTCCCACCTCTAGATTTGAGTCATTCAACTCAACTGAGGTGTTTTCAGAAGCTGCTTCTTGTTCTTGATTTTCTTGATTCTCCTTATCTCTACTTTCTTCTTCACTCTGATTTGGTTCAGTAGATGGTTCCTTTTCACAGTCTTCAACAGAATCCACTGTTGGTATGGGAAAGATCACAGATTGAGATATATTATCTTGAACTTCTGTAGTTCCTGATTCTCCACTCCCTGAACCTGCATAATCATCACTACTGAAACCAAAAGAGTTAGTTAGTGAATCAATGTCAAATAGCCACTGAGGACCAGACCCAATAGGATTTGGTGTGTTCTCATTGCATTTGACATTGTCACTTTCTTCAATTATTCTAGAAGAAGAGTTAAAAACTCTGTAAGCCTTACTCTGAGATGAGTAACCAACAAGAAATCCATCATCTGCTTTGCTATCAAACTTACCTAAGTGAGATTTGGTATTGAGAATTGTACAACGACACCCAAAAGGTTTGAAAAATCCAATGAAAGGTTTTCTTTTATTTAAAAGCTCATAAGGGGTCTTGTTCTTTGGCTTTACCACTAGAACTCTGTTTTGGACATAACAGGCAGTATTAACTGCTTCAGCCCAGAAGGTAATTGGCAGTTTTGAATCAGCCAACAGAGATCTAGCAGCCTTTATTAGTGTCCTATTCCTCCTCTCAGCAACTCCATTCTGTTGAGGAGTCCTAGGGGCACTATATTGTCTCCCAATTCCTTTTTCTTCACAAAAGGTGTTTAGATCAAGATTTTTAAATTCAGTTCCATTGTCTGATCTAATGACTTTTACTCTTTGATTAGTTTGGTTTTCAATTCTTAGGATAAAGGATTTGATCAGTCCACTTGTCTCATCCTTAGTCCTTAGAAAATATACCCAGGTAAATCTAGAGTAATCATCAACAATAACCAAGCAGTAAGATTTCTTGCCTATACTCATAACATTTGTAGGACCAAACAGATCCATATGTAATAACAAGAGACAAGAAGAGATTGTATTTATCTCTTTGGTCTTATGAGAAGTTTTGTGCTGTTTGCCTTTAAGACATGCAACACAATGATCATCACATGAAAAGACTTTTGAAGGTAAACCTCTTACAAGGTTGTTTTTAACAAGTTTGTTCATGGTCTTGAAATTCATGTGACACATCCTTCTGTGCCATTGAGAGGATTCATCCACAGAAGCTTTTGAAACAAGACAGTTCAGGGATGAATCACTAGAAACATTGTCCATATCTAGACAATAAACATTGTCCTTTCTTGGAGTTCTAAGTAGTATCATGTTTTCATCAACTACCTTGAACCCTGGAGAAAGGATTATACACTCTTTATTAGTAAATAATATGCTATGTTGTTTGTCACAAACCTGGGATACACTTAACAGGTTGTACTTCAATTGATCAACATAGTAGACATCCTCAAATGTCATCTTACCTTTTGTAACATTACCTTTTCCACTTATTCTACCACCAGTAAGATTATCTCCAAATGCAACATGTCCTCCATTGATATGCTTGAAATCCTGAAGGTATGACATGTTGCCTGTCATGTGCCTAGAGCAACAACTATCAACATGCCATATGCTCTTTCCCTTGAGCTGTTGGTTGCCCTGCACATATAATAAATCATTTAGTATGAAATAGGAACCCAAGCCAAAGTGGTCTTGGGTACCCCTTTTTCATCAAAATATTTACATTCTTTCTTGACAAGATTTTTAAACTTTGACTCCTCATTTCTGGAGTACTTTGTCAGAATGATTGGTTTGGAAACACATTTTCTAGAAGCAGTACTGGTTTTAGAAGTACTAACTGCATTAGCAGCACTTGCATGCTTAGCAGTACTAACCTTGTTAGAAGCAGTAACTGTGTTAGCAGCAGTAACTGTGTTAGCAGTATTAAAATTTTCAGCAGTACTAACACTGGTAGCAGCAGTAATGCTTCTTACAGCACTATCTCTGTCAGCAGTACTAACAATTTTAGTGCATCTAGGCACCCATATTTTGATACTTTCTTTTAAAACCTTTTTCTTCATGGGTCCTTTGGTTTCAACAGATTTCTTCCCCACATGTTTCTTTCCAACCTTCCTATAACCAACAGGTTTTTGCACAAATCTTTGAAAGTTCATTTGTCGGTTAATAGGATTGAAGAAACAGTACTTAGCCAAATGATTCAACTTGCCACATATGAAACAGGGTTTTGGTCTGATTATTTTATTCAGATCAACTCCTTGTTTCTGAGCCCAATGATTATTCCAGTTTCTTTGGTTACCTCTTTTTATACCAGAATTTAGGCTCTTAGATTTATTGCAAGCACACTGTTTACAAGGTCCAGGATTCAAAAAAGTGGTTTGTTTGTAATGGACCTTGTTATCCTTTCCTTTGGTCTTCTCTATCTCCTTAGACTTGACCCAGATTTTTCCACATCCCTCATTGGTGATAATCTCTTTTGTCCTTTTCTAATCATTTGAGGTCATCACACATGTTTTGGTTGTGATCCCTGTACCTTTTGACAGTGTCTATGCAAGATTGATTACACGGATTAGAAATTACCTCAGAGGGAAGATCAGACACCTCTTCCATAAGAGCTTGATTCTGAATGGCTTCCTCAGCTTGGTCACTCCAGTCAAACCCCATTCCTTGTTGAGAAACAAGGGCTTGAGCAGGGTTCTTGTTTTGATTGTAGCCTCCATTCTGAGCTTGTTGGTGGTTGTTGTTTGGAACACCACTTCTGCACTCTCTAGCAAAGTGTCCCTTCATGTGGCACTTATAACATTCCACCTTTGTCTTGTCAAAACCAGCTCCATCTTCTCTTCTTTGAGAGAAGTTGTTCCTCCCTGTTCTTTTAATAAACTTCTTCACCCTCATAGATAACATGGCCATCTGCCATTTAATGTCCATCTCCTCCAGGTCATCAGGGTGAATTTGTTCCAGATCATCATTAATCAATGAATTGTTGCTGTGACTAGACAAAAAGGCTTCAAAGACAGTTTCAGTGCCTTTTTCTGAATTCACTCCACTGGCAGCACTAACTGCTTCAGGGTTGGCAGTAGTATCAGTAGATGCTGATAGAAGTGCAACATTGTGAATATATCCAGTGGGCCTCTTCTTGGTTTCTACCTCAGTTTCAAAAACTCTTAGATCATTATATAGATCATCAAGTTCCTTCCCTTCCAGATTGTCACTCTGTCTATATGAGACAGTGTACATAGTCCATTCATCCCCAAGAGATCTGAGAAACTTTCTGTTGATATCATCTTGCTCCATCTTCACTCCTACAGTGGCCAGTTCACTAATGAGCTTGTTGAACCTATCAAAAGTTTGAGTCATAGACTCATTCTTTGAAGAAGTGAAGTTCTCATACTGCTGCTTTAGAACATCTCTTTGATTTCTTTTTATGCTTTTAGTTCCAGCAAATCTTTTCTCTAGAGCATTCCAGAGAATCAGAGCATCAGTGCAGTTGCAAAATTGATGTTGATATTCATTGGGGATGGCCAAGAGCAGAGTGCTCAAGGCCTTCATCTCTGTCTGTCTGATCTTCCTCTCACCATCTGTCTTTGGTGGAGGTCTTTTCCCATCTGGTCCAATCTTTCCTGCTTCAGAAGGACCATTCTCAATGATATCCCACATTGAGTAGTCAATGAGAAGAATGTATTGCCTAATTCTGATCTTCCACATGTCATACTCACTGGGTTTGAGCATTGGAACCTTAGAGACCAGATGCTGTTAGATTCTGCAAAATTTTCCATGATGAATGCCTAGATGTTTCTGAGAGAACAGGCTCTGATACCACTTGTCAGGATCGAATTCTTAACAGGAATAAAGTCTCAGAAACAATATCAAAGAAGTTGTGGAATAACACTTTGATATTCAATGTAACAGTAATCAAAACAGAATATGATTAACAACTTGTAAACTTGTATTGAATGATTAGAATCACAAGATTACACACTCAACCTCAATCTTGAAGAACAAACTCTTTCAAGACGAATTCTACTTCTCTAAAATTAGGATCTATGCCTTGAGGTTGATTCTCTCTAAAACAAAAACTTAGAATGAAAAAAATAATAATAATGATAATGCTAAACTATTCTAAACAATACTATATATATATACTGAAGATAAAAGCTAATTACAATTAATAAAATATCTTCAGAATATCTTCCATGAATATCTTCAGAATATCCAGCTGTCATTCTTCTAATTCGAATCTTCATCTTATAAGCAGCACTAATCATCTTGGCAGTATTAACTACTAAGCAGCACTAACCACTAGCAGCACTAACTTGCTAAGCAGTACTAACTTTGTTCAAGCAGCACTAACTTTGACTAGCAGTATTAATTCTACTAGCAGTAGTAATACTCAGCAGTATTAACTATTGAAGTCCTCTGGCAGTAGTAATCTTGTACTAGCAGCATTAACCATACTTGGTAAATTCTTCAGTTCCCAACAATTTACTCCCCTTCAACTGAAGATCTCGGTTTAATCATTCAAGATTTGGAAGCTAGGGTCATCATCTCATTCTCCTCCAACTTCACCCTTCTCAAGAGGGAGATTTTAGGGTTTTGGGGTTTTCATCAAAACCCACCTTTGTGAGTTCATCTTCTTTATAAAATGCTTATATGCTATATGAAAAAACATTTTCTTTACATTGCTTTCAAAACCTACCTTTTTCCACATTTGGTGTTATTGAAGTATCTAGGTCAAAATCTTGGATTTGATTCTATGATGTTTTATATGATGAGATGATCCAAAGTATTGTTGACTTAACAAACATGGGTTAGCTATGTATTGTGAAAATGGTGATGTTAGATGGTGAAATAAATTATTTGAAACTTCATCGAAAAAAAACAAGATTTTGTGATTTTATGGTAAAATGAGTAAGGAAACTTGTGTGTGGAACACAATATGTTGATATGGCCTATCATTGGGTATAAAAATAGTACATGGAAAAGTAATGTTATATGAGCATATTAAATTACTTATATGGACAAATTACTAAATGAGATTCATGTGCTTGGAATTCATAGCAAAAATGCTTATTGATTATTGATGAATCATATTGTTTTGTATGGTGAGGACCCAAGGAAAAGATCCATGTAGAGGGTTGAACTTGGTGCTCCTTTGGGGTAAAGACTTGGAAGAGTTGAACCCATATTTACATTGAACTAAAGATTAATGAATAGAGTTAATGTTCTAACGGCTAAAGATTCATGAATAGAGTTGATCCCGTTAAATATCCATCCCAAATAATTTGCTCCACATGGGTTGTGGCATACTTTTGTGTTCCGCCGCGACCTATGGTGGAACGGGTCTCCCCCGTCTCTCATAAGTTTCACCGTTGGAGGATCCGTTCATTATTGTTATTTAATTTTCCATGATTACTCATTAATGCACTACACTTTATTGTACTTATAATTTGGATGTTCTCACTAGGCTCCAAGCCTAACACTTGTTTGCCTTGGTGTTCATATCAGGTTCCATTAGTGGTGGGGTGACGAGGCCTTGAGTGGGGAGTTGGGCCGATTTTTGGAGATATAGCTTTTGACGAGACATAGAGCATACAGCTATACTTGTTGATATTTTGGGAATTAACGACGACACCCAGTTGTAATCTAAATTAGATTGTTTAGATTAAGTAGGTTATCGGTCCTCTTTTCATTTCATTGGAATTTTGTAAACGCTGTTACTTTCCCCAAATTGTGTTGGGATGATGTCATTTGCGAAACTTTATTTCTATACAAAATGTTCCAGGTTTAAGTTCCCTCCAACTTATAAACGTTATATTGCGAAAATTTTATATTTATTTTTTACCACCAAATTTTAGGGTGTTACGTATGTCAGATATATGTATGCTCAATAAGATAATTATGAAGATTTGAGCATTTTAAACATGAAAGATTCTCTCAAAACAAGGAAATTGAATGAACAAAGTGAAATCAATATATATGTTTTGAGAATCTGACAATGTATGAAAAGATCAAATATGAGTGATTTATCATTTAAAGTTTAGGTCATAAAATTTGGATGTTGTCTATATGAACAAGTATAGACAAGTCTTGAAAGAAATGCTTTGAATAAAACAACGCTAAATGAACATTGAATTTCAAACGGGGTGTCTTACTATCGAAAATTATGTTCAATTTTGAGACGTGATAAGAAAATAGTCAATAGAAGTACGAAACCGGTGTGTATGAATATTTGACAATATATGGAAAAGATAATACACAAGTATATATCTTTGGAAACACACGGTTCGTGAAACATTAAAGTTCATAAAATGAAAACATTTAAAATCAAACATCGAAAATCATGAAATCATTTTGAGAATAAGAAGTGGTTTGAACATTTAAGAAACATGTTTTCATGTCTGAAAGTTGTCCATCTTTCAAACACGATGAGATTAAGAGTAGAATAATCCTTATGCTCAGTTGTAATCTCATAAAGTCAACTCCAAAGTCATAATTGATATGATCATGTAAGCTCCCCCTCAAAATCTACAAACAATCAAAAAGTCGTCAAAGCAACAAAGTCTTATTGAATGTAAAACATTTATTTGAAAATTAAAGACATGAAAACAGTAAAACATTAAAGAACGAGTTCTGATTAGAATTAATCAGAAATCAATGTCTTTACTCCCCCTAAACATATGCATCATAAAAAAAAATTGTCAATACAAAACATATGCAGTATCTCATACTCCCCCTTGAATTTAGATCATCTAATCTTTGTCTCACTCCCCTTGAAATCATGAACAGAACCTTTCATTGCGGATATCGTTCAGATTAAAAATAAAGAAATGAAGAAAAATAACAAAAATAAATTGTACTAGGTAACTACAGATTATGTCTTGAGATTCAACATGCCAAGTTTCGAAATAAGAAAATTAAATCTCTTTTCGTGCAACGACTTCATAAATAAATCAGCAAGTTGATAATCTGTGTTTACAAAGTAAAGTTCAATTGTACCTTTTTCGGCATTATCTTTGATAAAATGATATCGCACATCTATATGTTTTGTTTTCGTGTGCTGAACATGATTAGCATATATCGCTATGGCGTTCTTCGAATCACAATATATAGAAATCTTGTTGAACTTGAAGCCATAGTCTCAAAGTTGTGTCCGCATCCACAATACTTGAGAACAGAAGATTGCAGCAGCTACATATTCTGCTTTAACGGTTGATGTGGAAACACATAAATGTTTATTTGACGCCCAACTTATGAGTTTGTCTCCAAGAAATTGAATGTGACCCGATGTGCTTTTCCTGTCTAACATACAACCTGCGTGATATGCGTCTGGATACGCTATTAGCTCAAAACTTGTATCTTTAGGATACCACAAACCAAGATCTGCGGTAACCTTCAGATATCTAAAAATCCGCTTAACTGCCGAAAGATGGGATTCTTTGGGCTTAGCTTGATATCTAGCACACAAACAAGTAGAGAACATAATATCCGGTCTACTTCTCATTAAGTACATCAAAGAACGAATCATTCCTCTATAGGTTCTAAGATCAACAACTTTTCCCGAAAGCTTAATTCCGATTTTAGTTCCCGGTGCCATCGGGGTACAAATTGGAGTACAATTTTCCATGTTAAATTTTTGCAATATATCATAAATGTACTTCGCTTGATTAATGAAAATCCCCGTTGAAAATTGTCTAACTTGTAATCCGAGAAAGAACTTCATCTCTCATATCATACTGATTTGAAATCTTGACACCATTAGATTCGAAAAGTTCTTACAATACTTTGGGTTAGTTGAACCAAAAATTATGTCATCAACATATATTTGAATAAGAATGATATCAGCCTTTTCCTTTTTGATAAAGAGAGTGGCATCGATTATATCTTTCGACAAGCCAAACTTGACCAAAAACTTGGATAGAACATCATACCAGGCTCGAGGAGCTTGCTTTAGGCCGTACAAAGCCTTGTCAAGAATGTAGACATAGTCTGGTTTTTCAGCATTGACAAACCCTTCTGTCTGTGAGACGTATACCTCCTCTTTCAGTATTCCATTTAGAAAAGCAATCTTCACGCCAATTTGATAGACGGTGAAGTTTGTATGTGCAGCATAGGCTAGAAACATTTTGGTTGCCTCTATATGCGCAACTGGAGCGTATGTCTCATCGTAATCTATTCCTTTCTCTTTCTGATATCCTTTAGCAACAAGTCGAGCTTTATTTCTTACCACGATACCATCCTCATCTTTCTTGTTTGTGAATACCCATTTCATACCTATAATGGTTTTTCCTTCCGGGCAAGGTACGAGTCTCCAGACTTTAAGCGATTTAAATTGATTAAGCTCTTCTTGCATAGCTGTTATCCAATTTGGATCTTCTAGAGCTTCAAATACTAGGGTAGGCTCTATCTTGTTCAGAAAGGAATCAAACATGCACTCATTTACAGTTGTAGACCTAGTTTGCACCGGCTTTGACGGATCTCCAATAATTTGATGAACCGGGTGCTCTTTGGTCAACTTGTGTACATGAGGGAGTAGATTAGATGTAGATTGATCATGTTGATCATCTAGATATCTAATGTATTCTACTTGTTGGGGTTCAGCTGAAGGAACTTGTACAGAAATCTCAGCTGGTTGAACACATGATATGTGTTGAGTAGGCAATATAGTACATCCAACTAAATGAATAACTTTTGTTTCTGCATTATCACGAGCAACTTCAACTGACTGATTAGGTGTTTGAACTTGAGTTTCATTCTGAATCGGGGAATTGGGTTCAGTTGATATTGGATGATGATTACTTGAATCTTCAGATCTGTCAATCACAACAGGTTTAGTCACTTTTGAACCAAGAAACTCATCATAAAAATATTCAAACAATAAATCTAATTCTATTAAATGAGACGTAGACGTTGAAGCTATATCCGAATTAGAAACTTTAATCACAGGTTATAGACTGATCTGTCCAGAAGCTAATACTCATGTTATCACGGTTTCTGAACTGATATGCTCAGAAGTCATTTCTTCATCAAATGTAACATTGACTCTCTCAACCACAATCTTTGACTTCTTCAAATAAACTCTGTATGCAGCAGATGTCTAAGAATATTCAATGAAAATGCCTTCATCAGCCTTGGGACTGAACTTGTTCAAGTTCTCCTTATCATTCAGCACAAAACACCTGCAACCAAAGATGTGAAAATGTTTAATGTTAGGTATTATATTAATCAAAGCATACGGTGTTTTACCAAACCGATGATGAATGATTGAACGGTTTTGAGTATAACATGCAGTTGAGACAGCTTCGGCCCACAAAAATAAAGGTAGATTGGATTGGCTCAGTATCGTTCGTGCAACCTCAATAAGAGTCTGATTTCGGCGTTCAACTACCCCATTTTGTTCCGGTGTTCTGGCGGCAGAGAATTGATGAGTTATCCTGACCGATTCGAGATAATCGTTAACTGTCTTCTGCAAGTTCACTTGGATCGTTTTCAAAAATGAGATGATGACATCGGGCGTCTCATCTTTTGATCTTAGAAGTTTGACCCCAAGTGTATCTTGAATAATCATCCACGATCACAAGAACATATTTCTTGTCGTTTATGCTTTGCGTTCTCATAGGACCACATAGATCCATATGTAACAACTCTAAAGGAGCACTTGTACTGGGTTCAGGCTTTGGCTTATGTGAAACTCTCTTCATTCTGCCTTTCTCACATGCGTCACACAGATGTTCTCATTCATATTTCAGCTCTAGAACTCCTTTCACCAAATTCCCAGTCACCAACTTGTTAATGTATCTGAATTTGAGATGAGACAGTCTTCTATGCCATAACCAAATCTGTTGCATAGAGGCCTTAGACAGTAGATAAACAACATTATTTGGCTTGACATTCAATAGATTGATCGTGTAAAGGTTTGATTTTCGCATCCCGACCAAGAGTTCTTTCCCGTCTTCAGTTCTAACACAACATCTCTTGGCCTTAAAGTTCACCTCTAAATCTTTGTCGCAAAACTTACCAATGTTGAACATATTGTGTCCTAATCCTTCAACATAACTCACCTTCTTTATCGTTATGTTCCCTTGCACTACATCGCCATATCCAAGTATTGGTGAAAACTGGTCATTCCCGAAGCACACATTTCCGCAAAATTTCTCTGTATAGTTAGATAAAATATCTTTTTGTCCTGTCATATGCTTGGAATAACCTGAATCCAAGTACCACATATCTGCACAGAAAAAATCAAGCAACAATAGGTTTAGGTACGTATTTATAGATGGGTCCTTTCGTGTTAGCAAAAGATTTTGGCACCTATTTAAATTTGGGTCCTCTTTGTTTTTCAAAAACATTAGAGTGATGTATATAATAAGTACCAAACCAACAATCAGAATATTGTCGAGTCACAAAATCATTTCGACCGTATGTGGATCACTAACTAGGCAAATGAGATAATTTGATCAATTGCTTTATTGTATAAGTCTTGTAAGAAGTTACAAGTTTTGTTTTATGAGAAGCAATATGACCAAGTACATCAGAATGACTAACAGTAGTCCTATTACAATCTGTATCAAAAAATGATTTTGTAGTCTCTTCAATCTTCCTTTTTGGTCTCCAGTCCAGTCTTGCTTCAGACTTTTTCCATCTCAATTCTGAAACACAAGATTTAGACTTGTTAGAAACATGAGATTTAAGAGTTTGTATTTCCTTGTGCTTACCTGTGTTGATCCGTTTCTGTGAGCGTCTTTTCTTTTGTTTCTTACCTTTAGAGTAATAGATACTCATAGGAACTGATTCATCAACCTTAGTTGATGTTTCACTTTTCTCAAAAACACTAGGTAAAGCATCATTATTAATCACAAAAGAAGAATGATCTGGAAGTTTAGCATTGAAATCAAACTTATCAACTCTTTCATCAAAACATTCATCAGAATTTAAAAAATCATTTTCATCCGCAAATAAGTCATCAACATCATCATCAAATAGTTGTGGCTTGGAATAATTTGAAAAGTTGAAATCATTAGACTTTCTAGAACACTTCTTTTGATAAGATTTTTGATCACAATCTAAAGATTTAGGATTAGCAAAAACATTGCCCATGAAAACTTTACAAGATGGTGTATCCGAATCAGTGGAGTTGTTTTCACTAACTCTTTCTGATTCGAAGTTGTCATTTGTAACTTCAGATTTGAAATTAGTGTTCATTATAAAAGTAGAAAACACAATTTTATCAAGATCAACGAAAATTATTTCTTCTGCTAAGATGTTCTCAAGCTCAGAAATTTTACTTTCCAAGATGAGTGGAGGAACATAAATCTTTGCTTTAACTGGTTTTGCCTCCATCTCCTCAGTAGAATAACTTTGAAAATAATCGTTTGAAAGAAACTTTGGTTGCTCAGAAAGATAACTATCATTCTGCTTTTTATAGCAAAATGGTAGTTGCATTTTGGTTGTGTTCTTCCTTTTCTCATCTTCTTTAGCCTCAACCTCATCAGATGATTTTGTAACAAATTTGGGTTTCAAATGAGGATTTTTGTTAGCCACTTGTAAGAAATTAAAATTATATAAAGATGGTTGCTTTTGAATAGATTTCTTCAAATAATGTGGGTTATCGTATCCAATACCCCAATTATCTTTAAAATATGTAACTTCTTTTGGTTTGTTTAGATAAATGGTTTGATCAGTTTGACCTCGAGCATAAAGCTTGGCTTCCAACCCATTAATCTTTTTCTGCAAATTTTTATTATCAATCTACAAATTGTGAACTTTTAAAATAAACTCTTGTTTCTCACGTTCACACATGTTAAACTTGGAAACTGCCTCAGAAATATGAGTTTCAAAACAAGCTTTTTGTTTTTCAAAAACAATAGTAGCTTTGTTCAAAGAATCAATCAAGTTTTTGTTCCCAACAATTTCCTTAAAGAGATCAAAAATTGTTTGACGCTTTTTCACAACTCTACTTTTCTCCCTTTTAAGCTTAGATTGTAAGTTTTGAAGTTCGACCATCATGGTTTCCATTTTCTCTAAGAAATCAGATTCATAAAAATTGTTTACCTCTTCGGAAGTTTCCTCGTCTAATTCATCATATTTCACCAATTTTTCCATCTGGCACATGTGAGTTGTCTCCTCTTTGTCACTTTCAGACTCAGAAAAATCTAGCCAGTGGTCATCCTCGGCCATTAAAGTTTTTCCAGCCTCTTTCTGCTTAGCCAGAAGCATCTTATCTTTTAATACTCAGAGTTCCTGACTTTTGGCTTCCGGCAATCTTTTGCAAAATGACCGATCTAACCACAGTTATATAGCATTTAATTGGCTTGTTAGAACATAAATACGTTCACTTTAGAAGTTTAGTAAAGTAATAATAATCTTTTAAGCTTCGGCTTCAGCTTCAGCTTCGGCTCTTCTCCCCCTTGATTTCTTTATAAAACTTAGCGTTGCATAAACTTCAAAGCTCCTCTTTCTCCCCCTAGAAAGTAGCTCTTATCCTTGGAGTATCAACTGAAATATCAGATCTGATGTAGACCATAACCTCGACTGAGTGCACATAAAGACAGCTTTTGACTTTAGTAAACCCAACACATTCCTTAACGCCCACAAGAATGATATGTGTGGATTATGGAGTGACAATCAAGTGCATCTTCAGTGTATAACATCTGATATGTCTTTGAACCATGAGTTGAAATAGGAATTCAGCTTAAGAACTTCATCTGATAAGCATATGGGCGGTAGCATCCGGTAGCAACACTACAAGGCAAGGGTTAGAAGACAAGCAATTGTTCAACAACTGATAATATGTGACCAACGTATGATAGGAGTGATGTCACATTTGCATTCTGCGTATATAGCTCAGAAACAGGGCAATCTTGTATGAAACAGGGTTCAGAACAGTCAGAATTCTCAAAAAGTTCATCAACTTTCGCAAAACATCAACAATTCGCAGATCCCTGTAGCAATTGAGCACAATTCGCAAGATGGCATAGCCTAACTCCAAAATTCGCAAAGGCTTCTTCTGTGAATTCTTACTTTTCGCAAGCCTCATATTTGCGAATTCCTCGCATTTCGCAGAACAGTCTTCTACGAATTCTTAGAATTCGCATCTCACTCACCTGCGAATTCTTTACTTTTTGCAATACTCTCATCTGCGAATTCCTTACTTAAACAAATTTCATCTTTAAAGAATCTTGCGAATTCTTGAACAATTCGCATATGTCTCTTCTGCGAATTCTTGACTTTCGCAACCTACTCATCTGCGAAATCTTCACTTTTCGCAATATACATAAGTACGAATTTTGTACTTAGTCAAAAATATCATCTTCAAGGCTTTACGAATTCTTGACATGCGAATTCTTAAGTTGCGAAAACTTCTAAAAACTTCCATTTTGCGAATTCTTTCAACATTCTTGCAAGTTCTTCATTTGAATCTTGCGAATTCTATGGATCTCGAACTGATTTTCACAAAATCTTCAAAGCAGACAATCAAAACTTCGAAATTTGAGCTGAAACTTTGACAACAGGTTCGAAAAAGACTTTGTAGCATATTTGTAGTTGATCATCTCTTTCAAATACGACTCTAAATCATAATTCGATCCAACCACAGTGAACTGACATTTTCGAACTGGAAAACTCAAAAATCGATCAATTCGTCCTCAAATGATGAAATTGAACATAGTAATCAATTCCATTTAGTTAGACAGTAAGCATAGAATCGATTTATCATCAAAGAACATCAATAACCACATCAAATGACGAATTCGAAAAGTTTCTTCACGGTGACTGTTCCTTCAATCAAACTGATCTCGATCGTCGATGAATGATTTCGTTGTTTGGCTCTGATACCACTTGTTAGGTCAGTGAGATCAAGATTGATTGAACAAATGAGAATTAACAAGAGATTTAGGGAGGAAATCTGTAGTTTATTTATTGAAAGTAAATCTACAACTACAGACACAAAGAACTCGTACGCTCTACATTGTGAATTGAAAACTTACACTACAAAGATACATATAGACTCCTTATATACTAGCCCAACATCCCTTGTTACACTATAAGCCCAAACCCATTACAAGGCCCAAATACAATAATGTTGATTACTTTACTAAACTTCTAAAGTGAACATATTAATGTTCTAACATGGCTCTTCTTCTTTCTTGGAGGCATAGCTATTCACATACTTTCTTTCTTTTGGTTTCCTCTCCTCAATCGTCTTAATTTCATACCTTCTTCCCTCCACCTTTTCCTTGTGTTCATAATTTCTTGATCCTGATGAATACCTCTGACTATTGGAACCCGACTTCTTATAAAACTTCTTTTGAAAGGCTCGGGTCAGCAACAACATAGCTTGCTTGAGATTCTTACCGTCATCAGAATCAGAATTATCACTATCAGAACCATCCAAACTAGATACCACTATCTTCTTTTTCTTCTTTTTATCTTTCTTCTATTTCTCTTTCTTCTATTTCTCTTTCTTCTTGTCACCCACAAGAGCAACTGGGTCAGGCACAGATTCTCATTCTTCTTTTTCTCTTCTCTCTCTTCTTCAACTTCCTTCTCATTCTAACAGAGAGTTTCATATACCTCATGTAAAGGAATCTCACTTAGATCCTTCATCTGTTTCATCCTCCGAGTATGTTTCTTCCCTCTGGCTGTAACACACTGAGAAACTTAACGTAATTCTCAATCTGCTTCTTTTTCACCTTGTTCTTAGCCAACTCATTCAGTAGAGAAACAAATATTTCATATATCTCCACCAAGCTTTCACCAGTTTTGGCCTTGAATTCTTCATGGTTATTGGTGCAGTTAGCCACCTTCATCTGGTTTCCAATCTTAGACCACATCATCATTTTCTTCAATTGATCCCACATTTTCTTTGCGGTTGCCTTATAACTGTCAATCTTAATGTATATCTCATTCGATATACTTTGAAGAAGTAGAGATCTAACTCGATTATCAGCTTTATATATGTTTTTCTGTTCATCTGAATACTTGACAAAATCAAATGAAACTTCCTTAGTTTTCTGCTCTCTTGGCTCATCACCATCCTCACTATCAGAAGACTCATCATCTGGAATTCTTATAGTAATAGGAATCATAGGACCTTCTTCAATTGAAATCTTAATGTTCTCTCCGTTTAATGTCTATCAATGAAATCCAAAAGTTTGTCCTTCCACTGCTCGTACACACCCTTGAAGAGAACGGGTGGTTTAACATCGGTGCCAATAGAAAGAGAATCCCTTGAAGTCATCTTGACCAACAACACAGATCTTTAAACACAGAATCAGAAAATATCAAAATCTCTGAAAAACTCAGTCAGAAAAATAACCAAGTACAGAATCCTCACACCAAAGAAGTAACTTTTCACACAAAGATAAAATTCGCACACCAAAGGATCAAACTTCTCAACTTTTCGCACGTAATATGATGCGTGAAGTCACTTTCCGCATGCCTCTGTATGCGAATTCTGACTTTCCGCACGCAACAGTATGTGAAATCTTGACTTAGAAAAATTTTCAGCTTCAAACTTTTCGTACGAAGATCTTATTTGAATTCTATACTTAGTCAAAATCACAATCACAAACTTTCCGTATCGATACGGATTCTATACTTAGAAAAATTTTGACTTGCCCATGCGAAATCCTCATAATCCGTATTATGTGTTATGCGAATTTCAAGAATTCGTATCCTTCACGATGCGAAACCTCACTTCTCGTATACTTCACGATGCGAAATTTGTCCTTAGAATTTTAAAGTCCCATTTTTCGTATATCACACGATGCGAAAAATTCCCTTAGAATATTGAAATATTCACTTTTCGTATCTCAAGCTACGCAAATTCTTCCTTTTCGTACGAAGCTTTGTGCGAATTCCTTCTTTAGCTTTTTCGAAACACTAAATATTGTGCGAAAACCTCAAGAACATGCGAGTTCTTCATTTTTCATGTGAATTTCGTAGATCTCGGCTCAAAAACTTCAAAATCACCCAAAATTCGATCCAAAACCTTGAATTATGCCATGAAAGTTTGTCAATTTGATCTCGAATACAATCTGAACACTTTACAATTGATCGATTACAACCAAAACAACAAAATCACAAAGGATTCTCAAAATACAGTGTGTTAATGCTTTTCGAACCAAAATTACATCAAACCAAAATTCACTTAAATCTATTGTGAATTACATGAAGTAATACAAACCAAATTCATTCTAGATCATAAAACGAGTACAGTGCAATAGAAAATACAATCAAAATTAAACAAAAACAAGGAATCGATTCTAGAACAGTGAAGCATGCGAGTTCTTCAATTGGACCAAAAATTCATAGATTTCGATCTTGACTATGATTCAGTGTTTGCTCTGATACCAATTGTGTGTCCCAAATTATGTGCAAATCAGATCAAGATGAACAACAATTTCCATATTATTAGTCTAAGAATTCAACGATTACAAAGTTCTCTCAACACTAATATTTCTCTCTCTAGGAATATAACCTCTCAAAGTGCCTTAATGATCCTACAAACAAAAAGGTATTTATACCTAAGAATATTATAAAGATAAAAATTAACAAAGCTAAACTAAACACTTTGACTTTTGCACAAAGAAGCTTTGACTTTGACTTTGACTTTGCTTTGAGGATTGACTTGAGCTTTGACTTTAATTCCCATGATCTTAGATCCAACACATTGATGATTTGACTTTGAAATCCTTATCTACTACTCGGTGGGAAAGTCATATTGAAAGTGTTAAAGTTATCAAAACTCAAGTTGGCCAAATCAAAGATGCTTTAATACAATTGGCTCAGGTAAGTGAGGATGGAAAAGTGTGTAGGGATGCCGATTCTTTGGTTAATGGTGAGCTTTCAAGTTTTGATTTTATTGTAAGTTTGGTTATGTGGCATGAAACTTTGTATAGAATTAATTTAGTTAGTAAGAAATTACAGTCTAAAGATATGATTCTTGATATTGCCATTGAAAATCTCAAGGGATTAGTTGTATATTTTGAAAAATATAGAGAAAATGAGTTTGAATGTGTTATTAATGAAGCTAAAAATATTGCAAATAATATTGGAGTTGAGCCTGAATTTACTGCCAAACGTTCTTTCTCTCGAAAAAAAACATTTTAATGAAATTCCAAATACCGAAGAGAACAACAATCTGCTCAAGAGTGTTTTAGAACCGATTACTTTCTTGTTTTAGTTGATATGGCTCTTTCTCAGTTACGAATTGGATTTGAACAAATGCAAGAATTTGAATCTATTTTTGGTTTCTTGTTTGACGGGCGGAAGTTAGTAACCTTACATGAGGATGAGTTGGAAAAATGTTGTATGAATCTTGAACTTGCTTTAACAAATGGTGATGATTATGATATCGATGGGGAATATTTGTTTATGGAGTTACATGCTTTGCAGACTATGTTACCGGAAGACGCATCCAATAGTTGAAATCCTTGTACATCCATATAAATTTTAGAGTTTGCAAAGAAGATGGACATGTTTCCACATGTCTTGGTTGCTTACAGGATTTTGCTGACCGTACCCGTAATCATTGCATCTGCGGAAAGAAGCTTTCCGAAGTTAAAGTTGTTGAAGTCATATCTACGGTCTACCATGAGCCAAGAAAGATTGAACATGTTAGAAATTTAAAGTATTGAGAGTAAGTTTTTAGAAGATATTAACTATGATAAAGTCATTGATATTTTTTATTCAAAAAACGCACGGAGGCATCTGTAACACCCTAAAAATAGGGCCAAATAAAAAATTGAAATTTTGGCAATATGACGTCTATAAAACGGAGGTCCAAAATACCCTGTAAGTATACACATCTAATCAAGGTTAAATCCCAATCCATGACAACTAAAACCCAAATTAAGTTGGGTTAGTTTGCACCAAATGAAGTTGCAAAATAAAGAGACATACAATACAAAAACCTACTTAATCTAGAGCTAAATTGAACTAGATTAATTTGAGTGTTGCTATTCCACCAAAAATCTCTCTCTTCAAAAAGTTTTCCCAAAAGACTGGCACTTCAAGACCTCCTACGTGCACGGTTGACAAGCCCGACATCCTAGATCCCACCGCTAAGGGAACCTGTGAGACATCCAAAAATCAAACAAGTGTTAGGACAAAGCCTAGTGAGATCTCGTAAGTTAAACAATTCACAGAAAAGAGATATCATGAAGTAAGGCTTGTGTTACCAAATTCCTTCGCATTACCATATTAACCTCACTTGCAAGGGTGTTCCCAACCTGAACATGAACACACAAGAAATAACTCTTGCAATACAGGGCAAACCCGTTTCCATCGGGGTGACATGTACACGGGAGTGGATTCACCCATGATGTTATTGGAGTACACCTCATGTCCCGGTCCTAGTTCCCATTCCATCAAGACATCACAACCTCAAACCATAACATTGCCTACTCTGTCGAGTTAGACCTCAAGGTCTTACGGGACATTATTGCCTATCCAATCTAAACGAGTTACACCTCAAGGACTTACGTCCCCTATTGCCTTCGCTTACGCCCAAAATGGCCGAACATAAAAGGTCCATTCAGTAGTCAAGCTACATCATCATTTACAAGGATGTAGGAATCAAAGTTCACATACGAAATCATGTACAAGATAGATATACACAAGGAGGCATGCTTCATATTTCAACTCATGAATATTGTTTTTATCACAAGGAACTTTCCATTTTAAGATATTACTTATCACATTATTGTAGCTTTGCCAAAGTATATTTCTCAATCAAATATCTTCTACAAAGTCATTAAATAAGATAGCAAATGATTCATATGCTCTTTATGACCAAATCCATGAAACCCTAGAAATTAGGTCAAACCCAATGTGTAACATATATCTATATATATCTATATATATATATATATAAGTGTTTACTACAAGCAATAAGTATGTACATGAGCATTTAAAGATTAAGAACTCACAATCTTGGGTTTGTAAAGAGAAAACCCTAAAAATGGATGACTTGAGAGAGCTTGACTTCACTTGGAGCTTTAATGGCACAAAGGATCAATCTATCGAGTTCAACCACCCTTTTTGAAAACACTAAATGCTAGATTCCTCTTGATGATTGTCAGGATCTGAATTCTAAACAAGAATAAACACTCAGAAACAATATCAAAGGAGTTTGCGGAATAACACTTTGATATTCAATAATTAATGGAACACAGTAAATCAGAATAAGAACTTGCAAACTTTATTGAATGATTATAAATTTACAAGATTCAACACACAACCTCAATATTGATGAACAGGCTCACCAATACGAATTCTACTTCTCTAGAATTAGGATTACAAACCTTGAGGTTGATTCTCTCTATAAAAACAAAAATTCAGAATTCTAAAGTTTTTTTTTAACTATTCTGACTAATTCTATATATACTGAAGATAAAAGATAATTACAAATAATAAAAGATCTTCAAAATAATCTTCTATCTTTATCTTCAAGCTTTCCTTAATCTTCAAACTTGATCTATACGAATCTTGATTATCTCATAAGCAGCACTAAGTCTTCAGCAGTATTAATACTTTGAGAAGTATTAACATTCAGCAGTACTAACTACTAGAAGTACTAAAATTGCTTAGCAGTAGTAATCTCCTCTAGCAATATTAATCTTGATGAGCAGCATTAAGTTGTATCAGCAGCATTAACCTTAGAAGTATTAACCAAGTTCTTCTAGCAACATTAACTGTACTTGTGAAATTCTGAATTTCCCAACAATCTCCCCCTAACTTGACTTTTAGGAAGAGAAGTCAAGTTCTTCAATTTTAGTCTTCAAGATGCTTTCAACACTGCAGCTTAGTTGCCCAAATTTGGATCCAGACCCAGACTTTGATTGATTATTATTCTAACCACAATTCTGGCCATTTCTGATTCCTTTGCACATGTAAGCTTGGCATTCAACATTGCTTGCAGTTTACCCTTGCTGTGATCATAGATTTTATCAACCAAGTAGTACTCATGATAAGCTCTGTCTACAGTGATGACATAGACTCCACACCTTTCAAATATCATCCAGTTTTCTATTCTTTGGAATTTATTCTATAGATGCAAATCTCTGATCACATGTTGAACTTTGCTAGGATCAAACATCATGCACAAGTACTCCATGGCTAATCTAATTAAGCTCATTCCTTCTCCTGTCAGCTTCTTTTCATATAGACCCAATCCAACTTTAAACATATCTTCTAAATCTGATCTTGAACAGTTTCTGATGAGTCTACCCCAAGTAGAGTACACTTCATATATATCTCCCACTCTCTTAAGCCTGGAGTATTTCTTTCTTTGATCTTCCAGAATATCCCAAAAGATTACTTCTGGTGCTTTCATAGAAATGGGATCAGCTTAAACTGGTTCATCATCTGTTATAGTCATATAAAGCTCAAAATGCACATTAGATTGCTTATTGGACTGTCCTGGGTTCTGCACAGATTCTGCTGAAGGTGTAACTGAAGGTTCTGCCTCTTTTTCAGCTTCTTCAACCCTTTGTTTCTTGAACAATTTCTTTGAAGCTATGGTCTTCACCCTCTTTGCAGATTTAGCTTCCATACCAACATTCTTTGGCTCTTCCTTATTTTCTTTTGTAGGTGTGACTTCCTCAGGGAATGGTTGTTGAATGTTGAGATCATGTCTCTCCTTCATCCTTCTTTCAGCCTCTTCCCTTTGTGAGGAGTCCCCTTGAAGCTTAGCCATTTCCTTTCTATAAATCTCCTCAACTTGACTGTATGCCATATTATTGAACATCTCTCCTTTGACCCCAATTGAACCTTTCAGGAAATTTATCATTTTTCTCCTTTCCTGATTGGCCAAAAAGGTCTTAGAAGGTTGTCTTTTCTGCTTTTTGAGTGGCATTCTTTTGACTGGTACTTTCTTGGCCTGAGCTGCTGTTTTCATGCTCTTCTGATACTCTTCATTTAGTTTTCTGGCCATATTCAGTGCAAGCTCTCTATCCTTCTCAGATTGTAGCATTTCCTCTTTTTCCATCTCAGCTTGAAGCTCTTTTGCCACTTCTTCATCTAACTCAATCTGACTTTTATTCTTTAAAGGTTCTTCTTTTCTTCTTTTGAAGTAGGGACTGAGGGATTGATATGGAGGGTGAAGGTTGGGATTGGCTAGCAGTGGGATGGTCTAATGAGGGCCTTGACCCTGCTGCCATACCTTCTTCATTGTGGGACACCACCATCATTGTAGAGAACAATGGGGTGTCAACTCCTTCCGAGTCCAATGGAGATCTCTTCATATTTGAAAAGACCTTACCTTTGGGGATTTTAGGTACATATACCTCATCAAATTGAGGCATATCCGTCAATTCATTGGTTATAACTGCCTGGACAAATCTTGGGTACATATAGAAACTCTTTTTGTTTCCCAAGTTTGAAACAAGGTCATTAAAAATCATTTGAGAAAAAATGTACTTTCTTGCAGTGGCCAAGCACACCAAAGCATAAGCAATGGTGCTACTGAACTCACTCCATCCAGTAGTCTTTTTGGAAATACAATGCATAAGGGTATGGATAAAGAAACGCCATTGGGGTGAAAATTTATCTTTTGAGAACTTGAAAACACCCAATGGTCCTCCATACCCCATTCTTGTAAGAGTGGAAAACAGTTCATCATTAGAGATAGATGAGATACCAGAGGCATCGTCTAGACGTAGACTGATGCGAATTACCTCTTCAGTAACTGTCAAGGGTTTGCCACACACCCTTGTCTTGATCACTTGCACACCATTCTCAGTAACAATTGTGGCATTAGCCCAAAATTGTTGTTGGTGCTCGATATAGATTGATGGAGACACTGTCAGAGCATAGGCGATATGACTAGACTTCAGAAAATCCACTATCTGATGAAATCCTGCAACTTGCTTTGGCTTTTGTAGCATCGCGATTTCATTGTGCTCGTCAATAAATGCCATAGACGCCATTGAGCTTGAATATTCTGGACTGAAAATCACTAGGTGCTTTGAGAGAAAAGGGTTAGAGAGCAAATGAATAGGAATCAAAGAGTCATTATGAACTTTTGGGCGGTCAAACAGGGTATTTATACGATTCGGGACATAAGCAGTATTAACACCTAGCAATATTAACTAACTAGCAGTATTAACTGAGAGCAGTATTAACCACTAGCAGTATTAACTAACTAGCAGTATTAACTGAGAGCAGTATTAACCACTAGTAGTATTAACTAACTAGCAGTATTAACTGAGAGCAGTATTAACCACTAGCCGTATTAACTAACTACCAGTATTAACTGAGAGCAGTATTATCCACTAGCAGTATTAACTGTGCACTGGCAGTATTAAAACTGCACTGGCAGCATTAACTATACTTACACTTTTTGAAGCTTTGAGGTACTCTGAGAAGGTAATAACTTCCTGAGAAAGATGTTAGGAACACCAAAGAATAAACCAATAACAGGTATGAACACACTTTTTAAAACATGAGCTCATTCAGAGTTGATCATGCCCACACTTGTGACCAAGAAAGTGAATCTACCCACATCAAAAGCTTTAGTGAATAGATCAGCAAACTGGTTGTCAGTATGAACCTTAGCAACTTGAATTAGCTTCTTTTCATTACAATCTCTAATAAAGTGATACCTGATCTCAATGTGCTTGGTTTTGGAGTGCTTGACTGGATTGTTAACAATGCTTATTGCACTGCTATTGTCAATGAAGATTGGAGTGTGAAGAAAGGTTACCCCATAGTCCAGCATCTGATTCTGAATCCATAGAACCTGAGAGCAGCAACTTGCAGCAGCAATATACTCAGCTTCTGTTGTTGATAAGGACACTGTGGTTTGTTTCTTACACTGCCAAGACACTAGTCTTGCACCAAAAAGTTGACATCCACCTGAAGTAGACTTTCTGTCCATGATAGCACCACCCAAGTCACTATCTGAATAAGCAATCAAGTCAAAGTTGGATTCATACGGATACCAAAGACCTAATCTGGGTTACCCTCTTAAGTATCTGAAAATCCTTTTAACAGCTTGCAGATGTGATTGCTTTGGCTTGACTTGGAATCTGGCACACAAACACACTGGAAACATGATGTCTGGTCTTGAGGCTGTGAGATACATGAGAGATCCAATCATTGATCTGTATAGATGGACATCAACATCCTCCCCCTCAAGATCAGCAGTAATCTGTTTATGAGTCTCCATAGGTGTGCTTGCTGGCTTTGAGTCTGTTAGACCATACTTATCCAGGATGTCTTTCACATATTTTGATTGGCTTATGAAGATCCCATCCTTCTTTTGTTTCACTTGAAGCCCAAGGAACAAGGTAAGTTCACCCATTGAACTCATTTTAAAGCTCTTGTGCATCAACTTTTCAAAGTCTCTACACATTTGGTCTTTTGTGGATCCAAAGATGATATCATCCACATAAATCTGAACCAATAGGATGTCCTTCTTATTTCTTTTAATGAATAGGGTCTTGTAAATTATTCCTCTTTCAAACCCATTCTCCAAGAGATATGTAGACAGAGTATCATACCATGCTCTTGGGGCTTGATGAAGACCATACAGTGCTTTCTTCAGTTTGTATACTCTGTCTGGATATGATGGATTTTCAAATCCAGGGGGTTGACAGACATATACTTCTTCATCAATTGTACCATAAAGAAAGGCACTCTTCACATCCATTTGGTATACCTTGAACTTCATGTATGATGCATAGGCTAGAAATAGCCTAATTGCTTCTACCCTTGCCACTGGAGCAAACACTTCTTCATAGTCAATGCCTTCTTCATGAGTGTACCCTTGTGCCACCAGCGTTGCTTTGTTTCTTATCACAATGCCTCTCTCATCCTTTTTGTTCCTGAAAAACCACTTGGTGCCTATAGCTCTATGACCTTTTGGAAGGTCCACCAAGTCCCCAACTTCTTGTAATTTGAACTGCAGTAACTCTTCTTGCATAGCTTCTATCCAACTGGAATCTTTTCATTGCTTCAAAAACTTTCTTAGGCTCAATCTGAGATAGAAAGCAAGAGAGTATTGTGTGTTGCTGATCCTGCAGCTCTTGAAGTATGCTTTGATTCCTTGTTATCATAAGAGAACAGATGTCTCCTATGACCAGCTCTGGAGGATGATTCTTTTGAGTTCTAGTCTGATGACTAGGTTCCTCACTGATTCCCACATCCAGATTGGAATCATTTAAGTCAGCTGAGGGGATCTCATCAGCTACTTCTTGTACTTTATTCACTTGATTCTCCTCATCTCTTCTTTCTTCTTCACTCTGACTTGGTTCAGCAGCAGTCTCTTTTTCACAGAACTCAACATGCTCTATTGTAGGAATGGGAAATATTACAAACTGAGGAACAGTATCTTGTACTTGAGTATCCCCTGATCCTCCATTTCCTGAACCTGCATTGTCATCACTACTGAAACCCAAGGAGTTAGTTAGTGAATCAATGTCAAACAACCACTGAGGACCAGACCCAATAGGATTTGGTGTGTTCTCATTGCATTTGACATTGTCACTTTCCTCAATTATTCTAGAAGAAATATTAAAAACTCTGTAAGCCTTACTCTGAGATGAGTAACCAACAAGAAAACCATCATCAGCCTTGCTATCAAACTTTCCTAAGTGAGTTTTGGTATTGAGATTGGTACAAGGACACCCAAAAGGTTTGAAAAATCCTATAAAAGGTTTTCTATTATTTAAAATCTCATAAGATGTCTTGTTTTTAGGTTTGACTACTAAAACTCTGTTTTGGACATAGCAAGCAGTATTAACTGCTTCAGCCCAGAAAGTAATTGGAAGTTTTGAATCTGCCAACAGAGATCTAGCAGCCTAAATCAGTGTCCTATTCCTTCTCTCAGCAACACCATTTTGTTGTGGAGTCCTAGGAGCACTGTATTGCCTCTCAATTCCTTTTTCCTCACAAAAGGTGTTTAGGTCATGATTTTTAAATTCAATACCATTGTCTGACCTAATGACTTTTACCTTTTGATTAGTTTGGTTTTCAATTCTTAGAATAAATGATTTGATCAGTCCACTTGTCTCATCCTTAGTCCTTAGAAAATATACCCAAGTAAATCTAGAGTAATCATCAACAATAACTAGGCAGTCTGATTTCTTACCAATACTCATAACATTTGTAGGACCAAACAGATCCATATGCAACAACTGAAGAGAATTAGAGATTGTGTTCAACTCTTTGGTCTTATGAGAAGTTTTGTGTTGTTTGCCTTTGAGACAGGCAACACAATGATCATCACATGAAAAGACTTTGGAAGGTAAACCTCTTACAAGGTTGTTTTTAACAAGTTTATTCATTGTTTTAAAATTCATGTGACACATCCTTCTGTGCCAAAGTGATGATTAATCCAAAGAAGCTTTTGAAACAAGACAGTTTAGGGATGAATCAGTTGAAACACTTTCCATATCTAAGCAATAAACATTATCCTTTCTGGGAGTTCTTAGTAGTATCATCTTTTCATCAACTACCTTGAATCCAAGAGCAAGGATAATACATTCAGAATCTGTAAATAATATACTATGTTGTTTCACAAACCTGTGATACACTTAACAGGTTGTACCTTAACTGCTCAACATAGAATACATCTTCAAAGGTCATTTTACCTTTGGTTACATCCCCCTTACCACTTATCTTACCTCCATCTGGAGTATTACCAAAGGCAACATGCCCACCATCAATTTTCTTGAAATTCTTGAGGCATGACATGTTCCCTGTCATGTGCCTAGAGCAACCACTATCAACATGCCAGATGCTCTTCCCCTTGAGCTGCTGGTTGCCCTGCACATAAGATTAAGAAATTAGTATTGATTGGGGACCCAAGTCAAAGTGGTCTTGGGTCTTCCTTTCTCATCAAAGTATTTACATTCCTTTTTGATGAGGTTTTTAAACTCAGAGCACTCTTTATTAGAGTACTTTGTCAATATGATTGGCTTAGCAGCAAAAACACTAGAAGAAGTACTAACCTTAGAAGTACTAACAGAGGTAGCAGTACTAACAGGTTTAGCAGTACTAACCTTGTTAGCAGCACTAACAGAGTTAGCCGTATTAACTTTTGAAGAAGTACTAACAATGTCAGCAGCACTAACATTGTTAGTAGTAGTATTACTTCTAGCAGCACTATCATTGTCAGCAGTACTATTTGTGGTAGCAGTACTAACAGTTTTAGTGCTTTTAGGAACCCACATATTGACACTTTCTTTAACAGACTTTTTCTTCATGTGCCTTTTAGATTTAACAGATTTCTTAGCCACATGGTTCTTTTCAACCTTCCTATAACCCAAAGGTTTTTGCATGGATCTTTGAAAATTCATCCTTTGGTTAATAGGATTGAAATAACAGAATTTGGCAAGATGATTCATTTTGCCACAGATAAAACAAGGTTTTGGTCTATTGATTTTACTCAAATCAACCCCTTGTTTTTGTGCCCACTGATTATTCCAATTTCTTTGATTTCCCTTCTTTTTATCATGTTTTTGGGGCTCAGTCTTCTTACATGCACACTGTTTGCAAGGACCTGGATTCACAACTGTGGTCTGTTTGTAATGGACCTTACCAGACTTTCCCTCTGTCTTCTCTATGTCCTTGGATTTGATCCAAGCCCTTCCACAGTCCTCATTGGTGATAATGTTATTCTTTATAGGAATCTCACCTCTCATCTTGTTCTCCTTACTCTTGTCATCCTCTTTGTCAGTCTTATCCTCAACAACTACCTCATCTAAGGGATCTATCTCACTGGCTCCCTCAGGCAAGTCCTTCCTATCTTTGGTTTCTAACAGATCTGAAGTAGGAGGAATGTAATTGTTGTTATATGGTGGAGGTGTGGCATTGTACCCAATTCCTCTTCTCAGCTTATCATGAATCTGAGTTTGTAGTAAAGAGTCCATTGCTTTAGAAGCATTGGAAAACTTTTCTACATCAAGCTTAACCTTGGTTCGTTCATCTCTCAATTTCTCACTCTCCTCTTTAGATTTGGTCAGTTTAAGCTCTAGATCCTTTTTCTCCCACTTCCATTAATTGGTGTCATATGAGTGTTGGAGTTTATTGGCTTGAAAACCTTTAATTTGTTCCTCAAACCTCTCAACAATTCTCACATAATCTTTGATATCCTTTTCTAATCTCTTAAGGTCATCACTCATCTTCTGATTGTGATCCCTGTACCTTTTAACAGTGTCTATACAAGTTTTAGAACAGAGATTAGAATTTACCTCATATGGGAGATCAGATACTTCAGCCATAAGAGCTTGATTCTGGATAGCCTCTTCTGCTTGATCACTCCAGTCAAACCCCATTCCTTGTTGAGAAACAAGGGCTTGAGCAGAGTTTCTGTTATGATTGAGGTTTCCAGACTGTGCTTGTTGGTGGTTGTTGTTGTGAGACACTCCACTTCTGCATTCCCTGGCAAAGTGTCCCTTCAGATGGCATTTGTAGCACTCCACCTTTGATTTATCAAACCCTGCTCCATCTTCTCTTATTTGGGAGAAGTTGTTCCTCCCAGTCCTCTTTATGAACTTCTTCACCCTCATGGAAAGCATGGCCATCTGCCATTTAATATCCATCTCTTCCAAATCATCAGGATGAAGTTGTTCCAAATCATCATTAATCAGAGAGGAATTTCCATGACTGGAAAGAAAGGCTTCAAACACAGACTCAGTGCCTTTTTCTTGATTGGCTCCATTAGAAGCATTAACTGATTCAGGGTTAGCAGTAGAATCAATTGATGCTGATAGGAGTGCAGCATTATGAATATATCCAGAAGGATTCTTCTTTGCCTCCACCTCAGCTTCAAATACTCTAAGATCATTGTACAGATCATCAAGTTCTTTCTCTTCCAACTGATCATTCTGTCTAAATGAAACAGTGTACATGGTCCATTCATCTCCAAGGGACCTTAAGAACTTTCTGTTTACATCATCTTGATCAATCTGTACTCCCATAGTAGCTAGTTCACCAATCAGTTTGTTAAACCTGTCAAAAGTTTGAGTCATGGACTCATTCTTAGTTGACATGAAGTTTTCATACTGTTGCTTCAAAATTGCCTTTTGATTTCTTTTGGTACTTTTGGTACCAGATAATCTCTTCTCTAGAGCATTCCAGAGCATCTGTGCATCAGTGCAATTGCAGAATTGGTGCTGATATTCATTTGGAATGGCCAAGAGCAGTGTGCTCAAGGCTTTCATCTCTGTCTGCCTTGTCTTTCTGTCTGCATCCGTCTTTGGAGGGGTTCTTTTGCCATCTTCACCAATCTTTCTTGCATGAGATGGGCCATTCTCAATGATGTCCCACACAGAGTAATCTGTGAGGAGAATGTATTGCTTGATTCTGGTCTTCCACATGTCAAATTCATTGGGTCTGAGCATTGGAACATTTGAGACCAGAGTACTGTTTGATTCAGATGTGTTTTCCATGATGAATGAGATTTCTGAGAATACTAGCTCTGATACCACTTGACAGGATCTTAATTCTAAACAAGAATAAACACTCAGAAACAATATCAAAGGAGTTTGCGGAATAACACTTTGATATTCAATAATTAATAGAACACAGTAAATCAGAATAAGAACTTGCAAACTTTATTGAATGATTATAAAGTTACAAGATTCAACACACAACCTCAATATTGATGAACAGGCTCACCAATACGAATTCTACTTCTCTAGAATTAGGATTACAAACCTTGAGGTTGATTCTCTCTATAAAAACAAAAATTCAGAATTCTAAAGTTTTTTTTTAAACTATTCTGACTAATTCTATATATACTGAAGATAAAAGATAATTACAAATAATAAAAGATCTTCAAAATAATCTTCTATCTTTATCTTCAAGCTTTCCTTAATCTTCAAACTTGATTTGCACGAATCTTGATTATCTCATAAGCAGCACTAAGTCTTCAGCAGTATTAATACTTTGAGCAGTATTAACATTCAGCAGTACTAACTACTAGCAGTACTAAAATTGCTTAGCAGTAGTAATCTCCTCTAGCAGTATTAATCTTGATGAGCAGCATTAAGTTGTATCGGCAACATTAACTTCACTTAGCAGCATTAACCTCAAAAGTATTAACCAAGTTCTTCTAGCAACATTAACTGTACTTGTGAAATTCTGAATTTCCCAACAATGATATTAAATGAGGAGGGAGAAGTGAGAAGAGGGTGAAATCGCCTAAGGGTTGAGAGAGATTGATGTGTAGCTGATAAGTGGAAAAGTGTGTTGAGTTTGGCCCTTAAATCGCATCTCAAAACAGAGCCTGCACCCACCCCCCACGGGTGACAATGCCCATGCGACTATGCCCATGGCATTGTCGCCGGGGCATAGTCGCACCCCACCCTCCGCTCATTGGAATGTTTGGCTCGATGGTAGCTGTTTGCGACAATGACACCTGCGACTATGCCCATGGCAAAGTCGCCGGGCATAGTCTCCGACCACCCCTTGGCTTACGAAATTTTGTTTCTAAACCGCAACGATCCCAATTACAAAGAGTCTACAGTTACCACAGTTTTACGTGATCATGGTCGCTTCTCGCTCACTTCCAAACTCATCACATAAGCAATTATATATATATATATATATATATATATATATATATATATATATATACACACACACACACACATAAACACATGCATGATCGATAAATTCAAACACCCACACATAGGACACTTAGCTTAAGTACATAAACGCATGCGGTGTAAATGTCTAAACCATCACATAAGAACTAGATGAAGTGGCGACTCAACAAGATATATATAAAGTGAGCATTTAAAAGGACTAAGGAGTTTACTTGAGAATTCTGGGGTGTTACAACATCGTTTTAGGTAATGTATTTTAAGTTTTATTATACGAGGTTTTGGTTTATGTCCCCCCGTTGTATCATTTTTGTTCTATTTAATAAAGATTAGGCGTGGGGATGATCCGCCTAGCTTGACTAGGTTCCAAACCCCTTTAAATTGTTTTTCGTTTGCATAATAAAGGGGCATTTTTTTGCCTTTCGCCATGGGCATCTAAAATCTCAGGACCGGCCTGATCATACTAGACACCCATATTCATGAACAATGGTGAATATGGTGAATGTTTGAACATTATTTTAGAAAAATTTCATGAACATTTGGGAAGGCTTGATCATACATGTTCATAATCATAAGTTTGTTCATATACATTATCACATTCTCAGAACAAATAATTTAATGACAAACACAATTTAAATTTAAATTGGTAGTTCACATATAAATATGTAGTTCACACATGTTCATTAAATATGTCGACTCTTCCACCGACATCGTCCAATCTCCCGGAATTCATAGAATCGTTCAACAATGCGGTGTGAATGTTGTTTTGCTCACCTTGGTAATCCTTGATCTTGACATACAATTAGAAACATCAAAAAATCATCTAGATTACACTTTGAATCGTAATATCAAGCTAGAATCATGGATGATAATTTTTGTAACTCCTCATCAATGAGGCTATGAAAAATCAACTAAATGAAATACCAAATGGGAAAAGTCCAAAAAAACCCAATGGACTTTAGTGTTAAAAGTGATTAAATCCTTGGACAATTTTTTGGAACAAATAAGTCCTTAGACATTTCAAAACACATTAAATAAATCCTTGGACTTTTCTAAACCTGTTAAATACATCCTTATTACTTAAAAATGTAACTTGCAACCTACATGATAGATAAAACTACAAATTAAAAAAAAAAAAAAAGATGTTTCCTACTTTATCCCCCTACAGATTAAAAAATGGGAAAATTAATTAAAATAGTCAATCTTATCAACCAAATTCATTTTTTAAACACTTTTCAAAATCTCTTTTTAAAATAGTCTAAGTTTATGCATAATTTTTTTTTCCTTGAGAATTGTTTTTGGCAAAATAAAATATAATAATAAAAAATATAAAACATCTTTATAATTTATTATTTAATTTACTTTATATTTCCTGCTTTTTTTAATTTCAGTTAACGCTTTATTATATTAACACACATAATCGTATATTAACTAAAATACATTAAAAAAATATGTTTTTTTTTTATATTACACGACTATAATTGTCTCGTCAATGGGTTTAAAATGAGCTTAATATTGAATTTTTTGGATTTAATTTCATATTATTAAATATCATAAATACGTACGAATTATATTTAATATTTACACTTTCTATCCTTTTAGGGTTATTTATTTAATAATATAAGCTAAATTTGTAACTATAAATATTAAAAATAGTTCGTACGTATTTGTGATATTGAATAATATAAGATTAAATTCAAAAACAATATTGAGTTCATTTTTAACATATTAACCAAAGGATTATAATGATATAATTTGTAAAAGAAGAAACCAATCTTTTTAAATATATTTGAGTTAATATACGATTATGTGTTAACATAATAAAAATGAAAAATGAAAAAGTAATGCATATAAAATAAATCAAATAACTAATTATAGTTTTATAAGGATGGAAAGTGTATTTTTTTTCTAAAACTATAAGCAAAGTGAATATTTATACATAAAATTTTCTATGTAAGGATGTTTTTTGTTTTATTTTTTGGAAAAAAAAAACAATCCAAACATTATGTGCAAACTTTAACTATTTTAGAAAAAAAAAAACTTTGAAAAGTGGTTAAAAAATGAACTTGGTTGATGAGATTGACTTATTTCAGATAATTTTCTCATTTTTAGTTTGTAGGTGGATAAAGTATGTGACATTTCTTTTTTAATTTGTAGTTTACCTGTTATGTAGGTTGCAAGTTACATTTTTTTAAGTAATAAGAATGTATTCAACAGGTTATCAAAAGTCCAATGATTTATTTAACGGGTTTTGAATTGTCCAAGGACTTATTTGATCTAAAAAATTGTCCAGGGACTTAATCACTCCAAACCCTAAAGTCCGTTGGGTTTTTTTGAACTTTTTCCATACCAAATCTATCCTTAACTATTTATTTAATAAGTTCAATCAACCAAAGATGGGGATGATTTCTTATTGGTCAAATGTGGTTAGCAAAGTTAATAACATTTTATTGGTTACTCCTTTTGAAAGAAAAAAATATTTTATTGGTTAACAAAATAACCTACCTCTCTCTCTCTCTCTCTCTCTCTCTCTCTCTCTCTCTATATATATATATATATATATATATATATATATATATATATGTTAATACATACAAATTAAAAACCCTTTTTAAAATCTTGTTCTTAAGATTTATAAAAGGGGCAATGTTATTTGCACCAAAAAGTGAAGCTATTGAATGCATTGTTTTCTGTGTATCTCATTTGACATTTATATATATATATATATATATGTGTGTGTGTGTTTTGATTTTATAAATTTATTAAATTTATTTATAAATTTATAAAATTTTGTAACTTTTGATTTTATTTTATTTTATAAATTTGTAACTTTTGATTTTATTATAACTTTGTAAAATGTATTTTTTTATGTTAGTCACATTTCAATATTCTCTTGTAAGACTCGATTTTAAAAACGTGTAATTATTTCTTATCTGAATTGAACCGTAATTAAAAATAGCAACCAAAGATAGTTGGGGGGTTAAACCTTCCAATTAAGTAAACTCGTTAAAAATATAAAAAAAATAAAGTAAATATATATATATATATATATATATATATATATATGATTAGAGTAATTACTACATATCGTCCCTTCTTCTTCTTTTTTTCATATATATATATATATATATATATATATATATATCTAAAAATATCTCCAAATTCTCTCTAGATTTGCTCTCAATCCATTGAAGTAATCGACGAAACAATTACATATTCGGAATCTACGCTTTAAACTTCTTTCGATCAGATCAAGGTGCACCATTTGAACACTGGATGACAATGCCTGAAATAGGTGTCTTGATTGCTTCAAAATATAATGTGATATTACATGTTATAAGTATGACCGGCAGTGGGACGTACTTGCTGCTTAGGTCCACTCTGCCAACGTGGCATGAACATGTTGTTTTTACAATTGGGTACATTAATGGTAACCATTATGTGAAATTAGATATGGCAGAAGGATACCCGTTTCCGCAAATTGTAGGACATTTTTTCTATTACAGCTATCCGTGTGCTGTTGGATGGGCTACCCCGTATTTAGAGTGAATACAGAATTACATGCAGCTTTTACGTGTTAATTGTACTACGGATAATGTTATTTTAGAATAATTGAATGTAATATAGATTATTTTATGTTCTATTTATATGTTAAATCGCAATATTTATGTTTTATTTTTATAATTATATAATTATAAAAAATTAGTAATATTTATATTTATAAATATTTATTTCTTTTTAAATCAAACCAAAAAGTAAAAAAAAAAAACCTTTTAAAACTATATAATACAAATAAATAAAAATATATAATAAAAAGATAGAATTGCAGTTTTGGTCCTTAAGGTTTCGTATTTTCTTTGAAATGGGGACCTATAACTCAATATCTCTAATATTGGTCCCTGAGGTTTGATTTTTGCTCTGAAAGGAGGACCTCCTCACTAAACCCGTTAAAAAACTCAGTTAGTGGGAGGGGTATTTTGGTCATTGTCTTCTTCTTCCCTGGTTCTTCTTGTTTCTTCTTCTTCCCTGGTTCATCACTACCCTAATCGATTTTTTGCTCTGCTTTTTCTACTAACATTGGTTTGGTTCGATGATGGTGATTTGTCACTATAGTGTTCAAGCAACTTTAAGAACATCATGGACAAATGCAAACCCTGGCCGTAGGTTCTACACATGTTCAAGATTGGTCAGCTTTTTTTTCTTTTCTCAATTTCTTACATTTCTTTCTCTAAGAATGTTCTGCTCTTAACATAGTGAAGAATGGTTTCTCCCATTTTTTTTCTTTTAACAAAGTGACCAATGTTTCTTTTTTAGGTGGTTTGATCCACCAATTTGTTCTCGGGCTGTAGATGTTATCCCTAGGTTGCTGAGGTCAAAGAACAGACTTGAAGAATGTATCAAAGCTAGAGAAAGAAAATTTTGGAATTTGCAGCTTCTGTTGGTTCTTAGTTGGCTATATTTTGGATTTTTCTTGTATCTTTCTTTGAACTAATTGGGATTTTTAGTTAATCTCAATGTAGAATGGATATGTTAGTGATGAACTAATGTATTTGGTTTTGTTAGTTTATGATATAGTGGATGTATTAGTGATGAACTCGTGTATTTGCTTTTGTTAGTTTATCAATCAATTTCCTTTTTGACACATACTCTGTATTTGGTTTTGTTAGTTTATCAATCAATTGCAATTTCCTTTTTGACACATTCTTTGTTTTAATGTAATGTGTTGAAATATGGGTACATACAAACCACAGGACATAGAAACCAAAACATTACCAACAAAATGGTTTTAATGTAATGTGTTGAAATATGGGTACATACTGACAGGATCGAATTCTTAACAAGAATAAAGTCTCAGAAACAATATCAAAGAAGTTGCGGAATAACACTTTGATATTCAATGTAACAGTAATCAAAACAGTATATGATCAACAACTTGTAAACTTGTATTCAATTATCAATTCACAAGATTACACACTCAACCTCAATCTTGAAGAACAAGCTCTTTCAAGACGAATTCTACTTCTCTAGAATTAGGATCTATGCCTTGAGGTTGATTCTCTCTAGAACTTAGAATTAATGAATTATCTAAAACTATTCTATCAAATCTATACATATACTGAAAATAAAAGATAATTACAATAAATAAAATATCTTCAAAATATCTTACATCATTATCTCTATAAGCTTTCCATGTTTATCTTTAACCACGATCTCTTCATCATTATCTTCACATTATCTCTGAAGCAGCATTAACTTGGTCTTAGCAGCATTAACTACTAACAGTACTAACTAGCTAAGCAGTACTAACTAGCTAAGTAGTACTAACTAGCTAAGCAGTACTAACTTTGTTCAAGCAACACTAACTTTGACTAGCAGTATTAATTCTACTAGCAGTAGTAATACTCAGCAGTATTAACTTTGAAGTCTTCTAGCAGTAGTAAATCTGAACTAGCAGCATTAACCATACTTAAGCTTTTCTTCAGTTCCCAACAATCTCCCCCTAACTTGACTTTTAGGAAAAGAAGTCAAGTTCTTCAGATTTTCTTCAAGATGCTCCCAAAACTCCATCATGGCCTAAATTCCAGTATTTGCATCCAACCCCAAACTCTGATTAATTGTTCTTTGGATCAAATATTTAGCCATTTCTGAATCTGGAATACATCCTAGCTTCTTCTTCAGCATGGCATGAAGCTTTAATCTGCTATGGTTATACACTCTATCCACTAGAAAGTATTCAGTATGATTTAAATCCAAAGTCACTGCATATACTCCACTAGTTTCATATAGAGTCCAATTGTTGACTGATTTGAACACATTTCTGATCACATGCTCTACTTCATCAGGTTTGAACATCATACACAGATACTCCATCACCAGTTTTGTGATTGAAATCTCTGGTGCCTTCAGTATATCTGTATACAACTTCATTCCTATCTCAAACATTTCTTCAAGATCTGACCTAGAGCATGTTCTTACAATCTTTGCCCAAGTATTGAACAACTCATACTTTTCATCCTTCCTTTTGAGCCTTATGTATTCCTTTCCATCCACTGTCAATGTATCCCAAAGAATAACCTCAGGAGGCTTAACTCCTACAGGTTCTGCTGAAATTGGTTCAGGCACTTTGTCCATCACTACCATATATATATTTACATCATCTGTACTTGATGGCTCTTTCTGTTTAGATGACTCAGGTGCCCCTTCATCTTCAGCAACCTTCTCAGCCTCTCCTTCAGCTATTCTAGGCTTCTTTGTTGACTTTCTCCTTGCCATCATCTTGGTTCTCTTTAAAGTCCTTAGACTTTCACCAAGAGTTGCTTCTTTCTTTGGTGGTGTTTCTTGCTCATCTGGAAAGGGCTTTTGTATCAGAAAGTCATTACTTTCTTTCATCCTCTTCTCCATCTCCACCCTTGCAGTTTCATTCCCCTGAAGCTTTAACATCTCTGAATCATACAGCTCTTTAATCTTCTCAAAAGACATCTTTGAGAACATCTCCTTTCTGACTCCTACAACACCTTTGAGAAATATAATCATCTTGTTTCCCTCTTGGGTACCTAGGAATGTCTTTGAGGGTTGTCTCTTCTTTGCAGCTGTTTTTACCACCACTTATTTCTTCAGAGTTGCAGCTTTCTTCTGTGCAATTTCAGTTGCCAGGCTTTGTTGATAAGCTTCATTCAGTTCAGCAGCTAGAGCCTTAGCCATCTCCCTGTCTTTGTCTACTTGAACCCTCTCTTCTTGCTCAATATCAGCTTGTATCTTTCTGGCCAAAGCTTCATCTGATTCAACCAACTTTTGCCTTTTGATTGGTTGATCAGATTCCACTAGCTTAGCTTTGCCTTTTTCTTTGCTCATCACCTTCTTTTCTACATTTATTTTCTTGAGCACTTCCCCTTGTTCTTTGATGACTACTCCTTTGGTCATTGAGGTGACCTTGGGAGTATCATGCTTGGCTTTGAGTAAGGTTTCTGCAATCTCCAGCTCTGTTAGAACTTCTTTCACTGTTTCTGCTGCTTTGCTTATTTCAGCAGTACTAACCATTTCTGTTGCTTTACTTGAACTAGCAGCATTAATGGTTTATGTTGCTTGCTCTGTTGCTGCTGCCTTCTCCCCCTCAACACCATATTTCATCCCATCAAGCTCCCCCTCTTCTGTAGCTTCTTCCATGTTGATCTCCCCCTTTTCGGGAGCATCATTCCCAGATTTCCTTCTTCTTAGTTCAAATTGCTTTCTCCTCTTCTTCTGCACAAGCCTGGTCACCATCTTCTTCAACTTAGCAATCTGTACTTGTTGTGACAGGACTATCAGCTTTAATTCTTCTATTTCTTGGACTTGTTTGATCACATTCCTGTTGATGTTGGCCATTGTGTCCATCAATTCAAGATAGTCATATTTGTCCTCACCTTCTCTAGGAGTGTTACCCCCTATTGAAGGATCATGGGATCTTTTAGTAGTGGAAGCCTTCTGCCTAGCAGAAGCACTATCCACCCCCTTGGTTTCTTGGCACCGGGGACCTTTGAATGATTGCTCATCCAAAGTTGCCATGGGGGAGGTCTTATTTATGTTACCACTTTCCTCCTCTGTGCTAGCAGGAGTAGTGGCAGCCTCAGCACCCATATGCTCAACCTCCTCCTCAGAGAGCACCTCCTTTGGGTTGGGAGACACCCTTGTGGTTTCCCTGTAGATATTCTCTAAGGGAGAATCCTCCCTTAGAGGGCTTAAAGGCTTAGGGGTTGTTGGTACAAGAAGGGAAGGAGCCTTCTTTACCTGTTTCCTTTTGTATGTTTAGGTGATTGGTGAAATTGGTTTATCAAGAAGAGACTGGGGAATTGATTTAGAGTGGGAAGGTTGGGATTGGCTAGCAGTGGGTTGGCCTAATGGAGGCCTTGACCCTGCTACCTTCATCAGTTTGGGACACCACCATCATTGTAGAGAACAATGGGGTGTCAACTCCTTCCGAGTCCCCAGCAGATCTTCTCATATTTCAGAAAACCTTGCCTTTAGGGGGTTTTGGTACATATATCCCATCAAAATGAGGCATATCCGTCAATTCGTGGGTGATAACTGCTTGAACAAACCTGGGGTACATATAAAAGCTCTTTTTGTTTCCCAAGTTTGAGACAAGATCATTGAAAATCATTTTAGAAAAATTATACTTTCTGGCAGTGGCCAAGCACACCAAAGCATAAGCAATGGTGCTACTGAACTCACTCCATCCAGTAGTTTTTTTTAGAGATGCAGTGCATCAAGGTATGAACAAGAAAACGCCATTGGGGTGAGAATTTAGCTTTTGAGAACTTAAAAACACCCAATGGGCCTCCATACCCCATTCTTGTAAGAGTAGAAAACAGTTCATCATTAGAGATAGAAGTTATACCAGAGGCATCGTCTAGACGTAGACTGATGCGAATTACCTCTTCAGTAACTGTCAATGGCTTGCCACACACCTTTGTCTTGATCATTTGCACACCATTCTCAGTAACAATGGTGGCATGTGCCCAGAATTGCCTTTGATGCTCGATAAAGATTGATGGCGAGACAATGAGAGCATGAGCAATGTGGGTTGTCTTGAGGAAATCCACAATCTGGTGGAAACCAGCGGCCTGTTTGGGTTTCTGTAGCATCGCGATTTCATTGTGCTCGTCTATGAAAGCCATTGATGCCATTGACCTTGAAGGTTCTTGCTTGAAAACTTGGAACTCGAGAGAGAAAGGGTTTAGAGCGCAAGAGAACAGTATGCAAAGAGTCGTTATGAACTTTTTAGGCAGGCAAAGAGTATTTATAGTATTCGGGACATAAGCAGTATTAACCTAGAGCAGTACTAACTACTAGCAGTATTAACGACAAGCAGTACTAACTACTAGCAGTATTAACTGAGAGCAGTATTAACCACTAGCAGTATTAACTAACTAGCAGTATTAACTGAGAACAGTATTAACCACTAGCAGTATTAACTAACTAGCAGTATTAACTGAGAGCAGTATTAACCACTAGCAGTATTAACTAACTAGCAGTATTAACCACTAGCAGTATTAACTGTGCACTGGCAGTATTAACCATACTTACTCTTTTAAGCTTGTGATGCACGGAGTACTGCTATACATATCCTGACAAAGAAGATTAGTAACACCAAGAATAAACAATATACAAGTATGTAACCACTTTTTGAGAAGGAGCTTATTCAGAGTTGATCATTCCCACACTTGTTACCAAGAAAGTAAATCTACCCACATCAAAAGCTTTGGTGAATAGATCAGCAAACTGGTTATCAGTGTGAACTTTTACAACTTGAATAAGTTTCTTTTCATTACAGTCTCTTATGAAGTGATACCTGATCTCAATGTGCTTTGTCTTTGAGTGCTTGACAGGATTATTCACAATGCCAATAGCACTGCTATTATCAATAAAAATTGGAGTGTGTAGAAAGGTTACCCCATAGTCCAGCATTTGATTCTGAATCCATAAGACTTGAGAACAGCAACTTGCAGCTGCTATATACTCTGCCTCTGTTGTAGATGTGGACATTGTGGTTTGTTTCTTGCACTGCCATGACACTAGTCTTGCACCCAAAAACTGACATCCTCCAGAAGTAGATTTTCTGTCCAAGTTTGCTCCACCTAGATCACTATCTGAGTATGCAAGTAGGTCAAAGGATGAGTCATGAGGATACCAAAGTCCCAATTTGGGTTGCCCTTTGAGATATCTGAATATCCTCTTAACAGCTTGATAGTGAGATTGCTTTGGCCTAACTTGGAATCTTGCACATATACAGACTGGAAACATTATATCTGGCCTAGATGCTGTAAGATACATGAGAGAGCCAATCATGGATCTATAGTGATGAACATCCATATCCTCCCTCTCAAGATCTGCTGTTATCTGCTTGTGTGTCTCCATAGGTGTGCTGGCAGGTTTTGAATCTGAGAAACCAAACTTGGTTAGAATGTCCTGCACATACTTGGACTAACAGATAAAGATTCCATCTGACTTCTGTTGAACTTGGAGTCCAAGGAAAAAAGTAAGTTCCCCCATGGAACTCATTTTGAACCTTTGATGCATTAGTCCCTCAAACTCCTTGCACATTGTGTCTCTTGTAGATCCAAAGATGATATCATCAACATAGATTTGGACCAGCAAGATATCCTTCTTCTTTCTCTTGATGAATAGAGTCTTATCAATGACTCCTCTTTCAAAGCCATTTTCCAAGAGATAGGATGACAGAGTGTCATACCATGCTCTTGGAGCTTGATGTAGTCCATAAAGTGCTTTCTTCAATTTGTATACCCTGTCTGGATAGCTTGGGTTTTCAAACCCTGGTGGTTGTCAGACATATACTTCTTCTTCAATTGAGCCATAAAGAAATGCACTTTTCACATCCATTTGATAGACTTTGAATTTCATATAAGAAGCATAAGCCAGAAATAATCTAATTGCTTCTATACTAGCCACAGGTGCAAATACTTCTTCATAGTCTATTCCCTCTTCTTGTGTATACCCTTGAGCCACCAGCCTTGCTTTATTCCTTATCACTATACCTCTTTCATCTCTCTTATTCCTGAAGACCCATTTTGTTCCTATTGCTCTTTGGCCTTTAGGAAGGTCTACCAGATCCCAAAAATCTTGAAGCTTGAATTGCAGTAGCTCTTCTTGCATTGCTTCTGTCCAACTGGACTCTTTCATAGCATCATGTGCCTTTTTAGGCTCAAGCTGGGATAAAAAACAAGAGAGCACTGTATGTTGTTGGTCTTGCATTTCTTGAAGCCTACTTTGATTTCTAGTCATCATAGGAGAAGATATATCTCCTATTACCAGCTATGGAGGATGATTCTTTTGTATTCTGGTGTGATGACTAGGTTCTTCATTAAGTCCCACCTCTAGATTAGAGTCATTCAAGTCAACTGAGGTATTTTCAGCAGCTACTTCTGGTTCTTGATTTTCTTGATTCTCCTCATCTCTACTTTCTTCTTCACTCTGATTTGGTCCAGTAGATGGTTCATTTTCACATAAGTCCACTGTTGGTATGGGAAAGATCACAGATTGAGGTATACTGTCTTGAACTTGTGTAGTTCCTGATCTTCTACTCCCTGAACCTGCATAATCATCACTACTGAAACCAAAAGAGTTAGTTAGTGAATCAATGTCAAATAGCCACTTAGGACCAGACCCAATAGGATTTGGTGTGTTCTCATTGCATTTGACATTGTCACTTTCTTCAATTATTCTGGAAGAAGAGTTAAAAACTCTGTAAGCCTTACTCTGAGATGAGTAACCAACAAGAAATCCATCATCTGCTTTGCTATCAAACTTACCTAAGTGAGATTTGGTATTGAGAATAGTACAAGGACACCCAAATGGTTTGAAGAATCCGATTAAAGGTTTTCTTTTATTTAAAAGCTCATATGGGGTCTTGTTCTTTGGCTTGACCACTAGAACTCTGTTTTGGACATAACAGGCAGTATTAACTGCTCTAGCCCAGAAGGTAATTGGCAGTTTTGAATCAGCCAACAGAGATCTAGCAGCCTCTATTAGTGTCATATTTCTCCTCTCAGCAACTCCATTCTGTTGAGGAGTCCTAGGGGCACTATATTGTCTCTCAATTCCTTTTTTCTTCACAAAAGGTGTTTAGATCAAAAATTTTAAACTCAGTCCCATTATATGATCTAATGACTTTTACTTTTTGATTAGTTTGGTTTTCAATTCTTAGGATAAAAGATTTGATCAGTCCACTTGTCTCATCCTTAGTCCTTAGAAAATATACCCAAGTAAATCTGGAGTAATCATCAACAATAACAAAGCAGTAACATTTCTTGCCTATACTCATAACATTTGTAGGACCAAACAGATCCATATGCAGTAATTGGAGACAAGAAGAAATTGAATTTATCTCTTTGGTCTTATGAGAAGTTTTGTGCTGTTTGCCTTTAAGACATGCAATACAATGATCATCACATGAAAATACTTTTGAAGGTAAACCTCTTACAAGGTTGTTTTTAACAAGTTTTTTCATTGTCTTGAAATTCATGTGACACATCCTTCTGTGCTAGAGAGAGGATTCATCCACAGAAGCTTTTGAAACAAGACAGTTCCGGGATGAATCACTATCAACATTGTCCATATCTAGACAATACACATTGTCCTTTCTTGGAGTTTTAAGTAGTATCATGCTTTCATCAACTACTTTGAACCCTGGAGCAAGGATCATACACTCTGTATTTGTAAATAATATGCTATGTTGTTTGTCACAAACCTGTGATACACTTAACAGGTTGTACTTCAACTGATCAACATAGTAGACATCCTCAAATGTCATCTTACCTTTTGTAACATTACCTTTTCCACTTATTTTACCACCAGTAAGATTATCTCCAAAAGCAACATGTCCTCCATTGATATGCTTGAAATCCTGAAGGCATGACATGTTGCCTGTCATGTGCCTAGAGCAACCACTATCAACATGCCATATGCTCTTCCCCTTGAGCTGTTGGTTGCCCTGCACATAAGATAAATCAGTTAGTATGAATTAGGAACCCAAGCCAAAGTGGTCTTGGGTACCCCTTTCTCATCAAATACTTGCATTCTTTCTTGACAAGATTTTTAAACTTTGACTCCTCATTTCTGGAGTACTTTGTCATAATGATAGGCTTGGAAACATTTTTGCTAGAAGCAGTACTGGTTTTAGAAGTACTAACTGCCTTAGCAGCACTTGCATGCTTAGCAGTACTAACCTTGTTAGAAGTAGTAACTGTGTTAGCAGCAGTAACTGTGTTAGGAGTATAAACCTTTGAAGAGGTACTAACAGTATTAGCAGCATTAATATTTTCAGCAGTACTAACACTGGTAGCAGCAGTAATGCTTCCAGCAGCACTATCCCTGTCAGCAGTACTAACAGTTTTAGTGCTTCTAGGCACCCACATTTTAATGCTTTCTTTTAAAACCTTTTTCCCTATGGGGCCTTTGGTTTCAACAGATTTCTTCATCACATGTTTCTTTCCAGCCTTCCTATAACCAACAGGTTTTTGCACAAAGCTTTGAAAGTTCATTTGTTGGTTAATAGGGTTAAAGAAACAATACTTAGCCAAATGGTTTAACTTTCCACAAATAAAACAAGGCTTTGGTCTATTGATTTTACTCAGATCAATGCCTTGCTTTTGTGCCCATTGATTGTTCCAGTTTCTCCGATTTCCCCTTGGTTTATCATGTTTTTGGGGCTCAGATTTATTGCATGCACACTGCTTGCAAGGGATAGAGTTCACAACAGTGGTCTGCTTATAGTGAACCTTCTTGTTCTTTCCCTCAGTCTTCTCTATCTCATTGGACTTGACCAATGCTTTCCACATCCCTCATTGGTGATTATGTGGTTTTCTATAGGAATCTCACCACTTACAGTGTTGTCTTTATCTTTGATAACTTCTTTCTCAGTTTTATCCTTAACAACTACTTCATCTAAGGGATCTATCTCAGTGGCTCCCTTAGGTAGGTCCTTCCTATCCTTTGTTTCTAACAAATCTGAGCTAGGAGGGATGTAGTTGTTGTTATAGGGTGGTGGTGTGGTATTGTACCCTATTCCTCTTCTCAGTTTATCATGAATCTGAGTTTGTAGCAAAGAATCCATTGCTTTGGAAGCATTGGAGAACTTTTCTACATCTAGTTTGACTTTAGCTAGCTCTCCTCTTAGGTTTTCACTCTCTTCTTTGGATCTGGTCAGTTGAAGTTCTAAGTCATTTTTCTCCCACTTCCAGTAGTTTGTGTCATAAGAGTGTTGAAGCTCATTAGCTTGAAAACCCTTAATCTGCTCTTCAAATCTCTCAACAATCCTAACATAATCTTTTATGTCCTTTTCTAATCTCTTCAGGTCATCACTCATGGTCTGGTTGTGATCCATGTACCTTTTAACAGTGTTAATGCAATTTTGAGAACAAAGATTGGAAGTTACCTCTGTTGGGAGATCTGACACCTCTGCCATTAGAGCTTGGTTCTGGATGGCCCCTTCAGCTTGATCACTCCAATCAAACCCCATGCCTTGTTGAGAGACAAGGGCTTGTGCAGAGTTTCTGTTATTATTGAAGCTTCCAGATTGAGCTTGGTGGTGGTTATTGTTTTGAGGCATTCCACTTCTGCATTCTCTAGCAAAGTGTCCCTTCTGATGGCATTTATAGCATTCCACCTTTGACTTGTCAAAACCTGCTCCATCTTCTCTTCTTTGAGAGAAGTTATTTCTTCCAGTTCTTTTGATGAACTTCTTAACTCTCATAGAGAGCATGGTCATCTGCCATTTAATGTCCATCTCTTCAAGATCATCTGGATGGAGTTGTTCCAAGTCATCATTAATGAGAGAAGAGTTTCCATGACTTGCCAGAAAGGCTTCAAATACAGTTTCATTGCCTTTCTCTTGATTTGCTCCATTGGCAGCACTAACTAATTCAGGGTTGGAAGTAGAATCAGTTGATGCTGAAAGGAGTGCAGCATTGTGAACATACCCAGAAGGCCTCTTCTTAGCCTCTACCTCAGATTCAAAAACTCTTAGATCATTATATAGATCATCAAGTTCCTTTTCTTCCAGTTGATTATTCTGTCTGAAAGACACAGTATACATGGTCCATTCATCACTCAGGGACCTTAGAAACTTTCTGTTCAGATCATCTTGATCAATTTGTACTCCCACTGTAGCAAGTTCACCAATAAGCTTGTTGAACCTGTCAAAAGTTTGAGTCATAGACTCATTCTTGGTTGACATAAAGTTCTCATATTGTTGCTTCAAAATGGCTTTCTGATTTCTCTTGGTACTTTTGGTACCTGAGAATCTCTTCTCTAGAGCATTCCAGAGCATCTCTGCATCAGTGCAGTTGCAGAACTGATGTTGATATTCATTGGGAATAGCCAAGAGCAAGGTGCTCAAGGTTTTCATCTCTGTCTGTCTAATCTTTCTTTCAGCATCAGTTTTTGGTGGAGTTCTCTTTCCATCTGCACCAATCTTTCCTGCTTCAGAAGGACCATTCTCTATGATATCCCACATAGAATAGTCAGTGAGGAGTATGTACTGCTTGATTCTGATCTTCCACATATTGAATTCATTGGGTCTGAGCATTGGAACCTTTGAGACCAGAGTACTGTTTGATTCTGCAAAGTTTTCCATGATGAATGAATAGATGTTTCTGAGAGAACAGGCTCTGATACCACTTGACAGGATCGAATTCTTAACAAGAATAAAGTCTCAGAAACAATATCAAAGAAGTTGTGGAATAACACTTTGATATTCAATGTAACAGTAATCAAAACAGTATATGATCAACAACTTGTAAACTTGTATTCAATTATCAATTCACAAGATTACACACTCAACCTCAATCTTGAAGAACAAGCTCTTTCAAGATGAATTCTACTTCTCTAGAATTAGGATCTATGCCTTGAGGTTGATTCTCTCTAGAACTTAGAATTAATGACTTATCTAAAACTATTCTATCAAATCTATACATATACTGAAAATAAAAGATAATTACAATAAATAAAATATCTTCAAAATATCTTCCATCATTATCTCTATAAGCTTTCCATGTTTATCTTTAACCACGATCTCTTCATCATTATCTTCACATTATCTCTGAAGCAGCATTAACTTGGTCTTAGCAGCATTAACTACTAACAGTACTAACTAGCTAAGCAGTACTAACTAGCTAAGCAGTACTAACTTTGTTCAAGCAGCACTAACTTTGACTAGCAGTATTAATTCTACTAGCAGTAGTAATACTCAGCAGTATTAACTTTGAAGTCTTCTAGCAGTAGTAAATCTGAACTAGCAGCATTAACCATACTTAAGCTTTTCTTCAGTTCCCAACACATACAAACCACATGACATAGAAACCAAAACATTATCAATGAATTCCAATTTCCATACTATACTTTGTAGAATTCCAAATTGTATAGATGAACATATACAAATCATAGGACATAGAAACCAAAACATTGTCATGCCATTAACTACCATTAACATAAGTTATGTGTCCATAACATTACATTGCCAAAACAAAGTACTACCAACCCAAACAACAACCTGTTACATAAGTTACTTGTCCAAATAAAATCAACCATATCACCTAAACAAACAACAACCTAACAACCACATCAACCATATCATGCCCTACCCTGTGAAGGTCCTGCTTGGTCCTTACATGTTCTTGAATTATGTCCCTGATTCTTACACCTATCACAAGTCATAGTAGCCCCCTTCCTGGATAGTTTTCCATTGCTCCTAGATTTTTGAGACACATCCTCAACCGTCTTCTTTCTTTTCTTCCTTGGTCTGCCAATTTGTTCATGATGCTTTGGTGGAACCAAATTGGTTGGACAATTAGATGTATCCCACAACATACTTCCATTTATTGGCTCAACCTTGAATCTATACATCTCCTTCCATGTGCTAAGCCTGTATGAAGGATCCACCCAATCTTCAGGTAATACATCATGGCCATTAACTGCCATATTCCAATTCGTAGCCACAACATGCTTGCAAGGAATTTCTGTTAATTCCCACCTTCTACGAGAGCATGTCTTTGCTCTAACATCAACTATGCACTGGTCATTCCAAGGTCCAGACACCTATGAAAACAAACATCTATTAGCTTATGCACAAGTATACCACATGGATTGAAGAATGAAAATGCAATATACCTGGTATCTATCTCCACCATTATATACCACATGGTATTTAACTGCCTCTTTCTTGACACTGTCTATGATTTTATTTGCAGTTGGGGTCAGTGGTCCATCACAAACATCAATTACCTTTAACACATTCACAATCCTCTTCATAAGATACACTCTTATGAACTCCAAGCAAGAATGAATTGGTTTATTCCTAGCATCAATGATTTGTCTATTGAACACCTCACACATGTTATTTAAGAGGACATCAGAGTGACATCTACCTATATTCATGTTGGTCCCGGAGGTGCTTAACAAGTTTGTAGAAGGGGGTTGAATACAAACACAGAAATTAAAGTTTAATAAATTGTTTATTGATAAATCAAACACAATTTACAAGTTTATTACGGAATAAGATTAAGACAGACTCAATCTAAACAAACTTAAGAAAACACTAAGATGGTTGCACAAGAATATAGAGAATGAGGGATTGAGAGTATAGAAAACAAGGGTTTCTATGAAATAGAAAGATGAAGGACAGAGGTGAGCACCTCCTCAGATGGAGAGGTAATCTTTCTATTTATACCCTATGCATTAAATGCATGGTAGGGCACTTTACATGTGACGTTTAGTGATTGGCTTTGGGAGTCTGACTTTGGGAGACATGATTTTGGCCGTATCATGAATAGTGTAGTTGACAGAGTTGTTGTACTATTTATGTCAAAGACATGTCCGTTCTGACACATCGTACTGGTTGTGCAAGGTAAGACAAAAGGATACTTGAGGCATAAGCTTCGTGATCGTTTGATCGCTGAATATCTCTTCCTTCAGAGATATAAAGAGGTTCAGCTATCGCTGAAGTTTTTCCTCATGTTCCTTCGCGTATAAGTAGATTCGTCTTTGCTTCACTGATATCCGCATCAGGTCAGCTATGAACATCTGTTGATGTGAGACTTGTCTTCGGGGATTACGTTACTGTTTACATCAGAAACTATCAGCGATAACTGAACAGACTCAGTCTGATCACAGATAGTGAAACACTAATACATATAAATGTTTTTAAGAAAGACTATCAGCGATAACTGAATAGACTCAGTCTGATCGCTGATGGTGAAACACTAATACATATTAAACGTAATTTTCACTAAGTATAAAAGAGGATCGTTATCAAATCACTGAGAGAGTTTGGATCACAATCTCCCCCTATTTGATAATGACAAAGTAACTAAATAAAATTACTTTATAGTTCAAAATAAAGGAATAATTAGGACTCATAACATACATGTCCCAATTACTATTTTGAGGGATCCTTTAGAGTACTGATAAAGTTAAGTACATCACTGAAATTTTCATTAATTCAGAGATAGAATTACAATATATGAAAATTACAAGTACAAGTGAGGAACTAACTACTGTAAGTTTAACTAATAGATTACAAGAAATAGGAAACTAATCTATCAGCTATCTAAAGAAGACTTGGGAGGATTGATCATATACTCAGGTATTTCTTCTCCTTTTTGCCTTCGATCTGAAGATTCTTGATAGATGATTGCCTTGATCGGTTCAGCAGAAGGAGAGAAGTCACACCATAAGCACCAGAGATCCTTGAGATGACTGAGGGGACAGATAGGAATTTTAGATACTCTTTGAAATCTAAGCTCTTCCTCATCATCTCTGAAGAAGATTCCAAAAGGTTCTTTGAGTACTTGCCTTGCAACATATGGTCCACCAGGGGGCAGAGAAAGATCGAGAACTGAGAGATCATGAGGGGGACCGAATAGAGCTTCTCTTGAGAACTTGATGGAGGATTCATTTCTGATCACCGTGACATTTTCAGACGAGGAGGAGACAGGATTTCTTTTGATTTGCTTTGACTTAGAAGGAAGAGCAGATGGCACCTTTAGGATTGCAGCGACTCTATTGATGAGAGCATCATTTATCCTTTCAACATAGCCTCTGTAGATTGACTTTGATTTCTTTGATTTCTAACATAGCCTTGCAGCTTCCATCCTCTCTGGTAATCTCCATAGTGACAGAAACTTTGTCCTTCTTTTTTCTCCCAGAGATAACAACTGCTACGATCTTCATTGGGTCAGAACGATAATCGATTTTATGCTTGCACCAATCGACTGTGTTATCGCTGACCGCTAGTTCTTTTGAGCGCTCCTCTTCAATCTCTTTCAATAGAGCAGCATGGACTTCCACTGGGTTTTTTTCAGCCTCTTGTCTTTGACTTGAGAGGACTGAATTTTGAGAGCAAGAGAGGCATCTCTTTGGCAATCAGCTATCAGCTTCTCAGCCCTGACAGATTCTTCGATTTCAGCATCAGTCAGGAACTCTAGATCTGTTGATTGAGTAGGGACCTTCAGTCGTTGATTCTCTAGCTGAGATATCATCTCTGTTCTTTTCTTCATCTCTTCCTCTGAACAGTGAGATGGTCTAGAGGGCCTTCCTGGATGTTGCAGGGTTTCTTCTTCTTCTTCTTCTTCATCAATCTCTCTTATAGAGATTGGGATTATTTCTTCATCAGCTTTGGGAGTTGGGATTATTTGTAGTTCTTTACCCTTAAGCATGGGAGAGAACTGTCTGGACAGAAAATAGAAAGAAAGGAGTTAGTGTATGTTTTGGGAAGAGAGAAGATAAAGGCTAGAAAGAAATAGAGGGTTTGTAGAAAGAAACAGGGACAAGTGAGAGGCATACCTGAGAAGGATTCTCCTCAAATAGTGACACTGTCTTTAGGTTTCTCTCAGCAACCGCACCTTTGGATTTGCTTTGGGAAGGGGTTCCTGAGGATGTTCCATGACTCCCCCCTGCTGTGACAACTTCTTTCGAAGTTATCACTGAAGATGTGATGGCTGCAGAAGAACACCATAAGGACTTATCTTCTTCATCGTCATCATCATCATCTTCTTGATGAGGTTGCTCTTCCTCTTGATCTTCAAGATCAAGATCTTCTTCTTCTTCATCGTCCTCTTCTTCTTCTTCGACAAAGTCTTTGAATGAAAAAAGGGCTTGGTCAGTAACCTTCTTCCCCTCAACATGAGAGGGAGGATCTTCAAGTTGAACCTCAGCAGCAGCTTCAGCTGTTGTCTGTAACACCTCAAAATCAGAGTAAATTAAAACCTGGAAACCTGACAATATAACGAAAGTAAATCTATTAACTTTCCATAAACGGAACCAGTCATTAAGACTATACAATCAGCATGAGAGGGACAATCTTCAAGTTGAACCTCAGCAGCAGCTTCAGCTGTTGTCTGTAACACCTCAAAATCAGAGTAAATTAAAACCTGGAAACTTGACAATATAACGAAAGTAAATCTATTAACTTTCCATAAACGGAACCAGTCATTAAGACTATACAATCCTATACAAGGATTTTATCAAAAGAATGGGACTTAACAATGCCCAACAACAATACTAAACAACTTCAAAACCCCGACACTCAAAACTCGTCTCTCCAAAAACCCCGGCACCCACCGCTAATGGAAACCTGTTATACACATCATTTGAGAAAAAGTGTCAGACTATAAAGCCTGGTGAGAACATACAGTTTATAAAGCTCAAAAGATATAAACATCAGTATCATAAAGAATCTTTTCATAAAGGTTTAGGTCGTAAAGATAACATTTCGCCACAACCGGGCCTCTTCGGTCCAAAACTCGTTAAACAATGACAAACGGACCATTTTACCAAGGATTGTGGTGTAACACAAAGTAGACCACCAAATCCGAGTTATGAGCTAAATACATGGAACCATGGCCACGAACTCTTCAGTCCGTACTACGATGTGAGGGAGGGCCCCCAAGGAACCATGTCATACTCGTTCATTAGACTACATCTGAACCATGGCTAGGATCGGGTCTCACATAACCGTACCTAAGTTGCCCCCGAGGATCAAATGTAGCTAACTACATCGGAAGGGGCATATCCTTCCCAGCCATAACAACGGAAGGAGCTTATCCTTCCCAGCCATAAGTCGACTCGATACCTAGGGATCCACTAGTACAGTCAGGACTTGTCACAATATTTCATGTGACCAATAAAGCTAGATAAATAGCTATCAACACATTTATATTTCAAAATGCCATTTTCCAGACCAACTGCTGGTAAGAAAGATAATCATAAAATCAGTTTATATACATTCTTTCAATAAGCCACCCACATGGGCAAGTAAAACAACCCTTTACTTCTGATAAGGCGGAACCCGAAATTTTAGTCAAAACAGACCGGGAACCCCGAAAATCACCAAAAACTTCATTTATATCAAAATGTAGAGAACATGAAATCATACCGTAGAAATACTTCAGATTTCGCAAATAAGAGTTTTGACATGTATAAAGTTTGTAAAATGATAGTAGGAACTCACCGGTAGGTTTTCAGAATAAAACCCAAAAAACCAGACAATGACCACGATGTAGAGGTGAAGCTTAAAACACCAACCCCTCGCTAGAAATACCGAAAACTAGCCGCCAAACGAACCTTAGAAGATCGGAGAAGAAAAAGAGAGAAAAGAAGAGAGAGAGAGAGAGAAATACCTGAGATTTCTAAAAGAAATCTCACAAAAGAGATATTTAGCCAAGGATTTGCACAACTCCCAACACAGCGCACGGCCCATGCGTTTTCCAAAGGGGAGGGCGCACGGCCCGTGCGTTCTCCACTGCCTCGCACCATGTTCCATGCGCACGACCCGTGTGTTTTTCCAAAGGGATGGAGCACGACCCGTGCGCCTTGTAGACAGAAACATCTACTTCTTTTCTTCTTTACAACCTCGCAAAACCAAACGAAAATTCAGGGTGTTACAATCCTCCCCAACATGGGAATGATTTCGTCCCCGAAATCCCAACTACACAAAAAGGAGAGGATATCTTCGCTTCATATCCTCCTCGGCTTCCCACATCACATTCGCTCCCCGGTGATGCTTCCAATGCACCTTGACCAAAGTGACTTCTTTATGACGCAACTTCTTAGACTTTCTCTCTAAGATGGCGTCGGGTTCTTCAACACAACGGTTGCCTTCGTCAACCCTTAACTCCGAAAGGGGAATGACGCTGTCTTCCACCGCCAAACATTTCCGGAGGTAGCAAACATGAAACGTGTTGTGTATTTTACTCAACTCCGGTGGCAGTTCCAACTGGTAGGCTTGCAAACCCACCCGTTTAAGCACTTTGAAAGGTCCGAGGAAACGGGGACTCAACTTCCCACGTTTTCCGAACCGTATAATGCCTTTCCACGGCGACACTTTAAGCATAACACGGTCGCCTACTTGGAATTCCATCGGTCGCCTCTTCTTATCGGCATAACTCTTCTGACGATCTTGAGCCGCTTTCATTCTTTCACGAATGCACTTGACCTTATCGGCAGTCTCTTGCACGATCTCAGGTCCAGCGAACTGCTTTTCTCTCGCTTCAAGCCAGCACACGGGAGTCCGACACTTTCGCCCATACAAAGCCTCAAAGGGTGCCATTCCGATACTCGAGTGGTAGCTATTGTTGTAGGCAAACTCCACCAAAGGCAGGTGAGTGTCCCAGCTACCCCCGAAATCAATGACACAAGACCTCAACATGTCTTCCAAAGTTTGGATCGTTCGTTCGCTCTGCCCGTTGGTTTGCGGATGGTAAGCTGTACTCAACTTCACTCGAGTACCAAGCTCTTTCTGAAATCCATCCCAGAAGTTCGAAGTGAACCGACTGTCGCGATCCGACACGATCGACAATGGTATGCCGTGTCTCGAGACCACCTCATCGATATAAAGCTTTGCTAACTTATCCATCGGTAGAGTCTCGCGCATGGCCAAGAAATGAGCGCTTTTCGTTAATCTGTCAACTATCACCCAAATGGTATCGTGACCTCGAAGAGTTTTAGGCAACTTCATCACGAAGTCCATGGTGATATGCTCCCATTTCCATTCGGGAATCTCTAAAGACTGAAGACTCCCGTACGGTCTCTGATGTTCGGCCTTAACTTGCGAACACGTCACACAACGCTCAACGTAACGTGCCACATCAAGCTTCATTACCGGCCACCAATAATGCAACTTCAAGTCCCTGTACATATTTGTGCTTCCCGGATGTATGGAATACCTGGACTTGTGTGCATCTTCTAGTAACAGCTCACGGTTACCCCCTATCTTGGGCACCCACACACGACCGCTGAACAGTTTCACTCCACGGCTATCTTCCGTCAAGAGTAAACGATGTTTTGTCATGACTTCTTCTTTGAGATTCTCCTCTAACAGTGCTTCCACCTGTGATGCCTTGATCTTCTCAACAAGACTAGACACAAGTTCGATTCTTGAATGGGTAGCTCGAATGCTTTCGCTATAGTCCTTCCGACTTAGCGCATCGGCCACCACGTTCGCCTTACCGGGATGGTAAAGCAATTCACAGCCGTAATCTTTCAGCAACTCAAGCCACCTCCTTTGCCTCATATTCAGCTCTTTCTGATCAAAGACATACTTCAGGCTCTTGTGATCCGTGTACAGAGTACATTTCGTGCCGTATAGGTAATGTCGCCAAAGCTTCAAAGCGAACACCACCGCTGCTAACTCCAGATCATGGGTTGGATAATTCTGCTCGTGTATTTTGAGCTGTCTCGAGGCATAAGCGATTACCTTACCTCGTTGCATCAACACACAACCCAATCCCATCTTTGAAGCGTCGCTGTAAACCACGAAATCTTTCGACCCTTCAGGTAATGTCAAGATCAGAGCTTCACACAACTTCTTTTGAAGGATTCGGAACGCCTTCTCTTGGGTTTCGGTTCATTCAAACTTCACATTCTTCTGAGTCAGAACTGTCAAGGAAGAAGCGATCCTTGAAAAGTCTTGGATAAATCTTCTGTAGTATCCCGCCAGACCCAAGAAACTTCGGATCTCGGACGGACTCTTAGGAGGCTCCCAATTCATCATAGCTTCAATCTTGGAGGGATCTACTTTCACTCCTTCTCGAGTGACTACGTGCCCCAGAAATTGTACTTCTTTAAGCCAAAAGTCGCACTTGGAAAACTTGGCGTACAATCTTTCTCTTCTCAATACTTCCAGAACCTCACGTAGATGTTGTTCGTGTTCCGACTCACTCTTGGAGTACACTAGTATGTCATCAATGAATACAATGACCGACTTGTCGAGAAAAGGTCGGCACACTCTATTCATCAAGTCCATAAACACTGCTGGTGCGTTCGTCAGGCCAAAAGGCATTACAAGGAACTCATAATGGCCGTAACGCGTTCTGAAAGCCGTCTTCGGAACATCTTCTTCTCTTACCTTCACTTGGTGATAACCTGATCGTAAGTCGATTTTGGAGAAACAACCCGCTCCTTGAAGTTGATCGAACAAATCGTCTATTCTCGGAAGCGGATATTTGTTCTTCACTGTAGCTTTGTTCAACTCACGATAATCGATGCACATTCTCATTGTGCCATCCTTCTTCTTGACAAATAAGACCGGAGCTCCCCAAGGTGACGAACTCGGTCTTATGAATCCCTTCTCCAATAGCTCTTGGAGTTGTGCTACCATTTCTTGCATCTCCGATGGCGCTAAACGATAAGGTGCTTTAGCGATCGGTGCAGCGTCAGGCACAAGATCAATCCGGAACTCTACCTGACGATCGGGTGGCAACCCGGGCAAGTCGTCCGGAAAGATATCTGGAAACTCACGCACGATCTTCACATCTCCCAGCTTTGATTTCTTCAACTTAGCATCGATCACATAGGCTAGGAAAGACGAACATCCTTTTATTAAACACTTGCGTGCTCTTGCCATTGTGATTATTGCTACTTCACCCTTCCTCTTTTCACCATAGATGACCACGACTTCACCAGAGGGGTCGGGAAGTCGAATCAACTTCTTGGAACATACGATCTCGGCATGATTGTTTGACAACCAATCCATGCCAATCACAACATCGAAACCCCCGATTAACATCGGCAATAGATCGATTGAGAAATCTCTCCCCTCGATACTAAGAGTACATTGCTTCACAACCTCGTGGATCAAAACTTGGCTATCATCGGCTATTTCTACCACTAATGCATCCTCAAGACTAGTAGTGGGCATAGCAATTTTCTGACGGAACAATTCAGATACGAAAGAGAAACTAGCACCCGTATCGAACAAAATACGAGCAGGTACAGAGTTTATAAGAAAAGTACCCGATACCACATCAGCGGATGCTCTAGCCTCTTCGGCCGTCATCTGAAATGCTCGACCCAGAACCTTAGGAGGGTTCTCCTTCCTTGCTGGCGCGCTACCCGACTTGAGCTTCGGGCAATCTCTCTTCACATGCCCCGGTGCCTTACACTCGAAGCAGACCATCCCCGCGACAGAACAGTCGCGGGTGGTGTGATCATTCTTACCACACTTGTAGCAGAATTTAGAAGTAGAGTTACAGTTACCATGGTGCTTGGTTCGACACTTCGGGCACCACTTTGCCTCCTTATAACTGCTGAAGTTGCGATTTTCGACAAAAGGTCGGACCCGCTTGGGAGGTACTGAACTGCTCTCCCACTTTCTCTTATCAGACGCTATCACAGAATTCTCAGATTTTCTCTTCGCGAACATCTCTTCCATGAATTGAGCTTCCTCCACCATCTCTCGGAGGTTGGAAGCTTTGGAATTGTGGACCATAGATTGCATGTCCGCTGGTAAGCCGTTTAGATAAGCTTTCATTTTATCTTTTTCTGTTGGGGCAGCGTGCCCCACCAGACCTAGCTTCTCCATAAACTGACGGGTGTACTCCCTCACCGTCAGACTTCCCTTTACCAAGGACCGGAATTCTTTCTCAATTCGGTCCATGGTCCTCTCGTTGCAGAACTCTTCTAACAGCTTCTTTTTGAACTCGGCCCAAGACAACTGGGCCAACACTTCAGGAGATAGAGTGGATTGGATGATATTCCACCAGATGAGTGCAGTGTCCCTCAGCAATTGGGTACCGAACCGCACCCTCTGATCATCACCACATTCGGAAGAGCCAAAAGCTTGCTCAACTGCTCGGATCCACTTCACACACAGGATTGGGTCGTCGGAACCAGAGAACTCTGGTGGTCCGCAACCCAGAAAGGATTTGTAGGAACAACTTTTCCTACCTCCCGGAGCACCAACAATCCTGTTCTCCTCAGCCCTGACCCCTGTACCAACGCCTCCAGAACCTGCTACGATGTTTTCCACAACCGTCTCACTTCTACGATTGTTCACATCACGGTCCTCAATCACTTTTAGCAGAAACTCTTGTTGTTTTGCCATCTCTTCCCTCATTGCCAACATCATGATGGCCATCATTTCAGACGGGGAACTAGCATCCCTGATTACTGGGTGGGACGAAGCCAGGTCCACACGCGGAATGACCTCTGGCCCCCCACCTAGTATTTGTTGAACTGGAGGACGCACGACAACCTCAACTCCTTCCGGCTGATTAGCTGTGGAGGCTGTCGCTTCCAGTCCGTCAACACGAGTACGCGGTCTACCACGCGTATTCACCATACTGAACTGTTTCACAGAACAGAGACAGAGATAAGAGAGAGATTGAATAAACACAAAAGAAACGTAGTACCACATTACCAATTGTCATATTAACAGTAATCCAAGCACTCTTACGTACAGTATCCTCATAATAACATTAGCTAAGTGAAATTATGAACATACAACACATAACGGTTCTTGTCACCACTACTACAACGCCTGATAAACGTACTTTCCGTCAACTCTAAGACTAACCCATCTTAAGAGCTCTACCCAAATCTCGCGGATCAATTCTTAGCATACGCAATCTAAGTCTAGACATCTTACATTCATGCCTAGTTCGCTTAAACTAGAGCTCTGATACCAACTTGTAACACCTCAAAATCAGAGTAAATTAAAACCTGGAAACCTGACAATATAACGAAAATAAATCTATTAACTTTCCATAAACGGAACCAGTCATTAAGACTATACAATCCTATACAAGGATTTTATCAAAAGAATGGGACTTAACAATGCCCAACAACAATACTAAACAACTTCAAACCCCGAGACTCAAAACTCGTCTCTCCAAAAACCCCGGCACCCACCGTTAATGGAAACCTGTTATACACATCATTTGAGAAAAAGTGTCAGACTATAAAGCCTGGTGAGAACATACAGTTTATAAAGCTCAAAAGATATAAACATCAGTATCATAAAGAATCTTTTCATAAAGGTTTAGTTCGTAAAGATAACATTTCGCCACAACCGGGCCTCTTCGGTCCAAAACTCGTTAAACAATGACAAACGGACCATTTTACCAAGGATTGTGGTGTAACACAAAGTAGACCACCAAATCCGAGTTATGAGCTAAATACATGGAACCATGGCCACGAACTCTTCAGTCCGTACTACGATGTGAGGGAGGGCCCCCAAGGAACCATGTCATACTCGTTCATTAGACTTTTTTGAACCATGGCTAGGATCGGGTCTCACATAACCGTACCTAAGTTGCCCCCGAGGATCAAATGTAGCTAACTACATCGGAAGGGGCATATCCTTCCCAGCCATAACAACGGAAGGGGCTTATCCTTCCCATCCATAAGTCGACTCGATACCTAGGGATCCACTAGTACAGTCAGGACTTGTCACAATATTTCATGTGACCAACAAAGCTAGATAAATAGCTATCAACACATTTATATTTCAAAATGCCATTTTCCAGACCAACTGCTGGTAAGAAAGATAATCATAAAATCAGTTTATATACATTCTTTCAATAAGCCACCCACATGGGCAAGTAAAACAACCCTTTACTTCTGATAAGGCGGAACCCGTTATTTTAGTCAAAACAGACCGGGAACCCCGAAAATCACCAAAAACTTCATTTATATCAAAATGTAGAGAACATGAAATCATACCGTAGAAATACTTCAGATTTCGCAAATAAGAGTTTTGACATGTATAAAGTTTGTAAAATGATAGTAGGAACTCACCGGTAGGTTTTCAGAATAAAACCCGGAAAACCAGACAATGACCACGACGTAGAGGTGAAACTTAAAACACCAACCCCTCGCTAGAAATACCGAAAACTAGCCGCCAAACGAACCTTAGAAGATCGGAGAAGAAAAAGAGAGAAAAGAAGAGAGAGAGAGAGAAATAAAGAAATCTCACAAAAGAGATATTTAGCCAAGGATTTGCACAACTCCCAACACAGCGCACGGCCCGTGCGTTTTCCAAAGGGGAGGGCGCACGGCCCGTGCGTTCTCCACTGCCTCGCACCCTGTTCCATGCGCACGACCCGTGCGTTTTTCCAAAGGGATGGCGCACGACCCGTGTGCCCTGTAGACAGAAACATCTACTTCTTTTCTTCTTTACAACCTCGCAAAACCAAACGAAAATTCGGGGTGTTACATTGTCTCCCCCTCTTTAATTTCTTCAGCAGATTTCTCCCCCTCTTTGTCATTATCAGCGAGGGAGAAATCTTTGATTGGAGAGGAAGGTTGTGCAGAGGCCAACGTTCGGACGTCAGCCTCCAGACTATCCAGGAGTCCTTCAATCACCGGGATATCTGAAGTAACCTGATGAATAAATTCAGCAGATATGTTCAGTTGGGTGCGATTGTCCGATGTGAAAGAAGGAGAATGAGTCGGAGTTGGTGCATTCAGCTTGTCAAGGACTTGCTAAAGAAGAGTTGTGCAGGAATCCACTTTTGTGGATAGAGCATCCATCTGTCGCTGAGTATCCTCTTTTACTCTGACGATCTCGTCATGAAGAGTGGAGAATTGAGAGGCTTCAGCTTTGGTGGAGCAGGCAACATTCAACGTCTTCATCTCTTCACCAGCGGTATTGACCGCGCTGGTGGTTTTGTTGACAGCGACGGTGAGAGAGACCACCTTTTCACCCAAACTGTTGACATTCGCGTCAACAGTTGCCAAACTAGGACCTGAAAGAAAAGTTACCTGCTGAGTAACAGGCTTAGATGGGGAGAAGGAAGGTGTATTGGTGGGTTTAGGTATACCTGATCGATCAAACATGTTGAAAAATTGCATGTCTCTTTCAAACATTTGAGAATCAGGTCCTATGAATGCAACATGAGGTTGTTGCATGAGAGGAGGGTCAGAGACCAAAGAAATAGAGGGATTAGAGATGGGGATAGAACAAGATGGGAGTTTAGAAGGTACCTCAGTTGATTGAAGAACTGAGATTTCAGGTTGAGTCACTGTTGTTGTGACAGTGACCGAGGTCACTGGCACGGTTGATGTTATCACAGCTGCAGACGTGGAGGAGAGGACCACGAAATCATCCAAGGAAGTTTGTTGAGAAACTCTCTCAAGCCTTGAACTAGAGGCTCTTGTCTCCTAAGTTACTTTGGTATTTTTCGAAGGACCAAAGGAACTAACTGAAGGGCGTTTGGAACCAGTTGTAGCGGCAGGGTTAGCAGAAGAATGAACCTCCTGTGTGGCCGCTGAAGTAGAAGAATGGAAAGAGAGGCGAGAGCGTAAGGTAGAAAAACTTACCTCGTTGTCCAGCGGTTTGACCTCTAGAGAACGCTGACCCACCTTGGCGAAGGAGCCATCAACAGTAGTGGGGTAAGCGTTGGTGTAGAGGAACTTCAGATATGCACAGATGAACCGTACATATGGGATCTTGGAATCCCTCTCTGTCTTCTCTATCTTTGACCTTAGATCGTCAAAAATAGCGGTGGCAAAGTCAAAATTTTTGCCATCAATCACCGAGTAGGCCATCTGGAGCTGAACCTTGCTGTCCTGATCAAGGGAACCACTTTTCCCACTCATGCATTGAATGAAGTGAGAAAAGATAAAGTTCAACTGAGAAGGCATGTTCCCCTTCTTGATGAGAGACAACTTCTTGTTGGGGATAGTGGAGCGAGGGCTTGTTGTCCCAGCAGTACTCCATATCATCCAGAAACCGGATGAGTTCAGCGTCAGTAGGCAGAGCTTCAAAGCCACTCTTAGGTTTGTCAGGAAACCTGAGAGCCTTTCTTAAGCTGAAAGCGACCATCATTCCTTTGTCAAGGTCAGTGCTGAAAGAAATAGCAGGGACCTGATCACCTTTCTTGTTGGTGATTGTCGTTTCTTCAGTTGTGAACCAAAACTGTTGAAGTAGAGTTTTGGAGGGTTTTGGATCAACATTGAGAGCGTAAGCAATGCAAGATTGCTTCAGGAATTTAGCAGCATCCATCAGGTGTGGTATTTGATTTCATCGAAGTCTAGGCGTCCAAGATGGTTGTTCTTGGGGACTTCAGAGTCAGTGATGGTGAACTTGACGTTCTTAGAGGAAATAAGTGTTGACTGTGCCATTGTTGAATAAGGAAAGAAGTAGAGAATAGAAGGAAAGGATTAGAGTCTTAAAATAAAGAAGTTTTTACCAGTTTCTATTTGAAGAAAGAAACGTATAAAAACAAAAATATTTGAAGATTAAGACATTGTTCTTAGTTTAAGAAGGAAGAACAATGAGAAAACCAAAGGTTTTGAAAGAATAAAATCAAAAAGAATGATTTTAGTGAGTAGAAATCTTATAAAAATCCATAATGATGGAACATAAGTAGGATTAAGTAACAAGATTTAAGTAAAAGGAAGATCAAAATAACCTGTTAATCCTTAACAAAGAAGATGCAAATGATTTGAAAGATGTTCTTGCAAATACTTGAGAGAGTTCTTGCTTGAAAAGGATTTCCAGAAAGCGTAAAAGATAAGAATGAAAAGAAACATTCCTTTTATACATAGAGAGTAGGAGAGAGAAAGAGGCGGGAATACAAATGTTCATCATGACATGGACACATCCCACGAAGTTGATTAGATAGAAGGGCAACGGACGAACGTGACAGAAAAAGGCATGTCGTGGATTGTCGGTTCAAATGACGTCATAGGAGAGAGAAAACGTTTCATTTGTCCTTTTTGAAATTATCTCTGAAGAAAAGTCAGGGATAGGTTTTCCTTGATAAAAATTCAGAGATTGATTTTTATTTTAGAAGGATCACTGAAGAGAAAAGTCAGTGATAGATTTTGTTTTCAAAAAGCTTTTAATCATTTGAAGAAAACTTCAGTGATCAAAGTTTTATTTAAAACATCTTACTGACTGAGGATTCAGTGATTGAGAGTAAGAGAACATACCTGAGAGTCAGATTTTTAATCAGAGATTGAATGATAAAGGGGAACTTATAATCACTAACTTAATGCATGAACGCTGAAGATTTACTCTTCGAGATTCAGCATTCCAAGCTCACTGATGAGAAAGTTGAACCTTGTCTCATCAAGAGGTTTGGTGAATAAATCAGCAAGCTGATAGTTAGTAGGGATGAAATGATGTTCAATGTCACCATTCATCATATGATCACTGATAAAATGATATTTGATCTCTATGTGTTTAGTCTTTGAATGTAGCACTGGATTGTTGACTATAGCGATAGCACTAGTGTTGTCGCAATAGATTGGAATCTTTGATAGCTGAAGGTCATAGTCTAATAGTTGATTTCTCATCCATAAGACCTGAGCACAACAACTTCCAGCGGCTACGTATTCAGCTTCAGCTGTGGAAGTGGACACTGAATTTTTGCTTTTTGCTTGTCCAGCTTACCAGCTTTCCTCCTAGGAGTTGACATCCACCAGTGGTGCTCTTTCTATCGAGTTTACAACCTGCAAAATCACTATCAGAATATCCAGTTAGATCAAACCCTGAGTCTTTGGGATACCAAAGACCGAGGTTAGGAGTCCCTTTGAGATATCTGAAAATCCGCTTAACAGCGGTCAGATGAGATTCCTTGGGTTCAGATTGATAGTGTGCACATAAACAAGTAGAGTACATGATGTCAGGTCGGCTCGATGTAAGGTACAGCAGGGAGCCTATCATTTCTCTATAGGCAGTGACATTAACAGGTTTTCTAGACGGATCTTTGTTAAGTGTCAGGGGAGGTGCCATAGGAGTCTTCATCGCTGAAGTTTGTGTTAAATCAAACTTCTTCAGCATGTCTTTAACATACTTACCTTGGCTGATAAAAGTACCTTTGTCAGATTGTTTGATCTGAAGGCCAAGAAAATATGTCAGTTCACCCATCATACTCATTTTGTATTCTTTCTTCATTCTTTCAGCTAATCGAGTACACAGCGATGGGTTAGTAGAACCAAATATGATGTCATCGACATATATTTGTACAAGAATAATATGACCTTTTATCTTTCTGAAAAATAAAGTATTATCAATTTTGCCACGTTCAAAATTTTCAGAGATAAGAAAGGATGAGAGAGTGTCATACCAAGCACGAGGGGTTTGTTTTAGACCGTAGAGAGCTTTATCCAATTTATAAACATAATTTGGATACTTAGGGTCATAGAAACCTGGAGGTTGTTCTACATAGACTTCTTCATTCAGCTTTCCATTTAGGAACGTTGATTTTACATCCATTTGATATACAATGAAGTCTTTATAGACTGCATAGGCTAAGAATAGTCGAATTGCTTCGAGCCTAGCCACAGGGGCAAAGGTTTCATCATAGTCTATGCCTTCCTGTTGTCTGTATCCCTGAGCAACAAGTCGAGACTTGTTGCGGGTTACAGTTCCATGTTCATCTAACTTGTTTCTAAACACCCATTTGGTGCCTATAACAGTTTTATCAGATGGTCTAGGAACGAGATTCCAAACTTTGTTACGAGTAAACTCATTCAGCTCTTCTTGCATAGAGCTGACCCAGTTTGGATCTCTGAGGGCATCATCAACCTTCGTTGGCTCTATTAAAGAAATAAAGTTGACAAAGAGACAGATATTACCTGAACTTCGTCGTGTCTGAATACCTGCATCAGGATCACAAAGAATTTGATCTATGGGGTGATCTTTGGTCCATCGCTGAGCAGGAGCATGATCGCTTACTTTGGAGATTGAATCAACAATTGGAATGTTCACTGATGATGAAGCTTGAGGCTCATCAGCTATCAAGTGTTGAGTGTTAGACACACCATTGTTTTCTGAGAGGTGTTCAGACGAAGATGGTTCTGATGGAAGAAGTGTGTTTATAGGCTCTGCTGAGATCCATGAGTTGGATTCAGCGTTAGGAGGTATGATGTTTGGATCATCATCAACAGCCGGAGGATTTGAATGTTGATGGTTTGAGAAGAAGGGTTTTGTTTCTCTGTAATGAGAGAACATCTAAGCATTTAATTCTTCATTGTCAGCGATTGGTTTAGAGTTTGCTGAGCGAGTTTCATCAAAAGTGACATGAATTGTTTCTTCCACATATTGTCTTCTCTTGTTGAAAACTCTGTAGGCTTTGGAGATGGAGGAATATCCAAGAAATATTCCATCATCAGCTTTTGGGTCGAAATTTCCAAGCTGATCTTTGTTGTTTAGAATAAAGTACTGACAACCAAAGATATGAAGAAAACTGATAGAATGCTTTCTTCCATGAAAAAGTTCATAAGTTGTCTTTCCGAATCGCTTTACTATCAGCGATCGGTTTTGAGTAAAACATGCAGCATTTACAGCTTCAGCCCAAAATTGAGTAGGGAGATGAGAATCGCTGAGCATTGACCTAGCAGCTTCAATGATTGTTCTGTTTCTTCTTTCAGCGACTTCGTTTTGCTGAGGTGTTCTTACTGAAGAGAAGTTATGAGAAATTCCCTTGTTCTCAAAGAAATTGTTCAGAGAACTATTTTTGAATTCAGTTCCATGATCACTTCTTATTGAACGAACAGTAAGATTATTCAGCACTTCCATCTTTTTAACAAAAGATATCAGTTCTTCTGGAGTATCACTCTTGCAGCGAAGAAAGATAACCTAGGTGTAGCGAGAGTATTCATCTACAATGACAAGTGTATATTTCTATCGAGCTATTGATTGGATGTTGACAGGGCCAAATAGATCCATATGTAAGAGCTGAAGAGGAATTGTCACTGAGGAAACTTGTTTAGACTTGAAACTAGCTTTTGTCTGTTTTTCTTTTTCACATGCTGAATAGAGAGATTCTTTAGCATATGAGTGCTGAGGAAGACCAGAAACCAGTTCCTTATAAGAGAGAGAATTCAGGGTTTTGAAGTTTAGATGAGAGAGACTTTTGTGCCATAGCCAGTTGACATCAGAAGAGGCTTTAGAGAGAAAACACACAGCTGACTAATGCTCAGAAGAGTCCATATCTATTACATAGACATTTTCTTTACGATAACCACTGAGAGCAAGTTTTTCTTTCTCATTCACCACTGAACATGCTTTCTTAGAAAAGTGAACTTCATAGTCTTTGTCACATAGCTGACTAATGCTCAGAAGATTGTGCTCCACTCGATCTACATAAGCGACTCTTCTTAAGGTAGTTTTCCCATTGCTGAGGACACCAAACCCTCGGGTATATCCTTTTCCATTTCCACCAAAGGTCACGGAGGGACCTTTCTCTTCCTTGTATTCAGTGAGCAGGTCTTTTTGTCCAGTCATATAACGAGAACATCCACTATCGAGATACCAGATGCCCTTTGATCCCTGCAAACATAAGGAAGATTAAGCTTTCTTTGGTACCCACTTTTCAATGGGTCCTTTAGGGTTAGTGGTGATGGAAGGTTCAACAATCTTCACAGCAGATGAAGATTCAGCTTCAGTGGTAACCTTCACCTTGGTTAATTTCTTAACCTTAGTGGTATTTTTCACCTTAGTCAATTTTTCAGCCTTGGAGGCATTCATCTTCACTTTAGCTATTTTATCCGCTTTAGTGGCAGTTGGACATTTGCTTGCGATATGGTCAGTAAATCCACAGTGATAGCATTTTCTATATTTAAAAGTGGTTTTAGGACCAGGAGTGAAAGGTTTTGAGAATTTGAGATGAGCAGGTCTAACTCCAAGAATGCTTTTCCCATGAGATCTGGGAGGAATTTTTATTTCTTCAGATCTCTTAGGCTTAAGATCAATCTTTAGCTTTGGAGGACAAAGATCAAAGATTTCTATCACAGAGCTAGACGATTGATTCGCTGAGGGTTTAGAAGGAACTTTCAGCTTTGCTTTCTTGGTAGCCTTCTGAGGATGAAGAATGGATTTTTCTTTATCCGTAGACTTAAAGCCTTTGGATATTTCCTCAGGGATGGGATTAGAAGAAGAAGAGGGATAAACCTGATTATAAGAAGTGTCAGAGATAGAAGTGACAAATGTTCCAAACTTAAGCATGGAACAATCTTCTTGAGGTTCATCCTGTGGTTTCCAAAAACCAAGACCAGTTCTATCACCATCAGGAGTTTGAGCATTTATTATCTCAGTGATCTTTTTTGATGATTTGCACCATTTTTCAACAGTAGCCTTTTCTGTATTTAGAGCAGCGATGGCATGTTCGCGTTCAATGCTGATGATTTCATTTACAATGACTTGATCTTTCAAACTCTCCTCTAAAATAGTCAGTTCTTTGATCTTTTCATGACATTTCTCTAGCTGTTCAGTTAAATCAATGTATTTGTTCTCAGCTAGAGTTTTGCCGTTTAGAGCATTGTAGAGATCGATTAGCACGTCAACGGCGCGACTTCTCTCTTCTTCAGGTAGAGAGGGGTTAGTAGAGATAGGTACCTGAGATGATATATAGCTCATAGAAGTTTCAGTTGGTTCTTCCACTTCTTCTTTAATCTCATCCATAAGGCAAAGATTAGCGACTTCTTCTTCATCAGAACTTGATTCTTCTGATTCAGCCCAGTCATGTTCTTCAGCAATGAGACCTTTACCTTTTCGCTTGTAGCTTTTCAGCTTTTGATATCTGTCTTTCAGCTTTAGGTATTTGTCATCGCTGGATCTTCTTAAGGTAGAGGGTTTGAAGACTTTCTTTGACCTGCACTCACTTGCAAAGTGTCCAATCTTTTTGCAGTTAAAACAAGTAGCAGTAGCCTTATCAACAGGGGTTGATTTTGGCTTGTCAGTGAGGGATAGAGGCTTATTTCTTCTAAAATTTCTCTTTCTTGCAAATCTCTTAAAAGAGTTTGTCAAGAGTGCTAAGGATTCATCAAAATCTGAAAGATCAGTGTCTGATAGATCCTCAGTTTCAGAATCTAACTCAGTGATAGTGAGAGTAGATTGCTGAGATGGAATTATTTCTGAAGAGACTAAAGCAACAGGAGTGCTTTTGGGGTCTTTAGAATCTTTTATAAGATTCTTCTTCAAGAGATTTGATTGCTCATAGTTGAGCAATATTCCATACAAGGTGCTGAGAGAAAGAGAATTTAAGTCTTTTGTTAGCTTGAGACATATTGAATAACTGTCCCAGCATTCAGGAAAACATTCCAAGAATTTTGTTAGGACCTCAGAATTAGAATAGGTCCTACCAACGGTTCTTAGATCAATGACTAAGCAGTTAAATCGCTGATGAACGTCAGAGAGAGATTCATTCTTACCAGTGATGAAACTTTCATACTGTCTTACCAAGTTAATCTTTCGACTCTCTTGGATTTCAGTGGTGCCTTCATATTGAACACATATGGTTTCCCACATTTCTTCAGAGGTTTTAGGATGCATGATGGAATGGAAAACTTCATCAGGCAAGGACATAGAGATAATGGTCTTTGCCCTTGCATCGATACCAACCTTCTTTTTATCTTCATCACTCCATTGTCTAATTTCCTTAACAACATAGCGTTCAGGAACAAATGGAGTGATGGCAGTAGCTGGAACGGGAGCTATGATTTGGACAGGTTCATAGGGTCCATTTGTTATGTATTCAGGTATGGTGGGATCTACACCTTCTAGAAATAGCATCATTCGATTTTTCCACAGAGAGAAGTTATCTCTGCTAAATCGAGGAGGTTTAGAAAGTGAACCATTATCATAGTAGTTTGTGTTTGTGTTAAGATTAAACAGTTTGCTCTGATACCACTTGTTGGTCCCGGAGGTGCTTAACAAGTTTGTAGAAGGGGGGGTTGAATACAAACCCATAAATTAAAGTTTAATAAATTGTTTATTGATAAATCAAACACAATTTACATGTTTGTTGCGGAATAAGATTAAGACAGACTCAATCTAAACAAACTTAATAAAACACTAAGAAGGTTGCACAAGAATATAGAGAATGGGGGATTGAGAGTATAGAAAACAAGGGTTTCTATGAAATAGAAAGATGAAGGCCAGAGGTGAGCACCTCCTCAAATGGAGAGGTAATCTTTCTATTTATACCCTATGCATTAAATGCATGGCAGGGCACTTTACACGTGGCATTCAGTGATTGGCTTTGGGAGTCTGACTTTGGGAGACATGCTTTTGGCCATATCATGAACAGTGTAGTTGATAGAGTTGTTGTACGATTTGTGGCAGAGACATGTCCGTTCTGACACATCGTACTGGTTGTGCAAGGTAAGACAAAAGGAGACTTGAGGCATAAGCTTCGTGATCGTTTGATCGCTGAATATCTCTTCCTTCAGAGATATAAAGAGATTCAGCTATCGCTGAAGCTTTTCTCATGTTCCTTCGCGTATAAGTAGATTCGTCTTTGCTTCACTGATATCCGCATCAGGTCATTAGTAGACTTGTCTTTGGTTAGCAGCTTGGTCTTCGATTCAGCTATGAACATCTGTTGACGCGAGACTTGTCTTCAGGGATAACGTTACTGTTTACATCAGAAACTATCAGCGATAACTGAACAGACTCAGTCTGATCACTGATAGTGAAACACTAATACATATAAATGTTTATAAGAAAGACTATCAGCGATAACTGAACAGACTCAGTCTGATCGCTGATGGTGAAACACTAATACATATTAAACGTAATTTTCACTAAGTATAAAAGAGGGTCGTTATCAAATCACTGAGAGAGTTTGGATCAACAATTCATCAACAAACATAAGACATATTAAGTTTAAGAATCTCAAACAAGTTCAAAACAATAAACATGGAAGTTGGATCATGGCCATTAACCTGTAAAGTGTGACCTGCTCCAATGTTGAGGGGGGATCTTGTTCAACCATCCATAACAACTCAAATTGAATCTTTTCAAGTGATCCATTAATGTTCTAAACTGAGGGACAGTGGGAGCTGTTGCACACTGCCACAACAAATCTTTGAATGCTTTACCTCTCCATTGAAGTTTCATATTCTCATGAATGTGCCTAAGGCAGTATCTATGTTCAGTTGAGGGAAACAACCTCTGAATAGCTGGAATGATACCCTATATGCAAATCAAAAGGGATGCAAATTAACAGAGAGTTGGTATCCACAGATAAATGATAAAAGTGAAGCTGGAATCATACCTTTTGCCTATCACTGATAAAAGTGAAGTTGGAATTGGATTGAAGATCAAGATCATCTCCAAGGCACTCTAAGAACCAACTTCATGAAACTGTTGACTCAGACTCTACCACTGCATAAGCAAATGGATAGATACCATGATTTGGGTCAATACCCACTGCTGTTAGAACTTGTCCTGGAAAAGGACCCTTCATAAATGTCCCATCTAAACCCAACAAATCTCTTTTTCCATCCTTGAATCCCCTTTTCAAAGAACCCAAACAAATGTATACCCTTTTGAATTGCCTTGTACCACTCTCGGGATTAGGCTCTGTCTCAACTTCCAATTTGATAGTGGTATCTGGATTGCACCTCTGCACCTCTCCAAGGTAATCCCTAAGTTGATCATACTGTAATTCATAGTCTCCCCAGATCTTATTGGTGGCTATCTGTTTTGCCTTCATGGCTTTGGAAGGTGATACAAGAATCTCAAACTTCTCAGACAAGTGGCCTTGAATTGCCTTCAATGGCATATTTGGATCTACCTTCGGCTGCTCTATGATATGCTTGGAGAGAAAATTGCAGTAGCCATACCAACCTCCCTTGTTTGGAAACACTTGTGAGTGGAGAAGTAGGTTTTCACTCTCCAAGTTTCTTCCCTTTTACATGTTGATAGATACAAAACCCATGGACAAGTGGGCCCATTGGACTTTCTCCATTTACTCTTTCTCCTTTTCCTAGGCCCATTAGACTCACCTTCATCCTTTAAATGAGGCAATGTCCCCCTACAAACAGCTCTTATCCTTGATCTGTCATTCTTCACCACAACAATGTCCCTCCTAGTCTTAATTGAATGTTGCTTGATTAAGTTTCTTACTGTATCTTTGTTCCCAAATGACTAACCTAAGTAAAAGTAAACCCCATGTCCATTAGTTGTTCTATGTCTACCTTTTTTGTAATAACTACCCTCTTCATCCTCATCTACAGAATCAAAATTGTCTAGCTCAAAAGGGTCAATGTCACCTTGCACATTCAGTGTATCACTATCTTCTCCATAGTTAACACCTAACCACTCTCCAGATGTATCTACATACTCTTCCATATCTGCATCAAATCCATCAAATGAATCATGGTCATTGCTATCATGACTCTTAAGTTCCCCATGGTTGCCACTTCCCTGGTTCAATGGATCTTCATCACACATGTACTGCCTATGGTTGCCATCTCCCTGATTCATATCAACTCCCTTGTTCACATCATTTACATTATTCACTCCTAATCCTTGGTTCACATCAACTACATTGTTCACTCCTAATCCGTGATTCAAGTCTAACACATTGTTGGAATCAACTCTCTGGTTCAAATCAACCCCCTGTCCCACTTCTGGTAAACCAGAATCCAACCATATGAAAGGATCAAAGCTAAAGTGAAAATGATCAAAACTTTGATTCAAGTCTAAGTTTTCAGCATTATTTGTTTTCCCATGTTCTATGAAAACATCTATTAACTTGTTGGAAGGGACATAGTTTAACAGGTTTGCAATATCTAGGTCACTCCTCAAATCTCTTAACCATGTATCTAGGTCACTTGATGGAATCAAGAAATGGTACTGCATTATATCTCTCATTTCGTACCCTAGTGCTATCATGATTTTGTCAAATAGTGGAACTGAAAGGTGATCAGTGTTAATCAAATCAACTAAATCAGTTTTACCATTTATGTATCTTCTTCCAGGAAATGGTGTAAACACACCTCCATGGTTGATTCTTGCTGTTATCAGTGTTGGGTAAAGATCTATGATCAAAATAGAAGGTAAATAAGGTTAGTCTCACTGTAAAATGATCGACAATGTCAGTATCAAAAAACAGAGGGAAATGCTTACTGTAAACATCTGTTGGACTAAACCCTTCATGGAGTTCCCTTCTTAAAACCCACGAAGAAGATGACATTGCATTCGAGATTGCTTCAGTTTCTAGGTCGATTTTGTGTGAGTGTGCGATGTGTAATTGTGTATCAGCGAGAGTGTAGTGATGGGAATGGGATACCAAGAGTTGGATAAGTTAAATCAATTAGCTAGTTTCATTGGTTTGAGAGGGAAAAAAGCTAAATGACCAAAATACCCCTCCCACTAACTGAGTTTTTTAACGGGGTTAGTGAGGAGGTCCTCTTTTCAGAGCAAATACCAAACCTCAGGGACTACTATTTGAGATACGGAAGTAATAGGTCCTCCTTTCAAAGAAACAACGAAACCTTAAGGACCAAAACTGTAGCTCTCTCTAATAAAAATAAACAAAATAAAAAAACAAAAGAACAACAAAAGGACAAAAAGAAAATACACAATCATATATGCAATCATTAAAGTGCAAATAGCAAATTTTTTGGTCCAATTAGTCTCCCCTTATAAAAGTGATAAAATAAATATATTATAAAAATTAAGAGATTTTATATTTAGAAAAATAAAAATCATTTAAAAGATAAGACCAAAAAGTATAATCTATACTATATAATGAAAAAACTAAAACGGTTATTGTACATGTACAATTATATTTATCACTCTTACAATGTTACATTTATCACCCTTATAATTATTTATTAAATTTACTTTATATTCCTTACTTTTTTATTTTTCATTTTACATCATTATCATATTAACACAAATAATCGTATATGAACAAAAATGCAACGAAAAAATATGTTTAATTTTTTTACAAATTATATCATTATAATCGTCTCGTTAATACCTTCAAAACGAGTCCAATATTGAATATTTTTTAATTTAACCATACTATTAAAGTTCATTAATATCTACGAAATAATTTGTTTTCTATCCATATGTTTTATTTTTTTTCTACCGTTAGCACATTAAAAATACATAATCGTAAAATCCGTTTCATTCTTATTATAAATTATATCATTATAATTTTTTCGTCAATAATTGTAATATAAACTAATTATTGAATATCTTTATGGGTTTAGGTTTCATAAGTTGTGATTCTTAGGTCATGGTTAATTGTTGATGACATGTATATAAAAAAATAACATTAATTGTTCGTTTTTTACTTACATTCCGTCGCAAGTATATGCCTAGTATAATTATAGATAAATTGAATTCAAATAAAAAATGATTCAAAATAGTAGGACCATGAGCCTCGAAAGATCCACAGATCCAAAACGGCACATGAGATGAGATGATTGAGATGAGAGATGGTGAGGCACGTGGCAGCAGATGACTGTGTCATCGATTTTCGAGTCCGTACGACTAAAAAGGAAAATTCTTGTTAGAGTAAATTACGTTTTTACTCCCTATGGTTTGTTGAAAATTTCTAGTTTCATCCTTATGGTTTTGAAATTATAATTTTCATCCCTATGGTTTATAATCTTTACCTCTTTCATCCTTATGATTTAAATTGTATTACGTTTTTGATTCGTATGGTTTACAATTCATTTCCATTTTAGTCTTCATACTTAAAATTAGTGTTTTGGCCTCAGGGACGAAAATAGAAATGAATTGCAAATCATAGGGACGAAAACCAAAAATTGAAACGACAGGGACGAAATCCAAAATTTTTAACAAATCACAGGGACGAAAAACGTAATTTACTCTTCTTGTTATCCTACCCTTATTTCTATTAATTTCAATTATGCTCCTTTTATTTATATATATATATATATAGTGTTTGGTTCATTTGAGAAATGGTAAATATATGAGAAATAGAGAAGTGATCTTAGCCATTCATATGGTCAAGATTGGATTTAACTGGTCAAAAGTTACGGCTTTGACTGGTAAAAAATTGCGGCTTTGACTGGTCAAAAATTACGGCTCTTCCAAAAATATAAGGGTATTTACGTAACTTTGACAAAAACACGCGCGTGTTCATATATATGAAGGCATGCAGTCATACATGAATGCATGCGTTCATGTATGAATGTTCGTAATTTTAAATAAACACTGACTGCATGCCTTCATATATGAATGCATGCAAAAAAAAGAGTGACATTCATATATGAACGCCTGTTTTTTGCATGCCTTCATATATGAATGCATGCGTTCATATATGAATGTTCATAATTTTTACATAAACACTGACTGCATGCCTTCATATATGAATGCATGCAGAAAAAAAGAGTGACATTCATATATGAACGCTTGTTTTTTGCATGCCTTCATATATGAATGCATGCGTTCATATATGAATACGTGCAAAAAAAAATAGTGACATTCTACTAACATTCATAAATGAACGTCTACTAACATTCATATATGAACTTCTGTTTTTTGCATGCATTCATATATGAACACACACGGCTAAAAAAAAAGAAAAAAAAAGTGATATTCATATCTGAACGCATGCGTTCATATATGAATGTGTTTGGATAATTTACAAAAATACCCTTCGAATAATAAACAATGTGAGGAACACGGGAGTGGACCATGAGAGCAATTATCCCCTAATTATCGGTCAAAGCCGCCGATCTTGACCGAATTAATGGTTTAAGATCACTTCTCTATTTCTCATATATTTAGTGTTTCTCAAATGAACCTTGCCCTATATATATATATATAAGAGTAAACTCCAATTTTGGTCTCTTACGTTTATTGATTTCTTTGAAAGAGGTCCTTATGGTTTCATAATTCAAGTTTACATCCCCAGGGTTTGGATTTTGCTCTAAAAATGGTCCCTGACACCTAACGACGTCAAAATGGTCCGTTAGAGGCAGGAGTATTTTCGTCCAACCATATTTTTGTCCCCTTTTTGTAATTTTCTTTGTTTCTTCTTTTTATTGTGTAAAATCACAAAAACTTAGGGACCAAATTTGTTAATAACTCTATATACTATATTATAAAGATGTCATAAAAAAACTCTTAATTACAACTCATTAAACTTTATGTACTATCATTTAAAGCTATCTATTTAAAATCTCTTAAAAATAACTACTAAAGCCTAATGTACTACCTGTAAAGCTTTTAACCCTAATTAATATATTTCATCTTTATCCCCCAAAATCTTTATCTCTAATCCTCAAACCCTAAAATTATGAAATTTGAATTCTGATAAACATAATCAAAACAAGATAAACATCTCAATTTAAATATAAAAAAATTAAAATATATAAGATAATTAATGAATTTTAACAAACTACTTAAAAAAATTTATATAAAAAACATTATATTGTTAAGCCTAAATTAAACAAATTTATATGTAAAAAACCATTATCACTCAATAAAAATCATCCAAAATCGTATTGTAAATCAATAAAAAAAACAAAAAAAAACATTAAAATCGTGATGTATTAAGCATTATGTACTATTATTTAATGCTAATCTACTTAAAATCTCTTAAAAATCAATTAATGAAGTAATATGTACTGCTTTTAAATGTTTTTAACCCTAATTAATAAATTTCATCATTATCCCCCAAAATCCTTATCTCTAATCCCCAAATCCTAAAATTATGAAATTTGAATTCTGATAAACATAATCAAAACAGGATAAACATTTCATTTTAAATATAAAAAATTTAAAAAATATAAGATAATTAATGAATTTTAACAAACTACTTAATTTTTTATATAAAAAATATTATATTGTTAAGCCTAAATTAAACAAATTTATATATAAAAAAACCATTATCACTCAATAAAAATCATCCAAAATCGTACTGTAAATCAATAAAAAACAAAAAATAAAAATAAACATTAAAATCGTGATGTATCTCGCTGCATTGCGCGAGTACGCTTCTAATTATTAAGAATTGTTGATAATCATATCAATTAAATTTATACTTTTATTTTTTAATCATTATTCAATATATTTAGTTATCAAAAACCAAATATAACAATCTTAAATATGTTTATGTAAATTACATAAAAATTAAAATTATACTTATTTTGTTTCATAGAAAAAACTACGTTAAATGATATTAATAAAATATTTTAACCTTTTAAGTAATTATATCTTTTGAGAAATTATTAATTAATTCAGATGTGTGAGGTTGACCAATTTTATTTTTATCCATATTATGTGTAATGTTATTTAAAATCATAAATTAATTTAGATTTTTTCTAAAATTTGTTTTAACAAATTCAAATTTATAGTATATATATAATAATCAATTTTAAATTCTCTTAATGTAATAACCCTCACCTAGTATATATACAAGTGTGTGTGTGTGTGATATGTATGTATGTATGATAAAAAAAACTCATTTGTTCTGCATCCACTGCCACCGTCTTCGTGCCACCGCCATCGCCACCGCCACCGCCATCGTCTCCTCCACTCCTTCACGCCACCGGATTCACAAACACTTTGTTTCTCGTCATTGCTAAACCATCATACAGGGTTGAATGATTTGCTTTTTGAATCATTTGATGTTGGTTCATTACTTATTTTCTCAGATTTCTTCACTTCTAGAACACTGTTTTCAGATTTCTTAATCTGATTTCTCACTCTCTGGTGGTCTAACTTCGCTCACAACTACCATATTCAAAAGTTGAAGAAGGTCGTTCAACACTTCAATTTCCAGGTCTTTTTGGAGTTTTTTCCTCTTAAGATCTTTCGGTATTACATTCAAGCTTCACTTGTATAATTAGTTTCCTTTGTTTGGTTTCTTGCTTAGTTTTGTTTAGTTTCCTGAATAGGATTTAGTTTCCTAAACTGGGTGAAAGAATGCCTTCAAGTAATCAGTTTTCAACATCCTTTTCATAACATTGGATTTTGGCAACACTTGTTTAGTTTCCTGTTTAATTAATTTATAGAAGTGGATTTAAACATTATTTCCTGTCGGATTCTTTCAATTGCAATCCTTTTTAGTTTCTAATTAAATGGGGAATGTGAACTCCTTTTAGATTTATAGCCTAATGCGGTTGATTATTAAGCTAACTTAAGACACCATTATGTGAAATTACTTACAATTGTCCAGCAAGAGAATTTTCAATGACAAGGATAAATGACATCTACCTTGGTGGTTTTAGTGCATCTAGTCATCAAAGATAATTAATAACATTTATATATCAAAGATAATTAATAACATATGTGTCTGATTTTAATTTTTCATGTTGATGTTTAGGTTTGGATTTGGTCTTGGTTTAATTGATGTTGGTGTTTTGATTAAGTTTTGGACTTTGGATTAGAGTTTGTGTCTGAATTTTTTTGGCCGGAGAAGATGACCAACGATTTGGACGGAGAAGATGACCGGAAAGGAGAGTAAAATTTACAGATTTGATCCCTCTAAAATATTGGTTTTTTTACAAAGATAAGAAAAAACAAAGAAAATTACAAAAAAGGGACAAAAATATGGTTGGACGAAAATACCCCTGCCTCTAACGAACCATTTTGACGTCGTTAGGGGTCATGGACCATTTCTAGAGCAAAATCCAAACCCTGGGGATGTAAACTTGAATTATGAAACCATAGAGACCTCTTTCAAAGAAATCAATAAACGTCAGGAACCAAAATTAGAGTTTACTCTATATATAATTTAATCTACAATTTAGTTTGAACTCATGTTTATGTAATTTAAAACCTCAAACCAAATTGCATATGCAGTTTGCAAAAAAAAACACAAACAATAAATTATACCGTAAAAGTTTTGCATCACACAATCTATTATGATTTATGCAATGTGGTAGATGAGCACCTAATATTTATCATTCACCAATGATTTGTATTATTGTAAATAATTAGTTAGATATACCAACAAATCAACAATATTTAATGTATGTTTTAATTAAATCTTAAGTTCTCAACAACAGAACAAAACTATCATATAATATCATGTTTTAATTTTTCATATAACAAAAATAACAACCTTAATTATACGGGATATCTTTCATAGGCTCGTAACTTTGTATTCCTGATTCCTAAGAACACAAAACAAATCCAAAATAAACCACAAGGGCTGTGGCGTGGTGGTAAAGGCTTGGGGAGTTCATAGCGCTCAACCCGGGTTCGAGCCCCACTAGCAGCACTTGTGGCCACTGAGGATAATCTCAGGGCTGCAAGCTTTAGCAGCTGGGCCAAAGGCCCTAATTGCCAGGTATTAGTCTGGTGGGCCATAGGCCCAGGATACCCTTTCCAAAAAAAAAAACCTCCAACCACTCTCAAAGTTTTAAAAGGATATCTTTCACACTTTTTTCAAAGTTAAAGGGGTGTATTTGAAACCTATTCTATAATTAAAGGGTAGTTAATGAAAATTGAAACATTTTCAGGTCGGTAAATTGACGGAACAGTTTTGGTAAAGAAGATGAAAAGCAACTAACAATCCGATTGGGAATTGTTGCGATCTCCTTTTTCTGATTTGAAATAGGAGTCCTTGTCTTCATATGATTCTTAACCTGAAAATTAGGTCGTTTTCATGAAAACCTAGAATCAGTTATCATATCAAATTTGGACTTTAATTATAGGTACTTTACAGAAACTATAATTCTGTTTTGTCGGGCAGATAAGGGAATATTGATGATAGATATAAGCATCAATTCGATTCAAACCCTGTGAAATCTTTTTAGGTTTATATTCGCAAGTGGTGGGAGTAATTTATAACAATTTCAACAGGCATCAAAAGCAATCAAACTGGCTTATTGGTAAAGATTTCTTCTTTTCCTCTCTCTTTTTCGCTTTCTATCTCTGAAATTGTTTCGATATTAGATGTCGAATCAAGCCCATTCTCAAGTCGGTAGGTGGGAGCTGGTTTGATTTGCATGGATGAATGCAATTTTGTGTTATTCTTGTTCTATGATATCGACTGTCAACTTTGGTTTACGCTATTTTCTAGATTTGTTACTGTAATTTGCAGTTCAAGATCACTTAATTGCGTTTTATCTACTCGATTTTACGCTATCGTAAAGCTTAATGGAATAGTTTTTCAGATTGTTTACGTTTTCGGATTTTATGGGCATTTATATATGTTTTTCCTCGATTGAATAAAGCTTTATCAACTCATATATTTTCTGATAAAAACAGTTTCTTTCTCTCTTTATTGTTTCAAAATCTGAGATGATGTTCTTTTGGGTTGCAAGAAGGTTCTTTAAAGCTTGATTGATTATGGAGTAACCTTGACTTGAAAGATTTTGACTTTTTGCATAGTTTGACATATATGTTTTTCTGAATTTGGACTGCAGAGTCAAAGATTTGAGGAGAAAACAGAAGGTTGGCTTCCAACAAACTAATTTGGATCAGAATTGCCAACCTTCTTCCTTTCTGCTCAATTTGATAGAGAAAAATTGGATGTTTGAGGTTTGAACATCTATAAAAATGCATAGGTTGTTATTAGAGATTTTAATGGATACCCAAGGTGGAGGAGAGTCGCTGTTTGGTTCGATCAAGATTGCGGTTCTACCCATAGCCAAAGTTTTCACCATGTGTTTCTTGGGGTTTCTTATGGCTTCCAAATATGTTAACATCTTGCCTGCAAGTGGAAGGAAGCTTTTGAATGGGGTAACTATTGGAATTCCTTTTCTTGTTTTTTCAATTGAACGATTGGTTTGCATTTAGTAGAAGATATTTTTATGATCAAATGGCATAGTGAATCTATCCTTCTCTTTAGCTCTGAAGGGTGTGGTGCATCTATGCCTCTGTTATGTGTTTCCATATTTAGTTAATTAATGAGAATGAAAAAGTAAGAAAGCAACTCAAATTGTGTAAATTCTGGTAATGTTAAGAGTACGAATCCAATGTTGGTTTGAAAAATTGTTGCTTCTGATCATATGCCTGCGGCTTCCTCCACTGTTATCCAATTGATTAATGAGCATGGCTAAGTTCTCTTTTTCTCTACACAAGGGGCAGTTACATTTGAGAACAACTACTTATGAATTATTCATAATGAGAATCGTGGTAGATATGCATGATGAATATCATGAAAAGTGAAAATGCATGATATTCATGAAAATTTAGATATATTCATCATGAATAATTCGTAAATAGTTGGTTCTCATAGTTGTCAAAATATTTACGGTTGTTTCTATTTCCGTCATCAGCTCATATCTTTGGAACTTTGTACCTTGGCATAGTTACTTACCCAAAGAGCTAAATTTTCATTTTATTTCTATCTTAATTGCCTTACTTCTTTTAGGAATAATTTTTCAAATTAACATATATTTGAAAATTAGGCATGCTGTATACAAATTTCCGTTCTCTTTATAACTTTCAACAGGGTATAGAATGAATAAGTTATATTGAAATATTTTGGGAGAGTAATCTTTATCATACTTTGTATATATTTAAACCTGATTTATGGCATAAACTGATAAATTGTATTTAATCCAGTTGGTCTTTTCGCTTCTGCTTCCATGCTTGATATTCTCTCAACTTGGACAAGCCATCACGTTTGAAAAAATGATCGAATGGTGAGATTTGCATTTAATTGTTTACTTGGATTGAACATCAATCATAAATGTCGGTTTAATGATAACGTTGCTGTTTTACAGGTGGTTTATTCCTTTTAACGTTGTGTTAGCTACCATATCTGGTTCCCTTATAGGGTTACTGGTTGCATGTATTGTCCGTCCACCATACCCATACTTTAAATTTACCATTGTTCACATTGGCATTGGTAAGTTTCTCTATTTCTCATTGGTTTCTTTCATGTATTAATCTTTGAGTTCCCTCAATTATCAGAAAATGTTGTACTATTTGGGGTAGAAAATCAACCATTTATATTCAATTAGTCTGTTTCAAAGGGTATATAGATATGACGGAACAGATCAAAGTTTATCTTGAGGTTATTGGAACGACTTCTTTGCAGGGAATATTGGGAACGTACCACTTGTCCTCATTGCAGCTTTATGTCGAGATAAATCAAACCCTTTTGGTGATTCTGCTAAATGTACTCAAGATGGAAATGCTTACATTTCCTTTGGGCAGTGGGTAAGTTATATATTTGTTTCTGATTTCATTGTTATAAGTTCAATCACTTCTATTTACTTTTATGTACTTAACCTTTTTCTTTTGCAAGAAACAACCTTTCTGTCTCTTGAGATAGAGATAAGGTCTGCGTACATCCTACCCCTTCCAAACCTTACCTCTGGGTGGGATATACTGGGTTTGTTTGGTTTGATATTTACACTTAATATGAATTTTTATGGTTGGTTAATTACTAACAACGCCCTTAAATTGATTGATCTATCTAGGTAGGTGCAATCGTTCTCTACACATATGTATTTCAAATGCTTGCACCTCCTCCCGGAGGTTCTTTTGACATTGAAGATAGTAAACTTCCCATAAAAAACACTCCGAAAGGTAGCAACCCCCCGGAAGAGGTTCCCTTGCTCACTCAGGAGCCGGAAACAATAGATCAAGATCCTCCCAAAGATGGCAAGGTGAGAACCCAACAATTTTCTGCTTTTTTTAATAGATCAAATGAAATAACTTGTGTTTTGACCCTCTGAACACTTGGGCATTTTGGTCATTTTACCTTTCATGGTGTTTTATGCAGTTAAAAGTATTCATGAAGTTTTTGTATGAAAAGTTGAAGCTGAAGCAAATACTTCAACCCCCTATCATTGCATCTGTGAGTACTTGCTTATTTGTGTGATTGTTTCATTTTGATGGATATCTTTAAAAATTAATTTTCACGTTTTAAATTCATTTATTTAAAACATGATGATCTGCTATTTATACCAACTGCAATGCACTCGTTGATCTTGCTTTGTTGCAGATACTAGCCATCATCATAGGAACTATCCCATTTTTGAAACGGTTGATCTTTACACCTGATGCACCACTCTACTTCTTCACCGACAGCTGCTTGATTCTTGGGTATGTTTACTTTTATTGTCGTTTCTTCATGACTTCATTTTTGTTACTTTTTTTGGACAACCGTGGGTGTGCGGGCCAGCAGCTTGGGCAACCGACAGTGTTATCGTTGTCATCATTCTTGTAATGTTGTTAGTGGTGATTTATGACCTATGAGAATTCTTGAATGTTATACGATCTTTAAGTGACTACGTGATGAAATTGTCTTGTTTTTTTGTATCAGGGATGCTATGATCCCTTGCATTTTGTTGGCATTAGGCGGGAATCTGACGGATGGTAAGTTTACTTGTTTGTGCTTGTCTAAAACTTGAGTTTGTATAAATATATCACTTACCGAACCTTTTATATGCAATGAGTGGTATATAATGCGAGATTAATGTAGTAATCAATTTTTAAAACCAAATGAACCCAGTATATTCCACACAGAGATTGGGTAGGGGAAGGGGTAAGATGTACGTAGACTTTGCTTTTACCGCAAAGGGTAGAGAGACTATTTATGTGAAAACCCCTGGCTCGCAAAACAAAAACAGAACTACAAGGAGACATTTGAGAGAAGTAGCAAAGGAATGTATGCCAACACGTAACAAGTATAGTGAACAAAATAAGAAGCAATGACATGACATAGAATCACATGGTCGCAAAGCGCAGTATTGACAACTACCAAAAGTAAGGGGTTGTTCGGTGGTTTTCCATCAAGTCTTGTATGGATAAAGTTGTCTGTGTGGGTTAATATGTCTGTATAAATTGGAAAGGTTTTTGTTTGGATGGGTTTTTTTCATAGATGGAAGGAGTGTGTTTTTTAATTGGGACGTTTGAAAAAAACTTGACTTTCTGCATAAAGCTTCCCCTAGAAGCTTACTGAATAAACCACTGTATCATAAAGCCACTACCAAGCAGTCATGAATAGCTAGCTGCATAAGCTATGAGTCCCATTAAGCTCATTAAGCTGCTAACAAACAGACCCTAAGACTAAACGCAGGAAAAACTAAGATTGGCACAAAAGCGACACGAAAAGCAGGAACAACTAAATGGAACTATCATAACTTTTCCCTTAATCCTAGACATCCTTCTCAATTTGAAGTTGCATTGAAAAGTCTGGTTTGGAACATTAAATGCAGGACCTGGAAGTTCAAAACTCGGATTGAAAACGACTGCTGCAATTATTTTTGGTCGATTAGTTTTGGTTCCGCCAGCAGGATTAGGCATCGTGACATTGGCTGACAAACTGGGATTGCTCCCACCCGATGACAAAATGTTCCGATTCATCCTCCTCCTACAACATTCAATGCCCACATCTGTGTTATCAGGTAATTAACCAACATACAGTTGATGGATTTTTTTGCCATAAAAAAACGGAACCTGTTTCTTATGTGTGTGTGTGTGTGTATATACACGTATGTATGTATGCAGGTGCTGTTGCCAGTTTACGAGGGTGTGGGAGGGAAGCTGCAGCCATCTTGTTCTGGGTTCATATCTTTGCAATCATCTCAATGGCAGGTTGGATTGTTTTGTATCTCAACATCCTCTTCTAGACTTTCTTATTCAAATGGGCTCAAATGGAAATGGATTTGGAGATAAACAGCATACGATGCAGCAGGCCATTTGGGTTCGTTTCAAGAATCAAAATCTTTGTGATTGTGGGTGCAGATTGAGAGACGATTCGTATGTTTATATTTGTTCATAGTAATTCGCATAGAGATAGATATGAACGAAGAGTATGTTTAAGGTGGTCTTATAGTTATAGCCTTTCATTTGTTCTTCATCACTTGGTAATGAATGGATGTAAGTGTTTTTTTTATATGCAATGTTTGATTGGAAACCAGCACATCCTGTATGGAGTATCTCCAAGGGATTTTAGGAATTCATTTTCATATCCAAAAAATATATTGCAAACTATTTTACAACAATTAAACATATTTATAAGATTACACATCCATATATCAATTACAATCCGTAATAAAATAAATAAGGGTATATTTGTAAAAATGACATGTGCTTTTTTCTTTTTTACCCGGCCTATTTTTGCAGCAACAGCTTCGCTTGGGCTTTTGTTAATATAGAGAATATCAAGGAAGAAGCTTCAGTCCACTTGGTAAACTGGCAACAGCACCTGCATACATAGAGATTATTTAAACAAATAAATTTTATATGAGCCTGATTCAAAACATGGCGACAAATGAAACACTAGGAGCCTGATGTTGTTCATATCTTGATCAACTGATTTGAATCGGGTCGATTTGGGTTTCTCTGTTCTTGGTCGAGTCTTGAAACTTGGTTATTATCCAATCTCCTCTCCTCTCCCTAATTAATTATTAATTAATTAATTAATGGCTACAGGAGAAGTTGGAACAGTTACCCAAGGAAAGGCATATTCTGGTCATATATATATAACAAACAAGGAGGAGCCAACATTTTATTTGGACTACTCATCAATTAAGGGCAGGCATTATATATAATCAATCTTTACCAGGATATATAATTCTGTTAACAAAGGGATCGAGAGGAGAGGGGATATTATATATATATATATATATATATATATATATATAGAGAGAGAGAGAGAGGTAATAAAGAATAAGGGAGCTCGGCATCGATTAAATTTTTTGGGTATTGTGAGGGAACTTTGTTTGATGATGAGGTGAACATCATAACACAAGAGAAGTTTTCTGTTCTCATATTTGTTGATGGACTATATATATATATATATATATACTAGTGGTGTACCCGCGCAATGCGGCGGGGTGCAAATCGGAAATTAAAAACTTAATGCAACTGCTCATGTTGATGTGTAACAAATCTCAAGCCGAGGTGCTACGACACTATATATATATATATATATAATATCCACACAAAAAGGAACCCATCAATTGTAAGATCAAAGACGGAGAAAGGGAGCAAAAGATGAGTAACCAAATTGAAACTCATCAGAAAGAACAATAGAAGGCCAAAACAGAAGTATTTAAGCAACTGGATACCATTCTTCTCATACCAAGGCAAATGCACAGATCAGTTAGCAGAGTACCACATCAGATATTGAAGGCCAATGGCCATTGGTGAATCACATAAATGATACCCAAAACACTTGAACCAGATTGCATTCCATCTGTGTATCTTGCAAAACCAACCATACATAGAACCACCCTTATCTCTCCATTTCCAAGAGACATTGATATGGCAGTTATTAATATCAATTGAAAAGAAGCACAAAGGCCAAACAGATAAACCACTTTGGCCATAAATCAACCATGGTTTTCAAAAGCGTGTGAGGCGTACACCTCGAGGCGAGGCGGTCCAAAATCGCACTTGAGGCGGCGCTTCTCAATCCCCAGACGAGGCGTACGCCTCGATTGTCTGAGGCGGTGATTGAGGCGGTGAGGCGTGAGGCCGTAGAGAGGCGTACGCCTCAATACCGAGGCTAAATTATTTTAAAAAATGACTAAAACCTTCTCTATTTCTTTTTTGAAAACCTTGTTATTCTCCGGTTCTCCTAAGCCCTATCTGTATTCATCTATTGTCTTTCGTGAGTTCCATTTTTCTCCCGTTTTCTTTGCATCTTCTTCGATTCTGTTCGGTTCAGAAAAATATTATGTGTATGTATCTACAGGATACATTTCTTTTATATTTAGTCTCTACTACGTGTGAGGGTCACAATCACACTTCTACTCACACTTTGTTGATATTTAATATTTTTTTCTTTATGAGTTGTGAGCATATTAATATATACATATACATATACATATACATATACATATATATGTGTGTGTGTTATGAATAGATCAATAATTTTTTTCTTTGTTAGTATATGTACATCTATATTTCGTGATTGAAAAAAGTACATGTAAATTCTTTTAGTAATTTAGTATGATATATATTTTGTTGTCTAGCACTCAAGTGTCAAGTGTCAAGTGCGTGTATATATATTGCATATATTTATGAGCAGAAGCAGTGGAATGCAGATTGGTGTATGTATATATTGTGTACAGTGAATATATTTCCGCCTCAAAGCTTACGCCTCGCCTCATTGAGGGAAAACGCCTCGAGGCACGATTCCGTTTTTTAAAACCTTGAAATCAACAGCTGATTATGCCACCAACTTTCCTCAAACAGAAGCTGAACACTGAATTCCATGTTTTCAACAAATCTTAAGCAACAGTAAAACCAGTCTTGATAGAAATACCCTTATCCCTCAAATTATGATAGAATTCATCATAGCAGCAAATATACCATGAAAAATAAGAAAGTCCCATATAGATGAATGCATTGATTGGATCAGTGATCAATAACCAATCCACCATCATGCCAAAAAAGCATGGAACAAAGGCAAGCAAAGAGGTAGGATCAGTGATCAACCACCCCCTTGAAGCCCCTAACGTAGACCAATTGAATAGATGAAACAAACACACACACACACAAAGATTAAGAACAGGTTTGGCACACCAAAGAAAAAGCTCCTCAAAGACCACAAGGTGAACCCAAAACCAAAATCACCCTAAGGACAGAGGTCTGAACTGATAAGGCATAAATCTGTGTTTCCCAAAGACCATCACTCTCTGTAGATACTATCATACTTATAATTATCTACTATAATTATATAACAAACTTATCAAAGTACTTGGGCCACATTCTTAACAGAAGGAAAAAAAAATGGTGGTCATGAGGACAAGTTTATTGCATTTTGGGTATTAGTTTAAGATTGATATTATTTTATTTTTACATTGTTTATGTTGGTCTATATATATATATATATAGAGAGAGAGGTAGAATGGAGACAATAGGGATGCATGGATTCTCAGAAAGAAGAATTAAAGAATTGCATTCCTATCTTAACTAAGGAACCGTGAAACAATAGTTTGTTTTGAGTGCAGATCGGCTTCTTTAACAATGCATAACTCTCAAACCGTAAGTCCGAATGAGCTCAAATTTTACAGGTAGAACAACTTAAATGTATACTACAAGTCTTATGAAGGGCCTAAAACCCAGTTGAGACTCTAAGTGGCTCAAAACTGTATGTTTTTGGGACTGATCACAGTTTACTCGGGATCAGTCCCTGTGTTTTTGTAAAATTTGTATAAAATCAATGGATGATCCAAATGGGGTGATTCCAATTCGAGTAGAACCATAAAAGGTCGTAGAACAACTTTCATTTAGACGCTATAATTTTGTTTGGCCTCTAAGTTGGAACAAAAAACTTGAAAAGAATAGGTACAGAAGCTGTGAATACTATTCTCAGTTGAGGCAGCAATAGGCTTCTAGGAACTTTATGTTTTTGAGGAAACAACAGCTTATAAAACATCACTGTCCAATATCAAGTACAGACATTGAAGAGGATTCTAACCCAGAAAAACAAGCTATAATCTTGGAAATAAGCTATAGCATTAGAGCAAAGTTGATATTGGAGCAAAGTTGGGTACAATAAACAATTTGACTTGGGGAACTTGAAAGGGTTGTTATTGAACATGAATTTGCAGACCTTAATTCTATTTGGTTATCAACTTGTCCTTTGACTCTTTGCTATATCTATTCTTTAATCTTTATGTAGATGTAGATGTGTGTATATACACAACTTTCTTGCTTAAGATCCTTGTTTGTATTGGGTTTCCAATTTCAGTAGGCAGATCCTACATACCTTTGTTAGAAGTTTGAGCATACCCTTTTGGATTCAAACCTAGCATGTAAGTTTGAAATCCCACAATACCTAGAAACTAAATGAACATCCAACCTTTCTAACCTCACAAAGGTATCGATTCGAGGTTGGCATTGTCTACAACATGTTTTCTCTTATGGCATAGCTGGTAGCTTAGTGCAACTCCAAGAGCTACATATAAGTCGTTGCGACGATGTGGAGGTAATTTGGAGCAAGTACAAGATTGTGAAACTAAAGCCACCGAGGTTTCTTTCCCTCGTCTAAAATTCTTACAACTTGGTTATCTTCGAGTTTAAGGGATTTTGCTTGGGGAGTGAAGCTTTTCAATGGCCATCATTAGTACGCTGAAAATAATAAATTGTCCATGTCACCAACGGACAGTCGACTGCTCAGAAGCTGAAGGTAATAGAAACAAGTTTTGGGTGGTGTGATGCAACGGATGACCTGAACTACTTTATATGCACAAAAATACAACAGGTTTGTGATGTTCAATTCCCTCTCTTAGAGTACACTTGGGAAAGTTATTATTTGTTTTAGTATGAAAAAATGTTGAACTTGTTTGACAGGGATATAAATTTTAGAGAAAGATTGAGGTTGCAACTGCATGCACATTGGAGATGCATTAATTTTTAAAGATTGAGGTATGATATTGTTCTATGGTATGTACTTCTAAAACCATTTCTCAAGATTTGTATTAATTTTATATGTTTTGATAGTTACCCATCTAGTTAAGTTTACCAATTGCTATTTTTCTCTTATGGTTCTAGCTGCATTAAGAGCCATCATTTCTACACACTTGTGGCTCCAAAACTGCATATCATGTAATTTCTGCACAGTTAGGGAGCAGTTTTCAGCCCGTTATTGGTCTATACTCTATAGCAGTGATCTTTCTGGCAAAAGTTTACAGCAGTTTAAGGTTGTTTGCAGCTTGTTTCAGCCCCAGTGAGCAGTTTTGCAGTGTGGATATTGTTTGCTAATGTGTTTAGACAATTTTCTAATGTTAAATAGAAGTAAGAATAGAGCAATTGTGTTCGTTTTAGGCATTGTAATTGCAGAAGGAATTTTGCAATTGAAATAATTCTTGAAAACTAACTTTGTCTCTCGAAATCTAATATAATTCATGTTGACATGAAAGGTGTTTAGCTGTAAAAACAAAAACAAAATCAGAAATCACAATCAAGCACATCAGATTGATTTATTAAATGGATGAAATAAGAGGATGAGAAATCAAAGGATGAAAGCACCAGACAACATTTATTAATCAGATGAAATCAAGAGTTAGGTTTTTCATACAATACCTGAAATCTAAATCGGAGAGGAAGGGAGAAGTCGGATAGGTTTCTTCAAATCAAAATCAAATTGACAAAGCTTGGGATACCATGTGTTTGAGAGAGATAGAGAGATAAGAGAATATACTGGTATCAATTAGCCGATAGTGTGATTTATATGGGTGAAATCTTTGGAGTCATCAAGTAGCAAATCTTCCATTTCAGTATGGCAATTCGTACTATCAGGTGCGAGTCTGTGAGGCGTGAAAGAAGAAGAAGACGTGAAAGAAAGAAGAAGAAGAAGCATGTGGTATTCACGGTATGGGCCGAGTAGAAGGGGCCATTCACGGTATGGGCTGAGTAGAAGCGTTCGGTCCTTGTTTAAAAAAAAAAAAAAAAAGGTTTTACTTGTACATTATGCATAATAAGTTGTAATTAAGAGTTTTTTGAAATTATAGCATAAATTGGTTGTAACTTGTGCTTTAAAAATTGTCTTTAAGACTTTTTTCCTAAATGCATATGAAGGTAGTATATATATATATATATATATCAAACAATTTCATCAAATTATTTAGCAAAATTCCTGAATGTAGTAACCAAGTTACGTACAAACTATATATCAACATGAAAAGCAGGTTTGATTGTATTAGCTAGGCTTCACCGTTGGTCCAAGCTTCCTTCCTTATCTCGTGATTTGAATTGACCATATATGGAGTTCATTCAATGCAATTAATATTTTGAACGACGGAGATGAGTCTGGCTGGAATAAAAATCTCCTGTCCTAAATTCCCATGTCCTATTCCTGTCCGACCAATTAAATTAAGACACGTCAGATTTTATATATTTTTTATTTTATTTTATTTAAGTTTATATTCTCTCTCTTATGACGTGTATTCATGTGATTGGTGGACATTAATGAGACATGATAATTTGGAACAAGAGATTTTTATCCGTCTAATTGATCATCATTATGCTCAATTAATTTGCTGGAGGTAATAAATGATAGTTGCATTCCATATTTTGCAAGAAATGTAAATAGGTTCATCACATCTCTATTGCATTTAGAAAACAGTAGCTAGCTGGAAATCTTTGATTGTAATTGCATAACAAACATATGTACAAAAAAACCAATACCAATAACAAACAAAGACACACACCTAACCACCCATAAACCTAAATCTATTATATGTCCGCATTAAACAAACTAGTGCGGAAACCGCACATTTAGGTAGTAAATATATAAAGATTTAAAAATACTTAACTCTTATATTGCTACATCTTATGTAACACCCTTGATTATGGAAATAATAACTAATTTAAAATTTTCTAAATACGTCGATAATTGATTCATCTACAATCATAAAACAAAGTTTTAACCTCAACACATATAATTTATTCTCTACATACAGTCTATAACAAGGATGGATACTACTAAAACCCAATAATAGTAGCTATCTCCAACTGCGGAAGCCATCACCAAAAACTTACACTTGTGAAAAACTAAGCACATCTCTTCATAGTACTGCTAGAACCAAACCCCCATCTGGAACCTGATGCACATGCCGACAAATAAAAATGGTTAGGCTTAACGTCTAGTGAGCTTAAGAGTTTTCAACATATATAAATTAATTGTTTAAAAAGGGGGAATACAATTGAAATCATAATCTTTCAAAATGATATGCTTCAAATGTGAAAACGACTCGTTTTCCAATAATATGCAATTTAGACGAAAGAGATACCGAATAATCGATAACCAAACCAAACTGTTTTAAAGGCGAAGACCCCAATATAAAAAGTTCTTTCGTAAATTTAAGTTCAACTCAAAACTTGCTCAAAATGAGAATAGAAAGGGGACTCCCAATTTTATAAAACACGGGCAAAATGTTATATCTCGAAATACCCAACACGGGTGGAATATGACCCACAACTCATAAAACCAAAGATAAAAACCCATATAAATAAATATCGATGTGAACACGGACATTAATCCCAAAACTCACACAACCATAAGATGGAAAGAAACCAAATATTGAAACGTAGAAATGACACATTCCATTCAAACCTTAATATACGTGGGAAAACCCAGTATTAAGGTCATCATTTATCGTCGACCACACAAAACCAAAGTTGGTAAAAATACGACATCAACATTTAAAATACCACGGATCCACGACGGAGGGACCCGTATACACTGAGAATAGAGGAACACGCAAGTAGGCCGCCCATACAACTTCCTCGCGTGTCGTCTAAACGTTTCCATCTTGGGTGGCGAGAACACGTGAATGGGGCCACCCTTGATGTTATTGGATTTCACCACGTATCCCGGACTTAGTTTCCATGCCATACCAGACATCACAACCTCAGACCGTTTACTGCCTCTAGCCATACCCCGTCGAGTTCCACCCCAAGAACTTATGGACACGGGTGCCTATCCAATCTAGACGAGTTTCAACTCAGAGGCTCGTGCCACCTATTGCCTACTCGCTAGCGAACCCAAGCGGTCAACGGTCATAACCAACCTTGCCCGCTTTCCCAAAACAGACAGACTTAAGTGCCTATGGATCCATTACAACACTTTCTAACGTTACATGACTCCAAATGAAAGACCAACACTCCCAAAACATGTAACTCCAAAATGACACGAAAAATGAGCCATCATACTCAAAACCCCACAACGTTTATTAATCCGGACAAATGTCCTCAAGACTCAAATTAGTCAAAACCGAGCCAAAGGCCCAACAATTTACGTAAATCTCCAATGAAAGCGTTTGTAAACATTAAAACACGTTTGACCGACGGTAATGTAGACACAACGACCAACGTATAATTAACTCAAACCCAACATTGGTTGAGGCAAACCATTTTCCAAATGGACTCTTTACCCTTATATTTCCAAAATGCCTCGTAATACAATTATATGCATTTTCCAAAAAGTTTATAAGATCAAGTACACAAAATAACACTTACATCAAATGAACTCCAATTATATATGTAAAATCATCAATGAAACATATTACATGATTTATTTATCAAAATCCCCAAAAATCCCAAAATGAGTGTTTCACCATGTTTATAAAACTAAACGTTTCAAAATAACCAAAACTTATCAGGTGATCAGCAGTTAACAATTTCATGTAAAACACAAAACACTTTAAAATAACATTTTGGCATGTATACCGTTTTCACAAATCAACTTGAACTCACCTTGCTAGTTGCTAGATTTAGGTTAAATCTAGATTTTACCCACTTTGAACTTCCTTGACGAAACTTGAATCCTCTAAGCCAAAACCTCCAAAACCTAGATCCAAACATTTTCAACCGTAAATAACCATATTCAACCATATAGAAACATTTCCCAAACATTTTACATCAAAATCTCCATTTTGGTCTGTAACACCCCGAATTTTGGGGCCTCGTCTATTGGAAATCGATTATGTTTATCGATAAAAGACTCCTAAGCTATTTTAGTGTTTTAGTATTGTTCGGGTCAAGTTTTCAGCGTCGAATCGGGATCAGACGGCGGCGAGAGAGGGGCCGGCGACCCTGCCCGCGATTGTGCCTCTAGCACCATCGTGTGGGGCACAATCGCACGCGCTATACCACTTACGGTACAAACGGCGCGACTTTGCCCGCGATAGTGCCAATGGCACTATCGCCGTGGCACTATCGCGCGCGGCCAGTAGTGCCTTATTTCATAAAATGTAATTTTGAGAGTTTTGGGTATCATTTTGGGATTTCAAGCTTGGAGGACGAAAACACACACTAAAGGTATGATTTTCACACACTTCTTTCCCCTTCTCTCTTCATTTAATGTTTGGTGGTTGGGTCATTAAGATTTGGTGTTTACTAGGGTTTTAAGGTTGTAGAAGTGTTTATCCTCAAAGGTTTCAAGTATTCAAGTCTCTTCCCATCCATTCCTTATTCTAGGGTTTTACCCAACAATCCTATTGGTGAGTCTCCTAAACCCTAACTATTATACTTGTATTATTATGTGCTAATTGATTATTGCGAGATGTTCATGTAAGATAGAATTAGATGGTTCATATGTAACATGGAATTGTTGACCGTTGGGTCTTTAGCGAGTAGGCAATAGGTGACGCAAGTCTCCGAGTTGAAACTCGTCTACTTTGGATAGGCACCCGTGTCCATAAGTCCTTGGAGCGTAACTTGACGGAGTAAGCGTTAGAGGCATAAACGGTCCGAGGATTGTGATGTCCGGCGTGGCATGGGAACTAGGTCCGGGATATGTGGTGAAATCCAATTTAACATCACGGGTGACTCCACTTTTGTGTACTCGTCACCCAAGATGGAACGTATATCCCGTTGTTTGGAGTTTATCTCTGAAAATTTGTTCAGGTGTTTAATGCTTGTCCCAAATTGGACGATGGCGTGGATTTGATAAAAGGGCGTATTGGTAACATTTATTTGCTTTCTTTATACTCCTTGACAAATGTGTACACCTTATATTTATCCTTGACTCTAACCTAACACTTGTGAAAGTGTTCTTGACTCACAGGTTCATTTAGCAGTGTTCCTAGGGCACCTTGATCCGCCAATCGCATACTTAGGAACATCCATGGTTCGGGCATTTTTTGGGATTTGAGAGAAGAGCGATTGTGGAAGCATAACAACACCCGCATTTAATCTAGATTTAATTAAATTGTTCTAGATTAATTAGGTTGTTGTGAATTATGTTTCGTTCTTACCGCTAGTTATGGTTGTACAAACTAACCCATGTTTAGGGTTTTAGTTGTTGATATTTTCAGGTTATAAATCCTAGTTTTTAGCCGTCTTGATGTCGAAATTTTAAGTTTTATTTTACCTCATTTTTAGGGTGTTACAAGTTGATATCAGAGTTCTAGTTTAAGTGAACTAGGTATGTAAACTCGATGCCTAGACTTAAGCTGAGATTATTAAGTTATGAACTGTGAGCTTTGGGTAGAATTTCTAAGACGGGATGACCCTAGAGTCAACAGAAACTACGTCGTTGGGAATTGTAAAAGTGGTAGCGAGGATTTTTATGTAGTGTATGTTCATAATTTCAATTAGCTACTGCTGTTATGAATATATGATTACGTGAACGTACTTGAATTACTATGATTATAATGATCAATGGACCGTATGAGTATGTTTCTCGTGTAAATCTAGTGTTGCTTATTTCCATTTCCTTCCTTATTTGTGTGGCAAATCCGAAATGGTAAATACTCGGAGTCGACCACTAAACGAAGGAGAAATGCATGAGGATAGTTCGTCCAACCCGAACCCCGTAGTCCGGGTGGCAACTGTGGTTCCTCCTGGAATGCTGCCAATATTCACCGGAATAGAGGAACACATACCCAGAGTGGAGTTGGCGTCCATGAACCCGGTCATTCGGGAGGAGGACCCTCAAAATGATATGATGGCTAGTGTTATGCAGATGGTGTCATCGGCCATGGAAAAGCAACAAGAAGCATTTCTGAAAATGTTAGAGGATAGAGATGCTAATCACCGGAGCCCGGAAGTGGTTGCGGAGAACGCGATAGTCGGTTCGGGTGGTACCGGGGGCGAGAACCGTACTGATGGGTTGATTGTTCTAGAAACAAGGCAAGCAGGGAAGGGCTGTTCGTATAAGTCCTTCATGGGTTGCAAACCGCCAGAGTTTGTTGGGGCAGATGATCCCGTGGCTTGTATGAAATGGTTAAGGGAGATTGAGCAGGCCTTTAGGGCTTGCGGCTGTGATGAGAGTCAAAAGGTGAACTTTGGTTCTCAAATGCTCTAGGGCGCGACTCTAATCTGGTGGGATGTTCACACCGCGACTATCGGGGAAACCGTTTTGGCAAAGATGTCATGGGCTACGTTTAAGGAAAAAGTTTTGGAGGAATATTGCAACGAGCAGGAGATGGATTTGATCGAAGAAGAGTTCCGAGCTTTATCAAAAGGGGACTCGACGGTGAAGGAGTATACCCGTCTCTTCATGGAGAAGTTAAACCTTGTGGGGCACGTGGCCCTAACCGAAAAGGAAAAGATAAAGGCCTATCTGAAGGGTCTACCCACGGACATGGGAAACAGAGTTCGCAACTCAAAAGCTACAAATCTTCGAGAAATCATCGAGGAGGCTAAGATAATGGAAAGGGTCTATGCAAAGGACAAGGAAGAAAAGTTTAAGGCCGCGGAAAAGAGGAAAGGGGAGAGCTCACCCACTTCGTTCAAGAAACCGAAATATCAACCCAACGTAAGAAGCTTTGATAATCGCCGAGAGGCGAACTATTGTTCCAAGTGCAAACGCAAACACTTTGGTTCTTGCAACTCTCACTCCAACTCTCTTACGTGTTTCAAGTGTGGCAAGCCAGGTCACACTAGTCAAAGTTGCTCTTTCCAAGGGTCGGTATGCTTTGAGTGTCGGGAACCGGGTCACATCAAGAGGGATTGCCCCAAGCTATGGAGTGGAACTAGAGGAGGAAACCCACCGATCCAACCGAAAAAGGAAGTCGTCCCTAAAGCTCAAGGGAGGGCCTTCCAAATGTCGAGAGAAGAAGCGAAGGAGACCACCGACGTGGTGTTGGGTACGTTCTTACTCAACTCCCTTGCTGCTAAGGTGCTATTTGATTCCGGTGCAAATTTCTCTTTCGTGTCTCTTGACTTTTACAAAGAATTGAATGTGCCTACTAGTACTCTTAGCGATGCCTTAGTAGTAGAGATAGCAATTGGGAAGTAAGTGATCTTGCGGGAAGTATTGGAGAAATGCCTTATAGACATTAGTGGAGAGTTATTCGTTGTGGACCTACTCCTTATAGCAATCGGAAGTTTCGATGTAGTGATTGGAATGGACTGGTTGTCACGTTACAAGGCGGAAATCTTGTGTTCAAAGAAGATGATCAGATTACCCACTTCAAGCGGGGGTCCTGTCTTTGTCTACGGGGAAAAGCGTAAGGGTGAAGTGTGTCAGGATCGAATTCTCAACAAGAATTATGAATACTCAGAAACAATATCAAAGAAGTTGCGGAATAACACTTTGATATTCAATGTAACAGTAAAACAAACAGTATATGATTAACAACTTGTAAACTTGTATTGAATGATTAAGATCACAAGATTACACACTCAACCTCAATCTTGAAGAACAAGCTCTTTCAAGACGAATTCTACTTCTCTAGAATTAGGATCTATGTCTTGAGGTTGATGCTCTCTTGAACAGAAACTTAGAATTAATTGATTATCTTTCTAAACTATTCTATCAATTCTATACATATACTGAATAAAAGATAATTACAATAAATAAAATATCTTCAGTATATCTTCCATGAATATCTTCAGTTTTCCATGTTTATCTTTAAACACGATCTCTTCAGCATTATCTTCACATTATCTCAGAAGCAGTATTAACTGAATCTTGGCAGCATTAACTACTAAGCAGCACTAACCTCTAGCAGTACTAACTAGCTAAGCAGTACTAACTTTGTTCAAGCAGCACTAACTTTGACTAGCAGTATTAATTCTACTAGAAGTAGTAATACTCAGCAATATTAACTTTTGAAGTCCTCTGGCAGTAGTAATTCTGAACTAGCAGCATTAATGACTTGGTCACATCTTCAGTTCCCAACAAAGTGGCTCTTATTTCTTCCATCAAAGCAAGTAAGTGTCTTGCGAGGAATTGCCCGTCATTCCTTGCCTGCGTGTTAGATGCCAAGGTGGAGAGAAAAAAGATTGGAGATGTTCGGTTCGTTAGGGAGTACCCGTATGTCTTTCTGGACGATCTACCAGGCTTGCCGCCCAACCGCCAAGTGGAGTTCAAAATCGACTTAGTCCCGGGAGCGGCACCGATATCCCGTGCGCCTTACCGTCTCGCCCCGACCGAAATGCAAGAAATGATGTCACAACTTCAAGAGTTGTTAGAGAATGGATTCGTGAGGCCGAGTTCCTCGCCTTGGGGAGCCCCGGTACTTTTCGTCAAGAAGAAGGACGGGTCGATGCGGATGTGCATCGACTATCAAGAATTAAACAAGGTGACTGTAAAGAAAAAATTATCCATTACCTCGAATTGACGATCTCTTCTACCAACTACAAGGAGTCGGATGTTTCTCCAAGATCGATCTTCGATCGGGTTATCACCAAGTGAAGGTTCGTGAAGAAGACGTTTCCAAGACCGCCTTTCGGACCCGTTATGGTCACTACGAGTTCTTGGTTATGCCTTTTGGGCTGACTAACGCGCCGGCGGTATTCTTGGATTTGATGAACCGAGTTTGCCGACCATTCTTAGACAAGTCAGTCATAGTGTTTATCGATGATATCTTGGTGTACTCAAAGAATGAAGGAGAGCACGAATGACACCTCATAGAAGTATTAGAAGTGTTGAGGGATGATAAAATCTACGCCAAATTTTCCAAATGCGAGTTTTGGCTAAGAGAGGTTCAGTTTTTGGGTCACGTGGTGACAAGTGAAGGATTAAAAGTGGACCCGTCAAAGGTTGAAGCCATGATGAATTGAGAACCGCCAAAAAGTCCCACTGAAATTCGGAGATTTTTGCGTCTAGCCGGTTACTATAGAAGGTTCATCCGAGATTTTTCCAAGGTCGCCTCACCATTGACGTCTCTGACGAGGAAGAATGTGAAATTCCTTTGGACCGAGAAGCAAGAGCAAGCCTTTCGGACCTTACAAAGGAAATTATGCGAGGCACCAATATTATCCCTACCTGAGGGGACAGAGGATTTTGTGGTCTACAGCGATGCATCTAAAATGCGTTTGGGGTGTGTCTTGATGCAAAGGGGCAAAGTCATAGCCTATGCATCAAGGAAATTGAAGGAGCATGAAAAGAATTACTCAACTCACGATCTCGAGCTAGCGGCGGTGGTGTTCGCTCTGAAGTTATGGCGACACTACCTTTATGGTACGAAGTGCACTCTTTTTACCGACCATAAAATCCTGAAGTACGTCTTCGATCAGAAAGAGTTAAACATGCAGCAAAGGAGATGGCTCAAACTACTCAAAGATTATAACTGTGAGCTTCAGTACCATCCCGGAAAGGTAAATGTGGTCGCGGACGCCTTGAGTCGGAAGGAGTATAGTAGTGGAGTTCAAACCACCATTGCAAGGGTGGACGTTGTCTCAAGCTTAATTGATAAGATCAAAGTGTCACAGCCAGAAGCGCTTCTTGAGGCCAACCTCAAAAGTGAAATCATGGCGAAGCAACATCTCCAGTTGACCGAGGATGGAAGAGGTTTGAAGTTATTTCAAGGTCGAATTTGGGTACCAAAGATCGGGGGATGTCGGGACTTTTTATTGGAAGACACACACAAGTAAAAGTACTCAATTCATCCGGGAAGCACTAAGATGTATCGGGATTTAAAGCTTAACTATTGGTGGCCGGTGATGAAGCTAGACGTGGCAAATTATGTGGAGCAATGCATAACTTGTCTCCAAGTAAAGGCGGAACATCAACGACCATACGGTAGCCTCCAATCCTTGGAAATACCGGAGTGGAAATGGGAACACATCACCATGGATTTTGTGACCAAGTTGCCGAAGACGTTGAGGAACCATGATAACCATTTGGGTAATAGTGGATCGCTTGACCAAGAGCGCGCACTTCTTGGCCATGCGAGAGACGTTACCAATGGACAAGTTAGCCAAGTTGTATATAGACGAAGTGGTCTCGAGGCATGGAGTGCCACTTTCTATTGTATCTAACCGAGATAGCCGCTTTACGTCTCACTTTTGGGATAGTTTACAGAAGGAGTTGGGCACAAGAATTAAGTTGAGTATCGCCTACCACCCGCAGACAGACGGACAGAGCGAGAGGACCATCCAGACCCTCGAGGACATGTTGAGTTCGTGCATCATTGACTTTGGGGGGAGTTGGGATGCACACCTTCTACTAGTGAAATTCGCCTACAACAACAGTTATCAGTCAAGTATTCGCATGGCGCCATTCGAGGATTTGTACGAAAGAAAGTGTAGGACACCCGTATGCTGGTTAGAAACGGGAGAGAAACAGTTTGCTGGACCGGAGATTGTGCAAGAGATGGCCGACAAAGTGAAAATCATGAGAGAGCGTTTGAAAGCGGCACAAGATAGACAAAAGAGCTACGCGGACAAAAAGAGAAGACCGGTCGAGTTTCAAGTGGAAGAACGAGTGATGTTGAAAGTATCACCATGGAAGGGATTGATAAGGTTCGGAAAACGTGGGAAGCTTAGACCCGGTTTCCTTGGACCCTTCACCATCTTGAAGCGTATTGGTCTTCAAGCCTACAAATTGGATCTTCCGCCAGAGATGGACGGAATTCACCCCACCTTTCATATGTGCTACTTGCGGAAATGTCTCGTCGAAGAACAGAGAGTCATTCCCATATCGAAGATTAGGGTGGATAACAATCGATGCATAGAGGAACCCGAAGCCATCGTCGAAAGAAAGACGAAGAAGCTACGGCACAAGGAAGTGATCATGGCGAAGGTGCAATGGAAGCACCACCGCGGAACCAACGTAACTTGGGAGTCTGAAGAAGACATGAGGAGGCGATACACTCATTTGTTTGACTAGTTGGGGATTTCGAGGACGAAATCCATTCTAAGGGGTGGAGGATTGTAACACCCCGAATTTTGGGGCCTCGTCTATTGGAAATCGATTATGTTTATCGATAAAAGACTCCTAAGCTATTTTAGTGTTTTAGTATTGTTCGGGTCAAGTTTTCAGCGTCGAATTAGGATCAGACAGCGGCGAGAGAGGGGTCGGCGACCCTGCCCACGATTGTGCCTCTGGCACCATCGCGTGGGGCACAATCGCACGCGCTGTACCACTTACGGTACAAACAGCGCGACTGTGCCAATGGCACTATCGCCGTGGCACTATCGCGCGCGGCCAACAGTGCCTTATTTCATAAAATGTAATTTTGAGAGTTTTGGGTATCATTTTGGGATTTCAAGCTTGGAGGACGAAAACATGTTATCCCAGTTTAATCTAGTTGGTAAATAATAAATCAAGTAATCAAGCAACACAATAATAATCAAGAGATATATAAATCAGAGTAACATACCAATCCCTTGAATAAACAATGAAACCTTTGAGTGTTCTTGATACCCTTTGATTACAGAGAATACGTACGGCTATTAACTAGAATATTATCAGAGTTAAACCTAAAACTAAACTAAACATAACTTTAAATACCTAAGCCTTATGGGCTTTAAGCTTAATGGGCTTTCAAATGGTCTTGGGCCCAATAGCTAATAACTATTAACTTATTACATAATAAACCCTCTAAATAACTTTGACACAATTACAGTTTAAACCCTGAACTTTAACTTTAATCTTGAATACAATTATTTGATCCAACAATCTCCCCCTTTGGATTCAAGATTAAAAAAAAATTGCAATTGTCTTCGGGTCTTCTCATTTCTTCAGATATGACGTTGATAGCTTCAAAACTTGATATCTTTAAAACAATCTCCCCCTTTTCAAGACAATCTCCCCCATTGTGTATGATCACGTAAGTACAGTCTTCATCATGTAACGAGCCCTGTATGGAAATAAGAGCAGTCTTCCTAGATGGAAAGAGTGATTATTTCAATCTTTTCAGATAAAAATAGTCAATTGTAACCGTTTAAATCTTTGCAAATTCAAACAGTTTAAGAGTTGTAACCCTGAATCAACAAATGACTCAGTTAGAATGCTTGTCAGTAACACAAAGTTACTATATAAGGAGCTGGTTTGATGTTGACTCCCCATGTCTTCCATTCAATCATCGAATAACACATGGTTATCTATGAACGTTCTGACAGAAAACAAATTTCTGTGTGCTCGTGCATGTGTATGAAAAATAAGCATAGATGATTGCTTTTTAATATAGGCTCAAAGTATGTAAACTTGTTGAGACAACAACAAATTATACAAAGACTCTATGTGCATGAGAAAGGGTTCGAAGGTGGGGCAACTTTCCTTCTTTTTCAATATTAGTATCTTCCAAATGAAGAACCAATAGCGTATGGGTTGCGTCCCCAGAAAATGTAAAACATTCTCTTTTTGAGAAAAGAATGAGTAGCTGGTGGGGTTGTATGCAAGAGATGGCATGGGCTAGTTGCCTAGTTCAATGATGGTCACCAAAGAATGTGAACCAATCAGATTATGTGGTTGCCCGACTCAGAAAGTGGTTTGGTGCAGAGTCTAATATTCTTTTACTTTGTTCACTCACCCTCTTTCTTTTAATCCTTACTTCTAACCAATCTCTCTTTTTCATTTTACCTCTTCACACACCATCACTCAATTCTTTTGACCCTTCTCCCCTCAATCACTCAGGGAATACTTCCGGGGTAGGAAACATTGGTTATCGTGAATCCATGGAAGTTCTGTTAAGCCCTCACACTGAATCCCATGTATTTTCCTAAAAGAACATGCTGTTCAACAGGCTTTTGTACATGTAAGCACAAATACCACTTGTTACATGAAGAATAAAAATTTCCGGAGAAGTCAAAACAGTTGTGTTTGACGATGCAATTCTCCCCCTCAACCTAAAAGAGTTCGACAATTAAGCTCATATCATTTTATCATGAAGAATAAGATTTTGGAGAATAAAAAATGAATGTTGTTTATATGAACAATATATAAACATATTTTCAATGAAAGCACATGAAATGACGTTTGATTCAATCAACAGTGAATACAAAGAACGTGAGTATTACCATAGAAAGATTTAACTTTTGATACATGGTAATAACAAAGTCAAATAGAATGTTCTGAACCGTTATGTGTATGAATACTTGACAAAGTATATTGACAAGATAAAACGCAAGTATTTATCTTTAAGAACACACGGTCAGGTAAGCATTTAAGTATCGAAAAATCTGTTAAAATCACAGATATTCTCCGTTAACTTTTTTTTTTTGAAGATTAAGAAAAAAACAGAAAAATAAGGCACTGAAGTGCGGGTTCTAATCCGATGTGATTAGAAACCATTGTCACTTGTCCAAACCTGCATAAAGAAAATTATGGTAATCATTTGCGAAAATGATTCCTTGATCATTAGCAACAGTTGGAAAATAACACACAAGATCAAAACTTGGAATACTCCCCCTAGAATCATGATGAAGGTTTAAGACATGTTCAACATACCAAGTTTGCTGATTAGAAATTGAAAACGCTTTTCATCCAACGGCTTGTTGAAAAGGTCAGCTAACTGGAAGTCAGTTTGAACAAAGTCATTTCAATATTACCTTTTTCAACATGATCCTTAATGAAGTGATAGCGTACATCGATATGCTTGGTCTTCGAATGTTGTACCGGATTAGCAGTTATAGATATTGCGCTCTTGGAATCACAATAAATAGGAACACGCTTGTAGTTGTATCCAAAGTCCCTTAACTGTGTCGTCATCCAGAGGACTTGAGAACAGCAGCTAGCAGCAGCTACATACTCAGCCTCGGCAGTGGATGTTGAAACGCAGTTTTGTTTCTTTGAGGTCCAACTTACAAGTTTGTCACCTATGAATTGACATGACCCAGAGGTGCTCTTCCGATCTAGCTTACATCCTGCATGATCAGCATCTGTAAAGGCAGTTAGTTCAAAACGAGAATCCTTTGGATACCAAAGGCCTAGATTAGGAGAACCTTTGAGATATCTAAGGATTCGTTTAACAGCAGATAAGTGAGACTCTTTAGGATTAGACTGATATCTCGCACAAAAACATGTGGCAAACATTATATCCGGGCGACTGGCAGTCAGATAAAGTAAAGAACCAATCATGCTACGATACACCTTTTGATCAACAGGTTTCCCGGAGGGATCCGCGTCTAAGAGTGTACCAGTAGCCATTGGTGTTTTCATGACTGGACTATCTGACATATTGAACTTTTTCAAAATATCGTTTATATATTTAGCTTGATTAATAAATATGCCTTCGGGTAATTTCTTTACTCGTAGACCAAGAAAGAAATTCAATTCACCCATCATCGACATCTCAAACTTTGTTTCCATTATCTTTGAAAAGTTCTTGCAAAATTTCGGATTTGTCGACCCAAATATTATGTCGTCAACATAAATCTGAATAAGAATCAAGTCCTCACCTTGCCTTTTAAGAAATAAGGTTGTATCAACAGTACCTTTCTTTAAACCAGAAGCTAGGAGAAATTTAGTGAGAGTTTCATACCAGGCTTGTGGTGCTTGTTTAAGACCATAAAGCGCTTTGTCTAAAACATAGACATGATCAGGGTGATGAGGATCAACGAAACCTTCAGGTTGAGCCACATAGACCTACTCATGCAGAACGTCGTTCAGGAAAGCCGGTTTTACATCCATTTGATAGACTGTAAAGTTTTTGTGCGCTGCATATGCGAGAAAGATTCTGATGGCTTCGATCCTTGCAACCGGGGCGAATGTTTCGTCATAGTCGATGCCCTCTTGTTGACAATACCCTTTTGCGACCAGTCGAGCTTTGTTTCTCACGACTACTCCAGCTTCGTCTTTCTTATTTCTGAACACCCACTTTGTTCCAATAACGGATTTACCTTTAGGTAATGGGATCAAGCGCCATACCTTATTCCTTTCGAATTGTAGAAGCTCGTCTTGCATAGCAGAAATCCAGAATGGATCACTTAGAGCTTCAGCCGCTTTCTTTGGCTCTAAGGAACTGAGGAAGCTTGAAAACATGCAGAAGTTAGCTGTTGCAGATCTTGTCGTGACACCTGATAGTACGTCGCCTATCACATTGGTCAGGGGATGATCCTTAGTCTAACGATGTGCGCTTGGTAGAGCTTCAACTGTTTGTTGCGTATTCGACGCATCATTTTCATCATGCACGACAGGTTGCTCCATAGATGTACTCGGGACATCTTGTACTGGTGTTTCTGATACTGAAGCTTCCGGACTAGCAATTGAAGTACTCGGGACTTCGTTTCCAGAAGAACTATCTGTAGAGACAGATTCAACATTAGTAGAGTCAGAAACTAACTTTGTACTCGTACCTGATGGAGATGAAGTGTCAGTGACTCCTTCGGAAGGTCCAGACATGTCTTCAGAAATAGTAGGGACCTCCGAGCTTGTACCACTTGTTATTGATGTGGATATGCCTTTTTCAAAATCTGCACATATATCATCAAAGGCATCAATAAACAATAAATCTAACTCAGATGAAGTAGAGTTAGAGTTAGAAGAAGTGAATCCTTTAGGTGCCGGTTCTATTCTTGATTGAATAGAAGCTTTGTCGTTAAGACCGAGTTCTGAACTGTTGTGTCCAGAAGTCCTTGTTGAATTCTCATCAAAGGAGACATTCATGCTCTCAACAACCGTCTTAGTTCGAATAATGTAAATTCGATAAGCTTTGGATGTCAGAGAGTATCCAACGAGATATCCTTCATCCGCTTTCTTATCAAACTTTGATAATCCTTGACGCTCTTTTAGAATGTAACACCTGCAACCAAAAACACGAAGGAACTTGATGTTAGGTGTGCGATTGTTGATTAACTCATATGATGTCTTATTAAAGCGCTTGACCACAATGGTACGGTTCTGTGTAAAACATGATGTGGCGACTGCCTCAGCCCAATGGTACATGGGTAGATCCGAGTAAGCAAGCATAGTACGAGCTGCTTCAACCAGAGTGCGGTTCTTCCGTTCAACAATGTCGTTTTGCTGCGGAGTGTAAGCGGCGGAGAAATTATGTGAAATACCCACGGAAGTAAGATAACTCTTCAGGGTGTCATTCTTGAACTCCGTGCCATTATCACTATGAATGGTTCTGACTGGCAGTTGAAGGCGTACTTGAATGCGCTTGATGAAAGCGATAATCAACTCTGGCGCATCTGACTTGTTGCGAAGAAACTCGAGCCATGTATACCTTGAGTAGTCATCTATCATTACCAACACATCCTTCTTTCCATTGATAGATGTTGTGCGCATTGGGCCACAAAGGTCCATATGAAGAAGTTCCAGTGCAGATGAGGTCGATGATTCAACTTTGGACTTGAAGGAGCTACGCTTCATTTTGCCCAACTCACATGCGGAACAGAGTGAGTCTTTTTCGAACCTCATTTCTGGTAGACCTTTGACCAGACCTTGTCTTTGTAGCTTCGCTATAGATCAGAAATTCTGATGAGACAAGCGTCGATGCCACGTCCACGATTGTGCTTTAGAAGCTTTGGCTAGTAGGCATACTGGACGTGTGGCAGACAGTGTAGGAAAATCTACATAGTATAGATTTCCATGGCGCTCAGCTTTGAAGACTTCTTAACCATCGGGATCCTCTAGATAACAATGAGTGGTTGTGAAGCGGACTTGATATTTCATGTCACAGAAGTGACTGGTACTAAACAGGTTGTGATCAAGTCCTTCAACATATAACACTCTTTGAATCTTCACAACACCGCTATCGAGCATTCCATATCCTCTAACGTGGCCTTCGGCTTTAGAATTTTCAAATCTAACTGCTCCGGCAGGCTCCTCCACATAGTTATGCAAGAGGTGCTTGAATCCTGTCATGTGGCGTGAACATCCGGAATCTATTACCCACAATCGACAGGCCTTAGAGTTTGCTTCTTCGGATTGTGTCTCAGAGTCTTCATCGTCACCTTCCAGCTTTGCCATGTAAGAAACTTGGGTGAAGTATGCTTGCTCCTCGTCATCAGAACTTTGGAACAGCCAGTTCTCTTCTTCAGCCATTAGTACTTTTCCTTCTTCAGCTTTCTTGGCAATTAGTGACTTTCTTGAGTATTACTCTGAGTTCTTCACTTTCTTCAATTTGCAGTCCCTTGAGAAGTGCCCAAATTTGCCACAGTTGTAGCATCTTCCTGATTCATCCTTTCGCTCTTCTCGCTTCTCCTCTCTCTTTCCTTCTCTTCTATCTTCCTTCCGATCTTCTCGTCCTTCCTCTCTCTTTCCATGCCTCAGCTTGTATCGCATCTCAGACTTCTCTTTCTTGTATCCATCATACTTTGGCTTTGAGTAAAATCTTTTCTTGCCAAAGCTCTTCTTGAATCGTCGTGTAATGAGACCCAAGTCTTCAGAGAACTTTTGAATATCAGGATCTGAATCAACTTCCAGTTCTTCATCGCTCAAATAAGAGTCAGAGTCAGTAACTTCAGTAACTAGAGCTTTAGACGCCTTTTTCTTCGACCTTGCAGAGGATACAGAACCTTTTCTGGCTATGAGAGCCACAGAATCCTTAAGATGATTAGACTCATTATTCATAGATCTCACCTCATCCTCATGTTGAGCTAGAGTAGAGAAGATATCGGTGACATTTTCTCGAGCCATATTCTTCGACATCTGGAGGTTGATAGCAAAGTTCTTCCATTCTGGATTCAGATTCTTGATGAACTTGTAGTTTATCTCAGAAGCAAATTTGGCGATGTTGTTCCTCCGCAAGTCATTGAGAATAATGTTGTACCTATTGTAGGTGTCTAATATCAGCTCTCCTTCTTTTGCATGAAATCCCTCGTAAGCATTTATGCACAGATTCTGCTTAGCTTGTGAGGCTTCACTTCCTTCAAACTGCCTTGCTAGTTCATCCTAGATTCCTTTAGCAGTGCTCTGACTGTCGACACGATTGTAGATATCGTTTGGAATTGCCATTGTCAGATAGATTAGAGCCTCTTCTTCTAACTTGAGTTGTTCTTTCTGCTTTTCAGTGAAGAACTGAACAGGTTTAGGAATCTCTCTGTCAGGGATTTCAGGAGAGGAATCTGTAGCAGGTTGACCCTTTACTGTGATCATTAGAGTTTTAGGACCTTCAATGATTACTGTCATGAATTCTCTGTTTTTGTGATTCAGAAACTGAATCATTCTGGTCTTCCATTGCTGATACTCATTAGCCATAAGGACAGGCGGTTTGGACTGAGAGCCCATCGAGAGAAGCTGGTTCGACATCTTAGCTGTACCACTTGTTAGTAATTAAACTTATCTGTACCAAGACAACCAACTAGATGAGATCGTTAGAATCAAAATGAAAACCACACTAAAAATTTTCAGAAAAATAAATTCCCGAAAATAATTAAATGCAGTCCTTTCAATCAGTGTAAAGCTTCAAATAATACTGAACAAAAAGAAACAGTTGATCTTGAACATAACTTTGTCCCCCTTCGCAGACTTAGCATGGGGGTCCCCCTACTTTCGACTTTGTCCCCCTAGAGAAAAAAATTTCGACTTTGAGAGGCCATATTACAGTTTACAAAAATCGACCGGAGATGTGCTTCGACCGGTATTGAGTTGACCGGAGACTTGTAAAGACCGGTAGAGAGTTCGACCGGGAACTTGTAAAGACCGGGGAAGTGCAAAGACCGGTAAGATGTAAGACCGGAACTATGCTTGACCGGTAAAATTGATTCGACCGGTAACAATTAGACCGATATGTGTGTTAGGCCGGGACCTTGTGAGTATCGGTGCTTTGCTTAGACCGATAGAACTCGATCGATAGTAATAAGGTGTGTTCGACCGATAGAGTGTAAGACCGGGACCTTGATGAATATCGGTGCTTTGCTTAGACCGATAGATTAGACCGGTAGAATGTAAGACCGACAAAGAGTTTGACCTGAATGGTCTTAAGACCGACAAATCTATGTTCGACCGGTATTAATTAGACCGGTATGATGCTATGACCGGAAGGCTAAGGACCGATAGAGGTTAAGACCGATAAAGTGCTTAGACCGGGACGTTCTTAGTCTACCCAGAACGATGATGAACAGGATGAATAATCAACCCAGAAATCAAATACGAACTCAAAAACAGATGCACAAATCAAACTATTTCACTCAGAAGCATGAATCTCAACTAATCAGTTCAATTTTAAACTAATAAACACATTAATTCATGAAATCTGATGAACAGTAACTGTCGATGAATAGTGATTTTCGATGAACAGTGTTTTTCGATGAACAGTAATATCACAAAAAAAATAGATTCTTTTGGCTCTGATACCAATTGTTATCCCAGTTTAATCTAGTTGGTAAATAATCAATCAAGTAATCAAGCAACACAATAATAATCAAGAGATATATAAATCAGAGTAACATACCAATCCCTTGAATAAACAATGAAACCTTTGAGTGTTCTTGATACCCTTTGATTACAGAGAATACGTACGGCTATTAACTAGAATATTATCAGAGTTAAACCTAAAACTAAACTAAACATAACTTTAAATACCTAAGCCTTATGGGCTTTAAGCTTAATAGGCTTGGGCCCAATAGCTAATAACTATTAACTTATTACATAATAAACCCTCTAAATAACTTTGACACAATTGCAGTTTAAACCCTGAACTTTAACTTTAATCTTGAATACAATTATTTGATCCAACAAAACAGACACTAAAGGTGCGATTTTCACACACTTCTTTCCCCTTCTCTCTTCATTTAATGTTTGGTGGTTGGGTCATTAAGATTTGGTGTTTACTAGGGTTTTAAGGTTGTAGATGTGTTTATCCTCAAAGGTTTCAAGGATTCAAGTCTCTTCCCATCCATTCCTTATTCTAGGGTTTTACCCAACAATCCTATTGGTGAGTCTCCTAAACCCTAACTATTATACTTGTATTATTATGTGCTAATTGATTATTGCGAGATGTTCATGTAAGCTAGAATTAGATGGTTCATATGTAACATGGAATTGTTGATCGTTGGGTCTTTAGCGAGTAGGCAATAGGTGACGCAAGTCTCCGAGTTGAAAATCGTCTACTTTGGATAGGCACCCGTGTCTACAAGTCCTTGGATCGTAACTCGACGGAGTAAGCGTTAGAGGCATAAACGGTCCGAGGATTGTGATGTCCGGCGTGGCATGGGAACTAGGTCCGGGATACGTGGTGAAATCCAATTTAACATCGCGGGTGACTCCACTTTTGTATACTCGTCACCCAAGATGGAACGGGTATAACCCGTTGTTTGAAGTTTATCTCTGAAAATTTGTTCAGGTGTTTAATGCTTGTCCCAAATGGGACGATGGCGTGGATTTAATAAAAGGGCGTATTGGTAACATTTATTTTCTTTCCTTTTACTCCTTGACAAATGTGTACACCTTATATTTATCCTTAACTCCAACCTAACACTTGTGAATGTGTTCTTGACTCACAGGTTCGTTTAGCAGTGTGCCTAGAGCACCTTGATCCGCCAATCGCATACTTAGGAGCATCCATGGTTCGGGCATTTTTTGGGATTTAAGAGAAGAGCGATTTTGGAAGCATAACAACACCCGCATTTAATCTAGATTTAATTAAATTGTTCTAGATTAATTAGGTTGTTGTGAATTATGTTTCGTTCTTACCGCTACTTATGGTTGTACAAACTAACCCATGTTTTGGGGTTTTAGTTGTTGATATTTTCAGGTTATAAATCCTAGTTTTTAGCCGTCTTGATGTCGAAATTTTAAGTTTTATTTTACCTCATTTTTAGGGTGTTACATGGTCAAAACCCTAATTTTGACCTAAATTTCTCCAAAATCTTTCCAAACTGAAATTGAAGGAATCAAACACTAGAAGATCATCAATGAAGCATTTACATCACCTATTAAGGTTTAGAAAAGGAGGGGATACACTTACCACTTAGGTTTGACGAAAACCTAGAAAACCCAACAACGAGTTTGAGGTTGAAGAAGAAGATGGAGATGGTGAATCCTTGACCAAAGCTTTCCATTTTACCACTTGATGGAGTTTCATCTTCATAAAATACAAGGGTTTTGAGCCAATTAAGAGTTAGGGTTTGAAGGGAGAAGAGGGAAAATGTGTTGGGAGAGAAAGGGGAGAGTTTGGAGAAGGAAAATGAGAAAGAAGGCTGAAATCCCGCACTTAACAACAACCTGCACCCTTTGTGCGACATTGACCATACGACATTGCCCAGGGCAATGTCGCTGGTATGTACCAGCTCACAGTACACCTCATGCGACTGTGACAGTGCGATTGTGACTCGTCATAGTCACCGGGCATTGTCGCGAGACCTTTCTAGAGCCCCGAAACTCAACTTTTTCACTGCCAATACTCCTGATACTCCAAGGGAATTTAAACAATACATTTATGTAGATCCCAGAACAGTACAATTTATCAACAATAATAATCAATGAAGAACAATAAATAAACCACAACTGCTAGTCATATGATTAGATTCAACAATGAAGGGTTTAGGTTTACAGAGAGAATTTTTGATCAGAGAATGTAAACCTTATGACTAACAATTCTAACAATAACTCTTCTTCTTCTTCTAAACTACAACTAGGTTAAGAAATCATTTAAATATGAAACGCATCAGGCTAATGGGCTTGAGGCCCATTTACAATTTAACAACTTTAAACAATTACAATTCGACCCCTTATAAATGCGTTATACAACTTTCAACGCACTAGGACTTTCAGTCCTAACAATCTCCCCCTAAAGTTGAATAAGGCATTTATCATCTTGAAATCTTCAGACTTTGATCTTCTTTCCCTCTTAAATCTTTGAAAAACTTTGGTGTTGCTTGTCTCCATGTCTTTCCAAACTCCCCCTTGAATAAAGCTCTTGGTCTTCATAGTATCAACTTTGTAACCAGATTCAGTGTATAATAGCCTCGACTGAACGCACTATCAACCAACTTTCAACTGTAGAAACTCAACACATCGGATCAGCACACAAGAAAGATAATGTGCGAGTTATATGACATTCCACGGTGCAACTTCAGTTTAAAACAAAGAATCTGTCTCAGAACCGCGAGTTGAATTGACGTTCAACTTAAGAACTTGTTTCAATCAGCTCGTAGGAGGGACAAACTTGTAGCAGACAACACATGATACGGGATAGAAGAACCAATAAAATCTTTTATGCTCAGCTGCAATATTTGAATCCAAAGGCTTTTCAACCTCAGATTGAAGAAATTTTGTTACTCCCCGTCAAATTTTGCTAACTCCCCCTCAACATGATAATTTGTGTCTTTGAATTGTGTGTTGTTCTCCCCCTTATGATGATTAGGAGAATCCTGAGCATCATGTAACTTCAAAGACTAAATGTATGAGTAGCAAAATTCCAGATACAACGATTCAGTAACCAGGGGTAACAACTAACACAGAAACACAATAGTAATTGTTATCACAATAATTAAAATAATTGTGTGGCCTATTTTCAGAATTGGCATCGATGTATCTCTAATAGGACTTCCAGTTATCACTGAAGTAAAATATTAAAAATTTACTTCTCAAACTGTTCTAACAATATCACAAAGATTCATGCGTGTGTGAAAGAAGTATAAATCATATCGATTAGGCTCAAAGATTGATTCAACCTGGGACGCAGGTTAGAAATCAATAGACTCAGTAAGATGAATATGAAGTTCGGAGACCGGAGCTGATGTCTTCCTTTTTCAATATCTAAGACCTCCGAGTGAGGAATAGATAGATTATGTGCTAAATCACCGTGCATATATGAAACAAGTATCTTTTGAGAGATACTTGAGTGGCTGGGTGGGGGTCGGAGGAGACAAACCCCGGGGACCGGATGTCACAAAATCCCGGGAACCGGGAGATTCACAAACCGAATCAAGGAAAATAAAAAAACAGCCGCCAATTAAGAAATTACTTTTCAATTTCTGCATATCAGAATTTGTGTACCACAATCAAACTTGAAATCAATCTCAAAAATTTCCACACCGTTCCATTAATATGAATTAACCAATCATATTCATGAATGGAGGTGTAATAATTGAAATTCAGATGTGGCAGTGAGTCCCAGTTGGCGATGAAACTCAAAAAAATCGACAAAAATACTTTTACAAATCAAACTTAATCAACGATTTAATTTAATAACCACAAACCTACGCTTAATTTGCCAAAATAACAACTAAAAACACAAACTCAACCTTTGATTTCGATGAACAATAAGGCGCCGAAAAGCAAATCAGAGGCGATAAAAAAAATGATTTTAGACAAACCTTTTGATCGTATCAAATGAAAATTAATTCAATCCCGCTCTGATACCAATTGTAGATCCCAGAACAGTGCAATTTATCAGCAATAATAATCAATGAAGAACAATAAATAAACCACAACTGCTAGTCATATGATTAGATTCAACAATGAAGGGTTTAGGTTTACAGAGAGAATTTCTGATCAGAGAATGTAAACCTTATGACTAACAATTCTAACAATAACGCTTCTTCTTCTAACCTACAACTAGGTTAAGAAATCATTTAAATATGAAACGCATCAGGATAATGGGCTTGAGGCCCATTTACAATTTAACAACTTTAAACAATTACAATTTGACCCCTTATAAATGCTGCAAGTTATTATATGCCCATGATACGTGTCACACAGAGATACTGCTGAGGAGTATGTAAACCTATAAGGTCGCACACAAAGAATGCGTTTGTTTCCATTATTTTAGAAACCCGGATTAAATCAAGTTGATTAAGAAAATAATTATTTTTAAAGGATAATTATGAAAATATGTGTTAAACTGTAATTATGATAATTACAGGGTGAAAACGTAATTATGTTAATTACAGAGAATTATCTGTAATTATATAATTATATTTTAAAGTTTAAAAGAATAATTATATATATAGAGAGAGAGAGGGAGGATCAAACGAGAACATTAACTATTTAAAAGAACACGAGAACTAACAAAATCATTAGTGATTTTACATTAACGTGCAAAAAAGTCACGCGAACCTGAAACCGTGGCCAAAGTCCTTTTTTGTGTGTTAATGTAAAATCACTAACGATTTTGTTAGTTCTCGTGTTCTTTTAAATAAGTATTGTTCTCGTTTGAACCCGACTCTCTCTCTCTCTCTCTCTCTCTCTATATATATATATATATATATATGAATTTGAATTTGAATTTGAATTTGAATTTGAATTTGAATTTGAATTTGAATTTGAATTTGAATTTGAATTTGAATTTGAATTTGAATTTGAATTTGAATTTGAATTTGAATTTGAATTTGAATTTGAATTTGAATTTGAATTTGAATTTGAATTTGAATTTGAATTTGAATTTGAATATTACAGATAATTACTAAACCTTATTTAATCCTTAATTGAATTATAGTCTAACTATAATTCTTCTGGTATAAATAAGGGGTTAGGCTAAATCATTTGATACACAATTGAATTAGAATAGCCTTTCAGAGAAATATAGAAAAGAAACTATTTTCTTTTCTATAAAACACATATAGATCTAGGGTTATTGGGCTAGCACCCGGTAGAATTTCGCGTGTTCGTGTGTGGATACTGTTAGAGGAAATCTTGTTTGGTTTCTAAGTGCTCAGCTTGTTCAACCACAGCAAATCTGAATGGTACATCTCTAAACACCCTATGGTGTGGTTTTATGTTTTTGATTAAATACATCATTGGATCCATTTGGGTTTTAATTGTTTAGAAATTTTTCGTTGTAACCAAAATGTATTTAAAATTCCGATGCGTATATCGGTTACAATTCTAAATAAAAACCCTTCAGTGGTATCATAGCCACTTTGATGTTATTTAATCAAAAGGGAACAATATTATTATAATGACAAAATAAATTAATTTTAACCTAAAATCTTATTGGACCAAGTTTTTTTTATTTATTGGACTTTGAAAAGTCAAAATAAATAAATAAAGGGATTTGGTTTTCCTGGTCACGTGAGGATTTCGAAAACCTCATTTTTTGTAAACCTATGTTGCCTCCCTCTCTCTCTCTCTCATTAAGACACCACCACCGTCTGGCTTCATCTTTACCGGCGAGAATCATTGCCATGCTTGTTTTCGTTACTAGCCGGAATCTATCAGGGCCCACGGTCTTAGGACCACGGGCTGTTGTCGGGTTTTTTTCCCTCGACTTCTTCTCACACCAGATCGCAACCGTGGACCACGACCATGACCATCGGGAAGGGGGCGGCGGTGGTCTCTCTACCCGACCATCCAAAAGGTAAGAAAACGCTGCAAAATTGTTGTTTCTGTGGAACCACATGAGGCTAGGACTTCTGTTATGTCTGTTTTCTTTTAATAAAAAAAATTGGTCGCCTGTGACCACCGCTGGACCACGGTCCGGGCGATGTGTGGTGGATTGCTCAGGTCGTCGTCCTTAGCGGCCGTTGGTATTTTTTTCGTCACAAACCGTCGGCGTGTGTATTGTGGTGGCCGCCGCTGGTTGCTACCGCCGGCGCCCTCACTCTTTTCTAGCCTACGTCGTGGTTTTGGTGTCGTCTTAGCCACCACCGCTGATCATAGAGCCAAGCGGCAGGTCATGTTAGTTCGATGGTGAAAGGACCAATGTCCTAGCCTGTCGAACCATGGTCTAGATCCATTAGTCGGTCACCGCGTCTCGATTGCTTATCGTTTTCCTTACTGGAATGGGGTTGTGCCCTAGACGGCTGGGTCGTACGATGGGCCAAGGCCCGTTTTATTGAATTAATAATCTTTTGGGTTTCGAAATAGGTTAATTAATTTTATTTGCCAAATAATAATTTGTTCCCATTATTTTGGCCGGTTTTTCTTTTAATTATGTTAATTAAATTTCAGCCGTTTTTGTTTTTAATTTTATGTTTAAAATTACATAATATATGGATTGCCCCGAAAAAACCCGTGGTTGTATTTTTATTTATTTATTTCATGTCGGAAAATTAAAATGTATTAATTGCATGGGATGTAATTTTAATTTAATTTTCTAGATAGGAATAAATGTAAATAGATAGAATTTGTTGTACTTTTTTATACGAAAACGGAGTTTCAAGAAATCAAGATGGAGACCCTGGAGTTCACCAAGATGGCGAGGCCAGTGGGAGTTTGAAGACGTCCTAATAATTGACCGTGGTTGTTGTGTTGGCTCACAACACCACATTAGGGGCAAATCCATATATTATTATTGTGATGTTTGTTTATTTTGTGTTTGATTTTATTTATTGCTTTATTATTGTTATGATAATTGCAAACGCTTAAAATAAAAATTAAACATATCATAAACTTTAATCGGTAATTAAAATATGATATTTTAAATCTGATATGTTTATCAACAACAAACCGATTTTGAATAAAACTTTTAAAACAAAATTTTAGAGATAAATTCAAATGTTTTAAAAGAATTAGAATGTTTTCTAAAATTAAACATTTCACAAATGCAAACTATGCACCATCCATTTAAGATACTTGTTAAGCTTACAAGAGTTCGGTATGGTCGGTGCTTAGCTAATCATATCGGATGATTGTAGTATAAGACAAGGCGCCAGGATAACAAAATTTAAGTGGAAAGTTGCTTGGTCATTCACTTAAATAGTCATATTTTGGACGATTGATCCCAATAAACCCTAAGTTAAGACTTTAGGTGGGACTATGATATCTTAGTATGGTTAGTTTACTTGAAAATATCATAGACAGTGCTTAACCATCTATGAGTACTTTCAAGGCGCTGTAGTGGGATTCAACATGCTTTTTTACATATGATATATTAATAGAAATCTCACGATATCTAAGAGTTATGTTGAACATAATTGGATGATGCCAAGTTGCCAACCTAAATAACCTAGTTCCATAAACAGTTGCTTGGCCATTTATGGAAATAGGTGATATATGGATCTTAACTCAAATTAAATTTTTGAAAGGTTAAATTAATTAATTTGAGATTTTAAAAGAATTACTAAAATTGAACTTATTTTGTAGATGGCCGCTAACACCTCCAACCAAACTGTATGCACAAACGGCTTATCCCAATTTACATTACGATCAATCCTTGAACAACGATAAACTGAACAGTACGAACTTCGTCGACTGGTTTCGTTTCTTGAGGGTTGTCTTTAAGCACGAAAAGAAGTTGTACGTTCTTGAAAGCCCCCCTCCAAACCCTCCTGCTAGAAATGCTTCAGTTAAAGTTAGGGCTGCTTATGATAAGCATCTCAATGACTCACTAGATGTTAGTTGTCTAATGCTAGCATCCATGACTCCCGAGCTACTGAGGGAACATGAAGACATGAATGCTTGGGATATGATATCCTCTCTAAAATCCATGTTTCAGTTACAAGCAAGGAAAGATAGGTTTGATACAGTCAGGGCATTGCATGCCTGTATGATGACGGAGGGTTCATCAGTCAGTACCCACGTTTTAAGAATGAAAGGGTATGTTGACCGACTAACCCGTCTTGGCTACCCACTGGGTCAAGAATTGGCAACCGACATGGTTCTCAATTCTTTATCCAAGTCATATGACCAGTTCGTTCTGAACTACAATATGAATGGTTTGGAGAAAACTCTCACGGAGCTTCACGGCATGCTTACAACTGCTGAGAGAAATATGAAATCCAAGTTGGATTTATCCAAACCATTTATCCAAACCAAAACAGGTGTTGATGATCAAACCTAAAGGTGGGATAAACAAGAAGAAAAGGGTGGTTACCAAGGGTAAAAGAAAAGTTGGAAGCTCCAACAAGGAAAAGGGCAAGGGAAAGATTCCTGAGGAAGCAGTTTGCTTCAACTGCAACCAGAAGGGACACAGGAAGAGAAACTGCCCTGCCCTATTGGCAGAAATGAAGAAGCAGAAGGCTAATGGAGTCGGACCTTCAGGTATGTTTACCATTGATTTATTCACTTATGACTCTGATTCCTGGGCATTGGATACTGGGTGTGGAACTCACATTTATACTACTTTTCAGGGACTAAGAAGTGAAGAGAAAATGAAACCGGGCCAGATGGAGCTTCGAATGGGGAATGGAACTAAGGTAGCTGCTATTGCTCAGGGGACTTATGACATGAAGCTGCCAAATGGTCTTATTTTAGAACTTAGCAAGTGTTTATATGTACCTAGCATTACTAGGAATATCGTTTCTTTTTCTCGGTTACAACAAACTGAATTTATGTTTACTTTCAGTAATAATTCAATTTCAGGTTATCTTAACAATGTTTTGTATTTTGTGGCCAAACCACACAATGGTATTTATGAAATTGATATAAAAATTAGTTGTAATTATGAATCAATGTATAATGTAAACAATAAACGAATTAAGCGAGGCTTAAACTAGACCTATTTCTGGAATTGTCGTCTTGGACACATAAACAAGAAACGCATAGCCAAACTCTAGGCGGACGGAGTGTTGGAATCGTGTGATGATTCATATGATGTATGTGAATCTTGCTTAATGGGCAAGATGACAAAGGCGCCTTTTAAAGGCAAACCCGAAAGGGCAACATAACTATTAGGGATTATACATACTGATGTGTGTGGGCCCTTTAGTTCAACCACAAGAAATGTTCATCGCTATTTCATTACCTTTACTGATGACTTCAGTAGATACGGGTATGTTTACCTAATCAAAAACAAATCTGAAAGTTTTGAGTTTTTTAAAGAGTTTTAGAATGAAGTAGAGAATCAACTTGGCAAAAAGATAAAGACACTTCGATTGGATCGGGGTCGGGAATATCTATGCCAAGAGTTTATTGACCATCTAAGAGATAACGGTATAGTATCCCAATTAACTCCTCCCGGAACACCGCAACATAACGATGTGTCCGAAAGAAGGAATAGGACCTTGTTGGACATGGTTCGCTCTATGATGAGTCGTACCAATCTGCCTAAAAGTTTCTGGGGTTATGCCCTAGAAACAGTTGCCCGAATACTAAATAATGCGCCAACCAAAAAGACCGATAAAACCCCTTTCGAACTATGGACTGGGAAGATCCCAAAACTGTCATATATGAGAATATGGAGCTGTGAAGCTTATGTTAAGCGAGAAGCTTCTGGGAAGCTTGATTCAAGGTCTGAAAAATGCATCTGTGTAGGATATCCAAAAGAGACAGTTAGATATTACTTCTACAAACCCAGTGAGAACAAAGTTTTTGTTGCATGCCGCGGTGAGTTCCTAGAAAATGATTTTCTATCGAGAACCACAACGGGGGATACAGTAGATCTTGAAGAAATTCAAGAAGCACAAGATGAAATAATGGTTGATACTGACAATCAACATGATGTTGAGCCTCAACAAATTTTTGAAGGTAATGACGAGATACAAACAATCCGAAGATCGAGTAGGAGTCTCAAGAGCCTGAGAGATATGGTTATCTCATTGGCAATGACGATACGGTTAATGATGAACCCGTAACCTACCAGGAAGCCGTATCAGGTTTAGAATCTGATAAATGGCAAGATGCCATGAAGGCTGAAATATAATCCATGTCAGATAACCAAGTTTGGAACTTGGTAGATGCACCTACCGGCTGCAAAGTCATAGGGTGCAAGTGGGTATTCAAAAAGAAAACTGACATGGATGGGATTTCACATACCTATAAAGCTAGGTTGGTAGCTAAAGGTTTCACTTAGACTCATGGAGTAGATTATTATGAAACCTTTTCTCCAGTAGCCATGATTAAATCCATCAGGATACTTCTTGCCATAACTGCATTTCATGACTATGAAATATGGCAAATGGATGTTAAAATCGCGTTCCTTAACGAAACTTTAAGTGAGGACGTGTACATGGTACAACCAGAAGGTTTTAAACATCCATTTTTTCCTGAAAAGGTATGTAAATTGCAAAAGTCCATTTATGGACTGAAGTAAGCATCTTGTAGTTGGAATCTTCGTTTTGATGAAAAGATTAAAGAATTTGGTTTCTTAAAGAACGAAGATGAACCTTGTGTATACAAGAAAGTCAGTGGGAGCATAGTAGTATTCTTGATCCTCTATGTCAATGATATATTGATTATCGGAAATGACATCCCTACCCTTAAAGGTGTAAAAGCCTGGTTAGGGAAGTGTTTCGCGATGAAGGATCTAGGAGAAGCAGCTTATATCCTTGATATTAAGATCTATCGTGATAGATTGAAACGCTTAATTGGATTAAGCCGAAGTACATATATTGACAAGATCTTAAGACGCTTCAAGATGAAGGGTTCTAAGAGAGGAAACTTGCCAATGGTACATGGTGTACATCTAAGCAAAACTCAGAGTCCTATATCTAAAGAGGACATGAACCTCATGAAGGGTGTTCCCTATGCTTCGGCCATCGGTTCAATTATGTATGCCATGTTATGTACTAGACCAGATGTCTCGTATGCCCTAAGCATGACGAGAAGGTACCAATCAAACCCAGGTGATGCTCACTGGGTAGCAGTAAAGAATATTCTAAAGTATCTGAGAGGAACTAAAGAAATGTTCTTACTGTATGGCGGTCAATAAAGAGATCTGTGTATTCAAGGATACACAGATGCTAGTTTCCAAATCGACCGAGATGACTATAAATCACAGTCGGGATACGTGTTTGTGTTAAACGGGGGTGTTGTGAGCTGGAAGGGCTACAAACAAAGCACAATAGCGGACTCAACTACAGAATCGGAGTACATTGCAGCGTCAGACGCCGCAAAGTAAGCTGTTTGGATGAAGAAATTCATCACAAATCTGGGAGTAGTCCCTAGCATATGTGAACCTGTCGAGATCTATCGCGACAATGAGGGTGCCATTGCTTAGGCAAAGGAACCAAGGTCACATCAGCGCTCCAAGCATATCATGAGAAGATATCACCTAATTCGAGATATTATTGAAAGAGGTGACATAAAGATATGTAAAGTTCGATCAGAAGACAATCCAACAAATCCTCTTACCAAGCCTTTGAGTCAAAGCAAGCATGATGCTCGCATTAGCTCAATAGGCTTGAGGTTTTGTAATAATTTAGTCTGATTTGTAAAATTTTAGTAATCTTTTACTTTGCGAACATTAAAACAGTTATGTTTTACAGTTTATGGCATATTGGATATGGGTATTTAATTAAACATCTTTGTGTTCGTTTTTAGCATGTTTAAATATCCTTAAATAAATATGATGATCATATTATTTAGAATTGTCCTTGATCACTTATTACTAGGGTACTAGTAATAGATCAAGATCATTGTGAAGTCTGGTCATAGTCCAAGTTGGAAGTGCACTACATGCAACCAGAGTCACATGCGCTTGTCGGAGCACAAGGTGTTGGACAAGACCCACAGGCAAGATCACCTCATAGATCGGCGTGATAAGGTGAGTCTTGAAATAGTACAACACTATTTATCCTTAGAACTGAGATGTGCATTGGGATCTAATGCACAAGGAGTGTTATACTTTGATATAGTCTAACGTTACCCTTGATCGGGTAATCATAAGGGTTATGTTAGGTATAACAATAATTGTGTAGTTAGTCATGTACATGCAATATGGGATTTGTTCCTCTCAAGATGAGAGAGATATTTATGGGGCCCTCGATTACATAGTTTGATTTACATGCATGAACAAGTGGATTAGTTGGACTAATGACACTTGTATGATCAAATATGTTGGGATCGAGACACACAATCTTTGAACTGTAAATGATGAGATAGATCTATGCCTTAAGTTCAAAACAAAATATCGTGAAGCAAAAGGATAATTAATGATTCTACTATATGATTGATCGGATCAATCAAATTGCTCGAAGGTAAAAGCACATTTACATAGCCTTGGGGGCGATGACGTGTTGCTAGACGCTTACCATCGTCTGTGTTACTGTGTATCGTGTGCAAGTGGGAGAATGCAAGTTATTATATGCCCACGACACATGTCACACAGAGATACTGATGAGGAGTATGTAAACCTATAGGGTCGCACACAAAGAATGTGTTTGTTTCCATTATTTTAGAAACACGGATTAAATCAAGTTGATTAAGAAAATAGTTATTCTTAAAGGATGATTATGAAAATATGTGTTAAAGTGTAATTATGATAATTACAGGGTGAAAACGTAATTATGTTAATTACAGGGAATTATCTGTAATTATATAATTATATTTTAAAGTTTAAAAGGATAATTATATATATATATATATATATATATATATATATATTTGAATTTGAATTTGAATATTACAGATAATTACTAAATCTTATTTAATCCTTAATTGAATTATAGTCTAACTATAATTCTTCTGGTATAAATAAGGGGTTAGGCTAAACCATTTGATATACAATTGAATTAGAATAGCCTTTCAGAGAAATACAGAAAAGAAACTCTTTTCTTTTCTATAAAACACATATAGATCTAGGGTTATTGGGCTAGCACCCGGTGGAATTTCGCGTGTTCGTGTGTGGATACCGTTAGAGGAAATCTTGTTTGGTTTCTAAGTGCTCAGCTCGTTCAACCACAACAAATCTGAAAGGTACATCTCTAAACACCCTATGGTGTGGTTTTAAGTTTTTGATTAAATACATCATTGGATCCGTTTAGGTTTTAATTGTTTAGAAATTTTTCGTTGTAACCAAAATTTATTTAAAATTCCGATGCGTATATCGGTTACAATTCTAAATAAAAACCCTTCAAATGCGTTATACAACTTTCAACGCACTAGGACTTTCAGTCCTAACAATTTCCCAACAAAACCCCACTGTTAACAAGTGACAGAAATGTCCAGGTAACATTTACTTACCGAAAATTACGGGTGTTACATCTTATGTCTTTCATATTTCTTTTATATACATAAAGATGTTATATAAATACCTTTGTTTTGCAAAAGAAATGTAGTTATTAATCTTATCATTTTCAAAAAGAAAAACACCATCTTATCATATACCTACATCTATTGTTCAAGCTAAAGATGCCTACTTAATACGGGATAACCAAAATCACACTTTACATCAAAATTTTAAAATAGTTAACTCTCATAGAGGGGGTTATTATGCAAAATAAAATGAGCAGTGGATAGAGGGGTTGCATCATGTAAATGAGTTGCATTTGAACGCCCCTCTATATGAGTGGTGGATAGAGGGGTTACATCATGTAAATGAGTTGCATTTGAACACTTCTCTTCATATAAATAAGTTTATGTTGCAAAATGAAGGTAGTTATTATCCTTATCATTTTCAAAAAGAAAACATCATTATTTCATATACCCGCATCTATTCTTCAAACTAAAGATTTTTTTTGTAATATGGGATAACCAAGATCACACCATGCATCAAGATTTAAAACTACTTAACTCATATGTCTTTTATCTTTCTTTAATATATATAAAGATTTCATATAAATAGGTTTGTTTTGCAAAATAAATGTAGTCATTTAGCCAACTAACATTTTCGTTTCGAAAGAAATATTTTACCCTTTTATACTCACATTCATTCTTCAAAATAAAGATTTCTCATTAATGTGGGATAGCCGAAATCACACCTACTTAAAGATTTTTTTTTATTATTTTGTATAGTTAACATGTTTGCTAAAAGAGCATTAGCCAAAATTAACCAACCCGTAAGTTTTGAGGATCGACCAACTTCATGGGTTACAACAAATGCATCTCAACCCCCTTCATATACCAATCATTCATTGTCAAATAGTTCATCACTCCATCAATGTGGGATACACAAAACTCAACAACAATTGAAGAAATTATGAATACTCATTTCTTATAATGTCACCTCATTCTTTGTAGGTTTTACTTTAATATATATAAAGTTTTAAAAGGAATATTTTACCCGTTTATACTCACATTCATTCTTCAAAATAAAGATTTCGCATTACTGTGGGATAGTCGAAATCACACCTACTCCAAGATTTTAAAATATTTGAATCTTATAAGATTTTTTATTATTTTGTATAGTTAATATGTTTGCTAAAAGAGCGTTAGCCAAAATCAACCAACACGTAAGTTTAGAGGATCGGCCAACTTCAAGAGTTTAGAGGATCGGTCAATATGAGCCAATTTCATGAGTTACTACAAAGGCATCTCAACCCCCTTCATATACCAATCATTCATTGTCAATATTTCGTCACTCCATCAATGTAGGATACACAAAACTTAACCACAATTGAAGAAATGATGAATACTCATTCCTTATGATGTCACCTCATTCATTGAGGGTTTTACTTTAATATATAAAGATTTTAATTGTGTGTGTTTTCACCATAATTTTACCATTTGTTTGGTTTTAATTCCAACCATGATTATATATTTTCAAAACACTCATCACTCTTTTATATACCTATCATCTCCTTCTAAATTATCGTCTTCTCACCAATGTGGGATGTTGAAACTCAACCTTATTTCAAGATTTGAGAAATACTCAATCCTCATTTAAGTGTGTGTTTTGTGCTATAATCTTTACCATTTAATTGGTTTTGATACCAACCATGGTTTTAGATTTCGAAAGCATCCATCACTCTTTTATATATCCGTTATCTTCTTTTAAATTATCATTTTCCCATCAATATGGGATGACGAAACTCAACCTTATTTCAAGATTTGCGGAATACTCAAACCTCGTTTAAATGTGTGTGTTTGCACTATAAATTTTACCATTTGGTTGGTTTTGCTTCAAACCATGGTTTTAGATTTCAAGAGCATCCATCACTCTTTTATATACCCATTATTTTCTTCCAAACTATCATTTTTCCACCAATGTAGGATGATAAAATTTCAAGATTTGAGGAATACTCAAACCTCATTAAAATATGTGTTTTACACTATAATTTGTACCTTTTGGTTGGTTTTGATTCCAACCATGGTTTTAAATGTGAAGAGTATCCATCACTCTTTTATATACCCATTATTTTCTTTCAAACTATCATTTTCCCACCAATGTAGGATGATGAAATTTCAAGATTTGAGGAATACTCAAACCTTATTAAAAATATGTGTTTTACACTATAATTTTTACCTTTTAGTTGGTTTGGTTTCCAACCATGGTTTTAGATTTCAATGGTACCCATGACTCTTATATATACCCATCATATGTTTCCAAATTATCATCTTCCCACTAATGTGGGATGATGAAACTCAACCATATTTCAATATTTGAGTAATACTCAAACCCCATGTTGCCAAGTCATTATGCTTGGTTTGTCTTTTAATATATATATAAAGATTCACAAATCCATATCTATACAAAACCAGTTTTAATGTGTTGTGGTTCAAGAAATCTTGATTAATTGGTGAACATATATATATATATATATATATATATATATATATATTGCCTATTTATACCTTCAAATTAAGTTGCTTGGGCCTTACAAAGAGGGCGGACATTGTTACAAAGCAGCCAGTCTGTAATGCATTTAGGATGAAATGGATGTCTGCATTGAAGCACTCCTACTCTCTCACTCACCCTTTTCAAATTCCACTTAGCATACCTCACAAACCTCCCTTTCTTCTTCTTTTTCACGATATTTCTGTTGGGGTAACCTTCTCCTACCCCAAGTCATCCCACATCGGTTGGAGAAGGATGTGTTACCCTCCTTATAAGGGGGTGCACTCCTCTTCCTCACAGGACGCGTTTTAAATCCGTAAGGGCGGTTGAGTCGTTGGTGGCTCAACTGTTCCAAAGCGGACAATATCCTCGTGGCGGAGTTGCTCTTGCAAGGTGGCGCTGTCACACTTGGCTTCTGCTGCTATTGTCGCCCTTGCAACAATTGGTATCAGAGCCAGGCTCCACACCGATGGGGGGGGGGATTGTTGGGGTAACCTTCTCCTACCCCAAGTCATCCCACATCGGTTGGAGAACGATGTGTTACCCTCCTTATAAGGGGGTGCACTCCTCTTCCTCACAGGACGCGTTTTTAATCCGTGAGGGCGGTTGAGTCGCTGGTGGCTCAACTGTTCCAAATTGGACTATATCCTCGTGGCGGAGTTGCTCTTGCAAGGTGGCGCTGTCACACTTGGCTTCTGCTGCTATTTTCACCCTTGTAACAATATATTGATGAAGTATTGGCTAAAATAAAAGAAGGATGTTTTTACTCTTTGTCCCACATCGGTGGAGTGAAGGAAGGTGGAGTGGATTCCATGCCTATAAAAGGAGTCCAAGGCTTTGGTTTCAAAGTGCCCCAATCAAATATATATTTTAAGTATTTGATTCTTTCTTTCTAGTTCTCTTGTTTTAGAGTGTAGAAAGTGGTGAGTTAAATCTTTGGAGAGTATGGGTGTATTTGGGGGGTTGTCTTGAGAGATTGGTCTATATGATTGTATAAATTTGTCGTATAGTGGAATTTTCTCTCTGGAGGCCCGTGGTTTTTCTTCGGTTTTGGAGTTTCTACGTATATTCTTGTGTTTGTTTCTCTTTTCGTTTCATAGGGCAGTGTTTGTTGGGAATCTCTGAGACCATTTTCCCAACAAGTGGTATCAGAGCCCCAGGTTCGGGGGGGTCTCGGTTTTAGAGGTTCGTCGTATGCTCTGTGGTCGTAGCTTTGTCTGATCTTCTGCATCAGAAAACGAATTTTCTATTGGTTATTTTGTGTACGATAGAATTGTGTATGGGTCGGGAAATGCGTGTATGTCTAGGGAAGGTTCTGGCTAAGGAAAGACTTGGTACTTAAGCGTGTCCAATGTGACCCACCTCTCTTTCCTAGGATCTTTTGTTGGGCATACTACTCATTGGCTAGTTACATTTTTTCTAGTATACAAAACACGATTGTGAGACACGGTTACGATGTCAAAGTTCAGCCCTATGAGGTTCGATGTTGAGAAATTCGATGGAAGGATCAATTTTGGCTTGTGGCAAGTTCAAGTCAAGGATGTGTTGATTCAGTCCGGGTTACACAAGGCTTTAAGGGGTAAACCAACCCCTGGTTCTAGCAGTGATTCCGGAAAGTCTAGTATGGTCGATGATGAAGAATGGGATGATATGGATTTGAGAGCAGCAAGTGAAATTCGCTTATGTCTTGCGAAGAATGTTCTTGCAAATGTGCACGGGATATCAACGGCCAAGGAGCTCTGGGAGAAGATTGAGCAGTTGTATCAAGGCAAAGGCATCTCGAATCGGTTGTACCTCAAGGAACAGTTTCATACTCTACGTATGAATGGAGATACAAAAATTTCAGATCATCTAAGTGTTCTTAGTAATATCGTTTCGGAACTTGAGGCTATTGGAGTGAAGGTTGAAGATGAAGATAAAGCTTTGAGGCTTATATTATCTTTGCCATCTTCTTATGAGCACATGAAACCTATTCTGATGTATGGGAAAGAGACCCTGAAGTATGAAGATGTTACTAGCAAACTCCTGTTCGAGGAGAAAAGATTGGAAGGTAGCAGTGGTACTTCATCAGAAGGTACAATTTTGTTATGCAGGAACGAGAAGAAGAAGAACTCCAAGAAGAATCCAATTTACTGGAAGTGTGTACAGTCTGGGCATGTGAGGAGTAATTGTCCAGGTGGAGCAGTCGCGGCAAAAGACTCCAACTCAGCTAACGTTATCTCTGTCGTCTCCGATGGAGATGAATTTTTTTGAGATATGATATCCTTATGGTACGTCCGCACCATGGAGAAGGATATGTTAGCGGATCCACATGTTTACACATGGGCATTGGTTTGGCAAAGATGCAAGATGTGTGGTGGAATTTGATGTCGATGGTTGATGAACTTCCGGGAAAGCCAAATGGGGAAGTTGTACCATAAAATCTTCAACAAGTTTTCGACATGTGCCGATTTGAAATTCTTAGAACGGGAATGTTCTAAGTGGTGATACTCTTTTATGGTGGAGTATATTAATTCTCTGATTTGAGAATTATGATTGTCGGTTTAGACAATGTTTCTCTATATGTGGCATCGAATCTTTGTTTTTTTTTATTGTAGCCAAGGTGGAGATTGATGAAGTATTGGCTAAAATAAAAGAAGGATGTTTTAACTCTTTGTCCCACATCGGTGGAGTGAAGGAAGGTGGAGTGGATTCCATGCCTATAAAAGGAGTCCAAGGCTTTGGTTTTAAAGTGCCCCAATCAAATATATATTTTAAGTATTTGATTCTTTCTTTCTAGTTCTCTTGTTTTAGAGTGTAGAAAGTGGTGAGTTAAATCTTTGGAGAGTATGGGTGTATTTGGGGGGTTGGCTTGAGAGATTGGTCTATATGATTGTATAAATTTGTCGTATAGTGGAATTTTCTCTCTAGAGGCCCGTGGTTTTTCTCCGGTTTTGGAGTTTCTACGTATATTCTTGTGTTTGTTTCTCTTTTCGTTTCATAGGGCAGTGTTTGTTGGGAATCTCTGAGACCATTTTCCCAACAAGTGGTATCAGAGCCCCAGGTTCGGGGGGGTCTCGGTTTTAGAGGTTCGTCGTATGCTCTGTGGTCGTAGCTTTGTCTGATCTTCTGCATCAGAAAATGAATTTTCTATTGGTTATTTTGTGTACGATAGAATTGTGTATGGGTCGGGAATGCGTGTATGTCTAGGGAAGGTTCTGGCTAAGGAAAGACTTGGTACTTAAGCGTGTCCATTGTGGCCCACCTCTCTTTCCTGGGATCTTTTGTTGGGCATACTACTCATTGGCTAGTTACATTTTTTCTAGTATACAAAATACGATTGTGAGACACGGTTAGGATGTCAAAGTTCAGCCCTATGAGGTTCGATGTTGAGAAATTCGATGGAAGGATCAATTTTGGCTTGTGGCAAGTTCAAGTCAAGGATGTGTTGATTCAGTCCGGGTTACACAAGGCTTTAAGGGGTAAACCAACCCCTGGTTCTAGTAGTGATTCCGGAAAGTCTAGTATGGTCGATGATGAAGAATGGGATGATATGGATTTGAGAGCAGCAAGTGAAATTCGCTTATGTCTTGCGAAGAATGTTCTTGCAAATGTGCACGGGATATCAACGACCAAGGAGCTCTGGGAGAAGATTGAGCAGTTGTATCAAGGCAAAGGCATCTCGAATCGGTTGTACCTCAAGGAACAGTTTCATACTCTACGTATGAATGGAGATACAAAAATTTCAGATCATCTAAGTGTTCTTAGTAATATCGTTTCGGAACTGGAGGCTATTGGAGTGAAGTTTAAAGATGAAGATAAAGCTTTGAGGCTTATATTATCTTTGCCATCTTCTTATGAGCACATGAAACCTATTCTGATGTATGGGAAAGAGACCCTGAAGTATGAAGATGTTACTAGCAAACTCCTATTCGAGGAGAAAAGATTGGAAGGTAGCAGTGGTACTTCATCAGAAGGTACAGTTTTGTTGTGTAGGAACGAGAAGAAGAAGAACTCCAAGAAGAATCCAATTTGCTGGAAGTGTGGACAGTCTGGGCATGTGAGGAGTAATTGTCCAGGTGGAGCAGTCGCGGCAAAAGACTCCAACTCAGCTAACGTTATCTCTGTCGTCTCCGATGGAGATGAATTTTTTTGAGATATGATATCCTTATGGTATGTCCGCACCATGGAGAAGGATGTGTTAGCGGATCCACATGTTTACACATGGGCATTGGTTTGGCAAAGATGCAAGATGTGTGGTGGAAATTGATGTCGATGGTTGATGAACTTCCGGGAAAGCCAAATGGGGAAGTTGTACCATAAAATCTTCAACAAGTTTTCGACATGTGCCGATTTGAAATTCTTAGAACGGGAATGTTCTAAGTGGTGATACTCTTTTATGGTGGAGTATGTTAATTCTCTGATTTGAGAATTATGATTGTCGGTTTAGACAATGTTTCTCTAGATGTGGCATCGAATCTTTGTTTTATTTTTTTATTGTAGCCAAGGTGGAGATTGATGAAGTATTGGCTAAAATAAAAGAAGGATGTTTTTACTCTTTGTCCCACATCGGTGGAGTGAAGGAAGGTGGAGTGGATTCCATGCCTATAAAAGGAGTCCAAGGCTTTGGTTTCAAAGTGCCCCAATCAAATATATATTTTAAGTATTTGATTCTTTCTTTCTAGTTCTCTTGTTTTAGAGTGTAGAAAGTGGTTAGTTAAATCTTTGGAGAGTATGGGTGTATTTGGGGGGTTGACTTGAGAGATTGGTCTATATGATTGTATAAATTTGTCGTATAGTGGAATTTTCTCTCTGGAGGCCCGTGGTTTTTCTCCGTTTTGGAGTTTCCACGTATATTCTTGTGTTTGTTTCTCTTTTCGTTTCATAGGGCAGTGTTTGTTGGGAATCTCTGAGACCATTTTCCCAACAATTTCTTCACCCACCGTTAGATTCTTGGAGATGAGTTTGTTGATCAGATGCTTCTGGTTGATTTGATTCATGTTAATTAAGGTCTTGTAGTTCATCAACAAATTCCGAATGCTGCTGGTAGGGATGGGTCTGGTATCCACCATCAATGGCTTGCCAATAGCTGATGCTTCTTCTCCCCTCCATGTATAAGGGTAGCTAGGGAATAATCGGAGTGATTGGACTATTATCTCTGGGAAACAATTAGTGAGGGAAACGGAATACACACGTACTCTGTCTGGTGCCGCAAGAAGGACACTGGAGTTAAGATATCATCATCATCATGTGGGTATGGATCCATATCCATTTCCATTGGGAAGTTGCTGATCAATCAATCAAAGAAAAGAAAGTTGCAGAAAAAGAACAAGATGGTGAAGTTGCAGAAAATGGTTGTGATGTTGATGAATGAGGAATAAGATACCAACGACCCATTTGGAATTTGGAAACATTTACGTTAGATTTAGGAATTTTTCTCAGTTTAAGATTGCACATCTCCTAATGAAAAATTGACCGACTAACTCAACTTCACCCAAGGCGTAATTGGTTTATTAACTATTATTTAGTACTGGGGTCTGGGGCTGTAGTCTTGACCAATCAATCCATAACCAAAGCAGGCATTAGTTGCACTTTAGCCCTTGGCCATTGCAACAGTAAACCAAAATACGGATGCACTACCACCCTTATCCTCCATGATACGGATCGAGGACAAGGGCACGGCCAAACCGGGCCTAACGCCGGTTTTACCGAAAGTGGCTAAAAGGGCCGGGTGTTTCAAAGATCCAATCCAACCAAAACTTCCTATCCAAGTTATTTATTTTCTAGCCTTTTTGTCATTATCGTTTCCTTTTATTGTGGGATTTTGTTTCTATCTTTTCGTTTGTTTTTTCCTATTTAAAGGGTTGTAATTCCTGGTTGGATTGTTACAATTTTAATAAAAAGGTTTCTATTGAACATTTGTTCTTGTGTTTATCGGTTGGCCGATAACCCTATCACCGTCGCCGGTTTCTTGGTTGGCCAAGTATCGTCGCCGCTAGGTTTAGCCTAGGTTCCGCTCGTATACGAATCCGTATCAAGTGGTATCAGAGCTCAGGTCCCTCAGGATGTCCACACATGGGAAAGATCGTCGTCATCAACACCGTCGATTCGCCGCCGGAGGCAACGGTTATGATCAACGTGACCCTCGCGACGCTGAGATTGAACGTCTACGACAACGGGTTCGTGAACTTGAAGTCAATCAATATGCCACGTATGAACCGGACGAAAGTGAAAAAACCGAATCGGTCGTGTGGGATGATTACGAGGACGACGACTTCCATAACAATTTTGCACGACGCCCCCGTCGAGAATACACACCACCACCCACGCAACCCCCAGTTGACCCTCTTCGGTCGCTTGGTCTACGAACAGAAATCCCGGAGTTTGAAGGTCGGATGCAACCGGACGATTTTCTTGATTGGCTTCAAACGGTCGAACGTGTTTTTGATTTGCGGGAGATTTCCGACGGTGTTAAGGTAAAACTTGTTGCTATAAAACTAAAAAAATATGCATCGTTGTGGTGGGAGCATGTGCAAAATCAACGTTACAGGGAGGGTAAACACCGAGTCGATTCATGGGACAAGATGAAATGACTCGTGCGAAAAAAATTCTTGTCGGTTAATCACAAACAGGATTCTTACTTAGACTTCCATAATTTGCGACAACAAACACTTACGGTCGAAGAGTTTATTTCTGAGTTTGAACGTATGTGCATGCGTTGCGGGATTGAGGAAGATGAAGAACAAACCATTGCTCGATTTTTGGGTAGCCTCCGCCCCGAAATTTCGGACGCTATTTATTTGCAACAATATTTTTCGTTTTCTGATGTATGCACGCTAGCACAAAGGGTGGAAAAACAAATCCTAGCAAAATCAAAACCAATCACTCGGTTTGGCTCCTCTAGCCACACACCACCACCGTTTCAACTCCGGTTCGGGTCGGCCCAATCAAAGCCGCCCCACCCGCGGTCCTGACAAGCTCAACAGGTTCATCCTTGCGGTGTTTTAAATGCCAAGGGATTGGTCACCTCAAACGGGATTGCCCGAATAAACAGGTCCTTGTTCTTATTGATGATTCTAAACCCGTATACGACACCGAAGACGAGGATGAGGCTGAGATTGTTCACCCCGATCGGGGTGAAATGCTTGTTACCCATCGACTACTTAACACGATGTTAGCCGACCCCGAGGATGACACAACTTGGCTCCGAAATAATATTTTTCGCACTCAATGCACAAGCAAAGGGAAAGTTTGTACCATGATCATCAATGGCGGTAGTTGTGAAAATATGGTGGCTACCACCATGGTGGAAAAATTGGGTTTACTTATGCAGAACCACCCGGAGCCATACCAACTTACGTGGTTTAAAAAAGGCAATCTCGTCAAGGTTACCCATCGGTGTCTCGTGACATTCTCTATTGGCAACAAATACACGGATGAGCTATGGTGTGAAGTTATACCCATGGATGCTTGCCATATTCTCTTAGGGCGTCCCTCGTTATATGATCGACGTGTGAAACATGATGGTTTTCGTAATACGTATACATTTAAGAAAGATGGCCTTAATATTACTCTCGCACCGTTAAATCCGAGGGATGAGCCTCCCAATCGTATCTTGGCGTCAAAGGCTGAGTTCGTGGGCCTCGCTCGGTCTTTACCGCCAACAGTGGTTTTTGGTTTGCTTATGGTCGAAGAAAACTCGACAGCGGACCCCGCCCCACCGGCCGTCGCCCCATTACTCACCAATTTCGGGGACGTTTTCCCCGACGATATCCCTGCCGGTTTACCCGTCGTCCGCGAAGTCCAGCATTTCATCGACTTTTTGCCGGGAGCTAGTATCCCCAACAAACCCGCTTATAGAATGAACCCAAAAGAATTCGCGGAATTAGATCGCCAGGTCACCGAGCTATTAGAAAAAGGGCTTATCCGGGAAAGTATGAGTCCGTGTGCCGTACCCGCCTTATTGGTTCCAAAACCTGGGGGTGCGTTTCGCATGTGCATTGATAGTCGGGTCGTCAATAAAATCACTATCAAATACCGTTTTCCTATCCCACGGTTTGATGATCTTCTCGACCACTTACATGGGGCGTGTTTTTTTTTCTTTCTAAAATTGATTTACGGAGTGGCTACCACCAAATCCGTATGTGTCCCGGGGACGAATGGAAGACCGCGTTTAAAACACGCGACGGGCTCTATGAGTGGATGGTGATGCCTTTCGGGTTGTCTAATGCCCCGAGCACTTTCATGAGGTTAATGAACCATATTTTTAAACCGTTTATCGGTCGGTTTGTCGTCGTTTAGAGGGGGAGGATGATACGGATCGAGGACAAGGGCACGGCCAAACCGGGCCCAACGCCGGTTTTACCGAAAGTGGCTAAAAGGGTCGGGTGTTTCAAAGATCCAATCCAACCAAAACTTCCTATCCAAGTTATTTATTTTCTAGTCTTTTTGTCATTATCATTTCCTTTTATTGTGGGATTTTGTTTCTATTTTTTCGTTTGTTTTTTCCTATTTAAAGGGTTGTAATTCCTGGTTGGATTGTTACAGTTTTAATAAAAGGTTTCTATTGAACATTTGTTCTTGTGTTTATCGGTTGGCCGATAACCCTATCACCGTCGCCGGTTTCTTGGTTGGCCAAGTATCGTCGCCGCTAGGTTTAGCCTAGGTTCCGCTCGTATACGAATCCGTATCACTCCATACCCATAAGCCAATTTTTTTACAAAGGACAGCAGCAAACTCCAGAAGTAGAGATAACATCTGTGCAGAGACCAATTCCTCCAAACCCAATGGCTGTGAATAGTGATAATAATCAATGGGCAACATTTTCTGAAGTCCAATTAAATCCCAAAGAAAGAATCCAAATCACTTTAAGTGGTAAAACATTTTTGGGTTGTTGCTTTTGAGCCTTTTGGATCAAGTGGTTCGTAGATTTTGAAATGTTATCCAATGATAACTCATCAAACAACATATCGTCGTCTTCAAGTGGTAAAACAAACGGGTTATGATCTATATTTTGTGCTGGAAAAATACATGAGGCCCTATACATGGCCTTTAACCCTTTAAAACATAGTAAGACACATATCAGAAAGAAATTTTGGACCAACGTTATTATCTTGCATGCTACCACAACTGCCTTCTGAAATCCTATACAGAAAGTGAGAAATGGGCAACTTAGCCTAACACAACCCCAATAAATTGTGTTATGAGAACTCCCAAAATTGACCAGCTATAATCCGAACTATATTCCTTTATTCTAGATCTAGAAATCCAAAGGATCATAAGAAGGTATATGTAAGTGCTTATTTGACATATTACCCCAGCTTGCAGAGCTTACAGCAGAGCAAGTTGTCATGAATTGGGGGCTGCTAGTTTCTGCCATGATCCAGCAGTAGCCCACATGCTGCTTTAGATTCTCAACAGTTAATCTTCCAGTTTGTTGAAGCTCTTGGCCCTTTGAAGTTGTTTCATGACCTGCTTGGTATTTCGATTCTAGTATCCGTTTGGACTTCATAATTGCTAAGTAAATATAACGACCATAAGGCAGAGCTGATTGCCCAGGTTTAGCATAGGAAATATTACCACAAATGGTTAGGAAAGTTTTCTTTCTGTGCGCCTTGCCACATCAACGAGAACAACAAAACAATAATCACACCCCACCATCCAAAAGCCTCAGTTACATAAACTTTATAGACATTTAAGCTGATTCTTCCTGTTCCCCTCTCCCTCTCTAATCAAATCAACTGAAGATGCTGTAGTTGATCAGAGATTTTTTATCACTTCCAATGACCCAAAAAAATCTTAATTTGAAGATATGAGGAAGAGGGATAAAAACTTGTTGACAACCCAGACTTTACTCCTTCGAATTGAAGATATGAGGAAGAGGGACGACCCATGAAACTGATTTTGAGGGATGAGCCGTGAAAACGGGAAGAGATACCGTTGAATCTTGAAGATGTTGTTCATTGTATATATTTAATAGGGAAATTATTTTTTTAACTAAAAGACTGATTTACCCTTTCATTTAACCCAATATGATGGATGAAACTAACGGTGTTAAGTAGAAGGAACCATGAGTGAAAGTAAATTAAAAAGTTAGGGACCACCACATAGTTTACTTTAGGGATCAAATCCAAAATTTAGGCAAACCACAGGGACCACCGGTGTAATTTACTCAAATAAATAAGAGTATATTTGTAAAAATGATATGTTTCATTTTCTTTTCTAACAGGCCTATTTTGCACCAACAACTTCGTTTGGCCGAGGTTGGGCTTTTGTTAATATAGAGAATATCAAGGAAGAAGCTTCCATAAATAGTCCACTTCTGTAATCACATTTTATATGATTTAAACAAAATTTGATTTTGATCAAGGTTCTAATGGCGTGAAGCGTGACATGGAGACGAGGTCAAGCCTTAAGCATTACAAATTATAGTGAGAAGATGACGTTTTTCAAAACATGGCTTAAGGTGCTGCAAATCTATATATATATATATATATATATATATATATATATTATATGTTATATATGCAGATGTCTGTGTGTCGGTGTATTAAATAATAATTGATTAAACAAACAAAACTCATATAAAACTATAAAGGAATTAATCCATGCACCTCTAATCTAAAATTTTAATATCATATGCAAAAATTATGTTAGACCGGATTATGTTAGATGTATATTGTAAAGAAAATATCACCATTTATTTTCGTCATGGGAATTGAATTCAAAATCTCCCTCGCCTTCAACTTGTGGTTATTGAATTTTCGTTTTCGGTGAATGATTAGAATCATCAATATCTATATCTATACTATCTATACTATATTATAAAGATGGTATAAAAAACTCTTAATTACAACTCACTAAGCTTTATGTACTATCATTTAAAGTTATCTACTTAAAATCTCTTAAAAATAACTACTAAAGCCTAATGTGCTACCTGTAAAACTTTTAACCCTAATTAATATATTTCATTCTTATCTTATGAAATTTGAATTCTGATAAACATAATCAAAACATGATAAACATCTCAATATAAATATAAAAATTTAAAATATATAAGATAATTAATGAATTTTAACAAACTACTTAATTTTTTTAATATAAAAAACATTATATTGTTAAGCCTAAATTAAACAAATTTATATATAAAAACCATTATCACTCAATTAAAAAACAATTAATGAAGCAATATGTACTACTTTTAAATGTTTTTAACCCTAATTAATAAATTTCATCCTTATCCCCAAAATCCTTATCTCTAATCCCCAAATCCTAAAATTATGAAATTTGAATTCTGATAAACATAATCAAAACAGGACAAACATCTCAATTTAAATATAAAAAATTTAAAATATATAAGATAATTAATTAATTTTAACAAACTACTTAATTTTTTTATATAAAAAACATTATATTGTTAAGCCTAAATTAAACAAATTTATATATAAAAAAACCATTATCACTCAATAAAAACCATCCAAAATCGTTGGTAAATCAATAAAAAACAAAAAATAAAAATAAACATTAAAATCGTGATGTATTTCGCTGCATTGCGCGAGTCGCTTCTAGTATTATATAGAAGTGATAAAAAAAACTCTTAAATACAACTTATTAGGCACAAGGTACCGTCATTTTATGCAAGATTTTGAAAATATCTTAATTTACAAGTATCAAAGCGCAAGATACATATTACTACTGCAGTCTAACACCCACCAATTTGGTATGCGTAAGGTCTTCCTTTTATGCAGACATTTCCATGTATCACTATTAATTAATATATTATATTACTATAAATTTGTTTTAATTATATTATTAAATATGTAATTGGTTATTTTTTCTAGATGTCATTAAAATATATAACATAATCATTGAATTATAACAAAATACTTAATTTTTTTTATATAAAAAACATTATATTATTAAGTCTAAATTAAACAAATTTATTTAAAAAAAACATTATCACTTTCTTAAAACCATCCAAAATCGTAATGTAAATCGACAAAAAAACAAAAAATAAAATGAAACAATAAAATCGTAGTGTATCTCGTTGTATTGCGCGAATACGCTTCTAGTTTAATTTAATAAGCCATAAATTATATATAAAAAACCCATTCTCGCCTTAACATGTCTTGAGGATAACCTGCCGTAACACCATAACGCGCAATGCTGCAAACCACGCTTCAGAGACACGGCACGGGCGTGAACATGGCAGCAAGGCCAGGCTTCAACATTATGAGTTATGACATCAAGTTAAACTTTAATAGATACTCTAAACACATCTGTAGATAACAACTGAATTCCATAACCCAACAAAACCCAGAACATGGATTAATGAGTCAACATATCATCAAGATAAATGACAAGCAAAATTCTATACAAATGTTAAGCTCAATCCTCTCAAAGTAACCACCATAAACAAAAAACAGAACAAAAAAAAAAAAAACAATTCCACCAGTTTATTATTATTATTATTAGTCCCACAACTCGGACAAACTAAAAAAGAGACCACCATCTTCTGCTTCTATGACCCCTTTGACCAGAAATCCGAATGGCTCCACGGTTGCCCAACCACAACGCAAGAGCCATGCCCACCAGCGTCACAACCGGTGCCGCCACAAACAACCACCGTCCACCACCTGTTCCTCTCCTACCACCATCATTCACGACTTCCGGAGCTTCATACTCTTCAAAAATGGCATGCTCCTCCTCCCGCTGTTCCATTTCTTGAACCCTTGATCCATTTTGTTTCCGGTTCTCATAGTCCATATCATCAGTTGGAAGCTCGAACCGACACAGTGGGCAAGAATTACGTGCACTTAACCACGGTTTGATACATGAAGGGTGGTAAAGATGAAGGCAAGGAAGCCGGTTCACCACAGTACCAACGGACAGCAAGTCCTTACAAATGGCGCACGCCAAACCATTATGGTCCCCATCATTAACCACGACACGGGCAAGATTATTCACAACTGAAACCGCCGCAGGCGGTGCTCCCCGCCTTGAACTATCAGCCTCGGCTAACCGCTCCACCAGTTCTTCAAAGCTTCTAGCATCGAGATAGTCCCCAGAATGTCCCACAAAAGGCGATCTTTCTTGGTCCTCCATGGTACCAAATGGGTTTGGAATATGAACGTGTCTTCCTTCACTGATTCTAACGCGAACTCCACCCTCGATCTCGGAAGAATACATCTCTGTTTGCCAGTTAATGGCGGGATTTTGTCCGTTGGATTCCAACGATCTCCGGAGTTGAACTCTAGCTATCAAAGATCCAAGTGTGTTTTCACCAGGTTCAACCTCTTCCCATTCATCATCTTCTTCATCATCCGAGCTCCACTGGTTTAAACCAGTGTGCATAGGGTCAATATCAGTATCACTGTCACCAAGAAAACTATGAACATCCACAGAAGCATCTGAATCGCCTCCGTAAGCCCCATAAGAGATGGCATCACTCTCACCGTAAACAGAATCAAAACCGTCACTTTCTGTATCAGAAAGAACTCTCCTCCATCTTCTCGATCCACTAGGAGTTGTACGAGAACTTGTACGCTGCACACTATCCACTGATTGATTATCAAGCTCAGGCTGGCTGCGTCTGGCCAGATTGATCATAGTTGAAAACTGGTTCGAAAATATGTTTTCAATTGATTCTGAACTGTTGGTGTATCTTGTTCGTCTTACCCTTGGAATTCTTTGTTGATTGTCTTGTGATGGGGTGCCACTACTATCTTCAAGAAACAAAAACTTACAATCTCCACAGATACTGATAGCTTCAAGGTCAATAGGATCATTCTCAGATGAAAGTGTTCTATGGCATAGAGCACATATCCCTGGTGGGTCGAAATGCTCAACAGATAATGTACCATCCATGTCTGCAGATTGAAGAAGGAAAGGATAATGAACATGGCATACATTAAATTTTAATATGCAGTTGTGTTTTTTTTTGGGGTCAAATTTATTAATTCCGTTACAACATTGGTCTTGCATGAAATTCTTCTAAGCCATCTATTTTGACATTGATCTTTGTTGTTCTTATCCATATGAAAACTGTATGAAATTCTTTATTTACACGTTAAGCCTATGTTTGGCAAACTAGTAGATAAGCGATGCTGATAAAATAGCCATGTTTGGTAAGAACTAGCTGATAAATCAGATTAACGATGTAAAATGACCTAAAAGGACATGTTGAAGAATTAATTGGATAAATATAAAGGGCATAATTGGGAAAAAGTGGAAAAGACCCCTGGAGCTTATTGAAACGCTACTTATGGCAAACCAAATGGGGCTTTTTTTATAAGCTAGCTTATGGTTTTCAAACATGGACTAAACTTCTTATGCCAACAGTCACAAGTTTTAAGTATTTATATTTTAATGTGGAACAACTTAAAGTTCCACATTTCACCGACAAAATGGAAAACAATATTGCCACATGAAAACTGCTACTATACCATATATCGATCATTAAGGAGCCAAGGCAAGCAAGCGCCAAGGACGCCAAGGAATTTACCATGTACCCGTGACAACTTATTTTAATACAAAAATAAATTGAAAGATTACTTTGTTTAAACGGAAGAAAAGAAAAGGCACACTCCAAATGTTGCTTCTTTCTCCTCGGACAATATCGATCTCCAAAAGAGGAATCACATTAACTTGTTGTGGCTACTAACCAAGCAACACGGCTATTTCCAAGGAAACATCATTTCTTTCCCTCTTGAGGAGATCTATATAACCATCCGCCTTTAGTCATCGATCACAAGAGCAGTCCAAAAGAGAAATATCATGTGCACATGTGATTTCATTTATCTTTATAGAGAATGTGAGTGAAAATGTCGCAAAAGGAAACTACAGGGCTCGGTGAACAAAATAAGCTTGGCATAGCATACACGAGAAATGATGAATTTTACGTTCTATACACTTGACATGCATGCGGAGGAGTAGCAACCATAACACCTAATAATAGCAAGTGAAACTTTGTGGAAATACATGCATTAGCTATGGCCATGTCACAATCTTCTAAACCATGCATCTACAAGAAACCCAACATGCTTCGCTTATATAAACCAAAATGGCTCTTCTACTTTCTACTTATCAGACCAGACCAAACCAAACGGACCAGTAAATCCCCAATGCCTCTACCCCATGGGGTGGAGAGATTGTTTCCTGAAGACCCAAGAGGTAGGAAGTAGGTAGATCTTGCCTATAACCCAAGGGGGGGTGGAGAGACCGATTCCCTAAAGGTAGGGTTTTTGGTGGTAATATGTATGCCAACCTTTCCTCTTCCCTGACCGACGGGTAGAGATATTGTTTCCGTGAATGACCCTGGCTACTTTCTACTTATTTCATGTCAAATTAAAAACAGATACTTTGAATGTCAAGAAAAAACCAACATCTATCTATATCTAGTTTCCAGAATGGAGTTGTTATCATTCTAAACTTCCAGTCTTGTACATAATAAGAGCATAAAAAGCTGATCACTTTGTAAAGAGCAATGTTTTTATCGCTATTATCAATCATTTTCGAAAGGTGATGAAATTTTAGCGTTGGATAAATATACACGAAAAGGCAACTGCTTCAACCTAAATCAAACATACAAACTTCCCTAACCTAATCCTAATTTTATGTAACATAAGAAATGGGGATCAAAATTTGACCAGACAATCAATTCCAACCCTAATCCCACAAGCCAAATTCCTCTCTTGATTTACAATGAATCATGAATAAAACATAAATTTGAAGAACCCTAAAATCTAAAATCAAAAGAGGAGTACCTTGGAACAAAATCGAAGAAAGAGGCAGATTATTGCATAATTTTGTAGAATTTAGAAGAAATGCGAATCTGGAGAGTACGTGAGGGTGATTATTGCATCATCCTGGAGTTGGCTAGGCCACAAATTGGGTATTTTTGTCGTTGTGCCCTAGAGATCAATCCGTCAGAGTTGTTGAAACCTCAGACTGTGAATGAAAGAAAGAAAGAGAGGCTTCCTTGGTAGATAAGAAACTACCTTTTTACTTTTTACTTTTTACTCTCTCAACTTCATTCCTCGTTTCATATTAACCGTTAAATAAACAAAAATCAGATTTTATTTTTTTCCCAAATAGCTTTTTTTTTAAAGAAAAATTAGGTGCGATGGAGCGGAATATAAGTAAATAACGAACAATTAATATTACTTTTTTATAGATATGTCATTAACAATCAACTATGACCTAAGAATAACAATTTATGAAACCCTAAACCCATAAAAATATTCAATAATTAGTTTATATTACAATTATTGAAAAAAAATTATAATGATATAATTTATAATAAGAATGAAACATATTTTACGATTATGTATTTTTAATGTGCTAACGGTGGAAAAAAATAAAACGTATGGATAGAAAACAAATTAGTTCGTAGATATTCATGATATTTAATAGTACGGTTAAATTAAAAAATATTCAATATTGAGCTCGTTTTGAAGTTATTGACGAGACGATTATAATGATATAATTTGTAAAAAAAAGAAACATATTTTTTCGTTGCATTTTTGTTCATATACGATTATTTGTGTTAATATGATAATGATGTAAAATGAAAAATGAAAAAATAAGGGATATAAAATTAATTAAATAAGTAATTGTAAGGGTGGTAAATGTAACATTATAAAGGTGATAAGTGTTTTTGTACAAAAGTTTAGGGTTATAAATGTTATTGTACAAAAGTTTTTTTATTTTAAGAAAAATTAATTGTTTTAGTATTTTTCATTTTTTTTAAATTACCAAAATAGCACAAGGTCCGTAATTGTAAACCTACATTAAAAAAAAAAAAAAGAATCTGATTAATTTTCCAAAAAAATATCTTTTGCATATTACGGACCTGGGTCCAAAATTGCGGACCTGAGTCAAAAAATCTTTTTTTTAAGGAAAATCGATCAAACTTAAACTTTTTTTTTGGTATTTTTGAGCTAGAATTGCGGACCTGATGTTGTTTGAGTAAAAATAGGGAGAAAGTTGCTAGGAGGTGAAACCACCATCACAAAATGGATAAAACAATTAATTTCCCTATTTTTAATCAGATGGACGTAGAGAGGACTAGGGTTATTCGCAATACACAGGCCTGACCCTGGCCACGTGCAACCCGTGCGATCCCATAGGGGATCAAAGCCTGGAGGGGTATCAAGTTTTCATCATTTACTAGTTTTGGGTTTAATAATTTAGGAAAAACATATCATTCAATTTTCAGCTGATTAACAGTCATGAAGCTAGATTCAAGAAATTGAAAATGGAAACCCCAAATGGTCGAATCCCTTTTGCCCATGTTTTATGACCAGAAACTTTACAAGTAGGCACTGGAGAGTTGAGTCTGAGGGTGCTACATGGGGAGTAGGCACCGGGACCTCCGTCGCTTGAAGTAATGCCGAGAGGTAGTCTTTAAGTGTGTCGGGCCTTTGAGGTGGTGTTCTTAGGAATGATCCATCAAGGTCAACCATCTTCGATGGTGAAACTTGTTAAGAAGTCGTAGGGACACTTGGGCTGTTATGTCGTGAGGTGTCATGCGATTAACGTTGCATAAGTGACATACTTTTGTGTTTCCTCCACTCTCAACAGATACGGGTCTCCCCCGTTGTCGGCTATCAGTATTTCAAATATAAGGATGTCTTATTTTATTGTCATGGGTTCTTTATGGTCGACAGTGAATGAGGGTCTTAATATTGGACCGCCCTCCTTGTATATTAAGGTTTGAATGAATTATGTCAACCCCTTGTTTTGGTAGTTAGATTCCTTTCGTTTATGGTCGCGTGAGTATTGGATCTAGTGTCCATGTTTTCGAACGTACGGTATATGTGGTTTTGATGATGATTCATGGGTCGAAAATTGAAAGGTCGTGACTTTAAGCGAAGTTCATCATTTTTAAAGATATTTACTCATGTAAAACTCTAGAACTCACTAGGCGTTAGCCTAACCTTTTTATTTGTCGGCATGTACAACATGCTTCGTTGGCGAATAGTTCTAGTGACACTATGAAGAGATGAGTGCTAGTGGTGTGCCGAAGAGGTGATTAACTTAGTGAAGTCTTCCGCATTAGTATTGTGAAGAGCAGCATGTACTGGGGTTAAGTAGCACCCGACTTCAGTTAGGTCCTTGTTTAATATTGAAGTTTGTTACTGTTGAGGTTATTTATAGAATTTTATATTCGAGGCATTTTGAGCTTTGTTATGCAAAGTGGAAGTTTTGTCCTTTATTTGTTATTAAATTGAGATTTTTAATTAGTTGCTCTTATCAAATTTGAGGGTGTTACAATTTTTGTCCTTAAACTTTACAATTTATTGTTGTTTCGGTCTCTGTGGTTTACAATTCTTTACTTTTTAGTCATTTATACTTAAAGGTAGGTTTTAGCCCAAGGACGAAAATAGCAATAAATTATGAACTGTAGGGATGAAATTTGCAATTTTAAGATCATAGGGACGAAAAGAAATTATTGACAGACCACAGGGACGAATATCCTAATTTACTCTAATATAATTGATGTCGAAAATTTTAAAATAGAAAAAATGTTAGAATTAAATATATTTTTTTAAAGATTTTGACATATTCTCTATTTCCCTCTTGGAAACGACTACTTCTGGAGATTTGTATTTATCTTACTTCATTTCCTCTACTTTCGAGTATTTTGTATTATTTTATTTTTGTATGGTTTGGTAAACAGATTTTGGATTATATTATATTTTAGTCATAAAACCATGTTAAAAGATTGCACGATCATATTTCTCAGAGCATGTATAATGGGAGGTTTTTATAAGATAAAAGTGGAATTCTTATAAATCACTATTACAATCGAGGGTTATTATAATTCACCAACATTTTTTAAGTTCTTATACAAGAACCTTTGTTCTTGTATTGACTATGTTAGCTCCATCTGCCAAGTTTAGAAGTGTTGAAAAATAGGCTATGTATATAAACTTCTGTTGTCTGCTCAAGATCGTCCAAGTCACTAGAGGATACAAAGCTCAGAGGTTACTCCGCAGAAGACGTACCCGAGGTCAAACCTGATGATGATACTCATATCACAGAGCCTCTATGATCACTCACAGAGCCTTTGTGAAGGCTAACCTCTGGAGGTCAGTGTTGGAGTTATTCACAAAGATGGTTCAAGACAAAACCACGTGCATAACACGTGATGCCTGTTGTACGAAGATTCTGAAGATCGTTAATGGGTGTAACACCCGGAAAATTGAGGTAAGTATTTATAATTTTCTTAGTGTTTACATCAATCAAAATTGTTGGGATTCTTGCTTGGGCTTAAGAATGCTATTATGTTATTTTACCTGTTAGTTTCCTTGGATTCCGTACATGTTGAACGATTTTCGAAAACGACAAAATTTGGGTTGTGGAGTGCTGGGCGATTGTGACCAGCGACTATGACAATGGTCATAGTCGCGAGGCACTATCGCGGGCCGGGGGGTGGTCTCGGTACACCCCCGGCGACTATGACTTGTGAGAGTGACAAGGGCAATGTCGCCCTGTCACAATCGCCGAATGCGTACCACGGGCATCTAGCCGCTCGCGACTATGCCCCGGCGACTATGCCATGACACAATCGCCAGGCAATGTCGCCATCGGGGGCCGAGAGTATATAAACTCAACCTTGACCATTTAGACTCCATTTTCCTCATCTCACACGTTTTGATTCCGGCCAAGAGCTCATTTAGGGCGATTTTCTCCATTCCAAAACCCTCCAACACTTGCTTCAAACATTGTGTTAGTTGGGAACATTTATTGGTGGTTGAGGAAGCTTCAAGAGTCATCAAGTGAAGTATTTAAAGCACCTTCAAGTTCTCACCCTCTCATCTCCTCATCCAAGTTTTCTAGGGTTTTGTGTGAAACCCTAAATAGTGAGTTTCTTACATTATTTTCAAACGAGATACATACTTTATATGCTTTCATGTCTAATGTGTTATCGTTATGAAAAGATCTGATCACCTGATAAGTTTGACCTAACTGCTAATCTTTGTATTATTGGTATTTAGCCTTGAATATGGTTATGGACATGGACGAGGTTGTTACTCTTGATGTTTTGAGTATGTGTACATAATTGTCTTGGCAAGTCATGGATTATATTGAGTATTTGCATATCTTAGGGTTTTGTACCTAAGTATGATTTGGGATTGTGGTAGTCTTATACATGTACCTTATAGGTATGAAATGAGGTATAGAGACGGACATTGTAAGCACACAAAACGAACCATGAGTAAGTGCTAGGAGGATGTAGTCTTAGGTGCCACTATAACGGTATGCGCCTAGACCTCCGCCATTTGGAGTAATGCCTGGGAGGTAGTCTTCAAGTGTGCCGGACCTTCGGGATGTTGCTCGAGCGAGTGAACATCAAGGTACATTGACTCGAGGTAAAACTCATTGGTATGATGGGTCTCCCCCATGATTGACCCGTAAGGACTTTGGTGAGTGGAGTGTCATGATTGTTCATATTCTGCTTTACATTAACATGCCATGCTTTTATGTAACTTACTAGACCAGTTTGGTCTAACACTTGATTGTTGGTATGTATCTCAGGTTCTAGCGGTGCGAGTGCCAAGGAGGCCTAGATGTCTTTAGTGGTGAGCTTGGGAGCATTTTGGGATGCCAATATTGAAGACTATTCTTTTGGATATAGTTGACAACCTTTTGTAATCTTATGTCTAGTGAGGCCTAGATTAGAGTGTTGTCATCTATTATTGCTTCTTATTACAAACTTGTAATTAACTGGCATTTATGGTTTCCTTGTGTATGAGCTCATTGTCTTGGCAAATTATTTACCACATTTCCATTGTCCGGAAATTTTTGTTAGTCCCATTTTTGGGGTGTTACAATGGGCGTCCCACGATGTTTTACTTTCCAGGTGGCATTCCTTTTATGGATTGTCAGCATTTGTCTTGTACTATTGTGTGCTCCCCTTCCTATATGAAGGGAGCACCTCCTGTTTTACAAAACACGCGAGCACACACAACAAAAAGGGCAGTCTGTATAATCCTTGAGCATATTAGCACACACTTGTGCGTGTTCTTGGTGTTCTTGAGTGATTCAATGAAGCATATGACTTAGTGAAAACGTTGTTACTTATTGTGCTTTTCATACTATATGCTTGTGTGTTTACTACCTCTATAAACTTATCTTCACTACATATTGAAACGCTTCCGCACTCATATCTTTCAGTTTACCACGTAGTGAGATAGTTAAATGAGTTTAGAACATAAATCTGGGATCAACAATTGGTATCAGAGCAGACTTTGATTTTCAATATCAAAGGATCCTGTTCTATACTTGTTTCCAATGTTCAAGGTAGTAGTTTGAGTCTGTTCTTCGTCCTGAACTCCATTCACAATCACACTCTGTTTTCTGAAGCTATATCAACCTGTTTGGTATAGATACAGGTACAAGTGTGCTCTTCACACTCAAAGACAGATTCAAAGCTCGTTGGTTGGTCATTTGTTCTCTCTGTTCATACACTCATCATCTCTAAGACCATTACTGTTATATTCTCTCTGGTTCGTGTTATACTCTATTTTTCTCTTTAAACTAAAATGGAAAACACTGTTAACTACCTCAGTGCAGGATCTCAGTCTAAACCTTCCACTCTACTAAGGGATGAATATCCTTAGTGGAAGATCAGGATGGTGCACTTCCTTGAAGGTGTGGATCCTGGTCTGGTTGAGTTTCTTCACAATCCTCCTTTCATCCCAATGACAATTGTTCCTTGTATTCCTGCCACTGCAAATACCCCTGAAGTTCCTGAGTATCAACATCCCAAACCAATCATCGAATGGACTGAAGATGAAAAGGCATTGCATGAACTTGCAAAGAAAGCCAAACGGCTAATCATAATGGCTATCCCAAACGACATCTTCCAGTCTCTTGATTCCTGTGAAACATCGAAGGACCTATGGTTAGAGCTAGAGAAACAACTTGAGGGTAGTGCTAAAACCCTCAAGAACAATAGAGCTTTATGCATAAATGAATACTTTGCATTTAAAGCTCTGCCGGGTGAATCCATTCAAAGCACATACAACAGATACAATTCCTTGATAAACAAGTGTAAGAGGTATGGCATCCACAGAACCTCCGAAGAAAACAATGTCAGATTCCTTCAGAGCCTGAATGATGAATGGCTTCATCTAACCATGTCCATGCATGCCACATTGGATCTTGATGTATGGTCCATATCTGATCTTTTTGGAACACTGATTAGCCAAGAGAACAGAATTTCCAAGTTGATAACCTCTGTCGGAGGTCCTCTGGCTCTTGTAGGAAGTGCATCAGAAGGTAAAGATAAGGGAAAGAAGGAAAAGGCAGCTGAGGATGCACAGAGGAAGAAAAAGAAGAAGGTGCTTGTAGCAGAGAGTGAAAGTTAAGAAGGATCTGAGGAGGAGATTGATATGGCTGCTCTAGCAAAAACGCTTTCACTTATGACCCGACAATTCAATCGTGGTCTCAAGAAGAAGCCAGAGTACAGAGGGAGAGAAGAAAGAGATGACAGAAGCAGAGGATATGGTGAGGTAAGAAAGCATGGAAGAGAAGAGTCTGAGGAACCAAGGCAAGAAGAGAGGAGTGGACAGAGGTCATACGACAGAGGTGGTGACAAATTCCCAAAGCAAACTGAAGGCTGCTTCAAATGTGGGAAACCAGGCCACTTCGCAGCAGAGTGCAAGTCTTCTGCCAATAAAGGGAAACCCACAAGAGACGTTGCTTTCAACAAAAAGAAAGCAGAGTACTATACTCAGAGATCCCTAATGGCAGAACAACAGAACCTTGTGACCGATGAATCCTCTGATGAAGGAGAAGACAACACACTCTTCTGTGGAATGGCAGAAGTCCACTCTTCTGACGACAAGAGTGAGGTATCCACTTCTGACTCTTACAACTCGAACTCTGAAAACAAACTTCTTGAAATACAAAATGATCTTCTTGCTTATAAAAACACATACTCAGAACTTGAGAAAAAACTTGCCTTCTTTGAAAGAGAAACTAGGCTTCTTACCCAAGAGAAGGATAAGTTTTACCTTGAAAGAAAAACTCTTACCTCTGAGCATATTTTGAACAAAAAGGGTCTCATGGAGAAAATTTGAAAACTTGACCAAGATTTGAAAAAAAAGGTCAAAGAGTTAAAGAAAAGTGAGAGTGATCGATTAAACGCCATTTCTTTGAAAAACGTTTTTCAAAAAGAAAGAGAAGTTCTTCAGCAAGATCTGCTCAAAAGAGATATTAAAATAAAGAAGTATTAGGATGCTCAAAAAGTCAGTGAAAAAGTCAACACCCAAATTGGCAGAAGAGGTATAGGGTTCGATGATGTCGATCCCTACACTGGAAATAAAAGAAACAAATCTTTAGCAAACATCTTCTGCCCTGGAAAGTTTTTAAAACCAAGTCTTCCAAACCTTCTATCCACATTTAAGAGGCGAAAAACCTCTGAAGGACCACATCTGAGAAATCCTCTGCAGATGGCAAATGCATGGTATGAAAACAATGACTTGCCATCTACGCTCTCATCAAAGAGAAATTCGGGTCAAAAGAAATATTTGTCTCAAAAACAGATTGGAGTCTTTAGATTTGGTCATCCAGAGACACAAACTCAAATGGCTTTTGTATGCATGATGACTCCTGAAAAGGAATTGTCCTCTGAAGCACCAGAGTTTGTTCCAGCCTCTGTGGAAGAAAAACTTTTTAAAAGATTTCTGAAAAATGACTTGAAAAAGACCTATGAAAATCACTTTTTTAGCCATCTTGATCTTATCCCTTGAAGTAAAAGAAATCTTTGAGCAAGATCTTCTAAGCTGTCTAAGTGCTCCTAAAATAACTCCATGCTTTTCAAAAGATATAAATATTTCAGAGGACACCAATGGACAATGCAAGGCACTTACAGAAGGTCAGGCTCTCATTCACAGAGACTTTCTCGATTCAGACTCTTAGTCAGAATCAGAGTCCTCTGTCGATAATGAGACAAGTTCTGTGGAACTTGAGATAGTCCCATGTGGTTCAGAGAAAAGTAAACTTACCTCTGGCATTCTTAATAGAACAGTTCTTCCCAGAAGGAAAACCACAGGTATACCTATCTGTCCTGATTTCAAGGACATGTGCTTGCAAACAAAGACTTATCTTGAAATTGAAAAATCTAAAACTGAAAAGTACAAGATCTCTCATGTTTTAAAAGCTCCAAAACTATTAAAACCATTTCAAGAAAAAATCACTTGGCAACAGAAGGGTAAATGGCCCAAAATTGATAAACTTGATGCTTCTGTTGCAATGAAAGCAAGGAAAGAAGATCAAGGGAGAGTACAATCTCAGAGCCACTCAAGAGGAGTTTTTGAAAAAACTCAACCTAGATTAGACAAAGCTTTCTGTAAAAAGAAACCCAAATCTAAAATGGGTTGTAGTAAAATTTGCTTTGTACCCTCCTTTGACAATTTTAATGAAATTTTCAAGAAGTTTGCCTCTAATGTTCCTTATTGTAAATGTCTTGATCTTATGCATGCTTTAAATCAACATTTCTTGAGGCCCTCCTGTCTTATATCTCACCCAAATCCAATAATGCAAAATTCAAGGGTGAGAAGAGACAATCTGGTACCTCTGCCAATGAGGTTAAACCCAAAACCAAAGGTGCTAAGGCATCTTCAAAACCTCCTAACAAAAATGGACCCATTTGGCAATGGGTACCTAAAACTCTCTAATCTGTCCACAGAAGAAACAACATGTGCCCATCTGGTACCTAGACTCCGGGTGCTCAAGACACATGACTGGTGACAAAGGGTTGCTTTCCTCTTATAAAGAAAAACATGGAGGAGGATCTGTGACTTTTTGAGATAACAAGAAAGGTCAAATAAAAGTCTATGGAGTCATTGCCAAAGGAGACATCGATGTCAATAGAGTTGCCTATGTGGATGGCCTCAAGCACAACTTACTGAGTGTAAGTCAACTATGTGATAATGGACTCGATGTGATGTTCAAAAGACAGTATTGCTCTCTGTTGAAGGAAGATACCACCACAGAGCTTCTGCGAGCCAAAAGACGAGGTGATCTATACCTCATGGACTTCAAATCAACTAACAAAGAGGAAAAACTTTGCTTAGTCTCAAGTAAGAAGGAAGAAGCTTGGCTCTGGCACAACAGGTTCTGTCATCTAAACTTTCACACACTTGACAAACTTGTGAAACTAGACCTTGTAAGTGGACTACCAAGTATTAGATTCGACAAGGATCATCTATGCTCTGTTTGTGAAATGGGCAAACTTAAAAGGGATGCCCACAAAACTAAGTCAGACACATCTTGCACCAGACCTCTGCAGATGCTTCATGTTGACCTCTGTGGTCCTATATCTGTGCAGAGTCTTGGTGGCAAGAAGTACATTCTTGTACTCATAGATGAATTCTCTAGATATACTTGGGTTGAATTCGTTCGAAAGAAATCAGATGTTCCTGAAGTACTAATCAATCTTATCAAGAGAATACAAGTTCTTTATGATTGCAGGGTACAGAGAATCTGAAGTGATAATGGCACAGAGTTTAAGAATTCAACCATTGAAGCCTATCTTTCGACAGAAGGCATATCACAGAACTTCTCTGCTGCAAGGACTCCACAACAAAACGGTGTTATTGAACGAAAGAACAGAACACTAGTGGAAGCCGCAAGAACTATGCTCACTGCTTCGGGGCTCTCTATTTCTTTCTGGGCAGAAGCCATTTCAACCGCATGCTTCACCCAAAATCGATCTTTGATAGTGAAGAGGCATGCAAAAACACCATACCACTTACTACACCAGAGGAAGTCGAACATCAAGTACTTCCATGTCTTCGGCTGCAGATGTTTTGTGCTGAACGACAGAGAGCAGATAGGGAAATTCAGTCCCAAAGCCGATGAAGCCAAATTTGTTGGCTATTCATCAAACTCCAAGGCATACAGAGTCTGTGTACTCAAATCCAAACATATACTTGAAAGTATTAATGTTTCATTTGATGACTCTTTTCAGGTGACTTCTGAGCAAATCAGCTCAGGACTCAAACTTCAAGATGAAGATTATGGTAGTTCATCAAGAACAAATGATCTTCATCATCTATTTGAAGAGATGTTCAATGATGATGGACCCTCTGAAGGTGACCGCAGAGCCTCTGAAGCCGAACCCTCTGAGGACCAAACAAGTACTTCTCTGACTGGTCCTAGTGATGCTACACCCTCTTCCACTACTGTTGCAGTTGCAACTATCGAGGGGGAGAACTCAACGGACAATACGAATCAAGGCCCCAAGCTCAATCAAGATCATGGTCATCTTCAAAATAACTTTGAAGGGTCAACATCAGAACAATCAGAGAACTCTGATCAAGGCTCCGCAGAGCTCTCTACTTCAACTCATGGTGAACAACCAAGTCCTGTGGCAAGTACGAACGATCAATTTCCTTCAACAGAGAATGATCTACATCAATATGAACATGCTCCTGAGTTAGCCATAGAAGTTTCCAATGATCACCTGCCTCGCATGACAAAGTGGACCAAGAGTCACCCACAGAGCCAAATTATAGGTGACACATCTGAAAAGGTCCAAAATCGATCAAGTACTGCAAATTTTTGTTACTATACAAATTTTGTGAGTATCATCGAACCCAAAAAGATATCTGAAGCTCTTGAAGACCCAAACTGGGTAGAAGCTATGCAAGAGGAGCTTCTACAGTTTGAGAGAAACGAAGTATGGACCCTAGTGCCTCTGCCAAAAGGCATAACAGCTATAGGAACCAAATGGGTCTTCAGGAACAAGAAGGATGAAGATGGTGTGGTGGTCAGAAACAAAGCAAGACTGGTGGCCAAGGGATACTGTCAAGAAGAAGGCATTGACTATGAAGAAACCTTTGCTCCTGTGGCACGACTAGAATCTATAAGGATCTTTCTTGCTTTCGCAGCCCACAGAGGTTTCAAAGTATATCAAATGGACGTCAAGTCAGCCTTTCTGAATGGGCAGATTCAAGAAGAAGTATATGTCCAACAACCACCAGGGTTTGAGAACTCTAAGTACCCAAATCACGTCTACTTTTTGGACAAGGCTCTGTATGGACTGAAACAAGCTCCCAGAGCCTGGTACGACAGACTTTCAAACTTCCTCCTTGCCAATGGTTTCGAAAGAGGTACAACTGATACTACTTTATTTTATAAGAAGAGAAAAGGTGAGATTCTACTTGTACAGATCTATGTTGATGACATTATTTTTGGGTCTACAAATGATTTATACTGCAAAAAGTTTGAATCATTGATGAAAAGTGAGTTTGAGATGAGCATGATGGGAGAACTTACATTCTTCTTAGGATTGCAAGTCAAACAAACCACAGAGGGGATTTTCATAAATCAATCAAAATATGTCTCTGACATACTTGAAAAATATAAGCTTTCTGACTATTCACCAATGAAGACCCCTATGGCCACTGGATCCAAGCTTCATGCAGATCCAGAAGGCAAGTCTGTGGAGTGTAAACTCTACAGAGGTATGATAGGGTCTCTGTTGTACTTAACAGCAAGTCGACCCGATATAATGTTTGCCACATGCCTTTGTGCAAGATTTCAAGTTAACCCCAAAGAATCTCATCTATATGTTGTAAAGAGAATCTTCAGATACCTGAAAGGGACCAAAAATCTTGGGCTTTGGTATCCGGATAACTCTGGCTTTGATATTGTGGCCTATACAGATTCAGATTACGGAGGATGCAAGTTAGACAGAAAAAGTACCTCTGGGAGTTGTCAATTCCTTGGAGGGAAATTGATAAGTTGGACCTCGAAGAAGAAGAATTGTGTCTCAACCTCTATGGCCGAAGCGGAATACGTTGCCGCTTCCAGTTGTTGTTCACAAGTTCTGTGGATGAGAACCCAACTTAGAGACTATGGATTTGACATCGAGAAAATCCCCATCCTCTGCGACTCCAAAGGCGCCATTACGATCTCCGCCAATCCTGTGCAGCACTCCAAGACCAAGCATATCGATATCAGGTATCACTTTTTGAAACATCATGTGGAGCATGGGACAATAGAGATGTACTTTGTGCCCACAGATTACCAGCTTGTCGACCTTTTCACGAAGGCATTGGATGAGAAAAGATTCACTTTTCTAGTTGGCAAGATTGGTATGCTTAACATGAGTTGACCACAGAGCCTCTGTTGTACATATTTACCTTTCTTCAACTTATTCCTTGTTTGTAAATAGTTTTGAAAGTCCAAGAATCTACTAAATCGTAGAGAGAGAAAGTAGGAGTGCCAAATGTAACAGTATGTATTCAAAGTAATCTCCAAAGTTACAAAACAAAGGCAACAAGGGGACTTAAATACCCCTAGCCTTAACAATACAGATAAGCACTCTAAACACAGATAAGACTAAGGAAATAAATACAATGATTACTACAAAATCAGTCTTAACAATCTCCCCTTAGTAATCATTGGTGCTCTTCTCTTTGACGAAGATGATTTAAACCAAGCAGAACTTCCAAGCGTCTTAGAGTTGAGCGAAACATCAGCCTCTCACCAATTGTATTCAAAGTATTCTTGAGAAGTCTAATCTCATCATTATCAATTTGATACAAATTTCTTCTTGTCTCCAAAAATCTTCTTTGAGCATCCTTTAAACGCTGTTCCAACTGTAGCTTGATCACCTTGAATGTTCCATCAGAGTAATGGTTAATCTCTTCAAATCTGAGGAAGCATTTCTGACTAGAAGCATTCCTGTATATAAATCCATATGGATTCTGAAGAATAGTGAATAAGGAATAAGAGTCAATGTTCGGCAAGCTACGGTCAGGTCTTTGAAGATTTACCACTGGTTGAAAACTTTCAGCAGCCATTTGAAAATCAAAAACTCTGTAGAATCTGATTTGGCGCCAAATAAACCTTTTGATCACAAACAGTGCTTGGGAGATATCTTGAGTTCTATGATAAAGATCCCTGAAATGATTATAAAGAAACTCAATGTCATCAATAGATAGATCATTAAAGTATGCCTCCGAGAAAGTGTATAGCTTGCAATCTCTTCTTTCCACTTTAAAATCCGGATACCAGATATTGACAAACTTATTTATCGGGACGCTGATAACTCGGACAATCAGATGTGGAGAGGAAACAAGATTCTTTCCACGGTGCTGGCACTTGATGAACATTAAGTACTCATACTGATATTCATCTGACTCCTTTTCTACACCAAGAATTGCATGAATGTTGATCGGTTTTCTTCTAGAAACAAAAATATTACTCTGAGAGTCTTCTAGAAAAGCCAATCTTAGCCTTGAAGCCATGTGCCGTTGTTGCAAACTTCTTAGTCTTTGTTGGCTAGTCAATGTTGGTCCTTCTTCTAAGATAGTTGGTGGAATCACAGGATCAGAAGAAGGAACATCAGCTTGAGCTCTGGACGACTGACCAACTTCAAATGTACCTGAAGGAGCAGTGGTAGTCGGAGCTGTATCAGCAGCAGGAATAGAAGTAGATGGAGCAGCTTCAGGAATATCTTCTTGAGAAGGAAGATCTCTGTACAGCAAGTCTGCAATTTCTTCATCTTTTGCATCCATGAAAATAGAATCATCTTCAGTGTCAGATATCACAACTATATCTTCATACTCTTCTTCTTTAACCTTGCAAAACTTCTCGTATCTGATGTTATCATCATCGTCTGAGTTGATCTCAATGAAGTTTGCAAAGAAGGATCTCATGTCATTTGCAATCTCAGAATCATCCAGTACCACTGACTTTGGTGCAGAATCTGGATCTTTATATACAACAATTTGCATGTTGTTCTCAATATTCTGTTCATAAATGTTCAACATATTAGGCATTGCAGACAAGTCAACACTTTCTAACATAATGTGTACGAGATCTTCAACATTACAATCATGGACATTGTCAGTACTCTTTTCTTTGTCAGCCACTTTTTCTTGTGTTTGATCATCTCTGACTGACGAACCCTCCACCCTTTGTCTCTTAGCCATCTCCCCCTCATGACCTTGAGGATCTGGATCATCCTGGTCATGTCGTCGTTTAAGAGACGGACCTGCTTCAGTTCTGCAGTTCAGGTCATGACGATCAAATCGGTCAAATAAGGCAGTGAGAGCTTGAGTCATGAGAGATAGGGCTTCCTTGATGTCTGAAAAATTCGTCCGAGATTCAATATGAAAGGAAGTGAATTCCGTGTATAGCGCAGACACCCTGTCAGGAGCAGAGGTGGAAGTAGAAGCTGGAGTTGGAGTCAGAGTTGGATTTGGTTGAAAAGTTTGTAAGAGAGAGATCAAATCTTTATCTTGTTGGTCTAGCGGCGACATAGACAAAAGACGAGCATAAAGCATGTCCGACAACTCTGAGATAGGAAGATCTGAGACTGGAATGCTCGATGAAACTGGAGGAAAAGTTGTCATAGAAGGAACCGAAGAAGATAATCCAACTGACTGCATAAACGGTGGAGGAAGTGGAATAGATACTATTGCAGGAGCAGTGGAAGTGACAGCAGAAGACGGTTCTCGGATAACTACCCCAGATGGGCGTCTGAAAGGGATCTCCGGAGGAATCATTGAAGTCTCAATCTCTTGCATCTTACCCTTGAAAAGAGTCTTTAATTTCTGAACTTGTGCCTCTTTCTCAGCATCAAAATGATCAGTCATTTGACGAATGATGTCATTCAAAGTCGTAAACTTTGAAGTTGATTCTCGAGCTTGAACCAAGGAAGGCTCAACAACTGAAGTGATAATAACATAAGAATGAATAGCCGAGAGAGAAGTTGCTGGACCTTGACTCTGCAACTGAGCTGTAGCACTAGCAAAGGCTAAGTCTAACTCGTCAACCTGAAAATCAGTAATTGCAGGATTGATCGATACAGACTCATCTTCTGACACAACATCTTCTGAAACATTCACTACTGGTTCCTTGAACTGCCTTGCATAGATAAGAAGACTAGGCTGATCACCGTCATTTCCATCATTATCTTCATCATCATCATTACCAACATCTTCATCTCTATCTCCTTCTTTATCTCCATCAGAAACATCATCAGTGTTAGCAACATCATCATGAACAATATTATCATGTTCAGTATCAATAACTTCAAGAACATCATCTATTTGTTGATCTGCAACATCTATTTCGACCTCTTGTTCGGCAACAACTACTTCAACCTCTTGATCATCATGAAAGGATGCAGCTCGTTCATCATGAGATGGTTCATCTTGGTCAGCTTCCACAAAATCATTCTCCATGCAGTACTAAACAACACTATCATCAGTCATATCAACATAGTTTGTGATTAGAGCATAAGGAATGGTCATGGAATAGTTGAATGACTGCTTTGGTTTCTGAATATATGTCATTTCAGTATCCGGAACCTGAGGCCAAGACAACCGACGAGGGATAGCAGGATTGCTTCTGAGCATACTACGAATGATGAGCTTTATATATCTGATAAAGGGAATGAACTTGCGCTTCTTATGAGTAAGCTTGTCTTGCACCCTCTCCAAAAGTTCGGTCCAGAAAATATACGTATAGTCGACATGCAAGTCATAAACGACTGCATGGAACAACCGGAGATAATGCAGACTTGCATTGTCCGTGCCAGAGTGTTTCGATGTAAGGCACCTGTTGAGGACTCAGAACAATGCATACCACACTGGAGGAAGATTTGATTTATCAAAATCACTTACTCTATTTAACGCACCAAGATATCCCAGATTACGAATTCCTTCGAGAACATCCAATTCAGAAGGGAAGCTGTCGTAAGATGTACGCCCTGGTCTGGATTTTGGCTCAGGAAGCTCCAGAATGAGACGTAGACGCTTGTAAGATAGAAACGAGTCAAACTGGTCAATCTGCAGATCAAAACGATGTGGACGAACGGACTCATTCTTTGTAATCGAATGCCATGCTTGCTGAAGATACACTTCAGGAACATCAGCACACGAAGTGAGAGCCCTAGCAAGCGGATGTCCTTTGAGAATTGCGCGGATCACCAGATGTATCTTTATCTTATCAAAGTCGATGTAGTAGTTGTTTGGCTTGTAGGGAAGCATGTACATCATGATTGGGAAAACATCGTTTGGAGTTCGGCGTGACACAGACAAATTCGCCCCAACAGAAGGAAGAGGCGGCATAGGCATCTCATGTGAAGCACGATCAGAAGGATCATCGAGAATAACATTCTCGTCTTGAATAACAGGATCAGTGTGGGTTTGAGAAGCCATTGAATAACCTGGAAAATCATAAACGAAGAAAAATTAGACAAGGTAAGAAAACACAAAAATGAAAAAAACTTCTAAGTCTGGTTTGCGTGACAGGTGAGAAACGCAAATCTAGGTTTGCGCGATGAACTAGAGACGCAAAACAAAGTTTGCATGACAAGCATGAGACGCAAACTGAAGTTTGCGTATTCAGTTCATAACGCAAAACAAGGTTTGCGTGAAACACTTGTGAAGAAAACTAGACCTGAAAAACATTTCATTAACAGACAAAACCACAAAGGTTTGCGTGACACATAGGTGACGCAAAGTAAACTTTGCGTGACCAACAGGTAACACAAAGTAGACTTTGCGCGACCAACACGTTACGCAAACTATACTTCAAACAACACAACATACGAGGTTTGCGTTTCTAAAAGATAACACAAAGTCAGGTTTGCGTGAGAAACAAATAACGCAAACTGAAGTTTTCGTGACAACCAGGTCACGCAAACTTAAGTTTGCTTGATCAATAGGTAACGAAAACTTAGTTTTGCATGACCAACAGGTAACGCAAACTTAGGTTTGCGTGACCTATGAATAACGCAAAGAAGACTTGTATTATCTCAGAAAAACGCAAAACCCTAGAACACAACGGTTTTCGCGAGTTCATCTTTAATATTTCAAAAATCGGTTTAAAACTGAAATTGATGAAGCAGAAAACAAATATAAACATTTAAAAACAAATTTCGAGCAAAGAAACTACTGAATAAAATCAATTTTCAACCCAAAATCGAGAAAATCTTCAAATTACAAAGATGAACAGTCGCGATACGATAAACTCAAAAACGAAGCAACAAATCAACAAAATAGAGACTAAGAACACATACCTGAGGTTCGAAATTAGTTGCTAAGACAAACCCAACAACCAATTTGAGCAATGATAATCGATCTGATGAAGGATACGATGAACAGATGGAAATAAATGGCACAGTAAGAAATCGAACATGGAATCAAAATCAAAATTAGAACAATGCTAAACTAAACATACTACAAATCAAATACCAAAATAAGATGGAACACATACCTGAACGATGAACAAGATTGAAAGAAAAGAAACTGAAATCGGCTCACAGAGATAGAGAGGGAAGATGAACAGTGAAAGAAGGTTTCAAAAGAGAAAGAGAGCGAGAAAAGTAAAATAGGAACAATACTTGAGCTATTTATACTAAAAAAAATAACACTAAAAAAATATAACATTCTAAAAAAAATACTACTAAGATGACATAAAAAAAATGAAATGTTACCTGCAAGCTATTTTTACTCCCCCTACAAAAATGCACAAAATTTAACATATCAGTATAGCATTTGTATAGACATATCAGAAATACTTACCTGATGAATTTCTAATCTGATCTTTAAGAATTTTATCAGCTATATTTCTGACGACTTTATTCACTCCCCCTTAAAAACAAAATGTTGACAAATTTGCAGTCAGATGTTCTCTCCCACTCGAAGAATGCACAGACCAATTTACAAAAAAAAAATATGGATACACAAACATTAAGACATCAGTGTAAAAAGAAAATTGCACTGAATATAAATTTTTAAACAACTAAACATATAAAATTTTAAACACTAAACAAATTAAATTCTACTCAGTAAAATATCACAAATTTATCAATCAGTTGAAATCAAGCGTGTGTTGTTGGATACAAATACAAGTTTCATTGCATATCAAGTTAAGACATGTTCAGTTTCAAAAACTTCCAGCTATCTATTCAGTGTGCTTGCATGCGAACTTCGATTAGCTTCAAGAAAAATGCAATTCTAAAAATATAATAGAGACCTTTGCATGTACTCACACTAAGCCATCAAGAATTAAGACTTTCACAAATTTACAAGTTTATCGCAACTCAAACATATCACCAAGTATCATGAGATGTGTGCTCATAGGCATATTTTAGCATTGTGCACATTGGCATCTTCACATGAGTGTGCTCTTTGGCATCTTTTAAGCTTGTGCACTTTGGCAACTTTTAATCAAGAAGTTTGGTAAGTAAAGAACATGCCGTAAACGTAACTTTCTATCTGACCCTATTGCAGGATTTGGGTCAGCCGCTCCCAGACCAGATGGCCTTAGGGGACTAGGTGTCAAGCACCCCTTGGAATTTACTCTCCCAGATCAAAAAGGCTACATCGACACATCCTAAACCCATTCATACCAGTAGAACATGACTTTCGATCTAGTTCTATAGAAGGATTTGGGTTCGATCACTCCCAGACCAATTGACCTTAGGGGACCAGATGACAAGCATCCCATGAAACTTACTTTCCCAAAACAGAAAGGTCACAGGTACAAACTTTTAAACTTAAAGATATCTGTATTTTATATATAGAATTATTCATCTCAATCACTCAGTTCTACATCTAAGTGCTTAGCCCATATTTTCATTACGATCCATAATTCAGACTTTTTAGGATTTCCAAGCATTGTAAACTATAAATATCCCGAATTACATATCTTTAAAGCATTTTCAAAAGCTTCAAACATGTTGTTGACTTTTCGACTTTTGTAAGACTTGAAAGTTGAACATATAAAACTTCAATATAAACAAACAACTTGAAAAAGATCCTAGACACACATTTTATTCAAAAGAAAGAAAATCTGTAAAACTTTACTTTATAGAATAAAATTTGTAAAGATTTAAACTTTTAAATTTAACATGCCGAGTTTGGAAAGCAAAAAATTACAACGTTTTTCATCTAAAGCTTTTGTAAAGATATCAGCAAGTTGATATTCAGTTGGTACAAAATATAATTCAATAGTACCTTCTTCCACATGATGCTTTATGAAATGGTACCGCATATCTATGTGTTTGGTCTTTGTGTGCTGGACCGAATTTACTGATATCGCAATCGCGGATTTGCTGTCACAATAGATAGGAACGGTTTTGTACAGCATCCCGTAATCACGAAGTTGTGTCTTCATCCAAAGCACTTGAGCGCAACAACTAGCTGCGACGACGTATTCTGCCTCTGCAGTTGAGATAGAAACACAGTTCTGCTTCTTCGACACCCAGCTTATCAGTCTATCCCCCAGGAATTGAAGGTGACCTGATGTGCTTTTCCGGTCTAACTGATTTCCACCAAAATCTGCATCAGAATAAGCAGTTAGTTTATAATCAGAACTCTTAGGATACCACAAACCTAAGTATGGAGTTCCTTTGATGTATCGAAATATACGCTTGATTGCCAACAGATGCAATTCCTTTGGTTTGGCTTGAAATCTGGCACATAAGCAAGTGGAGAACATTATGTCTGGTCGACTTGCCAACATTAAGTCTTGACGTCCACAACTTTTCCATCTGGATCTAATCCAATTTTGGCACCATGAGCCATAGGCGTACCGATTGAAGAGGATTTGTCCATCTTGAATTTCTTCAAAATGTCAAACACGTACTTCGACTGGTTGATAAAAATTCCATCTGGAAGTTGCTTCACTTGTAAGCCGAGGAAGAAATTAATTTCTCCCATCATGCTCATCTGAAATCTGGAGGTCATAAGATCAGAAAACCAAGTACATAATGATTGATTAGTCGTACCAAAAATAATATCATCTACGTAAATTTAAACTAAGCAGATATCCAAGTTAGAACGATATATAAAAAGAGTAGTATCGATAGATCCTTTGGTAAACCCAGATTTGATCAAGAAGGCTGACAACTCATCATACCACGCCCTTGGTGCTTGTTTCAGACCATAAAATGCTTTATCGAGAAAATAGACATGATCAGGATGTTCTTTGTCAACAAACCCTTCTGGTTGAGAAACGTAGAATTCTTCTTTCAGTTTCCCGTTCAGAAAGGCTGTTTTCACATCCATCTGATATACTGTAAAGTTCCGATAAGCAGCGAAAGCCAGAAACATACGGGTAGCTTCTAGTCGAGCGACCGATGCGAAAGTTTCATCATAGTCAATTCCTTCTTCTTGTCGATACCCCTTGGCTACCAATCTAGCTTTGTTATGAATGACGATACCATCTTTGTCTTTCTTGTTCTTGAATATCCACTTTGTGCCAATAATGCTCTTTCCTTTTGGCCGTGGTACAAGTCTCCAAACTTTTAGCACGTCAAATTGATTGAGCTCTTCTTGCATTGCTATAATCCAATCCGGATCCTCCAACGCTTCAGATACTTTGGTTGGTTCAATCTTTCTTAGAAAGCAAGTGAAAAGACATTCGTTGGGAGTAGCCATCTTGGAACGTGTAGACACACTTGCTTGAGGATCACCAATAATTTGATGAATAGGATGAGATCTTGTCCATTTGGTGGTATGAGGGAGAGGATCAATACTTTCTTGTACAACTTCTAATTTTTTAGAAGGAGGTTCAAAAACTTCTATGTCAGAAGAAGAAACATCAACAGTTTCAACTGGAGGAGGAGGTAGTTCAACAACTTCAGAATCAGACTCTGGAAGTGTTGGTTGAACAGTAGCAGTTTGTTCTTCATCCTGAAGTTGTTCTTCTTGAACAGGTTGTTCTTGAACAAATTCTTCTTGAATAGGTTGTTCTTGAACAAATTCTTCTTGAATAGGCTCAGTTTCTGATTGTAAGAGATCAGGTTCAGAAATATGTTGTTCAGAAATACTGTTTTGAATAACAGGAGGTACTGGAACAACATCAGTGTCAGAGATAGATGCAACGGAATTGGAAGTAGATGCGCTTACAGTATCCTGATTCAAAACATTTGAAACATTAGCAGTATCAGATTTGGGAACATCATCATAAAAATTCTCAAAAAGAAAATCAAGATCAGAAAGATTAAGTAAGGAAGAAGAAGAATCCTCATTTGACGATTGTATTGCAGGTTCTGAACTGACTTGTTCAGAAGCTAAATTCCCTGTAAGTGCGGGTTCTGAGCTTGATTGACCAGAAACCAAATTTGTAGCTTTGTCAAATTTTACATTGACACTCTCTATCACTTTTCTTGCGGAAGTAAGAAAGACTCTATAAGCCGCAGAATTAGAAGAATAGCCCAAAAATACACCCTCATCTGCCTTTGGACTAAACTTGTTGAGATTGTCTCTGTCATTCAGAACATAACATTTACACACAAATGACTTGAATTATTTAACATTCGGTTTGATACCGTTCATAAGCTCATATGGTATTTTGTTGAATCGGCGATGCAGAATTGATCTGTTCTGAGTATGACAAGCAGTTGAGACAGCTTCAGCCCAATGAGACAAAGGAAGACCAGAATAAGCAAGCATTGATCTGGCAGCCTCGACAAGCGTTTTGTTTCTTCATTCAACAACCCCATTCTGTTGCGGTGTTCGGGCAGCAGAAAACTGTTGTTGAATTCCTTGATCCTCATAGAAAGCTTGAAGAGTGTTGTTTTTGAATTCAATACCATTGTCTGATCTGACAACTTTGACTGCTTTTTGCTTGTTGGTCTGAATTGTTTTGATGAGGTTGATGAGAATGTCAGGATTTTCATCTTTAGACTTGAGAAACTTAACCCATGTATACTGTGAGTAATCATCAACAACCACCAAGACATATCTTTTCTTTCCGATACTCTTTGTCTTCATCGGTCCACATAAATCAACATGAAGTAAATCAAGAATGTCCGAAGTGCAGGGTTCAGCCTTTGGATTATGAGGAGCTTTCTTCATCTTTCCTTTCTCACAATCTTGACAGAGGTGGTCTTTCTAAAAATGAAGTACTGGGAGACCTCTCACTAAATCAGTCTTGACAAGGCCATCCATGTATTTAAAGTTGAGATGAGCTAGTCGTCGGTGCCAAATCCAACTTTCATGAACTGAAGCTTTAGATAGCAAACAGATGTCTGATGGGATTTTAACCTTGGAAAGATCAATGGTATACAAATTGGATCTTCTCTTTCCAACTAGTAAATCCCTGCCACTATCATTCTTTACAGCAACTCTTTTAGATTTGAAGCTGACTTCAAGACCTTTATCACAGAACTGACCGATGCTGAATAAGTTGTGGCTTAGACCTTCGACGTAGCTGACTCTCTTGATAGTTATATTACCTTGAACAAGATCACCATAACCTAGAATAGGAGCAGTCTCGCAGTTTCCAAACTTAACACAACCGCAACATTTTTCTTTAAAATTGGAAAGTTGAGATTTATTGCCCGTCATGTGTTTGGAACACCCCGAATCCAGATACCATAAATGACTAAGCTGCACACACAGAAACTACACAGATTCAGGTACCCATATGCTTATGGGTCCCTTCTTGTTAGATTTGTGTCTTTTATTTTTTGAACATTTATTTTTAGAAATCACATGAATGCAATCATCAATAGAGGAAGAAACATAATCATCAGAATCAGAACTAGAAGAAGAATATGAGACATTCTTTGCAATGTGAATCATTTGCGGAATTGAATATTTTGTATGTTTATTACAAAAGGCAAATGTATCAGTATGACAAAGATTCTCTACACATTTATCCTCTAACAGTTCAGATTCTATTGATTTCTGTTTAACCCTCCATATCAGCTTAGTTGACCTCTTCACAGTCCGATCTGAAATAGAAAAATCAGAAGAATTAGAATTTCCAGACAAGACATTATCTTGTTTCCTTGGCTTCTCTGATCTTCTTCTTTTATGCTTTGGTTTATAATACTGATCATTTAGCATAAAAGAATCATCAACAATTGAATTAGAAGAAGAAATTTTATCTAAAAAATCAGACTGAGATCTTTCAGAAAAACACAAGTCTGGAAGAAGTTTGCGCGACCAATGGTTGGCGCAAATGCTCACTTTTCTTAACATTTTGAGTATTTTCCTTGGAATCGACAAAAAATCCAAAAGTAATTTTGTCTTCAAAACTTGTTTTCATTATAAAAAGAAATAAATCGTTTTCTAAATCAGTTTGAAGACATTGTTCTTCCAATTTATCTTCAAGATCAACTATTTTACCCTCTAACACTAATGGGGGAATATATCTCCTAGAATCATAAGAAACGGGAGATACATTTTCCTTATTAGTATTGTTGGCATATATATCAACAAAATCAGTTGATAATGAAGATTTATTGGAAGAATTGACATTTAAAACATTTTTGGATTTTCTGGACTTCTTTGATTGCTCAGGAAAGTACTTAGCATTTTCACTGGTATAAACAAATGGCATTTCCATTTTCTTGTTGTTCATTCTTTTCTGATTTTCAATTTCTATCTCTTGCTTTGCATTCATCCACTCAATTTTAAATTGAGGAGCATAATGTGCAAGACTTAGATAATCAAAATTATACAAAGTGGGGGTTTTTGCGATAACATTGTTTAAACAATGTGGATTTTCAAAACCAAGTCCACATCTTTCTTTTATTGCCTCTTCACTCCTTGGTTTATTCATACAAATGGTCTGCTCAGTTTGTTCTCTTTTATATAATTTTCCTTCTAAAACAATTATTTTATCAGAAAGATTTTGATTTAAAGTAGACAATTCAGTCAAAGAATCACGATAATATTTGAATTTTCTAACTCATTCAATTTCTTTTGAAACTTCTCTTTTGTATCTATTAAAATAGATTTTTCATCTTTTAGAGAAATTTGCAACTTTTCAATCAAAACAGACTTTTCTTGATTATCATGCTTTTCAGATGTGAACTTTGAACGTAAATCATGTAAAGCATTGATAATAACGTTCATTTGAGATGATATAAAATTGTAATCAAACTCAGAAGGTACCTCAGATTCATCAGTTGAAGTATCCTCTTCTTCATCATCACTCTTGTCATCTCCAATGAAGCACATAGCTGCTGTCTCCTCGTTCTCAGCTTCATTATCAGAATGGTCAAGCCAATATTCTTCCTCAGCCAGAAGAATAGTTCCATTCTCTCTTTTCTCTGCCAGTTCTAACTTCTTCCTGTAGAAAGCAAAATCTTTGATCACTTTCACACGACACTCTTTAGCTATGTGTCCCGGTTTCCCACAATTAAAGCAGTTCATCATCTTCTTTTCTTCCTTTTTTGGTTCAACTACTTTAGCAGACTCATATTTTGGAACATATGGCTTTGATGGAACACCGGGTTCCACCTTCTTTGAACCGGAAGTGAAGAGAAGGTTGTTTGATCCAGATCTGTGTTGGAACTTCTTGTGATAATGTTGAGAGAGAAGGATCATGGTTTTTTCTAGAGCCTCGCCATCATATTCAGTTGAACCATCATATGCACTCTTTGACAAAGCTTGTTAAACCAGCTGACTTGCTAGAAGAGCAATCGGATCCACAATCTTTGGCTTATTCTTCTTATCAATCTTTGCTTTCTTTTCCAGAACCATATTCTCATCAGTCATCAGAATTTCATACAGTTCCTGAATTGGCATTGTTGAAATCCTGACATCATTTCTCATTCGATGACATGATTTACTCCATTCCGGTTGAAGAGCATTCAGAAACTTCAGATTGACTTCTAATTCTGTCTTTTTCACCTTTATCTTGTACAGATCATTTATTACCGCCCAAAATCTATCAAATACACTTTTCAGACTTTCTCCATCTTTCGCCTTAAATTCCTCAAAATTGTTCATGTATCTGGTCTGACGAAGTTGAGTAGCCACAGTTGATCCAAGCATTATCTTTTCCAATTGAGTCCACATGAGCATCAAACTCTGCTTGAAACAGTCAATTCTGTTGTAGATTGAATTGGGTAGAGCAAGAATCATATTTGACTTTGCTTAACTATCAGCTTGATATCTTAAGAGCTCGTCCGCATCATATTCTCTTATAGACTTTTCAACTCTTGTAGCCCGAGTAGTTGCAATAGCTGGTATTTCTTTCATAAGCCTCTCCATAGGACCCTCAGTCAGAGACTTCATCATATTGTCACCATTTGGTTGTCTCTCTATGAAGTTGATAAATCTGTCCTGCCATTGCTCAAATTCATTCTCATTTATCAGAACTGGAGGAAGGGCATCAGATCCCAAAGACATCATTATGTCGTTCTTGTAAATCTGAGCTTGTAGAGACATCTTGAAAAAATCAGAAAGTCAGAAAATATACTAAGTCTGAAACACAGGTAGACTTGCGTGAGCAGTGAAAGACGCCAACGAGATTTGCGTGAGCCGAGTAAGACACAAAATGAACTTTGCGTGAGGCGTTGAAGACGCAAACCAAGCTTTTCTTGACCAGTTGAAGACGCAAACTAAACTTTGCGTGATGCGAAGAAGATGCAAACTGAGCTTTGTGTTAGAAGCTTGTGACACAAACAGAACTTCTCGTGAGCTGAGGAATACGCAAAGTAGCTTTGCATGAGCTGAATGAGACGCAAACTATACTTTGCTTGACGTATGGGAGACGCAAAGTTTACTTTGCGTGATGAACACAAAGCGAAAAGTTGAAATTCTCGTGAAAACACCCTGAAGACGCAGATGCACTGGATGAACTCGCGCAAACAAGATGAACTCGCACAAACCTGAGATGAACTAGCGCAAAGTTCAGATCTGGCGCAAACCTCTGAAAAACAAGAAAAACTTGCAAAACACGATTATATCCATGAAATTAATGAAACAAAAACACACAAAAATGAACGAAAACAGGTTTCTAACACTTTTCAATCAACAAAATCGATTAAACACCACAAAATCGATATTTCGAGAATGTAACAGTACGCTCAAAACGAGTTTTCAGAAAATCACTAAATCTCAAAATCGATGATCAAAACATGGTTTTCTTGCAAAATTATATGAATCAACACTGTTCAACAATTAAAAACGAGTCCAAATAACCAATTTGCAACACAATTCGTCCTAAAATCAGTCCAAATTTGATGAAAAAGCAAAAAAAATGAGATTTTCTTGAAAGAATCAAGAAAATCGATCAAGTTTTCTGCTTTAATCCACAAATTCAGAAACTAAATCGAATTCTCTCAATCCTCTCAGATTCAGATCAGCTCTGATACCAATTGAAAGTCCAAGAATCTACTAAATCGTACAGAGAGAAAGTAGAGAGAGAAAGTAGGAGCGCCAAATGTAACAGTATGTATTCAAAGTAATCTCCAAAGTTACAAAACAAAGGCAACAAGGGGACTTAAATACCCCTAGCCTTAACAATACAGATAAACACTCTAAACACAGATAAAACTAAGGAAATAAATACAATGATTACTATAAAATCAGTCTTAACAAGTTTCTTAAGCTTTCTTTATTATTTTTTTTAATCTATGTCTTGTACAAGTCTCATCTTTATATGATCCAAGCATAGTTGAATGGGGAGCAGACCGAACCAACAAAGACCGATCTTGACTATTCCAGGGGGAGCAAGACAGTTCTGGTATCCAAGGGGAGCAAGATAGTTCTGTGCGACATAGACTACAGAGTGAGGTTAGTCCATCTGAACCAAGGGTCAAAACTCTTTCTCGAGCAGTATGCCCTCAGAAAGATCCCACTTTGTAGCTAGTTTTCTGTCTAAACTTTGAAATGATCAAAACTTTGAAAATCTTTCCTTAAAAGGAAATTTTTGGTCTCAGAACCTCTGAGGTCGACCACAGAGCCTCTGCAATCTATCATAGAGCCTCTGCTCCTCAAAACTGAGGATATTTGACCAATGCTCTCTAAAAGGAACTCGATCATTTCAACGCACTTTCCTTCCTCTTAAAATGCTCTTTTGATCAAAACCTTTCCTATGACCTCAGAAGCCTCTTATCCACAGAGCTTCTGTCATTCCCATCTCTTGAGAAATTATTCAGGTCATTTACTGCGGGTTATTTTTTGAAAATCACTGTCAAAAGGGTATAGCAAATGCCACGCGTGTGAGAATAGGGGGAGACGCACGTCGTAGATTGTGCACCGCCATTATCTGACGTGGCAATATTTGATTGGTTCGTATCTGTACCGTTGTTTTTCAGAAACGGCCTCTTATCCGTTACCACTCATTTCGGATTTCAAATTTTATTTTTTACCGCTTAATCTTTTTACCCTCTCTCTGTATATATAAACCCCTCTCATACCCTACATCTTCTTTTTACCTACAAATTTTTTCTCTCAAGAATTCATTTGCAAAGAATCTCCCTTCTTCATCTCTTTCCATGGCATCTCAATCCGCTTCTTCCAAGAACTCCAAGGGTTCTTCTACATCGAACAACTCAATGCCTTCTGAGGCCAAAAGGGTCGATTCCCATTCTGTTGAACAAGAACATGTCCTCACAAGCAGAATGCTCTCCTTCACACACCATGATTATCACTCCAAACAACTAATCCTCAAGCCTAACAATAATTATGTCGTCTTGGAACCCAAGGGATACCCCGAGGAAGCTACTCCTTTACTTCAAATCCTGAAAAACCAAATCCTCACCAAAGCCCTAACCCTAAAAAGAACTGATATCCCAGAAACTTACATTCAACAATTCTGGTTGAGTGCTAAGCATGAAAAACTAGACCATTATGGCTACTGTGTCATGGGTTATGCCACTCATCCCTCCACTGCTAAAATACTGGACCTCGGCATAAACCGTAGAAGAGTCTCAGAGGTATTCGGACTTCCTACCAAGACCCAATTGAACCTGACAAAATTCTCTGACGAGCCCTCAGATGATGAAATTCTAGAGTTTCTCAGGTTCATAGGGTACGCTGCACCAATTTCCAAGAGAACTGATTTCAGACGCCAGAACCTTCCACCTCTGTGGAATATTCTCTTCTCGATTCTCAATCGCTGCTTGACTTGCAAAGTAGGAAGTCCTGACCAATCTAGCCATACCATACTTGCAATAATGTATGGCATGTACTATGATTTGCCATTGGACTATGCAACACTTATTTTCAGGGAGATCAGAAACGCGGTCATAGCTAAACAAGAGGACCAAGCTCTAGGCACATAACCCAAAAATCTCGTGTTCAACAGGTTCTTTGCAGTTCTGTTAGGAGATGCTCTGATAGGAGAAGGGAAGTTACCTTCAGAAGGTTAAATTATCAAAGTCTACGACATGAAGTCACACAATCCAACCGTACTAAAGACTGTATATCCTGGAGCAAGACCTCTGCCAGCCCGTATTCTAGCTTACCTGGGTAGTGAAGATGCGGTTAGGACTTACATTCGTGGGCACAGGATTCCTGCACCGAGTCCTGCAACACCCCACGTGTAGGATTCCAAGTGGGAGACATAGTTGTTCACCTTAGGACAGAAGTGGGTGAGGGATCTGGAGTAGATATAGCAGATGAAACCCACATTGGGACAGAGGTTATGGTTTCCGAGAGTGGGATGGGGGAAAAGAAGCTCAAAAAGAAAAGGAAACCCAAGAAGAGAGTCACGGAAGAAGAGGCTCCAAAATCACCCTCAGAGGTTGCCAAGCCAAAAAAGAAGGCTAAGAAGTTAACCAAAGTAGCAACCTCTGATCATGCCATTACACCAGAAGTGAAGGAACCTGCAGAATCAGAACAACCTCTGCAGAGGAGAAGGAGAAAAGCCCACATCATTGAAAGCTCTGAAGATAGACTCCCTAGTCCTCTCCATGTCGCAATGGACATAGCTAAGGAGGTACAGAAGCTGCACTCTGTGGACTTAGATAAAACAACAGACGTTGAGATGCAGGACATTACAGGGCTTTCAAGCTATGGTGATGAGGGTGTGAAAATCTCGGAGAAGAAGATAGAAGAAAAAGATGCCAAAGGCACATAACCTGAACCAACTCCCCGTGCAACCCATGTTACTACCCCTGCAGTTCTAATGCAGAAGGGTATTGAAGAAGGACCGCACAGTCCGAACCCAGCCCTAACCAACTGGACAGAGGATATTCCTTCATCCTCTGTGCCATTTCTATCTGGGGAACCAAAATCCACCCCATCCTCTTAACAGGATGTTGGTGCTGACATAAGTGTTCATTCGCCCAAGGACACGACACATACGCACGCAGAAGCATTCGTTGCCTCTGCCACACACAAGAGTGGCCCCCAAACCACCTCAGAGTTGGTGGTGCAAGAACACATTGATTATGTGGTTCTAGAACAACTACATGATTCATTCAAAAAGGATATTGAAGGAGTCTCTGAACCCTCCTCCAAGAAACTTCTTGACAGAACTTCCATAGATGCTTTTTCTGTGGAACATCGAGGATTGGAAGGAAATCCTCCAGAGCTTAACCTAATCACAGGCTCTGAAGGTGCCAAAGACTCGTTGGCTAAATCTGGAACATGTGTTGTTCCAGAGGTCACCTCTGACATCTTTGTCACAAAGGGCGAGTTTAAAGCCTTTGCTGACATGGTGTTCCAAAAACTCGACGAGTTGAAAAGCTCTGTCGCAATGGATTCTCAAGCCAACTCTCAAGTCCTTGAAGAGTCTCTCAAAGCCAATACAGACGCTCTGAAAGCTCTTCATCAAACTTCACTGCAACATACAACAGATATCAAGAAGCTGACAGAGCACCCTGTAACCAGAACGGACATTCGGGATTCTGAACGCTTAATCAACATTCAAACTGATGCAATTAAGACCCTAGGGGATATCTGCATGAATGAAATGGGCACTTTTGCGACCAAGACCATTCAATTAGGGGTGGATGACCTGACCAAGCTTCGAGATGAGATCAAGGATATAACTCGCAGTGTTATAGTCCCATTCCAACCACAGGTGTCCACTTCTACACCCCCACCTTCAACCTCTGCGAATGACCTCTCTGCCTTTGCAACAAAGACCGACTTAGAAACAATGGGGAGAATGGTTCTAAGTAACCTCAACCTCATTGCATCTGACATCTCTTAGCAAGGCAAGCAGGTGGCAGAAGATCTGAAGAAGATTGTAGCCACGATTAGGTTCAAATCTAATCTGGAAGTCAACAAACTGTCGTTGGTTACAGAGGATGTTCTCAAGAAGATCTCTTGACATGTTGACGAGCATCTCTGCAAGAGAAGAAAGAGGAAGGCACCTGCGACTTGCCAGGCAGAGGCATCGCAGAAGAGGGATCACCATGATAATTAGGATCCAGATGCCTCTAGCTCTGGACATCATGAGGGGGAGAAGGCTTCAGCAACAAAAAGTTCTGCAACTGTTATCACTGCCACTCCTCTGAGAGCCCTACCTTTACAAAGATCATCCTCAGAGGTATGCAAAATGCAAAACCTCAAGTCATGTACCTCTGAGGACCCAAAACCGATTGCTCTATTTGTCCAAGGCACAACCTCTGTAGTGTCACAGAAGGGTAAGGTGAGTGTTGGCTCTGAACACATTGCAGAAGGGCTCACAAAGTTCGTAGAACCTTCAATCCCTGAACTTATGCCCACTGCACCCATGCCTGTTGTACAATTTCAGAGCCTTGATCCCGTAAACACAGAAGATACATTAGAGACCCCTTTACAGAACAAAGAACAGAAAGCCTCTGAACCCGACAAAAAGAAGCCCTCAGAACAGAAACAACAAGAGGATAGGGTGAAAGAGATCGTTCAATCGATGGATGCCATGAGAACTCCAATCCCAAGGCCTCCACCAAAAGAACTTACGTTCCAAGAGAACATACACACCTATCTCTACAGCGCAGAGCCCAAGGCCGTCTTCTTAGCACCAAATTTGCATCCCCTAATCAAAGAAGACATCAAAAGACGTTTCGAGCAAACCTATTTGGTGAGTTTCTCAACCCACATATTATCTTAATTGTTATTATTTGCTTAAATGTGATTTGTAGGTACATTGGGTCTTGACCTAAAATTAAGGTTTTGTGTTTTTTTGCTTGAATATGGGTTTTGTCACCATTAGTTGCATTTAATGACCAGATCATGTGTAACTCAAGAATTGTAAAAATTTGAAATGTAATGGTGAAGAGCCAATTTTTGCAAAAGGAGATTTTGACTCAAGTAGAATATACTTGTAGCTAGCGTTATCTTATCAGTTTATTTTAGTGATTCTGTGGTATTTAAAAAGTGTTAACTTTAATATGATTATGGGATATGCAGTATCATGAACTAACAAATGTTATGTATTTGAGTTGGTAATGGAATATGCATTGGTACTATTACTCATACTTGTTCATGATCATATTGTGGTGCTTGAAGTCTATCTCCTTGTGCACGAAGATTTGGACCATATGGATTTTATGTTCATAATGATTGACCACTTTGGCCACTAGCGAGTAGGCAATAAAGGACGCGTGGCAATAATGTCTCGTAAGTCCTTGAGAGCTGTAACTCGACGTAGTAGGCAGTAAAGCATAAAATGGTTTGAGGTTGTGATGTGTTGATGACATGGGAACTAGAACCGGGACATGAGGTGTAACCCAATAACATCATGGGTGACTTCACTCACGTGTTCTCGTCACCTTGATGGAAACGGGTCTCCCCCGTAATTTTCAAGAGGTATCTCTTATGTGCTATGTTCAGGTGTGGGACATTGTTGCAAAGTTGAGTGTTGGCATTTGTACAACTAATAGGGATACCAGTAACATTTAATTGTGATCTTATTATCTTATTCGTGAACAGTTTATTCTATATGATCTCACTAGGCTTTTGCCTAACACTTGTCGTGGTGTTTTGTTGGTTCACAAGTCCTACTAGCGGTGCGTATAGGACGTCTTGACTCACAGACCGTACACCTAGGAGCACTTGAAGGGGGTCGAGCTTTTGGGGAAATCTTTGAGAAGAGGGATTTTTGGAGATATGGCGACACCCACATTAATCTAGTTTTAAATTTTTGTAGATTAAATAGGTTGTTGTATTTTATATCTCGTTATTCGCTACTATAGGAATTGTGCAAACTATCCCAACTACAATGGGTTTTAGTTGTCGTAAATTGGAAGTTTTATTTTACCCATTTTTTCGGAATTTCCCTATTATTGTTGTCTAAATTTTAGGGTGTTACAAGTTGGTATCAGAGACCTAGTTTAAGTGAACTAGGTATGCAGATTCGAAGCCTAGACTTAAGCTGAGATAATTAACTTATGAATTGTGAGAATTAGGTAGAACTTTTAAGATGGGACAGTCTTAGAGTCGACGGAAACTACACCGTTGAGAATTATAAAAGTGGTAGAGAGGATTCTTGTGTAGAATATGTTCATAATTTCAATTAGATAATGTTATTATGAATATATTATTACGTGGGCATGCTTGAATTACTATAATAGTGATGATCAATGAAATGTAGTTTTACATTTCCTTATGCATAATCTAGTGTAGCCAATCTCTGACTCTGTTGTCGATTGTGTGGCAGACAGAGATGGTAAACACTCGAAGCCGACTTCAATCCTCTCCGGAAGGTCAGGTCGTGACTGAATCCACAGTTGATTGGCCAAATGAAGCTACAAAGGTTGCGTCTCCCCAACTTCCGCCTTTATTGGGTGGGAGAGTGGAGCATATATCGAGAATGAATCGTGCCCCCGCCAATCCTATTCTAACGGAGGTAAATCCACAAATGCATATGTTGGACATGATGAGGGCCATGAACGAGACTATGGTAAAACAACAGGAGTTGTTTATGAAATTACTGGAAGACAGGGATGGTAACCACCACCGACACGAGACAATCGAGGAGAATGTGGTTGTAGCGGGATCCGGGGGTACCGGGGATGAGAGCCGTACTGATGGACTGGTAACCTTGGAAACAAGACAACCGGGAAGAGCTTGTTCCTACAAGACATTCCTTTGTTGCAAACCGTTGGAGTTTGCTGAATTCGATGAACCCGTGGCTTGTATGAACTGGCTCAAGGAGATTGAGTAAGCCTTCAGATCTTGTGACTGTGAGGAGGGCCAGAAGGTGAAATTTGGTTCTCATATGCTCAGAGGTTCGACTTTGACTTGGTCGAACGTTTTCACCTCAACGTTAGAGTCATCAGTGTTGGCCAAAATGACTTGGGTCATGTTCAAGAAAAAGTTTCTAGAAGAATATTGTAATGAACAGGAGATGAATTTGATAGAATAGGAGTTTCGGTCAATAAATAAAGGTAACTTGTCGGTGAGGGAGTACACCTGACTCTTCAGGGAAAAGCTAAATCTGGTGGGGCATATGGCCTTCGACTGAGAAAGAAAAAGAAAAAGCATATTTGAAAGGTTTGCCTGCGAATAATGATGGCGATGGTCTACAATTCCAAAGCTACCAACCTTCGGGAAACGATAGAGGAATCCAAAGTGATGGAGAGAGTCTATGTGAGAGACAAGGAAGAGAACACCAAAGTCGTGGAGAAGAGAAAGTGGGAGAGCCCACCAAGTTCGTTCAAAAAGTTGAGATTCCAACCGGGAAGTAAGGGATTTGACGATCGGCGAAAGGCGAAGTGGTGCCCCAAGCGCAAGAGCAAGCACTTTGGTTCTTGCAACCCCGACCCAATCTCATGTTTCAAATGCGCTAAGTAGGGTCACACCAACCCAGATTGTCCTATTAGATGGACGATATGTTATGAGTGTAAGAAAATGGGACACGTGAGGAGAGAGTGTCCCAAGCGGAAGGGGATCGCAAGAGAGAATTGCTCGGGAAGTCAACCAAAGAAGGAGGACATCCCTAAGGCACAAGGAAGGGCCTTTCAAATGACAAGGGAAGAAGTGAAGGAAACTGCCGATGTAGTTTCGGGTACGTTCTTACTCAACTCCCTTACGTATAGGGTACTGTTTGATTCCGGTGCTAATTTCTCCTTTGTATCAATTGAGTTTTGCAAAGCATTGAATGTGCCTGCTAGTAGTCTTAGTGATGCCTTGGTAGTAGAGGTAACAAATGGGGAACAAGAGATCTAGTGGGAAGTCTTAGAAAAATGTCGCCTAGAGATTAGTGGTGAATCCTTTGAAGTAGACTTACTTACCATGGTGATTAGGAGTTTTGACGTCATGATTGGAATGGATTGGTTGAGAAAGCACCAAGAAAAAATATTGTGTTCAAAGAAGCTTATAAGGATACCGACCTCAAGTGGAGACTTTGTCTTTGTCTATGGAGAGAAGTGTAAGGGTGAAGTGGTCCTCCTCTCATCCATCAAAGCGAGAAAGTGCTTAGTGAAGAATTGTCTGTCGTTCCTTGCTTATGTGGTGGATGCCAAAGCGGAGAAGAGAAAGGTAGAAGATGTGCGGGCTGTCAACGAATATCCAGACATTTTTCCCGACGACCTTCTGGGATTGCCGCTCGCTTGATCGTCAAGTGAAGTTCTGAATCGACTTAGTCCCAGGAGTGACATCGATAGTCTGTGCACCTTACCGTCTTGCTCCGACCGAAATGCAAGAGATGATGTCCCAGCGTCAAGAATTCCTAGATAAGGGATTTGTGAGACCGAGCTCTTCGCCTTGGGGATATCCGATGTTATTCGTTAAGAAGAAGGATGGGTCGATGCGCAAGTGCATTGACTACCGGGAGTTGAACAAAGTGACCGTGAAGAACAAATATCCACTTCCCCAAATAGACGACCTCTTCGATCAACTACAGGGAGCCGGATGCTTTTCCAAGATCGACCTTCTTCTGGGCTACCATCAAGTGAAGGTTAGAGAAGAAGATGTGTCCCAGACAGCATTTAGGACCCGATATAGTCACTACGAGTTCTTGGTTATACCATTTGGGCTAACCAACGCACCGACTGTGTTTATGGGCTTAATGAATCGTGTGTGTCGACCGTTTTTGGATAAGTATGTCATCATGTTTATCACGACATCTTGGTGTATTCAAAAAGTGATTAAGAGCATGAGCGGCATCTCAGAGAAGTGTTGGGTGTAGTAAGAAAGGAGAAATTATACGCCAAATTCTCTAAGTGCAAGTTTTGGTTGCACGAAGTCCAGTTCTTGGGATACGTGGTGAAAAGAGAGGGACTAAAGGTTGACCGGCCGAAAATTGAGGCAATGATGAACTGGGAACCGCCTAAGACTCCCACTGAGATCCGGAGCTTCTTGGGATTAGCCGGCTACTACCGGAGATTCATTCAAGACTTTTCCAAGATCGCCTCTCCTTTGACATCCTTGACAAGGAAGAATGTAAAGTTCCTTTGGACCGAGAGTCAAGAGCGGGCCTTTCGGAATTTACAAAAGAAATTATATGAATCTTCGATCCTATCCCTACCCGAGGGAACGGAGGATTTCTTGGTCTACAACGACGCGTCCAAGATGGGTTTGGGATGTGACTTGATGCAAAGGGGAAAAGTGATAGCTTATGCCTCAAGACAACTTAAGGAGCATGAGAAAAATTACCCAACTCACGATCTTGAGCTAGCGGCGGTAGTGTTCGCCTTGAAGTTATGGAGATACTATCTCTACGGTACGAAGTGCACACTTTTTACCGATCATAAAAGTTTAAAGTACGTTTTCGACCAAAAAGAATTGAAAATGCGACAACAAAGATGGATAGAGCTACTCAAATACTATGATTGTGAGCTACTATATCATCCCGGCAAGGCCAATGTTGTGGCGAATGCTTTGAGCCGGAAAGAATATAGTGGAGGTGTCCAAGCTATTTTTACGAAAATCGAAGTAGTCTCAAGCCTAATTGATAGGATCAAGATCTCACAGTCGGAAGCATTACTCGAGGCAAATCTCAAGAGAGAAGCCATGGTGAAGCAACTCCTTCATTTGACAAAGGATAGTAGAGGCTTGAAACTTTTCCAAGGGCGGATTTGGGTGCCGAAGATCGGGGGATGTCAGGAATTGTTGTTGGAAGATGCGCATAAGTCCAAGTACTTAATTCATCCCGGGAAAACAAAAATGTACCGGGACTTGAAGCTAAACTATCGGTGGTCGGTGATGGAACTGGATGTAGCCAGTTATGTGGAGCGATGCATAACTTGCTTGCAAGTAAAGGCCGAGCACCAACGACCTTACGGCAGTTTTCAATCCTTAGAGATACCGGAATGGAAGTGGGAGCACATCACTATGGACTTTGTGACCAAACTACCCAAGACATTAAGGGGTAACGACACCATATGGGTGGTGGTGGACCGATTGACCAAGAGTGTGCATTTATTGCCTATGCAGAAAACTCTACCGATGGACATTGGCTAAATTATATATTGATGAGGTAATCTCGAGGAATGGGTACCACTCTCTATTATGTCTGACCGTGATAATTGTTTCACTTCACACTTCTGGGATGGATTACAAAAGGAGTTAGGTACTAAGGTAAAGTTGAGTACTGCATACCATCCCCAAACGGATGGCCAGAGTGAAAGGACCATCCAAACCCTTGAAGACATGTTGATATCATGCGTTATCGACTTCGGGGGAAGTTGGGATTATCACCTTCCGTTAGTGGAGTTTTCTTATAACAACAGTTACCATTCCAGTATTGGTATGGCGCCATTTGAAGCTTTGTATGGAAGAAAGTGTAGGACGCCTGTGTGTTGGTTAGAGGCGAGATAAAAATAGTTTTTCGGGCCGAAAATCGTGCAAGAAACGGCCGAAAAAGTAAAGAGTATTAGAGAATGGTTGAAGGTGGCCCAAGACTGCCAAAAGAGCTATGCAGATAAGAAACGAAGATCGGTCGCTTTCAAGTGGGTGAACGGGTGATACTAAAGGTGTCACTGTGGAAAGTAACTATTAGGTTCGGAAAATATGGGAAGCTTAGTCCTCGTTTTCTCGGGCCTTTCTCCATCATTGAGCGAGTCGGGCTTCAAGCCTACAAGTTGGACCTACCACCCAAGATGGACGAAATTTATCCTACATTTCATGTGTGCTATCTTTGGAAGTGTCTGGCGGAAGAAGAGAGTGTTATTCCTTTGTCAGAGATTAGAGTGGACAATAATCGATGTGTGGAAGAACCCAAGTCTATTTTGGAAAGGAAGACGAAGAAACTCCGTCATAAGGAAATCACCATGGTAAAGGTCCAATGGAAACATCACCAGGAGAGAATGTGACATTAGAGGCCGAAGAAGATATGAAGAGGCGTTATCCCCATCTTTTCGTTTAGCATGGGATTTCGTGGGCAAAATCCTTTCTAAGGAGGGGAGGATTGTAACGCCCCAAATTTTGGTTAGACATCCTCTCCACACTTTGAAGTCTTTCCCCTATCCTTTATAATTTTGGAGAGTTATGTTGTAAATTTAGAAGGTTTAATGTTTAAAGCTTTGAGTATTTAATCATCGATGGGTTTGGTTTGAGGTCGTTCGGGTTAAATTTGGATTTCGTAGCTGAAGGGGGTGTTTGGAGACAGTGCCTGTTGGGAACTGAAGAATTTAACAAGTATGGTAAATGCTGCTGGTTCAGAGTTAATACTGCTAGTGGTTAATACTGCTAGTCAAAGTTAGTGCTGCTTGAACAAAGTTAGTACTGCTTAGCTAGTTAGTACTGCTAATAGTTAGTATTGCTTGGTAGTTAATGCTGCTAGAAGAAGTTAATGCTGCTGAGCATAGTTAGTGCTGCTTAAGAGATCTGAATGGAAAGAATAACAGCTGGATGGATTGAAGACATACATGGAAGCTTAGAGATATACATGGAAGATATACTGAAGATTTGTTTATTTATTGTAATTATCTTTTGATTAGTATATGTATAGAATGTATAGAATAGATAGAATTATCTTTTGATAATTATTCATTAAAAACATAGAGAGAAAAACAACCTCAAGGCATAGATCCTAATTCTAGAGAAGTAGAATTCGTATTGGTGAGCCTGTTCATCAATATTGAGGTTGAGTGTGTAATCTTGTAAATTCAAAGCATTCAATACAAGGTTATAGTTTGTTACTCATACTTACTGTGAGTTGATTTACTGTTTCATTGAATATCAAAGTGTTATTCCGCAAACTTCTTTGATATTGTTTCTGAGAATTAATTCTTGTTAAGAATTCGATCCTGACAAGTGGTATCAGAGCTAAACTCTCTCAGAAACATCTACTTATCATGGAAAATCTTACAGAATCAAGCAGTACTTTGGTCTCCAAGGTTCCAATGCTCAAACCCAGTGAGTTTGACATGTGGAAGATCAGAATCAGACAATATATTCTCCTCACTGACTACTCAATGTGGGATATCATTGAGAATGGTCCTTCTGAAGCTGGAAGGATAGGACCAGATGGGAAAAGACCTCCACCAAAGACAGATGGTGAAAGGAAGATCAGACAGACAGAGATGAAGGCCTTGAGCACTTTGCTCTTGGCAATCCCCAATGAATATCAGCATCAATTTTGCAACTGCACTGATGCTCAAATTCTCTGGAATGCTCTAGAGAAAAGATTTGCTGGAACTAAGAGCATCAAAAGAAATCAAAGAGATGTTCTAAAGCAGCAAGATGAGAACTTTACTTCCTCAAAGAATGAGTCTATGACTCAAACTTTTGATAGGTTCAACAAGCTCATTGGTGAACTGGCTACTGTAGGAGTGAAGATGGATCAAGATGACATCAACAGAAAGTTCCTCAGATCTCTTGGGGATGAGTGGACTATGTACACTGTCTCTTATAGGCAGAGTGACAATCTGGAAGAGAAAGAACTTGATGATCTATACAATGATCTAAGAGTTTTTGAAACTGAGGTAGAGATCAAGAAGAAGCCTACTGGTTATGTCCACAATTCTGCACTTCTTTCAGCAGCCACTGATACTACTGCTATCCCTGAAGCAGTTAGTACTGCTAGTGGAGCAAGTTCAGAAAAAGGAACTGAAACAATCTTTGAAGCCTTCTTGTCCAGTCACAGTAACAATTCATTGATCAATGATGATCTGGATCAACTTCACCCTGATGACCTGGAGGAGATGGATATGAAATGGCAGATGGCCATGCTATCCATGAGGGTGAAGAAGTTCATTAAAAGAACAGGAAGGAATAACTTCTCTCAAAGAAGAGAAGATGGAGCTGGTTTTGACAAGACCAAGGTGGAATGTTATAAGTGTCACATGAAAGGAAACTTTGCTAGAGAATGCAGGAGTGCTGTTCCAAACAACAACCACCAACAAGCTCAGAACGGAGGCTACACTCAGAACAAGAATCCTGCTCAAGCCCTTGTTTCTCAACAAGGAATGGGATTTGACTGGAGCGATCAAGCTGAGGAAGCCATTCAGAATCAAGCTCTTATGGCAGAAGTGTCAGATCTCCCCTCTGAGGTAATTTCTAATCTTTGCACTAAATCTTGCATTGACACTGTCAAAAGATACAGGGATCACAATCAAAGTATGTGTGATGACCTCAAAAGATTAGAAAAAGATAGAAGAGATTATGTGTTAATAGTAGAAAGATTTGAAGAACAAATCAAAGGCTTTCTAGCTAATGAACTTCAACACTCCTATGACACTAACTATTGGAAGTGGGAAAAGAATGAGTTAGAAACCAAACTGTCTAAATCCTTAGAAGAGAGAGATAGGCTGAAGGAGGAACTGTCTAAAGTTAAACTTGTCATAGAAAAGTTTTCATATGCCTCAAAAGCAATGGATTCTCTTCTAAAGGCTCATATTCATGATAAGATGAAGCCTGGTATTGGATACAACAGTACACCACCTCCTTACAACAACAATTATATCTCTCCTACTTCAGACTTGTTAGAAACCAAGGAGAAAAAGGACTTATCTGAGAAAGCCTTTAAGATAGATCCTTTGGATGAAGTAGTAATTAAGGATTTAACGGAGAAAGAAGCCAGTGAGGATAGAGATAATGATGTAAGTAAAGAGATCCCATTAGAAAACAACATTATCACCAATGAGGGATGTGGGAAAATCTGGATCAAGTCCAAGGAGATAGAGAAGACCAAAGGAAAAGATAACAAGGTTCATTACAAACAAACCACAGTTGTGAATCCTGGATCTTGTAAACAGTGTGATTGCAGTAAAGCCAAGAGCCTAAATTCAGGTTTAAAAAGAGGAAATCAAAGAAACAAGAATAATCAATGGGCTCAGAAGCAAGGAGTTGATCTGAGTAAAATCAATAGACCAAAACCTTGCTTCATATGTGGCAAGTTAAATCATTTGGCTAAATATTGCTTCTTTAACCCTATCAATCAACAGATGACTTTTCAAAAATTTGTGCAAAAACCTGTTGGAAATAGGAAGGCTGTAAAGAAACATGGTGAAAAGAAAGGCCCCATGAAGAAAAAGATTTTAAAAGAAAGTATTAAAATGTGGGTGCCCAAAAGCACTAAAACTGTTAGTGCTGCTGACAGGGTTAGTGCTGCTGGAAGTATTACTGCTGCTACCTGTGTTAGTACTGCTGAAAATATTAATGCTGCTAATACAGTTAGTACCTCTTCAAAGGTTAATACTGCCAACACAGTTACTGCTGCTAACACAGTTACTACTGCTAACAAGGTTAGTACTGCTGAGCATGCAAGTGCTGCTAAGGCAGTTAGTAACTCTAAAACCAGTACTGTTTCTAGCACAAATGTTTCCAAGCCTATTATTGTGACAAAGTACTCCAAGAATGAGGAGTTAAAATTCAAAAATCTTGTCAAGAAAGAATGCAAGTATTTTGATGAGAAAGGGGTACCCAAGACCACTTTGGCTTGGGTTCCTAATTCATACTAACTGATCTATCATATGTGCAGGGCAACCAACAGCTCAAGGGAAGGAGCATATGGCATGTAGATAGTGGTTGCTCTAGGCACATGACAGGTAACATGTCATGCCTTCAGGATTTCAAGCATATCAATGGAGGACATGTTACATTTGGAGATAATCTTACTGGTGGTAAGATAAGTGTAAAAGGTAATGTCACCAAAGGTAAGATGACATTTGAGGATGTCTACTATGTTGATCAATTGAAGTACAACCTGTTAAGTGTATCACAGGTATGTGACAAACAACATAGTATATTATTTACAAATACTGAGTGTATGATCCTTGCTCCAGGGTTCAAGGTAGTTGATGAAAGCATGATACTACTTAGAACTCCAAGAAAGGACAATGTTTATTGTCTAGATATGGACAATGTTGATAGTGATTCATCTCTAAATTGTCTTGTTTCAAAAGCCTCTGTAGATGAATCCTCTCTTTGGCACAGAAGGATGTGTCACATGAATTTTAAGACTATGAACAAACTTGTTAAAAACAACCTTGTAAGAGGTTTACCTTCTAAAGTCTTTTCATGTGATGATCATTGTGTTGCTTGTCTTAAAGGAAAACAGCATAAAACTTCTCATAAGACCAAAGAGATAAATTCAATTACTTCTTGTCTCCAGTTATTGCACATGGATCTGTTTGGTCCTACAAATGTTATGAGTATAGGCAAGAAATCTTACTGCTTGGTTATTGTTGATGGTTACTCTAGATTTACCTGGGTATATTTTCTAAGGACTAAGGATGAGACAAGTGGACTGATCAAATCTTTTATCCTAAGAATTGAAAACCAAACTAATCAAAAAGTAAAAGTCATGAGATCAGATAATGGGACTGAATTCAAAAATCTGGATCTAAACACCTTTTGTGAAGAAAAAGGCATTGAGAGACAATATAGTGCTCCTAGGACTCCTCAACAGAATGGTGTTGCTGAAAGGAGAAATAGGACACTAATAGAGGCTGCTAGATCTCTGTTGGCTGATTCAAAACTGCCAATTACCTTCTGGGCTGAAGCAGTTAATACTGCCTGTTATGTCCAAAACAGAGTTCTAGTAGTTAAGCCAAAGAACAAGACACCATATGAGCTTTTAAATAAAAGAAAACCTTTCATTGGATTTTTCAAACCCTTTGGGTGTCCGTGTACAATTCTCAATACCAAATCTCACTTAGGTAAGTTTGATAGCAAAGCAGATGATGGATTTCTTGTTGGGTATTCATCTCAAAGTAAGGCCTACAGAGTTTTTAATACATCTTCTAGAATAATTGAAGAAAGTGACAATGTCAAATGCAATGAGAACACACCAAATCCTATTGGAACTGGTCCTGAGTGTCTATTTGACATTGATTCACTAACTAACTCATTTAGTTCCAGCAGTGATGATTATGCAGGTTCAGGATGTGGAGGATCAAGGACTTCACAAGTTCAAGAAAGTATATCTAGATCTGTGATCTTTCCCATACCCACAGTGAATTCCTTTGAAGACTGTGAAAAGGAACCATCCACTGGACCAAGTCAGAGTGAAGAAGAAAGTAGAGATAAGGATACTCAAGAAAATAAAGAATCAGAAGTGGATGCTAACAACACTTCAGTTGAGTTGAATGACTCTAATCTAGAGGCTGGACTTAATGAAGAACCTAGTCATAACACCAGAGTTCAAAAGAATCATCCTCCACAGCTGGTAATAGGAGATATATCCTCTCCTATGATGACTAGACATCAAACTAGACTTCAAGAAATGCATGATCAACAGCATACAGTGCTTTCTTGCTTTCTATCCCAGCTTGAGCCTAGAAAGGCACATGATGCAATGAAAGAATCCAGCTGGATAGAAGCAATGCAAGAAGAACTATTACAGTTCAAGCTACAAGAAGTATGGGATCTAGTAGACCTGCCTAAAGGTCACAGAGCAATTGGCACAAAGTGGATCTTTAGAAACAAGAGAGATGAAAGAGGAATTGTCATAAGGAACAAAGCAAGGCTGGTGGCTCAAGGGTATACTCAAGAAGAGGGTATAGATTATGAAGAAGTTTTTGCACCTGTGGCTAGGATAGAAGCAATCAGATTATTCCTAGCCTATGCTTCTTACATGAATTTCAAAGTCTATCAAATGGATGTAAAAAGTGCTTTTCTCTATGGCTCAATTGAAGAAGAGGTATATGTCTGTCAACCACCAGGATTTGAAAACCCAAGTTATCCAGACAGGGTATACAAATTGAAGAAAGCTCTTTATGGACTGCATCAAGCTCCAAGAGCATGGTATGACACTCTGTCATCCTATCTCTTGGAAAATGGCTTTGAAAGAGGAGTCATTGATAAGACTCTATTTATCAAGAGAAAGAAGAAGGATATCTTGCTGGTCCAAATCTATGTTGATGACATTATCTTTGGATCTACAAGAGACAACATGTGCAAGGAGTTTGAGGATCTAATGCATCAAAGATTCAAAATGAGTTCCATGGGGGAACTCACTTTTTTTCTTGGACTCCAAGTTCAACAGAAGTCAGATGGCATCTTCATCTGTCAATCCAAGTATGTGCAGGACATTCTAACCAAGTTTGGTTTCTCAGATTCAAAACCTGCTAGCACACCTATGGAGACACACAAGCAGATAACAGCAGATCTTGAGGGGGAGGATATGGATGTGCATCATTATAGATCCATGATTGGCTCTCTCATGTATCTCACAGCATCAAGGCCTGATATAATGTTTCCAGTCTGTGTTTGTGCAAGATTCCAAGTTAGGCCAAAGCAATCTCACTTTCAAGCTGTTAAGAGGATATTCAGATATCTCAAAGGGCAACCCAGATTGGGACTATGGTATCCTCATGACTCACCCTTTGACCTAATAGCATACTCAGACAGTGATCTAGGTGGGGCAAACTTGGACCGAAAATCTACTTCTGGAGGATGTCAGTTTTTAGGTGCTAGACTAGTTTCATGGCAGTGCAAGAAACAAACCACAGTGTCCACATCTACAACAGAAGCAGAGTACATAGCAGCTGCAAGTTGTTGTGCTCAGGTCTTATGGATTCAGAATCAAATGTTGGACTATGGGGTAACCTTTCTACACACTCCCATCTTTATTGATAATAGCAGTGCTATCAGCATTGTAAATAATCCTATCAAGCACTCTAAGACAAAGCACATTGAGATCAGGTATCACTTCATAAGAGACTGTAATGAAAAGAAACTTGTTCAAGTTGTAAAAGTTCATACTGACAACCAGTTTGCTGATCTATTCACCAAAGCTTTTGATGTGGGTAGATTCACTTTCTTGGTAACAAGTGTGGGAATGATCAACTCTGAATAAGCATTCTCTCAAAAAGTGGTTAAATATCTGAATATTATAGTTTCTTGGTGTTACTAATCCTCCTTTGCAGGGCATACATAGCAGTACTCAATTCAGCCTAAGCTTCAAAGAGTAAGTATGGATAATACTGCTAGTGGTTAATACTGCTAGTTGGTTAATACTGCTAGTGGTTAATACTGCTAGTGGTTAATACTGCTAGTTGGTTAATACTGCTAGTGGTTAATATTGCTAGTGGTTAATATTGCTAGTCAGTTAATACTGCTAGTTGGTTAATACTGCTCGTAGTTAATACTGCTCGCAGTTAATACTGCTAGTTAGATAATACTGCTCACAGTTAATACTGCTCGCAGTTAATACTGCTCGCAGTTAATACTGCTCGCAGTTAATACTGCTAGTTAGTTAATACTGCTCACAGTTAATACTGCTCGCGGTTAATACTGCTTGTCCGTTAATACTGCTTATGTCCCGAATACTATAAATACCCTTTGCCCGCCCAAACGTTCATAACGACTCTTTGCATACTGTTCACTTGCGCTCTAAACCTTTTTCTCTCAAGTACCAAGTCTTTCAGGCAAGAACATCCTTGTTCAATGGCATCCATGGCATTCATCGACGAGCACAATGAGATCGCGATGCTACAAAAGCCAAAGCAAGCTGCAGGATTTCACCAGATTGTGGATTTCCTCAAGACAAGCCATATTGCTCATGCTCTTACTATTGCTCCTACAATCTATATCGAGCATCAAAGGCAGTTCTGGGCTAATGCCACCATTGTTGCTGAGAATGGTGTGCAGATGATCAAGACAAGGGTATGTGACCAACCCTTAACAGTTACTGAAGAAGTTATTCGCATCAGTCTACGTCTAGACGATGCCTCTGGTATAACTTCTATCCCAAATGATGAACTGTTCTCTTCCCTTGCAAGAATGGGGTATGGAGGCCCGTTGGGTGTGTTTAAGTTTTCAAAAGCTAAATTCTCACCCCAATGGCGTTATTTTGTTCATACCTTGATGCATTGCATCTCTAAAAAGACTACTGGATGGAGTGAGTTCAGTAGTCCCATTGCTTATGCTTTGGTCTGTTTGGCCACTGCCATAAGGTACAATTTTTCACAAATGATTTTTAGTGATCTTGTATCAAACATGGGAAACAAAAAGAGTTTCTTCATGTACCCCAGGTTTGTTCAAGAAGTTATTAATCATGAATTGACGGATATACCTCAACCTATTGGGGTATATGTACCTAAACCCCCCAAAGGCAAGGTTTTCTCAAATATGAGAAGATCTGCTGGGGACTCGGAAGGAGTTGACACCCCATTGTTCTCTACAATGATGGTGGTGTCACAAACCAATGAAGGTATGGCAGCAGGGTCAAGGCCCCCATTAGACCAACCCACTGCTAGCCAATCCCAACCTTCCCACTCTAAATCAATTCCCCAGTCCCTTCTTGCAAAACCAACCTCTCTTATTACCCAAACTTACAAGAGGAAACAGGTAAAGAAGGCTCCTTCCCTTCTTGTACCAACATCCCCCAAGCCTTTAAGCCCTCTAAAGGGGAATTCTCCTTTAGAGAATATCCATAGGGAAACCAAAGGGGTGTCTCCCAACCCCAAGGAGGTGCTCTCTGAGGAGGAGGAAGAGCATATGGGTGATGAGGCTGCCACTACTCCTGCTAGCACAGAGGAGGAAAGTGGTAACATCAATAAGACCTCCCCCATGGCAACTTTGAATGAGTAATCATTTGAAGGTCCCTGGTGCCAAGAAACCACGGGGGTGGATAGTGCTTCTGCTAGGCAGAAGACTTCCACTAATAAAAGATCCAATGATCCTTCAAAGGAGGGTAACACTTCTAGAGAAGGTGAGGACAGATATAACTACCAAGAATTGATGGATACCATGGGAAACATCAACCAAGATGTCATCAAACAAGGCAAAGAGATAGAAGAAATGAAGTTGGTTATTCTATCTCAACAAGTTCAGATCACCAAACTGAAGAAATTGGTGACAAGATTGGTAAAGAAAAGGAGAAGAAAGCAGTTTGTGTTAAAGAAGAGGGCAAAAGCTCAAGATGCTTCCACCAAGGGGGAGAATCAAGAGAATGAAACAGAGAAGGAAAGCAAATCTGAGATGGGTTTTGATGTTGAGGGGGAGATAGAAGCTGAAATAGTCAAAGAAACAGAATTTGCACAAGAAGCAGAAACTGTTAATGCTGCTGAGGTTAAAGAAGCAGCAGTAACAGGGCTTTCTATAGAAGAACTGGAGATAGCAGAAACTCTAGTTAAAGCAAAGAATGACACTCCTAAGGCTACTCAAAAGGCCAAAGGAGTGGTCATCAATGAAGGAGGACTTCAAAAGAAGAGAATGAAGCAGGATATAAAAGGAAAAGGAAAGATGGTTGAACCTGAACAACCTTCAAAGAAGAGGAGTCAGATTGAAATGGATGAGGAGATGGCAAAGCAACTTCAAGAGCAAATGGAAAAAGAGGAGCAAATTCAAACAGAAACTGATAGAGAGCTTGCAAGGATAATGGCCAAGAAGTTAAATGCAGAATACCAAAAGATCTTGAAAGAAGCAGCTCAGACAGCAACTCAGGTCAAGAAACTCCAAGTTAAGAAGATGCAAATTCAGAAACAAAAGCAGAAAAGACAACCCTCCAAGACCTTTTTGGCCAATCAGGAAAGAAGAAAGATGATAAACTTCCTGAAAGGTGCAATTGGTGTTAAGGTGGAGATGTTCACTAACATGGCATACACTCAGGTGGAAGAGTTGTATCAAAAGGAAATGGCTAAGTTCCAAGGGGACTCAGCACAAAGGGAGGAGGCTGAGAGAAGAATGAAGGAAAGACATGACCTGAATATTGAAAAACCATTCCCTGAGGAAACCACACCCTCCAAAGAAGAAGCAGAAGAGAAGAAGGAAGAACCTGGAAGTGTTGGTATAGAAGCCAAGTCTGGAAAAAGAGTGAAATCAATTGCTTCAAAAAGGCAGTTGAAAAGGCCAAGGGTGGAAGAAACTGAAAAGGAAGCAGAACCTTCAGTCACATCTCAAACAGAATCAGTACAACTTCCAGAACAGTCTAGTAAGCCAACAGATGAGAGTATGGATCCGTACATGACCATAGTGGAACCTTTGAAGGTTGTTCCAATCTCTATGCAAGCTCCAGAGATCATCTTCTGGGATATTCTAAGAGACAATGGAAAGAACTTCTTCAGAATCAAGAGAGCTGATGGTTCATTTGAAGCTTATTCAACATGGGGGAAAGTTATCAGAAGCTGCTCCAGAGCTGATATGGAAGAACTATACAAAGTGGGGATGAAACTTTATGAACCTGTGTTGAAAGGTACTGAAGAGAATCTTCTCAAAGTGACATTGGAATACTTGTGCATGATGTTTGATCCAGAAAGAGTACACCATAGGATTAAAGATCATAACCATGAGTTCATATTCAAGAAGATTGACAAATGGATACTGTTTGAAAACTGTGGAGTATACATGATTACTATTGACAACTGTTATCATGAATACTACCTGGTGGACAAAATATATGAGCATAGCAAGGAGAAGTTGGAAGGGATGCTTAAAGCTACACTGGTATGTACAAAGGATTCAGAGATGGCTAAGATTGTGGTGAGAAGAACTGTGAATCAAAGCTTGGGCCTAGATCCAAATTTGGGAAATTGAACCAGATGTGTTGAAAGCATCTTGAAGATTAATTCTGAAGAACTTGACTTCTTTTCTTAAAAGTCAAGTTAGGGGGAGATTGTTGGGAACTGAAGAATTTAACAAGTATGGTAAATGCTGCTGGTTCAGAGTTAATACTGCTAGTGGTTAATACTGCTAGTCAAAGTTAGTGCTGCTTGAACAAAGTTAGTGCTGCTTAGCTAGTTAGTACTGCTAATAGTTAGTACTGCTTGGTAGTTAATGCTGCTAGAAGAAGTTAATGCTGCTGAGCATAGTTAGTGCTGCTTAAGAGATCTGAATGGAAAGAATAACAGCTGGATGGATTGAAGATATACATGGAAGCTTAGAGATATACATGGAAGATATACTGAAGATTTGTTTATTTATTGTAATTATCTTTTGATTAGTATATGTATAGAATGTATAGAATAGATAGAATTATCTTTTGATAATTATTCATTAAAAACATAGAGAGAAAAACAACCTCAAGGCATAGATCCTAATTCTAGAGAAGTAGAATTCGTATTGGTGAGCCTGTTCATCAATATTGAGGTTGAGTGTGTAATCTTGTAAATTCAAAGCATTCAATACAAGGTTATAGTTTGTTATTCATACTTACTGTGAGTTGATTTACTGTTTCATTGAATATCAAAGTGTTATTCCGCAAACTTCTTTGATATTGTTTCTGAGAATTAATTCTTGTTAAGAATTCGATCCTGACAGTGCCCCTGGGCATTGTCGCGTGTCATAATCGCGTGGGACTCACAACCCACGATACATATGGGGCGAGTATACCCAGTGTCAATGCCAAGGGCATACTCGTGGAGGGCATAGTCATGAGCGAGACCAAGGCCACAATACACTATCAGCGAGAATGCCTGGCGACAATGCCATGGGCATTCTCGCGTGGCAAGGTCGCCGTCGGGCCTGAGGGCTTTATAACTTGGTCCAATTTTAGAAGCATTCATTGTAACTTTGGGAGCTTTTGTTAGGGCCAATTTCTCTCCTCTCCAAGGTATGATTCCAACCTTTTCCCTCCCTCTTCCCTCATTGAATGCAATCCCAACTACACCCTCTTGACATTTATGATCATTAAAGGATTATAGAGTCCAATAGAGGTATCTAGCTTCATTGGGAACTTCAAGACATCATCTCCATTTCTAGGGTTTTGCCATCTTTAGGGTTTTTACATCACAAACCTATTTGGTGAGTTTCTCAACCCACATATTATCTTAAATGTTATTATTTGCTTAAATGTGATTTGTAGGTACATTGGACCTAGACCTAAAATTAGGGTTTTGTGGGCTTTTGCTTGAATATGGGTTTTGTCACCATTAGTTGCATTTAATAACCATGATTGATCATGCGTAACTCAATAAATGTAAGATTTGAAATGTAATGGTGAAGAGCCAATTTTTGCAAAAGGAGATTTTGACTCAAGTAGAATATACTTGTAGCTAGCCTTATCTTATCAGTTTATTTTAGTGATTCCTTGGTATTGAAAAGGTGTTAACTTTAATATGATTATGGGATATGTAGTATCATGAACTAACAAATGTTATATGGTAAATATTATGTATTTGAGTTGGTAATGGAATATGCATTGGTACTATTACCCATACTTGTTCATGATCATATTGTGGTGCTTGAAGTCTATCTCCTTGTGTATGAGGATTTGGACCATATGGATTTTATTATAACACCCGGATTTCCGGTAAGTAATAATCTCTATTTTTCCCGAGCCTCGAATGTTATTATCTTGATATTTGACTTGTTCCGACCTTTTCAGAATTGTGTTGGAACCATGGTATATTTATCCCTTTATGTCGAGTGTCGTGGTGGAGCAAAAACACCAAAATCGGGTTTCGGTAAAGTGTCGACGACTATCCCGTGACTGTGACACCCTGTCACTATCACAGGGCATTGTCATGTGGGTTGTATCGTAGGTTGGCGCGAGCCAGCAACTGTGCCCGCGATTGTGACATGGTGTCACTCTCGCGGGGTACTGTCGCGAACGGTGTACCAAGAGGGGGGTTAAGTGGCGCAACCTTGCTAGCGATTGTGACAGATGTCACAGTCTCCAGGCACTATAAATCCATTTATTTCATAAATCCGACTTTTTACCCTCATTTCTCATTCTTGCTTTGGTTGAGTCGATTTTGGGGAGGAAAAAGGTAGGTCATCTCTCTCTCTCTCTTCATTCAATATCTTTGGAGAATCCTTTAAGTGATGATTAAATGGTTGGTGTAGGAAATCTTTGGCTTTTATTAAAGGATTCTAGTGATTCAAGGCTTCAAGCATTCCCTCTCCCTTTTCTCTCTAATCCATCCATTATCTAGGGTTTATATTTATATAACGTAGTATAGTGAGTTCTTCCATCTTTTATTCCTACATATATTATGTTTCTTGTATTCTAAACTCTCATCTATATTCCCCTAAGTATATGTTTGGGTTTAGTGCATTTTTTACCTAAACATGGGTTTTGGAGATATTAGGGTTTTGAACCTCAATAAGTATGTTTGAAAATATATTTGAACTATGATTAAGGGTTTTCTATGGTCTCTACATATTTTGTTACCATCCCTTATATTTATGGGATTTTGGTAAACCCAAAGTAAAATTAGGGTTTTGATGAGATTCAAGTCTTGGGTTATATGTTGATTACCTTATTGTTGAATTGAGATTTAAAACATTTCGTTGATGGTTTGGTGATAATGATTTTCCCTTTTAAGGTTGGGAGTCAAGACTCCACATTGGTAAATTTTATACATGTAAATTGGCTTAAATCCTTTTATACATGATCATTTGTGAGTGTATTGGAATGCATTTTGGTAGTTGGTCTTAGTGCAATAGATCCATATGCACGGTGTTCTTAATGTCTTGGCTTTGACATTGAGTTTACTACTTTAGCACGGAATACGCATCAAGTCACCATGGTAAGTAAGGTGTGGACCTATACGGTCGAGCGACGTCCCATGGGCAGTAAGATGTAAGTCATTGTGCATATGTTCCCATTTTGGAACTTTTCAAGAACAAACCTAGAGAAGTTGACTTGATGTTTTGAGCAATAGACTTGATGTTTGATTTTAATATGGTGTGATCATTAATGGTTTACTTGTTTGTTTTGATTTAGCTCACGGCTATATACAACCGTACAATTCCAAATGGTTTATAATTACCATTTTTAAATTGTTTGTTCTCACTAGGCGTTAGCCTAATACTTGCTTCTTTGGTTGTCATGTATGACATGTCATCTTAGTGGCGGGGCTTGTCGGGATTGAGTGGACGACCAAGTGGTCGAGAGTAGTCATTTTTGTAGAAATATAGTCTGGCATGAATTGTTTTGTTGGTTATCATTTTTGAAGGATAGCGACACTCGACTGTAATCTAAATAGTTGATTTAGATTAATAGGTTGTTGATTTATATCCTTAAATTCATTTGGGTTTGTAACCGCCATACTATTTCCCCTTTTAGGGTGATACTCTTAAATTATTAGATGTCTTTTCCACATTCATCCAGGTTTAAATTGGCCCCTATTTTTTGGGTGTTACAAGTTGGTATCAGAGTAATAGTTTAAGTGAACTAGGTATGAATGTAAGATGCCTAGACTTAGGCTGAGAACAATTAAGTTACGAATTGTGAGATAGGGTAGAACTCTTAGGATATGAGGGTTTTAGAGCCTTCGATATTGCACGAATTGAGAATTGTGACGGTGGTAACGAGAATACTTATGTGTAGTATGTTCATAATTTCAATTAGCTACTGCTATTGTGAATATATTTTACGTAAGCATGCTTAGATTACTATTGTTATGATGATTAATGAATGTAATGGTGTGTATCCTTGTGTTTTATTCTCATAACCTATTCTTACCACCATTTTCAAATGTATGGCAGACTGTAATGGTTAATACCAGGAATAGACCGGAGGGCCATGAAGCAACGACATCCACGGCCAGCCAACCGCGGGTAACTGTGGCAAAAGAGCCTTCCCGTTTGAATGATGTGTTGGGTGGAAGAATTGAGCTCATACCCCTACACAACCCGGAAGCGTCGGAACCTATTTTGGAAGAGCTAACGGCGGAAAAGAGAATGATGGAACGGATGATGTTGGCCATGAATAAATCCATGGCACAACAACAAGAACTATTCTTAAAGCTCTTGGAAGACAGGGACACCAACAACCGTAGGCACGAGATGGTTGCCGAGAATGTTATAGTGGCGGGATTCGGGGGTACCGGAAATGAGATCCGTACTGAAGGTCCCATGACCTTGGATACGAGACTAGAAGGGAAAACTTGTTTCTTCAAGACCATTCTTAGTTGTCGACCGCCCGAATTCAAAGATGCAAATGACCTGATTGTCTGCATGAATTGGATCCAGAAATGGAGCAAGCTTTCTGGACTAGCGAATGCGGAGAGAACCAAAAAGCCAAGTTTGGATCCCAAATGCTTAGAGGGGCGGCCCTCACGTGGTGGAATGTTTACTCCACATCTATAGAGGCCGCAGTTTTGGACAAGTTGAGCAGGTCGACTTTTAAGGAGAAATTATTGGAGGAATATTGCAACGAGAGGTCGATGGACCGGATTGAAGAAGAATTCCAAATTTTGAAAAAAGGCAATTTGTCGGTGAAAGAGTATAACTGAAAGTTCATGGATATATTGGGGTTGGTGGGACATCTGGTCCCGATTGAGAAAGAAAATATGAAAGCCTACATTAAGGGCCTCCCATCGGACATGATGTCAATGGTTTGAGTATCTAAGGCCTCCAGTCTCCGGGAGACGGTTGAAGAAGCCCAATTGATGGAAGACGCCTACAACCGTGGTAAAGAGGAAGGTAGTCGTCAGTTGGAGAAAAGAAAGTGGGATGGAAGTTTTGTACCCTCAAAGAAGCGAAGAGCTTTCAACAGCAACCAACAGGGAACCGATCCTAGGCGCGATGCTTGGTGGTGTTCCAAGTGCCGAAGCAAGCATTTCGGTCCATGTAACTTTGTTCCCAGTAATTGCTACAAGTGTGGGAAACCTGGTCATGCTTTTAGAGATTGCCCTGTCAAAGGCCAAATATGCTTCGAATGCAAGGAGTCGGGACATGTTAGGGTGGAATGCCCGAAACTGAAGACGGGAGGAGCCAGTGGAAAGAAAGTGGATCTTCCGAGAGTGCCCGACATAGCTTTCCAGATGACAATGGAATAGGCCAAGGCATCCACCGATGTGGTATCGGGTACGTTCCTTCTAAACTCCGTACCTACACGTGTGCAATTTGACTCAGGTGCCAACTTCTCTTTCATATCCGATACGTTTTGTCAAAATCTTGTCATGCCCATTACTAGTTTAGAAGATGCTATAGTGGTAGAAATAGCGAATGGTGGTCAAGTAGTGATTTGTGATGTCTTGAGGAATTGCACTCTTAAGATTGAAGGGAATAAGTTTTCCATCAATTTGATGCCTATGTTAATCGGCGGGTTCAACGTTGTGGTCGGGATGGACTAGCTAGCGGAGCACCAAGCCGAGATCGTGTGCTCGAAGAAGTTGATCCGACTACCCGTTTCGGATGGTGAGACGGTAGTAATCTATGGTGAAAAAAGGAAAGGCGATGTGGCAATTATCTCTATGGCTAAAGCATGGAAGTGTCTAGCTAAAAGATGTTCATCCTTCTTAGCGTACGCGATAGATACCAAACTTGAGAAGAGAAAGCTTGAAGATGTGAAGGTGATACACGAGTTTTCCGATGTTTTCCCGGATTACCACCCGATCTCCAAGTGGAGTTCCGGAATGACCTTGTCCCAGGGGCGGCTTCGATTGCTCGAGCTCCTTATTGGTTAGCTCCCTCCAAGATGCAAGAAATGATGACTCAACTCCAAGACCTTCTTGAGAAGGGTTTCGTGAGATCGAGCTCGTCGCCTTTGGGAGCTTCAGTCTTGTTTGTTAATAAGAAAGACGGCACGATGCGGATGTGCATCGACTATAGAGAATTGAACAAGGTGACGGTGAAGAACAAGTATCCACTTCCAAGGATTGACGACTTGTTTGACCAACTTCAAGGAGAGGTTTTCTTCTCAAAGATCAATCTACGTTCAGGATATCACCAAGTGAGAGTGAAGGAGGACGACATTCCGAAGACGGCGTTTAGGACGCGATACGACCATTACGAGTTTCTTGTAATGTCGTTCGGCCTAACTAACGCACCGACGATATTCATGGACTTGATGAACCAGGTGTGCCGATCATGACTTGACAAGTCGGTAATAGTGTTCATTGACTTCCAAGGACGATGCGGACCACGAGCAACATTTCCAAGAAGTTCTGGAAGTGCTAAGGCGAAAAAAGCTCTACGCAAAGTTTTCAAAATGTGACTTCTGGCTTCGGGAAGTTCAGTTTTTGGGACATGTAGTCACCAAGGAAAGAGTAAAGGTGGACCCCGCAAAGGTCGAGGCAATGATGAACTTGGAACCTCCCAAGAGTCCGTCGGAAATCCGAAGTTTTCTAGGATTGGCGTGATACTACCGAAGATTCATTCAATATTTTTCCAAGATAGCTTCATCGTTGATGGCCCTAACCCGAAAAAACGTGTAGTTCGTGTGGATCGAGAGTCAATAGAAGGCGTTTCGGACCCTACAAAGGAAGCTTTGCGAAGCTCCAATCTTATCTCTACCCGAAGGATCGAAAGATTTTGTGGTGTATAGTGATGTGTCGAAGATGACTTTGGGGTGTGTTTTAATGCAAAAGGGGCAAGGTGATCGCCTACGCGTCAAGGTAACTCATGGTACATGAAATTAACTACCCCACCCATGATTTGGAATTGGCGGTGGTAGTTATGAAGTGCACTCTTTATACGAACCACAAAAGTTTGAAGCATATATTCGATCAAAAAGAATTGAATATGAGGCAAATGAGGTGGTTAGAATTACTAAAGGATTATGACTGTGAGTTGCTCTACCATTCAGGTAAGGCAAACGTCGTAGTCGATGCCTTGAGTCGAAGGGACTACGGGGGAAATTCTTGAGCCACCTTTTCACGAATTGACTTGGTGTCAACACTCGTCGAGAGAATGAAATCGTTGCAAGCTGAAGCCTTTCTAGAGGAGAACCTCAAGGAGGAAGTTATGATAAAGCAACATCTACATTTGGCGGAGGATATTCGCGGAGTAAAGCTATTCAACGGGCGAGTTTGGGTGCCCAAGATCGGGGGAAATCGGAAGCTTCTTCTTGAGGATGCCCACAAGTCAAAGTATTCTATCCATCTGGGAAGCACGAAGATGTATAGAGATTTAAAATTGCATTATTGGTGGCCGGTCATGAAGCTTGATGTAGCCCGCTACGTGGAGCGATGCGTGACTTGTTTGCAAGTGAAGGCCAAGCACCAACGACCTTATGGGAGTTTACAATATTTGGATATTCTAGAATGGAAATGGGAGCATATCACCATGTACTTCGTGACAAATTTGCCAAAGACCTTAAGGGGTCATGACACAATTTGGGTGATAGTGGACCGCTTGACCAAAAGCGCCCATTTCTTAGCCATGAAGGAAACTTTACCTATGGACAAGCTAGCAAAGTTGTATATCGATGAGGTGATATCTCTCCATGGTGTACTATTGTCTATCGTCTCAGACCGTGATAGTCGGTTCACGTCACATTTTTGGGATGACTTGCAAAAAGAATTGGGTACGCGCTTGAAGTTGAGTACGACCTACCATCCCCAAACCGATGGCCAAAGCAAGAGAATAATTCAGACGCTCGAATACATGTTGATATCTTGTGTGATTGACTTCGGGGGTATTTGGGACATGCACCTGCCTTTGGTGGAGTTCGCGTACAATAATAGCTACCCCTCGAGCATTGGAATGGCGTCGTTTAAAGCATTATATGGACGGAAGTGTCAAACTCTAGTATTTTGGCTTGAAGCGGGGGAGAAGCAGTTTGTCGGGCCCTAAATCGTGCAAGAAACAACGAATAAGGTTAAAGGCATCGCGAGCGGTTGAAGGCAACTCAAGATCGACAGAAAAGCTATGCCCAAGTGGGAGACCGCGTAATGCTAAAAGTGTCCCCTTGGGAGGTGATAATCCAGTTTGGAAAGCGGGGTAAATTGAGTCTGCATTTCCTTGGACCATTCACCGTGATTAAGCGTGTGGGACTTCAAGCCTACCAATTGGAACTCTCTCCGAAGATGAATGGAATTCACAAGACATTCCACGTTTGCTACCTTTGTAAGTGCCTAGCGGAAGAAGAGAGCGTCATACCACTTTCCGAGATTAGAGTAGATGAGGAAAACCATTGTATCGAAGAACCCGGGGCGATTTTGGAAAAGAAAACAAAGAAGCTTTGTCACAAAGAAGTCATAATGGTCAAGGTTCAATGGAAGCATCATTGTGGTGCTAATGTGACATGTGAAGCCAAGGAGGATATGAAGTGGAGATATCCCCACCTATTCCCTTAGCTTATATTTCGGGGACGAAATCATCTCTAAGTTGGGGGGGATTGTAACACCCGGATTTCCGGTAAGTAATAATCTCTATTTTTCTCGAGCCTAAAATGTTATTATCTTAATATTTGACTGTTTCCGACCTTTTTAGAATTGTGTTGGAACCATGGTATATTTATCCCTTTAAGTCGAGTGTCGCGGTGGAGAAAAATCACCAAAATCGGGTTTTGGTACAGTGCAAGAGACTATTCTCGCGACTGTGACACCCTGTCACTATCGCAGGGCATTGTCGTGTGGGTTGTACCATAGGTTGGGGAGAGCCAGCGACTGTACTCGCGATTGTGATATGGTGTCACTCTCGCAGGGCACTGTCGCGAAGGGTGTACCGAGAGGGGGTCAAGTGGCGCGACCTTGCCAGCGATTGTGACAAATGTCACATTCTTCGGGCACTATCGCGGTCTGGCCCAAATCCATTTATTTCATAAATCTGACTTTTTACCCCCATTTCTCATTCTTGCTTTGGTTGAGTCGATTTTTAGGAGGAAAAAGGTAGGTCATCTCTCTCTCTCTTCATTCAATATCTTTGGAGAATCCTTTAAGTGATGATTAAATGGTTGGTGTAGGAAATCTTTGGCTTTTATTAAGGGATTCTAGTGATTCAAGGCTTCAAGCACTCCTTCTCCCTTTTCTCTCTAATCCATCCATTATCTAGGGTTTATATTTATATAACCTAGTAAGGTGAGTTCTTTTATCTTTTATTCCTACATGTATTATGGTTCATGTATTCTAAACCCTCATCTATGTCTCCTAAGTATTTGTTTGGGTTTAGTGCATTTTTGACCTAAACATGGGTTTTGGAGATATTAGGGTTTTGAACCTCAATAAGTATGTTTGAAAATATATTTGAACTATGATTAAGGGTTTTCCATGGTCTCTACATATTTTGTTACATCCCTTGTATTTATGGGATTTTGGTAAACCCAAAGTAAAATTAGGGTTTTGATGAGATTCAAGTATTGGGTTTTATGTTGATAATCTTATTGTTGAAATGAGATTTAAAATATTCCGTTGATGGTTTGGTGATAATGATTTTCCCTTTTAAGGTTGGGAGTCAAGACTCCACGTTGGTAAATTTTATACATGTAATTTGGATGAAATCCTTCTATACATGATCATTTGTGAGTGTATTGGAATGCATTTTGGTAGTTGGTCTCAGTGCAATGGATCCACAGGCACGGTGTTCTTAATGTCTTGGTTTTGACATTGAGTTCACTACTTTAGCACGGAATAGGCATTGAGTCACCATGGTAAGTAAGTTGTGGACCAATACGGTCGGGCAGCGTCCCATGGGCAGTAAGATGTAATGCCATTGTGCATAAGTTCCCATTTTGGAACTTCTCAAGAACATACCTAAAAGGGTTGACTTGAAGTTTTGAGCAATAGACTTAGAGGAGTTTAGCTCACTAAGGTGATTGATGTTTGATTTTAATATGGTGTGATCATTAATGGTTTACTTGTTTGTTTTGATTTAGCTCACGGCTATATCCAACCATACAATTCCAAATGGTTTATAATTACCATTTTTAAATTGTTTGTTCGCACTAGGCGTTAGACTAACACGTGCTTCTTTGGTTGTCATGTATGACAGGTCATCTTAGCGGCGGGGCTTGTCGAGATTGAGTGGACGACCAAGTGGTCAAGAGTAGTCATTTTTGGAGAAATATAGTCTGGCGTGAATTGTTTTGTTGGTTATCATTTTTGAATGATAGTGACGCCCGATTGTAATCTAAAATAGTTGATTTAGATTAATAGGTTGTCGATTTATATCCTTAAATTCGTTTGGGTTTGTAACCGCCATACTATTTCCCCTTTTAGGGTGATACTCTTAAATTCTTAGAGGTCTTTTCCGCATTTATCCAAGTTTAAATTGACCCTATTTTTAGGGTGTTACATTTATGTTCATAATGATTGACCACGTTGGGCCCGTAGCGAGTAGGCAATAAAAAACGCGCGAGTCCTTGAGGTGTAACTCGTCTAGATTGGGTAGGCAATAATGTCCCGTAAGTCCTTGAGGTGTAACTTAAAGGCATAAAATGGTTTGAGGTTGTGATGTCTTGATGGCATGGGAACTAGAATCGGTACATGGGGTGTAACCCAATAACATCATGGGTGACTCTTCTCACGTGTTCTCGTCACCTTGATGGAAACGGGTCTCCCCCGTAATTTTCAAGAGGTATCTCTTGTGTGCTATGTTCAGGTGTGGGACATTGTTGCAAAGTTGAATGTTGGCATTTGTACAACTAATGGGATACAGTAACATTTAATTATGATTTTATTATCTTATTCGTGAATTGTTTATTCTATATGATCTCACTAGGCTTTTAGCCTAACACTTGTCGTGGTGTTTTTTTTGGTTCACAGGTCCCACTAGCAGTGCGTATAGGACGTATTGACTCGTCGATCGTGTACCTAGGAGCACTTGAAGAGGGTCGGGCTTTTGGGGAAATATTTTAGAAGATGGATTTTTGTAGATATGGCGACACCCACATTAATCTAGTTTTAAATTGTTCTAGATTAAATAGGTTGTTGTATTTTATGTCTCGTTATTCGCTACTTTACGAATGGTGCAAACTATCCCAACTACATTGGGTTTTAGTTGTCGTAAACTGGAGGTCTTATTTTACCCACTTTTCCGGAATTTCCCTATTATCGTTGTCTAAATTTTAGGGTGTTACACATAAAATCTGCGAGAAATTTTTCTGACCCTTTGATGTGTTTTACCGTAAACTTCCACTGTGAGAACCAATTCGCCAACCTTAAAAGTTGTGCCTCTTGGAGTATCTTTCTTTTGAATTGGAGCATGCGTGGGAAAGAGGACATATCCATCTCAATCTGAAAACTGTGCCCGATAAGATGGAATTGGAATTTTCCTATTCCTCTTTTGGCCGCAAGAATCCCTTTGAAAGTAGAATGGTAGTGTTGCTCTGAGGCTTTGAACGTGCCACTCTTGTAACCACAGACTGTTTTGACACCTTTGTCATCTTGTGCGAATAAGACTGCTCCCCAGTATTCGTCACTTGCATCTGTCTGGAGAATTCTTTTGTCAGTAGTGGTGGGAATCTTTAAGGGTGGCATTTCGTCGGTTTGTCGCTTTATAACTTTGACAACTAGTGTTTGTCGTTCAGCCCAAAGTGGTGGTTCTTTTTTCAACATGGGGAATAAGTGTACAGTATGATTTGATAGCTTTGGCAGGAAATCAACCATGTAGTTGACTAGACCAAGGAACTGTTGTACTTCCTTTAGTGATGAAAACACATCTGGAAACTTGTGTAATTCTTGGGCGATATGAAGTTGTGGTTGATATTTCCCATCAGAAATATTTATTCCAAGAAAGTTGATGGGGGTGACTCCTATCTCCATCTTCTCTTCAGATAGCAGTATGCCATATTGTTGGACTATGGAATGAAACTTCGAGAGCAAGCTAATATGGGAATCCTCATCTGGACAAAATAAAAAAAAATATCATCAATGTAGACCAGGGTGTTTTGGAGAATGGGTTCAAAAATTTTGACCATTGCCTTTTGAAAAGCCGAAGGGGCATTTTTTAATCCAAATGGAATAACATTCCACTGGTAATGATGATCAGGGATGCAAAAAGCAGTTTTCGGTCGATCGTCTGGATGTATGCCTAATTGCCAGAATCCAGCTTTAAGATCGACTTTGATAAGACCTTTGCATTTGCTAGAGACTGGAATAGTGATCTCTTCTGAGGTAGAGGAAACTTATCATTAGCCAAAAAATGATTAAGAGGCTGATAATTTATGACCAACCTCAGCTTACCCCGAACTTGTTCGCTCCTCTTATTGACATAAAACGCTTCGCATTCCCATGGCGATACCGTGGGTTCAATAATGCCTTGGTCAACAAGTTCTGAACACTCTTGGACCGCGAGCTGGTAATGATCGGGGTTCATTCCTAGACGGCTTGCCTTTGTTGGGTTGACGTCTTCGTTTTGTTTGAATGGTAGGGTAACAAAAAAACTAAGGGTTTAACCATAAAGGACAATTTTTTCTTTTTGTAAGAAATTCTGTATGACTAGAAGCACATGACATTTGGATAATCTGTTGTTTAAGGGCTTCTATGTTGAGTGTGGATGCCATATACAGTTTTTGTACTGAACTCCAAGGGTTTAGATAACTCTTGTATCGGACGCCTTGTTCTGCAAAACTTAGGTTAGGCAAGCTATGGAGAATGTCGAATCCAATGAGGAGATCTTTTCTATGGGAACTCGATCCCAAGAACCTATGTCTTATTACACATTTTGGAAATACCTGGACATGTATTGGGATACTGATCTTGTCAATAACAAATGTATCACAACTAGCTGCTAGGAAGTGTTGATGATGTGGTTTCCAATTAACTGCTAGGGAGAATATATGGGTTTAGTATTGAGACCGAATATCTTGTATCAAAGAAGGCTATGACAGAGATTGGTTTAGAATATGTTGATGTGAGCAGGTGGACTTTGGCTAGGAGCACAGGTTGCGTCCTTTGTAGGGGTAAAACTGGCAGTAAATGGGAATGGAGAGGAAGGGAGAGGGGGCTTGTCATGAACACCTCAATGTCTGATTGCTCTCATGAATGGTCTGGTTCATCTGATGATGAATCATAGTAGGCTATGGTGCATATGGTTTGGTCATCTGGTTCGTCATCAAGGGAGTATAAGGATTCTAAATCAGAAATGTCAACCGGTTCCACCTAGTTGAGATTCTGAATTAGTGCCTGAGACTTTCTTTTGTCTTTTCAATCCTTCGCAAAATGTCCCTTTTATTGCAGACATAACATCTGTCAGAAGTGTGTCCTCTATGTGATTTATTTCTGATGAACTTCCATTTCTTTCGTGGGTAGTCTTGGGAGGTCTTCCTCTTAGAGGAGCTATGGAACTTCTTGAAATGAGACTTTTTCTTCGTACGAGAGCAGTCACAGGAAGATTTATCTTTGCTTTTGATCTGGAGGTATTTGTCATCACAAGCTGAACCAAGGCGTTTGCCGGTTTTTTTGAACTCGACAATAAACTTTCTTGAATTACAAAATTTGGCAAGTCATTGAGCACCATCTGATAAAGAACGCCAAGTGTGGTATTAGAAACTGTGATGTTTTTTTACTCCAATTATCTGAATACCTTGCTTGCAAGAGATTCTAGGAAAGAATTCAGAAAGACTTGCTTGAGATTTACATCATCAACGCCCTGGAGACAATATAACCTTTTTGACATGTGATTTTAGTGTTCCTCGAGGTCCTTTTTTTGGAACGAACAACATCTCATTTTTAAGAATTATTCTCTTGCATGAGCTATGTGTTCGACTGGATTGCCAATGAATTCAGCATAAATCGTATGCATGAACTCTTCGGGAGACTGGGATTGTTGGATCTGCATCTGTCGATATTCTCCAAGACTCATATACTAATCTCTGAGACGACCTTGAGCTCTAGTTAAAAATCTTTTAATCACCATGTCCATATCGTAGTACTGGAGTTCAGCTGAGCATCATGTCAGCATCTCTATACTTCTATCTCTCCATTTCGATGGGGGGATGTCATCAAAAGTGAATTTTTGGTTGGACTCCGACTTTGGGACTTTGGCTCTTCGTTGTGGTGTAGTTTCAGAGGCTTCATCTTCTACTACATATTCGTCATCAAAATCGTTACGAACTCTAGAGGATTATGGGTCTGCCATGAACAAGTGTTCGAAGGCTTTTGAAAGGTCACCTTCTGTACGGTCTGGCGATGTTGCAACCACTGGTGCAACAAAGGTTGAACTAGTGGATGACTCTTTTTAAGTTAGGGTCTGTAAGAATGATGAGATTGGGTTCATTTCTTCAATTGGAAGGACGTTTGGAGGTTTTGATTGCCAACTAACTATCGAAATATAAAATAAAAATTAATTAAAAAATATTGTATTATTAAAGACAATAATTTTTTACTAACAAAAATATACTAAAACAAGTATCGTAATAAATAAAACTTAAATTATCATGGACTCCGTTTTTTAAGCTTTTTTTTAGGTCAATTAATAATTAAATATTTAAATTATTGAAAAGCGATACACTAGTTTTTTCAAAAAGTTCTCTCTTAAAACTTTAAAACAAACGTATTTTCAGTTTTCACTTGATGATTCTACATGATCGGATCGAGATACAACATATTGACCTTAGATATAAATAAATAAATCCTACAGTTTAAAGAGTTAACACCAAATATAAACAAACTAACCTACAAAGTTAATAATAAATTAACAAATAAACCCTAAAGTAAAAAAATCAACCCCGGATTAACTCTAAACAAATAACCCAAAAATTTACGCTAAATTTGATTAGAATAATTCAAGAAGGATCAATGACAAACATCGAGACAAATGTGTAATTAATATAGATTAAATATTGCATATATCATATATACACATACAATTAACATTAAAATATATGTTATTTTTTATTTGTGTTAACATTAAAAATATAATTAATTTTAAAAAAAATCAATATTGGGCTCATTTTAAAGATATCAACGAGATATTTATAACAGTGTAATTTGTATTTTGGCTAATAATTAGGGGGTGTTTGGGATTGCTTATTTGAAACAACTTATGCTTTTTATCAAAAGTGCTTATCAACTTCTTAAATAAGTCGGAATGGATTAACTTTTTAAATACTCCTTATTAGAAAAAACACTAGAAAAAAACTTATTAGTAGTGACAAAACACAATAAGTCAACAAGGAGTTTAAATAAACAATCCCAAACACCCCCTTAATATGATAAGGGTATAAAATAAAATTTGGAAAAGAAAGGGAAGGGAAATAATTAAAAATAGTAAAATCTTTAAAGGGTTAAAAGCTTAAATGATTTCTAACCACCTCGTGGAATCGTTTATTTCTTACTTTTTCATTTAAACTCTCTAAAGGTTTTAATGCTTACAGTTTCACTCCAAAAAATCTTATAGTTTCACACTTGTATACCTTAAAAAATTTACACTTAGACCCTACATTTTTATGGTTCAAAGACTACCATACCCCCAAAGCGTAGGTCCGCCCCTGATGTGAGTAAGGACAAAATTAGTAAATATGTCCGCGTTTAACAATACATATAAAAGAAAAATACATTCAACTCCAATAGATTCCCATTTTGGATATTACAACTTTAATTATATTATTAAAATATTTCATTCATCTAATAATATATTTTTCTCTTTCTAAAAAATATTTTTCAAAGTTCTTATTGGTTATAATATATTAAAAAATATTTCTCTCATTGTAATCGTTTTCACGGAGTTCTCCCCTTTTCCTATTTTCTCCATTTCAGAGAAAAGTTTTGGAGAAACTGTTAGAACAAAAAACATGCCTAAAATCTCTATTTTGGATAATTTATTGGAGATGTTCTTAGGCCACCCCATGTTATATATTAGTTTTTAGGGAGATTGATCCAAATACTCATTTCTCTCTTCACAATTAGTCTACGAACCATTTCTCTTCCGGTTTTACCAAAATGTCACTACTTCCGCAAGTGACAGGTCTGTAAATTGCGAAGGGTGAAAAAGTAATAAAAAAAGTTTTTGAATATGGTCTGCAGGTATAGGGACCAAATCCGTAATTTTGTCTATGTCACAAGTTTATGTCTACAAGTTGGGACATGTTTAAAATATTTTATAGCTTTAGCCCCTGCACTTGCGGAGCATTTCAGAAACTTTTTTTTCTTTTAAATTTTTCATCCCTCCATAATTTGCGGATCTGACACTTGCGGAGGTAGTGATATTTAGGTAAAAAGGGGAGAGAAATGGCTAGGAGACGAATTGGAGAGTAAGAAATGACTATTTCGATCAATTTCCCTAGTTTTTTTTTTATACTTTTGACTTGTATATCCATATTATATATATATATATATATATATATATATATATATATATATATTAAAGGAGAAACCAATGTTGATGACATGGCCTCTCCTACAATCAAGAAAATCACTTGTAATTTTTCTCCAAAACAATCTCTCAAGAATCTATCTATCAATCTAATTTGCATATTTTACTTTATTCAGTTGTGTTTTGAGTTCAAGAATTCGATTCACCATCTCCCATCTCGACTTTGATGGATCGTATACACAACGTATTATGGGTCTCTCAAATCATCCTATTGGTTTCAGTTTTGTAGTTTATTTGATTCGGTTGTGTCTTCTCTTGAAGGTTGGATTTCAAGAAACAAAACACAATTTATTTGGATTTCCAGCAATCTCAAGTAAGATTTCCATATGCTAAGTATATTGTTACTACAAGTCTCTTATCACCTACAAACTTCGTTTGGCTACTAATGTGTAGTTTCTACAATGTTTCGTTCACAACGAATGTATGTTATTTACATATGATATGCATTAAATGTTTATCGTGCAATGTGTTAGAATAAATTTTGACGCTTATACGTTATTTTATGAAAATTTCTTTAACAAATCGATACCTTATATATATTGATTTTAATGATTATGGAACTCTTACTTTTTCATTTATCTTTTATTTTAGCATTGATATTTGCATGCCTTGCTGTTATGTACTAAAAGTTTGTTTTTTGTTTCACGCCTCCTTGGTGATGCCATTTTAAAGTTCCATGAAAATGAGAGGTCTACTTTAATCCTTACTTCTATAAGTTTCAACAAATCATTCGTATACACTATTTCAATCTATTTATTTTAATTTCGTATTTTATTTGATTTATCGTATTTCTAGAGTAATCAATGTTAGGGGTTGTTTGGCAGTTGCTGAATGGTTTAGTGCAGAATGATTAAGTGGTTTGAATGATTAAGAGGTTTTTATGATATAATGTAAAATGAAATATGGTTGTTGTTTTTTTGTAAAGGAGTAACCCAGACCACTTTGGGCCCGGACTAATCTCCTGGAAAACAAGCATATAGCCCGCGGGCATTCATCCCGTGGCCACAATGCTGCGAGTGGGGCTCGAACCTGGGCAACCGTTATGAAGTCCCCAGGCTCTTACCACCACGCCACAACCTTGTGGTTGAAATATGGTTGTTTGCTAATTGTTCATAATGAAATCAGAGCTCTTAATGGTTAAGGGAGGTTCAGGATACAAAATCATTAAAAGGATTTTGGAACCATTAAGAGACAGCCTTTTTTTTTGCCAAACAAGATTTACCTCTTAGCGATTCAGATGTTGCCTCTTAATGGAACCATTAAGAGGTAAACAAACAGCCCCTTAGTGTTGGATTTCAAGCAACAATTGGAAAATTTCCTCATCAAAATCTATGAAATTTTTGACACTATTTATTTTCTATGCATGGGTTAGTGTACAATTTTGTTTTAGCACTCTTAGCAACAACTGTATTAAAAAGGTTTTGGTCGCGGAAATGGTGATTTTTTATATAAAAAAACAAGTGTTATATTCACATACATGTAAAAATAAATAATTATCATGAATCTTATAACTAGCGACTCAATCAAATATGTTTGTAACACTACCATTTATGATTTTATTTTGTTTCTACATAGTTACTAATTTCCACATTTTATACGAAGTGTTAAAACATATATGTCATACATGGACCAAAAAGTAATTAACAAAATTAGTTAATTTATAAATCAAAAATTTCAGAAAATTTCTAAGAAGAATCCTATTCTTGAGAATGTGTCACGTCATTCTATAAAGTTCTTCTTTTTTCTCATTCCATTAACTTTGCATACTTCATGTTCGATATTCTAAAAAGGTTACCCAATTGCTATTTCTACCAATACTGTTTTTATGCTTTTGTGAATCCAAACCACATGTAAAAGATTGTATTGAGAATTCTAGATTAAATTTTAAGCACATGTGATTGCATTAGTTATTATGAATTTGAGACTTATCTACAAGCTAAACAAAACTTCTAATTATTTCTGTGGGTTTGTTTTTTAATTAGTAGGAGACTTATCTTTTAAATCATCTTTCTTAACTTGAATTTTTTTTCCTTCCAATTAGGTGAGGAGTGTGTGCGGGTATTTGCATTATATAATATTTTATACTTAAAAAAAGAATTTGATGTTGTTTTTGTGACTTCACTTTGGTTTATAGAGGATCTTATTTCATTACATTATGTAGATTATGTCCATGTGATAAGATGATGAGATTTTCTTAAATGGTTTTCGATTAGTAAGTGCAATACACAATTTTGAAACTCCTCTTTTATGAGGTGTACCAAAACTATTCTTTTTCGGAAATGAGGATTTGATTAGTTTTGATATGGTTTTCATTGACGAAAATGTGTGTTCTTATATTACTTTATTCTTATGCTCATACCAGTTATTAATGTATTATGTTATGTTTATCGTTTGGTTAAATACTTTTATGTTGTATAGGTGTCTCAGATAGCGACAATGGTTTGAAAAAACTTGGTCACTAAGTTTAATTGTTTATTACAAGAAAGAAATGTATATGTTTTGCAAAATCTCAAGGTTGTCGAGAATTATAGACCTTTGTTGTTTCAACCACTTATGTTTAGTGGGTTGGATAAGTGCAATCCATGTCAACGTTTGGGGTCTCTCCCATTTAGAGAGTGAGCATATGTTTAGAGGGTAGTTATTGTGCCATATTTGTGTATATTTGTCTCTTTCTTAACAAAATTGTCAGAGATACCGTTCTCTTTCCAAAAAGAGAAAAAATTTTGTGCAAGGTCATAAATTATGCAAACAATGCAAACATTATCCACATGTCCATCGTTAATGTTACTATTTTATTTCACTTTACAAATTTATTCCTTAACTCTCTCTCTCTCTCTCTCTCTCTCTCTATATATATATATATATATATATATATAGGGACCTAATCAAATGAGAACTAGGTAGTTTGTAGTAACTGTGAGATCCAATGTAAACCACACATTTAGACTAATTAATATTAATTTTTAATAAATAGAAAAGGGTATTTTAGTAAATTTGTTTAATTCATAAAATTTCTCCTTTTCTCTTATACATGTATCCTCTCTTTCTCTCTCTACCATATTACCTATTTCCTAAATTTTCTCATTTCCTTTTACAAAAGGGTATCACAGTGTGTTATCACGTATTTTTGATGTTTTTTCCAATGTTTACAAAAGGGTATCATAGTGTACTATCGTGTATTTTCGATCTTTATAAAGTGTATCACAGTGTGCATCACTTATTATTGATGTTTTTTTCGATCTTTACAAAGTGTATCACGGTGTGCTATCACGTATTTTCGATGTTTACAAAAGGGTATTATAGTGTGCTATCATGTATTTTCGATGTATTTTTTTATCTTTACAAAGTGTATCACAGTGTGCATCACGTATTTTCGATGTTTCTCGATGTTTATAAAGTGTATCACAGTGTGCATCATGTATTCGCCGGAATTAGGTGTAAATGATGCGAGTCGAGCTCGAGTATCAGTAAACTCGACTCGAACTCGAAATAAAATTCTCAAGCTCGAACTCGACTCGAAAGCTCGCGAGTAGTGAAAATACAAGCTCAAACTCGACTCGATAACCAATTCTCATGCCCGAGCTCGAACTTGAACTTGTTTCAAGCTCGAACTCGAACTCGATTCAAGCTCGAACTCGAACTCGATTCAAGCTCGAACTCGAACTAATGTTCGTATTCATTCATTAAGGAAATAGGTACGTTCGTTCGTTTAAAATATCACTTTGTTCGGGTGTGTTTATGTTTATTCATTAAACTAGTAAACAAACATACAAAAATATTTGTTAAAGGTTCACCCGTTTAAATAGGGTGCTCTAACTGAACTCCTAGCCATAGCTCAAGCTATAGGCTCTAGCAAAGGGCTTGAAGCCTTGAACCAACAAGCTCAATAAAATGGTGAAGGCAAAAGGCTATGGGATGAGGCCTATTTATACCGGAGTGTAAAGCCATGGGATGCTAATCCTACCGATGTGGGATAAAAAATTTCAGCAAAAAATGGAAGTTCACATTTACAGGCTCACAACATCAATAAATAAGTATCTAGACTTTGGTCCCACATCGAAAAGTCATTGAAAATTGAAGGAGAACAATCAATAATATAAGAAGAGATACCCATTCGTTGTCCATGCTATTATTCTTTTTGAAAAATGTTATAAATAATATCCCTTTATTATTATTAATATTATAATTAAAATTAAAATTAAAATTATTAAATTATAATATAAATTAATTATATGTATAATATATATTCGAGTATCTCACGAGCTTATCGAGTCGAGTATCAGGTCGCTCGACTCGACTCGTTAGTATGTCGAGTCGAGCTCGAGTTCGAGTCGAGCCTATTTGAGTCGAGTTTTGACCGAGTCGATCTCGAGTAGCTCACGAGTTGTCTCGTCTCATTTACACCCCTAGCCAGAATAATATTTGCTGGAGAGAGGAGAAAGAAGAAAGGGGAGAAGAGAGAGAAGATTTCTAAAATACCTAAAATATCCTTTAATTAAAATTTTAGTTAAAATTACCAAAGTTATTGATTTCCTAATTATCTTCTGATTTATGGTTAAGAATAGATCTCACGGTTACCACAGATAACCGAGTTCTCCCTTGAATGACCCCCTATATATATATAGAGGAGGGATCAATTGGAAACCAACATTACATTGGAAACTTTGGAAACCAATATTTGACCAATCAATTAATTTCTCCCTTTATTTATTTTTAATTGATAAGGGTATTTTAGTCTTTTACCTAATTTCGTAATATATATGGTAATTATTATTATGATATTAATTAATATGGTATCATTGATGCTATATATGGTATCTAGATGGTTTCCAAAGTTTCCAATGTAATATGGTTTCCAATTGAACCCACACCTCTCTCTCTCTCTCTCTCTCTCTATATATATATATATATATATATATTATAATTTTACAAATTCTTACAAATGATATGAATACGATTCGTAGATAATTATATTTACCAAAAAACATTATTTATATGGATGATTTACATATTACTGAACCCAAGTTACTCACGCTACCGCGCAACACGCGGTTTCCATACTAGCTTAGCAAAAAGTGGGTTTTTTGAAAGTCACTATCATAGTTAAAGTTTTATGAAAGTTCTTAATTTGTTGAGTTTGACAATGACATGATAAAAAAAAATGCAAAAATGACGTTCTTATAAGTAAATCCATTGCCCATTGGAGATGCTGTTAGGGCCCGTTTACCAAATGCTTACTCTGGTAAGCGCTTACCAAGTTATATTACCTTAACCGATGAATATGACAATGACAAATAATCTTATCCGGTAAGAGATAACGCAATGATCGAGAGTCTTACCCGGTAAGTGAGGGCGACGGTTCTTACCTGGTTATCGCTTACCGGATAAATTTTTGCATACGATGCCGTTTTAATGGACTAAAATCTTACCCGATAAAGTAAGTGATAGCGTTGAATTTACGTAAACACTTACCGAATAAATGTTTGAATAAACCGCCATTTAGTAACAATTTTTTAAAATAATGGTGGGTGGTTTGGCATATTTATTTTTAGAGTGAAGGGACTCAGAATGATCACCATTGCCGAGTAAACCAAGTTATCACCAATTTTAAACCATCCTAAAGGATTGCCATATTTATTTTTAGAGTTAAATGTAAATTTCCTTCATGTGGTTTACATAAATTAATGAGTAGGGTCATTGAAAAGAATTTTTAATGAGAGACGTTCCTTTAGTTTCATTTTTATAATGGATATGGTCCTTTCTAATAACTCCGTTAATTAAAATGTCGTTAGTGAGGGGTAATTTTCACCATTAACGTTTTCCCTTCCTCTGCTTTCAGTTATACAACGGATTTGGTTCATCAATCTACTTTTATTTTTATAACGGATTTGATCTCTCCCTCTACTTTCATTTTTATAACGAATTTGGTTCATTTATTTAATCAATAAAAATTTGGTGATACAAACATATATCTTCGGGATATACGCACAAAATAGCTCAACAAACTCATATCAATTGGGTATTCAATCCAACCATAAAATAAAAATCCATAAAATAAGAGAGTGATAACAAATAAAAGTAGGTTATTCATTCACGAGAAATTAACATTTACAACTTGAAATTGCAATCAAGACAATCACATTTAAAACATAGATCAAGCACTTTTTTTTTAATTAGAATGTTTATTGTTAGAAAGGAGGTTCTCGGAAGAGGAAGTGTGGGATGCGGTAAAAGGTTGTGGGGGTAACAAATCGCCAGGACCGGATGGATTTACCATAGGTTTTTTTTTTAAGATTTTGGGGCACAATAAAAGAAGATTTCATGGCGGTGATTAATTGGTTTTGGGAAAAGGAGGAGATTAGTGAAGGATGTAATGCGTCGTTGACTTTGATTCCAAAGAACTCAAACCCAATAGGACTAAATGATTTTAGACCTATTAGCCTTATCGAAATTGTCTACAAAGTGATATCGAAAATCTTGGCGAAAGAATGAAGACGGTAATGGGAAAATTAATTAGTAATGTGCAAAGTGCGTTTATAAAAGGTAGGTCTATTCTAGACGGGATTCTTATTGATAACGAGACGATGGATTATTTGAGAAGGTCTAAGAAGAAGGGGTTTATTTTTAAAGTGGACTTCGAGAAGGCTTATGATATGGTGGATTGGCCTTTTCTTTTGGATGGATTGAGAAATATGGGCTTCGGACTAAAGTGGACGAAATGGATCGAGACATGTTTACCCACATCAAGAATCTCCGTGCTAGTGAATGGAGCCCCAACGAAGGAATTCTCAATGAAGAGGGGATTACGGCAAGGGGACCCCCTTGCCCCATTCCTCTTTTTGGTCGTTGTCGAATGCTTAAACATTATGATGGAGGAAGTCGTTGCTAAGAAATTGGTCCATGGAATAAAAGTGGGTAAGGAGGAGATTTTGATCTCCCATCTACAATACGCGGACGACGCAATCTTCTTTGGAGAGTGGAATTATCCAAATTTCAAAAATCTTATGAAAGTGTTAAAATGCTTCCACGAAGTTTCGGGATTAAAAATTAACTTGAAGAAAGCAAATTATATGGTGTCGGCGTTCCGGAGGAGGAAATTAAAGCTTGGGCACGAAGTTCGGGATGCGGTAGTGATACTTTGCGATTCACATATCTTGGTCTCCCGGTTGGGTTGACAATGAGAAGAATTACTCATTGAAATTTGGTGACCGACAAAATGAAGAGTAAGCTTTCGGATTGAAAAACAAAAACGATATCCTTCGGAGGAAGATGGACTTTAGTCAAATCGGTACTCGGTAGTGTCTCATTATACTTTTTTTCCTTGTTTCGTACCCCGTTAGGTGTGTTGAGAGCATTGGAGAGTATTAGGGCGCGTTTTTTTAGGGGGGGGGGGGGGGAGGGGGGGAGCACAGAGGATGAGCATGGAAAGAAAGTGAGAGCTTGGGTAAAATGGGAAAAGGAGGGCTAAATGTTGGAGGATTAAAAGAAGCTAATTGGGGTTTACTTGGGAAGTGGTGGCGGAGGTTCCACAACGAACCCGATTCGTTTTGGGTTAAGGTAATAAAGAGTCTATACGGGTGGGAAGGGGTCTAATGGGGGGAAGTGCCAAGGGGACCGGGGGTAGCTCGACTTGGGCAAACATAATCAAAGTGGGGAAGGACCTAGATAAAGTTGGTCTCCATTTCTCGGAATCCTTTTGTAAGAAGGTGGGGGATGGAACGCATTTTAGGTTTTGGGAGGATACGTGGACATCACTTGGTCGACTAAAGGAGAGGTTCAAGAGGATTTTCCAACTTGAAGTGGATAAAGGGGCATCGGTGTCGGAAAGAGGAGAGTATATAAATGGAGAATGGGTGTGGAAATGGGGGTGGAGATGGGAACCAAGGGGACGGGAAATAGGAGAATTGGAGGAGCTACGGACTGTTATTGCGGAACATATCCCATCGAGAGGGAACGTGGATCGGGTGTCATGGGAATTAGACCCTCAAGGTGGCTTCACGGTTAAAAAAGTAAGGGAAATAATAGATGAAACAAGTGCAGCGTCGGACATGAACGTGGTGGAAACTTCTTGGTTAAAAGCGGTGCCGAAAAAGATTTATATTTTGGTGTGGAGAGCAAAATTAGGCAGATTACGCTCCCGTGTGGTTTTGGACAAGATTGGGATCGACTTAGATTCCATTCTCTGTCCGAGATGCAAAAAAGAAATCGAATCTATCGATAATGCTCTCACCAAAACCATTCTCTGTGGAGACTCATGGGGAGATGGTGGAAGGTAGAATTGGACACGGTAAACTCTTTGAATGAGTTGAATGGAGCGGGTATTCACTTGGGTAACAACAATAAAGGTTTAAAGAGATGGAAGGTGGTGGTGTGGTGCTTTCTATACTTAATTTGGGGAAATAGGAATAAGTTCGTGTTCGAAAAGATGAGGGGATCCATAACGGATCTTTTCTTCGAATTTCAACTTAAAGCATTCAAATGGATTTCTCGTTAGGATAAAAATTTAGCGTTAGATTGGAATTCATGGTTATCGGAACCTTATATATAAAGACAGAAGGAGTATAGGTGGATCGATGGAAAGGAAGTCTCTGGGGGCGTTGAGGATTGACACAAACATAAGCTGCTGCTGCTGTTGCTGTCTGTTTATTTTGAGTCTGAAAAACGATTTTTGTATTAATGGTATTCCTGCTGTTTGTTTTCTTAGGTCTACTTATGTTCGGTCGAGCAGATATGTAATGTTTCTTTCTGCTGTTTGCCTTAGGGTATGTATGGTTGTTGGTGTAGGTGGTTTGCTCCTCGCAAACCATATGCTTCTTTGTTATGCTTCTTTGTTCCTGATTGTTGGCTGTTTTGTTTTTGGTGCTTGGGTTTGCTACTGTTTTTTGTTCCTGGTGATAACTTTTAAGAGACGAAAGGAATTGCCAAGAAACGGCTAGGGTTTTCACTAGAATTGAATAATAATTACAAAGGGTTACAACAACTATATATAAGGAGACAAGAAACCCTAAAGGAAACATAAAATATACAAAAGTACAAAAACAACCCCTATACTATCTAACATCCCCCCTCAAACTCATGATGCTGGTGCAAGAAGCATCGAGAGTTTGCTAACCAGGAAGCGGAAGCGAGAGATCGGGTGAGACTTCGTGAAGAAGTCTGCAAGTTGTAAAGTAGAACTGAGAAACGGTAAGGAAAGAGTGCCACATTTTAGATGATGACGTGTAAAGTGGCAATCAACCTCGATATGCTTCGTGCGTTCATGAAAAACCGAGTTGTGAGCAATCTGAATGGCGCTGCGATTGTCACAATACATAGGAGTGGGATGAGGAAGGAAGACACCTATATCAGCGAGTAGCCAACGCAACCAAATAATCTCCTTGGAAGTAGATGCCATAGCGCGGTATTCAGCTTCAGTGGAAGAAAGAGAAACCACAGATTGTTTCTTACTTTTCCATGAAATAAGAGAGTCTCCCAAGAAAACACAGAAACCTGTGACAGATCGACGGTCCGTAGGATTACGTGCATAAGCAGCATCAGAGTATGCCCGTAGTTCGAGAGAAGATGTGGATGATAGCAGGAGACTTCGAAACATGGTACCTCGAAGATAACGTAAAATACGCACAACAGCAGTCCAATGAGTAGAGGTCGGAGCTGCAACAAACTGGCTGACAATGTGAATAACATATGCAATGTCTGGTCGAGTAATAGTGAGATAAACCAGGCTACCAACTATAGTACGGTACAAGGTAGGGTCTGTGAGAGGAGAACCATCAGTAGGAGAATACTCGACATTCAGTTCAGAAGGAGAGTCCACAACACGAGTATCAGTAAGACGAGCTCGTTCAATAATTTCAGTTGTATATTTATATTGAGAAAGCAAGTAACCTCTAGGAGATGAAGCAACTTCAATACCCAAGAAATATCGAAGAGGACCCAAATCCTTCATCTCAAATTATGCAGCTAATTCTGACTTTAAGGCATTAATTCCTTGAAGGTCATCACCAGTGATGATCATATCATCAACATACAAAGAAAGCAATATACGACCTGCAGAAGTATGCTTGACAAAGAGAGCAGAATCGTGTTCACTTGCAGAAAATCCAAGAGATAGAATAACATCAGAAAAATTTTCAAACCAAGCTCGTGGGGCTTGTTTAAGCCCATATAATGCTTTTTTAAGCTTGCAAACTTCACCAGTTTGATGAGGAACACCGGGAGGAGGAACCATATATACCTCCTCATTTAAGTCACCATTCAAGAAGGCATTCTTAACATCCATTTGTGAAATGTTCCACTTACGAACAGCAACAACAGCTATAAGGGTGCGAATTGTAGTCATTTTGGCTACAGGAGCAAAAGTTTCCTCAAAATCCAAGCCATATTCCTGAGTAAAGCCCTTAGCTACAAGACGGGCTTTGTAACGTTCAACGGATCCATCAGATTTGGTCTTGATTTTATAGACCCACCGGGAACCAATAACACGTTTACCGTTGGGAAGCGGAACCAAATCCCAAGTATGGGTCTTTTGCAAAGCAGATAGTTCCTCACTCATAGCATGCTGCCAAAGAGGGTCAGTAGCTGCTTCTTTATAAGAGGAAGGTTCAGAAAGAGAGTGTATAGAAGCTAAGAACGAAGTAAAAGAGGGAGAATAAGTAGAATAAACAAATTCTGGTAGACGAGTGGACTTACGAGGGCGTTGGGATTGTCAAGGAGGATCCACAGTCTCAGGTGCATCTTGAGTGACAGTAGTAGGAGGAGGGGCAACTGTGTCAGGTATTGGAGTACCAGTAGCATTTTCTTCGGTTGGAGAACTATCTGGAGTTTGAGTAGAGTCTACTTGCTCAGAGAATGGATCAATATTAAATACATCTAACTTTGTCAAGTTGTGTGCATTTATGGGAATGGAATAGAAAGGAATATGCTCAAGAAACACAACATGACGAGATACATATAATTTCTGAGAGGTAGGGTCAAAACAACGGTAACCTTTTTGTCCGTCACCATAACCAAGAAAAACACAGACAGCAGAACTAGAAGATAACTTATCACGCTCTACATGTGGACGAAGAACAAAGCAAGTGCAACCAAAGACACGTAAAGAAGAATAATCAGGACAACAACCATAAAGTTTTTCAAAGGGAGATAAACCTGAAGTGATTGAGGATGGAATTTTGTTGATCAGATTGACAGCAGTAAGAACAGCTTCTCCCCAGAATTGATTAGGAACCGACGAAGACAACAAGAGAGAGCGAGCGGTTTCAAGGATATGTCTATGTTTTCTTTCAGCAACACCATTCTGCTCAGGAGTGTCTGTACAAGAGGTCTGGTAAATAGTTCCATCTAAAGCAAGTAATTCACAGAATTTATTGGAAGTATATTCACCTCCCAAATCACATCGGAAACATTTAATCACAGAATTATGTTGGGTTTTAACATATGCTCGAAAACGACAATAAATATCAAAGAATTCGGAGCGATGTTTCATGAGAAAAATCCAACAAAATCGAGTATAATCATCAATAAAAGAGACATAATATCGAGACCCTCCTTTTGTAGGAGCAGGAGATGGCCCCCATACATTAGAATGAATCAAATCAAAAGGTGCAACAGAAAGAGATTTGCTTAATTTAAAAGGTAAAGCTGAAAATTTTGCAAGTTTACAACCACTGCAATTAGAAATATCATGAACTTGCAAATTTCCCAAATTGCCAGAAGAAACTAAGTATTTTAGACGAGAAGCTGAAACATGTCCAAGGCGTGAATGCCATAAATAAAAACTAGATGACTTAGATGACAAACAAAAAAAAGATAGATCTGCACTATGAGCAACTGCTACTGGTAACCGCAACTCATCCAACACATATAAGCCCCCACGCCTACGGCCGGTCCCAATCAGCTTCTGAGTACGTGGATCCTGCACACAACAAGAATCAGGAGAAAATAATACCTTATAACCGGAATCAAATAATTGACCAACAGAAACAAGATTCAATGAGAGTTTAGGAATATGATATACATTAGGAAGGGAAAAATTCGAACTCACAATAGAACCAATACCTGCTAATGGCATAGGAGTATCATCAGCAGTCATGACAGACACAGATGGCATAGGATTTAAAGAATCAAATAATTTAGAATTCGGAGACATATGAAAAGAAGCACCATAATCTAGAATCCAAGTAGTTGAATGCATACCTGATTCGTTACTAATCGACTGACCTATGGGCGAAGAGACAGACATGGCATGAGACTGAACATCAAGGAGCTTCTGGAGTTGTTCAGTGATAGATGCAAGAGTAGGATGAGTAGTTGACCCAGATGGAGAAACAGCGGCAACAGTGCTAAATTAAGGAGGAAAACGATGAGATTGTCTCGGAATACCAGACTGTTGTGATTGATTTCGACCCATAAGTTCTGGACATTGAGACTTCCAATGGCCTTTTTTCTTACAAAAGATGCATTCATCAAACCCAACTCTTGGACGACTCTTGTTTTGATTTGAAGTAAAAGGTTTGTGAGGAACAGCCAAAACAGAAGGACTTGGAGTTGGAAGAATACCCTTTCCTGCTTGTGTCTTTAAACGAGTTTCATCCGCTAACAATTCACTTACTACTGAATCAACTGAAGGGAGTGGGGTTCGATGCAAGATGTTACTACGAAGCCCTTCAAAATCACTTCTCAGGGCCATAAGAAATTGAACCAATCTCTGTTCTTCCCTACGAGCAATGTAGGGTCCAAAAGCACGTAACTCAGCAGGTTCAGTAAGAGCTAACTGATCCCACAAATCAGTCATTGTTGAGTAGAACTCCTGAATAGACATATCCCTCTGTTCAAGTGCTCGGATATCAGCTTCTAACTGATACTGTTTTGCAAAATTAGACTGTGTATACAGTCTCTCAAGATGATCCCATACTTCCTTGCCTTTTTCATATTTTGCCAATTGAACACCAATCGAATGTTCAACATAGTTGTTTATCCAAGTGATAATTTTCGAATTATCCACTTCCCAAGAGTCCAAGTCTTTTGCTTCTTTCAGTTTCACAATAGTGCCAGAAACATAACCCCACATCTTTTTACCCTTCAGAAAATTTTTCAAGACATAACTTCAATAGGAGTAATTTTTTCCATCCAAACGAACACTAATGGCTTGGAGAGAATCATCTTTCTCAGCCATTGCAAACGAGAAATAGAGAACGGAAAAGAGAACAGAGAGTATAGAGATACCGTATGGCAGAGAGAAGTGTCGAACGAACAAAAAAAACTCACCACAAGCCGTCGAACAGAAAACCGCCGAACAAAGGAAACCCTAGCGCCGCCGATCAGGAAAGGCGCCGTCGAACAGAAACCCAAAACGAAAAGATGCCGTCAAAGAAAAAGATGTCGCAGAAAAAGTACTTGAGAGAAGAAAAGGGTTTAATCCTGCTCTGATACCATGATAACTTTTAAGAGACGAAAGGAATTGCCAAGAAACGGCTAGGGTTTTCACTAGAATTGAATAATAATTACAAAGGGTTACAACAACTATATATAAGGAGACAAGAAACCCTAAAGGAAACATAAAATATACAAAAGTACAAAAACAATCCCTATACTATCTAACACCTGGTTCTTTGTTTCTTTGTATTGTTTGGTTGTGCAATAAAATTGTGATATGATTGAATTTGAGAGGAGAAGAGAAAGAATAGTAGAAAAGAGAAAGGAGAACAGAGATTGTTGTTAATGTGCCTGCCCTTCATTAACAAAGTAAATGACTATTTATAATAGTCTTACAATAAAACAAAATAACCACCTACTAAATAACAGTAAAAAAACTACCCATGATCCCATTAACCCAAGACTAATTCCACCAATTACACATTCGTATCATTCCTCCCCCTTTGAGGATCCTTGTCTACAAGGATAAAATCTGGATAGGTCTTTGCAAGACGTCGTTCATTTTCCCAAGTCGCGTCCTCCTTCGGGGCTCCTTTCCATTTAATTAAAATTTCGGATTTCGGACGATATTTTCCCCTTTGCGTAATTCTTCGATCCAGAACAGCTTCAGGTTGTGGGAGAACAATCGAGTCATCAGACATCGGTGAAGGAGCAGTAGAAATGGGGTTGTCAATCGGACCCAAGCATTTTCGCAACATACTAACATGGAACACGTCATGAATTTGGGAGCCAGCAGGAAGCGCAAGTTGATAGGCCACTGGACCAACTCTTCTAGTGACTTGATATGGCCCAAAAAATCGGGGTGAGAGCTTCATAGAAGATCGAAATGCAACAAAAGTCTGGCGGTAAGGTTGGAGCTTAAGGTAGACATAGTCTCCCACCGCAAAAGAAACCTCTCGTCGGTGTTGATCGGCATGTGACTTCATACGTTGTTGTGCCATAGAAAGATTATGACGTAAGTCATGTAAAATTGCATCCCTATCACGGAGGTATTCATCTACAGCTTGTACATTAGAGGTACCGGGAATGTAAGCCAACACACTCGGAGGTGGAATGCCATACACAGCTTCAAAGGGAGTCATCTTAGTGGCGGAGTGGATGGAAGTGTTATAGCTAAACTCAGCCCAAGAAATTCACTCAACCCACTTTCGAGGTTGGTCACCTGCAAAACACCGTAAATATTGCTCCAAAGTGCGGTTGACTACCTCAGTCTGCCCGTCAGACTGAGGATGGTAGCTAGAGCTCATGCAAAGCTTTGTTCCTTGTAATTTAAACAAGGTTTGCCAAAAGGAACTAATAAACACTTTGTCACGATCACTTACAATTGACGTTGGGATGCCATGGAGACGGACCACATTAGCGACAAAGGCTTTTGCAACAATGATGGCTGTAAATGGGTGCTTCAAGGCGACAAAGTGAGCATATTTGGTGAGACGGTCGACGACGACCATGATGACAGTATGTCCATTAGAGGTTGGAAGACCTTCAATAAAGTCCATCGACACATCTGTCCACATTCGGGTCGGAATCGGTAGAGGCTGCAATAAGTCGGCGGGATTCATGCAATCGGTTTTGTAACGTTGGCACACTTCACATTGTTGGATAAACTTCTTGATAGTTCGGCGCATGTTCGGCCACAAAAAACTAGATTTAATTCTTGACAGAGTCTTCAAAAATCCGAAATGTCCCCCAACTGGGCTTGAGTGGCAATCGGCAACAAGTTTTTCGACCAACGTTGAAGTAGGACTCAAATAAATCTTATCATCTTTGAGCCATATGCCATCTCGTTGAACCAACTTTAGGAGAGGTTGTCTCTGATGTAGATCTGCATAAAGAGGGTCATGTTGTACCTCATTTTGGAGTGTGGACCACCACTTCGCTTGTGGCATGGAAATCGACATGGATTGGAACTCAACCACACGAGATAGAGAATCGGTAGCCTGGTTTTCAGATCCTTGCTTGTACTCGATTTCATAATCGTACCCAAAAAGTTTGGGAAGCCACCGAGTTTGGGCCAGAGTAGTGATTCGTTGCTCGAGCAAGTACTTCAAGCTTTTTTGATCGGTACGAACCGTGAATGGTTTCCCCAAGAGATAAGGACGCCATTTACGGATTGCCTTGACAATAGCTAGCATCTCCTTCTCATATGTGGACAACAGTAAGGCTGATCCTTTCAAGGCTTCACTGAAATAAGCTACATGTCGGTTACTTTGGGACAGGACTGCCCCAATCCCAATACCGCTTGCATCACACTCAATGACGAATCGTTGGGTGAAGTCCGGGAGACAAAGGACCGGTGGCGATGTTAATGCTTCTTTCAATCTCAAGAAGGCCAATTCTGCTTCATCATTCCACTTGAAACCTTCGTTGGACAAAAGTCGGTTTAAAGGTGCCGCAATTGTTCCAAAGTGACGTATGAATTTTCGATAGTACCCGGCAAGTCCAAGGAATCCCCGAACTCCTCTTGGCGAGGTTGGGGTTGGCCATTCTAGGATTGTTTGTACTTTTGTTAGATCAACCGAGACCCCTTGGTCAGAAATAATATGTCCCAAGTAGTCGACTTGAGAAACCCCAAACCTGCACTTAGATTCCTTAGCATACAAACTGTTAGTGTCTAACACAGTAAGAACAATCTGGAGATGTGTGAGATGATCTTCCCATGTTTGGGAATACACCAAGATGTCATCAAAGAACACCAAAATAAACGTACGGAGATATGGCCGAAACAGATCATTCATTAGGCTTTGGAAGGTTGAAGGGGCATTGGTGAGACCAACGGCATAACAATAAACTCGTAATGACCCTCATGTGTCCGAAAGGCTGTTTTCGGAATATCGTTGTCGTGTACTCTAATTTGGTGATAGCCCGCCCGTAAATCAAGCTTTGAAAAATATTTAGCTCCATGGAGCTCGTCAAGAAGCTCCTCAATCACCAGAATAGGATACTTGTCTTTCACCGTGATTTGGTTTAACGCCCGATAGTCGACACAAAATCGCCAATCACCATCAGCTTTCTTCACCAATAGGATAGGACAGGAGAAGATAATGGACTATTACTAGGCCTGATCAATCCCGAATCCAGCAACTCCTTCACCATTCTTTCAATTTCAGATTTCTGGTAGTAAGGGTACCGGTAAGGCCTAACCGAAACTGGTTGTGCATTGGGCTGTAAAGGGATACAATGATCATGTGGTCGAGGTGGGGGTAAGCAATTTGGGAGTTCAAATATTTTCTTGAATTTGGTTAAGAGGTCGGACAATTCACGGGGGTATGTATTGGGTAGCGGTTGGTGACCAGAAATTTGTAGAAGAAACCCCGTACCTTGTAAGAAATTGAGATCTTTCTCGGTTAGAGCCTCAATAGGGTTCTGTTTTAGCCCGTGAAATACGTGTGGCTCCCCTCCTATCGTGAACTTCATGGTCAAGTTCTTGAAGTCCGTCTCGATGGGTCCGAGAGTCGCGAGCCATTGTACTCCTAACACCAGTTGACAAGCTGCAACAGGAAGAACATAGTAGTCTGCCGTAATGGGCTTACCTTGAATAGTGACTGTGAGGGACGAGCACTTGCCTTCGCACTCGATCGTATCACGATTCGCCACCATGACCTTCAATTTATGGTCTTGAACCACAGGTAACCCGTACTTGGAAACGGTCATCTGATCGATGAAGTTGTGCGTGCTTCCCCCGTCTATGAGTATGGCCACATTTTTGTTTCTCAACTTACCCAATACTCGGAATGTTTGGGGATGCCCGATTCCAGCGATAGCGTGAAAAGAGATCTCAGGAATCACTTTTTGTGTTTCTGGAGTATTTTCACTAATGCGAATGTCATCTTCGGCGAGATGAGACACTTCTTCAATCATAAACAGTTGTGGTCGTTCACATCGGTGACCCAGAACAAACTTTTTGTCGCAATAGTAACACAACCCTTTCGCACGTCGCTCTCTTGCCTCTTGGTTTGTGAGCTTACGAAAGTTGGATTGGGTCGTATTTGAGGACGGATTTCCGTGTTGGGTTGGCGGAGGTCCCAACAACCCGACAGTAGAAGTGACGCCGGTTTTAGGTCCCGTTAAGGGCAAGGATCGAGTCGGGATGACTGTCTTTCTTTGTAATTGATTTCGTTCCTCGATGAGTCGAGCAACCCCTATCGCATCTGCCAAGTTGCGAGGCTGTTTAACTTTGACGTCGAGACGGATCTCGTCTTTTAGACCTGCAATGAAACAACCAACCAGGAAAATTTCAGGCAACCCATCAACTCTGTGAGAAAGCCTTTCAAATGCCTCCTGATAAGTCGCTACATTCGTCGTTTGTTTCAGACGGGTTAAAGCTTCCGAAGGATCTTCGTAGTCGGTTGGACCAAAACGTAAGAGAATGGCCTTGGTGAACTCCTTCCAAGATAGAGGACCTCTTAATTTTGTCAACCACCGGTGCCATTGGAATGGAAAGAGGCGAGTTGAACCTGTTGATCGGATCCAACGTCTTTAAACTCAAAGTATTGTTCGGCCTTATAAATCCATCCGGATGGGTCATCGCCACTGAATTTCGGAAAGTTCAACTTGAGGTGAGGGTGAGGGTCATTTGAGGTGTTCGATTTGATGGCTTTTGAGGATGTTTTCAGACTCAAAGAATGGATTGATTTCAGGATGGGGATTTGTTCTTGGACGAGAGGCTCTTAATGCTTGCAACTCGGTTAAAACGGTTTGTAGGGTAGCATGAATCTGATCAAAATTAGACTCATGCCGAGCCAAGGCTTCATTCACATTGTTCTGGAATTCAGCCTTAGTTTTGCCACGGGTATCCATGACTGAAACGTGTAACCTCAATGATATGATTGAATTTGAGAGGAGAAGAGAAAGAATAGTAGAAAAGAGAAAGGAGAACAGAGATTGTTGTTAATGTGCCTGCCCTTCATTAACAAAGTAAATGACTATTTATAATAGTCTTACAATAAAACAAAATAACCACCTACTAAATAACAGTAAAAAAAACTACCCATGATCCCATTAACCCAAGACTAATTCCACCAATTACACATTCGTATCAAATTGTCTTGCTGTTAAAAAAAATTAGAATGTTAAAATGAAAAGGTTAAAAAGGTTGAAAATATATGAACTATTATTAACTATTAAGGTAGCGTTTGTATAATGGAATTTGGTGGAACTGGAATTCATGAAAGGAATTTGATTTTGAATTAATTGGAATGAAATTTGACCATGCCTTTCGTTGGTAGGAATTGGAATGGAATCTTTCGAAACAATTGAAATTTCCCTCTTTGCTTGTGGGAAGGGTGGTAGCTGTGACGATTACAGCTACTCCCACCCAGGGGTGGCCCTTGTGCTGGGCGAGATGGGCAATCGCCCATGGCATCAGAGTCCAATCCTTTTATATCTGTTACTACTTACTAGGCTGCATTTTCTATTTTTTTTTCTAATTTTTTTTACCCAAATATGCTCTCCGTCTTGATCTGATCTGTGACGCTCTCGCTCTCTGCTCTCAACTCCAGCATCTGCTCTCGGCCTTTCACTCTGCCCTCAACCTCGGCTTTGGTTATTAGGTTTTCCTTCTGTTAGGATGGTTGGCATTGACAGCAACAACATTCATCTCATCAGATCCAATTGGGGGATTATAGAGGATGGCTTGTGCCCCTTCCCACATTTGCCTGTAAACACTTTCGAGCATTTTCTTCCAACTATAAATAAGATCTTTTAAGTAGAACTTATTTTTGTTCCTCTAGAAATAGACTAGAACAAATATTCGTATTATAAAGAAGTGATTTTACATTTACAAATAGAACTTATGTTTTATATATAAAGTGATCATTTTTTGGGTATTATTTGTTTTGCTCCATTTTTTTTTGTATTTCGCTGATTTTCTTGGATTTGGGGCATAATTTTGAATCTCCGTCCAATGCATCCAAAACCATAGGACCGACCCTGCTTCCACCCCTGCACCCGACCCCGCCCCCACCTACCACAATGGCACTACTCTCGTCGTCACAACTATCACCCCACCCACCTATCCCACCCCCACACCCTATCCCGTCCCCTGTTCACCCCCACCCCCTCCCTGGTGGTATTGGCGGAGGGAGTGGTAGCTGTGATGACGACAATAGTGGCATGGTGGTCGGGTGACGGGGGGAGGGGGTGGTGGGAGTTAGGGGTGGGAGCGTGATAGTAGCATGGTCGTGGTAGAGGCAGAGGAGGTCGGCAATATTGGTTAAATTGGATGCAAATGGATGAAATTCAATTATTTCACTTATGCCAAGAAATAATGAATTCATTAATTGTGGAATTTAAATGATTCCATCCATTTCAATATGTGAACCAAATAAAAGAATTGTAATTTGGTCAAATGAATTGATCATTCCAATTCCCTTGAAATTCTTTGAATTCTATGAACCAAACAACACCTAAATGTATTTGATCCAATAAATATGATTAACTTATTTTTTGTGCTAAAGAATGTAATGGTAAATTAAAATTTTGAATTTTAATAAAAATTTGATTTTAAAACTAAAGTAGATTAGACTATTTCCAACCGAAAGTTCTAAAGATAACACTAGTATTAAATTTTAGCACTCAAATTTTCATTATTCATCACTAGTAACACTAATAATACATTATAACATTGTTTATATATTTATTAATTTATCATTTAACTATAACCATTTTTAGTGTATATTAATTAATTTAAGTAAATTAGTGTATAAAATACTATTAAAATACATCATAACATGGTATATACTCGGTTGAAGATACACTAAAATATATAAAATACTATTTTAGATAAATACTATTAAAATACACATCTTAAAATTGTCTTCAGTTAAGGTGTATGATGTCATCCTTTACGCTCTGTTCTCGAAACTCATTTAACGAAGGAAATGAAAGAAAAGGAAAAAAAAACTCGTGTTCTTGAAATTTTTTTAGGAGAGAAAAGAAAGGAAACGGAAGAAAAGAATTGATAACTTTCATCCCAAATTTGGAGGGAAAGAGAAGGAAATGAAAGAAAAGAAATTAAAACCATTTAAAAAAATTACTGAAATTATTAAAATTACAAAACTACCAAATCTTTCATTATAAAGGATATATTTTTATAAATGGTATATTTGTAAAAATGACATCTTTCCTTTCCTTTTCTTTCTCTCCTGTTCAAGAACATGAAAAACTATTATCTTTCTTTTCATTTCCTTCCATTTCGAGAACACAAATGAAAAAATTATTTTCTTTTCCTTTTTGTTCTCTCACATTCTTTTCCATCCATTTATTTTCTTTTCTTTTCTTTTGTCTCCAATTTAGAGAACACAGCGTTAAAGGACGATCATAGTACCGCTCTCCCAACCAGGGACAGATGGGTGGTGTCAGGACTCTTAACACAAACCACCTTAGGGTTATACATTCATTAAATACCCTTAATAATAACATAACTATTTAGCCACATTTTTTCCCTTCTTGTGAATCTTTTTTGGCAAGTGCATGAATTAGAATGATGAATGGTAGGTAATTATTTATTTTCCTTTTATTATATGATTTTAACTCTAGGAAGATCAATTCATTTTCTTTACAATTTTAGAATGGAAAATAAAGAAATAAACGATTCTAACCAAATTTGCTTCATTTAGTGCAATCGTATCTCATTAATTGCATACATTATTCATCATTGCAAGGTCAAGGTACCATCTTATATTAAATATGTTCATTGTTCTTCTAGCCTTCTTGCATTATGGTTACATTTTATGTTGTACTAACCCCATTGACCACCAACTGTTTGAATGAATGCCCAAGTGAGTTTCAGTTTCACTTTTTTCAAATGGGAATGTTTAAATCTATGGACTCACATTTCCAGTGCTTAATTATGATCACAGTGCAGGAATGTCTTGAGAAATGGAGAAAGCAGCAGCAAGAAGAGCAGGAGGAAGAAAAGCCCAGCAAAATCGGCATCGGGGATCAGGAAGGCTCAGCAGCAGCAGAGCCGGTTTCGGTCATTAAGGGAAGAAGAGCTGCAAGGCCCACCATCCCGAACCAGGGCTAGCCTCAAAAGAAGACTCCATGAATCTTCATCAACCAAGCCCCAGGTATATCACTCTTAGGGGTTGTTTGTTTTCAAAAAAAAAAAAACTTTTTAATGACTTTAAGTCTGAATCGTTTACACCTTTTTAGATTTAGACGGTTTGTTTTTTTTTCCAGTTTTCAGAACCTTAACTCTTAAATACGTCTGAAATAAGAAGCGGTGACCTAACTTCTTAAAACCTCTTATCACCACCTCAGTTCATGTATGATCTTCTTTCTCTCAAGACGCCTCCAAACGTTACAGAAACATACAATTTTGTTGATTCAGATTTCATACTTCAGCACCACCTCTTATTAATTAGATGAAAAATAAGACTTCAGACTTCAGACCTCTTAAAAAACAAATGGCACCTTAATATGTCTTGGATCAACTAATGTCCAACATTGGTTCACAACTGTTCGATGAATTTTTGAGGTCTCGTTAACAATGTTTGTTTTCAAAGTTGCTTTACGTAGTTGTCAGGCCCGTTCCTGACAGTTTTTGGTCCCGGGGTGTTACTAAAAAAGGGTCCCAATAAGTACGAAAAAAGCCTAAAAGAACACTATGTCTCTATATAGATTAATATGAAATAAATTGTAGATAGCAATAGCTAGCCTTGGTACCAAAGAGAGAACTCAGAGAAAACATAAACTAGTAAGAAAGACGAAAATGAAGGATTGTTATAGTGTGATTAAATTAACAGACTCCGATATAACTAGATAATACATTTTTTGGACCCTTGTTATCTACTACATATTTTTGGGTCATTTCTATCAACTATTTTTTTGAGATCTTGTTATGTACTTGTTTTAGGTATTTTTTTTATCTATTAATTTTTTTGGACTCATACTATATACCAAAATGTTTTTCATATCACCCCCTATTTTTTCTGGGCCCTAGGCGTACGCCCGTGCCGCCCTCTCTCAGGGACGGCCCTGGTAGTTGTACCAAAATAGGTGGGAGAGCGAAACTTAGGTGAAAGAGATTTGGAGAAGTTTCTGTATTCTGAAATTTAAAGGCGTGATCATGTTGCCTATAAAAGAGCACAATCGGGCGGATATTCGCTGAAGCTTCTGTTTTCTGAAATTGGCATTCACGATCATGTTTCCTATTAAAGCACGATCATGTTCTTACTCTATGAACTTTCAGTCTCCTAAAAGTGGGCATTCATGATAGTGTTGCTTATAAAGGCATATTTGCATTGTGCCTGTTACTTGAACAGTTTTTTGACAGTTGGATTAGCAGGAAATCCATTGTTGACTTATGTTTTGGGCGGCAAAAGTGGTGTGAGAATACGTGAAACCTCTGCATTACTCTCCAAACGAGCCCTTCAGGTGAGAAGGGAGGAGAAATGGTCCAGAGTATAGCCGATGTGGGACTCCAACATGCCCCCTCTAATCGAGGCTAGACGAGCATAGATTGTCCCTGAGTGCCTAGAGGGCACTAGGCGGGTAAATAATGTCGCAGAGTGTCGAGCCCCTAGAGTGGTATTCTAAGGGGTGTAAATTTCCGTAAACAGACACTCTCAAAATGAAGAAATTAATGATGTTCATGAAGAATTTTATGTGCACCACATAAAACTCCATCTTGAAGTGATTCCTTGGAAGAATATAGTCCGGAAACCATCAATGCAAACAGTGGGAACTAACAATTCTATAAAGATAGCGATTCTCACTTCCTCAAGAACTTCGTTTTGTTTCCATATATATATCCTTCGAATTACACACCCTTTTCCTTAACATGAATTATCTCTGTTAAGTCACAGGGCCACAAAGTTTCATTGATCATGGCTAATAATCTGCTTATTCTTATACTTGAATGAGTTGGCTGCAAATGATCCAAAGTCCATGATATGATGACTATATTCGAATTATATAGAAATATATGAATGATGCAAATGATTCATGGTGATTTATGCTAAGCAATCATGACATTACTAAGAATATTCTGCATTCATCACAATCAATTGGATGAGAGATATTCTTGGAGGATATTTCTGTTATAATTTAGACTTTCCCCTTTTTATCTTCAGGTGGAAAAGAAACAAGATCGATCAAGAAATGGTGGTAAGTTGATTATGCACATTCTATTGCATTTCCATTTACGATGGCATGAAATCTAAAAAGAACTGAGTATCTTGTTTTTTTTATGCTTTGATAAGATAAAAAACATGCTGTAGAGCCTAAAGAGAACCTGGGGACGGATGCCCATGAACCCAACGCTGGTGGGTTCCTATTGTTTCCTGCTTTGAAGTTGGATATTAAAGAGTACGTGAGTTCTATGATGTAATCTGAAACTTGGTTTTGTTGCAATCTCAGAACCAGGGGGTGCACCATCCATCACTCAACCATTGCCTGATAAACAGACATTAGAGCTCATTATCGATACATTGCAAAGGTTGCTTGGTTGTAGGGCTGTAAACGAACCGAACGAACACAAACAGAGGCTTGTTCATGTTCGTTCATTTAACTTAACCGAACAAACGAACGAACACGAACGGTAAACGAACGAAATTTTGTGTGTTCATGTTCGTTCGTTAAGAAAATATGTTTGTTCATGTTCGTTTATGTTCATTCATTAAGAGCTAAACGAACGAACATAAATGAACATAAACGAACATAAATGAATAAAAAACAACCACCATTACTCATCATTTTGTTTGTAAAAAATAACATAAATGAAAAACCGGGTAAACTTAGGAGGTTTAAAAAAGGAATTTTAAAAATTAATTTAATTAATGCTTTTACACATTAGTGTCATAATACATAAATATATTTATATATATAAACAAACATAAACAAACGTAAACGAACATAAATGAACAAACATAAATGAATGAACGTTCACGAACGTAAATGAACGAACGAAACCATTGTTCATGTTCTTTCATTTAACTAAACGAACAAAAAAATTTGTTCATGTTTGTTCATTTATTAAATAAACGAACATAAACGAACTTCCTACCGAACGGTTCACTGAACGGTTCGGTTCGTTTACAACCCTACTTGGTTGATCTACTGCTACCATCATTATGAGGTTATGTTTGGCAAAGGCAAACTAAGCTACTAGTCATGTTTGGTAAAAACTAGCTAATAAGCTAGATGACAATGTAAAATGACTTTAAAAGATACATTGCAAAGTTAATTGGAAAAATACGAGGGGCATAATTGGAAAAAAGTCCCCTGAAGTTTATTGAAATGTAACTTGAAGTAGCTTTTGAAAATCTAGTTTATGGCTAACCAAACAGGGCTTTTTCATTAAATTCAAAAAATAAGTCAGCATATGGTTGCCAAACATGGCCTAAATGATATGAGAAAGCACCCAAGAAAGGGTTAGTCCCCATTTTAAGTTCTTATACTTGGATCACTTCCATGTCATAACCTAGGAAGGATATATATGAAATCTTTGCTGAACCAGTTGATCCTGAAGAGGTTTGTGCTTTTGAGTCATGAGTTTATTTGGTCAAGTTCGTATAAGGGTTCTACCACTTGAAGTAATTGAAGGGTCAACCTTATGTGAGCGTTTTAGGTCGAGGACTACTATGAAATCATCGAGGAGCCCATGGATTTTGGGACAATGAGAGCTAAACTTCATGAAGGAATGTATACTTCACTTGAGCAATTTGAGGTATTTCTACTACTTAATACCTTCAATATGTTTAGGGCCCGTTTGCTTTGACGGAATATTATTGAGGGATTTGGATTTCATAGAAGGATTTGGAATCTTGGTATGTTTGGTTTGTAGGGTTTGGAATGGAATTGAATTCCATTCTTTTATAAATTTGTTTGGTTTGTTGGATTTGGAATGAAATTTAATTTTTTATAAATATTTGTTTCTTTCAGTAAGATGTGGAGGCGATGGAGAGATTAGGGCAAATTTGATAAAAGAGGCGGGGAAGAGATGCGATGGAAACAATTAAAATCCATGGGATATGGATTTGAAATGCCAACCATCTCCAAGGGATTTTAAAATCCGTTGGTTTGAGATATCACTGAAATTATGGGATTTAAAATCAAAACTTTCCTTCAAACCAAACGCATGATTGGAATGGAATTCAATTCTAAATCTCTCCAAATCCTACCAAATCCCACAAGCCAAACGGGCCCTTAGAGGTGTTTGGTTTGATGGAATGATTTTGAGGGATTTGGATTTCATAGAAAGATATGGAATTGGAGGGATTTGGATTAAAAGGATTTAGAATCTTAGGTGTGTTTGGTTTGTAGGATTTGGAAAGGAATTGAATTTCATTATTTATAAAAAAATTATAAAAACAATTAAAGTACCTTTTTATTAATTGATTATTACAAAACAAGTGTTTTTAACATATTTTAAACCATTATTATATCAAATCCTACGGAATCCCGTCCCAGCCACCCCGTTGGGATTTCCAAATCCTATGTTTGAGGGATTTCAAAGAAATCCTAGGATTTCAAATCCGAGCAATCTTGCAAACCAAACACAGGATTTGAATGAATTTAAATTCCAAATCCCCCCAAATCCTTTCCATTCCTACAAACCAAACGGACCTTGGTAGTTTGCCAAATGTAGTTTTCCTTCCGCTTTAGTAGTTTGTTTCATTTGGACACACTCTACTACTCACCACACTTGTTTCCTTTTAAATTTTGTTATACAAGTCCAAGGTTTTCACGGAAACATCTCTACCCCCTACCCCTTTGGGCTAGAGTAAGGCTTTCTTACATCCAACACTCCCCAAACCCTACCTCTACGTGTGGGATATATTGGGTTTGTTTGGTTTGGTTTATATCCATTGGGGTAGAGGTAATGTTTGCATACATCCTACCCTCCACAAACCCTACCTCTGTGTGGGATATACTAGGTTTGTCTGATTTGATTTAGTTAATACCTGTTTTCATGCAAACAGCCTCTCTACCCATTCAGGTGAAGGTAAGGTCTGTGTACATCCTACCCTTCCCAAATGCTACCTCTGCGTTATATATACTGAGTTTGTGTGTGGTTTGGCTTGGTTAATATCTTCAATAAACATCAATTTAACTGGGATCAGTGCAACTATAAGACTTTTATCCATCATAAACTTTGTTTCATACCTCATTGGGCTCATTTGGAAACAATCATGCAGCATGATGTATTTCTAATATCAGGGAACGCGATGCATTTTAATTCTTCGGGTACCATTTTCTTCAGGCAGGTATGAATGCATTTATGAGTTGATTCTAGATTCATATTTTTGGATGGCTATAAATGGGAAAGCTCTCATTTTACAGGCTCATGCAATAGATAAACTGGCCAAGAGAGTTTTCCATGTCCTGAGAACCAATCCAGAAAACTTCGAGTCTGAATTCTCGGGTTCTAGGCGAAGATCCTGCAGAAGATCCCAGGATGAAACTAATGAGTTGAACAGCAATTCATTCTTAAAAACTTGTGAAAAAAGTAGTATTTCAACCATCAATGCATACTTAGTAGTTCTTCGATTTATATAAGTATCACTACAACCGAATGAGGCTTTTTACACCATTGACATTCACAGTTTTACAACTGTGTAAAAGGCTACAGTAGCCAGATGTTTTTACACAGTTTTAGACCCGTGTAAAAGGTCTCTAACCGTGTAAAAAGGTGATAAAAATGGTGTAAAATTGCTAGTAAAACTAACTTCAGAAATCATAAATCTTGTTATGGTAAACTAGATTAGCTTTGAAATTTTTTGAGGTCAATGGTACTAATTTTCAACTTCAAAATTATCATCAGATCTTTATGTTTTCAAGGAAATTCTGAAACCCATGTTAGACCTTCCTACTAAATACTACAAAATATGAAAAATAATGGAGTTAGGTCTTTTATAATATTTACATCAAATGTTGATTTTAAAAGTGAGGAGTTGACCTGAAAAGTCAAAGTGTATATCATTTGGAAGTGAGTGAAGAGTCTATTGCCGTGCAGTCTACTTACAACATACCTATGTTACACAGAAGGTGCTCAAGACGGTAAAAGACGCGGTTCCATTGAAGCGGATCGACGATCCACTTATAAACCCGCCTTGGACCTCAACAACGACAAGAATTTGAAATCTTTGATCCATGTAAGTCGACATTTTTTCATCGTTTTCCTATTCATGATCGCTCTAGTATTCCAACCATTGTTGATTTGTTGTCCCATATTGGCCTATATATATAGAGAGAGAGGTTCATTTGAGAAATGGTAAATATATGAGAAATAGAGAAGTAATCTTAGCCATTCATCTGGTCAACATTTGCGGCTTTGACCACGAAGCACCGGATAATTCCTTGTGTGGTCTATAGAAGGTAGAGGGGTAATTTCGTAAAATACACGAGATGACTTCATATATGAATTTGTTAATTAGTTCAATTGATTCATATATGAATCTTTGTGATTCATATATGAATCTTTGTGATTCACAAAGGTTCATATATGAATCTTTGTGATTCACAAAGGTTCATATATGAATCTTTATGATTCATACAAATTCATATATGAATCTTTGTGATTATACAGATTCATATATGAATCACAAAGGTTCATATATGAATCTGTTAGTTAGTTCAACTGATTCATATATGAATCACAAAGGTTCATATATGAATCAGTTAAAAGAGTTCAGTTGTGAATTGCACTGGTTCATAGATGAACATGTAGTTCATATGTGAATTATACATGTTCATATATGAACACAACCCGTGTGCTTTGTAAAATTTACGAAATTGTCCTTCTATTTTTGGGATAGCCGCAACTTTTGACCAGTCAAAGCCGCAACTTTTGACCGGTCAAAGCCGCAATATTTGACTAGTCAAATCCGATCTTGACCATATGAATGGCTAGGATTACTTCTCTATTTCTCATATATTTACTATTTCTCAAATGAACCAAACACTATATATATATAGGGAGAGGTTTATTTGAGAAATGCTAAATATATGAGAAATAGAGAAGAAATCCTAGCCTTTCATTTGGTCAAGATCGGCTTTGACTGATCAAATATTGCGTATTTGACTGGTCAACAATTACGACTTTGACTGGTCAAACGTTATGGCTATTCCAAAAATAGAAGGACGGTTTCGTAATTTTTACAAATACACGGGACGAGTTCATATATGAACCTTTATGATTCACATATGAACATATAGTTCATATGTGAACTAGTGTAATTCACATATGAACTTTTTAACTGATTCATATATGAACCTTTGTGATTCATATATGAACCAATTAACTGATTCACATATGAACTAATTAACTGTAAGTTCATACGTGAATTAGTTGAACTAATTAACAGATTCATATATGAACCTTTGTGATTCACATATGAACTGATTCATATATGAATCACAAAGGTTCATGTATGAATCAGTTAAAAGAGTTCATATGTGAATTACATTGGTTCATATATGAACATATAATTCATATGCGAATCATAAAGGTTCATATATGAACTCGTCCAACGTATTTTACGAAATTACCCCTCTATCTTCTACAGACCACACAAGGAATTATCCGGTGCTTCAAGGTCAAAGCCCCAAATGTTGACCAGATAAATAGCTAGGATCATTTCTTTATTTCTCATATTTTTAGCATTTCTTAAATGAACCTAATCCTATATATATATATATATATAGTGTTTGGTTCATTTGAGAAATGGTAAATATATGAGAAATAGAGAAGTAATCCTAGCCATTCATATGGTCAAGATCGGATTTGACTAGTCAAATATTGCGGCTTTGATCGGTCAAAAGTTGCGGCTATCCCAAAAATAGAAGGACAATTTCGTAAATTTTACAAAACACACGGGCTGTGTTCATATATGAACATATATAATTCACATATGAACTATATGTTCATATATGAACTAGTGCAATTCACAACTGAACTCTTTTAACTAATTCATATATGAACCATTTGTGATTCATATATGAATCAATTGAACTAACTAACAGATTCATATATGAACCTTTGTGATTCATATATGAATCTGTATGAATCACAAAGATTCATATATGAATAATAAAGATTCATATATGAATCAGTTGAACTAATTAACAGATTCATGTATGAATCTTTGTGATTCATACATATTCATATATGAACTCATCCCGTGTATTTTACGAAATTACCCCTCTACCTTCTATAGACCATACAAGGAATTATCCGGTGCTTTGCGGTCAAAGCCGCAAATGTTGACCAGATGAATGGCTAAGATTACTTCTCTATTTCTCATATATTTACCATTTCTCAAACGAACCTCTCCCTATATATATATATATATATATATATATATATATATATATATATATATATATATATAGAGAGAGAGAGAGAGAGAGAGAGAGAGAGAGAGAGAGAGAGAGAGAGAGAGAGAGAGAGAGAGAGAGAGAGAGAGAGGGAGGGAGGTTCAAGGGAAAACCTCAAAAAAATGGAAAACTGAGGAACACCTTGGTAGCCATTCATCTGGACGGTATGCACTTGTGCATACTTGTGCATACCGTCCAGATGAATGGCTATTAGGGTGTTCCTCAGTTTTCTGTTTTTTTGAGGTTTTCCCTTAAACCTGACCCTATATATATATATGTGTGTGTGTGTGTAAGAATCTCCCCTTTTTCTATAAAGGCTTTTTTAGAGATATCAGAGTCGTGATCTACCACATCTAGGAACCTCCAATGTCTTTGCAAGTAGAGGTAATTATTTGGAGGCTTGGACCTGATCCAAGCCGTGCCGAACATATTTTCTTGTTATAGCAAACTCAACCCTTTTCTTGGGGGGCTTGATAACTAGCTCTTACCAGTTTCGGATTTTCAATGGGCTAATGAACCTAAAAAGTCTTTTAGTTTTAAAAAAACATAACCAATGTAGAATCATTTAAAATTTACAATTTTCTTTGAAGGAAAGTTCGAGATTTGAGTTCATTGAGTCAAAAGTCAAGATTCGAGTAAATTGGGAAATTGTGGAATTCAGTGGAATTGGAATGATTCCATCGCTTTGGTTCCGTGAACCTGAGTTTGGAATTGGGTCAATGGAATTGGCCATTCCAATTCCTTGACCCAAACAGCCCCTAAAAGTTTTGGTGATGGTCTTGTTTGTGTGTAGGTACACCAAGAGAAGCATAGCTACCATGAAAGCCTGATGCATTTTGTGAAAGATTTGGGTCCAACTGCCCAAATGGTGGCCAGACGCAAACTCCAGAGATTAATAGTATATGATGAAACAAGAAGACAAGATTTTGGTAGGCAATCTCAAATTCCATTCCAGAATAATAACAACAATGGAATCTGGTTCCATTCTTCTATTTTGAATGATATTGGAATCGAGAAACAAGATTCAGAATATTCTTCAGTTTTGACTAGCCAAGTTTCTTCAAGATCAATGGGTGGTAATGAAAGCAGTAGTAGAAATGGAAACATGAGATTGATGGCAGAAGGCCTGGGATTCAGATTCAGATTGGATGATGAGGGCTTCTTCAAGGGGAAGATGATGAACAACAATCTGAAATGGTGATATATTGGAACAAAATGTTTTACTTTATTTTCCTTTTCAATAAAATTTTAATGATGAAACCAACCATTGGTTGTTAGTTATTGTAAGTATGTTTTCAAGGAAAAAATTTCCGATCCTTGGGCTGGACTTTGGGGTTAAAAGAGGGCCCAAGTGGGCCTATTTTGGCTGGACTTTTCGGGTTCGGGCTTACTAGGCCCGTGACTTTTCGCGTTGGAGTTTATTGTGCATTACAATGTAACTGAGAAGGGTGGATTTAGGGATACCTTTGGTATACAGGATATAATTGGACATGACAGAATGAAAATCTTGTTACCCTAATTTTGGTGCGACATTTGATTGGGACATGACATAACTATGACAAACAAAAATGTCCCACCAAAATGGGTGTAACAAAAATGACTAGATGTAAATTACTAAATTACCATGTCATATTAAAACCCTAAGATATTATATAATCCTTTCGTCTGTTTGGCTCACTTTTAGTATGACCAGTCCTTTTCAGTCATGCTCAGTCCTGTCTGCATGTCAAACGTGCAACGACAAATATTTCCGACATAATGTTAAATTTTATATGGTCCATAAAATTGCTATGAGTATCAAATTGTTGCAATGCAATTACAAAAATATTTTCTTCGATCCCCCACTTCAAAGTCCAATATATGGATGCATGGGGAACATATTCCAAAATCTTAGAGCATCTCCAAAAGTTATATTATAATTTTTCTAAAATAGAGTAGAAAAACTTAAAATCTCTAAAAAAAATTACATTCAACTCCAACAGCTACTCTATTTTAACAATTCTATCATCAATTATATTAATAAAATATTATATCTCTCTCCTAAACACACAACTTCAATGTTTCCTATTGATGAAAAAGAATCTCTCTCTTAAATATGGAGGTTCAGAGATTTCTCCAAATTTGGAGATTTTTACATTCTCTCTCTTCTTTTCTCTATTTTAACATACGATATAGCATAGTTGTTGAAGCAAAAAAATTACTAAAATCTCATTTTTTTTTTCTATTTTAACATAACTATTAGAGATGGTCTTCGCAATTGGCAAGATTTAGAGAGTGGCCGCCAACTAAGATGGCAAAACCAATAGCATCTCTAATTGAATTTATTAAAAAAAAATCATTACATCTTTTAATTATAATATTAAGTATATTATTAAAGTATTTATCAAATTTAGAGTAAATTACAATTTTTGTCCCTGTGGTTTGTTAACAATTTCCATTTTAGTTCATGTGGTTTAAAACTTACCATTTTTATCCTTGAATTAATTCCTATCTTTTAAATATAAGGACTAAAACAGTAAAGAATTGTAAATCATAAGAATAAAAAAAAAATTGTAAATCACAAGAACAAAAATAGTAATAAATTACAAACTATAGGAATGAAAACTATAATTTCTAAACTACAAAGACGAAAATCATAATTTTTAACAAATCACAAGGATGAAAAACATAATTTACTCATATATTTAATATATCACCGAATTTGTTATAAATGTTATGTTTCATAAACTAGTTAAAAATTTAGTTGTTTGTCAATAAATTAGTGGTTAACCAATAAAATAATACTCTCTAGGTCTCAAAATAAATGTTCACAATGAAAAAGACACATGGTTTTATGAGTGTGTAATTATTACACTTTTTAATTAACCAAAGTACAATTTTTTTACCCTTAATTATAGAGAAAGAAATTTTCTCCATCACATAATTAAAGATAGAATTGGAAAGTGGACATTTAATTTTTGAAAGTGGACACTTATTTTGGGACAAACTAAAATAGTAATGTAGACATTTAAATTTGGCACGGAGAGAGTAACTACTAACAAAAACTAATTGATAAACTTGATAATAATATAAAATAATTTAAAAATATATATATAAAAAAAAGACATTTATATAAAATATTAAGAGCATGATTGAAAAAAAATGGAAAAAGGAACTCCAAAGAAATTCTGAAATAGGATTTCATAAAACTAGCTTTGTCTTACCGAATCAAACTTTTTTGATAAGTTTAAAGAATAAACTAGTTTAAAAGAAATCAAATAAATAAGTGAAAAAGAATTCATGCACATTTTATTTATTTCAAAATAAATTTTACAGATTTCTCTAAATATAATTTATTTTGTGTTTTTTCCATTTTAAAAAATGATTTAAGGATTTTACCGAAACCAACTTTTATTATTAAAAAAAAAAAACTCATCAAATTTTCTATTTTCTTTGTTATGATAATTCTATTGAAATTGCTCTAAATTTTAAATTTTGTAATTCGTAATCATATCTACTACTTTATTTTCTTTAATTAAATATTTTAATCCATGTTTAATTATTTATTGTAATAGGTTTTATGTAGAGAAAAGTCCATAAAACCCTAAGGAACTTTCTGGTTTTGAACGACTAAGTCGTTACTCTCTTTTTTAAATGAAAAATCCATTAAACTTTTTCATTTATAATGTTTAAGTCCCTATATATTCTTTTTTTGAAATAAATAAACCATCAAACTTTTGAAAATTTGTTACCTACATCGTTTTAACCTAAAAGGCTACCTGCAACTAGGGGTGCTCAAAAACCCGATCAACCCAACCCAACCCAACGCGAAATAACTCAAATCGAAGCAACCCGATGTCTAATCGATTTGTAAAATCTTCAAACCGTAGGTATTGGTTGATATCGGGTTACTTTTATTTGAACCCAACCCAACCCGATGAACCCGATCCTTTTATTTTATGGATTTAATATGATTATTAATTCTCTATTAATATATAAATTAGACAATTAACTATTGCATACCCTATTCATTTACATATATTTTCAATCTATTATTCATCTCTATATAACTCATTTGCATATATGTTTAATAAATGTAAACACACACACACACACACACACACACATATATATATATATATATATATATATATATATATATATATATATAGTTGAAGGATATTTTGCAACCCTAAAAAAGGTTGCAACCCTTGCAACCCACATCTTAACCGTTGGATTCATGATCGGCGGTTATTTTATTTTTATTTTTCTGTTTTTTTTAATTAAAAATATTGGGCCCTATATCTATTGTAACCGCCGATCATGAATCCGACGGTTAAGATGTGGGTTGCAAGGTTTGCAACCTTTTTAAGGGTTGCAAACAAAACAACCCCTATATATATATATATATGCAAACTAAAAGATTAACTAAATGTGATATATTTAAGATTTAAGAAGTATGGATAAGTTGTATCAAATGGTTGATGATGACCCGACCAACCTCAAGGCCAAGAAAGCGAAAGCATCGGGGTTGGAGACGTCTAAAACGATTGTTGTTGATCGACATATTATCATTTGGTTTAGACATTTTTATATGTAATATCATAATATTTTTGAGAACTTACATACTCTCATGAATTATCGGTGATTCGGTTGTATTTCAAAGAAATATTTTCTTTATGTTTATATTTCTAAATTTCATTTCATCTTGTTTAAACACAACCCGATCAACCCGAACGGTTTGGGTTGGGTTGGGTTGTACTTTTGATTGGGTTGGGTTGGGTTGTAAAATTTTCAAACCGCCTATATCGGGTTGAGTTGTTAAAAAGCCTTCAACCCGATCAACCCAACCCGTGAGCACCCCTACCTGCAACTAGCTAAGAAAATCTTAAAGTAAAAAAAAACATAAATCAATTTTGCCGTTCCCAAACCTTACGTTATTGAAACTCCTTGCGCCCAACGCTATTGCTCATAGTCGCCCGCTCTCTATCATTGCCTATCACGACCCCTACCATCGATCTCCCTCTTTTCGACCATTTTTTTAGATTCTCTCTTTTTTTATCTATATATACATACTCCATTAAATTGTTGTAGGAGATGGAGAATCGAAAGACAAAAGAACATACTAAAAAGAGAGAGAGATCAATGGTAGGGGCCAAAGACGACGATGGGGTGGCAAAGGGGAGTGATGTCGTTGGGTGCAAGAGGTTTGAATGGCGTAGATTTGGGAACAATAAAACTGATATAAATTTTTTTTACTTCAAAACTTTCCTAGTCGATTGCAGATAGTTTTTTGAGTTAAAAGAATGTAGGTAATCAATTTTTAAAAGTTCGATGACATATATATATATATATATATATAGTGTTTGGTTCATTTGAGAAATGGTAAATATATGAGAAATAGAGAAGTAATCCTAGCCATTCATATGGTCAAGATCGATTTTGACTAGTCAAATATTGCGGCTTTGACCGGTCAAAAGTTGCGGCTTTGACTGGTCAAAAGTTGCGGCTATCCCAAAAATAGAAGGACAATTTCGTAAATTTTATAAAACACACGGGTTGTGTTCATATATGAACATGTATAATTCACATATGAACTATATGTTCATATATGAACCAGTGCAATTCACAACTGAACTCTTTTAACTGATTCATATATGAACCTTTGTGATCCATATATGAATCAGTTGAACTAACTAACAGATTCATATATGAACTTTTGTGATTCATATATGAATATGTATGAATCACAAAGATTCATATATGAACCTTTGTGAATCACAAAGATTCATATATGAATCTGTATGAATCACAAAGATTCATATATGAATCAGTTGAACTAATTAACAGATTCATATATGAATCTTTGTGATTCATATATGAATCTGTATGAATCATAAAGATTCATATATGAATCAGTTGAACTAATTAACAGATTCATATATGAATCACAAATGAACCTCTCCCTATATATATATATATATATATATATATATATATATAGGGGAACGATCATTTGGAAACCACCCTTATGTAGCAAACTTTGCAAACCCATTTAGACCAATCATATAATGTCTTTTAATTTTTGTTTTTTTTAAATTACAGGGACATATTGGTAAATTGATTAGAAACAACAGTATATATATGGAAGTTATGCTTTCAAGTTATTTTAGGATATATTAATTAGATTATCTGATTATTTATGGTAAAACAAAAATTTTTCTCCTAAACAAATATCCAATTATAATGACGAGGAGGCGTTAGTATTTATTTATTTTATTTTTAATAAAATTGACGGATTTCATTGTTATTCTATCATATTTTTTCCGAAAATTATTGTTTTTAGTGTTGTTGGTAGATGATGAAATAGAGAATGTTTGTATATAATTATGGTTTCAGCATGGTTTCATTGGTTTCAGTATGGTTTCACAGAATGAAACATTTTTTCTTAATGAAATTTGTTTCACGTATTTCATTTGGGAAACATTAATGAAACGTGAAATCATAACAATGAAATCACAAGTTCTTTCATTCATGAAACCATAAAATCATGAAATACTAGTATGAAACATGAAAAATGAAATAAAAAAAATTCTGAAAAAATATGAATAAAAAATAAATATTTAAATTGTTACCAAAAATATTACATAGCATTAATTGTTATCGAAAATAAAAAAATAAACTAAAAAATGATAATAAGTATTCAAAAATATCTTTTGACTATTTTACCCTTTTTAACTCTATTTTAAGTAGGGTGTATTAATTGTTTTTCTTTCTTAACATAAATAACTCATATATTCATTTTCAACCGTTGATGAAATCAGTGGTGGAGATTAGTTTGCAAAGTTTGCAGAATTAATGTGGTTTGCAAATGAAACCATTTATATATATATATATATATATAAATTTTAGATATTCAAAAGACTTAGTAATGCAAAATGAGAAAGTTCAATGATTTTTTCATTAAAAAAAGTTCACGGATATAATCAATCAAGATGGAAAAGTTAGTTAGGTTTTTCTGTCTTTCCTTTTTACATATTTGGTATCTTCTAGCTTGTTTGGTGGTTTTGTGGAATTTCTTAAAGAGATCTTGCTTGGGAATCTCGAATCTTTAACTTTGGGAAACTAGAGCTTTGGTTTGAAATCTAGGTTTAAGTTAACCTAGCAAATTAAGTTCAAGTTGTTTTGTAAAAATTTTGTACATGCCAAAAATGTTCATTTTGGAGTCTTAAGATGTTTTCTTGATATTTTTCAAATGTGTTGATTATTTGATGAGATTTACATCTTTGGTACTTTGATTTTATAAATCTTGTGAAATGCCTATATTTGGGGGTTTTAGACGTTTTGAGAAATAAATCAGAAGAGTGTGTTCTTTTATTGATTTATTTTATAAAAAGAAGATTTATTTGACAATAATGCATTTTTGTGTAATTTATTTAGAAAATGCATATTATTGTGTTTTGGGACATTTTGAATATATAAATGATATGATTTCAATTTGGATAAACATTTGTCCCAATCAATAATGAGTTTTTGAGTTAGTCATACTTTTGGAACATAAGTATGCCTATTTATTGAACATTTGCATTTTATTGCTTATTTCGACTTTTATTGATTAGTCAAATGGGTCATTGAGTACTTGGCTTGGTTTTGACTTAGATGAGTTTTAGGACATTTGTTCAATTTTAATTTGCTCAATGTTGAGCTTTTATGTAGTTATTACATATTTATTTGAAAATTACATGTTTTGAATGTGTTGGTCATTCAATTGGAGTCATATACTTTAGACTGTAATGTAATGGATCTATAGGTATAGGAGTTTGTTTGTTGGTTTGAAAAGGGAATCATTATCCTTGTTTTGTAGCTAGAAATATTTAGGATCAGTGGAGGACTCAAGCTATTAACCGTAGGTGGTTGAACTTGATGACCATGTGATCCTTGGCGGAGGACTCAATCTATAAACCATGAGTGGTTGGACTTGATGACCATGAGGCCATAATGTCTATATTTTCTAGTGAATGGGTATATCTAGGACCAGCGGGGGATTCAAGCTATAGACCGTGGGTGGTTAAATTTTATGATCGTATGATCTGTATTGGAGTTCATTAATGTAGATATGTGGCTTACTTTGTGTTTCACCACCTATGGTTCTTATATATAAAACCATCAAATATGGAAATAGCAACTAATTTAAAATTTTCTAAATACATCAATAATTGAATTACCTAAATTAACAATTTGAGGTTTAACTTCAATAGACACAAATCAAACCTTATACAAGGTCTATAATAGGGACGGGTAATATTAAAACCAAGGTTTTAAATGGCGTGAGGTGTGGCGTGGCGGCGAGGCCTAGCCTCAATCCTTAGGAGACATTTTCAAAGTGTGATTTATGACGTCATTTTTCTAATTCATATATATCATTATATATATATATATTTATATAAACATATGTTTTGTAGTATTACTTAATGAGTAAATAGTTATTAGCAAGTTAAATTATGGTGTGTATTAAAAAATTGTAAATAAGTCATTAAAAACGTAAAGAAAAATCAAATATTGCATTACAAAATTGTGCATTAGGCCATGGCGTGCCACGGGCTTAACGTGGCGTGAGACAAAAGCCTTAGTGCCATGTCTCGCCATGGCCGCTGTGCAACTAGTTTTTTAGAACATTGACTAAAACCCAATAACAATCGCTATCTCCAAAAGCGGAAGACGTCATCAAATAGCTGGAACGTTCTCGTGCATCTAACTAGCTCTTGACTTTACACTATGCCACTATTACCATAACCCCATCAAGGACCTGATGCACATGCCGACAGATAAAAGGTTAGGCTTAACGCCTAATGAGTTTAAGAGTTTTCATCACTATATAATCAATAAAATGAAAAGAATATAATTTAAATGACGATTCTCATTATGCAAAACGTTTAGAATAAATAGTGATGTCTTTCCCAAAAATCCCATTTTACGTGTTAAAACGCTTAAATAAAAGTACTCCGAAAATATGGAATTAAACCCTTTACTCACGTGAAACATAAATAGAATAAAATTCAAATATCAAAGCATGACAATAATTACTTCATGCAAACCTTAATATATGTGGAGGGGTTCCAATAATAAAGTCATCAATTGTAATTACTCACGAAATACCCAAATGATATTAAAACATGGATATTACGATATCCAAAAGTAAGGTTTGACAACAACGAGGGAGACCCAAAGCCATTGAGAGTGGAGGAAACACATAAGTATGTCACTCATACAATGTTAATCACATGACATGTCCCGACATGAAGTCCAAATGTCCCTATGACTCCTCATCAAGTTTCACCCAAAGAGTCGGTTGACCTTAGTATCTATCCACATGGATTTTCACCAAAAGGCCCGGAAACATTCGAGGACTACAACCATGGCATTACCCCGAATGGCAGAGGTCCTAATGCCTACCCACACGGTAGCACCATTGTTGGGAACTGAAGAAAAGCTTAAGTGTTTAATGCTGCTAGTACAGAATTACTACTGCCAGAGGAATTCAAGTTTAATACTGCTAGGTATTACTACTTCTAGTAGAATTAATACTGCTAGTCAAAGTTAGTGCTGTTTGAACAAAGTTAGTACTGCTTAGCTAGTTAGTACTGCTAGAGGTTAGTGCTGCTTAGTAGTTAATGCTGCAAAGATTCAGTTAATACTTCCAAGGTGATTAGTGCTGCTTATGAGATGGAGATCCGAATTACAAGAATGACAGCTGGATAGACTGAAGATATTCATGGAAGATATTCTGAAGATATTTTATTAATTGTAGTTATCTTTTATTCAGTATATGTATAGAATTGATAGAATAGTTTAGACATTATTCATTCTAAGTTTTTTGTTCTAGAGAAAATCAACCTCAAGGCATAGTTCTTAATTCTAGAGAAGTAGAATTCGTCTTGAAAGAGCCTGTTCTTCAAGATTGAGGTTGTGTGTGTAATCTTCTAACTTCAATCATTCAATACAAGTTTACAAGTTGTTCATCAAATTTATACTGTTTGTTTACTGTTACATTGAATATCAAAGTGTTATTCCACAAACTTCTTTGATATTGTTTATGAGTATTTATTCTTGTTAAGAATTCGATCCAAACAAGTGGTATCAGAGCCTGTTCTCTCAGAAAAATCTATTCATTCATCATGGAAAACTTTGCAGAATCAAACAGTACTTTGGTCTCTAAGGTTCCAATGCTCAAACCCAGTGAGTTTGACATGTGGAAGATCAGAATCAGGCAATACATTCTTCTCACTGACTACTCAATGTGGGATATCATTGAGAATGGTCCTTCTGAAGCAGGAAAGATTAGACCAGATGGGAAAAGACCTCCACCAAAGACAGATGGTGAGAGAAAGATCAGACAAACAGAGATGAAGGCCTTGAGCACTCTGCTCTTGGCCATCCCCAATGAATATCAGCATCAATTTTGTAACTGCACTGATGCTCAGATTCTCTGGAATGCTCTAGAGAAAAGATTTGCTGGAACTAAAAGCATCAAAAGAAATCAGAGGGATGTTCTAAAGCAGCAGTATGAGAACTTCACTTCTTCAAAGAATGAGTCTATGACTCAAACTTTTGATAGGTTCAACAAGCTCATTGGTGAACTGGCAACTGTAGGAGTGAAGATGGAGCAAGATGATATCAACAGAAAGTTCCTCAGATCTCTTGGGGATGAATGGACTATGTACACTGTCTCATATACACAGAGTGACAATCTGGAAGAGAAGGAACTTGATGATCTGTATAATGATCTAAGAGTTTTTGAAACTGAGGTAGAAACCAAGAAGAAGCCCACTGGGTATATTCACAATGCTGCACTTCTATCAGCATCTACTGATACTACTGCTAACCCTGAAGCAGTTAGTGCTGCCAGTGGAGTGAATTTAGAAAAAAGGTACAGAAACTGTCTTTGAAGCCTTTTTGTCCAGTCACAGCAACAACTCCTTGATTAATGATGATCTGGAACAACTTCACCCTGATGATCTGGAGGAGATGGATATTAAATGGCAGATGGCCATGTTATCTATGAGGGTGAAGAAGTTTATTAAAAGAACAGGGAGGAACAACTTCTCTCAAAGAAGAGAAGATGGAGTTGGATTTGACAAGACAAAAGTGGAATGCTATAAGTGCCACATGAAGGGACACTTTGCTAGAGAGTGCAGAAGTGGTGTGTCAAATAACAACCATCAACAAGCTCAGAATGGAGGCTACAATCAAAACAAGAACTCTGCTCAAGCCCTTATTTCTCAACAAGGAATGGGGTTTGACTGGAGTGACCAAGCTGAGAAAGCCATTCAGAATCATGCTCTTATGGCAGAAGTGTCTGATCTCCCCTCTGAGGTAATTTCTAATCTTTGTACTCAATCTTGCATAGACACTGTCAAAAGGTACAGGGATCACAACCAAAACATGTGTGATGACCTTAAAAGATTAGAAAAGGACAGAAGAGATTATGTGTTGATAGTAGAGAGGTTTGAAGAACAAATCAAAGGCTTCCAAGCCAATGAACTTTAGCACTCTTATGACACAAACTACTGGAAGTGGGAAAAGAATGAGTTAGAGACCAAATTGTCTAAGTCCATAGAAAGGAATGATAGGTTGAAAGAAGAACTATCTAAGGTTAAGCTAGACATAGAAAAGTTTTCATATGCTTCAAAAGCAATGGATTCTCTTCTAAAGGCTCAGATTCATGATAAGATGAAGCCTGGTATTGGATACAACAACACACCCCCTCCTTACAACAACAACTATATCTCTCCTACTTCAGACTTGTTAGAGACCAAGGAGAAAAAGGACTTGTCTGAGAAAGCTTTTAAGATAGATCCTTTGGATGAGGTAGTTGTCAAGGATATGACTGAGAAAGAAGCCAGTGAGAATAGGAACAATGCTGTAAGTAAAGAGATACCCTTAGAAAACAACATAGTCACCAATGAGGGAGGTGGTAGGATAATGGGTCAAGTCTAAAGAGATAGAGAAGACCAAAGAAAAGGCTAACAAGGTCCATTACAAACAGACCACTGTTGTGAATCTTGGCCCTTGTAAACAGTGTGCTTGCAATAAATCTGAGAGCCTAAATTCTGGTATAAAAAGAGGTAATCAAAGAAACTGGAATAATCAATGGGCTCAGAAACAAGGAGTTGATCTGAATAAAATAATCAGACCAAAACCTTGTTTCATATGTGGTAAGTTGAATCATTTGGCTAAGCACTGTTTCTTTAACCCTATTAACCAATAGATGAACTTTCAAAGATTTGTGCAAAAACCTGTTGGTTATAAGAAGACTGGAAAGAAACATATGGCTAAGAAATCTGTTGTAACCAAAGGCCAAATGAAGAAAAAGGTTTTAAAAGAAAGTGTTTTAATGTGGGTGCCTAGAAGCACTAAAACTGTTAGTGCTGCTAACAGGGATAGTGCTGCTAATAGCAATACTGCTGCTACCAGTGTTAGTACTGCTGAAAAGATTAATGCTTCTAACACTATTAGTACTTCTTCAATGGTTACTACTGCTAATACAGTTACTGCTGCTGACACAGTTACTACTTCTAACAAGGTTAGTACTGCTAAGCATGCAAGTGATGCCAATGCAGTTAGTGCTTCTAACACCAGTACTGCTTCTAGCAAACGTGCATCCAAACCTATTATTGTGACTAAGTACTCCAGTAATGAGGAGTCAAAGTTTAAAAATCTTGTCAAGAAGGAATGCAAATATTTTGATGAGAAAGGGGTACCCAAGACCACTGTGGCTTGGGTTCCTAATTCATACTAATTGATTTATCTTATGTGCAGGGCAACCAACAACTCAAGGGGAAGAGCATATGACATGTTGATAGTGGTTGCTCTAGGCACATGACAAGCAACATGACAAGCAACATGACATGCCTTCAGGATTTCAAGCATATCAATGGAGGACATGTTGCATTTGGAGACAATCTTACAGGTGGTAAAATAAGTGGAAAAGGTAATGTTACAAAAGGTAAGATGACATTTGAGGATGTCTACTATGTTGATCAGTTAAAGTACAACCTGTTAAGTGTATCACAGGTTTGTGACAAACAACATAGCATATTATTTACCAATACATAATGTATGATCCTTGCTCCAGGGTTCAAGGTAGTTGATGAAAGCATGATACTACTTAGAATTCCAAGAAAGGACAATGTTTATTGTCTAGATATGGACAATGTTTCAAGTGATTCATCCCTGAACTGTCTTGTTTCAAAAGCTTCTGTGGATGAATCCTCTCTTTGGCACAGAAGGATGTGTCACATGAACTTCAAGACAATGTACAAACTTGTTAAAAACAACCTTGTAAGAGGTTTACCATCAAAAGTCTTTTCATGTGATGATCATTGTGTTGCTTGTCTTAAAGGCAAACAGCACAAAAACTTCTCATAAGTGCAAGGAGTTAAATACAATTTATTCTTGTCTCCAGTTATTGCATATGGATCTGTTTGGTCCTACAAATGTTATGAGTATAGGCAAGAAATCTTACTGCTTAGTTATTGTTGATGATTACTCTAGATTTACTTGGGTATATTTTCTAAGGACTAAGGATGAGACAAGTGGACTGATCAAATCCTTTATCCTAAGAATTGAAAACCAAACTAATCAAAAAGTAAAAGTCATTAGATCAGACAATGGAACTGAATTTAAAAATCTTGATCTAAACACCTTTTTTGAAGAAAAAGGCATTGAGAGACAATATAGTGCCCCTAGGACTCCTCAACAGAATGGAGTTGCTGTGAGGAGGAATAGAACACTAATAGAGGCTGCTAGATCTCTGTTGGCTGATTCTAAACTGCCAATTACTTTCTGGGCTGAAGCAGTTAATACTGCCTGTTATGTCCAAAACAGAGTACTAGTAGTAAAGCCAAAGAACACGACCCCATATGAGCTTTTAAATCAAAGAAAACCCTTTATTGGATTTTTCAAACCTTTTGGGTGTCCTTGTACAATACTCAATCCCAAATCTCACTTAGGTAAGTTTGATAGCAAGGCAGATGATGGATTTCTTGTTGGGTATTCATCTCAGAGTAAGGCTTACAGAGTTTTTAACTCTTCTTCTAGAATAATTGAAGAAAGTGACAATGTCAAATGCAATGAGAACACACCAAATCCTATTAGGTCTGGTCCTCAGTGGCTGTTTGACATTGATTCACTAACTAACTCTTTTGGTTTCAGTAGTGATGATTATGCAGGTTCAGGAAGTGGAGGATCAGGGACTACACAAGTTCAAGATAGTATACCTCAATCTGTGATCTTTCCTATGCTTATAGAGGAACCTGCTGAAGTCTGTGAAAAGGAGCCATCTACTGAACTAAATCAAAATGAAGAAGAAAGAAGAGATGAGGAGAATCAAGAAAATAAAGAATCTGAAGTAGCTGCTGAAATCACCACAGTTGAGTTGAATGACTCTAATCTAGAGGTGGGACTCAATGAAGAACCTAGTCATCACACCAGAACTCAAAAGAATCATCCTCCTTAGCTGGTAATAGGAGATATATCTTCTCCTATGATGACTAGAAATCAGAGCAGGCTGCAAGATATGCAAGACCAACAGCATACAATGCTTTCTTGCTTTCTATCCCAACTTGAGCCTAAGAAAGCTCATGATGCTATGAAAGAGTCCAGCTGGATAGAAGCTATGCAAGAAGAGCTGCTACAATTCAAGCTGCAAGATGTTTGGGATCTGGTAGACCTTCCTAAAGGTCAAAGAGCAATAGGCACAAAATGGGTCTTCAGGAATAAGAGAGATGAGAGAGGAATAGTTATAAGGAACAAAGCAAGATTGGTGGCACAAGGGTATACACAAGAAGAAGGAATAGACTATGAAGAAGTATTTGCACCAGTGGCTAGGATAGAAGCATTCAGATTATTCCTGGCCTATGCTTCTTATATGAGATTCAAAGTCTACCAAATGGATGTAAAAAGTGCATTTCTATATGGCTCAATTGAAGAAGAAGTATATGTCTGTCAACCACCAGGGTTTGAAAACCCAAGCTATCCAGACAGAGTATAGAAATTGAAGAAAGCACTTTATGGAATGCATCAAGCACCAAGAGCATGGTATGACACTCTGTCATCCTATCTCTTGGAAAATGGCTTTGAAAGAGGAGTCATTGATAAGACTTTGTTCATCAAGAGAAAGAAGAAGGACATCTTGCTGGTCCAAATCTATGTGGATGATATTATCTTTGGATCCACAAGAAACACTATGTGCAAAGAGTTTGAGGAACTAATGCATCAAAGGTTCAAAATGAGTTCCATGGGGGAACTTACTTTCTTCCTTGGACTCCAAGTTCAACAGAAGTCAGATGGTATTTTTATCTGTCAGTCCAAGTATGTGCAGGACATTCTATCCAAGTTTGGTTTCTCAGACTCAAAACCTGCCAGCACACCTATGGAGACACACAAGCAGATAACAACAGATCTTGAGGGGGAGGATATGGATGTTCATCTTTATAGATCCATGATTGGCTCTCTCATGTATCTTACAACTTCTAGGCCAGATATAATGTTTCCAGTCTGTGTATGTGCAAGATTCCAAGTTAGGCCAAAGCAATCACACTTTCAAGCTGTTAAGAGGATATTCAGATATCTCAAAGGGCAACCTAGATTGGGACTTTGGTATCCTCATGACTCATCATTTGACCTACTTGCATACTCAGACAGTGATTTAGGTGGAAAAAATTTGGACAGAAAATCTACTTCTGGAGGATGCCAGTTTTTGGGTGCAAGACTAGTTTCATGGCAGTGAAAGAAACAAACCACAGTGTCCACATCTACAACAGAAGCAGAATACATAGCAGCTGCAAGTTGCTGTTCTCAAGTGTTATGGATTCAGAATCAAATGCTGGACTATGGGGTAACCTTTCTACACACTCCAATCTTTATTGATAATAGCAGTGCTATTAACATTGTTAATAATCCTGTCAAGCACTCAAAGACAAAGCACATTGAGATCATGTATCACTTTATAAGAGACTGCAATGTAAAGAAACTTATTCAAGTTGTAAAAGTTCATACTAATAACCAGTTTGTTGATCTATTCACCAAAGCCTTTGATGTGGGTAGATTCACTTTCTTGGTAACAAGTGTGGGAATGATCAACTCTGAATAAGCCCCTTCTCAAAAAGTGGTTAAATACCTGTATATTGTTTATTCTTGGTGTTACTAATCTTCTTTTTCAGGAAATGTATAGCAGTACTCAGTTCATCACAAGCTTAAAAGTGTAAGTATGGTTAATACTGCCAGTACAGTTTTAGTACTGCCAGTACAATTTTCCTACTGCCAGTGTTCAGTTAATACTGCTAGTGGTTAATACTGCTCTCAGTTAATACTGCTAGTTAGTTAATACTGCTAGTGGTTAATACTGCTCTCAGTTAATACTGCTAGTTAGTTAATACTGCTAGTGGTTAATACTGCTCTCAGTTAATACTGCTAGTTAGTTAATACTGCTAGTGGTTAATACTGCTCTCAGTTAATACTGCTTTCAGTTAATACTGCTCACTGTTAATACTGCTTTCACTAATTCTCTAGGTTAATACTGCTTATGTCCCAAATACTATAAATACCCTTTGCCCGCCTAAAAAGTTCATAACGACTCTTTGCATACTGTTCACTTGCGCTCTAACCTTTTCCTCTCAAGTACCAAGTTTGCAGGCAAGAATATTCAAGTTCAATGGCATCCATGGCATTCATCGATGAGCACAATGAGATCGCGATGCTCCAAAAGCCAAAACAAGCTGAAGGGTTTTACCAAATAGTCGACTTTCTGATGACAAGTCATATTGCTCATGCTCTCACCGTGTCCCCTACCATCTACATAGAGCATCAAAGGCAATTTTGGGCCAATGCCACTACTAGCACTGAAAATGGAGTGTCGTGCATCAAAACAAGGGTGTGTGACAAACCCTTGACAGTTACTGAGGAGACTATTCGCATCTGTCTACGTCTAGACGATGCTTCAGGTATTTCTTCTATCCCAAATGAGGATTTGTTTTCAAACCTCACCAGAATGGGTTATGAAGGCCAATTGGGGATTTTCAAGTTTTTCAAAGCTCAGTTTTCACCCCAATAGAGGTTCTTTGTTCATACCTTGATGCATTGTATTTCTAAGAAAACAACTGGCTGGAGCCAATTTAGCAGTCCAATTGCCTATGCATTGGTTTGTTTATCCACTGCTAGAAAATACAACTTTTCTCAAATGATCTTCAATGATCTTGTCTCAAATCTGGACAACAAGAAGAGTTTCTTCATGTATCCCAGGTTTGTTCATGCAGTTATTACTAATGAATTGACGGACATATCTCATTTTGATGGGGTATATGTACCTAAACCCCCTAAAGGCAAGGTTTTCTCAAACATGAGAAGATCTGCTAGGGACTCGGAAGGAGTTGACACCCCATTGTTCTCAACAATGATGGTGGTGTCCCAACCACAAGAAGGTATGGCAGCAGGGTCAAGGCCCTCATTAGACATTCCCACTACTAGCCAAACCCAACATTCCCACTCTATATCTATCCCATAGTCCCTACTTCATAAGCCCACTTCTCCTATTACCCAAACTTACAAAAGGAAACAGGTAAAGAAGGCTCCTTCCCTTCTTGTACCTTCACCCACTAAGCCTTTAAGCCCTCTAAGGGAGAATTCTCCTTTAGAGAATATCCAAAGGGAAACCAATAGGGTGTCTCCCAACCCTCAGGAGGTGCTCTCTAAGGAGATGGAAGAGCATATGGGTGAGAAGGCTGCCACTACTTCTGCTAGCACAGAGAAGGACAGTGGTAACATCTCTAAGACCTTCCCCATGGCAACTTTGGGTGAGCAATCATCCAAAGGTCCCAGGTGCCAAGAAACCACGGGGGTGGATAGTGCTTCTGCTAGGCAGAAGACTTCCACTAATAAAAGATCCAATGATCCTTCAAAAGGGGGTAACACTCCTGGAGAAGGTGAGGACAGATATAACTATGACGAATTGATGGAAACCATGGGAAACATCAACATGGATGTACTCAAACAAGGCAGAGAGATAGATGAAATGAAGCTGATAATCTTGTCTCAACAAGAACAGATTGCAAAGCTAAAGAAAATGGTGTCAAAGCTAGTGCAAAAGAAGAGAAGAAAACAGTATGTTTTGAAGAAGAGATCAGCTGATAAAGATGCTTCCAACAAGGGGGAGAAAGAGTCTGAAAAAGAGACAGAAAGGTCTTCTGAAAAGGGAGTTGAAGTTGAGGGGGAGAAAGAGGATGGGATAGAAGCAGAAACAGATTTTGTCCAAGAAGCAGAAACTGTTAATGCTGCTGAAACAGCAGAAACAGTTAATGCTGCTGAGGCAAAAGAAGCAGAAACAGGGCTCTCTGTAGAGGAAATGGAGATTATAGAAACTTTAGTTAAAGCCAAGAATGATACTCCTAAGGCTAGTAAAAAGGCCAAAGGAGTAGTCATCAATGAAGGAGGGATCTCAAAGAAGGGAAAAGAAAAGGCAATCTTGAAGGATACAAAGGGAAAAGGAAAGGAAAAGATTGTTGAAGCTGAACTGTCTGCAAAGAAAAAGACTCAGATTGAATTAGATGAGGAAATAGCAAAGCAACTTCAAGATCAAATGGAAAAGGAGGAACAGCTGCAAACTGAGACAGATAGAGAACTTGCAAAGATCATGGCCAGAAAGCTAAATGCAGAGTATCAGAAAAGTATCAAAGAAGCAGCTCAGGCCAAGAAACTTCAAGTAAAAAAGATGCCAATTCAAAAGCAGAAAAGACAACCCTCCAAGACCTTTTTGGCCAATCAGGAAAGAAGAAAAATGATAAATTTCCTAAAAGGTGCAATTGGAGTCAAGGGGTAGATGTTCACAAACATGGCATACAATCAGGTTGAAGAGTTGTACAAGAAAGAGATGGAAAAGCTTCAAGGGGATTCATCTCAAAGGGAAGAGGCTGAGAGAAGAATGAAGGAAAGGCATGACCTCAATATTCAACAACCATTCCCTGAGGAGACCACACCCTCAAAGGACAAAGCTGAAGAGATGAAGAAAGAACATGAGAATGTTGATGTAGAAGCCAAATCTGGAAAGAGGGTCAAGACAATTGCTTCCAAAAAGCAGTCTAAAAGGCCAAGAGTGGAGGAAAGAGAAGAAACTGCAGCAGAACCAATGCATAATCCAAAACAGTCCAATAAACAAACTGATGAGAATATGGATGTCTACATGACTATTGTAGAACCCATTAAGGCTGTTCCAATCTCCATGAAAGCTCCTGAGATTACCTTCTAGGACATTCTAAGAGATAATGGAAAGGATTTCTTCAGAATCAAGAGAGCTGATGGTACATTTGAAGCTTTTTCAACCTGGGGGAGAGTGATCAGAAGTTGTTCAAGAGCAGACATAGAAGAAATGTATAAAGTGGGGATGAAACTCTATGAGCCTGTGTTAAAAGGTAATGAAGAAAATCTTCTCAAGGTATCTATGGAATACTTGTGCATGATGTTTGATCCAGAGAGAGTAGCATACAGGATTAAAGATCATAATCATGAGTATTTATTCAAGAAGATAGATAACTGGATGTTATTTGAAAACTGTGGTGTATACATGATTACCATTGATAAATGTTATCATGAATATTACCTGGTGGACAAAATCTATGAGCATAGCAAGGAGAAGCTAGTAGGGATGTTAAAAGCCAAGCTAGTATGCACAAAGGATTCAGAGATGGCCAAAATTATGGTGAGAAGAACTGTCAATCAAAGTTTGGGTCTAGATCCAAATTTGGGCAACTGAATCTGTGATGTTGAAAGCATCTTGAATATCAGATTTGAAGAACTTGACTTCTTTTCCTAAAAGTCAAGTTAGGGGGAGATTGTTGGGAACTGAAGAAAAGCTTAAGTGTTTAATGCTGCTAGTACATAATTACTACTGACAGAGGAAGTCAAGTTTAATACTGCTAGGTATTACTACTTCTAGTAGAATTAATACTGCTAGTCAAAGTTAGTGCTGCTTGAACAAAGTTAGTACTGCTTAGCTAGTTAGTACTGCTAGAGGTTAGTGCTGCTTAGTAGTTAATGCTGCAAAGATTCAGTTAATACTTCCAAGGTGATTAGTGCTGCTTATGAGATGGAGATCCGAATTACAAGAATTCCAGCTGGATAGACTGAAGATATTCATGGAAGATATTCTAAAGATATTTTATTAATTGTAGTTATCTTTTATTCAGTATATGTATAGAACTGATAGAATAGTTTAGACATTATTCATTCTAAGTTTTTTGTTCTAGAGAAAATCAACCTCAAGGCATAGTTCCTAATTCTAGAGAAGTAGAATTCGTCTTGAAAGAGCCTGTTCTTCAAGATTGAGGTTGTGTGTGTAATCTTGTAACTTCAATCATTCAATACAAGTTTACAAGTTGTTCATCAAATTTATACTGTTTGTTTACTGTTACATTGAATATCAAAGTGTTATTCCGCAAACTTCTTTGATATTGTTTCTGAGTATTTATTCTTGTTAAGAATTCGATCCAAACAATCTCGAATTCAACCCTCCTACTGTCTACTTGAAAAGTTAAGGTCACAAAACATGGGTCCCAGAGACCATGCTCGTAATACCCAATTGACCATCAACAAATATTGAATTACGTGCATATGGATCCAATGCAACACAGTCTAAGTCACATGATTCCAAATGAATGACTAATGCACTCAAACATGTAAATCTCAAATAAGATGCAATAACTGCAAATCATAAACGGAACTCTACATTGAGCTATTAAAATCGGACAAATGTCCTTAAGACTCTTTTAAGTCAAAACCAAGCCAAAATGCTCCCAACTCAATTGACCATTAAATAAAGGTCCTAAAATAATAAAATGTATTTAACCGGCGTTTATGCAAACACACGCCTCAAGATATGATTAACCCAAAACTCATCATTGTTTGGGACAACAATTTTCCAAGTGAATTCATACCCTTATATTTCCAAAATCCCTCAAAACACGATAACGTGCATTTTACAAATTGTTTATAAAATCATGTACACCAAAAATGCATGAATTATCGAATAGAATCCAGTTGTACAATAAATCACCAAGGAACACATTTTTGATTTTTTATTTGTCGAAATATCCAAAGACCCAAATATAGGCATTTCATGAGATTTATCAACCCAAATTTACCAAATATGAAAACTTTGTCAAATACTCAACACATTGATAATTACCAAGTAAAACACATTTTTACTTCAAAATACACATTTTTGGCATGTACACAGTTTTCACAAAGTAACTTGAACTCACTTTGCTAGATTTAGGCTAAATCCAGATTTTACCCCAATTTGAGCTTCCTTGAAGAAACTTGAATCCACAAGCAAATGTTCCAAAAATCTAGATTCACAAGCTTCCAACACAAAACAAACAAATCCAAGTGCTTAGAATCATTCCCCAAACATCTTATATCAAAATCTCCATTTTGGCCAAAACCCCTAATTTGACCTAACTTTCCCAAAATCATCTAAACCGAAAACTTGAGAAATAAAACACTAGGAAGTTATAAATGTTTAACATTTATAACTTGATTAGGATGTTATAAAAGAGAGGGATGAACTCACCACTTAGGTTTTGAGCAAAACCTAATAAACCCCAAAAATCTCTAGTGTTGGAGGTGAAATCATGATCTTGCATCAATAGATGAAACCACTAGCATAGATGATGAAGAAACACTTGGTTTTAGGAGAAAACCCCCAAAAATGAGTTAGGGTTTATGAGAGAGGATGGGGGATCGATGTGGGAGAGAAAAGGAAAAGATTAGAAATGAGAAAAATGAGAGAAATAGTTGAAAATCGCAACATTTAACACACTGATACCTTTAGGCAACAGTGCCATGTGATTGTGTCAGTGGCACTTTCGCTGACACAATCACTCAGATTGTACTGCCAGCCTCTCTGGTTCGGCTAGAGTGTCATGAGATTGTACCCTTTGGCACTCTCGCTGGCACAATCGACCAGGTGCACCAAACCCCAAAATTTTGACTTTTTTTCTGCTCTCGGTTAGCTTGGCATCCAAAACAACTAATCATACCAACATTAAAGTATAATCATAACTTAGATGGGGAGAGAAAGGTAGCCATAATGTACCGAATTTTTGGGTGTTACATTATAAAACCCAGATTTTCGGGTAAGTATAATTTCAAGTTTTTATAAGTATTTTAATCTTAGAATAGGCTTGATGAAGTATTTTGAGTTTTGGATCGGTTGGCTATCGCATTTGGCGAAAAATCAAAAAGTGCTCAGAAATTGTACTTCTCACGACCACAAGCAAATTGGTTGTGCGGGCACGAGTCCTTCATAAAATTTAGGCAAAAAATTGGCCTGGGCCTAGAACCCTTTAAAATTGAGATTTTTGCCTTTTTCATCATTTGGTTCTCACCAACTCTCTCTCTCTCTCTCTCTCTCTCTCTGTCCCTGATCATTTCCTCCTTCAAATCAATTTCTTTAAGAGCATTTAAGAGCTTTGACAACTAGAGATTCAAGTATTGTGAGTTGAAATGCAAGATCTTCATGTTCTTCATCATCCTTCCACCATTGTTGACCATATTTTGGGGTTTTCTTAAAAACCCATTTGTGAGTTAAAACTAACTTTTCTAAACTTTTATACTTGTCAAAATACTTCATTTTAGTCTCCTAGAACATCCCTCTTGGTGTATTTTACACATATATGAATTTTGACCAATTTAGGACATTTTGGGAGATTTGGAGGTTTTTACACTTTTTGCTAGTAAAGATTGGATCTTCTATAATGTGCTATAAAATTGTGTTCTCAAGTACAAAAATGTTAATTTGGGACTTGAATCTTATGATTCAAGTATATTTGATTTTGTTCATCTTTGAGAGAATTTTATGTAAAATGGTCATATTTTGGAAGGAAAAGTTGCTAGTATTTGGAGAATGTAAGGTTTTGAGGATCTTGGTAGATTTGGAGTTTACATTAATATTTGAGTAAATTATGTTTTTAGTCCATGTGGTTTGTTGAAATTTTTTATTTTCGTCCTTATGGTTTTAAAATTATGATTTTCATCCCTATGGTTTATAATTTATTACTTTTGTCTTCCTTATAATTTAAATTGTATTGTTTGTCTCATCTTTATGGTTTACAATTCATTTCTATTTTAGTCCTTTATACTTAAAAGTAGTGTTTTGGCCTCAGGGACAAAAATGGAAATGAATTGCAAACCATAGGGACAAAAACCGAATATTCAAAACCACAGATTTGATATTTGGAATTTTTAACAACCTACGGGGACGAAAAAGGTAATTTACTCTTAATATTTGGTATCTTCTGGCTTTCTTGGTGGTTTTGAAGAGTTCTCTGAGAAAGATCTTACTTGGAGATCTCAAATCCTTACCTTTGGGAAGCTAGAGCGTGAGTTTGGAATCTAGGTTTAACTTAACCTAGCAATGTGTGTTCAAGTTGCTTTGTGAAAACTATGTACATGCCAAAAATTTCTATTTGTATGTATTAAAATGTTTTCCTTGATATTTAGCAAATATGTGGATTATTTGATAGCAAGGTTCTAAAAAACGCGCCATGGCGCCGAGGCGCCACCTTGCCGCCACGTTTTTACCCTTGGCGTCGATGTATGTCGTTAAGCTTCATAAGGCACGCCATGGCGCGCCATGGTGCGTTATGGCGCGTTATGGCGTTACGTTACGTTATGGAGTTATGGCGTTAGCTTCCTAAGGCACGCCATGGCGCGCCATGGCGCGTTATGGAGTTATGGGGGGAAATTGTACTTTTCTAAAACTTGTAAATTTACATGGTAAAAAAGTCAAAATCTAAAAAGTCAAAATTAAATATTTTAAACCCTAGAATTTCACTTCCCCTTCTTCCTTTCTCTCTCTGTTTCTCAATTCTCAGTCACGATCACGTGGGAGAGTTATGATTTTTTAGGGAGTTGTGATTTTTTGGGGAGTTATGATTTCTTGATATCATTTTTGTAAACTTTGTATATTTGATATCTAATCAATTCATGGTTCTTCTTTTGTTTTTTTATATGATATAAAACTCCCATTATATATATATATATATATATATATATATATATATATATATATATATATATATATATATTTGCCGCCTTGGCGCCGCCATGAAAAACGCCATGGCCTCGCCGTAACTCGTAACACTTGAGGCTTGACCTCGCCGCCACGCCGCGCCGCGCGCCATTTAGAACCTTGTTTGATAGTATCTGCATCTTGGGTACATTTGATTTTATAAAACTTATGAAATGCACATATTTGGGATTTTTGGACATTTTGATAAATAAATCTTAAAAGTGTCTTTTTGACAATCTATTTTATAAATGAACGTTATTTAACGGTAATGCATTTTTAGTTTATTTGATTTGATAAATCGTTAGGAAATGCATATTTTGTGTTACGAAATATTTTGGAAGTGTAAACCGTATGATTGGTATTTAGGGATGATTTATCCCAGCATTGACAATGTTTGGCCTAATCATACTTTTGAGTATGAGTTCACGTATTTATTGAGCAAGTGAATTTTGTTGACCTATGTCGGCTTTTAGTTTGGTAATTGAATAAGTGGCGATGCTTATTTCCATGACTTTGGCTCATTTGAGTTTTGTAGGATGTTGTCCAGTTTACTTTGCTCTATATTGAGCTTTTGGAATTATATGCAATGATGACATATTTATTTAAAAGTTACATGCTTTGAGTACATTGGTCATTTATTTGTGGTCATGTAATTTAGATTGTAATGCAATAGATCCATAGACATAGGAGTCGGTCTTTGTTGGTCTAAAATGGGATGCTTATTCTCGTATTGCAGCTATAAATAGGTATCGGGTCATCAGGGGCATTGTGGTACAGGCTTTTGGAGTCATACATCGACCATTGACCATACAATGTAATTTCTGAGTCGGTCTTGATAGTTTTGAATGAGATTGTCATTCCCATATTATAGCTAGAAATAGGCATTGGGTCACCGGGGGCATTATGGTGTGGGCTCTTGGAGTCATACATTGGTCATTGACCATATGGTGTAATTTCTAGTGAACGAGCATATCTAGGATCATTGGGGGCCTCGGGCAAGGTATAGATTGTGAGCGGTTGAATTTGATGACTATTGATTCGTAGTGGGGCTTATTAACATTGATGAATGGCTTACTTTGTATTTCGCCACGATCAATGGGAAACGGGTCTCCCCCGTCATTGAAAGGTGTTATATTGGGTATTGAGTTTTATCCATGTTTTCGGTGACGTTTGAGTATAAAGGAATATTGAAAATTCGAGTGGCTGAAATTGAATCGTTAAAAATGATGAATCGATGTCGACTATAACCCCTCCGTCCCTCGGGACCAACAAGGGGTAGTAGGTTTGTGATGATTTTGAAGTCTTTTCTACTAGGTAATCTAGTATCCTTATGCATGAAGATAATCAATTTGGCACGAGCTGGCGACAACCATGCACCACTTGTGTCCGCGTTCCCCAAGGCACCCCTCTCTTTGATGGACAAGATATTTATCCAAACATTAATTGGGCGTGTAATAGCAGATCATATATATATTTCAAGATATAAGGATTTCCTATGATAACAGGTTGTTCAAAAGGATCACCCTAGTGATTGTATTTATATGTTTATTCTGATAGGAAATAAGATATTCAAATAAATGATTTTTCGTCGAAAGGACAAATGGTTTCATTAGATATTTTCTAAGAATCGACTTAGCAAAGTCACCTATTTCATACATTCTTTGATAAATGATCACTATAAGTCAGACTCAATAAAATTTGATCAAGCGCCCTGTAGTAAGAGGAGTAGTTATGAACCCTATAGACCATTCACATGGGGGTGGTAAAGGAAGGACCCCAATTGGTAGGAAAAACCCTCGAAACATAAAAATGTTGACTAATCTCGCTAACATTGGATAATTTGATAAGCCAATGATCTTTTTCTGTGTTTCAGAATACGGTTAACCAACATGTTAACTACATTGCGTGGTGGATGTGAAGAAGTAGGCCATTATCTCGGCAATAATGAGACAAGCTAGATCTGACTAACTGCCCATCCTACCTCCTCTACGTTCTTGACGTTCTTGACAATCCATATTTGTCTCAGTAGAGTCTTTCAGTGGCATCGTCTGATTCAAATAAAATTTGGAATGGGTACACTTGACGATATGAATCATTTGCGCCTTTATTTATCTGCCACATTTGAATTCACAACCAAATGTGTCTTTCTTCCAACCATCAAGTGTTTTCCATGATTTACGATTTTGGTATATTATAACTTATCCATGTTAACCACAAGGGTTGTGGCGTACAGGTTAAGACCCTGAGGGATGTAGTGGAATATCCCATCTGCCAGGGTTCGAATCTAGGCGTACACAACAATTGTGGCCACTGAGGTTTAATCAGGGCTATGTCTAACAGTCATAATTTGCCAAGGGATTATTCTAGGCATAGCCTAGGACACTCTTCCCCAAAACTTATCCATGTTTTAGTGTTTTGGATAATAAAGTCTTATCCATATTTTTGGTATTTGAACATTTAATGTTATTCACTTTTTTTGTGAGTATTGGGTTTTGTGTAACACCCGGAATCTTATCAAGATAAACATAATGTTTCCATAACCTTTGAAAAGTCTTAGTTGGTGTATAAGGATGGGTTAATGCTTTACGAGGGACGCTCAACTGATCAGGAACCTTCAGAAGTGAAAAGGGTCGAGTTTCCGGCCGGAAAGCATCGGGTGACAGTGCCAAAGGGCACAATCGCCAGGCATAGTCGTGGAGTTGGATTGAGGCACGGTACGAGTCATGTGAGTATGCCCGTGACTGTGATAGTGGTAACTATCGCAGGGCATAGTTGCTAGAAGGGGGAGTACCGTGGTACAAACCCGACGATTGTGATCGGCGATAGTGACAATCTCGCCCGAAGTGTCCAGGAGGCTTATAAGACCAATTTTGATGGGTACTTCATAACTTCTCACCCTTCCATCCCAAACTCTCTCTCAACTATTCAACCTCTCAAAGGTTGGTTTAGGTTGCTTCCAAGCTCCATCTTCCCTACTCCTTCATGTTTGGACCTCATCAATGGTGATATTTGAAAGCTATACTAAGAGTTCTTCATCTTCATTCCCATTTCAAGAATTCTTAAGTTATTAGGGTTTTACCAAACCCTTTTCCCATTCTTTTAGTGCTTTGGGATTTGAGGCCATATTAGTGACCTAGAAATATATTGTTGGCGTATTCAAGTTGTAATTAAGGTAACCTCTTGTTTTCGTTCACCTAAGAAATTAGGGTTTAATGGTTATCTTTCCTTTCCATCTGTTGGAAATTGGTTTAACTTAGAAATATTTGTAGGTAAGGTTTGTGGTGGAAAACTTGGATCTAGTGAAGGGATTCAAGTTCTCATTCAAGAAACTCAAGCTTTGTGGGTAAAACGTAGATTTAGTCTAAATCTAGCAAGGTGAGTTCTAGTTGCATTACAAAACTATATACATGTCAAAATATAAATATTTTGGGTTTTGGACATACATTTATGTGCTCACTTTACATTTAACAAGTTTTGGGACTTTGGTATTCATGAGCATATTGAATTGTTATGTGTTTATAAATGATTTACGATATATTATTTGGTGTTTTGGCCATCAAAAAGGGGTGTTAAATCACTAATAAGGATTTCTTGGATATTTGAAGAATTTGGGTAATATATTTCGTTGGTCCCTAATATGTGCAAATTGGGTTACAAATGGTTTTAATGGATTGACCTTAAGAATTGGGATTTTGTGGACAATTAATTGGTTATGGTTTATTTTGGAAGTTTACCCAAATTTATGAGTTTTGGATATTGGAGCTTTAAGCTCTTTCGGTTTTAAAAGTGTGAGTTAATGGAAACGGTCATTCTTGACCTTATGCGTATTTTGGAAGAAGTGAATCTTACGGTTTAGGCCTTCGGCCAGTTATACGTTGGAAAGATACCAATTTTGGGAAAGTTGTACTTCGGCTTATGTAGCCATATTGACTTTATCTTGTTGTCAAACATTTTATGATGCCCAATGGCTTGACTAATACTCTAATTAGTTTTGGGGCGTTGTCCGGTTTAAATACCTCAATATGGATCATTTTATGGAAAATCAATTATTGCACAAATGTTGGTTATTACATGTTTGAATGCATTAGTTCATTCATTTGGAGTCATGTAATGTTTAGACTGTAATGCAATGGATCCATTGGCATAGAAATTGTTTTGTTCATCATGGAGTCTTGATGTCCATGTTTGAGTCTAGTGAGTGGTCCCCAAGTCATGTTTTTATATAAGCTTGCGGTGGTGCTCTTGGAGAGCCGTATATGAAGCTAAGACTTGCGGTGGTTCCCATGGTGAGCCGGATACGGAGACTTGTGACTTTTGTGGTGACACTCATCTAGAGGTTGGGTAAACATTAGGGTCATTTGGGTATCTTGCGGTGGTTGCTCAGAGGAGTCGTATACAAGGATCCATGACCTGTAGTGAATCTCGTGAACGTCGATAAGTGGCTTAACTTTGTGTTCCGCTACATTCGATGGAATCGGATCTCCCCCGTCACCAGAATGTGTTATTTTTGGGTATTCCCTTCCCCATACTTTCGGTGTTGAAACGTACCACTCTATTTATTTAAATAGTATTTTGATGAAATACCTCGTGGGTGCGTTTTGGGGAAATCAGATGGTGAATATTTATTTTAAAAAGGGATACTTGGTATTTAAAATAACATGGCTTGTAATGAAGTCTTTTCATAACTACTATTTCAGAAATGGTCGTTTTTAAAATAAAATATTTGTTGTAAATGTTTTATGATTTATATGATGAAAACTGCTTTAACTCACAAGGCGTTAAGCCTAACACTTTTCTTTCGACATGTATATCAGGTCTTAGACGGATTTGAGTGACAAGTGGAGCTTGGTAGAAGTTTTGATAGGATGGCTTTAGAGATGTCATCAGTTTTGAGAAGATAGCAGAATTGGTGGTTTTAGTAGCATTCGACAGACTTTGTTCCCGTTTGTGGGACTAGATAGTTCCGTTTGAACTCTGATGAATGTTGTAGTGTTTATTCACGTGTAGCTGTAGATATTTGTTATTTCGAGCTATATATTTTAAAGGATTTTTGGAAGTTTTTATTGTTTGCTATTTTCGAATTTTAGGGGTGTTACAAGTTGGTATCAGAGCTCTAGTTTAAGTGAACTAGGTATGAAATCTTAGATGCCTAGACTTAAGTTGAGACTTTAAGCTATGATTGGTTTGTTTTGGATAGAACTTTAAGATGGGAGTAGGTTGTGGTGGTCGATAGAAATGCACTAGTTAAGAGTCGTAACTATGGTAACGAGTATTCTTACGTGTATTATGTTCATAATATCACTTAGCTACTGCTATTATGAATATAATATTACATGAGCGTCCTTGACTTTGCCATTATTACGATACTTGATGTGTGTAGTAGTATGTCTTCTTTGTCAATCTAGTGTCGGTGTAATATCTTAACCTCATTGTCGTGTGTGTCAGACAAGAATGGAAGACGCGCGGAGAGAACCACTAGCACAAGAGGACGGGTTTGATATAAGCATAGCGACTCCAAGTCAAGTCGCGGGAGTCAACCATGAACTACCCCCTCTGTTGCCGCCATTGTCAACTGATGGACCGAAGCACACACAAACGGTGAGTGTGAATCCCACGGACCCAAGTGTTCAAGAGGTAAGCCCTCATTCTGGAATGTTGACTAGCATGGTTCAGCTGATGAATTCGGATATGGAGCGACAAGAAGAAAGGATAATGACATTGTTAGAAGAAAGATATACCAATGATCGGAGGCAGGAAGTTGCCGCCAGACATGATGTGAGAGGTCCCGGAGACACCAGAAATGTAATCCGGATGGAGGACATTGTTGCTGCTTATATGAGACATGGTGAAAGAACCTGCTCATACAAGAATTTCCTGTGCAACAAGCCACCAGAGTTTTCAGGAATTAATAACCCGGTGGTGTGTATGAATTGGATCCAAGAGATGGAATAAGTATTTGACGCTAGCGAATGTGAGGAGGGACAAAAGGTGAAATTCGCCTCCCACATGATGAGGGGTCGAACTCTTACTTGGTGGAGTGTTACCAAGTCTACCCATGGAACTGCTATCACCTCATCACTAACTTGGGATGCTTTCAAAAAGAAAGTGTTGGATGAATATTGCAACTAAAGGGCGATCAACCGAATAGAGGAGGAATTCCGATCCCTAAAAAAGGGAGACATGTGACAGGATCTGATTCTTAACAAGAATAATGAAACTCAGAAACAATATTAAAGAAGTTGCGGAAAAACACTTTAATATTCAAATATCGATGTAACAGTAAAGTAGAAATCACAACTTGTAAACTTTATTGAATGATTAAAGTTACAAGCTTTCGCACAAAACCTCAATCTTGATGAACAGGCTCACCAAGACGAATTCTACTTCTCTAGAACTAGGGTTGTAAACCTTAAGGTCAATTCTCTCTCAAAACAAAAACTCAGAATACTCGTCTAACAAACTATTCTGAATAATTCTATACATATACTGAAAATAAAAGATAATTACAAAACATAAAAGATCTTCAGTATATTCTTCCATGATTATCTTCAACCTTCCATGAATATCTTCAAACCTTGATCTGCGCGTCTTACCAAGATTATCACATAAGCAGTATTAAGTCATAGCAGCATTAACACTCCGAGCAGTATTAATCTTCACCAGCAGTAGTAACTATGCTTAGCAGTATTAATTTCTTCAAGCAGTATTAATTTGGCTCAGCAGTAGTAACTTCTTGTACTGGCAGCAGTAATCATACTTAAACAAATCTTCAGTCCCCAACAATCTCCCCTAACTTAACTTTTAGAGAAGAGAAGTCAAGTTCTTCAGTTGCTCCCAAAACTCCATTGCTCATAATCCTGTATCAGGATTCTGCCCCAAACTTTGATTAAGAGTTCTCTTGAATCAAGTATCTTGCCGTTTCAAAATCTGGTGCACAACCAAGCTTTTTCTTCAACATAGCATGCCGCTTTAGCCTGCTATGGTTGTAAACTCTATCCACTAAGAATTATTCAATGTGATTTGTATCCATAGCCAGTGCATATACTCCACTTCTTTCATACAGAGTCCAGTTGTTAATGGTTTTGAAAACATTTCTGATAACATGCTGAACTTCCTCTGGCTTGAACAACATGCATAGATATTCCATCACAAGTTTTGTAACTGGTATCCCTGGAGTTTTCAGCTTATCAGCATATAATTTCATTCTTGACAGGATCTAATTCTTAACAAGAATAATGAAACTCAAGAACAATATTAAAGAAGTTGCGGAAAAACACTTTAATATTCAAATATCGATGTAACAGTAAAGTAGAAATCACAACTTGTAAACTTTATTGAATGATTAAAGTTACAAGCTTTAACACAAAACCTCAATCTTGATGAACACGCTCACCAAGACGAATTCTACTTCTCTAGAACTAGGGTTGTAAACCTTGAGGTCAATTCTCTTTCAAAACAAAAACTTAGAATACTCGTCTAACAAACTATTCTGAATAATTCTATACATATACTGAAAATAAAAGATAATTACAAAACATAAAAGATCTTCAGTATATTCTTCCATGATTATCTTCAACCTTCCATGAATATCTTCAAACCTTGATCTGCGCGTCTTACCAAGATTATCACATAAGCAGTATTAAGTCATAGCAACATTAACACTCTGAGCAGTATTAATCTTCACCAGCAGTAGTAACTATGCTTAGCAGTATTAATTTCTTCAAGCAGTATTAATTTGGCTCAGCAGTAGTAACTTATTGTACTGGCAGCAGTAATCATACTTAAACAAATCTTCAGTCCCCAACAATCTCCCCCTAACTTGACTTTTAGAGAAGAGAAGTCAAGTTCTTCAGATGCTCCCAAAACTCCATTGCTCATAATCCTGTATCAGGATTCTGCCCCAAACTTTGATTAAGAGTTCTCTGGATCAAGTATCTTGCCATTTCAGAATCTGGTGCACAACCAAGCTTTTTCTTCAACATAGCATGCATCTTTAGCCTGCTATGGTTGTAAACTCTATCCACTAAGAAGTATTCAATGTGATTTGTATCCATAGCCAGTGCATATACTCCACTTCTTTCATACAGAGTCCAGTTGTTAATGGTTTTGAAAACATTTTTGATAACATGTTGAACTTCCTCTGGCTTGAATAACATGCATAGATATTCCATCACAAGTTTTGTAACTGGTATCCCTGGAGTTTTCAGCTTATCAGCATATAATTTCATCCCCACCTCAAACATTTCCTCTAAATCAGATCTGGAGCATACTCTTATAATCTTGGCCCAAGTAGGATACACTTCAAACTTTTCATCTTTCCTCTTAAGCCTGATATACTCCGTTCCATCTACTTCCATGGTATCCCATTGAATAATCTCAGGAGGCTTGACACCAACCGGTTCAGCTGTTATAGGCTCAGGCACTTTTTCCATTACCACTATGTACATATTCACATCAGAAGTACTGGATGGTTCTTCCTGAGATTGAGCTTCCTGTTCATCAGACTTAGGTGCCCCTTCTTCTTCAGCTACCTTCTGTTCTTTCTCAGCTTCTTCATCATCCACTCTAGGTTTCTTAGCTGGTTTCTTCTTGCCATCATTTTTGTTCTTTTCAAAGTGTTCAAACTTTCACCTAGAGTAGCTTCCTTCCTTGGAGTTTCTTGATCATCAGGAAAGGGTTTTTGTATTTGAATGTCATGCCTCTCTTTCATCTTCTTTTCCACTTCAATTCTTGCTTGGTCATTTCCTTGTAACTTAGTCATCTCTGCCTCATACAAACCTTTGATTTGATCAAATGACATTTTTGTGAACATTTCCTTTTTGACTCCCACAACACCTTTGAGGAAAGTGATCATCTTCTTTCTCTCTTGAGTGCCAAGGTAGGTCTGTGAAGGTTGCCTCTTCTTTGCACTCATTTTGATCATTACAGGCTTCTTTTTAAGTGCAGTTTTCTTCTGTGCCATATCTGTTGCCAAACTCTTTTGATATACTTCATTAAGCTCTGCAGCTAGAGCTCTTGCTATCTCCCAATCTTTTTCCACTTGATCTTTTTCTGCTTGCTCTAGTTCTGCCTGAATTTTCTTAGCCAAAGCTTCATCTAACTCAATCAACTTTTGCTTTTTAAGTGGTTGGTCAGATTCCACTATCTTGGTTTTGCCTTTGTCCTTGCTTGCTACCTTATCAGCACTAGCTTTCTTGATAACCTTAGCATTGTCTTTGATAACAACTCCTTTGGTCTTTGAAGTGACCTTAGGAGTGTTATGTTTAGCCTTGATTAGTGCTTCAGCTATCTCAATTTCTTCTAAATTTCTGCTAAGGAGGTCAGTTAATACCTCTTGAACAATTTCTGCTGCTTCATTTATTTCAGCAGCATTAACTGTTTCTGCTGCTTTCTCAAACACTGATTCTGTTTCTACTGCTTTCTCTGTAACTGCTGCTTTTTCAAACATTGATTCTGTTTCTACTGCTTGTACAGCAAACTCCCCCTCATCTCCATGTTTCTCCCCCTTATTCTTAGCATTCTCCATATTGACCTCAGCTTCTGACTCCCCTTTTTTGGGAGCATCATCCACTGGGTTCCTTCTTCTGAGCTCAAATCTTTGCTTTGACCTTCTTTGAACCACCTTCTTAACCAACTTCTTTAAGGTGCTGATTTCTTCTTGTTGGTTGATGATGACTTTCTTGAGTTCATTTACAACCTTCTTGCGAGAATCCAGTTCAGTTGCCATGTTGGACATGGCAGAAATCAATTCCTGGTAGTCATATCTATCCTCACCTTCTCCAGGAGTGTTACCCCCTTTTGAGGGATCATTGGAATGGTTAATAGGGATCTCCAGCCAGACTGAAGCACCACCTATTCCCTTGGTTTCTGGGCACCTGGGACCTTTGAATGATTGTTCATTCAAAGTTGCCGTGGGGAAGGTCTTAGTGATGTTACCACTGGCCTCCTCTGTGCTAGAAGGAGTAGTGGCAGCCTTCTCACCCACATGCTCATGCATCTCCTTAGTGAGCACCTCCTTGAGGTTGGGAGACACCCCAGTGGTTTCCCTATGGATATTTTCTAATGGAGAATGCTCCATTAGAGGGCTTTGAGGTTCTGGGTTTGTAGGAGGTACAACAAGGGAAGGAGCCTTGTGTACCTTTCTCTTAGTATAAGTTTTGGATATAACTGGGGTTGGCTTAAGAACAAGGGACTGAGAGAGTGATATAGTGGTTGAAGGTTGGGTTTGGCTATCAGTGGGATGGTCTAGTGAGGCCCTTGACCCTGATGCCATACCTTCTTGGTTGTGGGACACCACCATCATTGCAGAGAACAATGGGGTGTCAACTCCTTCCGAGTCCTTGACAGATCTTTTCATATTTGAAAAGACCTCGCCCTTGGGGATTTTAGGTGTAACACCCTAAAAATCAGTGTAAATTAAAACCTGGAAAACCTGACAATATGACGAAAGTAAATCCATTAACTTCCCATAAATGGGATCAGTCCTTTAAACTATACAATCCTATACAAGGATTTCATCAAAAGAATGGGACTTAACAATGCCCAACATCAATACTAAAACATCTCCAAAAAAACCTCGAGACTCAAAACTCGTCTCTCCAAAAACCCCGACAGCCACCGCTAATGGAAACCTGTTATACACATCATTTGAGAAAAAGTGTCAGACTTTAAAGCCTGGTGAGAACATACAGTTTATAAGCTCAAAAGATAAAACATCAGTTCCAAGATAACATTTCCAAAGAGATTAAATTTACAATTTAGGTCCTTGCCACAATCGGGCTTTTTCGTTATAAACATGCCATAAAAGGACCGAAAACAAAACATTTTACCAAGGATTGTAGCGTAACACAAAGTTAGGCCAACAATCCGAGTTACGAGCTAAACCAATTGGAATCCGCGGATACAAATCACAAAGTCCGTGCTTCAACGTGAGATCAAGCCCGAAGCGCAAAACCAAGGTATACTCCTTCGCTAGGATCACTATGAACCATGGCTAGTATCGTGCCTCACATAACCGTACTAAGTTGCCCTCTAGGAACAAGTGATCCATAGCTACAAATTTGGGGAATGTATCATCCCAGCAATACAGTCTACTCAAAACCTAGGGATCCACTAGTAATGGTAAGGACTCGTCACAACAACATATGTGACCAACCATAAATAAATATATGGTATAAGTACATTTTATAAACAAAATGCTATTCCCAGTTCAACTTCTGGTAAGAATGAAAATCATTAAAATGAGTTCATAAACATTCTTTTCAAATGACCACATAATGTGCAAGTAAAACATCATTTTACTTCAATAAGGCGGAACCCGTCATTTTGGTCAAATCTGACCGGGAACCCCGAAAATCACCAAAAACTTCATTTATGACAAAATGTTGAGAACATAAAATCATACCATAGAAATACTTCAGATTTCGCAAATAATAGTTTTGACATGTATAAAGTTTGTAAGATGGTAGTAGGAACTCACCGATAGGTTTTTGGAATAAAACCCAGAAAACCAGATAACGATCACGACGAAGAGGTGAAGCTTAAAACACCGACTCCTTGCTAGAAATACCGAAAACTAGCAACCAAACGAGACTTCGAAGATCGAAAGATGAAAAGAGAGAGAATTAGAGAGAGAAAGATATATTAGATTTGAGATTTGTGTTAAAGAATTTTGGGAAACTGAACCTCTTAAGGCGGTCAAAGTAACTACGCGGGTTATGCCGCGACTTCAACTCGCGACATAACTCGCCCGTGTCCCAAAAACCCTAATCATCCAGTGGGTTTCGCGGGTTGTGCCACGACCTCTAGTCGCGGTGCAACTCGCGTAGTTCCAAAATCCCATATCCAACAGAGGGTTATGCGGGTTGTGCCGTGACCTCTAGTCGCGGTGTAACTCGTGAGTTCACTGTTTCTCCCCAAACTTCACAAAAATCCAAAACGACAACCAACCAAACACGGAGCTAACGTCAAAAGCTTAACATAAGAATAGCAAGGTTACACAACGGAAAATCCGGGGTGTTACAATCCTCCCCAACTTGGAAATGATTTCGTCCCCGAAATCCTAACTATTCGAAAAGATGAGGATATCTTCGCTTCATATCCTCTTCGGCTTCCCACGTCACATTCGTTCCCCGGTGATGCTTCCACTGCACCTTGACCAAGGTGACTTCTTTATGACGCAACTTCTTAGACTTTCTCTCTAAGATGGCGTCGGGTTCTTCCACACAACGGTTGCCTTCGTCTACCCTTAACTCTGAAAGGGGAATGACGCTGTCTTCCACCGCCAAACATTTCCGGAGGTAGCAAACATGAAACGTGTTGTGTATTCTGCTCAACTCCGGTGGCAGTTCCAACTGGTAGGCTTGCAAACCCACCCGTTTAAGCACTTTGAAAGGTCCGAGGAAACGGGGACTCAACTTCCCTCGTTTTCCGAATCGTATAATGCCTTTCCACGGCGACACCTTAAGCATAACACGGTCGCCCACTTGGAATTCCATCGGCCGCGTCTTCTTATCGGCATAGCTTTTTTGACGATTCTGAGCCGCTTTCATTCTTTCACGAATGCACTTGACCTTATCGGCAGTCTCTTGCACGATCTCAGGTCTGGCAAACCGCTTTTCTCCCGCTTCGAGCCAGCACACGGGAGTTCGACACTTTCGCCCATACAAGGCCTCAAAGGGTGCCATTCCGTTACTCGAGTGGTAGATATTGTTGTAAGCAAACTCCACCAAAGTCAGGTGAGTGTCCCAGCTACCCCCGAAATCGATGACACACGACCTCAACATGTATTCCAAGGTTTGGATCGTTCGCTCACTCTGCCTGTCGGTTTGCGGATGGTAAGCCGTACTCAACTTCACTCGAGTACCAAGCTCCTTCTGAAATCCATCCCAAAAGTTTGAAGTGAACCGGCTATCACGATCTGACACGATCGACAAAGGTATGCCATGCCTCGAGACCACCTCATCGATATAAAGCTTTGCTAACTTATCCATCGGTAGAGTCTCGCGCATAGCCAAGAAGTGAGCGCTCTTTGTCAATCTATCAACTATAACCCAAATGGTATCGTGACCTCGAAGAGTTTTAGGTAGCTTCGTCATGAAGTCCATGGTGATATGCTCCCACTTCCACTCGGGAATCTCTAAAGACTGAAGACTCCCATATGGTCGCTGATGTTCGGCCTTGACTTGCGAACACGTCACATAATGCTCAACGTAACGCGCTACATCAAGTTTCATTACCGGCCACCAATAGTGAAGCTTCAAGTCCCTGTACATCTTTGTACTTCCCGGATGTATGGAATATTTAGACTTGTGTGCATCTTCTAACAACAGATCACGGTTACCCCCAATCTTGGGTACCCACACACGACCGCTGAACAGTTTTACTCCACGGCTATCTTCCGTTAAGAGTAAACGTTGCTTCGTCATGACTTCATCTTTTAGATTCTCTTCTAACAGTGCTTCCATCTGTGATGTCTTGATCTTCTCAATAATACTAGACACTAGCTCGATTCTCGAATGGGTAGCTCGAATACTTCTGCTATAGTTCTTCCGACTTAACGCATCGACCACCACGTTCGCCTTACCGGTATGGTAAAGCAATTCACAGTCGTAATCTTTGAGCAACTCGAGCCACCGTCTTTGCCTCATATTCAGCTCTTTCTGATCAAAGACATATTTTAGGCTCTTGTGATCCGTGTATAGTGTGCACTTCGTGCCGTAAAGGTAATGTCGCCAAAGCTTCAAAGCGAACACCACCGCCGCTAACTCCGATCATGGGTTGGATAATTTTGCTCGTGAACCTTAAGCTGCCGCGAGGCATAAGCGATCACCTTGCCTCGTTGCATCAACACACATCCCAGTCCCATCTTTGAAGCGACGCTGTATACAATGAAATCTTCCGACCCTTCAGGTAACGTCAAGATCGGAGCTTCACACAACTTCTTTTGAAGGACCCGGAATGCCTTCTCTTGGGCTTCAGTCCATTCAAACTTCACATTCTTCCGAGTCAGAACTGTCAAGGAAGAAGCGATCTTTGAAAAGTCTTGGATAAATCTCCTGTAGTATCCCGCCAGACCCAAGAAACTTCGGATCTCGGACGGACTCTTAGGAGGCTCCCAATTCATCATAGCTTCAATCTTGGAGGGATCCACTTTCACTCCATCCCGAGTGACTACGTGCCCCAGAAATTGTACTTCTTTAAGCCAAAAGTCGCACTTGGAAAATTTGGCGTACAACCTTTCTTTCCTCAACACTTCCAGAACTTCACGTAGATGTTGCTCGTGCTCTGACTCACTTCTGGAATACACGAGTATGTCATCAATGAATACAATGACCAACTTGTCGAGGAATGGTCGGCACACTCTATTCATCAAATCCATAAACACTGCTGGTGCGTTCGTCAGGCCAAATGGCATTACAAGAAACTCGTAATGGCCGTAACGCGTTCTGAAAGTCGTCTTCTGAACGTCTTCATCTCTTACCTTCACTTGGTGATAACCTGAACGTAAGTCGATTTTGGAAAAACAACCCGCTCCTTGAAGTTGATCGAACAAGTCGTCTATTCTTGGAAGCGGATACCTGTTCTTCACTGTAGCTTTGTTCAACTCACGATAGTCAATGCACATTCTCATTGTGCCATCCTTCTTCTTGACGAATAAGACTGGAGCTCCCCAAGGTGACGAACTCGGTCTTATAAGGCCCTTCTCAAGTAGCTCTTGGAGTTGTGCTACCATCTCTTGCATCTCCGACGGTGCTAAACGGTAAGGAGCTTTAGCAATTGGTGCTGCTCCAGGCACAAGATCAATTCGAAACTCTACTTGCCGATTGGGTGGTAACCCGGGAAAGTCGTTCGGAAAGACGTCTGGAAACTCACGCACGATCTTCACATCTTCCAGCTTTGATTTCTTTAACTTGGCATCAATCACATAGGCTAGGAGAGACGAACATCCTTTTACTAAGCACTTGCGTGCCTTTGCCATTGTGATTATTGCCACTTCACCCTTTCTCTTTTTGCCATAGATGACCACGACTTCGCCAGAGGGGTTGGGAAGTCGAATCAACTTCTTGGAACACACGATCTCGGTCTGATTGTTTGACAACCAATCCATACCGACCACAACATCAAAACCCCCGATTGACATTGGTAGCAGATCGATCGGGAATTCTCTCCCTTCGATACTAAGTGTACACTGTTTCAGCGCCTCGTGGATCAGAACTTGACTACCATCCTCTATTTCTTCCACTAATGCATCCTCAAGACTAGTAGTGGGCAAAGCAATTTTCTGACAGAACAATTCAGATACGAAAGAGAAACTAGCACCCGTATCGAACAAAATACGAGTAGGTACAGAGTTTATAAGGAAAGTACCCGATACCACGTCAGCGGATGCTCTGGCCTCTTCGGCCGTAATCTGAAATGCTCGACCCGGAACCTTCGGAGGGTTCTCCTTCCTTGCTGGCGTGCTACCCGACACCAACTTCGGGCAATCCTTCCTCACGTGCCCCGGTGCCTTGCACTCATAACATATGGGTCCTCTGACCGGGCAATCTCTGACAGTGTGACCAGGCTTCCCACACTTATAACAAGTTGGAGAAGTGGTGTTACAGTTACCGTGATGCTTGGTTCGACACTTCTGGCACCACTTTGCTTCCTGATAACTGCTGAAGTTGCGGTTTCCGCCAAAAGGTCTGGCCCGCTTGGGAGGTACGGAGCTGCTCTCCCACTTTCTCTTTTCAGGCACCACCACCGCCTTCTCAGATTTGCCCTTCGCGAACATTTCCTCGATGAACTGAGCTTCCTCTACCATCTCTCGGAGGTTAGAAGCTTTGAAATTATGGACCATGGATTGCATGTCCGCTGGCAAGCCGTTGAGATAAGCTTTCATCTTGTCTTTCTCTGTTGGGGCAGCATGCCCCACCAAACCAAGCTTTTCCATAAACTGACGGGTGTACTCCCTCACTGTCAGGCTCCCCTTCACCAAAGACCGGAGTTCTTTCTCAATTCGGTCCATGGTCCTCTCGTTGCATAATTCCTCTAGCAACTTCTTCTTGAACTCGGCCCAAGACAACTGAGCCAACACTTCAGGAGATAGAGTGGATTGGATGATATTCCACCAGATGAGTGTAGTGTCCCTCAGCAGTTGGGTACCGAACCGCACCCTCTGATCATCACCACATTCGGAAGAGCCAAAAGCTTGCTCAACCGCTCGGATCCACTTTACGCACACCACCGGGTCATCAGAACCGAAGAATTCTGGCGGTCCGCAACCCAGAAAGGACTTATAGGAACAACTCTTCCTATTCCCCGGAGCACCAGAAATCCCGCGCTCTACCGCTGTGACCCTTATACCATCGCCTCCAGAACCTGCTACGACGTTCTCCACAACTGCCTCACTTCTCCGCTTGTTTACGTCGCGGTCCTCCATTGCTTTTAGCAGAAACTCTTGCTGCTTCGCCATCTCTCCTCTCATTGCCAACATCACACTGGCCAACAACTCTGACTGGGGATTAGCATCCCCGATGACTGGGTGGGACAAAGCCAGGTCTACTCATGGAATGACCTCTGGCCCCCCACCTAGTATTTGCTGAACAGGTGGTCGTACAACAACCTCAACTCCTTCCGGCTGACCCGCTGTAGAGGCTGTCGCTTCAAGACCATCAACACGAGTACGCGGTCTTCCGCGCGTACCTACCATACTGAACTGCTACACAGAGCAGAGGAAGAGATAAGAGAGAGATAGGAAAACACGAAAGGAAAACGTACTACCACATTACCAATCGTCATATTAACAGCAAATCAAGCCCTCTTACGTACAATATCCTCATAATAACATTAGCTAAGTGAAATTATGAACATATAACACATAATGGTTCTTGTTACCACCATTACAACACTTGATAAACGTACTTTCCGTTGACTCTAAGACTAACCCATCTTAGAAGCTCTACCCAAATCTCGCAGATCAATTCTTAGCATACTCAGTCTAAGTCTAGACATCTTACATTCATGCCTAGTTCGCTTAAACTAAAGCTCTGATACCAACCTGTAACACCCTAAAAATCAGTGTAAATTAAAACCTGGAAAACCTGACAATATGACGAAAGTAAATCCATTAACTTCCCATAAATGGGATCAGTCCTTTAAACTATACAATCCTATACAAGGATTTCATCAAAAGAATGGGACTTAACAATGCCCAACATCAATACTAAAACATCTCCAAAAAAACCTCGAGACTCAAAACTCGTCTCTCCAAAAACCCCGGCACCCACCGCTAATGGAAACCTGTTATACACATCATTTGAGAAAAAGTGTCAGACTTTAAAGCCTGGTGAGAACATACAGTTTATAAGCTCAAAAGATAAAACATCAGTTCCAAGATAACATTTCCAAAGAGATTAAATTTACAATTTAGGTCCTTGCCACAATCGGGCTTTTTCGTTATAAACATGCCATAAAAGGACCGAAAACAAAACATTTTACCAAGGATTGTAGCGTAACACAAAGTTAGGCCAACAATCCGAGTTACGAGCTAAACCAATTGGAATCCGCGGATACAAATCACAAAATCCGTGCTTCAACGTGAGATCAAGCCCGAAGCGCAAAACCAAGGTATACTCCTTCGCTAGGATCACTATGAACCATGGCTAGTATCGTGCCTCACATAACCGTACTAAGTTGCCCTCTACGAACAAGTGATCCATAGCTACAAATTTGGGGAATGTATCATCCCAGCAATACAGTCTACTCAAAACCTAGGGATCCACTAGTAATGGTAAGGACTCGTCACAACAACATATGTGACCAACCATAAATAAATATATGGTATAAGAACATTTTATAAACAAAATGCTATTCCCGTCATTTTGGTCAAATCTGACCGGGAACCCCGAAAATCACCAAAAACTTCATTTATGACAAAATGTAGAGAACATAAAATAATACCGTAGAAATACTTTATATTTCGTAAATAATAGTTTTGACATGTATAAAGTTTGTAAAATGGTAGTAGGAACTCACCGATAGGTTTTTGGAATAAAACCCAGAAAACCAGATAACGATCACGACGAAGAGGTGAAGCTTAAAACACCGACTCCTTGCTAGAAATACCGAAAACTAGCAACCAAACGAGACTTCGAAGATCGAAAGATGAAAAGAGAGAGAGAGAGAGAGAGAGAATTAGAGAGAGAACGATATATTAGATTTGAGATTTGTGTTAAAGAATTTTGGGAAACTGAACCTCTTAAGGCGGTCAAAGTAACTACGCGGGTTATGCCGCGACTTCAACTCGCGGCATAACTCGCCCGTGTCCCAAAAACCCTAATCATCCAGTGGGTTTCGCGGGTTGTACCACGACCTCTAGTCGCGGTGCAACTCGCGTAGTTCCAAAATCCCATATCCAACAGAGGGTTACGCGGGTTGTGCCGTGACCTCTAGTCGCGGTGTAACTCGCGTAGTTCACTGTTTCTCCCCAAACTTCACAAAAATCCAAAACGACAACCAACCAAACACGGAGCTAACGTCAAAAGCTTAACATAAGAATAGCAAGGTTACACAATGGAAAATCCGGGGTGTTACATTAGGTACATATACCGCATTAGACTGAGGCATATCCGTCAATTCAGAGGTGATAACTGCCTGGACAAATCTTGGATACATATAGAAACTCTTTTTATTATCCAAGTTTGACACAAGGTCATTGAAAATCATTTGTGAGAAATTATACTTTCTGGCAGTGGACAAGCAGACCAAAGCATAAGCAATGGTACTACTGAACTGACTCCATCCAGTAGTTTTTCGAGAAATACAGTGCATAAGAGTATGAACAAAGAAACGCCATTGGGGAGAAAAGTTAGCTTTGTAAAATTTGAAAACACCCAGTTGGTCTTCATACCCCATTCTTGTGAGATTGGAAAACAAATCCTCATTAGAGATAGAGGTAATACCTGAGGCATCGTCTAGTCGTAGACTGATGCGAATGACCTCATTAGAGATTGTCAAGGGTTTGTCACACTCCCTTGTCTTGATACACTGCACACCGTGTAAATAACCAATCTAGAAGAGAGAAAAAGAGTGATAATGCACTGATTTCCCAATGCATATCAGGTTTTCACAAGAAATAACGTGAAATAAACCCGCTTTTGTGCAGGATATTGCCGAAGCCACGTATTGGGCAAACCGAACGAATGTAGATCTTGTAGTTTATCGAAACCCACTCAAATCATGGTGTATTAACAGAAAGCGACCATGAGCTATATGACTGGACTTGAGAAAATCAACTATTTGATGGAATCCAGCAGCCTGCTTAAGCTTTTGAAGTATTGCGATCTCATTGTGTTCATCAATAAACGCCATGGATGCCATCTGGCTTGAGGATTCTTGACTGAAACACACTGGTTGCTTGAGAGAAAAGAGTTAGAGAGAAGACGAACAATATTCAAAGAGTCGTTGTGAGCTTTTAGGCGGGCAAAGAGGGTATTTATAGAATTCAGGAAAGAAGTAGTATTAACCCTAATTTTAGTTAAAGTAGTACTAACCCACTCGCAGTATTAACTGAGAGCAGTAGTAACCAACTAGCAGTATTAACTAACTAGCAGTAGTAACACATACCTGAAGTAGTAACTCAGACTAGCAGTAGTAATAATGAACCTGCAGTAGTAACCTTGCACTGGCAGCATTAAAACTGCACTGGCAACATTAACGATACTTACACTGTTGAAGCTTGTGTTAGTATGAGCAAGGCAATAAACTTCCTGAGAAAGATGATTAGTAGCACCAAAAAAAATAAACAAATAACAGGTATACAAGCACTTTTTAAACATGAGCTTATTCAGAGTTGATCATGCCTACACTTGTGACCAAGAAAGTGAATCTACCCACATCAAAAGCTTTAGTGAATAGATCAGCAAACTGATTATCAGTATGAATTTTAGCAACTTGAATAAGATTCTTTTCATTGCAGTCTCTAATAAAGTGATACCTGATTTCAATGTGCTTTGTTTTGGAGTGCTTGACTGGATTGTTAACAATGCTAATAGCACTGCTATTGTCAATGAAGATTGGAGTGTGAAGAAAGGTTACCCCATAGTCCAGCATTTGATTCTGAATCCATAGAACCTGAGAGCATCAACTTGCAGCAGCAATGTACTCAACTTCTGTTGTGGATAAGGACACTGTGGTTTGATTCTTACACTGCCAAGAAACTAGTCTTGCACCCAAAAGTTGACATCCTCCTGAAGTAGACTTTCTATCCATATTAGCACCACCCAGGTCACTGTCTGAATATGCAATCAAGTCAAAAGTAGATTCATAAGGATACCAAAGACCTAATCTAGGTTGCCCTCTTAAGTATATGAAAATCCTCTTAACTTCTTGAAGATGTGACTGCTTTGGCTTGACTTGTAATCTGGCACACACACACACTGGAAACATGATATCTGGTCTTGAGGCTGTGAGATACATGAGATATCCAATCATTGATCTATAAAGATGGACATCAACATCCTCCCCCTCGAGATCAGCAGTGATCTGTTTGTGTGTTTCCATTGGTGTGCTTGCTGGCTTTGAGTCTGATAAACCATACTTATCTAGGATGTCTTTCACATACTTTGATTGACTTATGAAAATTCCATCTTTCTGCTGTTTCACTTGAAGCCAAAGGAAGAAAGTGAGTTCACCCATTGAACTCATTTTGAAGCTCTTGTGCATCAACTCTTCAAAGTCTCTACACATCTGATCTTTTGGGGATCCAAATATGATGTCATCCACATAGATCTGAACAAGTAGGGTGTCCTTCTTACTTCTTTCAATGAAAAGGGTCTTGTCAATGATTCCCCTTTCAAACCCATTTTCCAAGAGATAGGTAGATAGAGTATCATACCATGCTCTTGGGGCTTGATGTAAACCATAGAGTGCTTTCTTAAGTTTGTATACTCTGTCAGGATATGATGAATTTTCAAATCTAGGGGGCTGATAGATGTATACTTCTTCATCAATTGTTCCATATAGAAAGGCACTCTTCACATCCATCTGATATACCTTGAACTTCATATATGACGCATAGGCTAGAAACAGCCTAATTGCCTCTACCCGTGCAACTGGAGCAAAGACTTCCTCATAGTCTATGCCTTCTTCCTGAGTGTACCCTTGTGCCACTAGCCTTGCTTTGTTCCAGATTACTATTCCTCTCTCATCCTTTTTATTTCTGAAAATCCACTTGGTGCCAATTGCTCTATGACCTTTTGGAAGGTCCACCAAGTCCCAAAAATCTTGCAATTTAAACTGTAGCAACTCTTATTGCATGGCTTCTATCCAACTTGAATCTTTCATTGCATCATAAGACTTCTTAGGCTCAATCTGAGATAGAAAGCATAAGAGTACTGTATGCTGCTGATCCTGCAAATCTTGAAGTCTGCTTTGATTCCTAGTCATCATAGGAGAAGTGATGTCTCCTATTACCAGCTCAGAAGGATGATTCTTCTGAGTTCTTGTCTGATGACTAGAATCTTCATTAATTCCCACATCTAAATTGGAGTCATTTAAGTCAGCTGAGGGGATCTCATCAGCTACTTCTGGCTCTTCATGCTCTGGATTCTCCTCATCTCTTCTTTCTTCTTCACTCTGAATTGGTTCAGTAACAGTCTCCGTTTCACAGATTTCAACAGGGTTCATTGTAGGTATGGGAAAGATCACAGACTGAGGAATAATATCTTGTACTTGTTCATCCTCTGATCCTCTACTTCCTGATCCTGCATGATCATCACTACTGAAACCCAAAGAGTTAGTTAGTGAATCAATGTCAAATAACCACTGAGGACCTGAACCAATAGGATTTGGTGAGTTCTCATTGCATTTGACATTGTCACTTTCCTCAATTATTCTAGAAGAAGAATTAAACACTCTGTAGGCCTTACTCTGAGATGAGTAACCCACAAGAAAACCATCATCTGCTTTGCTATCAAACTTTCCTAAGTGAGTTTTGGTATTGAGAATGGTACAAGGACACCCAAAAGGTTTAAAAAAACCAATAAATGGTTTTCTTTTATTTAAAAGCTCATATGGTGTCTTGTTCTTAGGCTTGACTACTAGAACTCTGTTTTGGACATAGCAAGCAGTATTAACTGCTTCAGCCCAGAAAGTAATTGGAAGTTTTGAATCAGTGTCCTATTCCTTCTCAATCAGTGTCCTATTCCTTCTCTAGCAGCCTCAATCAGTGTCCTATTCCTTCTCTCAGCAACACCATTTTGTTGTGGAGTCCTAGGAGCATTGTATTGCCTCTCAATTTCTTTTTCCTCACAAAAGGTGTTTAGTTCAAGATTTTTAAATTCAGTACCATTATCTGACCTAATGACTTTTACCTTTTGATTTGTTTGGTTTTCAATTATTAGAATAAAGGATTTGATCAGTCCACTTGTCTCATCCTTAGTCCTTAGAAAATACACCCAAGTAAATCTAGAGTAATCATCAACAATAACTAAGCAGTATGATTTCATACCTATACTCATGACATTTGTAGGACCAAACAGATCCATATGCAACAACTGAAGAGAAGAAGAAATTGTGTTCAACTCTTTGGACTTATGAGAAGTTTTGTGTTGTTTGCCTTTGAGACAAGCAACACAATGATCATCACATGAAAAGACTTTTGGAGGCAGACCTCTCACAAGGTTGTTTTTAACAAGTTTATTCATTGTTTTAAAGTTCATGTGACACATCCTTCTGTGCCAAAGTGATGATTCATCCAAAGAGGCTTTTGAAACAAGACAGTTTAGGGATGAATCATTTGAAACATTTTCCATATCCAAACAATAGACATTATCCTTTCTAGGAGGTCTTAGTAGTATTATCTTTTCATCAACTACCTTGAATCCAGGAGCAAGGATAATGCATTCTGAATCAGTGAATAATATACTATGCTTTTTGTCACAAACCTGTGATACACTTAACAGGTTGTACCTTAACTGCTCAACATAGTAAACATCTTCAAAGGTCATCTTACCTTTTGTTACATCTCCCTTACCACTAATTTTACCTCCATCTGGAGTATTACCAAAGGCAACATGCCCTCCATCAATTTTCTTGAAATTCTTGAGGTAAACCATGTTCCCTGTCATATACCTAGAGCAACCACTATCAACATGTCAAATGCTCTTTCCCTTGAGCTGCTGGTTGCCCTGCACATAAGATAAATCAATTAGTATTGACTGGGAACCCAAGCCAAAGTGGTCCTGGGCCTTCCTTTCTCATCAAAGTACTTACACTCCTTTTTGATGAGATTTTTAAATTTAGAATACTCTCTACTGGAGTACTTTGTCAAGATGATTGGTCTAGAAGCACAAACACTAGAAGCAGTACTAATTTTAGAAGTACTAACAGAGTTACAGTATTAACATCTGATGAAGTACTAACAATGTTAGTTTTAGAAGTACTAATACTCTCAGCAGCACTAACATTGATAGCAACAATATTGCTTCTGGCAACACTATCTTTGTCAGCAGCACTATTTATGGTAGCAGTACTAACAGTTTTAGTGCTTTTGGGAACCTACATCTTGAGACTTTCTTTTACAGTCTTTTTCTTCATGTGGCTTTTAGATTTAACAGGTTTCTTAGCCACATGGTTCCTTTCATCCTTCCTATAACCAAAGGGTTTTTGCACAGATCTTTGTAAATTTATCCTTTGGTTAATAGGATTAAAATAACAGTGCTTGGCAAGATGGTTCATTTTTCCACATATGAAACATGGTTTTGGTCTGATGATTCTACTCAGATCAACTCCTTGTTTCTGAGCCTACTGATTATTCCAATTTCTTTTATTGCCCCTCCTGTTATCATGTTTTAGGGGCTCAGACTTATTACCTGCACACTGTTTGCAAAGAACAGGATTCACAACTGTAGTCTGCTTGTAATGGTCCTTTTTAGACTTTCCCTCAGTCTTCTCTACGTCATCAGATTTGACCCAATCCCTTCCACCACCCTCATTGGTAAGAATGTTATTTTCTAAGAGAATCTCACCACTCACAGTATTATCCTTACTCTTACCAGCTTCTTTCTTAGTCTTGTCCTTAACAACTACTTCATTTAAAGGATCTATCTTAGTGGCTCCCTCATGCAAGTCCTTCCTATCCTTGGTCTCTAGCAAGTCTGATTTAGGAGGGATGTAGTTGTTGTTGTATGGTGGTGGTGTGGTATTGTACCCAATTCCTGGTTTAAGCTTATCATGGATTTGGACCTTTAGAATTGAATCCATGGCTTTAGAAGCATATGAAAACTTTTCCACATCCAGCTTAACCTTGGCTAGCTCTCCTCTCAACTTTTCATTCTCCTCTCTAGACTTTGTCAGTTGGATTTCTAGCTCATTTTTCTCCCACTTCTAGTAATTTGTATCATATGTGTGTTGAAGTTCATTGGCTTGGAAACCTTTAATTTGTTCCTCAAACCTCTCAACAATTTTCACATAGTCTTTTCTATCCTTTTCTAACCTCTTAAGGTCATCACTCATACTCTGGTTGTGATCCATGTACCTTTTAACAGTGTCTATACAAGTTTGAGAACAGAGATTAAAGAGTACCTCAGTTGGAAGATCAGATACCTCTACCATGAGAGCTTGATTTTGAATGGCCTCTTCTGCTTGATCACTCCAGTCAAACCCCATTCCTTGTTGAGAAACAAGAGCTTGAGCAGAGTTTCTGTTCTGGTTGAAGCTTCTAGTCTCAGCTTGTTGGTGATTGTTGTGAGACACTCCAATTCTGCATTCCCTGGAAAAGTGTCCCTTCATATGACACTTGTAGCACTCCACCTTTGACTTATCAAAGCCTGCTCCATCTTCTCTTCTTTGGGAGAAGTTGTTCCTCCCAGTCCTCTTGATGAACTTCTTCACCCTCATAGAAAGCATGGCCATCTGCCATTTAATATCCATCTCTTCAAGATCATCAGGATGAAGCTGTTCCAAGTCATCATTGATTAAAGAAGAGTTACCATGGCTGGAAAGAAAGGCTTTAAAAACAGATTCATTGCCTTTTTCTTGATTTACTCCACTGGCAGCATTAACTGATTCAGGGTTAGTAGTAGAATCAGTTGATGCTGATAGGAGTGCAGCATTATGAACATATCCAGTAGTCTTCTTCTTTGCTTCCACCTCAGATTCAAACACTCTCAGATCATTGTACAGATCATCCAGTTCCTTTTCTTCCAATTTGTCATTCTGTCTGAATGAAACAGTGTACATGGTCCATTCATCTCCAACAGATCTGAGGAACTTTCGGTTGACATCATCTTGTTCCATCTGGACTCCAACAGTAGCTAACTCACCAATTAACTTATTGAATCTATCAAAAGTTTGAGTCATAGACTCATTCTTTGAAGATGTAAAATTTTCATATTGCTGCTTGAGAATATCCCTTTGATTCCTCTTAGTGCTCTTGGTGCCAGTAAATCTCTTCTCTAAAGAATTTCATAGAATCTGAGCATCAGTGCAGTGGTGAAACTGATGTTGATACTCATTAGGAATGGCCAAAAGCAGGGTGCTTAAGGCTTTCATCTCCAATTGTCTCAGTTTCTTCTCAGCATCAGTTTTTGGAGGTGGTCTTCTTCTATCTTGTCCAATTTTACCTTCAGCAGAGGGACCATTCTCAACAATGTCCCACATAGAAAAGTCTGTAAGGAGGATGTACTGCTTGATCCTAATTTTCCACATGTCAAACTCATTAGGTTTGAGCATGGGAACCTTTGAAACAAGAGTACTATTTGATTCAGCTGTGTTGTCCATGATGAATGAAGGTTTCTGAGAATACTAAGCTCTGATACCACTTGTCAGGATCTAATTCTTAACAAGAATAATGAAACTCAGAAACAATATTAAAGAAGTTGCGGAAAAACACTTTAATATTCAAATATCGATGTAACAGTAAAGTAGAAATCACAACTTGTAAACTTTATTGAATGATTAAAGTTACAAGCTTTCGCACAAAACCTCAATCTTGATGAACAGGCTCACCAAGATGAATTCTACTTCTCTAGAACTAGGGTTATAAACCTTGAGGTCAATTCTCTCTCAAAACAAAAACTCAGAATACTCGTCTAACAAACTATTCTGAATAATTCTATACATATACTAAAAATAAAAGATAATTACAAAACATAAAAGATCTTCAGTATATTCTTCCATGATTATCTTCAACCTTCCATGAATATCTTCAAACCTTGATCTGCGCGTCTTACCAAGATTATCACATAAGCAGTATTAAGTCATAGCAGCATTAACACTCTGAGCAGTATTAATCTTCACCAGCAGTAGTAACTATGCTTAGCAGTATTAATTTCTTCAAGCAGTATTAATTTGGCTCAGCAGTAGTAACTTGTTGTACTGGCAACAGTAATCATACTTAAACAAACCTTCAGTCCCCAACAACATGTCGGTAAGAGAATACTCCAACCTCTTCATGGAGAAACTGGATCTAGTGGACATGTCGTCTCAAGCGAGAATGATAGAATTAAGGCGTATCTGAAAAGACTGTCGGCCGATATGAAAGCGATGGTCCGAAGTTCTAAAGCCTCCACCCTCCAAGAAGCAAAAGTAGAATCACAATTTATGAAAGATGTTTATGCTCGAGGTAACGAGGAAGAGGCGGAGATTAAAGAAAAGAGAAAATGGAAGGACCGGTGGAGTTCATCTCAAGAACACAATGACCATGTCGATGGGAAAGGAGTCGGCCATCGTAGGAAGTCAAAGTGGCGTCAGGAGTGCCGAGTCAAACACGCGGGTAAGTGTAATCCCAACCCTATAGCATGTCTCAAATGTGGAAAGTTGGGACATTCCCATCGAGATTGTTCCATCAGGGGCACAATCTGCTTTATGTGTAAAGAACCCGATCACGTTAAGAATGATTGTCCAAGTGCGGGAATTGGTGAAGGATCGGACGACAGGCAGGGCATGCCAAGGCGAGAGTGGCATGTCAGTAACGACAGGTAAGTTTCCCGTTGGTTACGTTCTAATTCTTAGTGTTATGTTTGTGTATGAGTCGTGGTTAGTGTCGTTTGTCGCTACCTCGATTAATGATAGAAGTGTTGTCAGCTTCTAGGAATCGACGGTAGAGACCGATTATGTTAGCGTTCCACGAAATCTTAGGAAATCCGATAAGAGGCTTTGGGAGTTAAGTCGTACGATCAGAACTAGAATTGGTACTAGGCAATGTTGGGGTTTTAAAAGACAAGTTCCGGAAATTGGTGACTGATCGATATTGTCCGTTTTAGATTAAAAGTTCAATACGAGAATTGTAAATTGATGAATATTGATAATCGAGGTTAGAGAGTGTTGGTGCGTCTTAAAGGAAGTTTCATGAGACGCCGGGTGTCGGGTTGCTTAGAGGAACCGGGGGAAAGTTTTCCACCCATACCCTTAGGAAGATTTGTAAAGATTCTGGCATCAGGTATTGTTAGCACACCTGGACTTTTGTGTTCGACCGCTAAGGGAACTGTGGTACTTTCCAAAGGAGATAGCAAGGAAAGTGGGGGGATGATAGTTAGTTGTATCGTACGAGGAAGAACTGTGGAATGTTCTGGAAGTTTTTGCGGGCCGAGACCCTTAAGAAATTTGTAATGTCTATGAATTAGATAACTCGAGGCTATGGTGGATATGCAGATCAAACAAAATCCTAAGATTAATATTTTGATGTAATGGAAGAAAAGACACCCTCAAGCGTGATAGGTTTGAATCATTTCTTAAGTTGTATCGACGCTCGGTTTGGTTTGACCAAGTGAATGGATTGGTGTGCAGCAGACTAAAAGCATAATAAGACCTTCTAGGCAAGTGTTTGGGACTAAGATTTGTAAATGTCGTAAGGATTATGGGGAAGAAATAGAGGATTGCTGACTCTAATAAAGGTTGGAAGACCTTAGTGATTTTGTTAATGTTTCGTGTAAAGGATTTTACCTTAAGTTGAGATTGAGGTTTTACGCTAGTGTAGTGGCTTTCGTGCAACTTGTCAGGGCGAAAGCTAAGTTGACGTCAGAGGTGGTCCTAATAAATAATCTAGATAATTAGGAGATATCCCTATGTTTTGCCATGCTGGGTAATCTCATGAGAAGAAGCCACACTTAGACCGGAATAGCCTCCGATGAAGTTGTCATTAGTTGAGGAGTTTTGTGCCGGTGATCTCGAAGGGTTCTTCTAAGGTTGACAACCCTTCATGGAACCTTAGGGAACAAGGAATAGTCAAAGGTTTGGCGGGTAAGTTATTCGTCTAAGCTTTTCAGATAAGAGACTTTGGAAAAGTATTTATTGCCCATGAAGTTGGTGGACTCCCTTGTCGTAGCCTTTGTCATATTGATTATGAGGGTATCTTGCGGTGGTTACTCAGAGGAGCCGTATATGGGGATCCATGACCTGTAGTGAATCTCGCGAACGTTAATAAGTGGCTTAACTTTGTGTTCCGTCACATTCGATGGAATTGGGTTTCCCTCGTCACCGGAAGGTGTTATTTTTGGGTATTCCCTTACCCGTACTTTCGGTGTTGAAATGTACCACTTTATTTATATAAATAGTATTTTGATGAAATATATTGTGGGTGCGTTTTGGGGAAGTCGGATGGTGAATATTTATTTTAAAAAGGGATACTTGGTATTAAAAATAACATGGCTTGTAATTAAAGTCTTTTCATAACTACTATTTCAGGGATCATCGTTTTTAGAATAAAATATTTGTTTTAAATATTTTATGAGTTATATGATGAAAACTGCTTTAACTCACTAGGCGTTAATCCTAACACTTTTCTTTCGACATGTATATAAGGTCTTAGACAGATTTGAGTGACGAGTGGAGCTTGGTAGAAGTTCTGGTAGGATGGCTTTAGAGATGTCATCCAATTTTGAGAAGATAGCAGAGTTGGTGGTTTTAGTAACACCCGATAGACTTTGTTCCCGTTTGTGGGACTAGATAGTTTCGTTTGAACTCTGATGCATGTTATAGTGTTTATTCCCGTGTAGCTTTAGATATTTGTTATTTCGAGCTATGTATTTTAAAGGATTTTTGGAAGTTTTTGTTATTTGCTATTTTCGAATTTTAGGGGTGTTACATTTTGGTCTCATGATAAATGGGTGTTTTGATGAATAAGTTTTCATCATGAAAATGGTGGGTTTTGGTAAGGATATTTCTTTTACACTAAAAAGGATATTTCTTTTACACTAAATACATTTCATTTTGGAAGTTATGATTTAAATGATATGTTTTTAGTTTTACCGTCTTGTATGATGATGAAAACTACTTGAACTCACTAAGCGTTAAGCCTAACCCTTTTTTTTTGTCAACATGTGTATCAGGTCCCCGTTGAGGAACTGTACTAGCGACACTGTGATGAGATGAGTGTTGGTAGAGGCACAAAAATGAATTAACTATTCGAGGACATATTTCATATGTTGGAGATAGCGACTGTTGGAGTTTAGTAACACCCGACCTTAGCCTAGATTTTATGTAAGGCTTGGTTAATCCTTTGTTGATGTTAAATCTATAATTGCTATTTGAGTAATCTTGTATTGATTTGTAGGGAGAGGTTTATCCTTCATTTGATGTATTATAGAAAATTTTAAATTAGTCATTTTTACCAAATTTAAGGATGTTACGGGTCTCCCCCGACCCCCGTCACCAAAAGGTGTTATTACATTTGGTTATTAAACTTTATCCATGTTTTGGGTGAGTAATGAACACTGGTTTATGTTAAGATAGGTGCTTTGATCACCGATTTTTCATCATGAAAATGGTGGGTTTTTGGGAAAGATGTTGTTTTACATTAAATACATTTCATATTGGAAAACTATGATGTAAATTATATTATTTCAGTTTTATCATTTTATGTTAAAGAAGAAAACTGCTTGAATTCACTAGGCGTTACGCCTAACACTTTTTCTTGTCGCCATGTGCATCAGTTCCTTGTTAGAGAATGGTACTAGCGATAGTGTGATGAAGTTGAATTCTAGTTAGAGGCACGATCAGGGACGTCTTCCGTATTTAGAGATAACGACTATTGGTGGGTTTTAATAATACCCTTTCCTAACCTAACCTTTAATGTAAGGTTGGTTTGTCATTTTTTGATGTTAAATCTAGATTTGCCATTTGAGGTGATCAAGTTTTGATTTATAGAAAAGAATTTATCCTTGATTTGATGTGTTATAAAAGTTTTTAATTAGTAACTCTCTTTTCTAGATTTTGGTGTTATAAATTTCTCAAAAATTGTAAACATATAAACTAGGTAGGAAAATTAAAACTTCAAAGAAAATCATTTCTTATCTAATTTTCTTTAATAAAATTAAACTACACAATGTAACAATTGACATTTGGGTGAACTTTTTTCATCGATAGAGATCAATTCTTCATACTCCTGATAAGATAAATAAATATAATTTTTAAACATTATAGTAATATTTATTATTTATTAATTTAGATATAATAATTTTAAAAAATTTAAAAAACATAAATTATTTGCAAAATGAAATAATAGTTATTTTTCATTATAATAATTAATTATTATATTGTAGTATAATAAGAAAGGAAATATTGTAATAAGATTAAAGATTTTGTTTACATTTTTTTTATGGTGAATGTTATGGAACAAACAAAAGAAAATCTAAAGGCAACAAAACTGGAAAAGAAATAAAATGAAAAAAAGACTTAAAGGTCCTTGTATTAACTTATTTTTTAGAGTAAATTACATGATTGGTCCCTATGGTTTACGTAAAAATGCACTGTGCGTCCCTAATTTAAAATAATTATGGAAAACGTCCATGTGGTTTACCTTTTCACAGGTCTTTGGTCCCTTAGCCCTAACGTCGTTAGATGATATTGTTCAATAGGTTAATTAAGAGGGCAATTTATTCCTTTCATAACTTTTTTGTTTTTTTATTTTTTGTTAAAACTACAAGGACCAAAAATGTAATAAACCTCTTTCTCATCAAGAACACAAGACACCGCCATCCTTAACCACAACCATCACAACCACCAAGATTCAAACCCAAAACCTTTATGTCATACAAAAATTAATATTTCAATCAAACTTCAGATCTATACATACAAGAGAGAACAAATTATACAAAAACCCCTAACTCTGAATGTATTCTTGTTCCTCATACAAATAGATAAAAACAAAAAGATTAATAAAGTAGATTGAATTCATTATGATTTAGAACAAAAAATCAAACCAAAAATGTAAATCTAAATTAAAATGTAACCCCTAAAGAACAGATTTGGGTTCTCAAGGATGCAAAAAATCTCATGAAAAAACCCAATACCAAATCTAGAACGTATAAAACGAGGGGGTGCTTCTTCATTCATCGAAGAACAAACAGATCTGCATCAAGAACGTAAATCGAGCATTACGGTCAATTAGGGGTTTGGTTGGGGCGGTGCAAACCTGCATCGTGGATTTGATAGGTGATGCAAACATGCATCATCGGGTGATGCGTGGTTTCGTCGGAGAAGCAGGAGGGTGATGGTTGTCGGTCAATCAGTTTTCGTCGAAGAACCTTTGCCAAACCCATCTTGTAACACCCTAAAAATAGGGATAACAAAAATCCGAAAAACGGTTATGTGGTATATAAACATTGCCATAGAAAGAGCCTCCCAAAAAAATGGGGAAATATTCAAACATGTTTAATTACAGTTGTAATTTAACGGACAAATAAATAAAAACCAACTAATCTAATTTCTATATCTAGAAAAGAGATTACAAAAAGGGTGTCATCTATAAACCCCAACGTCTTCTCCAAATATAGATGTCCAAGTGCAAATTTCCCCCAAGCTCTCACCCAAAGCAACTACGCCTGCTTAGAAGCAACGCCGATAGAACCTGAGATACACATCGACTCCAACAAGTGTTAGGCCAAAAAGCCTAGTGAGTTGAACAAGAAATAACATATAGGATCAATTACAATTCTTATCAGTAGTTAACCAATGTTCAATAAATGTGGAGTCAATAGGGAAGACTCATAACACAAATCAAGTTTCACCCAAAGAGACTATATACCTTGATGCCAACTAACAAGAGTGACATCCGAAAGGCCCAACACACCCGAGGACTACAACCATGGCATTACCCCGAACAGCGGAGGTCTAGGCACATACCATCTCGGTGGCGCCCAAGACTACATCCTCCTAGTGTCTACTGACTTAGTTCGTCCAACATAATTTATAGGAGGTCTTGAGGCATATTTCAATACCAACCATGTGTACAATATTACCATCCTAATCAGCATAAAGTCCAACGTAAGACTCGTATGACAACCAATTTCGTCATGTAAATATTATATCACCAAAAAGGCATCCCAAGTAGAAATCATCATAATACCAATATATGCATACATTAAATCATGGCAAGTTAGACATAAACATATTTCCACGAGGAACCCCAAGTACTTGAACATTTAGTGACGAACATTTCAAGTAAAGATGCGATAATAACAAGTAGGAGATTATGATGTTATCTAGTTTTAACAAAAGGTTTAGTAAACTCAGAATCTAGGTTTTTGGACCAAAACCTAGAAAATAGGAAACCCTAGCTTGAAGAGGTTGAACTTGGAGAGGGAAGGTTGAACTTGATGAACCCTAGTAAATGCTCCCTTGAGATGAGTAAATGCAAGATCCAAGGATCCAACTACCAAATCTTGTTGGTATTAATGAAGTTTAGGGTTTAGAGAGGAAAGGGTAGGTTTGGGAGCTCTAAAAATGGCTAAAGAAATCAGTGGGAAGTGATAAATGAAGTTAGAAATCGGACAAGGATTTATTTAAGCCTCAGACCCCGACGGCGACAGTAATGGCACTGTCGCGAGTCACAATCGCGCCACAACTCGACCCCACGGTACAAACCCCGCGATATTGACCTGCGATAGTGACAATGTCACTATCGCGTGGTCACAGTCGCGCCAACCCCAAAACTTACGGTACATCCGCCGCGATAGTGACCGGCGATAGTGCCCTTGGCACTATCGTGTGGCACTATCGCGCCACACTCCCAACAGCCCAAAAACTTCTTTTAAAAACGATAACGGGCGCGAGGTCAGATATTTCAATAAATATACAACTCAATTAATATTATAAGAAGACCATGCATATATAAAGAACTTAAATTACTCAAATAATACACTTAATAGGATAAGAGGAGTAAATACTTACCTTTAGATTTTCCGGGTGTTACACATCTGGAGCATCAAATCCAACTCATTCAACTCAAATCGTTGGTGTTGCAAAGAAAGGAGATGCTTTTTTCAGTGATGATGGATACAAGTTACTGGATGTTTTTTCTCCATTGTTGTCCTTCCCATGGCTTTCAAGTTTTGTGGGAGATGATGATGCACAACAATCAATGCAATGGATATGGATGTTTTTTGAGAAATCGTTTAATGATATTCTTTTTTCAATAAATTCTTTTTATTTATAAATATATATAATATTAAGATTATTTGGTACCTATAATTTTTAGTAGAAAATAAATAAATTATGAAATGATTAAGTTACCCTCCTAATAAACCTATTTAACAGATTCCTGTTAACGGAGTTAGGGTAGAGGGACCAAAGACGTGTGAAAATGTAAACCACAAGGACGTTTTTCATAATTATTTTGAATTAGGGATGCACAGTGCAATTTTGTATAAACCACATGGACCAATCATGTAATTTACTCTATTTTTTAAATAAAAGTTAGAGTAAACTACACTTTTGGTCCCTGTGGTTTTCCGAAAGTAACACCTTTTGTCCCTGCAGTTTTGAAAATACAGTTTCGCCATCGTGGTATGCAAAAATGACCAGGTTTGGTCCCTACCACTAACGGGCGTTAAAAAATCTGTTAGGTCAAGGGCATTTTAGACTTTTTGTATTTTCTTTCATTTTTCTTTAAATTTGTTGAAGGCTAACACCACACTTGTCCCAACAAACACCGATACACCGCCGTTGGAGATCTGAGTCAACACATAGCTGCTCACCTCCACTGTCGTTCCTTTCTTCGAAATCGGAAGACCATCGTCTTCTCCGGTGCTCGCTTGGCCTCCTCTCACCATCCCTGCAAACTCTCCCCTGTCGATGACCTGCAAAAACGAAAAAATGATGACCTTCAACATACCTTCGATCAATCTCATCACCAGATCTTAACACGACCAACAATCGATGCCTTTCGTATGGATAAAACCCTATACCTGTAACTCCGGCGCCCCCTGCAACTCTGGTGACCCCTTTTGAAATGTGTCTGCGATTTCTTTCGAGATTAATCCTCTTATTTTCCCCTTTAATCTTTCCCCATTGCGATTTCTGCTTCATCTTCTTCGAATCAAAGAGACACCGGAGGGGGAGATTTTGTGAGTTTGTCGGTGTGAGTAAAGGAGGTGCCAGATTGGGGATCGAGAAAGGGAATCAGGAAACCACAATGGCGGGGGTCGAGAAAAGGATTCGCCGGTGTGGGTAAAGTAGGTGTCGGATTGGGGATCGAGAAAGGGGGATGAGGTCGTCGCCGATGGAGGTTTGTTCAGGCGTGCGTTTGTTTTAATATGTATGAAGTATGTGTGTGTATATATATATATAGACTTAGTTTCATGTGAGACCAAAGTAATTCTGTGATACCCATAAGACCAATTCTTGACCGTCATATTAGACCATCAAAGTGATCAATGGTCACCATGTTCACGGTGGCATTATTGTAATAATTTCAAAGTTTGGTGGCATTAATAATAGTAAAAATAGATCGTGTAATGGTTTAGAGATAGACATTCACCTTTTTACTTATCAGAAACCTGTTACAACGTATTTCCGGGAACCTCCATTGTCGCTGGAAGGTTTGCAATTCGAATCTACTCATCAATCGCAGAAATCGTGCATTAACTGGTAAACATCTCAACGTTTTGTAAGTGAAATCATGATTGGGTTTTTTAAAAGCAAAACTAGGGTTTATATAAACGAAATCGTACAACTATAATTTGTCACTTGAACAGATTCCATGGAATCTCATGATCAGAGCTCTGAAGTTGATCATCGAGTCAATCTCTAAGTCAAGCTTTGCCAGTAAATCTGCTCTGTGCCTTTCTTCCTTTGCATGGATCAATTTCTTTATACCTCTCAAGGTTTCATCAGAGTACTTCGACACTTCCGAAGCTAGAAAGATCTTCTTTTCTTGTTTTACTCTGAAGACGAAACCCAGAGGTTCTGCAACGATTGATCCAGTCTTCTGTTCTTCAAGTTTGTCGAATGACTCCACAGGTTCAGTTACCTCCAGCTTCTCTTCCCCTAGGTTCAAAGATATTTGAAAGTCACGTTTTGCTCGGTGTTTGACATAGGCCTCCATTGCCCGTCGGACTTCAACCATGCCCATCCTGATTTCCCTTCTTCCATGATCATACCTGGCAGAGCAATAGGCATATAAATGTGGTAAATCATATGGATTTAGATTTACGAGATCATTGTCATTGAACTCGTAAATCTTCTGATCAGATCGAGTTACCACATAATTCCTATAGATAATCTTGTTGTAAGCAAAGGTCTTTTCTGAGATATTGTTGATTTTGATGATTGGATCATCAGAGAGGACCTGTGCTCTTGGTTTGGTTTTATCTCTGATAAATCTTCGCTCATAGTCTGACATATCCTTTCTGATTCTTGGATTCAGAGGAATGACTAGTGTGTCTGCCATGTTGAACTCACAGTAGATGTATCTGAAGTGGTCTTCTATGGAAGCTTCGGGATTTGATTTGAGGAATGTGGGAGGTTTATTGAACACTTTTGCTGGAAGACCGATGCTTGCTTTCTGAACAGGATTCTCTGAAGGAGCCTGTTCATCAACAACCATGGTTCTGGTTCCATCGTCTGTGGAGGATCTTCTTTTGAGGGTTCAGAGATGTAGCCATCTATCTCTGGTGATTCCCTCAGCTCTGACGTTGTTGAAGTATGATGTGGTTGAGCATTCTTGAAGACATACTCTTCGACATCAACTACTTCAACTTCTTCTTCAACCTCTTTTCCAGAATCTGATTTTTCTTCTTTTTCAGATTCTGATTCGTAAGCATCTCTCATCACATAAGTTGGTCTTTCTGGTGATGAGAATGCATCTTCTGATGTTGAGAAGTCTACGAGCTGTTCATCTTCTTCTTCGTCCAGAGCTCCAATAGTTTCTTGAGATGCAGCTGTGAGTTGTTCAGCTGTGATTGGAACTATTGGAGCATCTGAAGTGGATGGTCCTAAAAAGATGATCGGTACTGGCGACTTTAGAGTGACCTGAATATCTTCAGCAGAGGTGGAGGTTGAACGTCTCTCTGTTCCTTTCTCCTTGTGTTGGTTTGATTCAGAGGGAGTGGACTCCTTTTGTGTTTCAACAGGTTTTGGAGTAGGAGTCTTCTCCCCCTTATGAAGATCGGATGACCCCTGAGGTTGGTCATCTTCGTCATCAGAATCTTCATATCTAGCCTTCTTTCGCGCTTCCTCAGAGCATGCGACCTCTGGTTCCTTTCTCTTCAATACTCCCTCTGAAGATTTGACATTCTTCAGAAGGTCTTCAATCTTCTTGTTCTGCTGAGTGGTCTTGGAGACTAACTTGCTGGAGATATTCATTACATTGTTGGTGATCTTCTTGGAGAAGTTGGTCAGGTCAGCCTTTGTAATGAATTCTGTTGTAGTAGGAGCAGCAGCAGAGGAGGTAGGGATCTTTGCAATTACCTCTGTCAAAGAACGCAAGACTTCCTCTTTGAATTGAGAGAAGTCTGCATGTGTTGGAGTGGGGGCAGAGGTGGGTGGAATCGCCTGGAGGAGCTCTGTTTTCGAGTTCTGAATTTCTCTGGACAATACGGAATCATTCTTTATGACCAAGCTTTCCAGAGCATCCAGTTTTTCGTTCTGATTGAGAACCGTCGTGCGTAGCTCAGAGACCTCTGAAGTGAGCTTTTCAACTTCAGAGTTAGAGGCAGAGGCCTCTGAGGTCTTCTCCATTTGAAGTTTTATCTCCTTCAAAGATTCTCTGATTTCATCACCAAAGATTTTGAACTCCTCTTTGGTAACGTAATCAGAGGGGGTAACCTTAGGATCAACACATGATTCTAAGTTTCCCTCGAGTTCAGAGGGGCCTTCTTTCGGAGGTGGTTTGATGTTTTCTCCAGAAGGACTTCCCATTAATCCTTGGAGACCCTTTTTCAAGGATTTCCCTATAATGGTTCCGATTAGTCTCTGATCATCAGAGTCAGAATCTGATGATGAGAACCGAATGTGTTTGGAAACCTTGCTGTCCAGGCTAAGGATTCCTTGTGCAAGAAGGTCATGCCATTATTTTTCTGACAGGCAATCCTTACGTTCTAAGGGACGGTCCAACTTAGTTTGAGCCACAAAGGCATCATGTGTAGGTGGAGGTGACATACTCTGGGTGATTGAGTATTTTTATCTTGGTCTAAGTCCTTTTGGGAGGACTTAGCCGTATCAGAGGTTTCCCCTCTGGTGCATGCTTCAGAGGCAGAAACAGATGCCTCTGAGCGGTTAGGATGGGAAGGGTTCGAGGTGTGCACCTCTGTTTCAATGTCCATTGATGTTGGACCACCTTGGACAGTAAATTTGTTTGCACTGGGATTTGGGCTTTGGATTCTCTCATTTGTGTCTTCAAGGACATCTTTTTCTACCTCACCGCCCTCAGATTCTAAGTTTACAAACTCACCCTCTGGAAATCTATCTTCCTCACCTTCCTCTGCTCTGACAGAGTTATTCTCTTCGTCAGAGGGAGGGTTCTCATGTTCTCTCTTCCTCACTCTCTCAGAGCCACCCTCTGGTTGCGCTCTGTTAATGTTGTGAGCAGTATCAGAGATATCACTCTCTGATTTAGGCTCAGGCTCAGAACCTAAGTGTATTGGGGATCCCATCATCGGTTCTGATGATTGGGCAACACGACTAAGTAGGAGATGGGTAGGAGAGTGAGCAAGAATTATCTCAATCATGGTGTGTGGGAAACGTCGGTCATGTGGATAAGGAGGAACCTCTGTGTCTTTGAATGAGTTCATCATAAACAGAGGTGTCATTGGGCCCTCCTCAGTGATGGAGAATTTATCCATTGCTCGTTGAATGACCACAAAGATGAATCGGGGAAACAATACCGATATTGGTTGTTTTCCTTTGGCCAAGTCCTTGTTCTTCTTGTCCACCGCCGTCAGCATCTCACAGAAGAGAATGTGAGCCATATTGATGCTTCTGTTGAAAAAGAGAGCATACATTATGGCTATTATCGCTGGATGAGTCTGATCCTGACTTCCAATCTTGCAGGTTATTGTTCGGTTGAGAACACTGAACATAAAGTTCCATTTGGGAGGCAGGTACTGACGTCTGAATTGACTTAGGCGTGTTATTTCTTTGTTGTAGCCTAAGTGTTGGAGGAACTGAAGAAGGACTTCTTGAGTTGGGGGTTTCTCAAAGGTTTCTATTTGAAGATCAGTTTTGGTGAGGAGGTTGAATCGGCGAGTTAGGATTTGTGGGGTGATTCTTATGTTTAAACTTTGTTCACCTAGGTCAATGTGCCCATCCAGTCCTTCCTTTTCATCGTCGTTTTCACTTGAATACCACCATTGTTGGACAAAGCGAAGGGGAATATCTGAGGCATGTTTGGTTAGAACATCATTGAGTTCGCAGTTGGTGAAAAAGTCGAGGATTGGGCGAAACTATTCATCGTATTTTGATGGGGTGACGTCCAGAAAGTAGTTGTTTCCTTTGACTGGAACATCGAACTGTACCATATTCAAGCTTGGAACAAGTTTGCTTGAGCTATCTGAAGTTTGTGAATGAGCCGCCATTGTTGCAGGTTGAGAAAGATGAAAGCTTAGAAAGAGAGATTCGGCTTTTAGATTTTGAGAGCGTAAAGAATAATGAGAAGTGGACAAGGGTATTTTATATCTACAAAAGGAAGGTAGAGGGAGAGGTTATTGAAGCGGCGAATGAGAGTCCCAATGTCAGAAAGGACGTTCCATCATCCCTGAATTGATGGGTGACACGTTTAGGCGTGTAGGGGAGAACCGCTTTGTGTCAGAAAACCGCCAGTTGGGTTTTTGAAAAGAAACGAGTGGTTATCCAAAAAGATTTATTATTTAAAAAAAATTCCTGGAATATTTGTTTAATGAGAAAAGATCAGAAGCTCTGATATTAATATCAGAGTCAAGATCAGAGGCTCTGATAAAAATATCATAGACAAGATCAGAGGCTCTGATAAAAACATCAGAGACAAGATCAGAGGCTCTGATAAAACCATCAGAGACAAGATCTTTTCTCCCCCTTGAAAGATGAAACGGTCGTTGTCTCCCCCTTGACACATGCTTGGAGATTCAAAACAGTGATTTTTACCATATTTGAAAAAGTCTAAAGGCTCTGATGAAAGGATCAGAGACTCTGATGTTTTCATTTAAGTATTCTGATATTGATATGCTACTCGATTCAGAGACTCTGATATACGATCAGATACTCTGAGTTTCTCTTTTGTTAGGTAGACATATTCAACATTCCCAACTTGCTAATTAAAAAATTGAACCTTCGTTCATCTAAAGCTTTTGTGAAAATATCAGCAAGTTGAAGTTCAGTTGGTACAAAATACATCTCTATTGTTCCTTTTTCAACATGATCTTTCAGAAAGTGGTACCTTACATCGATGTGCTTGGTTTTGGAGTACTGTACTGGATTGGCAGAGATGGCTATGGCACTTTTTGAATCAAAGAGAATTGGAATTCTGTCAAATTGTTGGCCATAATCTCTGAGCTGAGTCTTCATCCATAATACTTGTGAGCAACAACTAGCAGCAGCAACATATTCTGCCTCTGCAGTTGAAGTGGAAACACAGTTTTGTTTCTTGGATGACCAACTTACCAGCTTATTGCCCAATAACTGACAACACCCAGAGGTACTTTTTCTGTCAAGCTTACATCCATCATGATCTGCATCAGTGTAAGCTGTTAGATCAAAACTTGAAATTTTTGGATACCAGAGTCCTAATGAGTGTCCCTCTGAGGTATCTGAAAATTCTTTTGACAGCAGTTAAATGAGATACCTTTGGATTTGCTTGATATCTAGCACAAAGGCATGTTGCAAACATTATGTCAGGCCTACTTGCAGTTAAGTATAATAGTGAACCTATCATGCCGCTGTAGGTTTTTATATCCACAGATTCTCCTGATGGATCAGAGTCAAGTTTGACTCCGGTGGATAGAGGTGTTCTCATCGAAGTTGAATCATTGAGTTTGTATTTTTGCAAAATTTTAGAGACATACTTAGATTGACTTATGAATGTACCTTCTGATGTTTGTTTTACTTTAAGCCTAGAAAGAAAGTTAATTCTCCCATGAGGCTCATCTCAAATTCACTCTTCATCAACTCTGAGAACTTGTCACAATACTTTTGATTGGTAGAGCCAAATATAATGTCATCAACATAAATTTGTACTAAAAGCATCTCATTCTTGTACCTTTTGATGAATAAGGTAGTATCAATTGTGCCCTTTTCGAATCCATTGTTAATCAGAAAAGTGGACAGAGTTTCATACCAAGCTCTTGGGGCTTGTTTGAGTCCATACAAAGCTTTATCCAAATAATAAACATGATTAGGATACTCTGTACTTTCAAATCCAGGTGGTTGCTGTACATAGACTTCTTCATTTAATTTACCATGAAGAAAGGCAGATTTAACATCCATTTGATAAACTTTGAATCCTTTGTGTGCAACATAGGCTAAGAAGATTCTGATTGCTTCTAGCCTAGCTACAGGTGCAAAGGTTTCATCATAATCAATGCCTTCTTCCTGGCAATATCCTTTTGCAACCAACCTTGCTTTGTTTCTGATTATTATTCCATCCTCATCCTTTTTGTTTCTGAAAACCCATTTCGTTCCAATTGCAAATTTTCCTTTGGGAAGGGGAACTAGGGTCCAGACTTTGTTTCTTACAAACTCTTGAAGTTCATCCTGCATTGCAAAAATCCAATGAGGATCTTCAAGAGCTTCTTTTACCTTCTTTGGTTCAATAATGCTCAAAAAGTTTACATAGAAGCATTCATTGATGGTGGCAGATCTTGTTTTAACTCCTTCGGATGAGGATCCAATGATTTGATCAATTGGATGATCTTTTGTCCATCTGGTGATTGGAGCAATAATTTGTGCAGTTTGAGTTTCAGAGGCTCTGACGTTTGGTGACACCTCTGTTGTATTGTTTAGAGGCTATGAAGGTGATACCTCTGTTGTACGGTTCAGAGGCTCTGTTGGTGATGCCTCTGTTGTACTGTTCAGAGGCTCTGAGTTTTGTTCCAGAGATGCAGATTCTTGTTCTTCATCATTTGGTTCTGGAGTTGCTTCTAATACTTCTTGATCATCTTCTGACTCACTTTGCTGATCTGCATTTGGTGAAACAGAAGGTGTTAGTTCAGAGGGCCCTGAAAGGGTTGTACCTGTTTCTTGAGATTCTTCTGAATTCTCTCTCTGTCTATCTCTGAAGATAACTTCAGAGATATCTTCATCATCAAAGAAATCTTCAAATATTTTGTTTAATTCAGATTCCCTTGATGATTCAGAGATTGGTGATGAACTTTCTTGTTGTTCAGAGCTTTTATTGTCGTCAAAAGTGATATTGATGCTTTCTTGGATAGTCCTTGTTCTAAGATTGAACACTCTGAAAGCTTTTGAGGCTAATGAATATCCAATGAATTTGCCCTCATCAGCTTTCTTGTCAAACTTTCCAAGATATTCTCTATCTTTCAGAATGTAACACCTGCATCCAAAAACATGAAAATATTTAATATTAGGTTTCCAATTGTTAATGAGTTCATAGGATGTTTTCTGAAATCTCTTGACAATTGTAGCTCTATTCTGAGTGAAGCAGGCTGTTGCTACTACTTCTGCCCAAAAATTTGTTGAAAGATCAGATTCAGCAAGCATTGTTCTGGCAGCTTCAACAAGTGTTCTGTTTTTCTTTCAACTACTCCATTTTGTTGAGGAGTTCTTGCTGCAGAGAAGTTAGGGGTAATGCCTTCTTCTGATAGATAAGAATTGATTTTGGCATTTCTGAACTCTGTTCCATTATCATTTCTTAGTTTATGAACTTTGCTACTGAATAGAACCTGTAATCTTTTCAACAACCTTATTAATATGTCAGGTACATCAGATTTAGCTCTAATGAATTCTATCCATGTGTATCTGGAAAATTCATCAATCAGAACCAGAATGTATTTCTTACCTGCTAGACTCTGTACAGAGATAGGACCACAGAGGTCCACATGAAGCATGTGCAGAGGTCTAGGACAGTTGTTTTCACTTTTGGTTTTATGGGAAGATCTTTTCATTTTTCCCATCTCACAAGCAGAACAAAGATGATCTTTGTTAAACTTTAGAGATGGTAATCCCTTAACCAAATTAAGTTTAACTAACTTATCAAGTGAGGAAAAGTTTAGATGTGAAAACTTTTTATGCCAGAGCCAAATTTCCTCACTATTCAGAGATACAAGACAAAGTTTCTATGAATCAGTGTCTGTGATTTTGGTAAAGTTCATTCTGTAGAGGTTACCTTTTCTGTCTGCTCTTAGCATTTCTTGACCTGATTTTGAGTGAAGAAGTGAACAATAGTTTCTTTGAAATTTCACATCAAAACCATGATCACAAAGTTGACTTATGCTTATCAGATTGTGTTTTAATCCATCCACATAAGCAACCTTTGATACTAAAACATTTCCTCTTGATAACTCACCATATCCTTTAATCTGTCCTTGCTTGTTGTCTCCAAAAGTAACTGCTCCTCCACATTTTGCTTTGAATGAGGATAGCAGTTCTTTATTTCCAGTCATATGCCTTGAACATCCAGAATCTAGGTACCAGATTGGCATTGACTGTTTCTGCAAGACAGATTATTGTTTCTTAGGTACCCACCTCATTATGGGTCCTTTTGTGTTAGACTTTGGTGGAATTGTATGACTTTTTGGCATCTCATCTTTTGATATCTTGCCTTTACTTGTCTTCTTTTGAGATTTTGTCTCTGAGATATTTTTCAGAGACTTATTCAAAAGGCAGTGTGATCCTTTAAAATGATTTTTCAGTTTCATCAAGAGATAAATGCAGTTACAATTAATAGAACAAGAAGAAGTAGAAGCAAAGTTTTTCTTTTTATTAAAAGCATTTGTTACATTTTGACTTCTTTTGAAACTAGCACTAGGAATATTACATTTATCCCTAATTACTTCTTTTCTTTTTGCTTGATAGTCAGTCTTCTTTTCAAGTTGCTTTTTTTTGTTCAAAAACATCTTCTTTTCTTTGCTGCTTACTGCACAGACAGGATCAATATGGTTAATTTTTGTCCATTTGCCTTTTTGTTCAGGAGAGAATTTTATTGTTTTAGAAGTGTAAGAACCAGAAGTGTTTGTTTTATTCTTTGCCTTTTCTTGCAACTCTTTTTCAAGTTCCAGAGATGTTTTTGCTTGTAAACACATATTTGCAAAATCAGGACTTATTGGTATTCTGGTTTTGGTTTTCAATACTGAAATTGGAACATTCAAAATACCAGAGCCAACAGTTTCTATCTTTTTGTGAATTACATTCCCAGGTTTACAAAAAATATGTTCATCAATCTCTAAATCAGATTCTGAATCAGAGTCAAGAAAGTCTCTCTTAGATTTAATAGAGATATCTACCTCTATTGGTTTTTTAATTTCTTTTGATCTAGAGACTTTGATGATCCGTTTCATGCTTTCTTTTCTTTGTAAGTCCTCCATGACATTTTCTTCCCAAATCTTTTGAACATCATCTTTAAACGTAGTTCTGATGTTTTCATCTGACTTTGGTGAATACAGAGGAGCATTCGGACTAAGTGAACTCTGAGATTCATTTTCAGAAGTACTTGTATCAGAGGTACTTGGTTCAAATGTCTCTGATTCACTTGAGATGAAAGCATCAAATCTGAAAATTTCTTTGGAATCATAGCTCTGAGGTTTTGTAAAGTGTACCTCTGAAGTTTCTTCTTTTATCTGTAACACAGATTCTTTAATGTCTTTTACTTCAGAGTACTTTGTATTTTTGAAATTTAAAGCTCTTGCTTTTTATCCCTCTGATGTTTTCATTCTTTTGAAATTATTCAGAGATGGATCTTCAGAGCTTTGGACCTTTCCTATACAGAAAGTGGAAGAAAGTGAAGTTTCTCCAATCCATTAAATGAATTCAACTCATTGAATCCTAGCCCTTGAGAGTCCACCTGAGTTTTTATTTTGTCGAAAACACTTTGTGCATTAACATAGCTTTTGATTCGAAGATTTTGTCTATCTAGAGATTGATGTAGGATTTGTCTTTCCTTTTGAAAAAATTTGGTTAAGGCAATAGAATTGAGCCTTTCATACTCAGATTTCTTTACTTCTTCTTCTTTTCCTTTTAAAACTTTTTCAATCTCTTTTATTTCTTCTGAAAATGATTTTTCTTTTTGCTTGTTGGTTTTTCAAGTTTGGTTTTTTCAAGAAAAATTTCTTTCTTTTCTGATTCGAGAAGATTCTTTTCTCTTTTGTAAAAAATGAGCTCTTTTTTACTTGCTCTCTTTTCTCTTTTTCTTCAACAAACTTTTGCTTTAGATCCTGAAGTTCATTAATTAGTTTAAAAGCATCTATTTCAGGATCACTGTCAGAGGTGTAAAGAGAGTTTACCTTTTCAGAGTTGTCTTCGGATGCTTCATCAGTTTGATTTCCATCTGAAAAAGCCATACCACAGAGATTGGTAGGCTCTTCCTCACCATCACTTGTCGAGTCAGATAGCCAGTCTTCCATTTCTGCTACAAGAACTCTCTCTTTTACATTGTATTTGTATTTGTTCTTGTAGTAATCTTGATCTTTGACAAGTTTTCCTCTGCAGTTTGCAGAGAAGTGGCCTGATTTTCCACATCTGAAGCATCTTCCATCATTTTGATTTGGTGGAAGAGTGGCAGTACTTGTCTCTGGCTTCTGTTCTTGAGGTTTGAAGTATCTTTGTGGTTGTGGATACCTTGGTTGGAATGGTTGTTGTGGTCTTGTTTGTTGTGTTGCATTATCATGGTTGAAGTTTACACCTTTTTGATCACTATATGGAGTGAATCTGGGTTCTTGTTGAAATCTTCTCTCCGGATTTCTTCTTTCTTCATTCTCTCTCCTTCCTTCAAATACCTTCTTACCAAGTTTCTTGTTAAACTGATGAGTGATTAATGCAAGAGATTTGGCGAAGGCATTTATATCCTCATCTGAGTCTGAATCAGTATGAGTTTCTTCTGCTATCAAAACCTTTTTGGATCTTCTTTTTGTTTCCAAACATTTTTGTGACTCTTCACAGTTGTTTTCTTTCGATGTTTGTTTTGAAACAAGTGCAAGGGGTCCACCCAAAGAGGTTTTTGATTTTTGCTTCATAACTTCTTTTTCATGTGCAACAAGAGTACCATAAATGTCAGTTAATGACCATGACTCAAGATCTTGATTAGCCTGTATAGACATGGACAGTTGTGACCATTCTTCATTCAAGCTTTTCAAAAAAAGAACGTTGTTTTTCTCTTTTGTTCTTATCACTCCAAACTTTCTACATTTGTTTATTAGAATGTTGAATCTTGAGTAAGTTTGGTGTAACTTTTCTTCTGGTAGAGCATGAAAATCATGATATTCATTGATGCATAAATTTCTTCTATTTTTCTGAGTTTGTAGGCCACCTTCAAGTTGATTTAACAACTGATCCCATATCTCTTTTGCAGTTTTACAAGAATCAAGTTCTTGAAAGATATCATTGGGAATGGCCATTATGAGTAATCTAACAGCTTTTGAGTCATTATCCATCATATTATTTTCTTCATCAGTGAAGTTTGTGGTTTTCTTTTCATAATATGCAGGTATTTCGGCAGTATCTGCTGTTGCAGGAACTCTTGGTACCAACACCATTGGAATGTGAGGTTCAACGTTCACAAATCTAAAAAGATCCCTATCCATACCTTCTAGAAAATTTACCATCCTTATTTTCCATTGGGGATATTCATCCCTTAAAAGTGTAGGAGGTTTTGTTAATGACCCAGCTGTATACATGACACTTATGCTTGAGTTTGCCATTAAAAAAAATGAAGATTTGAAGAACTGATCCTTTTTGTAATGAACTGAGATTTACTATCAAATCTAGAGCATATGATGTTCTTGAATAAACTGGGTTTATATGAACATGCACAGATATTGAAAGTTTAGAATCAATGAGATGTAAATCTATCCGAGTATGCAGATATGATCTTTCTTTGTTTTAGAAACAAAGGAAGCTCTGATACCAATTGTTGGATCCCAGATCTAATCTCGTAACAATGATATAAACAATAAGAGTAATGACAACGGAAGTAATACAGTTTAATATCAAAGGAGATTCAAATATCACAGTTCATAAAGCAGATAAAGATAAACAAGATATTCTTAGAATAAAATATTCAACTTATATTATCAGATATATAACTTCTTAAGCACACTTTGAACAATAAGGTGATGGTCCTATTTATAGGACCATAAAGTAAGCAGTGTACTTGCATGACGAAAAAGAGCATGCTGAACAGTGACCTACTCTAGAAAGTAAATCTTATCACTAAGAGACGTGTCATCTGTTCTTCTGTTCATTCGTAGAAAACTTGTGAACATCTTCAGAGAGAATGTCTTCAGAGCCTCTGATGAAGCCATCTCTGATGTCTTCTCTGAAAGTTGCAATCTCTGATAAGTACTTCAGAGGCAGGTTTGTCCTCTGAAGTCTTCGTCCTCTGAAGTCTTCGTCCTCTGAAGTCTTCGTCTTCTGACGCCTTCGTCCTCTGAAGTGTATCTTTTGGAAGTCCTATGAAATAGGACGGGTATTTTCAACACTTTAACAAACAGATGATTTGGAGCTAACAAACCAACTTACATACTAGATGGTATGCATTTCAATACGTGTCATTTCTAAGTACTATAAATTTGCATCATAACACTTACTTAAGCATGGTGCACTTTTCTTTCTTAACCATGATAGACCTTATCATTAGTGCCGTGATACCTCATTATCTTAACTTGAGTCATCATGCGATGACTTCTAATAAACCAACTCAGATTCAGATAATCAAACCTAAATTGCTTAAATCAATAATCTGAGACTTTTAACATATATCCTCATCTCACTTAGGGAGGTACTATAAATTAGATTTGGTTGTACTCAAGGTTCTAAATGGCGTGAGGCGTGGCGTGGCGCCGAGGCCAAGCCTCAAGCCTTAGGAGCCACGGCGTATTCAAGGTTTGACTTATGGCGTCAAATTTCAAATTCATATATAATATTATATATAAAAACGTATGTTTTGTAGTGTTACTCAATGAGTCAATAATAATCAGCAAGTTAAATTAGGTTATATATTAAAAACATGCAAATAATACATTAAAACGTAAAGTAAAATGAAATATCTCATTACGATAACTGCACATTAGGCCATGGCGTGCCATGGGTTAACGTGGCGTGACACACAAGCCTTGGTGCCATGGCGCGCCATGGCGGTTGTACGGCGAGTTTTTTTAGAACATTGGTTGTACTACAAATATGTCTCCAAATAAAATCAGGTGTCTTTATTGCTGCAAAATCAATATGTCAATCATTTTGGACATCCATGGTATACATGCGAATACATGAGAACAAATTAATACTTTAATCAGACCATAACTTAAACACTCATTGGTTTAAGCTCACGTAATCTAAGATAATATTCAAGCCCCTCAACTTTGTAAAATGTACTCATGTGATTTATCACGCATACCATTATTGTAGTCTCATTTATAAGTATGATATTTTTAGAACATTTTTTTACGACTTACTTATTCATGTCATCGATCATAGTTCATACAAACCTTCATTCAACTTACAACCTTGCTTATGATAAGTTCTTAGATAATAACCAACGCCTCATTTATATGCTGATTTATACGCTTATTTATTTGATTCATTTTGTATTCTTCACTAAATTAACCCATTCCAGAATTGTTTTATCGATTCATATCATAATGTATGTGTTTTATGACACAATTCTATTTTACAACTATTACTTTCCCACATTTTTCATATTTAAATATCTAATAATATACACCCATTCTATAGAGCTTTGAACCTTGAACCCTTCTTTAAATGCATGAGTTTTCATCATATTACTTTTATCATCAATCGTTTTGATTGATTATGCGATACTTTTATGGTCGCCGTATTTTTTGCACATATATCGTAATTTTTTTATGATGCCAAGCCCCTTCGTAAAATCAACGACGATCTTTCGGTTAAATGCAATATCTTATCGTCCTAGGAAACTCTTGAATCTCATGCTTATTTTAAAGCTTTTCAAGTTATTCCATGTGTATCTCATTCCATTATTATATACTTCTCATTGCAAATCAATATTATGATCATACTTAACCACAACTTCATGAGCGACGATTTCAGAATTTACTTATTTTGTTAGTTACATTTCAACCTTAGAAATTTCAAAACCTAAAACATATTTTCCTTCCATATGTTTGCGTATTGCAATCATTCTTTGATGATTTTAAGGCCTCATCTTAAAGTACGCAATCGTTACGTTTATTAATTTATTTAACATACATACTCTTGACAATACCCATGATGTCTATCAAAGTTCAAACAACCATAAACCTCCATCATTCAATTTGTATAAATGGTTCTCTAAACTGCAAATTACTAGAACGACTTTTTCTTTTCTTTTTGCAACTTATATTCGATCAATACTTTGGTTATTCATTTACCAAATTTGATTCCTTGAACACATATTAAGTGTGCTTTCAAATCTCAATCCCTGATTTACCTAGCCATTTCACATTTCTTTTCAATTTGATCCTTGTTTCACTATGATAGATCGAGACATATTACCCTTGAACAATATTTCTTAGTACCTTGTTATCTACATTATCTGTGTGTCCTTAGAACCTTCTATCATCTCATCACCCTTGATAAGTTGATACTTAAGTCATCTCAAAACGAAGTATATCTACACACCTTGGTTAAATCTTAACATAGCCATATTGACATTTTCTGTATATCCTCTATACCTCTAGGCTCTAGCTTATGTTATTTTCGACGTTTAACATCTTTCTGTCCATATGCAACATTACTATAACTCTACCTAAGACTTTTATCTCCAACTTTTCATCTATGTATTGTCCTATCTAGCGATATTTATTAGTAATATTGACATTTTCAACAATGTCAAGATATATAATAACTTGATCTTTAAGTCATATTAAGACGTACGTACTTAGATCTAGGTTTAAGACTAGGTTTAGAAAACCTCATTCACTTAAACCCTTGCTCTGATACCAACTTGTAACGCCTCGATTTTCAAAATCGGCGTCGTTACTTTCGTTAACCTTTGATACTACCGAGTCTTGCATGTGAACTAAATTGAACTTTATTTCTTGCAAATCTAACTATTACATCAGAGTTAAAACATCAGCGGAAATGTACTTCATAACTTATAATACAAAAAACTTTGTTGTTGACTAGAATAGTACTGCTTCATGCTATCTCTCTTTACTCCTTACCTGAGATACATACATGAAATACGTAAGCTTTAAGCTTAGTAAGTAGTCATGGTTTCATGAATAAACAATTTTCATAATGCTTGAAAAATACTTGTCATGCTCATGCATAAAACATTCTTTTGAGATCTCACTTGTCACATGTAAGCATGCCATACGTGCTTGCCTTGAGGTTCAATAACCCCAGGGTCCATAAAGGCTGCCCCATAAGGTCCGTTTGCAAGACATCCCTTCTTGTAACATATCCCGTACGTTGGATATTTATGGCATACATAACATGTATAAAACTTTCATGCCTTGAATGCAAAATACATATACTTGTATCATAACATGCCATGATATACATTGATCATAAAAATGTATTGTAGTTTCAAACATGTCAAAATATCTTATGAAATTCTTTATAATGCATAAAATACATTTATATATCATATATGTATCTCAGTAAATCTCATAATGTACTTACCTTGATTATTCCTAGCTTTTTCTTGATTACTTACTTTAAGCTTAGTAGAGTATTAAGGGAGAGTGAGTGAACGATTTTGGTATCAACCTAAGAACCTCATTTCATCCTCTATTTATAGGTAAACACAATGCATTACGTACTTGTTCTTTTTGCTTTCAAGGTTGCACTCTTATGAGAACTCGACACCTTGTGCTTATAGGATAGAATAAGATCGACACCTCGTGCTTATAGGGATAAGATCGACACCTCGTGCTTATATGATAATAGAATTTCGACACCTCATGTTTATAGGATAGGATAAGATCGACACCTCGTGCTTATAGGGATAATATCGACACCTCGTGCTTATAGGGATAAGAGAATCTCGACACCTCGTGCTTATAGGATAGGATAAGATCGACAGCTCGTGCTTATAGCTTGCTTTGTCATATAAGTAGCTTTGATTTCTCATGCTTTGCTTTGTAAGTCTCTTGTAAGCCACTTGTCATTGAGTATATGATTATTTAATAGATGCTAAAGCTGTTGGAAACTTTTGTCTACTTAATTAAAGCATAACTCTTGTATTTAAGGCTTTAGAGATTAATTTGGAAGTAGGGTGTTACATGCACCATCTTACACCCTAACTCATAAAAATATTACCGTCGAGTTCTTAAGTCCATGTGTGTACCATCGGTCTAATTTCTTCCTGATTGTAATGTTGTAAAGGTAGTGTTGTTATCTATAACTTTTGCGTAATGAAATGCAGTGAGTTTGAATGTTAAGGCCGCAAAACCTACACCTTCTGAAGGACCTTCTAAAGCACCTTCTAAAGCTCACAAAAGGAAATATGTACTTCCAACAAAGAAATAAATGAAATTGAAGATGCCAAGAGTTGTGATTGAAGATGAGGATGAAGCAGTTCAGGTGTTGAGAACGAGGAGTTCTCCTCTTAAGTTGTTTTTGGCAATCAAAGATTTTCAGAGAGAGCAAAGAAAGGTTGTTGTTGCAATGGGGTTGAAGTTACTTCTTTATTTAGGCATAGAGTATATTCCAGCAAGGTTTTATATTGTTGACAACTTTGATGACGAAAATATGGTATTAAAGCTTCCGACTGGAGAGTTGGAAATTACAAAAGACATTGTTCAACAGATGCTTGGCTTTCCAAGTGGCGGGATTCGTATAACGCAAAAGAGAACAAATGCAAATAATAAAATCGTAAGGCGTTGGAGAAGCCAATTTCCTCCATCAAAAAAGGAAATTCATTCTTCCATAGTTGTAGAACATATGAAGGAACAACGGGATGGAGGAGAAATGTTCAAGTTAAACTTTTTCGTACTTGTTACTACCTGCTTATGCGAGGATATGAAGGCGGCTACAGCTAATCAAAGACTATTGCACGGTGTTGCAAATGTAGAGGATGTTGATAACATTGATTGGTGTGAGCTTGTTATTGATTGTTTGAAGGGAAGCAAAACAAATGGAGTTGGATTTTTGTTTGTCTTCATTTTACTATCTAATGATACTAACTTGTATGTCCAAGCACTAGAGTTAGGTTACTAAGTACACTTTATTATCTTACACCTATTATTTCATACCTTCACAACATTGATGCTGTGAAGATATAATACATTTATCAACCGACAATTGGAGTGAAGACTTTTTATTATTCTTCACCTATTATTTCATACCTTCACAACATTGATGCTGTGAAGATACACATTTATCAACTGACAATTGGAGTTTGTTTGTTTGCTTTTGTGTTCATTTTACTATCAAGAAGACTTTTTATTATTCTAAGCCTATTATTTCATACCTTCACAACATGGATGCTGTGAAGGTACACATTTATCAATCGACAATTGGAGTTTGTTTGTTTAATTGTGTTTGTGTTCATTTTACTCTCAAGAAGACTTTATTATTTTATGCCTATTATTTCATACCTTCACAACATGGATATTGTGAAGGTACACATTTATCAACCGACAATTGGAGTTTGTTTGTGTTTGTGTTCATTTTACTATACTATCAAGAAGACTTTATTATTCTACACCTATTATTTCATACCTTCACAACATGAATGTTGTGAAGGTACACATTTATCAACCGACAATTGGAGTTTGTTTGTGTTTGTGTTCATTTTACTATCAAGAAGACTTTTTATTATTCAATGCCTATTATTTCATAATTCACAACATGGATGCTGTGAAGGTACACATTTATCAACTTAACATGTAGGATTCTTCGTCCTTACCATTTTCATTAGTAAGGTAATATGACTCAACAAGCATTTATCAGTGAATATAAATATAAGCAACTAAAATATCTATAAAAAAACCAATTCAGTTTTATAAGATAATACTATGTAAAATAAACTTCCCTGTACTAATCATGTAAAGTAACAACCATATCAATCTAACATTCCTTGTTTTTTGGACAATTCCTCGAATCATGATTAGCACGTTGTTGGCAATTTCTACAAATCCTCTTTCCACTTGAACTTTTGTTAATCGATTCTTCCCGCGCACCAAGCTATCGCTTGCTAGTCCAACATCCTTTGTTCCTTGCATTCTTACCTCATCAGGTTGTTTTACTCCAAGAAAACTCTCAATTGTATCCCTTTTACTTCTTGAAGACTCGCTAACGTTAGTAGAGTCTAATTCAACCTCAAACAACTTGATGCACTCAAGAAACTGACCAAGTTTTTCAACTCGCTAACGTTAGTAGAGTCTACAAATCCTCTTTCCACTTATAATGCCTCCAACTACCGAGTATATGTCTGAAAGTGCATTTTTTGCATATGGAGTTCCATTCAACATTTCTTTTGTTGATGGTAACTTCACAACATCTTTTCTCCATCGTGAAAGTATGTAACGTTCCAGAATTTTCTTGATCTCATGATTTCTGAACACATAAAAAGCATGACTGCACAATATTCCATAAATCTCAAAATGAAGACATGCACAAGTTATGGTATGATCTTCCTCATCAAAAGGAACCTGTAATAAGAAAAAGATAAATAAAATGAAGATTTAAGAGTTCACACCTTCACAACATAGATATGGTGAAGGTATATGCTTATCAACTTCAAATTGAAGTTAACAAGTAACAAGTAACTTCCATAGACATTAAGTTGATACAACTATTCAGTTTTAACAAGTAACTTTCAAAAACATGCGTTGTGAAGTTCCAATTTTGTAAACTAACATGAACTTCACATTATATATCATAAGAAGGAAAACTTTTATAGTACTAAGCTTTGATTATAATGAATTTAGAATTCATTAAAAAACATACCTTAAATTCTCCTTTTCTTTCTTTATCCCTGTCGCAAATAATATCTTTACTCAATGCTGAACATGTCTACAATGATGCAATAATATCTTGTTGAACAACATAAAATACTTCACGTGTGTAAACTTCTGTTGCATGTCTCTATGAGAAGAGGGGTGTCCATCATAGGTGTTGTCGTCCTCGTCTCATGATCAAGTAACCTTTGAGTATACCTTTGTTTTTCTATTGATGTCTTAAAGCAACTGAAAAAGTGCACGAGTGTTGATTTCCAATTTGAATTTTGGCCAAAGAAGTAGTTTTCACTTTCTGATCTTGAAGTGGTCTTCATTAGTCCAGACATTTGTATATCCTTGTAATATGATGGAATCCATCTATCCCGAATGTCAAACATATCACACAACCACGGATGAACCTCTAATTTTTACTCTTCCAAAACCAAAAGTGATATCCATTGCTCTTCAAATTGTATTGGTTCAATGTATTCACTCAACAAAAGATTATTAAAACGGGATCGAAAACTTACATCCTCATTAATTTGGGATCCAATCTACAAAAAATGACAAGATATAGTTAAATGAAGTGTTATCAAAATGAAAAGACTTGCATAACCAATTTAAGTTGTCTACTTAGAATGTACATTTAATTGATATTACCTTCACATAAAATGTTTGAAACTTTCACAACAAACAACCGAAACTTCACTGTAAGTTTGCTGTGAAGGTTCATGAAATTTACGTGTAAGGTAAGTTTAGTGTGTTAAATTAAGTCGTTTCTTATAACGTTCATTCACATAGGTCAAAATTAATTCATTAACTGATAGTACCTTGACATAAAATATTGAAACTTTACAGTAAGTTTGCTGTAAAGCTTCAGATTGTTCAAATTTAATTAATGATAAAAAGACAATGTTTAAGTGTGTACCTTTGAAGGAAGTTTATTCATTATATGCCACATACAAAGACGATGTTTTGCACTCATGAAAACAACTTCTATTGCTGTTGATCCCAAGATGTGTTCTATTCAAGATATAAACCCCTCAACTACACAAATCAGAGTAATATGAGTGAGGAAGCGATTTATGATGTAGTAAGGAGGTATGGTTTGGAAGTAAACACACAGATGTTCAACAAAGCATTCAATAAACGAGTATGCAATAATCACTGAATCAAATGCTTCATTGATATAAGAAATACACCAAGAACACGCACAAGTGTGTGCTAATGCTCAAAGGATAATATGGATATTACAAATTACTCTCAATAGTGTGTGCTTACATAATTCAAGGGATGGTAGTGCTCCCATAATATACAAGGAGGGGCGCACACCATAGTACAAGACAAAGGCTGACATTCCACAAAAGGAATGCCATCTGGAAAGTAAAACAACGTGGGACGCGCACAAATGATCCTTAGAATCTTCGTACAACAGGCTCACGTGTTCTGTACGTGGCCTTGTCTTGACACTTGAAACTGAAATCTTTAAGACTTCCATCTCCAGAGGTTTGCCACCACAGAAGCTCTGTGAGTGATCACAGAGGTTCTGCAGTTTGAGAGTGATCTTCAGGTTCTGAACTTCTCAGGTAGATGGTTTCAGAGCTTCTGAGCTTGTATCTTCTGTGATGCACTTGGTGTATGAACCGTCTTATGAAGATTCTATACTTAGCCTATTTTTCAATACTTCTATACATTGATTTGGAGCTAACAATCCCCCCCTAAGTATTGAAAAATAAAAAATTGGAATGTAGAGTGTATGGCTAAGTTAGAAAGCTAAGCGGTGAAAGGAACTCAGCCTCTGAAGACTATTTTTCATTCAAAATAAAGAAATTCCAGAAGGCAAGTACATGAACTTTAAATTACATTGAATGAGAATATAAACTATTACAAGGATTAATGAGGAAAATCATTTATCGGATTGGTAAAGCTTTCGGCTAAGGTCTTATTCATCGATAAAATGAGCTCCCTGTTCTTTATCTGAGCATCAATCAACTTTATCATCTTCTCTGCAGGTCCTTCTTACACAGTCTCATTTCCCCTTTTCCTTAGAATCGTGTACTTAATCTTCAAGAGAGTGCTATTCAAATATTTGTGACTTTAAATGAGCTTGAATATCTTCTTGCATCCATCATGGTCTCTGTAGATAAATCCAAATTTAGGCTCTGTGATTAGTGAGTTTGACGGTATTTCATCAATTCCAGGGAATTAATCATCTGGTTTAGTGATCAATAGCTTTTCAACCCGAGCTGCAGAGCCACCTCGAAGTCTATCTTGCTATGATATCTGACATGTTCGCGCATGGCCTCTTTGATCCTCCCATTTGCAATCATATACTCCTTCCTCTTTTGCAAACATTGCTCTATGAAAGCATGTAGTTGAGGAAGATCATAAGCGCAGAGGTTTTTAAAGTCAGCATCTGAGAACTCATACTGCTTGTCATCTCTCCTTTCAACTAAGTATTTGGCATACATGATAGTTTTGTTTGCAAATGAGTGCAGAGATATCCTCAGAACTTGCTTAATGTCGAACTCAGAGAATACTAGATTCCTTTCTTGAGTAGTATTTTCAAACCTTCTTCTGACATCCTCTCTTATTAGAGGATGCATGTTCGGTGTGATGAAAACAACTTCGGGTTCTGCGCTGTAGAGGTAAGTGTGAATATTTTCATCAAATTTCAATTTTTTCGGTGGTGGCCTTGGGATTGGGATCCTCATAGCATCCATCGATTGAATGATTTGTTTCACTCTATCCTCCTTGGATTTTTGTTCGGAAGTACCAGCTTTAGAGAGTGTATTTTGTTCTTTTGGCGCAGAAGGTATCTTTGGCGTGCTCTGCGAAGGGATCTCTGCGGCTTCTTCTCTGGCATTTACTGGATCAAGGCTTGAGTACTGTACTTTAGGAATAGATATAGTGGGCATTAGCTCAAGACTTGAAGGTTCAACAAATTTCGCAAGTCCTTCGGCTATTTCTTCAGAGCCAACACTGACCCCTATCTTCTGTGGTTCTGCAAAGGTGATTGATTGAGATTTGACATTTGTTGCTTCAACTTCCATGTTCTTTCCCTTAGAGGCACAAGATTCGTATCTTTGAGTTTTGTGGGCCTTTGAGGTTTCCTTCTGTAAGAGTACGACCTGAAGAGGAGTGGAAGCTATTGGCGCAGAGATAGTGGTCATCATAGCCTTCTCCCCCTCATGATGCCCAAGGCCAGAGGCATCAAGGTCCTGGTCATCATGCTTGGCCTTCTTCTGCTCTGCCTCTGCTTGGCAAGAAGCAAGTTCCTTCTTTCTCTTTCTCTTGTAGAGATTGGTCTCTGCATGATGAGTAATTTTCTTCATCACATCCTCTGCGGCGAAGGAGAACTTATTGACCTCGTAATCAGATTTGTACTTTAAGGAGGCCACGGTCATTTTCAGCTCTGTTGCAACGGATTTGCCCTCTTTGGCAATGTCAGAGTCGATCAGGTTCATGTTGTTCAGAAGCATCCGTCCTAAGGTTTCAAGCTCTTTCTTGGTTTCCAGATTGTTGAGATTTGTTGCAGTGGGTGGTGGTTATGCAGAAGATGAAGCTGGGGCTTGTACTAGGACCATGACACTGCGAGTCATGTCCTTAATTTCTTCCTTTAACTTGGCAAGATCGTTCACCTCAGAGGCTGTAACTTCTGTGGCGAACTTCCCCATTTCTTCCATTGCAATCTGACCAAGATCTTTGATGGCGTTAGTTTGGATGTTTATGAATGTGGCACATGCATTAAAGTCATCCTTCGTAGGCTTCCATTAATCTTTTGATCTCTGTAGAGTTCTGCTCCGATATTCTTGTCAATTCTTGCAGAGCTTCTATATTGGCCCTCAGAGCCTCTGCGACATGATTTGGATTTTCGGGTGCAAGGGGAGCAGGGATAGAGCTTTTCAACTCTTCCAGTTTTTGGAGCACAGAGTCAGCAAAGGTTTTAAACTCATCCTTTGTGACATAAGTGTCCAAGGTAACTACTAGACCAACACATGGTCCAGATTATGCCAATGAGTTTTTGGCACCTTCAGAGCCTGTGTTGACGATGAGCTCTGGAGGATTTCCCTTTAATCCTCGAAGTTCCTTTGACGAATCTTCTATAAAGGTTCTGTCAACAAGTCTCTTGTGGAAAGATTCAGAGTCTCTCCCAAGTTCCTTGTTGAGTGTACTCTGTGGATGTTCTAGATCCATAGAGTTGGTGTTTGTTCTTACTACCACCTCTGAAGTGGTTTGGTGTTCACTCATAAGTGCATCAGAGGCAACAGATGCCTCTGCAGAGTTAAGCATCGTGTCCTGGGGCAATGGGACACTTTTGTCTGCACCTCTATCATTTTTAGAGTATGTGGTGGATTTAGGTTCCCCAGTTGTGAATGACACAGAGGAGGAAGGAATATCCTCTGTCCGGTTTGGTTGGTTTGGGTTCGGACTGTGCGGTCCTTCTTCAATACCCCTCTACACTAGAACTGCAGGGGTAGACATGTGGGTTGCACTAAGAGGTTGGTTAAGTGGTGTGACAAAGGCATATTTTTCTCCTACTATCTCCTCCATCGATTTTTCTCCTCTCTTACCCTCTCCCTCCTCATCACTACTCGTAAGCCTTGTGACGTCCACCATTTCTATTTGAACAGTTTCGCCAATATCCACAGAGTATAGCTTAGTCACTTCTTTGGCTATATATGTGGCCACCTTCAGAGGACTTTTTGGCCTTTCCTCAGGACTTTCGTAGATTAAGGTCCTTTATCTTATCCCTTACAGAGGCTCTTCCCTTTCCTCTCCAGGTTCGTCATTGGAGACATCTTCTTTAGCCTCTGCCAAGCTCTTACGTTTTTCTTTTTTCCAAGCTTGACCAATCTCTTCCTTTTTGTCTTCTTTGGGAGCTCAACAGTGGTGGCCTCTGTGTCTTTTTCTTGGTCTACCTTAGAAGTAGTCTGAGGTCTTTTGCTTTTCTTTCTCTTCTTCTCTGTCAGAGGTTTAGTCACCTCTGCGACTTCAACTGCTGCAGCCTCTGAGACCACTTTGGCCTTGTCTTTCTTGGCCTTTTTCTTCTTGGGCTTAGAGGTCTCAGTTACCTCTGCCACAGTCTTTGGGGCCTCTACCTCTGCGACCCTCTTTTGTGTTTTCTTTTTCTTTTGCTTCTTGTGTTGGTCACTCCCCACCCCACTCTCGGGCTCTACTCTCTCAGTTCTCACATGTGCCTCTACGGCCACATCTCCTTCTGCTCTCTCTTCTGTAAGATAGATTTCTACCTGACCGACTTGGAATCCTACACGTGGGGGGGGGGTTGCAGGACTCGGTACATGATTCCTGTGCCCACGAATGTAAGCCCTAGTTCCCTCTTCACTACCCAAATAAATTAACATCCTCGCTGACAGAGGTCTTGCATTGGGGTATTCTGTAGGCAGAGTAGTGGGCTTGTGTGACTTCATGTCGTACACTTTGATCAGTGTATCCTCTGCTGGTAGTTTATCTTGACCAATCAAGTCAGCCCCCAGAAGGACCGAGATAAACCTATTGAACACTAAATTTTTCGGTTCTGTGCCCTTTGCTTGGTCTTCTTCCTTAGTAATCATAGCGTTTCGGATTTATCTGAAGATAAGGCTTGCGTAGTCGAGTGGGAGATCGTAGTAGACCCCATACATAATGGCTAGTATTGTGTGGCTTGATTGGTCTGGACTCCCAACCTTGCAAGTTAAGGTTCTGTTGAGGATAGAGAAAAGTACATTCCACAGAGGTGGAAGGTTCTGTCGGCGAAAATCTGTCCTTTTGGCGATGGGTTGATCATATCCGATAAACCTAAGAAATTCTAGGATTTCTTCATCAGAGGGTTCCTCTGAGAATTTCTCAATGTTAAGTTCATGTTTCGATGGGAGGCCAAGAAGCTCAGACACCTTCTTGCGGTTGATTCCAAGGCTCATTATTTTGTCACTAGTGGGATTGGTTGCGTATCTCATAACACAATATCCATAGTCAGGGAGGTGTTCATGTCTAGCACTCTGCCAAAATTGTTGAATGTACGTTTCGGGGATGTCAGTTCTTTTGGCAGTTAGGACCGTTGTCAGAAAATGGTTTTGCAGAATTTTAATCAGGGTTTCAGCCTCGGCAGGGTATCCTTTGGGGTCCCAAAACCACATAGTGGTTATTTGGTTTTAGATTCAGGGAAATGGAGTGATAGTTATGCCTAGCGAATGATACCATTATGCTAGAGATGGGATGTTATTGACCAATGGATCCAAAGTCTTCTTTCTGTGCCACTGAGTGTAGGGATTGGTTTGAGGCATTGGAGCCTTGAGGGTTCTTGGAGGAAACAGAGTTTGAAGCCATAGCGAAAGAAAAAGGATGAGAAAAGAAGTTCTTGCCTTTTGGTATGAATTTTCGAGAGCAAAAGTTGCAGGTAAAAAAATGGGGAAAGTGAAAGTGAATGGTATTGATACTGAGAGGGCTAAAAGGATTATTAGCGGTAACTAATAATATTTCAAATCCATAATGAGTACCTATACATAGTGATCCGTTTAGAGAAACGACGGTACAGATATGGCCCAATCAGGTGTTGCCATGTAGATAAAGGCAGTGTACGATTGAGAACGTGCGCCTCCCATTAACCTCACGCGCGTGGCACATGCTTTACCCATTTGACTGTTATTTTCAAAAATAACCCGTGCTCCATAACCTTAAGAAAAAATTTCATAAGTGTTGAATGTGTCAGAAGCTCTATGGGTTAAGAGCTTCTGAGGTTATGAGCTTGGCTCTTCTAAGCACAATTTTGCACCTTACCAAAAACATTAAGAAAACAATGAGGTGATTGAGTAGATTTATCATACAAGAACTCATAGGTCAATAGAAGCCCTTTTGAGACTCATAGGCTCTGAAGCGTCTCGCAGAGGCTCTTTCACCAAAAATTTCTCGTAAAGGAAAAAACATTGGAAGTTTTGACCACTCAAGGTTTGGACATTCTTTGTTTTGAAAGTTTGGACAAGTTTGGAAATGGTTATCGAGAAAAGTGTTTTTGTGCTTGTGAATGTGTGAAGAGCTTACCTCATTCTGTAAACTTCTCTCGACAAGAAATACCTCTTTGCTCCCCCTTGAATTAACAAGGTTTTCTTCATGTGTCTCCTTCTGCTCCCCCTTGATCTATGCTTGGGGTCATAAAAGATAAGCTTTGTACAAGTCATAGAATCAAGTGAACTTAATATAAGAAATGAATTGAAAGACAACTGTACATACAAGAATAGTCTATACATGCAAGGAGAAAAACTAATTTATAAAGAAAATATGTACTACAGAGGCTCTGTGAATCAACTCATGTTAAGCATACCAAGCTTGCCAACAAGAAAAAAGTGAATCTTTTCTCATCTAAAGCCTTTGTGAAAAGGTCAGCAAGCTGGTAATCTGTGGATACAAAGTACATCTCTATGGTGCCATGCTCTACATGATGTTTCAAAAAGTGATACCTGATATCAATGTGTTTGGTTTTGGAATGCTGAACAGGATTGGCAGAGATCGTAATGGCACTTTTTGAGTCACAGAGGATGGGTATTTTGTCAATATCAAAACCATAGTCTCTGAGTTGGATTCTCATCCATAGAACTTGTGAACAACAACTAGTAGCAGCCACATATTCAACTTCTGTCGTAGAGGTTGATACACAGTTTTGCTTCTTAGAAGTCCAACCGACTAATTTACCTCCAAGAAATTGACAACTCCCAGAGGTGCTCTTTCTGTCAAGTTTGCATCCTTCATAATCTGAATATGTATAAGCCACAAGATCAAAGACAGAGTTCTTTGGATACCAAAGACCAAGATTCTTGGTGCCCTTTAGGTATCTAAAGATCCTCTTAACAGCAAGAAGATGAGATTCTTTGGGGTTAGCTTGAAATCTTGCACAGAGGCATGTAGCAAACATTATATCAGGTCTACTGGCAGTTAAGTACAATAGAGACCTTATCATGCCTCTGTAGAGCTTACACTCCCCAGATTTGCCCTCTGGATCTGCATAGAGCTTGGATCCAGTGGCTATAGGTGTCTTTATTGGTGAAGAGTCAAAGATTTTGTATTTTTCAAGTATTTCAGAGACATATTTGGATTGGTTTAGGAAAATACCCTCTGTGGTTTGTTTGACTTGTAATTCTAGGAAGAATGTGAGTTCTCCCATCATACTCATCTCAATCTCACTCTTCATCAAAGTTTCAAATTTCTTACAATAAGAGTCATTTGTAGACCCAAAGATGATGTCATCTACATAGTTCTGTACAAGTAGAATCTCACCTTTTCTCTTTTTATAAAACAAAATAGTATCAGTTGTACCTCTTTCGAAACCATTTGCAATCAGGAAGTTTGAAAGTCTATCATACCAGGCTCTGGGGGCTTGCTTCAATCCATATAGAGCCTTGTCAAAGAAATAAACGTGATTTGGGTACTTAGAGCATTCAAATCCTGGTGGTTGTTGGACATATACTTCCTATTGAATTTGTCTATTTAAAAAGGTTGACTTTACATCCATTTGGTATACCTTAAAACCTCTGTGGGCTGCAAAGGCAAGGAAAATTCTTATAGCCTCGAGCCTTGCCATAGGGGAAAGGTTTCTTCATAGTCAATGCCCTCTTCTTGACAATATACCTTGGCCATCAATCTTTCTTTGTTCTTGATCACCACACCATCTTCATCCTTCTTGTTCTTAAAGACCTATTTGGTCCCTATTGAAGTTTTGTCTTTCGGCAGAGGCACTAGGGTCCATACTTCGTTTCTTTCAAACTGCAGAAGCTCCTCTTGCATAGCTTCTACCCAGTTTGGGTCTTCAAGAGCTTCAAAGATCTTCTTTGGCTCGATGATACTTACAAAATTTGTAAAGAAACAAAAATTTGCAGTATCAGAGCGAGTCTTTACTCCGTCAGAAGGGTCACCAATTATTTGGCTCTGTGGGTGACTCTTAGTCCACTTGGTCATTCATGGTAGGTGATCATTGGAACCTTCCAACTGTACTTCAGGAGCATGTTCTTGTTCTTGATCAACCTCTGTTGGAGTAGGTTGATCATTAGTACTTGCCACAGGGCTTGATTGAGCTCCTTGATTTGATGTAGAGAGCTCTGTAGTGCCTTGATCAGAGTTCTGTGATTGCTCTGGTGTTGACCCTTCAGAAATTGTGGGAAGATGATCTTCTTATTGATTGGTCATGGAGCCTTGACTATTGTTAGTCTCTGTGAACTCCCCCTCGATATTTGCACCTACACAAGTAGTGGAAGAGGGTGAAGGATTGCTAGGTCCAGTTAGGGAAGTACTCGTTTGGTCCTCAGAGACATCCGCTTCAGAGGTTTTGCGATCACCTTCAGAGGGTCCATCATCACTGAGCATCTCTTCAAACAAATGATGAAGTTCATTTATTCTTGATGATTCACACCAGAGTCTTCATCTTGAAGCTTGAGTCCTAAGTTGATTTGCTCAGAAGTCATTTGAAATGAGTCATCAAAGGAAACATTAATACTCTCAAGTATATGTTTAGAATTTATCATGAAGACCCTGTATGCTTTAGAGGTAGATGAATATCCAACAAATTTGGCTTCATATGCTTTTGGGCTGAACTTCCCAATTTGCTCTCTGTCGTTTAGCACAAAACACCTGCAGCCAAAAACGTGCAAGTATTTGATGTTTGGCTTCCTCTGGTGAAGTAGATGGTATGGTGTTTTTGCATGCCTCTTCACTATTAATGATCTGTTTTGAGTGAAGCATGCAGTGGAAATGGCTTCTGCCCAAAAAGAAATTGGCAACCCTGAGGCAGTAAGCATAGTTCTTGCGACTTCCACTAGTGTTCTGTTCTTGCGTTCAACAACACCATTCTGTTGTGGAGTCCTTGTGGCTGAGAAGTTGTGTGAAATGCCCTCTGTAGTAAGATAGGCTTCTATGGTTGAGTTATTAAACTCAGTACCATTGTCACTTCTTAACCTATGCTCCCTGCATTCATAAAGAACCTGTATTCTCTTCAAGAGATTGATTAGTACCATAGGGACGTCAGACTTCTTACGGACAAATTCCACCCAAGTGAATCTAGAGAACTCATCTACTAGCACAAGAATGTTCTTCTTGCCACCTAGGCTCTGCATAGATATGGGACCATAGAGGTCAACATGAAGCATCTGCAGAGTCCTAGTACATGATATGTCTGACTTGCTCTTATGAGCAGCTCTTCTGAGTTTGCGCATTTCACAAGCAGGGCATAGATGGTCTCTGTCAAACTTTAAACTTGGTAGACCACTTACCAAATCCAACTTTACAAGTTTGTCAAGTGTGTGAAAGTTTAAGTGACAAAACTTGTTGTGCCAGAGCCAAGCCTCCTCATTTTTGCTAGATACCAAACAAAACTTTTCTTCTTTGTTGGTTGATTTAAAATCCATGAGGTACAGATCATCCCTTCTTTTGGCTTGCATAAGCTCTGTGGTTGTGTCTTCTTTCAACATAGAACAATATCTTCGTTTAAACATCACATCGAGTCCATTATCACAGAGTTGGCTAACACTCAATAAGTTGTGCTTAAGGTCATAAACATAATCCACTCTGCTGAAATCGATGTCCCCTTTAGCAATGACTCCATAGCCTTTTATTTTCCCTTCTTATTATCTCCAAAGGTCACAGACCCACCTCCCAGTTTTTCTTTATATGAGGTGAGTAACCTTTTGTCGCCAGTCATGTGCCTTGAGCACCCGGAGTCTAGGTACCAAATTGGCACATGCTACTTCTTCTGTGGACAGATTAAAGAGATTTAGGTACCCATTTTCAAATGGGTCCATGTTTATTAGAGGTCTTTTGAGTTGCCTTAGCACTCTTCTTTTTGGCTTTATCCTCTTTCACAGAGGTACCAGATTGTCCTTTCTCACCCTTGAATTTTGCATTCTTAGATTTGGGGTGAGAAATAAAACAGGTTGGTCCGGAGAAATGTTGGTTGAAAGCATGTATAAGATCAAAGCATTTACAATAAGAGACTCCAGAAGCAAACTCTTTGAACTTTTCATTAAATAAATCAACGGAGGGTACATAACTTTGATTACAACAACCCTTTTTAGACTTGGGTTTCTTTTTAAAGAAATCTTTATCTAATCTAGGTTGAGTTTTTGCAAAATCTCCAATCGGATAGCTCTCTCGGTGTACTCTCCCTCTGGAGTTTTCCTTCCTTGTACTCAATGCCACAAAAGCATGAAATTTGTCAAATTTGGGCCATTTTCCCTTCTGTTGCCAAGTGAGTTTCTCTTGGAAAGGTTTTACAGGTTTTGGAGCTTTGGACTTTTGAGATTTCATAAAATTTTCCTTGTTCAACTTTTCAAGCTCAAGAGAGGTCTTAGCTTGTAAGCACATATCCAGGAAATCAGAACAAATAGGTACACATGTAGTTCTCCTTTTGGGAGTAACCATTCTATTAAGAATGCCAGAGGATAATCTATTTTTCTCTAGAGTACATAGAACTATTTCTTGTTCCACAGAACTAGTCTCTTTATCGATAGAGGATGACTCAGATTCTGATTTAGAGTCCGAGTCAAGAAAGTCTTGTGGATTGAGGTACGATTTTTGAAACGTGTATTACTATGTCCATCATTAGTGTTCTTAGAAACATTTAGATTTTTAAGAATGCAAGGAACCACTTCAGGAACACTTAGACATTTCAACAAATCTTGCTCAAATATTTCATGCACTACAGAGGTTATATCAGGATGATTTAGGAAGTGATTTTCATAAGTTTTCCTTAAGTCATTTTCCAAAAATATTTTAAAGAGATTTTCTTCCACAGAGGCAGGCACAAACTCTGGTGCTTTAGAGGACAATTCCTTTTCAGGAGTCATCATGCACACAAAGGCCATTTGAGTCTGTGTCTCTGGATGACCAAATCTGAAAAGTCCTATCTGTTTTTGGGACATGTATTTCTTTAGAATGGATTTCCTTTTTGCAGCGGTTGATGATGGCAAGTCATTGTTTTCATAGCATACACTAGTCATCACCAAAGGACTTTTTAGATGTGTTCCTTCAGAGGTTCTACGCCTCTTGAATGTGGAAATTAAGTTTGGAAGACTTGATTTCAAAAAATTTCCAGGGCAGAAGATGTTCGCTAGAGATTTGTTTCTTTTGTTTCCAGTATATGGGTCAATGTCAGTAAACCCTATACCTCTTCTCCCAACTTGGGTGTTCACTTTTTCATGCACCTTCTGAGCATCCTGGTATTTCCTAATAAGCAGATCTATGTCGAGCAAGTCTTGGTGAAGGACTTCTCTTTATCTTTGAAAAAAATTCTTTAGAGATATGGCATTTAGTCAATCACTCTCATTGTTCCTTAGCTCTTTAACCTTATCCTTTAATGCTTTATCAAGAGAAACAACTTTTTCTTTCAAGGATTTCTTTTCTGAAATATGCTCAGAGACAAGTGAGCATTTTTCAAGATAAAGCTTATCCTTCTCTTGAGTGAGAAGTCTAGTCTCACGCTCAAAGAAGGCTAGCTTTTTCTCATGCTCTGCACACGTGCTTTTGCAAGCAAGGAATTCCTCATTAAGTTCAAAAAGTTTGTTTTCAGAGTCATGAGAAGAAGAGTCAGAAGTGGATACCTCACTATCACCATCAGAGGTGTTAACTTCTGCCATACCACAGAAGGGTGCATCGTTATTCTCTTCATCAGAGGATTCATCGGTCACGAGGTTTTCTTGTTCGGGCATTAGTGACCTCTGTGTATAGTATTCTGCCTTTTTCTTGAAAAAGGCAGCATCTCTGACCGGTTTTCCCTTTGTGGTATTGGATATGCACTCAGCTGCAAAATGCCCAGGCTTCCCAAACTTGAAACATCCTTCATTTTGTTGGGGAGCCTTTTCTCCACCTCTGTCATCAAATTTCTAGGCACCCCTTCTGTCATCTCCTCTCCTTTCCTCTTGTCTTTGATCCCCACACTCTTCTCTCACGAACTTCCTCTGTTCACCATATCCTCTTCTGTCGTCTCTTTCCTCTCTTCCTCTATTGTTGAACATGGGCTTCTTCTTAAGATTTATGTTATATTCTCTGGTCATAAGGGCAAGTGTCTTTTCCAAAGAATCCATGTCCATTTTCTCCTCGGAGTCATCATATTCATCACTCTCAGCTACCAGAACCTTCTTCTTCTTCTTATTCTTCAGAGTCTCCTCCCCAGTTTTCTCCTTCTTCCCTTTATCTTGTACCTCTGTGGCTTTTCCTATTAATGCTAGAGGTCCACCAACCTGAGTTTTCAGCTTCAAGATACGATTCTCTTGGCTCACTAAAGTTCCAAAAAGATCAGATATGGACCAAACATCAAGGTCCAGAGTTGCTTGCATGGACATAGTCAAATGAAACCACTCATCATTTAGGCTCTGAAGAAACCTGACATTGTTTTCTTCAGAAGTTCTGTGGATTCCATATCTCTTGCACTTGTTGATAAGGGAGTTGATTATGTCATAGGTGCTCTAAATGGATTCATTCGACAGATCTTTGAAAGCAAAGTATTCATTGATGCATAAGGCTCTGTTGTTCTTTTGAGTCTTAGCACCCCCCCTCTAGCTGTTTTTCAAGCTCTAACCATAGATCTTTTGATGTTTCACAAGAGTCCAATGACTGAAAAATGTCATTTGGAATGGCCATGATGAGTAGCCTTTTGGCTTTCTTGGAAAGTTCATGTAGAACACTCTCTTGTTCACTCCACCTAGCAATGGGTTTGGGACGTTGGTATTCAGGGACTTCAGGGGTAGTAGCAGTAGCAGGTACCCTTGGAACAGAAGACATGGGGATGTACGGGGGATTGTGAAGAAACTCAACCAAACCAGGGTCCACACCTTCAAGAAAGTGTACCATCCTGATTTTCCACTGGGGATATTCATCCCTAAGTAGAGTGGGAGGTTTTGATTGAGATCCTGAACTGAAAAAGTTTATTGCATTTGCCATTTGTAGAGTAATAAAAATGGTTGCAAAAACAGAGTAAGAATAGAAAGATCTGTTTAGGATGAAGAAATACTCAATATGAAGAGAATATGGTAAGAGAGATTGTAATAACCCAACACGCAAACTTTAAGACTGTTTTATAAATAAAACACACCTATTTTTGAGTCTAGATCAAATAGGTTGAAATAAACCCATAAAATAGGGGATGTTCTTTTGAATGATGAACAAGATGAAGAACAGACTCAAACTACTACCAAAAATAATGGAATCAAGTATAGAACATGATCCTTTGATATTAAAGATCAAAGTCTGCTCTGATACCAATTGGTGATCCCAAGATGTGTTCTATTCAAGATATAAACCCCTAAACTACACAAATCAGAGTAATATGAGTGTGAAAGCGATTTATGATGTAGTAAGGAGGTATGGTTTGGTAGTAAGCACACATATGTTCAACAAAGCATTCAATAAACAAGTATGCAATAATCACCGAATCAAATGCTTCATTGATATAAGAAATACACCAAGAACACGCACAAGTGTGTGCTAATATGCTCAAAGGATAATTTGGATATTACAAATTACTCTCAATAGTGTGTGCTCACATAATTCAAGGGATGGTAGTGCTCCCATAATATACAAGGAGGGGCGCACACCATAGTACAAGACAAAGGCTGACATTCCACAAAAGGAATGTCACCTGGAAAGTAAAACAACGTGGGACGCACACAAATGATCCTTAGAATATTCGTACAACAGGCTCATGTGTTCTGCATGTGGCATTGTCTTGACACTTGAAACTGAAATATTTAAGACTTCCATCTCCAGAGGTTTGCCACCACAAAGGCTCTGTGAGTGATTACAGAGGTTCTGCAGTTTGAGAGTGATCTTCAGGTTCTAAACTTCTCGGGTAGATGGTTTTCAGAGATTCTGAGCTTGTATCTTAATGTGAAGGAATTTAGTATGTTGGTTGTTTTGATGTGAACCTAACTTCCTATCCATATACAGGACAGTTTACACCTCAAGGTTATGGTTACCCATATCCCAAGTGTAACATCCTAAATTTTAGAGAGAAATAAAATTTGAAATTTCGGCAATATAACATCTAAAAATAGAGGAACCTGTCACCCTAAAATGGGGGATATTTTAAACCTGAATAATAAGGGTAAAGCAAATCAAACCCAAGAGTATCATCCCAAAAAGGGAAAATAAGGTATGGCATTTACAACTCAAAATGATGAAGAATAAAACGACAACCTAGTAATCTAGATTGATTAATAAGATTAAAGTTGGGTGTCTCTATTCTTCCAAAAGGTAAGTCTTCAAAATCACTGTATATCGATCACTATATCTTCCAAAAAGACCACTCACAACCCCAAGGTCGTCCACTCAATCCCGAAGTGCCCCACTGCTAAGATGACCTGCCAACATGACAATTTAGAACAAGCGTTAGGCTAAAGCCTAGTGAGAACAAGATAAATGAATTAGAAGTACTAAACCCATTTTGGAGTCGCACGGTGGATATAGCCATGATCTAAGTCAATAAATCAAATAAACCATTAGTCATCAAATATGGTACAAATAACACCAATCACATAGTGAGCTCAACTCCTCTAAGTCTATTGCTTGAAAAAATCAAGTCAACCCCTCTAGGTCTATTCTTGAGAGTTCCAAAACGGGAACTCTAGCACAAGGGAATTACACCTTATTTCCCATGAGACGTTACCCGACCATATAGGTCCACACCTTACTTATCATGGTGACCCGATGCCTATTCCGTGACAAAGTAGTGAACCAAATGTCCAAAACGGGACATAGGAACACCGTGCCTATGGATCCATTGCACTAAATCTAAACACAAAATCTTGCTAGCACATTCATTATAAAACATGTATGTAAGCCAAACATAAGTACAAGTCATTTACATGAAATCTTGACTCTCATCATGAAGGAGACTTTGACAACATATCCTATCAACAATAATATCACATATCCCATTTCTAAAGTTATGAATGTAAGTAATTAACCCATTACTTGAATTACCGCAAACCCTAATTCTCACTTTGGGTTAACCAAACTCCTATGAGGTAAGGGTTGAGATTCACATATGTAGAAAGCATAAGAACTTATAAATCTTAGTTTGAAATACATTTCTCATCATTATTGTTTAAGATATAAAACCCCAATATTCCCAAAACTTACTTGTAGGTCAAAACACACATGAATCCCATGTATGGATAGAAAGTATCAAAAAGAGTTATAGCTAGTAAACCTTAGTAAATATGTAAGGTCAAGGGTAGGAAAACTCACCTTGTAGAGTTTATAGAAACCCTAGATGTAGATATTTGAGAAGAAGGAGGAATGACACTTGAACTTGAAGCACAAAGTTCCCAATCACAACCAACCACCTAAATCAAATCCATAAACCATAAATGAGAATCCCTCTTTGAAGCATCCAATGAGGGAAGGTGAAAAGCCTACCTTTTTGCTCTTCCAAATCGCCTGTAATGAGCTCCCAACAACACTAAATGAAATAAAAATGGGCTGGTGAACATTTAAGGGCCTAGAGGCCGTCGAAGACATTGCCTCACGACTATGACACTGTCATAGTCGCTTGGTCACAGTCACCCGCTTCCAGGGACCTACGGTACCCCCCCTTGGCAACAATGACATGCGAGAGTGACACATGTCACAATCGCTAGTCATAGTCTCCAGCTTCACCCCCCATTCGGTACACACTTCGCGACTTTGCCCCGCGATAGTGACCCCTATCACAATCGCGGGCATTGTCTCCCCAGGCTTGCCAAAGTCTGTTTTCATCCCAAATCAACCCGAAAAACACACGATTCCCTCACTAGGTTCGATAACAAGATTTATGATCGATTTAGAGACATACCAGAATCGCGGGTGTTACACGAAGCAAATATAATCATAGGGAACAAACAACCAGTAAGCAAATTCCAAGAAAATTCCTTCATAGTTAACTTAATGTGAAGGGAACCTAACTTCCTATCCATATACTGGACAGTTTGCACCTCAAGGTTATGGTCACCCATATCCTAAGCAAATATAATCATAGGGAACAAACAACTTGTTATCCACATAGTGCAAATGTTATGGTCATGGATGTGGTGTCATTGTGAAGCTTACAAGACCTTTTGAACATCCATATAGACCATATGGTTCTATATACAATGGTACAAAATTTGTGTTTATAGAGAAAAAAACCAACAAGTGATGCAGGTTTGACCAATCTTTCCCTCTCCAATCAGGTAATTACTTGTGTAAAGTTTTAGTGTTAAGATATTTCTTACAAAATACAAGCACATTCAATTGAAGAACCTTCCCAATGAAAACAATCAATCAAAAGAAACCAATGACCTTGGTTATGTTGTTCACTATCATAAGCATCATTCGAGATGTTCTTGAGATTATCTTCAATAGACATTTTTTCACCTAAAATCAAAATATGCAAAAGCATTCATTGAGAACTTTTGAATATTTGCATCTAGTTAATGGAACCTCACAACGAAAATAATAATTCAAAATAAACTAATGACCATGATTGCCCTGTACATTGTTGAAAGCATCATTCAAGATAATTTGGGGATCATCTTCATTAGACATTCTTTAACCTGAAATTAAAAAATGTCACAAACCCTAGATTAAAGATGAATTGTTATCACCTATGTATAAACAAAGTAAGAAAAGTTTCAATAACAAATTTTGTTTTTGTACAAGATTTTCTTACCTAGATTGAAGTAAAGAAGTCCACGAAGTAGGGAGGAAGAAGGTCGCAATGTCAGCAGGAGTAATCAATTGAGATCGTAATCAAAGTCGAACCTTCATTGTCGCTTGAAAGACTGGAGCGATTTATTGAAGGAAGAGTGTTGATTTCATGAGAGGAAGAAGGCACGTTGATGGAAGCCATAATCAATGGATTTGTGGATTTCCAACTTCAATCGTGTATTAGAAAAAAGGAAATTTAGATGGTCAAAATTGCCCCTTCAAGTTTAAATGTAATGCCATATTTTGCTCATCGGACCATCATGTTTAAAATTTGATCAATGGCCATAAATTGGTCTCATCGGTTTCATGGAAAACCTTTGGTCTCACGTGAACTCAACCCGGTCTCATCGGTTTCATGGAAAACCTTTGGTCTCACGTGAACTCAACCCTATATATGTATATTATATAATTGTATATCATAGGAATTTATAATCTTTGCTTATAAATTAGAGTAAGCTACGGTTTTGGTCACTGTATTCTATATTTTTATTTATTTATTAAAGAAAAATTAGATAAAAACTGAAAAGGCTAAAATACCCTTGACTTAACGATCTTTTTTAACGGCCGTTAGTGGGAGGGAACAAATCCGGTCGTTTTTGCATACCACGATGGTGAAACTGTATTTTCGAAACTATAGGGACGAAAGGTGTAACTTTTGGGAAACCACAGGGACCAAAAGTGTAGTTTACTCTAAAAGTTAGTTTAAAGGACCAAATTTAAAAGAAAGTGACAATCACAATGACTAAATGGGTCTAAAACATACTTGACTTGATACCGGGTGGGTGTCGGGTGACAAACACATGAATCAAAAATGTAATTTACTCTATAATAAATGTCTTACATTTTTTTTTTAGTTTGTACTAAAATAATTGTCTATTTTCAAAGATAATAGTATCTATTTCCTAATTATGAAATAGAAAAAACATTACTTCCACTGTTAATAAAAAGTAAACTTATCATTTTAGTTAATTAAAAAAATTTAAATATTTTTAAAACTATTTATCTTCTAAATTATATTTAAAAATATGGGGGGGGGGGGGGCAAAAGTGAAAAATGAAAAGTTAGTTAAAAAGGACGTGTTGAGTGTTTTGTTGATGGTTTGGAAACTACTACCTCTACATTACACACATACATACTTTTTAATTATCGTTCTCCCGGATCGCTTGATCTCTGCGGTGGCTGGCGTCGGTGGTGGCTGCCCGGCGGTGATCTTCCTTCTAAATCTCTTCCAAATTAAGATGGCGTACCGTAGAAGGCAGGGAGTTTCTAGGGCTTCAACCTTCAAGGAAGATACGATTCACCGTTCTCCCAACGACGACGACACGACGACCTCCTCCTCCTCCGCTGCTCCTCCCTCCTCATCACTTGCTGCTCAGGCGATCAGAGCATCCGCCGCTCATCGAGACTCTTCTCTCTCATCGGCTTACGCCAACTCTGCTTTCCACTCCTCCTTTAAAGACCGATCCAAGGTTTGTTTGATTTTGATTATTTTAATTACGCTATCAGTTAAATCATCCTTATTAGACTGAGACACCTGATCAGAATCTTAAATTCATTTGTTACCTACACATATGTGTTCGTTTTTTAGTCATAAACGTTATTATTTCTGTTATTTTGCTTTTTGTTAGCAACGTTCGATTATGGATCTGTATACATACCTGATACCTTTCTTGGATTTAACAAACATGTAATCATCGACGCTAGGGAGCCAGAATTGTTATATTTCTAGCTTCAAAGTTCTCACGATTTGATGTAAACCTAATTGTTAATAATCTGAAAGGGATCTGATATTCCCTTATCCCCCCGCTCCGGCCTTCAGTGAATTCATCTGAGAGTAGTAGTAGTAGTAGTAGTTAGTTATAAGGCTATGAGGCTAATTATAACTATTTAATACCTGTGTTCAATGATTTTCTGTTTTTATGCTCGACTTATTTGAGCAACCACTGAAGGGATAAACAATAGTACTAAACTACATAATTCTGTCTTAAGGTATTTGCTTATCAAAGGTGTTCTGCAAATCCTAATTCAAAAACTCTTATTTTTCTATGAAGTTGTTATCCGATTTAGAAGATTTATTGTAATCATTTCTATAGATTCTGGTCAGTAATTACGTGAGGAAGAACAACTGAAAAGCAAACTTAGACACAGACCTCATTCACCAGATTAGAGAGATACAGAGTGGCATTCTTGTTTCTGCTGATAAGATGGTATACCTTGTAATGCAGGGTTCTGCTACCTATGATTATACATCTATGGGAAGTACAAATGAACCAGGAGGCTTTTGGGGTGTTTTAGCAAGGAAGGCTAAAGCGATTCTCGATGATGATGATGTTCCTCGACATTTTGATACTCCAAGCAGTGTGAAGCCAGAAGCAGTCTCAACAAGCAACCAGGTAAATATTTACTTTTATAATATTCTTTTATTTGTTGTTTGACATCACTATTTTGATTTTTTTTTTCTTCATATGATAGTAAGATACAATATGCTCTTGGCTAACCTTAGTGTTTGGTCCATTTTGACATTCACTTCATGTTTACCAACATTCAGGTTCAGCATCAATATGAATCTTTCGAGAACTCCAGAAAAATGGATAATCCAACATTAAGAAAGGGTTTGGATAGATTCACGTCTTCACTTAATCAAATTGGTGACACGATCGGAAATGCCTTGGAGGTAAATGTTGTTGATTGACATTAATCGTTTGTATCTTTGCTGAATAATCATTAGAAATTGAAAAGATGTAAAATTCTTGTTTCTTTTCCTTTTTCTTTGCACACTAATCTTGGAGATTGGTCAGATGGTACTGAGGTGGCTGTTACTAGGGGTGTACGCGGGTTGGGTTGGACGGTTTAAGACATTTTTACAACCCAACCCAATTATGGCGGTTTGAAAAAATCTCAAGTCAACCCAACCCATTCAAAAGTATAACCCAACCCAACCCAACTCTTGCGGGTTGGGCGGTTTAGTAATATACATAAAATTGTTGAATGAATTACGATAAATAATACTAAAAATATACAAACGTTTAGCAAACCAAGAGGTTATTTGGTTAGTACTTAGCAACGCTAGGGTTGTAAATGAACCAAACGTTTAGCGAACCGTTCGGCGTAAAGTTCGTTTATTTAATAATTGATCGAATATGAACACTTTTTTTTGTTCGTTTAGTTAAATGAACGAACATGAACAATGAGCTCGTTCGTTCATTTATGTTTGTTTATATATATATAATATATATATATATATATATATACATGGTCAGGTTCAGGAGAAAACCTAAAAAAACGGAAAACTGAGGAACGTTCTGGTAGCCTTCATCTGGACGGTATGCACTTGTGCATACAATAATTTGTAACATGCACACGTGCATAAAAACAACTTATTTTACCTGTATGCACAAGTGCATACCGTCCAGATCAAAGGCTACCGGGATGTTCTTCACTTTTCCATTTTTTGAGGTTTTCCCTTGAATCTCCCACTATATATATATATATATATATATATATATATATATATAAATAATTATATTAATATGTAAAACCATTAATTAAATTAAATTTTTAGAATTCCTTTTTTATTCTTCCTAAATTTACCCGGTATTTCATTTTGTTATGTGATTTAAACGAAATGATGACTAATGGTGGTTGTTCTTGTTCATTTATATTCGTTCGTTTATATTTATTTATGTTTGTTTATGTTCGTTTAGCATCTTAACGAAAAACATAAACGAACACGAACAAATACATTTTCTTAACGAACGATCATGAACAAAAAAAAATCCGTTCTTTTACCATTTGTGTTCATTCATTTATTTGGTTAAGTTCAACGAACGAACACGAACAAATCTCCGTTCGTTTGTTCGATTAAGTAAAATGTATTATATATATACACACACACTTTGGGCTATAAATTTGTCTAAATAGACTAGTTTTTTATTCTTGTATTTATATAAATAAATTTTGTAAAAATTATATATTAGCGGCGGGTTGGCGGGTTGGGCGGGTTGAATTAGGCGTAACCCAATTTCAACCCTCTTAATTTGCTGGTTGGCGGTTTGGTGGATGGACGGGTTGGGTTTAATTGGGTTGTTGGCGGTTTTGGTTGGGCGGGTTTTGCAGGTTGACGGTTTTTTGTACACCCCTACCTGTTACATTGAAACTAGAGATATTGGAAGTTGAATGCTTTAAGTAATAGTGTAATACTCCCACCGTCCCAAAATAAGTGTCTACATTAGTACATTACTATTTTTGTTTGTCCTAAAATAGTAAAATAAGTGTCCACTTTCAAAAGTAAATTTCCATTATCCCATTCTACCCTTAATTATGTGATGGAGAAAATTTCTCTCTCTATTAATTAAAAGGGTAAAATTGTACTTTGGTTTATTAAAAAGTGTAATAATTAGACACTCCTAAAACTGTATGCCTTTTTCATTACGGACATTTATCTTGGGACGGAGGGAGTATATATCAAGTACCCATAAACTCTGCATACAGTTAATGTTTGCTGAAATACATGTACCGTCTTCTGATAATCCTTTCATAAGTCATGTCATGACCTTGTTTCCAATTTATTTTTATTTATGAAATCTCTAGATTGAATGTTTACTCTTTGAGACCACAACCTAGGAGTATGAGGTGGCAGTCGAAATCATGTAATGGAACGACATAGCTGTTTGTGTGAATGTAATGCTGCTCATAGGTTTAAGTGCTAATCCTCTGTTGATTGCTTTTATTTGGAAAGTGGATTTGGTTGCAAATATACTAGCTTGAATGAGCATTATCATATATATATATATATATATATATATATATATATATATATATATATATTGCTTTATTTATGTCTCCTTTTCTTTTTTATCTTGAGAGACCTTAAAAAGATACTTGCATTGGTAGCATCTCATTCTGTTGAAGATGCATTTAAAGAACTACTTATCGTTGGTAAATATGATTCTGTCAATCATAAAGAAGGGTGATTTATGAAACAGAAATGATCTATTCTTACCTTTATTATCAGGAAGGGCGTACCATTGTTGACAAGAAAACTCATGATATCATCCAGGAAACTCGCAAACTGCAGAACAGGAGAAGAGGAACGAATGATGAACATAATCAGGTCTCTGGCATCCAGAGTCAATCTCAGGAACCTAGAATGCAATCTACACAACAACAGATGAACCAAGAAAATCAAATCAAGGCATCTCGCGACGTAAGGTGGCAAATGTGTAATTGCATATTTGTGGTTGATGTATCACTAGTTTATGGAATTTTCTACTTATGAATTTACGCTTTGATGTATTACCTGCATCATCATCACAAATTCGTAGTGCATACTTGGGGTATGTGCAAATTACTTGCTGAAAATGCATCATACCATGCACATTACTTTTTAGCAAGGGAAAAAGGGAAACATTTGTATTTCTTGGCAATGTTAGTATGGAGTTCGTTTTTCCATAAAACAACATAATCGAGGCCATCATGTTGGTACTCTCATTGATTAATACAATAGACAGAAAAACTACTGTATGCTCTACTCTCACCTGTGAAAGGAGTGAAGTTAGATTTCAGAGTATGTTGCGAACCAGCACATGGTAGAACTTTCTCGTATAGTTTTACCACTCATCTTGGTTCTTAATATTGAACTCGGTTCGATTGTAAACATACCAATTTTTTGTGGTAACTAGTTTTTTTTAGTATGTATCTTTTCCCATGAAATGCGTTGTTGCCTTTTGTTTTGGGTCACAGGTGGCAATTGCAACAGCTGCTAAGGCCAAACTACTCCTTCGGGAGCTGAAAACGCTCAAAGCAGATTTGTCCTTTGCAAAACAACGGAGTTCTCAGCTAGAAGAAGAAAATAAAATGCTTCGAGAGGCTCTTGAGAAGGGAGATAACCCTGCAGATGATGACATGGTATTCGCTTATATCTTTATTTTTATTTTTTTGATAAAGATGGTATTCACTTATATCTCTGTGTGCACCAAATTGTTTCTTCCTTCAACATCAATTTTCTTTTGTCACTATCCAGTGTGTCAATCTTTCGAAGTATTTTAAGTCTTTACTCCCTCCCCCCCCCCCCCCCCCCCCCCCCAAAAAAAAAAAAGGAAAAAGAAAAAAAGCAATCAGTTGAAAACTATTCCCATGTTTTCAACTGCTAGTCTCACATCGGGTAGGCTTCTTCTCAACATATATTGAGAAGAAACGATTCAAGTCTAGCTGTTGGACTCTAACACGCCCCCTCCAACAGAGGTTAGATGGGCATAGATTATCCCAAAGTGTCGATAGGGGGCTAGAGGATTGTCCCCAAGTTTCGAGGCTCTAGAGTGGTAGATCTTGAATCTGATACCATATGAGAATAATATATGGAACCCATCTGATTACTCCAAAAGAGCCCTTGAAGAGTGAAATAGAGGTTGCAACATGTACCCAGGAGAAACGGTTAAAGTCTAGCCGATGTGGGACTCGAACATCAACATTGAATTTATGCACAAGATTCCTGCTGAAATTTACTTTTTAGAGAAGTAGGTCAAACGATAAGGCCACAACTTGGTGAAAATGTCACTGATCATACAATCAGATGGTCATAGGATAAGATTGGGCTATGCATGCAGGTGGTGACCCTTTTTTTCACAGATTATTTTACCCATTTGACAGTCGGAACAAAGACATATCTGGAGATGGAAACTTAGGAAGTAATGCATTTACTACTTTATCTTACATTTTTATGAATCAAGAAAACATCATCACTTGCATCATTGTAGTCATTGGTCCTTGATTCGGCATAGTTGCAGATTCAATTTAGAGATATAAAAGAAGTATGTTGTCATATCAATACAAAGCATGCCATGATTTTGCATCCTTCCCATTCTGCTATGGACATCTTTTGCAAGCAGAGGATCTTCTAAAAAGCAGCCTCTCTGCCTCTTGGGACAGAGGTGAGGTCTGCATACATATTACCCTCCAGACCCTAGGTGTTCGTGTGGGATATACCTAGTCTTTGGTTTGATTTCTTTTCTGCTTTGGACATGCACACCCCCGAGAACCCTACCTTTGTGTGGGATTTATTGAGTTTGTTTGGTTAGGTTTTCTTTCTGCTATGGACATGCACAACTCCCCAGATCCTACCTTCCTGTGGGATATGCCGAGTTTGGTTGGTTTGGTTTCTATTCTTGCACAAAGTAGAAGATCATTACATACCCTTTTAACTAATCTGTCTAGTTTACATTTCCATGATCAGATACGTCTTCAACTCGAGTCACTTTTGGCAGAGAAGGCTCGTTTGGCTAACGAGAATTCCGTATATGCACGGGAAAACCGGTTCTTGAGGGAAATCGTTGAATACCACCAATTGACAATGCAAGATGTGGTGTATTTGGATGATGGCATTGAAGAAGTTACAGAAGTTCATCGGGGAGTTTCTAGGATGCTATCAATGTCACCACCATTACCTTCATCCCCACATGCTCCACTGAAGAGAACAACCTCTGAACCCCCGTGATTCACAAGATGTTCGTATGGTTAGTTGTAGTTGTGCCTGATCGGTTTTGTTTTGTTCTGTTTGTGATCTATTCTTGTTTGTTTGGGTGGGTGATGAAATGCGATTGTTTATTCTTGTGTCGTTTTGTAAGTAGGGTCTAGTTGGTGAGATGTATCGATGAACAATAACAGAAAGCTTGTTATGGATTGTATCCCATGATTCTTTGCCAAATAATTTGGTATGGAAATGAACAATTAATTCTTTTATTGTTGTATAAACCACCTACTATCATGCCAACTCTCTCGTTATCCATCATCTATTTGCAACTCCTTTAAGGTTCTTGGAGTATTTTTTGTCAATCAAACTTTGTATTTTAACCCTGAGGGGGTACTCATTTCCTTGGGTTTGCGTTCAGTGGAGGTACGTTTGACAGTTAACTCCCAAGGTTATATGGAATTAGACAGGTATGCCACCCATTGTTTGTTATCCCAAAACTTATTTGATATGTGATCACATATTCTCAATATTATGAGCATACTAAAAGGGGTTTGTCTATTAATTTTAGGGTTCATAGGATTAGTAGAGGTATCTGCAAGCCGATCTGAATACATATAGTTATTCCCAAACTTGCTATTTGATTTGATGTGATCACACGTTTTCTCATGTCGATTGCTCAATCGTACTTTGGCTATCTTATGTGGAGCCGAATTAGGTTTTTTAGGTGTTCTTGTTGGTACACGCTGGTGTACGGTGAAGCTATCTTTTTCAGTAAATTGGTCAGTGGCTTGCTGATAACCCCATACCCCTTTCCTTAATATTATGAGGAGATTATAAGGGGTTTAAATAGCAAGGACCAAATGGAGTACCCTGTCATAGAATCGGTTAAGATGCCACAAAATGTAATAAATTTTGGTTAAAATGCTTTAAAATGTAATAAGTTTTGCTAAAGTTCCCATTTCGTATAATAATGAACTTTTCTTTCTCCAACTAACCTAACAAAGATTTAAATTTTTTTTATTTTGTACTTATTTTGGTCAATAACCTATTGACCTTGTAACATTTGAGAATGCAGACACCTGCTATTGAGGCATATGACCTTCCAGAAACACGTTTTTTGCAAAATGACCTTATCTTTTTTCTTATTTTCTTGTATATATTTTTAAATAGTTTTTTACGACTAATTGATCAAACTACCCTAACATTAAAAACCCAATTTTACATCTCAGGGCATCTTCAATAGACCTCAAAAACACCAAAAAACATCAATTTTCATCTTCAATCAACCTCCAAACACCAAATAAATTTGGCGTTGAAGGAGAGAGAAAGAGCCATGGCCTCCAAATTTGGAGGGGGCACTCTACACCCTCTATATTTATTGGGCCCACCAGTTTAATGTAATTTTATTATTTATTGTTAATAAAAATAGTTAATAATAAATAAAATATTTTATTTTAATATGGGTCCCTCAAATTTGGTGTTTTTTTTATAGTATGATTGGAGTTGATTTTTTGTTTGGTGTTGATGGCCCCACTAAAATTAGTGTTTTTGGTGTTAAAATTGGTGTTATGGTTGGAGATGGTCTCAATAGTTAAAAATCGTAGTTCAAAGTCAAACTTACGTCTCTCAAATTTACGTCTTTCAATCGAAACGCCAGAATCCGGCCACCGCACCCGACTGCCTCCACCATAGCTCAACGACAGTAGTGCTGTGTAGTCAGTCCAACCACTTCCACTTTTTTCATCTGATTCGCTTCTCTCATCTGGATGGTAAGTCTCTCTCGATAATTGTTGCTCATTCAACCATTTTTCCTTTCATAAATCATAAGCTACCATCTATTGCTCATTTTGACTATTAAGTGCATGTATTCATGATGCTTATACCAGAAAGATGTGTGTAGACCTTAGCCACACAATTGCTTGTTGCTCATTTTGACTATTACTTGTGATTTAATCACGATGTTATTCAACTTTGAGTTCGTTTTTAGTTATGGATAAATTATGTTTCTTGTTGCTATTTTTTGTAGATTCATATTGACAATGAAAAGTAAATAATTTTATTATGGCTTGATACACATCTATGATGGTTTGGGTTCCGGTGAGAAGTTAAGGTTAACGTGAGAAACGTGAGATGTTGGATGAGAAATGGATGCACATTTGAGATGCACCGATATAAGATGCACCTGATTAAATCCCTTCTAAGACGCAATTCATGGGACGACATGAGATTAAAAGCGATCAACGGTTCAGATCCACTTCTCACGTTTCTCACATTAACCTCAACTTCTCATACGATCATTCATCTGTCTATGATATTGATACGAGTATGAAAATTGACGAGAATTTGCTCATTATATACGACAACAACATTGGGTTGGATTTTAATTCAATCGGGTCCTTAAATTCACAATTCAAGCTAAATTCAAGAAGTGGAGATCTCTGCATGGTTTCGTACTCCAATTAATTAATTAAATCGCTTTCATAGTATTTTTTTTACTCACTGGGTTTTTGGGTTTCGCTTGAAACCGGTTTTACCAGTTTTGGGATTAGGATTGAATAAGATAGTTTCCTTTTCTTTAATAGTTTCATTTTCCTTATTAGTTTCCTTATTTTAGATAGTCTTTATTAGTTTCCTTATTTTTTTTATTAGTTTCCCTATTTTCGATAGCCTATATAAACTCTCGTACTCCATAAGATTTAATTAATGAATAATAAAGAGTGAATTTTCAGATTTTCGTTTTCTTTACAAACGATTTTTTCTCTTGCAAGTTGGTGGATTTAATCCTTTATATTTGCATACGGTTTGTTCTTGTTCTTGAGGGTGCTCTTGCTTTAATCAAGAATTTGATCATTCCAAACCTCTTGTTTAAGATCTGGTGGCGTGGGCTTTAGGATTTGAAACTTGAGTCTATCATCTGTACGTCATTTTCTTAATCCATTAAGAAGATTTCACATCAACTTTGGTATTAGAGCCGCGTTGGAACATCCTAGAAGATTTACTACTCAAAAAAACTGCAAGATCGAATCTTTTTCAAGATTTCAAAAAGTTGATCAAAGGAGGTTTAATGTGATTTTGAACGACCTGAGAAGAAACGAGATGAACAAATCAGTTTCTGAGATCAATTACAATTTCATCAAGAACTTGAACCCTGAGTGGAAGAGCTATGCCATTAACTTGCAGATGTCAAAGAATATGGCACAAGAAGATGTGAATGATATCTTTGCCACTTTATCTCAGCATGAGGATGAGGTAAAATTGTTGAGCGAGGAAAAGAAGAATGTAAAAGATTCACTAGCTCTACTTCTTGACAAGAAGAAGGGTTCTAGTTCTATCTCCGTTTCTGTTTCAAAATCAAAGCTGAAGAAATCAAAAGCTCATCTCATCGAGCTAACTCAATCTAGTTTCGAGTCTTCTGTTGGTGAAGTTGAAGTTCATTATGATGATGATGTTCAGAGGTTCGCTGAAAACTTGCCCCTAATCACAAAGCAGTTCAACAAGAGCTTTGGAAAGAAGAAATATTATTCAAAGCCAAAGTATGAAGGGCACAAGAAGGAGAAATCAGACAAGTACAAACCCCGTTTTGGAAAGAGAGAAGAGAAGAGAAGAAGAGAAGAAGGAAGAAAAGAAGGATAAAATTGATCCTCAGTCTAGACGGTGCTTCAACTGTGGCAAAGCTGATCACTTTTCAAAAGACTGTAAGTTCAAACGTGTAAAGAACTCAGAATACTACGCAAAGAAATCTTTGATTGCAAAGAAGCAAGAGGATGGGAAAGTGTTGATGGCAGAAGAAGAGAACTGGTTCTTCCAGAGTTCTGATGAGGAAGATGCCCACTTTACCTAGGTCTGTATGATGGCCAAGATGGATGTTGATGCTGAAGCTGCTTCTAAGCAATCTGAAGGTGACTCTGAGGTAAGTACTAATTCTGAAAACTCTAAACTTGTTGAATCTTTAATGGCACAAATCTAGCAAATGGAATCAGAATTTGAAACTTTAAAGAGCAAATTTAGCTTTGAACGAAAATCAATGATGAATTTTCGTGATGAAAATGCATTATTGAAAGTTGTTGTTGAGGATAAAGAGAAGGAAAAAGATGCTTTGAAAAAGGAAAGAGAAACTTTGAAAACTCAGATCTCGGAACTCAAAAAGGACTTAGTTAATTCTAATTCTGAAAAGGGTGAATTCAAAATTAAATTTGAAGTTTGTTTTCAAAAAAGGAATGAGGCATACTGTAAGATTAAACAACTGGAAGACTTAAATTTGAAAAGAGAACAGACTGAGCAAACGTTAAATCTTTTAACCAACAAACTCCAAGACGTTCGGTTTTACAATCCAAAGCTGGGATTGGGTTTATCAGAAAATGATGTTTTAAAGAAAGCCTCGGAAAATTTGTATAACTTTGATAAATTGGGCTCAAGTGGAAAAAAATCCCAAATATTCATGATACTTTTGTTAAAGCTGAAACTCCTATATCTGATGCTTCGTTTAAAGGTAAAGAGGTAATGGTAGATGATACATCAAGTTGTGCTGATTCTCAAAACAATTTTAAATCGGTTGGATTTAAATACAATGATTTAAACAAAAGCTATAAAAACAGAAAATTAGAATTTGTTGAGTTTGAATCATTGTTTTCTACACCGTCATCTACTGAATCAGCAAATGATGATAAGATCACATCTGAAACCGAATGTCAGTATGACGATTATGACTCTGATACTGATTTTTGTGATCAGATCCCTTTATCTGAATCTGTTATCTCTGACTCCTCAAATGAAGTTAAGGTAGAAGAGAATTCAAATGTCATGAATTCCAGCATTCAAAAAGAGTTTGTTGATCAAATGTCTGAGGAGATTTTTGAAGAAATGACGAATTCCTCGGATCCTGTCCCGATTTTAGAAAAGCTTGAGTCTAAGTCTGTGATTGATCAAACACCTTATTTACTTAAACAAATCTCAAATTTACAAAAGTCTCTTGAAGAGTTAGAAGATGAAAACTGTGATCTTCGATTCAAATTGGATAAATCTTTAGATGATAACAAAGAGCTTTGTAAAGAAATAAATGGCTTGAAAAACGATTTGTTTAAAATGAACTTAACTGAACAAAAGGTGTTTGATAAAGAAAATTGGAATGTTAGATCCAATCCAGAGTTTGTGACTCCAGTCAAGCCTACAGTTGTTTATTCTGAATGTCCTGAGTATCTGCCTAGCATTTTTGAAAAAGGTGAAACTTCTGGTACTTTGAAAAAGAATTCATTCTCTAAGAAGAAGACTTATAAAGTTTCTTTTTGTGTTTCAGATCTAAATAGAAGTGTTGGTAAAGGAGAATGGAGAAAGAAAAAGAGTGATACTGTTTCTGAAAAAGTTTGTACTGTTACTACTAGTGATGAAAAGTTGACATGTAATAGTTCTAATGAAAATAAATGTCAAGTTTGTTTGAATAAATGTACCACTTTTGATAAATCAAAGATGTTGACATTTGCTCGCAAGAACATTATCTGTAATCACTGTGGTGACAACTCTTTCTCATTATACTCCATTCCTCCCAAACCAAAGAATGTCAAAAGAGTTCATAAAGCTAAATCTGCCTCAAAGTCCTCAACACAACACATTCATGTATTTCAAGCTAAGTTTGCTAATTTTTCTAAGAAAAAGCAGTTTCATGATCTTAATGTAAAAAAGATCTAGAAATGGTTATCCAATGTAACACCCCGGATTTCCGTTGTGTAACCTTGCTATTCTTATGTTAAGCTTTTGTCGTTAGCTCCGTGTTTGGTTGGTTGTCGTTTTGGGTTTTGAGAATTTTGGGGGAGAAACAGTGAACTACGCGAGTTACACCGCGACTAGAGGTCGCGGCACAACCCACGTAACCCTCTGTTGGATATGGGATTTTGGAACTACGCGAGTTGCACCACGACTAGAGGTCGCAGCACAACCCGCGAAACCCACTGGATGATTAGGGTTTTTGGGACACGGGCGAGTTATGCCGCGAGTTGAAGTCGCGGCATAAACCGCGTAGTTACTTTGACCGCCTTAAGAGGTTCAGTTTCCCAAAATTCATTAACACAAATCTCAAATCTAAATATATTTCTCTCTCTAATTCTCTCTCTCTCTCTTTCTCTCTTTTCATCTTTCGATCTTCGAAGTCTCGTTTGGTTGCTAGTTTTCGGTGTTTCTAGCAAGGGGTCGGTGTTTTAAGCTTCACCTCGTCGTCGTGATCGTTATCTGGTTTTCTGGGTTTTATTCCAAAAACCTATCGGTGAGTTCCTACTACCATTTTACAAACTTTATACATGTCAAAACTCTTATTTGCGAAATCCGAAGTATTTCTACGGTATGATTTTATGTTCTCAACATTTTGTTATAAATGAAGTTTTTGGTGATTTTCGGGGTTCCCGGTCAGATTTTACCAAAATGACGGGTTCCGCCTTATTGAAGAAAATGATGTTTTACTTGCACATTATGTGGTCATTTGAAAAGAATGTTTATGAACTCATTTTAATGATTTTCATTCTTACCAGAAGTTGAACTGGGAATAGCATTTTGTTTATAAAATGTACTTATACCATATATTTATTTATGGTTGGTCACATATGTTGTTGTGATGAGTCCTTACCATTACTAGTGGATCCCTAGGTTTTGAGTAGACTGTATTGCTGGGATGATAAATTCCCCAAATTTGTAGCTATGGATCACTTGTTCCTAGAGGGCAACTTAGTACGGTTATGTGAGGCACGATACTAGCCATGGTTCATAGTGATCCTAGCGAAGGAGTATACCTTGGTTTTGCGCTTGGGCTTGATCTCACGTTGAAGCACGAACTTTGTGATTCGTATCCGCGGATTCCAATTGGTTTAGCTCGTAACTCGGATTGTTGGCCTAACTTTGTGTTACACCACAAACCTTGGTAAAACGTTTTGTTTTCGGTCCTTTTATGGCATGTTTATAACGAAAAAGCCCGATTGTGGCAAGGACCTAAATTGTAAATTTAATCTCTTTGGAAATGTTATCTTGGAAGTGATGTTTTATCTTTTGAGCTTATAAACTGTATGTTCTCACCAGGCTTTAAAGTCTGACACTTTTTCTCAAATGATGTGTATAACAGGTTTCCATTAGCGGTGGGTGCCGGGGTTTTTGGAGAGACTAGTTTTGAGTCTCGAGGTTTTTTGGAGATGTTTTAGTATTGATGTTGGGCGTTGTTAAGACCCATTCTTTTGATGAAATCCTTGTATAGGATTGTATAGTTTAAAGGACTGATCCCATTTATGGGAAGTTAATGTATTTACTTTCGTCTTATTGTCAGGTTTTCCATGTTTTAAATTACTCTGATTTTTAGGGTGTTACAGGTTGGTATCAGAGCTCTAGTTTAAGAGAACTAGGCATGAATGTAAGATGTCTAGACTTAGACTGAGTATATTAAGAATTGATCCGCGAGAATGGGGTAGAGCTCCTAATATGACAATTGGTAATGTGGTAAGTACGTTTTCCTTTCGTGTTTCCTGTCTTTCTCTTATCTTTTCCTCTGCTCTGTGTAGCAGTTCAGAATGGTAGGTACGCGTGGAAGATCGCGTGCTCGTGTTGATGGTCTGGAAGCGACAGCCTCTACAGCGGGTCAGCCGGAAGGAGTTGAGGTTATCGTTCGACCACCCGTTCAGCAAGTGCTAGGTGGGGGGCCAGAGGTCATTCCGCTAGTAGACCTGGCTTCGTCCCACCCAGTCATCAGGGATGTTAATCCCCAGTCAGAGTTGTTGGCCAGCGTGATGTTGGCGATGAGGGAAGAGATGGCTAAGCAGCAAGAGTTTCTGCTGAAAGCGATGGAGGACCGCGACGTGAACCATCGGAGAAGTGAGACGGTGGTGGAGAACATCGTAGTAGGTTCTGGTGATGATGGTATAAGGGTCGTGTCGTTAGAGCGCGGGATTTCGGGTGCTCCGGGAAATAGGAAGAGCTGTTCCTATAAGTCCTTTCTGAGTTGCGGACCGCCAGAATTCTTCGGTTCTGATGACCCGGCGGTGTGTGTAAAGTGGATCCGAGCGATTGAGCAAGCTTTTGGCTCTTCCGAATGTGGTGATGATCAGAGGGTGCGGTTCGGTACCCAACTGCTGAGGGACACTGCACTCATCTGGTGGAATATCATCCAATCCACTCTATCTCCTGAAGTGTTGGCTTAGTTGTCTTGGGCCGAGTTTAAGAAGAAGTTGCTAGAGGAATTTTGCAACGAGAGGACCATGGACCGAATTGAGAAAGAATTCCGGTCTTTAGTGAAGGGAAGCCTGACGGTGAGGGAGTACACCCGTCAGTTTATGGAGAAGCTTGGTCTGGTGGGGCATGCTGCCCCAACAGAGAAAGACAAGATGAAAGCCTATCTCAACGGCTTGCAAGCGGACATGCAATCCATGGTCCATAATTTTAAAGCTTCTAACCTCCGAGAGATGGTGGAGGAAGCTCAGTTCATGGAGGAAATGTTCGCGAAGAGCAAATCTGAGAAGGCAGTGGTGGTGCCTGAAAAGAGAAAGTGGGAGAGCAGGTCAGTACCTCCCAAGCGGACCCGACCTTTTGTTGGAAACCGTAATTTTAGCAGTTATCAGGATGCAAAGTGGTGCTCGAAGTGTCGAACCAAGCATCACGGTAACTGTGACACCACTCCTCCAACTTGTTATAAGTGTGGGAAGCCTGGTCACACTGTCAGAGATTACCCGGTCAGAGGACCCATCTGTTATGAGTGCAAGGCACCGGGGCACGTGAGGAAGGATTGCCCGAAGCTGGTGTCGGGTGGCACGCCAGCAAGGAAGGAGAACCCTCCGAAGGTTCCGGGTCGAGCATTTCAGATGACGGCCGAAGAGGCCAGAGCATCCGCTGACGTGGTATCGGGTACTTTCCTTATAAACTATGTACCTGCTCGTATTTTGTTCGATACGGGTGCTAGTTTCTCTTTCGTATCTGAATTGTTCCGTCAGAAAATTGCTATGCCCACTACTAGTCTTGAGGATGCGTTAGTAGTAGAAATAGCAGATGGTAGACGAGTTCTGATCCGCAAAGTTCTGAAGCAGTGTGCTCTTAGTATCGAAGGGAGAGAATTCCTGATCGATCTTCTACCAATGTCAATCGGGGTTTTTGATGTGGTAATCGGTATGGATTGGTTGTCAAACAATCAGGCCGAGTTCGTGTGTTCCAAGAAGATGATTCGACTTCCCAACCCCTCTGGAGAGGTCGTGGTCATCTATGGTGAAAAGAGGAAGGGTGAAGTGGCAATAATCACAATGGCAAGAGCACACAAGTGTTTAGTAAAAGGATGTTCATCTTTCCTAGCCTATGTGATCGATGCCAAGTTAGAGAAGTCAAAGCTGGAAGATGTGAAGATCGTGCGTGAGTATCCAGATATCTTTCCGGACGACTTGCCCGGGTTACCACCCGATTGTCAGGTAGAGTTTCGGATTGATCTTGTGCCTGGCGCTGCACCGATCGCTAAAGCACCTTATCGTTTAGCGCCATCGGAGATGCAAGAAATGGTAGCACAACTCCAAGAGCTATTGGAGAAAGGCTTTATAAGACCGAGTTCGTCACCTTGGGGAGCTCCGGTCTTATTTGTCAAGAAGAAGGATGGCACAATGAGAATGTGCATTGACTATCGTTAGTTGAACAAAGCTACAGTGAAGAACAAATATCCGCTTCCGAGAATAGACGACTTGTTCGATCAACTTCAAGGAGCGGGTTGTTTTTCTAAAATCGACTTACGTTCGGGTTATCACCAAGTGAAGGTAAGAGATGAAGATGTTCCGAAGACGGCTTTCAGAACTCGTTACGGCCATTACGAGTTCCTTGTAATGCCTTTTGGCCTGACGAACGCACCAGCAGTATTTATGGACTTGATGAATAGAGTGTGCCGACCTTTCCTCGACAAGTCGGTCATTGTATTCATTGATGACATACTAGTGTACTCCAAGAGTGAGTCGGAGCACGAACAACATCTACGTGAAGTTCTTGAAGTGTTGAGAAGAGAAAGATTGTACGCCAAGTTTTCCAAGTGCGACTTTTGGCTTAAAGAAGTACAATTTCTGGGGCACGTAGTTGTCAGGATCGAATTCTCAACAAGAATTAATTCTCAGAAACAATATCAAAGAAGTTTGCGGAATAACACTTTGATATTCAATGAAACAGTAATCACAATTAGTAAATATGAAGAACAAACTGTAAACTTGTATTGAATGATTTAAATCACAAGATTACACACTCAACCTCAATCTTGAAGAATAGACTCTTTCAAGACGAATTCTACTTCTCTAGAATTAGGATCTATGCCTTGAGGTTGATTTCTCTCTAGAACAAAACTTAGAATTGAATGAATTAATTCTCAAAAGTTATCTCACTATTCTAAACAATACAATATATATACTGAAGATAAAAGCTAATTACAATTAATAAAATATCTTCAGAATATCTTCCATCATTATCTCCAAGCTTTCCATAATCTTCAGTTTATCCAGCTGTCATCCTTTCCATACAGATCTCCATCGTATAAGCAGTATTAATCATAAGCAGCATTAATACTTTGAGCAGTATTAACTCTAGCAGTACTAACCATGCTCAGCAGCATTAATCTCTTCAAGCAGTACTAACTTTGAACTAGCAGTACTAATCTTGTTGAGCAACATTAACCATCAACTAGCAGCATTAATATCAGAAGTACTAACTAGAAGTATTAATAACTAGAAGTATTAACTGTTTTCTTCTAGCAGTATTAACTAGAAGTATTAACCACAGAAGTACTAACTAGAAGTATTAACTGTTTTCTTCTAGCAGCATTAACTAGAAGTATTAATCACAGAAGTAGTAACCATGATGAACTAGAAGTAGTAACCATCCTTGGCATATTTCAGACCCAACAGTAGTCACTCGGGACGGAGTGAAAGTTGATCCCTCCAAGATTGAAGCTATGATGAATTGGGAGCCTCCTAAGAGTCCGTCAGAGATCCGAAGTTTCTTGGGTCTGGCGGGATACTACAGGAGATTCATTCAAGACTTTTCTAAGATCGCTTCTTCCTTGACAGTTCTGACTCGGAAGAATGTGAAGTTTGAATGGACCGAAACCCAAGAGAAGGCGTTCCGGATTCTTCAAAAGAAGTTGTGTGAAGCTCCGATCTTGTCTTTGCCTGAAGGGTCGGAGGATTTCGTGGTTTACAGCGACGCTTCAAAAACGGGGCTGGGTTGTGTGTTGATGCAATGAGGCAAGGTAATCGCTTACGCCTCGAGGCAGCTTAAAATACACGAACAGAATTATCCAACCCATGATTTGGAGTTAGCGGCGGTGGTGTTCGCTTTGAAGCTTTGGCGACACTACCTATACGGCACGAAGTGTACTCTTTTCACAGATCACAAGAGCCTGAAGTATGTCTTTGATCAGAAAAAGCTGAATATGAGGCAAATGAGGTGGCTCGAGTTGCTGAAAGATTACGACTGTGAATTGCTTTACCATCCAGGTAAGGCGAACGTGGTGGCCGATGCGCTAAGTCGGAAGGACTATAGCGGGAGTATTCGGGCTACCCATTCAAGAATCAAGCTTGTGTCTAGTCTTGTTGAGAAGATCAAGATATCTCAGATGGAAGCATTGTTGGAAGAGAATCTCAAAGAGGAAGTCATGACGAAGCAGCGCTTACTCTTAACGGAAGATAACCATGGAGTAAAACTGTTCAACGGTCGTGTGTGGGTACCCAAGATTGGGGGTAACCGTGATCTATTGTTAGAAGATGCACACAAGTCTAAATATTCCATACATCCGGGAAGTACAAAGATGTACAGGGATTTGAAGCTTCACTATTGGTGGCCGGTAATGAAACTTGACGTGGCGCGTTACGTTGAGCGTTGTGTGACGTGTTCGCAAGTTAAGGCCGAACATCAGCGACCGTATGGGAGCCTTCAGTCTCTAGAGATTCCCGAGTGGAAGTGGGAGCATATCACTATAGACTTCGTGACAAAGTTACCTAAAACTCTTCGCGACAGTCGGTTCACTTCGAACTTCTGGGATGGATTTCATAAAGAGCTTGGTACTCGAGTGAAGTTGAGTACGGCTTACCATCCGGAAACTGACGGGCAGAGTGAGCGAACGATCCAAACTTTGGAAGACATGTTGAGGTCTTGTGTCATCGACTTCGGGGGTAGCTGGGACACTCACTTGCCTTTGGTGGAGTTTGCCTACAACAATAACTACCACTCGAGTATCGGAATGGCACCCTTTGAGGCTTTGTATGGGCGAAAGTGTCGGACCCCCGTGTGCTGGCTTGAAGCAGGAGAAAAGCAGTTTGCTGGACCTGAGATCGTGCAAGAGACTGCCGATAAAGTCAAGTGCATTCGTGAAAGAATGAAAGCGGCTCAGGATCGTCAGAAAAGCTATGCCGATAAGAAGAAGCGACCGATGGAATTCCAAGTGGGCAACCGCGTTATGCTTAAGGTGTCGCCGTGGAAAGGCATTATTCGGTTCGGAAAACGTGGGAAGTTGAGTCCCCGTTTCCTCGGACCTTTCAAAGTGGTTAAACGGGTAGGTTTGCAAGCCTACCAGTTGGAACTACCACCGGAGTTGAGTAAAATACACAACACGTTTCATGTTTGCTACCTCCGGAAATGTTTGGCGGTGGAAGACAACGTCATTCCCCTTTCAGAGTTAAGGGTAGACGAAGGTAACCGTTGTGTGGAAGAACCCGACGCCATCTTAGAGAGAAAGTCTAAGAAGTTGCGTCATAAAGAAGTCACTTTGGTCAAGGTGCAGTGGAAGCATCACCGGGGAGCGAATGTGACGTGGGAAGCCGAAGAGGATATGAAGCGAAGATATCCTCATCTTTTCGAATAGTTAGGATTTCGGGGACGAAATCATTCCCAAGTTGGGGAGGATTGTAACACCCCGGATTTTCCGTTATGTAACCTTGCTATTCTTATGTTAAGCTTTTGTCGTTAGCTCCGTGTTTGGTTGGTTGTCGTTTTGGGTTTTGAGAATTTTGGGGGAGAAACAGTGAACTACGCGAGTTACACCGTGACTAGAGGTCGCGGCACAACCCGCGTAACCCTCTGTTGGATATGGGATTTTGGAACTACGCGAGTTGCACCACGACTAGAGGTCGCGACACAACCCGCGAAACCCACTGGATGATTAGGGTTTTTGGGACACGGGCGAGTTATGCCGCGAGTTGAAGTCGCGGCATAAACCGCGTAGTTACTTTGACCGCCTTAAGAGGTTCAGTTTCCCAAAATTCATTAACACAAATCTCAAATCTAAATATCTTTCTCTCTCTAATTCTCTCTCTCTCTCTCTCTCTCTCTTTTCATCTTTCGATCTTCGAAGTCTCGTTTGGTTGCTAGTTTTCGGTGTTTCTAGCAAGGGGTCGGTGTTTTAAGCTTCACCTCTTCGTCGTGATCGTTATCTGGTTTTCTGGGTTTTATTCCAAAAACCTATCGGTGAGTTCCTACTACCATTTTACAAACTTTATACATGTCAAAACTCTTATTTGCGAAATCCGAAGTATTTCTACGGTATGATTTTATGTTCTCAACATTTTGTTATAAATGAAGTTTTTGGTGATTTTCGGGGTTCCCGGTCAGATTTGACCAAAATGACGGGTTCCGCCTTATTGAAGTAAAATGATATTTTACTTGCACATTATGTGGTCATTTGAAAAAAATGTTTATGAACTCATTTTAATGATTTTCATTCTTACCAGAAGTTGAACTGGGAATAGCATTTTGTTTATAAAATGTACTTATACCATATATTTATTTATGGTTGGTCACATATGTTGTTGTGACGAGTCCTTACCATTACTAGTGGATCCCTAGGTTTTGAGTAGACTGTATTGCTGGGATGATACATTCCCCAAGTTTGTAGCTATGGATCACTTGTTCCTAGAGGGCAACTTAGTACGGTTATGTGAGGCACGATACTAGCCATGGTTCATAGTGATCCTAGCGAAGGAGTATACCTTGGTTTTGCGCTTGGGGCTTGATCTCACGTTGAAGCACGAACTTTGTGATTCGTATCCGCGGATTCCAATTGGTTTAGCTCGTAACTCGGATTGTTGGCCTAACTTTGTGTTACGCCACAAACCTTGGTAAAACGTTTTGTTTTCGGTCCTTTTATGGCATGTTTATAACGAAAAAGCCCGATTGTGGCAAGGACCTAAATTGTAAATTTAATCTCTTTGGAAATGTTATCTTGGAAGTGATGTTTTATCTTTTGAGCTTATAAACTGTATGTTCTCACCAGGCTTTAAAGTCTGACACTTTTTCTCAAATGATGTGTATAACAGGTTTCCATTAGCGGTGGGTGCCGGGGTTTTTGGAGAGACGAGTTTTGAGTCTCGAGGTTTTTTGGAGATGTTTTAGTATTGATGCTGGGCGTTGTTAAGACCCATTCTTTTGATGAAATCCTTGTATAGGATTGTATAGTTTAAAGGACTGATCCCATTTATGGGAAGTTAATGGATTTACTTTCGTCTTATTGTCATGTTTTCCATGTTTTAAATTACTCTGATTTTTAGGGTGTTACATCCAAACCTAGATATGAGTGGAGAGTTAAGGGCAAATTAAATGATTTGAAGAAACTGCATGATGCTAACAAATCAGGACCCATCTGGATATGGGTACCTAAAAAGAAGTAATTTGTTCCTTTTGCCAGCCTGTCATTTGTGGTACATAGACTCTGGTTGCTCAAGAGATATGACAGGATACAAGCATTTACGGCATGATTATGTGGAAGAACCTGTAGGAACAACTAACTTTGTGAATGCTGATCTGAAAAGCTATATCAGAGGACACGACATGCTCACAAATGGCACCGTAACCATCAACAAAGTTTTATATGTTGAAGTACTTGATCATAACCTGTTCAGCACGAGTCATTTTTGTGATAGTTTGTATCAAGTACGGTTTACTACAACTCAATGTCACATTAAGACTTCGGACGGTTCAAAGATTTTTAGAGTTGAAAGATATGGTAATCTTTATGCGGTTAATTTTCCAACTCTTTCCGCTACACGTTCTGTTTGTCTACTTGCTAAAGCGACGAAAGAACAAAGTTGGATTTGGCATCGGCGTCTGTGTCATCAAAACTTCAAAGCTATTGATACCTTGGCAAGACAAGGCATTGTCAAAGATCTTCCTGAGATGCGTTTCGAGAAGGATTCTCTATGTCCTGCTTGTGAAATGGGCAAGATGAAAAGAAGTTCACACAAGACAAAGACTGAATCCTCTTGCTTAACGTCGTTGGAAATGATTCAGATGGACCTTTGCGACCCAATGAGGACTCAGTCAATTAACGGTAAGAAGTACATCTTGGATTAGAATGACGAGTACTCAAGCTATACATGGTTGGAATTTCTGCGAGCCAAATCTGATGCACCAGAACTGATCATTGCCTTCATAAAGAAAGTTCAAGTTCTGCTTAAACTGTCAATAAAGAAGTTGCGTAGCGATAACGACACAGAGTTTAAAAATGATACTCTTCAGAGCTATCTCAATTCAGTTGGGATTTCTCACAACTTCTTAGCCGCATGAACACCGCAACAAAATGGCGTTGTTGAACAGAAAAACAGAACTTTGGTCGAAGCAGCGAGAACTGTGTTGGCATATTTTGGTCTACCACTATACCTCTGGGCTGAAGCAGTTGCAACCGCTTGTTTTACTCAGAACCGGACAATTGTGATTAAACGCTTTAATAAGACAACTTATGAACTGATTAACAAACGTAAACCAAATATTAAATTTTTACGTGTTTTTGGTTGCAGGTGTTATATCCTTAACGACCGTGACAATCTTGGCAAATTTGACAAGAAAGCAGACGAAGGCTACTTTATCGGTTATTATTTAACGTCTAAAGCCTATTGTGTTTATAATCGCCAAACCAAGACTATCAGGAAAACATATATGTGTCTTTTGATGAAAATTCTACACTGACTTCTGAACAACACAGTTTAGAACTCAAACTTAAAGGAAAGGCTTATGTTCATGGCGGAATAGAACCCGAACCAAAACAGACTAAGTCATCTAACTCATCTATTGTTACATCTGAGTTAGATATGTTGTTTATTGATGATTTTATGGACATATGTGCAGATTTTGACAAATCAGGCGTGTCCGCATCAACTTCAGAGGTTCCAACAGTTACTGAAGACATTTATGGACCTTCTGAACCAATCACAACAACAACCTCTTCAGGTACATCTACACCTAATGTTTCTGATGACACTAATACCGATTCTGCATCTGCAGATACATATTCTGGACAAGAAGTCTCGAGCACTTCCTCTGTTTCTCTAGAATTACCTTCATCATACACACCAACATAAGAAGTTCCGACTACTTCTGAGGTTGTTCCTGCAATAGTAGATGAATACAACGAGCAAAATACACGAGTATCTGTTCAACCACTCCCGAGCACAAATCTATGGACAAGAGATCACCCCCTTCACAATATTATTGGTGACATACAAAGTGGCGTACAAATGCGTGCAACATCATCCAATTTTTGTCTTTACTCAAGTTTCTTTAGTTCCTTAGAGTCGAAAAAGGTTTCTAAAGCTCTTTGTGATCCTGACTGGATATTTGCGATGCAAGATGAGCTACTACAGTTCGAAAGGAATAAGGTATGGCGGCTAATCCCAAGACCAAAAGACAAATCAGTGATAAGCACAAAGTGGGTCTTTAGAAATAAGAAAGATGAGACTGGAGTTGTCGTACGAAACAAAGCTCGCCTTGTTGCAAAGGGATACTGTCAACAGGAGGGAATAGACTACCATGAAACATTTGCTCCTGTTGCATGGATTGAGGCCATCAGAATCTTTTTATCTTATGCAGCACATAAGAATTTCACCGTCTATCAAATGGACGTGAAATCTGCTTTTCTCAATGGTATACTGCATGAGGAGGTTTATGTAGCACAACCTGAATGATTTGTTGATCCACAACACCCAGATCATGTCTATGTTCTAGACAAAGCGTTGTATGGATTAAATCAGACACCACAAGCTTGGTATGACACTCTCACACAATTCTTACTTGCCTCGGGCTTTAAAAAAGGTACAATCGATACTATTTTTTTCCTTAATAAGCAAGGTGAGGACTTAATCTTAATACAGATTTATGTAGACAACATAATATTCGGGTCTACCAATCCTAAATTCTGTAAAAACTTTTCAAAAATTATGGTTTGAAATGTCAATGATAGGTGAGCTGAATTTTTTCCTTGGTCTTCAAGTGAAATAGTCCCCAGACGGTAGTTTTATCAACCAGTCGAAATACATTCGGGACATTTTGAAAAAGTTTAATATGACTGAGAGTTCTGTAATGAAAATGCCCATGGCTTCTGACACGCTTTTGGATGTAGATTTAACCAGTAAATCTGTCGATCAGAAAATGTATCGTAGCATGATCGGATCATTACTGTATCTCACAGCAAGTAGAACTGATATCATGTTTGCTAAATGTTTTTGTGCGATATATCAGGCTAACCCGACGGAATCTCACCTTATAGACGTGAAAAGAATACTTAGATACTTGAAAGGCACTCCTGAGTTAGGCCTTTGGTATCCTAAGGATTCTGGTTTTGATTTAACTGCATATACTGATGCTGATCATGCAGGCTGTAAACTTGATCGGAAGAGCACCTCTGGATCGTGTCAATTTTTAGGAGATAAACTTGTAAGTTGGACATCCAAAAAGCAGAACTGCGTATGTACATCCACTGTTGAGGCATAATACGTCGCTGCTGCAAGCTGCTGTTCACAAGTCCTCTGGATGAAAACACAATTGAAGGACTTTGGATACTCTTACAAGTAAGTCCCTATCTATTGTGATTCCAAGAGTGCAATTGCAATAACTGCTAATCCCATTCAACACTCATAGACAAAGCATATTGACGTGCACTACCATTTCATTAAAGATCATGTGGAGAAAGGTGATGTTGAATTGCACTTTGTTCAAACAGACTACCAATTAGCTGATCTTTTCACTAAACCGTTAGATGAAAAGCGTTTTAACTTCTTAATCAACAAATTAGGTATGTTGAATATGTCTGATTGAATACTTATCCATGATCTGAGGGGAAATGTATCTTACTTTTGCTTACTTATCCGTGTTTTTGGGATATTCTGAATAGTTGTTGATATTCATCACATACTGACTAAGGCGGAATCATTTTTACAATGATTACCAAAATCTTTATTGTTTTGCAGGCTATTCTTTGTGACTATGGCTTCTGAATATCTCCGTTCAGAACCCGCTCTAAACGATTTTTCTTTTAAGGATGCTAATCAGATAACATCTTTCAAAGGAGTTTTTACTGTTGATTTGAGGGGGAGTTTATAAGATTTTCACTGTTATTTTTAAGGGGGAGAAAAGTTAGTCATACTTTCACTGTCATATTATTCTGATGATTTGACTTTTTACAGATACCGATGGGGAGTATCTGATGTTTTGTCAAGGTTGCTTATTAGATAATATTCATTTTAGGGGGAGTTAAGAATTCTAAACTGAAGGTATACATTTCTTATTCTTACTCTCTAACACATGTTGATAGAAGAACAACTTTCGCTTGTGAAAATTGGTTTCTTAAATGTTCAAACCACTTCGTGTTCTCAAATGTTTTATGAATTTTGAAGTGTGACTTTAAATGATTTTCATTTGGATACTTTCATGATTATCTGACCGTGTGTTTCTCAAAGATAAATACTTGTGTATTGTCTTGTCTAAATACTGTCAAGTATTCTTACACACATCGGTTCAGTACATTTTTCTTGGCTTTGTTATTACCATGTCTCAAAAAGATAAATCTTTCGATGGTAATACTCCTGTTTGCTATTCTAGATTGTTTGAAATCAGACATCATTTCTTATTAATTGTGCTTTCATTGTTAAATTGTTTATATCTTTTTCATATAAACAAATATTCGTTCTTTGATATCTTAATACATTTTTCTTCATGATATTTGATCTGATCGCATCATTATCAGATTCTCAAAACACTTCACTTGAATTCATACAATTTCATGGTTTTGAGAGATCTTAAATGTTCTAATTGCTCAAATTTCATTCTTATCTTTAATGAGCATACATTTTCTGATAATGATATCTTGTACTAAATTGTCAAGATAACTGTTGAGCAACATTCTTTTAGGACAAAATACATGGGATTCAGTGTGAGTTCTAAAACAGAACTTCCATGGATTCACGTTAACCAGTGTTTCCTACCCCGGAAGTAATCCTTAAGTGATTGAGGGGAGAGGGGTCAAAAGATTGAGAGTGGGTGTGTGCTGAGATAAAATGTGAAAGAGAGATTGGTTAGAAGCGAGCTCAAATGTTTAAAAGAAAGAGGATGAGAGATCAGAGTAAACGAATATCAAACTCTACACCAAACTTTTTGTAAGCCGGGCAGCCACATAATCTGTTGGTTCACACTTCTTCGTGACTTTCATTGACAAAGGCACTAGCCCATGCCAACTCTTGCATAAACCCCACCTACTACTCATTCTTTTCTCAATAAAAGAATGTTTCAAATTTTAAAGGGGAAGCAACACATTATCTATCTGATCTTCATTCGGATGATTCTGATATTGAAACAGAAGGAAAGTTGCCCCACCTTCGACCCTTTCTGATGCACATTAAGTCTATGTAATATCTGTTGTTGTCTCAACGGTTTACATATTTTGAGTCTGTTTAAGCTTTAAATCCTTCAATCATTGCTACACTTACACGAGCACACAAGGAATATGTTTCTTTGTCTTAACATTCATAGAAAATTCCTTTGTGGTTTTTCAATGATTGAATGGAAGCCCTAGGGGAGTAAACATCAAAAAGATCCTTTCCCATGTGTATCCGTTACACACAGTGGCTCCGTGCTACTGACAGGTATAATAACGGTTTCATATGTTGATTCAGGGTTACCACTTCTACTTTGTCTGAATTTGAAAAGATTCGGATGAATACATTTCATGAATTGACGGCAGAATATCAGATCAGACGGAGATTATATTCTCGTTCGTGGAGATTGCTCACAGTTTTCCAAAGGTGGAGAATATCTTTGTTTCTCATAAAGACTGAGCTTATATTGCTATTTCGGGGAGATAATTTCAAAGACAGAGCTGACATTGAAATGTTTTGATGATTCTGATTCTCACAATTCATCAAAAAGGGGGAGATATTTCAAGATTTCAAAGTCAGATTAATTTTAAAGCGAAAGCAAAGTCAAGTAAGAAGTGATAAAGGATGAGATTGAATAAATTTGTCAAAGCAAGTTAAAACAAAGAGATTGTTAAAGTTGATTGGAAATCCAAAGGGGGAGACTCATCTAAAGCATTATCAAAGAATGACAAAGATTTGAAGATGTCAAAGTTGTGAAAGATTATTTGTTGAAGATTTTTCTGAAGAAAGAAGACCCGAAGATAAGTGTCAAAAAAATTTTAATCTTTAATCCAAAGGGGGAGATTGTTAGTGTTTAATTGTATTTAAGATTAAAAGAGTGTCTTATTTGTAAAGTTTGTAATAGTGTGAGTGTGTACATTGTAAATGTAGGTGTGTTGACCATGTGCTAATAGGTCATATTGACCATATATATAGCAGGTCAAAGAGTTGTTTAGACAGATAACACATACGCGCATTTTGAGAGTTTACACCTTGAGAAACACACACACACACAGAGCTTACTGTAATACACACTAAATAGGTATATGGTTTTATGTAGATTGTGTGATTAATGTTAAATCAATAAAGAAGTGTTTCTAAATCAATTGTGTTTTAATTGTGAGTTAGAATCTGGGATAACATTTATAACTGATTTGGTTTATGTTATTATAAATCTTTTCTACACTTCTGTTGTTTGAACTGTTGTTAGAGGGGACTCACTAGACCTTCGGTCTAATCCTCGCTCTTTCAAAACTTAAAACCCTTTTCAGGCAGGCGTGAAGTAGGAAGTTCGGGTAAAGGGAAAGAGAAGGTGTGAGCTGGAGCCGACTTATTTTGGAAGACATCCATATTAGTTATTTCTTGCTTAAATTCTCAGTTGTGTACTAGATTTCCTTATCGCAAACCTTGAATTTTAATTGTTAACTTGGGGCCGTTTTGGCATTGATTTAGATTAATTTGTTTATGCTGATTTATGTAAAGTTTGAGTTGTTACAATTGGTATCAGAGTCATAGTTTAAGAGATTTAGGTGACCGGATGTGCGTAAACTTAAACTTTGGAGTAGGGGGACACAACTGAGAATTTAGGAAGCCTTTAAGGAAGACCTTGATCATCGAGAATCGTGACAACGATAGTGAGGAATCTCATGTAAGGTAAATTCAAAATTGCATCTGGCCAATGCCATTATGAATTTACAGGTGCATGGGTATACTCTAGTACTATTGTTGAGATAATCGAAGGGTGTAGTTTTGGGTAGTGAGTTCTATCATTGAAGTGATAGCGTTGGTCTGGCGTGCTGTGTGAGCTCGTTTATGGTTTTAAGTTTAATACCGTTTGGGATGTGTATTGTGCGGGATGTAGATATTTCGTCTTGAGGAAGAACTTATTGGGTCCAAAAAAAAGGAAGAATAACGATTGGAGGTGAGCTCTTCACTCCAAGGGAGTCTTCGATTTGGTAGTTGGTTATGTCGATCAATGGGAATCAGGAGAGTTCCAACCCAAGAATCGAAATATAGAATTGAGCCTTTGAATATGTAGTTAAGTGAAAGGTGGCAAGGGTGGTGGAGAGATGATATCTGTGTTGGCTGATAAAATAGAGTGAGGACCGGATGGAAATGAGCTATTATTGGTAAGTTTATTTGGGCCAAAGTGAGGACGCATGAATTGCGAATCAATAGTCGCGGTGGTATCTGGTAGTTGGACATATCAAGATGCTGGGAAGCGTTGGTGCCGGAGGTTGTGGCAAATGTGAGGATCCTGACTGGTTGGTCGGAAGTAGGAAGTCTGTGATAAATTTTGGTGAGTGAAAACAGTTGACCTTGTTAGAGTGAATAGCCTTCAATGTAAAATGAGTCTCATGCATTGTGTTTCGAACAAATTGCTAGAGTCCTTCAAGTAAGATATTTTGGCGTGTGTGTGCCTTGCGAGGCATTCGTTTTGAAAACGTGACGATGCGTGTAAACGTGTGTTTGTATTGAAAAAAAACAAGTTTATTGCATTGGGTGATAAATTTCGATTTTTGGTTGTAGAGAATTATTTTATTCTTTTTATAAATGAGTTAACTTTTGTTGTGGAAATCATAACAACATTTGATCGCATGGTTTTATAAGTGAGAATCGGTTAACTTGCTCAATGTATATAGTTTCGTCGTATTCCTATAATTGCATGAGTAAATTCCTTGAAAGTATTTTTCATTTGTGACAACGTCGATTTTGGTCGGACAATGTTTATTTTATTGAGAGGATTGGGTGCGAACAATCTCCGAAATCGTTGAGATGGCTATCCAAATATGGCGGTGTTGTGTTGCATGGACTCGGGCTTGCATCGTACTGTAGTCCTTGCTAAATTTTCGAACATGTCAAAAGTTTTAAATTATTGGTGTTGTCATGCATGAAGGATATGAACTCTCTACGTCGTGAGAAATGTTGCAACTAAGAATGAGAAAGGGTTTGGAGAGTGTAAGTGTGTCGTTCGAGTCATTGATGGTTAAACCATGACCGTGCTGTTTCCTTTAGGAAGGACATTGAATATCGAAGGTCTCGGTCGTTGTCGATAGGAACGTTTGTTCAGTAGTCGCCTACCCTCTTGTTCGGTAGCTTGAAATGTGGTTGGCGGCAGATAGTTATGTCTGGGTGGAATTCAAAGTCGTCAAGATACTTCTTATAACGACGTGTTGATAAGTAGTGTGGTGGGACTTTGATGAAAGATTATCAGTGTCGAGCCGGAATTCTGAAGTGGTCTGGTAATTTGACTACATAGCAGGTGAGCCTTGTGCATTCAGCGTGGGAAGATGTGGGGGACAAAGTTAGTTATGATGCGTTGGAAGAAGTAGGTTCCAGTGGAAATCCTTGTTGGTCGGAGGCATTGCCAAAGTATCACCATATGATTGTTGATGCTGAAGTCAACGACCAACAAGTCACTGTCAGAACACTGAAATTTAAGAGGTAGTTTTGGGTAATTTGTTAAGGCGTCGTTTGTTTTTGAAAAGGTCTAAAGTCTGAAGTCTTATTTTAGTTATGATTAATAAGAGGTGGTGTGTAAAAAAGTCTGAACAATTCAGACTTAAGAGCCATTAAGAGGTCATTTAAAAAAAACAACAACCCCTAAATCTTCCTGAGGAAGTAAGGAGTTGTTCGAAGAAAGGTGTACCGGGTGGGATGTTGGACCACTTGGTGTGGGCGTTTTGGAACATGGAAGATCACTAGTTTGGGCAAGGGAAACCCTCTAAGGTTTTGACAGTTCGTATAGGAGTGAAGTTTTTGACACAACTGTTGTGGTTGCACTTTGAGCATTTTTGTCTGCAAGGTAGTACGCATAATCTTATAGATTACTCAACCTTGGTTCTGGCAGATTGCGATTAGTCGCCAAGAAGCGAGAACATGTTGAGTGAATTAGATGATCACAATCTTGTGGTCAATCTAGATTTGAGGAAGGCAAAGTCGTGTGATGTCGTTATTTCAGTTATTGAAGTTATGGTTGGTATAATGAGGACAATATCTTGTACGTGTGCAAAGTGATAGTGAAGATCTTAAATGTAGAACAATGTTGTGGTAGGGTGTTGATAGTGGATAAGCTAGTGTTAATTCATGTCCAAGTAGACGTGCGAGTCGTTGAAGGGGTAAGGGCTTCTGTGAGGTTTAGTAGTGGGCTGGTGTGGTCATATTAAGTTGATCGTAGGTGGATATCTTTGTTCGAAAATTTATGGTGAGCTATTCAAAAGTGGCTTGTATATTGTTGAACACTTGAGTTGTATGGGTGTTTGGCTGGTGTTATGGTACTGCTAATTTGAGGATAAAATGTTCGAGTGACAGTGGTGGCTACCTATAAGAGGAACCATGTGTTCATAGGTTTCGAGGAGTGGTTAGGCGGGCTTGTTTTATCCAGCTAAATTATTGGTGGAAATGTCAAAGGTTTTAGTTCTCGATGCTTTGTAGTTGATATGCAGATCCGTGGGGTTGTCGAAATAGTCCTCGAGTGCGAAGGGATTCTAGCGGATAGGTCAACCCTGTATAGAGAGCGAGGAATGTGCGGTGCCTTCGAGCATTGAGTGTTGTCAAAGAAGGGCTTGGTTGAAAGTCTCGAATGAGAATTGTGGGAAATCGCTTGGCTAAGCATAGTAATACAGGTGGGCTCTCGGCACATTTGGGATTGTCGGAAAAAGTGAGAACTGAGAGTGAAAAGTTTGGTCGGCGACACAGAAATGTGGTGTATTGTTAGCTCCAAATTCATTGTATAGAAAGTATTGAAAAATAGGCTAAGTTTAGGAACCTTAGAAGACTACCGCTTAACCAAGGTACACTGCAGAAGTGCTAACCACAGAAGCTCTATCGACCATCTACCCGAGAAGTTCCCAACCTGAATATCATTCTCAGACCACAGAGCATCTGTGATCTCTCACAGAGCCTCTGTGTGGCTATGCTCTGGAGATGGAAGACTTGAAGAATTCAGGATACAATGGACAAGACAATATCACATGTAGATCACGTGACCCTATTGTACAAAGATCTTCAAGATCAATAGTACATCCCCACGATGATTTTACTTACCAGGTGGCATTCCTTATATGGAATGCCAGCCTTTGTCTTGTACTATTGTGTGCTCCCCCTTGTATATGAAGGGATCACCTCTTGTAGAATTACCAAGCAAGCACATACAAACCTTCACACCTTGATTGAGCAGTACTATCTTGGAGAGCATATTTGCACACAGTTGTGCGTGTTCTTGGTGTATTATTCAAGTTTAATGAAGCAGATCCTTCAGTGACTAACTCATATTTGTCTATTGATCTCTTTGTTACTTGCGTGTGTGTTTACTACCAAACAAACCATCTTACTACATACAAATCGCTTCCGCACTCATAATATTATGTTTTGTGTAGTTTGTATTGGTTAATCAATTGTTAGAACACCATAATGGGATTAACAATTGGTATCTGAGCAGACTTTGATCATTAATATCAAAGGATCTTGTTCTATCAATGATTCCTTCGTGTTTGGTAGTAGTTTGAACTTTTTCTAAGCTTCGTGTTTCATTCAAAAGGAACGGTCCTTGTTTCTCTGATTTTTAGTCAACAAGTTTGATTTAGATTCAGTAATAGGTCTGTTTTTCATCTTATAACAGTTCAAAGCTTGCTAGTTGTGCTGATACACTTCCTTTTATCATATTCTCACTATTAAGCTCTATTTCTTCCTAGTTCATCTGTTATCTTCATACTCTGTTTCACACACCATTTTCATTGCACTAAAAATGGCAAATTCAGTAACATTTTTTAGTGCTGGATCCCAATCTAAACCACCTACTCTACTCAGGGATGAATATCCCTAGTGGAAAATTAGGATGGTTGTTAGAGCACAAATTTGTTGGATTCAAGATCATAGAGATTAAAGGTCAAAATACAACAAGTCAAAGTTAATTGATTGTAATTGGAAACTTGAAACAGGGACACACAATTGGTATCAGAGCTATATCCAAATTGAAATCAATCAAGAAACGAGTCGACACTGTGTTCTTCAAGTGTGAATCATTTTTTTGAATTTTAGTGTGATTTTCGAGTTGTATTTGATCAGGTTATGTTTGTTTAGTATTTTCGATCGAGTCTGTATAGTTTGATTTGTCAATTGCACTGTAATTTTTCTTGAATGTCTCGAAATATGTCGAGTTAGAGTTCACGAGTTTTTCGAGCACTGTATTGGATTGATTTGTATCTTTAAATGTTTGTTGTTGAAATTCTTTGATAGAATTTTGTTCTAGATATATAAGTGTTCAATATGTCAAAGTCTCAAATCGAAATTTGAGATCTAGGTAGGTTTTTGATCGATTCAGAAACATTTTTCGAATAAGATCTGAAGAACTCGCAAGAATCGTGAAGAACTCGCAAGATTTCTCAAGAACTCGCAAAGCTCTAAGTTTTCGCAGTAGCTTCAGAATTCGTATTGTGTTTTCTGAAAACTTCTAAGGAGATGTCTGTATTACGAAAAGTCGAGAATTCATAATTGAGTCTGTTGCGAATTACGTAGAATTCGCAGAGGATTATTTTCGAAAAGTTTTAAGTTCAAAATTCGTAATTGTGTCTATTGCGAATTGTTCAGAATTCGCATTAGTGAGTGTTGAGAATTCTAAGGATTCGCATTACTCTGTGTTACGAATTGCTCAGAATTCGCAGGATTTCAAGAATTTTTTTTCTCAAGTACAGAATTCGTAACTAGAATTCGCTTTAGACTTGTCTACGAATTCTTTGGAATTCGCAGAAGAGTAGTCTACGAATTCTTCGTGTTTTACTATTTTTTTTTAAATCTTCTAAGTGTAGGATTCGTAAGCCTCTGACTTGTGAATTCTATTCTATTTTCTTGTCTTGCGAATTCTGTTTGTTCTTTTAAGCTTGCGAATTCTAAATTCAATCTTGCGAATTCCCTATGTTTTATGTGTTCATTGTGAATTCTTTGTACTCCTAGTGTATTCTGCGAATTCTTGACTTAGTGATTTTTAGAAATTCCTTTGTTTAGTTCATTTCAGTGTTTTTCAATATTCTTGAGATTTCTATTGGACTAACGGTCAATTTCAAGTTTCTTATTGCATATTTTTCAAACAGGATGACATCACGAGAAGCTCTCGCTATTGGAACAGACACAAAGCCACCAGTACTCTTCAAGGGAGAGTATGAGCAGTGGAAAGATCGATTTTTGGATTTCATTGACAGAAATGAATTAAGAGATTATATCAGAAAGTCTTTGACTGAAGGTGTTATGGAAATTCCAATGAAGACTCATACAGTTGGAAACTTGAAACAGGGACACACAATTGGTATCAGAGCATATTTTCTAAACACAACAGTTTAGGACTCGTACTTCAACGATGAAAAAGAGATGCTACTCCCGGGCTGATAAGAGATTGTACTCAAATACTCAAAAGAGGAAATCAACCTTCAAGGGGGAGTACATATGTTTCTGGAAATATGTATTCGAAAGATATGACGAACTACACTTCAAAGGGAGTTGTAGATCTCTATCATGTGTTTTTTTATACTAACAAATTTCAGATGCATATTTTCAGGGGGAGTAAAGAATTATGATTTCTGATTACTTCAGATCAGAACTCGTACTTTAATTATTTTACTGCTTTATGTCTTTTAATTTTTGTGAATAAAGTTGCTTTGACATGACTTTGAGACTTGTGCAGTTTGAGAGAAGCTGACAAGATCATATCTTTATGACTTCAGCCGACTTCATGAGATTTAAGACGACGCAAAAAGGTTTATTTCTACTCTTAATCTCATATGTATCTGAAAGAAGGACAACTTTCAGATATAGAAAACATGATTTTCTTAAATGTTCAAACCACTTCCCGATTCTTAAACATATTTTACAGTTTGGAAGTATGATTTTAAATGTTTTCATTTTATTTTGTGCTTAAATGCTTATAAACCGTGTGTTTCCAAAGATAAATACTTGTGTATTGTCTTTTCCATATACTCTCAAGTATTCACACACACCGGTTTGAATTTTTTGTTGAAATTGTTCTTACCATGTCTCTAAATTGTAACCAATTTTTTCGATGGTAAGACACCCCGCTTGTTATTCATAATTTGAGCGTGATTTCATTTCTGAACGTCATTTCAAGAATGTCTATATTTTGTTTCATATAGACAATATCCATTATTTTTGACCATAAACTTTCATTGATATATCATATCACTTGATTCTGATCATTTCATACAATGTCAGATTTTCAAACAAGTCTCTTTTATTCATTTCTATTCATTCAATTTACTTGTTTGAAAATACTTCACTGTTTCAAATGCTCAAATTGTCATGATTACATCTATGAGCATACACATATCTGACCCATGTTTTTCATGTCTTAAATGTTCAAGTTAAACTATCTTGAGCAACACATGCTTTATAGGACAATACGGGTTCTTTGTGCTAGGACTTAAATGAAAACTTCTAATGATTCATGTTAACCAGTGTTTCCTACCCAAGAAGTTAATTCATAGTGATTGAGTGTGAGGAGTCAAAAGAAATGAGTGTGGGTTGTGTGACGAGGTAAAATGTAAAAGAGAGTTTGGTTAGATGTGCGTTTAATGATAAAAAGAAAGAGGGTGTGAGATCAGAGTAAAAGAATATCAAACTCTGCACCAACTACTTTCTCAGCCGGGCAACCACATTACTAATGTTTCACATTTTTTTTCGTGAACATTATTGAAACAGGCAAATAGCCCATGCCAACTCTTGATTATAACCCCACCAGCCACTCATTTTCTTCTCAAAATAGAAATTGTTTCATATTTTCTGGGGACGCAGCATATAATCTATCAGGTTTTCATTTGGAAAATCTGGATATTGAACAAGAAGGAAGTCTGCCCCACATTCGCACTTCAATCATACACATTGAGTCTGTGTTTATCTACTGTTGTCTCAGTGGTTTACACAATGTTGAGCCTTTATAAGCAATCATCTTGTGTTTAATTCTTTCTATCACTTGCATGAACACACAAGGAAATTTGTTTTTCTTGTCATAATGTTCATAGAAATTGCCTTTGTGGTGTTTTGATGATTGGATGGAAGCCCTGGGGGAGTGCACATAACAAAAGCTCCTTTCAAATGTGTATTCGTTACACACAGTGACTTAGTGTTACTGACAGGCATTTTAATTTATTCATTTGTTGATTTAGGTGTTACATTTCTAATTTGTCTGGATTTGAAAAGATCTAGATACATACTTTGCTCGAATTGGCAACGAATCAGAGGCTTAGTTTGAAAGATCAGTGGTCATAACAGAATTTCAAAGACATTTCTTAGAGAAAGTTTTGATGATATTGATGCTCTAATCATCAAAAAAGGGGGAGAAGAGTTTAAGAAATGTTTGAATCAGAAATGTTAAAGCTGGGAGAAAAATGTTCAAGAATTGATTGTTAAAGAAAGATTGTTGTTCAAAGCTGAAAGAGGTTAAAGATTTCAGAATTGTTGAGGATATTACTGAAATTTTATTTGGAGATAATTTGCTGAAGCAATCAGATTTGTGTCTAAAAGAGGTTTGTTTATAATCTTGGAAGAGAATGGTGCCATTATTCTTGAAGAACAAAGTATTGAAGATTGTGCTTATCAAAGAAAGAGGAGAATGTCAATCCAAATTGAGAATGTTTCATATTGTTAAGGGGAGAATGTGGATTGATTGAGAAAACCATTTTTGTATCAAAAGGGAGATTACAAGAGAAGATAAAGGTTGATCAAAGGGGGAGTTTATTCCAATTGAGTTTACAGAGAAGATTGAATTGCTAAATCTTTTTAGTAATGATCTTGATCCAAAGGGGGAGAATGTTAGAGCACAGATTTGTTGGATTAAAGATCATAGAGATTGAAGATCAAAATACAACAAGTCAAAGCTGGAAAGTCAACTCTCAGTGAAAGTCAAAGTCTTTTGTTAATAAAGTCAAAGTTAATTGATTTGTGATTGGAAACTTGAAACAGGGACACACAATGGTCCACTTTCTTGAAGGTGTGGATCCAGGTTTGGTCAAATTTCTTCACAATCCTCTATATATTCCCATGACCACTGTTCCTAGAGTACCTGCAACTGCTACTACTCCAGAGGTACCTGAATACCAAAAACCTAAGCCCATAATTGAGTGGAGTGAGCAAGAGAAGGAGTTGAATGATCTTGCCAAAAAAGGCCAAAAGATTGCTTATCATGGCCATTCCTAATGATATTTTCCAATCATTAGATTCTTGTGAAACATCAAAGGATTTGTGGCAAGAGCTTGAAAAACATCTTGAAGGTGGAGCCAAGACTCAAAAGAACAACAGAGCCTTATGCATTAATGAGTACTATGCCTTCAAAGCCTTATGCATAAATCTGTTGGATACAAGATCAAGAAGACTGAAGGTCAAAGTTCAAGAAAGTCAAAGTTGAGAAAGTCAACTCTTATTAAAGTCAAAGTCTATTTGTAATAAAAAGTCAATGTATTGTATTTGTATTTGTTTTTCCATGTATTTTAGATGTAGGTATAAATACCTTTTATTTTCTATTTTCAAAAGAAGGAAACTTATTTTTTTTGAGAAATACGATTGAGAGAAAATCTGTAGAGAGAGAAAGAGAGAGTTCTAGAGAGAGAAAGTTGTATTTGAATTGAGAATTGAATTCAAAACAGGTAATTGAGTTGAATTGTTTATTTTGATTAATTGTTTGTGATTGGAAACTAGAATCTGGAACATACAATTGGTATCAGAGCAGATCCAAATTGAAATCAGATCAAGAAATTCAAGAAAGTTTGGTTCGACACTGTGTTCTTGAGCAGAGAATCAAATTTTGTGTTTTAGTGAGAATTAGATGTTGAAATTGATCAGGTTATGATCGTAGAGTGTATTTGATCGAGTCTATGTACTTTAATTTCAGAATTGCACTGTAATAGACTTGTAATTTTGGATTTTGTCGATGTTTTTGTTCACGAGTTAATATGCACTGTAAATCGAATCAAAATGTATCGTTTTGTGTTTTTATTTGAAAATTTTGCATTGTATTCTGTTCTAAAGTTGTTTTTGAGAAGTTCTGCAAAGTTTTGACTCAATTGAAGAAGATTTGAGTCGAATTTCGGTGAAAAAGTGAAGAACATGCACGGATTTTTGAAGAACGCGCTAGATCTGCAAAACGCACAAGTTTTTCGTTAGAACGCGCAAGCTGAAGAATATCAGTTTTGGTCAAAACGTGCAAGGCGTTGTTAGAGAGTTCTAGAAACTCGCTAATCGAAGTCAGAGAGTTTTTGAAAATTGGGAAATTTTTCTAAGGACCAGAACGCGCAAGTAGACACTTGCGAGTTCTACAAACGCGCTAATCGAAGGGTGCGAGTTTGAGCCGGAATAGTGATCTGCGAGTTTGGTCGATCTGCGAGTTTGGTTGATCTGCGAGTTTGGTCAAAACGCGCTAGTAGCTACTTGCGAGTTTCACAAACTCGCACGCCTCAGTTTGCGAGTTTCAGTGTGAATAGTGATCTGCGTGTTTCAGGCATTAGCGAGTTTCATCGAGAACAATATCTTGTGAGTTTCAACTACTAGCGAGTTTCAACAACTAGCGAGTTTACTAAAACACGCAAGCCTTTGCGTGCGAGTTTCACAAACACGCAAGTTGAAGCCTGCAAGTTTTTCTGTGAATAGTTGTTTGCGAGTTTCAGCGCCTGCGAGTTTTAAGCCTTTGTTAGTGATCTGCGAGATTTCATACTTAGAATATTTTCTGGGAAATTTTCAAAACTGTAATATGGCCTTTTTTAGCGGGACCCCCGTGCTAAGTCTGTGGAGGGGGACAAAATTCTGATTGTGATCAAAATTTCTGAATTTTATTTTCAGTGTCATTTCTATATTCTTGTGATTTCATATTTGGACTAACGATCAGTTCTAGTTTCTTATTACATATTTTTTCAAAACAGGTTTTATCAAGATGACTTCTAAAGATGCACTTTCCATTGGCACTGATGTCAAGCCTCCTGTTCTGTTTAAAGGAGAGTATGAACAATGGAAGGACATATTCCTTGATTTCGTGGACCGGCACACAAATGGAGAGAATATTCTTCAGTCAATTACAGAAGGTCCTATGGCACCAATCATAGTTCAAGTACCTGCTGATGATGATTCATCTGATAGTGGACATGGTGATGAAGAAAGAGAACAAAAGACAAAACCAGTTAAAGTGGATTTATCTCAATACTCTGAAGAACAGAAAAGTTGATATAAAACAGACAAGCAAGCAAGATCTCTTCTACTTCAAAGCATTCCTAATGAGATTTATATCAAGATTGATAGCTACAAGGATGATGCTAAGAAGATGTGGGATCAATTGCAAAAGATGTTGATGGGATCCAAGGTCGGGAATCAGATGAAAGTGGCAAACTGCATCATTAGCTACGAGGAATTCAAAGCCAAAGAGAATGAGAGTTTGGAAGATACTTATGAACGGTTTACCTTGCTTCTGAGTGAACTGACGAAGAACAAAGTGACAAAGAAGCAGCTGGAAAACAATGTCAAATTCCTGAGTATCTTACGACCTGAATGGAAGAAACATACACGTAGGATGAAGCAGATGAAAGACTTGAATGACATACCTCTTCACGAAGTCTATGAGACTTTACGTCAAAATGAAGAAGAGGTTGAGGAGAAAAGAGCTGAAAAGAAGAAGGCTGAAAAGGTTCCTAATCCGATTGCTTTGGTTGTTGGAGAGAAGAAGAAAGAAAAGAAAGAAAAGGCAGAGAAGAAGAAAAGAAAGAAAGTGCTTACGAGTTCTGAGTCAGAATCTGAATTAGATGGTGATGATGGAGAAAGTCTGAAACAAGCCATGATGTTACTGACCTGTGCTTTTCAAAAGAAATTCTACAAGAAGCCGGGATCAAATTCTCAAAGGTATTCTTCATCAAGTTCAAAGAATCATGAGCACCGAGAGAGGGTAGAAGGAAAGAGATATGAAGAAAACAGATATGTTGAGAAGAAACATGATGAAAGGAAGAAGTTCGTGAATGATTACACTGTTGCCGAAAAGCCAACAAGTGATTCAGTCAAATGCTACAACTGTGGCAAGATTGGACATTTTGCAAAAGATTGTAGAAAGCCGAAAGTTCATAATTCTCAGTACTATCAGAACAGACTGCTACTGGCCAAACAGCAAGAAGCGGGCATAGCTTTAATGGCTGAGGACGAATTTTGGCTGGATCATTCAGAAGGTGAAGAGGAAGAGAAGGAAGAAACTGCTCATCTCTGTCTTATGGGAAAAGAGGTCAAATATGATGAATCAGATGATGAGACAGCTGATGAGGTATTAAACTTAACTCAAAAAGATTTCATTACCAAAATGGAAGCTATGATGGTTGAGCTTCAAGACTTACAAAGTAAATTGAAAAAGGAAAAAGAAAGAGTTGCTAAAAGAAACAATAAGATATTTGAACTCAATAAGTCGGTTATTGGGAACAATGATCTGATTGATTCTTTACGCAAGTCTGCTTTTGATTCTAAATCTCAAGTACATTGTTTTGAAAAGAAGATTTCTGATTTTGAAGTTAAAGTTTCTAAATATGAGTTTGAGAAGAAAGAATCTGCACTAACTGTTCATAAACTGCAGGTTGAGAACAAGCTTTTGAATAAGAAGGTAAATGGTCTGGAAGCCAAACTTTACGCTAGAGGCCAAACAGATCAAACTATCTTTCTTAATGCACCTAATGAAGAGGCTGATGTTAAAGAAAAATGGGGACTTGGTTTTCAAAACCCCCATTACTTAAAGAAAGCCATCAGAAAACAACCAACACTTTATAATTTTGATTTTCTTGCATGTGCTGGTAAACATACTCATTTAAAACCCAAATTTGTTACCAAATTACCAGAAGAAGTTGAGGCCAAAGAAACTAAAAATAGAAAGAATGTAAAGAAAATGCAACTACCATTTAACTATGCAAAGTTAAAGGATAGTTATATTTCAGAAACACCAAAAGTTCTTTCAAACGATTATTTTGCTAGTTATTCTGTTTCTGAGATGAAGGCAAAACCTGCAGTTGCAAAGGTTTATGTTCCTCCACTCATTCTTGAAAGTAAAATAGTTGAGTTGGAAAATGTTTTATCTGATGAAAGACTTTTGGTTGATATTCAACAAAGTGTATTTTCTACTGTATTCAAGAACACGATTTTTCAATCTACATCTACAAAGTGTTCTAAAGTTTCTAAGGCACCTCAAACTTCGTCTGATAATTTTGATGACTTATTTGAGTCTGCAAATGATTTTCTTAATTCTGATTATGGGTGCATAGACGAAATTGATATGTTTGACTTTAATGCTATTCTTCCTGATCATTCTACTTGTCTTTTAAATGAAAAGGTGTTACCAAGTGTTCTTAAAACTGTTAAATCATCAACTAACGTTGGTGAATCAGTTTCTGTAACTGTTGATTATTATTCTCAAGGTAAGAAACATAAGAAACAGCGATTACAAAAACATAAATACACTGGTACACAAAAGAAAACCCAGTCTCAGAAATTTTCTTTTTTTAATAAATCTACATCTTGTGTTTCAGATATAAGCAAGAAAAGATCGAAAGCTCAAACCGAATGGCGACCAAAACAGAAGGACAATGAGATTGTTGGATCAGTTTCTGATAATTCTTGTACTAGATCAGTTAGTAGTGATAATGATGTAATTGATCAACTTGCTTCACATAAATAAAACCTTGTAACTTCTTACAAGCAATATTCAATAAAGCAATTGATTCAATTATCTCCTATTCCTACTAAATATTATTATAATTATCGGAGAACTGATTTTGCTTATTCTCATAATTCTCCTGATTGGTATGGATCTTATCATGTTTATTCTTCGAGATCAAATATTTTTAACGGTTTTCAAAAGGACAGAGGGTCCATTTTCAAATGGATACCAGAATCTTGTGCTAATCTGTTAGGACCCGTTTTTAAATGGGTACCTAAATCTATTGTTTCCTGATTTCTCTTGCAGACCCGACATATGTGGTACTTGGACAGTGGATGTTCCAAGTATATGACTGGGCAAAAAACTTTATTGTCTAATTATACAGAGAAATTCAGTGGAAATGTCAGATTTGGAAACTATCAACTTTCACCAATCTTAGGATAAGGTGACATCATTCAAGACAACATAACAATAAGTAAGGTGAGTTATGTCGAAGCCTTGGGGCACAACTTATTTAGCATTGGTCAATTCAGCGATAAAGGGTTCGAGGTCAACTTTAAATCTAAGAGTTGCTCGGTTCGTACTGAAGACGGCACAGAACTCTTAGGTGGACATCGAAAGACAAACCTCTATACCATCAATCTGTCCAAAGTTCAGATTGACAATCAGGTATGTTTAATGACAAAAGCTTCAATGCAGCAAAGTTGGCTCTGGCACAAAAGTTTATCACACCTGAACTTTCGTTATACCTACAAGATGGTTAGTGGGAAATTGGTAAAAGGACTTCCTGAGCTGAAATACGAGAAAGAACACTTATGCGCAGCATGTGAAAAGGGTAAGATGAAGAGAGTCGCTCATAAACCGAAGCCTGAACCAAGCACTAGTTCTCCATTAGAATTGTTACATATGGATTTGTGTGGTCCAATGAGAACTCAGAGCTTGGGTGGAAAGAAATACATGTTAGTTATTGTGGACGATTACTCAAGATACACGTGGGTCAAATTTCTTCGATCAAAAGATGAGACGCCCGAAGTTCTCATTACTTTATTAAAAACGACCCAGGTGAAAATGCAGCGACAAGTCAAGTTTCTTCGAACTGACAACGGCACAGAATTCAAGAACAAGATTGTTGATGAATATCTCTAATCAGTCGGGATTTCACATCAGTATTTTGCTGCTCGTACGCCTGAACAAAATGGAGTAGTCAAAAGGCGAAATCGGACGCTAGTCGAGGCCGCTTGGACTATGCTTAGCCAATCGGACTTACCTCTATTCTTGTGGGCAGAAGCTGTGTCGACTGCATGCCATACTCAAAATTGGTCCATGATACACCGCCGTTTTCAGAAGACTCCATATGAGCTAATCAACAAAAGAACACCAACAACCAAATATTTTCACATATTTTGGTGTAAATGTTGTGTGCTAACGACAGAGAGAGTCTGAATAAATTCAGTGCTAAAGTGGACGAAGGCATCTTTATCGGTTATTCTTCAACATCTGCAGCTTATCGTGTTTATCTAAAGAAGTCAAAGACAGTTGTCGAGAGCGTCAATGTAACATTTGATGAAGAAATGGCTTCTGAACAATTCAGTTCAGAACCCGTTATCACTGGAGTATTAGCTTCTGGGCAGATCAGTCCAGAACCTGCTTCTACAGCGAATAATTCGAATAACGCTTCTACATCTATTTCACATTTATCTGATTTAGATTTGTTATTTGAATTCTTTTATGATGAGTTTCTAGGTTCTAATGTATCTAAATCTGCTGTGACTGATAGGTCTGAAGACACAAGTTGCAATCATCCAGTCACTTCAGAAGTCATAACTGAACAAGAATGCCCCGTTTAGTCAGAAGCTCACATTCCTACAATTACTCCTACAGTTGAAGATATACAAGAAACTGCTGAGCCAGAAGTAACTGTTTCAGTTGGGTGTCATACATTGTCTACTCAACATCCAGATTCTGTTGTTCCAACTGTTACTTCTGCACCTGAAACTTCAACTGTAAACCTTCCTCCTATTATTCAAACTGAAGAGTCTGATAGTGGATTTCTAGATGATGATCATGTTCAATCAGTATCTACTCCACTGCCTCATGAGCATCGCTGGACCAAAGACCATCCATTACATCAAGTAATTGGAGATCTCAACAAGCCTGTACAGACGAGGTTAGCGACTATTAATCAGTGTATGCATGACTCATTCCTTAGTAAGATTGAGCCAACATGAGTATCTGAGGCTCTTGCTGATTCGGATTGGGTATCTGCAATGCAAGAAGAGATCAATCAGTTTAAAGCCCTGAAGGTTTGGAGATTAGTTCCAAAACCAGAAGGAAAGACCGTGATAGGAACTAAATGGGTATTCAAGAATAAGAAGAATGAAGATGGTATCGTCATAAGGAACAAAGCTAGACTTGTTGCCAAAGGTTATCGGCAAGAGGAAGGCATCGACTACGATGAGACGTATGCTCCAGTAGCGCGTATAGAAGCAATCTGCATGTTTCTAGCCTACGCAGCTCATAAGAATTTCACAGTCTTTCAGATGGATGTGAAAACAGCCTTTTTGAATGGCATTCTTAAAGAGGAAGTGTACGTGTCTCAACCAGAAGGGTTCATCAATCCAGAGAAGCCAGATCACGTCTACATCTTGGACAAAGCCCTGTATGGTTTAAAACAAGCCCCTCGAGCATGGTATGACGTTTTATCTAAATTTTTGGTCAAGTTCGGTTTTTCTAAAGGTAAGGTTGATACCACTTTATTAATCAAAAAGGAAAAAAGCCGATATCATCCTTATTCAGATATATGTTGATGATATAATATTTGGTTCTACTAATCCTAAATATTTCAAAAACTTTTCTAACCTCATGGTGTCACGTTTTCAAATGAGTATGATGGGAGAGATGAATTTCTTTCTCGGATTACAAGTAAAACAATTTTCTACGGGGATTTTCATTAACCAGTCTAAGTACATTTTGGACATTCTTCGGAAGTACAAAATGGAAAATTGTAAACCTATTGGAACCCCGATGGCACCAGGTACTAAGATTAACACTGATCCTTCGGGTAAAAGTGTTGATGTTAGAACTTATAGAGGTATGATAGGGTCGTTAATGTATCTTACTTCAAGTAGTCCAGATATTATGTTTTCAACATGCTTATGTTCTAGATATCAGACTGCTCCCAAAGAATCCCATTTGGCTGCTGTCAAACGGATTTTTAGATATCTGAAGGGGACTGCAGAGCTTGGTCTGTGGTATCCTAAGGATATTGGGTTTCATCTGACTGCCTATTCAGATGCAGATCATGCAGGTTGAATGTTGGACAGAAAGAGTACTTCTGGTCACGTTCAATTTCTTGGAGACAAGCTCGTTAGCTGGGCATCAAAGAAATAATTATGCGTTTCCACATCGACTACTGAAGCAGAGTACGTAGCTGCTGGCAGTTGCTGCTCTCAAGTTCTGTGGATGCAAACACAACTACGAGACTATGGATTCAAGTATGACAAAATTCCAATCTATTGTGACTCAAAGAGTGCGATTGAAATATCTGCTATTCCTGTCCAACATACGAAAACCAAACACATTGATGTAAGGTATCATTTTATTAAAGATAATGTAGAAAAAGGAACAATTGAATTTTATTTTGTAAAAACAGATTATCAACTTGCAGATTTATTTACCAAACCCTTAGATGAAAAGAGATTTAATTTTCTTGTCTCTAAGCTTGGTATGTTAAATCTTAAGACGTAATCGGTTGTTACCTACTAAAGTTACGAATTGTTATTTTTCATCATTTTCTTTATCTGTATGTCTGAAAGATATCTACACTTTAATTGTTTGCTCATGATCTCAGGGGGAGTAAGAGAAGATTAAAGATGATCTACATTATTTTGAGGGGGAGCATAACTAATTTCTGCATTTTATTTCACTGACAAAATTTTTGTGATGCATAATTTTAGGGGGAGCTTATAAGTCAAGTCAAAAGGAGTAAGACTATGATTTCTGATTATTTTTTATTAGAACTTGTACTTTAATCGTTTTATTGCTTTATGTCATTTACATTTGAATAAATTTTGTGAATAAAATTTGCTTTAATTAGACTCTGAGACTTGTGCTGGATGAGAGAAGCTGACACGATCATATCTTTATGACTTCAGTTGACTTCATGAGATATAAGATTGCACAAAAAGGTTAAATTTATTATCTTAATCTCATATATGGTTGAAAGAAGGAAAACTTTCAATCATATGAAAACATGTTTTGAAATGTTCAAACTACTTCCCGATTCTTAAACAGATTTTATGAATTGGAAGTGTGATTTTAAATGTTTTCATTTTATTTGTGCTTAATTGATAAACAAACCGTGTGTTTCCAAAGATAAATACTTGTGTATTGTCTTTTCTATATACTTTCAAGTATTCACACACACCGGTTTGATTTTTTGTTCAACTTGTTCTTACCATGTCTCATATTGAAACATTTTTTTTCGATGGTAAGACACCCCGCTTGTACTTCAAAGAATTTTGAGCGTACTTTCTTTTCGAAATGGTCATTTCAAGAATGTCTATATTTTTTATTCATATAGACAATATCCATTATTCTTGACCATAAGCCTTAATTGTTATATCATTTCATTTCTAATCATTTTCATACAATGTCAGATTTTCAAACAAGTTTCTTGCATTCATGTTCATTCTTTTAATATACTTGTTTGAAATATCTTCACTGATTAAAATGCTCATATATTCATGATTATATTCTGAGCATTCTTACATCTGACAGTTGTATTTGAGCTTTAACTGCTGAAGCTAAACCATTTTAAGCAACAACATGCTTTATAGGAACAACATGGGTTCTTTGTGCTAGGATTTAACTGAACTTCTATGGAATCATGTAAACCAGTGATTTCTACCCAAGAAGTTAATCCTTTAGTGATTGAGTGGGAGGAGTCGAAAAGAAATGAGTGTGGGTGTGATGAGGTAAAATGTAAAAGAGAGTTTGGTTAGAAGTGAGATTAATGATTAAAAAGAAAGAGGGTGTGAGATCAGAGTAAAACAATATCAAACTCTGCACCAACTACTTTCTGAGCCGGGCAACCATATTACTAATGATTCACAATTCTTTCGTGAACATTATTGAAACAGGCAAATAGCCTATGCCAATTCTTTCTTAAACCCCACCAACCACTCATTTTCTTCTCAAAAAGAAAATGTTTCAAAATTTTCAAGGGGACGCAACACATATGCTATCTGGTTTTCATTTGGAAAATATGGATATTGAAAAAGAAGGAAGTCTGCCCCACCTTCGCATTTCAATCATGCACATTGAGTCTGTGTTTATCTACTGTTGTCTCAGTGGTTTACACAACTTTGAGCCTTATTGAAAAGCAATCATCGTGCTTAATTCTTTCTACACATGCACGAACACACAAGGAATTTGTTTGTTTGTCATAACATTCATAGAAATTGCCTTTGTGGTGTTTCGATGATTAGATGGAAGCCCTGGGGGAGTGAACATAAAAAATCTCCTTTTTATTGTGTATTCGTTACACAAGTGACTTTGTGTTACTGACAGACATTTTAACTGATTCATTTGTTGATTCAGGAGTTACATGTTCTTATTTTGTCTGGATTTGCAAAGATCTAGATAAATACTTGGTTACGGATCACAGAATCAGAAGCTCAGTTTGACAGATCAGAATGGTCAAAGACATTTCTTAGAAGACAAGTTTTGATGATATAGACGCTCAAATCATCAAAAAATGGGAGATGGTATTAAGAAATGATAAAGTTTTGAGAGATGATTTTAAAGAAATGTCCAAGTCAGAAAGTTCAAAGTAAAGATTTGAATGAAGATCAAAGAATTTCTAAAGATTTGAGGAAATTTTCTTTGAAGATGATTTGCTAAAGCAATTCGAGCTGATTCTGAAGATAATTTCTTTCCAAAGTCTGAAAGTGTCTTGTGAAAGTTTTAGGGAGATTGGTAATCGTTTGAAGACAGTTTTTGGAAAGAATACAGTCAAAGGAAAATGGGAGATTGTACTGACAGAGCTTACAAGTGAAGATTGAATTGTTAGATCTTTCAAAAGTGATCTTGAATCCAAAGGGGGAGATTGTTAGAGCATAAATCTGTTGGATACAAGATCAAGAAGACTCAAGGTCAAAGTTCAAGAAAGTCAAAGCTGAGAAAGTCAACTCTCATTAAAGTCAAAGTGTATTTGTAATAAAAAGTCAATGTATTGTATTTGTATTTGTTTTTCCTTGTATTTTAGATGTAGGTATAAATACCTTTTATTTTCTATTTTCAAAAGAAGGAAGCTTATTTTTTTGAGAAATACGATTGAGAGAAAATCTGTAGAGAGAGAAAGGGAGAGTTCTAGAGAGAGAAAGTTGTATTTGAATTGAGAATTGAATTCAAAACAGGTAATTGAATTGAATTGTTTGTTTTGATTAATTGTTTGTGATTGGAAACTAGAATCTGGAACATACAACACCTATGACCGGTTCAACTCCCTGATAAACAAATGCAAGAGGTATGGCATCCACATAACTCCTGAAGAAAACAATGTCATGTTTCTTCAGAGCCTAAACGATGAATGGTTGCACTTGACCATGTCACTCCAAGCAACCTTGGATCTAGATGTATGGTCCTTATCTGACCTCTTTAGGACTATGATTAGCCAAGAGAATTGAATATCTAGGGTCAAAACTCAAGTTGGGGGACCCCTTGCATTAGTGGGTAAAGCAACAGAGGTTCAAGAAAAAGGGAAAAAAGAAAAAGCTGGAGAGGAGAGTTTGAAGAAGAAGAAAAAGAAAGTTCTCGTTGCTGAGAGTGAAGCTGAGGAAAGCTCTGAGGAAGTTTGGTATAGAACAAAAGAGTACAACAGAAGTTTGAAGAAGAAGTCCATGTTCAAAAGAGGAAGAGATGAGAGGGATGACAGAGGAGATAGAAGAGGTTTTGGTGGGTATGAGTAGAGGAAGCTTGGTATAGAAAAGTTTGATGATCAAAGACAGCAGGAGAAGAGAGGAGACGATAGAAGGTATGTGGATCACCAGAAGGGTGTTGAGTACCCACAGAGGGGTGCTCAGAGGACTGACAACAGAGGAGGTGGGAAAACTGCGACCAACACTCCGTAGAACGAGGGCTGCTTCAAATGTGGAAAACCTGGACATTTTGCAGCCGAGTGCAGAACTAACCTCAACAGAGGCAAGCCGGTCAGAGATGCTGCCTTTTTCAAGAAAGGTAGAGTACTACACAGAGGTCACTAATGGCCGAACAAGAAAATCTCGTAATCGACGAATCCTACGACGAAAGGGATACAAACGCACTCTTCTGTGGGATGGCAGAAGTCAATTCCTCTGAGGCTGACAGTGAGGTATCCACATCTGACTCTATCTCTCATGACTCTGAAAACAAATTTTTTGAACTTCAAGAGAAATTCAATGCTTGCAAAAACACATGCTCAGAGCTCGAGAAGAAGCTTACCTTCTATGAACGAGAAGCTAGACTTCTCACTGAAGATAAGGAGAAGCTTTACCTTGAAAAGAAGTCTCTTATGACTGAGCACATTTCTGAAAAGAAATCCTTGAAAGAAAAGGTTACCTCACTTGATAAAGCTTTAAAAGAAAAGGAGCTAAGAGACAATGAGAGTGACCGTCTAAATACTATTTCATTAAAAAAATTTCCAAAAAGAAAGAGAAGTCCTTCACCAAGACTTGCTCAACAGAGACCTTTTAATAAGAAAATATCAGGACGTACAGAAGGTGCATGAAAAGGTAAATACCTAAGTCGGCATAAGAGGTATAGGGTTCACTGATACTGACCCCTATACTGGAAATAAAATAAACAAATCTTTAGCAAATATCTTCTGTCCTGGGAAATTTTTAAAACCAAGTCTTCCAAATCTAACTTCTACATTCAAGAGGCGCATAACCTCTGAAGGACCAAATCTGAGGAATCTTCTGGTGATGACAAATGTTTGGTATGAGAACAGTGACTTGTCATCATCATCCTCTGCAAAGAGGAAATCCATTCCAAGGAAATATCTGTCCAAAAACAGATACGACTCTTCAAATTTTGTCATCTAAAAACACAAACTCAAATGGCCTTTGTGTGCATGATGATTCCTGAAAAGGAGTTATCCCCTGAGGTGCTAGAGTTTGTGCCAGCCTCTGTGGAAGAAAAATTATTTAAAATATTATTGGAAAATGATTTGAAGAAAACTTATGAAAACCACTTTTTCAATCATCCTGATATGACCTTTGCCTTGCATGGAATCTTTGAGCAAGACTTGATGGAAAGCTTAAGGGGGCGTTTGCTTCGTAGAATGTAATGGAATATGGTGGAATTGGAATGTTGAATTCCTTTGACCAAATTCCATTCCCTTGTTTGCTTCAAGGTTTTCAATGTAATGGAATCTTCCAATTCCAATAAATTCCATACATAAAGGATTTGAGCATTCCATCCTAATACCCAAGTATTCTAATGGAATGGAATTTGATATTTCCATAATTCCAAAATTACCCTTTGCCCCAAATACACCCTACCCTTTTGATTATAGTCTGACATCGACATCCTCACATCCATCTGCTCTCTCTCTCTCGACTTCTCCATCAAAAACCCTGTTCTTTTGTTTACAACAATCGTCTTCTCCATGTCCGATTGAAAATCACTGATCTCAATCTGCTCTCTCTCTCTCTCTATCGAAGAAGCAATGGATTTCCTGTTAAAAACCATTGAAACATCATCGATCTTCATTAGAAACCCTATTCTTTTGCTCCATTAAAACCCTACTGATTGTATCCCTCAATCTGCTCTCTCTCTCTCTCTCTCTCACTCTCTCTCTCTTCTGTCGATTTTATGTGTGTGCAATGGATTTCCTGTCGATTTTCCAAATTCGATTTACAAAAACTTTCTAAAATCTGTCGATTTTCCAAAGTAAATACAGTCATCTCTCTCATTCTCCAGTCCCCCAAGCTCCCCAACACATCTCTCTCACGATGAGCTGGATGATTCTACGGGTTGTTCAGTTATACCTACTGCAGCTGAAGGGAAGGAGACTCATGAACAGGAAGTCGTGAATGATGAACCTGGAGAAGTGACTACAATGATTAAGACGCCAGAACTTCCTATTGGTGTAGAAACACAAGGATCAGATGATGCAGTGATTCATGAACCTGAAAAGGAAACTGAATATTCAGTTGTTCAGTCCCAAACTACTCACAAATCGACTTCTTGTAGTCTCTTGGGTGATCCTATATATATGTATCATGAACCATCATGTTTATAGCATCTGAGGATTTGAGTGCTTACATGTTTTTTTGATTCTTGAATTTATGTGTTTAGTTCATATCCATTAATCCACTGTGTTATTTCCATTTCTATGTTTAGTTCAAAATTAAAATAATAAAAAGGGTATTTTGGTCATTTATTAAAATTTCATTCCAATTCCGAAGCTACAATATGTGAACCAAACTTACATATTCCAATTCCTTTAATAGATTCCATTCCAATTCTGTCAACCAAACAGGTGGTCTAACATGACAACATTCCATTCCAATTCCTTCAAAGTCAAATTCCTTTGACATATTCCATTCCATCCAAAAACATTTTGCATACCAAACGCCCCCTAAGTATTCCTGAAGTGGTCCCTTGTACCCTCAAAAGTTTATATATTTCTGTGGACACTAATGATGGAAAACGCAAAACATGTCAAGAAAACCATGCCTCCATCCACAGAGACTTTCTGGATTCGGATTCTGAATCGGAGTTTGAGTCATCCTCTGTCGATACTGAGACTAGTCTGAGGAGCATGAAATAGTTCCCTGCACTCTAGAGGAAAGTAAGTTATCCTCTAGCATTCTTAACCAAATGATTGCTCCTAAAAGGAGATCTGTAGGGAAACCTATTTGCCCTGATTTCCTTGACATGTGCTTGCAAGCCAAGACTTCTCTTGAGCTAGAAAAATTAAACAAGGAAAAGGTTTTGTCTTCTCAAAATCATAAAACTCTAAAACCTATAAAACCTTTTCAAGAGAAACTCACATGGCAACAGAAGGGAAAATGGCTTAAAATGATCAATCTTATGCTTCTGTGACAGTGATTTCAAGGAAGAAAAACCACAGAAGGAGAGTATAATCCAAGAGCAATCCAGGAGGAAATTTTGAAAAATCTCAATCTAGGCTAGATTGGACCTTATGTAAAAAGAAACCTAATAGTCGGAAAGATTGTAATGAAAAATGCTCTGTACCCTCATTTACTGCTTTTAATGAAAAGTTCAAGAAGTTTGCTTCTGGAGTCTTGTATTGCAAATGTTTTGATCTTATGCATGTTCTTAATCAACATTTCTCCAGCCCACACTGCTTTATTTCTCACCCCAAGCCCAAGAATGCAAAATTCAAGGGTGAGAAAGGGCAAAATGGTACCTCTATGAAAGAGGGTAATGCCAAACCAAAGAGTGCTAAGGCTACTCTTAATACCCCTAAAAAAGGTGGACCCATTTGGAAATGGGTACCTAAATCTCCTTAATCTGTCTACAGAAGAAGCAGCGTGTGCCAATCTGGTACCTAGAGTCCGGGTGCTCGAGGCATATGACTGGCGACAAAGAGTTACTCACCTTGTACCAAGAAAAATTTGGAGGTGGCTCTGTGACCTTTGGAGATAACAAGAAAGGAAAAATAAAGGGCTATGGAGTCATTGCTAAGGGGGACATCGATGTGTGGAAAGTGGCTTATATGGATGGCCTTAAGCACAACTTAATAAGTGTCAGCCAACTTTGTGACAATGGATTCGATGTAATGGTTAAACGCCAATACCGCTCTCTGCTGAAAGAGGATACTTGAACAGAGCTTCTGCGAGCCAACAGAAAGGGTGATTTATATCTCATGAACTTCAAGTCAACCAACAAAGAAGAAAAGCTTTGTTTGGTATCTAGTATGAATGAGGAGGCTTGGCTCTGGCAAAACAGGTTTTGTCATTTAAATTTCCATACTCTTGACAAGCTTGTAATATTGAATTTGGTAAGTGGTATTCCAAGTATAAAGTTTGACAGAGATCATCTATGCTCTGCTTGTGAGATGGGCAAACTCAAAAGAGCTGCCCATAAGAGCAAGTCGAACATATCATGCACTAGGCCTCTGCAGATGTTGCATGTTGACCTCTGTGGTCCCATTTTTGTGCAGAGCCTAGGAGGGAAGAAGTACATTCTTGTACTAGTTGATGAGTTCTCTGGATACACTTGGGTAGAATTTTTCCGTAAGAAGTCTGACGTCCCTGTAGTACTAATCAATCTTTTAAAGAGAATACAGGTTCTTTATGGTTGCAGAGTGAAGAGGATTCGAAGTGACAATGGTACTGAGTTCAAAAACTCAACCATTGAAGCCTATCTAACTGAAGAAGGAATCTCACAGAACTGTTCGGCTGCAAGGACTCCACAACAAAATGGTGTTGTTGAACGAAAGAACAGAACACTTGTGGAGGCCGCAAGAACCATGCTCACTGCTTCAGGATTGCCAACTCCTTTTTCGGCAGAAGCCATTTCTATGGCGTGCTTCACACATAATAGATCATTAATAGTGAAGAGGCATTCCAAGAACCCCTACAGGTACTTAACCAGAGAAAGACAAACAACAAGTATTTTCATGTATTTGGCTGCAGATGTTTCGTCCTCAACGACAGAGAGAACGTTGGAAAGTTTGTTCGAAAAGCAGATGAAGCCAAATTCATTGGCTATTCATCTAACTCTAAAGCATATAGAGTCTACATGCTTAATTCAAAACATTTACTAGAAAGTATTAATGTTTCTTTTGATGACACATTTCAGGTGACTTCTGAGCAAATCAGCTAGGGACTCAAGCTTCTAGAGAAACACTCTGGTGAATCATCAAGAGCAAATGAACTTCATCACTTATTTGAAGAGATGTTCAATGATGATGGACCCTGTGAAGATGATCGTAGAGCCTCTGAACCCGAGGCCTCTGAGGACCAAACAGGTACATACCTAACTGGTTCTAGTGATACTTCACCCTCTTCCACTACTGTTGTAGGTCCAAATGTCGAGGGGGAGCACACAGAGACCAATAATAATCAAGGCTACATGCTCAATCAAAGTTAAGATCATCTTCCTACAATCTCAGAGGAGTCAACACCAGAGCAATCACAAAACTCTAACCGAGATACCACATAACTCTCTGCATCAACTCAAAGAGCTCAATCAAGTCATGTGGTAAGTACAAATGATCAACCTTCTTCGATAGAAGTTGATCAAGAAAAAGAAGTTGCTCTAGATGTGCAGCTCGAAGGTTCCAATGACCACCTACACCGAATGACCAAATGGTCAAAAAGTCACCCACAGAGCCAAATTATAGGTGACCCTTCTGACAGAGTAAAAACTCGCTCTGCTACTACCAATTTTTGTTTCTTTACAAACTTTGTTAGTATCATCGAGCCAAAGAAAATCTCTGAAGCCTTTGAAGACCCAAACTGGGTAGAAGCCATGCAAGAGGAGCTTCTGCAGATTGAAAGAAATGAAGTATGGACCCTAGTGCCTCTGCCAAAAGGCAAAACTGCAATAGGGACCAAATGGGTCTTTAGGAATAAGAAGGACGAAGATGGGGTGGTGATCAGGAACAAGGCAAGTCTGGTGGCCAAGGGATATTGCCAAGAGGAGGGGATCAACTATGAAGAAACTTTTGCCCCTACGGCAAGGCTCGAAGCAATAAGGATCTTCCTTGCCTTTGCAACCTACAGAGGTTTTAAAGTGTACCAAATGGATGTCAAGTCGGCCTTTCTGAATGGAAAAATTCAAGAAGTATATGTCCAACAACCACCAAGTTTTGAAAGCTTTAAGTACCCAAATCATGTCTACTTATTGGACAAGGCTCCGTATGGACTGAAGTAAGCCCCAGAGCCTGGTATGACAGACTTTCAAACTTCTTACTTGCAAATGGTTTCAAAAGAGGTACAACTGATACAACTTTATTTTTCAAGAAAAGAAAAGGTGAGATTCTGATTGTACAGATTTATGTAGATGACATTATTTTTGGGTCTACAAATAAATCTTACTGCAAAAAGTTTGAAACTATGATGGAGAGTGAGTTTGAGATGAGTATGTTGGGAGAACTTACATTCTTCCTAGGATTACATGTCAAGAAAACTATAGAGGGTATTTTCCTAAATCAATAAAAATATGTCTCTGACATACTTGAAAAATACAAACTCTCTGACTCCTCAGCAATAAGGACTCCAATGGCCAATGGATCTAAGCTCTATACTGATCCAGAGGGCAAATCTGTGGAGTGCAAACTCTATAGAGGTATGATTGGGTCTCTGTTATACTTAACTGCTAGTAGACCTGATATAATGTTTGCTACATGCCTCTGTGCAAGATATCAAGCTAACCCAAAAGAATATCATCTTCTTGCTGTGAAGAGGATCTTTAGATATCTAAAGGGCACTAAGAATCTTGGCCTTTGGTATCCAAAGAACTCTGGCTTTGAACTTGTAGCCTGTACAGATTCAGATTATGGAGGATGCAAGCTTGACCGAAAAAGTACCTCTGGAATTTATCAATTTCTTGGAGGTAAGTTAGTTAGTTGGACTTCTAAGAAGCAGAATTGCGTGTCAACCTCTACGGCAGAAGCTGAATATGTGGCTGCCGCTAGTTGTTGTTCACAAGTTCTATGGATGAGAACCCAACTAAGGGACTATGGTCTTGACATTGATAAAATACTCATCCTCTGTGATTCAAAGAGTGCCATTGCGATCTCTGCCAACCCTGTTCAACACTCTAAAACTAAACACATCGATATGAGGTACCACTTTCTGAAACACCATGCGGAGCAGGGCACCATTGAATGTATTTTGTGCCTACCGACTATCAACTTGCTGACTTGTTCACTAAAGCAGTAGATGAAAAAAGATTTTCATTTATTGTTGGCAAGTTGGGAATGTTAAACCTGAGTTGATCCACAGAGCCTCTGTACCTTGGCACAGAGCTTCTGTTGTACATATTTAAATTTCAGTACTTTTGTCTTTGCTTCTGTATGTATAGTTCTTTCATGCATGTACAGTTGTTTTTTAATTCATTTATAATGATCCAATGCTATGTGAATCCTTGTTCTATGTCTTGTACAAGTCTTATCAAATATGATCCAAACATAGGTCAAGGGGGAGCAGAAAGAGTTTAGCAAAGAAAACCTTGATCATTCAAGGGGGAGCAGAGAAGCCATTCTTATCGAGAGAAGTATGCAAAATCAGGTATGTTCTTCGCAACTCTTCAAGGACAAAAACACTTTTCTCGGACACCAATTTTCAAATATGTCCTAAATTTCCAACCAAAACCTGTCCAAACTTTGGGTGATCAAAACCTTTTAAAGTCTTTCCTTAATTGTAAATTTTTGGTCAAAGAGCCTCTGTGAGATGCATCAGAGCCTCTAAGTCTCTCAAAAAGACTCATCTTGACCTTTGATTTCTTTTTTGGTTGACCAACTCGATCACTTCACTAAAGTTCAATGTTTTTGGGTAAGAAAAGTGCCATTTTATGCGAGAGAACCAAACCCCTAACCTCAGAAGCTCTTTACCCACAGAGCTTTTGACGTTTTAAATACTTGTGAATTATTCAAAAGTTATGGGGTTCAGGTTATTTTTAAAAGTGACAGTCATTTAGGTATAGCAAATGCCACGTGCGTGAGATAAGTGGGAGGCATACGTACTCGATTGTGCACTGCCCTAAATGACGTGGCAAAATCTGATTGGGACGTAATTTGTAATGTCGTTTTCTAAAAACGGCTCACTACTTCATAGGTACTAATTACGGATTTCAAAAATTATTTTTTTACCGCTTATAAATTTACCCTTCTCACAATATAATACCAATTCTTTCACTTTCTTTCATTCTTTACCTGATACAAAAACTCTCGATCATTCAAAGCAAGAACCTGGAAGTATTCTATTTTTCTACTTCTTTTTCTGAAACAATGGCTTCCCACTCTGTTTCACCAAATAACTCCCAAGGATCCCAAAACTCAAACAACTCCCAACATTTAGTGGCTCAAAAGGACGATTATGGATCCGTTGGACAACAACAACCCCTCACTAGTCGAATGCTTTCATTCACTAGACACCACTACCACACCACTACCCTGAACTTGAAGCCAAATAATCACTTTGTAACCTTGAACCCAAAAGGATACCCTGCTGAAGCTGCACCCCTGATCAACATCCTGAAAAATCATTTCTTGGCCAAAGCCCTAACTATGACTAGAGATGGCATCCCTAAGTTATACGTCCAACAATTCTGGCAGGGATGTAGATACGAAAAAATCAAGGACTATGGACACTGTGATGGGATACACCACAAAACCTAGAAGTGACAAGGTTTTGGACTTGGGAATTAACAAAAGAAAAGTCTCTGAGACCTTTGACTTACCAACCAAGGAACAACTTAACTTGGTCAAATTCTCAGAAGAACCAACTAACGCAGAGATCTTGGAATTCCTTCGCTTCATTGAGTATGCCAAACCTATCACAAAAAGAACAGAGTTTAGGCGACAAAACCTTTCACCCCTGTGGAACGTGTTGTTCTCGATACTCAACAGGGCCCTGACCTGCAAAGTGGGGAGCCCAGATCAGTCTAGTGACACAATCCTGGCCATTATATGTGGCATTTACTATGATCTCCCCTTGGATTATGCCAAATTCATATTCAGGGAGATCATGAACGCCGTGATCACTAAGGAGGAAGATCAGAGGAGGACACAGAGCCCAAGACCTTGGTGTTCAATAGGTTCATCGTCGTGCTGCTTGGCGATGAAATGATTGGTGAAGGAAAATTACCCTCAGTGGGTAAAATTACTAAGATTTATGAGATGAAGTCTAATAAACCAACAACTCTGCCAACAGGATATCCGAACGCAAGACCTCTGCCAGCAAAGCTTCTGACCTACCTGGGTAGAAAATATAGGATAGAATATGTACGTGGGCAAAGGAATCCAGAACCGTGTCCTGCAACTCCCCCACGAATAGGCTTCCTAGTGGGTGAGATTGTTGTCTATTTGATAGATGAGGTAGATGAGGGTGTACAGGGAGATGTCGCTGCAGAGGAACATGTAGAGAGATTAGAAGAGAGGGTAGAGCCCGAGAGTGGGAAGGGGGGAGATCCACCCAAGGAGAAAAAGAAAAGGGCACCTAAAAAGAGGGTTGTAAAAGAAGAGGCCCCAACTGCAGAGGAGGTAGCTATAGAGGCTGATGAGCCCAAGAAAAAGAAAAAAGCCAAGAAGGCTAAAGTTGTGGTGGAATAGGTGACATAGGTTGGACCAATAATCACAGAGGTTGCCAAACGTCCCCAAAAGAAGAAGAAGGCTAAGAAGCCTCGTGCTGAAACTGCAGAGGTTGTCATGAAAGAGGTTGTAGATGCTACTGCTGAAGAGCCTTCAAAGAAGCACAAAAAGAAAAGGTTGATAAAACTGGCGGTCAAAGAAAAGTCCAAGGTCTCAACAGAAGATCAAGTTAATGAATCTAGGGAGGAACCTGCAGAGGAAGAGGAAGAGCCTCTACAGAGGAGGACAAAGAGAGTGTTGGTTTTTGAAAGCCCTGAGGTTGTGATCTCTCAAGAAGAGTGTTAGTGTATAAAAGTGTTGGAAAGTAAATAACATTTAATTGTATTTGATTTGTATTTGTAAAAGGCCTTGGGCCTATTGGGCTTAGTTGTAGATGGGCTTGGGCTTAATGTTGTAACAAGGGAGTGTAGGTGTTGGACTATAAATAGAAGTCTTAGCTTGTAATTTTTCTTAATTCCAATTAATGAAAATGTAGTCCTTAAGCACTTTCTCTCTCAAGATTAGATTTACTTTCTCTCTCTAGAAAATAAAATCCTTCTCCTATCCTAACTTGTTATACAAATATGAAATGATCCAGATCTAGGACCTAACAATTGGTATCAGAGCCTCACGAAGAAATGTTTCTCGTAACGATCGAATCTCGACATTTTCAAGCGTTTTGAGCCCGATCTAATCGTAAGTTCATCGAATTCTTAAATCCTCTTGAAGTATTGTTTTTAATCGTATTCCAGATCTATCTCAATTCGTAGAATCGCATTTCAATAATTTTTGAGATTTTTCGATATTTTCGGTATCGTTTTTCGCGTCAAATCTATCGATCCGAAAATTCGTTGCATGAATCGATTTGAATTTTCAATATCTATTCTTTATTGAATTTCGAGCGATCTACAAGTTTCGGATCTGAATTTCGTCGAAAATTGAGCGAGTTATGAGCTTTTAAAGAGAGTTCGCCGGAAAATCTAGATCTGACCGGAATCACGCCGGAATCTGAGGTTTGAGCATAGATATTGTCATATATCGTTCAAGATCTGTTCTAAATGTTTACCTCGATTGTTTGATGTATTTTTGAGCAACAAATTCGAGAAATTTTGATGTGTGAACATCACCTCGCCGGAAAAACGTTTTTGCCGGATCTGCACTATTCGCTCACCGGAAAAACGGGATTCAAGCTGTGATATTGTGAAAATTATGTTCCAGATCTGTTCTACAACATTTATATAAGTTTTTGGATCGATTTAGAGCATGAAAATCGAGAAATATGGTCTGTGATTATAAAATCTCGCCAGAAAGTTGTTGTCACCGGATTTTTACTGTTCATCGCCGGAAAATTCGAGTTTGAGCTGCAATGTTGTCTAAAAATGTTTACTTGATGATTCATGAAGCTGTTAGATGCAATAATCAAGTTAATTGATTGTGATTTCATGTATAAAAGTGAAAGAAAAAGTGAATAGTAGATGATTTCATGTGAAGATGAAGGTGGATAGTGAACTAACGGACATCCGTTAGTCTCGTTAATTTTCTAACATTTTTGGTCCAAAAGTCAGTTAAATTTGACCAAAAATTGTTTCTCAACCCCTACCGAGTGGTGCATGATTATTTGTTCCCTCTTCAAGCAACAAGTTTACGACTCTCAAGCGGAATTCTTATTCGATTCGCGGTTAACGACAAATTCCTTGTTAAACACAAAGTATGCATCGGTTCGTCATGTAAAATCCTCTTGTTGTCATTCTTGTGGGCTTAACGTAACAAGTTGGATTTCAACATTTTAAGATGCTTCGAAGTGCACTTAGTCGAGCTTATGGAGTACTTCGGATCCAGTTTTAAAATCGAAAATTCAAGAGTGAGAGCAACATTAAAGGGGGAGCCGAGCCAATCATTGTCAACTTGTGCCAAAGTTTTACAAAGGAAATCAAGGGGGAGAGAAGATTAGAGCTTGAAGATGATTTACTTTCCAAAACTTTAGGGGGAGAATGTTAGTGTATAAAGTGTTAGAAAGTAAATAACATTTAATTGTATTTGATTTGTATTTGTAAAAGGCCTTGGGCCTATTGGGCTTAGTTGTAGATGGGCTTGGGCTTAATGTTGTAACAAGGGAGTGTAGGCGTTGGACTATAAATAGAAGTCTTAGCTTGTAATTTTTCTTCATTCCAATTAATGAAAATGTAGTCCTTAAGAACTTTCTCTCTCTAGATTAGATTTACTTTCTCTCTCTAGAAAATAAAATCCTTCTCCTATCCTAACTTGTTATACAAACATGAAATGATCCAGATCTAGGACCTAACAAAGAGGAAAAGCCTCAGAGCCCTCTAAAAGTGGGTACTGATATAGCCAAAGCAGTAGTCCAACAATTAGCCTAAGAGGGCTTAGGGATTATAGATACCTCTGTGGAGGTCGAAGACTTGACTGGTCTTCCAAGTGATGAAAGGGTAGAGGATGAGAGTAAATATTCGGAGAAGGAGAAAGAGGGAGAAAAAGATGCTAAGAGCACACATCCCAAACCAAGTACCAGTGCTAGCCACATTACTACTCCTGCAGATCTAGTGCAGAGGAGTATTGAAGAAGGAGTGCACACTTCGAGCCCTAACCAGTTTAACCGGACAGAGGAAAATCCTTCTTCCTCTGTGCCACATTTAACCTGGGAAGCCCAAATTGCCCCATCTTCTCAAAAGGATGGTGGTAATGATATAAGTGTTCACTCGCCCCAGAACACGACACCACCCTTCGCAGAGGCATATGTTGTCTCTGCTCCACATATGAGCGAACCCGAAAACACTTCATAGGTGTTTGTGAGTACACTCACAGACTCTGTGGGTCTAGATCCCCCACAAAGTCCACTCATCGAAACTCTAAGGAGAGACTCTGAATCTTCTCCTAAGAGGATAGATGACAGAACCTCTATAGATGATTCCTTCAAGGAACATCGAGGATTGGAGGGAAAACCTGAAGAGCTCAACATCAAATCAAGCTCTGAAGGTCCCATAGGTTCAATGGCTCAATCTGGACCATGTGTTGGTCCAGAGGTTACCCCGAGTATGTTTGTCACGAAGGATGAGCTAAAATCCTTCGAGGACAACATGCTCAGACGGCTCGACGAGTTGAAAAGATCAATTCCAACAACTTCAACACCACCTGTAGAAATAACATCTATCGCAGAGGCTCTGCTCGAGCTGAAAAGAATATCATATCAGAATTCTACTGACATCAAAAAGTTGCTCGATGCCTCTGCCACAAATGCAACTCTGGATGATTCCATATAAAAACAAACCAGTGCAGTTCAACAAATGCAACTCTGGATGATGCCACAAATCAACGAGGCCATATAAAAACAAACCGGTGCAGTTCAACTACTTGGCCAAATTGTGATGGATGAGGCTAGAAAATTTGCAGTAAAGGTTGCAAACTCTGTGGTGGGTGATCTTACCAAGCTTAAGGAAGATATTAAGGACATGACTCGCAATGTCATGGTCCCTATGAAGACCCCATCAACCTCAAAACCGTACACCCCACCAAAAGCCAACATTCCTTTAGAGCTTGCCACGAAAGAAGAACTCTTAACTCTGGGAAAAATGCTGGTTCTACAAAGAAAAAGCTCAACCAAAAGGCGAGCCGTTTTCAATGGAGAATATTACAGAGGTTATGGGGATCAGACTGCTACACATCAAGTGTCGAAACTTCTGGTATCATCAGTACGTAGTTCGAAGAGAAGACGGGTCGAAGATGACATTCACTGATGCATATCTGAGAAACCTTCACCCATATGATCTCACAGAGCTTTTTCAGTGGACAGAGGATAGATATGAAGTGGAGGATATAGAGGATTAAGTGATCCACAGACTGCAGGTTCTAGTGTATAAAGTTGTTTTTGAGTTTAATTGCAGTTTACACATCTGCACAGTTTAATCTGATCTGTTTGTGAGTTTGTAAACATTCTACAGAGAGAAAGCAGATGGTCAACAACAAAGATTTGGATCATATCATTTTAATTCCACGTATTATAGTGGATGGAAAGGAAATAGTGCCTGAGATACCAAGAAAAGAAGCTGAACAAGATAGACTGAAAGATCATAATTCAGAGCTTCTTAAGCAAATTCAGGAGTTGAAATTTAAATTGTCAAATTTTGATAAAACTCCTGTTTGTACAAAATGTACTGATCATGCTAAATCCGATTGTGCAGGTATCATCAGTGCAAAAGAGAACGAGATAAGAGAGAAAGAGAAAGACATAAGAGAGAAAGAGAAAGAGATTAAAGAAAGAGAGAGAATCATTGTTCTAAAAGAAAAAAACAATTGTCACATGTGAAAAAGAATTAAAATTGAAAGAGAAAAATATTGGAAAACTTCAAAGCCAACTGAAGAAAACTGAACAGAAATCATCAGAGCTGAAAGATGAATCAGTTGAGCTTCAAAACAAGTTTAAGGCTTTTGAAGACAAAATATCTGCCTTGGAAATAAAAAATGCAAAATTGATAAAAAGCATCCAAGCAGATAAAGAAAAATCAGATCTGGAAAAATCTTTTACTCAACAGATATCTGAAATTTCCAAGAAAACTCTCCAAGAGAAAAAGGATTTGGAGCTGAGATGCATTAAACTTTCTAAGCAAGTGTCGGATTTTGAAAAGATAATAATAACTGAAAGAGACATTTTTGCGAAAGAAAAACAAGTTCTTGAAACCAAAATTACTGAACTTCCCAACCAGATTTCCACTTTACAAGACCTACTTGAGAAAGAAAGAAAATGTTTTAAAGAAAACAAGAGGTCTTATGAGCTTGAAAAGAAAAACGCAGAAAAGAGAAATACTGGGATTTTCAAGGATATTTCAGAGAAAACCAAGAACTTGGAAAAGGATTTTGAGCAAGAACGTTCACATTTTGAATCTGAAATATCTAAGCTCACATCCAAGTTAACTGCTCTGTCATCAGATTATCAAAAAGAATAGAAGGCCAAATCTGATTTGAAACAAAAGTTTGACACACTTTCAGATGAAAGAAACATTTTGACTAATAAGATAAATGACTTGGAAGCTGCAAACATTGAATTGTCTGATAAAGTAACAGCTGATGTGATTAGCCAATCACCTGTTGATAACTCAACAGAATCAGTATGTTCTTTCAAAACAGCTTCAAGTTCTATTCATGAAAAAAATGTTTTGAAAAATAAAAGTGTCAAATCACAAACTGTCAAATCAAATCAAATCAGATTAGACTATCAAATCTATTTTATGACAAATCTGTTGATGGTCCAGCGAACTTCTATGTCAAATGTCTTGGAAATCAATCTAAGAAAAATCAGATGGTCTGGCGAGTGAAGGATTCTTCAGAAGAGAAGAAGAAAGACAAAGCATCTGCATCCACAACCAATGCTAACAAGAACAATGTGCATCAAGGTAACTCTTTTGGTAATTCTGATATATATTACTCGACTAATCATTTGATCAGAGTTGCTCACTTGAAAGAGTTTTCTTCTTTTGATATATAGGATTTTCATTATAACTATTATTCGTCTTCGCATAATTAAATGGAAGATGAACTTTAGCTGATTTCAACCGTTTTTCCGTTTCATTGACTTCATCCTCTTTTGACAGTTTAGTCCAGAAAGTTTTAAATTCAGGGATTCTGCGAGCTAATTGCATTGAAAGATGATCATAAAGTCCTGGCACTTCAGACATCCCCTTTTGTAGACAGTGAGGATTCTTATAACCGATTCCCCATCTCTCTATTTCCTCTTTGGGTTTGTTCAGAAAAATAGTCTATTCAGTTTGACACATTTTATATAACTTCTCTTCCAAACTTTTTAATTTTCCAAGTAAAGAAAAGTTTTCTTTGGTACAAGAAGCATGCAAATTTGTAAGCTCATATAAATCTATCTCACCTTTTAGCAGTTTAGACTTAAGATCAGAATTCTCTTTAAGAATTATTGTCTTTTCCTTAGCATTGGTGTCATTATCTTTATTTAAAACCTCAATTAATACTTTCTTCTCAGCAAGTTCATTGTTAAGTTTCTGTATCAATTGGTTTTTGTCAATTATGACACCATTTTCTTGCTCAAGATTAGATTCTAACTCTTTTTGTTTTAAACTCATGGCATGCATTTTATTCATGAAATCTAAATCTGATAGATTACATACCTCTTCTTCTTCATTGTCTGAATCAGCTTCAGCATCTGATTCTATCTGGCCCATCAAGCATATGTTGATGGCTTCATCTTTCTCTTCATCCTCTTCTTCCTCATCTGAGTGATCGAGCCAGTATTCATCCTCAACCATCAATGCCTTGCCAGCCTCCTATTGCTTTGCAAGAAGCATCTTGTTTTTGTAGTAGTCGGAGTTTCTGACCTTTGATCTGCGGCAATCCTTGGCAAAGTGACCTAATTTGCCACAGTTGTAGCACGTTGGTGGTTCTGGCTGGCTTGATCCTTCAGCTTTGAACTTTCTCTCTTCCGGTTTCCTCTCCTCTAATCTCTTCCCTTTAGCTTGATACCTTCTATCTTCAGGTTTCCTCTCTTCTGTTCTCTTCCCTTCAAATCGCTTTCCTTCATACCTACTTCCTTCAACCCTTTCTTTATGAGCGTAGTTGTTCGGACCAGAAGAATATCTCTGACTATTTGAACTTGGCTTTGTGTAGAACCTTTTCTAAAAAGCACTTGTCAGCATCATCATTGCTTGCTTCAGCTGATCATTTTCATTTGTGTCAGAGTTTTCTAAAGCTTCATCTTCTTCTGATTCGTACAAAATCGTCTTGTTCTTCTTCTTCCTAACTACAAGAGCGACTGTGTCATCAACTGTCTTTCCTTTGTGCCTCTTATCTTCTAGAATTTCATCCACCTCTTCTTCATTTTGTCTGAGGGTTTCATACACCTCATGAAGTGGAATCTCATTCAGATCTTTTATCTGCTTCATCTGCCTAGCAAATCTTTTCCATTCCGGTTGAAGAATACTCAGGAATTTGACGTTTAGCTAAATTTGAGATTTGTGGACTTTGTTCTTGCTAAGTTCGTTCAACAAAGTTACAAACCTGTCATAGGTTTCTTCTAACGTTTCTTCCACTCTGCCTCTAAATTCTTCATAGTTATTTAGGCAGTTGGAGATTTTCAGCTGATTCCCGACCTTCGAACCCAGCATCATCTTTTCGAGCTAATCCCACATTTCTTTGCCGGAGGCCTTGTAGCTGTCAATCTTGACGTATATTTCATTTGGGATTCCTTGTAAGATGTATGACGTAGCTAATCTGTCGCCTTTGGCTCTTCTAAGGTTATCATCTTGTAGCTCATGAAACTTAAGTTCAACTTCAGTGGCACATTTCCAACTACATGATTCGTTATGACTGGTTTCATAACCCCTTCTTCAATAGATGTCCTGATGAAATCACCCAACTCATGTCTGTCAATAAAGTTCAGAAACCGATCCTTCCACTGTCCGTATCCTCCTTTGAAGAGAACTGGTGGCTTGGTGTTAGTTTCTAGTGCGAGGGCTTCTCTGGATGTTAGTTTCACTTAAGGAGCGCAAAGTGAAGTTTGCGATTGTAGTGGGAGGCGCAAAGTTGGACTTTGAGTTTCAGGCTAGATGCGCAAAGTTTGACATTGCGTGTGTTCTTCTTCTGCTTTGCGATTGTTCGTCCTGTTCTTCGAAAAATCAACTGAAACTTGTTTTCTTTGTCGATTAGCAGTACAAATCTCTACCAATATGTCTAGAAACACTTCTAGAACTGATTTTAAGCACTCGATCTCACTTAAACACACTATTTGAAGAAAATTTTTATCGCACAGTGACTTTTTGTTCTCGACAGTTTCCTCACTAAATCCACAAAATGGAACTCGAATAAAGCTTAATACTGAAATTAAATAACAACAACTCAATCTAGCATGCTAATAGATCACAACCTGATCGATTTTAACACCTAAAACACTTAAACACTCAAAATCAATTTTTCACAAGAACACAGAGTCGTTTTTCAGAAAACTTGATTTTTGATCTTAATCAGGCTCTGATACCAATTTTCGGTCCAACAATAATATATCAAATTTTATATCAACAACACATTAACGATTACCAACCTGTATTGATAAATAACAATTGTTACAAGGTTTGATCTTTGAAGCTCTCTTGTGTTCTCTCTAGATTTACACCTTTTGTGTGTGTTTTTTTGTGTTCTAATATGTGATCTGATTATTTAGAGAGAGAGATACACAACTAATCTAACTAGTGTGTTGAACACACTTTCTAAGATAATATCTAGATATTAGATCTAGATATTATTTATAATATAACTAACTAACTACTAGAAACTAACTTTATCTAACTAAGTTAACTAAATCTAATATCTATTAGAAATAGATATTTAAACTAAGTTAACTATTACAATACTATTACTTAGATATTTAAATCTAAGTAAACTAAAACAATTACATTGACATTTATTACAAACGACATAGACTTTAATATCGAGAGTCGACGTTTCGGCTTTAGCTTCAGATTGTGATCTTTAGTTTGGATGATCTTGAATCCAATGAGACTGTGTCTTAACAATCTCCCCCTTTGGATCAAGATCATTACGAAAATGATTTTAGCAATTCAGTCTTCTTGTTCAGCTCAGAAAATGCAATCTCTTTCTATAGCTCTGAAATCAACATGTCTTCAGAATACTTGCTTTTGAAGAATTTAATTTTGGACGTGATTCTTGAAACATGTGATCTTTGCCATTTCTTGTGTAGTCATTCTCCATCTTTTTGATGTTAAGTGCAACGAATTCATCACAATTAGTTGTAAGAAACGTCAATTCAAAAGATATTCATCCAGATCTTTGCAAATCCAGACAAAATAGTCGTGTAACACGTGAATCAACTAATGAATCAGTTAACATGTCTGTTAGTAACACTAAGTCACTGTGTGTAACTAATACACATTGGAAAGGAGCTGTTTGATGTTGACTCCCCCAGGGCTTCCATCTAATCATCGAAACACCACAAAGGTAATTTCTATAAACGTTATGACAAAGAAACTAATTCCTTGTGTGTTCGTGCTTGTGTTGAAAGAATTAAGCACTTGATGATTGCTTATAGGCTCAAAGTTGTGTAAACCACTGAGACAACAGTAAGTTAAACACAGACTCAATGTTCATGATTGAAGTGCGAAGGTGGGGCATACTTCCTTCTTTCCAATATCTAGATTTTCCAAATGAAAATTAGATAGCAAATGTGTTGCTTCCCCTTTGAAAATGTGAAACACTTTCCTTTTTAAGAAGAAAATGAGTAGTTGGTGAGGTTTGATCAAGAGTTGGCATGGGCTAGTTGCCTGTTTCAATAATGTTCACCAAAGAATTGTGAAACACTAGTAATGTGGCTACCCGGCTCAGAAAAAGTTGGTGCAAAGTTTTGATATTCTTTTAACTCTGTTCTCACGCGCTCTTTCTTTTAAAAACATTTAGCATAATCTAATCAAACTTTCTTTCTTTTTGTTTGATTCACTCATTTCTTTTCACTTTGCACACTCAACCACTAAGGATTTAACTTCTTGGGTAGAAATCACTGGTTAATGTGATTCCATAGAAGTTGTGTTAATTCCTAGCACAATGATTCTTGTTTTCCTATGATGCACGTGATGCTCAATTTGGTTTAACTATTTCAGTTAAAGCATAATTCATATCATTGAAAACATTTAAATTCCACTCCCAAAATATAAAATTTGTTGAAAAATCGAGAAGTGGTTTGAACATTAAAAACAATGTTTTCTATGATTGAAAGTTGTCCTTCTTTCAACCATATATGAGATGAAGATATAGAATTATACCTTTACATATGATCTTCCATCTCATGAAGCTAAGCTTTAAGTCATAAACATATGAACTTGTAAGCTTTTCTCAAAAATTCTGCAAAAATCTTATGTCAAGTCAAGGTAAAATTTATTCACTTAAATTGAAAAGACAAAAAGCAGTAAAACTTTTTAAAGTACGAGTTCTAATCATAGATAATCAAAAGTCATATTCGTACTCCCTTTTTATCTTGAAGAGCTCCCCCTAAATTCTTGCATTACAAAAAAAAATTGGCATTAAAAGGTACATGCATAATTTTATGAGCTCCCCCTCGAAGTAATATTGACCACTTGTCAATTTCTTCTCATTCTCCCCCTTGGATCATGAACAGAATGTAGAAGTGCAGATATTAATCAGAGTTAAGAATGAAGAAATGATGAAAAAGTATACAATTTAGAAAACTTTTATAGGTAACTACTGATTAGATTTTAAGATTTAACATACCAAGCTTAGAGACAAGAAAGTTGAACCTCTTTTCGTCTAAGGGTTTATTGAACAAATCGGCAAGTTGATAATCAGTTTTTACAAAGAAAAGTTCAATTGTTCCTTTTTCAACATGATCTTTAATAAAATGATACCTGACGTCTATGTGCTTTGTCTTGGTGTGTTGAACAGGATTCACTGATATGGCGAGGGCGCTCTTGGAGTCACAGTATATCGGGATTTTGTTGAAGTGGAAACCGTAGTCGCGTAATTGAGTTCGCACCCATAAGACCTGAGAACAGCAGCTAGCAGCAGCTACATATTCTGCTTCGGCCGTTGACGTTGAAACACAAAGTTGCTTCTTTGATGCCCAACTGACTAGCTTGTCACCGAGGAATTGTACATGTCCCGACGTGCTCTTCCTGTCTAACATACAACCTGCATGATCTGCATCTGTGTAGGCTGTTATTTCAAAACTAGTATCTTTAGGATACCACAGACCAAGATCTGCAGTGCCCTTTAGATACCTAAATATGCGCTTCACAGCAGACATATGGATTTCTTTAGGATTGGCCTGATATCTTGCACATAAGCATGTTGAAAACATTATATCTGGCTTACTAGAAGTAAGATACATTAAAGAACGTATCATCCCTCGATAAGTCCTAACATCAACAGCCCTTCCCAAAGGATCGCTGCCAATCTTAGTACCTGATGCCATTGGGGTACCAATCGGTTTTGAATTTTCTATTTGGAACTTCCGAAGAATATCCCTAATGTATTTTGATTGATTGATAAAAATACCCGATGAAAATTGTTTTACTTGTAAACCAAGAAACAAATTCATCTCTCCCATCAAATTCATCTGAAATCTAGACACCATAAGGTTTGCAAAATTCTTACAGTACTTCGGATTTGTAGAACTAAAGATAATATCATCTACATATATTTGAATTAAAATGATATCTTCTTTTTCCTTTTTGATAAACAAAGTGGTATCCACCGTACCTTTTGAAAACCCAGACTTGACTAGAAAAGTGGAAAGGACATCATACCAGGCTCGAGGTGCTTGTTTCAGACCGTAGAGTGCTTTGTCGAGAATGTAAACGTGATTCAGCTTCTCTTGATTGACAAAACCTTCTGGCTGAGAGACGTAGACTTCCTCCTTCAGAATTCCATTCAGGAATGCTGTTTTCACGTCCATTTGAAAGACCATGAAGTTCTTGTGGGCTGCGTAGGCTAAAAACATTCTAATTGCCTCTAATTGCGCCACAAGAGCATATGTTTCGTCATAGTCAATTCCTTCCTCTTGTTTGTATCCTTTGGCTACTAGTCTTGCCTTGTTTTGGATAACGGTACCATCTTCGTCTTTCTTTATCTTGAAAACCCATTTCGTACCTATAATGGTTTTACCTTGAGGTTTCGGTACGAGTCTCCAGACTTGAAGTGCATCGAACTGATTCAACTCTTCTTGCATTGAGATCACCCATTCTGGATCAGCAAGTGCTTCTGATACTCTTGTTGGCTCAAACTTGCTCAGAAAGGAGTCATGCATGCACATGTTCATTGATGCTGACCTAGTTTGCACCGGTTTTGATGGATCACCAATAATATGGCTTATCGGGTGCTCTTTGGTCCATTTATGTTCATGAGGCAGTGGATTATATGAATGTATGTCAATTGTATCATCTATAAATCCACTTGTACCTTCTTCAGTTTGTTCAGGAGGGTTGATGATTGCAGTTGAAGTGATAGGTTCAGAAGGCTCAGCAGGTACAGTTTGATCTGGCTCTAGATTGATCTGAATAGTATCTCCTACTGTTTCAGCTACTTCTGTCTCTTTATCATTTATCACTTCTTCAACTGTTGGAGTCGGCATTTGAATTGTAATTTCTTGTTGAATCGGGGCGTTTGATTCAATAGGAACATCTGAACTGGTTGGTTGAGTAGTCGTTAAGTCTTCTATCCTGTCAACCACAACAGATTTCTTTACATTAGATCCAAGAAATTCATCATAAAACAATTCAAATAATAAGTCTAAATCAGATAAATGATTAGTTGACGTTGATGCTTCATCTGATTTATTCTGTTGAGACACATGTTCTGGACTGAGTTGCCCAGAAGCTAGTACTCCGGTTATAACGGGTTCTGAACGTTGTTGTTCGGAAGCCATCTCTTCATCAAAGGTGACGTTGATGCTTTCAATCACTGTCTTTGACTTCTTCAGATAGAGACGATATGCAGTTGATGTCGAGGAATAACCAATGAAGATTCCTTCGTTCGCCTTAGCACTGAACTTATTTAGACTCTCCCTATCGTTTAGAATGAAACACTTACACCCAAATATATGGAAGTATTTGATTGTCGGTGTTCGGTTGTTGATTAACGCATAAGGAGTCTTCTTGAGTCTTCGATGTATCATGGAACGATTTTGTGTGTAGCACGCGGTCGAAACAGTTTCTGCCCACAAAAAGAGAGGTAAGTCAGAGTGACTTAGCATAGTACGAGCAGCCTCGACTAGCGTTCGATTTCTTCTTTCAACCACTCCATTTTGTTGAGGCATACGAGCAGCAGAGTATTGATGTGAAATCCCGACAGATTCGAGATATTCTTCAACTTTATTGTTCTTGAACTCTGTGCCATTGTCTGTTCGTAGAATCTTGACCGGTTTTTGCAGATTCACCTGGGTTGTCTTTAGGAATGTGATGAGAATATTAGGTGTCTCATCCTTTGAACGTAGAAACTTGACCCATGTGTATCGCGAGTAATCGTCCACGATCACGAGTATGTACTTCTTTCCGCCTAGACTCTGAGTTCGCATCGGACCACATAAGTCCATATGCAATAACTCTAACGGAGCGATTGTACTTGGTTCAGGCTTTGGTTTATGAGGGGCCCTCTTTATCTTGCCCTTTTCACAAGCTGCACAAAGATGTTCTCTTTCATATTTGAGCTCTAGAAGTCCTTTGACGAGCTTTCCACTGACCAGATTGTTGATGTACCTGAAGTTGAGGTGAGAGAGCCTTCGATGCCATAACCAACTTTGTTGCATCGATGCTTTCGTCATTAGAAAAACTTGCTTGTCAGTCAGGACATTTGATAAATTGATTGTGTAGAGGTCTGATTCTCGTGTACCAACCAAAAGTTCTTCGCCTTCTTCATTGCGAACTGAACATCTCTTGGCTTTGAAGTTGACCTCTAAGTCTTTGTCACAGAACTGGCCTATACTGAACAAGTTGTGTCGTAAGCCTTCAACATAGCTCACTTTCTTGATCGTGACATTGTCATGTTGTACATCACCATATCCCATGATTGGAGAAAACTGGTCGTTGCCGAATCTGACTGTTCCACAGTATTTGTCTTTAAAATTGGATAGTATCTCTTTTTGCCCTGTCATGTGCTTGCAACATCCGCTGTCCAAGAACCATGTATGACTAGTCTGTATAAGAGAAATTGCAAATTTAGATATTTATACGACAACTTTGGAATATTCACTTTGATTATCGAAGTGCGGGTCTTAAACTGGTTTGTTCAAAAGCCTATTTTGACTTTGATGTTCGGGTTTTGAACTGCATTATCCAAAAATCTATTTTGACATTGAAGAACGAGTCCTGATCTGTACATAATCAGAAGTCGAATTCTCTCTAAGCTTTGTGTGTCTGCAACACAGATTTAGCCTTAGGTACCCACTGGAATTTGGGTCCTTCTGTGTTAGAACAAAATTTTGGTACCCATTTCAAATTGGGTCCTCTTTTCTTTTGAAATGCATTTGAAGAATTTGTATGAGATGAATGCACATGGTAATTTTCAAACCAATCTCCAAGAAATAGAAACATGTTTATCATAAAAAGAAAACTTTCTAGCAGATAAAGATAACTGAAATAATTGCTTCATTGTATATTGTTTACGAGAAACAACAAGTTTTGAGTTCAAAAGAGCAATATCAGCAATTAGGACATCTTTACTAAGCGAAGTATTATTACAATTAACACTACTAAACGATAGAATGGTCTTGTAAAGCTTCCGTTTGGGTTGCCATTGAGAATTTACTTCTGGCCTTTGCTTGCTCAGATCTGAAACATGTGAAACTGGTGAGTTAGACCTTTGAGCAACAAGCGATTGCTTCTTTTTCGGATTACCAGTAGTGTTCTGTTTTTGTGAATGCTGAGATATATTCTTACCTTTAGCATTTTTAGCTTTCACAGAGACTGAAGTATCAACTTTCGTTGTTTTTGCACTGTTCATATGCATACTAGTTTTTCTCAAAGATTTCTTAACCCAAGATGAATGGTTAGGAAGTTTTGCATTAAGGTCAAATTGATTAGAACCATTATCTAAACCACCTTCAGAGTTAAAAAAATCAAATCCTTTATTTGATGAACCAAACAAATCCTCAGAGTTTGAAGTCTTTGAAGGAACAAAATTTGAAAACACGGTTGAAAAAACGTTTTGTTCAATATTTATCAAAAGTCTTTCATCTGACAAAGAATTCTCGAGTTCAGAAACTTTAAGTTCTAAAATGAGAGGAGGGACATATAGTTTACCTTGAATAGGCTTCGCCTCCATTTCCTTTTCAGAATAACTTGGAAAGAAATCACTTGAAAAAGTTTTCTTCTTTCAATATATAGGATTTTCATTATAACTATTATTCGTCTTCGCATAATTAAATGGAAGATGAACTTTAGCTGATTTCAACCGTTTTTCCGTTTCATTGGCTTCATCCTCTTTTGACAGTTTAGTCCAGAAAGTTTTAAATTCAGGGATTCTGCGAGCTAATTGCATTGAAAGATGATCATAAAGTCTTGGCACTTCAGACATTCCCTTTTGTAGACAGTGAGGATTCTTATAACCGATTCCCCATCTCTCTATTTCCTCTTTGGGTTTGTTCAGAAAAATAGTCTGTTCAGTTTGACCCATTTTATATAACTTCTCTTCCAAACTTTTTAATTTTCCAAGTAAAGAAAAGTTTTCTTTGGTACAAGAAGTATGCAAATTTGTAAGCTCATATAAATCTATCTCACCTTTTAGCAGTTTAGACTTAAGATCAGAATTCTCTTTAAGAATTATTGTCTTTTCCTTAGCGTTGGTGTAATTATCTTTATGTAAAACCTCAATTAATACTTTCTTCTCAGCAATTTCATTGCTAAGTTTCTGTGTCAATTGGTTTTTGTCAATTATGACACCATTTTCTTGCTCAAGATTAGATTCTAACTCTTTTTGTTTTAAACTCATGGCATGCATTTTATTCATGAAATCTAAATCTGATAGATTACATACCTCTTCTTCTCCATTGTCTGAATCAGGTTCAGCATCTGATTCTAACTGGCCCATCAAGCACATGTTGACGGCTTCATCTTTCTCTTCATCCTCTTCTTCCTCATCTGAGTGATCGAGCCAGTATTCATCCTCTGTTGGGAACTGAAGAAAAGCTTAAGTATGGTTAATGCTGCTGGTTCAAAGTTAATACTGCTAGAGATATTCAAGGTTAATACTGCTGAGTATTACTACTGCTAGTAGTTAATACTGCTAGTCAAAGTTAGTGTTGCTTGAACAAAGTTAGTACTGCTTAGCTAGTTAGTACTGCTAGTAGTTAGTGCTGCTTAGTAGTTAATGCTGCTAGAAGAAATTTAATGCTGCTGAAGATTAATACTGCTTATATGATGAAGATTCTCATGAAAGGATATACATGGAAGCGTAGAGATATACATGGAAGATATACTGAAGATATGTTTATTTTTTTGTAATTATCTTTTTGTTTAGTATATGTATAGAAGATACAGAATAGTTTTAGAGGCGATTAATTCTAAGATTAAGAGAGAAATCAACCTCAAGGCATAGATCCTAATTCTAGAGAAGTAGAATTTGTATTGGTGAGTCTGTTCATCAATATTGAGGTTGAGTGTGTAATCTTGTAACTTCAAAGCATTCAATACAAGTTTACAGTTTGTTTTTCATATTTTCTGTATTGATTTACTGTTTCATTGAATATCAAAGTGTTATTTCGCAAACTTCTTTGATATTGTTTCTGAGAATTAATTCTTGTTAAGAATTCGATCCTGACATCCTCAGCCATCAATGCCTTGCCAGCCTCCTGTTGCTTTGCAAGTAGCATCTGGTTTTTATAGTAGTCGGAGTTTCTGACCTTTGATCTGCGGTAGTCCTTGGCAAAGTGACCTAATTTGCCACAGTTGTAGCATGTTAGTGGTTCTGGCTGGCTTGATCCTTCAGCTTTGAACTTTCTCTCTTCCGGTTTCCTCTCCTCTAATCTCTTCCCTTCAGCTTGATACCTTCTATCTTTAGGTTTCCTCTCTTCTGTTCTCTTCCCTTCAAATCGCTTTCCTTCATACCTACTTCCTTCAACCCTTTCTTTATGAGTGTAGTTGTTCGGACCAGAAGAATATCTCTGACTATTTGAACTTGGCTTTGTATAGAACCTTTTCTAAAAAGCACTTGTCAGCATCATCATTGCTTGCTTCAGCTGATCATTTTCATTTGTGTCAGAGTTTGCTAAAGCTTCATCTTCTTCGGATTCGTACACAATCGTCTTGTTCTTCTTCTTCCTAACTACAAGAGCGACTGTGTCATCAACTGTCTTTCCTTTGTGCCTCTTATCTTCTTGAATTTCATCCACCTCTTCTTCATTTTATCTGAGGGTTTCATACACCTCATGAAGTGGAATCTCATTCAGATCTTTTATCTGCTTCATCTGCCTAGCAAATCTTTTCCATTCCGGTTGAAGAATACTCAGGAATTTGACGTTTAGCTCAATTTGAGATTTGTGGACTTTGTTCTTGCTAAGTTCGTTCAACAAAGTCACAAACCTGTTATAGGTTTCTTCTAACGTTTCTCCCACTCTGCCTCTAAATTCTTCATAGTTATTTAGGCAGTTTGAGATTTTCAGCTGATTCCCGACCTTCGAACCCAACATCATCTTTTCGAGCTGATCCCACATTTATTTGCCGGAGGCATTGTAGCTGTCAATCTTGACGTATATTTCATTTGGGATTCCTTCTAAGATGTATGATTTAGCTAATCTGTCGCCTTTGGCTCTTCTAAGGTTATCATCTTGTAGCTCATGAAACTTAAGTTCAACTTCAGTCGGCACATTTCCAACTACACGAGTCGTTATGACTGGTTTCATAACCCCTTCTTCAATAGATGTCCTGATGAAATCACCCAACTCATGTCTGTCAATGATGTTCAGAAACCGATCCTTCCACTGTTCGTATTCTCCTTTGAAGAGAACTGGTGGCTTGGTGTCAGTTCCTATTGCGAGGGCTTCTCTGGATGTCATTCTGAAGAAAATTCTAAGTGGAATAGAAGCTTTGCATTTGAGAAGGTTTGCGTTTCAAGTGGGAAGCGCAAAGTTGAGGTTTGTGGGTCTATTTGGAAGCGCAAAGTAAGGTTTGCGGGTCTAGTTGGAAGCGCAAAGTAAGGTTTGTCTTTTGAAGAGATTAACACAATGGCTTGAGGTTTGCGTTTCTGAGGTTTGCGTTTCACTTGAGGAGTGCAAAGTGAAGTTTGCGATTGTAGTGGGAGGCGTAAAGTTGGACTTTGCGTCTCAGGCTAGATGCGCAAAGTTTGACTTTGCGTGTGTTCTTCTTCTGCTTTGCGATTGTTCGTCCTGTTCTTCGAAAAATCAACTGAAACTTGTTTTCTTTGTCGATTAGCAGTACAAATCTCTACCAATATGTCTAGAAACACTTCTAGAACTGATTTTAAGCACTCGATCTCACTTAAACACACTATTTGAAGAAAAATTTTATCGCACAATGACTTTTTGTTCTCGACCGTTTCCTCACTAAATCCACAAAATGGAACTCGAATAAAGCTTAATACTGAAATTAATCAACAACAACTCAATCTAGCATGCTAATAGATCACAACCTGATCGATTTTAACACCTAAAACACTTAAACACTCAAAATCAATTTTTCACAAGAACACAGAGTCGTTTTTCAGAAAACTTGATTTTTGATCTTAATCAGGCTCTGATACCAATTGTTGGTCCAACAATAATATATCAAGTTTTATATCAACAACACATTAACGATTACCAACCTGTATTGACAAATTAACAATGGTTACATGGTTTGATCTTTGAAGCTCTCTTATGTTCTCTCTAGATTTACACCTTTTGTGTGTGTTTTTTTTTGTGTTCTAATATGTGATCTGATTATTGAGAGAGAGAGATACACAACTAATCTAACTAGTGTGTTGAACACACTTCCTAAGATAATATCTAGATATTAGATCTAGATATTATTTCTAATATAACTAACTAAATACTAGAAACTAACTTTATCTAACTAAGTTAACTAAATCTAATATCTATTAGAAATAGATATTTAAACTAAGTTAACTATTACAATAGTATCACTTAGATATTTAAATCTAAGTAAACTAAAACAATTACATTGACATTTGTTAAAAACGACATAGACTTTAATATCGAGAGTCGACGTTTCGGCTTTAGCTTCATATTGCGATCTTCAGTTTGGATGATCTTGAATCCAATGAGACTGTGTCTTAACAAAATACAATCATTGTGCTAAATTCTTTCATACACAAGCACAAACACACAGAAAATTTGTTTTTTTGTTAGAACATTCATAGATAAACCTTGTGTTTTTCAATGATTGAATGGAAGTCCTGGGGAGTCATCATCAAACCAGCTCCTTAAATTGTACATTCGTTGTACACATTAACTTTGTGTTACTGGCAGGCATTCGTAACTTTGTCATTTATTGATTCAGGGTTACCAAGTTCATTATATCTGAATTTGAAAAGATTCGGATAAATAAATTCATAAATTGCCGGTTCTGTATCAGATCAAAGGGGAAGAATGTTCTTACAAAGGGGGAGAATATTTGTAAAAGGGGGAGATTCAAAGAATCATGATTCAGTTATTCAGATCAAAGGGCGACAACTGTCAAATCATCATAAATGAGGAGATTGTTAAGTTGAATACAAAGGGGGTGATCAAAGAGAATGTTGAAATTGAAAAGTTTTGATGATCATGATGCTCACAATCATCAAAAAGGGGGAGACATCTACAAAGATCAATTTCAAATAAATTTCAAAGTTCTGAAGAATATTTTAAAGTCAAGACTTGTGAAGAATCTTCTGAAAGATCAAATCAGTTGAAAATGAATCATTCTCAAAGATTTCTGAAGACAAGTTCAAATTAGAAGATTCATGAAAGTGTTTCAAAGAAGTTAAAGAATTTCAAAGTTCAAATAATTCAAGACTTCAAATGATTCGTTTTTCAAGATTGGTTGACTTTTCAAAGCTGCAAAGTGTTAAAGACTTTTCAAGATTCTTCAACAACTTCAGAAAGAGCTTCAAAGTTCAAGACTGTAAAAGACAAAAGATTGAAGAATCAAGTGCTGAAGACGATTGTCAAATTTTTGTTAAATCTTGAATACAAAGGGGGAGATTGTTAATGTATTATTGTATCCAAGATTTAATAGGAAAAGTCAAGTCAAGATTAGTCAACAAAGTCAAAGTGTGTTTAGTCAATATAAGGTTACTTAGTCAGTAAGCTTGTTGTTTTAGTCCTTGGTATAAATACCATGTTGCTTTGTAAATCATGTAACTAGAACATTCACTGTCATATCAATATTACATTACTCTCTCTCTCTCTCTACACTCTCTCTCTAGAACTTTATATTGTCAATATCTTGATTGATTGTTTGATTGCTTGATTAAATAGGACAATTTCATGAGAACTTAACAGAACTTTTATGGATTCAAGTTAACCAGTGTTTCCTACCCAAGAAGTTAATCCTTGAGTGATCGAAGAGTGAGGAGTCATTATATGACTATGGGTGTGATGAGGTAAAATGAAAAAGAGAGTTTGGTTAGAAGTGAGCTCAATGTTTAAAAAGAAAGAGGGTGAGAGAACAGAGTAAAAGAATAACAAACTCTGCACCAACTTTTTTTGAGTCGGGCAGCAACATTGCTGGTGTTTCACAATTCTTCATGAACATCATTGAAACAGGAAACTAGCCCATGCCATATATTGATAAAAACCCCACCAACTACTCATCTTCTTCTCAAAAAGAAGATGTTTCATATTTCAAGGGGTCGCAGCACATATCTATCTGGTTTTCATTTGGAAAATCTGGATATTGAAAATTAAGGAAGTCCGCCCCACCTTCGCACTTCGATCATGCACAATTGAGTATGTGTTTAACTGTTGTTGTCTCAATGGTTTACACAACTTTAAGCCTAACAAAAGCAATCATTTGTGCTTAATTTTTTCAAACACAAGCACGGGCACACAAGAAATTCGTTTTTCTGTCAAAACGTTCATAGAATAAACTTGAGCTATTCGATGATTGAATGGAAGACCAGGGGGAGTGAACATCAAAAATCTCATTTCCAATGTGTATTCGTTACACACAGTGACTTTGTGTTACTGACAGGCACTTCTAACTGATTCATTTGTTGATTCAGGTGTTACACTTATAATTTGTCTGAATTTGCAAAGATTTGGATGAATATATTTTGGATCGATAAACAGTGAGAGGCTCTTGGAAAAGATCAGTGGTCAGATTAGATTGGTATATGACATTTCTTGTGCAAGTTTTGATGATTTCAATGCTCCAATCATCAAAAAGGAGGAGAATCGATAAAGAAATGTTTGAGTCGGAAATGAATATGGGAGAAGTTATTTGTCAAGAAATGGTTGTGAAAGAAAGTTGTTAAAGAAAAGATTACATGTATTGCTGAAGAGTGTACAAGTTTGAAGAGAGTTAATTGCAAGTTTTTGATTCAGATTGTTAAATATTGATCAGAGCTGAAAGAGCAACTTCAAAGAACTCTGAAAGCAAGGTGAATTTTACTGAATTTTTCTTTGAAGACAATTTGGTGAAGCAAATTAAACAGAATCTGAAGATAGTTTCTTTTCGATGTCTGAAAGAGGTTTTTATAACCTTTGGGAGATTGTTACTATTATTGAAGACAGACTTTGGGGAGATTACAAAAGTTTTAGAAGACAGATTTATCAAAGAAAGAGGAGATTTAATTTGACAATATTCTGACAAAGGGAGAGATTGTTCAAATGTTTATTTTTCTGAAGACTATCCTTGTTGAAAGAGTTTTACAAGGAGAAGATTGTAATTTTGTGCTCAAAGAGGGAGATTGAATTGTAAAATATTTTAGAGATGATCTTGAATCCAAAGGGGGAGATTGTTAGGGCATATATTTGTTGGATACAAGATCATGAAGACTGAAGATCAAAGTCAACCAAGTCAAAGCCAGAGTCAACTCTCAAAGCAAAGTCAAAGTCTCTTTATGTAATAAAGTCAAAGTCAAAGTCAAATGTAATTTTCTTTTATGTGTTGTAAGTGTGTGTCTTTAATAGACATATGACTAGTGTAAGTTGTTATAAGTTATAAATTAATTGTACATGGAGACAGAGTTTTAGAGAGAGAAAGTTTGAGAAAGAAAACTTCATTGTACAAATTCCAGTGATTGAAATTGAAACAGGTTAAGTATTTCATTTGTAATCATCTTGTTTGTGATTGAATTGTGAATTAGAACTTGAATTTGGGACATAATACCCGCTCATGCATTAGATCACATGCGAGAAGATGTAGTTCAGTTGGGAAGGCATCATGGCTTTCAAGATCTTTGTCAACTCTTGTCAAGAACCGTTGACCTTGGCTTCATGTCCCACTGATATTCCATCAAGTCAAGGTGTTAGAACATAAAATGTTCTAAGTTTGGAATTTTGTAAAGTCATCAGTAATTCTATTTGGGCCTTTTTAATAGCATTGGGTTTAGGCTTAAATGTAAACAAAGGTGATAAGAGTATAAATAGGTGTTGCTTTGTAGAATGTAAGTAAGATTTTCATTCAAAATGTAGCCCATACGTTTATAAGTGTTTCTAGAGAGAGAAACATTTCCTCTCTCTAGAGTTTGTGAATAATACAAACAATTCCTCCCAATTCATCTCTTGTTAATCATTCATCATTGATAAGATTGTGATCTATAGACCAAACAAGTGGTATCAGAGCCTAAATCGAAGATTAATTCATTGATATGATCAAGATTGCAATCCTATCAATGGAATAGTAATTGTTTTCGCATGAACAGTGTTTTGGAATTTTTGATTTGTTCGAATTGATGCTAATTTGGTCGAGCTTTGGAGCAAAATTGATTCAGAGGATATAGTCGAATCACAAAGAATCAATTACAAGAGTTGAGTTCATTTAGATTTGAATAATTGATTGAATTTGAGGATATTGGTTCGAAAATCAATTTTCACTGTGTATTGATCGATTTTGGATCTAGAGATGTTTTTGTTGAAAATTTTCAATTACAAAAGTGCTCAAATGTCATTTTCGAACATATGTACAAAGTCTGACCTCAGAATTCAAAGTATTGAAGAAGATTTGAAGATTTAAAAATTTGAAGATTTGAAGATTTGAAGATTTAAAAATTTGAAGATTTTTGGATTTTTGGATTTTCAGACAACAGAATTCGCAAGATCTCAAGAACTAACACGCTTTATCATTGGATACAACAATTTTGATAAGCTAGGAATTCGCAAGTAGCTTCATGCAAAAAGTCCAGAATTCGCAAGCTATTGTGCTAAGTTATATGCGAAAAGTGAAGTTTTCGCAAGCCACTTCCTGCGAAAAGTAAAGATTTTGCACAATGTTTTATACGAAAAGTGGCTTTCAGGATGAAAAGTTCAAGTATAGAATTCACAAATATGTTGCGAAATGCTTTGATGATTAAATATTTCTAACTGCAGATTTCGCATGAAAGGGTCTGCGAAAAGTTAGAATTCGCATGCAGTACCCTGCGAAAATCACAGAATTCACACAAAGGCTTATGCGAAAAGTAAGATTTTGCACGCAAGCCTATGCAAAAAATGAGGCTTTAGGCTTATGCCACTTGCGAGTTGTGATCTTTAACATTTAATGGTCTGCGAAAAGTTTGTGCATGTGGTGTGCGAAAAGTTACTGTTCAGAACCCATTTTGAGACAAGTTTGCATGTTCACGAGATTTTCCACGTAATGCATATGTGACATCAATCTTATCTTCTGTTGATCACATATTTTTAGCAACTTATCAAAATTTGACGAGTGCTCATGCCAGTCAATATTTTTAGATACTGGTGTTTGGATTTAGTCTCTGATTGGATTAGATTAGCAGCTTGAGTATCTACAATTATCAGACTGGAGTTTTTCTCTACGATTCTAGACCTTTGAGTGCTCTTAATCATTCTTCTGACCTGATCAATTAGAAGTATGAGTGGCTGCAATCATTGTTCTGGTGCTTTGGTTGTGATCTAGAATTTTGAGTGCTTATAATCATCCAGTTGATTCGTGAAGAAAGGAGTTCTGAGTTTATTCGTTCAGTGTTCTGGAAAGCAGTTAGAAAATGAGTGTCTTTCATCAGTTGTTGAACAAATATCTGATATTTTTTCTAACCCTTGCCTAGTAGTGTTTGCTACTAGTTGCTTCCTCCTATGAGCATATCAGATCAAGTTCTTAAGTTGAATTCCTATTCAACTCGCAGTTAAAGACAGATTCGTTGTTTTAAACTGAAGATGCACTGTGGTTGTCACGTCAAAATTCACACATTTCTTTCTTGTGGGCATAACGAAAGTGTTGAATTTACTAGAGATAAAAGTTGTCTTCTGTGCACTCAGTCGAGGTTATTGTGTACATCGGATATGGTATTAAAGTTGAAACTCCAAGGATAAGAGCTATTTTCAAGGGGGAGCCGGAGCTATTTTGATGTTTAAACAACGCTAAGTTTTCTAAAGAAATCAAGGGGGAGAAGAGCTGAAGATAAAGAGTGTGATTCCTTTACAAAACTTAGGGGGAGAATGTTAGAACATAAAATGTTCTAAGTTTGGAAGCTTTGTAAGGTCATCATTAATTGTATTTGGGCCATGTTAATAGCATTGGGTTTGGGCTTAATTGTAAAGAAGGGTAATAAGGGTATAAATAGGAGTTACTTTGTAGCATGCAAGTAAGATTTTCATTCAACATGTAGCCTATACGTTTGTAAGTGTTTCTAGAGAGAGAAACATTTCCTCTCTCTAGAGTTTGTGAATAATACAAACAATTCCTCCCAATTCATCTCTTGTTAATCATTCATCATTGATTAGATTGTGATCTACAGACCTAATACAAGGAATTTTATCAGCTCTTCATCAGTGGGGAAGGCTTCAAATCTAGCCTTGGTTTTTGAAGGGAAGCTGTTAGAGCACAAATATGTTGGTTTCAAGATCATAAGGATTGATGATAAAAGATGAAGAAGTCAAAGCTGGAAAAGTCAACTCTTATCAATGTCAAAGTCTTTTGTTAATAAAGTCAAAGTCAATGTAATTGTATTTTGTTTTCCTTGTAATTGCTATGAGGTATAAATACCTTTGTTATCTTTGTAATTAAGAAGAAAGGAAGTCATTGTAAGAAAGTGAGTTGATTAGAGAAGAGCTTATAGTTTCATCATTCTAGTGAGAGAGTAGTGAGAGAAAGTTGTAAGTTTGTAATCTTGATGAATGAATCAATGACATGTGATTACTAGATTCATCTTGTTTACTTGTTACTGAATTAGAACTTGAAATTAGGGAATAACAATTGGTATCAGAGCAGTTCCAAAGTGAAATCAAATCAAGAAATCAAGAAAAGTTCGTTTTTACTGTTCATGTTTACTGTTCATCGAAGTTCAAATCGATTTTTGAGTTTTTGTGCGATTTAGGAGTTGAAATCGATCAGAGTATGTTCATATAGTATAATCGATCATGTTTGTATGATTTGATTTGTCAATTGCACTGTAATTTTCCTAAATTTCGAATTTTTGTTGATATTTTTGTTCACGAGTTTAATGCACTGTAAATTGATCCAAAATGTATCTTTTTGTATTGGTTATTGAAATTCTTGCATTGTAATATGTTCTAGTATTGTAATCGATCATTTCTGCAAAGTTTCAAGCCAATTGACAAAGGTTTGATCGCAAAACAGATGGAAAAATCAATTTCTGGGTCGATATCTTGAAGAACGCGCTAGATCTCTAAAACGCGCAAGTTCATCGTCCAAACGCGCAAGTTCGTCGTGAAACGCGCAAGGTTCATCAGCTAGAACGCGCAAGTCAAAAGATAAATTTTGGTCTAAAACGCGCACGTTTCGATCTGCGAGTTCTCCAAACGCGCTCATCAAAGCTAGCGAGTTTGAAAAGGAACAGTGGTTTGCGAGTTCTTCTACGTGCGAGTTTGAAGAGGAATAGTTGAAACGCGCAAGTGAAGCTAGCGAGTTTTGTTCAAACGCGCAAACTTCGACGTGCGAGTTTTGTAAACGCGGAAGCCTCTGTTAGCGAGTTTCAGCGTGAACAGTTTTTAGCGAGTTTAGGCACTTGCGAGTTTCATCATCTGCGAGTTTGATCTGCGAGTTTGCTTGCGAGTTTGTCTACGAGTTTGCTTGCGAGTTTGTCTGCGAGTTTTCCTGAGAGTTTATCAAACGCGCAAGTCTCGATCTGCGTGTTTCACAGTGAATAGTGACTTGCGAGTTTCTATACTTAGAATATTTTTTGACAAATTTGGATTAACGATCATTTTTCAAAACTCTGAAATTTAATTTCAAAATTTTTCTTGTGATTGCATAATTTGGATTAACGATCATTTTTCAAGTTCTAATTTCTTTTTAATTGAAACAGGATGTCTTCTCAAGGAAAAATGTCATCAAAAGAAGAGATTGCTAAACTTAAAGCAGAGATTCTTCATCTTGAAGGCCGATTTGCACAAAGTTGTAAAAAGTTGAAAGATTTAAATATGAATGTTGTTGTATCTAAAAGTCATTTGGAATATTATAAGAAGAAACATGATGATCAAGTTGACAGTTATAACAAGCTTAATGAGTGGATGCATGCACATATAGATTACCTGAAGAAGACAACAGGTTCAGGTCGATATTCAGAATTTTTTGCCAAATACAAGGAACATTTTCAACAACTTGAAAAAGAAGTTATTCAAGTCTTGAAAGATGATAAATGGTCTGGAAGTTAAACTTTATAAAAGATATCAAACAGATCAAACCATTTTTCTTAAGGCTCCTAATGAAGAGGTAGATGTTAAGGAAAGATGGGGACTTGGTTTTAACAACCCCCATCATCTTAAGAAAGCTATCAGAAAACAGCCGGCACTTTATAACTATGATTTTCTTGCCTGTGCTGATAAACATATTCATTTGAAACCCAAATTTGTTACCAAATTGTCAGATGAAGATGAGGCCAAAGAAACTGAAAACAGAAAGAATAAAAAGAAAATGCAACTACCATTTAACTATGTCAAGTTAAATGATAGTTATCTTTCAGAAACACCGAAAGTTCTTTCAAAAGACTATTTTGTTAGTTATTCCGCATCTAAGATGAAGGCAAAACCTGCGATTGCAAAGGTTTATGTTCCTACATCTATTCTTGAAAGCAAAATAGTTGAACTTGAAAATGTTTTATCTGATGAAAAACTTTTGGTTGATATAGAACAAAGTGTGTTTTCTACAGTTATAAAGAACACTGTTTTTCAAGAAAAATCAACAAAGTGTTCTACAGTTTCAAAGGCACCTCAAACTTTCTCTGATAATTCTGATGACTTATTTGAGTCTGCAAATGATTCTTTTAATTCTGATAATGGGAGCATGGAAGAATCTGATATGTTTGACATTCATTCTAAACTTCCTGATCATTCTACTGGTCTTGAAAATGACAAAGTGTTACCAAGTGCTGTTAGTAATGACAAAGTTTCTGTAACTGCTGATTACTATGCTAATGGTAAGAAATATAAGAAGCAGCGATTACAGAAACAGAAATACACTGGTACACAAAAGAAACCTCAGTCACAGAAATCTATTTTTCCTAATAAATCTACATCTTCTGTTTCAGATTTAAGGAAGAAAAAGCTGAAAGCTCAATCCAAATGGAGACCAAAACAGAAGGATGCTGAGATAGCTGAATCAGTTACTGATAATTCTTGTACTAAATCTGTTAGTAGTGATTATGATGTAGTTGATCAATGTGCTTCTCATAAACAAAACCTTGTAACTTCTTACAAGTGTTATTCAATAAAGCAGTTGATTCAATTATCTCCTATTACTACTAAATTTCATCATAATTATCGGAAAACTGACTTTGCTTATTCTCATGATTCTTCTGATTATATCTGATATTTGTATATGAATTTTAACTGCTAAAGTTAAACCACTTGAGCAACTCATGCTTTATAGGACTGGGTTCTTTGTGCTAGGACTTATATGAAACTTCTATGGATTCACGTTAACCAGTGTTTCCTACCCATGAAGTTAATCCCTTAGTGATTGAGTGTGAGGAGTCAAAAGAAATGAGTGTGGGTGTGCTGAGGTAAAATGGAAAAGAGAGTTTGGTTAGTAGTGAGCTTATTGATTAAAAAGAAAGAGGGTGAGTGATCAGAGTAAAAGAATATCAAACTCTGCACCAACTACTTTCTGAGCCGGGCAGCCACATTACTGGCGTTTCATAAACTCTTTGGTGAACGTTATTGAAACAGGCAAATAGCCCATGCTAACTCTTGCTTTAACCCCACCAACCACTCATTTTCTTCTCAAAAAGAAGATGTTTCACATTTTCAAGGGGACGCAGCATATTATCTATCTGGTTTTCATTTGGAAAATCTGGATATTGAAACAGAAGGAAGTCTGCCCCACCTTCGCACTTCAATCATGCACTTAGAGTATGTGTTTATCTACTGTTCTCTCAGTGGTTTACACAATGTTGAGCCTTTTTAAAAAGCAATCATTTATGCTTTAATTCTTTCTACACTTGCACGAGCACACAAAGAATTTGTTTCTTTGTCATAACATTCATAGAAATTGCCTTTGTGGTGTTTTGATGATTGGATGGAAGCCCTGGGGGAGTGAACATCACAAAAGCTCCTTTATATTGTGTATCTGTTACACACAGTGACTTCGTGTTACTGACAGGCATTCTAACTGATTCATTTGTTGATTCAGGAGTTACATGTTCTTATTTTTGTGTGGATTTGAAAAGATCTGGATGAATACATTATTCGAATTGGCGGTGAATCAGAGGCTCTTGAACAGATCAGAATGGTCAATGACATTTCTTGGAGAGAAAGTTTTGATGATATTAATGCTCAAATCATCAAAAAGGGGGAGAAGAGTTCAAGAAATGTTTGAAAGTTTTTGAATGAAAAAGAATAGAAGTGTTGAAGATTATTTGCTGAAGCAAAGTGTGTTTTGTCTGAAAGAGGTTTGTGTACAACCTTGGGAAAGATTGTTACTATTTTTGATGATCAGATGTTGGGAAGATTGCTGAAAGTATTTGAAGATACTGTGCTTATAAGAGAAGGGGAGATTGTAAAGATTTCATACAAATAGGGGGAGTATGAAAGTTGGTTGAGAAAGTTATGTTTGTATCAAAAGGGGAGATTTTAAGAGAAGATACAGATTGATCCAAGGGGGAGTTTATTCAATCGAGCTTAATCAAAGAGAAGATCGTATTGCTAAATCTTTTAGTAATGATCTTGATCCAAAGGGGGAGATTGTTAGAGCACAAATATGTTGGATTCAAGATCATAAAGATTGATGATAAAAGATGAAGAAGTCAAAGCTGGAAAAGTCAACTCTTATCAAAGTCAAAGTCTTTTGTTAATAAAGTCAAAGTCAATGTAATTGTATTTTGTTTTCCTTGTAATTGCTATGAGGTATAAATACCTTTGTTATCTTTGTAATTAAGAAGAAAGGAAGTCATTGTAAGAAAGTGAGCTAATTAGAGAAGAGCTTATAGTTTCATCATTCTAATGAGAGAGTAGTGACAGAAAGTTGTAAGTTTGTAATCTTGATGAATGAATCAATGACATGTGATTACTAGATTCATCTTGTTTACTTGTTACTGAATTAGAACTTGAAATTAGAGAATAACAGAAGCGGAGAGTGGTGCGGATGGCAAGTGGAGTAATGACCCCTACGCCATGTTGCGTCTGGAAAGAAATGACCGTTAGTGGGTTGCCCTGCTTAGTGGTCATCTTTGCTTTTTCAGCAGTGAACCAAAACTGCTGAAGGAGAGTCTTTCATGGTGGAGGAGCGACAGTAAGGGCATAGGCCAATGGAGAGGCCTTTAGAAAAGCAGGTGCCTCAAGGAGATGAGTAGAAGGCTTGTTCTTTGGGAATTCTAGTCGGGAAAGGTGGTTGTTGCCGGAGAACTGAACTGCTGAAAGGTCAAACTTGATGTTCTTTGATTGAATCAAAGTTGTTTGAGATGCCATTGCTGAAAGAAAAGAGAAGAGTAGAAAAAGATTTTTAGAGAGAGAAAATATGGAAATATTTTCCAATTTCCTTTTTAAGAAAAAACTTGTAAAGGTGAGTTTCCAGTATTTTAGGATTGAAAAAGAAGTAACACGAATATGGTCAATTTCCTTTTTAAGAAGGAAACATGAATAGTCTTAAAGAAAACAAGTTTAAGTCTTAAAAACCAAAAGGTTTTTGAATGAAAATCATGAAAGAAATGATTTTAGAGAAAAAAAAACAGTTTTTGATAAAAAAAAATGAGTATTAAAGATCAAACACAAGTTTTTAGAAGGAATAAAGATAAGAAGTCTTGAACCTTTTTGCTTGAAGATTTGAAGAATTAAGCTTATGTTCTTTGAGTTCTTAGGATGCTTGAATGTCGATAGTAATTTTGCCTTTTGAGAGTAAAGTGCGCGTAAAAAGGTAAAAATATGAATGTCAGAGGTTTATATACTATAGAGTGAGGAGAGATAAGGAATGTTGAGCGGGAAAAGGTGTTCATCATGACACGGACACGTCCCATGAAATTGATTGGACAGAAAGTGGAACAGACGAACGTATCAGAAAAAGGTATGCCATGGATTATCTGTACAAATGACATCACACTAAAAGGTCTCTTTTCATTTTTTTTAAGAGTGTCTCTGATAGAAATTCAGGGATAACTTATTTTTGAAGAATCACTGATGAGAAATATCAATGATGAGTTTTATTTTGAAAAAGCTTTTAATCACTTGAAGAAAGTCAGTGATTGAGTTTTGAGATTTTTGAAAAAATTCTTCGTTGAATAGGATTGAGTGAGGAGAGGTTAGAAGACATACCTGACCATCAAAAATATTTTAGTCAGAGATTATAGGATGAATGTAGTAGAATTTTATGACTGGCATAATGCATGAACGCTGAAGAGTTAATCTTCAAGGTTCAGCATACCAAGCTCGTTGGTGAGAAAGTTGAATCTTGTCTCATCAAGAGGTTTGGTAAAGAGATCAGCTAGCTGATAGTCAGTTGGAATAAAATGAAGTTCTATGTTTCCATTCATCACATGATCTCTGATAAAATGATATCTGATTTCGATGTGTTTCGTCTTTGAGTGTAGCACTGGATTGTTTGCTATAACGATGGCACTAGTGCTATCGCAATAGATTGGAATCTTGGAGAGCTGAAGGAAATAGTCTAATAACTGATTTCTCATCCATAAGACCTGAGCACAACAGCTTCCAGCTACTACATACTCAGCTTCAGCTGTGGAAGTGGACACTGAGTTTTACTTTTTACTTGTCCAACTTACCAGCTTTCCAACAAGGAGCTGACAACCTCCTGTGGTGCTTTTTCTATCTAGTTTCCAACCTGCAAAATCACTATCTGAATAGCCAGTTAGATCGAACCCTAAGTCTTTGGGATACCAAAGACCTAGGTTAGGAGTTCCTTTCAGGTATCTGAAAATCCGCTTTACAGCGATCAGATGGGATTCCTTAGGTTTTGATTGATACCATGCACATAGACAAGTAGAATACATGATATCAGGTCGACTCGCTGTAAGATAATGAAGTGATCCTATCATTCATCTATAGGTAGTGACATTAATTGGTTTTCTAGAGGGATCCTTGTTTAATGTCAGCGGAGGTGCCATAGGAGTTTTCATCGATGAAGTTTGAGTAAGATCAAACTTTTTCATCATTACTTTAACATACTTAGCTTGATGAATAAGTGTACCTTTATCATATTGCTTGATCTGAAGTCTAAGGAAGTAAGTTCGCTCACCCATCATACTCATTATATATTCTTTCTTCATTCTTTCAGCGAATCGAGTACACAAAGATCGGTTAGTGTAACCAAATATAATGTCAACAACATATATTTGAACAAGAATAATATGACCTTTTATCTTTCTGAAAAATAGAGTGTTATCAATTTTACCACACTCAAATTTTTCAGAGATAAGGAAGCATGAGAGAGTGTCATACCAAGCATGAGAGGCTTGTTTTAACCCATAAAGAGTCTTATCCAACTTATAGACAAAGTGTGGGTGTTTAGGGTCAGAAAACCCTGGGGGTTGTTCAACATAGACTTCTTCAGTCAGCTTTCCATTTAGGAATGTTGATTTAACATCCATTTGATATACTATGAAGTCTTCGTGAACTTCATAGGCTAAGAATAATCGAATTGCTTCGAGCCTAGCCACAAGGGTAAAGTTTGCCTTCTTCTTGTCTGTATCCCTAAGCAACTAGCATAGCTTTGTTGCGGGTTACTGTTGGGAACTGAAGAATTTACCAAGTATGGTTAATGCTGCTCTTCATTATTAATACTGCTGGAGTTATTACTGCTAAAAGTCTTCAAAGTTAATACTGCTGAGTATTACTACTGCTAGTCAAAGTTAGTGCTGCTTGAACAAAGTTAGTGTTGCTTGAACAAAGTTAGTACTGCTTAGCTAGTTAGTACTGCTAGTGGTTAGTGCTGCTTAGTTGTTTATGCTGCTTATGATTAGTACTGCTTATGAGTTGAAGATTCGAATGGAAAGGATGATAGCTGGATAAACTGAAGATATTCAAGGAAGCTTATAGAGATAATGATGGAAGATATACTGAAGTTTTTTTTTATTGTAATTATCTTTTATACAGTATATGTATAGAATTGATAGAATAGTTTAGAATTAATTTTTCATTCTAAGTTTTAGAAAAAAATCAACCTCAAGGCTTAGATCCTAATTCTAGAGAAGTAGAATTCGTATTGGTGAGCTTGTTCATCAATATTGAGGTTGTGTGTTTAATCTTGTAACTTCAAGCATTCAATACAAGTTTATAAGTTGTTGATCATATACTGTTTTGTTTACTGTTTCATTGAATATCAAAGTGTTATTCCGCAACTTCTTTGATATTGTTTCTGAGACTTTATTCTTGTTAATAAATCGATCCTGACAAGTGGGATCAGAGCCTAACTCTCTCAGAAACATCTATTCATTCATCATGGAAACCTGGCAGAATCAAACAGTACTCTGGTCTCTAAGGTTCCAATGCTCAAACCCAACGAGTTTGACATGTGGAAGATCAGAATTAGACAATACATTCTTCTCACTGATTACTCAATGTGGGATATCATTGAGAATGGTCCTTCTGAAGCAGGAAAGATTGGACCAGATGGGAAAAGACCTCCACCAAAGACAGATGGTGAGAGGAAGATCAGACAGACAAAGATGAAGGCCTTGAGCACTCTGCTCTTGGCTATCCCCAATGAATATCAGCACCAATTTTGCAACTGCACTGATGCTCAGATTCTCTGGAACTCCCTAGAGAAAAGATTTGCTAGAACTAAAAGCATAAAAAGAAATCAAAGAGATGTTCTAAAGCAGCAGTATGAGAACTTCACTTCTTCAAAGAATGAGTCTATGACTCAAACTTTTGATAGGTTCAACAAGCTCATTGGTGAACTGGCTACTGTAGGAGTGAAGATGGAGCAAGATAACATCAACAGAAAGTTTCTCAGATCTCTTGGGGATGAATGGACTACGTACACTGTCTCATATAGGCAGAGTGACAATCTGGAAGAGAAGGAACTTGATGATCTATATAATGATCTAAGAGTCTTTGAAACTGAGGTAGAAACCAAGAAGAAGCCCACTGGTTATATTCACAATGCTGCACTTCTATCAGCATCTACTGATACTACTGCCAACCCTGAAGCAGTTAGTACTGCCAGTGGAGTGAATTTAGAAAAAGGCACTGAAACTATCTTTGAAGCCTTTTTGTCCAGTCACAGCAACAGTTCATTGATTAATGATGATCTGGATCAACTTCACCCTGATGACCTGGAGGAGATGGACATTAAATGGCAGATGGCCATGTTATCTATGATGGTGAAGAAGTTTATCAAAAGAACAGGAAGGAACAACTTCTCTCAAAGAAGAGAAGATGGAGCTGGTTTTGACAAGACAAAGGTGGAATGCTATAAGTGCCACATGAAAGGACACTTTGCTAGAGAATGCAGAAGTGGTGTTCCAAACCACAACCACCAACAAGCTCAGAATGGAGGCTACAATCAGAACAAGAATCCTGCTCAATCCCTTGTTTCTCAATAAGGAATGGGATTTGACTGGAGTGATCAATCTGAGGAAGCCATTCAGAATCAAGCTCTTATGGTAGAAGTGTCTAATCTCCCCTCTGAGGTAATTTCTAATCTTTGCACTCAATCTTGCACAGACACTGTCAAAAGGTACAGAGATCACAACCAAAGCATGTGTGATGACCTCAAAAGATTAGAAAATGACAGAAGAGACTATGTGTTGATAGTAGAGAGATTTGAAGAGCAAATCAAAGGCTTTCAAACTAATGAACTCCAACACTCTTATGACACAAACTATTGGAAGTGGGAAAAGAATGAATTAGAAACCAAACTGTCTAAGTCCTTAGAAGAGAATGATAGGCTGAAAGAGGAACTATCTAAAGTTAAGCTTGACATAGAAAAGTTTTCATATGCTTCAAAAGCAATGGATTCTCTTCTAAAGGCTCAGATTCATGATAAGATGAAGCCTGGTATTGGATACAACAATACACCCCCTCCTTACAACAACAACTATATCTCTCCTACTTCAGACTTGTTAGAGACCAAGGAGAAAAAGGACTTGTCTGAGGAAGCTTTTAAGATAGATCCTTTGGATGAGGTAGTAGTTAAGGATTTGACTGAGAAAGAAGCCAGTGAGAATAGGGATAATGCTGTGAGTAAAGAGATACCATTAGAAAACAACATTATCACCAATGAGGGATGTGGGAAAATCTGGGTCAAGTCTAAGGAGATAGAGAAGACCAAAGGAAAGGATAACAAGGTCCATTACAAACAAACCACGGTTGTGAATCCTGGACCTTGTAAACAGTGTGCTTGCAATAAAACTAAGAGCCTAAATTCTGGTATAAAAAGAGGTAACCAAAGAAACTGGAATAATCAATGGGCTCAGAAACAAGGAGTTGATCTGAATAAAATCAATAGACCAAAACCTTGTTTCATATGTGGCAAGCTGAATCATTTGGCTAAGTATTGTTTCTTCAACCCTATTAACCAACAAATGAACTTTCAAAGCTTTGTACAAAAACCTGTTGGTTATAGGAAGGCTGGAAAGAAACATGTGATGAAGAAATCTGTTGAAACCAAAAGCCGCATAGGGAAAAAGGTTTTAAAAGAAAGCATTAAAATGTGGGTGCCTAGAAGCACTAAAACTGTTAGTACTGCTGACAGGGATAGTGCTGCTGGAAGCATTACTGCTGCTACCAGTGTTAGTACTGCTGAAAATATTAATACTGTTAGTACTTCCTCAAAGGTTAATACTGCTAAAACAGTTACTGCTGCTAACACAGTTACTACTTCTAACAAGGTTAGTACTGCTAAGCATGCAAGTGCTGCTAAGGCAGTTAGTACTTCTAAAACCAGTACTGCTTCTAGCAAAAATGTTTCCAAGCCTATCATTGTGACAAAGTACTCCAAAAATGAGGAGTCAAAGTTTAAAAATCTTGTCAAGAAAGAATGCAAGTATTTTGATGAGAAAGGGGTACCCAAGACCACTTTGGCTTGGGTTCCTAATTCATACTAACTGATTTATATTATTTCCAGGGCAACCAACAACTCAAGGGGAAGAGCATATGGCATGTTGATAGTGGTTGCTCTAGGCACATGACAGGCAACATGTCATGCCTTCAGGATTTCAAGCATATCAATGGAAGACATGTTGCATTTGGAGATAATCTTACTGGTGGTAAAATAAGTGGAAAAGGTAATGTTACCAAAGGTAAGATGACATTTGAGGATGTCTACTATGTTGATCAATTGAAATACAACCTGTTAAGTGTATCACAGGTTTGTGACAAACAACATAGCATATTATTTACAAATACTGAGTGTATGATCCTTGCTCCAGGGTTCAAGGTAGTTGATGAAAACATGATACTACTTAGACCTCCAAGAAAGGACAATGTTTATTGTCTTGATATGGACAATGTTGATAGTGATTCATCCCTGAACTGTCTTGTTTCAAAAGCTTCTGTGGATGAATCCTCTCTTTGGCACAGAAGGATGTGTCACATGAACTTCAAAACTATGAACAAACTTGTTAAAAACAACCTTGTTAGAGGTTTACCATCAAAAGTCTTTTCATGTGATGATCATTGTGTTGCTTGTCTTAAAGGCAAACAACACAAAACTTCTCATAAGACCAAAGAGTTAAACACTATTTCTTCTTGTCTCCAGTTATTGCATATGGATCTGTTTGGTCCTACAAATGTTATGAGAATAGGCAAAAAATCTTATTGCTTGGTTATTGTTGATGATTACTCTAGATTTACCTGGGTATATTTTCTAAGGACTAAGGATGAGACAAGTGGACTGATCAAATCCTTTATCCTAAGAATTGAAAACCAAACTAATCAAAAAGTAAAAGTCATTAGATCAGATAATGGGACTGAATTTAAAAATCTTGATCTAAACACCTTTTGTGAAGAAAAAGGCATTGAGAGACAATATAGTGCTCCTAGGACTCCTCAACATAATGGAGTTGCTGAGAGAAGAAATAGGACACTAATAGAGGCTGCTAGATCTCTGTTGGCTGATTCAAAACTGCCAATTACCTTCTGGGCTGAAGCAGTTAATACTGCTTGTTATGTCCAAAACAGAGTTCTATTGGTCAAGCCAAAGAACAAGACCCCTTATGAGCTTCTAAATAAAAGAAAACCTTTCATTGGATTTTTCAAACCTTTTGGGTGTCCTTGTACAATTCTCAATACCAAATCTCACTTAGGTAAGTTTGATAGCAAAGCAGATGATGGATTTCTTGTTGGTTACTCATCTCAGAGTAAGGCTTACAGAGTCTTTAACTCTTCTTCTAGAATAATTGAAGAAAGTGACAATGTCAAATGTAATGAGAACACACCAAATCCAATTGGGTCTGGTCCTCAGTGGCTATTTGACATTGACTCACTAACTAACTCGTTTGGTTTCAGTAGTAATGATTATGCAGGTTCAGGGAGTGGAGGGTCAGGGACTACACAAGTTCAAGAAAGTATATCTCAATCTGTGATCTTTCCCATACCCACAGTGGATCCTGTTGAAGACTGTGAAAAGGAACCATCTACTAGACCAAGTCAAAGTGAAGAAGAAAGTAGAGATGAGGAGACTCAAGCAAATAAAGAACCAGAAGTAGCTACTAAAAACACTTCAGTTGAGTTGAATGACTCTAATTTAGAGGTGGAACTTAATGAAGAACCTAGTCATCACAGCAGAATTCAAAAGAATCATCCTCCACAGCTGGTAATAGGGGATATATCTTCTCCTATGATGACTAGAAATCGAAGTAGGCTTCAAGAAATGCAAGATCAACAACATACAGTGCTTTCTTGCTTTTTATCCCAGCTTGAGCCTAAAAAGGCACATGATGCTATGAAAGAATCCAGTTCGATAGAAGCCATGCAAGAAGAGCTACTGCAGTTCAAGCTGCAAGATGTTTGGGATCTGGTAGACCTTCCTAAAGGCCAAAGAGCAATAGGAACAAAATGGGTCTTCAGGAATAAAAGAGATGAAAGAGGAATAGTCATAAGAAACAAAGCAAGGTTGGTGGCTCAAGGATATACACAAGAAGAAGGAATAGACTATGATGAAGTATTTGCACCTGTGGCTAGGATAGAAGCAATTAGATTATTCCTGGCTTATGCTTCCTATATGAAATTCAAAGTCTATCAAATGGATGTGAAAAGTGCATTTCTTTATGGCTCAATTGAAGAAGAAGTATATGTCTGTCAACCACCAGGGTTTGAAAACCCAAGCTATCCAGACAGGGTATACAAACTGAAGAAAGCACTTTATGGACTACATCAAGCTCCAAGAGCATGGTATGACACTCTGTCATCCTATCTCTTGGAAAATGGCTTTGAAAGAGGAGTCATTGATAAGACTCTATTCATCAAGAGACAGAAGAAGGATATCTTGGTAGTCCAAATCTATGTTGATGATATTATCTTTGGATCAACAAGAGACAACATGTGCAAGGAGTTTGAGGAACTAATGCATCAAAGGTTCAAGATGAGTTCCATGGGGGAACTTACTTTCTTCCTTGGACTCCAAGTTCAACAGAAGTCAGATGGAATCTTCATCTGTCAGTCCAAGTATGTGCAAGACATTCTAACCAAGTTTGGTTTCTCAGATTCAAAACCTGCCATCACACCTATGGAGACACACATGCAGATAACAACAGATCTTGAGGGGGAGGATATGGATGTTCATCATTATAGATCCATGATTGGCTCTCTCATGTATCTTACAGCCTCTAGGTCAGATATAATGTTTCCAGTCTGTGTATGTGCAAGATTCCAAGTTAGGCCAAAGCAATCTCACTATCAAGATGTTAAAAGGATATTCAGATATCTCAAAGGGCAATCCAGATTGGGACTTTGGTATCCTCATGACTCATCCTTTGACCTGCTTGTATACTCAGATAGTGATCTAGGTGGAGCAAACTTGGACAGAAAATCTACTTCTGGAGGATGTCAGTTTTTGGGTGCAAGACATAGCAGCTGTACATAGCAGCTGCAAGTTGCTGTTCTCAAGTCTTATGGATTCATAATCAAATGCTGGATTATGGGGTAACCTTTCTACACACTCCAATTTTTATTGATAATAGCAGTGCTATTAGCATTGTGAATAATCCTGTCAAGCACTCAAAGACAAAGCACATTGAGATCATGTATCACTTCATAAGAGACTGTAATGAAAAGAAACTTATTCAAGTTGTAAAAGTTCACACTGATAACCAGTTTGCTGATATATTCACTAAAGCTTTTGATGTGGGTAGATTCACTTTCTTGGTAACAAGTGTGGGAATGATCAACTTTGAATAAGTCCCTTCTCAAAAAGTGGTTAAATACCTGTATATTGTTATTTCTTGGTGGTCCTAATCTTCTTTTTCAGGATATGTATAGCAGTACTCAGTGTATCACAAGATTAAAAGAGTAAGTATGGTTAATACCGCCAGTACAGTTTTAATACTGCCAGTGCACAGTTAATACTGCTAATGGTTAATATTGCTCTCAGTTAATACTGCTAGTTAGTTAATACTGCTAGTAGTTAATACTGCTCTCAGTTAATACTGCTAGTAGTTAATACTACTCTTAGTTCATACTGCTAGTAGTTAATACTGCTCGCCGTTAATACTGTTTGTTAGTTAATACTGCTCTCAGTTAATACTGCTAGTTAGTTAATACTGCTCGCCGTTAATACTGCTTGGTAGTTAATACTGCTCGCCGTTAATACTGCTCGCCGTTAATACTGCTTGTTAGTTAATACTGCTCTCAGTTATTACTGCTAGTTAGTTAATACTGCTCGCCGTTAATACTGTTTGGTAGTTAATACTGCTAGTAGTTAATATTGCTCGCCGTTAGTACTGCTTATTAGTTAATACTGCTCTAGGTTAATACTGCTTATGTCCCGAATACTATAAATACTCTTTGCCCGCCTAAAAAGTTCATAATGTCTCTTTGCATACTATTCTCTTGCGCTCTAAACCCTTTCTCTTTTAAGTATCAAGTTTTCAGGCAAGAACTTTCAAAGATCAATGGCATCAATGGCATTCATAGACGAGCACAATGAAATCGCGATGCTACAGAAGCCCAAACAGGCCGCTGGTTTCCACCAGATTGTGGATTTCCTCAAGACAACCCACATTGCCCATGCTCTCACTGTCTCGCCATCAATCTTTATCGAGCATCAAAGACAATTCTGGGCACATGCCACCATTGTTACTGAAAATGGTGTGCAATTGATCAAGACGAAGGTGTGTGGCAAGCCATTGACAGTTACTGAAGAGGTAATTCGCATCAGTCTACGTCTAGACGATGCCTCTGGTATAATTTCTATCTCTAATGATGAACTGTTTTCTACTCTTACAAGAATGGGGTATGGAGGCCCATTGGGTGTGTTCAAGTTCTCAAAAGCAAAATTTTCACCTCAATGGCGTTTCTTTGTTCATACCCTTATGCACTGCATCTCTAAAAAGACTACTGGATGGAGTGAGTTCAGTAGCACCATTGCTTATGCTTTGGTATGCTTAGCCACTGCTAGAAAGTATAATTTTTCTCAAATGATTTTTAATGATCTTGTCTCAAGTCTGGGAAGTAAAAAGAGTTTTTATATGTACCCCAGGTTTGTTCAAGCAGTTATCACCCACGAATTGACGGATATTCCTCATTTTGATGGGATATATGTACCAAAACCCCCTAAAGGCAAGGTTTTCTCAAATATGAGAAGATTTGCTGGGGAATCGGAAGGAGTTGACACCCCATTGTTCTCTACAATGATGGTGGTGTCCCACACTGATGAAGGTATGGCAGCAGGGTCAAGGCCCCTATTAGACCATCCCACTGCTAGCCAATCCCAACCTTCCCACTCTAAATCAATTCCCCAGTCTCTTCTTGATAAACCAATTTCACCAATCACCCAAACTTATCAAAGAAAAGAGGTAAAGAAGGCTCCTTCCCTTCTTGTACCTTCACCCACTCAGCCTTTAAGCCCTCTAAGGGGGAATTCTCCTTTAGAGAATATCCAAAGGGAAACCAACAGGGTGTCTCCCAACCCTCAGGAGGTGCTCTCTAAGGAGATGGAAGAGCATGTGGGTGAGAAGGATGCCACTACTTCTGCTAGCACAGAGAAGGATAGTGGTAACATCTCTAAGACCTTCCCCATGGCAACTTTGAATGAGCAATCATTCAAAGGTCCCCGGTGCCAAGAAACCAAGGGGTGGATAGTGCTTCTGCTAGGCAGAAGGCTTCCACTACTAAAAGATCCCATGATCCTTCAAAAGGGGTAACACTCCTGGAGAAGGTAAGGACAGATATGACTACAATGAATTGATGGAAACAATGGGCAACATTAATATGGATGTCATCAAACAAGGGAAAGAAATTGAAGAGATGAAGTTGGTAATCCTGTCACAACAAGTACAGATTGCTAAGTTGAAGAAGATGGTGACCAGGCTTGTGCAGAAGAAGAGGAGAAAGCAATTTGAACTAAGAAGAAGGAAATCTGGGAATGATGCTCCCAAAAAGGGGGAGATCAACATGGAAGAAGCTACAGAAGAGGGGGAGATTGATGGGATGAAATATGGTGTTGAGGGGGAGAAAGCAGCAGTAACAGAGCAAGCAACAGAAACCATTAATGTTGCTAGTTCAAGTAAAGCAGCAGAAATGGTTACTACTGCTGACATGAACAAAGCAGCAGAAACAGTGAAGCAAGTACTAACAGAGCTGGAAATTGCAGAAACTCTAATCAAAGCAAAACATGATACTCCCAAGGTCACTTCAAAGGCCAAAGGAGTTATCATAAAAGAAAGAGGTGATGTTGCAATGAAATCCAGGTCTGAGAAGGTGATAAGCAAAGAAAAGGGTAAAGCAAAGCTAGTTGATTCAGAATCTGACCAACCAATGAAAAGGCAAAAGTTGATTGAGGAAGATGAAGCTTTGGCAAGAAAGATACAAGTTGAATTGGAACAAGCAGAAAATGTCCAAGTGGAAAAAGACAGAGAGATAGCAAAAGCAATGGCTGCAGAGCTGAATAAAGCCTATCAACAGAGTTTGGCAACTGAAATGGCGAAAAAGAAAGTCACATCCCTAAGGAAGATTGGAGAATTCAAAATGGGTGCAAAGAAGAAGAGAAAACCCTCAAAGACATTCCTTGGTATCCAAGAGAGAAACAAGATGATCACTTTCCTCAAGGGTGCTGTAGGAGTTAAAAAGGAAATGTTTTCAAAGATGTCTTTTGAGAAAATCAAAGGACTATATGATGCAGAGATGAAAAAGCTTCAAGAGAATGACACTGCCAGGGTGGAAATGGAGAAACGGATGAAGGAGAGCAATGACTTTGTGATACAAAAGCCCTTTCCAGATGAGCAAGAAACACCACCAAAGAAAGAATCCACTCTGGGTGAAAGTCTAAGGACTTTAAAGAGAACCAAGATGATGGCAAGGAGAAAGTCAACCAAGAAGCCTAGAATAGCTGAAGGAGAGGCTGAGAAGGTTGCTGAAGAAGAAGGGGCACCTGAGTCATCTAAACCGGAAGAGCCATCAAACACAGATGATGTAAATATGTATATGGTAGTGATGGACAAAGTGCCTGAACCAATTTCAGCAGAACCTGTAGGAGTTAAGCCTCCTGAGGTCATTCTCTGGGATACATTGACAGTGGATGGAAAGGAATACATAAGGCTCAAAAGGAAGGATGAAAAGTATGAGGTGTTCAATACTTGGGCAAAGATTGTAAGAACATGCTCTAGGTCAGATCTTGAAGAAATGTTTGAAATAGGAATGAAGTTGTATGCAGATATACTGAAAGCTCCAGAGATTTCAATTACAAAACTGGTAATGGAGTATCTGTGTATGATGTTCAAGCCTGATGAAGTAGAGGAGGTAATAAGAAATGTTTTTCAAACAGTGAATAATTGGATTCTATATGAAACTAGTGGAGTATATGCAGTGACTTTGGATTTAAATCATACTGAGTACTTCCTAGTGGATAGAGTGTACAATCATAGCAGACTAAAGCTTCATGCAATGTTGAAGAAGAAGCTAAGGTGTATTCCAGATTCAGAAATGGCTAAATATTTGATCCAAAGAACAATTAATCAGAGTTTGGGTTTGGATGCAAATACTGGAATTTAGGCCATTATGGAGTTTTGGGAGCATCTTGAAGAAAATCTGAAGAACTTGACTTCTTTCATTAAAAGTCAAGTTAGGGGGAGATTGTTGGGAACTGAAGAATTTACCAAGTATGGTTAATGTTGCTCTTCATTATTAATACTGCTGGAGTTACTACTGCTAGAAGTCTTCAAAGTTAATACTGTTGAGTATTACTACTACTAGTAGAATTAATACTGCTAGTCAAAGTTAGTGCTGCTTGAACAAAGTTAGTACTGCTTAGTTGTTTATGCTGCTTATGATTAGTAATGTTTATGAGTTGAAGATTCGGATGGAAAGGATGATAGCTGAATAAACTGAAGATATTCAAGGAAGCTTATAGAGATAATGATGGAAGATATACTGAAGTTTTTTTTTTATTGTAATTATCTTTTATACAGTATATGTATAGAATTGATAGAATATTTTAGAATTAATTTTTCATTCTAAGTTTTAGAAAAAAATCAACCTCAAGGCTTAGATCCTAATTCTAGAGAAGTAGAATTCGTATTGGTGAGCCTGTTCATCAATATTGAGGTTGTGTGTTTAATCTTGTAACTTCAAGCATTCAATACAAGTTTATAAGTTGTTGATCATATACTGTTTTGTTTACTAATATCAAAGTGTTTTTCCGCAACTTCTTTGATATTGTTTCTGAGACTTTATTCTTGTTAAGAAATCGATCCTGACAGTTACAGACCCATTTCCATCTAACTTGTTTCGATACACCCATTTGGTGCCTATAACAGTTTTATCAGATGGTCGGGGAACGAGATTCCAAACTTTGTTTCTTTCAAACTCAGTCAGCTCTTATTGCATAGCGCTGACCCAGTTTGGATATCTGAGGGCATCATGAGTCTTCTTTGGATCGAGAAGAGAGAGAAAGTTGACAAAGAGACTGTTAGCGCACAGATTATTGGACTCAAGATCATCCAATCCGAAGATCGCAATCCGAAGCTAAAAGCTGAAAGTCACTCTCAACAATAGTCTAGGGTCTATTCTGTAATAAAGTCAAAGTTGTTTTAATATCTAGATATTATAGTTTTAGATATTAAGTTTAGTTATTATATTAGTTTATATAATATCTAGATATTATATATCTAGATATTATGATATATGCTAAGCTCACACAATCGATCAGATTAGAATAACGAACACACACACATACATCGATCAAGAACACAAAGAGAGAAAGAGATTCCAACTGTAAACCATTATCAACCCTCTGTAATCTGCGTTTATAATCTAAACAGGTTGGTAATCGTTATATCTTTGTTGTTTGATTTATCTGGTAAACGATCACGGACTCACAATTGGTATCAGAGCCTGATCCAGATTCAAAAAGCAAATTTTTAGACTCTGTGTTCTTCATTTATTCAAAGACCACTATGCTATAGATCAAATCTTAAATTTGTGGTTGTTTTCAAAATCAAAAGGTTGTGTGGTGTTGTAATTGATAAGGAGATCATAGTGTCAAAATTTGGTGTGGTAATTCGACCTCTAGTTGGGTCGATTTGAGATTTACAAGGCCGATTAATCGGAGAAGAAGGTGATATCGGTCTTTACTATATCGGTCATTTACACTATCGGTCATTTACTATCGGTCTTACCATCATCCCGGTCGAACTCCTCTTAACAATACCGGTCGAACCTCACTTCCGGTCAAACACTTCTTCCGGTCAAACACTTCTCAATACTGGTCAAACACTTTCTCAATACCGGTCAATATCTAGATAAAGTTTGTTGTTTCAATAATCCATAAAGAAGGAAGTTTCGAGTTTGTTTGTGATAAATTCGAGTTTGTTTGTGATAAATTAATTCAAGTTTGTTTGTGATAAATTTATTTGTTTCACAAGAATTTTCCTTACCTCACACGTGTCACACCTTAATCAAGTTTGTTTGTTGGCATGTCATTACGTGTCCACCATCAAATTTAATCAAGTTTGTTTGTTGGCAAGTATCATCACGTGTCCACAATCAAATCTTCATTTCCACGTGTCCAACTCCATGAAAAACTCTCACATGCAAAACTAAACAAGATACCGGTCCATCGATTTTTAAACATAATATCGGTCCACTATATAATTCTATACCGGTCGAAGTGCTAAAAATTATACCGGTCGAAGAAATCAAACAGTTTACCGGTCGAAGGTTTTATAATTTTACCGGTCCACCAAATTCTCTTTTTACAACATACCGGTTCGACCCACCTCTTGTTATTACCGGTCCAATCTTTTTATCGGTCCAAGAATTTTACCGGTCAAACCCCAGTTTGCGCCACCCACTTTAAACGCAAACCAGACTTAGTTTTTCTAAGGATCAAATCAGATATTCAAGATGGATTTTTCTGATGATGAGGAAAAGATTAAAGCGCTTAAATTGGATCTTGAAAAACTTACTTCATCGGCGGAACATCATTTTAAACGTTCAAAGAAATTATCTAAATATCGTGATGAAAGAAAGGTTCTGAAAGAAGAAGTAAGAACATTAAAGGAAGTCAATGAAGAACTTCTGAAACAGAGTTTTGGGGTTTGTGAAGATAAGGTTAAGTTTCTGGAAGCTGAGAACTTTGAACTTAACAGAAATTTTTTTGAATTAGAAGCTCAAATACAGAAGCAAGAGTCTGTAGAGATGAACGGGAAGAAGTTCATGAGCTTGAAGAGTGCAAACACTAATCTTCAATGGAAACTATCAGACTTAAATCAAGAGTTTGTCAAGGACAAATCTGAGTTTGAACAGGAAAGTTCAAAGTTTGCACTGAAGTTCTCAATAATTTCCAAGAAAAGTGGTGAAGAGAAGAAGACTCTCGAGCTTAAATGTCTAAAGCTTTCTCAACAAGTTAGTAACTTTGAGAAAGTAATAATTTTGGAAAGAGATCAGTTTGCCAAGGAGAGGAAGGCAAATGATCAGAAGGGTGCTCAGAAGGGATTTGAAGAAGAGAGAATCATCCTTGAAGCTACGATTAGGAAGTTAAATGCAAAGCTATCTGAACTTTCTAAGAATGCACAGAAAGAGAAGAAGAAGAAGTCCGAGCTTGAGAAGAAGATTGACCTTCTCGTCAAAGAAAGAAACGGCTGTTCTTCAAAGGTCAACGAGCTTGAAAAGATTATTTCAACGGTGGTGGTGACTGAGCGCAAGTCTCTAGAGTCAATTGTCCACTCACCTAGATATGATTCAGCTGATTCAGAATGCTCATTCAAGTCAGCTGCAAGTTCAACATTCAAACCTGTTTCTTCAAAGAGGTCAGTTAAATCTTCTGATCAAATTCGTAATTCTAAACTTTTCTTTGATAGAAACATAGATTGTTCAGGTACACATCAAAGGAAAAGGAGGAACAGCTACGAAGAAGCTCAACTGGTCTAGAACAGGAAACCAGTTGAAGCAAATAAGAAAGATGAGCTGAAAAGTAAGAACTCATGTGTACATACGCCAAATGCCAAGAAGAACAATGCGCCTAAAAGTAAACCTGCTCATGTTTACACGAGAGATCAAATGATCAGGTTATCAGGTAAGGAAAATTCTTGTTCTTACTGTCGTACACATGATCCTGTTCACAGAACCAAAGATCATTACTGGTACGGTTCTTATTCAATAACCCCCATACGAACTGCAACTAACACATATGGACCCAAATACCAGTGGGTACCAAAGAAAACTAAACCTGTGTTGCAGGCACCTACTGTCAAGGGGGAGTAGGAGAAGAATGGTTCTTGAGTAAATTAGCTCAAGACCCGGACATCAATGTCAACAACGACTTCTGATTATGTACAGATTAGGACTCGTTCTTCAAAGATCAAAAGAACTTACTCCAATGCGGATATGAGAGATTGTACTCCGATATTCCAACGAGGAAATCATCCTTCAAGGGGGAGTACATATTATTTTCTGAAATTTTAAATGCATATCTTTTCAATGATAATTTTTTCAAATGCATAATTTCAGGGGGAGTAAGAGAAGTTATTAGTTTACTGCTTTTTGTCTTTTCAATATTAGTGAATAAAGTTTCTTTGACTTGACTTAAGGATTTTGCAGAATTTTTTGAGAAGAGCTTACACGATCATATGTTTATGACTTTAAGCTAAGCTTCATGAGATATAAGATCGCACTTCAAGGTATATTCCTTTATCTTAATCTCATATGTGATTGAAAGAAGGACAACTTTCAATCATTGAAAACATATTCTTAAACGTTCAAACCACTTCCTGATTTTTTCATAAGATTTTATATTTTGGGAGTGTACTTTAAATGTTCTACATGAGCTTACATGATTATAAATCATTTTGAGCAACATATTCTTTATAGGATATACGGGATCAGTGTGCTAGGAATTAACTCAACTTCTATGGAATCACGTTAACTAGTGATTTCTACCCATGAAGTTAATCCATAGTGATTGGGAGTGAGGAGTCAAAAGAAATGAGTGTGGAAGGATAATGAGCTATCATGAAAAAGAGAGTTCGGTTAGCAGTGAGCTAAATGTTTAAAAGAAAGAGCGTGTGAGAACAGAGTTACAAGAATATCAAAACTCTGCACCAACTTTTTCTGAGTCGGGCAGCCACATTTCTAGTGTTTCACAACTCTTTTGTGATCATTATTGAAACAGGCAACTAGCCCATGCCAACTCTTGAAATTACCCCACCAGTTACTCATTTACTTCTTAACAGGAAAATGTTTCATTTTCAAAGGGGAAGCAGCACATATGCTATCTGAATTTCATTTGGAAAATCTGGATATTGAAAAGAAGGAAGTCTGCCCCACCTTCGCACTTCACTCATGGACATTGAGTCTGTGTTTAACTTACTGTTCTCTCAGTGGTTTACACAATTTTGAGCCCTATAAGCGATCATCAAGTGCTTAATTCTTTCTATCACAAGCATAAACACACAAGGAATTTGTTTCTTTGTCATAACGTTTATAGAAATAACCTTTGTGGTGTTTCGATGATTAAATGGAAGCCCTTGGGGAGTCAACATCAAACAGCTCCTTTCCATTGTGTATTCGTTACACACAGTGACTTAGTGTTACTGACAGGCGTTTCTAACTGATTTGTTTATTGCTACAAGTGTTACATGACTATTTTGTCTAGATTTGCAAAGATCTGGATAAATATCTATTCCATTGACGAATCAGAGGCTCCTTATGACCAACATTTCTCGTCATCAACTTTTGATGAAATCGTTACACTTCTCATCAAAAAGGGGGAGAAGATCTACCCAAGAAATGGAGAAGAACTAACCAATAAATCACATGTTTCAAGAATCACGTCCAAGATTAAATTCTTCAAAGAGCAAGTATTCTGAAGATATGCTGATTCGAGAGAAATTTTCTTTTGAAGATATTTTGCTGAAAAATTTCGAGCTGAAACAAGAGATGATTTCTTCCCAACATCCAAGAAAGAAAGATAATCTACATTTTTTGGGGAGTTTACTATATCTTGAAGACTAAGAGAGAGATTGCATCTTCTGTGCTGAAATAGAAGATCGTATTTCTAAATCATTTTCGTAATGATCTTGATCCAAAGTGGGAGATATGTAGATTATCTTTCTTTCAGTTCATGGGAAGAGGAGAGGGATTCTCTCTCTATTATCACAATCAGATCACAATAAACGAACACACACACATATATATATTGAAGGTGTAGAACATCAGAGAGAAAGCTTAAAACTGTAAACCTTATCAACCCTTTGTAATCCGCGTTTATAATCTAAACAGGTTGGTAATCGTTATTGTTTTGTTGTTTGATTTATCTGGTAACGATTACGGACTCATAGAGACAGATGTTACTTGAGCTTCGTCGAGTCTGAATACCTGCATCTGGATCACCGAGGATTTGATCTATGGGGTGATTCTTAGTCCATCTCTGAGTTGGAGCATGAATGTTTGTTGAGGAAGAAGCTTCAGCCTGAGGTTCATTAGCTATCAATTGTTGAGGTTCAGGTTGAATATCATTCACTGAGAGATCTTCAAAGATTGTAGGTGATTCAGAGGTTGGAAGATCTGATGGTGGTAAAGTGTTAGGGGAACAGCTGAAACCCATGAGGTGGATTCAGTGTTAGGAGGTATGATGTCTGGATCATCATCAGAATTTGAGGGATTTGAATGATGGTGTGAGTTGAAGAAAGGTTTAGTTTCCCCATGATGAGAAAACATCCAGGCATTAAGTTCATCATTATCAGCGATAGGCTAAGGGTTCGCTGATCTGGATTCATCAAAGGTGACGTAGGTTGTTTATTCTACTGTTTGTCTTCTCTTGTTGAAGACTCTGTATGCTTTCGAGATTGAGGAGTATCCATGAAAAATCCCTTTATCAACCTTTGGATCAAATTTTCCAAGGGTATCTCTATTGTTGATGATAAAGCACTGACAACCAAATATATGAAGAAAGCTGATAGAAGGCTTTCTCCCATGGAAAAGTTCATAGGCAGTCTTGTTGAACCTTTTGACAATCAATGACCTGTTTTGAGTGAAACAAGTCGTATTGACAACTTCTGCACAAAACTGAGTTAGAAGATGAGCATTGATCTAGCGGCTTCAATGATCGTTCGGTTTCTTCTTTTAGCGACTCCATTTTGCTGAGGAATTCTCACAGATGAGAAATTGAGAGAGATTCCCTTGCTCTCAAAGAAGTTGTCTAGGGAATTGTTTTTGAATTCAGTTCCATGATCACTCCTTATTGAGTGAACAGTTAAGTTATTCAGCACTTCCATCTTTCTAACGAAGGATATAAGTTCATACGTGGTATCACTCTTAGAGCGGAGAAATATCACCCAGGTATAGCAAGAGTACTCATCTACTATGACAAGAGTGTAGGAACCATTAATTCACAACTTAATCAATGTAATTGAGATTGACATGAGATAGATTGGGAAGGAACATGTTGTGCTATTCACAAACTAGAGAGAGAAAGAGTTTCTCTCTCTAGAAACACTATTAAATCATGCGTTTACATTTTGAATGAAAGCTTACCTGCAAATTACAACACATGTCCTATTTATACTCAATCACCCTATATACACATATCAGCCCAAACCCATATGCTTAAGACAAGGCCTTTTACACAATTAAAAACCCTTTTACAAAACTTTCTATAAATGGACATAAATGTCCTAACAAAGAGTATATTTCTTTCCAGCTATGGATTGAATATTGACAGGGACAAATAAATCCATATGCAAGAGTTGAAGAGGACTTGTCCCTATTGAAACTTGATTAGACTTGAAACTAGATTTAGTCTACTTTCCCTTTTCACATGCTGAGCAGAGAGATTCCTTGGCATATGAATGTTGAGGTAGACCGGAGACTAGTTCCTTTGAGGATAGAGTGTTCAGTGTTTTGAAGTAGAGATGAGAGAGCCTCTTATGCCATAGCCAATTAGAATCAGATGACGCTTTATGTGACCCAGTTTATACAAGCAATCATTCAATAGACAATTTAAAAAGACAACTTTTATAGATCAAATCATATGATTATACAATAGTCACAGATCTAACACGAAATCACAAGTCTCACATATGTGTGTGTTCTAAGTGTACGAGTTCCTTACAGACCTGATTGTCTAAATGTGTGCGTACTTTTAAATCTAACAAAGAACAAAACTATTTATACTAAGTCAACTTGTGTTGACTTTACAACCAAACCCTCAAACTATTACACAAATACAATAAAGACCCTCACTTTTAATCTTGAATACAATATTAGTCTAACACTTTGGACAGAAACAGATGCTTTCAGTGGTTGTAGAGTCCATGTTTATTACATAAACATTTTCCATATGATAATCGCTGAGAGCAAGTTTTCCATTTTTGTCGATCACTGAACATGATTTCTTAGAAAAGCATACATCGAAGTCTTTATCACATAGTTGACTGATGCTGAGAAGATTATGATTCAGTCCATCTACGTAAGCGACTCTTCAGAAGGTAGTTGTACCATTGTTGAGTACAACAAACCCTCTGGTATAACCTTTTTACATTTCCACCAAAGGTCATTAAGGGACCTTTCTCTTCCTTGTATTCAGTGCGCAGATCATTTTGGCCAATCATGTGTCGAGAGCATCCACTATCTAGATACCAGATACCCTTCGAGACCTGAAAACATAAGGAAGATCAAGTTTTGATTGGTACCTACTTTTCAGTGGGTCCAAGGGAGTTAGTGGAGATGGAAGGTTTAGTAATCTTCACGGCATCTGAAGATTCAGCGTCAGTGGTAACCTACACTTTAGTTAATTTCTTAACTTTAGTGGTATTTTTCACCTTGGCATATTTATCAGTTTTGGTGACCTTCTTAGCCTTGGAGGCATTCATCTTCACTTTGGCTATCTTTTCAGCCTTTGTGGCATTGGGACATTTACTGGCAATATGGTCAGTAAGTCCATAGTGGTAGCATTTTCTATAGCTGAAAGTGGCTATAAAACCAAGAACATTGGAATTAGAAAGCTTAAGATGAGTCAGGCCAGCTCCAAGAATGCCCTTAGCGTTAGATCTTAGAGGAACATTCAGTTCTTCTCATTTATTAGGCTTGATGTCAATCTTCAGCTTTGGAGTAGATATCTGATTATTACCAGTGATCTTAGATGTAGATCCAGATGGTTGACTAACTGAAGGTTTAGAAGGAGTCTTCTTCAGCTTTGCTACTTTTGTAGCCTTCTAAGAATGATGGGAAACAGATTTCCCTTTATCATCTAGCTTAGAGCCCTTTGATAAGTCCTCAGGGATAGGGTTGGAAGACGAGGAGCACTGAGAGGAAGAAGTGTTAGGGATAGAAGAGACAAACATTCCAAACTTAAGCATGGAACAGTCTCTACTAGAATCATCCTTTTCAGATTTGTAACCGAAATCGGTTTTATCATGAGCAGGGATTTGAGCACTTATGATCTCAGTGATCTTAGTTGAGGATTTACACCATCCTTCAACTGTAGCCTTTTTAGCTTTGAGAGCAGCGATAGCTTGTTCCCGTTCAATGTTGATGATCTCATTAACAATGACTTGATCTTTTAAACTTTCTTCTAAAAGAGTTAGTTCCTTGATCCTTAAATGGCATTTTTGAAGTTGTTCAGTTAAATCAATATTTTTGGTTTTCAGCTAGTGTTTTACCATTTAGTGCATTGTGTAAATCAATCGTTAGCACATCAACTGTGCGACGTCTTTCAGCTTCAGTAAGAGAGGGATCATTAGAGATTGATACCTGAGAGGAGATAAAGCTTGTGGATGATCCTGATGGTTGTTCCACTTCTTCTTTAATCTCAGCCATGAGACAGAGATTAGTGACATCTTCTTCATCAAAACTTGATTCTTCTGATTCAGCCCAGTCGTGTTCTTCAGCGATAAGACTTTTACCTTTTCGCTTGAAGCCTTTCAGCTTCTGATATTTTTCCTTCAGCTTGAGGTATTTGTCATCGCTGGATTTTCTGGACGAATAAGGTTTGAAGACTTTCTTTGACCTGCATTCCCTGGGAAAATGGCCAACTTTCTCACAGTTATAGCAAGTAGCAGTTGCCTTATCAACAGGGGTTGATTTAGGCTTGTCAAAAAGGGAGAGAGGCTTATTTCTCTTGAAATTGCTCTTTCTTGCAAATATCTTAAAATAGTTTGTCAAGAGTGCTAGAGATTCATCAAACTCTGAAAGGTCAGTGTCTGATAGATTCTCTAAGTCATAATCTAACTCGGTGATAGTGATAGATTCTGGATAATCTCTGAAGAAACTAAAGCAACATGAGTGCTTTTGGAGTCTTTGGAATCTTTAATAAGATTTTTCTTCAGTTGATTTGATTGCTCATGATTGAGCAAAATCCCATAAAGAGTACTGAGAGAAAGATGATTTAAGTCTGGTTAGCTTGAGACACATTGAATAACTGTCCCAGCTTTCAGGAAGACATTCTAAGAATTTGGTAAGAACCTCAGAATTATAATAGGTCCTACCAACAGTCCTTAGATCAATGATTAAACTGTTAAATCGCTGGTGAACATCAGATAGAGATTCATTCTTACCACAAATGAAACTTGTTAGAGCATAAATATGTTGGATACAAGATCATAGAAGACTGAAGACTGAAGGTCAAAGCTAAAGTCAACTCTCAGTGAAAGTCAAAGTCTAGTGTAATAAAGTCAAAGTCAACATTGTATTTTTTTCCTGTTTTATATTGTTTGCATGTTTTAGTTGTGTGCATGAACAGTGTTTTGCGTGTTCCTTGTCTTTGTATATATATAGGTTTTGTGCATGTTCTTTGTAGAGAGTTGTTATCAGTGTCATACGAGTTTGAAGTGTTGAGAGAGAAATATTGTAACCCATACTTGAAATCAATAAAAAGTGTTTTCAATTGATAATTCATTGTTAGCATCTTGATTTACATACATTGTGGGACACAACTAATTCAGAAAGATTGGATCAAATTTGAAGAATTTCAGATCGTTTATAGACGAACTCGTTCGTGAACTGTGGATATTTGGATTTTGATTTACAATGATGTTTTGGACTTAATTTTAGTGTTGTGGTGATCGATTCTTCTATTAGAACAAGTTTGGTTTCGAACATTTAGTCTAATTCACACTCAATTAGATTGAATTTTGATTTTTTGTAGGATTTTTGTTTGAAGTTTATCATACGCACTGTCATAGAATCAAAATGTATGGATTTGTGTTTCTTGTTGTAATAGATTGCTAGGTTTGTATTCGAATCTTGTATTTAGAAGCCATCTGCAAATTTTCAAGCCAATTGATAAAGGTTTCAATTGATTTCAATGGAAAAATCAAGTTTCGAGTTCGACAAGTGAAGAACTCGCTAGATCTGAGATTCGCACTAACAAAGAACTCACAGAAGGAAGAACTCGCAAGCCTCAAAAAACTCACAGAGATCTATTTTTGAAATTGAAGTGAGGAACTCACTAATAGGGTCGTGCGAGAAGCTAAAACTCGCACATAACTACGTGCGAGTTTCTACTGTTCAACTTCCTTGTTGTGCGTGAAGTGGTGTTTGCGAGAAATAGTGTCGTGCGCATTTGGTGTTTGCACGAAGTATCCTTGCATTATTTTTTCCTAAGTCTAGAACTCACAAGTTCCTGTTCTTGCGCATTTACATTTAGCGCGAAGTAGGATTTCAAAAATATTCTAAGTGTCTAACTCGCAATGATCTTGCTTGAAGTTTCAAAACTCGCACATTTTGGTATGCGAGAAGTAGAAACTCGCAGAGTACATTGTGCGCGAACCTTGGTTCACGCAAGTAGTGTCGTGCATGAATCACGAACTCGCACAACATTGTGTGCGAGAAGTGACTTCACACAACCTTCCTTGTGCGCGTTTCTCAAACTCACAAGAAGGCTTTTATGCGTTTTGTTTAGGTTTATTTGGTATGCGAGTTTCATACTTAGAAAATTTTTCTGAATTTTTTCTGAAACTTAACTAAGTTTGATTTTTGTAGATCCAGTTTTACTTTCTGAATTTTGACGATTAGTAACTAGTGTAGATCGAGATGACTTCTAAAGATGCTCTTTCTATCGGTACAGACGTAAAGCCTCCTGTTCTATTCAAAGGGGAATATGAATAGTGGAAGGACAGCTTTCTGGATTTTGTTGATCGGCATGCAAATGGGGAAAACATTCTGATTTCAATTACAGAAGGACCCATGATACCTCCTACTGTTCAAATACCTGATGATGAATCCTCGGACAGTAAGGATGGAGACGAGGACAGATTGCAAAAGATGAGAACTGTTCCGATGGATTTTGCACAATATTATGAGGAGCAGAAAAGTCGTTTTAAAGTAGACAAGCAAGCAAGATCTCTTCTACTCCAGAGTATTCCGAATGAGATATACATCAAGATAGATAGCTACAAGATGAATGCAAAGAAAATGTGGGATCGGTTACAAAAGATGATGAAGGGTTCCAAAGTAGGAAATCAGATGAAGGTGGCTAACTGCATAAATAGCTACGAAGAGTTTAAAGCAAAAGAAAATGAGAGCCTAGAGGAAACCTATGAGAGGTTTGTGCTTCTTCTGAATGAACTCTCAAAGAACAAAGTGAAGAAGAAGCAGATAGAAATAACGTCAAGTTCCTAAGCATTCTGCAACCAGAATGGAAGAAACATACCCGTCGGATGAAGAAGATGAAGGACTTAAGCGACATACCTCTTCATGAAGTTTACGATACTTTATGTCAGAATGAGGAAGAGGTGGAAGAGAAAAGAGCTGAAAAGAAGAAAGTTGAGAAAGTTTCTGATCTAATAGCCTTGGTAGCTGGAGAGAAGAAGAAAGAAAAGAAAGAGAAGAAAAAGAAGAAGAAAGTTGTGATTAACAGTTCTGATTCTGATTCTGATTCCGATTCAGATAGTGATGATGGTGAAAACCTCAAGAAAGCTATGCTTCTTATGACTCGTGCGTTCCAAAAGAAATTCTACAAGAAACCGGGTTCAAACACACAAAGGTATTCTTCATCAAGTTCAAAGAATCATGAACATCGGGAAAAAGTTGAAGGAAAGAGATATGAAGAGAACCGGTATGTAGAGAGAAAGTCGGAAGAGAAGAAGAAATATCTAAATGATTATGCTGGTGCTGAGAAGAAGACAAATGATCTGATTAAGTGCTACAACTGTGGCAAAGTCGGTCATTATGCCAAAGATTGTCAGAAGCCGAAGGTTCGGAACTCGGAATACAACAAGAACAAAATGCTCTTGGCCAAACAACAAGAAGCTGGCAAGGCATTGATGGCTGAAGACGAGTATTGGCTAGATCATTCAGATGAAGAAGTAAAAGAAGAATCAGCTCACATGTGTTTGATGGGTGACACAGTGAAGTATGATGATTCGGATGAAGAAACTGCTGATGAGGTAAATAATATTTCCAAATATGATTTTATGGTTAAAATGGAAGCTATGATTGTCGAACTTCAAGATCTTCAAAAGAAACTGAAAAAGGAAAAGAACAGAGTTGAAAAAAAATCAAAAGATCTTTGATCTTAACAAACAAGTTGTTGGGAACAAAGAGTTGATTGATTCTCTTCGCAAATCTGTTTCTGATTTTAAAGTGGAAAAAGATTGTTTTGAAAATAAGATTTCTGATTTTGAATCTAAATTGTCTAAGTCTGTTTCTGAAAAACAAGAATATGTTTTAAATGCTTATAAATTGCAAGTTAAAAACAAGAAATTAGCAAAGAAGGTAAATGGTTTGGAAGCCAAACTTTATACACGAGGTCAAACAGATCAAACTATTTTTCTTAACACCCCGAATGAGGAAACTGATGTTAGAGAGAAGTGGGGTCTCGGTTACGAAAACCCACACTATCTAAAGAAAGCTATCAGAAAACAACCAGCTTTGTATAATTTTGATTATCTTTTTGTGGCTAGAAAATATCCTCATTTGAAACCCAAATTTATTACCAAATCACCTAACGAAGTAGAAGCTAAAGAGGATGAGAAAAGAAAGAACTTAAAGAAAATGCAACTACCATTCTGCTATCAAAAGCTGAATGATAGTTACATTTCAGATCAGCCAAAATGTCTTTCAAATTATTATTTTGAAAGTTATTCGTCAAAGGAGATGGAGGCAAAACCTGTTGAAGCTAAAATTTATGTTTCTACACTCATTTTAGAAAGCAAAATAATCGAGCTTGAAAATATTTTATCTGATGAAAGAATATTGGCTGACATTGAAAAAGTTGTATTTTCAACAGTTATAAAGAACACAGTTTTTAAAGTTGAATCTAAAGAGTGTTCTACATCCTCTAAAGCACCTCATACTTCTGAATCTGATTTTGATGATTTATTTGAGTCTGCAAATGATTTCTTAAATTCTGATGAAGGGTGTGTGAATGAGATTGATATGTTTGATTTCAATGCTTCACTTCCTGATCATTCTACTTTTGTTACTAATGGAGAAGTTTTACCAAGTGTTTATGAAAAAAGCGAATCATCAACTAAGGTTGGTGAATCAGTTTCTGTGAATGCTGATTACTATGCTAAGGGTAAGAAACATAAGAAACAGCGCTCACAGAAACGGATCAACACTGGTAAACACAAGAAAAATCAATCTCAGAAATCTGATTTTCCTAATAAATCAGAGAAAGAACACTTGTGTGCAGCATGTGAAAAAAGGAAGATGAAGAGAGCTTCACATAAACCGAAGCCTGAACCTAGTACCAGTTCTCCATTAGAGTGTTGCATATGGATCTTTGTGGTCCGATGCGAACACAAAGCTTAGGCGGAAAGAAATATGTTCTTGTTATCGTGGACGATTATTTGCGATACACGTGGGTCAAATTTTTACGATCAAAAGATGAGACGCCCGAAGTACTCATTACATTTCTGAAGACGACCCAGGTGAATTTACAGAAACCAGTCAAGCTTCTCAGAACTGATAATGGCACGGAGTTCAAAAACAGAACTGTTGAAGAGTATCTCGAATCGGTCGGGATATCACATCAATACTCTGTTGCTCGTACACCAGAACAAAATGGAGTAGTCGAAAGGCGAAATCGAACGCTAGTCGAGGTTGCTCGTACTATGCTTAGCCAATCAGACTTACCTCTGTTTCTGTGGGCAGAAGCTATTTCGACTGCATGTTACACTCAAAACCGTTCCATGATACACCGAAGATTTCAAAAGACTCCGTATGTGTTGATCAACAACCGAACACCAACCATCAAATATTTTCATATTTTTGGTTGTAAGTGTTTTGTGCTAAATGACAGAGAGAGTCTGAACAAGTTCAGTGCTAAAGAAGACGAGGGCATCTTCATTGGATATTCTTCTACATCTGTTGCATATCGAGTTTACTTAAAGAAGTCGAAGACTGTTGTCGAGAGCGTAAATGTCACATTTGATGAGGAAATGGCTTCTGAACAAGTCAGTTCAGAACCCGTGATAACCGGAGTGTTAGCTTCTGGACAACTCAGTTTAGAACCTGTATCTGAAAAGAACAAATCAGATGAAGCATCAACGTATACTAATCATTTATCTGATTTATATCTTTTATTTGAACTGTTTTATGATGAATATCTTGGGTCTAATGTGCATAAAACTGTTGTGGTTGACAGGATGGAAGATTCAACGGCTAATCATCCAACCACTTCAATTGTTTCCACTGAATCAAATTCCCTGATTCAGCAAGATATTCCAGTTCAAATACCTACTCCAATAGTTAAAGTTGTATCTACTAATGATGAGCCAGAAGTTGCTTAGTTAGTAGGATGTGCTGTAAGGACAGATCAACAGACTGAACAAGTTGTACCTATTGAAGCTTCTGCACCAATTACTTCAACTGAATCCCTCCCTCATGTTGTACAAATGAAGAAGTTGATAGTGGATTCTTAGATGATAATCATGATCAATCTTCATCTAATACACTCCCTCATGAACATCGTTGGACCAAAGAGCACCCTCTACACCAAGTAATTGGAGATCTCAACAAATCGATGCAAACTAGGTCAGCAACTTTGAATCAATGTATGCATGACACATTCCTCAGAAAGATAGAGCCTACTCGAGTATCAGAAGCTCTAGCTGATTCAGATTGGGTGTCTGCTATGCAAGAAGAGTTAAACCAGTTCGAAGCCCTGAAGGTCTGGAGACTAGTGCCAAAACCAGAAGGAAAAACCGTTATCGGCACTAAATGGGTGTTCAAGAATAAAAAGGATGAAGATGGTATTGTTATAAGGAACAAAGCAAGACTTGTTTCCAAGGGATATAGGCAAGAGGAAGGCATAGACTATGACGAGACGTATGCTCCAGTAACACGTATAGAGGCAATCTGCATGTTTCTAGCCTACGCAGCTCACAAGAACTTCAATGTCTATCAAATGGATGTGAAGACTACCTTTCTGAATGGCATTCTTAAGGATGAAGTCTACATCTCTCATCCAGAAGGGTTTGTAAATCCAGATAAGCCAAATCACGTCTACATCTTGGATAAAGCTCTTTATGGTCTGAAACAAGCACCTCGCGCCTGGTATGATGTTTTATCTCAATTCTTGGTCAAGTCAGGTTTTTCAAAAGGTAAAGTCGATACCACTTTGTTTATCAAAAATGAAAAAGCCGATATCATTTTTATTCAGATATATGTCGATGATATTATATTTGGCTCAACTAATCCTAATTACTGTAAGAATTTTTCAAGCCTTATGGTGTCACGTTTTCAGATGAGTATGATGGGAGAGATGAATTTATTTCTCGGATTACAAGTCAAACAGTTTTCAACGAGGATTTTCATTAATCAATCTAAGTACATTTTTGATATTCTTCGGAAATTCAAAATGGAAAATTGCAAACCTATTGGAACTCCAATGACATCAGGTACTAAGATTGGCACTGATCCTTCGGGAAAAGCTGTTGATGTTAGGACTTATAGAGGCATGATAGGTTCTTTAATGTATCTTACTTCAAGTAGGCCAGATATAATGTTATCAACATGCTTGTGTGCTAGATATCAGGCTGATCCTAAAGAATCCCATTTGGCTGTTGTCAAACGGATATTTAGATATCTGAAGAGGACTGCAGATCTTGGTCCGTGGTATCCTAAAGATACAGGGTTTGAAATAACTGCTTATTCAGACGTAGATCATGCAGGGTGCATGTTGGACAAGAAGAGCACTTCAGGTCATATTCAATTCCTTGGAGACAAGCTCGTTAGTTGGGCGTCAAAGAAACAACTTTGTGTTTCCACTTCGACTGCAGAAGCAGAGTATGTAGCTGCTGCCAGTTGCTGCTCTCAGGTCTTGTGGATGAGGACACAGCTTCGAGACTATGGATTCAAGTTTGACAAAATACCGATTTATTGTGACTCGAAGAGCGCTATCGCAATATCAGCTAATCTTGTGCAACATACTAAAACAAAGCACATTGATGTCAGGTATCATTTTATCAAAGATAATGTAGAAAAAGGTACAATAGAACTTTACTTTGTAAAGACTAATTATCGACTTGCAGATTTGTTTACGAAAGCTTTAGATGAAAAGAGATTTAATTTTCTTGTATCTAAGCTTGGTATGCTAAATCTCAGGATCTAATCAGTAATTACCTATTAATGTTTCTTTTATTGTAATTTTTCATCATTTCTTTATCATTAATACTGAAAGGATATTTGTACTTTAACATGTTGTTCATGATCTCAGGGGGAGTGAGACAAGATTCTAAGATGATAATAATTATTCTGAGGGGGGGGGGGTTTATAGACTTGTTGCATTTACTTAACTGTTAAATTTTTGTGATGCATGATTTTAGGGGGAGTCTATGAGTACAACAAAAGGAGTAAGGATATGATTTCTGATTATTTCATATCAGAATTCGTATTTTAATCGTTTTTCTGCTTTATGTCTTTTAATTTTGAATAAATTTGTGAATAAAGTTGCTTTGACATGACTTTGAGACTTGTGCAGGATGAGAGAAGCTTACAAGATCATATCTTTATGACTTTAAGCCTGACTTCATGAGATTTAAGACGGAGCAAAAAGGTTAATTTCTTTTCTTAATCTCATATATGGTAGAAAGAAGGACAACTTTCAATCATCGAAAAACATGTTCTTAAATGTTCAAACCACTTCCCGATTCATAAACAGATTTCATGAATTGGAAGTGTGATTTTAAATCTTTTTCAAGATTTACTTGTGCTTACATGATCACAAACCGTGTGTTTCCAAAGATAAATACTTGCGTATTGTCTTTTCTTTGTACTTTCAAGTATTCACAAACACCGGTTTGACTTATTGTTCAAAATGTTCTTACCATTTTTCGATGGTAAGACACTCTGCTTGTACTTCAATGAACTTTTGAGCGTTAATTCATTTCGAAACGTTCATTTCAAGACTTGTCTATATCTTGGTTCGTATAGACACATATCTGTTATTGTTGACCATAAGCTTTGATTGCTATATCATTTCATTTCTAATCATTTTCATACAATGTCAGATTTTCAAACAAGTCTCTTGTCTTCATGTTTATTCTTTTAATATACTTGTTTGAAAATACTTCAATGTTTAAAAAAAATGCTCATATCTTCATGATTATATTCTGAGCATATATACATCTGACATTTGTATATTTGTGCTTTAACTAATACAGTTAAACCATTTTTGAGCAATATATGCTTCATAGGAAAATACGGGTTTCTTTGTTCTAGGATTTACATAAACTTCTATGGATTCACGATTACCAGTGTTTCCTACCCAAGAAGTTAACTCATAGTGATTGAGTGTAAGGAGTTGAAAAGAAATGAGTGTGGGTTGTGCGTTGAGGTAAAATGGAAAAGAGAGTTTGGTTAGATGTGAGCTTAATGATTAAAAGAAAGAGGGTGTGAGATCAGAGTAAAATAATATCACACTCTGTACCAACTACTTTCTGAGTCGGGCAGCCACATTACTAATGATTCACATTTCTTCGTGAACGTTATTGAAACAGGCAACTAGCCCATGCCAACTCTTGTTATAAACCCCACCAGTCACTCATTTTCTTCTCTAAAAGAAAATGTTTCATATTTTCTAGGGACGCAACACATAATCTATCTGATTTTCATTTGAAAAATCTGGATATTGAAACAGAAGGAAGTCTGCCCCACCTTCACACTTCAATCATGCACATTGAGTCTGTGTTTATCTACTGTTGTCTCAGTGGTTTACACTATGTTGAGCCTTTTTATCAAAGCAATCATCATATGTTTAATTCTTTCTACACTAGCATGAACACACAAGGAATTTTTTTTCTTGTCATAACATTCATAGAAATTTCCTTTGTGGTGTTTCGATGATTGGATGGAATCCTTGGGGGAATGAACATCAAAAAGCTCCTTTCCTATGTGTATCCGTTACACACAGTGACTTCGTGTTACTGACAGACGCATTAACTGATTCCGGTGTTGATTCAGGTGTTACATTCATATTTTGTCTAGATTTGCAAAGATCTTGATGAATACATTGTTCGAATTGGCAACAAATCAGAAGCTCTTAGACAGATCAGAATGGTCAAAGACATTTCTTGATGAAAGTTTTGATGATATCTGTTAATCATAAAATCCCAATCAATCAAGCTAATTATTCAAGATATGAACATTATGCACAAGAACTAGAGAGAGAAAGTAGATCTCGTATTCATATGTCTCTAGCTATTACAAACAATGCATTCTCTAGTGTTATCCCAGATTTATTCTAGTTGGTAAACAATCAATCAAGTAATCAAGCAACACAATAATAATCAAGAGATATAAAGATTAATAATAACGTACCAATCCCTTGAATAAACAATGAAACCCTTGAGTGTTCTTGATACCCTTTGAATACAGAGAAAACGTATAGCGACTATTTAGAAAATTATCAGAGTTCTTTTCTAAAACTAAACTAAACATAACTTTAAATACCCAGGCCATATGGGCTTTAACCTTAATGGGCTTTCTAATGGGCTTGGGCCCAATAGCTTAATAACTATTAACTTATTACATAATAAACCCTCTAATTAACTTTAGCACAATTGCAGTTTAAACCCTTAACTTTAACTTTAATCTTGAATACAATTTATAATCCAACAATCTCCCCCTTTGGATTCAAGATTAAAAAAAAATTGCAATTGTCTTCGGGTCTTCTCTTGTCTTCACTTTTCTCTTGAGAATCTTCAGATATGACGTTGATAACTTCAAAACTTTGAAAATTTGAATATCTTCAGATCTTCAGTTTGTATTCTCCCTTTTTGTATCTTCTCCCCCTTTTTATATCTTCTCCCCCTTTTTGATGAGTGGTGAGAATCAACATCATCAAAACTTGGCAAAACAATCTCCCCCTTTTCAAGACAATCTCCCCCTTTGTGTATGATCATCATGTAAGCATAGTCTTCATCATGTAACGAGCCCTGTATGGAAATAAGAGCAGTCTCTCCAAATGGAAAGAGTGATTATTTCAATCTTTTCAGATTCAAATAAAAAGTAGTAACCATTCAAATCTTTTCAAATTCAAACAGTTAAAAAGTGTAACCCTGAATCAACAAATGACTCAGTTAGAATGCCTGTCAATGACACAAAGTCACTGAGTAACACAAAGTTACTATATAAGGAGCTGGTTTGATGTAGACTCCCCAGGTCTTCCATTCAATCATCGAATAACACATGGTTATCTATGAACGTTCTGACAGAAAACAAATTTATGTGTGTGAGTGCATGTGTATGAAAGAATTAAGCATAGATGATTGCTTTTCATTATAGGCTCAAAGTATGTTAACTTGTTGAGACAGCAACAAATTATACAAAGACTCAAAGTGCATGAGAAAGGGTTCGAAGGTGGGGCAACTTTCCTTCTTTTTCAATATTAGTATCTTCCAAATGAAGAACCAATAGCGTATGTGCTGCGTCCCCAGAAAATGTGAAACATTCTCTTTTTGAGAAAAGAATGAGTAGCTGGTGGGGTTGTATGCAAGAGATGGCATGGGCTAGGTGCCTTTTTCAATGATGGTCACCAAAGAATGTGAACCAATCAGATTATGTGGTTGCCCGGCTCAGAAAGAAGTTTGGTGCAGAGTTTAATATTCTTTTACTCTGATCTCTCACCCTCTTTCTTTTAATACTCACTTCTAACCAATCTCTCTTTGCCATTTTACCTCTTCACACACCAACACTCAATTCTTTTGACCCTTCTCCCCTCAAACACTCAGGGAATACTTCCTGGGTAGGAAACACTGGTTATCGTGAATCTATGGAAGTTCTGTTAAGTTCTCACACTGAATCCCATGTATTTTCCTAAAAGAACATGTTGTTCAACAGGCGTTTTGTACATGTAAGCACAAATACCACTTGTTACATGAAGCATAAGACTTTTGGAGATGTCAAAACAGTTATGTTTGACGATGCAATTCTCCCCCTCAAACTAAAAAAGTTTGACAATTAAGCTCATATCATTTTATCATGAAGAGTAAGATTTTGGAGAATCAAAAACGAATGTTATTTATATGAACAATATATAAACATATTTTCAATGAAAGCACATGAAATGACGTTTGATTCAAGCAACAGTGAATACAAAAAACGTGAGTATTACCATAGAAAGATTTATCTTTTGATACATGGTAATAACAAAGTCAAAATAGAATGCTCTGAACCGTTATGTGTATGAATACTTGACAAAGTATATTGACAAGATAAAACGCAAGTATTTATCTTTAAGAACACACGGTCAGATAAACATTTAAGTATCCAAAAAAAAATGTTAAAATCACAGATATTCTCCCCCTTAAATCACTATAGGTTTTTTTTAAGCATATAAAAAATAGATAGAGCACTGAAGTGCGGGTTCTAATCCGATGTGATTAGAAGCCATAGTCACTTGAACTGACCTGCATAAGTGAAAGAAACAACGGTAATCATTTATGAAAATGATTCCTTTCTCGTTAACAATAGTTGGAAAATAACACACTATCAAGATTTGTAATACTCCCCCTTGAATCATGAGTAAGGTTTAAGACATGTTCAACATACCAAGTTTGCTGATTAGAAATTGAAATCGCTCTTCATCCAATGGCTTGGTGAAAAGATCAGCTAACTGGAAGTCAGTTTGAACAAAGTGCATTTCAATATTACCTTTTTCTACATGATCCTTAATGAAGTGATAGCGTACGTCGATATGCTTGGTCTTCGAATGTTGTACCGGATTAGCAGTTATAGATATCGCGCTCTTGGAATCACAATAAATAGGAACACGCTTGTAGTTGTATCTAAAGTCCTTTAACTGTGTCGTCATCCAGAGGACTTGAGAACAGCAGCTAGCAGCGGCTACATACTCAGCCTCGGCAGTGGATGTTGAAACACAGTTTTGTTTCTTTGAAGTCCAACTCACAAGTTTGTCACCTATGAATTGACATGATCCAGAGGTGCTTTTCCGGTCTAGCTTACATCCTGCATGATCAGCATCTGTAAAGGCAGTTAGTTCAAAACGAGAATCCTTTGGATACCAAAGGACTAGATTAGGAGAACCTTTGAGATATCTAAGGATTCGCTTAACAGCAGTTAAGTGCGACTCTTTAGGATTAGACTGATATCTCGCACAAAAACATGTGGCAAACATTATATCCGGGCGACTGGCAGTCAGATAAAGTAAAGATCCAATCATGCTACGATACACCTTTTGATCAACAGGCTTCCCGGAGGGATCCGCGTCTAAGAGTGTACCAGTAGCCATTGGTGTTTTCATGACTGAACTATCTGACATATTGAACTTTTTCAAAATATCGTTTATATATTTAGCTTGATTAATAAATATGCCTTCGGGTAATTGCTTTACTTGTAGACCAAGAAAGAAATTCAACTCACCCATCATCGACATCTCAAACTTTGTTTCCATTATCTTTGAAAAGTTCTTACAAAATTTTGGATTTGTCGACCCAAATATTATGTCGTCAACATAAATCTGAATAAGAATCAAGTCATCACCTTGCCTATTAAGAAATAAGGTTGTATCTACTGTACCTTTCTTGAAACCATAAGCAAGTAGAAATTTAGTGAGAGTTTCATACCAGGCTCGCGGTGCTTGTTTAAGACCATATAGCGCTTTGTCTAAGACATAGACATGATCAGGGTGATGAGGATCAACGAAACCTTCAGGTTGAGCCACATAGACCTCCTCATGCAAAACGCCGTTCAGGAAAGCCGACTTTACATCCATCTGATAGACTGTAAAGTTTTTGTGCACTGCATAGGCTAGAAAGATTCTGATGGCTTCGATCCTTGCAACCGGGGCGAATGTTTCATCATAGTCAATGCCCTCTTGTTGACAATACCCTTTGGCGACCAGTCGAGCTTTGTTTCTCACGACTACTCCAGCTTCGTCTTTCTTATTTCTGAACACCCACTTTGTTCTAATAACGGATTTACCTTTAGGTAGTGGGATCAAGCGCCATACCTTGTTCCTTTCGAATTGTAGAAGCTCTTCTTGTATGGTAGAAATCCAGAATGGATCACGTAGAGCTTCAGCCGCTTTCTTTGGCTCTAAGGAACTGAGGAAGCTTGAAAACATACAGAAGTTAGCTGTTGCAGATCTTGTTGTGACACCAGATTGTACGTCACCTATCACGTTGTCCAGGGGATGATCCTTAGTCCAACGATGTGTGCTTGGTAGTGCATCAACTGTTTGTTGCGTATTGGACGCATCGTTGTCATCTTGCACGGCAGGTTGCTCCATAGATGTACTCAGGACATCTTGTACTGGTGTTTCTGATACTGAGGCTTCCGGACTAGGAGTTGAAGTACTCGGGACTTCGTTTCCGGAAGAACTATCTGTAGAGACAGATTCAGCGTTAGTAGAGTCAGAAACTAACGGTGTATTAGTACCTGATGGAGTTGAAGTGTCAGTGACTTCGTCGGAAGGTCCAGGCATGTCTTTAGAGATAGTAGGGACCTCCGGGCTTGTACCACTTGTTATTGATGTTGATATGCCTTTTTCAAAATCTGCACATATATCATCAAAGGCATCAATAAACAATAAATCTAACTCAGATGAAGTAGAGTTAGAGTTAGAAGTATAAGATCCTTTAGAAGCTGGTTCTATTCTTAATTGAATAGAAGCTTTGTCCTTAATTGCGAGTTCTGAACTGTTGTGTCCAGAAGTCCTTGTAGTATTCTCATCAAAGGAGACATTCATGCTCTCAACAACCGTCTTGGTTCGAATAATGTAAATTCGATAAGGTTTGGATGTCAGAGAGTATCCAACGAGATATCCTTCATCCGCTTTCTTATCAAACTTTGATAATCCTTGACGCTCTTTTAGAATGTAACACCTGCAACCAAAAACACGAAGGAACTTGATGTTAGGTGTACGATTGTTGATTAACTCATATGCTGTCTTATTAAAGCGCTTGACCACAATGGTACGGTTCTGTGTAAAACACGCTGTAGCGACTGCCTCAGCCCAAAGGTACATGGGTAGATCTAAGTAAGCAAGCATAGTCCAAGCTGCTTCAACCAGAGTGCGGTTTTTCCGTTCAACAATGTCGTTTTGCTGTGGAGTGTAGGCGGCGGAGAAATTATGTGAAATACCCACGGAAGTAAGATAACTCTTCAGGGTGTCATTCTTGAACTCCGTGCCATTATCACTGTGAATGGTTCTGACTGGCAGTTGAAGGCGTACTTGAATGCGCTTGATGAAAGCGATAATCAACTCTGGCGCATCTGACTTGTTGCGAAGAAACTCGATCCATGTATACCTTGAGTAGTCATCTATCATTACCAACACATATTTCTTTCCGTTGATAGATGTTGTGCGCATTGGGCCACAAAGGTCCATATGAAGAAGTTCCAGTGCAGATGAGGTCGATGATTCAGCTTTGGATTTGAAGGAGCTACGCTTCATTTTGCCCAACTCACATGGGGAACAGAGTGATTCTTTTTCGAACCTCATTTCTGGTAGACCTTTAACCAGACCTTGTCTTTGTAGCTTCGCTATATATCAGAAATTCTGATGAGACAAGCGTCGATGCCACATCCACGATTGTGCTTTAGAAGCTTTGGCTAGTAGGCATACTGGACGTGTGGCAGATAGTGTATGAAAATCTACATAGTATAGATTTCCATGGCGCTCAGCTTTGAAGATTTCGTAACCATCGTAATCTTCTAGATAGCAATGAGTGGTTGTGAAGCGGACTTGATATTGCATGTCACAGAAGTGACTGGTACTGAACAGATTGTGATCAAGTCCTTCAACATATAACACTTTTTGAATCTTCACAACACCGTTATCGAGCATTCCATATCCTCTGACGTGGCCTTCGGCTTCAGAATTGGCAAATCTAACTGCTCCGGCAGGCTCCTCCACATAGTTATGCAAGAGATGCTTGAATCCTGTCATGTGGCGTGAACATCCGGAATCTATTACCCACAATCGATAGGCCTGCAAAAGAGACAATTAGTTTTGCTTAGGCACCCATATCAAGATGGGTCCTTCGCGGTTAGCATCAAGCAATTCAGGAATATCCTCAGGTTTGACTTTTACTCGCCATTCATAACGCGGTTTTGGAACCCATTTCCAAACCATCTTAACGTCTAATTCCTGAAAGTGCTTTTTGAAAGTAGGATTGGCAACCTTAGCACGATACACTTTTGGTTGTGTAGAAGAATCAGAATTAGAATTAGACTTAGAGTTCAGCTTAGCTTTGCTTTTATTCTTTTTAGACTTAGGAGGGGAGTAGTATTTGAATGAATTATCCCAACAGTTTTTGCAATAAAGATTCTTTCGAGCAAAATTCATAAACTTAGATTTATCGGAACAAATCTTACATTCATGTTTATCAAAAGAAGTACTATTCAAAATAACACTGTCTGTAGGACAACTACTAGAATTCAAACTATTCTTTTTATTCAAACTAAGATCTTTATTCTTCTTACTCCTCCCAACTCCATTTCCTTTTATATCTGAAACAGAAACAGGAACCTTGTTAGTCTCTAACTTAGAAGGTGGTTCTTTTCTAGTACTCTTTGAAGTCTCACCCTTTTCAAAAATACTAGGTGGATATATCAGAGTAAACAACTGAAGGTTTTGTAGAGGCATCAAATTCTGGATTGGTTCTTACCTTCCGGCTTGGATCATTTAACATCTGTTTTTCATTTGAAGCATTTTTAAACAAAGTAATTTTCAAATCATTGATCTCAGTGCAAAGCTCTTGATTTATTTTTAAAGACTTTTCAAGTTTATGTTTGAGATCAAAGTTTTCATCTTCAACCTCATCAAGAGATTGTTGCAACATAGCAATTTGCTTCATCAATTCAGATGTATTACTATCCCCAGAATTTGATCCCTTTAAATCAGAAACAGGATCAGAGTCTGATGCATTCATCCTATCAGAGAATATCTCTTCAGTCATGGACTCAATAAACTCCGTTTTATCATTTTGAACACAAGATTCATCCGCGGTAGCAGTAACTTCTTCAACCTCTTCAGGAAGTAAAGGTTTAGAAGCACTGGGAGTTGAGACTGATGGTATAGTAGATGGATCAACATCCGATTCATACTCATCAAATTTGCATGCAGTCTCAGGTAGAACTGTGTTGGTGCTCACTGATTCTTTAGAAGGTGTGGTAAATAGTGATTCAAACTCAGTAAATTCGATCTTTCGAGTTGCATAGCTTTCGTTCAAATCACCATATGTAAAACCAACAGATTTAAAAAGATTTTGAGAATCAGTGTCACCAGACTTGTTCTTTCCCATTTCTTCTTGACCTTTGGTCTCTTCAAAAGGTTTAGGAGAACTTGCTTCAACAAAAGTAGCGTGAATGTCAGGAATGGGTTTTATTGCGGAGCCAAATTTATCAAAATTATATAGGAGCTCCGGTGCCTTTTTCAAATTTTCATTAATTGGCACACCCAAACCTGGTTTAAGTTTGTAAAACCTTTCGTCTTGGAGTTTATTGGTCAACAGATTTAATGTCTGTTCAGTCTGACCTCGTTTCATGTTAATGTCCTCCAGTTGCTTTATTTTGGTGTAAGCTTCATTTCTTTCTTTATAACAAACTTCAAATTTGATTTGAAACTCACCCTTTTCAGCATTAAGATTCACAAGATCTGTTTCTAAACCAGATATTTTTTCTTTTAAAGACTCTTTTTCAGCTTTTAAATCATCTTTTTCCTTTTCCTTTTCTTCCACAACAACTTTTAAAATAGCATTTTCATCACGAAAGCTTAAAACAGATTGATGTGCAGAGCTAAGTTTGCCTTTCAGTAAAGCAAATTCATCTTTCATGCCATGTATTTGGGCCATTAAAGATTCAATAAGTTCAGAATTTTCACTTACCTCAGAGTTTGCTTCTTCGGATTGTGTCTCAGAGTCTTCATCGTCACCTTCCAACTTTGCCATGTAAGAAACTTGGGTGAAATGTGCTTGCTCCTCGTCATCAGAACTTTGGAACAGCCAATTCTCTTCTTCAGCCATTAGTACTTTTCCTTCTTCAGCTTTCTTGGCAATCAGAGACTTTCTTGAGTAGTACTCTAAGTTCTTCACTTTCTTGAATTTGCAGTCCCTTGAGAAGTGCCCAAATTTGCCACAGTTGTAGCATCTTCCTGGTTCATCCTTTCGCTCTTCTCGCTTCTCCTCTCTCTTTCCTTCTCTTCTATCTTCCTTCCGATATTCTCGTCCTTCCTCTCTCTTTCCATGCATCGTCTTGTATCGCATCTCAGACTTCTCTTTCTTGTATCCATCATACTTTGGCTTTGAGTAAAATCTTTTCTTGCCAAAGCTCTTCTTGAATCGTCGCGTAATGAGAGCCAAGTCTTCAGAGAACTTTTGAATATCAGGATCTGAATCAACTTCCAGTTCTTTATTGCTTAAATCAGAGTCAGAGTCAGTAACTTCGGTAACTAAAGCTTTAGACGCCTTTTTCTTCGACCTTGCAGAGGATACAGAACCTTTGCCGGCTATGAGAGCCACAGAATCCTTCAGATGATTAGACTCATTATTCATAGATCTCACCTCATCCTCATGTTGAGCAAGAGTAGAGAAGATATCGGTGACATTTTCTCGAGCCATATTCTTCGACATCTGGAGGTTGATAGCAAAGTTCTTCCATTCTGGATTCAGATTCTTGATGAACTTGTAGTTTATCTCAGAAGCAGATTTGGCGATTTTGTTCCTCCGCAAGTCATTGAGAATAATGTTGTACCTATTGTAGGTATCTAAAAGCAGCTCTCCTTCTTTTGCATGAAATCCCTCGTAAGCATTTACGCACAGATTCTGCTTAGCTTGAATAGAAGCTTCACTTCCTTCAAACTGCCTTGCTAGTTCATCCCAGATTCCTTTAGCAGTGCTCTGACTGTCGACACGATTGTAGATGTCGTTTGGAATTGCCATGTCAGATAGATTAGAGCTTCTTCTTCTAACTTGAGCTGGTCTTTCTGCTTTTCAGTGAAGAACTGAACAGGTTTAGGAATCTCTCTGTCAGGGATTTCAGGAGAGGAATCTGTAGCAGGTTGACCCTTTACTGTGATCATTGGAGTTTTAGGACCTTCAATGATTATTGTCATGAATTCTCTGTTCTTGTGATTCAGAAACTGAATCATTCTGGTATTCCATTGCTGATACTCATTAGCCACGAGGACAGGAGGTTTGACTTGAGAGCCCATCGAGAGAAGCTGATTCGACATCTTAGTTGTACTGTTAGTAAATAGACTTTTCTGTACCAAGACAACCAACTAGATGAGATCGTTAGAATCAAAATAAAACTACACTCAAAAAATTTCAGAAAAATAAATTTCCAAAAATAATTAAATGCAGTATTTGCACAGTTTAAAACACAAAGAAATAATACTGAAGAATGAAATTAGGAAAATTGATCAAGCACAAAACTTTTATCCCCCTTCGCAGACTTAGCACGGGGGTCCCGCTAATGTTGTTCGACCGGTAAAAAAGGTGAAGACCGGAGAATGAACTGTACCGGTCGAAGGAAAGACCGGAGTAAGCAAGTACCCGGTCGAAGGGTAAGATCGGACTTTACAAGTACCCGGTCGAATGGCAAGACCGGAGTAGCAAGTATCCGGTCGACATAAGGACCGGTGTTTACAACTACCCGGTCGAATGGAATGACCGGAGATTACAACTACCTGGTCGAAGGTGCAAGACCGGAGATACAACTACCCGGTCGAAGGCTCAGGTCGAATAGGTATCGGTCAAACAATAATATCAATAAACACGATGAATGACCGAAGAACACGATGAGTTTCTGGGATTCGACCGAAACCAAACCCAGAAACTTTAATCGACCGAAGAACACAATTAAACCAACAATTAATACCAGATGCGATCAAAAACCACAGAAGCTTCGATCCTTCGATCGAATAAAACACATATAATCAACCACTAATCGACCGGAAAAACCTTTTTCAGAAGAAAATTTATAGAAAGTGATAAGATCATACAGATCGATAAACACAGATTCATGAAGTCGGATGAACAGTACTCGCATGAATAGTAACTTTTTCGATGAACAGTAATATTTCAATGAACAGTACTTTTCGATGAACAGTAATATTTCGATGAACAATACTTTTTCGATGAACAGTAATATTTCGATGAACAGTACTTTTTCGATGAACAGTAATATCACAAAAAAATAGATTCTTTAGGCTTTGATACCACTTGTTATCCCAAATTTATTCTAGTTGGTAAACAATCAATCAAGTAATCAAGCAACACAATAATAATCAAGAGATATAAAGATTAATAATAACGTACCAATCCCTTGAATAAACAATGAAACCCTTGAGTGTTCTTGATACCCTTTGAATACAGAGAAAACGTATAGCGACTATTTAGAAAATTATCAGAGTTCTTTTTTCTAAAACTAAACTAAACATAACTTTAAATACCCAGGCCATATGGGCTTTAACCTTAATGGGCTTTCTAATGGGCTTGGGCCCAATAGCTTAATAACTATTAACTTATTACATAATAAACCCTCTAATTAACTTTAGCACAATTGCAGTTTAAACCCTTAACTTTAACTTTAATCTTGAATACAATTTATGATCCAACATCTAGAACTCCAGTTCGTTATAACAAGTTTACAAAGACAAACCTTTATATACTCACAAATCTAACAAAGCCTTAACTACTAAGGAAAGTAAAACATACTTTGACTAACTATTACAAGGTCAATATTGACTTTTACACACTTGACTTTCCTATTAAATCTTGGATACAATATTTAGACTTAACAATCTCCCCCTTTGTATTCAAGATTTAATAAAAAATTGATGCAGATCTTCAACTCTTGATTCTTCATCTTTTGTCTCTTGAAGCTTTCAAAAACTTTGCTCTTTTGTAGCTTTTGAAGAATCTTGGAAAGTCTTTTTAATCTTTGAAGCTTTGGAAAGTCAACATGCCTTGAACAAAACAGGAAATTCTTGAAACTTCTTTGAAACTTGAAACTTCATCTCTGAAAAATCTTTCGTCTTCAAACAAAATTGTATCTTCATCACTTTGATCACTGAATCGTCTTCGGAAGAACAAACCTTCTTGAAACTTGAAATTCTTTATCAGAAACTTTTGACTTTGAATCAGTCTTTGAAACAGTCTTTGAAACAGCCTTTGAAACAGCGTTTGAAACATCCTTTGAAACAGCGGAATCAAATTGAACTTTAGGCTTGAACTTTGAACTTGAACTCTGAAATTGAATCTTTATAATTCTCCCCCTTTTTGATGATGTGAGCATCATTATCATCAATTTCAGCATAGACTTTGATTTCCCCCTTTGTGAACAACAAACAATCTCCCCTTGATATTGTTGTACTTTTGATTTGAAGAGCCGAACCATGAACTGTATATATCCGAATCTTTTCAAATTCAGACATAATGAGCGTGTAACCCTGATTCAACAAATGAAACAGTTAGAAATGCCTGTCAGTAACACGAAGTTACTGTGTACAACGGATGTACAATGTAAGGAGCTGATTTGATGTTGACTCCCCAGGACTTCCATTCAATCATTGAAAGACACAAGGTAATTCTATGAATGTTCTGACAGAAAAATATTCTCTGTGTGCTCGTGCTTGTGTTTTGAAAGAATTAGCACAATGATTGTGTTTCATAAAGGCTCAAAATATGTAAATCACTGAGACAACAATGATAATAAATGGACTCAATGTGCATGAGAAAGGGTGCGAAGGTGGGGCAACTTTCCTTTTTTTTCAATATCAGTATCTTCCAAGTGAAGATCTGATAGATTATGTGTTGCTTCCCCAGAAAATGTGAAACATTCTCTTTTTAAGAAAAGAATGAGTAGCTGGTGGGCTTATATACAAGAGATGGCATGGGATATTTGCCTATTTCAATGATGGTCACCAAAGAAATGTGAACCAATCAGTAATGTGGCTGTCCGGCTCAGAAAGATGTTTGGTGCAGAGTTCTGATATTCTTTTAACTCTGTTCTCACACCCTCTTTCTTTTAAACATATAAGCTCACGTCTAACCAATCTCTCATTTCCATTTTACCTCTGCTCACTCCCACACTAAATTCTTTTAAACCCCTCTCCCCTCAATCACTCAAAGGATTTCTTCCGGGGTAGGAAACACTGGTTATCGTGAATCCATGGAAGATCTATTAAGCATTCATACTGAATCCCATGTTCCTAAAAGTACATGTTGGTCAATGATTTTCTTGAAATGAAGCACAAGAAATCATATGTCAGTGTATGTATGCTCATTTAAAAATATGAATGAAATTTGAGCATTTGAACGTTGAAGGTTTCTCAAAACAAAGATATTGAAAGAATGGAATGAAATCAAGAGAATTGTTTTGAGAATCTGACAATGATTAAAAGCAGATCAAATGAAATAGCTAGGGTATCAAAGAATTGGATATTTTGTTTATATGAACAAATATAAACAATTTATCAATGAAAGCACAAATATGAAAAAGATGTATGATGCTCATCAACTTTGAACTTCAAACGGGGGTATTACCATCGAAAAATTGTTTGACTTTGAGACATGGTAATAACATTTTCAAATAAAATATTGAACCGGTGTGTGTGAATACTTGACAGTATATAGACAAGATAATACACAAGTATTGATCTTTGGAAACACACGGTCAGTTAAACAATAAAGCTCGAAATTTTGAAAAACATTTAAAAGCACACTTCTAAATTCATGAAATCTTTTGAGAATAAGAAGTGGTTTGAACATTTAAGAAAAGGTTTTTCTTGCTCGAAAGTTGTCCTTCTTTCAAACAATCAGAAATCTAGGATCAGAAGATTTTTACCTTTTTCAGCTCCCCATCAAATTATGAAAAGATTTTAATCTTTTAAGCTCCCCCTAGATATTAGAACAATATCCATCTTTGATCATTGATGAACGGGTCCTAATCTGTCATGTAATCAGAAGCCACTTTATTCATATTATTTATTTAAAAATAAAAGACAGAAAGCAGTAAAACGGTTTATAGAATGAGTTCTGATCTGAAATAATCAGAAGTCATCACCTTTACTCCCCCTTAAATTAAGCATCTGAAATATGTCAGTTAAAACAGGATAGAGATCAAACACTCCCTTTTGAATTGTTAGACCATCAATATCAGAAAAATCTAGCATTGAAAAAGTATAGGAGATCAGATCAATTCACTTGGGATGGAGACCATCAATATCCATCGGATGCCAAAACACAGGAGTAAGGTCTTTTTGATCACTGAGGTCCGAGTCCTAAACTGTTGTGTTTAGAAGTCAAACTCCGTTGAAGAACGGGTCCTAAGTTGATGTGCTTAGAAGCCATCACCTTTCAGCATTGAAGACCGGGTTTTGAACTGTTGTGTTCAAAAGCCATTGTCTGTCTTACTCCCCCTTGGATTGAGGTGCCTGCAACATAGAATCAGATTTCGGTTTTGGTACCCACTGGTATTTGGGTCCATAAATGTTAGTTGCAGTGCGTGTGGGGAATATGGAGTAAGAACCATACCAGTAATGATCAGTTAATTTATGAAAATGATCATGTGTACAGCAAATAGAACAATAAAATTTCTTACCATTATCTGCTTTGTTCTTCTTTGCTTTGTGCACAGGTACACATGATTTTTTCTCTTTCAGCTCATTTTCCTTATCATCTTTGACTGGATTCTTTTGCCAAACCAGTTTCTCTTTCTTGAAACTTTTCCTCGGATAAATATTTGAACCATCTAAATATTCATCATAGAAAAGGTTAGTGCGACGAATCTGATTAAATGATTTGACTGACCTTTGTGAAGAAATGAAATTCTGACTTGAACTTGAAATAGATTTTTCAAGCTCTTTGATCTTTGAAGCGAAGTCGTCTCTTTCTTTCACAAGCTGGTCAATCTTTATCTTGAATTCAGACTTCGTTCTTTGTTCATTCAGCGCAGCTGCAGACAGTTCAGACAACTTAGAAGTCAGTTTTTTGATTTCGGATTCAAAGATTAATCTTTCTTCTTCAAACCCTCTTTCTGTAGTGTTTCTTTGGCCAGATAACTCTTTAAAGACTCCTACATTCTTCTTTTCTATGGCCCTCTTTTCCTGAGCAAATTTCTCTCTTTCCAATATCAGTACTTTCTCAAAATCTGAGATTTGTTGAGAAAACTTAAGGCATTTAAGCACCACTGACTTCTTTTCTTCATAACTCTTCTTTGAGAAATCTGAGAAGTTCTTTGAAAAAATTTTCTTTTCATTTTCAAGATCAGCTTTATTTGCATCAAGCTATTTTTCCAAATCAGATAAATTCTTTCTCAGCTCAACGTTCTCAGATTCCAATCCCTTAGTCTTCTCTTTGAAAGCCTTCAACTCGTTTTGAAGTTCAGCTGATTCTGCTTGTAGCTCAGGTGATATCTGTTCAGTTGTTTTCAGTTGGCTTTGAAGAGTTATAATCTCTTTCTCTTTCTCTTTTATTTTTTTATCCCTATCATAAAGGATACCTGAAAAATTAGAACTATTTTTAGTACAATTTATACATTCAGGAGTTTTAACACAGTTGTACAATTTCAGTTCCAACTCCTGAATTCTTCTGAGATACTCTGAATTTTTAAATTGCAGAGTCCTTCGTTCAGCTTCTATTACAGATATATCAGGTTTGTACATTATGGACATCTTGAAAAAATAATCAACTTGAAGTGAATGATCGTCCCAAACTATATATCAGAAAATCAAAAATCAGATTAAATTGAAAATTTTCTAAAAATATTAAAAAAATGAAAATTTGAAAAACACTAAAAATGACACAAAGATTAACAGAAAAAAAATATATCACACTAAAAAAAATTCCAAACTCTTTTTTTTTTTAAGAGAGAAAGTAGATCTCGTATTCATATGTCTCTAGCTATTACAAACAATGCATTCTCTAGAACTCCAGTTCGTTATTACAAGTTTACAAAGACAAACCTTTATATACTCACAAATCTAACAAAGCCTTAACTACTAAGGAAAGTAAAACATACTTTGACTAACTATTACAAGGTCAATATTGACTTTTACACATATGACTTTCCTATTAAATCTTGGATACAATATTTAGACTTAACAATATCGATGCTCGTTTCATCAAAAAGGGGGAGATGAATTACAGAAATGTCAGTTTCAGAAATTTCAAAGTTAAAGATTTGAAGAAGATAAAATTCAAAGTTTGAAAGTTTGAAAGTTTGTACAAGCAAAGTCAAAGATGTTTGAAGATGTGCTGATTTTCAGAAATTTTCTTTAAAGATTATTTGCTGAAGCAAGTCGAGCTAATTCTGAAGATAATTTCTTTCCGAAGTCTGAAAGAGTTTCTGTGACAGTTTTGGGAGATTATTAAAGATTGTTTCTATCATATTTGGGGAGATTGTTAATATCTTTTAGAGACAGACTTGGAAGAATACAGTCAAAGATTGCTCAGATTGAACTAAAGTGGAAGATTGAATTGCAAAATCTTTTTGTGATGATCTTCAATCCAAAGGGGGAGATTGTTAGAGCATAAATATGTTGGATACAAGATCATAGAAGACTGAAGACTGAAGGTCAAAGCTAAAGTCAACTCTCAATGAAAGTCAAAGTCTAGTGTAATAAAGTCAAAGTCAACATTGTATTTTTTTCATGTTTTATATTGTTTGCGCATTTTAGTTGTGTGTGTGAACAGTGTTTTGTGTGTTCCTTGTCTTTGTATATATATATATATATATATATATATATAGGTTTTGTGCGTGTTCTTTGTAGAGAGTTGTTATCAGTGTCATACGAGTTTGAAGTGTTGAGAGAGAAATATTGTAACCCATACTTGAAATCAATAAAAAGTGTTTTCAATTGATAATTCATTGTTAGCATCTTGATTTACATACATTGTGGGACACACAAAACTTTCATACTGTCTTACCAGGTTGATCTTTCGGGTTTCTTGGATTTTAGTGCTACCTTCGTACTGAACATATATAGTGTCCCACATATCTTTAAAAGTTTTCAGATGCATGATGGAATGGAAGGCTACATCAGACAAGGTCATAAAGATAATGGTTTTAGCCTTTGCATCTAGTCCTACTTTTTTTCTTGCCCTCATCGCTCTATTGTCTTAGTTCTTTGGGAGCGAGTCTTTCAGGAACAGAAGGTGTAGTTGTAGTGGCAGGGACTTCAGCTATGATAACAAATGGTTCATAGGGTCCATCTGCTACATATTCAGGTATAGTGGGATCTACACCTTCTAGAAAGAGCATCATTCGATTTTTCTAGAGAGCAAAGTTGTCTCTGCTAAATCAACGAGGTTTAGAGAGTGAACCATTATCATAATAGTTTGAGCTTGTGTTTAGTGCCATTTAAGAATAACAAGGAAAAGAATAAAGCAAGATCCTGTTTATGGATTAAACAATATGCTCTGATACCACTTCTTGTTCCGAAGGTGCTTAACAAGTTTGTAGAAGGGGGGGGGGGTTGAATACAAACACAAATTTTTATGGTTTAATAAATTGTTTATTGATAACTCAAATCACAATTTACAGTTTGTTGCAGAATAAGATTAAGTAAACCTAATCTTAAAAAACTCAAGAAACACTAAGAGGTTTGCACTTATAACTAGAGAGAAAAGGTTATGGGAAATATAGAAAGCAAGGGTTCTATATGGTTCACCAAGAGAGAAGGGATAGAAGGCAACACTGCATAGTGAGGATTAATCTTTCTGTTTATACCCTATGCATTAAATGGATGGCAGGGGTACTTTACACGTGTCACTATTTGGTTGGTTGCATGCCTCTACTTTTATCGACATGTTTTTTGCCGAATGGTGAACAGTGTAGTCTTTAGAGTTGATGTACGATCTGCAGCAGAGGGATGTCTCTTATGACACATAGTACCTTATGTGCAAAGATAAGACAAAAGAAACTTAGAGCGTAAGCTTTGTGATCATCGATCACTGATGGGTTCTTTCTTCAAGGAACTTGAATGAAGGTCAGCAGTCGTTGAAGCTTTTCTTCGAATTTCTTCGGTTGTTGTGGACTTGTCTTGGTTTCACTGATATCCGCATCAGATCATGAGTAGACCTGTCACTTGTTCATCAGCTTTGTCTTCGATGTCAGCGATGAACGTCTTTGTCGCGAAACTTGTCTTCAGGATTACATTTAACATAATACATTAGAATTCATCAGCGATATTGAACAAACTTAGTATATGATCACTGATGGTGAAACACTAATACATACAGATATTAAATGTAATTTTCACTAAGTATTTCAAAGGGTCGTTATCAAATCACTGAGAGAGTTTGGATCAACAAGTAAGAACCTTAGAGTTAAAGTGGGTCCTACCAACAGTCCTTAGATCAATGATTAAGCAATTAAAGCATTGGTGTACTTCAAACAAAGATTCATTCTTACCACAAATGAAACTTTCATGTTGTCTTACCAGATTTATCTTTCTGGTTTCTTGGACCTCAGTGTTACCTTCATATTGATCACAAATTGTGTCCCACATGACTTTAGAGGTTTTTAGATGCATTATGGAATGAAAGACTTCATCAGGAAGAGCCATGGAGGTGATGGTTTTCAGCTTTGCATCAAGGGCAACTTTCTTTTTGTAATCATCACTCCATTATTTTACTTTTTGACAACTTCCCTTTCAGGAACAGCTTCAGTAGTTGTAGTGGCAGAACTGCAGCAATTATGACACATAGGGTCCATTTTCAACATATTCAGGTATAGTGGGATCTACGCCTTCTAGAAAAAACATCATTCAATTTTTCCAAAGAGCAAAGTTGTTTCTGCTGAATCGAGGAGGTTTAGTAAGAGAGCCATTGTCATGATAGTTAGTGTTTGTGTTTAATGCCATTATGGAATATAGCAAAGAGGAGAGTTAAACAAGATCTTGTTAATGGATTAAACAAATTGCTCTGATACCACTTGTTGGTCTGGATTAATGTTCTACTAGGGTGTTAATTTGTAGAAGGGGGGTTGAATACAATCACAAAATTTACTTTTAAATTTGTTTATCGATTATTGAGTAAATCAAAAGAGAAATTTACAGATTGTTGCGGAACAAGATAAGGTAAAACCTATCTAAACAATCTAAGAATCACTAAGTTTCTTGCACAAGAGTAAGAGAAATAGAGAGAAGAGAGTTTGTAGAAAATAGAGTTTCTGCAAGTATCACTAAGAAGTGTGAGGACTCTCCCAAAATGAAGTTGTCTCTCCTATTTATACCCTATGCATTAAATACATGTCATAGGGTACAATCCACGTGTCCATCTTTCATTGGCTTCATCTTCTTGACTTTATATTTAGAATGCTTTCGACCGTATGGTGACAGAGTAGTGGAAAAGAGTGGTTGTACGATTATGGACAAAAGCATGTTTGCTTTTGTACCTTCGTATTTTTTGTGCAGAGAATAAGATAAAAAAATCTTGATAAGAAAGCTTCATGATCAACTATAGTTGATGATCAGTGATCAGGAATCACTGATGCAGAGAGGCAATAGTTGAGGCTTGATCTTGATTTGTCACGCGTTGTAGACTTCTCTTGGTTTCACTGAATGCCGCTTCAGATCATTAGTAGACTTGTCTTCATCATCAGCTTAGTCTTCGATGTTAGCGATGATATTTTTAAGCGTGAGGCTTGTCTTCTGGGATTACATAAACTGATTACATAGGAAACCTCTCAGTGATAACTGAACAGACTTAGCCTGATCGCTGATGCTGAAACACTAATACTTATACAGGTTTAAGTAATTTTCACTAAGTATAAAAAGGTGTTAGAGCATAAATCTGTTGGATACAAGATCAATATATCTGAAGATCAAAGTTAAAGCTGAAAGTCAACTCTCAGTCAAAGTCAAAGTTTTTGTGTAATAAATAGTCAAAGTTAATATTTGTAATTTTTCTGTTTTGAAGGTGTTTGCGCGTTTGTACTATTTACGTGAACAGTGTTTAGCGAGAAGTATGTTGATCCAAACTCTCTCAGTGATTTGATAACGACCCTCTTCTATACTTAGTGAAAATTACGCTTTAATATGTATTAGTGTTTCACCATCAGCGATCAGACTGAGTCTGTTCAGTTATCGCTGATAGTCTTTCTTATAAACATTTATATGTATTAGTGTTTCACTATCAATGATCAGACTGAGTATGTTCAGTTATCACTGATAGTTCCTAAAGTAAACAGCCAACGTAATCCCTGAAGACAAGTCTCGCGTCAAAAGATGTTCATAGCTGAATCAAAGACGAAGCTGCTGAACAAAGAGAAGTCTACTAGTGATCTGATGCGGATATCAGTGAAGCAAAGACAACTCTACTTATACGTGAAGGAACATGAGAAAAAGCTTCAGCGATAGCTGAACCTCTTTGTCTCTGAACTTAGAGATACTCAGCGATCAATCGATCACAAAGCTTATGCCTCAAGTTTCCTTTTGTCTATCCTTGCACAACCTAGTACGATGTGTCAGAATGGACAAGTCTCTGCAACCATTCGTACAACAACTCTGTCAACTACACTGTTCATGACCCGGCCGAAAGCATGTCTCCCAAAAGTCAGACTCCCAAAGCCAATCAGTGAACGCCACGTGTAAAGTATCCTGCCATACATTTAATGCATAGGGTATAAATAGGAAGTTCACCCCTTCATCTGAAGGTGTGCTTCATCCTTGAACTCAATATAGAAACCCTTATTTTCTATATCTCTTAATCCCCTCTCTCTCTCTGAATTTCTTGTGCAATTATCTTAGTGTTTCTTAAGTTTGTTTAGATTGAGTCTGTCTTAATCTTATTCCGCAACAAACTTGTAAATTGTATTCTGATTTATCAATAAACAATTTATTAAACTTTAAATTCTGTGTTTGTATTCAACCCCCCCCCCCTTCTACAAACTTGTTTAGCACCTTCGGGACCAACAAGTGGTATCAGAGCAGTTTGTTTAAATCTAATAAACAAGATCTTGCTGTATACTCTTCCTTGCTATTCTAAAATGGCATTAAACACAAACACAAACTACTATGATAATGGTTCACTTTCTAAACCTCCTCGATTTAGCAGAGATAACTTTTCTCTATGGAAAAATCGAATGATGCTATTTCTTGAAGGTGCGGATCCTACTATACCTGAATATATAGAAAACGGACCCTATGAACCTGTTAGAATTATAGTTGCGGTTCCCGCTACTGCCACCACTGAAGCTGTCCCTGAACGATATGTCGTTAAGGAAATAAGACAGTGGAGTGATGAAGATAAAAAGAAGGTAGGCATAGATGCAAAAGCAAAGACCATTATTTCAATGGCTCTGCCTGATGAAGTTTTCCATTCCATCATGCATCTGAAAACTTCTAAAGAAATGTGGGAAACCATATGTGTTCAATATGAGGGCACCACTGAAATCCAAGAGACTCGAAAGATTAACTTGGTAAGACAGTATGAAAGTTTCATCGCTGGTAAGAATGAATCTCTTTCTGACGTCCATCAGCGGTTTAACTGCCTAATCATTGACCTAAGAACTGTTGGTAGGACCTATTCTAATTCTGAGGTCCTAACAAAATTCTTGGAATGTCTTCCTGAAAGCTGGGACAGTTATTCAATATGTCTTAAGCTGACAAAAGACTTACATACTCTCTCTTTAAGCACTCTGTATGGAATATTGCTCAACTATGAGCAATCAAATCTTCTGAAGAAAAATCTTGTAAAAGATTCTAAAGACTCCAAAAGTACTCCTGTTGCTTTAGTCTCTTCAGAGATAATTCCATCTCAGCGATCTACTCTCACCATCACTGAGTTAGATTCTGAATCTGAGGATCTATCAGACCCTGATCTTTCAGAGTTTGACGAGTCCTTAGCACTCTTGACAAACTCTTTTAAGAGATTTGCAAGAAAGAGTAACTTCCGAAGAAGTAAACCTCTCTCTCTTACTGAAAAGCCAAAATCAACTCCGGTTGATAAGGCTACTGCCACTTGCTATAACTGTGAAAAGATTGGACATTTTGCTAGTGAGTGCAGGTCGAAAAAGGTATTCAAACCTTCTACCTCAAGAAGATCCAGTGATGACAAATACCATAAGCTGAAGAACAAATATCAAAAGCTGAAAAGCTATCAGCGAAAAGGTAAAGGTCTCATCGCTGAAGAACACGACTGGGCTGAATCAGAAGAATCATCTTCTGATGAAGAAGAAGTCGCTAATCTTTGCCTCATGGCTGAGATTAAAGAAGAAGTGGAAGAACCATCTGAACCTTCTATGAGCTACATATCATCTCAGGTATCTATCTCTACAAATCCCTCTCTACCTGAAGCTGAGAGAAGTCGCGTTGTTGATGTGCTGACGATTGACCTTTATAATGCCCTAAACGACAAAACTCAAGCTGAGAATAAAAATGTTCATTTAACTCAAGAGCTGGATAAATGTCATGAAAAGATAAAAGAACTAAATCTTTTAGAAGAAAAGCTGAAAGATCAAGTCATTATAAATGAAATCATCAGTATTGAACGCGAACAAGCCATCGCTGCTCTAAAAATAGAAAAGGCTCATGTTGAAAAATGGTGCAAATCATCAACAAAGATCTCTGAGATAATAAATGCTCAAACTCCTGATAGTGATAAAACTGGTCTTGGTTTTTGGACACCTCAGGACGATCCTAAGGAAGAAAGTTCCTCGCTTAAGTTTGGAACTTTTGTCACCTCTTTCTTTGACACTTCTTATAATCAATTCTATCCCTGTTCTTCTTCAAATCACATCCCTGAGGAAAATTCCAAAGACACTAAGTCTACGAATAAAGGAAAGTCCATTCTCCTTCCTCAGAAGGCAACCAGGAAAGCAAAGCTGAAAGTTCCTTCTAAACCTTCAGCTAAGCAATCCTCTAGCTCTGTGATAGAAATCTTTGATCTCTGTCCTCCAAAGCTGAAGATTGATCTTAAAACCTCGAGATCTGAAGAAATGAAAATTCCTCCCAGATCTCAAGAGAAAAGTCTTCTTGGACCTGGCCCTGCTCATCTTAAACTTGCAAAACATTCTACTTCTGATCCTAAAACCATTTTCAGATATAGAAAATGTTATCACTGTGGTTTTACTGATCATATTGCAAGTAAATGTCCAACTGCCACTGAAGCTGATAAAATAGCTAAAGTGAAGAAAAATGTTTCTAAAGATAAGAAGGTCACCAAGGTGAAAAATACCACTAAGGTTAAGAAATTAACCAAAGTGAAGATCACCACTGAAGCTGAATATTCATCAGCTGAAAATACTACTGAACTTACCTTATCCACTAACTCTGAAGGACCCATTGAAAAGTGGGTACCAAACAACGCTTAATCTTCCTTATGGGTGCAGGGATCAAAGGGCATCTGGTATCTTGATAGTGGATGTTCTCGTCATATGACTGGACAAAGAGACATGCTCACTGAATACAAAGAAGAGAAAGGTCCCTCTGTGACCTTTGGTGGAAATGGTAAAGGATATACCCGAGGGTTTGGTGTCCTCAGCAATGGGACAACTACCTTTCGAAGAGTCGCTTATGTAGATGGACTGAAGCACAATCTTCTAAGCATCAGTCAGCTATGTGATAAAGACTATGAAGTACGCTTTACTAAGAAAGCATGTTCAGTGTTAAATGAGAAAGGAAAACTTGCTCTCAGTGGTCATCGCAGAGAAAATGTCTATGTAATAGATATGGACTCTACTATCACTGAAAACTTATGTTTTCTATCTAAAGCCTCTTCTGATGTCAACTGGCTTTGGCATAAAAGGCTCTCTCATCTAAACTTCAAAACCCTGAATTCTCTCTCATCTAAGGAACGGGTTTCTAGTCTTCCTCAGCACTCATATGCTAAAGAATCTCTCTGCTCAGCATGTGAAAAAGGAAAACAGACAAAAGCAAGTTTCAAATCGAAACAAGTTTCCTCAGTGACAAGTCCTCTTCAGCTCTTGCATATGGATCTGTTTGGCCCTGTCAACATCCAATCAATAGCTGGAAAGAAATATACACTTGTCATTGTAGATGAATATTCTTGCTACACCTGGGTTATCTTTCTTCGCTGTAAAAGTGATACTTCAGAAGAACTAATATCTTTTGTAAAAAAGATGGAAGTGCTGAACAATCTTACTGTTCGTTCAATAAGAAGTGATCATGGAACTGAATTCAAAAATAGTTCCCTGAACAATTTCTTTGAGAACAAGGGAATCTCTCACAACTTCTCTTCAGTAAGAACACCTCAGCAAAACGGAGTCGCTGAAAGAAAAAACAGAACGATCATAGAAGTTTCTAGATCAATGCTCAGCGATTCTCATATCCCTACTCAATTTTGGGCTGAAGCTGTAAACACTGCATGTTTTACTCAAAACAGATCGCTGATAATAAAGCGATTTGGGAAGACAGCTTATGAACTTTTTGTTGGAAGGAAGCCTTCTATCAGCTTTCTTCATATCTTTGGTTGTCAGTGCTTTATCTTAAACAACAGAGATCAACTTGGAAAGTTCGACCCAAAAGATGATGATGGAATATTTCTAGGATATTCCTCCATCTCCAAAGCCTACAGAGTTTTCAACAAGAGAAGACAAACCGTAGAAGAAACAATTCACGTCACTTTTGATGAAACTCGCTCAGCGAACTCCAAACCAATCGCTGACAATGAAGAGTTAAATGCTTGGATGCTTTCTCACTACAGAGAAACTGAACCTTTCTTCTCAAACCATCAGCATTCAGATCCCCCAGTCGCTGATGATGATCCAAACATTATACATCCTACCGCTGAATCCAACTCATGGGTTTCAGCTGAACCTCTAAACACACTCCTACCATCAAATCTGCCTTCGTCTGAAAACCTCTCCAGTGAATCTACTCAACAGTTAATCGCTGATGAACCTCAATCGTCCTCATCAGTAAACATTCAAATTGTTGATCCAACCTCTGAGTTAAGCAATAATGCTCCTGCTCAGCGATGAACCAAAGATCACCCAATAGATCAAATTCTTGGTGATCCAGATGCAGGTATTCAGACACGACGAAGCTCAGGTAATATCTGTCTCTTTGTAAACTTTCTCTCCTTAATAGAACCAAAGAAGGTTGATGATGCCCTCAGAGATCCAAACTGGGTCAGCGCTATGCAAGAAGAGCTGACTGAATTTTCTCGAAACAAAGTTTGAAATCTCATTCCTAGACCATCTGATAAAACTGTAATAGGCACCAAATGGGTGTTTAGAAACAAGTTAGATGAACATGGAACTGTAACCCGCAACAAGGCTCGACTTGTTGCTCAGGGATACAGACAAGAGGAAGGCATAGACTATGATGAAACCTTTGCCCATGTGGCCAGGCTCGAAGCAATTCGACTATTCTTAGCTTATGCAGTCTATAAAGACTTCATCGTGTATCAAATGGATGTAAAATCAGCGTTTCTAAATGGAAAGCTGAATGAAGAAGTCTATGTAGAACAACCACCAGGGTTCTATGACCCTAAGCATCCAAATTATGTTTATAAATTGGATAAGGCTCTCTATTGTCTAAAACAAGCCCCTCGTGCTTGGTATGACACTCTCTCATCTTTTCTTATCTCTGAAAATTTTGAACGTGGCAATATTGATAATACGTTATTTTTTAGAAAGATAAAAGGTCATATAATTCTTGTACAAATATATGTCGATGACATAATATTTGGTTATACTAACCCATCTCTGTGTACTCGCTTCGCTGAAAGAATGAAGAAAGAATATAAAATGAGTATGATGGGTGAGCTGACATATTTTCTTGGTCTTCAGATTAAACAATCTGACAAAGGTACTTTTATCAGCCAAGGTAAATATGTTAAAGATATGCTGAAGAAGTTTGATCTTACTCAAACTTCAGCGATGAAAACTCCTATGGCACCACCCCTGACACTTAACAAAGATCCTTCTGGAAAACCTGTTAATGTCACTGCCTATAGAGGAATGATAGGCTCTCTGTTGTATCTCACAGCAAGCCGACCTGACATCATGTACTCTACTTGTTTATGTGCACGCTATCAATCTGAACCCAAGTAATCCCATCTGATCGCTGTAAAGCGAATTTTCAGATATCTGAAAGGAACTCCTAACCTCGGTCTTTGGTATCCCAAAGACTCAGGGTTCGATCTAACTGGTTATTCTGATAGTGATTTTGCAGGATGTAAACTTGACAGAAAGAGTACCACTGGTGGATGTCAACTCTTGGGAGGAAAGCTGGTAAGTTGGACAAGCAAGAAGCAAAATTATGTGTCCACTTCCACAGCTGAAGCTGAATACGTAGCCGCTGGAAGCTGTTGTTCTCAAATCTTATGGATGAGAAATCAACTATTAGATTATGACCTTCAGTTATCAAAGATTCCTATCTATTGCGACAGCACTAGTGCTATCGCTATAGCAAATAATCCTGTGTTACATTCAAAGACAAAACACATAGAGATCAGATATCACTTTATCAGAGATCATGTGATGAATGGTGATATTGAACTTCACTTTATTCCTACTGACTTTCAGCTTGCTGATATATTCACCAAACCTCTTGATGAAACAAGGTTCAACTTTCTCATCAGTGAGCTTGGAATGCTGAACCTTGAAGAATAATTCTTCAGCGTTCATGCATTGTGTCAGTAATCAAAAGTTCCCTTTCATCATTCTCTCTGATAAATATTCTGACTCTCAGGTATGGTTTCTCAATCCCTACAACTGAATCCTCATCCAGTTAAGATATTTTTTAAAATATAAATCTTAATCATTGAATCTTTCTTCAAATGATTAAAAGCTTTTTGAATTTAAATTTATCACTGATATTTATATTCAGTGATCCTTTTAAAAGAAAATCTATCCCTATCTTTTCATAAGGGATACTTTCAAAAAGAAAATTCTATTGCTGATATTTTTTATTCAGTGAAAAATTCAAAACGGACAAATGAACAGTCTCTTTCTTAACTATGACGTCATTTGAACCGACAATCCACGACATGCCTTTTTCTGACACGTTCGTCCGTTGTTCTTCTATCCAATCACCTTCGTGGGACGTGTCCATGTCATGATGTGCATTTGTTTTCCCGCTTCTCTCACACTCTCTCTCCTCCTTCTCACATATAAAAGGAATGTTTTTTTCCATTCTATCAATTTACGTTTTCTGGAAATACTTTCTAAGCAAGAATACTCTCTCAAGCATTCTAGCATTCTCAAGCTTTCTGCATCATCCTCTTCAAGATCAACAGGTTATTCTTGATTTCTTATCTTAAATCTTTTCACATAAACCCCATTTATGGGTTTATAAGACTCAAATCTCATAAAATCATATTTTTTTGATTTTATTCTTTAAAAACCATTCTATTCTTTATTCAAAATTAATGGTTTTTCTTCTTATTCTTGAATCTTGTTCTAAGATAAACTGTTTTTCTCTAAAAATATGTTGATTTCCTATGTTTCTTTCCCCAAATAGAAACTAGCAAATCTTCTTTATTTTACGACTAAACTTTTCTTCTACTCGTTTATCTACTCAAACAGAATGACTCAATATGCACTTATCGCCTCTAAGAACGTCAAGTTCGCCATCACTGATTCTGAACTTCCAAAGAACAACCATCTTGCTCGCCTTGAATTTGATGGTGTCAAATACCCACATCTGGTGGAAGCTGCAACATTTCTAAGAAAATCCTGCATTGCCTATGCTATCACGGTGGATCCCACACCTTGGAAAGCTCTACTCTAGCAATTCTGGTTTACCGCTGAAGAAACCTCTCTCACCAACAAGAAGGGTGAACAGGTTCCTGCTATATCCTTCAGCACTCAACTAGGATCAGGGATGATGACTGCCCTAGGCCTAAGGAAAGCCCTGCGTTTCCCCGACAAATCCAGGAATGGATTTGACGCCCTGCCAACTGACGCTGAACTCATCCAATTCCTGGATGCCATGGAATATGCTTGGGAACCCAAACCAAGGACTACTATTCCCAACAAGAAGCTGACTCTTGTGAAGAAGGCACTGATGCCTTCCCAGCTCAACTACGTCTTCTCACACATCATTCAGTGTATGAGTGGGAAGAGTGGGTCACTGGACCAAGCCACAACAACAGTGACAACACCTGCGGTAACTACCCCTATCCCTACATCTTCTATCCCCATCTCTAGTCCCCCAATTTCTTTGGTCTCTACCACTCCTCAGCTTGGACCAATAGGACCTGAACGTCATTCTTTTGAGGAATCTTTACAATTCTACAAAATGTTTGATAATTCAGGTAATCCTATAACCTTATACACTTCTCCCAACTCACCATATAAGCCTGGTTCTGAAAAATTAACTTATCTTTCAGGTCCTAGTCTGGCGACTGTTGACACCAATGTTAACAGTTTGAGTTCAAAGGTGGATTCTCTCTTTGCTTCTCTCAACAACACCACCAGCGCTGTTGAAACAGCTGGTGATGCATTGAAGACGCTGACTGCCACCTGCGCCTCCAAAGCTGATCTTTCTCACATCGCTACTCTTCAGGCAGCGATTGTCAAAGTCAGGGAAGAATCCAAGCAGAAGTATGATGATCTGTCTGCAAAGATCGATGCCTGCACTACGACTCTTCAGCGAGTCCTCGACAAGCTGAATGCACCAGCTCCAGTTCCTACTCCATCATTTACAGAAGATGATCGTTCATCCCTGACCATAGCTGTGGAATTCATTCACCTAGCTACGTCCGACATCCCTGCACTTGAAGGACGACTCACAGGTCTGGAGGCTGAAGTCCAGAAGCTGGCTACTGCAACAACTTCATCTCCAAAAGATCTCTCCCTTGTTGATAATGACAAAGAGGGGGAGAAGACAGCTGAAGAAAACACGGATGCTGAAGTTTGTGCTGAACCACCGAAGGAAACTCCCTCTCAGGTTGAGGGGGAGATAGTTGCTGATAAAGCCCCTCCCACCATCGCTGAAATAGTCGATGATGAAGAGGAGGATGAAGATGATGAAGAAATTGATCTTGAAGATCAAGTGGATGACTCTCATCAAGATGATGATGATGACGATGAGGAAGATCCATCTCTCTGGTGTTCTTCAGTCGTCACATCATCAGCGATAGCTTCGAAAGAAGTTATCCAAGCAGGGGGGAGACAAGGATCATCTTCAGGAACCCCTTCCCAAAGCAAAGGTGTATCTGCTAAGGAAACCCTGATGATGATCTCACTACCTGAGGAGAATCCTTCTCAGGTATGCCTTACTCTTGTTCCCTTATCTTTCTATAAAAATCCTACCCCTGTTTCTTTCTAGCCTTTATCTCTCTTCTTTCCTTAAAAATAATCTAACTTCTTTTTCATTTTCTGACCAGACAGTTCTCTCCCCTGCTTAAGGGTTCTGAACTACAAATAATTCCAGCTACTATCGCTGAAGAAATAATCCCAATCTCTATCGCTGAGATTGATGAAGAAGAAGAAGACGATTCCCTGCTCCATCCAGGAAGGCCCTCTCGACCATCTCGTTGGTCAGAGGAAGTGATAAAGAAAAGAGGTGAAATGATCGCTCAACTAGAAAGTCAACGGCTGAAAATTCCTCTTCAAACATCCTTCTCAGAACTCGACTTCCTCACTGATGCTGAACGAGAAGAATCTGCCAAAGCTGAGAAACTATTCGCTGAATGCAGACGAGATGCTCAACTCGCTTTAAAGATTCAATCTTCTCAAGTCAAGGACAAGAAGCTGAAAAGAAAGCCTGTGGAAGTTCAAGCTGCACTGCTGAAAGAAATTGAAGAGGAACGCTCCAAAGAACAAGAGATCAACGATAAGTCTATCGAATGGTGCAAACAGAAGATGGATTATCGCTTTGATCTTCTTCCAATAACAGCCGTGACTATCTCTGGTCGCAAGAAGAAGGATCAACTCTCAGTGACCATGGAGATTACCAGAGAGGATGGAACTCAAAAAGCTATGTACGTTTCCAAACTTGAAGGTTTCGGGTTTACAGAGTGGATAGAATTCTGGGATGCGCTGAAGAAATCAAAATCTACATACAGAGGCTACGTTGAAGGACTTCTTAAAGCTCTCATCAACAGAGTCACTTCTGTACTGAATCTGCCATCTCCTATCCCTCCCAATCCCAAGAAACTCAAGAGAAGAATTGGATCCTCCTCCTCTGAAGACGTCGCCATCATCAGGAATGAAACTTCTATCAAATTTTCAAGAGATGCACTGTTTGGTCCTCCTCCTGATCTTTCAGTTCTGGATTTATCTCTGCCTCCTGGTGGTCCTTTCCAAGCTGGTCAAGTAATTGACAATCCTTATGGAATATTCTTCAGAGATGATGATGAGGAACTCAGATTTCAAAGAGTCTCTGAGATTCCTATCTGTCCTCTGAATCATCTCAAGGATCTCTTATGCTTATGGTGTGACTTCTTCCCTGCTGCTGAGAAAATCAAAGAAATTATCAGCCAAGAATCCTTGGAACGAAGACAGAAAGGAGAAGAAATACCTGAGTATATGATAAATCCTCCTAAATCTTCTTATAGCTGATAGATTAGTTTTCTCTTCTGTAATCTATTAGTTGTACTTACAGTAGTTAGTTATTTACTTGTAATTTTCATTCCTTCTAATTCTCTTCTTGAATTAATGAAATTTCAGTGAAGTACTTAACTTCATCAGTGCTGTAAAAGATCCCTCAAAATAGTAATTGGGACATGTATGTTACGAGTCCTGATTATTCCATCATTTTGAATCATAAAGTAATTTTCTTCAGTTACTTTGTCATTATCAAATAGGGGGAGATTGTCGATCCAAACTCTCTCAGTGATTTGATAACGACCCTCTTCTATACTTAGTGAAAATTACGCTTTAATATGTATTAGTGTTTCACCATCAGCGATCAGACTGAGTCTGTTCAGTTATCGCTGATAGTCTTTCTTATAAACATTTATATGTATTAGTGTTTCACTATCAATGATCAGACTGAGTCTGTTCAGTTATCACTGATAGTTCCTAAAGTAAACAGTCAACGTAATCCCTGAAGACAAGTCTCGCGTCAACAGATGTTCGTAGCTGAATCAAAGACGAAGTTGCTGAACAAAGAGAAGTCTACTAGTGATCTGATGCGGATATCAGTGAAGCAAAGACAACTCTACTTATACGTGAAGGAACATGAGAAAAAGCTTCAGCGATATCTGAACCTCTTTGTCTCTGAACTTAGAGATACTCAGCGATCAATCGATCACAAAGCTTATGCCTCAAGTTTCCTTTTGTCTATCCTTGCACAACCTAGTACGATGTGTCAGAACGGACAAGTCTCTGCAACCATTCGTACAACAACTCTGTCAACTACACTGTTCATGACCCGGCCGAAAGCATGTCTCCCAAAAGTCAGACTCCCAAAGCCAATCAGTGAACGCCACGTGTAAAGTATCCTGCCATACATTTAATGCATAGGGTATAAATAGGAAGTTCACCCCTTCATCTGAAGGTGTGCTTCAGCCTTGAACTCAATATAGAAACCCTTATTTTCTATATCTCTTAATCCCCTCTCTCTCTGAATTTCTTGTGCAATTATCTTAGTGTTTCTTAAGTTTGTTTAGATTGAGTCTGTCTTAATCTTATTCCGCAACAAACTTGTAAATTGTATTCTGATTTATCAATAAACAATTTATTAAACTTTAAATTCTGTGTTTGTATTCAACCCCCCCCCCTTCTACAAACTTGTTTAGCACTTCGGGACCAACAAAGTAGTTCTCTTGTATAAATAGTTTTTGCTTCTTTGTTGTGAGAGTAGTAGTAACAGAAGAAGAGATTGCATTGTGCGTGTTCTTGAGAGCTAGAGAGAGAAAGTGTACTGTTGAATCATTAATCAATATATGAGTGTTTTAATTGGAAATTCATTGTTGTTATCTTGTTATATACTGATTGTGGGACACACAATTGGTATCAGAGCAGATTGAAACTCAGAAAAATAGATCAAATTTGAAGAAATTGAACTGTACATCGTCGTTTTCTCTGTAGCATTAAAATTTCTTGAGTTAGTGTTGTTTTGATCATAATTTTGTTTGTAATTAAATCGATTTGGTGATTATAACAGTTTGTATTCAGGTCATTTAGGCTAATTCACTCAGATTAAGGGTGAATTTTGGATTTAGTGAGAATTTTTGTTCGAAGTTTTTCAAGCACTGTAAATCGGATTAAAATGTATCGATTTGTGTTTGTAATTGTAAATTATGTATTGTAACCTGTTCGAATATCATTTTCGAGGATCCCTGTAAAGAATCAAGTAAGTTGGTCGAGTGGTTAATTGATTCAGAAGGAAAAATCGATTGAACTGAAGAACTCGCTAGATCTCCAGCTCGCGCAAAGGAAGAACTCGCAAGCCTTACAGAACTCGCAAGCTATTGTGTTTTTGAAATAGAAGTGTAAAACTCGCTAAAAGTGTCGTGCGAGAAGCTAAACTCGAATAACTCTGCGTGCGAGTTCTTACTGTTCATATTCTTCAGCGTGCGCGAAGTAAAAGGTTGAGAGAAGTGTATCGTGCGTGTTTTGATTTAGCGCGAAGTGTGTTTGGCGAAAATTTTTCTAAGTCAAGAACTCGCAAGACCCTGTGCTTGCGCGTTTACATTTATCGCGTTCTTATTTCTCGAAAATTCTTCTAAGTCTTAAACTCGCAAGCTCGTGCGCGAAGTGTCAGAACTCGCACACAGTATCGTGCGAGAACCTGAAACTCGCACAAAGCTATTTGCGCGAACCTAAGTTCTCGTATCCTTTGTTGTGCGCGAATCTGAAACGCGCATAGCACTGTTTTAGCGCGAAATTTTATTTCATGTGTTATGCGAGTTCCATACTTAGAAATTTTTCTGGATTTTTCTGAAATTTAACTGAGTTTGATTTTTGTAGATCCAGTTTGTGTTTTTCTGAATTTCTGACGATCAGTAAGCAGTATATTTCAAGATGACTTCAAAGGACGCTCTTTCCATCGGCACAGATGTCAAGCCCCCATTCTGTTTAAAGGAGAATACGAGCAGTAGAAGGACAGATTCCTTGACTTCGTGGATCGATACAAAAACGGAGAAAACATTCTTTTGTCAATCATGGAGGGTCCTATGGTACCACCTACTGTCCAGATACTTGATGACGATTCATCTGACAGTGAGGATGGTGATGAGGGCAGAGAGCAAAAGATGAAAACTGTTCCAATGGATTTTGCACAGTATTCTGAGGAGCAGAAAATCCGTTTTAAAACATATAAACAAGCAAGATCCTTACTTCTACAAAGCATTCTGAACGAGATATACATCAAGATAGACAGTTACAAGGCCAATGCTAAGAAGATGTGGGATCAACTTCAGAAGATGATGATGGGATCGAAGGTTGGGAATCAGATGAAAGTAGCCAACTGCATTAACAGCTACGAAGAATTTAAAGCAAAAGAGAATGAAAGTTTGGAAGACACCTATGAACGGTTTGTCCTGCTTCTAAATGAATTGTCCAAGAACAAAGTGAAAAAGAAGCAGATTGAGAACAATGTCAAGTTTCTAAGCATCCTGCAACCCGAATGGAAGAAGCATACGCGCAGGATGAAACAAATGAAGGATCTAAATGAAATTCCGTTACATGAGGTTTATGAAACCTTGTGGCAGAACGTAGAGGAGGTGCAAGAGAAAAGAGTTGTGAAAAAGAAGATTGAGAAAGTTCCAGATCCTATAGCTTTAGTGGCTGGAAAGAAAGAAAAAGAAAAGAAAGAGAAAAAGAGAAAGAAGAAAATAGTGCTTACCAGTTCTGAATCAGAATCCGAATCTGATGGAGATGACAGAGAAAGTCTCAAGCAAGCAATGCTATTACTAACCCGAGCATTCCAAAAAAGTTCTACAAGAAATCGGGATCCAATTCACAGAGATACTCTTCGTCCAGTTCCAAGAACCATGAGCACAGAGAAAGGGTAGAAGAAAACAAATTTGTTGAGAAGAAACCAGAAGAAAGAAAGAAATTTGTGAATGATTATACCGGTGCTGAAAAGCCAGCTAATGATCTAATCAAATGCTACAACTGTGGCAATATTGGACATTTTGCTAAAGAATGTCAAAAGCCAAAGGTTCGCAACTCACAGTATTATCAGAACAAAATGCTATTGGCCAAGCAACAAGAAGCTGGAATAGCATTAATGGCTGAAGACGAATTCCGGTTGGATCATTCCGATATAGAGAAAGAAAAAGAGAAAGAAGAGTTTGCTCATCTCTGCTTAATGGGTAAAGAGGTGAAATATGATGATTCAGATGATGAAGCAGCTGATGAGGTAATGAACTTAACTGAAAAAGATTTCATAACCAAAATGGAAGCTATGATGATTGAGCTTCATGACCTGTAAACTAAACTGAAAAAGGAAAAACACAGAGTTGCTAAACGAAATAATAAGATCTTTGAGCTTAATAAGTCGGTTATTGGGAACAAAGATCTAATTGATTCTTTACGCAAGTCTGCTTCTGATTCTAAAATTGAAGTAGATTGTTTTGAAAAGAAAAAAAAGGTTTATTGGCGGGGACCCAAGGCCCCGTGACCCACTTTTGTGGACCCTACAAGCCATCCCTCTACAAGCTTGCACCGGAAAAGACATCCTGTCTCCCCCCGGATTCGAACCCTGGTAAGGGAACCCCAGGTAGAAACATTTACGGAAGAGAGGTGGCCACTAGGCCAAAGACCTAGTGGTTTTGAAAAGAGATTTCTGTTTTTGAAGCTAAACTTTCTAAGTCTGATTTAGAGAAGCAAGAATCTGCACTAACTGTTCATAAATTGCAGGTTGAGAACAAAAGCTTAAATAAGAAGGTAAATGGTCTGGAAGCCAAACTTTATGCAAGAGGCCAAAAGATCAAACATTTTTTCTTAATGCACCTAATGAGGAGGCTGATGTTAAGGAAAAATGGGGACTTGGTTTTGAAAACCCCCATTACTTAAAGAAAGCCATCAGAAAACAACCAGCACTATATAATTTTGATTTTCTTGCTGCTGCTGGTAAACATACTCATTTAAAACCCAAATTTGTTACCAAATTACCGGAAGAAGTTGAGGCCAGGGAAACTGAAAATAGAAAGAATGTTAAGAAAATGCAACTACCGTTTAACTATGAAAAGTTAAATGATAGTTATCTTTCTGAAACACCAAAAGTTCTTTCAAACGACTATTTTGCTAGTTATTCTGTTTCTGAGATGAAGGCAAAACCTGCAATTGCAAAAGTTTATGTTCCTCCACTCATTCTTGAAAGCAAAATAGTTGAGCTTGAAAATGTTTTATTTGATGAAAGACTTTTGGTAGATATTGAACAAAGTGTATTTTCTACAGTATTAAAGAACACAGTATTTCAATTTAAATCTCTAAAGTGTTCTAAAGTTTCAAAGGCACCTCAAACTTCGACTGATAATTTTGATGACTTATTTACGTCTACAAATGATTTTCTCAATTCTGATGATGGGTGTATAGAAAAAATTGATATGTTTAACTTCAATGCTCCTCTTCCTGATCATTCTACTTTTCTTACAGATGGAAAAGTGTTACCAAGTGTTTTTAAAATTGGTGAATCATCAACTAAGGTTGGTGAACCAGTTTCTATGACTGCTGATTATTATTCTAAGGGTAAGAAACATAAGAAACAGCAATCACAGAAATGGATCAACACTGGTAAACAAAAGAAAATTCAATCTCAGAAATCTGATTTTCCTAATAAATCTAAATCTTCTATTTCAGATTTAAGAAAGAAAAGGTCGAAAGCAAGAACTGAATGGCGACCAAAAAGGAAGAATGATGAGAATGCTGAATCAATTTCTGATAATTCATGTAATAGATCTGATAGTAGTGATAATGTTGTAGTTGGTCAATTTACTTCTCCTAAACAAAATCTTGTACTTTCTTACAAGCGTTATTCAATAAAGCAATTGATTCAATTATCTCCTACTACTACTAAGTCTTATTATTATTGGAGAAATGATTTTGCTTATCATCATAATTCTAATGATTGGTTTGGATCTTATCAAGTTTATTCTTCTAAATCAAAAGTTTTCAAGAGTTTTCAAAAGAAAAGTGGATCCATATTCAAATGGATACCAAAATCATGTGTGTTAGTGTAATATTTTAGAAAGTTTAGGAAAGTAAATATTTTGTAAAATGTAATTGGGCCTATTGGGCTTTAGTGTTTAAGATGGGCTTGGGCTTACAAGTTGTAACAAGGGTAGTAGGTAGGTGATGGACTATAAATAGGCTTTAGTTTGTAATAATTCATTCATATTTTCATAATCAAAGATGTAGCCATTAAACAATTCTCTCTCTCTAGTTTAGGTTTACTTTATCTCTCTAGAAAATAAAGTCCTTCTACTGTCCAAACCTAGTTACAAACATGAAATGCTCCAGATCTCGGACCTAACATGTGGTATCAGAGCCGAACGATGAATTTTTTCTCGTAACGATTACGGATCTCGACATTTCGTGTTTTTAGCCCGATCTACATATAAGTGCCTTCATATCTCAATTCCTCTTGAAGATTTGTTCTTGATGAGATTACAGATCTTCTACAATTTTTAGATTCAAATTTCGTTGAGTTTTGTGGTTTTTCGAATTTTTCGTTCGAAATTTTCAGTGTTCTTCACGTCAAATTTTCGATCCGGAATTTTTCTTGCATGAGGTGATTTGATTTACATAGATCTGTTCGTTGTTGAAAATCGAGCATCCTACATCTTTTAGATCTGAAATTTGATGAAAAATGAGTGAGATATGAGGTTTTAAAGGTTGTTCGCCGGAAAAACGCACATGACCGGAATCTCGCCGGAGTTCGAAGTATGAGCTGAGATATTGTCAAATTCTTGTCACATATCTGTTTTTAACGTTTACCTCGATCTTTTGTAAGTTTTTTTGATGTAATTTGAGCAAGAATCGAGAATTTTGATCTGTTGGAATACACTTCGCCGGAAAAACGAGATAGCCGAAATTTGTACTGTTCATCGCCGGAGATTCGAGGATTAAGGTGTGATTTTGTCAAATCTCATTCCAGATATGTTATTATTGTCTATATCGATCGATTCTTACCTGTTTAAAGAAAAATAGAACATAAGATCGTGATCTATGATCTGTGAAAACATCCTCGCCGGAAAAACGATTTTTCACCGAAAAATCTACTGTGTTGTCGAAGTTTAAATATCATATTGTCCAGATCTAGTTTATTGTTTATTTCGATCATATTAAAAGTAAATGGCAAAGAATTTAGAAGGAAATCATCAGTTTTTGATTGTTAGAACTAGATCTCGCCGGAAAAACGTTGTCGCCGAAAAAGTTACTGTTTTCGCGTGAAAGTTGCTGTAAACTCATCCAGATCTTGATTATTCATTGTTTCGATCAATTTGCAATCATTTGATGCAACAAGAAGGTTGTTTGATCGTAAAAATCTGAAGCTAAGAGAAGAAGAAAAAGCAACAGATCGTGGTTTTGTTTGTTGAGGATGATGAACAATGACTTAACTGTTCCGTTAGTGACCAGTTAGTTTTCTAACATTTTTGGTCCAAAGTCAGTTAGTTTGGTCCAAAATTGTTCCTCATCCCCTACTTTGTAGTGTGTGACCATTTGTTCCCTCTTCAAGCAACACGTTTACGACTCTCAAGCCGAACTCCTATTCGACTCGCGGTTAACGACGGTTCCTTTGTTAAAAACTAAGGATGCACTCGGTTTGTCATGTCAAACTCGCTCGTTGTCATTCTTGTGGGCTTATCGGAATGAGTTGGGTTTCTACATTTCGAGATGTTTTATCGTGCACTTAGTCGAGCTTACGGTGTACATCGGATCCGGTTTTAAAGTCGAAAACGAAGAATGAGAGCAACTTTCAAGGGGGAGCCAAGCATATAATTGTTAATGCATGCATTAAAGTTTTTTCAAGCAAATCAAGGGGGAGAAGAGCTTAAAGCTTGAAGATGATTTACTTTCCAAAACTTTAGGGGGAGAATGTTAGTGTAATATTTTAGAAAGTTTAGGAAAGTAAATATTTTGTAAAATGTAATTGGGCCTATTGGGCTTTTGTGTTTAAGATGGGCTTGGGCTTACAAGTTGTAACAAGGGTAGTAGGTAGGTGATGGACTATAAATAGGCTTTAGTTTGTAATAATTCCTTCATATTTTCATAATCAAAGATGTAGCCATTAAACAATTCTCTCTCTCTAGTTTAGGTTTACTTTCTCTCTCTAGAAAATAAAGTCCTTCTACTATCCTAACCTAGTTACAAACATGAAATGCTCCAGATCTCGGACCTAACAATGTGCTAATCTGTTAGGACCCGTTTTTAAATGGGTACCTAAAATTGTTGTTTCTTGATTTCTCTTGTAGACCCGGCATATGTGGTACTTAGATAGCGGTTGTTCCAAGCATATGACTGGGCAGAAAGCTTTATTGTCTAATTATACAGAGAAATTTAGCGGCAATGTCAGATTTGGGAACGACCAGTTTTCACCAATCTTAGGATTTGGTGACATCATTCAACATAATATAACGATTAAGAAGGTGAGCTATGTCGAAGGCTTAGGGCACAACTTGTTTAGCATCGGTCAATTCTGCGACAAAGAGTTAGAGGTTAATTTCAAAGCTAAGAGATGTTCGGTTCGTACTGAAGATGGCACAGAACTCTTAGTCGGCAATAGAAAGACAAATCTCTATACCATCAATCTTTCAAAGGTTCAGATTGACAATCAGATTTGCTTACTGACAAAAGCTTCGATGCAGCAAAGTTGGCTTTGGCACAGACGCCTATCACACCTGAACTTTCGTTATATCAACAAGCTGGTTAGTGGAAAGTTAGTCAATGGACTTCCTGAGCTCAAGTACGTCAAAGAACACTTATGTGCAGCATGAGAAAAAGGAAAGATGAAGAGAGCTCCGCATAAACCGAAGCCTGAACCAAGCACCAGTTCTCCGTTAGAATTGTTGCATATGGATTTGTGTGGTCCAATGCAAACGCAGAGCTTGGGCGGAAAGAAATATGTGTTGGTTATCGTGGACGATTATTCGCGATACACGTGGGTCAAATTTATACGATCAAAAGATGAGACACCCGAAGTTCTCATTACTTTTCTGAAGACGACCTAGGTGAATTTAAAGAAACCAGTCAAGCTTCTTAGAACCGACAATGGCACAGAGTTCAAAAACAATATTGTTGAAGAATATCTCGAATCGGTCGGGATTTCACATCAATACTCTGCTGCTCGTACGCCCGAACAAAATGGAGTAGTCGAAAGGCGAAATCGGACGCTAGTCGAGGCCGCTCGGACTATGCTGAGCCAGTCTGACTTACCTCTATTTTTGTGGGCAGAAGTTGTGCCGACTGCATGTCATACTCAGAATCGGTCCATGACACCGCCGTTTTCAACAGACTTCGTATGCGTTGATCAACAACAAAACACCGACAATCAAGTATTTTCACATATTTGGGTGTAAGTGTTTCGTGCTTAACGATAGAGAGAGTCTAAACAAGTTCAGTGCTAAGGCTGATGAGGGCATTTTCATTGGATATTCTTCTACATCTGCTGCATATAGAATCTATCTGAAGAAGTCAAAGACAGTAGTCGAGAGCATCAATGTTACATTCGATGAAGAGATGGCTTCTGAACAACTCAGTTCAGAACCCGTGATGAGTTTCTAGGATCTAATTTGCCTACATCTGCTATGACTGATAGGTCTGAAGACACAAGTTGCAATCATCCAGTCACTTCAGATTTTGTAACTGAACTTGAATCCCCCGTTCAGTCAGAAACTCACATTCCAACATCTACTCCTACATTTGAAGATGTACAAGTAACTGCTAGCCAGAAGTAATTGTATCAGTTGGGTGTAATACATTGTCTATTCAACAGCCAGAGTCTGTTGTTCCAACTGACTTATATACACAATGAAGAAGTTGATAGTGGATTTTTAGATGATAACCATGATCAATCTTCATCTAATCCACTCCCTCATGAGCATCGCTGGACCAAAGAGCACCCTTTACACCAAGTAATTGGAGATTTTAACAAGCCGGTGCAAACTAGGTCGGCAACTTTAAACCAGTGTCTGCATGACTCATTCCTCAGCAAAATAGAGCCTACTCGAGTATCAGAAGCTCTTGCTGATCGGATTGGGTGTCTGCTATGCAAGACGAGTTAAATCAATTTGAAGTCCTAAAGGTCTGGAGATTAGTTCCAAAACCAGAAGGAAAGACTATGATAGGAACTAAATGGGTATTCAAGAATAAAGAGGACGAAGATGGTATTGTCATAAGGAATAAAGCAAGACTTGTTGCCAAAGGTTACCGGCAAGAGGAAGGCATAGACTACGACGAGACATATGCTCTAGTATAACGTATAGAGGCAATCCACATGTTTCTAGCCTACGCAGCTCACAAAAATTTCACAGTCTACCAGATGGACGTGAAAACTGCCTTTCTGAATGGCATTCTTAAGGAGGAAGTCTACGTGTCTCAACCAGAAGGGTTTGTAAATCCAGATAAGTCAAATCACGTCTACATCTTGGATAAAGCCTTGTATGGTTTAAAACAAGCCCCTCGAGCCTGGTATGATGTTCTATCTCAATTCTTGGTCAAGTCTGGTTTTTCTAAAGGTAAAGTAGATACCACTTTGTTCATCAAAAAGGAAAAAGTTGATATCATACTTATTCAGATATATGTTGATGATATAATATTTGGCTCTACAAATCCTAAATACTGCGAAAACTTTTCTAACCTCATGGTGTCACGTTTTCAAATGAGTATGATGGGAGAGATGAATGTCTTTCTCGGATTCCAAGTAAAACAGTTTTCAACGGGGATTTTTCATTAACCAATCTAAGTACATTTTGGATATTCTTCGGAAATTCAAAATGGAAAATTGCAAACCAATTGGAACCCCGATGGCACCAAGTACTAAGATTAGCACTGATCCTTCGGGTAAAAGTGTTGATGTTAGGACTTATAGAGGTATGATAGGGTCTTTTAATGTATCTTACTTCAAGTAGGCCAGATATTATGTTTTCAACATGCTTATGTTCTAGGTATCAGGCTGCTCCTAAAGAATCCCATTAGGCTGCTGTCAAACGGATCTTTAGATATCTGAACGGGACTGCAGATCTTGGTCTGTGGTATCCTAAGGATACAGGGTTTCAACTGACTGCTTATTCAGATGCAGATCATGCAAGTTGCATGTTGGACAGAAAGAGCACTTCAGGTCACATTCAATTTCTTGGAGACAAGATCATTAGTTGGGCGTCAAAGAAACAATTATGCGTTTCCACATCGACTGATGAAGCAGAGTATGTAGTTGCTACCAGTTGCTGCTCTCAAGTCCTGTGGATGCGAACACAGTTGCGAGACTATGGATTCAAGTTTGACAAAATATCGATATATTGTGACTCGAAGAGCGCAATCGCGATATCTGCTAATCCTGTCCAGCATACGAAAACCAAACACATTGACGTCAGGTATCATTTTATCAAAGATAATGTAGAAAAAGGAACAATAGAACATTATTTTGTAAAAACTGATTATCAACTTGCAGATTTGTTTACCAAAGCTTTAGATGAAAAGAGATTTAATTTTCTTGTATCTAAGCTTGGTATGCTAAATCTTAAGACCTAATCAGTAATTACCTATTAAAGTTTCTTTTATTGTCATTTTTCTTCATTTCTTTATCATTATTTCTGAAGGATATTTGCACTTTAATAGTTTGTTCATGATCTCAAGGGGAGTAAGAGAAGATTAAAGATGATCATTATTTTTTTTTTTAGGGGGAGCATATCTAATTTCTGCATTTTACTTAACTGACAAGTTTTTGTGATGCATGAATTTAGGGGGAGCATATAAGTCATATTAAAAGGAGTAAGACAATGATTTCTGATTATTTCAGATCAGAACTCGTACTTTAAATTGTTTTACTGCTTTATGTCTTTTACATTTGAATAAATTTGTGAATAAAGTTGTTTTGACTAGACTTTGAGACTTTTGCAGAATGAGAGAAGCTATCAAGATCATATCTATATGACTACAGCTGACTTTATGAAAATTAAGATCGAGCGGAAAGGTAAATTTCTTATCTTAATCTCAAATGTATCTGAAAGAAGGACAACTTTCTGATATCGAAAACATGTTCTGAAATGTTCAAACCACTTTTCGATTCTTAAACAGATTTTATAATTTGGAAGTGTAATTTTAAATGGTTTCATTTTATTTGTGCTTAAATGATTACAAACCGTGTGTTTCCAAAGATAAATACTTGTGTATTGTCTTTTCTATATACTTTCAAGTATTCACACACACTGGTTTGATTTTTGTTCAAATTGTTCTTACCATGTCTCATATTGAAACATATTTTTGATGGTAAGACACCCCGCTTGTACTTCAATGAATTTTTTAGCGTCAATTCATTTCGAAACGGTTTTTCAAGAATGTCTATATTTTGATTCATATAGACAATATCCATTATTCTTGACCCTAAGCTTTGATTGTTATATCATTCATTTCTGATCTTTTTCATACAAAGTCAGATTTTCAAACAAGTTTCTTGTATTCATTTCATTCATTCAATTTACTTGTTTGAAAATACTTCAATGTTTGAAAATGCTCATATCTTCATGATTATATTCTGAGCATACACATATCTGACTTGTATTTGTGCTTTAACTGTTCAAGTTAAACCATTTTGAGCAACATATGATTTAATAGGAAAATATGGGTTCTTTGTGCTAGGACTTAAATGAACTTCTATGGATTCACGTTAACCAGTGTTTCCTACCCAAGAAGTTAATCCATAGTGATTGAATGTGAGGAGTCGAAAAGAAATTAGTGTGGATTGTGCGTTGAGGTAAAATGGAAATGAGAGTTTGGTTAGATGTGAGCTTACATGATTAAAAGAAAGAGGGTGTGAGATTAGCGTAAAAGAATATCAAACTCTGCACCAACTACTTTCTGAGTCGGGTAGCCACATTACTAATGTTTCACAATTCTTGGTGAACATTATTGAAACAGGCAAATAACCCATGCCAACTCTTGATAAAAAAAACCCACTAGCCACTCATTTTCTTCTCAAAAAGAAAATGTTTCATATTTTTCTGGGGACGCAGCATATAATCTATCTGGTTTTCATTTGGAAAATTTGGATATTGAAAAAGAAGGAAGTCTGCCCCACCTCTGCACTTCAATCATGCACATTGAGTCTGTGTTTATCTACTGTTGTCTCAGTGGTTTACACAATTTTGAGCCTTAAAAGCAATCATTCGTGCTTAATTCTTTCTACACTTGCATGAACACACAAGGATTTTGTTTTCTTGTCATAACATTCATAGAAATTGCCTTTGTGGTGTTTCGATTATTGGATGGAAGCCCTGGGGGAGTGAACATCAAAAAGCACCTTTATATTGTGTATTTGTTACACACAGTGACTTAGTGTTACTGACAGGCAGTTTAACTGATTCAGATGTTACATGAATATTTTATCTGGATTTGAAAAGATCTAGATGAATACTTGGTTATGGATCAAAGAATCAGAGGCTCTTGGAAAGATCAGAATGGTTTATGACATTTCTTGGTGAAAGTTTTGATGATACTGATGCTTGTTTTATCAAAAAGGGGGAGATGATTTTTAAAGAAATGCAGAATCAGAAATTTCAAAGATAAATAGTTGCAGATGACATTGCAGATGACAAAGTTCAAAGTTTGAAAGTTTGAAAGAATTTGGAAGATATGCTGATTTTGAAGAAATTTTCTTTGAAGATTATTTGTTGAAGCAATTTGAGTCAAATCTGAAGATAATTTCAGTCCAAAGTCTGAAAGAGTTTTTGGGGATATTCAAAGTTAAACATCAAGATGTTATAAAGAAAAAGAGGAAGATTGTATTCAGATTGTGCTTAAAGAAAAAGGGGGAGATTGATTTGCTAAATCGTTTTGTGATGATCTTGAATCCAAAGGGGGAGATTGTTAGAGCATAAATCTGTTGGATACAAGATCAATATATCTGAAGATCAAAGTTAAAGTTTAAAGTCAACTCTCAGTCAAAGTCAAAGTTTTTGTGTAATAAATAGTCAAAGTTAATATTTGTAAGTTTACTGTTTTTAAGGTGTTTGCGCGTTTGTACTGTTTACGTGAACAGTGTTTAGCGAGAAGTAGTTCTCTTGTATAAATAGTTTTTGTTTCTTTGTTGTGAGAGTAGTAGTAATAGAAGAAGAGATTGCAGTGTGCGTGTTCTTGAGAGCTAGAGAGAGAAAGTGTACTGTTGAATCATAAATCAATATATGAGTGTTTTAATTGGAAATTCATTGTTGTTATCTTGTTATATACTGATTGTGGGACACACAAAAGGATCATCATCAAATCACTGAGAGAGTTTGGATCAACAATTAAATTCTACTAATTTTCACAAATCATATAACTATGATTTATCGATTATTATATTTATCAACTAACATTGATTCATACAAGTCAATTTACTGATTACTACGCAAACTACTTATGCTACTGTGCAACGCAAGATTCTCACTGTTAGTACTCAAATATATGTTGGATACAAGATCATGAAAGTTGAAGTTCAAGATGAAGATTAAAGTCAAAGAGCTCAAGTCAAACCCTCATGCAAAGTCAAAGTTGTTTGTTATAAAGTCAAAGTCTATGTATTAAATGTTTTAGTGTTGTAAGTGTTTAGGTATATAAGTGTTTTGTTTTCAAATAGGGATATGACTAGAAGAAGTGTTGTACGCGTATTAGAATAGAGAGAGAAATATTGAGAGATTCTTTGTAATCATTTTTGAAGATCAATAAAAATTGTTCAATTCATTATATTTGTCATCTTGATTGATTTGCACTGATTGTGGGACAAACAATTGGTATTAGAGCCAACAGAAATTCAGAGATTGTGATTTAATTCGAAGATTCTTGGTCGACATTTGACGAACTCGCAAGTCGAACTATTCAAATTCAATTTTTGGGCTACAATGTTGTTTTGGATTTGAAATTAATTGTTTTGGAATCGATTTGATGTATAGAACAATTTTTGTTTGAGTTACTTAGTCCAATTCATAGCAGGTTGTGTGAATTTTTGGATATTATTGAATTTTTGTTCAAAGTTTGTATAACGTATTGTTCTTGATTGAGTTGTAATTCTCAGTGTTTGTATTTTGAAATTCGTTGATTGTAATTGTTCTTCCCTAGATTCTAGTTTCTAATCACAAACAATTAATCAAACAAACATATCAATCCAATTACCTGTTTGATTTCAATCTCTAACTCAACAATTACAATCTTTTCTCTCTCTAGAACTCCCTCTCTCTCTCTACAATTCTCTCTGGAAACGTATTCACAGATTCTCAACTAGACCACTCTTCTAGACAACTAAAACAGAAATACAAGGTACAAGGTATTTATACCCACAACTAAAATACAAGAAAACTAAACTACAAAAATACAAATACAAAGACTTTGACTTTTATTACAAAAGAACTTTGACTTTCACATGAGAGTTGACTTTCCTCAGCTTTGACTTCTTGAACTTTGACTTTTGTCTTCTTGATCTTGTATCCAACATATTTATGCTCTAACAATCTCCCCCTTTGGATTCAAGATCACTATTGAAAGATCTAGCAATTCAGTCTTCACTTTAAGCTCTGTCAGTACAATCTCCCCTTTTTCTTTGATGGTATTCTTTCCAAATCTGTCTTCAAACGATTAACAATCTCCCCAAAACTTTCACAAAATACTTTCAGACTTTGGAAAGAAATTATCTTCAGAATCAGCTCGGATTGCTTTAGCAAATAATCTTCAAAGAAAATTTTCTCAAAAATCAGCATATCTTCAGAAATTCTTTGATCTTCTTTAAACCTTTACTTTGAATCTTTTGACTTGGACATTTCTGTAAATCATCTCCCAAAACTTTATCATTTCTTGATACCATCTCCCCCTTTTTGATGATTTGAGCATCGATATCATCAAAACTCGCTCCAAGAAATGTCGTTGAAAAACTATTCTGACCACTGATCTTTCAAGAACCTCTGATTCACCGTCAATCCTCCAAGATATTCATCTAGATCTTTTCAAATCCAGAAAAATTAGAATGTAACACCTGAATCAACAAATGAATCAGTTAAAATTCCTGTCAGTAACACGAAGTCACTGTGTGTAACGAATACCACAAAGGCAATTTCTATGAACGTTATGCCAAAGAAACAAATTCTTTGTGTGTTCGTGCATGTGTAGAAAGAATTAAGCACGAATGATTGCTTTTATAAAGGCTCAACATAGTGTAAACCACTGAGACAACAGTAGATAAACACAGACTCTAAGTGCATGATTGAAGTGCGAAGGTGGGGCAGACTTCCTTCTTTTTCAATATCCAGATTTTCCAAATGAAAATCAGATAGCATATGTGTTGGTTCCCCTTGAAAATATGAAACATTTTCTTTTTGAGAAGAAAATGAGTGGTTGGTGGGGTTTTAAGCAAGAGTTGGCATGGGCTATTTGCCTGTTTCAATAATGTTCACCAAGAGTTGTGAAACATTAGTAATTTGGCTGCCCGGCTCAGAAAGTAGTTGGTGTAGAGCTTGATATTCTTTTACTCTGATCTCACACCCTCGTTATTTTAATTCAATAAGCTCACATCTAACCAAACTCTCATTTCCATTTTACCTCAACGCACAACCCACACTCATTTCTTTTAGACTCCTCACACTCAATCACTATAGATTAACTTCTTGGGTAGAAATCACTGGTTAACGTGATTCCATAGAAGTTCAGTTAATTCCTAGCACAAAGAACCCATGTATGATCCTAAAAGAACGTGTTGCTCATAATGATATAACTTTATCAGTTAAAGCTCATATACAAATGTCAGATGTAAATATGCTCAGAGATATAATCATGAAGATATGAGCATTTTTAGACAATAACGTATTTTCAAACAAGTAAATTGAATAAATGAACATGAATGCAAAAGACTTGTTTGAAAATCTGACATTGTATGAAAATGATCAGAAATGAATGATATAACAATCAAAACTTATGGTCAAGAATGATAGATATTGTCCATACGAATCAAAATACAGACATTCTGGAAATGAACGCGTTGAAATTAAATTACGCTCAAAATACTTTGAAGTACAAGCGGGGTGTCTTACCATCAAAAAAATTGGTTACAATATGAGACATGGTAAGAACAATTTGAACAAGAAATCAAACCGGTGTGTGTGAATACTTGAAAGTATCTGAAAAGATAATACGCAAGTATATATCTTTGGAAACACACGGTTTGTATTACAATTAAGCACAAAAATAACGAGAACATTTAAAAATCACACTTCCAATTCATGAAATCGGTTTAAGAATCGGGAAGTGGTTTGAACATTTAAGAACATGTTTTCTATATCTGAAAGTTGTCCTTCTTTCAGATACATTTGAGATTAAGATAAAAAAAATTTACCTTTTGTTGTTCAGTCTTAAATCTCATGAAGTCAGCTGAAGTCATAAAGATATGATCTTGATAGCTTCTCTCATGCTGCACAAGTCTCAAAGTCATGTCAAAACAACTTTATTCACAAAATTTATTCAAAAATAAAAGACATAAATCAATAAAACGTTGATTGTACGAGTTCTGATCTGAGATAATCAGAAATCATAGTCTTACTCCTTTTGACTTGACTAATATACATGCTCCCCCTAAAATCATGCATCTCAAAAAAAATTGTCAGTTAAGTAAAATGTAGAAATTAGTTATGCTCCCCCTCAAAATAATGTAGATCATCTAAAATAATCTCTTACTCCCCCTGAGATCATGAGCAAACAATTAAAGTGCAGATATCCTTTAGACATAAAGATAAAGAAAATGATGATAAATAACAATACGTGACTTTATTAGGTAACAACCGATTACGTCTTAAGATTTAACATACCAAGATTAGAGACAAGAAAATTAAATCTCTTTTCATCTAAGGGTTTGGTAAATAAATCTGCAAGTTGATAATCTGTTTTTACAAAATAAAGTTCAATTGTTCCTTTTTCTACATTATCTTTAATAAAATGATACCTGACGTCAATGTGTTTGGTTTTCGTATGCTGGACAGGATTAGCAGATATCGCGATTGCACTCTTCAAGTCACAATATATTGGTATTTTATCAAACTTGAATCCGTAGTCTCGCAGTTGTGTTCGCATCCACAAGACATGAGAGCAGCAACTGGCAGCAGCTACGTACTCTGCTTCAGCAGTCGATGTGGAAACACATTATTGTTTCTTTGATGCCTAGCTAACGAGCTTATCTCCAAGAAATTGAATGTGACCTGAAGTGCTCTTTCTGTCCAACATGCAACCTGCATGATCTGCATCTGAATAAGCAGTGAGTTGAAACCCTGTATCCTTAGGATACCACAGACCAAGATCTGCAGTCCCCTTCAGATACCTAAAAATCCTTTTGACAGCAGCCAAATGGGATTATTTAGGAGCAGCCTGATATCTAGAACACAAGCATGTTGAAAACATAATATCTGGCCTACTTGAAGTAAGATACATTAACGATCCTATCATACCTCTATAAGTTATAACATCAACACTTTTACCCGAATGATCAGTGCTAATCTTAGTACCTGGTGCCATCGGGGTTCCAATTGGTTTACAATTTTCCATTTTAAACTTCCGAAGAATATCCAAAATGTACTTAGATTGGTTAATGAAAATCCCCGTTGAAAACTGTTTAACTTGTAATCCGAGAAAGAAATTCATCTCTCCCATCATACTCATTTGAAAACGTGACACCATGAGGTTAGAAATTTTTTTGCAATATTTAGGATTAGTAGAGCCAAATATTATATCATCAACATATATTTGAATAAGGATGATATCGGATTTTTCCTTTTTGATGAACAAAGTGTTATCAACCTTACCTTTGGAAAAACCGGACTTGACCAAAAATTTAGATAGAACGTCATACCATGGTCGAGGGGCTTGTTTTAAACCATACAAGGCTTTATCCAAAATGTAGACGTGATTTGGCTTATCTGGATTGACGAACCCTTATGGTTGAGACACGTATACTTCATCCTTAAGAATGCCATTCAGAAAGGCTGTTTTCACATCCATCTGATAGACTGTGAAATTCTTATGAGTTGTGTAGGCTAGAAACATGCAGATTGCCTCTATACGCGCTACTGGAGCATACGTATCATCGTAGTCTATGCCTTCCTCTTGCCGGTAACCTTTGACAACAAGTCTAGCTTTGTTTCTTATGACGATACCATCTTCATCCTTTTTATTCTTGAATACCCATTTAGTTCCTATCACGGTTTTACCATCTGGTTTTGGAACTAATCTCCAAACCTTTAGGGCTTCAAACTGATTGATCTCTTCTTGCATAGCAGATACCCAATCCGAATCAGCAAGAGCCTCTGATACTCGCGTGGGCTCTATCTTACTGAGGAATGAGTCATGCATACATTGATTAAGAGTCGCTGACCTAGTTTATACAGGCTTGTTGAGATCTCCAATTACTTGGTGTAATGGATGCTCTTTGGTCCAGCGATGCTCATGAGGTAGTGGAGTAGATACTGATTGAACATGATCATCATATAGAAATCCACTGTCAGAGTCTTCAGTTTGATTAATAGGAGGGGGGTTTGCAGTTGAAGTTTCAGGTGCAGAAGCATCAGTTGGAACAGCAGACTCTGGCTGTTGAGTAGACAATGTATTACACCCAACTGAAACAGTTACTTCTGGCTCATCAGTTACTTGTGTATCTTCAACTGTAGGAGTAGTTGTTGGAATGTGAGTTTCTGACTGAACGGGGGATTTTTGTTCAGTTATGACTTATGAAGTGACTGGATGATTGCAACTTGTGTCTTCAGACCTGTCAGTCACAACAGATTTAGGTACATTAGATCCTAGAAACTCATCATAAAAGAATTCAAATAACAAATCTAAATCAAATAAATGTGAAATAGAAGTAGAAGCGTTATTCGAATTATTCGCTGTAGAAGCAGGTTCTGGACTGATCTGCCCAGAAGCTAATACTCCAGTGATAACGGGTTCTAAACTGAGTTGTTCAGAAGCCATTTCTTCATCGAATGTTACATTGACGCTCTCGACGACTGTCTTTGACTTCTTCAGATAAACACGGTATGCTGCAGATGTTGAAGAGTATCTAATGAAGATGCCTTCGTCCGCCATAGCACTGAATTTATTCAGACTCTCTCTGTCATTAAGCACGAAACACTTACACCCAAATATATGAAAAGACTTGATTGTCGATGTTCTGTTGTTGATCAGCTCATATGAAGTCTTTTGAAAACGGCGGTGTACCATGGATCGATTTTGAGTATGACATGCAGTTGACACAGCTTCTGCCCACAAGAATAGAGGTAAGTCAGACTGGCTCAGCATAGTCCGAGCGGCCACGACTAGCGTCCAATTTCGCCTTTCAACTACTCCATTTTGTTCAGGCGTACGAGCAGCAGAGTATTGATGTGAAATCCCAACTGATTCGAGATATTCTTCAACAATCTTGTTCTTGAACTCCGTGCCGTTGTCGGTTCGAAGAAACTTGACTTGTCGTTGCATATTCACCTAGGTCGTCTTTAAGAAAGTAATGAGAACTTCGGGCGTCTCATCTTTTGATCGAATAAATTTGACCCACGTGTATCTTGAGTAATCGTCCACAATAACCAACACGTATTTCTTTCCTTCTAAGCTTTGTGTTCTCATCGGACCGCAGAGATCCATATGTAACAACTCTAGTGGAAAACTGGTGCTTGGTTCAGGCTTCAGTTTATGTGCAGCTCTCTTCATCTTACCCTTTTCACAAGTTGCGCATAAGTGTTCTTTTTCATATCTCAGTTCAGGAAGTCCTTTTACCAACTTATCTTTGACCAACTTGTTGATATAACGAAAGTTCAGATGTGATAGTCTACGGTGCCAGAGCCAACTTTGCAGCATCGAAGCTTTTGTCATTAAGCATACTTGATTGTCAATTTGAACTTTTGACATATTGATGGTATAGAGGTTTATCTTTCGATTCCCAGCTAAGAGTTCTGTGTCGTCTTCAGTACGAATCGAGCAACTCTTAGATTTGAAGTTGACCTCTAACCCTTTATCGCAGAATTGACCGATGCTAAACAAGTTGTGCCCTAAACCTTCGACATAGCTCACCTTACTGATCGTTATGTTGTCTTGAATAATGTCACCATATCCTAAGATTGGTGAAAGCAGATCATTCCCAAATCTGACATTTCCACTGAATTTCTCTGTATAATTAGACAATAAAGCTTTCTGCCCGGTCATATGCTTGGAACAACCGCTATCCAAGTACCACATATGTCGGGTCTTGCAAGAGAAATCAGGAAACAATAACTTTAGGTACCCATTTAAAAACGGGTCCTAGCAGATTGGCACATGATTTTGGTATCCATTTAAATATGGATCCTCCTTTTCTTTGAAAACTTTTGAAAAAATTTGATCTTGAAGAATAAACATGATAAGATCCAAACCAATCAGTAGAATTATGATGATAAGCAAAATCATTTCTCCGATAATGATAAGATTTAGTAGTAGTAGGAGATAATTGAATCAATTGCTTTATTGAATAACGCTTGTAAGAAGTTACAAGGTTTTGTTTATGAGAAGCAAGTTGACCAACTACATCAGTATCACTACTATCAGATCTATTACATGAGTTATCAGAAACTGATTCAGCTATCTCATCATTCTTTCTTTTTGGTCTCCATTCAGATCTAGCTTTCGACCTTTTCTTCCTTAAATCTGAAACATAAGATTTAGAATTATTAGGAAAAGCAGATTTCTGAGATTGATTTTTCTTTTGTGTGCTAGTGTATTTCTGTTTCTGTAATCGCTGTTTCTTATGTTTCTTACCTTAAGCATAGTAATCAGTATTTACAGAAACTGATTCACCAACCTTAGCTGATGATTCACCAATATTAAAATCACTTGGTAACACTTTTGCATTTATAAGACAAGTAGAATGATCAGGAAGAGAAACATTGAAGTCAAACATATCAATTTCTTCTATGCACCCATCATCAGAATTAAGAAAGTCATTTGCAGACTCAAATAAGTCATCAAAGTTATCAGTCGAATATTGAGGTGCCTTAGAAACTTTAGAACACATTGTAGATTTAGTTTGAAAACAGTGTTCTTTAAAACTGTAGAAAACACACTTTGTTCAATATCTACCAAAAAAATTTCATCAGATAAAACATTTTCAAGCTCAACTATTTTGCTTTCAAGAATGAGTGGAGGAACATAAACCTTTGCAATAGATGGTTTTGCCTTCATCTCAGAAACATAATAACTAGCAAAATAGTCGTTTGAAAGAACTTTTGGTGTTTCTGAAAGATAACTATCATTTAACTTTGCATAGTTAAATGGTAGTTGCATTTTCTTTACATTCTTTCTATTTTCAGTTTCTTTGGCCTCAACTTCTTCTGGTAATTTGGTAACAAATTTGGATTTTAAATGAGTATGTTTACCAGCACAAGCAAGAAAATCAAAATTATATAATGCTGGTTGTTTTCTGTTGGCTTTCTTTAAGTAATGGGGGTTTTGAAAACCAAGTCCCCATTTTTTCTTAACATCAGCCTTTTCGTTAGGTGCATTAAGAAAAATGGTTTGATCTGTTTGGCCTCTTGCATAGAGTTTGGCTTCCAGACCATTTACCTTCTTATTCAAAAGCTTGTTCTCAACCTACAATTTATGAATAGTTAGTGCAGATTCTTTCTTCTCAAACTCAGACTTAGAAATTTTAACTTCAAAATCAGAAATCTTCTTTTCAAAACAATCTACTTGAAGTTTAGAATCAGAAGCAGACTTGCGTAAAGAATCAATTAGATCTTTGTTCCCAATAACGGATTTATTAAGCTCAAAGATCTTATTGTTTCTTTTAGCAACTCTGTCTTTTTCCTTTTTCAGTTTTACTTGAAGGTCATTAATCTCAACCATCATGGCTTCCATTTTGGTTATGAAATCTTTTTCAGTTAAGTTTAATACCTCATTAGCTGTCTCGTCCTCTGAATCATCATACTTGACTTCTTTACCCATTAAGCAGAGATGAGCAGTTTCTTCTTTCTCTTCCTCTTGATCAGAATGATCCAACCAGAATTCATCTTCAGCCATTAATGTTATGCCAGCTTCTTGCTGTTTGGCCAATAGCAGTTTGTTCTTATAGTACTGGGAGTTGCGAACCTTTGGCTTTCGACATTCTTTAGCAAAATGTCCAATCTTGCCACAGTTGTAGTATTTGATTGGATCATTTGCTGGCTTTTCAGCAACGGTGTAATCATTCACATACTTCTTCTTTTCTTCCGGCTTCCTTTCCATATATCGGTTCTCTTCATGTCGCTTTCCTTAAACTCTTTCTCGGTGCTCATGATTCTTGGAACTTGATGAAGAATATCTTTGAGAATTGGATCCCGGCTTTTTGTAGAATTTCTTTTGGAAAGCTCAGGTCAGTAAAAGCATAGCTTGTTTGAGACTTTATCCATCATCACCATCTAATTCTGATTTTGATTCAGAACTTGTAAGCACTTTCTTCTTTTTCTTCTTCTCTTTCTTTTCTTTCTTCTTCTCTCTGACCACCAATGCAATAGGATCGGAAACTTTTTCTGCCTTCTTTTTCTCAGCTCTTTTTTCTCTTCCACTTCTTCTTCATTTTGCCTCAGAGTCTCATAAACCTCATGTAACGGAATGTCATTGAGATCCTTCATCTGTTTCATCCTACGTGTATGCTTTTTCCACTCTGGTTGTAGGATGCTCAGGAATTTGACATTGTTCTCAAGTTGCTTCTTTTTCACCTTATTCTTTGTCAGTTCATTCAGAAGCAAGACAAACCGTTCATAGGTGTCTTCCAAGCTTTCATTCTCTTTGGCTTTGAATTCTTCATAGCTATTGATGCAGTTAGCCACTTTCATCTTATTCCCGACCTTGGACCCATCATCATCTTTTGCAATTAATCCCACAACTTCTTAGCATTTGCCTTGTAACTATCAATCTTGATGTAGATCTCATTTGGAATGCTCTGAAGAAGTAAGGATCTTGCTTGTTTATCTGCTTTATATCGGCTTTTCTGTTCTTCAGAATACTGAGAAATATCCACTAGAACTGTTTTCATCTTTTGATCTCTTTCCTCAGTACCATCTTCACTATCAGATGAGTCATCATCAGGTATTTGAACTGTGATTGGTACCATAGGACCTTCTGTAATTGACAACAGAATGTTTTCCCCATTTGCATGTATGTCTACAAAATCCAGAAATATGTCTTTCCACTATTCATATTCTCCTTTGAACAGTACTGGAGGCTTGACATCAGTGCCAATAGAAAGAGCATCTTTAGAAGTCATCTTGAATGAACCTGTTTGAAAAATATATGCAATAAGAAACTAGAAACTGGTCGTTAGTCCAAATGAAACAATCAAGAAAATACAGAAAACTTGAAATATAAAATCAGAAATTTTGATCACAAAAAGAAATATGTCCCCCTTCGCAGACTTAGCACGGGGGTCCCGCTATTAAAGGCCATATTACAGTTTTGAAAATTTTGACTAAGTACAGAAATTCGCAAAACCCTATTAAAGCTTAAAACTCGCAGGCGCTGAAACTCGCAGGCGCTGAAACTCGCAAACCACTATTCACAGAAAAACTCGCAAGCTTAAACTTGCGTGTTTGTGAAACTCGCACGCAAAGACTTGCGTGTTCTGATAAACTCGCAAATAGTTGAAACTCGCTAAACGTTGAAACTCGCAAGAAACTGTTCTCGACGAAACTCGCTAATGCCTGAACACGCAGATCACTATTCATTGATAAACACGCAGGCTGAGGCGTGCGGGTTTGAGAAACTCGCTAGGAACAACTAGCCCGTTTTGAACAAACTCGCTAGACAAGATTAGCGCGTTCCGACACTTAGAAAATTTTCTAAGAATTTTAAACTCGCAGATGAACGAACTTGCAAAACACTGTTCTTGATGAAACTCGCACGCTTAGATTAGCGCGTTTGTAGAACTCGCTAATAACTATGTGCGCATTTCCATACTTAGAATTTTTTTCCAATTTTCCAAACTCGCAGACTTCAACCAGCGAGTTTCTAGAACTCGCTAATAACGCCTTGCGTGTTTTGTCCAAAAAATGAGATTATTCAGCTTGCGCGTTTCACAAATCTAGCGCGTTCTTCAGATTTCTTGCGTGTTCTTCATCTGTTTCACCAAAAATTCAATCTAAACTTTGAATTTCAGCACCAAACTTTGAGAATTTACTCACCTAATCATCGAGAACTCATTACTAACAACTAAATTCGATCTACAACACAAAAATATACAAATTGATTCAAATACAGTGCGTAGAACTCGTGACTTACAAACTCAACAAAATCCAAAAATTCGAGAAAATTACAGTGCAATTGATGAATTAATCTATACAAACTCGATCGATTATGCTTTTCTAACACAATCTAATCAAAATCTACTCCAAAAACACACTAAAACTCGAAATCAAATCTGGACATGAAGAACACAGTGTCGACCATTTCTTGATTTGATTTCACTTTTGGATCTGCTCTGATACCAATTGACATTCCCAGATTCTAGTTTCTAATCACAAACAATTAATCAAACAAACAATTCAATCCAATTACCTGTTTGATTTCAATCTCAAACTCAACAATTACAATCTTTTCTCTCTCTAGAACTCCCTCTCTCTCTCTCTCTACAATTCTCTCTGGAAACGTATTCACAGATTCTCAACTAGACCACTCTTCTAGACAACTAAAACAGAAATACAAGGTACAAGGTATTTATACCCACAACTAAAATACAAGAAAACTAAACTACAAAAATACAAATACAAAGACTTTGACTTTTATTACAAAAGAACTTTGACTTTTCACATGAGAGTTGACTTTCCTCAGCTTTGACTTCTTGAACTTTGACTTTTGTCTTCTTGATCTTGTATCCAACATATTTATGCTCTAACAGTAATTAGTTCGAAAGATGTATTAGAAGGTTCATGCAAAGTTTCAGATTGTTTGATGAAGATTTGAGTCGAATTCGAGTGAAAAGTTAGAGTTTTTGTCGACAAACTCAAGAACACACTAGATCTGAAGAACACGCAAAGGCAAGAACGCGCAAGGCTGAAGAACACGCACATCAAAGAATTTTGAAAAGCATGAAGAACACGCAAGTTGTTATATGCGAGAAGTAGAAACGCGCAAGTCCTTGTGTGCGCATTTATACTATTCATTTCATTCATCGTGCGCGAAGTGGGATCTGCGCGAAGTGGTTCATCTGCGAGAAGTGATAGTTTGCGTGAAGTGGAAAATCGAAAATTTTTCTAAGTGTCAAGTGTGCAACGGCATTGCGCGAAGTGACTTTCCAAAGAACTCACAAGTAGGTATATGCGTAAAGCTGAAACTCGCACGACTCTCTGTGCGCGAACCTAGATATCATATCCATTGGCGTGCGCGAACTTCAAATGCGCACATCACTGTTTGCACAAAGTTCAAATTTTCTTTGTTTTGCGAGTTTTAGTACTTAGACAAATTTTTCAAAGCTGAAATATGGTTTTTCAATGTCAAAAAAAATTTCTCTAGGGGCGCTGCCCCTTGACCCCACCCGCTAACCAGGTAGCGGGATCCCCGTGCTAAGTCTGCGTAGGGGAACAAATTTCTGATTGTGATCAAAATTTCTGAATTTTTGTTAACGATCATTTGTGCAAGTTTTATCAGGATCAATGAATGATTTTCATACTTAGAAATTTTTCTGTGTTTTTTCAGGGTTGACCAAGTTTGACTTTTATAGATCGAGTTTGTTTCTGAATTTTTGACGATCAGTTTTGTGCAAAACTTAAATATGACTTCTAGAGAGGCTCTAGCAATTGGTATTGATGTAAAGCCACCTGTTCTGTTGAAGGGCGAACACGAACAGTGGAAGGATAGATTCCTAGACTTTATCGATCGGAATACTCTGGGTGACTAGATCTGAATATCTTTAAAAGAAGGAGTGATGAAACCTCCTACAAAGATTTTTTCTACTGAAGGAGAAAATGGTGAGGAAGTAGTCAACAAGGAGTACCCATTGCCACGTGATGAATATATTGATGATCAAAGGAAAAGACTGAAAGCTGATAGATTGGCAAGGTCGTTTATTTTACAAGGGATTCCAAACGAGATATACGTAAAGATTGATAGCTACAATGCCACGGGCAAAGAGATGTGGGATCAGCTTGAGAAGATGATGCTCGGATCAAAGATTGGTAACCAACTGAAAGTATCAAACTACTTGAACAATTACGAAGAATTTAAGGCAAAGGAGGGTGAATCTCTTGAGGCTACCTATGACAGGTTTGTGACTCTGCTGAATGAGTTGAGCAAGAATAAAGTCAGGAAGTCTCAGATAGAGCTGAATGTCAAATTCCTGAGTATTCTACAACCCGAGTGGAAGAGGTTCACAAGACAAATGAAGCAGATGAAGGATTTGAATGAAATACCACTTCATGAGGTGTATGAGACTTTAAGGCAAAATGAGGAAGAGGTAGAGGAGATTAAAGATGAGAAAAAGAAAGTTGAACAAGTGTTTGCTGATCTGATTGCATTGGTAGTGAAAAAGAAAGAAAAGAGGTTTGTGAGCTTGAAGAAGAAGAAGAAGAAGGTTATAGTTTCTGAGTCCGATGAAGTTGAAAGTGAGGAAGATTCTGATCCCGATGACTGTGAGAACCTGAAACAGGCCATGCTACTTTTGAAAAAAGCTTTTCAGAAGAAATTCTATAAGAAACTGGGGTCGAACAGTCAGCGATACTCATCTGGTTCAAGAAACTACGAGCACAAAGAGAGAGTTGAAAGCAAGAGATTTGAAGAGAAAAGGCCGGAGGAGAAGAGGTATAGGAGTGAGAAAAAGAAAGAGTCTGAGCCAGTTAAATGTTACAACTGCAGGAAAGTAGGCCACTATGCAAAGGAATGTCGAAAACCGAAGGTCCGCAATTCTGAATGCTACAAGAACAAGATGATTTTGGCCAAGAAACAGGAGGCTGGCAAAGCACTAATGGCCGAAGACGAGTACTGGCTTGATCACTCTGAAGATGATGAAGAGAAAGAAGAAAAGGCTCATATGTGCTTTGTGGGTAAAAATGATACTGAAGGGGAAGCAGATTCTGATGGTGAAGACAACGAAGAGGTAAGTGATATGTCTGAATCAGATTTCCTTAATCAAATGCAAGCTATGATGGTTGAACTCCAGAAATTACAACCTGAGCTTAAACGCGAGAAAGGTATCAATAAAGAGAAAAACAGTCAATACTGAAACTCAGCAATGATATTGTTGAGAAGAATGTATTGATTGAGGCTTTGCATAAAAACATTGATACCAGTGCTAAAGAGAAGACTATAATTCATAATCAATTGTCTGAAACTACTTCTAAATTTAAATTGTGTGAATTTGAGGTTAAAGAAGTTGTGAAAAAGTGTTCATCGTTAAAGAAAGAAAATAAATCTTTAACTGAAAAAGTGAATGTTTTGGAGGAAAAACTTTATACTTTGGGTCAAACTGAGCAAACCATTCACCTGAACAAACCTAAGAAGAGTAATGAGTGTTGGGGTCTTGGTTACGAGAACCCACACTATCTCAAAAAGGGTATTTCTAAAGTGCCTGCCTTATATGATTTCGGATTTTTAAAACTGGCACCACAATACCCTGAACTCAAAGTTAAATGGACTAAACTATCTGATGAGGATGAAGCTAAGGAAAAGGAGAAAAGAAAGAACAAAACTAAAATGCAACTTCCATTTAGATATGAGAGGTTGAATTCTAGTTATAGTTCTGATCAATCAAAATTTCTTTCTAATGACTATTTCGAAAGCTATTCTACAGAGGAATTGGAGGCAAAACCAGTTGAAGGTAAAATTTATGTTCCTCCACTCGTGTTAGAAAGTAAAGTTTATGAACTCGAGAATACTCTGGTAGAAGAAAGGATTTTGACTAATCTAGAACAAATAGTGTTTTCAATTGTTTTTCTCAACACCGATTTTTCAAAATTCTCAAAAGCTTCAAAATTTGATGATGTTAAGAGTCTGTTTGATGAAGAGTTTGATTTTCTTAACTATGATGGTTGTTTAGAAGATTGTGTTGATTAATTTGATTTCAATGCAAAACTTCCTGATCATTCACAATTTATTATCAATTCTTTTGGTTTACCCAGTGTGTTTGAAAAGGGTGAAACATCAACGAAAGTTGATAAACCAGTCTTTGTGAATACCAAGAATGTCAAATATAAGAAGAATAAATCTAGGCATTCACAGAAACGGACAACCACTGGTAAATCTAAGAATAAGCAATCTTTCAAATCTCACAGTTCTAACTTGAAAAGTTCATATGTTTCAGATATGAGTAAGAGAAAGTCTGGAGTGAGATCAGAATGGCGACCAAAACAGAAAGTTGATGAGACTGCAAAATCGTCTTCTGATTCTGATTGTAATAGAAAGACTAGTAGTAAACCTGATGTAGTTGGCAATGTTGCTTCTCATAAACAAAAACTTGTAAATTCTTACAAGAGATATTCAATAAAGCAATTAGTCCAATTATCTCCTTCTACTAATAGGACTTCTACTTATAGTAGAAATGGATTTGTGTCTCGTCAATATTCTGATGATTGGTTTGGTTCATATCATGTATATCATTACCTTGTTTCAAAAGATTTTCAAAAGAAAAGAGGACCCAAATTCAAATGGGTGCCAAAATCATGTGCTAACATTGTAGGACTCATCTATAAATGGGTACTTAAACCGATTGTTTCCTGATTTCTCCTGTGCAGACCCGTCATATGTGGTACTTGGATTCTAGTTGCTCCAAGCATATGACCGGGCAGAAAGATATATTGTCTAATTATATAGAGAAATACTGCAAAAACGTATGATTCGATAATGACTAGTTTTCACCGATTCTCGGATATGGTGATGTTATTTAAGAGAACGTAACGACCATGAAGGTGAGCAATGTAGAAGGACTAGGGCATAACCTATTCAGCATTAGTCAGTTCTTTGACAAAGACATAGAGGTGAATTTCAAGGCCAAAAGGTGTTATGTGCGAACTGAAGATGGAAAAGAACTTTTGGTTGGGACGAGAAAGTCAAACCTCTACACGATTAACTTGTCAAAAGTCCAGACTGATAATGAGGTGTGTCTACTATCAAAAGCCTCTATGCAACAGAGTTGGTTATGGCATAGACGGCTTCTCTCACCTGAATTTTCGGTACATCAACAAGCTGGTCACGGGAAAATTAGTGAAAGGACTTCCAGAGTTTAAATATGTCAAAGAACATCTTTGTGCAGCATGTGAGAAGGGCAAGATGAAAAGAGTCGCTCATAAGCCGAAGCTTGAGCCGAGTACTAGTTATCCACTAGAACTATTGCATATGGATCTTTGTGGTCCAATTCGAACACAAAGCATAAATGGCAAGAAATATGTGCTAGTGATTGTGGGCGATTACTCCAGATACACTTGGGTCAAATTTATGAGATCAAAAGATGAGACGCCTGATGTCATCATCACATTTCTAAAGGCCATTCAAGTAAATCTGCAGAAGACAGTCAAGCTTCTTAGAACGGTCAATGGCACAGAATTTAAGAACAAAATTGTTGAACATTATCTCGAATCAGTCGGGATAACACATCAACTTTCTGCTGCCAGAAAGCCCGAATAGAATGGAGTCATAAAAAGACAAAATAGAACACTAGTCGAGGCCACTCGTACTATGTTGAGTCAATCAAAACTACCACTATATCTATGGGTTGAGACTGTGTCGACTGCTTGCTACACGCAAAATCGCTCTATTATTCATCACCGGTTCGGTAAAACACCATATGCTTTAATTAATAATCGAATACCTAGCATTAAACATTTTCATATCTTTGGATGCAGGTGCTTCGTACTAAATGACAAGAAGAACTTGAACAAGTTCAGTCCAAAAGCTGAAGAAGGCATTTTTATTGGCTATTCTCAAACGTCTACAACTTACAGAGTATACCTGAAGAAGTCAAAGATTGTAGTCGAGAGCGTCAACGTTACATTCGATGAAGATATGGCTTCTGTTCAAAACAGTTCAGGACCCGTTCTTACCGGAGTATTAGTTTCTGGGCAAATCAGTCCAGAACCTGTGCCTAGTGATACTAAATCTGATAAAGCGTCATCGTCGACATATCATTTATCTGATTTAGATGTACTGTTTGAATTGTTTTATGATGATATTCTCGGTACTAGAGTGACTAAATCTGTTGTGGTTGACAGATCAGGCGATTCGAGGAATAATCATCCAACCACTTCAGATATATCAACTGAATCAAATTCCCCGGTTTAGCAAGAAGTTTAAATTCAAACGCCTACTCCATCAGTTGAAGTTGTACATGAAACTGTCGATCCAGAAGTAACTGAATCAGTTTGATACACTGTCATGCCTACTCAACAGACAACAAATGTCCAACCAACTGAAGCTTCTGCGTCGAATACTTCAACTGAACCCCTACAAGATGAAGATGAAAGTGGATATTTAGATGAACAACATGATCAATCTACATCTAATCCACTCCCTCATGAACACAAGTGGACCAAAGAGCACCCAATACATCAAATCATTGGAGATCCGTCCAAGCCGGTGCAAACTAGGTCTGCTACATTGAACCAGTACATGCATGATTCCTTTCTGAGTAAGATAGAGCTAACACGAATATCTGAAGCTCTAGCTTATTCAGATTGGGTAACTGCGATACAAGAAGAGCTTAATCAATTTGAAGCGCTTAAAGTCTGGAGACTCGTGCCACAACTTGAAGGTAAATCAATCATTAGTACGAAATGGGTTTTCAAAAACAAGAAAGATGAAGATGGTATCGTGATCAGAAACAAAGCACGACTTGTCGCTAAAGGATATAGGCAAGAGGAAGGCATAGATTACGACGAGACTTATACTCCAGTTGCACGAATAGAAGCAATCCGCATGTTTCTAGCATATGACGCATGCAAGAACTTCACCGTCTACCAAATGGACGTGAAGATTGCCTTTCTAAACGGTATCTTAAAGGAGGAAGTATATGTATCTCAGCCTGAAGGTTTTGTCAATCCAGAGAAACCAAATCATGTATACATTCTGGACAAATCTCTTTACGGTCCGAAGCAAGCCCATCGCGCCTGGTATGAAGTTCTATCTAAATTCTTAGTCAAGTCGGGCTTTTCAAAAGGTAAAATCGATACTACTCTTTTCATTAAAAAGGAGAAATCTTATATCATTTTGATCCAGATATATGTGGATGACATCATATTTGGCTCATCTAATCCAAAGTACTATAAGAATTTTTCTAACCTTATGGTGTCAAGATTTCAGATGAGTATGATAGGAGAGATGAATTTCTTTCTCGGATTACAAGTCAAACAATTTTCTATGGAGATTTTCATTAATCAAGCAAAGTACATTTTCGATATTCTTAGAAAACTTAAAATGGAAAATTGTACTCCTATTGGTACCCCGATGGCACCTGGAACTAAGATCGGAGCAGATCCTTCTGGAAAAGTTGTCGATGTTAGAACCTATAGAGGTATGATTGGTTCCTTAATGTACTTGATATCTAGTCGTCCAGATATAATGTTTTCTACATGCTTGTGTGCAAGATATCAGTCTTCACCTAAAGAATCCCATCTGTCTGCAGTAAAGCGTATTTTTAGATATCTAAAGGGGACTACAGATCTTAGTCTATGGTATCCTAAAGATACAGGTTTTGAGCTCACGGCATATTCAGATGCAGATCATGCAGGTTGTATGCTTGACAGGAAGAGTACGTCGGGACACATACAACTTCTTGGCGATAAACTCACGAGTTGGGCTTCAAAGAAACAACTCTATGTATCTACTTCAACAGTCGAGGCAGAGTACGTAGCTGCGGCTAGCTGCTGTTCTCAAGTGTTGTGGATGCAGACACAATCCCGATATTATGGCTTCAAGTACGACAAAATCCCGATCTACTACGATTCGAAGAGCGCAATTGCCATATCAGCAAATCATGTGCAACATACTAAAACCAAGCACATCGACATGAGATATCATTTTATAGAAGATAATGTTGAAAAATGTACAATTGAACTTTACTTTGTAAACACAGATTATCAGCTTGCTGATTTATTCACCAAGCCACTTGATGAAAAGAGATTTAATTTTCTCATTTCAAAACTTGGCATCCTAAATCTCAAGACTTAATCTGTTGTTACATAGTACAGTTTAGTTCTGTTATTTTTCTTCATTTCTTTACTTTTAATCTGAAAGATATTTGCACTGAAAGGTTTGTTCATGTTTTCAGGGGGAGTGTGACACAAGAGTTAGATGATCTACCTTTTTAGGGGGAGTTAATAAATTTTGCATAGATTCTTCACTGAAATATCTTTTAATGCATAATTTCAGGGGGGGAGTTGAGTAAGGACTATGACTTCTGATTACATCTGATCAGAACTCGTTCTTAACAAGTTTTATTGCTTTTATGTCTTTTACTTTTCAATAAATTTTGTGAATAAGACTTTGTGCTTTGACAATTTTTGACTGAATGCAAATTTTGAGGGGGAGCTTACATGATCATATCTAATATGACTTTCGAGCTGACTTTATAAGATTTAAGTTGAGTGTAAGGATCATTCTAAACTTAATCTCATACATGTCTGAAAGAATGACGACTTTCAGATATGAAAAACATGTTCTTAAACGTTCAAACCACTTCTTATTCTCAAAATGATTTCATGAATTTAGAAGTGTGATTTTAAATGTTTTTATTTTTCATGAGCTTAATTGTTACACTGTTAGGACACAGTCTCATTGGATTCAAGATCATACAATACGAAGATCGCAATCTGAAGCTAAAGCAGAAAAGTCGTCTCATTAATATTAGTCCAAGTCATTTGTAATAAAATAGTCAAAGTTAGTTGTTATTGTATTTTATTGTTATTAAGTAATTAGTTAGTTTAGTTATAATATCTAGATATTATATTCTAGATATTATATTGTTAGTTGTTAGATAATATCTTTGTTAAGATATTATGTTGGTTGAAGCAAGTGTGCAAGACACTACTAAGATATCATATCACAAGATGCACACACACAAAAGGTGAAAACTAGAGAGAACACACAGAAAAGCTTCAATCGATCAACCTTGTAACCATTGTTATTAATCAAACAGGTTGGTAATCGTTTATGTGTATGAGTCGGTATGAACTTGATAGTATTGTGGACCCACAATTGGTATCAAAGCCTGATTTTATATTCAAATCAAGTTTTAAAAACTCAACTTTGTGTTCTTAAGTTGAAAATCATTTTTGTGATTTAAGAGTGTTTTTGGGTTAGAAATCGAGCAGGTTTTGATCGATAGGTGTGCTAGATCGAGTTGTTGTAGTTTGATTTCAGTATAGAGCTTAAATCGAGTTCCTATTTAGTGATTTTGTGGTCTGAAAGTCGTTTCAAAAAGAGCACTGTTCCATCGTATCAATTTTTCAAAAAGTGATGTTTATTGCGATCGAGTGTTTGTAATCTGTTCTAGAACTGTTAGTGGTCGATTTGTCAAAGTTGGGATTGCTAATTCGAAGTTTAGAAAGGTTTTTAGTTGAAATTTGAAGTTGCAGGGACGAACTCACGCAAACACAGGGACGAACTAACGCAAAGTTGAACTTTGTGCGACCCACTTTGCGCCACCAACTGTTCACGCAAAGTCTTACTTTGCGCCATTAACTGATCACGCAAACTTCAGTTTGCGCGACCCCCTTGTAGCGCAAACCTCAATTCTCCTGACCAGCGTATCACGCAAACCTCAATTTGCGTGACGCACTACTCATGCAAACCTTAGTTCGCGCCATCAACTCTTCTCGCAAAGTTCCTAAGTCACATTTGTGCCAACCTCTTCTAGCGCAAATCATCACTTCGCGCCACATACATCTCGCGCAAATCCCTTTTGCGCCACCCTCAGCTCGCACAAACCATCCTTTTGCGCCAATTCTACATACTTAGAATATTTTTTTGAGAATTTTTAAAACTGTAATAGGGTCTTTAATTGTCATAAATTTTTTCTCTAGGGGTGCTGCCCCATACCCCCGCAAGGGCGTTGCCCCTTGACCCCACCCGCTAACCGGGTAGCGGGGCCCCTGTGCTAAGTCTGCCTAGGGGGACAAAATTTCTTGTGTGATCAAATTTTATCTGGACTAACGGTCAAATCCAAGTTCTTATTGCACATTTAAATCAAACAGGATGACTTCAAAAGACGCTCTTTCCATTGGCACGGATATCAAACCCCCAGTTCTGTTTAAAGGGGATTACGAACAATGGAAAGACAGATTTCTTGACTTTGTGGACCGACACTTAAACGGAGATAACATTCTTTTATCAATAAAAGAAGGTCCCATGGCACCACTTTCTGTCCAAATACCTGATGATGATGCTGAAGATGATTCTTCTGACAGTGAGGATGGTAACGTGGAAAGAGAACAGAAGATGAAAACTGTTACAGTAGAGTATGCCCAATTTTCTGAAGAACAAAAGAACCGTTTCAAAGCTGATAAGCAAGCAAGATCTTTACTTCTTCAAAGTATCCCGAATGATATTTACATCAAAATAGACAGCTACAAAGCTACTGCTAAGAAGATGTGGGATCAACTTCAAAAGATGATTATGGGATCTAAGGTTGGGAACCAGATGAAAGTCGCAAACTGTATAAACAGTTATGAAGAATTCAAAGCCTTTGAGGATGAAAGCCTAGCGGACACTTATGAACGATATGTTCTGCTTCTGAACGAACTGTCAAAGAATAAAGTTAAAAAGAAACAGATTGAGAACAACGTCAAGTTTCTCAGTGTCCTTCAACCAGAATGGAAAAAGCATAAATGAAGAATGAAACGGATGAAAGATCTGAGTGACATTCCACTCCACGAGGTATATGAGACACTAAGGCAGAACGAAGAAGAAGTAGAAGATAAAAGGAGTGGAAAGAAAAAGGGAGTTGAGAAAGTTCCTTATTCCATTGCATTTGTTGTCAAAGATAAGAAGAAAAAGAAGAAAGTAATTACAAGTTCTGAATCAGAAACTGAATCTGATGGAGATGATGAAGAAAGTCTCAAGCAAGCACTGCAATTATTGACCCGTGCATTCTAAAAGAAATTCTACAAGAAATCGGGATCAAATTCACAGAGATATTCTTCATCAAGCTCCAAGAACCGTGAGCATAGAGAAAGAGTAGAAGGAAGAAGATTTCTTGAGAAGAAACCAAAAGAAAGGAAGCAATTTGTGAATGACTACACTAGTACAGACAAGAAAGCTAATGTCCCAATTAGATGCTACAACTGTGGCATGATTGGTCATTACACCTCAGACTGTCGGAAGCCAAAGGTTCGCAATACGGAGTATTATCAGAACAAACTAATGTTAGCCAAACAAAAGGAAGTTGGCAAAGCGTTAATGGCTGAAGAGGAATTCTGGTTAGATCATTCTGATTCGGACGAAGAAGAGAATGAAGAAGCTGCTAATATGTGCTTGATGGGCACTCATGCAAAGTATGATGATTCAGATGATGAAGCAACTAAAGAGGTAATGAACTTAACCGAAAATAACATTATCATCAAAATGGATGCGATGATGGTCGAACTTCAAGACCTTCAGTCGAAACTGAAAAGGGAAAAAGTCAGAGTTGCTAGGCGTAATCAAAAGATCTTTGAGCTAAATAAGTCAGTTATTGGGAACAAAGATCTCATGGATTCCCTACGCAAATCTGCTTCTGATTTTAATCTTAAAAATGATTGTTTAGAAAAGAAGATTTCTGATTTTGTTTCTCAAATTTCTAAGTCTGATTTAGAAAAGAAAGAAACTGCCTTGATTGTTTATAAACTGCAGTTTGAGAACAAGAATCTAAATAAGAAGGTAAATGGTCTGGAAACCAAACTTTACTCAATAGGCCAAACAGATCAAACTATTTTCTTGAATATACCTAATGAAGAGGCTGATTTTAAAGCAAAATGGGGATTAGGTTGTAATAATCCTCATTACCTGAAACATGTTATCAGAAAACAGCCTGGTTTATATAATGCAGATTATATGTATGTTGTTGGTAAACATACTCATTTGAAACCCAAATTTGTTACCAAAGCATCAGAAGAAGTTGAGGCAAAAGAAGATACAAATAGAAAGAATTTGAAGAAAATGCAACTACCATTCTGTTATGGAAGACTGAATGATAGTTATCTTTCGGAAAAACCAAAAGTTCTTTCAAAAGAATATTTTGCTACATATTCTTCTACTGAAATGGAGGCAAAACCTGTTCGAGCTAAAACTTATCTACCTCCACTCGTATTAGAAAGCAAAATAATTGAGTTAGAAAATGTCTTATCTGACGAAAGAATTTTGGTGAATCTAGAACAAGATATGTTTTCTACTGTTATAAAGAACACTGTTTTTCATTCTAAATCTACAAAGTGTTCTACAGTTTCAAAAGCACCTCATACTTCTACTGATTTCTTTGAAGACTTATTTGAGTCTGCAAATGATTTTTTAAATTCTAAAGAAGGGTGTATAGAAGGAGTAGATATGGTTGATTTCAATGCTTCACTTCCAGATCATTCTATTTTTCTTGTAAAAAGAAAGGCTTTACCAAGTGTTTATAAAAATCAGCGTTCACAGAAACAGAACACCTCTGGTAAACGCAAGAAAAGCCAATCTCAGAAATCTGATTTTCCTAATACATCTAAATCTTCAAATCAGATTCGTACTACTCACCTTCCTTGTGACAGAAAGTTAGATGGTTCAGGTTCACTTCAGAGAAGAGGGAGCTACAAGGAAGAAAATCTTTTCTGGAAGAAGAAACTAGTTAAAGATGAAAGCTCATGTGTACATACGCATAATGAAATGAAGAACAATGCGCTGAAAAGTAAACCTGCTCATGTTTATACGAGAGATCAAATGATCAGGTTATCAGGTAAGGAAAATTCTTGTTCTTACTATCGTACACATGATCCTGTTCACAAAACCAAAGATCATTACTGGTATGGTTCTTATTCCATAACCCCCATATGAACTGCAACTAACACATATGGACCCAAATACTAGTGGGTACCAAAGAAGAATAATGATTCTGTGTTGCAGGCACCTACTGTCAAAGGGGAGTAGAAGAACAATGGTTCTTGAGTAAATCAGCTCAAGACCCGGACATCAATGTCAACAATGGCTTTTGAACACAACAGTTCAAGACCCACACTTCAACGAAGTAATGACTTCTAAACACAATAGTTTAGGACTCACACTTCAATGATCAAAAGACCTTACTCCAATACTGATATGAAAGATTGTACTCCGATACTCCAACGAGAAATTCAACCTTCAAGCGGGAGTACATATTTATTTATGAAATTATTTGCATCCGATAGATATGACGATCTACAATTCACAAGTGAATTATAGATCTCTATCATGTGATTTATAACTGACATATGTTAGATGCATAATTTCAGGGGGAGTAAGAGAAGTTATTTGTTTTACTGCTTTTTGTCTTTTCAATATTAGTGAATAAAGTTTCTTTGACTTGACTTAAGACTTTTGCAGAATTTTTGAGAAAAGTTTACACGATCATATGTTTATGACTTTAAGCTAAGCTTCATGAGATGTACGATTGCACTTAAAGGTATATTCATTTATCTTAATCTCATATGTGATTGAAAGAAGGACAACTTTCAATCATTGAAAACATATTCTTAAACGTTCAAACCACTTCCCGATTTTTCATAAGATTTTATATTTTGGGAGTGTACTTTAAATGTTCTACATGAGCTTACATGATTATAAATCCTTTTAAGCAACATATTCTTTATAGGATATGCGGGATCAGTGTGCTAGGAATTAACACAACTTCTATTGAATCACGTTAACCAATGATTTCTACCCATGAAGTTAATCCATAGTGATTGGGTGTGAGGAGTCAAAAGAAATGAGTGTGGAAGAGTGATGAGGTATCATGAACAAGAGAGTTCGGTTAGCAGTGAGCTTAATGTTTAAAAGAAAGAGGGTGTGAGAACAGAGTTAAAAGAATATAACAACTCTGCACCAACTTTTTCTGAGCCGGGCAGCCACATTTCTAGTGTTTCACAACTCTTTTGTGATCATTATTGAAACAGGCAACTAGCCCATGCCAACTCTTGAAATTACCCCACCAGCTACTCATTTACTTCTTAACAGGAAAATGTTTCATTTTCAAAGGGGAAGCAGCACATATGCTATCTGATTTTCATTTGGAAAATCTGGATATTGAAAAGAAGGAAGTTTGCCCCACCTTCGCACTTCACTCATGCATATTGAGTCTGTGTTTAACTTACTGTTGTCTCCGTGGTTTATACAATTTCGAGCCTATAAGCGATCATCAAGTGCTTAATTCTTTCTATCACAAGCACGAACACACAAGGAATTTGTTTCTTTGTCATAACGTTTATAGAAATAACCTTTGTGGTGTTTTGATGATTAAATGGAATCCCTGGGGGAGTCAACATCAAACAGCTCCTTTCCATTGTGTATTCGTTACACACAGTGACTTAGTGTTACTGACAGGCGTTTCTAACTGATTTGTTTATTGCTACAGGTGTTACATGACTATTTTGTCTAGATTTTCAAAGATCTGGATAAATATATATTGCATTGACGAATCAGAGGATCCTTATGAACAACATTTCTTGTCATCAAGTTTTAATGAAATCGTTACACTTCTCATCAAAAAGGGGGAGAAGATCTACCCAAGAAATGGAGAAGAGCTAACCAAGAAATCACATGTTTCAAGAATCACGTCCAAGATTGGATTCTTCAAAGAGCAAGTATTCTGAAGATATGCTGATTCGAGAGAAATTTTCTTTGAAGATACTTTGTTGAAGAATTTCGAGCTGAAACAAGAGATAATTTCTTCCCATGAACTGAAAGGGAGAAAAACTACATCTTTTGGGGAGTTTACTATATCTTGAAGACTAAGAGAGAGATTGCATCTTCTGTGCTGAAAGAGAAGATCGTATTGCTAAATCATTTTCGTAATGATCTTGATCCAAAGGGAGAGATTGTTAGGACACAGTCTCATTGGATTCAAGATCATACAATACGAAGATCGCAATCTGAAGCTAAAGCAGAAAAGTCGTCTCATTAATATTAGTTCAAGTCATTTGTAATAAAATAGTCAAAGTTAGTTGTTATTGTATTTTATTGTTATTAAGTAATTAGTTAGTTTAGTTATAATATCTAGATATTATATTCTAGATATTATATTGTTAGTTGTTAGATAATATCTTTGTTAAGATATTATGTTGGTTGAAGCAAGTGTGCAAGACACTACTAAGATATCAGATCACAAAATACACACACACAAAAGGTGAAAACTAGAGAGAACACACAGAAAAGCTTCAATCGATCAACCTTGTAACCATTGTTATTAATCAAACAGGTTGGTAATCGTTTATGTGTATGAGTCGGTATGAACTTGATAGTATTGTGGACCCACATAAACAAACCGTGTGTTTCCAAAGATAAATACTTGTGTTTTATCTTTTCCATATACTGTCAAGTATTCACACACACCGGTTTTGTATTTTGTTGATATGTTCTTACCATGTCTCATAGTGAAACCAATTTTCGATGGTAAGACACCCCGTTTGAACTTCAATGTTTGTTGAGCGTTGATTTTATTCAAAATGTTTCTTTCAAGAATGTCTATAATTGTTCTTATAGACAACATCCAATTTTCTTGACCTCAACCTTAATTGATAAATCATTCATATTTGATCTTTTCATACAATGTCAGATTCTTAAACAAGTCCTTTGTATTCATTTCATTCTTTCAATATACTTGTTTTTGAGAAAATCTTTCATGATTAAAATGCTCATATCTTCATGATTACAATCACGAGCATACATTTATCTGTCATGTATTTCATTATGTGCTTTAACTGTCAAAGTTAAACCATTTGCGCGTCATTATGCTTATAGGCAAATACATGGGATAATTGTGTGAGCTTAACTGAACTTCTATGGATTCATGATAACCAGTATTTCCTACCCAAGAAATTAATCCTTGAGTGATCGATAGGCGAGGAGTCAATATATGAGTGTGGGTGTGTAATGAGCGAAAAAAAATGGAAAGGAGAGTTTTGTTAGAAGTGAGCTCAATGATAAAAAGAAAGAGGGTGAGAGATCAGAGTAAAAGAATATCAAACTCTGCACCAACTTTTTCTGAGTCGGGCAGTCATATTACTATTGTTTCACAATTCTTCGTGAATGTCATTGAAACAGGCAACTAGCCCATGCCAACTCTTATTTTTAAACCCCACCAGCTACTCATCTTTTTCTTAAAAAGAATATGTTTCAATTTTTCTTAGGGATGAAACACCTAATGTATCTGGTTTTTCATTTGGAAAATATGGATATTGAAACAGAAGGAAGTCTGCCCTACCTTCGCACTTCGATCATGCACAATCGAGTTTGTGTATTACTGTTGTTGTCTCAATGGTTTACACAATTATGAGCCTATTATTAAAAGCAATCTTCATGTGCTTAATTCTTTCATACACAATCACGTACACACAGAAAATTCATTTTTCTGTCTAAACGTTCATAGAATAAACTTGTGTTATTCGATGATTGAATGGAAGACCTGGAGGATGAAAATCAAAATGCTCATTTCCAATGTGTATTCGTTACACACAGTGACTTTGTGTTACTGACAAGCATCTTAACTGATTCATTTGTTGATTCAGGTGTTACATTCTTATTTTCCTGAATTTGAAAAGATTTGGATAAATACTTTATGAATTGACGAATGATCAGAGGTTCAGTGGTGAAAGATCAATGGTCAGAGATGAGATTAATGACATTTCTTGAAGAAGTTTTGATGATTTCTGTGCTACAATCATCAAAAAGGGGGAGAAGTTTTTGTTCAAGAAATGTTTGCTGAAGAAATGTTTGTAATAGTTATAGGAGAAGTTAAAGAAATGTTGGAATTTAAAGGAGAAATCGTTTCAAGAAAGGCGACTTGAAGAAAGTTTGCTGAAAAGAATATGTCAAAGAATGCAAGTTATGGGAAGATTGTTCATATTTGAAAGAGTAAGTTCAAAGAATTCAGAAAGTTTGCTGAAATTTTCTTTGAAGTTGATTTGCTGAGACAAACCGAGCCAAATCTGAAGATAATTTCTTTCTGAAGTCTGAAAAAGATTTTATTACCTTGGGGGAGATTGTTCAAGATTATTGAAGATCATTATCACAGATTTTGGAGAGTTTACAGTAAGATTGAAGATTATTTTTAAGAATAAGGGAGAGATTGTGCTTCAATGCTTATTTTTCTGAAGATGATCAGTTGTCTTAACAAATGGGAGATTAAATTTGTTAAAGATCAATCAAAGGGAGAAGATTGTATTGCATATCTTTTTGGAAAAAAAAAATGATTTTGAATCCAAAGGGGGAGATTGTTAGTGCTCAAATATGTGTTGGATACAAGATCATGAAAGCTAAAGTTCAAGATGAAGATTAAAGTCAAAGAGCTTAAGTCAAACCCTCATGCAAAGTCAAAGTTGTTTGTAATAAAGTCAAAGTCTATGTATTAAATGTTTTAGTGTTGTAAGTGTTTAGGTATATAGGTGTTTTGTTTTTCAAATAGGTGTTAGGACTGAAAGTCCTGTGTGTTGAAAGTTGTAAAAAGCATTTATAAGGGGGAGCCCATAAGCCCAATGAGACTATCTACCCTAATAAGATCAAGAGCTTTATTCAAGGGGGAGCTGGGAAAGATATTAAGACATGCAACACCAAAATCTATCAAAGATTCAAAAGGGAAAGAAGATCAAGGCCTGAAGTTTTCAAGAAGATAAATGCCTTATTTAACTTTAGGGGGAGATTGTTAGGACTGAAAGTCCTGTGTGTTGAAAGTTGTAAAAAGCATTTATAAGGGTTCAAAATATAATTAATTAATAATTGTTTTGTTAGATGGGCCTAAAGCCTATAAGCCCAATTGCTTGTAAGCCTAAGTATATAAAGGCAATTTTGTTTCATAATTAGGGTAGATAGTCTCATTATTTTCATAACTCTAGTCTATAGGTTTACTTTCTCTGATCAGATATTCTTTCTATAAACCTAAACCCTTTGATTGAATATTAATCATATGACTAGAGGTTGTGACTATACAATTGTTATTCATTATTGATTATTTGCTGTTGATTGCACTGTACTGGGATCTATAATAGGGATATGACTAGAAGAAGTGTTGTAGGCATATTAGAATAGAGAGAGAAATATTGAGAGATTCTTTGTAATCATTTTTCAAGATCAATGAAAATTGTTCAATTCGTGATATTTGTCATCTTGATTGATTTGCACTGAATGTGGGACAAACACTCACACTAGTTCTATATAATAATGAAACAACTATGACAAAAAAAAAAGACACTAAGATTCCCGAAAACAACCCCAAAAACAACATGCGATGGGTATGCACAAATAATTCAGTTTGTTGAGCTTTCATTCACGAATGGTATTCCCTTGTATCAAGTCCTTAACTATAGCATTTAGAACCTGTAGACAACGGATTCAAATGTTAAAAACTGAAGGATAGAAATATTCATTTTGAGCAACTAATTACAACGGATTCAAATGTTAAAAACTAAAGGATAGAGAGATCTATTATGAGTTGATAATTAAAATGAACTTAAATGTTAAATACTGAAGGATTGAAAGATTCATTACAACCCGATTTATCTTTCACTACTTAAGAGATGGAGTAGAACAACCTAGAGTATGAGTTGTTTACTTCATCCGCAAACTTGATATTGAGAAGGAATGTGGGCTCAAAAAATAACCGTGGGGGATGGGGTGTGGATGTAGATATGCAATGTGTGTTTGCAACACAAAAGGCCAACAGGTGTGTTTACACACAATGACTTGTTCTTCTGGCAAAAGAAGAAAGTTGAAACTGTAGTGGAAAAGTTGTGTACTATAAGTAGTTCATTCCCATCAAAAGGCCAACAGGTAGAGTTGTAGCTATCATTGAAGGTCTCCTTGTAGAAAAGCTATTGTCGGTTTCTTTATAATAAAGTAGGGGAAATTGCAGGAAGGATATCAAGAAGTCTAAACTTTTGCTATTATCTTTAAAACGTGAATACATCCAACTTATACCCACCGATCCAAAATATCCAAAAATAATGGTTCCAAAATATCCTAAAATGATGGTTCCTGTCAAAAACCAATAACCAAATCAAGATGTTAATCCAAAAACCTAAAACCAACTAAAATCATCTAAAATCTTAATCAAGATGTTACTGTTCAAAATGAAACGCCAATCAATCAACTAAATTGATACTATAAATAAAAACCTCCTGATCTTTTTCTCTACTAATCGGTGGGAATTCAATACCTTAATCGAGATGAATATATGGCAGATGAGCAGATCGTCAATCAAGCAATCGTAAAAGGATCGTTTAGCCGCCTAGACAGATGGGTTTGAGATTGCGAAGAGGCTGAAGAGGATTTATGCTAAAGCTCAACCTGATAAGTCACTTGCTGGTGATGCCTTGGGCTTTTGCTGCCATGCCTGCACTCTGCACACTATCAGAAAAATAACAACAAAAAAATAGGTCAACGTAGAAGAATTTGAACATTTTCTTGAGGAAAGGCACGACATGTAAAGGTAAGAGTTGATCTAAGATGGAGATGAAGCAAAGATATACAGAGATAGAGAATGCGATTTGTTGCAGAGATGGAGGGAAATCGTACCTGAGACCATCTTGGAAGCTGAAATCAATGGTGATATCGTACCTGAGGCCAAGAAACCCAAATCAATGGTGAAATTGTACCTGAGAAGGGTCAATTTGAGAAAAGAAACAAAGAAACCGATTTGAGAGAAGAGAAACTCTTAGCTTTGTGCAAACAGAAAACAGTTTGAAGAAACAAAGAAACAGTAACTGGTGAAATTGTACTTGGTGAAATCGATTTGAGAGAAGAGTCTATGGTGATTTGTAACCTGAGAAGAGTCGAGGTGATTTGAAGAAACCGTGAAATTAGAATGAATCGATGAGCCTTAAAGGACGAAGCGTCATCTTGGAGAAAGAGTTCTAACTTGAATCAGTGTCTTGGAGAGAGCATTGAAAGGAATAGCCTGATGTGGAGTTGATGCATTAGGATTAGGGTGTTGTACCTTAGCAATGAAAACTTGTAAAATTGAAAATTAAGTAATTATCATTAAGCAGCAGTACATAAAGCTTAAAAGGTTGTATTTAAGGCAGCGTTTGGTACGCAGACAAGATTGGACGGGACTGGACGGGACTGGACAGGACTGGACAGGACAAGAGGCTAGGACTGGACTGGACAGGACTGGATTGGACAAGACAAATGGTTGTCTTGTGTTTGGTACAACTAGGACTGGATAGGACATGACTGAATATGTTTCCCTAAAAGTTGTTTGATAATTTTATATGTCATATAATAGTTATAAATAACACAAATAAAGAATATTCTTAAATAATTTAATTAAAAAACATTATTAATTTTTTACACAATTTTCATACACATAAATACATACAAAAACAATAGTAGGAAATTTGAATGAAGAATCTGAAATAATTTATGGTAGTTCGAAAAAATTGGATTTATATAAAAAAATATAATAGTTGATTCAATTTGGAAGATCTTAATGAATTGACGGATGTATAGTTGCAGTGACGAGTAAAGATAAAAGACGATGAGTGGCCGGTGAAAGACGATAGTTGTGAAGAAGGTGAAAGATAGTAATAGATGTAGTGGCGGTGCACAGTGGTAATTGAGGTTTTTGTAGTGGAGGAAGAGACGGAGGTTACCAACGATGGTTGACGGCGAGCGACAGTGGTGGCAGCCAGCGACGGTGGTTGGCGGTGAGCGTCGGTGACAGCGGCGGTAATGGGTGGTTGTGATTGGTGGAGGTGGCGATGGGTGGTGGTTGTGGAGGTGGTGGAGGAAGTTGTTGTAGTAGTAAAGGAAGAGGTGGAAGTGGTCGACGATGGTTGGTGGTAGCTACCGGTGGCCGTCGATGGTGGTGGCAACAATAGGTGATGGTGATCGGTGTTAGTGGAGGTGGTCGATGATGGTAGTGGTGGTGGCGATGACTGATGGTTGTGGAGGTGGTTGTTATGGTGGAGAAATAGGTAGAGGTGGCCGACGGTGGTTAGCGGTGGCTACTAGTGGTTGCCGATGGTGGTAGTAGCGACGATGGGTAGTGGTGACCCTTAAGACTAATACCATATTAGAATTATATATCAAATGGCGGTAAATCAATGATTTTTAGTTTCTGTCTCATTTCTGTCCCATGTTGTTCCACCTATTTTGGTGGAACAAGAAAATACCCCTTTTTGTCCCATCTTGTCCCACCCTGTCCAGTCTTTGTCCCTGTCCCATGTCGCGCCAAACATGGGACAGTGAACTTTTGTCCTGTCCCATGTCACGCCAAACATGGGACAGTGAATTTTTGTCCCGTCCTGTCCCACCCAGTCTGCAAACCAAACGCACCCTAAGAATTTTACCCAAATGCTTTATAAAGTAGTATAGATAAAATCAAACAGTTTCTTGTAAATCCATAAGCTACACCCCCCATAAGGACCACCTTTATAGTTTTCCGGGGTTCCGTCCCCTTTCCCAAAAAATAAGGACCACCTCTATAAAAATGCCAAGCAAAAGGGACCAAATCCACAATTCACTAAAAATGTAATCCAATCTAATTGAAAATATTGTTTTGCCTTGTTTTATTTTAGGGGTTGTTTGTTCCCCATGGAGAAGTGAAAATAAGAATAAAAATAAGAAGGACAAACAACAAAAATAAGAAATAATTTTCATTTCTCTACTTGAAAGTTTGGATTTGTGAAGGAATGAACTCATTATCTATACTATATTATAAAACAGATATAAAAAACTTTTAAAACAAATTATTAAGCACAAGGTACCATCATTTTATGCAAGATTTTAAAAATCTCTTAATTTACAAGTATCAAAGCACAAGATACATATTACTACTGCAGACTTCTAACACCCACCAATTTGGTATGTACAGAGTCTTCATTTTATGTAGACATTTTCATGTATCACTATTAATTAATATAATATATTACTATAATTTTGTTTTAATTATATTATTAAATATGTAATTGATTATTTTTTCTAGATTTCATTAAAATATATAAAATAATCATTGAATTCTAATAAAATACTTAATTTTTTTATATAAAAAACATTATGTTATTAAGCCTAAATTAAACAAATTTATAAAAAAAACATTATCACTTTCTCAAAATCATCCAAAATCGTACTGTAAATCGACAAAAAAATAAAATGAAACATTAAAATTGTGATGTATCTCGCTGCATTGCGCGAGTTCGCTTCTAGTATTACATAAAACTACAAAAATTCTTTTTCCATTTTTTAAATTAGTGATTAGCGTTTAATACCTCTATCCAAAAATCTAATTAAACTTTTAACGGTAATAACAACTTGAGTGAATTACATTTTTCATCCCTACACTTTATACAAAATTACAAATTTCGTTTCTAAAATAAAATAATTACGTTCATGGGGTCTTTAAAGTGTAATCCGGATTCCGGACTCTCTATCAACTTTGTTAGTGGATACATTTGTTTGTTGTTCTATTTAGATGATGTTTGAGATTGTTTATTTAAACTCCTTATTGATTTGTGTTTTGTCATCACTAATAAACTATTTTTATTGTTTGGATTGGTTGGGAAAAAAAAACTACTTATAGCCTTTTGACACTCCTAATAAGAAGTTTTTAAGAAGTTAGTCTATAGTCACTTATCAACTTATGACTTTTTTGGTTATTTTATATGTATACGTAATCTCAACACCCGAAAATAATAACTTATTAGATTATTACGTTTTGCTACCACAATAAAATAATTCAAACATGTTTTATAAAACTTTTTTTTTTTACATAAGTTGATAAAGAGAGAATGGAAAAAAAGCGTAAGTTGTAAGCAAATCCCAAACACCCCTTAGTTAAAAAGGTTAGGTTACGGCTCGACGCCCCATTTTTTCTTACAGTTCGCAGTTGCTGATGACAGTGGTGCGATGACGATTCTAAAGAAACCCTTCAATAAATTCAAAGGTGCCTTCACGGTTCATGTTTCTTTGAACAATCCTTTCTCATGTAAAGAATTAGCTTGTGGAATCCGTCCTTCCCAAACGATTGTTGCTTCGTTTCATTCAAATTCCGTTTCAAATAGTAAAGATCATCCACGAACTAATTTTGAAAAAATTACAAATCTTGATGATGCCCTGAAACTGTTCGATGAAATGTCACAAAGGCAACCTCTCCCATCTGTTGTTAAATTCACCCAGTTGTTGCAAGCGGTTACCAAAATGAGACGTTATGGGTGTTCGATTGATCTTTTTAAACAAATGGCAGCCATTCGTGCCCCTATAAATGTGTACACTACTGCCATTGTGATCAAGTGTTATTGTCAATTGTACTACACCAGTGAGGGTTTTGCTATTGTAGCCTATGGCTTTAAACGTGGTGGTGTACCCAATGTGTGCACCATTAATACGCTCTTAAATGGACTCATCCTAGAAAATAGGATTTTTGAGGCAAAAAGATTATTCAAGACGCTGATCAAAGAGGAACTTTGTGAACCTGATGTAGTTACTTACAGCACAATGATTAAAGGGCTTTGCAAGTTTGGCAATAATGATACAGCCATTGCTTTGCTTAGACTAATGGATGAAAGAGGTTGTACACCTCATGCTGTCACATACAGCACCATCATCGATAGTCTTTGCAAAGACGAAAGGGTAGATGATGCTTTAAAGCTCTTCAACAAAATGAGCTTCCATAAATGTATCCTACCAGATGTTGTTACGTACAACTCTTTGATTTGTGGCCTTTGTAACTTAGGTCGTTGGGATGATGCCTTTAAATTGCTCAAAGAAATGGAAGACGAAAGGATTTCTCCCGATGTTATAACCTTTAGTATATTAGTCGATGCACTGTGCAAGGAAGGAAAGGTGGAAGATGCAAAGGCTATCACAGACATCATGGTTGAAAGAGGGAAGGATCCTGATGTAGTGACATACAATTCACTTATTGATGGGTACTGTTTGCAAGGTAAAATGGGCAAAGCAAATGAAATTTTTGATTTGATGCAGTTTAGAGGTATCCCCCCTGATTATGTTACTTATTGTAGTTTATTGAATGGGTATTGTAAGAATTTCAAGATAGAAGAGGCGACGAATTTGTTTCATGAAATGAAGAAAAAAGGTATGAGACCCAATGTGGTCGCTTACAACACCATGTTACAAGGATTGTTTCTAGTTGGACATGGTAAAGCTGCACACAAACTCTTTAATGAAATGCAAGCACACAACCAGATTCTAAATGCATACACTTACAAGATTATTTTGGTGGGTTTATGCAACATCCATCAAATAGACAAAGCACTCTCTTTGTTTCGTTTGATGGGTGATGACAAGCTAAATTTGGATATTGCTGTGTACACTATCCTCATTGATGGTGCAAGTAAATGCAACAAGCTTGATGTTGCAAGGGGTCTTTTCAATGATCTAAGTGTTAAAGGTTTGTATCCTGATGTTAGAACATATACAGTGATGATTGCTGCTTTTTGTCAGCAAGGTCTAGTGAGGGAAGCAAAAGATTTGTTTCTCCAAATGGTAGAGATGGGTTGCCTGCCAGATTGTGTGACTTACAACGTTCTTGTCCAAGGATTATTAAAGAACAAACAACATGACATGATAGAGATGCTCTTACATGAGATGGATAGACAAGGTTTCTCACTTGTTGCTTCAGTTGTATCTACATTACATGATCATATCACCGCTAGATCCCTAGATGATACTCTGCTTAAGTTGATTAGTAAGCTCGTACCAAAGGAAAGAGTGGAGCCATCTTCTTTTTCTATATATAGAGAGCATCTAGAGATGTAAAAGGTATGTTTTTATTCGTACATTGTTTGCAAGTTCTTTATGGTTCAGTTTTATTTGTTTGTTAATATCAGGAATACTATTGTTGTGACTTGCTATTCGTTGTAGGCTGCTTACTTGTTCTATTTTATGTCGCATTAATGGGCTACTTAACAATGATATTATGTCCAATGTACCCATATCTTTAGCTAAAATATGTATTAGTTTAATATATACCGGTTACTTATTTGTCATCATCAGTTTTTTCCTTCAATGGCAAATCTTTACTTTAGATATCAATTCTACCCTATGTACGCAAGTTTATTACAGCAAAACTATAAAATTGAAAATCCTCATTATGTTCCTGCTTAACAAAAATCCTCATCCTTCCCTTGCTTTACAAAAAAATCTTCATGATCAAGGGAAATCAGCCAATCACTATGTAGATAGTCTTTGTGGACCGTACCGTTCGGTTGAAGCCCTTAGTTTCAAGGTCTTTGACTATACCCATGAAAGGGATGAATAATAGATTCATTCTACTCTTTATTAAAAAGGGGTTCTAATTTCATAGATGACTAGTGTTGGGCCCGTGCATTGCACGGGAGGATACATTTTTTGTTGGAATATTGAACCGAGTTAAAATAAAATGTAATTTCTCTGTTAACAGTTAATGAAATACAATGTGAAAAACGAATGTATTTTCATAAGTGGTTAACTTGCATATATTCTTAATCGTTTGTTGTTATGAGTTTGTGCAATAATATTGGTAATAGTTTTGTATTATATTATTTAAAACTCAAACGACATGTCTCACAACATATTTATCTGACTATTGACTTCAAGACCTCATAGTATTAGTCGATAAAAATAAAGATATGTATATATATCTTATTCCCCTACTTCAAAAAATATGATTGTGGGTTTTGAAAAATATAAACAAATCCTCAGTAAATAAAATAAAATATAAAAAAGTAGTTTTTCAAAGAAACAAAAATATAGTGGAATACCTTTTGTTCAGTTGCAGGTTCCGCCATTGACACCCGACCGTTCGTCTTCTTCTTGTACTCGGATGATACATAGAGAAACTATATATATTTATAGTGAATGTAGAGAATATTTTAAAATCTTTTATTTTCATTTTCGATTTTACATTTAAATGTAAATATATTAAAAATATGGAAGAATATTTTTATATGTTTCTATTTTTTTTTTTTACACTTGATTAATTTGGAAAGTATTGTGGAATATTTTTATTTTAAAGAATACGATAATTTATTAGTGTATCTCGTTATTTTTTATTTTTAATTTATATCAACCTTCTTTTTTCTTCTTTTAATGCTCGTGAAAAAACAATACGTGTAGATTTTATATTATCAAAAAAAATACGTGTAGATTTTATAAAATAAAATAGATTTTATATTAGCAAAAAAATACGGAAGAAAAAAGAGTTTATATTACATCTCATAAATGAGTATTCATTCCACAAATAGATGATTATGTGAGATACTGTGCTTGGAAAGGTTGTACCAAAGCATTAAGAAATTGTAAATTAAGTAATTGGCTTTAGTTGTAACTTGTGCTTAAAATGTTGTAATTAAGAGTTTTTTATGTCGTTTTTATAATATAGTATAGAAAAAGATTTTATAAAATAAAATATGGAAAAAGATTTTATAAAATAAAATATGGAAAAAGATTTTATAAAATAAAATATGGAAAAATCATTATGAGATGTAATATAAAAAAATACGGAAGAAAAAGATTTGATATTACATCTCATTAATATAGATTTAAATGTAAAATCTACATTTAAAATAGATTATGCTAATATAAAATCTATTTTATAAAATCCTCCACCAAAAAAACAAATAGTTATATTAATAAATGAGTATTCATTCCATAAATAGATGATTACGTGAGATACTGTGCTTGGAAAGGTTGTACCAAAGCATTAAGAAATTGTAAATTAAGTAATTGGCTTTAATTAGTTGTAACTTATGCTTAAAATGTTGTAATTAAGAGTTTTTTATGTCGTTTTTATTATATAGTATAGATTACACCAAGGTTAAAACCCTAAACCACCTTGTTTTCAATGATAATTACAATTACTTTTCAAATTGAAATCTCTCTTATATTATCCAGTGATCCAGTCTTGTCTTCTCCATTTTGGGTACTTGCAGCATGCCCCTCCAAATTTTTTTTTATCATGTAATAGCTATCACATTGCGGTTTACTGTTTTCTCACATAGGTTTATATAGACACATTTAGATTTACATGAATGGATAAAATAGAAATTGGTTTGCAAGACACATGAGAAAAGTGCAATTTCGGTGTTAAATGGTATATTTGCACTAATTTGGCATAGATGTTGCATTGCTTTTTTGGTTCCTCGTAATGTTGAAACTTAGAATAGTCAAAAGAAGTATAAGGTTGGAGAAGGATTTAAGTTCCATTCAAAATGTGGGGAGTTGCAGTTAACACATTTATGCTTTGTGATAAAGTTTTGTTATAGTGATGTGATTTCTGTCGAAGAAGGCCATATTGGAATTGAATAGAGATTCGAGTTTGAAACCGAGCTTGGACAAGAGCACATCTATTTTAGCAATGTGGTGGGAAAAAAGAGGGAAGAGATTATGAGCATACTCCTTTCAGATGCCTATTATCTCTATAAAGCTGTTTCATAGAGATTCGGTAAGTCCCATTGACAAACGTAGGAGGAGGATACAAGATTGTTGCTCTCTTTATGCTGGTTTAATTGCCTCTTTTGCTCTTTCAACATACATTTATCATTGGGGAGTAATCTTCTTCATCTTAATATGTGCTAAAGCTTGGAGGTTTATGAACATTAAGTGTTGCTGCCCTTTATCAAAGTTCTATTTTGGTGGCTATCTAAAGATTTGCTAATGCAAAGATATGAGACATATCGGTTGACATCACCTGTAAGGAGAGTGTGATGGTTGATGGGGTTAGGAGGACTTGGGTTGACAAGTTGAGGATGGATATGACACTTTTAGGCATCTCTAAGGACATGATCCCTGATAGGAGTTTTTGGGTTGAGTTTTAGTGGCTTTGGTAGATGGTCACATCAAGGGTATTGTGAGGAAGGTAGAAATAATGCAAATAGGCTCCTTGTTTGGATAGTTGGGCCTGATAGGATTAGGACCTAACTTTCTTGCGTGGCCTTCTTACCTTTCTTACCTACATGTTTAAATTGTTGTTTTCATTAGTTTCTACATGTGTTACATACTCTACCTGATTACCTTGTCTGCTTGCACATCATTGTATTCATCCCCACACCATGAATCATTTTCTACCTGATATATACGTCCCGTTTTCTGTTATATTACTTATCTAATTGTCTTTTTGCACACACCTTTGTGTCGCGTACAAGCCAGGGGGTCTTCACGGAAGCAGCGTCACAGCCCTCGTGGTTGAGGTAAGGTCTGCTTACACCTACCCCTCCCAGTCCCTACTTTCAAGTTTCAAGTGGGATAACTGGATTCGTTTGGTCTGATTTGGTTAATTTTTAGGTAGGAGACATATCAATGCTATATATGTCTGATCAGTTTGGTATTTGCAGCAAGTAATTTATATCTGTGTTGAGGTTGTTTTGGGCATCTCTTTTGTGCTTTAAACAGAAAATCATCTATTTTCTACGCTGGTAGAACTTGGAGATTTATGGCGTTGGAGGGTGGTTGTTTCCTTGTCATTTTGGAAGCTGAAGGTTGAGTTTCTGCAGGCAGCCTAGCCAGCTGTTTGACGAGTTGGCAGTTTGCTACTGAAGATTGGTTTGAAGCTGAAGTGATGTTGTTCTTGTTGTGGATCGAGCCTGAAGCTGAAGCTATTTGGGAAATTGATGCTGAAACTGGTATGCAATATATGGTCGATATGATTGTTGATGATGGAGCTTCAGGTCATCTACCAAATGCTTACCTGCAAGAGTCACCACCGTCACTTACCTTATCAGGTAACATTCTTGGCCATCAAAATGGATTGTTGGTAAGCGCTTACCAGGTAACAGTCTTCTTCTTCTTCTTCACTTACCGGGTAAGATTCTCGGTCCTTGTTGTCCCTCTTACCGGGTAAGATTCTAGGTCCTTACCATGCTCACCCGGAAGGTAAGTGACACCCGGTAAGCGCTTATCCGGTACCTGTTTGGTAAACGGCCTTAGTGGCAATAATGCTGGTACTAATATATCTATATGCTGTCAATTGCTCACGGTCGAGCTTCTCAGTTGCAGTCAGCTGCTTCAGGGTTATGTTTGTTGCTTGCCAATTGCTTGAAGTATTGCTGAAAGTGATAAGTATGAGTTTTAAGAATTTCAGATGCTTGATCAGCCATCCGTTTTCTACTGAAGTTGAAATTTGAAAATGATGTTAAAGGTGATTGTTAAGCTGTTGTAGCTGGAGAAGGAGCTGGTTATTGGTTCATTCTGACATTTGGGCTGTTGTTGAGGCACCAGATAATCTGATCCATTTTGTTTTGTCTCCTACTGATGATGGTGATGATGAATTGATGATGATGATGATGATTAGCCAAGCCTTGTGGAGGATTTGAAGTCTTATTCTGCATTTTTGGTGCTGATGATTTGCTTCCTGGTGTTAGGTTAGTAGTACTAAGGGGATGTTTGTTCTTGGCTTAATGGGATTAATGGTCTGCAGAGCTTATTCAGATAACCCTAGCTTAAGCCATGGGCTTAATGTGAAGAGTTATATTTCTAATATGAAAGCCAAGCACCTTAATCAAATATTATGTTATGGAAATAATATTTATCACGAATATTTCAAGTAAATTATATTTAGATTGTTGCAAAGAGATTGAAGCCAATAGGGTGATCATGTAGTTACCTACTATGGGACCGGGGGTTTAAATGAGACTGACGAAAATGTTGTGAAAGTGAGAATATATGTTAGACGGTTAGATGAGATGATCTAAGTTAAAAATAGTGATTACAACTTCTTTTTAATAAAAAAAATATTTTCTAATTGAAAACTGGCGAAATATAACCAAAATTGAAGTCAAACAAAGTATCTCTACTATTATATGAAAGTTCTAATACAGTTATTGGAAAAATCGGTTTTTGGAAATCAGTTTTTGGAAACCCAGCTTTGTAGCTTTGTAGGTGTTCTTCCCCCCACGTCCTGCACGACCCTCCTCGCATTGCTATACGGTACCAATGAAACCATCCTTCAACGATGCAATCGGCCGCTCTGCTTTTCCAAGGTACGCTTTCCTTCTTCCTCAGTTTTGATTATGCATCGATTAAGGTTTCTTCTTCTTCTTAAGTTTTCTTTCTGCATCAATTTGGGTTTTCCATTTGTTTTAGCGTTTGAAATTTTGGATCAATATGTAGAAAATTAGGTTGTCAAGCGTATGGGATTTCTAAATCGGATTTTTTTTTGTTCGGTTTTTTCTTCTTCTTCAGTTTTGATTCTGCATCGCATTGGATTTGGATCTATTAAGTTTTGGTTTGGCATCGACTTGGGCTTTTCGTGAATTGTACTGGGTTTTGTAAATTTTGGGATTTTTGTGAATTAACAACACTGATTTTGAGCTGATGTTTTGCAAATATATGGATTTAGGTCAATTATGGTGGTATTGGAGTATTTGTTTTAGCGTTTGAAACTAAGAAGTTAACACGGTCTATTGCGGAAATTGTGGTCAGGACCTAGAATTGCGATTGCGGTTATTGCGGTGAAATATCGGTGAAATAGCGGTAAAAAAAATAGGTTCATAAATTAATAGGAATATATATATATATATATATATATATATATATATAAAACTTAATAATTAATATATTGTATTCCTAACACATATCAAGTCAAATAATTCATTAATTCAAATAAACTAACATTAACATAACATATAAACGTAATCAAACCATTCAATTCATAACATAAAAATATGCAATCATGTTTTACGGTTCAGTAGCTAAAGCAAAACAATAATAGATTGGTTGCAATAGTTAACCTGGACTGCAATCGAGTGGACTAGGAGTCGATTAGGAGATGTTTGGAATCGAGAGTAGGAGAAGTCTTGAAGTGAATCGATCAATCGAGTGGAGTAGGAGCCGATTAGGAGATGTTTGGAGTCGATTAGGAGAAATCTTGAAGAGTTGAAGGGAATCGAGTTCGAGTCATCAACTATCGAGTAGAAGTGTCGATCGAGTGGAAGTGGACTGATGAAATCGAGGAACTAATGAAAGTCGACTGCTGGAAATCGAGGAACTGATGAAAGTCGACTGCGACCAAAAGTGGACTGAACTGATGAAAAAAAGGATCAAGGGTTTGGTTTGAAGATGAAATCGTGCGACCAAAGTGGACCGATGAAAAAGGGGTAGTCAAATGTCCAAACCCACAAATAAAAAAGCCCAAACACATAGCGTGGGAAAATTGCGGTATTTCGGACCGAAATATTTTACCAAATTTCGGTGAAATTTCGGTAAATTTCGCCGCAATTTTCGGTACCGCAATAATCCACCGCTATTTTGTACCGCAACTTTCCTACGAACCGAAAACCGAAATTTCGCCGAAATTTCACAGCGCAATTAACTGCTTAGGTTTGAAATTCTGGGTCCATTATAAGACACATCATTCATATAAGAGAACTAAGAATAATGTAATCACAAATGGTACTTGTGGTTGTGAAGGACATCAATGCTATCGTTTCTTTTTATCACACGGATTTAATGGATCATCATATTCGACTCCAGTGATTACTACGTGCTTCTGTCAAGTCACCAAGTATTTAGGCTGAAGTAGGCTTTTTTTTGGGGGGGGGGGGGGTGATAGTCATATGAGAGTGAATGTGCATTTAGTTGCCATTTTTTCCTCTTTTAATGGAAGATAATGGCATAATGTTCTTTAAGTCATATATATTTCTATCAAAAATAAAATGATGAGTTTGATGGTTGTCGTAGACTAGCCCTATATGATACCCATGAGGATTAGCAAGAGAAAATCGGCTAATATTCCACCATGCTGTTAGTTGATTTGAATGCCATTTTAAGTTTTAGTGGGTTAGACTCATGCATTCTTCCATGAGTTGATGATTTTGACTTTTAATATTCTATTGGGCCTAATTTGCCTTCTCAGGAATTTAAGTTTGGGAGAACTGCTTCATTATAAGCCATTTTTCATGGGTTACTATAACTTGTCATCATGGTTTAGTCACTTTGGATATTATTTAGTCCAACCGGTGGGAATAGGGGAATTCGATCGGAGAGAATCAACATTGATGATATGTATCTTAGGCAATTTGTCTATTAATCTAATGTAGATCTTTTTATGTTTTAAGTCCATGTTATTGACTATTGTTGTTTCAATACCTATGTTGTAGGTCAAAAGGGGTTTAAATTCCTTCCCTCATCCTTGATTACTTTGCATCAATAACCATTGCTCTGATGGATATATGAAAGAGTTCATTTTGTACTGCGGCCCCAAACTTAATTTCTTTGGTTAGAGCCTAAGCACATTAAACTTTTCCCCATAACCTTAACCATAGTTTTAAAAATCCCAATCGGGACTCGAGGCGTTTTCCCTCCACGAGGCGAGGCGTAAGCCTCGAGGCGTGTATATGTATATATATATATATATATATATGTGTGTGTGTGTGTATAATACAAAGTGGAAAACATAATTTCATACCAAATAAAATTCATAAATACTAATAATAAGCAAAACATAATTCCATACCAAATTTTAAACATCATAAGGTCATAAAATTACTAGTTATAAGGCTAAAAACATAATAATCTACAAGTTATAAGGCTAAAAACATAACATGAGTAAATTGAGAAGAGAAACCTTACAACAATCCAAAAAATGGTGGAGAAAAGAAAGGTCAACTTCTTCTTTCTTGTTGAGAAGAGGAAAGGACACCCAAAATGACTTTTTTGTACTTTAAAATTATTAAAAATACATTTGTTTTGGTTTTGGTTTTTTCTACCTTTTTTTAAATAGACAAAAGGTTATAAAGTACAAGTCTCTTAAAAAAAAAATAAAAAAACAAACATCGGTCTCACCAAAAATAGTAAAGTAGCTGAGGCTTGCGCCTCACCACCGCCTCACGCCTCAAGGCACTGCCTCAAGGCACCGCCTCAGCGATTGAGGCGTAAGCCTCGTCCAGGACCATGAGGCTTAAGCCTCAGGAGCGGTTTTGGGCCGCCTCGCCTCGAGGCCTACGCCTCGAGCGATTTTAAAAACCATGACCTTAACAAGAAGATCGATCTTGATGTCATTTAATTGCCTACCGGTCTAATGTAGAGTCAGAATTTAATTGCCTACCGGTCCCCTTGCTTATAATTTTTTTTATCTCTAATTATACATATCTAGAACTTTAGCTTATAATTTTTTAGCTTATTATGAGGCTTGATGGGGGTTCGGTTCATCCTAAGTCACTAAATTCTATTATCAGGGATTTAAACGTGTTCTCATCCATGTGTCTCATGTCAGCAATGATACGGGGCATCCAAGGTTCAAAAATAAACATAACTAAATCCAGAAAAATGCTTCACCAAACTCTTCTAATAGAACGAAATCAATATGGTGTATTAGACAAACTTTGTATACTTAGAGGGTGTAGTCTGTAAATATTTCTTCTATAAATACTCTTGTATTCTACCAATTACAATCATAATATACAAGACATCTTTACCAAGTCTATCTTGGTATCAGAGCCACCGCTCCAAAAACCCTAATAGCCGCCGCTCCCAAAACCCTAATAGTCGCCGCTCCGAAGAAAAAAAAACCCGGCGTGAATAGTGCTCTGCGTGAATAGTACTTTCCGACGTGAACAGTACTTTCGGCGATCCTAATGGCAGCCCCTCTCGTAGCCTTTTCTTCTACCGAGAAAACTACCCACAACTCTCACAAGTTTGGTTTCACGTTGTCCCCTACAAATTATGGTTATTGGAAGGCTATGATCCAACCGTTTCTCATTACAAACGGTTTATTTGGATACATTGATGGCACAATCCCATGCCCTATGCCGCTGATCGCATCATCTGGAAAAGGAGAAGCCGCTACTTCTACCTCTACGCCAAACCCTAGTCACGCAATTTGGATATCCTATGACGCCCAAGTCCGTATGCTACTCATGTCAACCATCTCGGAGGCATCTTTTCAACATGTTCAAGGTACGACTTCTCGTGATCTCTGGTTGGCTCTTGAACGTGCTTACGCACCTCATACCTCTTCAAGAGAGTTCACGTTGAAAACTCAGTTGTTAAAAATACAAATGAAGGGTGACGAGACCTCTTCAGCCTATCTTGCTAGGGCATAGGAGTATGCCACTGCTCTTGCTAATATCGGACAACCTATGTCAGAAAAAGGCATTGTTATGCTAGTGGTTGTAGGTCTTCGGGATGAATATAACGGAGTCAAACAAAGTCTCCTCGCAAGACAATTCACGACTGTGTTTTCAGAACTTCCTGGACTTCTGGCCGATCATGAGTTTTTGATACGGAAACCGGTTCCAGACGTTACCCGGGTTCAAGCATTCACGGCTGCTACAACAGCTGGTTCCTCTCTCCAAACTGATACAGTTCAAGCCTTGCAACAACTTGTTTCATGCCTTGGCTTCCAACTACAGCTGGTTTCAATATATCATCCACACCGACTTCTCAGGCCTTTTACACAAACCGATCTCGTCCCTCTAATAGCATCCGTGGTTGCGGTCGTGGAGGTCGTAGTAACAACTTTAATCGAAACCGATCAGGAGGAGGAAATCGCAATCCAGGTCAGTTTAATTGGGTTTCTAACCAAAACACAGTTTATGGCACATGTAACAGGTGTGGAATTGGACATGTTCCATCACAATGCCCGAACCGCGACCCATCTACCTTTCGGACGAGACAACCGACCGCCAATTACGCTGATTATCGCTCACAAGCGTCCACCTCTTGGCTTCCGGACACAGGTTCAAACAACCATGTTGCACCGGATATGACGGGTTTTGATTCTGCCGAATCCTACTACGGGGATGACAGTCTGCATGTTGGTAACGGTAAGGCCCTTCCTATCCTACATATTGATTCCTCACGCCTTTATTCACCAAACAAAACCTTTTACCTAAACAATGTTCTTCACGTCCCTGAAATCAAGAAACACCTTTTGTCTGTCCAAAAATTGTCACGATAATCATGTCTATTTTGAATTTCACTCTGTTTTTTTTGCTGTTGAGGACAAGTCAACACACACTACCCTCCTCATGGGTCCAAGTGACGGTGGACTCTACTCAATCAACCTTCCAACAAATCAACCCCTTCCAAAAGTTGCTTTCTCAACAACCCGAGCCACCACAACCATCTGGCACCAAAGACTCGGACATCCACATTCCCAGCTGTTTCAGACTATGCTTTCCAAATATTGTTTACCTATTTCCAATAAGACTTTTGATTTTCATTGTAATTCCTGTTTGATTGGGAAATCTTCCAAACTCAATTTATTGTCTTCTGATTATAAAAGTTCTCATGTTCTAGATTTAATCTTTTGTGATGTTTGGGGTCCCGCACCGGTAACCTCGTTTGATGGTCATAACTACTTTCTCTTATGTGTTGATTACTTTTCCAAATTCATGTGGTTATTTCCTTTAAAACGAAAATCGGATGTGTTTGATGTGTTTAGATGTTTTGTCACCATGGTTGAACGTCAATTCTCCACCACAATTATAACATTCCAAACCGATTGGGGGGGGGGGGGTGAATTTCGAAATTTATCACAATTCTTCTCCTCTATTGGCATTATTCGCCGTCTCTCTTGCCCTCACACCATCGAACAAAATGGGGTTGTCGAGAGACGTCATCGTCATGTTGTCGAAATCGGACTTACTCTCATGGCTCAATCTCATGTCCCAAACCGTTTTTGGCACTTTGCCTTTGAAACCGCAGTTTATCTTAAAAACCGAATGTCGTCACGAACAAACTCAACCATTTCTCCCTTTGAACATCTCTTTAAACACAAACCCGACTTCTCGTTTCTTCGAGTCTTTGGATGCCAATGTTACCCTCATCTTCGCCAATATAATCACCACAAGATGGATCTACGATCCACTTCTTGTATTTTTCTTGGCTATAGCACCGCACATCATGGATATCGATGTTTTGACCCCGACACCGAACGCATTTACATTGCCCGTCACGTTCGGTTCAACGAAAACTCTTTCCCTTTTTCTACACCTCCTACCACAATCTCCACATTCTCTCCCAACAACCCCTATATCTCCCCCTATCCTACGTCCATACCTGCCACACAAACAACCACACCTACTCCTACAACTTCCTCACCAAACTCCTCTTCTCAACCAAACATCCCTCTACATACTACTCCTCTACAACCGACCAACCCCTTACCAACTCACACCTACTCCCGTCGCACCCCCACCGACCCTCATACCACCACAACTCCTGCCTTTGACAAGTACACCACCACTCCAGCAGCCCCTACCCCTCCAATCCCTCCTCCAACACCTACCCATCCAATACCAGACCAACAACCACAGCCCCCCACCTCGACCACCATCCCTCCTTCCCAACCCTCAAGACCATCCCATCTTCGGCAAAATCCAAAAAAGACAAAACCATACGACCCATCAGCCTTTCACACATCCACCAATACCTCATTCCAAGAACCAACCACCTTTGCCGTTGCCAACAAAGATCAGAACTGGCGTAAAGCTATGGCGGATGAATACTCGGCTTTAATCCGAAATGGCACTTGGACGCTTGTTCCTCGTGTTCCCAAAGCCAATGTGATCGCTTGCAAATGGGTTTATAAAATCAAGAGAGATCAGCATGGGGCGATTCAGCGCTATAAAGCGCGTCTTGTTGCAAAAGGTTTTAACCAGCAACCGGGCATTGACTATACAGAAACCTTCAGTCCAGTGGTAAAGTCCACCACTATTCGAGTTGTTCTTTCACTCGCGGTTACCAACCAATGGTCTCTCAGACAGCTTGATGTCCAAAATGCCTTTTTACATGGTGATCTAAAGGAGACTGTGTATCTGCAACAACCCCAAGGTTTCGTTGATCCGCACAAACCGGATCATGTGTGTCTGCTTCACAAGTCTCTATACTGTCTCAAACAGGCACCGAGAGCTTGGTTTCAATGACTTTCTTCGGCTCTGATCTCTCTTGGTTTTCGGTGTTCCAAAACGGATCCTTCATTATTTATTACTTGGCTCATGGTACACTTATGTATATGCTTGTGTATGTCGATGACATTATTTTGACAGGAAACAACAACAAAGCCATCGACCACATCGTTCATAGCCTGAGCAAGTCATTTGCAGTCCAAGACATGGGGCCCTTATCATACTTCTTGGGCATTGAGGTTGCACGCCGAGACTCTGATCTCATTCTCTCTCAACGGAAATACATAAACGAGTTGTTAGCTCGAGCAAACCTCTCACAATCAAAACCCGTTCCGTCGCCGTGTACCACCAACGCAAACTTGTCTCTTGGTGATGGCACTCCTTTTGATGATCCGGTGAAATATAGATAGATGGTGGGTGCCTTGCAGTATGTTACGCTATCGAGGCCTGACATTACCTTTGCAGTCAACAAAGTATGTCAATTTATGCACTCACCCACTGTGAATCATTGGTCTGCGGTCAAACGTATCTTACGATACCTTCACGGTACGGCGAGCCATGGCCTCTTAATCTCTCGTTCATCGTCCTCCGTGTTGCATGCTTACACTGATGCTGCGTTCAACTCCTTGAGTGCCTTTTCTGATGCGGATTGGGATGGCTGCCCAGATGACCGTCGATCCACGGGCGGATATGCAATATATCTTGGATCTAATCTTGTTTCGTGGGCTGCTAGAAAACAAAAGACTGTATCTCGGTCATCCACAGAATCGGAATACAAGGCATTAGCAGATACGGTGGCTGAATTAACTTGGCTTGAAACCTTGTTACGAGAACTTCGCGTTCCAATGAAATCGGTTCCAACTCTATGGTGTGATAACTTGGGAGCCACATATCTGTCTGCGAATCCTGTCTTTCACACGCGAACAAAGCACATAGAAGTTGATTTTCACTTCGTTCGAGAAAAAGTTGCGCAAGGAAAACTGTCGGTTCAATTCATTTCAACGCATGATCAAATAGCCGACGTCTTCACAAAGCCATTGTCATCTGAGCGTTTTCTTTTTTTGAAGTCCAAGCTAAGAGTCGATTCCCGACCTTAGCTTGAGGGGGAATATTAGACAAACTTTGTATACTTAGAGGGTGTAGTCTGTAAATATTTCTCCTATAAATACTCTTGTATTATACCAATTACATTCATAATATACAAGACATCTTTACCAAGTCTATCTTGGTGTTATTATAATTGCTACTAAATCTCTCTAAGAAGTGTAAACTAAAGAAAGTTGGTTTGAATGGATAATGCATATGGAAAGTAATGTGTGCAAGTTGAACTCCATAAGTAGGATCTAATGCATAAAAGAATGCAGAATAATACAGGGAAGAATGGTTAAAAAAAGCAAAGTTTGAGTTGCCATATAATCTTGATGTGAATTTATGTTGAATTGTTGATGGTCATCATTACAGTTATACTAATGAGAGGCTCGTACATATTTTAAAGGGGAAGAAGATGACATACTCAAACAAATAGATAGACAAAATTGCCGAATTGCATATGATTTATTACTCAAAATCAGATGATTAAAGGTTGGATACCAGCTTTTCGTGAATTGTACTGGGTTTTGTAAATTTTGGGATTTTTGTGAATTAACAGCACCGATTTTGAGATGTTGTTTTGCAAATATACGGATTTAGGTCAATTAGGTTCTGATTTCTAGCGTTTTTAACCTATGGTGAATTAGGATCTCGATCTATGCTGTATTTCTAGGGTTTATATCTTTATCGGGGAGGATTTTAGGAGTTAATTCACCTATATGTGTTTGTTTTGGAAGTCCGATATTCAAATGATCTTAGTTTTGGAATCTGAAAGTAACTTGTTACTGCAGAATTGAAAAATATCTCCAGTTTTGGAATATAGGGATTGGTATAAGCTTGGTCATGGATTTCTCTTCCATTTTACCTGCAATTAAGTTTAGCGATTTTAGCTTCCAGAAGTTGTATGTATACCAACACATTATGGAGAAAACAAGTGAAAGTTTGTGAAATGGAAAAGTTCAAATTTTTGGCTTACTTGAAGCTAAAAGAATGTTCAAGGAACCTCCATTTTTAATAACACAGACCAATTAATTGGTAGGCGGTATCACACCTGCTATACTATATATAATCAATATTCTTACTACTCCCCTCTGTATACGATTTTTTCTTTATCTGCAATGAATTGTAGAATTTTTATCCTAACTATACCTTTGTCATGGTTGAAATAAATCCAAGTTGGCTATTCTTGGTATTCTTTGGGAACTATACATGTTTGTGATTCGTTCTGCAATTAGATAACATGGGTTTCTTTGTGTGATATGAAAGATGGTTTACCCTGTAGCTCAAAACACAATTGACTTAAGTAGTGACTACTGACTATATTACTGGAATGAAAAACATTCCTCAAAGAGATCTCCTAAATATTTTTAACATCAGACAACCTAAACAAAATAATAGCACAAAGGATATAAGGGTGGATGTGTGCAGATTGTGGATCTGTGTTGATGGTCTGTGGCTTTGGAAACCTGCCAAATTTTTGATCTCTGTGTAGTTTGGAGATGTGAAGGACACAGTGGGAAAACAATTTAGTTTGTGGACTGGTATTCAAATCAAGTTTATCAGATGGAGTAGGTTGCACAATTTGATGTCAGTTTGCTCTCAAATTGGGATTATGTTAATTGGGTATCTGTTAAGGTTTTGCACAAGCAGTTTGGGTAACATAGTATTATGGTTCCCTTCTGATGTGAGCTGTGAACTCTATGCTGTCATATGGGCCCCTTTTATTTTTCTGCGATTGAGTATTTCAATTATCACTCAATATTTGCTTCTATTTCTCCTCATTGGTTTGTGCTCTATGTTGGAAGCTATATTGGTTTTCCAACAGTTGTTTCTCATTCTTTCCATTGGTCTTACAAATCAAACAATATTATTCTTGGGTCCTATTGCAAAGGCCATAGGCCAATTTGCAATTGTTGGTGGGAAAGTGTACAGATTATTCTCCTTTGGTTATGGATCTATGGCTTGATGTATACTACTGGTGCATATATCAGTTCCTTTAAAGGATGGATCTGGTCCTTTGGTGATGAATGTTGGATAAGGCCAACAGATTGGGGTTTTATTACTGCTGCTTGTTGGGAAACTGAAATGGATAGAATGATCTTGGACAGATATTGTTTGGTGTTGGTAATGGATCTGACGTTGAAGAAATGTATAAGGAGTAGCAGAAAGATTGTATTTCAAAATAAGGGTAAAGTCAAAATGGGTTCACCTTGGATGTCTGATCCTTGGTGTGATTCCTTCTTGGCCTTGATTAATATCGATTCCACTTTGTCTTTGATGGAACTTCGATTCTATAGTTGGGTTTTGATTAAAGAAAGTGTGAGATCTGTTTGCAGGTTTTTGTGGATAATAAAGAAATATAGTAAAGTCAAAGAAACATTAGATTGCTTTATTTGGAAAAGATGTTTCCATTTCTGGAAACTGTTGTACCATGGAGGAGATAAGGTTGAAAATGGGCTTGTTGTGTTGGTTTGCCATAATAAAAAGAGTATGAATTTGGGCCAATTGAGTATAATCCTTTTGGATTGTAGTCTTTCCATAATAAAAGTGTCAGATGGGCCTTGGATGGAATTGGGATATGGGGGCTGAAATTGGAAGAAGGATGGGACTACTCTATTTTCATGATGGGACTAATGTGGAGCTCTCTATTTCTTATGTCTTGGATATTTGTGCAATGGACTATTTTCATTCAAATTAAATGGTTTGATATAAGCCAAGTGTGATACAATTCATTTACGACCTCCTTAGCATCTCTCCAATTGGTGGTTAGAAAATTCCACTTTTCAATTGATCTTCTTTTGTTTTATCAAAAAAAGCATACAACTTCTTTATTATTGCTCACTTGCATTATGCAAACTCATAAAAATGGATTTATTTAATACTCAGATTGATGTTGACAAACTTTTCTGATAGTCTTTCTATCATATCTATTGTTTATATGTTTTCACGAAATTTATTCCCAGGTCTTCTTTACTTAAATAACATGTTCTGTTACAACCTTATCTTGCTCTCAATTTAAATGCATATGTGAAAATAAAAACTTAACTTGTTCTCTTGATCCAAAAGCACCCAAAAACATAAAAATTCAAATTCAACTTCAAATGGATGAACAATAAAACAAAACGGGATTGATGGTTCAAGTTCTCGGATTTAGAGTTAGATGCTTCGTGCTGCATTGCGCGTGGGCATATGCCTAGTATTAAAAAACGAGTAGTTTATTCTCTTTAATTTGACATCTATATTTTCATATCTTTTCCATTCGGTTTTTGGTCGTTATCACATTCTCAACATTTTTGTCATTCTTATTTGAACCCACCAATTATGATTTGTATTTTTTAGATCTAATTCCTAGTAGATTTATATTAAAAATTTTGCCCTTTTAGATATTTGATCTCTTGTTTTTGTATGAATGTCAAGATTGGTTATCTCTACTATATGTCTATATCATTAAAATTCTAATACGGTATATCAGTTTCTTGGAAAGCCAAAATTTGCGCCCCGGCTTCCTCCCCACGATTTCCTTCAATCGCTCATATCTTCTCTCCAGGATGAATCTCCAAGATGAAGTCTCTGCATTCACTCGAGCTCTGATCGAAGGTAACCTCATCTCCCCAACTTACTTGCCCTAAATGTAGTTGCACGAGAAGTAACCTCATCTCCCCCCAAATTACGTCCCCTTAAACCCCACTTTTTCTCTGCTTCTCCCTACCAATCCACGATGAAACTCCGATTTCTGCTCTCTTCGGATGAAACCCACCAGTTTATTTTTCTTTTCTTTCACTGTATGTTGCGTGGTTGTTGCTCTTTCGATCTCCGCTGAAACCCGATCATCTTCATCTTTTCATGGCAGAAATTTTTGCACACAAATCAAGGTAACGTTCTGCCTCTTCTCTTGTCCAAAAAATCATGCCAATTTTTTTCGCCACCGGTAATTTCTTCTTCCTCCATGATTTCTGTGATTTTTCCCTTTTAACTCTTTGATTTTGTGGTTTTGTAAGTGTTCATGTTTTTTAGGGTATGCGCACCATCTGTTTCTGTAATTGCAATAGCTAACTCCTGATGTTTCGTTGATTATAATCACTAATATATGATTTGATGTGAACATATTTGACCAAAACTTTTGTAGAATCACCAACAAAAGGAGAGAATCTTGTATTATATGTTTGAAATGTATGATTGATCATGGTTTTGAGTTCAATTATGGATTATGATGATTGGAACATTAATGGGGTATAAATTCTATTTGTTCAGGATTTTGTGATCATTTTTTGCAGATTGCCTATACAGGTAATGAATTTCCAGGTTTGTTTTAGGGTTTGGTCCATGCCTATGTATATGCTTTTAACATGTATTTGCTAAAAGGTGTAGGCATTTGACGATGCCTTTAAATTCGGCACTGAATCAAACTTGCAAACTGCAACCATGAGTAACCATATGCCCTAAGTGATCAACTATCCATCTTCCAAATCGGCCATGGAAGAGTATGCGTTATGTCTATTTGTTCATTTGATTTAATGATGTTCCTAGAATTCTCCAGAAGTTATATATGTATGTGTATTTGTGACAGGGAAAATGAAGTGGAACTTTTACAGAGGTACAGGCAAGATAGGCAGATACTTTTTAATTACTTGCTATCTGGTAGTTTGATGAAGAAAGTTGTAATGCCACGTGGTGCTGTTTCATTAGATGATATGGATCTGGATCAAATTAGTGTTGATTATGTCCTGAAATCCGTGAAAAAAGGTTTGTGGATTTGTAATTCATTCATTCCATTAGTTATATTGCCTCAGGGTTGAAAATAAGAGCTTCATTTTGACCTTGGATGTGAAAAGGTTACTTTTGGGCTTTAAAATTGTCGAGTGTTTTAACTTCTTGAGGGAAAATTGGCTACTATGTGTTAAAGTCTAGGATATTAGTTTGTTGCAGAGTTCATTGTCATTTTGTACATGGGAAGTACCAGGTCCCACAAGAAAGAGAAATGTAGTTCTTTGAACAAGTGGGGTACTGAATGTTTTTTTTTCTTTTTTTTTGTTTTACCGAAAATTGAAACCTTCATTAGTTCGTATTGTTGGACTATAATACACGTGACATGCTTGAGCTCTCAGATGCTATTAGAGATTATCATGATAGCACCGAATACCCTCATATGGTAAGATGAACGTTGAATTTCCCTTTGTTCAAAACAAAAAATATTACACATGTCTCATGAACCTTAAACAAAATGCTATTAGCATCCAATTGCAGTATATAGAAAGTTGATGGTGGCTTGAGAAAGATAAACATTCAAATGGATGCTCTCTTTATTACTTCTTGTTTTGGAAGGGAGGGAGTATTCGTAATTGTTTTGTTCATTTTGATAGAAAAAGATGACTTAGTGTAGAATCAAACATTGCAGTCAAATATATTGTGCGATATTGCATCTTACGTTAGTCTTCATAAAAAAAACTAACGCAACCAAATTTTGAACTAGGGAAAATTAATATTTCTCGTCATTCTATTGCCAATATATTACACAACTTTGTCTAAGCCATTAAATTCTTACAGGATATGCCAGTTCTTTGGGATATTTTTCATATCAATTTTGAAAGCTTTGGTTTGCAGAACACCAATCCTGATGGGTAAATGATTGAATGTTGCTCTTGGTTGTGACTTGTGAGTATCCTCTAGCTCTTCTCTGCTCAGTATATATATACCAAGTTTTTCTCTCTCTAGAAATCACATATTCAGTAAAAGCCACAACTTTTGTCTGATTTAACCTCCCTTCGTTCCATCTCACTAAGCTCTTTTGTGGTGCTCATATTGGATAAAAACAGCCTTGTCCAGAATACGACACCTCCTTCATTCTCTTCCTCTTCGTCTACGCCTTCAAATACGTCATCGTCTCATACTGAGGCTGCGTACTGGTGCCTAATTATTTACCCGGTTCGAATCTTACTCATGTACCCAACATTGCTTTTGGCCTCAAGGTACCTTACCATACAATTATTTGTTGTTTGCCATTTTCATATAACTTCAAAATCAAAACAAGCAACCACCTCCACGGAGTCCTATCAAGGTATGCTTCTTTGTTTCTATGATTGAATTTTCTGATCTGATGTTAAAATTGAATTTTTTTATTATTCTTTGTTCTTGTTTTTCGTCATTTTATCTGTGATTTTAAGCTCTTGCAATGTTCCTGTGATGCCCTTGTATGATTAATGTTAGAAATACAGATCCTTCTAGAAGATAAGCTTTATCTTTTATAATCTGTTAGCCTAATCTTCTGAGATAGAATCGATAAGGTTTAGGTTGTTTCCTTATCTTTAGGATCTGTTTGTTGTATCCTGTACTATATATATTGTGCTGTTCCAGCCCTGAAGATATAAAGGAATATTCTCATAATATTTATATGGTATCAGAGCTCTAAGATCCATACGCTTCATCTTAGTCCTCTTGAATCATTGCAATCCAGCACGTTTAATAATCTGCCTCTGAGTTTTCACCATGACGAAAGAAGCCTATGAATCATCTGGTTCATCGACCAACAACACCCAGCACACATCATATGCTGATAACTCCTCGCTAGTGATTACCAATCACAAACTCGACGGGAAAAATTTTCTGCAGTGGTCGCAATCGGTTTTGATGGTCATTCGTGGAAGGGGAAAACTAGGGTATCTCACTGGTGAAATCCCTCGTCCAACTCAAACCGATAAGCAATATGCTACATGGGAACTCAACAATTCTATCGTGATGGCATGGCTCATCAATTCTATGGAAATCTCCATTAGTCGCACATATCTTCTATTCAAGACTGCCAAAGATATTTGGGAAGCTGTTAATGAAACCTATTCCGATTTGGGCAATGCATCTCAGGTATTTGAGATCAAAATGAAGTTGAAGGACATTCGCCAAGGTTCATCTGAGGTAACCCATTACTATAACTGTTTAAAAGTTTTATGGCAGGAACTTGACATGTTTTATGAGGCTGATTGGGGAGAAGTTGAAAAACACCTTAAATTCAAAGCTCATCTAGAGAAAGAGCGTCTCTATGACTTCTTAGCAGGTTTGAACCGAGACTTAGATGAGGTACGTGGGAGAGTTCTGGGTCGAACTCCCTTACCGTCCATTGGGGAAGCATTTGCTGAAGTTCGTCGCGAAGAAAATCGCCGACGGGTGATGCTCGGAGAACAAAAGGAAGCAAAACCAATCACCAACAGTGACGCCCGACCTCTAGAAACCTCTGCACTAAATGCCAAAGGACCACCCACTTTCAAGGCTAGATCAGGAGGGGATAACAAACCTGGTGATCGTGGTGATCGAGGGTGGTGTACCCACTGCAACAGAGCAGGTCATGTACGAGAAAAATGCTTCAAAATACATGGCTACCCTGGAACAAACAGAAATCAGCCCCTGGCTAAAGCACACCACACTGCCTCCAATCCTGTTTCAGAATCAGCATCCACATCAGACGAGGTAGTACATGTCAAATTGAGCAAAACTCAGTTGGAAACTCTACACCAACTTCGTAACAAACCTGTTCAAGGTATGGCTCTTAATGTATTCACAAAAATTAATGGTCCTTCTCAATGGATTTTTGACTCGGGAGCCTCCGATCACATGACCGGTAACTCATCCTTATTTCACACGTATATTCCGTGCCACAATCAATCTCGAGTAAGGATCGCAGATGGTTCCTTCTCGACGGTTGCAGGCACAGGTTCTGTACGCCTCTCAAAACAACTTACTCTAAATAAAGTTCTTCATGTTCCAAAGTTGACATGCAACCTGCTCTCTATACATAAGCTCACACAAGATAATCAATGTCATGCTAAATTTTCGCCTATTGATTGTCGTGTACAGGAACAGGGATCGGGGAGGATGATTGGCAATGCTAAGGTCTGCGATGGACTCTATATCTGGGAGAATCCTGACTCCAAAAATGAACAAGCATATTCTACATATACAATTCCAGATTTCAATCAAGACACTATCCTGATGTGGCATCGTAGACTAGGGCATCCAAATTTTAAGTATCTCAAATATTTGTTTCCTAAATTATTCTTTAATAAAAATGCTAGTTCCATTACGTGTGAAATTTGCCAATTATCCAAACATATACGTGTTCCGTATCCTCTCAAACCCTATGTCTCATCTAAGCCTTTCTCCTTAGTCCACAGTGATATATGGGGCCAAGCCGAGTAAAAAATATCTCGGGATCAAAATGGTTTATCACTTTCATTGATGACCATACCCGCCTATGTTGGGTTTACCTCCTCACTGATAAATCTGAGGCCTCAAATACCTTCAAAATATTCTATAACATGGTCCAAAACCAATTCCAAACCACCATTCAAACGCTCCGCACCGATAACGGAAGAGAGTATTTCAACTCCAACCTAGGAACCTACCTGTCTGATCATGGGATTATTCACCAGAGTTCGTGCCCTAACACCCCTCAACAAAATGGTATCTCTGAAAGAAAGAACCGCCACTTGTTAGAAGTAGCTCGAGCCCTAATGTTCACCATGCATATTCCCAAATACCTTTGGGGAGAAGCTGTCCTCACAGCCTGTTATCTCATCAACAGGCTCCCATCAAAGGTCCTCGGGTTCCAAACTCCGGTCTCTGCCCTTAAAAAGGCATTCCCGTTATTTCAAGTCTCCTCTCTCGAACCAAAAATCTTTGGATGTAAAGCATTCGTCCACTCTCGTAACCTAGGTCAGTCCAAACTTGATCCTCGTGCACAAAAATGTGTATTTATTGGATATTCCTCCACACAAAAGGGATACAAGTGTTACTCACCTACCATGCGTCGAGTCTTTGTCTCTAAAGATGTCACCTTCTTCGAATCAGAACCCTATTTTTCCCCAACTCATCTTCAGGGGGAGAACTTGAGAGAAGATGAGTCACTAAATGGTCTTCTCGAACCAAACACATTTCCTGACAACCAACCAGAAAATGAGGTACCTGATATTCCGCTGCCTATATTTGATATTCCTGAAATTCAACCTTTACCAATTCCAGAGAATTCGCAAGAACACCCGGAATTGCTTGTTTATTCAAGGAGGCATAACTCTAACAGAATAGAAAAATCAAAGACTCAACATTGTCAAGATTCAGCCCCTGAAAACTGTTCTAATGAAGTCCAAGTGTCAGCTGCCACAAATGTCAATAATAACGAAGATCTTCCAATTGCCCTCCGAAAAGGGAGCCGATCATGCACGAAACATCCTATTTCCAGCTTCTTGGCTTATGAAAAGTTGTCACCAACACGGCGGACATTCGTTACTAATATTGACCAGGTTGAAACTCCAAGAAACGTAGAGGAAGCTCTGTCATCCCCAAAATGGAAGGATGCTGTTTGTGAGGAAATTACAGCCCTCAAGAATAATGACACTTGGGAACTCACTGATCTACCGAGTGGGAAGAAAACTGTCGGATGTAAGTGGCTTTTTACCACCAAATACAATAGTGATGGTAAACAGACACAAAGCAAGGCTAGTGGCTAAAGGCTACACCCAAACCCATGGTATTGACTACCAAGAGACTTTTGCACCAGTGGCAAAACTCAACACAGTTCGTGTTTTACTCTCTCTAGCAGCAAATCTTGATTGGCCATTGATGCAACTGGACGTAAAAAATGCCTTCCTAAATGGTGAACTTAGTGAGGAAGTATATATGGACTTTCCTCCGGGACTTCAAAACCCAGAAGGAAAAGTATGCAAGCTAAAAAAATCATTGTACGGCCTAAAACAGTCACCGAGGGCATGGTTCAGTCGATTCACTCAAGCTGTTACAAGTAGAGGTTATAGTCAAGGGCAACCTGATCACACGTTTTTCAAGCACTCGAAAAACGGTAAGATTGCAATTCTTATTGTGTATGTTGATGACATAATAATGACAGGTGATGATCAGGATGAAATCAACAAGCTCAAGGCCTACCTCAGCTTAGAATTTGAAATGAAAGACCTCGGACCACTCAAATACTTCCTAGGAATGGAGGTAGCTAGAAGCCGAGAAGGAATCTCTGTCTCACAAAGAAAGTATGTTCTCGACTTACTAAAGGAGACAGGAATGATGGGATGCAGACCTGCCGATACCCCAATGGAATTCAACAAAAAATTGGGAACCGAAGCTGACGGACCTGCTGTTGACAGAGAAAGATATCAGAGACTAGTGGGAAAACTCATTTATCTCTCACACACAAGACCTGATATCTCTTTCGTTGTAAGTGTCATCAGTCAATTTATGCACGCACCTAAAGAGAGGCATTTGGAAGCTGCTTATCGAGTTCTAAGGTACTTAAAAGGTACTCCAGGAAAGGGATTGCTCTTCAAGAAAGGAGAAAACAGATTTATTGAAGTGTTCACTGATGCCGATTGGGCAGGAGCAGCTAATAATGGACGGTCTACCAGTGGGTACTGCAGTTACGTGTGGGGAAACCTTGTGACATGGAGAAGCAAAAAACAACCGGTTGTATCCCGGAGCAGCGCTGAGTCAGAGTTTAGAGCAGTAGCAAACGGAACATGTGAAGGAATATGGCTTAGTCGATTATTGGAGGAACTACGAGTACCACTCGAACCACCAATAAAACTCTACTGTGACAACAAAGCTGCTATCAGCATAGCCCACAATCCGGTTCACCATGATCGAACCAAGCACGTGGAAGTTGACCGTCATTTTATAAAGGAAAAAATAGACTCTGGGAGTATGTGCATGATATACTTACCCTCAAAACAACAAGTAGCTGATCTCTTGACTAAAAGTCTCACTAAAAAGTTGTTTGATGATCTTACTGGCAAGCTTGGCATGATCAACATATACCTGCCAGCTTGAGGGGGAGTGTTAGAAATACAGATCCTTCTAGAAGATAAGCTTTATCTTTTATAATCTGTTAGCCTAATCTTCTGAGATAGAATCGATAAGGTTTAGGTTGTTTCCTTATCTTTAGGATCTGTTTGTTGTATCCTGTACTATATATATTGTGCTGTTCCAGCCCTGAAGATATAAAGGAATATTTTCTCATAATATTTATAATTAACATTATGTTGATTGCTCTAAATTCAAATTTGAAAAATCGATGAAGATATGATATGAAAGGAAAAAATAATTGACATTTTAAACATGTTCCTCTGATGCCCCTATATGATTAGCATTATGTTGGATCAATGTTTTCTTTTCATTTACTGATTTAGATTGGTGATGTACTTGTAGAAAATTGAGTACGTGACCATGGAACTTTAGATAATCGTAGGAAATTTGGCACTACAAGTCGAGGTAGACAGACATGTGCTCCAATAAACAATCAAAAATATGTTATGGTAGCTTGAGTGTGAAGGTATAAAGTTTACAAAGGATGAAAGGATTAGGTGGACATACTTTTAAGCGACAGCTTTAAAGGGAAGAAGTTTTTATTCAAAATTTGGATTTATGTTTAATAACTCCTTCCTTTTTCATATTGAGTCTAGGAAATAGCTTTTGTGGCACCCCTCCAAAAAGAGCTCTTAAGGAATGAATGGATGCTTCAAGATATGGAGGATAAATATTCGAAATCTATTTTCTTTTTTACTTTGTACACAACGATTTTGCCATTTGTCTTAGGAATAGGATCTCGCTTGTTGGAGCACCACCTTTTTCCTAAGCATAGGATTGTTGGCTTTCTGGTATAAATATTAATTATGGTCATCAATTTTTAAAATTTTACATTTATCTATACTACTCTATATAAAATGTATTACAGTTAGTCAATTATTTTGAAAGTAAGCGGTTGTTTTCAAAGCCAAATTCTCCTCTCCACGTTTCCTCCCCCACGATTTGCAATCACTCCCGTATATCTCCTCTTCTCCCTCCCCATTTCCCACTCGGCCACTCCCCACAATTCCCTCCCTCTATCATCGACTCCAAAGAATCCATTTCGTTAATCTGAAGAGGTCCATTTTTCTCTCAATCAAAGGAGGAAGAAGCAATTTCATATCTTGAAAAGGTAAGCGACTCTTCTCTTATAGTTGATTTTAGTTGTAGCCACTATACAAAAAGTACAGAACTGACTAAATCCTGTAATTAGGTTTTTTTTTTTTTTTTTGACAGGAGGATATGGCAAAAGAGGGTTGTGGTTAAGATTATTCAGATGGTGCTGGATCAGAAACATAAAGGTATCAACTCTTCTCACCCCCATTGCCGCGTCCCCTGAAATTTCTCGACTCACTCTCATCCCTCCCTAATCTAACGAAATTAAAAGGAAATCATATATTTGATAACTGCTTTGAAAATGCATATCAATGGAAAAGCAAACGAAGCCATCGAGAAGATGATTTGAGAAGCGACTGCGAGAATGGTAGGTTTTTGTTATCTGGGATTTCAATAAGCTTTGTATTTCAATGTCTAATTCGGCAGGTGGTTTTTCAGAAGGGAAAGCCGCGTTGTAATTCCAACAATTTGCTTTTTACCTATTCTCATCTCTTTTCCATTTTTCTTGACCCCAATTTCACCATCGACATTTTTCTACTTCGTCAAACCTCAGTTGGTTTTTCTATATATGCACAGGCTTCAATCATTGATGCCTCTATTGTTATTTTCTTCCTTGAAAACACTGTTTGTATGCACGGATGCTTAAGAACTCTGGATTACTTGATACTCATCTTTTTTCAATTACTTCTCTCTTTTGCCCCCTATAAGGAGCGACAAAAACTTGAAAGAAAATGACATTGAACCTGCACCAAAGCTTATAGCAGTAGTGTTAGAAAACTGCAGGAGTTAGGTGGACCTCTGGGTTGAGCCATATATTAGAATCACAGTTGAGCAGTTGCACCAAGCCGAATGGCCTTACTTGAAATGCCTTTTGATGCAAGTTGTGAGTTAAATCAAGCATGAACTTTTTTAAATTACCTTTTTTTTGTTCTCTCTTTTTTTTATGTTGAAAGGGCCAAATGTTCAATTAATTGGAGGTTAGAACTTGATTTTTATTCTTATTGACTTTTAGCAATAAATGTTCTACTCCTTCAGTTGTCCTTGAACTTTATTTTTCAAGATATTTGTGTTTGTTTTTTTGGCTTCGATCATTCTAATGAAATAGGTTCGTTAAAGCCAATTGATCGAATTTAGTTTTAGATTCGTATTCCACTCCAACCGGTGCACAAGTCTTAACCTTTCTAGGACCCTCTCTACGGCAAGATGTTGCTCTACTCTTTCCACTTGCTCCCTCGTGGGGTGCGGTCGGTGTGGGTATTTGATGCATTTGTTGCTCTTTTGATGGTGAATAACATATGTTCAAGGTGCCAGATCGTTCATGTTAATCTCATCCATGAGGCACTTTTCTATTATTGAAGACCATTCATGCTAATCTTAGTCATGAAAACCCATACCATTGGAAGTTGGTAGAATGCTACACATGACGTATTAAGTCAAGTGGATTATTCAAAACTGTATGATTGCTAAGATTTGTGGTTATCTCACAAGGATAAGGATCATGGGCTTGAGTAAATTCAGTATTTGGCAAGGCCTCCGGTTAATGAGGTGTTACATACCGACATGAGGTAGAGCTGCTGACTTTGATAATTAGGTATTTCCACTTGCACCTACTTTACCCTCTCTAATGTTATCTGTTTCAATTATTCTTATCTTATGTTTTCTGGACCATTTTGATTCAGGTTGTTTAGTGAATATCTTTTGATTTGATCTTGTAGATGACACTATATTGGTTACTGTTAAACAAATGAAGTTGAAAATCCTTTGAGATCCACCAAACAGTTGATGCACTAAGATGAAAACAGACAAACAACTAGATGTTGATGTTTTGTATTAGCCTTACCAAGAAACATGTTAACCATGTGTATTTTTGAGAGGATGGACTTCACTATGGTATTTGGTCAATGTAAATTTATTATTACAAGTTGTTCGTTTTTTTCTGATTTCTTAATCTGTAGAAATAAGAGGGAGATAATGGTAAGAGGGGCACAATCTTGTGATCTGAGGGAGCTGATTCAGAAGTTCATACCGGTATCAGTTGGCAGACGGTATCCAAATAATTGATTTCTGATCTTATCTTTGAGAATCTTCATATTCAAAAAAACGTGTGCAAATCTATGTGCTGTAAAAGGAAATCTGAAACTTTTGTCAAGATTTATTTGTTCATTTGTATCTGAACGTTTACTGTTTTTATCAGGTCTTGGGCAAAATGTTACAGACTTGATAGGGCTGTAGAGTTTGAAGCTCTTGAAAATATTTATTTTTACTATTGGTTCTGGTAAGAATATTTCTTATTCTTTGTTTATTGTAGTTCAATTATCTTTATTCAATATCTAAATATATAATGCTCTTTGGCTGGATTTACTTGAACCTTTTCATTTGTGTAGATTTGGGTAACATTTTCAGCACCAAACTTGTGATTTGGTTCCTGTTTTTGTATATATTTTGGTAGGTTTGGTTTAGGTACTATTTTTGTTATCTGCAGCTAACCGGTGAACTTTAGGAAAAGTGAAAGAAGTGGTTGATATGCAGCAGAGGAAAGCAGAGACGACAAATGCATTGAGATGATTTTATTGCTCTGCCAGTGAATCAACTGTTTTAAATGTTGGTGAATTTGTTTCAAAATTAACTTTCTAAAGCCAAAAGGTAGCTCCAGTTGTAGAAAACTTATCAAATAGACATTGATTGATTTGCTGGAAGATTTTAGCAAAATGACAGAGGCCAATAATCGTATTAAGGGGCCGTTTACCCAAATGCTTACCCAGTAAGCGCTTACCAATAAAACTCGACACACTAATTTATTTTACCGGGTAAGATTGTAATCATCACGATGGTATCATATACAACAATTTACCAGGTAAGCACTTACCCGGGTAAGAGTTGTCACTCTCACTAACCGGGTAAACTTCCCATTTTTATCCTCGCTCTTAACGGGTAAGATTTTATGCTCTTGTCATGTTCATCCGCTAAGATAAATGCCCCAGTAAGTGCTTACCGGGTAAGCGTTTTGTAAACGGCACCTAAGTTTTCTTGTAATTGTAAACAGAGGTACCGCTCTTTATTAATCAAGTAAGTAGTAGGTTGAATACCAGACTAACAATTAGTGTACTTCTAGCAGTTTAGGAATGAACTAGAAGCATATAAGAGCTTTCACTTGCAAATATTACATTTATGAGACATTGATCCAAATGTGAATTTAAACGATAAGAGAAAAATTAAACTATGACTCTTGTTTATCTTTATTTGATATGGAATGTAGTTTGTCTTTATATCATGTACGTTGTATATGTAAAGGCACTCTAACTTTGAGTATATAATTGATTTGTAATTGCTTCTTAGAGTAAAAGCAAATGCGTCAGAATTCCCACATGACTTTATGGGGATATCACTGCCAGAGCATCCCAGCAAATACTACTTTGTTTTACGAGGGCAACGATTAGTTCTTGAGGCAGATTCCACAATACAGACTATAATGGAGGAACTCCAGTCTTACAAAACTAGAGTGGCACTAAATTTTGAGGTCAACAAAGCTTATTATTTTCATCAGCTTATCTACCCATTTCTTTACTTATGTTGTAAAACATTGTGTTCCTGGTCTCATAGTAAGAATTTTTCAATAAAAGAACTTCCATTCATATCCATGTATCAACATGAAAGTGGGTAACCCGAACAACGAAGTTACAGTCAGGCAACTTGCTGAGATGATGACCAAGGTAACTTATTATCTTCATTAGTCAAAACTGAAAAGGAAGTATGAGGTAACAGAGTGTATGTATATATACGACAGGAATATTCAAAAGTAAGCAGAGAAGATACAATACAGACTCCAACCATTGATGTAAGTTCGAAAGAATTTTATGGTGAAGGTTGTGATGACAGTGACAAGCGAATTTCAGACATGACCATTATAAACAAATAATTAGGTACAATGTCTGCCTCTTTCCTTGATCGTTTTTAACTGCATGCAAAGTAATTTTAGGCAATTACATTTGTATCTAATACTCCGACATAACAAATGAGGTACCATCTATCAAATGAAGAAGATGAGATATTGATTAATTATAGACCATCTATTCTAATAGATGTTTTCTTAAATGAAAATGGAATGGAAGGCTGGGATCCGAAGACATCGTTATGGGACTTGCTGGAATCGACCCTTACGTACCAACATAGGACAATGCGGAAGCAGTGAAGCAATCGATTGCGAAAGCAATAGCCAGTTAAAAAGATGGAGAAGAGAGAAGAGAAGGAAGGTCATTGTTGTGTACTTTTGTTTTGTTCTTCCATGTCCAAAAAAAGAGAGTTGTTCTTCATAGTTTGCTAAGGGAGACTTGGACCTTCTAATGTGTAGTAGTAAGTAAGTGAATTGTTTCCTGTATAATTTCTTTCCTGGCAGTTGTAACAACTCAAACTTTACAGAAATTAGCATAAGCAATTTAATCTAAATCAATCACAACGGCCCCAAGTCAACAATTAAAATTCAAGGTTTGCGATAAGGCAACCTAGTACACAACTGAGAATTTAAGCAAGAAATAACTAATATGGAAGTCTTCTAAAAATAAGTCGGCTCTAGCTCACGCCTTCTCTTTCCCTTTACCCGAACTTCCTACTTCACGCCTGCCTGAAAATGGTTTTAAGTTTTGAAAGAGCGAGGGTTAGACCGAAGGTTTGGTGAGTCCCCTCTAACAACAGTTCAAACAACAGAAGTGTAGAAAAGATTTATAATAACATAAACCAATTCAGTTATAAAAACCACACCGCACTTACCACCATGCTTCTGGCACACACTACCGTCACTCGAAAGTGACAGCGTGTCTGACTCATATTGCCTTAACTGGGAACCCCCCCCCCCCCCATGGCATAAACGGGACACCCCCCCCCCCCCCCCCGGTATGAGTACAGGCGGGACACACCCCCCGGTATGAGTACAGGCGGGACACACCACCCGACTTTGGCCATACTCGCTCACAATAATGTATGCATACATTTACCCCTTGATTTTTTTATAAAACTTAGTGCTGCATAAACTTCAAAGCTCCTCTTGCTCCCCCTAGAAAGTAGCTCTTATCCTTGAAGTATCAACTGATATATCAGATCTGATGTAGACGACTGAGTGCACATAAAGACAGTTTTTATCTCTTGTAAATCCAACACATTCCTTAACGCCCACAAGAATGATATGTGTAGATTATGGAATGACAACCAAGTGCATCTTCAGTGTATAACATCTGATCTGTCTTTGAACCATGAGTTGAAATTAGAATTCAGCTTAAGAACATCATCTGATAAGCATCCGGGCGGTAGCATCCGGTAGCAACACTACAATGCAAGGGTTAGAAGGCAAGCAATGTTCAACAACTGATAGAATATACTCATACTGACTTCTCTCCAGAAAACTGAATAATCAAACCCAGAACTCCTTTCTTCACGAATCAGCTGGATGATTATAAGCGCTCAGGATTTTGAATCACAACTCAAATAGCAGAACAATGATTGCAGTCGCTCACACTACTGAGTGATCGAGTCAGAAGAATGATAAAGTGCTCTCAACGGTCTAACCACAAAAGAAGCTTTCCAGATTGATGATTTCAGATTCTCAGGCAGCTAACTCAATCCAAGCAGAGACCAAATATGAAAATCTAGAATCTGAAATCTTGACAAGCATGAGCACTCGAGTAAGAATAGATCAGTTGCTAATGATATGTGACCAACATATGATAAGAGTGATGTCACATATGCATTCCGCGTATAAAGCTCAGGAACAGGGCAAACTTATATGAAACAGGGTTCATAACAGTCAGAATTCTCAAAAATCACCAAAACTTTCGCAAACAACTGAAATTTGCAGATCCTTATAGACATTTGAGCACAATTCGCAGAGGCTTGCATTGCGAATTTCCAACTTTCGCAAGACTCATGTTAGCGAATCCTCGCATTTCGCAGACTTCATCTTCACGAATCCTCTGAATTCGCAACTCCCTTACCTGCGAATTCTGGACTTGGAACATTTTCAAAAAATTGGAAGTCACATTTCGCATACATATAACATGCGAAAATTTTAACAATTCGTAACCAGTGGCCTGCGAATCCTTATAATTCGCACACAACACATGCAAAGTAGCCTGGTAATCCTTCACAATTCGCAACATGCCTACTTGCGAAATCTACACTTGTAATTTAGTTGTGTCCAATGTTCTCTACGAATTCTTCCAAATAACTTCTTCTTTCTATGAATCGTCACATATCTGTGAGTTCTTCAATCAAATCCTGCGAAATCTATGGATCTCGAACTGATTTTCACAAAATCTTCAATAAACACTTCAAAACTTCGATTCTTGAGCTGAAAATTTATCCACAGGTTCGAAAACACCTTATGAGCACATTTGTAGTTGATCACTTTGTCTAAATTTGACTCTAAAGTTCAAATCGATCCAACCACAATGAAATACATTTTTCGAACAAAATAAACTCAAAATCGACAGATTCGATTTTCTGAGATGAAATTGATACAAACAGATGATTCAATAATGATAGACAATAACCACTGAATCAATTAAACAATAAAGGACAATCAATTTCACTACAAACAACAGAAATCGAAATTCAACAGGACTGTTCTATCAAAACCAAATCAGATCTGTCAATCGTTCAGAAAGATGTTTTCTGTTTAGCTCTGATACCAATTGTGAGGTCCAAATTGAGATCATGATTGGTTTGATTGAATGAAAACAAGGAATCATGGGAATAGAAATCAGTAGTTTATTCATATGAAAAGCAAACTACACTACTAGAGAGAAAACTCTGTATACAACTACATGGTGGCTGATTTGAAAATTACAAATGAAAAGGTTACAAGTTAACCTAAAACAATACTACATGATCCCTATTTATATCACATACTCCCTTGTACATATTGTAAGCCCAAACCCAATACAAGGCCTAAATACAATAATGTTGATTACTTTATAAAACTTCTAAATAGAACATAAAATATGTTCTAGCACACGTTTATAATAAATATCGCATGTATAAAACTCACACAATAATAAAATGCTTTAAAATAAATTTCCACATGCTTTTACTACTTTAACATCGAAAAGCATTTAGTTAGAAAACTCACATGTCGATCTTTGCTTAATTCCTCATACTTGCGGTTTTTGCCCGATAACGGATTCCTAAGGCATAAAATACAATTGTTCGTGAGTCACTCGATTACCCTCAAACGATAGGGAACTCCTAATCATCGCTACTAGAACTAAGAATCTAATAATCCCTCCATGCGGAAACTCCCTGGACGTCCGAAGTTCGACTGGACGGATAATCAACCCGAAACCGACTTACAAACTCTTGGGTCTGACCGGTTTAGTCTTTCCCGGGGTCACCCGGTTGAGAGTTTCCTGGGATCACTCGGTTGGGACTTTCTCAGGGTCACCCGGTTGAGAGTTGCCCGGGAATACCCGATTGGTACTCTCCCGGGATCACCTAGGTAGAACATTACCGGGATCACCCAGCTATCGCCATACCAGGATCGCTCGGCTGCCAAAATCCCGGGGTCACCCGGATGTGACATTCCCGGGGTCACCCGGGTACCACCACTCCCGGTGGCGACTTCACAAACAGCGACCGTAACCGCAACCAGGTTCTTCCCCCACCCACCGCTAGCAGTCAGATCCCTCGACCTAACTTCAGTCGGGGACCGACTTCCACCCAACCCTCATTTCGACCGATAAAGAAAAACGAACAACTAAGGTCATGCTCTCTTTAACACAGTCGATTGATAGTAAACCCAAAACCCAACATTTTCCTTAAATCAATCACAACCTAACAATTTCTTAATACCAAGATTATCAAGAGAGAAGATAAGACTTACCTTCAAGAACAGTTTGCAAGAATCTCCTTGATGCCCCTTCTTCCTTCACTTTGCTTTCTCCCAACTCCCAAAACTGCACCCACAAGCTCTCTCTCTCTTTCTCTCTCTCCCTCTCTCTCTCTGTGTGGAAAATACACAACTGCCAAAATGGAAAGGAAATGGGATCCTTAGGGTTTAACCCCTTTTTCCCCAACTTTACACCTTAGTCCCCAAACTTTGGTCATTTGAGCAAACTTACACCCACTTCCATCTTTATTCAATTTTCACACGGTTATTACAATACTCCCCCCTCAAAAGAATTCTGTCCCCAGAATTTCTTCGCTGAACAAAACTGGGGTATTGGGACCTCATGTCCACCTCCACCTCCCACGTTGGCTCTTCCCCTTTACGAAATTTCGATTGCACTTATACAAGACGAATTTCCTTAGTCCTTAGCTTCTTCACTTTGTGATCCAAGATGGTTACTGGCTCCTCTACATAACTTAACTTCTCGTCAATCCGAATATCATCCACTAGTACCGCCACATCCGCTTCTGCCAAGCACTTCTTCAGATTCGACACATGGAATGTGGAATGAATCCCTCGCAGGTTCTCGGGTAGATCTAACTTGTAGGATACCTTCCCAACACACTCAAGGATAACAAATGGTCCGACGAACCTTGGTCTAAAATTTTCCTTTCTTCCCAAAACGGATTACTCCTTTCCAAGGCGAGACCCGTAGCATCACTTTGTCTCTCACTTGGAACTCAATTGGCTTCCTTCACTTATTTGCGTACATTTTCTAACGGTCTTGTGCCACTCTCAACATCCCCCTTATCTGCTTTACCTTAACGACAGTCATTTGCACGATTTTCGGAGTCAACACACACACACGACGAGTGTCACCGACTAAAATAATAACCACTCACTTCGCCAATTAAGCAAAATGTCCACCTTGGATTCCACAATTGACCTACAGTTATGAGTTTCTTTATCAGGTAGCTTACCATAGCAAAATCACTTCCCTCAATATAATGTACGTCTAGTGCAAAGGCACTTTCTTTCTGAACCACATAGATTACCTCTCTTTGGTGTTACTCGACTCATACGCATCAAACATATATCTCCCCAATGTCATCATCCAAATTCTTACATGAAAGAAAACTTCCGTAATTCATTACCTTCACAGTCCACCCGATCCAACAGATCGACTCATAGTGTCACCAACTTCAATCTCTCATCACAACCAACAATCACACGAACTTATTTGCAAAGAATCGAAGCTTCATCCGCTCAAACACGGAGTAACCAAGCTCACACCAAATTATTCCAAATAGCTTACTACTGGATGACAGGCTCACTTGGAACCTTTTCCACGCAATCCCAAGCCTGACTCAAAGGTATTTCACTACGAGCACTACATCCAACCACCTTTTCAACTTTCTTCTCAAAAACAACAAACATGCTTCCAAAGACTGACTCACTAACAGGTGCAAACTCTAGACCAACCGTCCGATCTAGATTCCTCAACACCAGATCCCTAACACACACTATAATCTTCTTTTCACACCCTCATTAGGGTTCCCATACTCACGATCGGCCAACCCGGGAACATACATGTTGATCCCAATATGGTGTTCTAACAATTGATTAACCAATATAAACTACACAAAACATAATATTATGAGTGCAGAAGCGATTTGTATGTAGTAAGATGGTTTGTTTGGTAGTAAACACACACGCAAGTAACAAAGAGATCAATAGACAAATATGAGTTAGTCACTGAAGGATTTGCTTCATTAAACTTGAATAATACACCAAGAACATGCACAACTGTGTGCAAATATGCTCTCCAAGATAGTACTGCTCAAACAAGGTGTGAAGGTTTGTGTGTGCTTGCTTGGTAATTCTACAGGAGGTGCTCCCTTCATATACAAGGGGGAGCACACAATAGTACAAGATAAAGGCTGACATTCCATATAAAGAATGCCACCTGGAAAGTAAAACGATCGTGGCGATGTACTATTGATCTTGAAGATCTTTGTACAATAGGGTTACGTGATCTACATGTGATGTTGTCTTGTCCATTGTATCCTGAATTCTTCAAGTCTTCCATCTCCAGAGCATAGCCACACAGAGGCTCTGTGAGAGATCACAGAGGCTTTGTGGTCTGAGAATGATCTTCAGGTTGGGAACTTCTCAGGTAGATGGTCGACAGAGCTTATGTGGTCAGCACTTATGCGGTGTACCTTGGTGTAAGCGACAATCTTCTAAGGTTCCTAAACTTAGCCTATTTTTCAATACTTTTTATACAATGAATTTGGAGTTAACAATCTCCCCCTAAGTATTGAAAAATTAACATTTAGAATGGTGAGTGTTTGGCTAAGGTAGAAACATAAGAGGTGAAAGGAACTCAACCTCTGAAGACTGATTTTCATTCATATAAACAAAAATTCCAGAAGGCAAGTACATAACATAAGTGAAAATCTATACTATTACAAAACATCAGAGCCTATATTTTGGCGTCTGGAAAATCATTTATCATTCTACCAAAACCTCCATCTTTCTTTAGAGCTTTGTAGAAGAAGGCACATGCATTCCGAAATCTGATAATCGCACTATGTTCTCCAGAATTTGATCCGCGACCGCAGGGTTTGCAAGTGGAGTGCCTCTGATCTCTTGAATTCCTCTTTGAAAGCGCAACAGAGACTCTGTGGAATATTTTTGGCTCTCTATCCCATAGAAGATATTCTTTTCACCTTGTGGGTTTAGGTATACATAGCCAATTTTTGGATTGATGATGATGGAGTTTGGTATGATGTCGGCAGAAGTGGGACAAGAGTCTTCAGTGGCTGTTAAGCTTATCTTCTCTACTCCAAGATCCAAGGCAACTTGGAAGTCTACTATGTTGTAGTACATAAGCTTTTCCCTCATGACCTTATTGATGACCAAGTGTGCATTCTTGTTCTCTTGTTGTTAGTGTAATATTTTAGAAAGTTTAGGAAAGTAAATGTGTTTGTAATTGTAATTGGGCTTATGTAGTAGATGGGTTTGGGCTTAATTGTTGTAACAAGGGTAGAGAATGTAGTGGACTATAAATAGCCTTGTAATTGTAATAATTCATTTTCATATTTTGCAATACAAGATGTAGTTCTCTAAACACATTTCTCTCTCTAGTTTAGGTTTACTTTCTCTCTCTAGAAAATAAAGGCATTCTACTATCCTAACCTTAGTTAGAAACATGAAATGATCAGATCAAGGACCTAACAAGTGGTATCAGAGCCGAACGATGAAATTTTTCTCGTAACGATTATCGATCTCGACATTTCGTGTTTATTAGCCCGATCTACTTGTAAGTTCATCGAATTCTTAAATCCTCTTTAAGTATTGTTCTTAATCGTATTCCAGATCTATCTCAGTTCGTAGAATCGCATTTCGATAATTTTTGAGATTTTTCGATATTTTCGGTATCGTTTTTCGCGTCAAATCTATCGATCCGAAAATTCGTTGCATGAATCGATTTGAATTGTCAAGATCTATTCTTTATTGAATTTCGAGCGATCTACAAGTTTCGGATCTGAATTTCGTCGAAAAATGAGCGAGTTATGAGCATTTTAAGTCGTTTCGCCGGAATTTTTAGATCTCGTCGGAATCTGACCGGAATTTGAGGTTTTGAGCATTGATGTTGTCACATCTCTTCCAGATCTGTTATTCATGTCATTCTCGATTGTTTGATGTATTTTGGAGCAAAAAATTCGAGAAATTTTGATATTTGAACACACCTCGCCGGAAAACCGTTTTAGCCGGAGTTGTTACTGTTCATCGCCGGAAAAACGTGGATATGATTTTGTCAAATTCTTCGTCCAGATCTGTGTGTGTGTTAATATCGATCATATTTTCAAGAAAATTACACATTTGGTAACAATAAAATTCGAGTTTTTGAGCTGTTGCAACAAGCTCGCCGGAAAAACGAGATGCCGCCGGAAATTGAATGTTTGGTCTGAATTTCGGTCTGAATTTCACTGACATTTCGATTCAGATCTGTGTGTTTGTTATTTATTATTGATTTTCAAGTGTATTACAAGAGATTCCAGAAAGAAATCGAAGGTTTGGTTGTTGAAATTAGATTGCCGGAAAAAGTTGTTAGCTCGCCGGATTTGAGCTGTTACTTTGCCGGAAAACGTTTTCACGATGCATGGATGTGGTTACTTGCTGAAAACAGTTATTTCATGTCTATTAAAGCTATTAGATGCAACAAGAAGTTAGTTTGAGCATGATTTCTTGAAGCAAAGTGAAATGAAAAAGTGAATAGTATGTGGGTTTCATTTTGAGAAGAAGATGAATAGTGACTTAACTGTTCCGTTAGTGACCCGTTAGTTTTTCTAACATTTTTGATCCAAAAGTCAGTTAAGTTGGCCAAAATTATTCCTCATTCCCTACATTATAGTGTGTGACTTTCGTTCCCTCTTCGAGCATCACGTTTACGACTCTCAAGCCGAATTCCTACTCGACTCGCGGTTAACGACGGTTCGTTGTTAAAAACTAAGATTGCACACGGTTTGTCACGTCAAATTCACTTGTTATCTTTCTTGTGGGCTTATCGGAACGAGTTGGATTTGAACATTTCAAGATGTGTTATCGTGCACTTAGTCGAGCTTATGGTGTACATCGGATCCAATTTTAAAGTCGAAACATCAAGAATGAGAGCAACTTTCAAGGGGGAACCGAGCCTACAATTGAAGATGCATGCACTAAAGTTTTTTTCAAGAAAATCAAGGGGGAGAGGAGCTTGAAGTTGAAGATGGTTTACTTTCCAAAACGTTAGGGGGAGAATGTTAGTGTAATATTTTAGAAAGTTTAGGAAAGTAAATGTGTTTGTAATTGTAATTGGGCCTATTGGGCTTATGTAGTAAATGGGTTTGGGCTTAATTGTTGTAACAAGGGTAGAGAATGTAGTGGACTATAAATAGCCTTGTAATTGTAATAATTCATTTTCATATTTTGCAATACAAGATGTAGTTCTCTAAACACATTTCTCTCTCTAGTTTAGGTTTACTTTCTCTCTCTAGAAAATAAAGTCCTTCTACTATCCTAACCTTAGTTACAAACATGAAATGATCAGATCAAGGACCTAACATCTCACACAATGAATCCCATGTTGTTTTCCTAAAAGTACAATGTTGCTCAAACAGGTTTAACTTTGCAGTTAAATCATAGAAATACAAGTCAGATGTTTGTATGCTCATAGAGATAATTGTGAAGATTTGAGCATTTCTTTAATCATGAAGATCTTTCAAAACAAGTATATTAAATAAATTAAATGAATACAAGAAACTTGTTTGAAAATATGATATTAGATGAAAAAGATCAAAATCGGAATTATTTATCAATTAAGGCTTAGGTCAACAAAAATTGGATATTGAACAGGATTCCCAGATATGGCAATCGCGCTCTTCGAATCATAGTAGATTGGGATCTTGTTGTATTTAAAGCCATAGTCTCGGAGTTGTGTTCTCATCCACAACACTTGAGAACAACAGCTCGCCGCAGCGACGTACTCTGCCTCAGTTGTTGATGTGGATACACAAAGTTGTTTCTTTGAAGCCCAACTCACGAGTTTATCGCCCATAAATTGTATGTGACCGGACGTACTTTTCCTGTCAACCATAAAACCTGCATGGTCTGCATCTGAATATGCTGTCAGTTCAAAACCTGTATCCTTAGGATACCACAAACCAAGATCTGCAGTGCCCTTCAGATATCTAAAAATTCTTTTAACTGCAGACAAATGGGATTCTTTTGGAGAAGCCTGATATCGAGCACATAGACATGTAGAGAACATTATATCTGGCCTACTAGATGTTAAATACATTAAAGAACCAATCATCCCTCGGTAGGTTCTAACATCGACAACTTTACCCAAAAGATCAGTGCCAATCTTAGTTCCAGGTGCCATCGGGGTTCCAATAGGTGTACAATTTTCCATTTTAAATTTTCTAAGAATATGGAAAATGTACTTTGATTGATTAATAAATATCCCCGTGGAAAACTGTTTAACTTGTAATCCGAGAAAAGAAATTCATCTCTCCCATCATACTCATCTGAAATCTGGACACCATGAGGTTAGAAAAATTCTTACAGTCTTTTGCCTTAGTTGAACCAAATATGATATCATCCACATAAATCTATATTAAAATGATATCGGCCTTTTCTTTTTTGATAAAAAGAGTAGTATCAATTTTACCTTTAGAGAAGCCGAACTTGACTATGAATTTAGATAATACTTCATACCAGGCTCGAGGGGCTTGCTTCAGACCGTAAAGAGCTTTGTCCAGAATGTATACATGATTTGGCTTTTCTGGATTGACAAAACCTTCAGGCTGAGAGACGTAGACTTCCTCCTTTCAGAAGCCATTGAGAAAGGTAGTATTCACGTCCATTTGATAGACAGTGAAGTTCTTGTGGGTGACATATGCCAGAAACATCCTAATAGCTTCGATGCGCGCCACTAGAGCATAAGTCTCGTCATAGTCAATACCTTCCTCTTGCCTATACCCTTTAGCCACTAGTCTTGCTTTGTTTCTGATCACGATACCATTTTCATCCTTTTTGTTTTTAAACACCCATTTCGTGCCAATAATGGTTTTACCTTCATGCTTAGGCACTAGTCTCTAGACTTTGAGTGCTTCGAACTGATTCAGCTCTTCTTGCATCTCAGTTAACCAATCTGAATCGGCTAGAGCTTCAGATATGCGTGTCGACTCTACCTTGCTCAGGAATGAGTCATACACACACATGTTTAAAGTAGCAGACCTAGTTTGCACCGGTTTAGATGGATCTCCTATGATCTAATATATCGGGTGCTCTTTGGTCCACCTATGTTCATGAGGGAGTGGATTTGATGTAGATTGATCATGGTCTTCATCTAAAAATCCACTATCTTCTTCTTGTTCAGGGAGGGCTTCAGTTGAAGTATTTTGTGTAGAATTTTCAGTTGATAAAACATTATCTGGCCGTTGATAAGTCGTTACAGTGCATCCAACTGACTCAGCAACTTCTGGCTCTTCATGAATGTTCACAGCTACAACTGTTGGAGTAGGCGTTTGAATTGGAATTATTAATCCCAAATTTTATCAAGTTCTTATCTAATTTCAATCACAAAACAAGATTAATTAAGCTACCTGTTTCAATTAATCACAAGATTTCGTACAAACAGTTTAGAACACTTTCTCTCTCTACAATTCACACGTACTATTTCTCTCTCTAACTTGCAAGCACTTAAAAACTAAACTACAAACTCCTAGTCATATATCTATTAAAAGAAAATAAGAAACACACACTTACAAGCTTACAAACACAATGACACTTTGACTTTGACTTTTATTACAATGACTTTGACTTTCTCTTGAGAGTTAACTTTTGAACTTTGACTTGCTTGAACTTCGATCTTCAGTCTTCATGATCTTGTATCCAACCAATATGTGCACTAACAATCTCCCCCTTTGGATTCAAGATCATCTCTAAAAGATTTTGCAATATAATCTTCCTCTTTGTTGAACTTTAACAGAAAATACATTGAAGCTCAGTCTCCTCCTGATCTAGCCATCTGTTCTTTAAGAATGTCTGAGGATAGAACAAATATCTTGGATGTGAGCTTAGATATTTCAGATTCAAAAATTTGACGTTCTTGCTCAAAATCTTTTTCTAAGTTCTTGTTTTGTTTAGAAATATCTTTGAAAATCTCAACATTTCTCTTTTCAGCATTTTTCTTTTCAGTTTCAAAAGACTTTTTCTTTTCTTGAAAAGATTTTCTTTCTTTTTCAAGTAAGTCTTGCAAAACTGAGATTTGTTTGGGAAGTTCAAGTACTTTGTCTTCAAGAACTTTTCTCTCCTTAGCAAAAGTATCTCTTTCGGTTATAATAATCTTTTCAAACTCAGATACTTGCTTCGAGAGTTTAAGACATCTAAGCTCAAAATCCTTTTTCTCTTGAACAACTTTCTTTGAAAATTCAGACAGCTTTTGAGCTGAAGCATTCTCCATATTTGCATTTTGATTATCTGCTTGGAGGATTTTCTTCAGATCAGCATTCTTTAACTCCAATGCAGATATCTTATCTTCAAAAGCCTTAAACTTTTGTTGAAGAACAACTGATTCTGCTTGTAGTTCTGATGATTTTTGTTCAGTTGTTTTCAGTTGGCTTTGAAGATTCACTATCTTTCTCTCTTTCAGCTTCAATTCTTTCTCACATGTATCAATAATATTCTCTTTTAAAGCAATATTTTTCTCTTTCTCTTTTATTTCGTTCTCTGATGATACCTATAAAATCAGATTTAACAGTATTTGTACATTTAACACAATCAGGAGTTTTATCAGAATTTGACAACTTAGATTTCAACTCCTGAATTTGTTTAAGAAGAACTGAATTCTGATTCTTCAGATTATCTCGTTCAGCTTCTATTGTCGGTATCTCAGGCATGTACATTATAGCACAGTCTCTCCCTGATAAAATTGTACACATCTTGAATAATAAGTTGGCTTGATATGAATGATCGTTCCCAAACAATTCAGAAAAGTTGACTGAAAGTCAAACTCAGATCACCAGTTGAAAGATAATCTTAGAAAAATTCTATCTTTAAAACTCGCAGACCACAAAACTCGCAAGGAACTGTTCACTGAGCTTCTCGCTAGACGTTATGTGCCTGAACTAGGAATTCGCAGACCACTACGTGTGCGAAATGACAAACTCGCAGATCACTTGATGCGTGAAGTGAGAAACTCGCAAGTAAGGATGTGCGCGAAGTTACTTCTCGCAAGACATGTCGTGAGCGTTTCTGACTTAGAAAAAATTTCGAATACTTGAACTTCTCGCAGATGAATGGAAACTCGCAAACCATGTATTTAGCACGTTCCAAACTTAGAAAATTTTGACAAAATTAAAACTCGCTAAATGAAACTCGCATGTCAAGAAAACTCGCAAGTCACTGTTCATCTCACATCTCGCAGATCGCTTGTGCGCGTTTTTGTACTTCTCGCATACAACACATTGCGCGAACCACACTTAGAAATTTTTGAGAATCCAAGAACTCGCAGAGTATATTTTGCGTGAACTAGCTTCTCGCAGGATACTTTATGCGCGAACTAGTCCAAACTCGCAGAAAACACTAAAACAATCATCTTGTGCGTTTTTAGCTTTAGCGTGTTCTTGATTTGCGTGAAGAGTAGATCTAGCGCGTTCTTGACTCTGTACACACAGATTTGATCCAAATCATTGGGATCCTGTAAATTGATTCTCAAACATACACCAATATGATCGAAATACAATTCTAAACACTTTTCTAAACAACAATCTATACTATATTATAAAGCACGGATAAAACACTCTTAATTACAAATTATTAGACACAATGTACCATCATTTTATGCACAATTTTAAAAATCTCTTAATTTACAAGTATCAAAGCACAATTCAATCAAATTATGATATGACATTGTAATTCTAGAGATAGAGTAGTGAGAGAAAGTCCAAGTCGTATGTTTTAAAGATATGAAAGTTACAATTCTTATAGTTACAAACACTTACAACACTAACACTATTTAAACAAGATAAGAAACTCTCACATGCTTACAAGAAACACAAACACTCATAGGACTAAACTCTTAAACCACTAAGGTTGACTATTTTGACTTTACAAGACATTGATTTTCACATTAAATCTTGGATACAATTTATGAACTAACATTATCCCCCTTTGTATTCAAGATTTAAAAAAAAATTGACAATCGTCTTCAGGGCTTGATTATTCAAACTTTTACTCTGACGATCTTAAACTTTGAAGCTTTAGCAATCTTCAATCTCTGATGCCTTGAAGAATCTTGAAAAATCTTTCACAAAGTCTTTAAACAATCATCAAATCTTAATCAACAAATTTGAAACCTTGAAACATCTTGAACTTTGAGAAATCTCTAAACTATGAGGAATTTTTGATCTTGTATCTTCATCTCACTAATCTCTGAATCATCTTCAGAAACATAAACTTTCTTGAATTATCTTGACTTGTCTTTGAATCATCTCGGAATAATTTCTTTTCATCTGTCTTGAAATTGAAACCTTCAGTATATCTTCCCAAGACTTTTTCACTTTGAATTTTCTCTTTGAAATTGAAATCCTTAAATATATATGTATATATATATATATTTTGTTTTTTGTAACCTCAAATCTTTTTGTAACCGCCACCATTATGTCCAACAATCAATACCATTAAATGGGATATTGATAATGTCCAATTCAAGCTCTAGTATCAACTAACAACAATTCATATTAAGAATGTAGAGAGAGAGTGTAGAGAGAGAAAGTCATATGTCTGATTGATTCCAAATGTTAAGCGTATAATTACAAAGTTACAAGATACTCTCAAAGACTTTCTATTAATATTCAGACTTTCTCTCAAAGCATTACAAAATAAACTTCACTACAAAGTTCACTCTTAAACATAAAGTCAGACATAAAGTGAACATACATTGATCTAAACCGAAATACAGTAACAATCTCCCCCTTTTAGATCAATTATGAATAATTGGTCTTCCCCAACGTGATAACCTTCCTTGACGAATTCCTAGCAAAGACTCAAAGTTTTTGATGCCACGCCTGAAGTTGAATCGATCATAAAGAGCATCAACTATCTTTTCTGTGTTGAGTCTAAGTTGCTTGGGTATACCTTTTTCACCTTTCTTCTTTTTCTCCTTGTTATCTTTGAGTTTACTCTCCAAATGCAACTTTAACATCCTTAAAGTTCCATCAGAAAACTTGGCAACTTCTGACAATCTGAAGAACCTTTTCTTGTTCTTCAGAATTCTTGTATACCACACCAAGTTCAGGTTTCTCAAGCACAGTGAACAAGCTATACTGATCAATATTCTCCAGGCTGAGATTAGGCTTTATCATGTTGATCTTCTTTTGATTTGTTTCAATTCCAAGATGGAAGTCATAACAGTACATGTAGTTCACTTTCCTTCTTATGAACCTCTTAACTGCATCCAAAACCACCAAAATATTGTCTTTTCTTACAGTCATATTTCTGAAGAGATGATAGAGATACTCGATATCATCTACATTCAGGTAACAAAAACTAGCTTCTGAAAACACACATTCTGACATATCTCTTCTCTGAACATGAAACACCGGATACCATAAGTGAACAAACGAAACAAGTCTCACAAGCTTTAGAGATACAATTCCTGACTTGTTCCTCACAATACTTTCTCTTTGTCTAGCCCAGCTCATCATCCTTGCATATTCTTCTTGGTAATCTGGATGTTGATCTGATACACCCAAAAATTTAAATTTGTCCATCTCCCTGATCTTGTGAACAAATATATCTCTCATATCCTCCTCCAAGAATGGTTGTCTCAATCGGTTTCTCAACTGTCTTACTTGAGCATCATTAAGAACAGGAGGTAAGAATGGTTGGTTTGAAGGACCGACTTGTGTTTCAACAGGGTTTGAAGGAAAGAAAGGTCCAGGTTCAAGTTCAGTTTGAACTTCTGGTATGTTTTCAGGTCTGGGTGGTTGTTCATGAATTGGGCTTAGAAATCTTTGAGGGCTAGGTAAACTGGTTTGGATAGGTGAAATAGGTTGACTAGAAGGAATAGGTTGAGTTGGGATTGGTTGGGTAACTTGAACAGGTTGGCTAGGTTCAACTTGGGTAGGTTAGGTAGTTTGGTTGGATAGGGTAAGTTTGATTATTGGTTGGTTAGGAGGTTGTTGAACATTGGTTTCTGGAAATTCAGTGTTCACAGGACTCAGATGAATGTCCTCTTGAGAGCACACTAGGATGTCCAGAATGCTGGCTTCTCCTTCATATACATCCATCTCTTCTTCTTTAATCTTCTAAAATCTTTCATATTTCTCATCATAGGATCCTTCATCATCAGATGACAGATCAATAACATAGATCTTTTCCAATCCTGTGAGTCTGATTATCTCCTCCTTTGTAGCAACCACAGGCTTTTCAACCAATGGTTCCACATCTTCATTCACATACAAAATCAGCTCCCTACCATGACTTTCACCAAACTCCATCTGATCTTCACCAACCAAGTCAATCATTTCTGTATCTTCACCCCTTTCTGAACCGCCAACAACATGTTCAGATTCTGCAATAGTTCTTTGTCTCTTAGATATCTCCCCTTCATGGTCATGATCCGAATCATGATCATGCCTTTTCCGAGAACCAACTTGTCTTTTGCACGAATCCTGAACAACTCTAGTCAAATCTTGAATATGTTGAATCATCTCTGACTTGAAAGCTTGAAATTCAGAGATGGAAGCAGAATCAGTTTGCACAGGGGTTTGTTGAGCTCTGAGTAAACCAAGTAAATCAACATCTAAGTCCTCAGCGGGTGCCTGAGACAACAGTTTGGCATATAAGAGTGACTTCAGCTCCTCCATAGAAAGATCAACTTGTTGAACAAGTGGTGGTGGAGGTGGCTGAACAGGTTCTTCCACCGCTGGGCCTTTTTGTTAGACTGAAATTGTATTCAAGATTAAATGAGGGTCATTGTTGTAATTAGTGTTTGTGTGTGAGTTGTAAATTAGCTTAGAAGGTTTGACCTTGCTTGATCATGTTGACCTATATATAAGCAAGTCTTTGTGTTGTTTCTTAGTAGACGTGTAAGTAAGTGTGTGAAAGTGAAGGTGTAATCTTGGTGGTAGTTGAGAGAGAGTAAGAACACATAGTTGCACACATTGAGTACACACACAAACACATTCTATCTTGAAAAGTTAATCACTAATAGATCTATGGCTTGATGTAATTCATGTGATTAATAAACAAAGTGTTGTGTGATAATCTGTATGTGTTTATGCTAATAAATCTTGGGCCACAATTGGTATCAGAGCCAAATCCATTTGAAAATCAAGAAAATGTTTTGAGTAGACACTGTTCACGTTACTGTTCACGAAGTCAAAATCAATGTTGATTATGTGCATGCAGATCCAAATTCTGCAACAGAAGTTCCAAGTGATTCTTCTATTGCTCTGGAAATATTTAATTCAGAAGAGGCTGTACAAGATGTCCCGAGCACATCTCGGGTTGATAAAGACTTACCTGCAGTGTATGATGAATATGAGGAAGATAATACTCAAGCTGAAATTCATCCGATTCCAAGTACAATGAAATGGACAAGAGATCACCCACTTCATAATATCATTGGTGATGTACAGTCGGGTGTACAAACGCGTGCAGCATCGGCTAATTTTTGTCTATATTCAAGTTTTTTAAGTTCTCTCGAGCCGAAGAAAGCTTTAGAAGCCTTGCACGATCCAGATTGGATACTAGCGATGCAAGATAAACTTCTGCAATTTGAGAGGAACAAAGTTTGGCGACTTATACCACTTCCAGAAGGAAAATCCGTTATTGGAACAAAGTGGGTTTTCAGAAATAAGAGAGATGAATCTGGAGTTGTTGTTCGAAACAAAGCTCGCCTTGTTGCAAAGGGTTATTGTCAACAGGAGGGGATTGATTATGAAGAAACATTTGCTCCTGTGGCACGACTGGAAGTGATACGAATCTTCTTATCCTATGCACCGCATAAAAATTTTACGGTCTTCCAAATGGATGTAAAATCCGCATTCTTAAATGGGATATTGCATGAAGAAGTATATGTTGCTCAACCAGAAGTATTCATTGATCCAAAGAACCCTGATCATGTCTATGTCTTAGACAAAGCCTTGTATGGACTCAAACAGGCACCAAGAGGTTGGTACGATACTTTAACTCAATTCCTACTTGCTTCAGGATTCAAGAAAGGTACAATTGATACTACTCTCTTTCTGAAAAAGCAAGGTGATGATATGATTCTAATCCAGATTTATGTAGATGACATAATTTTCGGTTCTAAAAATCCAAAGTTTTGTAAAAACTTTTCAAGAATCATGAAATCTCGTTTTGAAATGTCGATGATGGGCGAACTGATTTTTTCCTTGGTCTTCAAGTGAAACAGTTACCCGAAGGCATTTTCATTAATCAGTCAAAATATATTCGAGATATTTTAAAGAAATTTAACATGAGTGACAATTCAATGATGAAAACACCGATGGCAACGGGCACACTTTTAGATGCAGATCTTTCTGGCAAATCAGTAGATCAAAAAGTGTATCGTAGCATGATTGGTTCACTGTTGTACTTAACTGCGAGTAGACCGGATATTATGTTTGCTACATGTTCCTGTGCGAGATATCAAGCTAATCCGAAGGAATCACACCTGGTCGCTGTAAAAAGGATTCTTAGGTATCTTAAAGGAACTACTGAGTTAGGCCTTTGGTATCCTAAGGGTTCGCCTTTTGATTTAACTGCCTATACTGATGCTGATCATGCAGGATGCAAACTGGATAGAAAGAGCACCTCTGGTTCTTGTCAGTTCTTAGGTGATAAGTTGGTTAGTTGGACATCTAAGAAACAAAATTGTGTTTCTACATTCACCGCTGAGGCTGAATATGTAGGTGCCGCAAGCTGTTGTTCACAAGTCGTCTGGATGCGAACACAGTTAAAAGATTTTGGTTATACTTACCAACGAGTCCCTATTTACTGTGATTCTAAGAGTGCGATTGCAATTACTGCTAATCCAGTGCAGCATTCCAAGACAAAACACATCGACGTGCGTTATCATTTTATAAAGGATCATGTCGAGAAGGGAGATATTGAGATGCACTTTGTGACTACAGTCTACCAGTTGGCTGACCTTTTCACCAAGCCATTGAATGAAAAGCGGTTTAACTTTTTAGTTAGCAAACTTGGTATGTTAAATGCCACTTCATGATTCTAGGGGGAGTTTTCTAACCTTGTACTTTATTTGAATATATTTTGGATATTTCATCATATGTTGTCTGACTAAAGCGGAATCATTTGTATAATGATTACCAAAATATTTTTCTTGCAGGATATTTTATGTGACAATGGCTTTTGGACAATTCAGTTCAAAACCCGTTTTCAAATGTTTTCTTCTAAAGGATGCTTTCAAGATTACATTTTTTTCAGGAAGTTTTTCATTTGAAAGGGAGTTTAAGTGCTATATCTTTTATAAAAATATTTCTAAAAAGATTGACGTTTTACAGATATCAAGGGGGAGGATATCTATTCAAGGATACTTCAATTGTTATATTCATTCCAAGGGGAGTTAAGGATTCTGATTTACAGGTATACTATTCTAATCCTTTTACTCTAACACTTGTGAAAGAAGAACAACTTTCACTTGTGAAAATTGTTTTTAAAATATTCAAACCACTTCACGATCTTAAAATGTTTTTCTGATTTGAGAAGTGTGAATTTTAAATGATTTTTGGTTACTTGTGAATGTTATTGTTTATCTGGCCGTGTGTTCTTTAAAGAATAATACTTGTGTATTTTCTTTTCTATATACTTTGTCAAGTATTCATACACACACTGGTTAAATATTTTCAAATTGATTATGTTATTACCATGTATCAAATGATATATCTTTCTATGGTAAGACTCCCGTTTGGTATTCACATTTGTTTGAATCAAACGTCATTTAATTTTTAAATGTGCTTTCATTGGTAATATGTTTATATATTGTTCATATAAACAACATACGTCTTTGAATTCCCAATTTTTTTCTGATTTTTGAATGAGCATACAAACACTGACATATGATTTCTTGTGCTTTACATTTCAAGAAAATCATTGAACAACATGTACTTTTAGGAACATGGGATTCAGTGTGAGTGCTTAATAGATCTTCCATGGATTCACGATAACCAGTGTTTCCTACCCCAGAAGAAATCCTTTGAGTGATTGAGGGGAGAGGGGTCTAAAAGAATTGAGTGTGGGAGTGAGCTGAGGTAAAATGGAAATGAGAGATTGGTTAGATGTGAGCTTAAATGTTTAAAAGAAAGAGGGTGTGATAATAGAGGTAAAAGAATATCAGAACTCTGCACCAAACATCTTTCTGAGTCGGGTAGCCACATTACTGATTGGTTCATATTTCTTTCGTGACCATCATTAAAATAGGCAAATAACCCATGCCATCTCTTGCATACAACCTCCCTAGCTACTCATTCTTTTCTCAAAAAGAGAATGTTTCATATTTTCTGGGGAAGCAACACATAATCTATCGGATCTTTACTTGGAAGATGCTGATATTGAAAAAGAAGGAAAGTTACCCCACCTTCGACCCTTTCTCATGCACGTTGAGTCCATGTACAATCATTGTTGTCTCAGTGATTTACATACTTTGAGCCTTATGAAACACAATCATTTGTGCTAATTCTTTCAAAACACAAGCACGAGCGCACAGAGAATTTGTTTTTCTGTCAGAACATTCATAGAATTACCTTGTGTTTTTCAATGATTGAATGGAAGTCCTGGGGAGTCAACATCAAACAAGCTCCTTATATTGTACATCCATTGTACACAGTAACTCTGTGTTACTGATAGACACTTCTAACTGTTTCATATGTTGATTCAGGGTTACAACTTTTATTTTGTTTGAATTTGAAAATATTCAGATGAATACTTTCATGGTTCAACGGCTCTTTCAGATCAAATGATAGATTTTATCACATCATGTTTTGGGGGAAATTGTTTATTATCATAAGGGGGAGATGATAGTTCATGAAAAATGTGCTTATCAGATATTGGGAAGTTCATTCAATGACAGATCTGACCTTGAAGTGTTTTAATGATTTTGATTCTTACAAATCATTAAAAAGGGGGAGAATAATCAAAGTTCAAGATCAGATTGAGGTTTTAAAGATTTCAGAGGAGATAAAGTTGTCAGATGATCAAAGTAAAAGGTTAAAGAAAGCTTATCAAAGAGAAAGTCAGAGTTTGAAAGAAAGTCAAAGTTTATGCAAAAGTTAATTCAAAGGGAGACAAGTTTGAAGTTTTGTCAAAGGTTTCAAGATGTCAAAGCCGAAAAGATTCGAAGTTGAAGATCAATTCTGAAGATATGAAGACCTGAAGATTATTGCCAAATATTTTTTAATCTTCAATCCAAAGGGGGAGATTGTTAGACTGAAATTGTATTCAAGATTAAATGAGGGTCATTGTTGTAATTAGTGTTTGTGTGTGAGTTGTAAATGAGCTTAGAAGGTTTGACCTTGCTTGGTCATGTTGACCTATATATAAGCAAGTCTTTGTGTTGTTTCTTAGTAGACGTGTAAGTAAGTGTGTGAAAGTGAAGGTGTAATCTTGGTGGTAGTTGAGAGAGAGTAAGAACACATAGTTGCACACATTGAATACACATACAAACACATTCTATCTTGAAAGGTTAATCACTAATAGATCTATGGCTTGATGTAATTCATGTGATTAATAAACAAAGTGTTGTGTGATAATCTGTATGTGTTTATGCTAGTAAATCTTGGGCCACACTTTTCCCTTCAATAGACTCCTTACTTTGGCTATCTCCTCCTGAAAGTTCGCTGTTAAGCGATCAGTAATACGATTGTCAACAGCCTTTAAGGCGCCGTAGAGATGCTCCTTTGACACAAAGTCGGGTAAACTAACACCGGGTTCACTTAGAATTCCCGTTGACACAACTGTGGAAGATCCAACAGTGTGGCATGTGTTCATCGGTGGCAAAGATGTGTCGATGACAGGACTTCCACCTGATCTCGTTGTCCGAATTGCGGATCTACTACAGGTGTTCCGACCGGGTCACTTAGACGACCGATGGTAGAAGAAGTAATTGGTAGTGTCCTAGGAATGAAAACTAATGTAACAATTGGCTCTAGACCCACTGGTGCACTGAAAGAAGTCGAGCTCGAGGGCAGCTGAGCTCTTGTTTCAATACTTGCCTGTTCCGAGTGAACGACAGATAGATTGTGTGCTAATTCCCCATGTAAAGATGAGACTCCAGCCTATTGAGAGGCAGTAGAATGGGTAGATGAGGTGTGCATATGCATAAGTGGGCGACTTATGTCTTGTACATCCGATTGCAACATATGCAATGGAGCACGAGATGTGGTTACCCGTCTGGAATGGTAGGTTAGATGACACTCACGCTCTCCATATTCTTTTGCTTCAACCTCTCTCAGTCTCACAGTTTCTAAATTTTCAACTATGTCTCCCTCGGATCTCCTTATATCTCCCACAACTTGAGAAATCTCCATATCAGCAGTATCAATGACCATGTCCTCATGATGTAGAGAAACATCGTCTAGAAATCCAAAACTATGCTGAAGATTCTCGTTGTTTATACCAGCTTCATGAAAAATAACCTCCTCAGCATGATCAGAAGTAGCAGAAGGTACAATATAAGAAGAACTTGTATGCCTTTCCGACTCAGTATCAGACATCACACCTTCATCAGCTATCCTTTCCTGAAGACTAGATTGACGAATAATAGTCTGTTCAGGTTCGGATGCAGAAACCTCTAGATGTGTGGCAACTTGTGCCGAGGTTCCTACAACTTCAGATGCAATGTTCTGAACCCTACTAGTTCCCCTCTCAATATTTTCCCTAAACTCTCCCCGCTCCTGAACCCCCATGGTTTCAGGAACCCTTACCGACTCCTCTCTCCTAGGGTTTGAGTCCTGGGTAGGGATTACCGGTGCTGGTATTCCCATAAACTCTCTATACTCAACTACTTACTCGGAGTTCGGATCGGCATATGAGAGCAATGCTTGAGGAATTGGCATAGAGTAATTGAAACTCTTTCTCTGCTTCTGTAAATATTTCATTTCAAATTCTGGAGCGAGTTCATGCTGAAGTCGTTTAGGAATGTCTCTGTTTGATCTGATCATACTGCGGATAATTAACTGTAAGAATCTCTGATATGGAACATAGATTGGACGCTTAGAAGTCCTCTTGCTTAGCACTTTCTCATATAATCGTGTCCAGAATGCAACTGAGTAGTCAACATGTAAATCGTACACGACTGCATGGAACAATCTCAACGTATGCATATTGGTATTGTCTAGACCAGAATTTCTTGATGTGAAGCAACGGTTGAAAACAGAGAATAACTGGTAGTAAAAGGGAGGAAGATTAGTCTTCTTGAAATCACTAATCTTTGCAAGATCACCGGTATACCCCAAGGCCAGAATGCCAGCAAAAACTTCAGAGTCTAAAGGGTACTGATCAAAACTGGTTCGTCCTTATCTGGAATTAGCCTCCGGTAAATCCAAGAACCATCTTAATCTCTGATAAGTAAGAATAGATGTGAAGTTATCTATTCTTAGCTTGAAATACTTGTTCGTCTCACTTTCAGCCATACTCTATTGATTTCTAGACTTGCTGTAGATAGATCAGTAGAATAGCAGCAGTATCTGTTAGAGCATGTCGAAGTGAATGTCCTTTCAGAATCTCCACCACAAGTGGATTGACACTGAGATTGTCAAAGTCCACATGGTGGTTGTTGGGATACAACTGTAGACATTCATTCTCATTGATCAAGGCTTGATCAGGATCTTGACCAATTACAGACTAGAAGTGAGATCGAGAGGAAGGCATAGGAGTTTCCCTAGATGCTTGTGGGTCATGTTCATCCATGTGAACACTTTGATCATGAAAGTGTTCATCCACCATTGATTATCTGAAAAATTGAAACAAGTTTTGGATAAAATCCAAAATGTTAGTCAATATGCCCAAAAAATTATATTTTTCAGAAAACCATTTTGATACACATAGTATCAAGTACATAAACAAATTGTACTTTGAAAGATTAGAACAGATTAGCACAGAAAGTTACATGAAAACAAGATGTAACTTTAAAAAAAAATATAATAAAAGACCCAAACTTAACAAAGATACTTGATATTTTAAAATTTGTTCTTACCAAAATAAGGTTATATTATTAAACACTTGAAATATGGATAGTTTTCTAAGTATAAAACTCTCATAGCAATGAGACTTAGAATTCTTAAGATACCGAATTTGTAAAATTTACCAAAACTCTTAGACTTTGAAACTCTCAAAACTTGTAGATCTTGAAATGTAATTAAAAACTCTCATGAAACTGTCCAAATTTGAAATCTCAAAACTCTCAATCACTGTTCACCTGATAACTTGAATTTCAAAATTTTAATTTCAAAATTCAAATTTACCACTTTTAATCCCAAAATCTAAATTTATGATTTTAATAACTTTTAGAAGTTTAGATTCAGATTTAAGATGATTGTTAATTTCATGAGTCCAACAACAGTTCAACAGTCCTTCAGCCTTGTTCATGAAATCGAAGTTCAGGCAAACATTCAACATTACAGAGCAGGGTTTCATGTGTATTAATCTTTGTTCATTAATAAAATCAACAGATTAGTTAAGACATCGAGTTCCACAAGCAAAATAAAGATCCAGATCCAACAGTTTGAGACCAAAAAATCCTCAAGTCAAGGTAAACCGCAATTAAGTATATTTCAACCAAACCCAGATACAAATGAAGTTTTATGAACACTTATTTTGAAAGAACAAATACAAAATTTCTAGTATCCCTGTTCAAAAGAAGATGAACTGTCACAAATCGAAACAAAAACTATAGAGATAAAAAAAATCGAATCTGGAAAGCAAAATAAGCACACAAAAACAAAAATGAAACAAAAAATATAAGCACCTACACTGAAATCTTCGAGAAAAATGAAGCTGAAATCCGAAAGTCGCAAGTAAGTTTAGAGAGAAAAAGCTAAGTGAAAAGTTCGCTCAAGAAGAATATGAGAGAAGTGAGGTGAAACTGGAAAACTTCGATTTATATACTCTGAGAGTAAAGTTGATTCGACCACCCACTTCTCGCATAACACTAGAAACAAGCTTGCCGCACAAAGAAAAGCAAGTGTGTGTGCACTTCGCGCATGAACAAGGTGCGTGAAGGGGTGAAACTCGCACGCCATAGCTTACGCGAAAGAGTTACGCGCACAACACTATACACAAAAAACAATTAATAGTAACTTCTCGCTAGAAGTTATATGCGCGAAGAAACTACGCGCATGACATAGCTTACGAGTTCTACACTTTGCGCACGCAATACTTTGCGCGAAGTATAAACTCGCATAAGCCTATACGCGTTCTACACTTAGAAAAATTTTGAAAAATTTTCAAAAAAGGAAACTTTCCAAAAATGCATTAAGGCTTTTTCCAAAAACAACAAGTGTTATAAAAACACTTTTTGAGCACAAAAATACACTTTTTTCTCTGAAAAATATCTTTCTGATTTCAAAATCATTTTAAAATACACACTCACACTTACAGACTTTTTCATTAAGCTCCCCCTCGAAGTATGCACAAGTCTTAATTTTCTCCCCCTTGATTTTTGCATTGAAGCTCAAATCTTGAAGTACGAGTCCTGATCTGATTTGATCAGAAGTCATAGTCCAATATGCAAACCTGTAAAACAGATAAATCTTTGGTACTCTTTGAACATGAGTCCAGGTTTGTTAATAATATCCAACTTTTTGAAATTGAGTCAATGAATTACATAAGTAAACCAAATGTAAAGAAATTCTCCCCCTCAAAAATATAAAGAATGATGTAACTATTCATTAAGATTCAACATGCCAAGTTTGCTGACTAGAAAATTAAATCTATTTTCATCAAGAGGTTTAGTAAACAAATCAGCAACCTCAAAGTCAGTTGAAACAAAATGCATTTCTACATCACCTTTTTCAACATGGTCTTTAATAAAGTGATACCTGATATCTATGTACTTCGTCTTTGAGTGATGCACAGGATTTGATGTAATAGCTATCGCACTTTTGAAATCACAATAGATTGGTACCTTATGGAATGTATATCCATAATCTCTCAGCTGGGTTCTCATCCACAGATCCTGTGAGCAGCAGCTTGTAGCCGCAACATATTCCGCTTCAGCTGTAGATGTGGATACACAATTCTGTTTCTTTGACGACCAACTTACCAACTTATCTCCTAGGTATTGACATGCGCCTGATGTGCTTTTCCTGTCTAATTTGTTTCCTGCATGGTCTGCATCAATATATGCTATTAAATCAAACTTAGAATCTTTTGGATACCAAAGGCCCAAATTTGGTGTGCCTTTGAGATACCTCAAGATTCTTTTTACAACAGAAAGGTGTGACTCTTTAGGATTCGCCTGATACCTTGCACAAAAGCATGTTGCAAACATGATATTTGGCCTACTTGCTGTCAAATAAAGAAGAGATCCAATCATGCTTCTGTAGGTATGTTGGTCTACTGATTTTCCGGAGATATCAGCATCCAACAAACTTCCAGATTGCATGGGAGTCTTCATGGGTGAAGTAGAGTTCATGTCAAATTTCTTCAACATGTCTCTAATATATATTGCCTGATTTATAAAAATCCCTTCTGGGGTTTGTTTGACTTGCAGGCCTAAAAAAATGTTAATTCACCCATCATTGACATTTGAAAACACTTTTTCATAATATTTTCAAATTCTACGCATAATTCTAGTGAAGTAGAGCCAAAAATGATGTCGTCAACATAAATTTGTACAAGTATGAGATCCTTACCTTTTTTTTAAGAAATAAAGTAGTATCGATTGTACCTTTCCGAAAACCAGACTCGGTTAGATAGACTGATAGTGTTTCATACCATGCTATTGGCGCTTGTTTTAATCCGTACAATGCCTTGTCAAGAACATATACATGATCTGGGAACTTCGGATCCACGAAACCTTTAGGTTGACTCACATATACTTCTTCATGAAGAATGCCGTTGAGAAAAGCAGACTTCACGTCCATTTGATAGACTTTGATATTTTTGTGAGCCGCATAAGCAAGAAAGATCCTTATGGCTTCAATCCGAGCAACGGATGCATATGTTTCGTCATAATCAATCCCTTCTTGTTGATTGTAACCTTTTGCAACTAACCGTGCTTTGTTCCTCACAATAATTCCAGCCTCGTCCTTTTTGTTTCGAAAGACCCACTTTGTGCCAACAATTGATTTGTCTTTAGGTCTTGGTATCAATCTCCACACTTTGTTTCTTTTGAACTTATTCAACTCATCTTGCATTTCATTAATCCAATCTGGATCCTTTAACACTTCAGATGGCTTCTTGGGTTCAATGTTGCTCAAAAAACTTGTATACATGCATAAATTGGTTTTTGCCGGTGGAAAAGCAGATCTGGTAGACACTCTAGCCGACGGGTCACCAATAACATTTTCTGGAGGATAGTTTCTTGTCCATTTGTGTGAGCTTGGTAAAACATCAACTTCTGTTTGATTGTTAGAAGAATCAAACTCATCTTTTATTGCTGGTTCTTCAGAAGTAGAAATGATTTGTACTTCTGTTTCTTCTGAAGTAGTTGGACTTGATGTGCTTTGCAATGGAATAGCTTCTTCAGTTGGATTTTCCAACACCTTCCCTTCAAGTGTGATTGATGTAGATGGAACATCTTCATTGATAGTTGAAGTTGTGTTGTCTGAAACTTCTTGAACTTGACTTGTAGAAGCTTCACCATTATCTTCAGAGGGTCCTGATATATCTGCAGTGGTAGTAGATGTATCCGTGGTAGGTATATCATTTTGACTCTTAAAATCATCAAAAACATCATAAAATAGCAAATCTAAATCAGATTCAGTCAAGGATTTAGAAAACTCAGTCTGTTTTGAAGCAGGTTCCACACTGGTTGATGTGGAAGCTTTATCACTAGATCCAAGTTCTGAACTGCTTTGTTCAGAAGTTCTTGTCTTTGTTTCATCAAAGGACACATTCATGCTTTCTATCACTAATCTCGTTCTTGTGTTATAAACTCTATATGCTTTAGAGATTAGTGAGTATCCAATAAAAATTCCCTCATCAACTTTCTCTTGAAATTTGGCTAGATTTTCTCTATCATTCAGCACATAGCACCTGCATCCAAACACACGAAAAAATTTAACAGTTGGTTTACGACAATTAATAATTTCATAAGCGGTTTTATTTAAACGCTTATTAATAATTGTCCTGTTTTATGTGAAACATGCAGTTGCTACTGCTTCAGCCCAAAGAAAATGTGGTAGACTGGCATATGCAAGCATTGATCGTGTCGCTTCTACCAAAGTTATGTTCTTCCTTTCTACAACACCGTTTTGCTGTGGTGTCATTGCCGCTGAGAAGTTGTGTGAAATACCAACTGAATCCAAATAAGATTGAAGAGTTGAGTTTTTGAATTCAATGCCATTACCACTTCTGAGTTGTTGCACTTGACTTTGAAGACGAACTTGTATTTTCTTTATAAATTTGATGATGAGATCTGGAGCATCCGACTTTTTTCTCAAGAACTCTAGCCATACATATCTGGAGTATTCATCAATCATGACCAACATATACTTTTTGCCGTTAATTGACTGAGTTCTCATTGGACCGCATAAATCCATGTGAATAAGCTCCAAGCACCTTGAACAGTTAGATAACATCTTCAACTTGTGAGAACTTATTTTCATCTTGCCCTTCTGACATGCTGAACAAAGAAAGTCTTGTTCTATTTTCAGCTATGGAAGCCCGGTGACAAGATTCTGAGTCCTGAACTTGTTCAAGTCTCTAAAATATTGATGAGAAAACCGACGATGCCATAACCATCTTTCATCTACTGAAGCTTTTGAGATAAGACATACAGGTTTTGAAGCTTGTAGGGTTGGAAAATGTACACCATATAGTAATCCCATTCTTTCTCCTTTGATTAACTCTGTGCCTGACTTATCCTTGATATAACAGAAGTCTTCATCAAATTCCACTTTACACTTCTTCTTGGTGAATTGACTGATGGAAAACAAGTTGTACTCTAACCCCTCAACATACAAAACTTTAGAAATAGAGATCATCCTGTTCTTGAGAACACCGTATCTTCTGACATAACCATTCATCTTATTCCCGAAGTTAACTGTTCCTGCGTAATGTTCTACATAATCGTGCAGCAGGTGTTTGTAAGTTGTCATGTGTCTCGAGGCTCTTGAGTCTATGATCCACACATGACAAGCCTGCAATAACAGTTACTTCAACTTAGGTACCCATATAAGAATAGGTCTTTTCTTGTTAGTAACATAAATCTTTTGAACTTTTTGCTTGTTACAATTTGTGCATTGAGTATATCTTTAGGAATCCATCTTTGCACATATTGTAATTCAACAACTTTCTTTAACTGAAAATTTTGATTTTTAGTCTTTATAGTATAAACTTCAGCTTTTGATTTATCAGAAGAAGAAGTAGAAGATTTAATGTTTTTCATCTGGACTTTTCTTCTTTTCTTTGAAGATTTAGGTTTAAGAGAGAAAGAACTTTCATAACAGAATGTACATTGTAATCTAGTAGATGCTTGTGTCAACAAATCAACCTTTGAAAGAAATTTTGATTTATTAGAACTTTGTTGACATTTATTACAAGCTGAGACTACTCTATTACATGTACTATGATGAGAAGTATTCAGATTCTCTTCCACCTTCTTCTTGTCTTTGCACACATTTTTCTTCAATAAGCAATATGTGACACAATCAGAAGTCATGTTACTCAAATCAGAATTTGAACATACTTCTTCAGATGAAACTGGTTTTTCAGAATGAATCTTGACATTTACCAGCTTAGAAGAATTAGAATTAGTCATATCAACTTTCCTTTTCAAGTTAGAATTAATTAATTTTTCTTTCATAATATCTGACGATAGAACAGATAGATCTTTGACATACTTAGATATTTCACTTTCAAAGATTTGACGTTGATGGTCAAATGTGTCTCTTTCTGTTATCAAAATCTTTTCAAATTCAGAGACTTGCTTTGAAAGTTTCATACATCTAAACTCAAGATCTTTCTTTTCTTGGAATGTTTTTTTTTCAAGATCAGATTTTTGATTTTGTAAATCTGAATTTTTTTTTCAAGAACAGAAATTTTGTTTAAAGATGCTTGATATTCAAGATCAAAACTCTTGGAAGTCATTTCTGAAACAAATTTATTTAAAATTGAAGATGTTTCATTTCCATCCACTATAATAGGACAAGTAACTATTATTTCAGATGAATCAGAAAAGAATGATGTAGTATGAGTCTCATTTTCTTTTGGAAAGGTATTTTCAAATTCAACAAATGTTTTCTCTTTATTTTCATAAGAAGAATTTAATTCGTCGTATTTGAAATAAACATTTTTGAGACTTTGAGATTCATACTTCATCTCATTTTCAGAGTTATCTTCAATAATAGTTTCTGTTTCTATTTTAGCTGATGTATCTGAATTAGTCTCTGTTTTAACAAATGTTTCAAGGATATGTGGAACTAAAACAATAGGCTCCAAATCGTTGTTGTTTAAATTGTAAAGTTTTTCTGGTGCCTTCTTCAGAACATCCACATCTGAAAGACCTAGACTAGGCTTGGCCTTATAAAATTTGTTTTCCTTTTGACCGCTTCCTAAAATTTTTAGAGTCTGTTTAGTTTGACCTCTTTTGAGAATTAATTCTTCTAACTCTTGTATTCTGGTATATGCCTCAATCATGTCTTTCATAACAAGTTCATACTGAAGAGTTAAGTCAACTTTCTGATCTTTAAGAATTACAACTTCTTTTTGCAAATCAGATATTTCATTTTGAAGCTTTACTTTGTCCATTTTTAAAACATTTTTCTCTTCTTCTTTATCTTCTGATAATGTTATATATAACAACACTTGATCTTGATGTCCCTGTATGATAAATTTTTGTTCTTCAAGTTTATCTTTTAGTTTCAAAAATTCAGTATTCATTTGAGTTAATTGGGACATCAAGTTCATTAACTCTTCATTTTCAGAAGAGTCAGATTCATCACACATTGAAGTTACCTCAATATCAGAATCTTCTTGTAAGTGAGCCATGAGGTTGTAGTGGACCTCAGTCAGATTTGCTTTCACATCACTTTCTTCGTCATCGGAGTAGTATAACCAGATTTCATCTTCTACTTTCAGAGCTTGCCCTTTTTCAACACCGTTGGCAAGTTGAGCTTTCTTCTTGTAGTACGCGTAATTCTTTACCTTTTTCTCCGGACATTCTCTAGCAAAGTGACCTAACTTTCCACAACTGAAGCACTTGTCTGACTTTTCTTTCTCTTTCTCCTTTTCCTTTGTATTCTCTTCCTTCTTTTCCTTCTCTATCAACATTTTACCTTTGAACTTTCCTGACTTGTAACCGTCATGCTTGGGTTTGCTGTAGAATTTCTTCTTTGCAAACTTCTTGTGAAATCTTGTGGTTAACAAAGCAAGTTTCTCTGTAAAAGCAGTAATCTCATCTACTTCTTCAGGTTCAACTTCCTCATCCTCTTTATCAGAACTATCGGAAGAATCAACAATCCTTGATACCATAGCTTTTTCCTTGACTGATTTGCTTGATCCAGAAGCTTCTTTGAAAATCATTCCCGGATTATGTGTCAGTAAAGCTAGAGAATCTTCCACTTTCTTGTGCTTTTCTTTCAACTGACTCAGTTCTTTTGTCGTAGCAGCTTGTTTCTTAATCTCATCCTCATGCTGATTTAACGCATAAAACAAATCATGCAGCTTTTGTTCATCCATGTCTTTGTTAATCTGCATCTGGATTGTATAAACTTCCCATTTTGGCTGAAGATTCTTGATGAACTTGAAATTTATCTCCGAATCTGATTTCTGAACTCCATTCTTCCTCAGTTCATTCAGAATAATGTTATACCTATCATAAGCATCCTTCAAAGATTCACCATCCTTGGCCTTAAAACCTTCATAAGCAATGATGCTTTGATTTCTTTTAGTCTTTTGAGACTTGGCCGATCCTAGAAACTGTTTTTCCAACTCATCCCAGATATCTTTCGTCGAATCACGACTGTCAACCCGGTTGAATATGTCGTTTGGAATTGCCATGATCAGAAAGGTCAGTGCATTAACATCTCTTTCAACCAATTTCTTATCATTTTCATTATATTGAATTGGATTTTTGGCAACTTTTCTTTCAGGAATTTTTGGTGTGGTTTTGGTTTTAGGAATCCTTGCTGCGGTGACATGAGGAAAATGGGGTCCTTCCAGAATAGAAGTCATCAAGGATTTATCTTGATTGTTAAGAAAGTTGATCATCCGCTTTCTCCACTGAGAATATTCTTCTGCTTGAAGAACTGGAGGTTTGGACTTCGAACCCATGCTGAACAGATCTCGAGACATGATGTCAGACATAGAAAGATTACTGAAAGATAGCTTGAATACTGAAGATCTCCCAAAAGATTCAGAAAAATTTGACTAGAAGAGTCAAATACAGATTGTCACAAAAACATATTTCTTGAAAAATCACAAGTACAAAACTCGCAGAGAGTAAAACACGCAAGTCACTATTCCTAGACATCTCTCGCAAGACACCTTGTGCGAGAACCAAAAACTCGCAAACCAGTATGAGCGCGAAGTGAGATACGCGCAAACAACAATGTGCGTGAAGAGACTTCTCGCAAGGAACGATATGCGCGAACTGTACTTAGAAAATTTTCGAATCTTAAACTTCTCGCAGAAGAATGCAAACTTGCAATCTAGTAGAAACTCGCAGAAGACTTAGCGAGAACCATACTTAGAAAATTTTCAAGCAAATCAAAACGCGCAAAATGTAAACTCGCAAGCAATGAAACTCGCAAAAGGAACGTGCGCGATCTGGACTTAGAAAATTTCTGGGAAATCAACAACTCGCAAAACAAACAAAAACAATCCTTTGCACGAAGCTGTTTCTCGCAAATAATACTATGCGCGAATCTACAAAACTCGCACAACAAACGTGAACAGTACTTTGCGCGTTCTTCCTTAGCGCAAAGTACAGATCTAGCGAGTTCTTTCCTTGCTTTCTGAAAATTGATCGAAATCACAGAAATCCTGCAAATTGCTTTTACAAACACATTCACAAGGTTCGAAAAGTGATATTGATCACTTTTTGAACTTACAACAATGATCACAAACACGAATTACAGTGCGATTAATCGAAAATACAGACCCTGTGCGTTCATGATACAAAATTTCAAGAAAATCAAAATTACATAAAACAAATGATCAATTCGTGTTTGTGTGTGATTACAAATTGTTTTCTAATTCAAATCGATCACAACTAGATCAAAATTACACACAAATTTCAACAAATCAAGAAAAACTCGATCAAATAGTGAAAATTCAAAAATACGACTGTGTTCTTGAAATTTTCAGTAATTCGATCGAAATCGACAATCTAAACACTCTGAATTCTCTTTGGTGAGGCTCTGATACCAAATGATAATGTCCAATTCAAGATCTAGTATCAATTAACAACAATTCATATCAAGAATGTAGAGAGAGAGTGTAGAGATTCCAAATGTTAAGCGTACAATTACAAAGTTAGAAGATACTCTCAAAGACTTTCTATTAATATTCAGACTTTCTCTCAAAGCATTACAAATTAAACCTCACTACAAAGTTCACTCTTAAACATAAAGTCAACATACATTGATCTAAACCAAAATACAGTAACAGATATTATTATCAATTTTAATATAGGGTCGGTTACGATTCTCAAGGTGCTTAAATAGAATCGATTTCTGCCTAAATCGAGACCGGTGAATTGAGATTATATTCGAGTGAATTTCATGATATCCGGGCAGTATAGGGTCAAAATATCACTTAAGGAAAGTGAGCTCTCACGCGATCTCACATTCTTATCCAAGTTCGATCACTCTCATCTTCTCCCTCTATATTCTGCGACCCGCTCCCCAACAATCTTAAGTGATATTTTGTTCTTCGTGAGAGAGATGGCGAGTGATCAATCGTTGAGAGATATGACGACCAAGTTCACCAAACTTGAAAAGTTCGAAGGCGTCAATTTTCGACGATGGTAGAAGAAGATGCACTTCTTGTTGACCACGTTGAAAGTCGTGTATGTGTTGAGCACTCCGATGCCGGAGGTGATGGAGGACGAGATGTTGGAGATGACTCGGTGTCACGACAAATGGGAGAACAACGACTATATCTGTCGTGTCCACATATTAAACGGTATTGTGACTCCCTCTTTGACATTTATCAAAATGTTAAGTCTACCAAAGAGCTATGGGACTCTCTTGAGTCCAAATACATGGCAGAGGATGCTTCTAGTAAGAAGTTCCTCGTTAATAATTTTAATAATTACAAGATGGTGGACTCAATGCCTATGATGGAGCAATATAATGAGTTCCTACGCATTCTAGGCCAATATGCTCAACATAATATGAAGATGGAGGAATCTATCTCCGTATCGAGCATAATTGATAAATTGCCCCCATCTTGGAAAAATTTCAAACACATGTTGAAACACAAGAAGGAAGAGTTGTCCCTGTTAAAGCACAAATTTATTGGATTCAAGATCATCATTATCTGAAGATGGAAATCTGAAGTCAAAGCTGGAAAAGTCGTCTCAACAAATAGTCTAGGGTCCTTTGTAATAAATAGTCAAAGTTTGTTTATGTATTTACATTATTAGTCCTTTTCAATTAAATAGGTATTAGGTATAAATTAGTTTATTTAGTGTTAATTAGGTTTAAGTGTATATGTGTGTGGTGCGCCGAATACAGAGAGATTGAGAGAGAGGGCGACGACCAAAGAGAAAACAGAGAGAAAGAGATTGATCAAGAAACCATTGTAATCATTCGATTCGTTTGAGAAATCAATACCAGGTTTGCATAATTGTATTGCTTAATTGTTTACTTGATTGAATTGTTAATCACAGGGACACACAACTGGTATCAGAGCCGGACAGATTGAATTGAATTTTTTTTTCGGTTCTGTTTATCTGTCAAGATTCAAAATTTATATTGTGTGATTGTTCATTCAAGTTGTTGGTGTTTAGATTGTGATCGCTTTGCTTATTATTTTTACTGGGTATTGATTTTTTTGAGTATTGCATCGATTCAGATTGTTTATTTGATGATTTATTTGGTATCTGGGTTCGATAGTTCTTCAAACTGTTCATACTGTGTTCTTCAAATTGATTGCTTGAAAGTTGGTTTTGATCATTAATTTGGATTGCATTGTGATTGGTATATGTATAAGAGTAAGAAAATTTGATTTTTACATTTGATTCTAAGTTTTCGATTGGTTTCTGGTTTGATTATCGTGTTCTGGGTCGACAGCATCAAGAACATATCGGTCGATCGCATAATACTGATCGACCGCATAATACCGGTTGATATCCCGGTCGACACATTACCGGTCGACACATTACCGGTCGTTAACTTTCCGGTCGACACTCTATCGGTCCAAGCCAATATCGGTCGAATTATCATACCGGTCCATTTACTTTTCCGGTCAAACATCTTACCGGTCAAGAAGGATACCGGTCAAAGCAATCCACTAGTCGCACAAGACACCGATCAAGTACCTTCTCATGCGCCATCAACGAGTCGCGCAAACCCTCTCTTGCGCCACCCACGTGTCACGCGAAACTCTCTTTTGCGCGACCTGCTTCTCACGCAAACTGACACTTTGCCCCACCTGCGGTTCACGCAAACCTCTTCTTTGGGCGACCCACATCACACGCAAACCTTACTTTGCACCAACTGTTACTCGCGCAAAGCTCCTCTTTGCGCGACCTATCTCTTGCGCGAACTGTCTTTTTGCGCCACTGTCTTAGTTCACTTTTTGCGCCATATTCTCTGATTATTTTATTTGAGAATTATACTGTGCTAGTATTGCACTTAAATTATTTTTGGAAATTTATTTTTCTGAAATTTTTTTAGTGTAGTTTTATCCAACTCTTGATTCTAACGATCTCATCTAGTTGATTGTCTTCATACCAGATAAGTTTGATTACTAATCAATATCAGTAAGAATGTCATCTCGGGAAGCTCTTGCTATCGGAATCGATGTGAAGCCGCCAATACTCTTTAAGGGGGAGTATGAGCAATGGAAGGACAGATTCTTGGATTTCATCGATCAAAATGATTTGGGAGATTACATCAGAAAATCTCTGAAGGAAGGAATCATGACACCTCCAACCAAGGTTCTCACTGTAGCTGGAGAAAATGGTGAAGAAGAAGAGAAAGAGTATAAATTACCGATTGATGAATACTCGGATGAACAGAAGAAGAGACACAAGGGTGACAAGCTGGCAAGATCATTTATTCTCCAAGGCATACCAACTGAAATTTATGTCAAGTTTGACAGCTACAACGCTACCGGTAAGCAAATGTGGGGTCAGTTGGAGAAGATGATGATCGGATCAAAAGTCGGCAACCAACTCAAAGTTTCCAACTGCTTTAACAATTATGAAGAATTCAAAGCCAAAGCTGGAGAATCACTCGAAGCCATTTATGACAGATTTGTCACATTGCTGAACGAGCTCAACAAGAACAAGATCATCAAATCTCAAGTTGAGCTGAATGTGAAATTTCTCAGCAACCTTCAGCCTGAGTGGAAGAGATTCACCAGACAGATGAGGCAACTGAAAGATCTGAACGACATTCCACTTCATGAAGTTTATGAAATCCTCAGACAGAATGAGGAAGAGGTGGAAGAGATCAAGGCTGAGATGAAAAAGGCTGACAATGCAGTTGCTGATCCAGTTGCACTTGTGGTCAAGAAGAAGTCTAAGAAGAAGAAGATGATAGCATCTGAATCAGAAGAGGCTGATAGTGAGGCAAAGTCTGACTCTGACGATTGTGAACAACTGAAGGAAGCCATGCTAATGTTAACCAAGGCTTTCCAAAAGAAGTTTTATAAAAAGCCTAACTCCAACAGTCAGAGGTACTCGTCTGGTCCAAACAACTACAAACACAAGGAGAAAGTTGAAGAAAATAGACCAGAAGAGAAGAAGAAGGATAGAGTCGAAGAGCCCAAGCAGGAAGAACCGACAAAGTGCTACAACTGTGGCAAACTCGGTCACTTTTCCAAGGACTGCCGAAAACCAAAAGTCTGAAACTCCGACTATTACAAGAATAAGATGCTTCTAGCCAAGCAACAAGAGGCTGGAAAAGCATTAATGGCCGAGGATGAATACTGGATCGACCATTCAGACCAAGAATCTGAAGAAGGAGAGAAGGATGAGACAGCACACCTGTGCTTGATGGGTAAGCAGCAGTCAGAAGTTGAAGTTGATTCTGATGATGGAGATAATGAAGAGGTATGTGACTTAACTGAATCTGATTTTCTGAACCAAATGCATGCCTTGATGTCTAAATTCCAAGAATTAGAGTCTAAACTGAAGCGTGAGAAATGTGTCATTAATGAGAAAAATCAATCTATACATAATCTTAGTAATGATATTGTTGAGAAAAATGTATTAATTGAAACTTTGCACAAAAATATAGACACCAGTGCTAAAGAGAAGACTATAATTTATAAAGAGTTATCTGAAACTGTTTCAAAGTATAGAGAATGTGAGTTTAAGTCTAAAGAGCTTTCTAAAATGTACTATTCGACTTCAAAAGAAAAAAAATCTTTAATTGAAAAGGTGAATGCTTTGGAAGAGAAATTATATACTATGGGTCAGTCTGAACAAACCATTCATTTAATCAAACCCAAAGAGGATAAAGAGAATTGGGAACTCGGTTATGAGAACCCACAATGTCTCAAAAAGGGTATATCTGAAGTGCCTGCTATTTATGATTTTGGATTTATGAAACTGGCACCTCAATACCCTGAACTTCAAGTTTTCTGGACTAAACTGTCTGAAGAAGATAAAGCCAAGGAATATGCTAAAAAAAAGAACACAACTAAAGTCCAACTTCCGTTTCATTATGAGAGGTTGAATAATAGTTATAGTTCTGATAAATCAAAATTTCTTTCAAATGGCTATTTTGATATTTATTCTATAAAAGAAATGGAGGCTAAGCCCATTGAAGGAAAGCTTTACGCCCCTCCTCTAGTTTTGGAAAGTAAAATTTCTGAACTCGAGAATAATCTTACAGAAGAAATAATTTTGATGAACTTAGAACAAACTGTATTTTCAACAGTGTTCAAAAATACTAAGTTTTCTAAACTTTCCAAGGCTTTAAAATCTGATGATAGATCTGGTTCTCTTGAAAATGAGCTTAATTTCTTCAACTCTGATGGTGTTCTAAATGATTGTGTTGCTAAGTTTGACTTTACTTCCAAACTTCCTGATCATTCATCTTGTGTTATTAATTCTTTTGGATTACCCAGTGTGTTTGAAAAAGGTGAAACATCAACGAAAGTTTACGAATCAGTTTCTGTGAAATCTAAGAATGCGAAAGGTAAGAAAAGAAAATCTCAGCAGTCACAGTGTTGGGAACTGAAGAAAAGCTTAAGTATGGTTAATACTGCTAGAGATATTCAAGGTTAATACTGCTAAGTATTACTACTGCTAGTAGTTAATACTGCTAGTCAAAGTTAGTGCTGCTTGAACAAAGTTAGTACTGCTTAGCTAGTTAGTACTGCTAGTAGTTAGTGCTGCTTAGTAGTTAATGTTGCTAGAAGAAATTTAATGCTGCTGAAGATTAATACTGCTTATATGATGAAGATTCGCATGAAAGGATATACATGGAAGCTTAGAGATATACATGGAAGATATACTGAAGATATGTTTATTTTTTTTGTAATTATCTTTTTGTTTAGTATATGTATAGAAGATACAGAATAGTTTTAGAAGTGATTAATTCAAAGATTAAGAGAGAAATCAACCTCAAGGCATAGATCCTAATTCTAGAGAAGTAGAATTCGTATTGGTGAGCCTGTTCATCAATATTGAGGTTGAGTGTGTAATCTTGTAACTTCAAAGCATTCAATACAAGTTTACAGTTTGTTCTTCATATTTTCTGTATTAATTTACTGTTTCATTGAATATCAAAGTGTTATTCCGCAAACTTCTTTGATATTGTTTCTGAGAATTAATTCTTGTTAAGAATTCGATCCTGACAAGTGGTATCAAAGCCAAACTCTCTCAGAAACATCTATTCATCATGGAAAATCTTACAGAATCAAGCAGTACTTTGGTCTCTAAGGTCCCAATGCTCAAACCCAGTGAGTTTGACATGTGGAAGATCAGAATCAGACAATATATTCTTCTCACTGACTACTCAATGTGGGATATCATTGAGAATGGTCCTTCTGAAGCTGGAAGGATAGGACCAGATGGGAAAAGACCTCCACCAAAGACAGATGGTGAAAGGAAGATCAGACAGACAGAGATGAAGGCCTTGAGCACTCTGTTCTTGGCCATCCCCAATGAATATCAGCATCAATTTTGCAACAGCACTGATGCTCAGATTCTCTGGAATGCTCTAGAGAAAAGATTTGCTGGAACTAAGAGCATCAAAAGAAATCAAAGAGATGTTCTAAAGCAGCAGTATGAGAACTTTACTTCCTCAAAGAATGAGTCTATGACTCAAACTTTTGATAGGTTCAACAAGCTCATTGGTGAACTGGCTACTGTAGGAGTGAAGATGGATCAAGATGACATCAACAGAAAGTTCCTCAGATCTCTTGGGGATGAATGGACTATGTACACTGTCTCATATAGACAGAGTGACAATCTGGAAGAGAAAGAACTTGATGATCTATACAATGATCTAAGAGTTTTTGAAACTGAGGTAGAGATCAAGAAGAAGCCCACTGGTCATGTCCACAATGCTGCACTTCTTTTAGCATCCACTGATACTACTGCCATCCCTGAAGCAGTTAGTACTGCTAGTGGAGCAAGTTCAGAAAAAGGAACTGAAACAATCTTTGAAGCCTTTTTGTCCAGTCATAGTAACAATTCATTGATTAATGATGATCTGGATCAACTTCACCCTGATGACCTGGAGGAGATGGATATTAAATGGCAGATGGCCATGTTATCCATGAGGGTGAAGAAGTTCATTAAAAGAACAGGAAGGAATAACTTCTCTCAAAGAAGAGAAGATGGAGCTGGTTTTGACAAGACCAAGGTGGAATGTTATAAGTGTCACATGAAAGGACACTTTGCTAGAGAATGCAGGAGTGCTGTTCCAAACAACAACCACCAACAAGCTCAGAATGGAGGCTACACTCAGAACAAGAATCCTGCTCAAGCCCTTGTTTCTCAACAAGGAATGGGATTTGACTGGAGTGATCAAGCTGAGGAAGCCATTCAGAATCAAGCTCTTATGGCAGAAGTGTCTGATCTCCCCTCTGAGGTAATTTCTAATCTTTGTACTAAATCTTGCATTGACACTGTCAAAAGATACAGGGATCACAATCAAAGTATATGTGATGACCTCAAAAGATTAGAAAAGGATAGAAGAGATTATGTGTTAATAGTAGAGAGATTTGAAGAGCAAATCAAAGGCTTTCAAGCAAATGAACTTCAACACTCTTATGACACTAACTATTGGAAGTGGGAAAAGAATGAGTTAGAGACCAAACTATCTAAATCCTTAGAAGAGAGTGATAGGCTGAAGGAGGAACTGTCTAAAGTTAAGCTTGACATAGAAAAGTTTTCATATGCTTCAAAAGCAATGGATTCTCTTCTAAAGGCTCACATTCATGATAAGATGAAGCCTGGTATTGGATACAACAGTACACCTCCTCCTTAAAACAACAATTATATCTCTCCTACTTCAGACTTGTTAGAAACCAAGGAGAAAAAGGACTTATCTGAGAAAGCCTTTAAGATAGATCCTTTGGATGAAGTAGTAATTAAGGATTTAACTGAGAAAGAAGTCAGTGAGAATAGAGATAATGATGTGAGTAAAGAGATCCCATTAGAAAACAACATTATCACCAATGAGGGATGTGGGAAAATCTGGATCAAGTCCAAGGAGATAGAGAAGAACAAAGGAAAAGATAACAAGGTTCATTACAAACAAACCACGGTTGTGAATCCTGGATCTTGTAAACAGTGTGATTGTAGTAAAGCCAAGAGCCTAAATTCTGGTTTAAAAAGAGGAAATCAAAGAAACTGGAATAATCAATGGGCTCAGAAGCAAGGAGTTGATCTGAGTAAAATCAATAGACCAAAACCTTGCTTCATATGTGGCAAGTTAAATCATTTGGCTAAATATTGCTTCTTTAACCCTATTAATCAACAGATGACCTTTCAAAGATTTGTACAAAAACCTGTTGGTTATAGGATGTTGGGAACTGAAGATTCTACTAAGTGTGGTTACTACTGCTAGTACAAGAGTGGTTACTACTGCCAGAAGACTTTGAAGATTAATACTGCTGAGTATTACTACTGCTAGTAGAATTACTACTGCTAGTCAAAGTTAGTGCTGCTTGAACAAAGTTAGTACTGCTAGTAGTTAGTACTGCTTACAGTTAATGCTGCTGGAAGAAGTTAATGCTGCTAAGCTAGTTAGTGCTGCTAAAGAGATCCGGATGGAATGTATGACAGCTGGATATTCTGAAGATATACTGAAGATATACATAGAAGATATACATGGAAGATATACTGAAGATTTGTTTATTCTTTGTAATTATCTTTTGATCAGTATATGTATAGAATGTATAGAATAGATTGAATAGGTTTTTCAATTTTAATTTTTCATTCTAAGTGATAGAGAAAAATCAACCTCAAGAGAGAGATCCTAATTCTAGAGAAGTAGAATTCGTATTGGTGAGCCTGTTCATCAATATTGAGGTTGAGTGTGTAATCTTGTAGCTTCAAGCTTTTAATACAAGTTTACAATTTGATAATCATATACTGTTTTTGATTACTGTTTTATTAAATATCAAAGTGTTATTCCGCAACTTCTTTGATACTGGTTTCTGAGAATTAATTCTTGTTAAGAATTCGATCCTGACATAGGAAGGCTGGAAAGAAACATGGTGAAAAGAAAGGCCCCATGAAGAAAAAGATTTTAAAAGAAAGTATTAAAATGTGGGTGCCCAAAAGTACTAAAACTGTTAGTACTGCTGACAGGGTTAGTGCTGCTGGAAGTATTACTGCTGCTACCTGTGTTAGTACTGCTGAAAACATTAATGCTGCTAATACAGTTAGTACCTCTTCAAAGGTTAATACTGCCAACACAGTTACTGCTGCTAACCCAGTTACTACTGCTAACAAGGTTAGTACTGCTAAGCATGCAAGTGCTGCTAAGGCAGTGAGTACCTCTAAAACCAATATTGTTTCTAGCACAAATGTTTCCAAGCCTATTATTGTGACAAAGTACTCCAAGAATGAGGAGTTAAAATTCAAAAATCTTGTCAAGAAAGAATGCAAGTATTTTGATGAGAAAGGGGTGCCCAAGACCACTTTGGCTTGGGTTCCTATTTCATACTAACTGATCTATCTTATGTGCAGGGCAACCAACAGCTCAAGGGAAGGAGCATATGGCATGTGGATAGTGGTTGCTCTAGGCACATGACAGGCAACATGTCATGCCTTCACGATTTCAAGCATATCAATGGAGGACATGTTGCATTTGGAGATAATCTTACTGGTGGTAAGATAAGTGGAAAAGGTAATGTCACCAAAGGTAAGATGACATTTGAGGATGTCTACTATGTTGATCAATTGAAGTACAATCTGTTAAGTGTATCACAAGTTTGTGACAAACAACATAGTATATTATTTACAAATACTGAGTGTATGATCCTTGCTCCAGGGTTCCAGGTAGTTGATGAAAGCATGATACTACTTAGAACTCCAAGAAAGGACAATGTTTACTGTCTAGATATGGATAATGTTGATAGTGATTCATCTCTAAATTGTCTTGTTTCAAAAGCTTCTGTAGATGAATCCTCTCTTTGGCACAGAAGGATGTGTCACATGAATTTTAAGACTATGAACAAACTTGTTAAAAACAACCTTGTAAGAGGTTTACCATCTAAAGTCTTTTCATGTGATGATCATTGTGTTGCTTGTCTTAAAGGCAAACAGCATAAAACTTCTCATAAGACCAAAGAGATAAATTCAATTTCTTCTTGTATCCAGTTATTGCACATGGATCTGTTTGGTCCTACAAATGTTATGAGTATAGGCAAGAAATCTTACTGCTTGGTTATTGTTGATGATTACTCTAGATTTACCTGGGTATATTTTCTAAGGACTAAGGATGAGACAAGTGGACTGATCAAATCCTTTATCCTAAGAATTGAAAACCAAACTAATCAAAAAGTAAAAGTCATTAGATCAGATAATGGGACTGAATTCAAAAATCTGGATCTAAACACCTTTTGTGAAGAAAAAGGCATTGAGAGACAGTATAGTGCTCCTAGGACTCCTCAACAGAATGGTGTTGCTGAAAGGAGAAATATGACACTAATAGAGGCTGCTAGATCTCTGTTGGCTGATTCAAAACTGCCAATTACCTTCTGGGCTGAAGCAGTTAATACTGCCTGTTATGTCCAAAACAGAGTTCTAGTAGTTAAGCCTAAGAACAAGACACCTTATGAGCTTTTAAATAAAAGAAAACCTCTCATTGGATTTTTCAAACCTTTTGGGTGTCCTTGTACAATTCTCAATACCAAATCTCACTTAGGTAAGTTTGATAGCAAAGCAGATGATGGATTTCTTGTTGGGTATTCATCTCAGAGTAAGGCATACAAAGTTTTTAACACATCTTCTAGAATAATTGAAGAAAGTGACAATGTCAAATGCAATGAGAATACACCAAATCCTATTGGGTCTGGTCCTCAGTGGCTATTTGACATTGATTCACTAACTAACTCCTTTGGTTTCAGTAGTAATGATTATGCAGGTTCAGAATGTGGAGGATCAGGGACTATACAGGTTCAAGAAAGTATATCTAAATCAGTGATCTTTCCCATACCCACAGTGAATTCCTTTGAAGACTGTGAAAAGGAACCATCTACTGGACCAAGTCAGAGTGAAGAAGTAAGTAGAAATGAGGAGACTCAAGAAGATAAAGAATCAGAAGTAGCTGCTGAAAACACTTCAGTTGAGTTGAATGACTCTAATCTAGAGGCTGGACTTAATGAAGAACCTATTCATAACACCAGAGTTCAAAAGAATCATCCTCCACAGCTGGTAATAGGAGATATATCCTCTCCTATGATGACTAGACACCAAAGCAGGCTTCAAGAAATGCAAGATAAACAACATACAGTGCTTTCTTGTTTTCTATCCCAGCTTGAGCCTAAAAAGGCACATGAAGCTATGAAAGAATCCAGTTGGATAGAAGCAATGCAAGAAGAACTGTTGCAGTTCAAACTACAAGATGTATGGGATCTAGTAGACCTTCCTAAAGGTCACAGAGCAATTGGCACAAAGTGGATTTTTAGGAACAAGAGAGATGAAAGAGGTATTGTCATAAGGAACAAAGCAAGACTGGTGGCTCAAGGGTATACTCAAGAAGAGGGTATAGATTATGAAGAAGTTTTTGCACCTGTGGCTAGGATAGAAGCAATCAGATTATTCCTAGCCTATGCTTCTTACATGAACTTCAAAGTCTATCAAATGGATGTAAAAAGTGCTTTTCTCTATGGCTCAATTGAAGAAGAGGTATATGTCTGTCAACCACCAGGGTTTGAAAACCCAAGCTATCCAGACAGGGTATACAAATTGAAGAAAGCTCTTTATAACCGATCACCACGGGTAAGCCAAAGAAGAAGCATTCTTCTGATTCTCACCATTCTAACTCTAAAGTTTCAAATGTTTCAGATATGAGAAAGCAAAGGCTTGGAGTTAAGTCAGCATGGATACCGAAACAGAAGATAGACGAGAAAGCTAAATCTAGTTCTAGTTTTAATTTGAATAAAAAGACTTCTAGTAAAGATGAATTGATTGTGAATGTTGCTACTTTTAAATCAAATCTTGTTGATTCTCGCAAGAATTATTCCATAAAGCAATTATTCCAGTTAGCTCCTTCTAATAAAAAGTTTTCAAATTTTGGTGGATATGATTATGCTTCTCGTAAATATTCTGATGTTTGGTATGGTTCATATAATGTTTCATCTTATTGTTATCATTCTTCTTATCATGCTTATGGTTTTCAAAGACAAAGCGGGCCCAAATTTAAACGGGTGCCAAAATCAAGTACTGACACTGGAGGTCCCATTTTTAAATGGGTACCTAAACCTCTTATTTCCTTATTTGTTGTGTGCAGACCCATCATATGTGGTACTTGGATAGCGGGTGTTCCAAGCATATGACCGGGCAGAAGAGTATGTTGTCTAATTATACAGACAAATACTGCGGCACAGTTCGTTTTGGAAATGATCAGTTTTCATCAATTCTGGGATATGGTGATGTTGTACACGATAATGTTACGATAAAGAAGGTGAGCTTCGTTGAAGGCTTAGGACACAACCTATTCAGTATTGTCTAGTTTTGCGACAAAGACTTAGAGGTGAATTTCAAGGCCAAGACATGTTCAGTACGCACTGAAGACGTGAAAGAACTCTTGGTCGGTACTTGTTAATGTATTATTGTATCCATGATTTAATAGGAAAAGTCAAGTCAAGATAAGTCAACAAAGTAAAAGTGTGTTTAGTCAATATAAGGTTACTTAGTCATTAAGCTTGTTGTTTTAGTCCTTGGTATAAATACCATGTTGCTTTACAAATCATGTAACAAGAACATTCACTGTCATATCAATATCAGATTACTCTCTCTCTCTCTACACTCTCTCTCTAGAAATTCATATTGTCAATATCTTGATTGATTGTTTGATTGCTTGATTAAATAGGACAATATCAATTGGTATCAGAGCAGACCAAACAAATTCAGAAAGATTCCATCACCAAATCAGATTCAAATTCTTGAAAAAATCAAGAAAATAGTCGTTTCTTGAAAAAGTCACTGTTTGATCAATTTTTCATTGAATTGTTGAAATTTGTGTGTATAATTGGTTCATTTGGATTCGATTTATGTTTGTAAACACTTTGTATTCACACACAAACATGAATTGATCATTTGTTTGATGTAATTTTCGATTTTCTTGAATTTTCTGTTTCACGAACTCAGAGTCTGTATATCGATTAATGCACTGTATTTTGAGATTTTTAGCTAGTTTGAATTGATAGAAAAGTGTTCTAATATGTATTTCGATCATATTTGTACAATTTGTAGAATCAATTTGCAGGTTTAAAGCATTTTGGATCAATTTCGTGAACTGAACTGTCAAAACGCGCAAGATCTTCAAAACACGCAAGTTCATCGAAGAACGTGCAAGCTTCATCAAGTGAAGAACGCGCAAGTGACTGAAGAACGCACAAGCAAAGTCTACGAGTTCATCATCAAACGCGCAAGTCAAAGGATTTGATATTTTGGCTAAAACGCGCTAACTGAAGCGAGCGAGTTCTACAAACGCGCAAGGCGAAGCGTGCGAGTTTGGTTGAAACGCACTAAGAGACGTGTGAGTTTGATCGAAACGCGCTAAGAGGCTTGCGAGTTTGAAATTTGTGAAATTTTTCTAAGTGTTAAAACGCGCTAACAACAGTGTTCTGCGAGTTGTTTGATCTGCGAGTTTGTTCGAAACAGTGATTAGCGAGTTCTGTGGTGAACAGGTGTTTGCGAGTTTCATTGTCATGCGAGTTTGAGCAAAACGCGCTACTAATATCCTGCGAGTTCTAGAAACACGCACGTTACCATCTGCGAGTTCATCAGTGAATAGTGACTAGCGTGTTTAGTGGTCTGCGAGTTCAGTGACCTGCGAGTTTCAAGACTTCGTTTTTTTTTCTTCTGAAAATTAAAATTTTGTTTGATCCAAGTTTGACTTTTTAGTCAACATTTCTGATTTGTTTGGGAACGATCATTTCACATCAATCTAATCTGACAAGATGCCTATTACAGACGAGAGAGGAAATACTATCTTATCTGCAAGAGATATGGCTATGTTGTACATGCCAGAAATACCAAATATGGAAGCTGAATTAGACAAGCTGAAAAATTAGAATTCAAAGCTTCTCAATAAAATTCAGGAGTTCAAATCTAAATTGTCAAATTCTGATAAAACTCCTGATTGTATAAAATGTACTAATCTTGATAAATCTGATTTTGCAGGTGCCATAAAGGAAAGAGAGAAAGAGATTAAAGATAAAGAGAATCAAATTGAAATGAAAGAAAAAATCATAGGGGTTAAAGAGAAGATTATTATGCAAAAAGAGAGAAAGATAAATAATATTCAAAGCCAACTGAAGATGACTGAACATAAGTCATCTGAGCTGAAAGATGAATCAGTCAAGCTTCAAAACAAGTTAAAGGCTTTTGAAGATCAGATATCTACTTTGGAGAAGAAAATTGCTAAACTGCAAACAAGTCTCCAAGCTGAAAAAGAAAAATCAAATGTGAAGACATCTTCAACTCAACAGTCATCTGAGATTTCCAAGAAAACTTTACAAGAGAAGAAGGATCTTGAGCTTAGATGCATAAAACTTTCCAAGCAAGTGTCTGATTTTGAAAAGATAATCATTACTGAAAGAGACACATTTGCTAAGGAAAGAAAAGTTCTTGAAGATAAAAACACTGAATTTCCCAAACAGATCTTAGTTTTACAAGACTTATTAGAAAAAGAAAGACAAATTTTTAAAGAAAAGAAAAAGTCTTTTGAATCTGAAAAGAAAAATTCTGAAAAGAGAAATGTTGGGATCTTCAATGAAATTTCTGATAAATCCAAGAACTTACAAAAAGATTTTGAGCAAGAACGTTCATATTTTGAAACTGAAATATCCAAGCTCATGTCCAAAATATCTGTTCTATCATCAGATATTCTTAAAGAACAGAAGGCCAAATCTGATTTGAAACAAAAGTTTGACACACTTTCAGATGAAATAAAACATTTTGACTAAAAAGATAAATGACTTAGAAGCTGCAAACATTGAGTTGTCTGAAAAAGTAACAGCTGATGTGACTAGCCAATCACCTGTTGATCATTCAACAGAATCAATATGTTCTTTCAAAACAGCTTCAAGTTCTATTCATGAGAAAAATGTTTTGAAAAAGAAAAGTGTCAAATCACAAACTGTCAAATCAAATCAGATTAGACCATCAAATCTATTTTATGACAAATTTGTTGATGGTTCAGCGAGCTTTTATGTAAAATCTCTTGGAAAGAATTCTAAGAAAAATCAGATGGTCTGGAGAGTTAAAGATTCTTCTGAAGAGAAAAAGAAGAAGGACAAAGCATTCAATTCCACAACCAATGCCAAAAAGAACAGTGCGCATAAAGGTAAATCTTTTGGTAATCCTGATATGTTTTACTCTACTAATCATTTGATCAGGATTGCTTAGAAGAAAATCTGCTGTTCTTACTGTGGAGCACATGACTTTGTAAGTAAAAATTTTGTTAATTACTGGTATGGTTCATATAATGTAACCCCCACAAGAACTGCAACTAACACTTCAGGACCCAAATACCAGTGCGTACCAAAAGCTAAAACTGTTTTGCAGGCACCCAAAGTTTAAGGGGGGAGCATGATGTTTGACTTCTAGACAAATCAGTCTAGGACTCGTTCTTCAAAGTATAAAAGAACAATGGCTTTTGAACAAAATAGTTCAAAACCCGGACTTAAGTGTCAAGATTGTGGATTCTGATTACAAAAGATTAGGACCCGTTCTTTAATGTTCAGGCATGGATATTTTGTAAATATCCAGGGGGAGCATAAAAGAAAACAATTCATGATATACTGATTTGAGGGGGAGCTTAAAGGTAAATATTTTCTGATCTTAGATCTCTGATTGTTTGAAAGAAGAACAACTTTCAAGCATGAAAAACGCTTTCTTAAATGTTCAAATCACTTCTCTATTCTCAAAAGATTTCATGAATTTGGAAGTGTGACTTTTAAATGTTTTTCATATTTGAGCTTTCATGTTTAACTGACCGTGTGTTTCCAAAGATCAATACTCGCGTATTATCTTTTCTATATACTTCAAGTATTCATACACATCGGTTCAGTACTTCATTTGAATCTGTTATTACCATGTCTCATAACGAAGAAATTTTTCGATGGTAATACTCCCGGTTGCTTTCAAATGTTGTTGAGCATCAATCATCATTTCTAATTTGTGCTTTCATTGTTAAATTGTTTATATTCGTTCATATAAACAAACCATTAATTTCTTTGATACCCTAACCATTTTATTTGATCTGATTGATACATTGTCAGATTATCAAAACAATTCTCTTGATTTCATTTCATTCATTCAATATCCTTGTTTTGAGAGATCTTCATTGTTCAAATGCTCAAATCTCATTCATATTTTTAATAAGCATACATTTTGACAATGTTATATGTGCTTAACTGTTCAGTTAAACTGTTGAGCAACTATTCTTTATAGGCCTTACATGGGATTCGTGTGTGAGCTTAAACAGAACTTCCATGGATTCACGTAAACCTGTGTTTCCTACCCAGGAAGTAATCCTAGAGTGATTGAGGGGTGAGGGGTCAAAATCAAAGAGTGGGGGAGATAACTCATCTGGTTGAGTTTTTCTCATTGTATTGAGCGGAAAAATGTAAATGAGAGTTTGGTTAGAAGTGAGCATAATGTTAAAAAGAAAGAGGGTGTGAGAACAGAGTTAAAATAATATCAAAACTCTGCACCAACCACTTTCTGAGCCGGGCATCCACATCTTCTGATTGGTTCACATTCTTTGGTGACCATCATTGAAAAAGGAAGTGAGCCCATGCCAACTCTTGTAATTACCCCACCAGCCACTCATTTCTTTCCCGACAAAGAAATGTTTCAATTTTTCTTGGGCACGCAACACATCTGCTATCTGGTCTTCACTCGGAAGATTTAGATATTGAAAAAGAAGGAAGTTTGCCCCACCTTCGCACCTCTTTCATGCACATTGAGTCCATGTAATACTTGTTGTTGTCTCAACAGTTTACACAATTTGAGCCTTATGAAACACAATCATTGTGCTAAATTCTTTCATACACAAGCACGAGCACACAGAAAATTTGTTTTTCTGTCAGAACATTCATAGATAAACCTTGTGTTTTTTCAATGATTGAATGGAAGTCCTGGGGAGTCATCATCAAACCAGCTCCTTATATTGTACATTCGTTGTACACAGTAACTCCGTGTTACTGACTGGCACTCCTAACTGTTTCATTTGTTGAATCAGGGTTACCAAGTTCATCATATCTGAATTTGAAAAGATTCAGGTATATACAGTTCATGATTCAGTTCAGATCAAAAGGAGGAGAATGTATTTTCAAGGGGGAGAATCAAAGATTATGTTGAAATTGAAGATGTTTTGATGATTATGACGCTCACAATCATCAAAAAGGGGGAGACATCTACAAATATCAATTTCAAAGTCTGAAAGTTGGAGAAATTTCTGAAAGATTCAAATTTCAAAGCTGATTTGAAGAAAAGAGACTTTCTAAAGATAGTTCTGAAGATTCGTGAAAGTTCGTTTTTCTGAAGAATGATCAGAGATTAATGAGATGAAGATACAAAGTTGAAAGATCCCTCGAAGTTTTTCAAAGATGAAGTTTTCAAAGAAGTTAAAGAATTTCAAAGTTCAAATGATTCAAGACTTCAAATGATTCGTTTGTTTCAAGATTGGTTGACTTTTCAAAGCTGCAAAGTGTTAACGATTTTTCAAGATTCTTCAACAACTTCAGAAAGAGCTTCAAAGTTCAAGACTGTAAAAGACAAAAGATTGAAGAATCAAGTGCTGAAGACGGTTGTCAAATTTTTGTTAAATCTTGAATACAAAGGGGGAGATTGTTAATGTATTATTGTATCCAAGATTTAATAGGAAAAGTCAAGTCAAGATAAGTCAACAAAGTCAAAGTGTGTTTAATCAATATAAGGTAACTTAGTCATTAAGCTTGTTGTTTTAGTCCTTGGTATAAATACCATGTTGCTTTATAAATCTTGTAACAAGAACATTCACTGTCATATCAATATCAGATTACTCTCTCTCTCTACACTCTCTCTCTATAACTTTATATTGTCAATATCTTGATTAATTGTTTGATTGCTTGATTAAATACGACAATATCAGTAATCGCAAGTCAAACCTCTACACCATCAATTTGTCAAAGGTCCAGGCTGACAATCAGGTATGTCTATTATCAAAGGCCTCAATGCAATAAAGCTGGTTATGGCAACGACGACTCTCTCACCTCAACTTTCGGTACATCAACAAACTGGTCAGTGGAAAGCTAGTGAAAGGACTTCCAGAGCTGAAGTATGAAAGAGAACACTTGTGTGCAGCGTGTGAAAAAGGAAAAATGAAGAGATCCCCACACAAACCAAAGCCTGAACCAAGTACCAACTCTCCATTAGAGTTGTTGCATATGGATTTATGTGGTCCTATGCGAACGCAAAGCTTAGGCGGAAAGAAGTACGTGCTAGTTATTGTGGACGACTACACGCGACACACTTGGGTCAAGTTTCTACGGTCTAAAGATGAGACGCCCGAAATTCTCATAACATTTCTGAAGACGACCCAAGTCAATCTGCAGAAACAAGTCAAGATTCTAAGAACTGACAACGGCACAGAGTTCAAGAACAAAATAGTTGAAGAATATCTCGAATCAGTCGGGATTTCACATCAATACTCTGCTGCACGTACGCCTCAACAGGATGTAGTCGTCGAAAGGCGAAATCGTACACTTGTCGAGGTCGCTCGAACTATGCTCAGCCAATCTGCATTACCTCTATTTTTGTGGGCTGAAGCTATATCGACTGCATGTCACACTCAGAATCGCTCCATGATACACCGCAGATTTCAGAAGACTCTGTATGCGTTGATCAACAACCGAACACCAACCATTAAATATTTTCATGTTTTTGGTTGTAAGTGCTATGTTCTAAACGACAGAGAGAATCTGAACAAGTTCAGTGCTAAGGCGGATGAGGGCATCTTCGTTGGTTATTCCTCTACATCTACTTCATATCGTGTTTACTTGAAGAAGTTGAAGACTGTGATCGAGAGCGTCAACGTTACATTCGATGAGGAAATGGCTTCTGAGCATGTCAGTTCAGAACCCGTAATTACCGGAGTACTAGCTTCTGGACCTACCAGTCCAGGACCTGCACCTCAAGAGAACAAATCAGATGGCGCTTCATCGTCTACTTCTAAATTATCTGATTTGGATTTACTATTTGAACTGTTTTATGATGAATTTCTTGGATCGAATGTGCCTAAATCTGTTGCGGTTGACAGGATGGAAGACTCTATGATTACACATCCAACCACTTCCGATATCTCTACTGAATCCAATTCCCCGATTCGACAAGAAGTTCCAGTTCATATGCCTACTCCGACAGTTGAAGTTGTGACCAACACCGACGAGACAGAAGTAGCTGACTCAGTAGGATGTACTGTAAGGACTGATCAACAGACTGATCAAGTTGTACCTATTGCAACTTCTGCAACTAATACTTCAACTAAAACCCCCATACATTCTGAACCATCTGAAGGAGATAACAGTGGATTCCTAGATGATGAAAATGATCAATCTACATCTAATCCACTCCCTCATGAACATAAGTGGACCAAAGAGCACCCGATACATCAAATCATTGGAGATCCTTCTAAACCGGTGCAAATTAGGTCTGCAACATCAAATCTATGTATGCATGAATCCTTTCTGAGCAAGATCGAGCCTACTCGCGTATCTGAGGCCCTTGACGATTCAGATTGGGTAACTGCGATGCAGGATGAGCTGAATCAGTTTGAAGCACTTAAAGTGTAGAGACTCGTACCCAAACCTCAAGGTAAAACCATCATTGGTACGAAATGGGTGTTTAAAAACAAGAAAGATGAAGATGGTACTCTTATCCGTAACAAAGCACGACTTGTTGCCAAAGGGTATAGGCAAGAGGAAGGGATAGACTATGATGAGACTTTTGCTCCAGTGGCGCGTATAGAGGCAATTCGTATGTTCTTAGCCTACACAGCCCATAAGAACTTCACCGTTTATCAAATGGACGTGAAGACAACTTTTCTGAATGGAGTACTCAAGAAGGAAGTCTACGTCTCGCATCCAGAAGGGTTTGTAAATCCAGATAAGCCTAATCATGTTTACATCTTGGATAAAGCTCTTTATGGACTGAAACAAGCTCCTCGCACCTGGTATGATATCCTATCTTAGTTCTTGGTCAAGTCAGGTTTTACAAAAGGTACGGTCGATACCACTCTTTTCATCAAAAAGGATAAAGGCGATATCATTCTTATTCAAATATATGTGGATGGTATTATTTTTGGTTCTATAAATCCTAAGTACTGTAAGAATTTTGCAAACCTCATGGTGTCACGTTTTCAGATGAGCATGATGGGAGAGATGAATTTCTTTCTCGGATTGCAAGTCAAACAATTTTCAACGTGGATTTTTATCAATCAATCTAAATACATTCTTGATATTCTTCGAAAGTTCAAAATGGAAAATTGTAAACCGATTGGTACCCCGATGGCACCTGGTACTAAGATTGGCACCGATCTTTCGGGAAAGGCTGTTGATGTTAGGACTTATAAAGGGATGATAGGTTCTTTAATGTATCTTACTTCTAGTAGGATGGATATAATGTTTTCTACATGTTTATATGCTAAATATCAGGCCAATCCTAAAGAATCCCATTTGTCTGCTGTTAAGCGGATTTTCAGGTATCTGAAGGGGACTGCAGATCTTGGTCTGTGGTATCCTAAAGATACAAGCTTTGAACTAACAACTTATTCAGACGCAGATCATGCTGGTTGCATGTTAGACAAGAAGAGCACCTCGGGTCATATACAATTTCTCGGAGATAAACTCGTCAGTTGGGCATCGAAGAAGCAATTATGTGTCTCCACATCAACGGCCGAAGCAGAATATGTAGCTGCTGCTAGCTACTGTTCTCAGGTCTTGTGGATGAGAACACAACTGCGAGACTATGGGTTTCATTTCAATAAAATTCCGATCTATTGTGATTCGAAGAGCGTTATCGCGATTTCAGCTAATCCTGTTCAGCATACTAAGACCAGACACATAGATGTCAGGTATCACTTTATAAAAGATAATGTAGAAAAAGGAACAATTGAACTTTACTTTGTAAAAATTTATTATCAGCTTGCATATTTGTTTACCAAACCCTTAGACGAAAAGAGATTCAATTTTCTTGTCTCTAGGCTTGGTATGCTAAATCTTAAGACCTAATCGGTGGTTACCTATTAAAGTTTCTTATTGTTTCTTTTTATCATTTCTTTATTATTAATTCCGCAAGATATCTGCTCTTTAATAGTTTGTTCATGATCTCAGGGGGAGTGTGAGATGTACCTCATAGATGGTCAATGATATTTTGAGGGGGAGCATTTTTAAATGCATTGTGTTTATTGATAACTTGTTAGTGATGCATGATTTTAGGGGGAGCGTACAAGTAATGAGTATGGCTATGACTTCTGATTATCTTTGATCAGAACTCGTACTTTAATCGTTTTACTGCTTTATGTCATTTCAATTTCAGTGAATAAAGTTACTTTGACTAGACCTTTAGACTTTTACAGATTGAGAGATACTTAAAAGATCATATCTTTATGACTTTAAGCTTGACTTCGTGAGATGTAACACTGCACTCAAAAGATATAATTCCTTATCTTCATCTCATTTATGGTTGAAAGAAGGACAACTTTCAATCATAAGAAAACATGTTCTTAAATGTTCAAACCACTTCCCGATTCTCAAACAAATTTCTTGAATTGGAAGTGTGATTTTAAATGTTTTCTGCTTTATCTATGCACTTTAACTGATCAAGTTAAATCATCTGAGCATCATATGCTTCATAGGAAAACATGGGATCACTGTGTTAGGACTTAAATGAAACTTCTATGGAATCACTTTAACCAGTGATTTCTACCCAAGAAGTTAACCCATAGTGATGTAGTGTGAGGATTCAAAGAAATGAGTGTGGGATGTGTGATGAGAAAAATTGTAAAAGAGAGTTTGGTTAGCTGTGAGCTTAATGATCAAAAGAAAGAGGGTAAGAGATCAGAGTAAAAAATATTAAACTCTGTACCAACTAATTTCTGAGTCGGGCAGCCACATTACTAATGTTTCACAACTTCTTCGTGAACATTATTGAAACAGGCAAATAGCTCATGCCAACTCTTGCCATTACCCCACCTACCACTCATTTTCTTCTCAACAAGAAAATGTTTCATTTTCAAAGGGGACGCAGCGCATATGCTATCTGATTTTTATTTGGAAAATCTGGATATTGAAAAGAAGGAAGTTTGCCCCACCTTCGCACTTCACTCATGCACATTGAGTTTGTGTTTAACTACTTGTCTCAGTGGTTTACACTTTTTGAGCCTTATAAGCAATCATCTTATGCTTAATTTATTCTATCACTTGCACGAACACACAAAGAATTTGTTTCTTTGTCATAACGTTCATAGAAATTGCCTTTGTGGTGTTTCGATGATTGAATGAAAGCCCTGGGGGAGTGAACATCATAAAAGCTCCTTTATATTGTGTATTTGTTACACACAGTGACTTTGTGTTACTGACAGGCAATTTTAACTGGTTCATTTGTTTATTCAGGTGTTACCTTTCCATTTTGTCTGGATTTGCAAAGATCTGGATGCACATCTTTATGAATTGACGGATAATCAGTGGTTCTGTTTGCAAGATCAGTGGTGGAAGACATTTCTTGAAGATAAGTTTTGATGAACTCTTTGCTCTTTTCATCAAAAAGGGGGAGAAGCGTCAACCAAGAAATGAAGAGAACACAAGTTTTTGAAAGATTGAAAGATTTTCTGAAGATATGCTGAATTGAAGAAATTTTATTTGAAGATGATTTGCTAAAGCATTCCGAGCTAAAACTGGAGATAATTTCTTTCCAAGAGATTTGATTATCATCGATTGGGGAAGATTGCTACTTTCTCAATTGCTAAAGAGAAGGATTGAATTGCTAAATCTTTTTAGTAATGATGTTGATCCAAAGGGGGAGATTGTTAAAGCAAGTTTTATTGGATTCAAGATCATCATTATCTGAAGATGGAAATCTGAAGTCAAAGCTGGAAAATTCGTCTCAACAAATAGTCTAGGGTCATTTGTAATAAATAGTCAAAGTTTGTTTATGTATTTACATTATTAGTCCTTTTCAATTAAATAGGTATTAGGTATAAATTAGTTTATTTAGTGTTAATTAGGTTTAAGTGTATATGTGTGTGGTGCGCCGAATACAGAGAGATTGAGAGAGAGGGCGACGACCAGAGAGAAAACAGAGAGAAAGAGATTGATCAAGAAACCATTGTAATCATTCGATTCGTTTGAGAAATCAATACCAGGTTTGCATAATCGTATTGCTTAATTGTTTACTTGATTGAATTGTTAATCACAGGGACACACAGTCCCTTGTACAACTCGGTAGTCACTTGCGCATAGAGGAATCTCTTCGGGTGCAAGTGGCTGAGAAACCTAAGATAAAAGAGGTTTCTTCCTCTTCGGTGAACATGATGGAGGAGGGAAAATCCAACAATTTGAAGGGAAAACGCAAGTTCAATGAAGCCAAGAAAGGGCCCAACAAAAAGGTTAAATTAACCTGTTGGACCTGTGGTATGACCGGTCATCTCAAGCGGGATTGTCGGGTTGTCAAGAATAAGAGTGGAGCAGGTACAAGTGGTGATAGGCAAGGATCCAAGGATCAAAACCCATGGCAAGGTCAGTTTCTTGACTTTGGTTTTAATTCGAATTTGAATTATGTACCACTAATATCCGAATCATTTTACGTGCAGGATGATGACGATGTTTGGTGGATTGACTCGGGTGCCTCGAGTTATGTGTACAATGATCGACGTTGGTTCACCTCTTTGGAACCGGTTGAAGAGCGATATGTGCTACACATTGGGAACGAGTCAAGTGCTCCCATTCTTGGACGCGACTTAGTTAGGCTAGAGTTTAGTTCTAGCAAAATAATTGAACTTTTAGACGTTTTGTTTGTACCGCATATTCGAAAGAATTTGGTTTCCGGTAGTCTCTTGAAGAAGTTAGGATATAGGCAAGTGTTTGAGTCCAACAAGTTTATCTTGTCAAAAGGTGGCTCTTTTGTAGGATTTGGCTATTTGTATAATAATATGCTTATGTTGAGTTTGAATAAAAAAAAGTTTGTTTCAAATTCTGTTTATGTTGCAAATGAAAATTGTGTTGATTCTTGTTTATGGCATGCAAGACTTGGTTATCTAAATTTTAGAAGAATGGTTGAAATGTCAAAAGACGGTCTTATTCCAGCCTTTGACATTAAAACCGAAAAATGTAAAACTTGCATGTTAACAAATATCACTAGACAACCTTTTCCTAATGTGAAAAGGGATTTGTCGGTGCTTGAATTAATTCATAGTGATCTTTGTGATTTGTATTCAACTCCGTCTTTGGGTAATAAAAAGTATGTTGTTACTTTTATTGACGACGCTTCACGTTTTTGCTATGTATTTTTGTTACACTCAAAAGATTAAGCGTTGGACAAATTTAAAATTTATAAAACGGAGGTTGAATTGCAAATGAATTGTTTTGTAAAATGTTTACGCACCACTCGTGGTAGGGAATATTACGACCCCATGTTTTTCCAATCCGTAGGAATTATTCATGAGACTACGACGCCTTATACACCACAAGAAAATGGTGTGGCGGAACGGAAAAATAGAGTTCTCAAAGATATGGTGAACTCTATGTTATCCTACTCGGGATTGAGTGATGGATTTTGGGGTGAAGCCATGTTAACGGCTTGTTACTTATTAATTCAAGTTCCCAATAAAAGGAAAAATATTCCCCATATGAACTTTCGTTCAAGAAAAGGACTAACTTGAGTTATATTCGAGTTTAGGGTTGTCGGGCGATTGTTCGACTACCTGAACCAAAAGGAAAACTTTGGGTGGGTATTGATTGCATCTTTGATGGATATGCCGAGCACTCCAAGGCCTATAGGTTCTATGTTATTGAACCTAATGATTCTGTAGCGATTCACACCATTATAGAATCGAGAGATGCATTATTTGATGAGACTAGATTCTCTTCAATACCTAGGCCGAAGGATATGGTTCCAAGTACCGGTGGGACTAGTGAGGTTGAAGAACAAGCAATTGTTCCAACCGAATCTCCGATGCTTCGAAGGAGCAAAATAGGAAGGATCGAAAAATCCTTTGGTCCCGATTTCCATGTATACTTGGTAGAGGGATCAAGAGATGAGATTGGGTCACAATTCTCTTACTGTTATAGTATTGAGGAGGATCCAAAATCATTTGATGAATCTATGAAGTCTCAAGATGTTGCTTTCTGGAAAGAAGCAATAAATGATGAGATGGACTCCATCATGGGGAATAATACTTGGGTATTATCGGACTTGCCACCGGGTTGTAAACCTTTGGGATGTAAGTGGATATTCACAAGGAAGATAAAAGATGATGGATCAATCGACAAGTTCAAAGCTCAATTAGTAATCCAAGGCTTTAAGCAACGGGAAGGCATCGATTATTTTGATACATATGCCCCGGTTGCAATGATCTCCACGAGTAGATTATTGATAGCCTTAAGAGCTATCTACAATTTAGTTATTCACCAAATAGATGTCAAAACGACATTCTTGAATGGTGACTTGGAGGAAGAAGTTTACATGAAAAAACCAGAAGGTTTTGTTATGCTCGGGATGAATCATCAGGTGTGTAAACATGTAAATCATTGTATGGGTTGAAACAAGCACCGAAACAATGGCATCAAAAAATTGATGAGGTTATCTTGTCCAACGGTTTTATGTTAAACCAAGCGGACAAGTGTGTATATAACAAATTTGACACATCTGGTAACGGAGTAATCATTTGCTTATACGTTGATGACATGTTGATCTTTGGCACCGACCAAAATCAAGTTGATAAAACCAAAGAGTTTTTGTCATCAAGTTTCTCCATGAAAGATATGGGAGAGGCGGAGGTGATCTTTGGAATAAGGATCAAGCGTGAGAACAAAGGGATTGCAATTACGCAATCTCATTACATTGAGAAAGTATTAAAGAAATTTAATTTCTTTGATTGTTCTCCGGTGAGTACTCCATTTGATCCGAGTGTGAAGCTTATGCCCAACTCGGGTGAAGCGGTGTCACTACTCGAGTACTCAAAGGCAATTGGATGCTTGTTGTATGCCATGACAAGCACTAGGCCGGATATCGCTTTTGCCATAGGAAAGTTGAGTAGGTTTAATAGTAATCCTAGCATTCAATATTGGCAAGCGATTAGACGAGTATTTAAATACTTGAAGAAAACCATTGATTATGGTTTGTCATATGTCGAGTTTGCTTCGATATTAGAAGGATATTCGGATGCAAGTTGGATTACCAACTTAGAAGATCACTCTTCTACGAGTGGTTGGGTGTACTTGCTTGGGGAGGTCCCATTTCGTAGGCTTCCAAGAAGAAAACTTGCATCACGAGTTCGACTATGGAGTCAGAATTTGTGGCATTAGCCGCTGCTGGTAAAGAGGCGGAGTGGCTAAGGAATTTAGTCCATGAAATTCCGTTATGTCCGAAACAATATCACCCATTTCTATTTGTTGTGATAGTACAACTACTTTGGCTAAAGCTTATAGTCAAGTATATAATGGCAAGTCTAGACACTTAGGTGTTAGTATTATTCCCTAATTCCAAGTTCTAATTGCAATTCAATTAACAAGATAACAACAATTCAAGAATAACAAACAACCTATTTCAATTTGATTACTAGAATTCGTATCCAAAGAATTTTCTCTCTCAAACTTTCTCTCTCTAGAAACTCTATGTCTGCGTACAATCAACTTCTAATTTTCAATAATACGCTTACACTAGTCATATCCCTATTTAAGACAAGGACACAACAAGACAAAAACAAAATACAATACAAGACTTTGACTTTGACTTTGACTTTATTACAAAGAGACTTTGACTTTTCTTGAGAGTTGACATAAGTTTTGACTTGTTTGACTTTGACCTTCAGTCTTCATGATCTTGTATCCAACAAATATATGCTCTAACAATATCCCCTTTTGGATTCAAGATTTTGCAATACAATCTCCCCCTTTAAGCACAAAATTACAATCTCCTCCTTGTAAAACTCTTTCAACAAGAATTATCTTTACAAAAATAATCCTTTGAGCAATCTCCACCTTTGTCAGATTAAATCTCCCCTTTTACTTAACAATCTTCAAACATTATGTAATCTTCCCAAAATCTCAGAATATGCTCTTCAAGAATGGTATAACAATCTCCCCAAGGCTGTAAAAACCTCTTTCAGACACTGGAAAGAAATTATCTACAAATTCAGCTCAGTTTGCTTCAGCAAATTGTCTTCAAAGAAAATTTCAGTAAAATTCTGCTTGCATTCTGAAATCCTTGAACTTTCTGTTTCAACTTTCAACATTCTTCAACAATACTTGCAATGATTGACACAAATTCTCAAAAATCTTCTTTAATAGCTTTCTTTCACAACAATTTGTTGATTATTTCTCCCATCTATAAGATTTCTTAAACCTATCCCCCTTTTTGATGATTGGAGCATTGAAATCATCAAAACTTTCATAAGAAATGTCATGTACCAATTTGATCTGACCCATGATCTTTTATAAGAGCCTCTGATTTTCTGTCGATCCAAAAGATATTTATCCGAATCTTTGTAAATTCAGACAAAATATGAGTGTAACACCTGAATCAACAAATGAATCAGTTAGAAGTGTCTGTCAGTAACACGAAGTCACTGTGTGTAACGAATACACATTGGAAATGAGCTTTTTGATGTTCACTCACCCAGGTCTTCCATTCAATCATCGAATAACATAAGTTTATTCTATGAACGTTTAGACAGAAAAACGAATTTTCTGTTTCTACGTGCTTGTGTTTGAAAGAATTAAGCACAGATGATTGCTTTTGATAGGCTCAAAATTATGTAAACCATTGAAACAACAACAGTTAAACACAAACTCAATTGTGCATGATCGAAGTGCGAAGGTGGGGCAGACTTCCTTCTGTTTCAATATCCAAATTTTCCAAATGAAAATCAGATAGATTATGTGTTGCGTCCCCTTGAAATATGAAACATCTTCTTTTTGAGAAGAAAATGAGTAGCTGGTGGGGTTTTTATCAAGAGTTGGCATGGGCTAGTTGCTTGTTTCAATGATGTTCACGAAGAGTTGTGAAACACCAACAATGTGGCTACCCGACTCAGAAAAAGTTGGTGCAGAGTTTGATATTCTTTTAATATGTTCTCTCACCCTCTTTCTTTTTAATCATTAAGCTCGCTTCTAACCAAACTCTCTTTTCCATTTTACCTCATCACACCCATACTCATATATAGACTCCTCACACTCTTCGATCACTCAAGGATTAACTTCTTTGGTAGGAAACACTGGTTAACGTGAATCCATAGAAGTTCTGTTAAGTTCTTACACAATGAGCCCATGTTGTTTTCCTAAAAGAACAAAATTGCTCAAAATGATTTAACTTTTCAGTTAAAGCACAAAATACATGTCAGATGTTTGTATGCTCATGAAGATTTGAGCATGTTAAACATTTAAGATATTTCAAACAAGTATATAGAATGAATGAAATGAATACAATAAACTTGTTTGAAAATCTGACATTATATAAAAAAGAAGAAATAGAATGATTTAGCAATTAAGGCTTAGGTCAGCAAAAATTGGATATTGTCTATACGAAACAAGATATAGACAATCTTGAAAGAAATGTTTTGAAATGAAATCAACGCTCAAAATTTGAATATCAAGCGGGGTGTATCACCATCGAAAATATGTTCAATTTGAGACATGGTAATAACATGTTCAACAAAAAAATTAAACCGGTGTGTGTGAATACTTGACAGTATATGGAATAGATAATACACAAGTATTTATCTTTGGAAACACACGGTTTGCTAAACATTGAAGCACATATAACGTGAAAACATTTAAAAATCACACTTATATATTCATGAAATATTTTAAGAATCATAAGTAGTTTGAACATTTAAGAACATGTTTGCATATCTGAAAGTTGTCCTTCTTTCAAACATGTATGAGATTAAGATTTGAAATAAACCTTTGTGCACAGTCTTAAATCTCATTAAGCCAACTCTAAGTCATAGATGATATGATCATGTAAGCTCTCTCTCAATTCTGCAAAAATCACAAGTCTGTCAAAATACAAAGCTTGATTCACAAAATTTATTGAAAATAAAATGACATAAAGCAGTAAAACTTTGAAAGTACGAGTTCTGATCAGATGTAATCAGAAATCATCTTCCATACTCCGTGACTCTTACTCCCCCTGAAAATATGTATCAGAAAATTTTATCAGTGATAAACATATGCAAAAATTTTTAACTCCCCCTCAAGTGTATATTCTCTTATCATCTTCTCACACTGCCCCAGAGATCATGAACAAACTTAAATGCAGATATCTTTCAAATAAAAAAAATAAAGAAATGAAGAAAAATAACAATAACAAAACTTTAAGAGGCAATCACAGATTAAGTCTTGAGATTTAGCATACCAAGTTTTGAAACGAGAAAATTAAATCTTTTTTCATCAAGTGGTTTGGTGAACAAATTTGCAAGTTGGTAATCTGTGTTTACAAAATAAAGTTCGATTGTACCTTTTTCCACATTATCTTTGATAAAGTGATATCTCACGTCAATGTGTTTGGTCTTGGTATGTTGAGCAGGATTCACAGATATTGCAATTGCGCTCTTCGAATCACAGTAGATCGGGATCTTGTTATATTTGAAGCCATAGTCTCGGAGTTATGTTCTCATCCACAACACTTGAGAACAACAGCTCGCCGTAGCGACGTACTCTGCCTCAGCTGTTGATGTAGATACACAGAGTTGTTTCTTTGAAGCCCAACTCACGAGTTTATCGCCCATAAATTGTATGTGTCCCGACGTACTTTTCCTATCAAGCATACAACTTGCGTGGTTTGCATCTAAATATGTTGTCAGTTCAAAAATCTGTATCCTTAGGATACCACAGACCAAGATCTGCAGTGCCCTTCAGATATCTAAAAATACGTTTAATTGCAGACAAATGGGATTCTTTTGGAGAAGCCTGATATCGAGTACACAGACATGTAGAGAACATTATATCTGGCCTACTAGATGTTAAATACATTAAAAAACCAATCATGCCTCGGTAGGTTCTAATATCGACAGCTTTTCCCGAAGGATCAACGCCAATCTTAGTTCCAGGTGCCATCAGGGTTCCAATAAGTGTACAATTTTCCATTTTAAAATTTTAAGAATATCGAAAATGTACTTAACTTGATTGATAAAAATACCCATGGAAAATTGTTTGACCTGTAATCCGAGAAAGAAATTCATCTCTGCCATCATACTCATCTGAAATCTGGACACCATGAGGTTAGAAAAATTCTTACAGTATTTTGCATTAGTTGAGCCAAATATGATATCATCCACATAAATCTGAATTAAAATGATATCGGCTTTTTCCTTTTTGATAAAAAGAGTAGTATTGATTTTACCTTTAGAGAAGCCAGACTTGACTAGGAATTTAGATAACACTTCATACCAGGCTCGAAGGGCTTGCTTCAGGCCGTAAAGAGCTTTGTCCAGAATATATACATGATTCGGTTTCTCTGGATTGACAAAACCTTCAGGCTGAGAGACGTAGACTTCCTCCTTTAAGATGACGTTGAGAAAGCCAGTATTCACGTCCATTTGGTAAACTGTGAAGTTCTTGTGGGCGACATATGTAAGAAACATCCGTATAGCCTCGATGCATCCCACTAGAGCATAAGTATCGTCATAGTCAATACCTTCCTTTTGCCTATATCCTTTAGCCACTAGTCTTGCTTTGTTTCTGATCACGATACCATCTTTGTTTTTCTTATTGTTAAACACCCATTTTGTGCCAATAATGGTTTTACCTTCAGGCTTAGGCACTAGTCTCCAGACTTTTAATGCTTCAAACTGATTCAGCTCTTCTTGCATCTCAGTTACCCAATCTGAGTCGGCAAGAGCTTCAGATACGCGTGTTGGCTCTACTTTGCTTAGAAATGAGTCATGTATACATTGATTAAGTGTAGCAGACCTAGTTTGCACCGGTTTAGATGGATCTCCTATGATCTGATGTATTGGGTGCTCTTTGGTCCACCTATGTTCATGAGGGAGAGCATTTGATGTAGATTGATCATGATTTTCATCTAAATATCCACTTTCAACTTCATCAGTTTGTTCAATATTTGGTAGGGGTGCAGTTGAAGTGTTCTGTGCAAAAGCTTCAGTTAGTTGGACATTTGTTGTCTATTGAGTAGTCCTTACAGTGCATCCAACTGACTCAACAACTTCTGTCTCTTCATGAATGTTCACAACTTCAACTGTTGGAGTAGGCGTTTGAATTGGAATTTCTTGCTGAACCGGGGAATTAGATTCAATAGATATATCTGAAGTGGTTGGTTGATTTCTTCGTGAATCTTCTGATTTGTCAACCACAACAGGTTTAGTCACTTTAGTACCAAGAAATTCATCATAAAACAATTCAAACAATAAATCAAAATCAGATAAATGAGAATTAGACGATGACGCTTCATCTGATTTCTTATTAGTAGGCACAGGTTCTAGACTGATCTGCCCAGAAGCTAGTACACTAGTAATAATGGGTTCTGAACTGTATTGAACAGAAGTAATCTCATCATCAAATGTAACGTTTGCGCTTTCAACTACTATCTTAGACTTCTTCAGGTAAACTCTGTAGGTTGCAGACGTTTGAGAGTAGCCGATAAAGATGCCTTCGTCAGCCTTCGGACTGAACTTGTTTAAGTTCTCCTTGTCATTCAATACAAAGCACCTGCATCCAAAAATATGAAAATGTTTAATGTTAGGTGTACGATTATTTATTAAAGCATATGGCATTTTACCAAACCGGCGGTGGATTATAGAACGATTATGTGTGTAGCAAGTAGTCGATACAGCTTCAGCCCATAGAAACAGAGGTAGATCCGATTGACTCAACATAGTTCGAGCGGCCTCGACTAATGTTCTGTTACGTCTCTCTACGACTCCGTTCTGTTCAGGCGTTCTGGAAACAGAAAATTGATGTGTTATCCCAACCGATTCGAGATAATCTTCAACAATTCTGTTCTTAAATTATGTGCCATTATCTGTACGAAGAAGCTTGACTGTCTTTTGCAGATTCACTTGAGTGGTCTTTAGAAATGTGATGATGACTTCGGGTGTCTCATCTTTTGTTCTCAGAAATTTGACCTAAGTGTACCGCGAGTAATCGTCCACAATCACTAGAACGTATTTCTTGTCGTTTATGCTTTGAGTACACATTGGACCGTAGAGATACATATGCAGTAACTATAAGGATGAACTTGTACTCGGCTCAGGTTTCGGCTTATGAGCGGCTCTTTTCATCTTGCCCTTCTCACACGCTGCGCATAGATGTTCTTTCACGTAGTTAAGCGCTAGAAGTCCTGTTACCAAATTTCCCGTGACCAGTTTGTTGATGTAACGAAAATTCAGGTGAGAAAGCCTTTGATGCCATAACCAACTTTGTTGCAACGAGGCTTTTGACAGTAGACACACCTCATTGTCATTCTGAACTTTTGACATATTAATCGTGTAGATGTTTGACTTTCTAGTGCCGACCAAGAGTTCTTTACCGTCTTCAGTACGCATAGAACATCTCTTGGCCTTGAAATTAACCTCTAGATCTTTGTCATAAAACTGTCCAATGCTGAACAGGTTATGTCCTAATCTGTCAATGTAGCTTACCTTCGTAATCGTTACGTTGTCTTGAATAACATCACCATAGCCCAAAATTGGTGAAAACTGATCATTTCTGAATCGAACTGTTCTGCAATATTTCTCTGTATAATTAGATAATAAATCTTTCTGCCCGGTCATATGCTTGGAGCAACCAGAATCCAAGTACCACATATGACGGGTCTGCACAGGAGAAATCACGAAACAATTGGTTTAGGTACCCATTTATAGATGGGTCCTATAGTGTTAGCACATAATTTTGGCATCCATTTGTATATGGACCCTATGATCTTTTGTAAAACATTTGAAGCATGAGAATGATAAGAATAGACATGATATGTTCCAAACCAAACATCAGAATATTTCCGAGAGGCAAAATCATTTCTATGAGAAGTAGAAAACTTTTTAGTAGACGGAGATAATTGGAACAATTGCTTTATTGAATAACGCTTGTAAGAAGTTACAAGTTTTGGTTTTTGAAAAACAACATTGCCAATTACATCAGTTGTACTATCAGTATTTCTATTACAAACAGAATCAGAAAATGATTTAGCAGTCTCATCAATCTTCTTCTTTGGTTGCCATTCTGATCTAACTTCAGATTTTCTCTTACTCACATCTGAAACATTTGAAACTTTAGAGTTAGAACAGTGAGATTTGAAAGATTGCCTTTTCTTTGGCTTACCAGTGGTTGTCTGTTTCTGTGAATGCCTAGATTTATTCTTCTTACCTTTAGCATTCTTGGCATTCACAGAAACCGGTACATCAACTTTCGTTGATGTTTCACCCTTTGCGTACACACTAGGTAGACCAAAAGAATTTATAATAAACTGTGAATGATCAGGAAGTTTTGCATTAAAATCAAATTGATCAACACAATCATCTAAACAACCCTCAGAGTTAAGAAAATCAAACTCTTCATCAAGTAGACCATTAAAATCATCAGGTTTTGAAGCTTTGGAAGTTTTAGAAAAATCAGAATTTAGAAGCACAGTTAAAAACACAGTTTATTCCAGATTAATCAAAATCCTTTCTTCTATCAGAGTATTCTCGAGTTCAGAAATTTTACTTTCTAACACGAGATGAGGTACATAAATTTTACCTTTAATTAGTTTAGCCTCCAACTCTTTTGAAGAATAGTTTTCGAAATAGTCATTAGAAAGAAATTTTGATTTATCAGAACTATAACTGGAATTCAACTTCTCATACCGAAATGGAAGTTGCATTTTAGTTTTGTTCTTTCTTTTCTATTTTTCCTTAGCTTCATACTCTTCAGACAGTTTAGTCCACTTAACTTTGAGTTCGGGGTATTGTAGTGCCAGTTTTAAAAATCTAAAATCATAAAGCGCAGGCACTTTAGAAATATACTTTTTGAGAAAGTGTGGGTTCTCGTAACCAAGACCCCAACACTCACTACTCTCTTTAGGTTTATTTAGGTTAATGGTCTGTTCAGTTTGACCTAAAGTGTAAAGTTTTTCCTCCAAAACATTCACTTTATCGGTTAAAGACTAGTTTTCTTTCTTTAAATAAGAACACTTTTTCGCAACCTCTTTTACTTAAAACTCACACATTCTAAATTTGGAAGTAGTTTCAGATAATTCATTGTGAATTAGTCTTTTCTTTCGCGCTGGTATCAATATTTTTATGCAAAGCCTCAATCAATACGTTCTTCTCAGCAATATCCTTGTTGAGTTTCAGTAATGATTGGTTTTTCTCTTTATTGACACATTTATCATGCTTAAGTTTAGACTCCAATTCCTGGAGTTTAACCATCATGGCTTTCATTTCTATGAGAAATCTGATTCTGACATATCACATACCTCTTCGTTGTCTTCTCCATCAGAATCAACTTCAGCTTTAGGCTCTTCTTTACCAATAAAGCACATGTGAGCTTTCTCTTCTTTCTCTTCTTCTTCATCTGAGTGATCGAGCCAGAATTCATCTTCAGCCATAAGAGCCTTGCCAGTCTCCTGCTGCTTGGCCAAGAGCATCTTATTCTTATAGTATTCGGAGTTTCGAACCTTACGCTTTCGGCAATCCTTAGTAAAGTGTTTGAGCTTTCCGCAGTTATAGCACTTTGTTGGTTCTGGATCTTTCTTCTCTTCAGATCTATATCTCTTCTCCTCAGGCCTCTTCTCATCCATTTTTTTTCCTTCAATTCTCTCTTTGTGTTCATAGTTCCTTGAACCCGACGAGTATCTCTGACTGTTCGAACCAGGCTTCTTGTGAAATTTCCTTTGAAAGGCTTTTGTCAGTAACAGCATAGCCTGCTTCAAATTCTCACAGTCATCAGATCCAGAATTTTTTTCACTATCAGCCTCCTCGGATTCAGAAACTATTACTTTCTTTTTCTTCTTTAGGCTCACCGACTTCTTCTTCACTACCAGGGTAACTGGATCAGCTACCACTCTCTCAGCCTTCTTCTTTCCATCGTTGATCTCCTCCACTTCTTCTTCATTTTGTCTAAGAGTCTCACATACCTCATGAAGTGGAATCTCATTCAGATCTTTTATCTGTTTCATCTGCCTAGTGAACCTCTTCCACTCAGGTTCCAAAAATGCTGAGGAATTTGACATTGAGTTCAATCTGTGACTTCTTGACTTTATTCTTGATAAGCTCATTTAACAGAGTCACAAATATGTCGTAAGTAGCCTCAAGAGATTCACCCTCCTTGGCCTTGAACTCTTCATAGTTGTTGAGGCAATTTGAGACTTTGAGCTAGTTGCCAATCTTGGATCCTAGCATCATCTTTTCTAGTTGATCCCACATCTCTTTGCCCGTGGCATTATAACTATCAATTTTGACGTAGATCTCATTCGGAATTCCTTGTAAAATGAATGATCTAGCCAATCTGTCAGCTTTGACTCTCTTTCTGTGTTCATCAGTGTACTCATCTAATGGAAGTGGGTATTCCTTGTTTACAATCTCTTCCTCATTTTCTCCCTCGGTAGATAAGATCTTTGTGGGAGGTTTCAGGACTCCTTCCTTCAGAGATAGCCTGATGTAGTCTCCCAAGTCATTGCGATCGATAAAATCTAGAAAGTGATCCTTCCACTGCTCGTACTCTCCTTTCAATAATACTAGACGTTTCACATCAGTTCCAATAGCGAGTGCTTCTCTTGAAGTCATCCTGTTTCAAAAATTTACAATAAGAACTTGAAAATGATCGTTAGTCCAAGAGAATCACAAAATACAAAAAATCTTAGAAAGAATTTTTTTCAGAAATTAAATTTCCAAAAATCTCCCAAATATGGAATTCTCACAATACACTGAGACAGAAGCAATTCGCACACAGAATTCGCACACAATCAAAAATTGCCAAGAATTCGCACACTACACACACTATCTTCAAAATTCGCACACAAGTACAATTTCAGAATTCGCATGCAACATAATTCGCATGAAGTTATATGCGAGTTCTTAGAATTCGCACACAACACTTACGCGAATTCTAGACTTGGAAAAATATTAGAAAATTAACTTTTCGCATGAACTATCCGCATACACAATTCGCACAACAGAATGATATGAATTATGTACTTTGAAACTTTTAAAACCTTTTCATGCGAATTCTGAGGAATTCGTATAGCTCTCTGATGCGAATTCTAAGAATTCTTATAATCCTATATGTGAGTTCTTAACTTCTCGCACACTGGAATATGCTAATTCTGAACTTAGAAAATTTTTCACAGAACTTCTCGTATAAATGACTTATGCGAATTGTGACATTTCGTACATAGACTCGTACGAATTCTTAAGATTTCTTATCACACACATATGCGAATTCACCATATTTTGCATATCACACACATGTGAATTCTACACTTGAAAGATTTCAAACAAGAATTTATGCGAAAACTAGTGATCTGCGAGTTCTTGATGTCTATGCGAGTTCTTGAGATCTTGACAAAAATTCACTTTGATCTCTTCAAAAACCCATCAAATATTCGACTTTCTATCTCAATTTTTGACAATTCGACCACTACTACATCTAGAATTGATTACAATCACTGAATTTCCAAGAAATTCAGTTACACATACAAATTGATCCAATATAGTGCTTTACGAACTCGTGAACTCTCAAAATGAACAAAAACATCAAATTGATGTACAATTACAGTGCAAATGATACCAAACCTATACAATATTTGTCTAAACACTTATACGAACATAATATTCTCGATTAGACTCGCAATTTCACTGAAAAATTCGAAATTCGATCAAAAATCAGAAACAGTACGAAACTCCATATTTCTTGATTGATTCCAACTCGAATTTTGCTCTGATACCAATTATTATTCCCTAATTCCAAGTTCTAATTACATTCAATTAACAAGATAACAACAATTCAAGAATAACAAACAACCTGTTTCAATTTGATTACTGGAATTCGTATACAAAGAATTTTCTCTCTTAAACTTTCTCTCTCTAGAAACTCTATATCCGCGTACAATCAACTTCTAATTTTCAATAATACGCTTACACTAGTCATATCCCTATTTAAGACAAGGACACAACAAGACAAAAACAAAATACAATACAATACTTTGACTTTGACTTTATTACAAAGAGACTTTGACTTTTCTTGAGAGTTGACTTGAGTTTTGACTTGTTTGACTTTGACCTTCAGTCTTCATGATCTTGTATCCAACAAATATATGCTCTAACAGTTAGACATAGCATGATTCGTGAGCTAATCACGAATAGGGTGATTTCAGTTGAATTTGTTTGGTCACAACATAATCTAGCGGACCACTTGATGAAGGGGTTAGCTAGGGACTTGGTTCACAAGTCGGTGATAAGGATGGGATTAAAGTCCATCTAAATCTCTAACGGTGAGATACCCAATTCTTTTCTAATACAACGTTAGAAGTTGAATTCAATGGGAAAGCTCACTCTAAGGGATTGGAGCACAAAATAATCATCCCAAGGTATGTGCTTGGTACTGCAAGTGAAGGAGGTAATAGTTCTTTTGTAGAAGTGCATGTGTAGGTGCATGAAAGGAACTACCTATTTGAGTGTCAAGGGTGGCCGCTTCAAGAAGCTTGGACTTGGATTTGATGCACTCACGAATGGATAAGGACACATGGCATGTATAGTGTCAAGTTTAAACTGTAGAGAATCATTTAAATTCATGTGTATGTTATTTTATGGTACTCAAATGGGTTGAAGGGTTCAATCCATAGGACACCAGATTCTCGAGTATTTGAAATGTGTAATGTACTAAGATGAAAATTCAATCTTTCAGATATTATCATTTATGCATGAGTTTGTTTTCCTATATTAACTTTTGTTTGTAAATCAAGGATTGCACTAAAATGGGGGAGGATTGTTGGTGATTTTAGTGAAATCATCGATTCATTTTGTGTAATTGGATTCACAAGATAATAATGGGGTTGGTAGCTAAGCTATAACACGAGTTAGGAGGTGTGGAGTGCACGCTCGTGTAAGCTAACTATGACCCGGGATAGTTGGATGGTCTCGTTTGGCGGTTTTATCAGTTTTGTAACTGAGACAGTGACTCAGGGGGGGGGGGTTGTGCCGCGGGTTAACCCACACCGTGCACTGGAATGTGGGGACGATACAGTGATGCGGGCGGGTTGTGCCGCAGGTTAACCCGCGCGGCTACCCGCACCATGCACTGTAACTGATATTTTTTATGATATCAATTTTGTAACCTCCAAATCTTTTTGTAATCGCCACCATTATTTCCAGCAATCAATACCATTAAATGGGATAGGGTCGGTTACGATTCTCAAGGTGTTTAAATAGGATTGATTTCTGCCTAAATCGAGACCGGTGAATTGAGAATATCCTCGAGTGAATTTCGTGATACCCGGGCAGTATAGGGTCAAAATATCACTTAAGGAAAGCGATCTCTCACGTGATCTCACATTCTTATCCAAGTTCGATCACTCTCATCTTCTCCTTCTATATTCTGCGACCCACTCGCCAACAAAAACTAATTTTTACATATAATGTAGTGTATGGGAAGGAAAAATGATAAAAATGACTAAATACAAATTATTTCTTTATATTATTTAAAAACTAATATATATATATATATGTGATATTAATATAATATGTAGTGGAGGAAAAGAAAAATAATTAAAATGGTCAAGTACAGGGAGGGGATTTGATCCCATAACTTGAAAGATAAATGCAACAAACAATAGCCAATTGAGATGCTCTTCACATGTGTTCCTAAAATGTGAAATATGGTATTTGAGTCAAAAAAGGGAGGGGGTGGCCCCAAAAAGCCCCTATTTTGAGATTCCACCACTGTTTCTATGATCTGATTTATGTGTCCGGTTGGATCTACCTTACGGTGATATAAGGATCTTACTTACATGGCTACTCATCAACTGTCTCATAGATTCTGTTTGGTTATAGTTATTTCGATTAATCATTCTCCTTGACTTCCGATAAGATGTGATGATTTAGACGATTTTGTTACTCCTTTGTGGCGGCTGCTGTGTGTCATATGTGCCAAGTCTAGATTGGGTGCTCATACTTGGTTTTTCAATGGTGTTGGGAATCATAATAACATAGGAAATTGGGAGGTAAAGGGATGGAGTTTTAATGGTTATAAAATTCAAAAAGGAGTTTTTAATAAGTCATTTCATTGTAACTTATTAACATATTTCAAATAACTTATGAGCTTTTTGGTTATTTTACATGTATAAGCAATTCCAAACACCCGTAAATAACAACTTATTAGCTTATTACATTTTTATACCTCCATAAGCTAATCCAAACACTTTTTATAAAACTTCGGTTTGACACCCCATAAGTTAATAAACACTTTTATATACAAACATAAGTTGTTTTAAATAAGCAATCCCAAACACCCCTAACAATGTTCTTTGTGTGAAGATAGAAGTGCGATAACTTTACATCATGGATCTTATGTAAAGTTAGATGCAAAGGCATTAATGCACATGGGTTAGACTTATAGTTCATTGCTCCAGTAATTTTGATTGAGGTATTGAATTGAACATGTTATAAGCTAGAGTTTTGAGCACCATTTTGCTTTGATTTATGAATCTTGAAAATATTTGACAAAATAAAGAAATTTATTGTTGTCCAATCTCAAAACAGTTCTATGAACGAAGATGTTAAAGAATTTATCGCAAAGAAAGTAAAGATTTATTCCCATTATTTCATGATCATTTTCCAGAAAACACAGTGCACGCTGGATCATAAACCATGTAGGTTTGCACCTTATAAAAGATTGAGGAGGGAAAGTTGGGGGTTGTTTACCAAAAACTTATGCGGGTAAGAGCTTATCGGGAAAATCTAACATTATCACTTTCTTACCGGTTAAGATTTTGGTCCACTAAAATGGTATCGTATGCAACAATTTACCTGGTAAGCTATAATCGTGGTAAGAGTCGTCGCTCTCACTTACCAGGTATGACTCTCGGTCCTTGCTTTTGCTCTTACAGGGTAAAATTCTTCGTCCTTGTCATATACATCCGGTAAGGTAATGTGACATTGTAAACGCTTACCCGAGTAAGCATTTGGTAAACGACCCCTTAGTCTGTGTTTGAGCTAACCCATACACCCACCGTTATGAATTACTATTTTTGAAAACTATCACAGTAGTTAACTTTCTAAAAATATTCAAAGAGGTAATTTTAAAAAACCAACCACGGTCAATTAAGGTATACAAAAAGATTGATAACGGATATTTAAAAAGGTGATAATCTATGCTATATTATAAAATTATTAAATAGAGGTGCTAAAAACAAAATACTTCTCGTTATATATCGTTTAGTAATATATAATTTCATAGATTTCAAGTTTATAAGTAATTAAGTTTCTAAATAATGTGAGGTGTTGTATGACAACAAAACCAAGCTTCAATCATTAGGCTCTATGGTGAAGCCACGACGTTTTTCAAGGCATTATTTATGACGGAAAATATCTTTATCATGTATATCTATGCTACCTTAAGAAGCATATTAGAAAAAGTCTTAAAAACATTTGAAGCATAAGGTACTAGATTTCAAAGCTTTCTTTTTTTAATTAAATTTGTAGGAAGTTTCATTTCTTTTTGCAAGGTTGAGAGAAGCATGAGACTTTAAGTTATTATAGCCTTTGCTAACTTTGTAAAAGTTGTATATTATCGACTGAGAACATTGGGTAATCCTATCGAGTAATGTTGATATGTGTATGTAGTGTTTATAAGAAGTTTAGATTAAAACATTGAATGGAAACAACCGGATCCAACCCATAAATCGGTTTGGTTTATTTGAAAAACAAAACACATTTGCAGTTTTATATTATTGCATAGATTTTTTATTTAAATTTTACATCCTGTCGCATTGCACGGGTACCCAACTAGTATAATATAATAGGTTCATTCCTCTATAAGCGCAAGGGGATGAAAATATATTCTCATTTCATTCCCTATCATTTTCATTTCTCAACCAGAACTTTATTATTAATTTATTGTACAAATTAAAAATAAATACAAGTATAATATAAGAGTATTATTGTAATAACCGGTTCAAAATTAAGAAATGTAAGTTGGGTGGTATTTTGTAAAACTTATGTTTTCTAAAGGGGCTAAGTGTAATTGTGTGATTAAAAGGCTTTAGGTTAGGGTTTTGGACTTTTAGTGTTGATTTCGGCCGAGTGAGAGAGAGAGACTTGAAAGAGGAAGCTGTAGAGATTTAAGAGGATTGAAGAGAGAGGCTGGGAGGTTTCAATCAAGGATTTCCTCATCAGGTAATATTCCTATTCCCTTCTACTAAACTTCTTAATCAATGTTTAAAATTCATTGGAGGTTGAGACCTGATAGAAATGGACTATGGGTTAGAGGAAGTTGGATTAATGTGTTATCAATCTATTGATCGATTAGTGTAATGTTATCGTGTTTATGTTTAAATTGATTCAAGAGCTTATCTAATCATTGTTGGATTAATGGGTGAAATTTGTTGGGGAAAAATCTTGAGTATCGAGGTCCGTATCTGTGATGTTCGAAAACCCAGAATCGCCTCCGGGCGTTCTTCAAGTCGAAGACCTCGGTCGAAGACCCCGGTCGACGACCCCGGTCAAAGACCCCGGTCGATGTCCCCGGGCGATGAAGGACTTCGGTCGAGAGAATGTGACCCGGTCGAGAGGGGATGACCGGGGTGTAGCCAGTCCGGTCGGCCTCGGTCGGCGCCTGGATGGAGCCCCAGTCGGCGCACCAGTCAACGCTGGACTCCGGTCGGCGCACCGGGAAGCGCCTGGAAGGACCCGGTCGGCGTCTGGAGACTTCGGTCGGCGCAAGAAAGGCAGCCCGGTCGGCGCATAGAGACTTCGGTCAGCGCATGGAATGCAGCCCCGGTTGGCGCATGGTCGACTCGGTCCTTGGATTCAGATTTTGGGCCGAAGCCCACGTCCCCCATAGTTAGTTTTAATAATGCTTTTTGGGCCTATATTATAGTGGGCTCATCCATGTATTTTAGAGGAGGTTGGAATAATTAGTTCTCATAGAAATTTGGCGAGTTAAGTTGCGAGAATAGATGTCGTTGGGATTATGGGATTAAGAGCGGCTCGTTATAAAATAGTTGAATTGAGTGTTTACCGGTCTATATGTCCTTGTAGGTTTCAGATCGCTTTTTACGGGTAGACGCGATGTCTAAACTAAGGACGCCAGGTAAGTTTTCTGAGCTTAAAACCTCACAAGTTTATAAAGTTGTTTATGTTCATGGAAGTGAAATATTTGTGTTGTCTTAACTGTTTAAGCCGTGAGAAGTTTATTTGAAAATGTATCTTTATTTACGCAAGCTTTATATACGTGAGTTCATTTATGCGGTTTAAGTTTCTTTGAATTATAAATGAATACATACATTGTTGTGAGCGGCTAAAGACGGGGGGGGGGGGGGGGGGTGGCCCGCCTTTACTCATACCGGGGGGTGTGTCCTGTTTATGCTATATGGGTGTGTCCCATCTAAGGCAGTATGAGACAAACACGCCGTTACTTTTGTGACGGTAGTGTGTGCCGGAAGCGAGCTTTATGTGTAGTTATATTTTTAAACTGAAAGAGTTTATTTATCCTAATATTTATTAATTGTGATAGTTCGTGTTTTGAGGGATCTCACTAGACCTTTGGTCTAACCCTCACTCTTTTAAAATATAAAACTTTTTCAGGTAAGCTAGGGACCGGTGGTTCGGGTAAAGGAAAAGAGAAAGTTTAAGAAGCGTCCACGATAGACGACTCCTGAATAGATTCTTAGAAATTACATTATTATTATCTCAGTTATGTAATAGGTTGTTTTATTGCAAACCTACAGATTTTACTGTTGAATTGAGCCGATTTTCGGCATGAGTTATTTTATGTCAGTAGATTCTTTGTTAGCTGGTTTTGGGTTGTTATAATTGGTATCAGAGCATTAGTTTAAGGGATCTAGGTGACCGGTCGGGCCTAGACTTAAACTTAGGAAGCGATAAAGCAAGATGTAATTTTAAATTTACACACAAATTAGAATAAGTCCAAAGCGATAAAGCAAGATGTAATTTTAATTTATAAAATTTATACTTGGGCCAGTGTAAGTATAAATTTACAGGTACATGTGCGTGCTTAACTTGCTTTATCGCTTTGGACTTATTCTAATTTGTGTGTAAGTATAAATTTACAGGTACATGTGCGTGCTTAACTTGCTTTATCGCTTTGGACTTATTCTAATTTGTGTGTTGGTACTTTATCTGTAGTCATGTCAGAGCGAGTAACTAGGAGCAGATCGGTGCCGGTAGTTGAGGCGGCAGTTGTAAATGAAATTGTCAAGGATGGGCCAGTTGTTGCTCCTCAGCAAGTGGCAGCACGAGGAAAAGGACGTGGACGACCTAAGGGAAAGACAACCCGAAAGGCGGCCACTCAGGTGGAGGAAGGAGAAGCAAGAACTCCGGGAAAGAGGCCTGTGCGAGTTGCTCGGAAGGCCAGAAGTGTGGAGATTATGGAGGAACGATAACCTTCCCTTCAAGAAAGTTCAGCTACGGTAAGGGGTAGAAGACCACCGAGAAACCGTGGAGGAGGTCGGGGTCAAGCATTCGTCACTCATGAGACCTTTGCTACAGAAATGAGAAAGTTGCAGGAGACGTTACAAGCTTTGCTAGCTCATCAGACTGGTAAGCCAGCAACGGAAATTTCTAACTCGCCGGTGACAGTGGTGGGTAGTCACTCGCAATCAACGCCTGGTGTGGAAGTTAAAGCTAGTATTGGAAAGGGATGCAGTTACAAGGCATTTACCACTTGTAACCCTCCTACCTTCAAATGAGAGTGTGATCCAGTGGTGGTTATCAAGTGGATTAGAAACATGGAACTGGTATTTGATACCTGCAAGTGTGCGGAAGAAGACAAGGTTGTATTTGCGTTGTCTATGATGAGGGATGATGCCGTATTCTGGTGGGAAGCGGAGACTGGAGGTAAAGGCTCGAAAGTAGCTATAGGTATGTATTGGGAAACTTTCGTAGCCAAATTCAAGAAGCAATTTTGTTCGTTAGCGGTTGTGAAGAAGCTGGAGGAAGAATTTCTGAATCTAGAACAAGGAGATATGACTGTGAGAGAGTATACATCTAAATTTCTTGAAAAGGCACGTTTCGCAGAAGTTTATGTGCCAAATGAGGAACATCGGGTGGATCGTTATTTGTTTGGGCTGAGGAGCAGTATTAGAGAGCTTGCGGTAGCACGAGAGCCTACTACTTTTCAGGCGGCTGTTAACACAGCCGAAATGACAGAAAAGGACAAAGCTCGTCAAATGACTGAGAAGGGCGGTGAGAAAAGGAAATGGGATGGTACGGCACGTGATTCAAAGAAGTTCAAGAGCACCAGAACTGATCAGCAGGTTACGCAAAGAGTCGTGAACAAGCCATGCAGCAAGTGTAACAGGATGCACAAGGGAGAATGTCTAGCAGATCGGGAAGGTTGTTATAAGTGCGGAAAAACAAGACATATGGCTCATGAGTGTCAAGGAGTTAGAACTTGTTATCAGTGTGGGGCGGTGGGTCATATGAAATCAGATTGTCCGCAGTTGAAAAAGGGATCAGTTGAGGTTACTGGAGGAAAAGGAGGAGAACGAAAGGCGTCACCTGCCCGAGCCAGAGCGAGGGCGTTTAACATGACAGCAGAAGAGGAAGTAGAGATACCGGATGTAGTCACAGGTACTTTTCTTATAGACTCAACTTTTGCAAAAGTGTTGTTCGATTCGGGTGCAAACCGTTCGTTTGTGTCACCGAACTTTGTTCGTAATCTGGGCGTGAAACCCAGGGAGCTCAGTATTGGGTTTGAAGTAGAAGTAGCGGATGATAGTCGAGTCTTGGTAAGGGAAGTTTATGAAGGGTGTTGTATTGTAATCGATGGACAGTCATTTCCCCTTCGGTTATATCCGATGGGTATGGGGGAATTTGATATCATCGTGGGGATGGATTGGTTGGCGTCAAATGACACTCGTATTGTATGTAATAAGAAGCTGATTCGAATAGCGTTGTCGGGGGAAGGAAGTGGTAGTGTATGGGGATCGGAGGGATAGGAAATCGTGTTTGATCTCTATGATCAAGGCTAAGCGCTGTCTAGTGAAAGGGTGTGTGGGGTACTTAGCATATGTGGCAGATGCTAAGAAAGAGAAGAAGGGGTTAGAGTCTGTTCCGGTGGTAAGGGAGTATCCGGAGGTCTTTCCAGAAGGCTTAACCGCTCTGCCTCCTGATCGGCAAGTAGAATTTCGTATTGACCTCGAACCTGAAGCAACACCCATCGCAAGAGCGCCTTACCGGCTGGCACCAGCAGAAATGAAGGAGATGATGACTCAACTGCAGGAACTCCTCGACAAAGGGTTTATCCGTCCGAGTACCTCACCATGGGGAGCGCCAGTGTTGTTCATTAAGAAGAAGGATGGATCTATGAGGATGTGCATAGATTATCAGGAGCTCAACAAGGTCACAGTTAAGAATAAGTACCCACTTCCCAGAATTGACGATCTGTTTGACCAGCTTCAAGGGGCAAGTTACTTCTCGAAGATAGATCTCCGATCAGGGTATCACCAGTTGAAGGTGAGGGAGGAGGATGTACCTAAGACTGCTTTCCGTACGAGGTACGGGCACTATGAGTTTCTGGTTATGCCCTTTGGGCTGACCAATGCGCCTGCGGCTTTCATGGACTTGATAAATAGAGTGTGCAGCCCACTCTTAGATCAGTGTGTCATAGTCTTTATAGATGACATACTGATTTATTCACGGTCCAAGGAAGATCATGAAAATAATTTGCGAGCAATATTGGAATTGCTTAAGCGTGAGAAATTGTACGCCAAATTCTCAAAATGCGAATTTTGGTTGAGGAAAGTACAATTTCTAAGACACGTGGTGTCGAAAGATGGAATTAAGGTTGATCCAGCTAAGATTGAGGCCATTAAAGAGTGGGAAGCTCCGAAAACACCATCTGAAGTAAGGAGTTTTCTAGGATTGGCGGGCTACTATCGAAAGTTTATCCAAGACTTTTCGAGGATAGCCACGCCACTAACAGCGCTAACTAGGAAGAATGTCAAGTTTGTGTGGGCGGAAGCTCAGGAAGAAGCGTTCAGTAAATTGAAGGAGAGTCTGAGTAGTGCGCCTATCTTGTCCCTACCCAACGGATCGGAAGGATTCGTAATCTATAGCGATGCGTCAAAGATGGGTCTAGGGTGCGTGTTAATGCAAGAAGGCAAGATGATTGCGTATGCATCTCGTCAGTTGAAAGAGCACGAAAAGAACTATCCAACGCATGATTTAGAGTTGGCAGCGGTAGTCTTCGCTCTGAAGATTTTGAGACATTACTTGTATGGGATCAAGTGTCAGATTTACACGGATCACAAGAGCCTTCAACATCTTTTCAATCAGAAGGAGCTCAATATGAGACAGCGTAGGTGGATGGAGTTACTGAGCGATTACGACTGTGAGATCATATACCATCCGGGCAAGGCCAATGTGGTGGCGGATGCTCTAAGTCGTAAGGAACGTGGAGAAGCCGCAAAGGTAGTGGCTTATGGAGCCGAAATTGTTTCAAATTTCTTGGAAGCAATCAAGGTATTCCAAAAGGAAGCCATTTTGGAGGAAAACTGGAAGAGTGAGAGATTAGTGGGAGTTATTAATTTGTTAACCGATGATAGTCGCGGAGTGAAGTGCTTTAAGAGTAGAGTGTGGGTTCCAAAGTTGGGAGAATTCCCGAAATAGTGTATTGGAAGAAGCTCATAAGTCCCGTTACTCAGTGCACCCGGGAATTAACAAAATGTATCGAGACTTGAAGCAAGGCTATTGGTGGTCGGGATTAAAGAAGGATATTGCTCACTTCGTCGAGCGATGCCTGACGTGTTTGAAAGTTAAGGCAGAGCACCAGAGACCGTATGGGGAGCTACAACCACTGGAAATTCCAGTCTGGAAGTGGGACGAGATTATGATGGATTTTGTTACCGGGTTACCGCGACAACCTAAGGGGCATGATGCCATTTGGGTGATAGTGGATCGACTCACAAAGTCAGCTCACTTCCTACCGATTAAAGAGACGTACCCGTTAGAGAAACTGGCTCGGTTGTACATAGACGAGATAGTAACCAGACATAGAGTACCGTCATCAATTGTGTCGGACAGAGATGCTCGATTTACGTCTTCTTTCTGGAGAAGCTTGCAAAGAGAGTTGGGATCGCAACTTAAGTTGAGTACAACTTATCACCCGCAGACTGACGGGCAGAGTGAAAGGGCCATTCAAACGCTCAAAGACATGCTCCGAGCTTGTGTGATTGATTTCAAGGGTTCATGGGAAGTTCATCTACCGTTGATAGAGTTCTCTTATAATAACAGTTATCACGCGAGCATTCTGGCAGCATCGTTTGAGGCGTTGTACGGTCGGAAATGTAGAACACCATTGTGCTGGAACGAAGTGGGAGAACATCAGCTGACGGGCCCAGAAATAGTGCAAATGACTACAGAAAAAGTGAACCGCATTCGAGAGAGATTAAATGTCAGGATCGAAATTCGAAACAAGAATTTAAACTAAACACTCAGAAACTATGTTAAAGAAGTCGCGGAATAACACTTTAACAATAAATCAATCAAACAGTGTATGAACTCAAATCACAAGTTATATTGAATTAACTTAATGATTATAAACAAAACCTCAATCTGTTGAACAGACTCAACAGACGTTCTATACTTCTCTAAAGAAAGGATTAAAACTAATCTTGAGGTTAATTCTCTCTAAACGTATATGCAAAACTTGTAAAACTTGTAAAACTTATTTATCTAACAAAAACTACTAGACTATATATACAGAACTGATTACAAGATAATTACTAAAGAAACATTGATCTTCAACATCCATTCCATGATTATCTTCATTATTATCTTCAGCTCCCAGTCTTTCGTTCCAAGTCATCATTATCAACATCATCTTCATAAGTACTATTAATCATCCAGCAGCATTAATATTCAAGCAGTACTAACTACTAGCAGTACTAAGTATTCTTCTAGCAGTACTAACTCTTCATGCAGTAGTAATTCTACTAGCAGTAGTAAAATCTTCAGCAGTATTAATCTTTAACACTTCAGCAGCATTATCCAGACTTAACTCATATCTGACCCAACAATCTCCCCCTAACTTACCTTTTGAAATCCAGAAGTTAAGTTCTTCAAAATGTGGTCTTCATGATGTTTTCAAAACTTCAGCTCAATTTCCAAGATTAGGATCCAGACCTAGACTTTGATTGATAGTTCTTCTGATCACTATTCTGGCCATTTCTGAACCTTTAGCACATACCAGCTTGGCTTTCAGCATCCCTTGCAGCTTTGCTTTGTTGTGGTCATATACTTTATCCACCAAGTAGTATTCATGATAGCTCTTGTCAATGGTAATTACAAAGACTCCACAATTTTCAAACAACATCCAGTTATCTATTCTTTTAAATCCATTCTCAAGATGCAAGTCTTTGATAACATACTGCACTCTTTCAGGATCAAACATCATGCACAAGTACTCTATGGCCATCTTTTTAATGTTCATCCCTGCTCCTTTCAGTAAATCACCATACAAATGCATCCCAACTTTGTACATTTCTTCCAAATCAGATCGGGAACAAATTCTGATAATCTTTCCCCAAGACCTCATACATGTCCCCCATTCTCTTAATCCTGAAGTATTCTTTGCCTTGATCCACCAGAATATCCCAATGAATGATTTCAGGAACATTCACTGAGATAGGATTAGCTTTCACTGGTTCTTCATCTGTTACTGTCATGTACAAATCAAACTGTACATTAGATTGACTTGACTGTTCTTGACTATGCTCAGTTTCAACATGCTCTGTAGGAGTTGCAACAGAAGGTTCTGATGATTCTGCATTCATTCTTTTACTTTCCTTTTCTTTCTCCACTTCCTCGATCCTTGGCCTTTTTGCCTGTTTCTTTGAAGCAATAGACTTCATTCTTTTAACAGCTCTGATCTTCTGGGCTAGTGTTTCTTCTTTCTTAACTTCTGCCCTTTCTTTTGTAGGAGTGCCTTCTTCACTGTCAGGGAAGGGCTATTGTATGTTGAGGTCATGCCTCTCTTTCATCTTCTTTTTAACCTCAACCCTTTGAGTGAAATCCCCTTTTAGTTTGGCCATCTCCTTTTTATATAGCTCTTCTATTCTTCCAAAAGACATGCTGGTAAACATTCCTTCAGGAACTCCAATAGCTCCTTTCAGAAAGTTTATCATTTTCCTTCTTTCTTGATTGGCTAGAAAAGTCTTTGAAGGCTTTCTTTGGCTTTGTCTAGTTGCTCTCAATGTCACTTTCTTAGCAGCAGCAACAGTCTTCTGACTCCTTTGATATTCTTCATTAATCTTTTTAGCCATTTCTAATGCAAGCTCTCTGTCTTTGGCAGATTGAATCTCTTCCTCCTTTTCCAACTCTTCTTGCAACTTTTTGACAATTCTTCATCAAGTTCTATTTGAGTTTGCTTCTTTGATGGCTTCTCAGGCTCAACCATCTTCTCCTTCCCTTTCTTTTTGGCCTCAGCTATACTGACTTCTTTTCTTTTCTTCTCTGTTCCACCTTCTTTGATTACCACTCCCTTTGCCTTTTGAGTAGCCTTGGGAGTGCCAAGCTTTGCCTTTACCAATGTTTCAGCAACCTCTATTTCTTCTATTGTCAGTTCAGTTAATGTTGTTGGTTTCTCTGTTTCTGCTGCTTTTGCAGTTTCTACTTCTTGTTCAGTTTCTGCTTCTGCCTCATTTACTGCTGCTTTACCAATTTCTGTTGCTTGTTCAGATATTGCTGCCTTTACACTTGTTTCTGCTTTTGCACCAACCTCCTTTTCTTTTTCAGCACCAGTCTCCCCCTCAAACTGGAATTCCATGCCCTTCTCTCCTTCAGTTTCTTGAGTCTCCCCCTTTTTGGAAGCACCATGCCCCCTTTTCTTCAAGAGAAACTGCTTTCTTTTCTTTTTATGTACCAAATTGAGGACCATCTTTTTGAGTTTGGTAATTTGCACTTGTTGAGAAGTGATCACCTTTTTCATCTCTTGTATCTGCAAATTTTGATGGTGAACTTCCAGACTTATTGTACCAAGAGTATCCATCAATTCATCATAAGTATATCTGTCCTCACCTCCTTTAGGTGTTTTTACCACCCTTGAAGGATCTTTGGATCTTTTAGTAGAGGCATTCTACCTAGCAGAAGCACCTTCAACCCCCGTGGTTTCTTGGCACCTGGGACCTTTAGATGATTGCTCACCTAAAGTTGTCGTGGGAAAGGTCTTAGAGATGTTCACATTGTCCTGATCCACACCTTGTGCAGAGTCAGTAGTGTGAGCCTTACTGCCCACATGTTCATCCTTCTCCTTTTAGAGCACCTTCTTGGGGTTGGGAGACACCCCTATGGTTTCCCTTTCGATATTCTCTGATGGAGAATGCTCCATCAGAGGGCTTGTAGGCTTTGGGGGTGAAGATACAAGAAGGGAAGGAACCTTCTGTACCTTTTTCCTTATATATGTTTTGGTGATGGGGGATTTTGGCTTGACAATAGGGATCTGAGGAGTATCAATTGAAATGAATGGTGTGGGTAGGTCATTAGTTGGGTGGTCAGATGTGGCCTTTGACCCTGGTGCCTCACCATGGGAATGAGACATAACCATCATTGTAGAGAACAATGGTGTCTCTTGTCCAGAAAAGTCCTTACAGTCTTTTCATGTTGGAGAATACCTTCCCTTTGGGAGGTTTTGGTACATACACCTCATTAAAAGAGGGTAAATCCGTCAATTCATTATTTAGTACTTCTTGTACAAACCTTGGATACATATAAAAGCTTTTGGTTTTGGTATCTAGGTTTGACATTAAATCATTGAAAATCATTTGAGAAAAATTAAACTTTCTAGAGGTAGCTAAGCAGACTAGAGCATAAGCTAAAGTACTGCTGAACTCACTCCATCCAGTTGTTTTTCTAGAAATACAATGTTGCAGAGTATGAACCAAAAATCTCCACTGAGGTGAAAATCTGTTTTTGAAAAACTTATAGACCTCAGTTGGACCTTCATACCCCATTCGACCAAGTACTTGGAAGAGATCTTCCTTGGAAAGAGATGTAATACCTGAGGCATCATCTAGTCGTAGATGAATGCAAATACAGCCTTCTGTGATGGTTAGAGGTTTATCACAAACCCTTGATTTGATGACATGATTGCCATCGTCAGTGTGAATGGAAGCATTGGCCCAGAATTGTCGCAAATGTTCTACATAGATTGTGGGATTGACAGTTAAAGCGTAGGCGATGTAGGAGGATTTTAGGAAAACCACAATCTGGTGAAAACCCTCTGCTTGCTTGGGTTTCTGTAGCATTGCCAACTCATTGTGATCATCAACAAACACCAGTCCTGCCATCGTTCTTGGATTGAATCACTACTAGGGTTTATGCACTTGGAAGCAAGAATTCGAGAGAGAGAGAAAGAGCACTCGTAGGAAATTCAAAGAGCCGTTTGGATTTTGGCGGTCAAAGAGGGTATTTATAGGTGGAGGGTTTCAGTTAGAAGCAATACTAAGTAGCTTAGCAGCATTAACACATACCTGCAGTATTAACTCATATTAGCAGTAGTAACGCATACTGGCAGTATTAACACATACCAGCAGTAGTAACGCATACTAGCAGTATTAACACAAACTAGCAGTATTAACACATACCAGCAGTAGTAACACTGATTAGCAGTAGAAATACGGCAAGCAGTAGTAACTTTGCACTGGCAGTATAAACCACCTAGCAGTAGTAACCATACTTAACCATATTTGAACTGTCAGAAAGAGTAATAGTGAGAGCAGTATTAACTTAACTAGAAGTACTAAGTATCCAATTCAGCAAAGTAATCTGAAACACTTAAACACACATGGTTAGCAGCATTATCCCCTACCTGACCACTAATCTTTTGAACCTATACCTTTACCACTGATCTTACCTTCTGGTGGATTATTACCAAAGGCAACACGTCCTCCATCAAATCTTTTGAAGTTTTGAAGGCAGTCCATGTTACCTGTCATGTGCCTAGAGCAACCACTGTCTTCATGCCAAATGCTCTTCCCCTTGAGCTTTTGGTTGCCCTGCACACTAGATAAATTAGTTAGTTTTTGGAGGGAACCCAAGCCAAGGTGGTTTTGGGTTGCCCTTTCTCATCAACATATTCATAATCAGTCAGATTGGTCTTGATGAGGTGATCAGAATTTGGAATTTCATGGCTGGAATGCTTTGTCTTAATTATAGGCTTGGCAGTATTAACACTGGTAGCAACTCTATCCTTGTTAGCAGTACTAACTTGGTTAGCAGTACTAACTTGGTCAGCAGTAGTATTGCTATCAGCAGTATTATTTCTGTTAGCAGTACTATTTGAAGTAGCAGTACTAACTGGTTTCTTGACTTTTGGAACCCAAATCTTGACAAAGTTGTTTGCTTTCTTATGTTGTGAGTTACTCCTTGATTTGCTTGGAGTGTTTTCTTTTGATTTAGCAAACTTATTCTGAATATGAGATTTCAAAGGTGTTGTTTTCACATTCTCAGCCATGTGATTCCTTTTTTATTTCTTCCTATAACCAAAAGAATTTTGTGTTTGTCTTTGAAAAGTAAATCTTTGGTTAATAGGATTGAAATAACAGTGTTTGGCTAAATGATTCAATTTGCCACAAATAAAACAAGACTTTGGTCTATTGATTTTGCTTAGATCAATTCCCTGTTTTTGAGCCCACTGGTTATTTATGTTTCTCTGATTTCCCCTTATTTTATCATGTTGATGGGGCTTGTTCTGTTGACAAGTACAGGGATTTACAATAGTAGTTTGCATATAATGATTTCCCTGTACCTTTTCCTTTCCTTTCCTAGAGGTCTCAACTTTCTCACTCTTACCATTCTCTTTCTCTGTCTTGGACATCTCCACTTTCTCACTCTTGACAAATGGTTTACCCCCCCCCCCTCTCATTTGTAAGAATGTGGTTTTCTAAGGGAGTTTCTTTATGGTCTTACCCTCAGTATTCTCTTCTTCAGACTCTGTCTCAACCACTACTGTATCTAGTGGATCTACTTCAGTAGCTCCTTCAGGTAATTCCTTCTTATCTTGTCTTTCTAAGAGGTCTAAGGTGGGTGGAATGTAGTTATTACTGTAAGGTGGAGGGGTGTTGTTGTAGCCTATTCCTCTTCTCAATTTGTCATGAACTTGAGTTTTGAGTAAAGAGTCAATTGCTTTAGAAGCATTGGAATATTTCTCAATGTGTAGTTTGGCCTTCTCAAATTCACTCCTAATTTTCTCACATTCCTCTCTAGACTTTTCTAACTTAATTTCTAATTCTTTCTTCTCCCACTTCCAATAGTTGTGATCATATGAATGTTGAAGTTCATTAGCCTGGTATGACTTAATTTGTTCTTCAAAATTCTCAACGATCAAACTATACTCTCTTCTATATTTCTCTAACCTTTTAAGGTCATCACACATGCTCTGATTGTGATCCCTGTACTTTTTAACAGTTTCAAGACATGCTTTAGAGCAAAGGTTAGATTTTACCTTTGTGGGGATTGCAGTGCTTGAGGACTCTGAAACCTCAGCCATCAATGTTTTATTCTGGATTGCCTCTTCTGCTTGATCACTCCAATCAAATCCCATTTCATCTTGTGAGACAAGTGCTTGAGATGGATTCCTGTTATAGTTAGTGGACTTTGATTGTTGATTGTTGCTTCCATGTTGTTGAGACATTCCTTCTCTGCATTCTCTTGCAAAGTGACCCAGCTTATGACACTTGTAGCATTATACCTTGGATTTGTCAAATCCAGCCCCATCTTCTCTTCTCATGGCAAAGTTGTTTCTGCTTGTTCTTTTGATGAATCTTTTGACTCTCATGGTGAGCATTGTCATTTGCCACTTGATATCCATCTCTTCAAGGTCATCAACATTGATATGCTCTAGATCATCATTGATAAGAGCCGATTTAGCATGACTAGCAAGGAATGCTTCCAAAACAGAATCATTAGGTCCATCCTGTTTTGAGCCATATGTAGTAGCACTAACTGATTCTGTATTAGCAGAAGAATCAGTAGTAGATGATAAGAGAGCAGCATTGTGAGAGTATCCAGATGGCTTCTTCTTAGATTCAACTTCTGCTTCAAACACCCTGAGATCATTGTAGAGATCATCAAGTTCCTTATCCTCCAGATTATCATTCTGTCTGAATGATACTGTATACATGACCCATTCTTCACCAAGAGACCTTAGAAACTTTCTGTTGACATCATCCTGGTCCATCTTGACACCAACAGTGGCCAATTCTACAATCAACTTGTTGAATCTATCAAAGGTTTGAGTCATAGACTCATTCTATGTAGACATAAAGTTTTCATATTGTTGTTTGAGAATTGCTTTCTGATTTCTCTTAGTGCTTTTAGTACCTGAAAATCTCTTCTCCAATGCATTCCACATGATTTGAGCATCAGAACAGTGGCAAAACTGATGTTGGTATTCATTAGGAATTTCCAAGAGCAGAGTGCTCAAGGCTTTCATCTCAGTCTGCCTCATCTTTCTTTCTCCATCAGTCTTTGGTGGAGGTCTCTTGCCATCTGCGTCCATCTTTCCTTTATTGTAGGGACCATTCTCAATGATGTCCCACATTGAGTAGTCTGTGAGAAGAATGTAATGCCTGATTCTGATTTTCCACATGTCAAGCTCATTAGGTTTGAGCATGGGGACCTTTGAAACAAGAACACTCATGTGATCCGTCCATGATGATTATTGATTTCTGAGTTCCTTAGGCTCTGATACCACTTGTCAGGATCGAAATTCGAAACAAGAATTTAAACTAAACACTCAGAAACTATGTTAAAGAAGTCGCGGAATAACACTTTAACAATAAATCAATCAAACAGTGTATGAACTCAAATCACAAGTTATATTGAATTAACTTAATGATTACAAACAAAACCTCAATCTGTTGAACAGACTCAACAGACGTTCTATACTTCTCTAAAGAAAGGATTAAAACTATCTTGAGGTTAATTCTCTCTAAACCTATATGCAAAACTTGTAAAACTTATTTATCTAACAAAAACTACTAGACTATATATACAGAACTGATTACAAGATAATTACTAAAGAAATATTTATCTTCAACATCCATTCCATGATTATCTTCATTATTATCTTCAGCTCCTAGTCTTTCGTTCCAAGTCATCATTATCAACATCATCTTCATAAGCAGTATTAATCATCCAGCAGCATTAATATTCAAGCAGTACTAACTACTAGCAGTACTAACACTCCAAGCAGTACTAACTATTCTTCTACAGTACTAACTCTTCAAGCAGTAGTAATTCTACTAGCAGTTGTAATCTTACAAGTAGCAGTAGTAAAATCTTCAGCAGTATTAATCTTTAACACTGCAGCAGCATTATCCAGACTTAACTCATATCTGACCCAACATTAAAGACGGCTCAGGATCGACAGCGGATGTACGCGAATAAACGAAGAAAACCTATCGAATTTCTAGTAGGAGACAGGGTTATGTTAAAAGTTTCGCCCTGGAAAGGAGTAGTCCGTTTCGGGAAGAAAGGTAAGCTTCGTCCGAGGCTTGTCGGAACGTTTGTTATTTTAATAGCGTAGGAGAGGTAGCTTACAAACTTGAATTGCCTGGGGAGTTGCGAGGAGTTCATCCCACGTTCCACGTGTCAAATTTGAAGAAATGTTTGGCGGAGACCGATGTAGTAGTACCGTTGGAGGATATTCAAGTGGATGAAAAACTAGCTTACACCGAAGAACCGGTGAAAATTCTAGATTCTAAAGTTAAGAAATAAGGAGATTGGACTAGTGAAGGTGCAGTGGAGATTCCATAAAGGGCAAGAATCAACATGGGAAGTGGAGGCAGGCATGAAGTCTCAATATCCCCATCTGTTCGAAAATAGAATTCCGGGGACGAAATTCTTTTGAGGGGAGGATATTGTAATAACCGGTTCAAAATTAAGAAATGTAAGTTGGGTGGTATTTTGTAAAACTTATGTTTTCTAAAGGGGCTAAGTGTAATTGTGTGATTAAAAGGCTTTAGGTTAGGGTTTTGGACTTTTAGTGTTGATTTCGGCCGAGTGAGAGAGAGAGACTGGAAAGAGGAAGCTGTAGAGATTTAAGAGGATTGAAGAGAAGAGTCTACGAGGTTTCAATCAAGGATTTCCTCATCAGGTAATATTCTATTCCCTTCTACTAATCTTCTTAATCAATGTTTAAAATTCATTGGAGGTTGAGACCTGATAGAAATGGACTATGGGTTAGTGGAAGTAGGATTAATGTGTTATCAATCTATTGATCGATTAGTGTAATGTTATCGTGTTTATGTTTAAATTGATTCAAGAGCTTATCTAATCATTGTTGGATTAATGGGTGAAATTTGTTGGGGAAAAATCTTGAGTATCGAGGTCCGTATCGGTGATGTTCGAAAACCCAGAATCGCCTCCGGGTGTTCTTTAAGTCGAAGACCCCGGTCGACGACCCTGGTCGATGACCCCGGGCGATGAAGGACTTCGGTCGAGAGAATGTGACCCGGTCGAGAGGGGATGACCGGGGTGTAGCCAGTCCGGTCGGCCTCGGTCGGCGCCTGGATGGAGCCCCGGTCGGCGCACCGGTCAGTGCTGGACTCTGGCCGGCGCACCGGCCAGCGCCTGGAAGGACTCGGTCGGCACCTGGAGACTTCGGTCGGTGCATGGAAGGCAGCCCGGTCGGCGCTTGGAGACATCGGTCAGCGCATGGAAGGCATCCCTGGTTGGCTCATGGTCGACTCGGTCCTTGGATTCAGATTTTGGGCCGAAGCCCACTTCCCCCATAGTTAGTTTTAATAATGCTTTTTGGGCCTATATTATAGTGGGTTGATCCATGTATTTTAGAGGAGGTTGGAATAATTAGTTCTCATAGAAATTTGGCGAGTTAAGTTGCGAGAATAGATGTCGTTGGGATTATGGGATTAAGAGCGACTCGTTATAAAATAGTTGAATTGAGTGTTTTCCAGTCTATATTTCCTTATAGGTTTCAGATCGGTTTTTACGGGTAGATGCGAGGTCTAAACTAAGGACGCCAGGTGAGTTTTCTGAGCTTAAAACCTCACAAGTTTATAAAGTTGTTTATGTTCATGGAAGTAAAATATTTGTGTTGTCTTAACTGTTTAAGACGTGAGAAGCTTATTTGAAAATGTATCTTTATTTACGCAAGCTTTATATAGGTGAGTTCATTTATGCGGTTTAAGTTTCTTTGAATTATAAATGTATTCATACATTGTTGTGAGCAGCTAAAGACGGGGGTGTGGCCCGCCTGTACTCATACCGGGGGGGGGGGGGGTGTCCCGTTTATGCTATATGGGTGTGTCCCATCTAAGGCAGTATGAGACAGACACACCGTTACTTTTGTGACGGTAGTGTGTGCCGTAAGCGAGCTTTATTTGTAGTTATGTTTTTAAACTGAAAGAGTTTATTTATCCTAATATTTATTAATTGTGATAGTTCGTGTTTTGAGGGATCTCACTAGACCTTTGGTCTAACCCTCCCTCTTTTAAAATATAAAACTTTTTCAGGTAAGCTAGGGACTGGTGGTTCAGGTAAAGGAAAGGAGAAAGTTTAAGAAACGTCCACGATAGAAGACTCTTGAATAGATTCTTAGAAATTACATTATTATTATCTCAGTTATGTAATAGGTTGTTTTATTGCAAACCTACAGATTTTACTGTTGAATTGAGCCGATTTTCGACATGAGTTATTTTATGTCAGTAGATTCTTTGTTAGCTGGTTTTGGATTGTTATAATTATCAAAAGTTTATACAATTAAAAATAAAAACTATATACTTAAAATCTATGTTTTGGTGTAAAAGATAGCAACACCTATTGCAAAAGAGTTATTGTTTGCACCAAAGTTTATACAATCTTATAAAAATGGGGTAAATTTTAGTGTTACCCATTGGAGATGCCCTTAGAAAAACATCACCACCAATCCCAACGTATTCCACTTGTCTGTTATCTAAACCCGTATGTTGACTTTTACCTCCAAAGGTAAAGCGGTTCTTTCAGTAAAGTCCCCCAACTTGTGAAAAGTGTACAAATAGGAGAAACACAAACAACATAATTTTTTTGAGAAATCGGTTACGAGTAAGTAAAAACATAAAGTATAGACAAGTGCACCAAAAACACAAACAACGTAAAACAATGACATACCCTTAGGTGTCGTTTGTTTTTTAAGAGGTCTAAAGTCTTATTTTAGTTATGATTAATAAGAGGTGGTGTGTAAAAAGGTCTGAACGATTCAGACTTAAAGAGCCTTTTAAAAGTTTTTTTTTTAAAACAAATAACACCTTAGTCTAACCAACTACGCACTACCCTATCCTCAACCCTCTACCTGTCTAGATCCCTTCCTCTCTTCTATGCTGATCACAAATCCCACCCATATTCTGTTACCATAACCTGGTGAGAGTTATTCTCGAGAATGCGTAACAAACACCATGTCCAATTTCAATTGATCGTTACATCATCCTCATTTCTAACACATTATATCCTCCTCATGTAAGCCACCATTCGTCTCATTAAAGACGCCCTTATAATATTTTTTAAATTTCTAAATCAAAATCAAACCAAAATACATACATTATTAGGCAATTAAAACCCAACCAATTCAACACTTTGAGGTACTAACTTTGAAAGCATACCAACAATAAGTAGGGGTTGTTTGTTTGGTCTTCCATTAAGTCACAATAGATAAAATTGTTTGTGTGGATTACTTGTCTGTATATAGATTAGGTTTTTGTTTGAGAGAGTTTCTTCCATAGATGGAAGAACCGTGCTTTTTAATTGGGAGAAGCATGTTTGAAAAAAAAAACTTGGCTTTTTGCATAAATATTTCTCCTAGAAGCTTAGGTTCCGTTTGTTTTTTAAGAGGTCTAAAGTCTTATTTTAGTTATGATTAATAAGAGGTGGTGTGTAAAAAGGTCTGAACGATTCAAACTTAAAAGTCATTAAGAGGTTTTTAAAAAAAAAAAAAAAACAACCCCTTAGTGAATAAGGAGAGTTTATATCTCATTAAGCAACTACCAAATAGTCATGTAGTTGACCGAATAAGTTGTGAGTACCATTTAGCTTATTAAATTGCTAACAAACATATCCTAAGCATCAAACTTCAACATATGGTGAGGCAGAAACAAAACAACAGAGGTGTGTGTGTTAACTTGAAACCCAGTAGTTCCCATTCAGGGTTCGAATCCTGGGGGAGACAGGGTGACTTTTCCGGTGCAGATTCATGGGGCTAGGGTCTGTAGGGTCTCCAAAAGGGGACCACGGGGCCATAGGTTCCCGCCTTCAAACCCTTTTTTTTTAACTTGAAACTCATCAGAGCATCTCCAACAAATTCTCTAAAATAGAGAAATTCGAGAGTTTGTTCTTTATTTTGCTCTAACAGATTCTCTATATTATTCTCTAAAATAGAGAAAATAAGGGGGCGTTTGGTTCGCTGGATTCCGCCGGAATCTGATGGAATTGGAATGGTCAATTCCATTGACCAAATTCCATCCTGATGTTTGGTTACCAATGGAATGGAATTGAATTCCTTTAATCATGGATTTGGTCATTTCTTCTTAAAATGGATGGAATTCCATTCCATCAGATTTTCTCAAAATGACACAAATACCTTCCTTACCTTTTCTAAAAACCCTAGCCGCTTCTAAAAACCCTCTCTCTCTCCTTTCTCTCTCTCTCCTCTCTCTCTCTCCTCTATCTCTCTCTCTCCTCTCTTCTCTCTCTCTCTCCTTTCTCTCTCTCCTCTCTCCTCTCTCCTCTCTCTCTCTCTCTTCTCTCCTCTCCTTCCTCTCTCTCTCGGCATTTAAAAAAATAAAAATAAAAGAAAGGGTATTTTTGTCATTTTTCAGAATTCCATTCCAATTTCTTTGCAAAACAAACAGACAAATTTCAATTCATTTGACTGATTACATTCCATTCCTGTCAATCACACTTGGTCAAACCTGATAACATTCCATTCCAATTTCTTCAAGATTCCAATTCCTTACACATATTTCATTCCTTCATAAATCATTCTGCGAAACAAACGCCCCCTAATAGAAAACTTCAATTTTAGAAAATTTCTTGAAACTTGATGTAAGAGTGAGAGAGAAATGGTTTTTTCTTATTCATTCCCAACAATACCAATGTGATTGAATTATTATTATTTTATATAATTCTTTTAAATGTAACTGAATGATTTTAATAATATAATTAATGTTGGAATTTTTAAAGTAGAGATGAATGCAATTTTTTTTGAGATTTTAACTTTTAGTTAACTATTTTAAAGAAATTATAGAAAATATGTTGGAGACTCAAGCATCTTTCATATTTGCTAAGCATAGAAAAACAATCATAATTACAACTAAAATGATCAATCAAATAGAATGGTTCAGGATGAGCCCTTGCCCCTGATGTTAGTATTTCATATCAAAACCACCTTGACAAATCTCTCTCAAACAAAGTATCAGGCATGTAAAAGACATTATAATAAAGTGGTTGGGTTCGAACGAAAAATAATTTTCACATAATATATGTTAAGGTAGGGGAAAGATTGTTTTAGAAGTTGAGTTAACGGTGAGAAGCGTGAGAAGTGGATCTGAACCGTTCATCTTTTTAATCTCTAGCCCTCCCATGAATTGCCGCTTTGAAGGGAATTGATCTGGTGTATCTCGGTGCATCTTATCTCGGTGAATTTCATCCTAATGTGCGTACATTTCTCATCGAACGGTCGATAACCACTTCTCACCATTAACTCAACTTCTCAACGGAACCCAACCCTGTTAATGTAACCCTTTAATTTATTATAAAAAATACAGTTTTACTAAAAATAATTAGCATAATATATTTTTGAAAAATATTGATTATCAAGAAATACGATTTCATTAAAAATGACATATAAGTGGTTTCTTACAACATCCAAATTGTTTTTTTCTTTTTCTTTTTTCCTTGTTGCTACCAAAAACTAAAAAAGAAATAGATTTGAACTTACAACCTATAATATCACATGCAACGACACCATCGGTAGACTATATCAGCTTTTTGTTAACTTAGGAAAGCACAAATCGATTTAAGCATGTGCACTTTTAAGACCTTCAATTTTTTCCCATTGTGATGGGAAGATAGAGTAGAGTGGGTGCAGGGGTATCCTCTAGCCTAAGTAGGGGTGTTCGCGGTCCGGTTTGGACGGTTTAACCCCTCAAACCACAAACCGGACCACTATGGCGGTTTAGAAAATTTTCAAACCGAGCGGTTTGACAACAAGCGATCAAACCGGTCAAACCGGACCATAAAAAAGCGGTCTGGTCTGACCGGTTTGGGACTATCATTGGCTTTATAAAAAAACATGACATCTATATCTAAAAAAAATTTCTATCAATATAGCACTACTAAAAAATTGTATACCGAATTATAAAAAAAATGTCTATCTCTAAAATTAAAAAAAGACATTGCGCAAATGAAAAAAAGTTAAACAAATCCAACAACAATATTTCGAATTTTAGACAAACATTGAGCAAAACGAATGACGATTTGAAATTTTGAATTTGATTTCTGACGGATTTCGGCAAAATTTTTGACGGATTTCGGCATTTTGCCAATTTATAAATGAAAACTAAACAACATAACGTCTTTGACGATTTTTTTTACTGGGCCATAAAAGTAAAGCCTACAACATGAAAAATAAATACAATTCATACATGTATATTTTTGGCGGTCGGTTCGGTCCAGACCGCTCAAAGAAATGTTCAAACCACAGACCGGACCAAACCGAGCGGTTTGGCTATTTTTCAGACCAGACCGGACCGCCAGACCGCTCAAACCGCCAAAAACGGTCTGGTTTGACTTGGTTCGACCGGTTTGAGCGGTCCAACGGTTTTTTTGAACACCCCTAAGCCTAAGCCTAAATCTAGCTTTGCAATCTTGCATACAAACATAAACCATCTCCTGGAAACACTACCCACAAGGGAACTAAAAGATGGATGTTTCTTATAGAAGTGACCCAATTGAAGGGAAGGACTTTGGTCATGTCTAGCTGAAAAATAGCATGCATGTGGTGCTCCTGATCCCTATTGATATCAACAGTAGAAGCTGGTTTTTCTGTTATAGTTATGATTAAATGGAGGAATTTTTTCAAGTGGTAGATTATAAGAAACAAAACTATGAATATTTTTCACAAAATCATCACCGATCTGTTGGTGAGTTCCTTACTTTTCGTATGTGAGATCTTGTGTTTGAGTCTTTTATTGCAATTTTTTTCAGAAACATAATAAACCTAAAATTAATAACTAAAAACTAAGAAAATCATACAAAAGGGATTCGAACCTGAGCCTGGAACGGGAGAAAAGTCGTGCAAACCAACTCATCCAAGAGAAACTTGTATCAGTATTGTAGTTTTACAATAATACGGTGGCACATTTCACGATCCTAAAAAGCTTTACACTATGACAGAGGAACGAAGTCGTGCCAGAGTACGCACCATAGTGAGTACGCCCATGATTGAAATGGTGTCTGCTATTGTGGAATGAAAAACATAACACCTGCCAAGATATCCCATTTCACACATTCAATTAAGCCATGGAGGTGGGTCAAACTCATGAACCAAAAGCAACAGTCAAGTTTAATACATATGCACTTCCATAAACAATAATGAAACAAGTTCAATAGAAGTCTCTAAACATAATAGCCACGAGGACCCCAAATAAAGACCATATCATATTTGCTTAAAGCAACAGCACTTACAAAGTGGTAAAAAACATCAATTGTGCAAGTTAAAAGTAGAGCATACGATGTGTTCATAAGAAATATTGGGTAAATCTTCTTTCGTTTCTCCTTTGGCCTTTTTATTCGATGTAAATAATTCGGCATGAGTCATCCTAAGAGCATCCACAATGATGGACTTTTTCAATGAAGCTCTTTCCAAAATAAAAAATAAAAATTAGGACCCACAAGCAAAAAACCAGCTTGTAACCACACAAACAAAATAAGTGATTTCGTTCACAAGCTTAGGTGGTCAAAAACCTCTCTCCATTGGGGATGCTCTAAGTGGTTCCAAATTCGCATATCCTTCTATTCAGAATTCACCATCATGACTGCAGCTTCTTGTGTTTTCGGGGGATCTAACGGTTGGACAGTGTGCATTTCCCTGGTGGAACCAGTTTCATCCAACCGCTGCAGTGAACAAGATTCTGACCAATAATGTGTGGTCTAGATTTGCACACAGCAATGTGTTATCCTATGAAGTATGAAAATGATGGCTCAGATGATCTTCAGATGAAGCAGTTTTCAGGTTTTGCTGAATTCTACACATCTGGATGATCTTTGGCTTTGATACTCGAATCCTTAAAAAATACCTAGTTTCTTGACATATTTGGGTATAAAAATCTAAATAATGTGGATAACAAAGCTAGCTTGTATATATACATACACTAGTTGATGCATACTAATCCATGAAAGAAAGAAACATTTAACTATGGAAAAGGATAAACAAAACCTACAATTATAATAGAATTCTAGGAGATGAGTCATGTTATCAAAGTTTTCTTATAAGTTAAAATAATTCTGCAAATCATTAAAAAAAAGGTGGAAACGTATGGATGGACAAAAGCATACCTTTTATATATCTAGATGCTCTGTATACAGGAAAAGGAATAGGGTGCCTCCAGGCTCCATCCATTCTTTCCTATCTAAGCTTACCAATCAACTTAAGCAGAGTATCATCCACCTCCAGTGATTTAGGTGTGATCAGATCAAGTAACATAGATAAGGTTGAAGGATCAAGTGAGAAACCGTGTCCATCCATGTCCCGTAAGAGCATCTCTATCGAGTCATGTTCTTTGTTCATTAATAATCCTTGGAGAAGAACATTGTAAGTAACACGATCTGGCAGGCAACCCATCTCTGCCATTTTCTGAAACAACTCTTTTGCTTCCCTCATCAGACCCTCCCGACAAAAACTAGCAATCATCACAGTATATGTTTTGACATCAGGATGCAAACCTTTAACACTAAGGTCATTGAAAAGAAACCTTGAAATATTAGGTTTCCCACCTTTACTTGCACCATCAATGAGGATATTGTACAAAACAAGATCCAATTTTATTTTGTTGTCACTCATCAAATGAAACATAGAGAGAGCTTTGTCCACTTGATTATTGTTGCATAGACCCTCCAAAACGATTCTGTAAGTGAACTCATTTGGAATATGGTTGTGTGTTCGCATCTCATCAAACAACTTGCATGCATCTCTATGACGTCTAGCCCGAAACAATCCGTGTAACATGGTGTTGTAAGTAATCATATTGGGTTTCATACCTTTTTCAGTTATTTCATGAAACAAATGCATGGCATCATCTACCTCCAAATTCTTGCAATACCCATTCAACAAACTGTTATAAGTCACAACATCAGGGGCAAGACCTCTAATCCTCATCGAATCAAAAATTTCCTTTGCTTTACTTATTTCACCTCGTAAGCAATACCCATCAATAAGTGAACTATATGTCACTAAGTTGGGATCCTTCCCCATCGCTATCATGGTTTTCAAAACACCCTCCGCATCTTTCACCTTTCCTTCTTTGCAAAATGTATCGACCATTATATTATAGGTAATGACATCTGCAGATATCCTTTTGTCCTCCATATCTTTGAGCATTTTAGAGGCATCACCCCAACGACCAAAGTTACAAAGGCCACGGACCAAAGAGTTGTAAGTGACAACATTTGGTAGGATGCCTTTGTGGAAGACCATTTCATTGAAGAGCTTTAAAGCATCATCTACCATTTCATCCTTGCAAAGACTATCGACAATGGTGCTATATGTGATAACATTAGGTTTACAGCCCCTTTCATCCATAAGCCTAAGCAAAGCAATAGCTGTATTATTATTTCCACACTTGCAAAGCCCCTTAATCATTGTGCTGTACATAACTACGTTAGGCTCACACAGTTTCTTTTGGATTAACATCTTGAATAATATTTCTGCCTCCACAGTTCTATCTTCTAGGATGAGTCCGTTTAAGAGTGTGCTAAAGGTGGACACATCAGGTACAACACAGCGTTTGAAGCCATAAGCTAAGATTGCAAAACTCTCACTGGTGAGATACAATTGGCAAAAGCACTTGATCACAATGTTAGTGGTGTACACATCAACAGGAACACCAATGGCTGCCATTCGTTTAAACAGATCAATTGAAATAGAATAGTGTTTAATTTTGGTAACAACAGTCAGTAACTGGTTGAATTTCACAACAGATGGCAGAGGTTGCCTTCGTGTCATTTCATCGAACATTTTGAAGGCATCATCAAGCTTAGTAATCTTTTCAAACATAAATCGAGGACGATCATGACTTGAAACGGAACTTGAATGACACAGCTACTAGAATCGGTTCTATTTCTGAAAATGAGAATTCGAAACTTATGTTTAAATAAAGTTGATATAAACACGTTGTATATCCAATCTTTTGAATGAATGTGTGATTTACATCTTCTACGAGATGAACTTGCACAAGTTTTTGTATATGTTACGTTTTTTTTAATGTTTTTCTTTTTTTTCTTGTCATGTCATGTTATATTTGAAAAGGAAAATGACTAAAATACCCGGGCACTTCATGCTTAACAATAGGCATTCCATGAGCATTAGTTTGACCTTCGAAAATCAAAACAAAACGTTACCAACTTACCATGATGATAAATTTTTGAGTGAATTGTGGATTTGGTCCTCGTGCTTTATTATTTTGTTGGACTACGGTCCTATAGTATGTTTATTGTGGATTTGGTTTCTGTGGTATTCAATTTATCTTGGTCATGGTCCCTCTGACTAACGCATCCGTTAACTCCATTAAATCAGAGACCATTTTAGTCATTTTGCCTAATTTGTGTCTTATTATGATAAAAAAAATAAAAAATATATTTAACACACACACACACACATATATATATATATATATATATATATATATATATATCAAAATAAATAAAATATGATGTTATTTATGACTTGATTCTTTAAATTTTAAAAAAAATTAATTATATTAAATATGATTTTATTTTATTATTTTATTGTAATGGTGAAAAAAAATATGGTTTTATTGTTTTAATATAATTAAAATTTTAATTTAAACAAACTATATCATAAAATTATATCTTATTTTATTTAGAACGAATAAAATAAGATATGTTTTTATGATTTGATTTATTAAATTAAAACTTTAATTATGTTAAAAGCTATATAATTTTATTGTTCTTTTACTATCATCACAACAAACAAGTTTATTATCGATATTTTGATACCAAAATCATTGAAAACCTGATAAATGAACCCTAATTTTATCATCTTAAAATTAGAGGTTCCAATTTTCATATTTTTTTTCAGTCAAAAATTAAAAATCAACTGTTTAGATTTTAACGAAACAAAATATTTAAGTTACGAATATTTTAACCCACAATAAAATTAACAAGTGTAATAAACTAATAATTACACATTTCTAAAACCGTGTACCTTTTTTATTATGAACATTTTTTTTGGGACAGAAGGAGTACCGAATAATGATAAGACCATGTCGTATCTTTCTATTGATGAATGCTGTAGCTGATTTTCGCTATTTTCTAAATGCTAACATGTTTTCATGTTGGTGTTACCTGACATATGAAACTCTATGTTTTGCCTTGTGGTTGTGAGTTAAAATATTCGTAACTTAAATATTTTATTTCGTTAAAATCTAAACGGTTTGTTTTGAGTTATTTTATTGAAAAACAATATGAAAATTGGAACCTCTAATTTTAAGATGATAAAATTAGAGCTCATTTCTTAATGATTTTCAATGATTTTGGTGTCAAAATATCGATAATAAACTTCTTTGTTGCAATGGTAGTAAAGAACAATAAAATTGTATCGCTTTTAACATAATTAAAGTTTTAATTTAAAAAATCAAGTCATAAAAACATACCTTATTTTATTCGCTCTAAATAAAATAAAATATAATTTTATGATCTAGTTTGTTTAAATTAAAATTTAATTACATTAAAACAATAAAACCATAACTTTTTCCACCATTACATAAAATAATAAAATTAAATCATATTTAATATAATTAATTTTTTTTAAAATTTAAATAATCACGTCATACAATAACATCTATTTTATTTATTTTGATATATACATATATATATATATATATATGTGTGTGTGTTAAAAATATATTTTTTATTTTTCTTATCATAAAAAGACACAAAATGACTAAAATGGTCCTTGATTTAATGGAGTTAACGGATGCGTTTGTCAGAGGAACCATGACCAAGATAAATTGAATACCACAGGGACCAAATCCATAATAAACATATTATAGGGACCGTAGTCAAAGAAAGTAACAAAGCACGGGGACCAAATCCACAATTCACTCTAAATTCTTTGTAATTAATGAATTATAAAGACCAAAACCAAAAACCAAAAATTGTTTTCTACTCATCTATACTATATTATTATAAAACATCTATAAAAAAAACTCTTAAAAACAACTACTAAATCTTAATGTACCGCTATTTAATGTTAATTACTTAAAATCTTTTAAAAACAACTATTAAACTTTTATGTACTACATTTAATGTTATTTATTAACTTTCAATCCTTATCGCTAACCATTTTAACTCTCCTAAAATCACTCCCAACTTCAACTCCCTAAAATCAGTCCCCGCATAACTAAATACATGATAAAAATCAATTTTTAAATATAAAAAATCTAAAATATAATTAAGAAAATCTAAAAGAATATTTAATATTGTTAAAGAAAAAAACGAATAAAACAACAATAAATGGAGTGAATGAGTCTGCAATTCTCATTAATCAAAAGCCCTTTAAATAGGGATGAGTTACAAGTAGATAGCTATGACATATTTCAGTTCTAATCTAACTCTGATATACTTATCTCTATCGTCATATCCTTTAGACAATGACACACTTATCCTACAACACTCCCCCTTGTGCCGAGTTAAAGGAGTGACGGTGCACAATTGTTGTCTTGTTAAAATCTTACGCCAAAATAAAACCCAGTGGGAAAAAATAAAAGTCTGACGAAGGAAAGAGTACAACGCACCAACTTCTTTGCAATACATAGACTTTTCCTTCAGTCTAGTTTTCTCTTAGATTCGTACATTTATCATGAGGGTTAGGAAAACATGATGGTATATAAATTGTTGCCTCACTAAAACCTTACACCAAGGAACAAAACCCAATGGGAAAAATAAAACCTTGGTTGAAGAAAAGAGCACAACATACCAATATCACAAATATAGTGGACTCCCCCTTTTGTCTACTACTCCCCCTGATTCGTGAATTAATCAAGGGAGTTTGGAAAATATTTGCATTTACTTTCTACATGTTTCCCAATATATGGTTTTAGGTAATGATTTGGTAAAATGTATCATGTTTTTCTGACATCTTACTTGATTCAATTCAATCTCGATGAGAGTTTTCTTATTGCTAATTGTATAAGACTTAAGCAGAATATTCTTTGTGTTATCACTCTTGATGTATCTTATGTTCATTTCTTCGATACATGATGCATTATTTCCATATATGCAAGTAGGATACTGGTTGAACCCAAAATTACTAGTTCCTCTACTATATGTAATGATAGTCCTTAATCATGTACTTTCTTTAATTATCTCAAGGAGAGTAATATCCTTGGAATGGTTCAAGGAGGTAGTTAAAAAGGGTTTGCTTAGCTTACTTCCAAGCAATTGATATGTTCCTTGTGGTAATTCCTTATCCAGTTTGGGAACAACCTTTGTATGGGTCAGACAGATACCTAATATCAGCAAATACATACCAAGACATTGTTTGGTGTTTTTCTATAAGAGCTAGTACTTTTGCTACTTACATTCTAAGTAGGTATTGAAGTTCCATTATCAATCTCATTTTTATTTCTATAGGGAAAGTATAAGACCATGTCAATGGTTCCAAAAGATTAACTTGATATCATTCCAATGACGTTGCGTTGGCGTTGAGCTAAATCTAGCTAACAAGTTCACTGAGAAATACAATATACGGTCAAGTGTATTGTGTTAAGTACGATAATGCGCATATTGTACTTAGATAGGGAATTCCATCTCCCCAACACTTTTTCATCGTCATGGGAGTGCTAACCGGATGCGCTTTGTCCATATTAAATTGCCTGATTATTTTCTAGACATATGCGATCGATGAATTAATATTTCACAAACTCGGTGTCCTAGCTCAAATAGCTAGACAAAACCAAGTTTTCCCAAGATTTTCCATCTCAAATTTAGATTTCAAGTAGCTTGTGGTTTCTCTTATTTCATCAAGAGTGCATATTATGTTCATAACATCGACATATAAAACTACTTTGAAAATTCGAAACTTGTTTTCTTAAATAAATACGCAAAGGCACATTGTATCGTTCTTATATATCTTTTCCCAATCGAATATACACTTAGGCGGGTATATCACATCCTCATAGATTACTTTAATCTATAAAGTGTTTATTGCAAACGCATTTTGTGGTTTAGAGTTACTTGATTTTGGTAATGTAATGTCATCAAGCACTTTTATATATCTCTGAATCTAGATCCCCATAGAGATATGTAGTAACCACATCCATGAGCTGCATTTCCAGTCCTTCGGAAACTATGCTAATAAATTATTTGGATGTCATAACATCCATCGTGAGAGAGTAAGTCTCCTTGTGGTCAATCTAGGGCGTTGTGAGAAACATTGCGCCAAAAGGAGAGCCTTATATATTAGGACTTTATTATTCTCGTTACACTTTCTGACAAAGACCCAGTTATGTCCTACGGGCTTTACACTTGGTAGGTTAGCACTACCGGACCAAATACCCGATCCTTTGTCAAAGAATATAATTCTTTCTCGATTGTTTCTTTACATTTAGGTCAATATGCTCTTTGTTGATCTTATTCAACTGATCCTGGTTCAATGTCGTCGTGCTCGATCATCTTATGAGCTATCATATATGCGAATAAATCATCAATTATTATATATGATTTGTCCATCGACTCATATGTACTCTCATAGTTCATTTGAGATTAATATTCATCTATAAAATCAATATTAACTTTGGAGCGTCCTCAAGTGATGATTCATGGACATAATTATAATTAGAGATAATCTCATGAGAGTTTTGTGTATTAATGATAAATGGATGTGCCTCACTATTCTTTTCCTTTAGAATAGTATCCATCGAACCAAGTTGCTTCCACAACTTCTATTTGGTATCTACGACCTCAACCACACCTCCACTATGTGTGATGTCAGGATCGAATTCTCAACAAGAATTAATTCTCAGAAACAATATCAAAGAAGTTTGCGGAATAACACTTTGATATTCAATGAAACAGTAATCACAATCAGTAAATATGAAGAACAAACTGTAAACTTGTATTGAATGATTGAAATCACAAGATTACACACTCAACCTCAATCTTGAAGAACAGACTCTTTCAAGACGAATTCTACTTCTCTAGTATTAGGATCTATGCCTTGAGGTTCATTTCTCTCTAAAACTAAGAATTAATCTCTAATTCTCAAAAAGTTATATCTAACTATTCTAAACAATACTATATATATACTGAAGATAAAAGCTAATTACAATTAATAAAATATCTTCAGAATATCTTCCATCATTATCTCCAAGCTTTCCATAATCTTCAGTTTATCAAGTTGTCATCCTTTCCATACAGATCTCCATCTTATAAGTAGTATTAATCATAAGCAACATTAATACTTTGAGCAGTATTAACTCTAGCAGTACTAACCATGCTCAGCAGCATTAATATCTTCAAGCAGTACTAACTTTGAACTAGCAATACTAATTTTGTTGAGCAACATTAACCATCAACTAGCAGCATTAACTAGAAGTATTAACTAGAAGTATTAACTGTTTTCTTCTAGCAGCATTAACTAGAAGTATTAACTGTTTTTTTCTAGCAGCATTAACTAGAAGTATTAACTAGAAGTATTAACTGTTTTCTTCTAGCAGCATTAACTTTGTTCCAGCAGCATTAACTACAACTAGCAACATTAACCACAGAAGTAGTAACCATGATGAATATTAACTTCAGAAGTAGTAACCATGATGAACTAGAAGTAGTAACCATGTTGAACTAGAAGTAGTAACCATGTTGAACTATAAGTAGTAACCATGTTGAACCATCCTTGGCATATTTCAGACCCAACAATCTCCCCCTAACTTAACTTTTCAAAACTGAGAAGTTAAGTTCTTCAACATAGGGTCTTTATGATAATTTCAAAACTTTCTGCAATTACTAGTTCTTCTTGATTCAGTTTCTGCTGTTATCTTCTTTTCTGTTTCTGCTGTAGTTAATGCTTTATTTCAGCTTCTTCACTTATCTCCCCCTCAAAATAAGATTTCATATCAACTTGATAATCATGATCTGTGCTCCTTTTCATCTCTTTTATCTCCATAATTTGATTGTGAACTTTCAGACTAATTGTACCAAGTGTATACATCAATTCTTTGTAGTTAAATCTGTCCTCACCTCCTTTAGGTGTGTTTACCACCTTTGAAGGATCCTTGGATCTTTTAGTAGAGATCTTCTGCCTAGCAGAAGCACCTTCTACTCCCTTGGTTTCTTGGCACCTGGGACCTTTAGATAATTACTCATCTAAAGTTGCCATGGGGAAGGTCTTAGATATGTTCACACTGTCCTGTCCTGCACTTTGTGCAAAGTCAGTAGTGTGAGCCTTACAACCCATATGCTCTTGCATCTCCTTATTGAGCACCTTCTTGAGGTTGGGAGACACCCCTATGGTTTCCCTTTGGATATTCTCTGATGAAAAATGCTCCATCAGAGAGCTTGTAGGTTTTGAGGTCGAAGATACAAGAAGGGAAGGAACCTTCAGTATCTTTTCCTTATATAATATAGTAATAGGGAATGTTGGTTTGTCAAAAGGAATCTGAAGATTTATGCTTGGTAGTGGAAGGTGTGGATAGGTCATCAGTGGGTTGGTCTAATGAGGGCTTTGGCCCTGATGCCTTACCTTCTTGATTGTGGGACATCACCATCATTGTAGAGAACAATGGTATGTCAACTCCTTCCGAGTCCCTAGCAGATCTTCTCATGTTTGAGAAAACCTTGCCTTTAGGGGGTTTAGGTACATATATCTCATTAAAATGAGGTTAATCCGTCAATTCCTTATTAAGTACTTCTTGTACAAACCTTGGATACAGATAAAAGCTTTTTGATTGATATCCAGGTTTGACATTAAATCATTGAAGATCATTTTTAGGTATAGAAAACTTACATTATCAGTAGTAACACTTATCAGCAGCATTAACACAGACTGGCAGTAGTAACACATACCAGCAGCATTAACACAGTCTGACAGTTTTCACTGAACTAGAAGTACTAACTACCTTTCAGTATTAGCAACCTGAAACACTTACAGACACAAGGTTAGTAGTACCATATACAATAAAATTTTCAAAAGTTACTTTATCTTTTGAAACTATACCTTTTTCACTTTTCTTACCTTCTGTTGGATCAAAAGAAACATGTCCTCCATCAAATCTTTTAAAGAATTTGAAGGCAGTCCATGTTCCTTGTTATGTGCCTAGAGCAACCATTATCTTCATTCCAAATGCTCTTCCTCTTGAGCTTTTGGTTGCCCTGCACACTTGATAAATCAGTTAGTCTTTGAGGGAACCCAAGCCAAAGTGGTCTTGGGTTGTCCTTTCTCATTTATATAATCTGTCAGTTTGGTCTGGATGAGTTGTTTAGGAATCTCATGGCTGGAATACTTTGTCAAGATTATTGGCTTTGCAACATTAATACTAGTAGAAGCACTATCCTTGTTAGCAGTAGTATTGGTTGCAGCAGCACTATTTCTGTTAGCAGTACTATCTGGGATAGCAGTACTAACAGTTTTCTTTACAATTGCAACCCAAACTTGAACAAAGTTGTTTGCTTTCTTTGTCTTTAAATTACTCCTTGGCTTATTTGGAGCATTTTTCTTTGTATTAGCAAACTTGTTCTGAGCATGAGACTTTAAAGGTGCTCTTTTCTCATCCAATTTATTCCTTCTTTTATTCCTATAACCAAAAGAGTTTTGTGGTTTTCTTTGAAAAGTGACTCTTTGGTTGATAGGGTTGAAATAACAATGTTTGGCAAGATGATTCAATTTGCCACAGATAAAACAAGGTTTTGGTCTATTGATTTTACTCAAATCAACCCCTTGTTTTTGTGCCCACTGATTATTCCAGTTTCTCTGATTTCCCCTCTTTTTATCATGTTTTTGGGGCTCAGATTTATTGCAAGAACACTGTTTGCAAGAGACAGGATTCACAACTGTGGTTTGCTTATAATGGACCTTCTCAGACTTTCCCCTCAGTCTTCTCTATGTCCTTAGATTTGACCCAAGTCTTTCCACATCCCTCATTGGTGATAATGTGATTTTCTAGAGGAATCTCACCACTCCCAGTGTTCTCCTTACTCTTTTCACTAGAGTTCTCTTCTTCAGAGTCTGTTTCAACCACCACTTTGTCTAAAGGATCTACCTTAGTGGCTCCAACAGGCAATTCCTTCCTATCCTTGGTCTCTAGTAAGTTTGATATAGGAGGAATGTAATTGTTGTTGTATGGTGGTGGTGTGGTGTTATAGCCTATTCCTCTTCTAAGTTTGTCATGGATTTGAGTTTGGAGCAAAGAGTCCATTGCTTTAGAAGCATTGGAAAATTTCTCAATATCCAGCTTGGCTTTCTCAAACTCACTCTTTATCTTCTCATTCTCCTCTTTAGACTTTTTCAGCTGAAGTTCTAGGTCATTCTTCTCCCACTTCCAGTAATTTGTATCATAAGAATGTTGAAGTTCATTGGCATGGAAAACTTTGATCTGTTCCTCAAAACTCTCAACAATTCATACATAGTCTTTTATATCTCTCTCTAATCTTTTAAGGTCATCACTCATTGTCTGGTTGTGATCCCTGTACCTTTTAACAGTTTCCATACAAGTTTTAGAGCAAAGATTAGACATTACCTTTGTGGGGATTTCTATGCTTGAAGAATCTGAAACTTTAGCCATTGATGATTTCTGATTTCAAGGAAGAATGATGATTGCAGGTTTCTGAGAATACTTGCTCTGATACCATTTGTCAGGATCGAATTCTCAACAAGAATTAATTCTCAGAAACAATATCAAAGAAGTTTGCGGAATAACACTTTGATATTCAATGAAACAGTAATCACAATCAGTAAATATGAAGAACAAACTGTAAACTTGTATTGAATGATTGAAATCACAAGATTACACACTCAACCTCAATCTTGAAGAACAGACTCTTTCAAGACGAATTCTACTTCTCTAGTATTAGGATCTATGCCTTGAGGTTCATTTCTCTCTAAAACTAAGAATTAATCTCTAATTCTCAAAAAGTTATATCTAACTATTCTAAACAATACTATATATATACTGAAGATAAAAGCTAATTACAATTAATAAAATATCTTCAGAATATCTTCCATCATTATCTCCAAGCTTTCCATAATCTTCAGTTTATCCAGTTGTCATCCTTTCCATACAGATCTCCATCTTATAAGCAATATTAATCATAAGCAACATTAATACTTTGAGCAGTATTAACTCTAGTAGTACTAACCATGCTCAGCAGCATTAATATCTTCAAGCAGTACTAACTTTGAACTAGCAGTACTAATTTTGTTGAGCAACATTAACCATCAACTAGCAGCATTAACTAGAAGTATTAACTAGAAGTATTAACTGTTTTCTTCTAGCAGCATTAACTAGAAGTATTAACTGTTTTCTTCTAGCAACATTAACTAGAAGTATTAACTGTTTTCTTCTAGCAGCATTAACTTTGTTCCAGCAACATTAACTACAACTAGCAACATTAACCACAGAAGTAGTAACCATGATGAATATTAACTTCAGAAGTAGTAACCATGATGAACTAGAAGTAGTAACCATGTTGAACTAGAAGTAGTAACCATGTTGAACTAGAAGTAGTAACCATGTTGAACCATCCTTGGCATATTTCAGACCCAACAATCTCCCCCTAACTTAACTTTTCAAAACTGAGAAGTTAAGTTCTTCAACATAGGGTCTTTATGATAATTTCAAAACTTTCTGCAATTACTAGTTCTTCTTGATTCAGTTTCTGCTGTAGTTAATGCTTTATTTCAGCTTCTTCACTTATCTCCCCCTCAAAATAAGATTTCATATCAACTTGATAATCATGATCTGTGCTCCTTTTCATCTCTTTTATCTCCATAATTTGATTGTGAACTTTCAGACTAATTGTACCAAGTGTATACATCAATTCTTTGTAGTTAAATCTGTCCTCACCTCCTTTAGGTGTGTTTACCACCTTTGAAGGATCCTTGGATCTTTTAGTAGAGATCTTCTGCCTAGCAGAAGCACCTTCTACTCCCTTGGTTTCTTGGCACCTGGGACCTTTAGATAATTACTCATCTAAAGTTGCCATGGGGAAGGTCTTAGATATGTTCACACTGTCCTGTCCTGCACTTTGTGCAAAGTCAGTAGTGTGAGCCTTACAACCCATATGCTCTTGCATCTCCTTATTGAGCACCTTCTTGAGGTTGGGAGACACCCCTATGGTTTCCCTTTGGATATTCTCTGATGAAAAATGCTCCATCAGAGGGCTTGTAGGTTTTGAGGTCGAAGATACAAGAAGGGAAGGAACCTTCAGTATCTTTTCCTTATATAATATAGTAATAGGGAATGTTGGTTTGTCAAAAGGAATCTGAAGATTTATGCTTGGTAGTGGAAGGTGTGGATAGGTCATCAGTGGGTTGGTCTAATGAGGGCTTTGACCCTGATGCCTTACCTTCTTGATTGTGGGACATCACCATCATTGTAGAGAACAATGGTATGTCAACTCCTTCCGAGTCCCTAGCAGATCTTCTCATGTTTGAGAAAACCTTGCCTTTAGGGGGTTTAGGTACATATATCTCATTAAAATGAGGTTAATCCGTCAATTCCTTATTAAGTACTTCTTGTACAAACCTTGGATACAGATAAAAGCTTTTTGATTGATATCCAGGTTTGACATTAAATCATTGAAGATCATTTTTAGGTATAGAAAACTTACATTATCAGTAGTAACACTTATCAGCAGCATTAACACAGACTGGCAGTAGTAACACATACCAGCAGCATTAACACAGTCTGACAGTTTTCACTGAACTAGAAGTACTAACTACCTTTCAGTATTAGCAACCTGAAACACTTACAGACACAAGGTTAGTAGTACCATATACAATAAAATTTTCAAAAGTTACTTTATCTTTTGAAACTATACCTTTTTCACTTTTCTTACCTTCTGTTGGATCAAAAGAAACATGTCCTCCATCAAATCTTTTAAAGAATTTGAAGGCAGTCCATGTTCCTTGTTATGTGCCTAGAGCAACCATTATCTTCATTCCAAATGCTCTTCCTCTTGAGCTTTTGGTTGCCCTGCACACTTGATAAATCAGTTAGTCTTTGAGGGAACCCAAGCCAAAGTGGTCTTGGGTTGTCCTTTCTCATTTATATAATCTGTCAGTTTGGTCTGGATGAGTTGTTTAGGAATCTCATGGCTGGAATACTTTGTCAAGATTATTGGCTTTGCAACATTAATACTAGTAGAAGCACTATCCTTGTTAGCAGTAGTATTGGTTGCAGCAGCACTATTTCTGTTAGCAGTACTATCTGGGATAGCAGTACTAACAGTTTTCTTTACAATTGGAACCCAAACTTGAACAAAGTTGTTTGCTTTCTTTGTCTTTAAATTACTCCTTGGCTTATTTGGAGCATTTTTCTTTGTATTAGCAAACTTGTTCTGAGCATGAGACTTTAAAGGTGCTCTTTTCTCATCCAATTTATTCCTTCTTTTATTCCTATAACCAAAAGAGTTTTGTGGTTTTCTTTGAAAAGTGACTCTTTGGTTGATAGGGTTGAAATAACAGTGTTTGGCAAGATGATTCAATTTGCCACAGATAAAACAAGGTTTTGGTCTATTGATTTTACTCAAATCAACCCCTTGTTTTTGTGCCCACTGATTATTCCAGTTTCTCTGATTTCCCCTCTTTTTATCATGTTTTTGGGGCTCAGATTTATTGCAAGAACACTGTTTGCAAGAGACAGGATTCACAACTGTGGTTTGCTTATAATGGACCTTCTCAGACTTTCCCCTCAGTCTTCTCTATGTCCTTAGATTTGACCCAAGTCTTTCCACATCCCTCATTGGTGATATTGTGATTTTCTAGAGGAATCTCACCACTCCCAGTGTTCTCCTTACTCTTTTCACTAGAGTTCTCTTCTTCAGAGTCTGTTTCAACCACCACTTTGTCTAAAGGATCTACCTTAGTGGCTCCAACAGGCAACTCCTTCCTATCCTTGGTCTCTAGTAAGTTTGATATAGGAGGAATGTAATTGTTGTTGTATGGTGGTGGTGTGGTGTTATAGCCTATTCCTCTTCTAAGTTTGTCATGGATTTGAGTTTGGAGCAAAGAGTCCATTGCTTTAGAAGCATTGGAAAATTTCTCAATATCCAGCTTGGCTTTCTCAAACTCACTCTTTATCTTCTCATTCTCCTCTTTAGACTTTTTCAGCTGAAGTTCTAGGTCATTCTTCTCCCACTTCCAGTAATTTGTATCATAAGAATGTTGAAGTTCATTGGCATGGAAAACTTTGATCTGTTCCTCAAAACTCTCAACAATTCTTACATAGTCTTTTATATCTCTCTCTAATCTTTTAAGGTCATCACTCATTGTCTGGTTGTGATCCCTGTACCTTTTAACAGTTTCCATACAAGTTTTAGAGCAAAGATTAGACATTACCTTTGTGGGGATTTCTGTGCTTGAAGAATCTGAAACTTTAGCCATTGATGATTTCTGATTTCAAGGAAGAATGATGATTGCAGGTTTCTGAGAATACTTGCTCTGATACCACTTGTCAGGATCGAATTCTCAACAAGAATTAATTCTCATAAACAATATCAAAGAAGTTTGCGGAATAACACTTTGATATTCAATGAAACAGTAATCACAATCAGTAAATATGAAGAACAAACTGTAAACTTGTATTGAATGATTGAAATCACAAGATTACACACTCAACCTCAATCTTGAAGAACAGACTCTTTCAAGACGAATTCTACTTCTCTAGTATTAGGATCTATGCCTTGAGGTTCATTTCTCTCTAAAACTAAGAATTAATCTCTAATTCTCAAAAAGTTATATCTAACTATTCTAAACAATACTATATATATACTGAAGATAAAAGCTAATTACAATTAATAAAATATCTTCAGAATATCTTCCATCATTATCTCCAAGCTTTCCATAATCTTCAGTTTATCCAGTTGTCATCCTTTCCATACAGATCTCCATCTTATAAGCAGTATTAATCATAAGCAACATTAATACTTTGAGCAGTATTAACTCTAGCAGTACTAAACATGCTCAGCAGCATTAATATCTTCAAGCAGTACTAACTTTGAACTAGCAGTACTAATTTTGTTGAGCAACATTAACCATCAACTAGCAGCATTAACTAGAAGTATTAACTAGAAGTATTAACTGTTTTCTTCTAGCAGCATTAACTAGAAGTATTAACTAGAAGTATTAACTGTTTTCTTCTAGCAGCATTAACTAGAAGTATTAACTGTTTTCTTCTAGCAGCATTAACTAGAAGTATTAACTAGAAGTATTAACTGTTTTCTTCTAGCAGCATTAACTTTGTTCTAGCAGCATTAACTACAACTAGCAACATTAACCACAGAAGTAGTAACCATGATGAATATTAACTTCAGAAGTAGTAACCATGATGAACTATAAGTACTAAGCATGTTGAACTAGAAGTAGTAACCATGTTGAACTAGAAGTAGTAACCATGTTGAACCATCCTTGGCATATTTCAGACCCAACATGTGATTACAACGCACTTTCTAATGGTGTTGTGCCCCTGTTGGGGACTTTTTAACTTGCAAATATATTTGCAGCTCGTATATGTGATATTGCCACTTTTTGGACTAACATTAAACGTATCAGGTATCGAGTCTGATTCGTTTGACTTCAACATTACGTTGGGAAGTTTTGGGGATCAAAATGAGACAGAATGAGAATATTCAATGACACTTCCTGTCATTCCCATGGAAAATCCTTTTTCCTATCTCCCACTAACGACGGGAAGACTGTCTCATGAAAGTGACAACCCGCAAATCTAGTGGTAAAGAGATCACTAGTCAAATATTCTAATTAGCGGATAATTGTTGGGGATTCAAATACAATATATACCAAATCGTCTTTAAGGACCCATTTTGATGCGCTGTGGGGGCGCAAGTGGCACATATACTATGGAACCAAATATGCGTAAATGTAAAATATCAGACTTATATCCAGTTACCAACTGGTACGCATGAAGCTGGTTAGTTAGTAGTGAGTCTAAAAACGAAAAAAAACTGCATATAATAATTGCATAACGCTAGATAAATGTGGGTAAATTTGCGTGCATTACCAATACCCTAGATATCATCATATTCTTTTGATAACAACTTCTATGAGACCATTTTATATATACACATGGGGTATAGGAAACTCTACATTGATCCCAATACATATGCAATATACATCAAATCCTTATGATGAAAATTCTCCAACATTCCAAGTCATGTAGACTTGATGAAATAATCAAGGTGGTGAGCCCATAAATGTATACCTACTGCTAGGAGTTATAACACCCTAAATTATGGAAATAGCAACTAATTTAAATTTTCTAAGTACATCGATAATTGCATCATCTACAATCACAATTTAAGAATTAACTTCAATACACACGTTCAATCTATACATACAGTCTACAATAAGGACGGGTGCTATTAAAACCCAATAACGGTCACTATCTCCAATCTGCGGAAAACTTCACCAACTACTCACCCTTGTACCAAGCTAAGGCTCGACTCTTCATAGAACTGCTAGAACCAAACCCCCAACTGAACCTGATGCACATGCCGACAAATAAAAAGGTTAGGCTTGACGCCTAGTGAGCTCAAAAGTTTTCAACATATATAAATTAATCATTTAGAAAGGAGGAATGCGATTAAATTCATAATCTTTCAAAATGATATGCTTCACTTATGACAACAACTCGTTTAACAACAACTATGCATTTTGTACGAAAAGAGACACCGAGTTAGTCGTTAACCAAACCAAACTGTTTTAAAGGCGAGGATCTCGATATGAAATGTACTCTTGTAAACGTGGATTTAAACCAAAACTTGCCAAAAAGGAAAATAGAGACATAACTTCCAATTTTATAAAACGCGGGTAACATGTTATATCTCGAAATACCCAACACGAGTGGAACATGATACACAACTCATAAACCATAGATGAAAATCTATATATTTAAGTATTGCCATGAAACGCGGACATTAGACCCAAAACTCACACGACCATAAAATGGACGAAATCAAATACCCAAATGTGGAAATGACGCATTCCGTTCAAAAATTAATACACGTGGGAAGAACCCAATATTAAAGCCAAATGTTACTGTCGGCCACATAAACACCCAAGAAAATGAAATACGACATTACCATTTAAAATACCATGGATCAACGATGAGGAGCTCCGTATACACTGAGAATAGAGAAACATGCAAGTAGGCCGCTCATACAACTTCCTCGCATGTCATCTAAACGTTTCCATCTTGGGTGGCGAGAACATATGAGTGGGGCCACCCGTGATGTTATTGGATTTCACCACACATCCCGACATCCTAGTTCCCATGCCACCACAGACATCGCAACCTCGGACCGATTATGCCTCTGGCCTTACTCCGTCGAGTTCCACTTTCAAGGACTTACAGACGTGGGTGCCTATCCAATGTAGGCGAGTTTCAACTCAGCGACTCGAGTCACCTATTGCCTACTCGCTAGCAAACCCAAGCGGTCACCACAGTAACCAAAAACTTAGGCTTTCCAAAACAGACTGACTGACGTGCCTATGGATCCATTACAACACTGTCTAACATTACATGACTACAAATGAGTGACCAAAGCACCCAAAACATGTAACTCACCAATGACACGAATTAATCGTCATCATACTCAAAACCCACGATGGTTATAAATACGTACAATTGTCCACACGACTCAATTAGTCAAAATCGAGCCAAAGGCCCAACACCATACGTAAATCTCTGACGAAAACCTTTAAAAACATTAAAACAACAATACAGTTACTTGCCCAATAACTCAAATAACATTAAAACACGGATGTTACAATGTCCGAAAAATAGCATTACACACGGAACGTAGACGAAGAGATTCTTAACAACAATATGCAATCGAGTGCAACAAAACAATCTTATGCATGATTAAACTCGTGATTTAAAATCCGATGAAAAATACATGCTTCATCGAGGCTTTATAATATAGCTCACTTTACGTTCGGGGACATGAGAAATAATTTACGCAAACTCATTTTAGAAATACCTTTCGTGCATGGATTTGGTCGGCACTCAACATCTTAGGACTACACTCCTCCATTTTCCGACATACTATTGTCATCCGGATGCATCATCCATCTTAGAGCCACAAACCCACTAATTTGGGTAACTTAAAATTTCTCCTCGAAATAAAATTGGTCTAACGAACTTATAGTTCTAACCCGACCAACAATTCTGACTCAAGATGATCAACTTAATGCATTCACCGCACTTAACTATCACTGCAACGTGACATTGCTATAAACATAAACCTTTCCTTAGATTACTCGCTTAGAAACTTTATCACTATCCCAACGGTCATCATACCAAGGTAATTCAAGTATACACATAAAATATGTATGTTCACCATAACACTGGCCAGGTGTCATTATGAACGTACCATGCATGATCATCCTTGCGACCCTTGACAAATTTCTCGTTCCAAGCGACTCGATCAACTCCGAGATATCTTATCTTAAGGTGCCTAATGTGCAACTTCACTTTCAATCACTTATAAGAACGCTAGTTTGAGTCTAGCCATCCAAAAATCAATACCTAAATCTCTCAAACTTAAGCTCTGATACCAACTTATAACACCCTAAATTCTGAAAATAACAACTAATTTAAATTTTCTAAGTACATCGATAATTGCATCATCTACAATCACAATCTAAGAATTAACTTCAATACACACGTTCAATCTATACATACAGTCTACAATAAGGACGGGTGCTACTAAAACCCAATAACGGTCACTATCTCCAATCTGCGGAAAACTTCACCAACTACTCACCCTTGTGCCAAGCTAAGGGTCGACTCTTCATAGAACTGCTAGAACCAAACTGTTTTAAAGGCGAGGATCTCGATATGAAATGTACTCTTGTAAACGTAGATTTAAACCAAAACTTGCCAAAAAGGAAAATAGAGACAAAACTTCCAATTTTATAAAACGCGGGTAACATGTTATATCTCGAAATACCCAACATGAGTGGAACATGATACACAACTCATAAGCCATAGATGAAAATCTATATATTTAAGTATTGCCATGAAACGCGGACATTAGACTCAAAACTCACACGACCATAAAATGGACGAAATCAAATACCCAAATGTGGAAATGACGCATTCCGTTCAAAACTTAATACACGTGGGAAGAACCCAATATTAAAGCCAACTGTTACCGTCGACCACAAAAAAACCCAAGAAAATGAAATATGACATTACCATTTAAAATACCAAGGATCAACGATGAGGAGGTCCGTATACATTGAGAATAGAGAAACATGCAAGTAGGTCGCTCATACAACTTCCTCGCATGTCATCTAAACGTTTCCATCTTGGGTGGCGAGAACATATGAGTGGGGCCACCCGTGATGTTATTGGATTTCACCATACATCCCGACATCCTAGTTCCCATGCCACCACAGCCATCGCAACCTCGGACCGATTATGCCTCTGGACTTACTCCGTCGAGTTCCACTTTCAAGGACTTACAGACGTGGGTGCCTATCCAATCTAGGCGAGTTTCAACTCAGCGACTCGAGTCACCTATTGCCTACTCGCTAGCAAACGCAAGCGGTCACCACAGTAACCAAAAACTTAGGCTCTCCAAAACAGACAGACTGACCTGCCTATGGATCCATTACAACACTGTCTAACATTACATGACTCCAAATGAGTGACCAAAGCACCCAAAACATGTAACTCACCAATGACACGAATTAATCGTCATCATACTCAAAACCCACTACGGTTATAAATACGGACAAATGTCCACACGACTCAATTAGTCAAAATCGAGCGAAAGGCCCAACACCATACGTAAATCTCTGACGAAAACCTTTGAAAACATTAAAACACGTTTAACTGACGGTGATGTAGACACAACGACCAAATGTACAATTAACCCAAACTCAACATTGGTGGAGGCAAACTAGTTTCCAAATGGACCCATTACCCTTATATTTCCAAAATGCCTCATGACACATTTTCCAAATAGCTGCAAGTGCAACCTCATATAAATGACATTTACATCAATGGACTCCATTTATAATATGCATTTAAGAAGCTTCTCAAAGTGATTTATTTGTCAAAATACCCAAAGTCACAAAGAGGTGGGTTACATAAGTTTATAAAGATAAATATGACCAAATGCCCAAAACATATCAGCAGTTAACAATTTGATGTAAAACATAAACACTTTAAAATAAACATTTTGGCATGTACACCATTTTCATAAACCATTTTGAACTCACCTTGCTAGGTTAAGTTAAACCTAGTGTTCAATCCCCAACCATTGACCTCCAAAGCGTAGATCACACCCAAAGCCTTCCGAAGACATCCATTCCAACTCTTCAACACAAGCTTCCCAAAACCTAGATCCGAATATTTCCAACCATGAATAACCGTATCCAACCAAAAAGAAACATTCCCCCAAACACTTAACATCAACATATCTATTTTGGGCAAAACCCTAATTTTGACCCAAAATTCCTAAAATTGTCCAAACCGAAATTTAGAGAAATCAAACACTAGGAAATCATCAATGGAGCATTTATAAATTATTTCATGGTTTAGATATGGAAGGGATACACTTACCACTTAGGTTTGTATGAAAACCTAGAAAATCCCAAATTTTCTTGAAAGTGAAGGTGATGATCATGAACTCTTGATCTTTGCTTCCACTTCATCACCAAATACTCTTGGATCATCCCAAAACTAACAATCTAACCTTGAAAATCTCTCAAAAACGAAACCATAGCAAGTTGAATCGTAAATAATGGAGTTGAAATGAGAAAGTTATGACCAAATGAAGAAAAACCCGATTTTTATGCACTGTAGGTTTGCCGCGATTTTGACATGCGACTGTGCCATGTCACAATTGCATGGCAGGGTCGCACGCCCCTTGGCGACCTTGACATGCTATAGTGCCACTGGCACAGTCGTTGGGCACTATCGCCTGGCCCGTACCACGAGTTTTTCGGCCGTAACTTCTTCGTTATAGCTCCGTTTTCGCTCCGGAAAGGACCGTTGGACTCGTAATTGAATCCTTTATCCATAAAGACTATAAAATCTAGGATTCAAGTCCAAAATCATATATCTTTTTTTCCCCTTAAAGCTACTGATTTCTGTATTAACTTGAAATGATATTTTTCGAAATTCGGGGTGTTACAGGAGTGCAGTATTTCACGTGGACAATAATACAAAATGCGTTCATCGTGTCTAAACCATAACCATAAAGTACAAGTACTTTAATATCCCGCATTCTGAATGTTTATGTCTATAAGAATCACCTTGTATTCGTTGTAACAATGGAATATTTTTGTATTATGTCCTTAGCTTTAGGATGGTCTCATTCCTGTCTTGGCTAAGGATCAGGGTATACAAAACTTTTAGGTATTTGAGAGGTCATATTATGATGGCGGTGTTGCTTCTTATGCTGCATAAGTCAACAGTTGCAATTTGCCTCATTTTGCCTTTCACTCGAAAGAGAATGTGTCTATGTGTATTTTGCAATACACAGATCACTATGTCATAACCATGGTGTCCTACATGGTCATGTTGAAATATAAATGTGTCATTGCCCTAAAGTTCTTTATTGGTGACAAAAAAATATTTCGATCACCCAATAATTTACTAGTTTGACACATTAGTTTCCATGATATATGTTTACTTTCATATTCATTAGAACTTATGTATATAAGCTCATTTCCATTATAATTTTCATTTGATAGGAATATATTTACAAGATTCCTATTAATCTTGTACCAACAAGAAAATGACAGTCAATCGTCTAAGTATTTTGGTTGGATGAATTATAAAATAAGTATTTGTCTATCATTTTTGATTGTGTGGAATATTCTACAAAAACTCAAGTTTTCCTTGATACATTCCTACATGGAACGGAGAATATTGATAGTTTTGTTATTTATTTAGATGTATTTCTTTACATCTATAATGGTTACATATTCGATTTTAATTAAGCAAAATAAATTAATTTTAATACTTAAAATAAATGTCCAAGAAACCTATGCTTAATCAATCTTAAATTAATATGATATAGTTCATTTTCAACTTGTTCCCCTTTTTGAAATGATTGGTAATTAATGTATTTCTTCTTTGACTATCCAATATCAACTGGGCAGTAGTTGCATCTCTCCTCAAAGGATTGGAAAATCCTTCCAACTATTGTCATGACCCTGACCCTTTCCACGGTCTTGTCCACGTGGTATATAGATGCCGTGTGAGATATTGTCTTTCACTTACTAATCTTTAGAGTTGTTCCACTACTAATACTTTCATGAGGGTATTTGCTTGTACCTTTTCAAGATGTTGGTTTTAGGGTCAATAGGGAGTTGATGAACTTTAGGTATTTTCTTGTACCTTTCAAAAGGAGATTTATATACTCATTTATGGTACTCAGATTCTTTTGAGTTTACGACGTTGATTTTGGGATGAGTTGTATCAACCATTTACATATATAAGGGATAATATATGATTTTATGTTTGATAAGACAGTGGATTGTGGTTATAATTATTATTTTATATATGAAATTTCATTATCATAACAATATTGGATTTTTGTATGCTTACATTTTGTTGATAATACTTCATCAATATTTCAGTTTGCGAAAAAAAATCACTCTATCTATTGGATTTCCAGGTAGTAGGGGAATCACATGGATTTCTTAAGTCCCTACAAACCTTAGGGCTGTTTACATCCGTTTGACAAAACCCAGTCGATATCTTGAGATTTATTTAATTTAAATATAACATTGTCAATTAAAGAGCATTTGGCATGAGGCCAAAATGACTATGAGATTGACATATGAAGCCAATTTTAATACCTTAATAGTATTTTTGGAGCTTTTGGTAAAGACCACAATATATGGGGTTGGAAGTGTAACTTCCAAAAATTAATTATATAAGTTTAAAATTATGAGTATGAACTCACAATTAAGATGAATGTTTGAATTTAACATATTTCACGTTATCTTTGGAGCTTTTGGCAAAATAACAAAAGTTATGAGGGTTGGAAGTGTAAATTTCAAAGATAATTTATAAGATTAAGGTTAATGAGTAGGAACTCATAACCAAGATAAACATTTGAATTATAACAATTATTAATTAACATAAACATTTGAATATTAACATAAATAAATAATTAATCAATTGATATTGTAAACTAATTGGATAAACATCTAAACATACCAATATTAGATGAAAGTTTAAATTAACCATCTAAATATATGAATATTGTAATCTAATTTGATAAACATTAATAAATAATAATAATAGTTCAAAACAATAAATATTATCATATCCATAATTAAATGGTAATTGATCTAAATAACATTAAATTAACCAATTAAACATGTCAAAATTGTAACTAATTGAGGATGACTAAATAAAGAACGATATGTTTAAAACAATAAAAGTTATACTAACACAATTAAAATAAATAAGATGAAACAAATATTAAAATAATTAATAGTCTAATTCATTATTTGGACTAGTCTAAAAGAATATATTTAAAAGGTCAAATTAAATAAAACTAAGTAAACATGTCCAAAAATAAATCAATATTGACTCGCATAGATGGATAATATTAAACTTAAATAAAAGTTAATATAATAAATATTTATTAAATAAAAATGTCATATAACATAATGAAAAAAAATTAAGTTTTTTTTAGTTAAAAAAAACGATAATACATATCCCTTGTGGATAATTAAAAATTATTTATTTAATTCCTTTTGATAATTAAAAAAATATGTAAATCCCAGTACAGTGCAATCACAGCAAACAATATCAAAGATGAACAATATTTGAGTCACAACTATTAGTCATATGATTAATAATCAATCAAAGGGTTACAGGTTTACAGAAAGGATTTCTGATCAGAGAGAGTAAACCTATTGACTAGCAATCTGAATTATGAGACTCAAACTTTGTCTGACTAATGAAAACGTTTAAACTGTCTAACCTAATTATGAACCAAATAATGCCTTTATATACCAGGCTTACAAGGCCTAATGGGCTAATGGGCCCATCTAATAAAACAACTATTAATGAATTACAATTTAAACCCTTATAAATACTTTATTCCACTTTCAACACATAGGACTTTCAGTCCTAACAATCTCCCCCTAAAGTTGAATAAAGCATTTAACAACTTGAAAAACTTCAGGCCTTGATCTTCTTTCCCTCTTGAATCTTTGAAGAACTTTGGTGTTGCATGTCTTCATGACTTTCCACGCTCCCCCTTGAATAAAGGTCTTGATCTTCATAGTATCAACTTTGTAACCAGATTCAATGTATAGTAGCCTCGACTGAACGCAGGTGCATCTTCAGTTTAAAACAAAGAATCTGTCTTTGAACCGCGAGTTGAATAAGCTTTCAGTTTAAGAACTTGTTTCAATCAGCGCGTAGGAGGAATGAGAAACAAACTTGTAGCAGACACCACATGATACGGAAAGAATCAATACAATCTTTGAAATCTCTTTGAAAAATTGAAACATCATCTTCATCTCTTTGATCTCTAGACTGTCTTCAGAAATAACTTTCTTTCTTTAAAACTCTGAAATTGAACTTTTTCTCCCCCTTTTTGATGATTGAGAGCATCATGATCATCAAAACTTCTTCAATTTTAGCACTGTCTTTGATCTCCTCTTTTATGATAAAACGACATTCTCCCACCTGTGATCTGAGTATCCGTCAATTCATGAAATGTATATATCCGAATCTTTTCAAATTCAGATATATTAGAAATGGTAAACCTGAATCAACAAATGATACAGTTAGTATGCCTGTAAGTAGCATGGAGACACTCTGTACACCGGATGTACATTGGAAAGGAGTTTTTGTGATGTTCACTCCCCCAGGCCTTCCATTCAATCATCGAAAAACCACCAAGGAATTTTCTATGAATGTTATGACAAGAAAACTCATTCCTTGTGTGTACGTGCAAGTGTAGAATGATTGAAGATACTTAGCTTGATCAGGCTCAAATTGTGTAAACTGTTGAGACAGCAACAGATATTACACGGACTCAATGTGCATGAAAGAGGTGCGAAGGTGGGGCAACTTTTCTTCTTTTTCAATATCTAAATCTTCCGAGTGAAGACTAGATAGTAGATATGCTGCGTCCCCAAAGAAAATGAAACATTTCTTTGTTAAGAAAGAAACGAGTGGTTGGTGGGGTTAATGCAAGAGTTGGCATGGGCTCACTGCCTGTTTCAATGATGGTCACCAAAGAATGTGAACCAATCAGAATATGTGGCTGCCCGACTCAGAAAGTGGTTGGTGCAGAGTTCTGATATTCTTTTAACTCTGTTCTCACACCCTCTTTCTTTTTGTCATTAAAGCGCACTTCTAACCAAACTCTCTTTTTCATTTTTTTTCCACTCAACATACTGAGAAAAACTCAACCGGATGAGTTATCTCCCCCACTCTTTGATTTATGACCCCTCACCCCTCAAACACTCTAGGATAACTTCCGGGGTAGGAAACACTGGTTTACGTGAATCCATGGAAGTTCTGTTTAAGCTCACACATAAATCCCATGTAAATCCTATAAAGAATAGTAGCTCAATAGTTTAACTTAAACATTAAGCACAAAATGTATGATAACATTGTCAAAATGTATGCTCATGAGATTTGAGCAATTGATCTTTGAAGATTTCTCAAAACAAAGATATTGAATGAATGAAAAGAAATCAAGAGAATTGTTTTGAGAATCTGACGATGTATCAATCGGATCAAATATGGTTAGGGTATCAAAGAACTGAATGTTTTGTTTATATGAACGAATATAAACAATTTTGCAATGAAAGCACAAGAATAGAAATTATGATTGAGGCTCAACAACATTGAATTTCAAACGGGGGTATTACCATCGAAAAAGTGTTTCTTTATGAGACATGGTAATAACAAATACAACTGAAGTACTGAACCTATGTGTGTGAATACGTTACAGTATAAAGACAAGATAATACACAAGTATTAATCTTTAGAAACACACAGTCAGTTAAACATTAATGCTCAAAAATGTGAAAAACATATAAAAATCGCACTTCTAAATTCATAAAGTCTTTTGAGAATCAGAAGTAGTTTGAACATTTCAGAAACTGTTTTTCATGCTTGAAAGTTGTTCTTTTTCCAAACAATCAGAGATCTAGATCAGAAGATATTTACCTTTTAAGCTCCCCCTCAAATCATGATAGAATGATATAGATCTATTAAGCTCCCCCTGGATATTTTCAACATATCCAAGTCTGAACGTTGAAGAACGGGTCCTGATCTGTCATATGATCAGAAGCCAAACTTCGGTGAAGTCCGGGTTCTAAGCTGATTTACTTAGAAGCCATCGTTCTTCTACTCCCCTTTGACAGTAGGTGCCTGCAACAAAGAATTAGTTTTCAGCTTTGGTACCCACTGGTATTTGGGTCCTCGAATGTTAGTTGCAGTTGTTGTGGGGGTAATGGAATAAGAACCATACCAGAAATGATCACTGGTTTTGTGAATGTGATCATGTGTACGACAATAAGAAAAGTGGTATTTCTTACCTGACAACCTAAGTAATTGATCTCTCGAGTAGATGTGACCAGGTTTACCTTTACTCGCATTGTTCTTCTTGGCATTAAACACATGTACACACGATTCTCTTTCTTTCAGCTCATCTTCAACTGGTTTCTTCTTCCAGACCAGTTCCTCTTCTTTGTATCTCCTTCTTCGTTGATGTATACCTGACCCATCTATATTTCTATAATAGAAAAGGTTAGTTTTACGAATCTGATCAAAAGATTTAACTGACCTTTGTGAAGAGACAGATTTCTGATTTGAACTTGATACAGATTTTTCAAGCACTTTAATCGTCGAAGCAAAGTTGTCTTTTTTTTAACAAGCAGGTCAAACTTCTTCGTGAACTCAGACTTCGTTTTCTGCTCTTTTAGTGCATTTGCAGATAGTTCAGATAACTTGGCAGTAAGCTTTTTGATCTCAGTCTCAAACATGCTTCTCTCTTCTTCAAATCCCTTCTCAGCATCATTTCTTTGGCCGAATATTTCTTTGAAGAAACCAACATTCTTTTGTTCAATGGCCTTCTTCTCTTTGGCAAACTTCTCTCTTTCAAGAATGATTACTTTCTGAAAATCAGAAACTTGCTGAGAAAGTTTTATGCATTTCAGCTCAACTTCTTTCTTCTCATCAGCATATTTTCTCGAAAATTCTGAGAACTTCTTTGCAAATGATTTCTCAAATTCGGATTTATCTTTAGCATGCTTTTGCTCCAAATCAGATATTTTCTTTTGAAGATCGGCATTTTCATCTTTCAGTTCAGAGATCTTTTCCTCAGAGATCTTTTCAACAGAGACTGTTTGCTGAGTTTTAGCTTCCAAAATAGAGATCTTTCCTTTTAGCTCAGAGTTCTCAGCTTCCAATTCTCTTCCTGTTAATAAACCCTTTGGCCCTAGCATCAACCATTCAGTACAATCCCACAACTCTTTTCCTGACATTTTGTAAGTATTTATTTGACCATAAATTTCACTCAGAACATCACGAAAAAGGTCACAAGAAATAATACTTGTCATATAATTTCTAGCATAATTATTGGCACTCTCTCTTTGCTCCTTTTCCACTGGAGAAGCTTCTGTCGGAGTTTGGGATTGCATCTCCCCTTCAGTCAAATATAATCTGATGTAGGGACCCACCTCATGTTCGTCTACAAAATCCTGAAAATCAGCTTTCCACCTTTCATATTCTCCTTTGGACCGTAGACTTGGTGGGCACACCATTTTGACTTATCTAATTCAAGCTTTTGAAAAACTTGACAATAGATGAAACTTGAAAGTGCAGGGACCAAAAGTGACAACGAGTGAAACTTGGAATTTTAGGGTCACAAATGACAAACTACTGAAACCTTGAAGTACGTGGGCTAAAAGAAATGCACTGCAAAATGATCGCGAGACAAAAAATTTGATCCTTTTTTTCCTTTTTATTTTTTTTATTTTTTTTAGCTACAAACCCGGTCGAGAAGGGTCCGGTCGAAGCAAGGACCCGGTCGAGCAGGGTACCGGTCAAGAAAAGGACCGGTAAAGACAAAGTACCGGTCGAATAAGGTATAGGCCGAAAGGAATGACCGGTAAGCAGGGTACCGGTCGAACCTAAGTATCGGTCGAACAAAATACCGGTAAGACAATGTATCGGTCGAAGGACAGGTATCGGTTAAGGACGAATATCGGTCAAACCAATATACCGGTCGAACTAATATAGGTCAAGCGGTAACGGTCGAACGGATTGACCGGTAATGCAAGGTACCGATCGAAGCAATGTGACGGTCGAACAAAGGACCGATAGTGACAATGTACCGGTCGAATAAAGGACCGGTAATGACACTGTACCGGTCGAAGAGTATCGGTCCAATATCTATCGGTCGAATAAACTATCGGTCAAAATCTATCGGTCGAATAAACTATCGGTCAAAATCTATCGGTCGAAAACATATTAGATCAAATAAGCAGATAGTCTTAAAGCCCGATAAAATCGAAGAACATCAACCGAAGAACTCGATGAATTCTGGAAAACGAACCCAGAAACACAATCGATAGCACAAATAAACAACCAATTTAACTAAATAAACAGTTCAATAACAATCTGATCGATTTTCAAAGACCCAGATAGACCGATAACCAAGAAATTGATTTTTAAGGACCGATACCTAACACAGTAAACAGTAAATCAATCGATCGAAAATAAATTTTTTCAGAAAAAATAAACGACCGATAAACTGATTTTTCAAAAAGAATCGATCGATTAAACACATAAACAGTAATCGATAAACAAAAATATTAATCGACCCAGATCAACCAAAACTTAGCAGATTAAGCAGATAATCGAATAGGGTTTTTAGACAAACCTTTTTTCTGGATCAAACCTTTAGTCTCTTTGCTCTAATACCAATTGTAGATCCTAGTACAGTGCAATCACAACAAACACTATCAAAGATGAACAGTATTTGAGTCACAACTACTAGTCATATGATTAATAAGCAATAAAAGGGTTACAGGTTTACAGAAAGGATTTCTGATCAGAGAGAGTAAACCTATTGACTAGCAATCTGAATTATGAGACTCAAACTTTGTCTGACTAATGAAAACGTCTAAACTGTCTAACCTAATTATGAACCAAATAATGCCTTTATATACCAGGCTTACAAGGCCTCATGGGCTAATGGGCTTGGGCCCATCTAATAAAACAACTATTAATGAATTACAATTTAAACCCTTATAAATAATTTATTCCACTTTCAACACATAGGACTTTCAGTCCTAACAATATGAAAACAAAGTCATTCATTATCACATTCTCAAAATCATCCAAGATCGTATTGTAAATCAACAAAAAAAAAAAACAAAAAAAAAATGAAACATTAAAATCGTGATGTATCTCGCTGCATTGCACGAGTACACTTCTAGTAGTCAGATTAAGTCCGAATATAATCCATGAATTAGCTTGGAAGGGAATTTTCAGTTGATCTTCAATTAAGATTAATCCAATAGTGGAGATCCCTTCTTTCCTTTCTCACAATAATTACTATTCTTAACGGAAACTAAATCTGAGGTTGAATGTGTTGTATTTTATAAGTTTTTTAAAGTGTATTGAGATGATATATTTAATTAGGTTGAATGTATTATAATTTTTTAATAAGTTTTCTAAAAAAGTATACTGAGGCGATAAATTTAATGAGGTTGAATGTGTTTATAATATTTTATAAGTTTTTTTTAAATGTATTGGGATTACGAAATTATACAATATTTTAATAATATATTTAATGTTGTAATTTCTAAAATAAAATAGTTGTTGGAGTTAGATATAATTATTTTTAGAGATGTTGGTTTTTAATAATCTATTTAAAATAAGAGTAAATTACATTCTTGGTCCCTGTGGTTTGCTGATATTTTGGATATGTTTTCTAAAAGGCGTTTATTACACTGGACGTCCCTGTGGTATGCAAAAGCGCATGCAGAAGGTCCCTCCGTCTAACCAAGTCTGTTAACACAGTTAACTCAAAGGGTATTTTTGTCTTTCTACACCTATTTTTGTCTTTTTCCAAATAAGAAATAAAAAACAAAAAATTAGTAAATCAACCATACCCCTTACCCCCACTACACCCCCCCCCCCAAACACTTTCTTCTTCCTTACTGGGAAGCATCGATCCCATCTCACCGTCGGCAAAAAATGGTGTTAACCCATCTCACTGTCGGCAGAAATGGTGTTAACCCGTTGTTAACTCCCAGATTCAAGTTCTAATCATACAAACAAGATTATATCAAATCGTAATCACATGTCATTGAATTCATCATCACAGGTTACAAGATTCACTCTCTCTCTTTACAATCTCTCACTAAAACTCCCTCCTTGTTCACTTACATACAAAGATTACAAAGACTAAAGGTATTTATACCTAGCAACAACAACAAGGAAACAAAATAATAAAACACAAACTTTGACTATGACATTTATTACAATTGACTTTGACTTTCACTTTGAGAGTTGACTTTGAGCTTTGACTTGCTTTACTTTTTTCTTCAAATATTATGATCTTGCATCCAACAAATCTGTGCACTAACATTCTCCCCCTTTGGATCAAGATCATCTCTAAAAAGATTTTGCAATTCAATCTTCTCTCTTTAAGCTCAAATTATACAAACTCCCCCTTTGATCAATTTTATCTTTCCCTTATAGACTTCTTGACAATTCAGATAATCTTCAGAAATAAACATAATCATTGAAGTACAATCTCCCCTTTTATCCTTAAAACATTCTTCCCTTTCTTTGACAAAAACAATCTTCAAAACTTTCAACAATTTTCTCAAAGTCTGTTCTTCAGGAATAGTAGCATTCTCCCCAAAGGTTGTAAAATCTCTTTCAGACATAACTCTGATTGCTTCAGCAAATTATCTCCAAATAAAATTTCAGTAAACTTTGAACTTTTCTCTTTTCAGCTTCAACTTTCCTTTATCAAACGAATAACTCTTGAACAATTTTCAAATATTTCTTGATCTTCTCCCAACTATAACATTTCTGACTCAACCATTTCTTGAACTCTTCTCCCCCTTTTTGATGAGTGGAGCATTGAAATCATCAAAACTTTGCAAGAAATGTCTTTTTATCTGATCTGACCACTGATCTTTTATACTGAGCCTCTGACCATTCATCGATCCAAAAATTTATTTATCCGAATCTTTGCAAATTTAGACAAAATATAAGTGTAACACCTGAATCAACAAATGAATCAGTTAGAAGTGCCTGTCAATAACACAAAGTTACTGTGTGTAACGAATACACATTGGAAAGGAGTTTTTTGATGTTCACTCCACTAGGTCTTCCATTCAATCATCGAATGTGTTTGTGCATGTGTTTGAAAGAATTAAGTCAAATGATTGATTTTTATAGGCGCAAAATTGTGTAAACCACTGAGACAAAAGTAAGTAAACAAATACTCTATTGTGCATGATCGAAGTGTGGAGGTGGGGCAGACTTCCTTCTTTTTCAATATCCAGATTTTCCAAATGAAAATCAGATAGATTATGTGTTGCGTCCCCTTGAAAAATTGAAACATTTTCTTGTTGAGAAGAAAATGAGTAGCTGGTGGGGTTTTAATCAAGAGTTGGCATGGGGTAGTTGCCTGTTTCAATAATGTTCACGAAGAATTGTGAAACACTAGTAATGTGGCTGCCCGACTCAGAAGAAGTTGGTGTAGAGTTTGATATTCTTTTACTCTGATCTCTCACTCTATTTCTTTTAATCATTGAGCTCACATCTAACCAAACTCTCATTTACATTTTACCTCATCACTCAACCCACACTCAGTATTTTGACACCTCACACTCGATCACTCAAGGATTAACTTCTTTGGTAGGAAACACTAGTTAACGTGAATCGATAGAAGTTTTCATTGAAGTCCTCACACAATGAACCCATGTATTGTCCTAAAAGAACATGTTGTTCAGATGGTTTAACTTTATCAGTTAAAGCACTAATACTAGTCAGATGTTTGTATGCTCAATCAGATTATCATGAATATTTGAGCATTTTAAACATTGAAGATAATTCAAACAAGTATATTGAAGGAATGATCATGAATACAAGAAACTTGTTTGAAAATCTGACATTGTATGAAATGAATCAAATATGAAATGATATAGCAATCAAAGGTTTTGGTCATGAATAACATATAATGTCTATACAAATCAAAATACAGACAATTCTTGAAAGAAATATTTCAAAATGAAATCAACGCTCAAGTTTCTTTGAAGTTCAAGTGGGGTGTCTTACCATCGAAAAATAGTTCAGTTTGAGACATGGTAAGAACTTTTTCAACAAAATGTCAAACCGGTGTGTGTGAATACTTGAAAGTATATAGAAAAGATAATACGCAAGTATATATCTTTGGAAACACACGGTTTGTTAAGCATTTCAGCATAAGTAAAATGAAAAAATTTAAAATCATACTTCTATATGTGTGTCCCTGAAATCAAGATTCTAATTGCAAACAATTAAACAAACAAGATGATCACAATTACTTGTTTTGATTCAAATCTAAATTCACAAAATTACAACTCTGTTTTTCACTTTCTCTCTCTAGACGACTCTTTCTCTCTCTACAAATTCTCTCTGAAAATGTAAATTTAAACTCTAGCCATCTATCTATTAAACAACAAATAAAGGTATTTATACCCACTACACATTGACTTTGACTTTATTACAAAATGACTTTGACTTTTAATGAGAGTTGACTTTCCATCTTTGACTTCTTGTACTTTGACCTTCAGTCTTCATGATCTTGTATCCAACAGATTTCTGTTCTAACAATCTCCCCCTTTGGATTCAAGATCATTACAAAAAAATTTAGCAAAACAATTTCCCCCTTTAGTTGCATTGAAAAAGTTTAAATCTCCCCTTTAAGCTCAATGTGAGTACAATCTTCCTCTTTTGGTTGATCTTTAACTTTAATCTCCCCAAAGTCTATCTTCAAGAAATACCAACAATCTCTTCCAAAGATGGTAGAAACGATCTTCAATAATCTCTCCAAAATTAACACAAGACTCTTTCAGACTTCGGAAAGAAATTATCTTCAGATTTAGCTCGACTTGCTTCAGCAAAAATCTTCAAAGAAAATTTCAGAAAATCAGCACATCTTCAGAATTTCTTTGACTTTGCTTGAACAATCTTTCAAACTTTCAAACGTTAAACTTTATCTTCTTCAACTCTTTATCCAAACTTTCAAATTTCGGATCCAGACATTTTTGTAAAATTATCTCCCCCTTTTTGATGAATAGAGCATCTATAACATCAAAATTTTCTCTAAGAAATGTCTTTATCCAATCTGACCACTGATCAATCAAGAGCCTCTGATTCACCATCAATTCGAACAAAGTATTTATCCAGATCTTTTCAAATCTAGACAAAATAGGAATGTAACACCTGAATCAACAAATGAATCAGTTAATATGCCTGTCAGTAACACGAAGTTACTGTGTGTAACGGATACACATAGGAAATGAGCTTTTTGATGTTCACTCCCCCAGGACTTCCATCCAATCATCGAAACACCACAAAGGAAATTTCTATGAACGTTATGACAAGAAAACAAATTCCTTGTGTGTTCGTGCAAGTGTAGAAAGAATTAAGCACATGATGATTGCTTTTATAAGGCTCAACATTGTGTAAACCACTGAGACAACAATAGATAAACACAGACTCAATGTGCATAATTAAAGTGCGAAGGTGGGGCAGACTTCCTTCTTTTTCAATATCCAGATTTTCCAAATGAAAATCAGATAGATTATGTGCTGCTTCCACAGAAAAATATGAAACATTATCTTTTTAAGAAGAAAATGAGTGGCTGGTGGGGATTTAACAAGAGTTGGCATGGGCTAGTTGCTTGGTTTAATAATGTTCACCAAGAATTGTGAAACATTAGTAATGTGGCTGCCCGACTCAGAAATTAGTTGGTGCAGAGTTTGATATTCTTTTACTTTGAACTCACACCCTCTTTCTTTTAATCATTTAGCTCACTGCTAACCAAACTCTCTTTTACATTTTACCTCAACGCACAACCCACGCATTTCTTTTCAACTTCTCACACTCAATCACTATGGATTAACTTCTTGGGTAGGAAACACTAGATAACGTGAATCCATAGAAGATCATTTAAGTCCTAGCACAAAGATCCCATGTTTTTCCTATAAAGCATATGTTGCTCAAAATGGTTTAACTTTATCAGTTTAGGCTCGAATACAAGTAAGATAAATGTATGCTCAGAAATATAATCATGAAGATATGATCATTTTTAAACATGGAAGTATTTTCAAACAAGTATATTGAATGAATAGATATGAATGCAAGAGACTTGTTTGAAAATCTGACATTGTATGAAAAAATGATTAGATAAGAAATGATACACTAGTTAAGGCTTATGGTCAAGAATAACGGATATTGTCCATATGAATAAAAAATATAGACATTCTTGAAAGAACGTTTCGAAATGAAATTAACGCTCAAAATTCATTTAAATACAGGTGGGGTGTCTTACCATCGAAAAATATGTTTCAAACTTGAGACATGGTAAGAACGTTTTGAACAAAAAGTCAAACTAGTGTGTGTGAATACTTGAAAGTATATAGAAAAGACAATAAACAAGTAATTATCTTTAGAAACACATGGTTTGTTAATCGTTGAAGCACAAGTAAAAATGAAAACATTTAAAATCACACTTCCAATTCATGAAATATGTTTAAGAATCGGGAAGTGGGTTGAACATTTAAGAATATGTTTTCTATGATTGAAAGTTGTCCTTCTTTCAACCATATATGAGATTAAGATAAGAAATTAACCTTTTCGCTTCGTCTTAAATCTCATGAAGTCATGCTTAAGTGTTAGAGCATAAATCTGTTGGATACAAGATCAAGCATACTGAAGGTCAAAGTTGAGAAAGTCAAAGCTGCAAAAGTCAAATCTCATTAAAAGTCAAAGTCTTTTGTAATAAAAGTCAATGTATTAGTTTAGTTGTATTTTAGTTTCCTTGTAATTAGTTGTAGGTATAAATAGTTTTAGTTTTTCAGTTTTAGTAAGGTATCTAGAGGAGAATACGTTTTAGAAAGAGAGAGAGAGTTCTAGAGAGAGAAAGTGTAAACTTTGAGAATTGAAAGAAATCAAACAGGTAATCATTGTGTTAAATCTTGTTTGTTTGATTAAATTTGTTTAGAAACTAGAATCTGGAACACACAATTGGTATCAGAGCAGATCCAAAGGTGAAATCAGATCAAGAAAATCAAGAAACGAGTTACTGTTCATCGTCTCTGTGGTCGTTACTGTTCAGAATCAATTTTTGATTTTGAATGTGTTTTTGGAGCAGATTTTGATTAGGATTTGTTATAAAAGTGTATTAGATCGAGTTCTTGTAATTCAATTTCAGTTTAGCACTATAAATCACACGAATTTAGTGATTTTGGTTGAGTTTTTGTTAACGAGTTGTTTTTTCTGTTACATCGATTCTTTTGATTTTTAAGTGTTTGTTTGTAAGTTTCTTGATTTGTAATTCGTTCTAGAGTTGTAATCGAGTAACAATCCTAAGTTTCAGATCATTTGGACCACATTTGGATCATTTTTTAGATGAAAAGTTCGTTTTTGGGTCGATAGAAGGAAGAACGCGCTAGATCCCTCAAACGCGCAAGTTCTTGGTGAAACGCGCAAGTTCATAAGTTAGAACGCGCAAGCTGAAGGAATCAATTTTGGTAAAAACGCGCAAGTAACGACTAGCGAGTTTTAAAAACGCGCTAGTTGAAGTCTGCGAGTTTGACGAAATGCGCACGTAGTGATCTGCGAGTTCACCAAACGCGCTAATCAAAGTCAGCGAGTTTTGGGTGGAGTGACTTGCGAGTTCTTAGGCTTGCGAGTTTGAGGAGAAACAGTGATTAGCGAATTCATCGACCTGCGAGTTTGAAGATTTCAGAAATAATTCTAAGTGTTGAAACGCGCAAGCTTCGATCTGCGAGTTTGGGAAACGCGCAAGCTTCGATCTGCGAGTTTAGGAAACGCGCACATCACAGTCAGCGAGTTCTAGGCGCTTGCGAGTTTCAAAACGCGCAAATATCTGCGAGTTTACTTGCGAGTTTGTCTGCGCGTTTGGTTGAGAATTTATAGAACGCGCAAGTCTTAGTCTGCGAGTTCTTCAGTCTGCGAGTTTTAGGGCTTGCGAGTTAAATAGTAACTTGCGAGTTCTGACACTTAGTCAAAAAAAAATTTTCGATTTTTTTCAAAACTGTAATATGGCCTTGGGGGACATTGTTCTTTCTGTGATCAAAATCTCTGTTTTTCTTTTCAAGATTTTTCTTGTGATTTCATATTTTGGACTAACGATCAGTTCTAGTTTCTTATTGATATATTTTTCAAACAGGTTTATACAAGATGACTTCCAAAGATGCTCTTTCAATTGGAACCGATGTCAAACCTCCAGTTTTATTCAAAGGCGAATATGAGCAATGGAAAGACAGATTCTTGGATTTCGTGGATTGGCATTCAAATGGAGAGAATATTTTACTGTCTATCACTGAAGGTCCAATGGCTCCAATTACAGTTCAGATACCTGATGTTGACTCTTCTGATAGTGAAGATGGAACTGAAGAAAGAGAGCAAAAGATGAAAACAGTGACAGTAGATATTTCTCAATATTCTGAAGAGCAGAAAAGCCGATACAAAGCAGATAAACAAGCGAGATCTTTACTTCTTCAAAGCATCCCAAACGAGATCTACATCAAGATTGACAGTTATAAAGCAAATGCAAAGAAGATGTGGGATCAATTACAAAAGATGATGATGGGATCAAAGGTCGGAAACCAGATGAAAGTGGCAAACTGCATAAATAGCTATGAGGAGTTTAAAGCCAAGGAGAATGAGAGTCTGGAAGATACTTATGAGAGGTTTGTGTTGCTTCTGAACGAGTTAACAAAGAACAAAGTTAAGAAGAAACAACTGGAAAACAATGTCAAATTCTTGAGTATCTTACGTCCAGAGTGGAAGAAGCATACAAGAAGAATGAAGCAGATGAAGGATTTAAATGAAATTTCACTACATGAGGTATTTGAAACCTTAAAGCAGAATGAAGAAGAGGTTGAAGAGAAAAGAGCTGAAAAGAAGAAAGCAGTACAAGCTTCTGATCCTATTGCCTTAGTAGCTGGAGAGAAGTTGAAAGAAAAGAAAGAGAAGAAAGAAAAGAAAAAGAAGATAGTTCTTACAACTTCTGAGTCAGATTCTATTTCAGATAGTGATGATGGCGAGAGTCTGAAACAAGCTATGATTTTGCTGACCCGTGCCTTTCAGAAGAAATTTTATAAGAAGCCGGGATCAAATTCTCAACTCTATTCGTCATCAAGTTCAAAGAACCACGAGCACCGGGAAAGAGTGGAAGGAAAGAGATTAGAAGAGAAAAGGTATGGTGAGAAGAAACCGGATGAGAAGAAGAAATTTGTGAATGATTACACAGCTGTTGAAAAGCCTTCAACTGATTCAATAAAATGCTATAATTGTGGCAAGTTGGGTCATTATGCCAAAGATTGTCGGAAGCCAAAAGTACGCAACTCTCAGTACTATCAGAACAAGTTGCTTCTGGCAAGACAACAAGAAGCTGGTGTTGCTTTAATGGCAGAGGATGAGTTTTGGTTGGATCATTCTGAGGATGAAGGTGAAGAGAAAGAAGAAAATGCTCATATCTGTCTCATGGGTAAAGAGGATAAGAATGACGAGTCAGATGATGAAGAAGTGAATGAGGTATTAAACTTAACTCCAAAAGATTTCATTACCAAGTTGGAAACCATGGTGGTTGAGCTACAAAATTTACAAAATAATCTGAAAAATGAAAAGGAAAAGGTTGCTAAAAAGAACAAGAAGATCTTTGAACTTAATACTTCTGTTATCTCAAACAAAGATCTAATTGATTCTTTACGCAAATCTAATTCTGATTCTAAATCTAAAGTAGATGATTTTGAAAAGAAGATTTCTGAGTTTGAAGGTAAAGTAAATAAATATGAGTTTGAAAAGAATGAATCTGCACTAACTATTTATAAATTGCAGGTTGAAAACAAGAATTTGAACAAGAAGGTAAATGATCTGGAAGTTAAACTTTATAAAAGAGATCAAACAGATCAAACCATTTTTCTTAATACTCCTAATGACGAGGTTGATGTTAAGCAAAGATGGGGACTTGGTTTTAATAATCCCCATTATCTTAAGAAAGCTATCAGAAAACAGCCGACACTTTATAACTATGATTTTCTTGCTTGTGCTGGTAAACATACTCATTTGAAACCCAAATTTGTTACCAAATTGTCAGATGAAGATGAGGCCAAAGAAACTGAAAACAGAAAGAATAAAAAGAAAATGCAACTACCATTTAACTATATCAAGTTAAATGATAGTTATCTTTCAGAAACACCAAAAGTTCTTTCAAAAGACTATTTTGTTAGTTATTCCGCATCTGAGATGAAGGCAAAACCTGCGATTGCAAAGGTTTATATTCCTACATCTATTCTTGAAAGCAAAATAGTTGAACTTGAAAATGTTTTATCTGATGAAAAACTTTTGGTTGATATAGAACAAAATGTGTTTTCTACAGTTATAAAGAACACTGTTTTTCAAGAAAAATCAACAAAGTGTTCTACAGTTTCAAAGGAACCTCAAATTTTCTCTGATAATTCTGATGACTTATTTGAGTCTGCAAATGATTCTTTTAATTTTGATGATGGGAGCATGGAAGAATCTGATATGTTTGACATTCATTCTAAACTTCCTGATCATTCTACTTGTCTTGAAAATAACAAAGTGTTACCAAGTGGTGTTAGTTATGACAAAGTTTCTGTAACTGCTGATTACTATGCTAATGGTAAGAAACATAAGAAGCAGCGATTACAGAAACAGAAATACACTGGTACACAAAAGAAACCTCAGTCACAGAAATCTATTTTTCCTAATAAATCTACATCTTATGTTTCAGATTTAAGGAAGAAAAAGCTGAAAGCTCAATCCAAATGGAGACCAAAACAGAAGGATGCTGAGATAGCTGAATCAGTTACTGATAATTCTTGTACTAAATCTGTTAGTAGTGATTCTGATGTAGTTGATCAATGTGCTTCTCATAAACAAAACCTTGTAACTTCTTACAAGCGTTATTCAATAAAGCAGTTGATTCAATTATCTCCTATTACTACTAAATTTCATCATAATTATCGAAAAACTGACTTTGCTTATTCTCATGATTCTTCTGATTGGTATGGATCTTATCATGTATATTCTTCAAAGTCAAATGTTTTTCAAAGCTTTCAAAAGAATAGAGGGTCCATTTTTAAGTGGATGCCAAAATCTTGTACTAAACTGTTAGGTCCCGTTTTTAAATGGGTACCAAAGTCTATTAGTGTCTAATTTCTCTTGCAAACCCGGTATATGTGGTACTTGGATAGTGGATGTTCCAAGCATATGACTGGGCAAAAAGCTTTATTATCTAACTATACAGAGAAATTCAGTGGAAATGTCAGATTTGGAAACGATCAGCTTTCACCTATCTTAGGATATGGTGATATTATACAAGACAACATAACGATCAGTAAAGTGAGTTATGTCGAAGGCTTGGGGCACAACTTATTCAGGATAGGTCAGTTCTGCGATAAAGTGTTAGAGGTCAACTTCAAGTCTAAGAGTTGCTCAGTTCGTACTGAAGATGGAACAGAACTCTTGGGTGGACATAGAAAGACAAATCTCTACACCATCAACTTGTCCAAAGTTCAGATTGACAATCAGGTATGCTTGATGACAAAAGCTTCGTTGCAGCAAAGTTGGCTCTGGCACAGACGTTTATCTCACTTGAACTTTCGTTACATAAACAAGCTGGTTCGTGGGAAATTAGTAAAGGGACTTCCTGAGCTGAAATACGAGAAAGAACAATTATGCGTAGCTTGTGAGAAGGGTAAGATGAAGAGAGCCGCACATAAACCGAAGCCGGAACCAAGCACTAGTTCTCCGTTAGAATTGCTACACATGGATTTATGTGGACCAATGAGAACTCAGAGTTTGGGTGGTAAGAAATATGTGTTGGTAATTGTGGACGATTACTCCAGATACACGTGGGTCAATTTTTTTCGTTCAAAAGATGAGACACCGGAAGTTCTCATTTCATTCTTAAAGACGACCCAGGTGAAACTGCAACGACAAGTCAAGTTCCTTCGAACTGACAATGGCACAGAATTCAAGAACAAGATTGTTGATGATTATATCGATTCAGTTGGGATTTCACATCAGTATTCTGCTGCTAGAACCCCTCAACAAAATGGAGTAGTAGAAAGACGTAATAGGACGCTAGTCGAGGCCGCTCGGACTATGCTTAGTCAATCGGATCTACCTCTATTCTTGTGGGCGGAAGCTGTGTCGACTGCATGCCATACGCAAAATCGTTCCATGATACACCGACGATTTCAAAAGACTCCATATGAGTTGATCAACAACAGAACACCTACTATCAAATATTTTCACATATTTGAGTGTAAATGTTTTGTGCTTAACGATAGAAAGAATCTGAATAAATTCAGTGCTAAAGCGGATGAAGGCATCTTTATCGGTTATTCTTCAACTTCTGCTGCATATCGTGTTTATATAAAGAAGTCAAAGACAGTTGTGGAGAGCGTCAATGTTACATTTGATGAAGAAATGGCTTCTGATCAAATCAATTCAGAACCCGTTATCACTGGTGTATTAGCTTCTGGGCAGATCAGTCCAGAACCTGTGTCTACAGCGATAAATTCGGATAACGCTTCTACATCTATTTCACATTTAACTGATTTAGATTTGTTATTTGAATTCTTTTATGATGAGTTTCTAGGTTCTAATATACCTAAATCTGCTATGACTGACAGGTTTGAAGATACAAGCTGTCATCATCCAGTCACTTCAGAGGTCATTACTAAACAAGTATCCCCTGTTCAGTCAGAAACTCACATTCCTGATGTTACTCCTACAGTTGAAGTTCCACAAGTTAATGCTGAGCCAGAAGTAATTGTTTCAGTTGAGTCAGAATCTGCTGTTCCAACTGATACTTCTGCACCTGAGTCTTCAACTGCAAACCCCCCTCCTGTAATTCAAACTGAAGATTTTGAAAGTGGATTTCAAGATGATGATCATATTCAATCAGTATCTATTCCACTCCCACATGAGCATCGCTGGACCAAGAACCATCCATTACATCAAGTAATTGGAGATTTTGACAAGTCTGTTCAGACAAGGTCAGCGACTCTTAATCAGTGTATGCATGACTCATTCCTCAGCAAGATTGAGCCAACACGAGTATCCGAGGCTCTTGCTGATTCAGACTGGGTATCTGCAATGCAAGAAGAGCTTAATCAGTTTGAAGCCCTAAAGGTTTGGAGATTAGTTCCTAAGCCTGAAGGAAAGACCGTGATAGGAACTAAGTGGGTATTCAAGAATAAAAAGGATGAAGATGGTGTCGTCATCAGAAACAAAGCTAGACTTGTTGCCAAAGGCTACAGGCAAGAGGAAGGCATCGATTATGACGAGACGTATTCTCCAATAGCGCGCATAGAGGCAATCAGAATGTTTCTCGCCTACGCCGCTCATAAGAACTTCACAGTCTTTCAGATGGATGTGAAAACAACCTTTCTGAACGGTATTCTTAAAGAAGAAGTGTATGTGTCTCAACCAGAAGGGTTTGTTAATCCAGATAATCCAGATCATGTCTATATATTGGACAAAGCCCTTTATAGATTAAAGCAAGCTCCTCGAGCCTGGTATGACGTCTTATCAAAATTCTTGGTCAAGTCTGGTTTCTCAAAAGGTAAGATCGACACTACTTTATTCATCAGGAAAGAAAAAGCTGATATTATACTTATTCAGATTTATGTTGATGATATAATATTTGGTTCTACTAATCCAAAATATTGTAAAAACTTTTCTAACCTCATGGTGTCACGTTTTCAAATGAGTATGATGGGAGAGATGAATTTCTTTCTCGGATTACAAGTTAAACAACTTTCTACGGGGATTTTTATAAATCAATCTAAGTACATTTTGGACATTCTTCGGAAGTACAAAATGGAAAATCACAAATCTATTGGCACCCCGATGGCACCAGGAACTAAGATCCACACTGATCCTTCGGGAAAAAGTGTTTATGTTAGAACCTATAGAGGTATGATAGGATCGTTAATGTATCTTACTTCGAGTAGACCAGATATTATGTTTTCAACATGTCTTTGTTCTAGATATCAAGCTGCTCCCAAAGAATCCCATTTGGCTGCTGTCAAACGGATTTTTAGATATCTGAAGGGGACTGCAGACCTTGGTTTGTGGTATCCTAAGGATACTGGGTTTCAACTGACTGCATATTCAGATGCAGATCATGCAGGTTGTATGTTGGATAGAAAGAGTACTTCTGGTCACGTTCAATTCCTTGGAGACAAGCTCGTTAGCTGGGCTTCAAAGAAACAGTTATGCGTTTCCACATCGACTGCTGAAGCGGAGTATGTAGCTGCTGCTCTCAAGTCTTGTGGATGCGAACACAGCTACGAGATTATGGCTTTAAGTATGATAAAATCCCAATATATTGTGACTCAAAGAGTGCGATTGCCATATCTGCTAATCCTGTCCAACACACCAAAACCAAACACATTGATGTAAGGTATCATTTTATAAAAGATAATGTTGAAAAAGGAACAATTGAACTTTATTTTGTAAAAACAGATTATCAACTTGCAGATTTATTTACCAAACCCTTAGATGAAAAGAGATTTAATTTTCTTGTCTCTAAGCTTGGTATGTTAAATCCTAAGACATAATCGGTTGTTACCTACTAAAGTTACAAATTGTTATTTTTCATCTTTTTCTTTATCTTTATGTCTGAAAGATACCTGCACTTTAATGGTTTGCTCATGATCTCAGGGGGAGTAAGAGAAGATTTTAGATGATCTACATTCATTTGAGGGGGAGTATTAACTGATTTCTGCATTTTGCTTAACTGACAAAATCTTTGCAATGCATGATTTTAGGGGGAGCTTATAAGTAACAAGGAGTAAGACAATGATTTCTGATTACTTCTGATCAGAACTCGTTCTATAATTGTTTTACTGTTTTACGTCGTTTATTTTCGAATAAATTTTGTGAATAAATTTTTAACTAGACTTTGAGACTTGCAGGATGAGAGAAGCTGACACGATCATATCTACATGATTACAGCTGACTTTCTGAGATTTAAGATTGAGCGACAAGGTAAATTTTTTATCTTAATCTCACATATATCTGAAAGAAGGACAACTTTCAGGTATAGAAAACATGTTCTTAAATGTTCAAACCACTTCCCGATTCTTAAACAGATTTTATAATTTGGAAGTGTGATTTTAAATGTTTTCATTCTATTTTTTGTGCTTCATTGATAAACAAACCGTGTGTTTCCAAAGATAAATACTTGCGTATTGTCTTTTCTATATACTTTCAAGTATTCGCACACACTGGTTTGAATTTTTTTTTCCAACATGTTCTTATCATGTCTCTAAATTGAAACAATTTTTCTTCGATGGTAAGACACTCCGCTTGTATTCAAAGAATTTTTGAGCGATATTTCATTTCAAAGCGTTTCATTCAAGAATGTCTGTATATTGTTTCATATAGACAAATATCCATTATTCTTGACCATAAGCCTCAATTGTTATATCATTCATTTCTGATCATTTTATACAATGTCAGATTTTCAAACAAGTTTCTTTCATTCATGTTCATTCATTCAATTTCCTTGTTTGAAAATACTTCAATGGTTTAAAATGCTCATATCTTCATTATTATATCACTGAGCATACTTATATCTGACATTTATATATGAGCTTTAACTGATATAGTTAAACCATTTGAGCAACTTATGCTTTATAGGAAACTTGGGTTCTTTGTGCTAGGACTTATCTGAAACTTCTATGGATTCACGTTAACCAGTGTTTCCTACCCATGAAGTTAATCCCTTAATGATTGAGTGTGAGGAGTCAAAAGAAATGAGTGTGGGTGTGCTGAGGTAAAATGGAAAAGCGAGTTTGGTTAGTCGTGAGCTTAATGATAAAAAGAAAGAGGGTGTGAGATCAGAGTAAAAGAATATCAAACTCTGCACCAACTACTTTCTGAGCCGGGCAGCCACATTACTAGCGTTTCACAATTCTTTGGTGAACGTTATTGAAACAGGCAAATAGCCCATGCCAACTCTTGCTTAAACCCCACCAACTACTCATTTTCTTCTCAAAAAGAAAATGTTTCACATTTTCAAGGGGACGCAGCATATAATCTATCTGGTTTTCATTTGGAAAATCTGGATATTGAAAAAGAAGGAAGTCTGCCCCGCCTTCGCACTTCAATCATGCACTTAGAGTCTGTGTTTATCTATTGTTGTCTCAGTGGTTTACACAATGTTGAGTCTTATAAAAGCAATTATTCGTGCTTAATTCTTTCTACACTTGCACGAGCACACAAAGAATTTGTTTCTTTGTCATAACATTCATAGAAATTGCCTTTGTGGTATTTCGATGATTGGATGGAAGCCCTGGGGGAGTGAACATCAAAAAGCTCCTTTATATTGTGTATTTGTTACACACAGTGACTTTGTGTTATTGACAGACATATTAATTGATTCATCTATTGATTCAGGAGTTACATGTTCTTATTTTGTCTGGATTTGAAAAGATCTAGATGAATATCTTGGAGAGTTGACAAAATCAGAGGCTCAGTATGACAGATCAGAATGGTAAATGACATTTCTTGGCGAAAAGTTTTTGATGATATTAATGCTCAAATCATCAAAAAGGGGGAGATGGTATGAAGAAATGTATTGTGGAGATGATATAAAGAAATGTTAAAGTTTTTGAAGTAAAAGGGAGATGATTTTTAAAGAATTGATAAAGATTTGAAGATTTGAAGACGATCAAATAATTTCTGAAGTTTTGAGGAATTTTTCTTTGAAGATTATTTGCTAAAGCATTTGAGCTGATTCTGAAGATAATTTCTTTCCAAAAGTCTGAAAGTGTTTTATGTAAGCATTGGGGAGATTGTTAATTGTTTGAAGACAGTTTTGGAAAGAAGATCATCAATGAAAAAGGGGAGTTTGCTTTGACAGAGCTTAATGTGAAGACTGAATTTCTAGATCTTTCAACAATGATCTTGAATCCAAAGGGGGAGATTGTTAGAGCATAAATCTGTTGGATACAAGATCAAGCATACTGAAGGTCAAAGTTGAGAAAGTCAAAGCTGCAAAAGTCAAATCTCATTAAAAGTCAAAGTCTTTTGTAATAAAAGTCAATGTATTAGTTTAGTTGTATTTTAGTTTCCTTGTAATTAGTTGTAGGTATAAATACTTTTAGTTTTTCAGTTTTAGTATGGTATCTAGAGGAGAATACGTTTTAGAAAGAGAGAGAGAGTTCTAGATAGAGAAAGTGTAAACTTTGAGAATTGAAAGAAATCAAACAGGTAATCATTGTGTTAAATCTTGTTTGTTTGATTAAACTTGTTTAGAAACTAGAATCTGGAACACACATTAAGTCATAAAGATATGATCTTGATAGCTTCTCTCATTCTGCACAAGTCTCAAAGTCATGTCAAAGCAACTTTATTCACAAAATTTATTGAAATGTAAAAGACATAAAGCAGTAAAACAATTATAGTACGAGTTCTGATCAGAAATAATCAGAAATCATATCCTTACTCCTCTTATTGTACGCATAAACTCCCCCTAAATTCATGCATCACAAAAATTTAGCAACTAAAATTCTATAAACTCCCCCTGAAACTAAAATTGATCATCTTAAAATCTTGTATCACTCCCCCTGAGAACATGAACAACAAGTTAAAGTGCAGATATCCTTTCAGAAATAATGATAAAGAAATGATGAAAAATTACAATAAAAGAAACTTTAATAGGTAATTACTGATTAGACCTTGAGATTTAGCATACCAAGCTTAGATACAAGAAAATTGAATCTCTATTCATCTAAAGGAGTACATTAGCTGCACTAGACTGTTGAGCTATAAAGTTTAGACTGACTGACTCCATGGCACTAGTTAGTAGCTGTCATAGATCGTTCGAATTGCGTTTTGCCAGATAGATTTTTTTAGAAAGATTCCCCATTGGTAATTAAAAAATAGAAAGATCAAAATCTAAACTAAATACTAAATAAAGGCGCATACGCGGGAAGGGGGCCTTAGTACTTCTTCATTCTGGGGGGGGGGGGAGAATAATCTTTTTAGGAGGGACAATTTTACATATTTCTGCCAAATCCTTATATTATTATGTACGACTGGTACCATTTCGAACAAATCTGCAAGTTGGTAATCAGCTTTTACAAAGTAAAGTTCTATTGTACCTTTTTCTACATTATCTTTTATAAAATGATACCTGACATCAATGTGCTTTGTTTTAGTGTGCTGCATAGGATTAGCTGATATGGCGATAGCACTCTCGAGTCACAATAAATTGGTATTTTATCAAACTTGAATCCATAATCTCGAAGTTGTGTTCGCATCCACAAAACTTGAGAGCAGCAACTGGCAGCAGCTACATACTATGCTTCAGTAGTTGATATGGAAACACATAACTGTTTCTTTGACGCCCAACTAACGAGCTTGTCTCCAAGAAATTGAATGTGACTTGAAGTGCTCTTCCTGTCCAACACCATGCATGATCTGCGTCTGAGTAAGCATTTAGTTCAAACCCTGTATCCTTAGGATACCATAGACCAAGATCTGCAGTCCCATTCAGATATCTAAAGATCCGTTTGACAGCAGCTAAATGAGATTCTTTAGGGTCAGCCTGATATCTAGCACACAAACATGTTGAAAACATTATATCTAGTCTACATGAAGTAAGATACATTAAAGACCCTATCATACCTCTATAAGTCCTAACATCAACACTTTTTTCCTGAAGAATCAGTGTTAATCTTAGTACCTGGTGCCATTGGGGTTCCAATAGGTTTGCAATTTTCCATTTTGAATTTCCGAAGAATATCAAAAATGTACTTAGATTGATTAATGAAAATCCCCGTTGAAAACTGTTTTACTTGTAATCCGAGAAAGAAATTCATCTCTCCCATCATACTCATTTGAAAACGTGACACCATGAGATTTGAAAAGTTCTTACAGTATTTAGGATTTATAGAACCAAATATAATATCATCTACATATATGTGTATAAGAATGATTTCAGCTTTCTCCTTTTTAATAAACAAAGTGGTATCGACTTTACCTTTTGAAAAACCTGACTTGACCAAGAATTGAGATAGAACATCATACCAGTCGCGAGGTGCTTGTTTCAGACCATTCAAGGCTTTATCCAAGATGTAAACGTGATTTGTCTTATCTGTATTTACAAACCCTTCTGGTTGAGAGACGTAGACTTCCTCCTTAAGTATGCCATTCAGAAAAGCAGTCTTTACGTCCATTTGGTAGACATTGAAGTTCTTGTGAGCTACGTAGGCTAGAAACATGCGGATTGCCTCTATACGCGCTACTGGAGCATACGTCTCGTCGTAGTCTATGCCTTCCTCTTGCCTATATCCCTTGGAAACAAGTCTGGCTTTGTTCCTTATAACAATACCATCTTCGTCCTTTTTATTTTTGAACACCCATTTAGTGCTGATAACGGTTTTTCCTTCTGGTTTTGGCACTAGTCTCCAGACTTTCAGGGCTTCGAACTGGTTTAACTCTTCTTACATAGCAGACACCCAATCCGAATCAGCTAGAGCCTCTGATACACGAGTGGGTTCTATCTTGCTGAGGAATGAGTCATGCATACATTGATTCAAAGTTGCTGACCTAGTTTGCACCGGCTTGTTGAGATCTCCAATTACTTGGTGTAGAGGGTACTTTCTGGTCCAACGATGTTCATGAGGGAGTGGAGTAGATGAAGATTGATCATGGTTGTCATCTAAAAATCCACTTTCAGATTCTTCAGTTTGAACATCATGAGGGAGGGATTCAGCTGAAGTAATTGGTGCAGAAGCTTCAGTAGGTACAACTTGTTCAGTCTGTTGATCTGTCCTTACAGCACATCCTACTGACTCAGCAACTTCTGGATCATCATTAGTAGATACAACTTCAACTATTGGACATGGCATTTGAACTGGAATATCTTGCTGAATCGGGGAATTTGATTCAGTAGAAACATCTGAAGTGGTTGGATGATTAATCGTTGAATCTTCAATCCTGTCAACCACAACAGGTTTATTAACATTAGATCCAAGATATTCATCATAAAACAGTTCAAATAAAGTATCTAAATCAGATAAATGATTAGTAGACGTTGAAGCTTCATCTGATTTGTTCTTTGCAAGTACAGGTTCTAAACGGATTTGCCCAGAAGCTAATACTCCAGTTATCACGGGTTCTGAACTGACTTGTTCAGAAGCCATTTCCTCATCGAATGTGACGTTTACGTTTTCAATAACAATCTTCGACTTCTTTAAATATACTCGATATGCAGTAGATGTAGAAGAATATCCAATGAAGATGCCCTCATTTGCCTTAGTACTGAACTTGTTCAGACTCTCTCTGTCGTTGAGCACAAAACACTTACATCCAAATATATGAAAATATTTGATGGTTGGTGTTCGGTTGTTGATCAAAGCATACGAAGTCTTTTGAAATCTGCGGTGTATCATGGAACGGTTCTGAGTGTAGCACGCAGTCGAAATAGCTTCTTGTTGATCCCAGTTTAGATGTTCTTTAACTTGATTTAACCTTTTACTACACACAGATTATATAACTAGAGTGCGGAAGCGTTTAAGATGTGTAGAAGAGATTGAACATGCAAAGTGGTAAACACACAGGTAATTAATGAACAGGAAGTAAAGTATTACACGAAAGTTACTCAAAGAATTGTTTCATTAATTACCCAAGAACACCAAGAACACGCACTGGTGTGTGCAAAAAGATGCTTAAAGAAAATACAGACTCCTTGTGTTTTGTGTGTGTTCACTCAACTTTTCAGCTCTAAGGTGGTGCTCCTTAATATAACAGAAGGATGCACCCCTTAGTACAAGATAAGAACTGACAATCCATAAATGGAATGCCACCTGTAAAGTAAACATCGTGGGACGCCCATTACTTTGATCTTGAGGATCTTCGTACAGCAGGTCTCACGTGTTCTGCACGTGGTCTTGTTTTGATCTCTAAGAAAAGCTTCAACAGCTGATCTCCAGAGGTTGGCCTTCACAGAGGCTCTGTGAGTGATCACAGAGGCTCTGTGAGTGATCACAGAGGCTCTGTAACCCAAGTATCATTCAGGTTTATTTCTGGTAGATCTTCTGCGGGGTAATTTCCAAGCTTTTCACCTTCTGTGGTGTATCTGAGTGTTCATTGGCAGGCTTCTACGATTTCCATACTTAGCCTATTTTTCAATACTTCTATACAGAGTGAGTGGAGCTAACAATCTCCCCCTAAGTATTGAAAAATAAAAAATTGGAATTTAGAGTGATGGCTAAGCTAGAAGCAAACGAGGTGAAAGGAACTCAACCTCTGAAACTTGATTTTCATTTAAAAAAAATAATGCCAGAAGGCAATTACATTTGACAAAAAAGAAAAACAAAAAATTACAGGTCATCAGAGCCTATACTTTGGCGTCTGGAAAATCATTGATCTTCTTTCCAAACCCACCTTCTTTCTTCAGTTCTCTGTAGTAGCATATGCATAGGTCTCTGAAGTTTAAGGTTGCACCTATGTTTGTCAGAAGGATGTTTGCGGCTTCTGCAGGTACGAGTGGGGTGCTTCTGTGTTTGATAAGTAGATCTTGAATGAGTAGCAGAGATTCGGTTGAGTATTTTTGGCTTTCCATCCCTATGAACAATTTCTTTTCTCCTTTGAGATTTAAGTACACAAAGCCAAAAGAAGGTGAAGTGGTGATGGAGTTTGGCAAATTATTTGCAGAGGGTGGTAAGCTGTCTTCTGGTGGAGGAAAGTTGACCTTTTTGACTCCCAGGTCAAGTGCCACTTGAAAGTCAGCTATACTGTAGAACAACAGTTTTTCTCTCATGACCCTCTTGATTGTGAGATGTGCTTCCTGGTGTTCCTTCTTCCAGCCGAACTTATCCTCTGTCCATTTGAATAGCTCTGGAAGATCATGAGGATGAAGATTGGGTAGATCTGCGTCTGTGAAAGTCCATATCTTCGTATCTTCCCTTTTTACAGCGTATTCACTGAACCAGAAGTTCTTACACTTTGTGTGTCCAAGCTTGATTGCCACGACCTCTGTGATCTTGGCCATGCTGAAGACTTTGGATTTTGGCTTGGCTTTATCTTTGTAGAATCTCCTTCGTTCCTCTGATATAGTTTCCTCTGAGAGTCTGACTGATGGAAGATCTTGAGCTCCGCGGCTATAGAGGTATTTGTATACTTCTTCTTCGATGTCCCTTTTTGGAGGAACAGGGAAGGGTCTTCTTAGGCTCTCAAAGCCTTGGATAACCTCTGCAACTCTATCCTCTGATGATGTGTCAAGTGGTTGTAGGATGGGGAGTTCTGACAGAGGTTGTAGATCAAAGGCCCAGTCTTCCCCTTCAGGTTTCACTCTTTTGAAAGCATCAAAAGAGCTTTTTAGTAGTTTCTCAGAGGTGGGAGGAGGAGATTTGACCTATTTCAGAGGTTCTGTAGCTATGGCCTTGCCTTTGTCTTTTGCAGTTGGTGGGGATTCAATGATTTGGATTATGGTGGGAGAGGGGGCTGCAGAGACCTTTTGTTTAGATGATCTCTGTGGTTCAGGTTCTGAGCTCATAGGGACTTGGTTTAGGGGAGACACTGATATTGGTGCTTCCTTTGTGGATTGCAGATTCTCCCCCTCATGAGGACCATGGCCGGAGGCATCAGGATCTTGGTCGTCATGTTTTGCCCTCTTCTGTCCTGCCTGGGTTTGGCAAGAGACAGGTTCCTTCCTCTTCTTTGGCGTACAGAGGTTGGTGTTGACATGATCTGTGATCTTCTTGATTGCGTCCTCTGCAGCCAAAGACAGAGCGTTGATTTCTATATCTGACTTGAAACGAAAAGTGGCTATAGATCGCTTCAAGTCAGCTGATAGCTTCTCTCCTTGGTCTTTGAAGTTGGATCGAAGGAGTTTTTGGTCTTGCAAAAACAGATTGCCCATTGCTTCCAAGTCAGCTTTAGTTGCAAACGTAGAGGAGTCTGGGGCAGAGGTTGATGCTTGTGTGTGAGCCGGGACCATAACACTGCGAGTTATGTCCTTTATTTCCTCTCTGAGCCTGCCCATTTCGACCACTCCGGTCTGAACTCCGGTTGAAGCATATTTGGGGAACTCCTCTGTGCAAAGATCGCCCAGAACTTGAATTTGATGGGAGTGTGCGATGATGGCTTGTCCACAGGCTTGAAGATCATCCCTTTTTGCGCAGTTAGTACTGAGTGCTTGCAGAGCTTCAGTATTAGCTTTTAGGGCCTCTACAAGGATTTCAGAGTTGGCTTTGGACTCTCTGGAGATCGAGCTTTGCAACTCGTCAAGTTTTTTGATCACCATGTCAGCAAAGGCTTTAAACTCGTCCTTTGTGACGAAGGTGGCAGAGGTGACCTCTGGAACAACACATGTTCCAGATTTAGCCAACGAGTCTTTGGCACCTTCAGAGCCTGTTTTTATGATGAGCTCTGGAGGATTTCCTTCCAATCCTCGATGTTCCACAGAGGAGGCATCTATGGAAGTTCTGTCAACACGTTCTTTGAGGGAGGGTTCAGAGACTCCCTTAAGATCGATGTTGAAAGGATTCTGTGGTTGTTCTAGAACCACAGAATCATCGTGTCCTCTCACCATCAACTCTGAGATGGTTTGGTTGTCACTCTTGTGTGTGACAGAGGTAACGAATACCTCTGTGTGAGAAAGAGATGTGTCCTGGGGCAAATGGACACGCAGAGCAACACTCTCATCCTTTTGAGAGGGTGATGTGGTTTTAGTTTCCCCGGATGGTGGCACAGAGGATGAAGGAATATCCTCTGTCCGGATGGTTTGGGCGGGGTTCGGACTGTGCGGTCATATTTCAGTACCCCTCTGCACTAGAACTGCAGGGGTAGAAGTGTGGGTTGCACTGGGAGTTGGTTTTGGTGGTGTGCCAAAGGCATCTTTTATGTTTCTCTCCTCCAACGATTTTTTACCTGGTTCCACTTCTTCATTATCGCTCTGTGACCTTCCTGTCACATCATCTAGTTCCATTGCCACGGTTTCCCTTAATCCTTCAGAGAATTGAAGAGAGACCTCGCGTGCTATTGCAGAAGCTATTCGAGTTGGGCTCTGAGGTCCATCCTCAGGGGACTCTGCAAGGACTAGGGCTTTTCTTGCCTTCTGCAGGGGCTTTGTCAGATCCTCTGCCTCTGCAGCTCTCTTTTTCTTGTTTTTCTTTCTCTTCTTTCTCTCACTCCCCTCCCCTCTAACTACAGGGTTCTCTGTTTCATTCTTTTTAACCTCTGCGGCTTGAACTTCTGTTCGCACTTCCTCGTCTCATAGGTACACTACAATGTCTCCTACTTGGAATCCTACGCGAGGGGGGGTTACAGGACGCGGTTCTGGTGTCCTGTTGCCTCGTATGTATTCCCTAGCCTCTTTTTCGCTACCCAAATAAGTCAACATCTTTGTTGACAGAGGTCTGGCTTCTGGATATCCGGTTTTGATGGTGGTGGGTTTATGAGATTTCATCTCATATAATTTGATTGTCTTATCCTCTGCTGGTAGTTTTCCTTCTCCGATCAAGTCATCGCCTAGTAGCAGTCCTAGGAAACGTCCAAACACGATGTTCTTTGGTTCTGTCCCTCTGTCTTGGTCCTGTTGTTTGGTAATCACGGCATTTTGGATCTCCCTAAAGATAAGTCCAGCGTAGTCTAGTGGGAGATCGTAGTAAATCCCATACATTATTGCCAAAATTGTATGGCTTGATTGATCAGGGCTTCCAACCTTCGATGTTAGGCATCGGTTCAGAATCGAGAAAAGGACGTTCCACAGAGGGGGTAGATTCTGTCTCCTGAAGTTCGTTCTTTTGGTGATTGGAACGGCGTAGCCAATGAACCTCAGAAATTCTAGTATCTCTTCCTCTGTGGGCTCTTTTGAGAATTTTTGCAGGTTGAGATCTGTTTTGGTAGGAAGTCCAAAGACATCGGAGAGTTTCCTACGATTGATCCCTAAGTCCAGAATTTTTTCAGTTGAGGGATGGGTTGCATATCCAATGATGCAATGACCATATTTGTCCATTTTGACATGGCGGGCACTTAACCAGAACTGTTGGATGTAAGATTCGGGGATGTCATTTCGTTTCAACGTTAGGGCTCTAACTAGGAAATGATTCTTGAGGAGTTGAATCAATGGTGCTGCTTCAGTGGGAAAACCAGAGGGATTTAGGGTGACAAAGTGGTTATTTGGCTTGTTATTCAGTTGGGCCAAGTGATAGTCGTGTCTGGTGAAGGACAACATCCTGCTTGTGAGCACACGTTCTTGGTCGACGGAGTCTGAATCAGCCTTTTGAACCATTGAGTGATGAGAGTTGTTGGATTTCTTGGATCCATTTGAGTTCTTGGAGGAAGATGAGTGAGAAGCCATTGAAAGAACAGAGGAGAAGAGGAAAGGCTTTTTGCTTGACGTTCTTGAGAGAAAAAGGTGTAGGTAAGAAAGGAAAAGAGGGGGCAAAAGGGATTTTATACAAGGAAGGTAAAAAGAATAAGCGGTAAAAAATTTTTCGAATCCGTGATGAGTGAAAGCGGATAAGAAGCCGTTTCACAAAAACGACGGTACAGATAATGATCCAATAAATATTGCCATGTCAGATGATGGCGGTGCACGATCTAGGACGTGCGCCACCCTATTCTCACGCGCCTGGCATTTTCTATTTTCACGTGGCAGTGATTTTCAAAAAATAACCCGCATCATATGACCTGAGTTTCTCAAGTGATGAGAATGACAGAAGCTCTGTGAAGAAGAGACTTCTGAGGTCATAGGCAAGTTTAAGAGGGAGAAGAGGTGCGATGAAATGATCGAGTTCCTTTTAAAGTACATTTGCTCAAGCGCCCAGTTTAGAGGTGCAGAGACTGTGATAGGTCACAGAGGCTCTGTGGTCGACCTCAGAGGTTCTGAGATCATAAATTTCCTTTTTAGGAAAGATTTTCATAGATTTGATCATTTCAAAGTTTTGATTGTGAAATTTGTACAAAGAGGGATCTTTCTGAGGGCATAGTGCTCGATAAAGAGTTTTGACCCTTGGTTCGGATGGACTAACCTCACTCTGTAGTCTGTTGCGAAGAACAGTCTTGCTCCCCCTTGAAAAATCGCGATTGGTGATGGTTAGATCTGCTCCCCCTTCAACTATGCTTGGATCATATAAAGATAAAATTTGCACAAGACATAGATTTGCAAGAATAAAGAAATATAAAGAAAGTTAAAGAGATTATTTACAATCAAGGAGTACGTTATATACAAATATGTGCAACAGAGGCTCTGTGCAGGGGTACAAAGGCTCTGTGGTCAACTCATGTTGAGCATACCAGACTTACCAATTAGAAAAGTGAATCTTTTCTCATCCAATGCCTTTGTGAAAAGGTCGGCAAGTTGGTAGTCTGTGGGCACAAAATACATCTCTATAGTGCCCTCCTCCACATGATGTTTCAGAAAGTGATACCTGATATCGATATGCTTGGTCTTAGAGTGTTGTACTGGATTGGTAGAGATCGCAATGGCACTTTTGGAGTCACAGAGGATGGGGATTTTTTCGATATCGAATCCATAGTCTCTAAGTTGGGTCCTCATCCACAGAACTTGGGAACAGCAACTTGCAGCAGCAACATATTCTTCTTCTGCCGTAGAGGTCGAGACACAGTTCTGTTTCTTGGAAGTCCAGCTTACAAGTTTCCCTCCTAGGAATTGGCAACTCCCAGAGGTACTTTTCCTGTCGAGCTTGCATCCTCCGTAATCGGAATCTGTATAAGCCATGAGATCAAAGCCAGAGTTCTCCGGATACCAGAGACCAAGATTTTTGGTTCCTTTTAGGTATCTGAAGATCCTCTTGACAGCATAAAGATGAGATTCTTTGGGGTTAGCTTGAAATCTTGCGCAGAGACATGTGGCGAACATTATATCGGGTCTACTTGCGGTTAAGTAGAGCAGAGACCCTATCATGCCTCTATAGAGTTTACACTCCACAGGCTTGCCTTCTGGATCTACATGAAGTTTGGATCCAGTGGACATAGGAGTCTTCATTGGTGAGGAGTCAGAGAGCTTGTATTTTTCAAGTATGTCAGAGACATATTTTGATTGGTTTATGAAAATTCCCTCTGTGGTTTGTTTGACTTGCAATCCTAAGAAGAATGTGAGTTCTCCCATCATGCTCATCTCAAACTCACTCTTCATCAATGATTCAAATTTTTTGCAGTATAAATCATTTGTAGACCCAAAAATAATGTCATCAACATAGATCTGTACAAGTAGAATCTCACCTTTTCTCTTCTTAAAGAATAAAGTAGTATCGGTTGTACCTCTTTCGAAACCATTTGTAAGGAGGAAGTTTGAGAGTCTGTCGTACCAGGCTCTAGGAGCTTGTTTCAGTCCATACAGAGCCTTATCCAAAAAGTAGACATGATTTGGGTACTTGGAGTTCTCAAACCCTGGTGGTTGTTGGACATATACTTCTTCTTGAATCTGTCCATTCAGAAAGGCTGATTTGACATCCATTTGATATACTTTGAAACCTTTGTGGGCTGCGAAGGCAAGAAAGATTCTTATTGCTTCGAGTCTTGCCACAGGGGCAAAGGTTTCTTCGTAGTCGATGCCTTCTTCTTGGCAATATCCCTTGGCCACCAGTCTTGCTTTGTTCCTGATCACCACACCATCCTCGTCCTTTTTGTTCCTGAAGACCCATTTGGTTCCTATTGCGGTTTTGCCTTTCGGCAGAGGCACTAGGGTCCATACTTCGTTTCTTTCAAACTGCAGAAGCTCTTCTTGCATAGCTTCTACCCAGTTTGGATCTTCAAGTGCTTCAGATATCTTTTTGGGTTCGATGATACTTACAAAATTTGTATAGTAACAAAAGTTTGCAGTACTCGATCGAGTTTGGACCTTGTCAGAAGCGTCACCTATGATTTGGCTCTGTGGGTGACTTTTGGTCCATTTTATCATGCAGGGTAGGTGATCATTGGAAACTTCTGTGGTAAGTTCAGGAGCACATTCGTTTTGATGTAGATCATCTTCTGTTGAAAGAAATTTATCATTTGTACTTTCTACAGGACTTGGTTGTTCACCATGAGTGGAGGTAGAGAGTTCTGGAGAGCCTTTATCTGGTGTTGACCCTTCTGAGAGGTTTTGAAGATGACCATCATCTTGATTGAGCTTGGGGCCTTGAGTTGTATTGTCCTCAGAGTGCTCCCCCTCGATGGTTGCACCTGCAGCATTACTGAAGGAGGGAGAAGCATTACTAGGACCAGTTAGAGAAGTACCTGTTTGGTCCTCAGAGGGTTCGGCTTCAGAGGCTCTGCGGTCACCTACAGAAGGTTCATCATCATTGAACATTTCTTCAAACAGATGATGAAGATCATTTGTACGCGATGATCCACCAGAATCTTCATCCTGAAGTTTGAGTCCTGAGCTGATTTGCTCAGAAGTCATTTGAAAAGAATCATCAAATGAAACATTAATACTTTCGAGTATATGCTTGGATTTGAGTATATAGATTCTGTATGCCTTGAAGTTTGATGAATAGCCAACAAATTTGGCTTCATCGGCTTTGGGACTGAATTTTCCTATCTGATCTCTGTCGTTTAGTACGAAACATCTGCAGCCAAAAACATGGAAGTACTTAATGTTTGGCTTCCTTTGGTGTAGTAAGTGATATGGTGTCTTTGCATGTCTCTTTACGATCAAGGATCGATTTTGGGTGAAGCATGCAGTTGAAATTGCTTCTGCCCAAAAAGAGATAGAGAGCCCTGATGCATTGAGCATAGTCCTTGCGGCTTCCACTAGTGTTCTGTTCTTTCGTTCAACAACACCGTTTTGTTGTGGAGTCCTTGCAGCAGAGAAGTTCTGTGAAATTCCTTCTGTCGACAGATAGGCGTCAATGGTTGAATTCTTAAACTCTGTTCCATTGTCACTTCGGATTCTCTGTACTCTGCAGTCATAAAGGACTTGTATTCTTTTGATAAGATTGATTAGTACTTCACGAACATCTGATTTCTTTCGAACAAAATCAACCCAAGTATATCTAGAGAATTCATCTATGAGTACAAGGATGTACTTCTTGCCACCAAGACTTTGCATAGATATAGGACCACAGAGGTCAACATGAAGCATCTGCAGAGGTCTGGTGCAAGATATATCAGACTTGGTTTTGTGAGCAGCCCTTTTGAGTTTGCCCATCTCACAAGCTGAGCATAGATGATCCTTGTCGAAACTAATACTTGGTAGACCACTTACTAGTTCTAGTTTCACAAGTTTGTTAAGTGTGTGAAAGTTTAGATGACAAAACCTGTTGTGCCAGAGCCAAGCTTCTTCATTTTTACTTGAGACTAAGCAGAGCTTTTCTTCTCTGTTAGTTGATTTAAAATCCATGAGGTATAGATCACCTCGTCTTTTGGCTCGCAGAAGCTCTGTGGTTGTATCTTCCTTCAGCAGAGAGCAGTACTGCCTTTTGAACATCACATTGAGTCCATTGTCACAGAGTTGACTTACACTCAGAAGGTTGTGTTTGAGGCCATCCACATAGGCAACTTTGTTGACATCGATGTCACCTTTGGCAATGATTCCATAGCCTTTTATTTGACCCTTTTTATTATCTCCAAAGGTTACAGATCCTCCTCTATGTTTTTCTTTGTAGGAGGAAACCAATCCTCTGTCGCCAGTCATGTGTCTTGAGCACCCGGAGTCTAGGTACCAGATAGGCACATGCTGTTTTTTCTGTGGACAGATTAGAGAGTTTTAGGTACCCATTTCCTAATGGGTCCATTTTTGTTAGTTGACTTTGAAGATGCCTTAACATCTTTGGTTTTGGATTTATCCTCATTTGCAGAGGTACCGGTTTGTTTCTTCTCACCCTTGAATTTTGCATTCTTGGGCTTGGGGTGAGATATAAGACAGGAGGGCTTTGAAAAGTGTTGATTCAAAGAATGCATGAGATCAAAGCATTTACAATAAGGAACATTTGAAGCAAATTTCTTGAAAATTTCATTAAATTTGTCAAAGGAGGGTACAGAGTAAATTTTACTACAACCCATTTTAGATTTGGGTTTCCTTTTACAGAAAGCTTTGTCTAATCTAGGTTGAGTTTTTTCAAAAACACTTCTTGAGTGACTCTTTGGTTGTACTCTTCCTTGATCTTCTTTCCTTGCTTTCACTGCAACAGAAGCATCAAATTTATCAATTTTAGGCCATTTATTCTTCTGTTGCCAAGTGAGTTTTTCTTGAAAAGGTTTTAATGGTCTTGGAGCTTTTGAATCATGACGGATCTTGTTCCTTTTAGATTTTTCAAGCTCAAGAGAAGTATTTGCTTGCAAGCACATGTCCAGGAAATCAGGACAGATAGATACACCTGTGGTTTTCCTTTTGGGAAGAACTATTCTATTGAGAATGCCAGAGGTAAGTTTACTCTTCTCTGGTCCACAGGGGAGTATCTTAAGTTCCACAGAACTTGTCTCATTTCCAACAGAGAACTCTGATTCTGACTCAGAGTCTGAATCGAGGAAGTCTCTGTGAATGAAATCTTGACCTTCTGCAAGTGCCTTGCTTTGTCCATTGGTATCCTCTGAAGTATTTAGAATTTTCGAAATACACGGAATGACCATAGGAATGTTAAGACAGTTTTGTAGATCTTGCTCAAAGATTTCTCTTACATCAGAGATAATATCAGGATGATTAAGAAAATGGTTTTCATTGGTCTTTCTCAAGTCATTTTCCATAAATCTTTTAAAAAGTTTTTCTTCCACAGAGGCTGGAACAAACTCTGGAGCTTCAGAGGACAGTTCCTTTTCAGGAGTCATCATGCATACAAAAGCCATTTGAGTTTGTGTTTCTGGATGACCGAATCTGAAGATTCCTATCTGTTTTTGAGACAGATATTTCTTTGGAATATAATTTCTCTTTGATGAGAGAGAAGAAGGTAGATTATTGTTTTCATACCATGTATCCACCATCAACAGAGGATTCCTCAGATGTGGTTCTTCGGATGTTTTTCGCCTTTTAAATGTGGATAGAAGGTTTGGAAGACTTGGATTTAATGATTTTCCAACGCAGAAGATATTTGCTAAAGATTTGTTTCTTTTATCTCCAGTATAGGGATCGATATCATCGAACCCTATACCTCTTCTGCCAATTTGGGTGTTGACCTTTTCAGTGACCTTTTGAGCATCCTGATACCTTTTGATTTTGAGATTTCTGTCGAACAGATCTCGATGAAGAGCTTCTCTTTCCTTTTGAAAGAAGTTTTTCAAAGAAGTGGCATTTAGACGATCACTCTCACATTTCTTAAGTTCTTTGACCTTTTCTTTCAAAGCTCTGTCGAGATTTGTGATTTTGTCATTGAAATCCCTTTTTGTTGAAATATGCTCAGAGATAAGAGTTTTGTTTTGAAAGTAAAGCTTATCCTTCTCTTCTGTGAGAAGTCTAGTTTCTCTTTCAAAGAAGGCAAGCTTTTTCTCAAGATCCGAGCATGTGTGTTTGTAAGCTAGAAGATCATTTTGTATTTCAAGAAGCTTGCTTTCAAAGTCCGAGTTGCAAGAGTTAAAAGTAGATACCTCACTTTCGTTGTCAGAAGAGTGGACTTCTGCCATTCCACAGAAGAGTGCGTTATTTTCTTCATCAGATGATTCATCGGTCACAAGGTTCTCTTGTTCTGCCATTAGGGATTTCTGAGTCTAGTACTCTGCTTTCTTTTTGTAGAAGGCAGCGTCCCTTGTGGGTTTCCCTGTGTTGGCAGAGGACCTGCACTCTGCTGCATAGTGGCCTGGTTTCCCGCATTTGAAGCATCCTTCAGTTTGCTTCGGGAATTTGTCACCAGCTCTGCCGTCTGACTTTTGTCCATTTCTTTCTTCTTGCCTAGGTTCTTTAGACCACTCCTTTCTCTTGGCCTCACCATATCCTCTACTTCTATCATCTATTTCTTCTCTTTCTTTGTACTCTGGCTTCTTCTTGAGACCACGATTGAACTGTCGGGTCATTAGTGCAAGAGTTTTGGCCAGAGCAGACATGTCAATTTCCTCCTCAGAGTCTTCTTCACTTTCACTCTCTGCTACAAGTACCTTCTTCTTTTTCTTCTTCTGAGCCTCCTCAGTTGCCTTATCCTTCTTTCCCTTGTCTTTGCCTTCTGAGGCACATCCTACAAGAGCCAGAGGACCTCCGACAGAGGTTGATAGTTTGGAAATTCTGTTCTCTTGGCTAATTAGTGTTCCGAAGAGATCAGATATGGACCAAACATCAAGATCCAATGTGGCTTGCATGGACATGGTTAAATGAAGCCATTCATCATTCAGGCTCTGTAGAAATCTGACATTGTTTTCTTCGGAGGTTCTGTGGATCCCATATCTCTTGCACTTGTTTATCAAGGAGTTGTATCTGTTGTAAGTGCTTTGAATGGATTCACCCGGCAGAGCTTTGAATGCAAAATACTCATTTATGCATAAGGCTCTGTTGTTCTTGAGGGTTTTGGCACCACCCTCAAGTTTTTTCTCCAGCTCTAACCATAGGTCCTTTGAAGTTTCACATGAGTCAAGAGATTGAAAGATATCATTTGGAATAGCCATTATGATTAGTCTTTTGGCTTTCTTTGCAAGCTCATGTTGTGCCTTTTCTTCTTCACTCCATTCAAGGACTGGTTTGGGGTGTTGATATTCAGGAATTTCAGGAGTATTGGCAGTGGCAGGAACACGAGGAACTGTTGTCATTGGGATGAAAGGGGGATTGTGAAGAAACTCAACCAGACCAGGATCCACACCTTCAAGGAAGTGCACCATCCTGATCTTCCATTGAGGATATTCATCCCTTAGAAGAGTGGGAGGTTTGGATTGAGATCCTGCGCTGAAGTAGTTGACAGTGTTTGCCATTTTGGTTTCAGTGAGTAAAACAGAGTATGGCACGAATCAGAAAGAGTATTACAGAGATGATGTGTGAAGATGAGAATATGAATTGGTAAGAACAAATGATCAACCAACTAGCTTTGAATCTGTCTTTAAGAGAAGAACACACTTGTACCTATTACTATATCAAACAGGTTGATATAGCTTCAGAAAAGCAAAGTGTGACTGTGAGTGGAGATTGGAACGAAGAACAGACTCAAATTACCACCTTGAGTACTGGAAACAAGTATAGAACAGGATCCTTTGACATTGAAAATCAAAGTTTGCTCTGATACCAATTGTTGATCCCAGTTTAGATGTTCTTTAACTTGATTTAACCTTTTACTACACACAGATTATATAACTAGAGTGCGGAAGCGTTTAAGATGTGTAGAAGAGATTGAACATGCAAAGTGGTAAACACACAGGTAATTAATGAACAGGAAGTAAAGTATTACACGAAAGTTACTCAAAGAATTGTTTCATTAATTACCCAAGAACACCAAGAACACGCACTGGTGTGTGCAAAAAGATGCTTAAAGAAAATACAGACTCCTTGTGTTTTGTGTGTGTTCACTCAACTTTTCAGCTCTAAGGTGGTGCTCCTTAATATAACAGAAGGATGCACCCCTTAGTACAAGACAAGAACTGACAATCCATAAATGGAATGCCACCTGTAAAGTAAACATCGTGGGACGCCCATTACTTTGATCTTGAGGATCTTCGTACAGCAGGTCTCACGTGTTCTGCACGTGGTCTTGTTTTGATCTCTAAGAAAAGCTTCAACAGCTGATCTCCAGAGGTTGGCCTTCACAGAGGCTCTGTGAGTGATCACAGAGGCTCTGTAACCCAAGTATCATTCAGGTTTATTTCTGGTAGATCTTCTGCGGGGTAATTTCCAAGCTTTGCACCTTCTGTGGTGTATCTGAGTGTTCATTGGCAGGCTTCTACGATTTCCATACTTAGCCTATTTTTCAATACTTCTATACAGAGTGAGTGGAGCTAACACTTCTTCCCACAGAAAGAGAGGTAAGTCTGATTGGCTAAGCATAGTGCGAGCGGCCTCGACTAGCGTTCGATTTCGCCTTTCGACTACTTCATTTTTTTCGGGCGTATGAGCAGCAGAGTATTGATGTGATATCCTGACCGATTCGAGATACTCTTCAACAATTTTGTTTTTGAACTCTGTGCCATTACCAGTTCTGAAAAGCTTGACTGGTTTATGCAGATTCACCTGGATCGTCTTCAGAAATGTAATGAGTACTTCGGGTGTCTCATCTTTTGATCGGAGAAATTTGACCCACGTGTATCGCGAATAGTCGTCCACGATAACCAACACGTATTTCTTTCCGCCTAAGCTTTGCGTTCGCATCGGACCACAAAGATCCATATGCAACAACTCTAGTGGAGAACTGGTACTAGGTTTAGGCTTCGGTTTATATGGAGCTCTCTTCATCTTTCCTTTTTCACATGCTGCACACAAGTGTTCTTTCTCATACTTGAGCTCAGGAAGTCCGTTCACCAACTTTCCACTGACCAGGTTGTTAATGTAACGAAAATTCAGGTGTGATAGCCTTCGATGCCAAAGCCAACTTTGCTGCATCGAGGTTTTTTTCAGTAAGCAAACCTGATTGTCATTCTGAACCTTTGAAAGATTGATGGTATAGAGATTTGTCTTTCGATTTTCGACTAAGAGTTCTTTGCCGTCTTCAGTACAAACCGAGCAACTCTTAGATTTGAAGTTGACCTATAACCCTTTGTCGCAGAATTGACCAATACTAAACAGGTTGTGCGCTAAGCCTTCAACATAGCTCACCTTCTTAATCGTTATATTGTCTTGAATGATGTCACCATATCCTAAGATTGGTAAAAACTGGTCGTTCCCAAATCGTACATTGCCCCTAAATTTCTCTGTATAATTAGACAATAAAGCTTTCTGCCCAGTCATATGCTTGGAACAACCGCTATCCAAGTACCACATATGCCGGGTCTGCAAGAGAAATCAAGAAACAACAATTTTAGGTACCCATTTAAAAACGGGTCCTAACGGATTAGAAGAATAAACTTTTGAAAACTTTTGAAAACATTTGGTATCCATTTGAATATGAATCCTCTTTTCTTTTGAAAACTTTTGAAAACATTTGGTTTAGAAGAATAAACATGATAAGATCCAAACCAATCATTAGAATTATGATGATAAGAAAAATCATTCCACTGATAAGAATAAGATTTAGTAGTAGTAGGAGATAATCGGAACAATTGCTTATTAGAATATCGTTGTAATCAGTTACAAGGTTTTTATTTGTTGAAGTAATAGAACGAACTACATCACACATACTACTAGTTGATCTATTACAGGAACTATCAGTAATTGATTCTGCCTTCTTGTTAGGATCGAATTCTCAACAAGAATTATAAATACTCAGAAACAATATCAAAGAAGTTTGCGGAATAACACTTTGATATTCAATAACACAGTAAAGAAACAGTAAATATGATGAATAACTTGTAAACTTGTATTGAATGGTTGAAGTTACAAGATTACACACACAACCTCAATCTTGAAGAACAAGTTCTTTCAAGACGAATTCTACTTCTCTAGAATTAGGAACTATGCCTTCAAGTTGATTCTCTCTAAAACAAAAACTCAGAACTAATAATAATGAAACTATTCTATCAATTCTATATATATACTGAACAAAAGATAATTCCAATTAATAAAATATCTTCACAATATCTTCCATGAATATCTTTAGTCTATCCAGCTGTCATTCTTGTAATTCAGATCTCCATCTCATAAGCAGTACTAATCAAGATCAACAGTATTAATCTCTTAGCAGTAGTAACTCCAGCAGTACTAATCTTGAAGAGCAGCATTAATCATGTTCTAGCAGCATTAACTTCAACTAGCAGCATTAACTCAGAAGTACTAATTGTTGAGCTAGCAGCATTAACCATACTTAGCATTTCTTCAGTTCCCAACAATCTCCCCCTAACTTGACTTTTAGGAAGAGAAGTCAAGTTCTTCAGATCTGATCTTCAAGATGCTTTCAACACCTCAGGTTCAGTTGCCCAAATTTGGATCTAGGCCCAGACTTTGATTGATAGTTCTTCTCACCACAATTCTAGCCATTTCTGAATCCTTTGTGCATACTAGCTTAGCTTTGAGCATCCCTATTAACTTCTCCTTGTTGTGACTATAAATTTTGTCCACTAGGTAGTATTCATGATAACATTTGTCAATTGTAATCATGTACACACCACAGTTTTCAAAGAGTATCCAATGATCAATCTTTTTGAACACATACTCATGATGAAGATCTTTAATCCTATGCACCACCTTCTCTGGATCAAACATCATACATAAGTATTCCATTGCCACTTTGATAAGATTTTCTTCAGTACCTTTCAACACAGGCTCATAGAGTTTGATTCCCACTTTGTACATTTCCTCTATGTCTGCTCTTGAACAACCTCTGATTACTCTCCCCAAGGTTGAATATGCTTCAAATGCACCACCAACTCTTTTAAGTCTGAAGAAATCCTTTCCATTATCTCTTAGAATTTCCCAAAAGATAATCTCTGGAGCCTTCATGGAGATTGGAACAACCTTTATAGGTTCTACTATAGTCATGTAGACATCCATATTCTCATCAGTTTGCTTATGGAACTGTTCTGGATTATGCACTGATTCTGCTTCAGTTTCTGCTACAGTTTCTGCTTTTTCTTCCACTCTTAGCCTTTTGAAAACCCTTTTTGCAGCAATGGTTTTTACCCTTTTTGCAGACTTAACTTCTATACCAACATTTTCAAATTCTTTCTTCTTTTCTTCAGCTTTGTCTTTTGAGGGTGTGGTCTCCTCAGGGAATGGTTGTTGAATATTGAGGTCATGCCTCTCCTTCATTCTTCTTTCAGCTTCTTCCCTTTGAGATGAGTCCCCTTGAAGTTTGGCCATTTCCTTCTTGTACAACTCCTCAACCTTGTTGTATGCCATATTGGTAAACATCTCTCCCTTGACTCCAATTGCACCTTTCAGAAAATTTATCATTTTTCTCCTTTCCTGATTGGCCACAAAGGTCTTGGAAGGTTGTCTTTTCTGCTTTTGACTTGCCATTCTTTTGACTTGAAGTTTCTTGGCCTGAGCTGCTTCTTGTATACTCTTCTGATACTCTGCATTTAGCTTTCTGGCCATAATCTTTGCAAGTTCTCTATCAGTTTCAGTTTGGAGCTGTTCCTCCTTTTCCATCTGTTCTTGAAGCTTCTTTGCAATTTCCTTATCCAATTCAATCTGAGTCTTTCTCTTTGAAGGCATTTCAGATTCAATAATCTTCTCCTTTCCTTTTCCCTTTGTATCTGCAGCCTTATCTTTCTTTTCTGTCTTCTTTACTCCCCCTTCATTTATGACCACTCCCTTTGCATTGGGAGTGTCATTCTTGGCTTTAACCAGTGTTTCTGCAATTTCTAGTTCTTCTACAGAAAGCCTTGTTATTGTTTCCTCTGTTTCTACTGCTTCTTTTGACTCAACAGCATTAACTGTTTCTGCTGCTTGAGCGAAATCTGTTTCTGCTTCTATCCCATCCTCTTTCTCTTTTTCAGACTCTTTCTCCCCCTTGTTGGAAGCATCTTGAATGGTTGATCTCTTCTTCAAAACATATTGTTTTCTCCTCTTCTTTTGCACTAGCCTTGACACCATTTTCTTTAGCTTGGCAATCTGTGCTTGTTGAGACAAGATTACCAGCTTCATTTCATCTATCTCTTTGCCCTGTTTAAGAACATCCATGTTGATGTTTCCCATGGTTTCCATCAATTCGTCATAGTTATATCTGTCCTCACCTTCTCCAAGAGTGTTACCCCCTTTTGAATGATCATTGGATCTTTTAGTAGTGGAAGCCTTCTGCCTAGCAGAAGCACTATCCACCCCCTTGGTTTCTTGGCACGTGGGACCTTTGGATGATTTCTCACCCAAAGTTGCCATGGGGAAGGTCTTAAAGATGTTACCACTGACCTCCTCTGTGCTAGCAGGAGTAGTGGCAGCCTTAACACCCATATGCTCAACCTCCACCTCAGTGAGCACCTCCTTGGGGTTGGGAGACACCCCTGTGGTTGCCCTGTAGATATTCTCTAAAGGAGAATCCTCCCTTAGAGGGCTTAAAGGCTTAGTAGGTGAAGGTACAAGAAGGGAAGGAGCCTTCTTTACCTGTTTCCTTTTGTAAGTTTGGGTAATTGGAGATGTGGGCTTATGAAGCAGAGACTGGGGAATAGATATAGAGTGGGAAGGTTGGGATTGGCTAGCAGTGGGATGGTCTGAGGAGGGCTTTGACCCTGCTGCCATACCTTCATCAGTGTGGGACACCACCATCATTGTAGAGAACAGTGGGGTGTCAACTCCTTCCGAGTCCCTAGCAGATCTTCTCATATTTGAGAAAACCTTGCCTTTAGGGGGTTTAGGTACATATACCCCATCAAAGTGAGGTATATCCATCAATTCATTAGTGATAACTGCATGTACAAACCTGGGATACATGAACAAACTCTTCTTGTTGTCCAGGTTTGAGACAAGATCATTGAAGATCATCAGAGAAAAATTATATTTTCTAGCAGTAGATAAACAAACCAAAGCATATGCAATGGGACTGCTAAATTGGCTCCAACCAGTAGTTTTCTTTGAAATACAGTGCATCAGGGTATGAACAAAGAACCTCCATTGGGATGAAAATTTAGCTTTGAAAAACTTGAAAATTCCCATTTGGCCTTCATACCCCATTCTTGAAAGAGTTGAGAATAGTTCCTCATTAGGAATAGAGGTGATACCTGCAGCATCGTCTAGACGTAGACAGATGCGTAGTACCTCTTCAGTAACTGTTAGGGGTTTGTCACACACCCTTGTCTTCATCATTTGCACACCATTCTCTGTAACGATGGTGGCATTGGCCCAGAATTGCCTCTGATGCTCTATGAAGATGGTAGGAGACATAGTGAGAGCATGAGCGATGTGGCTGGACTTCAAAAAGTCGACTATCTGGTGAAAACCTTCAGCTTGTTTTGGCTTTTGGAGCATCGCGATTTCATTGTGCTCGTCAATGAACGCCATGGATGCCATTGAACTTGAGTGTTCTTGCCTGAAAACTTGGTACTTGAGAGAAAAGGGTTAGAACGCAAGTGAACAGTATACAAAGAGTCGTTATGAACTTTTTAGGTGGGCAAAGGGTATTTATAGTATTCGGATTAAAAGCAGTATTAACCCTAAAAATTTAGTGAAACCAGTATTAACAGTGAGCAGTATTAACGAAAAGCAGTATTAACCACTAGCAGTATTAACTAACTAGCAGTATTAACTGAGAACAGTATTAACCACTAGCAGTATTAACTAACTAGCAGTATTAACTGAGAGCAGTATTAACCACTATCAGTATTAACTAACTAGCAGTATTAAATGAAAGCAGTATTAACCACTAGCAATATTAACTAACTAGCAGTATTAACTACTTAGCAGTATTAACTGTGCACTGGCAGTATTAAAAGTCACTGTCTGAGTATGCAAGTAGGTCAAATGATGAATCATAAGGATACCAAAGTCCCAATCTAGGTTTCCCTTGGAGATATCTGAATATCCTCTTAACAACTTGATAGTGTGATTGCTTTAGCCTAACTTGAAATCTTGCACACACACAGACTGGAAACATTATATCTGGTCTAGAGGCTGTAAGATACATGAGAGAGCCAATCATGGATCTATAGTGATGAACATCCATATCCTCCCCCTCAAGACCTGCTGTTATCTGCTTGTGTGTCTCCAAAGGTGTGCTGGCAGACTTTGAGTCTGAGAAACCAAACTTGGTTAGAATGTCCTGCACATACTTGGACTGACAAATAAAAATACCATCTGACTTCTGTTGGACTTGGAGTCCAAGGAAGAAAGTAAGTTCCCCCATGGAACTCATTTTGAACCTTTGATGCATGAGATCCTCAAACTCCTTGCACATATTGTCTCTTGTGGATCCAAAGATGATATCATCTACATAGATTTGGACCAGCAAGATGTCCTTCTTCTTTCTCTTGATGAACAGAGTCTTATCAATGACTCCTATTTCAAAGCCATTTTCCAATAGATAGGATGATAGAGTGTCATACCATGCTCTTGGTGCTTGATGCAGTTCATAAAGTGCTTTCTTCAGTTTGTATACTCTGTCTGGATAGCTTGGATTTTCAAACCCTGGTGGTTGACAGACATATACTTCTTCTTCAATTGAGCCATATAGAAATGCACTTTTTACATCCATTTGATAGACTTTGAACTTCATATAAGAAGCATAGGCCAGGAACAATCTGATTGCTTCTATCCTAGCCACTAGTGCAAATACTTCTTCATAATCTATTCCTTCTTTTTGTGTATACCCTTGTGCCACCAACCTTGCTTTGTTCTTTATTACTATTCCTCTCTCATCTCTCTTATTTCTGAAGACCCATTTTGTTCCTATTGCTCTGTGACCTTTGGGAAGGTCTACCAGATCCCACACATCTTGCAGCTTGAATTGGAGCAGCTCTTCTTGCATGGCTTCTATCCAACTGGAATCTTTCATAGCATCATGAGCCTTCTTAGGCTCAAGATGGGATAGAAAGCAAGAGAGCACTGTATGCTGATGGTCTTGCATATCTTGCAGCCTGCTTTGATTTCTAGTCATCATAGGAGAAGAGATATCTCCTATTACCAGCTGAGGAGGATGATTCTTTTGTGTTCTTGTTTGATGACTAGGTTCATCATTTAGTCCCACCTCTAGATTGGAGTCATTCAACTCAACTGAGGTGATGTCAACAACTACTTCTGATTCTTGATTCTCTTGATTCTCCTCATCTCTCCTTTCTTCTTCACTCTGATTTGGTTCAGTAGATGGCTCCTTTTCACTGTCTTCAATAGGATCCACTGTAGGTATGGGAAAAATCACAGACTGAGGTATGTTTTCTTGAACTTGTATAGTCCCTGATCCTCCACTACCTGGTCCTGCATAATCATCACTACTGAAACCAAAAGAGTTAGTTAGTGAATCAATGTCAAACAACCACTAAGGACCAGACCCAATAGGATTTGGTTTGTTCTCATTGCATTTGACATTGTCACTTTCCTCAATTATTCTAGAAGAAGTATTAAAAACTCTGTAGGCTTTACTTTGAGATGAGTAACCCACAAGAAATCCATCATCTGCCTTGCTATCAAACTTTCCTAAGTGAGATTTAGTATTGAGAATTGTACAAGGACACCCAAATGGTTTAAAAAATCCAATAAATGGTTTTCTTTTATTTAAGAGCTCATAAGGTGTCTTGTTCTTTGGCTTGACCACTAGCACTCTGTTTTGGACATAACAGGCAGTGTTAACTGCTTCAGCCCAGAAAGTAATTGGCAGTTTTGAATCAGCTAACAGAGATCTAGCAGCCACAATTAGTGTCCTATTCCTTCTTTCAACAACTCCATTTTGTTGTGGAGTCCTAGGAGCACTATATTGTCTCTCAATGCCTTTTTCTTCACAAAAGATGTTTAGATCAAGATTTTTAAATTCAGTTCCATTGTCTGATCTAATGACTTTTACTTTTTGATTAGTTTGATTTTCAATTCTTAGAATAAAGGATTTGATCAGTCCACTTGTCTCATCCTTAGTCCTTAGAAAATATACCCAAGTAAATCTAGAGTAATCATCAACAATAACTAGGCAATATGATTTCTTCCCTATGCTCATCACATTTGTAAGGCAAAACAGATCCATATGTAATAACTGGAGACAAGAAGAAATTGAATTTAACTCTTTGGTCTTATGAGAAGTTTTGTGCTGTTTGCCTTTAAGACAAGAAACACAATGATCATCACATGAAAAGACTTTTGATGGTAAACCTTTTACAAGGTTGTTTTTAACAAGTTTGTTCATTGTCTTGAAATTCATGTGACACATCCTTCTGTGCCAAAGAGAGGATTCATCCACAGAAGCTTTTGAAACAAGACAGTTCAGGGATGAATCACTTGAAACATTGTCCATATCTAGACAATAAACATTGTCCTTTCTTGGAGTTCTAAGTAGTATCATGCTTTCATCAACTACCTTGAATCCTGGAGCAAGGATCATACATTATGTATTTGTAAATAATATACTATGTTGTTTGTCATAAACCTGTGATACACTTAACAGGTTGTACTTTAGCTGATCAACATAGTAGACATCCTCAAATGTCATCTTACCTTTTGTGACATTACCTTTTCCACTTATTTTTCCACCTGCAAGATTGTCTCCAAATGCAACATGTCCTCCATTGATATGCTTGAAATCCTGAAGGCATGACATGTTGCCTGTCATGTGCCTAGAGCAACCACTATCCACATGCCAGATGCTCTTCCCCTTGAGCTGTTGGTTGCCTTGCACATAAGATAAATCAGTTAGTATGGAGTAGGAACCCAAGCCAAAGTGGTCTTGGGTACCCCTTTCTCATCAAAATATTTACATTCTTTCTTGACAAGATTTTTAAACTTTGACTCCTCATTACTTGAGTACTTTGTTACAATAATGGGTTTGGATGCATATTTGCTAGTAGCAGTATTGTTTTTAGAAGAACTAACTGCATTAGCAGCACCTGCATGCTTAGCAGTACTAACCTTGTTAGAAGTATTAACTGTTTTAGCAGCAATAACTGTGTTAGCAGTAGTAACCTTTGAAGAAGTACTAACAGTGTTAGAAGAATTAAAATTCTCAGCAGTACTAACACTGGTAGCAGCAGTATTGCTATTAGCAGCACTATCCCTGTTAGCAGCACTAACAGTTTTAGTGCTTCTAGGCACCCTCATTTTAATACTTTCTTTTAAAAACTTTTTCTGCATGTGGCCTTTGGTTTCAACAGATTTCTTAGCCACATGTTTCTTTCCAGCCTTCCTATAACCAACAGGTTTTTGCACAAATTTTTGAAAGTTCATCCTTTGGTTAATAGGATTAAAGAAACAGTACTTAGCCAAATGATTTAGCTTGCCACATATGAAACAAGGTTTTGGTCTGATTATCTTACTCAGATCAACTCCTTGTTTCTGAGCCCATTGATTATTCCAGTTTCTTTGATTACCTCTCTTTGTACCAGAATTTGGGCTCTCTATTTTATTGCAAGCACACTGTTTACAAGGGCCAGGATTCACAACCGTGGTCTGTTTGTAATGGACCTTGTTATCCTTTCCTTTGGTCTTCTCTATCTCTTTAGACTTGACCCAGATTTTTCCACATCCCTCATTGGTGATAATTTTGTTTTCTAAAGGTATCTCTTTACTCACAACATTATTCCTATTCTCACTGGCTTCTTTCTCAGTCAAATCCTTAACCATCACCTCATCCAAAGGATCTAACTTAAATGCTTTCTCAGACAAGTCCTTTTTCTCCTTGGTCTCTAACAGATCTGATGTAGGAGGGATATAATTGTTGTTGTAAGGAGGGGGTGTGTTGTTGTATCCAACACCAGGCTTCATCTTATCATGAATCTGAGCCTTTAGAAGAGAATCCATTGCTTTTGAAGCATATGAAAACTTTTCTATATCAAGATTAACCTTAGCTAATTCTTCTTTCAACTTATCATTCTCTTATTTGGACTTAGACAGTTTGGTCTCTAACTCATTCTTTTCCCACTTACAGTAATTTGTGTCATAAGAGTGTTGAAGTTCATTGGCTTGAAAGACTTTGATTTGTTCTTCAAACCTTTCCACTATCAACACGTAATCTCTTCTGTACTTCTCTAATATTTTGAGGTCATCACACATGTTTTGGTTGTGATCCCTGTACCTTTTGACAATGTCTATGCAAAATTGAGTACAAAGATTAGAACTTACCTCAGAGGGGAGATCAGACACCTCTGCCATAAGAGCTTGATTCTGAATAGCTTCCTCAGCTTGGTCACTCCAGTCAAACCCCATTCCTTGTTGAGAAACAAGGGCTTGAGCAGAGTTCTTGTTTTGATTGAAGCCACCATTCTGGGCTTGTTGGTGGTTGTTATTTGGCACACCACTTCTGCACTCTCTAGCAAAGTGTCCCTTCATGTGACACTTATAGCATTCCACCTTTGTCTTGTCAAAACCAGCACCATCTTCTCTTCTTTGAGAGAAGTTGTTCCTCCCAGTTCTTTTAATAAACTTCTTCACCCTCATAGATAACATGGCCATCTGCCATTTAATGTCCATCTCCTCCAAGTCATCAGGGTGAATTTGTCCAGATCATCATTAATCAAAGAGTTGTTGCTATGACTTGATAAAAAGGCTTCAAAAACTGTTTCAGTGCCTTTTTCTGAATTCACACCACTAGTAGCACTAACTGCTTCAGGGTTGGCAGTAGTATCAACATATGCTGATAGAAGTGTTGCATTATGAATATACCCAATGGGCTTCTTCTTAGCTTCTAACTCTGATTCAAAAACTCTTAGATCATTATAGAGATCGTCTAGTTCCTTCTCTTCCAGATTGTCACTCTGTCTATATGAGACAGTGTACATAGTCCATTCTTCCCCAAGAGATCTGAGGAATTTCCTGTTGATATCATCTTGCTCCATCTTCACTCCCACAGTAGCCAGTTCACCAATAAGCTTGTTGAACCTGTCAAAAGTTTGAGTCATGGACTCATTCTTTGAAGAAGTGAAGTTCTCATACTGCTGCTTCATAACATCTCTTTGATTTCTTTTGGTGCTTTTAGTTCCAGCAAATCTTTTCTCTAGAGCATTCCAGAGAATCTGAGCATCTGTGCAGTTGAAGAATTGATGCTGATATTCATTGGGGATGGCCAAGAGCAGAGTGCTCAAGGCCTTCATCTCTGTTTATCTAATCTTCCTCTCACCATCTGTCTTTGGTGGAGATCTTTTACCATCTGGTCCAATCTGACCTTCAGTAGAGGGGCCATTCTCAATGACATCCTACATTATGTAGTCAGTGAAGAGAATGTATTTCTTGATTCTGATCTTCCACATGTTAAACTCATTGGGTTTGAGCATTGGAACCTTAGAGACAAGAGTACTGTTTGAATCTGCAAAGTTTTCCATGATGAATGAATGAATGTTTATGAGAGAACAGACTCTGATACCACTTGTTAGGATCGAATTCTCAACAAGAATTATAAATACTCAGAAACAATATCAAAGAAGTTTGCGGAATAACACTTTGATATTCAATAACACATTAAACAAAGAGTAAATATGATGAATAACTTGTAAACTTCTATTGAATGGTTGAAGTTACAAGATTACAGACACAACCTCAAGACACAACCTCAATCTTGAAGAACAAGCTCTTTCAAGACGAATTATACTTCTCTAGAATTAGGAACTATGCCTTGAGGTCGATTCTCTCTAAAACAAAAACTCAGAACTAATAATAATGAAACTATTCAATCAATTCTATATATATACTTAACAAAAGATAATTACAATTAATAAAATATATTCAGAATATCTTCCATGAATATCTTCAGTCTATCCAGCTGTCATTCTTGTAATTTGGATCTCCATCTCATAAGCAGTACTAATCAAGATCAGCAATATTAATCTCTTAACAGTAGTAACTCCAGCAGTACTAATCTTGAAGAGCAACATTAATCATGTTCTAGCAGCATTAACTTCAACTAGCAGCATTAACTCATAAGTACTAATTGTTGAGCTAGCAGCATTAACCATACTTAGCATTTCTTCAGTTCCCAACATTTCTCATCACTCTTCCTTTTAGGTCGCCATTCAGATCTCTCTTTTGACCTTTTCTGTCTTATATCTAAACCAGAAGATTTAGATTTATTAGGAAAGTCAGATTTCTAAAATTGATTTTTCTTGTGTTTACCAGTGTTATTCTGTTTCTGTGAGCGCTGTTTCTTGCCCTTTGCATAGTAATCAACATTCACAGAAACTGATTCACCAACCTTAGTTGATGATTCACCTTTTTCATGAACACTTGGTAAAGCTTGTCCATTTATCACAAAAGTAGAATGATTTGGAAGTGGAGCATTAAAGTCAAACATATCAATTTCCTCTATACACCCTTCATCAGAATTTAGAAAATCATTTGCAGACTCAAATAAATCATCAAAAACAATCTCAGAAGTTTGAAGTACTTTAGAAGATGGAGAACACACTTTAGATTTAAAATGAAAATCTGTGTTCTTTAACACTGTAGAAAATATATCTTGTGTTAAATCACCAAAAATTCTTTCATCAGATAAAATATTTTCTAATTCAATTATTTTGTTTTCTAAGACAAGTGTAGGTACATAAATTTTAGCTTGAACATGTTTTTCCTCCATCTCAATCGAAGAATAACTAGCAAAATAATCATTTGAAAGAAATTTTGATGTTTTAGAAAGATAACTATCATTCAGTCTTTCATAACAGAATGGTAGTTGCATTTTCTTTAAATTCATTCTTTTCTCATCTTCTTTGTCCTCAACTTCTTTTGATGCTTTGGTAATAAATTTGGGTTTCAAATGAGGATGTTCATCAGCAGCATACATATAATTTCCATTATATAGACCTGGCTGTTTTCTGATAGCTTTTTCTAGGTAATTAGGATTATCATAACCTAGTCTCCATTTTTCTTTAAAATCAGCTTCTTCATTAGGTGTATTTAAGAAAATCGTTTGATCTGTTTGTCCTCTAATATATAGTTTTGCTTCCAGACCATTTACCTTTTTCTCTAAAGTCTTGTTCTCAACCTGCCGTTTAAACGATTTTAGAACACATTCTTGTTTTTCAGAATCAGACTTAGACAATTGTTTTTGCAATTCAGAAATCTTACATTCAAAACAATCTTTTTCATTTTTAAAAACATAATCAAATTTGCGTAGAGAATCAATTAAATCTTTGTTCTCAATAACTGATTTATTAAGTTCAAAGATTTGTTGATTTCTCCTAGCAACTCTGTCTTTTTCCTTTTTCAGTTTGGATTGAAGGTCTTGAAGGTCGACCATCATGGCTTCCATTTTGGTCATTGTTAGAGCATAAATTATGTTGGATACAAGATCATGAAGACTAAAGTCAAAGTTCAAGAAAGTCAAAGCTGGAAAGTCAACTCTTAGTGAAAGTCAAAGTCTTTGTAATAAAATGTCAAAGTCAATTTAATTTTATTTGTTTTGTTTTCCTTACATTATTTGTAACAGGTATACATAGTTTATTTTCTTGTTATTTGAAAAGGAGGACTAGTTGAGAGTTCAGAGAGAACTTTTAGAGAGAGAGAGTGTCATCTAGAGAGAGAAAGAGATAAACAGAGAGAGTTTTTGTAAAGTGTTACATTGAATCAAATCAAAACAGGTTGGTAATTGTTTGTTAAATCTTGTTTGTTGTTAATTGATTGTGATTAGAAACTAGAACAGGACTCACAATTGGTATCAAAGCAAATCCAAAAGTGAAATTAGATCAAGAAATGGTTTGACACTGTATTCATCTCCTTTGATTCGATTTTTTGAGTTTTAGTGTGAATTTTGAGTTGTAATTGGTTTCTTAGTAATCGATAAGTGTAAAAGAATGAGTTTGTATAAGTAATTTCAAGAATTGCACTGTAATTTTCGTGAATTTCTGATTTTTTGTCAAGCTTTGAGTCACGAGTTCAAAAGCACTGTATCATCAATCGATTTGTATTTTGAATGTTTGTTTTTGAAATTTGTTCTAATATTGAAATCGAGCATCCCTACAAAGTTTCAAGTCAATTGGACAAGGTTTGAATCGAAATCTGTGAGAAAAGATAGAATTTTGGTCGATATACGGAAGAACGCGCAAGATCTTCGAAACGTGCAAGTTCATCGAAAGAACGCGCAAGTCGAAGGAAATTTGGTTTTTGGACAAAACACACAGAGGGTTATCTTTGAGTTCTAGAAACACGCAGATCGAAGTCTACGAGTTTAGCTCTTCAGCCTGCGAGTTTGAAGATTGGAGAAATTTTTCTAAGTATTGAAACGCGCATGTAGACCTTAGCGAGTTCTACAAACACGCAAGACTAAGCGTGCGAGTTTCTAAGGAATAGTGATCTGAGAAATTGTTTAAACGTGCAAGTAGTGCTTTGCGAGTTCAGGGAACACGCACACCTCTATCTGCGAGTTTCTTTATGAACAGTCACTTGCGAGTTTAGGCTTCTGCGAGTTTCAGCGATCTGCGAGTTTGCCAAAACACGCAAACCTTTGCATGCGAGTTTCACAAACACGCAAGCTAAAGCCTGCGAGTTTATCAGTGAATAGTAATTTTCGAGTTTCAAGCTTCTGCGTGTTTTAAGCTTCTACAGTGCTTTGCGAGTTTTAACACTTAGTCAAAATTTCTGAGTTTCTGAATTTTTCTATATTTCAAGATTTCTTGTATTTTTTTTTTGATTTCATAATCGGACTAACGATCAGTTTCTAGTTTCTTATTGCATATTTGTTTAACAGGTACAGGCAGGATGACTTCAAAGGACGCTCTTTCAATTGGCACGGATGTCAAGCCCCCGGCTCTGTTTAAAGGGGACTACGAGCAGTGGAAGGACAGATTTTTTGACTTCGTGGACAGATACAAAAATGGAGAAAACATTCTTTTGTTAATCATGGAGGGTCCTATGGTACCACCTACCGTCCAGATACCTGATGACGATTCATCTGACAGTGAGGATGGTGATGTGGACAGAGAGCAAAAGATGAAAACTATTCCAATGGATTTTGCACAATATTCTGAGGAGTAGAAAAGCCGTTTTAAAGCAGATAAACAAGCAAGATCCTTACTTCTTCAAAGCATTCCGAACGAGATATACATCAAGATAGACAGTTACAAGGCCAATGCTAAGAAGATGTGGGATCAACTTCAGAAGATGATGATGGGATCGAAAGTTGGAAATCAGATGAAAGTAGCTAACTGCATTAACAGATACGAAGAATTTAAAGCAAAAGAGAATGAAAGCTTAGAAGACACCTATGAAAGGTTTGTCCTGCTTCTAAATGAATTGTCCAAGAACAAAGTGAAAAAGTAGCAAATCGAGAACAATGTCAAGTTCCTAAGCATCCTGCAACCTGAACGAAAGAAACATATGCGCAGGATGAAACAGATGAAGGATCTAAATGACATTCCGTTACATGAGGTTTATGAGACGTTGTGTCAGAATGAAGAAGAAGTGGAAGAGAAAAGAGTTGAGAAAAAGAAAGTTGAGAAAGTTCCCGATCCCATAACATTGGTGGCCGGAGAGAAGAAGAAATAAAAGAAAGAGAAGAAGAAAAAGAAGAAAGTTATTACCATTTCTGAATCAGAATCCGAATCTGATGGAGATGACGGAGAAAGTCTCAAGCAAGCAATGCTATTACTGACCCGAGCATTCCAAAAGAAATTCTACAAGAAGCCAGGATCCAATTCTCAGAGATACTCTTCGTCTAGCTCCAAGAACCATGAGCACAGAGAAAGGGTAGAAGGAAACAGATTTGTTGAGAAGAAACCAGAAGAAAGAAAGAAATATGTAAATGATTATATCGGTGCTGAAAAGCCAGCTAATGATCTAATCAAATGCTACAACTGTGGCAAGATTGGTCATTTTCTGAAACACCAAAAATTCTTTCAAATGCCTATTTTGCTAGTTATTCTGTTCCTGAGATGGAGGCAAAACCTGCAATTGCAAAAATTTATGTCCCTCCACTCATATTAGAAAGCAAAATAGTTGAACTTGAAAATGTTTTATCTGACGAAAGAATTTTGGGGAATTTAGAACAAGATGTGTCTTCTACAATTTTAAAGAACACTATTTTTCATTCTGAATCTACAAAGTGTTCTAAAATTTCAAAAGCACCTCACACTTTTACTGATAACTTTGATGACTTATTTGAGTCTGCAAATGATTTTCTAAATTTTGATGATGGGTGTATAGAAGAAATAGATATGTTTGATTTTAATGCTCCACTTCCAGATCATTCTACTTTCATCATAAATGGAAAAGCTTTATCAAGTGTACATGAAAAGGGTGAATCATCAACTAAGGTTGGTGAATCAGTTTCTTGGAATGCTGATTACTATGTTAATGGTAAGAAACATAAGAAACAACATTCACAGAAAAAGAACAACACTGGTAAACGCAAGAAAAATCAATCTCAGAAATCTGATTTTACTAATCAATCTAAATCTTTTGTTTCAGATTTAAGAATGAAAAGGTCGGAAGCAAGAACTGAATGGCGACCAAAAAGGAAGAATGATGAGACAGCTGAATCAATTTCTGATAACTCATGTAATAGATCTGATAGTAGTGATAATGATGTAGTTGGTCAACTTGCTTCTCCTAAACAAAACCTTGTAACTTCTTACAAGCGTTATTCAATAAAGCAATTGATTCAATTATCTTTTACTACTACTAAATCTTATCATTATCGGAGAAATGATTTTGCTTATTGTCATAATTCTAATGATTGGTTTGGATCATATCATGTATATTCTTCTAAACCAAATGTTTTCAAAAGTTTTCAAAGAAAAGGAGGATCCATATTCAAATGGATACTAAAATCTTGTACTAATCTGTTAGGACCCGTTTTTAAATGGGTACCTAAGTCTGTTGTTTCCTGATTTCTCTTGCAGACCCGACATATGTGGTACTTGGATAACGGCTATTACAAGCATATAGCCGGGCAAAACGCTTTATTATCTAATTATATAGAGAAATTCAGCGGCAATGTAAGGTTTGGAAACGACCAGTTCTCACCAATTTTGGGTATGGTGATGTTGTACACGAGAATTTAACGATAAAGAAGGTGAGCTATGTAGAAAGCTTAGGGCACAACTTATTCAGTATTGGTCAGTTCTGCGACAAATAATTAGAGGTGCATTTCAAGGCCAAGAAGTGTTCGGTACTTACTGAAGATGGAAAAGAACTTTTGGTTGGGACTCGCAAGTCAAACCTCTACACCATAAATCTCTCAAAGGTCCAGACTGTCAATCAAGTGTTTCTACTCACTAAAGCCTCGATGCACCAAAGCTGGCTGTGGCATCGACGACTTTCTCACCTCAACTTTAGGTATATCAAGAAATTGGTCAGTGGAAAGTTAGTCAACGGACTTCCTGAGCTCAAGTACGTCAAAGAACACTTATGTGCAGCATGTGAAATAGGAAAGATGAAGAGAGCTCCGCATAAACCGAAGCCTGAACCAAGTACCAACTCTCCGTTTGAGTTGTTGCATATGGATTTGTGTGGACCAATGCGAACGCAGAGCATGGGTGGAAAGAAATATGTGATGGCTATCGTGGACGATTATTCGCGATACACGTGGGTCAAATTTCTATGATCAAAAGATGAGACACCCGAAATTCTCATTACATTTCTAAAGACGACCCAGGTGAATTTGCAGAAACTAGTCAAGCTTCTTCGAACCGACAACGACACAGAGTTCCAAAACAAGATTGTTGAAGAATATCTCGAATCGGTTGGGATTTCACATCAATACTCTGCTGCTCGTACGCCCGAACAGAATGGAGTAGTCGAAAGGCGAAATCGGACGCTAGTCGAGGCCGCTCGTACTATGCTTAGCTAATCCGACTTACCTCTCTTCCTCTGGGCAGAAGCTGTGTCGACTGCATGTCATACTCAGAATCGGTCCATGATACACCACCTGTTGGGGATAAAATGAACCAAGTCTGGTTAGTGCTGCTAGAGTATTGAAGATTACTACTGCTGAAGTCTTTAGTACTGCTAGTTGAAGGATTACTACTGCTAGTAGAATTACTACTGCTTGAAGAGTTAGTACTGCTAGAAGAATAGTTAGTACTGCTTGGAGAGTTAGTACTGCTAGTAGTTAATACTGCTTGAAGATTACTACTGCAAGAGGGGAGTTAATACTGCAAGCATAGTTAGTACTGCTGAGGATGTTAATACTGTGGAAGATTAATACTGTTGGATGAGGATGAAGTTAATGTTGCTTATAATGACTTGGAACGAAAGAATAGGAGCTGCAGATAAAGTTGAAGATAATTATGGAATGAAGATCAATTTTGTTTTGATAATTATCTTGTCATTAGTTCTGTATATATAGTTTAGAAGTCTTTGATAGAGATACAGTTTTTGATATACGTTTGTTTTAGAGAGAATTAACCTCAAGGTTCATTGTAGTCCTTTCAATAGATAAGTATTGAATGTCTGTTGAGCTTGTTCAACAGATTGAGGTTTTGTTTGTAATCATTAAGTTAAATCAATATAACTTGTGATTTGAGTTCATACACTGTTTGATTGATTTATTGTTAAAGTGTTTTTCCGCGACTTCTTTAACATAGTTTCTGAGTGTTTATTAGATTCTTGTTTTGAATTTCGATCCTGACAAGTGGTATCAGAGCCTTCAAATCAGAAATCAAAAATCATCATGGACGGATCTCATGACAGTGTTCTTGTTTCAAAGGTCCCCATGCTCAAACCCAATGAGTTTGACATGTGGAAAATCAGAATCAGGCAGTACATTCTTCTTACAGATTACTCAAAGTGGGATATCATTGAGAATGGTCCCTCTGATGGAGGAAAGATGGACGCAGATGGCAAGAGACCTCCACCAAAGACTGATGGAGAAAGAAAGATGAGGCAGACTGAGATGATAGGCTTGAGCACTCTGCTCTTGGCCATTCCTAATGAGTACCAACATCAATTCTGCAACTGTTCTGATGCTCAAATCATGTGGAATGCATTGGAGAAGAGATTTTCAGGTACTAAAAGCACTAAGAGGAATCAGAAGGCAATTCTCAAACAACAATATGAGAATTTTATGTCTACAAATAATGAGTCCATGACTCAAACCTTTGATAGATTCAACAAGTTGATTGGAGAGTTGGCCACTGTTGGTGTCAAGATGGACCAGGATGATGTCAACAGAAAATTTCTAAGATCTCTTGGTGAAGAATGGGTGATGTACACTGTATCCTTCAGACAGAATGATAATCTGGAGGATAAGGAGCTTGATGATCTCTACAATGATCTAAGGGTATTTGAAGTAGAAGTTGAATCTAAGAAAAGGCCATCTGGATTCTCTCATAATGCTGACCTCCTATCATCTACTACTGATTCTACTGCTAATACATAATCAGTTAGTGCTACTTATGGCTCAAAACAGGATGGGTCCAATGATTCTGTTTTGGAGGCATTCCTTTCTAGCCATGCTAAATCTTCTCTTATCAATGATGATCTGGAGTAGATCAATGTAGATGACCTTGAAGAGATGGATATCAAGTGGCAGATGGCAATGCTCACCATGAGAGTCAAAAGATTCATCAAAAGAATAGGTAGGAACAATTTTGCCATGAGAAGAGAAGATGGTGTTGGATTTGATAAATCCAAGGTGGAATGCTACAAATGCCATAATCTGGGACAGTTTGCCAGAGAGTGCAGAGGAAGAACTGTTTAACAACATGGAAGCAATAATCAACAACCAAAGTCCACCAACTATAACAGGAATTCATCTCAAGCTCTTATCTCACAAGAAGGAATGGGCTTTGATTGGAGTGATCAAGAAGAAGAGGCAATTCAGAACCAATCATTGATGGCTGAAGTTTCAGAGTCATCAAGCACTACAATCCCCACTGAGGTAAAATCTAACCTTTGCTCTAAAACCTGTCTTGAAACTGTTAAAAAGTACAGGGATCACAATCAGAGCATGTGTGATGACCTTAAAAGGTTAGAGAAAGATAGAAGAGAGTATGTTTTGATAGTTGAGAAGTTTGAAGAACAAATAAAGGCATATCAAGCCAATGAACTTCAACATTCATATGATCTCAACTATTGGAAGTGGGAGAAAAATGAGTTAGAGATTAAGCTAGAGAATTCAAGAGAGGAGTGGGAAAAAGTTAAGAGTGAATTTGAGAAGGCCAAACTAGACATTAAGAAATATTCCAATGCTTCTAAAGCAATGGACTCTTTACTTAAATCTCAAATTCATGACAAACTAAATAGAGGTATAGGCTACAACAACACCCCTCCACCTTACAATAATAACTATATTCCTCCCACCTCAGACCTCTTAGAAAGAAAGGATAAGAATGACTTACCTGCAGGAGCCACAAAAGTAGATCCATTAAACAAAGTAGTGGTTGAGGCAGATTCTGAAGAAGATAACTCTGAGGGTAAGAATAAGGAAGACCATAAAGATATTCCCTTAGAAAACCATATTCTTACAAATGAGAGAGGGGATAAACCATTTATTAAGAGTGATAAAGTGGAGATGTCCAAGACAGAGAAAGAGACTATTAAGAGTGAGAAAGCTGAGAGCTCCAGGAAAGGAAAGGAAAAGTGTTAAGTCTAAATATTGTATTCAAGATTTAATAGGAAAGTCAAATGTGTAAAAGTCAACATTGACCTTGTAATAGTTTGTCAAAGTATGTTTAGTTTACTTAGCCTTTAAGGCTTTGTTTTAGTTAGATAGTATATATAGGTTTGCCTTTGTAATCATGTAAAGACGAACAAGTCTAAACATTCATTGTAATTCTAGAATGTGTGTAATTCAGGATCTACTTTCTCTCTCTAGGCTCTCTCTCTAGTTCTTGAGCATATTAGATAAATCTTGAGTAATTAGCTTGATTGAATTGGGATTCTTGATTAACAATTGGTATCAGAGCCATACCAAACTTTTCAGAAAAGATTTTATCATGATTTGAATTGAAATTTGGTGTTTTTGGATTGAAAATTTGAATTTTTCAAAAGTTTTTCAAGAAAACGAGTTTGTCACTGTTTCATCAATTTTTTTGTGAAAAATTGATTTTATTGCTTGAAATTGGAATCATTGTGCTCGATTTGTTGTAGTGATTGTTTCTTGTTTTGATTCTATATCAAAATTCATTCAAAATCGATTTCAATTTTCGATTTTTTTTTAGTTTTTCTTGAACACGGGTTCAGTATCTGTTCTTGATCGAATTCGTTTGATTTGATGTTTTTAATCGAAAATTGATTACATGTGTGTGTTTAGAACTGTTTTTCGATGATACTGATAAAGGTTTTGAGATCAATTTGCAGATTTTGATCGATTTAAGAAGAATCAGCCAAGATCCACACTGTGCGTGTCATTCATACGGTTTGCGGGTCATTCATACAGACCTGAGAACCATACTTTGCATTTCAAGTGAGACCCGCACACCACAAGTGTGCGTTTCAGGCATCACACGCAAACCACAATTGTGCGTTTCAGGCATCACACGCACACCACAATTGTGCGTTTCGAGTTGGAACCGCAAAGCTCTTCTTCGCGCATCAAGTTCAACCCGCATACCTTACTATGCGTTTCCTAAAGGACCCGCATACCTCACTCTGCGTTTCCTAAAGGACCCGCATACCTCACTATGCGTTTCCTCAAGGACCCGCATACCTCAATATGCGTTTCCTTCTACACCCGCATAGTTCATTGTGCGGTTCAGGCTACATACGCATAGCATGTTATGCGTTTCCTCTGTGACCCGAATTCCTCTGTGACCCGAATTCCTCAATTATGCGGGTCTCCCTGTCTTAGTTTAAAAAAAAAATGGAAATATTTTGGTCATCTTTGGAAATATTTTTTTTACACTGCGAAATAACAAGTTTTGTTCAAATTTCAATTTTCACGAAATATTTTTTTTAAGATTTCAATTCAATCTGATTTTTGATTTTATGATATATAGTTTGGAACGATCATTCACTGCAAGCTGATGTACTCTTTCAAGATGGGATATTTTGCTGAGCTGGAAGAGAAAATTAGAAAGCTGGAATTAGAGAAAATTAATCTGGGTCATGCTGTTGACTTTCACTCACAAAAGTCAAAAGAGTATTATGAAGAAAGCATCAGACTGAAAGAAGAACTCAGTACCTTAAAGAATATCAGTGTTGGGCAGAATGAAGAGAAGATAAAGAGATTGGAATCTGAGAACTCTGAGCTTAAAAGGAATTTATCTGTTTTGGAAAAACAGCTTGTAGACAGTAAAGTTGATTTTGAAAGTGAAAAGAAAATTTTTTCAAAGAAGTTCTCAGATTTTTCAAAGAAGTGTTTTGAGGAAAAGAAGTCGGTGGAGCTTAAATGCTTAAAATTTTCTCAACAAATCTCAGATTTTGAGAAAGTTCTGATTTTAGAAAGAGAAAAAAGTTCGCTAAAGAGAAAAAGGCCATAGAACAAAAGAATGTAGGATTTTTTAAAAACTTATCTGGCCAGCGAACTGATTCAGATTTTTTTTGAAGAAGAAGAACGTTTAATCTTTGAGAATGAAATTAAGAAACTGACTTCAAAATTGTCTGAACTGTCTGCTACAGGGCTGAAAGAGCAAAAGACGAAGTCTGAATTCAAGACAAAGATTGACCAGCTTGTGAATGAAAGAGATAATTTTGCATCAAAGATCAAAGAACTTGAAAAATCTGTTTCAAGTTCAAATCAGAAATTCATCTCTTCAAACAGGTCAGTCAAATCCTTTAATCAGATTCGTCGCACTAACCTTTTCTATGATGAATTTTTAGATGGTTCAGATACTTATCTAAGAAAAAGTTTCAAGAAAGAGAAACTGGTTTGGCAAAAGAAACCAGTCCAAGATGATAAGGAAAATGAGCTGGAAGAGAAGAAATCATGTGTACCTGTACACAAAGCAAAGAAGAACAAAGCACCTAACGGTAAGAAATTTTATTGTTCTATTTGTTGTACACATGATCATTTTCACAAAACAAATGATCATTTCTGGTATGGTTCTTACTCCATAACCCCCACACGCACTGCAACTAACATTTCTGGACCCAAATACCAGTGGGTACCAAAATCGAAATCTGAATCTGTGTTGCAGGCACCTCAATCCAAGGGGAGTAAGAAAGACAATGGCTTTTGAACATAACAGTTCAAAACCCGATCTTCAAAGATAAAAGACAATGGCTTCTAAGCAAAACAGCTTAGGACCCGTACCTCAGATAACAAAAAGACCTTACTCCTGTATACTTGCATCCAATGGATATTGATGGTCTTCATCCCGATTGAATTGATCTGATCTCTATCCTAAACTTTTTCTTTACTAGATTTTTCTGATATTGATGGTCTAACAATTCAAAGGGAGTGTTTGATCTCTATCCTGTTTTAACTGACATATTTCAGATGCTTAATTTAAGTGGGAGTAAAGGTGATGACTTCTGATTATTTCAGATCAGAACTCATTCTAGAAAACCGTTTTACTGCTTTCTGTCTTTTATTTTTTAAATAAATAATATGAATAAAGTGGCTTCTGATCACATGACAGATCAGGACCCGTTCATCAATGATCAAAGAAGGATATTATGCTAATATCCAGGGGGAGATAAAAAGACATAAATCATATTATCATGATTTGAGGGGGAGCTGAAAAGGTAAAAATCTTCTGATCCTAGATCTCTGATTGTTTGAAAGAAGAACAACTTTCGAACATGAAAAACAATTTCTAAAAAGTTCAAACCACTTCTTATTCTCAAACGATTTCATGAATATAGAAGTGTGATTTTTAAATGTTTTTAATTTTTTTTTTGAGCTTATTGTTTAACTGACCGTGTGTTTCCAAAGATCTATACTTGTGTATTATCTTGTCCATATACTGTTAAGTATTCACACACACCGGTTCAGTATTTTCTTTGAAATTGTTATTACCATGTCTCAAATTCGAACCAAATTTTCAATCGTAATACTCCTGTTTGCAATTTCACAGTTGTTGAGCATCATTCATCTTTTTCATATTTGTGCTTTCATTGATAAATTGTTTATATTTGTTCATATAAACAAATGTTCAATTCTTTGATACCCTAACCATTTGATTTAATCTGTTTAAGTCATTGTCAGATTCTCAAAACAATTCTCTTGACTTCATTTCATTCATTCAATATTCTTGTTTTGAGAAATCTTAAAAGTTCAAATGCTCAAATTTCATTCATATTTTTCAATGAGCATACATACACTGACATGTGATTTTTTGTGATTTACATGTCAAGAAAATCATTGACCAGCATGTACTTTTAGGAACATGGGATTCGTGTGTGAGCTTAAATAGATCTTCCATGGATTCACGATAACCAGTGTTTCCTACACTGGAAGAAATCCTTTGAGTGTTTGAGGGGAGAGGGGTCTAAAAGATATGAGTGTGGGAGTGATTTGAGGTAAAATGGAAATGAGAGATTGGTTAGATGTGAGTATAATGATAAAAAGAAAGAGGGTGTGAGATCAGAGTTAAAAGAATATCAGAACTCTGCACCTACCACTTTCTGAGTCGGGCAGCCACATTACTGATTGGTTCACATTTCTTTGGTGACCCTCATTGAAATAGGCAAATAGCCCATGCCATCTCTTGTATACAACCCCACCAGCTACTCATTCTTTTCTTAAAAAGAGAATGTTTCACATTTTTCTGGGAAGCAACATATAATCTATCGGATCTTCTTTTGGAAGATAATGATATAGAAAAAGAAGGAAAGTTGCCCCACCTTCGACCCTTTCTCATGCACATTGAGTCCATGTACAATCATTGCTGTCTCAGTGATTTACATACTTTGAGCCTTAATGAAACACAATCATTGTGCTAAAATTCTTTCATACATAAGCATGAGCACACAGAAAATCTGTTTTTCTGTCAGAACATTCATAGAATTACCTTGTGTCTTTCAATGATTGAATGGAAGTCCTGGGGAGTCATCATCAAACCAGCTCCTTAAATTGTACATCCGTTGTACACAGTAACTTTGTGTTACTGACAGGCACTTCTAACTGTTTCATTTGTTGAATCAGGGTTACACGCTTATTATGTCTGAATTTGCAAAGATTCGGATATAAACAGTTCATGATTCGGCTCTTCAGATCAAAGCACAACATTTATCAAAGGGGAGATTGTTTAAAAGGGGTTATCAAAGTCTGAGCTTGAAATTGAAGAAATTTTGATGATCTGATGCTCACATCATCAAAAAGGGGGAGAATTATACAAAGATCAATTTCAAGAGTCCAAGTTCAAATTTCTTCAAAATGCTTCCGCTTATACAAAGTTTAAAAGACTCTGAAGATAGATGATTCGAGAAAGTTTGCTTGTCTGAAGACTGTCAAGAGATCAAAGTGATGAAGATACAAGTTTGTTCAAAGTCGAAAGTATTTTCAGAAAGAAAATTTCAGAGATAAAGTTTTCAAAGATGTTTTCAAATGTTTCATGTTTCAAGATTTGTTCAAGGCATGTTGACTTTCCAAAGCTTCAAAGTTTAAAAAGATTTTCCAAGATTCTTCAAAAGCTGCAAAAGAGCAAAGTTTTTGAAAGCTTCAAGAGACAAAAGATGAAGAGTCAAGAGTTGAAGATCTGCATCAAATTTTTATTAAATCTTGAATACAAAGGGGGATATTGTTAAGTCTAAATATTGTATCCAAGATTTAATAGGAAAGTCAAATGTGTAAAAGTCAACATTGACCTTGTAATAGTTTGTCAAAGTATTTTTAGTTTACTTAGCCTTTAAGGCTTTGTTTTAGTTAGATAGTATATATAGGTTTGCCTTTGTAATCATGTAAAGACGAACAAGTCTAAGCATTCATTGTAATTCTAGAATGTGTGTAATTCAAGATCTACTTTCTCTCTCTAGACTCTCTCTCTAGTTCTTGAGCATATTAGATAAATCTTGAGTAATTAGCTTGATTGAATTGGGATTATTGATTAACAAAAAGGTACAGGGAATTCACTACATGCAAACCTCTGTTATAAATCCCTGTAAACATGATAAAATAAGGGGAAACCAGAGAAACAGAAATAATCAGTGGGCTCAAAAACAGGGAATTGATCTAAGCAAAATCAATAGACCAAAGCCCTGTTTTATCTGTGGCAAATTGAATCATCTTGCCAAATACTGTTATTTCAATCATATTAACCAAAGAGTTACTTTTCAAAGACAAACACAAAATTCTTTTGGTTATAGGAAGCAATCAAGAAATCACATGGCTGCTAATATGAGAACAGTACCAATGAAAACTGGGACTGCAAAATCTCATATTCAGAATAAGTTTGCTAAATCAAAAGAAAATACTCCAAGCAAGTCAAGGAGTAACTCACAAAACAAGAAAGCAAACAACTTTGTCAAGGTTTGGGTTCCAAAAGTCAAGAAACCTGTTAGTACTGCTACCTCAAATAGTACTGCTAACAGAAATAGTGCTGCTGATAGCAATACTACTGCTAACCAAGATAGTACTGTGATCCTAGTTAGTACTGCTAACCCAGTTGGTACTGCTAACAAGGATAGTGCTGCTACCAGTGTTAATGCTACCAAGCCCATAATTTTGACAAAGTATTCCAGCCATGAGATTCTTAAATCTAATCATCTCATCCAGACTAAGATTACTGGTTATAAATATGTTGATGAGAAAGGGCAACCCAAGACCACTTTGGCTTGGGTTCCCCCCCAGAAACTAACTGTTTTATCTAGTGTGCAGGGCAACCAATAACTCAAGAGGAAGAGCATTTGGCATGTAGATAGCGGTTGTTCTAGGCACATGACAGGTAACATGGACTGCCTTCAAAAGATTTGATGGAGGACATGTTGCTTTTAATGACAATCCAGCAGGAGGTAAGAGAAGTGGCAAAGGTATGGTTTCAGATTACTTTGCTGAATTGGATACTTAGTACTTCTAATTAAGTTAATATTGCTCTCACTATTAATCCTACTGCCAGTTCAAATATGGTTAAGTGTGGTTAATACTGCTAGGTGGTTTATGCTGCCAGTGCAAAGTTACTACTGCTTACCTTATTTCTACTGCCAGATAGTGTTATACTGCTAGTCTGTGTTAATGCTGCTGGTATGTGTTATTACTGCTAGTCTGTGTTAATGCTGCTGGTATGTGTTACTACTGCTTATATGGGTTAGTACTGCGGGCTTGTTAATGCTTCTAGGGTACTTAGTACTTCTCTTAACTAAATCCATTTTCATATAAATACCCTCTTTGACCGCCAAAATCCAAACGGCTCTTTGAATTTCCTATGAGTTTTCGTTCTCTCTCTTTCTCTCGAATTATTACTTACTAGTGCATAACCCTATTTTCGACTAATCGATCAAGAAGATGGCAGGACTGGTGTTCGTTGATGATCACAATGAGTTGGCAATGCTACAGAAACCCAAGCAAACAGAGGGTTTTCATCAGATTGTGGATTTCCTAAAATCCTTACACATCGCCTACGCTTTAACTGTCAATCCCACAATCTATGTGGAGCACATGCGTCAGTTATGGGCCAATGCCTCTATACAGACTATTGATGGCAATCAGGTCATCAAATCAAGGGTTTGTGATAAACCTCTAACCATCACAGAAGGTTGTATTCGCATTCATCTACGACTAGATGATGCCTCAGGTATTACCTCTCTGTCCAAGGAAGATCTCTTCCAAGTCCTTAGTCGTATGGGGTATGAAGGTCCCATTGATGTCTACAAGTTTTACAAGAACAGATTTTCACCTCAGTGGAGATTCTTTGTTCATACCCTACAACATTGTATTTCTAGAAAAACAACTGGATGGAGTGAGTTCAGCAGTACCTTAGCTTATGCTCTAGTCTGCTTAGCTACCTCTAGAACGTTTAATTTTTCTCAAATGATTTTCAATGAATTAATGTCACACCTGGATACCAAATCCAAAAGATTTTATATGTATCCTAGGTTTGTACAAGAGATTCTACTAAAAGAATTGACGGATCTACCCTCCTTTGAAGAGGTGTATGTACCAAAACCTCCCAAAGGGAAGGTGTTCTCAAACATGAAAAGGCCTTCCAAGGACTTTTCTGGCCAAGACACTCCATTGTTCTCTACAATGATGGGTGTGTCTCATTCCCTTGGTGAGGCATCAGGGTCACAGCCCACATATGACCACCCAACTGATGACCTACCCATACCATTCAATTCTATTAATATTCCTCAGATCCCTATTGTCAAGCCAAAATCCCCCATCACCAAAACATATATAAGAAAAAAGGTACAGAAGGTTCCTTCCCTTCTTGTATCTTCACCCTCAAAGCTTATAAGCCCTCTGATGGAGCATTCTCCATCAGAGAATATCCAAAGGGAAACCATAGGGGTGTCTCCCAACCCCAAGAAGGTACTCTATAAGGAGAAGGATGAGCATGTGGGCAGAAAGGCTCACACTACTGTTTCTGCACAAGGTGTAGGACAGGACAGTGTGAACATCTCTAAGACCTTCCCCACGGCAACTTTAGATGAGCAATCATCTAAAGGTCCCAGGTGCCAAGAAACCACGGGGGTAGAAGGTGCATCTGCTAGGCAGAAGGCCTCTACTAAAAGATCCAAGGATCCTTCAAAGGTGGTGAACACAGCTAAAGGAGTTGAGGACAGATATAACTACGAAGAATTGATGGATACTCTTGGTACATTAAGTCTGGAAGTTCACAATCAAAACTTGGAGATAAAAGATATGCAAAAGGTGATATTGTCTCAACTAGAGCAGATAGCCCATCTCAAGTAGCTGGTATTAAAATTAGTGCACAAAAAGAAGAAAACCAAATTTGTTTTGAAGAAGAGGAGCATTGTTCATGATGCTTCAAAAAGGGGGAGACTCAAGCAATTGAAGATGAGGAGGAAAATCCAGTTGGAATGGAATTTCAGTTTGAGGGGGAGTTGAATAGTGAAGCAGAAATAGGTAAAGCAGCAGAAACAAGTATGAAAGAAGCAGAAAATGAGCCAACAACAGTAACTACACCAGAAGTAGAAACTACAACCATCAGTAGAAACATATTTGACAGTAGAAGAACTAGAAATTGCAGTAACTCTAGTTAAAGCAAAACATGACACTCCTAAAGCCACTAAAAATGCTAAAGGAGTGGTAATCAAAGATGGAGGATCAGAACAGAAAAAGAAGAAGATCATTGAGGCAGAGATCAAGAGGAAAGGGAAAGAAAAGGTGGTTGAATCTGTGAAGCCATCAAAGAAATCATCACAAATAGCCCTGGATGAAGAGTTAGCAAAGAAGCTGCAAGAATAGATGGAAAAAGAGGAAGAAATCCAATCTACAAAAGACAGAGAGATTGCTTTAGAATTGTCTACAAAGCTTAATGAGGAATTTCAAAGGAGTATGAAAACTGTTGTTGCTGCTAAGAAAGTTACAAAGAAGGCATCAAGGCAAAGGCTGTTATTAAAGACAAGCCAAAGACAGCCATCTAAAACATTCCTAGCCAATCAAGAAAGAAGGAAAATGATAAACTTTCTGAAAGGAGCTATTGGAGTTCCTGAAGGAATGTTTACCAGTATGTCATTTGGAAGGATAGAAGAGCTATACAAGAAGGAGATGGCCAAGCTGAAAGGGGATTTCACTCAAAGGGTTGAGGTTGAAAGAAAGTTGAAAGAAAGACATGATCTCAACATACAACAGCCTTTCCCTGACAGTGAAGAAGGCACTCCTATCAAAGACAAGGCAGAAGTGAAGAAAGAAGAGACCTTAGCTCAAAAGATTGGAGCCATTAAAAGAAAGATCAGAAAAGTAAGGAAAAAAAGTAAGGAAATGGAAGTAGAACCATCAGAGCAGCAGAAACAGAGTGAACCGATTGAAACTCAAAAGAAGAGTCAAGAGCAGTCTGATCAACAATCTGATGATCAAGTGAATTTGTACATGACTGTGTCTAATGAAGAACCTATGCAAACTGACCCTTTCTCAATGAAAGCACCAGAGATTATTCATTGGGATACTCTGAAGGATAACAGAAAAGAATATTTCAAAATCAAGAGATGGGTGATCAGTTTGAGGTTTATGCAACTTGGGGCAAAGTAATCAGAAGTTGTTACAGAGCTGACTTGGAAGAAATGTACAAAGTTGGGATAAAACTGTATGAGACTGTGTTGCAAGGGACATAAATGAACTTAATCAAGAGAGCCATGGAGTACTTGTGCATGATGTTTGAGCCTGAAAGAGTACAACATAGGATCAAAGATTTACTTCATGAATATGGATTTAAAAAGATTGATCATTGGATGCTATTTGAAAATTGTGGAGTCTACATGATTACAATTGACAAAAGCTATCATGAGTACTTCTTGGTGGATAAGGTGTATGACCACAGCAAGGCAAAGCTGCAAGGGATGCTGAATGCAAAGTTGGTCTGCCCTACAGGTTCTAAAAAGGCAAGGATTGTGGTAAGAAGAATCATTAATCAAAGTCTAGGACTGGATCCAAATCTTGGGAATTGAATTGGAGTTTTGAAAGCATCATGAAGACCCTATGCTGAAGAACTTAACTTCTCAATTTGAAAAGTTAAGTTAGGGGGAGATTGTTGGGGATAAAATGAACCAAGTCTGGTTAGTGCTGCTAGAGTATTGAAGATTACTAATGCTGAAGTCTTTAGTACTGCTAGTTGAAGGATTACTACTGCTAGTAGAATTACTATTGCTTGAAGAGTTAGTACTGCTAGAAGAATAGTTAGTACTGCTTGGAGAGTTAGTACTGCTAGTAGTTAATACTACTTTAAGATTACTACTACAAGAGGGGAGTTAATACTGCAAGCATAGTTAGTACTGCTGAGGATGTTAATACTGTTGAAGATTAATACTGCTGGATGAGGATGAAGTTAATGCTGCTTATAATGACTTGGAACGAAAGAATAGGAGCTGGAGATAAAGATGAAGATAATTATGGAATGAAGATCAATTTTGTTTTGATAATTATCTAGTAATTAGTTATGTATATATAGTTTAGAAGTCTTTGATAGAGATACAGTTTTTGATATACTTTGTTTTAGAGAGAATTAACCTCAAGGTTCTTTGTAGTCCTTTCAATAGAGAAGTATTGAACGTCCGTTGAGCTTGTTTAACATATTGAGGTTTTGTTTGTAATCATTAAGTTAAATCAATATAACTTGTGATTTAAGTTCATACACTGTTTGATTGATTTATTGTTAAAGTGTTTTTCCGTGACTTCTTTAACATAGTTTCTGAGTGTTTATTAAATTCTTGTTTTGAATTTCGATCCTGACACCACTGTTTTCAAAAGACTCCGTATGCGTTGATCAACAACAGAATACCGACAATCAAGTATTTTCACATATTTGGGTGTAAGTGTTTCGTGCTTAACGATAGAGAGAGTCTGAACAAGTTCAGTGCCAAGGCGGATGAGGGTATCTTCATTGGTTATTCTTCGACATCTACTGCATATCGAGTCTACTTAAAGAAGTCCAAGACAGTAATCAAGAGCGTTAACGTCACATTCGTTGAAGAAATGGATTCTGAACAACTCAGTTCAGAACCCGTGATAACTGGAGTATTAGCTTCTGGGCAGATCAGTCCAGAACCTGTTTCTACAGAGAACAATTCGAATAACGCTTCTACTTCACTTTCATATTTATCTGATTTAGATTTGTTATTTGAATTCTTTTATGATGAGTTTCTAGGATCTAATTTGCCTAAATCTGCTGTGACTGACAGGTCTGAAGATACAAGTTGCAATCATCCAGTCACTTCAGAAGTAATAACTGAACCTGAATCCCTCATTCAGTCAGAAACTCACATTCCATCGAATACTCCTACAGTTGAAGATATACAAGTAACTGTTGAGCCAGAAGTAACTGTATCCATTGGGTGTGATACACTGTCTACTCAACAGCCAGAATCTGCTGTTCCAACTGATGCTTCTGCACCTGAAACTTCAACTGCAAACCCCCTTAGAACTACTCAAACTGAAAAGCCTGATAGTGGATTTCAAGATGATTATCATGATGAATCTGTATCTAATCCACTCCCTCACGAGCAAAAGTGGACCAAAGAGCACCCGATAAGTCAAATTATTAGAGATCTACATAAGCCGGTGCAAACTAGTCTTTCTACCTTAAATATGTGTATGCATGATTCATTTCTAAGCAAGATTGAGCCTACTCGAGTATCTAAGGCACTTGCGGATTCAGATTGGGTGACAGCTATGCAAGAAGAGCTGAACCAGTTTGGAGCACTCAAAGTCTGGAGACTCGTACCTAAACCTGAAGGCAAAACAATTATTGGTACGAAATGGGTGTTCAAAAACAAGAAAGATGAAGATGGTATCGTAATCTATAATAAAGCAAGACTTGTCTCCAAGGGTTATCGGCAAGAGGAAGGCATAGATTATGATGAGACGTATGCTCCAGTAGCGTGTATAGAGGAGATTCGGATGTTTCTAGCCTACGCAACTCACAAAAACTTCACCGTCTACCAAATGGACGTGAAGACAACCTTTCTAAATGGCTTACTTAAGGAGGAAGTATATATCTCGCATCCAGATGGGTTTGTGAATCCAGATAAGCCTAATCACGTCTACATATTGGATAAAGCCCTTTATGGACTCAAACAAGCTCCTCGTGCCTGGTATGATGTGTTATCTAAATTCTTGGTCAAGTCTGGTTTTATGAAAGGTACAGTTGATACTACTTTATTCATTAAAAAGGAGAAAGCCGATATCATTCTTATTCAAATATATGTAGATGATATTATTTTTGGCTCTACAAATCCTAAGTACTGTAAGAACTTTTCAAAGCTTATGGTGTCACGTTTTCAGATGAGTATGATGGGAGAGATGAATTTCTTTCTCGGATTACAAGTCAAACAATTTAAAACGGGGATTTTTATCAATCAATCAAAATACATTTTGGACATTCTTCGGATGTTCAACATGGAAAACTGTAAACCGATTGGTACCCCGATGGCACCTAGAACTAAGATCGGCACTAATCCTTCGAGAACAACTATGGATGTTAGGACATATCGTGGAATGATAGGTTCTTTAATGTATCTAACTTCTAGTAGGCCAGACATAATGTTTTCTACATGTTTATGCACTCGATATCAGGATAATCCTAAAGATTCCCATATGTCTGCAGTAAAACGTATTTTCAGGTATCTGAAGGGGACTCCAGATCTCGGTTTGTGGTATCCTAAAGATACTAGCTTTGAACTAACAGCCTTCTCAGATGCAGATCATGCAGGTTGTATGTTAGACAGGAAGAGCACTTCAGATCACATTCAATTTCTTGGGGACAAGCTCGTTAGCTGGGCGTCAAAGAAACAATTATGCGTTTCCACATCGACTGCTGAAGCAGAGTATGTAGTTGCTACCAGTTGCTGCTCTCAGGTCTTGTGGATGCGAACACAACTGCGAGACTATGGATTCAAGTTTGATAAAATTCCGATATATTGTGACTCGAAGAGCGCAATCGCAATATCTGATAATCCTGTCCAGCATACGAAAACCAAACACATTGATGTCATGTATCATTTTATAAAAGATAATGTAGAAAAAGGTACGATAGAACTTTACTTTGTAAAAACTGATTATCAACTTGCAGATTTGTTTACTAAAGCGTTAGATGAAAATAGATTTAATTTTCTTGTATCTAAGCTTGGTATGCTAAATCTCAAGGTCTAATCAGTAATTACCTATTAAAGTTTCTTTTATTGTCATTTTTTTCATTTCCTTATCATTATTTTTGTAGGATATATGCACTTTAATAGTTTGTTCATGTTCTCAGGGGGAGAGTGAGAAGAACTTTAAGATGATCAACATTCTTTTGAGGGGGAGTTTATTATTTTCTGCATTTACTACACTGACAATTTTTTTTTTTGTGATGCATGATTTTAGGGGGAGCATATAAGTCATATCAAAAGGAGTAAGATTATGATTTCTAATTACTTCTGATCAGAACTCGTACTGTTAACTGTTTAAATGCTTTATGTCTTGTACATTTGAATAAATTTGTGAATAAATTTGATTTTGACATGACTTTGAGAATTTTGTAGAATGAGAGAAGTTTACAAGATCATATCTTTATGACTTCAGCTGACTTCAGCTGATTTAAGACGAAGCGAAAAGGTTAAATTTCTTATCTTAATCTCATATATGGTTGAAAGAAGGACAACTTTCAATCATAGAAAACATGTTCTTAAATGTTCAAACGACTTCCCGATTCTTAAACAGATTTCATGAATTGGAAGTGTGATTTTAAATGTTTTCATTTTACTTGTGCTTACATGATTATAAACTGTGTGTCTCTAAAGATAAATACTTGCGTATTGTCTTTTCTATAAACTTTCAAGTATTCACACACACCGGTTTGACTATTTGTTCAAAATGTTCTTACCATGTCTCAAATTTGAAACATATTTTTCGATGGTAAGACACCCCGCTTGTATTTCAAAGAATTTTGAGCGTCATTTCATTTCGAGGCGTTTATCAAGAATGTCTGTATTTTGATTCATATGGACAATATCTATTATTCTTGACCATAAGCCTTAATTGCTATATTATTTGATTCTGATCATTTTCATACAATGTCAGATTTTCAAACAAGTTTCTTGCATTCATGTTCATTCATTCAATATAGTTGTTTGAAAATACTTCAATGTTTAAAAATGCTCATATCTTCATGATTATATCTCTGAGCATATACATTTATGACTTGTATTTGTGCTTTAACTGTTCAAGTTAAACCATATTGAGAAACATATGCTTTCTAGGAAATATGGGTTCTTTGTGCTAGGACTTAAATGAACTTCTGTGGATTCACGATTACCAGTGTCTCCTACCCAAGAAGTTACTCCATAGTGATTGAGTGTGAGGACTCGAAAAGAAATGAGTGTGGGTTGTGAGTTGAGGTAAAATGGAAAAGAGAGTTTGGTTAGATGTGAGCTTAATGATTAAAAAGAAAGAGGGTATGAGATCAGAGTAAAAGAATATCAAACTCTACACCAACTACTTTCTGAGCCGGGCAACCACATTACTAGCATTTCACAATTTTTTGGTGAATGTTATTGAAACATGCAATTAGCTAATGCCAACTCTTGTTATTAACCCCACCAGCCACTCATTTTCTTCTTAAAAAGAAAGTGTTTCATATTTTTCTGGGGACGCAACACATATGCTATGTGGTATTCATTTGGAAAATCTGGATATTGAAAAAGAAGGAAGTCTGCCCCACCTTCGCACTTCAATCATGCACATTGAGTCTGTGTTTATCTACTGTTGTCTCAGTGGTTTACACAATTTTTGAGCCTTAAAGCAATCATCAAGTGCTTAATTCTTTCTATCACAAGCACGAACACACAAAAAATTCGTTTCTTTGTCATAACGTTCATAGAAATAGCGTTTGAGGTATTTTCGATGATTGAATGGAATCCCTGGGGGAGTGAACATCAAAAAGATCCTTTCCTATGTGTATTTGTTACACACAGTGACTTCGTGTTACTGACAGGGATTTTAACTGATTCATTTGTTGATTCAGGTGTTACATTTCTTAATTTGTCTGGATTTGAAAAAAAATCTAGATAAATACATGGTTATGGATCACAAAATCAGAGGCTCTTGGACAGATCAGAATGGGCAAAGACATTTCTTGGTGAAAGTTATGATGATACCGATGCTCAAATCATCAAAAAGGGGGAGATGGTATCAAGAAATGTTAAAGTTTTGGAGTTTTGAGAGATGATTTACAGAAATGTCCAAGTCAGAAGATTCAAAGTAAAGATTTGAAAAATATCAAAGAATTTCTGAAGAAGTGCTGATTTTGAGGAAATTTTCTTTAAAGATTATTTGCTAAAGCAATTCGAGCTGAATCTGAAGATAATTTCTTTCTGAAGTCTGAAAGAGTATTGTGATAGTTCTGAAGGGATTGTTGAAGACCTTGTTTATCATATTTTGGGGAAATTGTTATATTCTTCCAAGACAGACTTGGAAAGATTACAATGTTAAAGGGAGAGATTGCATCTGACAGAGTTTAAAAGAGAAGACTGTATTGCAAGACCTTTCAACTGTGATCTTAAATCCAAAGGGGGAGATTGTTAGAGCATGAATTATGTTGGATACAAGATCATGAAGACTAAAGTCAAAGTTCAAGAAAGTCAAAGCTGGAAAGTCAACTCTTTGTGAAAGTCAAAGTCTTTGTAATAAAATGTCAAAGTCAATTTAATTGTATTTGGTTTGTTTTCCTTACATTCTTTGTAACAGGTATAAATAGTTTCTTTTCTTGTTATTTGAAAAGGAGCACTAGTTGAGAGTTCAGAGAGAATTTTAAGAGAGAGAGAGTGTCGTCTATAAGAGAAAGAGATAAACAGAGAGATTTTTTTGTAAACTGTTACATTGAATCAAATCAAACAGGTTGGTAATTGTTTGTTAAATCTTGTTTGTTGTTAATTGATTGTGATTAGAAACTAGAACAGGACTCACAGTCATTATATCTTTTTTAGCTAAGTTCATTACCTCATCAGTTGTCTCCTCATCTGAATCATCATCTTTCACTTCTTCTCCCCATCAAGCTTAGATGAGCAGTCTCTTCTTGTTCTTCTTCCTCATCAGAATGATCCAAATAGTATTCGTCTTCTGCCATTAATGCCTTGCCAGCTTCTTGTTGCTTGGCCAAAAGCATTTTGTTCTGATAATACTCTGAGTTGCGAACCTTTGGCTTTCGACATTCTTTTGCATAATGTCCAAACTTGCCACAATTATAGCATTTAATCAGATCATTAGTCGTCTTCTCAGTACTGGTGTAATCATTCACATATTTCTTCTTTTCTTCTGGCTTCTTCTCAACAATTCTGTTTCCTTCCACTCTTTCTCTATGCTCATGGTTCTTTGAACTTGATGAAGAATATCTATGAGAATTAGACCCTGGTTTCTTGTAGAACTTTTTCTGGAACGCTCGGGTCAGTAACAACATTGCTTGTTTAAGACTTTCTCCATCATCTCCATCAGATTCAGACTCTGATTCAGAACTGAAAACGACTATCTTCTTCTTCTTTTTCTTCTCTTTCTTTTCATTCTCTTTCACCTCCTCTTCATTCTGTCGTAACGTCTCATACACCTCATGCAACGGAATGTCACTTAGATCCTTCATCTGTTTCATCTGGTGCATATGCTTCTTCCATTCAGGTTGTAGGATGCTTAGAAACTTGACATTGTTCTCAATCTACTTCTTTTTCACCTTGTTCTTTGACAGTTCATTCAGAAGCAAGACAAACCGTTCATAGGTGTCTCCTAAGCTCTCATTCTCTTTTGCTTTAAATTCTTCGTAGTTGTTTATACAATTGGCTACCTTCATTTGATTTCCAACTTTTGAATCCATCATCATCTTCTGAAGTTGATCCCACATAGATTTGGCAGTTGCATTGTAACTGTCTATTTTCACATAGATCTCATTAGTGATGCTTTGTAAAAGCAATGATCTGGAAGTTTTATCAACATCAAACCGATTCTTTTGCTCATCAGAGAATTTTGCATATCCCTTCTCAATTCTCTTTGATTTCGGAGCTCCATCTGAATCATTACCTTCAGTAGGAATCTCCTAAAAAACTGTTGGCATTGGACCTTCTGTAATAGATGTCAGAATGTTCTTTCCATTCTTTTTCCGATCAATAAAATCGAGAAATCTGTCTTTCCATTGCTCATATTCCCCTTTGAATAACACCGGGGGCTTGACATCAGTTCCAATCGAGAGAGCGTCTCTTGAAGTCATCCTGTTTGAAAAATATATGCAATAAGAAACTTGAAATTGACCATTAGTCCAAATGAAATCACAAAGATAAACAAAAATTTTGCTAAGTACTGAAACTCGCAAAACACAGAAGAAAAATAAATTCAACACATTGACCTTGACTTTATTACAAAATGACTTTGACTTTTAATGAGACTTGACTTCCCAGATTTGACTTCTTGTACTTTGACCTTCAGTCCTCATGATCTTGTATCCAACAAATTTCTGCTCTAACACTACATTCATGAAATCATTTAAGAATCGGAAGTGGTTTGAACATTTAAGAACATGTTTTTATATCTGAAAGTTATCCATTTTTCAGACACGTATGAGATTAAGATTAGAAATAAACCTTTCATTCTGTCTTAAATCTCATGAAATCAAACTTCAAGTCATATAAGACATGATCTTGTAAGCATCCTCTCAATCCGCATCAGTCAAAAATCTTGTCAAAGTACAAAATTTATTCACGAAAATTTATTGAAAAGTAAATGACATAAAGCAGTAAAATATTGAATGTACGAGTTCTGATATGAAGTAATCAGAAGTCATATACTCCCCCTGAAATTATGCAACATAAAATATGTCAGTGAAAAACACGATAGAGATCTACAATTCCCCCTGAAATGTAGATCATCATAACTTGCGGATGCATATTTTCAGTAAAAATATGTACTCCCCCTTGAAGGTTGATTTCCTCATTTGAGTATCGGAGTACACTCTCTTATCAGCACGGGAGCATCATCTCTTTTGATCATTGAAGAGCGAGTCCTAAACTGTTGTGTTTAGAAGTCAAATTCCTTATCATTGAGGTACGGGTCCTGAAGGTAGTATTCAGAAGCCTTGGTTCTCTTACTCCCCCTTGACTTAAGGTGCCTGCAACACAGATTCATCTTTCAGCTTTGGTACCCACTGGTATTTGGGTCCATGTTTGTGAGTTGCAATTCTATTAGAAGTAATAGAGTAAGAACCATACCAGTAATGATCACTCATTTTATGAACAAAATCATAAGTACAACAATAAGAACAATACCTCTTTTTAGAAAACCTGATCAATTGATCTCTCGAGTAAGCAAGACCAGGTTTATCTTTCAGCACATTGTTCCTCTTGGCTTTTGATGCATGTACACATGACTTGTTTCCTTTCTTCTCATCCTTCTTCTCATCATTCTTTTCATCGTCAACTGGTTTCACTTTCCAGACCATTTTCTCTTCTTCATATCTCCTTCTCCTTCTTCTTCTTCTTCTATATGTATCTGAACCATCTATATTTTTATCAAAGAAAATGTTAGTAGTTCGAATCTGATCATATGAGTTAACTGACCTTCTTGTAGAAACAATTTTCTGATGTGAGCTTGCAGCTGCCTTGAATGAACATTCAGAATCAACTGAATCATCTCGAGGTGTGTGGATTTGTGACTCTAGAGTCGTTTGCTCAGTCATCACCACCTTTGAAACAATGTCTTCAAGCTCTTTTATCTTTGAAGAATAACTATCTCTTTCTTTGACAATTAGGTGAAACTTTTCTTGAAATTTAGACTTCGTTTTCTTCTCTTTCAGTGCACAAGCTGTTAGTTCAGATAACTTCTCCGCCAACTTCTTTATCTCTTCCTCAAACATCTGTCTTTCTTCTTCAAATTCTTTCTCCACATTCTTTCTCTCATTGGATATTTCTTTAAAGAATCCAACATTTTTCTGTTCCATGGTCTTTTTATCCTTCTCAAACTTTTCTTTTTCCAAAATGATCACTTTCTCAAAATCAGAAACTTATTGAGAAAGCTTTATACATTTGAGCTCAACCGCTTTCTTCTCTTCAAATGATTTTCTTGAAAACTAAGAGAATTTCTGTGCAAATCCTTTCTTTTCACTTTCAAAATCATCTCGGTCTTTGACCATCTTTTATTCTAAAGCTGATATTTTCTTTTGAAGCTCAACATTAGCATCTTCCAAACTCTTTACCTTATCCTCATTCTTATCAACTGAATCTGCTTGCTGGACTTGGATAATTTGATCTTCCAAGTCTATGATCTTTCTAATCAGCTTAGCATTCTCAGTCTTCAATTTCTTAGCTTCCATCCATTTATCTTCTTTCAAAATTTGAAGAACTTCTCTTTCAAGTAGTTTAATATGATCTTTATATTCTGTAAAGAATTCTGAATGTTTTCCCGAATCAGTTGCCTTTTTCAGTATAGCAATATGAGCATGCATCCATTCTTTAAGATTATTGAAAATAACAACTCGGTTGTTTTCTTTCTGCTTAAAGTACTCAATCAGATCTTTAGATACAACAACTTCAACGTTTAACTTGAAAATGTTCTCACAGCTTTTGTGCAATCTTACCCTCAAGAGAAAGAATTTTTGCTTTAAGTTTAGCAATCTCTTCCTTTGATGACATCTTGATCTTTACACCTGTTATCACAAAAAGAACTTGAATTTGATCGTTAGAAATTCAGAAACAACCTGTACTACAAAAAGTCAAATTTGGTCAAATATTGAAAAAGTCTGAAAATATTCTAAGTATGAAACTCGCAGAACAAAGAAAAATATCACTTCACGCAAACCACTTTATACGTGTTTGTACTTCGCCCACACTAAAGGATACGAGAACAAGCTTCACGCTAATAAGCTCGTGCGTGTTTGAAGCTTCGCGCAGACCAAACAATCTTCAAATTCAATCAAGTTTCAGAATCTCTTCACTGCTCTGATACCAATTGTTAACTCCCAAATTCAAGTTCAAATCATATTGAGAAAGCTTTATACATTTGAGCTCAACCGCTTTCTTCTCTTCAAATGATTTTCTTGAAAACTCAGAGAATTTCTGTGCAAATCCTTTCTTTTCACTTTCAAAATCATCTCGGTCTTTGACCATCTTTTGTTCTAAAGTTGATATTTTCTTTTGAAGCTCAGCATTAGCATCTTCCAAACTCTTTCCCTTCTCCTCATTCTTATCAACTGAATCTGCTTGCTGGACTTGGATAATTTGATCTTCCAAGTCTAAGATCTTTCTAATCAGCTCAGCATTCTCAGTCTTCAATTTCTTAGCTTCCATCCATTTATCTTCTTTCAGAATTTGAAGAACCTCTCTTTCAAGTAGTTTAATATGATCTTTATATTCTGTAAAGAATTCTGAATGTTTTCCCGAATCAGTTGCCTTTTTCAGTATAGCAATATGAGCATGCATCCATTCTTTAAGATTATTGAAAATAACAACTCGTTTGTTTTCTTTCTGCTTATAGTACTCAATCACATCTTTAGATACAACAACTTCAAAGTTTAACTTGAAAATGTTCTCACACTTTTGTGCAATCTTACCCTCAAGAGAAAGAATTTTTGCTTTAAGTTTAGCAATCTTTTCCTTTGATGACATCTTGATCTTTACACCTGTTATCACAAAAAGAACATGAATTTGATCGTTAGAAATTCAGAAACAACCTGTACTACAAAAAGTCAAATTTGGTCAAATATTGAAAAAGTCAGAAAATATTCTAAGTATGAAACTCGCAGAACAAAGAAAAATATCACTTCGCGTAAACCACTTTATACGTGTTTGTACTTCGCGCACACTAAAGGATACGAGAACAAGCTTCATGCTAGTAAGCTCGTGCGTGTTTGAAGCTTCGCGTAGACCAAAAAATCTTCAAATTCAATCAAGTTTCGGAATCTCTTCACTGCTCTGATACCAATTGTTAACTCCCAGATTCAAGTTCTAATCATAATGAGAAAGCTTTATACATTTAAGCTCAACCGATTTCTTCTCTTCAAATGATTTTCTTGAAAACTCAGAGAATTTCTGTGCAAATCCTTTCTTTTCACTTTCAAAATCATCTCGGTCTTTGACCATCTTTTGTTCTAAAGCTGATATTTTCTTTTGAAGCTCAGCATTAGCATCTTCCAAACTCCTTACCTTCTCCTCATTCTTATCAACTGAATCTGCTTGCTGGACTTGGATAATTTGATCTTCCAAGTCTAAGATCTTTCTAATCAGCTCAGCATTCCCAGTCTTCAATTTCTTAGCTTCAATCCATTTATCTTCTTTCAGAATTTGAAGAACCTCTCTTTCAAGTAGTTTAATATGATCTTTATATTCTGTAAAGAATTCTGAATGTTTTCCCGAATCAGTTGCCTTTTTCAGTATAGCAATATGAGCATGCATCCATTCTTTAAGATTATTGAAAATAACAACTCGGTTGTTTTCTTTCTGCTTATAGTACTCAATCAGATCTTTAGATACAACAACTTCAACGTTTAACTTGAAAATGTTCTCACGCTTTTGTGCAATCTTACCCTCAAGAGAAAGAATTTTTGCTTTAAGTTTAGCAATCTTTTCCTTTGATGACATCTTGATCTTTACACCTGTTATCACAAAAAGAACTTGAATTTGATCGTCAGAAATTCAGAAACAACCTGTACTACAAAAATTCAAATTTGGTCAAATATTGAAAAAGTCAGAAAATATTCTAAGTATGAAACTCGCAGAACAAAGAAAAATATCACTTCGCGTAAACCACTTTATACGTGTTTGTACTTCGCGCACACTAAAGGATACGAGAACAAGCTTCACGCTAATAAGCTCGTGCGTGTTTGAAGCTTCGCGCAGACCAAACAATCTTCAAATTCAATCAAGTTTCGGAATCTCTTCACTGCTCTGATACCAATTGTTAACTCCCAGATTCAAGTTCTAATCATAATGAGAAAGCTTTATACATTTGAGCTCAACCAATTTCTTCTCTTCAAATGATTTTCTTGAAAACTCAGAGAATTTCTGTGCAAATCGGTCTTTTCACTTTCAAAATCATCTCGGTCTTTGACCATCTTTTGTTCTAAAGCTGATATTTTCTTTTGAAGCTCAGCATTAGCATCTTCCAAACTCTTTACCTTCTCCTCATTCTTATCAACTGAATCTGCTTGCTGGACTTGGATAATTTGATCTTCCAAGTCTAAGATCTTTCTAATCAGCTCAGCATTCCCAGTCTTCAATTTCTTAGCTTCAATCCATTTATCTTCTTTCAGAATTTGAAGAACCTCTCTTTCAAGTAGTTTAATATGATCTTTATATTCTGTAAAGAATTCTGAGTGTTTTCCGGAATCAGTTGCCTTTTTCAGTATAGCAATATGAGCCTACATCCATTCTTTAAGATTATTGAAAATAACAACTCGGTTGTTTTCTTTCTACTTATAGTACTCAATCAGATCTTTAGATACAACAACTTCAACGTTTAACTTGAAAATGTTCTCACGCTTTTGTGCAATCTTACCCTCAAGAGAAAGAATTTTTGCTTTAAGTTTAGCAATCTCTTCTTTTGATGACATTTTGATCTTTACACCTGTTATCACAAAAAGAACTTGCATTTGATCGTCAGAAATTCAGAAACAACCTGTACTACAAAAAGTCAAATTTGGTCAAATATTGAAAAAGTCAGAAAATATTCTAACTATGAAACTCGCAGAACAAAGAAAAATATCACTTCGCGTAAACCAATTTATACGTGTTTGTACTTCGCACACACTAAAGGATACGAGAACAAGCTTCACGCTAATAAGCTCGTGCGTGTTTAAACTTCACGCAGACCAAACAATCTTCAAATTCAATCAAGTTTCGGAATCTATTCATTGCTCTGATACCAATTGTTAACTCCCAGATTCAAGTTCTAATCATATTGAGAAAGCTTTATACATTTGAGCTCAACCGCTTTCTTCTCTTCAAATGATTTTCTTGAAAACTCAGAGAATTTCTGTACAAATCCTTTCTTTTCACTTTCAAAATCATCTCGGTCTTTGACCATCTTTTGTTCTAAAGGTGATATTTTCTTTTGAAGCTCAGCATTAGCATCTTCCAAACTCTTTACCTTCTCCTCATTCTTATCAACTGAATCTGCTTGCTGGACTTGGATAATTTGATCTTCCAAGTCTAAGATCTTTCTAATCAGCTCAGCATTCCCAGTCTTCAATTTCTTAGCTTTAATCCATTTATCTTCTTTCATATTTGAAGAACCTCTATTTCAAGTAGTTTAATATTATTTTTATATACTGTAAAGAATTCTGAATGTTTTCCCGAATCAGTTGCCTTTTTCAGTATAGCAATATGAGCTTGCATCCATTCTTTAAGCTTATTGAAAATAACAACTCGGTTGTTTTCTTTCTGCTTATAGTACTCAATAAGATCTTTAGATACAACAACTTCAACGTTTAACTTGAAAATGTTCTCACGCTTTTGTGAAATCTTACCCTCAAGAGAAAGACTTTTTGCTTTAAGTTTAGCAATCTCTTCTTTTGATGACATTTTGATCTTTACACCTGTTATCACATAAAGAACTTGAATTTGATCGTCAGAAATTCAGAAACAACCTGTACTACAAAAAGTCAAATTTGGTCAAATATTGAAAAAGTCAGAAAATATTCTAAGTATGAAACTCGCAGAACAAAGAAAAATATCACTTCGCGCAAACCACTTTATACGTGTTTGTACTTCGCGAATACTAAAGGATATGAGAACAAGCTTCACGCTAATATGCTCGTACGTGTTTGAAGCTTCGCGCAGACCAAACAATCTTCAAATTCAATCAAGTTTCGGATTCTCTTCACTGCTCTGATACCAATTGTTAACTCCCAGATTCAAGTTCTAATCATATTGAGAAAGCTTTATACATTTGAGCTCAACCGCTTTCTTCTCTTTAAATGATTTTCTTGAAAACTAAGAGAATTTCTGTGCAAATCCTTTTTTTCACTTTCAAAATCATCTCGGTCTTTGACCATCTTTTGTTCTAAAGCTGATATTTTCTTTTTAAGCTCAGCATTAGCATCTTCCAAACTCTTTACCTTCTCCTCATTCTTATCAACTGAATCTGCTTGCTGGACTTGGATAATTTGATCTTCCAAGTCTAAGATCTTTCTAATCAGCTCAACATTCTCAGTCTTCAATTCTTTGCTTCCATCCATTTATCTTCTTTCAGAATTTGAAGAACTTCTCTTTCAAGTAGTTTAATATTAGACCATACTGTTCACACTTTGCACGTAGTCTAAAATAAGGCCAGTATGAATACCTTATTAACTGTAACACCCTCAAATTTTGGAAAGAGCGACTAATTAAAAACTTTCAACAATACTGAAAGGGTAATAAAGTCCCTTACTAATAGTCCGTAATGGAAATACAATTTCTAGATTGAACCATCAACAAAATTAAAGTCTCACATAAAGACTAACTAAAATCGAGTGTTACTATAACCCAACAATAATCACTATCTCCAATTATAAATGCGGAAGACTTCATCAAGCTAATCACCTCTTCGAGCACACAAATAGTACTCATCGATTCACAGGAACGCTAGAACTAAATCCCGAGATGGAACCTGATGCACATGCTGACAAATAAAAAGGTTAGGCTAACGCCTAGTGAGTTCAAGAGTTTATATCATGATTATAAAGGAAAACATAAAATGGAAATATTGTAACTTACAATCATGATCCTTTAAAATGATTTACTTTAAAATAATGGAACAATTCATTTACTGTTAGTGCATTGAAAGTTTGGAAAGTAAATGTATTATAAATTGTAATTGTATAGAGCTTAATGTGTAAGGGCTTGTGCTTACATGTTGTAGAAAAGGTGGTAGGTTGGATTATTGTCTCTATAAATAGATGGTTAAGGCCTTGTAATCATTTGATAATTGCAATTTACAAAATGTAGCCTTTTAAGAATTCTCTCTCTCATTAGTGTAGTTTTCCATTTCTAATAAATGTTCAATAAATCCTAATCCTATCTCATCCTACATAATCAATTACAAACACTTGAATGTCCAGATCTAGGGTCCTACAATTGGTATCAGAGCCTCACGAAGAAATTTTTCTCGTAACGATCGGATCTCGACATTTTCAAGTGTTTTGAGCCCGATCTAATCGTAAGTTCATCGAATTCTTAAATCCTCTTGAAGTATTGTTCTTAATCGTATTCCAGATCTATCACAATTCGTAGAATCGTATTTCGATAATTTTTGAGATTTTTTGATATTTTCGGTATCGTTTTTCGCGTCAAATCTATCGATCCGAAAATTCATTGCATGAATCGATTTGAATTGTAAAGGTCTATTCTTTATTGAATTTCGAGCGATCTACAAGTTTCAGATCTGAATTTCATCGAAAATTGAGAGAGTTATGAGCATTTTATGTCGTTTCGCAGGAGAAAAAGTAGATCTCGCCGGAATTCGACCGGAAAACCGAGGTATGTGTGTTGATATTCTCACATCTCTTCCAGATCTGTCCTAAATGTTTATATCGATTTTTTGATGCAATTTTGATCAACAAAATCGAGTTTTTTGATCGGAAATTCGAGCCTCGCCGGAAAAACGAATTTCGCCGGAATTTTCACTTTTCACGCCGAAAAAAACGTGAAATATACTACAAAAACGTGCAGATCTGTTCTATATGATAATATCTATCATTTGGCAAGTTTTTTACGCGATTAGAGAAAGAAAAGTCGAAGTTTTGATGAGTCGTCGGAAAATCTCGCCGGAAAAACGTTGTCACTAGAAAACGGTACTGTTTCGCCAGAATATTGCTGTGAATCGACTTAGATCTGTTCAAAGTCGTATTTTGATCATTTGGCACATGAATTACAAAGGATTCAACAAGTATTCATGAGTTTTGGAGCTGTTTTGCTAAAGCACATCGCCGAAAAAGTTTGTTGTTCGCCGGAATAAGCTGTTACATCGTCGGAAAATTTTCAGGATTGCATGGATGTGTTTAGTTGCTAAAATATGGTTAATTGATGATACTAAATGCAATATACAAATTGATTGAACGTGAATGTTGAAAGAAAAACGAAGAAAAAAAAGCATTAGATATCATGATTTTATGTGGGTTTTTGTGAAGAAGAAGATGAATAGTACATTTAACGGTTCTGTTAGTGCCGTTAGATTTTTTAACAAAATTGGTCCAAATTTGTTAAATTTGACCAAGTTTTGTTCCTCATCCCTTGGTGCACGATCCATTGTTCCCTCTTCGAGGGACAAGTTTACGACTCTCAAACGGAAATTCCTATTCAATTCGCGTTTTAACGCCAAAACATTCTTTCATGAAATAATGCAACCCAACACTTACTCAAAACAAGAATAATGGTAATGCTCAAATAATGACATTTGAATAAACTTTATAAAAACAAACGACCAAAATATGAGTAAACTCAAGTCTCCAAAATTATAGCATAAAGAGATAACCCAAAACTCAAACGTCACTGAAAACGAGGATAAAATCAAATACCTCAAAACAACACCTTTCGGTAACGGGGGAATCCCGAATTCTAAGGCTAGTGGCGGAACGCAAAAGTAGGCCACATTCCAAGTTACTGAGATCACCATACTACGAATCACATGGCCACGAGCTCACCGACTCATACTAAGATGTGAGGGAGGGCACTCGAGGATCCCTAATCATGCTCATTCGCTAGGATTACATTTACGATACATGGCTAGTAACCGGTCCCACATAACCGTACCAAAGTCCCCCGATGATCTAATGTCTCAACTAGCTACAAATGGGAAGTGACTATCCCATAAAAACAGGCTCAGAAATTAACTCGCGGATGCAGGTCCGGTTATTGGACTCCAAGAGCCCTCACCGACAAGTCCTCGAAATCCCAAGACTAATTCTAACACCAACATATAAATAATAGCCCTTTTTCCTTTTTAAAATAATAACGACCGACTCATATGCCTATGGATCCACTGCATTGCAGTCTAAACAATACATGACTCCAATTGAATGACCAACGCACTCAAAACATGTAATTCTCAAATGATGCGCATTAACCGCCATCATACTCGGTATTTCACAACGGGCTATTAAACCGGACCGAAGTCCTAAAGACTCATTTATTTTCAAATATGCATTTTCATGTTTAACTGCTGATAAGAATGGAAATCATAAAATGAGACTATACCTATTCTTTCAAGTACTTCACATAATTGTGCAAGTAATACTTCATAAAACATTCCATTTCATGAATGATGCATAAAACCCGACAAACATTTAAAAGTGTATTTCTTTGACCACTATTTATGCAATAAAACATCAAAACACATTCATTCGTGACCCTTTATCTTCAAGCCAAATCTTCAAAAAACTTAGATATTTCTTGAAGAAACTTGAATCTTCAAGCCAAATCTTCAAAAACCTATATCCATAAGTTTCGAACCATAAATAATCATATTCAACTATATGGAATCGTTCCCCAAACATCTTGTATCAAAATCTCCATTTTGGCCAAAAACCTAATTTTGACCCAAAACTCCCAAAATTATCCAAATCGAAATTTAGAGAAATCAAACACTAGGAAACCATCAATGGAGCATTTATAACTTATTTCATGGTCTAGAAATGGAAGGAATACACTTACCACTTAGGTTTTGATGAAAACCTAGAAAACCCAAAAATTCTTGAAGATGGAGGTGGTGATGATGAACTCTTGACCTTTGCTTCCAATCCATCACCAAATACTCTTAAATCTTCCCAAAACTAACAATCTTTCCTTGAAAAGCTTTCAAATACGAAACCATAGCAAAAAGAATCGCCTCAAACGGAGTTGTGGTGAAGGAGATATGAGGAAATGAAGAAATGAGAGAAAAGTCGGATTTAAGTGAGACTTCCAGTACAGATGTCGCGGGCGTGAGCATTTGGCTGCGTGGGCGTGAGCATTTTGCTGCGTGGGCGCGAGCAATGCAACTTTCGACCAAAAATTGATTTTCTTCCAAAAGCGATATCCAACCTCACCAACACTCCTAATACTTCCAAAAGACCAATTTAAGGTTAAATTACATATTAAACTTGAAATTATACTTACCCCAAAAATCCGAGTGTTACTTTAACAATATTAACATAGGTCCACCTCATGGTGACTCAAGTAATAAATCATCCCAATACTATGGTATATACTTCATCAAGCAATGACAAGCTACTTACATGTAACTATAAAGTAATCCAATTTCCCAAAAATAGGTCAAACCACCCATGTCCCCCATTGTTCAAAGTTAACCCATACAAGTGTATTTCCCATTTATTTAAGGTCAAGGAGTCCCAACAACATTTTAGGGAAATTCACCTACATAGGTGATGATATCTTAGACTTACACATAATGAAACCCACAAGAAACCAAGTTTATGAATGAATAACTCAAATAAAGATGTATGACATTAATAATTAGTAGAATATGATGTGTATCTAGTTTTAACAAAGTTTAGGAACTCACTATCTAGGTTTTGGTTAAAACCTAGAAAATAGCAAACCCTAGTTGGTGGTTGAGGAAGACTTGGTTCCAAAGAGAGTGGATCTTGATGATAGCACTTCAATAAATGGTCTCACCAACCAAAACCCTAGAAATAAGTGAGGAGGGTGTGGTGTTGCCCAAAAATCGTGATGAAAAACGAGTGGAGATGAAAATATGGATAAAAAATCGGGCAAAAAGGGGTTTTGGGGACCTGCAGGTGGTCCCGGGGTATTGGCCGCGGTTAGGAGGATGCACCATAAGCCGCACGTGTGCTCCAAGGGTCTGTACTCCGATGAGTTACGCGGCTTGGGTCGCGGCTTGGAACCCGCGCAGCAGCCCGTGTAACTCTCTGTTTCAAGGTGCTAGTCATGGATTGAAAGATAATAGATTACCCATACATCTACGCACGGATATATACATATATATAGGCAAGTTCTAAGAGAAAATAATGGCGTTACAATCCTCCCCACCTTAATTAGGATTTCGTCCCCGAAATTCCATTATAGGAAAATAAGTGAGGGTAGCGGTTCTTCATGTCCTCTTCCGCCTCCCATGTAACGTTGGCACCTCGGTGGTGCTTCCATTGAACTTTAACCATGACCATATCTTTATGTCGCAATTTCTTCACCTTTGACTCCAAAACTGCTTCCGGCTCTTCCACGCAATGATTCCCATGATCTACTCGGATTTTCGCTAAGGGGATCACACTCTCTTCTTTAGCTAGGCACCTCCGAAGGTAACACACATGGAATGTAGGATGTATTCCATCCATTTCCGGTGGTAGATCCAACCGGTAAGCTTGCAACCCAATCCTCTCCAAAATGATGAAGGGCCCAAGGAAACGAGGGATAAGCTTCCCACACTTCCCAAACCGGATAATCCCTTTCCATGGAGATACTTTCAACATGACGCGATCGCCCACTTGAAACTCGACCGATCTTTTTTTCTTGTCCGCGTAACTCTTCTGACGGTCTTGAGCCGCCTTCAATCTTTCTCAAATTTCTTTCACTTTGTCTGCCGTCTCTTGAACAATCTCCGGCCTGGCGAGTTGCTTCTTTCCCGCCTCAATCCAACAACCTGGAGTTCTACACTTCCGTCCATACAATGCCTCGAACGGTGTCATTCCAATACTTGAATGGTAACTGTTATTATAAGCAAACTCCACCAAAGGTAGGTGTGAGTCCTAACTCCCTCCAAAGTCGTTAACACACGACCTTAACATGTCCTCAAGCGTCTAGATGGTCCTTTCGCTTTGGCCATCCGTTTGAGGTTGGTAAGCTGTGCTCAGATTTAATCTCGTGCCTAACTCCTTCTGTAGACTAGTCCAAAAATTATATGTGAACCGACTGTCCCTATCCGACACAATGGATTGCGGAACTCCATGTCTCGACACCACCTCATCAATGTATAGTTTGGCTAATTTCTCCATTGGCATGGTCTCTCGCATAGCAAGGAAATGCGCGCTCTTGGTTAGACGGTCCACAATCACACAAATGGTATCATCACCTCGTAATGTCTTTGGTAGTTTTTTCACGAAGTCCATGGTGATGTTAGCCCACTTGTACTAGGGAATGGACAGTGGTTGCAAGCTCTCGTATGGCCTTTGATGTTCCGCCTTGACTTGAAGCCACGTGACACACCTCTCCACGTAGTTGGCCACGCCAAGTTTTATCACCAGCCACCAATAGTTTAACTTTAAATATCTATACATCTTAGTGCTACCGGGATGAATAGAATATTTTGACTTGTGTGCCTCTTCTAGGAGTAGTTCCCGATTTCCACCAAGCTTTGGCACCCAGATCCGTCCTTGAAAAAGTTTATGTCCGCGACCATCCTCCGTCAATAATCCTCTTTGCCTTAACATAACCTCGGATTTGAGGTTTTCTTCTTTAAGTGCTTCCACCTAACATGTCTTGATGCTTTCCAGCAAGCTTGATACTACATCAATTCCAGTGAGAGATAATTTGACACCACCTTCATAGCTCGTTCGGATCAAGGCATCCGCCACTACATTGGCCTTACCGGGATGATAGAGCAACTCACAATCGTAGTCCTTTAATATTTCGAGACATCTTCTTTGCCTCATGTTGAGTTCTTTTTTATCGAAGATGTACTTAAGGTTTTTGTGATCGGTAAATAAGGTGCACTTCGTCCCGTACAAATAATATCGCCATAATTTCAATGTAAAGACAACTACCGCCAATTGCAAGTCATGAGTTGGGTAGTTCTTCTCATGGTCCTTTAGTTGACGAGAAGCATAAGCTATCACTTTTCCTCGTTGCATTAACACACACCCGAGTCCCATCTTGGAAGCATCACTATACACCACAAAGTCATCTGATCCCTCGGGTAGGGATAGAATGGGAACTTCACACAATTTCTTCTTGAGCGTTTGAAAGTGTTGATCTTTTTTTTGGTCCAAAGGAGCTTGACATTCTTTCTTGTGAGGGAGGTGAGTGGCGAAGCTATCTTCGAGAAGTCTTCAATAAAACGTCTGTAGTAACCCGCCAATCCAAAGAAACTTTGGATTTCCGTCAGACTCGTTGGCGATTCCCAACTCATCATCGCCTCAATCTTTGCCGGGTCTACTTTCACTTCGTCTTTTGACACCACGTGGCCCAAGAATTGCACTTCTTGAAGCCAAAATTCGCACTTCGAGAACTTTGCGAACAACTTTTCTCTTCGGAGAACTTCCAACACTTCCTGCAAATATTTCCCATGCTCGGCCTCATCCTTTGAGTAGATGAAAATATCGTCGATGAAGACAATCATGGATTTATCCAAGAAAGGGCGACACACGCGGTTCATCAAATCCATGAATACGACGGGAGCGTTGGTCAAGCCAAAGTGCATCACCAAAAACTCGTAGTGACTGTATCTCGTTCGGAAGGCCATCTTCGGAATGTCCTCCTTCTTCACTCTGACTTGATGGCATCCGGACCGAAGGTCGATCTTCGAAAAGCATCTCGCGCCTTGGAGTTGGTCAAAGAGGTCATCGATGCGAGGTAAGGGATACTTGTTCTTCACTGTAACTTTATTCAATTCACGATAGTCTATGCACATCCGCATAGACTCATATTTCTTCTTTACGAACAAAACTGGAGCTCCCCAAGGTGACGAGCTCGGTCGGATAAATCCCTTCTCTAATAGCTCTTGAAGTTGCGTCATCATCTCTTGCATTTCTGTCGGAGCTAAGCGGTAGGGAGCACGGGCTATCGGAGCCGCTCCCGGAGTAAGGTCAATTTGAAACTCCACTTGACGTTCCGGCGGTAGCCCGGGTAAGTCCTCCGGAAAGACGTCCGGGTAGTCTTGCACAATCTTCAAATCTTTTACATATTTTTCTCTTTCTTCGTGTCCACCACATAAGCCAGATACGAAGGGTAACCATTCGCTAGGAATTTGCAGGGCTTAAGAGAGGAGATGAGAGGATTGCATCTCTTTCCTTTTTCCCAATAGATGGTGACTACACAGTTTCCCGACAAAGGCACTTGAATCATCTTCTTGGAATAGAGGATGTCGGCCTTATGTCTTGATAAACAATCCATGCCTATGACTACATGAAATTCACCTATAGTCATAGGTAACAACTCTACCCCAAAGGAGTTCCCATCAATCTCTAGGGTACAATTAACAAAACACTCACGGATAATTACTTGGTCTCCGTTAGCCACTTCCACTACCAAAGCATCGAAAAGAGCACTACTAGGGGTGATGAATTGCTTACAGAAAATGTCCGACACAAAAGAGCAAGTAGCACCCGAATCAAACAACACACGATCGGGCAAGGAGTTTACTAGAAACGTACCCGAAACAACATCGATGTTCTCCTTTGCTTCTTCGGTGGTCATCCGGAATGCTCAACTTGGCGCTCTCGATGGTTGCTCGACCCTTGCCGTTGACCCAAAAGAACTTCCACGGTCGCCACCAACTAGCTTCGGGCAATCCTTCTTCATGTGACCCGGTTCCCGACATTTAAAACACACCAACCCCCGGATAAGGCAATCACGGATGGCATGACCCTTCTTTCCGCACTTGGCACACTCGGCGGTACCCGAGTGCGGTCTTGGATTGCATGGGCCAAAGTTCTTGGTCTTGAACTTGTGGCACCATCTCGCCTCTCGATGGTTGTCCCCAAATATTCCGCCCACAAATGGTTTATTGTGACAATTGTCAAATTCTGAATAATGAGGTTAGCCCCCTCAGATTAATTTATAAGTTTTGTCACTTTTTAAATTTTATTAAAAGCCTTTAAGATAAAAAGTTTCCCCGAAAAATTTAGAAGTTGCGTTAAAAACCCGGAACAGTTCCGTATCTGACCGTCACTGTCCAGAAATGCCAAATAAGTGAATAAAAGTCCAAAATTCTTAAATTATAAAAATCAGAATTTTAATTTCTCTTGCATTGCAAAATTTTCAAATTTGTCATTTATTTAGCAAAAATTGAGAATTGGGTATTTCGGTTCTCAAATATATCTGATATTTTATAGTTTAAAGCTAGTAATTCAATTAATGGTATTAAATTATTTTTTTTTATGTGTTGGTAAGTCACTAGGACACTTGTCCTAATCCTACCTATTTTAATTATTTTTCTTTAATTAAAAACCAAATTAAAAACAATTTACACTCCTCACCTCCTCTCCCTCTCCTCTCTCTTCTTTTCGGCCGAAAACCCACCACCACCACCACCACACCATTTTCTTCTTCTTCTCTTTGCTAAGAATCAAACTCCAATCAAGAATCCATCACCATTTTGAAGTTAGAATCCAAGTCTTCATCTCCTTTTATGAAGGTAATCACTTAACACTTCCATTTTTCAAGTTTATAATCAAAAAGTTGTATATTTCATATCTTTTTATGTAAATGTTGTACAATCCAAGTTTTGGAAGTGAAATGGGATGCATTAGTATCAATATATTTGCTAATGAACCATTTAATGATCTTCCAATGAAACTAGGGTTTCCAAGTGTATTATTTTGGAAATTTTGTCAAGAAATGATAATTTTATGAAATGTGGTTTTTGGTCCACAAAATTTTAATAATGTTGGATTGAAATTTATGCATTTATATCAATTTTGTGTATAAATAAACTCTTAGGATGAGATTGTTCAATCTCATATGATTAAAGAGTTCTAAATAGTGTTAAACCACTAATCTAGTGTTTATTTTGTCTTGCATGTGATTGAAATTTTGATAATGAGATGGATTACCTTTGATATTTATATAATATGAGTTTTTGACTCTTGATACAATGAAGTGTTAGTATAAAAATGTTCTTATGAAGGAATTTTCCAAGTTCCACATGATTAAGAACTTATCAATAGTGTTAATGTCATTTTATATTATGTTATGTTCATGCATGCATAAGTTAGTTTATTTTGTAATGAGGAGTGAAGACATGGTTTATATCCAAAAACCATATCTAATGATCAATATTTGGTAGCATAAAATGATATTCATTTCATTTTAGAATCTGTCCAGAAAATGGACTCCACTTCTAGCTTGCACAACTCACAAACCACTTGTCCAAATTTGGGGTTTTTGCTTCTAAACTTTAATTTAGAGTGTTAGCTTTCTAAAAAGTCCAAAAACATTGAATTTGGAATTGATTTGGGCACTTTAATGGATTTTACAAGAAAATGGTGCAATCTGTCCAGTAAAGACAGATTCATACACCTATCTTGTAGAGGCCTTAACTCCCTTATTACTCATCCAAATTAAGTTAATCTTTTTCCAAATGTTAGGATTTTGAGTTAGGTTTGCATCCATATATGGATCACTGTCTAATTCCAAGAATTGATACCTCAAAAACCTGTTACAAATGAGGTATGTCACTGATCCGAAAATCAGTGACACTTTATTTTATAAAAATTATTTGATGTATCAAAAGTTATTCAAAAATTATACAAAAAATGCAGATTTAATCTAAACATATCATAGTATCATCACAAAATTTGTGATTAAATAATTCTCTTGAGAAGTTAAGTTTCCGTGTTGAAATTACCGGATAACTTTCTGGACAGCATGTGCTGAATCCAGAAAGGTAATTTTATCAAGTTTAATTTATGTCTCATTATATTTTGGAACTTTGTATAGACAAAATGATTATGGACTAAGAAACTTATTTGATGGCATTTCATGGGACAATTGGACATATTGGTTGGACATCGGAATAGGGTATTAATGTGTTTCTTATGGCAACTCTTATATAGGGAAATTATAGGCGTGACAAAATTCAATAAGTTAAAGTAAAGCTTCACTCGTTACTTTCGTCAAGGTGAGTATTCACAGCCCCACTTTTATCGTTTTAATTGATTTTGGGGTGGAAAGCATGTTTAAATTGCGTATTTAAAGATTCATGAGAATTGTTTGAAAGTATTGCGAATTGGCAATTTATAAGGCTTTGTTAAAAGCGTTTGGAATTATAAGCTATATGATAAGTATGCAATTGATGTGTTGAGTTTTTAATGTTAAGACCCCGTGACACTACTATTAACTCGAAGAAAATCGGGCCTATAGTATTAGTGGGTAGCGCTATTTGGTGTGACAAGCCCACCTTAATGCTGACGAGCAGGGGTGCACTATACTAGAGAAGATGACTAAACATGTGGCATGAACCACCGCTGAGTTAGTTCATCGGGGGCGTTGAAATTGGTCAGGGACGGCTTAGTAGTGGCTCAACGTAATATTGTCTTTGCATACACTTATCATAAACGAATTAAGTTGTGGTACTCATGAATCAAAGAATTGAAGCTGGTTTTTACGTATGTTCTACGAATGTTAACTTGCATATAAAAATGATTTGTGCATATTTAAAACCTGTGAACTCACCAACTCTTTGTAGTTGACCTTGGTTTTTATTCATGCTTTTCAGGAATCGAGATGGTAATTCCATGATGTTTTATCAGCGTACTCATATTTTGAAGCAAGACTATTTTTGCTTTAAGCGTATCGTATGTTTAAAAGATTTGGAATTTGTAAACGATGACGATATTATGTTATTAAAAATGTAATGTATTTTGAATGTTAAGTAAATGTTGGTATGTTTATAATCTTGTGCTATGGCATCAGAGCTGTTACACCTCGTGTTTCCGCTTTAGCGGTGTGTGACATTTATTCTGACGAACGGGCCCCGATGGCCCTTCCCACTTTCTTTTCTCTACAGCTTGACCCTTTTCTTCCTTTCCTTATGTAAAGTCATCATCTACAAGGAATGACTCTTCGATCGCCTCCTCTATCGTTGACACTTTTGCATTCCTCACCGCCGTCTTCATCTCGGCCGACAAACCCAACAAATAGGCCTTAATCTTCGTCCTCTCATCGGGAGCTAGTTGCTCCACCAAACTCAACTTTTCTAGGAATTGCTTTGAGTAGTTGGAAATCGACATGTTACCGTTCTTGAGACTACAAAACTCTTGTTCGATCTTGTCCAAAGCTCTTTCACTGCAATATTTGTTTAATATTTTCTTCTTAAACGTTGGCCACGAGAGTTTGGCCAACACCTTCGGAGTAAGAGACGACCGGGTGAGATTCCACCAAGTCAGGGCCTCGCCCTTAAGCAGTTGAGAAGCAAACTTGACCTTCTGTGATTCATCACATTCGCTTGCGTCGAACGCCATCTCTATCTCTCGGATCCAATAGATGCAACTGATGGGATCTTTAGCACTTGCAAATTCGGGTGGCCTACACCCTAGAAAAGCTTTATAAGTGCATCTCGTCTCCTTCCTTTTCTCACGAACAATAGCATGTTCTTCCGTTCCCACGACGGCCGGTCCACCGCCCGATCTGACTGCAACATTATCCCCCACCATTTCGGGCCGTCGGTGGCTAGCATCGCGATCTTCTAGAAGTTTCATAAAGAATTCTTGTTGTTGTGCCATGGCCGAGTTCATGGCTAGCATCATAATGTCCTTGATTCTCGTCTCAAGCGACACCTCTTCCATGATCGGGTTGTTATCGACAAGGTTCGCGCGTGGGATATGTTCGGGTCCCCTGCCCAAGATGGTGGGTATGGGAGGTCCCACAGAGGTCTCGACCAAAGGAGGTTGGTCAGCAGTAGATTCGACTTCCACGCGACCCTCTTGCGGGTTTGGTAGTCTCCTCCGAGTGTTTACCATGGTTATCTGCCATACACGCACGAGAAAGAGGTTGAGAAAAGACTAAGTGAGTTAAACTCATGGTACGCACTACTACATTTATCAATCATCATAACAATAGCAATTCAAGCATGTTCACGTAAGAGCACATTCATAATAGCATTAGATACGTGATATTATGATTGCGTGATACACAAGGATCCGTCGTTACCGTCGTCATAATTCTTAATCAATGTTATTCCGTATATCCTAAAGTTCTCCCTACCTATGACTTTTACCCCAAGGTGGGCAACTTAATGATACGCTTAAAGCTTAAGTCTAGATATGCTAAGTCAATATCTAGTTCACTAAAACTAAAACTCTGATACCAACTTGTAACATCCTAAAAATAGGGATAATTTTTTTTCCAGAAAATGGAAATATGGTAAATAAATTTGCCAAAGCAATTGAGCCTCCAAAAAATGGGGAAAGAATATTCACTTGTTTTAAGTACAAGTTGCAAATTCTAATAATGGGAAAATAACAACCTAATAATCTAATTTCATTCGGAATATGATTACAATTCAGGTGTTATCCGAATTTCCCCAAAATGACGTTTTCTAAAAGAAATGGTGTCCCAAAAGTTTTCCCCAAGCTCACTCTAATCCGGCTAGACCTTCTTATGACCGGCACCACTAAAACCTGAGATACACATCGACACCAAACAAGTGTTAGGCCAAAAATTCTAGTGAGTTTGCACAAGCAATAACATAATACTTATCAGCAGTTAACAAGAATTTTCTCATATGTGGAGTCAATGGGGGAGACCCATAGCACCAATCAAGTTTCACCCAAAGAGTCGATATACCTTGATGCCAACTACAATGAGTGACATCCAAAAGGCCCGACACACCCGAGGACTACAACCATGGCATTACCCCAAGTGGCAGAGGTCTAGGTACATACCTTAACGGTGGCACCCAAGACTATATCCTCCTAGTGTCTACTGACTTAGTTCGTCCAACAATATCATTAGTAGGTCTCAAGGCACATAATGCAAATGGATAATCACAATACCAACCATGGATATAATATTAGACCATACTGTTCACAATTTGCACGTAGTCTAAAGGAAGGCCAGTATGGATATATTATTAACAATATTGTCATACGTCCACATCATGGTCACTCAAGTAATAAATCATCCCAATACTATGGTATATACTTCATCAAGCAATGACAAGCTACTTAATACCATGTAACTATCAAGTAATCCAATTTCCCAACAATAGGTCAAACTACCCATGTCCCCCATTGTTCAAAGTTAACCCATACAAGTATATTTTCCATTTATTTAAGGTCAAGGAGTCTCAACAACATTTTAGGAAACTCACCCACATAGGTGATGATATCTTAGACTTACACATAATGAAACCCATAAGAAACCAAGTTTATGAATGAATAACTGAAATAAAGATGTATGACATTAATAATTAGTAGAATATGATGCGTATCTAGTTTTAACAAAGTTTAGGAACTCACTATCTAGGATTTGGTTAAAACCTAGAAAATAACAATCACTAGTTGGTGGTTGAGGAAGACTTGGTTCCATGGAGAGTGGATCTTGATGATAGCACTTCAATAAATGGTCTTGAATGTGATTAGATGACCAATAAATGGTCTCACCAACCAAAAACCAAGAAATAAGTGAGGAGGGTGTGGTGTTGCCCAAAAACCGTGATGAAAAACGAGTGGAGATGAAAATATGGATAAAAAATCGGGTAAAGATGGGTTTTGGGGACCTGCAGGTGATCCCGCAGTTTTGGCCGCAGTTAGGAGGTCGCGCCATAAGTCGCGCGTGTGCTCCAAGGGTCTGCACTCCATTGAGTTACGCGGCTTGGGTCGTGGCTTGAAACCCGCACAACTCTCTGTTTCAAGGTGCTAGTCATGGCTTGAAAGATAAGAGATTACCCACACATCTATGCACGGATATATACATATATAGGCAAGTTCTAAGCAAAAATATGGGCGTTACAGGTACCTTCTACGTGCGCGTTTGCATACCACAGAGAAGCCTAATGTAATAAACGTGTTTTTGGGACTATATCTGTAACACCCCTAAAATTTGAAAATAACAGACAATTAAAAACTTCCAAAACTCTTTTAAATACATAACTCGAAATAAAAGATATCTAAAGTTTACAAGGGAGGAAACACTACAATATATATCAGATTTCTAACGAAACTATCTAGTCCCACAATGTTAGCTCCAAATCATCTGTTTGTTAAAGTGTTGAAAATACCAGTCCTATTTCAGAGGACTTTCAAGAAGATACACTTCAGAGGACGAACACTTCAGAGGACGAAGACTTCAGAGGACGAAGACTTTAGAGGATGAAGACTTCAGAAGACACACCTGCCTCTGAAGTACTTTTCAGCAACTAAGACATCAGAGATGGCTTCATCAGAGGCTCTGAAGACAACGTCAGAGCTCTGAAGACATTCTCTCTGGATGTTCACGTGAGAATGAAGACATCAGAGATGGCTTCATCAGAGGCTCTAAAGACAATGTCAGAGCTCTGAAGACATTCTCTCTGGATGTTCACGTGAGAATGAAGACATCAGAGATGGCTTCATCAGAGGCTCTGAAGACAATGTCAGAGGCTCTGAAGACATTCTCTCTGAAGATACTCTGAAGTTGAGAGAATGAACAGAAGAACAGATGACACGTCACTTAGTGATAAGATTTACTTTATAGAGTAGGTCACTGTTCAGCATGCTCTTTCTCGTCATACAAGTACACTGCTTACTTTATGGTCCTATAAATAGGACCATCACCTTATTGTTCAAAGTGTGCTTAAGAAGTTATAAATCTGATAATATAAGTTGGATACTTTATTCTAAGAATATCTTGTTTATCTTTATCTGCTTTATGAACTGTGATATTTGAATCTCCTTTGATATTAAACTGTATTACTTCCGCTGTCATTACTCTTATTGTTTATATCATTGTTACGAGATTAGATCTGGGATCCAACAATTGGTATCAGAGCTTCCTTTGTTTCTAAAACAAAGAAAGATCATATCTGCATACTCGGATAGATTTACATCTCATTGATTCTAAAACTTTCAATATCTGTGCATGTTCATATAAACCTAGTTTATTCAAGAACATCATATGCTCTAGATTTGACAGTAAATCACAGTTCATTACTCAAAGCATCAGCACTTAATTTTTTTTATGGCAAACTCAAGCATAAGTGCCATGTATACAGCTGGGTCATTAACAAAACCTCCTACACTTTTAAGGGATGAATATCCCCAATGGAAAATAAGGATGGTAAATTTTCTAGAAGGTATGGACAGGGATCTTTTTAGATCTGTGAACATTGGACCTCACATTCCAATGGTGTTGGTACCAAGAGTTCCTGCAACAGCAGATACTGCCGAAATACCTGCATATTATGAAAAGAAAACCACAAACTTCACTGATGAAGAAAATAATATGATGGACAATGACTCAAAAGCTGTTAGATTACTCATAATGGCCATTCCCAATGATATCTTTCAAGACTTGATTCTTGTAAAACTGCAAAAGAGATATGGGATCGGTTGTTAAATCAACTTGAAGGTGGCCTACAAACTCAGAAAAACAGAAGAAATCTATGCATCAATGAATATCATGATTTTCATGCTCTACCAGAAGAAAAGTTACACCAAACGTACTCAAGATTCAACATTCTAATAAACAAATGTAGAAAGTTTGGAGTGATAAGAACAAAAGAGGAAAACAACGTTCTTTTTTTGAAAAGCTTGAATGAAGAATGGTCACAACTGTCCGTGTCTATACAGGCTAATCAAGATCTTGAGTCATGGTCATTAACTGACATTTATGGTACTCTTGTTGCACATGAAAAAGAAGTTATGAAGCAAAAATCAAAAACCTCTTTGGGTGGACCCCTTGCACTTGTTTCAAAACAAACATCGAAAGAAAACAACTGTGAAGAGTCACAAAAATGTTTGGAAACAAAAAGAAGATCCAAAAAGGTTTTGATAGCAGAAGAAACCCATACTGATTCAGACTCAGATGAAGATATAAGTGCCTTTGCCAAATCTCTTGCATTAATCACTCATCAGTTTAACAAGAAATTTGGCAAGAAGGTATTTGAAGGAAGGAGAGAGAATGAAGAAAGAAGAAATCCGGAGAGAAGATTTCAACAAGAACCCAGATTCACTCCATATAGTGATCAAAAGGGTGCAAACTTCAACCATGAAAATGCAACACCACAAACAAGACCACAACAACCATTCCAACCAAGGTATCCACAACCACAAAGATACTTCAAACCTCAAGAACAGAAGCCAGAGACAAGCACTACCACTCTTCCACCAAATCAAAATGATGGAAGATGCTTCAGATGTGGAAAATCAGGCCACTTCTCTGCAAACTGCAGAGGAAAACTTGTCAAAGATCAAGATTACTACAAGAACAAATACAAATACAATGTAAAAGAAAGAGTTCTTGTAGCAGAAATGGAAGACTGGCTATCTGACTCAACAAGTGATGGTGAGGAAGAGCCTACCAATCTCTGTGGTATGGCTTTTTCAGATGGAAATCAAACTGATGAAGCATCCGAAGATAACTCTGAAAAGGTAAACTCTCTTTACACCTCTGACAGTGATCCTGAAATAGATGCTTTTAAACTAATTAATGAACTTCAGGATCTAAAGCAAAAGTTTGTTGAAGAAAAAGATAAGAGAGAGCAAGTAACAAAAGAGCTCATTTTTTACAAAAGAGAAAAGAATCTTCTGGAATCCGAAAAGAAAGAAATTTTTCTTGAAAAAACCAAACTTGAAGAAACCAACAAGCAAAAAGAAAAATCATTTTCGGAAGAAATAAAAGAGATTGAGAAAGTTTTAAAAGGAAAAGAAGAAGAAGTAAAGAAATCTGAGTATGAAAGGCTCAATTCTATTGCCTTAACCAAATTTTTTCAAAAGGAAAGAGAAATCCTACATCAATCTCTAGATAGACAAAATCTACGAATCAAAAGCTATGTCAATGCACAAAGTGTTTTGGATAAAATAAAAACTCAAATGGACTCTCAAGGGCTAGGATTCAATGAGTTGAATTCATTTAATGGATTGGAGAAAACTTCACTTTCTTCCACTTTCTGTATAGGAAAGGTCCAAAGCTCTGAAGATCCATCTCTGAATAATTTCAAAAGAATGAAAACATCAGAGGGATCAAAAGCAAGAGCTTTAAATTTCAAAAATACAAAGTACTCTGAAGTAAAAGACATGAAAGAATCTGTGTTACAGATAAAAGAAGAAACTTCAGAGGTACACTTTACAAAACCTCAGAGCTATGATTCCAAAGAAATTTTCAGGTTTGATGCTTTCATCTCAAGAGAATCAGAGACATTTGAACCAAGTACCTCTGATACAAGTACTTCTGAAAATGAATCTCAGAACTCACTTAATCCGAATGCTCCTCTGTATTCACCAAAGTCAGATGAAAACATCAGAACTACGTTTAAAGATGATGTTCAAAAGATTTGGGAAGAAAATGTCATGGAGGACTTAAAAAGAAAAGAAAGCATGAAACGGATCATCAAAGTCTCTAGATCAAAAGAAATAAAAAAACCAATAGAGATAGATATCTCTATTAAATCTAAGAGAGACTTTCTTGACTCTAATTCAGAATCTGATTTAGAGATTGATGAACAGATTTTTTGTAAACCAGGGAATGTAATTCACAAAAGAATAGAAACTGTTGGCTCTAGTATTTTGAATGTTCCAATTTCAGTATTGAAAACCAAAACCAGAATACCAATAAATCCTGATTTTGCAAATATGTGTTTACAAGCAAAAACATCTCTGGAACTTGAAAAAGAGTTGCAAGAAAAGGCAAAGAATAAAACAAACACTTCTGGTTCTTACACCTATAAAACAATAAAATTCTCTCCTGAACAAAAAGGCAAATGGACAAAAGTTAACCATATTCATCCTGTCTGTGCAGTAAGCAGCAAAGAAAAGAAGATGTTTTTGAACAAGAAAAAGCAACTTGAAAAGAAGACTGTCTATCAAGCAAAAAGAAAAGAACTAGTTAGGGATAAAAGTAATATTCCTAGTGCAAGTTACAAAAGAAGTCAAAATGTAACAAATGCTTTTAATAAAAGGAAAAACTTTGCTCCTACTTCTTCTTGTTCCATTAATTGTAACTGCATTTATCTCTTGATGAAACTGAAAAATCATTTTAAAGGATCACACTGTCTTTTGAATAAATCTCTGGAAAATATCTCAGAGACAAAATCTCAAAAGAAGACAAGGAAAGGCAAGACATCAAAAGATGAGATGCCAAAAAGTCATACAATTCCACCAAAGTCTAACACAAAAGGACCCATAATGAGGTGGGTACCTAAGAAACAATAATCTGTCTTGCAGAAACAGTCAATGCCAATCTGGTACCTAGATTCTGGATGTTCAAGGCATATGACTGGAAATAAAGAACTGCTATCCTCATTCAAAGCAAAATCCGGAGGAGCAGTTACTTTTGGAGACAACAAGCAAGGACAGATTAAAGGATATGGTGAATTATCAAGAGAAAATGTTTCTGTATCAAAGGTTGCTTATGTGGATGGATTAAAACACAATCTGATAAGCATAAGTCAACTTTGTGATCATGGTTTCAATGTGAAATTTCAAAGAAAATATTGTTCACTTCTTCACTCAGAATCAGGTCAAGAAATGCTAAGAGCAGACAGAAGAGGTAACCTCTACAGAATGAACTTTACCAAAATCACAGACACTGATTCAAAGAAACTTTGTCTTGTATCTCTGAATAGTGAGGAAATCTGGCTCTCGCATAAAAAGTTTTCACATCTAAACTTTTCCTCACTTGATAAGTTAGTTAAACTTAATTTGGTTAAGGGATTACCATCTCTAAAGTTTAACAAAGACCATCTTTGTTCTGCTTGTGAGATGGGTAAAATGAAAAGATCTTCCCATAAAACCAAAAGTGAAAACAACTGTCCTAGACCTCTGCACATGCTTCATGTGGACCTCTGTGGTCCTATCTCTGTACAGAGTCTAGCAGGTAAGAAATACATTCTGGTTCTAATTGATGAATTTTCCAGATATACATGGATAGAATTCATTAGAGCTAAATCTGATGTACCTGAAATATTAATAAGATTGTTGAAAAGATTACAGGTTCTATTCAGCAGCAAAGTTCAGAAACTAAGAAGTGATAATGGAACAGAATTCAGAAATGCCAAAATCAATTCTTATCTATCAGAAGAAGGCATTACCCCTAACTTCTCAGCAGCAAGAACTCCTCAACAAAATGGAGTAGTTGAAAGGAAAAACAGAACACTTGTTGAGGCTGCCAGAACAATGCTTGCTGAATCTGATCTTTCAACAAATTTTTGGGCAGAAGCAATAGCAACAACCTGCTTCACTCAGAATAGAGCTACAATTGTGAAGAGATTTCAGAAAACATCTTATGAACTCATTCACAATAGAAAACCTAATATTAAATATTTTCATGTTTTTGGATGCAGGTGCTATATTCTGAAAGATAGAGAATATCTTGGAAAGTTTGACAAGAAAGCTGATGAGGGCAAATTCATTGGATATTCATTAGCCTCAAAAGCTTTCAGAGTGTTCAATCTTAGAACAAGGACTATCCAAGAGAGCATCAATATCACTTTTGACAACAATAAAAGCTCTGAACAACAAGAAAGTTCATCACAAATATCTGAATCATCAAGGGAATCTGAATTAAACAAAATATTTGAAGATTTCTTTGATGATGAAGATATCTCTGAAGTTATCTTCAGAGAAAGACAGGGAGAGAATTCAGAAGAACCTCAAGAAACAGGTACAACCCTTTTAGGGCCCTCTGAACTAACACCTTCTGTCTCACCAAATGCAGATCAGCAAATTGAATCAGAAGATGATCACGAAGTATCTGAAGCAACTCCAGAACCAAATGATGAACAAGAATATACATTTCTGGAACAAAACTCAGAGCCTCTGAACAGTACAACAGAGGCATCACCATCAGAGCCTCTAAACCGTACAATAGATGCATCACCAACAGAGCCTCTGAACAATACAACAGAGGTGTCACCAGACGTCAGAGCCTCTGAATCTCAAACTGCACAAATTATTGCTCCAATCACCAGATGGACAAAAGATCATCCAATTGATCAAATCATTGGATCCTCATCCGAAGGAGTTAAAACAAGATCTGCCACCATCAATGAATGCTTCTATGTAAACTTTTTGAGCATTATTGAACCAAAGAAGGTAAAAGAAGCTCTTGAAGATCCTCATTGGATTTTTGCAATGCAGGATGAGCTTCAGGAGTTTGTAAGAAACAAAGTCTGGACCCTAGTTCCCCTTCCTAAAGGAAAATTTGCAATTGGAACAAAATGGGTTTTCAGAAACAAAAAGGATGAGGATGGCATAATAATCAGAAACAAAGCCCGGTTGGTTGCAAAAGGATATTGCCAGGAAGAAGGCATTGATTATGATGAAACCTTTGCACCTGTAGCTAGGCTAGAAGCAATCAGAATCTTCTTAGCCTATGCTGCACACAAAGGATTCAAAGTTTATCAAATGGATGTTAAATCTGCATTTCTTCATGGTAAATTAAATGAAGAAGTCTATGTCCAACAACCACCTGGATTTGAAAGTACAGAGTATCCTAATCATGTGTATTATTTGGATAAAGCTCTGTATGGACTCAAACAAGCCCCAAGAGATTGGTATGAAACTCTGTCCACTTTTCTGATTAACAATGGATTTGAAAAGGGCACAATTGATACTACCTTATTCATCAAAAGGTACAAGAATGAGATGCTTTTAGCACAAATTTATGTTGATGACATTATATTTGGCTCTACCAATCAAAAGTATTGTGACAAGTTCTCAGAGTTGATGAAGAGTGAATTTGAGATGAGCCTCATGGGAGAATTAACTTTCTTTCTAGGCTTACAAGTAAAACAAACTTCTGAAGGTACATTCATAAGTCAATCTAAGTATGTCTCTGAAATTTTGCAAAAATACAAACTCAATGATTCAACTTCAATGAGAACACCTTTATCCACCGGAGTCAAATTTGACTCTGATCCATCAGGAGAGAATGTGGATATAAAAATCTACAGAGGGATGATAGGTTCACTATTATACTTAACTGCAAGTAGGCCTGACATAATGTTTGCAACATGCCTTTGTGCTAGATATCAAGCAAATCCAAAGGTATCTCATTTAACTGCTGTGAAAAGAATTTTCAGATACCTCAGAGGGACACAAACATTAGGCCTCTGGTATCCAAAACTTTCAAATTTTGATCTAACAGCTTACACTGATGCAGATCATGCCGGATGTAAGCTTGACAGAAAAAGTACCTCTGGATGTTGTCAGTTATTGGGCAATAAGCTGGTAAGTTGGTCATCCAAGAAACAAAATTGTGTTTCCACTTCAACTGCAGAGGCAGAATATGTTGCTGCTGCTAGTTGTTGCTCACAAGTATTATGGATGAAAACTCAGCTCAGAGATTATGGCCAACAATTTGACAGAATTCCAATTCTCTGTGATTCAAAAAGTGCCATAGCCATCTCTGCCAATCCAGTACAGCATTCCAAAACCAAGCACATCGATGTAAGGTACCACTTTCTGAAAGATCATGTTGAAAAAGGAACAATAGAGATGTATTTTGTACCAACTGAACTTCAACTTGCTGATATTTTCACAAAAGCTTTAGATGAACGAAGGTTCAATTTTTTAATTAGCAAGTTGGGAATGTTGAATATGTCTACCTAACAAAAGAGCAGAGTCTCTGAATCGAGTAGAGTCTCTGATCCTTTCATCAGAGCCTCTAGACTTTCAAATATGGTAAAAATTACTCTTATGAATCTCCAAGCATGTGTCAAGGGGGAGACAACGACCCTTTCATCTTTCAAGGGGGAGAAAAGATCTTGTCTCTGATGTTTATATCAGAGCCTCTGATCTTATCTCTGATGTTTATATCAGAGCCTCTGATCTTGTCTCTGATGTTTATATCAGAGCCTCTGATCTTGTCTCTGATGTTTATATCAGAGCCTCTGATCTTATCTCTGATGTTTATATCAGAGCCTCTGATCTTATCTCTGATGTTTATATCAGAGCCTCTGATCTTGTCTATGATGTTCATATGAGAGCCTCTGATCTTGTCTCTGATGTTTATATCAGAGCCTCTGATCTTGTCTCTGATGTTTATACCAGAGCCTCCGATCTTGTCTCTGATGTTTATATCAGAGCCTCCGATCTTGTCTCTGATGTTTATATCAGAGCCTCTGATCTTGTCTCTGATGTTTATATCAGAGCCTCCGATCTTGTCTCTGATGTTTATATCAGAGCCTCTGATCTTGTCTCTGATGTTTATATCAGAGCCTCCGATCTTGTCTCTGATGTTTATATCAGAGCCTCAAGGAAATTCTTTTAAATAATAAATCTTTTTGGATAACCACTCGTTTCTTTTCTGACGGTTTTCTGACACAAAGCGGTTCTCCCCTACACGCCTAAACGTGTCACCCATCAATTCGGGGATGATGGAACGTCCTTTCTGCAATTAAGACTCTCATTCGCCGCTTCAATAACCTCTCCATCTACCTTCCTTTTGTAGCTATAAAATACCCTTGTTCACTTCCCATTACTCTTTACGCTCTCAAAATCCAAAAGCCGATTCTCTCTTTCTAAGCTTTCATCTTTCTCAACCTGCAACAATGGCGGCTAATTCCCAAACTTCAGATAACTCAAGCAAACTTGTTCCAAGCTTGAATTTGGTACAGTTCGACGTTCCAGTCAAAGGAAACAACTACTTTCTGGACGTAACCCCATCAAAATATGATGAACAGTTTCGCCCAATCCTCGACTTTTTCACCAACTACGAACTCAATGATGTTCTAACCAAACATGCGTCAGATATTCCCCTTCGCTTTGTCCAACAATGGTGGTATTCAAGTGAATACGACGATGAAAAGGAAGGACTGGTTGGGCACATTGACCTAGGTGAACAAAGCTTAAGCATAAGAATAACCCCACAAACCCTAACTCGCCGATTTAACCTCCTCACCACAACTGATCTTCAAATAGAAACCTTTGAGAAACCCCCAACTCAAGAAGTTCTTCTTCAGTTCCTCCAACACTTAGGCTACAACAAAAAAATAACACGCCTCAGTCAATTCAGACGTCAGTACCTGCCTCCCAAATGGAACTTTATGTTCAGTGTTCTCAACCGAACAATAACCTGCAAAATTGGAAGTCAGGATCAGACTCATCCAGCGATAATAGCCATAATGTATGCTCTCTTTTTCAACAGAAGCATCAATATGGCCCACATTCTCTTCTGTGAGATGCTGACAGCGGTGGACAAGAAGAACAAGGACTTGGCCAAAGGAAAACAACCAATATCGGTACTGTTTCCACGATTTATCTCAGTGGTCATTCAACGAGCAATGGAGAAATTCTCCATCACTGAGGAGGCCCAATGACACCTCTGTTTATGATGAACTCATTCAAAGCTACAGAGGTTCCTCCGTATCCACATGACCGACGTTTCCCACACACCATGATTGAAATTATTCCTGCTGAATCTCCTACCCATCTCCTACTTAGACGTGTTGCCCAATCATCAGAACCGATGATGGGATCCCCAACACATTTAGGTTCTGAGCCTGAGCATGAATCAGAGAGTGATATCTCTGATACTGCTCAACACATTAACAGAGCGCAACCAGAGGGTGGATCTGAGAGAGTGAGGAAGAGAGAACATGAGGACCCTCCCTCTGACGAAGAGAATAACTCTGTCAGAGCAGAGGAAGGTGACCACGAGAGATTTCCAGAGGGTGAGTTTCTAAACATAGAATCTGAGGGCGGTGAGGTAGAAAAAGATGTCCTCGATGACACAAATGAGAGAATCCAAAGCCCAAATCCCAGTGCAAACAAATTTACTGTCCAAGATGGTCCAGCATCAATGGACTTTGAAACAGAGGTGCACACCTCGAACCCTTCCCATCCTAACTGCTCAGAGGCATCTGTTTTTGCCTCTGACGCATGCACCAGAGGGGAAACCTCTGATACGGCTAAGTCCTCCCAAAAGGACTTGGACCAAGATAAAAATACTCACTTACCCTAGAGTATGTCACCTCCACCCACACATGATGCCTTTGTGGCTCAAACTAAGTTGGACCGTCCGTTAGAACGTAAGGATTGCCTGTCAGAAAAAGAATGGCACGACCTTATTGCACAAGGAATCCTTAGCCTGGACAGCAAGGTTTCCAAACACATTCGGTTCTCATCATCAGATTCTGACTCTGATGATCAGAGACCAATCGGAACCATTATATGGAGATCCTTGAAAAAGGGTCCCCAAGGATTAATGGGAAGTCCTTCCGGAGACAACATCAAACCACCTCCGACAGAAGGCCCCTCTGAACTCGAGGGAAACTTAGAATCATGTGTTGATCCTAAGGTTACCCCCTCTGATTACGTTACCAAAGAGGAGTTCAAAATATTTGGTGATGAAATCAGAGAATCTCTGAAGGAGATAAAACTTCAAATGGAGAAGACCTCAGAGGCCTCTGGCTCTAACTCTGAAGTTGAAAAGCTCACTTCAGAGGTCTCTGAGCTGCGCACCACGATTCTCAATCAGACAAAAAAACTGGATGCTCTGGAAAGCTTGGTCATAAAGAATGACTCCGTATTGTCCAGAGAAATTCAGAACTCCACAACAGAGATCCTCCAGGCAATTCCACCTACCTCTGCCCCCACTCCAACACATGCAGACTTCTCTCAATTCAAAGAGGAAATCTTGCGTTCTTTGACAGAGGTAATTGCAAAGATCCCTACCACCTCTGCTGAAGCTCCTGCTACAACAGAATTCATTACAAAGGCTGACCTGACCAACTTCTCGAAGAAGATCACCAGCAATGTAATGAACATCTCCAGCAAGTTCGTCTCCAAGACCACTAAGCAGAACAAGAAGATTGAAGACCTTCTGAAGAATATCAAATCTTCAGAGGGAGTATTGAGGAGAAAAGAACCAGAGGTCACATGCTCTGAAGAAGCGAGAAAGAAGGCTAGATATGAAGATTCTGATGACGGGGATGACCAGCCTCAGGGGACATCCGATCTTCTTAAGGGGGAGAAGACTCCTACTCCTAAACCTGTTGAAACACACAAGGAGAAAGGAACAGAGAAACACTCGACCTCTACCTCTGCTGAAGATATTCAGGCCACCCTAAAGTCGCCAGTCCCGATTATTTTTTTAGGGCCATCCACTGCAGGTGCTCCAATAGTTCCAATCACAGCTGAAATGACAACTGCAAATCAAGAAACTATTGGAGCTCTGGACGAAGAAGAAGCTGAACAGCTCGTAGACTTCTCAACATCAGAAGATGCATTCTCATCACCAGAAAGACCAACTTATGTGATGAGAGATGCCTACGAATCAGAATCTGAAAAGGAAGAAAAATCAGATTCTGAAAAAGAAGTTGAAGTAGTTGATGTCGAAGAATATGTCTTCAAAAATGCTCAACCACATCATACTTCAACAACGTCAGAGCTGAGGGAATCACCAGAGATAGATGGCTACATCTCTGAACCCTCAAAAGAAGATCCTCCAAAAACAATGGAACCAGAAACCATGGTTGCTGATGAACAGGCTCCTTCAGAGAATCCTGTTCAGAAAGCAAGCATCGGTCTTCCAGCAAAAGTGTTCAATAAACCTCCAACATTCCTCGAATCAAATCCAGAAGCTTCCATAGAAGACCACTTCAGATACATTTACTGTGAGTTCAACATGGCAGATACACTGGTCATTCTTCTGAATCCAAGAATCAGAGAGGACATGCCAGACTATGAGCGAAGATTTATCAGAGATAAAACCAAACCAAGAGCACAGGTCCTCTCTGATGATCCAATCATCAAAATCAACAAAATCTCAGAAAAGACCTTTGCTTACAACAAGATTATCTATAGGAATTATGTGGTAACTCGATCTGATCAGAAGATTTACGAGTTCAATGACAATGATCTCGTAAATCTAAATCCATATGATTTACCACATTTATATGCCTATTGCTCTGCCAGGTATGATCATGGAAGAAGGGAAATCAGGATGGGCATGGTTGAAGTCCGACGGGCAATGGAGGCCTATGTCAAACACCGAGCAAAACGTGACTTTCAAATTGCTCTGAACCTAGGGGAAGAAAAGCTGGAAGTAACTGAACCTGTGGAGTCATTCGACAAACTTAAAGAACAGAAGACTGGATCAATCGTTGCAGAACCTCTGGGTTTCGTCTTCAGAAAAAATGAAGAAAAGAAGATCTTTCTAGCTTCAGAAGTGTCGAAGTACTCTGATGAAACCTTGAGAGGTATAAAGAAATTGATCCATGCAAAGGAAGAAAGGCATAGAGCAGATTTACTGGCAAAGCTTGACTTAGAGATCAACTCGATGATCAACTTCAGAGCTCTGATCATGAAATTCCATTGAATCTGTTCAAGTGACAAATATTAGTCTGTTTCTTTATTTCTTTTATTATTACTTTCTTTGTATTAAACTTCCAAATGTTTAAGAAGTAATACTTAAGAGGATAATTTTCTCCTCTATGCTTTCTAGTTTAAAATTCAATTCTCTGTTATTTTTTTGTATCTTCTATTTTCGACACTTAGGGGGAGATTGTTAGCTCCAAATCATCTGTTTTGTTAAAGTGTTGAAAATACCAGTCCTATTTCAGAGGACTTTCAAGAAGATACACTTCAGAGGACGAACACTTCAGAGGACGAAGACTTCAGAGGACGAAGACTTCAGAGGATGAAGACTTCAGAAGACACACCTGCCTCTGAAGTACTTTTCAGCAACTAAGACATCAAAGATGGCTTCATCAGAGGCTCTGAAGACAACGTCAGAGCTCTGAAGACATTCTCTCTGGATGTTCACGTGAGAATGAAGACATCAGAGATGGCTTCATCAGAAGCTCTGAAGACAACGTCAGAGCTCTGAAGACATTCTCTCTGGATGTTCACGTGAGAATGAAGACATCAGAGATGGCTTCATCAGAGGCTCTGAAGACAATGTCAGAGGCTCTGAAGACATTCTCTCTGAAGATACTCTGAAGTTGAGAGAATGAACAGAAGAACAGATGACACGTCACTTAGTGATAAGATTTACTTTCTAGAGTAGGTCACTGTTCAGCATGCTCTTTCTCATCATACAAGTACACTGCTTACTTTATGGTCCTATAAATAGGACCATCACCTTATTGTTCAAAGTGTGCTTAAGAAGTTATAAATCTGATAATATAAGTTGGATACTTTATTCTAAGAATATCTTGTTTATCTTTATCTGCTTTATGAACTGTGATATTTGAATCTCCTTTGATATTAAACTGTATTACTTCCGCTGTCATTACTCTTATTGTTTATATCATTGTTATGAGATTAGATCTGGGATCCAACACACAAATGAGGACAAAATCAGTCAGGTGATACTAAAACCACCAAATCTGCTATCTTCTCAAAATCGGATGACATCTCTAAAGCCATCTGTTTGGGTAAAATTTCACAAGTCACGAACGACGCAAGAAAACCAAATGTCTCCAATCTAAGGACCATTCTTGTATTAAGATAAGGTCCTAATGATCACACACGTCGAAAGTCACTATCGTCCCTGATGACCATGGTCGAGAGTTTCTCACGTCCACGACCAGAAGGAACACCTCGATAGATCTATACCTCACGATTTTTGTAATGTAACTAACGATTATTAATCATTTATTACATACAACAAGTGAATATCTGAACTCATTATACCTATACAACGCTCAAGAACACTCTCAAAGCAAGAACTCTCGACGAAGTGTTCTATTACACGACGCATAGCTCAATCGCACGATTAATTTACTTTCCATTGTAATATTGTCAATTGTAATTGTAATCAGTCCTTCTAAAGGACAATGTCCCTGATTGACGTCCATTGTGCACTTGATGGTCTCTTCTATCATCTGCGATTTTTACCCTCGACGAGGTTTTCTGCGTCACCAAATTCTCTGTCTCTTATTTATTTTTTATTCTTGTCGTACGATTTATCGATCGATAGCTTACTTTAGTTGTGAAAGCTCCACACCGACCATAGATCTTCCTTTGGAAAATTTTTGGCATTAACAGTTTGGCGCCCACCGTGGGGACCCCAACTAGAGTAAAATCCCGACAAAGAGTGTGTCTTACTAACGGTTTCAGTTCAACTTTTTGATTAACAGGATCACGGAAGCTCGGGGAACTCAAGCTCACATCATTACTCAAATGCGCATGGAGCTCGATGCTGCTCGGAACCGTATTCACACTCTGGATAAGCAAAATCGAAGAGCAAATGAAGAACTTTCAGTAATAAGGAATCAAAATATGGGAAACCAGTTTGGGCCTTAGTATGGTCCAAGAACACCTTTTTACATGCCTTTTGCAGGTGTTCCACCTCCACCACCTCCATACCCCAGGCCGAAGCAAGGTACTGGAGCAGACACCATAGTCGCCACTTTCTCTATCCCGACGATACCAACGATGCCACCACCAACGACAATGTTTCCATCGATGTTTGTGCCCCACATGCACACACCAATCAATGGCGACATTGGAGAGACATCGCTGCACAATGGGTTTTTTCCTAATGCAGGTGTAACATATTAGGATTCTGGGTTCATGCCAGTCTCGCTCCCTACCGGCAATGGCTTCAATTTGGACGATCCTGTCGCACGACGATTGATGAAATTAGAGGAATAGAATGAAAAGATGGTGTCGCTACATGCAAAGCTTCCTAGAGTTGCTGTACATGTGGACGTTGAACCAAGGACCGGATTCCAAGCGTCACCTTTTGTTGATGAAATCGCCATGGTCGACATCCCAAAAAAGTAAAACATCCCGACATTCACTCTTAAGTATTTTGGAATCAGCGATCAAACTGAACATATCGCACAATATAAACAGTTGATGTGGATTGTGTCAATACCTCATCAGTATCAAGAGGTATGCATGTGCAAGAGTTTTGGTGCAACCCTCACAGGTGTTGCACTTCAATGGTTGAGCAATTTGCGACCCAAATCTATCGGCAGTTTAGCAGAACTAGTCAACCAATTCTTTCAACAGTTTGCTAGTAGTCGCAAGATGGAAAAGCAAACCAGCGATATCTACTACATCACTTAGAAGACAGGAAAATCAGTTCGAAAGTACTTCAATCGCTTTAATTCTTAGATGATCAACATATGAAATTGTGACATCCGCACCGCGATCGAGGCTTACAAGAGAGGTCTCGACGACAGTTCAGACCTGTATATGGATCTGACAAAGTATTCGACGGAAAACTTTAAAGACGTTTGAGCTCAAGAAATGGGACTTCAAGGCTAAATCAACCGCCAGGGTCGAGACGTCCAAACAAATCTCGAACATGAGATTTGACCTCCAACGATAGCTGACCCACTTTTGCGAAAGAAACATCTTGAGTAGTGGGGTAAGTGTCAGGGTAGAGAAACTTCAGGTATGCACAGATGAACCGTACATAGGGAATCTTGGGATCCCTCTCCGTCTTCTCTATCTTCGACTTGAGATCGTCAAAGATAGCAGTAACGTAGTCAAAGTTCTTGCCAGCGATCACAGAGTAAGCTATTTGGAGCTGAACTTTGCTCGCCTGATCCAGTGAGCCACTCTTCCCACTCTTACATTGAATGATGTGTGAGAAGATGTAGTTCAGTTGAGAAGGCATGTTTGCCTTCTTAATGATGGTCAGGCGCTTGTTGGGGATGGTTGAGCGAGGCTTGTTGTCCCAACAATATTCCATGTCATCCAGAAACTGGATGAGTTCAGCATCAGTGGGGAGGGCATTGAATCTACCCTTGGGTTTGTCAGGGAATCAGAGTGACTTCCTTAGACTGTATGCAGTCATCATGCCCGGTCCTAAATCAGTGCGGAAGGAGAGAGCAGTAACTAGTTTACCTTTCTTGTTGGTGATGGTGGTTTCGTCAGCAGTGAACCAAAACTGTTGTAGAAGAGTTTTGGATGGTTTAGGATCCACAGTGATCACGTAAGCAAGACACCACTACTTCAGGAACTAAGTTGCTTCCACCAATTGGGTATTTGACAACATCGAAGTCTAAGCGTGCAAAGATTGTTCTTGGGTATTTCAGATTTAGTGAGAGAAAACTTGACGCTTTTGGAAGCAATGAGAGCTGATTGTTCCATTTCTGAATATGGAAAGAAGGAGAAAAGATAGATAGAAAGGTTTAGAGTCAAATTTTTTTTTACCAGTTTCTGTTTTTAGAAAGAAACATAGGAAAATTTTTAATTATTTTGAGAATAAACATTGTTCTTGAAGAAGAAAGAACATGATGAATAGAACTGAGCATAAGAAGTGTCAGAGATAGAAGATACGAACGTTCCAAACTTAAGCATGGAACTGTCTTCTTTAGGCTCATCCTGTGGTTTCCAAAAACCAAGACCAGTTCTATCACTGGTAGGGATCTGAGCACTTATAATCTCAGTGATCTTTGTTGAGGACTTGCACCATCCTTCAACAGTAGCCTTCTCTGTTTTTAGAGTCGGGATGGCTTGTTCGCATTCAATGCTGATGATATCATTAACAATGACTTGATCTTTCAAACTTTCCTCTAAAAGAGTCAGTTCTCTGATTTTTTTCATGGCATTTTTCTAGCTGTTTAGTTAAATCACTGTTTTTGCTTAAAGCTAGAGATTTGCCGTTTAGAGCATTGTATAGATCAATCGTCAGCACATCAACAACGCGACTTCTCTCTGCTTCAGGTAGAGAGGCATTAGTAGAGATAGATACCTGAGATGATATATAGCTCATAGAAGTTTAAGTTGGTTCTTCGACTTCTTCTTTAATCTCAGTCACGAGGCACAGATTAGCGACTTCTTCATCAGAACTTGATTCTTCTGATTCAGCCCAGTCGTGTTCTTCAGTGATGAGACCTTTACCTTTTCGCTTGTAGTTTTTTAACTTTTGATATTTTCTTTCAGTTTAAGGTATTTGTCATCACTGGATCTTCTCGAGGTAGAAGGTTTGAAGACTTTCTTCGACCTGCACTCACTTGCAAAGTGTCCAATCTTTTCACAGTTAAAGCAAGTAGCAGTAGCCTTATCAACAGGGGTTGATTTTGGCTTGTCAGTAAAAGAGAGAGGCTTATTTCTTCGGAAATTGTGCTTTCTTGCAAATATCTTAAAAGAATTTGTCAAGAATGCTAAGGACTCATCAAACTCTGAAAGATCAGTGTCTGATAGATCCTCAAAATCAGAATCTAACTCAGTGATAGTGAGAGTAGATCGCTGAGATGGAATTATCTCGGAAGAGACTAAAGCAACATGAGTGGTTTTGGAGTCTTTAGAATCTTTTATAAGATTCTTCTTCAAGAGATTTGATTGCTCAGAGTTGAGAAATATTCCATACAAGGTCCTGAGAGAAAGAGAATTTAAGTCTTTTGTCAGCTTGAGACATATTGAATAACTGTCCCAGCATTCAGGAAGACATTCTAAGAATTTTGTTAGGATCTCAGAATTAGAATAGGTCCTACCAACAATTCTTAGATCAATGATTAAGTGGTTAAGCAGCTGATGAACATCAGAGAGAGATTCATTCTTACAAGCGATAAAACTTTCATACTGTCTTACCAAGTTAATCTTTCGAGTCTCTTGGATTTCAGTGGTGCCTTGATATTGAACAAATATGGTTTCCCACATTTCTTTAGAAGTTTTAAGATTCATAATGGAACGAAAAACTTCATCAGGCAGAGCCATAGAGATAATGGTTTTTGCCTTTGCATCTATACCAACCTTCTTTTTGTCTTCATCACTCCATTGTCTCATTTCCTTAACAACATAGCGTTCAGGGATAGAAGGAGTGGTGGTAGTAGCAGTAATGGTAGCTATGATTTGGACAGGTTCATAGCGTCTATTTGCTACGTAATCAGGTATAGTGGGATCTGCACCTTCAAGAAATAGCATCATTCGATTCTTCCAGAGAGAAAAGTTATCTCTGCTAAATCGAGGAGGTTTAGAAAGTGAACCATTATCATAGTAGTTTGTGTTTGTGTTAAGTGCCATTTTAGAATAGCAAGGAAGAGAATAAAGCAAGATTTTGTTTATTAGATTAAACAATCTGCTCTGATACCACTTGTTGGTCCCGAAGGTGCTTAACAAGTTTGTAGAAAGGGGGGGGGGTTGAATACAAACACAGAATTTAAAGTTTAATAAATTGTTTATTGATAAATCAAACACAATTTACAAGTATGTTTCGGAATAAGATTAAGTAAAACTCAATCTAAACAAACTTAAGAGAACACTAAGATGGTTGCACAAGAATATAGAGAATTGGAGATTAGAGAGTATAGAAAACAAGGGTTTCTATATTTTAGAAAGTTGAAGGCTAGAGGTGAGCGCACTCTTCAGATGGAGAGGTAATCTTTCTACTTATACCATATGCATTGAATTCATGGCAGGGTACTTTACACGTGTCTTTCTTTGACTGGCAGAGAGAGTCTGACTTTGGGAGACATGCTTTCGGCCGCATCATGAATAGTGTAGTTGACAGAGTTGTTGTACGAATTATGGCAGAGGTATGTCCGTTCTGACACATCGTACTGGGTGTGCATGGAAATACAAAAGAGACTTGAGGCATAAGCTAAGTGATCATCGATCGCTGAATATCTCTTCCTTCAGAGATATAAAAAAGTTTAGCTATCGCCGAAGCTTTTCCTCATGTTTCTTCGCGTATGAGTAGAGTTGTCTTTGCTTCACTGATCTCCACATCAGGTCACTAGTAGACTTGTCTTTGTTCAGCAGCTTCGTCTTCGATTCAGCTATGAACATCTGTTGACGCGAAACTTGTCTTTAGGGATTACGTTTACATAGAAACCATCAGCGATAACTGAACAGACTCAGTCTGATCGGTGATAGTGAAACACTAATACATATGAGTGTTTATAAGAAAGATCATCAGTGATAACTGAACAGACTCAGTCTGATCGCTAATGGTGAAACACTAATACATATTAATAAACGTAATTTTCCCTAAGTATAAAAGACGGTCTTTATCAAATCACTGAGAGAGTTTGGATCAACACAAAATCTTGCTCGCGATTGCTACAAAGTTTTGATGAAGCCTAGAAAGCAAAACATCTAGCAATTACAGAACCAAACAGATCCTGAAACTGTCGACAACTTTTGACTAGAAGAATTTGTCCTAGATCAGGAGAAACCTGACAGAGTAGTTTACATCGGTACGTCCCTCGACCCTTCCTCAAAGAAATCGCTAATTTCTTTTTTACAGGAATATGCCAAATGTTTCGCCTGGACGCATGAAGACATGGTCGGCATTGACCTAGAGGTCATCTCTCATCGACTCAACATCGATCCTACGTTTAAATCTATTAAACAGAAGCGTTGAAAGTTTGCTCCAGAATGCCACAAAGTAATCAACGACGAAGTAGATAACTTGCCCAAAACGGGAAAGATCAGGGAAGTGAAGTATCCCGACTGGTTGGCCAATATCGTAGTCGTACAAAAGAAAAATAGAAAGTGGAGGGTCTGCATAGACTTCACACATCTCAACAAGGCTTTTCCTTAGACCTATTCCCACTACCTCACATTGACGCTATGGTCGACACAACTGTTGGTCATGAGATACTCATGTTCATTAACGCATATTTGGGATACAATCAAATCTTGATGCATCGAGACGATCAAAAGAATATAACATTCATGACAGACAAAGGGATATACTGTTATAAGGTCATGCCCTTTGGTCTTAAGAATGCGGGGTCAACATACCAGCGACGGATCAACAAGATGTTCAAATAGTGTCTTGGTGACACTATGGAAGTATACATCGATGACATGTTGGTCAAATCAAAACAGGCGGTCGATCACATCGATCATTTAAGGCAGTCGTTAGATATTCTCAAAAGATATCAAATGAAGCTTAGTCCAACAAAATGATCCTTCGGAGTAAGTGCAGGAAAATTCTTGGGATGCATGGTCACCCACCGAGGGATCGAGGCCAATCCCGACCAAAAAAAGGCGATCATGGACATTAAGTCCCCGTGTAACCTCAAAGAAGTCCAGCGACATACTAGACGAGTCGCAGCGCTAAACAGGATTATCTCTCGATCTTTAGACAAATGTCATTTATTTTATGATGTCTTGAGATAAAACAGGGGCTTCGAGTGGATGGACGACCATGAACAAGCGTTCCAAGAGCTTAAGAAGTACATGTCGTCTCCACCCCTGTTGTCAAAACCCGAGGACCATGAGGTCCTCCAGCTTTATCTAGCCGTCAGTTCAAACGTTATAAGTGTTGTTCTGACCCGAGAAGATGAAAAGTTGCAACATCCAATCTATTACGTAAGTAAATCACTTCTCGATGCCGAAACCAGGAATTCCTCTATGGAAAAACTTTTGTTAGCTTTAATAACAACAGCAAAAAAGTTACGTCTCTATTTCGAATAACATCCTATAACTGTCGTGACTAACTTTCCTCTTAGGTCTGTCTCGAGAAAACCTGAGTTGACAGGCCGATTGGCAAAATGGAGTATCTACCTTAGTAGTTACGACATTGAATACAAACCCATGATCGCCATCAAATCGCAAGAATTGACCGACTTTGTCGCTGACTTTAGCTCATAATTAGATGTATCGACGGAACTTATGGCAACTCTCGACGACGCAAGCTGGAGTTTACACGTCGATGGATCATTCAACTCCAAGGGACAGGACTTGGCGTCGTCCCCAAGTCACCACAGGCGGGCAAAATGGTGTATTCCATACGATGCGATTTTAGGGCTACAAACAATGATGCTGAATATGAAGCTTTGATCACAAGAATGAATATGGCTTACGACCTGGGGGCAACAAGACTTCACTTCAGAAGCGATTCACTCCTACTCGTGAACCAAATGAATGGGGAGTTTGCAACTAAATACTCTAGAATGACGACTTATCTTAAAATAGCCAAAGCCAAGTCCGAAGAATTTCAAGAATTTTCTATTTCACAAATCCCGAGGGATCAAAGTACCCAAGTTGACCATTAGTTAACCCTGGGTCGACACTTGGACAGTTCCTATTCGACGTTGTCCCAATAGTTCATCTGGCGGCACCGTCCATTGAAAACGAAAACGATGTCGAAATGATCGATGAGGAAGACAATTGGTCGAGCGATATCAGAAAATTTCTAACAAGCAACCAACTTCCTGAAGAGAAAATGGAAGCCCGAAAAATTCGATTCACGATGTTCAGATACATTATGATCAGAGGACAACTCTACAGACGATCGTTGACAGGACTGAACTTACTATGTGTTACCAATAAGAATCAAGTCCAAAGAATTTTGCAAGAAATTCATGATGGTGAGTGTGGTAATCACTCGGGAGGTCATAGTTTGGCGAATCGTATCTCTCGACAAGGGTACTATTGGCCAACTTTACGACAGGACGCAATAAGGTACGTCTAAAGTTGCGACACATGTCAACGACATTCAGGTATGTCATACAGATCTTTTAAATACTTGCACTCGACTCTAACTCCGTGGCCCTTCATGCGGTGCGGAATGGATATTGTCGGCAAGTTACCTCCGGTCCCTAGGCAAAAGGTATATCTTTTAGTCCTTACAGATTATTTCTCCAAATGGATAGAAGCGGCTGCTTTCTCCCAAGTTCGTGACAAAGAGGTTATCACCGTTATCCAGACTAACATCATTTGCAGATTCAGAATCCCATCCGAGATCGTATTTGATAACGGGTCGCAGTTCATAAGCGACAGAACCCAACAGTTTTGTGAAGATCATAACCTAAAACTTACAACTTCAACGCCTTGATATCCTCAATCCAATGGACTTGCCTAGTCGAGTAACAAAACGATCATCAATTCGATCAAGAAAAGACTCAAGGCAGCAAAAGGCAAGTGGGTCAAAGAACTTTTGATAGTTCTTTGTTCCAATCGTACGACGCCTCGTACATCTACAGGACAAACTCCTTTCTCTCTGGTCTATGGTTTTGAAGCAGTCTTGTCTGTCGAGACTCAACTTTCGACCTCAAGACACACGTCGGTCGATCACAACTTAGTGAACCTAAGTTACGATCTCGACGCATTGGAAGAATTACGGGATTCGGTATTAATCAAAATGGCTTCACAGAAACAATTGGTCGAACGACATTTCAATAAGAATGTTAAGGCCAAAATCTTTCAAGAAGGTGATTACGTCTTATGACGTGTGTTTCAAAACACTCAAGAACCTGGTTCTGGTAAATTATCCATCAAATGGGAAGGTCCATATCGTAAAACCGAGGTTATCGGAAAAGGATCCTACCGATTGCAAACCCTCGACGGTCGTGACATTCCCGGAAGTTGGAATGCGGTACATTTAAAGAGGTATTTCTTCTAAAACACATTTCTTCTTTCCTTAAGATTATCTTCCTACAAGCATTACTGACTTAAGCATTGGAGAGTCGTTGGCCTAGCCAACGACCCCCTCTAATGTTGTTTCATCGCAGGATTAGTCAAACAATCGACTTCATTTAAAAATCATACGACCAAGTCGTATTATCTATAACGAAGTATCAAAACCTTGCCCTGGTCACAAGTTCCTTGATCCATATCTCGAATGGTATTTGCAATTGACCTCGAATGAAAGGTCCCTTTGATTGGAACTTATTCAATCACTTAAAAGGTTTGACATTTACTTCAATCGTAAGATCGATATTGTTTGACAGGTCTACAATTTAATCCAGCCGCAAGTTCCTTGATAAAGTTGTTTGCTTGTCCCATCACAAGTTTGTTATCTTATGCTTGATCTAATCAGGTGTCGTGAGTTACCTAGCAAAGCCTTTATTTGATCTTTTCTATTTTTGTCATGAGTAACCTATGCAATTATTCTAATGTTTGTCTCGACAATGTAAAAGTTGTGACAGTCCGATCTGTTCAAAAGTTCTTATATTAATATCGCAAGATATTACAAAACACGGCACGACCACCAACAGTCGCCCAATTAGAAAAAAACAAAAAATTACAAAAAGCTACATTAAGAAGTCGGTTGCTCCTGCTTCTACTGTTGCTGCTGAGGGTCGATCGCAGTACCTCCACTCCCAGGGACGTCATCCCCTGCTTTAACTTCCTGTTCGTCCTCTGAATCGAGATCTTTCTCGACCCCAATGGATCCCAGGCAAAAGACAAGTTCGCCTTCCGTTGACTCGAGGGGATTCTGACCCCTCAAGTGACGTCTCATTAAGGCCGCTCAGACCTTGAGATGAGTGAAAGCCTCGATGGACTTCACTTCTTCCTCAAGATTGGCGACCTGTTTCTGCGCCGACCCCAGTTCCGTCCTAAGGGCATCGACCTCTTTTTCATTCATGGTGGAGGCTTCCTTAGTCGTCTTCAACTCCGACTCAGCCGACTTGACTCAAGGCCTCTTTCAGCTGCTCCCGGAGCTCCTCCTTCTCATGACCGTCGACCTGAGACTGGTTGAGAGTGTCGTTAAGACGAATGGAGTACTCTTTCTTCTTGGACTCCGCCTCTCTGGCCTTGGCCTATGATTCAAGGGCCCTGTCCAAAGCAGTCGGAACTAAACTCCTCACCTGGTCCATGCGGGTGTTAAGGACCAATCCCGCTTAGAGAGCCTGCACAATCGAACAATCACAGATTAGATCGTAAACATGAAAAGAGATTCTTTCAAAACAACTTATGACTAAAAGTAAGAAAGATAACTTACCATGAAGGAGAACCCCGAGACATGGGTTGCCAAGTCTTCGACCGACACACCCTTGTATCTATCGAAAAACGATGGTAGAAGGAATTTCCCCAAATGGGGAAACAGGACCTCCTGCCCAGCTGATTGGATGACATAAAGTCGCTCGGGAGAGTGAAGCTCACGTCGATCAGAGCTGGAACCTCAATGGACATAGGACCTTTTCCCTTGTCTATCGACGAAGAGGATTGGCCTTCGGCCTCAGCTGGTGGAGCCTGCGAGATTGGCTCCACATCCACAACTGGAGACGTCTTCGCCTTCTCAGAAGCAATGGCCTCAGAGCCACTACCCTTTAAAGAAGGTTCCCTCAGGACCGTCTTCGAATTTTTGACCCCCGACCCAAATGTCGGTGGAGATTTTCTTTTGATCTCTCGCCCTTTACGGGCGAGTTCAGCAAGGGCCTCTCTTTACGAGAGACCTGTCGTTGACTTCACGGGGGTCGATCCTCTTGAAAACAACAAAAGACAAAAACATGAGTGACGTCCATGACTAAGACTTATGGTAAACAAGTAAAGTCATGTCTTAAAAGAATAGACCTTACGAAATCTAATGATCCAAAGGTAACATCTTACAACTAAACCCTAAGTGATCTTACGACCAATGGGTGATATCCTATGACTAGATCCCATAAAAATCTCAAGTGCTGACGTTTTCACGACTAGACCCACTAAACCCTACGATTAGTAGGTAACATCTTAGCGACTAAACTCATAACTAACGGATGACGCCTTTAAGGATAGACTCCATAAAGTCTTTCCAACTGCCAGGTGACGTCTCACGACTTAAACCCTATAAACCGACGAGATAAAAACTTGTCATCTCTGGAGTCCTTTCGACGACCTCCTCCTCTTTTTCTCCTTCTTCCTCTACGGAAGCAGCGACTGACGACCCAATGTACTATACGTCGTCGTCTTCGTCCCAGTCGATAGTAGGACGAATGGTAAAAAAGGAACATTCCTCGATGCTAAACTCGAGGAACCTTTCGACCTTGGTGGTGAACCTTCAGAGGGCGCCGCTACGGTGAAGTCGATCACTAAAAATCAAAGCACGCATGTTAGTAAAAAAAAATATCGACGAATAAACTAACGACAAAAAGACTTTACGTCTTACCTTCGGTGTTCCACCCCATGGTGAGCCACTAGTCATGATCGCCAAGTGACGCGATGTGGCCGAAGACGTACCTCGTCTTCCACTTACGGTCATTGACCGCGGTCACCTGAACCAAGGTACGAGGCCCTTTGTACTTTGAGAAGAGGTTGTACCGGTGATTCGCCTTCCCCTTGAATGCATAAGCTAATAGGAGGTCATAGACGGTAAATGGTGACTCCCATTTATCCATCAATCATTCAATTACTTGAACGATTATCAAAAATTAGGCATCATCTGCCCCGGCGACAAGTCGAAGATCGTAAGAAACAATCTCGACAAAGAAGAATAGGGCCATGTAAACCCTATTTTAAACGGATACTCGTAGATAACGAAGTACCCGTCTGGGCATTGCTCTAGACGGAGCAATGTCGGAGGACAAAGCCTCACGTCTTCAGGAATTCTAGCCAAAAGCCGAAATACCTCAACGTCTTCCTCTTCATTGAGGGTGCTAATGGGGTCCCGGCGACATAGCAAAGTCGGGAAAATCAATGGTTGCCACGTAAAAACCAAAAGCGTCCCATTCTTCCTAGGCTTTCGGGCTTGGGTCTTAAAGTGCATAAAACTAAGGGTCAAGAGATTGTACCTTAATATATAGCTCTAAACTTCGACCAGATTTTTGCAACGGTTCGCTACATTTTGCAGGTTTTGGCAAGGATTCAGAAAATCTCTCTCTCTGTAAAACTTGATCACCTAAAAGATAAAGATCCGGCAAAATATCGCTACTTATACGGAATTCGGTGTTAGTTCGAGTCGACAGATAGTCGACACCTGTCATCGACCTTTCGTGCGCCAGCCGTTGGATGGACGACACATCTCCCTATGCCTGATACCACGCGCCCTACGTTGCCATGACGTCACAGCCGTTAAGTGGCTGCACGCTTTCCTTCAAAATCGCTTCGATTTTCGAGGAACGGATTCAGTTACAAATATTCGACACATGTCCAATGTGGTTACAAAATCCAAAAAGTCGACTTACCACCCAATTTTAGAATTTTGGGGGCAAACTGTTTGGGTAAAATTTCACAAGTCACGACCAACGCAAGAAAACCAAATGTCTCCAATCTAAGGACCATTCTTGTATTAATATAAGGTCCTGGTAATCACATAAGTCGAAAGTCACTATCGTCTCTGATGACCATGGTCGAGAGTTTCTCACATCCACGACCAGAAGAAACCCCTCGATAGATCTATACCTCACGATTTGTGTAACGTAACTAACGATTATTAATCATTTATTACATACAACCATTTTTCCTCTATGAGTCTTTTATTACAGGTTTAAGGCACAAAATGACCAACGAATATAACGGACGAACACCATCAAAATCAATTATTATCAAGACTGTTGGACATTCAATGTTCATTTATGGCGACTAAAGGCTATATATGCCAATTCGAAGAATAATTTGAAAGACACAACAAGTGAATATCTGAACTCATTATACCTATACAGCGCTCAAGAACACTCTCAAAGCAAGAACTCTTGACGAAGTGTTCTATTACACGACGCATAGCTCAATCGCATGATTAATTTATTTTCCATTGTAATATTGTCAATTGTACTTGTAATCATTCCTTCTAAAGGACGACATCCCTGATTGACGTCCATAGTGCACTTGAAGATCTCTGCTATCGTCCACGGTTTTTATCCTCGACGGGGTTTTTTCGCGTCACCAAATTCTCTATCTCTTATTTATTTTTTATTCTTGTCGTACGATTTATCGATCGATCGCTTACTTTAGTTGTTAAAGCACCACACCGACCTTAGATCTTCCTTTGGACGATTTTTGGCATTAACACCATCCTACCGTAACTTCTACCAAGCTCCACTCGCCACTCAGATCCATCTAAGACCTGATATACACGTAGAAAAGAAAAAGTGTTAGGCTTAACGCCTAGTGACTTAAAGTAGTTTTCATCATATAACTCATAAAACGTTTAAAAAGAATATTTTATTCTAAAAACGACCATCCCTTAAATATTAGTTATAAAAAGGCTTTGATTCACAAACCATATTATTTTCAATACCAAATATCCTTTTTCAAATAATGTTCACCATTCGATTTCCCCAAAACGCACCCACGAGGTATTTCATCAAAATTCTATTTATATAAATAAAATGGTACGTTTTAACACCGAAGGTACGGGTAAGGGAATACCGGAAGATAACACCTTCTGGTGATGGGGGAGACCCGATTCCAAAGCCACTTATCAATGTTTATGACATTTACTTCGGTTCATGGATCCCCGTATACGGCTCCTCTGAGCAACCACCATAAAATGGCCAAATGACCCTAATGTTTACTCGACCTCTAGATGATTGTCACCACAAAAGTTACAAATCTTCGTATCTGGCTCACCATGGGCACCACCGCAAGATTTAGCTCCGTATACGGCTCTCCAAGAACACCACCACAATCTTACATAAAAACATGACTTGGGGACCACTCACTAGACTCAAACATGGACATCAAAAACTCCATGATGAACAAAACGACTCCTATGCCTATGGATCCATTGCATTACAGTCTACACATTACATGACTCCAAAGAATGAACTAATGCATTCAAGACATGTAATAACCAACATTTGTATAATGGTTGCATTTCCATAAAATGCTTCATAATGAGCCATTTGAACCGGATAACGTCCCAAAACTCTTTAGAGTATACGTCAAGCCACATGGCATCATAAAATGTTTGACAAGTAAGTAAAAAGTATAAAGTCACGAGGATGACCGCTCTCATTAACTCACGCTTTTAAAGCCAAAAGAGTTGATAGATCAAATATCCAAAACTCGTAAGTTGGGCAAAATCCGAAAGATAGACCATAATCAAAATAATTGTCCATAAGATTTCGACTCTTAAAATCTCCCAATTTAAAACCAGTTGTAACCCAATTTGCACATATTAGAAAAACAAATGAAATGAGTTACTCAATTCTTCAAATATCCAATAAGATGTTTATTAGTGGATCAACATCCTTTAAGGTGGCCAAAACACCCAATAACATATTATAAATCATTTATAACCATTTAGCAACTCAACATACTCAAAATGCCAAAATCACCAAAAACCCATTAAATATGAAGTGAGCACATAAATGTATGTTTAAAACCCAAAACATTCATATTTTGATATGTATATAGTTTTGTAAAGAAACTAAAACTCACCTTGCTAGATTTAAATTAAATCTAGGTTTTACCCACAAAACTTGAGCTCCTTAGGTGAGATTTTGATTCTTCCACTAGCTCCAAGTTTTCCACCACAAACCTTAGTTACAAACATTTCTAGGTTAAACCAAGACTCGACAAATGAAAAGAAAAGAGAACCATAAAACCCTAATTTCTTAGGTGAAGAAAATGTTACCTTTACCCCAACTAGAATCCACCAACAATATAGGTCATTAAAATGACCTAAATTACCAATCATCAAAATGATTTAACAAGGGTTTGGAAGGGTTTGGTGAAACCATAGAGAGAGGACTTGAAGCTTGCAAGCCTCTAACTCTTTCAATAGATGGTGAAACCACTATAGGTTAACAATAATTCCACTTGAGGTTTTAGGGTTAGGATTCATTGAAGGAAAATGGTGATGAGAGGAGGAAATCGCCAGATTTGGAGAGGGAAATTCGTAGGAAACCCTTTAGAAAAGAATGGGATCCTCTCAAGAAATCAGATATGCACATAATAAAGGCCCAGGCCCGTTGGTGACTGTGCCTTAGCGACAGTGCCACGGCACAATCGCTAGGCACTCTCGCCCAAATTATACAGTGGCCCGCTCCTTGGGCGCGACAATGCCTTGGAGACTATGCCACGAGCACTATCCGGGGGAATAGTCGTGGTACCTGTACCGAGACCCACGACCTCCCTGCGAGAATGACATGGGTGACTATGCCACGGGCACTGTCGTCGGGCATAGTCGCGAGGTAGGTACCGAGCTCCGAAAACTTTGATTCTTTGCTCCGATTCGACCCTAGTCCCTGGGTAGACATTGCTAGAGAGATGCTAAACATAAAATTAATTGAAAAGGTGAGCAACAATATTCCAGAATGAGAAACGACAAAGGAATGACTCTTACTCAAAATTCAGGGTGTTACAATATCCAAAATATCAGCAAATCACTGGCACCGAGAATGGAATTTACTCTTAAAATAATTATAGGATAGTTACTATAAATCCATCTGAAATAATAAAAATAAAAGTAAACTTCATTTTTGGCCCCTATGCTTTCCAAATTTTCTTTGCTTTGGTCTCGTGAGCTAATTTAATACAAATTTGTTACCGTAATTTACATTTTTATTTGATTTTGGTCCCTTACAATAACGACTATTAAAAAAATGAGTAAATTATATGTTTGGTCCTGTGGTTTACACAAAATCACACTGTGCGTCCCTAAATCAAAATAACTATGGAAAACGTCCATGTGGTTTAAATTTTCACACACCTTTGGTCCATGTGCCCTAACGCCGTTAGATGATTCTATTAAGTAGGTTTATTAGAAGGGTGTTTTAGTCATTTTCACTCTTTTTAATCATTTTCAATTAAAAAATTAAAAAATTAAAAAATAAATTATATTATAATATCATACTTGTATGTATACACAAACATACCCTCAACACCCATTTACATAAAACGAAGACACTTATCATCGGTGAAACCATGACCATCACCGCCTTCGCTCACTCACCGGTGAACCCTGCCCCATCATCGCATTTTCTCCGACAATTGCTCCTCAACCCATTACAAAAACAGAAGGGACGACCACCATCACTTCCCCTTAACTGTCGCCTCCTCTTCGACCCCATCTCCAGCGAAACGCATGTCAAACATAACCCTCCACCACTCTGTGGGTTTTCGGCTCATCTTACGCGCACTGACTAATCCTCCGGGCGACCACGAATGGCCTGGAGTCATCGCAGGTGAACCTCGATCGCCAAAAACGCTTTGGAAGTGCCTAGATTTGAACCTGGGGTAGATACGATTTTCCACTACATCCCCCTACGGCTTAACCAGTGCGCCACAACCCAAGTGGTTTATTTATCTATTTTATGTATTGTTGTTTATGGTTTATGGTGGTGGTAGTAGATGATGGTTGTAATGGAGGGTGGTGGTGGTGGTAGGTGGTGGTTGTAATGGTGGCTGGTGGTGGTTGTAATGGTAGGCGGTGGTGTATATATATATGTGTGATGTGTATATGTATATGTAATATTAAAAGACATGAGATAGAGAAAAAGGTAGACCTAGGGTATTAATAGATTACATTCTTGGTCCATGTATTTTTATTAAAAAAACAAAAATTATGAAATGACTAAATTTCCCTTCTAATTTAACCTACTTAACAAATATCTTTAACGGTATTAGGGCGTAGGGACTAAAGGCATGTGAAAATATAAACCACATGGACGTTTTCCATAATTATTTTGATTTAGGGATGCATAGTATTATTTTGTGTAAACTACAAGGACGAATCTTGTAATTTAATCTAAAAAATTAGTTAAGCCAAGGGTACTTCCGACTTCTTATCATTTTTTTAATTTTCATTAAAAAGAGTAAATTACATGATTGGCCCTATGCTTTATGTGTTTTAACACTGTAGGTCCCTATTTTGAAATATCTATGAATTACATCCTTGTGGTTTGCAATTTATAATGCATTGGGTCCTTGAAACTAACTTCATCCAAAAGATTCTGTTAACTCAGTTAGTTTAGATGGGTATTTTAGTCATTTAATTTAGAGTAAAATACATTCCTGGTCCTGTGCTTTGCTGATATTTTGGATATGGTTCCTAAAATACGTTTATTACACTAGGAGTCCCTGTGGTATGCAAAATTGCATGCAGAAGGTCCCTCCGTCTAACCAAGTCTATTAGCACAGTTAACACAAGGGGTATTTTTGTCTTTTTCCTAATAAGAAAAAAACAAAAAACATTAATAAAGCAACCATACCCCCTACCCCGACTACAACCCCCCCTCCCCCTCCCCTAAAACACTTTCTTCTTCCTCACTGGGAAGCATCGAGCCCATCTCACTGTCGGCACAAAAATGGTGTGAACCCATCTTTTTCGTCTTTCTCTCTTCCTGATGCCCTAACTAATTCACACAAACTCACAATAAACCCAACTCATAACCCTACTACCATCGAGACCCATCTCACAGTCAGCCTTCGTTGCCTCCCTCGACACCTGTAACTTCTCTCTCTTTCTCTCTCTCTCTCTCTCTCACACACGCACACGTCCCACATACTTGTCTATAAACAACCACACATCGTTGTTTTCATGGTGGTAACCTCCCATATCCAACCCCACCATTAAACCCACCCTAAACCGGTAGCAATGGTCGGCGAACACCATAATATCCTCTTTGAAAACCTCCCTCACAGTAAACCCAACATACAATATCCTTTTTGAAAACCTCTGCTGATGGCCTGCGACAACCAAGTAAGCGTTGCAACATTTTCGGCGACCGAAGTGGTGGTTGTAATGGTGTCATTCGTGACACATGGTCACCTGAACAAGATCCTCCACCTCTCCCACCTCATCTTCGCCTACAACCTGCCACTCCACTTTGTTTGCACCACCAATCACCTCCTCTAAGCTCGCTCCCATCACCGTAGTTCCGCCGCCTCCACCAACATTCACTTCCACGAATTTCCAACCCCTCCCTTCACTTCTCCTCCTCCAGACGTTCCATCCCGTTTCCCACGCACCTACAATCCACCTTCGACTCCACCCTCCATCTCCGCCGCCTTGTCGCTAACCTCATCCATTCTCTCTCACACACAGTCAAGAGAATAAATTAATGGGTGATTCAATGGGTGATTCTTGAAATATTCAGTGGTGTTTTAATGGTGGTATCAGTGGTGGCTTAAGTTGGGTCAGTTGTTGGACATATTGAAGCAAAAATGAACTAATTTCCCATGTACCCATATCTTGAAATATTCAGTGCTGTTTGATATTAATTGTCGAAGAAGGAGAAGGTTGGAGTGAGAGGTTTCTTATATTAGTAGAAAAAATGTGGACGTCATATGAATTGGAGAAGGTGGAGTTTGGTGGGTTTGGGGAAGAAGAAAGTCTTTTGGGGTAGGGTGATTGGGGTGAGGGTTGTAGTGGGGGTGGGGTAAGGGTCTTTATTATTTATTAATTTTTTTTTAATTTCTTATTAGTAAAAAGACAAAAGTAGGTGTAGAAAGACAAAAATACCCCTTGAGTTGACTGTTTTAACAGACTTCATTAGATGGAGGGACCTTCTACGTGCGCTTTTGCATACCACAGGAACGCCTAGTGTAATAAACGCGTTTTAGGGACTATATCCAAAATATCAGCAAACCACAGGGACTAGGAATGTAATTTACTCTTTCATTTAATTTTTATTTTCTATCAAAACCAGGACCAAGAATGTAATTTAATCTATTTTTTTTAAAACCACAAGAACCAAAATTGAAGTTTACTCTTACTATATCTTCTTTCATCTGCTCCGGTAAGACACCCCACCTCTTTCCTTTCTTTGGTCATCTTCTCCGACCACTATATACTAGATCACATACCAAACATAACCGAACACAACAAATCAACCCAAAAATCGATACCCTAATAACTAAAACTGAAAATCAAAATCAAAGACCCACGCATTAAAATCAATATTAAGTTCAAACACAAACAAATCCATAATTCAAAAACATATTTCCACTAGTAGACAGAAGGATGAGAAGTCGCGTCGATTCTCCAAGAGAGAGAAGCACCCGCTCCTAATCATGATTAGAATAATAGAATATCATATCAAATCCATGAACCCGACGAGAACATTCATTTTTGAAGAACAAATTAGATCAAACACAACAAAATCAAATCCAAACTCATTTTTTGAAGACTAAATAAACTACAAAATCTATTAATGAACTCGATGAAATATGTGGCAATTGATGAACTTAATAGTATGATACTGAAAGGGGTTGAATGTAAGATTCCTCATAGTTGAGGGACCTAGTTTGTAAAAAGGACAAATCTTTAGATCTGGTGGTTGAACACAACGGATGACGGTCGAACTTTGAAGCATGCTAGGGGCGTGCTTTGGGTTGTTCAGTTGTGTTCTACTGAACAGGCCCCAAGTTATTGGGGCCCAAATCAATCTAAAAATATGTTACTGTATTTCTTACTTTCTTAAAGGCCCAGCCTAATCCACTGGATAAAACTCATTAGGCAAAACAAAAATCTTAGGCCATCTATCTATAATTCTTCATCTCCATCGATCAAACTACAATCCAACTCCTCGGTTCCTACAATTTTTCTTTACAATGGCAACATGGACTCTTCAATCCTGCATCACAACATTAATTACGTTTTTTATTTTCACGGTGACAACATCATCCAGGCTATACAACATCATGTTTAAAAATCATAAATCTGAAATCTGCAAGAGTGCAATCCATCCATTCACGATCCAATCTGCAATTCTCCACTCCTCTTCGATCTCTTCTTCTAGGTTGTGCAGTGTTCACTAGTTTAGACATCGAGATTAAGTTCACTAGTTCAAAGACATTTGACTTCAAATATGCTTATGTAAGTTTCTAAAAATTTGAAACCCAAACTTGGATATGTTTAAGTGATTATCTAAATTTGATTTTGTTTATTTTATAAAAACCTAATGATTTTAGTTGTTTCTCAATTTTAAGTGGTTTGTTGAATTTGCAATTTTGCAATAATCCCGATTTTGAGTAGGTTGTTGAATCAATGAATATGCAATAAGCCAAATAGCAAATAACCCTATTAGTGTTGTACAAATTTTGGCTTCAAGCGAAGGTTTTAGTCTTGTGGATTAGTTCGAGACTTTGAGTGCTTTGTTGAATTTGCAAAAAAAAATATACCTATTGTATGAATTCCATGCTTCTAGCAAAGATTTTTTAGTCTTTTAAAGTAGTTTTTTAACTCAAGTATTCATTGAAACTATCATAATGATGCTAGCTAGAAGAAATCTAAGAGAAACGTTATTTATTAACTGCAGTCATAACCAAAAGATGATAGATTGAACATGGAATCTGCTAAAACGCATACCCACTTTTAAAGTGATTTTTTTAACTCAAGAATCCATTGCAATTATCATAATACTGCAATTCTCTAACGTGGCTTTCACTATGGATTGTATGGTGTTTTTTAGAGTGGTTTGAGTGGTTTCTTGAATTTGCTCAAAACCCATACCCATTGTACTAATTTAAGTTTCAGCAAAGGGTTTTTAGTCCTTTAAAGTGGTATTTAAAGTGGTTTGTTGAATTTTCAAAAAAAAAACACCTACTATTCTATTGTATTTAGCAACAAAAAACTGACTTACACCTTAGATTTTCTTTTAAAATGTTGAAGATTGAATGTTGTTTCCCAATTTTTAGATTGTAAATTTTTTTCCTTATTTTAAAATGTTGTTTCCCAATTTTTATAGATTATTTCATTTATTAATTGTTCAGTCAATCTTTTTTAGTCTAAATACAGTGTAACAGGGCCTCCAAAAAGATTGGAATGTCCTTGAAGCATGCTATTAGCTCATTTAGTCGACTAATAAGCCAAATAAACTAAATATAAAGTCAACCATCCTAGCAACATAATGGTTCAAGAAAGCAGTTATATTATTGTGTTTTGAGAGAGAAAGTGAAGCTCAAAGTTCCTACTTATCGGAGGTAACTTACTAAACAGAACTCTAAGTTTATTTAAATAAATTGGAATGTACTGATAAGTGGCTAGAGTGGTAAATTAGGTCCATTGGGATGTTAGACCGGGTCTAATTGGATTTTAGACTCGTTACGTCTAAATGCTAGAATGACAGGTTGAGTTAGAATGGAGGTAGACTCGACCATCTAACGACTCAATTGGATCTCGTATAGGCTCGACTGGGCAGACAGATTTTTCATATCCTAACCAAAATTTATCGAATCCACAGAGAGGCTGACTGATCAAACTTGATCGGAGACAATCGAGTATTCTATAGACAAACTCTCTCAAATAGTGTATCAAATGAAATCTTGACTAAACCAGTCTTGCTCAACTGTGCTAGTCGAGATCGACTGTAACTGAATCAGTCTGACTCAACTGTTACATCTTCTTCATCAAATGACGTCGATTGTACTCGATTGAGTGGGTCCAACTAAATTGATGCATCTTCTTTATCAAATGACATGGATTTTTGATGAAAATTCTAATTTTAAATCTTTAAAAAAGGTTTTTAACAACTCAAACATTTATATTTTTCAATATTCCAAATTAAATATAATGAACTTATCTTTTCTTTAAGTTTTGTGTGCTTCAAAGACTACTTTTACCTTTCATAAGAATCTTATTGCTTGAAAATTTGATATCATCGTGGATGTATTAAGATAATAAATTAAAAGAAAACTAATTATCATATTTGAATGTTGAAAAAAAAATGTTGAATGTTGAATAGAATGAAAATGAAAATTTCTTGAAAGAAGGGAGATCATTAGGGTTTAAATGAGAAAGAAGGGTCGGCTCTCTTTAATTCTGCACATTTTTAAAACCCATTTAAGGGTATTTTAGTAATAAAATAATTTAAAGTTTTTTTTAGAGGGAATAATCCAGGCAATTTTATAAATGATAAAAACATATTACAAGCAAAAGGCAAGAGCCAAAAGGGAAAGCAATAAAGGTAGGTTATAACCCCATACCAAGCAACATGCAACCAATACAAGCATAAACTAGTGGAGCAAAACCAACTAAAACAGAAAATACACAAGTAAGCTCTCCAAAAACTTGCCAATAAAGCTCCATCCACCATCTTCCCTTACACGAACTATGTCTCATCATGGATCAACCTCTTTCTTCTAGTCTTCCAAGCCACACGAAGCATGACCACACTTTCAATCTCTTTAGCAAGTTGAGAAGCCGTACGAGAATTCGAAGTAAACATACGCCTATTTCGCTCTTGCCAAATAAACTAAACCGAAGACGACAAAGTCAACCGATTCACAAGCTTCCTCGATGCTCTCATATCATCTCCCATCGCAAGAAGAATATCACCCCAAGCATTCTGGAACCCAATCCACCCAATCTTCGATCGTTCTGCAGTCCACACCTCCAAAGAGAAGGGGCACCTAAAAAACAAGTGGTCATGCGAATCACTGTTAGGTATCATCAACCCCACACCAAAAGGTGTACAAATATTTATGAAATAAATACAATAAAATAGGATTCTTTTACAAATTGAAGTAGAAAACATAATACAATAACATAATAATAATAATCTTACTTGAAATCGAATATTCTTTGTTCCTATAAAATCGATTGAGGCCCGCGAAGAACGCAGTGTCCTAAGACAAAAATTCGCCCGGCGTATCGGCGTTGTCTAGAGGATACAACAATCGTATTCAAGTGTATAACTTGAATCTGTCGAATTATCTCATGTATGGTGATGATTTTACAGAGAGAGAAACCCAGAAATCTAATAAATTTTCGTTGGTTCCAATTTGAGAAAATATGTGCAGGTTTTATACGTTTTCCCACCAACCGAAATTAACTGTCAGGGAGTCCCGCGACTTCTGCCACGGGTGAACTCGCGTGATAACCCGCGAAAGTCTCTGTCCGTGGAAAACTCCAGTGCATTACGCGGTTAGTGCCGCGAGTTTGGACGAGCCGTAACCCGCGTAATCCTCTGTTGATAGAACATCACGCGTGTGACTTCGCGACTTAGGTCGCGCCGTGACCCGCGAAATTCTCTGTTCCCTGCATCATAATCTCCACCGTCAATCTATCTCGACCCCATCGAGACCCCAAGAGCCCCAAGGCCCAAGGCCCATCTTTGACATTTAATATGTATACTAACGTCAAGGAGAGACCTCTATCACACCACAATCCAATTCCAAGCAATTAAATGATTCATTGAATGCTCATTGGATTGGATTTATTAGGTGGTGTAAAATTATTCTTGGCTCCTATGTGGGACAAGGTTTCTCAATCTACACTAAGTTCCAACAATACCCCACATTTTCTATTCAAACCCAAATAATACCCCACATTTGAATAGAAAATAAGAAATATTATGGAACTTATGTTTCTATCACCAAGCTAGTTATAATATGCATCGAAAAAGGTGTCTTTTGGACTTGAACCTTTCCTAGTGAATACCTATCGGATCTACTTCGTGGATAGTGAACAAATGTCTTGAACTAGCCACTTTTTGTAGTAAATCGAGACAATAGGCATCACACATATTATAGCTATACATAATCAAATTCTTACCGTTGTGTTCATTTCGGTCGTGAACATATCCTTTCTTCATGAGAGTTTTAGAAGACGTAGCCATGTTCGTCCTCAAAGATGCGACCCCACATCAGTCTCACATAGGTAATGCCGATCAAGAGTAATCCGTAGTATTCCACTAGATAGCTATCAACATTATTAAGAATGGAACATTCAACCCTATATCATCAACGGAAAAATTACAAAGGAAAACATCATAGGAATAAGCGTACCTTTGTTTGGTTGTTGCTTGAGTTGACCCCGACTAGTTTGCCTATTGAACCTAGACCATGGGATCTCCAATTACGCTAGGTTAGGTTGCCGCCGAGGACACTCATTGTATTGGCTTTAAGCCCATTCCCCTCGATGTGAAGGAAACTTGCTCTCTACTTAAGCGTTTTGTCAAAGGATCGGCAATATTCTCCTTTGACTTCACGTAGTCAATGGAAATGGTTCCATTTTTCAGCAAGTCCTTTATTGTGTTGTGGCGTCTTCGGATGTGTCGTGACTTGCCATTGTAGATTTGATTCTTCGCTCTTGTGAGAGCGGCCATGCTATCACAATGGATACCAATTGCAGTCACTGGTTTAGGCCACAACGGAATACCCTCTAGGAAGTTTTTAAGCCATTCGGATTCTTCAGCGGCTTTGTCTAAAGCGACAAATTCTGCTTCCATAGTCGATCTGGTATTCACCGTTTGTTTTGAAGATTTCCAGGATATCGCAGCACCACCAAGTGTAAAGACATATCCACTTGTGGACTTACTCTCGGAATGGTTGGAAATCCAATTAGCATCACAATACCCTTCTAGAACGGGAGGGTATTTCGTATAGTGTAACCCATAACTCATTGTGTATTTCAAGTATCGGAGTACTCTTACTAGTGCATACCAATGGTCTTTTCCCGGGTTATGTGAGTACCGACTAAGTCGACTCATACTATACGCTATATCCGGTCGTGTACAGTTCATGATATACATCAAGCTTCCAAGAACTTGAGTATATTCCAACTGTGCCACACTATCTCCTAGATTCTTCTTTAAATGGCTTGAAGGATCAACTGGAGTCACAACCGGTTTGTCATCATAATGACCAAACTTTCGCAGCACCTTCTCAACATAGTGAGATTGAGTAAGGATGTAACCATTTTGATTTCTTTGAATCTTTATACCAATCTTTCATGTCAAATGCAGAGTGTAGCATCTTCTTGGTTTGGTTTATCACATTCAAGTTTGATCCCATGATGAGCATATCATCAACATATAAGCATATGATGACATAAGCCCTTTTGTATTGTTTCACATAAACACATTTATCGCATTCATTTATGTGAAAACCATTTGACAACATGGTGTTATCAAATTTCTCATGCCACTGCTTTGGCGCTTGCTTAAGTCCATATAGAGACTTAATTAACTTGCAGACTTTGTTCTCTTGACCTTTCACAACAAATCCTTCCGGTTGTTGCATGTATATTTCTTTTTCTAGTTCACCGTTTAGGAATGCGGTTTTTACATCCATTTGATGTATTTCCAGATTATGGATAGTCGCTATAGCAACCAACGTCCATATAGACGTTATCCGTGTAACCGGTGAATATGTATCGAAGAAGTCTTGACCTTCCTTTTGTCGATACCCTTTGGCTACTAGTCGAGCCTTGTATCTCTCTATAGTGCCATCAGGTCTCAACTTTCTTTTGAAGATCCATTTATGGCCAATGACTTTATGACCCGGAGGCAAATCAACCAATATCCATGTATTATTTTGCACAATGGAGTCGATTTCGCCTTGAATAGCCTCTTCCCAGTAAGGTGCCTCGGAAGATTCCATGGCAGACTTATAGGAGAGTGGTTCTCCTTCGATATTGAAGGCCATAAAGTCTGGTCCAAAGTCTTTGGCTACTCTTCCCCTTTTACTTCTCCTTGGATCCATTTCATCTTAAACCTTGGAGGATTCAGCAGCCCTTGATAGATCACTCTTGTTTAAATCAATATTAGAAAAAGTATCATCAATTGGGCGTTTTCCAGGATTAGAGGTATGACCCTCCTTCTCCTTATAAGGGAATATAGTCTCAAATAACTCTGCTTCAGCAGATTCCATGATTGTATTATTGCTTATGCCATCTACATTGGATTTGTAAACTAAGAACCTATATGCAGCACTATTTTGGGCTGGACCAAGATATACACAATCAATCGTTTTAGGTCCAAGTTTTGTCCTTTTGGGCAAAGGTACTTGAACCTTAGCAAGGCAACCCCACACTTTCATCCTTTTGTAGGATGGTATCCTACCTCTCCACAACTCATATGGAGTTTTATCACTTTTCTTGTGGGGAATCCTATTTAGGATCATATTTGCAGTAAGACACGCCTCGCCCCATAAATAATGAGGATCTCCGGACGTTATCAACATTGAATTCATCATATTCTTCAATGTTATATTCTTCCGTTCAGCCACTCCGTTTTGTTGAGGAGTGTATGGAGCGGTAGTTTGATGTATAATGCCATGAGTTGCACAAAATTCAGCAAATTCGTGAGATTCATACTCTCCTCCACGATCCGACCTTAGAATTTTGATTTTCTTGTCGAGTTGATTCTCGACTTCGGCCTTATAAGTTTTAAACATATTTAAGGCATCATCCTTTGTAGGGATTAGATATACATGGCAATATTTACTTCAATCATCAATGAAGGTAATATAATAATTCTTACCTCCTCGTGAGGGTGTTGCCTTAAAATCGCATAAATCAGTATGGATTAACCCAAGAACCTCATTTGATTTTTCAACTGATTTGTGTGAATGATTTGTGTATTTAGCTTCTACACATACCTCACACTTAGGTAATTTATCAATTGAACACCTTGGTAACATGTCAAGTTTAATCATTCTTTGTAATGATCTAAAGTTGACATGTCCCAATCTCGAATGCCAAAGATAAGAAGGATCAACCATATACACTGAAGTAGCAGTGCTAGTGTCTGCCTTATTATTATTTACAACGGCGGCATCAATGTCAGTTACAATACTTAACTTAAAAAGGCCCTCATCGAGGTAGCCTTTACCCACATACACACCACCCTTGGTGATGACAAATTTGTTTGATTCAAATACAACTTTGAACCCTTTCTTTATCAGAATAGGGCCAGAAATCAAATTCTTAGTTAACGAGGGTACATGTAACACATCCATCAGCATCAGATCCTTCCCGGAAGTCATCTTCAATATGACCTTCCCTTTACCTTCGATCTTGGCAGTCGAAGCATTTCCCATGAACATTGGTTCTCCATCATCCACCTTTTGATAACTTGCAAACAGGCTCCTTGAATTGCAAATGTGTTGAGTAGCACCGGTGTCGACCCACCAATCTACAACATTTGAGATCATGTGAGTCTCAATCACACCAACAAATTGGTTAGGAGATTGGATGAGATGTGCATGACTTGTAGATGCACCACCACCACCGTTTCCCCCGGCACCACCGTGGTCTCTTTTGTGTCGACAATCCTTTGCTTTATGTCCCGGCTTGCCACAAACCCAACAACACGACATCATTTTGAAAGGTTTTTTCTGTGGGGCTAAGGGACCCTTTCCAGAGTTGAAGGGCCTCTTAGTTTCACTTGCCTTTCCTTTGAATTTTTGAAATTTGGATTTTGATGTGCCAGATTCGATCATATTGGCATGTGGCTCACTGGTGCTTGCATCGGTTTTCTCATTCAACTTGTTGTCTTCTTCCACTCTTATTTTGAGTAGGAGTTGCTCGAAGGTGATCTCCTCCGTCAAATGCTTCAAGTACAACTTGAAGTTCTTCCACGAAGGAGGCAACTTCTCTATTATTAAACCAACAACAAAGTTGATGTTCAAGCCCATGCCTTCAACATCAAGCTCATGGATTAGCACCTGCAATTCCTCAACCTGTTTCAACACAGATTTGTTATCATTCATCCGGTAATTCAGAAACTTCCCTACTGCAAACCTCTTGGAGCATGCGACTTCGGTCTTATATTTTGCATCCAAGGAATCCCATATCTCACGTGTTGTTTTGAACGTGGAATATATGTCATACAGGGAGTCGTCGAGAGCATTTAGAATATAGTTTCTGCAACTATATTCGTTTGATCTCCATATCTCGATCGCTTTCTGATGGGCAGCGACTTGGATTTGCGTAGGGGCATTTCCATCTTGCCCCATCGGAGGTTCGTTTGGTGGCTGATCTTCCGTGAGAACATTAGAAACACGAAGTGTGGTCAAATAGAACAACATCTTCTGTTGCCATCTCCGGAAATCCGAACCCTTGAATTTCTCGGGTTTCTCCACATGATTTTTCATCAATTGAGATTGATCCATCTCTCCTAACAAAAGAATTTTTGTCTTAGATTGTTAGGTATCATCAACCCCACACCAAAAGGTGTACAAATATTTATGAAATAAATACAATAAAATAGGATTCTTTTACAAATTGAAGTAGAAAACATAATACAATAACATAATAATAATAATCTTACTTGAAATCGAATATTCTTTGTTCCTATAAAATCGATTGAGGCCCGCGAAGAACGCAGTGTCCTAAGACATAAATTCGCCCGGCGTATCGGCGTTGTCTAGAGGATACAACAATCGTATTCAAGTGTATAACTTGAATCTGTCGAATTATCTCATGTATGGTGATGATTTTACAGATAGAGAAACCCAGAAATCTAATAAATTTTCGTTGGTTCCAATTTGAGAAAATATGTGCAGGTTTTATACGTTTTCCCACCAACCGAAATTAACTGTCAGGGAGTCCCGCGACTTCTGCCGCGGGTGAACTCGCGTGATAACCCGCGAAAGTCTCTGTCCGTGGAAAACTCCAGTGCATTACGCGGTTAGTGCCGCGAGTTTGGCCGAGCCGTAACCCGCGTAATCCTCTGTTGATAGAACATCACGCGTGTGACTTTGCGACTTAGGTCGTGCCGTGACCCGCGAAATTCACTGTTCCCTGCATCATAATCTCCACCATCAATCTATCTCGACCCCATCGAGACCCCAAGAGCCCCAAGGCCCATCTTTGACATTTAATATGTATACTAATGTCAAGGAGAGACCTTTATCACACCACAATCCAATTCCAAGGAATTAAATGATTCATTGAATGCTCATTGGATTGGATTTATTAGGTGGTGTAAAATTATTCTTGGCTCCTATGTGGGACAAGGTTTCTCAATCTACACTAAGTTCCAACAATCACTACATTGTAAGCATAAAGAGCACTTCATATCCAGTGGGTCCTCTTTCCAAAGGCTTATATGATCCTGAGTAGGGTGGCAATGCATACAAGCAATCCATAAACAAAACACATGTTTTGGTATATGGCCCTTAAGCCATACCAACCCGTGCCATGGAACGACCTCACGATGACCATCAAGGGATGCATAAGCCATGGGAACCGAGAACTCAACCGGCTCATTATGTAAGTTTTCCAGCATAATTTGTCCCTTGATCCTTCAATCAAAGGTGGTAACGTAATAGAGTTTAGAGGAGCGTACCTTTGTTTCCAATCAAGCGGCCATGCACCATTTGCGAGATGCATGAAATCCCGAACTGTACGTAGACACAACCGAGAGTCCCACCGATCTAGCAACTTAATACGATATGATGGCGGATAAGCAACCACACGATAACCACATGTCCTCCCATGCATTAATATCTTTTCCATCACCAACTTGAACTAAAAAGAACCTCCAAAAATAGGACCGTAAGTCCATTAGTCTAGTTAACACCCACGAACACCTTTTATTTCTCTGAGCAAGCCAAAAATTTAAATCACGAAAACCATGTACATATACCCACCTCACCCAAAAAGACTCACGTTTACGCTATAAGTCCCAAGCATGCCTCGCCAAAATAACCCTATTCCATATAGCCAAGCGTTTAAACCTAAGACCACCATTCCGTTGAGGCCGACAAACCACATCCCACGCAACGCGGCATCGGCCATCAGAGGAATCACCTTGGGTTCAAAGAAAATTACGAAAAGCAGCTTCCAATTCATGAATTACCTCCGAAGGAATAATAAAAATGGCCATCAGTAAAGTTGCAAGGATTGAAGAACTGACGTAATTAATTGTTTCCTCCTACAAAACGATAGGAACTTAGCTTTCCAATTTTGAATCTGTGCTTTAACTTTGCTCACCAACACTCCAAAATCTGCAGCTCTTAATCGTTTAGGGGATAAAGGAACCCCTATATATCGAATTGGAAACGTTCCCATTCTAAACAGTAAACATTCTAAGATCGCCGCTTGAGTGTCATTCGAGACATTACCAAAAAAACACCTCGCTCTTCTGCAAACTCGGAGAAATAAAACCTTATTAAGGGTATTATAGGAATAACACATTTATAAGTTATTGAATTAATTTTAAATTTTAAAGGGTTATGGAGCTAATTAAAACCTCATTTAAAGTTAATAAGCTAATTAGCCCATATGGACACTATTTTTTCGAAGAGGCCATTTACTAAACCGGGTCACTTTACCTTATCTGATGAACATGACAAAAATTGATAATCTTACTCGGTAATAATGATGACAAAGACCGGGAGTCTTACCCGGTAAGTGAGAGTGATGGCTCTTACCTACTAAGTGTTTATCGAATAAAAGTGTTGCATAGAATGTCATTTTAGGCTATGTTTGACAAACTCACTAATGGCCGATAAGCTAGCTGATGTTTGACAAAAACTAGTTTATAAGCACGTAAAATGACCAAAAAAGACATCATGAAAAAATTGTCTATTACAAATATTTCATAATATTATTCCAATAAGTTTCTAATAATATAATTTGTTAATTACTTTAAACAAGATAGTAAAGAAAAATTAAATAATATAATATAATATGTTAATTTAAAGAATTTAAAATTGATATATATACTATAAAATTTGAATTTGTTAAAGGAAATTTTAGAAAATATCTACATTAAAATCTACAATTGTAAATAACCATTACATATCATTTGATATTACATATTATGGTTAAGGTCTTGGGGATGTGATGAAATATCTCATCTGTCCAGGGTTTGAATTTAGGCGTACACAACAATTGTGGTCACTAAGGTTTAAAAAAGGATGATGTCTCACAGTCATAATTTGTCAAGGGATTAGTCTATGCATAGTCTATGTTACTCTTCCAAAAAATAAAAATAAATAAATAAAATAAAATAAAATTGGTCGTATCCTATTTAATTAATATTTTTTTTCAAAAATATAACTAATAATTAAATCAAATAGTTTATTAAAATTATTTAGCATATTTTAATTATCTATGAAATAAAATAAGTATAAGAGTAAATTATATGTTTGGTCCCTGTGGTTGTCAATCTGTTTCACTTTCAGTCCTTCTTGACTAACTTTTATTAAGAAAGAAGTAAACTACAAAGTTAGTGCTTGTGGTTTGTCAAACTAAACACTTTTTGCCCTTGTAGTTTTGAAATATAAGATAACCATCATGGTTTGCAAAAAAGTATTCAAATTTGGTTCATCCCTGTAACGACCGTTAAAAAAACCCATTAAATGGACATTTTAATATTACATAATATATATGTATAATCACAAACAATATTTTCTATATGTACTCAATTCGTCCCAAAATAAGTGTCCATAATTGAAATGACACACAATTTTAGACATGTATAATTATTACACTTTCTTGTTTACCAAGTGACATCTTTACCCTTATTTAATTTTTCCTTCTTCACAACTCTTAAATATTTGTCCATTGATTAAGGGTAAATTTGAGAATTTAATTATTTATTTTTGAAAGTTGACACTTATATTAGGACAAACATAAATAAAAATGTGGAAACTTATTTTATGACAGATGGAATACTATTTATTAAATACTAATGCTTTAAATAAGACATTTATAAATTTATCAATTTTTATTAACAACTATATCTATTATGATACACACTTTTTTTTATTTTGTTTTTATTAAATAGCAGTTTTTAAAAGAAATTGAATTGCAAACAAAAAAGTTGTTTCGTTTCTAGTTTGATTTGATTTAGGAAATATATTATACCTTTTGTGAACAAAAATCAGAATGTATTATAGATTTTTAATCAAAATTTTTTTCAAAAAAATAACATTAACTTTTTTTCTTTTTGAAACGTTTTACATACAAACGAAATTAGAGATTTTAAAAGCAGGTTCTCAAAGGAAGAATTCGAACAAAATATATTTCATTGTTGATGTAATATCTACAATATAATAATATTAATATATACATATAAAAATGAAAACTTACTAATAAAACCTATTAAAAATTAGGGAATTTAATTAAAATACCTAAATATAAAAAATCAGTACCCAAAATACCCAAAATCTTGAAGTTTTTGCCAAAATACCCAACAACCCCGTGTTTTTGGGCCGTGTAAATGGGAAAACGCGGGGTTGCGATTTTGGTCCGCGTATTCAACGAAACACGAAGTATTTGCACGGGGTTTTGTGATTTTGGTCCGCGTATTCAACGAAACACGGGGAAAGCACCGCGTTTTTGTGATTTTGGTCCGCGTATGGTGACAAAGCACGGGGTTACCCTGCGTTTTAATGATGTAACGCAAGGTTGGGGGTTGTGTTTATAACCCCAGGTTGGGTTTCTTAGATCAAAGGTGAGATTGCATTTTGAAGTAGGTTAAATGTGTCTCCATCCCTTATAAATTGAGGTCCCCCATTTTGAAACCCCACCAACATCATTCTCAAATTTATCTCTTTCACTCTCCCAAATATATCGTGTTTTCCACACGCTCAGATCTCGACTCGGTTCGTTAGCGTTTTTAGAAGTCGGATATGTCTCTGTCACTTTGTACGGTAAGTTTCTCTTAACCCGGTTTTAATTTTATATTTTAGTGATTATGTGTTAATTTTAGAGTGTTGCGTTTATGTTGATAATATGTTAGAGATTGCGTTAATTGTAGAGAGTGCGTTTTTTTTTTTGAGATTGTAGAGATTGCGTTGATTTTGGAGATTGCGTTAATTTTAGAGATTGTGTTTTTTTTTAAATATTGTAGAGATTGCGTTGATTTTGGAGATTGCGTTAATTTTAGATATTGTGTTTTTTTAAATATTGTAGAAATTGCGTTCATTTTAGAGTTTGCGTTAATTTTAGAGATTACGTTTTTATTTAGAAAAATATTGTAGAGATTGCGTTCATGTTAGAGATTGCGTTAATTTTAGAGATTGCGTTTTTTTAAAGTAATGTAGAGATTGCGTTAATTTTAGAAATTGCGTTTTATTTAGAAAAATATTGTAGAGATTGCGTTCATGTTATTGATTGCGTTAATTGTAGATATTGCGTTTTATTTAGAGTTTGCATTTACATTGATAATAAGATTTACTATGAGGCCCCTTAATTTATTTTAGGCCCCTTAAATTTTAGAGAATACAAATGTGTTCCCTTAACTTTGCTAAACCACAACTTAGGCCCCTTAAGTTTGCTAAATTATAACTTAGACCCCTTAAATTTGCTAAACTACAAATGAGAACTTTTAAATTTACCAAATTACAAAATGTACACCCTTAACATTGAAAAAACCCGAAATAATAAATATAAGCATAAGCCTTTTAATCGCAACATATCGATTTGGATTTTGTCAAACGAGTGTAAATAGCCCTAAGGTTTGTAGGGATTTAAGAAATCCACGTGATTCCCCTACTACCTGAAGTCCAATAGATTGAGTGGTTTCTTTTTTCTTAAATGAAGCAATAGACGAAATCAACAAAATGTACACTCTTAACATTGCCAAAAAACCCAAATAATAAATATAACCATAAGTCGTTGTCTTTTATTCCTTAGTTATAAGTTAGGTGCATTGACAACATCTCTGCATTACTATGTAGGATGATTTTGATTACACTGATCTGTCGTTCAAATGTCGCCTTGCCTTCGTCCAAGAAATTAAGGATGCTTTTGCAGCGTGTCCATCTGAACGGGCACAAAATTTACACCAAATTTTTGGCTGCACATCTTTCGGGCCATGGCTCGAACTTACCAATATTGGGCAGGACTCCATCCTAGTCTACATGTTTTTACAGTTGGAGGTCGAGGTTGCGAGTGTAGAACCGGAGGAAATGTATTTCAACGTGTGTGGGAATCTCATGCACTTTGGTCGTCGTGAGTTTTGTATTGTAATAGGACTCCTTTTCGGACCAACACCCTCCCTTCCTACCTTAACAGATGAGTCCTTCGTCAATTGGGTTTGGCCCGGCCTTGCACCAGGTCTTTTAACGTTGAAAACCGTCGTCCAGACGATGAGAAATGGCCTGCAGGCGATATCCGATGAGGATGTTGTGTGTGTTTGCTTGGTAGTGATGGCGGATGTGATGTTCATGGGTCGTGATCTAAGGCTGGTGGTTTCCTCTACTGTCCTTAGCACCATCGATGACTTCGAGAGGTTTAACAACTATCCGTGGGGTAGCTACATCTGGAGACACTCATACAAAGGACTCCACTGTGCCATCGCCAGACGCAAACAGAAGAACCAAAACAACAACAAGATGGCGTTAAATGGGTTTGCACATGCTCTAAAGGTTAGATAAGTAGTATAACATAAATATTAATTCATCTCTATTTTGGCTACGGTTTAACGTACTTGTTTATGTTGTGTAATTCTAGGTATGGATCGTGGAGATGTTTCCTATCTGCCTTCAAAATTTCACTAAGCGCTCCGACAGGTTGATTAGGGGAACCAGTTGGGACCGAGATGTTGTCCCGAATAAGTTTGCATGCATTGGGATCTTCAACTCAGTTTTGAACATACGCCCTCTTACTATATTTTTAATTCTAGTAATTAAAAAAATAATTGTGATTTATATGTCTTATAATTTTATTAGGTTAGGCATGGGCCACTCGCGGAACTGAGGCCTACTCATGTTGAGCAGCAGTCGAGTTGGTTTCAATGGAGCGTCACCTTTTTTGAAAGTTCGGCAGGCAGGTGACCGACAAAGAGGTCCCGACGTAGAGATCCTAATCACGATGACAATGATGACGATGATGATGAAGATGACGATGATGATGGCGCAAGATATCAGGCTCCCCCTAGCTCGAGATATCATGCTCCCCCTAGCTCCTCCCATAATGGGGTGCCTAGTCTAGACCCATACCAACACAAGTGGGAGTACATGGACTCCATGGACAGACGCATAAGATAGCTCGAAGCCCTCACCGTACACCTTCGCCACACTCACGTTAGTGTTTAACTTAATTTGGGGATATTATGTCCCATACTTGTATATTGGTTTGTGTATTGATATCATGTTCCATACTTGTATTAGGTGTCGACGAGCATGGCGCCCACTTACATGTTGCCTGGGTACATGTATGGGTACACGCATGTGGCATCTGCGACCCCATCATTCCAGTAAAGTGTAAGTTACGACGAGTGCTCATTGTAGTTCTAGTTTCGTTATTACGTTTGAAAAATCTTAATAAGAGTGTTCATTATAATCTATGTCACCAGTTTGGGATGGCAAGTATGACACCCACCTACACGTCGCCTAGGTACACGCAGGTGGCAGCGGGAGGATTTGCCCCTTTTTCGACCCTATCATCCCAGCAAAATGTAAGTGACGACGAGTGCTCATTATTGTTCTATTTTTGTTATTACGTTTGAAAATTCTTATTAAGAGTGCTCATTATAATCTATGTCACGAGTTTGGGATGACAAGTATGACGCCAACCTACACGTCGCCAGGGTACAAACAGGCGGTAGCGGGAGGATTTGCCCCTTTTTCGACCCCATCATCCCAGCAAAATGTAAGTGACGACGAGTGCTCATTATTGTTCTATTTTTGTTATTACGTTTGAAAATTCTTATAAAGACCTACGTCACCAGTTTGGGATGCCGGAGGCAGACTGTTACATACCCCAATTGATGGAGACGGGGCTATCCCTCGTTAGCGATTTGGTGGAAGATTTTTTGGGAACTTCCATCCCGTATTCGATGGGGTCGACGTCGAGGGTTGACACCACCCAGTAGCAGCTGAGAACTCCGATGGGTGATGATATCATCAGAGACCACTTCGAGGAAGATGACAATCCCATAAATGCGGCGGAGCGGGTAGCACTTGAGAGGGCGAGATAGGTCGTTAATGCGGGGCCAACCTTTTGTTCCCCATATATCCAACAACCTTCGACCACACCAGTCCCTCCGAAAAAAACTAATGCAAGGGTGAAGGCAAAGGGCAAGGGAAAGGTTGGGGGAAACACTACGATTACTTTAGTGGGGTAATCGATGTTTCTTACGGCGACACATATCATAGACAAATGTCTCAATAATCAGCTACCCCACCTATTTTGTCCATTTTATGGTGACCTTCAAATGGATGTCGTTTTTTCATGAAATTGCTGGGTGTAGGTTGTAGTAGGGATTTTTAGGATCTGGTTAGTATTTAAATATAGTCATATAAACAACTACATTTCTAATTACAGGTCTAACAATCTCTGTTTTGTGTATATCACATCGACGCTTGGGTCAGAATGATCCAAGAATCCCACTCTACACAAGCGAGATGGGCGGTGATGGACAACAACTTTTTTGAGTGGCTTATCCTGCCGGGCCAAGGATACAGGTATGTATACGAAACGTGCAATGGAATGGGACATAAAAACAATCAAGATTGGAAGGACCTCAAGAGGGTATGGAAATTGATTTACATAACTTTTGTTTAACTTTTTTGTTACTAACTATTTGTGTGTTATTGTAAAATCTCAGGTATACATCCCCATAGGCATTGTAGACAAACATTGGGTGCTTGGGGTTCTGTACTTCAATGAAATGAAGATCGTCATATTTGACAGTTTACTAGCAAAAAGGTACACCTTGCCCTTGGAAGACTGCCTTCGGAACTTCAAAACAGAATTGTCGATGTTGTTAAAGAAGATCCACGACACGCAGGCTCGTATCAAAGCCAACAAGAAAGTGGAGGTTACCTATAAAACTGATGCACCACAACAGGCGGGGGCCCTTAGGGATTGCGGTGTGTGGGTGTGTCATAACATATCCATGTTTATTGAAGAATTGCACCCAATAGTTGCACCAGATGAAACTGAATATGTGGTCAGGGAATGACGGGATTACATGGTGGAGACCATATACTCGTTGGCTGTCCAGATAAACGATTATGTTGTTTTCTATTTTTTATTATATAGTCCGTAGAGTTATTTTTTTTATCTACCCATACTCCTAAACGAGGTTCACGATATATGTAATAAAACTTGTTTGAGTAAAAGGCCTGTAAAAGGCCTTACAGATTCCCATCGTCTTGTTCACTTTGTACCGGTTGTTTTTTAACTCTATCAATTTATAATTTTGTAGTAGTATAAAAATATAAACGCATCAAACCACATAATACAGTAGACGATTTTATTCATGAAACAAAAGCATAGAAAGTACAAGTACAAAACGACAACACATAAACTCCGGGTACAAACTACCAACATAGGAAACTCCAAACACGAAACCAAAAACACAAGCACCACCTAAGGATAAAGTGTTTTACATTGGTCAATCCAATTTTGTTTCTGGGTAACCAGCGCTTGTAGTACTGCGAACTCTTGCATAATCTTTTTGACTTGATCGTTGTTGTAGCGAATACGGTCTTCTTTCTCTTTTATCTCCCTCTTCAACCTTCTTACCTCCTCCTTGTCCGCGTCGATCCTTCTCAAGTGTACGTCGTCCTTGGCCATCATTTCCTTCCATTCTTCAGTGAGTTTTCGATCTCCGCTTCACTTTTCTCTATCACTTTTTTCAGTCTCGAATGCATTATTTGTGAAGATGGTGGGTTTGAAGATGATGCATTTCCAGCCATGTGTTTGGTGAAAGAGGAGACTTATGATATCAAAATGATGTATGGATGTTGTGAATTTTACAGTTGATATAACATGGGTATTTATAACCATAAAGAGCAATTGGCTCAACAAAAAATGAATCATTTCAGGTTTTGCAGAAGAATCGTTTCAGTCTTTGCAGGGGAATCGTTTCAGGCTTTGTAGGAGAATCGTTTCAGGCCACGCAAAAGCATCGTTTTAGGCCTTGCAGAAGAATCGTTTCAGGCTATGTAGGGGAATCGTTTGACCATGTGCACAAAAACAATCACGAACCTATCTTCGCATGGACTATAAATAGATTCTTTGGTGAAGTAGTAATTCACATCTATTTATCTATCCTTTCTATCCTTTACGTCATTTACAAACATTCTCTACAGTTTCATAACTTAATGGTTGGAGGTTCACGCTCTAGGGGGAAAAGGTCAGCGAATGAGGCTGGCACTTCACGCTCCGCCTACATCGAACAACTAAATGATGGAGCTACAAGGGTTGACTAGGGAGTACCAGACACAACAGCGGAATGGGCGCAGTTTGGGATGACTGCTTACGATGCACCAATTACGCCTCAGGAGTGGGAGCAGTTTGACAATGCACGAGAGGCATACTACACTGCTTATGGGGGATAATCCCCACCTAGGTATCAATCTAACCAGGGACTGAGTCTACCAATGTCTCAAGTACTGCCTGTGTGTGTCATAAATCTAGATTCCTATTGCAATTACAAAACACAAACAAGATGATTATCAAATTACCTATTTGATTTACTTCACAATTTCAAATTAATACAACTTTCTCTCACTAGAACTCCTCTTTCTCTCTCTACAATTCTCTCTTTGGATCGTATACTTCTCTGGACAACTTCTCTCTTTGGATACGATCTCAGATTCTCAAATTACAACTACTTAAAAACAGAAAATACAAGGTATTTATACCTACAAGAATTACAAAGAATACTTTGACTTTAATGAGAGTTGACTTTCTCAGCTTTGACTTCTTGAACTTTGACCTTCAGTCTTCTTGATCTTGTATCCAACAAATTTATGCTCTAACAATCTCCCCCTTTGGATTCAAGATCATCTTCAAAAAGATTTAGCAAATCAATCTCCATATTTAGTTCAATCTATACATTATAATCTCCCCTTTCTTTGACGGTATTCTTTCCAAAACTGTCTTCAAATGAATAACAATCTCCCCAAAACTTTCAGAAAATACTTTCAGACTTTAGAAAGAAATTATCTTCAGATTCAGCTCGGATTGCTTTAGCAAAATAATCTTCAAAGAAAACTTCCTCAAAATCAACACATCTTTAGAAATTCTTTAATCTTCTTCAAATCTTTACTTTGAATCTTCAGACTTGGACATTTTTGTAAATCATCTCTCAAAACTCCAAAACTTTAACATTTCTTGATACCATCTCCCCGTTTTTTGATGATTTGAGAATCAGTATCATCAAAACTTTCACCAAGAAATGTCATTGACCATTCTGATCTATCCAAGAGCCTCTGATTCTGTGATCCATAACGATGTATTCATCTAGATCTTTTCATATCCAGACAAATTAAGAAATGTAACACCTGAATCAACAAATGAATCAGTTAATATGCCTGTCAGTAACACGAAGTCACTGTGTGTAACGAATACACATTGGAAAGGAGCTTTTATGATGTTCACTCCCCCAGGGCTTCCATTCAATCATCGAAACATCACAAAGGAAATTTCTATGAATGTTATGACAAGAAAACAAATTCCTTGTGTGTTCGTGCAAGTGATAGAAAGAATTAAGTCATCAAGTGCTTCTAAAGGCTCAAAATTGTGTAAACCACTGAGACAACAGTAGACAAACACAGACTCAATGTGTATGATTGAAGTGCGAAGGTGGGGCAGACTTCCTTCTTTTTCAATATCCAGATTTTCCAAATGAAAATCAGATAGATTATGTGTTGTATCCCTAGAAAAATATGAAACATTTTCTTTTTAAGAAGAAAATGAGTGTCTAGTGGGGTTATAATCAAGAGTTGGCATGAGCTATTTGCCTGTTTCAATAATGTTCACGAAAGAATTATGAATCATTAGTAATGTGGTTGCCCGACTCAGAAGGTAGTTGGTGCAGAGTTTGATATTATTTTACTTTGATCTCACACCCTCTTTCTTTTAATCATGTAAGCTCACATCTAACCAAACTCTCTTTTCCATTTTACCTCAACGCACAACCCACACTCATTTCTTTTCGACTCCTCATACTCAATCTCTAAGGGGTAACTTCTTGGGTAGGAGACACTGGTAATCGTGAATCCATAGAAGTTCATTTAAGTCCTAGCACAAAGAACCCATGTAATCATATAAGGCATAATGTTGCTCAATATGGTTTAACTCGAAACAGTTAAAGCTCAAATACAAGTCAGATATGTGTATGCTCAAAATATAATCATGAAGATATGAGCATTTTAAACATTGAAGTATTTTCAAACAAGTATATTGAATGAATGAACATGAATGCAAAAGACTTGTTTGAAAATCTGACATTGTATGAAAATGATCATAAATGAATGATATAACAATCAAAACTTATGGTCAAGAATAATGGATATTGTCTATATGAACCAAAATATAGACATTCTTGAAATGTACGTTTCGAAATGAAATTACGCTCAAAATTCTTTGAAATACAAGCGGGGTGTCTTACCATCGAAAAATATGTTTCAAAATTTGAGACATGGTAAGAACTTTTTGAACAATAAGTCAAATCGGTGTGTGTGTATACTTGAAAGTATATAGAAAAGAAGATACACAAGTAATTATCTTTGGAAACACATGGTTTGTTTATCAAGTAAGCACAATAAAAATGAAAACATTTAAAATCACACTTTGTTATCCCAGTTTAATCTAGTTGATGATTAAACACACAAACACAATATAGATCAAGAGATATAAAGATCAGAATAACATACCAACCCCTTGAATAAACAATTAAACCTTGTGTGTTCTTGATACCCTTGAATACAGAGAAAACAGCTACCTCACTATATGATTATAATTATGAATATGAGGATTAACCTAAAACTAAACTAATCAAAACATTAAATACCCAGGCCTAATGCCTAATGGGCTTTGCTAAATGCTAAGCGGGCTTCAGGCCCAATAACTAATAACTATTAGCTTATTACACAATAAACCCTCTAACTTTAACTATCAAACAAATACAGTTTAGACCCTTTAATCTTGAATACAATTATTTGATCCAACAATCTCCCCCTTTGGATTCAAGATTAAAAAAATTTGACAATAATCTTCAGGTCTTCACTTTTCTTCTCTTTTCTTCAGATATGACGTTGATAGCTTCAAAACTTCAAAACTTCAAAACTTGATATCTTTGAAACCTTCAGGCAACAATTCTTCTTGTATCCTTCCTTGTAGATTATTCTCCGATTTTTTGATGAGTGGTGAGAATTATCATCATCAAAACTTGTCAAAAACAGTCTTCCCCTTTGAGTATGATCACCAGTAAGCACTGTCTTCAAGCAACGGGCCCTGTGTGAAATAAGAGAAGTATCTCCAAATGGAGAAAGTGATTATTTCAATCTTTTTAGATTAAAATAGAAAGTAGTAACCATTCGAATCTTTCCAAATTCAAACAGTTAATAGGTGTAACCCTGAATCAACAAATGACTCAGTTAGAATGCCTGTCAGTAACAAAAAGTTACTGAGTAACACAAAGTTATTATATAAGAAGCTGGTTTTGATGTTGGCTCCCCAGATCTTCCATTCAATCATCGAATAACACATGGTTATCTATGAACGTTCTGATAGAAAACAAATTTCTATGTGCTTGTGCATGTGTATGAAAGAATTAAGCATAGATGATTGCTTTTCAAATTAGGCTCAAAGTATGTAAACTTGTTGAGACAACAACAAATTATACAAAGATTCAATGTGCATGAGAAAGGGTCCGAAGGTGGGGAAACTTTCCATCTTTTTCAATATTAGTATCTTCCAAATGAAGAACCAATAGCATATGTGTCGCTTCCCCAGAAAATGTGAAACATTCTCTTTTTGAGAAAAGAATGAGTAGTTGGTGGGGTTGTATGCAAGAGATGGCATGGGCTAGTTGCCTATTTCAATGATGGTCACCAAAGAATGTGAACCAATCAGATAATGTGGTTGCCCGGCTCAGAAAGTGGTTTGGTGCAGAGTCTAATATTCTTTTACTCTGTTCTCTCACCATCTTTCTTTTAATGCTCACTTCTAACCAATCTCTCTTTTCCATTATACCTCTTCACACACCATCACTCAATTCTTTTGACCCCTCTCCCCTCAATCACTCAGGGAATACTTCCTGGGTAGGAAACACTGGTTATCGTGAATCCATGGAAGTTCTGTTAAGTTCTCACACTGAATCCCATGTAATTTCCTAAAAGAACATGTTGTTCAACAGTCATTTGGACATGAAAGCACAAAGGAATACAGTTACATGAAGAATAAAAATTTCGGAGAAGTCAAAACAGTTGTGTTTGACGATGCAATTCTCCCCCTCAAACAAAAAGAGTTTGACAATTAAGCTCTAAGAAGTTTTTCTATTAAGCTCTTTTGATATTTAAGCTCCCCCTCAACTGAAGATTTTTTTTTCAACACATAAAGCAGAAAAAGAAAGCACTGAAGTGAGGGTTCTAATCAGAAGTAATTAGAAGCCATAGTCACTTAAACAAACCTGCACATAAACAAAAGTTATGGTAATAACTTGTGAAAATGATTCCTCTCTCGTTAGCAACAGTTGAAAAAATGAACACAAAATTAAAACTTAGAATACTCCCCCCTAGAATCATGAATAAGGTCTAAGACATGTTCAACATACCAAGTTTGCTGATTAGAAATTGGAACCTCTTTTCATCCAACGTCTTGGTGAAAAGATCAGCTAACTGGAAGTCAGTTTGAACAAAATGCATTTCAATGTCACCTTTTTCTACATGATCCTTGATGAAATGATAGCGTACGTCTATATGCTTGGTCTTCGAATGCTGTACCGGGTTAGTAGTTATGGCGATTGCCTCTTGGAATCACAATAAATAGGAACACGGTTGTAGTTGTTTCCAAAGTCCCTTAACTGTGTCTTCATCCAGAGGACTTGAGAACAGCAGCTAGCAGCAGCTACATATTCAGCCTCGGCAGTGGATGTTGAAACACAGTTTTGCTTCTTTGAAGTCCAACTTACAAGTTTGTCACCTATGAATTGACATGATCCAGAGGTGCTTTTTCGGTCTAGCTTACATCCTGCATGATCGGCATCTGTAAAGGCGGTTAGATCAAAACGAGAATCATATGGATACCAAAGGCCTAGATTAGGATAACCTTTGAGATATCTAAGGATTCGCTTAACAGCAGTTAAGTGCGACTCTTTAGGATTAGACTGATATCTCACACAAAAGCATGTGGCAAACATTATATCTGGACGACTTGCAGTCAGATAAAGTAAAGAACCAATCATGCTACGATACACCTTTTGATCAACAGGTTTCCCGGAGGGATCTGCATCTAGGAGTGTACCAGTAGCCATTGGTGTTTTCATGACTGTTAAGACAGAGTCTCATTGGATTCAAGATCATCCAAACTGAAGATCGCAATCTGAAGCTAAAGCCGGAATGTCGACTCTCGATATAAAAGTCTATGTCTATTTGTAATAAATGTCAATGTAATTGTATTAGTTTACTTAGATTTAATATCTAAGTTATAACATTGTAATAGTTAGATAAAGCTAACTTGGTTAGTTTCTAGTATTTAGTTAGTTTACATAATATCTAAGTTTAGATATTATGTATATTATTAGATTAGATATTAGGTAGGTTTATAGTTTTATATTGCAAGTTGTAGGAAGTGTGTCTAACAGACTTGGTTAGATTAATTGTATCTCTAACAACTCTCAAACACATCAGATCATAATTCACACACACAAACACACACTACAAGGTGAAAAAGAGAGAAAAACATAGAGAGCACATCAAGAACTTAATCGATCAACCTTGTAATCGTTTGATATATTCAATACAGGTTGGTAATCGTTATTGTGTTGTTGTTTCTATAAAACTTGATAATAGTAGTATTGTTAAAGGACTGACAATTGGTATCAGAGCCTGATTAAGATCAAAACAAGTTTTATAAAAGAAAAACGTCTCTGTGTTCTTCAAGAAAATTTGAGTTTGTGATTTAAACTGTTTTAGGTGTTAGAATCGATCAGAGTGTGATCGTACTACATGCTAGATCGAGTTGTTGCTATTTAATTTCACTTTTAAGCTTAAATTGAGTTCCAATTTGTGGATTTTGAGTGAAAACAGTCGAAGTGGGTAAGTCACTGTGCGATCAGATTAAATTCTAAAAAGAGTGTTTTAGTGAGATCGAGTGCTTACATTCAGTTCTAGAAGTAATTCTAGACATATTGGTAGAGTTTGGTATTGCTAAATTGTTTCAGGAACAAGATTCAGTCGATTTTCAGAAGTACAGGACGAACAACCGCACAACAGAGGAAGAATAACCCGCATACCTTACTGTGCGCGTCTCAAAGGAAACGCATATTCTATTGTGCGCGTCCCAAAGGAAACGCATTCCTTACTTCTCGGGTTCCAAAGCACACGCATACCTCAGACACGCATACCTCAAGACATCGAGTTCATCTCTTAAAAAGAACAAGTCAACCTTGCGTGTCCCATTTGAATCGCATATCTCAATTGTGCGGTTCCCTCTTGAAACGCACAACTCCATTGTGCGCGTCTAACTAGACCCGCACAACTCCATTGTGCGCGACTCAATTGTGCGCTCCTAACCAGACCTACACAACTCCATTGTGCGCGTCCAACTAGACCCGCACACCTCAATTGTGCGCTTCCCACAAGACTCGCACACCTCATTGTGCGCTCTTCACTTGAAACGCAAACCTTCTTAAACGCAAAGCTCCAATTTCCAGACTTAGAATATTTTTCTGAAAATTTTTCGAAACTGCAATAGGGTCTTAGCGGGACCCCCGTGCTAAGTCTGCCTAGGGGGACAAAATTTCTTGTGTGATCAAATTTTATTTGGATTAACGATCATATCTATCAAGTTTTCTCCTATTCAGTACAGGATGACATCCAAAGAAGCTCTCGCAATAGGAACCGACACCAAGCCCCCAGTTCTCTTTCGAGGGGAATACGAACAGTGGAAGGATAGGTTTCTAAACTTCATTGAAAGACAGGATTTGGGTAATTTAATTATACAATCCCTAGAAGAAGGCCTAATGGAAACACAGTATAGGGAGCCAGCAGCAGGAACTCAAGAAGTAAGAGTTGCACTTTCTTATACAGATCTAACAGGTGATGCTAAGCTAAGAGCAAAAGGAGATAGGTTAGCCAAGTCATACATTCTACAAGGGATTACAAATGAAATCTATGTAAAGATTGACAGCTACAAAGCCTCAGGCAAACAAATGTGGGATCAACTAGAGAAAATGATGCTGGGTTCAAAGATTGGGAACCAACTGAAAATCTCTAACTGCCTGCACAGTTTTGAAGAATTCAAAGGCAGAACTGGAGAAACTCTAGAAGGAACATATGATAGGTTTGTGACATTGCTAAACGAATTGAGCAAGAACAAGGTCAACAAATCTCAAATCGAGCTGAATATCAAATTCCTGAGTATTCTACAACCAGAATGGAAAAGTTTTGCCAGGCAGATGAGGCAGATAAAAGACCTGAATGAGATTCCACTTTACGAGGTGTATGAAACCCTCCGACAAAATGAAGATGAGGTGGATGAAATTCTAGCAGAAAAGAGAAAAGGAAAGACAGTTGAAGACACAGTCGCTCTTGTTGTGAGGAAGAAGAAGAACAAGACGATTGTGTATGAATCAGAAGAAGCTGAAGCTGATGTTGTCTCTGACTCGGATGAAAATGAACAAATGCAGCAAGCAATGCAGTTTCTAACAAATGCATTTCAGAAAAAGTTCTACAGGAATCCAACGTCAAACAGTCAGAGGTACTCTTCTGGACCCAACAACTATGCTCACAAGGAAAGAGTTGAAGGAAGCAGATATGAAGGAAATAGGTATGAAGGGAAAAGATTTGAAGGGAAGAGATTTGAAGGGAAGAGACAAGAGGAGAAGAAATCTGATGAGAGAAAATATCAGACAGAAGGAAACAGATTGGAAGAGAAGAAATCGGAAGAAAGGAAGTACAAAGCTGAAGGATCAAGTCACCCAGGACCACCCATGTGCTGCAACTGTGGCAAAACCGGTCACTTTGCCAAGAATTGCCGAATATCAAAGGTTAGAAACTCCGACTTCTACAAGAACAAGATGCTTCTTGCAAAGCAACAGGAGGCAGGCAAGGCGCTGATGGTTGAAGATGAATACTGGCTGGATCACTCAGATGAAGAAGAAGATGAAGAAGAAAAGGATGAAGCCGTCAATATGTGCTTGATGGGCAAAATCGAATCAAATACTGAAGTTGATTCAGAAAATGAAGAAGAGGAGGTATGTGATTTATCGTATAAATATTTAATGAATAAAATGCATGCTATGGTTTTAAAACAAGAAGAGTTAGAATCTAATCTTAAGCGAGAAAATGGTGTTATTATTAATAAAAACCAATTGATACAAAAACTTAGCGATGAACTTGCTGAGAAGAAAGTATTAGTTGAGGTTTTACATACAAACGCTGACACTAACGCAAAAGAACAGACTATAACTCTAAAAGAGAATAGTGAGCTCAAGTCTAAATTGACAAAAAGTGAGATTGATTTTTATAAGCTTACTGATATGCATTATTTATGTATTAAAGAAAACAAGACTTTAATTGCTAAATTAGATGATTTGGAAAAGAAGCTATACTCATTAGGTCAAAGTGAGCAAACCATTCATCTTAACAAACCGAAAAAGAATAAAGAAAATTGGGGAATCGGTTATGTGAAACCTCAGTGTCTTAAAAGGGTATAAGACAAGTGCCCGCACTTTATGACTATACCTCTATGCTTGTTTCTCACCGAATCGCCTCATTTAAAGTTTTTAATACTAAACTATCAGAAGAGGATGAAGCCAATGACTTTGAAAAACGGATGAAGTCAACTAAAGTTCACGCTCCATTTTATTATGTGAAGTTGAATAATAGTTATGACTTTCCAAATGATGAGAAGAAATCTCTTTCAACTGACTACTTTCAAAGTTATTCTGAAAAAGAGATGGAGGAGAAGCCTGTTATAGGTAAAATTTATGTCCCTTCTCTCGTGTTAGAAAGTAAAATTTCTGAACTCGAGACCTCTTTATCAGATGAAAGACTTATGATTGAGATTCAACTAAAGGTTTTTTCAACTGTTATGAAAAATGTTGTTTTTACAAAGGCTTTTACTTCTAATGAAATGTTTGGTTCATCAAACGAAGAGTTTAATTTTCTTAATTCTGACGGTGGTTTAGATGGTTGTTTTGAACAAATTGATTTTAATGCGAAACTTCCTAACCATGCGTCTTTTGTTAAGAAAACTTCAAGAAAAACCAGTTTGCCTGTGTTCAGTGCAAAATCAACGAAAGCTTTCGTTGATAAATCAGTCTCTGTGAACGCTAAGAGTGCTAAAGGTAAGAAAATATCTCAGCATTCCCAGAAACCAACCACTACTGGTAATTCTAAGAAGAAGCATTCAGTTGTTGCTCAAAGGTCTAACTCACCAGTTTTACATGTTTCAGATATGAGCAAGTTAAGACCTGAAGCCCATTCTCAATGGCAACCAAAATGGAAGCTTGACAAGGCCGTTTTATCGTCTAGTAGTGTTAATTGTAATAAGACTTCGCTTACTAAAGATGTTGTGATTGCTGAAATTGTTGTTTTGAATCCAAAACTTGTTGTTTCTCGTAAACAATATACAATGAAGCAATTATTTCAGTTATCTTTATCTGCTGGAAAGTCCTCTATCTATAATAAACATGTTTCAATTACTTGTCAAGATTCTGGAGATTGGTTTGGAAATTACCATGTGCATTCATCTCACACCAACTCTCATGCATTTCAAAAGAACAAAGGATCCAATTTGAAATGGATACCAAAATCTTGTGCTAACACAGCGGGACCCAAATTCCAGTGGGTACCTAAGGCTAAATCTGTGTTGCAGGCACACAAAGATTAAAGAGAAACCGACTTCTGATTATGTACAGATCAGGACTCGTTTTTCAATGTCAAAAATAGGTTTTTGGATAATGCAGTTCAAGACCCACACTTCGAGAATCAAAGTGTAATTTCCAATGTTGTCATACGAAAATCTAAATTATGTTATTTTCTCTTATGCAGACTTGTCATACATGGTTCTTGGACAGCGGATGTTCAAAGCACATGACAGGGCAAAAAGAGATACTGTCCAACTTTAAAGACAAATTTTGTGGAACAGTAAGATTCGGAAACGACCAGTTTTCTCCAATCATGGGATACGATGATGTACAACATGACAATGTCACTATCAAGAAGGTGAGCTATGTAGAAGGCTTAGGACACAACTTGTTCAGTATAGGCCAGTTCTGTGACATAGACTTAGAGGTCAACTTCAAAGCCAAAAGATGTTCCGTTCGCAATGAAGAAGGCGAAGAACTTTTGGTCGGTAAACGAGAATCAGACCTCTACACAATCAATTTATCAGATGTCCAGACTGACAAGCAAGTTTGTCTACTATAGAAAGCTTCGATGAAACAAAGTTGGTTATGGCATCGACGTCTTTCACACCTCAACTTTCGGTACATCAACGATCTGGTCAATGGAAAGCTCGTCAAAGGACTTCCAAAGCTGAAATATGAAAGAGAACATCTATGCGCAGCTTGTGAAAAGGGGAAGATGAAGAGGGCACCTCATAAACCGAAGCCTGAACCAAGTACAAAAGCCCCTTTAGAGTTATTGCATATGGATCTATGCGGTCCAATGCGCACTCAAAGTTTAGGCGGCAAGAAGTACATACTCGTGATCGTGGATGATTATTCGCGGTACACATAGGTCAAGTTTCTATGTACAAAGGATGAAACACCAGATGGTATCATTACATTCCTGAAGACGACCCAGATAAATCTGCAAAAACCGGTCAAGTTTCTAAGAACAGACAACGGCACAGAGTTCAAGAACAACAAAGTTGAAGAATATCTCGAATCTGTCGGGATTTCACATCAATACTCTGCTACTCGAATGCCTCAACAAAATGGAGTGGTTGAAAGAAGAAATCGAACGCTAGTCGAGGCTGCTCGTACTATGCTAAGTCATTCGGACTTACCTCTATTTTTGTGGGCAGAAGCTGTTTCGACCGCGTGCTACACACAGAATCGATCCATGATACATCGGAGATTCAAGAAGACTCCTTACGCGTTAATCAACAATAGAACACCGACAATCAAATATTTCCATATATTTGGATGTAAGTGTTTCGTATTAAACGATAGGGAGAATCTCAACAAATTCAACGCTAAGGCAGATGAAGGAATCTTCATTGGATATTCCTCGACTTCAATTGCATATCGTGTCTATCTAAAGAAGACAAAGACGGTGATTGAAAGCGTCAACGTCACCTTTGATGAAGAAATGGCTTCCGAACAACACAGTTCAGAACCCGCAATAACAGGAATACTAGCTTCTGGGCAACTCAATCCAGAACCTATGTCTCAACAGAGTAAATCAGATGAAGCATCAACTTCTACTAACCATTTATCTGATTTAGATTTATTATTTGAATTGTTTTATGATGAATATCTCGGATCTAATGTAAAGAAATCTGTTGTGGTTCACAGGATGGAAGACTTAACGACTACTCACCCAACCAGCTCAGATGTTTCAATTGAATCAAACGCCCCGATTCAACAAGAGATAACAATTCAAATGCCGACTCCAACAGTTAAAGAAGTGACAAATCAGGACGAGACAGAAGTAGCTGAAACAGTAGGATGTTCTGTACAGATCAATCTACAGCCAGAACAAGTTGTACCTGCTGAGCCTTCTGAACCTGCCACTTCAACTGAAATCACTCCTCATGAACAAATAGAAGAAGGTACAAGTGGATATGTTGATGAAACCTTTGACATACATTCATATAATCCACTACCTCATGAACATAAATGGACAAAAGAGCATCCGATAAGCCAGATCATAGGCGATCCATCAAAACCGGTGCAAACTAGGTCAGCATCAATGAACATTTGCATGCATGACTCCTTTCTGAGCAAGATTGAGCCAACAAGGGTATCAGAAGCTCTTGCTGATCCAGAATGGGTGATCTCAATGCAAGAAGAGCTAAATTCGATGCACTTCAAGTCTGGAGACTCGTACCAAAACCTCAAGGTAAAACCATTATTGGTACGAAATGGGTTTTCAAGATCAAGAAAGACGAAGATGGAACCATCATCAGAAACAAGGCACGACTAGTAGCCAAAGGATATAGACAAGAGAAAGGAATAGACTATGACGAAACATATGCTCCTGTGGCGCGATTAGAGGCAATCAGAATGTTTTTAGCCTACGCAGCCCACAAGAACTTCACGGTCTTTCAAATGGACGTGAACACAGCATTCCTCAATGGAATTCTGAAGGAGGAAGTCTACGTCTCTCAGCCAGAGGGATTTGTCAATCAAGAGAAGCCAAATCACGTTTACATTCTCGACAAAGCACTCTACGGTCTGAAACAAGCACCTCGAGCCTGGTATGATGTCCTTTCCACTTTTCTAGTCAAGCCTGGGTTTTCAAAAGGTATGGTAGATACCACTTTGTTTATCAAAAAGGAAAAAGGCGATATCATCTTAATTCAAATCTATGTAGATGATATTACCTTTGGTTCTACAAATCCGAAGTACTGTAAGAATTTTGCAATCCTTATGGTGTCTAGACTTCAGATGAATTTGATGGGAGAGATGAATTTCTTTCTCGGTTTACAAGTAAAACAATTTTCATCGGGTATTTTTATCAATCAATCAAAATACATTAGGGATATTCTTCGGAAGTTGCAAATGGAAAATTCAAAACCGATTGGTACCCCAATGGCACCAGGTACTAAGATTGGCAGCGATCCTTCGGGAAAGGCTGTTGATATTTGGACTTATCGAGGGATGATAGGTTCTTTAATGTATCTTACGTCGAGTAGGCCAGATATAATGTTTTCAACATGCTTATGTGCAAGATATCAAGCCAATCCTAAAGAAATCCATTTGTCTGCTGTGAAGCGCATCTTTAGGTATCTAAAGGGCACTGCAGATCTTGGTCTGTGGTATCCTAAAGATACTAGTTTTGAACTAACAGCCTACACAGATGCAGATCATGCAGATTGTATGTTAGACAGGAAGAGCACGTTAGGACATGTGCAGTTCCTCGGTGACAAATTAGTAAGTTGGGGATCAAAGAAGCAACTTTGTGTTTCAACTTCCACGGCAGAAGCAGAATATGTAGCTGCTGCTGTTCTCAGGTCTTGTGGATGAGAACTCAATTACGCGACTACGGTTTCCACTTCAACAAGATCCCGATATACTGTGATTCCAAGAGCGCCATCGCAATAACGGCGAATCCTGTTCAACACACAAATACAAAGCATATAGACGTCAGGTATCATTTTATCAAGGATAATGTAGAGAAAGGAACAATTGAACTTTTCTTTGTAAAGACTGAGTATCAACTTGCTGATTTGTTCACCAAACCTTTAGACGAAAAGAGGTTTACCTTTCTAGCCTCGAAGCTTGGTATGCTAAATCTCAAAGTATAACTAGTAATTACCTATAAAAGTTTTCTAATTGTATACTTATTCATCATTTCTTCATTCTTAACTCTGATTGATATCTGCCATTCTATCATATGTTCATGATCCAAGGGGGGAAATGAGAAGAAATTGACATCTGGTCAATATTACTTCGAAGGGGAGCTCATAAAATATTGCATGTACCTTTTAATGCCAACTTTTTTGTAATGCAAGATTTTAGGGGGAGCTCTTCAAGTCAAAAAGGGAGTACGGATATGACTTCTGATTATTTCTGATCAGAACTCGTACTTTAAAAGTTTTACTGCTTTTTGTCTTTTCAATTTAAGTGAATAAATTTTACTTTGACTTGACATTAGACTTTTGCAGAATTTTTGAGAGAAGCTTACAAGTTCATATCTTTATGACTTTAAGCTTAGCTTCATGAGATGTAAGATCATACGTAAAGGTATAATTCTTTATCTTCATCTCATATATGGTTGAAAGAAGGACAACTTTCAATCATAAGAAAACATTGTTTTTAATGTTCAAACCACTTCCCGATTTTTCAACAGCTTTTATATTTTGGGAGTGTACTTTAAATGTTTTCATGATCTAAATTGTGCTTTAACTGAAATAGTTAAACCAATCTGAGCATCACGTGCATCATAGGAAAACAAGAATCATTGTGCTAGGAATTAACACAACTTCTATGGAATCACCTTAACCAGTGATTTCTACCCAAGAAGTTAATCCTTAGTGATTGAGTGTGCAAAGAGAAAAGAAATGAGTGTGATTAGAGAAAGCTAAATGTTAAAAGAAAGAGCGTGTCAGAACAGAGTTAAAAGAATATCACAATTCTGCACCAACTTTTTCAGAGTCGGGTAGCCACCATTCTAGTGATTCACAATTCTTTGGTGATCATTATTGAAACAGGCAACTAGCCCATGCCAACTCTTGATCAAACCTCACCACCTACTCATTTTCTTCTAAACAAGAAAGTGTTTCACATTTTCAAAGGGGATGCAACACATTTGCTATCTGATTTTCATTCGGAAAATCTAGATATTGAAAAGAAGGAAGTCTGCCCCACCTTTGCACTTCACTCATGCACATTGGGTCTGTGTTTAACTTACTGTTGTCTCAGTGGTTTACACAATTTTGAGCCAATAAGCAATCATCCGTGCTTAATTCTTTCAACACAAGCACAAACACACAAGGAATTTGTTTCTTTGTCATAACGTTTATAGAAATAACCTTTGTGGTGTTTCGATGATTAGATGGAAGCCCTGGGGGAGTCAACATCAAAATAGCTCCTTTCCAATGTGTATTCGTTACACTCAGTGACTTAGTGTTACTGACAGGCATTCTAACTGATTCATTAGTTGATTCAGGTGTTACACATCTAATTTGTCTGGATTTGCAAAGATCTGGATGAATCTCTTATAAATTGACGAATCAGGGGCTCTAACCGCAGGATTGACATTTCTTACCACTAATTTTGATGAAGTCGTTGAACTTAACATCAAAAAGGGGGAGAATGACTACAAGAAGAAATGGCAAAGATCACATGTTTCAAGAATCACGTCCACTCTTCAAAATTAGATTGAAGACATGCTGATTTCAGAGCTAGAGAAAAAGATTGCATCTTCTACTGTGCTGAAAGAGAAGATTGTATTGCTAAATGACTTTCGTAATGATCTTGATCCAAAGGGGGAGATTGTTAAGACACAGTCTCATTGGATTCAAGATCATCCAAACTGAAGATCGCAATCTGAAGCTAAAGCCGGAATGTCGACTCTCGATATAAAAGTCTATGTCTATTTGTAATAAATGTCAATGTAATTGTATTAGTTTACCTAGATTTAATATCTAAGTTATAACATTGTAATAGTTAGATAAAGCTAACTTGGTTAGTTTCTAGTCTTTAGTTAGTTTACATAATATCTAGGTTTAGATATTATGTATATTATTAGATTAGATATTAGGTAGGTTTATAGTTTTATATTGCAAGTTGTAGGAAGTGTGTCTAACACACTTGGTTAGATTAAGTGTATCTCTAACAACTCTCAAACACATCAGATCATAATTCACACACACAAACACACACTACAAGGTGAAAAAGAGAGAAAAACATAGAGAGCACATCAAGAACTTAATTGATCAACCTTGTAATCGTTTGATATATTCAATACAGGTTGGTAATCATTATTGTGTTGTTGTTTCTATAAAACTTGATAATAGTAGTATTGTTAAAGGACCGACAATGACTGAACTATCTGACATATTGAACTTTTTCAAAACATCTTTTATGTATTTAGCTTGATTAATAAATATGCCTTCGAGTAATTGCTTTACTTGTAAACCAAGAAAGAAATTCAATTCACCCATCATCGACATTTCAAACTTTGTTTCCATTATCTTTGAAAAGTTCTTACAAAATTTCTGATTTGTCGACCCAAATATTATGTCGTCAACATAAATCTGAATGAGAATTAGATCCTCACCTTGCCTTTTAAGAAATAAGGTAGTATCAACTGTACCTTTCTTGAAACCAGAAGAAAGTAGAAATTTAGTGAGAGTTTCATACCAGGATCGCGGTGCTTGTTTAAGACCATAAAGCACTTTGTCTAAAACATAGACATGATCAGGGTGATGAGGATCAACGAAACCTTCAGGTTGAGCCATGTAGACCTCCTCATGCAGAACGCCGTTCAGGAAAGCTGAATTTACGTCCATTTGATAGACTGTAAAGTTCTTGTGCACTGCATATGCTAGGAAGATTCTGATGGCTTCGATCCTTGCAACAGGAGCGAATGTTTCGTCATAGTGAATGCCCTCCTGTTGACAATACCCTTTTGCGACCAAACGAGCTTTGTTTCTCACAACTACTCCGGCTTCGTCTTTCTTGTTTCTGAAAACCCACTTTGTTCCTATAACAGATTTACCTTTAGGTAGTGGGATCAAGCACCATACCTTGTTCCGTTCAAATTGTAGAAGCTCCACTTGCATAGCAGAAATCCAGAAGGGATCACGTAGAGCTTCAAACGCTTTCTTTGGCTCTAAGGAACTAAGGAAGCTTGAAAACATGCAGAAGTTAGCTGATGCAGACCTTGTCGTGACCCCAGATTGTACTTCACCTATCACGTACCTTTCTTGAAACCAGAAGAAAGTAGAAATTTAGTGAGAGTTTCATACCAGGATCGCGGTGCTTGTTTAAGACCATAAAGCACTTTGTCTAAAACATAGACATGATCAGGGTGATGAGGATCAACGAAACCTTCAGGTTGAGCCATGTAGACCTCCTCATGCAGAACGCCGTTCAGGAAAGCTGAATTTACGTCCATTTGATAGACTGTAAAGTTCTTGTGCACTGCATATTCTAGGAATATTCTGATGGCTTCGATCCTTGCAACAGGAGCGAATGTTTCGGCATAGTGAATGCCCTCCTGTTGACAATACCCTTTTGCGACCAAACGAGCTTTGTTTCTCACAATTACTCCGACTTCGTCTTTCTTGTTTCTGAAAACCCAATTTGTTCCTATAACAGATTTACCTTTAGGTAGTGGGATCAAGCACCATACCTTGTTCCGTTCAAATTGTAGAAGCTCCACTTGCATAGCAGAAATCCAGAAGGGATCACGTAGAACTTCAGACGCTTTCTTTGGCTCTAAGGAACTAAGGAAGCTTGAAAACATGCAGAAGTTAGCTGATGCGGACCTTGTCGTGACCCCAGATTGTACTTCACCTATCACGTTATTCAGGGGATGATCCTTAGTCCAACGATTTGTGCTTGGTAAAGATTCAACTGTTTGTTGCATATTGGACGCATCGTTTTCATCGTGCACAGCAGGTAGCTCCATAGATGTACTCGGTACATCTTGTACTGGTGTTTCTGATACTGAAGCTTCTGGACTAGCGGTTGAAGTACTCGGGACTTCGTTTCCAGAAGAACCATCTGCAGAGACAGATTCAGCATTAGTAGAGTCAGAAACTAACTGTTTAGATGTACCGGATGGAGATTCAGTTTCAGTGACTTCTTCGGATGGTCTAGACATGTGTTCAGAAATAGTAGGGACCTCCGAACTTGTTATTGATGTAGATATGCCTTTATCAAAATCTGCACAAATATCATCTAAGGCTGATAAACAGTAAATCTAACTCAGATGAAGTAGAGTTAGAGTTAGAAGAAGTGGATCTTGTAGAAGTTGGTTCTATTCTGGATTGAATAGAAGCATTGCCCTTACGCCCGAGTTCTGAACTGTTGTGTCCAGAAGTCCTTGTAGAATTCTCATCAAAGGAGACATTCATGCTCTCAACAACCGTCTTGGTTCGAATAATGTAAATTCGATATGCTTTGGATGTCAGAGAGTATCCAACAAGATATCCTTCATCCGCTTTCTTATCAAGTTTTGATAATCCTTGACTCTCTTTAAGAATGTAACACCTGCAACCAAAAACATGAAGGAACTTGATGTTAGGTGTACGATTGTTAATTAACTCATATGCTGTTTTATTAAAGCTCTTGACCAAAATGGTACGATTCTGAGTAAAACATGTTGTAGCAACTGCCTCGGCCTAAAGGTACATAGGTAGATCTGAATAAGCAAACATAGTACGAGTTGCTTCACCAAGAGTGCGATTCTTCCGTTCAACAATGTCGTTCTGCTGTGGAGTGTAGGTTGCGGAGAAGTTGTGTGAAATCCCTACAGATATAAGATAGGTCTGCAAGGTGGCATTCTTGAACTCCGTGCCGTTATCGCTGTGAATGGTTCGAACTGGCAATTGATGACGTACTTGGATGCGCTTAATAAAAGCGATGATCAACTCTGGCGCATCTGACTTGTTGCGAAGAAACTCGAGCCATGTATACCTTGAATAGTCATCTATCATTACTAAAACATACTTCTTGCCGTTGATAGATGTTGTTCGCATTGGGCCACAAAGGTCCATATGAAGAAGTTCCAGTGCAGATGAGCTTGATGATTCAGCTTTGGACTTGAAGGAACTTTGCTTCATTTTGCCCAACTCACATGCAAAACATAGTGAGTCTTTCTCAAACCTCATTTCTGGTAGACCTTTGACCAGACCTTGTCTTAGTAGCTTCGCTAACGATCTGAAATTCTGATGAGACAAGCGACGATGCCACGTCCACGATTGTGCTTTAGTTGCTTTGGCTAATAAGCATACTGAACGTGTGGCAGACAGTGTTAGAAAATCTACATAGTATAGATTTCCATGGCCCTCGGCTTTGAAGACTTCGTGACCATCGGGATCCTCTAGATAGCTATAAGTGGTTGTGAAGCGGACTTGATATTTCATTTCACAGAAGTGACTGGTACTAAATAGATTGTGATCAAGTCCTTCTACATATAACACTCTTTGAATCTTCACAACTCCATTATCGAGCATTCCATATCCTCTGACGTGTCCTTCGGCTTCAGAATTGGCAAATCTAACTGCTCCGGTAGGCTCCTACACATAGTTATACAAGAGGTGCTTGAATCCTATCATGTGGCGTGAACACCCGGAATCTATCACCCATAGTCGACAGGCCTGCAAAAGAGACAATTAGTTTTGCTTAGGTACCCATATTAAGATGGGTCCTTCGCGGTTAGCATCAAGTAATTCAGGAATATCAGTTGGTTTAACTTTCACTCTCCATTCATAACGGGGTTTTGGAACCCATTTCCAAACCATCTTGACATTTAATTCCTGAAAGTGCTTTTTAGAAGTTGGATTGGCAACCTTAGCTCGAAACACTTTGGGTTGTGCGGAAGAATTAGAATTAGAATTAGAATTAGACTTAAGGTTCAATTTAGCTATTCTCTTACTCTGTTTGGACTTTAGAGGGGAGTAGTATTTGAATGAGTTATCCCAGCAGTGTTTGCAATATAGATTCTTTCGAGCAAAATTCATAAACTTAGATTTATCGGAACAAATCTTACATTCATGTTCACCAAAAGAATTACTTTTCAAAATAACGTTGTCTGAAGTACAACTATTTGAAGCAAAAGTTTCACTAGATAACCTATCATTCTTATTCAAACTATTGTCTTTATTTTTCTTACTCCTCCCAACTCCATTTCCTTTTTATATCTGAAACAGAAACAGGAACCTTGTTAGTCTCTAACTTAGAGGGTGGTTCTTTTCTAGAGCGATTTGAAGTCTCACCCTTCTCAAAAATACTCGGTGGAAATTCAGGACAATCAGAGTAAACAACTGAAGGTTTTGCAGGAGCATCAAAGTCTAGATTGGTTCTTACCTTCCAGCTTGGATCATTGAACACTTGTTTATTATTTGAAGCATTTTTAAACAAAGTAATTTTCAAATCATTGATCTCTGTGCAAAGCTCTTGATTTTCTTGTAAAGATGTTTCAAGTTTATATTTGAGATCAAAGTTTTCATCTTCAACCTCATCAAGAGACCGTTGCAACATATCAATTTGCTTCATCAATTCAGATGTATGATCATTCACAGAATTTGACTCCTTTGAATCAGAAACAGGATCAGAGTCTGAAGCATTCATCATTTCAGAAAATATCTCTTCAGTCATGGACTCAATAAACTCCGTTTTATCATTTTGAACACAAGATTCATTCGTGATGACAGGTTCTTCTTCAACCTCTTCAACAAGTAAAGGTTTATAAGCAATGGAATTTGAGACTGATAGTATAGTAGATGGATCAACATCCGATTCATACTCATCATATTTGCATACAATCTCAGGTGGAACTGTGTTGGTACTTATTGATTCTTTGGAAGGTGTGGTAAATAGTGATTCAAACTCAGTAAATTCGATCTTTCGAGTCTCATATCTTTTATTCAAATCACCATATTTAAAACAAACTGATTTAAGAAGATTTTGAGAATCAGTGTCACCAGACTTGTTCTTTCTCATTTCTTCTTGACCTTTGGTCTCAGTAAAAGGTTTAGGAGTACTTGCTTCAACAAAAGATGCACGAATGTTAGGAATGGGTCTGATTGCGGAGCCAAATTTATCAAAATTAAATAAGTGCTCCGGTGCCTTTTTCAAAATTTCATTAGTTGGCACACCCAAACCTGGTTTAAGTTTATAAAACCTTTCGTCTTGGAGTTTATTGGTCAACAGATTTAATGTCTGCTCAGTCTGACCTCGTTTCATATTAATGTCCTCCAATTGCTTGATTTTGGTGAAAGCTTCATTTCTTTCTTTATAACAAACTTCAAATTTAATTTCAAACTCACCCTTTTCAGCATTAAGATTCACAAGATCCGTTTCTAAACCAGATATTTTTCTTTTTAAAGAATCTTTTTCAGCTTATAAATCATCCTTTTCTTTTTCTTTTTCTTTTTCTTCCACAACAACTTTTAATAAAGCATTTTCATCACAAAAACTTAAGACAAATTGATGTGCAGAGCTAAGTTTACCTTTCAGTAAAGCAAATTCATCTTTCATACTATGTATTTGGGCCATTAAATATTCAATAAGTTCAGAATTATCACTTACCTCAGAGTTTGCATCTTCGGATTGTGCCTCAGACTCTTCATCGTCACCATCCAGCTTTGCCATATAAGATACTTGGGTGAAGTGCGCTTGCTCCTCGTCATCGGAACTTTTGAACAACCAGTTTTCTTCTTCAGCCATCAACACTTTTCCTTCTTCAGCTTTCTTGGTAATGATTGACTTTCTTGCGTAATACTCTGAGTTCTTCACTTTCTTGAACTTGCAATCTCTCGAGAATTGCCCAAATTTGCCGCAGTTGTAGCATCTTCCTGGTTCATCCTTTCGTTCTTCTCGTTTCTCCTCTCTCTTTCCTTCTCTTCTATCTTCCTTCCTGACTTCTAGTCCTTCCTCTCTCCTTCCATGCCTCGACTTGTATCGCATCTCAGACTTCTCTTTCTTGTATCCATCATACTTTGGTTTTGAGTAGAATTTCTTCTTGCCAAAGCTCTTCTTGAATCGTCGTGTAATTAGAGCCAAGTCCTCAGAGAACTTCTGAATATCTGGATCTGAATCAATTTCCAGTTCTTCATCGCTTGAAGCAGAGTTAGAGTCAGTAACTTCGGTAACTAGAGATTTAGACACCTTTTTCTTTGACCTTGCAGAGGATACAGAACCTTTGTCGGCTATGACAGCCATAGAATCCTTCAGTTTATTTGACTCATTATTGATGGTTCTCATTTCGTCCTCGTGCTGAGAAAGAGTAGAGAAGATATCAGTGACGTTCTCTTGAGCCATGTTCTTTGACATCTGAAGGCTGATTGCAAAGTTCTTCCATTCCGGATTTAAGTTCTTGATGAACTTATAATTAACTCAGAAGCAGATTTAGAGATATTGTTCCTCCGCAAGTCATTGAGAATGATGTTGTATCTGTTGTAGGTATCTAGTAGCAACTCTCCTTCTTTTGCATGAAATCCCTCGTATGCATTTATGCATACATTCTGCTTAGCTTGGATGGAGGCTTCACTTCCTTCAAACTGTCTTGCTAGTTCATCCCAGATTGCTTAAGTAGAGCTTTGACTGTCTACACGATTGTAGATGTCATTTGGAATAGCCATAGTCAGATAAATTAGAGCCTCTTCCTCAATCTTGTATTGTGATTTATGTTTTTCAGTAAAGAACTTATAAGGTTTAGGAATAGATCTGTCAGGGATTTTCTGGACCATTAATGATCGCTTCCATGTAATCTCTGTTCTTGTGATTCAGAAACTGGATCATTCTGGTCTTCCATTGCTGATACTCATTGGCCATGAGGACAGGAGGTTTGGATTGAGAGCCCATTGAGAGAAGCTGATTTGACATCTTAGCTGTATGGTTAGTAATCAAACTTTTCTGTACCAAGACAACCAACTAGATGAGACCGTTAGAATCAAAATAAAGACCACACTAAAATTTTTTCAGAAAAATAAATTTCCAAAAATAATTAAATGTAGTCCTCTCACGCAGTATAAGGCACAAACGATACTGAACAAAAATCGAACTGTGAAAATATGAAAAAAAAAATTGGCGTAAAGTGAATAGTAACAGCGTGAACAGTACTTGCGCAAACAGGGATTTGCGCGAACAGGTACTGGCGCAAAATGAGGTTTGCGTGAGCCTTGAGTGGCGCAAAGTGGGGTTCTCGCGAGCAGGCAATCACGCAAAGCAGAAGTCGACCGGGAACTTGCTTGGACCGGTAACTTGTTCGACCGGGGTGTAGCATGACCGGGAATGTGCTCGACCAGCAAAAGTATTCGACCGATATGATTAGGTCGACCGGGAAAAAGTATGGACCGATAAGTTGTATGGACCGATATGATGTGGTCTGTGAGCGTATCGGGCGACCGGTATGGAAAGTGGACAGGTATTATGTATGGACCGATAAGGAATATTGACCGGTAAGTGATTAAGACCGACAAAGCTATGGACCGGTATAGTGAGTTCAACCGGTATTGGTCTTGACCGACAATGGCTTTGACCGATAGTGTGTGTGGACCGATAATGATTGTGAGTTGTCCGAGCGACCGATATTGTGCGGTCGACCGATACAAATATATGGACCGATAACGGATATGGACCGATAAAATGTGGTTGACCGATAAGTTGTTCGACCGATATGTTCTTGACAGAGTTCTACCCATATAACAATAATCGACCCAGAACACACCACAAACACATAAATTTAATGCGGAAAATAGACTTTCAAACCCACAAACATACAACGATCAGTATGCAATCAAAACCAATGATTAAAATCAACTTTCCAACTTCAATTTGATGAACACAGTGAACGATAGTTATGCGAACTCAGTAGCCAAAAAATTCACATAAAGTCATTCAATGGATGATATTAGGTGCAATTAAACTTCCAGAAAGCATCCTAATCCACAAAACTCATCTAATCAGATCAACTTTAAGCATAACAACACCTTAAAATAAGAAATCGATTTTCACCCGGATAACAGATAGAAGTCGATGAACAGTAATATCCCAAAAATCGATGAACAATAACTAGATGAATAGTAAAATCGCAAAACACAGATTTAATCCTAAAAACTTGACACATTACACTCTGATACCACTTGTTATCCCAGTTTAATCTAGTTGATGATTAAACACACAAACACAATATAGATCAAGAGATATAAAGATCAGAATAACATACCAATCCCTTGAATAAACAATTAAACCTTGTGTGATCTTGATACCCTTGAATACAGAGAAAACAACTACCTCACTATATGATTATAATTATGAATATGAGGATTAACCTAAAACTAAACTAATAAAACATTAAATACCCAGGCCTAATGCCTAATGGGCTTTGCTAAATGCTAAGCGGGCTTGAGGCCCAATAACTAATAACTATTAGCTTATTACATAATAAACCCTCTAACTTTAACTATCAAACAAATACAGTTTAGACCCTTTAATCTTGAATACAATTATTTGATCCAATACACTTCTAATTCATGAAAATCTTGTAAGAATCGGGAAGTGGTTTGAACTTTTACGAACATGTTTTTCTATGATTGAAAGTTGTCCTTCTTTCAACCATATATGAGATTAAGATAAAAAATTTAACCTTTTTCTCTTCGTCTTAAATCTCATGAAGTCGGTTGAAGTCATAAAAATATGATCTTGATAGCTTCTCTCATTCTGTACAAGTCTCAAAGTCATGTCCAAGCAACTTTATTCACAAATTTATTCAAATGTAAAAGACATAAAGCAGTAAAACAATTATAGTACGAGTTCTGATCAGAAATAGTCAGAAATCATAGTCTTACTTCATTGACTTGTACACTCTCCCTAAATTCATGCATCACAAAAATTTGTCAGTTAAATAAAATGCAGAAATTAGATAAACTCCCCCTCAAAAGAATAATAACCATCTTTAATCTTCTCTTACTCACTCCCCCTGAGAACAACAACAACATGTTAAAGTGCAGATATCCTTTCAGAATTAAAGAAATGAGGAAAAATTACTATAAAAGAAACTTTAATAGGTAATTACTGATTAGACTTTGAGATTTAGCATACCAAGCATAGATAAAAGAAAATTAAATCGATTTTCATCTAAAGCTTTGGTAAACAAATCCGCAAGTTGATAATCAGTCTTTACAAAGTAAAGTTCTTTTGTACCTTTTTCTACATTATCTTTGATAAAATGATACCTGACATCAATGTGATTTGTCTTAGGGTGTTGTACAGGATTAGCAGATATCGCGATTGCGCTCTTCGAGTCACAATATATCGGAATTTTATCAAACTTGAATCCATAGTCTCGCCGCTGTGTTCGCATCCACAAGACTTGAGAGCAGCAACTGGCAGCAGCAACATACTCTGCTTCAGCAGTCGATGTGCAAACACATAATTGTTTCTTTGATGCCCAACTAACGAGCTTCTCTCCAAGGAATTGAATGTGACCTGAAGTGCTCTTCCTGTCCAGCATGCACCCAGCATGATCTGCATCTGAATAAGCAGTCAGTTGAAACCCATTATCCTTAGGATACCACAGACCAAGATCTGCAGTCCCCTTCAGATATCTAAAAATCCGTTTCACCGCAGCCAAATGGGATTGTTTAGGAGCAGCCTGATATCTACAACATAAGTATGTTCAAAACATAATATCTGGCCTACTTGAAGTAAGATACATTAAAGAACCTATCATACTACTATAAGTCCTAACATCAACACTTTTACCCGAAGGATCAGTGCTAATCTTAGTACCTGGTGCCATCGGGGTTCCAATTGGTTTACAATTTTCCATTTTGTACTTCCGAAGAATATCCAAAATGTACTTAGATTGGTCAATGAAAATCCCCGTTGAAAACTGTTTAATTGTAATCTGAGAAAGAAGTTCATATCTCCCATCATACTCATTGGAAAACGTGACACCATGAGGTTAGAAAAGTTTTTGCAGTATTTAGGATTTGTAGAGCCAAATATTATATCATCAACATATATCTTAATAAGGATGATATCGGATTTTTCCTTTTTGATGAACAAAGTGGTATCGACTTTACCTTTGGAAAAACCTGACTTGACCAAGAATTTAGATAGAACATCATACCATGCTCGAGGGGCTTGTTTCAAACCATACAGAGCTTTATCCAAAATGTAGACGTGATCTGGCTTATCTGGATTTACGAACCCGTCTGGTTGAGACACGTATACTTCCTCCTTAAGAATGCCATTCAGAAAGGCCGTTTTCACGTCCATTTGATAGACTGTGAAATTCTTGTGAGTTGCGTAGGCTAGAAACATACGGATTGCTTCTATACGAGCTACTGGATCATACGTCTCGTCGTAGGCTATGCCTTCCTCTTTCCGGTAACCTTATGACACTACCATCTTCATCCTTTTTATTTTTGAATACCCATTTAGTTCCTATCACGGTCTTTCCTTCTGGTTTTGGAACTAATCTCCAGACCTTTAGGGCTTCAAACTGATTTAATTCTTCTTGCATAGCAGATACCCAATCCAAATCAACAAGAGCTTATGATACTTAAGTAGGCTCTATTTTGCTGAGGAATGAGTCATGCAGACATTGATTTACAGTTGCTGACCTAGTTTGCACCGGCTTGTTAAGATCTCCAATAATTTGGTGTAAAGGGTGCTCTTTGGTCCAGCGATGCTCATGAGGAAGTCAAATAGATGAAGATTGATCATGGTTATCATCTAAAAATCCACTATCATGTTCTTCAGTTTGAATAATTGGAAGGGGGTTTGCAGTTGAAGTTTTAGGTGCAGAAGAATCAGTTGGAACATCAAATTATGGTTGTTCAGTAGACAGTGTATCACACCCAACTGATACAGGTACTTCTGGCTCATCAGTACTTGTATATCTTCAATTGTAGGAGTGTTCGATGGAATGTGAGTTTCTAACTGAATGGGGGATTCAGGTTCAGTTATGATTTCTAAAGTGACTGAATGATTGCAACTTATGTCTTCAGACCTGTCAGTCACAGCAGATTTAGGCAAATTAGATCCTAGAAACTCATCATAAAAGAATTCAAATAACAAATCCAAATCAGCTAAATGACTAGTAGATGTAGAAGCGTTATTCGAATTGTTCTCTGTAGAAACAGGTTCTAGACTGATCTGCCCAGAAGCTAATACTCCAGTTATCATGGGTTCTGAACTGAGTTGTTCAGAAGCCATTTCTTCATCAAATGTGACGTTTACGCTCTCAATGATTGTCTTTGACTTCTTCAGATAAACACGATATGCAGTAGATATCGAAGAACAACCAATGAAGATACCCTCATCCGCCTTGGCACTGAACTTTTTCAGACTCTCTCTGTCGTTAAGCACGAATCACTTACTGCCAAATATGTGAAAATACTTGATTGTCGGTGTTCTGTTGTTGTTCAACTCATACGGAGTCTTTTGAAAACGGTGGTGTATCGTGGACCGATTCTGAGTATGACAAGCAGTAGACAAAGCTTCTGCCCACAAAAATAGAGGTAATTCGGATTGGCTAAGCATAGTCCGAGCGACCTCGACTAGTGTCCGATTTCGCCTTTCGACTACTCTATTCTGTTCGGGCGTACGGGCAACAGAGTATTGATGTGAAATCCCGACCGATTCGAGATATTCTTCAACAATCTTGTTTTTGAACTCTGTGTCGTTGTCGGTTCTAAGAAGCTTGACTTGTTTCTGCAAATTTACCTGAGTCGTCTTCAAAAAATTAGTGAGAATTTCGGGTGTCTCATCTTTTGATCATAGAAATTTGACCCACGTGTATCGCGAATAATCGTCCACGATAACCAGCAAGTATTTCTTTCCACCCAAGCTCTGCGTTTGCATTGGACCACACAAATCCATATGCAACAACACTAACGGAGAACTGGTACTTGGTTCAGGATTCGGTTTATACGGAGCTCTCTTCATCTTTCCTTTTTCACATGCTGCACATAAGTGTTCTTTCTCATATTTCAGCTCAAGAAGTCCATTTACAAATTTTCCACTGACCAGCTTGTTTATATAACGAAAATTCAGGTGTGATAGTCATCGGTGCCAAAGCCAACTTTGTTGCATCGAGGCTTTTGTCAGTAAAAAACTTGATTGTCATTCTGAACCTTTGAAAGATTGATGGCGTAGAGATTTGTCTTTCGATTTCCGACTAAGAGTTCATTGCCGTCTTCAGTACGAACCGAACATCTCTTAGCTTTGAAGTTGACCTCTAACCCTTTATCACAGAATTGACCGATGCTAAACAAGTTGTGCTCTAAGCCTTCAACATAGCTCACCTTCCTAATCGTTATGTTGTCTTGAATGATGTCACCATATCCTAAGATCGGTGAAAACTGGTCGTTCCCAAATCTCGCATTGTCGCTGAATTTCTCTGTATAATTAGACAATAAAGCTTTCTGCCCAGTCATATGCTTGGAACAGCCGCTATCCAAGTATCACATATGCGGGTCTGCAAGAGAAATGAGGAAATAACAATTTTAGGTACCCATTTAAAAACGGGTCCTAACAGATTAGCACATGATTTTGGTATCCATTTGAATATGGATTCTCTTTTCCTTTGAAAAATCTTTGAAAAATTAGATTTAGAAGAATAAACATGATAAGATCCAAACCAATCATTAGAAGTATGATGATAAGCAAAAATCATTTCTCCGATAATGAAAAGATTTATTAGTAGTAGGAGATAATTGAATCAATTGCTTTATTGAATAACACTTGTAAGAAGTTACAAGGTTTTGTTTAGGAGAAGCAAGTTGACCAATTACATCAGTATCACTACTATTAGATCTATTAAATGAGTTATCATAAATTGATTCAGCTAAATTGATTCGCCATTCAGATCTTGCTTCCGACCGTTTCTTTCTTAAATCTGAAACAAAAGATTTAGATTGATTAGGAAAAGCAGATTTCTGAGATTGATTTTTCTTTTGTTTACCAGTGTTGATCCGTTTCTATGATTGTTGTCTCTTATGTTTCTTACCCTTAGAATAATAATCAGCAGTCACAGAAACTGGTTCACCAACCTTAGTTGATGATTCACCAGTTTTAAAAATACTTGGTAACACTTTTTCATTTATAAGAAAAGTAGAATGATTTGGAAGGGAAGCATTAAAATCAAACATATCAATTTCCTCTATACACCCATCATCAGAATTGAGAAAATCATTTGCAGATGCAAATAAGTCATCAAAGTTATCAGTCGAAGTTTGAGGTGCCTTTGAAACTTTAGAACACTTTATAGATTTAGATTGAAAACTGTGTTCTTTAAAATAGTAGAAAATATACTTTGTTCAATATCTACCAAAAGTCTTTCATCAGATAAAACATTTTCAAGTTCAACTATTTTGCTTTCAAGAATGAGTCGATGAACATAAACTTTTGCAATTGTAGGTTCTGCCTCCATCTCAAAAATAGAATAACTAGCAAAATAATTGTTTGAAAGAACTTTTGGTGTTTCAGAAAGATAACTATCATTTAACTTTGCATAGGTAAATGGTAGTTGCATTTTCTTAACATTCTTTCTATTTTCAGTTTCCCTGGCCCCAACTTCTTCTAGTAATTTGGTAACAAATTTGGATTTTAAATGAGTATGTTTACCAGCAGCAGCAAGAAAATCAAAATTATATAATGCTGGTTGTTTTCTGATAGCTTTCTTTAAGTAATGGGGGTTTTCAAAACCAAGTCCCCATTTTTCCTTAACATCAGCTTCATCATTAGGTGCATTAAGAAAAATAGTTTGATCTGTTTGACCTTTTGCATAAAGTTTGGTTTCCAGACCATTTACCTTCTTATTTAAGAGCTTGTTTCCAACCTGCAATTTATAAACAGTTAGTGCATATTCTTTCTTCTCAAAATCAGACTTAGATATTTTAGCTTCAAAATCAGAAATCTTCTTTTCAAAACAATCTACTTGAAGTTTAGAATCAGAAGCAGACTTGCGTAAAGAATCAATTAGATCTTTGTTCCCAATAACGGACTTATTAAGCTCAAATATCTTGTTGTTTCTTTTAGCAACTCTGTCTTTTTCCTTTTTCAGTTTTGTTTGTAAGTCTTGAAGCTCAACCATCATGGCTTCCATTTTGGTTATGAAATATTTTTCAGTGAAGTGCATTACCTCATCAACTACTTCATCATCTGAATCATCATATTTCACCTCTTTGCCCATAAAGCATAGGTGAGCAGCTTCTTCTCTCTCTTTCTCCTCATCAGAATGATCCAACCAGTATTCATTTTCAGCCATTAATGCCATGCCAGCTTCTTGATGCTTGTCCAAGAGCAATTTGTTCTGATAATACTCTGAGTTGTGAACATTTGGCTTCCGACATTCTTTTGCATAATGTCCGAACTTGCCACAGTTGTAGCATTTGATAAGATCATTAGCCGTCTTCTTTTCAGTACTGGTGTAGTCATTAACAAACTTCTTCTTTTCTTCCGGTTTCTTTTCTACAAATATGTTTCCTTCTACCCTTTTTCTGTGCTCATGGTTCTTGGAGCTGGATGAAGAATATCTCTGAGAATTGGATCCCGGCTTCTTGTAAAATTTCTTTTGGAATGCTCGGGTTAGTAATAGCATTGCTTGCTTGAGACTTTCTCCGTCATCTCCATCAGATTCAGATTCTGATTCAGAACTTGAAACCACTATCTTCTTCTTTTTCTTCTTTTCTTTCTTTTCTTTCTTCTTCTCTCCGGCTACCAATTCTATGGGATCAGGAACTTTCTCTGTCTTCTTTTTCTTAGCTCTTTTCTCTTCCACTTCTTCTTCATTTTGACGCAACGTCTCATAAACCTCATGTAACGGAATGTCATTTAGATCCTTCATCTGTTTCATCCTGCGCGTATGTTTCTTCCATTCAGGATGCAGGATGCTTAGAAACTTTACATTGTTCTCGATCTGCTTCTTTTTCACTTTGTTCTTGGACAATTCATTTAGAAGCAGGACAAACCGTTCATAGGTGTCTTCTAAGCTCTCATCTTCTTTTGCTTTGAATTCCTTGTAGCTATTAATGCAGTTAGCCACTTTCATCTGATTGCCAACTTTGGAACCCATCATCATCTTCTGAAGTTGATCCCACATCTTCTTTGCATTTGCCTTGTAGTTATCTATCTTGATGTAAATTTCATTAGGAATGATCTGAAGTAGAAGAGATTTTGCCTGATTATCTACTTTAAAACGGCTTTTCTGCTCCTCAGAATACTGTGTAAAATCCATTGGAACAGTTTTCATCTTTTGCTCTCTGTCCACATCACCATCCTCACTGTTAGATGAATCGTCATCAGGTATCTGAAAAGTAGGTGGTACCATGGGACCTTCAGTAATTGAAAGCAGAATATTTTCCCCATTTGCATGCCTATCTACAAAATCCAGAAATCTGTCTTTCCACTATTCGTATTCCCCTTTAAACAGAACCGGGGACTTGACATCCGTACCAACAGAAAGAGCGTCTTTGGAAGTCATCTGGTATGAACCTATTTGATTTAATATGCAATAAAAAACTAGAAACTGCTCGTTAATCCAAAAATGAAATCACAAGAATACTGAAAAATAAAATTTTAAAAAAATTGACTGTCCTGAAACTCGCAGATTACTATTCCTATTCCCAAAACTCGCAAAGCACTGTTCTCAAAAAAACTCGCAGACGCCCATTCACGCAAAACACTATTCACTAAGAAACTCGCTAAAAGAGACGTGCGCATTTGCAGAACTCGCTAACCGAAGCGTGCGCGTTTGTCATAACTCGCTAACCGAAGCGTGCGCGTTTTGTCAGAACTCGCTAACCACTATTCACGCAAAACTTAGAAACACGCTAGTAGTTGATAGCGCAAAGTTTGAAACTCGCTAGACGTTGGTAGAGCAAAACATGAAAAGAGCTAGATGTTGGTTGCGCGAAAGAAGAACTCGCAGATTGAAGGTAGCGCAAAACTTTGAACTCGCTAACTTAAGCTAGCGCGAAACCTAAAACTCGCTAGGGTTTGCGCGTTCCAACACAGACAAATTTTCGAGAATTTCAAACTCGCAAGGGTTTGTGCGTTTGTCAGATTGCGCAAAGCACTATTTGCGCGTTTGCGTGTTAGCGCGTTCTTCAGATGAACTAGCGCGAAACTTGGATCTTGCGCGTTCTTGGACTTTTCTTGCGTGTTCTTGATCTGATCGATCAAAAATCAAGTAAAACTTGATTTCTGAATCTCAAAACTTGTACAATTTCATCAACACATCATACGAAATACTATTACAACACAAAAATTTGACTAACAAACACAAATTGAACCATTTCCATTCACTTACAGTGCGTATGAACTCGTGACATAAAACTCAATAAAATCCAAAAATATTAGAAAATTACAGTGCGATTTACGAATTCAACTATACAAACTCAATTGATTATACTCAACATACAAAACCTAATCGATTACAACTCGAAATTTGCACAAGAACTCAGAAATCGATCTGGACATTCACGAACTTAGTGTCGAACATTTCTTGATTTGATTTCATAATTGGATCTGCTCTGATACCAATTGTGTGTCCTAAATCTAGATTCCTATTGCAATTACAAAACACAAACAAGATGATTATCAAATTACCTTTTTGATTTACTTCACAATTTCAAATGAATACAACTTTCTCTCACTAGAACTCCTCTTTCTCTCTCTACAATTCTGTCTTTGGATCATATACTTCTCTGGACAACTTCTCTCTTTGGATACGATCTTAGATTCTCAAATTACAACTACTTAAAAACAGAAAATACAAGGTATTTATACCTACAAGAATTACAAAGAAAACAAAATACAAATACAAGGAAACTTTGACTTTTTTATTACAAAAATACTTTGACTTTAATGAGAGTTGACTTTCTTAGCTTTGACTTCTTGAAACTTGACCTTCAGTCTTCTTGATCTTGTATCCAACAGATTTATGCTCTAAAAGCCTGCAAAGTTGAAAGAGTCATGTGATGAGGCAAATGCGGAGATACGAAATATAGGCAGGAAGTGGTACGCAACATGGAATTGCAGAAAGAGAAAGAGGCAATTATTGCGGAGTAGAAGGAGTTCATGGAGATGATGAAGCGTGATGTTAGGGAGAAGCAAAAAGAGATTAAAAAGTTAGAAGATGAAGTGATAGAAATCAAATACAACTACACCGGCATGGAGGAGTAGATGAAGGAAAAGGCTGGCTGGATCTAGAGGATCCGGGAAATGTACCCGTAATAGGTTTCTCAAAGGGTGGTTTCTCAAAGGGTGGTTAATCTACCCATAACGATGATTTAGTGTTTTCTTTTCTGCATTAATGTTTACTTTATCGATGCTTTAATGTTGTATGGATGCACCAATATCGTTTTCTTTGATTTCAATAAAACGATGCTTTAATGTTTAACTAGTTTTTACACAGAATATAATTTCACAACCACGATAAGGTAGATAAAATCAACAATAAACATAAAAACTAGTTCACTTAGCATACAAGATGAGGTCGTTACAATCAAGGGAAGTCAATGTTAAGGTCAATGCTATCATGCCTTAGGGTTCCATATGGTTCTAGGTTCGATGGCCCCTGAGGGCGAAATCTTTGGCTACTTGAAGCTCTACTCCTGGGCACGGTTGAAGGGGACGAAGTTGGACATTCACCACGAGTATGTCCTACTGTTCCACACCTAGTACACGTTCTCTGTATCGGATCCTCACCACGAGATGGACGTCGATCATTCTTTCTTGGTCTCCTCGCACGTCTCTTGGTTATTAACGGTGGATAACATGGTGGAAGGGGGACGTGTGGCAAAACCCATGATTGAGGGGATCCAACAGGATAGATCACCTCATGATATGTTGACAGGTAAGTATTGGACTTGTAGTAAGATATAGCCAAATCGCTGCAATCTCTACGATTCATATTCCTTGCAACAGCGATGGCATAACCGCACGAAAAACCAGAATATTGCCATTGATTACGTTCACAAACACGGTTGGTCATATCGATAGTTACGTGATAATGGATATCCCGAATGTGGTCCAATCTCTCTTACCGTCCATGTCGCAGACTTTCCCGACCTTTTGCGAATTATCTCCTTCGCCATTGGTGTGAGATCATTACACTTTTCATCTACAAATATGTGTTAATTGTGTTACGATTTATAAAGAACACGAAAAAAACAACTAACATATAAGTTCAAGATTTCATAGTTTATCAACCTCCCTTTTGCCGTCGAAGTTGGTACCACTCTTGTTGAAAATCTCGGAAGTACTCCATAAGGCCGATAATCGGTAACCTGCGTGCAAAACGGGACAGTACATTCACCGACTCTACACTATTGGAGATCATTATGTTATACCGTTGTGTAGTAAAATAGGCCCTTGACCACCTCTCCTTACCAGCATCGTCCATAACTTGTGCTCAACGATCTACTTCATATCGTATTGCATTCATGTAGATCTCAAACTCCCTAATCGTATGTGCTTTGCATGCCTTCCAGTAGGTGGTCTTGTTTGTTGTTATACGCTTGTCCACTCTTTTCACGTTCATCTCTAAATGTCGACAACATAGGGCGTGAGGGGTGGAGGGGTACACGGCAGAAATTGCGGCGCTTATGGAAGGAGCCCAGTCGGACATAAACACCAACCCTTCCGGGGCTCCGATACATTCTCTCAACATGTTCAGAAACCAACCCACTCCTCCTCCGTCTCGGACTTACCTACTACGAAAGCCAAGGGCACAAAGTTGTTATTTTCGTCCATGGCAACCGCCAAGAACATCATACCCGGGTAAGGCCCCTTTAAATGGGCATCGTCTATTACATGAACAGGATGCAGATTTGTCAAAAACGTCCGGATCTGCAAAAAACGTACGTGATTATTATTTGTAAATGTTATAATTTATAATATGTAAAGATATGACGTGCGAATATATGTACCGCACATCCAAGTGCAGCGAAACATAACTCCAAATGTCCGTTTGAATCCTTCCATATTGTGGTGCGTGTACCCGGATTCTTCAACTCCAAGTTATATAAATACGTAGGGAGTCGTTCGTACGACTCCTCTAAAGTGCCTCTCACCAATAGTAGTGCCTTGCATCACGCACGCCATCCTTGGTGGTAACCGATGTTGACCCCGTAATGCTGGTTTATATCGTTGACGATGTCCTTCGGCCGAAATGCCCTACTAGCGTCTAGAAACTTGCCTTTTAGTATGTGGCCCAAAGTCCTTTTGTTGGCCTGTCGGTGGTTGGCATTCAGTTGCGTTCTCGAACAAGTGTGTATGTCTTTTAGCTTTCTAGCGACAAACAACCCTCCTATAGGGCCCACAAACTTTGTCGAAATACGCCATTCACAATTTCTTTGGTCACAGACAACCTCGTATCTGGTTTTGTCGGATTTCTTCTCTTTAAATACGAAACCCTCTTGCAAGAACTTAATTATGAGCTGTATGGTCATTTCTTCCTTCGTATGAAATAGTTGACCTTTATGTATACTTGTACTGCGATTGTAAGGTGCGGGTTGGTAGGCTGGTATATAGGTGTCCGGGTTAGGAAGGGAAGGGGGCATATCAAAATAATCGTTTAACTCACCAAATGATTTATTGCTAGGGGTATATGTTTCTTCTTCTTCGTCCTCATCATTATCGGTATCTGATATGTCCAGATCAGATATACCAGTTGTGAAAACATGGGTTTCATCATCAGCGACTCCAACAAACCGTCTTTTTGGGTCTTCTTCTTTTGTTTCTTCTTCTTCTAGTTTCGTCTCCGGAACAACATCGGGACAAGAATCGTTACGACGATATGCATGATCAGAATAAAGTGTGGTGTCGTAGGATGACTGAAGTTGAGAATCAGGCTCCAGTTGACTACCACCGACATGGATTTCTTCATCACTTTCCTCGTCACCTCCGTCATCATCTTCGTCATCACCTCTATCATCATCTTCGTCATCGCACATCAATGATGCGACAAACACAAAAATTTCTAGAGGTCTTTCTGAATCGGCTGCAAGTTGCATAAAACCAAGGATTTCATCATCGTTGGTTAGCTCCTTCAGTGAGCCATCTTCACGTCTGAACACCAACTTGCAAGCATCAGAATCTTCGACTCCACACTTTCCCATGGTGTAATCAATAAACCTCTTATATGAAAGCATTATTGGAATATATACACCACGCTTTGTGTAACCAATATAATCACACTCATTGTTGTTTTGCACCCATTGACCATCGAAACATAAATAGAGCCCTAGCTCTTTCAACAGATGAACTCATTTTTTTAGTAGTATGAAAAATAATGCAATTCAATTGGATGTGATGAACGAATTTGCATGCAATCTTACTATCTTTATAGACAAGATTGAATGGAGAAGATGAATGTGAACCACAAATTCAATGACAATGGTACAATTATTGTATGACAATCAGACTAAATTGTGGAAAAAACAGTAAAATCATGCAAAAAAACGTGAAAAATAGTTGACAACACATGAAATAATAGACCCTGAAACCCTAATTTCCCAGACCCTAAAACCCTAATTTCCCAACCCCGTGTAAAACCAGAAAAACGCGGCCCCCAACCCCGCATTACACCATTAGAACGCGGGGTAACCCCATGTTTTTTCACCATACGCGGACCAAAGTCTAGAGACCCCGTGTTCTCCCCTCGTTTTATTTGAATACATGACCAACCCCGCGTTTTCCCATTTACATGGCCCAAAAACACGGGGCTGTTGGGTATTTTGGCAAAAACTTCAGGATTTTGGGCATTTTGGGTACTGATTTTTGATGTTTAGGTATTTTAATTAAATTTCCTAAAAATTATATTATATGTGGTGGTTGTGATGAGACCTTTGTGTTCCATTTTTATGTGTATTTATTATTATTATTATTATTATTATTATATTGTAGATATTACATGAAAAATGTAATATATTTCGTTCCAATTCTTATTTTGCAAACCTATATTTAAATCTCTCATATCATCTGTATGTAAAACATCTCAAATAAAAAAAAATTAATATTATTTTTTTGAAAAAAATATTGTTTAAAAAATTACAACAAGTTTTCATTTTTGTTCAAAAAAATATTGTTTAAAAAATTACAACAAGTTTTCATTTTTGTTCACAAAAGGTATATATATATCCTAAATCAAATCAAACTAACAAAAGAAACAAAATTCTTTTCATTGTAATTCATTATTTTAACAACTACTATTGTATTATAATAGATATGGTTGTCAATATTAATAAATAAGTTTACAAATAATTTTTTTAAAGCATTAATATTTAAAAGATTATATATATATATATATATATATATGTATGTATATAACAACACACAATTAAAAGATTATATTTACAAATATATATATGACTTTAATCAAATGAGAACCAAAAAAATATTGTGAATCGATCTATGCCGTTTATTGCTTTTAATCTATGGATATTAAACACAATGGCAATTTTGAAATAAATTACAAGTTGATGATTTATTATGTATTAAAATTGAAATTGAAAGAGTATTCCTGAGCTTTTAATTCATCACCCACCCTTCTTCATCATCCCCATCTTTGATTAGTTTTTTTTTATCTGTAAATAAATGAACCACCATAAATCAACCCTGTAAATCACCTCCGATCGAAAATGACAAATTTTGCATCTATTACAAACCCTAATCTCTTCTCTCCTTCCCACACCGCCAACACCCCCTCCTCCATCAAACCCCCAATTCCAATTCCCAAATACCCACCACTTCATAAATCCCCAAACCAACCTCCTCTAAAACCTTAATCCAACCCCGCCATCAAACCGTCCATCGTCGCTCCAAATACTACAAACTTTTCACCACCAATTCCATTATTGTAAGCTCCACCACCATTTTATTCAATTCAACTCGATAAACCCCCAAAAAAGCGTTCTCAAACTTGGATCCGAGTAATCGATCATTCCAGGGAGAAAAAGAATGAAGAACCGGTGATGGGGATCCCATACAATCCCAATTATCATGTTCCTCCACTTATTTACCCACATCCACAATCACAATACCACGTCGGAAATAATTCCAATCAATCCGGCCAACCCCCCCCCCCCCAACGTTGTCGTCGGTGATCCAAAAGGTGTTCCTCTTCATCAGACGATTTATAGAGATACCCCTACTCCACTTAATTGCGTCTTTTGTGGCAACTCTGGTCTCACCACCGTCAGGTATTCAATTATTCTTTACTATTTTACGACGTATGATGGGTTTTCAAGATGTAATTACTTTGTTGAACACAAACCCTAAAATATATCTGCCCATATGGAATATTCATTAGCATTGAGACCGCCGCAGAAAGAATTATCAGTGGTGAAATCAAAAGCAGAGTCGAGGGATTATTGTCATGGTTGTTGGAACGATTAGGATTGTTGTAGTTGGATATGGTCCAGTCAACAATACGGCCAAGTTTGTCGGAACGGGAGAAAGGGCTCTCTAATTATTTTTTTAATGAATTTTTGTTTCATTTCATGTGGTGAATTAAGATGTACAAGAACTTATGTTTTGGATTTCATTAGATGAAATAACATATTTATGAAAATTGTGATTTATTTCATGTGGTGAAATAAGGTTAGTATGTGTTTCATATTGTAACACCCCAAAAATTGGAGTAAACAAAAACTTCAATAAAACGGAAGGATCGGTATATAAAATATCATGGCATGAGCCTCCCAAAAATTGGGGAAATAATAAACTCATGTTTAATTACAAAAGTAATTTAATGGAAATAAACGACAACTAACTAATCTAGTTTCTAAAGCAGAAATAATATTACCAAAGGGTGTCGTCTCTAATCCAAGTTAGTCTTCACAATAATGGCGCACCAAAAGTGGTTCCCCCAAGCTCACATTAGAACCCGCCTAAGCTTTCTTATAGGCACCGCCGCTAGAACCTGAGATACACGTCGCCACCAAACAAGTGTTAAGCCAAAAAGCCTAGTAACTTTGAACATATAAACATCCAACAATAAAATATATAATTGATTTATTCAACTTCGGAATTACACTTGAAATCAATGGGAGAGACCCAAAGCATCAAACAAGTTCCACCCAAAGAGTCGAGATACCTTAGTGTCAACTTTCATTAGTGACACCAAAAGGCCCGATATATTCGGGGTCACAACGAAGGCATTGCCCCAAATGGCGGGGGTTTAGGCACATACCCGCACAGTGGCATCCAAGACTAAGTCCTCTTAGTGAACACTCGACTTGATTCATTCAATTAGTCCAATTAGGCCATACGACACACAGTTCCATGGGACATATCCCTAATGCCATCATAGGAAACCTTTGGTTTACATACCACATATAACGAAATGGAAACTCTTGCATATATACCCATCATATCTAAAATCATCCAAAGAAGCATACAATTTATCACATAGAAAGCCAAGCCATACAACTAGAAACTCATATGTGATAAAGTTCAATATCAAGGATGTAAGCATATATTGGTCAAAGAACCAAGCATTTAACCCAAACTATGATGTTAGGTCAAAATCCTATTATTTAGGTATCTCTTTGGAGAGATTTAAACACCAACATTTGTCCTGAATGAGAGATTTAAATCTTAAGTAAACCAAGTGTAGCACTTTACCCTTACTCAAATGTCATAAATTTCCCTTGTGTAAAAATATAGAAAATTTAGTCAAAATGAGGATTGCTACCAAAGGTAAAGTAAATCAATAAATAAACACTCAATAACATGTATGTAGTTTTAACAAAAAAGTATTTAAAACTCACAATCTAGGTTTTAAAGCCAAAATCTAGAAAAGTCGCAAACCCTAGAAGTTGTGATTGTGAAGTCTTGAGATAGAGAGGTTTGGTCTTACTTTAAACTCCTCGATAAATACTCCACCAACACTCTTGAACTCAACTTGAAGATCCAACTAACCCTAAATTTGTATTTAATGAAGAGATGGTGTAGGAAGAAGAAAATTGCCCATAAATGCTCTCAAAATCGGTTCTTTGAAGTTGATTTAGTGTCGAAATGAAAGAATGGGTTGAGTTGGGCATTAAATCCCCTGGGACCACAGGCGACTATGCCCTAGCATTATCACTTGTCAATGTCGCCGGGGTCTCAGCCCCTTCTGTCTAACCACCGCGACCTTGCCCCGAGCAACTATGCCATGTCAATCTCGAATGGCAATGTTGTCGGGGTGGTACCTCATGTTGTCCCCCATGAGCGACTATGACATAGCGATAGTGCCTGTATGGCACAGTCGTTGTCATAGTCGCACTCACTCTCTTTCGCGAGTAGAACTTCGGTTTCTTTGACCCGTTTCGACATGCTAGGCTAGGAAGCTTTTAAGATCCAACTTAAAGCTCGAGTCCACAACCGTGATCACCCAACTTGATCATACGAGTGATCCTTAAAGCGAAACAAGAAATGATGATATGAAAAGGAAGTGGACTTACCTAATATCACGGTGTTACAATCCTCCCCTCCTTACAAAGGATTTCGTCCTCGAAATTCCGTCTTGATTAGAACAATTTAGGATATCGCCTCTTCATGTCCTCTTCGGCTTTCCACATGACGTTTGAACCTCGGTGGTGCTTCCATTGAACTTTTACCATTATCACTTCCTTGTGCCATAGTTTCTTCATCTTTCTCCCCAAGATTGCTTCCGACTCTTCTATACGTCGATCTCCGTTGTCCACCCAAATTTTCGTCAAAGGAATGACAGTCTCTTCCTCAGCTAGGCACTTCCGTAGGTAGCATGCATCAAAGGTTGGATGGATTCCATCCATTTGCGAGGGCAAGTCTAGCTTTTATGCTTGCAGCCCAATCCTCTCCAAAAGAGTGAAAGGCCCAAGGAAACGGGGACTTAGCTTCCCACGCTTTCCAAATCGGATGATTCCCTTCCAAGGAGATACCTTCAGCATAACCTGGTCTCCCACTTGAAACCCTATCGGTCGACGCTTTTTAACCGTATAACCCGTTTGCCGATCTTGTGCCGCCTTCAAGCGTCCTCATATTTCCTTCACCATATATGTGGTCTCTTGCACTATCTTCGGGTCGACGGACTATTGTTTTTCCCGCGTCTAGCCAACACACCGGTGTCCTACATTTTCGACCATACAAGGATTTGAACGGTGCCATCCCAATGCTCGAGTGGTAGATATTATTGTAGGCGAATTCCACCAAAGGTAAGTGGCCATCCCAACTTCCCCCAAAATCGATAACACAAGACTTCAAAAAAATTTCAAGTGTTTGAATGGTCCTCTCACTTTGCCCGTCCGTCCGAGGGTGGTAGGTCGTGCTCAACTTGACTTTTGTACCCAACTCCTTTTGTAGACCATCCCTGAAATTAGAAGTAAATCGGCAATCCCGATCCGAGACGATAGATAATGGGACACCATGTCTTGTCACCACTTCACCAATGTAAAGTTTGGGCAATTTATCCATCGGTAGCATATCTCGCATTGCCAAGAAATGTGCACTCTTAGTAAGTCGGTCTACCACTACCCTAATCGTATCGTGACCCCTCAAAGTTTCTGGTAGTTTTGTTACGAAGTCCATTGTAATATGCTCCAGCTTCCACTCCGGTATCGCCAAGGGTTGAAGACTTCCATAAGGCTTTTGGTGTTCCGTTGGATGAAAACAAAATTACGGCTTAGATCGGTTCTCATGGTTCTCAATCTTTTTTTGGTTCCCACATGATTTAACCCCTATATATAATATAGTGTGGTTTTATATATAGTATATTATGTAATATTAAAATATTTTTCATCTAACGGAATTTTTTAACAATCGTTAAAAGGAAGGGCCAAACCTAGACGTTTTTGCAAACTATGATGGTTATCTTGTATTTCAAAACTGCAAGGACAAAAGGTATTTATTTTGACAAACCATAAGGACTAAATTAGTATTTTACTTTTTTTAACAAAAGTTAGTCAGAAGGATCAAAAGTGAAACATATTGACAACTACAGTGACCAAAATTATAATTAGTTTAAAAAGGGACTAGAGTTGATAGTGTGACAACCACAAGGACTAAAAATGAAATTTACTCTATGTATAAATTTAATTTTTTTGTAACTTACATAAACATTTTTAAAATTGTTACATATGCTTTTTGATATCCAAATATATTGAATAATAATTAAAAAAAATAACTGGTATAGTTAATAACATTTATAAGTAATTAATAATTATTATTAATATCTATTGTATAATTAAAATTAATTAATAATTTTTAATTATTATAAATTAATATTTATGAATAATTAATATTTATTTATAATTAATAGTTAATATTTTTTATAATAATAATAATAAATTAATAATTAATATTAATGTTAATGAGGGTAATATTTGGAAAAAAGTGTCAAAACGTTTATCATAAGCTACTCCAAGTAGTTTATCAACAAACTAGTTTATGTACATCCAAACAGTTACTCCAAAAATAAGTTATCTTATTTTCATCAAAATGTGCCTTAGTGGACTAAAATCTTAAGGTCTATTACTTTTCTATTATCACCTCTTATTGAGTAAGAGACTCTTACTTTGGTAAGTAATGAATTGTTTACCAAAAAAAAAAAACTACCTCTTGTTAGTGTATAGGGGGAGAATGTTAGTAAATCATAAAGGGGGAGAATGTTAGTAGATCATAAAGAGGAAGATAAATTTTCAAAGAAAATGACTTGAAAAAAGGTTTTGATGATTTTGATGCTCACAACTCATCAAAAAGGGGGAGAAATTCTGGATTTTCAAGTCAAGTGAAAATTTAAAGATTGTCAGAGGATTCACCTCATAATAGGAAGAGATTTTTCTAAAGAAAAAGGGGGAGATATTCAAGTACTTTCAAGTCAAATATGAAAGGTTGAGTAAAATTTGAAAGACTTTCTGAAGAAAAGTAAAAGATTGATGAATGTTTATCAAAATGGTGGAGATAATTTCTGGAATTTCAAGTTCAAGACAGATGAAAGTTTGTTTTTCGAATACCGATCAGAGATCACAAAGATGAAGATACGGGCATTGAAAGATTCCTTAAAATTTCAAAGCCACAAAGAAGTTTCAAAAGTTTTTGTTCAAGACTTGATGACTTTTCAAAGACATTGTGAAAGACTTTTCAAGATTCTTCAAAGCATCAAAGATTAAAGATTGTCTGAGCTACGAAGTTTAAAGCCGTCAGAATTAAAGTTTGAAGAATCAAGAGCTGAAGACTAATGTCAAATTTTTTTAAATCTTGAATACAAAGGGGGAGAATGTTAGTGTATAGTTGTATCCAAAATTTAAGTAGAAAAGTCATAGTCTGTAAAGTCAAATATGTCAAGTCTTGTATAAGTCAAAGTATTTACCTTGTGAGTTAATATGGTCTTTGACCATATATAATGTCTTGAGTGTTTCTTGTAACATGTATTTATTAAAGTGAGATATACGACTTGTGACTTTATCTCTCTACTCTCTCTCTCTCTAGATTTTGTTCTTAATTGTCAAATCTTGATGTTTGCTTGAATTTGTGACCTAACACCTCTTACCTTAATATCACCTCTGACCGTCATCTTTATCTGGTAAGAGATAAATGAACTACTTACTAGAGTCAGAGTCACTATCCCACTTTACCCTCACTGCCTAGGTGCTCATCACTTTCATTGTTTACGTGAGGAAAATGAGGGCACATATAACAGGGGTTGTACTTTTTCAATCTGTTGTTCTTCCTATTAGGGGTGCTCACGGGTTGGGTTGATTGGGTTGAAGGCATTTGAACAATCCAACCCAGTGTTGGCGGTTTGAAAATTTTCAATCCAACCCCACCCAACAAGTTCGGGTTGGTCGGTTTGGTCGGGTTGTGTTATTCCCAGATAACAATGCGATCAATAGATGACAAATGATTCCATCAAATCTCACTATTTATTTCACAATTGAATTCTATTACAAAGTACGCTCAATACACTTTCTCTCTCTAATTGAAACTCTCATGATGCTATCTCTGTTGTTACAAGATTACACGCACAACAAAACCTATTTATACTAACAAAGAAGCGCGCAAGCTACTAGTACATGAAAACGCGCAGAACATTAATACTCTTACAACACTAGAAAATAGAAAAATACAATGTTGACTTTGACTTTTATTACCCTGACTTTGACTTTGATGCTGAGAGTTGACTTCAGCTATGACTTTCAGTCTTCAGACTTCTATGATCTTGTATCCAACATATTTATGCTCTAACAATCTCCCCTTTTGGATCAAGATCATCTCAAAAGGATTTTGCAATATAATATTCTCTCTTTAATCAACTTTAGCAATCTTTAGAATCTTCAGTATTCTTTCCAAAATATTTCTTCAAACAAAATAACAATCTCTCCTAAAGATGGTAGAGAAGCTCTTCAACAATCTTCTCAAAGATTATCCCAAATCTCTTTTAGACTTCAGAAAGAAATTATCTTCAATTTTAGCTCAGACTATTTCAGCAAAGAAAATTTCTGTAAAATTCAACACATCTTCAGAAAACTTTGAACTGTTCTCTTTTAGTCTTTCAATCTTTGTCATTCTCTGAACTTTTCTTTAGCAACTCTCTCATTTCTTGTATCTTCTCCCATCTATAACATTTCAGACACAAACTTTTCTTGATTCTTTCTCCCCATATCTGATACAAATTTCCAGACATTTCGTAAACTTTAGCTTCTCCCCCTTTTTTATGATTAGAGCATATTGATCATCAAAACTGTTCACCAAGAAATGTCTTTGATATAATCTGACCACTGATCTTTTAAACTGAGCCTCTAATTCTCCGTCGATCCAAAAAGATATTCATCTAGATCTTTTCAAATACAGACAAACTAGAGTGTAACACCTGAATCAACAAATGAATCAGTTAATATGTCTGTCAGTAACACAAAGTCACTGTGTGTAAAGAATACACATTGGTAAAGATCTTTTTGATGTTCACTCCTCCAGGACTTCCATTCAATCATCGAAACACCACAAAGGATAATTTCCATGAACGTTATGACAAGAAAAAAAATTCCTTGTGTGTTCGTGCAGGTGTTAGAAAGAATTAAGCACATGATGATTACTTTTTATAAGGCTCAACATTGTGTAAACCACTGAGACAACAGTAATTAAACACAGACTCAATGTGCATGATCGAAGTGCGAAGGTGGGGCAGACGTCCTTCTTTTTCAATATCCAAATTTTCCAAATGAAAACCAGATAGATTATATGTTGTGTCCCTAGAAAATATGAAACACTTTCTTTTAAAGAAGAACATGAGTGGCTGGTGGGGTTTTTATCAAGAGTTGGCATGGGCTAGTTGCATGTTTCAATAATGTTCACGAAGAATTGTGAAACAATAGTAATGTGGATACCCGGCTCAGAAAGTATTTGGTGCAGAGTTTGATATTCTTTTACTCTGATCTCTCATCCTCTTTCTTGTTAAACTTTGAGGTCACTTCTAACCAAACTCTCATTCACATTTTACCTCGTCACATAACCCACACTCATTTCTTTTTGACTCCTCACACTCGATGACTAAGGATTAACTTCTTGGGTAGGAAACACTGGTTAACGTGAATCCATAGAAGTTTCATTTAAGTCCTACACAATGAACCCATGTTTTCCTATGAAAGCACATTGTTGCTCAAAATTGGTTTAACTATATCAATTAAAGCACAAATATGAAATACAAGTCAGATATAAGTATGCTCATAGATGTAATCATGGTGATATGAGCATTTTTAAACATTGAAGACTTTTCAAACAAGAAAATTGAATGAATGAAATGAATACAAGAAACTTGTTCGAAAATCTGACATTGTATGAAAAAGATCAATATATGAATGATTTATCGATTAAGGCTTAGGTCAACAAAAATTGATATTGTCTATACGAAACAAAAATATAGACATTCTTGAAAACACTTTTAAAAATGAAATCACGCTCAAACTTTGAATAACAATCGGGGTGTCTTACCATCGAAAATTTTGTTTCAATTTTAGAGACATGGTAAGAACGAATTGAACAAAAAATAAAACCGGTGTGTGTGAAGATTTGACAGTATATATACAAGATAATACACAAGTATTAATCTTTGGAAACACACGATTTATATATCATGAAAGCACAAATATCATGAAAACATTTAAAATCACACTTCTATATTCATGAAATCTTTTAAGAATCAGAAGTGGTTTGAAAATTTAAGAAACATGTTTTCTATGATTGAAAGTTGTCCTTCTTTTAACCATATATGAGATTAAGAATAGAAATAAACCTTTCCGTTCCATCTTAAATCTCAGGAAATCAACTTAAAGTCATAAAGATATGATCTTGTAAGCATCCTCTCAATCTGCATCAGTCACAAAGTCCGTCAAAGCAACTTTATTCACAACATTTATTGAAAATATAAAATGACATAAAGCAGGAAAACATTGAATGTACGAGTTCTGATCTGAAATAATCATAAGTCATAGTTTTTACTCCTTACTAATTCTCTAACTCCCCCTGCATTTATGCATTAGAAAAATATGCCAGTGACAAATATATGCAATAATGGTTAACTCCCCCTCAAATGGATATAGATCATCTTTTTTATCGTCTCTCACTCCCCCTGAAAACATGAACACACATTAAAGTGCAGATATCTTTTTCAGAATAAAGATAAAGAAATGAAGAAAAATAACAATAAGAAAAACTTTAATAGGTAATCACAGATTATGTCTTGAGATTAAGCATACCAAGTTTCGAGATAAGAAAACTAAATCTCTTTTCATCGAGAGGCTTGGTAAACAAATCAGCAAGCTGATAATCAGTGTTTACAAAATAAAGTTCTATTGTACCTTTTTCGACATTGTCTTTTATAAAATGATATCTAACGTCTATGTGTTTTGTCTTTGTATGTTGTACAAGATTTGCGGATATGGAAATGGCGCTTTTAGAGTCACAGTAAATCGGGATTTTGTCGAATTTGAAGCCATAATCTCGCAGTTGCGTCCTCATCCACAACACCTGAGAGCAGCAGCTTGCAGCAACAACATACTCCGCCTCAGCCGTTGAAGTGGAAACACAAAGTTATTTCTTCGATGCCCAACTTACGAGTTTATCTCCAAGGAATTGTATATGACCCGATGTGCTCTTCCTGTCTAACATACATCTAGCATGATCTGCATTTGAGTAAGCCGTCAGTTCAAAACCAGTATCTTTAGGATACCACAGACCAAAGATCTGCAGTCCCCTTCAGATATCTAAATATGTGCTTTACTGCAGACATATGGGCTTCTTTAGGATTAGCCTGATATCTTACACATAAACATGTAGAGAACATAATATCTAGCCTACTTGAAGTTAAATACATTAAAGAAACCAATCATTCCTCTATAGGTTCTAACATCGACATATTTTACCGAAGGATTCATGCCGATCTTAGTTCCTGGTGCCATCAGGGTACCAATTGGTTTACAAGTTTCCATTTTGAATTTCCGAAGAATATCAAAAATGTACTTTGCTTGATTTATAAAAATCCCCGTAGAAAATTGTTTTACTTGTAATCCGAGAAAGAAGTTCATCTCTCCCATCATACTCATTTGAAATCTGGACACCATGAGGTTTGAAAAATTCTTACAAAATTTAGAATTTGTAGAGCCAAATATAACATCATCCACATATATTTGAATAAGAATAATATCATCCTTTTCCTTTTTGATGAATAAATTAGTATCGATTTTACCTTTAGTGAAGCCCGACTTGACCAAAAACTTTGATAGTACCTCATACCAGGCTCGAGGAGCTTGTTTAAGACCATAAAGTGCTTTATCCAAGATGTAGACATGATCTCGTTTATCTGGATTCACAAAGCCTTCAAGTTGTGAGACATATACTTCCTCCTTAAGAATTTCGTTTAGAAAGGCAGTCTTCACGTCCATCTAGTAGACAGTGAAGTTTTTATGAGCAGTGTACGCTAGAAACATACGGATTGCTTCTATACGTGCTACTGGAGCGTAAGTCTCATCATAATCTATGCCCTCCTCATGCCTATATCCTTTTGCGATAAGTCGTGCTTTATTTCGAATTACGATACCGTCTGCATCCTTCTTATTTTTGAATACCCATTTTGTACTAATAACATATTTTCCTTCAGGACGTGGTACAAGTCTCCATACTTCCAAAGCTTCAAACTGATTTAGATCCTCTTGCATGGTAGTAACCCAATCCGAGTCAGCTAGAGCTTCAGATACTCGAGTAGGCTCTATCTTGCTCAGAAAGGAATCATGCATACACATGTTTAATGTTGCAGACCTAGTTTGCACCAGTTTTGATATATTTCCAATAATTTGCCTTATCGGGTGCTCTTTGGTCCACTTGTGTTCGTGAGGAAGTGGATTCGATGTAGATTGATCATACAAATCATCTAAGTATCCACTATCAACTTCTTGGTCAGCATTGTTCAGGGGTGCTGTTGAAGTCTCTTGTACAGAAGTTTCAGTTGGGCCAGCTTGTGCAGTTTGTTGATTATCCATTATAGTGAAACCAACTGAAATAGTAACTTTTGGTTCATCATGTTCAGGTGCAACTTCAACCGTAGGAGTAACTGTTTGAACTAGAGCTTCTTTCTGAACCGGGGGAACTAGTTCAGAAGATACGTTCGAAGTGGTTGGATGATTAGTCGTTGAATCTTTAGACCTATCAACCACAACAGATTTAGGAAGTTTAGATCCTAGAAACTCATCATAGAAAAATTCAAACAAAATCTAATTCAGATAAATGAGATGTAGAAGTTGAAGCTTTATCCGAATTAGTCTCTTTAGATACAGGTTCTGGACTGAATTGTCCAGAAGCTAACACTCCGGTAAGTACGGGTTCTGAACTGTGTTGTTCAGAAGCCACTTCCTCATCAAATGTGACATTAACGCTTTCGATAACAGTCTTTGAGCTCTTCATGTATATCCTATATGCAGCAGATGTCTGGGAATATCCAATGAAGAATCCTTCTTCAACCTTTGGTGAAAACTTATTCAAGTTCTCTCTATCATTAAGCACAAAACACCTGCAACCAAAAATATGAAAATACTTAATACTTAGTGTACGATTATTAATCAATGCATAAGGAGTTTTTCCAAACCGTCTGTGAATAATGGATCTATTCTGCGTATAACATGCAGTAGAGACAGCTTATGCCCACAGAAATAGAGGTAAATCTGACTGGCTGAGTATAGTCCGAGCGGCCTCGACTATCGTTCGATTGCATCGTTCGACTACTCCATTCTGTTCTGGCGTTCAAGCAGCAGAGAATTGATGTGTTATCCCGACAGATTCGAGATAATCTTCAACATTTTTCTTCTTAAGCTCTGTGTCGTTATCAGTCCTTAGAAACTTTACTGTCTTCTGCAAGTTCACTTAGGTAGTCTTCAAAAAGTTTATGAGTACTTCAGACGTCTCATCTTTTGTCCTTAGAAACTTTACCCATGTGTAACGTGAATAATCGTCCACTATCACCAAAACATACTTCTTTCCTCCTATGCTTTGAGTTCTCATCGGACGACATAAATCCATGTGTAACAACTCATGTGTAGAACTTGTACTCGGTTCGGGTTTAGGCTTGTGAGCTTCCCTCTTCATTTTACCCTTTTCACATGTTCCACACAGATGTTCTTTTTCATATTGAAGATCAGGAAGACCATTCACCAATCTGCCTTTGACCAACTTGTTTATGTATCGAAAATTCAGGTGTGACAACCTTCGATGCCAAAGCCAACTTTGTTGCATCGAGGCTTTTGTCATTAAGCAAACCTGATTCTCAGTCTGGACCTTTGACAAATTTATCTTGTAGAGGTTGGACTTTCGAGTATCGACCAAGAGTTCTTTGCCATCTTCAGTACGCACCGAGCAACTCTTGGCTTTGACGTTTACCTCTAATCCTTTGTCGTAGAACAGGCCAATACTGAAGAGGTTATGCCCTAATCCTTCTACATAACTATTCTTCGTTATCGTTACATACTCTTGTATCACGTCACCATATCCAAGAATCGGTGAAAATTGGTCATTTCCAAAACGAACATTGCCGCAGAATTTCTCTGTATAACTAGACAATAAATCCTTTTTCCCAGTCATATGCTTGGAACACCCGCTATCCAAGTACCTCATATGATGGGTCTGGATAAGAGAAATCAGAAAATAACATATTTAGGTACCCATTGAAAAATGGGTCCTTTCAGTTTAGCACATGATTTTGGTATCCATTTATAAAAGGAACCTCTGACTTTTTGAAAAACTTGTGAAACATATGGCTTATAAGAACAAACATGATAAGTGTAACACCCCGGATTTCCGTTGTGTAACCTTGCTATTCTTATGTTAATCTTTTGTCGTTAGCTCCGTGTTTGGTTGGTTGTCGTTTTGGTTTTTGTGAAGTTTGGGGAGGAACAGTGAATTACGCGAGTTATACCGCGACTAGAGGTCGCGGCACAACCCGCGTAACCCTCTGTTTAGTATAAGATTTTGAGAACTACGCGAGTTATACCGCGACTAGAGGTCACGGCACAACCCGCGAAACCCACTGGATGATTAGGATATTTGGGACACGGGCGAGTTATGCCGCGAGTTGAAGTCGCGGCATAACCCGCGTGGTTGCTTTGACCGCTTTAAGAGGTTCAGTTTCCCAAATTTCTTTATCACATATCTCAAATATCTTTCTCTCTCTAATTTTCTCTCTCTATTTTCACCTTCGATCTTCGAAGTCTCGTTTGGTTGCTAGTTGTCGGTGTTTCTAGCAAGGGGTCGGTGTTTTAGACTTCACCTCTTCGTCGTGATCGCTATCTGGTTTTCTAGGTTTTATTCCAAAAACCTATCGGTGAGTTCCTACTACCATTTTACAAACTTTATACATGTCAAAACTCTTATTTGCAAAATCTAAAGTATTTCTACGGTATGATTTTTATGTTCTCTACATTTTATTATAAATGAAGTTGTTGGTGATTTTCGGGGTTCCCGGTCAGATTTGACCAAAATGACGGGTTCCGCCTTATTGAAGTAAAATGATGTTTTACTTGCACATTATGTGGTCGTTTGAAAAGAATGTTTATGAACTCATTTTAATGATTTTCATTCTTATCAGAAGTTGAACTGGAAATGACATTTTGTTTATAAAATGTACTTATACCATATATTTATTTATGGTTGGTCACATATGTTGTTGTGACGAGTCCTTACCATTACTAGTGGATCCCTAGGTTCTGAGTAGACTGGATTACTGGGATGATACATTCCCCAAATTTGTAGCTATGGATTCACTTGTTCCTAGAGGGCAACTTGGTACGGTTATGTGAGGCCGGATACTAGCCATGGTTCATAGTGATCCTAGTGAAGGAGTATACCTTGGTTTTGCGCTTGGGGCTTGATCTCACATTGTAGCACGGACTTTGTGATTCGTTTCCGCGGACTCCAATTGGTTTAGCTCGTAACTCGGATTGTTGGACTAACTTTGTGTTACGCCACGATCCTTGGTAAAATGTTTTGTTTTCGGTCCTCTTATGGCATGTTTATAACGAAAAAGCCTGTTTGTGGCAAGGACCTAAATTGTAAACTTAATCTCTTTGGAAATGTTATCTTGGAACTGATGTTTTATCTTTTGAGCTTATAAACTGTATGTTCTCACCAGGCTTTAAAGTCTGACACTTTTTCTCAAATGATGTGTATAACAGGTTTCCATTAGCGGTGGGTGCCAGGGTTTTTGGAGAGACGAGTTTTGAGTCTCGAGGTTTTTGGAGTTATTTTAGTATTGATGCTGGGCATTGTTAAGTCTCATTCTTTTGATGAAATCCTTGTATAGGATTGTATAGTTTAAAGAACTGATCCCATTTATGGGAAGTTAATGGATTTACTTTCGTCATATTTGTCAGGTTTTCCATGTTTTAATTTACTCTGATTTTTAGGGTGTTACAGGTTGGTATCAGAGCCCTAGTTTAAGCGAACTAGGCATGAATCTAAGATGTCTAGACTTAGACTGCGTATGCTCAGAATTGATCCGCGAGATTTGGGTAGAGCTCCTAAATGGGTTAGTCTTAGAGTCAACGGAAAGTACAGTTATCCGACGTTGTAATAGTGGTGACAAGAACCGTTATGTGTTGTATGTTCATAATTTCACTTAGCTAATGTTATTATGAGGATATTGTACGTAAGAGTCCTTGATTTGCTGTTGATATGACAATTGATAATGTGGTAGTACGTTTTCCTTTCGTGTTTTCCTATCTCTCTCTTATCTCTTCCTTGTTCTGTGAAGCTGTTCAGTATGGTGAATACGCGTGGTAGACCGCGTACTCGTGTTGATGGTCTGAAAGCGACAGCCTCCACCGCTGATCGGTCGGAAGGAGTTGAGGTTGTTGTGCATCCGCCAGTTCAGCAAATGCTAGGTGGGAGGCCAGAGGTCATTCCGCGAGTAGACCTGGCTTCGTCCCACCCAGTCATCAGGGATGTTAATCCCCAGTCAGAGTTGTTGGCTAGCGTGATGTTGGCGATGAGAGAAGAGATGGCTAAGCAGCAAGAGTTTCTGCTGAAAGCGATGGAGGACCGCGACGTGAATCATCGGAGAAGTGAGACGGTGGTAGAGAACGTCGTAGCAGGTCCGGGAGGCGATGGTATAAGGGTCGTGTCGGTAGAGCGCGGGATTTCTGGTTCTCCGAGGAATAGGAAGAGTTGTTCCTATAAGTCCTTTCTGAGTTGCGGACCGCCAGAATTCTTCGGTTATGATGACCCGGTGGTATGTGTAAAGTGGATCCGAGCGGTTGAGCAAGCTTTTGGCTCTTCCGAATGTGGTGATGATCAGAGGGTGCGGTTCGGTACCCAATTGCTGAGAGACACTGCACTCATCTGGTGGAATATCATCCAATCCACTCTATCTCCTGAAGTGTTGGCCCAGTTGTCTTGGGCCGAGTTCAAGAAGAAGCTGCTAGAAGAATTCTGCAACGAGAGGACCATGGACCGAATTGAGAAAGAATTCCGGTCCTTGGTGAAGGGAAGCCTGACAGTGAGAGAGTACACCCGTCAGTTTATGGAAAAGCTTGGTCTATAGTGGGGCATGTTGCCCCAACAGAGAAAGACAAGATGAAAGCTGTTGATCCAAACTCTCTCAGTGATTTGATAACGACCCTCTCCTATACTTAGTGAAAATTACGTTTTAGTATGTATTAGTGTTTCACCATCAGCGATCAGACTGAGTCTGTTCAGTTATCGCTGATAGTCTTTCTTGTAAACATTTCTATGTATTAATGTTTCACTATCAGTGATCGAACTGAGTCTGTTCAGTTATCACTGATAGTTCCTAAAGTAAACAACCAATGTAATCCCTGAAGACAAGTTTCGCGTCAACAGATGTTCATAGCTGAATCAAAGACGAAGCTGCTGAACAATGAGAAGTCTACTAGTGACCTGATGCGGATATCAGTGAAGCAAAGACAACTCTACCAATACGCGAAGGAACAGGAGAAAAAGCTTCAGCGATAGCTGAACCTCTTTATCTCTGAACTTAGAGATACTCAGCTATCAAACGATCACAAAGCTTATGCCTCAAGTTTCCTTTTGTCTATCCTTGCACAACCTAGTACAATGTGTCAGAACGGACAAGTCTCTGAAATCATTCGTACAACAACTCTGTCTACTACACTGTTCATGACCCGGCCGAAAGCATGTCTCCCAAAAGACAGTTTATCAAAGCCAATCTGTGAACGCCACGTGTAAAGTATCCTGCCATGCATTTAATGCATAGGGTATAAATAGGAAGTTCACCCCTTCATCTAAAGAAGTGTGCTTCATCCTTGAACTCAAGATAGAAACCCTTGTTTTCTATATCTCTAATCTCCATTCTCTGAACTTCTTGTGCAATTATCTTAGTGTTTCTTTAGTTTGTTTAGATTGAGTCTGTCTTAATCTTATTCCGCAACAAACTAGTAAATTGTATTTTGATTCTTCAATAAACAATTTATTAAACTTTAAATTCTGTGTTTGTATTCAACCCCCCCCTTCTACAAACTTGTTTAGCACCTTCGGGACCAACAAGTGGTATCAGAGCAGTTTGTTTAAATCTAATAAACAAGATCTTGCTGTATACTCTTCCTTGCTATTCTAAAAATGGCATTAAACACAAACACAAACTACTATGATAATGGTTCACTTTCTAAACCTCCTCGATTTAGCAGAGATAACTTTTCTCTATGGAAAAATCGAATGATGCTATTTCTTGAAGGTGCGGATCCTACTATACCTGAATATATAGAAAATGGACCCTATGAACCTGTTAGAATTATAGCTGCGGTTCCCGCTACTGCCACCACTGAAGCTGTCCCTGAACGATATGTCGTTAAGGAAATAAGACAGTGGAGTGATGAAGATAAAAAGAAGGTAGGCATAGATGCAAGAGCAAAGACCATTATTTCAATGGCTCTGCCTGATGAAGTTTTCCATTCCATCATGCATCTAAAAACTTCTAAAGAAATGTGGGAAACCATATGTGTTCAATATGAGGGCACCACTGAAATCCAAGAGACTCGAAAGATTAACTTGGTAAGACAGTATGAAAGTTTCATCGCTGGTAAGAATGAATCTCTTTCTGACGTTCATCAGCGATTTAACTGCCTAATAATTGATCTAAGAACTGTTGGTAGGACCTATTCTAACTCTGAGGTCCTAACAAAATTCTTGGAATGTCTTCCAGAAAGCTGGGACAGTTATTCAATATGTCTTAAGCTGACAAAAGACTTACATACTCTCTCCCTAAGCACTCTGTATGGAATATTGCTCAACTATGAGCAATCAAATCTTCTGAAGAAGAATCTTGTAAAAGATTCTAAAGACTCTAAAAGCACTCCTGTTGCTTTAGTCTCTTCAGAGATAATTCCATCTCAGCGATCTACTCTCACTATCACTGAGTTAGATTCTGAATCTGAGGATCTATCAGACCCTGATCTTTCAGAGTTTGATGAGTCCTTAGCACTCTTGACAAACTCTTTTAAGAGATTTGCAAGAAAGAGCAACTTCCGAAGAAGTAAACCTCTCTCTATTTCTGAAAAGCCAAAATCAACTCCGGTTGATAAGGCTACTGCCACTTGCTATAACTGCGAAAAGATTGGACATTTTGCTAGTGAGTGCAGGTCGAAAAAGGTCTTCAAACCTTCTACCTCAAGAAGATCCAGTGATGACAAATACCTTAAGCTGAAGAACAAATATCAAAAGCTGAAAAGCCATCAACGAAAAGGTAAAGGTCTCATCGCTGAAGAAAACGACTGGGCTGAATCAGAAGAATCATCTTCTGATGAAGAAGAAGTCGCTAATCTTTGCCTCATGGCTGAGATTAAAGAAGAAGTAGAAGAACCATCTGAATCTTCTATGAGCTACATATCATCTCAGGTATCTATCTCTACTAATCCCTCTCTACCTGAAGCTGAGAGAAGTCGCGCTGTTGATGTACTGACGATTGACCTTTATAATGCCCTAAACGACAAAACTCAAGCTGAGAACAAAAATGTTCATTTAACTCAAGAGCTGGAGAAATGTCATGAAAAGATCAAAGAACTAAATCTTTTAGAAGAAAAGTTGAAAGATCAAGTCATTATAAATGAAATCATCAGTATTGAACGCGAACAAGCCATCGCTGCTTTAAAAACAGAAAAGGCTCATGTTGAAAAATGGTGCAAATCATCAACAAAAATCTCTGAGATAATAAATGCTCAAACCCCTGAAAGTGACAAAACTGGTCTTGGTTTTTGGACACCTCAGGATGAACCTAAGAAAGAGAGTTCCTCGCTTAAGTTTGGAACCTTTGTCACCTCCTTCTTTGACACTTCTTACAATCAACTCTATCCCTGTTCTTCTTCAAATCCAATCCCTGAGGAGAAATCCAAAGACACTAAGTCTACGGATAAAGGAAAGTCCATTCTCCTTCCTCAGAAGGCAACCAGGAAAGCAAAGCTGAAAGTTCCTTCTAAACCTTCAGCTAAGCAATCCTCTAGCTCTGTGATAGAAATCTTTGATCTCTGTCCTCCAAAGCTGAAGATTGACCTTAAACCTTCGAGATCTGAAGGAATGAAAATTCCTCCCAGATCTCAAGAGAAAAGTCTTCTTGGACCTGGCCCTGCTCATCTTAAACTTGCAAAACCTTCTACTCCTGGTCCTAAAACCATTTTTAAATACAGAAAGTGTTATCACTGTGGTTTTACTGATCATATTGCAAGTAAATGTCCAACCGCCACTAAAGCTGATAAAATAGCTAAAGTGAAGAAAAATGCTTCTAAAGCTGAGAAGGTCACCAAGGTGAAAAATACCACTAAGGTTAAGAAATTAACCAAAGTGAAGACTATCACTGAAGCTGAATCTTCGTCAGCTGAGAATACTACTGAACTTACATTATCCACTAACTCTGAAGGACCCATTGAAAAGTGGGTACCAAACAACGCTTAATCTTCTTTATGTGTGCAGGGATCAAAAGGCATCTGGTATCTTGATAGTGGATGTTCTCGTCATATGACTGGACAAAAAGACCTGTTCACTGAATACAAGGAAGAAAAAGGTCCCTCTGTGACCTTTGGTGGAAATGGTAAAGGATTTACCCGAGGGTTTGGTGTCCTCAGCAATGGGACAACTACCTTTCGAAGAGTCGCTTACGTAGATGGACTGAAGCTTAATCTTCTAAGCATCAGTCAGCTATGTGATAAAGACTATGAAGTACGCTTTACTAAGAAAGCATGTTCAGTGTTAAATGAGAAAGGAAAACTTGTTCTCAGTGGTCATCGCAGAGAAAATGTCTATGTAATAGATATGGACTCTACTGTCACTGAAAACTTATGTTTTCTATCTAAAGCCTCTTCTGATGTCAACTGGCTATGGCATAAAAGGCTCTCTCATCTAAACTTCAAAACACTGAATTCTCTCTCATCAAAGGAACTGGTTTCTGGTCTTCCTCAGCACTCATATGCTAAAGAATCTCTCTGCTCAGCATGTGAAAAAGGAAAACAAACAAACGCTAGTTTCAAGTCGAAACAAGTTTCCTCAGTGACAAGTCCTCTTCAGCTCTTGCATATGGATTTATTTGGCCCTGTCAACATCCAATCAATAGCTGGAAAGAAATATACACTCGTCATTGTAGATGAATTTTCTCGCTACACCTGGGTTATCTTTCTTCGCTGTAAGAGTGATACTCCAGAAGAACTAATATCTTTTGTGAAAAAGATGGAAGTGCTGAACAATCTTACTGTTCGTTCAATAAGAAGTGATCATGGAACTGAATTCAAAAATAGTTCTCTGAACAATTTCTTTGAGAACAAGGGAATCTCTCACAACTTCTCTTCAGTAAGAACACCTCAGCAAAACGGAGTCGCTGAAAGAAGAAACAGAACGATCATAGAAGCTGCTAGATCAATGCTCAGCGATTCTCATCTCCCTACTCAATTTTGGGCTGAAGCTGTAAACACTGCATGTTTCACTCAAAACAGATCGCTGATAATAAAGCGATTTGGGAAGACAGCTTATGAACTTTTTGTTGGAAGGAAGCCTTCTATCAGTTTTCTTCAATCTTTGGTTGTCAGTGTTTTATCTTAAACAACAGAGATCAACTTGGAAAGTTCGACCCAAAAGCTGATGATGGAATATTTCTAGGATATTCCTCCATCTCCAAAGCCTACAGAGTCTTCAACAAGAGAAGACAAACCGTAGAAGAAACAATTCACGTCACTTTTGATGAAACTCGCTCAGCGAACTCAAAACCAATCGCTGACAATGAAGAGTTAAATGCTTGGATGCTTTCTCACTACAGAGAAACTGAACCTTTCTTTTCTAACCATCAGCATTCAGATCCTCCAGTCGCTGATGATGATCCAAACATTATACATCCTACCACTGAATCCAACTCATGGGTTTCAGCTGAACCTTTAAACACACTCCTACCATCAAACCTGCCTTCGTCTGAAAACCTCTCCAGTGAATCTACTCAACAGTTGATCGCTGATGAACCTCAATCATCATCATCGATAAACATTCAAATTGTTGATCCCACCTCTGAGTTAAGCAATAATGATCCTGCTCAGCGATGGACCAAAGATCACCCTATAGATCAAATTCTTGGTGATCCAGAAGCAGGTATTCAGACACGACGAAGCTCAGGTAATATTTGTCTCTTTGTAAACTTTCTCTCTTTAATAGAACCAAAGAAGACTGATGATGCCCTCAGAGATCCAAACTGGGTCAGTGCTATGCAAGAAGAGCTGACTGAGTTTTCTCGAAACAAAGTTTGGAATCTCATTCCTAGACCATCTGATAAAACTGTAATAGGCACCAAATGGGTGTTTAGAAACAAGTTGGATGAACATGGAACTGTAACCCGCAACAAGGCTCGACTTGTTGCTCAGGGATACAGACAAGAGGAAGGCATAGACTATGATGAAACCTTTGCCCCTGTGGCCAGGCTCGAAGCAATTCGACTATTCTTAGCTTATGCAGTCTATAATGACTTCATCGTCTATCAAATGGACGTAAAATCAGCGTTTCTAAATGGAAAGCTGAATGAAGAAGTCTATGTAGAACAACCACCAGGGTTCTATGACCCTAAGCATCCAAATTATGTTTATAAATTGGATAAGGCTCTCTATGGTCTAAAACAAGCCCCTCGTGCTTGGTATGACACTCTTTCATCTTTTCTTATCTCTGAAAATTTTGAACGTGGCAAGATTGATAACACGTTATTTTTCAGAAAGATAAAAGGTCATATAATTCTTGTACAAATATATGTCGATGACATAATATTTGGTTCTACTAACTCATCTCTGTGTACTCGCTTCGCTGAAAGAATGAAGAAAGAATATAAAATGAGTATGATGGGTGAGCTGACATATTTTCTTGGTCTTCAGATTAAACAATCTGACAAAGGTACGTTTATCAACCAAGGTAAGTATGTTAAAGATATGCTGAAGAAGTTTGATCTTACTCAAGCTTCAGCGATGAAAACTCCTATGGCACCACCCCTGACACTTAACAAAGATCCTTCTGGAAAACCTGTTAATGTCACTGCCTATAGAGGAATGATAGGCTCTCTGTTGTATCTCACAGCAAGCCGACCTGACATCATGTACTCTACATGTTTATGTGCACGCTATCAATCTGAACCCAAGGAATCCCATCTGATCACTGTAAAGCGAATTTTCAGATATCTGAAAGGAACTCCTAACCTCGGTCTTTGGTATCCCAAAGACTCAGGGTTCGATCTAACTGGTTATTCTGATAGTGATTTTGCAGGATGTAAACTTGACAGAAAGAGTACCACTGGTGGATGTCAACTCTTGGAAGGAAAGCTGGTAAGTTGGACAAGCAAGAAGCAAAATTCTGTGTCCACTTCCACAGCTGAAGCTGAATACGTAGCCGCTGGAAGCTGTTGTTCTCAAATCTTATGGATGAGAAATCAACTATTAGATTATGACCTTCAGCTGTCAAAAATTCCTATCTATTGCGACAGCACTAGTGCTATCGCTATAGCAAATAATCCAGTGCTACATTCAAAGACAAAACACATAGAGATCAGATATCACTTTATCAGAGATCATGTGATGAATGGTGATATTGAACTTCACTTTATCCCTACTGACTTTCAGCTTGCTGATATATTCACCAAACCTCTTGATGAGACAAGGTTCAACTTTCTCATCAGTGAGCTTGGAATGCTGAATCTTGAAGAATAACTCTTCAGCATTCATGCATTGTGTCAGCAATCAAAAGTTTCTTTTCATCAGTCTCTGATAAGTACTCTGACTCTCAGGTATGATTTCTCAATCCCTACAACTGAATCTTCATTCAGTTATATAAAACTTAATCACTGAATTTTTATTCAAATGATTAAAAGCTTTTTGAAATTAAATTTATCACTGATATTTATATTCAGTGATCCTTTTAAAAGAAAATCTATCCCTATCTTTTCATCAGGGATACTTTCAAAAAGAAAATTCTATCGCTGATTTATCTTCAGTGATAAATTCAAAACGGACAAATGAACAGTCTCTTTCTTAACTATGACGTCATTTGAACCGACAATCCACGACATGCCTTTTTCTGACACGTTCGTCCGTTGTTCTTCTATCCAATCACCTTCGAGGGACGTGTCCATGTCATGATGTGCATTTGTTTTCCCGCTTCTCTCACACTCTCTCTCCTCCTTCTCACCTATAAAAGGAATGCTTTTTCCATTTTATCAATTTACGCTTTCTGGAAATACTTTCTAAGCAAGAATACTCTCTCAAGCATTTTAACATTCTCAAGCTTTCTGCATCATCCTCTTCCAGATCAACAGGTTATTCTTGACTTCTTATCTTAAATCTTTTCACATAAACCCCATTTATGGGTTTATAAGACTTAAATCTCATAAAATCATTTTTTTTTGATTTTATTCTTTAAAAACCATTTTATTCTTTCTTCAAAATCAATGGTTTTTCTTCTTATTCTTGAATCTTGTTCTAAGATAAACTGTTTTTCTCTAAAAATATGTTGATTTTCTATGTTTCTTTCCCCAAATAGAAACTAGCAAATCTTCTTTATTTTTACGACTAAACCCTTCTTCTACTCGTTTATCTACTCAAACAGAATGACTCAATCTGCACTTATCGCCTCAAAGAATGTCAAGTTCGCCATTTCTGACTCAGAGCTCCCAAAGAACAATCATCTTGCTCGCCTCGAGTTTGATGGTATCAAGTACCCACATCTGGTGGAAGCTGCACAATTCCTAAGGCAATCCTGCATTGCCTATGCTATCACTGTGGATCCAACACCTTCTAAAGCTCTACTCCAGCAATTCTGGTTTACCGCTGAAGAAACCTCTCTCACCAACAAGAAGGGTGAACAGGTTCCTGCTATATCCTTCAGCACTCAACTAGGCTCAGGGATGATGACTGCCCTAGGCCTGAGGAAAGCCCTGCGTTTCCCCGACAAATCCAGGAATGGATTCGACGCCCTGCCAACTGACGCTGAACTCATCCAATTCCTGGATGCCATGGAATATGCTTGGGAACCGAAACCAAGATCTACAATTCCCAACAAGAAGCTGACTCTGGTGAAGAAGGCACTGATGCCTTCCCAGCTCAACTACGTCTTCTCACACATCATTCAGTGTATGAGTGGGAAGAGTGGGTCACTGGACCAAGCTAGCAAGGTTCAGGTCCAGATGGCTTACTCAGTGATCACTGGACGTAACTTCGACTACGCAACAGCTATCTTTGATGACCTTAAGTCAAAGATAGAGAAGACCGAGAGGGATCCCAAGATCCCCTACGTACGCTTCATCTGCGCGTACCTGAAGTTTCTCTACCCTACCACTTACCCCACCAACTCGGATGCATCTTTTCCAAAAGTGGGTCAGAGATCACTGGAGGTCAAGACACTCCCCAACGAGGTAAGTCTCTCTCAACTTCGCTCTCGTCTCTCTCTCCTCACTTCTTCGTCTTCAGCGGCCACGCAGGAGGTTCCTTCTTCTGCTATCCCTGCCGCTACCCCTTCCAAACGACCATCAACTGGCTCCCTTGGTCCTTCAAAGAAGGCCAAGGTAACCAAGGAGAAAGCTACTTCTAGCTCAATACCTAAGGATGTTTCTCTACAAACTTCCTTAGATGATTTTGTGGGTCTCTCCTCCACATCCTCAGCTCAAACCACTACAACCGTGCCAGCGATCTCGGTCGCTGTCACAACAACAGTGACAAAACCTGCGGTAACTACCCCTATCCCTACATCTTCTATCCCCATCTCTAGTCCTCCTATTTCTTTGATCTCTACCACTCAGCTTGGATCAATAGGACCTGAACATCATTCTTTTGAGGAATCTTTACAATTCTACAAAATGTTTGATAATTCAGGTAATCCTATAACCTTATACACTTCTCCCAACTCACCATATAAGCCTGGTTCTGAAAAATTAACTTATCTTTCAGGTCCTAGTTTGGCGACTGTTGACACCAATGTCAAAAATTTGAGTTCAAAGGTGGATTCTCTTTCTGCTTCTCTCAACAACACCACCAGCGCTGTTCAAACAGCTGGTGATGCATTGAAGACGCTGACTACCACCTGCGCCTCCAAAGCTGATATTTCTCACATCGCTACTCTTCAGGCAGCGATTGTCACAGTCAGGGAAGAATCCAAGCAGCAGTATGATGACCTGTCTGCAAAGATTGATACCTGCACTGTGACTCTTCAGCAAATCCTTGATAAGCTGAATGAACCAGCTCCAGCTCCATCATTTACAGAAGATGATCGTTCAGCCCTGACCATAGCTGTGGAATTTATTCACCTAGCTACATCCGACATCCCTGAACTTGAAGGACGAATCACAGGTCTGGAGGCTGAAGTCCAGAAGCTGGCTACTGCAATAACATCTCCACAAGATCTCTCCCTTGTTGATAATGACAAAGAGGGGGAGAAGACAGCTGAAGAAAATACGGATGCTGAAGTTATTGCTGAACCACCGAAGGAAACTCCCTCTCAGGTTGAGGGGGAGATAGTTGCTGATAAAGTCCCTCCCACCATCGCTGAAATAGTCGATGATGAAGAGGAGGATGAAGATGATGATGAAGACCTTGATCTTGAAGATCAAGTGGATGACTCTCATCAAGATGATGATGATGACGATGAGGAAGATCCATCTCTCTGGTGTTCTTCAGCCGTCACATCATCAGTGATAGCTTCGAAAGAAGTTATCCAAGCAGGGGGGAGACAAGGATCATCTTCAGGAACCCCTTCCCAAAGCAAAAGTGCATCTGCTAAGGAAACCCTGATGATGATCTCACTACCTGAGGAGAATCCTTCTCAGGTATGCCTTACTCTTGTTCCCTTATCTTTCTATAAAAATCCTACCCCTGTTTCTTTCTAGCCTTTATCTCTCTTCTTTCCTTAAAAATAATCTAACTTTTTTTTCATTTTCTGACCAGATAGTTCTCTCCCCTGCTTAAGGGTTCAGAACTACAAATAATCCCAGCTGCAATCGCTGAAGAAATAATCCCAATCTCTATCGCTGAGATTGATGATGAAGAAGAAGAAGATTCCCTGGTCCATCCAGGAAGGCCCTCTAAACCATCTCATGGGGCAGAGGAAGTGATGAAGAAAAGAGCTGAAATGATCGCTCAACTAGAAAGTCAACGGCTGAAAGTCCCTCTTCAAACATCCTCAGAGCTCGACTTCCTAACTAAAGCTGAACGAGAAGAATCTGCCAAAGCTGAGAAACTGATCGCTGAATGCAGACGAGATGCCCAACTCGCTTTAAAGATTCAATCTTCTCAAGTCAAGGACAAGAAGCTGAAAAGAAAGCCTGTGGAAGTTCAAGCTGCACTACTGAAAGAAATTGAAGAGGAACGATCCAAAGAACAAGAGATCAACGATAAGTCCATTGAATGGTGCAAACAAAAGATGGATTATCGCTCTGATCTTCTTCCAATATCAGTCGTGACTATCTCTGGTCGCAAGAAGAAGGATCAACTCTCAGTGACCATGGAGATTACCAGAGAGGATGGAACTCAGAAAGCTATGTACGTTTCCAAACTTGAAGGTTTCGGGTTTACAGAGTGGATAGAATTCTGGGATGCGCTGAAGAAATCAAAATCTACATACAGAGGCTACGTTGAAGGACTTCTTAAAGCTCTCATCAACAGAGTCACTTCTGTACTGAACCTGCCATCTCCTATCCCTCCCAATCCCAAGAAACTCAAAAGAAAAATCGGGTCCTCCTCCTCTGAAGACGTCGCCATCATCAGGAATGAAACTTCTATCAAATTTTCAAGAGATGCACTGTTTGGTCCTCCTCCTGATCTTTCAGTTCTAGACTTATCTCTGCCTCCTGGTGGTCCTTTCCAAGCTGGTCAAGTAATTGATCATCCTTATGGAATATTCTTCAGAGATGATGATGAGGAACTCAGATTTCAAAGAGTCTCTGAGATTCCTATCTGTCCTCTGAATCATCTCAAGGATCTACTATGCTTATGGTGTGACTTCTTCCCTGCTGCTGAGAAAATCAAAGAAATCATCAGCCAAGAATCTTTGGAACGAAGACAGAAAGGAGAAGAAATACCTGAGTATATGATAAATCCTCCTAAATCTTCTTATAGCTGATAGATTAGTTTTATCTTTTGTAATCTATTAGTTGTACTTACAGTAGTTAGTAATTTACTTGTAATTCTCATTCCTTGTAATTCTATTCCTGAATTAATGAAATTTCAGTAAAGTACTTAACTTCATCAGTGCTGTAAAAGATCCCTCAAAATAGTAATTGGGACATGTATGTTACGAGTCCTGATTATTCCATCATTTTGAATCATAAAGTAATTTTCTTCAGTTACTTTGTCATTATCAAATAGGGGGAGATTGTTGATCCAAACTCTCTCAGTGATTTGATAACGACCCTCTCCTATACTTAGTGAAAATTACGTTTTAGTATGTATTAGTGTTTCACCATCAGCGATCAGACTGAGTCTGTTCAGTTATCGCTGATAGTCTTTCTTGTAAACATTTCTATGTATTAATGTTTCACTATCAGTGATCGAACTGAGTCTGTTCAGTTATCACTGATAGTTCCTAAAGTAAACAACCAATGTAATCCCTGAAGACAAGTTTCGCGTCAACAGATGTTCATAGCTGAATCAAAGACGAAGCTGCTGAACAATGAGAAGTCTACTAGTGACCTGATGCGGATATCAGTGAAGCAAAGACAACTCTACCAATACGCGAAGGAACAGGAGAAAAAGCTTCAGCGATAGCTGAACCTCTTTATCTCTGAACTTAGAGATACTCAGCTATCAAACGATCACAAAGCTTATGCCTCAAGTTTCCTTTTGTCTATCCTTGCACAACCTAGTACAATGTGTCAGAACGGACAAGTCTCTGAAATCATTCGTACAACAACTCTGTCTACTACACTGTTCATGACCCGGCCGAAAGCATGTCTCCCAAAAGACAGTTTATCAAAGCCAATCTGTGAACGCCACGTGTAAAGTATCCTGCCATGCATTTAATGCATAGGGTATAAATAGGAAGTTCACCCCTTCATCTAAAGAAGTGTGCTTTATCCTTGAACTCAAGATAGAAACCCTTGTTTTCTATATCTCTAATCTCCATTCTCTGAACTTCTTGTGCAATTATCTTAGTGTTTCTTTAGTTTGTTTAGATTGAGTCTGTCTTAATCTTATTCCGCAACAAACTAGTAAATTGTATTTTGATTCTTCAATAAACAATTTATTAAACTTTAAATTCTGTGTTTGTATTCAACCCCCCCTTCTACAAACTTGTTTAGCACCTTCGGGACCAACAAAAGCTTATCTCAACGGCTTGCCAGAGGACATGCAATCTATGGTCCATAATTTCAAAGCTTCTAACCTCCGAGAGATGGTGGAGGAAGCTCAGTTTATGGAGGAAATATTCGCGAAGAGCAAATCTGAGAATTCTGTGGTGGTGTCTGATAAAAGAAAGTGGGAGAGCAGTTCAGTACCTCCCAAGCAGACCCGACCTTTTGTCGGAAACCGCAACTTCAACAGTTATCAAGAGGCAAAGTGGTGTCCGAAGTGTCGGACCAAGCATCACGGTAACTGTTACAGCAATTCTCAAACTTGCTATAAGTGTGGGAAGCCTGGTCACACTGTTAGAGATTGCCCGGTCAGAGGACCCATCTATTATGAGTGCAAGGCACCGGGGCACGTGAAGAAGGATTGCTCGAAGCTGGTGTCGGGTAGCACGCCAGCAAGGAAGGAGAACCCTCCGAAGGTTCCGGGTCGAGCATTTCAGATGACAGCCGAAGAGGCCAGAGCATCCGCTGACGTGGTATCGGGTACTTTCCTTATAAACTCTGTAGCTGCTCGTATTTTTTTCGATACGGGTGCTAGTTTCTCTTTCGTATCTGAATTGTTCCGTCAGAAAATTGCTATGCCCACTACTAGTCTTGAGGATGCGTTAGTAGTAGAAATAGCTGATGGTAGACGAGTTCTGATCCGCGAATTTCTGAAGCAGTGTGCTCTTAGTATCGAAGGGAGAGAATTCCCGATCGATCTACTGCCAATGTCAATCGGGGGTTTTGATGTTGTAATCGGTATGGATTGGTTGTCAAACAATCAGGCCGAGTTCGTGTGTTCCAAGAAGATGATTCGACTTCCCAACCCCTCTAGAGAGGTCGTGGTCATCTATGGTGAAAAGAGAAAGGGTGAAGTGGCAATAATCACAATGGTAAGAGCACGCAAATGTTTAATAAAAGGATGTTCGTCTTTCTAGCCTATGTGATTGATGCCAAGTTAAAGAAATCAAAGCTGGAAGATGTGAAGATCATGGGTGAGTTTCCAAACGTCTTTCCAGACGACTTGCCCGGGTTACCACCCGATCGACAGGTAGAGTTTCGGATTGATCTTGTGCCTGGAGCAGCACCAATTGCTAAAGTTCCTTATCGCTTAGCGCCGTCGGAAATGCAAGAAATGGTAGCACAACTCCAAGAGCTATTAGAGAAGGGATTTATAAGACCGAGTTCGTCACCTTGGGGAGCTCCGGTCTTATTTGTCAAGAAGAAGGATGGCACAATGAGAATGTGTATTGACTACCGTGAGTTGAACAAAGCTACAGTGAAGAACAGGTATCCGCTTCCGAGAATAGACGACTTCTTCGATCAACTTTAGGGAGCGGGTTGTTTTTCCAAGATTGACTTACGTTCAGGTTATCACCAAGTGAAGGTGAGAGAAGAAGATGTTCCGAAGACAGCTTTCAAAACGCGTTACGGCCATTACGAGTTCCTTATAATGCCTTTTGGCCTGACGAACGCACCAGCAGTGTTTATGGACTTGATGAATAGAGTGTGCCGACCTTTCCTCGACAAGTCGGTCATTGTATTCATTGATGACATACTCGTGTACTCCAAGAGTGAGACAGAGCACGAGCAACATCTACGTGAAGTTCTGGAAGTGTTGAGAAGAGAAAGGTTGTACGCCAAGTTTTCCAAGTGCGACTTCTGGCTTAAAGAAGTACAATTTCTGGGGCATGTAGTCACTCGGGATGGAGTGAAAGTAGATCCCTCCAAGATTGAAGCAATGATGAATTGGGAGCCTCCTAAGAGTCCATCCGAGATCCGAAGTTTCTTGGGTCTGGCAGGATACTACAGAAGATTCATTCAAGACTTTTCCAAGATCGCTTCTTCCTTGACAGTTCTGACTCGGAAGAATGTGAAGTTTGAATGGACCGAAACCCAATAGAAGGCGTTCCGGATCCTTCAAAAGAAGTTGTGTGAAGCTCCGATCTTGACATTACCTGAAGGGTCGGAAGATTTCGTGGTTTACAGCGACGCTTCAAAGATGGGATTGGGTTGTGTGTTGATGCAACGAGGCAAGGTGGTCGCTTATGCCTCGAGGCAGCTTAAGATACACGAGCAGAATTATCCAACCCATGATCTGGAGTTAGCAGCGGTGGTGTTCGCTTTGAAGCTTTGGCGACATTACCTCTACGGCACGAAGTGTACTCTTTTCACAGATCACAAGAGCCTGAAATATGTCTTTGGTCAGAAAGAGCTGAATATGAGGCAAAGACGGTGGCTCGAGTTGCTGAAAGATTACGACTGTGAATTGCTTTACCATCCAGGTAAGGCGAACGTGGTGGCCGATGCGCTAAGTCAGAAGGACTATAGCAGAAGCATTCGAGCTACCCATACAAGAATCGAGCTAGTGTCTAGTCTTATGGAGAAGATCAAGACATCATAGATGGAAGCACTGTTAGAAGAGAATCTAAAGGATGAAGTCATGACTAAGCAGCGTTTGCTCTTAACGGAAGATAGCCGTGGAGTGAAATTGTTCAGCGGTCGTGTATGGGTGCCCAAGATTGGGGGTAACCGTGAGCTGTTGTTAGAAGATGCACACAAGTCTAGGTATTCCATACATCCGGGAAGCACAAAGATGTACAGGGACTTGAAGTTTCACTATTGGTGGCCGGTAATGAAACTTGATGTAGCGCGTTACGTTGAGCATTGTGTGACGTGTTCGCAAGTTAAGGCCGAGTATTAGCGACCATACGGGAGTCTACAGTCTTTAGAGATTCCCGAATGGAAATGGGAGAATATCACCATGGATTTCGTGATGGAGTTGCCTAAAACTCTTCGAGGTCACGATACCATCTGGGTGATAGTTGATAGATTGACGAAGAGCGCTCACTTCTTGGCTATACGCGAGATTCTACCGATGGATAAGTTAGCAAAGCTTTATATCGATGAGGTGGTCTCGAGGCACGGCATACCATTGTCGATCGTGTCGGATCGCGACAGTCGGTTCACTTCGAACTTCTGGGATGGATTCCAGAAAGATCTTGGTACTCGAGTGAAGTTGATTACGGCTTACCATCCGCAAACCGACGGGCAGAGCGAACGAACGATCCAAACTTTGGAAGACATGTTGAGGTCTTGTGTCATCGATTTCGGTGGTAGCTGGGACACTCACCTGCCTTTGGTGGAGTTTGCCTACAACAATAGCTACCACTCGAGTATCGGAATGGCACCCTTTGAGGCTTTGTATGGGCGAAAGTGTCGGACTCTTGTGTGCTGGCTTGAAGCGGGAGAAAAGCAATTCTCCGGACCTGAGATCGTGCAAGAGACTGCCGATAAGGTCAAGTGCATTCGTGAAAGGATGAAAGCGGCTCAAGATCGTCAGAAGAGCTATGCCGATAAGAAAAGACGGTCGATGGAATTCCAAGTAGGCGACCGCGTTATGCTTAAGGTATCGCCATGGAAAGGCATTATACGGTTTGGAAAACGTGGGAAGTTGAGTCCCCGTTTCCTCGGACCTTTCAAAGTGCTTAAACGGGTGAGTTTGCAAGCCTACCAGTTGGAACTGCCACCGGAGTTGAGTAGAATACACAACGCGTTTCATGTTTGCTACCTCCGGAAGTGTTTGGCGGTGGAAGACAGCGTCATTCCCCTCTAAAAATTAAGGGTAGACGAAGGTAACCGTTGTGTGGAAGAACCCGACGCCATCTTAGAGAGTAAGTCTAAGAAGTTGCGTCATAAAGAAGTCACCTTGGTCAAGGTGCAGTGGAAGCATCACCGGGGAGCAAATGTGACGTGGGAAGCCAAAGAGGATATGAAGGGAAGATATCCTCATCTTTTCGAATAGTTAGGATTTCGGGGACGAAAATATTCCCAAGTTGGGGAGAATTGTAACACCCCGGATTTCCGTTGTGTAACCTTGCTATTCTTATGTTAAGCTTTTGTCGTTAGCTTCGTGTTTGGTTGGTTGTCGTTTTGGTTTTTGTGAAGTTTAGGGAGGAACAGTGAATTACGCGAGTTATACCGCGACTAGAGGTCGCGGCACAACCCGCGTAACCCTCTGTTTAGTATAAGATTTTGAGAACTACGCGAGTTATACCGCGACTAGAGGTCACGGCACAACCCGCGAAACCCACTGGATGATTAGGGTATTTGGGACACGGGCGAGTTATGCCGCGAGTTGAAGTCGCGGCATAACCCGAGTGGTTGCTTTGACCGCCTTAAGAGGTTCAGTTTCCCAAATTTCTTTATCACATATCTCAAATATCTTTCTCTCTCTAATTTTCTCTCTCTATTTTCACCTTCGATCTTCGAAGTCTCGTTTGGTTGCTAGTTGTCGGTGTTTCTAGCAAGGGGTCGGTGTTTTAGACTTCACTTCTTCGTCGTGATCGCTATCTGGTTTTCTAGGTTTTATTCCAAAAACCTATCGGTGAGTTCCTACTACCATTTTACAAACTTTATACATGTCAAAACTCTTATTTGCAAAATCTAAAGTATTTCTACGGTATGATTTTATGTTCTCTACATTTTATTATAAATGAAGTTGTTGGTGATTTTCGGGGTTCCCGGTCAGATTTGACAAAAATGACGGGTTCCGCCTTATTGAAGTAAAATGATGTTTTACTTGCACATTATGTGGTCGTTTGAAAAGAATGTTTATGAACTCATTTTAATGATTTTCATTCTTATCAGAAGTTGAACTGGAAATGGCATTTTGTTTATAAAATGTACTTATACCATATATTTATTTATGGTTGGTCACATATGTTGTTGTGACGAGTCCTTACCATTACTAGTGGATCCCTAGGTTCTGAGTAGACTGGATTACTGGGATGATACATTCCCTAAATTTGTAGCTATGGATTCACTTGTTCCTAGAGGGCAACTTGGTACGGTTATGTGAGGCCGGATACTAGCCATGGTTCATAGTGATCCTAGTGAAGGAGTATACCTTGGTTTTGCGCTTGGGGCTTGATCTCACATTGTAGCACGGACTTTGTGATTCGTATCCGCGGACTCCAATTGGTTTAGCTCGTAACTCGGATTGTTGGCCTAACTTTGTGTTACGCCACGATCCTTGGTAAAATGTTTTGTTTTCGGTCCTCTTATGGCATGTTTATAACGAAAAAGCCCGTTTGTGGCAAGGACCTAAATTGTAAACTTAATCTCTTTGGAAATGTTATCTTGGAACTGATGTTTTATCTTTTGAGCTTATAAACTGTATGTTCTCACCAGGCTTTAAAGTCTGACACTTTTTCTCAAATGATGTGTATAACAGGTTTCCATTAGCGGTGGGTGCCAGGGTTTTTGGAGAGACAAGTTTTGAGTCTCGAGATTTTTGGAGTTATTTTAGTATTGATGCTGGGCATTGTTAAGTCCCATTCTTTTGATGAAATCCTTGTATAGGATTGTATAGTCTAAAGAACTGATCCCATTTATGGGAAGTTAATGGATTTACTTTCGTCATATTTGTCAGGTTTTCCATGTTTTAATTTACTCTGATTTTTAGGGTGTTACAATAAGTACCAATCCAATCATCAGAAAATCGGTGAGAACTACAATCATTCCGTGTATAAGTAGATGACTTAGTAATAGAATGAGATAATCGGAGTAATTGCTTTATTGAATATCACTTGTAAGGAATTACAAGGTTTTGTTTATTAGAAGCAACACTACCAACTACATCAGAAAAACTACTAGTATATCTATTACAATCTATATCAGGAGATGATTCAGAACTCTCATCGATCTTCCTCTTTGGTCGCCATTCCTTTCGTTCTTCAGATCTTTTAATTTTCACTGAAACACAAGATTTAGATCTGTTAGGAAAATCAAATTTCTGAGATTGTCTTTTTGTAAGCTTACCAGTGTTAGTCTGTTTCTGTGAGCGTCGTTTCTTTTGCTTCTTACCTTTAGCATAGTAATTAGCATTCACAGAAACTGATTCACCAACCTTAGTTGATGATTCACCAACTTCATGCACACTAGGTAGAGCTTGACCATTAATGACAAAAGTAGAATGATCTGGAAGTAGAACATTAAATTCAAACATATCAATCTCATTTACACACCCTTCATCAGAATTTAAAAAATCATTTGCAGACGCAAATAAGTCATCAATATCAACTTCAGAAGTATGAGGTGTTGTAGATGATTTATAACACTTTTTTGATTCAACATTTAAAGTGGTGTTCTTTAAAACAGTAGTGAATACATTTTGTTCAATATCAGCCAATATTCTTTCGTCAGATAAAATATTTTCAAGCTCGATTATTTTGCTTTCTAAAATGAGTGGAGGAACATAAATCTTATCTTTAACAGGTTTTGCCTCCATCTCAGAAATAGAATAGCTAGCAAAATAATCGTTTGAAAGAGATCTTGGTTTATCTGAACTATAACTATCATTCAATCTTTGATAACAGAATGGTAGTTGCATTTTCTTTAAATTCTGTCTTTTATCTTCTTCTTTCACCTCAACCTCATCAGAAGATTTGGTAACAAATTTGGGTTTCAAATGAGGATATTCAGCAGCAACATTCAAAAAATTAAAGTTACATAAAGTTGGTTGTTTTCTGATGGCTTTCTTAAGATAGTGAGGGTTTTCGTAACCGAGACCCCACTTTTCTTTAACATCAATGGCCTAATTAGGGGTGTTTAGAAAAATGGTTTGATCTGTTTGTCCTCGTGTGTACAATTTAGCTTCCAAACCATTTATCTTCGTTGTTAAGCTCTTGTTTTCTACCTGCAATTTGTAGGCTTTTAGTACACATTCTTGCTTTTCTAAATCAGACTTACACAATTTAGATTCAAAATCAGAAATCTTACTTTCAAAACGATCTTTTTCATTTTTTAAAAACAGAAACAGATTTGCGAAGAGAATAAATCAGATCTTTGTTTTCAATAACTGCTTTGTTAAGGTCAAAGATCTTTTGATTTTTCTTCTCAACTCTGCACTTTTCCTTTTTCAGCTTCTTTTGAAGATCTTGAAGTTCGACCATCATGGTTTCTATTTTGGTCATAAAATCAAATTCAGATAAGTTCATTACCTCATCAGATGTCTCATCTTCAAAATCAGCATCTTTCACCTATTTGCCTATCAAGCACATGTTTGTTGTCTTTTATTGTTCATCCACAGAATGGTCTAGCCAAAATTCGTCTTCCGCCATCAGGGCTCTCCCAGCTTCCTTTTGTGTAGCAAGCAACATCTTCTGCTTGTAGTATTCAGCATTCCTGACAATTGGCTTTCGACAATCTTTTACAAAATGGCCAACCTTCCCACAATTGTAGCACTTAATCAACTCTTCAGTCTTTTTTTCAGATCCATATTCATTCACACATATCTTTTTCTCTTCAGGATTTCTATCTCCAAGTCTCTTCTCCTCGAATCTCCTACCTTCAACTTTTTCCTTGTATTCATAGTTCTTTGATCCAAAAGAAGAATATCTCTAAGAATTTGACCCCGGTTTTTTGTAGAACTTTTTCTGAAAAGCTCGGGTTAGTAGTAACATAGCCTGCTTGAGATTTTCACCATCATCACTATCCGAATCAGACTCAGAATCCGAACTAGGAATTACTATCTTCTTCTTCTTTTTCTTCTCTTTCTTCTCTTTTTCTTTCTCTCCTGCTAATAAGGCAATAGGATCTGACACTTTCTCAGTCTTCTTTTTCTCAGCCCTTTTCTCTTCGACCTCTTCCTCATTTTGTCGGAAAGTCTCATACACCTCATGAAGAGGTATATCACTTAAATCCTTCATTTGTTTCATCCTTCGGGTATGCTTCTTCCATTCAGGTTGCAGAATACTGAGAAATTTGACATTGTTCTCAATCTGCTTCTTTGTAACTTTATTCTTGGAAAGTTCATTCAATAGAAGCACAAATCGATCATAAGTATCTTCAAGGCTCTCATCTTCCTTAGCCTTAAATTCTTCATAACTGTTTATACAGTTTGCCACTTTCATCTGATTTCCCACCTTGGAACCCATCATCATCTTCTGTAGCTGATCCCACATTGATTTGGCAGTGTCGTTGTAGCTGTCTATTTTGATGTAGACTTCATTAGTTGCGCTTTGCAAAAGTAGAGATCTGGCTTGTTTGTCTGCTTTGTATCGGTTCTTTCCTCTTCAGTAAACCGAGAAGTATTCTTTTTAACAATATTTGTCTTCTGAACTCTATCATCATCTGATTCATTATCCTCATCAGGAATCTCTTCAGTAGGAAATTTCATAGGACCTTCTGTAATCGATAACCAAATATTCTCTCCATTTGATTATCGGTCAACAAAATCATGAAAACGGTCCTTCCATTGTTCATATTCTCCCTGAAATAAAGAAACTTCGCGCAAAACTCTATGTGCGAGTTTCAGAAACACGCACACCAAGGCTTGTGTGAACTGAACTTCGCGTACGACAAGGCTTGCATGAACCAAGGTTCGTGCACCAAGCTTATGCGAGTTCGTAGTTCTCGTACACCACTATGTGCAAGTTCTAGAGCTTCACGCACACAACTATGTGCGAGTTTTACACTTCTCGCTAAAGCTTGCGAGATCGAGACTTAGAAAAATTTCGAAAAATATGGTTCTCGCTAAATGCAAACACGCAAGACTAGGGCTTGCAAGTTTTAGACTTAGAAAATTTTTGACAAGGAAACTTCACGCAAAATACAAACGCACATGACAAACCCTTCTAGCAGATACCACTTCGCGCACAACTCTTCGAATGAACAGTGTAAACTCGCACCTTGTGATGTGCGAGTTTTAGCTTCCTGCACGACACTATTAGCGAGTTCTTGGACTTCGCACAGAACACTTCTCTTAGATGCTTTGTGAGTTCTACACTTTACACACTAAACCCAATTCTTTGCGAGTTCTTAACTAGCGCGAAACTCAGATCTAGCGAGTTCTTCACTTGTCAGTTTCAAAAACTCGAATTTTCAACTACAATCGATTCATACCTTCTTCAATTGATCTGAAACTTTGCACACTTGTTCAATAATCCATCTCGAATAGTTTATGATCAATCAATTACAATTAAAATCACTGAAAATTACAATTTGATTCTAAAAGCAGTACGTATTAAACTTCGAACAAACAAATCAAGAAAAATTCAAAAGTTCACCCTAACAAGTGTGAATTAGCCTATATAACACAAACGAAATCTATTATATACTTAAAATCGACTACAATGATATCAAAATCAGATCAAATACATCACTAGAACTCAAAATTTAAATTTGAACTGTGAATAGCGAGTTCGTCCAAAATCAATCAAGAAATTTCGAATTCGATCCTTTGTTTTCTGAATTAAGATTTGCTCTGATACCAATTGTTATTCCCAGATAACAATGCGATCAATAGATGACAAATGATTCCATCAAATCTCACTATTTGTTTCACAATTGAATTCAATTACAAAGTACGCTCAATACACTTTCTCTCTCTAATTGAAACTCTCACGATGCTATCTCTGTTGTTACAAGATTACACGCACAACAAAACCTATTTATACTAACAAAGAAACGTGCAAGCTACTACTACATGAAAACACGCAGAACATTAAAACTCTTACAACACTAGAAAATAGAAAAATACAATGTTGACTTTGACTTTTATTACACTGACTTTGACTTTGATGCTGAGAGTTGACTTCAGCTTTGACTTTCAATCTTCAGACTTCTGTGATTGTATCCAACATATTTATGCTCTAACAGGTTGTGTTTGAACAAAGTAAAAACAACACTGAAAACATAAAAATAAGAAACTCTTTGTTCAAAATACGATCAACCATTCAAGAGAATATACGAGTTCATCAAATATTTTGGTATTACATGTAACTTTCCAATAATATTCTCTTATAAGTTTTATTGCTCGTTATGCCGAATTGTTTTTAGTAACTTATACATATTAAAGAGAAATATAAATAATTTTAGAGAAGTCGCTAAAACTTTTATCGGGTTGATCGGATTACTTTGGACCTAACCCAATATCAATCCAACTGATTCGGGTTGTCCTAATTTCATATTGATTATATGTCGAGTTAGGTAGGGTTGATTTTTTTCGGGTTGAGTTGATCGGGTTGGTCATTTTGAGCACCCCTGATTCTTATTACATTTCTTCTCCTTTTTTTAACTTAAAATACTATAATAATGTAAATATAAAATATTATAATAATGTAAATATAAAAATATTATAAGATTCATTACAAACAATAAATCAATACTAATAAAAATATATATTTATAAAACATTTAGTAGAAAATAATTTACGGTCAATAATTACTTCAACAAAAAAGTATAATCGTCATTTTTACTCGGTCAAGACTTAATACATAGCAACAGGTAAACAATAAATTTTATCAACGCTTACATGAGTCAAATCTACCCCAGTCAATATTTACCCAATTTTTTTGGTAATCCCTTTACCCGGTAAATTAAGTGAAAGTGTTGACTATTACCGATAAACGCTAAGTAAACGGCCCCTAAATAATTATAATGAAAAATGATATACACTTATCAAATGTTCCAAAATCAATACGTTACTAGTGAAAATAGGTATACATTTAAAAAAATTGAACTTTAATACATTGAGTGATGAGTTATTATAGTTATTGTGATAAAGACAAAAATGAATCTCCACCCTTAGATCAATCATAACTGAAGATCAATTGAAAAATCTCTTCTAAGCTAATTAATTAGTTATTTTAGGACTTAACTAAACAATTAAATCAACAGTAATTAAAAGTGATAAAAGATTTAAGTTCTTTCTTAAATTCTTACACAATCCTTCGGCTTGCTAAATGTTTATGTCCCTCAAGAGGTAGACAAGTAATCTACCTTGTGGCAAACCCTCTTTAAAATTCTTGGTTCGGTTCCTGCTTCTTGGTGCGTGTTTGAGGATTTTAACGAGGTTAGACATATAGATGAGAGGCTTAATACTCTAATTACTCAGAGATCGTCGGAGGACATTAATGATTTTAAAATACAGGCAAATCTTTTTGATTTGCCGCTTGGGAAAGAAGGTTCACTAGGATTACTGAGGATGGTTCTAAATTCAGCAAGTTAGACCATTTTCTGGTATCCGATAGTTTTCGTTCTATGTGGGCTATCCTATCTGTGGTAGTGTCACACCCCCCTAAAGTGGAAACACGAGATATGACAGGACAAGGTTTCATAGCATGAAGTAATAGACAACAGCAACCACAACATTTAATAAAGTAGTACAAAATACTGCAATACAAAGTCATAACCAAATTGTTCCCAAATAAACGACAGATAGAAAAATTAACAAAAGAAGTTTAAGGTTCTTGATGTTGATGTCGTCACACAATATGCACCCTACATGCCTTCACTTACTTATTAGTACCTGAAAAGCATGATAAAAAGAAAAAGGGTCAACTACAATGAGTTGGTGAGTTCGCAGGTTTTCGTATGCACAAAAAGTAAATTTGTATGTAGAACTCGTTATTGTGAAACGTTTGTTCACACGAAGTTTAAGTAACCGGTTGTTCGAGTATTTGCACGAGGTATAAAATATACTATGATGCTGATATTGTAATCCCAATCAATTCAAGCAATCTCAATTAAGATATGACAGTATTATTTCTAGAGAGAGAGTAGAGAGAGAGAGTTCCAATCTGATGTATATTAATATGAATGCGATCTCCTTAGTTACATTGATTCTAAACTCATATCCCTATTTATACCAAGGATATAAGCTCACAAGATTAACTACATATTAAGTAAACACATATTAGACTAATACAAACTTTGACTCTGTTGACTTTACATGACTTGACTTTTCCTATTAAATCTTGTATACAATAATACACTAACAATCTCCCCCTTTTTATTCAAGATTTAATAAAAATTTGACATACGTCTTCAGCACTCGATTCTTCAATCTTTTGATCTTTGACAGTCTTGAACTTTGAAGCTTTTAACAGTCTTCAGTCTTTTAATCTTTGAAGAATCTTCAGATAAGCTTGAAAAGTATTTCACATTTCAGTTTTGGAAAGTCAACAAGTCTTCACTAGTAAATCTGAATTCTTTGAAATTCTTTAAACTTCTTCGAAACACTTCATCTTTGAAACATTTGAAATTTCGAGGGATCTTTGAACTTTGTATCTTCATCACTCTGATCTCTTCAGAAAAGCAAACTTTCTTGAATTATCTTCAACATGGACTTGTCTTCAGAAATCTTTGAGAATGATTTCTTTTCATCTGATTTGATCTTTCAGAAAATTCTTCACAAGTCTTGACTTTATAACTCTGAAATTCTTTGAAATTGATCTCTGTATATTTCTCCCCCTTTTTGATGATTGTGAGCGTCATAATCATCAAAACATCTTCAATTTCAACATAATCTTTGATTCTCCCCCTTGAAAATACATTCTCCTCCTTTTGATCTGAACTGAATCATGAACTGTATATACCCGAATCTTTTCAAATTCAGATATAATGAACTTGGTAACCCTGATTCAACAAATGAAACAGTTAGAACTGCCTGTCAGTAACACGGAGTTACTGTGTACAACGAATGTACAATTTAAGGAGCTGGTTTGATGATGACTCCCCAGGACTTCCATTCAATCATTGAAAAACACAAGGTTTATCTATGAATGTTCTGACAGAAAAACAAATTTTCTGTGTGCTCGTGCTTGTGTATGAAAGAATTTAGCACAATGATTGTGTTTCATAAGGTTCAAAATGTGTAAACTGTTGAGACAGCAACAAGTATTACACGGACTCAATGTGCATGAAAGAGGTGCGAAGGTGGGGCAACTTTCCTTCTTTTTCAATATCTAAATCTTCCGAGTGAAGATTAGATAGCAGATATGTTGCGTCCCCAAAGAAAATGAAACATTTCTTTGTTAAGAAAGAAACGAGTGGTTGGTGGGGTAATTGCAAGAGTTGGCATGGGCTCACTGCCTTTTTCAATGATGGTCACCAAAGAATGTGAACCAATTAGAAGATGTGGCTGCCCGGCTCAGAAAGTGGTTGGTGCAGAGTTTTGATATTCTTTTAACTCTGTTCTCACACCCTCTTTCTTTTGAACATTAAAGCTCACTTCTAACCAAACTCTCATTTACATTTTTCCGCTCCACGCAATGAGAAAAACTCAACCGGATGAGTTATCTCCCCCACTCTTTGATTTTGACCCCTCACCCCTCAATCACTCAAGGATAACTTCCTGGGTAGGAAACACTGGTTTATGTGAATCCATGGAAGTTCTTATAAGCTCACACATGAATCCCATGTAAGTCCTATAAAGAATGGTTGTTCAACAGTTTAACTGAACAGATAAGCACAAAAATGATAACAGTGTCAGAATGTATGCTCATTTTAAAAATATGAATGAAATTTGAGCAATTAAACTTTAAAGATCTCTCAAAACAAGGATATTTAATGAATGAAATGAAATCAAGAGAATTGTTTTGTGAATCTGATAATGTATCAATCAGATCAAATAAGATGGTTTAGGGTATCAAAGAATTGAATATTTTGTTTATATGAACGAATATAAACAATTTTGCAATGAAAGCACAAGATTAGAAATGATGATTGATTCTCAACAATATTTGAAAGCAAACGGGAGTATTACCATCGAAAAATAGGTCCGTTATGAGACATGGTAATAACAAATTCAAATGAAGTACTGAACCGGTGTGTATGAATACTTGACAGTATATAGAAAAGATAATACGTAAGTATTAATCTTTGGAAACACACGGTCAGTTAAACATTAAATCTCAATAATGAAAAATATTTAAAATCACACTTCTAAATTCATAAAATCTTTTGAGAACAAGAAGTGGTTTGAACATTTAAGAAAGTGTTTTTCATGCTTGAAAGTTGTTCTTCTTTCAAACAATCAGAGATCTAGATTAGAAGATATTTACCGTTAAGCTCCCCCTCAAATCATGATAAAATGATTTAGGTCATGTAAGCTCCCCTTGGATATTTGCAGAATATCCATATTTGAACATGAAAGAACGGGTCCTGATCTGTCATGTGAACAGAAGCCACAGTCTTTGAACTTTGAAGTACGGGTCTTGAAATGAATTATTCAAGAGCCATTAACTTGTACTTTGAAGCACGAGTCCTAGACTGTTTTGTCTAGAAGTCATACATCTTGCTCCCCCTAAACCTGTGGTACCTGCGAAACAGATTTAACAGGTTTTGGTACCCACTGGTATTTGGGTCCTGGTATATTAGATTTAGGAATCCACTTCTCATTAGATGTATATCTTTTAAATCCATAATTTTGAGAAGTAATTCTGTAAGATCCGTACCAGTTATGAGCAGATTCTCTCTGAACAAAGTCATTTTCTCCACAGTAAGAACAACAAATCTTCGTTTGAGCAATCCTGATCAGATGATTAGTCGAATAAAATATATCAGAATTACCAAAAGATTTACCTTTATGCGTATTTTTCTTTTTGGCTTTCGTTGTGGATTTGAATGCTTTGTCCTTCTTCTTCTCTTCAGAAGAATCTTTAACTCTCCAGACCATCTGAGTTTTCTTTGATTGCTTTCCAAGAGATTTTACATAATAGCTCACTGAACCATCAACAGATTTATCATAAAATAGATTTGATGGTCTGATCTGACTTGATTTAACAATTATTGGTTTAACACTTTTCTTTTTGAAAACATTTTTATCATGAATAGAACTTGAATCAGTTTTGAAAGAACAGACTGATTCTGTTGAATTATCAACAGGTGATTGATTAATCACATCAGCTGAAATCTTTTCTGATAAATTGACGTTTGAAGCTTGTAAGTCTTTCATCTTTTTGGAAAGAATGTTTCTTTCAGAAATAATTGTGTCAAACTTCTTTTTCAAATCAGATCTAGCCAGCTGTTCTTTTAGAATATATGATGATAGAACAGATATTTTGGATGTGAGCTTAGATATTTCAGATTCAAAATATGAACGTTCTTGCTCAAAATCTTTTTGTAAGTTCTTGGATTTATCAGAAATTTCATTGAAGATCCCAACATTTCTCTTTTCAGAATTTTTCTTTTCAGATTCAAAAGACTTTTTCTTTTCTTTAAAAATTTGTCTTTCTTTTTCTAATAAGTCTTGTAAAACTGAGATCTGTTTGGGAAATTCAGTGTTTTTATCTTCAAGAACTTTTCTTTCCTTAGCAAATGTGTCTCTTTCAGTAATTAGAATCTTTTCAAAATCAGACACTTGCTTGGAAAGTTTAATGCATCTCAGCTCAAGATCCTTCTTCTCTTGTAATGTTTTCTTGGAAATTTCAGATGACTGTTGTGTAGAAGATATCTTCACATTTGCTTTTTCTTTTTCTACTTGGAGACTTGTTTTCAATTCAGCATTCTTCTTCTCCAAGACAGATATCTGATCTTCAAAAGCCTTTAACTTGTTTTGAAGCTTGACTGATTCATCTTGTGATTCTGATGATGTTTGTTCAGTCATCTTCAGTTGGCTTTGAAGATTTGAAATCTTTCTCTCTTTTTGCATGATAATCTTCTCTTTAACTCCTATGATTTTTTCTTTCATTTCAATTTGATTATCTTTATCTTTAATCTCTTCCTCTCTTACCTTCATGATATCTACAAAATCAGATTTATCAAGATTAGCACATTTTATACAATCAGGAGTTTTATCAGAATTTGACACTTTAGATTTGAACTCCTGAATCTGATTTAGAAGCTTTGAATTCTGATTCTTCAGCTTGTCTAATTCAGCTTCCATCTTTGGAATTTTTGGCATGTACAAAACAGCCATATCTCTTGCAGATAAAACAGTATTTCCTCTCTCGTCTGTCTTTGGCATCTTGAAAGAAAAAGTTAGCTTAAAAAAATGATCGTCAAAAATCAGAAAATTATGACCAATATCAGAATATGTCCCCCTCCGCAGACTTAGCACGGGGGTTCCGCTAAAAAAAATGCTTGAAAAAAAAATGATCGTTCCCAAACAAATCAGAGAAAAAAAATCTAAGTCTTTAAACTCGCAGATCACTGTTTCAAAACAAACTCGCAAGTCAAACAACTTGCAGATCACTGTTGTTAGCGCGTTTCAATCAAACTCGCACGCTTCACCTTGCGTGTTTCTCAAACTCGCTTGACTCTATCTGCGCTTTTTATCCAAACTCGCAAGCAAACTCGCAGATGATAACTTGTAGACAAACGCGCAGGCAAACTCGCAAGCAAACACGCAAGCAAACTCGCAGATGTACGGAACTCGCTGACTTTGACTTGCGCGTTTTAGAAACTCGCTAACTTCGACTAGCGCGTTTTAGAAACTCCCTAACTTCGACTAGCGCGTTTGAGACCGAATCTTCAACTTGCGCGTTCTAGCGACTTGCGCGTTCTAACGACTTGATGAACTTGCGCGTTCTTCAACTTGAAGCTTGCACGTTCTACGAAGAACTTGCCCGTTTTCTGGATCTTGCGCGTTTCGACACTTCAGTTCACGAAATCACTCCAGATCGTTCTAAAACCTGCAATTGATTCTCAAAATGCATCAGTATGCTCGAAAAACATATTAGAACACTTATCCTTCACAAGATTTCCATTAAAAACACAAAATACAACAAATTGAATCAAGAAACAGTGCATGAGTTTGTTTTTCAAAAAACTGACAATTTGATCAAATTGATCAATCTAAAGTGTGAATTAGACAATGTGATCTGAATAAGAGTTGATCGAATTGATAAAACGTTCACAATCAAATCAATTTCTTGATTTAATTGTGCAAAAACAAGAAAAATACGGATCAAACAGTGATATTCTCAATAAACGAGTTCTTTGACAAAAAATTTCAGAAAATCATTCAAATCGCTCAATCTAATCACTTCTGAAATTGTTTGGTTTGCTCTGATACCAATTGATATTGTAATCCCAATCAATTCAAGCAATCTCAATTAAGATATGACAGTATTATTTCTAGAGAGAGAGAGTAGAGAGAGAGAGTTCCAATCTGATGTATATTAATATGAATGCGATCTCCTTAGTTACATTGATTCTAAACTCATATCCCTATTTATACCAAGGATATAAGCTCACAAGATTAACTACATATTAAGTAAACACATATTAGACTAATACAGACTTTGACTCTGTTGACTTTACATGACTTGACTTTTCCTATTAAATCTTGTATACAATAATACACTAACAGATGCCATGACATTGAGTCACTACCAAACCTTCCGACAAACCAACGCCCCTTATTTTCCACGTCTTACCTCAGCGGTGAAATAATTCCACATGTGTAAGACCATTATTGTTATCGGTAAAGTGCACTTCTAGCTCGTCAGCTAAAAGTGGGGTTGTCAATCCAAATAGCGCTACCCACAAATACCATCGGCCCGTAAAGAGTTAATAGGTAGTGTCTAAGTAGTGGGGAGTTTTTCATTTAAAGCTCAAGCACATCATAAAGTATAGATATCATAGTGCACAAACAATTAAATTCAAGGTTCAAGAATTTCATAGCGTAAATCAACCAGATTGCAATTCAATATCATGTTTTTCCCCAAATTGTAACAAAATAGTAAAAAGGGGTTGTGAATACTCACAATATTTAATAAAGATTCCAAGAGTTGTCGCACGGTTGATCACTTGTCCGGTTCTAGGTCCTTCCTATGGAAGTGAAACACACTATCAGATTTGGACCTAACTCTTAGGGCTAAAGCATTGCTTAGATCATCATATCTTATAAAATGCCTTAAGTGTTAGTTACCTGGTTTAAGTATTATTTTGCGTTGTTGATTACATGAAAATTGTTGATTTTATAAAACTGTTACATAATTAAATTTATGTGTTATACATATAGTAATTAATCCCTTGAATCATGTTTTAACCCAAGTTCAAATTTTTATAAATCTCTTATTTATTAGGATTTCAATCATATATACAAGTGTACATCATTTTTATTTGGTGTTTTAACGAAATCTATAACTTATATGCCTTTAATTCTTTTAATAAACCAAAAATCTATTTTTCTTGAACTAGAGTTTTTACTTTTCTGCTGGCAGAAATTTAGGTTCACTTATTGTCATAATTAACTATTTTCCCAAATTATTTATTTAACAAAATTATTATATATTTTAATTTAATGTCTTAGGGAGCTTTTGACATAAGTAGCACCATTTTTAGAGGTGGTTAGGTATTTTAATCATTACATTTAAGTTTAAGTGTCAAAGTTATCAAGGCAGCCTGCACACTCTTTTTGTCACGTCCATTTGGAGGGTCAAATCTCAATATTTTTCAGTGATTCAAATTTTAAAGCTAACTCAAAGATCTATCTTCTGGAAAAGAATCTTCATTTTTGGATACAAAATGAGGGTGTTATGGCCATTTTAAGTCGCAAGTCCAAATCTACCAGATTCTGTTTTCTTGCACACTCATCTTGGTTTGAATGGTTGAGACCTCAAATCTCCGTGTTTTTACATGAAACCGCTTGGGTTTGAAAAATAACTCAATAAAAAAGGCTCCAGAAGATAAATCAAGAATTTTAGTGGAATATTAAGAGAGTTATGACTGATCAAAGTAGAAATTTTATAATGTCAGATTCTCTTTGCTCTCTTAACTTAATATGAGTGGTCGAGGGACCAAATCTCCGTATTTTTACATGAAACCACTTGGGTTTGAAAGATAACTGAATAAAAGGCTCCAGAAGAAGAATCATGCCATTTGACTAAGTATTTTACAAGATATGGTCAGATGAAGTTCATGCATGTAATCTGCTAGAAACTAAAAGTGCCTATTTGTGGAAAATGAGTGTCTTAGCTCTTTATTGTCACTCATATGTTTGATTCTTTGTTTTATACACTTATTTACCATCATTTTATCATAGATTTTAAGACCAAAGTCATCCTATAACCTTTATAAACACATGCATGAACCCAAACATCCCAAATTATAGAAAAAAAATCCACATGCATGTAATCAAAACTTCGTTTTCTTGAATCCTAGTTATATGGATCATGGATTATCACCATTTGCTTGACATTTAGCATGTCATTGGTGATTAATCTACCATTTAAAGACCCATGAAGGTCCTATTTTTCAGAAACTCAAGAAAGATGAAGAAAAAGTAGAAGAAATTGCAAGAAAAATGAAGGAGATGAAGAAGAATACAAGGGTAATAAACTTACCCACACTAGAGATGATGTCTACCTTCAAAGCTTGAATTTTTGTGGTGGTTTTGGGCTGAAATCGGCCAGAAAATGGAGAGGGGGAGAGAGAGAGGTGAGAGTTTGAACAAGAGGGAAATGATGGTAGCAAATGAAGGGGTTACTTGAGAATAGAGCACTTAATAATGAGTGTATTGGGAATGGAGAGGGGTGGCCGAAATACTACTCTTTTCCATATAGGGTTTTAAACTTGTAGCCCTAATGAGTTCAAGGTTTTCCGACTAGTATGCCAATTTGGAATTTTGTAAAACTTTTAAACGCAAAAGTTTTATAACAATTTATCATACACGTGCAAACCACTATTGTTTACTCTATAAATTCGCGAAGTGCCAATAAACACCACACTTATAAAAAGAAAAAACATTTAATCGTTACTCACGCTAACAATAATAGTAAACAAGGGTACACAACAAAACTTTTTCAAAGGGACCACCATGGTCATAGCATGCATCAATTTATATCATGCATATGAAAATAATTTTCCGCACTATAACATGTGCAATAAAAGTTTGTACAACTCCCAAAAGAGAATTTCACCACTTCAACTTTAAAATATTTTCCTTTAAAAACACAAAACATCGGAGGATAAAATCCCCAACAAGGCCCATATACGTCTGTTTATTTCCCAAATTTAGCAACGCAATAGGAACGTAAATAAATTTTTAAATCAAGTTCAAATTTTGGGCCGCACAGATAAAACACACTTACCCAAAGCAGTAACTACAACGGCATGCAAACCAAAATTCATTTCATGCATTGCGGAAAACTTATGACAGCAAAGTCAACAATTAAAGCACGTTTAGATCAACAGCTCTATTTGAAGCAACATAAATCTTTGATACGTTTACTCACACCAACAGTATAATTTAATCCAAATACAATTACTATGCAACGATGGACACTTGAATAAAGCCCAAAGATAAATTACATGAAAATGAAACTTCCCCAAAACAACACGTCGGGATGACATCTATTAACCAAACTTATAAATTAACGCACACAATAATGCATGTATATACGTTCCAAAATTTCCTTTTATTACGCGACTCAAACTTTCATAAAATAAAACGCCGTAAGACCCAACTGAATTTTCATAAAACTCACTAACGTTAAAATCAAACGACGTCAGAATTTTCATTTCCCGACATAAGAGCATAAGGCGACAAATAATCTAAAAATGTTAAAATCTCAAGACCACAACGTAAGATAAAACGACCCTTTTTCAACAACACTAACATGAGGCACGACGCCCAGAAGCTCGTAATTTTACACGTAATAAAGTTAAAACCCACGCATTTCGAAGTACACTCACGTGACCAAAACATCGCAAAACAATATTCCATAAAATTCAACACGACTCGTACAGACGAAGATTCCCAAGAAAATTCCGACTAAAAAAACATCGGAACAACTCTTCCTTTAAAACCTTAACATACGTGGAGGAGATCCAATGTCAAGGTCAAAAATTCCACAGTTACTTACCCAATACCCCAAATAATATTAAAACACGGATATTACAAGATTCGTAAATAGTGTTTGACACGAAACGGGGATAAAGAGATTTTCAATAAAATATTTGCAACCACGTGCAACAAAACAATTTCATACATGTTTAAGCTCACGGTTTAAAATCTAATGAGTGCTAAATGTTTTACCAGGACTTTATAATATAGCTCACTTTATGTTTTGAGAACATGAGAAACAATTTATGCAAACTCCTTTTAGAAATAAATTTAGTGCATGAATTTGGTCGGCACTCACATCTTAGGATTACGCTTCTCAATTTCCCGTCATACTATTGTCATTCGGAAGCATCAAACATCTTAAAACAGCAATCACCCTAATTTGGTCAACTTACGATCTCTCTTTAAAATAGAGTCAAATCAATAAGCTTATGTTTCTAAGTCAACCAATGACTTTGACCCAAAATGGTCAACTAGTTGCATCGGGCATTGTTAGCTTAAATTAGCCCCCAATTTAATTGAATGTTTTATAAATAATTGTATTTTGGACTTTTTAATAAGTTGTATGGGCTTATGCCTTTTTATTGTAAATAGGCCCTATTAATAGGTGCCCATGGCTCATTTGGTCAATTAGGTTTTGGAGAGAACTCTTTTACACACACTGACAAAGTGAGTCTCTCATGAGAGTCGATTAAATTCCTAGTGTGGTGTTCTCTACAATTTCCCCTCCATATTATCAATCCAAGCATATGAGATAAGTTTTTGTTTATCATTGTTGTTAATTTCTATCTTATCTCTACTTTTCTATGGAGTATCTTCAATTGTTTGTCTGTATTGGGATCTAACAATTGGTATCAGAGCCAAATGAAGAAACTCTTCTTCATTTCGGTCATCTATGGCAACAATTGAAGATAGATGATTATTTTGTCATTTTGGTGCTTACATTGATTCAATCACATGAGCCTAAACACAAATATCATTTCTATGGTTTATTTTCTGTTTTGTGCTTATTGAAAATCTATTTCTTCATTTAGATAGATTTGGATGATCTTTGAAAGAATATTTGATTGATTTCTCACAAAATCTGAATTCTGCACACCACATGTTTGATGAAATGCCTATGTGAAGATTTGATTCTATTTAGATCAAATATGATCAGATTTATTTCATGTGTGTGTTTTGATCCTTCCTACTTTATTGGTCTGATTTGATAAGCACTAAGTAGATGGTTGATCTATGATCCCATCCTTGTGTGTGTTTTAGTCGATTGCTATTTTAGCATCTCGATAGTTAGGTTGTTGATCTTAGATCTGACCTTAATATCATTCGAGATTGGACTCTCTTTGATCCAGATTTTGTTCAAAATTCCGCTGCTCATAATCGATTAAATGAAAGACTTGGTGTTGTGTTATATGTTTAAAGTCAGATCTGAAACGAGATTTAGATCTTTGATTGCTTAAATTCAACTTTCTGAATTGATCAATCAGAAACTTGACTCTTTGCAATCTTTGTTCTATAAGTCTTATGGAGATCGTCTTAATCTTTATAATCAAATTCAATTGGTTAGTATTTGATTAGAATGGAGGATTTCACAGGGAGAATAAGGAGTTTGTATTGATGATGAACAACAAGATTTGTTCAAATGCTTCTGTCAATTTGATAATAAAACTAATTACAGATGAAGTTCATCTTTGGGAAGCTTGTTAAGTATCTGTTATATGAATATGGATAGAAGTGAACTAAAGTTATGCAACTATGTTGTGATCAATGATGATAATTAACAAGATTCTCCACAAGATTTCAATCTGTGTTTGATTTATGATTGGGAAACAGCAAGAATTCGATAAGATCTACAACAAAGCTGTCAATTTGAGGTTGAGACAGCAAGATCTCAAATCCACCCATGCTCAGTTCGAACTGATTAATGTTGTTATGTCCAGAAGATCAATGTTCATTCTGAATTTAATTCAAAGTGCAACATAATTTAATATGTTCATGTGATTAATGTGTTAAGGTGCAGCAGAAGACTATTTTTAGAAGTTCAAAGCTCGACTTTAGAGATACAGAGATATGGATATTCCAGAATTACAAATGTGTTGTCAGAGTTGTGATCAAGTTGCTGTCAAACAAAATGTTTATCTTAAAACAGATGGTTGCTGTCAATTCATAAGGGGTTGTAATAGAAAACTGTTGTTATCAACATACTAGATTCTGCAGTTGTTTAGCAGATTTTTCTGTTCACGGTCGAAAACAGCAGATGATGTAGATGTTGATCATGTATATGATAAGTGCAGCATAATTTGATCTTTTGCTGTCAAAGAATGTCCAGAATTTTATCGAAGGCTATTTAGAGACATACGTGTGCTTTATCAGAGTTTCATCTAAGGCTGATCAGAGTTGATTCAAGAGTGATTAGAGTTTTGATCATGTGTGTTCAGAGATCTGATCAAGGCCAATCAGAGTTTACACTTAGCCATTTTTGTGTTAAAATGATTTCTTGACAGCTTTGCGCACCTGTCGTATTTTGCTCAGATTTCCCTCCTCGAATCTCCAAATTTGACGAGTATAGATGCGTTGGATTCCTAATACACAGATGAACATTTTTCATGTTTTGAGCTTGGTATGAATCAGTGTGATGATTGGTCAGAATCCGTGTTAAAATCGGTATATAGCTGTTGTGTGAAGAGAAGTTGTTGTCCAAACAATGTTTGTTGCTGTGTGGTTCAAAACAGCAAGCTGTCGGGGATGTGATGTTGTCCAAATTTTAAAATGTGCAACAACAGTTTAATAGGGGCATCCAAAGTTCTAACATTATTGTTCAGAGATGTTTCCAAGGTTGTACAGACATGTCCTAAAAAGGATGGTGACAACAAGAGAATCTGCAGAAGCTACAGCAGAATATGTAGTTTGGAAATATTAAATGCAAATCAAAGCTTTGTTTTTGTTCAAAGATGTTCTCACGCTGTCCTTTCGAAGCGTAGACAAAAGGATGTTGTGCAGAGCCTCTTGAAGACTTTCATTTGTACAGAGTTATGGCAGATTGATTTCGAAGAATGTTGATACAGACTCTAGAGAATGTTGTCACAGAGTTTAATCGCACAGAGTTGTCCTTGTGTTCTTCCATATTTGTGCAAATGGAATTTGATTATGTTGATTAGTCCAGAATTAAACCAAGACTTACTCCAGAAGTTGATTCAAACGAGTTTGTTGATGTCATGATTTCAGCCTATAATCACTTTCAAAATCGCAGAAGTGCTATCAGATTTGCACAGCCGTAGAAATTTGATCATATCTCTCTCATTATCGCCCCAAATTGCATGATTCTAGATGCGTTGGAAACCTAAGACACAGTTGTTCAACTTTGATGTTTTGAATTATCCCGAAATAAATCTTCTTATAGGTCAAAAACAGTGTTGAACTCGACTGATTGCTGCTGGACAGAAAGATACTGTTTTGTGTGTTGATCCAGATTTCATTTGTGCAGATCCGCAACGGGGCTGTTAATTTGGCTTTGTGACAACATGTTTTTCAATCTAAAGAAGCTTGTATGAGTTTGTTGCTGTTTTTTGTTCAAATTATGCAGCAAAAGGTTCAGATTTCGTCCATAGTTCATACCAAAACAGAAAGTTGTTGTCCATTTGAAAGAATAGCTGAAAGTTGTTGCTGTTCGACTTGCAAATTAAGTGCAAATCAGAGTTTTTATCACAGACTGTTCGAACCCTTTTTAGAGTTTGAATTTTTTTTTGACCAGAGATTGATGCAGGTGTACATCCAGAACTTAAACTAAAGGTCGTGTGGTTCCAGAAGTGATCAAACAGAGGCTGCACTGCATAGTTTTGCACAGAAGCTGCAGAAAGCTACTGTTGAGCTGCTGTCCAGAAACACATTGTTATGCGCAGAACCTCTGTAAGGCTTTCCAGAAGTAAATATGTGCAGAGTTAATCGCAGAGATGCTCTTTTTCACGCTCAGAGGCAGAATCCGTGTTAAAATCGGTATATAGTTGTTGTGTGAAGAGAAGTTGTTGTCCAAACAATGTTTGTTGCTGTGTGGTTCAAAACAGCAAGTTGTCGGGGATGTGATGCTGTCCAGATTTTAAAATGTGCAACAACAGTTTAATAGGGGCATCCAGAGTTCTAACATTATTGTTCAGAGATGTTTCCAAGGTTGTATAGACATGTCCTAAAAAGGATGGTGACAACAAGAGAATCTGCAGAAGCTACAGCAGAAGATGTAGTTTGGAGATATTAAATGCAAATCAAAGCTTTGTTTTTGTTCAAAGATGTTCTCACGCTCTCCTTTCGAAGCGTAGACAAAAGGATGTTGTGCAGAGCCTCTTGAAGACTTTCATTTGTACAGAGTTATGGCAGATTGATTTCGAAGAATGTTCATACAGACTCCATAGAATGTTGTCACAGAGTTTAATCGCACAGAGTTGTCCTTGTGTTCTTCCAAATTTTTGCAAATGGAATTTGATTATGTTGATTAGTCCAGAATTAAACCAAGACTTACTCCAGAAGTTGATTCAAACGAGTTTGTTGATGTCATGATTTCAGCCCATAATCAGTTTCAAAATCGCAGAAGTGCTATCAGATTTGCATAGCCGTAGAAATTTGATCATATCTCTCTCATTATCGCCCCAAATTGCATGATTCTAGATGCGTTGGAAACCTAAGACACAGTTGTTCAACTTTGATGTTTTGAATTATCCCGAAATAAATCTGCTTATAGGTCAAAAACAGTGTTGAACTCGACTGATTGCTGCTGGACAGAAAGCTACTGTTTTGTGTATTGATCCAGATTTCATTTGTGCAGATCCGCAACGGGGCTGTTAATTTGGCTTTGTGACAACATGTTTTTCAATCTAAAGAAGCTTGTATGAGTTTGTTGCTGTTTTTTGTTCAAATTATACAGCAAAAGGTTCAGATTTCGTCCATAGTTCATACCAAAACAGAAAGTTGTTGTCCATTTGAAAGAATAGCTGAAAGTTGTTGCTGTTCGACTTGCAAATTAAGTGCAAATCAGAGTTTTAATCACAGACTGTTCTAACCCTTTTCAGAGTTTGAATTTTGTTTGACCAGAGATTGATGCAGGTGTACATCCAGAACTTAAACTAAAGGTCGTGTGGTTCCAGAAGTGATCAAACAGAGGCTGCACTGCATAGTTTTGCGCAGAAGCTGCAGAAAGCTACTGTTGAGCTGCTGTCCAGAAACACATTGTTATGCGCAGAACCTCTGTAAGGCTTTCCAGAAGTAAATATGTGCAGAGTTAATCGCAGAGATGCTCTTATTCATGCTCAGAGGCAGAAAGTTCACATCAGAGGCTGATGTACAGAGCCTCTGTAGGCTGTCCAGAGTACATGTGTAGAAGTAAAATTCATAGAAGCTCTTAACTTGTTCACAGAGCCTATGTGGACCAAATCCTCAAAAGAGCAGTGATCATAAGGGGGGGGAGACCAGAGGTAGACCTAAACATGAACATCAGAGGTCGATGGTCCAGAGGTTGAAATGAGCCAAGTGCCCGAAGGCCGAATTTTTCAGATTTTTTGACAGCATTGCGCTGTTTCAGAAACACGCGCACAACTTTTTACTCGAAGCTCCGATTTACACGAGTTCAGTTGCATTGAATCGCTAAAACACATACGTATGACTTTGATGCTTTGATTGTTCTCAAATTCCGTCAGCTGATGTGCCAAAATCAGTGTCAAAGTCTGCTTAAGGGTGCTGGACCGAAAAGCATTACATTTCACTCGTGCTCTTTCCGCTTTCAAGAACGGTGTTCTATCGTCGGTTCTTCATGGTTTCAAGATAGATATGTGACACATTATTTGTCACTCCCTCCTCTGTTATTCAAGTTTAAGGATCGGTGCTTAACGTTCACTTAACGGGGTTTGAAGAGTTAAATTTTCTGTTTTGACGATCGTTATGCGCAGCTGTGGGAAAACTTACACAACTCACTCATTTTTCATCCAAAATGGATGAATCAAAGCTCGTTGGAAATCTAAGAGGCTGAAGTTCAATGTGTATATTTTATGTTTTCTATCAATCAGAATTTTTGATGGTCAAAAATAGCGGTGAATTGAGACATGAAAGCGGGAAAATTGGGGTAATTCGTGTAAATCTTTCAAGAATATGAGCCTACATTTAAGGGGGAGCTTATGATGCTTTGAAGACTCGAAGAACGGCACACCAAAGCTTCTAAAAAAAGCAAGGGGGAGACTATATCATAATGCTTTCTTTATAAAACATTAGGGGGAGATTGTTAGCTTAAATTAGCCCCCAATTTAATTGAATGTTTTATAAAGAATTGTATTTTGGACTTTTTAATAAGTTGTATGGTCTTGAGCCTTTTTATTGTAAATAGGCCCTATTAATAGGTGCCCATGGCTCATTTGGTCAATTAGGTTTTGGAGATAACTCTTTTACACACACTGACAAAGTGAGTCTCTCATGAGAGTCGATTAAATTCCTAGTGTGGTGTTCTCTACAATTTCCCCTCCATATTATCAATCCAAGCATATGAGATAAGTTATTGTTTATCATTGTTGTTAATTTCTATCTTATCTCTACTTTTCTATGGAGTATCTTCAATTGTTTGTCTGTATTGGGATCTAACAGGCATGCTTAATCATCACTCCAATATGACAATGGTATAAACATCAGCTCTTCATTCAACTACTCGCCTAGAAACTTCCTCACTACCCCAACGGTAACCATACAAGGCAGATCAAGTATACACACCTAACACGTAGGTTCATCATAACACTAGCCATGTGACATTATGAATGTACTGTACATGATCATCCTTGCGATCCTCAACAAGTTTCCCGTTTCTAGCAACTCAGTCAATTCCAAAATATCATATCTTAGGGTGCCTAATGTGCAATTTCATTTTCAATCACCTAAAAGAACGCTAGTTTTAGTCTAGGCATCCAAAAATCAATACCTAATTCTCTCAAACTTAAGCTTTGATACCAACTTGTAACACCCTCAATTCTTCAAATAACAACTAATTTAAAATTTTCTAATACATCAATAAATGATTCATATAAAATCACAATTTAAGGGTTAACCTCTACACACACAATTTATTCTCTACACATAGTCTATAACAAAGACGGGTGCTACTAAAACCCAATAATAGTCGCTATCTCCAAAGTGCGGAAGACTTCACCAATTACTTACACTTGTGAAAACAAAAGCACATCTCTTCATAGCATTGCTAGAACCAAACCCTCAATTGGAACCTGATGCACATGCCGACAAATAAAAATGTTAGGCTTAATGCCTAATGAGCTCAAGAGTTTTCAACGTAAATAAATTAATCGTTTAAAAAGGAATGATACAATTAAAATCATAATACTTCAAGATGATATGTTTCACTTATGAAAACGACTCGTTTACTAATAGTTATGCATTTTAAACGAAACAGACACCGAGTTAACCGTTAACCAAACCAAAGTGTTTTAATGGCAAAAATCCCAATATAAAACGTTCTTTCGTAAATTTAGATTTAACCCAAAACTTGCTTAAAATGAGAATATAGAGAGAACTCCCAATTTTATAAAACGCAGGTAAAATGTTTTATCTCGAAATACCCAACACGGGTGGATCATTACACACAACTCATAAAAACCATAGATGAAAACCCATATAAATAAATATCGCCGTGAACACGGACATTAGACCCAAAACTCATGCAACCATAAAATGGGACGAAATCAAATACCGAAACGTGGAGATGACGTATTTCATTCAAACCTTAATATACGTGGGGGAAACCCAATATTAAGGCCATCATTTACCGTCGACCACACAACCAACGACAATAAAGTATGACGTTAACATTTAAAATGCTAATGGACGACGACGGGGGAGACCCATTTCCATCTTGGGTGACGAGAACACGTAAATGGGGTCACCCGTGATGTTACTGGATTTCACCACATATCCTGGACCTAGTTCCCATGCCATGCCAGACATCACAATCCTCAGCCCGTTTATGCCTCTAGCCATACTTCGTCGAGTTCCACCCCCAAGGACTTACAGACATGGGTGCTTATCCAGTCTAGACGAGTCTCAATTCAGCAGCATCGCGCCACCTATTGCCTACTCGCTAGCGAACCCAAGCGGTCAATAATTGTAACCAAACTCTCAAGCCTTACAAAACAGATAGACTTACATGCCTATGGATCCATTACAACACTGTCTAACATTACATGACTCTAATTGAATGACCAAAGCACCCAAAACATGTAACTCCCAAATGGCATTCAATAATCGCCATCATACTCCAAAATTCTACAACTGTTTTTAAACCGGACAAATGTCCTCAAGACTCCATTTAGTCAAAGTCGAGCCAACGACCCATCAGTGTACGTAGATATCCAATGATAGCCGGTAGAGACATCGAAATACGTTTGACCAACAATTATGCAAACACCACAACCAAAAAGGTAATTAACCCAAAACTTTTCATTGGTTGAAACAAAACATTCTCCAAATGAACTTGCCTTCTTCATGTTGCCAAAATGACTCATAGTACAATGATATGCATTTTCTAACGGTTTATAAAATCGTATGCACCAAATGGACAATTATATAAAATGACCTTTATTTATAAATTATATCATCAAGGAAACATATCAAAATGATTTATTTGTCTAATGCCCAAAAATCACAAAGATGGGTGTTACATAAGTTTGTAAAGTTAAATATATCCAAGTAACCAAAACTTATCAGCAGTTAACAATTTAATGTAAAACACAAACACTTTAAAATAAACATTTTGGCATGCACACCGTTTGTAACACCCGTAATTTTCAATAAGTAAATGTCACCTGGACATTTCTGCGACTTGTAAACAGTGGGGTTTTGTTGGGAAATGTTTTGTTTGAAGTCCCTAGGAGTATCGAGAGTCTTGGCAGTGAAAAAGTCTGGTTTCGAGGATCCAGGAGGGTCCCGCGACAATGCCCGACGACTATGACAGTATCACAGTCGCACTGTCACAATCGCAGGGGAGGTACTGCGGCCTGGGGCACCTGGCGACATTGCCAGCGACATTGCCCTGGGCAATGTCGCATGGTCAATGTCGCATGCAAGGTGCAGGGTGTTGTTAAGTACGGGATTTCAGCTTATTTCCTCCTTTCTCACTTCTATCTTCTCCCCTTTTCTCTCCCAAACCTCAAAGATGAACCCTAACCCATTTTGAGGGTTTTTCCCCCTTGAACTACATGATTCTTCATCATCTAGCTAGTGGGATCTTGAACCACAAAACCTGTATCTTCATCTTCCTCATCAAGTTCAACGTGTGGGAGCTCGAGTTGAAGAGTTGGAATGGGTGTCCTCGGAAAGTCTCATCATCTAAAATGGTAAGATTTTTTGAGTTATCGTTATAAATGCTCCATTGATGTTTCCCTAGTGTTTGGTTTATCAAATCTCGTATTTGATAGTTTTAGAGAAACTAGGGTTTTGATCTCGTTGGGGATTTTAGTAAATAATGTTTGGGGAATGTTTATAAATGGTTTAATATGGGTATTTATGGTTTGGAATGTATGGATCTAGGTTTTGGAAGTTTTCGGCTTGAGGATTCAAGTGCCCTTCAAAGGAGCTCAAGTTGGGTGAAATCTAGATTTAGCCTAAATCTAGCGAGGTGAGTTCAAGTTGATTTGTTAAAATGGTGTACATGCCAAAATGTGTATTTTGAAGTAAAAGTATGTTTTACTTGGTATTTGTCAATATGTGAGTATTTTGATAAGTTTTCATATTTGGTGAACTTGGATTGTTTTAACCTCCTAAAATGCTCATATTGGGTTTTAAATATTTCAACAGCTAAATAGCTTGATTTACGTATTCTTGGTGATTTTGTACAAGTAAAATCTATTTTATAGTTTGTGCATCTTTGATGATTTTTGTACAAACGAAGTCTATTTCATGTTATATGCATTTTGGTGTATTTGCATTCATTAACCCTTTGGAAAGTTTTTGGTCCTAATACGTGTCGAGTTGGGTAAATCACATCTTTGAGGTATGTGTCTGTATAAACGTCGTTTAAAGACATTTCATTATTTGGGGGACCGTTATTTGTTGGTCAAATGGATTTTGGGCATTTTAGCTCGGTGTTGACGTAAAAGAGTACTGAGGACATTTGTTCGGTTTTAATGGCTCGATTTAGAGTCCAAATTGTAATTTACGTCTTAATGCATATTATTGATAATTACAGGCTCGAGTGCTTTAGTCATTCATGAGTAGTCATATAATCTTAGACTGTGTTGTAATGGATCCATAGGCACGTAAGTCAGTCTTATTTGATGGTCGATTGAGTGGTAAGGGGTTGGACCCCGGGACTCATGTTTTATGACCAAAACTTGACAAGGAGGCACTAGGAGGGTTGAGTCTGGATAGTGTTGCCTGGGAGGTGAGTACTGTGACCTCCGCCATTTGGGGAATTTCCTTAGTTGTAGTCCCCGGTGTAACCAAAACTTATCAGAAGTTAACAATTTAATGTAAAACACAAACACTTTAAAATAAACATTTTGGCATGTACACCGTTTTCACAAATCAACTTGAAATCACCTTTCTAGATTTAGGCTAAATCTAGATTTTACCCCAACTTGAGCTTTCTTGAAGAAATCCGAATCCATGAGCAAAATTCTTCCAACAACCTAGATCCACAAACTTTCAACCGTAAATAACCATATTCAACCATGTAGAATCTTTCCCCAAATCATTTTACATCAAAATCTCTATTTTAGTCAAAACCCTAATTTTGACCTAAATCTTCCAAAATCTTGCAAACCGAAATTGAAGAAACATAATACTAGGAAATCATCCATGCAGTGATTATAACTCATAAAGAAGCTCATAAATGGAGGGGATGAACTTACAATGGTTGGTGTTGGTAAACCTTAGAAACCAAGAAACTCTTAAAATGGTAGCAACCTTGAACTTGAACTTCTAGGTTGACAAATCTTGGATGAGATGATGGTTTTGCTTCTTGAAATCCAAGTATTAGAGGTTTTAGAAGAGCTTAGGGTTTGCATTTAATGAGAGAAAAACGAGAGAGAAAGTGAGGGTTTTTGGTAGGTGAAAGTGGGAAATGAGAAAGGATTGGAAAAAGGCATTAAATCCTCCTGCAACCCGTCGGCGAGAGTGACATGGCGAGTGTCACATGTGTCACTTTCACCGGGCACTGTCGCGGAGAGTGTACCGTGGCCATAAGGCCCTCCGCGAGAGTGACACGCGATTGTGACACATGTCACTTTCACTGTCACTTTCTCCCAGACTTCCCGAAGCCCGAAAATCCGATTTTTTTCGACACTAAGGCCCTCGACACTCTTTGGAACTTTTAGTAGTGTTTTCCCAACATGAATCCCACCAAACACAAGGTACAGAAATGCGTGGGTGCCCCTATACTTACCGAAAAATACGGGTGTTACACCTGAAAGCATGATAAAAATAAAAAGGGTCAACTACAATGAGTTGGTGAGTTCACAGGTTTTCGTATGCACAAAAAGTAAATTTGAATGCAGAACTCGTTATTGTGAAACGTTTGTTCACACGAAGTTTAAGTAACCGATTGTTCGAGTATTTTCACGAGGTATAAAGTACACTGTGATGCCATGACATTGATCCACTACCAAACCTTCCGACAAACCAACGCCCCTTATTTTTCACATCTTACCTCTGCGGTGAAATAATTCCACATGTGTAAGAACATTATTGTTATTGGTAAAGTGCACTTCTAGTTCGTCAGCTAAAAGTGGGGTTGTCAATCAAATAGCGCTACCCACATACCATCGGCTCTTTAACAAATACCATCGGCTCGTAAAGAGTTAATAGGTAGTGTCTAACTAGTGGGGACTTTTTAATTTAAAACTCAAGAACAACATAAAGTATAGATACCATAGTGTGCAAACAATTAAATTCAAGGTTCAAGAATTTCATAGCATAAATCAACCAGATTGCAATTCAATATCATGCTTTTCCCAAATTGTAACAAAATAGTAAAAAGGGGTTGTGAATACTCACAATATTCAACAAAGATTCCAAGAGTTGCCGCACGGTTGCTCAATTGCCCGGTTCTAGGTCCTTCCTATGGAAGTGAAACACACTATCATATTTGGGCCTAACTCTTAGAGCTAAAGCGTTGCTTAGATCCTCATATCTTATAAAATGCCTTAAGTGTTAGTTACTCGATGTCAGGATCTTAATTCTAAACAAGAATAAACACTCAGAAACAATATTAAAGGAGTTTGCGGAATAACACTTTAATATTCAATGGAACAGTGAAAACAGTAAATCTGAATAACAACTTGTAAACTTTATTGAATGATTATAAAGCTACAAGATTCAACACTCAACCTCAATATTGATGAACAGGCTCACCAATACGAATTCTACTTCTCGAGAATTAGGATTACAAACCTTGAGGTTGATTCTCTCTATGAAAACAAAATTTCAGAATTCTATGTATTCTATCAATATTAAACTATTCTATATATACTTAAGATAAAAGATAATTACAAATAATAAAAGATCTTCAAAATAATCTTCCATCTTTATCTTCAATCTTTCCATAATCTTCAAACTTGATCTGCACGAATCTTGATTATCTCATAAGCAGCACTAAGTCTTCAGCAGCATTAATACTTTGAGCAGTATTAACCTTCTACAGTACTAACTACTAGCAGTACTAAAATTGCTTAGCAGTAGTAATCTCCTCTAGCAGTATTAACTGTACTTGTGCATTTCAGAATTTCCCAACAATCTCCCCCTAACTTGACTTTTAGGAAGAGAAGTCAAGTTCTTCAGATAGTCTTCAAGATGCTCCCAAAACTTCATCATGGCTTATACTCCTGTATTTGCATCTAATCCCAAACTCTGATTGATTGTTCTTTGAATCAAATACTTAGCCATCTCTGAATCTGGAACACATCCAAGTTTCTTCTTCAACATTGCATGTAGCTTCAGTCTACTGTGATTGTATACTCTATCCACTAGGAAGTACTCTATGTGATTTATATCCATAGTTAGTGCATATACTCCACTAGTTTCATATAGAGTCCAATTGTTGACAGTTTTGAACACATTTCTGATGACATGCTCCACTTCTTCAGGTTTGAACATCATACACAGATACTCCATCACTAATTTTGTAATTGAAATCTCTAGAGCTTTCAGTTGATCTGCATACAACTTCATACCTATGTTAAACATTTCTTCAAGATCTGACCTTGAGCATGTTCTGACAATCTTTGCCCAAGTGTTAAAAACTTCATACTTCTCATCCTTTCTTTTTAGCCTGATGTATTCTTTTCCATCCACCTTCATTGTATCCCATAGAGTAACCTCTGGAGGCTTAACTCCAACAGGTTCAGCTAAAATTGGTTCAGGCACTTTGTCCATCACTACCATATATAGATTTACATCATCAGTTCTTGATGGCTCTTTCTATTCAGATGGCTTAGGTGCCCCTTCTTCTTCAGCAACCTTCTCAACTTCTTCTGCAGCTACTCTAGGCTTCTTGGTTGACTTTCTCCTTGCCATCATCTTGGTTCTTTTTAAAGTCCTTAGACTTTCACCAAGAGTTGCTTCTTTCTTTGGTGGTGTTTCTTGCTCATCTGGAAAAGGTTTTTCTATCATGAAGTCATTGCTTTCTTTCATTCTTTTCTCTATTTCCACTCTTGCAGTTTCATTCCCTTGAAGCTTGGTCATTTCAGAATTGTACAGCTCTTTAATCTGCTCAAATGTCATCTTTTGAGAACATCTCCTTTCTGACTCCTACAGCACCTTTGAGAAATGTAATCATCTTGTTTCTCTCTTGGGTACCTAGGAAGGTCTTTGAGGGTTGTCTCTTCTTTGCAGTTGTTTTGACCACCACAGATTTCTTCAGATTTGCAGCTTTCTTCTGTGCAGTTTCAGTTGCCAGGCTTTGTTGATAAGCTTCATTCAGTTCAGCAGCTAGAGCCTTATCCATCTCTCTGTCCTTTTCAACCTGAACCCTTTCTTCTTTTTCAATATCAGCCTGCATCTTCCTGGCCAAAGCTTCATCTGACTCAACCAACTTTTGCTTTTTGATTGGTTGATCAAATTCCACCATTTTAGCTTTGCCTTTATCTTTGCTCACCTTCTTCTCAACATTTACTTTCTTGATCACTTCACCTTGTTCTTTGATGACAACTCCTTTGGCCTTTGAGGTGACCTTGGGAGTATCATGTTAGGAAGATGCTGGTCAATGACCCAACAGGATGATTGCTCACCCAAAGTTGCCATGGGGAAGGTCTTATTTATGTTACCACTAACCTCCTCTGTGCTAGCAGGAGTAGTGGCAGCCTTAGCACCCATATGCTAATTCATCTCCTCATTGAGCACCTCCATGGGGTTGGGAGACACCCTTGTGGTTTTCCTGTAGATATTCGCTAATGGAGAATTCTCCATTAGAGGGCTTAAAGACTCAGTGGGTGAAGGTACAAGAAGGGAAGGAGCCTTCTTTACCTTTTTCATTATGTAAGTTCGGGTAATTGGAGAAGTTGGCTTTTGTACAAGAGACTGAGGGATTGATATGGTGATGGAAGGTTGGGATTGGCTAGCAGTGGGATGGTCTAATGAGGGTCTTGACCCTGCTGCCATACATTCTTCATTTTGGGACACCACCATCATTGTAGAGAACAATGGGGTGTCAACTCCTTCCGAGTCCAATGGAGATCTTTTCATGTTTGAAAAGACCTTACCTTTGGGGATTTTTGGTACATATACCTCATCAAAGTGAGGCATATCCGTCAATTCATGGGTTATAACTTCCTCTACAAACCTGGGGTACATATAAAAACTCTTTTTGCTTCCCAAGTTTGATACAAGATCACTGAAAATCATTCTGGCAGTGGCCAAGCAGACCAAAGCATAAGCAATGGTACTGCTAAACTGACTCCATCCAGTAGTCTTTTTGGAAATACAGTGCATCAGGGTATGGACAAGAAAACGCCATTGGGTATAAAATTTTGCTTTTGAGAATTTGAAACCACCCAATTGGCCTCCGTACCCCATTCTTGACAAATTTGAGAACAAGTCCTCATTTGGAATAGAGGTTATACCTGCAGCATCGTCTAGACGTAGACATATGCGTATCACCTCTTCAGAAACTGACAAGGGTTTGTCACACACCCTTGTTTTGATTATCTACACACCATTCTCTGTCACTATGGTAGCATTTGCCTAGAACTGTCTTTGATTCTCTATGAATATTGTTGGCGACACAGTGAGAGCATGGGCAATGTGGCTGGACTTGAGGAAATTCACAATTTGGTGGAATCCAGCAGCTTGTTTCAGCTTCTATAGCATCGCAATCTCGTTGTGTTCATCAATGAATGCCATGGATGCCATTGAGCTTGAGTAATATGTACTGAAACACTTGGTTCTTGAGAGAAAAAGGGTTAGAGAGCAGATGAATAGAAAGCAAAGAGTCTTTATGAACTTTTGGGCGGGCAAAAAGGGTATTTATACGATTCGGGACATAAGCAGTATTAACTTCCAGCAGTATTAACTAACTAGCAGTATTAACTGAGAGCAGTATTAACCACAAGCAGTATTAACTGAGAGCAGTATTAACCACTAGCAGTATTAACTTAACTAGCAGTATTAACTGAAAGCAGTATTAACCACAAGCAGTATTAACTGAGAGCAGTATTAACCACTAGCAGTATTAACTTAACTAGCAGTATTAACTGAAAGCAGTATTAACCACTAGAAGTATTAACTTAACTAGCAGTATTAACTGTGCACTGGCAGTATTAAAACTGCACTGGCATCATTAACTATACTTACACTTTTTGAAGCTTTAAGGTACTCTGAGCAAGGTAATAATTTCCTGTGAAAGATGTTAGTAACACCAAAGAATAAACCAATAACAGGTATGTAAACACTTTTTAAGACATGAGCTCATTTAGAGTTGATCATGCCCACACTTGTGACCAAGAAAGTGAATCTACCCACATCAAAAGATTTAGTGATAACTCAGCAAACTGGTTGTCAGTATGAACTTTAGCAACTTGAATTAGCTTCTTTTCATTACAATCTCTGATAAAGTGATACCTTATCTCAATGTGCTTTGTTTTGGAGTGCTTGACTGGATTGTTAACAATGCTTATAGCATTGCTATTGTCAATGAAAATTTGAGTGTGAAGAAAGGTTACCCCATAGTCCAGCATCTGATTATGAATCCATAGAACCTGAGAGCAGCAACTTGCAGCAGCAATATACTCAGCTTCTGTTGTTGATAAGGACACTGTGGTTTGTTTCTTGCACTGCCAAGATACTAGTCTTGCACCCAAAAGTTGACATCCACCTGAAGTAAACTTTCTGTCCATGTTAGCACGTCCTAAGTCACTATCTGAATAAGCAATCAAGTCAAAGTTGGATTCATATGGATACCAAAGACCTAGTCTAGGTTGCCCTCGTAAGTATCTGAAAATCCTTTTTACAACTTGAAGATGTGATTGCTTTGGATTGACTTGGAATTTTGCACACAAACACACTGGAAAGATGATGTCTGGTCTTGAGGATGTGAGATACATGAGTGATCCAATCATTGATCTATATAGATGGACATCCACATCCTCCCCCTCAAGATCAGCAGTGATCTGTTTATGAGTCTCCATAGGTGTGCTAGTTGGCTTTGAGTCTGTTAAACCATATTTGTTCAGGATGTCTTGCACATATTTTGATTGGCTTATGAAGATCCCATCTTTCTTCTGTTTCACTTGAAGCCCAAGGAAGAAGCTAAGTTCACCCATTGAACTCATTTTAAAGCTCTTGTGCATCAAATTTTCAAAGTCTCTGCACATCTGATCTTTTGTGGATCCAAAGATGATATCATCCACATAAATCTGAACCAATAGGATGTCCTTCTTACTTCTTTTAATGAAGAGGGTCTTGTCAATTATTCCTCTTTCAAACCCATTCTCCAAGAGATAGGTAGACAGAGTATCATACCATGCTCTTGGGGCTTGATGCAGACCATAAAGTGCTTTCTTCAGTTTGTATACTCTGTCAGGATATGATGGATTCTCAAATCCAGGGGGCTGACAGACATATACTTCTTCATCAATTGTACCATACAAAAAGGCACTCTTCACATCCATTTGGTATACCTTGAACTTCATGTATGAGGCATAGGCTAGAAATAGCCTAATTACCTCTACCCTTGCCACTGGAGCAAACACTTTTTCATAGTCAATGCCTTCTTCTTGAGTGTACCCTTGTGCCACCAGCCTTGCTTTGTTTCTTATCACAATGCCTCTCTCATCCTTTTTGTTTATGAAAATCCACTTGGTGCCTATAGCTCTATGACCTTTTGGAAGGTCCACCAAGTCCCAAACTTCTTGCAACCTGAACTGCAGTAACTCTTCTTGCATAGCTTTTATCCAACTGGAATCTTTCATTGCATCATATACTTTCTTTGGCTCAATCTGGGATAGAAAGCAAGTGAGTACTATGTGTTGTTAATCCTGCAGCTCTTGAAGTCTGCTTTGATTCCTTGTTATCATAGGAGAAGAGATGTCTCCTATGACCAGCTTTGGAGGATGATTCTTTTGAGTTCTAGTCTGATGACTAGGTTCTTCATTGATTTCAACATCCAGATTGGAATCATTTAAGTCAGCTGAGGGGATCTCATCAGCTGCTTCTGGCTCATCATGCACTTGATTCTCTTCATCTCTTCTTTCTTCTTCACTCTGAATTGGTTCAGTAGCATTCTCCTTTTCACAGACCTCACCAGGATCTATTATAGGTATGGGAAAGATCACAGACTGAGGTATAATATCTTGTACTTGTATTTGTTCATCCCCTGATCCTCCACTTCCTGAACCTGCATGGTAATCACTACTGAAACCCAAAGAGTTAGTTAGTGAATCAATGTCAAATAACCACTGAGGACCAGACCCAACAGGATTTGGTGTGTTCTCATTGCATTTGACATTGTCACTTTCCACAATTATTCTAGAAGAAGTACTAAAAACTCTGTAAGCCTTACTCTGAGATGAGTAACCAACAAGAAAACCATCATCTGCCTTGCTATCAAACTTTCCTAAGTGACTTTTGGTATTGAGCAGAGTTTCTGTTACAGTTGAGGTTTCCAGACTGTGATTGTTGGTGGTTGTTGGTGTGAGACACTCCACTTCTGCATTCCCTGGCAAAGTTTCCCTTCAGATGGCATTTATAGCACTCCACCTTTGATTTATCAAAACCTGCACCATCTTCTCTTCTTTGGGAGAAGTTGTTCCTCCCAGTCCTCTTTATGAACTTCTTCACCCTCATGGAAAGCATGGCCATCTGCCATTTGATATCCATCTCTTCCAGATCATCAGGATGAAGTTGTTCTAAGTCATCATTAATCAAAGAGGAACTTCCATGACTGGAAAGAAAGGCTTCAAACACAGACGCAGTGCCTTTTTCTTGATTGCTCCATTAGCAGCATTAACTGATTCAGGGTTAGCAGTAGAATCAATTGATGCTGATAGAAGTGCAACATTATGAATGTATCCTGAAGGCTTCTTCTTTGCCTCCACCTCAGCTTCAAATACTCTAAGATCATTGTACAGATCATCAAGTTCTTTCTCTTCCAATTGTTCATTCTGTCTGAATGAAACTGTGTACATGGTCCATTCATCTCCAAGGGACCTTAAGAACTTTTTGTTAACATCATCTTGATCAATCTGTACTCCCATAGTGGCTAGTTCACCAATCAGCTTGTTAAACCTGTCAAAAGTTTAAGTCATGGACTCATTCTTAGTTGACATAAAGTTCTCATACTGTTGTTTCAAGATTGCCTTTTGATTTCTCTTGGTACTTTTGGTACTAGAGAATCTCTTCTCTAGAGCATTCCAGAGCATCTGTGCATCAGTGCAATTACAGAATTGGTGTTGGTATTCATTGGGAATGGCCAAGAGCAGTGTGCTCAAGGCTTTCATCTCTGTCTGCCTTGTCTTTCTTTCTGCATCTGTCTTTGGTGGGGTTCTTTTTCCATCTTCACCAATCTTTCCTGCATCAGATGGGCCATTCTCAATGATGTCCTACATAGAGTAATCTGTGAGGAGAATGTATTGCTTGATTCGAATCTTCCACATGTCAAATTCATTGGATCTGAGCATTGGAACCTTTGAGACCAGAGTACTGTTTGATTCAACTGTGTTTTCCATGATGAATAAGATTTCTGAGAATACTTGCTCTGATACCACTTGTCGGGATCTTAATTCTAAACAAGAACAAACACTCAGAAACAATATTAAAGGAGTTTGCGGAATAACACTTTAATATTCAATGGAACAGTGAAAACAGTAAATCTGAATAACAACTTGTAAACTTTATTGAATGATTATAAAGCTACAAGATTCAACACTCAACCTCAATATTGATGAACAGGCTCACCAATACGAATTCTACTTCTCTAGAATTAGGATTACAAACCTTGAGGTTGATTCTCTCTATGAAAACAAAAATTCAGAATTCTATGTATTCTATCAATACTAAACTATTCTATATATACTGAAGATAAAAGATAATTACAAATAATAAAAGATCTTCAAAATAATATTCCATCTTTATCTTCAATCTTTCCATAATCTTCAAACTTGATCTGCACGAATCTTGATTATCTCATAAGCAGCACTAAGTCTTCAGCAGCATTAATACTTTGAGCAGTATTAACCTTCAGCAGTACTAACTACTAGCAGTACTAAAATTGCTTAGCAGTAGTAATCTCCTCTAGCAGTATTAACTGTACTTGTGCATTTCTGAATTTCCCAACACTCGATTTAAGTATTATTTTGCGTTGTTGATTACATGAAAATTATTGATTTTATAAAGTTTGTAGACTTTTACTGTTACACAATTAAATTTATGTGTTATACATATAGTAATCAATCCCTTGAATCATGTTTTAACCCAAGTTCGAATTTTTATAAATCTCTTATTTATTAGGATTTCAATCATATATACATATATACATGTATACATTATTTTTATTTGGTGTTTTAAAAAAATCTATAACTTATATGCCTTTTATTCTTTTAATAAACCAAAAATCTATTTTTCTTGAACTAGAGTTTTTACTTTTCTGCTAGCAGAAATTTAGGTTCACTTATTATCATAATTAAGTATTTTTCCAAATTATTTATTTAACCAAATTTTTATATATTTTAATTTAATGTTTTAGGGAACTTTTGACATAAGTAGCACCATTTTTAGAGGTGGTTAGGTATTTTAATCATTACATTTAAGTTTAAGTGTCACAGTTATCAAGGCAGCCTGCACACTTTTTTTGTCACGTCCATTTGGAGGGTCAAATCTCAATATTTTTCAGTGATTCAAATTGGGTTTTAAATCTAACTCAAAGATCTATCTTCCAAAAAAGAATCATCATTTTTGGTTACAAAATGAGGGAGTTATGGCCATTTTAAGTCGCAAGTCCAAATCTGCCAGATTCTGACTTCTTGCACACTCATCTTGGTTTGAATGGTTGAGACCTCAAATCTCCGTGTTTTCACATGAAACCACTTGGTTTTGAAAGATAACTCAATAAAAAAGGCTCCAGAAAAAAATTCAAGAATTTTAGTGGAATATTAAGAGAGTTATGACTGATCAAAGTAGAAATTTTATTCTTTCAGATTCTCTTTGCACTCTTATCTTAATATGAGTGGTCGAGGGGTCAAATCTCCGTGTTTTTACATGAAACCACTTGGGTTTGAAAGATAACTCAATAAACAAGGCTCCAAAAGAAGAATCATGCCATTTAACTAAGTATTTTACAAGATATGGTCGGATGAAGTTCATGCATGTAATCTGCGAGAAACTAAAAGTGTTTATTCGTGGAAAATGAGTGTCTTAGCTCTTTATTTTCACTCATATGTTTGATTCTTTGTTTTATACACTTATTTACCATCATTTTATCATAGATTTTTAGACCAAAATCAGCCTTCAACCTTTATAAACACATGCATGAACCCAAACATCCTAGATTATAGAAAAAAATCCACATGCATGTAATCAAAACTTCGTTTTCTTGAGTCCTAGTTGTATGGATCATGGATTATTGTTAAACCAATAAAATCCCAATTACATCAAGCAATTACTCAATATATGTCAAATAAGCTCAAGAACTAGAGAGAGAAAGTAGATCTTGTATTACACCAACTCTGAATATTACAATTATGCACATAGCTCTCTAGAATATTATCACAAGATTACAAAGACAACCCTTTATATACTACCTATCAATTACAAAGCCTTAAAGGCTAAGAAAATTAAACAAGCTTTGACTTTCCTAATACATTGACAATGTTGACTTTATAGCTTTGAAAGTCAACAAGCCTTGAACGCAAAACAAACTTTCTTGAAATGTTGATAACAGCTTTGGAAAACTTTAACACTGAAAAATCTTTTGTCTTCGAACAAAATTATATCTTCATCACTTTGATCTCTAAATCATCTTTGTAAGAACAAACTTTCACAAACCATCTTGATTAAACTTTGAACATTCTTCCTTCAGAATCTTTTGGCTTTGAATTTCTTTATCAGACTTGAATCTTTAAATCAGCGGAAGCAATTAGAATTTCTGACTTGTCTTTGAGACAGCGGATGCATTTTGAACTTTCAGAAATTCTTCATCAGACTTTGAAATTGATCTTTAAATAATTCTCCCCCTTTGTTTATCTTTGTTAAATTGATATCTTTGTATACTTCTCCCCCTTTTTGATGATGTGAGCATCATAATCATCAAAATATCTTCAATTTTAGCAAAGACTTTGAACACCTCTTTTTGTAGCCAAAAAACAATCTCCCCTTTTGACAAGAGGCGCACTTTGATCTGAAGAGCCGAATCATGAACAGTATATATTTGAATCTTTTCAAGTTCAGACATAATGAACGTGTAACCCTGATTCAACAAATGAAACAGTTAGGAATGCCTGTCAGTAACACAAAGTTACTGTGTACAACGAATGTACAATATAACGAGCTGGCTTGATGATGACTCCCTAGTACTTCCATTCAATCATTGAGAAACACAACGTTTATCTATGAATGTTCTGACGGAAAAACAAATTTTCTGTGTGCTCGTGCTTGTGTATGAAAGAATTTTAGCACAATGATTGTGTTTCATTAAGGCTCAAATTGTGTAAACTGTTGAGACAGCAACAGATAATACACGGACTCAATGTGCATGAAAGAGGTGCGAAGGTGGGGCAACTTTCCTTCTTTTTCAATATCTAAATCTTCCGAGTGAAGATTAGATAGCATATGTGTTGCGTCCCCAAGAAAATGAAACATTTCTTTTTCGAGAAAGAAACGAGTGGTTTGTGGGGTAATAGCAAGAGTTGGCATGGGCTCACTGCCTATTTCAATGATGGTCACCAAAGAATGTGAACCAATCAGTAGATGTGGCTGCCCGGCTCAGAAAGAAGTTGGTGCAGAGTTCTGATATTCTTTTAACTCTGATCTCACACCCTCTTTCTTTTTAACATTTAGCTCACTTCTAACCAAACTCTCATTTCCATTTTTCGGCTCCACACAATGAGAATAACTCAACCGGATGTGTTATCTCCCCCACTCTTTGATTTTAACCCCTCACCCCTCAATAACTCAAGGATAACTTCATGGGTAGGAAACACTGGTTGACGTGAATCCATGGAAGTTCTGTTTAAGCTCACACACGAATCCCATGTAAGTCCTAATAAGCATGGTTGCTCAACAATTTAACTGAACAGTTAAGCACAAAGTGATCACAGTGTTAGAATGTATGCTCATTTAAAAAATATGAATGAAATTTGAGCATTTGAACTTTGAAGATTTCTCAAAACAAGGATATTGAATGAAAGAAATGAAATCAAGAGAATTGTTTTGAGAATCTGACAATGAATCAATCAGAATAAAATGAAAAGGTTAGGGTATCAAAGAATTGGAAATTTGTTTATATGAACAAATATAAACAATTTATCAATGAAAGTACAAATATGAAAAAGATAAATGATGCTCAACAACTTTGAAATTCAAACGGGGGTATTACCATCGAAAAATTGTTTGAATTAGAGACATGGTAATAATAATTTCAAATAAAATACTAAACCGATGTGTATGAATACTTGACAGTATATGGACAAGATAATACACAAGTATTGATCTTTGGAAACACATGGTCAGTTAAACAATAAGCTCAAAATTTTTAGAAAAAACATTTAAAAACACACTTCTAAATTCATAAAACTTTTGAGAATAAGAAGTGGTTTGAACATTTCAGAAATTGTTTTTCATGTTCGAAAGTTGTCCTTCTTTCAAACAATCAGAGATCTAGATCAGAATATTTTTACCTGTTCAGCTCCCCCTCAAATCATGATATAATGATTTATGTCTTTTAAGCTCCCCCTGGATATTAGCACAATATCCTTCTTTGAACATTGAAAAACGGGTCCTGATCTGTCATGTGATCAGAAGCCATCACCGTTACTCCCCCTTAAATTACGCATCTGAAATATGTCAGTTAAAATAGGATAGAGATCAAACACTCCCTTTTGAATTGTTAGACCATCAATATCAGAAAAATCTAGCAAAGAAAAAGTATAGGATTGAGATCTGATCAATTCTCTTGGGATGAAGACCATCAATATCCTTCTGATGCAAGCATACAGGAGTAAGGTATTTTTGAACGCTGAAGTCCGAGTCCTAAATGTTGTGTTTAGAAGTCAAACTTCGTTGAAGAACGGGTCCTAAGCAGATGTGCTTAGAAGCCATAATCTTGACATTGAGGTGCGGGTTTTGAACTGTTGTGTTCAAAAACCATAATCTTTCAGCTTTGAAGTCCGGGTTTTGAACCGTTGTGTTCAAAAGCCATTGTTCTCTTACTCCCCCTTGACGTGAGGTGCCTGCAATAAAGAATCAGTTTTCTTCTTTGGTACCCACTGGTATTTGGGTCCAGAAATGGTAGTTGCAGTTCGTGTGGGGGTTACAGAGTAAGAACCATACTAGAAATGATCACTGGTCTTGTGAATGTGATCATATGTACAGCAGTAAGAACAATAATATTTAGTACCTGAAAACCTGAGTAATTGGTCTTTTGAGTATTTGAGATTAGGTTTACCTTTATACTTTTTGTTCTTCTTTGCTTGATGAGGATGTACACATGATGTCTTCTCTTTCAGCTCATCAGTCTTGTCATCTTTGACTGATTTCTTCATCCAGACCAGTTTCTCTTTCTTGAAACTTTTTCTCCTTTGAAAAGAATCTAAACCATCTACAAATTCATCATAGAAAAGGTTAGTTCGACGAATCTGATTAAATGATTTGACTGACCTGTTTGAAGAGACAGATTTATGATTTGAACTTGAAACAGATTTTTCAAGTTCTTTGATCTTTGACGCAAAAATGTTTCTTTCTTTCTCAAGCAAATCAATCTTTGTCTTGAATTCAGACTTCGTTCTTTGTTCTTTCAGCGCAGTGGCAGACAATTCAGACAACTTGGAAGTCAGCCTTTTGATTTCAGTTTCAAATATTGATCGTTCTTCTTCAAACCCTTTCTCTGAATCCTTTCTCTGGCCGGATAGTTCCTTAAACAATCCCACATTCTTCTGTTCTATGGCCTTCTTTTCTTTATCAAATTTCTCTCTTTCCAAAATCAGCACTTTCTCAAAATCTAAAATTTGTTGAGAAAATTTGATACATTTAAGCTCAACTAACTTTTTCTCTTCAAAACATTTCTTTGAGAAATCTGAGAATTTCTTTGAAAAATTTTTCTTTTCAGCATCAAAATTAGCTTTATTATCATCAAGCTGTTTTTCAAAATCAGATAAACTCTTTCTTAGCTCAGAATTCTCAGATTCCAATCTCTTTATCTTCTCTTCATTCTGCCCAGCACTGATATTTTTTAAGGTACTGATTTCTTCTTTCAGTAATATGATTTCAGTAAAATACTCTCTTCACTTTTGTGAATGAAAGTCAACTGCATGAGCCAGGTTAATGTTCTCTAGTTTCAGCTTTCTATTCTTCTCTTCAAGATCTGAAAGAAATCCCATGATTGATGAGTAATTGGCTTAATATGAATGATCGTTCCAAACTATATGTCAAAAAATCAAAAATCAGATTAAAATGAAAATTTTCGAAAAATATTAAAAAATGAAAATATGAAAAACACTTGTTATGACACAAAGTTTTTTTAAAAAAATAGATGACAAACACAAAAAAAAAATCCAGACTTTTTTTTTTAAACAGAAAGTTAAGACGCAAAGTAGGTTTGCGTGTGAGCCTTGAAGCGCAAAGATGATACTTTGCGTTTTTAACTTGAAGCGCAAGAGAAGGTTTTCGGGTCCTGAGAGAAACGCAAAGTAGGGTTTCGCGTATGTGCCTTGATGCGCAAATGACACTTTGCGTTTCCAGATAGAGACGCAAAGCACACTTTTCGGGAGTTGAAAGACACGCAAAGTAACACTTTGCGTTTACAGAGAGATGCGCAAAGATGGACTTTGTGGGTTGAACTTTGCGTTGCAGGAAAGATACGCAGATGTGAACTTTGCGTTTCAACAATGATACTCAACCCTTATGATTGAAGCGCAAAGTGTATGATTGAAGCGCAAAGTCGATTTCTTGACAGATACAAACTTAAATTGATTGAAACCTGTACAATTGATCTCAAGAATTTGTCAGTATCATCAAAAAACAGTTCTAAACTCACACATGCAATCAATTTTCGATTAAAACAACAAATTACACGAATTCGATCAAGAACAGATACTGAACTCGTGTTCAAGAAAAACTAAAAAAAATCGAAAATTGGAATCGATTTTGAACGAATTTCGATATGGAATCTAAACAAAAATCAATCCAAAACACAATATGCATCCAAAGAAACCATTATCTTGCAAATAAAAACGATTTTCCACAAAAATTCGAATGAACAGTAACGAACTCGTTTTTGTGAAAAACTTTCGAAAAAATCAGAATTTCGATCTAAAATCCAAATTTCAACTCAAATCATTGATCAAATCATTTCTGAATAGTTTGGTTCAGCTCTGATACCAATTGTTAAACCAATAAAATCCCAATTACATCAAGCAATTACTCAATATATGTCAAATAAGCTCAAGAACTAGAGAGAGAAAGTAGAGAGAGAAAGTAGATCTTGTATTACACCAACTCTGAATATTACAATTATGCACATAGATCTCTAGAATATTATCACAAGATTACAAAGACAACCCTTTATATACTACCTATCAATTACAAAGCCTTAAAGGCTAAGAAAACTAAACAAGCTTTGACTTTCCTAATACATTGACAATGTTGACTTCTAACATTGACTTTCCTAATTAAATCTTGGAAACAATATTTAGACTTAACAATTATAACCATTTGCTTGACATTTAGCATGTCATTGGTGATTAATCTACCATTTAAAGACCCATGAAGGTCCTATTTTTCAGAAACTCAAGAAAGATGAAGAAAAAGTAGAAGAAATTGCAAGAAAAATTGCAAGGGTAATGAACTTACCCATACTAGAGATGATGTCTACCTTCAAAGCTTAAATTTTTGTGGTGGTTTTAGGATAAAATCGGCCAGAAAATGGAGAGGGGGGAGAGAGACTTGTCAGGATCGAATTCTCAACAAGAATAAATTCCCAGAAACTAATATCAAAGGAGTTTGCAGAATAACACTTTGATATTCAATAAAACAGTAAACAAAACAGTAAATCTGATGAATAACTAGCAACCTTGTATTGAATGTTGAAGTTACAAGATTACACACACAACCTCAATCTTGAAGAACAGGCTCTTTCAAGACGAATTCTACTTCTCTAGAATTATGAACTATGCCTTGAGGTTGATTCTCTCTTTTTATCAAAAACACAGAATGAATAATTCTTTGTAAACTATTCTATCAATTCTATACATATACTGAATAAAAGTTAATTACAATTAATAAAATATCTTCAGAATATCTTCCATGAATATCTTCAGTCTATCCAGCTGTCATTCTTGTAATTCGGATCTCCATCTCATAAGCAGCACTAATCATCTTGATCAACTTGGAAGCATTAACTGAGTCTTGGCAGCATTAACTACTAAGCAGCACTAACATCTAGCAATACTAACTAGTTAAGCAGTACTAACTTTGTTCAAGCAACACTAACTTTGACTAGCAGTATTAATTCTACTAGAAGTAGTAATACCTAGCAGTATTATCTTTGACATGCTCTGGCAGTACTAATTCTGAACTAGCAACATTAATAACTTAGTCACATCTTCAGTTCCCAACAATCTCCCCCTAACTTGACTTTTAGGAAGAGAAGTCAAGTTCTTCAGATCTTCTTCAAGATGCTCCCAAAACTCCATCATGGCCTAAATTCCAGTATTTGCATCCAACCCCAAACTCTGATTAATTGTTCTTTGGATCAAATATTTAGCCATTTCTGAATCTGGAATACATCTTAGCTTCTTCTTCAGCATGGCATGAAGCTTCAGTCTGCTATGGTTGTATACTCTATCCACTAGGAAATACTCAGTGTGATTTAAATCCAAAGTCACTGTATATACTTCACTAGTTTCATATAGAGTCCAATTATTCACTGTTTGAAAGACATTCCTTATTATTTCCTCCACTTCATCAGGTTTGAACATCATACACAGATACTCCATTACCAGCTTTGTAATTGAAATCACTGGAGCTTTCAATTGATCTGCATATAACTTCATCCCTATCTCAAACATTTCTTCAATATATGATCTTGAACAGGTTCTAACAATCTTGTTCCAAGTGCTGTAAACTTCATACTTCTCATCTTTTCTCTTCAGCCTAATATATTCCTTTCCATCTACCTCCAGGACATCCCAGTGAATGATTTCAGGAGGTTTAACTCCTACAGGTTCTACAGAAATTGGTTCAGGCACTTTGTCCATCACTACCATATACATTTTAACATCCTCAGTACTTGAAGGTTCTTTCATTGTAGATGACTCAGGTGCCTCTTCTTCTTCAGCAACCTTTTCAGCCTCTTCTTCCACTATTCTAGGCTTCTTTATTGACTTTCTCCTTGCAATCATCTTTGTTCTTTTTAAAGTCCTTAGACTTTCACCAATTGTTGCTTCCTTCTCTGGAGTTTCTTGCTCATCAGGGAATGGTTTTTGTAAGAAATCATTGCTCTCTTTCATTCTTTTCTCCATTTCTACCCTTGCAATATCATCCCCTTGGAGCTTGATCATCTCAGCATCATACATCTTCTTGAGTTTCTCAAAAGACATCTTTGAGAACATCTCCACCTTGACACCTACTGCACCCTTGAGGAAAGTAATCATTTTCTTTCTTTCTTGAGCACCAAGATATGTCTTTGAAGGTTGTCTTTTCCTTGCAACCATTTTAATCTTGGTAGGCTTCCTCAAAGATGTTGCTTTCTGCTTGGCTTGTTCTGTTGCTAAGCTTTGTTGATAGAATTTATTTAATTCTGCAGCCATTGCTTTTGCTATCTCTCTATCCTTTTGTACTTGCATAGTTTCTGCTTCTTCAAGTTCAGCCTGTATTTTCCTAGCTAGAGCTTCATCTGAATCAATCAATTTCTGGTTTTTCATTGGTTGATCAGGTTCAACTAGCTTTTCCTTGCCTTTCTCTTTACTCATTACCTTCTCTTTACTTGAAATCTTTGAAGCATCACCTCTTTCTTTGATGACAACTCCTTTGGCCTTTGAGGTGACCTTGGGAGTATCATGCTTTGCTTTGATTAGAGTTTCTGCAATTTCAAGATCTGTGAGTACTTCTTTCATTGTTTCTGCTGCTTCCATTGGTTCAGCAGTATTAACCATTTCTGCTGTTTTGCTTGTACCAGCAGTAGTAATGGTTTCTGTTGCTTTCTCTTTTACTGCTACTGCTTGTGTTTCTGCTTCTTGTGCAACATTTTCTGCAGTTTCTTGCTCCCCCTCAAACTTTGCATTCTCTTGCTCCCCCTTAACTTGGACATCTTCCATATTGACATCAGCTTATGACTCCCCCTTTTTGGGAGCATCAGTCACTGGTTTCCTCCTTCTGAGTACAAATTGCTTCTTCTTCTTCTGGAGAATCAATTTCCTTACCATTTGCTTCAAGTGAAGGATCTGTTCTTGTTGTGACAGAACTATGAGTTTAAGCTCTTCAATCTCTTGGCCTTGTTTGATCACATCCATATTGATGTTTCCCATTGCATCCATCAATTCTTGATAGTTATATCTGTCCTCACCTTCTCCAAAAGTATTACCTTCTTTTGAAGGATCATTGGATCTTTTTGTAGTGGAAGTCTTCTGCCTAGCAGAAGCACTATCCACCCCCGTGGTTTCTTGGCACCTGGGACGTTTGGATGATTGCTCACCCAAAGTTGCCATAGGGAAGGTCTTATGTATGTTACCACTGACCTCCTCTGTGCTAGCAGGAGTAGTGGCAGCCTTAACACCCATATGCTTAACCTCCACCTCAGTGAGCACCTCCTTGGGGTTGGGAGACACCCCTGTGGTTTCCCTGTAGATATTCTCTAAAGGAGAATCCTTCCTTAGAGGGCTTAAAGGCTTAGTGGGTGAAGGTACAAGAAGGGAAGGAGCCTTCTTTACCTGTTTCCTTTTGTAAGTTTGGGTAATTGGAGAAGTGGGTTTTTGAAGTAGAGACTGGGGAATAGATATAGAGTGGGAAGGTTGGGATTGGCTAGCAGTGGGATTGTCTAATGAGGGCCTTGACCCTGCTGCCATACCTTCTTGTGGTTGGGACACCACCATCATTGTTGAGAACAATGGGGTGTCAACTCCTTCCAAGTCCCTAGCAGATCTTCTCATATTTGAGAAGACCTTGCCTTTAGGGGGTTTAGGTACATATACCCCATCAAAGTGAGGTATATCCGTCAATTCATTGGTAATAACTGTCTGTACAAACCTGGGATACATGAAGAAACTCTTCTTGTTGTCCAGGTTTGAGACAAGATCATTGAAGATCATTAAAGAAAAATTATATTTTCTAGCAGTAGATAAACATACCAAAGCATAGGCAATGGGACTGCTAAATTGGTTCCAGCCAGTTGTTTTCTTAGAAATACAGTGCATCAGGGTATGAACAAAGAACCTCCATTGGGGTGAAAATTTAGCTTTGAAAAACTTGAAAATCCCCATTTGGCCTTCATACCCCATTCTTGAAAGAGTTGAGAATAGTTCCTCATTAGGAATAGAGGTTATACCTACAGCATCGTCTAGACGTAGACAGATGCGTAGTACCTCTTCAGTAACTGTTAGGGGTTTGTCACACACCCTTGTCTTTAACATTTGCACACCATTCTCAGTAACAATGATGGCATTAGCCCAGAATTGCCTCTGATGCTCTATGAAGATGGTAGGAGACACGGTGAGAGCATGAGCAATGTGACTTGTCCTCAAAAAGTCGACTATCTGGTGAAAACCTTCAGCTTGTTTTGGTTTTTGGAGCATGGCTATCTCGTTGTGTTCATCAATAAACGCTATTGAAGCCATTGAACTTGAGTGTTCTTGCCTGAAAACTTGGTACTTGAGAGAAAAGGGTTAGAGCGCAAGTGAACAGTATGCAAAGAGTCGTTATAAACTTTTTAGGCGGGCAAAGGGTATTTATAGTGTTCGGGACATAAGCAGTATTAACCTAGAGCAGTATTAAGTAACTAGCAGTATTAACTTAGAGCAGTATTAACTGAGAGCAGTATTAACCACTAGCAGTATTAACTAACTAGCAGTATTAACTGAGAGAAGTATTAACCACTAGCAGTATTAACTAACTAGCAGTATTAACACTGTACTAGCAGTACTAAACTGTATTTGCAGTATTAACCATACTTACACTTTTAAGCTTGTGATGAGCATAAACTTTCTTTTTACCTCACACTTTTATTCCATCTCTTCATTTGCCACCATCCTTTTACTACTTCTCTTACCTCTGATCTTACCTCCATCTGAAGTATCATACAAAGAGCAACAAGTCCTCCATCAAATCTTTTGAAGTTTTGAAGGCAGTCTATGTTACTTGTTATGTGCCAAGAGCAACCATTTTTTTACATGCCAAATGCTCTTCCTCTAGAGCTGTTGGTTGCCCTGCACACTTGATAAATCAGTTAGTTTTGGAGGGAACCCAAGCCAAAGTGGTCTTGGGTTGTCCTTTCTCATCAATATAATCAGTAAGTTTAGTCTGGATGAGTTGTTTAGGAATCTCATGGCTGGAGTACTTTGTCAAGATTATAGGCTTGGAAACATTACTACTAGAGGCAGCACTAGCCTTGTTAGCAGTACTAACTTGGATAGCAGTACTAATTGAGTTAGCAGCACTATTTCTGTTAGCAGTACTATCTGGGATAGCAGTATTAACAGGTTTCTTTACAATTGGGACCCAAACCTGAACAAAGTTTTTTGCTTTCTTTGTCTTTAAATTACTTCTTGGCTTATTTGGAGTATTTTTCTTTATATTAGCAAACTTGTTCTGAGCATGAAACTTTTTAGGTGCTCTTTTCTCAGCCATTTGATTCCTTCTTTGATTCCTATAACCAGAAGAGTTATGTGATTGTCTTTGAAAAGCGACTCTTTGGTTAATAGGATTGAAATAACAGTATTTGGCAAGATGATTCAATTTGCCACAGATAAAACAAGGTTTTGGCCTATTGATTTTACACAGATCAATCCCTTGTTTTTGTGCCCACTGATTATTCCAGTTTCTCTGATTTCCCCTTGGTTTATCATGTTTTTGGGGCTCAGGCTTATTGCATGTACACTGCTTGCAAGGAACAGGATTCACAACTGTGGTCTGTTTGTAGTGGACCTTTCCAGACTTTCCCTCTGTCTTCTCTATGTCCTTAGATTTGACCCAAGTTTTTCCACATCCCTCATTGGTGATAATGTGATTTTCTAGGGGAATCTCACCACTCACAGTGTTCTCCTTAGTCTTATCATTAGAGTTTTCTTCTTCAGAGTCTGTTTCAACCACCACTTTGTCTAATGGATCTACCTTAGTGGCTTCATCAGACAATTCCTTCCTATTCTTGGTCTCTAGCAAGTCTGATATAGGAGGGATGTAATTATTGTTGTATGGTGGTGGTGTGGTGTTATAGCCTATTCCTCTTCTAAGTTTGTCATGGATTTGAGTTTGGAGCAAAGAGTCCATTGCTTTAGAAGCATTGGAAAATTTCTCAATATCCAGCTTGGCTTTCTCAAACTCACTCTTTATCTTTTCATTCTTCTCTTCTTTCTGTTTCAGCTTCAACTCATACTGATCTTTCTCCCACTTCCAGTAGTTGATTTCATATGAGTGTTAGAGTTCATTGGCTTGAAAACTCTTAATCTGTTCCTCAAAACTCTTAACAATTTTTGCATAGTCTTTTATATCTCTCTCTAATCTTTTAAGGTCATCACTCATTGTCTGGTTGTGATCCCTGTACCTTTTAACAGTTTCAATACAAGATTTAGAACAAAGATTAGATGTTACCTCTGTAGGAATTTTTGAGCTTGAAGACTCTGAACCTTTAGTCATGATGATGTGATTTTGAATGTAGGTTTCTGAGAATACTTGCTCTGATACCACTTGTCAGGATCGAATTCTCAACAAGAATAAATTCCCAGAAACTAATATCAAAGGAGTTTGCGGAATAACACTTTGATATTCAATAAAACAGTAAACAAAACAGTAAATTTGATGAATAACTAGCAACCTTGTATTGAATGTTGAAGTTACAAGATTACACACACAACCTCAATCTTGAAGAACAGACTCTTTCAAGACGAATTCTACTTCTCTAGAATTAGGAACTATGCCTTGAGGTTGATTCTCTCTTTTTATCAAAAACACAGAATGAATAATTCTTTGTAAACTATTCTATCAATTCTATACATATACTGAATAAAAGATAATTACAATTAATAAAATATCTTCAGAATATCTTCCATGAATATCTTCAGTCTATCCAGCTGTCATTCTTGTAATTCGGATCTCCATCTCATAAGCAGCACTAATCATCTTGATCAACTTGGAAGCATTAACTGAGTCTTGGCAGCATTAACTACTAAGCAGCACTAACATCTAGCAGTACTAACTAGTTAAGCAGTACTAACTTTGTTCAAGCAGCACTAACTTTGACTAGCAGTATTAATTCTACTAGAAGTAGTAATACCTAGCAGTATTATCTTTGACATGCTCTGGCAGTACTAATTCTGAACTAGCAGCATTAATAACTTAGTCACATCTTCAGTTCCCAACAGAGGTGAGAGTTTGAACAAGAGGGAAATGATGTTAGCAAATGAAGGGGTTACTTGAGAATAGAGCCCTTAAAAATGAGTGTGTCGGGAATGTTGAGGGGTGGCCGAATTTTTGGCTTCCTCTTTTCTTTTTTTTTTCTTTTTTTTGCTAATTAATATTGAATATATATATATATATATATATATATTATGTAATTTTTATAAAAAGATTGATTAAAGGTAGTTAAATCCTCATTTATCTACTTAAATTTTTTGGTTTGATTATTTAAAGTTTAGAATTTATATTTGGGTAAGTAAAATTTTATATTTACCCCTCTTATTATTGTTGTTGATATAATTAAATGTTAATTGTTCCAGTAAGCATTTTATAAGACAGCTTAAACGGTTACGCACGGTAACAATATTTTCTAAGCACACTGTCGGGATTCTTAGGAAACTAAAACCTTAGCCATCGTAATTAAGTCATAATGAGTTATTTCTACATGTTAAGACATGTATTACGCTACTCAGTTGCTAACCTGAATGTTTTGGTTTGACGGATGTCACAGGTAGCCCTCAAGAGAAAATTTTTGAACCATTGTCCAATTCTCTTAAAAGATATGGATATGGATTTCGGGCCCAAACCATTCAAACTTTTCGACATTTGGATGGATCACCCCGGGCTTCCAGGGGGTGGTCAGTAAGGCTTGGATAAAGCGGTTTTCTTCTTCGGATCCGGATAAAGTTTTTCGGGATAAACTTAAAGTGGTGAAAGAAGATCTAAAGCTTTGGAGTAAAGTGAACTTTGGGAGAGTTGACAAGGACCTAGACGATTCTAAGAGTTTGGCATGTTTGTTAGAATTGGAAGCAGAAAAGAGAAGGATTTCGGACGAGGAAATTGCTTCTTGGAAGGTGGCTCGTGCAAAATGGGTTGATTTAGAATCTAAAAAATCTGTGTTTGTAAGGCAAAAATTGAGATCAAAATGGGTATTGGAAGGAGACGAGAACTCAAAGTTTTTTCATGCAGGGCTAAAAAGAAAATTCAGTAGATGTAATCTCTCTGGGGTAATGGTTGACGGTGTTTGGTGCGAGGATCCGAGAAAGATTAAAGAGGCGGCCCAGGCTTATTTCAAGGCGAAATTTGAAGAGACTACTTTCAATAGAGCTAAGATTCGAAGTGATCTATTCAAGCAATTAACAAGTGAAGAGGCTGATCTTCTTGAAGCCAAATTCTCGGAGCAAGAGGGTTGGAATGAAATCAAGATATGTGGATCTTCTAGAGCTCCGGGACCAGATGGTTTTAACTTTAAATTCATTAAGAAGTGTTGGCACATTGCCACATTCTCAAGGGTGAGGTTATGGAAGTTATGGATCAGTTATGGGAAACAGGATTTATCAACAAAGGGTGCAATTCTTCCTTCATAACCTTGATATCGGACCCTATTACTTTCGGTAATTTTAGACCGATAAGTTTAATTGGGTGATTATACAAAATAATAGTAAAAACCTTAGCGGAAAGGCTCAAGAATGTCATCGATAAGCTTATCGGGGTGGAGTAAAATGCCTTCGTAGAAGGAAGATCTATTCTGGATGGGGTGCTTATTGTAGATTCCATCATAGCCTTTGCGAAAAAGTTTGCTAGGAAATCGGCTTTTCTAAAGGTTGATTTTGAAAAAGCCTTCGATTGCATTAATTGGGATTACCTTGAGGATATCATGCTTCAAATGAGATTTGGGTGAAATGGGTGAAGTGGATTCGGGCTTATCTAAGCTCTTTAACAGTCTATGTTCTCGTGAATGGCTCGTCGACGCTTGAATTCAATATGCAAAGGGGGAGTGTGGCAAAGAGACCCATTATCCCCCTTCCTCTTCCTTATTGCAGTGGAGGGCCTTAATGTGATTATGCATGAGGCTCGAAACAGAGGGGTTTTCAATGGCGTTTCGGTTGGTCAAAATGGGGTATGCGTCCCTCATCTCCAATTCTCCGACGATGCTGTTTTTTTTTCAATTGGAGCGCTGCAAATTTGAGGAATTTTTTGGATTCTCAAGTGTTTCCAATAAGCTTATGGCCTTAAAATAAATATGGATAAAAGTAGATTGTTGTGGGTATTTCAGATAGAGACATAATGTCTATGGCCTTGGATATGGGTAGTGATTATGGCACCTTGCCCTTCAGCTATCTCGGGCTCCCGATTGGGAGCAATATGAATAGATTCGGCAATTGGAATACCATCGTTGATAAGTTCAAATGTAAGTTGTCTTCTTGGAAAGTCCGGTGCCTTTCTTCGGGTGGTCGTCTTACGCTGGTGAAATCAGTTTTAGGTAGTCTTGCTATATATTATTTCTACCTTTTTCGTTCGCCTTCTCGGGTCATTCAGTCTCTTGAGAGTGTGAAGCAAGATTTCTTTTTGGGGGGGATCTAATTCTATCCATAAGCATGCATGGATAAAGTGGGAAACAATTTTAAGTTCCTTTTGTTTCGGGGGGTTGGGTATAGGCGGCTGCTAATTGGAGTCTTTTAGGGAAATAGTTGTGGCGCTTCAAGACTTCCGACGATGCGTTTTGGGTTCTGGTGGTTAAAAGTATTTTTAGGAATGATGGGGGCTTGGAATTCATTAGGACCTCGAGTCGTCTGGTCGGGTCATTGGGAGTGTGGAGTGGGATCTTAAGAGTGGGCAAAGACTTAGAGAATTGTGGCATCCTCTTTTCGGACTCTTTCGGGAAAAAGGTTGGGGACGGGTGACACTCATTTCTGGTTGGACAAATGGATAGGAAACTTTAGACTCTGTGAAAAGTTTCCTCGTTTATTTAGGCTCGAAAGGGAAAGGGATGTTTTGGTAAAAAATATTGAGTGTCTTGGAGTGGGGATTCTTGTGGTGGGTTATGGGGGTGGTCTCGGGAGCCTAGAGGGAGGCTTATGGGCGAGTTTGAGGAGTTGGGGTCTTTGATTGTTAACTCCTCTAGAAGCTATCTCGAAAAAGACTATTGGTTTTGGTGGCTTAGCAAGGATGGCTCCTTTTCGGTCAAGGAACTTCGATTGTTAGTCGAAGGAAAACTTTTGCAGGTTTCGGCTCATGTTGTTCCAACTCAATGGTGTACGATAATCTCGCGGAAGGTGTGCATTTTCGTTTGGAGGCTAAGATGGGGAAGGCTCCCGGTAAGGACGACTTTATCAGATAAAGGTATAGATATCCCCTCGTTACTTTGTCTGTGTTGCAATCTTGAGATTGAAACTTTGGATCACTGCTTTGTTGGATGCCCGTTGGCGTTGCAATTATGGAAGGATATTTTTCAATGGTGGGGACGGGATATTACATCAACTCTTTCACTTGATGAATTGCTTACGGGAGTGGATTCACAAGTTTTCTCGGAAAAGAATCGTCCATTTTGGAAGGCATCAGTTTGGACAGCCTTGTATCTTAGTTGGAGACATCGGAATAACAAGGTTTTCTCAAAAGATACTTCTCAGTCTATTGATCGCCTTTTTGAAGTTCGATTAATATCGTTCCAATGGATATCCATGCGTCGTAAGGAGTTTACGTTTTCCTGGGCGGACTAGTGCGGTGGTCATGCGTTCGATGCTTAGAGTGTACGTGGAGTTGGTTCATGAGTTTTCGGCGTTGCTGGGAATCTTGTTTTTTTCCTTGGGGATTGTCTTTTTCGAGTGATTTGATGTGGATTGTGGGGTTTGGCCATGAGGGTTGTGTAGCTTTAGGGTGGGTGGGTGGGTTGTTGCGTGTTCTGTGACTTTCGGGTTGGTTTTGTCCCTTAGGCTTGCTTCTCGCAAGCTTTGTTTTATTGTTGTTGTTGTTGTTGTTCCTCTTCTTCTATTTTTAATATATTTTTGCTTGTCGTTAAAAAAACAAAATAAAATTTTAGGGGTTGTTTGGTAATTGCTGAATGGTTTGGTGCAGAATGATTAAGTGGTTAGAATGATTAAGAGACTCGTATGATATAGTGTAAAATGAAATATGATTGTTTGGTAAGTATTTAAAATGAAATAAACACACTGAATAGTTAAAGAAGGCCCAAAATACAAAATCATTCAAAGGATTTTGAAACCATTAAAAAAGAGACTTTTTTTTAAACAACCCTAAACCCCTTTCATTTTATTTTGACCAAAAGGAAATTGAACTAGTGTGTGACCCGCGCGATGCGTGGTATACTTGATTGAGTTAAAATAAATCGTAATTTCTCGGGTAAACAATTAAAGAGATATAATCTAAAACAACCAATGAATTTTCTTAAGTGAATAATTTACGTATGTTGATAATCATTTGATGTTACGAATAGTTTGAGATTCATCTGTAGTAATCATTTGTTTTGTATTAATGACCACTTTTAATTGAGATGTAACATTTATGTTGCTTACAAATGTGGTTGTTGATATAAGTATAAACATGGAACAAAACAAAACATTTCCCTACGAGGAAAAATAAAATAACAATGTCTTGAAATTGCCAACCGCTTCAAATAAAAAAAAGACAAAAACCAAGTATTAAGAAACCAAAAATGATATAAAATATGACAAACCTCATTATTCAAAGTTGAATTCAAATTATATCATATTGATACAACTCAAAGGGTAGATTCCCGAAAAAGCCCAACATAAGTAAAAAGCCTTAAGGAAAATGTCGATAAAGAACTTTAGGTACACTTTGATGAACAAGATCGAGGTAATGAAGTATAGCCAAACTTCGTAACAATTGAGTTTAACATGGGAAAGAAGCAACATAAAATAACTACGATATATGGTTGTTTAAAATGAAATTCATGAAATCCACAATAATACTGAAAAATGTTTGATAATTATAAATTGTTTGAAAATCGAAAGAAAAAAAAACTATTCAAACAATATTGTTTTTTCGTTAATTAACTGTGAACTTTTGAGCAATCAATAGGTAACCCACCAAGATTTAAACATAAATAAAAAAACATATCATGAACATAAAAAGTAAAACCCAATACAGAAGAAGAAATTGAGAGATGGATAAAGCAAGAACTTTAGAGGAGGTAAGAGAAGATGGATAGGTTGTAGATTAACCCTATATATGCCAATGGTCCTCATAGCCACACTTGTAAGGTTTCATATACTAAATCCGTTTATTTTGAAGAAAGTGGACAGTTCTTTTTTCCGTCATCACTCGTGATTTTCTTGCTAGAAAAAGAACAAAAAGTTTAGTATAATACACATTTACATATTACATTTCCAATCAAATATAAACAATAAAAACTTAGAAATTAAAAACGGTAATAAAAAAACTTAAATTTATCAATAAATAGAAATGAATAGATTTAGATAGTTGGATATTGAACATAGTTTTGCAAGTAAAATTACCAAGAGGGCATAGTTTGATTTTAAGTTTGTTAAAAAAATAAAGAATTTATTCTAATTTTATTTGGTTTATGTACATAGTTGATTTTAATGTAAATTTAAAAAATGAAACGATATTTATATATATTAATAATCGTAATAACTTTTTTTAATTATTTTTAATTTATAGAATATTGTTTTTTAATTTATATAATGTACATTTCATCAACTAATATTTCTTAAAAAAAGATAATATGATTGATTCTAATTTTATTTCATTTATGTATTTAGTTTGATTTTATTTTTTTTTCTTTTTCTATACATATTATTAAATTAATTGTAATAAACTTATAAGTTTTCAAATATTGATTGTAGTAAACTTTCTAATCGTATATATTGATTTTACTAATAATTTAATTATTTATTTTTAGAGTAAATTACAGATTTGGTCCCTAACGTTTAACGTTTGTTATGGAATTGGTCCCTAAACTTCAAAAATGGCAAATAAACCCTCCACGTATGCATTTTGTGTTGGATTTGGTCCCTAAAGGCAACAACTGTCTATTTCCTGTCGTTAACGCCCCCCCACGTGAGATGTACACGAGGGTAAATTTGTCTTTTTAACATTTTTATTTATTTTACCATTTTTTAAACCCCAAGGACCAAAATTGTAACCTTAGACTCATGAGCCTTTAACCTCGGGAACCCAAATCGTTGAAACCCAGGCTCAGGCGAAACCCGTCTCCGGCGAAACCAGGCAAACTTCATCTCTTTCCCTCCCTGCGAATCCATCGATGCAAACAGTGAGGGCGATGGAATCCTTCTGAATCAAGATAAGAGAGAGAGAGAGAGAGAGAGAGAGAAGAGAACGAGAAGAGAACGAGAAGAGATACGAAGAAGAGAGAGAGATCTGACAGAGAGATAGAGATCGAGAGAGATCAAGAGAAGAGATGGAACGATACAGGGACAAAAACCGTTAAACCCCTGTTCGGCCACGTCGTTTACACCGACGAGTTCGTCTTCTCCGGCGAGGTGGTCTTCTCCGGCGACATGTGGTATGTGTCTTCTTTCTCTTCTTTCTCTTTTCTATCTCTTTCCCTTCTTCTCATTTTCTTGTCTTTCTTGATAATAATTTCCCATGATTCCCTTTCCCTTTTCTTCCACTCAAAAAGCCCTTATTTTTATTGGTTTTTGCAGCTAATAATGGTTTTTATTGGTTTTTGCAACAAATTCAAAGATGAGGAAGGCTAATAATGGCTGGAAAAGGAAAAGATTGCTACTTTTTTGTGGGTTTTTCTTTTTGTATCTGGGTTTGGATTGTTTTTGTTTAGTGGTGTGTTAAAGAAGAAGATGGAGGTAACGAAAGAGACATGTGGAGATAAATCTTTGGTTTGATTTAGGATTTTGGATTGTTAAAATGAGTTTGATTTGAGTTTTTTGAATCTTGATGATGTTGGTGTTCTTGGTGTTCTCGAGGTAGTGATGAATATTCAAGTAAAGTAATAAAAAAATGAAAAAAATAAATAAAATAGATAAATTGACCAAAATACCCTTGTGCTTAACGGAGAAATAGACGACCGCTAGCTCGAGGGACCAGATCCAACACAAAATGCATACGTGGAGGGCTTATTTGCCATTTTTGAAATTTAGGGACCAATTCCGTAACAAACACCAAACGTTAGGTACCAAATATGTAATTTACTCTTATTTTTATTATTGTTTAGTGATCAAACTTTTTTTAGAATTCTTTCATATAAATTTGATTTATAAATATTTATCAACTTACTAAAAAAATAAAATAAACTTATAACTTTTCAAATATTGATTGTGGTAGTCTTTCTAATTGTATATATTGATTTTAATAATAATCATTTATTTTAATTATTGTTTAGTGATAAAAAAAATTAGATTTCTTTTATACAAATTGTTTTCTTTTATACATATTGTAATAGTTATTTAATAAATGTATTAATTTATAAACATTTGTTAATATAATAAAAATAAAAAATTAAATAAATAGACTCATTTAACTTACTAAATAAATAAAACAATAAACTCATTTAATAAAAGTTTTAATTTATAAGCATTGTTTTCTTACTAAGAAAAAAAAAGATTCATTTAATAAAAATAATTTAATCATCTTTAGCTTACTAAAAAAATAAAAAAAACAAACAAAAAAAATAAAATCATTATAAAATTATCCATTGTAATATACATATACATATATATATATATATATATTTATATATATATATATATATACATATTGATGTAATATATATATATATATATAATATTGATTTTTTATATTTTTATGAAAGTTTTAAAACTCAATGCATATATTAATTTGCTTTTAAAATTAAAAATGAAAGCAAAATAAAAATAAAAATCTTTATATATCTTAAAATAAAAAATAAAAAGTTTTAGTAATTAATGGTAGACATTTAACGTGTGGTTTTTATTTAAAATAATTCAAAATTATAGGAAAATAGAAAAATACAAATGAAGTGAGAAGTTGCTACATCATACACTTAAAGTTTTACTTTAATAGATTTTATATTGTAAAATTAATCCAAATGGTCATAGTAAAGACAGGGATTGGATTCCTAGCCATCCCTCTCTCTTTTTTTTTTTTTTTTTTTTATAGAAATGTCACTATCTGCGCAAAAAAGTGGGGGTGTGCATATACGTATCCCGGCGCAATTGTGCACCCCACTTATTTTACGCAAAAAAGGTAACAGATGCGTAAAAAGGTAGCAGATACGCAAAAATGTGCAAATGTATTTTATATAAAGGTAGAGGGGGTGCGCAAAAAAAAGGGGTACGTAATTGCGTACCCCATCTTTTTGCGCATGTAATGACATTTCTGTAAAAAATGGAGAGGGATGGCTAGGAGGTCAATCCCTCCCTCTTTTATGGCCATTTGAGCCAATCTCCCTTATATATTTTCATGAAAGTTTTAAAACTTAATGCATATACTAGAAGCGTGCTCGCGCAATGCAGCGAGATACATCACGATTTTAATGTTTCATTTTATTTTTTGTTTTTTTGTTGTTTTTTATAAATTTGTTTAACTCAGACTTAATAATATAATGTTTTTTATATAAAAAAATTAAGTATTTTATTAAAATTCAATAATTATCTTATATATTTTAATGATATCTAGAAAAAATAACCAATTACATATTTAATAATATAATTAAAACAAATTTATAGTAATATAATATATTAATTAATAGTGATACATGGAAATGTCTGCATAAAAGAAATGTCTTGCACATACCAAATTGATTGGTGTTAGAAGTCTGCAGTAGTATTATGTATCTTGTGCTTTGAAACTTGTAAACTAAAAGATTTTTAAAATCTTGCATAAAATGATGGTACCTTGTACCTAATAATTCGTATTTAAGAGTTTTTTTTATCCTTGATTTATAATATAGTATAGATTAATTGGCTTTTAAAATTAAAAATGAAAGCAAAATAAAAATAAATATCTTTATATATCTTAAAATGAAAAATGAAAAATTTTAGTAATTAATGATAGACATTTAATATGTGGTATTTATTTAAAATAATTCAAAATTTTAGAAAAATAGATAAATACAAATGAAGTTTTGAAAAGTTTTCAAGTCATACCCTTAAGCTTTTACTTTAAGGGTGCGTTTGGTACGCAGACCGGACAGGACAGAACAGGACAGGACAGGACTGAACAAGACAGGTGTCCAACGTTTAGTACGACATGATATGACAGGACAGAACAGGACTGGACTGGTTAAAATGACCAAACCATCTAATATAAATATTGATAAAAAAAACTGACATTCATAATCAAACCATCTTACAAACATTCGTATTTAATCATGTAAAGTAAAAAGAGTTTGCAACTAAAAGTTTTAAACGTCAATCAAAATTTGCACTTATTCAGATGAAGCCGATGACAAATGGAGGTGTGAATAATTATATTTTATTTTCAGGGGTAACTTGGTAAAAAAATCCTAGGGGGAGAGGGAACACGCGTGTTCCACTCTTATTCCAGTTAGTTCCATATTAGGACACGCCAAACGTGGACAAATCTGTCATGTTCTGTACTGTCCCACCCTGTTCTGCATACCAAACGCACCCTAATACATATATAGATTCTTTGACACGTACGCAAAATCAGCTCAAACATCTCTGCTGTACACATCAAAGCACAACTCATCCCCCCACCAATTACTTTACTGTCTCTTTCTCTCTCTCCATTCTTGAACATTTGGATTTCCATTCATAATCGATTCTACCTGATACTTGAAAATCTCCACGATTGGTTGATCCTTGGATTTACAGCTAATGAATGCTGGTTTTTCGCTCAAAATGCGGTGGGCTTTTGAAGCCCTAATTCGGAATAATCTGATGATATTAAGGAGGTTTGTTATGTGAATTAGGGTTTTCCAATTTCCTGCTAAGATCTCTTTTCTTTTGTTGATCCACATTGATCGGAGAAACAAATTCCGGCACCCGTTAGGGGTTTCACAATCGATCAAAACGATCGCTTGCCTTGCCTTGGTAAAGAAAAAGGTAATTAAAGCTTCTACATTTTGCCTTTTAGTTTATCCGTTAAGTTTGCCTCAACGGTCTTCGAACGTCATTCTTAAGCTTCAATTCGCACTTCAAACTGTGTTATTACTGCCTTCTCTCTCAAAGGTTTTATCGACGAAATCTATCTAGTTGATGTATCAATGGGGCTTTCAGTTTCTTCACACGTTGTGTTGATTTTGTTCCTGTTATGGCCATTAATTGAATCTGAATCTGGTTTTGAATTGAAGTCTGCAAGGGCTCTTGATGCACTTCTTCAAGATTATGCTTATAGGGCATTCGTTATCCCGAAAACTGGTGTTTCGTTCGATGGTATCGTCCCTAACAACTTGACTGGCATTAAGATATCAGCATTGAGGCTTAGGGGTGGTAGTATGTTTACTAGAGGTGTTCCCACATACAAGGAGTTCAAAATCCCAACTGGGGTTATTGAGCATCCCTATGTGGAGAGGCTTGTTTTGGTGTATCAAAACTTGGGCAATTGGTCCACCACGTATTACCCTTTACCTGGCTACGTATATCTCGCTCCTATTTTGGGTCTTCTTGCATACGATGCTTCAGACTTATCGGCCAAAAACCTACCTGAATTGGACATTCGAGCTTCTGAAGAAGCCATCTCCATACATTTTGGTCAGGTGAAACCGGTCCCTGATGGTTCAAACCCAAGGTGTGTTTCGCTTGATCTACATGGTCGGGTGAATTTCACAAATGTAGTGTCTGGCAATAGATGTTCGACTTTCAAACAAGGGCATTTCTCCATTGTTGTAAAATCGACCGCCCCTCCTGCACCAGTACCTCCTGCACCAAGCCATGAAGGTGGAGGAAATCATTCGAGGGTGTGGGCTATCGTTAGCTCTGCAGTCGGTGGATGTGCATTGTTGGTGTTGCTGGCATTGTTGGTATTGTGGATTCGGGGATACAAAAGGAGGAAAAAGATGCATAAAATGGAAAGGGCTGCGGAGACAGGTGAAGCGTTGCACATGACCACGATAGGGAGCACAAAAGCACCCGCTGCCATGGTCACAAGAACACAACCGACCCTTGAATCAGAGTATGCACCATAAGCTAACTACAAGATTCATGCTTCTTTTTGGTAGGTATTATTATTCTCCCAATTGAACCCGTTTTTGTAGGTGTCTTCATATTCTTGATTCATTCTTTGGTAATGTTGTAGGGTTGTTGTGTAAATAATAATTTGTGACCTCTTAAAGGAACACATTTAGAAGTTTATTGTGCATTTTAGGTGTCAAGAGAAGAGAAGATTAATGGTATTCATTGTGAATTTTGATGTCCCATTGACAAGTAATATATTGTTTTAAGCTACATGTTTTGCATGCGTCATTGATTTTGGTTTCCCCTTACGGTGTGTGTTGGGTACACCGGACAGAATAGGGATGACTGTTCCACGTTTGGTGGGGCTTTTATGTGGAATAGACAACAACAGAGTGGAACAAACCTATATTTTGCCGATATAACCTAATTCTATTCTAAAACATCAAATACAACATCCATCTATACATTTTATTCATTCTTTAAATTTTATTTATTATATTCAATGCTCTTCAAACTTTCAATTTCCTGTTCTCAAAATATTATTTTTATAAGGTTTCTATATTTTAGTTAATTTATGTAATTTATTAAATATTAATAGTGAATATGTATATCTATACTATATAATTAAAATTTTAAAACCGTTCTTGAAAAGTCAGTTCTTGAAAAACGGTTTTTGAAAAGACATTAAAATTAAATGTTAGATTTATCACTCTTACAATTAATTATTTACTTTAGTTCATATCCTTTGTTTTTTCATTTTTCATTTTACACATTTATCTTATTAACATAAATAATCGTAAATGAACAAAAATGCAATGAAAAAAATACGTTTCTTTTTTTACAGATTATACCATTATAATCGTCTCGTCAATACCTTCAAAACGAGTCAAATATTGAATATTTTTTTATTTAACCATACTATTAAATATCATGAATATATACGAATTAAATTGTTTTATATAAAAATTATAACACGATTATTGTATAATTTTTTGTACAATAACATTTACCACTCTTACAATTACTTATTTAATTTACTTTATATCCCTAATAGTTCTAAAATTATCACCCTTGAAATGTTACATTTACCACCCTTACAATTACTTATTTAATTTACTTTATATCCCTTACTTTTTCATTTTTCATGTTACACCATTATCATATTAACACAAATAATCGTATATGAACAAAAATGCGATGAAAAAATACGTTTATTTTTTTACAAATTATACCATTATAATCGTCTCGTCAATACCTTCAAAACGAGTCCAATATTGAATATTTTTTAATTTAACCGTACTATTAAATATCATCAATATCTACAAATTAAATTGTTTTATATAAAAAATTTAAAACGGTTATTGTACAATCCTTTGTACAATAACATTTACCACCCTTAAATGTTACATTTACCACCCTTACAATTACTTATTTAATTTAATTTATCTATACTATTACATTAAAATTCTAATTCGGTTGAAGGGGGAAAACGGTTTTTGGAAAACCATCCATTTCTTCTATATTAATTACATTTACCACTCATATAATTAATTATTTAATTTACTTTATATCCCTTGTTTTTTCATTTTTCATTTTACACCCTTATCATGTTAACACAAATAATCGTATATGAACAAAAATGTAATGAAAAAATACGTTTCTTTTTTTTACTAATTATACCATTATAATCGTCTCGTCAATACCTTCAAAACAAGCCCAATATTGAATATTCTTTTAATTTAACCGTACTATAAAATATAATGAACATCTACGAATTAATTTGCTTTCTATCCATACATTTTATTTTATTTTTCAGCGTTAGCATATTAAAAATACATAATCGTAGATAACTAAAATATATTAAAAATACGTTTCATTATTATTATAAATTATAGTATTATAATTTTTCCGTCAATAATTTTAATATAAACTAATTATTGAATACTTTTATGTCTACCATAAATGTGTAACATTATATATATACTTTTTATATCTATATCTATACTATTATATTAAAATTGTAAAACGGTTATTTTCAAGATTCAATATTACATTTAACACCCTTACAATTAGTTATTTAATTTAATTTATATAACTTGTCTTTTCATTTTTCATTTCCCACCATTATCATGTAAACACATATAATCATATATGAACAAAATGCAATGAAAAAATATGTTTTTTTTACAAATTATACCATTATAATTGTCTCGTCATACCTTCAAAACGAGACCAATATTGAATATTTTTTAATTTAACCGTACTATTAAATATCATGAATATCTACGAATTAATTGTTTTCTATCCATACGTTTTATTTTTTTTTCATAACATATTAAAAATACATAATCGTATATCAACTGAAATATATTAAAAATACGTTTCATTCTTAATATAAATTATATCATTATAATTTTTTCGTCAATAATTTTAGTATAACTTAATTATTGAATTTTTTTGGGTTTTATCTCTACTATATTATTAAAATTCTAATACGGTCAATTAGTTTTTTATAAAGTTTTGAAAGCCAAAATTTTAGCTTCAATTTTATTCGACGTTACATTTAGCACTCTTATAATTAGTTATTTAATTACTTTATATCCCTTGGTTTTTCATTTTTCATTTTTCATTTTACACTGTTATCATGTTAACACAAATAATCATATATGAACAAAAATACAATGAAAAGATATGTTTCTTTTTTACAAGTTATACCATTATAATCTGTTAGAGCACATATTTGTTGGATTCAAGATCATAAAGATTGAAGATTAAAGTGAAGCAAGTCAAAGCTGAAAGTCAAACTCTCAAGCATCAAAGTTAAAGTCTCTTGTAATAAAAGTCAAAGTCAATGTATTGTATTTTTGTTTCTTTGTTTTAGGTGGTGGTATAAATAGGTTCCTTGTCTTTGTAATACGTAGAAGTTCACACACATTCAGATTGATGAAGAGAGACTGTTTCATTTTCAGAGAGAGTTTTAGAGAGAGAAAGTGACTTGTACAGAGAGAAAGTTATTCAAACAATTTGTAATTGAATCTTGTGGTTAATCAAACAGGTAGATTACTAATCTTGTTTGTTGTGATTGATTTTAGATAAGAACTTAACAATTCAGGGAATAACAATTGGTATCAGAGCAGATCCAGATTGAAATCAATCTAGAAATGTTGTCGACACTGTTTCATTGAATTCCATATTCGATTATGAGTTTGTATGTGTTATTCGAGTTGAAATTGGTTGATTAATGATCGAATTGTGTTTTAGGTTGTGTTTGTATAGATTGATTCACGTATTGCACTGTAATTCTTCTTCAATTTGATGAATTTGTTGTTTTTGAGTTTCACGTGTTCGAACAGTGTGTATTGGATCAATTTGTATTTTTAAATGTTTCTTGTTGAAATTCTTTGATTGTAATATGTTCTAGATGTATTAGGGATTAAATTGTCAAAGTTACGAATAGATTTTAAAAGATTTGCAGATTTCTTAGTGCGAAAGTTTACGAAAACCTTAGAAAGTTTTCAAAAAAATTTTACAAGGACAAGTTTCGCAGGATTCATTCTTGCGAATTGTTTAAGTTTCGCAGATTTCTTGTCTACGAAAACTTTAGAATTCGTAAGTGTCTTTGTGTGAATTTTAAAAAGATGCATGTTTACGAATTCTGAAGTTTACGAATTTTGAAGCCTACGAATTCTGAATCTTATCTGAGTCTTGCGAATTCTGATTCATCCGAATCAGTTCCTTCCTCTCACTCCAAACAATTTTCATTTGGACTTTTCTCAGCCTCAGTGCCAATACCAAGTGATGATTGAGATTCTTCGAGGCCACCCTCTCTCATACGCTCTCACGGAGACTGCCGATGTCCCACAGTTATATCTGCAGCAATTCTGGCAATCCCTCACGCACGTTGACGAAGAAGATGGTTTCCATCTGGGGGCCAGGATTGACACTACATCAGTCCTACTCACTCGAGAGCTATTTCGACAGTTTCTCCGCCTGCCGAATGCCAATTCCTTTCCAGGTCGAGACAACTTCGATCCTATCGTCTCCGACTCCACACTATGTGCTGAAATTCACTCTCTAGGTTATAGAGTGCCTCTCTCGTATCCATCCGCCTTTAACCGCAGGAACTTGACTACCATCTGGTACACTCTGTTCACGTACCTCAACCGCTGTTTATCTGCCATTACTAAGGGCATCGATCAGACGAGTGCCAACTTTCTCCGACTCTTCCATGCCATTGTCTTCCACAGACATGCGGATTATGTTGATATCCTATGGTACGAGCTAGACCAAAAGGTCCGAGACAACGCAAACAAACGATGGAACTTCATCCCGTACATGTGTTTTCTTCAGATCTTAATCAGGAACTCCATGGAACTCCACCCAACCATAGCTCATCGATCATCGCATCTAGTTTGTCCTCATCATCCCACTCATCGTCTTCCGACTCGCACTGAACTTCCAGACCTAGTCTCCCGACGTATTCCTGATGGGTTACTGGCCTATGCAAGTCCAACGACGCTGAGTGTGATAGAGTATAAGTGCACACACAACATACCTGCTCCTATGGTCCATCCAGCACCGAAAGGACCTCCCCAAGGAGCGCAACCGGAGAGACGTGAGGATCCACGCACGAGAGGTGGTAGAGTCCGAAGAGTTGGGGCTCCCGGACAGGGTGCGATGAGAGAACAAATTGTGAGGGGTTCTGAAGCGGGTAACGCCGTTAGACGAAGAGGGCCCAATACTTCTCGTTGATCGCCTACCCCATAGCAAACAACCACTCAGACTACGGAAGAGGACACTGCGACCGAAACTGAACAACTTCAGTCCTCTTCCCACACAGAATCTGAGGAGGCCACCGATCAAACCAACACCCAATCTGAATCTGCCACAGAGTCATCAGAATCAAGTGATGAGTCATCTGACTCTGATGGTGACGATGACCAGCCATTACCTAGAGAGATAGGAGAGCGGAGGGAGATCTAGTCGAAAATGAAGAAGTAAGGAGAAAGAAGGAAAGGAAGAGTAAGCATAATTTTGAGCGTACACAAGTGATGAGGCAATCAATTTTGGTTGACCTCCCCCCACCCAAAATTAGCCAGGTAGCCACATCTGCTACCCAGTCTCATGTGTTGAGACATGGTATTGAAGAAGACATCGTAGACTTAGCGACGCAGTTGCACACCCCACCGAGCCACTCCGACATATCTCAACGGATGTTGGTTTCATTTTCTCATGGGAATTCAGCTCATACGCTACCAGTCTCTCACTTGGAGAGTGGTGGTATTGAAGCTAGAGGAAAATTACCCCCGTCCTCGCCTTCCTTCAGTGCACCGCGTCTGGAGCCACTCGATGATATCATTTCTTTGACTAGGACATGGGTAATTTCTTCGTCTACTGCTGGAGGCCTTAGTGGCCCAGCCGGAACACCCATAGTAATTCCAACATCTGTTGGATTACGAGGATTGGGTGGAAGTCCTACCACAGCCATTATCACGCCTGTTGTGACCGTAGGCGGTGCGACGTCTACACTCGTCACTACAACTGGAAGTCTGAGTGACCCAGGTGTTAGTCACCCTGAGTTCGTCTCACGGGAATTTCTGGACGGCGCCCTAAAGGTTGTCCATTCCATTATGAGATCCGAAATGAGGGATGAGGTAGACGCCCTAAAGAGACTGATCAAATGCAAAGCACCGATGTCTGAGCCTGAACCACTACCTCCTACACCACCACCCTCCAATACACCTACCGATCTATCCATCGATGACCTCAAATCCTTGCTTCTAGCCAAACTCCTAGTCCAATCCAAAATCGAACCATCTCAAGATGCTGACCTACTGTCTCTACTACGATCTCAAGCATCTACTCCTACACCCCCACCCACTATCTATACTGAAGTCTTCCAGCACCAATCTGCACTCATTCAGTCTATGCGATAAACTATATCTGCATTGACTGAACAGCTATCATCTTTGGAGGAAACCTGCTGAAACCAGGCAGAAGGGCTCAAGCGTAAGCATGATGACCAGGATGATCCTGATCATCATGAGGGGGATAAGCGCCAACGCACATCCGAGCCAAAATCAGTGCAGGAACAGACAGAGATGGGTATGGTACAGGAACAAACTGAGATGGGTTCTGGTACTCAAACTGAAGGAAAGGGACAGGCACAGGAACAAGTCATGGATTTAGTGCTATATGATGTAACACCCTCAAAATTTGGTAAGAACAACTAATTAAAATTTCAATATTACATCAAGTAAAAGGTAAATCTCCAAAATAAGACTTTCTATTTAATCTCAAACAAATTCAAACTCCATTAATACCCAAAAACTAAACCTAGTCGGGTGCTACTTAATCCTCAAACACAAGTTGCTCTTCCCGAAATAAGTGTGGAAGACTTCACTAAGATAACCACTTCTCGAGCACACATCTAGCACTCCTCTCAACACAGTGTTAATAGAGCTATTCCCAACCGATACCTGTTGCACATGCCGATAAATAAAAAGGGTTAGGCTAACGCCTAGTGAGTTCAAGAGTTTTCATCATGATTATAAAAACCATTAAACGTAAATAATGCAACTTAAATCATGATTCTTTAAAATGGATTACTTTAAATATGAGAGCGGTCCGTTTCCAATATTATGCAATTTATAAATGGACGTCTCAACGCCAAACGTTATTCCATGAAGTAAAACAATCCAACACTTACTCAAAACGTGAATAGAAATCGAACTCTTCATTTATGAAAATGCGGTTAAAACTTTATATCCCGAAACACCCATAACACGAGTGGGGCATAATACTCAACCCACAACTCAAGAATAAAATCCACTTATATAAAAACGTCACCAAAAACTTGGATAATAAAACTCAATACCCAAAAACAACACCTTTCGGTGACGGGGGATACCCGAATTTCATCGAAAGTGGCGGGCACACAAAGTTAGGTCACTTATTGATGTTCTCGAGTTTCACGTAAGACCATGGTTCCCCGTATTCGGATCCTCTGAGCTACCAACGCAAGACACTACTAATCCTAGTGTATACTCGACCTCTAATGAGTGTCACCATAAAAGACACAAGTCCCCGTATCCGGCTCACCATGGGCACCACCGCAAGACTTAGCTCCGTATACGGCTCTGCAGAGCACCACCGCAAGCTTACATAAAAACATGACTAGGGGACTATTCACTAGACTTCAAACGCGGACACTAAATTCCACGATGAGTAACCAAACTGGATTACAAACGAGCATCGAGTTCAACCACCCACGATATATACCTCGAGCCTTAATAAAGGTTACGCAGTTATCGAGTTCAACCACCCACGATCTATACCTCGAGCTCCCGCTAGCCATAAACAATATCCAGTCCCAAAACAGGGATAAAGTCCCCACTAACCAACTGACTCATATGCCTATGGATCCAATGCATTACAGTCTAAAACGTTACATGACTCAAAAGAATGAACTAACGCATTCAAACATGTAACTCTCAAATAAGATGCAACTAAGTACACCATACGCCCAAGGCTCCTTAACGACCTAACAAAACGGAACAAATATTCCAAAGACTTAATAGAGTACAAATCAAGCCCCAAAAGGCTTAACATACGATTGGCTAAACTATGAGAGCCAATATGGTTATATAAACCAAATTAAATCTTTCCCCAAAATCTTTATTTCTCAAAACATCAATGGCCTTCGGCCCAAAACCCAAAAAGGTTATTATTTCCAAAATGTTCCCAAGGTCGGGAATAACTCATCTTAAGGACTCACGTACTCTTATTTTCAAATTGCCCATTTATATGAATAGATGATGAAGATTCATGTGGTTGAAGGAGGAAAAACCCTAGAAATGGGTTAGGGTTCGATTTTGGGTTAAGGTCCGGTTTGGGAGAGAAAAGGGGAAGAGATTTAGGGTTTGTTTGAGAGAAAATGAGGCTTGAGGGCTGAAAGGTCGAGTTTTGACCTGACAGTGTGTTTCGCGGGTTATGCCGCGACCTTAAGTCGCGGCATAAGTCGCCCGTTTTCCCAAAAGTCGCGGGGTTGACTCTAAGCCGCGACACAAGCCGCGTAAGGCACTGTCCTCCCGGTTTTCCACCCGTTCACTGTTTTGGCCATAACTTCTTCGTTATAGCTCCGATTTTGCTCCGAAAAGAACCGTTAGACTCGTAATTGAATCCCTCATCCATCAAGACTATAAAATCTAGGATTCAAATCCAAAACCTTATATCTTATTTTTTTTTTCCTTTAAAATTACCGATTTCGGTATTAAGTTGAAATGATACCTTTCGAAATTGGGGGTGTTACATATGACGTTATTCCAACGGTTGAAAAGCCCGAGGAACATGATGGAGGTTCATTGCTCAATCTTGATAATTGGGATATTATTGTTGATCCTTATTCTGACATAGATCCGACAGAAGAACGAGTTAATACAGAAACAACGTTGGTAATCTTCCAAGCCGAGATAGATGAGCTATTGAATTCTGAAATTGTGGCTCAAGATCACCATCCATCAGAACAATCTTCTATCACGGTGCCCCTTTTGACTTACACTCCAGTTCATCCTGAACTTTCTCAGACAGATCTTCCGAGACGATCTCCTCCAGCATCACCAGTTTCAGGAACAGATCGTACTCAGCCAGTTCATCCACTAAAATGGGAAAGAGTTAGAATAAATGTTTCATTTCTCGAAGAAAGTTAGAAACAACTCTTTGCTCATTGGATTCGCCCGTATGATGAGGTCGTAGTACATGGTCTTCACTCAATGACAGATAGGAAGAAGTAACGTGAGCTTATGTTCATGCATAAACATCTCAGAAAAGGCTTCAACAAGACAAAGCTCAGAATTAGATCTGTCGATCAAATTTACTCTTGCAACTTCATGAGCATAAAGTATTCTTTCTTTGTGGTGATAAAAGAAGATGGTAGACAGTAGCATTTTTCTGAAGCCAACTTTGCAAGCCTCGAGTTACAAGATCTTCTTTTCCTGCTCCAAGACCTGAAGACTAGAACCATTCGACCTGGGGAAGTTACAAACGCACTAGGAACTGTCAAGAGATATATGAAGTGTGCTATGAAACTTGCCTCAATTGAAGATTTTCAGATTGGGTTGGAAAGCAATCAAGCAAAGATGAATTTGCTTAAACCTGATTTGAGTATTCCATCAAACGCCCAGAATGTACCTGCTTTCACTGTGGTAAAATTTCCAGAACTCGACATGACTTATGTGAATGGTAAAGGTGACATGAGGTTCATCAGATTCAGTCAGATTGCTCGATTCTGTGATGGTACACTTTTGCTGCTTAGAGACAAGCTGAATCGCTTCATTGATCAAGATGTCAAAGGGATTCAGCCTTTGGATCCGAACTACAAATGTCTTGTTCTCAATGCACTGGGCCTGATCAAAGAACGACTGGAGTATAGAACTTCAATGCGACATTTCGAGATCATTTTTGGATTTCGAAAGATTCATGTTTCTAACTGGTGTGACTATGAACTTCAATTTAAAGGGGGAGATTGTTAGGGTAGTTTGTTTGTTAAATAGAAGTTTCGGGGTCGAATTGTAATTGATTAATAGTTGAATTGTAAATGGGCCTCAAGCCCATTAGCCTGATGCGTTTCATATTTAAATGTTTTCTTAACCTAATTGTAGGTTAGAAGAATAGTTATTGTTAGAATTGTTAGTCATAAGGTTTACATTCTATTATCAGAAATTCTCTCTGTAAACCTAAATCCTTTACTGATAAATCTAATCATATGACTAGCAGTTGTAGTTTAATCATTGTTCTACATTGATTATTATTGTTGATTGCACTGTTCTGGGATCTACAAAATGAAAACTCATTTTTCATTGTTCACGTGAGAACAAATCTCAGCCACTCGATCTTTTTTTATCAAACAACTCATATTAAATAGAGTTTTTAATTTTAAAATGCTTAGGGGTAAAAATGGAAGAAAATTTAAACACACGCCTACCATATTTGAATTTTTATTTTCTTTTTTAATTAAAAACTTTTTACCCAATTAAAGTTTAAAATAAATTATCTTAAGAATTAATAATATTTTAATCAAAAAAATTACATTAAAAAACCCCGATAATTTCGTGCTCTTCGATATGACATCCATCTTGATATAGTTTTTTTTTGTCGTTTTAACCGTTTTTTTACGTGAAATGCTATATATGTGTTATATTCATTATGAATATTTATGTACGTTCAAGTTTGTACAACGCCTCGACACCGTAAGTATGTAACTCGACATCACCTTTTCAACACTTTCTTCAACGTCGTAAGGCATCACGTTTATTCAGCACCGTAACCCAACACCCATCAAGACGAATCGAGAATCTATCGAGTGATTCTGTTGTGAATTGGGGAACAAAAGAGAGCGCGTCACGTCTCCGCATCTTCACAGGTCATTTATGTGTCATTCATCATGAATAATGTATCATTCAGGATGAATAATACAACATTCATAGTGAATAATTCACGATTCATGAATTCGTGTATTATTCATCATGAATGTTCATGAATTCGTGTATTATACGTCATGAATTTGTGTAATTCATCCTGAATACTATATTATTCATCCTGAATAAGAATGAACGTTCACATTTGTTATTTATATTGAATGTGGGACATCTGGGGATGCACATACATATTCATAATGAATTAAATCAAATTTCGGTTGTGAATTGGGAAACAAAAGAGAGTGCGCCATGTGTCTACACCTTCACGGGTCATTCATATATTATTCATCATGAATAATGTATCATTCAAGATGAATAATAGAACATTCAGGGTGAATAATATACGATTTGTGATAAATAATACATGAATCATGGATTCGTGTATTATTTATCCTGAATATTATATTATTCATCTTGAATACTGTATTATTCATAATGAATAGTGAATGAACGTTCACCTTTGTTATTCATACTGAATATGGACACCGAGGACGTGCATGCATATTCATAATGAATATAACACATATATACAATTTCACGTAAAAAAGGATTAAAACGAAAAAATCCTGAATATTGTATTATTCATCATGCATACGGTATTATTCATCATGAATAGTGAAAGAACGTTCCCCTTTCTTATTCATACGGAATGTGGACACCCGAAGACGTGCATGCATATTCATAATGAATATAACACGTATATAGAATTTCACGTAAAAAAATGGTTAAAACGAGAAAAAAATATATCGAGATGAATGTCATATTGAAGAACACGAAATTCTCGTTTTTTTGATATAATTTGTTTGATTAAAATATTAGTAATTTTTAAGATAAATTATTTTAAAGTTTAAGGGGTAATTTTTTTAATTAAAAATAAAAATAAAAAGTCAAAGAAGGTAGGGGTTGATTCAAAATTACAATTTTGTCCTTAAACACTTCCCAATTAACCTTATTATGTATTAACCATTGATTAGTTTTCTAAGTTTTGATCAATGATTAAGATTTATCCTCATGTGTACAATGAAAGACGAGTTTTCATTTGAACTCACCCCTATATATGTGTGTGTGTATATATATATATATATATAAAAGTTATAAAATAAAAATCAGAAACTATATAAACTTTTATTTTGGTCTCATTTTAGTAGTTCTGACGAAAATTTTCTAATGATATATTTTGTTATAAAAAATATTTATTTTATTATAATTTAATAAATTACATAAATTAATCAAAATATATAAAATATATAAACAACTAATTAAGGGTAAATTGGTCATTTTATCTGTTTTGTTCTGTTTTACCCAACGCTAAACAATTGTATTATCCAGTTCTGTCGCGTGTTGTTCTGTTTTGTCGTGATATATCAGGATACCAAACGTACCCTTAATGTGTATGTGTCTATTGAGTTGATGACATTGAGTGGGATAAAAATGCATTTTTTTTCATTGACACAAGACAAGATTGTTAATTCACTAAACTATCTATATTAAATTAAGATCCTAAAACCTTTTTACAATTATTTAGCTACTTAACTCTCTTAACGTCCAGTCCTGTGTACTTACCAAAATGTCATTGGATGCCTTATTTCGTACATTTATAAAAGTGGATTGGTGGTGATGATGATAGTGAAAGGGTAGTTTAGGTTTAATGAGACAATGGGGATGAACCGTAAAGGGTACAACCACTCCCCATTTAATTGTGTAGAGATTATAAAAGAGATCGCCCACAGCCTGGATTTCAATCCACCCTTTCTTTCTTTCTTCTTGGGTTAGGTTTAAAATAACATATTGTATATGAGTGGAGGAAATTCTAATCATGACTAGATTTTGACCATTTGTTAAAAAAGTAGATGAATAATTTAAGATAGTTAAATTAAATAGAGTAAACTACAATTTTGGTCCCTGAGGTTTATAGGTTTCTTTGAAAATCGTCCCTAAACTTCAATAACTACAATTATCGTCCCTACTATTTACATTTTGCTCTGAAAATCGTCCCTGGTCACTAACTACATTAAAATGGTTCGTTAAGTCAAGGGTATTTTCGTCCAACCATATTTTTCTCTCTCCTTTTGCAATTTTTCTTTGTTTTTTTTTCTAATTTTTGTTTAAACCATAAAACATTAGGGACCAAATTGTAATTTTATGCTTAATCTCATTTGTGCTACAACCTTCAAAAATCCATTCACCACCGAGAGCAACCCCCACCGCCGCCGCCGGTTAGAAGGAGCCAGCGCCGACGGACGATGGTCACAACAAACAGGATAGGGGCAAGCCCTCCTTCGTAGACCTGGAGGCAGAAACTTCATCACCACCGACTAGGACATCGTCGCCGGTCAGAAACCCATCACCACCATCACCACCGAGAGCAACCCCCCACCTCCACTGCTGGTAAGCCCTCTAAAACTCGATCACCGACAAAACTCTATCGCCGCCAGGATTCTCCCTCCGGCAGAACTCGATCGCCTCCAGGATTCTCCCTCTGTCAAAACTCAATCGCCGATATAATTCGATTGCCTCCGGGATTCTCCCTCTGTCAAACCCAATCGACAAACCCAACTCCCCAACCCTCCCTACTCTTGGTTGACAGAACCTTACGATCAAACCCCCGATTGTACCTCTCCTAACCACCGATGATAGAAACATTACAACTCCTCAAACCTCCCTGCCTCGACCACCCTTCTGCTCTAATTACCCACTGCTCACAATACCTCACTACCCTCGATTGAAAATCCCATACCCCAAAATCCTTGCACCAAAGTGAGATTTTGTTCCCATTGAGGTGGGGGTTTGGCTGGCGATGGTCTTGTTGCTGGAGATTGTCTTGGTCGTCGGAATTTGAGAAATGCTAAATATATGAGAAATAGAAAAGTAATCCTAATTTTTCATTCGGTCAAGATCGGCTTTGACTAGTCAAATATTGCGTCTTTGACTGGTCAACAATTACGACTTTGACTGGTCAAAAGTTGCGGCTATTCAAAAAATAGAAGGACATTTTCGTAATTTTTACAAATTCACGGGACGAGTTCATATATGAACCTGTATGATTCACATATGAACTATATGTTCATATGTGAACCAGTGTAATTCACATATGAACTTTTTTAACTGACTCATATATGAACCAATTAACTAATTCATATATGAACTAATTAACTGTAGATCCATATGTGAATCAATTGAACTAATTAATAGATTCATATATGAACCTTTGTGATTCACATATGATCTAATTAACTGATTCATATATGAACATATAATTCATATATGAATCATAAAGGTTCATATATGAATCAGTTAAAAGAGTTCATATGTGAATTACTCTAGTTCATATATGAACTCGTTCCGCGTATTTTACAAAACTACCCCTCTATCTTCTACAGACCACATATGGAATTATCCGGTGCTTCACGGTCAAAGCCGCAAATATTGACCAGATAAAGGGCTAGGATCATTTCTTTATTTTTCATATTTTTAGCATTTCTCAAATGGACCTAATCCTATATATATATATATAGAGAGAGAGATATTTTGCAACCCTTAAAAAGGTTGCAACTTGTGCAACCTCCATCATCACCATCCATTTTGATCTTGATTGTTTTTTTAATTTTTAATTTATATTTAAAACATGAAGGGTAGTGTAGTAATTGCACAAGTGTTTTTTATTTTAAAATTTTAAATTATCAGAATATATATATGGCATTGGCATGCCGAGATTTATGGGATTGTAGAGCATTTATGTATTTTTTTTTAAGATTTTGGATTATAATTTGGAGGTCCTATAATTATGGAAGGTGGTGTAAACTTTTTCAATCGGTTATTATTTTAGATATATCCTTTTTTTTTTTTTTTGAATATCCATTCCTTTCTGGGGTTTTAATGTAAACCATTAAACAACTAAATTACAAATTATTAACACCTATACAGATTATGAGGTATCTGCACATATCCAGACCATGCCACGTTAGCATGCATTTTGTGTCATAAATTCTATACATAACATACAAATTCTAAAAACAATTATATACATATCTACATGATTTTGCATATAGATTGGAGAAGCACCACCTTGCTAACCAGCATAAACTACCTCCGTACAAAACAAGAGCATGTTACTTGAAAAGAAAGAAGGCTTCTATTGGTTTGCTTGGGACATGATGATATGCAACATCTTGCAGGATGCGAAAGTGATTATTAGCTAGAATGATTATGCAAACAATATGGTGGTGTTAACTAGTCAAAAATGATATTTTTCTTCATTATTAACAGAAATATATACATTATACAGCAGCTCTAGGGGAAGGTCATTGAGGCACTGAGCCACTGGACAATTTTTTGAAGAAGGATCTCTTAAGTGGATCTACGCACTAGTGGAAATTCAGAACTAAAATAACCATGTGTTATCGTCTTATAGTCGCAAATTACGAAAGTAATTGGCGAATGGTTCCATCCATTTTTCCCTCTAACACACATTCATGTCTTCAGTTCTCAACCCATGTCCCAGGAATTTGAATAAATAACCTTCTCAACACATCAATAGCTCTGACTCTTGACACACATCACCCATCCAGGCATATTGAAATTTAGTACTTCAGAACATCTCAAGTTTAATGTAAATCAAAGCTTCCTCTTTTCATCAACCTCAAGCAAGACTACAATTTTCTGAAAGCTGGTTGAATTTTTGTTTTAACTTCCTTTTGCTCTCACAAGGTCCGGCTAAATGGATTACTATGATTTCCACTTCATGAAATGGTAACTATTTGTTCCCAAGAAAGATTGTGAAGATAAAACGGAACTCTCCATCAGTTTACAAAAGCACCTATGTTTGTGCACGTGTTTCTTGTTCCAGCTTAGCAATTATCATGTTTTGAATTAATATACTGATATGAGGATTTTCGCTTAGCTAATATACGGGAATTAAATATGCAGGTACAATAGGGTGTTTGTGTGTCTGACAAGTTCAAACATGCAAACTGGGGTTAACTGACAAATGTTCATGCAGTTGATACAAAATCTGATAAGATCGAGGAGACTCCTGGTGGGACTAAGTACTATGTTCCTACAGTAGATGAATCGTTGGTTCCGAAAGTTGGTGATAGGCAGTAATCCAAATCCTCCGTCTTCAAGTTCAATCGTCTCTCGATTTCTTAACAGTCCCATAGTCCAAGATGACAATGCTCTTAGGTTGTCTGCAACCTCGACCTTCTTACTTATAGTGGAGTCCACATACAACAGCTGTCAGTTATCATGACTCCGTCTTATTACATATGAATAAACAATCATGAATTATTATGCAGTATAAGAGTCATGCATTATCAATCATGAATCATGAATCACGGATCATTCTATTATTTAAAAACAACTCACCTTTCACTTCAGTCTTTCCAATTTCTTTGCCTTCTTGTGATAGATCCTTCAACAATGTTTCTACCCCTGTAAAAGATCAGAATCAATGTGAAGCCGAAGTATGTATTGAAAATACGTGTTAGAACACAATGTCGATGCATTCAGCCAACCGCATCATAAAAATTTCAATTTAGTTGAATATATTTACATCAAAACTGTTAATCAATGTTAAATCTTGGTAGGAACAGTAATCAATTTTTGAATCCATATTCATGAGATATCGTAAACCATCAATTAGATTCGTTTATAAATCCCCATTTGGAATACACATTCAGAAATTTATTGAAAGATATTATAATTGTTTTTGGAATGTAAGCTTAAAGTTGAAACTAATAACAGGTAACTAATCAAATACATTGAACCTTCTTCAAAAAAAATTATTATTTTTGTTTCCCACTGATTTTTAATGTAGGCATGTTTTGAAACTCTTCATGATTACGATGAACATTCATTAATCATTCATAAAGAAACCAAACCCATTTTATTATGTTTAAAAACCACATAATTTAAAACTTTTCCCCAAATTAGTGAAGAAACCCTAATTAATGTTGTATTCTGCAGTTGGAAACCCAATTCATAAACACCATTGAGTGGGTGTCAGTTGGAATCATCATATTCTTACCTCTATCTGATTTTGGCACTTGATTAGCTTCTTCCGTTTGTTGAACCCGATCCCCTGTACATTATTTATGATTTGTCCAACATCTCAAGCGATGATGTTTGATTCATCTTCACGGTCGCCGCCAAGACTTGGGTTCGATTGTGCAGCGGGGCGTTCGTCGGTGTTGTTTGCTTCATCTTCTGCGACGACACCACCATTGTCACCTGGAGCGTTCGGCTCTTGAACGCCGGCGTTTGGGACCGGTGTATTCACATCCTCACTATCGTAATCAATCAAAATGGGAGATGAAGGTGTGTTCTTGAACCTTGAAAACGAATACTTCAACATGATTCGTGGGCTCCTCTTCCTCACTGAAAAGAAGAAGAAGATGAAACAGTAAGTTATTCACATTCATCAACGATTCAGAAACCCTAGTTGTGTAGTTTGAAGAAATTACCTCGATTTGATTTTGCCATTATCGATTCTTGATGATTTCCTCTCAAAATAGCCGATGTTTCTGTTTTGGTGTTGTGGGAGATGAATACGGAAACTGAATAATTATGGAAGGAGGATATTATGCGATTTGATTACGATAAACCAATATTCTCTGATTTTGGTGGCTATTCATGATTGTGCATTTGACGAAACTGCCCTTAAAACTGGTTTAAATTCATTTATTAATGAATAAAAATAATTATTTAATAAGTTAAATACTAGTTTTGATCTACACCATTGATTTTACTTTTAACGGTAGATATGGAGGTTGCACAAGTTGCAACCTTTTAAGGATTGTAAATTAAAGCACCCCTATATATATATATATATATATATATATATATATATATATATATATATATATATATATATATATAAATAAGAACTACCAAGAGCATTTCTTCCTCAAAAGTCAACATTTATTCAAATAAAAATGCATATCATAAATCCAAATAAAGAACATTATACATAAAAAAAAGAAAGACCACATGGCATATCATAATTCCAAAGCCACATAGCATATCATTAATCCAAAACATCATACATCCAAAACATGCCACCAAAATAGATCATAAATCCAAAACCACAAGTTCCTAAAAAACACCATAAACGTGGCACCACAAGTCCAAGATAAACACCAAATAAAACCACAAGTTCAAAAGTCAACACAAAAAATGTGGCACCACAAAATCCAAACCATATAAAATAAGTCCTAAAACAACTCCTTATTAATATCCTTGTTTCGTCCCAATTGTTTTCACCTAATCTTTGGCAATTTCTTCCGGTATTATCATCCAAGCTTCTTTATTACGAGTGTCCGTAAGAAGACAAAAGGCAATACGGTACAAAGGATCGTCTTTTTCTCACCCAAGTCCTTTCAACTTCTTTAGGCATGTGTCATACATAACAAGCTCGGGGTTCCCATATCTTGACGCCATACTATCTAAAAAGTTCATAAGCTTTTCATCAAGCTCTAAAGTGGCTTTTGTACTCTTTTTACCCTTTGCTTTCTCAATCTGAGCACGGGATGAACAAGGTGTTGATGACACGACAGCTTGATCATTTGATGACGGACTATGGCCTCTAATACCCGTGGTCTCTTCATCAATGACCACGAAAGGCTCGGTAAGGGTCCTTTGATGATGGACCATGGCCTCCAATACCCGTAGACATACCACCATCAAATAGTCATGCACACAAGTCAGGATATGGAAGACTTGTAGTCTTCAAAGATTCACGTAACATCCCAAAATAGGGTAGCAAAAAATTAATAAATAAATTGGGGTTATACTATTTTCGAAATATGGAAAACAATTCATGATGATTTTTCTTATTTTTGGTGGATATTAAATGGAGATATTAATATTTTTGAAATATGGAGGATTTTTTTTAGTGGATATTAAATGGAGATAATATTTGTTTTAAAATTTTTGGAAGGAAATTAATTATGTATGGAAAAGATTCAAGTTTGGACTTAGTTTGTGAAGAATGTGGTGGAGAAGGGAATGTTTTGACAATCCTAGAAAGATGAGAATGGAAGGGATTTAATCTCACTAATGGAGATTTCACCCCTTCCATAAATTTGAGATTTTCGACCAATATATAAAGAGAGGTCGGCTGAACCATTTTGAGGGTTTTTATTGTCGTCATTTAGAGAGGTATTGGCATTGGAATATCGACAATCGGTGCGGTGAAGAGGAATATCAAAAGGCTCGAAGTTTGGCTCGTTTTCGGTAGTGATTCGTTGTGTTAAGGTATTTAACCCCTATGAAACTCAAAACTAATCATATCGGGATGTTAGGAATGGGTAAAGGTAAGCCCAGATAAGTTTTGAGTTCGATTGGACAGCCGGAAGGACGTCAACTCGAACAAAACGTTGAAATTATCATTTTTGGTAAAAACGGAAACTTTAAATTGGAATATCTCCCTCAAAACTCGATTTTTTGTGATTCTTGTTTCTAAATGATGAGGAATCGAAAAACTAAGATTTAGGAAAAAGAATCGTCAAAAACGGATGAAAAACGAAGCCACACGGCTTAAAACAATGAGATCGTCGGAAAATCGAAGCAGTCACCGGAAAACCGACGTTCGCCGCCCCGACGACCTCCTCCAGCGATACTCCGGAGAGGTTTGGGTCATGGGCTGATGAGGGTATTGGGCTTGATCTGGTTGGGCTTTAGAAATGATCCAGATACTTAGAATTTGATTTTTTGTATTAAAAGCCCAACAATGTTATTTTAAATTAAGTAATTATTTGGTAATTAATTAATTAATTTAAATTGGTGAGAGTTTATTAATTACATAAATTAATGAAATTGATATATTAATTCAGATATATTCTTTTTAGTATTGTTTAATTATAAAAGGGGCAACACTAAATTATTAAGAGATTTCTAATTTATTTATTTTGGATATCGAGATGTCGTGACTCTAATAATTTGGCGTAAATAAATTAGATTGGTTGTTTATTAATTTTTACTGGACAATGAGAATATAATTAAGGATTGACCAAGGTTAACTGTTAGTTGACTTTTAGGTTGACTTTTGGAGAAAATATAGACGTTAAAGGGTGTTATTGCGTCTATAATTGTAGGTTATTATTTAGAGCGAAGTTCTAGTCAACCGAACTATCTAGTGAGTCTTTCACGATCACGAGATTTCACTAGGATGTATACATATGTATAAATTATTTTTACATGTATGAGATGAGATATTATATCTATGTTTGCGAGTGTGTTAATTGCACGTTATTTGCAATTCGTGATTTATGTGCATGTGGTTTTGATTTATGGTGCAAGCATGCTAATTTTGTTATATTCATTTAACATTAATTGCATGCATATGGTTTGGGGTTTTGGGGTTAACTTGGTGCATTAACCGGGGTATGGGATATCGGCTCGATATGGCACATTTAGGGGAGGCACGATCCAGGATGGGCGGTTAGTTCTTTGTGAACCTACGCGTCGAGGGAATGTCTGTGACATGGTAGGTCCCTACCTAATGGAGTGGAGTTAAGAGATCTCAGTGGGTTGCATATATTTTGCATGACACTCTTTATTAGACATTTATATGGTTAAGGTGTGTGTGTTGTGATTGCACGTAAACCGTGAACTCACTGAACTATTTAGCTAACTATAGTATACATCTAAGGAGTAGCCGAGTAGGAGGTTTTGGAATCGACAAACGCAAGAGACTCGCTTAGGATTCCTATTTTCGATTATTTTAATTGGGTAATCGTTTTAACATATTTGGAGTGTAGTTGGATTTGGATTTTAGCGACCCGGTATGGGACGGGTTCACTTTTAAGACACTTTATTTATGATGTTTTAGTCTTCCATTGTAAACGTTTTTTTTATCCATTAAATTGAAGTTATTTGTTGGAAAGTTAGTACTGTTGACGTGATATTTCTTATGGTGAAAATGAGGGTGTTTCAATTCAACATACCTATTGGTCTATGTTAAAAAAAACATCTATAAATATACAAATAAAATCAAACAAGAATTAAAATAAAACAAAATCTAAAGTTACACTACTACAGAAATGACTTTTTTAAACACACCTTTATAAACGTTTTTTAAAAAAATTCGAAAAAACCGTTTAAAAAGGTGGCCGCGTTTTTTAAATCTTTTTTTAAACGGTTTTGCGGTTGTGGTACCATTTAAAAAAGTCATATGACCTTTTTAAACGGTTGTTATAAAAAACCGTTTAAAAAGGGATACGTATGTCAGGATCGAATTCTTAACAAGAATAAAGTCTCAGAAACAATATCAAAGAAGTTGCGGAATAACACTTTGATATGCAATATAACAGTAAACAAACAGTATATGATTAACAACTTGTAAACTTGTATTCAATGATCAAATCACAAGATTACACACTCAACCTCAATCTTGAAGAACAAACTCTTTCAAGACGAATTCTACTTCTCTAGAACTAGGATTTATGTCTTGAGGTTGATTCTCTCTAAAACAAAAACTTAGAATAATTTCTATTGAAAAATTAAAATTAAACTATTCTATACATTCTATATATAAACTGAATAAAAGATAATCACAATAAATAGAATATCTTCAGTATATCTTGCATAGTTATCTTCAATCCTTCCATGAATATCTTCATTCTTTACAGCTGTCATCCTCTCCATCCGGATCTCCATCTCATAAGCAGCACTAATCATAAGCAACATTAATACTCTCAGCAGTAGAAACTCTAGCAGTACTAATCTTGAAGAGCAGTATTAACTTTGTTTTAGCAGCATTAACTAAGCAGCACTAACCTCTAGCAGTACTAACTAGCTAAGCAGTACTAACTTTGAAATCCTCTAGCAGTAGTAATTCTGAACTAGCAGTATTAACCATACTTGAGCTTTTCTTCAGTTCCCAACAATCTCCCCCTAACTTGACTTTTAGGAAGAGAAGTCAAGTTCTTCAGATCTTCTTCAAGATACTTTCAACACCTCAGGTTTAATTGCTCAAATTTGGATCTAGTCCCATACTTTGATTTACAGTTCTTCTCACCATAATCTTGGCCATTTCTGAATCATTTGTGCATACTAGCTTGGCATTGAGCATTCCTACTAGCTTCTCCTTGCTATGCTCATAGATTTTGTCCACCAGGTAGTATTCATGATAACAGTTGTCAATGGTAATCATGTATACTCCACAGCTTTCAAACAATATCCATTTATCAATCTTCTTGAATACAAACTCATGATTATGATCTTTAATTCTATAAGCCACACTTTCTGGATTAAACATCATACACAAGTATTCCATTATTACCTTGAGAAGATTTTCTTCAGTACCTTTCAACACAGGCTCATAGAGTTTCATCCCCACTTTGTACATTTCCTCTATATCTGGTCTTGAACAACTTCTGATGACTCTCCCCCATGTTGAATATGCTTCAAATGTACCACCTACTCTTTTGATTCTGAAGAAATTCTTTCCACTATCTCCTAAAATATCCCAGAAGATGATCTCTGGAGCTTTCATGGAGATTGGAACAACCTTCATAGGTTCTACTATGGTCATGTACAGATCCATATTCTCATTTGTTGGCTTACTTGACTGTTCTGGAATTTGCACTGATTCTGCCAAAGGTACATCTGAAGGCTCTGCTGCAGATTCTGCTGTTTCTTCTATTCTAGGCCTTTTAGACTGCCTTTTGGAAGCAATTGTCTTCACCCTCTTCCCAGATTTTGCTTCTACACCAACACTCTCAGGTTCTTCCTTCATCTCCTCAGCTTTCTCTTTTGAGGGTGTGGTCTCCTCAGGGAATGGCTTTTGAATATTAAGGTCATGCCTTTCCTTCATTCTTCTCTCAGCCTCTTCCCTTTGGACTGAATCCCCTTCAAGCTTAGCCATCTCTTTCTGGTACAATTCTTCAACCTGAGTGTATGCCATGTTGGTGAACATCTCCCCCTTAACACCAATTGCACCTTTCAGGAAATTTATCATTTTTCTTCTTTCCTGATTGGCCAAAAATGTTTTGGAGGGTTGTCTTTTCTGTTTCTGTTTCTAAATTGGCGTCTTTTTGACTTGAAGTTTCTTGGCCTGAGCTGCTTCTTTTATACTTTTCTGATATTCTGCATTTAACTTTCTAGCCATGAGCTTTGCCAGTTCTCTATCTGTTTCTGTTTGAATCTTCTCCTCCTTTTCCAATTGATCTTGAAGTTGCTTTGCTATTGCCTCATCTATTTCAATCTGAGTCTTCTTCTTTGCAGGCAGTTCAACTTCTTCAACCATCTTTTCCTTTCCTTTTCCCTTTATATTCTTCAAGACTTCCTTCTCTTTTTCCTTCTTTGAGATCCCTCCTTCATTGATGACTACTCCCTTGGCCTTTTGAGTAGCCTTAGGAGTATCATTTTTGGCTTTAACCAAAGTTTCTGCTATCTCCATTTCCTCTAAAGAGAGCCCTGTTTCTGCTGCTTCTGTTTCTGCTGCTTCTTGTATTTTATCAGCATTAACTGTTTCTTCTGTTGTAGCAGCATTAACAGTTTCAGCTTTTGTTCCATATTCTGTCTCCCCCTCAAATTCAACTTCTTTTATAGCTGAGTTTTCTTTCTCTGTTTCTCCCTCAGGCTTCTCCCCCTTGTTGAAAGGATCTTGAAAATTTGCCCTCTTCTTCAGCACAAATTGCTTCTTTTTCTTTTTGAGTACCAACCTCTTCACAAGTTTCTTGAGTCTGGTAATTTGCACTTGTTGGGACAAAATTACCAGCTTCATTTCTTCTATATCTTTTCCTTGGTTAATAACATCCAGGTTGATGTTTCCCATAGCATCCATCAATTCTTGGTAGTTATATCTGTCCTCACCTTCTCCAGGAGTGTTACCCCCTATTGAAGGATCATGGGATCTTTTAGTAGTGGAAGTCTTCTGCCTAGCAGAAGCACTATCCACCCCCTTGGTTTCTTGGCACCTGGGACCTTTGAATGATTGCTCATTCAAAGTTGCCATGAGGGAGGTCTTATTTATGTTACCATTGTCCTTCTTTGTGCTAGCAGAAGTAGTGGCAGCCTGCTCACCCATATGCTCTTCCTCCTCCTCAGAGAGCACCTCCTTGGGGTTGGGAGACACCCCTGTGGTTTCCCTGTAGTTATTCTCTAAGGGAGAATCCTCCCTTAGAGGACTTAAAGGCTTAGAGGGTGAAGGTACAAGAAGGGAAGGAGCCTTCTTTACCTGTTTTCTTTTGTATGTTTGGGTGATTGGTGAAGTTGGTTTATCAAGAAGAGACTGGGGAATGGATTTAGAGTGGGAAGGTTGGGATTGGCTAGCAGTGGGATGGTCTAATGGGGGCCTTGACCCTGCTGCCATACCTTCATCAGTGTGGGACACCACCATCATTGTAGAGAATAATGGGGTGTCAACTCCTTCCGAGTCCCCAGCAGATCTTCGCATATTTGAGAAAACCTTGCCTTTAGGGGGTTTAGGTACATATACCCCATCAAAATGAGGCATATCCGTCAATTCGTGGGTGATAACTGCTTGGACAAACCTGGGATACATATAAAATCTCTTTTTGCTTCCCAAGTTTGAGACAAGATCACTGAAAATCATTTTAGAAAAATTGTACTTTCTGGCAGTGGCCAAGCACACCAAAGCATAAGCAATGGTGCTACTGAACTCACTCCATCCAGTAGTCTTTTTAGATATACAGTGCATAAGGGTATGGACAAAGAAACGCCATTGGGGTGAAAATTTGGCTTTGGAGAACTTGAACACACCCAATGGGCCTCCATACCCCATTCTTGTAAGAGTAGAAAACAGTTCATCATTAGAGATAGAAGTTATACCAGAGGCATCGTCTAGACGTAGACTGATGCGAATTACCTCTTCAGTTACTGTCAAAGGCTTGCCACACACCTTTGTCTTGATCATTTGCACACCATTCTCAGTAACAATGGTGGCATTTGCCCAGAATTTCCTTTGATGCTTGATGTAGACTGATGGTGAGACAGTGAGAGCATGGGCAATATGGGTTGTCTTGAGGAAATCCACAATCTGGTGGAAACCAGCGGCTTGTTTGGGCTTCTGCAGCATCGCGATTTCATTGTGCTCATCTATAAATGCCATTGATGCCATTGATCTTGAACGTTTTTGCCTGAAAACTTTGAACTTGAGAGAGAAAGGGTTTATAGCGCAAGTGAACAGTATGCAAAAAGTCGTTATGAACTTTTTAGGCGGGCAAAGGGTATTTATAGTATTCGGGACATAAGCAGTATTAAACTAGAGCAGTATTAACCACTAGCAGTATTAACTAACAAGCAGTATTAACTGAGAGCAGTATTAACCACTAGCAGTATTAACTAACTAGCAATATTAACTACTAGCAGTATTAACTAACAAGCAGTATTAACTGAGAGCAGTATTAACCACTAGCAGTATTAACTAACTAGCAGTATTAACTACTAGCAGTATTAACTAACAAGCAGTATTAACTAAGAGCAGTATTAACCACTAGCAGTATTAACTAACTAGCAGTATTAACTGAGAGCAGTATTAACCACTAGCAGTAGTAATTGTGCACTGGCAGTATTAAAACTGTACTGGCAGTATTAACCAGACTTACTCTTTTAAGCTTGTGATACACTGAGTACTGCTATATATATCCTGAAAAAGAAGATTAGTAACACCAAGAATAAACAATATACAGGTATGTAATCACTTTTTGAGAAGATGCTTATTCAGAGTTGATCATTCCCACACTTGTTGCCAAGAAAGTGAATCTACCCACATCAAAAGCTTTGGTGAATAGATCAGCAAACTGGTTATCAGTATGTACTTTTACAACTTGAATAAGTTTCTTTTCATTACAGTCTCTTATGAAGTGATACCTGATCTCAATGTGCTTTGTCTTTGAGTGCTTGACAAGATTATTCACAATGCTAATAGCACTGCTATTATCAATAAAAATTGGAGTGTGTAGAAATGTTACCCCATAGTCCAGCATTTGATTCTGAATCCATAAGACTTGAGAACAACAACTTGCAGCTGCTATGTACTCTGCCTCTGTTGTAGATGTGGACACAGTGGTTTGTTTCTTGCACTGCCATGAAACTAGTCTTGCACCCAAAAACTGACATCCTCCAGAAGTAGATTTTCTGTCCAAGTTTGCTCCACCTAGATCACTGTCTGAGTATGCAAGTAGGTCGAATGATGAGTCATGAGGATACCAAAGTCCCAATATGGGTTGCCCTTTGAGATATCTGAATATCATCTTAACAGCTTGATAGTGAGATTGCTTTGGCCTAACTTGGAATCTTGCACATACACAGACTGGAAACATTATATCTGGCCTTGAGGCTGTAAGATACATGAGAGAGCCAATCATGGATATGTAATGATGAACATCCATATCCTCCCCCTCAAGATCTGCTGTTATCTGCTTGTGTGTCTCCATAGGTGTGCTGGCAGGTTTTGAATCTGAGAAACCAAACTTGGTTAGAATGTCCTGCACATACTTGGACTGACAGATAAAGATTCCATCTGACTTCTGTTGAACTTAGAGTCCAAGGAAGAAAGTAAGTTCCCCCATGGAACTCATTTTGAACCTTTGATGCATTAGTTCCTCAAACTCCTTGCATATGTTGTCTCTTGTAGATCCAAAGATAATATCATCAACATAGATTTGGACCAGCAAGATATCCTTCTTCTTTCTCTTGATAAATAGAGTCTTATCAATGACTCCTCTTTCAAAGCCATTTTCCAAGAGATAGGATGACAAAGTGTCATACCAAGCTCTTGGAGCTTGATGCAATCCATAAAGTGCTTTCTTCAATTTGTATACTATGTCTGGATAGCTTGGCTTTTCAAACCCTGGTGGTTGACAGACATATACTTCTTCTTCATTTGAGCCATATAGAAATGCACTTTTTACATCCATTTGATAGACTTTGAATTTCATATAAGAAGCATAAGCCAGGAATAATCTAATTGTTTCTATCCTGGCTACAGGTGCAAATACTTCTTCATAATCTATTCCCTCTTCTTGTGTATACCCTTGAGCCACCAACCTTGCTTTGTTTCTTATTACTATGCCTCTTTCATCTCTCTTATTCCTGAAGACCCATTTTGTTCCTATTGCTCTTTGGCCTTTAGGAAGGTCTACCAGATCCCAAACATATTGCAGCTTGAATTGTAGTAGCTCTTCTTGCATGGCTTCTATCCAACTGGACTCTTTCATAGTGTTGGGTCTGAAATATGCCAAGGATGGTTACTACTTCTAGTTCATCATGGTTACTACTTCTGAAGTTAATATTCATCATGGTTACTACTTCTGTGGTTAATGTTGCTAGTTGTAGTTAATGCTGCTAGAAGAAAACAGTTAATACTTCTAGTTAGTACTTCTGTGATTAATACTTCTAGTTAATGCTGCTAGAAGAAAACAGTTAATACTTCTAGTTGTTAATACTTCTAGTTAGTACTTCTGATATTAATGCTACTAGTTGATGGTTAATGTTGCTCAACAAGATTAGTACTGCTAGTTCAAAGTTAGTACTGCTTGAAGAGATTAATGCTGCTGAGCATGGTTAGTACTGCTAGAGTTAATACTGTTCAAAGTATTAATGCTGCTTATGATTAATACTACTTATAAGATGGAGATCTGTATGGAAAGGATGACAGCTGGATAAACTAAAGATTATGGAAATCTTGGAGATAATGATGGAAGATATTCTGAAGATATTTTATTAATTGTAATTAGCTTTTATCTTCAGTATATATATAGTATTGTTTAGAATAGTTAGAGATAAATTTTTGAGAATTAATCATTGATTCTAAGTTTTAGAGAAAATCAACCTCAAGGCATAGATCCTAATTCTAGAGAAGTAGAATTCGTATTGGTGAGCCTGTTCATCAATATTGAGGTTGAGTGTGTAATCTTGTAACTTCAAAGCATTCAATACAAGTTCACAGTTTGTTCTTAATATTTTCTGTGTTGATTTACTGTTTCATAAAATATCAAAGTGTTATTCCGCAAACTTCTTTGATATTGTTTCTGAGAATTAATTCTTGTTAAGAATTCGATCCTGACAAGTGGTATCAAAGCTAGTATTCTCAGAAACCTACAATCATCATTCTTCCTTGAAATCAGAAATCATCAATGGCTAAAGTTTCAGATTCTTCAAGCACAGAAATCCCCACAGAGGTAATGTCTAATCTTTGCTCTAAAACTTGTATGGAAACTGTTAAAAGGTACAGGGATCACAACCAGACAATGAGTGATGACCTTAAAAGATTAGAGAGAGATATAAAAGACTATGTAAGAATTGTTGAGAGTTTTGAGGAACAGATCAAAGTTTTCCAAGCCAATGAACTTCAACATTCTTATGATACAAATTACTGGAAGTGGGAGAAGAATAACCTAGAACTTCAGCTGAAAAAGTCTAAAGAGGAGAATGAGAAGATAAAGAGTGAGTTTGAGAAAGCCAAGCTGGATATTGAGAAATTTTCCAATGCTTCTAAAGCAATGGACTCTTTGCTCCAAACTCAAATCCATGACAAACTTAGAAGAGGAATAGGCTATAACACCACACCACCACCATACAACAACAATTACATTCCTCCTATATCAAACTTACTAGAGACCAAGGATAGGAAGGAATTGCCTGTTGGAGCCACTAAGGTAGATCCTTTAGACAAAGTGGTGGTTGAAACAGACTCTGAAGAAGAGAACTCTAGTGAAAAGAGTAAGGAGAACACTGGGAGTGGTGAGATTCCTCTAGAAAATCACATTATCACCAATGAGGGATGTGGAAAGACTTGGGTCAAATCTAAGGACATAGAGAAGACTGAGGGAAAGTCTGAGAAGGTCCATTATAAGCAAACCACAGTTGTGAATCCTGTCCCTTGCAAACAGTGTTCTTGCAATAAATCTGAGCCCCAAAAACATGATAAACCAAGGGGAAATCAGAGAAACTGGAATAATCAGTGGGCACAAAAACAAGGGGTTGATTTGAGTAAAATCAATAGACCAAAACCTTGTTTTATCTGTGGCAAATTGAATCATCTTGCCAAACACTGTTATTTCAACCCTATCAACCAAAGAGTCACTTTTCAAAGAAAACCACAAAACTCTTTTGGTTATAGGAATAAAAGAAGGAATCAATTGGCTGAGAAAAGAGCACCTTTAAAGTCTCATGCTCAGAACAAGTTTGCTAATACAAATAAAAATGCTCCAAATAAGCCAAGGAGTAATTTAAAGACAAAGAAAGCAAACAACTTTGTTCAAGTTTGGGTTCCAATTGTAAAGAAACCTGTTAGTACTGCTATCCCAGATAGTACTGCTAACAGAAATAGTGCTGCTGCAACCAATACTAGTGCTAACAAGGATAGTGCTTCTACTAGTATTAATGTTGCAAAGCCTATAATCTTGACAAAGTATTCCAGCCATGAGATTCCTAAACAACTCATCCAGACCAAACTGACAGATTATATAAATGAGAAAGGACAACCCAAGACCACTTTGGCTTGGGTTCCCTCAAAGACTAACTGATTTATCAAGTGTGCAGGGCAATAAAAAGCTCAAGAGGAAGAGCATTTGGAATGAAGATAATGATTGCTCTTGGCACATAACAAGGAACATGGATTGCCTTCAAATTCTTTAAAAGATTTGATGGAGGACATGTTACTTTTGATCCAACAGAAGGTAAGAAAAGTGAAAAAAAGGTATAGTTTCAAAAGATAAAGTAACTTTTGAAAATTTTATGGTATATGGTACTACTAACCTTGTGTCTGTAAGTGTTTCAGGTTACTAATACTGAAAGGTAGTTAGTACTTCTAGTTCAGTGAATACTGTCAGACTGTGTTAATGCTGCTGGTATGTGTTACTACTGCCAGTCTGTGTTAATGCTGCTGATAAGTGTTACTACTGTTAATGTAAGTTTTCTATACCTAAAAATGATCTTCAATGATTTAATGTCAAATCTGGATATCAATCAAAAAGCTTTTATTTGTATCCAAGGTTTGTACAAGAAGTACTTAATAATGAATTGACGGACATACCTCACTTCGATGAGGTATATGTACCTAAACCCCCTAAGGGCAAGGTCTTTTCAATCATGAAGAGATCTGCTAAGGACTCGGAAGGAGTTGACACACCATTATTCTCTACAATGATGGTGATGTCCCACAATCAAGAAGGTAAGTCATCAGGGTCAAAGCCCTCATTAGACCAACCCACTGATGACCTATCCACACCTTCCACTACCAAGCATAAATCTTCAGATTCCTTTTGTCAAACCAACATTCCCCATTACTATATTATATAAGGAAAAGATACTGAAGGTTCCTTCCTTTCTTGTATCTTAAACCTCAAAACCTACAAGCCCTCTGATGGAGCATTTTTCATCAGAGAATATCCAAAGGGAAACCATAGGGGTGTCTCCCAACCCCAAGATGGTGCTCAATAAGGAGATGCAAGAGCATATGGGTTGTAAGGCTCACACTACTTACTTTGCACAAAGTGCATGACAGGACAGTGTGAACATATCTAAGACCTTCCCCATGGCAACTTTAGATGAGTAATTATCTAAAGGTCCCAGGTGCCAAGAAACCAAGGGAGTAGAAGGTGCTTCTGCTAGGCAGAAGATCTCTACTAAAAGATCCAAGGATCCTTCAAAGGTGGTAAACACACCTAAAGGAGGTGAGGACAGTTTAACTACAAAGAATTGATGGATACACTTGGTACAATTAGTCTGAAAGTTCACAATCAAATTATGGAGATAAAAGAGATGAAAAGGAGCACATATCATGATTATTTCAAAAAGGGGGAGACTTAAACAACTGAACTTGAGAAGACATGAGAAGGAGAATCAAGTTGATATAAAATCTTATTTTGAGGGGGAGATAAGTGAAGAAGCTGAAATAAAGCATTAACTACAACAGAAACAGAAAAGAAGATAACAGCAGAAACTGAGTCAAGAAGAACTAGTAATTGCAGAAAGTTTTGAAAATTATCATAAAGACCCTATGCTGAAGAACTTAACTTCTCAGTTTTGAAAAGTTAAGTTAGGGGGAGATTGTTGGGTCTGAAATATGCCAAGGATGGTTACTACTTCTAGTTCATCATGGTTACTACTTCTGAAGTTAATATTCATCATGGTTACTACTTCTGTGGTTAATGTTGCTAGTTGTAGTTAATGCTGCTAGAAGAAAACAGTTAATACTTCTAGTTAGTACTTCTGTGATTAATACTTCTAGTTAATGCTGCTAGAAGAAAACAGTTAATACTTCTAGTTTTTAATACTTCTAGTTAGTACTTCTGATATTAATGCTACTAGTTGATGGTTAATGTTGCTCAACAAGATTAGTACTGCTAGTTCAAAGTTAGTACTGCTTGAAGAGATTAATGCTGCTGAGCATGGTTAGTACTGCTAGAGTTAATACTGTTCAAAGTATTAATGCTGCTTATGATTAATACTGCTTATAAGATGGAGATCTGTATGGAAAGGATGACAGCTGGATAAACTAAAGATTATGGAAAGCTTGGAGATAATGATGGAAGATATTCTGAAGATATTTTATTAATTGTAATTAGCTTTTATCTTCAGTATATATATAGTATTGTTTAGAATAGTTAGAGATAAAATTTTGAGAATTAATCATTGATTCTAAGTTTTAGAGAAAATCAACCTCAAGGCATAGATCCTAATTCTAGAGAAGTAGAATTCGTATTGGTGAGCCTGTTCATCAATATTGAGGTTGAGTGTGTAATCTTGTAACTTCAAAGCATTCAATACAAGTTCACAGTTTGTTCTTAATATTTTCTGTGTTGATTTACTGTTTCATAAAATATCAAAGTGTTATTCCGCAAACTTCTTTGATATTGTTTTTGAGAATTAATTCTTGTTGAGAATTCGATCCTGACACATAGCATCATGTGCCTTCTTAGGCTCAAGCTGGGATAAAAAGCAAGAAAGCACTATATGCTGTTGGTCTTGCAATTCTTGCAGCCTGCTTTGATTTCTAGTCATCATAGGAGAAGATATGTCTCCTATTACCAGCTGTGGAGGATGATTCTTTTGAATTCTGGTGTGATGATTAGGTTCTTCATTTAGTCCCACCTCTAGATTGGAGTCATTCTGCTCAACTGAGGTGTTTTCAGCAGCTACTTCTGGTTCTTTATTTTCTTGACTCTCTTCATCTCTACTTTCTTCTTCACGCTGATTTGGTCCAGTAGATGGTTCCTTTTCACAGTCTTCAACAGGATCCACTTTAGGTATGGGAAAGATCACAGATTGAGATATACTGTCTTAAACTTGTGTAGTCCCTGATCCTCCATTACCTGAACCTGTATAATCATCACTATTGAAACCAAAAGAGTCAGTTAGTGAATCAATGTCAAACAACCACTGAGGACCAGACCCAATGGGATTTGGTGTGTTCTCATTGCATTTGACATTGTCACTTTCTTCAATTGTTCTAGAAGAAGAGTTAAAAACTCTGTAAGCCTTACTGTGAGATGAGTAACCAACAAGAAATCCATCATCTGCTTTGCTATCAAACTTACCTAAGTGAGATTTGGTATTGAGAATTGTACATGGACACCCAAAAGGTTTGAAAAATCCAATAAAAGGGTTTTCTTTTATTTAAAAGCTCATATGGGGTCTTGTTCTTTGGCTTGACCACTAGAACTCTGTTTTGGACATAACAGGCAGTATTAACTACTTCAGCCCAGAAGGTAATTGGCAGTTTTGAATCAGCCAATAGAGATCTAGCAGCCTCTATTAGTGTCCTATTTCTCCTCTCAGCAACTCCATTCTGTTGAGGAGTCCTAGGAGCACTATATTGTCTCTCAATTCCTTTTTCTTCACAAAAGGTGTTTAGATCAAAATTTTTAAACTCAGTCCCATTGTCTGATCTAATGACTTTTACTTTTTGATTAGTTTGGTTTTCAATTCTTAGGATAAAGGATTTGATCAGTCCACTTGTCTCATCCTTAGTCCTTAGAAAATATACCCAAGTAAATCTGGAGTAATCATCAACAATAACCAAGCAGTAAGATTTATTGCCTATACTCATAACATTTGTAGGACCAAATAGATCCATATGTAATAACTGGAGACAAGAAGAAATTGTATTTAACTCATTGGTCTTATGAGAAGTTTTGTGCTGTTTGCCTTTAAGACAAGCAATACAATGATCATCACATGAAAAGACTTTTGATGGTAATCCTCTTACAAGGTTGTTTTTAACAAGTTTGTTCATAGTCTTGAAGTTCATGTGACACATCCTTCTGTGCCAAAGAGAGGATTCATCCACAAAAGCTTTTGAAACAAGACAATTCAGGGATGAATCACTAGAAACATTGTCCATATCTAGACAATAAACATTGTCCTTTCTTGGAGTTCTGAGTAATATCATGCTTTCATCAACTACTTTGAACCCTGGAGCAAGGATCATACACTCTGTATTTGTAAATAATATGCTATGTTGTTTGTCACAAACCTGTGATACACTTAACAGGTTGTACTTCAATTGATCAACATAGTAGACATCCTCAAATGTCATCTTACCTTTTGTAACATTACCTTTTCCACTTATTTTACCACCAGTAAGATTATCTCCAAATGCAACATGTCCTCCATTGATATGCTTGAAATTCTGAAGGCATGACATGTTGCCTGTCATGTGCCTAGAGCAACCACTATCAACATGCCATATGCTCTTTTCCTTGAGCTGTTGGTTGCCCTGCACATATAATAAATCAGTTAGTATGAATCAGGAACCCAAGCCAAAGTGGTCTTGGGTACCCCTTTCTCATCAAAATACTTACATTCTTTCTTGACAAGATTTTTAAACTTTGACTCCTCATTTCTGGAGTACTTTGTCACAATGATGGATTTAGAAACACATTTGCTAGAAGCAATACTGGTTTTAGAAGTACTAACTGTATTAGCAGCACTTACATTCTTAGCAGTGCTAACCTTGTTAGAAGTAGTAACTGTGTTAGCTGCAGTAACTATGTTAGCAGTATTAAAATTTTCATCAGTACTAACACTGGTAGCAGCAGTAATGCTTCTTAGCAGCACTATCTCTGTCAGCAGTACTAACAGATTTAGTGCTTCTAGGCACCCATATTTTGATACTTTCTTTTAAAACCTTTTTCTTCATGGGGCCTTTGGTTTCAACAGATTTCTTCCCCACATGTTTCTTTCCAGCCTTCCTATAACCAACAGGTTTTTGCACATATCTTTGAAAGTTCATTTGTTGGTTAATAGGTTTGAAGAAACAGTACTTAGCTAAATGATTCAGCTTTCCACATATGAAACAGGGCTTTGGTCTGATTATTTTATTCAGATCAACACCTTGTTTCTGAGCCCATTGATTAATCCAGTTTCTTTGGTTACCTCTTTTTATACCAGAATTTAGGCTCTTAGATTTATTGCAATCACACTGTTTACAAGGTCCAGGATTCACAACAGTGGTTTGTTTGTAATGGACGTTGTTATCCTCTCCTTTGGTCTTCTCTATTTCCTTAGACTTGACCCAGATTTTTCCACATCCCTCATTGGTAATAATGTTGTTTTCTAAGGGTATCTCTTTACTCACAACATTTTTCCTATTCTCACTGGCTTCTTTCTCAGTCATATCCTTAACAACTACCTCATCCAAAGGATCTACCTTAAATGCTTCCTCAGACAAGTCCTTTTTCTCCTTGGTCTCTAACAAGTCTGAAGTAGGAGAGATATAGTTGTTGTTGTAAGGAAAGGGTGTATTGTTGTATCCAATACCAGGCTTCATCTTATCATGAATCTAAGCCTTTAGAAGAGAATCCATTGCTTTTGAAGCGTATGAAAACTTTTCTATGTCAAGCTTAACCTTAGATAGTTCCTCTTTCAACCTATCATTCTCTTCTATGGACTTAGACAGTTTAGTCTCTAACTCATTCTTTTCCCACATCCAATAGTTTGTGTCATAAGAGTGTTGAAGTTCATTAGCTTGAAAGCCTTTGATTTGTTCTTCAAATCTCTCTACTATCAACACATAGTCTCTTCTGTCCTTTTCTAATCTTTTGAGGTCGTCACACATGCTTTGGTTGTGATCCCTGTACCTTTTGACAATGTCTATACAAGATTGAGTACAAAGATTAGGAATTACCTCAGAGGGGAGCTCAGACACCTCTGCCATAAGAGCTTGATTCTGAATGGCTTCCTCAGCTTGATCACTCCAGTCAAACCCCATTCCTTGTTGAGAAACAAGGGCTTGAGCAGGGTTCTTGTTTTGATTGTGGCCTCCATTTTGAGCCTGTTGGTGGTTGTTGTTTGGAACACCACTTCTTCACTCTCTAGCAAAGTGTCCCTTCATGTGGCACTTATAACATTCCACCTTTGTCTTGTCAAAACTAGCTCCATCTTCTCTTCTTTGAGAGAAGTTGTTCCTTCCTGTTCTTTTGATAAACTTCTTCACCCTCATAGATATCATGGCCATCTGCCATTTAATGTCCATCTCCTCCAGGTCATCAGGGTGAAGTTGATCCAGATCATCATTAATCAATGAATTGTTGCTGTGACTGGACAAAAAAGCTTCAAAGACAGTTTCAGTGCCTTTTGCTGAATTCAATCCACTGGCAGCACTAACTGCTTCAGGGTTGGCAGTAGTATCAGTAGAGGCTGATAGAAGTGCAGCATTGTGGATATACCCAGTGGGCTTCTTCTTGGTTTCTACCTCAGTTTCAAAAACTCTTAGATCATTATATAGATCATCAAGTTCCTTCTCTTCCAGATTGTCACTCTGTCTATATGAGACAGTGTATATAATCCATTCATCCCCAAGAGATCTGAGGAACTTTCTGTTGATATCATCTTGCTCCATCTTCACTCCTACAGTAGCCAGTTCACCAATGAGCTTGTTGAACCTATCAAAAGTTTGAGTCATAGACTCATTCTTTGAAGAAGTGAAGTTCTCATACTGCTGCTTTAGAACATCTCTTTGATTTTTTTTGATGCTTTTTGTTCCAGCAAATCTTTTCTCTAGAGCATTCCAGAGAATCTGAGCATCAGTGCAGTTGCAAAATTGATGCTGATATTTATTGGGGATGGCCAAGAGCAGAGTGCTCAAGGCCTTCATCTCAGTCTGTCTGATCTTCCTCTCACCATCTGTCTTTGGTGGAGGTCTTTTCCCATCTGGTCCAATCTTTCCTGCTTCAGAAGGACCATTCTCAATGATATCCCACATTGAGTAGTCAGTGAGAAGTATGTATTGCCTAACTCTGATCTTCCACATGTCAAACTCACTGGGTTTGAGCATTGGAACCTTAGAGACCAGAGTGCTGTTTGATTCTGCAAAGTTTTCCATGATGAACGACTAGATGTTTCTGAGAGAACAGGCTCTGATACCACTTGTCAGGATCGAATTCTTAACAAGAATAAAGTCTCAGAAACAATATCAAAGAAGTTGCGGAATAACACTTTGATATGCAATATAACAGTAAACAAACAGTATATGATTAACAACTTGTAAACTTGTATTTAATGATCAAATCACAAGATTACACACTCAACCTCAATCTTGAAGAACGGACTCTTTCAAGACGAATTCTACTTCTCTAGAAATAGGATCTATGCCTTGAGGTTGATTCTCTCTAAAACAAAAACTTAGAATAATTTCTATTGAAAAATTAAAATTAAACTATTCTATACATTCTATATATAAACTGAATAAAAGATAATCACAATAAATAGAATATCTTCAGTATATCTTGCATAGTTATCTTCAATCCTTCCATGAATATCTTCATTCTTTACAGCTGTCATCCTCTCCATCCGGATCTCCAGCTCATAAGAAGCACTAATCATAAGCATCATTAATACTCTCAGCAGTAGAAACTCTAGCAGTACTAATCTTGAAGAGCAGCATTAACTTTGTTTTAGCAGCATTAACTAAGCAGCACTAACCTCTAGCAGTACTAACTTTGAAGTCCTCTAGCAGTAGTAATTCTGAACTAGCAGCATTAACCATACTTGAGCTTTTCTTCAGTTCCCAACAACGTATTTCACACGGATAATTGAACAAAACTATTTAAAAACCCGCCTAACTTTTTTACACGGTTTTTTCATACAACCGTTTAAAATACATACATCTTTTTAAACGATTCTCTAGAAACAACCGTTTAAAAAGGCCTTTAAAAATTTAGGGTAAAATCGAACTACATTAATGCGTTTTTATATTTTGATAGGTTCGGAACAATTTGGAGCGAAAAAGAACAAAACAATAATTTTTGACTGATTTGCACAACTGTGACGTTTTGATCATATCTCACTCGTCCGATCTCTGATTTGAGTGATTCAAGATGATCTGGAAACCCAACACACAGATCTACAATTTTCGTTTTTGAGTTTTTGGTAATTTAGAGTAAATCTGGGTCGAATCTGAAGTTGAAGTTGGGAGTACAAAGCTCGACAGAAAATGAATAAAAGAATTAATGGTGCTTCTATAAACAAAGAAGAAGATGTGGCGGAATGGTAAGTGTTGTGGGTTTGCATGGCTATGGTTTTGAGATCGAGTCTTATGTGCAACAGATAACATTCTTCTATTTTTTAAACGGTTTTAATGTGACTTTTTTAAACGGTTCAAAAACCGTTTAAAAAAGCCCCTGACTTTTTCAAACGGTGCCCTTTCAAACGATTGTAAAACCGTTTTAAAATGTCCAAAACAACCGTTTAAAATACCTATTTCTGTAGTAGTGTTAGAAAATGACCTCCATCTCCAACTCCCATTCTTCATGCGTCAAGTTAAAAGTGTTTATGGAAGGATCATAGACATTCCCGGTTTTGTTTTTTTAACTTCTAAAGCACCATACTTTCCTTTCAGATAACCAAAATGATTGCACATTTGCTTTTGATCGACAACAAAATTGTGTGTGGTTTTTAAAGTCTCGACAACTTTCTTCCAAGAAAGTGCCTTCAAGCTACTACCCTCGTTCCCATTCAAACCCACCTCTAGAATACAAGCCTCTAGGAAAGTTTCCACATTATTGTGAACTTATCCAAATTCTCTTTTGTTGGTGTGATTCTCTGGTTTGTTCCATACCTAAAACAAAATCGGATAACAAGCTACAACACATCAAAGACACATAGGAAAACAAGCTACAACAAATCAAAGACACATTGGATAACAAGCTACAACACATCAAAAAACACTTTTGACAACACATCAAAATATGTGCATCAAAATCTGTCCATTTTGAGAGAAAAAAAATGTAAACAATCTACAATCTACAATACAATCTACTGTAAAGGAAAGAAAATGTAAACAACAAAAGTGAAGGAAGATGTAAACAACAACAATCTACTGTGAAGGAATAAATCCCATATTTATAATATCTTGAATCAACGAATAAATCTAATGTACTTCAATTTACAATCTCTTGGAAATGTAAAAACTTGGAATAAATCTACTCTAATTCTACAAAAGTCTACTGTGAAGAAATCGATAGGTTTGAAGATAGGTTTATTGGAGCAAATAAACATTGAAGATGGGTTTATTGGGGCAAAAAAACAGTGAAGAAATTGATAGGTTTGAAGGAAATAAGCATTATAGGAAATAAGCATTGAAGAAATCGATACTATTATTCCCAGATTTATCAAATTCTTATTGATTAACAATCACAGAAACAAGATTTATTAATCTACCTGTTTCAATTCAACTTCAAGAATCGATTACAAATGATTCAGTGATCACTTTCTCTTTCTATAACTTTCTCTCACTAACTCTCTGCGAATCTAGTTACAAGTGTTCTCACACCACAACTACTAACCACCTATCTATTAAAACAAAAACTAACATACACGCTTAGAAGCACATTACAAAAGAAATTACAAAGACCGTTGACTTTGACTTTGACTTTATTACACTTGACTTTGACTTTGCTTGAGAGTTGACTTTTGAGCTTTGACTTGGCTTGACTTTGATATTCAATCTTCTATGATCTTGCATCCAACATATTTATGCACTAATAATCTCCCCCTTTGGATTCAAGATCATTTGAAAAAGATTTAGCAATACAAACTCCCTCTTTTATACTTTGAAGATCTCCCCTTTCTTTGACAATACTTTCTTAAAAACTTTTTGTATTCTTCCAAGTCTGTCTTTGAAAAATATTAACAATCTTCCCCAAAGATAGTAGATATGCTCTTTAATAATCTTCCTAAGGTTATCTCAACCTCTTTCAGACTTCAGAAAGAAATTATCTTCAGTTTCAGCTCGTTTTGTTTCAGCAAACTATCTTCAAAGAAAATTTATGTAAAATTTAGCTTGTCTTCAGAAATCTTTGAATTTGCTCTTTCTGCTTTCAATCTTTGACAACAAATATTCTTCAAAAACAACTGTCTTGAATAAATTTCTCCAATAAGTTCCAACATTTCTTTTTCAAGTCTCTCATTTCTTGTAAATTCTCTCCATAACTGAAATTAGCTTCTCTTTTCAACCAACATTTCTTGATCTCTTCTCCTATCACTTCTTGAATACATCTCCCCCTTTTTGATGATTAGAGCATATTGATCATCAAAACTTTTAGAAGAAATGTCACTGAAATCTTTTCTGACCAATGATCTGTACAAGAGCCTGTGATTATCTGCCGATCCATATAATATATTCATCCGAATCTTTGCAAATTCAGACAAAAATAAGAGTGTAACACCTGAATCAACAAATGAATTAGTTAAGATGCCTGTCAGTAACACAAAGTCACTGTGTGTAACAAATACACATTGGAAAGGAGCTTTTATGATGTTCACATTCTTCCAGGGCTTCCATTCAATCATCGAAACACCACAAAGGAAGTTCTATGAACATTATGACAAGAAAACATATTCCTTCTGTGTTTGTGCAAGTGTTAGAAAGAATTAAACACATGATGATTGCTTTTTATAAGGCTCAAAATTGTGTAAACCATTGAGACAATAGTATAACACAGACTCAATTGTGCATGATCGAAGTGCGAAGGAGGGACAGATTTCCTTCCTTTTAAATATCCAGATTTTCCAAATAAAAACCAGATAGATTATGTGTTGCGTCCCCTTGAAAAAATTGAAACATTTTCTTGTTGAGAAGAAAATGAGTAGCTGGTGGGGTTTTTAACAAGAGTTGGCATGGGCTAGTTGCCTATTTCAATAATGTTCACGAAGAATTGTGAAACACTAGTAATGTGGCTGCCCGACTCAGAAAGTAGTTGGTGCAGAGTTTGATATTATTTTACTCTGATCTCTCACCCTCTTTCTTTTAATCATTGAGCTCACAACTAACCAAACACTCTTTTTCATTTTACCTCATCACTCAACCCACACTCAGTATTTTGACTCCTCACACAATCGATCACTCAAGGATTAACTTTTTGGGTAGGAAACACTGGTTAACGTGAATCCATAGAATTTAAGTCCTAACACAATGAAACCGTATTAATATCCTAAAAGAACAATGTCGCTCAAATGGTTTAACTTTTCAGTTAAAGCACAAAAGATACAAGTAAGATGTATGTATGCTCAATAAGATAATCATGAAGATTTGAGCATGTTAAACATTGAAGATATTTCAAACAAGTATATTGAATGAATGAAATGTGTTGATCCCAGTTTAGATGTTCTTTAACTTGATTTAACCTTTTACTACACACAGATTATATAACTAGAGTGCGGAAGCGTTTAAGATGTGTAGAAGAGATTGAACATGCAAGGTGGTAAACACACAGGTAATTAATGAACAGGAAGTAAAGTATTACACGAAAGTTACTCAAAGAATTGTTTCATTAATTACCCAAGAACACCAAGAACACGCACTGGTATGTGCAAAAAGATGCTCAAGGAATATACAGACTTCTGTTTTTTTTTTGTGTGTGCTATCTCTTTTTAGCTCTAAGGTGGTGCTCCTTAATATAGCAGAAGGATGCACCCCTTAGTACAAGACAAGAACTGACATTCCATAAACGGAATGCCACCTGTAAAGTAAACATCGTGGGACGCCCATTACTTTGATCTTGAGGATCTTCGTACAGCAGGTCTCACGTGTTCTGCACGGTCTTGTTTTGAACACTAAGAAAAGCTTCAACACCTGATCTCCAGAGGTTGGCCTTCACAGAGGCTCTGTGAGTGATCACAGAGGCTCTGTAATCCAAGTATCATTCAGGTTCTATTTCTGGTAGATCTTCTGCGGGGTAACCTCCAAGCTTTGCACCTTCTGTGGTGTATTTGAGTGTTCAGCGCCAGGCTTCTGCGATTTCCATACTTAGCCTATTTTTCAATACTTCTATACAAAGTGAGTGGAGCTAACAATCTCCCCCTAAGTATTGAAAAAATACAAAATTGGAATTTAGAGTGATGGCTAAGCTAGAAGCAAACGAGGTGAAAGGAACTCAACCTCTGAAACTTGATTTTCATTTAAAACAGGATAATGCCAGAAGGCAATTACATTTGACAAAAAAAAAAAAAGAAAAAATTACAGGTCATCAGAGCCTATACTTTGGCGTCTGGAAAATCATTGATCTTCTTTCCAAACCCACCTTCTTTCTTCAGTTCTCTGTAGTAGCATATGCATAGGTCTCTGAAGTTTAAGGTTGCACCTATGTTTGTCAGAAGGATGTCTGCGGCTTCTGCAGGTACGAGTGGGGTGCCTCTGTGTTTGATAAGTAGATCTTGAATGAGTAGCAGAGATTCGGTTGAGTACTTTTGGCTTTCCATCCCTATGAACAATTTCTTTTCTCCTTTGAGATTTAAGTACACAAAGCCAAAAGAAGGTGAAGTGGTGATGGAGTTTGGCAAAATATTGGCAGAGGGTGGTAAGCTGTCTTCTGGTGGAGGAAAGTTGACCTTTTTGACTCCCAGGTCAAGTGCCACTTGAAAGTCAACTATACTGTAGAACAGCAACTTTTCTCTCATGACTCTCTTAATTGTGAGATGTGCTTCTTGGTGTTCCTTCTTCCAGCCGAACTTATCCTCTGTCCATTTGAATAGTTCTGGAAGATCATGAGGATGAAGATTAGGTAGATCTGCGTCTGTGAAATTCCATATCTTCGTATCTTCCCTTTTTACAGCGTATTTACTGAACCAGAAGTTCTTACACTTTGTGTGTCCAAGCTTGATTGCCACGACCTCTGTGATCTTGGCCATGCTGAAGACTTTGGATTTTGGCTTGGCTTTATCTTTGTAGAATCTCCTTCGCTCCTCTGATATAGCTTCCTCTGAGAGTCTGATTGTTGGAAGATCTTGAGCTCCACGGCTATAGAGGTATTTGTATACTTCTTATTCGATGTCCTTTTTTGGAGGAACAGGGAAGGGTCTTCTTAGGCTCTCAAAGCCTTGGATAACCTCTGCAACTCTATCCTCTGATGATGTGTCAAGTGGATGTAGGATGGGGAGTTCTGACAGAGGTTGTAGATCAAAGGCCCAGTATTCCTCTTCAGGTTTCACTCTTTTGAAAGCATCAAATGAGCTTTTTAGTAGTTTCTCAGAGGTGGGAGGAGGAGATTTGACCTTCTTCAGAGGTTCTGTAGCTATTGCCTTGCCTTTGTCTTTAGCAGTTGGTGGGGATTCAGTGATTTGGATTATGGTGGGAGAGGGGGCTGCAGAGACCTTTTGTTTAGATGATCTCTGTGGTTCAGGTTCTGAGCTCATAGGGACTTGGTTTAGGGGAGACACTGATATTGGTGCTTTCTTTGTGGATTGCAGATTCTCCCCCTCATAAGGACCATGGCCGGAGGCATCAGGATCTTGGTCGTCATGTCTTGCCCTCTTCTGTCCTGCCTGGGTTTGGCAAGAGACAGGTTCCTTCCTCTTCTTTGGCGTACAGAGGTTGTTGTCGACATGATCTGTGATCTTCTTGAGTGCGTTCTCTGCAGCCAATGACAGAGCGTTGATTTCTATATCTGACTTGAAACGAAAAGTGGCTATAGAGCGCTTCAAGTCAGCTGATAGCTTCTCTCCTTGGTCTTTGAAGTTGGATCGAAGGAGTTTTTGGTCTTGCAGAAATAGATTGCCCATTGCTTCCAAGTCAGCTTTTGCTGCAAACGTAGAGGAGTCTGGGGCAGAGGTTGATGCCTGTGTGTGAGCCGGGACCATAACACTGCGAGTTATGTCCTTTATTTCCTCTCTGAGCCTGCCCATTTCGACAACTCCGGTCTGAACTCCGGTCGAAGCATATTTGGGGAACTCCTCTGTGCAAAGATCGCCCAGAACTTGAATTTGATGGGAGTGTGCGATGATGGCTTGTCCACAAGCTTGAAGATCATCCCTTTTGGCGCAGTTAGTACTGAGTGCTTGCAGAGCTTCAGTATTAGCTTTTAGGGCCTCTGCAAGGATTTGAGAGTTGGCTTTGGACTCTCTGGAGATCGAGCTTTGCAACTCGTCAAGTTTTTTGAGCACTATGTCAGCAAAGGCTTTAAACTCGTCCTTTGTGACGAAGGTGTCAGAGGTGACCTCTGGAACAACACATGTTACAGATTTAGCCAACGAGTCTTTGGCACCTTCAGAGCCTGTTTTTATGATGAGCTCTGGAGGATTTCCTTCCAATCCTCGATGTTCCACAGAGGAAGCACCTATGGAAGTTCTGTCAACACGTTCTTTGAGGGAGGGTTTAGAGACTCCCTTAAGATCGATGTTGAATGGATTCTGTGGTTGTTCTAGAACCACAGAATCATCGTGTTCTCGCACCATCAACTTTGAGATGGTTTGGATGTCACTCTTGTGTGTGACAGAGGTAACGAATACCTCTGTGTGAGAAAGAGATGTGTCCTGGGGCAAATGGACACGCAGAGCAACACTCTCATCCTTTTGAGAGGGTGAGGTGGTTTTAGGTTCCCCGGATGGTGGCACAGAGGATGAAGGAATATCCTCTGTCCGGATGGTTTGGGCGGGGTTCAGACTGTGCGGTCCTATTTCAATACCCCTCTGCACTAGAACTGCAGGGGTAGAAGTGTGGGTTGCACTGGGAGTTGGTTTTAGTGATGTGCCAAAGGCATCTTTTATGTCCCTCTCCTCCAACGATTTTTCACTTGGTTCAACTTCTTCATTATCGCTCTGTGACCTTCCTGTCACATCATCTAATTCCATTGCCACGGTTTCCTCTAATCCTCCAGAGAATTGAAGAGAGACCTCGCGTGCTATTGCAGAGGCTATTTGAGTTGGGCTCTGAGGTCCATCCTCAGGGGACTTGGCAAGGACTAGGGCTCTTCTTGCCTTCTGCAGGGGCTTTGTCTGACCCTCTGCCTCTGCAACTCTCTTTTTCTTGTCTTTCTTTTTCTTCTTTCTCTCACTCCCCTCTCCTCTAACTAAAGGGTTCTCTTTTTCACTCTCTTTAGCCTCTGCGGCTTGAACTTCTGTTCGCACTTCCTCGTCTCTCAGGTACACTACAATGTCTCCTACTTTGAATCCTACGCGAGGGGGGGGGGGTTACAGGACGCGGTTCTGGTGTCCTGTTCCCTCGTATGTATTCCCTAGCCTCTTCTTCGCTACCCAAATAAGTCAACATTTTTGTTGACAGAGGTCTGGCTTCTGGATATCCGGTTTTGATGGTGGTGGGTTTATGAGACTTCATCTCATATAATTTTATTGTCTTATCCTCTGCTGGTAGTTTTCCTTCTCCGATCAAGTCATCGCCTAGTAGAAGTCCTAGGAAACGTCCAAACACGATGTTCTTTGGTTCTGTCCCTCTGTCTTGGTCCTGTTGTTTGGTAATCACGGCATTTTGGATCTCCCTAAAGATAAGCCCAGCGTAGTCTAGTGGGAGATCGTAGTAAATCCCATACATTATTGCCAAAATTGTATGGCTTGATTGATCAGGGCTTCCAACCTTCGATGTTAGGCATCGGTTCAGAATCGAGAAAAGGACGTTCCACAGAGGGGGTAGATTCTGTCGCCTGAAGTTCGTTCTTTTGGTGATTGGAACTACGTAGCCAATGAACCTCAGAAATTCTAGTATCTCTTCCTCTGTGGGCTCTTCTGAGAATTTTCGCAGGTTGAGATCTGTTTTGGTGGGAAGTCCAAAGACCTCGGAGAGTTTCCTATGATTGATCCCTAAGTCCAAAATTTTTGCAGTTGAGGGATGGGTTGCATATCCAATGATGCAATGACCATATTTGTCCATTTTGACATGGCGGGCACTTAGCCAGAATTGTTGGATGTAGGATTCCGGGATGTCATCTCGTTTCATCGTTAGGGCTCTAACTAGGAAATGATTCTTGAGGAGTTGAATCAATGGTGCTGCTTCAGTGGGAAAACCAGAGGGATTTAGGGTGACAAAGTGGTTATTTGGCTTGTTATTCAGTTGGGCCAAGTGATAGTCATGTCTGGTGAAGGACAACATCCTGCTCGTGAGCACATGTTCTTGGTCGACGGAGTCTGAATCAGCCTTTTGAACCGTTGAGTGATGAGAGTTGTTGGATTTCTTGGACCCATTAGAGTTCTTGGAGGAAGATGAGGGAGAAGCCATTGAAAGAACAGAGGAGAAGAGGAAAGGCTTTTTGCTTGACGTTCTTGAGAGAAAAAGGTGCAGGTAAAGAAGGAAAAGAAGGGGCAAAAGGGATTTTATACATGGAAGGTAAAAAGAATGAGCGGTAAAAAACTAAGTTTTCAAATCCGTGATGAGTGAAAACGGATAAGAAGCCGTTTCATAAAAACGACGGTACAGATTACGATCCAATCAAATATTTCCAGGTCAGATGATGGTGGTGCACGATCTAGGACGTGCGCCACCCTATTCTCACGCGCCTGGCATTTTCTATTCTCACGTGACAGTGAGTTTCAAAAATAACCCGCATCACATGACCTGAGTTTCTCAAGTGATGAGAATGACAGAAGCTCTGTGAATAAGAGGCTTCTGAGGTCATAGGCAAGTTTAAGAGGGAGAAAAGTGCGATGAAATGATCGAGTTCCTTTTAAAGTGCATTTGCTCAAGCACCCAGTTTAGAGGTGCAGAGACTGTGATAGATCACAGAGGCTCTGTGGTCGACCTCAGAGGTTCTGAGATCAGAAATTTCCTTTTTAGGAAAGATTTTCAAAGATTTGATCATTTCAAAGTTTTGATTGTGAAATTAGTACAAAGAGGGATCTTTCTGAGGGCATAGTGCTCGAGAAAGAGTTTTGACCCTTGGTTCGGATGGACTAACCTCACTCTGTAGTCTGTTGCGAAGAACAATCTTGCTCCTCCTTGAAAAGTCGCGATTGGTGATGGTTAGATCTGCTCCCCCTTCAACTATGCTTGGATCATATAAAGATAAAATTTGCACAAGACATAGATTTGCAAAAATAATGTAATATAAAGAAAGTTAAAGAGATTATTTACAAACAAGGAATGTGTTATATACAAATATGTGCAACAGAGGCTCTGTGCAGGGGTACAGAGGCTCTGTGGTCAACCCATGTTGAGCATACCAATCTTGCCAACTAGAAAAGTGAATCTTTTCTCATCCAATGCCTTTGTGAAAAGGTCGGCAAGTTGGTAGTCTGTGGGCAAAAAATACATCTCTATTGTGCCCTGCTCCACATGATGTTTCAGAAAGTGATACCTGATATCGATATGCTTGGTCTTAGAGTGTTGTACTGGATTGGCAGAGATCGCAATGGCACTTTTGGAGTCACAGAGGATGGGGATTTTTTCGATATCGAATCCATAGTCTCTAAGTTGGGTCCTCATCCACAGAACTTGGGAACAGCAACTTGCAGCAGCAACATATTCTGCTTCTGCCGTAGAGGTCGAGACACAGTTCTGTTTCTTGGAAGTCCAACTTACTAGTTTCCCTCCTAGGAATTGGCAACTCCCAGAGGTACTTTTCCTGTCGAGCTTGCATCCTCCGTAATCGGAATCTGTATAAGCCATGAGATCAAAGCCAGAGTTCTCCGGATACCAGAGGCCAAGATTCTTGGTCCCTTTTAGGTATCTGAAAATCCTCTTGACAGCATAAAGATGAGATTCTTTGGGGTTAGCTTGAAATCTTGCACAGAGACATGTGGCGAACATTATATCGGGTCTACTTGCGGTTAAATAGAGCAGAGACCCTATCATGCCTCTGTAGAGTTTACACTCCACAGGCTTGCCTTCTGGATCTGCATGAAGTTTGGATCCAGTGGACATAGGTGTCTTCATTGGTGAGGAGTCAGAGAGCTTGTATTTTTCAAGTATGTCAGAGACATATTTTGATTGGTTTATGAAAATGCCCTCTGTGGTTTGTTTGACTTGCAATCCTAAGAAGAATGTGAGTTCTCCCATCATGCTCATCTCAAACTCACTCTTCATCAATGATTCAAACTTTTTGCAGTATAAATCATTTGTAGACCCAAAAATAATGTCATCAACATAGATCTGTATAAGTAGAATCTCACCTTTTCTCTTCTTAAAGAATAAAGTAGTATCAGTTGTACCTCTTTCAAAACCATTTGCAAGGAGGAAGTTTGAAAGTCTGTCATACCAGGCTCTAGGAGCTTGTTTCAATCCATACAGAGCCTTGTCCAAGAAGTAGACATGATTTGGGTACTTGGAGTTCTCAAACACTGGTGGTTGTTGGACATATACTTCTTCTTGAATCTGTCCATTCAGAAAGGCCGACTTGACATCCATTTGATATACTTTGAAACCTCTGTGGGCTGCGAAGGCAAGAAAGATTCTTATTGCTTCAAGTCTTGCCACAGGGGCAAAGGTTTCTTCGTAGTCGATGCCTTCTTCTTGGCAATATCCCTTGGCCACCAGTCTTGCTTTGTTCCTACTCACCACACCATCCTCGTCATTTTTGTTCCTGAAGACCCATTTGGTTCCTATTGCGGTTTTGCCTTTCGGCAGAGGCACTAGGGTCCATACTTCGTTTCTTTCAAACTGCAGAAGCTCTTCTTGCATAGCTTCTACCCAGTTTGGATCTTTAAGTGCTTCAGATATCTTTTTGGGTTCGATGATACTTACAAAATTTGTATAGTAACAAAAGTTTGCAGTACTCGATCGAATTTGGACCTTGTCAGAAGCGTCACCGATGATTTGGCTCTGTGGGTGACTTTTGGTCCATTTTATCATGCGGGGTAGGTGATCATTGGAAACTTCTGTGGTAAGTTCAGGAGCACATTCGTTTTGATGTATATCATCTTCTGTTGAAAGAAATTGATCATTTGTACTTTCTACAGGACTTGGTTGTTCACCATGAGTGGAGGTAGAGAGTTCTGGAGAGCCTTTATCTGGTGTTGACCCTTCTGAGAGGTTTTGAAGATGACCATCATCTTGATTGAGCTTGGGGCCTTGAGTTGTATTGTCCTCAGAGTGCTCCCCCTCGATGGTTGCACCTGCAGCATTACTGGAGGAGGGAGAAGCATTACTAGGACCAGTTAGAGAAGTACCTGTTTGGTCCTCAGAGGGTTCGACTTCAGAGGCTCTGCGGTCACCTTCAGAAGGTTCATCATCATTGAACATCTCTTCAAACAGATGATGAAGATCATTTGTTCACGATGATCCACCAAAATCTTCATCCTGAAGTTTGAGTCCTGAGCTGATTTGCTCAGAAGTCATCTGAAAAGAATCATCAAATGAAACATTAATACTTTCGAGTATATGCTTGGATTTGAGTACATAGATTCTGTATGCCTTGGACTTTGATGAATAGCCAACAAATTTGGCTTCATCGGCTTTGGGACTGAATTTCCCTATCTGGTATCTGTCGTTTAGTATGAAACATCTGCAGCCAAAAACATGGAAGTACTTAATGTTTGGCTTCCTCTGGTGTAGTAAGTGATATGGTGTCTTTGCATGTCTCTTTACGATCAAGGATCGATTTTGGGTGAAGCATGCAGTGGAAATTGCTTCTGCCCAGAAAGAAATAGAGAGCCCTGAAGTAGTGAGCATAGTCCTTGCGGCTTCCACTAGTGTTCTGTTCTTTCGTTCAACAACACCATTTTGTTGTGGAGTCCTTGCAACAGAGAAGTTCTGTGAAATTCCTTCTGTCGACAGATAGGCTTCAATGGTTGAATTCTTAAACTCTGTCCCATTGTCACTTCGGATTCTCTGTACCCTGCAGTCATAAAGGACTTGTATTCTCTTGATAAGATTGATTAGTACTTCAGGAACATCTGATTTCTTTCGAACAAATTCAACCCAAGTATATCTAGAGAATTCATCTATGATTACAAGGATGTACTTCTTGCCACCAAGACTTTGCACAGATATAGGACCACAGAGGTCAACATGAAGCATCTGCAGAGGTCTGGTGCAAGATATGTCAGACTTGGTTTTATGAGCAGCCCTTTTGAGTTTGCCCATCTCACAAGCTGAGCATAGATGATCCTTGTCGAATCTAATACTTGGTAGACCACTTACTAGTTCTAGTTTCACAAGTTTGTTAAGTGTGTGAAAGTTTAGATGACAAAACCTGTTGTGCCAGAGCCAAGCTTCTTCATTCTTACTTGAGACTAAGCAGAGCTTTTCTTCTCTGTTAGTTGATTTAAAGTCCATGAGGTATAGATCACCTCGTCTTTTGGCTCGCAGAAGCTTTGTGGTTGTATCTTCCTTCAGCAGAGAGCAGTACTGTCTTTTGAACATCACATCGAGTCCGTTGTCACAGAGTTGACTTACACTCAGAAGGTTGTGCTTGAGGCCATCCACAGAGGCAACTTTGTTGACATCGATGTCTCCTTTGGCAATGATTCCATAGCCTTTTACTTGACCCTTTTTATTATCTCCAAAAGTTACAGATCCTCCTCCATGTTTTTCTTTGTTGGAGGAAAGCAACCCTCTGTCGCCAGTCATGTGTCTTGAGCACCCGGAGTCTAGGTACCAGATAGGCACATGCTGTTTCTTCTGTAGACAGATTAGAGAGTTTTAGGTACCCATTTCCAAATGGGTCCATTTTTGTTAGTAGACTTTGATGATGCCTTAACATCTTTGGTTTTGGGTTTATCCTCATTTGCAGAGGTACCAGTTTGTCTCTTCTCACCCTTGAATTTTGCATTCTTGGGCTTGGAGTAAGATATAAGATAGGAGGGCCTTGAGAAATGTTGATTCAAAGAATGCATGAGATCAAAGCATTTACAATAAGGAACATTTGAAGCAAATTTCTTGAAAATTTCATTAAATTTGTCAAAGGAGGGTACAGAGCAAATTTTACTACAACCGATTTTAGATTTGGGTTTCTTTTTACAGAAAGCTTTGTCTAATCTAGGTTGAGTTTTTTCAAAAACTCTTCTTGAGTGACTCTTTGGTTGTACTCTCCCTTGATCTTCTTTCCTAGCTTTCACTGCAACAGAAGCATCAAGTTTATCAACTTTAGGCCATTTATTCTTCTGTTGCCAAGTGAGTTTTTCTTGAAAAGGTTTTAATGGTCTTGGAGCTTTTGAATCATGAGGGATCTTGTTCCTTTTAGATCTTTCAAGCTCAAGAGAAGTCTTTGCTTGCAAGCACATGTCCAGGAAATCAGGACAGATAGATACACCTGTGGTTTTCCTTTTGGGAAGAACTGTTCTATTGAGAATGCCAGAGGTAAGTTTACTCTTCTCTGGACCACAGGGGAGTATCTCAAGTTCCACAGAACTTGTCTCATTTCCAACAGAGAACTCTGATTTTGACTCAGAGTCTGAATCAAGGAAGTCTCTATGAATGAAATCTTAACCTTCTGCAAGTGCCTTGCTTTGTCCATTGGTGTCCTCTGAAGTATTTAGAATTTTTGAAATACACAGAATGACCATAGGAACGTTAAGACAGTTTTGTAGATCTTGCTCAAAGATTTCTCTTACATCAGAGATAATATCAGGATGATTAAGAAAATGGTTTTCATAGGTCTTTCTCAAGTCATTTTCCAGAAATCTTTTAAAAAGTTTTTCTTCCACAGAGGCCGGAACAAACTCTGGAGCTTCATAGGACAATTCCTTTTCAGGAGTCATCATGCATACAAAAGCCATTTGAGTTTGTGTTTCTGGATGACCGAATCTGAAGATTCCTATCTGTTTTTGAGACAAATATTTCTTTGGAATAGAATTTCTCTTTGATGAGAGAGAAGAAGGTAGATTATTGTTTTCATACCATGTATCTATCATCAACAGAGGATTCCTCAGATGTGGTTCTTCGGATGTTTTTCGCCTTTTAAATGTGGATAGAAGGTTTGGAAGACTTGGATTTAATGATTTTCCAACGCAGAAGATATTTGCTAAAGATTTGTTTCTTTTATTTCCAGTATAGGGATCGATATCATCGAACCCTATACCTCTTCTGCCAATTTGGGTGTTGACCTTTTCAGTGACTTTTTGAGCATCCTGATACCTTTTGATTTTGAGATCTCTGTCGAACAGATCTCGATGAAGAGCTTCTCTTTCCTTTTGAAAGAAGTTTTTCAAAGAAATGGCATTTAGACGATCACTCTCACATTTCTTAAGCTCTTTGACTTTTTCTTTCAAAGTTCTGTCGAGATTTGTGATTTTGTCCTTGAAACCCCTTTTTGTTGAAATGTGTTCAGAGATGAGAGTTTTGTTTTGAATGTAGAGCTTATCCTTCTCCTCTGTGAGAAGTCTAGTTTCTCTTTCAAAGAAGGCAAGCTTTTTCTCAAGATCTGAGCATGTATGTTTGTAAGCTAGAAGATCATTTTGTATTTCAAGAAGCTTGCTTTCAAAGTCTGAGTTGCAAGAGTTAGAAGTAGATACCTCACTTTCGTTGTTAGAAGAGTGGACTTCTGCCATTCCAAAAAAGAGTGCGTTATTTTCTTCATCAGATGATTCATCGGTCACAAGGTTCTCTTGTTCTGCCATTAGGGATTTCTGAGTGTAGTACTCTGCTTTCTTTTTGTAGAAGGCAGCGTCCCTTGTGGGTTTCCCTGTGTTGGCAGAGGACCTGCACTCTGTTGCATAGTGGCCTGGTTTCCCGCATTTGAAGCATCCTTCAGTTTGCTTCGGGAATTTGTCACCAGCTCTGCCGTCTGACTTTTGTCCATCTCTCTCTTCTTGCCTAGGTTCTTCAGACCACTCCTCTCTTGGCCTCACCATATCCCCTGCTTCTGTCATCTCTTTTGGATTCAGAGAGTAAAACAGAGTATGGCATGAATCAGAAAGGGTATTGCAGTGATGATTTGTGAAGATGAGAATATGAATTGGTAAGAACAAATGATTAACCAACTAGCTTTGAATCTGTCTTTAAGAGAAGAACACACTTGTACCTACTACTATATCAAACAGGTTGATATACCTTCAGAAAAGCAGAGTGTGACTGTGAGTGGAGTTTGGAACGAAGAACAGACTCAAATTACTACCTTGAGTACTGGAAACAAGTATAGAACAGGATCCTTTGATATTGAAAATCAAAGTCTGCTCTGATACCAATTGTTGATCCCAGTTTAGATGTTCTTTAACTTGATTTAACCTTTTACTACACACAGATTATATAACTAGAGTGCGGAAGCGTTTAAGATGTGTAAAAGAGATTGAACATGCAAGGTGGTAAACACACAGGTAATTAATGAACAGGAAGTAAAGTATTACACGAAAGTTACTCAAAGAATTGTTTCATTAATTACCCAAGAACACCAAGAACACGCACTGGTATGTGCAAAAAGATGCTCAAGGAATATACAGACTTCTGTTTTTTTTTGTGTGTGCTATCTCTTTTTAGCTCTAAGGTGGTGCTCCTTAATATAGCAGAAGGATGCACCCCTTAGTACAAGACAAGAACTGACATTCCATAAACGGAATGCCACCTGTAAAGTAAACATCGTGGGACGCCCATTACTTTGATCTTGAGGATCTTCGTACAGCAGGTCTCACGTGTTCTGCACGGTCTTGTTTTGAACACTAAGAAAAGCTTCAACAGCTGATCTCCAGAGGTTGGCCTTCACAGAGGCTCTGTGAGTGATCATAGAGGCTCTGTAATCCAAGTATCATTCAGGTTCTATTTCTGGTAGATCTTCTGCGGGGTAACCTCCAAGCTTTGCACCTTCTGTGGTGTATTTGAGTGTTCAGCGGCAGGCTTCTGCGATTTCCATACTTAGCCTATTTTTCAATACTTCTATACAAAGTGAGTGGAGCTAACAAAATGAATACAAGAAACTTGGTTGAAAATATGACATTGTATGAAAAGATCATAATATGATTGATTTATCAAATAAGGCTTAGGTCAGCAAAAATTGAATATTGTCTATACGAATCAAAATATAGACATTCTTGAAAGAACGTTTTGAAATGAAATTACGCTAAAAAAATATTTGAATTTCAAATGGGGTGTCTTACCATCGAAAATTTGTTTCAATTTAGAGACATGGTAAAAACAATTTCAACAAAAAGTTAAACCGGTGTGTGTGTGAATACTTGAAAGTGTATGGAAAAGATAATACACAAGTATTAATCTTTGGAAACACACGGTTTATAGGCATTTAAGCACAAATAAAATGAAAACATTTAAAATCACACTTCTAAAATTCATGAAATCATTTTAAAACAAGAAGTGGTGTGAACATTTAAGAACATGTTTTCATATCTGAAAGTTGTCTTTCTTTCAGATACCTATGAGATTAAAATTAGAAATTAACCTGTTAGCTCAATCTTAATTCTCATCAAGTCAGCTCTAAGTCATAAAAGATATGATCGTTTAAGCTCACTCTTATTTCTGCAAAAGTCACAAAGTCGTCAAAGCACAAAGCTTTATTCACAAAAACTTTATTGAAATGTAAATGATATAAAGCAGTAAAACTTTGAATGTACGAGTTCTGATATGAAGTAACCATAAATCATATTCCTTACTCCTCATTCATATTCCCCCTGCATGTATGCATCATAAAATTTATCTATGACAAACATATGCAGAAATATGAACTCCCCCTATTGATTGTGGATCAACTTTTCAGCTTCTCTCACCCCCCCTGAGATCATGAACATACCTTAAAGTGCAGATATCTTTCAGGTTAAAAATAAAGAAATGAAGAAAAACACAATAATGAAAACTTTAATAGGTAATCACAAATTATGTCTTGAGATTTTGCATACCAAGTTTTGAGACAAGAAAATTAAATCTCTTTTCGTCGAGAAGCTTGGTAAACAAATCAGCAAGCTGATAATCAGTGTTTACAAAATAAAGTTCTATTGTACCTTTTTTAACATTGTCTTTGATAAAATGATATCGTACGTCTATGTGTTTTGTCTTATGCTGTAAAGGATTTGATGATATGGCAATGGCGCTTTTAGAGTCACAGTAAATCGGGATTTTGTTGAATTTGAAGCCATAACCTTGCAGTTGTGTTCTCATCCACAAGACTTGAGAGCAGCAGCTTGCAGCAACAACATATTATGCCTCAGCCGTAGATGTGGAAACACATAATTGTTTCTTTGAGGCCCAACTGAAGAGTTTATCTCCAAGAAACTGTATATGACCCGATGTGCTCTTCCTGTCTAGCATACGGCCAGAATGATCTGCATCTGAGTAAGCTGTCAGTTCAAAACTACCTTTAGGATACCACAAACCAAGATTTGTAGTCCCCTTCAGATATCTAAATATGCGCTTAACTGTAGACATATGGGATTCTTTAGGATTAGCTTGATATCTTGCTCATAAACATGTAGAAAACATAATATCTGGCCTACTTGAAGTTAAATACATCAAAGAACCAATCATTCCTCTATAGATTCTAACATCAACAGATTTTCCCGAAGGATCCATGCCGATCTTAGTTCCCGGTGCCATCGGGGTTCCAATTGGTTTACAAGTTTCCATTTTGAATTTCCGAAGAATATCAAAAATGTACTTAGCTTGATTTATAAAAATCCCCGTTGAAAATTGCTTGACTTGTAATCTAAGAAAGAAATTCATCTCTACCATCCTACTCATCTCAAATCTTGACACCATGAGGTTTGAAAAATTCTTACAATATTTAGGATTTGTTGAGCCAAATATTATATCATCCACATATATTTGAATTAAAATAGTATCAGCTTTTCCTTTTTAATGAACAAAGTAGTATCGATTTTACCTTTTGTGAAGCCCGACTTGGCTAAAAACTTTCATAATCCGTCATACCAGGCTCGAGGCACTTATTTAAGACCATAAAGTGCTTTATCTAAGATGTAGACATGATCTGGTTTATCTGGATTCACAAAGCCTTCAGGTTGTGAGACATAGATTTCCTCCTTAAGAATTCCGTTTAGAAAGGCAGTCTTCACGTCCATCTAGTAGACAATGAAGTTTTTATGAGCAACATACGCAAGAAACATTCTGATTGCTTCAATGCGTGCCACTGGAGCGTAAGTCTCGTCATAATAAATGCCTTCCTCTTGCCGGTAGCCTTTTGCAACTAGTCGTGCTTTGTTTCGAATGATGATACCATCTTTGTCTTTCTTGTTTTTGAATACCTATTTCGTACCAATGATAGATTTACCTTCAGGTTTTGGTACTAGTCTCCAGACTTTCAAAGGTTCGAACTGGTTCAGCTCTTCTTGCATTGCTGTTACCCAATCTGAGTCAACTAGAGCTTCTGATACGCGAGTGGGCTCTAACTTACTCAAGAATGAATCATGCATACACATATTCAAAGTGGCAGACCTAGTTTGCACCGGTAAAGTTGGATCTCCAATGATTTGGCTTATCGGGGAGCTCTTTGGTCCATTTATGTTCGTGAGGGAGTGGATTCGATGTAGATTGATCATGGTTATCATCTAGATATCCACTGTCAGCTTCATCATTTTGCTCTGGAATTGACAGGGGTACAGTTGAAGTGTCTTATGCAGAAGTTTCAGTTGGAACAACATTGTCTGTTCGTTGATTTATCGTGATGGTACAACCAACTGATTCAGTAACTTCTGTCTCCTCGTTAACATTTACAGCTTCAACCGTTGGAGTAGGTGTTTGAACTGGAATCTCTTGCTGAATCGGGGAATTAGATTCAGTAGATAACTCTGAAATGGTTGGATGATCATGCGTTAAATCGTCCATCCTGTCAACCACAACAGGTTTAGTCACTTTAGATCCAACAAATTCATCGTAAAACAGTTCAAATAACAAATCTAAATAAGATAAATGAGAATTTGATGATGACGCTTCATCTGATTTAGTAACAGTAGGTATAGGTTCTGGACTGATCTGGCCAGAAACTAATACACCAGTATGTACTGGTTCTGAACTGATTTGTTCAGAAGCCACATCCTCGTCAAATGTTACGTTAACGCTCTCAATTACTGTCTTTGACTTCTTCAGATAAATTCTGTATGCAGTAGATGTCTGGGAGTAACCAATGAAGATTCCCTCTTCAGCCTTCGGTTCAAATTTATTCAAGCTCTCTCTATCATTTAGCACGAAACACCTGCAACCAAAAAAATGAAAATGCTTAATGTTAGGTATACGATTATTAATTAATGCATAAGGAGTGTTTCCAAACCGTCTGTGAATAATAGAGAGATTTTGCGTATAATTTGCAGTTGAGACAACTTCTGCCCACAGAAACATAGGTAGATCCGACTGGCTGAGCATAGTGCGAGCGGCCTCGACTAGTGTTCGGTTGCGTCTTTCTACTACTCCATTCTGTTCTGGTGTCCTAGCAGCAGAATATTGGTGAGTTATCCCGACCAATTCGAGATACTCTTCTACAGTCTTGTTTTTAAATTCTGTGCCGTTATCCGTCCTAAGAAGCTTAACTTTCTTCTGCAAGTTCACTTGGGTAGTCTTCAAAAAGTTGATGAGTACTTCGGGCGTCTCATCTTTTGTCCTTAGAAACTTTACCCATGTGTAACGCGAATAATCGTCCACTATTACTAACACATATTTCTTCCCTCCCATGCTTTGCGTTCTCATCGGACCACAGAGATCCATGTGAAGCAATTCTAATGGAAAGCTTGTACTCGGTTCGGGTTTCGACTTATGTACGGTCCTCTTCATTTTACCCTTTTCACAAGCTGCACACAGATGTTCTTTGACAAATTTTAGCTCAAAAAAGTCCTTTTACCAATTTTCCCGTTGCCAGTTTTTTGATGTAGGGAAAATTCAGGTGAGAAAGCCTTCGGTGCCATAACCAGCTTTGTTGCAGCGAGGCTTTTGATAGTAGACAAACCTCATTGTCAGTCTGGACTTTTGACAAGTTTATCGTGTAGAGATTAGACTATCGAGTGCCAACTAAGAGTTCCTTACCATCTTCAGTACATACAGAACAACTCTTAGCCTTGAAATTTACCTCTAAACCTTTATCACAGAACTGGCTAATGCTGAACAGGTTATGCCCTAATCCTTCAACATAGCTCACCTTCGTAATCGTCACATTTTCATGAAGCACATCACCATATCCCAGAATTGGTGAAAACTGGTCGTTGCCGAATCTAACTGTCCCACAATATTTCTCTGTATAATTAGATAAAATATCTTTCTGCTCGGTCATATGCTTGGAACACCCGCTATCCAAGTACCACATATGACGGGTCTGCACATGAGAAATCAAGGAACAATAGATTTAGGTACCCATTTAAATCTGGGTCCTACAGTGTTAGCACAAGATTTTGGCATCCATTTATATATGGACCCTTTGACCTTTTGAAAAACATTTGAATCAACAGAATGATAAGAATATACATGATATGTGCCAAACCAAACATCAGAATATTTACGAGAAGCATAATCATTTCTTTTATAATTAGAAGACTTTCTAGCAGACGAAGATAATTGGAACAATTGCTTTATTGAATATCTCTTGTACGAAGATACAAGTTTTGGTTTTGAAAAAGCAATATTCTCAACTACATCTGTTTTACTAGTCAATCCTCTATTACAATTCAAATCCGAACATGATTTAGCATTCTCATCAATCTTTTGTTTCGGTTGCCATTCTGATTTCACTCCATTCCATTTCTTTTTCACATCTGAAACAGTTGAAACTTTAGAATTAGTACTGTGAGTTTTGAAAGATTGCCTTTTCTTTGGCTTACCAATGGTGTTCTGTCACAGAAACCGTTTTATCAACTTTCATTGAAGTTTCACCTTTTTCATACACACTAGGTAATCCAAAAGAGTTTATTATGAATGAAGAATGATTAGGAAGTTTAGCATTAAAGTCAAATTCACCATCACAATCATCTAACTCACCTTCAGAGTTTAAAAAAATCAAACTCTCCATCAAGTAAATAAGACATATCATCAGATTTTGAAGCTTTTGAAGATTTAGAAAAATCATAATTTTTAAACACAGTGAAGAACACAGTTTGTTCTACATTCATCAAAAATCTTTCTTCTGCCAGAGTATTCTCGAGTTCAGAAATTTTACTTTCCAACACGAGAGGAGGTACGTAAAGCTTACCTTTGATATGCTTAGCCTCCAACTCTTTTGAAGAATAACTCTCAAAATAGTCATTTGAAAGAAATTTCGATTTATCAGAACTATAACTGTTATTCAACCTCTCATAACGAAATGGAAGTTTCATTTTAGTTGTGTTCTTCTGTTTCTTCTTTTCTATAGCTTCATCCTCTTCAGATAATTTGGTCCACTTAACTTTAAGTTCAGGGTATTGAGGTGCCAGTTTTAAAAATCCAAAATCATAAAGCGCAGACACTTTTGAAATACCCTTTTTGAGGTAGTGTGGGTTTTCGTAACCATGTCCCCAACATTCACTACTCTCTTTAGGTTTGTTCAGATGAATAGTGTGTTCAGTTTGACCTAAGCTGTAAAGGTTTTCCTGCAAAACATTCACCTTGTCAGTTAAATATTTATTATCTTTTGAAATTGATGAACACTTTTTAGAAATCTCTTTTGATTCAAATTAGCACAGTTTATACTTTGATATAGTTTCAGCTAATTCATTGTGAAGTATCATGTTCTCTTTCCCGCTGGTATCATTATTTTTATGTAAAGCTTCAATTAATACGTTCTTCTCAGCAAGATCCTTGCTAAGTTTCTGTATTAACTGATTGTTTTCTTTTATGATACCTTTTTCGCGTTCATGTTTAGACGTTACTTCCTGGAGTTTAATCATCATAGCTTGCATAGCATTCATAAAATCAGATTTAGACATATCACATACCTCTTCATTGTCTTCTTCATCAGACTCAACTTCAACTTCCATCTCTGTCTGGCCCATAAAGCATAGAAGAGCTTTCTCTTCTTTCTCTTCTTCCTCATCTGAATGGTCGAGGCAAAACTCATCCTCCGCCATTAATGCCTTGCCAGCCTCCTGTTGCTTGGCTAAAAACATCGTGTTCTTGTAATACTCGGAGTTTCAGACTTTGGGCTTTCGGCAGTCCTTAGCAAAATGTTCGAGTTTGCCACAGTTGTAGCATTTTGTCGGTTCTGGTTGTTTCTTCTCTTCAGCTCTATACTGTTTCTCATTAGATCTTTTATCCTCTATTCTTTTTCCTTCGATCCTCTACTTGTGTTCATAGTTTCGTGAGCCTGACGAATACCTCTGACTGTTTGAACCAGACTTTTTATAGAAATTTTTCTGAAAAGCTTTAGTGAGCATGAGCATTGCCTGCTTCAAATTCTCACAATCATCAGAATCAGAGTTTTCATCACTTTTAGCCTCTTCGGACTCATAAACTATCACTTTCTTCTTTTTCTTTAAACTTACAGACTTTTTCTTCACCACCAAGGCAATAGGATCAACAACTGCCTTCTCAGTCTTATTCTTTTCCTCTTTAATCTCATCAACCTCTTCTTCATTATGCCTGAGAGTTTCATAGACCTCATGAAGTGGAATTTCATTCAGATCTTTCATCTGCTTCATTTGTCTAGTGAATCTTTTCCACTCTAGCTGAAGTATGCTGAGGAACTTAACATTAAGCTCAATCTGTGACTTCTTTACTTCGTTCTTGCTAAGCTCGTTCAGTAAAGTCACAAATCTTTCATAAGTTGCATCAAGAGATTCTCCCTCTTTGGCTTTGAACTCTTCATAATTGTTAAGGCAGTTGGAGACTTTAAGCTGATTTCCAATCTTTGACCCTAGCATCATTTTTTTCCAATTGATCCCACATTTGCTTGCCCGTAGCGTTGTAGCTATCAATCTTGACATATATCTCATTGGGTATGCCTTGGAGAATTAATAATCTTTCTAGTCTATCAGCCTTATGTCTTCTTCTTTGCTCATCTGAGTACTCCTCCAGAGGTAGAGGATACTCTCTCTGTTCATCTTCTCCATTCTCTCCTGCAACATTGAGTGTTTTTGTTGGAGGTTTCATGATTCCTTCTTTCAGAGATAATTGGATGTAATCTCCTAATTCATTTCGGTCAATGAAATCTAAGAAGCGATCTTTCCACTGCTCATACTCTCCCTTGAAGAGTACTGGTGGCTTTACATCGGTTCCTATCGCGAGAGCTTCCCTTGATGACATCCTGTTTCGAAAATTTTATAATAATAACTTGACAAACTGATCTTTAGTCCAAAAGAAATCAAGTAAATCAGAAAAACTTAGACAGAAAATTAGAAATGAAATTTCCAAAATTCTTCATGTATAGAATTCGCAGCCTACACTGAAGTACAAGGAATTTGCAACTCACAAAATTCGCACACAAGTGAATGAAACAAAATTCGTATACAAAAATATACCAACTTCAGAATTCGTAACACAAGAATTCGTAAGCTTCTCAAAATTCGCAAGCTGCTCAGAATTCGCAAGCAAGTTTAAAAAACAGAATTCGCATGATAGAGACATACGAATTCAACACTTAGAAAATTTTAAACACTTTTCATAAGAACAATAAGAATTCATAAACTACTCTTCTACGAAATCCAAGGAATTCGTAGAACAGTCTTATGCGAATTCTAATATCTGCGAATCCTTTCCTTAAGAAAATTTTCACATTGATCTACGAATTCTAAACAATTCGTAAAAAAGAGTATTGGGAATTCTTAAGAATTCTCCACACACTGAGATGTGAAATCTGTGCAATTTGCAAGAGACACACTTGCGAATTCTACCCTTGTGATTTTCAGAAACAACAATTATGCTAATTCTAATATAAAGCCTGCGAAATCTTCAAGATTTCTGCGAATTCTATCAAATATGCGAGTTCTTCAGGCTTTTTGCGAGTTATTGAGCATGTCTGCGAGTTCTTGGGATATTGAATGAAAAATGTCTCTGATCCACTCAAAAACCTATCAATACTTCGAATTTCGATTCGAAACTTTGACAATTCAATCTTCTATCTTTCTAGAAAAAAATCTAACAATGAATTTCAAAGAAATTCACACAAACATACACATTGGATCAAATACAGTGCGATTGAGACTCGTGAACTCAAAACTCAAAAAATTCAACAATTCCTGAAAATTATAGTGCTAAACTCAAATTAACCCATACAGACTCAATCTAATATGCATTTCGAACATACTGAATCAATTACAACTCAAAATTACACATAAAATCTCAAAATCGAATCTGGACTCAATGGAACAGTGTCGAAAAACTAATTTTCTTGATTTCTTGATTGGATCTGCTCTGATACCAATTATTATTCCCAGATTTATCAAATTCTTACTGATTAACAATCACAGAAACAAGATTTATTAATCTACCTGTTTCAATTCAACTTCAAGAATCGATTACAAATGATTCAGTGATCACTTTCTCTTTCTACAACCTTCTCTCACTAACTCTCTGCGAATCTAGTTACAAGTGTTCTCACACCACAACTACTAACCACCTATCTATTAAAACAAAAACTAACATACACGCTTACAAGCACATTACAAAACAAATTACAAAGACCTTTGACTTTATTACACTTGACTTTGACTTTGCTTGAGAGTTGACTTTTGAGCTTTGACTTGGCTTGACTTTGATATTCAATCTTCTATGATCTTGCATCCAACATATTTATGCACTAACATATACTCTTGATAAGCCTTGAAGGAAATCATCGGAGTTCGAGCAGGGACGATGGAACAGCGCCAGATCAATCCACGTATCAAGCGCAATTCATGGGTAAGTAAAGTGATCAAGGGTCGATCCCTTCTCACCTTAACTCCTCTCACATGATCCTTCATCTTGTAGAGTGTCCTTTTTGTTTAAATATAATTTTTGGATTTTTATTTGTAACGAGAAATTAAATTGATTTTTTAAGTTTTGCTTTAAAATAAAATTTTACATCCCGTTGAATTGCACATATACACAGCTAGTATTAATTCAAATATGAAACTTTAAGAAGTTATATATGTGAATCATTAACATAAAATCTTGAATCCTAAGTAATATGATTTGATTCACAATATTTAATCCATAAAAGTTTTCTTTTATGACTTTACCCAAAATTATTTTATAATATAGTATGCTAATATTGATATTCGTTGACAAATAGTTAAATACATACTTTATAATAATCCGGTAAAAAAATTGGTACAAACTAAAAACAAATACTATGTTTATTTATTTAAATATAATTTGTTTTACTAAAATGTTAATTAAACTTTAAATATTTTAACTTTGAAGATAAAACGACATAGATATAGATAAAAGTATTGGTAAATTTTCACCAAAACATATGATTCACTTGATTAAAAACTAAAGAAAATATAGTCCTGACCCTGACCCTGAAAACAGGGAGGATGGAAGCGTGCATAATGGACTGAGTTTCTAGAAACCACGTTACGTAGTTGGCAATGCATAGACACTTTTTATGAACTCCCCACCTACAAATATCAACCCCTTCCCCTCCTTTTTCTTTCATTCATTCGATTCCCCTAAATCCATTCCATTGATCAATTCTTGCTTACCCACTTAGGGTGCGTTTTCTTTGCAGAATGAAATTTCATGGACTTGGAATTCATTGAAGGAATTTGATTTTGAAGGAATTGGAATGTAATTTGATGAAATTCGAACACGTGTTTAGTTAGTAGGAATTGGATGGAATTCAATTCTTTCACTTAAGCCAAGGAATGATGAATTCATTAATTTGTGAAATTCAATGGAATTCAAATTCCATCGTTTTCATTATTAGAACCAAAAATAGGATTTGAAATTTAGTCAAAAGAATTATATCCATTCTAATTTCTTCCAATTCCTTCAAAATTCATGAACCAAACATCCCCTTAGGGCGCGTTTGGTTTGTGGGATTGGAATGGATTTGGAGGAATTTAGATTTCAAATCCATTCCAATCCTGCGTTTGGTTTGCAGCAAAGAATTTTGTTGACCGGATTTCAAATCCATTGACCATTTTAAAATCCCTCAGATGATGGATTTGGAAATCCTTGGCTTTGGGTCTGGATTTGAAATCCAAAGTCGATGGATTCTAAAGCGTGATCCAGACCAATATTTTAAAAACCGGTTTTTTGATGGACCCGGTGTGGTAACCGGGTCACGGTTCAACCGATTCAACCCGGTTTCAAGAATTTATTTGTAATTTTCATTTTCATGCATATATATATATATATATATATATATAACCAAAATTTTGATGTTCACAAGTTAAAACATTAAAAAAACACATAACAAGAAGTTTTACATCAATCCAAAAAGATTAAATAAACACACAAGCATAAGTTTTTCATCAATTCAAATACATTCAAACGAAATATAACGATCAAACTTAATCATGGATCTTGAGACATTGGAGTGTTGGTTTTTAACGCTAATACGTATTGCCTATTGGACTATTCGTTTTTAACTTTTGTTACCGGGTTAACCGGCTCGATACCGGTTCGTTATGACCGGTTCAACCGGTTTTTTAATATAACCGACCGGTTCAATCTGCGTTGTAAAATGGCATAAACCCGGTGTCTTCACCGGTTCCCGGTTCGACCAGCCGGGTCGACCCGGTTTTTAAAACATTGATCCAGACGTCAAATTGTATCGATCCAAATGCGATGTTTACCAATAAAAATAAATTCTTTATAAAACAAAAAAATAATTAAAAAAAAACTCAATCCAAATCTAAATCCTATAAACCAAACAAGACTTATAAAGGAATGGATTTAAAATCCATTCCAAATCCTACAAACCAAACACATGAAGGGATTTCAAATCCCCTCAAATCTAAATCCCTCCAAATCCAAATCCCTTTTTAAAATCCAATCCATTCCATTCCAATCCCGCAAACCAAACGCGCCCTTAGGGTGCGTTTGGTTCACATAATGGAATCTGATGGAATTGGAATCCGTCGAATAAATTTGACTTTGAAGGAATTATAATAGAATTTGACCACGGGTTTGGTTGATAGGAATTCAATTCCTTCACTTAAGTCAAGAAATGATGAATTCCTTAAATTGTGGAATTCAATGGAATTTGGAGGATTCCATCGCTTTCATTTCATGAACCAAACATGGGTTTGGAATTGACCATTCCAATTCCTTCAAATTCCTTTCAATTCCATGAACCAAACAACCCTCTATCTTTGAGATTTCATCAACAATATGCCTTCAAATATTCAAATCTTCTTGATGATTACTCTCCATCCAGATAAAAAGTAATATCTCTTTTACCAAATTACACATTTAATCAAATAAGAGTGAAGATGTATTAGAAACCAAATAAATGGCTTCGAAAAGGTTAATTTTTTCATCAAAAACCAAATTCTTGTGGGTTAGTTCAATTGATAATAAGACTTAGACCTATAAAGATCATTCTCAGAGGTCATGGTCCGAATCTTGCAAGGTTACTGAGAATTTTTCTAGCCGTTCTGTAGGAACCTTGGGATTAATCGAGGTACGAATAAACTGACCCGAACATGTGACTTTTACTTCATACTTCACTACTAAAAATAACAGAAATATCAACGGCCGTTTCCGGAAAATTTTCCGTCGGAAATATTACCGACAGATTTCCGACGATTGAACAAAAGTAAAAAAAAAGTCAACATCCGCATTATTTCGTCAAATATCAGCCACAAATCTGGAATCGGAAATCTGGCGGATAATCCGTTGGTATTTATTTATTAAAACTTTTAATGATTAAAGGGGTGTTTGGGATTGCTTGTTTAAAACAACTTATGCTTATTTGTAAAATTGCTTATTAACTTATGCTTATTTGTAAAGTGCTTATTAACTTATAAAAAAAAGAAACAAATATGTAATTTTGTTAAATAAGTTAATAAGGAGTTTCAAATAAGTCAGTTGGCAATGACTTATCAAAAACTGCTTATTAGCGGGGTGGAAAAGTCATAAGGAGTTTCCAATCCAAACACTCAAAACAACTTATTTGTTGTTTGAAAACGCAATAAGTTAATAAGCATTTTTAATAAGCAATCCCAAACACCCCCTAAATAAAAATTATATTTTGCTAAAAGCCTAGATAAATTCTCAACCACCATTCAATCAACAGTTGAACGAGTTTGGCAGAAAAATTTCTAAAAAATACTTTCCTCCGACTAGGAATGTGAAGTTTAGAAATGAGATTTTGATGTTTCAGCAAAAGGATGATGAAGCGGTCTCGAATACATGAGAGAGATTCAAAGACTTAATTAGAAAATATCCTCATCATGGAATCCCTCATTGCATCCAATTAGAAGAAACATTTTATAATTGTTTTTCTAATTCTGCTAAACTTATTCTTGATGCTACGGCCGGCGGCGTTTTTGAAAGTTCAAGAATCACTAAATCTGTAGAGAGAGAAAGTATACGCTCCAAATGTAAACTGATATTCAAAGTAAGGTTCCAAAATTACAAACTCAAAGCACCTAAGGGACTTAAATACCCCAGGTCTTAACCAATACATATAAGCACTCTAAGAACAGTAAAGACAACTGAGAATAAATACAATGATCACTACAAAATTAGTCTTAACAATCTCCCCCTTAGTAATCATTGGCGCATTGGTCTTCAAAAATCAAACTTCTAAACCAACAATGACCATTTAAGCGACTTTGGTGAATCATTGACGCTCTTCTCTTTGACGGAGTCTATTCAGTCCAATTAACACTTCCAAACGTCGCAGAGTGGAGCGGAAACTCAATCTCTCTTGAATAGAATCCAAAGTCTTCTTGAGGAGACGAATTTCATCATTATCAACCAGAAATGCATTACTTCTTGTTTCCAAAAATCTTCTTTTAGCCTCTTTCAGATGTTGCTCCAACTGAAGCTTGATCACCTTTAAGGTTCCATCAGAGTAATGAGCAATTTCTTCAAATCTAAAAAAGTATTTTTCATTTGAGCCATTTTAGTAGACAACTCCATAAGGATCTTGAACAATGGTGAGTAAAGGATAAGACTCTAAGTTTGGCAAGCTTCGATTGGGCCTTTGAAGATTTACAACTGGCTGAAAGCTTTCAACGACTATCTGGAAATCAAAAACTCTGAAGAATCGGATTTGCCGTCGAATGAATATTTTTATAACGAACAATGCCTGAGAAACATCCAGATTTCTATGATAGAGATTCCTGAAATGATCATATAAGAACTCAATATCATCAATGGAAAGATCAGTAAAATCTGCCTCTGAGAAGATATACCGCCTGCAATATCTTCTTTCAACTTCAAAGTTAGGATACCAAATATTCACAAACTTGTTGATCGTGACACTGATGACTCGAACAATCAAGTGTGGAGAAGAAACAGTATTATTCCTTTTGCGCTGGCACTTAATGAACATTAAGTATTCATACTGATAGGCATCTGACTCTTTCTCAACTCCAAGAATTGCATAAATGTTGATCGGTCTTCTTCTAGAAACAAAGATGTTTCTCTGAGTATCTTCTAGAAAAGCTGATCTTTGCCTGGAAGCCAAATATCTACGTTGCAAACTTCTTTGTCTCTGTTGTCTGGTCAAAGCTGGTCCTTCTTCCAGGATAGTCGGTGGAATCACGGGTTCAGAGAGAGGAACATCAGCTTGTGCTCTAGACGACTGACCAACTTCAAATGAGCTTGAAGGAACGGTGGTAGTCGGAGCTGAACTAACAACAGGAGTAGAAGTAGCTGCAGTTTCATGTACTTGAGTTGCTTCAGTAACTGTAGATGATTCAGGAACCTCATCATGAGTAGGAAGATCACTGTACAACATGTCGGCAATTTCTTCGTCTTTTGCATCCAAAAACACAGAATCATCTTCTGTATCAGAAATGATGATTAAGTCATCACACTCCTCTTCTTTGACTTGGAAAATTTTCTCAAATCTGACATCTTCATCATCGTATGAATTTATTTCTATGAAATTAGCAAAGAATGATCTCATATCATTAGCTGCCTCTGAATCTTCAATCTCTTGAGCCCTTGCTGAAACATCTGGATCCACATACACAATAATCTGCATATTATTTTCAATATTGTGCTCAGAAATGTTCAATACATTAGGCATAGAAGACAAGTCAGCATTTTCTATCATAACATTCACAAGATCTTGAATGCTACAGTCTTGAACGTTATCCGTACTCTTCTCTTTATCAACTGCATCTTCTTGTGACTGATCCTCTCTAGCAGACAAACCCTCCACCCGCTGTCTCTTACTCATCTCCCCTCATGACCATGAGGATCGGGATCATCCTGGTCATGTCGGCATTTAAGAGACGTACCTGCCTCAGTCCTGCAACTCTGTTCATGAATATTAAACCTGTTAGATAGTTCAGAAAAGGCTTGAATCATGAAAGATTTAAGATCAGCAAAGCTAGTTTGAACTTCAGATCTGAAAGCATGAAACTCGTCAGATGAAGCAGTAATTCTTTCAGAATCAGCTGAAGGAACTGGAGGCGGTGAAGGCTAGAAATTCCTTAGAAGAGAGATCAAATCTTGATCTTGATGTTCAGGCGGTGACATCGAAAGAAGGCGAGCATAGAGTAAGTCTGTCAACTCGGTAATTGGAAGATCATGAAGAGAAGATCGTGAAGATGAACTAGTAGGAGCTGATGTAGAAATGCCCGCAGATCGTGTAAACAAAGAAGGAATCGGAAGAGATACAATCGGTGGAGCAGTAGTTGAGACGGGTGCAAAAGATGGTTCTCTAATCACAACCCTAGATGGGCGTCTGAACGAAATTACTTCAGGAATAGAGGATATATCAATTTCCGGCATTTTTCCCTTGAAGAAAGCAACAATTTCTGAATTTCTGCTTGCTTGTGCTCTTCAAACTGCTCACTCATCTATTGAATTAACTCATTCAAAGTAGAAAATTTAGCCGTTGTATCTCGTACCTCGACTGAAGAAGTCTCGACACTAGAAGTAAGAGAAACTGATGTATCTTGAACCTGATGAGAAGTTGAAGCATTGACAAATGCTAAGTCAAGTTCATCAACATGTATATTGGCAACTGCAGTGTTAATTGGAACAGACTCTTCTTCAGACTCAACCTCTTCTTGAACAACCATTTCTGGTTCCCTAAGTTTTCTTTCATAAACCTGAAGACTCGGTTGATCAGCATCATCACCATCAGAATCATCATCATCATCTCCATTTTCATCTTTATCAGCAATAACATCATTATTAACAGCAGTATCAACATTATCATCATCATCATCTTCAATTTCAATAGCAGCAGCAGTACTAGCTTTAGGATCAAGATCAGCAAGAACATCATCAATTTGTTGAGTTGCAACTGCTTCTTGTTCTACAGATACTTCAACTTGTTGCTCAACAGTTTCTACTTCATGTTCTGAAGATTCTTCAACCTCTATATTTGCAACAACATCTTCCACTTCAACATTTTGAACATCAGCAGCGTGTGTGTCATGAGATGGCTCATTTTGTGCAGCCTCCAGAAATTCATTCTCCATGCAGTATTCAACAATGCTATCATCAGTTATATCGGCGTAGTTCGCAATCAAAGCATATGGAATGGTCATGGAGAAGTTGAACGTCTGCTTCTGTTTCTGAATGTAAAGCATTTCCGTGTCCGGAACCTGCAGCCAAGATAATCTGCGTGGAATAGCTGAATTGCTTCTGAGCACGCTTCGAATGATCAACTTCAAGAATCTGATGAAAGGAATGAACTTGCGCTTCTTGTTTGTAAGCTTATCTTGCACCCTATCCGAGAGCTCGGTCCAGAAAATGTAAGTGTAGTCGACATGCAAGTCATAGATGACTGCATGAAACAATCGGAGATACAGAAGACTAGCACTGTTCGTTCCAGAATGTTTTGCTGTAAGGCACCTGATGATGACAGAGAAGAGAGCATACCAAACTGGAGGAAGATGTGATTTGACAAAATCACTAACTCTGTTCAATGTACCAGTATAGCCAAGATTACGAATTCCTTCAAAAACTTCCTCTTCAGACGGAAAGTTGTCATATGTAGTTCGACCTGGTTTGGAGTTAGGTTCAGGAAGCTCCAGTATCAGTCGTAGACGCTTGTATGAAAGAAAGGAATGATACTGATCAATTTGTAGATCAAAGCGGTGCGGGCGTGCAAGCTCATTCTTGGTAATTGTATGCCAGGCTTGCTGAATGTATACCTCTGGAACTTCAGCACATGATGTAAGAGCCTGTGCAAGTGGATGTCCTCTAAGAATCGCTCGAATCACCGGATGTATCTTAATTTTGTCAAAATCTACAAAATAGTTGTTCAACTTGTATGGCAGAATATATAACATGATTGGGAAGACATCGTTCGGTGTTCGGCGTGATGCAGACAGATTTGCCCGTACTGAAGGAACAAACGGTATCGGCGTCTCATGTGAAGCTTGATCAGATGGATCATCGAGAATGTCATTCTCGTCTTGGATCATGGGATCAGTATGGGTATGAGAAGAGATTGAATAGACCTGGAAAACAAAAACGAAGAAAAATTAAACAAAGTAATAAAACTGAAAAATTGAAATTTTTTCTAAGTTTGGTTTGCGCAACATGTTAGAAATGCAAAGAGAGGTTTGTGCAATGAACGTGATACGCAAAGGACAGTTTGCGGAACAGGCATGATACGTAAAATGAAGTTTGCGTATTCAGTTCATTACGCAAACTAAGGTTTGCGTGATGAACTTGTTATGAAAACAAGACCTAAAAAAATTTCAACACAAAACACAAAGTTTGCGGGACACGAAGGTTATGCAAAGTAGACTTTGCGTGACCAACAGGTTACGCAAAGTAGACTTTGCGTATCCTAAGTGTTACGCAAACTAAACAAAACAACAAACAAGCACAAGACAAGGTTTGCGTATCAAAGAGATTACGCAAAGTAGACTTTGCGTGACCAACAGGTTACGCAAAGTAGACTTTGCATGTCCTTAAAGATACACAACCTAAACTTAAACAAACAACACGAAAACATCGAGGTTTGCGTGTCAAGTAAGATACGCAAAGTATACTTTGCGTGACCAACGGGATACGCAAACTGGACTTTGCGTGTCCTGTTGGTTGCGCAAAGTTAACTTTGCGTAAACCCTACTTCATCCGAAAACCCTAGTTTTTGTGATACCAGAAACGAAAACCACAAAAAACAAGAAAATTAAAGTAAAAAAACACGAAATCAAAGTGAAAGAAAACATACCTGATGTTCGAAAAACAGTTCTAAACGAAACCCAAGACTCGATTTTATCAGAAACAACAAAATCACAATCTGAAAATATGAAAAGTTCGAAGATATGCGAAAAATCAGATTATGAACATTTCAAAATCGAGAAAGAAGACTATAAACAACTAACTCATAGTCAATAATCGAAAGCAATATAGAATTGAAAACATACCTGATTGCAAAGATCAAAATCTGAAAGAAATCAGATTAGAATTCGGGCAGAGAGTGAGAAGATGAACAGTTGAATGAGATTTCAAAAGAGAAAGAGAGCGAGAAAAGTTGACAAGAACAGGACAGATGATATTTATACTAAAAACACTTAATACTAAAAAAAAATTTACTTAAAAAAATAACACTTTAAAAAAAATAACATTCCTAAAAAAAATCAGTACACTTACCTGTCAAGTTCTTTTTACTCCCCCTACACAAATTCACAGAATTTAACAAAGTAGAAAAGCATTTGTGTAGAAATATCAGAAAATACTTACCTGATGAATTTCTGATCAACACGTGAAGTAATTTATCAGCTATTTTCACTCCCCCTCAAAAACAGACTATTGTTCAAATTTGCAGATAGATGTTCTCTCCCCCTCAAAAATTGCACAGACCAGATTTGGCATTTAAACATCAGTGTAAATAGAAAAATAATACTGAAAATAAATTTTGAAACAACTGAACATATAAAATTTTAAACACTAAACAAATTAAAGTCTACTCAGTAAAATTTCACAAATTTATCAATCAGTTGAAATCAAGCATATGTTGTTGGATACAAGAACAAGTTTCATTGCATATCAAGTTAAGACATGTTTAGTTTCAAAAACTTCAATCTATCTGTTCAGTGTGCTCGCATGTGAACTTCGATTAGCTTCAAGAAAAATGCAATTCTAAAAATATTATAGAGAACTTTGCATGTACTAACACTAAGCCATCAAAAATTAAGACTTTCACAAATTTACAGGTTTATCGCAACTTAAACATATCACCAAGTATCTTGAGATGTGTGCTCATTGGCATCTTTTTAGCAGTGTGCACATTGGCATCTTGACATGAGTGTGCTCTATGGCATCTTTTAAACATTGTGCACTTTGGCATCTTTTAATCAAAGAGATCGGTAAGTAAAAAACATGCCGTAAACGTAACTTTCTATCTGACCCTATTGCAGGATTTGGGTCAGCCGCTCCCAGAACAGTTGGCCTTAAGGGAGTAGGTGTCAAGCACCCCTTGGAACTTACTTTCCTGGATCAGAAAGGCTACATCGACATATCCTAAACCCATTCATACCAGTAGAACATGACTTTCGATCTAGTTCTATAAAAGGATTTGGGTTCGATCATTCCCAGACCAAATGACCTTAGGGGACCAGATGACAAGAAAGGTCACAAGTACAAACTTTTAAACTCAGAGATTTCTATATTTTAAGAAATTCTTATTCATCTCAATCACTCAGATCAACGTCTAAAAGCTTAGCCCATATTTTCATTCCGATCTATAATTCTGATCATTTAGGTAGTCTGAGCAAAGTAAACTATAAATATTCCAACTCACATATCTTTAAAGCAGAATCAAAAGCTACAAACATGTTGCTGACTTTTCGACTTTTGTAAGACTTGAAAGTTGAACATATAAAACTTTAATATAAACAAAGAACTTGTAAAAGATCCTAGACACACATTTTATTCAAAAGAAAGAAAATCTGTAAAATTTTACTTTATAGAATAAAATTTGTAAATATTTAAACTTTTAAATTCAACATGCCAAGTTTTGAAAGCAAAAAGTTAAAACGTTTTTCATCTAAGGCTTTTGTAAAGATATCAGCAAATTGATATTCAGTTGGTACAAAATATAATTCAATAGTACCTTCTTCCACATGATGCTTTATGAAATGATACCTCATATCTATGTGCTTTGTCTTGGTGTGCTGGACCGGATTGACTGAAATGGCAATTGCGGACTTGCTGTCACAATAGATAGGCACTGTTTTGTACAACATCCCGTAATCCCGTAGTTGTGTCTTCATCCAAAGCACTTGAGCACAACAACTAGCTGCGGCGACGTACTCTGCCTCTGCAGTTGATATAGAAACACAATTCTGCTTCTTTGACGTCCAACTTATCAGTCTGTCTCCCAAGAATTGAAGATGTCCTGAGGTACTCTTTCGGTCCAATTGATTACCGCCAAAATCCACATCTGAATAAGCAATCAATTTATAGTCAGAACTTTTAGGATACCATAAACCTAAATAAGGAGTTCCTTTAATATATTTAAAAATGCGCTTGACTGCTAGCAGATGAGATTCTTTCGGTTTGGCTTGGAATATGGCACATAAGCATGTAGAGAACATTATGTCCGGGCGACTTGCTGTGAGATACATCAGCGATCCGATCATTCCTCTATATGTCTTTTGATCCACAACTTTTCCATCTGGATCAAGTCCGATTTTAGCACCGTGAGCCATCGGTGTGCCGATTGAAGTAGATTTGTCCATCTTGAATTTCTTCAAGATGTCAAATACATACTTTGACTGATTGATGAAGATTCCATCTGGAAGCTGCTTCACTTGTAAGCCGAGGAAGAAATTGATTTCTCCCATCATGCTCATCTGAAATCTAGAAGTCATAAGATCAGAAAACCAATTACATAAAGATTTGTTAGTCGCACCAAAAATAATATCATCTACATATATTTGAACTAAGCAAATATCCAAGTTTGATCTATAAATGAAAAGAGTGGTATCGATGGATCCTTTGGTGAAGCCAGATTTGATCAAGAAGGCTGACAGCTCATCATACCACGCCCTCGGTGCTTGTTTCAGGCCATACAATGCTTTATCGAGAAAAAAATACATGATCAGGATGGTCTTTGTCAACAAACCCCTCTGGTTGAGATACATAAACTTCTTCTTTCAATTTCCCGTTGAGGAAGGCTGTCTTCACGTCCATCTGATATACGGTAAAATTGCGATAAGCAGCAAAAACAAGAAACACACGAATAGCTTCAAGTCGAGCTACCGGTGCGAATGTTTCATCGTAGTCAATTCCTTCTTCTTGTCGATAACCCTTAGCTACCAATCTTGCTTTGTTTCGAATAACGATACCATCTTTGTCTTTCTTATTCTTGAATATCCACTTTGTTCCAATTATGCTCTTTCCTTTCGGCCGTGGTACAAGTCTCCAAACTTTCAAAGCGTCAAATTGATTGAGCTCCTCTTGCATAGCTATAATCCAATCCGGATCCTCCAACGCTTCATAGACTTTTGTTGGTTCAATATTGCTTAGGAAGCAAGTGAAGAGACATTCATTGAAAGTAGCCGTCCTAGAACGTGTAGACACACTGGCTTGAGGATCTCCAATAATTTGATGAATTGGATGAGATCTTGTCCATTTTGTGGTATGAGGGAGAGGATCAATTACATCTTGAACCACTTCTAATTGTTGAGAGGGAGGTTCAGGAGCTTCTAAGTCAGTTGAAGAGATAGAAACAGTTTCAACTGAAGGAGGAGGTATCTCAACAACATCTGGATCAGATTCTGGAAGAGTTGGATGAATAATAACAGTCTGTTCTTCTTCCTGAACTGATTCCTCTTGAACAGGTTGTTCTTGTACAGAATCTTCTTGAAAAGGTTTAGTTTCTGATGGTGCTAGATCAGATGCAGAAATACTGGTTTGAATAACAGGATGTACTGGAACAACATCAGTTTCAGAGATAGATGCAGCGGAATTTGTAGCAGATGTGCTCACAGTTTCCTAATTCAAAACATTTGAAACATTTTCAGAGTTAGATCTAGGAACATCATCATAAAAATTCTCAAAGAGAAAATCTAAATCAGAAAGATTAAGAATAGAAGAAGAAGGATCCTGATTTGTCTGTTGAAGTGCAGGTTCTGAACTGTGTTGTTTAGAAGCTGAATTCCCAGTAAGTACGGGTTCTATGCCTGGTTGACCAGAAACCAAATCGGCAGCTTCGTCAAATTTGACATTTACGCTCTCTATCACTTTTCTTGTGGAGATCAGAAAGACTCTGTAAGCAGCAGAATTAGAAGAATAACCCAGAAAGATACCCTCATTTGCCTTCGGACTAAACTTGTTCAGATTGTCTCTGTCATTCAGAACATAGCATTTACACCCAAATGACTTGAAATATTTGACATTCGGTTTGATACCGTTCATCAGCTCATATGGTGTTTTGTTGAAACGACGATGCAGAATTGAGCGGTTCTGAGTATGACAGGCAGTTGACACGGCTTCATCCCAATGAGACAAAGGAAGACCTGAATAAGCAAGCATTGATCTGGAAACCTCTACAAGCATTCTATTTCTTCTTTCAACAACCCCATTCTGTTGCGGTGTTCTGGCAGCAGAAAACTGTTGTTGTATACCTTGATCCTCGTAGAATGCTTGAAGAGTGATATTCTTGAATTCAGTGCCATTGTCGGATTTGACAATCTTGACTTGCTTTTTGCTTATTTGTCTGAATAGTTTTGATGAGGTTGATGAGGACTTCAGAAGTCTCGTCTTTTGACTTGAGAAACTTTACCCATGTATATCGAGAGTAATCATCAACAACAACCAAAACATATCTTTTCTTACCAATGCTCTTTGTCTTCATCGGACCGCATAAATCAACATGCAGTAAGTCCAAGTATGTCTGAAGTACAGGGTTCAGGCTTTGGTTTGTGAGTAGCTTTCTTCATCTTTTCTTTCTCACAATCCTGACAGAGGTGGTCTTTCTAAAAAGGGAGAACTGGAAGACCTCTCACTGAATCATTCTTGACCAAGCGATCCATGTACTTAAAGTTGAGATGAGCTAGTCGACAATGCCAAATCCAACTTTCATGAACAGAAGCTTTAGAAAGTAGACAGATGTCTGATGGGATGTTGACTTTGGAAAGATCAATAGTATACAGATTGGCCACTATCATTCTTCACAGCAACTCTTTTAGATTTGAAGCTAACTTCAAGATTTTTATCACAGAACTGTCCGATGCTGAATAAGTTGTGGCTTAGACCTTCGACGTAGCTGACTCTTTTGACTGTTATATTACCTTGAACAAGATCACCATAACCAAGAATTGGAGCCGTCTCACAGTTTCCAAACTTAACACGACCGCAACATTTTTCTTTAAAATTTGAGAGAAGTGATTTGTTGCCTGTCATGTGTTTGGAACACCCCGAATCCAGATACCATAAATGCCTAAGCTGGACATACAGAAACTACACAGATTTAGGTACCCATATGCTTATGGGTCCCTTCTTGTTAGATTTATGTCTTTTACTTTTTGAAAATTTATTTTTATAATTCTCATGAAAGCAATCATCAATAGAGGAATAAACATAATCATCAGAATCAGAACTAGAAGAAGATGAAACATGCTTTGCAATGTGAATCATTTGCGGAATTGAATATTTTGTATTTTTATTACAAAAAGGAAATGTTTCATTGTCACAAAGATTCACTACACAAGTATCTTCTAACAATTCAGACTCGGTAGATTTCTGCTTTATCCTCCATATCAGCTTTTGTGATCTCTTCACAGTCCGATCTGAAACAGAAGAATCAGAAGAATTAGAATTTTCAGACAAGACACTATCATGTTTCTTTGACTTCTTTGACCTTCTTCTTTTACGCTTTGTTTTTGTTTTATAATACTGAACATTTAGCGTTAAAGAATCATCAACAATTGAAGTAGAAGAAGAAACTTTATCTAAGAAATCAACCTGAGCATTCGACATAGATGAACTTGCCTTGGAGTGAGAATTTTCAGAAAAACACAAGTCAGAAGGAGGTTTGCGCAATGCATTGGTTGCGCAAACTGAACTTTGCGCGATCAACGGCTTGCGCAAAGTATCGGTTTGCGTAACCAACTGGTTGCGCAAATGCACATTATTTTTAGAAACTTGAGTATTTCCCTTAGAATCTCTAGAAAATCCAGAAGAAATTTTGTCTTCAATACTTGTTTTCATTATAAAAAGAAATAAATCGTTTTCTAAATCAGTTTTAAGACTTTGTTCTTCCAATCTATCTTCAAGATCAACTATTTTTCCTTCTAACACTAATGGGGGAATGTATCTCCTAGAATCATACAACACTGGAGATGCATTTTCCTTATAAGTGTTAGCATATATATAAAAATCAGTTGGTAATGAAGATTGATTGGAAGACTTGACATTTAAAACATTTTTGGAAATTCTAGACTTCTTTGTTTTCTCAAGAAAATACTTGGCATTTTCAGATGTATACACAAATGGCATTTCCATTTTCTTATTATGCATCCTCTTTTGATTTTCAATTTCTAAAACTTGCTTTTCATTCAACCAGTCAATTTTGAAATAACATTGTTTAGACAATGAGGATTTTCAAAACCAAGTCCCCACCTTTCTTTTATAGCCTCGTCACTCCTAGGCTTATTTATATATATAGTCTGCTCAGTTTGGTTTCTCTTATACAATTTTTCTTCTAACACAATTATTTTATCAGATAAACTTTTGTTCAAATCAGTCAATTTAGCCAAATAATCATGATAAGTCTGATTTGATAATTCTAATTCATTCAAATTCTTTTGAAATTTCTCTTTTGTGTCATTTAAAATGATCTTTTCATCTTTGAGAGAAATCTTCAGTTTTTCAATCAAAACAGACTTTTCTTTATTTTCAAGCTTTTCAAATATGAACTTGGAACGAAAATCATGTAAAGCATTGACAATAACGTTCAATTGAGAATAAACAAAGTTAACATGAAACTCAGAAATTACCTCAGAATCATCAGTGGAAGTGTCATCTTCTTCATCATCGCTCTTGTCATCACCTATGAAGCACATGGCTGCAGTCTCTTCATTTTCAGCCTCGTTATCTGAATGATCCAACCAGTATTCCTCCTCAGCCATCAGAATAGTTCCGTTTTCTCTCTTCTCAGCCAGTTCCATCTTCTTTTTGTAGAAAGCTGTCCTTAACAACCTTCACTATACAATCCTTTGCTATATGACCCGATTTGCCACAATTGAAGCAGTTCATCACCTTTTTCTCTTCCTTTTTTGGTTCAACCACCTTCACCGGTTCATACTTTGGAGTGTATGCCTTTGATGGTGCACTAGGTTCAACTTTCTTTGAGCCGGAAGTGAAACGGAGATTGTTGGATCCAGTTCTACGCTGAAACTTTTTCTGATAGTGTTGCGAGAGAAGAATCATTGCTTTCTCCAAGGCTTCACCATCATCTTCTGTGGAATCATCAAAAGCAGATTCAGATAAAGCTTGCTCAGCCAGTTGGCTAGCCAAAAGAGCAATCGGATCCACTGACTTAGGCTTATTCTTCTTATCCAACTTTGCCTTCTTTTCCAACACCATGGATTCATCGGTCATCAGAATTTCATACAATTCCTGAATAGGCATAGTAGAAATCCTGACATCATTTCTCATCCTATGACATGACTTGGTCCATTCAGGTTGGAGTGCATTCAGGAACTTCAGGTTGGCTTCTAACTCAGTCTTTGTCACCTTGATCTTGTACAGATCATTAATCACAACCCAAAATATATCAAATACATTCTTCAGACTTTCTCCATCCTTAGCTTTGAACTCCTCAACATTATTCATGTATCTGGTCTGACGCAGTTGAGTTGATACAACTGTACCAAGCATGATCTTTTCCAATTGAGTCCACATAAGCATAGGATTCTGTTTGAAGCAAGCAATTCTGTTGTAGATAGAATTTGGTAGTGCAAGAATCAGATTGGACTTTGCCTGACTGTCAGCTTGATATCTCAACAATTCATCAGCATCATATTCTCTCAGAGACTTCTTAACAGTTGAAGCCAGAGTAGTTGCTGTAGCTGGTATAACTTTCATCGGCCTCTCCATAGGACCCTCAGTCAGAGATTTCATCATGTTATCCCCATTCGGTTGTCTTTCTATGAAGTTAATGAATCGGTCCTGCCACTGTTCAAATTCATTCTCGTTGATCAGAACAGGAGGACGTGTGTCAGACCCCAATGACATCATCAGGTCATTCTTGTACACTTGAGCTTGCAAAGACATCTTTGAGAAAATCAGAAAGTAAAAAAAAAAAATTCTAAGTCTGGAACACACGCAAATTGAAGGTTTGCGTAAGCAGTGATATCCGCAAACTAGACTTTGTGTAAGCTAAGAGATGTGAGAACCGAGCTTTTCGGAACAAGAAGGTTGCGCAAACTGAACTTTTCGGAACACGAAGGATACGCAAACTAAGCTTTGCGTAAGTAACAAAGTACGCAAACTGAGCTTTGCGTAATAAGCTTGACCCGCAAACTGAACCCCAACTTTGGAATATGCAAAGAAGCTTTGCGTGAGATGGATGAAACGAAAACTAAGCTTTTCAGAAGCTTGATGATACGAGAATTTTACTTCTCGGAATTCACTTGATACGCAAAACAAACATTGCGTATATAGCTCGATGCGAAAACCTGAAACAACTAACACATAAATTAGAACACAATGAACTTGCGCAAAGTATTATGAACTTGCGCAAACCAATAAGAACTTGCGCAAATCTACAAGAACTTGCGCAAACCGAAGAACAACAAGAAAAATTCGCAAGAATGATTATATCTATGAAATTAAAGCAAGAAAATCACACACTGGTGATCGAAAACATTCTTTTAACAATTTTCAAGCACCAATTTCGATTAAAAACAACTAAATCACAAATTTAATGATAGAACAGTACGAGAACGTGTTTTTCCAGAAACTTTTTAAATCTCAAAATCAACGATCAAAACATGTTTTTCATGCAGAATTATGTGAAGCAAATATGATCGATTACTAAAAACGATTCTAATGAACTCAAATTCAACACAAATCGATCACAAAACTATCCAAATTTGATGAAAAATCAAGAAAACGAGATTTTCTTGAAAAAATCAAGAAAATCGATCAAGTTTTCGATTAACCTACAAATTCAGAAAACAGAAAACGAATTCTCTCAGTTCTCTCAAGATTCAGATTGCTTTGATACCAATTGAAAGTTCAAGAATCACTAAATTTGTAGAGAGAGAAAGTAGAGAGAGAAAGTAGAGAGAGAAATGTAAACTGATATTCAAAGTAAGGTTCCAAAATTACAAACTCAAAGCACCTAAGGGACTTAAATACCCCAGGTCTTAACCAATACAGATAAGCACTCTAAGAACAGTAAAGACAACTGAGAATAAATACAATGATTACTACAAAATTAGTCTTAACAACTTTCACCTCTAAAACTTATAATGAAGGATATGACATTTTGGAGAAAGTTGCCAACAACAACACTGATTGGTCAAACCCTCGTGCTCTTCCTCCAAAAAATGCATTGGGTGTTCAGGAAATTGATGCCATCACCGCTTTAAACACACAAATTGTAGCTTTAACTAACTTGGTCAAAAATAACTTGAATTTAAATGGCAAAAAAAACCAAGTCCATGCTATAAATTCTAATAATGAATCTTGTGTGTTTTGTGGTGAGAATCATGCTTTTAAGTGTTGTCTCGGTAATCCCGCTTCTGTGAACTACATAGCGAACCATTCAAGAAATAACCCATTTTCTCCGACCTACAACCCAAATTGGAGAAATCATCCAAACTTCTCATGATTGGGAAATCAAGGACTTCAACCCCCCAGGGTTAGTCAAGTCCCAAACCGACAATCAAATCCCCAGGGATTTCAACAAGGACCTTCTCACACATACCAAAGTGGGCAATCCTCACAACCGTATGTACCGAGACAACAAAATGCATCGGAGAGTAACAGTTCACTTGAATTGTTACTAAAAGGTTTTGTAAACCAAACCAATGCAACCTTGAGAGGTTTTGAGGCTCAATTTGGTCAATTTGCCGCCGATTTGAAAGAAAGACAAATGGATACCTTGCCAAGTGACACCGAAACCCCTAAGGGTATCCACAAGGAACACATTAAAGTCATTGTTGATCCAAACTCTCTCAGTGATTTGATGACGACCCTTTGAAATACTTAGTGAAAATTACCTTTAACATATAAGTGTTTCACCGTCAGTGAATAAATACTGAGTATGTTCAGTATCGCTGATGATCTTTTTACTATCAGTTAGACGTAATCCCTGAAGACAAGTTTCGTGACAAAGATGTTCACTGTTGAAGAGAAGACAAAGCTGCTGAACAAACGACATGTCTACTAATGATCTGATGCGGATATCAGTGAAACCAAGACAAGTCATAAACACACGAAGAAACCTGAAGAAAAGTTTCAACGATCACTGAACTTCCATTTATCTCAATGAAGGAAGAGCTATTCAACGACTGAAGATCACATAGCTTATACTCTAAATTTCTTTTGTCTTATCCTTGCACACATAGTACAAATGTCAGAAGAGACATACCTCTGTGACAAATCGTACGAAAACTCTGAAGACTACACTGTTCACCATTCAGCCAAAAACATGTCTCCAAAAGTCAGAGGCATGCAACCAACCCAAGGGTGACACGTGTAAAGTACCCTGTTATGCATTTAATGCATAGGGTATAAATAGAAAGGTTGAGTCTCTTTCTAAAAGAGTCTGCGATCCTTCTCTTCCTGAACCCTAATTTAGAAACCCTTGCTTTCTATAATTCTTCAACCTTTATTCTCTAGTCCTTGTGCAAAAATCTGTGTGTTTCTTACGTTTGTTTAGATTAGGTTTTACTTAATCTTATTCCGCAAAAAGCTGTAAATTGTGATTTGATTCATCAAGAAACAATTTATTAAAACAACATTTTTTTATGTTTGTGTAACACTCGTAATTTTTGGTAAGTATAGGGGCACCCAGGCATTTCTGTACCTTGTGTGTCGGTCCAACAATACTAATATCAAGTTCTTAGAAACAACACAATAACGATTACCAACCTGTATTGATATATAGAAATGGTTACAAGGTTGATCAGATTTAAGCTTTGGATTGTGTTCTCTGTTTTCTCTCCTTTACACCTTTTACTGTGTGTTTTTGTGTGTTGATTATAAACTGATCGTGAGAGAGATTGAGAGATAATACAACTAATCTACCAAGTGTGTCTAACACACTACCTTAGATAATATCTAGATATTAGATCTAGATATTATTTTCTAATATAAAGTAAACTAGAAAGCTAACTATAGAAACTAATATAACTAACTAAGTTACCTAAGTTACCTAATATCTAACATACTAGATATTAAGTTAACTTTTACAATAATAAACAAATACATTGAATTACATTGACATTTATTACAAATAGACATAGACTTTAATATCGAGAGTCGACGTTTCGGCTTTAGCTTCAGATTGCGATCTTCAGATTGGATGATCTTGAATCCAATGAGATTGTGTCTTAACAATCTCCTCCTTTAGATTAAGATCATTACGAAAATGATTTTAGCAATTCAGTCTTCTTGTTCAACTCAGAATATGCAATCTCCTTCTCTAGCTCTTAAATCAACATGTCTTTTTCTAACAATAATCTCCCCTTTTGAAGAGTGGACGTGATTCTTGAAACATGTGATCTTTGCCATTTCTTGTGTAGTCATTCTCCCCCTTTTTGATGTTAAGTGCAACGACTTCATCAAAACCTTTTGTAAGAAATGTATATCTTGCGGTTAGAGCCCCTGATCTGTCAATTCAAAAGATATTCATCCAGATCTTTGCAAATCTAGACAAAATAGTTGTGTAACACCTGAATCAACTAATGAATCAGTTAGAATGCCTGTCAGTAACACTAAGTCACTGTGTGTAACGAATACACATTGAAAATGAGCTATTTGATGTTGACTCCCCCAGGGCTTCCATTTAATCATCGAAACACCACAAAGGATATTTCTATAAACGCTATGACAAAGAAACTAATTCCTTGTGTGTTCGTGCTTGTGTTGAAAGAATTAAGCACTTGATGATTGCTTATAGGCTCAAAATTGTGTAAACCACTGAGACAACAGTAAGTTAAACACAGACTCAATGTGCATGATTGAAGTGCGAAGGTGGGGCATACTTCCTTCTTTTCAATATCCAGATTTTCCAAATGAAAATCAGATAGCATATGTGTTGCGTCCCCTTTGAAAATGTGAAATACTTTCTTGTTGAGAAGAAAATGAGTAGATAGTGAGGTTTGATCAAGAGTTGGCATGGATTAGTTGCCTATTTCAATAATGTTCACCAAAGAATTGTGAAACACTAGTAATGTGGCTACCCGACTCAGAAAAAGTTGGTGCAGAGTTGTGATATTCTTTTTAACTCTGTTCTCACACGCTCTTTCTTTTAAACTTTTTGCTTTCTCTAATCACACTCATTTCTTTTCTCTTTGCACACTCAATCACTAAGGATTAACTTCTTGGGTAGAAATTACTGGTTAACGTGATTCCATAGAAGTTGTGTTAATTTCTTGACAAGAATTAATTCTCAGAAACAATATCAAAGAAGTTTGCGGAATAACACTTTGATATTCAATGAAACAATAAACAAAACAATATATGATGAACAAACTGTAAACTTGTATTCAATGATTAAAATCACAAGATTACACACTCAACCTCAATATTGATGAACAGGCTCATCAATACGAATTAGGATTAGGATCTCAGCCTTGAGGTTGATTTCTCTCTCTAATTATTATCTAAAGTTGAAAACTTATTCAATCTGTTCTATACATTCTATACATATACTGATCAAAAGATAATTACAAAGAATAAACAAATCTGCAGTATATCTTCCATGTATATCTTCTATGTAAATCTTCAGTATATCTTCAGAATATCCAGCTGTCATACTTTCCATCCGGATCTCTTAAGCAGCACTAATAATGCACAGCAGCATTAACTTCTTCCAGCAGCATTAACTACTAAGCAGTACTAACTACTAGCAGTACTAACTAGCTAAGCAGTACTAACTTTGTTCAAGCAGCACTAACTTTGACTAGTAGTAGTAATTCTACTAGCAGTAGTAACCAGACTTGGTAGAATCTTCAGTTCCCAACAATCTCCCCCTAACTTGACTTTTAGAAGAGAAGTCAAGTTCTTCAGATATTTCTTTATAAGCTCTCCAAGATGCTCCCAAAACTTCATAGTGACCTATATTCCAGTATTTGCATCCAATCCCAAACTCTGATTGATGGTTCTTTGGATCAAGTATTTAGCCATCTGTGAATCTGGAATACACCCTAGTTTTTTCTTCAGCATAGCATGAAGCTTTAATCTGCTATGATTGTACACTCTATCCACTAGGAAGTACTCAGTGTGATTTAAATCCAAAGTCACTGCATATACTCCACTAGTTTCATATAGAGTCCAATTATTCACTGTTTGAAACACATTTTTGATTACCTCCTCTACTTCATCAGGTTTGAACATCATACACAGATACTCCATTACCAGCTTTTTGATTGAAATCTCTGGAGCTTTCAGTTCATCTGCATATGACTTCATCCCTATTGCAAACATTTCTTCAATATCAGATCTTGAGCATGTTCTGACAATCTTACTCCAAGTGCTGTACACTTCATATTTCTCATCTTTTCTCTTCAGTCTGATATATTCCTTTCCATCCACTGTCAATGTATCCCAGTGAATGACCTCAGGAGGCTTAACTTCTACAGGTTCTGCAGAAATTGGTTGAGGCACTTTGTCCATCACTACCATATACAAACTAACATCATCTTTGGTTGATGACTCTTGCTGGTTAGATGATTCAGGTGCCACTTCTTCTTCAGCAACCTTTTGTTCTTCTACTACTCTAGGCTTCTTGTTTTTCTTTCTTTTAGCCATCATTTTGGTTCTCTTCAAAATCTTTTGAACCTGCACTAGAGTCTCTTCCTTATTCTTTTCTTCCTTTTTCTCTGCCATTTCTTTGATAAGAGTTCCCTCTTCACTTTCAGGGAATGGTTGATTCATATCAATATCATTACTCTCCTTGGCCTTCTTTTCAAATTCCACTCTATCCTTTTCATTGCTCTTCAGCTTCCCCATTTCTTTCTCATAGAGGTCCCTGATTTGATCAAAATTCATCTTCACAAACATTTCTTTCTTTACCCCAATTGCACTCCTCAAGAAAGTTATCATTTTGTTTCTTTCCTGAGTGGCAAGGTAAGTTTGTGAAGGTCTTCTTTTCTTTGTACTTGATTTAGCTATCATAGCCTTTCTCAGACTTATGGCCCTTTGTTTAGCTTTTTCAGTTTCAAGCCCTTTTTGATAGGCTTTATTTAACTCAGCAGCTAAAGCCTTTGCCATCTCCCTGTCCTTCTCCACCTGAGCTCTTTCTTCTTTTTCCATCTCCTCCTGCATTTTCCTTGCTAAGGCTTCATCTGATTCAACCAACCTTTGCTTCTTGACTGGTTGATCAGATTCCACCATTTTTGCTTTTCCCTTATTCTTTGCTTCTGCATCCATTTCTTTCTTTTCTCTTTTCTTTGCTCCCCCATCATTTATGATCACTCCCTTTGCTTTGGGAGTGTCATTCTTTGCTTTGATCAACATCTCAGCTACTTCAATTTCTGTTGGTGATAACTCTGTTACTGCTGCTTGTGAGGTTTCAGCAGCATTATCAGTTTCTGCTTCTAGTTGAACTGAGACTCTTTCTTTTTCTGCTTCCCTCTCCCCCTCAACTTCAACTTTCTCTTTTTCAAGCTCCCCCTCTCTTGTTGCTTCTTCCATGTTGATCTCCCCCTTTTTGGGAGCATCCTTCTCAAATTTCCTTCTCCTTAGCACAAACTGTTTCTTCTTCTGTTTCTGTACTAGTTTCATTACCAACTTCTTGAGCTTGGTAATCTGCACTTGTTGAGATAGGATGACCAGCTTCAGCTCCTCTATTTCTTTTCCTTGCTTAATAACATCCTGGTTGATGTTTCCCATGGTTTCCATCAATTCCTCATAGTTATATCTGTCCTCACCTTCTCCAGGAGTGTTACCCCCTATTGAAGGATCATTGGATCTTTTTGAAGTGGAAGTCTTCTGCCTAGCAGAAGAACTATCCACCCCCGTGGTTTCTTGGCACCAGGGACCTTCAAATGATTGCTCATTTAAAGTTGCCATGGGGGAGGTCTTATTGATGTTACCACTTTCCTCCTCTGTGCTAGCAGGAGTAGTGGCAGCCTCATCACCCATATGCTCTTCCTCCTCCTCAGAGAGCACCTCCTTGGGGTTGGGAGACACCCCTGTGGTTTCCCTATGGATATTCTCTAAAGGAGAATTCTCCTTTAGAGGGCTTAAAGGCTTGGGTGATTCTGGTACAAGAAGGGAAGGAGCCTTCTTTACCTGTTTTCTCTTGTAAGTATGGGTAATTGGAGAGGTTGGTTTTGCAAGAAGAGACTGGAGAATTGTTTTTGAGTGGGAAGGTTGGGCTTGGCTAGCAGTGGGATGGTCTAGTGAGGGTCTTGACCCTGCTGCCATACCTTCAGTGGTTTGGGACACCACCATCATTGTAGAGAACAATGGGGTGTCAACTCCTTCCGAGTCCCCAGCAGACCTTCTCATATTTGAGAAAACCTTGCCTTTGGGGGGTTTAGGTACATATACCCCAACAGGTTGAGGTATATCCGTCAATTCATGGTTAATTACTTCTTGAACAAACCTGGGATACATAAAGAAACTCTTTTTGTTTCCCATGTTTGATACAAGATCACTGAATATCATTTTTGAGAAATTATACTTTCTGGCTGTAGCCAAGCAGACCAAAGCATAGGCAATTGGACTGCTGAACTCACTCCATCCAGTAGTCTTTTTGGAGATGCAATGCATCAAGGTATGAACAAGAAAACGCCATTGGGGTGAAAATTTTGCTTTTGAGAATTTGAAAACACCCAATGGGCCTCCATACCCCATTCTTGTAAGGGAAGAAAACAGTTGATCATTGGAAATAGAAGTTATACCAGAAGCATCGTCTAGACGTAGACTGATGCGAATAACTTCTTCAGAAACTGTCAAGGGCTTGCCACACACCGTCGTCTTTATCATTTGCACACCATCCTCAGTAACAATGGTGGCATGTGCCCAGAATTGCCTGTGATGCTCAATATAAATTGAGGGAGACACTGTTAGTGCGTAGGCGATATGACTAGCTTTCAGGAAATCCACAATCTGATGAAATCCTGCAGCTTGCTTTGGCTTTTGTAGCATCGCGATCTCATTGTGCTCGTCAATGAATGCCATTGATGCCATTGATCGTTGAAAGTTCTTGCCTGAAAACTTGATGCTTGAGAGAGAGAGGGTTTAGAGCACAAGAGAATAGTAAGCAAAGAGTCGTTATGAACTTTTAGGCGGGCAAAGGGAATTTATAGTATTCGGATTATAAGCAGTATTAACCTAGAGCAGTATTAACTAACTAGCAGTATTAACTGCGAGCAGTATTAACCGCGAGCAGTATTAACTAACTAGCAGTATTAACTGCGAGCAGTATTAACCGCGAGCAGTATTAACTAACTAGCAGTATTAACTGCGAGCAGTATTAACTGTGAGTAGTATTAACTAACTAGCAGTATTAACCAACTAGCAGTATTTACAAACTAGCAGTATTAACCAACTAGCAGTATTAACTAACTAGCAGTATTAACCAACTAGCAGTATTAACCAACTAGCATTATTAACCAACTAGCAGTATTAACTGTACTTACTCCTTGAAGCTTAGGCTAAATTGAGTACTGCTATGTATGCCCTGCAAAGATAGATTAGTAGCACCAAGAATCTATAATATTCAGTTATTTTATCCACTTTTTGAGATAAAGCTTATTCAGAGTTGATCATTCCCACACTTGTTACCAAGAAAGTGAATCTACCCACATCAAAAGCTTTGGTGAATAGATCAGCAAACTGGTTGTCAGTATGAACTTTCACAACTTGAACAAGTTTCTTTTCATTACAGTCTCTTATAAAGTGATACCTGATCTCAATGTGCTTTGTCTTAGAGTGCTTGACTGGATTATTTACAATGCTGATAGCACTGCTATTATCAATAAAGATAGGAGTGTGTAGAAAGGTTACCCCATAGTCCATCATTTGATTCTGAATCCATAAGACTTGAGAACAGCAACTTGCAGCTGCTATGTACTCTGCCTCTGTTGTAGATGTGGACACTGTGGTTTGTTTCTTGCACTGCCAGGAAACTAGTCTAGCACCCAAGAACTGACATCCTCCAGAAGTAGACTTTCTATCCAAGTGTGCCCCACCTAGATCACTGTCTGAGTATGCAATTAGGTCAAAGGGTGAGTCATGAGGTTACCAAAGTCCCAATCTGGGTTGTCCTTTGAGATATCTGAATATCCTCTTAACAGCTTGAATGTGAGATTGCTTTGGCCTAACTTGGAATCTTGCACACACACAGACTGGAAACATTATGTCTGGCCTTGATGCTGTGAGATACATGAGAGAGCCAATCATGGATCTGTAATGATGCACATCCATATCCTCCCCCTCAAGATCTGTTGTTATCTGTTTGTGAGTTTCCATAGGTGTATTAGCAGGTTTTGAATCTGAGAAACCAAACTTGGTTAGAATGTCCTACACATACTTGGATTGGCATATGAAGATGCCATCTGACTTCTGTTGAACTTGGAGTCCAAGGAAGAAAGTAAGTTCCCCCATGGAACTCATTTTAAACCTTTGATGCATTAGATCCTCAAACTCCTTGCACATGATGTCTCTTGTAGATCCAAAGATAATGTCATCAACATAAATTTGGACCAACAAGATATCCTTCTTCTTTCTCTTGATAAATAGAGTCTTATCAATGACTCCTCTTTCAAAGCCATTGTCCAAGAGATAGGATGACAGAGTGTCATACCATGCTCTTGGAGCTTGATGCAGTCCATAAAGAGCTTTCTTCAACTTGTATACCCTGTCTGGATAGCTTGGGTTTTCAAACCCTGGTGGTTGACAGACATATACCTCTTCTTCAATTGATCCATAGAGAAAAGCACTCTTTACATCCATTTGATAGACTTTGAAGTTCATGTAAGAAGCATAGGCTAGGAATAATCTGATAGCTTCTATCCTAGCCACAGGTGCAAAGACTTCTTCATAATCTATACCCTCTTCTTGAGTATACCCTTGAGCCACTAGCCTTGCTTTGTTCCTTATGACAATTCCTCTTTCATCTCTCTTGTTCCTGAAGATCCACTTTGTGCCAATTGCTCTGTGACCTTTAGGAAGGTCTACCAGATCCCATACATCTTGTAGTTTGAACTGCAACAATTCTTCTTGCATTGCTTCTATCCAGCTGGATTCTTTCATTGCATCATGTGCCTTTTTAGGCTCAAGCTGGGATAGAAAGCAAGACAGCACTGTATGCTGTTGATCTTGCATTTCTTGAAGTCTGCTCTGATGTCTAGTCATCATAGGAGATGATATATCTCCTATTACCAGCTGTGGAGGATGATTCTTTTGAACTCTGGTGTTATGACTAGGTTCTTCATTAACATCAGCTTCTAGATTGGAGTCATTCAAATCAACTGAAGTGTTTTCAGCAGCTACTTCTGTTTCTTTATCTTCTTGATTCTCTTCATCTCTACTCTGACTTGGTCTAGTAGATTGTTCTATTTTACATTCTTCAAAAGAATTCACTGTGGGTGTGGGAAAGATCACTGATTTAGATACACTTTCTTGAACTTGTGTAGTCCCTGATCCTTCACCTCCTGAACCTGCATGATCATTACTACTGAAACCAAAGGAGTTAGTTAGTGAATCAATGTCAAATAGCCATTGAGGACCAGTTCCAATAGGATTTGGTGTGTTCTCATTGCATTTGACATTGTCACTTTCTTCAATTATTCTAGAAGATGAATTGAAAACTCTGTAGGCCTTACTTTGAGATGAATAACCAACAAGAAATCCATCATCTGCTTTGCTATCAAACTTACCTAAGTGAGTTTTGGTATTGAGAATGGTACAAGGACACCCAAAAGGTTTGAAAAATCCAATAAAGGGTTTTCTTTTATTTAAAAGCTCATATGGTGTCTTGTTCTTTGGTTTAACTACTAGAACTCTGTTTTGGACATAACAGGCAGTATTAACTGCTTCAGCCCAGAAGGTAATTGGTAGTTTTGAATCAGCCAACAGAGATCTAGCAGCCTCTATTAATGTCCTATTTCTCCTCTCAGCAACACCATTCTGTTGAGGAGTTCTAGGAGCACTGTAATGTCTCTCAATCCCTTTCTCTTCACAAAAGGTGTTTAGATCAAAATTTTTGAATTCAGTCCCATTATCTGATCTAATGACTTTTACTTTTTGATTAGTTTGGTTTTCAATTCTCAGGATAAAGGACTTGATCAGTCCACATGTCTCATCCTTAGTCCTTAGAAAATATACCCAGGTGAATCTAGAGTAATCATCAACAATAACCAAGCAGTAAGATTTCTTGCCTATACTCATAACATTTGTAGGACCAAACAGATCCATGTGCAATAACTGGAGACAAGAAGAAATAGAATTTATCTCTTTGGTCTTATGAGAAGTTTTATGTTGTTTGCCTTTGAGACAAGCAACACAATGATCATCACATGAAAAGACTTTAGAAGGTAAACCTCTTACAAGGTTGTTTTTAACAAGTTTGTTCATAGTCTTAAAATTCATGTGACACATCCTTCTGTGCCATAGAGAGGATTCATCTATAGAAGCTTTTGAAACAAGACAATTTAGAGATGAATCACTTTTAACATTTTCCATATCTATACGGTAAACATTGTCCTTTCTTGGAGTTCTTAGTAGTATCATGCTTTCATCAACTACTTTGAACCCTGGAGCAAGGATCATACATTCAGTATTTGTAAATAATATACTATGTTGTTTGTCACAAACCTGTGATACACTTAACAGGTTGTATTTTAATTGATCAACATAGTAGACATCCTCAAATGTCATCTTACCTTTGGTGACATTACCTTTTCCACTTATCTTACCACCAGTAAGATTGTCTCCAAAAGCAACATATCCTCCATTGATATGCTTGAAATCCTGAAGGCATGACATGTTGCCTGTCATGTGCCTTGAGCAACCACTATCAACATGCCATATGCTCTTTCCCTTGAGCTGTTGGTTGCCCTGCACATTGGATAGATCAGTTAGTATGATTTAGGAACCCAAGCCAAAGTGGTCTTGGGTACCCCTTTCTCATCAAAGTACTTGCATTCCTTCTTGACAAGATTTTTGAATTTTAACTCCTCATGCTTGGAGTACTTTGTCACAATAATAGGCTTGGAAACATTTGTGCTAGAAGCAGTACTGGTTTTAGAGGTACTAACTGCCTTAGCAGCACTTGCATGCTTAGCAGTATTAACTGTGTTAGCAGCAGTAACTATGTTGGCAGTAGTAACCTTTGAAGAGGTACTAACTGTATTAGCAGCATTAATATTTTTAGCAGTACTAACACAGGAAGCAGCATTAATACTTTTAGTAGCACTAACCCTGTCAGCAGTACTAACAGTTTTAGTGCTTTTGGGCACCCAGATTTTAGTACTTTCTTTTAAAATCCTTTTCTTCATGGGGCCTTTCTTTTCACCATGTTTCTTTCCAACCTTCCGATAATCAACAGATTTTTGCTTACATCTTTGAATGGTCATCTGTTGATTAATAGGATTGAAGAAGCAAGATTTAGCCAGATGATTTAACTTGCCACATATGAAGCAAGGTTTTGGTCTATTGATTTTATTCAGATCAACTCCTTGCTTCTGAGCCCATTGATTATTCCAGTTTCTTTGATTTCCTCTTTTTAAACCAGAATGTAGGCTCTTGGCTTTACTGCAATCACACTGTTTACAAGATGCAGGATTCACAACTGTGGTCTGTTTGTAATGGACCTTGTTGTCTTTTCCTTTGGTCTTTTCTATCTCCTTGGACTTTATCCAGTCTTTCCCACATCCCTCATTGGTGATTATATTGTTTTCTTCATGGATTTCCTTACCTATATCATTATCTCTCTTCTTACTGGCTTCTTTCTCAGTTAGATCCTTAATTACTACTTCATCCAAAGGGTCTATCTTAAAGGCTTTTTCAGATAAGTCCTTTTTCTCCTTGGTTTCTAACAAGTCTGAAGTAGGAGAGATATAATTGTTGTTATAAGGAGGAGGTGTACTGTTGTATCCAATACCAGGCTTCATCTTATCATGAATCTGAGCCTTGAGAAGAGAATCCATAGCCTTTGAAGCATATGAAAACTTCTCTATGTCAAGTTTAACTTTGGACAATTCCTCCTTTAGTTTATCACTCTCTTCTAAGGATTTAGCCAGTTTGGTCTCTAACTCATTCTTTTCCCACTTCCAGTAGTTAGTGTCATAAGAGTGTTGGAGTTCATTAGCTTGAAAGCCTTTGATTTGTTCTTCAAATCTCTCAACTATTAGAACATAATCTCTTCTATCTTTTTCTAACCTTTTGAGGTCATCACACATACCTTGATTGTGATCCCTGTATCTTTTGACAGTGTCAATGCAAGTTTTAGTGCAAAGGTTAGAAATTACCTCAGAGGGAAGATCAGACACTTCTGCCATAAGAGCTTGATTCTGAATGGCTTCCTCAGCTTGATCACTCCAGTCAAAACCCATTCCTTGTTGAGAAACAAGGGCTTGAGCAGGATTCTTGTTCTGAGTATAGCCTCCATTCTGAGCTTGTTGGTGGTTGTTGTTAGGAACAACACTCCTGCATTCTCTAGCAAAGTGTCCTTTCATATGACACTTATAACATTCCACCTTAGTTTTGTCAAATCCATCTCCATCTTCCCTTCTTTGAGAAAAGTTATTCCTTCCTGTTCTTTTAATGAACTTCTTCACCCTCATGGATAGCATGGCCATCTGCCATTTGATATCCATCTCCTCCAGATCATCAGGGTGAAGTTGATCCAGATCATCATTGATTAATGAATTGCTACTATGACTGGACAAGAAGGCTTCAAAGATTGTTTCAGATCCTTTTTCTGAACTTGCTCCACCAGCAGTACTAACTGCTTCAGGGATGGCAGTAGTATCAGTGGCTGCTGAAAGAAGAGCAAAATTGTGGACATAACCAGTAGGCTTCTTCTTGATCTCTACCTCAGGTTCAAAAACTCTTAGATCATTGTATAGATCATCATGTTCTTTCTCTTCTAGATTGTCACTCTGCCTATAAGAGACAGTGTACATAGTCCATTCATCCCCAAGAGATCTGAGGGACTTCCTGTTGATATCATCTTGATCCATCTTCACTCCAATAGTAGCCAGTTCACCAATGAGCTTGTTGAACCTGTCAAAAGTTTGAGTCATAGACTCATTCTTTGATGAAGTAAAGTTCTCATATTGCTGCTTAAGAACATCTCTTTGATTTCTTTTGATACTCTTAGTTCCAGTAAATCTTTTCTCTAGATCATTCCAGAGAATTTGAGCATCAGTGCAGTTGCAAAATTGATGCTGATATTCATTAGGAATTGCCAAGAGCAGGGTGCTCAAGGCCTTCATCTCTATTTGCCTGATTTTTCTTTCACCATCTGTCTTTGGTGGAGGTCTTTTTCCATCTGGTCCTATTCTTCCAGCTTCAGAAGGACCATTCTCAATGATGTCCCACATTGAGTAGTCAGTGAGAAGAATATATTGTCTGATTCTAATCTTCCACATGTCAAACTCACTGGGTTTGAGCATTGGAACCTTGGAGACCAGTGTACTGCTTGATTCTGTAAGATTTTCCATGATAGAAAGATGTTTCTGAGAGAGTTTGGCTCTGATACCACTTGTCAGGATCGATTTCTTAACAAGAATTAATTCTCAGAAACAATATCAAAGAAGTTTGCGGAATAACACTTTGATATTCAATGAAACAACAAACAAAACAATATATGATGAACAAACTGTAAACTTGTATTCAATGATTAAAATCACAAGATTACACACTCAACCTCAATATTGATGAACAGGCTCATCAATACGAATTCTACTTCTCTAGAATTAGGATCTCAGCCTTGAGGTTGATTTCTCTCTCTAATTATTATCTAAAGTTGAAAACTTATTCAATCTGTTCTATACATTCTATACATATACTGATCAAAAGATAATTACAAAGAATAAACAAATCTACAGTATATCTTCCATGTATATCTTCTATGTAAATCTTCAGTATATCTTCAGAATATCCTGCTGTCATACTTTCCATCCGGATCTCTTAAGCAGCACTAATAATGCACAGCAGCATTAACTTCTTCCAGCAGCATTAACTACTAAGCAGTACTAACTACTAGCAGTACTAACTAGCTAAGCAGTACTAACTTTGTTCAAGCAGCACTAACTTTGACTAGCAGTAGTAATTCTACTAGCAGTAGTAACCAGACTTGGTAGAATCTTCAGTTCCCAACAGGTTTAACTATTTCAGTTAAAGCACAATTTAGATCATGAAAACATTTAAAATACACTCCCAAAATATAAAATCTGTTGAAAAATCGGGAAGTGGTTTGAACATTAAAAAAAATGTTTTCCAATGATTGAAAGTTGTCCTTCTTTCAATCATATATGAGATGAAGATTTAGAATTATACCTTGACGTACGATCTTCAATCTCATGAAGCTAAGCTTTAAGTCATAAACATATGAACTGGTAAGCTTCTCTAAAAAATTCTGCAAAAGTCTTTAGTCAAGTCAAAGTAAAATTTATTCACTTAAATTGAAAAGACAAAAAACAGTAAAACTTTTAAAGTACGAGTTCTGATCATGAATAATCAGAAGTCATTTCCGTACTCCTTGACTTGAAGAGCTCCCCCTAAATTCTTGCATTACAAAAAAAATTTTGGCATTAAAAGGTACATGCAAAATTTTATGAGCTCCCCCTCGAAGTAATATTGACCACTTGTCAATTTCTTCTCATTCTCCCCCTTGGATCAAGAACATTTATATAGAAGTGCAGATATCAATCAGAGTTAAGAATTTAGAAAACTTTTATAGGTAACTACTGATTAGACTTTAAGATTTAGCATACCAAGCTTAGAGACAAGAAAGTTAAACCTCTTTTCATCTAAGGGTTTGGTGAACAAATCGGCAAGTTGATAATCAGTTTTTACACAGAAAAGTTCAATTGTTCCTTTTTCAACATGATCTTTAATAAAATGATACCTGACATCTATGTGCTTGGTCTTGGTGTGTTGAACAGGATTCGCTGATATTGCGATGGCGCTCTTGGAGTCACAGTATATCGGGATCATGTTGAAGTGGAAACCGTAGTCGCGCAATTGATTTCTCATCCATAAGACCAGAGAACAGCAACTACATATTCTGCTTCGGCCGTGGACGTTGAAACACAAAGTTGCTTCTTTGATGCCCAACTGACTAGTTTGTCACCGAGGAACTGTACATGTCCCGACGTGCTCTTCCTGTCTAACATACAACCTGCATGATATCGCCTTTTTCCCTTTTGATAAACAAAGTGGTATCAACCGTACCTTTTGAAAACCCAGACTTGACTAGAAAAGTGGAAAGGACATCATACCAGGCTTGAGGTGCTTGTTTCAGACCGTAGAGTGCTTTGTCAAGAATGTAAACATGATTTGGCTTCTCTTGATTGACAAAACCTTCTGGCTGAGAGACGTAGACTTCCTCCTTCAGAATTCCATTCAGGAATGCTGTCTTCACGTCCATTTGAAAGACCGTGAAGTTCTTGTGGGCTGCGTAGGCTAGAAACATTCTGATTGCCTCTAATCGCGCCACAGGAGCATATGTTTCATCATAGTCTATTCCTTCCTCTTGTCTGTATCCTTTGGCTACTAGTCTTGCCTTGTTTCGGATAACGGTACCATCTTCGTCTTTCTTTATCTTGAAAACCCATTTCGTACCTATAATGGTTTTACCTTTAGGCTTTGGTACGAGTCTCCAGACTTGAAGTGCATCGAACTGATTTAGCTCTTCTTGCATTGAGATTACCCATTCTGGATCAGCAAGTACCTCTGATACTCTTGTTGGCTCGAACTTGCTCAGAAAGGAGTTATGCATGCACATGTTCATTGATGCTGACCTAGTTTGCACCGGTTTTGATGGATCGCCAATGATCTGGCTTAGCGAGTGCTCTTTGGTCCATTTATGTTCATGAGGCAGTGGATTAGTTGATTGTATGTCGGTTGTATCATCTACAAATCCACTTGTACCTTCTTCTGATTGTTCAAGAGGATTGATGGTTTCAGTTGAAGTGGCAGGTTCAGAAGGCTCAGCAGGTACAACTTGATCTGGCTGTAGATTGATCTAAATAGTATCTCCTACTGTTTCAGCTACTTCTGTCTCTTTATCATTTGTCACTTCTTCAACTGTTGGAGTCGGCATTTGAATTGGAATCTCTTGTTTAATCGGGGCGTTGGATTCAATTGAGTCATCTGAACTGGTTGGATGAGTAGTCGTTAAGTCTTCTATCCTGTCAACCACAACAGATTTCTTTACATTAGATCCAAGAAATTCATCATAAAACAATTCAAATAATAAATCTAAATTAGATAAATGGTTAGTAGAAGTTGAAGCTTCGTCTGATTTATTCTGTTGAGACGTAGGTCCTGGACTGAGTTGCCCAGAAGATAGTATTCCTGTTATAACGGGTTCTGAAGGTTGTTGTTCGGAAGCCATTTCTTCATCAAACGAGACGTTGATGCTTTCAATCACCGTCTTTGACTTCTTCAAATAAACACGGAATACAGTTGACGTCGAAGAATAGCCAATGAAGATTCCTTCATCCGCTTTAGCACTGAACTTATTTAGACTCTCCCTATCGTTTAGAACGAAACACTTACACCCAAATATATGGAAATATTTGATTGTCGGTGTTCAGTTGTTGATTAACGCATAAGGAGTCTTCTTGAATCTTCGATGTACCATGGAGCGATTCTGGGTGTAGCACGCGGTCGAAACAGCTTTAGCCCACAAAAATAGAGGTAAGTCTGAATGACTTAGCATAGTACGAGCAACCTCGACTAGCGTTCGATTTCTTCTTTCAACCACTCCATTTTGTTGAGGCGTACGAGCAGCAGAGTATTGATGTGAAATCCCGACAGATTCGAGATATTCTTCAACTTTGTTGTTCTTGAACTCTGTGACGTTATCTGTTCGTAGAAACTTGACCGGTTTCTGCAGATTCACCTGGGTCATCTTTAGGAATGTGATGAGAATATCTGGTGTCTCATCCTTTGAACGTAGAAACTTGACCCATGTGTATCGCGAGTAATCGTCCACGATCACGAGTATGTACTTCTTTCCGCCTAGACTCTGAGTTCGCATCGGACCGCATAGATCCATATGCAATAACTCTAACGGAGCGCTTGTACTTTGTTCAGGCTTTGGTTTATGAGGTGCCCTCTTCATCTTCCCCTTTTCACAAGCTTCACAAAGATGTTCTCTTTCGTATTTGAGCTCTTGAAGTCCTTTGACGAGCTTTCCACTGACCAAATTGTTGATGTACCTGAAGTTGAGGTAAGAGAACCTTCGATGCCATAACCAACTTTTATTGCATCGATGCTTTCGTCATTAGACAAACTTGCTTGTCAGTCTAGACATTTGGTAGATTGATTGTGTAGAGGTCTGATTCTCGAGTACCGACCAAGAGTTCTTCGCCTTCTTCATTGCGAACTGAACATCTCTTGGCTTTGAAGTCGACCTCTAAGTCTTTGTCACAGAACTGGCCTATACTGAACAAGTTGTGTCGTAAGCCTTCTACATAGCTCACCTTCTTGATAGTGACATTTTCATGTTGTACATCACCATATCCCATGATTGGAGAAAACTGGTCGTTGCCAAATCTTACTGTTCCGCAGTATTTGTCTTTAAAATTGGACAGTATCTCTTTTTGCCCTGTCATGTGCTTGGAACATCCGCTGTCCAAGAACCAAGTATGACTAGTCTGCAAAATAGAAATTATAAATTTAGATATTTATACGACAACATTGGAATGAGCACTTTGATTATCGAAGTGCGGGTCTTGAACTGATTTGTTCAAAAGCCTATTTTGACTTTGATGTTCGGGTTTTGAACTGCATTATCCAAAAACCTATTTTGACATTGAAGAACGAGTCCTGATCTGTACATAATCAGAAGTCGATTTCTCTCTAAGCTTTGTGTGCCTACAACACAGATTTAGCCTTAGGTACCCACTGGAATTTGGGTCCTGCCGTGTTAGCACAAGATTTTGGTACCTATTTCAAATTGGGTCCTCTTTTCTTTTGAAATGTATGAGAATTAGTATGAGATGAATGGACATGAAAATTGCCAAACCAATCTCCAGAATCTTGACAAGAGATAGAAACATGTTTATCATAAATAGAAGACTTTCTAGCAGATAAAGATAACTGAAATAATTGCTTCATTGAATATTGTTTCCGAGAAACAGCAAGTTTTGGGTTCAAAACAACAATATCAGCAATTAGGACATCTTTACTAAGCAAAGTCTTACTACAATTAACACTACTAAACGATAAAACGGTCTTGTCAAGCTTCCGTTTCGGTTGCCATTGGGAATTTACTTCTGTCCTTTGCTTGCTCAGATCTGAAACATGTGAAACTGATGAGTTAGACCTTGGAGCAACAAGCGATTGCTTTTTCTTAGAATTTCCAGTAATGTTCGATTTCTATGAATGCTGAGATATAATCTTACCTTTAGCACTCTTAGCTTTCACAGAGACTGATTTATCAACTTTCGTTGATTTTACACTGTTCACAGGCATACTGGTTTTTCTCAAAGTTTTCTTAACACAAGATGAATGGTTAGGAAGTTTTGCATTAAAGTCAAATTGTTCAGAACAACCATCGAAACCACCGTTAGAGTTCAGAAAATCAAAGCCTTTCTTCGATGAACCAAACATATCCTTAGAGTTTGAAGCCTTAGAAATAACAGAATTTGAAAACACAGTTGAAAAAACTTTTTGCTCAATATTTATCAAAAGTCTTTCATCCGACAAAGAATTCTCGAGTTCAAAAATTTTACGTTCTAAAACGAGAGGAGGGACATATAGTTTACCTAGAATAGGCTTCGCCTCTGTCAGGATCGAATTCTTAACAAGAATTAATTCTCAGAAACAATATCAAAGAAGTTTGCGGAATAACACTTTGATATTCAATGGAACAGTAAATCAACACACAGTAAAGTATCAAACTATAAACTTGTATTGAATGCTTTGAAGTTAAAAGATTACACACTCAACCTCAATATTGATGAACAGGCTCACCAATATGAATTCTACTTCTCTAGAATTAGGATCTATGCCTTGAGGTTGATTTCTCTTAAACTTGGAATTAATCGCCTCTAAAGTATTCTGTATCATCTATACATATACTAAACAAAAAGATAATTACAAACAAAATAAACATATCTTCAGTATATCTTCCATGTATATCTCTAAGCTTCCATGTATATCTTCAATCCATCCAGCTGTTATTCTTTCCATTCGGATCTCTTAAGCAGCACTAACTATGCTCAGCAGCATTAACTTCTTCTAGCAGTATTAACTACTAAGCAGCACTAACTACTAGCAGTACTAACTAGCTAAGCAGTACTAACTTTGTTCAAGCAGCACTAACTTTGACTAGCAGTATTAATTACTAGCAGTAGTAATACTCAGCAGTATTAACCTTGAAGTCTTCTAGCAGTATTAACTCTGAACCAGCAGCATTAACCATACTTAGGCTTTTTCTTCAGTTCCCAACAATCTCCCCCTAACTTGACTTTTAGGGAAAGAAGTCAAGTTCTTCAGATGCTTCCAAAATCTTCATTGATCTACTCCAATATTAGGATCCAGTCCCATACTCTGATTGATAGTCCTCTGAATTAGATACTTGGCCATTTCTGAATTTGGTGCACAACCCAACTTCTTATTCAACATGGCATGAAGCTTTAGATTTGTATGATTGTAGACTCTATCCACCAAGTAGTACTCCATGTGAAAAGTATCCAATGCTAGTTCATAGACTCCACTCCTTTCATAGAGAGTCCATCCTCTAACAGTTTTGAACACATCTCTGATTAAGTGCTTCACAGCTTCTTGATTGAATAACATGCACAAGTATTCCATGACTAGCTTCACTATAGGTAATCCTGGAGCTGTCAACTGATCTGCATAAATTTTCATCCCTACTTCAAACATTTCTTCCAAATCAGATCTTGAACACTCTCTGACAATTTTGTTCCAGGTGCTGTATACTTCATACTTCTCATCATTTCTTTTCAATCTGATGTATTCTTTGCCATCCACCTCCATAGTATCCCAGTGGATAACTTCAGGAGGTTTAAATCCAACAGGTTCAACTGAAATAGGCTTTGGAATTTTATCCATTACCACCATGTACATGTTTACATTTGAACTCTATGGTACTTCCTGAGATTTAGCTTCATTCTGAGGTGCCTCTTCTTCTTCAGCTACCTTTTGCTCTTCTTCTACTCTAGGCTTCTTTACACTCTTATTTCTTTTAGCCATCATTTTGGTTCTTTTCAGAGTCTTTTGAACTTGCCCTAAAGTAGCTTCCTTCTTCTTTTCTTCCTTGTTCTCTGTCTTTTCTTTGATAGGAGTTCCCTCTTCACTTTCAGGGAATGGTTGATTGATATTCACATCATTACTCTCCTTGGCCTTCTTTTCAAACTCCATTCTATCCTTTTCATTGCCCTTCAGCTTCCCCATTTCTTTTTCATAAAGATCCTGGATTTGATCAAAATTCATCTTCACAAACATTTCTTTCTTTACCCCAATTGCACTCCTCAAGAAAGTTATCATTTTGTTTCTTTCCTGAGTGGCAAGGTAAGTTTGTGAAGGTCTTCTTTTCTTTGCACTTGATTTGACTATCATGGCCTTTCTCAAGATTATTGCCCTTTGCTTAGCTTTCTCTGTTTCAAGCCCTTTCTGATAAGCTTCATTTAATTCAGCAGCTAGAGCCTTTGCCATCTCCCTGTCCATTTCAACCTGAACTCTTTCTTCTTTTTCAATATCCTCCTGTATCTTCCTGGCTAAGGCTTCATCTGATTCAACCAACCTTTGCTTCTTGACTGGTTGATCAGATTCCACCATCTTTGCTTTTCCTTTGTCTTTGTTCATTGCTTTCTTGCTCACTTCTCTTTTTGCTCCCCCTTCATTTATGACCACTCCCTTTGCTTTGGGAGTGTCATTCTTTGCTTTGATCAACATTTCAGCTACTTCAATTTCTGTTGGAGACAACTCTGTTACTACTGCTTGTGAAGTTTCAGCAGCACTAACAGTTTCTGCTTCTACCTCCCTTTCAGTACTGTTCTTCTCCCCATCATGCTCCCCCTCAACTTTTTCTTTTTCCTCATCAAGCTCCCCCTCTCTTGTAGATTCTTCCATGTTGATCTCCCCCTTTTTGGGAGCATCTTTCTCAGATTTCCTTCTCCTTAGTTGGAATTGCTTTCTCTTCTTCCTCTGTACCAGACTGATCACCATCTTCTTCAGCTTAGCAATCTGTATTTGTTGTGACAGAATGACTAGCTTCATTTCTTCTATTTCTTTTCCTTGTTTGATGACATCTTGGTTGATGTTTCCCATGGTATCCATCAATTCCTGGTAGTTATATCTGTCCTCACCTTCTCTAGAAGTGTTACCCTCCTTTGAAGGATCATTGGATCTTTTAGTAGTGGAAGTCTTCTGCCTAGCAGAAGCACTATCCACCCCCGTGGTTTCTTGGCACCAGGGACCTTCAAATGATTGCTCATTCAAAGTTGCCATGGGGGAGGTCTTATTGATGTTACCACTTTCCTCCTCTGTGCTAGCAGGAGTAGTGGCAGCCTCATCACCCATATGCTCTTCCTCCTCCTCAGAGAGCACCTCCTTGGGGTTGGGAGACACCCCTTTGGTTTCCCTATGGATATTCCCTAAAGGAGAATTCTCCTTTAGAGGGCTTAAAGGCTTGGGGGATGATGGTACAAGAAGGGAAGGAGCCTTCTTTACCTGTTTCCTCTTGTAAGTTTGGGTGATAGGAGAGGTTGGTTTTTCAAGAAGGGACTGGGGAATAGATTTTGAGTGGGAAGGTTGGGATTGGCTAGCAGTAGGAAGGTCTAATGGGGGCCTTGACCCTGCTGCCATACCTTCAGTGGTTTGGGACACCACCATCATTGTAGAGAACAATGGGGTGTCAACTCCTTCAGAGTCCCCAGCAGATCTTCTCATATTTGAGAAAACCTTGCCTTTGGGGGTTTAGGTACGTATACCCCAACAGGTTGAGGTATATACGTCAATTCATGAGTAATAACTTCTTGAACAAACCTGGGGTACATAAAGAAACTCTTTTTGTTTCCCATGTTTGATACAAGATCACTGAAAATAATTTGTGAAAAATTGTACCTTCTAGCAGTGGCCAAACAGGCCAAAGCATAAGCAATGGGACTGCTGAACTCACTCCATCCAGTAGTCTTTTTAGAGATGCAATGCATCAAGGTATGGACAAAAAAACGCCATTGGGGTGAGAATTTAGCTTTTGAAAACTTAAACACACCCAACGGGCCTCCATACCCCATTCTTGCAAGGGAAGAGAACAGTTCATCATTTGGGATAGAAGTTATACCAGACGCATCGTCTCGACGTAGACTGATGCGAATAACTTCTTCAGTAACTGTTAAGGGTTGGTCACACACCCTTGTCTTGATCATCTGCACACCATTCTCAGCAACAATGGTGGCATTAGCCCAGAACTGCCTTTGATGCTCGATATAGATTGTAGGAGCAACAGTAAGAGCATGAGCAATATGGCTTGACTTGAGGAAATCCACAATCTGGTGGAACCCAGCGGCCTGTTTGGGCTTCTGTAGCATCGCGATTTCATTGTGTTCATTTATGAATGCCATTGATGCCATTGATCTTTGCAAAAAGCTTGCCTGAAAACTTTGAACTTGAGAGAGAAAGGGTTTAGAGCGCAAGTGAACAGTATACAAAGAGTCGTTATGAACGTTTAGGCGGGCAAAGAGTATTTATAGTATTCGGGACATAAGCAGTATTAACCTAGAGCAGTATTAACCGCGAGCAGTATTAACTACTAGCAGTATTAACTAACTAGCAGTATTAACTGCGAGCAGTATTAACTGCGAGCAGTATTAACTGCGAGCAGTATTAACTGCGAGTAGTATTAACTAACTAGCAGTATTAACTGCGAGCAATATTAACCACTAGCAGTATTAACTGTGAGCAGTATTAACCACTAGCAGTATTAACTGTGAGCAGTATTAACTGCGAGCAGTATTAACTAACTAGCAGTATTAACCACTAGCAGTATTAACTATACTTACTCTTTGAAGCTTGGGTTGAATTTAGTACTGCTAAGAATGCTCTGCAAAGGAGGATTAGTAACACCAAGAAACTATAATATTCAGATATTTAACCACTTTTTGAGAGAATGCTTATTCAGAGTTGATCATTCCCACACTTGTTACCAAGAAAGTGAATCTACCCACATCAAAAGCTTTGGTGAATAGATCAGCAAACTGGTTGTCAGTATGAACTTTTACTACTTGAACAAGTTTCTTTTCATTACAGTCTCTTATGAAGTGATACCTGATCTCAATGTGCTTTGTCTTAGAGTGCTTGACAGGATTATTTACAATGCTGATAGCACTGCTATTATCAATAAAAATGGGAGTGTGTAGAAAGGTCACCCCATAGTCCAACATTTTATTCTGAATCCATAAGACTTGAGCACAACAACTTGCAGCTTCTATGTACTCTGCCTCTGTGGTAGATGTGGACACTGTGGTTTGTTTCTTGCACTGCCATGAAACTAGTCTAGCACCCAAGAACTGACATCCTCCAGAAGTAGATTTTCTGTCCAAGTTTGCCCCACCTAGATCACTGTCTGAGTATGCTATTAGGTCAAAGGGTGAGTCATGAGGATACCAAAGTCCCAATCTGGGTTTCCCTTTGAGATATCTGAATATCCTCTTAACAGCTTGAAAGTGAGATTGCTTTGGCCTAACTTGGAATATTGCACATACACAAACTGGAAACATTATATCTGGCCTTGATGCTGTGAGATACATGAGAGAGCCAATCATGGATCTATAATGATGCACATCCATATCCTCCCCCTCAATATCTGCTGTTATCTGCTTGTGTGTCTCCATTGGTGTGCTGGCAGGTTTTGAATCTGAGAAACCAAACTTGGTTAGGATGTCCTGCACATACTTGGACTGACAGATGAAGATTCCATCTGACTTCTGTTGAACTTGGAGTCCAAGAAAGAAAGTAAGCTCCCCCATGGAACTCATTTTGAACCTTTGATGCATTAGTTCCTCAAACTCCTTGCACATTTTGTCTCTTGTAGATCCAAAGATAATGTCATCAACATAGATTTGGACCAGCAAGATATCCTTCTTCTTTCTCTTGATGAATAGAGTCTTATCAATGACTCCTCTTTCAAAGCCATTTTCCAAGAGATAGGATGATAGAGTGTCATACCATGCTCTTGGAGCTTGATGCAGTCCATAAAGAGCTTTCTTCAATTTGTATACCCTGTCTGGATAGCTTGGGTTTTCAAACCTTGGTGGTTGACAGACATATACCTCTTCTTCAATTGAGCCATAGAGAAAAGCACTTTTTACATCCATTTGATAGACTTTGAAGTTCATGTAGGAAGCATAGGCTAGGAATAATCTGATTGCTTCTATCCTAGCCACAGGTGCAAAAACTTCTTCATAATCTATACCCTCTTCTTGAGTATACCTTTGAGCCACCAGTCTTGCTTTGTTCCTTATGACAATACCTCTTTCATCTCTCTTGTTCCTAAAAATCCACTTTGTGCCAATTGCTCCGTGACCTTTAGGAAGGTCTACTAGATCCCAAACATCTTGTAGTTTGAACTGCAACAGTTCTTCTTGCATTGCTTCTATCCAACTGGATTCTTTCATAGCTTCAAGTGCCTTTTTAGGCTCAAGCTGGGATAGAAAACAAGAAAGCACTGTATGCTGTTGATCTTGCATTTCTTGAAGCCTGCTTTGGTGTCTAGTCATCATAGGAGAGGATATATCTCCTATTACCAGCTGTGGAGGATGATTCTTTTGAACTCTGGTGTTATGACTAGGTTCTTCATTAAGTCCAACCTCTAGATTAGAGTCATTCAACTCAACTGAAGTGTTTTCAGCAGCTACTTCTGATTCTTTATCTTCTTGAGTCTCCTCATTTCTACTTACTTCTTCACTCTGACGTGGTCCAGTAGATGGTTCCTTTTCACAGTCTTCAAAGGAATTCATTGTGGGTATGGGAAAGATCACTGATTTAGATATACTTTCTTGAACCTGTATAGTCCCTGATCCTCCACATTCTGAACCTGCATAATCATCACTACTGAAACCAAAAGAGTTAGTTAGTGAATCAATGTCAAATAGCCACTGAGGACCAGACCCAATAGGATTTGGTGTGTTCTCATTGTATTTGACATTGTCACTTTCTTCAATTATTCTAGAAGATGTGTTAAAAACTCTGTATGCCTTACTCTGAGATGAATATCCAACAAGAAATCCATCATCTGCTTTGCTATAAAACTTACCAAAGTGAGATTTGGTATTGAGAATTGTACAAGGACACCCAAAAGGTTTGAAAAATCCAATGAAAGGTTTTCTTTTATTTAAAAGCTCATAAGGTGTCTTGTTCTTTGGCTTAACTACTAGAACTCTGTTTTGGACATAACAGGCAGTATTAACTGCTTCAGCCCAGAAGGTAATTGGCAGTTTTGAATCAGCCAATAGAGATCTAGCAGCCTCTATTAGTGTCCTATTTCTCCTTTCAGCAACACCATTCTGTTGAGGAGTCCTAGGAGCACTATACTGTCTCTCAATGCCTTTTTCTTCACATAAGGTGTTTAGATCCAGATTTTTGAATTCAGTCCCATTATCTGATCTAATGACTTTTACTTTTTGATTAGTTTGGTTTTCAATTCTTAGGATAAAGGATTTGATCAGTCCACTTGTTTCATCCTTAGTCCTTAGAAAATATGCCCACGTAAATCTAGAGTAATCATCAACAATAACCAAGCAGTAAGATTTCTTGCCTATACTCATAACATTTGTAGGACCAAACAGATCCATGTGCAATAACTGGAGAGAAGAAGAAATTGAATTTATCTCTTTGGTCTTATGAGAAGTTTTATGCTGTTTGCCTTTAAGACAAGCAACACAATGAACATCACATGAAAAGACTTTAGATGGTAAACCTCTTACAAGGTTGTTTTTAGCAAGTTTGTTCATAGTCTTAAAATTCATGTGACACATCCTTCTGTGCCAAAGAGAGGATTCATCTACAGAAGCTTTTGAAACAAGACATTTTAGAGATGAATCACTATCAACATTGTCCACATCTAGACAGTAAACATTGTCCTTTCTTGGAGTTCCAAGTAGTATCATGCTTTCATCAACTACCTTGAACCCTGGAGCAAGGATCAAACACTCAGTATTTGTAAATAATATACTATGTTGTTTGTCACATACCTGTGATACACTTAACAGGTTGTACTTTAATTGATCAACATAGTAGACATCCTCAAATGTCATCTTACCTTTGGTGACATTACCTTTTCCACTTATCTTACCACCAGTAAGATTATCTCCAAATGCAACATGTCCTCCATTGATATGCTTGAAATCCTGAAGGCATGACATGTTGCCTGTCATGTGCCTAGAGCAACCACTATCCACATGCCATATGCTCCTTCCCTTGAGCTGTTGGTTGCCCTGCACATAAGATAGATCAGTTAGTATGAATTAGGAACCCAAGCCAAAGTGGTCTTGGGTACCCCTTTCTCATCAAAATACTTGCATTCTTTCTTTACAAGATTTTTGAATTTTAACTCCTCATTCTTGGAGTACTTTGTCACAATAATAGGCTTGGAAACATTTGTTCTTGAAACAGTACTGGTTTTAGAGGTACTAACTGCCTTAGAAGCACTTGCATGCTTAGCAGTACTAACCTTGTTAGTAGTAGTAACTGTGTTAGCAGTAGTAACTGTATTGGAAGTATTAACTTTTGAAGCGGTACTAACTGTATTATCAGCATTAATGTTTTCAGCAGTACTAACACAGGTAGCAGCAGTAATACTTCCAGCAGCACTAACCCTGTCAGCAGTACTAACAATTTTAGTGCTTTGGGGCACCCACATTTTAATACATTCTTTTAAAATCCTTTTCTTCATGGGGCCTTTCTTTTCACCATGTTTCTTTCCAGCCTTCCTATTATCAGCAGGTTTTTGCACAAATCTTTGAAAGGTCATCTGTTGATTAATAGGGTTAAAGAAGCAATATTTATCCAAATGATTTAACTTGCCACATATGAAGCAAGGTTTTGGTCTATTGATTTTACTCAGATCAACTCCTTGCTTCTGAGCCCATTGATTATTCCAGTTTCTTTGATTTCCTCTTTTTAAACCAGAATTTAGGCTCTTGGCTTTACTGCAATCACACTGTTTACAAGATCCAGGATTCACAACCGTGGTTTGTTTGTAATGAACCTTGTTATCTTTTCCTTTGGTCTTCTCTATCTCCTTGGACTTGATCCAGATTTTCCCACATCCCTCATTGGTGATAATGTTGTTTTCTAATGGGATCTCTTTACTTACATCATTATCTCTATTTTCACTGGCTTCTTTCTCAGTTAAATCCTTAATTACTACTTCATCCAAAGGATCTATCTTAAAGGCTTTCTCAGATAAGTCCTTTTTCTCCTTGGTTTCTAACAAGTCTGAAGTAGGAGAGATATAATTGTTGTTGTAAGGAGGAGGTGTACTGTTGTATCCAATACCAGGCTTCATCTTATCATGAATCTGTGCCTTTAGAAGAGAATCCATTGCTTTTGAAGTGTATGAAAACTTTTCTATGTCAAGCTTGACTTTAGACAGTTCCTCCTTCAGCCTATCACTCCCTTCTAAGGATTTAGACAGTTTGGTCTCTAATTCATTCTTTTCCCACTTCCAATAGTTAGTGTCATAAGAGTGTTGAAGTTCATTAGCTTGAAAGCCTTTGATTTGCTCTTCAAATCTCTCTACTATTAACACATAATCTCTTCTATCTTTTTCTAATCTTTTGAGATCATCACACAAACTTTGATTGTGATCCCTGTATCTTTTGACAGTGTCAATGCAAGATTTAGTGCAAAGATTAGAAATTACCTCAGAGGGGAGATCAGACACTTCTGCCATAAGAGCTTGATTCTGAATGGCTTCCTCAGCTTGATCACTCCAGTCAAATCCCATTCCTTGTTGAGAAACAAGGGCTTGAGCAGGATTCTTGTTCTGAGAGTAGCCTCCATTCTGAGCTTGTTGGTGGTTGTTGTTTGGAACAGCACTCCTGCATTCTCTAGCAAAGTGTCCTTTCATGTGACACTTATAACATTCCACCTTGGTCTTGTCAAAACCAGCTCCATCTTCTCTTCTTTGAGAGAAGTTATTCCTTCCTGTTCTTTTAATGAACTTCTTCACCCTCATGGATAACATGGCCATCTGCCATTTAATATCCATCTCCTCCAGGTCATCAGGGTGAAGTTGATCCAGATCATCATTAATTGTTACTATGACTGGACAAAAAGGCTTCAAAGATTGTTTCAGTTCCTTTTCTGAACTTGCTCCACTGGCAGTACTAACTGCTTCAGGGATGGCAGTAGTATCAGTGGATGCTGAAAGAAGTGCAGCATTGTGGACATAACCAGTGGGCTTCTTCTTGATTTCTACCTCAGTTTCAAAAACTCTTAGATCATTGTATAGATCATCAAGTTCTTTCTCTTCCAGATTGTCACTCTGTCTATATGAGACAGTGTACATAGTCCATTCATCCCCAAGAGATCTGAGGAACTTTCTGTTGATGTCATCTTGATCCATCTTCACTCCTACAGTAGCCAGTTCACCAATGAGCTTGTTGAACCTATCAAAAGTTTGAGTCATAGACTCATTCTTTGAGGAAGTAAAGTTCTCATACTGCTGCTTTAGAACATCTCTTTGATTTCTTTTGATGCTCTTAGTTCCAGCAAATCTTTTCTCTAGAGCATTCCAGAGAATCTGAGCATCAGTGCAGTTGCAAAATTGATGCTGATATTCATTGGGGATGGCCAAGAGCAGAGTGCTCAAGGCCTTCATCTCTGCCTGTCTGATCTTCCTTTCACCATCTGCCTTTGGTGGAGGTCTTTTCCCATCTGGTCATATCCTTCCAGCTTCAGAAGGAACATTCTCAATGATATCCCACATTGAGTAGTCAGTGAGAAGAATATATTGTCTGATTTTGATCTTCCACATGTCAAACTCACTGGGTTTGAGCATTGGAACCTTAGAGACCAAAGTATTGCTTGATTCTGTAAGATTTTCCATGATGAATGAATAGATGTTTCTGAGAGAGTCAGGCTCTGATACCACTTGTCAGGATCGAATTCTTAACAAGAATTAATTCTCAGAAACAATATCAAAGAAGTTTGCAGAATAACACTTTGATATTCAATGGAACAGTATATCAACACACAATAAAGTATCAAACTATAAACTTGTATTGAATGCTTTGAAGTTACAAGATTACACACTCAACCTCAATATTGATGAACAGGCTCACCAATACGAATTCTACTTCTCTACAATTAGGATCTATGCCTTGAGGTTGATTTCTCTTAAACTTGGAATTAATCGCCTCTAAAGTATTCTGTATCATCTATACATATACTAAACAAAAAGATAATTACAAAAAAAATAAACATATCTTCAGCATATCTTCCATGTATATCTCTAAGCTTACATGTATATCTTCAATCCATCCAGCTGTTATTCTTTCCATTCGGATCTCTTAAGCAACACTAACTATGCTCAGCAGCATTAACTTCTTCTAGCAGTATTAACTACTAAGCAACACTAACTACTAGCAGTACTAACTAGCTAAGCAGTACTAACTTTGTTCAAGCAGCACTAACTTTGACTAGCAGTATTAATTACTAGCAGTAGTAATACTCAGCAGTATTAACCTTGAAGTCTTCTAGCAGTATTAACTCTGAACCAACAGCATTAACCATACTTAGGCTTTTCTTCAGTTCCCAACAGCCTCCATTTCCTTTTCAGTATAACTTGGAAAGAAATCACTCGAAAGAGTTTTCTTCTTTTGATATATTGGATTTTCATCATAACTATTATTCGTCTTCGCATAATTAAATGGAAGATGAACTTTAGCTGATTTCAAACGTTTTTCAGTTTCGTTGGCTTCATCCTCTTTTGATAGTTTAGTCCAAAAAGTTTTAAACTCAGGGATTCTGCGAGCTAATAGCATATTAAGATGATCATAAAGTCCTGGCACTTCAGACATCCCTTTTTGTAGACAGTGAGGATTCTTATAACCGATTCTTCAATTGCCTTTGTTTTCTAACGGTTTGTTAAGATGAATGGTTTGTTCACTCTGGCCTAATGAGTACAACTTCTTTTCCAAAGCATCTATTTTTGCAATTAAAATTTTGTTTTCTTCTACACATGAAGAATGCAATTTTGTAAGCTCATATTTATCAATCTCACATTTTAGCAGTTTAGACTTGAGATATGAATTCTCTTTAAGAATTATTGTCTTTTCCTTAGCGTTGGTGTCATTATCTTTATGTAAAACCTCAACCAATACTTTCTTCTCAGCAATTTCATTGCGAAGTTTCTGTATTAATTGGTTTTTGTCAGTTCTAACACCATTTTCTCGCTCAAGATTAGATTCTAACTCTTTTTGTTTTAAACTCATGGCATGCATTTTATTCATAAACTCTAAATCTGATAGATTACATACCTCTTCTTCTTCATCATCTGAATCAGCATCAGCATCTGATTCTATCTGGCCCATCAAACACATGTTGACGACTTCATCCTTTTCTTCATCCTCTTCTTCTTATTCATCTGAGTGATCAAGCTAGTATTCATCCTCAGCCATCAGTGCCTTGCCAGCCTCCTGTTGCTTTGCAAGAAGCATCTTGTTCTTGTAGTAGTCGGACTTTCTGACCTTTGATCTGCGGCAGTCCTTGGCAAAGTGACCGATTTTGCCACAGTTGTAGCACGTTGGTGGTTCTGGCTGACTGGATCCTTCAGCTTTAAACTTTCTATCTTCCGGTTTCCTCTCCTCTAATCTCTTTCCTTCATACTGATACCTTCTCTTTTCAGGTTTCCTCTCTTCTGTTCTTTTTCCCTCAAATCTCTTCCCTTCATACCTACTGCCTTCAACCCTTTCTTTGTGGATGTAGTTGTTCGGACCAGAAGAGTATCTCTGACTATTTGAACTTGGCTTTGTGTAGAACCTTTTCTGAAAAGCACTTGTCAGCATCAACATTGCTTGCTTCAGATGGTCATTTTCATCTATGTCAGAGTTTGCATTAGCTTCATCTTCTTCTGATTCGTACACAATCGTCTTGTTCTTCTTCTTCCTGACTACAAGAGCGACTGTGTCATCAACTATCTTTCCTCTCTGCCTCTTATCATCTAGAATTTCATCCACCTCTTCTTCATTCTGTCGGAGGGTTTCATACACCTCGTGAAGTGGAATCTTATTCAAGTCTTTAATCTGCTTCATTTGCCTAGAAAATCTTTTCCATTCCGGTTGAAGAATGCTCAGGAATTTGACGTTCAGCTCAATTTGAGATTTGTGAACTTTGTTCTTGCTAAGTTCGTTCAGCAAAGTCACAAACCTGTCATAGGTTTCTTCTAAAGTTTCTCCCACCCTGCCTCTAAATTCTATATAATTATTTAGGCAGTTGGAGATTTTCAGCTGATTCCCAACCTTTGAACCTAGCATCATCTTTTCAAACTTTTCCCACATTTCTTTGCCAGAGGCATTGTAGCTGTCAATCTTTACATAGATTTCATTTGGAATTCCTTGTAAAATGTATGAATTAGATAATCTGTCGCCTTTGGCTCTTTTGAGATTATCATCTTGTAGCTCATGAAACTTAAGATCAACTATAGTAGGCACATCTCCAACTAAGCGAGTCGTCGTGACTGGTTTCATAACCCCTTCTTCTATAGGTTTCCTGATGAAATCACCCAGCTCATGTCTGTCAATGAAGTTCAGAAACCGATCCTTCCACTGCTCATATTCTCCTTCGAAGAAAACTTGTGGCTTGGTGTCAGTTCCTATTGCGAGGGCTTCTCTGGATGTCATTCTGAAGAAAATTCTAAGTGTGGAATAGAAGCTTTGCGTTTGAGAGGGTTTGCGTTTCAAGTTGGGAGTGCAAAGTTGAGGTTTGCGTTTCTAATGAGAAGCGCAAAGTGAGGTTTGCGTTTCTAATGGGACGCGCAAAGTTGAGGTTTGCGGGTCTAGTTGGAAGCACAAAGTAGAGGTTTGCGGGTCTAGTGGGAAGCGCAAACTGAGGTTTGCGGGTCTAGTGGGAAGCGCAAAGTTGAGCTTTGCGTTTCTTGAAGAGAAGTACACGTGAACTGAGGTTTGCGTTTGTCTTGAGATGCGCAAAGTTGAGTTTTACGTTTCTAGTTGGGAGCGCAAAGTTGACTTATCTTTTGAAGAGATGAACACGATGTATTGAGGTTTGCGTTTCTGTTGGAACCGAGAAGTGGACTTTGCGTATGCTTGAGGACCCGAGAAGTAAGGTTTGCGACTGAAGTTAGAACCGCAAAGTAAGGTTTGCGATTGATGTTGGAACCGCAAAGTAAGGTTTGCGATTGTTGTTGGAACCGCAAAGTAAGGTTTGCGTTTCCTTTGAGAAGCGCAAAGTAGGACTTTGCGTTTGATGTGGGAGGCGCAAGTTGAGCTTTGCGTATGTTCTTCCTCTGCTTTGCGCTTTATTCGACCTGTACTTCGAAAATTTGTCTAAAATTTGTTCCTGTAACGATTAGCAAATCCAAACACTACCCTTATGTCTAGAAACACTTCTAGAACTGAATGTGATAACTCGATCTCTCTAAAACACACTTTTTCGAAAATAATTTGATGGCACAGTGAACTTCTAAACTCGACTGTTTGACCACTAAATCCAAAAAATGGAACTCGATAAAAGCTTAAAAGTGAAATCAAACAACAACAAATCTATCTAGCATGCTAATCGATCACAAACTGATCGATTTTAACACCTAAAACACTTAAACACTCAAAATCGATTTTCAAACATGAATACAGGGTAGTTTTTCAGAAAAACTTGATTTGATCTTAATCAGGCTCTGATACCAATTGTCGGTCCAACAATACTAATATCAAGTTCTTAGAAACAACACAATAACGATTACCAACCTGTATTAATATATAGAAATGGTTACAAGGTTGATCAGATTTAAGCTTTGGATTGTGTTCTCTGTTTTCTCTCCTTTACACCTTTTAGTGTGTGTTTTTGTGTGTTGATTATAAACTGATTGTGAGAGAGATTGAGAGATAATACAACTAATCTACCAAGTGTGTCTAACACACTACCTTAGATAATATCTAGATATTAGATCTTGATATTATTTTCTAATATAAAGTAAACTAGAAAGCTAACTATAGAAACTAATATAACTAACTAAGTTACCTAAGTTAACTAATATCTAACATACTAGATATTAAGTTAACTTTTACAATAATAAACAAATACATTGAATTACATTGACATTTATTACAAATAGACATAGACTTTAATATCGAGAGTCGACGTTTCAGCTTTAGCTTCAGATTGCGATCTTCAGATTGGATGATCTTGAATCCAATGAGACTGTGTCTTAACATTGTGTTTGGTGGGATTCATGTTGGGAAAATACTACTAAAAGTACCAAAGAGTGTCGAGGGCCTTAGTGTCAAAAAAGATCGGATTTGGGGGCTTCGGGGAGTCTGGGCGAAAGTGACAACGAAAGTGACATGTGTCACAATCGTGTGTCACTCTCGCAGAGGGCCTTATGGCCGCGGTACAATATCCGTGAGAGTGCCCGGCGAAAGTGACACATGTCACTCTCGCCGACGGGCTGCAGGAGGATTTAATGCCTTTTTGCAATCCTTTCTCATTTCCCACTTTCACTTACCAAAAACCCTCACTTTCTCTCTCGTTTTTCTCTCATTAAATGCAAACCCTAAGCTCTGCTAAAACCTCTAATAATTCGATTTCAAGAAGCTACACCATCATCTCATCCAAGATTTGTCAATCTAGAAGTTCAAGGTCAAGGTTGCTACCATTTTGAGAGTTTCTTGGTTTCTAAGGTTTACCAACACCAACGATTGTAATTTCATCCCCTCCATTTATGAGCTTCTTTATGACTTATAATAATCCCATGGATGATTTCCTAGTATTATGTTTCTTCAATTTCGGTTTGCAAGATTTTGGAAGATTTAGGTCAAAATTAGGGTTTTGACCTAAATAGAGATTTTGATGTAAAGTGTTTGGGGATCTATTCTAAATGGTTGAATGTGTTTGTTTATGGGTGGAAATTGTGTATCTAGGTTTCGGAAGGATTTGGCTTGTGGATTCGGAATTTTTTAAGGAAACTCAAGTTGGGGTAAAATCTAGATTTAGCCTAAATCTAGCAAGGTGAGTTCAAATTGATTTGTGAAAATGTTGTACATGCCAAAATATCCATTTTAAAGTATTTATGTGTTTTACATAAAAATTGTCAACTGTTGAGTTATTTGGTAATTTTGATTATTTGAAGAGTTTAGCTTACTAAGATTTTAAAACACCCACATTTGGAAATTTTGGGCATTTTGCTAAATGTGTCATAAATCAACGTGTTTTGATAATTTATTGCATAAATAGATATTTGGTCAAAAATACACTTTTAAGTGTTTGTTTGGTTTTATGCATCATTCATGAAACGGGATGTTTTAAAAGTACGAATGTGTGAGTCCATTGGTTTTGGGTCCTTCCCGACTCTGGGAACATTTTAGAAATGGTAAACCTTTTGGTTTGGGCCGAAAGCCAATTGTGACTTGGGAAACAAAGTTTTGGGGAAAGATATAAGTTGGTTGTGTAACCATATTGGCTCTCGTGTTTTAGCCAAACGTCTATTAATCCTTTTGGGGCTTGATTTGTACTCGGTTGAGTCTTAGGAACACTTGTTCAGTTTTGGTAACTCGTTAAGGAGCCTTGGACGTATGGTGTACTTAGTTGCATCTTTTTGGAGAGTTGCATGTTTTGAATGCGTTAGTTCATTAGTTTGAGTCATGTAACGTCTAGACTATAATGCATTGGATCCATAGGCATAAGAGTCAGTCAACTGATTTATTGAGAATTCTTTTTAGACCATTAGGAGCTCGAGGTATCGATCGTTGGTGGTTGAACTCAATAACCTTGGTGCTATGATAGAAGCAGTGACTCCTTCTTAGACCATTGGGAGCTCGAGGTATAGATCGTAGGTGGTTGAACTCGATAACCTTGGTGCTGTGATAGAAGTTCCATAACATTAGATGTGACTTACTTTATGTTTCGCCACATTATATGGATCCGGGTCTCCCCTGTCACCGAAATGTGTTGTTTTGGGCCTTGTATTTTAGTGTCCGTGTTTTCGGTGATGTTATATATATATATATATATATGTATATATATATATATATATATATATATATATATAAATTCATATATGGATTTTATCCATGATTTATGGGTTGAGTATTATGTCCCACCCGTGTTTGGGTGTTTCGGGAAATAAAGTTTTATATACGTTTTTATAAATTTGGAGTTCAATTTCTATTTACGTTTTAGTGAGTTGTTTTGGGTTGAACCTACTTCATAAGGAAATGTTCTATGTTGGGATATTCGTCTTTAAAAATGTGCGTGTCATTGGAAACGGGTCATTTCACGTTTAAGTAAATCCTTTTGGAAGATCATGATTTACATTGCATCTTTTCCTTTTAACAATATATTTATTCACTGTGAAAACTCTTGAACTCACTAGGCGTTAGCCTAACCTTTTATTTATCGGCATGTGCATCAGGTTCTGGTTGGGAATAGTCCTAGTAACACTATGAAGAGAGGAGTGCTAGTAGTGTGCTCGAGATGTGAGTAGAATTTGGCGAAGTCTTCCGCTTTGGTTATGAGAAGAGCAACTTGCATTGGGGTTAAGTAGCACCCGACATCGGTATAGCCCTTGTCTAATGCTGGGGTTTATAATTGTTTGAGATTAGTTGTAGGATTTTATATTGGAGGTATGAAGGACTTTTGATTTTATTTGATATTATATCGAAATTTTAAATTAGTTGCTCTTACCAAATTTGAGAGTGTTACAAGTTGGTATCAGAGCTTAAGTTTGAGAGAATTAGGTATTGATTTTTGGATGCCTAGACTCAAACTAGCATACTTTTAGGGGTTGAAAATGAACTTTCACATTAGGTACCCTAAGATACGATATTTTGGAATTGACTGAGTCGCTAGAAACGGGAAACTTGTCGAGGATCGCAAGGATGATCATGTACGGTACGTTCATAATGGCACCTGGCCAGTGTTATGGTGAACCTTGTTATGTGTGTATACTTGAACTGCCTTGGCATGGTGATCGTTGGGTTAGTGAGGAAGTTTCTAGGCGAGTAGTCGAAAGAAGAGTTGATGTTTATAACATTGTCATATTTGAGTGACGGTTAAGCATGACCAGATGCAATTAGTTGACCATTTTGGGTCGAAGTCATTGGTTGAATTAGAACCATAAGTTATCGAATTGACTCTTTTTCAAGGAGAAATCGTAAGTTGACCAAATTAGGGTGATTGTTGTCTTAAGATGTTTGATGCTTCCGGATGACAATAGTATGACGGGAGATTGAAAAGCGTAATCCTAAGATGTGAGTGCCGAACAAATTCATGCACTAAATTTATTTTTAAAAATAAGTTTGCATAAATTGTTTCTCATGTTCTCAAAACATAAAGTGAGTTGTATTATAAAGTCTCGATAAAGCATTTAGTACTCATCGAATTTTAAACTGTGAGCTTAAACATGCATGATTTTAGCACGTGGTTGCAAATATTTTTCTGAAAATCTCTTTATCCCCGTTTCGTGTCAAACACTATTTACGGATCTTGTAATATCCGTGTTTTAATATTATTTGGAGTATTGGGCAAGTAACTGTGGAATTTTGACCTTGACATTGGATCTCCTCCACGTATGTTAAGGTTTTAAAGGAAGTGTTGTTCCCATGTTTTTGAGTCGGAATTTTCTTGGGAATTTTAGTCTGTACGAGTCGTGTTGAATTTTATGGAATATTGTTTTGTGACGTTTTGGGCGCGTGAGTGTACTTAGAAATGCGTTGGTTTTAATTTTATTGCGTGTAAATTTACGAGCTTTTGGGCGTCGTGCCTCATGTTAGTGTTGTTGAAAAAAGGTCATTTTATCTTACGTTGTGGTCTTGAAATCTTAACATTTTTAGCTTATTTGTCGCCTTATGCTCTTATGTCGGGAAATGAAAATTCTGACGTCGTTTGAGTTTAACATTAGTGAGTTTTATGAAAATTCAGTCGGGTCTTACGACATTTTAATTTATGACAGTTTGAGTTGCGTAATAAAAGGAAAATTTGGAAAGTGTATACATGCATTATTGGGTGCGTTAATTTATAGGTTTTGTTAATAGATGTCATCCCACATGTTGTTTTGGGGAAGTTTCATTATCGCACAATTTATCTTTGGGCTTTATACAAGTGTCAATCGTTGTATACTATTTGTTTTTGGATTGAATTATATTGTTGGTGTGAGTAAACGTATAAAATATTTATGTTGCTTCAAATAGAGTTGTTGATCTAAACGTGCTTCAATTGTTGACTTTGCTGTCATAAGTTTTCCGCAATGCATGAAATGAATTTTCGGTTTGCATGTCGTTGTAGTTACCGCTTTGGGTAAGTGTGTTTTATCTGGGCGGCCCAAAGTTTGAACTTGATTTAAAATTTTATTTACGTTCCCATTGCGTTGCTAAATTTGGGAAATAAACGGACGTACATGGGCCTTGTTGGGGATTTTATCCTCCGATGTCTTGTGGTTTAAAGGAAAAGATTTTAAAATCGAAATTGTGAAATCCTCTTTTGGGAGTTGTACAACTTTTATTCCACATGTTATATTGCAGAAAATTATTTTCATATACATAGTGTAAATTGATGCATGCTAGGACCATGGTAGTCCGTTTGAAAATTTTGTTGCGCATCTTTTGTTATTATTTTATTAGCGCGAGTATTGATCAAACAAATATTTAAAGGGTTTTATATGCGTGACATTGGTGACCATTTTGCACGCCTACCAAGTAAACGGTAGTAGATTTTACGCGTACAATTAATTATTGTAAAGATTTTACATTCGAGAATTTTATAAAATTTCAAAATGGCATATTAGTTGAAAACCTTGAATTCATTAGGGTTATAGATTTAAAACCCTATTTTGAAAGGAATTTTAATTAGGGTCTAGAGGAGTCCCTAGGAATTGAAGCATCAAATAGTCTGAATTATAGCCAGTTTTGACTATGGGTTTCAGTTTTTGAATCGAGGCACACATGGATAATTGTGGTATTAGAATTGTGCATTCTCCCAGTTATGTAAGTTATGATCTTCCCTTTTCGGGAATTCTTTGAGTTTTGAATTGCGGTTGGTTTTGAATTGTCGGGTTGATATTGACAGCTTGTTATGCGTTAGTGGTGTACTACCTTTTTTAGTATTTGGGAATATTGAGGACGTTATGGTTTGGTCGTAAAGAGGTATTATCGGAGTTCTCATTTCCATATTAGGTGTTAACTTTAAATCTTTTGGGAATTGGCTAGGTGCAAGCCGACTTGTCCGTTTGAGGCCAATGATCTTTAGAATGTTTGTAAATATCCCGTTGGATTATGAGGAATGTTAGCCTCACGGTGGTGGAATTTAAAGGAAGATTAGAGGTTGGTAATTAAGTATCGATGTGTATAAGTTTCCCTGATATGGTAAATATCTTATTGATGGAATGTTTGAGGTTGAGAGTAGATCGGGGTTGAGTGATAGTCAGATCTACTTTAACCAGTTACCCGGAGAGGGTATTGGTACACCTCGGAAGGACGGTCTTGGAGCATTAAAAATGTAGAAGATTCCATGGAGGTTGATGTCGAACTTTGGTTTGGGTCCAGAAGTATGTTGAGCTGAGGTGAATTGGCCAGCGTACAGTTGAGGTCACAAACTACTCTTGAGGTAGTAAGAGTCACCCAAGGATGGGAGACAACAGTAGTCTTGTGAGTAAAGACGACTTTAGTGAGTTAAGTGTTCACTCGGACATAAGTGTAACGTGCCCAAGGGGACGGCTGTCGTGGGTATCGGCATAAGGATTATGGTAGTGTTATGGAATATGGATTAAGGACAATCTATCTTGCGGACAACGTTTTGTTGAAATCTAGATTTTGAGGACAAAATCTCTTTTAAGGAAAAAATCTCTTTTAAGGTTGGGAAGATTGTAACACCCGTAATTTTCGGTAAGTATAGGGGCACCCAGGCGTTTCTGTACCTTGTGTTTGGTGTGATTCATGTTGGTAAAACACTACTAAAAGTTCCAAAGAGTGTCGAGGGCCTTAGTGTCGAAAAAGATCGGATTTTTGGGCTTCGGGGAGTCTGGGCGAAAGTGACAGCGAAAGTGTCATGTGTCACAATCACGTGTCACTCTCACGGAGGGCCTTATGGATGCGGTACACTCTCCGCGAGAGTGCTCGGCGAAAGTGACACATGTCACTCTCGCCAATGGGCTGCAGGAGGATTTAATGCCCTTTTCCAATCCTTTCTCATTTCCCACTTTCACCTACCAAAAACCCTCACTTTCTCTCTCGTTTTTCTCTCATTAAATGCAAACCCTAAGCTCTTCTAAAACCTCTAATACTTGGATTTTAAGAAGCTAAACCATCATCTCATCCAAGATTTGTCAACCTAGAAGTTCAAGGTCAAGGTTGCTACCATTTTGAGAGTTTCTTGGTTTTTATGGTTTACCAACACCAACCATTGTAAGTTCATCCCCTCCATTTATGAGCTTCTTTATGACTTATAATCACTCCATGGATGATTTCCTAGTATTATGTTTCTTCAATTTCGGTTTGCAAGATTTTGAAAGATTTAGGTCAAAATTAGGGTTTTGACCAAAATAGAGATTTTGATGTAAAGTGTTTGGGGATCGATTCTAAATGGTTGAATGTGTATGTTTATGGGTGGAAATTGTGTATCTAGGTTTTGGAAGGATTTGGCTTGTGGATTCGGAATTATTCAAGGAAGCTCAAGTTGGAGTAAAATCTAGATTTAGCCAAAATCTAGCAAGGTGAGTTCAAGTTAATTTGTGAAAACGTTGTACATGACAAAATATCCATTTTAAAGTATTTATGTGTTTTACATAAAAATTGTCAACTGTTGAGTTATTTGGTAACTTATGATTATTTGAAGTGTTTAGCTTACTAAGCTTGTAAAACACCCACATTTGGGATTTTTGGGCATTTTGCTAAATGTGTCATAAATGAATGTGTTTTGATAATTTATTACATAAATAGATATTTGGTCAAAAATACACTTTTAAGTGTTTGTCTGGTTTTATGCATCATTCATGAAATGGGATGTTTTGAAAAGTACGAATGTGTGAGTCCTTTGGTTTTGGGTCCTTCCCGACTTTAGGAACATTTTAGAAATGGTAAACCTTTTGGTTTGGGCCGAAGGCCAATTGTGATTTGGGAAACAACGTTTTGGGGAAAGATATAAGTTGGTTGTGTAACCATACTGGCTCTCGTGTTTTAGCCAAACGTATAAAGCCTTTTGGGGCTTGATTTGTACTTGGTTGAGTCTTTGGAACACTTGTTCAGTTTTGGTAGCTCGTTAAGGAGCCTTGGATGTATGGTGTACTTAGTTGTATCTTCTTGGAGAGTTGCATGTTTTGAATGCGTTAGTACATTCGTTTGAGTCATGTAACGTTTAGACTGTAATGCATTGGATCCATAGGCATAAGAGTCAGTCAACTGATTTATTGAGAATTCTTCTTAGACCATTGGGAGCTCGAGGTATCGATCGTTGGTGGTTGAACTCAATAACCTTGGTGCTATGACAGAAGCAGTGAGTCCTTTGTTAGACCATTGGGAGTTCGAGGTATAGATCGTGGGTGGTTGAACTCGATAACCTTGGTGCCATGATAGAAACAGTGAATCCTTCTTAGACCATTGGGAGCTTGAGGTATAGATCGTGGGTGGTTGAACTCGATAACCTTGGTGCTATGATAGAAGCAGTGAGTCCTTCTTAGATCATTGGGAGCTCGAGGTATAGATCGTGGGTGGTTGAACTTGATAACCTTGGTGCTCTGATAGAAGCTCCATAACATTAGATGTGATTTACTTTGTGTTTCACCACATTATATGGAACCGGGTCTCCCACGTCACCGAAAGGTGTTGTTTTGGGCCTTGTATTTTCGTGTCTGTGTTTTCGGTGACGTTATATATATATATATATATATATATATATATATATATATATATATATGGATTTTATACATGATTTATGGGTTGAGTATTATGTCCCACCGGTGTTTGGGTGTTTCGGGAAATAAAGTTTTATCCGCGTTTTTATAAACTTTTGAACTCACTAGACGTTAGCCTAATTTTTATTTGTCGGCATGTGCATCAGGTTCTGGTTGGGAATAGTCCTAGTAACACTATGACGAGAGGAGTGTTAGTAGTGTGCTCGAGATGTGAGTAGCATTTGGCGAAGTCTTCCTCTTTGGTTATGAGAAGATCAACTTGCATTGGGGTTAAGTAGCATCCGACATCGGTTTAGCCCTTGTCTAATGCTGGGGTTTATAATTGTTTGAGATTAATTGTAGGATATTATATTGGAGGTATGAAGGACTTGTGATTGTATTTGATATTTTATTTAAATTTTAAATTAGTTTCTCTTACCAAATTTAAGGGTGTTACAGTTTGTATTCAACCCCCCCCCCCCTTTTACAAACTTGTTAAGCACCTTCGGGGCCAACAAGTGGTAAAAGAGCAGATTGTTTAATCTCATAAACAAGATTTTTAGCTCCAACTTCAATGTATAGAAGTATTGAAAAATAGGCTAAGTATAGGAACTGCAGAAGTCTGCTCAGAACAGCCAAAGCGCACCATAAAACCTACAATCTCAGAAGATTCTGTCGACACTCTGCCAGAGGACACGAAACCTGATAATGTTCTTCAGATCACAGAGCCTCTGTGATCACTCACAGAGCCTCTGTAATGGCTAACCTCTGGAGACTGTTCGAAGATTTTGGCAAACTCAGTCCAAGACAAGGTCACATGCATATCACGTGAAGCCTGCTGTACGAAGATTTCCAGATCACTTTTCCGCGGCGCACGATCGTTTTACTTTCCAGGTGGCATTCCGTTTATGGAATGTCATCCTTTGTCTTGTACTACGGGGTGCATCCTCCTTGTATATTATAGGATCACCACCTTGAGTTTTATGCATGCGAGCACACACAAGTCTGATTTAGAGATTGTATTTTCCCTGAGAATATTTGCACACACCAGTGCATGTTCTTGGTGTTCTTAAAGCTAATCAATGAAATAGTGTCTTGAGTAAATCCTTGTTATATTTTACGATTCTGTTTGTTGATTATTTGTGTGTCTACTACCTTACATGTTCTACTTTTCTACATATTAGAAACGCTTAGACACTCTTATTTATTAATCTGTGTGTAGTAAAAAGTCCATCAAGTAAAGAACATCTTTATTGGGATCAACAATTGGTATCAGAGCAGACTTTGATTCTTAATATCAAAGGATCCTGTTCTATACTTGATTCCCACGTTCCAGGTAGTAGTTTGAGTCTGTTACTTTGCCTTGATCCCTACTCATAAACACACTCTGTTTTCTGGAGCTACTTCAACCTGTTTGACGTAGATTCAAAAGAAGTGTGTTTGAACCGTTGAAGACAGATTCAAAGCTTAGTTGTTAGTTGTCATCTTTCTCATACTGAATACTCATCCCTGTTGAGTAAACTCTTGGTCTTTTCTAAAGAACTCTTCATACCCTGTTTTTTTCTCTCTACTTGAAAATGGCGAACCCAATTAACTATTTCAGTGCAAGATGTCAATCTAAACCCCCTACTATACTGAGGGATGAATATCCTCAGGGGAAAATCAGGATGGTGCACTTTCTCGAAGGTGTGGATCCTGGTTTGGTTGAGTTTCTTCACAACCCTCCTTACATTCCAATGTCTACAGTTCCTCGTGTTCCTGCCACTGCAAACAGAAGTTCCTGAATATCAGCATCCCAAGCCCTTAAATGAATGGACTGAACAAGAAAGTGCCCTGCATGAACTTGCAAAGAAAGCCAAAAGACTACTCATCATGGCTATCCCAAATGACATCTTTCAGTCCCTTGATTCCTGTGAAACATCGAAGAACCTATGGTTAGAACTAGAGAAACATCTTGAGGGTCGTGCTAAAACCCTCAAGAACAACAGGGCTCTATGCATTAATGAGTATTTTCAATTCAAGGCTCTGCCGGGTGAATCTATCCAAAGCGCATACAACAGGTACAATTCCTTGATAAACAAGTTCAAGAGATATGGCATCCACAGAACCTCTGAGGCAAACAATGTCAGATTTCTTCAGAGCCTGAATGACGAATGGTTTCATCTAACAATGTCCATGCAAGCCACACTAGATCTGGATGTCTGGTCCATCTCTGACCTTTTTGGGACATTGATAAGTCAAGAGAATAGGATATCGAAGTTGATGACCCCTGTTGGTGGTCCTCTGGCATTGGTTGGAAGTACCACAGAGGGTCAGGACAAAGGGAAGGAGGTGACTGAGGATGCTTAGAAGAAGAAAAAGAAGAAAAAGGTTCTTGTGGCAGAGAGTAAAAGTGAGGAAGGATCTGAGGAGGAAATCGATATGGCTGCTCTAGCCAAGACCCTTGCACTTATGACCCGACAATTCAATAGGGGTCTTAAGAAAAATCCAGAGTACAGAGGACGAGAGGAAAGAGACGACAGAAGCAGAAGATATGGTGAAGAAAGAAAGTATAGGAGAGAAGAATTCGATGATCAGAGGAAAACAGAAATAAGGAGTGGACAAAGGTCAGACGGCAGAGGTGGTGATGAAGTTCCCAAACAAACTGAAGGTTGCTTCAAATGTGGGAAGCCGGTCCACTTCGCCGCAGAGTGTAGGTCCTCTGCCATTAAAGGGAAACCCACAAGAGACGCTGCTTTCTACAAAAAGAAAGCAGAGTACTACACTCAGAGATCCCTAATGGCAGAACAACAGAACCTTGAAACTGATGAATCCTCTGATGAAGGGGACAACAATGCACTCTTATGTGGAATGGCAGAAGTCCACTCTTCTGACGACAAGAGTGAGGTATCTACTTCTGACTCTTATAATTCTGACTCTGAGAACAAAATTCTTGAATTACAAAATGAATTTCTTGCTTATAAAACCATGTGCTCTGAGCTAGAAAAGAAATTGGCCTTCTTTGAGAGAGAAACAAGGCTTCTCACTCAAGAAATGGATAAGCTCTATCTTGAAAGTAAATCTCTTGTCTCTGAGAATATTGTCGAAAAGAAAGGGTTAAAAGAAAAAATTTTCAAACTTGATCAAGCCCTGAAAGACAAGGTGAAAGAGCTAAAGAACAGTGAGAGTGATTGTTTAAACGCCATTTCCTTGAATTTTTTTTTCCAAAAAGAAAGAGAAGTTCTTCATCAAGATTTGTTCGACAAAGATATCCTAATTAAAAAGTATCAGGATGCTCAAAAGGTCCATGAAAAGGTCAACACCCAGATTGGCAGAAGAGGCATAGGGTTCGATGATATTGACCCCTACACTAGAAATAAAAGGAACAAATCTTTAGCAAATATCTTCTGCCCTGGACAATTTCTAAAACCAAGTCTTCCAAACCTATTATCCACATTCAAGAGGCGCAAAATCTCTGAAGGACCACATCTGAGGAAACCTCTGCAGATGGCGAATGTATGGTATGAAAACAATGATTTACCATCTGCACTCTCATCAAACAGAAAATCCATTCTAAAGAAATATATGTCTCAAAAACTAATAGGGGTCTTCAGATTTGGTCACCCAGAAACACAAACTCAAATGGCTTTTATGTGCATGATGGTTCCTGAAAAGGAACTGTCCTCTGATGCACCAGAGTTTGTTCCGGCCTCTGTGGAAGAAAAACTCTTCAAAAGGTTTTTGGAAAGTGACTTGAGAAGGACCTATGAAAATCACTTTCTCAACCAACCTGATCTAACCTCTGAAATAGAAGAAATCTTTGAGCAAGATCTTCTAAATTGTCTTAATGTTCCTATGGTTATCCTGTGTATTTCAAAAGATCTAAAAGTTTCCAAGGACACTACAAATGGACAAAGCGACTTATTTCCAGAAGGTCACGATCTCATTCACAAGGACTTTCTTGATACAGATTCTGAATCAGAGTCTGAGTCCTCCTCTGTCAGTGATGAGACAAGTTATGTAGAACTTGAGATGGTCACCTGTGGTCCAGAGGAAAACAGGCTACCCTCTAGTATTCTTAATAGAACAGTTGCTCCCAAAAGGAGAACCACAGGAATACCTATCTGCCCTGAGTTTTTGGATATGTGTCTTCAAGCAAAGACTTCTCTTGAGCTTGAAAAATTAAAAGATGAAAAGATAAAGATCACTCAAACATCCAAAGCTCCAAAACCTGTCAAAATTATAAAACCTCTTCAAGAAAAGCTCACCTGGCAACAGGAGGCAAAATGGCCTAAAATTGAAAAAAGTAATACTTCTGTGGCAGTGAATGCTCGAAAGGAAGATCGTCAAGGGAGAGTACACTTAGAGAGCCATCCAAGAGGAGTTTTTGACAAAAGAAAACCTAGATTTGACAAAGTTTTCTTTAAAAAGAAACCCAAAACTAAAATGGGTTGTTGTAAAAGTTGCTCTGTACCCTTATTTGACAATTTTAATGAAATATTTAAGAAGTTTGCTTCTGAAGTTCCCCATTGCAAATGTTTTGATCTTGTGCATGCTTTAAATCAACACTTCTCAAAGCCCTCCTGTCTTATATCTCACCCGAAGCCCAAGAATGCCAAATTCAAGGGTGATAAAGGACAAAATGGTACCTCTATCAAGGAGGATAAATCCAAAATCAAAGGTGTTCAAGCACCTTTAAAGACTCCTAACAAGCCTGGACCCATTTTGAAATGGGTACCTAAATCTTCTTAATCTGTCCGCAGAAGAAACATCATGTGCCCATTTGGTACCTAGACTCCGGGTGTTCAAGGCACATGACTCCGAAGACATGCAAAGACCCCTTACCACTTGCTCTGTTAATGTACTGTATTTAGAAAGTTTTGTAAAGTAATCCTTAGAGCAATAGGCCTTGTCATTAGCATATGGGTTGAGCTAAAATGTGTAACATAGGGAATTGGGGTATAAATAGGAGGTGGTTGTAGTTTGTTTGTAACCTTTATTTTCACAATGTAGCCTTTTCAAGTCTTGTAAGTGTTTCTAGAGAGGGAAACTCTTTCTCTCTCTAGGTTGTCAATAATACAATCTCTTCCAACCCAATCTACCTCTTGTTCAATATTTCATGCATGGATTAATTGTGAATTCATGACCTAACATGTGGTATCAAAGCCTAATCGAAGAAATTATTCATCGAAACTATCAAATTCGCAATTTTTTCAATGGAACAGTAATGTGATCGCATGAATAGTAATTGTGGATTTCAAATTCTTCTTTTTGGAGCTTAATTGATCAAGATTTGATGCTAGATTGATCATATGCTTAGAGTCGAATTAGTTTTAATCAATCACATTGTGTAATTTCAATCAATTTAGAAGAATTGTTCGATTTTGAGTATATTTGGTTCGAAATATTTTTTTTACCGAGTTGTGATCGAATTCTGGTATCGAGATGTTTTTAGACAAGATCATCAACTACAAAGTTGTTCAGAAGTGTTTTTCGAACATGCTCACAAAGTTTCATCTCAAAATTCGAAGAATTGTGAAAGATTTGGTGTTTTTTAGATTTCAGACTCGAATTCGCGCAAGATCTGTGAAACGCGCAAGATTCATATGAAGAACGCGCAAGATTCATATGAAGAACGCACAAGGTGAAGAACGCGCAAGGATAGAGAGAAATGCGTAAATGTCATCTGCGAGTTTTGATATTGTCAAATTCTTCTAAGTGCTAAAACGTGCAAATCAAGCTTGCGAGTTTGAGTAAACGCGCAAGATGAAGCATGCGAGTTTGGGAAACGCGCAAGACGAAGCTTGCGAGTTTGAGCGATTAACTTCCTTCAGTCTGCGAGTTTCATTCTTAGCGAGTTTAGATATTGTCAAATTTTTTCTAAGGCATAAAACGCGCAAGTCAAAGCCTGCGAGTTTTCAAAATGCGAATGAAGAGGCCTACGAGTTTCAAGAACACGCACATCATGTTTAGCGCGAAAGAACATGAATAGTTCTTTGCGAGTTATTTGTTCTGTGAGTTCTGAGTTTTTGCGACAAGTTACTGTTCACACCCATTTTTGCGACAAGTTGCCTTGTGAGATTTAACTGTCAAAATTTTCCTCAGATAAATCTTCTACCCTGCTTAGTTGTGTTTGCTACAAGTTGAATCCTCCGACAAGCATACCAGATTAAGTTCTTAAGCTGAATTCCTATTCAACTCGCGGTTAAAGACAAATTTGATGTTATATACTAAAGATGCACTTTGGGTGTCATGTCATAATCCACACATAACATTCTTGTGGGCGTTAAGGAATGTGTTGGGTTTACTAAAGATTAAAAGTTGTCTTTATGTGCACTCTGTCGAGGTTACTGTACACATCAGGTCTGATATTTCAAAGGATAAAAGCTACTTTCAAGGGGGGGCCGGAGCTGTTTTGAAGTTTAAGTAACGCTAAAGTTTTTGAAAGAAATCAAGGGGGAGAAGAGCTGAAGCTGATAAGAGATGATTCCTTTACAAAACTTTAGGGGGAGAATGTTAATGTACTGTATTTAGAAAGTTTTGTAAAGTAATCCTTAGTGCAATAGGCCTTGTCATTAGCATATGGGTTGAGCTAAAATGTGTAACATGGGGAATTGGGGTATAAATAGGAGGTGGTTGTAGTTTGTTTGTAACCTTTATTTTCACAATGTAGCCTTTCAAGTCTTGTAACTGTTTCTAGAGAGAGAAACTCTTTCTCTCTCTAGGTTGTGAATAATACAATCTCTTCCAACCTAATCTACCTCTTGTTCAATCTTTCATGCATTGATTAATTGTGAATTCATGACCTAACATGCTCAATCAAAGAAAGCCAAATATCAAGTACTTCCATGTCTTCGGCTGCAGATGCTTTGTGTTGAACGACAGAGAGCAAATCGGGAAATTTAGTCCCACAGCTGAGGAGGCCAAATTTGTTGGCTACTCATAAAACTCCAAGGCATATCGAGTCTACGTGCTCAAATCAAAACATATACTTGAAAGTATTAATGTTTCTTTTGATGACTCGTTTAAGGTGACTTCTGAGCAAATCAGCTCAGGACTCAAACTCCAGGATAAAGAATCTGGTGAATCATCTAGAGCAAATTGAACTTCATCATCTGTTTGAAGAGATGTTCAACGATGATGGACCCTCAGACGATGATCACAGAGCCTCTAGAGCTGCAGCCTCTATAGACCAATCAGGTACGTCTCTATCAGGTCCTAGCAATACTTCACCCTCTTCCACTTCTTTTGCAGGTGCAAATGTCGAGGGGGGGTATTCAGAGGCTAATACTGAACAAGTCTCCAAGCTTAATCAAGATAAAGATCATCTTCAAGATATCTCTAAAGGGTCAACACTAGAACAATCTGAGAACTCTGAACAAGGCACCACAGAGCTCATAACATCAACTCAAAATGACCAAAGTCCTGTGACAAGTACAAATGATCTCCCTTCTACAGAAGGTGATCATTATCAAGAGACGGAACATGCTCCAAAAGTAATTCCAGAAAGTTCCAATGATCACCTACCACGAATGACAAAGTGGACCATAAGTCACCCACAGATCCAAATTATAGGTGACCCCTCTGACAGAGTCCAGACTCGATCTAGTACTGCAAAATTTTGTTATTATACAAATTTTGTGAGTATTATCGAGCCCAAAAAGGTCTCTGAAGCTCTTGAAGACCCAAACTGGGTAGAAGCTTTGCAAGAAGAGCTTCTGCAGTTTGAAAGAAACGAAGTATGGACCCTAGTGCCTCTGCCGAAAGGCAAAACTGCAATAGGGACCAAATGGGTCTTCAAGAACAAAAAGGACGAGGATGGTGTGGTGATCAGGAACAAAGCAAGACCGGTGGCCAAAGGATATTACCAAGAAGAAGGGATTGACTATGAAGAAACTTTTGCCCCTGTGGCAAGGCTTGAGGCGATAAGAATATTTCTTGCCTTCGCAGCCCATAGAGGTTTTAAAGTGTTTCAAATGGATCTTAAGTCAGCCTTTCTAAATGGACAAATTCAAGAAGAAGTATACGTCCAACAGTCACCAGGGTTTGAAAGATCCAAGTATCCGAATCACGTGTACTTGTTGGACAAGGCTCTATACGGACTCAAGCAAGCCCCTAGAGCCTGGTACGACAAACTTTCAAACTTTCTTCTTCCAATGGTTTCGAAAGAGGTACAACTGATACAACCTTATTTTATTAAAAAAGAAAAGGTGAGATTCTGCTTGTGCAGATTTATGTTGACGACATTATTTTTGGGTCCATAAATGAATCATATTGTAAAAAGTTTGAGTCATTAATGAAGAGTGGGTTTGAGATGAGCATGATGGGAGAACTTACCTTCTTCCTAGGATTGCAAGTCAAACAAACCAAAGAGGGAATTTTCGTAAACCAATCTAAATATGTCTCTGACATACTTGAAAAATACAAGCACTCTGACTCTTCACCAATGAAAACCCCTATGGCCACTGGATCTAAGCTTCATGCAGACCCAGAGGGCAAATCTGTGGAGTGTAAACTTTACAGAGGTATGATAGGATCTCTTTTGTACTTAACCGCAAGCCTACCTGATATAATGTTTAACACATGCCTCTGTGAAATATTTCAAGCTAATCCCAAAGAATCTCATCTTCTTGCTGTCAATAGAATCTTCAGATAGCTAAAAGGGACCAAGAGTCTTGGCCTTCGGTATCCGGAGAACTCTGGCTTTGATCTAATGACTTATACATATTCAGATTACGGAGGATGCAAGCTAGACAGAAAGAGTACCTCTGGAAGTTGCCAATTCCTTGGAGGGAAACTAGTGAGTTGGACTTCTAAGAAGCAGAATTGTGTCTCGACCTCTATGACGAGAACCCAACTCAGAGACTATGGATTTGACATCGAGAAAATCCCCATCCTCTGTGACTCCAAAAGCGCCATTACGATCTCTGCCAATCCAGTTCAACAGTCTAAGACAAAACACATTGATAATAGGTACCACTTTCTGAAACATCATCTGGAGCATGGGACCATAGAAATGTACTTTGTCCCCATAGATTACCAGTTTGTCGACCTTTTCACAAAGGCATTAGATGAGAAAAGATTCACTTTTCTTGTTGGCAAGATTGGCATGCTTAACATGAGTTGATCTACAGAGCCTCTGTACCCTTGCACAAAGCCTCTGCAGTACAAACTATATAACCATGTACATATTTTTCTCTATTGTTTGTACAATTTTCTTTCTCATAACCTTTTCATAAAATGGATCTCTTGCTTAGTGTCTTGTTCAACGTCTATTTCAAAAAGATCCAAGCACAGACCAAGGGGGAGCTGAAATAGGACCTTGATAATTCAAGGGGGAGCTCGACATGATTCTTTAAATATGTCTCTGCCCCTCAAAACGCTTTGTTGGATCCCATATTTAATCTTACAATAATAATGATATAAACAACAAGAGTAATAACAGCGGAAGCAATATAGTTTAATATCAAAAGCAGATTCAAATATCACAGTTCATATAATAAGATAAACAGTAAAAACAAGATCTTCTCAAGATATATTCAGTTGATTCTTCTCAAGACACATTTGTCAAAGGAGTGATGGTCCTATTTATAGGACCATAAAGTAAAAGTGTACTATTCTGACAAATAGAAGCATGCTTGAACAGTGTCTTACCTAAAAGGTAAGCTTAAGACATGCTTGTACAGTAACCTACTCTATAAAGTAAATCTTATCACTAAGTGATTGGTTATCTATTATGATACTTCAGAAAAATGTCTTCAGCGCCTTGGTCATCAACAACCATGGTCTTTGGTTCCTTTGACTGTGGAGGATCTTCTGTTGTAGGTTCAGAGATGTAGCCATCTATCTTTGGTGATTCCCTCAACTCTGTTTCTGTTGAAGTATGATGTGGTTGAGCATTCTTGAATACATACTTTTCAACATCAACTACTTCAATCTGTTCTTCAGCAGTTTCTTTTTCTCCTGAATCTGATTTTTCTTCTTGTTCAGATTCTGATTCTGCTTTTTCAGATTCTGATTTTTCTTCTTGTTCAGATTCAGATTCTGCTTTTTTAGACTCTGATTTGAAAGCATCTCTCATCACATATGTTGGTCTTTCAGGTGATGAGAATGCATCTTCTGATGTAGTGTAGTCTATTAGCTGATCGTCGTCTTCATCTTCTTCCAGAGCCCCAATAGTTTCTGGAGTTGCATTTATGACTGGTATTGTTGGAGCACCTGAAGTAGATGGTGCTAGGAAGACAACAAGTACTGGAGACTTGAGAGTGGTCTGGTTATCTTCAGCAGAGGTTGAGGTTGAGCGTCTCTCTGTTTTTTTTCTTTGCCTCGGTTTGTTTCAGAGGGAATGGACTCCTTTTGTGTTTCAACAGTTCTGGGTGTTTGAGTCTTCTCCTCCTTATGAAGATCTGATGACCCTGAGGTTGGTCATCATGGTCATCAGAGTCTTCATACCTTGCCTTCTTCCAGGCTTCCTCAGAGCATGCGACCTCTTGTTCCTTTTTCTTCAGTGATCCTTCTGAAGACATAACATTCTTCAGAAGGTCTTCTATTGTCTTGTTCTGCTGGGTGGTCTTGGAGACAAATTTGCTGGAGATATTCATTACATTGCTAGTTATCTTCTTGGAGAAGTTGTTGAGGTCAGCCTTTGTAACGAATTCGGATGTAGCAGGAGGAGCAGCAGAGGAGGTAGGGATCTTTGCAATCACCTCTGCCAAAGACCGCAAGACTTCCTCTTTGAATTGAGAAAAGTCTGCATGTGTTGGAGTTGGGGCAGAGGGAGTTGGAATCGCCTTGAGGAGCTCTGTTGTGGAGTTCTAAATTTGTCTGGATAGAACCGAGTCATTTTTGATGACCAGGCTTTCTAGAGCATCCGGTTTAGCGTTCTGAGAGATAACGGTCGTGCGTAACTCATGGACCTCTGAAGTGAGCTTTGCAACTTCAGAGTGAGAGGCAGAGGCCTCTGAGGTCTTGTCCATTTGAAGTTTAATCTCCTTCAGAGAGTTTCTGATTTCATCACCAAAGATTTTGAACTCCTCTTTGGTGACATAATTAGAGGGGTGACCTTAGGATCAACAGATGATTCTAAGTTTCCCTCAAGTTCAAAGGGGCCTTCTTTCGGAGGTGGTTTGATGTTTTCTCCGGAAGGACTTCCCATTAATACTTGAGGACCCTTTTTCAAGGATTTTTCTATAATGGTTCTGATAGGTCTGCCATCATCAGAGTCAGATTTTGATGATGATGAGAACCTAATATGTGTGGACACCTTGCTGTCTAGGCTAAGGAGTCCATGTGCAAGAAGGTCGTGCCATTCTTTCTCTAATAGGCAATCCTTACGAGAGATCTTAGGTCTCTCCTGATCTAAGGGACGATCCAACATTTTATGAGCCACAAAGGCATCATGTGTGTGAGGTGGTGGCATACTCTGGGGTGAGTTGTATTTTTATCTTGGTCTAAGTCCTGTTGGGAGGACTTAGCAGTATCAGAGGTTGCCCCTTTGGTGCTTGCTTCAGAGGCAGAAGAAGATGCCTCTAAGCGACTGGTATGGGAAGGGTTCGAGGTGTGCACCTCTGTTTCAATGTCCACTGATGTTGGACCACCTTGGACAGTAAATGTGTTTGCATGGGGATTTTGGCTTTGGAATCGCTCAGATGTGCCATCAAAGGCATCTTTTTCTACCTCGTCGCCCTCGAATTCTAGGTTCAGAAAATCACCCTCTGGAATTATCTCTTCCTCACCTTCCTCTGCTCTGATAGAGTTATTCTCTTCGTCAGAGGGAGGGTTCTCTTGTCTTCTCTCCCTTACTCTCACAGAGCCACCCTCTGGTTGCTCTCTATGAATGTTTTGATCAGTATCAGAGATGTCACTATCTGATTCTTGCTCTGGCTCAGAACCTAAGTGTGTTGGGGATCCCATCATCGGTTCTGATGATTGGGCAACACGACTAAGTAGAAGATTTGTATCGGAGTTAGAAGGAATTACCTCAAGCATGGAGTGTGGAAAACGTCGCTCTTTGGGGTACGGAGGAACCTCTGTTGCTTTGAAAGAATTCATGATGAACAATGGTGTGCGCGGACCTTCCTCAATGAGAGAGAATTTCGCCATTGCCCGCTGGATGATAACAGAAAGAAATCTGGGAAATAGAATTGAAATGGGTTGTTTTCCTTTGGCAAAGTCTTTGTTTTTCTTGTCCACCGCAGTCAGCATCTCACATAAGAGGATATGAGCCATATTAATGCTTTTGTTGAAGAAGAGAGCATACATGATGGCAAGGATGGTTGGATGTGTCTGATCCTGGCTTCCAATTTTGCCGGTAATTGTGCGATTCAACACACTAAACATGAAGTTCCACTTGGGAGGCAGGAACTGACGTCTAAACTGACTTAGGCGTGTGATTTCCTTGTTGTAGCCTAAGTGGTGGAGGAACTGAATAAGAACTTCTTGAGTTGTTGGTTTCTCAAATTTCTCTATTTGAAGGTCTGATGTTGTGAGGAGGTTGAATCTGCGAGTTAGGGTTTGTGGGGTGATATGTTCATGCTTTGATCACCTAGGTCAATGTGCCCAACTAGTCCTTCCTTTTCATCATCGTATTCACTTGAATACCACCATTGTTGAAAAAAGCGTAGAGGAACATCTGAAGCATGTTTGGTGAGGTCATCATTGAGTTCGCAGTTGGTGAAAAAGTCCTGTTGGGGAAAACTGCTCATCGTATTTGGTAGGAGTGACATCCAGAATGTAGTTGTTGCCTTTCACTGGGACGTCAAATTGTTCCATGTTCAAGCTTGGAACTAGTTTGCTGGAGTTGTCTGAGGTTTGGGAATGAGCCGCCATTGTTGCATGTTTTGAGAATGATGAGAGGTTAGAAAGAGAGAGAGATTTGGGATTTTGGATTCTGAGAGCGTAAAGAATAATGAGAAGGGAAAAAAAGGTTTTTATGGACAAAGGTGGAGTAAAAGGGTATGGAAACGGCGATTGAGTGTTCCAATGTCAGAAAGGATGTTCCATCATCCCCTAATAAATAGGTGACACGTTGAGGTGTGTAGGGGAGAGACGCTTGGTGTCAGAAAACCGCCAGAAGGGTTTTTGAAAAGAAACGAATGGTTATCCAAAAGAGATGTTATTTTAAATTAATTTTCTTTTAAAAGAAATTCCTTGAATATTCTAAAAAATGAGAAAAGATCAGGGTTTTTGATATGAGAAATAGGAACAAGATCAGAGGCTTTGATATGAGTATCGGAGACAAGATCAGAGGCTCTGATATAAGTGTCAGAGACAAGATCAGAGGCTCTGATATAATAGTCAGAGACAAGATCAGAGGCTCTGATATTAGTATCAGAGACAAGATCAGAGGCTCTGATATGAGTATCAGAGACAAGATCAGAGGCTCTGATATAAGTATCAGAGACAAGATCAGAGCCTCTGATATATGTATCAGGGAATCTCTTGCTCCCCCTTGAAAGATGAAGGGTTATTTTGCTCCCCCTTGACCAAAGAATGGTTTCTTTTTATCTTCTCCCCCTTGACAGAAGCGTAGATATACAAAAGAATGATTTTGAGTATTTGAACAATGTTCAGAGATGCTGAAATTACTTTCAGAAACTCTGTTGAGAACATGCTACTAATGTCAGAAGCTCTGATGAAAGGATCAGAGACTCTGATGTTTTTCTGTTTTAGGTAGACAAGTTCAACATTCCCAACTTGCTGATTAAAAAATTGAACCTTCGTCCATCCAAAGCTTTAGTGAAAATATCAGCAAGTTGATGTTCTGTTGGTACAAAATACATTTCGATTGTTCCCTACTCAACATGATCTTTCAGAAAGTGGTACCTTACATCAATATGCTTTGTTTTGGAATGCTGCACTGGATTGGCAGAGATGGCTATGGCACTCTTTGAATCACACAGAATTGGAATTCTGTCATACTGTAAGCCATAGTCTCTGAGTTGAGTTTGCATCCATATGACTTGAGAGCAACAACTAGCAGCAGGAACATATTCTGCCTCTACTGTAGAAGTTGAAACACAGTTCTGCTTTTTGGATGTCCAACTTACCAGCTTATTTCCCAATAATTGACAGCATCCTGATGTACTCTTTCTGTCGAGTTTGCATCCTGCATGATCTGCATCAGTGTATGCTGTTAAATCAAAGCTAGACAGTTTTGGATACCAGAGACCTAAAGAAGGTGTGTCTCTGAGGTATCTAAAAATTCTTTTAACAGCAGAAAAATGAGATTCTTTTGGATTTGCTTGATATTGAGCATAGAGACATGTTGCGAACATTATATCAGGCTTGCTTGCAGTTAAGTATAGAAGTGATCCTATCATGCCTCTGTAGGTTTTGACAGCTACAGATTTTCCCGAAAGATCAGAGTCAAGCTTGACTCCAGTTGCAATAGGTGTTTTCATAGAGGTTGAATCATTTAGTCTGTATATTTTCCAAATGTCAGAGACATACTTAGATTGAGTTATAAAAGTACCCTCTGATGTTTGCTTTACTTGTAAGCCTAGAAAGAATGTTAATTCTCCCATGAGACTCATCTCAAATTTACTCTTCATCAACTCTGAAAACTTATCACAATACTTTTGATTTGTAGAGCCAAATATAATGTCATCAACGTATATGTATACTAAAAGCATCTCATTTTTGTACCTTTTTATGAACAAAGTTGTATCTATTGAACCTTTTTCAAAATCATTATTTATCAGAAATGTGGACAGAGTAGCATACCATGCTCTTGGAGCTTGTTTAAGTCCGTATAGAGCTTTATCAAGATAATAAACATGGTTAGGAAACTCTGCATTTTCAAATCCAGGTGGTTGCTGAACATAAACTTCTTCATTTAATTTACCATTTAGAAAGGAAGATTTAACATCCATCTGATATACTTTGAACCCTTTGTGTGAAGCATAGGCTAAGAAGATTCTAATTGCTTCTATCCTAGCTACAGGTGCGAAGGTTTCATCATAATTAATACCCTTTTCTTGGAAATATCCCTTAGCAACCAACCTTGCTTTGTTTATGATAATAATGCCATCCTCATCCTTTTAATTTCTGAAGACCAATTTAGTTCCAATTGCAAATTTTCCTTTAGGAAGGGGAACTAAGGTCCAGACTTTGTTTCTTTCAAACTCTTGAAGCTCATTCTGCATTGCAGAGATCTAATGAGGATCTTCAAGAGCTTCATTTACCTTCTTTGGTTCAATGATGCTTAAAAAATTTACAAAATAACATTCATTGGTTGTGGCTGATTTGGTTTTGACACCCTCTGAAGGTGATCCAATGATTTGATCATAGGGATGATACTTTGTCCATCTTGTGAGTGGAGCAAGAATATGAGGTGGAGTTTGAGCTTCAGAGATGATTGAAGGAGGCATCTCTGTTGTGCTGTGCAGAGGCTCTGAAGTGGGTTCCAGAGGCTCTGAGGTGGGTTCCAGAGACTTTGAAGTGGGTTCCAGAGATGAAGTATGCTCTGAAGTTTATTCAAGAGATGTCTCTGGAAATTCTTCAGATGTTTCTTGCTCATCTTCTGCTTCTGAAGATAATTGTCCTCCAGGTTTTGTTTCATATCTTGGACCTGTATTTAAAGAAGCAGAAGTTGTAACTTCAGAAGGACCATAAAGATTTGTACCTGTATTTTGAGGTTCCTTTGAAGTTAATCTGTGAATATCTCTGAAAAGAAACTCTGAATTATTATCATCGAAGAAGTCTTCGAATATGTTGTGTAGTTCAGATTCTCTTATCTTGGACGATTCAGAGATATTCTTGCTAGTTGTGTTGACATCATTGGTGGCAAGATTTCTGTCATCATCAAAAGACGCATTGATGCTCTCTTGGATTGTTCTTGTTCTATGAAAGCTTTTGAGGCTAATGAATATCCAATGAATTTTCCTCCATCTGCTTTCTTGTCAAACTTTCCAAGAGATTCTCTATCATTTAGAATATAACATCTGCATCCAAAAACATGAAAATATTTAACATTAGGTTTCCTATTGTTAATGAGTTCATCAGATGTTTTCTTGAATCTTTTGACAATGGTAGCTTTGTTTTGAGTAAAACAGGTTGTTGCCACTGCCTCTGCCCAAAAATTTGTTGGAAGATCAAATCCAACAAGCATAGTTCTTGCAACTTCAATAAGTGTTCTATTTTTCTTCTCAACAACACCATTTTGTTGAGGGGTTCTTGCTGCAGAGAAGTTTGGAGTTATACCTTCTTCTGAAAGATATGAGTTGATTTTGGCATTTCTGAACTCTGTCCCATTATCACTTCTCAGCTTCTGAACTTTGCTATCAAACAGAACCTGCAATCTTTTTAACAATCTTATTAAAATATCAGGGACATCAGACTTGGCTCTGATGAATTCTATCCAAGTATATCTAGAGTATTCGTCAATTAAAACGAGAATATACTTTTTACCTGATAAACTCTGCACAGAGATAGGACCACAGAGATCAACATGAAGCATATGCAGAGGTTTTGGACAATTATTATCACTTTTGGTCTTGTGGGAAGATCTTTTCATTTTTCCCATTTCACAAGCAGAACAAAGATTCACAGGATATTTCAAAAGATTTGTTCGTCATTAAAAGATCTATTCGACGAAAAATCCGATTCTTCAGGGTTTTTGATTTCCAGATGGCTGTTGAAAGCTTCCAACCGGTTGTTAATCTTCTCAGGCCCAACCGAAGCTTACCGAACTTAGAGTCTTATCCTCTTCTCACCATTGTTGAAGATCCATATGGAGTTGTGTACAAGAATGGCTCTAATGAAAAATGCTTTCTCAAGTTTGAAGAAATTGCTCACTACTCCGATGGAACCTTAAAGGTGATCAAGCTTCAGTTGGAGCAATGTCTGAAGGAGGCTAAAAGAAGATTTTTGGAAACAAGAGCTAATGCATTTCATGTTGATAATGACGAGATTCGACTTCTCCAAAAGACTTTAGATTCAATTCAAGAGAGATTGAATCTCTACTCAACTCTAAGACGACTGGAAGTTTTAGTTGGTTTGAATAGACTTCGTCAAAGAGAAGAGCATCAGTGATTCTCCAAAGTCGCCTGGTTGGTCTATGCTGTTTTTTAAAGATTGTTTTTGAAGACCACGGCGCCAATGATTACTAAGGGGGAGATTGTTAAGTCTAGTTTTGTAGTAATCATTGTATTTATTTTCTTGCCTATACTGTGCTTAATGTTCATATCTGTATTGTAAGGCTAGGGGTATTTAAGTCCCCTTAGAGCCTTTGTTTTGTAACCTTGGCACTCACTTTTCAATACATCAGATTACTTTGCGCTTCCATACTTTCTCTCTCTACTTTCTCTCTCTAAATATTTAGAGATCTTGGACTGTCAATTGGTATCAGAGCCAACTGAATCTTGAGAGGATTGAGAGATTGCATTTTCTGGTTCTGAATTGTTGATTGAAATCGAAAATTTGATCGATTTTCTTGAATTTTTCAAAAAAATCTCATTTTCTTGATTTCTCATCAAATTTGGATGTGTTTGTGATTGTTATTGTTTGAATTTGATCTAATTAGCTTTATTTTTGATAATCGATCACATTTGCTTCATATATTTTTGCATAAAATTCAGTTTTTAATCTCCAATTTTTCAATTTTGTGTTTTCTGAAAAACACGAGTTCAAGCACTGTTTCATGCACGTTTTTGTCTATTGGTGGATTTTAATTGAAATTTTTGTTTGAAATGTGTTGAAAAAGTGTTTTCGATCTTAGTTGTAAAAGGAAATTTCATCAAATTCAGTGTTGAAATTGTTTTTTTAGAAGTTTTTGAGTTTTGTCTTCGGTTTGCACATGTTCTTCCACTTTGCGCTACATTCATCATTGTTTGCGCGTGTTCTACTAATCTTGATCTTGTTTTTTCAGGTTTTCGCTTCAAGCCTCATATGCAAAGTCTCAGTTTGCGTATCAAGTTCCGTCCGAAAAAGCCAAGTTCGCGTTTCAAGTTCAACCCGCAAAGTTTACTTGCGTTTCCCTCTTCATACGCAAACCTTTGTTTGCGCGTCCTCCTTAGTGCGCAAAGTCAAAATTGCACATTCTTCTTGATCCAAAAGACTTGGTTCGTGCACCCTTAGGCAAACGCAAAGCTAACTTTGCGTATTCTTCTTCACACGCAAAATCCTGTTTGCGTTTCAGTCTTCACACGCAAAGCTCTTGTTTGCATTCCCTTCCTGACACGCAAAGCTCAACTTTCCGCATCCTTCTGCTTCCGAAAGACTCTTGTTTGCCTTCTGGAATTTTTTTTTGTTAGCTATGGATTCCTCAAAGTTTGCTTTTCAAGCTAAGTTTTACACGAGTGACCTCATGATGTCATTGGGCACAGAAACTCGTCATCCGGTCCTAGTTGACAAAAACGAATTCACTCAATGGCAAGATCGATTTCTGAACTTCATCGAGCGTCAAGCTAATGGAGAGAACATGATGAAGTCTCTAACTGAAGGACCTTTCGTAAAGCCTAATAAAGATACTCCTCCAACATCTGAAGAGGCTTCACGAATGAAAGTTGATCGAGAGTTGAAAGCTAATCTGATGCTAGCTTTACCAAATTCTGTCTACAACCGGGTTGATCATTGTAAGGATTATCCAAATATGTTGTGGGCACAATTGGAAAAGATCATGTTTGGTTCTTCGGTAGCAACTCAGCTCCAACATACTCGATTCATGAACAACTTTGAGGAGTTCAAGGCCAAAGACAACGAGTCTATAAAGAGTGTTTTCGACAGATTCTGTGCAGTGCTGAATGATCTCCGAAAGATAAATGTGATCAAGACAGAGGTTGAGACGAATTTTAAATTCCTCAATGCTCTTCAGCCTGAATGGAACAAATCATGTCATAGACTGAGGAACGACGTTCGGATCTCAGCAATGCAGATTCAAGAACTGTATGAGATTCTGATGACTGATGAGAGCTTGGTGCTTAAAAAGAAGGTCAAACTGGACAAAAAGAACAAGAAGACAGTTGATCCGGTTGCTCTCCTCACGAAGCAACTGGCTGAACAAGCGTTGTCTGATAACGCTTACACCGGATCAACTGAAGATGATGGCGAGGCTTTACAAAAAGCAATGATTCTTCTCTCTCAGCATTACCAGAAGAAGTTCCAACCGAGATCGGGTTCCAACTCTTCACGCTTCACTTCTGATTCTACAGTCCAAGTGCCCGAGCCTAAGCCTGCATCTTGTTATAACTGTGGAAAGTCGGGCCACTAATCAAAGGAGTGTCGAGCAAAGAAAGTTAGGGACTCAGCTTACTACCGCAAGAAAATGGAACTGGCTGAAAAGAGAGAGAACGGAACTGCTTTGCTGGCCGAGGAAGAATTCTGGCTGGATTATTCCGATGATGAAGGATCAAACGTCGAGATCGCTCAGATGTGCTTGATCGGAGATGATCAGTCAGATGATTCTGATTCTGATACTGATGAGGTATACTCTGAATTTGATTTTATTTTCATTTCTTCTCAGATGAATATTATCATTACTGCTTTATCTGATTTACGTTCAAAACTCTTATCTGAAAAGAATTTAAATTCCGAAAAGTTAGATTTGATTGATAAATTGAAAATTTCTTTGAAAGATGAAAAATCTATTTTAGAAAATACTAAAGACATCTTTCAAAAGAAATTGGATGATTTGGAAAATTCAAATAAGACTTATCTTGAATCTTTGACGGCTATGACTAATTTAAAAGATGAATTTTCAGATAATATAAATAAGTTAGAAGAAAAACTTTATCGAAGAGACCAATCTGAACAAACAATTTATATGAACAAACCGAGGAGTGAAGAAGCATTAAAACAAAGGTGGGGACTTGGTTTTGAAAATCCTCATTGTTTAAACAATGCGACTGAAAAATCCCCAACTTTATATAAATACGATTATCTGACTCTTGCTCATTATGCTCTTTCAATTTAAAATTGATTGGATAAATGAGAAGCAAGTGTTAGAAATCGAACATGAGAAAAAGACAAATAACAAGAAAAATGAAATTCCTTTTGTTTATACAAGTGAAAATGCAAAATATTTTCCTGAAAAATCAAGAAGAGGAAGAAGAGTTTTAAATGATATATCTTCTATCAAATCTTTAATGTCTGATGATTTTATTGCTCCTTATGCACCTGATACTGATAAAGGAAATATTTCTCCAATCATTTATGATTCGAAGAAATATACTCCTCCGTTAGTTTTAGAAGGCAGAATCATCGATCTTGAAGATAAGATAGAAGATGAAAATATTTTAAAAGAAATTGAATTTGATATTATTCTTTCTTTTATGACTTCTAGTCTTGAAGAAAATTTATTTTCTCAAAAATCATATTCTATTTCTAGCCTTTCTTCTGATTCTAAGGAAAACGAAAAGGAAGTTTCAAATTTTAAAATCTATTCTCAACATAATTCAGACTCCAAGGCGAATTCAAATATATTATTTGATCAGATTGTTTGCTTAGATAAATTTATTTCTTCTGATTTAAATATTAAGTCTAAAATTCTTGATGATTCTTTTACGCTCAATGATCAATATTATAAACCTAAGCGTAAAAGAAGACAGTCAAAGAAGTCGAAGAAACAAAATAAAGTTATTTCTGACAGTTCAAATTCTTCCGATTCAATTCTTACAGATAGGACTTTGAGTGCTCAGTCAAAGAAGCAGATATGGAGAGCGAAGCGGACATCTGATGAACATATATCTAATGGGGATAAATGTGTAGACAAAGTTTACAAAAGTGCTTCATTTGCTATATGTAATAAAATTTCAAAATACTTTATAAAGCAAATGATTCGAATTTCAAAACATGTCTCATGTTCTTCCTCAGATTCTAGTTCTGATGATTATGCTTTCTCTTCTGATGATTGTGATTATTTTTCTAATCATATTCCTCGTGCTTTAAATGTTAATTCTAACAAATAATTCCCCATACGAACTGCAACTAACAAACATGGGCTCAAATACAAGTGGGTACCCAAATCTTTATCTGATTCAAAGTTGCAGGTATCACATGTTAAGGTGGAGTAATAGAATATTGGCTTTTGAGTACTTCAGCTCAAGATCCGTACTTCATAGACTACCAATTCTAAACAAATCAATTTAGAACTCGTTCTTCAAAGCATTTAAGATTCTGACTATATGAGAAACTAAGAGTACATCAATTTTAATTCCGCTGCATTTTATCTCTGATAATGGTGTATTTCAGTTTTTCTCTTTATTCTTTTCTTGCATTTGAGTTTGTTCTACTTTCTTTTGATTTTGTCTAACCCACATTTTTAATTTGAGGCACAATTTTTTTTTTAATGTGAAAGTTGAAATAATTGAATTTTATTTTGTTCCGACTAAATATTAATTAAAAGTTGAAATCTTTACAAATTTTATTCTATAAAGTAAAAGCTTTACATATTTTCTTTTAGTTGAATAAAATGTTTGTCAAAGATAAATTTTCAAGTTGCTTTCTTAATATTAAAGTTTTATATGTTCAAATTTCAAGTCTTACAAAAGTCGAAAAGTCAGCAACATGTTTGTAGCTTTTGATACTGCTTTAAAGATATGTGAGTCGGAATTTTTTATAGTTTACTTTGCTTAGACTACCTAAATGATCAGAATTATAGATCGGAATGAAAATATGGGCTAAGCATTTAGACATTGATCTAAGTGATTGAGATGAATTATAAATTCTTAAAATACAGAAATCTCTGAGTTTAAAAGTTGTACATGTGACCTTTCTGGTTTGGGAAAGTAAGTTCCGTGGGATGCTCGTCATCTGGACCCCTAAGGTCAATTGATCTGGGAGTGATCGAACCCAAATCCTTCAATAGAATCAGATCGAAAGTCATGTTCTACTGGTATGAATGGGTTTAGGATGTGTCGATGTAGTCTTTTTGATCCGGGAGAGTAAGTTCCAAGGGGTGCTTGACACCTACTCCCCTAAGGCCAACTGGTCTGGGAGCGGCTGACCCAAATCCTGCAATAGGGTCAGATAGAAAGTTACGTTTACGGCATGTTCTTTACTTAATAAACTTTTTGATTAAAAAGATGCCAAAGTGCACAAGCTTAAAAGATGCCAAAGAGCACACTCATGTTAAGATGCCAATGAGCACATTGCTAAAAAGATGCCAATGAGCAAACATCTCATGATACTTGGTGATATGTTTGAGTTGCGATAAATCTATAAATTTGTGAAAATCTTATTTTTTGATGGATTAGTGTCAGTACATGCAAAGTTCTCTATAATATTTTTAGAATTGCATTTTCTTGAAGCTAATCGAAGATTCGCATGTGAGCACACTGAATAGATTGCTGGAAGTTTTTGAAACTGAACATGTTTCAACTTGATATGCAATAAAACTTGTTCTTGTATCCAACAACACATGCTTGATTTCAACTGATTGATAAATTTGTGATATTTTACTGAGTAGAATTTTATTTGTTTAGTGTTTAAAATTTTATATGTTTAGTTGTTTCAAAATTTACATTCAGTATATTTTTCTTTCTACATTAATATCTGATCATTATCTTCTCATAAATATATTTTAATGGGTTTATGCATTATTCAAGGGAGAGTGAACAAATAGAATATTTTGTCAAAGATTATATTTGGTTTTGAGGGGGAGTATCTGACTTTCTTTATATGAATGCTAATTTGAATTGTCATATCTAGTGCATTTGTGTAGGGGGAGTCAAAGGGTTTCAAAAGGTAAACTCTGTCTTGAAGGGGAGAAGTCAAGGAGAAGTTAAAGAGACAAAGAGCTCAAAAGTTTATCTGTTGATCAAGATTTGCTCAAATATTCTATTCTCTCAGCTACAACAAATTCTTTTGCTGTTCCTGCTCCGAACACCACAGTTCATTCAAGATCATTAAAAAGAGGTGTATCGTCTAGAGCTCAAGCAGCAAAGACAATTTCAATCTGAAAGATGCTGAGAAGAATTTTTTTTTCTTTAAAAAGTCAGAATGCTTCACAAAGTCGCTTTATTGGTCCGTGCTGATTTAGAAGATGATTTTTTGAAGTCCAAAGCGCCAATGATTACTGAGGGGGAGATTGTTAGGTCTGATTTTATAGTAATCATTGTATTTATAGGTCTTGGTCAAATACTGTGTTTAGAGCTTATCTATCTTGTATTTGACCAAGGGTATTTAAGTCCCTTTGGTCTTGATTTGTTGTAAGAAACACACACACACTTTAATCAATTCCTACTTTGCCCTCTCTAGTTACCCTCTCTCTACTTTCTCTCTCTAAAGATTTAGAGATCTTGGACTCTCAATGATCTTTGTTAAACTTCAGAGATGGTAATCCCTTAACCAGATTTAGTTTGACCAACTTATCAAGTGAACAAAAGTTCAGAGCCAAACATCTTCACTGTTCAGAGATACTAGACAGAGTTTCTCTGAGTCAGTTTTTATGTGTTTGGAAAAATTCATTTTGTATAAATTACCTTTTCTGTTAGCTCTGAGCATTTCTTGACCTGTTTTTGAGTGAAGTAATGAACAATGTTTTTCTTGAAACTTCACATCAAAACCATGGTCACAAAGTTGACTTATGCTGATTATGTTATGCTTTAACCCTTCAACATAAGCAACCTTTGATACAGAGACATTACCTCTTGTAAGCTCACCATAACCCTTAATCTGCCCTTGCATATTGTCTCCAAAAGTTACTGCTCCTCCAGATTTAGCTTTGAAAGAGGATAGTAACTTCTTATCTCCAGTCATATGCCTTGAACATCCAGAATCTAACTACCAGATTGGCATAGACTGTTTCTGCAAGACATATTAGATTTTCTTAGGTACCCATTTCATTATGGGTCGTTTTTTGTTAGACTTATGATTATCTCTTTGAAACTCTGCCTTCTCATCATATGATGTTTTGGCAGAGTTGTCCTTTTTCTTTTGAGGCTTTGTCTCTGAATTTTTATTTAGAGATTGATTTAGAAAACAGTGAGAACCTCTGAAGTGATTTTTCAGTTTCATCAAGAGTTGGATGCAATTGCACTTCACAGAACAAGAAGAAGTAGAAGCAAAGGTTTTCATTTCATTAAATGCATTCGATACATAATGATTCCTTTTTGAATTAGTACTAGGAATATTACAAGTATTCCTAACTACTTTCTTTCTTCTAGCTTGAAAGACAACCTTCTTTTCAAGTTGTCTCTTCTTGTTTAGAAACATCCTTTTCTCTTTATTGCTCACTTCACAAACAGGATTAGAATGGTTAATTTCTTGCCATTTTCCTTTTTGTTCAGGAGTAAACTTGATTGGTTTATAAGTGTAGAGTTGAGAAGTGATGGTTTTATTTCTTTGCCTTTACTTTTAATTCTTTTTCAAGATCCAGAGAAGTTTTTGCTTGAAGACACATTTCTGCAAAGTCAGGACATATTGGTATTCTAGGTTTATTTTTCAAAACAGAAATAGGAATATTCAAAATTCCAAAACCAACAGTCTATATCTTTTTATGAATTTCTTTCTCTGATCTGCAGAAAATCTGTTCATCTATCTCTGGATCAGATTCAGAATCAGAGTCAAGAAAGTCTCTTTCAGCCTTACCAGAGATAGCTACCTCTGATGGTTTCTCAATTTTATTGGGTCTTGAGACTCTGATGATTCTTTTCATGCTCTCTTTCTTCTTTAAATCAGCTATAATATTTTATTTATTTATTCTTTTGATGTCATCCTCAAATGTAGTTCTGATGCATTCATCAGAGATTGGTGAATACAAAGGAGCATCTAGATTAAGTGAACTATGAGGTTCATCTTCAGAAGTACTTGTTTCAGAGGTACTTTGTTAAGATGTCTCTGATTCATTTTTGATAAATACATCAAACTTGAAAATCTCTTTGGGATCATTGCTCTGAGGTTTTGTAAAAAATACCTCTGAAGTTTCTTTTTCTATTTTTAAGATAGAATTTGGAAAGCTTTTCACTTCAGAGTATGCAACATTTTTAAAGTTCAGCGCTCTTGTTTTTGATCCCTCTGAGGTTTTTATTCTCTTGAAATTGCTCATAGATGGACAATCAGAGCACTGGACCTTTCCTATACAGAAAGTAGAAGAAAGTGATGTTTTCTTCAATCCAGTGAATGGATCCAATTCATTGAATCCCATCCCTTGAGTATCCATTTTAGAGTTTATCTTTATATGTACATCCTGAGCATCAAGATAGCTTTTGATTTGAAGTTCTTTCCTTTCCAGATATTGATGTAAGATTTCTCTTTCTTTTTGAAAAATATAGGTTAAGGCAACATAATTGAGTCTTTCATACTCAGACCTTTTTACTTCTTCTTCTTTAACTTTTAAAAATTTCTCACGTTCTTTGAAGTTTTCTGAAAAATATTTTTCTTTTTGTTTCTGAACTTTTTCAAGTTCAGATTTTTCAACAAAAATATCCTTCTTTTCTGACTCCAGAAGATCTTTTTCCCTTTTGTAAAAACTAAGATCTTTTGACATTTGTTTTTTTTTTTTCATCAACAAGTTTTTGCTTTAAGATTTGAAATTCATCTGTTAGCTTAATAACATCCAATTCAAGTTCACTGTCAGAGGTGGAAGGAGAGTTTACCTTTTCAGAGTAGTCCTCTGATGACCCATCATTCTGATCATCTGTGAAACCCCTACCACAGAGATTGGTAGGTTCTTCCTCTCCATCGCTTGTTCAGTCTGACAGCTAGTCTTCCATCTCTGCAACAAGTACTCTCTCTTTGACGTTGTACTTGTATTTGTTTTTTTAGTAGTCTTCATCTTTGATGAGACTGCCTCTGCAGTTTGCAAAGTAATGGCCTGGCATTCCACATCTAAAACATTTTCCATCGTTTTGGTTTGATGGAAGAGCATTGTCTGATTTTGTCTTCTGTGCTTGTGCTTGTGCTTTTGGTTGTGGCTTGAAGTACCTCTGAGGTTGAGGATACCTTGGCTGAAATGATTGTTGAGATCTTGATTGTTGAGTAGAATCATGATTGGTGAAATGAACGCCCTTTTGATCACTATGCAGAGTAGATCTGGGCTCTTGTTGATAGTCAGCTTTCTGAAATCTCCTTTCTAGATTTCCTGTTTTTCTTCATCATCTCTTCTACCTTCAAAAGTTTTCTTGCCAAATTTCTTGTTAAATTGATGGGTGATTAATGCAAGTGATTTGGCAAAAGCGTTGATATCATCATCTGAGTGTTCAACTTCTTCAGACACCAGAACCTTCTTGGTTTTTCTTTTAGATTCCCTCTTTAAATAGTTATTTGTTTATGTATTTCTACTTTCTTGTGATGCACCTTTTTGTTTTGACATGAGTGCAAGTGGTCCACCTAAAGAGGTTTTTGATTTTTGTTTAACAACTTCTTTTTCCTGTGCTACCAAGGTGCCATAAATGTCAGTCAATGACCTTGATTCAAGATTTTGATTGGCTTGTATTGACATTGACAATTGTGACCACTCTTCATTTAGACTCTTAAGGAAAAGAACATTATTTTCTTTTTTTGTCCTCATGACCCCAAATTTTATGCATTTGTTGATGAGAATGTTAAACCTTGAGTATGTTTGGTGTATGGTTTGTTCGGGTAATGCATGAAAATCATGATATTCATTGATACAAAGATATCTCCTATTCTTTTGAGTTTTGTTAAGTCTGATTTTATAGTAATCAATGTATTTATAGGCTTGGTCAAATACTATGTCTAAAGTCGTATACTGTGTTGTTTTGACCAAGGGTATTTAAGTCCCTTTGGTCTTGTGTCCTTGTAAGAACTTCACGTCATTTTGAATATATACAGTTGCTTTGCGCTCATTGCTCTCTCTCTCTACTTTCTCTCTCTAAAGATTCATTTATCTTGGACTCACAATTGGTATCAGAGCATTCTGAATCTTGAGAGAATTGAGAGAATTCGTTTTTAGATTCTGAATTTGTGATTTAATCCTAAAATTTGATTGATTTTCTTGAATTTTTCAAGAAAATCTCGTTTTTGGATTTTTAATCAAATTCGTTCTGTTTTTTGAGTAAATTTCTTTGCAAATTGATTTGTTGGATTCGAAATTGATAGGAGAACTTATTTGATTCACATCGATTTGTAAGAAAAACTTGTTTTGATTGCCAATTTAGAGATTTTTGAAGTTTTTGGAAAACTCGTGGTTACGTACTGTTTCATTATTGAAATAGTGTTTTTGTGGATTTTAATCGAAGAATTTGATTGAAATGTGTTTAAAAGTTGTTTTCGAATGTGTTGGTATAAGAATTTTTTGTCAAAATCAGTGTTGAAATCGAGTTTTTGGAGTTTTTTCTTGATTTTATTCGGTTTGCGCTAGATCTCTACTTTGCGCAAGTTCATAGTACTTTGCACGAGTTCATATTTTGAATTGCATGATATTCCTTATTTTGTTTCAGTTTGTTACAGGTTCTCGCTTCATCTGTGTCACGCAAAGCTCAGTTTGCGTTACAAGTTCATCACGCGAAGCTTAGTTTGTGTATCCTTCTTCTCACGCAAAGTCACATTTGTGCATCACTTGGATTACGTAAAGCTAAGTTTGCGCATCACTTGGTTTACGCAAAGATAAGTTTGCACAACCAGTGTTGTACGCAAAGTCAGATACTCGCAAGCCTCTTCTCACGCAAAGTCACCTTTGCGTCTCCAGTGCCTCACACAAAGTGTAGTTTGCGTCTCCTTCAGCTTACGCAAAGCTTACTTTGCGTCTTCAACGACTAACGCAAAGGCTCGTTTGCGTCTCCCACAACTCACGCAAAGTTCTGTTTAGGTATCACTTGGACTACGGAAAGTCCAATTTGCGTTTCCCGTTGCTTGTGAAAAGCTCAGTTTGCGTCTTCTGCTTCTCACGCAAAGATCTACTTTGCGCCAGTCTCAGACTTAGAATTTCTTTGAATATCTGTTATGGATTCTGCAAAGTTTGCCTTTCAAGCTAAGTTCTACACAAGTGATCTGATGATGTCCTTGGGATCTGAAACTCGTCCCCCAATTCTTGTCGATGAAAATGAATTCACTCAATGGCAAAATCGATTTCTGAACTTCATCGAGCGTCAAGCTAATGGAGAAAACATGATGAAGTCTCTAACTGAAGGACCTTTCGTAAAGCCTAATAGAGAGACTCTTCCAACATATGAAGAGGCTTCACGAATAAAAGTTGATTGAGAGCTGAAAGCTAATCTGATGCTAGCTTTACCAAACTCTGTCTACAACCGGGTTGATCATTGCAAGGATTATCCAAATCTGTTGTGGGCACAATTGGAAAAGATCATGCTTGGTTCTTCGGTCGCAACTCAGCTCCGACATACTCGATCATGAACAACTTTGAGGAGTTCAAGGCCAAAGAAAGTGAGTCTATAAAGAGTGTTTTCGACAGATTCTGTGCAGTGCTGAATGATCTGCGAAAGATAAATGTGAACAAGACAGAGCTTGAAACTAATCTGAAATTTCTTAATGCTCTTCAGCCTGAATGGAACAAATCATGTCACAAACTGAGGAACGATGTTCGGATTTCCATAATGCAAATCAGGAACTATACGAGATTCTGATGACTGATGAGAGCTTGGTGCTAGAGAAGAAGGCCAAACTGGAGAAAAAGGACAAGAATTCAGTAGACCCAGTTGCACTCCTCACGAGCCAACTGGCTGAACAAGCGTTGTCTGATAACGCTTACAATGGGTCAACTGATGATGATGGTGAGGCTCTGCAGAAAGCGATGATCCTTCTCTCCCAGCATTATCAGAAAAAGTTCCAACCAAAGTCGGGTTCCAACACTTCTCACTTCACTTCCGGTTCAAGAGTCAAAGTGCCCGAGCCAAAGACTGTTGTATGCTACAACTGTGGAAAGCCGGGTCACATTTCAAAGGAGTGTCGAGTGAAGAAGGTCATAAATTCGGCATATTATAGACATAAAATGGAACTGGCCGAGAAAAGAGAGAGTGGATTAGCATTGCTAGCCGAAGAGGAATTCTGGCTGGATCATTCCGACGATGAAGCTACAAACGTAGAGATCGCTTAGATGTGCTTGATCGGAGATGATCAGTCAGATGATTCTGATACTGATGAAGATGAGGTATATACTAATTTTGATCACAATTTCATAATGTTAGAGCATAAATCTGTTGGATACGAGATCAAGAAGACTGAAGATTCAAGGTTGGGAAAGTCAAAGCTGCTAAAGTCAAATCTCATTAAAAGTCAAAGTCTATTTGTAATAAGTCAAACTTAGTAGTCTTTGTATTTTAGTTTCCTTAGTATTAGGTAGTAGTATAAATACTTTTTCTCTTTGTATTTCAGTTGGACGTAACTAAGATTGTAATATCAGATTCAAGATTTGAGAGAATTTGGTTTTAGAGAGAGAAAGACTTTTAGAGAGAGAAAGTGTATTTCTTGAGAATTTAAGTAATCAAACAGGTAATTGTTGTTGTTAATCTTGTTTGTTTGATTAATATTGATTAGAAACTAGATTCAGGGAAACACAATTGGTATCAGAGCAGATCCAAAGTTAAATTCAAGAAATTCAAGAAAGTTCGTCACTGTTCATCGAAGAGAAAATCAAGATTCTGATTTTTGAGTGTTTTTGAGCAGTTTTTGATTAGGAGTTGTACGAAAAGTGTAATAGATCGAGTCTATGTACTTTAATTTCCGTATTGCTTTGTAATTTCAATCGAATTTGGGAATTTTGTTAAGTTTTTGTTCAAGAGTCGAAGTTTACTGTTTCATCAATCAATTTGTATTGTATGTGTTTCTTTGTAAATTTCATGTATTGTAATATGTTCGTTGATTGATTGTAAAGATTTCTGCAATGTTTTGGATCGATTGGACAAGATTTGATTGATTTCAGATGAAAAAGTTAGTTTTTGGGTCGACAGAAGGAAGAACACGCTAGATCTCTAAAATGCGCTAGTTCATCGTCCAAACGCGCTAGTTCATCTTGAAAAGTGCAAGGTTCATCAGAGTAGAACGCGCAAGTCGAAGGATGAATTTGGTCTGAAACGTGCAAGGTTATCTGCGAGTTCAAAGGAAACACGCTAGTAGTGGCTAGCGAGTTCTACAAACTTCACGTATTGTAATTTTTTTTCGAATTTTCTGATTTTTTCTAGATTTCAAGATTTTTCTTGTAATTTCATACTTTGGACTAACGATCAGTTCTAGTTTCTTATTGATATTTTTTTTTTCAAACAGGTTTAAACGAGATGACTTCCAAAGATGCACTCTCAATCGGAACAGATGTCAAGCCTCCAATTTTGTTCAAAGGCGAATACGAACAATGGAAGGACAGATTTTTGGACTTCATAGACAGACTTCATGGACTTCAAATGGAGAAAATATACTTTTGTCTATTACTGAAGGTCCAATGAAACCAGTCACTGTCAATGTACCAGATGATGATGCTGATGATTCTTCTGATAGTGGACATGGGGATGTAGAAAAGGAAGAAAAGACAAAACAAGTTAAAGTTGATTATTCTCAGTATTCAGAAGAACAAAAGAGTAGATTTAAAGCTGACAAGCAAGCGAGGTCTCTTTTACTCCAAAGCATTCCAAATGATATCTACATCAAGATTGACAGCTTCAAACATGATGCTAAACAGATGTGGAATCAATTGGAAAAGATGATGATGGGATAAAAAATAGGGAATCAAATAAAGGTGGCCAACTGTATCAATAACTATGAGGAATTCAAGGCAAAGGAGAATGAGAGCCTAGAAGACACATATGAGAGATTTACTTTGCTTCTGAATGAGCTGACTAAGAACAAAGTCAAGAAGAAGCAGTTGGAAAACAATGTGAAATTTTTGAGCATCCTTCGTCCTGAATGGAAAAAGCACACAAGAAGGATGAAACAAATGAAAGATTTGAATGAAATCCCTCTTCATGAAGTTTATGAGACCCTGAAACAGAATGAAGAAGAGGTTGAAGAGAAAAGAGCTGAGAAGAAGAAGGCAATACAAGTTCCTGATCCTATAGCTTTGGTTGTTGGTGAAAAGAAGAAGGAAAAGAAAGAGAAGATTGAGAAGAAGAAGAAAAAAAAGTGAGTTCAAGTTCAGAGTTTGGTTCTGTGTCTGATAGTGATGATGGCGAAAGTTTGAAACAAGCTATGATATTGCTGACCCGTGCATTTCAGAAGAAATTTTATAAGAAGCCGGGATCAAATTCTCAACGCTATTCGTCATCAAGTTCAAAGAACCATGAGCACCGAGAGAGGGTGGAAGGCAAAAGGTTTGAAGAGAATAAGTATGGTGAGAAGAAACCAGATGAGAAGAAGAAATTTGTGAACGATTACACAGCTGTTGAGAAGCCAACAACTGATTCAATCAAATGCTATAACTGTGGCAAGTTGGGTCATTATGCTAAAGAGTGTCGGAAGCCGAAAGTACGCAACTCTCAGTACTATCAGAACAAGTTGCTTCTGGCAAGACAACAAGAAGCTGGTGTAGCTTTGATGGCCGAGGATGAGTTTTGGTTGGATCATTCCGAGGATGAAGGAGAAGATAAAGAAGAAAATGCTCATATCTGTCTCATGGGCAAAGAGGATAAGAATGACGAGTCAGGTGATGAAGAAGTTAATGAGGTATTAAACTTAACTCCAAAAGATCTTATTACCAAATTAGAAACCATGGTGGTTGAGCTTCAAAATTTACAAAATAATCTGAAAAATGAAAAGAAAAAGGTTGCTAAAAAGAACAAGAAGATCTTTGAACTTAATACTTCTGTTATTTCAAACAAAGATCTGATTGATTCTTTACGCAAATCTGATTCTAATTCTAAATCTAAAGTAGATGATTTTGAAAAGAAGATTTCTGAGTTTGTAGGAAAAATAAATAAATATGAGTTTGAAAAGAATGAATCTGCACTAACTGTTTATAAATTGCAGGTTGAAAACAAGAATTTGAACAAGAAGGTAAATGATCTAGAAGTTAAACTTTATAAAATAGGTCAAACAGATCAAACCATTTTTCTTAATGCCCCTGATGAAGAAGTTGATATTAAACAAAGATGGGGACTTGGTTTTAACAACCCCCATTATCTTAAGAAAGCCATCAGAAAACAGCCGGCACTTTATAACTATGATTTTCTTGCATGTGCTGGTAAACATACTCATTTAAAACCCAAATTTGTTATCAAATTGTCAGAAGAAGATGAGACCAAAGAAACTGAAAATAGAAATAATAAAAAGAAAATGCAACTACCGTTTAACTATGTAAAGTTAAATGATAGTTATCTTTCAGAAACACGAAAAGTTCTTTCAAAAGACTATTTTGTTAGTTATTCCGCTTCAGATATGAAGGCAAAACCTGCAATTGCAAAGGTTTATGTTCCTACATCTATTCTTGAAAGCAAAATAGTCAAGCTTGAAAATGTTTTATCTGATGAAAAACTTTTGGTTGATATAGAACAAAATGTATTTTCTACAGTTTTAAAGAACACTGTTTTTCAAGTTAAATCAACAAAGTGTTCTACATTTCTAAGGCTTCTCAATCTTCTTCTGATAATTCTGATGACTTATTTGAGTCTGCAAATGATTCTTTTAATTTTGATGATGGGAGCATGGAAGAATCTGATATGTTTGACATTCATTCTAAACTTCCTGATCATTCTACTTGTCTTAAAAATGACAAAGTGTTACCAAGTGCTGTTCATATTGGTGAAACATCAACTAACGTTGGTGATTCAGTTTCTGTAACTGCTGATTACTATGCTCATGGTAAGAAACATAAGAAACAGCGATTACAGAAACAGAAATACACTGGTATACATCAGAAAACTCAATCTAGGAAATCTACTTTTCCTAATAAATCTATATCTTATGTTTCAGATTTAAAGAAGAAAAAGTCGAAAGTTCAATCTGAATGGAGACCAAAAAGGAGGGATGATGAGATAGTGGAATCAGTTACTGATAATTCTTGTACTAAAACTGATAGTAGTGATTCTGATATAGTTGATCAATGTGCTTCTCATAAACAAAACATTGTAACTTCTTACAAGTGTTACTCAATAAAGCAGTTGATTCAATTATCTCCTATTACTACTAAATTTCATAATGATTCTCATGATTCTTCTGATTGGTTTGGATCTTATCATGTATATTCTTCTAGATCAAATGGTTTTAAAGGTTTTCAAAAGAGCAGAGGGTCCATTTTCAAGTGGATACCAAAATCTTGTGCTAATCCGTTAGGGCCCGTTTTTAAATGGGTACCAAAAATTGTAATTGCCTAATTTCTCTTGCAGACCCGGCATATGTGGTACATGGATAGTGGATGTTCCAAGCATATGACTGGACAAAAAGCTTTATTATCTAACTATACAGAGAAATTTAGTGGTAATGTCAGATTTGGAAACGATCAGCTTTCACCTATTCTAGGATATGGTGACATCATTCAAGACAACATAACGATAAGTAAAGTGAGTTATGTCGAAGGCTTGGGGCACAACTTATTCAGCATAGGTCAATTCTGTGATAAAGGGTTAGAAGTCAACTTCAAGTCTAAGAGTTGCTAAGTTCGTACTGAAGACGGAACAGAAATCTTATCTGGAAATCGAAAGACAAACCTCTATACCATCAACTTGTCCAAAGTACAGATTGACAACCAAGTATGCTTGATGACAAAAGCTTCGTTGCAGCAAAGTTGGCTCTGGCACAGACGTTTATCTCACTTGAACTTTCGTTACATCAACAAGCTGGTTCGTGGGAAATTAGTAAAGGGACTTCCTGAGCTGAAATACGAAAAAGAACACTTATGCGCAGCTTGTGAGAAGGGTAAGATGAAGAGAGCCGCTCACAAACCGAAGCCTGAACCAAGCACTAGTTCTCCGTTAGAACTGATACACATGGATTTATGTGGACCAATGAGAACTCAGAGTTTGGGTGGTAAGAAATATGTGTTGGTAATTGTGGACGATTATTCAAGATACACGTGGGTCAAATTTCTTCGATCTAAAGATGAGACATCGGAAGTTCTCATTACTTTCTTAAAGATGACCCAGGTGAAACTGCAGCGACAAGTCAAGTTCCTTCGAACTGACAATGGCACAGAATTCAAGAACAAGATTGTTGATGAATATCTCGATTCAGTTGGAATTTCACATCAGTATTCTGCTGCTAGAACCCCTCAACAAAATGGAGTAGTAGAAAGACGTAATAGAACGCTAGTCGAGGCCGCTCGGACTATGCTTAGTCAATCGGATCTACCTCTATTCTTGTGGGCGGAAGCTGTGTCGACTGCATGCCATACGCAAAATCGTTCCATAATACACCGCCGTTTTCAGAAGACTCCATATGAGTTAATCAACAACAGAACACCAACTATAAAATATTTTCACATATTTGGGTGTAAATGTTTTGTGCTTAACGACAGAGAGAGTCTGAATAAATTCAGTGCTAAAGCGGACGAAGGCATCTTTATCGGTTATTCTTCAACTTCTGCAGCATATCGTGTTTATATAAAGAAGTCAAAGACAGTTGTGGAGAGCGTCAATGTTACATTTGATGAAGAAATGGCTTCTGATCAAATCAATTCAGAACCCGTTATCACTGGTGTATTAGCTTCTGGGCAGATCAGTCCAGAACCTGTGTCTACAGCGACAAATTCGAATAACGCTTCTACATCTACTTCACATTTAACTGATTTAGATTTGTTATTTGAATTCTTTTATGATGAGTTTCTTGGAACTAATGTATCTAAATCTGCTGTGACTGACAGGTCTGAAGATACAAGCTGTCATCATCCAGTCACTTCAGAAGTTATTACTGAACAAACATCTCCAGTTCAGACAGAAATTCATATTCTTGTTGTTACTCCTACAGTTGAAGATGTTTAAACAAATGCTGAGTCAGAAGTAACTGTTTCAGTTGGGTGTAATACTTTGTCTACTCAACAGCCTGAATCTGCTGTCCCAACTGATACTTCTTCAACTGATATTTCAACTGAAAACCCCCCTCCTGTAATTCAAACTGAAGATTTTGAAAATGGATTTCAAGATGATGATCATGTTCAGAATTTATCTATTCCACTTCCACATGAGTATCGCTGGACCAAGGACCATCCATTACATCAAGTAATTGGAGATTTTGACAAGCCTGTTCAGACAAGGTCAGCGACTCTTAATCAGTGTATGCATGACTCATTCCTCAGCAAGATTGAGCCAACTCGAGTATCTGAGGCTCTTGCTGATTCGGACTGGGTATCTGCCATGCAAGAAGAGATCAATCAGTTTGATGCCCTAAAAGTTTGGAGACTGGTTCCTAAACCGGAAGGTAAAACCGTGATCGGCACTAAGTGAGTATTCAAGAACAAAAAGGATGAAGATGGTGTTGTCATCAGAAACAAAGCTAGACTTGTTGCCAAAGGCTACCGGCAAGAGGAAGGCATCGATTATGATGAGACGTATGCTCCAGTAGCGCGCATAGAGGCAATCAGAATGTTTCTCGCCTACGCCGCTCATAAGAACTTCACAGTCTTTCAGATGGATGTGAAAACAGCCTTTCTAAACGACATTCTTAAAGAAGAAGTGTACGTGTATCAACCTAAAGGGTTCGTCAATCAAGACAAGCCAGATCATGTATATATCTTGGACAAAGCCCTTTATGGATTAAAGCAAGCCCCTCGAGCCTGGTATGACGTCTTATCCAAATTCTTGGTCAAGTCTGGTTCTCTAAAGGTAAGATCGATACCACTTTATTCATAAAGAAGGAAAAATCTGATATTATTCTTATTCAGATTTATGTTGATGATATAATATTTGGTTCTACTAATCCAAAATATTGCAAAAACTTTTCTAACCTCATGGTGTCACGTTTTCAAATGAGTATGATGAGAGAGATGAATTTCTTTCTAGGATTACAAGTTAAACAGCTTTCTACGGGGATTTTTATAAATCAATCTAAGTACATTTTGGACATTCTTCGGAAGTACAAAATGGAAAATTGTAAATCAATTGGAACCCCGATGGCACCCGGTACTAAGATCCACACTGATCCTTCGGGTAAAAGTGTTGATGTTAGAACTTAAAGAGGTATGATAGGATCGTTAATGTATCTTACATCTAGTAGACCAGATATTATGTTCTCAACATGTTTATGCTCTAGATATCAAGCTGCTCCCAAAGAATCCCATTTGGCCGCTGTCAGACGGATTTTTAGATATCTGAAGGGGACTGCAGACCTTGGTTTGTGGTATCCTAAAGATACTGGGTTTCAACTGACTGTATATTCAGATGCAGATCATGCAGGGTGTATGCTGGACAGAAAAAGTACATCTGGTCACGTTCAATTTCTTGGAGACAAGCTCGTTAGCTGGGCTTCAAAGAAACAGTTATGCGTCTCCACATCGACTGCTGAAGCAGAGTATGTAGCTGCTGCCAGTTGCTGCTCTCAAGTCTTGTGGATGCGAACACAGCTACGAGACTATGGATTCAAATTTGATAAAATTCCAATATACTGTGACTCGAAGAGCGCGATTGCTATATCTGTTAATCCTGTTCAACATACTAAGACCAAACACATTGATGTAAGGTATCATTTTATAAAAGATAATGTAGAAAAAGGAACAATTGAACTTTATTTTGTAAAAACAGATTATCAACTTGCAGATTTATTTACCAAAACCTTAGATGAAAAGAGATTTAATTTTCTTGTCTCTAAGATTGGTATGTTAAATCTTAAGACGTAATCGGTTATTACCTATTAAAGTTACAAATTGTTATTTTTCATCATTTTCTGTATTTTTATTTCTGAAAGATACCTGCACTTTAATGGTTTGCTCATGAGGGGGAGCAAAACTAATTTCTGCATTATACTTAACTGACAAAATTTTTATGATGCATGATTTTAGGGGGAGCCTATAAGTCAAAAGGAGTAAGACTATGATTTCTGATTACTTCTGATCATAACTCGTTCTATAATTGTTTTACTGTTTTCCGTCGTTTATTTTCGAATAAATTTTGTGAATAAATTTTTGACTAGACTTTGAGACTTACAGGATGAGAGAAGCTGACACGATCATATCTACATGACTACAGCTGACTTTCTGAGATTTAAGATTGAGCGACAAAGTAAATTTCTTATCTTAATCTTACATATATCTGAAAGAAGGACAACTTTCAGATATTGAAAACATGTTTTTAAATGTTCAAACCACTTCCCAATTCTTAAACAGATTTTATAATTTGGAAGTGTGATTTTAAATGTTTTTATTCTATTTTTGTGCTTCATTGATAAACAAACCGTGTGTTTCCAAAGATAAATACTTGCGTATTGTATTTTCTATATACTTTCAAGTATTCACACACACTGGTTTGAATTTTTGTTCAACATGTTCTTACCATGTCTCTAAATTGAAACAATTTTTCTTCGATGGTAAGACACTCCGCTTGTATTCAAAGAATTTTGAGCGATATTTCATTTCGAAACGGTCATTTCAAGAATGTCTATATCTTGTTTCGTGTATACAAATATCAATTTTTCTTGACCTTAAGCTTTAATTGATATATCATTCATTTCTGATCATTTTATACAATGTCAGATTTTCAAACAAGTTTCTTGCATTCATGTTCATTCATTCAATTTCCTTGTTTGAAAATACTTCAATGGTTTAAAATGCTCATATCTTCATGATTATATCACTGAGCATACTTATATCTGACATTTGTATATGAGCTTTAACTGATATAGTTAAACCATTTGAGCAACTCATGCTTTATAGGACTGGGTTCTTTGTGCTAGGACTTATTTGAAACTTCTATGGATTCACGTTAACCAGTGTTTTCTACCCATGAAGTTAATCCCTTAGTGATTGAGTGTGAGGAGTCAAAAGAAATGAGTGTGGGTGTGCTGAGGTAAAATGGAAAAGAGAGTTTGGTTAGTAGTGAGCTTATTGATTAAAAAGAAAGAGGGTGAGAGATCAGAGTAAAAGAATATCAAACTCTGCACCAACTACTTTCTGAGCCGGGCAACTACATTACTAGCATTTCACAATTCTTTGGTGAATGTTATTGAATCAGGCAAATAGCCCATGCCAACTCTTGCTTAAACCCCACCAACCACTCATTTTCTTCTCAAAAAGAAAATATTTCACATTTTCAAGGCGACGCAGCATATAATCTATCTGATTTTCATTTGGAAAATCTGGATATTGAAAAAGAAGGAAGTCTGCCCCACCTTCGCACTTCAATCATGCACTTAGAGTCTGTGTTTATCTACTGTTGTCTCAGTGGTTTACACTATGTTGAGCCTTATAAAAGCAATCATCGTGCTTAATTCTTTCTACACTTGCATGAGCACACAAAGAATTTGTTTCTTTGTCATAACATTCATAGAAATTGCCTTTGTGGTATTTCGATGATTGGATGGAAGCCCTGGGGGAGTGAACATCAAAAAGCTCGATCCTTTATATTGTGTATTCGTTACACATAGTGACTTTGTGTTACTGACAGGCATTTTAACTGATTCATTTGTTGATTCAGGTGTTACATTCTTATTTTGTCCGGATTTGAAAAGATCTGGATAAATACATTGTTCGAATTGGCAAAGAATCAGAGGCTCAGATCAGAATGGTCAAAGACATTTCTTGATGAAAGTTTTGATGATGTTGATGCTCAATTCATCAAAAAGGGGGAGAAGAGTTCAAATCAAGAAATGTTGGTTGAAAAGTTTGAAGAAATGTTGAATGTTAAAGGTTTGAAGAAATGTTAAAGTTTTTGAAGTTAAAGGGAGATGATATCAAAGAAATGACAAAGATTTAAAGTTTTGAAGACGATCAAAGAATTTCTGAAGTTTTGAGGAATTTTTCTTTGAAGATTATTTGCTAAAGCATTTGAGCTGATTCTGAAGATAATTTCTTTCCAAAAGTTTGAAAGTGTTATATGTAAGCATTGGGGAGATTGTTAATTGTTTGAAGACAGTTTTTGGAAAGAAGATCATCAATGAAAAAGGGGAGTTTGCTTTGACAGAGCTTAAAGAGAAGAACTGAATTGCTAGATCTTTCAACAGTGAACTTGAATCCAAAGGGGGAGATTGTTAGAGCATAAATCTGTTGGATACAAGATCAAGAAGACTGAAGATTCAAGGTTGAGAAAGTCAAAGCTGCTAAAGTCAAATCTCATTAAAAGTCAAAGTCTATTTGTAATAAGTCAAACTTAGTAGTCTTTGTATTTTAGTTTCCTTAGTATTAGGTAGTAGTATAAATACTTTTTCTCTTTGTATTTCAGTTGGACGTAACTAAGATTGTAATATCAGATTCAAGATTTGAGAGAATTTGGTTTTAGAGAGAGAAAGACTTTTAGAGAGAGAAAGTGTATTTCTTGAGAATTTAAGTAATCAAACAGGTAATTGTTGTTGTTAATCTTGTTTGTTTGATTAATATTGATTAGAAACTAGATTCAGGGAAACACACATAACCTCTCGGATGAATATTATAATTACTGCTTTATCTGATTTACGTTCAAAACTCTTATCTGAAAAGAATTTAAATGCTGAAAAGTCAGATTTAATTGACAAACTGATGATTTCTTTGAAAGATGAAAAATCTATTTTGGAAAATACAAAAGACATCTTTCAAAAGAAATTGGATGATTTGGAAAATTCAAATAAAACTTATCTTGAGTCTTTGACGGCTATGACTACTTTAAAAGATGAATTTTCAGATAAAATAAATAAATTAGAAGAAAAATTATATCGGAGAAACCAATCTGAACAAACCATTAGTTTTGAAAATCCGAGGAGTGAAGAAGCTTTAAAACAAAGGTGGGGACTTGGTTTTGAAAATCCTCATTGTTTAAACAATGCGATTGAAAAATCCTCAACTCTATATAAATACGATTATCTGACTCTCATTGTTTAAACAATGCGATTGTAAAATCCTCATTGTAAATCCTCAGCTCATTATGCTCCTCAGTTTAAAATTGATTGGATGAATGGGAAGCAAGTGTTAGAAATCGAAAATAAGAAAAGGATGAATAACAAGAAAAATGAAATTCCTTTTGTTTATACAAGCGAAAATGCAAAATATTTTCTTGAAAAATCAAGGAGAGGAAGAATAATTTTAAATGATATATATCCTATCAAATCTTCAATTTCTGATTATTTTATTGATCCTTATGCTTCTAATTCTGATAAGGAAAATATTTCTCCAATCATTTCTGATTCTAAGAAATATACTCCTCCATTAGTATTAGAGAGCACAATCATCGATTTTGAAGATAAGATAGAAGATCAAAATATTTTAAAGGAAATTGAATCTAATATTATTCTTTCTTTCATGACTTCTAGTCTTGAAGAAAATTTATTTTCTCAAAAACAAGATTCAGTTTCTATTTCTAACCTTTCTTCTGATTCTAAGGAAAATAAAAAGGAAGTTTCAAATTTTAATATATTTTCTCAAAATTCTTCAAACTCCGAAGTAAATTCAAATTTATTAGTTGATCAGATTGGTTGCTTAGGTAAAATTATTTCTTCTGATTTAAATATTTCGTCTAAAATTCTTGATGATTCTTTTATGCTCAATGATCAATATTATAAACCTAAGCGTAAAAGAAGACGGTCAAAGAAGTCGAAGAAACAAGATAAAGTTCTTTCTGACAGTTATAATTCTTCTGATTCTAATCTTTCAGATAGGACTTTGAGCAAGTCATCAAAGAAGAAAATTTGGAAAGCAAAGCGGACATCTGATGAATCTACTTTTGATGGGGATAAATGTGTAGACAAATTCTATAAAAGCGATTCATTTGTTTCTTGTAATAAAATTTCAAAGTACTCTATAAAACAAATGATTCGAATTTCAAAACATGTCTCATGTGATGACTGTGCTTATTATTCTGATAATGTTTCTCATGCTTCTCGTATTTCTGATGATTATGCTTTCTCATTTGATGACTGTGCTTATTATTCTGATAATGTTTCTCATGGTTCTCGTATCAAATCTTTTAATTATTTCCCCATACGAACTGCAACTAACAAACACGGGCCCAAATTCAAGTGGGTACCCAAGTCTCAATCTTATTCAAAGTTGCAGGCATCACATGTTAAGGGGGAGTAAGAGAAAGTATGGTTTTTGAACACATCAGTTCAAAACCCGGTCTTAAATGTCAAGACTTTGGCTTCTGAGTACTTCAGCTCAGAACCCGTACTTCATGGACTACGATTTCTAGACATATCAGTCTAGGACTCGTTTTTCAAAGCTTATAGCTTCTGACTAATGAGATACTGTGAGTACATCTACTTTTTATTCCGCTGCATTTTATCTCTGTGATGTATTTTCAGTTTTCTCAAACTTTTCATAAATCTGAGCATTTTCAATCTCGTTTGGATTATGTTCATCCCAATATTTCTTTTAAGACACATGTTTTTTTAAAAAAAATGTGTTTTTCGGATAAAAGTTTAAATCTTTACAAATTTTGTTCTATACAGAAAACGATTTCAGTTTTCTTTCTTTTGAACAAAAATGTGTGTTTAGGATAAATTTTCAAGTTGATTGTTTATATTAAAGTTGTTATAAGTTCAAATTTCAATTCTAACAAATTTCGAAAAGTCAGCAACTTGTTTGAAACTTTTGATATTTCTTTAAAGTTGTGTGATTCGGAATATTTATAGTTTACAATGTTTAGAAAACCTAAAAAGTCAGAATTTTTGATCGTAATGAAAATATGGGTAAGCACTTAGACGTAAAACCTTGTGATTGAGATGAATACTAATTTCTTAAAATACAGAAATCTCTGAGTTTAAAAGTTTGTACCTGTGGCCTTTCTGATTTAGGAAAGTAAGGTCCGTGGGATGCTTGTCATCTGGTCTCCTAAGGTCAATTGGTCTGGGAGTGATCGAACCCAAATCCTTCTATAGAATCAGATCGAAAGTCATGTTCTACTGGTATGAATGGGTTTAGGATGTGTCGATGTAGCCGTTCTGATCTGGGAGAGTAAGTTCCAAGGGGTGCTTGACACCTAGTCCCTTAAGGCCTTTTGGTCTGTGAGCGGCTGACCCAAATCCTGCAATAGGATCAGATAGAAAGTTACGTTTACGGCATGTTCTTACTTAATAAACTTGTTGATTAAAAACATGCCAAAGTGCACGAGCTTAAAAGATGCCAAAGAGCACACTCATGTCAAGATGCCAATGATCACACTGCTAAAAGATGTCAATGAGCACATATCTCATGTTACTTGGTGATATTTCTGAGTTGCGATAAATCTGTAAATTTGTGGAAGTTTTCAATTCTTGATGGCTTAGTGTGATTACATGCAAAGTTCTCTATTATATTTTTAGAATTACATTTTTCTTGAAGCTAATCGAAGTTCGCATGATTGCACACTGAATAGATTGATGAAAGTTTCTGAAACTGAACATGTTTTAACTTGATATGCAATGAAACTTGTCTTTGTATCCAACAACATGTATTTGATTTCAACTGATTGATAAATCTGTGATATTTTACTAAGTAGAATTTTATTTGTTTAGTGTTTAAATTTTTTCTTGTTTCGTTGTTTCAAATTTCATATTCAGTATATATATTTTTTCTTTTTACTTTGTTGTTTTTCATCATTGTGTTCTCATATATCTTTTTAAATGGGTTTGAGCATTATTCATGGGGGAGTGTAAATGGAGATTTATCTAAATGATCATATCTGTTTTCAAGGGGGAGTATCTGATTTTCATTATATGAATGCTAACTTGAATTGTCATATCTAGTGCATTTGTGTAGGGGGAGTCAAAGAGCTTAAAAAGGTAAATTTTTTCTAAGTCAGCTTTGCGCCATCAGTTGGTCGCGCAAACCTCGCTTTGCGCAACCTACGTGTAACGCAAACTTCACTTTATGCAACCTGCATGTAACGCAAACCTCTCTTTGCGCAATTTGCATGTAACGCAAACCTCACTTTGCGCAACCAGCGTGTAGCGCAAACCTTCCCTATTTTCTCTGTTTCGTTGATTTTGCAGATCTTAAGCTGTCTCGTCTCAAACATTTGCATGACCAAGTTGATCCAGATCATCAAGGTCATGAGGGGGAGAATTAAGAGATGTTAAGGAGATGATAAAGAGACAAAGAGCTCAAATGTTTATCTGCTGATCAAAATTCGCTCAAAGATTCAAATTTCTTCAACTTTAATTGTCTTTTGCTGTTCATGCTCCGATCACCACAGCTTCTTTAAGATCATTTTAAAAGAGGTGTATCGTCTAGAGCACAAGTTGATGAACCGACTGTTCTTTCAAGTTTATTTCAAACCAGTCCAGTCTTGTTAAGGCAGTAAAGACAAAAGATCGTCAAAGATGATGGGAAGAAATTTCTTTAAAAGTCAGATTGCTTCATAAAGTCGCTTTTATGTTCCGTGCTGATTTAGAAGATGAATTTTGATGACCAAAGCGCCAATGATTACTAAGGGGGAGATTGTTAAGTCTGATTTTATAGTAATCATTGTATTTATAGGCTTGGTCAAATACTGTGTTTAAAGTCGTATACTGTATTGTTTTGACCAAGGGTATTTAAGTCCCTTTGGTCTTGTGTCCTTGTAAGAACTTCACGTCATTTTGAATATATTGTTACTTTGCGTTCATTGCTCTCTCTCTCTACTTTCTCTATCTAAAGATTCATTGATCTTGGACTCACAAGTTTGTAGGCCACCTTCAAGTTGATTTAACAACTGATCCCATATCTCTTTTGCAGTTACACAAGAATCAAGTTCTTGGAAGATATCATTGGGAATGGCCATTATAAGTAATCTAACAACTTTTGAATCATTTTCCATCATATTAGTTTCTTCATCCGTAAAGTTTGAACTTTTCTTTTCATAGTAGGCAGGGATTTCAGCAGTATCTGATGTTGCTGGAACTCTTGGTACCAACACCATTGGTTGGTGAGGTCCATCGTTCACTGATCTTAACAGATCCCTGTCCATGCCTTCTAAGAAATTTACCATTCTTATCTTCCATTGGGGATATTCATCCCTTAGAAGTGTAGGAGGTTTGGTTAAAGATCCAGCTGTTTAAATGGCACTTATGCTTGAGTTTGCCATTTTTGTGAAGAAAAGATGAAGATTTGAAAAACTGATGCTTTTCTATGAAGATCTTCTATCAAATGATGTAACTGTGATTTACTTTCAAATCTGGAGCATATGAAGTTTAATAAACCAGGGTTTATATAAATATGCACAGTTATTAAAAGCTTGAATCAGTAAGAATTAAATCTATCCGAGTATGCAGATATGATCTTTCTTTGTTTTAGAAAACAAAGGAGGCTCTGATACCAATTATTGGATCCCAGATTTAATCTTACAATAATAATGATATAAACAACAAGAGTAATAACAGCGGAAGCAATATATTTAATATCAAAAGCAGATTCAAATATCACATTTCATATAATAAGATAAGTAGTAAGAACAATATCTTCTCAAGATATATTCAGTTGATTCTTCTAATACAAGATATCAAAAAGCACACTTTTGTCAAAGGAGTAATGGTCCTATTTATAGGACCATAAAGTAAACAGTGTACTATTCTGACAAATAGAAGCATGCTTGAACATTGTCTTACCTAAAAGGTAAGCTCAAGACATACTTGAACAGTAACCTACTCTATAAAGTAAATCTTATCACTAAGTGATTGGTTATCTGTTATGATACTTCAGGAAAATGTCTTCAGCGCCTTCTTCAGAGAGAATGTCTTCATAGCTCTGATGTAGTCTTCAGAGCCTCTGATGAAGCCATCTCTGATGTCTTCTGCTGAAAGTGTTCCTCTGATATGTACTTCAGAGGCAGGTATGTCCTCTGAAGTCTTCGTCCTCTGGTCTTCGTTCTCTGAAGTCTTCGTCCTCTGAAGCAGGACTTAGATATTTTAAACACTTTAACAAATGAAGATTTGGAGCTAACACGCTTTCACAACTTTTGAGTGATCACCAACCCAAAATTATTTTCTAAATTAGAAACTTTGGATCTCAGAGCCTCTGAGGTCCTCCACAGAGCCTCTGTGACCTATCACAGAGCCTCCGTACCTCACAAAAGGGGTCTTTTGTCCATTAATCATATGGTTGGGTCTTTGTACAATCATCTCATAAGTTCTTTTGAATGTCTAGGTCCTCTCTGTATTTCTTAACCCTCCTAATGACCTCAGATGCTCTTGACCCACAGAGCTTCTGCAAAATTTAACTTGAAATTTTTTTACCATTCGGTCATTATATGCGGGTTATTTTTTGAAAATCAATGTCATGTGGGAATAGTAAACACCACGCGCGTGAAAATAGAGGGAGGCGCACGTACTCGATCGTACACCACCCATCCTAACATGGCACATTCCTATTGGTTCGTATCTGTACCATCGTTTTTTGAAAACGGCTTCTTATCCATTTACACTCATTACGGATTTAAAATCTTATTTTTTACTGCCTAATTTTTTCACCCCTCACAGTATATAAACCCTACTCTGTCTCTCCTCATTCTTTTACCTGCAATCTTTTACTCTCAAAGAATTCCTTTGCAAGAAACCTTCGTTGTTTCAACAATGGCTTCTCACAACAGCTAATCCAAAAACTCCCACGACTCTAAGAACTCCAATGCCTCCCAACACTTAGTGGCACAACAAGCTGACTCACACTCTGTTAGTCAAGAACAAGTCCTAACGAGCATAATGATATCATTCACTAGGCACGATTATGATCTGACCCAGATGAACAACAAACCCAACTACAACTTCGTCACCTTGAACCCCTCTGGATTCCCTGTTGAAGCTGAACCCCTCATCCAAATCCTGCAAAATCACTTCCTTGTCAAGGCCTTAACTTTGAAAAGGAATGATGTTCCTGAATCATATATCTAGCAGTTCTGGCTCAGTGCTCGACACGCCAAAATGGATGGATATAGACACTGCATCATTGGGTACGCAACTCATCCTTCAACTGCTATGATACTGGATTTGGGCATCAATCGAAGGAAATTGTCAAACGTCTTTGAGCTCCCCTCCAAGAAGGATATCAACCTTCGAAAATTCTCAGAGGAGCCCACAGAAGACGAAATCTTGGAGTTTCTGAGGTTCATTGGATATGCCATACCAATCCCCAAGAGAACCAACTTAAGAAGACAAAATTTGCCTCCTCTGTGGAATGTGCTCTTCTCCATTCTGAACAGATGTCTAACTTCAAAGGTTGGGAGCCCTGACCAGTCAAGCCATATAATTCTGGCAATCATGTATCGGATCTACTATGACCTCCCACTTGATTACGCTGGACTCATCTTCAGAGAGATCTGAAACGCTGTCATCGTCAAGCAACAAGACCAAGACAGGGGCACAGAGCCCAAGAACATTGCATTTGGAAGATTCTTAGGACTTGTTTTGGGAGATGACCTGCTTGGGGAAAGAAAATTACCAGCAGAGGGAATGGTTGTTAAGCTGTATGAGATGAAATCCATAAACCAACGACCCTCAAGACTGGATATCCGAACGCAAGACCTCTATCAATAAGCCTTCTGACATATTTGGGTAGTGAAGAGGGAATTAGGACTTACATACGAGGGCACAGGACTCCTGCACCGAGTTCTGCAACCCCCCCTCGCATAGGTTTCTAGGTAGGAGATGTAGTAGTGTACTTGAGAGATGAGGGTGCAAGGGAAACTGAAGTTGTGGCCACAGAGGCAAGAAAAGTGAGTGAGAGTAAGGGAGAGATAGAACAAGGGGTGGGGAGTGCAAGAAAGGAGAAAAAGAAACAAAGCAAAAAGAAAACCGCAGAGGAAGAGGTTCCAAAAACCAAGAAATAGAAGGAAAAGGCTGCAGAAGAAGCCACAGAGGTTGTTAAATCCTCTGAAAAGAAGAAGAAGAGGAAACAACGTAAGCTTGCAGAAAAGTAAAGGTCCGCCGAAGCCAAGGCTGAGGCCCTAGGTGCTAGAACTGAACCTGCAGAGGGTGGTAAAAAACCTCTGTAGAAGACAAGAAGGAGAGATCTTATTTTTGAAGAAACCCCTGAGGATAGACCTAAGAGTCCTCTGAAGCTGGCCACAGAAATAGCTAAAGAGGTCATCCTTAGGTACTCAGGGGACTTGGGCGAAACTGTGGACATGGAGATAGAGGATGTGACTGGCAAGTCACAGAGTGATGAGGAAGGAGGAGAGGATAAAAACTCGAAGGAGGAGAGTCGTGAAAAAGATGCCTTAGGCACACAACCCAAACCAACTCCCAGTGCAACCCACACATCTACCTCTGCAGTTCTAGTGCAGAAAGGTATTGAAGAAGGATGGCACGGTCCGAACCTAACCCAAGCCGACCGGACAGAGGATATTCCTTCATCCTCTGTACCACCAAAATCTGAGGAAACCAAATCCACCCCACCCTCTCAACAGGGTGAAGGTGTTATAAGTGTCCAGTTGCCCCAGGACATGACAGTTCCTCACGCAGAGGCATTTGTTGCCTCTGTTTCACACAAGAGTGACCACCAAACTGCTTCAGAGTTGGCAGTAAGAGCTCACATTAGCTCTATGGTTATAGAACAACCACAGACCTTACTCACTAGGAATCTTGAGGGAGCCTCTGAACCCTCCCCTAAGAGACCTACTGACAGAACTTCAATAGATGATTCCTTTGTGGAACATCAAGGATTGGAAGGAAATCCTCCTGAGCTCAACATCATCACAGGCTTTGGAGGTGCCAAACACTCGTTGGCTCAATCCAGAATATGTGTTGTTCAAGAGGTTACCTTGGACTGTTATCCCAGATTTAATCTAGTTGGTAATCAATCAATCAAGTAATCAAGCAACACAATAATAATCAAGAGATATAAAGATTAATAATAACGTACCAATCCCTTGAATAAACAATGAAACCCTTGAGTGTTTTTGATACCCTTTGAATACAGAGAAAACTTCACTTCACTCTATTATGATTATGAAAGTAATTGTGAGGATTAAACCCTAAAACTAAAAAATCAAAACATTAAATACCTAAGCCATATGGGCTTTAATCTTAATGGGCTTTCTAATGGGCTTGGGCCCAATAGCTAAATAACTATTGACTTATTACATAATAAACCCTCTAATTACCTTTAGCACAATTGCAGTTTAAACCCTAAACTTTAACTTTAATCTTGAATACAATTATTTGATCCAACAATCTCCCCCTTTGGATTCAAGATTAAAAAATTTTTGCAATTGTCTTCGGGTCTTCTCTTGTCTTCACTTTTCTTCAGATATGTCATTGATCGCTTCAAAACTTCAAAACTTGATATCTTTAAACAATCTTTAAAATCTTTGAAAATTTGAATATCTTCAGATCTTCAGATTGTATTCTCCCTTTTTGTATCTTCTCCCCCTTTTTATATCTTCTCCCCCTTTTTGATGAGTGGTGAGAATAAACATCATCAAAACTTGGCAAAACAATCTCCCCCTTTTTAAGACAATCTCCCCCATCGTGTATGATAACGTAAGCACAGTCTTTATCATGTAACGAGCTTTGTATGAAATAAGAGCAGTCTTCCCAGATGGAAAGAGTGATTATTTCAATCTTTTCAGATTAAAATAGAAAATAGTAACCATTCGAATCTTTTCAAATTCAAACAGTTTAATAGGTGGAACCCTAAATCAACAAATGACTCAATTAGAATGCCTGTCAGTAACACAAAGTTACTGAGTAACACAAAGTTACTATATAAGGAGCTGGTTTGATGTAGACTCCCCAGGTCTTCCATTCAATCATCGAATAACACATGGTTATCTATGAACGTTCTGACAGAAAACAAATTTCTGTGTGCTCGTGCATGTGTATGAAAGAAATTAAGCATAGATGATTGCTTTTCATTATAGGCTCAAAGTATGTTAACTTGTTGAGACAACAACAAATTATACAAAGACTCAATGTGCATGAGAAAGGGTTCGAAGGTGGGGCAACTTTCCTTCTTTTTCAATATTAGTATCTTCCAAATGAAGAACCAATAGCGTATGTGTTGCGTCCCCAGAAAATGTGAAACATTCTCTTTTTGAGAAAAGAATGAGTAGCTGGTGGGGTTGTATGCAAGAGATGGCATGGGCTAGTTGCCTATTTCAATGATGGTCACCAAAGAATGTGATCCAATCAGATTATGTGGCTGCCCGACTCAGAAAGTAGTTTGGTGCAGAGTTTAATATTCTTTTACTCTGTTCTCTCACCCTCTTTCTTTTAACGCTCACGTCTAACCAATCTCTCTTTTCCATTGTACCTCTTCACACACCATCACTCAATTCTTTTGACTCTTCTCCCCTCAACCACTCAGGGAATACTTCCTGGGTAGGAAACACTGGTTATCGTGAATCCATGGAAGTTCTGTTAAGTTCTCACACTGAATCCCATGTATTTTCCTAAAAGAACATGTTGTTCAACAGGCTATTGTACATGTAAGCACAAATACCACTTGTTACATGAAAAATAAGACTTTCGGAGATGTCAAAACAGAATATGTTTGACGATGCAATTTTCCCTCTCAAACTAAAAGAGTTTGACAATTTAGCTCATTGGAGTTTTATCATGAAGAATAATATTTTGGAGAATCAAAAACGAAAATTGTTTATATAAACATATTTTCAATGAAAGCACATGAAATGACGTTTGATTCAATCAACAGTGAATACAAATAACGTGAGTATTACCATAGAAAGATTTAACTTTTGATACATGGTAATAACAAAGTCAAAATAGAATGTTCTGAACCGTTATGTGTATGAATACTTGACAAAGTATATTGACAAGATAAAACGCAAGTATTTATCTTTAAGAACACACGGTCAGATAATCATTTAAGTATCCAAAAAAATCTGTTAGCATCACAGATATTCTCCCCCTTAAATTAACATACGTTTTTTTTTTAAACAAATAAAGCATATAAAAATAGATAAAGCACTGAAGTGCAGGTTCTAATCCGATGTGATTAGAAGCCATTGTCACTTGAACCAACCTGCATAAGTGAAAGAAACAATGGTAATCATTTATGAATATGATTCCTTTCTCGTTAACAACAGTTGGAAAATAACACACAAGATAAAAACGTAGAATACTCCCCCTAGAATCATGAGAAAGGTTTAAGACATGTTCAACATACCAAGTTTGCTGATTAGAAATTGAAAACGCTTTTCATCCAACGGCTTGGTGAAAAGATCAGCTAACTGGAAGTCAGTTTGAACAAAGTGCATTTCAATATTACCTTTTTCTACATGATCCTTGATGAAATGATAGCGTACATCGATATGCTTAGTCTTCGAGTGCTGTACCGGATTAGCAGTTATAGATATTGCACTCTTGGAATCACAATAAATCGGAACGCGCTTGTAGTTGTATCCAAAGTCCCTCAACTGTGTCGTCATCCAGAGGACTTGAGAACAGCAGCTAGCAGCAGCTACATACTCAGCCTCGGCAGTGGATGTTGAAACACAGTTTTGTTTCTTTGAAGTCCAACTCACAAGTTTGTCACCTATGAATTGACATGACCCAGAGGTGCTCTTCCGGTCTAGCTTACATCCTGCATGATCAGCATCTGTAAAGGCAGTTAGTTCAAAACGAGAATCCTTTGGATACCAAAGGCCTAGATTAGGAGAACCTTTGAGATATCTAAGAATTCGCTTAACAACAGTTAAGTGCGACTCTTTAGGATTAGACTGATATCTCGCACAAAAACATGTGGCAAACATTATATCCGGGCGACTGACAGTCAGATAAACTAAAGATCCAATCATGCTACGATACACCTTTTGATCAACAGGCTTCCCGGAGGGATCCGCGTCTAAGAGTGTACCAGTAGCCATTGGTGTTTTCATGACTGAACTATCTGACATATTGAACTTTTTCAAAATATCTTTTATATATTTAGCTTGATTAATAAATATACCTTCGGGTAATTGCTTTACTTGTAGACCAAGAAAGAAATTTAATTCACCCATCATCGACATCTCAAACTTTGTTTCCATTATCTTTGAAAAGTTCTTACAAATTTTCGGATTTGTCGACCCAAATATTATGTCGTCAACATAAATCTGAATAAGAATCAAGTCCTCACCTTGCCTTTTAAGAAATAAGGTTGTATCAATAGTACCTTTCTTGAAACCAGAAGCAAGTAGAAATTTAGTGAGAGTTTCATACCAGGCTCGCGGTGCTTGTTTAAGACCATAAAGCGCTTTGTCTAAAACATAGACATGATCAGGGTGATGAGGATCAACGAAACCTTCAGGTTGAGCCACTTAGACCTCCTCATGCAGAACGCCGTTCAGGAAAGCCGACTTTACATCCATTTGATAGGCTGTAAAGTTTTTGTGCGCTGCATAGGCTAGAAAGATTCTGATGGCTTCGATCCTTGCAACCGGGGCGAATGTTTCATCATAGTCAATGCCCTCTTGTTGACAATACCCTTTTGCGACCAATCGAGCTTTGTTTCTCACGACTACTCCGGCTTCGTCTTTCTTATTTCTGAAAACCCACTTTGTTCCTATAACGGATTTACCTTTAGGTAGTGGGATCAAGCGCCATACCTTGTTCCTTTCAAATTGTAGAAGCTCGTCTTGCATAGCAGAAATCCAGAATGGATCACGTAGAGCTTCAGCCGCTTTCTTTGGCTCTAAGGAACTGAGGAAGCTTGAAAACATGCAGAAGTTAGCTGTTGCAGATCTTGTTGTGACACCAGATTGTACGTCACCTATCACGTTTTCCAGGGGATGATCCTTAGTCCAACGATGTGTGCTTGGTAGTGCATCAACTGCTTGTTGCGTATTTGATGCATCGTTGTCATCTTGTACGACAGGTTGCTCCATAGATGTACTCGGGACATCTTGTACTGGTGTTTCTGACACTGAAGCTTCTGGACTAGCGGTTGAAGTGCTCGGGACTTCGTTTCCAGATGAACTATCTGTAGAGACAGAGTCAGTATTAGTAGAGTCAGAAACTAATGGTGCAGTTGTACCTGATGGAGTTGAAGTGTCAGTGACTTCGTCGGAAGGTCCAGGCATGTCTTCAGAGATAGTAGGGACCTCCGAGTTTGTACCACTTGTTATTGATGATGATATGCCTTTTTCAAAATCTGCACATATATCATCAAAGGCATCAATAAACAATAAATCTAACTCAGATGAAGTAGAGTTAGAGTTTGAAGAAGATGATCCTGTTATAGCTGGTTCTATTCTTGCTTGAATAGAAGCTTTGTCGTTAAGACCGAGTTCTTAACTGTTGTGTCCAGAAGTCCTTGTAGAATTCTCATCAAAGGAGACATTCATGCTCTCAACAACCGTCTTAGTTCGGATAATGTAAATTCGATAAGCTTTGGATGTCAGAGAGTATCCAACGAGATATCCTTCATCCGCTTTCTTATCAAATTTTGATAATCCTTGACCCTCTTTAAGAATATAGCACCTGCAACCAATGACACGAAGAAATTTGATATTAGGTGTACGATTGTTGATTAACTCATATGCTGTTTTATTAAATCGGTTGACCACAATGGTACGGTTCTGTGTAAAACATGCTGTAGCGACAGCCTCGGCCCAAAGGTACATGGGTAGATCTGAGTAAGCAAGCATAGTACGAGCTGCTTCAACCAGAGTGCGATTCTTCCGTTCAACAATGCCGTTTTGCTGCGGAGTGTAGGCGGCGGAGAAATTATGTGAAATACCCACGAAAGTAAGATAACTCTTCAGGGTGTCATTCTTGAACTCCGTGCCATTATCACTGTGAATGGTTCTGACTGGCAGTTGAAGGCGTACTTGAATGCGCTTGATGAAAGCGATAATCAACTCTGGCGCATCTGACTTGTTGCGAAGAAACTCGAGCCATGTATACCTTGAGTAGTCATCTATCATTACCAACACATATTTCTTTCTGTTGATAGATGTTGTGCGCATTGGGCCACAAAGGTCCATATGAAGAAGTTCTAGTGTTGATGAGGTCGATGATTCAGCTTTGGACTTGAAGGAGCTACGCTTCATTTTGCCCAACTCACATGCAGAACAGAGTGAGTCTTTTTCGAATCTTATTTCTGGTAGACCTTTGACCAAACCTTGTCTTTGTAGCTTCGCTATAGATCGGAAATTCTGATGAGACAAGCGTCGATGCCACGTCCATGATTGTGCTTTAGAAGCTTTGGCTAGTAGACATACTGGACGTGTGGCAGACAGTGTAGGGAAATCTACATAGTATAGATTTGCATGGCGCTCAGCTTTGAAGACTTCGTAACCATCGTGATCTTCTAGATAGCAATGAGTGGTTGTGAAGCGGACTTGATATTGCATGTCACAGAAGTGACTGGTACTGAACAGATTGTCATCAAGTCCTTCAACATATAGCACTTTTTGAATCTTCACAACACCGTTATCGAGCATTCCATATCCTCTGACGTGGCCTTTGGCTTCAGAATTGGCAAATCTAACTGCTCCGGCAGGCTCCTCCACATAGTTATGCAAGAGGTGCTTGAATCCTGTCGTGTGGCGTGAACATCCAGAATCTATTACCCACAATCGACAGGCCTGCAAAAGAGACAATTAGTTTTGCTTAGGCACCCATATTAAGATGGGTCCTTCGCGGTTAGCATCAAGCAACTCTGTAATATCATCTGGTTTGACTTTCACTCTCCATTCATAACGCGGTTTTGGAACCCATTTCCAAACCATCTTAACATTTAATTCCTGAAAGTGCTTTTTAGAACTAGGATTGGCAACCTTAGCACGATACACTTTTGGTTGTGTAGAAGAATCAGAATTAGAATTAGACTTAGAGTTCAGCTTAGCTTTGCTTTTATTCTTTTTGGACTTAGGAGGGGAGTAGTATTTGAATGAATTATCCCAACAGTGTTTGCAATAAAGATTCTTTCGAGCAAAATTCATAAACTTAGATTTATCGGAACAAATCTTACATTCATGTTTATCAAAAGAAGTACTATTCAAAATAACACTGTCTGTAGGACAACTACTAGAATTCAAACTATTCTTTTTATTCAAACTAAGATCTTTATTCTTCCTACTCCTCCCAACTCCATTTCCTTTTATATCTGAAACAGAAACAGGAACCTTGTTAGTCTCTAACTTAGAAGGTGGTTCTTTTGTAGTACTCTTTGAAGTCTCACCCTTTTCAAAAATACTCGGCGGATATTCAGGACAATCAGAGTAAACAACTGTAGGTTTTGCAGGAGCATCAAATTCTGGATTGGTTCTTACCTTCCAGTTTGGATCATTGAACATCTGTTTATCACTTGAAGCATTTTTAAACATAGTAACTTTCAAATCATTGATCTCTATGCAAAGCTCTTGATTTACTTTTAAAGACTTTTCAAGTTTATGTTTGAGATCAAAGTTTTCATCTTCAACCTCATCAAGAGACTGTTGCAACAAGTCAATTTGCTTCATCAATTCAGATGTATTATTATTCCCAGAATTTGACCCCTTTAAATCAGAAACCGGATCAGAGTCTGAAGCATTCATCATTTCAGAGAATATCTCTTCAGTCATGGACTCAATAAACTCCGTTTTATCATTTTTAGAACAAGGTTCATTCGTGTTAGTAGTTTCTTCTTCAACCTCTTCAACAAGTAAAGGTTTAGAAGCAATGGGATTTGAGACTGATGGCATAGTAGATGGATCAACATCCGATTCATACTCATCATATTTGCATGCAGTCTCAGGTAGAACTGTGTTGGTGCTAACTGATTCTTTGGAAGGTGTGGTAAATAGTGATTCATACTCAATAAACTCGATCTTTCGAGTCGCATAGCTTTTGGTTAAATCACAATATTGAAAACCAACTGATTTAAAAAGATTTTGAGAGTCAGTGTCACCAGACTTGTTCTTTCCCATTTCTTCTTGACCTTTGGTCTCAGATAAAGGTGTAGGAGTACTTGCTTCAACAAAAGTTGCACGAATGTCAGGAATGGGTTTTATTGCGGAGCCAAATTTATCAAAATTATATAGGTGCTCCGGTGCCTTTTTCAAAATTTCATTAATTGGCACACCCAAACCTGGTTTAAGTTTGTAAAACCTTTCGTCTTGGAGTTTATTGGTCAACAGATTTAATGTCTGTTCAGTCTGACCGCGTTTCATGTTAATGTCCTCCAGTTGCTTTATTTTGGTGTAAGCTTCATTTCTTTCTTTATAACAAACTTCAAATTTGATTTGAAACTCACCCTTTTCAGCATTAAGATTCACAAGATCTGTTTCTAAACCAGATATTTTTTCTTTTAAAGACTCTTTTTCAGATTTTAAATCATCTTTTTCCTTTTCCTTTTCTTCCACAACAACTTTTAAAATAGCATTTTCATCACGAAAGCTTAAAACAGATTGATGTGCAGAGCTAAGTTTGCCTTTCAGTAAAGCAAATTCATCTTTCATGCCATATATTTGGGCCATTAAAGATTCAATAAGTTCAGAATTTTCACTAACCTCAGAGTTTGCTTCTTCGGATTGTGTCTCAGAGTCTTCATCGTCACCTTCCAGCTTTGCCATGTAAAAAACTTGGGTGAAGTGTGCTTGCTCCTCGTCATCAGAACTTTGGAACAACCAGTTCTCTTCTTCAGCCATTAGTACTTTTCCTTCTTCAGCTTTCTTGGCAATTAGTGACTTTCTTGAGTAGTACTCTGAGTTCTTCACTTTCTTGAATTTGCAGTCCCTTGAGAAGTGCCCAAATTTGCCACAGTTGTAGCATCTTCCTGGTTCATCCTTTCGCTCTTCTCGCTTCTCCTCTCTCTTTCCTTCTCTTCTATCCACCTTCCGATCTTCTCGTCCTTCCTCTCTCTTTCCATGCCTCGGCTTGTATCGCATCTCAGACTTCTCTTTCTTGTATCCATCATACTTTGGCTTTGAGTAAAATCTTTTCTTGCCAAAGCTCTTCTTGAATCGTCGTGTAATGAGAGCCAAGTCTTCAGAGAACTTTTGAATATCCGGATCAGAATCAACTTCCATTTCTTCATCGCTTGAATCAGAGTCAGAGTCAGTAACTTCAGTAACTAGAGTTTAGATGCCTTTTTCTTCGACCTTGCAGAGGATACAAAACCTTTGTCGGCTATGAGGGCCACAGAATCCTTCAGATGATTAGACTCATTATTCATAGATCTCACCTCATCCTCATGTTGAGCAAGAGTAGAGAAGATATCGGTGACATTTTCTCGAGCCATATTCTTCGACATCTGGAGGTTGATAGCAAAGTTCTTCCATTCTGGATTCAGATTCTTGATGAACTTGTAGTTTATCTCAGAAGCAGATTTGGCGATTTTGTTCCTCCGCAAGTCATTGAGAATAATGTTGTACCTATTGTAGGTATCTAAAAGCAGCTCTCCTTCTTTTGCATGAAATCCCTCGTAAGCATTTATGCACAGATTAGCTTTGCTTGAATAGAAGCTTCACTTCCTTCAAACTGCCTTGCTAGTTCATCCCAGATTCCTTTAGCAGTGCTCTGACTGTCGACACGATTGTAGATGTCGTTTGGAATTGCCATCGTCAGATAGATTAGAGCCTCTTCTTCTAACTTGAGCTGGTCTTTCTGCTTTTCAGTGAAGAACTGAACAGGTTTAGGAATCTCTCTGTCAGGGATTTCAGGAGAGGAATCTGTAGCAGGTTGACCCTTTACTGTGATCATTGGAGTTTTGGGACCTTCAATGATTATTGTCATGAACTCTCTGTTCTTGTGATTCAGAAACTGAATCATTCTTGTTTTCCACTGCTGATACTCATTTGCCATGAGGACAGGAGGTTTGACTTGACAACCCATCGAGAGAAGCTGATTCAACATCTTAGTTGTACGGTTAGTAAATAGACTTTTCTGTACCAAGACAACCAACTAGATGAGATCGTTAGAATCAAAAGTAAAGACTACACTCAAAAATTATCAGAAAAAATAAATTTCCAAAAATAATCAAATGCAGTCCTCGCAGACAGTATAAAGCACTAATATCTATGAATAAAATACTGAAAAATTAAGAAGATTTTGATCAAGAGCAAATCTTTGTCCCCCTTCGCAGACTTAGCACGGGGGTCCCGCTAAGTCCGGAATATGCAAGATACCGGTCGAATGGCAAGACCGGAGGAACAAGTATCCGGTCGAAGGGAAGACCGGAGTAAGCAAGTACCCGGTCGAAGGACAAGACCGGAGTAACAAGTATCCGGTCGAATGGTAAGACCGGGGTCGGCTAGTATCGGTCGAATGCCAAGACCGGAGTAACAAATATCCGGTCGAGTGCTAGACCGGAAACCGCTAAGGTCCGGTCGATGCTCCTACCCGGTCGAAGGAAAGACCGGGGAATACTAAGGTCCGGTCGAAGGTGCAAGACCGGAGATCACAACTACCCGGTCGAAGGCACAGGTCGAATAACTATCGGTCGAATAATATTCTTGATAAACACAGTAACATATATGATCGACTAATTTATAAGACCGATAATTACTATGCCTAGACCGAAGAACACGAAGAATATCTGGGGTTCGACCGAAACCAAACCCAAAAAATTTATTCGACCGATAACACAATTAAACCAACAATAATGCGATTAATTAACCAGATAGCATTCAGAAGCATGAATCTCAACTAACATGCAATCGATTTTCAGAATATGATGAACAGTAACTTTCACGATGAACAGTGTTTTTCGATGAATAGTACTTTTCGATGAAAAGTAATATCACAAAAAAAATGATTCTTTAGGCTCTGATACCAATTGTTATCCCAGATTTAATCTAGTTGGTAAACAATCAATCAAGTAATCAAGCAACACAATAATAATCAAGAGATATAAAGATTAAAAATAACGTACCAATCCCTTGAATAAACAATGAAACCCTTGAGTGTTCTTGATACCCTTTGAATACAGAGAAAACTTCACTTCACTCTATTATGATTATGAAAGTAATTGTGAGGATTAAACCCTAAAACTAAAAAATGAAAACATTAAATACCTAAGCCATATGGGCTTTAATCTTAATGGGCTTTCTAATGGGCTTGGGCCCAATAGCTAAATAACTATTGACTTATTACATAATAAACCCTCTAATTAACTTTAGCACAATTGCAGTTTAAACCCTTAACTTTAACTTTAATCTTGAATACAATTATTTGATCCAACATTGACACCTACGTCACAAAGGGTGAGTTTAAAGCCTTTGCTGACATGGTGCTCCACAAACTTGAAGAGTTGAAAAGCTCTGTCTCAACCGCATCCCAATAGAACTCCAAACTCCTTGCAGAAGCTCTGAAAGCCAACATAGAGGCTCTGAAAGCTCTCACCCGAACTTCAGAGCAACATTCTACAGCGATCAGGAAGCTGACAGAAGCCTCTGTGACAAGAAAATACATTCGGAGCTGTGGTGAATTGATCAACATTCAGACAGATGCAATCAAAACCCTTGGAGACATATGCATGGAGGAGATGGGTAAGTTTGCAGGTGAAGTGACCTAATCAAGGGTGGATGATCTGACTAAACTCAGAGACGAAATCAAGGACCTAACTCGCAGTGTTATGGTTCCCTTCCAACCACAGGCATCCACTTCTGCTCCTCAAACTTCGAAATCTGCCCCTGATGTATCCGGCCTACCAACGAAAGAAAAATTGGAGACCATGGGGAGAATACTTCTGCGGACCTTAAACCTCATAGGCTCTGATAATTCCGATGAAGGCAAGAATGTGGCAGAGCATCTGAAGAAGATCGTAGCCACCATCAAGTTCAAATCTGACCTTGAAGTGAACAGGTTGTCGTTGGCACAGAGGATGTTCTAAAGGAGATCACCAAACACGTCGACGAAAATCTCTGCAAGAGACGAAAGAGGAAGGAACCTGCGACCTGCTAGGCTGAGGAAGCGCAGAAGAGGGCACGACATGAGGACCAGGATCCTGATGCCTCTGGTCCTCATGAGGGGGAGAATCTGTACATGACTCAAAGCCCACTAAATCAAGCAGAACCTCTGAAACAAGTCTCTTTAAGCTCAGAGCCTAGACCGCAGAAATCAAAACAACAACAGGTCTCTACAGCTTCCACTCCTACAGTACAAATCAACAAACCTCCAACCACCAAAGACAAGAGCAAGACTATTCCCACAGAGCCTCTAAAGAAAAGGTCACCTCCTCCAATGTAACACCCGTAAATTGGAGATTTCCTTTAGTAATAATTTGGGAGTCGTTTGTCTATTGGGACGAAAAGGTGTCGAGAAATCAAGTGAGTTTTGCTATGAAATCATCGAGGATCGAATTAAGTACGAAAGACGCGAGAAAATGGGATTTGGGTTGCCGCGAGTTGCTACGCGACTTAGGGTCGTGGCACAAGTCGCGTAACTCACTGGAAGTGAGTCTTTGGGGAAACGGGCGACTTATGCCGTGACTTAAGGTCGCGACATAACCCGCGGGATGCACTGTCAAGCTAAAAGCCGATTTTTCAGCCATTAGCCTCATTTCTCTCAATCCCAAACCCTAAATCTCCTTGCCTTTTCTCTCCCGAACCCCAAATGACGAACCCTTACGTATTTTGAGGGTTTTTCCTCCTTAAAGCAATTGATTCTTCATCATCTAGTCAGTTGGGTTAATGAACCATCTTCGTCTTCATCTTTCTCACCATGTTCTTGGGGGTTCATCTAACCCTTTTCATCATTTGAAGATTGGAAGCTTATGGTTCGTTTTGGTGACCTACAAGTGTTTTGGTTGGATGGATTCAAGTTGAGGTTGAGGTAATCATCCATTTTCTTCATTTGTGGAAATTAGGGTTTGGACATAAGTTGAGATCTTTATGTAAAATATTTGGGGAATGTTTCTATATGGTTGAATATGGTTATTTATGATTGGAAATGTGTGGATCTAGGTTTCGGAAGAATCGTGCTTGTGGATTCAAGTTTCTTCAAGGAAAGCTCTAAGTGGGGTAAAATCTAGATTTAGCCTAAATCTAGCAAGGTGAGTTCAAGTTGATTTGTGAAAACGGTGTACATGCCAAAATGTTTATTTTCAAGTGTTTGTGTTTACATTAAATTGTTAACTGCTGATAAGTTGATTATTTGGATATATTTAACTTTATAAACTTATAAAACACACATTTTGGGATTTATGGACATTTGGATAAATGTGTCACAAAAAAAGGTGCTTTGATGATTTATTGCATAAATGAGTACTTGGTCAAAAACATATTTTTAAGTGTTTGTCGGGTTTTTATGCATCATTCATGAAATGAAATATTTGGAAAAGTACGAATGTGTGAGTTCTTTGGTTTTGGGTCATTTCCGACGTTGGAGAACATTTTAGAAATGGAAAACCTTTTGGGTTTGGGCCGAAGGCCAACGGTAATTTGAGAATCAAAGATTTTGGGAAAATGTGTATTTTGGTTTATATAACCATATTGGCTCTCGCGGTTTAGCCAATCGTCTGTTAAGACGCTTGGGGCTTGATTTGTACTCTATTGAGTCTTTGGGACATTTGTTCCGTTTTGGTAGCTTGTTAAGGAGCCTTGGACGCATGGTGTACTTAGTTGCATCTTATTTGAGAGTTACATGTTTTGAATGCGTTAGTCCATTCTTTTGAGTTATGTAACGTTTTAGACTGTAATGCATTGGATCCATAGGCATATGAGTTAGTTGGTTAGTGGGGATCTTATCCCCGTGTTGGGACTGGATATTGTTTATGGCTAGCGGGAGCTCGAGATACAGATCGTGGGTGGTTGAACTCGATAACCGCGTAACATTTATTGAAGGGCTCGAGGTATATATCGTGGGTGGTTAAACTCGGTGCCCGATTGTAATCCAGTCTGGTTACTCATCGTGGAATTTAGTGTCCACGTTCGAAGTCTAGTGAGTGGTCCCCAAGTCATGTTTTTTTTTATGTCAGCTTGCGGTGGTGCTCTGCAGAGCCGTATACGGAGCTAAGTCTTGCGGTGGTGCCCATGGTGAGCCGGATACGGGGACTTGTGACTTTGGTTGTGACACTCATTAGAGGTCGAGTAGACACTAGGATCAGTGGTGTCTTGCAGTGGTAGCTTAGAGGAGACGGATACGGGGAACCATTGTCTTATGTAAAGCTCGAGGACATTGATACGTGGCTTAACTTTGTGTGCCCGCCACTTTCAATGGAATTCGGGTATCCCCTGTCACCGAAAGGTGTTGTTTTTAGGTATTGAGTTTTATTATCCCAAGTTTTCGGTTGCGTTGTGTATATTTGGATTTTATCCTTGATTTAAGGGTCGATTATTATGTTTCACCCGAGTTTTGGGTGTTTTGGGCTATGAAGTATTATTTACATTTTTAGCACATTTGAGTATCGAACTATGACCCCGTTTTGGGTGAGTTACGGGTTGCATCGTTTTATAAGAAATGCATGTTTGGGAAGCATTGTCTTTAAAAGTGTATATTATGGGAAAATGTGTCGTTTCCATTTTGAAGTATAATATTTCGAAGGATCTTGTTTTAAAACTGATTTCCGGTCTTTTAAAGATATATTCATTTATGTTAAAACTCTTGAGCTCACTAGTCTTTAAGCCTAACCTTTTTATTTGTCGGCATGTGCATCAGGTTCCTATCGGGGATTCGGTTCTAGCAGGTGCTATGAGGAGTTGAGCCTTAGCATCTTACAAGAGTAAGTAGCTGGTGAAGTCTTCCGCATGTTGGAGATAGTGATTGTTATTGGGTTTAGTAACACCCGTCCTTTTCATAGATGGTATGTGTAGGATGAATGTGTGTATTGAGGATTAATTCTTAAATTGTGTCTGTAGTCAAATTAACTGTTGATGTATTTAGAAAATTTTAATAATTTGCTATCTTCAGATTTAAGGGTGTTACATCCAAGCACAGAGAAGCTTCTAAAGTGCTCTTTTGATGCCTTCAAAAGTGATGCTTTGAAAGGTATAAAGCCCGAAGAGGAAGATTGGGCGTTTGATCAGCAACCCCTCTCTGAACTACCTATCATGGACCCTATTGAAAAACCTTCTAAGGATAGAGTTTAAGAGGTTATCCAAGGCTTCGAAAGCTTGAGAAGACCCTTCCCTGTTTCTCCAAAGAAGAATATAGAAGAAGATGTCTACAAGTACCTTTACAGCCGAGGAGTCCACAATTAGCCCTCTATCAAACTTTCAGAGCACATCATCTCAGAGGAAAGGAGAAGATTCTACAAAGACAAAGCCAAGACAAAACTCAAAGTCTTCTCCATGGCCAAAATCTCAGAGGTTCTGAAAATCAAGCTTGCCCACACAAAATGCAAAAACTTCTGGTTCAGTGAGTATGCGGTGAAGAGAGAAGATGGGGAAATATGGACGTTCACTGATGCAGATCTACCAAATCTCCATCCCCACGATCTCCTAGAGCTATTCAAGTGAACAGAAGACAAGTTTGGTTGGAAGAAAGAGTATCAAGAAACACACCTAACCATCAAGAGAATTATGAGGGAAAAGTTGCTCTTCTATAGTGTTGTCGACTTTCAAGTGGCACTTGATCTGGGGATCAAGAAAATAATCTTTCCTCCACCAGAGGATAATCTACCACCCTCTGCCAGAATCCTTCCGAACTTCATCATCAATTCACCTTCCTTTGGCTTCGTGTGCATCAATCCCAAAGGCGAAAAGTAAATTTTTATGGGGATAGAGAGTCACAAGTACTCAACTCAGTCTCTGCTGTTCATACAAGATTTGATCATCAAACACAGAGGCACACCACTTGTACCCACAGAAGCTGCAAATGTTCTTCAAGAGAATATAGGTGCAACTGTAAACTTGAGATACTTGTGCGTGTTTTACTACAGAGAGATGAAAAAGGAAGGTGGTTTTGGAAGAAAAGTCGATGATTTCCCAGACGCCAAAATATTGGCTCTGATGTAATGTATTTTCTTTCGCTTTTATTTATTGTACTAAAATGTAATTGCCCTCTGGCACTTTTTATGAATGAAGGTCAGTATCCAGAGGTTGAGTTCCTTTCACCTCTTTTTGTTTCTAAGTTAGCCTAAATCTCAACATTCAAATTCTTCATTTTTCAATACTTAAGAGAATATAGGAACTGCAGAAGTCTGCTCAGAACATCCAAGTGCACCACAGAACCCACAATCTCAGAAGATTATGTCGATACTCTGTCAGAGGACACGAAACCTGATAATGTTCTTCAGATCACAGAGCCTCTGTGATCACTCACAGAGCCTCTGTGATGGCTAACCTCTGGAGACTGTTCGAAGATTTTGGCAAACTCAGTCCAAGACAAGGTCACATGAAGATCACGTGAAACCTGCTGTACGAAGATTTCCAGATCACTTTTCCGTGGCGCACGATCGCTTTACTTTCTAGGTGGCATTCCGTTTTTGGAATGTCAGCCTTTGTCTTGTACTACGGGGTGCATCCTCCTTGTATATTATAGGAGCACCACCTTGAGTTTTATGCATGCGAGCACACACAAGTCTGATTTAGAGATTGTATTTTCCTTGAGAATATTTGCACACACTAGTGCATGTTCTTGGTGTTCTTAAAGCTAATCAATGAAACAGTGTCTTAAGTAAAATCCTTGTTATATTTTAAAGCTAATCAATGAAACAGTGTCTTAAGTAAAATCCTTGTTATATTTTATGATTCTGTTTGTTGATTATTTGTGTGTCTACTACCTTGCATGTTCTACTTTTCAACATATTAGAAACGCTTCCGCACTATTATTTATTAATCTGTGCGTAGTAAAAAGTCCATCACGTAAAGAACATCTTTATTGGGATCAACAAAGATCTTGCTTTATTCTCTTCCTTGCTATTCTCATTGGCACTCAGCACAAACTCTAACTATTATGATAATGGTTCACTCTCAAAACTTCCTCGATTTAGTAGAGACAACTTTGCTCTCTGGAAAAATCGAATGATGCTATTTCTAGAAGGTGTAGATCCTACTTTACCTGAATATGTGGAAAATGGTCCATATGAACCTTTTATGATCATAGCCTCAGTTCCAACCACCACAACCACCCCTGCCATTTAAGAAAGATATGCTCCTAAGGAAATTAGATAATAGAGTGGTGAAGACAAAATGAAAGTAGGATTAGATGCTAAGGCAAAAACCATCATTTCTATGGACTTGACTGATGAAGCCTTCCATTCCATCATGCATCTGAAAACTGCTAAAGAAATGTGGGACACTATATGTGTTCAGTATGAAGGTACCACTGAAATCCAAGAAACCAAAAAGATCAATTTGGTAAGACAATATGAAAGTTTTATTTGTGGTAAGAATGAGTCTCTATCTTATGTTCACCAAGGATTTAACCGTTTAATCATTTATCTAAGAACCGTTGGCAGGACCTACTCTAATTCTGAGGTCCTAACTAAATTCTTGGAAAGTCTTCCTAAAAGCTGGGACAACTATTCAATGTGTCTCTATCTTACCAAAGACTTAAATCATCTTTTTCTTAGCACTTGGTATGGAATATTGCTCAACTATGGGCAATCAAATCTCCTGAAGAAAAATCTTGTAAAAGATTCTAAAGACTCCAAAAGCACTCCTGTTGCTTTAGTCTCTTCAGAGATCATTCCATCTCAGCGATCTACTCTCACCATCACTAAGTTGGATTCTGATTATGAGGAATTATCAGACACTGACCTTTCAGAGTTTGATGAATCCTTAGCACTCTTGACAAACTCTTTCAAAAGATTTGCAAGAAAGAGCAATTTCAGAAGAAATAAGCCTCTCTCCCTATATGGAAAAGCCAAAATTAACTCTACTTGATAAGGCTACTGCTACTCGCTATAACTGTGAGAAAGTTGGGCATTTTGCCAGCGAATGCAGGTCAAAGAAAATCTTCAAACCTTCCACATCCAGGAAAACCAACGATAACAAATAACTCAAGCTGAAAGAAAAATATCAAAAGTTTAAAGGCTTTAAGCGAAAAGGTAAATGTCTTATTGTTGAAGAACATGATTGGGCTGAATCAGAAGAATCAAGTTCTAATAAAGAAGAAGTCGCTAATCTCTATCTTATGGTTGAGATTAAAGAAGAAGTGGAAGAACCAACTGGAACTTCTATGAGTTACATCTCCTCTCAGGTATCAGTCTCTACCGGTCCTTCTGTTTCTGAGGTTGAGAGAAGTTGCGGTGTTGACAATAGACTTGTATAATGCACTGAATGGTAAAACTCTAGCTGAAAACAAAAATATTGATTTAACTAAACAGCTAGAAAAATGCCATTTAAGGATCAAAGAACTAACTCTTTTAGAGGAAAGTTTAAAAGATCAAGTCATGGTCAATGAAATTATCAGCATTGAACGCGAACAAGCCATTGCTGCTTTAAATACCGAAAAGGAAACTGTTGAGGGATGGTGTAAATCTTCAACCAAGATCACTGAAATCATAAGTGCTCAAATTCCTGCTCATGACAAAACCGGTCTCAGTTATCGAGATGAAAAGGATGAGCCTAGTAGACACTGCTCCATGTTTAAGTTTGGGATGTTCGTCTCTTCTATCCCTGACACATCCTTCACTTAGAGCTCCTCGTCCTCTAATCCTATCCCTGAGAACTTATCTAAGAGCTCCAAGCTCGCTGATAAAGGGAAATCAATTTCCCATCAATCTCAGAAGGTTACTAAGAAAGCAAAGCTGAAGGTCACATCAAAACCTTCAATAAATCAATCCTCCAGCTCTGGATCAAAAAACACTGACATCTTTTAGAGATCCACTTCAAAGCTGAAAATTGACATCAAGTCTAAGAATTCAGAAGAAATGAAAGTTCCTCCGATATCACATGCTAAGGGCATTCTTGGAGCTGGCCCTCCTCACCTTAAGTTTTCTAATACAAATGCTTCTGGTCTTAAAGTTACTGTCTTCTATAGAAAGTGCTATCACTGTGGACTTACTGACCATATTGCCACTAGTAAATGTCCTAATGCCACAAGAGCTGAAAAGACAGCTAAAGTGAAGATGAATGCCTCCAAGGCTAAGAAGGTCACCAAAGCTGAGAAATACGCCATGGAGAAAAATTCCACTAAGGTTAAACAATTAACCAAAGTGAAAGTTACCACTGACGTTGAATCTTCAGATGCCGTGAAGATTGTTGAACCTTCCATCTCCACTAACGCTACTGGACCCATTGAAAAGTGGGTACCAATCAAAACATAATCTTCCTTATGATTGCAGGGATCGAAGGGTATCTGGTATCTAGATAGTGGATGCTCTCGATACATGACTGGCATAAAAGACCTGCTCACAGAATACAAGGAAGAGAAAGGTCCTTCAGTGACTTTTGGTGGAAAAGGAAAAAGGTTATACCAGAGGGTTTGGTGTACTCAGTAATGGGTAAACTACCTTCCCAAGAGTCGCTTATGTAGATGGACTGAAGCACAATCTTCTCAGCATCAGTCAGCTATGTGACAAAGACTATGAGGTACGCTTTTGTAAGAAAGCATGTTCAGTGGTGGATGAAAAAGGAAAGCTTGCTCTCAGTGGTTATCATATGGAAAATGTTTATGTAATAAAAATCGACTCTACATCCACTGAAATCATTTGTTTTTTTTGTCAAAAGCCTCTTTTGATGTCAACTGGCTGTGGCACAAAAGGCTCTCTCATCTCAACTTCAAAACACTGAATACTCTCTCCTCAAAAGAACTTGTCTCCGGTCTTCCTCAACATTCATATGCCTAGGAATCCCTTTGCTCTGCTTGTGAAAAAGGAAAGCAGACTAAAGCTAGTTTCAAATCCAAACAAGTTTCATCAGTGACAAGTCCTCTTCAACTCTTGCATATGGATTTGTTTGGCCCTGTCAATATCCAATCCATAGCTGGAAAGAAATATACTCTTGTCATTTTAGATGAATACTCTCGCTACACCTGGTAATCTTCCTTCGCTCAAAGAGTGATACTCCAGAAGAACTTATATCTTTTCTTAAGAAGATGGAAGTACTGAACAACTTAATTGTTAGATCAATAAGAAGTGATCATGGAACTGAATTCAAAAATAGTTCCCTGAAACTTTTTTGAGAGTAAGGTAATTTCGCACAATTTCTCTTCTGTAAGAACCCCTCAGCAAAACGGAGTCGCTGAAAGAAGAAATAGAACGATCATTGAAGCTGCCTATTCGATGCTCAACGATTCTCATCTTCCAACTCAGTTTTGGGCAGAAGCTATCAACACGACTTGTTTTACTCAAAACAGGTCACTGATAGTAAAACGATTCAACAAGACCGCTTATGAACTCTTCCATGGAAGAAACCCTTCTACCAGTTTTCTTCACATCTTTGGTTGTCAGTGCTTCATCTTACACAACAAAGATACACTTGGGAAGTTTGACCCAAAAGCTGATGAAGGAATCTTCCTTGGATATTCTTCAGTTTCTAAAGCCTACAGAGACTTCAACAAGATAAGACAAATTATAGAAGAAATAATTCATGTCACCTTTGACTGTTAGCGCACAGATCTATTGGATTCAAGATCATCTAATATGAAGATCCAATCTGAAGCTAAAGCCGGAAAGTCGACTCTTAACATAAGTCTAATGTCGTTTGTAATAAAATATCAAAGTATTGTTTTTAGTATTTTAATATTATTCCTAAATATCTAGATATTATGTTTAGATATTAAATTAGTTTATTTTGTTAGATATTAGTTTTAGTTTGCAAGTTGATGTAGTGTGTTAGAGAAGCAAAAGAAAAAAATCAGATCACATTCAACACACACACTCACGGTGTAAACAAGAGAGAAAAACATCAATAGCTTCAAACCGAAATCATCAACGTTTGTATTCCTTGATTTGTAATCTAAGACAGGTTGGTAATCATATTGTTGCGTTTGTTATTACTTGATTAGAACTGGTTCAACGATTAAATCGAGACACACAATTGGTATCAGAGCTAAACCAGTTTCAAATAAAAAATATAAACTATCGACTCGGTGTTTTAGGAGTTGATATCGATCAGGTTGTGATCGATTTGTGGTATATATCGAGTTGGTGTTGTTTAATTTCATTATAGCACTTCAATCGATTCAAATTTTGGGATTTTGTTGCAAAACAGTTCACGTCTTTATCTCACTATTTCATCGATCAAAATCATCAAAAAGTGTTTGTTTGAGAAATCAAAGGCTAGCGATCTGTTCTAGAAGTGTTAATGGTCAATCTGTCAAATTTTAGAACTGCTAATCGAAGTCTAGAAAGGTTTTTAGTCGATTTTTTGAAGCACAGGAATGAACTCGCGAGAAGTGAAAATTTGCGCTAGTTCATAGAGAGTCTTGCGCCACGTTCAGTTCGCGCAAACTCTTCTTTTGCGCCACAAGCTGTTCGCGCAAAACCTTCATTTGAGCCATCAACGTCTCGCACATAATTCCTTTCACGCGACCAACCTCTAACGCAAAACTTGTTTTGCGCCATCAACACTTCGCGCAAACCTCTACCTGCGCCAACCTCAGTTCGCGCAATTCTCAAGAAAGCAACTTCCTACCAAACGCAACTTTTGTGCCAAACACTCTAGCGCAAAGTATTACTTCGTGCCACACAAACCTCGCGCAAACCTGTTGTGCGCCAGCCTCTATTAGCGCAAAACGATCTGAAGTCTCAAGTCCTTTTTGCGCCAGCCTCTCATCGCGCAAGTTATCATTTGCACCACCTCTGTCTAGCGCAAAATTGAGTTTTGCGCCACCTTCTTAAAGCGCAAAATTTGCTTTTTGCGCCAGTACCAGACTTGGTCTTTTTTTTTTCAGAATGACTTCAAGAGAAGCTCTAGTGATCGGAACTGACGCAAAGCCACCATTACTCTTCAGGGGAGAGTATGAGCAGTGGAAAGATCGGTTCATGGACTTCATTGAAAGACATGATTTGGGTGTTTTAATCAGGAAATCCTTAGAAGAAGGAGTTATGACACTTGTTTGGAGGACTCCTCAAGAGGGAACTGATGAGCAACCATATCAACTTAAGTTTGAAGATGTAGATGGTGAAAACCTAAGAAGAGCAAAAGTTGATAGATTAGCAAAGTCTTATATTCTTCAAGGCATTCCAAATGATATATATGTGAAGATAGACAGCTATAAAGCCTTTGGCAAAGAGATGTGGGATCAGCTAGAGAAAATGATGCTAGGTTCAAAGGTTGGGAACCAGCTCAAGATATCCAACTGCCTAAACAACTCTGAAGAATTCAAAGGCAGAGTTGGAGAATCTCTTGAAGAAACTTACGACAGATTTGTGACCTTCCTGAAGGAGTTAAGCAAGAACAAGGTCAATAAATCACAAATATAGCTGAATGTCAAATTCCTGAGCATCCTTCAGCCTGAATGGAAAAGATTTACAAGGCAGATGAAGCAAATCAAATATCTGAACGATATTCCACTTCACGAGGTATATGAAACCCTCAAGCAAAATGAGGAAGAGGTGGATGAGATCATGGATGATAAGAGACGGTCTGAGAAGACAGTTGATGACTCAGTTGCTCTTGTTGTAAAGCAGAAGAAGAAGAAGATGATTGTGTCTGAATAAGATGATGTTGAAGCAAACTCTGACTCTGACGACTGTGAACAACTAAAGCAGGCTATGCTTATGTTGACTAAGGCTTTTCAAAAGAAGTTCTACACAAAGTCGAGCTCAAACAGTCAGAGGTATTCATCAGGCCCAAGCAACTATGTTCACAAGGAGAGGGTTGAAGGGAAGAGGTTTGAAGGAAAAAGAATAAAGGAGAGGAAGCCAGAAGAGAGAAGGTATAAAGCAGAAGAGATCAAACATCCAGAACCTCCAACGTTCTACAACTGTGGTAGACCTGGACATTTTGCCAAAGACTACCGAAGACCCAAAGTCCGGAACTCTGACTATTACAAGAACAAAATGCTTCTAGCCAAGCAACAGGAAGCTGGAAAAGCATTGATGGCAGAAGATGAGTTCTGGCTTGATCAATCAGACGAAGAAGATGAGAATGAAGAGAAGGATGAGAAAGCACACTTAAAGCAGAAGGTGAAGCAGATTCCGATGAAGATAATAACGAAGAGGTATGTGATTTAGATAAGTCTGATTTCTTAAATCAAATGCATGCCATGATGTTAAAACTCCAAGAATTAGAGTCGAAACTTAAGCGTGAAAATGGTGTTAATCATGATCAAAACCAGTCAATACAGAAACTTAGCAATGACCTTGCTGAGAAGAAAGTATTGATTGAGACTTTACACAAAAACAATGACACCAGCGCAAAAGAACAGACCATAATTCTTAAAGAGGTTACTGAAACAAAGACTAAATTGCGAAAGAGTGAGTTTGATTTCAAAGAGCTTACGAAATTGCATTCTTCAACTTCCAAAGAAAACAAATCTTTACTTGCAAAATTAAAAGCTTTGGAAGAGAAGTTATACACATTGGGTCAAACTGAACAAACCATTCATCTAAACTAACCCAAAGAGGAAATAGAGAAATGGGGACTCGGATATGAGAATCCACACTATCTTAAAAAGGGTATATCTGAAGTGCCAGCAATTTATGATATTACATTTATGAAACTTTCTCACCGATTCCCTAATCTTAAAGTTTTCAATACTGGACTGTCTAAAAAGGATGAAGCCAAGGAAACTGAAAAACGGAAGAAATCATCTAAAGTTCACCTTCCATTTTATTATGCGAAGCTGAATAATAGTTATAATGATGATCCAAAATATCAAAAGAAATCTCTTTCAAATGACTTCTTTCAGGGTTATTCTGTAAAAGAAATGGAGGCACAACCTATTAAAGGTAAAATTTACGCCCCTCCTCTCATTTTGGAAAGTAAAATTTCTGAACTTGAGAAATCTTTAACAGATGAATGACTATTGATTGATATTGAACAAAAAGTGTTTTCAACTGTGCTTAAGAATATTGTTCTTTCTAAGGCTTCGAAATCTAATGATAGTTTTTGTCTAACTGGTGGAGGGTTTGATTTTCTAAACTCCGATGGTCTTTTAGATGAGTGTATTGATCAATTTGATTTTAATGCGAAACTTCCTAACCATTCATTTTTTGTTGTGAAATCCTTGGGGAAAAACAGTATGCTTGTAAAAGGTGCAAAATCAACGAAAGTTGATAAATCAGTCTCTGTGAAAACTAAGTATGCTAAAGGTAAGAATAAATCTCAGCATTCACAGAAACCGATCACTATTGGTAACCCAAAGAAGAAGCATTCGTTTGTTGCTCAAAAGTCTAACTCACAAGTTTCAAATGTTTCAGATCCGAGCAAGCAAAGGCTAGGAGTTAAAACTGAATGGTAACCAAAACAGGAGATTGACAAGACTGATAAATCTTTTTGTAGTGTTGATTGTAATAAGACTACGCCTAGTAAAGATGTTTTGATTGCTGATGTTGCTATTTTGAAACAAAAACTTGTCGTTTATCGCAAGAAATACTCTATGAAGCAATTATTCCAGTTATCTTTATCTGCTAGAAAGTCTTCATATTATGATAAACATGTTGATGCTTCTTGTCAAGATTCTGATGTTTGGTATGGCACTTATCATGTTCACTCTTATAATTCAATTTCTTCATTTGATTCTGAAAAGCAAAGAGGACCCAAATTTCAATGGGTACCAAAATCATGTACTAACCCTGTTGGACCCATTTATAAGTGGGTACCTAAGACTCTTGTTTCGTAATTTCTCTTGTGCAGACCCGAAATATGTAGTACTTGGATAGCGAGTGTTCCAAGCATATGACAGGGCAGAAAGGGATGTTGTCCAACTATACAGATAAATATTGCGGGACAGTTAGATTTGGGAACGACCAGTTTTCACTAATTTTGGGATATGGTGATATGGTACACGACAACGTCATGATTACGAAGGTGAGGTACGTTGAAGGCTTACGACACAACCTAGTTAGTATAGGCCAGTTCTGTGAAAAAGGCTTAGAGGTCAATTTCAAGGCCAAGAGGTATTCTGTTCGCACTAAAAGATGGAAAGGAACTCTTGGTCGGCACTCGAAAGTCCGACCACTACACAATTAATTTGTCAAAAGTCCAGACTGACAAGCAGGTGTGTCTACTCTCGAAAGCCTCGATGCAACAAAGCTGGCTATGGCATCGACGGCTCTCTCACCTTAACTTTAGGTACATAAACAAGCTGGTGAGTGGAAAGCTAGTTAAAGGACTTCCAGAGATGAAGTATGAAAAAGAACACCTTTGTGAAACATGTGAAAAGGGAAAGATGAAGAGAGCTCCACATAAACCAAAGCCTGAACCGAGTACAAGCTCTCCGTTAGAGTTGTTGCATATGGACTTATGCGGTTTGATGCGAACGCAAAGCTTAGGCGGAAAGAAGTACATACTAGTTATCGTGGACGATTACTCGTGATACACTTGGGTCAAATTTCTACATTCAAAAGATGAGACATGAGATGTTCTCATTACATTCCTGAAGACGACCCATGTAAATCTGCAGAAACCGGTCAAGCTTCTAAGAACAGACAACGGCACAGAGTTAAAGAACAAAACAGTTCAAGAATATCTTGAATCGGTCGGGATATCACATCAATACTCTGCTGCTCGTACGCCTCAACAGAATGGAATGGTCAAAAGAAGAAATCGTATGCTAGTCGAGGCTTCTCGTACTATGCTAAGTCAATCTGACTTACCTCTATTTCTGTGGGCTGAAGCTATATCGACTGCGTGATACACTCAAAATCTCTCCATGATACACCGCAGATTCAAGAAGACTCCTTATGCGTTGATCAACAACCGAACAACGACAATCAAATATTTCCATATATTTGGGTGTATGTGTTTTGTTCTAAACGATAGAGAGAGTCTGAACAAGTTTAGTGCCAAGGCGGATGAAGGCATCTTCATTGGTTATTCATCTACATCTACTGCATTCTGTGTATAGTTGAAGAACTCAAAGACAGTTGTTGAAAGCGTAAACGTCACATTTGATGAAGAGATGGCTTCTAAACAACTCTGTTCAGAACCCGTGATAACCGGAGTACTAGCTTCTGGGCAAATCAGTCCAGAACCTACGTCTCAAGCGATCAAATCAGATGAAGCATCAACGTTTACTAATCATTTATCTGATTTAGATTTATTATTTGAAGTATTTTATGATGAATTTCTTGGATCTAATGTGAAGAAATCTGTTGTGGTTGATAGGATGGAAGACTCAACGACTACTCATCCAACCAGTTCAGATATCTCTAATGAATCCAACTTCTCGATTCAGCAAGAAATTCCAGTTCAAATGCCGACTCCAACAGTTGAAGCTGTGACAAATAACGAAGAGACAGAAGTTGCTGTATCAGTAGGATGTTCTGTACAGACTAATCTACAGCCGAACCAAGTTGTACCTGCTGAGACTTCTGCACCTGCTACTTCAACTGCAACCATAATTTCTTCTGAACAACCAGAAGAAGGTATCAGTGGATTCATAGATTATAATATTGATATATATTCATATAATCCACTCCCTCATGAACATAAATCGCCCAAAGCGCATCCGATAACCCATATCATGGACGATCCAACCAAACCGGTGCAAACTAGGTCAGCGTCAATGAATATGTGTATGCATGAATCCTTTCTGAGCAAGATTGAGCTTACTCACGTATCAGAGGCTCTTGACGATTCAGACTGGGTGACTGCAATGCAAGAAGAGTTGAATCAGTTCGATGCACTTAAAGTCTGGAGACTCGTACCCAAACCTTAAGGTAAAACTATTATAGGTACGAAATGGGTTTTCAAGATCAAGAAAGATGAAGATGGTATCGTTATCAGAAACAAAGCAAGACTTGTAGCCAAAGGATATAGGCAAGAGGAAGGAATAGACTACGACGAGACTTATGCTTCTGTGGCGCGTTTAGAGGCAATTCAAATGTTTCTAGCCTACGCTGTACATAAGAACTTCACTGTCTTTCAAATGGACGTGAAGACCGCCTTTCTGAATGGCATTCTAAAGGAAGAAGTCTACGTATCGTAGCCAGAAGGCTTTGTCAATCATGAGAAACAGAATCATATCTACATTCTCGATAAAGCACTCTATGGACTGAAACAAGCTCCTCGCGCCTGGTATGATGTCCTATCTCAATTTTTAGTCAAGTATGGTTTTAGAAAAGGTACGGTAGATTCCACTTTGTTTACTAAAAAGGAGAAAGCCGATATCATTCTTATTCAAATCTATGTGGATGATATTAATTTTGGCTCTACAAAATTAAGTACTGTAAGAATTTTTCAAACCTTATGGTGTCAAGATTTCAGATGAATATGATGAGAGAGATGAATTTCTTTCTCGGATTACAAGTCAAACAATTTTCATCGGGGATTTTTATCAATCAATCAAAATACATTTTTGATATTCTTCGGAAGTTCAAAATGGAAAATTCTAAACCGATTGGTACCCCAATGGCACCAGGTACTAAGATCGGCACCGATCCTTCGGGAAAGGCTGTTGATGTTAGGACTTACCGAGGGATGATAGGTTCTTTGATGTATATTACTTCTAGTAGGCCAGATATAATGTTTTCAACATGTTTATGTGCAAGATATCAGGCTAATCCTAAAGAATCCCATGTGTCTGTCGTTAAGCGCATTTTTAGGTATCTGAAGGGCACTGCAGATCTTGGTCTGTGGTATCCTAAAGATACTAGTTTTGAACTAACAACATATACAGACGCAGATCATGCTGGTTGCATGTTAGACAGGAAGAGCACGTCAGGTCATATACAGTTGATCGGTGATAAACTCTTCAGTTGGGCATCAAAGAAGCAATTATGTGTCTCAACTTCAACGGCTGAAGCAGAATATGTAGCTGTTGCTAGCTGCTGTTCTCAGGTCTTGTGGATGAGAACTCAACTGAGAGACTATGGTTTTCACTTCAAACATATCCCGATATACTGTGACTCGAAGAGCGCAATCGCGATAACAACTAATCTTGTTCAGCAAACAAAGACAAAACACATCGATATCAGGTATCACTTTATAAAAGATCATGTCGAAAAAGGAACAAATGAACATTACTTTGTAAAAACTGATTATCAGCTTGAAGATCTGTTAACCAAACCCTTAGACGAAAAGAGATTTAATTTTCTTGTCTCTAAGCTAGGTATGCTAAATCTTAAGACCTAATCGGTGGTTACCTATTAAAGTTTCTTATTGTAAATTTTTCATCATTTCTTCATTTTCGCAAGATATCTGCACATTAACAATCCGTTCATGATCAAAGGGGGAGTATGAGAAGACATTGATAGATAATCATTGATATTTTGAGGGGGAGCTCATAAAATTTCTGCATTTACCTTTTATGTTAAAATTTTTGTAATGCATGATTTTAGGGGGAGCTTTTCAAATCAAAGGAGTATGGATATGACTTCTGATTATTTCTGATCAGAACTCGTACTTTAAGTTGTTTTAGTTCTTTTTGTCATTTTATTTTCAGTGAATAAATTTGCTTTGACTATGACATAAGACTTTTGCAGTTTTTGAGAGATGCTTACAAGATCATATCTTTATGACTTTAAGCTTAGCTTCATGAGATGTAAGATCGCACGTAAAGGTTTAATCCTTTAACTTAATCTCATATATGGTTGAAAGAAGGACAACTTTCAATCATAGAAAACATTGTTCTTAAAATTTCAGACCCCTTCCTGAATCTCAAACCGATTACATGAATTGGAAGTGTGATTTTAAATGTTTTCAAGATCTACTTTGTGCTTTAACTGAGATAGTTAAACCATTTTGAGCATCATATGCTTTCTAGAAAAACCATGGGATCAGTGTGCTAGGACTTAACACAACTTCTATGGATACACATTAACTAGTGTTTCCTACCTAAGAGGTTAATCCATTACGATTGAGTGTGAGAAATCAAAAAGAAATGAGTGTGGGTTGTGTGATGAGATATACAGAAAAAGAGAGTTCGGTTAGAAGTAAACTAAATGTTCAAAAGAAAGAGGGTGTGAGAACAGAGTTAAAATAATATTAGAACTCTGCACCAACTACTTTCTGAGTCGGGCAGCCACATTTCTAGTGTTTCATATTTCTTTGGTGAACATTATTGAAACAGGCAACTAGCCCATGCCAACTCTTGATTAACCCCACTAGCTACTCATTTTCTACTAAAATAGAAAATGTTTCATTTTCAAAGGGGAAGCAATACATTTGCTATCTGATTTTCATTTGGAAAATCTGGATATTGAAAAGAAGGAAGTCTGCCCCACCTTCGCACTTCACTCATGCATATTGAGTCTGTGTTTAACATATTGTTGTCTCAGTGGTTTACACAATTTTCATTCTATAAGCAATCATCCGTGCTAAATTCGTTCTATCACATGCACGAACACACAAGAAATTTGTTTCTTTGTCATAACGTTCATAGAATTTACCTTTGTGGTGTTTCGATGATTGAATGGAAACCCTGGGGGAGTCAACTCAATTATTTTGCTTTCTAATACTAGTGAAGGAACATAAATTTTAGCTTGAATAGGTTTTGCCTCCATCTCAGTAGAAGAATAACTAGCAAAATAATCATTTGAAAGAAATTTTGATGTTTTAGAAAGATAACTATCATTCAGTCTTTCATAACAGAATGGTAGTTGCATTTTCTTTTAAATTCATTCTGTTCTCATCTTCTTTTGCTTCAACTTCTTTAGATGATTTGGTGATAAATTTGGGTTTCAAATGAGGATATTTATCAGCAGCATACATATAATTTGCATTATATAACGCTGGTTGTTTTCTGCTAGCTTTCTCTAGGTAATGAGGATTATCATAACCTAGTACCCATTTTTCTTTAACATCAGCCTCTTCATTAGGTGTATTCAAGAAAATCGTTTGATCTGTTTGGCCTCAAATATACAATTTTGCTTCCAAACCATTTACCTTTTGCTCTAAAGTCTTGTTCTCAACCTGCAGTTTAAACGCTTTTAGAACACATTCTTGTTTTTCAGAATCAGACTTGGACAATTGTTTTTGCAACTCAGAAATCTTACTTTCAAAACAATCTTTTTCAGTTTTAAAAACAGAATCAGATTTGCATAGAGAATCAATTAAATCTTTGTTCTCAATAACTGATTTATTAAGTTCAAAGATCTGTTGATTTCTCCTAGCAACTCTGTCTTTTTCCTTTTTTAGTTTGGTTTGAAGGTCTTCAAGTTCGACCATCATGGCTTCCATTTTGGTCATTAAATCATTTTCAGTTAAGTTCATTACCTCATCAGCAGTCTCATCAATAGAATAATCATATTTCTCCTCTTTTCCCATCAAGCATAAATGAGCAGTCTCTTCTTGTTCTTCCTCCACATCAGAATGATCCAACCAGTATTCGTCTTCTGCCATTAATGCCTTGCCTGCCTCCTGTTGCTTGGACAAGAGCATTTATTTTTGTACTACTCCGAATTGCGAACCTTTGGCTTCCGACACTCTTTTGCGTAATGTCCGACCTTGCCACAGTTGTAGCATTTAATCAGATCATCACCTTTCTTTTCAGTACTTGTGTAGTCATTCACAAACTTTTTCTTTTCTTCTGGCTTCTTCTCAACAAATCTACTTCCTTCCACTCTTTCTCTATGCTCGTGGTTCTTTGAGCTTGATGAAGAATATCTCTGAGAGTTAGAACCCGATTTCTTGTAGAATTTCTTTTGAAAAGCACGGGTCAGTAAAAACATTGCTTGCTTAATATTCTCTCCATCATCTCCATCAGATTCAGACTCTGATTCAGAACTGGACATCACTATCTTCTTCTCTTTCTTTTCCTTCTCTTTTTCTCCAGCCACCAATGCTATGGGATCAACAGCCTTCTCAACTTCCTTTTTCTTAGACCTTTTCTCTTCCACCTCTTCTTCATTCTGTCGAAGAGTCTCATAAACCTCATGTAGTGGAATCTCACTCAAATCTTTCATCTGCTTCATACGACGAGTATGCTTTTTCCACTCGGGTTGTTAGATGCTGAGAAACTTGACGTTGTTCTCAATCTGTTTCTTCTTTACCTTGTTCTTGGAAAGTTCATTTAGAAGAAGCACAAACCTCTCATAGGTTTCCTCTAAACTCTCATCTTCTTTGGCCTTGAATTCTTCATAATTGTTGATACAGTTGGCCACCTTCATTTGATTTCCTATCTTTGAACCCAATATCATCTTCTGAAGCTGATCCCACATTGATTTTGCAGATGCATTCTAGCTGCCTATTTTCACATAGATCTCATTTGTCTTACTTTGTAAAAGCAAAGATCTGGCCCTTTTATCAGCATCAAACTTGTTATCCCATATTTAACTAGTTGGTAAACAATCATAGAACACAATAAGATCAAGAGATATAAAGATTAATAATAACATACCAATCCCTTGAATAAACAATGAAACCTTTGAGTGTTCTTGATACCCTTGAATACAGAGAAAACTTCACTTGACTATAATTTCTAAACAATAATTATCAAAGGTTCTAACTCTAAAACTAAACTAATTAACACTTTAAATACTTAAGCCTTCTGGGCTTATGGGCTTGATAGATTTAAGGCCCATTTACAAATTACTATTGAATAAATACTAAATAGACCCTCTAACTTTAACTATCAAATAAATACAGTTTAAACCCTTTAATCTTGAATACAATTATTTGATCCAACAATCTCCCTTTTGGATTCAAGATGAAAAAAATTTGCAATTGTTGCAATTGTCTTCGGGTCTTCTCTTGTCTTTACTTTTCTCATGAGAATCTTCAGATATGACATTGATAGCTTCAAAACTTGATATCTTCAAAACTTCAAATCTTTGATATCTTTGAAAATCTTCAGCAGTCTTCAGATTATATTCTCCCCCTTAATATATTCTCCTCTTTGAATATTCTCCCCCTTTTTGAAAAGGGGGAGATTGTTTTGCAAAGTTTTGATGAGTGGTGAGAATCATCATCATCAAAACTTTGCAAAACAATGTCCCCCTTTTCAAGACAATCTCCCCCATTGTGTATGATCACGTAATCACAGTCTTCATGTAACGAGCCCTGTATGGAAATAAGAGCAGTCTTCCCAGATGGAAAGAGTGATTATTTCAATCTTTTCAGATTAAAATAGAAAGTAGTAACCATTTGAATATTTTCAAATTCAAATAGTTAATAGGTGTAACCCTGAATCAACAAATGACTCAGTTAGAATGTCTATCAATGACACAAAGTTACTGAGTAACACAAAGTTACTATATAACGAGCTGGTTTGATGTTGGCTCCCCAGGTCTTCCATTCAATCATCGAATAACACATGGTTATCTATGAACGCTCTGACAGAAAACAAATTTCTGTGTGCTCGTGCATGTGTATGAAAGAATTAAGCATAGATGATTGCTTTTCATTTTAGGCTCAAAGTATGTTAACTTGTTGAGACAACAACAAATTATACAAAGACTCAATGTGCATGAGAAAGGGTTCGAAGGTGGGGAAACTTTCCTTCTTTTTCAATATTAGTATCTTCCAAATGAAGAACCAATAGCGTATGTGTTGCTTCCCCAGAAAATATGAAACATTCTCTTTTTGAGAAAAGAATGAGTAGCTGGTGGGGTTTTATGCAAGAGATAGCATGGGCTAGTTGCCTATTTCAATGATGGTCACCAAAGAATGTGAACCAATCAGATTATGTGGCTGCCCGGCTCAGAAAGAATTTGGTGTAGAGTTTAATATTCTTTTACTCTGATCTCTCACCCTCTTTCTTTTAATGCTCACTTCTAACCAATCTCTCTTTTCCATTTTACCTCTTCACACACCATCACTCAATTCTTTTGAACCCTCTCCCCTCAATCACTTAGGGTATACTTCCTGGGTAGGAAACACTGGTTATCGTGAATCCATGGAAGTTCTGTTAAGTTCTCACACTGAATCCCATGTATTTTCCTAATAGAACATGTTGTTCAACAGTCTTTTGTACATGTAAGCACAAATACCACTTGTTACATGAAAAATAAGACTTTCGGAGATGTCAAAACAGTTATGTTTGACGATGCAATTCTCCTCAAACTAAAAGAGTTTGACAAATATGCTCATATCATTTTATGATGAAGAATAAGATTTTGGAGAATCAAAAACGAATGTTGTTTATATGAACAATATATAAACATATTTTCAATGAAAGCACATGAAATGACGTTTGATTCAATCAACAGTGAATACAAATAACGTGAGTATTTCCATAGAAAGATTTAACTTTTGATACATGGTAATAACAAAGTCAGATAGAATGTTCTGAACCGTTATGTGTATGAATACTTGACAAAGTATATTGACAAGATAAAACACAAGTATTATCTTTAAGAACACACGGTCAGATAAGCATTTAAGTATCCAAAAATCTGTTACAATCGTAGATATTCTCCCTTAACTTTTTTTTTTTTAAAGATTAAGAAAAAAAACAGAAAAATAAGGCACTGAAGTTCGGGTTCTAATCTGAAGTGATTAGAAGCCATTGTCACTTGACCAAACCTGCATAAATAAAAGAAATAATGGTAATCATTTATGAAAATGATTTCTCTCTCGTTAACAACAGTTGGAAAATAACACACAAGATCAAAACTTGGAATACTTCCCCTAGAATCATGAGTAAGGTTTAAGACATGTTCAACATATTAAGTTTGCTGATGAGAAATTGAAAACGCTTTTCATCCAATGGCTTGGTGAAAAGGTCAACTAACTGGAAGTCAGTTTGAACAAAGTGCATTTCAATATTACCTTTTTCTACATGATCCTTGATGATGATAGCGTACGTCGATATGCTTGGTCTTTGAATGTTGTACCGGATTATCAGTTATAGATAATGCACTCTTGGAATCACAATAAATAGGAAAACTCTTGTAGTTTTATCCAAAGTCCCTTAACTGTGTCGTCATCCAGAGGACTTGAGAACAGCAGCTAGCAGCAGCTACATACTCAGCCTCGGCAGTGGATGTTGAAACACAGTTTTGTTTCTTTGAAGTCCAACTCACAAGTTTGTCACCTATGAATTGACATGATCCAGAAGTGCTTTTCCGGTCTTGCTTACATCCTGCATGATCAGCATCTATAAAGGCAGTTAGTTCAAAACGAGAATCCTTTGGATACCAAAGGCCTAGATTGGGAGAGCCTTTGAGATATCTAAGGATTCGCTTAACAGCAGTTAAGTGCGACACTTTAGGATTAGACTGATATCTCGCACAAAAGCATGTGGCAAACATTATATCTGGGCGACTAGCAGTCAGATAAAGTAAAGAACCAATCATGCTACGATACACCTTTTGATCAACAGGTTTCCCGGAGGGATCCGCGTCTAAGAGTGTACCAGTAGCCATTGGTGTTTTCATGACTGAACTATCTGACATATTGAACTTTTTCAAAATATCGTTTATATATTTAGGTTGATTAATAAATATGCCTTCGGGTAATTGCTTTACTTGTAGACCAAGAAAGAAATTCAATTCACCCATCATCGACATTTCAAACTTTGTTTCCATTATCTTTGAAAAGTTCTTGCAAAATTTCGGATTTGTCGACCCAAATATTATGTCTTCAACATAAATCTGAATAAGAATCAAATCCTCACCTTGCCTTTTGAGAAATAAGGTTGTATCAACAGTACCTTTCTTGAAACCGGAAGCAAGTAGAAATTTACTGAGAGTTTCATACCAGGCTCGCGGTGCTTGTTTAAGACCATAAAGTGCTTTGTCTAAGACATAGACATGATCAGGGTGATGAGGATCAATGAAACCTTCAGGTTGAGCCACGTAGACCTCCTCATGCAGAACGCCGTTCAGGAAAGCTGACTTTACATCCATTTGATAGACTGTAAAGTTTTTGTGCGCTGCATAGGCTAGGAAGATTCTGATGGCTTCGATCCTTGCAACCGGGGCGAATGTTTCGTCATAGTGGATGCCCTCTTGTTGACCATACCCTTTGGCGACCAGTCGAGCTTTGTTTCTCACGACTACTCCAGCTTCGTCTTTCTTATTTCTGAACACCCACTTTGTTCCAATAACGGATTTACCTTTAGGTAGTGGGATCAAGCGCCATACCTTGTTCCTTTCGAATTGTAGAAGCTCGTCTTGCATAGCATAAATCCAAAAGGGATCACGTAGAGCTTCAGATGCTTTCTTTGGGTCTAAGGAACTGAGGAAGCTTGAAAACATGCAGAAGTTGGTTGTTGCTGACCTTGTCGTGACACCAGATTGTACGTCACCTATCACATTGGTCAGGGGATGATCCTTAGTCCAACGATGTGTGCTTGGTAGAGCTTCAACTGTTTGTTGCGTATTCGACGCATCGTTTTCATCATGCACGGCAGGTTGCTCCATAGATGTACTCGGGACATCTTGTACTGGTGTTTCTGATATTGAAGCTTCTGTACTAGCAGTTGAAGTGCTCGGGACTTCGTTTCCAGAAGAACTATCTGTAGAGACAGATTCAACATTAGTAGAGTCAGAAACTAACTTTGTAATCGTACCTGATGGATATGAAGTTTCAGTGACTTCTTCGGAAGGTCCATACATGTCTTCAGATATAGTAGGGACCTCCGAGCTTGTACCACTTGTTATTGATGTTGATATGCATTTTTCAAAATCTGCAAATATATCATCAAAGGCATCAATAAACAATAAATCTAACTCAGATGAAGTAGAGTTAGAGTTTGAAGAATTGGATCTTTTAGCAGTTGGTTATATTCTGGATTGAATAGAAGCTTTGTCCTTAATCACGAGTTCTGAACTGTTGTGTCCAGAAGTCCTTGTAGAATTCTCATCAAAGGAGACATTCATGCTCTCAACAACCGTCTTAGTTCGAATAATGCAAATTCGATAAGCTTTGGATGTTAGAGAGTATCCAACGAGATATCCTTCATCCGCTTTCTTATCAACTTTTGATAAACCTTGACGCTCTTTAAAGAATGTAGCAATTGCAACCAAAGACACGAAGAAATTTGATATTTGGTGTACGATTGTTGATTAACTCATATGTTGTTTTATTAAATCGCTTGACCACGATGGTACGATTCTGTGTAAAGCATGTTGTGGCGACTGCCTCGGCCCAAAGGTACATGGGTAGATCTGAGTATGCAAGCATAGTGCGAGCTACTTCAACAAGTGTGCGATTCTTTCGTTCGACAATGCCATTTTGCTGCGGAGTATAGGCTGCGGAGAAGTTGTCTGAAATGACCACAGAAGTAAGATAACTCTGTAAGGTGGCATTCTTGAACTCCGTGCCATTGTCGTTGTGAATAGTTCTGACTGGCAATTGAAGACGAACTTGAATGCGTTTTATGAACGCTATAATCACTTCTGGCACATCTGACTTGTTGCGAAGAAACTCGAGCCATGCATACCTTGAATTGTCATCTATCATTACAAAAACATACTTCTTGCCGTTGATAGACGCTTTTCGCATTGGGCCACAAAGGTCCATATGAAGAAGTTCCAGTGCAGATGAGGTCGATGATTCAGATTTGGACTTGAATGACGTACACTTCATTTTGCCCAACTCACATGCAGAACATAGTGAGTCTTTTTCGAACCTCATTTCTGGTAGACCTTTGACCAGACCTTCTCTCTGTAGCTTTGCTATAAATCTGAAATTTTGATGAGACAAGCGTCGATGCCACGTCCACAATTGTGCTTTGGAAGCTTTGGCTAGTAGGCAGACTGGACGTGTGGCAGACAGTGTAGGAAAATCTACATAGTATAGATTTCCATGGAGCTCAGCCTTGAAGACTTCGTAACCATCTGGATCCTCTAGATAGCAATGAGTTGTTGTGAAGCAGACTTGATATTTCATGTCACAAAAGTGACTGGTACTGAACAGGTTGTGATCAAGTCCTTCAACATATAGCACTTTTTGAATCTTCACAACACCGTTATCGAGCATTCCATATCCTCTGACGTGGCCTTCGGCTTCAGAATTGGCAAATCTAACTGCTCCGGCAGGCTCCTCCACATAGTTATGCAAGAGGTGCTTGAATCCTGTAATGTGGCGTGAACATCCGGAATCTATTACCCACAATCGATAGGCCTGCAAAAGAGACAATTAGTTTTGCTTAGGCACCCATATCAGGATGGGTCCTTCGCGGTTAGCATCAAGCAACTCAGGAATATCATTAGGTTTGACTTTTACTCTCCATTCATAACGCGGTTTTGGAACCCATTTCCAAACCAACTTAACATTTAATTTCTGAAAGTGTTTTTTAGAATTAGGATTGGCAACCTTAGCACGATACACTTTGGGTTGTGTGAAAGAATCAGAATTAGAATTAGACTTAAAGTTCAGTTTAGCTTTTCTCTTATTCTGTTTGGAATTTGGAGGGGAGTAGTATGTGAATGAGTTATCCCAAAAGTGTTTGCAATAGAGATTCTTTCGAGCAAAATTCATAAACTTAGATTTATCAGAACAAACCGTACATCCATGTTTATCAAATGAATTGCTTTTTAAAATAGCACTGTCAGAAGTTCAACTATTCGGAATGAAAGGTTCACTAGATAGCCTATCATTCTTATTCACACTATTGTCTTTATTCATCTTACTCCTCCCAACTCCATTTCCTTTTATATCTGAAACAGAAACATGAACCTTGTTAGTCTCTAACTTAGAAGGTGGTTCTTTTCTTGAATTACTTGAAGTTTCACCCTTTTCAAAGATGCTTGGTGGTTATTCAGGACAGTCAGAGTAAACAACTGAAAGTTTTGTAGGAGCATCAAATTCTGGATTTGTTCTTACCATCCAGCTTGGATCGTTGAACATTTGTTTATCATTTGAAGCATTTTTAAACAGAGTAATTTTCAAATCATTGATTTCTGTGCAAAGCTCTTTATTTTCTTTCAAAGATTTTTCAAGTTTAAATTTGAGATCAAAGTTTTCATCTTCAACCTCATCAAGAGACTGTTGCAACAGATCAATTTGCTTCATCAAGTCAGATGTATGATCACTCACAGAATTCGACTCCTTTGGAATAGAAACAGGATCAGAGTCTGAAGCATTCATCATTTTAGAAAATAATTCTTCAGTCATGGACTCAATAAACTCGGTGTTATCATTTTCCAAACAAGATTCATCCGTGTTTGCAGTTTCTTCTTCAACCTCTTCAACAAGTAAAGGTTTAGGAGTAATGGGATTTGAGACTGATGGTATAGTAGATCGACCTCGCAAGGGCGTTACCCCTTGACCCCACCCGATAACCGGGTAGCGGGACCCCCGTTCTAAGTCTGCCTAGGGGGACATAGTTCTTTCTATGATCAAAATCTCTGAATTTTTTTTTAAGATTTCTGTATTTTTCTTGTGATTTCATATTGGATTAACGATCATTTTTGTCAAGTTTTTTTTTGTGACAGGTATTCAAGATGGGATATTTTTCTGATGATGATGAAAAGAAAATTGGAGAGCTCAAAATGGAGAATCAAAGTCTTACTTCCTTCGTTGATTATTACAAAAAGAGGTCAAAACGATTTAATGATGAAAGGAAGCTACTGAGAGAAGAAGTTAATGTCTTGAAGAAGATAAATGAAGATCTTCTGAAACAGACTTCTGGACTGAATGATGAGAAAATACTGAGTCTGGAAATTGAGAATACAGAGCTGAAAAATAAAATCTTTGACTGGGAAAATCAGATTATTCAAATCCAGAAACATGTATCTATTGAAAGTTATGAAGAGACAATTAAGAGTCTGGAAGATGCTAATGCTGAGCTTCAAAAGAAAATATCTGATCTGGAGAAAAAGATGGTTGAAGAAAGATCTGATTTTGAGACTGAAAAGACATCATTTGCAAAGAAATTCTCCGAGTTTTCCTGAAAATGTGCTGACAAGAAGAAGACGGTTGAGCTTAAATGCATTAAACTTTCTCAACAAATCTCTGATTTTGAGAAAGTGATCATTATTGAAAGAGAAAAGTTTGCAAAGGATAAAAAGGAGATTGAGCATAAGAATGTTGAATTTTTTAAAGAGATATCTGATGGAAGAAAGAATGTGGAAAAGGATTTTGAAGAAGAAAGAATTATTTTTGAGACTGAGATAAGGAAATTAACTGCAAAGTTATCTGAACTATCTGAGAATGCGCTTATAGAGCAACAAACGAAGTCTGAATTCAAGACAAAGATTGATCTTCTTGTAAAAGAAAGAGACAGTTTCGCTTCAAAGATTAAAGAGTTTGAAAAGATTGTTTCAAAGGTGGTGGTGACTGAGCAGACGACTCCAGAGTCACAAATCCACACACCTCGAAATAATTCAGCTGATTTTAAAAAGAAAGCCTCAAGCTCACACATGAAACCTGTTTCTTCAAGAAGGTTAGTCAATTCATTCAATCAGATTCGTACTTCTAATATTTTCTATGATCAACATGTAGATGGTTCGGGTACACAAAGAAGAAGAAGAAAATATCAAGAAGAGAAACTGGTATGGAAAGTGAAACCAGTGGATGATGATGAGAAGAATGATGAGAAGAAGGAAGAAAAGAAAGGAAAGAAGAAAGAAAACAAATCATTTGTATCTGCATCAAATGCAAAGAAGAACAAAGTGCTTAAAGGTAACCCTGATCTTGCTTACTCGAGAGATCAAATGTTCATGTTATCTAAGAAAAGGTATTGTTCTTACTGTAATACATTTGATTTTGTTCATAAAGCTAGTGATCATTACTGGTATGGTTTTTTTCAGTTACTCCCATTCGAACTGCAACTAATATACATGGACCCAAATACCAGTGGGTACCAAAACCAAAACCTGATTCTGTGTTGCAGGCATCTATGGTTAAGGGGGAGTAACAGAACCATGGCTTCTAAGTACGTCAGCTTAGGACCCGTACTTCAACGAAGTTTGACTTCTAAACACAATAGTTTAGGACTCGCTCTTCAAAGATGAAAAAGAGATGCTATTCCCGAGCTGATAAGAGATTGTACTCAGATACTCCAACGAGGATATCAACCTTCAAGGGGGAGTACATATTTTTTCTGAAATTTTTGCATCCGACAGATATGACGAACTACATTCCAAAAGGAGTTGTAGATCTCTATCATGTGCTTTATAACTGACATATTTTAGATGCATAATTTCAGGGGGAGTAAAAGATTATGATTTCTGATTATTTCAGATCAGAACTCGTACTTTAATCGTTTTACTTCTTTATGTCTTTTAATTTTTTTTGTGAATAAATTTGATTTTGACTAGACTTTGAGACTTACAGGATGAGAGAAGCTGACACGATCATATCTACATGACTACAGTTGATTTTCTGAGATTTAAGACTGAAGAGAAAAGGTAAATTTCTTATCTTAATCTCAAATATATCTGAAAGAAGGACAACTTTCAGATATAGAAAACATGTTCTTAAATGTTCAAACCACTTCCCGATTTTTAAACTGATTTTATAATTTGGAATTGTGATTTTAAATGTTTTCATTTTATTTTTGTGCGTAATTGATAAACAAACTGTGTGTTTCCAAAGATATATACTTGTGTATTGTCTTTTCTATATACTTTCAAGTATTCACACACACTGGTTTGAATTTTTCTTCAAAATGTTCTTACCACGTCTCTAAATTGAAACTATTTTTCTTCGATGGTAAGACACCCCGTTTGTATTTCAAAGAATTTTGAGCGATATTTTATTTCAAAGCGTTTCATTCAAGAATGTCTGTATATTATTTCATATAGACAAATATCCATTATTCTTGACCATAAGCCTTAATTGTTATATCATTCATTTCTGATCATTTTAATACAATGTCAAATTTTCTAACAAGTCTTTTGCATTCATGTTCATTCATTCAATTTCCTTGTTTGAAAATACTTCAATGTTTTAAAATGCTCAAATCTTCATGATTATATTTTATGAGCATGCATTCATCTCGCATTTGTATATGCGTTTTACTGAAAAAGTTAAACCATTTGAGCAACTCATGCTCTGATACTAATTGTTATTCCCAAATTCATCAAGTTCTAATTGCTAAACAATCAAGATGAGAATTCGAATCCATATGTCATTGATTCAAACAACACATATTACAAATCATAACTTTTTCTCTCTACTTTCTCACACTAGAATGATATTCAATAGCTTCTTCTCTAATCTGCTCTCTCTCTCTCTAATTCGTGTGTGTACTTCTTTCTTACAATGACTTACTTACAAATGAAACAAGGAAACAAGGTATTTATACCTACAACAATTACAAGAAAATTAAAATACAAACAACATTGACTTTGACTTTATTACAAATAGACTTTGACTTTTATGAGAGTTGACTTTCCATCTTTGACTTCTTGATCTTTTGGTCTTCAAACTTTATGATCTTGAATCCAACATATTTGTGCTCTAAAAGTCTCAGATGGAACAATGATTCAAACTCAGTAAATTCAATCTTTCGAGTAGCATAACTTTTGTTCAAATCATTGTATTTAAAACCAACTGTTTTAAAAGTATTTTGAGAATCAGTGTCACAAGACTTGTTTTCTCCCATTTCTTCTCAACCTTTGGTCTCAGTAAAAAGTTTAGAAGCACTAGATTCAACAAAAGTAGCACGAATGTCTAGAATGGGTTTGATTGCGGAGCCAAATTTATCAAAATTGTACCACTGCTCCGGTGCCTTTTTCAAAACTTCATTAGTTGGCACCCCCAAACCAGGTTTAAGTTTAAAAACCCTTTCATCTAGGAGTTTATTAGTCAACAGATTTAATGTCTGCTCAGTCTGACCTCGTTTCATATTGATGTCCTCCAATTGCTTAATCTTTGAATAGGCTTCATTTCTTTCTTGATAACAAACCTCAAATTTTATTTTGAACTCACCTTTTTCAGCATTAATATTCACAAGATCTTTTTCTAAACCAGATATTTTGCTTTTCAAAGAATCCTTTTCAGCTTTTAAACCGTCTTTTTCCTTTTCTTTTTCTTCCACAACAACTTTCAGCAAAGCGTTTTCATCACGAAAACTCAATATTGATTGTTGTGCAGAGCTAAGTTTGCCTTTCAATAAAGCAAATTCATCTTTCATGCTATGTATTTGGGCCATAAGAGATTCAATAAGCTTAGAATTATCACTTACCTCAAAGTTTGGGTCTTCAGAATACGCTTCAGAATCTTCATCGTCACCGTCCAACTTTGCCATGTAGGAAACTTGGGTGAAGTGTGCTTGCTCCTCATCATCAGAACTTTGGAACAACCAATTCTCTTCTTCAGCCATTAGCACCTTTCCTTCTTCAGCTTTCTTGGCAATAAGTGACTTTCGCGCATAATAGTTTGAGTTCTTGATCTTCTTGAATCTGCAGTCTCTTGAGAAATGCCCAAATTTGCCGCAATTGTAGCACCTTCCTGGTTCATCTTCTTTCTTTGCCTCTCTGTTATCTTCTCTTCTTTCTTCCTTCCGGTCTTCACGTCTTTCCTCTCTTCTTCCTTGCCTTGGCTGGTACCTCATCTCAGACTTCTCTTTCTTGTGCCCTTCATACTTTGGCTTTGAGTTGAACTTTTTCTTTCCAAAGGTCTTCTTGAATCTTCGAGTAATAAGACACAAGTCCTCAGAGAACTTCTGAATATCTGGATCAGAATCAATCTCTAGTTCTTCATCACTTGAAATAGAGTCAGAGTCGGTAGCTTCGGTAACTAATGCTTTAGACACCCTTTTCTTAGACCTTGCAGAGGATACAGAACCTTTGCCGGATATGAGAGCCACATAATCCTTTAATTTATTAGACTCAAGATTGATGGTTCTCACCTCGTCCTCGTGCTTAGAAAAAGTCGAGAAGATATCAGTGACATTTTCCTGAGCCATGTTTTTTGACATCTGAAGGTTGATGGCAAAGTTCTTCCATTCCGGATTTAAGTTCTTGATGAACTTATAATTAATCTCCGAAGCAGACTTAGAGATGTTGTTCCTCCGCAAGTCGTTGAGAATAATATTGTATCTGTTGTAGGTCTCTAGCAATGTCTCTCCTTCTTGTGCGTGAAATCCCTCGTATACATTTATGCATAGATTCTGCTTCGCTTGGATGGATGCTTCACTTCCTTCAAACTGTCTGGATAGTTCATCCCATATTTCTTTTGCAGAGTTCCGACTGTCTACACGGTTGTAGATGTCGTTCGGGATAGCCATGGTCAGATAGATAAGAGCCTCTTCATCTGTCTTGTACTGTTCCTTCTGCTTTTCAGTAAAGTACTGATAAGGTTTAGGAACATATCTGTCCAGGATTTCTGGAGAAGTGTCAGTTGCTGCTTGTCCTGGTACCCTGATCATCGGGTTTACAGGACCATTGATGATTGACTCCATATAGTCTCTGTTCTTGTGGTTCAGAAACTAGACCATTATTTTCTTCCATTGTTGATATTCATCAGCCATAAGGACTGGTGGTTTGGACTGAGAGCCCATCGAGAGAAGCTGATTTGACATCTTAGTTGTACGATTAGTAAACAGACTTTTCTGTATCAAGACAACCAACTAGATGAGATCTTTAGAATCAAAATAAAAACCACACTCAAAAATTTTCAGAAAAAAAAATTCCAAAAATAATTAAGTGCAGTCCTTTTAATCAGTATAAAGCTTCAAATAATACTGAACAAAAAGAAAATGTTGATCTCGAACAGAACTTTGTCCCCCTTCACAGACCTAGCACGGGGGTCCCGTTTCAGAGAAATTTTTTTGACATTTAGATGCCCTATTACAGTTTGCAAAAATCGACCGGGGATGTGCTTCGACCGGTAACTTGTAAAGACCGATAAGATGTTAGACCGGATGGTTGTTCGACCGACACTATGCTTCGACCGATATTATCTTAGACCAATACAATGCTTAGACCGATATAGGTGTTCGACCGGAAAGATGTGAAGACCGGTAAGTGATAGGACCGATACAATGCTTTAACCGGTATTGGTGTTCGACCGGGAACTTGCTTAGACCGATATTATGTTCGACCGGAAACTTGTAAATACCGTTGGAGTGATTTGACCGATAAAATGCTTATACCGGGTGGACTGTGTTCGACCGATATAATGCTATGACCGGTAAGGCTAAGGACCGATAGAGTAATGGACCGGTAATGTGTCTAAGACCGATAAGGCTTTGATCGATAAAGATTAAGACCGATAAAGTACGTTCGACCGATATGTTCTTAAACCAGCCCAGAACTTCGATGAACAGAGGCAATAATCAACACAGAAAATCAATACAGTCTCAAAATCAGATGCAAAAATCAGTCCTTTGTACTCAGAAACATGTATCGAACACAACCCAATCAATAACAAAGATTAAAATCAACTTTCATACTTTAATTTGATGAGTACAGTGTCGATATTCATGCCAACTCAGAAAACACCAAATCACTAATTCAATCACTTTGTTAATTCTCAATGCAAATAATCAATCAGATGGCATTTAGAAGCATAAATCTCAACTAATCAGATCAACTTTAATCATAAAAGCACATAGATTCACGAAAAAAAAATCGATGAACAGTAGTCGATGAATAGTAATCTCAAAAAAAAATTTGATTCTTTAGGCTCTGATACCACTTGTTATCCCAGATTTAACTAGTTGGTAAACAATCATAGAACACAATAAGATCAAGAGATATAAAGATTAACAATAACCTACCAATCCCCTGAATAAACAATGAAACCCTTGAGTGTTCTTGATACCTTTGAATACAGAGAAAACTTCACTTGACTATAATTTCTAAACAATAATTATCAAAGGTTCTAACTCTAAAACTAAACTAATTAACACTTTAAATACTTAAGCCTTATGGGCTTATGGGCATGATAGTTTTAAGGCCCATTTACAAATAACTATTGAATAAATACTAATTAGACCCTCTAACTTTAACTATCAAACAAATACAGTTTAAACCCTTTAATCTTGAATACAATTATTTGATCCAACAAAACCGATTCTTTTGTTCATCAGAGAATTTAGCATATTCTTTCTCAATTCTCTTTGTTTTCGGAGCTCCATCTGAATCATTACCTTCAGAAGGAATCTCCTCAAAAAAATTTGGCATTGAACCATCTTCTATTGATGCTAGAATGTTCTTTCCATTCGTTTGTCGATCAATGTGATTCCCAAATTTATCAAGTTCTAATCACAAACAAATACTCAAGATGATAATTCGAAACTCATATTCATTTATCTCAATCACAGATTACAAACTTGCAACTTTCTCTCTCTAGACTCTCTCACTAGAATGATAAGAATGAAGTTCTTCTCTAATCAGCTCTCTCTCTCTCTACAATCTGAATTGATACGTCTTTCACATCTCATTACAAACAAAGACAACAAAGGTATTTATACCTACAACAATTACAAGGAAAGTAAAATACACATAACATTGACTTTGACTTTATTACAAATAGACTTTGACTTTTGATGAGAGTTGACTTTCCAGCTTTGACTTCTTGATCTTTTATCTTCAATCTTTATGATCTTGAATCCAACATATTTTATGCTCTAACAATCTCCCCCTTTGGATCAAGATCATTACTAAAAGATTTAGCAATGAGATCTTCTCTTTGATAAAGCTCGATTGAAGTAAACTCCCCCTTGGAACAATCTATATCTTCTCTTGAAATCTCCCCTTTTGATACAAACATAACTTTCTCAACCAACTTTCATGCTCCCCCTATTTGTATGAAATCTTTACAATCTCCCCTTCTCTGATAAGCACAGTATCTTTAAAACTTTCAGCAATCTTCTTCAAAAAACTGATCTTCAAGAATATTTACATTCTCCCCCATAGTTGTACACAAACCCTTTTTCAGACTTGATTGCTCCTGCAAATAATCTTCAAAATTCTTGAATTAAAACTCTTCTTCCCAAAACTGATTCAAACATTTCTTTAACTCTTCTCCCCCTTTTTGATGATTAGAGCATCAACATCATCAAAACCTTCATCAAGAAATGTCTTTGACCATTCTGATCTTTGATATGAGCCGCTGATTCTTTGCCAATTCGAACAATGTATTTATCCAGATCTTTTCAAATCCGGACAAAATAAGAATGTAACACCTGAATCAACATATGAATCAGTTAAAATGCCTGTCAGTAACACAAAGTCACTGTGTGTAACGAATACACAATATAAAGGAGCTTTTTGATGTTCACTCCCGAGGGCTTCCATCCAATCATCGAAATACCACAAAGGCAATTTCTATGAATGTTATGACAAAGAAACGAATTCTTTGTGTGCTCGTGCAAGTGTAGAAAGAATTAAGCACGATGATTGCTTTTTAATAAGGCTCAAAGTTATGTAAACCACTGAGACAACAGTAGATAAACACAGACTCAATTGTGCATGATTGAAGTGCGAAGGTGGGACAGACTTCCTTCTCTTTCAATATCCAGATTTTCCAAATGAAAACCAGATAGATTATATGTTGCGTCCCCTTGAAAATGTGAAACATTTTCTTGTTGAGAAGAAAATTAGTGGTTGGTGGGGTTTAAGCAAGAGTTGGCATGGGCTATTTGCCTGATTCAATAACATTCACCAAAGAATTGTGAAGCATTAGTAATGTGGTTGCCCGACTCAGAAAGTAGTTTGTGCATAGTTTGATATTCTTTTGCTCTGATCTCACACCCTCTTTCTTTTTAATCAATAAGCTCACTACTAACCAAACTCTCCTTTCCATTTTACCTCATCACACCCACACTCATTTCTTTTAGACACCTCACACTCAATCACTAAAGGATTAACTTCTTGGGTAGGAAACACTGGTTAACGTGAATCCATAGAAGTTTAGTTAATTCCTAGCACAAAGAACCCAAGTTTCCTATTAAGCATGAGTTGCACAAATGGTTTAACTGTAACAGTTAAAGCTCATATACAAATGTCAGATAAATGAATGCTCAGATGATATAATCATGAAGATTTGAGTATTTTAAAACATTGAAGTATTTTCAAACAAAGACATTGAATGAATGAACATGAATGCAAGAAACTTGTTTGAAAATCTGACATTGTATAAAATGATCAGAAATGAATGATATATCAATTTAGGCTTATGTTCAAGAATAACAGATATTTGTCTATATGAAACAAAATATAGACATTCTTGAAAAATCGTTTCAAAATGAAATATCGCTCAAAAATTCATTGAAGTACAAGCGGAGTGTCTTACCATCGAATAAAAACTATTTCAATTTAGAGACGTGGTAAGAACAACTTGAACAAAAAATTCAAACCGGTGTGTGTGAATACTTGAAAGTATATAGAAAAGACAATACGCAAGTAATTATCTGTGGAAACACACGGTTTGTAATCAATAAAGCACAAAATAAAAAATAAAAACATTTAAAATCACACTTCCAAATTATAAAATATGTTTAAGAATTGGGAAGTGGTTTGAACATTTAAAAACATGTTTTCTATACCTGAAAGTTGTCCTTCTTTCAGATATATGTGAGATTAAGATAAGAAATTTACCTTGTCGCTCATTCTTAAATCTCAGAAAGTTGTCCTTCTCAGAAATTTACCTTGTCGCTCATTCTTAAACCTCTCAGCTACCTCCAACTGGGGTTGTCTATCAATAGACCACCTTAGATGATTTCGTGGGTCGCTCCTCCACTGCTGCGCCCGTCACAACCGTTTCAGTGACTTCTACCACTGACTCACTACTGGTGTCCATCCCGATTACTTCAGTTTCTTCACCCACTATTGAGGTAATTCCAATAAACACCAGTGCTCATCTTTCTATCCCATCTATTTCTCCTTCTATACCCTTTGTCTCTAACATCCCACTTTTATAGCAGCCTGTCATTCAAGCTGCAAATCAAAGACCTGGTGGCCTCCCTCATGGAGGTTTACCTCAAACATCCCTGCGACCCTCTTCTTTTGAAAGGGACAAGGTATTTTACAACATGTTTGACACATCAGGTATTTCTTCAACCCTACACACTTCTCGCACCCCTCTAAATAAGCCTGAGCATCGCCTTGCTCAACCACTAACTTATTTTTCAAGTCCTAATTTGGGAACCGTTGATGCCACGCTGCATAAAATTGAAGAGAAGGTGGATTCTCTTGCCACTTCCATCAACATCAACACTACAGTCGTCAACACTGCTGGTGAAGAGTTGAAAAATCTCTCTACCACCATCTCCACCAAGGCTGATGCATCTCAACTCAGTGCTCTTCACTCTGAAGTACCTTCGCTGAAAGAAGTCGTGGCCACAAATTCTACTTAGCTGTGATTGTTAAATGGTTACGTTGATGCTCTCACCAACTATGTAAAGACCCTCACTGGAGAGGTAAAAACTCTCAGTGGCAAGGTTGACAACACCAATCAGCTGCTCTCTGAGATTCTGTCAAAGTTGAATACACCAGCTCCCGCTCCTACTCCTTCCTTCACTAACAATGATAGGATGTCCCTGACCTTAGCTGTGGATTTTATTCAAACCGCCACATCCATGATTCTAGAGATCGAAGCACGTCTGGATGTGCTGGAGGCTGATGCCCACAAAGACATTGCTACTGATGCACTCCTCTCCCTTGGTGATGACAAAGAGGGGGAGAAAGATCCTTATGAAGAGAATGCAGCGATCGCACAAGTAAACGTGGAAGAACCTGCCTCTCAGGTTGAGGGGGAGAAGACAGCTGAAGAGAAAGCACCTCCTTCCTTTTCTCCAGTAGTCGATAAAGAATAGGAAGAGGAGGATGAAGACGAAGAAGAACTTGATCTTGAAGATCAAGATTCCGAAGACATCATCGCTGATGATGATGAAAATGAAGACCCATCTTTATGGTTCTCAGCGTCAAACATCACTTCAGCCCTAGTGATGAAAGGCATTTCAATAACTGAAACAGGGGGGAGACAACAAGACAAAGCTCCAGATACCTCATCCCAAGGCAAGCGAAAGGGCATTGCTGCTGAAGGAAATCTGAAACTTTTGTCACCATCTGAGAGGGAGATACCTTCTCAGGTATGTCTCTCTATAGTTCCTTTTTCTTTCTTTTCTTACCATTCACCCCTGTCATTCTAGCCTTTAAATTTCTCTTCTATAAAAACATACATAACTCCTTCTTTTATAGCTCAGATAGTTCTCTCCCCTGCTTAAGGGAATGTATCTGCAAATAATCACAACTAATCTAGCTGAAGATCAAATTATCCCAGTCTCTATAAGAGAGACTGCTGATGATGAAGAAGAAGAGGATGAATCTCTAAAGCATCCAAAAAGACCCTCTCGACCTCTTCAATGGTCAGAGGATGAAGCTCAGAGACGCTCATAGATGATCTCCAACCTGGAGAGTCTACGGCTGAAGATCCCTCATCAAACCTCCACTGAAGAGTTTGACTTTCTTTTATCGACAGAAATTGAAGATTCTCTCAGGGCTGAAAAACTAATAGTTGAACGTCGAAGGGATGCTAATCTAGCTCTCGAGGTATATTCATCCCTGTTCGAAGATGACAAGCTGAAAAAGAACCCGATGAAAGTACAAGCTGCTCTTCTGAAAGTGCTAGAGGAAAAGAACAGAAAAGAGAAAGAGATCAACGATGCCAATCTAGCTTGGTGCAAAAATAAGCTTGATCATCGATCTGATCCACTGAAAATCTTTGCCGTAACAATCTCTGGAAGAAAAAAGGACCGATTCTCTGTCACCATGGAGATAGTCAGAGAGGATGGAAGTTCAAAAACTATGTTCTTATCAAGACTGGAACACTTCGGCTATTTTGAATGGTTGCAGTTTAGAGAAGCACTGAAGAAGTCAAGATCAAAGTACAGAGGCCATATTGAAAATCTTCTTGAATCTCTCATCAATAGGGTCGCTGTTAAAATGAACGTGCCCTCAGCTCCTCCACAACAACCAAGAACAGTTAAACGGAAACATGCCTCCTCTTCTGAAAATGACGCAGTTATCAGAATTGAAACCTCCATCAAATTCTCTAAGGATGCACTATTCGGGCCTCCTCCAGATCTCTCAGCACTAAATCTATCACTACCCCCTGGTGGACCTTTCTTACCAGGGCAACTGATAAGGAATCCTTATGGAGTCTTCTTTCGAGATAGTGAGGAAGAGCTGAGATTTCAGAGAGTCTCAAAGATTCCTCTCTGCCCTCTCATTCATCTATAGGATCTTTTATACTTGTGGTGTGACTACTCTTCCTTAGGGGACCCCATCAAGACTCTTATTCGACAAGAAGTCGCTGATCGAAGAAAGAGAGGAGAAGAGGTACCTGATCATATGATCACAGTATTAAAATCTTGCAAACAGAACTGATAGATTCCCCTTTGTATCTTGTAATCTATTAGTTAAACTTATAGTAGTATAGGAATTCACTTGTACTTGTAATTCTCATATTCTTCTTTGTAATCTCTTCTTAAAAATAAATGAAAATTTCAGTGAAGTACGTAAAACCATCAGTACTGTAAAAGATCCCTCAAAATAGTAATTGGGGCATGTATGTTACGAGTCCTTACTATCCTTATATTTTGAATTAAAGTAATTTTCTTCATAATTGCTTTGTCATCATCAAATAGGGGAAGATTGTTGATCCAAACTTTCTCAGTGATTTCATGACGACCCTTTGAACTACTTAGTGAAAATTACATTTAACATCTGTTGTATAAGTGTTTCACCATCAGTGAATAAATACTGAGTATTTTCAGTATTGCTGATGATCTCTCTGCTATCAATTAGACGTAATCCCTGAAGACAAGTTTCGCGACAAAGATATTCACTGTTGAATTGAAGACAAACCTGCTGAACAAATGACATGTCTACTCATGATCTGATGCGGATATCAGTGAAACCAAGACAAGTCATCAACATGCGAAGAAACCTAAAGAAAAGCTTCAGCGATCACTGAACTTCCTTTTATCTCAATGAAGGAAGAGATATTCAGCGACTGAAGATCACATAGCTTATGCTCCAAGATTCTTTTGTCTTATCCTTGCACACATAGTACAAATGTCATAAGAGACATACCTCTGCGACAAATCGTACAAAAACTCTGAAGACTACACTGTTCACCATTCGACCAAAAGCATGTCTCCAAAAGTCAGAGGCATGCAACCAACAAAAGGGTGACACGTGTAAAGTACCATGCCATGCATTTAATGCATAGGGTATAAATACAAAGTTTGAGTCTCTCTCTACAAGAGCTTGTGATCCTTCTCTTCTGGAACCGTAATATAGAAATCCTTGCTTTCTATAATTCTTCAACCTTTATTCTCTAGTTCTTATGCAAAAATTTCTGTGTTTCTTACGTTTGTTTAGATTAGGTTTTACTTAATCTTATTCCACAACAAGCTGTAATTGTGATTTGATTCATCAATAAGCAATTTATTAAACCAAGATTTTTTTGTGTTTGTATTCAACCCCCCCCCTTTTTCAAACTTGTTAAGCACCTTCGGGACCAACTGCCATGACCTTAAGGAGTGAAGCAAGCACGTCCAAGCCTAATGATGAAGTTTTGGTTGAGACCATTGTGCAAGAAGAAACAATTCACCCATTTGACAAATCAAATTTTCCAACCCTATTTCCACCCACTCTGGCAGAATAGTGCCCACTTCAGCCCAGAATCCAACAGGTCATTCACAGTATGTTCTACCAACAGCACAACCTCACCATAGTGGTGAGACAGTGCCCACTTCTCAGCCCATAAGAGCATATTTGAACCAATCAAAGTTAGACGTTCGAGACCTCCCTTTTCCTGGTAGAATGAAGAACGAAAATGTAGATGTGCAATTCAAAAAAAAATTAGACATTTTCAAACTATAGCACATTAACATACCTTTGGTAGAAGCTCTTGAGCAAATGCCAAATTATGTTAAATTTCTAAAAGACATTCTCAACAAGAAAAGGATGTTGAGTGAGTTTGAAACTGTGGCTTTGACTAAAGAATGTAGTGCTTTGCTGACTTGTAAAATCCCCCTAAACTCAAAGACCCGAGAAGTTTCAGCACCCGTGTTCAATAGGGGGAAAAGAAGTGGGACATGCTCTTTGTGATCTTAGAGCAAGCATAAATATCATGCCTCTATCGGTTTTTAACAAACTAGGAATTGGAGAAGTTCGACCCACGACCGTTACTTTACAATTATCATATCGATCGTTGGCTTATCCTAAAGGAAAGATCGAGGACATTTTGGTTCAAGTTGACAAATTCATCTTCCCAGCCGACTTTCTAGTTTTGGACATTAATTGATGTCCACAAAGGTGAGCTCACCATGAGAGTTAATGACCAGCAAGAGACGTTTAATGTTTTCAAGTCACTCAAGTTTCATGGGGAGGTAGAGGATTGTTTGACCTTAAACTCCTTAGAAAATGACCTAGGCATCGATATTGAGGGAAGTGGCCACTTCTGTCACCACAGTGGCCATTCTAGTAAAGACCAATTGGAGGAACTAGAATTTGTGTGTGAGGAAGACAGTGAGGAAACCATAGCAGCCTTTGAACAACTTGACTTCAAGGATAGAACAATCCAACAACCATCCATCATTGAGCCTCCTAAGCTAGATCTAAAGCCATTACCCGATCATCTTAAGTATGCTTATCTCGTCGAGGAATAAAAATTATCCATAATTATATCTTCTAAGTTGACCCAAGAGCAAGAATTAAGGTTAATTGTGTTATTGAGGAAATACAAGAAAACCTTAGGATGGACCATATCCGAAATTAAGGTGATAAGTCTGACGGTTTGTCAACATAATTTAATTTTGGAAGACAATAGTGTTGGCAAAGTGCCACAACAAAGGAGACTTAATCCCATTATGAAAGTGGTCGTAAAAAAATAAGTGTTGAAATGGTTGGATGTGGAGATTATATATCACATATCTAGTAGTAGTTGGGTAAGGCCGGTACAATGCGTACGAAAGAAAGGTGGCACCACGATGATCACAAATGACAAAAATGAGCTCATACCAACTAGAACCATGATGGGATGGAGGATTTGTATGGATTATAGGCAATTGAATCTCGCCACAAAGAAGACCATTTTCCTCTACCTTTCATAGATCAAATGCTTGATAGGTTAGCCGGGAAGGAATTCTATTATTTCTTGAACTGATATTCGGGATACAACTAAATTCACATAGCACCTGAGGATCAAGAGAAAACCACTTTCACTTGTCCCTTCGAAACTTTTGCTTTTCGGCATATGCCATATGGGTTGTGTAATGCACCCGCAACTTTTCAACGATGTATTATGTTGGTCCCGGAGGTGCTTAACAAGTTTGTAGAAGGGGGGGGGGGTTGAATACAAACACATAAATTAAAGTTTAATAAATTGTTTATTGATAAATCAAAATACAATTTACAAGTTTTTTGCGGAATAAGATTAAGACAGACGCAATCTAAACAAACTTAAGAAATACTAAGATGATTGTACAAGAATTCAAGGAATGGGGGATTCAGAGAGTATAGAAAACAAGGGTTTCTATATTGATTAAGAAGAGAGCACTTCTCAAGAAGAAGATGTGTTTCTTCTATTTATACCCTATGCATTAAATGCATGGCAGGGTACTTTACACGTGTCGTTCATTTATTGGCTTTGAGTGTCTGACTTTGGGAGACAAGCTTTCGGCCATAATATGAACAGTGTAGTGAACAGAGTTGTTGTACGAATGATGGCAGAGGTAAGGTCCGTTCTGACACATCGTACTGGTTGTGCAGTTTAAGACAAAAGAGACTTGAGGCATAAGCTTTGTGATCATTGATCGCTGAGTATCTCTTCTTTCAGAGATAAAGAGATTTAGCTATCGCTGAAGCTTTTCCTCATGTTCCTTCGCGTATATGTAGAGTTGTCTTTGCTTCACTGATATACGCATCAGGTCACTAGTAGACTTCTCTTTGTTCAGCAGCTTCGTCTTCGATTCAGCTATGAATATATGTTGACGCGAGACTTGTCATCAGGGATTACGTTGGCTGTTTACTTCAGAAACTATTAGTGATAACATGAACAGACTCAGTCTGATCACTGATACTGAAACACTAATACATAGAAATGTTTATGAGAGAGACTATCAGCGATAACTGAACAGACTCAGTCTGATCGCTGATGGTGAAACACTAATACATATTAAAACGTAATTTTCACTAAGTATAGAAGAGGGTCTTTATCAAATCACTGAGAGAGTTTGGATCAACAATCTCCCCCTATTTGATAATGACAAAGTAACTAAAGAAAATTACTTTATGATTCAAAATATAGGAATAAAAAGGACTCATAGCATGCATGTCCCAATTACTATTTTGAGGGATCTTTTACAGTACTGATAGGGTTAAGTACATCACTGCAATTTTCATCTAATTCAAAGATAGAATTACAAGATATGAAAATCATAAGTACAAGTGAATAACTAACTACTGTAAGTATAACTAATAGATTACAGAAAAGGAAACTAATCTATCAGCTATTAAAAGAAGACTTAGGAGGATTGATCATATTCTCAGGTATTTCTTCTCCTTTCTGTCTTCGTTCCAAAGATTCTTGGCTGATAATTTCTTTGATTTTCTCAGCAGCAGGAGAGAAGTCACACTATAAGCATAAGAGATCCTTGAGATGATTCAGAGGACAGATAGGAATTTCAGAGACTCTTTGAAATCTGAGTTCCTCATCATCATCTCTGAAGAAAATTCCATACGGATTGTCAATTACTTGACCACCTTGGAAAGGACCACCAGGAGGCAGAGATAGATCCAGAACTGAAAGATCGGGAGGAGGACCAAACAGTGCATCTCTTGAAAATTTGATAGAAGTTTCATTCCTGATGATGGCGACGTCTTCAGAGGAGGAGGACCCAATTCTTCTCTTGAGTTTCAAAGATTTGGGAGGAAGAGGAGATGGCAGCTTCAGTACAGAAGTGACTCTATTTATGAGGGCTTCAAGAAGTCCTTCAACGTAGCCTCTGTATGTAGATTTTGATTTTTTCAGCACATCCCAGAACTCTAACCATTCCGTAAATCCGAAGCTCTTAAGTTTGGATACGTACATAGCTTTTTGGGTTCCATCCTCTCTGGTAATCTCCATGGTCACTGAGAGTTGATCCTTCTTCTTGCGACCAGAGATAGTCACGGCTGATATCGGAAGAAGATCAGAACGATAATCAATCTTCTGTTTGCACCATTCGAGAGACCTATCGTTGATCTCTTGTTCTTTGGAGCGTTCTTCTTCAATTTCTTTCAGCAGTGCAGCTTGAACTTCCACAGGCTTGCTTTTTAGCTTTTTGTCCTTGACTAGAGAAGATTGAATCTTTAAAGCGAGCTGGGCATCTTGTATGCATTCAGCGATCAGATTCTCAGCTTTGGCAGATTCTTCTCTTTCGGCTTCAGTGAGGAAGTCGAGCTCTGTGGATGTTTGAAGAGGGACTTTCAACCTTTGACTTTCTAGTTGAGCGATCATTTCAACTCTTTTCTTCACCACTTCCTCTGACCAATGAGATGGTTGAGAGGGCCTTCCTGGATGGACCAGGGAATATTCTTCTTCTTCTTCATCAATCTCATCGATAGAGATTGGGATTATTTCTTCGGCGATAGTAGTTGAAATTATTTTTAGTTCAGAACCCTTAAGTAGGGGTGAGAACTGTCTGGATAGAAAATGAAGGAAAGAAGGGATAAGTGTATATTTTTAGAAAAAGAGAGATAAAGGCTAGAAGGAAATAGGGGTTTGGAAAGAGTAGGAGAGTGGTACAATTGAAAGACATACCTGAGAAGGATGCTCCCCCTCAGATTGTGATCCAGTCCTCAAGCATACTTCAGCGATTGGTTGTTTGTCTTTGCTTTGCGAAGGAGCGCTTGAGGATGTATCACCTCTCACCCCTACTTTGACAACCCCTTGTGAAGTTGTCCCTGATGCGACGTTCGGCTTGGAGAACCACATAGATTGGTCTTATTCATCATCGTCATCGTCATCGGAGGGCTGAACCTTTTCTTGATTATCAAGATCTAGATCATCTTCCTCTTCATCGTCTTCTTCCTCATCATCTTCAAAGAGAATAGAATGAATAGATGAGGATTCTTTTATCTTCTCCCCCTCAGATTGAGAGGGAGGTTTCTTTGGAGTCCTAGCTTCCCCAGCAGCAGCGATAGAAGTTTCTTCAGCTTTCTCCCCCACTTTGTCATTATCAGCGGTAGGGGGTTGCTCAGCTGCCGGAGTTGCTGTTGAACCTTTCAGCACTTGTACGTCAGCCTCCAGACGCTTGACCCGGTCTTCAACCGCAGGATGTCGCACGTGGCATCATGGATGAATTCCACAGCGATGTTGAGGTTGGTCCGATCATCTTCAGTGAAGGAGGGAGGCAGCGCTGGAGCTGGTGCATTCACCTTTTGTAGAATTTGCTGAAGAAGGGACGTGCAGAGGTCAACCTTTGAAGAGAGACCTCAAACTTCAGCGGTAAGAGACTCAAATCACCCCTGAAAGAGTTGAGAGGACTCTTTGAGTTGGACGACTTGTTCTTCAACAGCTGAAAGTTGGGAGTTCTCAGCTTTAGATGAGCAGGTCGCGGTCAACCTCTTCAGCTCCTCACCAGCCTGATTGACGGCGCCGGTGGTGTCGTTGATGGTGTTGGTGAGGGCGTCCACCTTTTCTCCCAGACTGTTGACATGCGTGTCAACAGACGCCAAACTAGGACCTGAAAATAATGTTAGTTCAGATACGGGTTTATTTGGAGAGGTGAGGAAAGAAGTGTTTAAGATTATAGGTGTACCTGACGTATCAAACATTTTGTAGAACTGCATAGATTCCTCAAAAGTTTGATGTTCAGGTCCTATAGGTAAAGAAGAGGTAGCGGGTTCAGAGACCAAATGAGTAGAAATGGGAAGAGTTTTGGGGATAGAAGTAGGGATTGGGTTAATCTCAGCGAATGAGATAGTAGGTGGGGTCACTGATGATGTGACAACGATCGAAATCGCTGACACGGTAGGTTGAGTGACTGCTGGAGTTGTGGAGGAAAGACCCACAAATGCATCTAAGGTAGCTTGTTGAGAAGCTCCCTCAGGTATAGTACTAGAGGGTGTACTTTCCTTAGTCTTTTTGGCCTTTTTGGAAGGACCAATCGGACTAGCGGATGGTCGTTTAGAAGTAGTGGTAGCGACAGGGATAGCAGACGAAGGAACCGTCTGTGTGGTCGCTAAAGATGAAGAAGAATGGAGAGAGAGACGAGATCGAAGGAGAGAGATACTTACCTCGTCGGCGAGTGGCTTTACCTCTAGTGATCGTTGACCTACCCTGGCAAAAGTGCCATCATCTTTGGTGGGATAGGTGTTGGGATTGAGGAACTTGATGTACGCACATATGAAATGTACGTACGAGATCTTGGGATCTCGTTCAGGCTTCTCTAATCTCGACCTCAGGTCTTCAAAGATTGTTGTAGCGTAGTCAAAGTTTTGACCAGCGATAACGGAGTAGGCCATCTGCAGTTGTGTTTTGCTGGCTTGATCCAGCGAACCACTCTTCCCGCTCATGCACTGAATTATGTGCGAGAAGATAAAGTTCAGTTGAGAGGGCATCTGAGCTTTGAGGATCTTGGTGAGCTTCTTGTTGGGAATAGAAGATCTCGGTTTGTTTTCCCAACAATAGCCCATTGCATCCAGAAATGATATCAGCTCATCATCAGTGGGGAGTACGTCGAACCCACTCTTTGGTTTGTCAGGGAATCTTAAAGATTTCCTGAGGCTAAGAGCGGTCATGCTCCCTGGCCCCAAGTCCGTGCTGAAAGAGATAGCAGGGACTCGTTCACCTTTCTTGTTGGTGAGGTCAGTTGCATCAGCAGTGAACCAGAACTGCTGGAGTAGAGTCTTGGAAGGCTTAGGATCCACAGTGATCGCGTAAGCTATACATGACTGTTTGAGAAATTCAGCAGCTTCCACCAGATGTTGGTATTTGTCAGCTTTGAAGTCGAGTCTTGCCAAATGATTACTTTTCGTAATCTCAGCTTCAGTGATGGTGAATTTAACTGTCTTGGAAGCGACAATCTCAGACTGTGTCATTTCTGCTATTGAAAGAAACATGATAGAAGAAATGTGTTAAGTCTAAATATTGTATCCAAGATTTAATAGGAAAGTCAAATGTATAAAAGTCAACATTGACCTTGTAATAGTTAGTTTTAGCATGTTTAGTTTCCTTAGCCTTAAGGCTTTGTATTTGTTGTATGGTATAAGTAGGTTTGTCTAGTAATCATGTAATAACGAATTAGAGACTAAAGCATTCATTGTAATATCTAGAGTTGGTTAAATTCAAGATCTACTTTCTCTCTCTAGACTTTCTCTCTCTAGTTCTTGAGTTTTATTGTCATATATTGTGCAATTAGCTTGATGTGATTGGGATTTATGATTAACAATTGGTATCAGAGCTGAACCAAACTTTTCAGAAAAGATTTTATCATGATTTGAATTGAAATTTGGTGTTTTTGGATCGAAATTTTGAAATTTTTCAAAAGTTTTTCAAGAAAACGAGTTTGTTACTGTTCATTCGAATTTTTGTGGAAAATAGTTTTTATTTGCAAGATAATGGTTTCTTTGGATGCGAATTGTGTTTTGGATTGATTCTTGTTTTGATTCCATATCAAAATTCATTCTAATTCGATGTCAATTTTTTATTTTTTGAGTGTTTCTTGAAAACGAGTTTGACCTCTGTTCTTGATCGAATTCCTTTGTTTTGTTGTTTTAATTGAAAATTGATTGTATTTGTATGTTTAGAACTGTTTTTCGATGATGTTGACAAATTTTTGATTGATTTAAGTTTGAATCTGTCAAAAACATGAAATGCGGGTCATTCATCTGAAATGCGGGTCATGAAATGATGATCCTATTATGAGTTGTTGATTTTCTTTTGGAAACGCATTTCTACAAATGCGGGTCACTCTGAACACGCATTTCTACAAGTGCGGGTCACTCTGAACACGCATTACTTCAAATGCGGGTCTGCCTTAACACTCATTACTACAAATGCGGGTCTGCTTTAACACGCATTTCTTGAAACCCTGTGACCCGAATTCCTTTGTGACCCGAATTCCTCAGACTGGAAATATTTTTTGGTCATCTTTGGAAATATTTTTTTTAACACTGCGAATTAACAAGTATTGTTCAAATTTCAATTTTCACGAAATATTTTTTTTATTTCAATTTGATCTAGTTTTTGATTTTCTGATATATAGTTTGGGAACGAACATTCTCATCAAGCTATTTCTAAGAGAGAGATGAGTTCACCAATTTTGCTTAGAGGAAGATACGAGAAGTGGAAAGCTGATTTTTTCAAATTTGTAGATACAAATGAGCTGAGTTGTTATATCAGATTGTCATTGACTGAAGGAGAGATGACACCTCATACTCCAACAGAAGATTGTACCGAGGGTCGAGAGAAAAGAAAGAATGCTGATTATATGGCTCAAACTTTTCTGTTGAATAGTATTCGTCATGAGATACATATCAGTTGACAGGAAAAGATTTGTACAAATCAACAGGAAAGGAGGTATGGGACTATCTTGAATGGACGATGATAGGGCCAACAGTTGTGTCAGATCTAAAAGGAAAGATTTCTGAGTTAGAAGCTAAAATTAAGCAGACAGTCTCTGTTGAGAGCAATGAGCAGAAAGTTAAGAAATTGGAATCTGAAAACACTAAGTTTAAAAAGAATTTATCTGTTTTGGAAAAACAGCTTTCTGATAATAAAGCTGATTTTGAAAATGAAAAGAAAAATTTTTCAAAGAAGTTTTCAGATTTTTCAAAGAAATGTTTTGAGGAAAAGCAGTCAATGGAGCTTAAATGCCTTAAGCTTTCTCAACAAATATCAGATTTTGAGAAAGTACTGATATTGGAAAGAGAGAAATTTGCTCAGGAAAAGAAGGCCATAGAACAGAAAAATGTGGGATTCTTTAAAGAATTATCTGGCCAGCGAAATGAATCAGAAAAAGGGTTTGAAGAAGAAAGGTTAATTTTTGAGAATGAAATCAAGAAACTGACTTCAAAATTGTCTGAACTGTCTGCAGATGCGCTGAATGAACAAAGAACGAAGTCTGAATTCAAGACAAAGATTGACCAACTTGTGAAAGAAAGAGATGACTTCGCCTCAAAGATCAAAGTGCTTGAAAAATCTGTTTCAAGTTCAAATCAGAAATTCATCTCTTCACAAAGGTCAGTCAAATCCTTTAATCAGATTCATCACACTAACCTTTTCTATGATGAATTTTTAGATGTTTCAGATACTTATCCAAGAAAAAGTTTCAAGAAAGAGAAACTGGTTTGGCAAAAGAAACCAGTCAAAGATGATAAGGAAAATGAGCTGAAAGAGAAGAAATCATGTGTACATGTACACAAAGCAATGAAGAACAAACCACTTAACGGTAAGAAATTTTATTGTTCTATTTGCTGTACACATGATCATTTTCATAAATCATCTGATCATTTCTGGTATGGTTCTTACTCCATATCCCCCATACGCACTGTAACTAACATTTCTAGACCCAAATACCAGTGGGTAACAAAATCGAAACCTGAATTTGTGTTGCAGGCACCTCACTCCAAGGGGGAGTAAGAAACAAAATGGCTCTTGAGTAAATCAGCTCAAGACCCGGACCTCCATGTCAAAATGGCTTCTAAGCACAACAGCTTAGGACCCGTACCTCAACGATCAAAAAGACCTTACTCATGTATGCTTCTTGGCTCTACGATCTTGTGATCTTGGCTCATCAATTGGTATCAGAGCCTCCAAGATCTTGAGAGGATTGAGATTTAGTGTAATTACTACTGTTTTGTGTGATTAATTCGGAAAACTTGATCGAATTTTTTTGTTTTTCAAGAATATTCTCGTTTTCTGGATTTTCATTAATTTCACTCTGTTTTGTGATTGAATTGATTCGAAATTGATGTTTTTAGATGCGTTTTATATAGTCGATCTAGTTTGTTTCTTGTTGATTTGCATAAAAACGTGATTTGGTGCTTCAATTTTAAGTTTGAATATATTCTGAAAAGTTCGAGTTCTGTTGTCTGTTCTATTTTGATTTTGAAGATTCAGTGTGTTTTGATCGATATTGTCATATGAATTATATTAGAAACTTGTTTTCGTTCAATTCTGTGCAATCTGTTTGGATTTAATTCATTGTTATAATTGAATTAGAAGATTTATAGTTTAGTGTTGAAATGCGGGTCACTCATCTGAAATGCGGGTCACTCATCTGAAACGCGGGTCATTCATTTTTATGTGCATGTTTGTTATAGATTGTGAAGTATGCGTGTGTTTAATGAAGAATGCGGGTTATTCATTTTCATATTTTTAGAATGCGTTTTCATCATTTCTTCATTGTAAAACTAACGTTTGAGTGTTAGTTTTTTTTTTCTTAGGGTGTAGATTCTTTGGACACGCGTTTCTACAATTGCGTATCATCCTTAACACGCGTTTCTACAATTGCGTGTCAGCCTTAACACGCGTTTCTATAATTGCGTGTCAGCCTTAACACGCGTTTCTATAATTGCGGATCATTCTGGACGCGCATTTCTCTTGGACGCGCATTCTTGAACACGCATATCTCTAAGGAAAGCTTTGAGTATCTTTCTGGACACGCATTTCTTAGTAGTGCGTTTCATCTACGACCCGATTTTCTCTCAACACGAATTTCTTAGGAGTGCGGGTCATCTTCATTTGGTCAATTTTTCTGAATTCCTGATTTCATCAATTATGTCTCTACATGCTCAACTTTATAAGAACGATCTCATGATTTCGTTAGGATCTGAAACACGTCCACCTATTCTGATTAATGAGAACGAATTTGAACAATGGCAGGACCGGTTTGTTAATTTCATCGAAAGGTAATCAAATGGTGAAAATATGATGAAAGCCTTGACTGAAGGTCCAATGGTCAAGCCAAGGAAAGTGATACCAGCTGTTGGAAACACTCCTGCCACTGATACAGAAAAATCCCTGATAGAATATGATGCTGATGAACTTCTGAGATACCAAGCTGACAATCAGGCCAAGTCTATTTTGATTCTTGCTCTACCAAATTCCATTTACAACAGAATCGATTGTTTCAAACACAATCCTATGCTAATGTGGACACAACTGGAGAAAATCATGCTTGGTACTGCTATGTCAACACAGCTTCGTCAGACAAGATATATGAATAACTTTGAAGAGTTTAAAGCAAAAGATGGGGAAAGTCTGAAAAGTGTCTTCGACAGATTTTGGACTGTTATTAATGATCTGTATAAGATCAAGGTGATAAAGAATGAGTTGGAGACCAATCTGAAGTTCCCTAATGCACTCAAACCAGAATGGGAAAAATCATGTCATCGCATGAGGAATGATCCCAGAATTTCTAAATTGCCCATTCAAGAAATGTTTGAAATTCTGATGTCTGATGAAGCAATGGTTCTGAAAAACAAAGCTAAGCTGGATAAGCAGACGCCAAAGACTGTGGATCCAATCGCTCTTTTATCTAGCCAAATGGCTGAGCAAGCCTTAACTGAGTCTGCTTATGATGGATCAACAGATGATGATGGCGAAGCATTAGAAAAAGCCATGATTCTTCTGAGTCGGCATTTCTGAGTCGGCATTTTCAAAAGAAATATCAGAAACGGACAGGATCAAACAATCTTCTTTTTTCTTCTGAATCAAAGAAGATAGAACCCAGTTCTACATCAAAGCCTTTCTTTCCCAAGTATGAGTCTGGTACAGCAGCTGAACCAAATAAAGAAGAGAAAAAGGTTGTGACTTGCTACAACTGTGGCAAACCCGGGCATATTTCAAAGGATTGCAGAACGAAGATTGTGAAAGATGTGGATTTCTATATAAGAAGAAATTAGCATTGGCTGAAAAGAAAGCAAGCGGAACAATTTTGTTGGCTGAGGAAGAATATTGGTTGGATCACTCAGATAACGAAGCTGAAAATGTTGAGACTGCTGCGATGTGCTTCATTGGAGACGACAACAGTGATGATGAGGATGAGGACACATCAACTGATGAATCTGAGGTACCATCTGATTTTGATTTTAATTTCATTTCTTCGCAATTGAATGTCATCACAAATGCTTTACATGACTTTCGTTCAAAGCTTTTATCCGAAAAATGCGAAAATCAATAAAAGTCTGTTCAAATTGAAAAATTGAATATTTCTCTGAGTGATGAAAAAGCAAATTTAAAATTTACAAAAGAGAAATTTCAAGAAAGAATAGAAGATTTAGAAATTGAAAAACAGATTTCTCATGATTCTTTGACTGAATTGTCTAGTTTAAATCAAGAGTTTTCGGATAAAATTTTTGAATTAGAAGGAAAGTTATATAAACAAAATCAAACTGAACAAACAATTCATATGCATAAACCAAGAAGCTATGAGTCGATAAAAGAAAATTGGGGTCTTGGATTTAAAAATCCTCAGTTTTTAAAGAAAGCTAAAATTGAGATTCCCAATTTTTATGATTACGACTGTCTTGGTCTTTCACGCTATGGTTCTCAATACAAACCTTTTTGGACAAGTGCTAAAGAGACTACAGTTGAGGAAGATAAAAAAATGGATGAACAACAAGAGAATGGAAGTCTCTTTTGTTTATACTCAAGAAAATGCAAAATATTTTCTAGAAAAGTTAAAAAAGAGAAGACAAAAGTTAAACATTGGTTCTTTACCTAAATCTTATAAGTCGAATGATTTCTTTGATTTAAATGCATCTAATCCTAATAAGGATAATATATCTCCAGTACCTTACGATACTAAGAGATATATACCTCCATTAGTATTAGAATGCAAAATATTAGATCTGGAAGAACAAATGGAAGAACAAAAGATTTTGAGCAAAATTGAAAACGATGTCATTTTTTCTTTTATGACATCTCATTTTAAAGAAAATAATTCTGGTCTTCTCAATTCTTCCATCAACTTGTGTTCATCTGATGCTTCTAGCTCTAAGGTTTATACAAATGAATTATCTGATCAGTTTGGTTTTATCGATAAAACTTCTTCTTCTAAATCAAATATTTTATCTAAAATTGTTGATGACACTTTTACGCTAAATGATCATTTTTATAAAACAAAGCGTAAAAGAAGAAGGTCAAAGAAGAAAAAGAAGAAAGAGTTTGATATTTCTGAAAATTCTAATTTTTCTGATTCATCTATTACAGATAGGCCTTTGAAGAAGTCTATGAAGTCTGTTTGGCAAAAGAAACAGAGATCTGAAGAATTTGTTTATGTAGAGAATAAATGTGTAGATTCTCTTTGTAAACAAGACTCATTTGCCATTTGTAATAAAACTACAAAATATTCTGTTGAGCAAATGGTTCAAATTTCAAAGAATATCTCATATTGTCTCTCTAGTTTTGATTCTGATGATTGTGTTTCTTCTTTAATATGTGATGATGTTCATGCTTTATTTGATCAATCTCAGATGTTTTGGAAAAATAAATTTTTGAAAAAGAAAAAGGAAAGGACGAACAAGAAGGGACCCATATTTATATGGGTACCTAAATCTCAGTAATTGTTGATGGTGCAGCTAAATCAATTATGGTATCTGGATTCGGGGTGTTCCAAACACATGACTGGCAACAAATCTCTACTTTCAAATTTTAAAGAAAAATGTTGCGGTCGTGTCAAATTTGGAAACTGCGAGACGGCTCCCATTATTGGTTATGGTGATCTTATTCAGGGTAACATAACTGTCAAAAGAGCAAGCTATGTCGAAGGTTTAAGTCACAATCTCTTCAGCATCGGAAAGTTCTGCGACAAAGATCTTGAAGTCAGTTTCAAGTCAAAAAGGGTTGCTGTAAAGAATAGTAGCGACATGGATTTACTTGTTGGAAAGAGACGATCAAATCTATATACAATTAATCTTTCCCAAGTAAAGGTTCCATCAGATGTTTGTCTTTTATCAAAAGCTTCTATTCATGAAAGTTGGGTGTGGCACCGTCGACTAGCTCATCTCAATTTCAAATATATGGATCGCTTGGTCAAGAATGATTCAGTGAGAGGTCTTCCAACCCTCCGTTTTCAGAAAGACCATCTCTGTCAGGACTGCGAGAAAGGAAAGATGAAGAAAGCATCTCATAAACCAAAGGCTGAACATTGCACTGCGGACATTCTAGATATAATTCATGATGATTTGTGCGGACCAATGAAGACAAAGAGTATTGGGAATAAGAAATATGTTTTGGTTGTTGTTGATGACTACTCCAGATACACATGGGTGAAATTTCTCAAATCTAAAGATGAGACACCTGAAATTCTCATCAACCTCATCAAAACAATTCAGACAAATAAGCAAAAGCAAGTCAAAGTGGTGAGATCAAATAATGGCACAGAATTCAAGAATTCAACTCTTCAAGCATTCTATGATAATCAAGGTATACAACAACAGTTTTCTGCTGCAAGAACACCGCAACAGAATGGTGTTGTTGAAAGAAGAAACAGAACGCTTGTAGAAGCTGCTAGATCTATGCTTGCTTATTCAGTTCTTCCTTTGTCTCACTGGGCCGAAGCCATTTCAACTGCTTGTTATACTCAAAACAGATCGATTCTACACCGCCGGTTCAACAAGACTCCATATGAATTGATGAATGGTATCAAACCCAACATCAAATATTTCAAGTCTTTCGGGTGTAAATGCTATGTTTTGAATGATAGAGATAATCTGAACAAATTTAGTCCAAAGGCAGATGAAGGCATATTTCTGGGCTATTCTTCTAACTCTGCTGCTTACAGAGTCTTTCTTCTCTCGGCAAGAAAAGTGATAGAATAGTAAATGTCAAATTTGATGATGCTGCCAATTTGGTTTCTGGACAACACAGTTCAGAACCCGCTATTACTGGAAATTCAGCTTCTGAACAAATTAGTACAAAACCTGCACTTCAGTCGACAAATCAGGATCCTTCTAATTCTCTGTCTAATTTTTCTGATCTTGATTTTCTGTTTGAAAATTTTTATGATGATGTTCCTAAACCAAACATTGATAATGTGTCAAATGTTTTGAATCAGGAATCTGTGAGTGCATCAAATCCTAATTCCGCTGCATCAATCTCTGAACCTGATGCTTCTTCAGAATCTCCTGAAATTCAAGATATACCTGCTGAACATCATCCGGATCAAATCATTAATGAACCAGAAAGTTCTAAAACTATTCATAAGGAATCTGTAGAAGATGAAGTTGTTCCAGAAGAGAATGTTCAACAAGAAGTACAAACTACATCTGGTCAACAAGAGCCTGAATCTGATGTCATGGAAATACCTCCTCCTCCAGTTGAAACTATATCTGTGTCATCTTCTGACATTATCCCCTCTGAAGATCCTCCTCAACAAATAGAAGTGGTTCAAGAAGTTATTGCTCCTCTCCCTCATACAACAAAATGGACAAGATCTCATCCAATCCATCAAATAATTGGGGATCCTCAAGCTAGTGTTTCTACACGCTCCAAGTCGGCTTCTTCCAACGAATGTTTGTACACTTGTTTTTTAAGCTAGATTGAACCTAACAAAGTATCTGAAGCGTTGGAAGACCCGGACTGGATTTTAGCAATGCAAGAGGAACTCAATCAGTTTGACGCGCTCAAAGAATGGAGACTTGTACCACGACCAAAGGGTAAAAGCATAATTGGTACAAAGTGGATATTCAAGAATAAAAAGGACAAAGATGGTATCGTCGTGCGGAACAAAGCAAGGTTAGTAGCCAAAGGATATCGACAAGAAGAAGGTATTGACTATGATGAAACCTTTGCACCTGTCGCCAGATTGGAAGCTATCAGAATGTTTTTAGCCTTCGTTGCTTATCGCAATTTCACAGTATATCAAATGGACGTCAAGACAGCATTTCTCAATGGCAAATTGAAAGAAAAAGTATATGTATCTCAGCCAGAGGTATTTGTTGACAAAGATCGCCCTGATTACGTTTATTTTCTCGATAAAGCTTTGTATGGTCTGAAACAAGCTCCAAGGGATGGTATGACGAGTTGTCAGCTTTCTTGGTCAAATCCGGCTTCACCAAGGGCTCGATAGATACTACTCTATTCATTTATAGAACTAATCTTGATATTTGCTTAGTAGATATACGTAGATGATATTATTTTCGGTGCGACTAACAAATATCTGTGTAATTGGTTTTCTGATTTAATGACCTCTAGATTTCAGATGAGCATGATGGGAGAAATCAATTTCTTCCTCGGCTTACAAGTGAAGCAGCTTTCAGATGGAATTTTCATCAATCAGTCAAGGTACGTATTTGACATTTTGAAGAAATTCAAAATGGACAAGTCTACTTCTATTGGCACGCCTATGGCTCACGGTGCTAAACTCGGACTGGATCCAGATGGAAAAGTTGTGGATCAAAAGACATACAGAGGGATGATCGGATCACTGATGTATCTTACTGCAAGCCGCCCGGACATAATGTTTTCAACGTGCCTGTGTGCTCGCTTTCAAGCTAAACCAAAAGAATCTCATCTTTTAGCAGTCAAACGCATTTTTAGATATATCAAAGGAACTCCTTATTTAGGATTATGGTATCCTAAAAGTTCTGACTATAGTTTAATTGCTTATTCTGATGCAGATTATGGTGGTAATCAATTGGACAGAAAAAGTACCTCTGGTCATCTTCAGTTTTTGGGTGACAGACTGATAAGTTGGGCATCGAAAAAGCAAAACTGCGTTTCCATATCAACAGCCGAAGCTGAATACGTTGTTGCAGCTAGGTGTTGTGCTCAAGTGCTTTGGATGAAAACGCAACTTCGCGATTATGGAATGCTATACAAGACTGTACCAATTTATTGTGACAGCAAGTCCGCAATTGCGATATCAGTAAATCCTGTCCAGCACACCAAGACCAAGCACATAGACATGCGATATCATTTTATAAAGAATCACGTGGAAGAAGGTACTATTGAATTATATTTTTTACCAACTGAATATCAACTTGCTGATATATTTACAAAAGCTTTAGATGAAAAACGATTTAATTTTCTGCTTTCAAAACTTGGCATGTTGAATTTAAAAGTTTAAAACTTTACAAATTTTATTCTATAAAGTTTAATATTTCAGATGTTCTTTCAGTTGAATAAAATGTGTGTCTAGGGTCTTTGACAAGTTGCCTTGTTTATATTTAAAGTTTCATATGTTCAATGTTCAAATCTTTCAAACATCGAAAAGTCAGCAACATGTTTGACGCTTTAGATACTGCTTTAAAGATATGTGAGTCGGAATATTTATGGTTTACTTTGCTTGAACAACCTAAGTGATCAAAATTGTTGATTGTAATGAAAATATGGGCTAAGCTATTCGATATAGATCTGAGTTATTGAGATGATTTTATTTTTAAGCTTTTAAAATACAGAAATCCTTGAGTTTAAAAGTTTGTACCTGTGACCTTTCTGGTTTGGGAAAGTAAGTTCCGTGGGATGCTCGTCATCTGGTCCCCTAAGGTCATTTGATTTGGGAGTGATCGAACAGAAATCCTGCAATAGAACCAGAACGAAAGTCATGTTCTACTGGTATGAATGGGTTTAGGATATGTCGATGTAGCCTTTCTGATCTGGGAGAGTAAGTTCCAAGGGGTGCTTGACACCTAGTCCCCTAAGGCCAACTGGTCTGGGAGCCGTTGACCCAAATCCTGCAATAGGGTCAGATAGAAAGTTACGTTTACGGCATGTTCTTTACTTAATAAACTTCTTGATTAAAAAGATGCCAAAGTGCATAAGCTTAAAAGATGCCAAAGAGCACACTCTTGTTAAGATGCCAATGTGCACACAGCTAAAAGATGCCAATGAGCACACATCTCTTGATACTTGGTGATATATTTTGAGCTGCAATAAACCTATAAATTTGTGAAAGTCTTAATTCTTGATGACTTAGTGTTTGTACATGCAAAGTTCTTCATTTTATGTTTAGAATTGCATTTTTTCTTGACGCTAATCAAAGATCGCATGATAGCACACTGAATAGATACCTGCAAGTGTTTAACTCTGAACATGTCTTAACTTGATATGCAATGAAACATGATTTTGTATCCAACAACTCCCGTTTGATTTCAACTGATTGATAAATCTGGAATATTCTTCTGAGTAGACTTTAATTTGTTTAGTGTTTAAAAGTTTATATATTCAGTTGTTACAAAATTTATATTCAATATGATCATCTTTAATATTGATGTCTTTATGTTTGCTATCTGTGTTTTTGTTATTTTGTCTGTGCATATTTCAAGGGGGAGTGCATATTTGGTTTCTATTTCTGATAATATTCTGTTTTTGAGGGGGAGTGAATGTTGCTGATTAATTACTTCGTGTGCTGATCAGAAATTCATAAGGTAAGTATTTCTGAATTTACTATGCAAATGCTAAACTAATTTGATAAATTTTGTGCATTTGTGTAGGGGGAGTAATGGGGGCTTATCAGGTATTTTTTTTAATAGTTAATATTTTTTTTTTGTTAGAATATATAGGTGTAATAGTGTATGTTCATTTTCTTTATTCATTTTGAACGTGTCTTCACTATTTCCCTTCCCTCCATCTTCTCTGCGTATTCTTCTTCTTTTCAGATTGTGCTTTTGGAAAGATCAGGTGAGTTTTTTGTTTTTCATTATATGTTTATAGATTGATTAGTCTTTCATTACTTAGTTTTGATTTTTTTTCTTCTAGGTTTCGTATTGTGAGCTTTAACTGACTTGCGTTTTTTTTTTCCTCTATTCATAGTTTTTCTAAAACCCAGATTCGAGTTCAAATATATCGGTTTGCTTATTGGGTTTAGTTTAGACCTTATAATCGACTATCAGGTATGTTTTCTTTTACTTTAATTTCGTGTTTCGTGCTTTTATTTTTAGTTTTTATGGAATCGGGTTCGAACAACCGATTTTCTAGGGTTTTATTTTAAATCAAGTGAAGAATGCGTTTCACCTATGACACGCATTTGTCAAGAATGCGTTTCACCTGTGACACGCATTCGTCAAGAATGCGTTTCACTTGTGACCCGCATTGTAAGAAATGCGTATCAGTCGTGACCCGCATAGTATATTTTGTTTTTAACCCGGAACCCGCATTCCTCTAGTATTCGTTGTGTTTTTATTTTTTGTTTGTTTGTTTTGTTTGTTTCAAGTATGCAATATGTTTCATTAAGGACACGTATTTCTTTCTATGTGTTTCCTTTAGGATATGCATTACTCAGAAATGCGTTTCCTTCTTCACCCGCAATCCTTGTAATGCGGTTCATGAAGGACCCGCATTCCTCGTAATGCGTTCCTTTCTTCACACGCATTTCTCAAATGCGTTTCCTGAAGGACCCGCATTTCTTCCTTAGTGTCTCCTTAAGGACCCGCATTCCATACTTAGTATTTTTTTTTTGTTTTGTTAATCTTTGAAATGTCTTTTGTTTCAGGATATCATGACTTCTCAAACAAATACTGATCCAATGATTCAAGATGAGAATGTCATTCTTCAGGATCCGACAGATCAAGCATCTCACGATACTCCAATGCCGTCTGTTCCATCTGTTGGGGCTGATCTGTCTATATCAAGGCGAAATCCAAATGATGTATTCCCGAATGTCATGTACATGCCTTATAAGCATAACAACTATTTTGTTGATTTTGATCGCATCAAGATTCATCCTGTCATACGAACTATTCTTCGTGGACATCCGCTGTATCAAGCTCTTTGTTTAGTTGCAGATGTTCCAGAAGTCTACGTACAACAAGTAAGGAATACCATCACTAAGAATGAACGGGCACGTCCTCATCGATTTGATCTTCAAATTGATCAATTTGATTCATATCTGTCTTACAAGCCGTTAAGATTGATTCTTGAGCTTCTTGAGCCTGATTCTAGACCTGGAAGGACAACATATGATCAGTTTCCATCTGAAGAAGAAGTGTATGAAGGCATCAAACGCCTAGGATATGTTGGTCAACTGAACAGGGTTGTAGACTTTGACAAGTCTAATCTTCCTCCTGTCTGGTATTCTTTATTTTCAGTCATCAACAGATGCTTAACATCCAAACATACCGGCACGGATAGTTCTAGTCTTCACTATCTTCGACTGTTCCATGCAGTAGTCTATGACTTGCATGTCGACTATACGATTATTTTCTGGAACGAGTTGTCTGAAATAGTGCAAGACAAGTTAACCAACAAGCGTCGGAAGTTCATTCCTTTTATCAGATTTCTAAAGATGATTATTAGAAGCATGTTTCGAAGCAATTCGGCAATTCCTCGAAGATTATCTTGGCCGCAAATTCAGGATACTGAGATGCTTTTTCTTAAGAAACAAAAGAAGTCTTTCACTTTTTCAATGACCATTCCTTATGGCTTAATTGCCAATTATGCTGACATGTCTGATCCCAGTGTCATTGAGTATTGTTTAGAAAATGACTTTGAAGAGGCTGAACAGGAAGTACCTTCTCATGGCACTCCAACTGCTACTACTCATGACGAGCAAATTGAAGCTTCTACTCAGGAAATAGTTACTACTGTTGTAACTACCATGGTGACAGATGTTGATCCTTCTACAATTCTACAAGATGTTGCTACACTTCACATAGAATCTGTCATTGCTGATATTGAATCTGAAGATAATGCTGATAATAGAGGAAATGTTTCTATTGATGAAACAATTGTTGCGAATGATGATGTGACAAATCTTGAGGTTGCTGATGATGATATGATTGATGTTGATCATGCTGATAATGATGCAACAAATGATGATTTTTCTGATAATGGTGATAATACAACCAGTGATTCAGATGCTGCTGATGATGATGATGATCAATTGCGCTTGAAAGTTTATGACAGGAAGTCCAAGACACCAGAAATGCTTGTTTCAACAGAAGTTCTATCTGATGATGATTTTGTTCCAGTTAATCCATTAATTGCACATATTCAAGTTGATGAATTGGATACAGCTTTTGATCAAGCCCCTGAATTGGTTCAAAGTCAAGCTCCAGCAACTACAATTGCAGATATTCATTCTACATCAACAGCTGTAGAGCTTACATCTGATCAAGCTCGGGTTTCCACTGATAAATTCTCAACTCTGAATAATGTAATTCGGCAATTATCGGAGAAAATGGATGCTGAAAAGGAAGCACAGATTCTGAAGTTAAAAGCTCTTTTGAAAGGGAAGATGCTTGAGATTGATACTTCAGTGATTCCTACAGAGATTCCATTCAGACGCCCATCTGGGGTTGTTCTACGAGAGCAGTCTTCTGTTGTTCAATCTTCTGCTCCAGCAATCATGTCAATCCCTCTACCACCGTTGTTTACACACTCAATTGGGATATCTTCATCTTCTAATATACCTGTGTCTTCTTCTACAACTCCAGATCTTCCTATTTCAGAGTTGAAAGATTTGCTCTATGCTCGTCTTATTTCTCTTTCGCCACCAGAACATCAGGATTAAGATCTCATTTCTCTGCTTCGAAACTTTCAACCTACGCCTCCTCCAGTATCTTCATCTGAATCTGACAGGGTCTATGTTTCATCTACTGAATTTCAGGAATTCAAATCAGAAGTTAGATCCAGTCTATCTGATCTTCGTTCTTTCATGACACAGGCTTTTTCAGATCTATCTAACAAGATTGATCATCTAGATCAATCATGCAGGACTGAGGCTGGTACGTCTCTTAAACGCCGACATGACCAAGATGATCCCGATCATCAAGGCCATGAGGGGGAGATGGCAAAGAGACAAAGAACAGAAGGTTATTCTGAAGCACAAGAAGTTGGTCAAGAAGGAGTGGTTGGAGATAGAGAAAAGAATGTTGATACTATTCAAGATTGAAGTATTCAAGACTTAATAGATGTCATGATTGACAATGTTGATGTATCTGTCTTGCATAATGAATTTAATTAGTCTGAAGCAAATTTTAACAATTTGCAAATTGTAGTTTATGTGGATCCAGATGTCTCAGGTAGAGCTAATGAAGTTGAAGAATCAGAAGCAGCAAATGATATGAGATCTTTCTTCGCAAACTTCATTGAGATAAATTCAGATGATGATGAAGAAGTGAGATTTGAGAAAGTTGCTCAAGTTGAAGAAGAAGATTGTGACAATATCATTATCTTATCTGATACAGAGGATGATAATGTTTTCATGGATGCAACAGATACAAAAGAGGCTGAATTGTTATATGCTGATCTTCCAAGTCAAGGTGAGATTCCAGAAGTTGATCAACCTTTGTCTACTCCTGTAACTACTTCTTCTCCGACAACCAAAATTCCATCAAGTGCATTTGAAGTTGGTGAGTCGTCTAGAGCTCAAGCATTTATTCCGTCTTCCGAAACGATAATTCCTCCATATCTTCTAGAATAAGGAGAAGCTTTATCTAGGCAACAAAGACAGAGAAATCTACAGCAAAGATATATGGCTTCTAGACTCAGAACTGCATTTCTTGAAGATATCCAAAGCAATATCTTTGTTTCTAGTAGAAGGACACTCAATATATATGCCATTCTTGGTGTAGAGAAAGAATCAGAAGCTTATCAGCATGATAACTTAACTTTCATCAAGTGCCAGCGCAAAAGGAATAACTCTATTGCTTCTCCTCATTTAATTGTTCGAGTTATCAACTTCACAATTAATAAGTTCATGAACATATGGTATCCAGACCTTAAAGTGGAAAGAAGAGACTGCAATCAGTACAACTTTTCAGAAGCTGATTTCGTTGATCTTTCAATTGATGATGTTGAATTCTTATATGATCATTTCAGGAATCTTTATCACCGGACTCAGGATATTTCTCAAACTCTTTTTGTCATTAAACGGTTCATTCGACGGAAGATCCGTTTTTCCGTGTGTTTGACTTCCAGATGGCAGTCGAAAGTTTTCAGCCTGTGGTTAATCTTGAAAGGCCCAACAGAAGTTTGCAGAATCTAGAGTCATATCCATTATTCACCATTATTGAAGATCCATTCGGAGTAGTTTACAAGAATAACTCAAGTGAAAAATGTTTTCTACGATTTGATGAAGTTGGATATTACTCTGATGGAACTCTAAAGGTGATCAAACTTCAATTGGAGCATCGTTTGCAAGAGGCTAGAAGAAAGTTTTTGGAATCAAGAAGAGAATTATATATTCTTGAAAATGATGAAATTCATCTGATCCGTATATCTCTGAACACTATTCAAGATAAACTGAATCTCCGTTCAACTCTTCGACGTTTGGAAGTGTTAGTTGGGCTGAACAGATTACGTCAACGAGAAGAACGCCAATGATCTTTCAAGTCGTCTAGATGGTCAATTTTGTTTTTTTGAAGATTTTTTTTAAGACCTCGGCGCCAATGATTACTAAGGGGGAGATTGTTAGATCAGATTTTATAGTAATCATTGTATTTATTTTACTGCTTTATTAGTGTTATCTGTTTTGTTAATGCCTTGGGGTATTTAAGTCCCCTTGGCTTGTTAGCTGGATAACGAACGTACTTGGTTTAATCTGAATATACTGTTGATTTCAAGAGTTCACTTTCTCTCTCTAGTTCTTGAGTTTTATTGTCATATATTGTGCAATTAGCTTGATGTGATTGGGATTTATGATTAACAAAATGATTATGATTAAAAATAATATGATTACCAGTTTCCATAGAAGAAGGGAAACTGGAAAAATATCAAGTTATTTTTAGGAATAGAAAAATAGTGTTCTGGGTAGAAAGAATGAATAACACTTTAAAAGCCAAAAGGTTTATATTTAAAAAAACATAAAATTAGAAAGAATGATCTTTAGTTTTAAAAAAAACGTTTTATAAAATCCATGAAGAACAAGAACGAGTAGGATTTTAAAAAGAATAGAAAGCATACGAACAATGCACATAAACATGAAATAAACCTGTTTATTTTGAAGAAGAAGAGTTGCAGATTCAATATTCTGGGTTTATTTGCTTGAGTGTTCTTGAGAGAGAGAGAGTATTTCTTGCTTTGTAAGATTAGAAAGCGTAAGAATGATAATAATGGAAAAACATTCTTTTTATACGTGAGAGAGAGGAGAGAGAGTGTGAGAGAAGCAGGAAAACAAATGTTCATCATGACATGGACACGTTCCACGATGTTGATTGGATAGAAGAGCAACGGACGAACGTGTCAGAAAAGGCATGTCATGGATTGTCGGTTCAAATGACGTCATAGAAGAGAGAGAGACTATTCATTTATTCGTTTTGAAAGTATCCCTGATTGTAAAGATAGGGATAGATTTTCCTTTTAAAGGATCACTGACTAGAAATATCAGTGATTAATGTATTTTTCAAAAAACTTTTAATCATTTGAAGAAAGTTCAGTGATTAAAGTTTATATTTAAGAAAAACATCTTAACTGAGTTAAGATTCAGTTGAGGGAAAGGAGAGAACATACCTGAGAGTCAGAATGTTTATCAGAGAATGATGAAAGGAGAGAACATACCTGATCTCTATGTGTTTCGTCTTTGAATGTAGCACTAGATTATTTGCTATAGCGATAGCACTAGTACTGTCGCAATAGATAGGAATATTTGACAGCTGAAGGTCATAATCTAATAGTTGATTTCTCATCCACAAGATTTGAGAACAACATCTTCCAGCGGCTACGTATTCAGCTTCAGCTTTGGAAGTGGACACATAATTTTGCTTCTTGCTTGTCCAGCTTACCAGCTTTCCTCCCAAGAGTTGACATCCACCAGTGGTACTCTTTCTGTCGAGTTTACAGCCTGCAAAATCACTATCAGAATAACCAGTTAGATCGAACCCTGAGTCTTTGGGATACCAAAGACCGAGGTTAGGATTTCCTTTCAGATATCTGAAAATTCGCTTTACAGCGATCAGATGGGATTCCTTGGGTTTAGATTGATAGTGTGCACATAAACAAGTAGAGTACATAATGTCAGGTCGGCTCGTTGTAAGATACAGCAGGGAGCCTATCATTCCTCTATAGGCAGTAACATTAACAGGTTTTCCAGAAGGATCTTTGTTAAGTGTCAGGGGTGGTGCCATAGGAGTTTTCATCGCTGAAGTTTGTGTGAGATCAAACTTCTTCAGCATAACTTTAACATACTTACCTTGGCAGATAAAAGTACCTTTGTCAGATTGTTTAATCTGAAGACCAAGAAAATATGTCAGCTCACCCATCATACTCATTTTATATTCTTTCTTCATTCTTTCAGCGAAGCGAGTACACAGAGATGGGTTAGTAGAACCAAATATTATGTCATCAACATATATTTGTACAAGAATTATATGACCTTTTATCTTTCTGAAAAATAACGTATTATCAATTTTGCCACGTTCAAAATTTTCAGAGATAAGAAAAGATGAGAGAGTGTCTTACCAAGCACGAGGGGCTTGTTTTAGACCATAGAGAGCCTTATCCAATTTATAAACATAATTTGGATACTTAGGGTCATAAAACCCTGGTGGTTGTTCTACATAGACTTCTTCATTCAGCTTTCCATTTAGGAACACTGATTTTACATCCATTTGATAAACGATGAAGTCTTTATAGACTGCATAAGCTAAGAATAGTCGAATTGCTTCGAGCCTGGCCACAGGGGCAAAGGTTTCATCATAGTCTATGCCTTCCTCTTGTCTGTATCCCTGAGCAACAAGTCGAGCCTTGTTGCGGGTTACAGTTCCATGTTCATCTAACTTGTTTCTAAACACCCATTTGGTGCCTATTACAGTTTTATCAGATGGTCTAGGAACGAGATTCCAAACTTTGTTTCGAGAAAATTCAGTCATCTCTTCTTGCATAGCGCTGACCCAGTTTGGATCTCTGAGGGCATCATCAGTCTTCTTTGGTTCTATTAAAGAGAGAAAATTTACAAGAGACAGATATTACCTGAGCTTCATCGTGTCTGAATACTTGCTTCGAGATCATCAAGAATTTGATCTATTGGGTGATCTTTGGTCCATCGCTGAGCAGGAGCATGATTGCTTAACTCAGAGGTTGGATCAACAATTGGAATGTTTACTGATGAGGACGTTTGAGGTTCATCAGCGATTAACTGTTGAGTAGATTCACTAGAGAGGTTTTCAGACGAAGGCAGATTTGATGGTAGTAGTGTGTTTAGAGGTTCTGCTGAGACCCATGAGGTGGATTCAGCAGTAGGATGTATAATTTTCGGATCATCATCAGCGGTTGGAGGATCAGAATGCTGATGGTTTGAGAAGAAAGGTTCTGCTTCTCTGTAGTGAGAAAGCATCCAAGCATTTAACTCTTCATTGTCAGCGATTGGTTTAGAGTTCGCTGAGCGAGTTTCATCAAAAGTGACGTGAATTGCTTCTTCTACGGTTTGTCTTCTCTTGTTGAAAACTCTGTAGGCTTTGGAGATGGAGGAGTATCCTAGAAATATTCCATCATCGGCTTTTGGGTCGAACTTTCCAAGTTGATCTCTGTTGTTTAAGATAAAGCACTGACAACCAAAGATATGAAAAAAACTGATAGAAGGCTTCCTTCCAAGAAAAAGTTCATAACCTGTCTTACCAAATCGCTTTATTATCAGCGATCTGTTTTGAGTAAAACATGCAGTGTTTACAGCTTCTTCCCAAAATTGAGTAGGGAGGTGAGAATCACTGAGTATTGATCTAGCAGTTTCTATGATCGTTCTGTTTCTTCTTTCACCGACTCCGTTTTGTTGAGGTGTTCTTACTGAATAGAAGTTGTGAGAGATTCCCTTGTTCTCAAAGAAATTGTTCAGGGAACTATTTTTGAATTCAGTTCCATGATCACTTCTTATTGAACGAACAGTAAGATTGTTCAGCACTTCCATCTTTTTCACAAAAGATATTAGTTCTTCTGGAGTATCACTCTTACAGCGAAGAAAGATAACCCAGGTGTAGCGAGAATATTCATCTACAATGACAAGCGTATATTTCTTTCCAGCTATTGATTGGATGTTGACAGAGCCAAATAGATCCATATGCAAGAGCTGAAGAGGACTTGTCACTGAGGAAATTTGTTTTGACTTGAAACTAGCTTTTGTTTGTTTTCCTTTTTCACATGCTGAGCAAAAAGATTCTTTAGCATATGAGTGCTGAGGAAGACCAGAAACCAGTTCCTTAGATGAGAGAGAATTCAGGGTTTTGAAATTTAGATGAGAGAGCCTTTTATGCCATAGCCAATTGACATCAGAAGAGGCCTTAGAGAGAAAACATAAGTTTTCAGTGATAGCAGAGTCCATATTTATTACATAGACATTTTCTCTATGATAACCACTGAGAGCAAGTTTTCCTTTTTCATCTACCACTGAACATGCTTTCTTAGAAAAGCGAACTTCGTAGTCTTTGTCACATAGCTGACTGATGCTTAGAAGGTTGTGATTCAGTCCATCTACATAAGCGACTCTTCAAAAGGTAGTTGTCCCATTGCTGAGGACACCAAACCCTCTGGTACATCCTTTTCCATTTCCACCAAAGGTCACAGAGGGACCTTTCTCTTCCTTGTATTCAGTGAGATACCAGATGCCCTTTGATCCCTGCACACATAAGGAAGATTAAACGTTGTTTGGTACCCACTTTTCAATGGGTCCTTCAGAGTTAGTGGATAATGAAGGTTCAACAGTCTTCACAGCTGATGAAGATTCAGCTTTAGTGGTAATCTTCACTTTGGTTAATTTCTTAACCTTAGTGGTATATTTCTTCACTTTAGCTGTTTTATCAGCTTTGGTGGCATTTGGACATTTACTTGCAATATGATCAGTAAAACCACAATGATAACATTTTCTGTATTTGAAAACGGTTTTAGGACCAGTAGAAGGTTTTGCAAGTTTAAGATGAGCAGGACCAGGTCCGAGAAGGCTTTTCTCATTAGATATGGGAGGAATTTTTATTTCTTCAGATCTCGTTGGTCTAAGGTCAATCTTTAGCTTTGGAGGACAGAGATCAAAAATTTCTATCACAGAGCTAGAGGATTGCTTAGCTCAATGTTTAGAAGGAACTTTCAGCTTTGCTTTCCTGGTTGCCTTCTGAGGAAGGAGAATGGACTTTCCTTTATCCGTAGACTTAGTGTCTTTGGATTTTTCTTCAGAGATGGGATTTGAAGAAGAACAGGGATAGAATTGATTATAAGAAGTGTCAAAGAAAGAAGTGACAAACGTTCCAAACTTAAGTGAGGAACTTTCTTCTTTAGTTACATCCTGTTGTTTTCAAAAACCAAGACCAATTCTATCACTTTCAGGAATTTGAGCATTTATTATCTCAGAGATATTTGTTGATGATTTGTACCATTTTTCAACATGAGCCTTTTCTGCTTTTAGAGCAGCGATGGCTTGTTCGCGTTCAATGCTGATGATTTTATTTATAATGAATTGATCTTTCAACTTTTCTTCTAAAAGATTTAGTTCACTGATCTTTTCATGACATTTCTCTAGCTCTTGAGTTAAATATACATTTTTATTTTCAGCTTGAGTTTTGTCGTTTAAAGCATTATAAAGGTCAATCGTCAGCACATCAACAGCGCGACTTCTCTCAGCTTCAGGCAGAGAGGGATTTGTAGAGATAGATACCTGAGATGATATGTAGTTCATAGAAGGTACAGATGGTTCTTCTACTTTTTCTTTAATCTCAGCCATGAGGCAAAGATTAGTGACTTCTTCTTCATCAGAAGATGATTCTTCTGATTTACCCCAGTCGTGTTCTTCAGCTATGAGACCTTTACCTTTTCGCTGATAGCTTTTCAGCTTTTGATATTTTTTCTTCAGTTTATGGTATTTGTCATCACTGGATCTTCTTGAGGTAGAAGGTTTGAAGACCTTTTTCGACCTGCATTCACTAGCAAAATGTCCAATTTTTTCGCAGTTATAGCAAGTGGCAGTAGCCTTATCAACCGGAGTTGATTTTGGCTTTTCAGTAAGAGAGAGAGGTTTACTTCTTCGGAAGTTACTCTTTCTTGCAAATCTCTTAAAAGAGTTTGTCAAGAGTGCTAAGGACTCATCAAACTCTGAAAGATCAGGGTCTGATAGATCCTTAGATTCAGAATCTAACTCAGTGATGGTGAGAGTAGATCGCTGAGATGGAATTATCTTTGAAGAGACTAAAGCAACAGGAGTGCTTTTGAAGTCTTTAGAATCTTTTACAAGATTCTTCTTCAGGAAATTAGATTGCTCATAGTTGAGCAATATTCCATACATAGTGCTTAGAGAGAGAGTATGTAAGTCTTTTGTCAGTTTAAGACATACTGAATAACTGTCCCAGCTTTCAGGAAGACTTTCCAAGAATTTTGTTAGGACCTCAGAATTAGAGTAGGTCCTACCGACAGTTCTTAGGTCAATGATTAGGCAGTTAAACCGCTGATGAATGTCAGAAAGAGATTCATTCTTACCAGCGATAAAACTTTCATACTGTCTTACCAAGTTAATCTTTCGAGTCTCTTGAATTTCAGTAGTGCCCTCATATTGAACACATATGGTTTCCCACATTTCTTTAGAAGTTTTCAGATGCATGATGGAATGGAAAACTTCATCAGGCAGAGCCATTGAGATAATGGTCTTTGCTCTTGCATCTATTCCTACCTTCTTTTTATCTTCACCACTCCACTGTCTTATTTCCTTAACGACATATCGTTCAGGTACAGCTTCAGTGGTGGCAGTAGCGGGAACCGCATCTATAATTCTAACAGGTTCATAAGGTCCGTTTTCTATATATTCAGGTATAGTAGGATCAACACCTTCAAGAAATAGCATCATTCGATTTTTCCATAGAGAAAAGTTATCTCTGCTAAATCGAGGAGGTTTAGAAAGTGAACCATTATCATAGTAGTTTGTGTTTGTGTTTAGTGCCATTTTAGAATAGCAAGGAAGAGTATACAGCAAGATCTTGTTTATTAGATTAAACAAACTGCTCTGATACCACTTGTTGGTCCCGAAGGTGCTTAACAAGTTTGTAGAAGGGGGGGGGGTTGAATACAAACATAGAAATTAAAGTTTAATAAATTGTTTATTGATAAATCAAAATACAATTTACAGGTTTGTTGCGGAATAAGATTAAGACAGACTCAATCTAAACAAACTTAAGAAACACTAAGATGATTGCATAAGAATTCAGAGAATGGGGATTCAGAGAGTATAGAAAACAAGGGTTTCTATATTGATTAAGAAGAGAGCACTTCTCAAGAAGAAGATGTGTTTCTTCTATTTATACCCTATGTGTTAAATGCATGGCAGGGTACTTTACACGTGTCGTTCATCTATTAGCTTTGAGTGTCTGACTTTGGGAGACAAGCTTTCGGCCATAATATGAACAGTGTAGTGAACAGAGTTGTTGTACGAATGATGGCAGAGGTAAGGTCCGTTCTGACACATCGTACTGGTTGTGCAGTTTAAGACAAAAGAGACTTGAGTCATAAGCTTTGTGATCATTGATCGCTGAGTATCTCTTCTTTCAGAGATAAAGAGATTCAGCTATCGCTGAAGCTTTTCCTCATGTTCCTTCGCGTATATGTTGAGTTGTCTTTGCTTCACTGATATCCGCATCAGGTCACTAGTAGACTTCTCTTTGTTCAGCAACTTCGTCTTCGATTCAGCTATGAACATATGTTGACGCGAGACTTGTCTGCAGGGATTACGTTGGCTGTTTACTTCAGAAACTATTAGTGATAACATGAACAGACTCAGTTTGATCACTGATAGTGAAACACTAATACATAGAAATGTTTATGAGAGAGACTATCAGCGTTAACTGAACAGACTCAGTCTGATCGCTGATGGTGAAATACTAATACATATTAAAACGTAATTTTCACTAAGTATAGAAGAGGGTCTTTATCAAATCACTGAGAGAGTTTGGATCAACATATGATGTCAATTTTTTCGGATATCATTGAAGACACCATGGAAGTATTTATGGATGATTTTTCGGTCATTGGCTCTTCGTTTGAAAATTGTTTGGTGAATTTAGAAACAAGTTTGGAAAGATGTGATGGCCATGACTTGATTTTGAATTGAGAAAAATGCCATTTTATGGTGAAATAAAGAATTGTCTTGGGGCACATGATTTCAAAAAAAGTATGGGAAGTTGACAAAGCCAAACTTAAGGTAATAATGCAATTATCCGAGCCAACCTTGGTTAAAAGAATTAGAAGTTTTTTGGTTCATGCCGGTTTTTATAGACGGTTTATTCAAGATTTTTCAAAATTCGCAAAACCTCTTTGTAATTTATTACACATTGACCAACTTTTTGTGTTTACCTACGAATGTAAAAAGGCTTTCAAAACCATCAAAAGTGCTATTGTCTCGGCACCCATTATGATTGGCCCCGATTGGACTTTACCATTTGAAGTAATGTGTGACGCAAGCGATTGGGTCGTGGGTGCGGTTTTAGGTCAAAGAAAAAACAAAAATTTTCACCCAATATACTATTCAAGCCCCCAAATTAATTATACAACAACCGAAAAAGAATTGCATGCGGTAGTATTTGCTTTCGATCGCTTTCGTTCATATTTGATTGGCACTAAGGTTATCATTCATAGTGATCATTCCGCCATCAAATACCTATTTAATAAAGTCGATGTTAAACCAAGGCTTATTAGATGGGTCCTCCTTTTACAAGAATTTGATGTCGAAATTGTTGATAGAAAATAAACCGATAACCAAGTGGCCGATCATCTTTCTCGAATAGAAGGAATGGTGTCAAGTGGGGGGGGGGGACCATGAAATTAAAGAAGTTTTTCCGGATGAGCATGTTTGTTTTGTCAATACATCATCATGAAGAAAAACACCTGTGGTATGCGTATATAGCCAACTATCTCGCAAGTTGGCTTAAGTCGTATCACCTTCAAGGGCAACAATGTAAAAAATTTCTTCATGATTGTAAGCAATATTTTTGGGACGACCCATTTTTTTAAAAATGGGAGCGGACCATGTTTTGAGAAGATGTATTCCAAACTCCGAGATGCTAGGAGTTTTAAAAGAGTGTCATGCCTCTCCGTATGGTGGCCACTTTGGTGGTCAACGTATAACGGCCAAAATTTTTCAAAGCGGGTTCTTTTGGCCAACTCTTTTCAAGAACGCTTTTGAATTTGTGAAAAAGTGCGATCAATGTCAACGAATGGGAAATGTGTCTCATCAAAATGAAATGCCCTTAAACAATACTTTGGAAGTTAAACTCTTTGATGTTTGGGGCATCGATTTCATGGGACCATTTCCTATGTTGTTTAATAATCAATACATTTTGGTCGCGGTCGATTAAGTTTCAAAGTGGGTTGAAGCCAAAGCATGTTCAAGAATGATGCAAAAACAGTGATAGAATTTTTGCACAAAAACATTTTTGTTTGTTTTGGAGCACCCCGAGCATTTATAAGTGTGTGTCCCACAAAATAGTGCTCTCACAATATTTCTCTCTCTAGACAAACGTGCTTACACTTCTTGTCTAATGAGTCTACTAACATAAAAAGGCTATTTATACTCTAACATATTACAAAGACAAATAGTAACACTTTGACTTTTACATATTGACTTATTACAAAGGACTATGACTTTAGCTTGAGAGTTGACTTGAGCTTTTGACTTGACTTTCATCTTGATCATCATGATCTTGTATCCAACATATTTGTGCACTAACAATCTCCCCCTTTGGATTCAAGATCATTTTCAAAAAGAAATTTAGCAATGAAGCACAATCTCCTTCTTTATCACAAATTGTATAATCTCCCCTTTTGCTCAAAATCAATCTTTCTTTCCTTTGAACCGTCTTCAGAACTTTTTGTAATCTTCCCCAAAGTCTGTGATAATGTTCTTCAAAAATCTTAAACAATCTCCCCCAAAGGTTGTAAAAACCTCTTTCAGATTTCAGAAAGAAATTAACTTCAGATTTAGCTCACTTTACTTCAGCATATCAACTTCAAAGAAAATTTCAACAAATTTCAGCGAACATAGTGAATTCTTTGAACTTCCTCTTTCAATTCTGTGCAATCTTCCCACAACTTGCATTTCTTAACAACTTCTTGTAAAAAAAATTCTTCAAATCATACTTCTTGAAATTCTTTCTCCCTTAATTTCCTTTCCATTTCTTGATCTTCTCTAACAATAAATCTTTTCTTCGAATAACTTCTCCAGTAACTATAACAATCTTTTATTCAACCCACATTTCATGTAATTAACTTCTCCCCCTTTTTGATGATGTAGAGCAGAGAAATCATCAAAACTTTACCAAGAAATGTCATGAATCTTTTCTGACCATTGATCTTTGTCACTGAGCCACTGAACATCCGTCAATTCATAATATATTCATCCGAATCTTTTCAAATTCAGACAAATAAGAATATAACACCTGAATCAACAAATGAATCAATTAATAATGCCTGTCAGTAGCACGAAGCCACAGTGTGTAACAAATACACATTGGAAAGGAGATTTTTGATGTTCACTCCCCCAGGTATTTCATTCAATCATCGAATAACATAAGGTTAAACTACGAACGTTTAGACAAAAAAACGAATTTCCTGTGTGTGCGTGCTTGTGTATGAAAGAATTAAGCATGATGATTTCTTTTAATATGCTAAAAATGTGTAAACCATTGAGACAACAACAGTAATACACAGACTCAAATGTGCATGATCAAAGTGCGAAGGTGGGGCAGACTTCCTTCTATTTCAATATCTAGATTTTCCAAATGAAAATCAGATAGATTATGTGTTGTATCCCCAAGAAAATTTGAAACTTCTCTTTGTTAAGAAAGAAATGAGTAGATGGTGGGGTTTAAGAAAGAGTTGGCATGGGCTAGTTGCCTGTTTCAATGATGTTCATGAAATAATTGTGAAACAACAGTAATGTGGTTGCCCGGTTCAGAAAAAGTTGGTGCAGAGTTTAATATTCTTTTACTCTGATCTCTCACCCTCTTTCTTTTTAACATTGAGCTCACTTCTAACCAAACTCTCTTTTCATTTTATCTCAGCGCACATACCTACACTCAGATATTGACTCCTCGCCTCTCGATCATTCAAGGTTAACTTCATTGGTAGGAAACACTAGTTAACGTGATTCCATAGAAGTTCAATTAAGCGAATACAATTCCCATGTAAATTATTGTAAAAGAATATGTTGCTCAACGATTATCTTGACAATTAATCACAAGATATCATAGTCAGTGTATGTATGCTTCACATTATCAATGTGTGAGCTTTTCAACATTTAAGACCTCTCAAAACAATGATATTGAACGAATGAAACAAATTCAAATGAAATGTTTTGAGAATCTGACAATGTATGAAAAGATCAAATATGAATGACTTAGCATTAAACGCTTAGATCATGAAAAATTGGATATTGTCTATATGAATCAAGTATAGACAAGTCTTGAAAGAAACATTTTGAATGAATCAACGCTCGAATAACAATGAAGTTCAAACGGGGTGTCTTACCATCGAAAATTAGTTTCAAATATGAGACATGGTAAGACCTTGGTCAATAAAAGTACTAAACCGTTGTGTGTGAATACTTGACAGTATATGGAAAAGATAATACACAAATATATACCTTTGGAAACACATGGTTAGTTTAAACATTGAAGTTCATAATAATGAAAACATTTAAAATCACACTTCTGTATTCATGAAATTTGTTTAAGAATCGAGAAGTGGTTTGAACATTTAGAAACATGTTTTCATGCCTGAAAGTTATCCTTCTTTCAAACACGTATGAGATTAAGATTAGAATAAACCTTAAGCTCAACATTAATCTCATAAAGTCAGCTCGAAAGTCATGATTGATATGATCATGTAAGCTCCTCCTCAAAATCTGCATTCAGTCAAAAATTCGTCAAAGTACAAAGCCTTATTCACAAACTTTATTGAAAAATTAAAAGACATAGAAACAGTAAAACTTGTTAAGAATGAGTTCTGATCAGATGTAATTAGAAGTCATTGTCCTTACTCCCCCTAAAAATATACATCACATGATATGTCACTAACAGAATATATGCAAACATCTACAACTCTCCCAATAATGTAAATTAAGTAAGCTTTATCTAACTCCCCCAGAAAACGTGAACAAAACCTTTCAGTGCAGATATCTTTCAGATTAAAAATAAAGAAATGCAGAAAAATAACAAAACTAAACTGTACTAGGTAACAACAGATTAAGTCTTGAGGTTTAATGCCAAGTTTCAAAATGAGAAAATTAAATCTCTTTTCATCAAGTGGCTTGGTAAACAAATCTGGAAGTTGATAATATGTGTTTACAAAGTAAAGTTCGATTGTACCTTTTTTAACATTATCTTTAATAAAATGATATCTAACATCAATATGTTTTGTTTTAGTGTGCTGAACAGGATTAGTTGATATTGCAATGGCGCTTTTCGAATCACACTAGATTGAAATTTTGTTGAATTGAAATCCATAGTCTCGAAGTTGTGTTCTTTTCCATAACACTTGAGAGCAGCAATTGGCAACAACTATGTACTCTGCATCAGCAGTTGATGTGGAAACACAAAGTTGTTTGTTTGATGCCAAGTTACGAGCTTGTCTCCAAGAAATTGTATGTGACCCGAAGTGCTTTTCTTGTCTAGCATACAGCTTGCATGATCTGCATCTGAATACGCTGTTAGCTCAAAACCTGTATCCTTAGGATACCACAAACCAAGGTCTGCAGTTCCTTTCAGATATCTAAATATGCACTTTACAGCAGACATATGGGATTCTTTGAGTGAAACTTGATATCTAGCACATAAACATGTAGAGGACATTATATCTGGACGACTAGATGTCAACTACATTAAAGAACCAATCATCCCTTTATAGGTTCTAACATCAACAGTTTTTCCCAAAAGATCAGCTCCGATTTTAGTTCCTGGTGCCATCGGGGTAGAAATTGGAGTACAATTTGACATATTAAATGTTGGTCCCGAAGGTGCTAAACAAGTTTGTAGAAGGGGGGGGGGGTTGAATACAAACACAGAATTTAAAGTTTAATAAATTGTTTATTGAAGAATCAAAATACAATTTACAAGTTTGTTGCGGAATAAGATTAAGACAGACTCAATCTAAACAAACTAAAGAAACACTAAGATAATTGCACAAGAAGTTCAGAGAATGGGGATTAGAGATATAGAAAACAAGGGTTTCTATCTTGAGTTCAAGGATGAAGCACACCTTTAGATGAAGGGGTGAACTTCCTATTTATACCCTATGCATTAAATGCATGGCAGGATACTTTACACGTGGCGTTCACAGATTGGCTTTGAAAAACTGACTTTTGGGAGACATGCTTTCGGCCGGGTCATGAACAGTGTAGTAGACAGAGTTGTTGTACGAATGATTTCAGAGACTTGTCCGTTCTGACACATTGTACTAGGTTGTGCAAGGATAGACAAAAGGAAACTTGAGGCATAAGCTTTGTGATCGTTTGATAGCTGAGTATCTCTAAGTTCAGAGATAAAGAGGTTCAGCTATCGCTGAAGCTTTTTCTCATGTTCCTTCGCGTATTGGTAGAGTTGTCTTTGCTTCACTGATATCCGCATCAGGTCACTAGTAGACTTCTCATTGTTCAGCAGCTTCGTCTTTGATTCAGCTATGAACATCTGTTGACGCGAAACTTGTCTTCAGGGATTACGTTGGTTGTTTACTTTAGGAACTATCAGTGATAACTGAACAGACTCAGTTCGATCACTGATAGTGAAACACTAATACATAGAAATGCTTATAAGAAAGACAATCAGCGATAACTGAACAGACTCAGTCTGATCGCTGATGGTGAAACATTAATACATACTAAAACGTAATTTTCACTAAGTATAGGAGAGGGTCGTTATCAAATCACTGAGAGAGTTTGGATCAACAATCTCCCCTATTTGATAATGACAAAGTAACTGAAGAAAATTACTTTATGATTCAAAATGATGGAATAATTAGGACTCGTAACATACATGTCCCAATTACTATTTTGAGGGATCTTTTACAGCACTGATGAAGTTAAGTACTTTACTGAAATTTCATTAATTCAGGAATAGAATTACAAGGAATGAGAATTACAAGTAAATTACTAACTACTGTAAGTACAACTAATAGATTACAGAAGAGAAAACTAATCTATCAGCTATAAGAAGATTTAGGAGGATTTATCATATACTCAGGTATTTCTTCTCCTTTCTGTCTTCGTTCCAAAGATTCTTGGCTGATGATTTCTTTGATTTTCTCAGCAGCAGGGAAGAAGTCACACCATAAGCATAGTAGATCCTTGAGATGATTCAGAGGACAGATAGGATCTCAGAGACTCTTTGAAATCTGAGTTCCTCATCATCATCTCTGAAGAATATTCCATAAGGATGATCAATTACTTGACCAGCTTGGAAAGGACCACCAGGAGGCAGAGATAAGTCTAGAACTGAAAGATCAGGAGGAGGACCAAACAGTGCATCTCTTGAAAATTTGATAGAAGTTTCATTCCTGATGATGGCGACGTCTTCAGAGGAGGAGGACCCGATTTTTCTTTTGAGTTTCTTGGGATTGGGAGGGATAGGAGATGGCAGGTTCAGTACAGAAGTGACTCTGTTGATGAGAGCTTTAAGAAGTCCTTCAACGTAGCCTCTGTATGTAGATTTTGATTTCTTCAGCGCATCCCGGAATTCTATCCACTCTGTAAACCCGAAACCTTCAAGTTTGGAAACGTACATAGCTTTCTGAGTTCCATCCTCTCTGGTAATCTCCATGGTCACTGAGAGTTGATCCTTCTTCTTGCGACCAGAGATAGTCACGGCTGATATTGAAAGAAGATCGGAGCGATAATCCATCTTTTGTTTGCACCATTCAATGGACTTATCGTTGATCTCTTGTTCTTTGGATCGTTCCTCTTCAATTTCTTTCAGTAGTGCAGCTTGAACTTCCACAGGCTTTCTTTTCAGCTTCTTGTCCTTGACTTGAGAAGATTGAATCTTTAAAGCGAGTTGGGCATCTCGTCTGCATTCAGCGATCAGTTTCTCAGCTTTGGCAGATTCTTCTCGTTCAGCTTTAGTGAGGAAGTCGAGCTCTGAGGATGTTTGAAGAGGGACTTTCAGCCGTTGACTTTCTAGTTGAGCGATCATTTCAGCTCTTTTCTTCATCACTTCCTCTGCCCCATGAGATGGTTTAGAGGGCCTTCCTGGATGGACCAGGGAATCTTCTTCTTCTTCATCATCAATCTCAGCGATAGAGATTGGGATTATTTCTTCAGCGATTGCAGCTGGGATTATTTGTAGTTCTGAACCCTTAAGCAGGGGTGAGAACTGTCTGGATAGAAAAATGAAGGAAAGAAGGGATAAGTGTATATTTAGAAAAAGAAAGATAAAGGCTAGAAAGAGATAGGGGTTTGGAAAAAATAGGAGTGTGGTACAAGTGAAAGACATACCTGAGAAGGATGCTCCCCCTCAGATTGTGATCCAGTCCTCAAGCATTCTTCAGCGATTGGTTGCTTGTCTTTGCTCTGCGAAGGAGCGCTTGAAGATGTATCACCTCTCACCCCTGTTTTGACAACCTCTTGTGAAGTTGTCCCTGATGAAACGTTCGGCTTGGAGAACCACATAGATTGGTCTTCTTCATCGTCGTCGTCATCATCGGAGGGTTGATCCTTTTCTTGATCAGCAAGATCTAGATCATCTTCCTCTTCATCATCTTCTTCCTCATCATCTTCAAAGAGAAGAGAATGAATAGATGAGGAGGGTTCTTTCGCCTTCTCCCCCTCAGATTGAGAGGGAGGTTTCTTTGAAGTCTTAGCTTCCCCAGCAGCAGCGATAGATGTTTCTTCAGCTTTCTCCCCCACTTTGTCATTATCAGCGGTAGGGGGTTGCTCAACTGCTGGAGTAGCTGTTGAAGCTTTTAGCATTTGAATGTCAGCTTCCAGACACGTGACCCGTTCTTCAACTGCAGGGATGTCGCATGTGGCATCATGGATGAATTCCACAGCGATGTTGAGATTTGTCCGATCATCTTCAGTGAAGGAGGGAGGCAGCGCTGGAGCTGTTTCAGATACCTTTTGGAGAAGTTGTTGTAGAAGCGACGTGCAGAGATCAACCTTAGAAGAGAGATCTCGAACTTCAGTGGTAAGAGACTCAAATCGTCCCTGAAAGAGTTGAGAGGACTCTTTGAGTTGGACGACTTGTTCTTCTACAGCTGAAAGTTTGGAGTTCTCAGCTTTGGATGAGCAGGTGGCTGTCAACCTTTTCAGCTCCTCACCAGCCTGATTAACGGCGCTGGTGGTGTTGTTGATGGTGTTGGTGAGAGCGTCCACCTTTTCTCCCAGATGGTTGACATGCGTGTCAACAGACGCCAAACTAGGACCTGAAAAGGATATCAGTTCAGATATGGGCTTATTTGGAGAGATGGGAGAAGAAGTGTTTAGGATAATAGGGTTACCTGAAGTATCAAACATTTTATAGAACTGCAAAGATTCCTCAAACGTTTGATGTTCAGGTCCTATAGGTAGAGAGGCGGTAGCGGGTTCAGAGACCAAAGAAGGAGAGGGAAGATTTATGGGGATAGAAGTAAGGTTGGGGTTAATCTCAGCGAATGAGATAGTAGGTGGGGTCACTGAGGATGTGACAGCGATTGAAATCGCTGACACGGCAGGTTGAGTGACTGCGGGAGTTGTGGAGGAAAGACCCACAAAAGCATCTAAGGCAGCTTGTTGAGAAGCTTCCTCAGGTATAGTACTAGAAGGTGTACTTTCCTTAGTCTTTTTGGCCTTCTTAGAAGAACCAATTGGACCAGCTGATGGACGTTTGGAAGTAGTGGTAGCGACAGGGATAGCAGACGAAGGAACCGTCTGCGTGGTCGCTGAAAAAGAAGAAGAATGGAGAGAGAGACGAGAACGAAGGAGAGAGATACTTACCTCGTTGGCGAGTGGCTTAACCTCCAGTGATCGTTGACCTATCCTGGCAAAAGTGCCATCATCTTTGGTGGGATAGGTGTTGGGATAGAGGAACTTGATGTACGTACATATGAAACGTACGTACGAGATCTTGGGATCTCGTTCAGGCTTCTCTAACCTCGACCTCAGGTCTTCAAAGATGGCAGTGGCGTAGTCAAAGTTTTGACCAGCGATTACTGAGTAGGCCATTTGCAGTTGTATTTTGCTGGCTTGATCCAGCGAACCACTCTTCCCGCTCATGCACTGAATGATGTGCGAGAAGATGAAGTTCAGTTGTGAAGGCATCTGAGCTTTAAGAATCTTGGTGAGCTTTTTGTTGGGAATAGACGATCTCGGTTTGTTTTCCCAACAATAACCCATTGCATCCAGAAAGGAGATCAGCTCAGCATCAGTGGGGAGTGCGGCGAACCCACTCTTTGGTTTGTCAGGAAATCTCAAGGATTTCCTGAGGCTAAGAGCGGTCATGCTCCCTGGACCCAAATCCGTGCTGAAGGAGATAGCAGGGACTCGCTCACCCTTTTTGTTGGTGAGTTCAGTGGCATCAGCAGTGAACCAGAACTGCTGGAGTAGAGTCTTTGAAGGCTTAGGATCCACAGTGATCGCGTAAGCTATGCATGATTGTTTAAGAAAGTCAGCAGCTTCCACCAGATGTGGGTATTTGTCAGCTTTGAAGTCGAGTCTTCCCAAGTGATTACATTTAGTAATCTCAACTTCAGTGATAGCGAATCGCACATTCTTGGAAGCAACGATTGAAGATTGTGCCATTTCTGTTATGGAAAGAATCATAATAGAAGAAATGATTATGGGTTAAAAATAATATGATTACCAGTTTCTCTAAATGAGGGGAAACTGGAAGAATATCAAGTTATTTTTGGGAAGAGAAAAAAATAGTGTTCTGGGTAGAAAGAATGAAGAACACTTTAAAAACCAAAAGGTTTTTATTTTAAAAAAAACATAAAATCAGAAAGAATGATTTTTAGTTTTTTTTAAGCAAAATAAATTATAAAATCCATGATGAACAAGAACGAGTAGGATTTTAAAAAATAGAAAGCAGATAAACAATGCATATAAACATGAAATAAACCTGTTTATTTCGAAGACGAAGATTGGCAGATTCAAATTTCTGGTTTTACTTGCTTGAGTGTTCTTGAGAGAGAGTTTCTTGCTTAGAAAGTTTTGAAAGCGTAAACCGTATAAAGGAGAGAAGAATTCCTTTTATACAAAGAGATAGAGGAGAGAGAAGGAATGAAGCGGGAAAAGATCATCATGACATTGACACGTTCCACAAAGTTGATTGGATAGAAGAGCAACGGACGAACGTGTCAGAAAAGGCGTGTCGTGGATTATCCGCTCAAATGACGTCATGGGAAAGAGACGTTTCATTTTTCCGTTTTGAAATTATCACTGAAGAAAAATCAGCGATAAAATTTTCTCTTTTTGAAAGTATCCCTGATGAAAAGATAGGGATATATTTTCTTTTATAAGGATCACTGAATATAAATATCAGTGATAAATTTAATTTCAAAAAGCTTTTAATCATTTGAATAAAAATTCAGTGATTAAGTTTTATATAACTGACTGAAGATTCAGTTGTAGGGATTGAGAAATCATACCTGAGAGTCAGAATACTTATCAGAGAATGATGAAAAGAAACTTTTGATTGCTGACACAATGCATGAACGCTGAAGAATTATTCTTCAAGATTCAGCATTCCAAGCTTACTGATGAGAAAGTTGAACCTTGTCTCATCAAGAGGTTTGGTGAATATATCAGCAAGCTGAAAGTCAGTAGGGATAAAGTGAAGTTCAATATCACCATTCATCACATGATCTCTGATAAAGTGATATCTGATCTCTATGTGTTTTGTCTTTGAATGTAGCACTGGATTATTTGCTATAGCGATAGCACTAGTGCTGTCGCAATAGATAGGAATTTTTGACAGCTGTAGGTCATAATCTAATAGTTGATTTCTCATCCATAAGATTTGAGAACAACAGCTTCCAGCGGCTACGTATTCAGCTTCAGCTGTGGAAGTGGACACAGAATTTTGTTTCTTGCTTCTCCAACTTACCAGCTTTCCTCCCAAGAGTTGACATCCACCAGTGGTACTCTTTCTGTCATGTTTACATCCTGCAAAATCACTATCAGAATAACCAGTTAGATCGAACCCTGAGTCTTTGGGATACCAAAGACCTAGGTTAGGAGTTCCTTTCAGATATCTGAAAATTCGCTTTACAGCGATCAGATGGGATTCCTTGGGTTCAGATTGATAGCGTGCACATAAACAAGTAGAGTACATGATGTCAGGTCGGCTTGCTGTGAGATACAACAGAGAGCCTATCATTCCTCTATAGGCAGTGACATTAACAGGTTTTCCAGAAGGATCTTTGTTAAGTGTCAGGGGTGGTGCCATAGGAGTTTTCATCGCTGAAGCTTGAGTAAGATCAAACTTCTTCAGCATATCTTTAACATACTTACCTTGGTTGATAAACGTACCTTTGTCAGATTGTTTAATCTGAAGACTAAGAAAATATGTCAGCTCACCCATCATACTCATTTTATATTCTTTCTTCATTCTTTCAGCGAAGCGAGTACACAGAGATGGGTTAGTAGAACCAAATATTATGTCATCGACATATATTTGTACAAGAATTATATGACCTTTTATCTTTCTGAAAAATAACGTATTATCAATCTTGCCACGTTCAAAATTTTCAGAGATAAGAAAAGATGAGAGAGTGTCATACCAAGCACGAGGGGCTTGTTTTAGACCATAGAGAGCCTTATCCAATTTATAAACATAATTTGGATGCTTAGGGTCATAGAACCCTGGTGGTTGTTCTACATAGACTTCTTCATTCAGCTTTCCATTTAGAAACGCTGATTTTACGTCCATTTGATAGACGATGAAGTCTTTATAGACTGCATAAGCTAAGAATAGTCGAATTGCTTCGAGCCTGGCCACAGGGGCAAAGGTTTCATCATAGTCTATGCCTTCCTCTTGTCTGTATCCCTGAGCAACAAGTCGAGCCTTGTTGCGGGTTACAGTTCCATGTTCATCTAACTTGTTTCTAAACACCCATTTGGTGCCTATTACAGTTTTATCAGATGGTCTAGGAATGAGATTCCAAACTTTGTTTCGAGAGAACTCAGTCAGCTCTTCTTGCATAGCACTGACCCAGTTTGGATCTCTGAGGGCATCATCAGTCTTCTTTGGTTCTATTAAAGAGAGAAAGTTTACAAAGAGACAAATATTACCTGAGCTTCGTCGTGTCTGAATACCTGCATCTGGATCACCAAGAATTTGATCTATTGGGTGATCTTTGGTCCATCGCTGAGCAGGAGCATTATTGCTTAACTCAGAGGTGGGATCAACAATTTGAATGTTTGTCGATGATGACGATTGAGGTTCATCAGCGATCAACTGTTGAGTAGATTCACTGGAGAGGTTTTCAGACGAAGGCAGATTTGATGGTAGGAGTGTGTTTAAAGGTTCAGCTGAAACCCATGAGTTGGATTCAGCGGTAGGATGTATAATGTTTGGATCATCATCAGCAACTGGAGGATCTGAATGCTGATGGTTAGAAAAGAAAGGTTCAGTTTCTCTGTAGTGAGAAAGCATCCAAGCATTTAACTCTTCATTGTCAGCGATTGGTTTTGAGTTCGCTGAGCGAGTTTCATCAAAAGTGACGTGAATTGTTTCTTCTACGGTTTGTCTTCTCTTGTTGAAGACTCTGTAGGCTTTGGAGATGGAGGAATATCCTAGAAATATTCCATCATCAGCTTTTGGGTCGAACTTTCCAAGTTGATCTCTGTTGTTTAAGATAAAACACTGACAACCAAAGATATGAAGAAAACTGATAGAAGGCTTCCTTCCAACAAAAAGTTTATAAGCTGTCTTCCCAAATCGCTTTATTATCAGCGATCTGTTTTGAGTAAAACATGCAGTGTTTACAGCTTCAGCCCAAAATTGAGTAGGGAGATGAGAATCGCTGAGCATTGATCTAGCAGCTTCTATGATCGTTCTGTTTCTTCTTTCAGCGACTCCGTTTTCTGAGGTGTTCTTACTGAAGAGAAGTTGTGAGAGATTCCCTTGTTCTCAAAGAAATTGTTCAGAGAACTATTTTTGAATTCAGTTCCATGATCACTTCTTATTGAACGAACAGTAAGATTGTTCAGTACTTCCATCTTTTTTACAAAAGATATTAGTTCTTCTGGAGTATCACTCTTACAGCGAAGAAAGATAACCCAGGTGTAGCGAGAAAATTCATCTACAATGACAAGTGTATATTTCTTTCCAGCTATTGATTGGATGTTGACAGGGCCAAATAGATCCATATGCAAGAGATGAAGAGGACTTGTCACTGAGGAAACTTGTTTCGACTTGAAACTTGCTTTTGTTTGTTTTCCTTTTTCACATGCTGAGCAGAGAGATTCTTTAGCATATGAGTGCTGAGGAAGACCAGAAACCAGTTCCTTTGATGAGAGAGAATTCAGGGTTTTGAAGTTTAGATGAGAGAGGCTTTTATGCCATAGCCAGTTGACATCAGAAGAGGCTTTAGATAGAAAACATAAGTTTTCAGTGACAGTAGAGTCCATATCTATTACATAGACATTTTCTCTGCGATGACCACTGAGAACAAGTTTTCCTTTCTCATTTAACACTGAACATGCTTTCTTAGTGAAGCGTACTTCATAGTCTTTATCACATAGCTGACTGATGCTTAGAAGATTATGCTTCAGTCCATCTACGTAAGCGACTCTTCGAAAGGTAGTTGTCTCATTGCTGAGGACACCAAACCCTCGGGTAAATCCTTTACCATTTCCACCAAAGGTCACAGAGGGACCTTTTTCTTCCTTGTATTCAGTGAGCAGGTCTTTTTGTCCAGTCATATGACGAGAACATCCACTATCAAGATACCAGATGCCCTTTGATCCCTGCACACATAAGGAAGATTAAGCGTTGTTTGGTACCCACTTTTCAATGGGTCCTTCAGAGTTAGTGGATAATGTAAGTTCAGTGATATTCTCAGCTGACGAAGATTCAGCTTCAGTGATAGTCTTCACTTTGGTTAATTTCTTAACCTTAGTGGTATTTTTCACCTTGGTGACCTTCTCAGCTTTAGAAGCATTTTTCTTCACTTTAGCTATTTTATCAGCTTTAGTGGCGGTTGGACATTTACTTGCAATATGATCAGTAAAACCACAGTGATAACACTTTCTGTATTTAAAAATGGTTTTAGGACCAGAAGTAGAAGGTTTTGCAAGTTTAAGATGAGCAGGGCCAGGTCCAAGAAGACTTTTCTCTTGAGATCTGGGAGGAATTTTCATTCCTTCAGATCTCGAAGGTTTAAGGTCAATCTTCAGCTTTGGAGGACAGAGATCAAAGATTTCTATCACAGAGCTAGAGGATTGCTTAGCTGAAGGTTTAGAAGGAACTTTCAGCTTTGCTTTCCTGGTTGCCTTCTGAGGAAGGAGAATGGACTTTCCTTTATCCGTAGACTTAGTGTCTTTGGATTTCTCCTCAGGGATGGGATTTGAAGAAGAACAGGGATAGAGTTGATTGTAAGAAGTGTCAAAGAAGGAGGTGACAAAGGTTCCAAACTTAAGCGAGGAACTCTCTTTCTTAGGTTCATCCTGAGGTGTCCAAAAACCAAGACCAGTTTTATCACTTTCAGGGGTTTGAGCATTTATTATCTCAGAGATTTTTGTTGATGATTTGCACCATTTTTCAACATGAGCCTTTTCTGTTTTTAAAGCAGCGATGGCTTGTTCGCGTTCAATACTGATGATTTCATTATAACATTTATAATGACTTGATCTTTCAACTTTTCTTCTAAAAGATTTAGTTCTTTGATCTTTTCATGACATTTCTCCAGCTCTTGAGTTAAATGAACATTTTTGTTCTCAGCTTGAGTTTTGTCGTTTAGGGCATTATAAAGGTCAATCGTCAGTACATCAACAGCGCGACTTCTCTCAGCTTCAGGTAGAGAGGGATTTGTAGAGATAGATACCTGAGATGATATGTAGCTCATAGAAGATTCAGATGGTTCTTCCACTTCTTCTTTAATCTCAGCCATGAGGCAAAGATTAGCGACTTCTTCTTCATCAGAAGATGATTCTTCTGATTCAGCCCAGTCGTTTTCTTCAGCGATGAGACCTTTACCTTTTCGCTGATGACTTTTCAGCTTTTGATATTTGTTTTTCAGCTTAAGGTATTTGTCATCACTGGATCTTCTTGAGGTAGAAGGTTTGAAGACCTTTTTCGACCTGCACTAACTAGCAAAATGTCCAATCTTTTCGCAGTTATAGCAAGTGGCAGTAGCCTTATCTACCGGAGTTGATTTTGGCTTTTCAGAAATAGAGAGAGGTTTACTTCTTCGGAAGTTACTCTTTCTTGCAAATCTCTTAAAAGAGTTTGTCAAGAGAGCTAAGGACTCATCAAACTCTGAAAGATCAGGGTCTGATAGATCCTCAGATTCAGAATCTAACTCAGTGATAGTGAGAGTAGATCGCTGAGATGGAATTATCTCTGAAGAGACTAAAGCAACAGGAGTGCTTTTAGAGTCTTTAGAATCTTTTACAAGATTCTTCTTCAGAAGATTTGATTGCTCATAGTTGAGCAATATTCCATACAGAGTGCTTAAGGAGAGAGTATGTAAGTCTTTTGTCAGCTTAAGACATATTGAATAACTGTCCCAGCTTTCAGGAAGACATTCCAAGAATTTCGTTAGGACCTCAGAATTAGAATAGGTCCTACCAACAGTTCTTAGATCAATTATTAGGCAGTTAAATCGCTGATGAACATCAGAAAGAGATTCATTCTTACCAGCGATGAAACTTTCATACTGTCTTACCAAGTTAATCTTTCGAGTCTCTTGGATTTCAGTGGTGCCCTCATATTGAACACATATGGTTTCCCACATTTCTTTAGAAGTTTTTAGATGCATGATGGAATGGAAAACTTCATCAGGCAGAGCCATTGAAATAATGGTCTTTGCTCTTGCATCTATGCCTACCTTCTTTTTATCTTCATCACTCCACTGTCTTATTTCCTTAACGACATATCGTTCAGGGACAGCTCCAGTGGTGGCAGTAGCGGGAACCGCAGCTATAATTCTAACAGGTTCATAGGGTCCATTTTCTATATATTCAGGTATAGTAGGATCCGCACCTTCAAGAAATAGCATCATTCGATTTTTCCATAGAGAAAAGTTATCTCTGCTAAATCGAGGAGGTTTAGAAAGTGAGCCATTATCATAGTAGTTTGTGTTTGTGTTTAATGCCATTTTAGAATAGCAAGGAAGAGTATACAGCAAGATCTTGTTTATTAGATTTAAACAAACTGCTCTGATACCACTTGTTGGTCCCGAAGGTGCTAAACAAGTTTGTAGAAGGGGGGGGGTTGAATACAAACACAGAATTTAAAGTTTAATAAATTGTTTATTGAAGAATCAAAATACAATTTACAAGTTTGTTGCGGAATAAGATTAAGACAGACTCAATCTAAACAAACTAAAGAAACACTAAGATAATTGCACAAGAAGTTCAGAGAATGGGGATTAGAGATATAGAAAACAAGGGTTTCTATCTTGAGTTCAAGGATGAAGCACACCTTTAGATGAAGGGGTGAACTTCCTATTTATACCCTATGCATTAAATGCATGGCAGGATACTTTACACGTGGCGTTCACAGATTGGCTTTGAAAAACTGACTTTTGGGAGACATGCTTTCGGCCGGGTCATGAACAGTGTAGTAGACAGAGTTGTTGTACGAATGATTTCAGAGACTTGTCCGTTCTGACACATTGTACTAGGTTGTGCAAGGATAGACAAAAGGAAACTTGAGGCATAAGCTTTGTGATCGTTTGATAGCTGAGTATCTCTAAGTTCAGAGATAAAGAGGTTCAGCTATCGCTGAAGCTTTTTCTCATGTTCCTTCGCGTATTGGTAGAGTTGTCTTTGCTTCACTGATATCCGCATCAGGTCACTAGTAGACTTCTCATTGTTCAGCAGCTTCGTCTTTGATTCAGCTATGAACATCTGTTGACGCGAAACTTGTTTTCAGGGATTACGTTGGTTGTTTACTTTAGGAACTATCAGTGATAACTGAACAGACTCAGTTCGATCACTGATAGTGAAACACTAATACATAGAAATGCTTATAAGAAAGACAATCAGCGATAACTGAACAGACTCAGTCTGATCGCTGATGGTGAAACATTAATACATACTAAAACGTAATTTTCACTAAGTATAGGAGAGGGTCGTTATCAAATCACTGAGAGAGTTTGGATCAACATTAAATTTCTTTAAAATGTAAGCAATATACTTCGCTTGATTTATAAAAATCCCCATAGAAAATTGTTTGACTTGTAATCCACAAAAGAAGCTCATCTCTCCTATCATAGTCATCTGGAAATGTGACACCATGAGGTTAGAAAAAATCTTACAATACTTTGGATTAGTTGAACCAAATATGATATCGTCCACATATATTTGAATTAAAATGATATCAGCATTCTCCCTTTTAATGAATAAAGTGGTGTCGATTTTACCTTTGGAGAAGCCAGACTTGACCAGGAATTTGGATAAAACATCATACCAGTCTCGAGGAGCTTGTTTGAGTCCGTAGAGTGCTTTGTCTAGAATATAGACATGATCAGGTTTGTATGCACTTACGAATCCTTCTAGTTGAGAAACGTACACCTCTTCTTTTAGCAAATCATTCAGAAAAGATGTCTTGACATCCATCTGATAGACCGTAAAGTTCTTGCGTGCAGCGTAGGCTAGAAACATTTTAATTGCGTCAATACGTGCAACTAGTGCATACATCTCGTCATAATCAATACCTTCCTCTTGTCTATATCCTTTGGCAACAAGTCGTGCTTTGTTTCTAATCACAACACCATCTTCATCTTTCTTATTTTTGAATACCTATTTGGTTCCAATAATAGTTTTTCCTTCAGGTCGGGGCACCAAACGCCAGACTTTTAACGCTTCGAATTGGTTGAGATCTTCTTGCATAGTTGTAACCCAATCTGGATCATTAAGATCTTCTGAAACTTTTGTTGGTTCTGTTTTGCTCAGAAAAGAGTAAAATAGGCATTCGTTTACAGTTGCAGACCTAGTTTGCATTGGCTTAGATGGATTCCAATGATTTGATGAACCAGATGCTCTTTGGTCCACTTGTATACGTGAGGAAATGGATTAGATACAGATTGATCATGTTGAACATCTTGATATCCACTTTCATCTTGTTGTTTAGTAAGGGGTTCAGTTGAAGCAATCGGTGCAGAACATTCAGTTGGTTGGACATTTGATGTCTGTTGAATAGGCGTTACCGTACATCCAACTGATTGTGTACCTTATGGATCGACAATTTCATTAGCAACTTCAACTGAGTGAGTAGGTGTTTTAATTTGAATTTCTTCCTGAATCGTGAGATCGGATTCAGTTGAGACATCTAAAGTGATTGGATGATGAGTGCTTGAATCTTCAGATCTGTCAATCACAACAGGTTTAGTCACTCTAGTACCAAGAAACTCATCATAGAAAAATTCAAATAGTAAATCTAAATATGTTAAATGAGATACGTTGAAGCTTTTTCAGATTTAGTAACATTAACCGTAGGTTCTTGACTGATTTGCCCAAAAGCTAATACTCCAGTTATCACGGGTTCTGAACTGCTTTGATTAGAATCCATGTCTTCATCAAATGTTACGTTTACGCTCTCCACAACTATCTTCGATTTCTTTATGTAAACCCTATATGCAGCAGACATCTGAGAAGATGAAAATGCCTTCATTAGCCTTAGGACTGAACTTGTTCAAGTTCTCCTTGTCATTTAGCATGAAACACCTGCATTCAAAGATGTGAAAATGTTTAATGCTAGGTATTCTATTATTAATCAAAGCATATGGTGTTTTACCAAACCAGCGATGGATAATAGAACGATTTTGCGTATAGCATGCAGTTGACATAACTTCAGCCCACAAAAATAAAGGTAGATCAGATTGACTGAACATATTGCGAGCAGCTTCAACTAAAGTTTTGTTTTGCCTTTTTACTACTCCATTCTGTTCTGGTGTTCTGGCAGCAGAAAAATGGTGTGTTATCCCGACCGATTTGAGATAATCATCTACAGTCTTGTTCTTGAATTCTGTGCCATTGTCTGTTATGAGAAGCTTAACTGTCTTCTGCAAATTTACTTGAGTAGTCTTTAAAAATGAGATGATGACATCGGGCGTCTCATCTTTCGATCATAGAAATTTGACCCAAGTGTATCTGAAATAATCGTCCACAATCACTAGAACATACTTCTTGCTGTTAATGCTTTGAGTTCGCATTGGACCACAGAGATCCATATGCATTAGTTCTAACGAAGTACTTGTGCTCAGTTCAGGCTTAGGCTTATGAGAAGCTCTTTTCATCTTACCCTTCTCACACGCCGCATAAAGTTGTTCTTTGACATATTTCAGCTCAGGTAAACCCTTAACTAGATTACGAGCCACCAACTTGTTGATGTATCTGAAGTTGAGATGAGGCTTTTGAAAGTAGACACACCTCATTATCAGTCTTGACTTTTGACAGATTGATCGTGTATAGGTTCGACTTCCGCGTCCCGACCAAGAGTTCTTTACCATCTTCAGTTCTCACGCAACAACGCTTGGCCTTAAAATTCCCCTCTAAGTCTTTGTCACAGAACTGACCAATGCTGAATAGGTTATGACCTAATCCTTCAACGTAGATCACCTTCTTAATCGTTACATTGTCTTGGATAACATCTCCATATCCCAAGATTGGTGAAAACTGGTCATTTCTAAATCTGATGTTCCCACATAATTTCTCTGTGTAATTAGATAAAATATTTTTATGCCCGGTCATATGCTTGGAGCAACCAGAATCCAAGTACCACATATGACGGGTCTGCACATGAGAAATCAAGGAACAACAGGTTTAGGTACCCATTTATATTTGGGTCCCTTCATGTTAGCACAAGATTTTGGCACTGTTAAAGCGTAAATTTGTTGGATACAAGATCAATAATACTGAAAGTCAAAGTTGATAAAGTCAAAGCTGCTAAAGTCAAATCTCATTAAAAGTCAAAGTCTATTTTGTAATAAGTCAAACTTAGTTGTATTTGTTTTTGTTTTTAGTTTTCTTGTATTTGTGGTAGTATAAATACTTTTTCTCTTTGTATGTCAGGAGGTGACATTAGTTGATATAACAGATTTGAAGAATACGTTTTAGAGAGAGAGTGTTCTAAAGAAAGAAAGTGTAAACTTTGAGAATTGAAAGAAATCAAACAGGTAATCATTGTGTTAAATCTTGTTTGTTTGATTAATCTTGTTTAGAAACTAGAATCTGGAACACACAATTGGTATCAGAGCAGATCCAAAGGTGAAATCAGATCAAGAAATTCAAGATTTTGTTGGTTTCGTCACTGTTCTTGAAAGAAAATTCGGATTCTGAATTTGAGAGTGTTTTGGAGAAGATTTTGATTAGGAATTGTTACAAAAGTGTAATAGATCGAGTCTATGTACTTTAATTTCAGTATTGCACTGTAAATCACTAGAATTTCTGTAATTTTTGTTTAGTTTTGTTCAAAAGTTGTTTAGTCACTGTTTCATCGAATTTTTGTTTTGTAAAGTGGTTGTTTGTAAATTTCTTGAGTTGTAATTCGTTCTAGTGTTGTATTCTTGCAACAATCCAGAGTTTCAGATCATTTGGACCACGTTTGGATCGTTTTTCAGATGAAAAGTTCGTTTTTGGGTCCACAGAAGGAAGAACACGCTAGATCCCTCAAATGCGCAAGTTCTTCGTGAAACGCGCTAGTTCGTCGTGAAACGCGCAATGTTCATCAGCTAGAACGTGCAAGTCAAAGGAATCGATTTTGGTCAAAACGCGCAAGTAACGACTAGCGAGTTTTAAAAACGCGCTAGTTGAAGTCTGCGAGTTTGAAAAAGTGAGAACTTTTCTAAGGGCCAGAACGCTCTAGTAGCGGTCAGCGAGTTCTCCAAACGTGCTAATCGAAGCTAGCGAGTTTCAGGAGGAACAGTGGTTAGCGAGTTCTTCGACGTGCGAGTTTAGTAAACGTGCAAGCCTTTGTTAGCGAGTTTCAACGTGAACAGTTTTTAGCGAGTTTAGGCACTTACGAGTTTCATCATCTGCGAGTTTGATCTGCGAGTTTGATCTACGAGTTTGCTTACGAGTTTATCTGCGAGTTTGTCTGCGAGTTTGCTTGAGAGTTTATAAAACGCGCAAATCTCAATCTGCGTGTTTCTCAGTCTGCGAGTTTTAAGCTTGAATAGGGACTTGCGAGTTTTATACTTAGAATATTTTCTGAGAAAAAAAAATTTCAAAAATGTAATAGGCCCTTTAATAGTGAAATTAAAGGGGTTATTTCAAAACTGCGTTGCCCCTTGACCCCACCCGCTAACCGGGTAGCGGGACCCCCGTGCTAAGTCTGCGGAGGGGGACAAAAGTTATTTCTGTGATCAAAATCTCTGAATTTCTTTTCAAGATTTTTTCTTGTGATTTCATATTTTGGACTAACGATCAGTTCTAGTTTCTTATTGATATATTTTTCAAACAGGTTATACAAGATGACTTCCAAAGATGCACTTTCGATTGGTACTGATGTTAAGCCTCCAGTTCTATTCAAAGGCGAGTATGAACAATGGAAGGACAGATTCTTGGATTTCATAGATCGACATTCAAATGGAGAGAATATTCTTTTGTCTATCACCGAAGGTCCAATGGCTCCAATAACAGTTCAAGTACCTGATGTTGATTCTTCTGATAGTGAAGATGGGACTGAGGAAAGAGAGCAAAAGATGAAAACAGTGACAGTGGATATTTCTCAATATTCTGAAGATCAGAAAAGCCGATACAAAGCAGATAAACAAGCGAGATCATTACTTCTTCAAAGCATTCCAAACGAGATCTACATCAAGATTGATAGCTATAAAGCCAATGCTAAGAAGATGTGGGATCAGTTGCAAAAGATGATGATGGGATCCAAGGTTGGAAATCAAATGAAAGTGGCAAACTGCATCAATAGTTATGAGGAATTCAAAGCTAAGGAGAATGAAAGTCTGGAAGATACTTATGAGAGGTTTGTATTGCTTCTGAATGAGCTGACAAAGAATAAAGTAAAAAAGAAGCAGTTGGAAAACAATGTCAAATTTCTGAGTATCCTACGCCCGGAATGGAAGAAGAATACAAGAAGAATACAAGAAGAATGAAGCAAATGAAGGATTTGAATGAAATTCGTTTACATGAGGTATTTGAGACTTTGAAACAGAATGAAGAAGAGGTTGAAGAGAAAAGAGCTGAGAAGAATAAGGCAGCACAAGTTCCTGATCCTATTGTCTTAGTAGCTGGAGAGAAGGTGAAGGAGAAGAAAGAGAGGAAAGAGAAGAAAAAGAAGATAGTTCTTATCAGTTCTGAGTCAGATTTAGTTACAGATAGTGATGATGGCGAAAGTCTGAAACAAGCCACGATATTGCTGACCCGTGCGTTCCAGAAGAAATTTTACAAGAAGCCGGGATCAAATTCTCAAAGGTATTCTTCATCTAGTTCAAAGAACCACGAGCATCGACAGAAAGTGGAAGGAAAAAGGTATGAAGAGGATAGATATGTGGAGAAGAAACCGGATGAGAAGAAGAAGTTCGTGAATGACTACACAGTTGTCGAGAAGCCAGCAACAGATTCCATCAAATGCTACAATTGCGGCAAGATGGGTCATTTTGCAAAGGATTGTCGAAAGCCGAAAGTTCGCAACTCTCAGTACTATCAGAACAAGTTTCTTTTGGCAAGACAACAAGAAGTGGGTGTCGCTCTAATGGCTGAAGATGAGTTTTGGTTGGATTACTCAGAAGATGAAAAGGAAGAAAATGCTCATATCTGTCTCATGGGCAAAGAAGTAAAAGATGACGAGTCAGATGATGAGGCAGTTAATGATGTATTAAACTTAACTCCAAAAGATTTCATTACCAAGTTGGAAACCATGGTGGTTGAGCTTCAAAATTTACAAAATAATCTGAAAAAGGAAAAGGAAAGGGTTGCTAAAAAGAACAAAAAGATCTTTGAACTTAATGTGTCTGTTATTTCTAACAAAGATCTGATTGATTCTTTACGCAAATCTGATTCTGATTCTAAATCTAAAGTAGATGATTTTGAAAAGAAGATTTCTGATTTTGAAGGTAAGATTTCGAAATATGAGTTTGAGAAAAATGAATCTGCACTAACTGTTTATAAATTGCAGGTTGAAAACAAGAATTTGAACAAGAAGGTAAATGATTTGGAAGTTAAACTTTATAAAAGAGGTCAAACAGATCAAACCATTTTTCTTAATGCTCCTGATGAAGAGACTGATGTTAAGCAAATATGGGGACTTGGTTTTAACAACCCCCATTATCTTAAGAAAGCCATCAGAAAACAGCCGGCACTTTATAACTATGATTTTCTTGCTTGTGCTGGTAAACATACACATTTAAAACCCAAATTTGTTACCAAATTACCGGAAGAAGATGAGGCCAAACAAATTGAAAATAGAAAGAATAAAAAGAAAATGCAACTACCGTTTAACTATGAAAAGTTAAATGATAGTTATCTTTCCAAAACACCAAAAGTTCTTTCACACGATTATTTTGTTAGTTATTCCGCTTCTGAGATGAAGGAAAAACCTGCAATTGCAAAGGTTTATGTTCCTACATCTATTCTTGAAAGCAAATTAGTCGAGCTTGAAAATGTTTTATCTGATGAAAAACTTTTGGTTGATATAGAACAAAATGTATTTTCTACAGTTTTAAATAACACTGTTTTTCAAGTTAAATCAAGAAAGTGTTCTACAGTTTCAAAGGCACCTCAAACTTTCTCTGATAATTATGATGACTTATTTGAGTCTGCAAATGATTCTTTTAATTCTGATGATGGTTGCATGGAAGAATCGGATATGTTTGATGTCCATTCTAAACTTCCTGATCATTCTACTTGTCTTAAAAATGAAAGAGTGTTACCAAGTGAAGTTCATATTGGTGAAACATCAACTAAGGTTGGTGATTCAGTTTCTGTAACTACTGATTACTATGCTCACGGTAAGAAACATAAGAAACAACGATTACAGAAACAGAAATACACTGGTACACAAAAGAATACTCAATCTCGGAAATCTACTTTTCCTAATAAATCTATATCTTATGTTTCAGATTTAAGGAAGAAAAAGATAAAAGCTCAATCCGAATGGAGACCAAAACAGAAGGATGCTGAGATAGCTGAATCAGTTACTGATAATTCTTGTACTAAATCTGTTAGTAGTGATTATGATGTAGTTGGTCAATGTGCTTCTCATAAACAAAACCTTGTAACTTCTTACAAGCGTTACTCAATAAAGCAATTGATTCAATTATCTCCTATTACTTCTGATTCATCTGTTGATTCAGGAGTTACCTATTCTTATTTTGTCTGGATTTGCAAAGATCTTTATGAATACTTGGTTATGGTTGCCAAATCAGAGGCTCAGTATGACAGGTCAGAATGGTCAAAGACATTTCTTGGACGAAAAGTTTTGATGATATAGATGCTCAAATCATCAAAAAGGGGGAGATGATATGAAGAAATGTTAAAGTTTTGAAGTTTGGAAGAGATGATATCAAGATCTGATAAAGTTTTTGTGAAGATTGATTTTCTGAAATATTCAAGTCAGAAAGTTCAAAGGGAAGATTTGAGGACAATCAAAGAATTTCTGAAGTTTTGAGGAAATTTTCTTTGAAGGTTATTTGTTAAAGCAAGGTGAGTTGAATCTGAAGATAATTTCTTTCCAACGTCTGAAAGTGTTGTGTGAAAGTTTTGGGGAGATTGTTACTCGTTTGAAGATAGTTTTGGAAAGAAGACCGTCAAAGAAAAAGGGGAGATTATTTTGACAGAGCTTAAAGTGAAGACTGAAGTGCTAGATTTTTTCAACAGTGATCTTGAATCCAAAGGGGGAGATTGTTAGAGCATAAATCTGTTGGATACAAGATCAATAATACTGAAGGTCAAAGTTGAGAAAGTTAAAGCTGCTAAAGTCAAATCTCATTAAAAGTCAAAGTCTATTTTGTAATAAATCAAACTTAGTTGTATTTGTTTTTGTTTTTAGTTTTCTTGTATTTGTGGTAGTATAAATACTTTTTCTCTTTGTATTTCAGGAGGTGACATTAGTTGATATAACAGATTTGAAGAATACGTTTTAGAGAGAGTGAGTTGTAGAGAGAGAAAGTGTAAACTTTGAGAATTGAAAGAAATCAAACAGGTAATCATTGTGTTAAATCTTGTTTGTTTGATTAATCTTGTTTAGAAACTAGAATCTGGAACACACAGGCACCCATTTGAATTTGGGTCCTCTTTGAATTTGAAAACCTTTTGAAACGTATGAATTATAAACATGATATGAACCAAACCAATCATCAGAATATTGGCGAGACACAAAACCATTTCGACAATATGTAAAAGACTTATTAGTAGACTGAGATAATTGCATTAATTGCTTTATTGAGTAATGCTTGCAAGAATTTACAAGTTTTGGTTTGTGAAAAGCAACATTAGCAACTACATCAGTATTACTAACAGTTATTCTATTACAATGAATATCAGAACATGATTTTGTATTCTCATCAATTTTCTTCTTTGGTCTCCACTCTGATTTCAGTTCAGGTCTTTTCTTTTTCACATCTGAAACATATGAACTTTGAAAGTTAGAACTATGAGATTTAAAAGATTGTTTATTCTTTGATTTACCAGTGTTAATCCGTTTCTGTGAATGCCTATTCTTTTTCTTCTTACCTTTGGCATGATTAGTACTCACAAAAACTGGTTTATCAACTTTCATTGATGATTCACCTTTCTCATACACATTAGGTAAACCATTAGAATTAATAATGAATTGTGTATGATCTGGAAGTTTTGCACTAAACTCAAATTGATCAACACATTCATCAAAACAACCATCAGAGTCTAGGAAATCGAAACTTTTCATCAAATAGACTATTAACATCATTTGATTTAGAAGCTTTGGAAGACATTGAGAAATTTGTGTTAGTGAAAACAGTTGAAAATATCATTTGTTGTAGCCTAGTCAAAATCCTCTCTTCTACAAGAGTGTTCTCAATTTCAGATATTTTACTTTCTAAAATGAGAGGAGGAACATAAATCTTGCCTTCAATCGGTTTTGCCTCCATTTCCTTTGTAGAGTAGCTTTGAAAGTAACGTTAGAAAGACATTTTGACTGTTCGGAACTGTAACTAGAATTCAACCTCTCATATCGAAATGGAAGTTGCATTTTAGTTTTATTTTTCCTTTTCTCAATTTCCTTAGCTTCATCCTCATCTGATAATTTTGTCCATTTAACTTTGAGTTCAGGGTATTGAGGTGCCAATTTAAGAAAACCAAAATCGTATAAGGCATGCACTTTGGAAATACCCTTTTTCAGGTAGTGTGGGTTATCATAGCCGATACCCCAACACTCACTACTCTCTTTTGGTTTGTTGAGATGAATGGTTTGCTCAGTCTGACCAAGAGTATAAAGTTTTTCTTCCGAACCACTCACTTTCTCAACCAAAGATTTGTTTTCTTTCTTTAAAGATAAACACTTTTTCGCAACTTCTTTAACCTCAACTTCACACATTTTAAATTTTTATGATGTTTCAGATAGTTGATTATGGATTACAGTCTTTTCTCTAACACTGGTATCAATATTTTTGTGTTAAGACTCAATCAATACATTCTTCTTAGCAATATCATTGTTGAGTTTCAGTATTGATTGGTTTTTCTCTTTAATGATGCTTGTTTCGCGTTTAAGTTTGGACTGCAAATCCAGAAGTTCAATCATCATGGAATGCATTTGAGATAAAAAAACAGATTCAGTCATATCACATACCTCTTCAGTATCCTCAGCATCAGAATTTGCTTCAGTGACATTCTGACCCATAAAGCACATGTGATAATTTTTTTCCTTGTCAGTGTCAGGTTCTGAGTGATCCAACCAGTATTCATCTTCAGCCATTAATGTTTTGCCAGCTTCTTGCTGCTTGGCCAAAAGCATTTTGTTCTTGTAGTACTCTGAATTACGGACCTTCGGTTTCCGACAATCTTTAGCAAAATGACCTACTTTGCCGCAGTTATAGCACTTGATTGGTTCAAACTCTTTCTTCTCCTCATATTTGTTCCCATACTTCTTCTCATCTGGCCTTTTCTCCTCAAACCTTTTTCCTTCTATTCTCTCCTTATTCTCGTAGTTTCTAGATCTTGATTAGTACTTTTGACTGTTTGACCTCGGTTTCTTGTAAAACTTCTTCTGGAAAGCTTTGGTCAATAGTAGCATTGCTTGCTTTAAGCTCTCTCCATCATCAAAATAAGAATCAGCACTACTTTCCTCTTCAGACTCAGACACCAGAGCTTTCTTTTTCTTCTTCAAACTAACAGATCTTTTCTCTTTCTTGTTCACTACCAAAGCAACCGGATCAGATATTGGTTTTTCAATTTTCTTCTTTTCATCTCTTATCTCTTCTACATCTTCCTCGTTCTGTCGTAAAGTTTGATACACTTCATGTAACGGTATTTCATTGAGATCTTTCATCTGCTTCATCTGGCGGGTAAATCTCTTCCACTCAGGTTGTAAGATACTCAAGAATTTCACATTTAACTCAATATGAGACTTCTTGACTTTGTTCTTTCTCAGGTCGTTTAGAAGGGTAACAAATCTATTATAAGTAGCATCTATGCTTTCATTTTCCTTTGCTTTGAACTCTTCGTAGTTGTTGAGGTAGTTAGATACTTTCAGCTAATTATCAATCATAGACCTAGCATCATCTTCTCCAGTTGATCCCACATTTCCTTCCCTGTAGCATTGTAGTTTTCTATTTTGACATATATCTCATTGGGAATTCCTTGTAGTATGAAAGATCTTGCCAATCTGTCACCTTTTTGCCTTTTCTTCTATTCCTCAGTATATTCTTCAATTGGCAAGGATACTCTTTGTTTACAACTTCCTCTCCATCTGTTTCAGTAGTATGAATCTTTGTTGGACGTTTCATCACTCCTTTCAGAGACAGTCTGATATAATCACTCAGATCATTTTGGTCAATGAAGTCCAAAAATTGTCCTTCCATTGCTCGTATTCTCCCTTAAAAAGAACTGGTGGTTACACATCTGTACCGAGAGCAAGAGCCTCTCTTGAAGTCATCTTTAACTTTGCACTGATTTGAAATGATCGTCAAAAATTCAAAATTAAACTTGACCTGTAAAGTCAAACTTGGTCAACGCTCGAAAAACTCAGAAAATTTTGTAAGTGTTGGGACTCCCAGACCAAGGAAAATGGCACTTCGCGCAGATAAAGCTATGTGCGTTCTTGGTTCGCGCAGGACGAAGGATGCGAGTTCTGAGGTTCACGCACAAAGAAGGATGTGCGTTCTGGCTTCGTACAAAAGAGTCTTGCGAGTTTTAGATTCTCGCAGGCCAAGACTTGCGCGTTTCTTGTAAATCACTTCACGCAATCACGTTGCGTGTTATGACACTTAGAATATTTTTCCAACTTTTAGTTCGCACAAAAGAAACACTTCTCACAGACTACTAACTTCGTCCAAGACAAAGGAACCAATCAACATAAACACGCACACAATGACGTGCACGAATCTACTTCTCGCAAGCTGAGTCTTGCGTGTTCTTCACCCTTTACAATTTTTAAACAATCTGCGTGTTCTTCCCTATGAACTTTGCACGTTCTTCAGATCTAGCGCGTTCTTCACCATTTCGACCAAAAACCAACTTTTTCCATTTGAATTTGATCCAAAACTTCGAAAATTGGTTTGAAACTTTGCAGATTTTTTCTAGATCATATCTTGAACAGGTTACAAACAAGTAATTTCAATCAAAAACACCAAAATTTTCAAATTGATCAAGATACAGTACGTATGTAAAACTCGAACAAAAATACAATGAAATCGAAAATTCACACCGAAATGTTGTGAATTAGGCAACACAGTACAAATCAAATGTATTCTATACACAAAAACGAATACAACAAAACCAAATTCAAATAAAAAACATCAAAATACTGCGAAATTCGAATCTGCATAGTTGCTTTGCGAGTTCTCGAAAATGTCGACCAAAACTCAGATTAAGACCACAATTCTGAATTCTTGTTATGCTATGATACCAATTGTGTGTCCCACAATGAGTACAATTCAAATCAAGATGACCCAATCAATTATCAACAATTTTTCATTCAATATTCAATTACAATTACAATAGTGCTCTCACAATATTTTTCTCTCTAGAAAAACGCGCATAGACTTCTTGTCTAATGAGTCTACTAACATAAAAAGGCTATTTATACCCTAACATATTACAAAGACATATACTAACACTTTGACTTTTAAATGTTGACTTATTACAAAGGACTTTGACTTTAGCTTGAGAGTTGACTTGAGCTTTTGACTTGACTTTCATCTTGATCAGCATGATCTTGTATCCAACATATTTGTGCACTAACAATAAGCGATGAAGGGACTCATTTTGTGAATAAAATGTTGAACAACGTTCTTAATAAATACAACATCTAGGAAAGAGTGGCCACAACATACCATCCGCAAACTAATGGTCTTGCCAAACTTTCTAATAGGGAAATTAAAAATATTTTGGAAAAAGTTGCAAACCTAATAGAATGGATTGGTCTCTCAAGTTGGATGATGCATTGTGGGCATACCGAACGACTTTCAAAACCCCTTTGGGAATGTCTCCTTATCGACTAGTTTTCGATAAAGCATTCCACTTACCGTTGGAATTAGAATATATAGATTCTTGGGCAACAAAAGTGTCGGTCCACACAATACTACTTATAACAAGTTTAGAAAAACAACACAATGATTACCAACCTGTTTGATATATAGAATAGGTTACAAGGTTGATCAGATTAAGCTTTGCTTTGTGTTCTCAATATTTTCTCTCTTTTACACCTTCTTGTGTGTGATAAGTGATGTGATTATTGAGAGATTGAGAAACACTTTATCTAACTAAGTGTGTCTAACACACTACCTAACTTAATATCTAGATACTTTGATATCTAGATATTATCCTAGATAATATCAAACAAACTAGAAACTAACTAAACTAACTAAATAACTTTATCTAACTAAGTTAACTAAATCTAATATCTATTAGAAATAGATATTTAAACTAAGTTAACTATTACAATACTATAAACAAATACATTGAATTACATTGACATTTATTACAAATAGACATAGACTTTAACATTGAGAGTCGACGTTCCGGCTTTAGCTTCAGATTGCGATCTTCAGTTTGGATGATCTTGAATCCAATGAGACTGTGGTCTAACAATCTCCCCCTTTGGATCAAGATCATTACGAAAATGATGTAGCAATTTGATCTTCTCTTTTAGCTCAGAATATGCAATCTTTTTATCTAGCTCTGAAATCAACATGTCTTCAATCTACTTTCTTTAGAAGAATTCAGTCTTTGACGTGATTCTTGAAACATGTGATCTTTGCCATTTCTTATTGTAGTCATTCTCCCCCTTTTTGATGTTAAGTGCAACGACTTCATCAAAATTTGTTGTAAGAAATGTCAATCTTGCGGTTAGAGCCCCTGATTCGTCAATTCATAAGAGATTCATCCAGATCTTTGCAAATCCAGACAAATTAGATATGTAACACCTGAAATCAACTAATGAATCATTTATCATGCCTGTCAGTAACACTAAGTCACTGAGTGTAACGAATACACATTGGAAAGGAGCTGTTTTGATGTTGACTCCCCCAGGGTTTCCATTTAATCATCGAAACACCACAAAGGTAATTTCTATAAACGTTATGACAAAGAAACTAATTCCTTGTGTGTCCGTGCTTGTGTTTGAAAGAATTAAGCACGGATGATTGCTTATTGGCTCAAAATTGTGTAAACCACTGAGACAACAGTAAGTTAAACACAGACTCAATGTGCATGATTGAAGTGCGAAGGTGGGGCAGACTTCCTTCTTTTCAATATCTAGATTTTCCAAATGAAAATCAGATAGCAAATGTGCTGCATCCCCTTTTGAAAATGTGAAACACTTTCTTGTTGAGAAGAAAATGAGTAGATGGTGAGGTTTGATCAAGAGTTGGCATGGGTTAGTTTCCTGTTTCAATAATGATCACCAAAGAATTGTGAATCACTAGAATGGTGGCTACCCGACTCAGAAAAAGTTGGTGCAGAGTTGTGATATTCTTTTAACTCTGTTCTCACACGCTCTTTCTTTTAAACTTTTTGCTTTCTCTAATCACACTCATTTATTTTCGCTTGCACACTCAAACACCAAGGATTTACCTTCATGGGTAGAAATCACTGGTTAATGTGATTCCATTGAAGTTGTGTTAATTCCTAGCACAATGATTCTTTGTTTTCCTAGATGCTCGTGATGCTGAGATTGGTTTAACTATTTCAGTTAAAACACAATATTGATCATGAAAACATTTAAAAATACACTCCCAAAATATAAAGTCTGATGAAAAATCGGGAAGTGGTTTGAACATTAAAAACAATGTTTTCGATGATTGAAAGTTGTCCTTCTTTCAACCATATATGAGATGAAGATATAGAATTATACCTTAACGAGTGATCTTTCATCTCATGAAGCTAAGCTTTAAGTCATAGAAATATGAACTTGTAAGCTTCTCTCAAAAATTCTGCAAAAGTCTAATGTCAAGTCAAAGTAATAATTATTCACTTATATTGAAAAGACAAAAAGCAGTAAAACTTTTAAAGTATGAGTTCTGATCAGAAGTAATCAGAAGTCATGTCCGAACTCCCTTTTTGATTTGAAGAGCTCCCCCTAAAATCTTGCATAACAAAAAAAAAATTGGCATTAAAAGGTACATGCAACATTTTATGAGCTCCTCCTCAAATTAATATTGACCAAGTATGAGTTTCTTCTCATACTCCCCCTAGAATCATGAACATTAACATATGAAATACATATATCATTCACAATTAAGCATAAAGATATGAGGAAAAAGTAAACAATAGTGAACTTTTATAGGTAACTACTGATTATGTCTTAAGATTTAGCATACCAAGCTTAGAGATAAGAAAGTTGAACCTCTTTTCATCTAAGGGTTTGATGAACAAATCGGCAAGTTGATACTCAGTCTTTACAAAGAAAAGTTCAATGTTTCCTTTTTCTACATGATCTTTGATAAAGTGATACCTGACGTCGATATGTTTGGTTTTTGTGTGTTGAACAGGATTCGCTGTTATTGCGATGGCGCTCTTGGAGTCGCAGTAGATCGGGATTTTGTTGAAGTGGAAACCGTAGTCGCAAAGTTGTGTTTGCATCCATAAAACCTTAGAACAGCAGCTAGCAGCAGCTACATATTCTGCTTCGGCCGTGGAAGTTGAAACGCAAAGTTGCTTCTTCGATCCCCAACTTACTAGTTTGTCACCTAGGAACTGTACGTGTCCTGACGTGCTCTTCCTGTCTAACATACAACCTGCATGATCTGCATCTGTGTAGGCTGTTAGTTCAAAACTAGTATCTTTGGGATACCACAGACCGAGATCTGCGGTGCCCTTCAGATACCTGAATATACGTTTGACAGCAGTCAAATGGATTTCTTTTGGATTAGCCTGATATCGGGCACAAAGACATGTTGAAAACATTATGTCTGGTCTACTACTAGTAAGATACATTAAAGAACCTATCATTCCTCTGTAGGTCCTAATATCAACAGCCTTTCCCGAAGGATCGGTGCCAATCTTAGTTCCTGGTGCCATTGGGGTACCAATCGGTTTTGTATTTTCCATTTGGAATTTCCGGAGAATTTCCCTAATGCACTTAGAATGATTGATAAAGATACCCGTAGAAAATTGTTTTACTTGAAGCCCGAGAAAGAAGTTCATCTCTTCCATCAAGTTCATTTGAAATCTAGACACCATAAGGTTTGCAAAAATTTTACAGTACTTAGTATTAGTTGAACCAAAAATAATATCGTCGACATAGATTTGTATTAAAACGATATCGGCTTTTTCTTTCTTTATGAACAAGGTGGTATCAACCGTACCTTTTGAAAACCCAGACTTAACTAGAAAAGTGGAAAGGACATCATACCAGGCTCGAGGGGCTTGTTTCAGACCGTAGAGAGCTTTGTCGAGAATGTAGACGTGATTCGGCTTCTCTTGATTGACAAAACCCTCTGGCTGCGAGACGTAGACTTCCTCCTTTAGAATTCCGTTCAGGAATGCTGTCTTCACGTCCATTTGAAAGACCGTGAAGTTCTTGTGGGCAGCGTAGGCTAAGAACATTCTGATTGCCTCTAAACGCGCCACAGGAGCGTATGTTTCGTCATAGTCTAATCCTTCCTCTTATCTGTATCCTTTGGCTACTAGTCTCGCCTTGTTTCTGATGACGGTACCAGCTTCGTCCTTTTTAATCTTGAAGATCCACTTCGTACCGATGATTGTTTTACCTTTAGGTTTTGGTACGAGTCTCCAGACTTGCAGTGCGTCGAACTGGTTCAATTATTCTTGCATAGAGACTACCCAATCTGGATCCGCAAGAGCTTCTGATACTCGAGTTGGCTCAATCTTGCTTAGAAAGGAGTCGTGCATGCACAAGTTGATTGACGCTGACCTAGTTTGCACCGGATTGGATGGATCACCTATGATCTGACTTGCAGGGTGCGCTTTGGTCCATTTACGTTCATGAGGCAGTGGATTATAGGAATGAATGTCAGTTGTGTCATCTATAAATCCACTTGCACCTTCTTCAGTTTGATTGGGAGGAGTTATGATAGTTGCTTCAGTTGAAGTTGTTGGTTCAGAAGACTCAACAGGTACAGCTTGGTCCGGCTGTATTCGGATCTGTTCGGTACATCCTGCTGGTTCAGCTTCTTCTGACTCTTCATGACTTGGCACTTCTTCAACTGTTGGAGTCGGCATTTGAATTGTTATCTCTTGTTGAATTGGGGCGTTTGATTCAATTGGAACATCTGAACTGGTTGGATGAGTAGTCGTTAAGTCTTCCATCCTGTCAACCACAACAGATTTCTTTACATTAGATCCGAGATATTCATCATAAAACAATTCAAATAATAAATCTAAATCAGATATATGGTTAGTTGAAGTTGAAGCTTCGTCTGATTTAGTCTGTTGAGACGCAGGTTCTGGACTGAGTTGCCCAGAAGCTAGTACTTCGGTTAAAACGGGTTCTGAACAGTATTGTTCGGAAGCCATCTCTTCATCAAAGGTGACGTTGACGCTTTCAATCACCGTCTTTGACTTCTTGAAGTAGATTCTGAATGCAGTTAATGATGAGGAGTATCCAATGAAGATTCCTTCATCTGCCTTGGCGCTGAACTTGTTGAGATTCTCCCTATCGTTTAGAACGAAACACTTACATCCAAAGATATGGAAGTATTTGATTGTAGGTGTTCGGTTGTTGATCAACGCATAAGGAGTCTTCTTAAATCGTCTGTGAATCATGGACCGGTTCTGCGTATAGCATGCGGTAGATATAGCTTCTGCCCATAAGAATAGAGTTAGGTCGGAATGACTTAGCATAGTGCGAGCTGCCTCGACTAGCGTCCGATTCCTTCTTTCCACCACTCCATTTTGTTGAGGCGTACGTGCAGCAGAGTACTGATGAGTTATCCCTTTAGATTCGAGATATTCTTGAACAGTTTTGTTCTTGAACTCTGTGTCGTTGTCTGTTCTTAGAAGCTTTATCGGTTTCTGCAGATTCACCTGGGTCGTCTTCAGGAAAGTGATGAGCACATCAGATGTCTCATCCTTTGATCGTAGGAACTTGACCCAAGTGCATCGTGAGTAGTCGTCCACGATCACTAGAATGTACTTCTTGCCTCCTAGACTCTGAGTTCGCATTGGACCACAGAGATCCATATGCAATAGCTCTAGCGGAGCGCTTGTACTTGGTTCATGCTTCGGTTTATGAGGAGCCCTCTTCATCTTGCCCTTCTCACAGGCTGCACACAGATGATCTTTGTCATATTTGAGCTCTGGAAGTCCTTTGAGTAAGTTGCCACTGACCAGTTTGTTGATGTAGCGAAAGTTGAGATGAGAGAGCCGTCGATGCCATAGCCAGCTTTGTTGCATCGATGCTTTAGATAGTAGACAAATCTGCTTGTCAGTCTGGACGTCTGATAAATTGATCGTGTAGAGGTCTGACTTTTGAGTGCCGACCAAGAGTTCTTCGCCTTCTTCTGTGCGAACAGAACACCTCTTGGCTTTGAAGTTGACCTCTAGGTCTTTGTCACAGAACTGACCTATACTGAACAGGTTGTGTCCTAATCCTTCTACGTATCTCACCTTCTTGATCGTTATATTTTCCCGTTGTATATCACCGTAGCCTAATATTGGTGAAAACTGATCATTTCCGTATCTGACTGTTCCGCAGTATTTCTCTGTAAAGTTTGTCAGCATATCTTTCTGTCCTGTCATGTGTTTGGAGCAACCGCTGTCCAAATACCACATATGACGGATCTGCATAGGAGAAATAACGAAACACAGATTTAGATATTAAGCATTATTAATGAGTAAGACGTTGAAGCGTTAATTATTAAAGTGCAGGTTTTGAACTGATGAATTCAAAAGCCTATTTTTCTTAAGCACGGGTTCTGAACAGACGTGTTCAGAAACCATCGTCTTGTCTTTGAAGTCCGAGTCTTGAGCTGTCTAACTCAAGAATCATTTTCTCTATTGAGGTACGGGTTCTGATCTGTTTGTAATCAGAAGCCACATGTTTTGCTAAACATTGGATGCCTGCAACACAGATTTAGATTTTGGTACCCATTTGAATTTGGGTCCTGCTGTGTTAGCACAAAGTTTTGATTTTGGTACCCATTGCAAATTGGGTCCTCTTTTCTTTTGAAATAGGTATGAAGTAGGATACTGATAAGAATGTACATGAGATGATTCAAACCGCATAGAAGAATCTTGATAGAAATTAGAAGCATGTTTATTATAAAAGGAAGACTGTCTAGCAGTTTTAGATAGCAGGAATAGTTGCTTAAAAGAGTATTTCAGTTATTACAGTAAACAACATCAATAGATTTAAAGGTCTTGTCAAGCTTCCGTTTGGGTTGCCATTTCTTGGTCATATCTGAAACAGTTGAAACTTTTGAGTTAGTCAATAGAGAAACAACTGAATGCATTTTTTTTGGGTTGCCAGTATTGATCGGCTTCTGTGAATGCTTCTTGCCTTTAGCATTTTTATCTTTCACAGAGCCTGATTTATCAACTCGCGTTGATTTTGCACTGTTAACAGGCTTATTGGTTGATCCAACAGATTTTTTAATAAAGGATGAAAGGTTTGGAAGTTTGGCATTAAAGTCAAATTGTTCAAGACAATCATCTAAACCACCGTTAGAGTTCAGAAAATCAAACCCTTGATTTGATGAACTAACCATATCCTCAGAGTTTGAAGCCTTAGAAAGAACAGAATTTGTAAACACAGTTGTAAAAACATTCTGTTCAATGTTTATCAAAAGTCTTTCATCTGACAAGGAATTCTCGAGTTCAGAAATTTTACTTTCTAAAACGAGAGGAGGGACATATAGTTTACCTTGAGTAGGTTTCGCCTCCATTTCCTTTTCAGAATAACTTAGAAAGAAGTCATCTGAAAGAGTTTTCTTCTTTTCAGGTATCTTATCATAACTATTATTCAGCTTCGCATAATAAAATGGAAGATGAACTTTAGATGATATTAAATGTTTTTCTGTTTCTTTGGCTTCATCCTCTTCAGATAGTTTAGTCCAATAAACTTTAAGTTCAGGGATTCTTCTAGCTAACTTCATAGAAAGAATATCATAAAGTGCAGGCACTTCAGACATTCCCTTTTGAAGATAGTGAGGATTCTTATATCCGATTCCCCATTTTCTTTGTTCTCTATTGGTTTGTTAAGATGAATGGTTTGCTCAGTTTGACCTATTGAGTACAACTTCTTTTCCGAAGCATCCATTTTTGCAATTAAAGATTTGTTTTCTTCGATAGACGAAAAATGCATTTGTGTAACCTCGTATAAGTCAATCTCACGTTTTAGCAGTTTAGACTTGAGTTCAGAATTCTCACTAAGAATTATTGTCTTCTCCGTTGCGTTGGTGTCATTGTTTTTATGTAAAACCTCAACCAGTACTTTCTTCTCAGCAATTTCATTGCTAAGTTTCTGTATTGATTGGTTTTTGTCAGTAATGACACCCTTTTCACGCTTTAGGTTCGACTCTAATTCTTTGAGTTTATCATTCATGGCATGCAATTGATTTATGAATTCAGCATACGATAAGTTGCATACCTCTTCTTCATTCTCTGAATCAGCTTCATCATCTGATTCATGCTTTCCCATCAAGCACAGGTTGACAACTTCATCTTTCTCTTCATCTTCTTCATCATCATCAGAATGATCGAGCCAGAAAACGTCTTTAGCCATCAATGCCTTCCCAGCCTCTTGTTGCTTTGCAAGCAACATCTTGTTCTTGTAGTAGTCCGAGTTCTTGACTTTTGGCTTTCGGCAATCTCTGGCATAATGACCGGTTTTGCCACAGTTGTAGCACGTTATAGGTTCTGACTGACCTGATCCTTCTACTTGAAACCTTCTCTCTTCAGGTCTCCTTTCCTCTGATCTCTTTCCTTCAGCAAGATCTCTTCTATCTTCTGGTTTCCTCTCTTCCATTCTCCTTCCTTCAAACCTTCTTCCTTCAAATCTACTTCCTTCGACCCTTTCTCTATGAGCGTAGTTGTTTGGACCAGACGAATACCTCTGACTGTTTGAGCTTGGCTTTGTGTAGAATTTCTTCTAGAAAGCCTTGGTCAACAAAAGCAATGCTTGCTTTAGTTGTTCACATTCATCTTCGTCAGAGTTTGCTTCAGCTTTATCTTCATCTGATTCATACACAGTCGCTTTGTTCTTCTTCTTCTTGACAACAAGAGCAACTGTGTCTTCAACCTTCTTTCCTCTCCGTCTTTTCTCTTCTAGAATTTCATCCACTTCTTCTTCATTTTGTTTGAGGGTCTCATACACCTCCTGAAGTGGAATCTCATTCAGATCTTTAATCTGCTTCATCTGCCTCGCAAATCTCTTCCATTCTGGCTGTAGAACGCTTAGAAATTTGACGTTTAGCTCAATTTGAGATTTGTGGACCTTGTTCTTGCTTAGCTCATTCAGCAAGGTCACAAACCTGTCATGTACTTCTTCTAAGGTTTCTCCGGCTCTGCCTCTAAATTCTTCATAGTTATTTAGGCAGTTAAAGATCTTCAGTTGATTTCCCACCTTAGAACCCAGCATCATCTTCTCCAGTTGATCCCACATTTCTTTAGCTGAGGCCTTGTAGCTGTCAATCTTTATGTAGATTTCATTGGAGATTCCTTGAAGAATGTATGACATAGCTAGCTTATCACCTTTAGCTCTGTTTAGGTTGTCACCGTCAAGCTCATGGTACTTCAGTTCAACTTGTGTTGGCACTGTTACAACCAGACGAGTTGTCTTTATTGCTTGCATACTTCCTTCTGCAAATGACTGTATGATGAACTCACAAAGCTCATGTCCGTCTATGAAGTTTAGAAACCGATCCTTCCACTGTTCGTATTCTCCTTTGAAGAGAACTGGTGGCTTGGTGTCAGTTCCTATGGCAAGAGCTTTTCTGGAAGTCATAATTGAAAAAGATTTAAGATGCGAGAGGCTTTGAGATGCGTGAGGCTTTGAGATGTGAGAGGGTTTGCGTTTCAAGTTAGGAACGCAAAGTTGAGGTTTGCGTTTCTAATGGGACGCGCAAATGGAGGTTTGCGGGTCACGTTGGAAGCGCAAACAGAGGTTTGCGGGCTTAGATGGAAGAGAGAAGTAGAGGTTTGCGGGTGTATTGAGAAGCGCAAACTGAGGTTTGCGTGTCTAGAGAGGAGCGTTTGATGACTTGTGAGAAGTAAGCTTGAGGTTTGTGATTGCTCTTTGAAACGAGAAGTGCTTTGCGTTTGGCTTGAGTGGCGCAAGGTAGAAGTTTGCGGGTCACTTGCGACGCGCAAAGTTTGGACTTTGCGTTTGAAGAAGGACGCGCAAAGTAGGACTTTGCGTTTGCTTTGAGGAGCGCAAAGTAGGACTTTGCGTGTTATTCTTCCTCTGGTTTGCGTTTGTTCGTCCTGAACTTCTGAAAACCGTCTAAATCTTTGTTCCTGTAAAGATTAGCACAACCAAACACTTCCAAAGTGTCTAGAATCACTTCTAGAACTGAATTTAAGCAATCGATCTCACTAAAACACTCTTTTTGAATAAAAGATCGATGGCACAGTAAGTTACCCACTTCGACTGTTTTCACTTAAATTCACCAAATTGGAACTCGATTTAAACTTTAAAACGAAATTAAACACTCACAAATCTCACTAGCAGGTATTTCGAACACACCCTGATCGATTCTAACACCTAAAACACTTAAAATCACAAACTCGAATTTTGTTCAAGAACACAGAGTCGTTTTCTTTTAAAAACTTGTTTTTGATCTTTATCAGGCTCTGATACCAATTGTCGGTCCACACAATACTACTTATAACAAGTTTAGAAAAACAACACAATGATTACCAACCTGTTTGATATATAGAATAGGTTACAAGGTTGATCAGATTAAGCTTTGCTTTGTGTTCTCAATATTTTCTCTCTTTTACACCTTCTTGTGTGTGTTTGTGTGTGATAAGTGATGTGATTATTGAGAGATTGAGAAACACTTTATCTAACTAAGTGTGTCTAACACACTACCTAACTTAATATCTAGATACTTTGATATCTAGATATTATCCTAGATAATATCAAACAAACTAGAAACTAACTAAACTAACTAAATAACTTTATCTAACTAAGTTAACTAAATCTAATATCTATTAGAAATAAATATTTAAACTAAGTTAACTATTACAATACTATAAACAAATACATTGAATTACATGGACATTTTTTACAAATAGACATAGACTTTAACATTGAGAGTCGACGTTCCGGCTTTAGCTTCAGATTGCGATCTTCAGTTTGGATGATCTTGAATCCAATGAGACTGTGGTCTAACAAAAAGAGTTGAACATAAATGAGGATTCCGTAGGAAATAAAAGGGAGCTTCAATTAGCCGAGTTGGAAGAGTTAAGATTTCACGCCTACGAGAATGCCAAAATATACAAAGATAAAACAAAAATGTGGCACGATCGTACGATCAATCAAAGGAATTTTGACGTAGTTCAACAAGTCTTACTCTTCAACTCAAGGCTAAATTTATTTCCCGAAAAACTCAAGTCAAGATGGTCCGTCCCATTCACCATTGAGTTATTGAATCCACAAGATGGAAGTACCTTCAAGATAAACGGACATCGGGTCAAGCACTATCTTCCTGAAGAAGTGCCCAAACCCTCAGAAATATCACCATAAGAAAAAGTCAGAAGTACCCTTGTAAATAATGTACATAAATTTTTAGTCTTCGTTTTTTTTTCTGGACAAAAGTGGCCACTTTGGTTACCACTGTGGGGACTGTAGGCATGAGAATTTGACCCGAACCGGTGGGGAAACCGGTTCACCTGACCCGACCAGGGCCGGGGATTCTCCGCTTAACCGGGTACCAGGGCCGGGGATACCCGTTGTGGCAAAACCGGGGATGGGGCCGGGAATCGCAACCCCGACCCGCCCGGACCCAGTATATATATATATTTTTTAAAATTTTAATTATTATTTATTAATTTAAGTTAGATTGTGAAATTAGGGTTTCTTGTCCTTCACTTTCAGTAAGCATCGCATTCGCAGCCACCAAAATACCAAATCCTCAAGCTTTTAATCTGAGTTCCAAAATCCAAATCAAATCCATCGCATCCACCAAATCCACCGGCGCCGGTCTGAGTCTTCACCTTCGTCGCTTCGCGTCTGCCTCCGCCAGTCCGACGGTCTGAGTCTTCACGTGCGTCTCCTTCGCCGGCGGCTGTGTGTCCTTCGTCGGCGGCTGTGTGTAAGTAAGAGAAGTTTCTACTCCTGCGATGTTACTAGTGCTAAATTATTTTTGAAGTTGTATATTGAATAATGTCATCTTGATTTAGCATCCGGTAATTGGCAATCGGGGGTAGTAAAGACTTGTTGTAACCCTCAACTTTGTCATCTTGCTCAGATTTTCTAAATCCATTGTTCCACAACAAGAAGGTAACAATATTTTTTGTTAAAAAAATGGGAAAACCCCATTTTTTTGGTTTTAAGAAAATGGGTTTTTGAATTCTTGATTTATTTGCCCACCCTCTTTTGAAGGATCATGGGATCTTTTTGTAATGGAAGCCTTCTGCCTAGCAGAAGCACTATCCACCCCCGTGGTTTCTTGGCACCTGGGACCTTTGAATGATTGCTCATTCAAAGTTGCCATGGGGAAGGTCTTAGAGATGTTACCACTGTCCTTCTCTGTGCTAGCAGAAGTAGTGCCAGTCTTCTTTCCCATATGCTCATCCATCTCCTTAGAGAGCACCTCCTCAAGGTTGGGAGACACCCTATTGGTTTCCCTGTAGATATTCTCTAAGGGAGAATCCTCCCTTAGGGGGCTTAAAGGCTTAGTGGGTGAAGGTACAAGAAGGGAAGGAGCCTTCTTTACCTGGTTCCTTTTGTATGTTTGGGTAATGGGAGAAGTGGGCTTATGAAGTAGGGACTGGGAGATAGATATAGAGTGGGAAGGTTGGGATTGGCTAGCAGTGGGATTGTCTAATGAGGGCCTTGACGCTGCTGCCATACCTTCTTGTGGTTGGGACACCACTATCATTGTGGAGAACAATGGGGTGTCAACTTCTTCCGAGTCCCTAGCAGATCTTCTCATATTTGAGAAGACCTTGCCTTTAGGGGGTTTAGGTACATATACCCCATCAAAGTGAGGTATATCCATCAATTCATTGGTAATAACTGTCTGTACAAACCTGGGATACATGAAGAAACTCTTCTTGTTGTCCAGGTTTGAGACAAGATCATTGAAAATCATTTGAGAAAAGTTGTATTTTCTAGCAGTGGATAAACATACCAATGCATAGGCAATTGGACTGCTAAATTGGCTCCAGCCAGTTGTTTTCTTAGAAATACAATGAATCAAGGTATGAACAAAGAACCTCCATTGGGGTGAAAACTTAGCTTTGAAAAACTTGAAAAATCCCCAATTGGCCTTCATACCCCATTCTTATAAGAGTTGAGAATAATTCCTCATTAGGAATAGAGGTTATACCTGCAGCATCATCTAGACGTAGACAGATGCGTATCACCTCTTCAGTAACTGTTAGGGGTTTTTCATATACCCTTGTATTGATCATTCGCACACCATTCTCAGTAACAATGGTGGCATTAGCCCAGAACTGCCTCTGATGCTCTATGAAGATGGTAGGAGACACAGTGAGCGCATGAGCTATGTGACTTGTCTTCACAAAGTCGACTATTTGGTGAAACCTTTCAGCTTGTGTTGGCTTTTGGAGCATAGCTATCTCATTGTGCTCGTCAATGAATGCCATGGATGCCATTGAGCTTGAAAGTTCTTGCCTGAAAATTTAGTACTTGAGAGAAAAAGGGGTTAGAGCGCAAGTGAACAGTGTGCAAAGGGTCGTTATGAACTTTTATGCGGGCAAGGAGTATTTATAGTATTCGGAACATAAGCAGTATTAACCTAGAGCAGTATTAACTAACTAGCAGTATTAACTAAGAGCAGTATTAACTAACTAGCAGTATTAACTGAGAGCAGTATTAACCACTGGCAGTATTAACTAACTAGCAGTATTAACTAAGAGCAGTATTAACTAACTAGAGCAATATTAACTGAGAGCAGTATTAACTAACTAGCAGTATTAACTGAGAGCAGTATTAACCACTAGCAGTATTAACTAACTAGCAGTATTAACTGAGAGCAGTATTAAAACTGTACTGGCAGCACTAAATCTGTACTGGCAGTATTAACCATACTTACACTTTTAAGCTTGTGATGAACTGAGTACTGCTATACATTTCTTGAAGAAGATTAGTAACACCAAACAAAAAACAATATACAGGTATTTAACCACTTTTTGAGAAGGGGCTTATTCAGAGTTGATCATTCCCACACTTGTTACCAAGAAAGTGAATCTACCCACATCAAAGGCTTTGGTGAATAGATCAACAAACTAGTTATCAGTGTGAACTTTTACAACTTGAATAAGTTTCTTTTCATTGCAGAGTCTTATAAAGTGATACCTGATCTCAATGTGCTTTGTCTTTTAGTGCTTGACAGGATTATTAACAATGCTAATAGCACTGCTATTATCAATAAAGATTGGAGTGTGTAGAAAGGTTACCCCATAGTCCAGCATTTGATTCTGAATCCATAAGACTTGAGAACAGCAACATGCAACTGCTATGTACTCTGCTTCTGTTGTAGATGTGGACATTGTGGTTTGTTTCTTGCACTGCCATGACACTAGTCTTGCACCCAAAAACTAACATCCTCCAGAAGTAGATTTCCTGTCCAAGTTTGCTCCACCTAGATCACTATCTGAGTATGCAAGTAGGTCAAATGATGAGTCATGAGGATACCAAAGTCCCAATCTAGGTTGCCCTTTGAGATATCTGAATATCCTCTTAACAGCTTGATAGTGAGATTGCTTTGGCCTAACTTGGAATCTTGCACATACACAGACTGGAAACATTATATCTGGCCTAGAGGCTGTAACATACATGAGAGAGCCAATCATGGATCTATAATGATGAACATCCATATCCTCCCCCTCAAGATCTGTTGTTATCTGCTTGTGTGTCTCCATAGGTGGGCTGGCAGGTTTTGAATCTGAGAAACCAAACTTGGTTAGAATATCCTGCACATACTTGGACTGACTGATAAAAATACCATCTGACTTCTGTTGAACTTGGAGTCCAAGGAAGAAGGTAAGTTCCCCCATGGAACTCATTTTGAATCTTTGATGCATTAGTTCCTCAAACTCCTTGCACATATTGTCTCTTGTGGATCCAAAGATAATATCAACAACATAGATTTGGACCAGCAAGATATCCTTCTTCTTTCTCTTGATGAATAGAGTCTTATCAATGACTCCTCTTTCAAAGCCATTTTCCAAGAGATAGGATGACAGAGTGTCATACCATGCTCTTGGAGCTTGATGCAGTCCATAAAGTGCTTTCTTCAATTTGAATACCCTGTCTGGATAGCTTGGGTTTTCAAACCCTGGTGGTTGACAGACATATACTTCTTCTTCAATTGAGCCATATAGAAATGCACTTTTGACATCCATTTGATAGACTTTGAATTTCATATAAGAAGCATAAGCCAGGAATAATCTAATTGCTTCTATCCTGGCTACAGGTGCAAAGACTTCTTCATAGTCTATTCCCTCTTCTTGTGTATACCCTTGAGCCACCAACCTTGCTTTATTCTTTATTACTATGCCTCTTTGATCTCTCTTATTCCTGAAGACCCATTTTGTTCCTATTGCTCTTTGGCCTTTAGGAAGGTCTACCAGATCCCAAACATCTTGCAGCTTGAATTGCAGTAGCTATTCTTGCATGGCTTCTATCCAACTGGACTCTTTCATAGCATCATGTGCCTTCTTAGGCTCAAGCTGGGATAAAATACAAGAAAGCACTGTATGTTGTTGGTCTTCCATTTCTTGCAGCCTGCTTTGATTTCTAGTCATCATAGGCGAAGATATATCTCCTACTACCAGCTGTGGAGGATGATTCTTTTGAGTTCTGGTGTGATGACTAGGTTCTTCATTAAGTCCCACCTCTAGATTAGAGTCATTCAATTCAACTGAGGTGTTTTCAACAGCTACTTCTGGGTCTTTATCTTCTTGACTCTCCTCATCTCTACTTTCTTCTTCACTCTGATTTGGTCCAGTAGATGATTCCTTTTCACAGTCTTCAGTAGAAACCACTGTAGGTATGGGAAAGATCACAGATTGAGATAAACTATCTTGAACTTGTGTAGTCCCTGATCCTCCACACCCTGAACCTGCATAATCATCACTACTGAAACCAAAAGAGTTAGTTAGTGAATCAATGTCAAACAGCCACTGAAGACCAGACCCAATAGGATTTGGTGTGTTTTCATTGCATTTGACATTGTCACTTTCTTCAATTATTCTAGAAGAAGAGTTAAAAACTCTGTAAGCCTTACTCTGAGATGAATATCCAACAAGAAATCCATCATCTGCCTTGCTATCAAACTTACCTAAGTGAGATTTGGTATTGAGAATTGTACAAGGACACCCAAAAGGTTTGAAAAATCCAATAAAGGGTTTTCTTTTATTTAAAAGCTCATATGGGGTCTTGTTCTTTGGCTTGACCACTAGAACTCTGTTTTGGACATAACAGGCAGTATTAACTGCTTCAGCCCAGAAGGTAATTGGCAGTTTTGAATCAGCCAACAGAGATCTAGCAGCCTCTGTTAGTGTCCTATTTCTCCTCTCAGCAACTCCATTCTGTTGAGGAGTCCTAGGGGCACTATATTGTCTCTCAATGCCTTTCTCTTCACAAAAGGTGTTTAGATCAAGATTTTTAAATTCAGTCCCATTGTCTGATCTAATGACTTTTACTCTTTGATTAGTTTGGTTTTCAATTCTTAGGATAAATGATTTGATCAGTCCACTTGTCTCATCCTTAGTCCTTAGAAAATATACCCAGGTAAATCTAGGATAATCATCAACAATAACCAAGCAGTAAGATTTATTGCCTATACTCATAACATTTGTAGGACCAAACAGATCCATATGCAATAACTGGAGACAAGAGGAAATTGTATTTAACTCTTTGGTCTTATGAGAAGTTTTGTGTTGTTTGCCTTTGAGACAAGCAACACAATGATCATCACATGAAAAGACTTTTGATGGTAAACCTCTTACAAGGTTGTTTTTAACAAGTTTGTTCATTGTTTTGAAGTTCATGTGACACATCCTTCGGTGCCAAATAGATGATTCATCCACAGAAGCTTAAGAAACAAGACAGTTCAGGGATGAATCACTAGAAATATTGTCCATATCTAGACAATAAACATTGTCCTTTCTTGGAGTTCTAAGTAGTATCATGCTTTCATAAACTACTTTGAACCCTGGAGCAAGGATCATACACTCTGTATTAGTAAATAATATGCTATGTTGTTTGTCACAAACCTGTGATACACTTAACAGGTTGTACTTCAACTGATCAACATAGTAGACATCCTCAAATGTCATCTTACCTTTTGTAACATTACCTTTTCCACTTATTTTACCACCAGTAAGGTTATCTCCAAATGCAACATGTCCTCCATTGATATGCTTGAAATTCTGAAGGCATGACATGTTGCCTGTCATGTGCCTAGAGCAACCACTATCAACATGCCATATGCTTTTCCCCTTGAGCTGTTGATTGCCCTGCACATAAGATAAATCAGTTAGTATGATTTAGGAACCCAAGCCACAGTGGTCTTGGGTACCCCTTTCTCATCAAAATATTTGCATTATTTCTTGACAAGATTTTTAAACTTTGACTCCTCATTACTGGAGTACTTATTCATAATAATAGGCTTGGATGCACGCTTGCTAGAAGCAGTACTGGTATTAGAAGCACTAACTGTATTGGCAGCACTTGCATGCTTAGCAGTACTAACCTTGTTAGAAGTAGTAACTGTGTCAGCAGTAGTAACTGTATTAGCATTAGTAATCATTGAAGAAGTACTAACAGTGTTAGAAGCATTAATCTTTTCAGCAGTACTAACACTGGTAGCAGCAGTATTGCTATTAGCAGCACTATCCCTGTTAGCAGTACTACCAGTTTTAGTGCTTCTAGGCACCCACATTAAAACCCTTTCTTTTAAAACCTTTTTCTTCATTTGGCCTTTGGTTTCAACAGATTTCTTAGCCATATGTTTCTTTCCAGTCTTCCTATAACCAACAGGTTTTTGCAAAAATCTTTGAAAGTTCATCCTTTGGTTAATAGGATTGAAGAAACAATACTTAGCCAAATGATTCAACTTGCCACATATGAAACAGGGTTTTGGTCTGATTATTTTATTCAGATCAACTCCTTGTTTCTGAGCCCATTGATTATTCCAGTTTCTTTGGTTACCTCTTTTTATACCAAAATTTAGGCTCTTAGATTTATTGCAAGCACACTGTTTACAAGGTCCAGGATTAGGTTTGTTTGTAATGGACCTTGTTATCCTTTCCTTTGGTCTTCTCTATCTCCTTAGACTTGACCCAGATTTTTCCACATCCCTCATTGGTGATAATGTAGTTTTCTAATGGTATCTCTTTACTCACAGCATTATTCCTATTCTCACTGGCTTCTTTCTCGGTCATATCCTTAACTACTACCTCATCCAAAGGATCTATCTTAAAAGCTTTCTCAGTCAAGTCCTTTTTCTCCTTGGTCTCTAACAAGTCTGAAGTAGGAGAGATATAGTTGTTGTTGTAAAGAGGAGGTGTATTGTTGTATCCAATACCAGGCTTCATATTATCATGAATCTGAGCCATTAGAAGGGAATCCATTGCTTTTGAAGCATATGAAAACTTTTCTATGTCAAGCTTAACCTTAGACAGTTCTTCATTCAGTCTGTCATTCTCTTCTATGGACTTAGACAGTTTTGTCTCTAACTCATTCTTTTCCCACTTCCAGTAGTTTGCGTCATAAGAGTGTTGAAGTTCATTAGCTTGAAAGCCTTTGATTTGTTCTTCAAATCTCTCTACTATCAACACATAGTCTCTTCTGTCCTTTTCTAATCTTTTGAGGTCATCACACATGCTTTGGTTGTGATCCCTGTACCTTTTGACAGTGTCTATGCAAGATTGAGTGCAAAGATTAGAAATTACCTCAGAGGAGAGATCAGACACTTCTGTCATAAGAGCTTGATTCTGAATGGCTTCCTCAGCTTGGTCACTCCAGTCAAACCCCATTCCTTGTTGGGAAACAAGGGCTTGAGCAGGGTTCTTATTTTGATTGTAGCCTCTATTCTGAGCTTGTTGGTGGTTGTTATTTTGTACACCACTTCTGCACTCTCTAGCAAAATGTCCCTTCATGTGGCACTTATAGCATTCCACTTCTTTTCTGAGAGAAGTTATTCCTCCCAGTTCTTTTAATAAACTTCTTTACCCTAATAGATAACATGGTCATCTGCCATTTAATGTCCATCTCCTCCAGATCATCAGGGTGAAGTTGTTCCATATCATCATTAATCAAAGAGTTGTTGCTGTGACTGGACAAGAAGGCTTCAAAGATAGTTTCAGTGCCTTTTTCTGAATTCACTCCACTGGCAGCACTAACTGCTTCAGGGTTGGCAGTAGTATCAGTAGATGCTGATAGAAGTGCAGCATTGTGAAAATATCCAGTGGGCTTCTTCTTGATTTCTACCTCAGTTTCAAAAACTCTTAGATCATTATATAGATCATCAAGTTCCTTCTCTTCCAGATTGTCACTCTGTCTATATGAGACAGTGTACATAGTCCATTCATCCCCAAGAGATCTGAGGAACTTTCTGTTGATATCATCTTGCTCCATCTCCACTCCTACAGTAGCCAGTTCACCAATGAGCTTGTTGAACCTATCAAAAGCTTGAGTCATAGACTCATTCTTTGAAAAAGTGAAGTTCTCATACTGCTGCTTTAGAACATCTCTTTGATTTCTTTTGATGCTTTTAGTTCCAGCAAATCTTTTCTCTAGAGCATTCCAGAGAATCTGAGCATCAGTGCAGTTGCAAAATTGATGCTGATATTCATTGGGGATGGCCAAGAGCAGAGTGCTCAAGACCTTCATCTCTGTCTGTCTGATCTTCCTTTCACCATCTGTCTTTGGTGGAGGTTTTTTCCCATCTGGTCCAATCTTTCCTGCTTCAGAAGGACCATTCTCTGTTAGCTCCAACTCATCTGTTTGTTAAAGTGTTGAAAATACCCGTCCTATTTCAGAGGACTTCCAAAAGATACACTTCAGAGGATGAAGACGTCAGAGGACGAAGACTTCAGAGGACAAACCTGCCTCTGAAGTACTTATCAGAGATTGCAAATTTTAGAGAAGACATCAGAGATGGCTTCATTAGAGGCTCTGAAGACAACGTCAGAGCTGTGAAGACATTCTCTTTGAAGATGTTCACACTGAAGTTTTCTACGAATGAACAGAAGAACAGATGACACGTCACTTAGTGATAAGATTTACTTTCTAGAGTAGGTCACTGTTCAGCATTCTCTTTTTCGTCATGCAAGTACACTGCTTACTTTATGGTCCTATAAATAGGACCATCACCTTATTGTTCAAAGTGTGCTTAAGAAGTTATATATCTGATAATATAAGTTGAATATTTTATTCTAAGAATATCTTGTTTATCTTTATCTGCTTTATGAACTGTGATATTTGAATCTTCTTTGATATTAAACTGTATTACTTCCGCTGTCATTACTCTTATTGTTTATATCATTGTTACGAGATTAGATCTAGGATACAACAATTGGTATCAGAGCCTCCTTTGTTTCTAAAACAAAGAAAGATCATATCTGCATACTCGGATAGATTTACATCTCATTGATTCTAAACTTTCAATATCTGTGCAAGTTCATATAAACCCAGTTTATTCAAGAACATCATATGCTCTAGATTTGATAGTAAATCTCAGTTCATTACAAAAAGCATTAGTTCTTCAAATCTACATTTTTTTAAATGTCAAACTCAAGCATAAGTGCCATGTATACAGCTGGGTCATTAACAAAACCTCCTACACTTTTAAGGGATGAATATCCCCAATGGAAGATAAGGATGGTAAATTTTCTAGAAGGTATGGACAGGGATCTTTTTAGATCTGTGAACGTTGGACCTCACATTCCAATGGTGTTGGTACCAAGAGTTCATGCAACAGCAGATACTGCCGAAATACCTGCATATTATGAAATGAAAACTACAAACTTCACTGATGAAGAAAATAATATGATGGATAATGAATCAAAAGCTGTTAGATTACTCATAATGGCCATTCCCAATGATATCTTTCAAGAACTTGATTCTTGTAAAACTGCAAAAGAGATATGGGATCAGTTGTTAAATCAACTTGAAAGTGGCCTACAAACTCAGAAAAATAGAAGAAATCTATGCATCAATGAATATCATGATTTTCATGCTCTACCAGAAGAAAATTTACACCAAACTTACTCAAGATTCAACATTCTAATAAACAAATGTAGAAAGTTTGGAGTGATAAGAACAAAAGAGGAAAACAACGTTCTTTTTTTGAAAAGCTTGAATGAAGAATTGTCACAACTGTCCATGTCTGTACAGGCTAATCAAGATCTTGAGTCATGGTCATTGTTAGAGCATAAATATGTTGGATTCAAGATCATAAAGATTTAAGACAAAAGATCAATAAGTCAAAGCTGAAAAAAGTCAACTCTTACTGAAAGTCAAAGTATTTTGTTAATAATGTCAAAGTCAATGTATTTGTATTTTGTTTTCCTTTGTAATTGTCAAGGGTATAAATACCTTTGTTGTCTTTGTAATTGGTAGAACACTCATTTGTAAACAAATCAGAGAAGAGGTGATTAGAAAATCATTCTAGAGAGAGCGAGTGTTTGTAGAGAGAGAAAGTTGTGAATTTGTAATAGTTGTGATTGAAATCAATGAATGTGATTTACGAAATCTTATCTTGATTACTTGTTAGAGATTAGAACTTGAATATCTGGGCACAATCAATTGGTATCAAAGCAGATCCAAATAGAAAAATCAAGAAATTCAAGAAAGTTCGTTTTTACTGTTCATCTTGTCCAGATTTGATTATGAGTTTGAGTGAGTTTTTAGAGTTGTAATCGATTAGGTTTTGTTAGGAATGTGAAATCGATCGAGTTTGTATAGATAGATTTGAGAATTGCACTGTATTGAATTCGAATTTTCGAATTTTGTGGTTTTGGGTTTACACGAGTTCTTGAAACTGTTCTTGATTCAAAAGTGTAATTTTTGTGTATTTGATCGAATTTTTGTATTAGTTTTGTGTTCTAGATGTTTAAACGAGTGAATTGTTGAAAGTTAGTGTTGTAATTCTAGGTTTAGATGAGTGATTGGTTAATTTTGAACGATTTTCAAGGTTTGCGGGTTATTCATCAGATGTGTGTTTGACTCATCAAGATGTGCGTTTGATTCATCGAATTGTGCGGGTCATTCAAAGTCTACAGATGTAAAGTCATTTGAAAATCGAGAAGTTAAGTTGTGCGGGTCTAATGACAAACGCATAGTAGAAGGTTTTTGCGTTGTGCGGGTATAACGAGACACGCAAAGTACGTGTTGCGGGTGTAACAAGACACGCAAAGTGTGTCTTACGGGCGTAACGAGACATGCAAAGTCCGTCTTGAGGGTGTAACGTGACACGCAAAGTTTATCATTTGACACCCAAAGTGATAAACGCAAAGTGACAAACGTAAAGTAGAGGTGGTTGAGTTGAGACTTGTGGTTTGCGTTTGCTTCTCGACACGCAAAGTAGAGGTTTGCGGTTCCTTTGTGAAACGCAAAGTGGAGGTTTGCGATTCCTGTGTGAAGCACAAAGCGTGAAAAACTTGGAATATTTTTTTTTGAGAATTTTTCGAAATTATAATATGCCATTTAATAGTGAAAATTAAATGGAGGACATGTTCGTTAATGGGACCCCCGTGCTAAGTCTGCGGAGGGGGACAAAAGTTCTTTCTGTGATCAGAATCTCTGAATTTCTTTTCAAGATTTTTGTATTTTTCTTGTGATTTCATATTGGATTAACGATCATTTTTTTTGTCAAGTTCTTTTTGTAACAGATATTCAAGATGGGATATTTTGATGATGATGAAAAGAAGATTGCCGAGCTCGAATTAGAAAACAAAACTCTTTCTACCTCAGTTACCTACTATGCCAAGAGATCAAAGAGATACAAAGATGAAATGAATCTACTGAAAGAAGAAGTTAGTGATTTAAAGAAGATGAATGAAGATCTTCTGAAACAGACTTCTGAGCTTAATGAAGAAAAGGTTTTGCTTTTGGAAGCTGAAAATGCTAAGCTAAAGAACAAGATTTCTGATTTAGAAGATCACATTGTTAAGCTTTCTGAATTAACCGGGTATGCTAATGAAAATAAGATCTTTGAATTAGAACTGCAACTTGTTGATGAAAGATCAATTTTTGAGAAAGAAAAGAAAGAATTTGCTAAGAAGTTCTCAGACTTTTCCAAAAAATGTAATGATGAGAAGAAAGCGGTTGAGCTTAAATGCATTAAGCTTTCTCAACAAATCTCTGATTTTGAGAAAGTAATCATTCTGGAAAGGGAAAATTTTGCCAAAGAAAAGAAGTTAGTAGAGCAAAAGAGTGTAGGGATATTCAAAGAGATATCTGGTCAGAGAACAAATGCTGAAATGGGCTTTGAGGAAGAAAGAAGCTTATTTGAAGAAGAGATAAAGAAGCTAACTACAAAGCTATCTGAGCTATCTATAACTGCATTGAAAGATCAAAAAGCGAAGTCTGAATTCAAGAAAGAGATTGATCTGCATATCAAAGAAAAGAACAGTCTATCTTCAAAAATTAAAGAGCTTGAAAAGATTGTTTCAAAGGTGGTGGTGACTGAGCAAACGAATCCAGAGTCAAAAATCCACACACCTAGAAATAATTCAGCTGATTTTCAAAAGACAGTCTCAAGCTCACACATGAAACCTGTTTCTTCAAGAAGGTTAGTCAATTCATTCAATCAGATTCGTACTTCTAATATTTTCGATGATCAAAATGTAGATGATTCGGGTACACAAAGAAGAAGAAGAAAATATTAAGAAGAGAAACTGGTATGGAAAGTGAAACCAGTGGATGATGATGAGAAGGATGATGAGAAAAAGAAAGGAAAGAAGGAAGAGAAGAAAAGTAACAAATCATTTGTACATGCATTAACAGCCAAGAAGAACAAAGTGCTGAAAGGTAAACCTGATCTCGCTTACTCGAGAGATCAAATGATCAGGTTATCTAAAAAGAGGTATTGTTCTTACTGTAATACATATGATTTTGTTCATAAAGCTAGTGATCATTTCTGGTATGGTTCTTATTCAGTTACTCCCATACGAACTGCAACTAACACACATGGACCCAAATACCAGTAGGTACCAAAGTCAAAAAGTGAATCTGTCTTGCAGGCACCTACAGTCAAGAGGGAGTAAGAGAACCAACGTTTCTAAGTATATCAGCTTAGGACCTGTACTTGAACGAAGGATGGCTCTTGAATAACACAGTTCAAGACCCGCACCTCAATGTCAACAAAAAAAGGTTTCTAAGTAAATCAGCTTAGAACCCATGTTTCAACGGAGTTTGACTTCTAAACACAACAGTTTAGGACTCGCTCTTCAATGATGAAAAAGAAATGCTACTCCCGAGCTGATAAGAGAGTGTACTCAGATACTTAGAAGAGGAAATCAACCTTCAAGGGGGAGTACATAAATTTTTCTGGAAATATGTATTCGGAAGTTATGATGAACTACACTTCAAATGGAGTTGTAGATCTCTATCATGTGCCTGTTACTGATAAATTTCAGATGCATATTTTCAGGGGGAGTAAAAGGATTATGATTTCTGATTATTTCAGATCAGAACTCGTACTTTAATCGTTTTACTGCTTTATGTCTTTTACATTCGAATAAATTTGTGAATAAAGTTGTTTTGACTAGACTTTGAGACTTATGCAGGATGAGAGAAGTTGACACGATCTATCTTAATGACTTCAGTTGACTGTATGAGAATTAAGATTGAACGAAAAGGTAAATTTCTTATCTTAATCTCAAATGTATCTGAAAGAATGACAACTTTCAGGTATAGAAAACATATTTTTAAATGTTCAAACCACTTCCCGATTCTTTAAAAAGATTTCATGAATTGGAAGTGTGATTTTAAATGTTTTCATTTTATTTTTGTGCTTAATTGATAAATAAACCGTGTGTATCCAAAGATAAATACTTGTGTATTGTCTTTTCTATATACTTTCAAGTATTCACACACGCCGGTTTGAATTTTTGTTCAAAATGTTCTTACCATGTCTCTAAATTGAAACAATTTTTTGATGGTAAGACACTCCGCTTGTACTCTAAAGAATTTTGAGTGATATTTCATTTCGAAACGTCATTTCGAGAATATCTGTAGATCCCAGTGCAGTGCAATCACAAATAAATAAGAACAATGTTGAACATATTATAGGCCACAACAACTAGTCATATGATTGATATAACTTCAACGGGTTAAGGTTTACAGAGAGAATTTCTGATTCGGATATGTAAACCTAATGACTAGTAAACTGAATAATGAATTTCTAAACTAACAAATGAAATAGAATTAACTTTAAATACGTAGGCTCGCAGGCCTAATGGGCTTATGGGATTTAAGGCCCAATAAGCTTACAACTATGATAACTTGTCATAATCTACCCTGAACTTCTATTTAACTAACAAATTAGCCCTAACAATCTCCCCCTTTAAATAAAAGTTGATAGTCACGCCAGTTAGGAACATAAATTTTTCGGAAACCAAAGCTGATCTCGAAATATCGAATCTGAGTCTTGTACTCCAGTCGCTCTTCAATTACTCCCAGTGCTTCAAGAACAAGTGGCTTGTATTTAGGATCCAAAAGCTGAACCCCTGTTTCATCTTTATCAAGTACACGCTTCAACTTTTCTTTCAGCAACATTAACGTACCGTCACAGAATCTGGCAATCTGATTAAAATGAATGAAACGCATAATTCCTTTGTCGTTCAAGTAGGTCATGCCAAACTCTGGAAGCTTTATCACAGTAAATACAGGTACACTCTGGGCATCAGACGAAATCTTTAAATCGGGCTTGAGCAGATTAATCTTTGGCTGGTTGCTTTCTAACCCAATCTGAAAATCTTCCACCGAGGCAAGCTTCATTGCACACTTCATATATCTCTTTACTTCCTCAAGTGCATCAATGACTTCCCCGGGTCTGTTAGTTCTGGTCTTTAAGTCTCGAAGAATGAACAGCAGATCTTGTGGTTCAAGATACGGAAAGTCAGCTTCAGAGAAACAATACTTCTGACCATCTTCTCTAGTCACCATGAAATCTGAATACTTTACTTTCATGAAGAAACTAGATAATATCTGATCAACCGATGTAATCTTCAGCTTTGTCTTGTTGCTTTTGACTTGAAACTTCTTGTACACGAATATGAGTTCACGCTGGTGTTCCTTGATTTTCATTGACTGTAGACCATGCAGTACAACTTCATCATACTTACGTATCCAGTGGGCAAAGATCTTCTTTTGGCTTTCTTCAAGAAAAGGAACTTTTATTCTGACTCTTTCCTACTTGGATGGACGAACTGGCGTAGTACTGTCTGTTCCCATAACTGGAGATGCTGGAGGAGATCTGAAGGGAATATATGTTTCAGGAAGATCAGGATCAGCAATAGAATAGGTCAAAAGTGGAACCGCAACAGAAGTCTGATCGTCTGGCTGAATGTCCGGATGAAGAATCTCATCTATTTCGGCTTGCATGACTACCAACGCTCGTTCAGTATTAACACATTCTTCCGTCGGTTCATAAACTTCATAAGGATCAAGTATAAATGCCCAGTCTTCAGGGACTATCGGAGAACCTTCATCAAATTCCTCAGGCTTTTCAACCCTTGGAATATCAAACAACACTAATTCCATACATTGTTCCCGTTCCTGTCCCTGCCCTTCTGATCGAGTACCGGAACCCGTACCCTGTTCAACCTGTTCTGATTCTACTGTGTGTGTCTCCGGCTCAGATAGGCGTTGGCGCTTCTCCCCCTCATGGTGATCAGGATCATCCTGATCATCATGTCGGCGCTTGAGCCGTGCTGCCTGGCTACGGTAGGTATCCTCCACTGCTGATAGGCGATCAGTCAAAACAACTACGGTTTGCTGAAGTGACTGAAGCATAGCCTGCTGGATCTGGAAGGCTTCGATAGAGACAATAGGCTGGGGTGTAGGTGGGGTAGGTGTGGATGCTTAAGAACGAAGTAGGGATAGCAAATCGGCATCCTGGGTGGGTTCGGTTAGAGATTGGGCTAGAAGTTTGGCAAGAAGGATGGATTTGAGTTCAGGTATTGAAAGATCCGGGGCTGGTAGGGAAGGTGGAATAGGTGTGGTCTCCGGCTCAGTTGCAGGACCATTGCCTTTGACCATGCGTTTGATGTTGTCTATCTCCTCTGTCATCATAGATTGGACAGCCTTTAGGGCGTCGTCCATGTATTCCCTTGAGACAAACTCAGTTGGGGTAACTCCGGGGTCACTTAGACTTCCCGTTGTAGCTACGACTGTAGAAGTCGAGCCGCCTACGTTCACGGTTGGCGTGATGATAGCCGTGGTAGGACTTCCACCCAATCCTCGTAAACTACCCGAAGGCGGATTTACTATGGGTGTTCCGGCCGGGCCACTTAGGCTACCGGCGAGAGCCCAAAAAGGAATCTGTGTCCTAGGAATGGCATGAATAACAAATGGCTCTAGACTCCGTTCTTGCAAAGATGTCGAGAACGGGGGCAGCTGTTCTCTTGTTTCAATATCGGCACCCTCCAAGTGAGAGCCCGATAGCAGATGTGCTAAGTCCCCGTGAGAATGTGAAACCACCATCTGTTGAGAGATGGTGGAGTGGCTTGGTGGGGTGTGCAAATGCGCCGCTAGGTCCACGGCGGCTTCTTCAATACCCTGTCCCAACAAATGAGACTGGGTAGCAGATGTGGCTACCTGGCTAGACGTGGCTAGGGGGGATACAACCGATGAATGTTGTCCCGTCACTCGTGTACTCTCGGAATGCATTTTACTCCGCCTTTCCCTCACACGGCTCACTTCTTGATTTTCAACTGAGACTCCCTCCGCTCTCCTTATCTCTCCAGATGAGGGCTGATTATCATCACCATCGGAGTCAGAAGACTCTTCATTTGATGTCGATACGTTTGTGGCTGGATCCGACTCATTGTCGGATTGAATGGCTGTCTCCTCAGAGTCGGTTGAACCTGATTCCGCCGCAGACTCGGATTGGGCCGAAGCTTCCTCCGAGGCGGAATACGCTGTTGTCTCCTCGGTGGCGGCGACAGAAGAGGACTGAACATGAAAGGCTTCAGAATTTGTTGCCTTTTCTGCCAATTGAGTCTCGATTGGCGTCGGCGAAGATGGTTATCTTGAAGAACTAGGCTGGCTCGTTCCAGAGAATCTGAGCATCAGTGCAGTTGCAAAGTTGATGCTGATATTCATTGGGGATGGCCAAGAGCAGAGTGCTTAAGGCCTTCATCTCTGTCTGTCTGATCTTCCTTTCACCATCTGTCTTTGGTGGAGGTCTTTTCCCATCTGGTCCTATCTTTCCAGCTTCAGAAGGACCATTCTCAATTATATCCCACATTGAGTAGTTAGTAAGAAGAATATATTGTCTGATTCTGATCTTCCACATGTCAAACTCACTGGGTTTGAGCATTGGAACCTTGGAGACCAAAGAACTGCTTGATTCTGTAAGATTTTCCATGATAAATAAATGTTTCTGAGAGAGTTCTGCTCTGATACCACTTGTCAGGATCGAATTCTCAACAAGAATTAATTCTCAGAAACAATATCAAAGAAGTTTGCGGAATAACACTTTGATATTTTATGAAACAGTAAATCAACACAGAAAATATGAAAAACAAATTGTAAACTTGTATTGAATGCTTTGAAGTTTCAAGATTACACACTCAACCTCAATATTGATGAACAGGCTCACCAATACGAATTCTACTTCTCTAGAATTAGGATCTATGCCTTGAGGTTGATTTTTTTCTCTATAACTTGGAAAAAAATTAATTTTAAAACTATTCTATATCTTCTATACATATACTAAAGAAAAAGATAATTACAATAAATAAACAAATCTTCAGTATATCTTCCATGTATATCTTTAAGCTTCCATGAATATCTTCATTCTTTCCAGCTGTCATTCTTTTCATACATATCATATAAGCAGCACTAACTATGCTCAACAACATTAACTTCTTCTAGCAGCATTAACTACTAAGCAGTACTAACTACTAAGCAGTACTAACTTTATTCAAGCAGTACTAACAATGACTAACATTATTAATTCTACTAGCAGTAGTAATACTCAGCAGTACTAACCTTTAAGTCTTCAAGCAGTAGTAACTTTGAACCAGCAGCATTAACCATACTTGATCTTTTCTTCAGTTCCCAACAGACACACCCTGTCCGGAAGCCCCAGCTATCCGGATGCTCCCGCCTCTCGTTCATGGATGCGGACCCTCACGTCGCTCAGGTCTTGCTCCCTCAGCAGGTCCTTCCGGTCCTGGCCGGACCATAGGAGCTGGAATGTTGTGTGTGTGCCTATAAGCTATCACACTCAGTGCCGTGGGACGAGCATGGTCTAGTACCCCGACTGGGATTTGTTGGGCGACAACACCTTCCGGATCAGCGCGGGAAGGAATCTTGCGAGTTGGATGTTGTGGACACGTCGGGTGGGTAGAGCGGCGCTGTATCTCGGGATACAGGTTCATGTAGTTCCGGATAACGATCTGTAGGAACCGCATGAATGGAATGAAGTTTGATCGGCGAGATGCAGTAGACCGAACTCTCTGAATGAGTTCAAACCATAGAAAGTTGGCAAAGTCCACGTGGCGATTGAAGGCCACCACGTGAAAGATGCGTAGAATCAGGGCGCTCGTCTGATCAATGCCCTTCGTTATAGAGGAAAGGCACCGATTGATGTATGTGAACAACGTGTACCATATCGTCGATTGATGTTTGCGGTTGAAGGTTGATGGTATGCGAAGTTCTGCGCCGTAACCCAAAGAGAGAAGATCGGTGCACAGTGTAGCATCAGTGACCATGGGGTCAAAGTTTTCGTGGCCTGCTACGGATCCGACGGTCGGTAACCGAAGGAATTCTCGGAAGAGATCACATGTGAGAAGCACTGGTGTGTGATCTATCTGTCCTTCAAGATGAAATCCGCCATCGGCCTCTAACGCATGGAGAGAATGCCAGAACTGCTGTAAGTATAAGATTGGTATGGTTGCAGTTTCCGTTAGAGCATACGAGATTGGATGGCCCCTGAGTATCTTGATGATGACCTGATATTGAATAGCAGGTTGGGTTACATCGAGATGGTAGTTGTTGGATGTAAGAGGAAGGAACTGATCCTCGAGAATCAGTTCCGCATCTGCGATTGGATCAATCGTGGCTGGTTTTGTGCCATTGTACCTTGTCAATCGAAGAAGAACAGAAACGAGGTGTTCGGTCGAATTTTGTTTCGGTGGAATAGAGCTCCGGGCGAGAGGGATGGAGACGAAGAGAGAAAAGAGAGAGATCGATCGAATGAATGGATGAGAGGGGATCGACCGGCGTTTTAAATCCCGAACTTGGGCTTGGGTTTGGGCTTTGGAACAGTGGTCCGGGGCAGCAAAACCAAAACAAAACAAAAAACAAACAAAAACAAAAACACACACACACAAACTAAAAAAAACATTTTTTGAATTTTTCGGAATATATAAAAACTTAAAAAGAACTTAAGGGGAAAACAAAGATTAAACCTATGGAGAGAAAAGAAAAGAAAAAAAAATAAAAATAGAAATAAAACCGAAGACACGAGACTTAGCTCCCCCTAGAATGATTACCAAGAGGAGGTCCAAACACAGAACCCTCTTACCTGCTCCCCCTCGAATAGAGAACTCCTGAGACATACCAACCATCTGACGCTACTGCTCCCCCTGAACACATTACCGCGTTGAAGATCCATCACTAACAACTTACTCTCTTCAGGGAGCAAAGAAATGAACTGCACACAAAATCACGAAAAACACCACGAAGACAAAACCAAGAACACAATAGAAACTAGAAAAACACGAAATCTACTTTGTTGATACAGAAGTTTGTAACCGGCACAGAACTTGTACGAGTAAAATGCAATAACCAAGGAGTGTGGAAAATAGCAACTAGAGACAGGTCACTGGTGCAGTTTGTCACAGTCATTCGTTATTGAACGAAACTCGTAGAGAGCTGTGAACGGATCAAACTTTCAGATTTAGCATACCTAGCTTGGACACAAGGTAAGTAAATTGTTTTTTGTCCAAGGCTTTGGTAAATAAGTCTGCTAACTGATGCTCTGAATTAACAAAATAGAGTTCGATAGTGCCTTTTTCCACGTGATCTTTTATAAAATGATAGCGCACATCAATGTGCTTCGTCTTCGTGTGCTGGACGGGATTGCTTGATATGGCAATACCGCTCTTCGAGTCGCAGTAGATGGGAATCCGGGAGTAATTAAATCCATAATCTTTGAGCTGGGTGCACATCCAGATGACTTGCGAGCAGCAACTGGCGGCTGCTACATACTCCGCCTCGGCGGTGGAAGTGGACACGCAGTTTTGCTTCTTAGAAGCCCAGCTGACAAGACGATCACCCAAGAACTGAACATGACCTGACGTGCTTTTCCGGTCCAGCATGTTTCCAGCATGGTCAGCGTCCGAGTATGCTGTCAATTCAAAACCTGTCTCTTTTGGGTACCACAAACCAAGATCAGCAGTACCTTTTAAATATCGGAAAATTCGCTTAACCGCAGCTAAGTGAGACTCTTTAGGTTTCGACTGAAATCTTGCAAACAAGAATGTCGAAAACATAATGTCAGGCCGACTAGCCGTCAAGTACATCAGAGATCCAATCATACCTCTATAAATAGTAGCATTCACATCCTTACCGTCAGGATCGGAGTGAAGCTTTAGAGTAGTGGACATGGGGGTTTTCATAGATGAAGATTGTTCCATCTGGTATTTCCAAAGAATATCCGAGATGTACTTAGATTGATTAATGTAAATTCCTGTTTGTAATTGTTTTACTTGAAGACCCAGGAAAAAATTCATTTGCCCTATCATGCTCATTTGAAAATGTTTACTCATTAAGGCAGAAAAGTTCTGACAGTACTTGGGGTTCGTGGAGCCAAAGATTATATCATCAACATAAATTTGTACAAGAATGATATCTTTCTTTTATCTTTTAATAAAAAACGTAGTGTCAATTTTACCTTTAGAGAAATCAGACTTGACTAAGAAGGATGAGAGTGCATCATACCAGGCTCGTGGCGCTTGCTTAAGACTGTATAGGGCCTTGTCAAGAAAATAGACGTAATGCGGATTTTCAGAACTCACGAAGCCTTCGGGTTGCAAGACATATACTTCCTCCTTGAGAACGCCGTTGAGGAATGCGGATTTCACGTCCATTTGAAAGACGATGAAATTCTTGTGAGCGGCGTAGGCGAGGAACATGCCGATCGCTTCAATGCGGGAAACCGGTGCAAACGTCTCATCGTAATCAATTCCTTCTTGCTGGCGATATCCTTTAGCCACTAGACGCGCTTTGTTCCGGACAATGATGCCGTTTTCATCCTTCTTGTTCTTAAAAATCCATTTTGTCCCTATCACCGTCTTATTCTTGGGTCGGGGAACTAGGCGCCATACTTTGAGGGTCTCAAATTGGTTGATTTCCTCTTGCATAGCAATTACCCAGTCCGGATCATTCAGCGCTTCAGAGACAGTGGAAGGTTCGATACGGCTGAGGAACGAGGAAAATAAGCAGTCGTTCGCGGTGGTGGCTCGAGTTTGAACTGGTGTAGATGGATCACCGATGATCTGATGAAGGGGGTGTGCTCGAGTCCACTTGCTGGTGTGTGGATGAGTTTGATATGTCTGATGAGAGGTATCGGAATCCACATGACCACCTGGGGGTAAATCCTGAACTGCCTCGAGGGATGATGGTCTGTGAGGTGCAAGCTCCTTAGCGGGAGTCGAACAAGGAGTAGACGACGACTCAGCTGATGATGAAACGATAAGAGGATCCGGGATTGCCAGAGAGGTAGCTTCGGGAGCACCTTCAACAGGGGTCGGTTCAAGGAGTAAAACTGACACAGGAGTCGGTGCAAGAGCACCGTCATCAGGAACATGAGCAAGAGGATGTCTATCACTTGAGCTCGGGGAAGCATGATCATTGGCAGTAGAGGATGGAGCACCAGGCGAGGATGGACCACCAGAGTTGGTAGGGCCAGTGACTTGTGTCACTTCTAGTGCTTGAGCAGTATTCCTGTCACATGACGTAGTATTAGACTTAACATTAAATAAGTCATCATAAAAGAATTCAAACAGTAAATCCAAATCAGAAAGATGTGCTCTTGACGTAGACGCATGAGTTGGATCCACTGAGATTGTGTAGCCTCCGAACGGAATTGTCCAGAAGCTAACACACCAGTAAACGCGGGTTCTGAACTGAAATGTTCAGAAACCATATCAGGGGCCTCGTCAAAAGTCACGTTTACGCTCTCAATGATGGTCTTCGTCCGTTTGTTGTAGACACGGTAGGCTTTTGCTTGCTGAGAGTAGCCGATAAACACTCCTTCATCCGCTTTGGGACTGAATTTGCCAAGATCATCCTTATCATTTAAGACAAAGCAGGTGCATCCGAAAGCATGAAAGTAGTTGATGTTTGGGATACGCTTGTTGATGATCTCGTACGGAGTCTTGTTGAACCGCTTGTTGATGGTAGACCGATTTTGAGTATAGCAAGCAGTAGCAACGTCTTCTGCCCAAAGAAATAGGGGTAGCTTGGAATGAGATGACATCGTGCGTGCTTCTTCAACTAGAGTTCTGTTTCGACGCTCTACCACCCCATTCTGCTGAGGAGTATGAGCGACAGAGAAAGTATGCGAGATACCCACTGAAGTGAGATAACCGGTGAGTATTTGATTCTTGAACTCAGTACCGTTGTCCGTCCTGATGGTCTGAACTACTTGGTTGAGACTGACTTGAATGCTCTTTAGAAGTGAGATTATCAACTCAGGAGTTTCGTCCTTTGAACGGAGAAATCGGACCCAAGTGTAACGAGAGAAATCGTCAACCATCACCAGGACATACTTCTTATGATTTATGCTTTGAACGTGCATCGGTCCACATAAGTCCATGTGGATTAGCTCAAGGGACCGAGAAGTACTAGGAACGGCTTTAGGCTTGTGAGACACCTTTTTCATCTTGCCCTTTTCGCAGGCAGCGCACAGATGATCTTTTGCAAACTTTAGGTCTGGCATACCCTTGACATGTCCACCGAGCACCAACTTGTTGATATTCTTGAAGTTCAAGTGCGAGAGACGACGGTGCCATAGCCAGCTTTGTTCAGCAGATGCTTTGGACAACAAACAGACTTCCTTGTCGGGTTTCAAGGACGAGAGGTCAATCGTGTAGAGGTTGGTGCGTCGCGTTCCAGCAAGTATTTCTTTACCATCCTCAGTTCGAACGCTGCACCTTTTAGCCTTGAACGTAACCTCGAGATTCTTGTCGCAGAATTGACCGATACTGAAGAGATTGTGACCGAGACCTTCGACATAGGAGACTTTCTTGATCGTGATGTTATCTTTGACAATGTCGCCATAACCCCTGATGGGAGAGGAGTGATCATTCCCGAACCGTACATTCCCACAGAACCTCTCGGTGAAGTTTGTGAGTAGCTCCCTTCTTCCGGTCATGTGTTTGGAGCAGCCTGAATCTAGATACCACACATGACCGTCCTGTAAATAGTTTATTTATTTTTAGGTACCCATTCGTAAATGGGTCCTTTGGGGTTAGAGTTAACACCCGACTTAGATACCCGTTTAGATTTGGGTCTTTTTCTATCACGGGAAGCATCACAATGAGAATAATCATGAGCAATATGATATGAGCCGAACCAATCAGATGCAAGACGACTATCAACAAAATCATTTGATCCACAATAAGAACAACACAGACAATCATGAGACAGTTGAAGTAATTGCGGAATGGAATAAACTTTTCAAGGAAGAGTTCCATTACAGTCAACTAAAGGTTTAGAAATAAAAACATCATGATTGTTATTGTTCTTTTTAGACTTTAAGACAGGATCAACTAATTCTGATGTTGCCGAGCTTTCTTTTGACTTCTTTGCTACCCAAGCATATTTCACTTCTTTCTGCCGACCAAAAGTATATGAAATGTCGTTAAACCTATAGTCAGTGGATCTGAAAATTGAAGATTGTGACCTTTGAGAGCGACCGGTCTTTTTCTTCTTCTGTGAATGCTTTTTAGATTTGGACTTTGAAGAGTTTGAATAATTGTTCACAGAAGGTTTTTGTGGGACAGATGTGGAACATTCACCCTTATATAATGTGACCGGGGGCTCACAGGACTCATTTATAAAATCAACATGGCTAGGTAGAGAAGGATTAAAATCAAATTTGCTCAAATCACCATCTAAACACACCTCAGAATTCAAAAATGTGGATAATTCTAATTCCTCATCTGAAAGGACCTTATCACATGAGGACTTCAGAACAGTGGAAGAGTTTGTTGAGAGCAGATCATATGCGGAAGCATTTTTACAATTAGAACACTGATCTGATTCAAAACCTTGAGACTCTTTTCCTTTATTTGAAATGATTGGTGACGAGTCACCCATAAAAGCTTTACAGGAAGATGTGTCAGAAGGAGGATAAGAGTCTTCAGAGAGATGAGATATCTCTCTTTGAAGAAGGGAAGGCTGAGCTTGAGGATCAGCCTTGTGAAGTTGCACTTTCAGATGATCTGTTGCCATAGCAGCCAGTTGTGAGTGCAACTTCTTTATTTCCGTCTAGAAATATTCTTTTTCCTCATCCGACATAGTCTCCTTTTTGTTGGAACTGAGACACTCAATTTGAGAAAAAAGACCTTGTTTTTCCTTTTGAAATTTTTCCCTTTCTAGTGCATACGATTCTTCTAGTTGAACAAGTTTCTTTTCTAAAATTAGAGTTGGAACATAAACTTTTGGAGCTAGAGGTTCCTCCTTAGTTTTAACGGTTTTAGTATCTAGTTCAGCTTCAGAGTAACTATGAAAATAATCGGATGACAGAAAATGGGGTTTTTCAGTATTATAAGAAGCATTTAATGAATCATAGACAAAAGGAACTGTCCTTTTAGAAAGAACAGAGTTTTCTCTTCTCAACTTATCTTCCAATTCTTCCTCCTCAGTGGGTGTGGTCCATCGTATCTTATATTCTAGAAAGATTTTGTCTAATCCAAAAAATTCAGATGCATATAAAGTAGGAACTTTGGATAAAGCCTTGTTTAAATAATTAGGGTTATTGTACCCGATACCCGCATTTCCGTACTTTGGTTCTTTTGGTGCGATTAGCTTTAGCGTTTGATCAGATTGACCAAATTTATAGAGTTTCTTTTCAAGCTCTTCTAATTGATTAGATAACCTTTTGTTCTCATTCTTGTACGCCACGTTTTGAGTGATTAAAGCAATTTTCTCGGTATCAGACGTACGTAGCTCATCGGTCAGGTCATCAACTTTGGTCTTTAGCTTTTGTGACTCTGTTGAACAACTGTCATTCTCTTCTCTTAAATTAGCAATCGTGCACATGTAGCTAGAAATTTCTAAGCTTTGTTTTTCCATAAATTCAGACTGTTTAGTGACACGGTTTTCCAGAGATGAGAGAAGTTGTTCTTTTTCTTTTAAAAGAAGGTTGTAAGAGTCAAGTTTGTTCATTGAAAGTTGCATTTGATCAAGTAAAGCTTTATGAAAAGGGGCACATACCTGGCATGGAGCATTGCGATCTTCATCATCAGTGTCAGATGGTGATGAATGTTTGCCCATGAAACACAAATGAGCTTCAGCATCCTCAGGTTCTTCATCCGACACTTGCAACCAGTAATCGTCTTCAGCCATTAGAGCTTTACCGGCTTCCTTTTCTTTGGCAAGAAGCAGCTTCGCTCGGTAGTAGTCGGCGTTGCGCACAATTGGTTTGCGACAATCTTTGGAGAAATGACCTAGCCGACCACAGTTGTAGCATTTGATCGGCTCATCTTTCGACTTTTCTTCATTTCTCTTGTCAGACTTCTTAACAGCTTCAAAGCGACTATTACCTTCAGTCTTTTCTCGATGATCACGTCGAGTAGAGACTCTTTGCTTGTTGGAGGACTTGTTAAAAAACTTCCTCTTTTGAAATGCTTGAGTGAGAAACACCGTTGCTTCTTTCATCTTGGCAAGTTCTGGATCCGAGTCGCTATCGGGATCTTCAGGTTCAGAATCACTCAGCACGGGCTCTTTTCCAGATGATCGACAGACGGAATTGCCTCTTCTCTCAGATACGAGTACTATTTGATCAGTTGCTGGCTTTTCCTCTGCTTTCCCAATAAGTTCAATCACTTCTTCTTCGTCCTGGAGCAGCATTTCATAGAGTTCATGAAGGTACATCTTCTCCAAGGTCTGAGTGTGGCGTAAATGGGAGACGAACGGTTTCCACTCAGGCTGTAAGTTGTTCATAAACTTTATGTTGTTTTCCGTGTTCGTCTTTGTGATCTTATTTTTCTGAAGATCATTTAGAAGCATATTAAACCTCTCGTAGGTTTCCGTCAGCATTTCACCCTTTCGTGCTTTAAACCCATCATATCTGGTGATACAGTTGGTCACCTTTAGCTGGTTATTGATGTGGCTTCCCATCATCATCTTCTCTATTTGGTCCCACATCTTTTTCGATGAGTCCTTGAAGCTATCTATACAAGCATAGATGTCATTCGGTAGACTTTGAAGAAGGTACGATTTTGCCAGCTTTTCTACCTCGTACATTTCCTTTTCCTCCTTAGTAAAATCACCAATAGATTTCCGAATCTGTCGCTCTGGCCATCCTTTAGCTGGGTTTTATAGTATCACTTTCATTGGCCACTCTTGTGGACCCTCAGTCAGGCATTTATATATATTTTCATAGTGGGGTTTTGCTTCTATGAAGTTCATAAATCGGTCATGCCACTGAGGGTACTCTCCCCGAAAGAGCACCGGGGGCTTTTGGTCAGAACCGATGGCTAAAGCTTCTCTTGAGTTCATCTTTACTTCTTAACTTAAAAGCACTGTAATGATCGTTAGGCAAGTAGGATGATCCAAATATAAAATATAGAAGAAACACAAAAACACTTGGTTTAACAGAATATCAGGTCAAACGAAAGACCGGAGTATGCAAGATATCGGTCGAAGGTAAGCCCGGAGGAAGCAGGTATCCGGTCGAATGAGGACTTATCCGGTCAAATGATACGACCGGGGATACACGTATCCGGTCGAAGGACAAGACCGGGGGAACTCTTATTCGGTCGAAGGGACACGACCGGAGGAACTCTTATTCGGTCGAAGGGGCAAGACCGGAGCACAAGGGTCCGGTCAAATGACTAATTCCGGGGAAAACTCTTATCAAGTCGAAGGTGTAAGACCGGAGTACAAGAGTCTGGTTGAATGCTCCGGTCGAAAGATTACGATAAACACAAAAACCAGATAAACACACATATAACGATTAAGACCGAAGAACACGAAGAACGACCGAAGAACACGAAGAACGACCGAAGAACACGAAGAACGACCGAAGAACCCGAAGAATTTCTGGGATTCGACCGAAATCAAAACCCAGATCCCTCTCCTTCGATCGAACGAAACAAACAAAACTCAACCAAAAAGCGATTCAACCGATATCAACAGTAACAAAATAATCGACCGAATATAAAATAAACATAATTATAAACGACCGAACAAGATTTCCAGAAACTTAATCGATCAAACAAAACTTACTGTTTTTCCAAAAAATCGATCGAATAGATTAAATCTTACTATTTTTCCAACAAAATCGATAGAATAAACCAGAAGCAAACATATATCGATCAAACAGGTAACACATAATTTAACCACTAACAATCAATTAATGCATGTAAAGCAATTAACACAAGAAATTGATTTTAGGGTTTTGGACAAACCTTTTTACTGGATCAAACCTTTTTGCCTATCTGCTCTGATACCAAATGTAGATCCCAGTGTAGTGCAATCACAAGTAAATAAGAACAATGTTGAACAGATTATAGGCCACAGCAACTAGTCATATGATTGATATAACTTCAACGGGTTAAGGTTTACAGAGAGAATTTCTGATTCAGATATGTAAACCTAATGACTAGTAAACTGAATAATGAATTTCTAAACTAACAAATGAAATAGAATTAACTTTAAATACGTAGGCTCGCAGGCCTAATGGGCTTATGGGCTTTAAGGCCCAACAAGCTTACAACTATGATAACTTGTCATAATCTACCCTGAACTTCTATTTAACTAACAAATTAGCCCTAACAATGTCTATATTTTTGTTTCGTATGGACAATATCCGTTATTCTTGACCATAAGCCTTGATTGTTATATCATTCATTTCTGATCATTTTCATCCAATGTCAGATTTTCAAACAAGTCTCTTGCATTCATATTCATTAATTCAATATACTTGTTTGAAATACTTCAATGTTTTAAAATGCTCATATTTTCATGATTATACTCTGAGCATACATATATCTGACCCATATTTTCTATGATTTAAATGTTCAAGATAAACCATTGTGAGCAACATATGCTTTGTAGGACTGGGTTCTTTGTGCTAGGAATTAACTGAACTTCTATGAAATCACGTTAACCAGTGATTTCTACCCATGAGTTAATCCCTTAGTGATTGAGTGTGAGGAGTCAAAAGAAATGAGTGTGGGTGTGACGAGGTAAAATGGAAATGAGAGATTGGTTAGTAGTGAGCTGAATGATTAAAAAGAAAGAGGGTGTGAGATCAGAGTAAAAGAATATCAAACTCTGCACCAACTACTTTCTGAGCCGGGCAGCCACATTACTAGCGTTTCACGATTCTTTGGTGAATGTTATTGAAACAGGCAAATAGCCCATGCCAACTCTTGATTATAACCCCACCAACCACTCATTTTCTTCTCAAAAAGAAAATGTTTCATATTTTTCTGGGGACGCAGCATATAATCTATCTGGTTTTCATTTGGAAAATCTAGATATTGAAAAAGAAGGAAGTATGCCCCACCTTCGCACTTCAATCATGCACTTAGAGTCTGTGTTTATCTACTGTTGTCTCAGTGGTTTACACTATGTTGAGCCTTATGAAAGCAGTTATTCGTGCTTAATTCTTTCTACACGTGCACGAACACACAAAGAATTCGTTTCTTTGTCATAACATTCATAGAAATTGCCTTTGTGGTATTTCGATGATTGGATGGAAGCCCTGGGGGAGTGAACATCACAAAAGCTCCTTTATATTGTGTATTCGTTACACACAGTGACTTTGTGTTACTGACAGGCATTTTAACTGATTCATCTGTTGATTCAAGACTTACCTGTTCTTTTTTTTGTCTGGATTTGAAAAGATCTAGATGAATATCTTGTTATGGATCATAGAATCAGAGGATCTTCACAGATCAGATTGGTCAATGACATTTCTTGGAAGAAAAGTTTTGATGATATAAATGCTCTATTCATCAAAAAGGGGGAGAAGATATCAAGAAATGTGTGATTCAAAGCAATATTGAAGTTGTGAAAGAAAGTTATTAAAGAAAATTTCTGAAAGAATTAAAAGATTTCAGAATTGTTGAAGATAAGTTTGTTCAAGGTTGATAAGAGAAAGTTCAAAGAATTTCGAATGCAAGCATATTTTGGAGAAAGTTTATTTGAAGAAAGTTGGATAAATCGTTCAGAGCTGAAAATGAAGATAATTTCTTTCAATGTCTGAAAGAGGTTTGCTTACAACCTTGGGGGAGATTGTTATTATTTTTAAAGATCAGATATTGGGAAGATTATTGAAAGTTTTTGAAGACAAAGCTAAAGAAGAATTTCATCGTGTTAAGGGGGAGTTTGTATATCTTGTTTGTATCAAAGGGGAGATTACAAGAGAAGATAAAGATTTTTCAAAGGGGAGTTACTTCAATTGAGCTTAATTAGAGAAGATCGCATTGCTAAATATTTTAGTAATGATCTTGATCCAAAGGGGGAGATTGTTAGAGCATAAATATGTTGGATTCAAGATCATAAAGATTGAAGACAAAAGATCAATAAGTCAAAGCTGAAAAAAGTCAACTCTTACTGAAAGTCAAAGTATTTTGTTAATAATGTCAAAGTCAATGTATTTGTATTTGTATTTTGTTTTCCTTTGTAATTGTCAAGGGTATAAATACCTTTGTTGTCTTTGTAATTGGTAGAACACTCTTTTGTAAACAAATCAGAGAAGAGGTGATTAGAAAATCATTCTAGAGAGAGAGAGTGTTTGTAGAGAGAGAAAGTTGTGAATTTGTAATAGTTGTGATTGAAATCAATGAATGTGATTTACGAAATCTCATCTTGAGTGTTTGTTACTGAATTAGAACTTGAATATCTGGGAACAATCAGTCATTAACTGACATTTATGGTACTCTTGTTGCACATGAAAAAGAAGTTATGAAGCAAAAATCAAAAACCTCTTTGGGTGGACCCCTTGCACTTGTTTCAAAACAAACATCGAAAGAAAACAACTGTGAAGAGTCACAAAAATGTTTGGAAACAAAAAGAAGATCCAAAAAGGTTTTGATAGCAGAAGAAACTCATACTGATTCAGACTCAGAGGAAGATATAAATGCCTTCGCCAAATCTCTTGCATTAATCACTCATCAGTTTAACAAGAAATTTGGTAAGAAGGTATTTGAAGGAAGGAGAGAGAATGAAGAAAGAAGAAATCCGGAGAGAAGATTTCAACAAGAACCCAGATTCACTCCATATAGTGATCAAAAGGGTGCAAACTTCAACCATGATAATGAAACACAACAAACAAGACCAAAAAAACCATTCCAACCAAGGTATCCACAACCATAAAGATACTTCAAACCTCAAGAACAGAAGCCAGAGACAAGTACTGCCACTCTTCCACCAAATCAAAATGATGGAAGATGCTTCAGATGTGGAAAATCAGGCCACTTCTCTGCAAACTGCAGAGGAAAACATGTCAAAGATCAAGATTACTACAAGAACAAATACAAATACAATGTAAAAGAAACAGTTCTTGTAGCAGAAATGGAAGACTGGCTATCTGACTCGACAAGTGATGGTGAGGAAGAGCCTACCAATCTCTGTGGTATGGCTTTTTCAGATGGAAATCAAACTGATGAAGCATCCGAAGACAACTCTGAAAAGGTAAACTCTCTTTACACCTCTGACAGTGATCCTGAAATAGATGCTTTTAAACTAATTAATGAACTTCAGGATATAAAGCAAAAGTTTGTTGAAGAAAAAGAGAAAAGAGAGCAAGTAACAAAAGAGCTCATTTTTTACAAAAGAGAAAAGAATCTTCTGGAATCAGAAAAGAAAGAAATTTTTCTTGAACAAACCAAACTTGAAGAAATCAACAAGCAAAAAGAAAAATCATTTTCAGAAGAAATAAAAGAGATTGAAAAAGTTTTAAAAGGAAAAGAAGAAGAAGTAAAGAAATCTGAGTATGAAAGGCTCAATTCTATTGCTTTAACCAAATTTTTTCAAAAGGAAAGAGAAATCCTACATCAATCTCTAGATAGACAAAATCTTCGAATCAAAAGCTATGTTAATGCACAAAGTGTTTTCGACAAAATAAAAACTCAGATGGACTCTCAAGGGCTAGGATTCAATGAGTTGAATTCATTTAATGGATTGGAGAAAACTTCACTTTCTTCCACTTTCTGTATAGGAAAGGTCCAAAGCTCTGAAGATCCATCTCTGAATAATTTCAAGAGAATGAAAACATCAGAGAGATCAAAAGCAAGAGCTTTAAATTTCAAAAATACAAAGTAATCTGAAGTAAAAGACATTAAAGAATCTGTGTTACAGATAAAAGAAGAAACTTCAGAGGTACACTTTACAAAACCTCAGAGCTATGATTCCAAAGAAATTTTCAGATTTGATGCTTTCATCTCAAGTGAATCAGAGACATTTGAACCAAGTACCTCTGATACAAGTACTTCTGAAAATGAATCTCAGAGTTCAGTTAATCTGAATGCTCCTCTGTATTCACCAAAGTCAGATGAAAACATCATAACTACGTTTAAAGATGATGTTCAAAAGATTTGGGAAGAAAATGTCATGGAGGACTTAAAAAGAAAAGAAAGCATGAAACGGATCATCAAAGTCTCTATATCAAAAGAAATTAAAAAACCAATAGAGGTAGATATCTCTATTAAATCTAAAAGAGACTTTCTTGACTCTAATTCAGAATCTGATTTAGAGATTAATGAACAGATTTTTTGTAAACCAGGGAATGTAATTCACAAAAAGATAGAAACTGTTGGCTCTGGTATTTTGAATGTTCCAATTTCAGTATTGAAAACCAAATCCAGAATACCAATAAGTCCTGATTTTGCAAATATGTGTTTACAAGCAAAAACATCTCTGGAACTTGAAAAAGAGTTGCAAGAAAAGACAAAGAATAAAACAAACACTTCTGGTTCTTACACCTATAAAACAATAAAATTCTCTCCTGAACAAAAAGGCAAATGGACAAAAATTAACCATATTGATCTTGTCTGTGCAGTAAGCAGCAAAGAAAAGAAGATGTTTTTGAACAAGAAAAAGCAACTTGAAAAGAAGACTGTCTGTCAAGCAAAAAGAAAAGAAGTAGTTAAGGATAAATGTAATATTCCTAGTGCTAGTTTCAAAAGAAGTCAAAATGTAACAAATGCTTTTAATAAAAAGAAAAACTTTGCTCCTACTTCTTCTTGTTCTATTAATTGTAACTGCATTTATCTATTGATGAAACTGAAAAATCATTTTAAAAGATCACAATGCCTTTTGAATAAATCTCTGAAAAATATCTCAGAGACAAAATCTCAAAAGAAGACAAGTAAAGTCAAGACATCAAAAGATGAGATGCCAAAAAGTCATACAATTCCACCAATGTCTAACACAAAAGGACCCATAATGAGGTGGGTACCTAAGAAACAATAATCTGTCTTGCAGAAACAGTCAATGCCAATCTGGTACCTAGATTCTGGATGTTCAAGGCATATGACTGGAAATAAAGAACTGCTATCCTCATTCAAAGCAAAATCTGGAGGAGCAGTTACTTTTGGAGACAACAAGCAAGGACAGATTAAAGGATATGGTGAGTTAGCAAGAGGAAATGTTTCAGTATCAAAGGTTGCTTATGTGGATGGATTAAAACACAACCTGATAAGCATAAGTCAACTTTGTGATCATGGTTTTGATGTGAAATTTCAAAGAAAATATTGTTCACTTCTTCACTCAGAATCAGGTCAAGAAATGCTAAGAGTAGACAGAAAAGGTAACCTCTACAGAATGAACTTTACCAAAATCACATACACTGATTCAGAGAAACTTTGTCTTGTATCTCTGAATAGTGAGGAAATCTGGCTCTGGCATAAAAAGTTTTCACATCTAAACTTTTCCTCACTTGATAAGTTAGTTAAACTTAATTTGGTTAAGGGATTACCATCTCTAAAGTTTAACAAAGATCATCTTTGTTCTGCTTGTGATATGGGAAAAATGAAAAGATCTTCCCATAAAACCAAAAGTGAAAACAACTGTCCTAGACCTCTGCACATGCTTCATGTGGACCTCTGTGGTCCTATCTCTGTACAGAGTCTAGCAGGTAAGAAATACATTCTGGTTCTGATTGATGAATTTTCCAGATACACATGGATAGAATTCATTAGAGCTAAATCTGATGTACCTGACATATTAATAAGGTTGTTGAAAAGATTACAGGTTCTATTCAGCAGCAAAGTTCAGAAACTAAGAAGTGATAATGGAACAAAGTTCAGAAATTCCAAAATCAATTCTTATCTATCAGAAGAAGGCATTACCCCTAACTTCTCTGCAGCAAGAACTCCTCAACAAAATGGAGTAGTTGAAAGGAAAAACAGAACACTTGTTGAAGCTGCCAGAACAATGCTTGCTGAATCTGATCTTTCAACAAATTTTTGGGCAAAAGCAGTAGAAACAGCCTGCTTCACTCAGAATAGAGCTACAATTGTCAAGAGATTTCAGAAAACATCCTATGAACTCATTAACAATAGGAAACCTAATATTAAATATTTTCATGTTTTTGGATGCAGGTGTTACATTCTGAAAGATAGAGAATATCTTGGAAAGTTTGACAAGAAAGCTGATGAGGGCAAATTCATTGGATATTCATTAGCCTCAAAAGCTTTCAGAGTGTTCAATCTTAGAACAAGGACTATCCAAGAAAGCATCAATATCACTTTTGACGACAATAAAAGCTCTAAAACAACAAGAAAGTTCATCACCAATCTCTGAATAATCAAGGGAATTTGAATTAAACAAAATATTTGAAGATTTCTCTCTGAAGTTATCTTCAGAGATAGACAGACAGAGAATTCAGAAGAACCTCCAGAAACAGGTACAACCCTTTCAGGGCCCTCTGAACTAACACCTTCTGTTTCACCAAATGCAGATCAGCAAAGAGAATCAGAAGATGATCAAGAAGTATCTGAAGCAACTCCAGAACCAAATGATGAAGAACAAGAATCTACATCTCTGGAAACAAAACTCAGAGCCTCTGAACAGTACAACAGAGGCATCACCAACAGAGCCTCTGAACCGTACAACATAGGTATCACCTTCAGAGCCTCTGAACAATACAACAGAGGTGTCACCAAACGTCAGAGCCTCTGAAGCTCAAACTGCACAAATTATTGCTCCAATCACCAGATGGACAAAAGATCATCCAATTGATCAAATCATTGGATCCTCATCCGAAGGAGTTAAAACAAGATCTGCCACCATCAATGAATGCTTCTATGTAAACTTTTTGAGCATTATTGAACCAAAAAAGGTAAAAGAAGCTCTTGAAGATCCTCATTGGATTTTTGCAATGCAGGATGAACTTCAAGAGTTTGTAAGAAACAAAGTCTGGACCCTAGTTCCCCTTCCCAAAGCAAAATTTTCAATTGGAACGAAATGGGTTTTCAGAAACAAAAAGGATGAGGATGGAATAATAATCAGAAACAAAGCCAGGTTGGTTGCAAAAGGATATTGCCAGGAAGAAGGCATTGATTATGATGAAACCTTTGCTCCTGCAGCTAGGCTAGAAGCAATCAGAATCTTCTTAGCCTATGCTGCACACAAAGGATTCAAAGTTTATCAAATGGATGTTAAATCTGCCTTTCTTCATGGTAAATTAAATGAAGAAGTCTATGTCCAACAACCACCTGGATTTGAAAGTACAGAGTATCCTAATCATGTTTATTATTTGGATAAAGCTCTGTATGGACTCAAACAAGCCCCAAGAGCTTGGTATGAAACTCTGTCCACTTTTCTGATTAACAATGGATTCAAAAAGGGCACAATTGATACTACCATATTCATCAAAAGGTACAAGAATGAGATGCTTTTAGTACAAATTTATGTTGATGACATTATATTTGGCTCTACCAATCAAAAGTATTGTGACAAGTTCTCAGAGTTGATGAAGAGTGAATTTGAGATGAGCCTCATGGGAGAATTAACTTTCTTTCTAGGCTTACAAGTAAAACAAACTTCAGAAGGTACATTCATAAGTCAATCTAAGTATGTCTCTGAAATTTTGCAAAAATACAAACTCAATGATTCAACTTCGATGAGAACACCTCTATCCACCGGAGTCAAACTTGACTCTGATCCATCAGGAGAATCTGTGGATATAAAAACCTACAGAGGCATGATAGGTTCACTATTATACTTAACTGCAAGTAGTCCTGACATAATGTTTGCAACATGCCTTTGTGCAAGATATCAAGCAAACCCAAAGGTATCTCATTTAACTGTTGTCAAAAGAATTTTCAGATACCTCAAAGGGACACACTCATTAGGCCTCTGGTATCCAAAACTTTCAAGTTTTGATCTAACAACTTACACTGATGCAGATCATGCTGGATGTAAGCTTGACAGAAAAAGTACCTCTGGGTGTTGTCAGTTATTGGGCAATAAGCTGGTAAGTTGGTCATCCAAGAAACAAAACTGTGTTTCCACTTCAACTGCAGAGGCAAAATATGTTGCTGCAGCTAGTTGTTGCTCACAAGTATTATGGATGAAGACTCAGCTCAGAGATTATGGCCAACAATTTGACAGAATTCCAATTCTCTGTGATTCAAAAAGTGCCATAGCCATCTCTGCCAATCCAGTACAATACTCCAAAACCAAGCACATCGATGTAAGGTACCACTTTCTGAAAGATCATGTTGAAAAAGGAACAATAGAGATGTATTTTGTACCAACTGAACTTTAACTTGCTGATATTTTCACAAAAGCTTTAGATGAACGAAGGTTCAATTTTTTAATTAGCAAGATGGGAATTTTGAATATGTCTACCTAACAAAGGAGAAACTCAGAGTATCTGATCGTATATCAGTGTCTCTGAATCGAGTAGCATATCAATATCAGAATCTCTGATCCTTTCATCAGAGCCTGTAGACTTTTTCAAATATGGTAAAAATCACTCTTTTAAATCTCCAAGCATGTGTCAAGGGGGAGACAACGACCCTTTCATCTTTCAAGGGGGTGAAAAGATCTTGTCTCTGATGTTTTTATCAGAGCCTCTGATCTTGTCTCTGATGTTTTTATCAGAGCCTCTGATCTTGTCTCTGATATTTTTATCAGAGCCTCTGATCTTGTCTCTGATATTAATATCAGAGCTTCTGATCTTTTCTCATTAAACGAATATTCCAGGAAATTATTTTAAATAATAAATCTTTTTGGATAACCATTCGCTTCTTTTCAAAAACCCAACTGGCGGTTTTCTGACACAAAGCGGTTCTCCCCTACACGCCTAAACGTGTCACCCATCAATTCGGGGATGATGGAACGTCCTTTCTGACATTGGGACTCTCATTCGCCTCTTCAATAACCTCTCCCTCTACCTTCCTTTTGTAACTATAAAATACCCTTGTTCACTTCTCATTATTCTTTACGCTCTCAAAATCCAAAAGCCGAATCTCTCTTTCTAAGCTTTCATCTTTCTCAACCTGCAACAATGGCGGCTCATTCCCAAACTTCAGATAACTCAAGCAAACTTGTTCCAAGCTTGAATATGGTACAGTTCGATGTTCCAGTCAAAGGAAACAACTACTTTCTGGACGTCACCCCATCAAAATACGATGAACAGTTTCGCCCAATCCTCGACTTTTTCACCAACTGCGAACTCAATGATGTTCAATCCAAACATGCATCAGATATTCCCCTTCGCTTTGTCCAACAATGGTGGTATTCAAGTGAATACGACGATGAAAAGGAAGGACTGGTTGGGCACATTGACCTAGGTGAACAAAGCATAAACATAAGAATCACCCCACAAACCCTAACTCGCCGATTCAACCTCCTCACCAAAACTGATCTTCAAATAGAAACCTTTGAGAAACCCCCAACTCAAGAAGTCCTTCTTCAGTTCCTCCAACACATAGGCTACAACGAAGAAATAACAAGCCTAAGTCAATTCAGACGTCAGTACCTGCCTCCCAAATGGAACTTTATGTTCAGTGTTCTCAACCGAACAATAACCTGCAAGATTGGAAGTCAGGATCAGACTCATCCAGCGATAATAGCCATAATGTATGCTCTCTTTTTCAACAGAGGCATCAATATGGCTCACATTCTCTTCTGTGAGATGCTGACGGCGGTGGACAAGAAGAACAAGGACTTGGCCAAAGGAAAACAACCAATATCGGTACTGTTTCCCCGATTCATCTGTGTGGTCATTCAACGAGCAATGAAGAAATTCTCCATCACTGAGGAGGGCCCAATGACACCTCTGTTTATGATGAACTCATTCAAAGCCACAGAGGTTCCTCCTTATCCACATGACCGACGTTTCCCATACACCATGATTGAGATAATTCCTGCTGACTCTCCTACCAATCTCTTACTTAGTCGTGTTTCCCAATCATCAGAACCGATGATGGGATCCCCAACACACTTAGGTTCTGAGCCTGAGCCTGAGCCTGAATCAGATAGTGATATCTCTGATACTGCTCAAAACATTAACAGAGCACAACCAGAGGGTGGCTCTGAGAGAGTGAGGAAGAGAGAACATGAGAACCCTCCCTCTGACGAAGAGAATAACTCTGTCAGAGCAGAGGAAGGTGAGGAAGAGAGATTTCCAGAGGGTGAGTTTCTAAACATAGAATCTGAGGGCGGTGAGGTAGAAAAAGATGTCCTTGACGACACAAATGAGAGAATCCAAAGCCCAAATCCTAGTGCAAACAAATTTACTGTCCAAGGTGGTCCAACATCAATGGACATTGAAACAGAGGTGCACACCTCGAACCCTTCCCATCCTAACCGCTCAGAGGCATCTGTTTTTGCCTCTGAAGCATGCACCAGAGGGGAAACCTCTAATACGGCTAAGTCTTCCCAAAAGGACTTAGACCAAGATAAAAATACTCAATCACCCTAGAGTATGTCACCTCCACCCACACATGATACCTTTGTGGCTCAAACTAAGTTGGACCGTCCCTTAGAACGTAAGGATTGCTTGTCAGAAAAAGAATGGCACGACCTTCTTGCACAAGGAATCCTTAGCCTGGACAACAAGGTTTCCAAACACATTCGGTTCTCATCATCAGATTCTGACTCTGATGATCAGAGACCAATCGGAACCATTATAGGAAAATCCTTGAAAAAGGGTCCCCAAGGATTAATGGGAAGTCCTTCAAGAGAAAAAATCAAACCACCTCCGAAAAAAGGCCCCTCTGAACTCGAGGGAAACTTAGAATCATGTGTTGATCCTAAGGTTACCCCCTCTGATTACGTTACCAAAGAGGACTTCAAAATCTTTGGTGATGAAATCAGAGAATCTCTGAAGGAGATAAAACTTCAAATGGAGAAGACCTCAGAGGCCTCTGCCTCTAACTCTGAAGTTGAAAATCTCACTTCAGAGTTCTCTAAGCTGCACACGACGGTTCTCAATTAGAACGAAAAACCGGATGCTCTGGAAAGCTTGGTCATAAAAAATGACTCCGTATTGTCCAGAGAAATTCAGAACTCGAAAACAGAGCTCCTCTAGGCGATTCCACCTACCTCTGCCCCCACTCCATCACATGCAGACTTCTCTCAATTCAAAGAGGAAGTCTTGAGTTCTTTGACAGAGGTAATTGCAATGATCCCTACCTCCTCTCCTGCTGCTCCTGCTACAACAGAATTCATTACAAAGGCTGACCTGACCAACTTCTCCAAGAAGATCACCAGCAATGTAATGAATATCTCCAGCAAGTTTGTCTCCAAGACCACTCAGCAGAACAAGAAGATTGAACACCTTCTGAAGAATGTCAAATCTTCAGAGGGAGTATTAAAGAGAAAGGAACCAGACGTCGCATGATCTGAGGAAGCGCGGAAGAAGACTAGATATGAAGATTCTGATGATGAAGATGACCAACCTCAGGGGTCATCCGATATTCATAAGGGGGAGAAGACTCCTACTCCAAAACCTGTTGAAACACAAAAGGAGTCCACTCCCTCTGAATCAAACCAACACAAGGAGAAAGGAACAGAGAGACGTTCAACCTCCACCTCTACTGAAGATATTCTGGCCACTCTAAAGTCGCCAATACCGATCATCTTTTTAGGACCATCCACTTCAGGTGCTCCAATAGTTCCAATCACAGCTGAACAAATCACAGCTGCATCTAAAGAAACTATTGGAGCTCTGGACGAAGAAGAAGAAGATGAACAGCTCGTAGACTTCTCAACATCAGAAGATGCATTCTCATCACCAGAAAGACCAACTTATGTGATGAGAGATGCTTACGAATCTTAATCTGAAAAAGAAGAAAAATCAGATTCTGGAAAAGAGGTTGTAGAAGAAGTTGTAGTAGTTAATGTCGAAGAGTATGTCTTCAAGAATGCTCAACCACATCATACTTCAACAATGTCAAAGCTGAGGGAATCACCAGAGATAGATGGCTACATCTCTGAACCCTCAAAAGAAGATCCTCCACAAACGAAGGAACCAGAAACCATGGTTGTTGATGAACAGGCTCCTTCAGAGAATCATGTTCAGAAAGCAAGCATCGGTCTTCCAGCAAAAGTGTTCAATAAACCTCCCACTTTCCTCGAATCAAATCCCGAAGCTTCCATAGAAGACCACTTCAGATACATCTACTGTGAGTTCAACATGGCAAACACACTAGTCATTCCTCTGAATCCAAGAATAAGATAGGACATGCCAGACTATGAGCGAAGATTTATCAGAGATAAAACCAAACCAAGAGCACAGGTCCTCTCTGATGATCCAATCATCAAAATCAACAATATCTAAGAAAAGACCTTTGCTTACAACAAGATTATCTATAGGAATTATGTGGTAACTCGATCTGATCAGAAGATTTACGAGTTCAATGACAATGATCTCGTAAATCTAAATCCATATGATTTACCACATTTATATGCCTATTGCTCTACCAGGTATGATCATGGAAGAAGGGAAATCAGGATGGGCATGGTTGAAGTCCGACGGGCAATGGAGGCCTATGTCAAACACCGAGCAAAACGTGACTTTCAAATAGTTCTGAACCTAGGGGAAGAGAAGCTGGAGGTAACTGAACCTGTGGAGTCATTCGACAAACTTGAAGAACAGAAGACTGGATCAATCGTTGCAGAACCTCTGGGTTTCATCTTCAGAGTAAATCAAGAAAAGAAGATCTTTCTAGCTTCGGAAGTGTCGAAGTACTCTGATGAAACCTTGAGAGGTATAAAGAAATTGATCCATGCAAAGGAAGAAAGGCACAGAGCAGATTTACTGGCAAAGCTTGACTTAGAGATTGACTCGATGATCAACTTCAGAGCTCTGATCATGAAATTACATGGAATCTGTTCAAGTGACAAATTGTAGTCTGTTTCTTAATTTTTTTTTATATTACTTTCTTTGTATTAAATTTCCAAATGTTTAAGAAGTAATACTTAAGAGGATGATTTTCTCTTCTATGCTTTCTAGTTTAAAATTCAATTCTCTGTTATTTTTGTATCTTTTATTTTCGACACTTAGGGGAGATTGTTAGCTCCAAATCATCTGTTTGTTAAAGTGTTGAAAATACCCGTCCTATTTCAGAGGACTTCCAAAAGATACACTTCAGAGGACGAAGACGTCAGAGGACGAAGACTTTAGAGGACAAACCTGCCTCTGAAGTACTTATCAGAGATTGCAACTTTCAGAGAAGACATCAGAGATGGCTTCATCAGAGGCTCTGAAGACAACGTCAGAGCTCTGAAGACATTCTCTCTGAAGATGTTCACACTGAAGTTTTCTACGAATGAACAGAAGAACAGATGACACATCACTTAGTGATAAGATTTACTTTCTAGAGTAGGTCACTGTTCAGCATGCTCTTTTTCGTCATGCAAGTACACTGCTTACTTTATGGTCCTATAAATAGGACCATCACCTTATTGTTCAAAGTGTGCTTAAGAAGTTATATATCTGATAATATAAGTTGAATATTTTATTCTAAGAATATCTTGTTTATCTTTATCTGCTTTATGAACTGTGATATTTGAATCTTCTTTGATATTAAACTGTATTACTTCCGCTGTCATTACTCTTATTGTTTATATCATTGTTACGAGATTAGATCTGGGATCCAACATTCTCAATGATATCCCACATTGAGTAATCAGTGAGAAGAATGTATTGCCTAATTCTGATCTTCCACATGTCAAACTCACTGGGTTTGAGCATTGGAACTTTAGAGACCAGAGTACTGTTTGATTCTGCAAAGTTTTCCATGATGAATAGATGTTTCTGAGAGAACAAGCTCTGATACCACTTTTCAGGATCGAATTCTCAAGAAGAATTATGAATACTCAGAAACAATATCAAAGAAGTTTGCGGAAGAACACTTTGATATTCAATGAAACAGTAAAACAAACAGTAAATATGATTAATAATTTGTAAACTTGTATTGAATGCTTTAAATCATAAGATTACACACTCAACCTCAATCTTGAATAACAAGCTCTTTCAAAACGAATTCTACTTCTCTAGAATTAGGAACTATGCCTTGAGGTTGATTCTCTCTTAGAACAAAAAACTTAGAATTAATTATCTTCTAGAATTCTAAACTATTCTATATATTATATACATAAACTGAATAAAAGATAATTACAATAAATAAAATATCTTCAGAATATCTTCCATTAATATCTTCAGTTTTCCATGTTTATCTTTGAACACGATCTCTTCAGCATTATCTTCACATTATCTCAGAAGCAGCTTTAACTGAGTCTTGGCAGCATTAACTACTAAGCAGCACTAACCTCTAGCAGTACTAACTAGCTAAGCAGTACTAACTTTGTTTAAGCAGCACTAACTTTGACTAGCAGTATTAATTTTACTGGAAGTAGTAATACCTAGCAGTATTAACTTTTGAAGTCCTCTGGCAGTAGTAATTCTGAACTAGCAGCATTAAAGACTATAAAATCCAGAAATCGATCCTTCCATTGCTCATACTCTCCTTTGAATAGAACAGGAGGTTTGACATCAGTACCGATTGAAAGTGCATCTTTGGAAGTCATTTTCTTTAATCATGTTTGAAAAATATATCAAATAAGAAACTTGAACTGATCGTTAGTCCAAAATGTGAAATCACAAGAAAAATTTTGAAAAGAAATTCAGAGATTTTTGAACACAGAAACAGTTTTCACTATTAAAGGCCATATTACAGTTTTGAAAAATTCTCAGAAAATATTCTAAGTATAGAAACTCGCAAGTCACTATTCAAGCTTAAAACTCACAGATACTGAGAAACACGCAGATCGAGACGTGCGCGTTTGATAAACTCTCAAGCAAACTCGCAGACAAACTCGCAAGCAAACTCGCAGGCAAACTCGCAAGAAAACTCGCAGGCAAACTCGCAGATCAAACTCGCAGATGATGAAACTCGCAAGTGCCTAAACTCGCTAAAAACTGTTCACGCTGAAACTCGCTAACAGAGGTTTGCGCGTTTACTAAACTCGCACGTCGAAGAACTCGCAAACCACCAAACTCGCACGTCGAAGAACTCGTAAACCACTGTTCCTCTCCAAACACGCTAGCTTCGATTAGCGCGTTTGGAGAACTCGCTGACCGCTACTAGCGCGTTCTGGCCCTTAGAAAAATTCTCACTTTTTCAAACTTGCAGGCTTGATTAGCGAGTTTCTTAGAACTCGCAGATAACCCTTGCGCGTTTTAGACCAAAAATTTTCCTTCGACTTGCGCGTTCTAGCTGAAGAACCTTGCGCGTTTGGCGGCGAACTAGCGCGTTTTAGAGATCTAGCGCGTTCTTCCTTCTGTCGACCCAAAAACTAACTTTTCCATCTGAAATCGATATGAACTTTGTCCAAATGCCATGAAACTTTGAAATGATGCTCGATTACAGTACTAGAATGGATTACAATTCAAGAATTTCACAATCAAACACATACAAAACAAAAAGATCGATGAAACAGTGAAAAACGACTTGTGAACAAAACTCAACAAAATTTACAAAATTCGTGTGATTTACAGTACAATACTGAAATTTAATTACAAAGACTCGATCTATTACACTATTCGAACAATTCCTAAACAAAATCTGCTCCAAAATCTCACTCAAACTCAAACTTCGATTTTAGGCTCAAGAAAAGTGACGAACAAAGCTTTTCTCGAATTTCTTGATCTGATTTCACCTTTGGATCTGCTCTGATACCAATTGTGTGTTCCAGATTCTAGTTTCTAAACAAGTTTAATCAAACAAACAAAATTTAACACAATACATTGATTACCTGTTTGATTTCTTTCAATTCTCAAAGTTTACACTTTCTCTCTCTAGAACTCTCTCTCTTTCTCTCTCTAAAACGTATTCTTCTTTTGTAACTTCTAACTTGATTACTACTGAAAATACAAGAAGAAAAATGTATTTATACTAACACCTAATACTAAGAAAAAAAAAACAAATACAAATACAACTAAGTTTGACTTATTACAAATAGACTTTGACTTTTAATGAGATTTGACTTTCTTCAGCTTTGACTTTCTCAACTTTGACCTTCAGAATACTTGATCTTGTATCCAACAGATTTATGCGCTAACAATCTCCCCCTTTCGATTCAAGATCATTGTTAAACGATTTAGCAATGCGATCTTCTCTTTGTTTAAGCTCGATTGAAGTAACTCCCCCTTCTAATAATCTGTATCTTCACTTGTAATCTCTCCTTTTGAAACAAACATGATATACAAACTCCCTTAACACAATGAAATTTCTTCTTTAGCTTTGTCTTCAAAAACTTTCAATAATCTTCCCAACGTCTGATCTTCAAAAATATTAACAATCTCCCCCAAGGTTGTACATAAACCTTTTTCAGACTTAAAAAAAATATCTTCAGATTTAGCACACTTTGCTGCAGCAAATAATCTTTAACAATTCTGTTGCTTTCATCTTTCAACAATCTTGAATATTTTTCACCCAACTTTAACTCAAACTCTTCATTCTTTTTCATTCAAACTCTTTGAAACATTTCTTGAACTCTTCTCCCCCTTTTTGATGATTTGAGCATCGATATCATCAAAACTTTCTCCAAGAAATGTCTTTGACCAATCTGATATGTCAAACTGAGCCTCTGATTCTGTGATCCATAACCAAGTATTCATCTAGATCTTTGCAAATCCAGACAAAATAAGAACATGTAACTCTTGAATCAATAGATGAATCAGTTAAAATGCTTGTCAGTAACACTAAGTCACTGTGTGTAACGAATACAAAATATAAAGGAGCTTTTTGATGATCACTCCCCCAGGGCTTCCATCCAATCATCGAAACACCACAAAGGCAATTTCTATGAATGTTATGACAAAGAAACAAATTCTTTGTGTGTTCGTGCAAGTGTAGAAAGAATTAAGCACAATGATTGCTTTTTAATAAGGCTCAAAGTTGTGTAAACCACTGAGACAATAGTAGATAAACACAGACTCAATTGTGCATGATTGAAGTCCGAAGGTGGGGCAGACTTCCTTCTGTTTCAATATCCAGATTTTCCAAATGAAAACCAGATAGATAATATGTTGTGTCCCCTTGAAAATGTGAAACATCTTCTTTTTGAGAAGAAAATGAGTGGTTGGTGGGGTATTATGCAAGAGTTGGCATGGGCTATTTGCCTGTTTCAATAATGTTTACCAAGAAATATGAAACATTAGTAATGTGGTTGCCCGGCTCAGAAAGTATTTGGTGCAGAGTTTGATATTCTTTTACTCTGATCTCACACCCTCTTTCTTTTTATCACTAAGCTCACAACTAACCAAACTCTCTTTTCCATTTTACCTCATCACACCCACACTCATTTCTTTTAGACTCCTCACACTCAATCACTAAAAGATTAACTTCATGGGTAGGAAACACTGGTTAACGTGAATCCATAGAAGTTTAGTTAATTCCTAGCACAAAGAACCCATAGTTCCTATAAAGCATGTGTTGCTCAAATAATTTAACTATAGCAGTTAAAGCTCATATACAAATATCAGATGAATATATGCTCATAAAATATAATCATGAAGATTTGAGCATTTTTAAACATTGAAATATTTTCAAACAAGTATATTGAATGAATGAATATGAATGCTAAAGACTTGTTTGAAAATCTGACATTGTATGAAAATGATCAGAAATGAATGATATAGCAATTAAAGCTTATGGTCAAGAATAATTGATATTTGTCTATACGAAACAAAATATAGACATTCTTGAAATGACCGTTTCGAAATGAAATATCGCTCAAAATTCTTTGAATACAAGCGGAGTGTCTTACCATCGAAGAAAAATTGTTCCAATTTAGAGACCTGGTAAGAACATGTTGAAGAAAATCAAACCGGTGTGTGTGAATACTTGAAAGTATATAGAAAAGACAATACACAAGTATTTATCTTTGGAAACACACGGTTTGTTTATCAATTAATGGCAAAAAAAAAAATGAAAACATTTAAAATCACACTTCCAAATTATAAAATCTGTTTAAAAATCAGGAAGTGGTTTGAACATTTAAGAACATGTTTTTTCTATACCTGAAAGTTGTCCTTCTTTCAGATACATTTGAGATTAAGATAAGAAATTTACCTTGTCGAGCAATCTAAAATCTCATTAAAAGTCAAAGTCTGTTTTGTATTAAGTCAAACTTAGTTGTATTTGTGATTAGTCTAGTTTCCTTGTATTTGTGGTAGTATAAATACTTTTTCTCTTTGTATTTTCAATAGTAATCAAGTTAGAAGTTACAAAAGAAGAATACGTTTTAGAGAGAGAAAGAGAGAGAGTTCTAGAGAGAGAAAGTGTAAACTTTGAGAATTGAAAGACATTAAACAGATAACCAATGTATTGTGTTAAATTTTGTTTGTTTGATTAAACTTGTTTAGAAACTAGAATCTGGAACACACAATTGGTATCAGAGCAGATCCAAAGGTGAAATCAGATCAAGAAATTCGAGAAAAGCTTGGTTCGTCACTATTCTTGAGCCTAAAATCGAAGTTTGAGTTTGAGTGAGATTTTGGAGTAGATTTTGTTTAGGAATTGTTCGAATAGTGTAATAGATCGAGTCTTTGTAATTCAATTTCAGTATTGTAATGTAAATCACACAAATTTTGTAATTTTTGTTGAGTTTTGTTCACGAGTCGTTTTTCACTGTTTCATCGATCTTTTTGTTTTGTATGTGTTTGATTGTGAAATTCTTGAATTGTAATCCATTCTAGTACTGTAATTGAGCATCATTTCAAAGTTTCATGGCATTTGAACAAAGTTCAGATCGATTTCAGATGGAAAAGTTAGTTTTTGGGTCGACAGAAGGACGAACGCGCTAGATCTCTAAAACGCGCTAGTTTGTCGCCAAACGCGCAAGGTTCTTCAGCTAGAACGCGCAAGTCGAAGGAAAATTTTTGGTCTAAAACGCGCAAGGGTTATCTGCGAGTTCTAAGAAACTCGCTAATCAAGCCTGCGAGTTTGAAAAAGTGGGAATTTTTCTAAGGGCCAGAACTCGCTAGTAGCGGTCAGTTTCATTTCATATCAAGTTAAGACATGTTCAGTTTCAAAAACTTTCATCAATCTATTCAATGTGCTAGCATGCGAACTTTAATAAGCTTCAAGAAAATGCAATTCTAAAAATATAATAGAGAACTTTGCCTTTACTCACACTAAGCTGTCAAAAATTAAGATTTTCACAAATTTATAGGTTTATCGCAACTCAAACATATCACCAAGTATCAAGAGATGTGTGCTCATTGGCATCTTTTAGCATTGTGCACATTGGCATCTTCACATGAGTGTGCTCTTTGGCATCTTTTAAGCTTGTGCACATTGGCATCTTTTAATCAAGAAGTTTGGTAAGTAAAGAACATGTCGTAAATGTAACTTTCTATCTGACCCTATTGCAGGATTTGGGTCATCCTCTCCCAGACCAGTTGGCCTTAGGGGACTAGGTGTCAAGCACCCCTTGGAACTTACTCTCCCAGATCAGAAAGGCTACATCGACACATCCTAAAGTCATTCATACCAGTAGAACATGACTTTCATCTGATTCTATAGAAGGATTTGGGTTTGATCACTCCCAGACCAATTGACCTTAGGGGACCAGATGACAAGAATCCCACAAAACTTACTTTCCCAAACCAGAAAGGTCACAGGTACAAACTTTTAAACTTAGAGATTTCTGTATTTTATATATTTAATTCATCTCAATCACTCAGTTTTACATCTAAGTGCTTAGCCCATATTTTCATTACGATCCATAATTCTGACTTTTTAGGTTTTCTAAGCATTGTAAACTATAAATATTCCGAATAACACAACTTTAAAGCAGTATCAAAAGTTTCAAACATGTTGATGACCTTTCGACTTTTGTAAGACTTGAAATTTGAACATATAGAACTAAGATTTAAACAAAGCAACTTGAAAATTTATCCTAGACACACATTTTATTCAAAAGAAAGAAAAACTATAAAACTTTTACTTTATAGAATAAAATTTGTCTAGGTTTAAACTTTTAAATTCAACATGCCGAGTTTTGAAAGCAGAAAATTAAAACGTTTTTCATCTAAAGCTTTTGTAAAAATATCGGCAAATTGATATTCAGTTGGAACAAAATATAATTCAATCGTACCTTCTTCCATACGATGCTTTATGAAGTGGTACCTCATATCGATGTTTTGAGTCTGGTCGATCTTGCTCAGATTCTTGAAAAGCTTGAGATAACTGGAACAACATCACTATCAGAGATAGATGCAGAGGAATATTAACAAGATGCGCTCACAGTTTCTCATTTATCCAGAAGCTAAATACATTGGAGTACGAGTCCTAAACTGTTGTGTTTAGAAGTCATTGTACATTGAAGTACGGGTTCTGAGCTGAGATACTCAGAAGCCATTGTTCTCTTACTCCCCGTTGACATTAGGTGCCTGCAACTCAGAATTAATCTTTGGTTTTGGTAGTTGTCGTTCTAATGGGAGTAAATGTGTTAGATTTAACAAACAAAGCATGAAAAAAATTATCAGAGTGAATATAATTATCAGTAGAGGACGAAGCATAATCATCTGAACTAGTACCAGAAGAATAATATGAGACATCTTTTGCAATTCGAATCATTTGATTTATTGAGTATTTTGAAATTTTATTACAAACAGCAAATGAATCACTATGACAAAGAGTATCTTCACATTGATTCTTAACAAGCACAGATTCATCAGATTTCTACTTGACCCTCCATATCTGCCTTGTAGACTTCTTCAAAGTCCGATCTGAAACATTTGAATCAAAAGAATTAGAATTTTCATAAATAACTAATTCTTTCTTCTTTGACTTCCTTTACCTTTTTCTTTTACACTTTGGTTTATAATAATCATCATTTAGCGTAAAAGATTCATCAAGAATTTTCAATTTAAGATTTGAATCTGAAGAAACAATTTTTCCTAAGAAGCCCAACTGATCAGACAATAAACCTGAACTTGCCTCGGAGTCAGAAAAATTTTCAGAAAAGTTTTCAGATTTTAGAACCTCCTTTTTGTTTTCTTTAAAATCAAAAGAAAGACCAGAAACAGAATCTGTAAGTAAATTTTGTTTTTGAGAAATTAGTTTTTCTTCAAGACTTGTCGTCATGAAAGAAAGAATTACATTTGTTTCAATTTCTCTTTGAATATTTTGTTCTTCTATTTTATCTTCAAGATCAATGATTTTGCTTTTTAACACTAATGGAGAAATATATCTCTTAGAATCATAAGAAACTGGAGATATATTTTCTTTATTAGTGTTAGTCGCACATATATCAAAATAATAATTAGACAATGAAGAGTTAATAGAAGATATGACATTTAAACTGTTTCTGTTCTTCTTTGATTTTTCGGGAAAATATTTGGCATTTTCGCGCGTGTAAACAAAAGGGATTTCCTTTTTCTTGTTGTTCATTCTTTTCTCATTTTCGATTTCTAAAACTTGTTTTTCACTTGTCCAATGAAATTTGAACTGAGTAGCATATCTTGCAAGATTTAGATAATCGTATTCATATAAAGTGGGAACTTCTATTTTAGTTTTATCTAAAAAATGAGTATTTTCAAAACCAAGTCCCCATTTTTCTTTGATTGACTCATAACTCCGTGGTTTATTCAAATAAATGGTTTGTTTTGTTTGATTCCGTAGATATAACTTTTCTTTGAACTTATTTATTTTATCCCAAAAACTCTCTTTTAATTTGGTCATTTCCGTCAAAAAATTAAGATAAGTCATATTTGAATGTTCTAAATCATCCAATTTCTTTTGAAAGATTTCTTTTGTATGATTCAAAATAGATTTTTCATCTTTCAAAGAAATTTGCAATTTTTCAATCAAATTTGACTTTTCTATATTTAATTGCTTTTCAGATAATAACTTTGAGCGAAGATCATGTAAAGCAGTTATAATGATGTTCATCTGCGAGGATATAAATTTGAAATCAAATTCAGAAGGTACCTTAGACTCATCAGTTGAATCGTCATCATTATCATCACTCTGATCATCTCCTATGAAACACATAGTAGCAGTTTTCATATTGTCAGCTTCATTGTCATAGTGATCTAGCCAGTATTCTTCTTCAACAAGTAAAGCAGTTCCATTCTCTCTCTTTTTGGCTAGTTCCATTTTCTTTCTGTAATATGCCGAAACCCGAACCACCTTTGCTCGACACTCCTTTGCAATGTGACCCGACTTTCCACACTTAAAGCATTCATTAGCTTTCTTAGCCTTGGACTCTTTGACACTGTTAGTCCAAGATCAACTAAATCCTAGAGAGAGAAAGTAGAGAGAGAGAGACAATGTAGCGCAAAGTATCAATGATATTTAATATGGCGTGTGAGATCTTTTTTCAAACAACTAAGACCAAAGGGACTTAAATACCCTTGGTCAATACTACACAGTATTAGACTCTAAACACAGTATTTGACCAAGCCTATAAATACAATGATTACTATAAAATCAGACTTAACAATCTCCCCCTTAGTAATCATTGGCATTGTGGTCTTCAAAATCCATCTTCTAAATCAGCATGGACCATCTAAGCGACTTTACGAAGCATTCTGACTTTTTAAAAAAAAAATTCTTCTCAGCATCTTTCAGTTTGATTTATCTTTGCTGCCTTGACAAGACTGGAACAGATTGGAATGAACTTGAACAAACAGTTGATTCTTCAGCTTGTGCTCTAGACGACACACCTCTTTTAAATGACCTTGAATGAACTGTGATGGTCGGAGCAGGAACAACAAAAGATGTAGTATAACTGAGAAAAATAGAATCTTGAGCAGCAGAATCTTGATCAGCAGATTAACAATTGAACTCTTTGTCTCTTTATCATCTCCTTAACTTCTTTTAACTTCTCCCCCTCATGACCTTGATGATCTGGATCAACTTGGTCATGCATATGTTGGAGACGAGGCAACTTAAGATCTGCAAAATCAAAGAAACGGAGAAAAGAAGGAAGATTTTTGCTACAAGTTGGTGGCGCAAAATTAGGTTTGCGCTAACAGAAGGAAGCGCAAAGTGAGGTTTGCACGACATGCAGGAAACGCAAAACATGCTTTGTGCTAGAAGCTGTTGGCAAAAATTAAGCTTAGCTCTACCAACTGGTGACGTAAATCTGACTTGGAGTCTGAAAATTTTTACCTGATTTGCTCTTTGACTCCCCCTACACAAATGCACTAAATTTGACAATTCAAGTTAGCATTTATATAGAAAACCAGATACTTCCCCTCAAAAACAGATATGATCATTAAGAAAATTCTCCTTTGTCACTCCCCCTTGAATAATGCTCAAACCCATTTATAAAGAAAATATGAGAACACAAGAAAAGAAACATCAATGTAGAAAAAAAAATATACACAATATGTATTTTGAAACGACTAAATATATAAAAATTTAAACAGAAACAAATAAAATTCTAATCAGTAAAAATATCACAAATTTATCAAGCAGTTGAAATCAAATATATGCTTTTGGATATAGAAACAAGTTTTATTGCATATCAAGTTAAGACATGTTCAGTTTCAAAAACTTTCATCAATCTATTCAGTGTGTTCGCATGTGAACTCCGATTAGCTTCAAGAAAATACAATTCTAAAAATATAATAGAGAACTTTGCATGTAATCACACTAATCCATCAAGAATTCAGACTTTCACAAATTTACAGGTTTATTGCAACTCAAACATATCACCAAGTATCATGAGATGTGTGCTCATTGGCATCTTTTAGCATTGTGCTTTATGGCATCTTTACATGAGTGTGCTCTTTGGCATCTTTTAAGCTTGTGCACATTAGCATCTTTTAATCACAAACTTTGATAAGTAAAGAACTTGTCGTAAACGTAACTTTCTATCTGACCCTATTGTAGGATTTGGGTCTGTCGCTCCCAGACTAGGGGACTAGGTGTCAAGCACCCCTTTGAACTTACTCTCCCATATCAGAAAGGCTACATCGACACATCCTAAACCCATTCCTACCAGTAGAACATGACTTTCGATCTGACTCTATAAAAGGATTTGGGTTCGATCACTCCCAGATCAAATGACCTTAGGGGACCAGATGACAAGCATCCCAGAGAACTTACTTTCCCAAACCAGAAAGTTCACAGGTACAAACTTTTAAACTTAGAGATTTCTGATTTATAAGAATTTAATAATCATCTCAAGCACAAGGTTTTACGTCAAAGTGCTTAGCCCATATTTTCATTACGATCCAAAATTTTCGACTTTTTAGGTTTTCTAAGCATTGTAAGCTATAAATATTCCGAATCACACAACTTTAAAGCAAAATCAAAAGTTACAAACATGTTGCTGACTTTTCGACTTTTGTTAGACTTGAAAGATGAACATATAAAAACTTTAATATTAACAAAACAACTTGAAAATTTATCCTAGACACACATTTTATTCAAAAGAAAGAAAAGTTATAAAACCTTTACTTTATAGAATGAAATTTGTAAAGGTTTAAACTTTTAAAACAACATGCCGAGATTTAAAAAAAATTGAAATATTTGATTAGCAAGTTTATATTCAGTTGAAACAAAATATAATTCAATAATATTATCTTTCACACAATGTATAAAGAATATGTGTCTCATTTTAAAAATTTTTGGGTTGAACAAAATCAGGAGATGAATTGAAATGCTCAGATTCTTTAAAAAATATTTGAGAAAACTGGACGAACATCATTATCAGAGATAAATGCAGCAGAATAAAAGTTGATGTACTCACAGTTTCTCATTAGTCAGAAGCTTAAAGCATTGAAGAATGAGTCCTAGACTGACATGTCTAGAAGTCAAAGTCTTTGAAGCACGGGTTCTGAGCTGAATTACTCAGAAGCCAAAATGTTGACAATGAAGTCCAGGTCTTGAGCTGATTTACTCAAGAGCCATAGTCTTGACATTGAAGTCCGGGTTTTGAACTGCTGTGTTTAAAAGCCATTATCTTTTTACTCCCCCTTCACAAGAGATGCCTGCAACTTTAAATCAGATTGAGATTTTGGTACCCACATGAATTTGGGCCCATGTTTGTTAGTTGCAGTTCTTATGGGGAAATAATGATTAGATTTGACACGAGAAGCATGAGAAATATCATCAGAAAAATTAGCACATTCATCAGATGAATACAAAGCATAATCATCTGAACTAGAATCAGAGGAAGAAGATGAGACATGTTTGGAAATTTGAATCATTTGCTTTCTAGATTATTTTGAAATTTTATTACCAGTAGCAAATGAATCACTTTTATAAAGTTTGTCTATACATCTATCCCCATCAATCATAAAATCAGTAGATGTCCGCTTCGCTCTCCAGATCTGCTTCTTTGACTTGCTCAAAGTCCTATCTGAAAGAATTGAATAAGAAGAATTAGAACTGTCAGAAAGAACTTTATCTTGTTTCTTCAACTTCTTTGACCGTCTTCTTTTACGTTTAGGTTTATAATATTGATCATTTAGCTTAAAAGATTCATCAAGAATTTCTGAATTAATATTTAAATCAGAAGAAATAATTTTACCTAAGCAATCAATCTGATCAGACAATAAATCTGAACTTACCTCGGAGTCAGGTTTATTTTGAGAAAGGTTTTCAGATTTAGGAACTTCCTTTTTGTTTACTTGACAAACAAAAGAAAGACTAGAAATAGAATCTTGTTTTTGAGAAAATAAATTTTCTTCAAGACTTGAAGTCATGAAAGAAAGAATAACATCAGATTCAATTTCTTTTAAAATATTTTGATCTTCCATCTTATCTTCAAGATTGATTATTTTGCTTTCTAAAATTAAAGGAGGTGTATATCTTTTAGAATCATAAATGATTGGAGATATATTTTCCTTATCAGATTTATTAGCAAAAATATCAACAAAATCATCAGATACTGAAGATTTGACAGAAGATATATCATTTAAACCTTTTCTGCCTCTTCTCGATTTGTCAGGAAAATATTTTGCGTTTTCTCTCGTGTAAACAAAAGGAATTTCCTTTTTCTTGTTATTTGTCCTTTTCTCATTTTCGATTTCTAACACTTGCTTTTCATTCATCCAATCAATTTTAAATTGAGGAGCATATTTAGCAAGAGTTAGATAATCGTATTTATATAAAGTTGGGGATTTTTCAATAGCATTGTTTAAACAATGTGGATTTTCAAAACCAAGTCCCCATTTTTCTTTTAAAGCTTCCTTACTCCGTGGTTTATTCATAAAAATTGTTTGTTCAGATTGATTTCTTCGATATAACTTTTCTTCAAATTTATTTATTTTATCCGAAAGACTGTCTTTTAAATTGGTCATAGCGGTCAAAGACTCAAGATAAGTCTTATTTGAATTTTCCAAAGCATCCAATTTCTTTTGAAAGATGTCTTTTGTATTTTCCAAAATAGATTTTTCATCTTTCAAATAAATCTTCAATTTGTCAATCAAATCTGACTTTTCAGCATTTAAGTTCTTTTCAGATAATAACTTTATACGAAGATCATGTAAAGCAGTAATGATAATATCCATCTGTGAAGAAATGAAAGTGAAATCAAAATCAGAATATACCTCGTCTTCATCAGTGTCAGAATCATCATCTGACTGATCATCTAACAACTAAGCACATCTGAGCGATCTCGACATTTGTAGCTTCATCGTCGGAGTGATCTAGCCAGAATTCTTCTTCAGCAAGAAGAGCAATTCCATTCTCTCTTTTCTTTGCCAGTTCCAGTTTCTTTCGATAGTAAGCTGAGTCCCTAACCTTCTTCACTCGACACTCCTTTGAAATGTGACCCGACTTTCCACAGTTGTAGCAGGCAGCAGTCTTTGGCTCGAGCACTTTGACTCTTGAACCAGAAGTGAAGCGAGAAGTGTTAGAACTCGAATGTGGTTGGAACTTTTTCTGGTAATGCTGAGAGAGAAGGATCATCGCTTTCTGCAGAGCCTGACCATCATCATCAGTTGACCCATTGTAAGCATTATCAGACAATGCTTGTTTTGTCAGATGTTTCGTGATGAGAGCAACCGGGTCTATTGATTTCTTGTTCTTTTTGTCCAGTTTGGCCTTCTTCTCAGATACAATGCATTCATCAGTAAGTAATATCTCAAACATCTCTTGGATCTGCATTGTAGATATTCTGACATCATTCCTCAGTCTGTGGCAAGATTTGTTCCACTCAGGTTGAAGTGCATTGAGGAATTTCAGATTTGTCTAAAGTTCAGTCTTTTCTACTTTAATCTTCCTCATATCATTGATAATGGCACAAAATCTGTCATACACAGTTTTAATTGGCTCCCCGTCGTTGGCTTTGAATTCTTCAAAGTTATTCATATAACGAGTATGTCGGAGTTGAGTCGCAACTGAAGAGCCAAGCATAATCTTCTCAAGCTGTTACCACATAAGATTAGGATGAGTTTTGAAACAATCAATCCTGTTGTAGATAGAGTTTGGCAAGGCTAGCATCAGATTTGCCTTTATATCACGATCAGCTTGATATGCTGACAACACTTCAGGTGAATATTCTTTAGTAGGCTTATATAATCCAGAGGCCAACTTGGGTTTTTCAAATGGTCCTTCTGATAGAATGATCATCATGTCATTTCCATTCTTTTGACGTTCAATGAAGTTCAGGAATCGATCTTGCCACTGTGTAAACTCATTTTCATCTATCAACATTGGTAGACGATTTTCTGTACCCAAAGACATCATTAGATCACTTTTGTAGAACTGATCTTGATAAGTATTGACTGAGATTGCGCAAACTTGAGGTTTTCGTGACCAATGAGAGACGCAAATGAGACTTTGAGTGAGAAGAGTAGGACGCAAACTGAATTTCTCGCGAGCAGATGATGACACAAATGAAACTTTGCGTGAGGTGTTTAAGACGCAAACCTAGCTTTGCGCGTTAAGCTAGTGGCCCAAACTGAGTTTGCGTGAGACAACAATGGCGCAAACCTTAGTTTACGTGAGAGGAGACTGGCAAGAACCACTCTTTGCGTGAGCTAAAGGATACACAAACTCGGATTTGCGTGAGGCACTGAAGACGCAAAACAAGCTTTTCTTGAACAGAGGAAGACGCAAAGTAACATTGCGTGATGGACTTGTGAAGAGAACTTGCACTATGCGTGATACACTAGAGACGCAAAGTAAACTTCTCTTGATGCACGGGAGACGCAAAGTTCTCTTTGCGTGATCCTCGAGAAACGCAAATTGCACTTTGCGTGAAGAACTGATTCCTGAAGCAGATGAAAACCTGAAACTCACTAAGACAAAACTAGGACTATCGCGCAATCCACAAGATGAACTCGCGCAAACTATGAAGAACTCGCGCAAAGTTCCAATCTGGTGCAAATCGTAAGTAAATCAAGAAAACTTCCAAAAAAAATCGATTTCAAAACTAAATTTGATAAAATTTTCTTATACAAATACGTTCGAAAACAACTTTTTAACACATTTCAATCAAAAAAATTCGATTAAAAACCACAAAATCAAGATTTCGTGAATAGCACAGTACGTGAAACACGTTTTTCCAGAAAATCAAAAATTTCCAAAATTGAGAATCAAAACAAGTTTTTCTTGCAAATCGATGTGAATCAAAGATGTTTAGCAATCAAAACCGAATCCAACAAACCGATTTTCACAAAAATTCGTTCAAAAACAATCCCAAATTTGATGAAAAATCAAGAAAACGAAATTTTCTTGAAAATTCAAGAAAATCAATCAAATTTTCGATAAATCTACAAATTCAGAAACGAAAAATACAATCTCTCAATTCTCTCAAGATCTAGAACAACTCTGATACCAATTGTTAGTCCAAGATCAACTAAATCCTAAAGAGAGAGAGAGAGAGACAATGTAGCGCAAATTATCAATGATATTGAATATGGCGTGTAAGATCTTTTTTCAAGACCAAAGGGACTTAAATACCCTTGGTCAATACTACACAGTATTAGACTCTAAACACAGTATTTGACCAAGGCTATAAATACAATGATTACTATAAAATCAGACTTAACAGATTGTTTGAACCCGAACGATATTGTAACTTTTTGTTATAGTGTTGAGAGAGAAGAATCATCGCTTTCTGTAGTGCTTCGCCATCGTCATCAGTGGCCCCGTCATAAGCATTATCAGACAATGCTTGTTCAGCCAATTGGCTCGTGAGGAGTGCAACTGGGTCCACTGTCTTTGGCTTGTTCTTTTTATCAAGCTTGGCTTTCTTTTCTAGCACTAAGCATTCATCAGTTATCAAGCTCTCATATAGTTCTTGTATCTGCATGGTGGAGATCCGGACATCGTTCCTCAATTTGTGACAAGATTTGGTCCACTCTGGTTGAAGAGCATTAGAAACTTCAGATTAGTCTATAACTCAGTCTTTTCCACTTTGATCTTTCGCAGATCGTTCATCACAATGCAAAACCTATCAAAAACATTCTTCAGAGTCTCACCATCCTTTGCCTTGAACTCCTCGAAATTGTTCATGAAGCGTGTTTGTCGGAGTTGTGTTGCAACTGCTGACCTAAGCATGATCTTTTTCTAACTGATTCCACATCATCATCGGATCGTGCTTGAAACAATCAATTCGATTATAGATGGAATTAGGCAACGCGAGCATCAGGTTAGACTTTGCTTCACGATCGGCTTTTTCTCGTGTAATCTCTTCGGCAGTCAAGGGAATATCGTTCTTAGGTTTGACGAATGGTCCTTCAGTAAATGATTTCATCATGTTCTCTCCGTTTGTTTGACGCTCGATGAAGTTAATGAATCGATCTTGCCATTGAGTGAATTCGTTCTCATTGATCCAAACAAGAGGACGAGTATCTGTTCCCAATGACATCATAATGTCGTTCTTGTAAAACTGAGCTTGAAAAGAGAATTTTGACATATACATATCTTCAGAAAGTCTGAGAAAAATGCCCAAGACTTGAAACAAAAAGAGGCTGGCGCAAACAGGAGATTTGTGTTAGACGATGGTGGCGCAAACTTAACTTTGCGCGAGACAAATGTGGCACAAAGTGAACTTGCGCGATGAACTGCTAGCGTAAACTGAAATTTTCGTGAGATGTAGATGGCAAAAAAGTAACTTGCGCGAGACTGATGACGTAAATCTGTTTTGTGCGAAACTAAGATGGCGCAAATATCTCTTTGCGCTATGAACTGATGGCGAATAGACAATTCCTGAACTTGGCGAAAACAAACAGAAGAATCTAGCGCAAACTGATGATCTAGCGCAAAGCTTGATGAATCTGGCGCAAAACTTGATGAACTCGCGCAAAATACGTATGAACTGGTGCAAAACCTAAATCTGGCGCAAAACACAGGAAATCAAGAAAAAACTTCTAAATCGATTACAGAATCGAAATTGATGAATTTTTCTCACACAGATATTTTCGAAAACAGTTTTCTAAACACTTTGTAATAATCAATTCGATCAATTTTAGCAAAAACGAGAAATCAAGAATCAAACAGTACCTTCATCGAACTTTTCCAGAAACTCGAAAATTCTCAAAATTGAACTTCAAAAACTGAATTTCTTGTGAAATGATGTGAATCAAAAATGTTCTACCAATGATTTCGAATACAACAAACCAAAATACAAGACAATTCAATCAGATTTCCGCAAAAAATTTGAAATTTTTTAGAAAATGAGATTTTCTTGATTGAAATCAAGAAAATCCATCAAATTCTTTGAATTGTTTATGAATTCAGATTAAGAAATCAATCTCTCAAATCTCTCAGATTCAAATTAGGCTCTGATACCAATTGATAATCCAAGATCAAACTAAATCTTAGAGAGAGAAAGTAGAGAGAGAAAGTGTAATGCGCCAAAGTCTGATGTATTCCTTCTATAGAATCAAACTGAAAGATGCTGAGAAGAATTTTTTGTAAAAGTCAGATTGCTTCACTAAGTCGCTTTTATGGTCCGTGCTGATATAGAAGATGAATTTTGAAGACCAAAGCGTAAATGATTATTAAGGGGAGATTGTTAAGTCTGATTTTATAGTAATCATTGTATTTATAGGCTTGGTCAAATATTGTGTCTAAAGTCTAATATTGTGTTGTATTGACCAAGGGTATTTAAGTCCCTTTGGTCTTGTGTCCTTGTAAGAACCTTCACGCCATATTCAATATACAGTTACTTTCCACACATTGCTCTCTGTCTACTTTATCTCTCTAAAGATTCATTGATCTTGGATTAACACGAATTCTGTTACTTTGGCTTGTGTGTGAATTCTTTGTAGATCATTCTAGTTAGCGAATTCCAGACTTAGAGAATTTTGGAAATTTCATTTCTGATTTTCTTTCTAAGTTTTTCTGATTTACTTGATTTCTTTTGGACTGACGATCATTATCAAGTTCTTGTTGTATCAATCATTACAGGATGACTTCCAGAGAAGCTCTCACAATCGAAACTGATGAGAAATCTCATATTTTAGTCAAAGGAGCGTACGAGCTGTGGAAGAATTATTTTATGGATTTCATTGATCACAATTATTTGGGAGAATATATCAGAATATCTCTGAAGGAAGGAAAGATGAAAACTCCAACGAGGACTTACTCTTTTATGGGAGAATATGGAAAAACTGAACGAGGAGAATACCCACTACCACTTCAGGAATACACAGATGAGCAGAGATGGAGACATAAAGCTGACATATTTGCCAAAGCCTTTATCTTGCAACGAATTTCAGATGAGATTTCTACCAAATTAGATAGTAAAAAGGCTACAGAAAAACAGTTGTGGGAACAACTTGAAAAGTTGATGGGAGGATCAAAGATGTCTTCTAAAGAAAGAGTAAATATTTTGGAAGCTGAGAATACAGAGCTGAAAAGAAAAATCTCCGACTTGGAAGATCAAATTGTCGAAGTCCAGCAAAGAGATATTGTTGATAAGAATGAGGAGAAGGTAAAAAGTTTGGAAACTGCTAATGCTGAGCATCAAAAGAAAATATCAGATTTAGGGCAAAAGATGGCCAAAGATAGAGATGAGTTTGAGAATGAAAAGAAACAGTTTGCAAAGAAGTTTTTTGAGTTTTCTAGGAAGAGTTTTGAAGAGAAGAAAACGGTTGAGCTTAAATGTTCAAAGCTTTCTCAACAAGTATCTGACTTTGAGAAAGTGATCATCCTGGAAAGAGACAAGTTTGAGAAGGAGAAAAAGACCATTGAACAGAAGAATGTGGGAATCTTCAAAGAGATATCTGGTCAAAGAAACAATGCCGAGAAGAACTTTGAAGAAGAAAGAAATTTTTTTGAATCAGAGATCAGGAAGCTTACTGATAAGTTATCTGAACTATCAGCTTGTGTACTGAAAGAACAGAAAACGAAGTCTGAGTTTCAAGAAAAGATTGACCTACTCCTCAAAGAAAGAGAGTTATTCTTCGAAGATAAAAGAGCTTGAAAATATTGTTTCAAATGGTGGTGACTGAGCAAATGACTCCAGAGTCAAAAATCCACACACATAGAAATGATTCAGTTGATTTTGAATGTTCATTTAAGACAGCTGCAAGGTCACATCAGAAAACTGTTTCTACTAAAAGGTCAGTTTACTCATTTGATCAGATTCGTTCAACTAACATTTTCTATGATCGAAATGTAGATGGTTCAGGTACACAAAGAAGAAGAAGAAGAAGATTTGAAGAAGAAAAGCTGGCCTGGAGGGTAAAACCAGCTGATGATGAAAAGAATGGTGAAAAGAAAGGAAAGAAGGAAGAGAAGAAAGAAAATAAATCATGTGTACATGCATCAAATGCAAAGAAGAACAAAGTACGGAAAGGTAAACCTGATTTTGTTTACTCGAGAGATCAATTAATCAGGTTGTCTACAAGGAAAACGTATTGTTCTTACTGTCGTACATAAGATCTTGTTCATAAAACGAGTGATCATTACTGGTATGGTTCTTATTCAATTACTCCTATTAGAACGGCAACTCATAAACATGGACCCAAATACCAGTGGGTATCAAAGCTGAAAGATGATTATGTGTTGCAGGCACCTTAAGTCAAGGGGGAGTAAGAGAACCAAGGCTTCTGAATAAATCAGTTCAGAACCCGTACTTCAACGGAGTTTGACTTCTAAACGCAACAGTTTAGGACTCGTACTTTAACGAACAAAAGAGATGATACTCCCGGGCTGATAAGAGATTGTACTCCGATACTCAAATGAGGAAATCAACCTTCAAGGGGGAGTACATTGTTTTTTATTGGAAATATGCATCCGAAAGATATGATGATCAACACTTCAGGGGGAGTTATAGATCATTATCATGTGTTTTTCATTGACATATTCTATGATGCATAATTTTAGGGGGAGTAAGAATTATGACTTCTGATTACTTTAGATCAGAACTCGTACATTCAATGTTTTACTGCTTTATGTCATTTTATTTTTCAATAAATGTTGTGAATAAAGATTTGCACTTTGACGACTTTGTGTCTTTTTGCAGTAATGAGAGGAAGCTTAAATATTCATAATTTTTTATGACTTAGCGCTGACTTGATGAGATATAAGACTGAACGAAAAGGTTTATTTCTAGTCTTAATCTCATACGTATCTGAAAGAAGGACATCTTTCAGGTATGAAAACATGTTCTTAAAATGTTCAAACCACTTCTGATTCTTAAACGATTTCATGGATATAGATGTGTGATTTTAAATGTTTTCATGTTTAATTGTGCTTACATGTTTATAAATCGTGTGTTTCCAAAGATATATATTTGTGTGTTATCTTTTCCATATACTTTCAAGTATTCACACACAACGGTTTAATTTTTGTTGGATATGTTTTACCATGTCTCTAAATTGACACAACTTTTTCGATGGTAAGACACCCCGATTGAACTTCAATGAATTTTGAGCGTGATTTCATTTCGAAATGTTTTTTCAAGAATGTCTATATTTTTTATTCGTATCTGACTTGTATCTTTTGTGCTTTAATTGTTATAGTTAAATCATTTTGAGCAACATGTTCTTATAGGATTACATGGGTTCATTGTGTGAGCTTAACAGAACTTTTATGGATTCACGCAAATTAGTGTTTCCTACCCAAGAAGTTAACCCTTAAGTGATCGAAGAGTGAGGAGTAAAAATACTGAGTGTGGGTTGAGTGATGAGGTAAAATGAAAAAGAGAGTTTGGTTAGAAGTGAGATCAATGATTAAAAGAAAGAGGGTGTGGGATCAGAGTAACAGAATATCAAACTCTGCACCAACTTTTTCTGAGTCGGGCAGCCATATTACTAGTGTTTCACAATTTTTTCGTGAACATTATTCAAACAGGCAACTAGCCCATGCCAACTCTTGATAAAAACCCCACCAGCTACTCATTTTCTTCTCAACAAGAAAATGTTTCATATATCAAGGGGACGCAACATATAATCTATCTGGTTTTCATTTGGAAAATCTGGATATTGAAAAAGAAGGAAGTCTGCCCCACCTTCGCACTTCGATCATGCACAATTGAGTCTGTGTTTAACTGTTGTTGTCTCAATGGTTTACACAATTTTGAGCCTTATAAAAGCAATCATCAAGTGCTTAATTCTTTTAAACACTAGCATGAACACACAAGGAAATTTGTTTTTCTTGTCAAAACGTTCATAGAAATTTCTTTGTGGTGTTTTGATGATTGAATGGAAGACCTGGGGGAGTGAACAACACAAAAGCTCCTTTCCAATGTGTATTCGTTACACACAGTGACTTCGTGCTACTCATAGGCATCGTAACTAATTCATTTGTTGATTCAGGTGTTACACTCTAATTTGTCTGAATTTGACAGTATTTGGATAAATATCTTTTGAATCGACGGCGAATCAGAGGCTCTTGTGTTCAAAGATCAATGGTCAGTTTAGTTTATCAAAGACATTTCTTGTCAAAATTTTGATGATTTTCATGCTCTAATCATCAAAAAGGGGGAGAAGCATTCAAGAAATATAGAGATGGAAGAAATGATCAAGAAATGGTTGTGAAAGAAAGTTTGCTAAAGAAAGATTGGAGATAATTTGCTGAAGCAATTAGAGCTATGTCTGAAAGAGGTTTTACAACCTTTGGGAGAGAATGCTACTATTCTTGAAGAACAGACTTTGAGAAAATTGTTGAAAGTTTTGAAGATTATTTTTATCAAATAAAGGGGATAATGTTCTAAGTAAAAAAAAGGGAGATTGTACTTCAATGATCATGTTTATTTTCTGAAGATGACTTGAATTGAAAAGAAGTCTACAAGGGGGAGATAAAGTTGATCAAATGGGAAGATTATACATATTGAGCTTAAAGAGAGAAGAGGGAATTGCAAAATCTTTTTAGAGATGAACTTGATCCAAAGGGGGAGAATGTTAGAGCACATATTTGTTGGATACAAGATCATAAAGTTTGAAGATGAAAGTTAAGCAAGTCAAAGCTCAAAGTCAACTCTCAAAGCAAGAATGTCAAAGTCAATTGTAATAAAAATCAAAGTCAAAGTAGTTGTTTTGTTTCTTTATTATTGTTTTTAGTATAAATAATCTTTTCCTTGTTAGTTTGTAAGTCAGATTAGTAAGGTGGTAAGTCATTGGACGGGAACGGAGCATATGAGAGAAGAGGTCACTGTTGTATCTTTTAGAAAGAGAAAGTAGTGAGATAAAGTGAATTTGTAATCTGTGATTTGTAATCAATGACATATGATTTGGAAATTCTCATCTTGTGTTGAATTTGTGTTTAGAATTTGAATCAGTGACATTATCAGTGTTTAAAGATCTGTGTTGTTGGTCAAGATGACTTCAAGGGATGCTCTTCAATTGGTACTGTTGTCAAACCACTTGTTCTCTTCAAGGGTGAGTACGAGCAGTGGAAAGACGGATTCTTGGATTTCATTGATAGACATGCAAACAGAGAGAACATTAAGATTTCAAATTATGAAGGTCCTATGATTCCCATTACAACAAGAATTCCAGATGATGAGCCTTCGAGGATGGTGATGAGCCAAGAGAGCAGAAAACTAAGGAAGTTCCACTTGATTTATTCAAGTATTCAGATGAACAGAAAAGCAGATATAAAGCTGATAAGCAAGCTAGATCTCTACTTCTTCAGAGTATACCAAATGAGATCTACATTAAGATTGACAGTTACAAGGCTACTACAAAGAAAATGTGGGATCAATTGGAGAAAATGATGATGGGGTCTAAGATTGGAAACCATATGAAGGTAGCTAATTACATCAATAACTATGAAGAATTCAAGGCCAAAACTGGGGAAATCTTGGAGGAGACATATGAAAGATTTGTTTCTCTACTGAATGAGTTGGCTAAGAACAAGGTGAAAAAGAAGCAGATTGAGAATAACGTTAAGTTTCTCAGTGTGTTACAGCCAGAGTGGAAGAAACATACTTGGAGGATGAAACAAATGAAGGATCTAAGTGAGATTCCTTTACATGAGGTACATGAGGAGGAAGTTAAAGAAGGGAGAGAAGAGAAAAAGAAGAATGACAAGTTTGTGCCTGACCCAGTTGCTCTTGTAGTTGATTAGAAGAAAGAGAAAGAGAAAAAAGAAGAAAGGAAGAAAAAGAAGATAGTGGTATCTAGTTCGGATGGGTCTGATAGTGATAATTCTGATTCTGATGACGGCGAGAATCTTAAGCAAGCTACGTTGTTGCTGACCCGAGCCTTTCAAAAGAAGTTTTACAAAAAGTCGGGTTCAAATAGTCAGAGGTATTCATCGGGATCACGAAATTATAAGCACAAGGAAAAGATTGAAGGAAGAAGGTTTGAGGACAAGAGATCTTAATGAAAGAGGTATGAGGAAAGGAAGTCGGAAGAGAGTAAGTATGTGAACAATTATGACACAAAGAAGGTGGAAGGGCCTATAAAATGCTATAACTGTGGGAAAATTGGTCACTTTGCCAAAGACTGTCGGAAGCCAAAAGTTCATAATTCTGAGTACTACAAGAACAAGATGCTTCTTGCTAAGCAGAAAGAAGCAGACAAAGCATTGATGGCCGAAGATGACCATTGGTTGAATTTTTCTGAATCGGAAAACGAAAGAGACGAAACTGCTCACATGTGCTTAATGGGCAAAGAAGTGAAGTATGATGAATCGGATGATGAGACTTTCGAAGAGGTAAACAATTTTTCTGAATCTGATTTCTTAAAGAAAATGGAAACCAAGATGGTCGAACTTCAAGACTTACAAGCTAAGCTTAAAAAGGAGAAAAGTAGAGTTGCGAAAAAGCGTCAAACAATTTTTTATCTCAATAAGAAAATTGTTGGGAACAAAAAACTTGATTGATTCTTTGAACAAAGCTGCTACTGTTTTAAAAAAATAAAAAGCTTGTTTTGAAACTCAAATTTCTGAAGCAGTTTCCAAGTTTAACATGTGTGAATGTGAGAAACAAGAGTATTTTAAAAGTTCACAATTTGCAGATTGATAATAAAAATTTGCAGAAAAAGCTTAATGGTTTGGAAGCCAAGCTTTATGCTAAAGGTCAAACGGATCAAACCATTTATCTAAACAATATAATTTTATAATTATAAGCATTATAATTTTGATAAACCATTTATCAAGCTTTACGATAACGCATATGATTTGAGGAAAGCTATTCGAAAGCAGCCAGCTTTATATAATTTTGATTTCTTACAAATGGCTGACAAAAATCCTCATCTAAACCCATATTTATTACAAAATCATCTGATAAGGTTGAGGCTAAGGAAGATGAGAACAAGAAGAAGACAACCAAAATGCAACTACCATTTTGCTATAAAAAACTGAATGATAGTTATCTTTCTGAGCAACCAAAGTTTCTGTCAAATGATTATTTTCAAAGCTACTCTACTGAGGAGATGGAGGCAAAACCAGTTAAAGCAAAGATTTATGTTCCTCCACTCATCTTGGAAAGTAAAATTTCTGAGCTTGAGAACACCTTAGTAGAAGAAAGAATTTTGGCTGATCTTGAAAAAATTGTGTTTTCTACTGTTATGATGAACACTAATTTCAAACCTGAAGTTACAAATGTCAACTCCGAATCAGAAAGAGTTTGTGTAAACAACTCCACTGATTCAGATGCATCATCTTGTAAAGTTTTCATGGGCAATGTTTTTGCCAATCCTAAATCTTCAAATTATGATCAAAAGTCTTATCAAAAGAAGTTTTCTAAAAAGTCCAATGATTTCAACTTTTCAAATTCTTCCAAGCCACAACAATTTGATGATGATGAAGATGATGACTTATTTACGGATGAAAATGATTTTTTAAATTCGGATGGATGTTTTGATTAAAGTGTTGATAAGTTTGATTTCAATGCTAAACTTCCAGATCATACTCGTTTTGTGATTAATAATGATGCTTTACCTAGTGTCTTTGGGAAAGGTGAAACATCAACTAAGGTTGATGAATCAGTTCCTGTGAGTACCTATCACTCTAAAGGTAAGAAGCAAAAGAAAAGGCGCTCACAGAAACGGACCAACACGGGTAAGCATAAGAAAACACAAACTCTTAAATCTCATGTTTTTAATAAATTTAAATCTTGTGTTTCAGAATTAAGAAGGAAAAAGTTTGATGTGAGACTAGAATGAAGACCTAAAAGGAAGATTGAAAAGTCTACGAAATCATTTTCTGATATAGATTGTAATAGGACTACTGTTAGTCATTCTGATGTACTTGGTCATATTGCTTCTCAGAAAACAAAACTTGTAACTTCTTACAAGACTTATACAATAAAGCAATTAATCCAACTATCTCATTTGCCTAGTCAGTGTTCCACATACGGTCGAAATGATTTTGTGACTTGACAATATTTTGATTGTTGGTTTGGTACTTATTATATACATCACTCTAATGTTTTTGAAAAACAAAGAGTACCCAAATTCAAATGGGTGCCAAAATCTTGTGCTAACACGAAAGGACCCATCTATATATGGGTACCTAAACCTATTGTTGTTTGATTTCTTCTATACAGACCCGTCATATGTGGTACTTGGATTCAGGTAGTTCCAAGCATATGATAGGATAGAAAAATATTTTATCTAACTATACAGAGAAATTTTGAGGAAATGTGCGCTTCGAGAATGACCAGTTTTCACCAATACTTGGATAAGGAGATATAGTGTAAGAGAATGTAACGATAAAAAATGTGAGTTATGTTGAAGGATTTGGACACAATCTGTTCAGCATTGCTCAGTTTTGCGACAAAGATTTAGAGGTGAACTTTAAGGGCAAGAGATGTTGTGTCAGGACGGAAGACAGTAAAGACCTCTTGGTCGGGACGCGAAAGTCAAACCTCTACACGATCAATCTGTCGAATTTCAAGCCAAATAATGTTGTGTGTCTATTGTCTAAGGCCTATATGCATCAAAGTTGGTTATGGCATAGAAGGCTTTCTCATCTCAACTTTAGATATATTAACAAGTTGGTGAGAGGACTTCCAGAGCTGAAATACGGAAAAAGAACATATGTGTGACGTGTGTGAGAAAGGAATGATTAAGAGGCTTCACATAAGCCAAAGCCTGAACCCAGTACAAGAACTCCTTTTGAGTTGTTACATATGGATCTATGTGATCCTATGAGAACGCAAAGCATAAACGGCAAGAAATATGTTCTTGTGATCGTGGATGATTATTCAAGATACACTTGGATCAAATTTCTAAGATCAAGAGATGAGACGCCCGATGTCATCATCTTATTTTTGAAGACCATTTAAGTGAACTTGCAGAAGACAGTTAAGCTACTCAGAACTGATAATGGCACAGAATTCAAGAACAAAACAGTTGACGATTATCTCGAATCGGTCGGGATAACTCATCAGTTTTCTGCTGCCAGAAAGCCGGAACAAAATAGGGTAGTTGAACGACGAACTCGGTCTCTTGTTGAGGCGGCACGAAAAATGCTGAGCCAATCCGATCTACCTTTATTTTTGTGGGCCGAAGTTGTCTCAACTACATGTTATCCTCAAAATCGTTCAATCATTCATCGTCGGTTTGGTAAAACATCATATGCTTTGATAAACAATAGAATACCTAGCATTAAACATTTTCAAATCTTCGGATGCAGGTGCTTTGTGCTGAATGATAAGGAGAACTTGAACAAGTTCAGTCCCAAGGCTGATGAAGGCATTTTCATAGGCTATTCTCAGACATCTGCTGCATACAGAGTTTATTTGAAGAAGTCGAAGATTGTGTTTGAGAGCGTCAATATTACATTTGATGAAGAGATGGCTTCTAAGAAACTCAGTTCAGAACCCGTGATAACAGGAGTATTATCTTCTAGACAGATCAGTCCAGAACCTGTGGTAAATGTTTCTAATTCTGATAAAGCGTCAACATCTATATCTCATTTAACAGATTTAGATTTATTGTTTGAACATTTTTATGATGAGTTTCTTGGTTCAAAAGTGACTAAACCTGTTGTGATTGATAGATCTGAAGATTCAAGTAATCATCATCCAATCACATTAGATGTATCAGCTGAATCAGATTCCGCGATTCAAGATAAAACTTATGTTCAAACACCTACTCCGTCAGTTGAAGTTGCACATGATAATGCAGAAACAGAAGTCACTCATTCAGTTGGATGTATTGTCATGCCTATCCAACAGACATCAAATGTCCAATCAATTGAAACTTCTGCACCAGTTACTTCAATTGAACCCCAACCAAAAGAACATATTGGATATCATGCATATGTGTAGGGGGAGGAAGGACATTGATTTCTGACTATATCAGATCAGTACTCGTTCCTTAGATGTTTTACTGTTTTCATGTTGTTAATTTTCAAATAAATGTTTTTCTTTCAATAAGACTTTGTTGCTTTGACGTTTTTTTGACTATTTGCAGATTTTGAGGGGGAGCTTACATAATCATATCAATTATGACTTTGGAGTTGACTTTATGAGGTTAAAGTTGAGTGTAAGGATTATTCTACTCTTAATCTCATTATGTTTGAAAGAAGGACAACTTTTAAACATGAAAATATGTTTCTTAAATGTTCAAACCACTTCTTATTCTTAAATAGATTTCATGAATTTTGAAGTGTGATTTTAAATGTTTTCATACATGAGCTTTAATGTTTAACGAACCATGTGTTTCCAAAGATACATACTTGTGTATTATATTTTCCATATACTGTCAAGTATTCATACACACCGGTTTAGTACTTTATTGACTATGTTCTTACCATGTCTCATATTGAAACTAATTTTCGATGGTAAGACACCCCGTTTGAAATTCATTGATATTTGAGCGTTATTTCATTTCATTCAAAGCGTTTCTTTCAAGAATGTCTATATTTGATTCATATAGACAACATCCAGTTTTTCATGACCTAATCTTTTAATGATAAATCACTCATATTTGATCTTTTCATACATTGTCAGATTCTCAAAACATATCTATTGATTTCACTTTGTTCATTCAATTTCCTTGTTTTGAGAATATCTTCCATGTTTAAAATGCTCAAATCTTCATGATTATCTTACTGAGCATACATACATCTGACATATATTTTGTGATTTAATTGTTAAAGTTAAACTATTGAGCACCTTTTTTCTTTTAGGACAACATACATGGGGTCATTGTGTGAGATTTTAAAAGAACGTCTATGTATTCACGATAACCAGTGTTTCCTACCCAAGAAGTTATCCTTGAGTGATCGAGAGGCGAGGGGTCAATATCTGAGTGTGGGTGTGTGATGAAATAAAATGGAAAGAGACTTTCGTAAGAAGTGAGCTTAATGTTAAAAAGAAAGAGGGTGAGAGATCAGAGTAAAAGAATATAAAACTCTGCACCAACTTTTTCTGAGTCGGGCAGCCACATTAATTTTGTTTCACAATTCTTTCGTGAACTTCATTGAAACAGGTCACTAGCCCATGCCAACTCTTGCTTAAACCCCACCAGCTACTCATTTCTTTCTCAAAAAAGAGATGTTTCAATTTTTCTTGGGGACGCAGCACATAATCTATCTCGTCTTCATTTGGAAGATGTGGATATTGAAACAGAAGGAAGTCTGCCCCACCTTCGCATTTCGATCATGCACAATTGAGTCTGTGCATTACTATTATTGTCTCAGTGGTTTACACATTTTGAGCCTATTTGAAAAGCCTAAGTAACTTCAATCATTCTACATGTGTGTCCCACAATAATGTTCTAATTCAAATTATCAATCAAGATGACACAATCAATAGATCAAACAATTTTCATTAACATTCAATCACAATTCGTACAGGACGCTCTCTGAATATTTTTCTCTCTAAACAGATATGCTCTCTTAGTCTAATGAGTCTACGAATGAAAAACTATTTATACTTTATAATATAAAGAGAAAACTAAAAGTAGTTGACTTGTACAAAGACTTATTACAAATACTTTGACTTTTGCTTGAAGGTTTGACTTGAGCTTTGACTTTGACTTTCATCTTCATGATCTTAGATCCAACATATTTGAGCATTAACAATCTCCCCCTTTGGATTCAAGATCATCTTCAAAAAGAAATTTAGCAAAGATAAGTAATCTCCCCCTTTGATTGATCTTTAAGACATTTAATCTCTCCTTCATTATGACAACTGATCATCTTCAAAGAATAAGATCTTGAGCTCCCCTTTTGGATTTAGAAACAAATTATCTCCTACTTTTGGATAAGCAATGTTGGATCAGTAATTGTATTCAAGATTTAATTGTCAAAAGGGGTCTATTTTGTAATAGTGTTTATTTCCTTAGGGGGTGTTTTAGTAGATGTCTACTTTTGCCTAGGTCATGTTGACCTACATATAAAAGGCAATTTGTCTCTAGAATTCAGAAGGCCGCTTAATTGTTTTACACATTCAAAGGTATTGGTTTTTACACCAAGAACACACACACACATACTCATACGGTTATCAAGAGATTTATGACATATTGATTTGATTTCTATTCATCTCTTGTTCTTATTGTGTTGTGTGATTGATTATCAACTAATATCTGGGTATAACAAGTGGTATCAGAGCCAAAGAATAAAGTTTTCGGATTGAAAAAGTGTTTTTCGAAAACCTTCACTATGTGAAAATCGATTTCAAGATTTATTGTGTTTTTTAGGCTAAAAATCATTGAAATATGAAAGTCCAAGATCGGTGTAAATCTAGTGAGAGAAAGTAGAGAGAGAAAGTAGGAGCGCCAAATGTAAACTGATATATTCAAAGTGTGTTCCAAAGTTACAAACTCTAAGCACCTAAGGAACTTAAATACCCCAGGTCTTAACCAATACAGATAAGTACATTAAGCACAGTAAAGACAACTGAGAATAAATACAATGATTACTACAAAATCAGTTGTAACAATCTCCCCCTTAGAAATCATTGGCGCAGTGGTCTTCAAAAATAATCTTCTGAATCAGCATTGATCGACTAAGCGACTTTGGAGAATCATTGATGCTCTTCTCTTTGACGAAGTCTATTCAATTCAACTAAAACTTCCAGTCGTCTTAGAGTTGAGCGGAGGTTCAATCTCTCATGAATTGTATTCAATGTCATCTTGAGAAGTCGAATCTCGTCATTATCAACCAGAAAAGCTTTACTTCTTGTTTCCAAAAATCTTCTTTGAGCTTCTTTCAGATGTTGTTCCAACTGAAGCTTGATCACCTTCAAAGTTCCATCTGAGTAATGAGCAATTTCTTTAAATCTGAGAAAGCATTTTTTACTTGAGCCATTCTTGTAGACAACTCCATATGGATGTTGAATAATGGTGAATAAAGGATAAGAATCTAAGTCTGGCAAGCTTCGATTGGGCCTCAGAAGATTTACAACTGGCTGAAAGCTTTCAACGACCATCTGAAAATCAAACATTCTGAAGAATCTGATTTGCCGTCGAATGAATCTTTTGATGACAAAAAGCGCTTGAGAAACATCTTGACTTCTATGATAAAGATTTCTGAAATGATCATATAAGAACTCAATATCATCAATAGAAAGATCAGAAAAATCTGCCTCTGAGAAGGTATATCAGTTGCAATCTCTTCTTTCCACTACGAATTCCGGATGCCAGATATTAACTTGCTTGTTTATTGTGACGTTGATAATCGGACAATCAGATGTGGAGAAGAAACGCTATTGTCTCTACGGCGCTGGCACTTGATGAGCTTCAAGTATTCATATTGATATGCCTCTGCCTCCTTTTCAACACCAAGGATAGCATAAATGTTGATCGGCCTTCTTCTAGAAACGAAAATATATCTCTGAGAGTCTTCTAGAAAAGCTGATCTTTGCCTTGAAGCCATATATCTTTGATGAAGACTTCTTTGTCTCTCCTGCCTGGTCAAAGGTGGTCCTTCTTCTAGAATAGAAGGTGGAATCACAGGTTCAGAAGGAAGAACATCAGCTTGTGCTCTGGACGACTGGCCTACTTCAAATGTACCTGAAGGAGTAGCGGTAGTCGGAGCAGTAGCAGCAACAGGAGTAGCTTCAGGAACAGTAGTATCTTCAGGAACCACTTCTTAAGAAGGAAGATCTCTGTACAACATATATGTAATCTCTTCATCCTAAGCATCCATAAACACAAAATCATCTTCAGTGTCGGATAAGATGATGATGTCATCACATTCCTCTTCTTTCACCTTACAAAGCTTCTCGAATCTGACATCATCGTCGTCATCTGAGTTTATCTCAATGAATTTTGCAAAGAATTTTCTCATATCATTAGCAATCTCCGAAACATCTATCTCATGAGCTCTTATAACAGAGTCTGGATCCAGGTAAACAACAATCTTCATGTCATTCTGAATATCTTGTTCAGAATTATTCAAGACATTTGCCATGGAAGATAAATCTACACTTTGAATCATCACATTCACAAGATCATCAATGTTGCAATCTTGTACATTGCCAGCATTCTTTTCTGTACTAGCCGCCTCTTCTTGTGACTGATCCTCTCTAGCAGAGGAACCCTCCATCCTCTGTCTCTTATGCATCTCCCCCTTATGACCTTGAGGATCGGGATCATCCTGGTCATATCGACGTTTAAGAGACGGACCGGCTTCAGTTCTGCAATTTTGTTCATGACGATCAAAGCGGTCAGAAAGAGATGTAAGAGCTTGAGTCAAAAAAGAAATGCCTTTCTTCATCTCCGAGAAATTCGTCCGAGCTTCAGTCCGAAAAGAAGTGAATTCTTCCTATAATGCAGAGACTCTGTCAGGAGCAGAAGTAGACGTACAAGCTGGAATCGGAGTCGGAGTCGGAATTGGAGTGGGTTGAAAAGTCCATAAAAGAGAAAGCAAGTCTTTGTCTTGTTGAGCAGGCGACGACATAGATAGAAGTCGAGCGTATAACATATCTGATAACTCGGATATCGGAAGATCGGATACTTGAGTACTTGAAGTCAATATAGGAGGAATTGAAGAAGACACTCCAACAGATTGCGTGAACGGTGGAGGTAGAGGAATAGACATGATTGCAGGAGCAGATGTTTGAACAGCAGAAGACGGATCTCTAATAACAACCCCAGATGGGTGTCTGAAAGGAATTACTTCAGGGATAGAAGATGTATCAATTTCTGGCATTTTACCCTTGAAGAAAGCACGCAATTTCTGAATTTTCGTTTGCTTGTGCTCTTCAAACTGCTCATTCATCTTTTGAATCATCTCATTCAGAGTAGAGAATTTAGCCGTTGTATCTCGTACCTCGACTGAAGAAGTCTCGACACTAGAAGTAAGAGAAACTGTTGTATCTTGAACCTGATGAGAAGTTGAAGCATTGACAAATGCTAAGTCAAGTTCATCAACATGAATATTGGCAACTGCAGCATTAATCGGAACAGACTCTTCTTCAGACTCAACATCTTCTTGAACAACCAGTTCTGGTTACCTGAATTTTCTTTCATAAACCCGAACACTCGGTTGATCAACATCATTACCATCATCACTGCGAAAAATATCATCATCAGCATCTCTATTTTCATCTTCATCAGCAATAACATCAGCATCAACAGCAGTATCAACAATATCAAGATCAGCAAGAACATCATTAACTTGTTGAGTTGCAACTGCTTTTTGATCTTCAGATACTTCAACTTCTTGCTCAACATCTGTTTCAATTTCAATCTCTTTATCAGCAACAACTTCTTCAACTTCAACCTCTTGAAAAGCAGCAGAATGTGACGGATCAGCTTGATCAACTTCCAGAAAAATATCATTGTCCAGACAATATTCAATGATACTTGGATCAGATGGATCCGCATACGTCGTAATAAGATTGGAAGGAATAGGCAAGGAATAGTTGAAAGACTGCTTCAACTTCTGAATGTACGTCATCTCTGTATCTGGAACCTGAGGCCAGGATAATCTGCGTGGAATAGCTGAATTGCTTCTGAGTACACTTCGAATGATCAGTTTCAAGAATATGATAAATGGAATGAACTTGGGCTTCTTGTTTGTAAGCTTGTCTTGTACCCTCTCCGAGAGTTCAGTCCAGAATATATATGTATAGTCGATATGCAAGTCATAGATGACTGCATGGAACAATCGGAGATACAGAAGACTAACACTGTCCGTTCCAGAATGCTTTGTCGTAAGACATCTGATGAGAACTGAGAAGAGCGCATACCAAACTGGAGGAAGATGTGACTTGTCAAAATCACTAACTCTCTTCAATCGGCCAGTATATCCAAGATTTCTAATTCCTTCAAGAACATCCTCTTCTGAAGGAAAGTTGTCATAAGAAGTTATGCCTGGTCTGGAGTTGGGCTCAGGAAGCTCCAGAATGAGACGTATATGCTTGTATGAAAGAAATGAATCGTATTGATCAATCTGCATATCAAATCTGTGCGGACGAGCAAGCTCATTTTTTGTAATTGTATGCCAGGCCTGCTGAATATAGACTTCCGGAACGTTGGCACATGAAGTAAGAGCCTGTGCAAGTGGATGACCTCTGAGAATCGATCGAATCACCGGATGTATCTTGATTCTGCCAAAATCCACAAAGTAATTGTTCGGCTTGAATGGCAGAATATACAGCATGATTGGAAAGACATCGTTCGGACTTCGGCAAGATGCAGATAGATTGGCCCCTACTGAAGGAACAGACGGCATCGACGTCTCGTGTGAAGCTTGATCAGATGGATCATCGAGAACCACATTCTCATCTTGTATCATTGGATCAATTTAGGTATGAGAAGACATTTATAGACATGGAAAACAAAAACGACGAAAAAATTAGACAAAGAAAGAAAACTGAAAAATGAAAAAAAATTCTAAGTCTGGTTTGCGCAACAAGTTAGAAACGCAAAGTGAGGTTTGCGCAATGAGCATGATACGCAAAGGACAGTTTGCGGAACAAGCATGATACACAAAGTGAAGTTTGCGTATTACATTCATAACGCAAACTGAGGTTTGCGTGATAAACTTGGTACGAAAACCTTACCTGAAAAAATTTTAAACACAAGGTTTGCGGAACACGAAGGTTACGCAAAGTATACTTTGCGTGTGCTAAGTGTTACGTAAACTCATGCTATACAACAAACAAACACAAAAACAAGGTTTGCGTGTCAAATAGGTCACGCAAAGTCAGGTTACGCAAAGTAGACTTTGCGTGTCCTTAATGATACGCAAACTAAACTTAAAAGAACTGAAGAAACATCGAGGTTTGCGTGTCAAGTGTGATACGCAAAGTACACTTTACGTGACCAACGGGATACGCAAACTGGATTTTGCATGTCCTGTTGGTTACGCAAACTTAACTTTGCATAATCCATACTTGATACGAAAACCCTAGTTTTCGTGAGATCTAATACGAAAAACACAAAAAACTAAAATTAAAGCAACAAATCAACAAAATTAAGTAAGAAAATACATACCTAAAGGTCGAAATAGAGGACTAAAACAAACCCAACAATCGAATCAAGCAACAAACAACAAATTTGAAATCTGAGAAGATGAACAGTTCGAAGATATGCGAAAATCAGATGAACAAATCGAAATCAATGAAGAACACAATACACAATACAACTTATACTAAGAATCGATTGCAAAAGGGAATCGAAAACATACCTGATTATCAAGAATCAAAATCTGAAAGAAATCAGATTAGAAAATCGAGCAAAGAGAGTTTGATAGAGAGAAAGAAGTTCGATGGTCACACAGAACACAAAACAAGCGAGAAAAGAAGTTCGATGGTCAACACTATTGAAACCAAAAACACTTAAAAAAATTTCACCTTTTAAAAAAAAATAACAATCTAAAAAAAATTATCTGCCAAGCTCGTTTTACTCCCCCAACACAAATGCATTAATTTTAACAAATCAGTATATCATTTGAGTAGAAATATCAGAAATACTTACCTGTTGAAATTCTGATCAGCACGAGAAGTATTATATCAGCTAATTTTCACTCCCCCTCAAAAATTGCACAAACCAGATTTGACAAAAATATGATACACAAACATTAAGACATCAGTGTAACAAGAAAATGATACTGAATACAATTTTTGAAACAACTGAACATATAAAATTTTAAACACTAAACAAATTAAAGTCTGCACAGTAAAATTTCACAGATTTATTAATCAATTGAAATCAAGCATATGTTGTTGGATACAAGAACATGTTTCATTGCATAACAAGTTAAGACATGTTTCCAGCTATCTATTCAGTGTGCTCGCATGCGAACTTCAATTAGTTTTAAGAAAAATGCAATTCTAAAAATATTATAGAGAACTTTGCATGTACTAACACTAAGCCATCAAAAATTAAGATTTTCACAAACTTACAGGTTTATTGCAACTCAAATATATCACCAAGTATCATGAGATGTGTGTTCATTGGCATCTTTTAGCATTGTGCACATTGGCATCTTCACATGAGTGTGCTCTTTTGCATCTTTTAAGCGTGTGCACTTTGGAATCTTTTAATCAAAAAGTTCGGTAAGTAAAAAACATGTCGTAAACGTAACTTTCTATCTGACCCTATTGCAGGATTTGGGTCAGCCGCTCCCAGACCAGTTGGTCTTAGGGGACTAGATGTCAAGCACCCCTTGGAACTTACTTTCCCGGATCAGAAAGGCTACATCGACACATCCTAAACCCATTCATACAAGTAGAACATGACTTTTGATCTGGTTCTATAGAAGGATTTGGGTTCGATCACTCCCAAACCAAATAACCTTAGGGGACCAGATGACAAGCATCCCACGGAACTTACTTTCCCAAACCAGAAAGGTCACAGGTACAAACTTTTAAACTCAGATATTTCTGTATTTTATGAAGTTATAATTCATCTCAATCACTCAGGTCAACATCTAAGTGCTTAGCCCATATTTTCATTCCGATCTATAATTATGATTATTTAGGTAGTCTAAGCAAAGTAACTATAAAAATTCCGACTCGCATATCTTTAAAGCAGTATCAAAAGCTACAAACATGTTGCTGACTTTTCGACTTTTGTAAGACTTGAAAGTTGAACATATAAAACTTTAATATAAACAAAGAACTTGTAAAAGATCCTAGACACACATTTTATTCAAAAGAAGGAAAATCTGTAAAATTCTACTTTATAGAATAAAATTTGTAAAGATTTAAACTTTTAAATTCAACATGCCAAGTTTTGAAAGCAGAAAGTTAAAACATTTTTCATCTAAGGCTTTTGTAAAGATATCAGCAAGTTGATATTCAGTTGGTACAAAATATAATTCAATAGTACCTTCTTCCACATGATGCTTTATGAAATGGTACCGCATATCTATGTGTTTGGTCTTGGTGTGCTGGACCGGATTGACTGATATCGCGATCGCGGATTTGCTGTCACAATAGATTGGCACTGTCTTGTATAGCATCCCGTAATCCCGAAATTGCGCTTTCATCCAAAGCACTTGAGCACAGCAACTAGCTGCAGCGACGTATTCAACTTCGGCTGTTGATATAGACACGCAGTTTTGCTTTTTAGACGCCCATCTTATCAGTCCGTCACCCAAAAATTGAAGGTGACCTGAAGTACTCTTCCGGTCCTACTGATTACCGCCAAAATCTGCATCAGAATAAGCAATCAACTTATAGTCAGAACTTTTAGGATACCATAAACCTAAATAAGGAGTTCATTTAATATATCTAAAAATGCGTTTGACTGCTAATAAATGAGATTCTTTCGGTTTGGCTTGGAATCTAGCACACAAGCATGTAGAGAAGATTATGTCCGGGCGACTGGAAGTTAGATGCATCAGCGATCCGATCATTCCTCTATATGTTTTTTGATCCACAGCTTTTCCATCTGAATCAAGTCCGATTTTGGCACCATGAGCCATAGGCGTACCAATTGAAGTAGATTTGTCCATCTTGAATTTCTTCAAGATGTCAAATACATACTTTGACTGGTTGATGAAGATTCCATCTGGATGCTGTTTCACTTGTAAGCCTAGGAAGAAATTGATTTCTCCCATCATGCTCATCTGAAACCTAGAAGTCATTAGATCAGAAAACCAAGTACATAAAGATTCTGAAAGAGTTGGTGGAATAATAACAGTCTGTTCTTCTTCCTGAACTGATTCCTCTTGAACAGGTTGTTCTTGTACAGATTCTTCTTGAATAGGTTGTTCTTGTATAGATTCTTCTTGAATAGGTTCAGTTTCTGATGGTGCTGGATCAGATGCAGAAATGCTGGTTTGAATGACAGGAGAAATTGGAACAACATCAGTGTCAGAGATAGATGCAGCGGAATTGGGAGTAGATGTGCTCTCAGTTTCCTGATTCAAAACATTTGAGACATTTTCAGAGTTAGATCTAGGCACATCATCATAAAAATTTTCAAACAGAAAATCAAGATCAGAAAGATTAAGTAAAGAAGTAGAAGAATCCTGATTTGTTGGTTGTGACGAAGGTTCTGAACTGTGTTGTTCAGAAGCTGAATTCCATGTAAGAACGGGTTCTGAGCCTGGTTGACCAGAAAACAAATCGGCAGCTTCGTCAAATTTGACATTTACACTCTCTATCACTTTTCTTGCTGAGATAAGAAAGACTCTGTAAGCTGCAGAGTTAGAAGAATAACCCAGAAAGATACCCTCATCTGCCTTCGGACTAAACTTGTTCAAATTATCTATGTCATTCAGAACGTAACACTTACACCCAAATGACTTGAAATATTTGACATTCGGTTTAATACCGTTCATCAGCTCATATGGTGTTTTGTTGAATCGGCGATGTAGAATCTATCGATTCTGATTATGACATGCAGTTGAAACATCTTCAGCCCAATTAGACAAAGGAAGACCAGAATAAGCAAGCATAGATCTTGCAGCCTCAACAAGCGTTTTATTGCGACATTCAACAACCCCATTCTGTTGCGGTGTTCTAGCAGCAGAAAATTATTGTTGAATTCCTTGATCCTCGTAAAAAGCTTGAAGAGTACTATTCTTGAATTCAGTGCCATTGTCTGATCTCACAACCTTGACTTTCTTTTGCTTGTTGGTCTGAATTGGTTTGATGAGGTTGATGAGAATGTCTGGGGTTTCATCTTTGGAATTGAGAAACTTCACCCATGTATATGTTGAGTAATCATCAACAACCACCAAGACATATCTTTTCTTACCAATACTCTTTGTCTTCATCGGTCCGCATAAATCAACATGCAATAAGTCAAGTATGCCTGAAGTGCAGGGTTTTGGCTTTGGCTTGTGAGGAGCTTTCTTCATCTTTCCTTTCTCACAATCCTGACAGAGGTGGTCTTTCTGAAAATGAAGTACTGGAAGACCTTTCACTGAATCATTCTTGACCAAGCGATCCATATACTTAAAGTTGAGATGAGCTAGTCGACGATGCCAAATCCAACTTTCATGAACAGAGGCTTTAGATAGCAAACAGATGTCAGATGGAATCTTAACCTTGGAAAGATCAATTGTATACAAATTGGATCTTCTCTTTCCAACTAATAAGTCCCTGCCACTTTCATTCTTCACAGCAACTCTTTTAGATTTGAAGCTAACTTCAAGATCTTTATCACAGAACTGTCTGATGCTGAATAAGTTGTGGCTTAGACCTTCGACGTAGCTGACTCTCTTGACTGTTATATTACCTTGAACTAGATCACCATAACCGAGAATTGGAGTTGTCTCACAGTTTCCAAACTTAACACGACCGCAACATTTTTCTTTATAATTGGAAATAAGAGATTTGTTGCCCGTCATGTGTTTGGAACACCTCGAATCCAGATACCATAAATGACTAAGCTGCACATACATAAACTACACAAATTTAGGTACCCATATGCTTATGGGTCCCTTCTTGTTAGATTTGTGTCTTTTATTTTTCGAAGATTTATTATTCAAACAATCAAGAATGCAATCATCAATAGAGGAATAAACATAATCATCAGAATCAGAACTAGAAGAAGAAGAGACATGCTTTGCAATGTGAATCATTTGCGGAATTGAATATTTTGTATTTTTATTACACAAAGCAAATGTATCATTGTCACAAAGATTCACTACACAAGTATCTTCTAACAGTTCAGACTCTATAGATTTCTGCTTTACCCTCCATATCAGCTTTTGTGATCTCTTCACAGTCCGATCTGAAACAAGAGAATCAAAAGAATTAGAATTTTCAGACAAGACACTATCATGTTTCCTTGACTTCTTTTTATAATATTGAACATTTAGCGTTAAAGAATCATCAATAATTGAATCAGAAGAAGAAACTTTATCTAAGAAATCAGCCTGAGCATTTGATATTGAAGAACTAGCCTTTGAGTGAGAATTTTGAAAAATGCACAAGTCAGGAGGAGGTTTGCGCAATGCATTGGTTGTGCAAACTGAACTTTGCGCGATCAACGGCTTGCGCAAAGTGTCGGTTTGCGTAACCAACTGGTTGCGCAAATGCACACTATTTTTAAGAACTTGAGTATTTTCCTTAGAATCTTTAGAACATCCAGTATAAATTTTGTCTTCAAAACTTGTTTTCATTATAAATAGAAATAAATCATTTTCTAAATCAGTTTGAAGACTTTGTTATTCCAATTTATCTTCAAGATCAACAATCTTACCTTCTAACACTAATGGGGGAATGTATCTCCTAGAATCATACAACACTGGAGATGCATTTTCCTTATCAGTGTTAGCATATATATCAACAAATTCAGTTGGTAAAGAAGATTTATTGGAAGATTTGACATTTAATTTTTTTTTGGAAATTCTAGACTTGTTCGTTTTCTCAGGAAAGTACTTGGCATTTTCAGACGTATAAACAAATGGCATTTCCATTTTCTTGTTATGCATCCTCTTTTGATTTTCAATTTCTAAAACTTGCTTTTCATTCAACCAGTCAATTTTAAATTGAGGAGCATAATTCACAAGAGTTAGATAATCAAAATTATACAAGGTTGCGGTTTTTGAAATAACATTGTTTAGACAATGAGGATTTTCAAAACCAAGTCCCCACCTTTCTTTTATAGCCTCGTCACTCCTAGGTTTATTCAAATATATAGTCTGCTCAGTTTGATTTCTCTTATACAATTTTTCTTCTAACACAATTATTTTATCAGATAAACTTTTGTTCAAATCAGTCAATTCAGTCAAAGAATCACGATAAGTCTGATTTGATAATTCTAAGTCATTCAAATTATTTTGAAATTTCTCTTTTGTGTCATTTAAAATGATCTTTTCATCTTTCAGAGAAATCTTTATTTTTTCAATCAAAACAGACTTTTCTTGATTTTGAAGCTTTTTAGATATGAACTTAGAACGAAAATCATGTAAAGCATTGACAATAATGTTCAATTGAGAATAAACAAAGTTAACATGAAACTCAGAAATTACCTCAGAATCATCAGTGGAGGTGTCATCTTCTTCATCATCACTCTTGTCATCCCCTATGAAGCACATGGCAGCTGTCTCCTCGTTCTCAGCTTCGTTGTCTGAATGATCCAACCAGTACTCCTCCTCCTCAGCCATCAGTATAGTTCCATTTTCTCTCTTCTCAGCCAATTCCAGCTTCTTTCTATAGAATGCAGAATCTTTGACAACTTTCACCCTACAGTCTTTTGCTATGTGACCCGGTTTGCCACAATTGAAGTAGTTCATCACCTTTTTCTCTTCCTTTTTCGGTTCAGCCACCTTAACCGGTTCATACTTTGGAGTGTATGCCTTTGATGGTGCACCAGGTTCAACCTTCTTAGAGACGAAAATGAAACGGAGATTGTTGGATCCTGTTCTACGCTGAAACTTTTTCTGATAGTGTTGTGAGAGAAGTATCATTGCTTTCTCCAAAGCTTCACCATCATCTTCTGTGGAACCATCATAAGCATCTTCTGTCAAGGCTTGTTCGGCTAATTGACTAGCTAAGAGGGAAATTGGATCAACAGTCTTAGGCTTATTCTTCTTATCAAGCTTAGCCTTCTTTTCCAACACCATGGATTCATCTGTCATTAGAATTTCATACAATTCCTGAATGGGCATAGTAGAAATCATGACATCATTTCTCATCCGATGACAGGATTTGCTCCATTCAGGTTGGAGGGCATTCAGAAACTTCAGAATGGCTTCTAACTCAGTCTTTGTAACTTTGATCTTATACAGATCATTGATGACAACCCAAAATTTATCAAATACGCTCTTCAGACTTTCCCCGTCTTTCGCTTTGAATTCCTCAAAATTATTCATGTACCTTGTCTGATGTAGTTGAGTTGACACAGCTGTACCAAGCATGATCTTTTCCAATTGAGTCCACATAAGCATAGGATTCTGTTTGAAACAAACAATTATGTTGTAGATCGAATTGGGTAGTGCTAGAATCAGATTAGATTTGGTCTGGTTATCAGCTTGATATCTTAACAATTCATCAGCATCATACTCCCTTAAAGCTTTCTCAACAGTTGAAGCCAGAGTAGTTGCAGTAGCTGGTATAACTTTCAACAGCCTATCCATAGGACCCTCAGTCAGAAATTTCATCATGTTATCCCCATTCGGTTGTCGTTCTATAAAGTTAATGAATCGGTCCTGCCACTGTTCAAATTCATTTTCGTTGATCAGTACGGGAGGACGTGTGTCAGACCCCAATGACATCATCAGGTCATTCTTGTAAACTTGAGCTTGCAGAGACATATTGAACAAAACACAATCTGAAAAAATCAAAGTCTGGAAGATGTAATCTGGCGCAAACTTGAGGTTTGCGTGAGCAGTTGGTGACGCAAAGGGAGCTTTGCGTGAGCCGAGGGAGACGCAAACTGAACTTTGCGTGAGCCGAGGGAGACGCAAACTGAACTTGGTGTGAGAGGCTTGATACGCAAACAACTTGTGAACTGAGGAATACGCAAAGTAGCTTTGCGTAAGCTGAAGGAGACACTGGAGACGCAAACTTAGCTTTGCGTGATGAACACAAAGCGAAAACTTGAAATACACTGGTGCAAAGATTAGAATAACAAGAACTAGTGCAAACTAAGATGAACTCACGCAAACATATATGAACTCGCGCAAACTACAGATGTAGCGCAAACCGAAGTCAAAATGCAAAAATCTTACAAAAATCGATTACAAAACTAAAGTTGATGCAAATTTATCACACAGATGAGATCGAAAACAGGTTTATAACATTTTTCAATAAAAAAATCGATCAAAAACCACTAAATCACAAATTGGAGAATGTAATAGTTCGAAAAACGGGTTTCCAGAAAGAATGCAATTTCTCAAAATCGATGATCAAATACAGTTTTTCTTGCAAAATATATGAATCAAATATGTTCTCCTAACAAAATCGAATCCAATGAATCAAATTACAACACAATTCGCCAGAAAATAATCCACATTTGATGAAAAAGCAAAAAATGAGATTTTCTTGAAAAAATCAAGAAAATCGATCAAATTTTCTGCTTTAATCCACAAATTCAGAATCAAAAACGTAATCTCTCAGTCCTGTCAGATTCAGTTTAGCTCTGATACCAATTGAAAGTCCAAGATCGGTCTAAATCTAGTGAGAGAAAGTAGAGAGAGAAAGTAGGAGCGCCAAATGTAAGCTGATATATTCAAAGTGTGTTCCAAAGTTACAAACTCTAAGCACCTAAGGAACTTAAATACCCCAGGTCTTAACCAATACAGATAAGTACATTAAGCACAGTAAAGACAACTGAGAATAAATACAATGATTACTACAAAATCAGTATTAACAAAATAGGTGCGTTTACTGTTATTGAACATCATTAGATTGCCCTATTGCATTTTAAAACACTAATCGATTGGTATTTTGATGATTTTTGAAGGTTTTTGTTCATGAAACTGTCGAACACTATGTTGGGTCTGAATGTACTAAGTATGGTTTATGCTGCTCAGTCTTCATGATTCATGCTGCTAAGTGATTACTACTGCTAGGCCATCAAGATTACTACTGCTAGTAGAATTAATACTGCTTGAAAAGTTAGTGCTGCTAATTGAATAGTTAGTACTGCTTGGAGAGTTAGTACTGCTGAAGATTACTACTGCAAGAGACAGAGTTAATACTGCTAATGAGTTAATGATGCTTCTGAAGATAAAGATGGAATGATTGTTTGGAACAAAAGAATAGGAGTTGGAGATAATGCTGAAGATAATTATGGACTGGATTTTGAAAAATAATATTTTCTTTGTAATTATCATGTAATCAGTTTTTGTATATATAGTCTAGATAATTGTAGATTATAGAAAGAGTTGTTTTTAGAGAATTAACCTCAAAACTTGTATTGATCCTTTCTATAGAGAAGTATAGAACGTCTGTTGAGTCTTGTTCAACAGATTGAGGTTGTGGTTGTAATCATTAAGTTTTATGCAATATAAACTTATGATTTGAGTTCATATTTTGTGTTTTTGATTATTTGTTAAAGTGTTATTCCGCGACTTCTTTAACATTGTTTATGAGTTTGTATTAAATTCTTGTTTAGAATTTTCGATCTTGACAAGTGGTATCAGAGCTAGAAAATTCAGAAACCTATAATCATGGATAGTTCAAGCGAAAGCGTTTTGGTATCAAAGGTTCCCATGCTCAAACCCAATGAGTTTGACATGTGGAAGATCATAATCAAGCAATATATTCTTCTCACAGACTTCTCAATGTGGGATATCATTGAGAATTGTCCCTCTGATGGAGGAAAGATGGATGCAGATGGCAAGAGACCTCCACCCAAAATTGATGGAGAGAGGAAGATGAGGCAGACAGAGATGAAAGCCTTGAGCACTCTACTTTTGGCTATTCCTAATGAGTATCAACATCAATTCTGCAACTGTTCTGATGCACAAATTCTATGGAATGCACTGGAGAAAAGATTTTCTGGTACCAAAAGTACCAAGAGAAATCAGAAGGCCATCCTGAAGCAGCAATATGAAAGCTTCTTGTCTACAAAGAATGAGTCCATGACTCAAACTTTCGATAGATTTAATAAGTTAATTGGTGAATTGGCTACTGTTGGTGTTCAAATAGATCAAGATGATGTAAACAGAAAATTTTTAAGATCTCTTGGTGATGAATGGACTATGTACATTGTCTCCTTCAGACAGAATGACCAACTGGAGGACAAGAAACTGGATGACCTCTATAATGACCTTAAGGTGTTTGAAGCAGAGGTAGAAGCAAAGAAGAGGCCCTCTGGATACTCATACAATGCTGCTCTTTTATCATCCTCTGCTGATTCTGCTACTAATACAGAATCAGTTAGTGTTGCCTATGGATCAAAGCAACATGGATCTAATGACTCAGTCTTAGAAGCTTTTCTATCCAGTCATGCTAATTCCACTCTAATTAATGATGGTTTAGAACAGATAAATGTTGATGATCTGGAAGAGATGGATATCAAGTGGCAGATGGCTATGCTCACAATGAGAGTAAAAAGATTCATCAAAAGGACTGGAAGGAACAACTTTGCTCAGAAAAGAGAAGATGGGGTTGGATTTGATAAATCCAAGTTTGAATGTTACAAGTGTCACAAGCTGGGGCACTTTGCAAGAGAATGCAGAAGTGGAATGCCTCAACAACATACTAGCAACCATCAACCATCACAGTCCACTAGCTTCAACAACAGGAACTCTTCTCAAGCTCTTGTTTCCCAAAAAGGAATGGGATTTGATTGGAGTGACCAAGCAGAAGAAGCAGTCCAGAACCAAGCTTTAATGGCTAATGTTTCAGAGTCAGCAAGCACTAATATTCCCACATAGGTAACATCTAACCTTTGCTCTAAAACCTGTATTGAAATTGTTAAAAAGTACAGGGATCACAATCAGAGCATGTGTGATGACCTGAAAAGGTTAGAGAGAGATAGAAGAGAGTATGTTTTGATTGTTGAGAGGTTTGAAAAACAAATTAAGTCATACCAGGCTAATGAACTTCAACACTCTTATGATACAAACTACTGGAAGTGGGAGAAGAATCAGTTAGAGACTGAACTAGAGAAGGCCAAAACAGAATGTGAGAAAATTAAGAGTGAGTTTGAGAAACCCAAACTTGATATTGAGAATTATTCTAATGCATCTAAAGCAATGGACTCACTTCTAAAAACTCAAGTTCATGACAAGCTGAGAAGAGGTATAGACTATAACACCACCCCTCCACCATACAACAATAACTATATCCCTCCCACCTCAAATCTCTTAAAAAGACAGGACAAGAAGGAATTACCTGAAGGAGACACTGAAGTAGATCCTTTAGACAAAGTAGTGGTTGAGGCAGATTCTGAAGAAGAGGACTCTCAGAGTAAGAATGAGGAAGACCACAAAGATATTCCCTTAGAAAACCACATACTGACAAATGAAAGGGGGGTAAACCTTTTGTCAAGAGTGAGAAAGTAAAGTCTGGGGAAGAGACTGTGAAGAATGAAAAAGATGAGACCTCTAATAAAGGGAAGGGAAAGGTACAGGGAGTCCATTACATGCAAACTACTGTTGTTAATCCCTGTACTTGTAAACAGAATAAGCCCCAACAACATGATAAAACAAGGGGAAATCAAAGAAATAGAAATAATCAGTGGGCTTTAAAACAAGGAATTGATCTGAGAAAAATTAACAGACCAAAGCCTTGTTTTATCTGTGGCAAGTTAAATCATCTAGCCAAACACTGTTATTTCAATCCTATTAACCAAAGGATCACTTTTCAAAGAAATATACAAAATCTTGTAGGTTATAGGAATCAAATAAGGAATCATAAGGCTGAGAATGTGAGAAGGGCACCTATAAAATCTCATGCTCAGAATAAGTTTGCTAATTTAAAGAAAAATACTCCAAATAAGCCAAGGAGTAACTTAAAGAAAAAGAAAGCAAACAACTTTGTCCAGGTTTGGGTTCCAAAAGTAAAGAAATCTGTTAGTACTGCTGACAGAAATAATGCTGCTGCAAGCAATACTACTGGTAACCCAGGTAGTACTGCTAACAAAGTTAGTACTGCTAACCCAATTAGTACTTCTAATGATGTTAGTATTGCTAACAAAGTTAGTATTGCTTCTAGTGACAGACCCATTATTGTGACAAAATATTCAAGCAATAAGATTTCTCAGTTTGATAATCTCATCCAGTCTGAATATGAATATGTTGATGAGAATGGGAAACCCAAGACCACTTTGGCTTGGGTTCCTATTAAAAAATAACTGCTTTATTATATGTGCAGGGCAACCAACAGCTCAAGGGAAGGAGCTTTTGGCATGTTGATAGTGGTTGTTACAGGCACATGACAGGTAACATGGCCTGCCTTCAAAACTTCAAAAGAATTGATGGAGGACATGTTGTTTTTGGTGATAATCAAGCAGGTGGTAAGATAAGTGGAAAAGGTAATGTGTCAAAAGGTAAGATGACCTTTGAGGATGTATACTATGTTGAGCAATTGAGATACAACCTGTTAAGTGTATCACAGGTTTGTGACAAGAAACATAGCATATTATTCAATGATACTGAATGTATTATCCTTGCTCCAGGGTTCAAGGTAGTTGATGAAAGCATGATACTACTTAGAACTCCTAGAAAGGACAATGTTTATTGCTTAGACTTGGAGAGTGTAGTTTCTGATTCATCTGTAAATTGTTTATTTTTAAAAGCTTCATTGGATGAATCATCATGAACTTTAAAACAATGAATAAACTTGTGAAAAACAACCTTGTAAGAGGTTTGCCACAAAAGGTATTTTCATGTGATGATCATTGTGTTGCATGTCTTAAAGGCAAACAGCACAAATCTTCTCATAAGTCCAAAGAGATAAATACAATCTCTTCACCTCTTAATTTACTGCATATGGATCTGTTTGGCCCTACAAATGTGATGAGTATTGGTAAGAAATCCTACTGCATACTTATTGTTGATGATTTCTCTAGATTCACTTGGGTCTATTTTTTGAGGACAAAGGATGAGACAAGTGGACTGGTCAAATCCTTTGTTCTTAGAGTTGAAAACCAAACAAATCTAAGAGTTAAAGTCATTAGGTCTGATAATGGAACTGAATTTAAAAACAATGACCTAAACAGATTTTGTGAGCAAAAGGGCATTGAGAGACAATACAGTGCTCCTAGGACTCCTCAACAGAATGTTGTTGCTGAAAGGAGAAATAGGACTCTGATAGAAGCTGCTAGATCTCTGTTGGCATACTCAAAACTTCCAATTACTTTTTGGGCAGAAGCAGTTAATACTGTCTGCTATGTTCAAAACAGAGTTCTAGTAGTAAAATCCCAAGACAAGACACCTTATGAGCTTTTTAAAAAGAAGAAACCTTTTATTGGATATTTCAAACCATTTGGGTGTCCTTGCACAATTCTCAATACCAATACTCACCTAGGCAAGTTTGATAGCAAAGCTGAGGATGGGTTTCTTGTTGGTTATTCATCTCAAAGTAAGGCCTACAGAGTCTTCAACACCTCTTCTAGGATTATTGAGGAAAGTGACAATGTCAAATGCAATGAGAACACACCAAATCAACTTGAGGTCCTGATTGGCTATTTGACATTGATTCACTGACTAATTCTTTGGGTTTCAGTAATGAGCATAATGCAGGAACAGGGTCAGAACAGGTACAAGTACAAAGACAAGAGTTTGTGTTGTTCCCAACACCCACTGCTCATCCTGTTGAATTATGTGATCAAGATAAGAAAGATACTTCAGATTCAAAGGACACTGAACCAGCTCAGAATGAAGAGGACAGAGGTGAAAAGTAAGATCAACCCTCAGATTCAGGAATCAATGGTCCTGAGATGCCATTTTTGGAAGAGGATGACATAGATGATGATTCTTTAGTGTATGGTGGAAGCACTCCAGAAAAGAATGACACCAATCTTGAAGTCAATCTTAATGAAGAGGCTGTCAATGCCACAAGAACTCAGAAGAATCATCCTCCTCAATTAGTGATTGGTGACATCAATTCTCCAATGATCACAAGGCAACAAAGCAAGATAGGGGGATTGAAAGACCTACAATCAGGTTTATTATCTTGTTTTCTATCACAGGTTGAACCCAAAAAGGCATATGATGCAATGAAAGATCCAAGCTGGATAGAAGCAATGCAAGAGGAGCTACTACAGTTTGTACTGCAGGATGTATGGGATCTGGTAGATCTTCCTAAAGGACACAAAGCAATTGGCACAAGATGGATCTTCAGGAACAAGAAAGATGAGAGAGGAATAGTAATAAAGAACAAGGCCAGATTAGTGGCACAAGGGTATACTCAAGAAGAAGGAATTGATTATAAAGAGGTATTTGCACTAGTGGCCAGGATTGAGGCAATCAGGCTATTCTTAGCCTATACTTCTTTCATGAAGTTAAGGGTCTATCAGATGGATGTAAAGATTGATTTCCTGTATGGGAGAATTGAAGAAGAAGTGTATGTCTGTCAGCCTCCAGGGTTTAAGAATCCAAATTATCCTGACAGAGTATACAAATTGAAGAAGGCACTCTATGGGCTACATCAAGCACCAAGGGCATGGTATGACACCTTGTCTACCTAACTCTTGGAAAATGGTTTTCAAAGAGGAATCATAGACAAGACTATGTTCATTCAGAGGAAGAAGAAGGACATCCTAATAGTACAAATCTATGTGGATGATATTATCTTTGGATCCACAAAAGATCAAATATGCAGAGATTTTGAAGATTTGATGCACAAGAGATTCAAGATGAGTTCTATGGGTGAACTTACCTTCTTCGTTGGGCTACAAGTTAAGCAGAAGAAAGATGGGATATTTATAAGCCAATCCAAGTATGTGCAGGACATTCTTACTAAGTTTGGATTCTCAGATTCAAAGCTTGCAAGCACACCTATGGAGACACACAAACAGATCACTGCAGATCTTAAAGGGGAGGATGTGGATGTTCATCACTATAGATCCATGATTGGCTCCCTCATGTATCTCACTGCTTCAAGACCAGATATCATGTTTCCTGTTTGTATGTGTTCAAGATGAAAATGAAATTCCCAGATTCAATCAAGCTATTCAAACACTCTCAATCAACATCATGATATAACAGTGTATATATTCTAGAGAGAGAGTAGAAAAAGAAAGTAAATCTTGATTATGACAATTAAGCTCTTAGTGTTACATGATTACAAAGAATACAAACTATTTATAGCCACTATGAAACTCTCAAGTAGCTTGAATAGGATCCACTCAAACTCTCAAGTACTTGAACAAACTCTCAAGTACTTAAACTCTCAAGAACTAATATTGACTTTCACACTATTTGACTATCATTGACTTTCATTGACTTCTCAAATACAAGACTTTATACAAGACTTTTCTCACTAAATCTTGGATACAATTAATGCACTAACATTCTCCCCCTCTGTATTCAAGATTTAAAAAAAATTGACATTAGTCTTCAGCGCTTGATTCTTCAACATTTGTCTCTGATATCTTTAAAACTTTGAAGCTCTAACAATCTTCAGTCTTTCAGTCTTTGAAGAATCTTGAAAAGTCTTTTGCACTTTGCAGCTTTGGAAAGTCAACAAGTCTTGAAAACGAATCATTTAAAGTCTTCAAACAATACTATGAAAACTTCATCTTTGAAACTTCTTTAAACTTCTTTGAAAAATTTCGAACTTTTTGAAACTTCGAGGGATCTTTGAACTTTTTATCTTCATCACTCTGTAATCTCTTGATCATTCTTCAGAAAACAAACTTTCTTGAATTATCTTCAACTTGGACTTGTCTTCAGAAATCTTTGAGAATGATATCTTTTCATCTGATTTGATCTTTCAGAAAATTCTTCACAAATCTTGACTTTATAACTCTGAAATTTATAGATCCCAGTGCAGTGCAATCACAAGTAATAATGAATAATGATGAACAGATTATAGGCCACAACAACTAGTCATATGATTGATATAACTTCAAAGGATTACGGTTTACAGAAAGGGTATGTAAACCTAATGACTAGAAAACTGAATAATGAATTTCTAATCTAACAAATGAAATAGAAATAACTTTAAATACGTAGGCTCGCAGGCCTAATGGCCTTATGGGCTTTTAGGCCCAACAAGCTTACAACAATGATAACTTGTCATAATCTACCCTGAACTTCTATTTAACTAATAAATTAGCCCTAACAATCTCCCCCTTTAAATAGAAGTTGATAGTCACGCCAATTAGGAACATAAATTTTTCGGAAACCAAAGCTGATCTCGAAATATCGAATCTGAGTCCTGTACTCCAGTCGCTCTTCAATTACTCCCAGTGCTTCAAGAACAAGTAGCTTGTATTTAGGATCCAAAAGCTGAACCCCTTTTTCATCTTTATCAAGTACACGCTTCAACTTTTTTTTTCAGCAACATTAACGTACCGTCACAGAATCTGACAATCTGATTAAAACGAATGAAACGCATAATTCCTTTGTCGTTCAAGTAGGTCATGCCAAACTCTGGAAGCTTTATCACAGTAAATGCAGGTACACTCTGGGCATCAGACGAAATCTTCAAATCAGGCTTGAGCAGATTAATCTTTGGCTGGTTGCTTTCTAACCCAATCTGAAAATCTTCCACCGAGGCAAGCTTCATTGCACACTTCATATATCTCTTTACTGTCTCAAGTGCATCAATGACTTCCCCGGGTCTGTTAGTTCTGGTCTTTAAGTCTCGAAGAATGAACAGCAGATCTTGTGGTTCAAGATACGGAAAGTCAGCTTCAGAAAAACAATACTTCTGACCATCTTCTCTAGTCACCATGAAATCTGAATACTTTACTTTCATGAAGAAACTAGATAATATCTGATCAACCGATGTAATCTTTAGCTTTGTCTTGTTGTTTTTGACTTGAAACTTCTTGTACACGAATATGAGTTCACGCTGTTGTTCCTTGCTTTTCATTGACTGTAGACCATGTAGTACAACTTCATCATACTTACGTATCCAGTGGGCAAAGATCTTTTTCTGGCTTTCTTCGAGGAAAGGAACTTTTATTCGGACTCTTTCCCACTTGGATGGACGAACTGGTGTAGTACTTTCTGTTCCCATAACTGGTGATGCTGGAGGAGATATGACAGGAAAATCTGTTTCAGGAAGATCAGGATTAGCAACAGAATAGGTCAAAAGAGGAACCGCAACAGAAGTCTGATTGTCTGGCTGATAGTCCGGATGAAGAATCTCATCTATTTCGGCTTGCATGACTACCAGCGCTCGTTCAGTATTAGCACATTCTTCCGTCGGTTCATAAACTTCATAAGGATCAAGTATCAATGCCCAGTCTTCAGGGACTATCGGAGAACCTTCATCAAATTCCTCAGGCTTTTCAACCCTTGGAATATCAAACAACACTAACTCCATACATTGTTCCCGTTCCTGTCCCTGCCCTTCTGATCGAGTACCAGAACCTGAACCCTGTTCACCCTGTTCTGACTCCACTACATGTGTCTCCGGCTCAGATAGACATTGGTGCTTCTCCCCCTCATGGTGATCAGGATCATCCTGATCATCATGTCGGCGCTTGAGCCGTTCTGCCTGGCTACGGCAGGTATCCTCCACTACTGATAGGCGTTCAGTCAAAATAGCTACGGTTTGCTGAAGTGACTGAAGCATAGCGTGATGGATCTGGAAGGCTTCGGTAGAGACAATAGACTGGGGGTTAGGTGGGGTAGGTGTGGACGCTTGAGAACGAAGTTGAGATAGCAAATCGGCATCCTGGGTGGGTTCGGTTTGAGTCTGGGCTAGAAGTTTGGCAAGAAGGATGGATTTGAGCTCAGTATTGAAAGATCTAAGGCGGGTAGGGAAGGTGGAATAGGTGTGGTCTCAGGCTCAGTGGCAGGACCTTTGCCTTTGACCATGCGTTTGATGTTGTCCATCTCTTCCCTCATCATAGATTGGACAGCCTTTAGGGCGCCGTCCATGTATTCCCTTGAGACAAACTCAGATGGGGTAACTCCGGGGTCACTTAGACTTCCCGTTGTAGCTACGACTGTAGAAGTCGAGCCGCCTACGTTCACGGTTGGCGTGATGATAGTTGTGGTAGGACTTCCACCCAATCCTCGTAAACTACCCGAAGGCGGATTTACTATGGACGTTCCGGCCGGGCCACTTAGGCTACCGGCGATAGCCGAAAACGGAATTTGTGTCCTAGGAATGGCATGTATAACAAATGGCTCTAGACTTCGTGCAATAAAAGATGGCGAGAACGAGGGCAGCTGTTCTCTTGTTTCAATATCGGCACTCTCCAAGTGAGAGCCCGATAGTGTATGTGCTAAATCCCCGTGAGAATGTGAAACCACCATCTGTTGAGAGATGGTGGAGTGGCTTGGTTGGGCGTGCAAGTGCGCCGCTAGGTCCACGGCGGCTTCTTCAATACCCTGTCCCAACACATGAGACTGGGTAGCAGATGTGGCTACCTGGCTAGACGTGGCTAGGGGGGATACAACCGAAGATGGTTGTCCCGTCACTCGTGTACTCACAGCGTCATATTTCCTCTTTCTTTCCCTCTCTCGGCTCACTAGAATATCATCTTCATCCATAACTCCCTCCGCTCTCCTTATCTCTCCGGATGAGTGCGGATCATCGTCACCATCGGATTCAGACGACTCTTCATTTGATGTCGATGCTGCAATTTGGGTTTCTTCCGAGTCGGAATTGGCTGTCGTGTCTTCAGTAGCAGCGACAGAAGAGGACTGAGCATGAAAGGCTTCAGAATCTGTTGCCTCTTCTGCCATTTGAGTCTCGGTTGGTGGCGGCGAAGATGGTTGTCTTGAAGAGCTAGGCTGGCTCATTCCAACGGCACTGCCCACGCCAGATCCACTCACGATAATAGCTCTCGACACACCCTGTCCGGAAGCCCCAGCTATCCGGACGCTCCCGCCTCTCGTTCGTGGACGCAGACCCTCACGTCGCTCAGGTCTTGCTCCCTGGGCAGGTCCTGCCGGTCCTGGCCGGACCATAGGAGCTGGAATGTTGTGTGTGTGCCTATAAGCTATCACACTCAGTGTCGTGGGACGAGCATGGCCTAGAACCCCGACTGGGATTTGTCAGGCGACAACACCTTCCGGATCAGAGCGGGAAGGAATCTTGCGAGTTGGAAGTTGTGGGCACGTCGGGTGGGTAGAGCGGCGCTGTATCTCGGGATACAGGTTCATGTAGTTTCGGATAACGATATGTAGGAACCGCATGAATGGAATGAAGTTTGACCGGCGAGATGCAGTAGAACGAACTCTCTGAATGAGTTCAAACCAGAGAGAGTCGGAAAAGTCCACGTGGCGATTCAAGGCCACCGCGTGAAAGATGCGTAGAATCGGGGCGCTCGTCTGATCAATGCCCTTCGTTATAAAAGAAAGGCACCGATTGATGTGTGTGAACAACGTGTACCATATCGTCGATAGATGTTTGCGGTTGAAGGTTGATGGAATGCGAAGTTCTGCGTCGTAACCCAAGGAGAGAAGGTCGGTGCACAGTGTAGAATCAGTGACAATCGGGTCGAAGTCTTCTCGGCCTGCTACGGATCCGGCGGTCGGTAACCGAAGGAATTGTCGGAAGAGATCACATGTGAGAAGCACTGGTGTGTGATCTATCCGACCTTCAAGATGGAATCCGCCATCGGCCTCTAACGCATGGAGAGAACTCCAGAACTGCTGTAAGTATAAGATTGGTACGGTTGCAGTTTCCGTTAGAGCATAAGAGATTGGATGGCCCCTGAGTATCTCGATGATGACCTGATATTGAATAGCAGGTTGGGTTACATCGAGATAGTAGTTATTGGTTGTAAGAGGGAGGAACTGATCCTCGGGAATCAGTTCCGCATCTGCGATTGGATCAATCGCTGGTGGCTGGTTTTGCGCCATTGTACCTGTGAAAAATTAGTCGATTAGAACGCAGGTTTGGAAAAAGATAATAGCCGTTGGAGTTATACAGTCATGATTTAAATCACAACGGATAGTAACTCCAAAAATTGGAAGAACACAACCCTATTCGAGAATTAGGGTCAGTCACCAAGGCACATGGAACTGCACCAGCACAAATAACCACCAAGATCACCTCATAGACAAGCTATTGAAAAGATATAGCAATAAGCACATTAGAACCATAAAGAATGATTCGACCGGATAAAAGTTCGATCGGGGATGGCATTTGACCGGAGGTCACTTAAGACCGGGTAAAGGTCGAGTGAATTATCCACATGATCGGAAGTCATTCGACCGGGTATGTTCTTCGACCGGTGTACTTCTAAGACCGGAGGTCATTCGACCGAAGGACACCTTAGACCGGATAAGTGATCAATCGGATAAGGTATTCGACCGGAGGTCTCAAAAGACCGGAGATAGTCTTTGACCGGGGAATAAGAAAGACCGGAGCATTCGACCTGGGGTGTATTCGACCGGGGCGTAACCCTAGATCGGAGAAAGAACCCCCGGAGAAGACATATCGACACCAGATCCATCCCCAAAGAAAATCCTGATCATTGAACACCGTAAAATTGATCGATTACACTCGATCGATGCAGATTGAACACAACTAAACTTGATTACACCTACCTTGTCGAATGAAGACGATGAAGACGAGGGATTCGGTCGAAAGAGAGGTTCGGTCGAATAGGTTTCCGGGCGAGAGAGAGAGATAGTCGATGAGAAAGAAAGAACAGAACGAATGGGTTGCTTATGGTTCGATCGGGGTTTTAAACCCCCGATCATGGGCTTGGGCCGGGGAAAACAGAAGCAAAGTAAGTAAACGAAACAAAAAAACAAAACCAAACACACACAAACAAAAAATATTTTTGTAAATTTCGGAAATATAAAAACTTAAACAGAACTGAAGGGGAAAACAAAACAAAAAAATGAAACCTATGAAGACAAGACAGGAAAAAAATAAAAACCGAAGGCACGAGACTTAGCTCCCCCTCGAATGCTTACCAAGAGGAGGTCCAAACACAGAACCCTCTTACCTGCTCCCCCTCGAATGGAGGACTCGTGAGACTTACCAACCAACTGACGCTAGTGTTCCCCCTGAACACATTACCGGCTTGTAGATCCATCACTAACAACTTACGCTCTGAAGGGAACAAAGAATGAACTGCACAAAGAGTCACGAAAACACCACGAAAACAGAAAAACAAGAACACAAGAAATACTAGAAACACACGAAATCTACTTTGTTGATACAGAAGTTTGTAACTGTCACATAACTTGTACGAGTAAAATGCAATAACCAAGGAGTGTGGAGAATAGCAACCAGAGACAAATCACTGGTGCATGTCACAGTCATTCGTTATTGAACGAAACTCGTAGAGAGCTGCGAACGGATCAAACTTTCAGATTTATCATACCTAGCTTGGACACAAGGTAATTAAATTGTTTTTCGTCCAAGGCTTTGGTAAATAGGTCTGCTAACTGATTCTCTGAATTAACAAAATAGAGTTCGATAGTACCTTTTTCCATGTGATCTTTTATAAAATGATAGCGCACATCAATGTGCTTCGTCTTCGTGTGCTGGACGGTATTGCTTGATATGGCTATAGCGCTCTTCGAGTCGCAGTAGATGGGAATCCGGGAGTAATTAAATCCATAATCTTTGAGCTGGGTGCGCATCCAGATGACTTGCGAGCAGCAACTGGCGGCTGCTACATACTCCGCATCGGCGGTGGAAGTGGACACGCAGTTTTGCTTCTTAGAAGCCTAGCTGACAAGACGATCGCCCAAGAACTGAACATGACCCGACGTGCTTTTCCGGTCCAGCATGTTTCCAGCATGATCAGCGTCCGAGTATGCTGTCAATTCAAAACCTGTCTCTTTTGGGTACCACAAACCAAGATCAGCAGTACCTTTTAAATATCGGAAGATTCGCTTAACCGCAGCTAAGTGAGACTCTTTAGGTTTCGACTCAAATCTTGCACACAAGAATGTCGAAAACATAATGTCAGGCCGACTAGCCGTCAAGTACATCAGAGAGCCAATCATACCTCTATAAATAGTAGCATTCACATCCTTACCGTCAGGATCGGAGTGAAGCTTTAGAGTAGTGGACATGGGGGTTTTCAGAGATGAAGATTTTTCCATCTGGTATTTCCGAAGAATATCCAAGATGTACTTAGATTGATTAATGAAAATTCCTGTTTGTAATTGTTTTACTTGAAGGCCCAGAAAAAAATTCATTTGCCCCATCATGCTCATTTGAAAATGTTTACTCATTAAGGCAGAAAAGTTCTGACAATACTTGGGGTTCGTGGAGCCAAATATTATATCATCAACATAAATTTGTACAAGAATGATATCTTTCTTCTCTCTTTTAATAAATAAAGTAGTATCGATTTTACCTTTAGAGAAGCCAGACTTGACTAAGAAGGATGAGAGTGCATCATACCAGGCTCGTGGCGCTTGCTTAAGACCGTAGAGGGCCTTGTCAAGAAAGTAGACGTAATGCGGATTTTCAGTACTCACGAAGCCTTCAGGTTGTGAGACATACACTTACTCCTTGAGAACGCCGTTGAGGAACGCGGATTTCATGTCCATTTGAAAGACGATGAAATTTTTGTGAGTGGCGTAGGCGAGGAACATGCGGATCGCTTCAATGCGGGCAACCGGTGCAAACGTCTCATCGTAATCAATTCCTTCTTGCTGGCGATATCCTTTAGCCACTAGACGCGCTTTGTTCCGAACAATGATGTCGTTTTCGTCCTTCTTGTCCTTAAAAATCCATTTAGTCCCTATCACCGTCTTGTTCTTAGGTCGGGGAACTAGGCGCCATACTTTGAGGGTCTCAAATTGGTTGAGTTCCTCTTGCATAGCAATTACCCAGTCCGTATCATTCAGCGCTTCAGAGACAGTGGAAGGTTCGATACGGCTGAGGAACGAGAAAAATAAGCAGTCATTCGCGGTGGTGGATCGAGTCTGAACTGGTGTATTGGGGTCACCGACTATTTGATGCAGGGGGTGAGCTCGAGTCCACTTGGTGGTGTGTGGATGAGGTTGATATGTCTGATGGGAGGTATCGGAATCCACATGACCACCTGGGGGTAAATCCTGAACTGCCTCGAGGGATGATGACCTGTGAGGTGAAAGCTCCTTAGTGGGAGTCGACCACGGAGAAGAGGACGACTCAACTAGTGATGAACCGAAAGGAGGATCCGGGATTGCCGGAGAGGTAGCTTCGGGAGCACCTTCAACAGGAGCCGGTTCAGGGAGTAGAACTGAAACGGGAGTCGTTTCAGGAACACCGTCATCAGGAACTTGAGCGAGAGGATGTCTATCACTTGGGCTCGGGGAAGCTTGATCATTGGCAGTAGAGGATGGAGCACCCGGTGAGGATGGACCACCGGAGTCGGTAGGGCCAGTGACTTGTGTCACTTCGGGTGCTTGAGCAGGAATCCTGTCACACGACGTAGCATTAGACTTAACATTAAATAAGTCATCATAAAAGAATTCAAACAGCAAATCCAAATCAGAAAGATGTGCTCTTGACGTAGACGCATGATTTGAATCTACTGGAGATTGTGTAGCCTCTGAACGAAATTGACCAGAGGCTAACACACCAGTAAGCGCGGGTTCTGAACTGATATGTTCAGAAGCCATTTCAGCGGTCTCGTCAAAAGTCACGTTTACGCTCTCAACGACGGTCTTCGTCCGTTTGTTGTAGACACGGTAAGCTTTGGCGTGCTGGGAGTAGCCGATAAACACTCCTTCATCCGCTTTGGGACTGAATTTTCCAAGGTCATCCTTATCATTTAAGACAAAGCAGGTGCATCCGAAATCATGAAAGTAGTTGATGTTCGGGACGCGCTTGTTGATGATCTCGTACGGTGTCTTGTTGAACCGCTTGTTGATGATAGACCGATTTTGAGTGTAGCAAGCGGTAGCAATGGCTTCTGCCCAAAGAAATAGAGGTAGCTTGAAATGTGATAACATCGTGCGTGCTGCTTCAACAAGAGTTCTGTGAGTATGCGAGATACCCACTGAAATGAGATAACCGGTGAGTATTTGATTCATGAATTGTTGATTATAGGATCTACAATTGGTATCAGTAAAAAGGTTTGTCTGAAACTCTAAGATCATCTTCTTGTGTTAATTGCTTTACTTGCTTTAATTGATTGTTAGTGGTTAAATTCTGTGTTATCTGTTTGATCGATATCTGTTTGCTTCTGGTTTTAGTCGATCGAATTTTTTATTTGGAAAACAGTAGGATTTCTTTAGTTCGGTCGAATATTTTTCTGGAAATCCTTTGTTCGATCGATTATTGGTTACTGTTGATTGTTAATCGATTGAATCGATTTTTGGTTGATATTGTTTGTTTCTTTCGATCGAAGGAGAAGATCTAGGTTTTGGTTTCGGTCGAATCCCAGATATTCTTCGGGTTCTTCGGTCGAACTCTTCGTTATCTTCGGTCTTTATTGGTTAATCAATCTTATCTATATTTGTGTTTATCGTAATTAAAGTCTTTCGACCTGAGTATTCGACCGGACACTTGTGCTCCGGTCTTGCCCCTTCGACCGAATAAGAGTTTCTCCGGTCTTGCCCCTTCGACCGAATAAGAGTTCCTCCGGTCAAACACCTTCGATCGGATACTTGTATCCTCGGTCTTACACCTTCCACCGGACACGTGTATCCCCGATCGTATCATTCGACCGGATAAGTGTATCCCCGGTCCTGTCATTCGACCGGATACCTGCTTCCTCCGGGCTTATCTTCGACCGATATCTTGCATAATCCGGTCTTTCGTTTGACCTGATATTCTGTTAGACCAAGTGGTTCTGTGTTTCTTCCTTTTTATTATATTTGGATCATCCTGCTTGCCTAACGATCAGTACAGTGCTCTTAAGTTAAGAAGTAAAGATGAACTCAAGGGATGCTCTTAAGTTAAGAAGTAAAGATGAACTTAAGGACAAGCCCCCGGTGCTCTTTCGGGGAGAGTACCCTCAGTGGCATGACCAATTTATGAACTTCATAGAAGCGAAATCCAACTATGAAGATATATACAAATGCCTGACTGAGGGTCCACAAGATTGGCTAATGAAAGTGGTACCGGGAAACCCAGCTGAAGGAAGGCTAGAGCGTCAGATTCGGAAATCTGTTGGTGATTTTACTAAGGAGGAAAAGGAAATGTACGAGGGAGAAAAGCTAGCAAAATCGTACCTTCTTCAAAGTCTACCGAATGACATATATGCTTGTATAGATAGCTTCAAAGATTCATCGAAAAAGATGTGGGACCAAATAGAGAAGATGATGATGGAAAGCCACATCAATAACCAGCTAAAGGTGACCAACTGTATCACCAGATATGATGGGTTTAAAGCAAGAAAAGGTGAAACGCTGACGGAAACCTACGAGAGGTTTAATATGCTTCTGAATGATCTTCAGAAAAATAAGATCACAAAGACGAACACGGAAAACAACATAAAGTTTATGAACAACTTACAGCCTGAGTGGAAACCGTTCGTCTCCCATATACGCCACACTCAGACCCTGGAGAAGTTGTACCTTCACGAACTCTATGAAATGTTGCTCCAGGACGAAGAAGAAGTGATGGAGCTTATTGGGAAAGCAGAGGAAAAGCCAGTAGTTGATCAATTAGCACTCGTATCTGAGAGAAGAGGCAAGTCCGTCAGCCGATCATCTGGAAAAGAGCCCGTGCTGAGTGATTCTGAACCTGAAGATCCCGATAGCGACTCAGATCCAGAACTTGCCAAGATGAAAGAAGCAATGGTGTTTCTCACCCAAGCATTTCAAAAGAGGAAGTTTTTTTAACAAGTCCTCCAACTAGCAAAGAGTCTCTACTCGACGTGATCATCGAGAAAAGACTGAAGGTAATAGTCGCTTTGAAGCTGTTAAGAAGTCTGACAAGAGAAATGAAGAAAAGCCGAAAGACGAGCCGATCAAATGCTACAACTGTGGTCAGTTAGGTCATTTCGCCAAAGATTATCGTAAGCCAATTGTGCGCAACGCCGACTACTACCGAGCCAAGCTGCTTCTTGCCAAAGAAAAGGAAGCCGGTAAAGGTCTAATGGCTGAAGACGATTACTGGTTATAAGTCTCGGATGAAGAACCTGAGGATGCTGAAGCTCATTTGTGTTTCATGGGCAACCATTCATCACCATCCGATACTGATGAAGAAGATCACAATGCTCCTTGTCAGGTATGTGGCCCTTTTCATGAAGCTTTACTTGATCAAATGCAACTCTCATTGCACAAACTTGATTCTTACAAGCAACTTTTAAAAGAAAAAGAACAAATTCTCTCATCTTTAGAAAAACGTGTCACTAAACAGTCTGAATTTATGGAAAAACAAAGCTTAGATATTTCTAGCTACCTGTGAACGATTTCTAATTTAAGAGAAGAGAATGTGAGTTGTTCAACAGAGTCACAAAAACTAATGACCAAAGTAGATGACCTGACCGATAAGCTTCGTACGTCTGAGACCGAGAAAATTGATTTGTTGAATCAAAACGTGGCTCTCAAAAATGAGAACATAAGGTTATCTAATCAGTTAAAGGAGATGGAAAAGAAACTTTATAGACTTGGGCAATCTCATCAAACGTTACATCTAATTACACCAAAAGAACCCAAGCATGCGAATAGGGGTATCGGTTACGATAACCCATATTATTTGAAAAAGGCCTTATCCCAAGTTCCGACGATGTACGCATCCGAATTTCTTGAATTTATTTAAAATTTATCTCTGTAGATTTCTCCCCCTTTTTATCTTGACTTGTCTTTGAAACATCTTTCTTCTTCAGAATCTTTTGAATCATCTCTTTTGACAATTAATACTTCTTTCAGAATTTGTTCTTTTGAAATTGATATCTGTAGATTTCTCCCCCTTTTTGATGATTGTGAGCTTCATAATCATCAAAACTTTCTCAATTTCAGCACTTTATTTGAATCTCCCCCTTTTACAAATATTCTCCCCTTTTGAGATACATTTGACATTTTCTGCCCTTTGATCTGAATAGCTGAATCATGAACTGTATATACCTGAATCTTTTCAAATCCAGATATGTTAGGTCCCAAGGCTTGAGCTTCCCAGGAGGTCACCCATCCTAGGATTGCTCTCGCCCGAGCACGCTTAACTTGTTAGGATCAAGCGCTTACCACTACACCAAAAGCAATTGCTTGTGGTGAAGGCGTAACTTTATTTCCTTAAACCATGGTAGCGCAAAGCCCCGTACTAAGCGACAGGCGGACATGAGGGGCTGCACCACTTTCGTGGAGCCAGCGGGTCGGGCTGTTAGTCCCGGCCAGTTACGTACTCCCGAGTCGAAGGTGAGGGCGCTGGATGCTTGCGGCATTCCCAGCAAATGTTGGGATTTCTCCTCAACAATCCCCCTCCCCCCAGCATTTGCACACTGGGAGACTCGAACCCGCGACCTCGCTTTGATACCAATTGTTAGGTCCCAAGGCTTGAGCTTCCCAGGAGGTCACCCATCCTAGGATTGCTCTCGCCCGAGCACGCTTAACTTGTTAGGATCAAGCGCTTACCACTACACCAAAAGCAATTGCTTGTGGTGAAGGCGCAACTTTATTTCTTTAAACCATGGTAGCGCAAAGCCCCGTACTAAGCGACAGGCGGACAGGAGGGGCTGCACCACTTTCGTGGAGCCAGCGGGTCGGGCTGTTAGTCCCGGCCAGTTACGTACTCCCGAGTCGAAGGTGAGGGCGCTGGATGCTTGCGGCATTCCCAGGAAATGTTGGGATTTCTCCTCAACAAGATATAATGAACGTTGTAACCCTGATTCAACAAATGAAATAGTTAGAAGTGTCTGTCAGTAACACAGAGTTACTGTGTACAACGAATGTACAATATAAGGAGATGGTTTGATGATGACTCCCCAGGACTTCCATTCAATCATTGAAAAAGACAAGGTTTATCTATGAATGTTCTGACAGAAAAACAAATTTTTTGTGTGCTCGTGCTTGTGTATGAAAGAATTTAGCACAATGATTGTATTTCATAAGGTTCAAATTGTGTTAACTGTTGAGACAGCAACAAGTATTACACGGACTCAATGTGCATGAAAGAGGTGCGAAGGTGGGGCAACGTTCCTTCTTTTTCAATATCTAAATCTTTCGAGTGAAGACTATATAGCAGATATGCTGCGTCCCCAAAGAAAATGAAACATTTATTTGTTAAGAAAGAAACGAGTGGCTGGTGGGGTAATTGCAAGAGTTGGCATGGGCTCACTGCCTGTTTCAATGATGGTCACCAAAGAATGTGAACCAATCAGTAGATGTGGTTGCCCGACTCAGAAAGTGGTTGGTGCAGAGTTATGATATTCTTTTAACTCTGTTCTCACACCCTCTTTCTTTTTTAACATTTAGCTCACTTGTAACCAAACTCTCATTTACATTTTACCTCAACTGAATGAGAAAAACTCAACCGGATGAGTTATCTCCCCCACTCTTTGATTTATGACCCCTCACCCCTCAATCACTATAGGATAACTTCCTGGGTAGGAAACACTGGTTAACGTGAATCCATGGAAGTTCTATTTAAGCTCACACACAAATCCCATGTAAGTCCTAAAAAGAATAGTTGCTCAACAATTTAACTTTAGCAGTTAAGCTCAAAAAATGATAACATTGTCAAAATGTATACTCATGAGATTTGAGCAATTGAACTTTGAAGATTTCTCAAAAAAAAAGATATTGAATGAATGAAATAAAATCAAGAGAATTGTTTTGAGAATTTGACAATGTATCAATCAGATCAAAATGAAATGGTTAGGGTATCAAAGAATTGGATATTTTGTTTATATGAACAAATATAAACAATTTTGCAATGAAAGCACAAAAATTGAAATGATGAATGATGCTCAACAACATTTGAAAGCAAACGGGAGTATTACCATCGAAAAAATTGTTCATTATGAGACATGGTAATAACAAAATCAAATGAAGTACTGAACCGATGTGTATGAATACTTTATAGTATAAAGACAATATAATATGCAAGTATTGATCTTTGGAAACACACGGTCAGTTAAACATTAAAGCTCAAAAATGAAAAACATTTAAAATCACACTTCTAAATTCATTAAATCTTTTGAGAACCAGAAGTGGTTTGAACATTTAAGAAACCGTTTTTCATGCTTGAAAGTTGTTCTTCTTTCAAACAATCAGAGATCTAGATTAGAAGATATTTACCTTTATGTTCCCCCTCAAATCATTATAGAATGATTTAAGTCTATTAAGCTCCCCTTGGATATTTGCAAAATATCCATGTCTAAACATTGAAGAACGGGTCCTGATCTGTCATGTGATCAGAAGCCACAATGACATTAAAGTTCGGGTTCTAAACTAAAGTGTTTAGAAGCCATTGTCTTTGACATTGAAGTCTGAGTTCTAAGTTGATTTACTCAGAAGTCAAAATTTTGTACTTTGAAGTACGAGTCATGATCTGTACATGATCAAAAGTCAAAATTTTGTACTTTGAAGTACGAGTCCTGATCTGTACATGATCAGAAGTCAAACATCATACTCCCGCTTAAACGTTGGGTGCCTGCAACACAGATTTAGCTTTTGGTACCCAATGGTATTTGGGTCCTGAAGTGTTAGTTGCAGTTCTTGTGGGGGTTACATAGTAAGAACCATACCAGTAATTAACAAAGTTTTTACTTACAAAGTCATGTGCTCCACAGTAAGAACAACAAATCTTCTTTTGAGCAACCCTGATCAAGTGATTAGTAGGGTAAAACATATCAGGATTACCAAAAGATTTACCTTTATGCACACTATTCTTTATGGCATTGGTTGTGGATGCAAATACTTTGTCTTTCTTCTTCTCTTCATCTGAAGAACTCTTCACTCTCCAGACCATCTGATTTATCTTCGATTGCTTTCCAAGAGATTTAACATAGAAATTTGCTGAACCATCAACAGATTTGTCATAGAATAGATTAGATGGTCTAATCTGATTTGATTTGACAGTTTGAGATTTGACACGATTCTGTTTAAAACATTTTTATCATGAATAGACCTTGAAGCTATTTTGAAAGAACAGACTAATTCAATTGAATTATCAACAGGTGATTGATCAATCACATCAACTGTAATCTTTTCTGACAAATTACGTTTGCAGCTTCTAAGTCGTTTATCTTTTTAGTCAAAATGTTTCTTTTATCTGAAAGTGTGTCAAATTTCTGTTTCAAATCAGATTTAGCCATCTGTTCTTTTTGATAATCTGATGACAGAGCAGTTAATTTGGATGTGAGCTTAGATATTTCAGATTCAAAATGTGAACGTTCTTGCTCAAAATCCTTTTCCAGGTTCTTGGTTTTCTCTGAAATATCCTTGAAAATCCCAGCATTTTTCTTTTCAAATAATTTCTATTGTTCCTCAAAAGACTGCTTCTTTTCTTTGAAAATATTTCTTTCTTTTTCAAGCAAGTCTTGTAAAGTAGAAATCTGCTTGGGAAGTTCAGTATTTTTAGCTTCAAGAACTTGTTTTTCCTTAGCAAATGTGTCTCTTTCAGTGATTAAAACCTTTTCAAAATCAGACACTTGCTTTGAAAGTTTAATACATCTAAGCTCAAGATTTTTCTTCTCTTGGTCAGCTTTCTTGGAAAGTTCAGATATCTTTTGAGTATAAGATTTTTCCAAATTAGCTTTTTCATTATCTGCTTGGATGTTTTTTGACAGTTCAGCATTCTTCTTCTCCAAAGCAGATATCTTTTCTTCAAAAGCCTTAACCTTCTGTTGAAGCTTGACTGACTCATCTTTCAGCTCAGATGATTTCTGATCAGTCTTCTTCAGTTGGCTTTGAGGATTCTCTTTGACTTTATTTTCTTAAATGCTTTTTAACAATTCAGCATTTTTCTTTTCCAGAACAGATATATGATCTTCAAAAGCCATAAACTTCAGTTGAAGCTTGACTGATTCATCTTGTGATTCTGATGACTTCTGTTCAGTCGTCTTCCGTTGACTTTGAAGTCTCTCAATCTTTCTCTCTTTTAACTTTAATTCTTTCTCACATGTTACAATTGTTCTTTCTTTTAAAGCAATGATTTTTTCTTTCTCTTTAATCTCTTTCTCTCTTGCACTATCAATACCTGCAAAACCAGATTTAACATTATCAGTACATTTTGCACAAACAGGAATTATATCAGAATTTGACAAATTGGAATTAAAATCCTGAATTTGTTTAAGAAGCTTTGAATTCTGATTCTTCAGCTTGTCTAATTCAGCTTCCATCTTTGGAATTTCTGGCATGTACAAAACAGTCATATCTCTTGCAGATAAAATGGTATTTCCTCTCTCATCTGTAACAGGCATATTGACAGATTAGCTTAAAAAAAATGATCGTCAAAAAATCAGAAATTTATAACCACTATTAAAATATGTCCTCCTCCACAGACTTAGCACGGGGGTTCCCAAACAAATCAGAAATGTTGACTAAAAAATCAAACTTGGATCACAAAAAAAAATTAAGTCTTGAAACTCGCACGTCAAAGAACTCGCAGATTACTGTTTCAAAACAAACTGCACGTCAAACAACTCGCAGATCACTGTTTCGAAGAAACTCGCTGGCTGAACCGTGCGCGTTTAAGAAACTCGCAGATGCTAATCTTGTAGACAAACTCGCAAACAAACTCGCAGATGAACTCGCAAACAAACTCGCAGATGTACGGAACTCGCTGACTTTGACATGCGCGTTTTAGAAACTCGCTAACTTCAACTAGCGCGTTTTAGAAACTCGCTAACTTCGACTAGCGCGTTTGAGACCAAATCTTCAACTTGCGCGTTTTAGCGACTTGCGCGTTTTATCAACTTGCGCGTTCTAACGATGAAGCTTGCGCGTTCTAACGATGAAGCTTGCGCGTTCTATGATGAAGCTTGCGCGTTTTATGATGAACTTGCGCGTTTTCTGGATCTTGCGCGTTTTGACAGATATGTTCACGAAATCACTCCAAATCGTTCTCAAACCTGCAATTGATTCTCAAAATGCATCAGTGTGCTCGAAAAACATATTAGAACACTTGCCTATCTCAATATTTCCATTAAAAACATCAAAAATCTACGATTTGAATGAATACACAGTGATCGTTTTCAACTTTTCAAAAACTCAACAATTTGATCAAAATGATCGATCTAGACTTGGAATTTGACATTGTGATTTGAACAAATGTTGATCCTTATGATAAAACGTATACAATCAAATCAATTTCTTGATTTAATTGTACAAAAACATGAAAAATCAAGATCAAACAGTAACATTTTCGAAAATAACAATTTTCTTGAAATTTTCAAGAATCTGAATCTGATTTGGTGAAGAAATCTTTCTGAATTTGTTTGGTGTTCTCTGATACCAATTGATATTGTGTTCCCAGATTACAATCAAGCTATTCCAACACTCTCAATCAAGATCATGATATAACAGTGTATAAATTCTAGAGAGAGAGAGTAGAGAGAGAAAGTAAATCTGAATTATGACATTAAGCTCTTAGTGTTACATGATTACAAAGAATACAAACTATTTATACCCACTATGAAACTCTCAAGTACCTTGAATAGGATCCACTCAAACTCTCAAGTACTTGAACAAACTCTCAAGTACTTAAACTCTCAAGAACTAATTTTGACTTTCACACTATTTGATTATCATTGACTTTCATTGACTTCTCAAATACAAGACTTTATACAAGACTTTTCTCACTAAATCTTGGATACAATTAATGCACTAACACAAGATTTCAAGTAATGCCTAAGCAGTCACACTTTCAAGCAGTCAAGAGGATATTCAGATATCTCAAAGGCCAACCTAGATTAGGTCTTTGGTATCCTCATGACTCACCATTTGACCTACTTGCTTATTCAGACAGTGACTTGGGTGGTGCAAATTTGGATAGAAAGTCAACTTCAGGGGGATGTCAGTTTTTGGGTGCGAGACTAGTGTCATGGCAGTGCAAGAAACAAACCACAGTGTCCACCTCTACAACAGAAGCAGAGTATATAGCTGCTGCAAGCTACTGTTCTCAAGTTCTCTGGATTCAGAATCAAATGTTGGACTATGATATGTCTTTTCTTCACACTCCAATCTTCATAGACAATAACAGTGCTATTAGCATTGTTAATAACCCAGTCAAGCACTCCAAAACAAAGCATATTGAAATCAGGTACCACTTTATCAGAGACTGTAATGAAAAGAAGCTCATTCAGGTTGTGAAAGTCCATACAAGTAACCAATTTGCTGATCTATTCACCAAAGCTTTTGATGTGGGTAGATTCACATTCTTGGTCACAAGTGTGGGCATGATAAACACTGAATAAGCCTCCTTTGATCTGCTTTATGTACCATTTTGTTGGGAGCTGAAGAATTTACCAAGTATGGTTAATACTGCTGAGTATTACTACCGCTAGTACAATTAATACTGCTAGTCAAAGTTAATACTGCTTGAACAAAGTTAGTACTGCTTAGCTAGTTAGTACTGCTAGAGGTTAGTGATGCTTAGTAGTTAATACTGCCAAGCTGATTAGTGCTGCTTATAAGATGAAGATTCGAATTAGAAGAATGACAGCTGGATATTCTGAAGATATTGATGGAAGATATACTGAAGATATTCTATTTATTGTAATTATCTTTTTGTTCAGTATATGTATAGAGTTAACAGAACAGTTTTGATATAGATTTAATTCTAAGTTTTTGTTTAAGAGAGAATCAACCTCAAGGCATAGTTCCTAATTCTAGAGAAGTAGAATTCGTATTGGTGAGCCTGTTCATCAATATTGAGGTTGTGTGTTTAATCTTGTAACTTTAATCATTCAATACAAGTTTACAAGTTGTTAACCATATACTGTTTGATTACTGTTACATTGAATATCAAAGTGTTATTCCGCAACTTCTTTGATATTTTTTCTGAGATTTTATTCTTGTTAAGAAATTCGATCCTGACAAGTGGTATCAGAGCCTGTTCTCTCAGACACATCTAGTCATTCATCATGGAAAACTTTGCAGAATCAAACAGCACTCTGGTCTCTAAGGTTCCAATGCTCAAACCTAGTGAGTTTGACATGTGGAAGATCAGAATTAGGCAATACATCCTTCTCACTGACTACTCAATGTGGGATATCATTGAGAATGGTCCTTCTGAAGCAGGAAAGATTAGACCAGATGGAAAAAGACCTCCACCAAAGACAGACGGTGAGAGGAAGATCAGACAGACAGAGATGAAGGCCTTGAGCACTCTGCTCTTGGCCATCCCCAATGAATATCAGCATCAATTTTGCAACTGCACTGATGCTCAGATTCTCTGGAATGCTCTAGAGAAAAGATTTGTTGGAACTAAAAGCATCAAAAGAAATCAAAGAGATGTTCTAAATCAGCAATATGAGAACTTCACTTCTTCAAAGAATGAGTCTATGACTCAAACTTTTGATAGGTTCAACAAGCTCATTGGTGAACTGGCTACTGTAGGAGTGAAGATGGAGGAAGATGATATCAACAGAAAGTTCCTCAGATCCCTTGGGGATGAATGGACTATGTACATTGTCTCATATAGATAGAGTGACAATCTGGAAGAGAAGGAACTTGATGATTTATATAATGATCTAAGAGTTTTTGAAACTGAGGTAGAAACCAAGAAGAAGCCCACTGGGTATATTCACAATGTTGCACTTCTTTCAGCATCTACTGATACTACTGCCAACCCTGAAGCAGTTAGTGCTGCCAGTAGAGTGAATTCAGAAAAAGGCACTGAAACTATCTTTGAAGCCTTTTTGTCCAGTCACAGCAACAACTCTTTGATTAATGATGATCTGGAACAACTTCACCCTGATGACCTGGAGGAGATGGACATTAAATGGCAGATGGCCATGTTATCTATGAGGGTGAAGAAGTTTATCAAAAGAATAGGGAGGAACAACTTCTCTCAAAGAAGAGAAGATGGAGCTGGGTTTGACAAGACAACGGTGGAATGTTATAAGTGCCACATGAAGGGACACTTTGCTAGAGAATGTAGAAGTGGTGTTCCAAACAACAACCACCAACAAGCTCAGAGTGGAAGCTACAATCAAAACAAGAACCCTGCTCAAGCTCTTGTTTCTCAACAAGGAATGGGGTTTGACTGGAGTGACCAAGCTGAGGAAGCCATTCAGAATCAAGCTCTTATGGAAGAGGTGTCTGATCTCCCCTCTGAGGTAATTTCTAATCTTTGCACTCAATCTTGCATAGACACTATCAAAAGGTACATGGATCATAACCAAAGCATGTGTGATGACCTCAAAAGATTAGAAAAGGACATAAGAGACTATGTGTTGATAGTAGAGAGATTTGAAGAACAAATCAAAGGTTTTCAAGCTAATGAACTTCAACACTCTTATGACACAAACTACTGGAAGTGGGAAAAGAATGAGTTAGAGACCAAACTGTCTAACTCCTTAGAAGAGAATGATAGGCTGAAAGAGGAACTATCTAAGGTTAAGCTTGACATAGAAAAGTTTTCATATGCTTCAAAAGCAATGGATTCTCTTCTAAAGGCTCAGATTCATGATAAGATGAAGCCTGGTATTGGATACAACAATACACCCCCTCCTTACAACAACAACTATATCTCTCCTACTTCAGACTTGTTAGAGACCAAGGAGAAAAAAAACTTGTCTGAGGAAGCTTTTAAGATAGATCCTTTGGATGAGGTAGTAGTTAAGGATTTGACTGAGAAAGAAGCCAGTGAGAATAGGAATAATGATGTGAGTAAAGAGATACAATTAGAAAACAACATTATCACCAATGAGGGATGTGGAAAAATCTGGGTCAAGTCTAAGGAGATAGAGAAGACCAAAGAAAAGGATAACAAGGTCCATTACAAACAAACCACTGTTGTGAATCCTGGACCTTGTAAACAGTGTGCTTGCAATAAATCTAAGAGCCTAAATTCTGGTATAAAAAGAGGTAACCAAAGAAACTGGAATAATCAATGGGCTCAGAAACAAGGTGTTGATCTGAATAAAATAATCAGACCAAAACCCTGTTTCATATGTGGGAAGCTGAATCATTTGGCTAAGTATTGTTTCTTCAATCCTATTAGCCAACAGATGAACTTTCAAATATTTGTGCAAAAACCTGTTGGTTATAGGAAGGCTGGAAAGAAACATATGGGGAAGAAATCTGTTGAAACCAAAGGCCCCATGAAGAAAAATGTTTTAAAATAAAGTATCAAAATATGGGTGCCTAGAAGCACTAAAACTGTTAGTACTGATGACAAAGATAGTGCTGCTAGAAGCATTACTGCTGCTACCAGTGTTAGTACTGATGAAAATATTAATGCTACTAACACTGTTAGTACCTCTTCAAAGGTTAATACTGCTAACACAGTTACTGCTAACACAGTTACTGCTAACACAGTTACTGCTGCTAACACAGTTACTACTTCTAATAAAGTTAATACTGCTAAGCATGCAAGAGCTGCTAATGCAGTTAATACTTCTAAAACCAGTACTGCTTCTAGCAAATGTGTTTCCAAACCCATAATTGTAACAAAGTACCCCAGAAATGAGGAGGCAAAGTTTAAAAATCTTGTCAAGAAAGAATGTAAGTATTTTGATGAGAAAGGGGTACCCAAGACCACTTTGGCTTGGGTTCCTATTTCATACTAACTGATTTATTATATGTGCAGGGCAACCAACAGCTCAAGGGAAAGAGCATATGCCATGTTGATAGTGGTTGCTCTAGGCACATGACAGGCAACATGTCATGCCTTCAGAATTTCAAGCATATCAATGGAGGACATGTTGCATTTGGAGATAATCTTACTGGTGGTAAAATAAGTGGAAAAGGTAATGTTACAAAACGTAAGATGACATTTGAGGATGTCTACTATGTTGATCAGTTGAAGTACAACCTGTTAAGTGTATCACAGGTTTGTGACAAACAACATAGCATATTATTTACTAATACAGAGTGTATGATCCTTGCTCCAGGGTTCAAGGTAGTTGATGAAAGCATGATACTACTTAGAACTCCAAGAAAGGACAATGTTTATTGTCTATATATGGACAATGTTTATAGTGATTCATGCCTGAACTGTCTTGTTTCTAAAGCTTCTGTGGATGAATCCTCTCTATGGCACAGAAGGATGTGTCACATGAATTTCAAGACAATGAACAAACTTGTTAAAAACAACCTTGTAAGAGGTTTACCTTCAAAAGTCTTTTCATGTGATGATCATTGTGTTGCATGTCTTAAAGGCAAACAGCACAAAACTTCTCATAAGCCCAAAGAGTTAAATACAATTTCTTCCTGTCTCCAGTTATTACATATGGATCTGTTTGGTCCTACAAATGTTATGAGTATAGGCAAGAAATCTTACTGCTTGGTTATTGTTGATGATTACTCCAGATTTACCTGGGTATATTTTCTAAGGACTAAGGATGAGACAAGTGGACTGATCAAATCCTTTATCCTAAGAATTGAAAACCAAACTAATGAAAAAGTAAAAGTCATTAGATCAGACAATGGGACTGAGTTTAAAAATCTTGATCTAAACACCTTTTGTGAAGAAAAAGGAATTGAGAGACAATATAGTGCCCCTAGGACTCCTCAACAGAATGGAGTTGCTGAGAGGAGGAATAAGACACTAATAGAGGCTGCTAGATCTCTGTTGGCTGATTCAAAACTGCCAATTACCTTCTGGGCTGAAGCAGATAATACTACCTGTTGTGTCCAAAACAGAGTTCTAGTGGTCAAGCCAAAGAACAAGACCCCTTATGAGCTTTTAAATAAAAGAAAACCTTTCATTGGATTTTTCAAACCTTTTGGGTGTCCTTGTACAATTCTCAATTCCAAATCTCACTTAGGTAAGTTTGATAGCAAGGCAGGTGATAGATTTCTTGTTGGGTATTCATCTCAGTGTAAGGCTTACAGAGTTTTTAACTCTTCTTCTAGAATAATTGAAGAAAGTGACCATGTCAAATGCAATGAGAACACACCAAATCCCATTGGGTATGGTCCTCAGTGGCTGTTTGACATTGATTCACTAACTAACTCTTTTGGTTTCAGTAGTGATGATTATGCAGGTTCAGGGAGTGGAGGATCAGGAACTACACAAGTTCAAGACAGTATATCTCAATCTGTGATATTTCCTATACCTAAAGTGGATTCCGTTGAAGACTGTGAAAAGGAACCATCTACTGGACCAAATCAGAGTGAAGAAGAAAGTAGAGGTGAGGAGACTCAAGAAAATAAAGAATCAAAAGTAGTTGCTGAAAGCACCTCAGTTGAGTTGAATGACTCAAATCTAGAGGTGGGACTTAATGAAGAACCTAGTCATCACACAAGAATTCATAAGGATCATCCTCCACAACTGGTAATAGGAGATATATCTTCTCCTATGATGACTAGAAATCAAAGCAGGCTGCAAGAAATGCAAGACCAACAGCATACAGTGCTCTCTTGTTTTTTATCCCAGCTTGAGCCTAAGAAAGCACGTGATGCTATGAAAGAGTCCAGTTGGATAGAAGCCATGTAAGAAGAGCTACTGCAATTCAAGCTGTAAGATGTTTGGGATCTGGTAGACCTTCCTAAAGGCCAAAGAGCAATAGGAACAAAATGGGTCTTCAGAAATAAGAGAGATGAAAGAGGCATAGTAATAAGGAATAAAGCAAGGCTGGTGGCTCAAAGGTATACACAAGAAGAGGGAATAGATTATGAAGAAGTCTTTGCACCTGTAGCCAGGATAGAACCAATTAGATTATTCCTGGCTTATGCTTCTTTTATGAGATTCAAAGTCTATCAAATGGATGTCAAAAGTGCATTTCTATATGGCTCAATTGAAGAAGAAGTATATGTCTGTCAACCACCAGGGTTTGAAAACCCAAGCTATCCAGACAGGGTATACAAGTTGAACAAAGCACTTTATGGACTGCATCAGGCTCCAAGAGCATGGTATGACACTCTGTCATCCTATCTCTTGGAAAATGGCTTCGAAAGAGGAGTTATTGATAAGACTATATTCATCAAGAGAAAGAAGAAGGATATCTTGCTGGTCCAAATCTATGTTGATGATATCATCTTTGGATCTACAAGAGACAACATGTGCAAGGAGTTTGAGGAACTAATGCATCAAAGGTTCAAAATGAGTTCCATGGGGGAACTTACTTTTTTCCTTGGACTCCAAGTTCAACAGTAGTCAGATGGAATCTTTATCTGTCAGTCCAAGTATGTGCAGGACATTCTAACCAAGTTTGGTTTCTCAGATTCAAAACCTGCCAGCACACCTATGGAGACACACAAGTAGATAACAGCAGATCTTGAGGGGGAGGATATGGATGTTCATCATTATAGGTCCATGATTGGCTCTCTCATGTATCTTACAGCCTCTAGGCCAGATATAATGTTTCCAGTCTGTGTATGTGCAAGATTCCAAGTTAGGCAAAAGCAATCTCATTATCAAGTTGTTAAGAGGATATTCAGATACATCAAAGGGCAACCCAGATTGGGACTTTGGTATCCTCATGACTCACCATTTGACCTACTTGCATACTCAGATAGTGATTTAGGTGGAGCAAACTTGGACAGGAAATCTACTTTTGGAGGATGTCAGTTCTTGGGTGCAAGACTAGTGTCATGGCAGTGCAAGAAACAAACCACAGTGTCCACATCTACAACAGAAGCAGAGTACATAGCAGCTGCAAGTTGCTATTCTCAAGTCTTATGGATTCAGAATCAAATGTTGGACTATGGGGTAACCTTTCTACACACTCCAATCTTTATTGATAATAGCAGTGCTATTAGCATTGTTAATAATCCTGTCAAGCACTCAAAGACAAAGCACATTGAAATCAGGTATCACTTTATAAGAGACTGTAATGAAAAGAAACTTATTCAAGTTGTAAAAGTTCATACTGATAACCAGTTTGCTGATCTATTCACCAAAGCTTTTGATGTCGGTAGATTCACTTTCTTGGTAACAAGTGTGGGAATGATCAACTCTGAATAAGCCCCTTCTCAAAAAGTGGTTACATTGTTATCCCAGATGAATCTAGTTGGTAAACAATTATCACAGAACACAATAATATCAAGAGATATAAAGATTAATAATAACGTACCAATCCCTTGAATAAACAGTTAAACCCTTGAGTGTTCTTGATACCCTTAAATACAGAGAATAATACGGCTAACTATTTAGAAAATTATCAGAGTTGTAACCTAAAACTAATTAAACAAAACTTTAAATACCTAGGCCATATGGGCTTCCTAATGCTTAATGGCTTTCTAATGGGCTTGGGCCCAATAGCTAAATAACTATTGACTTATTACATAATAAACCCTCTAATTAACTTTAGCACAATTGCAGTTTAAACCCTGAACTTTAACTTTAATCTTGAATACAATTATTTGATCCAACATACATACCTGTATATTGTTTATTCTTGGTGTTACTAATCTTCTTTTTCAGGATATGTATAGCAGTACTCAGTGTTTCACAAGCTTAAAAGAGTAAGTATAGTTAATACTGCTCTCAGTTAATACTGCTCTCAGTTAATACTGCTAGTTAGTTAATACTGCTAGTGGTTAATACTACTCTCAGTTAATAATGCTTGTTAGTTAATACTGCTAGTGGTTAATACTGCTCTCAGTTAATACTGCTTGTTAGTTAATACTGCTCTCAGTTAATACTGCTAGTTAGTTAATATTGCTAGTGGTTAATACTGCTCTCAGTTAATACTGTTTGTTAGTTAATACTGCTAGTGGTTAATACTGCTCTCAGTTAATATTGCTCTCAGTTAATACTGCTAGTGGTTAATACTACTCTCAGTTAATACTGCTTGTTAGTTAATACTACTTATGTCCTGAATACTATAAATACTCTTTGCCCGCCTAAAAAGTTCATAACGACTCTTTGCATACTGTTCACTTGCGCTCTAAACCCTTTCTCTCTCAAGTTCAAAGTTTTTCAGGCAAGAACATCCAAGATCAATGGCATCAATGGCTTTCATAGATGAGCACAATGAAATCACGATGCTACGGAAGCCCAAACAAGCCGCTGGTTTCCACCAAATTATGGATTTCCTCAAGACAACCCATATTGCCCATGCTCTCACTGTCTCGCCATCAATCTACATCGAGCATCAAAGGCAATTCTGGGCAAATGCCACCATTGTTACTGAGAATGGTGTGCAAATGCTCAAGACAAAGGTATGTGGCAAGCTCTTGACAGTTACTGAAGAGGTAATTCGCATCAGTCTACGTCTAGACGATGCCTCTGGTATAACTTCTATCTCTAATGATGAACTGTTTTCTACTCTTACAAGAATGGGGTATGGAGGCCCATTGGGTGTGTTCAAGTTCTCACAAGCCAAATTTTCACCCCAATGGCGTTTCTTTGTCCATACCCTTATGCACTGTATCTCTAAAAAGACTATTGGATGGAGTGAGTTCAGTAGCACCATTGCTTATGCCTTGGTGTGCTTGGCCACTGCTAGAAAGTACAATTTTTCTAAAATGATTTTCAATGATCTTGTCTCAAACTTGGGAAACAAAAAGAGTTTTTATATGTACCCCAGGTTTGTCGAAGCAGTTATCACCCATGAATTGACGGATATGCCTCATTTTGATGGGATATATGTACCTAAACCCCCTAAAGGCAAGGTTTTCTCAAATATGAGAAGATTTGCTGGGGACTCGGAAGGAGTTGACACCCCATTGTTCTCTACAATGATGGTGGTGTCCCACACTGATGAAGGTATGGCAGCAGGGTCAAGGCCCCCATTAGACCATCCCACTGCTATCCAATCCCAACCTTCCCACTCTAAATCAATTCCTCAGTCTCTTCTTGATAAACCAACTTCACCAATCACCCAAACATACAAAAGGAAACAGGTTAAGAAGGTTCCTTCCCTTCTTGTACCTTCACCCATTCAGCATTTAAGCCCTCTAAGGGAGAATTCTCCTTTAGAGAATATCGATAGGGAAACCACAGGGGTGTCTCCCAACCCCAAGGAGGTGCTCTCTGAGGAGGAGGAAGAGCATATGGGTGAGCAGGCTGCCACTACTTCTGCTAGCACAGAGAAGGACAGTGGTAACATAAATAAGACCTCCTCCATGGCAACTTTGAAAGAGAAATCATTCAAAGGTCCCAGGTGCCAAGAAACCACGGGGGTGGATAGTGCTTCTGCTAGGAAGAAGACCTCCACCACTAAAAGATCCCATGATCCTTCAATAGAGGGTAACACTTCTGGAGAAGGTGAGGACAGATATAACTACTATGAATTGATGGAAACAATGAGCAACATCAACCAAGATGTTCTTAAACAAGGGAAAGAAATTGAAGAGATGAAGCTGGTAATCCTGTCACAACAAGTTCAGATTGCCAAATTAAAGAAGATGGTGACAAAGCTTGTACAGAAGAAGAGGAGAAAACAATATGTGTTGAGGCAGAGGAAACCTGAAAAAGATGCTTCCAACAAGGGGGAGAATAAAGAGAATGACACAGAGAAGGAAAGACATTCTGAGGAGAGATTTGATGGTGAAAGGGATAAAGAAATAGTTGAGGGGGAGCAAGAAGCAAGAACTGAAATAGAACAAGCAGCAGCAGAAACTGTTAATACTGCTCAAGCAGCAGAAACAGTTAATGTTGCTGAGATAAAAGAAACAGCAGGGCTTTCTATGGAAGAACTGGAGATTGCAGAAACACTAGTTAAAGCCAAAAATGACGCTCCTAAGGATACTCAAGAGGCTAAGGGAGTAGTCATCAATGAAGGAGGATTTCAACAGAAGGAAACAGAAAAGGCAAAGGAGTCAAAATGAAAAGGAAAGGAGAAGATGGTTGAAGTTGAACTGCCTGCAAAGAAGAAGTCCCAAATTGAAATGGATGAGGCAATAGCAAAGCAGCTTCAAGACCAAATGGAAAAAGAAGAACAGTTGCAAACAGAAACAGATAGAGAACTTGCAAAGATAATGGCCAGAAAGCTAAATGCAGAATATCAAAAGAGTTTAAAAGAAGCAGCTGAGGCCAAGAAGTTACCTGTCAAAAGAATGTCAATTCAAAAGCAGAAAAGACAACCTTCTAAGACCTTTTTGGCCAATCAGGAAAGAAGAAGAATGATTAACTTTCTGAGAGGTGCAATTGGTGTCAAAGGGGAAATGCTTACCAATATGGCATACTGTCAAGTTGAGGATCTGTACAAGAAAGAAATGGCTAAGCTTCAAGGGGACTCCTCACAAAGGGAAGAGGCTGAAAGAAGAATGAAGGAGAGACATGATCTAAACATTCAGCAACCATTTCATGAGGAAGTTACACCTACAAAAGAAAAGAAGGAAGAGCCTGAGTTTGTAAGTGTAGAGGCAAAATCTGCAAAGAAAGTGAAGACAATTGCTTCAAAAAGGCAGTTGAAAAGGCCAAGGGTGGAAGAAACTGAAAAGGAAGCAGAACCTTCAGTCACACCTCCAACAGAACCTGTGCAGAGCCCAGAACAGTCCAAAGAGCAATCAGATGAGCATATGGGGCTGTACATGACTATAGTAAAACCTGTACAGGCTGTTCCAATCTCTATGCAAGCTCCAGAAAACATTTTCTGGGACATTCTAAGAGATAATGGAAAGAATTTCTTCAGAATCAAGAGAGCCGATGGTTCAGTTGAAGCATATTCAACATGGGGGAGAGTTATCAGAGGTTGTTCAAGAACTGATATAGAAGAATTGTACAAAGTGGGGATGAAACTCTATGAGCCTGTGTTGAAAGGTACTGAAGAGAATCTTCTCAAGATAGCAATGGAATACTTGTGCATGATGTTTGATCCAGAAAGAGTGGCTTATAGGATTAAAGATCATAATCATGAGTTTATATTCAAGAAGATTGATAAATGGATACTATTTGAAAACTGTGGAGTATACATGATTACTATTGACAACTGTTATCATGAAATCTACCTGGTGGACAAAATCTATGAGCATAGCAAGGAGAAGCTAGAAGGGATGCTTAAAGCTACACTGGTATGCACAAAGGATTCAGAGATGGCTAAAATTGTGGTGAGAAGAACTGTAAATCAAAGTCTGGGGCTAGATCCAAATTTGGGAAACTGAACCTGAGGTGTTGAAAGCATCTTGAAGATCAGATCTGAAGAACTTGACTTCTCTTTCTAAAAGTCAAGTTAGGGGGAGATTGTTGGGAACTAAAGAATTTACCAAGTATGGTTAATACTGCTGAGTATTACTACTGCTAGTAGAATTAATACTGCTAGTCAAAGTTAGTACTGCTTGAACAAAGTTAGTACTGCTTACCTAGTTAGTACTGCTAGAGGTTAGTGCTGCTTAGTAGTTAATACTGCCAAGCTGATTAGTGTTGCTTATAAGATGAAGATTCGAATTAGAAGAATGACATCTGGATATTCTGAAGATATTGATGGAAGATATACTGAAGATATTCTATTTATTGTAATTATCTTTTTGTTCAGTATATGTATAGAGTTAACAGAACAGTTTTGATATAGATTTAATTTTAAGTTTTTGTTTAAGAGAGAATCAACCTTAAGGCATAGTTCCTAATTCTAGAGAAGTAGAATTCGTATTGGTGAGCCTGTTCATCAATATTGAGGTTGTGTGTTTAATCTTGTAACTTTAATCATTCAATACAAGTTTACAAGTTGTTAACCATATACTGTTTGATTACTGTTACATTGAATATCAAAGGGTTATTCCGCAACTTCTTTGATATTGTTTCTGAGATTTTATTCTTGTTAAGAAATTCGATCCTGACACATTTCTGTATAGACTCCTTCCTGTCTACTTTCTCTTATTGTATTGTGCATGGTGCTGCTAACCTTGTGTGTTTAAGTGTTTCAGATTGCTTAAATTGAATACTTGGTACTTCTGGTTAAGTTAATGCTGCTCTCTATATTACTCATGTTGACAATTCAAATATGGTTAAGTATGGTTACTACTTCTAGGTAGTTTATACTGCCAGTGCAAAGTTACTATTGCTTACCTTGTTTCTACTGCTAATCAGTGTTACTACTGTTGGCATGTGTTAATACTGCTAGTCTGAGTTAATACTGCTAGTCTGTGTTAGTACTGCCAGTATGTGTTACTACTTGTTAAATCTTATTGAGGGGGGGCTCATAAGATTTCTGCATTTACCTTTTATGTCAAATTTTTGTAATGCAAGATTTTAGGGGGAGCTCTTCAAGTCAAAGGAGTTTGGATATGACTTCTGATTATTTCTGATCAGAACTCGTACTTTAACAGTTTTACTGCTTTTTGCCTTTTCAATTTAAGTGAATAAATTTTACTTAGACTTGACATAAGACTTTTGCAGAATTTTTGAGAGATGCTTACAAGATCATATGTTTATGACTTTAAGCTTAGCTTCATGAGATGGAAGATCGTACGTTAAGGTATAATTCTATATCTTCATCTCATATATGTTTGAAAGAGGACAACTTTCAATCATTAGAAAACATTGTTTTTAATGTTCAAACCACTTCCCGATTTTTTCAACAGATTTTATATTATGGAAGTGTGATTTTAAATGTTTTCAAAATCATTTTTGTGCTTTAACTGAAATAGTTAAACCAATCTGAGCATCACGTGCATCATAAGAAAACAAGGAATCATTGTGCTAGGACTTAACACAACTTCTATGGAATCACGTTAACTAGTGATTTCTACCCAAGAAGTTAATCCTTAGTGATTGAGTGTGCAAAGAGAAAAAGAAATGAGTGTGATTAGAGAAAGCTTAATGTTTAAAAGAAAGAGCGTGTGAGAACAGAGTTAAAAGAATATCACAACTCTGCACCAACTTTTTCTGAGTCGGGTAGCCACATTACTAGTGTTTCACAATTCTTTGGTGAACATTATTGAAACAAGCAGCTAACCCATGCCAACTCTTGATCAAACCTCACCAACTACTCATTTTCTTCTTAACAAGAAAGTGTTTCACATTTTCAAAGGGGAAGCAGCACATTTGCTATCTGATTTTCATTGGGAAAATCTGGATATTGAAAAGAAGGAAGTTTGCCCCACCTTCGCACTTCAATCATGCACATTGAGTTTGTGTTTAACTTACTGTTGTCTCAGTGTTTTACACAATTTTGAGCCAAATAAGCAATCATCAAGTGCTTAATTCTTTCTATCACAAGCACGAACACACAAGGAATTTTTTTCTTTGTCATAACGTTTATAGAAATAACCTTTGTGGTGTTTCGATGATTAAATGGAAGCCCTAGGGGAGTCAACATCAAACAGCTCATTTCCAATGTGTATTCGTTAGACAAAGTGACTTAGTGTTACTGACAGGCATGTTAACTGATTCATTAGTTGATTCAGGTGTTACACGACTACTTTGTCTAGATTTGCAAAGATCTGGATGAATATCTTATGAATTGACGAATCAGAGGCTCTAACTGAAAGACATTTCTTACTCAAAGTTTTGATGAAGTCGTTGCACTTTTCATCAAAAAGGGGGAGAATCTAAAGCTTGAAGAAATGTTCAGTCCATTACATTACAAGACATTGGAGAAGAGAATGACTACACAAGAACTGCGAGATCAAAATATTTTGAAGACATGCTGATTTCAGAGCTAGAGAAAGAGATTGCATCTTCTGAGCTGAAAAAGAAGACTGAATTGCTAAAATCTTTTTAGTAATGATCTTGATCCAAAGGGGGAGATTGTTAGATCACATATCTATTGGATTCAAGATCATCCAAACTGAAGATCGCAATATGAAGCTAAAGCTGGAAAGTCGACTCTCGATATTAAAGTCTATGTCGTTTGTAATAAATGTCAAAGTAATTAATGTTTATTATATTTTATGTTTAATCTAAATATCTTATAAATAGATATTTAGATATTACATATTAGTTAGTTAGTTAGTTATTTAGTTAGGTTAGTTTAGTTTTAGATATTAGTTTTATTAATTTAATATTGCAACTTGTTGTTGCAAGTTGTTAGGTAGTGTGTTAGACACACTAGATCTGTCATCAGATCTCAACATCTCTCTCTAGATCAGAATATATCAAGAACACAAAAACACACACTTAAAAGGTGTAATACAGGGAGAACACATCCAAGCTTAAATCTGATCAACCTTGTAACCTTTGTTATATATCAATACAGGTTGGTAATCATATTGTTGTTGTTTCTATAAAACTTGATAGAGTATAGTTGGACCCACACTACTGCTAATATGAGTTAATACTGCGAGTTGGTTAATACTGCTAGGGTACTTAGTATTGCTTCTAACTGAAACCCTCCACCTATAAATACCCCTTTGTGACCGCCAAAATACAAACGGCTCTTTGAACTTCCATTGCTTCTCTTTCTCTCTCTCTCTCTCTCTCTCTCTCTCGATCGATTTCTTGCTCACCAGTGTAACCCACTAGTTGCGATTCGAACCCTAGAATCAATCAGAAGATGGCAGGATTAGAATTCTTTGATGAACACAATGAGATTGCTATGCTGCAAAAACCCAAACAGGCTAAAGGCTTTCAACAGATTGTGGATTTCCTACAATCCTCAGACATCGCACACGCATTAACTATTAATCCCACAATCTATGTGGAACATCAAAGACAGTTCTGGGCAAATGCTTCAATTCAGCCTGTGGAAGGAGGGCAGGTCATCCAATCAAGGGTTTGTGATAAACCCATTACCATATCAGAGGACAACATACGTGCACATCTACGCTTAGATGATGCCTTAGGTATTACCTCTCTTCCTAAGGAAGATCTCTTTTAAGCTCTTATTTGTATGGGGTATGAAGGTCCCACTGATGTATTTAAGTTTTTCAAGAATAGATTTTCATCACAGTGGAAATTCTTTGTTCATACCCAACAACACTGCATTTCACGAAAAACAACTGGATGGAGTGAGTTTAGCAGTACCTTAGCTTATGATCTAGTCTGTTTAGCTACCTCTAGAAAGTTTAATTTTGCTCAAATGATTTTCAATGATTTAATGTCAAACCTGGATACCAAATCCAAAAGTTTTTATATGTATCCAAGGTTTGTACAAGAAGTACTAAATCAAGAATTGACGGATTTACCTCATTTCAATGAGGTATATGTACCAAAACCCCTAAAGAGGAAGGTGTTCTCAAATACGAAGAGGCCCAGTAAGGACTTCTCAGGTATAGACACTCCATTGTTCTCTACAATGATGGGTGTGCCTCCTTCCCATGGTGAGGCATCAAGGTCACAGCCCACATCTGACCACAGGGAAACCACAGGGGTGTCTCCCAACCCCAAGAAGGTGCTCACTAAGGAGCAGGTTGAGCATGTGTGCAGTGAGGCTCACACTACTGACTTTGCACAAAGTGCAGGGCAGGACAGTGTGAACATCCCTGAGACCTTCCCCATGACAACTTTGGGTGAGCAATCATCCAAAGGTCCCAGGTGCCAAGAAACCAAGGGGGTAGAGGGTGCTTCTGCTAGGCAGAAGACACCTACCAAAACTTCCAAGGATCCTTCCAGGGTGGTCAACACACCTAAAGGAGGTGAGGATAGATATAACTATGAGGAATTGATGGAAACTATTGCAAATGTGAATATGGATGTACTCAAACAAGGGGCAGAAATAGAGGACATGAAACTGGTAATTCTTTCACAACAAGTGCAAATAACCAAATTAAAGAAGATGGTTCTGAGGTTGGTATAGAAAAAGAAAAGAACACAGTTTGTATTGAAGAAAAGGGTCTTTCCTCATGATGCTTCCAAAAAGGGGGAGAGTCAAGCTGAAGTTGATAAACAAAGCCCTGTTAGGATGAGAGTTCAGTTTGAGGGGGAGACTGGTGCTGATAAAGAAGAGAATGTTGGTGCAGAAGCAGAAACTTTTGAGAATGTAGCAGATATTGCAAAAGCAGCAGTAACTGAAGCTGCAGCAGTAACAAATGAACCTGAAGCAGAAACAGAATTGTCCAGAGAGGAAATTGAAATTGCATAAACCCTTGTTAAAGCTAAGAATGACACTCCCAAAGCCACTCAAAAGGCTAAGGGAGTAATGATCAAAGAAGGAGGATTAGAGAAGAAAAGAAAAGAGATCAGTGTAGAGGATGCAAAGAAGAAAGGCAAAGAGAAGGTGGTTGAATCTGCAAAAGCATCGAAGAAACAAAGTCAAATAGCTCTAGATGAAGAATTGGCAAGGAAGATGCAAGCAGAACTGGAAAAGGAGGAAGAGACTCAATCTACAAAAGACAGAGAGATTGCTCTGGAGATGGCTGCTAAACTTAATGAAGAATATCAAAAGAGTCTGAAGTCTACAGCTGCTGCTAAGAAAGTCACAAAGAAGGATTCAAGGAAAAGGCTACCACTGAAGACTAGAGAAAGACAACCTTCCAAGACATACTTAGCCAACCAAGAAAGAAGGAAGATGATAAACTTCCTGAAATGAGCTATTGGAGTTCCTGAGGGAATGTTTATAGGTATGTCTTTTGGAAAGCTTGAAGAACTTTACCAGAAGGAGATGGCCAACCTGAAAGGGGACTTCATTCAAAGGGTAGAGGTTGAAAGGAAGATGAAAGAGAGGCATGACCTCAACATACAACAGCCCTTCCCTGACAGTGCAGAAGGCACTCTAAGCAAAGACAAGAAAGAAGTGAAGCAAGAAGAGACATTAGCCCAAAAGATTGGTGACATTAAAAGAAAGAAGTCAATTGCTACCAAGCCAAAGGCAAAAAGGGCAAGAATTGAAGAAGAGGAGAAGGAAATTGAAAGAGCAGAAGCAGAACCTACTGTTGAACCTTCAGCAGAGTCAGAGCAGAATACAGAGCAGTCCAATCAACAATCCAATGAGCAATTCCATTTGTACATGACTTTGACAAATGAAGACCCAGTACAAGCTGATCCTAACTCTATGAAAGCACCTGATATTATCTTTTGGGATATTCTGAAAGGCCAAGGCAAAGAATACTTCAGGATCAAGAGATTGGGAGATCACTATGAAGTGTATGCTACATGGGGTAAAATTATCAGTAGCTGCTCCAGGTCTGATTTGGGAGAAATGCATACAGTTGGGATGAGCTTCTATGGTAAAGTGTTGGAAGAAGTTGGGATTAGTCTAACCAAGATAGTCATGGAATACTTATGTATGATGTTTGAGCCAGAAAGAGTAAAGTACAGGATTAAAGATATACATCATAAATATGGTTTTAAAAAGATTGATCATTGGATATTGTATGAAGGATGTGGAGTCTATGTCCTAACCATTGATAAAATCTACAATGAGTATTACTTGGTGGACAAGGTGTATGATCATAGTAAGGCTAAACTGCAAGCAATGTTGAAAGCAAAGTTGGTATGTCCAAAGAATTCAGAAATGGAAAGGATAGTAGTAAAGAGAACCATCAATCAAAGTTTAGGTCTGAATCCTGATTTGGGAATCTAAGATGATGTTTTGAAAGCATCATGAAGACCAAGGGCTGAAGAACTTAACTTCTCATCCTGAAAAGTTAAGATAGGGGGAGATTGTTGGGTCTGAATGTACTAAGTATGGTTTATGCTGCTCAGTCTTCATGATTCATGCTGCTAAGTGATTACTACTGCCAGTAGAATTAATACTGCTTGAAAAGTTAGTCCTGCTAATTGAATAGTTAGTACTGCTTGGAGAGTTAGTACTGCTAGTAGTTAGTACTGCTGAAAATTACTACTGCTAATGAGTTAATGTTGCTTCTGAAGATAAAGATGGAATGATTGTTTGGAATGAAAGAATAGGAGTTGGAGATAATTCTAAAGATAATTTTGGACTGGATTTTGAAGAATAATATTTTCTTTGTAATTTTCTTGTAATCAGTTTTTGTATATATTGTCTAGATAATTGTAGATTATAGAAAGAGTTGTTTTTAGAGAATTAACCTCAAGACTAGTATTGATCCTTTGTATAGAGAAGTATAGAACGTCTGTTGAGTCTTGTTCAACAGATTGAGGTTGTGGTTGTAATCATTAAGTTTTATGCAATATAAACTTAAGATTTGAGTTCATATTCTGTGTTTTTGATTATTTGTTAAACTGTTATTCCGCGACTTCTTTAACATTGTTTCTGAGTTTGTATTAAATTCTTGTTTAGAATTTTCGATCTTGACAAGTGGTATCAGAGCTAGAAAATTCAGAAACCTATAATCATGGACAGTTCAAGCGAAAGCGTTTTGGTATCAAAGGTTCCCATGCTCAAACCCAATGAGTTTGACATGTGGAAGATCAGAATCAAGCAATATATTCTTCTCACAGACTTCTCAATGTAGGATATCATTGAGAATGGTCCCTCTGATGGAGGAAAGATGGATGCAGATGGCAAGAGACCTCCACCAAAGACTGATGGAGAGAGGAAGATGAGGCAGACAGAGATGAAAGCCTTGAGCACTCTGCTTTTAGCTATTCCTAATGAGTATCAACATCAATTATGCAACTGTTCTGATGCACAAATTCTATGGAATGCACTGGAGAAAAGATTTTCTGGTACCAAAAGTACCAAGAGAAATCAGAAGGCCATCCTGAAGCAGCAATATGAAAACCTCTTGTCTACAAAGAATGAGTCCATGACTCAAACTTTCGATAGATTTAATAAGTTAATTGGTGAATTGGCTACTGTTGGTGTTCAGATAGATCAAGATGATGTAAACAGAAAATTTTTAAGATCTCTTGGTGATAAATGGACTATGTTCACTGTCTCCTTCAGACAGAATGACCAACTGGAGGACAAGGAACTGGATGACCTCCATAATGACCTTAGGGTGTTTGAAGCAGAGGTAGAAGCAAAGAAGAGGCCCTCTGGATACTCATACAATGCTGCTCTTTTATCATCCTCTACTGATTCTGCTGCTAATACAGAATCAGTTAGTGCTGCCTATGGATCAAAGCAAGATGGATATAATGACTCGGTCTTAGAAGCTTTTCTATCCAGTCATGCTAATTCCACTCTAATTAATGATGATTTAGAACAGATAAATGTTGATTATCTGGAAGAGATGGATATCAAGTGACAGATGGCTATGCTCACAATGAGAGTAAAAAGATTCATCAAAAGGACTGGAAGGAACAACTTTGCTCAGAAAAGATAAGATGGGGTTGGATTTGATAAATCCAAGGTTGAATGTTACAAGTGTCACAAGCTTGGGCACTTTGCAAGAGAATGCAAAAGTTGAATGCCTAAATATCATACTAGCAACCATCAACCATCATAGTCCACTAGCTTCAATAACGGGAACTCTTCTCAAGCTCTTGTTTCCCAAAAAGGAATGAGATTTGATTGGAGTGACCAAGCAGAAGAAGCAGTCCAGAACCAAGCTTAATGGCTAAAGTTTCAGAGTCAGCAAGCACTGAAATTCCCACAGAGGTAACATCTAACCTTGGTGCTTGTTGTTTAAACTTTCTAGAGGTAGCTAAACAGACTAGAGCATAAGCTAAGGTACTGCTAAACTCACTCCATCCAGTTGTTTTTCGTGAAATGCAGTGTTGTAGGGTGTGAAGATCCCACTGATGTATTTAAGTTTTTCAAGAATAGATTTTCATCACAGTGGCGATTCTTTGTTCATACCCTACAACACTGCATTTCACGAAAAACAACTGGATGGAGTGAGTTTAGCAGTACCTTAGCTTGTGCTCTAGTTTGTTTAGCTACCTCTAGAAAGTTTAATTTTGCTCAAATGATTTTCAATGATTTAATGTCAAACCTGGATACCAAATCCAAAAGCTTTTATATGTATCCAAGGTTTGTACAAGAAGTACTAAAGCAAGAATTGACGGATTTACCTCATTTCAATGAGGTATATGAACCAAAACACCCAAAGGGGAAGGTGTTCTCAAATATGAAGAGGCCCAGTAAGGACTTCTCAGGTATAGACACTCCATTGTTCTCTACAATGATGGGTGTGTCTCCTTCCCATGGTGAGGCATCAAGGTCACAGCCCACATCTGACCACCCAACTGATGACCTACCCATACCACTCATTTCTACTAATCCTCCTCAGATTCCTATTGTAAAGACCACATCCCACATCACCAAAACTTATATAAGGAAAAAAGGTATAGAAGGTTCCTTCCCTTCTTGTACCTTCACCCCCAAAGCCTTCAAGCCCTCCATTAGAGAATATCGATAGGGAAACCACAGGGGTGTCTCACAACCCCAAGAAGGTGCTCACTAAGGAGCAGGTTGAGCATGTGGGCAGTGAGGCTCACACTACTGACTTTGCACAAAGTGCAGGGCAGGACAGTGTGAACATCCCTAAGACCTTCCCCACGGCAACTTTGGGTGAGCAATCATCCAAAGGTCCCAGGTGCCAAGAAACCAAGGGGGTAGAGGGTGCTTCTGCTAGGCAGAAGACTCTACCAAAACTTCCAAGGATCCTTCCAGGGTGGTCAACACACCTAAAGGAGGTGAGGATAGATATAACTATGTGGAATTGATGGAAACTATTGCAAATGTCAATATGGATGTACTCAAACAAGGGGCAGAAATAGAGGAGATGAAACTGGTAATTCTTTCACAACAAGTGCAAATAACCAAATTAAAGAAGATGGTTCTAAGGTTGGTACAGAAAAAGAAAAGAACACAGTTTGTATTGAAGAAAAGGAGCTTTCCTCATGATGCTTCCAAAAAGGAGGAGATTCAAGCTGAAGTTCAAACATTGTAATTCCGCAAAAAGGGACAATGTTTATCATCCTGAAAACAATCTCCCCCTAACTTAACTTTTCAGGATGAGAAGTTAAGTTCTTCAGCCCTTGGTCTTTTTCCAAAAAGGGGGAGAGTCAATTTCTAAAAAGTTTGTAGTTTGCTTTTCAGGAAGTGTCATTCCGCGACTTCTTTAACATTGTTTCTGAGTTTGTATTAAATTCTTGTTTAGAATTTTTTGATCTTGACAAGTGGTATCAGAGCTAGAAAATTCAGAAACCTATAATCATGGACAGTTCAAGCGAAAGCGTTTTGGTATCAAAGATTCTCATGCTCAAACCCAATGAGTTTGACATGTGGAAGATCAGAATCAAGCAATATATTCTTCTCACAGACTTCTCAATGTGGGATATCATTGAGAATGGACCCTCTGATGGAGGAAAGATGGATGTAGATGGCAAGAGACCTCCACAGATAACCAAATTAAAGAATTTGGTTATTAACCTCCACAGAAGGCACTCTATGGGCTACATCAAGCACCAAGGGCATGGTATGACACCTTGTCTACCTATCTCTTGGAAAATGGTTTTCAAAGAGGAATCATAGACAAGACTCTGTTCATTCAAAGGAAGAAGAAGGACATCCTAATAGTACAAATCTATGTGGATGATATTATCTTTGGATCCACAAAAGATCAAATGTGCAGAAATTTTGAAGATTTGATGCACAAGAGATTCAAGATGAGTTCTATGGGTGAACTTACCTTCTTCCTTGGGCTACAAGTTAAGCAGAAGAAAGATGGGATATTTATAAGCCAATCCAAGTATGTGCAGGACATTCTTACTAAGTTTGGATTCTCAGATTCAAAGCCCGCAAGCACACCCATGGAGACACACAAACAGATCACTGCAGATGTTGAGGGGGAGGATGTGGATGTTCATCACTATAGATCCATGATTGGCTCCCTCATGTATCTCACTGCTTCAAGACCAGATATCATGTTTCCTGTTTGTGTGTGTGCAAGATTTCAAGTAATGCCTAAGTAGTCACACTTTCAAGCAGTCAAGAGGATATTCAGATATCTCAAAGGCCAACCTAGATTAGGTCTTTGGTATCCTCATGACTCACCATTTGACCTACTTGCTTATTCAAACAGTGACTTGGGTGGTGCAAATTTGGATAGAAAGTCCACTTCAGGGGGATATCAGTTTTTGGGTGCAAGACTAGTGTCATGGCAGTGCAAGAAACAAACCACAGTGTCCACCTCTACAACAGAAGCAGAGTATATAGCTGCTGCAAGCTGCTGTTCTCAAGTTCTCTGGATTCGGAATCAAATGTTGGACTATGGTATGTCTTTTCTTCACACTTCAATCTTCATAGACAATAACAGTGCTATTAGCATTGTTAATAACCCAGTCAAGTACTCCAAAACAAAGCATATTGAAATCAGGTACCACTTTATCAGAGACTGTAATGAAAAGAAGCTCATTCAGGTTGTGAAAGTCCATACAAGTAACCAATTTGCTGATCTATTCACCAAAGCTTTTGATGTAGGTAGATTCACATTCTTGGTCACAGGTGTGGGCATGATAAACACTGAATAAGCCTCCTTTGATCTGCTTTATGTACCATTTCTGTATAGACTCCTTCCTGTCTACTTTCTCTTATTGTATTGTGCATGGTGCTGCTAACCTTGTGTGTTTAAGTGTTTCAGATTGCTTAAATTGAATACTTGGTACTTTTGGTTAAGTTAATGTTGCTCTCTATATTACTCATGTTGACAATTCAAATATGGTTAAGTATGGTTACTACTGCTAGGTAGTTTATACTGCCAGTGCAAAGTTACTACTGCTTACCTTGTTTCTACTGCTAATCAGTGTTACTACTACATGCATGTGTTAATACTGCTAGTCTGAGTTAATATTGCTAGTCTGTGTTACTACTGCTAATATGTGTTAATACTGCGAGTTGGTTAATACTGCTAGGGTACTTAGTACTGCTTCTAACTGAAACCCTCCACCTATAAATACCCATTTGTGACCGCCAAAATACAAACGGCTCTTTAAACTTCCATTGCTTCTCTTTCTCTCTCTCTCTCTCTCTCTCTATCTCTCTATCTCTCGATTTCTTGCTCACCAGTGTAACCCACTAGTTGCGATTCGAACCCTAGAATCAATCAAAAGATGGAAGGATTAGAATTCTTTGATGAACACAATGAGATTGCTATGCTGCAAAAACCCAAACAGGCTGAAGCCTTTCAACAGATTGTAGATTTCCTACAATCCTCACACATCGCACACGCATTAACTGTTAATCCCACAATCTATGTGGAACATCAAAGACAGTTCTGGGCAAATGCTTCAATTCAGCCTGTGGAAGGAGGGCAGGTCATCCAATCAAGCGTTTGTGATAAACCCATAACCATATCAGAGGACAACATACGTGCACATCTACGCTTAGATGATGCCTCAGGTATAACCTCTCTTCCTAAGGAAGATCTCTTTCAAGCTATTATTCGTATAGGGTATGAAGGTCCCACTGGTGTATTTAAGTTTTTCAAGAATAGATTTTCATCACAGTGGCGATTCTTTGTTCATACCCTACAACACTGCATTTCACGAAAAACAACTGGATGGAGTGAGTTTAGCAGTACCTTAGCTTATGCTCTAGTCTGTTTAGCTACCTCTATAAAGTTTAATTTTGCTAAAATGATTTTCAATGATTTAATGTCAAGCCTGGATACCAAATTCAAAAGCTTTTATATGTATCCAAGGTTTGTACAAGAAGTACTAAATCAAGAATTGACGGATTTACCTCATTTCAATGAGGTATATGTACCAAAACCCCCAAAGAGGAAGGTGTTCTCAAATATGAAGAGGCCAAGTAAGGACTTCTCAGGTATAGACACTCCATTGTTCTCTACAATGATGGGTGTGTCTCCTTCCCATGGTGAGACATCAAGGTCACAGCCCACATCTGACCACCCAACTGATGACCTACCCACACCACTCATTTCTAGTAATCCTCCTCAGATTCCTATTGTAAAGCCCACATCCTCCATCACCAAAACTTATATATGGAAAAAGGTACAGAAGGTTCCTTCCCTTCTTGTACCTTCACCCCCAAAGCCTTGAAGCCCTCTAATGGAGCTTTCTCCATTAGATAATATCGATAGGGAAACCGCAGGGGTGTCTCCCAACCCCAAGAAGGTGCTCAGTAAGGAGCAGGTTGAGCATGTGGGCAGTCAGGCTCACACTACTGACTTTGCACAAAGTGCAGGGCAGGACAGTGTGAACATCCCTAAGACCTTCCCCACGGCAACTTTGGGTGAGCAATCATCCAAAGGTCCCAGGTGCCAAGAAACCAAGGGGGTAGAGGGTGCTTCTGCTAGGCAGAAGACTCCTACGAAAACTTCCAAGGATCCTTCCAGGGTGGTCAACACACCTAAAGGAGGTGAGGATAGATATAACTATGAGGAATTGATGGAAACTATTGCAAATGTGAATATGGATGTACTCAAACAAGGGACAGAAATAGAGGACATGAAACTGGTAATTCTTTCACAACAAGTGCAAATAACCAAATTAAAGAAGATGGTTCTGAGGTTGGTACAGAAAAAGAAAAGAACACAGTTTGTATTGAAGAAAAGGGTCTTTCCTCATGATGCTTCCAAAAAGGGGGAGAGTCAAGTTGAAGTTGATAAACAAAGCCCTGTTAGGATGAGAGTTCAGTTTGAGGGGGAGACTGGTGCTGATAAAGAAGAGAATGTTGGTGCAGAAGCAGAAACTTTTGAGAATGTAGCAAATATTGCAAAAGCAGCAGTAACTGAAGCTGCAGCAGTAACAAATGAACCTGAAGCAGAAACAGAATTGTCCAGAGAGGAAATTGAAATTGCATAAACCCTTGTTAAAGCTAAGAATGAAACTCCCAAAGCCACTCAAAAGGATAAGGGAGTAATGATCAAAGAAGGAGGATTAGAGAAGAAAAGAAAAGAGATCAGTGTAGAGGATGCAAAGAAGAAAGGCAAAGAGAAGGTGGTTGAATCTGCAAAAGCGTCAAAGAAACAAAGCCAAATAGCTCTAGATGAAGAATTGGCAAGGAAGATACAAGCAGAACTGGAAAAGGAGGAAGAGACTCAATCTACAAAAGACAGAGAGATTGCTCTGGAGATGGCTGTAAACTTAATGAAGAATATCAAAAGAGTCTGAAGTCTACAGCTGCTGCTAAGAAAGTCATAAAGAAGGCTTCAAGGCAAAGGCTACCACTGAAGACTAGACAAAGACAACCTTCCAAGACATACTTAGCCAACCAAGAAAGAAGGAAGATGATAAACTTCCTGAAAGGAGCTATTGGAGTTCCTGAGGGAATGTTTACAGGTATGTCTTTTGGAAATCTTGAAGAACTTTACCAGAAGGAGATGGCCAACCTGAAAGGGGACTTCATTCAAAGTATAGAGGTTGAAAGGAAGATGAAAGAGAGGCATGACCTCAACATACAACAGCCCTTCCCTGACAGTGAAGAAGGCATTCCTAGCAAAGACAAGAAAGAAGTGAAGCAAGAAGAGACATTAGCCCAAAAGATTGGTGACATTAAAAGAGAGAAGTCAATTGCTACCAAGCCAAAGGCAAAAAGGGCAAGAATTAAAGAAGAGGAGAAGGAAATTGAAAGAGCAGAAGTAGAAGCAGAACCTACTGTTGAACCTTCAGCAGAGTTAGAGCAGAATAAAGAGTAGTCCAATCAACAATCCAATGAGCAATTCCATTTGTACATGACTTTGACAAATGAAGACCCAGTACAAGCTGATCCTATCTCTATGAAAGCACCAGAAATTATCTTTTGGGATATTTTGAAAGACCAAGGCAAAGAATACTTCAGGATCAAGAGATTGGGAGATCACTATGAAGTGTATGCTACATGGGGTAAAATTATCAGAAGCTGCTCCAGGTCTGATTTGGAAGAAATGCATACAGTTGGGATGAGCTTCTATGGTAAAGTGTTGGAAGAAGTTGGGATTAGTCTAACCAAGATAGCAATGGAATACTTATGTATGATGTTTGAGCCAGAAAGAGTAAAGTACATGATTAAAGATCTACATCATGAATATAGTTTTAAAAAGATTGATCATTGGATGTTGTATGAAGGATGTGGAGTCTATGTCCTAACCATTGATAAAAGCTACAATGAGTATTACTTGGTGGACAAGGTGTATGATCATAGTAAGGCTAAACTGAAAGCAATGTTGAAAGCAAAGTTGGTATGTCCAAAGAATTCAGAAATGGCAAGGATAGTAGTAAAGAGAACCATCAATCAAAGTTTAGGTCTGAATCCTGATTTGGGAATCTAAGTTGATGTTTTGAAAGCATCATGAAGACCAAGGGTTGAAGAACTTAACTTCTCATCCTGAAAAGTTAAGTTACAGGGAGATTGTTGGGTCTGAATGTACTAAGTATGGTTTATGCTGCTCAGTCTTCATGATTCATGCTGCTAAGTGATTACTACTGCTAGTAGAATTAATACTGCATGAAAAGTTAGTCTTGCTAATTGAATAGTTAGTACTGCTTGGAGAGTTAGTGTTGGATCAAATAATTGTATTCAAGATTAAAGTTAAAGTTAAGGGTTTAAACTGCAATTGTCCTAAAGTTAATTAGAGGGTTTATTATGTAATAAGTTAATAGTTATTAAGCTATTGGGCCCAAGCCCATTAGAAAGCCCATTAAGATTAAAGCCCATATGGCTTAGGTATTTAAAGTTTTGTTTAATTAGTTTTAGGTGAGAACTCTGATAATATTCTAAATAGTCAAGTGAAGTTTTCTCTGTATTCAAAGGGTATCAAGAACACTCAAGGGTTTCATTGTTTATTCAAGGGATTGGTACGTTATTATTAATCTTTATATCTCTTGATTATTATTGTGTTGCTTGATTACTTGATTGATTATTTACCAACTAGAATAAATCTGTCAGGATCAAATTCTTAACAAGAATTTATTCTCAGAAACAATATCAAAGAAGTTTGCGGAATAACACTTTGATATTTTATGAAACAATAAATTAACACAGAAAATATGAAAAATAAATTGTAAACTTGTATTGAATGCTTGAAGCTACAAGATTACACACTCAACCTCAATATTGATGAACAGGCTCACCAATACGAATTCTACTTCTCTAGAATTAGGATCTATGCCTTGAGGTTGATTTTTCTCTCTAGAATGATTATGCAAAAGTTGTTTTTCTATCTATTCTATACATATACTGATCAAAAGATAATTACAAAGAATAAACAAATCTTCAGTATATCTTCCATGTATATCTTTAGTATATCTTCAGTATATCCAGCTGTCATTCTTTCCATCTGAATCTCTTAAGCAGCATTAAATATGCTCAGCAGTATTAACTTCTTCTAGCAGCATTAACTACTAAGCAGTACTAACTACTAGCAGTACTAACTAGCTAAGCAGTACTAACTTTGTTCAAGCAGTACTAACTTTGACTAGCAGTAGAAATTCTACTAGCAGTAGTAATACTCAGCAGTATTATCCTTCAAATTACTCTGGCAGTACTAACTTTGAACTAGCAGTAGTAATCAGCAGTAGTAATTCTGTACTAGCAGCATTAACCATACTTGGTAGAATCTTCAGTTCCCAACAATCTCCCCCTAACTTGACTTTTAGGCAGAGAAGTCAATTTCTTCAAGTACTCTTCCAGATGCTCTCCAAGATGCTTTCAACACCTCTGGTTCAATTTCCCAAATTTGGGTCTAGGCCCAAGCTTTGATTCACAGTTCTTCTCACCACAATCTTGGCCATCTCTGAATCCTTTGTACAGACCAGTGTAGCTTTAAGCATCCCTTCCAACTTCTCCTTGCTATGCTCATATATTTTGTCCACCAGGTAGTATTCATGATAACAGTTATCAATAGTAATCATGTATACTCCGCAGTTTTCAAATAGTATCCATTTGTCAATCTTCTTGAATATGAACTCATGCTTATGATCTTTAATCCTATGATGTACTCTTTCTGGATCAAACATCATGCACAAGTATTCTAATGTCACTTTGAGAAGATTCTCTTCAGTACCTTTCAACACAGGTTCATAAAGTTTCATCCCCACTTTGTATAATTCTTCCATATCAGCTCTGGAGCAACTTCTAATAACTCTCCCCCATGTTGAATAAGCTTCAAATGAACCATCAGCTCTCTTGATTCTGAAGAAGTTCTTTCCATTGTCTCTTAGAATATCCCAGAAGATGATCTCTGGAGCTTGCATAGAAATTGGATCAGCCTTCAAAGGTTCCACTATGGTCATGTACGTATCCATATTCTCATCTGTTGGCTCACTAGTCTGTTCTGGAAGTTGAACTGATTCTGCTATAGGTACCTCTGAATGCTCTATTGTAGTACCAGCTGTTTCTTCTACTCTGGGCCTTTTAGACTGCCTTTTGGAAGCAATTGTCTTCACCCTTTTTCCAGCTTTGGCTTCAACACAAACACTCCCAGGTTCTTCCTTTTTCTCTTCTGCTTCTTCTTTGGAGGGTGTAGTTTCCTCAGGGAATGGTTGTTGGATGTTGAGATCATGTCTCTCTTTCATCCTTCTCTCAGCCTCCTCCCTTTGTGCTGAGTCCCCTTGGAGTTTGGCCATTTCCATGTTATATAATTCTTCAACCTGAGAGTATGCCATATGGGTAAACATCTCCCCTTTAACACCAATTGCACCTTTCAGGAAGTTAATCATTTTTCTTCTTTCCTGATTAGCCAAAAAGGTCTTGGAGGGTTGTCTTTTCTGCTTTTGCTTCTGAATAGGCATCCTCTTAACTTGAAGTTTCTTGACCTGAGCTGCTGTCTGAGCTGCTTCTTTCAAACTCTTTTGGTATTCTGCATTTAACTTCTTGGCCATTATCCTTGCAAGCTCTCTATCAGTTTCTGTTTGCAGCTGTTCCTCCTTTTCCATTTCTGCCTGAAGCTGCTTTGCCACTTCTTCATCCAGTTCTATCTGATTTTTCTTCTTTGCAGGTTGTTCAGGTTCAATCATCTTAGCTTTACCCTTTGTATCCTTCAACCCTGCCTCACTTCTTTCTTGTGTCTTCTTTTCAAGGCCTCCTTCATTGATGACCACTCCCTTAGCCTTTTGAGTAGCCTTAGGAGTGTCATTCTTTGCTTTTACTAAGGTTTCAGCTATTTCCAATTCTTCAACAGATAGCCCTGTTGATGCTTGAACATTATCTGTTTCTACTTCTTGTGCTTCTGTTTCTGCAGCTTTCTCCCCCTTACCATCAAATCCCATCTCAGAAATACTTTCTTTTTCTGCTTCAGCCTCTGAATTCTCCCCCTTGTTGAAATCATCTTGAACACTTGTCCTCCTCTTTAACACAAACTGCTTCCTTCTCTTTTTCTGTAACAATCTTGTCACCATTTTCTTTAGTTTGGTGATCTGAACTTGTTGATATAGGATAACCAGTTTCATCTCCTCTATTTCTTTTCCTTGCTTGATGACATCCTGGTTGATGTTTCCTATGGTCTCCATCAATTCATCATAGTTATTGTTGATCCAAACTCTCTCAGTGATTTGATAACGACCCTCTCCTATACTTAGTGAAAATTACGTTTTAGTATGTATTAGTGTTTCACCATCAGCGATCAGACTGAGTCTGTTCAGTTATCGCTGATAGTCTTTCTTGTAAACATTTCTATGTATTAATGTTTCACTATCAGTGATCGAACTGAGTCTGTTCAGTTATCACTGATAGTTCCTAAAGTAAACAACCAACGTAATCCCTGAAGACAAGTTTCGCGTCAACAGATGTTCATAGCTGAATCAAAGACGAAGCTGCTGAACAATGAGAAGTCTACTAGTGACCTGATGCGGATATCAGTGAAGCAAAGACAACTCTACCAATACGCGAAGGAACAGGAGAAAAAGCTTCAGCGATAACTGAACCTCTTTATATCTGAACTTAGAGATACTCAGCTATCAAACGATCACAAAGCTTATGCCTGTGTCCTTTTGTCTATCCTTGCACAACCTAGTACGATATGTCAGAACGGACAAGTCTCTGCAAACATTCGTACAAAAACTCCGCCCACTACACTGTTCATGACCCGGCCGAAAGCATGTCTCCCAAAAGACAGTTTATCAAAGCCAATCTGTGAACGCCACGTGTAAAGTATCCTGCCATGCATTTAATGCATAGGGTATAAATAGGAAGTTCACCCCTTCATCTGAAGGTGTGCTTCATCCTTGAACTCAAGATAGAAACCCTTGTTTTCTATATCCCTAATCCCCATTCTCTGAACTTCTTGTGCAATTATCTTAGTGTTTCTTTAGTTTGTTTAGATTGAGTCTGTCTTAATCTTATTCCGCAACAAACTAGTAAATTGTATTTTGAGAAAAAGAAAGTAGGCATAGATGCAAGAGCAAAGACCATTATTTCAATGGCTCTGCCTGATGAAGTTTTCCATTCCATCATGCATCTAAAAACTTCTAAAGAAATGTGGGAAACCATATGTGTTCAATATGAGGGCACCACTGAAATCCAAGAGACTCGAAAGATTAACTTGGTAAGACAGTATGAAAGTTTCATCGCTGGTAAGAATGAATCTCTTTCTGACGTTCATCAGCGATTTAACTGCCTAATAATTGATCTAAGAACTGTTGGTAGGACCTATTCTAATTCTGAGGTCCTAACAAAATTCTTGGAATGTCTTCCTGAAAGCTGGGACAGTTATTCAATATGTCTTAAGCTGACAAAAGACTTACATACTCTCTCCTTAAGCACTCTATATGGAATATTGCTCAACTATGAGCAATCAAATCTTCTGAAGAAGAATCTTGTAAAAGATTCTAAAGACTCTAAAAGCACTCCTGTTGCTTTAGTCTCTTCAGAGATAATTCCATCTCAGCGATCTACTCTCACTATCACTGAGTTAGATTCTGAATCTGAGGATCTATCAGACCCTGATCTTTCAGAGTTTGATGAGTCCTTAGCACTCTTGACAAACTCTTTTAAGAGATTTGCAAGAAAGAGCAACTTCCGAAGAAGTAAACCTCTCTCTATTTCTGAAAAGCCAAAATCAACTCCGGTTGATAAGGCTACTGCCACTTGCTATAACTGCGAAAAAATTGGACATTTTGCTAGTGAGTGCAGGTCGAAAAAGGTCTTCAAACCTTCTACCTCAAGAAGATCCAGTGATGACAAATACCTTAAGCTGAAGAACAAATATCAAAAGCTGAAAAGCCATCAGCGAAAAGGTAAAGGTCTCATCGCTGAAGAAAACGACTGGGCTGAATCAGAAGAATCATCTTCTGATGAAGAAGAAGTCGCTAATCTTTGCCTCATGGCTGAGATTAAAGAAGAAGTGGAAGAACCATCTGAATCTTCTATGAGCTACATATCATCTCAGGTATCTATCTCTACTAATCCCTCTCTACCTGAAGCTGAGAGAAGTCGCGCTGTTGATGTACTGACGATTGACCTTTATAATGCCCTAAACGACAAAACTCAAGCTGAGAACAAAAATGTTCATTTAACTCAAGAGCTGGAGAAATGTCATGAAAAGATCAAAGAACTAAATCTTTTAGAAGAAAAGTTGAAAGATCAAGTCATTATAAATGAAATCATCAGTATTGAACGCGAACAAGCCATCGCTGCTTTAAAAACAGAAAAGGCTCATGTTGAAAAATGGTGCAAATCATCAACAAAAATCTCTGAGATAATAAATGCTCAAACCCCTGAAAGTGACAAAACTGGTCTTGGTTTTTGGACACCTCAGGATGAACCTAAGAAAGAGAGTTCCTCGCTTAAGTTTGGAACCTTTGTCACCTCCTTCTTTGACACTTCTTACAATCAACTCTATCCCTGTTCTTCTTCAAATCCCATCCCTGAGGAGAAATCCAAAGACACTAAGTCTACGGATAAAGGAAAGTCCATTCTCCTTCCTCAGAAGGCAACCAGGAAAGCAAAGCTGAAAGTTCCTTCTAAACCTTCAGCTAAGCAATCCTCTAGCTCTGTGATAGAAATCTTTGATCTCTGTCCTCCAAAGCTGAAGATTGACCTTAAACCTTCGAGATCTGAAGGAATGAAAATTCCTCCCAGATCTCAAGAGAAAAGTCTTCTTGGACCTGGCCCTGCTCATCTTAAACTTGCAAAACCTTCTACTCCTGGTCCTAAAACCATTTTTAAATACAGAAAGTGTTATCACTGTGGTTTTACTGATCATATTGCAAGTAAATGTCCAACCGCCACTAAAGCTGATAAAATAGCTAAAGTGAAGAAAAATGCTTCTAAAGCTGAAAAGGTCACCAAGGTGAAAAATACCACTAAGGTTAAGAAATTAACCAAAGTGAAGACTATCACTGAAGCTGAATCTTCGTCAGCTGAGAATACTACTGAACTTATCTTATCCACTAACTCTGAAGGACCCATTGAAAAGTGGGTACCAAACAACGCTTAATCTTCTTTATGTGTGCAGGGATCAAAAGGCATCTGGTATCTTGATAGTGGATGTTCTCGTCATATGACTGGACAAAAAGACCTGCTCACTGAATACAAGGAAGAAAAAGGTCCCTCTGTGACCTTTGGTGGAAATGGTAAAGGATTTACCCGAGGGTTTGGTGTCCTCAGCTAAACTTCAAAGGAACTGGTTTCTGGTCTTCCTCAGCACTCATATGCTAAAGAATCTCTCTGCTCAGCATGTGAAAAAGGAAAACAAACAAAAGCTAGTTTCAAGTCGAAACAAGTTTCCTCAGTGACAAGTCCTCTTCAGCTCTTGCATATGGATTTATTTGGCCCTGTCAACATCCAATCAATAGCTGGAAAGAAATATACACTCGTTATTGTAGATGAATTTTCTCGCTACACCTGGGTTATCTTTCTTCGCAGTAAGAGTGATACTCCAGAAGAACTGATATCTTTTGTAAAAAAGATGGAAGTGCTGAACAATCTTACTGTTCGTTCAATAAGAAGTGATCATGGGAATGAATTCAAAAATAGTTCTCTGAACAATTTCTTTGAGAACAAGGGAATCTCTCACAATTTCTCTTCAGTAAGAACACCTCAGCAAAACGGAGTCGCTGAAAGAAGAAACAGAACGATCATAGAAGCTGCTAGATCAATGCTCAGCGATTCTCATCTCCCTACTCAATTTTGGGCTGAAGCTGTAAACACTGCATGTTTCACTCAAAACAGATCGCTGATAATAAAGCGATTTGGGAAGACAGCTTATGAACTTTTTGTTGGAAGGAAGCCTTCTATCAGTTTTCTTCATATCTTTGGTTGTCAGTGTTTTATCTTAAACAACAGAGATCAACTTGGAAAGTTCGACCCAAAAGCTGATGATGGAATATTTCTAGGATATTCCTCCATCTCCAAAGCCTACAGAGTCTTCAACAAGAGAAGACAAACCGTAGAAGAAACAATTCACGTCACTTTTGATGAAACTCGCTCAGCGAACTCAAAACCAATCGCTGACAATGAAGAATTAAATGCTTGGATGCTTTCTCACTACAGAGAAACTGAACCTTTCTTTTCTAACCATCAGCATTCAGATCCTCCAGTCGCTGATGATGATCCAAACATTATACATCCTACCGCTGAATCCAACTCATGGGTTTCAGCTGAACCTTTAAACACACTCCTACCATCAAATCTGCCTTCGTCTGAAAACCTCTCCAGTGAATCTACTCAACAGTTGATCGCTGATGAACCTCAATCATCATCATCGATAAACATTCAAATTGTTGATCCCACCTCTGAGTTAAGCAATAATGCTCCTGCTCAGCGATGGACCAAAGATCACCCAATAGATCAAATTCTTGGTGATCCAGAAGCAGGTATTCAGACACGACGAAGCTCAGGTAATATTTGTCTCTTTGTAAACTTTCTCTCTTTAATAGAACCAAAGAAGACTGATGATGCCCTCAGAGATCCAAACTGGGTCAGTGCTATGCAAGAAGAGCTGACTGAGTTTTCTCGAAACAAAGTTTAGAATCTCATTCCTAGACCATCTGACAAAACTGTAATAGGCACCAAATGGGTGTTTAGAAACAAGTTGGATGAACATGGAACTGTAACCCGCAACAAGGCTCGACTTGTTGCTCAGGGATACAGACAAGAGGAAGGCATAGACTATGATGAAACCTTTGCCCCTGTGGCCAGGCTCGAAGCAATTCGACTATTCTTAGCTTATGCAGTCTATAAAGACTTCATCGTCTATCAAATGGACGTAAAATCAGCTTTTCTAAATGGAAAGCTGAATGAAGAAGTCTATGTAGAACAACCACCAGGGTTCTATGACCCTAAGCATCCAAATTATGTTTATAAATTGGATAAGGCTCTCTATGGTCTAAAACAAGCCCCTCGTGCTTGGTATGACACTCTTTCATCTTTTCTTATCTCTGAAAATTTTGAACGTGGCAAGATTGATAACACGTTATTTTTCAGAAAGATAAAAGGTCATATAATTCTTGTACAAATATATGTCGATGACATAATATTTGGTTCTACTAACCCATCTCTGTGTACTCGCTTCGCTGAAAGAATGAAGAAAGAATATAAAATGAGTATGATGGGTGAGCTGACATATTTTCTTGGTCTTTAGATTAAACAATCTGACAAAGGTACGTTTATCAACCAAGGAAAGTATGTTAAAGATATGCTGAAGAAGTTTGATCTTACTCAAGCTTCAGCGATGAAAACTCCTATGGCACCACCCCTGACACTTAACAAAGATCCTTCTGGAAAACCTGTTAATGTCACTGCCTATAGAGGAATGATAGGCTCTCTGTTGTATCTCACAGCAAGCCGACCTGACATCATGTACTCTACATGTTTATGTGCACGCTATCAATCTGAACCCAAGGAATCCCATCTGATCGCTGTAAAGCGAATTTTCAGATATCTGAAAGGAACTCCTAACCTCGGTCTTTGGTATCCCAAAGACTCAGGGTTCGATCTAACTGGTTATTCTGATAGTGATTTTGCAGGATGTAAACTTGACAGAAAGAGTACCACTGGTGGATGTCAACTCTTGGGAGGAAAGCTGGTAAGTTGGACAAGCAAGAAGCAAAATTATGTGTCCACTTCCACAGCTGAAGCTGAATACGTAGCCGCTGGAAGCTGTTGTTCTCAAATCTTATGGATGAGAAATCAACTATTAGATTATGACCTTCAGCTGTCAAAAATTCCTATCTATTGCGACAGCACTAGTGCTATCGCTATAGCAAATAATCCAGTGCTACATTCAAAGACAAAACACATAGAGATCATATATCACTTTATCAGAGATCATGTGATAAATGGTGATATTGAACTTCACTTTATCCCTACTGACTTTCAGCTTGCTGATATATTCACCAAACCTCTTGATGAGACAAGGTTCAACTTTCTCATCAGTGAGCTTGGAATGCTGAATCTTGAAGAATAACTCTTCAGCATTCATGCATTGTGTCAGCAATCAAAAGTTTCTTTTCATCAGTCTCTGATAAGTACTCTGACTCTCAGGTATGATTTCTCAATCCCTACAACTGAATCTTCATTCAGTTATATAAAACTTAATCACTGAATTTTTATTCAAATGATTAAAAGCTTTTTGAAATTAAATGTATCACTGATATTTATATTCAGTGATCCTTTTAAAAGAAAATCTATCTCTATCTTTTCATTAGGGATACTTTCAAAAAGAAAATTCTATCGCTGATTTATCTTCAGTGATAAATTCAAAACGGACAAATGAACAGTCTCTTTCTTAACTATGACGTCATTTGAACCGACAATCCACGACATGCCTTTTTCTGACACGTTCGTCCGTTGTTCTTCTATCCAATCACCTTCGAGGGACGTGTCCATGTCATGATGTGCATTTGTTTTCCCGCTTCTCTCACACTCTCTCTCCTCCTTCTCACATATAAAAGGAATGCTTTTTCCATTTTATCAATTTACGCTTTCTGGAAATACTTTCTAAGCAAGAATACTCTCTCAAGCATTTTAACATTCTCAAGCTTTCTGCATCATCCTCTTCCAGATCAACAGGTTATTCTTGACTTCTTATCTTAAATTTTTTGACATAAACCCCATTTATGGGTTTATAAGACTTAAATCTCATAAAATCATTTTTTTGATTTTATTCTTTAAAAACCATTTTATTCTTTATTCAAAATCAATGGTTTTTCTTCTTATTCTTGAATCTTGTTCTAAGATAAACTGTTTTTCTCTAAAAATATGTTGATTTTCTATGTTTCTTTCCCCAAATAGAAACTAGCAAATCTTCTTTATTTTTACGACTAAACCCTTCTTCTACTCGTTTATCTACTCAAACAGAATGACTCAATCTGCACTTATCGCCTCAAAGAATGTCAAGTTCGCCATTTCTGACTCAGAGCTCCCAAAGAACAATCATCTTGCTCGCCTCGAGTTTGATGGTATCAAGTACCCACATCTGGTGGAAGCTGCACAATTCCTAAGGCAATCCTGCATTGCCTATGCTATCACTGTGGATCCAACACCTTCGAAAGCTCTACTCCAGCAATTCTGGTTTACCGCTGAAGAAACCTCTCTCACCAACAAGAAGGGTGAACAGGTACCTGCTATATCCTTCAACACTCAACTAGGCTCAGGGATGATGACTGCCCTAGGCCTGAGGAAAGCCCTGCGTTTCCCCGACAAATCCAGGAATGGATTCGACGCCCTGCCAACTGACGCTGAACTCATCCAATTCCTGGATGCCATGGAATATGCTTGGGAACCCAAACCAAGATCTACTATTCCCAACAAGAAGCTGACTCTTGTGAAGAAGGCACTGATGCCTTCCCAGCTCAACTACGTCTTCTCACACATCATTCAGTGTATGAGTGGGAAGAGTGGGTCACTGGACCAAGCTAGCAAGGTTCAGGTCCAGATGGCTTACTCAGTTATCACTGGACGTAACTTCGACTACGCAACAGCTATCTTTGATGACCTTAAGTCAAAGATAGAGAAGACCGAGAGGGATCCCAAGATTCCCTACGTACGCTTCATCTGCGCGTACCTGAAGTTTCTCTACCCTACCACTTACCCCACCAACTCGGATGCATCTTTTCCAAAAGTGGGTCAGAGATCACTGGAGGTCAAGACACTCCCCAACGAGGTAAGTCTCTCTCAACTTCGCTCTCGTCTCTCTCTCCTCACTTCTTCGTCTTCAGCGGCCACGCAGGAGGTTCCTTCTTCTGCTATCCCTGCCGCTACCCCTTCCAAACGACCATCAACTGGATCCCTTGGTCCTTCAAAGAAGGCCAAGGTAACCAAGGAGAAAGCTACTTCTAGCTCAATACCTAAGGATGTTTCTCTACAAACTTCCTTAGATGATTTCGTGGGTCTCTCCTCCACATCCTCAGCTCAAACCACTACAACCGTGCCAGCGATCTCGGTCGCTGTCACAACAACAGTGACAAAACCTGCGGTAACTACCCCTATCCCTACATCTTCTATCCCCATCTCTAGTCCCCCTATTTCTTTGGTCTCTACCACTCAGCTTGGACCAATAGGACCTGAACATCATTCTTTTGAGGAATCTTTACAATTCTACAAAATGTTTGATAATTCAGGTAATCCTATAACCTTATACACTTCTCCCAACTCACCATATAAGCCTGGTTCTGAAAAATTAACTTATCTTTCAGGTCCTAGTTTGGCGACTGTTGACACCAATGTCAACAATTTGAGTTCAAAGGTGGATTCTCTTTCTGCTTCTCTCAACAACACCACCAGCGCTGTTCAAACAGCTGGTGATGCATTGAAGACGCTGACTACCACCTGCGCCTCCAAAACTGATATTTCTCACATCGCTACTCTTCAGGCAGCGATTGTCACAGTCAGGGAAGAATCCAAGCAGCAGTATGATGACCTGTCTGCAAAGATTGATACCTGCACTGCGACTCTTCAGCAAATCCTTGATAAGCTGAATGAACCAGCTCCAGCTCCTGCTCCATCATTTACAGAAGATGATCGTTCAGCCCTGACCATAGCTGTGGAATTTATTCACCTAGCTACATCCGACATCCCTGCACTTGAAGGACGAATCACAGGTCTGGAGGCTGAAGTCCAGAAGCTGGCTACTGCAATAACATCTCCACAAGATCTCTCCCTTGTTGATAATGACAAAGAGGGGGAGAAAACAGCTGAAGAAAATACGGATGCTGAAGTTATTGCTGAACCACCGAAGGAAACTCCCTCTCAGGTTGAGGGGGAGATAGTTGCTGATAAAGCCCCTCCCACCATCGCTGAAATAGTCGATGATGAAGAGGAGGATGAAGATGATGATGAAGACCTTGATCTTGAAGATCAAGTGGATGACTCTCATCAAGATGATGATGATGACGATGAGGAAGATCCATCTCTCTGGTGTTCTTCAGCCGTCACATCATCAGTGATAGCTTCGAAAGAAGTTATCCAAGCAGGGGGGAGACAAGGATCATCTTCAGGAACCCCTTCCAAAAGCAAAAGTGCATCTAAGGAAACCCTGATGATGATCTCACTACCTGAGGAGAATCCTTCTCAGGTATGCCTTACTCTTGTTCCCTTATCTTTCTATAAAAATCCTACCCCTGTTTCTTTCTAGCCTTTATCTCTCTTCTTTCCTTAAAAATAATCTAACTTCTTTTTCATTTTCTGACCAGATAGTTCTCTCCCCTGCTTAAGGGTTCAGAACTACAAATAATCCCAGCTGCAATCGCTGAAGAAATAATCCCAATCTCTATCGCTGAGATTGATGATGAAGAAGAAGAAGATTCCCTGGTCCATCCAGGAAGGCCCTCTAAACCATCTCATGGTGCAGAGGAAGTGATGAAGAAAAGAGCTGAAATGATCGCTCAACTAGAAAGTCAACGGCTGAAAGTCCCTCTTCAAACATCCTCAGAGCTCGACTTTCTCACTACAGCTGAACGAGAAGAATCTGCCAAAGCTGAGAAACTGATCGCTGAATGCAGACGAGATGCCCAACTCGCTTTAAAGATTCAATCCTCTCAAGTCAAGGACAAGAAGCTGAAAAGAAAGCCTGTGGAAGTTCAAGCTGCACTACTGAAAGAAATTGAAGAGGAACGATCCAAAGAACAAGAGATCAACGATAAGTCCATTGAATGGTGCAAACAGAAGATGGATTATCGCTCTGATCTTCTTCCAATATCAGCCGTGACTATCTCTGGTCGCAAGAAGAAGGATCAACTTTCAGTGACCATGGAGATTACCAGAGAGGATGGAACTCAGAAAGCTATGTACGTTTCCAAACTTGAAGGTTTCGGGTTTACAGAGTGGATAGAATTCTGGGATGCGCTGAAGAAATCAAAATCTACATACAGAGGCTACGTTGAAGGACTTCTTAAAGCTCTCATCAACAGAGTCACTTCTGTACTGAACCTGCCATCTCCTATCCCTCCCAATCCCAAGAAACTCAAAAGAAAAATCGGGTCCTCCTCCTCTGAAGACGTCGCCATCATCAGGAATGAAACTTCTATCAAATTTTCAAGAGATGCACTGTTTGGTCCTCCTCCTGATCTTTCAGTTCTAGACTTATCTCTGCCTCCTGGTGGTCCTTTCCAAGCTGGTCAAGTAATTGATCATCCTTATGGAATATTCTTCAGAGATGATGATGAGGAACTCAGATTTCAAAGAGTCTCTGAGATTCCTATCTGTCCTCTGAATCATCTCAAGGATCTACTATGCTTATGGTGTGACTTCTTCCCTGCTGCTGAGAAAATCAAAGAAATCATCAGCCAAGAATCCTTGGAACGAAGACAGAAAGGAGAAGAAATACCTGAGTATATGATAAATCCTCCCAAATCTTCTTATAGCTGATAGATTAGTTTTCTCTTCTGTAATCTATTAGTTGTACTTACAGTAGTTAGTAATTTACTTGTAAATCTCATTCCTTGTAATTCTATTCCTGAATTAATGAAATTTCAGTAAAGTACTTAACTTCATCAGTGCTGTAAAAGATCCCTCAAAATAGTAATTGGGACATGTATGTTACGAGTCCTGATTATTCCATCATTTTGAATCATAAAGTAATTTTCTTCAGTTACTTTGTCATTATCAAATAGGGGGAGATTGTTGATCCAAACTCTCTCAGTGATTTGATAACGACCCTCTCCTATACTTAGTGAAAATTACGTTTTAGTATGTATTAGTGTTTCACCATCAGCGATCAGACTGAGTCTGTTCAGTTATCGCTGATAGTCTTTCTTGTAAACATTTCTACGTATTAATGTTTCACTATCAGTGATCGAACTGAGTCTGTTCAGTTATCACTGATAGTTCCTAAAGTAAACAACCAACGTAATCCCTGAAGACAAGTTTCGCGTCAACAGATGTTCATAGCTGAATCAAAGACGAAGCTGCTGAACAATGAGAAGTCTACTAGTGACCTGATGCGGATATCAGTGAAGCAAAGACAACTCTACCAATACGCGAAGGAACAGGAGAAAAAGCTTCAGCGATAACTGAACCTCTTTATCTCTGAACTTAGAGATACTCAGCTATCAAACGATCACAAAGCTTATGCCTGTGTCCTTTTGTCTATCCTTGCACAACCTAGTACGATATGTCAGAACGGACAAGTCTCTGCAAACATTCGTACAAAAACTCCGCCCACTACACTGTTCATGACCCGGCCGAAAGCATGTCTCCCAAAAGACAGTTTATCAAAGCCAATCTGTGAACGCCACGTGTAAAGTATCCTGCCATGCATTTAATGCATAGGGTATAAATAGGAAGTTCACCCCTTCATCTGAAGGTGTGCTTCATCCTTGAACTCAAGATAGAAACCCTTGTTTTCTATATCCCTAATCCCCATTCTCTGAACTTCTTGTGCAATTATCTTAGTGTTTCTTTAGTTTGTTTAGATTGAGTCTGTCTTAATCTTATTCCGCAACAAACTAGTAAATTGTATTTTGATTCTTCAATAAACAATTTATTAAACTTTAAATTCTGTGTTTGTATTCAACCCCCCCCCCTTCTACAAACTTGTTTAGCACCTTCGGGACCAACAGTTATATTTGTCCTCACCTTCTCTAGGAGTGTTACCCCCTATTGAAGGATCATTGGATCTTTTATTAGTAGATGTCTTCTGCCTAGCAGAAGCACTATCCACCCCCGTGGTTTCTTGGCACCAGGGACCTTCAAATGATTGCTCATTTAAAGTTTCCATGGGGGAGGTCTTATTGATGTTACCACTTTCCTCCTCTGTGCTAGCAGGAGTAATGGCAGCCTCATCACCCATATGCTCTTCCTCCTCCTCAGAGAGCACCTCCTTGGGGCTGGGAGACACCCCTGTGGTTTCCCTATGGATATTCTCTAAAGGAGAATTCTCCTTTAAAGGGCTTAAAGGCTTGGGGGGTGATGGTACAAGAAGGGAAGGAGCCTTCTTTACCTGTTTCCTCTTGTAAGTTTGAGTAATAGGAGAGGTTGGTTTTGCAAGAAGGGACTGGGGAATTGTTTTTGAGTGGGAAGGTTGGGCTTGGCTAGCAGTGGGATGGTCTAATGGGGGCCTTAACCCTGCTGCCATACCTTCAGTGGTTTGGGACACCACCATCATTGTAGAGAACAATGGGGTGTCAACTCCTTCCGAGTCCCCAGCAGATCTTCTCATATTTGAGAAAACCTTGCCTTTGGGGGGTTTAGGTACATATACCCCAACAGGTTGAGGTATATCCGACAATTCATGGGTGATTACTGCTTGAACAAACCTGGGATACATATAAAAGCTCTTTTTGTTTCCCAAGTTTGAGACAAGATCATTGAAAATCATTTGTGAAAAATTATACTTTTTGGCAGTGGCTAAGCATACCAGAGCATAAGCAATGGTGCTACTGAACTCACTCCATCCAGTAGTCTTTTTAGATATACAATGCATAAGAGTGTGGACAAAGAAACGCCATTGGGGCAAAAATTTTGCTTTTAAGAACTTGAACACACCCAATGGGCCTCCATACCCCATTCTTGTAATAGTAGAAAACAGTTCATCATTAGAGATAGAAGTTATACCAGAGGCATCGTCTAGACGTAGACTGATGCGAATCACCTCTTCAGTAACTGTCAATGGCTTGCCACACACTGTCGTCTTTATCATTTGCACACCATCCTCAGTAACAATGGTGGCATGTGCCCAGAATTGCCTTTGATGCTCAATATAGATTGATGGAGATACTGTCAGTGCATAGGCGATATGACTAGCTTTCAGAAAATCCACTATCTGATGAAATCCTGCAGCTTGCTTTGGCTTTTGGAGCATCGCGATTTCATTGTGCTCGTCAATGAATGCCATTGATGCCATTGATCGTTGAAAGTTCTTGCCTGAAAACTTGATACTTGAGAGAGAGAGGGTTTAGAGCACAAGAGAATAGTAAGCAAAGAGTCGTTATGAACTTTTAGGCGGGCAATGGGTATTTATAGTATTCGGATTATAAGTAGTATTAACCTAGAGCAGTATTAACTGAAATCAGTATTAACCACTAGCAGTATTAACTGAGAGCAGTATTAACTACTAGCAGTATTAACTGAGAGCAGTATTAACTAACTAGCAGTATTAATTGCGAGCAGTATTAACTGACTAGCAGTATTAACCAACTAGCAGTATTAACCGACTAGCAGTATTAACTAACTAGCAGTATTAACTGACTAGCAGTATTAACTGACTAGCAGTATTAACTGACTAGCAGTATTAACCAACTAGCAGTATTAACCAACTAGCAGTATTAACTGACTAGCAGTATTAACTGACTAGCAGTATTAACTAACTAGCAGTATTAACCAACTAGCAGTATTAACTAACTAGCAGTATTAACCATACTTACTCTTTGAAGCTTAGGATGAATTGAGTACTGCTATGTGTGCCCTGTAAATGAGGATTAGTAACACCAAGAAACTATAATATACATATATTTAACCACTTTTTGAGAGAATGCTTATTCAGAGTTGATCATTCCCACACTTGTTACCAAGAAAGTGAATCTACCCACATCAAAAGCTTTGGTGAATAGATCAGCAAACTGGTTGTCAGTATGAACTTTCACAACTTGAACAAGTTTCTTTTCATTACAGTCTCTTATGAAGTGATACCTGATCTCAATGTGCTTTGTCTTAGAGTGCTTGACAGGATTATTTACAATGCTGATAGCACTGCTATTATCAATAAAGATGGGAGTGTGTAGAAAGGTTACCCCATAATCCAACATTTGATTTTGAATCCATAAGACCTGAGCACAGCAACTTCCAGCTGTTATGTACTCTGCTTCAGTTGTAGATGTGGACACTGTGGTTTGTTTCTTGCACTGCCATGAAACTAGTCTAGCACCCAAAAACTGACATCCTCCAGAAGTAGATTTTCTGTCCAAGTTTGCCCCACCTAGATCACTGTCTGAGTATGCTATTAGGTCAAAGGGTGAGTCATGAGGATACCAAAGTCCCAATCTGGGTTGCCCTTTGAGATATCTGAATATCCTCTTGACAGCTTGAAAGTGAGATTGCTTTGGCCTAACTTGGAATCTTGCACATACACAGACTGGAAACATTATATCTGGCCTAGATGCTGTGAGATACATGAGAGAGCCAATCATGGATCTATAATGATGCACATCCATATCCTCCCCCTCAAGATCTGTTGTTATCTGTTTGTGAGTCTCCATAGGTGTGCTAGCAGGTTTTGAATCTGAGAAACCAAACTTAGTTAGAATGTCCTGCACATACTTGGATTGACATATGAAGATACCATCTGACTTCTGTTGAACTTGGAGTCCAAGGAAGAAAGTAAGTTCCCCCATGGAACTCATTTTAAACCTTTGATGCATTAGATCCTCAAACTCCTTGCACATGTTGTCTCTTGTAGATCCAAAGATAATGTCATCAATATAGATTTGGACCAGCAAGATATCCTTCTTCTTTCTCTTGATAAATAGAGTCTTATCAATGACTCCTCTTTCAAAGCCATTTTCCAAGAGATAGGATGACAAAGTGTCATACCATGCTCTTGGAGCTTGATGCAGACCATAAAGGCTTTCTTCAGTTTGTATACCCTGTCTGGATAGCTTGGGTTTTCAAACCCTGGTGGTTGACAGACATATACCTCTTCTTCAATTGAGCCATAGAGAAAAGCACTCTTTACATCCATTTGGTAGACTTTGAAGTTCATGTAAGAAGCATAGGCTAGGAATAATCTGATTGCTTCTATCCTAGCCACAAGTGCAAAAACCTCTTCATAATCTATACCCTCTTCTTGAGTATACCCTTGAGCCACTAGCCTTGCCTTGTTCCTTATTACAATTCCTCTTTCATCTCTCTTGTTCCTGAAGATCCACTTTGTGCCAATTGCTCTGTGACCTTTAGGAAGGTCTACTAGATCCCATACATCTTGTAGCTTGAACTGTAACAGTTCTTCTTGCATTGCTTCTATCCAGCTGGATTCTTTCATTGCATCATGTGCCTTTTTAGGCTCACGTTGGGATAGAAAGCAAGAAAGCACTGTATGCTGTTGATCATGCATTTCTTGAAGTCTGCTTTGATGTCTAGTCATCATAGGAGAGGATATATCTCCTATTACCAGCTGTGGAGGATGATTCTTTTGAACTCTGGTGTTATGACTAGGTTCTTCATTAAGTTTAGCTTCTAGATTAGAGTCATTCAACTCAACTGAGGTGGTTTCAGCAGCTACTTCTGATTCTTTATCTTCTTGTATCTCTTCATCTCTACTCTGACTTGGTCCAGTAGATGGTTCCTTTTCACAGTCTTCAAAAGAATTCACTGTGGGTATGGGAAAGATCACTATTTAGATATACTTTCTTGAACTTGTGCAGACCCTGATCCTCCACATCCTGAACCTGCATAATCATCACTACTAAAACCAAAGGAGTTAGTTAGTGAATCAATGTCAAATAGCCATTGAGGACCAGTTCCAATAGGATTTGGTGTGTTCTCATTGCATTTGACATTGTCACTCTCTTCAATTATTCTAGAAGATGAATTGAACACTCTGTAGGCCTTACTCTGAGATGAATAACCAACAAGAAATCCATCATTTGCTTTGCTATCAAACTTACCTAAGTGAGTTTTGGTATTGAGAATGGTACAAGGACACCCAAAAGGTTTGAAAAATCCAATAAAGGGTTTTCTTTTATTTAAAAGTTCATAAGGAGTCTTGTTCTTTTGTTTGACCACTAGAACTCTGTTTTGGACATAACATGCAGTATTAACTACTTCAGCCCAGAAGGTAATTGGCAGTTTTGAATCAGCCAACAGAGATCTAGCAGCCTCTATTAGTGTCCTATTTCTCCTTTCAGCAACACCATTCTGTTGAGGAGTCCTAGAAGCACTATATTGTCTCTCAATCCCTTTCTCTTCACAAAAGGTGTTTAGATCATGATTTTTGAATTCAGTCCCATTATCTGATCTAATGATTTTTACTTTTTGATTAGTTTGGTTTTCAATTCTTAGGATAAATGATTTGATCAGTCCACTTGTCTCATCCTTATTCCTTAGAAAATATACCCAGGTGAATCTAGAGTAATCATCAACAATAACCAAGCAGTAAGATTTCTTGCCAATACTCATAACATTTGTAGGACCAAACAGATCCATATGCAATAACTGGAGACAAGAAGAAATAGAATTTATCTCTTTGGTCTTATGAGAAGTCTTATGCTGTTTGCCTTTGAGGCAAGCAACACAATGATCATCACATGAAAAGACTTTAGAAGGTAAACCTCTTACAAGGTTGTTTTTAACAAGTTTGTTCATAGTCTTAAAATTCATGTGACACATCCTTCTGTGCCAAAGAGAGGATTCATCTACAGAAGCTTTTGAAACAAGACAATTTAGAGATGAATCACTTTTAACATTGTCCATATCTAGACAGTAAACATTGTCCTTTCTTGGAGTTCTAAGTAGTATCATGCTTTCATCAACTACCTTGAACCCTGGAGCAAGGATCATACACTCAGTATTTGTAAATAATATACTATGTTGTTTGTCACAAACCTGTGATACACTTAACAGGTTGTACTTCAATTGATCAACATAGTAGACATCCTCAAATGTCATCTTACCTTTGGTGACATTACCTTTTCCACTTATCTTACCACCAGTAAGATTATCTCCAAATGCAACATGTCCTCCATTGATATGCTTGAAATCCTGAAGGCATGACATGTTGCCTGTCATGTGCCTAGAGCAACCACTATCAACATGCCATATGCTCCTTCCCTTGAGCTGTTGGTTGCCCTGCACATAAGATAGATCAGTTAGTATGAATTAGAAACCCAAGCCAACGTGGTCTTGGGTACCCCTTTCTCATCAAAATACTTGCATTCCTTCTTGACAAGATTTTTGAATTTTAACTCCTCATACTTGGAGTACTTTGTCACAATAATAGGCTTGGAAACATGTGTGCTAGAAACAGTACTGGTTTTAGAGGTACTAACTGCCTTAGCAGCACTTGCATGCTTAGCAGTATTAACCTTGTTAGCAGTAGTAACTGTGTAAGCAGCAGAAACTGTGTTGGCAGTGTTAACCTTTGAAGAGGTACTAACTGTATTAGCAGCATTAATATTTTTAGCAGTACTAACACAGGTAGCAGCAGTAATACTTCCAGCAGCACTAACCCTGTCAGCAGCACTAACAGTTTTAGTGCTTTTGGGCACCCACATTTTAATGCTTTCTTTTAAAATCCTTTTCTTCATGGGGCCTTTCTTTTCACCATGTTTCTTTCCAGCCTTCCTATAATCAACAGATTTTTGCTTATATCTTTGAAAGGTCATCTGTTGATTAATAGGATTGAAGAAGCAGTATTTAGCCAGATGATTTAACTTGCCACATATGAAGCAAGGTTTTGGTCTATTGATTTTACTCAGATCAACTCCTTGCTTCTGAGCCCATTGATTATTCCAGTTTCTTTGATTTCCTCTTTTTAAACCAGAATTTAGGCTCTTGGCTTTACTGCAATCACACTGTTTACAAGATCCAGGATTCACAACTGTGGTTTGTTTGTAATGAACCTTGTTATCTTTTCCTTTGGTCTTCTCTATCTCCTTGGACTTGATCCAGATTTTCCCACATCCCTCATTGGTGATAATGTTGTTTTCTAATGGGATCTTTTTACTTCCATCATTATCTCTATCCTCACTGGCTTCTTTCTCAGTTAAATCCTTAATTACTACTTCATCCAAAGGATCTATCTTAAAGGCTTTCTCAGACAAGTCCTTTTTCTCCTTGGTTTCTAACAAATCTGAAGTAGGAGAGATATAATTGTTGTTGTAAGGAGGTGGTGTACTGTTGTATCCAATACCAGGCTTCATCTTATCATGAATCTGAGCCTTTAGAAGAGAATCCATTGCTTTTGAAGCATATGAAAACTTTTCTATGTCAAGTTTAACTTTAGACAGTTCCTCCTTTAGCTTATCACTCTCTTCTAAGGATTTAGACAGTTTGGTCTCTAACTCATTCTTTTCCCACTTCCAATAGTTAGTGTCATAAGAGTGTTGAAGTTCATTATCTTGAAAGCCTTTGATTTGTTCTTCAAATCTCTCTACTATTAGCACATAATCTCTTCTATCCTTTTCTAACCTTTTGAGGTCATCACACATACTTTGATTGTGATCCCTGTATCTTTTGACAGTGTCAATGCAAGTTTTAGTGCAAAGATTAGAAATTACCTCAGAGGGGAGATCAGACACTTCTGCCATAAGAGCTTGATTCTGAATGGCTTCCTCAGCTTGATCATTCCAGTCAAATCCCATTCCTTGTTGAGAAACAAGGGCTTGAGCAGGATTCTTGTTCTGAGTGTAGCCTCCATTCTGAGTTTGTTGGTGGTTGTTGTTTGGAACAGCATTCCTGCATTCTCTAGCAAAGTGTCCTTTCATGTGACACTTATAACATTCCACCTTGGTCTTGTCAAAACCAGCTCCATCTTCTCTTCTTTGAGAGAAGTTATTCCTTCCTGTTCTTTTAATGAACTTCTTCACCCTCATGGATAGCATGGCCATCTGCCATTTGATATCCATCTCCTCCAGGTCATCAGGGTGAAGTTGATCCAGATCATCATTGATCAATGAATTGTTACTGTGACTTGACAAGAATGCTTCAAAGATTGTTTCAGTTCCTTTTTCTGAACTTGCTCCACTAGCAGTACTAACTGCTTCAGGGATGGCAGTAGTATCAGAAGTAGCTGCTGAAAGAAGTGCAGAATTATGAACATAACCAGTAGGTTTCTTCTTGATCTCTACCTCAGTTTCAAAAACTCTTAGATCATTGTATAGATCATCAAGTTCTTTCTCTTCCAGATTTTTGCTTATATCTTTGAAAGGTCATCTGTTGATTAATAGGATTGAAGAAGCAGTATTTAGCCAGATGATTTAACTTGCCACATATGAAGCAAGGTTTTGGTCTATTGATTTTACTCAGATCAACTCCTTGCTTCTGAGCCCATTGATTATTCCAGTTTCTTTGATTTCCTCTTTTTAAACCTGAATTTAGGCTCTTGGCTTTACTGCAATCACACTGTTTACAAGATCCAGGATTCACAACTGTGGTTTGTTTGTAATGAACCTTGTTATCTTTTCCTTTGGTCTTCTCTATTTCCTTGGATTTGACCCAGATTTTCCCACATCCCTCATTGGTGATTATATTGTTTTCTACTGGGATCTCTTTACTTATATCATTATCTCTCTTCTTACTGGCTTCTTTCTCAGTTAAATCTTTAATTACTACTTCATCCAAAGGGTCTATCTTAAAGGCTTTTTCAGATAAGTCCTTTTTCTCCTTGGTTTCCAACAAGTCTGAAGTAGGAGAGATATAATTGTTGTTATAAGGAGGAGGTGTACTGTTGTATTCAATGCCATGCTTCATCTTATCATGAATCTGAGCCTTTAGAAGAGAATCCATTGCTTTTGAAGCATATGAAAACTTCTCTATATCAAGTTTAACTTTAGACAGTTCCTCCTTTAGCTTATCACTCTCTTCTAAGGATTTAGACAGTTTAGTCTCTAACTCATTCTTTTCCCACTTCCAATAGTTAATGTCATAAGAATGTTGAAGTTCATTAGCTTGAAAGCCTTTGATTTGTTCTTCAAATCTCTCAACTATTAGCACATAATCTCTTCTATCCTTTTCTAACCTTTTGAGATCATCACACATACTTTGATTGTGATCCCTGTATCTTTTGACAGTGTCAATGCAAGTTTTAGTGCAAAGGTTAGAAATTACCTCAGAGGGAAGATCAGACACTTCTGCCATAAGAGCTTGATTCTGAATGGCTTCCTCAGCTTGATCACTCCAGTCAAAACCCATTCCTTGTTGAGAAACAAGAGCTTGAGCAGGATTCTTGTTCTGAGTGTAGCCTCCATTCTGAGCTTGTTGGTGGTTGTTGTTAGGAACAGCACTCCTGCATTCTCTAGCAAAGTGTCCTTTCAAGTGACACTTATAACATTCCACCTTAATCTTGTCAAAGCCAGCTCCATCTTCTCTTCTTTGAGAGAAGTTATTTCTTCCTGTTCTTTTAATGAACTTCTTCACCCTCATGGATAGCATGGCCATCTGCCATTTGATATCCATCTCCTCCAGGTCATCAGGGTGAAGTTGATCCAGATCATCATTGATCAATGAATTGTTACTGTGACTTGACAAGAATGCTTCAAAGATTGTTTCAGTTCCTTTTTCTGAACTTGCTCCACTAGCAGTACTAACTGCTTCAGGGATGGCAGTAGTATCAGAAGTAGCTGCTGAAAGAAGTGCAGAATTATGAACATAACCAGTAGGTTTCTTCTTGATCTCTACCTCAGTTTCAAAAACTCTTAGATCATTGTATAGATCATCAAGTTCTTTCTCTTCCAGATTGTCACTCTGCCTATAAGAGACAGTGTACATGGTCCACTTATCCCCAAGAGATCTGAGAAACTTTCTGTTGATGTCATCTTGATCCATCTTCACTCCTACAGTAGCCAATTCACCAATGAGCTTGTTGAACCTATCAAAAGTTTGAGTCATAGACTCATTCTTTGAGGAAGTAAAGTTCTCATACTGCTGCTTTAGAACATCTCTTTGATTTCTTTTGATGCTCTTTGTACCAGCAAACCTTTTCTCTAGAGCATTCCAGAGAATTTGAGCATCAGTGCAGTTGCAAAATTGATGCTGATACTCATTGGGGATCGCTAGGAGCAGAGTGCTCAAGGCCTTCATCTCTGTCTGTCTAATCTTCCTCTCACCATCTGTCTTTGGTGGAGGTCTTTTCCCATCTGGTCCTATCCTTCCAGCTTCAGAAGGACCATTCTCAATGATATCCCACATTGAGTAGTCAGTAAGAAGAATGTATTGTCTGATTCTGATCTTCCACATGTCAAACTCACTGGGTTTGAGCATTGGAACCTTGGAGACCAAAGTACTGCTTGATTCTGTAAGATTTTCCATGATAGATAGATGTTTCTGAGAGAAAAGGCTCTGATACCACTTGTCAGGATCGAATTCTTAACAAGAATTTATTCTCAGAAACAATATCAAAGAAGTTTGCGGAATAACACTTTGATATTTTATGAAACAGTAAATTAACACAGAAAATATGAAGAATAAATTGTAAACTTGTATTGAATGCTTGAAGCTACAAGATTACACACTCAACCTCAATATTGATGAACAGGCTCACCAATACGAATTCTACTTCTCTAGAATTAGGATCTATGCCTTGAGGTTGATTTTTCTCTCTAGAATGATTATGCAAAAGTGGTTTTTCTATCTATTCTATACATATACTGATCAAAAGATAATTACAAAGAATAAACAAATCTTCAGTATATCTTCCATGTATATCTTTAGTATATCTTCAGTATATCCAGCTGTCATTCTTTCCATCCGAATCTCTTAAGCAGCATTAAATATGCTCAGCAGTATTAACTTCTTCTAGCAGCATTAACTACTAAGCAGTACTAACTACTAGCAGTACTAACTAGCTAAGCAGTACAAACTTTGTTCAAGCAGTACTAACTTTGACTAGCAGTAGTAATTCTACTAGCAGTAGTAATACTCAGCAGTATTATCCTTCAAATTACTCTGGCAGTACTAACTTTGAACTAGCAATAGTAATCAGCAGTAGTAATTTTGTACTAGCAGCATTAACCATACTTGGTAGAATCTTCAGTTCCCAACAAAATCTGGGATAATAATTGGTATCAGAGCCTAAGAATCAATTTTTTTTTATGATATTACTGTTCATCGAAAAATATTGTTTATCGAAAATCACTGTTCATCGAGTTACTATTCATGCGAAGTACTGTTCATCCTATTTCATGAATCTGTTATCGAATCCGGTCGATTAGTATTTCATTATTTGTGTTTTTGTGTTACATTCGATCGAAGGATTGCTTATTTGTTGGTTTAATTGTGTTCATCGGTCGATTAAAATTTCTGGGTTTGGTTTCGGTCGAATCCCAGATATTCATCGTGTTCTTCGGTCTAATCATCGTGATTATCGGTCTTATGAGTTAATCGATCATATCTGTTACTGTGGTTATCAATATTATTGCTTTGACTGATAGTTATTCGACCTGAGTCTTCGACCGAGAGTTTGTAAACATCGGTCCTTACTTCGACCGGGTAGTTGTGATCTCCGGTCATTCCCTTCGACCGAACCTTAGCATTCCCCGGTCTTTGCTTCGACCGGGTAGGTGCATCGACCGGACCTTAGTGGTTTCCGGTCTAGTATTCGACCAATACTTTGTTACTTCGGTCTTCACCTTTCGACCGGATACCTTGTTACTCCGGTCTTGCCATTCGACCGGATACTCGTATTCCCGGTCTTGCCATTCGACCGGATACTTGTTACTCCGGTCTTGCCATTCGACCGGGTACTTGTAACAGGGCTTCTAAAAGCCTAATTTTTTTTGTCTAGGGGCGCTGCCCCCATACCCCCGCAAGGGCGTTGCCCCTTGACCCCCGTGCTAAGTCTGCGAAGGGGGACAAAAGTTTTGTGCTTGATCAAAATCTTTCTAATTTCATTCTTCAGTATTATTGTTTGTGGTTTATACTGATTAAAAGGACTGCATTTAATTATTTTTGGAAATTTATTTTTCTGAAAAAATTTTAGTGTGGTTCTTATTTTGATTCTAACGATCTCATCTAGTTGGTTGTCTTGGTACAGAAAAGACTATTTACTAACTGTACAGCTAAGATGTCGAATCAGCTTCTCTCGATGGGCTCTCAAGTCAAACCTCCTGTCCTAGTGGCTAATGAGTATCAGCAATGGAAGACTAGAATTATTCAGTTTCTGAATCACAAGAACAGAGAATTCATGACAACAATCATTGAAGGTCCTAAAACTCCAATGATCACAGTAAAGGGTCAACCTGCTACAGATTCCTCTCCTGAAATCCCTGACAGAGATATTCCTAAACCTGTTCAGTTCTTCACTGAAAAGCAGAAAGACCAGCTCAAGTTAGAAGAAGAAGCTCTAATCTATCTGACGAAGGCAATTCCAAACGACATCTACAATCGTGTCGACAGTCAGAGTACTGCTAAAGGAATCTGGGATGAACTAGAAAGGCAGTTTGAAGAAAGTGAAGCTTCTATTCAAGCTAAGCAGAATCTGTGCATAAATGCTTACGAGGGATTTCATGCCAAAGAAGGAGAGCTGCTTTTAGATACCTATAACAGGTACAACATTATTCTCAATGACTTGCAGAGGAACAAAATCGCCAAATCTGCTTCTGAGATAAACTACAAGTTCATCAAGAATCTGAATCCAGAATGGAAGAACTTTGCTATCAACCTCCAGATGTCGAAGAATATGGCTCGAGAAAATGTCACCGATGTCTTCTCTACTCTTTCTCAACATGAGGATGAGGTGAGATCTATGAATAATGAGTCTAATCATCTGAAGGATTTTGTGGCTCTCATAGCCGGCAAAAGTTCTGTATCCTCTGCAAGATCGAAGAAAAAGGCGTCTAAAGCTTTAGTTACTGAAGTTACTGACTCTGACTCTGATTCGAGCGATGAAGAACTGGAAGTTGATTCAGATCCTGATATTCAAAAGTTCTCTGAAGACTTGGCTCTCATTACACGACGATTCAAGAAGAGCTTTGGCAAGAAAAGATTTTACTCAAAGCCAAAGTATGATGGATACAAGAAAGAGAAGTCTGAGATGCGATACAAGCCGAGGCATGGAAAGAGAGAGGAAGGACGAGAAGATCGGAAGGAAGATAGAAGAGAAGGAAAGAGAGAGGAGAAGCGAGAAGAGCGAAAGGATGAACCAGGAAGATGCTACAACTGTGGCAAATTTGGGCACTTCTCAAGGGACTGAAAATTCAAGAAAGTGAAGAACTCAGAGTACTACTCAAGAAAGTCACTGATTGCCAAGAAAGCTGAAGAAGGAAAAGTACTAATGGCTGAAGAAGAGAACTGGTTGTTCCAAAGTTCTGATGACGAGGAGCAAGCACATTTCACCCAAGTTTTTTACATGGCAAAGCTGGAAGGTGACGATGAAGACTCTGAGACATAATCCGAAGAAGCAAACTCTGAGGTAAGTGAAAATTCTGAACTTATTGAATCTTTAATGGCCCAAATACATGGCATGAAAGATGAATTTGCTTTACTGAAAGGCAAACTTAGCTCTGCACATCAATCTGTTTTAAGCTTTCGTGATGAAAATGCTATTTTAAAAGTTGTTGTGGAAAAAAAGGAAAAGGAAAAAGATGATTTAAAAGCTGAAAAAGAGTCTTTAAAAGAAAAAATATCTGGTTTAGAAACAGATCTTGTGAATCTTAATGCTGAAAAGGGTGAGTTTCAAATCAAATTTGAAGTTTGTTATAAAGAAAGAAATGAAGCTTACACCAAAATAAAGCAACTGGAGGACATTAACATGAAACGAGGTCAGACTGAACAGACATTAAATCTGTTGACCAATAAACTCCAAGACGAAAGGTTTTACAAACTTAAACCAGGTTTGGGTGTGCCAATTAATGAAATTTTGAAAAAGGCACCGGAGCACCTATATAATTTTGATAAATTTGGCTCCACAATAAAACCTATTCCTGACATTCGCGCTACTTTTGTTGAAGCAAGTTCTCCTAAACCTTCTGAAGAGACCAAAGGTCAAGAAGAAATGGGAAAGAACAAGTCTGGTGACACTGATTCTCAATATCTTTTTAAATCTGTTGGTTTTACATATGGTGATTTGAACAAAAGCTATGCAACTCGAAAGATCGAATTTACTGAGTTTGAATCACTATTTACCACACCTTCTAAAGAATCAGTGAGCACCAACACAGTTCTACCTGAGACTGCATGCAATTTTGATGAGTATGAATCGGATGTTGATCCATCTACTATACCATCAGTCTCAACTCCCATTGCTTCTAAACCTTTACTTCCTGAAGAGGTTGAAGAAGTTACTGCTACCGCGGATGAATCTTGTGTTCAAAATGATAAAACGGAGTTTATTGAGTCCATGACTGAAGAGATATTCTCTGATATGATGAATGCATCAGACTCTGATCTTGTTTCTGATTTGAAGGGGTCAAATTCTGTGGATGGTAATACATCTGAATTGATGAAGCAAATTGATATGTTGCAACAATCTCTTGATGAGGTTGAAGATGAAAACTTTGATCCCAAACATAAACTTGAAAAGTCTTTAAAAATAAATCAAGAGCTTTGCACTGAGATCAATGATTTGAAAATTACTTTGTTTAAAAATACTTCAAATGATAAACAGATGTTAAGTGATCCAAACCGGAAGGTAAGAACCAATCCAGAACTTGATGCCTCTACAAAACCTTCAGTTGTTTACTCTGATTGTCCTGAATATCCACCTAGTATTTTTTAAAAGGGTGAGACTTCAAAGAGTACTAGAAAAGAACCACCTTCTAAGTTAGAGACTAACAAGGTTCCTGTTTCTGTTTCAGATATAAAAGGAAATGGAGTTGGGAGGAGTAAGAAGAATAAAGATCTTAGTTTGAATAAAAAGAATAGTTTGAATTCTAGTAGTTGTCCTACAGACAGTGTTATTTTGAATAGTACTTCTTTTGATAAACATGAATGTAAGATTTGTTCCGATAAATCCAAGTTTATGAATTTTGCTCGAAAGAATCTTTATTGCAAACACTGTTGGGATAATTCATTCAAATACTACTCCCCTCCTAAGTCCAAAAAGAATAAAAGCAATGCTAAGCTGAACTCTAAGTCTAATTCTAATTCTGATTCTTCTACACAACCAAAAGTCTATCGTGCTAAGGTTGCCAATCCTACTTCTAAAAAGCACTTTCAGGAATTAAATGTTAAGATGGTTTGGAAATGGGTTCCAAAACCGCGTTATGAATGGAGAGTGAAAGTCAAACCAGATGATATTCCTGAGTTGCTTGATGCTAACCGCGAAGGACCCATCTTGATATGGGTGCCTAAGCAAAACTAATTGTCTCTTTTGCAGGCCTGTCGATTGTGGGTAATAGATTCCGGATGTTCATGCCACATGACAAGATTCAAGCACCTCTTGCATAACTATGTGGAGGAGCCTGCCGGAGCAGTTAGATTTGCCAATTCTGAAGCCGAAGGCCACGTCAGAGGATATGGAATGCTCGATAACGGTGTTGTGAAGATTCAAAAAGTGCTATATGTTGAAGGACTTGATCACAATCTTTTCAGTACCAGTCACTTCTGTGACATGCAATATCAAGTCCGCTTCACAACCACTCATTGCTATCTAGAAGATCACGATGGTTACGAAGTCTTCAAAGCTGAGCGCCATGGAAATCTATACTATGTAGATTTCCCTACACTGTCTGCCACACGTCTAGTATGTCTACTAGCCAAAGCTTCTAAAGAACAATCATGGACGTGGCATCGATGTTTGTCTCATCAGAATTTCCGATCTATAGCGAAGCTACAAAGACAAGGTCTGGTCAAAGGTCTACCAGAAATGAGGTTCGAAAAAGACTCACTCTGTTCCGCATGTGAGTTGGGCAAAATGAAGCGTAGCTCCTTCAAGTCCAAAGCTGAATCATCGACCTCATCAGCACTGGAACTTCTTCATATGGACCTTTGTGGCCCAATGCACACAGCATCTATCAACGGAAAGAAGTATGTGTTGGTAATGATAGATGACTACTCAAGGTATACATGGCTCGAGTTTCTTCGCAACAAGTCAGATGCGCCAGAGTTGATTATCGCTTTCATCAAGCGTATTCAAGTACGTCTTCAACTGCCAGTAAGAACCATTCACAGTGATAATGGCACGGAGTTCAAGAATGACACCCTGAAGAGTTATCTTACTTTCGTGGGTATTTCACACAACTTCTCCGCAGCCTACACTCCATAGCAAAACGGCATTGTTGAACGGAAGAATCGCACTCTGGTTGAAGCAGCTCGTACTATGTTTGCTTACTCAGATCTACCCATGTACCTTTGGGTTGAGGCAGTCGCTACAGCATGTTTTACACAGAACCGTACCATTGTGGTCAAGCGATTTAATAAAACAGCATATGAGTTAATCAACAATCGTACACCTAATATCAAATTTCTTCGTGTCTTTGGTTGCAGGTGCTATATTCTTAAAGAACGTCAAGGATTATCAAAATTTGATAAGAAAGCGGATGAAGGATATCTCGTTGGATACTCTCTGACATCCAAAGCTTATCGAATTTACATTATTCGAACCAAGACGGTTGTTGAGAGCATGAATGTCTCCTTTGATGAGAATACTACAAGGACTTCTGGACACAACAGTTCAGAACTCGGTCTTAAAGACAAAGCTTCTATTCAATCACGAATAGAACCAGCACCTAAAGGATTCACTTCTTCTAACTCTAACACTGATTCATCTGAGTTAGATTTACTGTTTATTGATGCCTTTGATGATATATGTGCAGATTTTGAAAAAGGCATATCAACATCAATAACAAGTGGTACAGGCTCGGAGGTCCCTACTATATCTGAAGACACGTCTGGACCTTCCGAAGAAGTCACTGAAACTTCATCTCCATCAGGTACGTCAACAAAGTTAGTTTCTGACTCTACTAATGCTGAATTTGTCTCTACAGATAGTTCTTCTGGAAACGAAGTCCCGAGCACTTCAACTGCTAGCCCTGAAGCTTCAGTGTCAGAAACACCAGTACAAGATGTCCCGAGTACATCTATGGAGCAACCTGTCGTGCAAGATGACAACGATGCATCCAATACGCAACAAACAGTTGATGCACTACCAAGCACACATCGTTGGACTAAGGATCATCCCCTGGACAACGTGATAGGTGACGTACAATCTGGTGTCACAACAAGATCTGCAACAGCTAACTTCTGTATGTTTTCAAGCTTCCTCAGTTCCATAAAGCCAAAGAAAGCGGCTGAAGCTCTACGTGATCCATTCTGGATTTCTGCTATGCAAGACGAGCTTCTCCAATTCGAAAGGAACAAGGTATGGCGCTTGATCCCACTACCTAAAGGTAAATCCGTTATTGGAACAAAGTGGGTGTTCAGAAATAAGAAAGACGAAGCTGGAGTAGTCGTGAGAAACAAAGCTCGACTAGTCGCCAAAGGGTATTGTCAACAAGAGGGCATTGACTATGATGAAACATTCGCCCCGGTTGCAAGGATCGAAGCCATCAGAATCTTTCTAGCCTATGCAGCGCACAAAAACTTTACAGTCTATCAGATGGATGTAAAGTCGGATTTCCTGAACGGCGTTCTGCATGAGGAGGTCTACGTGGCTCAACCTGAAGGTTTCGTTGATCCTCATCACCCTGATCATGTCTATGTCTTAGACAAAGCGCTATATGGTCTTAAACAAGCACCGCGAGCCTGGTATGAAACTCTCACTAAATTTCTACTTGCTTCTGGTTTCAAGAAAGGTACAGTAGATACAACCTTATTTCTTAAAAGGCAAGGTGATGACTAGATTCTTATTCAGATTTATGTTGACGACATAATATTTGGGTCGACAAATCCAAAATTTTGTAAGAACTTTTCAAAGATAATGGAAACAAAGTTTGAGATGTCGATGATGGGTGAGTTGAATTTCTTTCTTGGTCTACAAGTAAAGTAATTACCCGAAGGCATATTTATTAATCAAGCTAAATATATAAACGATATTTTGAAAAAGTTCAATATGTCAGATAGTTCAGTCATGAAAACACCAATGGCTACTGGTACACTCTTAGACGCGGATCCCTCCGGGAAGCCTGTTGATCAAAAGGTGTATCGTAGCATGATTGGATCTTTACTTTATCTGCCTTCCAGTCGCCCGGATATAATGTTTGCCACATGTTTTTGTGCGAGATATCAGTCTAATCCTAAAGAGTCACACTTAACTGCTGTTAAGTGAATCCTTAGATATCTCAAAGGTTCTCCTAATCTAGGCCTTTGGTATCCAAAGGATTCTCGTTTTGAACTAACTGCCTTTACAGATGCTGATCATGCAGGTTGTAAGCTAGACCGGAAAAGCACCTCTGGATCATGTCAATTCATAGGTGACAAACTTGTGAGTTGTACTTCAAAGAAACAAAACTGTGTTTCAACATCCACTGCCAAGGCTGAGTATGTAGCTGCTGCTAGTTGCTGTTCTCAAGTCCTCTGGATGATGACACAGTTAAGGGACTTTGGATACAACTACAAGTGCGTTCCGATTTATTGTGATTCCAAGAGTGCAATATCTATAACTGCTAATCCGGTACAGCACTCGAAGACCAAGCATATAGATGTACGCTATCATTTCATCAAGGATCATGTAGAAAAAGGTAATATTGAAATGCACTTTGTTCAAACTGACTTCCAGTTAGCTGATATTTTCACCAAGCCATTGGATGAAAAGCGATTTCAATTTCTAATCAGCAAACTTGGTATGTTGAACATGTCTTAAACCTTACTCATGATTCAAGGGGGAGTATTACAAATCTTGATAGTGTGTTATTTTCCAACTGTTGTTAACGAGAAAGGAATCATTTTCATAAATGATTACCATTGTTTCTTTCACTTATGCAGGTTGGTTCAAGTGACTATGGCTTCTAATCACATCGGATTAGAACCCGCACTTCAGTGCTCTATCTATTTTTTATATGCTTTATTTCCTTTTTAATTAAAAAAAACTATAGTGATTTAAGGGGGAGAATATCTGTGATATTAACAGATTTTTGGATACTTAAATGCTTATCTGACCGTGTGTTCTTAAAGATAAATACTTGCGTTTTATCTTGTCAATATACTTTGTCAAGTATTCATACACATAACGGTTCAGAACATTCTATTTTTGTTATTACCATGTATCAAAAGTTAAATCTTTCTATGGTAATACTCACGTTAGTTGTATTCACTGTTGATTGAATCAAACGTCATTTCATGTGATTTCATTGAAAATATGTTTATATATTGTTCATATAAACAACATTCGTTTTTTATTCTCCAACATATTGTTCTTCATGACAAAACTCCTATGAGCTTAATTGTCAAACTCTTTTAGTTTGAGGGGGAGAATTGCATCGTCAAACATCTTCTGTTTTGACATCTCCGAAATTCTTATTTTTCATGTAACAAGTGGTATTTGTGCTTACATGTACAATAACCTGTTGAACAACATGTTCTTTTAGGAAAATACATGGGATTCAGTGTGTGAGCTTAACATTTCTTCCATGGATTCACGATAACCAGTGTTTCCTACCCAAGAAGTATCCCCTGAGTGATTGAGGGGAGAGGGGTAAAAAGAATTGAGTGATGGTGTGTGAAGAGGTAAAATGGAAAAGAGAGATTGGTTAGAAGTGAGCATTAAAAGAAAGAGGGTGAGAGAACAGAGTAAAAGAATATAAAACTCTGCACAAAACATCTTTCTCAGCCGGGCAGCCACATAATCTGATTGGTTCACATTCTTTGGTGACCATCACTGAAAAAGGCACCTAGCCCATGCCATCTCTTGCATACAACCTCACCAGCTACTCATTCTTTTCTTAAAAAGAGAATGTTTCACATTTTCTGGGGAAGCAATGCATACGCTATTGGTTCTTCATTTGGAAGATACTAATATTGAAAAAGAAGGAAAGTTGCCCCACCTTCGAACCCTTTCTCATGCACATTGAGTCTTTGTATAATTTGTTGTTGTCTCAACAAGTTTACATATTTTGAGCCTACATTAAAAAGCAATCATCGGTGCTTAATTCTTTCATACACATGCACGAACACACAAAAATTTATTTTCTGTCAGAACGTTCATAGATAACCATGTGTTATTCGATGATTGAATGGAAGACCTGGGGAGCCAACATCAAAACCAGCTCCTTATATAGTAACTTTGTGTTACTCAATGACTTTGTGTCATTGACAGGCATTCTAACTGAGTCATTTGTTGATTCAGGGTTACACCTATTAACTGTTTGAATTTGAAAAGATTCGAATGGTTACTACTTTCTATTTTAATATGAAAAGATTGAAATAATCACTCTTTCCATCTGTGAAGACTGCTCTTATTTCCATACAGGGCTTGTTACATGACGAAGACTGTGCTTACGTGATCATACACAATGGAGGAAATTGTCTTGAAAAGGGGGAGATTGTTTTGGTATGTCTTGATGATGATGCTTCTCACCATTCATCAAAAAGGGGGAGAAGATATAAAAAGGGGGAGAAGATACAAAAAGGGAGAATACAATCTGAAGATCTGAAGATATTCAAATTTTCAAAGATTTTAAAGATTTGAAGATTGTTTAAAGATATCAAGTTTTGAAGTTTTGAAGCTATCAACGTCATATCTGAAGATTCTCAAGAGAAAAGTGAAGACAAGAGAAGACCCGAAGACAATTGCAAAAAAAAAATTTAATCTTGAATCCAAAGGGGGAGATTGTTGGATCAAATAATTGTATTCAAGATTAAAGTTAAAGTTAAGGGTTTACACTGCAATTGTGCTAAAGTTAATTAGAGGGTTTATTATGTAATAAGTTAATAGTTATTAAGCTATTGGGCCCAAGCCCATTAGAAAGCCCATTAAGATTAAAGCCCATATGGCTTAGGTATTTAAAGTTTTGTTTAATTAGTTTTAGGTGAGAACTCTGATAATATTCTAAATAGTCAAGTGAAGTTTTCTCTGTATTCAAAGGGTATCAATAACACTCAAGGGTTTCATTGTTTATTCAAGGGATTGGTACGTTATTATTAATCTTTATATCTCTTGATTATTATTGTGTTGCTTGATTACTTGATTGATTATTTACCAACTAGAATAAATCTGGGATAACAGTTAGTACTGCTAGTAGTTAGTACTGCTGAAAATTACTACTGCAAGAGACAGAGTTAATACTGCTAATGAGTTAATGCTGCTTCTGAAGATAAAGATGGAATGATTGTTTGGAACGAAAGAATAGGAGTTGGAGATAATGCTGAAGATAATTATGGACTGGATTTTGAAGAATAATATTTTCTTTATAATTATCTTGTAATCAGTTTTTGTATATATAGTCTACATAATTGTAGATTATAGAAAGAGTTGTTTTTAGAGAATTAACCTCAAGACTAGTATTGATCCTTTCTATAGAGAAGTATAGAACGTCTGTTGAGTCTTGTTCAACAGATTGAGGTTGTGGTTGTAATCATTAAGTTTTATGCAATATAAACTTAAGATTTGAGTTCATATTCTGTGTTTTTGATTATTTGTTAAAGTGTTATTCCGCGACTTCTTTAACATTGTTTCTAAGTTTGTATTAAATTCTTGTTTAGAATTTTCAATCTTGACAAGTGGTATCAGAGCTAGAAAATTCATAAACCTATAATCATGGACAGTTCAAGCGAAAGAGTTTTGGTATCAAAGGTTCCCATGCTCAAACCCAATGATTTTGACATGTGGAAGATCAGAATCAAGCAATATATTCTTCTCACAGACTTCTCAATGTGGGATATCATTGAGAATGGTCCCTCTGATGGAGGAAAGATGGACGCAGATGGCAAGAGACCTCCACCAAAGACTGATGGAGAGAGGAAGATGAGGCAGACAGAGATGAAAGCCTTGAGCACTCTGCTTTTGGCTATTCCTAATGAGTATCAAAATCAATTCTGCAACTGTTCTGATGCACAAATTCTATGGAATGCACTGGAGAAAAGATTTTCTGGTACCAAAAGTACCAAGAGAAATCAGAAGGCCATCCTGAAGCAGCAATATGAAAACCTCTTGTCTACAAAGAATGAGTCCATGACTCAAACTTTCGATAGATTTAATAAGTTAATTGGTGAATTGGCTACTGTTGGTGTTCAGATAGATCAAGATGATGTAAACAGAAAATTTTTAAGATCTCTTGGTGATGAATGGACTATGTACACTATCTCCTTCAGACAGAATGACCAACTGGAGGACAAGAAACTGGATGACCTCTATAATGACCTTAGGGTGTTTGAAGCAGATGTAGAAGCAAAGAAGAGGCCCTCTGGATACTCATACAATGCTGCTCTTTTATCATCCTCTACTGATTCTGCTGCTAATACAGAATCAGTTAGTGTTGCCTATGGATCAAAGCAAGATGGATCTAATGACTCGGTCTTAGAAGCTTTTCTAGCCAGTCATGCTAATTCCACTCTAATTAATGATGATTTAGAACAGATAAATGTTGATTATCTGGAAGAGATGGATATCAAGTGGAAGATGGTTATGCTCACAATGAGAGTAAAAAGATTCATCAAAAGGACTGGAAGGAACAACTTTGCTCAGAAAAGAGAAGATGGGGTTGGATTTGATAAATCCAAGGTTGAATGTTACAAGTGTCACAAGCTGGGGCACTTTGCAAGAGAATGCAGAAGTGGAATGCCTCAACATCATACTAGCAACCATCAACCATCACAGTCCACTAGCTTCAACAACAGGAACTCTTCTCAAGCTCTTGTTTCCCAAAAAGGAATGGGATTTGATTGGAGTGACCAAGCAGAAGAAGCAGTCCAGAACCAAGCTTTAATGGCTAAAGTTTCAGAGTCAGCAAGCACTGATATTCCCACAGAGGTAACATCTAACCTTGGTGCTTGTTGTTTAAACTTTCTAGAGGTAGCTAAACAGACTAGAGCATAAGCTAAGGTACTGCTAAACTCACTCCATCCAGTTGTTTTTCGTGAAATGCAGTGTTGTAGGGTATGAAGATCCCACTGATGTATTTAAGTTTTTCAAGAATATATTTTCATCACAGTGGCGATTCTTTGTTCATACCCTACAACACTGCATTTCACGAAAAACAACTGGATGGAGTGAGTTTAGCAGTACCTTAGCTTATGCTCTAGTCTATTTAGCTACCTCTAGAAAGTTTAATTTTGCTCAAATGATTTTCAATGATTTAATGTCAAAGCTGGATACCAAATCCAAAAGCTTTTATATGTATCCAAGGTTTGTACAAGAAGTACTAAAGCAAGAATTGAAGGATTTACCTCATTTCAATGAGGTATATGTACCAAAACCCCCAAAGGGGAAGGTGTTCTCAAATATGAAGAGGCCCAGTAAGGACTTCTCAGGTATAGACACTCCATTGTTCTCTACAATGATGGGTGTGTCTCCTTCCAATGGTGAGGCATCAAGGTCACAGCCCACATCTGACCACCCAACTGATGACCTACCCATACCACTCATTTCTAGTAATCCTCCTCAGATTCCTATTGTAAATCCCACATCCCCCATCACCAAAACTTATATAAGGATAAAGGTACAGAAGGTTCCTTCCCTTCTTGTACCTTCACCCCCAAAGCCTTCAAGCCCTCTAATGGAGCATTCTCCATTTGAGAATTTCGATAGGGAAACCACAGGGGTGTCTCCTGTAGATCCCAGTGCAGTGCAATCACAAGTAATTAAGAACAATGATGAACAGATTATAGGCCACAGCAACTAGTTATATGATTGATATAACTTCAAAGGGTTAAGGTTTACAGAGAGAATTTCTTATTAGGGTATATAAACCTAATGACTAGAAAACTGAATAATGAATTTCTCTCCTTTCTAAACGGTTCCCCCTAAATATGAAACAAATAAGCCTTTATATACTTAGGCTTTACAAGCAATTGGGCTTTATGGGCTTGGGCCCATCTGACTAATAAACTTTCAATTAATTACAAATCAAACCCTTATAAATACTTTATTCTACTTTCAACACCCAGGACTTTCAGTCCTAACAATCTCCCCCTAAAGTTGAATAAAACATTTATCTTCTTGAAAAACTTCAGGCCTTGATCTTCTTTCCCTCTTGAATCTTTTGAAGAACTTTGGTGTTGCATGTCTTCATGTCTTTCAACGCTCCCCCTTGAATAAAGCTCTTGGTCTTCATAGTATCAACTTTGTAATCAGATTCAATATACAGTAGCCTCGACTGAATGCACTATCACGCAGCTTTTAATTGTAGAAACTCAATCACATCGGATCAGCACACATGAAAGATAATGTGAGAGTACCGACACTTTCCATGGTGCATCTTCAGTTTAAAACAACGAATCTGTCTTTGAACCGCGAGTTGAATAGACATTCAGCTTAAGAACTTGTTTCAATCAGCTCGTAGGAGGAATAATAATCAAACTTGTAGCAAACACCATATGATACGGGAAAGAAAAAAATACAAACTTTGAAATCTTCAATCTTTGAAAGTTGAACCATATATCTTCATCTCCTTGATCTCTAGACTGTCTTCAGAAAAGCAAACTTTCTTTCTTTTCACAGAACTTTCTTTCTTTAAAACTTTTGAAATTGAACATTGAAAAATTTCTCCCCCTTTTTGATGATTGTGAGCATCATGATCATCAAAACTTCATCAATTTCAGCACTTTCTTTGAACTCCCCTTTTATGATAATTTGACTTTCTCCCACCTGTGATCTGAGTGTCCGTCAAATCATGAAATGTATATATCTGAATCTTTTCAAATTCAGACATAATGAACAAGGTAACCCTGATTCAACAGATGAAACAGTTAGTAGGCCTGTAAGTAGCACAGAGCCACTTTGTACAACAGATGTACATTGTAAAGGAGCTTTTGTGATGTTCACTCCCCAGGTCTTCCATTCAATCATCGAAAAGCCACAAAGGAATTTTCTATGAATGTTATGACAAGAAAACTCATTCCTTGTGTGCTCATGCAAGTGTAGAAATGATTTAAGCTACTTAGCTTTCTCAGGCGCAAATTGTGTAAACTGTTGAGACAACAACAGATATTACACGGACTCAATGTGCATGAAAAAGGTGCGAAGGTGGGGCAACTTTCCTTCTTTTTCAATATCTAAATCTTCCGATTGAAGACTAGATAGCAGATATGCTGCGTCCCCAAAGAAAATGAAACATTTCTTTGTTAAGAAAGAAATGAGTGGTTGGTGGGGTTATATGCAAGAGTTGGCATGGGCTAGGTGCCTGTTTCAATGATGGTCACCAATGAATGTGAACCAATCAGAAGATGTGGCTGCCCGGCTCAGAAAGTGGTTGGTGCAGAGTTCTGATATTCTTTTAACTCTGTTCTCACACCCTCTTTCTTTTTGTCATTAAAGCTCACTTCTAACCAAACTCTCTTTTCAATTTTTCCGCTCCACACAATGAGAAAAACTCAACCCGATGAGTTATCTCCCCCACTCTTTGATTTAAGACCCCTCACCCCACAAATCGCTCTAGGATAACTTTCGGGGTAGGAAACACTGGTTTACGTGAATCCATGGAAGTTCTGTTTAAGCTCTCACACGAACCCCATGTAAGTCCTATAAAGAATGGTTTGCTCAACAGTTTAACTTGAACATTTAAGCACAGAATGTATGATAACATTGTCAAAAAGTATGCTCAGGAGATTTGAGCATTTGATCTTTTAAAATCTGACAATGTATCAATCAGATCAAATAAACTGGTTAGGGTATCAAAGAACTGGATATTTTGTTTATATGAACAAATATAAACAATTTAACAATGAAAGCACAAGATTAGAAAATAATGATTGATACTCAACAACATTGAATTTTAAGCGGGGGTATTACCATCGAAAAAATTGTTTCGCTATGAGACATGGTAATAACAAATACAAATGAAGTACTGAACCTTTGTGTGTGAATACGTTACAGTATAAGGATAAGATAATACGCAAGTATTGATCTTTAGAAACACACAGTCAGTTAAACATTAAAGCTTAAAAAACTGAAAAACATTTAAATTCACACTTCTAGATTCATGAAACCTTTTGAGAATCAGAAGTGGTTTGAACATTTCAGAAACTGTTTTTCATGCTTGAAAGTTGTTCTTCTTTCAAATCAATCAGAGATCTAGGATTAGAAGATATTTACCTTTTAAGCTCCCCTTCAAATCATGATAGAACGATATAGATCTATTAAGCTCCCCCTGGATATTTGCAAAAATATACAGGTCTAAACGTTGAAGAACGGGTCCTGATCTGTCATGTAATCAGAAGCCAAACTTCGTTGAAGTCCGGGTTCTAAGTTGGTTTACTTAGAAGCCATCGTTCTTCTACTCCCCCTTAACAGTAGGTGCCTGCAACACAGAATCAGTTTTCGGTTTTGGTACCCACTGGTATTTGGGTCCTCGAATGTTAGTTGCAGTTCTTGTGGGGGAAATAGAATAAGAACCATACCAGAAATGATCACTGGTTTTGTGAATGTGATCATGTGTATGACAATAAGAACAATGGTATTTCTTACCTGACAACCTGAGTAATTGATCTCTCGAGTAGATATGATCAGGTTTACCTTTATGCACTTTGTTCTTTTTGACATTGGACGCATGTACACATGATTCTTTTTCTTTCAGCTCATCTTCAACTGGTTTCTTCTTCCAGACCAGTTCCACATCTTTGTATCTCCTTCTTCTTTGATGTGTACCTGAACCATCTATATTGCTATCATAGAAAAGGTTAGTTTTACGAATTCGATCAAAAGATTTAACTGACCTTTGTGGAGAGACAGATTTTTGATTTGTACTTGATACAGACTTTTCAAGCACTTTAATCGTTGAAGCAAAGTTGTCTCTTTCTTGAACAAGCAGGTCAATCTTGTTCGTGACCTCAGACTTCGTTTTCTGCTCTTTTAGTGCCTTCTCAGATAGTTCAGATAACTTGGCAGTAAGCTTTTTGATCTCCGTCTCAAACAAGCTTCTTTCTTCTTCAAATCCTTTCTCAGCATCGTTTCTTTGTCCAGATATTTCTTTGAAGACACCAACATTCTTTTGTTCAATGGCCTTCTTCTCTTTGGCAAACTTCTCTCTTTCTAGAATGATTACTTTCTGAAAATCAGAAACTTTCTGAGAAAGTTTTATGCATTTCAGCTCAACTTCTTTCTTCTCATCAACACATTTTCTCGAGAATTCTGAGAACTTCTTTGCGAAATATTTTTTCTTTAGTCTCAAAATCATATTTGTGTTTACCAAGCAGTTGCTCCAAATCAGATAAACGCTTTTGAAGATCTGCATTAGCATCTTTCAGTTCAGAAATCTTTTCCTCAGAACTTTCAACCGAGACTATTTGCTGAGTTTTAGCTTCTAAAATAGAGATCTTTCCTTTTAGCTCAGAGTTCTCAGCGTCCAATTCTCTTCCTGTTAATAAACCCTTTGTCCCTAACACCAACCATTCAGCACAATCCCACCGCTCTTTTCCTGTCATCTTGTTAGAATTTATTTAACCAATAATTTCACTAAAAATTTCATTAATAAATTCACACGAAATACTATGTTTCATATAATTTCGAGCATTATTATTGGCCCTCTATCTTTGTTCCTTTTCCACAGGAGAAGCTTCTAGAGGAATTTGGGATTGGTTCTCTCCTTCAGTCAATGATAATCTGATATAGGGCCCCACTTCATTTTCATCTACAAAAGACAAAAAATCAGCTTTCCACTCTTCATATTCTCTTTTGGACCGCAGCCTTGGTATGTACACCATTTTGATCGAATTGAATAGACTGTATTCGATACGGCTTAGAAGAAAGATGAAACTTGAAAGTGCAGGGACCAAAAGTGACAAGATGTGAAACTTGAAAGTTTAGGGTCACAAATGACACGTTGAATCCTTGAAGTATGGGGGCTAAAATAAATGCACTGCAAAAAGATCGTGAGACAAAAAAATTTGACCTTTTATACTCTTTTTTTTTTATAAGGACACTGGTCTAACAGGGGTCCGGTCGAAGCAAAGGACCGGAATATGCAAGATACCGGTCGAAGGTAAGACCGGAGTAAGCAAGTACCCGGTCGAAGAGTAAGACCGGAGTAGCAAGTATCCGGTCGAAGGGTATGACCGAAGTAGCAAGTACCCAGTCGAAGGGTAAGACCGGAGTAGCAAGTACCCGGTCGAAGGGTAAGACCGAAGTAGCAAGTACCCGGTCGAAGGGTATGACCGGAGTAGCAAGTACCCGATCGAATGGCAAGACCGGGGAATACCTTATCCGGTCGAAGGGCTCAGGTCGAATGACTATCGGTCAAAACTATAAAATCGATAATCACATATAACAGATAAGATCGATAACAAATACGATCGATAAACACGATGAATCGACCGAAGAACACGTTGAAATTCTGGGATTCGACCGAAACCCAACCCAGAAACTTTGATCCTTCAATCGACTGAAACAAAGAAAATCAAACAAAAATTCGACCGGATGCGATAGATAACACAGAAAACTCACCTAGACCGATGTTTTGCAAAAATATGAACTTTCCAGATTCGATTGATAGATATTAATTTTCCAGAAAAAATTCGATCGAATAAACCAGATGAACAGTAAACGATTCAAGCAGATTAAACAGATACTCGATTAGGGATCTTTAGACAAACCTTTTTACTGGATCAAACCTTTTTGCCTATCTGCTCTGATACCAATTGTAGATCCCAGTGCAGTGCAATCACAAGTAATTATGAATAATGATGAACAGATTATAGGCCACAGCAACTAGTCATATGATTGATATAACTTCAAAGGGTTAAGGTTTACAGAGAGAATTTCTGATTAGGGTATGTAAACCTAATGACTAGAAAACTGAATAATGAATTTCTCTCCTTTCTAAACTGTTCCCCCTAAATATGAAACAAATAAGCCATTATATACTTAGGCTTTACAAGCAATTGGGCTTTATGGGCTTGGGCCCATCTGACTAATAAACTTTCAATTAATTACAAATCAAACCCTTATAAATACTTTATTCTACTTTCAACACACAGGACTTTCAGTCCTAACATCTCCCAACTCCAAGAAGGTGCTCACTAAGGAGCAGGTTGAGCATGTGGGCAGTGAGGCTCTCACTACTGACTTTGCACAAAGTGCAGGGCAGGACAGTGTGAACATCCCTAAGACCTTCCCCACGGAAACTTTGGGTGAGCAATCATCCAAAGGTCCCAGGTGCCAAGAAACCAAGGGGGTAGAGGGTGCTTCTTCTAGGCAGAAGACTCCTACCAAAACTTCCAAGGATCCTTCCAGGGTGGTCAACACACCTAAAGGAGGTGAGGATAGATATAACTATGAGGAATTGATGGAAACTATCGCAAATGTCAATATGGATGTACTCAAACAAGGGGCAGAAATAGAGGAGATGAAACTGGTAAATCTTTCACAACAAGTACAAATAACCAAATTAAAGAAGATGGTTCTGAGGTTGGTACAGAAAAAGAAAAGAACACAGTTTGTATTGAAGAAAAGGAGTTTTCCTCATGATGCTTCCAAAAAGGGGGAGAGTCAATCTGAAGTTCAAACATTCTTATTCCGCAAAAAGGGACAATGTTTATCATCCTGAAAACAATCTCCCCCTAACTTAACTTTTCAGGATGAGAAGTTATGTTCTTCAGCCCTTGGTCTTTTTCCAAAAAGGGGGAGAGTCAATTTCTAAAAAGTTTGTAGTTTGCTTTTCAGGAAGTGTTATTCCGCGACTTCTTTAACATTGTTTCTGAGTTTGTATTAAATTCTTGTTTAGAATTTTTCGATCTTGACAAGTGGTATCAGAGCTACAAAATTCAGAAACCTATAATCATGGACAGTTCAAGCGAAAGCGTTTTGGTATCAAAGGTTCCCATGCTCAAACCCAATGAGTTTGACATGTGGAAGATCAGAATCAAGCAATATATTCTTCTCACAGACTTCTCAATGTGGGATATCATTGAGAATGGACCCTCTGATGGAGGAAAGATGGATGCAGATGGCAACAGACCTCCACAGATAACCAAATTAAAGAATTTGGTTATTAACCTCCATAGAAGGCACTCTATGGGCTACATCAAAGCACCAAGGGCATGGTATTACACCTTGTCTACCTATCTCTTGGAAAATGGTTTTCAAAGAGGAATCATAGACAAGACTCTGTTCATTCAAAGGAAGAAGAAGGACATCCTAATAGTACAAATCTATGTGGATGATATTATCTTTGGATCCACAAAAGATCAAATGTGCAGAAATTTTGAAGATTTGATGCACAAGAGATTCAAGATGAGTTCTATGGGTGAACTTACCTTCTTCCTTGGGCTACAAGTTAAGCAGAAGAAAGATGGGATATTTATAAGCCAATCCAAGTATGTGCAGGACATTCTTACTAAGTTTGGATTCTCATATTCAAAGCCTGCAAGCACACCCATGGAGACACACAAATAGATCACTGCAGATCTTGAGGGGGAGGATGTGGATGTTCATCACTATAGATCCATGATTGGCTCCCTCATGTATCTCACTGCTTCAAGACCAGATATCATGTTTCCTGTTTGTGTGTGTGCAAGATTTCAAGTAATGCCTAAGCAGTCACACTTTCAAGCAGTCAAGAGGATATTCAGATATCTCAAAGGCCAACCTAGATTAGGTCTTTGATATCCTCATGACTCACCATTTGACCTACTTGCTTATTCAAACAGTGACTTGGGTGGTGCAAATTTGGATAGAAAGTCAACTTCAGGGGGATGTCAGTTTTTGGGTGCAAGGCTAGTGTCATGGCAGTGCAAGAAACAAACTACATTGTCCACCTCTACAATAGAAGCAGACTATATAGCTGCTGCAAGCTGCTGTTCTCAAGTTCTCTGGATTCAGAATCAAATGTTGGACTATGGTATGTCTTTTCTTCACACTTCAATCTTCATAGACAATAACAGTGCTATTAGCATTGTTAATAACCCAGTCAAGCACTCCAAAACAAAGCATATTGAAATCAGGTACCACTTTATCAGAGACTGTAATGAAAAGAAGCTCATTCAGGTTGTGAAAGTCCATACAAGTAACCAATTTGCTGATCTATTCACCAAAACTTTTGATGTAGGTAGATTCACATTCTTGGTCACAGGTGTGGGCATGATAAACACTGAATAAGCCTCTTTTGATCTACTTTATGTACCATTTCTGTATAGACTCCTTCCTGTCTACTTTCTCTTATTGTATTGTGCATGGTGCTGCTAACCTTGTGTGTTTAAGTGTTTCAGATTGCTTAAATTGAATACTTGGTACTTCTGGTTAAGTTAATGTTGCTCTCTATATTACTCATGTTGACAATTCAAATATGGTTAAGTATGGTTACTACTGCTAGGTAGTTTATACTGCCAGTGCAAAGTTAATACTGCTTACCTTGTTTCTACTGCTAATCATTGTTACTATGCATGCATGTGTTAATACTGCTAGTCTGAGTTAATACTGCTAATCTGTGTTACTACTGATAATATGAGTTAATACTGCGAGTTGGTTAATACTGCTAGGGTACTTAGTACTGCTTCTAACTGAAACCCTCCACCTATAAATACCCCTTTGTGACCGCCAAAATACAAACGGCTCTTTAAACTTCCATTGCTTCTCTCTCTCTCTCTCTCTCTCTCTCTCTCTCTCTCTCTCTCTCTCTCTCTCTCTCTCTCTCTCGATTTCTTGCTCACCAGTGTAACCCACTAGTTGCGATTCGAACCCTAGAATCAATCAGAAGATGGCAGGATTAGAATTCTTTGATGAACACAATGAGATTGCTATGCTGCAAAAACCAAAACAGGCTGAAGCCTTTCAACAGATTGTAGATTTCCTACAATCCTCACACATCGCACACGCATTAACTGTTAATCCCACAATCTATGTGGAACATCAAAGACAGTTTGGGCAAATGCTTCAATTCAGCTTGTGGAAGGAGGGCAGGTCATCCAATCAAGGGTTTGTGATAAACCCATTACCATATCAGAGGACAACATACGTGCACATCTACGCTTAGATGATGCCTCAGGTATTACCTCTCTTCCTAAGGAAGATCTCTTTCAAGCTCTTATTCGTATGGGGTATGAAGGTCCCACTGATGTATTTAAGTTTTTCAAGAATAGATTTTCATCACAGTGGCGATTCTTTGTTCATACCCTACAACACTGCATTTCACGAAAAACAACTGGATGGAGTGAGTTTAGCAGTACCTTAGCTTATGCTCTAGTCTGTTTAGCTACCTCTAGAAAGTTTAATTTTGCTCAAATGATTTTCAATGATTTAATGTCAAACCTGGATACCAAATCCAAAAGCTTTTATATGTATCCAAGGTTTGTACAAGAAGTACTAAATCAAGAATTGACGGATTTACCTCATTTCAATGAGGTATATGTACCAAAACCCCCAAAGAGGAAGGTGTTCTCAAATATGAAGAGGCCCAGTAAGGAATTCTCAGGTATAGACACTCCATTGTTCTCTACAATGATGGGTGTGTCTCCTTCCCATGGTGAGGCATCAAGGTCATAGCCCACATCTGACCACCCAACTGATGACCTACCCACACCACTCATTTCTAGTAATCCTCCTCAGATTCCTATTGTAAAGCCCACATCCCCCATCACCAAAACTTATATAAGGAAAAAGGTACAGAATGTTCCTTCCCTTCTTGTACTTTCACCCCCAAAGCCTTGAAGCCCACTAATGGAGCTTTCTCCATTAGAGAATATCGATAGGGAAACCACAGGGGTGTCTCCCAACCCCAAGAAGGTGCTCACTAAAGAGCAGGTTGAGCATGTGGGCAGTGAGGCTCACACTACTGACTTTGCACAAAGTGCAGGGCAGGACAGTGTGAACATCCCTAAGACCTTCCCCACGGCAACTTTGGGTGAGCAATCATCCAAAGGTCCCATGTGCCAAGAAACCATCCAAGGATCCTTCCAGGGTGGTCAACACACCTAAAGGAGGTGAGGATAGATATAACTATGAGAAATTGATGGAAACTATTGCAAATGTGAATATAGATGTATTGAAAGAAGGGACAGAAATAGAGGAGATGAAACTGGTAATTCTTTCACAACAAGTGCAAATAACCAAATTAAAGAAGATGGTTCTGAGGTTGGTACAGAAAAAGAAAAGAACACAGTTTGTATTGAAGAAAAGGAGCCTTGCTCATGATGCTTCCAAAAAGGGGGAAAGTCAAGTTGAAGTTGATAAACACAACCCTGTTAGGATGAAAGTTCAGTTTCAGGGGGAGACTGGTGCTGATAAAGAAGAGAATGTTGGTTCAGAAGCAGAAACTTTTGAGAATGTAGCAGATATTGCAACAGCTGCAGTAACTGAGGCTGCAGCAGTAACAAATGAACCTGAAGCAGAAACAGAATTGTCCAGAGAGGAAATTGAAATTGCAGAAACCCTTGTTAAAGCTAAGAATGACACTCCCAAAGCCACTCAAAAGGCTAAGGGAGTAATGATCAAAGAAGGAGGATTAGAGAAGAAAAGAAAAGAGATCAGTGTAGAGGATGCAAAGAAGAAAGGCAAAGAGAAGGTGGTTGAATCTGCAAAAGCATCAAAGAAACAAAGTCAAATAGCTCTAGATGAAGAATTGGCAAGGAAGATGCAAGCAGAACTAGAAAAGGAGGAAGAGACTCAATCTACAAAAGACAGAGAGATTGCTCTGGAGATGGTTGTAAACTTAATGAAGAATATCAAAAGAGTCTGAAGTCTACAACTGCTGCTAAGAAAGTCACAAAGAAGGCTTCAAGGCAAAGGCTACCCCTGAAGACTAGACAAAGACAACCTTCCAAGACATACTTAGCCAACCAAGAAAGAAGGAAGATGATAAACTTCCTGAAAGGAGCTATTGGAGTTCCTGAGGGAATGTTTACAGGTATGTCTTTTGGAAAGCTTGAAGAACTTTACCAAAAGGAGATGGCCAACCTGAAAGGGGACTTCATTCAAAGGGTAGAAGTTGAAAGGAAGATGAATGAGAGGCATGACCTCAACATACAACAGCCCTTCCCTGACAGTGAAGAAGGCACTCCTAGCAAAGACAAGAAAGAAGTGAAGCAAGAAGAGACATTAGCCCAAAAGATTGGTGACATTAAAAGAAAGAAGTCAATTGCTACCAAGCCAAAGGCAAAAAGGGCAAGAATTGAAGAAGAGGAGAAGGAAATTGAAAGAGCAGAAGCAGAACCTGCTGTTGAACCTTCAGCAGAGTCAGAGCAGAATACAGAGCAGTCCAATCAATAATCCAATGAGCAATTCCATTTGTACATTACTTTGACAAATGAAGACCCAGTACAAGCTGATCCTATCTCTATGAAAGCACCAGAAATTATCTTTTGGGATATTCTGAAAGACCAAGGCAAAGAATACTTCAGGATCAAGAGATTGGGAGATCACTATGAAGTGTATGCTACATGGGGTAAAATTATCAGAAGTTGCTCCAGGTCAGATTTGGAAAAAATGCATACATTTGGGATGAGCTTCTATGGTAAAGTGTTGGAAGAAGTTGGGATTAGTCTAACACCAAGATAGCCATGGAATACTTACGTATCATGTTTGAGCCAGAAAGAGTAAAGTACAGGATTAAAGATCTACATTATGAATATGGTTTTAAAAAGATTGATCATTGGATGTTGTATGAAGGATGTGGAGTCTATGTCCTAACCATTGATAAAAGCTACAATGAGTATTACTTGGTGGACAAGGTGTATGATCATAGTAAGGCTAAACTGCAAGCAATGTTGAAAGCAAAGTTGGTATGTCTAAAGAATTCAGAAATGGCAAGGATAGTAGTAAAGAGAACCATCAATCAAAGTTTAGGTCTGAATCCTGATTTGGGAATCTAAGCTGATGTTTTGAAAGCATCATGAAGACCAAGGGCTGAAGAACTTAACTTCTCATCCTGAAAAGTTAAGTTAGGGGGAGATTGTTGGGTCTGAATGTACTAAGTATGGTTTATGCTGCTCAGTCTTCATGATTCATGCTGCTAAGTGATTACTACTGCTAGTAGAATTAATACTGCTTGAAAAGTTAGTCCTGCTAATTAAATAGTTAGTACTGCTTGGAGAGTTAGTACTGCTAGTAGTTAGTACTGCTGAAGATTACTACGGCAAGAGACAGAGTTAATACTGCTAATGAGTTAATGTTGCTTCTGAAGATTAAGATGGAATGATTGTTTGGAACGAAAGAATAGGAGTTGGAGATAATGCTGATGATAATTATGGACTGGATTTTGAAGAATAATATTTTCTTTGTAATTATCTTGTAATCAGTTTTTGTATATATAGTCTAGATAATTGTAGATTATAGAAAGAGTTGTTTTTAGAGAATTAACCTCAAGACTATTATTGATCATTTCTATAGAGAAGTATAGAACGTCTGTTGAGTCTTGTTCAACAGATTGAGGTTGTGGTTGTAATCATTAAGTTTTATGCAATATAAACTTAAGATTTGAGTTCATATTCTGTGTTTTTGATTATTTGTTAAAGTGTTATTCCGCGACTTCTTTAACATTGTTTCTGAGTTTGTATTAAATTCTTGTTTAGAATTTTCGATCTTGACAAGTGGTATCAGAGCTAGAAAATTCAGAAACCTATAATCATGGATAATTCAAGCGAAAGCGTTTTGGTATCAAAGGTTCCCATGCTCAAACCCAATGAGTTTGACATGTGGAAGATCAGAATCAAGCAATATATTCTTCTCACAGACTTCTCAATGTGGGATATCATTGAGAATGGTCCCTCTGATGGAGGAAAGATGGATGCAGATGGCAAGAGACCTCCACCAAAGACTGATGGAGAGAGGAAGATGAGGCAGACAGAGATGAAAGCCTTGAGCACTCTGCTTTTAGCTATTCCTAATGAGTATCAACATCAATTCTGCAACTGTTCTGATGCACAAATTCTATGGAATGCACTGGAGAAAAGATTTTCTGGTACCAAAAGTACCAAGAGAAATCAGAAGGCCATCCTGAAGCAGCAATATGAAAACCTCTTGTCTACAAAGAATGAGTCCATGACTCAAACTTTCGATAGATTTAATAAGTTAATTGGTGAATTGGCTACTGTTGGTGTTCAGATAGATCAAGATGATGTAAACAGAAAATTTTTAAGATCTCTTGGTGATGAATGGACTATGTACACTGTCTCCTTCAGACAGAATGACCAACTGGAGGACAAGAAACTGGATAACCTCTATAATGACCTTAGGGTGTTTGAAGCAGATGTAGAAGCAAAGAAGAGGCCCTCTGGATACTCATACAATGCTGCTCTTTTATCATCCTCTACTGATTCTGCTGCTAATACAGAATCAATTAGTGCTGCCTATGGATCAAAGCAAGATGGATCTAATGACTCGGTCTTAGAAGCTTTTCTAGCCGGTCATGCTAATTCCACTCTAATTAATGATGATTTAGAACAGATAAATGTTGATTATCTGGAAGACATGGATATCAAGTGGTAGATGGCTATGCTCACAATGAGAGTAAAAAGATTCATCAAAAGGACTGGAAGGAACAACTTTGCTCAGAAAAGAGAAGATGGGGTTGGATTTGATAAATCCAAGGTTGAATGTTACAAGTGTCACAAGCTGGGGCACTTTGCAAGAGAATGCAGAAGTGGAATGCCTCAACATCATACTAGCAACCATCAACCATGACAGTCCACTAGCTTCAACAACAGGAACTCTTCTCAAGCCCTTGTTTCCCAAAAAGGAATGGGATTTGATTGGAGTGACCAAGCAGAAGAAGCAGTCCAGAACCAAGCTTTAATGGCTAAAGTTTCAGAGTCAGCAAGCACTGATATTCCCACAGAGGTAACATCTAACCTTGGTGCTTGTTGTTTAAACTTTCTAGAGGTAGCTAAACAGACTAGAGCATAAGCTAAGGTACTGCTAAACTCACTCCATCCAGTTGTTTTTCGTGAAATGCAGTGTTGTAGGGTGTGAAGATCCCACTGATGTATTTAAGTTTTTCAAGAATAGATTTTCATCACAGTGGCGATTCTTTGTTCATACCCTAAAACACTGCATTTCACGAAAAACAACTGGATGGAGTGAGTTTAGCAGTACCTTAGCTTATGCTCTAGTCTGTTTAGCTACCTCTAGAAAGTTTAATTTTGCTCAAATGATTTTCAATGATTTAATGTCAAACCTGGATACCAAATCCAAAAGCTTTTATATGTATCCAAGGTTTGTACAAGAAGTACTAAAGCAAGAATTGACGGATTTACCTCATTTCAATAAGGTATATGTACCAAAACCCCCAAAGGGGAAGGTGTTCTCAAATATGAAGAGGCCCAGTAAGGACTTCTCAGGTATAGACACTCCATTGTTCTCTACAATGATGGGTGTGTCTCCTTCCCATGGTGAGGCATCAAGGTCACAGCCCACATCTGACCACCCAACTGATGACCTACCCATACCACTCATTTCTAGTAATCCTCCTCAGATTCCTATTGAAAAGCCCACATCCCCCATCACCAAAACTTATATAAGGAAAAAGGTACAGAAGGTTCCTTCCCTTCTTGTACCTTCACCCCCAAAGCCTTCAAGCCCTCTAATGGAGCTTTCTCCATTAGAGAATATCGATAGGGAAACCACAGGGGTGTCTCCCAACCCCAAGAAGGTGCTCACTAAGGAGCAGGTTGAGCATGTGGGCAATGAGGCTCACACTACTGACTTTGCACAAAGTGTAGGGCAGGACAGTGTGAACATCCCTAAGACCTTCCCCACGGCAACTTTGGATGAGCAATCATCCAAAGGTCCCAGGTGCTAAGAAACCAAGGGGGTAGAGGGTGCTTCTGCTAGGCAGAAGACTCCTACCAAAACTTCCAAGGATCCTTCCAGGGTGGTCAACACACCTAAAGGAGGTAAGGATAGATATAACTATGAGGAATTGATGGAAACTATTGCAAATGTCAATATGGATGTACTCAAACAAGGGGCAGAAATAGAGGAGATGAAACTGGTAATTCTTTCACAACAAGTGCAAATAACCAAATTAAAGAAGATGGTTCTGAGGTTGGTACAGAAAAAGAAAAGAACACAGTTTGTATTGAAGAAAAGGAGCTTTCCTCATGATGCTTCCAAAAAGGGGGAGAGTCAAGTTGAAATTGATAAACAAAGCCCTGTTAGGATGAAAGTTCAATTTGAGGGGGAGAATGGTGCTAATAAAGAAGAGAATGTTGGTTCAGAAGCAGAAACTTTTGAGAATGTAGTAGATATTGCAAAAGCAGCAGTAACTGAGGCTGCAGCAGTAAGAAATGAACCTGAAGCAGAAACAGAATTGTCCAGAGAGGAAATTGAAATTTCAGAAACCCTTGTTAAAGCTAATAATGACATTCCCAAAGCCACTCAAAAGGCTAAGGGAGTAATGATCAAAGAAGGAGGATTAGAGAAGAAAAGAAAAGAGATCAGTGTGGAGGATGCAAAGAAGAAAGGCAAAGAGAAGGTGGTTAAATCTGCAAAAGCATCAAAGAAACAAAGTCAAACAGCTCTAGATGAAGAATTGGCAAGGAAGATGCAAGCAGAACTTGAAAAGGAGGAAGAGACTCAATCCACAAAAGACAGAGAGATTGCTCTGGAGATGGATGCTAAACTTAATGAAGAATATCAAAAGAGTCTGAAATCTGCAGCTGCTGCTAAGAAAGTCACAAAGAAGGCTTCAAGGCAAAGGCTACCACTGAAGACTAGACAAAGACAACCTTCCAAGGCATACTTAGCCAACCAAGAAAGAAGGAAGATGATAAACTTCTTGAAAGGAGCTATTGGAGTTTCTGAGGGAATGTTTACAGGTATGTCTTTTGGAAAGCTTGAAGAACTTTACCAGAAGGAGATGGCCAAACAGAAAGGGGACTTCATTCAAAGGGTAGAGGTTGAAAGGAAGATGAAAGAGAGGCATGACCTCAACATACAACAGCACTTCCCTGACAGTGAAGAAGGCACTCCTAGCAAAGACAAGAAATAAGTGAATCAAGAAGAGACATTAGCCCAAAAGATGGGTGACATTAAAAGATAAAAATCAATTGCCACGAAGCCAAAGGCAAAAAGGGCAAGAATTGAAGAACAGGAGAAGGAATATGAAAAAGCAGAAGCAGAACCTACTGTTGAACCTTCAGAAGAATACAGAGCAATCCAATCAACAATCCAATGAGCAATTCCATTTGTACATGATTTTGACAAATGAAGACCCAGTACAAGCTGATCCTATCTCTATGAAAGCGCCAGAAATTATCTTTTGGGATATTCTGAAAGACCAAGGCAAAGAATACTTCAGGATCAAGAGATTGGGAGATCACTATGAAGTGTATGCTACATGGGGTAAAATTATCAGAAGTTGCTTCAGGTCTGATTTGGAAGAAATGCATACAGTTGGGAAGAGCTTATATGGTAATGTGTTGGAAGAAGCTGGGATTAGTCTAACCAAGATAGCCCTGGAATACTTATGTATGATGTTTGAGCCAGAAAGAGTAAAGTACAGGATTAAAGATCTACATCATGAATATGGTTTTAAAAAGATTGATCATTGGATGTTGTATGAAGGATGTGGAGTCTATGTCCTAACCATTGATAAAAGCTACAATGAGTATTACTTGGTGGACAAGGTGTATGATCATAGTAAGGCTAAACTGCAAGCAATGTTGAAAGCAAAGTTGGTATGTCCAAAGAATTCAGAAATGGCAAGGATAGTAGTAAAGAGAACCATCAATCAAAGTTTAGGTCTGAATCCTGATTTGGGAATCTAAGCTGATGTTTTGAAAGCATCATGAAGACCAAGGGCTGAAGAACTTAACTTCTCATCCTGAAGAGTTGTTTTTAGAGAATTAACCTCAAGACTTGTATTGATCCTTTCTATAGAGAAGTATAGAACGTCTGTTGACTCTTCTTCAACAGATTGAGGTTGTGGTTGTAATCATTAAGTTTTATGCAATATAAACTTATGATTTAAGTTCATATTTTGTGTTTTTGATTATTTGTTAAAGTGTTATTCCACGACTTCTTTAACATTTTTTCTGAGTTTGTATTAAATTCTTGTTTAGAATTTTCGATCTTGACACACTGTTTCATTAGATCCTATGCATATGAGTTGTTTTTGATGATTTATATTGATTAGGGTGTGTTCGAAATACTTTGGTGAATGTATTGTGTAAGTTTTAAAGGTTATCTTAATCGTTTGATGTGTTTCTGGATCTTAAGTCGAAGTACAGGGACGAACCTGTGATGAACTCGCAAGTTCTTTGAAGAACTCGCAAGACTTCTAACTCCCGCAGGGTGTTAATTTTGCTTAAGTATAGATTTCGCAGGAGTCAATATTGCGAGAACTTCAAAACTCGCAGACCTTTAGCCTACGAAAGTTTAGTTTTCGCAGGGTTCTTAAAATTTGTAAATTTAATTAAGTGTCCGGTTCGCAGACACCGTGTCTACGAATTCTGAAGAATTCGCAAACCATTAGCTCACGAATTCCTCAAGATTCTCAAGTAGTTCTTACAAATCATTAAACCTTATTTTTAAAAATTTCACTAAGTATCAGATTCGTAGATTCTTAAACCATAAGCTCGCTTCAGGTTGAGAAAGCCACTTTTGCGAAAAGTTTCTGTCACAAGTTGAAAATTTTCTGAGTATAGGACTCGCAGGTCTGAGAGTTGCGAATCCTTGCTTACGAAAGCTTTAGTGTGCGAAAGTTAAATCATTCTTAAATTCTTCTAAGTCCAAAACTAGCAAAGATCTTTTAAAGTGAATGTTAGTTGCTTGCGAAAACTTCAAACCTGAAATATTTTCGAAGTATAGAACTCGCAACCATGTTCTCTGCGAATCTCACTAGTGAAAGTTTGTTTTCTGAATTTATTCTAATGGAAGGATTCACTAGGTACCACTTCGCGAATTGTCAAGGTTTCGCAGGTCGTGTGTTTGAGAATTCTAAGTTTCTTGATTTTCTTGTCTGCGAATTCCATCTATTCCTGTTTGCGAATTCTGAAAGGTTTCTATCTTTTGCGAATCTCTTTGTGTGGTCCTTATTGTATGTGAATTCTGCACTTGAGCTTTTTGGAAATTTATTTTTCTGAAATTTTTAAGTGTACAGTTTTTCCAATTCTTGATTCAACGATCTTATTAGTTGATTTAAATTGTACAGATAAGTTTGCTTTCTAATTCACTTGCTGAAGATGTCAAACCAGTTATTTTCCATGGGCTCTCAGTCCAAACCTCCTGTCCTCCTGACAAATGAATACCAGCAATGGAAGAAGAGAGTGATCCAGTTTTTGAATCACAAAAGCAGATATTACATGGAATCAATCACTACTGGTCCAGTAAATCCAATGATTAGAGTTCCTGGTCAAGCTGCAACTGAAACCTCTCCAGAAATCCCTGACAGATATGTTCCCAAACCGTATGAATACTTCACAAAAAAGGAGAAAGATCTGTATAAGATAGATGAAGAGGCTCTCATTTACCTAACGATGGCCATCCCAAATGACATCTACAATCGGGTAGACAGTCGAAATTCAGCTAACGAAGTATGGGATAAACTAGCAAGACAATTTAAGGGAAGTGAAGCTTTAATTCAAGCCAAGCAAAAGTTGTGCATTAATGCCTATGAGGGATTTCATGCAAGGGAAGGGGAGACACTGCTTGGCACCTATAACATATACAACATCATTCTGAATGACCTGAGGAGGAACAACATCTCCAAATCTGCTTCCGAGATAAACTATAAGTTTATCAAGAACTTGAACCCTGAATGGAAGAACTTTGCCATCAATCTTCAGATGTCAAAGAACATGGCTCAAGAGAACGTAATTGACATCTTCTCTACTCTGTCTCAGCATGAAGATGAAGTGAGAACTATCAATAATGAGTCCAAGGATCTGTAGGACTCTGTAGCTCTTATAGCTGGGAAAGGAAAAAGTTTAAGTTCTGGTCCTGTATCATCTGCAAGGTCAAAGAAGAAAGTATCTAAAGCTTTTGTTACAGAGATTACTGAGTCAGATTCTGCTTCGAGTGATGAGGAACTGGAGATTAATTCTGATGATGATGTACAGAGGTTCACTGAGAACTTGGCCTTGATTACTCGTCAATTCAAAAAGAGCTTTGGCAATAAGAAGTACTACTCAAAACCAAAGTATGAAGGGTACAAGAAAGAGAAGTCCGAACTGTGGTACAAGCCAAGATATGGAAGGATAGAGGAAAGAAGAGAAGAGAGGAAAGATGAAAGGAAGGAAGAAAGACGAGAAGAAAAGAGAGAGGAGAAGAAAGAAGAGAAAAAGGATGAACCGGGTAGATGCTACAACTGTGGAAAATTTGGAGACTTTGCCAGAGACTGTAAGTTCAAGAAAGTCAAGAACTCATAATACTATGCAAGGAAGTCTCTGATTGCCAAGAAAGCGTAGGAGGGAAAGGTGCTTATGGCTGAAGAGGATAATTGGTTGTACGAAAGCTCTGATGAGGAGGAGCAAGCACACTTCACTCAAGTCTCCTATATGGCAAAGCTTGATGGTGATGACGAAGCTTCTGAGGATCATTCAGAAGATGAAAACTCTGAGGTAAACGAAAATTCTGAACTTATTGAATCTCTTATGGTCCAAATTCACAGCATGAAAGATGAGTTTGAAATGTTAAAAGGTAAACTTAGCTCGGAACACCAAACAACTTTGAGTTTTCGTGATGAAAACGCTTTGCTGAAAGTTGTTGTGGAAGAAAAGGAAAAAGAAAAGGATGATTTAAAAGCTGAAAGAGAATCTTTAAAAAGAAAAATATCTGGTTTGGAAAAGGATCTTGTTAATCTTAATGCTGAAAAGGGTGATTTTAAAATCAAATTTGAAGTCTGTTTTCAAGAAAGAAATGAAGCTTACACCAAGATTAAGCAATTGGAGGATATTAACATGAAAAGAGGTCAGACTGAGCAGACATTAAATCTGTTGACCAATAAACTCCAAGATGAAAGATTTTATAAAGTTAAACCAGGTTTGGGTTTTCCAGTTAATGATGTTTTGAAAAAGGCCGCTTAATTGTTTTACACATTCAAAGGTATTGGTTTTTACACCAAGAACACACACACACGTACTCATACGGCTATCAAGAGATTTATGACATATTGATTTGATTTCTATTCATCTCTTGTTCTTATTGTGTTGTGTGATTGATTATCAACTAATATCTGGGTATAACAAGCAAAATCAACTTTCAGCATTCTCGAGTAATCTTCTTCTTTGATTCTTTCAAGTAACCTTTCCTTTGAAAATTCAATCTCCCCCAAGGTAATAAAACATCTCTCAGACTTCAGAAAAGAAATTATCTTCAGATTTAACTCACTTTTCTTCAGAAATCAAACTTCAAAGAAAATTTCGGTACAATTCAGCAAACTTTCCGAAATCTTCGAACTTTCTTTCAAATCTTGAACAATCTCCTCAAATCTATTACAAACTTGTTCACCATACAACATTTCTAGAAATTATTTATCCCCCTTTTTGATGATGTAACGCAGATAAATAATCAAAACTTCTTCAAGAAATGTCATATATCTTTTTCTGACCACTGATCTTTACCAATGAGCCATTGAACATTCGTCAATTCATAAAATTTTCATCTGAATCTTTTCAAATTCAGACAAATGAGAATCTAAACCTGAATCAACAAATGAGTCAGTTAAAAATGCATGTCAGTAGCATGAAGCCACTGTGTGTAACAAATACACATTAGAAAGGAGCTTTTTGATGTTCACTCCCCCAGGTCTTCCATTCAATCATCGAATAACACAAGGTTAAACTATGAATGTTTAGACAGAAAAACAAATTTTTTGTGTGTTCGTGCTTGTGTATGAAAGATATAAGCATAATGATTGCTTTTAATAGGCTCAAAATGTGTAAACCATTGAGACAACAACAGTAATACACGGACTCATTTGTGCATGCTCGAAGTGCGAAGGTGGGTAGACTTCCTTCTTTTTCTATATCCACATCATCCGAATGAAGACGAGATAGATTATGTGTTGCGTCCCCAATAAAAATTGAAACATCTCTTTGTTGAGAAAAAGATGAGTAGTTGGTGGGGTTTAAGCAAGAGTTGGCATGGGCTAGTTGCCTTTTCAATGATGTTCACGAAGGAATTGTGAAACAACAGTAATGTGGCTGCCCGGCTCAGAAAAAGTTGGTGCAGAGTTTGATATTCTTTTACTCTGATCTCTCACCCTCTTTATTTTTAATATTGAGCTCACTTCTAACCAAACTCTCTTTTCATTTTATCTCAGCACACACCCACACTCAGATATTGACTCCTCGCCACTCGACCACTGAAGATTAACTTCTTGGGTAGGAAACACTGGTTAACGTGAATCCATAGAAGTTCTATTAATTTCTCACACTGATCCCATGTATTTTTCATAAAAGCAAAATGTTACTCAATTGGTTTAACTTTTTCAGTTAAAGCACAACATGAAATACATGTCAGATATTTGTATGCTCATGAAGATAATCATGAAGATTTGAGCATTTAAATCATGAAAGATTTTTCTCAAAACAAGGATATTTAATGAATGAATGAAATGAATACAAAAGACTTGTTTGAGAATCTGACATTGCATTGAAAAGATCAAATATGAATGATATATCAAGAAAAGCTTAGGTGATGAAAAATTGGATGTTGTCTATAAGGATAATTATAGACATTCTTGAAATAAACTCCGAATGAAATCACACTCAAATATCAATAAAGTTCAAACGGGGTGTCTTACCATCGAAAATTATGTTCAATTTTGATACATGGTAAGAACATAGTCAATAAAATACTAAACCGGTGTGGGTGAATACTTGACAGTATATGGAAAGGATAATACACAAGTATTTATCTTTGGAAACACACGGTTAGTTAAACATTGAAGTACATAAATGAAAACAGTTAAAATCACACTTCTGTATTCATGAAATCTGTTTTAGAATCAAGTAGTGGTTTGAACATTTAAGAATCTGTTTTCATGTATGAAAGTCGTTCTTCTTTCAAACACGTATGAGAATAAGAGTAGAATAATCCTTACGCTCAGTATTAATCTCATAAAGTCAACTCGAAAGTTATGATTGATATGATCATGTAAGCTCCCCCTCAAAATATGCATTCAGTCAAAAATTCGTCAAAGTACAAAGTCTTATTCACAAACTTTATTGAAAAATAAAGACATGAAAGCAATAAAACTTGTTAAGAACGAGTTCTGATCAGATGTAATCAGAAATCAATGTCCTTAATCCCCCTAAACATATGCATCATAAGATATGTTAGTGAAAAATATATGCAACAAGATTTATAACTTCCCCTAGAATGTAGATCAATTAAGATAAATCTAACTCCTCCTGAAAACATGAACAGAACCTTTCAGTGCAGATATCTTTCAGATTAATCATAAAGAAATGAAGAAAAATAACAAAAAAAAAGTGTACTAGGTAACAACAGATTAGGTCTTGAGGTTTAACATACCGAGTTTCGAAATGAGAAAATTAAATCTCTTTTCGTCTAACGGCTTGGTAAACAAATCTGCAAGTTGATAATCTGTGTTTACAAAGTAAAGTTCAATTGTACCTTTTTCGACATTATCTTTGATAAAATGATATCTCACATCAATATGTTTAGTCTTTGTGTGCTGAACAGGATTAGCTGATATTGCAATAGCGCTCTTCGAATCACAATAGATTATAATCTTGTTGAATTTGAATCCATAGTCTCGAAGTTGTGTTCTTATCCACAATGCTTGAGAGCAGCAACTAGCAGCAGCTACATACTCTGCTTCAGCAGTTGAAGTGGAAACACAAAGTTGTTTCTTTGACGCCCAGCTTACGAGCTTGTCTCTAAGAAATTGAATGTGACCCGACATGCTTTTCCTGTCTAGCATACATCCTGCATGATCTGCGTCTGAATACGCTGTTAGCTCAAAACCTGTATCCATAGGATACCACAAACCAAGATCTGCAGTTCCTTTCAGATATCTAAATATGCGTTTTACAGCCGACATGTGAGATTCTTTAGGCGAAGCTTGATATCTAGCACAAAAGCATGTAGAAAACATAATATATGACCGACTTGCCGTTAAGTAGATTAGAGAACCAATCATTCCTCTATAGGTTCTATCATCGACAGCTTTTCCCGAAAGATCGGCTCTGATCTTAGTTCTAGGTGCCATCGGGGTACCAATCGAAGTACAATTTCCCATTTTAAATTTTCTCATAATATCAAAAATGTACTTCGCTTGGTTAAGGAAAATCCCCGTAGAAAATTGTCTGACTTGTAATCCGAGAAAGAAGTTCATCTCTCCCATCATACTCATCTAAAAATGTGACACCATGAGGTTTGAAAAATTCTTACAATATTTTGGATTAGTTGAACCAAATATGATATCATCCACATATATTTGAATTAAAATGATATCAATTTTCTCCTTTTTAATGAATAAAGTGGTGTTGATTTTACCTTTTGAGAAGCCAGACTTGACAAGGAATTTGGATAAGACGCATACCAGGCTCGAGGGGCTTATTTGAGTCTGTAAAGTGCTTTGTCTAAAATATAGACATGATCAGGTTTATCGGCACTTACGAAACCTTTAGGTTGAGAAACGTACACCTCTTCTTTTAATAATACACTCAGAAAGGTTGTCTTGACATCCATCTGATAGATTGTAAAGTTCTTGTGTGCAGCGTAGGCTAAAAACATTCTTATTGCCTCAATACGCGCAACTGGTGCATACGTCTCATCATAATCAATGCCTTCCTCTTGTCTGTATCCCTTGGCTACAAGTCTTGCTTTATTTCAAATCACAACACCATCTTCATCTTTCTTGTTTTTGAATACCCACTTGGTGCCAATAATTGTCTTTCCTTCAGGTCGAGGCACCAATCGTCAGACTTTAAGCGCTTCAAATTGGTTGAGCTCTTCTTGCATGGCTGTAACCCAATCTGGATCGTAAAGAGCTTCTGAAAATTTTGTTGGCTCTATTTTGCTCAGGAATGAGTCAAATAAAGATTCATTTACAGTTGCAGACCTAGTTTGCACCGGCTTTGACGGATCTCCAATAATTTGATGAACCGGGTGCTCTTTGGTCCACTTGTATACATGAGGAAGTGGATTAGATACAGATTGATCATGTTGAACATCTAGATATCCATTTTCTTCTTCTTGTTCAGTATGGGGTTCAGTTGAAGTAGTCGGTGCAGAAGTTTCAGTTGGTTGGACATTTGATGTATGTTGAATAGGCATTACCGTACATCCAACTGATTGTGTAAATTTTGGCTCAGCAGTTTCACTAGCAACTTCAACTGAGTGAGTAGGAGTTTGAATTTGAGTTTCTTCCTGAATCGGGGAATTTGATTCAGTTGAGATATCTGAAGTGATTGGATGATGATTGCTTGAATCTTCAGATCTGTCAATCACAACAGGTTTAGTCAATTTAGAACCAAAAAACTCATCATAGAAAAATTCAAACAATAAATCTAATTCTGTTAAGTAAGATGTAGACGTTGACGCTTTATCAGAATTAGAAACATTAACCGCATGTTCTGGACTGATTTGTCCAGAAGCTAATACTCTTGTTATAACGGGTTCTAAACTGCTTTGATCAGAAGCCATATCTTCATCAAAAGTAACATTGACGCTTTCCACCACAATCTTCGACTTCTTCAAATAAACTCTGTATCATAATCTTCTTCATTTTCTTTCTGACCCATAAAGCACATATGAGCATTTTCTTCCTTGTCAGTGTCAGGTTCTGAGTGATCCAGCCAATATTCGTCTTAAGCCATTAATGCTCTGCCAGTTTCTTGCTGGTTGGCCAGAAGCATTTTGTTCTTGTAATATTCTGAGTTACGAACCATTGGCTTCCGACAATCTTTAGCAAAATGGCCTACTTTGCCACAGTTATAACACTTTACTGGTTCAGCCTCTTTCTTCTCCTCATATCTGTTAACTTACTTCTTCTCTTCTCGCCTTTTCTCCTCAAACCTTTTACCTTCTACTCTCTCCTTGTGCTCAAAATTCTTTGAGCCTGATGAATATATTTGACTGTTTGAGCCTGGTTTCTTGTAAAACTTCTTCTCAAAAGGATTTGATCAATAGTAACATTGCTTGCTTTAGGTTCTCTCCGTCATCAGAATCAGAATCATGACTACTTTCTTCCTCAAATTCAAACACCATCACTTTCTTTAACTTCTTTAAACTGACTGATCTTTTCTCCTTTCTCTTAACCACTAATGCACCTAGATCTGCTATCGGTTTCTCAGCTTTCTTCTTTTCATCTTTTATCTCCTCTACCTCTTCCTCATTCTATCTCAGAGTCTCATACACTTCATGTAAAGGTATTTCATTGAGATCTTTCATCTGCTTAATTTGACGAGTAAATCACTTCCACTCAGGCTGTAAGATACTCAAAAATTTCACATTCAACTCAATCTGAGACTTCTTGACTTTGTTTTTGCTCAGCTCGTTCAGAAGAGTAACAAATCTGTCACAGGTGGACTCTAAACTTTCACCTTCCTTAGCTTTAAACTCCTCATAATTGTTGACGCAGTTTGAAACTTTTAGCTGATTCCCTATCTTAGACCCTAACATCATTTTCTCAAGTTGATCCCACATCTGCTTTCCAGTAGCTTTGTAGCTATCTATCTTCACATAGATTTCATTGGGAATTCCTTGTAGTAGAAAAGATCGTGCAAGTCTATCAACCTTGTGCCTCTTCTTCTGCTCTTCAGAATATTCTTCAATAGGCATTGGATATTCTTGGTTTACAACTTCCTCTCCATCAGCTTCAGTAGAATGAATCTTTGTTGGAGGTTTCATCACTCCTTCTTTCAAAGATAGCCTAATGTAATCACCCAGTTCATTCGTATCTATGAAATCCAAGAACCTGTCCTTCTACTGCTCATACTCTCGTTTGAATAACATTGGTGGCTTGACATCAGTTCCAATAGCAAGAGCATCTCTCGAAGTCATCCTGACAAATAAACTGTAAAATAAGAACTTGAAATGATCGTTAGTTCAAAAGAAATCAATATACAGAAAAACTTAGAAAATTTTTCAAAAATAAATTACCAAAAATTTCCTAAGGCAAGAATTCTCACACCACTCTAGTTACACAATACTACAATTTGCAGAACACCAACAATTTGCACACTTCAGAATTCATACGCCACACAATTCGCAAGCAACTACATGCGAATTCTAAGAATTCGCACGATACTGTATGCGAATTCCGAGCAATTCGCACAGACCTACATGCGAAATCTAGACTTAGAATATTTGAGAACTTCCAACTTTTCGCATAAACTTTTCGCACAACAAGGGTATGCGAATTCTACACTTAGAAATTATTTCAACCTCAAGCAATTCGTATCGATACGAATTCTGGACTTAGAAACTTTTCCAATTTTCCATGCGAAATCTGAGCAATTCGCATATACCCTCATGCGAATTCAAAGAAATTCGTATGTTACTCTTATGCGAAAACCATACTTTTCGCACGAAGCTTTATGCGAAATTTGTCCTTCAAACAACTTTTCGTACACCGAAGTAAGCGAAATCTGCACAATTCGCACACTAGTATTATGCGAATTCTTCCCTTATCTTTTTCACAAAAACAGACCTAAGCGAATTCTTCTATACGAAATCTATAGATTATGCAAGTTCTTCAGTACCCCATGCGAGTTCTTCAATGATTATGTGAATTCTGTAGATCTCGATCCAAAACTTCAATTTTCACCCAAAAATCAATCCAAAACCTTGAATTAGATTATGAAACTTTGTAGATTTCATCTCGATCAAGGTCTGAACAATTTACAAACAAACAATTACAATCAAATCAACAAATATTATAACTTGATCTCAAGAACAGTGTGTCGAACTCGTACGACTCAAAAATCACAAAAACTCAAAATTAATCGAAAATTACAGTGCAAGATTGATACAAACTAATACAAGATCTTTCTAAAACATCATACGAACACTTTTGACTCAATTGAACACACTATTACACTTCAAAAATATACAAGTCGATCAAGTCACAGTAGTTATGGTGCGATGAAAATATTTTCTTGATTTCGATTGAACCTCTGCTCCGATACCAATTGTGTGTCCCACAATAATGTTCTAATTCAAATTATCAATCAAGATGACACAATCAATCAATCAAACAGTTTTCATTAACATTCAATCACGGTTCGTACAGGATGCTCTCTGAATATTTTTCTCTCTAAACAGATATGCTCTCTTAGTCTAATGAGTCTACGAACGAAAAACTATTTATACCCTACAATATAAAGACAAAACTAAAACTAGTTGACTTGTACAAAGACTTTGACTTTTGCTAGAAGGTTTGACTTGAGCTTTGACTTTGACTTTCATCTTCATGATCTTGGATCCAACATATTTGAGCTGTAACACCCCGAATTTTCGTTTGGTTTTGCAAGGGTTGTTAAGAAGAAATGAAGTTGATCTTCAGGAAAAACGCACGGGTCGTGTGCAAGGATCTGGGTGCGAGGCAGTGGAAAACGCACGGGCCGTGCGCTGTGTTGGGATTCGTGCAAAGCTTGGCTGAAATATCTCATTTGGCTGATATCTTTTGATTTAATCAAAAGATCTCAGATAATCTCTCTCTCTCTCCTCCTTTTCTCTCTTTTCTCCTTCGATCTTCAAAGGTTCGTTTGGTTGCTAGTTTTCGGTGTTTCTAGCGAGGGGTCGGTGTTTTAAGCTTCACCTCTACGTCGTGATCGTTATCTGGTTTTCCGGGTTTTATTCTGAAAACCTACCGGTGAGTTCCTACTACCATTTTACAAACTTTATACATGTCAAAACTCTTATTTGCGAAATTTAAAGTATTTCTACGGTATGATCTTATGCTCTCTACATTTTGTCATAAATGAAGTTTTTGGTGATTCTCGGGGTTCCCGGTCAGATTTGACTAAAATGACTGGTTCCGCCTTATTAAAAGTAAAATGATGTTTTACTTGTACATTATGTGGTTACGTGAAAAGAATGTTTATGAACTCATTTTGATGACTTTCATTCTTACCAGAAGTTGAACTGGGAGTAGCATTTTGTTTATAAAATGTACTTATACCATATATTTATTTATGGTTGGTCACATATGTTGTTGTGACGAGTCCTTACCATTACTAGTGGATCCCTAGGTTTTGGAGTAGACTGTTTTGTTGGGAGGTAATATTCCCCATTTTGTAACTATGGATCACATGTTGCTCGGGGGCAACTTGGTACGGTTATGTGAGGCCGGATACTAGCCATGGTTCATGGTGATCCTAGTGAAGGAGTATACATTGGTTTCCCTTGGGAGCGCGATCTCACCTCGTAGCACGGACTGTGGGTTCATTGCTGAGGACTCCAAGTGTTTAGCTCATAACTCGGATTTGTGATCTATTTTGTGTTACACCACTATCCTTGGTAAAATGGTCCTTTTATCACCGTTTAAGAGTTTTGGACCGAAGACGCCCGGTTGTGGCAAAATGTTATCTTTACGAACTAAACCTTTATGAAAAGATTTCTTTATGATACTGATGTTTATATCTTTCGAGCTTTATAAACTGTATGTTCTCACCAGGCTTTAAAGTCTGACACTTTTTCTCAAATGATGTGTATAACAGGTTTCCATTAGCGGTGGGTGCCGGGGGTTTTGGAGAGACGAGTTTTGAGTCTCGAGGTTTTTGGAGATATTTTAGTATTGATGTTGGGCATTGTTAAGTCCCATTATTTTGATGAAATCCTTGTATAGGGTTGTATAGTCTAAAGGACTGATCCCATTTATGGAAGTTAATGGATTTACTTTCGTCTTTTGTCAGGTTTTCCATGTTTTATTTTACTCTGATTTTTAGGGTGTTACAGGTTGGTATCAGAGCTCTAGTTTAAGCGAACTAGGCATGAATGTAAGATGTCTAGACTTAGACTGAGTATATTAAGAATTGATCCGCGAGAATGGGGTAGAGCTCCTAAGTTGGGTTAGTCTTGGAGTCGACGGAAAGTACGTTTATCAAGTGTTGTAGTAGTGGTGACAAGAACCATTATGTGTTGTATGTTCATAATTTCACTTAGCTAATGTTATTATGAGGATATTGTACGTAAGAGTGCTTGATTTACTGTTAATATGACAATTGGTAATGTGGTAGTACGTTTTCCTTTCTTGTTTTCCTATCTCTTTCTTATCTCTTCCTCTGCTCTGTGTAGCAGTTCAGAATGGTGAATACGCGTGGTAGACCACGTACTCGTGTTGATGGTCTGGAAGCGACAGCCTCCACCGCTGATCGGCCGGAAGGAGTTGAGGTTGTCGTGCGTCCGCCAGTTCAGCAGGTACTAGGTGGGGGGGCCAGAGGTCATTTCGCGAGTACACCTGGATTCATCTCACCCAGTCATCGGGGATGCTAATCCCCAGTCCGAGTTGTTGGCCAGCGTGATGTTGGCAATGAGGGAAGAGATGGCGAAGCAGCAGGAGTTTCTGCTGAAAACAATGGAGGACCGCGACGTAAATAATCGGAGAAGTGAGACGGTTGTGGAGAACGTCGTAGCAGGTTCTGGAGGCGATGTTATAAGGGTCACAGCGGTAGAGCGAGGGATTTCTGGTGCTCCGGGGAATAGGAAGAGTTGTTCCTATAAGTCCTTTCTGAGTTGCGGATCGCCAGAATTCTTCGGTTCTGATGACCCGGCGGTGTGTGTAAAGTGGATCCGAGCGGTTGAGCAAGCTTTTGGCTCTTCCGAATGTGGTGATGATCAGAGGGTGTGGTTCGGTACCCAACTGCTGAGGGACACTGCACTCATCTGGTGGAATATCATCCAATCCACTCTATCTTCTGAAGTGTTGGCTCAATTGTCTTGGGCCGAGTTCAAGAAGAAGTTGCTAGAAGAGTTTTGCAATGAAAGGACAATGGACCGAATTGAGAAAGAATTCCGGTCTTTGGTGAAGGGAAGCCTGACGGTGAGGGAGTACACCCGTCAGTTTATGGAAAAGCTTGGTCTGGTGGGGCATGTTGCCCCAACAGAGAAAGACAAAATGAAAGCCTATCTCAACGGCTTGCCAGCGGACATGCAATCGATGGTCCATAATTTCAAGGCTTATAACCTCCGAGAGATGGTGGAGGAAGCTCAATTCATGGAAGAGATGTTCGCGAAGAGCAAATCTGAGAATTTTTTGGTGGTGTCTGATAAAAGAAAGTGGGAGAGCAGTTCAGTACCTCCCAAGCGGACCCGACCTTTTGTTGGAAACCGCAACTTCGGCAGTTATCATGAAGCAAAGTGGTGCCCGAAGTGTCGAACCAAGCATCACGGTAACTGTTACAACAATTCTCAAACTTGTTATAAGTGTGGGAAGCCTGGTCATACTGTCATAGATTGCCCGGTCAGGGGGATCATCTGTTTTGAGTGCAAGGCACCGGGGCACGCGAGGAGAGATTGCCCGAAGCTTGTGTCAGGTAGCGTGCCAGCAAGGAAGGAGAACCCTCAGAAGGTTCCGGGTCGAGCATTTCAGATGACGGCCGAAGAGGCCAGAGCATCCGCTGATGTGGTATCGGGTACTTTTCTTATAAACTCTGTACCTGCCCGTATTTTATTCGATACGGGTGCTAGTTTCTCTTTCGTATCTGGTTTGTTCCATCAGAAAATTGCTATGCCCACTACTAGTCTTGAGGATGCGTTAGTAGTAGAAATAGCTGATGGTAGACGAGTTCTGATCCGCGAGGTTCTGAAGCAGTGTACTCTTAGTATCGAAGGGAGAGAATTCCCGATCCATCTACTACCAATGTCAATCGGGGGTTTTGATGTGGTAATCGGTATGGATTGGTTGTCAAACAATCAGGCCGAGTTCGTGTGTTCCAAGAAGATGATTCGACTTCCCAACCCCTCGGGAGAGGTCGTGGTCATCTATGGTGAAAAGAGGAAGGGTGAAGTGGCAATAATCACAATGGCAAGATCACGCAAGTGTTTAGTGAAAGGATGTTCGTCTTTCCTAGCCTATGTGATCGATGCCAAGTTAGAGAAGTCAAAGCTGGAAGATGTGAAGATCGTACGTGAGTATCCAGATGTCTTTCCGGACGACTTGCCCGGGTTGCCGTCCGATCGTCAGGTAGAGTTTCGGATTGATCTTGTGCCTGGCGCTGCACCGATCGCTAAAGCACCTTATCGTTTAGCTCCATCGGAGATGCAAGAGATGGTAGCACAACTCCAAGAGCTATTGGAGAAAGGTTTTATAAGACCGAGTTCGTCACCTTGGGGAGCTCCGGTCTTATTTGTCAAGAAGAAGGATGACACAATGAGAATGTGCATTGACTACCGTGAGTTGAACAAAGCTACAGTGAAGAACAGGTATCCGCTTCCGAGAATAGACGACTTGTTCGATCAACTTCAAGGAGCGGGTTGTTTTTCCAAGATCGACTTACGTTCAGGTTATCACCAAGTGAAGGTAAGGGAAGAAGATGTTCCGAAGACGGCTTTTAGAACGCGTTACGGCCATTACGAGTTCCTTGTAATGCCTTTTGGCCTGACGAACGCACCAGCAGTGTTTATTGACTTGATGAATAGAGTGTGCCGACCTTTCCTTGACAAGTCGGTCATTGTATTCATTGATGACATACTCGTGTACTCCAGGAGTGAGACAGAGCACGAACAACATCTACGTGAAGTTCTGGAAGTATTGAGAAGAGAAAGATTGTACGCCAAGTTTTCCAAGTGCGACTTTTGGCTTAAAGAAGTACAATTTCTGGGGCACGTAGTCACTCGGGACGGAGTGAGAGTAGACCCCTCCAAGATTGAAGCAATGATGAATTGGGAGCCTACTAAAAATCCATCCGATATCCGAAGTTTCTTGGGTCTGGCGGGATACTACAGGAGATTCATTCAAGACTTTTCCAAGATCGCTTCTTCTTTGACAGTTCTGACTCGGAAGAATGTGAAGTTTGAATGGACCGAAACCCAAGAGAAGGCGTTCTGGATCCTTCAAAAGAAGTTGTGTGAAGCTCCGATCTTGACATTACCTGAAGGGTCGGGAGATTTTGTGGTTTACAGCGACGCTTCAAAGATGGGATTGGGTTGTGTGTTGATGCAACGAGGCAAGGTGATCGCTTATGCCTCGAGGCAACTTAAGATACACGAGCAGAATTATCCAACCCATGATCTGGAGTTAGCAGCGGTGGTGTTCGCTTTGAAGATTTGGCGACATTACCTCTACGGCACGAAGTGCACTCTTTACACGGATCACAAGAGCCTAAAGTATGTCTTTGATCAGAAAGAGCTGAATATGAGGCAAAGAAGGTGGCTCGAGTTGCTGAAAGATTACGACTGTGAATTGCTTTACCATCCAGGTAAGGCGAACGTGGTGGTCGTTGCGCTAAGTCGGAAGGACTATAGCAGGAGTATTCGGGCTACCCATTCAAGAATCGAGCTTGTGTCTAGTCTTGTTGAGAAGATCAAGACATCTCAGATGGAAGCATTGTTGGAAGAGAATCTCAAAGAGGAAGTCATGACAAAACAGCGATTGCTCTTGACGGAAGATAGTCGTGGAGTGAAACTGTTCAGCGGTCGTGTGTGGGTACCCAAGGTTGGGGGAAACCGGGAGATGTTACTGGAAGATGCACACAAGTCCAAGTATTCCATTCATTCAGGAAGTACAAAGATGTACAGGGACTTGAAGTTACACTATTGGTGGCCGGTGATGAAACTTGACATGGCACGTTACATTGAGCGTTGTGTGACGTGTTCGCAAGTCAAGGCCGAACATCAACGACAGTATGGGAGTCTCCAGTCCTTAGAGATTCCCGAGTGGAAGTGGGAGCATATCACCATGGACTTCGTGACGAAGTTGCCTAAAACTCTTCGAGGTCACGATACCATTTGGGTGATAGTTGATAGATTGACAAAGAGCGCTCACTTCTTGGCTCGCGAGACACTACCGATGGATAACTTAGCGAAGCTTTATATCGACGAGGTGGTCTCGAGGCACGGAATACCATTGTCGATCGTGTCGGATCGCGACAGTCGGTTCACTTCGAACTTTTGGGATGGGTTTCAGAAAGAGCTTGGTACTCGAGTGAAGTTGAGTATGGCTTACCATCCGCAAACCGACGGGCAGAGCGAAATAACGATCCAAACATTGGAAGACATGTTAAGGTCTTGTGTCATTGATTTCGGGGGTAACTGGGACTCTCACCTGCCTTTGGTAGAGTTTGCTTACAACAATAGCTACCACTCGAGTATCGGAATGGCACATTTTGAGGCATTGTATGGGCGAAAGTGTCGGACTCCCGTGTGTTGGCTCGAAGCGGGAGAAAAGCAGTTTGTCGGACCTGAAATCGTGCAAGAGACTGCCGATAAGGTCAAGTGCATGCGAGAAAGAATGAAAGTGGCTCAAGATCGTCAGAAGAGCTATGCCGATAAGAAGAGGCGACCGATGGAATTCCAAGTGGGCGACCGCGTTATGCTTAAGGTGTCGTCGTGGAAAGGCATTATACAGTTCGAAAAACGTGGGAAGTTGATTCCCCATTTCCTCGGACCTTTCAAAGTGCTTAAACGGGTGGGTTTGCAAGCCTACCAGTTGGAACTACCACCAGAGTTGAGCAGAATACACAACACGTTTCATGTTTGCTACCTCCGAAAATGTTTGGCGGTAGAAGACAACGTCATTCCCCTTTCAGAATTGAGGGTAGACGAAGGAAACCGTTGTGTGGAAGAACCCGACGCCATCTTAGAGAGAAAGTCTAAGAAGTTGCGTCACAAAGAGGTCACTTTGGTCAAGGTACAGTGGAAGCATCACCGGGGAGCAAATGTGACGTGGGAAGCCGAGGAGGATATGAAGCGAATATATCCTCACCTTTTTGTGTAATTGGGATTTCGGGGACGATATCATTCCCAAGTCGGGGATATTGTAACACCCCGAATTTTCTTTTGGTTTTACAAGGGTTGTTAAGAAGAAATGAAGTTGAGGTTTCTGTCTACAGCCCGTGCGCCCTCCTTCAAGAAAAACGCACGAGTCGTGCGCAAGGATCTGGTTGCGAGGCAGTGAAAAACGCACAGGCCGTGCGCCCTCCCCTTTGGAAAACGCACGGGCCGTGCGCTGTGTTGGGATTAGTGCAAAGCTTGGCTGAAATATCTCATTTGGCTGATATCTTTTGATTTAATCAAAAGATCTCAGATAATCTCTCTCTCTCCTCCTTTTCTCTCTTTTCTCCTTCGATCTTCAAAGGTTCGTTTGGTTGCTAGTTTTCGGTGTTTCTAGCGAGGGGTCGGTGTTTTAAACTTCACCTCTACGTCGTGATCGTTATTTGGTTTTCCGGGTTTTATTCTGAAAACCTACCGGTGAGTTCCTACTACCATTTTACAAACTTTATACATGTCAAAACTCTTATTTGCGAAATCTAAAGTATTTCTACGGTATGATCTTATGCTCTCTACATTTTGTCATAAATGAAGTTTTTGGTGATTCTCGGGGTTCCCGGTCAGATTTGACTAAAATGACTGGTTCCGCCTTATTAAAAGTAAAATGATGTTTTAATTGTACATTATGTGGTTACGTGAAAAGAATGTTTATGAACTCATTTTGATGACTTTCATTCTTACCAGAAGTTGAACTGGGAGTAGCATTTTGTTTATAAAATGTACTTATACCATATATTTATTTATGGTTGGTCACATATGTTGTTGTGACGAGTCCTTACCATTACTAGTGGATCCCTAGGTTTTGGAGTAGACTGTTTTGTTGGGAGGTAATATTCCCCATTTTGTAACTATGGATCACATGTTCCTCGGGGGCAACTTGGTACGGTTATGTGAGGCCGGATACTAGCCATGGTTCATGGTGATCCTAGTGAAGGAGTATACATTGGTTTCCCTTGGGAGCGTGATCTCACCTCGTAGCACGGACTGTGGGTTCATTGCTGAGGACTCTAAGTGTTTAGCTCATAACTCGGATTTGTGGTCTACTTTGTGTTACACCACTATCCTTGGTAAAATGGTCCTTTTATCACCGTTTAAGAGTTTTGGACCGAAGAGGCCCGGTTGTGGCAAAATGTTATCTTTACGAACTAAACATTTATGAAAAGATTTATTTATGATACTGATGTTTATATCTTTCGAGCTTTATAAACTGTATGTTCTCACGAGGCTTTAAAGTCTGACACTTTTTCTCAAATGATGTGTATAACAGGTTTTCATTAGCGGTGGGTGCCGGGGTTTTTGGAGAGACGAGTTTTGAGTCTCGAGGTTTTCGGAGATATTTTAGTATTGATGTTGGGCATTGTTAAGTCCCATTCTTTTGATGAAATCCTTGTATAGGGTTGTATAGTCTAAAGGACTGATCCCATTTATGGAAGTTAATGGATTTACTTTCGTCTTTTGTCAGGTTTTCCATGTTTTATTTTACTCTGATTTTTAGGGTGTACATGAGCACTAACACTACACTATGCACGAACACACAAGGAATACGTTTTCTTGTCTTAACATTCATATAAAAAAAATTTGTGATTTTTTAAATAATTGAATGGAAGCCTTGGAGGAGTGAACATCAAAAAGCTCCTTTCCAATGTGCATTTGTTGCACAAAGTGGCTCTGTGTTGCATACATGTATTTTAACTGATTCATTTGTTGATTCTGGGTTTCAATCTTATCTGTCTGAATTTGAAAAGATTTGAATGAATACATTATGAATTGACGGATGGTTCAGATATTCGTTTGGAAAGATCATTGGTCAGAAAATCGTTCATGACATTTCTTGAAGATAGTTTTGATGATTTCTATGTTCTACATCATCAAAAAGGGGAGAATTAATTTCAAGAAATGTTGTCTAAAGAACAGACTGTGAAAATTTCGGGGATAAAGTGATCAAGAGATGACAGATTTGAAGGTTATATTTCCGAAATATGGGGAGAATGTTCAGAATGAAAGAGAAAGTTAAAAAAGTTATGAAAGTTTGATGAAAGATTGATGAAGTTTAGAGAAAATTTCTTTGAAGATTATATGCAGAAGCAAAGTGAGCTAAGTCTGAAGATAATTTCGCTTCTGAAGTCTGAAAGAGGTTTTTATTACCTTGAGGGAGATTGTTATAGTTTTTGAAGAACACATTCACAGACTTTGGGGGAGAATAATGTAACTCTGAAGATTGTTTGTCAAGACATAAAGAGAAAGATTGTTTTGAGGTGCTGAAATTTCTTTTGATTCAAAGGAGGAGCTTAAAAGGCTTATCTTTGTAAAGATGCTAAAGTGAGAGATTGAAGTTGTTAAATATCTACAAAGGGGGAGATTACTCAGTTTTGCTAAATTTCTTGTTGAAAATGATCTTGAATCCAAAGGGGGAGATTGTTAGTGCACAAAGATGTTCGATCCAAGATCATTGGAATTGAAAGTCAATGTTTCAAGTCAAAGTCTCTCATTTCATAGTCAAAGTCAAAGAGCTTAAAGAAGAAAGTCAAAGTACAAGTCAAATAGTTTAGTTTAGTTAGTTTTTGTCTTTGTAACTGTTAGACCACAGTCTCGTTGGATTCAAGATCATCCAATCTGAAGATCCAATCTGAAGCTACCGCTGAAAAGTCGCTCTCGATATAAAGTCTAATGTCGTTTGTAATAAATGTCGAAGTAAATTGTTGTTTATTGTAATTTAGTATTTTAGTTTAAATTAATTTTTATTATCTAGTTATTAGTTAGTAATTAGTTAAGTTAGTTAATATCTATTTGTTTAGATATTATAGTTAGATAATATCTAGATATTAGTTAGATAATATCTAAGGTTAGATATTAGATGTTAGGTGTGTTGAAGAAGCAATCCTAACAAACATATCAGATCACTTTTTCACACACACACTCAAGGTGTAAAACAGAGAACACAACGAAATCTTGAATAGATCAATCCTGTAACCGTTGTTATTAATCAAAACAGGTTGGTAATCGTTTATGAGTTGTTTTATAAGAACTTGATATAAACATTGTGGACCGACAGTAACCTTGTAGGTATAAATAGCCTTTTCTGTTTGTAGAATCATGAGGTTCGATTATAGAGTGAGTTTAGAGAGAGAAATATTGGTACTGAGAGGATTTATATTCTGTCTAATTCAACATTTATGAAATGGCATTTGGCATCTAAATCTTGTTGTTATCTTGATTGAATTGCACAATTTGGGAATATCAATGTTATTACATCTATCTTAGTTAATGCTTATACCCACATCCCCTCTTTTAAATTTTTGATTACGTTAATCGTTATTTAGCTTACTTAAAACTCACAAATATTGATATTACTCAAACACGCACTAGAATTTCATGAATGTCTCTGGTTCTTAGTTGACTAGTCCCTGTGGAAACGATCTTGGTACTCTACCACTTTATTTCTTAATAGTGATCATAGTGTCCGGTGTGCACTTGGACCGCCACTATGTCAACACAGGTGGCCACTTTGTAGACCTATAAGATTTTCCGCTATCAACACCATACTTTATTTCCCCTATTTTAGGGTGACACACTTTAATTATAGAATGTCAATTCTGCATATATTCAGGTTTAAATTGACCCTGATTTTTAGGGTGTTACAAGTTGGTATCAGAGCTCTAGTTTAAGTGAACTAGGTATGAATGTAAGATGCCTATACTTAAGCTAATATTATTAATCTATGACTTGTGAGATTGGGTAGAACTCTCAAGATAGGATGGTCTTAGAGTCGACGGAAATTACGCTAATTAAGAGTTGTGGTACTGGTAACGAGAATTCTTGCGTATCATATGTTCATAATTTCACTTAGCTAACGTTATTATGAAGATGTTTTACGTGAGTATGCTTGATCTACTGTTGTTATAACAATTGATTAATGTAGTAGTAAGTTTCCTTATCTTTAAATTCTTATAGACTATTTCTCACCCTATTCTCGCATGTGTATGGCAGACTGAATGGTTAATACCCGGAATAGATCAGAGGGCCACGAAGCAACGATATACATGGTTGACCAACCATGGGTGACTATGGCGGAAGACCTTCCCGTTTGAATGATGTGTTGGGTGGAAGAACCGAGCACATTCCCCAACGCAACCTGGAGACGTCGGAACCTATTATGGAAGAGGTAACTACAAAAACTCGAATGATGGATCAGATGAGGTTGTCCATGAATCCATGGCACAACAATAAGAGTTATTCCTGAAGCTGTTAGAGGACAGAGACACCAACAACCCTAGGCATAAGAAGGTTGCAGAAAATGTTGTGGTGGCGGGATCCGGGGGTACTAGAAGTGAGATCCCCACTGAAGGTCCCATGACTTTGGACACGAGACTAGAGGGGAAGACTTGTTCCTTCAATACTTTCTCAGATGCCGACCACCCGAATTCAAAGGCGCAAATGATTCGATTTTGTGCATGAACTGGATCCGGGAAATGGAACAAGCTTTCCGGACTAGTGAATGTGAAGAGAACCAAAAAGCCAAGTTTGGATCCCAAATGTTGAGAGGGGCGACCCTCACTTGGTGGAATGTCTACTCCATTTCTTTAGAGGTTGTTGTTTTGGACAAGTTGAATTGGGCGACTTTTAAGGAGAAATTTTTGGAGGAATATTGCAACGAGAGGTGGATGGACCGAATTGAAGAAGATTTTCGGAATTTGAAGAAAGGCAATTTGTCGGTGAAAGAGTACAACCGACAATTCATGGATAAATTGGGGTTGATGGGACATCTGGTTCCAACTGAAAATGAAAAGATTAATACTTACATCAAGGGTATAACACCCCGAAAACCTTAGCCGAAGAGAAGGTGAAAAACGCCAGCAGTATCCTGTGTGCCTCTCCACGTGAATCGAGTCACGCCGTGAACCGCACGAGGCTCTATTTCTTCGCGACTCCAGAGCTCTGCACAAGTCAATCTGCGTCAATGCTCGTGCTCCAGAACTGTGCGTATTTATAAGAATGAAACCGGCCTCCAACCCCATTTTCTCACTAAACCCTCAAATCTCTCCCCCTTTCTCTCCCAAACCGACCTCTATCCTACAAATGAACCCTAACCTATTTTTGGGGGATTTTCCTCCTAAAATCAAATGATTCTTCATCATTTAGCAAGTTTTGGAAGCTAGAACCGTAATCCTTTCAACTTCATCTTCTTCACCAAATTTCTTAGGGTTTCATCCAATCCTTTTTCATTATCTTGAATATTGGGAGTTTGTGGTTTATTGTGGGGATCTAGAAGAGTATGGTTGATGGATTCAAACTATGGCAAAGGTAATCTTCCCTTTTCATCATCTATGGAACTTAAGGCTTTAGTATAAGTTGAGATCTTCATGTATAATGTTTGGAGAAGGATTCTATATGATTGAATATGGATATTTATGGTTGGAAATTTATGGATCTAGGTTTTTGGAAGTTTTTGGCTTGAGGATCCAAATTTCTTCAAAGGAGCTCAAGTTGGGGAAAATCTAGATTTAGCCTAAATCTAGCAAGGTGAGTTTAAGTTGATTTATGAAAACGTTGTACATGCCAAAATGTCTATTTTTAAAGTGTTTATGGTTTTACATGAAATTATCATTTGCTTGGTTATTTAGTGGGTATTGACTATTTAAAGTGTTTAACTTTGATAAACCTTGTAAAACACCCACATTTGGGACTTTTGGGCATTTTGATAAATAAGTCATAAATAAAAGCGTTTTGATGATTTATTGCATAAATGGAGATTACTTGGTAAAGATACATTTTTGGTGTTTGTTGGAAATATGCATAGTTTGTGTTATGTGATGCTTTGAAAACATCAACGTGTGGGTCATTGGGTTTTGGTCATTCCCGACCTTGTGAACATTCCGGAAATTGTAAATCTTTTGGTTTTGGGAAAAGATGTATTTCAAGTATTTCGATGAGTAAGTCGTAGGTATTGACATTTTAACGATTTATTTCACAAGTGTAAATCCTTTGGTGTAAATGCACTTTCAATGTGTGTTTTAGAGAAATGTGAAACCTGGTGTTATGAGACGTTTGAAAGAGTCTATGGTATAAACTCGTTTGGAAAAATGATCCGTCTCGATCTAAGTTGTGTTGTAGTTTATTCATGTATTTTGGAGCATGTGTTCGCATAAATGTCGGTCAATTGCGTTTTATCTTATTTTATTTCTTTTGACAAATAGTCCTTTGGGTTAATTGAGCTTGTAGCTCGGTATTTGATTTTTGTTAGGTTTGGGGATGTTTGTCCAGTTTTAGCTCGATGTAGAGCTTTGGTTACGATATTAGATGAGGAACTCAATGTACGGACCTTTTATGGTTGAAGTAGATATTTTGTGGGTGTAGGTTTAAAGCTACCGAGTCTGACATCCCTTGCGTTTGGAATCATTACGTCCAATGGTGGAATGCTAGTTCTCCCTATTGAGGCACGGACAGGTATCGGATAGGTATAAGTCCTAAGTGCTAGTGCACGATATTGGATGAGGAACTCAACGTAAGGACCCTATGTAGTTGAAGTTGACTTTTCGTGGGTGTACGTTTAAAGCTATCGAGCCTAACATCCCTTGCGTGTATTTTATTATGCGTTTGGAATTACTAACATAGTGTGTGGCTTACTTTGTGTCTACCACATTATATGGAATCGGGTCTCCCCCGTCACCGAAAGGTGTTGTTTTAGGTATTGAGTTTTAGTATCCATGTTTTCAATGACGTTTTACATTTACCGATTTTATATATATGATTTATGAGTTGAGTATTTATTATGCCCCACCCGTGCTTTGGGTGTTTTGGTATATAAAGTTTTATTCGTGCTTTCATAAATTGGGAGTTTGTTTTCTATTCACATTTTGAGTGAGTTTCAGGTTGCATCACTTTACGAATGAATACTCCACTTTGGGGAGTTCATCTATAAAAATGTGTGTTATTGGAAAACGAGTCGTTTTCATATTGAAGCAAATCATTTTGAATGTTTAGAATTTAAATTTCATTCTTACCTTTTAACGATATATTTACTCATGTTGAAAACTCTTGGACTTACTAGGCATTAGCCTAACCTTTTTACTTGTCGGCATGTGCAACAGGTTCCAGTTGGGAATAGTTCTAGTAACACCGTGAAGAGATGAGTGCTAGTTGTGTGCTCGAAAGGTGAATAGCTTGGCAAAGTCTTCCTAATTTATTTATGGGATTAGCAACTTGTATTTGGGTTAAGTAACACCCGACTTGGGTTTAGTCCTTGTATAAGACTGGAGTTATAATTGATGAGGTTAAATATAGAACTTTATTTTAGAAGTGTATCAAGCTTTGATTTATAGGAAAAAGATTTATCTTTTACTTCATGTAATATCGAAAATTTTAATTAGTTGCTCTTTCTAAATTTGAGGGTGTTACAAAGGGCCTTCCATCAGACATGATGTCAATGGTCCAAGTGTTAAAGGCCTCTACTCTTCGTGAGGCTATTGAAGAAGCCTAACTAATGGAAGACGCCTACAACCGTGGTAAAGAGGAAGGTAACCGCCAAGTTGAGAAGAGAAAGTTGGAGGGAAGTTCTATGCCCTCAAAGAAACCAAGACCCTTCAGCAACAACCAACGTGGAGTCAATCCTAGGCGTGATGCTAGGTGGTGTTCCAAGTGCTGGAGCAAGCATTTTGGTCCATGCAGCTTTGTTCCCGGACCTTGCTACAAGTATGGGAAGCCTGGTCATGCTTTTAGAGATTGTCCCGTCAAGGGACAAATATGCTTTGAATGCAAATAGTCGGGACATGTTAGGGCAGAATACCCGAAACTGAAGACGGGAGGAGCCGGTGGGAAGATGGTGGATCCTTCGAGAGCGCCCGGTAGGGCTTTCCAGATGACAAAGGAAGAGGCCAAAGCATCGAACGATATGGTATCGGGTACGTTTCTTCTAGACTATGTACCTACACGTGTATTATTTGACTTGGGTGCCAGCTTCTCTTTCATATCCGATTCGTTTTGGGATATAAAGTTTTATTCGTGCTTTCATCAAGTAGTGATTCATGATATATTGAGGAATTACACTCTTCAAATTAAAGGGAAGAAGTTTTCCATCAATTTGATGCCTATGTTGATCGGCAGGTTCGATGTGGTGGTTGGAATGGACTGGCTAGCAAAGAACCAAGCCGAGATTGTGTGCTCCAAGAAATTGATCCGACTACCCATTTTGGATGGTGAGACGGTAGTAATCTATGGTGAAAGAAGGAAAGGTAAAGTAGCGATTATCTCTATGGCTAAAGCGCGAAAGTGTTTAGCGAAAGGATGTTCATCCTTCTTGGCGTACGCGATAGATACCAAACTCGAGAAGAGAAAGCTTGAGGATGTAAGGGTGGTGTGCGAGTCTTTTGATGTATTCCCGGATGACTTTCCGGGCTTACCACCCGATCGCCAAGTGGAGTTCCAGATTGACCTTGTTCCGGGGGCGGCTCCGATTGCTCGAGCTCCTTATCGATTAGCTCCCTTTGAGATGCAAGAGATGATGACTCAACTCCAAGACCTTCTTGAGAAGGGTTTCGTAAGACCAATCTCATCGCCTTGGGGAGCTCCGGTCTTGTTCGTTAAGAAGAAAGATGGCACGATGCAGATGTGTATTGACTATAGAGAGTTGAACAAGGTGATAGTGAAGAACAAGTATCCACTTCCAAGGATCGATGACTTGTTCGACCAACTTCAAGGCACGGGTTGCTTCTCAAAGATTGATCTCCATTCGGTATACCATCAAGTGAGATTAAAGAAGGACGACATTCTGAAGACGACGTTTAGGACGCGATACGGCCATTACAAGTTCCTAGTGATGTCGTTCGGCCTAACCAACGCACCGCCGGTATTCATGGACTTGATAAACTGGGTGTGCTGACCATTCCTTGACAAATCGGTAGTAGTGTTCATTGATGATATTATAGTGTACTCCAAGTATGAGGTGGAACACGAGCAATATCTCCGAGAAGTTCTGGAAGTGCTAAGGCGGGAAAAGCTCTACACAAAGTTTTCAAAGTGTGACTTCTGCCTTCGAGAAGTTCAATTCTTGGGCATGTAGTCACCAAGGAAAGGGTCAAGGTGGATCCCTCAAATATCGAGGCTATGATGTACTGGGAACCTCCCAAGAATCCGTCGGAAATCCGAAGTTTTCTAGGGTTGGCGGGTTACTAGCGGAGATTCATTCAAGATTTTTCCAAAATAGTTTCATCATTGACGACCCTAACCCAAAAGAACGTGAAGTTCGTATGGACTGAGAGTCAAGAGAAGTCATTTCAAACTCTACAGAGGAAGCTTTGTGAAGTTCCAATATTATCTCTACCCGAATGATCGAAAGATTTTATGGTGTATAGTGATGCTTCGAAGATGGGTTTGGGGTGTGTTCTAATGCAAAGGGGAAAAGTGATTGCCTACGCGTCAAGACAACTCAAGGTGCATGAAATTAACTACCCTACCCATGATTTGGAATTGGTGGCGGTAGTATTTATTTTGAAGTTATTGTGACATTACCTCTACGGCATGAAGTGCACGCTCTACACGGACCACAAGAGTTTGAAGCATATTTTTTATCAGAAAGAGTTAAATATGAGGCAAAGGAGGTGGATGGAACTTCTAAAGGATTACGACTACGAGTTGCTCTACCACCCGGGTAAGGCAAGCGTAGTAGCCGATGCTTTGAGTCAAAGAGACTACGGGGGAAATTCTCGAGACACCTTTTCACGAATTGAGATGGTGTCAACACTTGTAGAACGAATCAAATCGTCATAAGTCGAAGCCTTACAATAGGACAACCTCAAGGAGGAAGTTATGTCAAAGCAACATCTACTCTTGATGGAGGATAGCCAGGGAGTAAAGCTATTCAACAGACGAGTTTGGGTACCTAAGATCGGGGGAAATCGGGAGCTTCTTCTCGAGGATGCCCACAATTCAAAGTATTATATCCATCCGGGAAGCACGAAGATATACAAAGATTTGAAATTGCATTATTGGTAGCCGGTCATGAAGCTTGATGTGGCGTGCTACGTGGAACAATGTGTGACTTGTTTGCAAGTGAAGGTTGAGCACCAACGACCTTATGGGAGTTTACAATCTTTGGAAATTCCGAAATGGAAATGGGAGCATATCACCATAGACTTCGTGACAAAATTGCTAAAGACCTTGAAGGGTCATGACACAATTTGGGTGGTAGTGGACCGCTTGACCAAGAGCGCCTATTTCTTGGCCATGCGGGAAACTATACCTATGGACAAACTAGCAAAGTTGTACATTGATGAAGTGATATCTCGTCATGGTGTGTCATTGTCTATTGTCTCGGATCGCGATATTCGGTTCACGTCACATTTTTGGGATGGTTTGCAAAAAGAATTGGGCACACGTGTGAAGTTGAGTACGACCTACCATCCCCAAACCGATGGCCAAAGTGAGAGGACAATTCAGACGCTTGAAGATATGTTGACATCTTGTGTGATCGACTTCGGGGGTAGTTGGAACTCGTACCTACCTTTGGTGGAGTTCACGGACAACAATATCTACCACTCGAGTATTGGAATGGCACCGTTTTAAGCATTGTATGGACGAAAGTGTCGAACTCCCGTATGTTGGCTTGAAGCGAGAGAGAAACAATTTGTCGGGCTCAAAATCGTTCAAGAGACAGCGGACAAGGTTAAGGGCATTTGCGAGCGTTTAAAGGCGGCTCAAGATCAACAGAAAAGCTATGCCGACAAGAAGAGACGAATGATAGAATTCCAAGTGGGAGACCATGTAATGTTAAAAGTGTCCTCTTGGAAGGGAATCATCCGGTTTGGAAAGCGTGGGAAGTTGAGTCCCCGGTTCCTTAGGTCGTTCATCGTGATTAAGCAAGTAGGAATCCAAGCCTAGCAATTAGAAATCCCTCCAGAAATGAGTGGAATTCACAACATATTCCATGTTTGTTACGTTCGGAAATTTCTAGCGGAGGAAGAAAGTGTCATCCCTCTCTCAGAGATTCGGGTTGACGAGGGAAACAGTTGTGTCAAAGAACCCGATGCTATATTGGAGAAGAAGATGAAAAAGCTTTGCCACAAAGAAGTCACAATGGTCAAAGTTCAATGGAAGCACCATCGTGGTGCCAACGTGACTTGGGAGGCGGAAGAGGATATGAAGCGAAGGTATCCACACCTCTTCACCTAGCCAAGATTTCGAGGACGAAATTGTCTCCAAGTTGGGGAGGATTGTAACACCCGTGATTTTGGTACGTGCCTATCGAGTACCTCTATACTTAGTATAATCCATAATCCGATTATATTTATTATTTGCGAATCTGGAATTTGGATCGAAAGCATTTCGGGTCAAAATCTGGGAATTTCGAGCTTCATTACGCCCGGGGCAACTGTGTCCGCGATTGTTACATGAGTCACTCTCGCAGGGTAAAACCGCAGAGGATGTACCATGGGTGGGGGAATAGTGGCAACAATGCCAAGCGATTGTAACACCATTCACTCTCGTCTGGCAAAGTCGCGGGGTTTGTACCAGGGGCATGGGGAGTCAGACGACAGTGCCAAGAGACTATGACACAGTCAAGGTCGCGAGGCACAATCGCCAACGGGCCCCCGACCATTTAATGTCCGCAACTCGATTTTTGACCATTTTTCTCATAATGGAGCTTCTTGGATGCGATTTTTGGAGAACCAAAAGGTAGGGTTTCATCTCTCTTCATTCAATGCTATTAGAAGAGATCCTCATACGTATTAATTGGTTTGAATTAGGGTTGGTGGTCATTGATTTAGCACTCTAGAGGTTGAAGATTCAAGTCTCCTACCATTTTCTCCTCTCAAGTTCTCATCATCTAGTGTTTGTTTATATATCCTAACAAGGTGAGTACGTTTGCATATATAAACTCCATACATGTTTACTTTCTTGTACTTAAGTCCTTATATACTTCCAAACTATGGGATTTTGGATTTGGTAAACTTTTGACCTAAAATTTGTTTTAAGAGATTTTAGGGTTTTTAATATGGATAAAATTGTTTGGAAATGTATATGGTCTATGAATAAAGGATGTTTATAGTTTTAACATATTCCATTATTATCAACTTTGATTTTATGGGATTTTGATAAATCCAAATGAAATTAGGGTGTTAGAAAGGTTTGGGATTTTATTCAAAGACATAGGTTGTGGTTTTTTAATGAGGCAAGCTTATTATTGGCATATGGTGTATTTGGCTTTTATGTGTTATTCCATCCATTAATTTGGTAAGTTGTCTATAGATGCTTATTGGTATGAAATTGGCATACTGATAACTCTCATGTTGAGTGTTATTTACACATTATTTGTGTGTGTGTGTGTTTCTTCAATTTTAGTGTGTGTTTTCCCTTTATGTGTTCATGTTTCTTCTTTTTATTTATTTATTTTCGTTTGGAGGTGTTGAGGATAAAAGTTTGTGTGATGATGGTTGAAGACATCATTTTTGGGTTAAATGTTGGACTGCAGAAAGTGGCCACTTTGTTCGCCATTTAGTTAAATCGGCAAGTCTTGAGTCGGCAATAGTGGCAACTTTGTGGGTACAAGTGGCCACTCTCTGTGGAAATTCACTTTTGAGATAAAGAGATTTTTATAGATGTTTTTGTGCCACTTTGTTTCTGACCATGAGGTTACTACAAATGTCTTAGATAAAGCCTACACTCATACTCTTTTATTTAAATTAAGTGTTAATTGTTAAAAGCACCAATCTCGCTCAAAGATATTTTCTTCTTGTCTAATTGAAACCATTGTGTTCTCGACCTACTACTCGAAACTTTGAAGCCTGATCCCTGTGGATATGATCTCGGTATTTTTACCACTTTATTACTTAGTAGCGATCATAGTGTCCGGTGTGCACTTGCATCGCCACTGTGGCAACACGGGTGGCCACTTCTGTGGACCTATACGATTTTCCGCTATCAAGTTTTTGGCGTCGTTGCTGGGGATTGGCGTATTTCTAGAGTTTCTTGAGTTATAAGTTAAGTTTTCATTGGTTTTTCTTTCACCCTAATGGAAAGTTTTAGTTGGGATTCCCCATATTTTAATACTTTCGATTATTCATGGAAACAATATCCTAACATTTTGGCAAATATGCAAGATGATGGCACCTATACTTCATTTCCACCTCCCTATCAAGATTGGAATGACACGTTTATAAATACATTGGACCAGTCATGGGAGGGGAATTTTTATTACTCGTGTGATTTTCAAGGGAGTGATCCTCACTATGGAATCACGTCCTTTGTCCTCAACAATCCACCTGATAATGTTTTTGAACAACTCGAACCATCTCACTCTTTTTAATATTTTTCCCCAAGCTTAATGGAAGATTTTACAACATTTTTGAGAAATTTCACATCCTCTTTTGAAATCTTGAATACTAAGATAGGACAACTTGTCGACGAGTTGAAAAATCAAAGTCAAGGTCCCTTACCAAGTGATAGTGAAAAATTCAAATGTGTTGGTAAGGATGAGAGTGATGTGAAGAAAGAGTTGGAGATTTTTTAGGCAAATTTTGAGCACATGAGCAAGCCTTCTTTACTTCCTAATAGTGAAGAGGTGCTTCAAAATGCTAAAATTCCTAATTTAATGATTTTTGCTCATGTTGTGCAGCCTTCTTTTTGTGACAACAATGATCCTACGGTGGTTGCGAAACAAACCGTTGGGAGGATTTGTGTGATCAAAAGTTTGGAAATTTTGCGTAGATCGTGCTATTTGGGTGGTGGAGTTGTTGCACGAAACTTTGGTATGGTGGAGGTGGCTATTATCTTGAAACCACTCCACTTCTTGAAGATGCACTCGTGGGGTGGTGAACCACATCCTACATAACCTTGATGCAAATTTTTCTTCTTACTCTCATCTCCAAAATTGTGTCTTTTATTTTACAATTTATGTGTGTGATTTGAGTATGTTCTTTATCGACTAGTATCAATTTTTTTGGGATAAAAAAAAGCAAAAAAAAAAGTTCTCATGCATCTTATATCCTTAGATTTTTTTGTCTCATAGTTTGAATAAACTATCTACAACTAGTAGATTTCTAGAACTAAGCAACCAATTCCCCGGTATCTATATTGATTAAACTTTGAAACTCTAGAAATGACATAGGCCTTTTTTTTACACTTGGCCGATACACTTTTCCTTTATTGCGTTACCCGAGCCTTTGAGTCTTACCATTTCCTCCATAATGAGAACTTTGAGTATTTTAAGTTTGGAGGAAAAAAAATCAAGTGTTGGAAAAAAAAAGAGGGCTAAATCTTTCGAAAAATTGAAAGGATAAAAAAAATACAAATAGTTGAGTTTGGCACATTGAGGTGAAAAGTTGGGCAAAACACATCAAATACATAAGAGATATATTTTTTTTGTGTAACCCAAAAAAAAGACAAGTTTAGGGGAAGATGAAAAATGTAAGGAAAGTGAGAAACCTTAAACACCAACCATTTAAAGCCTTGTGGATCTAAGTTTGCAAAGTCAATTTTCATAAAATTGGTGAATTATAGTTTAGCCTATGAAAATCAAATTGCAATAAAAAAATAAAGTGGAAAGATTAGGAAATTATCTTAATAAAAAGGATTTGGGATGCAAAAGGATAAGGAAAAAAAAGATCCCTTTTGTGATACTTAGTCTTCTTGTGTATTTGTATATTTATTTGTTTTTAATTATGTTCTTTTAATTACTTAGGGACTAGTAACAAGTTAAATTTGGGGGTGTGATAACTCTCATTTTGAGTGTTATTTACGCAATGTTGTATGTGTTTTTCTTCGATTTTAGTGTGCGTTTTCCCTTTATGTGTTCATGTTTCTTCTTTTTATTTATTTATGGGTTAAATGTTGGACTGCAGAAAGTGGCTACTTTGTTCGCCACTGTGGTGAACGACGTAAATCCGAGGACAGCTGAAAATTATCATTTTTCTGCATGTATTATTCTATCAATTCCAGCTGCATAATGGCATTTTTAAAGGTTAAGCTTTAGAAACCATAGAGATGAAGATAAGACAAAAAGCAAAAGCAAAAGCAAAATCTTGGTGGAAAGATATCCATGCCCAAAAATGCCTATCTAAAAAGCTTAAAGAAGATAAAGCAAAATATGAACTTTCATGAAATAGTAGATGAAGAAGGCAAGGAGCCTTTGGGTAAAAGAAGGCTTGAACTCATTGAAAGTTTTTGTGGGTAAAACCCTCCACCACCCTTTTCATCCTCCACTATAAATAGAGGCCATGGGATGTCATTTGAAAAGAGATCTCCAACAATGTAGAATAACTTAGGCATTTATCTTCTCTTTTATTTTCTTAGATAGTTGTAGTTGTAATTTACTTTCTAGTATTTAATTTTCAGCACTGTTCGCCACTGTGGCGACATAAGTGGCCATATTTTGTAGTTTATTTCTTTAATACAAGTAATATTTATGTTTTCTTCTTCTTCTATCATGTCTTATCTTTTTATTATGAGCTAAACACCCCTTTGGGTGTGGGTATAAGCCAAATCTAAGACTAGTAGGCAACACTTGGGTGTTGCCATCGTTACTAACTCTTAGACTTGGTCACTTAAGTCGGGACTCTAACTCAACGTGGACAAGCCGATTACTTGTAAGTGTCAATATTAGATCTTAAACCCAGAGATGGGCGAATCCGGAAATACGGCTTGAGTGATGCAAAAAGATTTGAGAGGGTCTTTTATAACCACGTAGAGATACGGGTTTTTGCATGATTTTAGCTAAGGTTCAAAATGTCGGTCGATATAGGTGTCACAAAGAGATTTGGGCATCTATATTCATATTGGTGGAACTAAGACTCTTAGAGGTCTACTTAGTTAAATCAACAAGTCTTGAGTCGGCAATAGTAGCGACTTTGTGGGTACAAGTGGCCACTCTCTGTGGAAATTCACTTTTGAGATAAAGAGATTTTTATAGATGTTTTTGTGCCACTTTGTTTCTGACCATGAGGTTACTACAAATGTCTTAGATAAAGCCTACACTCATACCCTTATATTTAAATTAGTTGTTAATTGTTAAAAGCACTAATCTCGCCCAAAGATATTTTCTTCTTCTCTAATAGAAACCATTGTGTTCTCGACCTACTACTCGAAACTTTGAAGTCTGATCCCTGTGGATATGATCTTGGAATTTTTACCACTTTATTACTTAGTAGCGATCATAGTGTACGGTGTGCACTTGCACCGCCACTGTGGCGACACAGGTGGCCACTTCTGTGGACCTATACGATTTTCCGCTATCACATACATAGACCAATAATGTTGTTGTAGAATGTGTCTTGGTTTTTGGTTTAGTGCAATTGATCCATAGGCACGGTGTTCTTAATGTCTTGGTTTTGACATTAAGTTCACCACTTTAGCACGGAATAGGCATCGGGTCACCATGGTAAGTAAGGTGTATATGATCGGACAACGTCTCATGGGCAGTAAGATGTAATTCCATTATGCGTAAGTTCCCGTTTTGGAACTTCTTAAGAATAGACCTAGAGGGTTGACTTGGTGTTTTTGGGCAATATACTTAGAGGAGTTGAGCTCACTAAGGTGATTAATGTTTGATTGATTATAGTGTGATCACTAATGGTTTATTTGTTTGTTTTGATTTAGCTCGCGGCTATATCCAACCGTACAACTGCAAATGGTTTTATAATTACCATCTTTAAATTATTTGTTCTCACTAGGCGTTAGCCTAACGCTTGCTTCTTTGGTCGTTATGTATGGCAGGTCATCTTAGCGGTGGGGCTCGTCGGGGTTGAGTGGACGACCAAGTGGTCGACAGTGGTCATTTTGAAGAATTATTGACCGGCGTGAATTGTTTTGGTGGTATACCATTTTGGAGGAATAGCGACACCCGACTATAATCTAATTTAGATTATTAGGTTGTTGATTTATATTCTTCATTTCATTTGGTTTTGTATACGTCATACTTTATTTCCCCTATTTTAGGGTGACACACTTTAATTATAGAATGTCAATTCCGCATATATTCAGGTTTAAATTGACCCCTATTTTTTAGGGTGTTACAGTTTAAATCAAAAAAATGTATTTTAAATGACTTTAAAACCCTAAGTGTAGTGGTTTGACTATTTGAAAGTCAAACCATAGGTCCACCAATTAGAAGAGGAACTTATCAAATGTAATTGCTCTTTTCACATTTCTTTCATTAATATCTCGTTCTTATTTTTTTACTTTTCTCTTTTTAATTTTTTTCTCAATCTTCTCAACCTTAATTTCTTTTCCTGTTCAATTATAAGTACATAACATTCAATTAAGAAATATTCAACAACTTTCATTTTATATAACATTCTAATAAATAATTCATAGAAAACAATACAAGTAAACAATATGTAATTACATAAAGTTAATTCAACTATAATCACATATATTCAATTTAAATAATCTATTTTTTCATAACATTAAATTAATTAAAATACAATCAATAAAGTTCAATAACATTCAATTAGCTTCAATTATTTTCAATTACATTAACTTAATTCAAATTAATTCAATTCAGAGATAAAAATCATAAAGACATGAAATTTAATTTTTGTACACAATTAAACAAGCCACAAATTTTAAATTAAACTACTTTAACATTCTACTAGCTTTAACAAGCCAAAAATATTAATTTATGTTCAACAAAGAACAATATTTTTTCTTAGGTATCTAAAATTTTCAAATTTCAATTAATCTAAAGGAAATTCATAGATCTAAGTAAAATATGTTTACCAGAAGTCGTTTCCTTCAATAAGCTAGCTATCCTTGAACTTTTTTTGGTACTCATTGCTCTATCTGTTGTAAATTAGATTACAAATACAAAAGTAACTAAAAAATAAAGAGATATTTAAAAAATTGTAGAAATTAAGAAGAAGCTGAAAAGTTTAGTGTTGCTTACAGATTTTCGAGTAGATTCAGAGAAATTTTAAGAATCTTAAGAAAGTTCTCTGTGATTTGACCTAAAATCGTCAATTATTGTTAAAAAACAATCGATTTCGCCTTCGTCGGAAAATTGTTTACTCGTCGGAAAATTTCTTAGAGAGAGAATGAAACGTCAATTTCACGTATTAAGTGTGCGTTTTTTTACCCTAAAACAATTGGAGTACAAGTCCCTTAGAGATAAAATTACAAACTACCCTCAAGCTATTTTTTTTTTTTTTGTAACATTAAATCCAGCCATTGATCATTCATTAATTTTGATCCAAGAGTGAGAAACCACTTCTCACACTTCTCACCAAAAAAGGTATTTCTCACAAGATCGTATGCGGCATGTCTATATATAAATACATGCATAGACTTACATGCACACATATACATACATACATAGTATATAGATAACATATATATATGTATATGTACATATGCATATACACATACACATATAGCAAATTATACAAAATTAATCAAATTAAAACTCATATAGATATATAACAGATGTAAAGGGAATCTTTCAAGGTGCGATTCTTTCTTTCAGCAATTCCGTTTTGCTGAGGTGAATAGGGTGTTGGGAATTCATGTCGAATTCCATTGTTAGAACAAAAATCAGCAAACGGTGAAACATATTCACCTCCCCTATCGCTTCTCACGACCTTGATTTTCTTGTTAAGTTGATTTTCAGCTTCATTTTTAAACAAGACAAACTTGTCTATTGCTTCATCTTTACTCTTAAGTAAATACACGTAGCAATATTTCGTACTATCATCGATAAACGTGATGAAGTATTTGTTCCCACCTCTAGTAGGAATTGATTTTAAATCACACACGTCAGTATGAATTAAATCAAGAGGTTCAGTTTTCCTTTCAATCGATTTGAAAGACGTTCTCGTAAGTTTGGATTCAACACATGTGGGGCATTTGTTATTTGAGTCAATATCGAATTTTGGTATGTAATTTAGTTTAATTAAACGTTGAATGGAATTGAAATTTACATGTCCTAAACGGCCATGCCAAACGTTTGAAAACTCAAGCAAATAAACAGAAGTAGTAGCAGTTTTATTCATTCCATTGATCACGGTTACATTCAATTTGAACATACCATCCAAGGCATATCCCATCCCCACATACATACCATTTTTGGACAAAACAAACTTGTCCGACTCAAATACTAGTTTGAAACCAAACTTGTTTAACAACCAACCCGAAACGAGGTTCTTTCGAAGTTCCGGGATGTACAAAACATCCTTAAGCTTAAGCTCTTTCCCGGAAGTCATCTTCAAAATGACGTCTCCAATACCCTTAACATCGGCGGTGGCGGCATTTCCCATAAAGAGCTTTTGCCCAACATCAACATCCTTGTAAAAGTTGAAGTTTCTCTTGTCATGACACACATGACGGGTCGCTCCGGTATCAATCCACCATTCTCTAGAGTTTACACCAATCGCATTCAACTCTGAGACCATGGCCGTGGAATCCGTGATCATTCCCACCACATACTCGTTCACCATCGTGGAAAACAAATTTCACGTGAACGCAATCTTTATCTGTTTACACAAAACAGAAAAGGAATTGAATCAAATACAAATTTGATTGATAATCCTTTTATACAAACAATAAAGGTCTTAAATAAAAAACAAACTCGTTTAAAAATTTGTTTATAAAAACGAAATAAATCGATTTAAAATCGTTTCCACAAAATCGAAACAAACTCGATTTTAGTAGTCTTTTTCTATAAATCGATGCAAACTCGATTTATATTTTATTTCCACAAAATCGAAAAAATCGATTTGGAATTTTCCTAAATCGAAACAAACTCGATTTTTAGATTCTTTTCAACAAAATCGAAAGACAATTTCGATTTAGAATCTTTCTACACAAAATCGAAACAAGTTCGATTTTTACAAAGTGTTTACAAACAGTAATTATTTAAATCGAAAAATACGATTTAAAATATGTTTACACAAAACATATAAAGAATTAAATCGAACCAATAGTCGATAGAAATTCTTTTCCACATAAAACGAATTAATCGAAACAAACACGATTCTCAATCCGTTTATACCCTTAAATCGAGACAAAACTCGATTCGTAACAAATCGAAATAAATTCCACCAAAACAGATAACCAATTGAATCGATCTAAACTCGATTCGATTCACGTGTACAATTAGAACCACGGAAAAAATCTGTTTACACAAAACAGAAAATGATACCACAGTATCTATCTGTTTACGAAAAACAGATAATCAAAATTATCGAGACAAACTCGATTCAAATTCTGTTTAAGATTGTTGGTAATTTCTACTATATGTATATTAAAAATACATATATAATTACACCAATGTAAAATTAAAACCAAATATAATCAACAGCATAAGCAGTGTGTATTGTCGGATATCACCACTTGCTTGAAAAAGTCGCCGGAACAAGAACGTATGCAGTAGATAATTAGGGAGATATCGTTTTTCCTTTCGGTATTCAACGTGTATCTTTTGTATGTATCAAAGAAGCACCCGGTGCCTCCCTGTTATACTCGATACCGTGACCCGCGCACGACACTGTTTGGGTAACATTCCAGTGCTTGGCGCGGTTGGTTGCGTGGGTTCACCCGCACCAAAGGTCGCGCACAACACTGGACCAAAACAAAAACTACTATGCGCTAGCATAAGACTTCGGAGCGGCATTCGTGTCCATGCACAAGTTCGCCGATTTTAGCCTACGAAAGTCACAATCAGCACCCCCCTACGCGCGGGTAGGTGATGGAGTAAAACCAAACTAAGAGCTTGTAAGCTCCTTCCACATCCAAGGTTATAAACCTCAAAAGATTTGGTCCTTCTTCCAATGTGGGACAAGTTCCCACACCCACTTGGTTTTGCCAATTTTCATCCCAAACACTCAACTTTGAGCATCGATATCTCATTCACACATATTCCGTTTTGGACACATAATATATCGTTTCGAAGCTCTCATATAGGATAACACAAACCCACGAAGAGTTAGATATATACAATACATATACATGTATTTATTTGTGTCCAAAGTTAGTAAAAAATCACATTTTTACTAAAACTTTCCAACAACAAAAACTTGAAAAAACACAAAATTCGATATGGCCGTCCGTGATCCATCGAAAATTAGCGACGGATTGTCCAAATCCGTCGGTAAGCCATCGCTAATTTCCGACGGATCACCGACGGTCATATCAATTTTTCATTAAAAACTAAAAATAAAAATAATTTAAAATCCGTTGGTAATTTTAATTATTACCGACGAATATTCAATTATTTTTAATTTTACTTTTTTTAAATGAAATTCTACGTGTCTGTCGATAATTCGTCGGAAAATAATTTAATAGGCATCTGTAATCCGTCGGTGATTTTAATTATTACCAACATATTTTATGTTTATCGGGAAAAGTACCCTTTGTGTGCCATCCGTCGTTGTTCTGTCGAAAATTACCAATGAAACGTATTTGCCTGTAATCTGTTGTTAATAGTCCATTTTATAGTAGTAATATATGTAGGTATTTATGTATTTGAAAATTGTGTAAAAATGTTTATAAATTAGATTATTTATATATCTACTTGATTTGTATCATTTAAAGAAGGTTTTTTGAAATCTGTTAGAACAAAAAATATTCAAAATCTCCATTTTGGAGAAGATGCTCTTATATATCCATCCTACCTCTGTTGTATCAATGAATTATATTAATTAATTTATATAAATTAATAATTTAAGATAAAAATGTTTTATTAAAAGAATTTGAAAGGAAAAAAAACTAGTCAAACAATTGTTAAAAATTATTACAGTAGTAAAAAGTGAAAACAACAAAACGCCAAAGGCATTAGCAGTAGTGTTGAGGGGGACAGAACGGTGCCGTTTGGTGGAAGGTGTCGGGACACCCTGTACTTCCAGCTAAGACTCTGTTGGCGACATCAATTGACCATTGGCCGCATGTTGGCTGCAGGACCCACCTCTTCCTCCCCTACATGTTTGACACGTGTTCCTTGACCTACTACGCATCCCTCCGTTAATTCCCCTCCCTGACCGCCGTTATTTCTTGAAGACCCGCATATTTAAGTCAAATAAATAAATAAATAAAATACTAACAAAAAACGTAATCGATTTTAGGAAATTAATTTTAAACTCTTTATTTAAAATAAATTAACCTTAACATTCATACTTTGCAAATTAAAATAAAAGCAATGTTGGTTTAATTATATATTTAACGTGAATTTTTTGAAACTCTTCGATTCACTAAAATAAGAATTCGAAAGTTGATTATTAAACTGATAATTTATAATTAGTTTTTTAAATAAAAATAAAGACAAAGTTATTGAAAACTAATGCAATTTAGAAATAAAAATACAAAATTTTCAGCACAAGTTGTCCTGTAACTTAACTTGTTCCGGTGATAGTATTTGACTATTTGATAAAAGGGTGAGCTAAATACATCTTTATATATATATATATACTATATTATAAAGCACGGATAAAAAACTCTTAAATATAAATTATTTGATATAAGGTACCATCATTTTGTGCAAGATTTTAAAATTCTCTTAATTTACAAGTATCAAAGCACAAGATACATATTACTACTGCAGACTTCTAACACCCACCAATTTGGTATGTGCAGGGTATTCCTTTTATGCAGACATTTCCATGTATTATTATTAATCTATATTATATTATAAAGAAGAGATAAAAAAAACTCTTAAATACAAATTATTAGGCACAAGGTACCATCATTTTATGCAAGATTTTAAAAATCTCTTAATTTACAAGTATCAAAGCATAAGTTACATATTACTACTGCAGGCTTCTAACACCCACCAATTTGGTATGTGCAGGATCTTCATTTTATGCAGACCTTTCCATGTATCACTATTAATTAATATATTATATTACTATAAATTTGTTTTAATTATATTATTAAATATGTAATTGGTTATTTTTTCTAGATATCATTAAAATATATAAGATATCTATATCTATACTATATTATAAAGAAAAGATAAAAAACTCTTAAATACAAATTATTAGACACAAGGTACCATCATTTTATGCAAGATTTTAAAAATCTCTTAATTTACAAGTATCAAAGCACAAGATACATATTACTACTGCAATCTTCTAACACCCACCAATTTGGTATGTGTAGGGTCTTCCTTTTATGCAGACATTTCCATGCATCACTATTAATTAATATATTATATTACTATAAATTTGTTTTAATTATATTATTAAATATGTACTTGGTTATTTTTTCTAGATGTCATTAAAATATATAAGATAATCATTGAATTATAACAAAATACTTAATTTTTTATATAAAAAACATTATATTATTAAGCCTAAATTAAACAAATTTATAAAAAAAATTATCACTTTCTCAAAACCATCCAAAATTGTACTGTAAATCGACAAAAAAATAAAATGAAACATTAAAATCGTGATGTATCTCACTGCATTGTGCGAGTACGCTTCTAGTTAATATATTATATCAATATAAATTTGTTTTAATTATATTATTAAATATGTAATTAGTTATTTTTTCTAGATGTCATTAAAATATATAAGATAATCATTGAATTCTAACAAAATAATTATTTTTTTATATAAAAAACATTATATTATTAATCCTAAATTAAACAAATTTATAAAAAAAAAAAACATTATCGTTTTCTCAAAACCATCCAAAATCGTACTGTAAATCGACAAAAAAACAAAAAATAAAATGAAACATTAAAATCGTGATGTATCTCGCTGCATTGCACGAGTACGTTTCTAGTTGTAAATACATTCTACCTATCAATTTCTTTCTTACATACATTAACATTAAGACTTATTTTTTAATTTTCAATTCATGATTTAACATTATTTTGATATAAAAAGGGTGCATATAGCATTACCATAAAACAATATCATAGAATTTTATCATATTTAAATAAACTCTTTTATTAAGTATATATTTTTAAGGGGTTGTTTTCCAAATACTTATCGGCAAGAGGTACCACCATCGCCTACCTTATCGGGTTAATATTTCCGGCCATAAAAATGACTTGTTGGCAAATGTTTATCACCTGATAAATACATATTAAATAAGAGTCACCACTCACTTACCTGGTAAGATTCTTTTTAATCCTTTTTTACCTTTTTATCAGGTAAAATTCCTAATCTTTGCTATGATCACTTGATAAGGTAAATTACTCGATAAACAATTGATAAATAACCTTTTAAATAGATTATAAATGCTTTTTTTTTCCAATAAATTTCCTTATTTTCATCCTCTTCAAATGTTTCTACTTTAGAATTGTTTTTAGATGGTAATTATAAAAAAAAATTGTATATTATATTTCTCTTTTTTCTTAAAAGACGTTTTTAAAATAACCCAATATCTTAAAACCTAATATTTTAAAATTATAAAATTAATGTATAATATTATAGTTTATAAAATTATTGAAACTCATTAAAAAAATTATTGTAACAGAATATTATGGGTTGTATTTGTAAACAATTAGTAAATATAAGTGTATTATTGAAAATCAATATATAGTATTTTCTCTTTTCTAAAATAAATGTTTAAAATAACAAAAGACACATAATTTTATGTTGTGTTTTTGAATTTAGGAAGGAAAAAAAAAACAAAAGGAAACGAATGGGAGGAAAGAAAAATATTTTTTTTAATTATATTTTGAAAAGGAAGAAAAATGAAGGAAAATAAATAAAATAAATAAATTTTATGTTCTTGAACATGACAGAAAAGAAACGAATTTTGTCATTTCTTTAAAATTAAAATGAAAAATTAGGTGGTTTTGCAATTTTAATAGTTTTTTTAAAGGGTTTTAACTTCTTTTCTTTTCTTCCCTTTTCTCCACATTTGGGTGTTATTTTCCTTCCGTTTTTCCTTTCCTTTCTCTCCGAAAAAAGTTTCAGCAAAACGAATTTTGTTTACGTTCATCCTCTTTCCCTCCCTTTCATTTCCTTCATAAAAAAGTTTCAAGCACACAATGTTAGAAATATATAATTATTATACTTTTTAACCGAGAAAAGGACAATTTTACCTTAATTATAGATAGATAAAAAATTTCATCTCATAATTAAAGATGAAATAGGAAAGTAGACATTTATTTTTGAAATTGGATAATTATTTTGAGAGAATTTAAGATAGTAATACTTGAATTTAAGATAGTATTACTTTAATATAGACACTTATTTTGAAACAAATAAAATAATAAATAATATGTTTAGAGTATTTGGTTTATGATGATTAAAGACAAATTATTGTATATTTAGAATATTCTATTTTGAGACACTTAAATATTAAAAATGATACAAAATTGATTAAAGATTGCTTTATATATATATATAGGGCCAGGTTCAGGAGAAAATTTTTAAAAAAAAAAGAAAACTGAGGAACACCCTGGTGAGCCTTCATCTGGACGGTATGCACTTGTGTATACAAGTAACTTGTAATATGCACATATACATAATGCACACGTGCATAAAACCAAAAAACAACTTAATTTATTTGTATGCACAACTGCACAAGTACATACCGTACAGATCAAGGACTATCAGAGTGTTCCTTAGTTTTCCACTTTTTTGAGGTTTTCCTTTGAACCTTCCTATATATATATAGTGTTTGGTTCATTTGAGAAATGGTAAATATATAAGAAATAGAGAAATAATCATAGCCATTCATATGGTCAAGATCGGATTTGACTAGTCAAATATTGCGGCTTTGACTGGTCAAAAGTTGCGGCTATCCCAAAAATAGAAGGACAATTTCGTAAATTTTACAAAACACACGGGTTGTTTTCATATATGAACATGTATAATTCACATATGATCTATATGTTCATATATGAACCAGTGCAATTCACAACTGAACTCTTTTAACTGATTAATATATGAACCTTTGTGATTCATATATGAATCAGTTGAACTAATTAACAGATTCATATATGAACCTTTGTGATTCATATATGAATCTGTATGAATCACAAAGATTCATATATGAATCAGTTGAACTAATTAACATATTCATATATGAATCTTTGTGATTAATACAAATTCATATATGAACTCATCCCGTGTATTTTACGAAATTACCCCTCTACCTTCTATAGACCACACAAGGAATTATCCGGTGCTTCGCGGTCAAAGTCGCAAATGTTGACCAGATGAATGGCTAAGATTACTTCTTTATTTCTCATATACTTACCATTTCTCAAATGAACCTCTCCCTATATATATATTATGAATATAGACGGAGGTTCAATAAAAAATCTCAAATAACTGAAAAACTAAAAAACACCTTATCAACCGTTAGATTAGATGATCTAATGGATATGATTAAACAGGTGATAACCCTCATTCCTGAGTGTTATTTATCACTCTTTTCCGTGTCTTATTTCTTATTTATACCCGCTTTTGTTCCTTTCTATCTTCTTTTGGTCTATAATTAAGGCAAGTTATGATAATGGCATCAAAAGTAATTTTTGTGCAGAATTTGGGAAAACTGTCGGAGTGGGCAGTGAGTGCCCACGGTGGACACCCGAAGATCCAGTGGTCACATGCTTCACAAGGGGTTTTCTCTCTCTTACTTCCTATATAAAGAGGCCTTGGTTTCTTCATTTCACCACACCATTCATCGATATTCTAATCCACAACATCCAACACCAAGAAAGTCACCAACAATGTTCTAGTTTTAGTTCATCTTCAAGTTACTTGTTAACTTGAAGATGGTAATTTTAGTCCTTTACTTTCTAGCACTTTACATTTCTAGTACTTTACTTTTCCTTGTAATTTATTTCAAGTACTTGATTTCCATTTCCGTAATTTAAGTTTATGCAAGTAGTTCTTAATTATTTCTTGTCTTTTATTCTTATGTCTCTTACTTTAATTATGAGTTAAGCACCTCTTGGGTGTGGGTGTGAGCTAACTTGGGACTAGTAGGCAACACTTGGGGTGTGGCCATTATTACTAACTCTTAAGTTTGGTCACTTGAGTCGGGACATAACTCAATGCGGATAAGCCGATCACTTTGAAGTGTTAATATTAGATCTTAGACCTCGAGAGGGGCGGATCCGAAATACGGCTTAAGTGATGCAACAAGGATTTGAGAAAGTCTTTGATAACCACGTAGAGATGCGGGTTTTGTATGATTTACTAAGGTTCGGGATGCCGGTCGAGTAATCACAAAGAGATTTGGGTATAAATCTCCATACCGGTGGAACTTGACGTTTAGAGTCAAACTTAGATAAATCGGCAAGATTAAGAGTTGGTAACGATGGACACTTTACGAGCATCTTGTAGGACCGGTCTTTAAAAATCCACTTTCGAGAGATCGGGCTTTTTATAGATTTTCCGTACTACAAAGCGCCCGACCATTTTGTTACTACGTTTTTCTCAAGGAACGTTTACACCCATACCCATTCTTTATTTATAAAAAGTTCATTTCGCATTTTCTTAGAATTAATTCAACAATCAAACAAATATTTTCCCCAACTCGAAACTTGTGCAAGAAGTTCATGAAAGTCAGCAATTCTCAGTAATTCCAGTCCTTGTGGTACGATACTCGGTACTTGTACTGTTTTATTACTTGTAGCGATCCCAGTGTTGACATATACTTGTGTCCACGCTGGGAAACTCAATGTCCACGCTTTGAGTGCACGTTATTTTGCTACCAAGTTTTTGGCGCCGTTGCCGGGGACTAGCACGATTTTACATCCTGAGATACTGATTTTTGTTTGAGCCTGTGTCACTTGTTTCACTTTCAAAGCATTTATCGTGTTGTATGCCACGGCTACAACACGGTGAACTTGTCCTCGACCGATCCAGAAGTTTAGTGAAGAAAATTTCGGTTTGTAAATAAATTGTACAGTTCAATTTATGTTGTTTTTGAAAAATTTCGCAGAGTGCCCACTGTAGGTCGGGAGTGCCCACCGGGAACTTTTGGCGGGAACTGTTGGGCGGGAAAGAGTACTAGGTAAGATTTTGGATATCTTATTTCTTTTCTAAAGCATGATGTGTGAGTACCTGGTAGGACACGTGGCAAAAGGGGGATGGTGTAAAATCTTTCAATGTAAGATTTGTGTGTACTTTTTGAGAAAAGGTTTGGGTTTTGTTTTTTTTAATGGTTTTCTTTTTGTTAAAACCGGTGGTTTTCTTTTGTCAACCGGTTTAAAAAAAATTCAAAAAAATATGGTGGTTTGGAAATCTTTTTAAAAGATTGTTTTTGTATTTTTAAAGTTTATTTTTGGAATTCAATTTTTTTAAATCCAAACCACCAGGTGGTTTTCTTTTGCCAACCGGTTTAAAAAAAATTCAAAAAAAAAACAAAAAAAAAATTGTGGTTTGAAAATCTTTTTAAAAGATTGTTTTTGTACTTTTAAAGTTTATTTTTGGAATTCAAATTTTTTTTAAATCCAAACCACCATGTGGTTTTCTTTTGCCAACCGGTTTTAAAAAAAATCAAAAAAAAATCAAAAAGAAAAAGTCAAAAAAAAGTCAAAAAAAAAATTTCAAAAAAAAAGAAAAGAAAAGAAAATTAAAATAAAATAAAATAAAAATCGCAGTATCCACTTGAGATTCGGAGTGCCCACTGGAAGTGTTGGGCGGGAAAGCGTACTAACCGGTGTTCAGAACTTAGCCGGATCCTCAATGGGTTTGAAAGAGCAACAACGCGAGTTCCATGAACGAGAGATTCGGATATGGACATATCAAAGGGAGTGGAACTCGACATTCCAAAGGATCCTGCATAACATTAACCCCACGGTGACATCTTCATTGCCTCGATTCCCGGCCGATGTACTCGCTCCGTTTCCTCGGTGAATCTTTTGATGTTATTATCATGCTCTTGCTTTAATTATCTCTTGTGTTATCTCTTTTGGGTACTTTTGAGTTGTCAAACTTTTGGTAGCGCCATTTTTGTGTCTTGCTTAAACTTTATGGCGTTTGTTTTAATCCATGGTTGTTGATCAGTTTGTTGTTTTCTCTAGCATATTCTTTTCAGGTACATTTCTACATTCATGAATTTGGTGTTTGATGCGATTAAAAGGACGTAGGCCATCCTTTCACTTCACTACATACACTTACCCTTTGTAACCCCACCATGCCATAATTTTCACATCGATGAGGACATCGATAATCTCAAGTTTGAGGAGGGGGGAGTACAAAATGATCACCGTCAAACTATCGTGATCAATAAAAAAAAGGGCACCCAAAGGGTGGGGGATGAAATATGTCTTCGAAAAATTGGGAGACACGCACAAACCCAAAGGCATAGAACATTTGATAAAATCAAAAGTCTTGGGAAATGTGAATAAAAAAAATACTCAAAAGTGAAAAATAAAGAGAGACGTAAAATCCTTTTGTAGTATCACTCAAGTTTGAGGAAGTTAGTAAAATTTTGTACCCATCAAACACTAACCCTCAAGTCCTACTGATTAATTTCATCAGAACCAAGGTCAAGAATGGAAGAATGTACATCACTCCCGCTAGACAAAGATCAACTGTCCCTCCGTGTGGTAAATATTTTTTTATTATTTTTCGTTCTTCCCTTTTCCGTAAAATCTCTTTTCTTAGTTTTTGGTTACTTGAGGACAAATAATAGTTCAAGTTTAAGGATGTGATAACCCTCATTCCTGAGTGTTATTTATCACTCTTTTCTGTGTCTTATTTCCTATTTATACCCGCTTTTGTTCCTTTCTATCTTCTTTTGGTCTATAATTAAGGCAAGTTATGATAATGGCATCAAAAGTAATTTTTGTGTAGAATTTGGGAAAACTGTCGGAGTGGGCAGTGAGTGCCCACGGTGGACACCCGAAGATCCAGTGGTCACATGCTTCACAAGGGGTTTTCTCTCTCTTACTTCCTATATAAAGAGGCCTTGGGTTCTTCATTTCACCACACCATTCATCGATATTCTAATCCATAACATCCAACACCAAGAAAGTCACCAATAATGTTCTAGTTTTAGTTCATCTTCAAGTTACTTGTTAACTTGAAGATGGTAATTTTAGTCCTTTACTTTCTAGCACTTTACATTTCTAGTACTTTACTTTTCCTTGTAATTTATTTCAAGTACTTGATTTCCATTTCCGTAATTTAAGTTTATGCAAGTAGTTCTTAATTATTTCTTGTCTTTTATTCTTATGTCTCTTACTTTAATTATGAGTTAAGCACCTCTTGGGTGTGGGTGTGAGCTAACTTGGGACTAGTAGGCAACACTTGGGGTGTGACCATTATTACTAACTCTTATGTTTGGTCACTTGAGTCGGGACATAACTCAATGCGGATAAGCCGATCACTTTGAAGTGTTAATATTAGATCTTAGACCTTGAGAGGGGCGGATCCGAAATACGGCTTAAGTGATGCAACAAGGATTTGAGAAAGTCTTTGATAACCACGTAGAGATGCGGGTTTTGTATGATTTACTAAGGTTCGGGATGCCGGTCGAGTAATCACAAAGAGATTTGGGTATAAATCTCCATACCGGTGGAACTTGACGTTTAGAGTCAAACTTAGATAAATCGGCAAGATTAAGAGTTGGTAACGATGGACACTTTACGAGCATCTTGTAAGACCGGTCTTTAAAAATCCACTTTCGAGAGATCGGACTTTTTATAGATTTTCCGTACTACAAAGCGTCCGACCATTTTGTTACTACGTTTGTCTCAAGGAACGTTTACACCCATACCCATTCTTTATTTATAAAAAGTTCATTTCGCATTTTCTTAGAATTAATTCAACAATCAAACAAATATTTTCCCCAACTCGAAACTTGTGCAAGAAGTTAATGAAAGTCAGCAATTCTCAGTAAGTCCAGTCCTTGTGGGTACGATACTCGATACTTGTACCATTTTATTACTTGTAGCGATCCCAGTGTTGATATATACTTGTGTCCACGTTGGGAAACTCAATGTCCACGCTTTGAGTGCACGTTATTTTGCTACCAACAGGCGATTACATCAATATTTTTTAACTTAAAAAAACCTCCACCCCCTATTTTTTATTTGAAAAAATACGAAAAATGAACAAAATTTGAGCGAAATAAATTACACCAAATAAACGATCATATTTTTCTCGTTAATTTGACATCCATATTCATATACTTTTCCATTCGTTTTTTCGTGATTTTTCGGTTTTCCATTTATTTAGAGTTTTTCCTGAACCTGGCCCTATAATATATATATATATATATATATATATATATATATATATATAAATATATATATATATATATATATATATATAAATATATTCATAGTGCACATGAAAACAAATGTGAGGACAAATCTTAACCATTGATCAAAACTTAGAAAATTAATCAATGGTTAAAACATAATAACATTAATTGAGAAGTGATTAAGGACAAAATTGGAAATTTGAATCAGCGCCTACATTATTTGACTTTTTATTTTTTTTAATTAAAATTTTTTACCCCTTTAAAGTTTAAAATAAATTATCTTAAAAATTACTAATATTTTAATCAAACAAATTACATCAAAAAACGAGAATTTCGTGCTTTTCGATATGACATCCATCTCGATATAGTTTTTTTTTTTCCGGTTTAATTGTTTTTTACTTGAAATTCTATATATATGTGTTATATTCATTATGAATATGTATGCACGTCCCTCGAGTGTCCACATTCAGTATAAATAATAAAGGTGAGCGTTCATTCACTATTCATGATGAATAATACTGTATTCAGGATGAATAATACACGAATTCATGATTAATGTATTATTCATCATGAATAGTGTATTTGTTAAGTCTAAATATTATATCCAAGATTTAATGAGGAAAGTCAAAGATGTAAAAGTCAACAATGTCAAAGTCATAGTTGTCAAAGTATGTTTACTTTCCTTAATCATTAAGTCTTGTAATAGTTAGGTGTTATAAATAGGTTTGCTTAGTAAGCTTGTGGTAAGAATCTGGTAAGCACGTCATTGTAAACATTCAGCATTGTGAGATTTGTGGTTAATGGTTTTAAGATCTACTTTCTCTCTCTACTCTCTCTCTAGACTTTATTGTTCATATTATTGAGATTGCTTGATTGTATTGGGATTTTATCATTCACAGTATTATTCACCCTGAATGATGTATTATTCATCCTGAATGATACATTATTCATAATTAATAATACATGAATGACTCGTGAAGGTGTAGACACATGGCGCACTCTCTTTTGTTTCTCAATTTACAACCAAAATTTGGTTTAATTCAATATGTATGTACATCCCCGGATGTCCCACATTCAGTATGAATAACAAATGTGAACGTTCATTCATTATTCATGATGAATAATACAATATTCAGGATGAATTACACAACATTCAGGATGAATAATACACGAATTCATGAATCGTGTATTATTTACCCCGACTGTTGTATTATTCATCCTGAATGATACATTATTCATGATGAATAATACATGAATGACCCGTGAAGGTGTGGAGATGTGACACACTCTCTTTTGTTCCCCGATTCACAACCGAATTACTCGATAGGTTCTCGATTCGTCTCAATGGGTGTTGGGTTACGGTGCTGAAGAACGCGATACCTTACGACGTTGAATAAAGTGTTGAAGAAGGTGATGTCGAGTTACATACTTACAGTGTCGATGTGTTGTACAGACTTGAACGTACATAAATATTCATAATAAATATAACACATATATAACATTTCACGTAAAAAACGGTTAAAAAAAAAAACTATATCAAGATGGATGTCATATCGAAGAGCACGAAATTCTCGATTTTTTGATGTAATTTGTTTGATTAAAATATTAGTAATTTTTAAGACAATTTATTTTAAACTTTAAGTGGGTAAAAATTTTTAATTAAAAAAGAAAATAAAAAGTCAAATATGGTAGACGTGAGTTTAAATTATCTTCCATTTTTATCTCTAAGCATCTTAAAATTAAAAAATCTATTTAATATGAGTTGTTAGATCAATAGAGATGGAGTAACTGAGATTTGTCCTCACGTACACAATAAAACTTGAATTTTCATCTATCTATCTATATATATATATATATTGAATAAATGGTTTAATATATTAATAACAATTTTTTTATAATATAGTAATTATCCTAAAATCCCGCAAATTTAATGGAAGAGAGGACCGGAGAAGAATATTTGGTCACGTTTAATTACTTTTATTTGTTTTCTTCTTCTTACCTTAAACAGTATCCATCAAAAGCCATGCTCACAAGTTCTTGTTTTAAAACTAATATATTTTTAAAAAAAGTAACTCTAAATAGATATTTGTTTAGTATTGTTAATAACCGAACGTTCAGTGAACCGTTAATTTATTTACATTCGTTTATTTAATAAATGAACAAACATGAACATAATTTTTTTTTCTCGTTTAGTTAAATAAATGAATACAAACAATAGTCTCATTTGTTCATTTATGTTCATAAACATTCAATTATTTATGTTCGTTTATATATGTATAAATATATTTATATATTATGATATAAATATATGAATTCATTAATTAAATTAAAATTTTTAGAATTTCTTTTTGATCTCTTTTAAGTTTACCTGATTTTTCATTTAGTTATGTCATTTTTTTAGAAACAAAACAATGAGTAATAGTGATTGCTATTTATTCATTTACGTTCGTTTAACATCTTAATGAATAAACATAAATAACACGAATAAACATATTTTCTTAACAAACAAATAACAACGTTCACAAACAAACACCAGCAAGACTTTATTAAATGTTTGTTTGATTTGTTACAGGCCTGTATCCCTCTACTAATTTCTGTCACGGACATCACCATCGATTTATGTTTATCTTTGGATTTTTTAGATTAAAATTTTTCAAAAAATAAATAAACAAAGAAAGAAATCATTAAGTTTCCTGCTAAATTTGACAGCCCTTTTTGTTTTGGAGTCTGCCTGCCTGCCTTTATCAGCAAAAGAAATCTTGGTTTTCTTCTTCCTTCTGCTTAGGCTGGATTTTCCATGTCGTCAAGTTTCTATAATTCCAACTTTTCTCCAGCAAGAGCTGTCTCTCCACAGATTACAACTAACGCCGATGTTGATAGGTTCGTTAATTTTGATGCTAATTCTTCATGATTCATTTTGGGTTTCTTTTAATCTTGGTTTGTTTTGCAGTCAATACTTGTCGGAATTATTGGGGGAGCATCAGAAGCTCCAGCCTTTTATGCAAGTTTTTCCCGTTTGCACCAGACTCTTGAATCAAGGTTTGGATATTGATTTTGTATTGTAGATCTTAATTAATTTCAAGGGGTTTATGGTAGATGATGAACTTTATGCCTTAATTAATTAAGCACCTGAACCAACAACTAGACAGAGAACAAACACTACTAGTCTCAACAACCCTAAACATTGAGCTTAGAAAAAGAAGCTTTTTTGAATTTGATTGAACAACACATTATTAGTTTACTCTTTGACTTGAGTAGCACTACACAGAGGCTGAGTGTAGACTTATTAAGAATAATCTTTTAAGCCCCGGAGAGAGAACATGTAGTGCAATCAAAATCTTAAATAGTGTTCCTAACATTGATATCCGCTTATTGGTGGTATTGGTTCATTAACATTTGAGTTTAAACAACTCCTTCTATCCCACCTAGTTATTTTAATCAAACAAGTGTTTTAATTTGACAACAATATAGCCTGAGGGTTGTGGCGTACTGGTTAAGGCCCTAGGGGATGTGATGGAATATCCCATCTGTCCAAGGTTCGAATCCAGGCGTAGTGGCCAATGAGATTTAATCAGGGCTGATGTCTTACAGTCATAATTTGCCAAGGGATTAGTCTAGGCATAGCTTAGGACACCCTTCCCAAAAAAAGAAAAGAAAAATATAGAATGAGGGGGCTAAAATGGTCATTTCTGATATTTAGACCGGTTATTCAACATAACAACAATTTATCTTATATCATACATACAACTTTATCAATACCGACAGCTTTACCCATATAGGGCTTAATGGAAAATGAACCGAACAATCCCTCAGGGTGCGTTTGGTATGGGGATGGGGTTGGGCATGCGAGATTGAGGTAGGCGGGTGAAAGAATTGTTGAAGGTTTTAGGGTTTAATTTGACATAGGTAGTTTAGTAATTTACCAATCTTGTACTGCCTCATTGAATTTTGCTCCACCTATTTTGGTGGGACAAAAAATGCATTTTCTGCACCGCTCGGTCTTGTTATGTTCCAATCTAATGTCATGCCCAACGTGGGATAACAGGGTTTTTTTATGTGTTGTTCCGTCCAATCTTTCGTACCAAACACGCCCTTAGTCTTTACTTGTGTGCTAGCTAGGCCTATCGAGGCTCAAAGCTCCTAGTATCGCATTGGAGGGACTTGTGTCTTTGAGCACACATGGCGTAGTGTCGAGGGCTTATTTTTCACAAAAGAACAATAAATAGCTTTTATGTGGAGAACATAAAGGGGATAGGAAGAAGTCTTTGGTAGTTTATTTTTTTCTCTCAGAAATTGGATTCTTACTCTTATCATACGTGATGTTAGTAATAAGGGAGAGTTCTGAAGATTCTAACCCTCTAAAGAAGGATCTAGATGAAGCAACCTTCTAGATTTTATTACATATGCTATAAACTATTCCAAGTATCATACAAGTTCTAAAGCATTGTTTTTATTTGTTTCTTGGTTTTCTCCCCTACCGCTTATGTAGCTTCCCCTATGGCCTCCAAGGACTTTGGAGACTTAGGGGGCGTTTGGTTTGACGGAATGTTTTTGAGGGATTTGGATTTCGTGCAAGGATTTGGATGTTTTGGTACATTTGGTTTATAGGATTTGGAATGAAATTGAATTCCGTTCTTTATAGGCAATTTATAGAAACAAATTATAAATAATTATAAAAGTAATTAAATTACCTTTTACTAATTGATAATTACAAAACGAATGTTTTTAACATATTTTAAAACATTCTTACTAACAACTCCTATGAAATCCCTTGAAATACCAACTACCCCCATAGGATTTCTAAATCCAATATTTGTGGGATTTCAAATCCGGACTTTCCTTTAAACTTGGGATTGGAATGGATTTCACCAAATCCTGCAAACCAAACGGGCCCTTAAGTCGTCCCATGCCTTGATACTCCTTCAAAGTCTCTTTGATCATGAAAGCATCAAGCATGTTTTTTTTTTAATTTTTTTTTATATTTCAATTTGCTGCAATTCCGGGGCGGTCCATGATTTTCATTCGTCCATGAAGTTGAACAACAAGTCCTCATTCGATTATTAGCATGAGATTCAAGAAATCTTTCATGTAGTCTCAAATGGATCCCTCTAGTCTCAAATGGATCCCTCATGTCTTAGCTCTTTCATTTGCTTTTGCATGTCATAAATGCCGACTAATGGGGTAGAATTGCTTATGAGTTTGGCCTATTACGGTGTCACACGTATCAATGGTAAAAGTGCCCCTTTGCATGTTTTCTATGTCACCAAATTAAAGCAATATCAATCAAGTGTGGGATTGATATGTGTACCTTTACTTCCATCTCCAAATTGAGCAACTTCATGTAGCACCCCATGTGCCAAATGAAGTTGTTGATGTTCTTCATGTCCCATGATTGATGGTACTCTTTGGGTTTGGGCAAATGAATTATCCTTAAAGCTTCCTACATAAGTTTATTGTTCATTGTCCCATAAGCTACAACGCACTTCACATAGCCCAATCCGACCGAGTTTCCTCAAGATTGGCCTTCGTTGATTTTAAGCTTGATGGTATGCTAAAGCAAAGCCTTTCTCAATTTCATTGGTGCTACGATCTGTAATTAACTAATTTTTTGGCTAGATTTTGTGTTAGGAATAGCAATTACACACAACAATCACAGGAAACGAAAGACCCGAACACGGGATTTACGTGGTTCAACGATTTACGGACATCAAGGGATGTACTAGGATTTTATTGTACAATTCCTGAATTTTGTATTACATTTATCAAAGAAAGACTGCACTGTTATAAGAAGAAAACCAAACAACTAAAGGATAAGACAAGAAATCAGTCATCTTAACTGCCTATAACTATCCAAAGGATAAGACAAGAAATCAGTCATCTGCAAAGTGGTAGATTGGTTTACAATCCAAATTAGGCTTCATATCCTATAATCCTAGGTTGTGGTTAGGAAAAGTCACCAAAGAGGAAAACTAAAGTCTCATGAAGGGTTATGTAGGAGTGAATGATCTTCCAAAATGGACAAACATTTGTCGCATGAGGAGTCCTTAAAACGGGCAACCTTATTTTGATTGTATTATTAATAGGAAAGGTTATTGGCTAACTATGAAATTAAGTTGGATAGTGTTTGTTTCAAATAAGGTAATATTCACAAAGAAATGGTAAACACCCAATGCTTTGCCTACTATAATTAGGGAAGGCTTGATGCACAACTTAAAGATGTTGGCTTTTGTTTGTGCCCCAAGGTAAGGGGTTGTTTGGTTGGTTTTCCATTAAGTCCTTAATGGATAAAGTCGTCTGTGTGGATTAATCTGTCTGTATAGATTGGTAAGATATTTGTTCGGGAGGGTTTTTTCATAGATAGAAGGAGCTTGTTTTTTAATTGGGAGGGACAGGTTTGGAAAAAAAAACATGGTTTTCTGTATAAAGCACCCCCCTCCCCCCCCCAAAAAAAAAAGAAAAAAAACTTACTGAATAAGCCACTACCAAACAGTCATGTATAACTGACCTAATAAACTGTGAGTCCCATTAAGCTGCTAACAAACAGGCTCTTACTACCAAACGGCCATTGGCCCTGCAGTACACAGTAAACCCACCTTCCTGGAGGTCAGGGGTTGAAGTATGTGTGAGTTAATTTTCCGTATATAAACATTGTATACTTCAAAAAGATTAGCTCTTATTGTTGGTAATGATAAGAACCCAAGATGTGAAAAGTCTTTTATTTTAGCCATTCACTTGAATTCCTTGTTTTTTTTTCCAGAAATCTTGAGGGTTTCAAGTACGTTGCAAAACCAAGGGATTAACGAGCTTGATAGATTGCGGCATAGAAGCCCGAGCCCCATGGCTTCTTCAGATCTTATGTCACATGTTCCAGGGACTGGCTGGAATGGTTTTCCACAAGAGGTAATCATTTAATAAACTCTAAAACTTGATGTTGTTTTTATTTGCTGGCTGACATATTAAAGTTGCATGTCTTATACTACTTGGTTTAGAGTTTTGCTTTTTGCCATGCCATATAATGAGATATTTGTAGCTGTTATTTGGAGTGTTCGGTTGGGTCTATTAAGAAACGAGATGAATTGCACTTCTCATGCGTTGATGCTTATAACTTGCTACTAATTGGAATTTGACTAATTAATTACGAATTAACTGAACATTTCATCATCATCCAATCTTTCGAAAATGAAGGTTGATTAAGGGATCTTGACTTTAACTTAATGTTTGAAGTAGTACTCTTCTTGGAACAAAGAAATATCATGAAGTGGTTTTTGTTTTGGGATGAAGGAAGTATATACATATACTTGTATGTGTGTATATATATTTGTAGCTGTCTAATAATCAAGTTCTTCGATCTTTTTGCACTTGGGTTTTTCCACTTCCTTTTTTGGCAATCCAAAGAGTGTGTGTGTGTTTTTTTTTTGTAACCATGGGTATCTGAGTCCGTTTGTGCGCACATCGGCTAAATCATAGGTTTTTGAAGTTAACAGTCAAGAAAACCTCTAGTAGCCCTGAGGGGACTTGATGCGGTGACCGTAGGGAGCAAACCCAGGTCTCCCTGGTTGGGCTACCAAAAAAAGAAAAATTCCAAAGAGCTTTGGATGTTTCTTTCATTGCTTATTTTATTTATTTGTCTTTAAGTAAAGGAACTACCGTTACAACACATTAACTTGTCATTTTTAGTGTTCTTTTTCTGTACATCTTTTTACTTCCATTTTTTTTTCCCGTAAATAATATTAGCACTTGCTTCAATCTCAGATGAAAAGTAAGAAAAACACACTAATGCTATTATTTTGCTTCATGACAGAGGTTAAGTGGACCCCCTGGAATGACAATGGACTGGCAAGGAGCTCCAGCAAGTCCTAGTTCATACACCGTGAAGCGCATCTTGCGGTTAGATATTCCTGTTGATACATACCCCAATGTAAGCTTTGAAGATGTTCCAATGGTTCCTCTAAATCTATATTCAAAATCTCCAGACATTCATTTATATCGTTTTCCTTTGGCCAACAGTTAGATCTCTCGGGTCCTTACTCCTAGGTGTAGTTATCCTACCTTGGTTATGTTTTCTGGTATTTGCTTCAGTTTGTATGTTTTGTTCAAAGTTGTTGCTTGCTTACTTGTATCTCGTTTTCAAATTTTAGCACCGTCTTTCTTATTTCCATGTTCTTCTACTGTTCTTTCTCTGCAATTTTTATCTTATTTTGCACAAGCCGGGGGTCATTACCTGCTCTACAGTTTTGGGGTAGAGTGAGGTACATACGGACCCTACCTCTGGATGGGAGGTACCCGGTTTGTTTGGTTTGGTTTGGTTTGGTTTCTTTCTCCATTTTCTGATCGCTATCTCCATTTCTTGGTTATATCAAGTAAATGGAATGAAAAATGCTGTGTCCAACAAGTTCAAATGACGTTTTTTTTTTGGATTTTAGTTTAACTTTGTTGGCCGGCTCTTGGGACCCAGAGGCAATTCACTAAAACGCATAGAGGCGACAACAGGCTGTCGTGTGTTTATACGAGGAAAAGGGTCGATCAAGGATCCTGATAAGGTTTTTATCATATGCTAAAATTCAAGATTTCTTTAATCTGCTTTTGTGTGTTTCTTGAATCTAATAAAATATATGGTTTGAATTGTAAAGGAAGAGAAGCTAAGGGGAAGACCTGGCTACGAGCATCTAAACGAGCCACTTCACATCTTGATCGAGGCTGATTTACCTGCAAGCGTTGTTGATATAAGGCTGAGGCAGGCACACGAGATAATCCAAGAGTTACTCAAACCAGTGGTATCTTTCTTATATATAGTCTACTCTCTTTATTCTTTATAATTTGCATTGTTTGACTTTGAAGTCAAACTTGTTCTTGACAAATTCACAAAACATTCACTTTCTTTTACAATTATATCACCATTTCTTGTACTTTTTGAGGTATTTTCTTAAAATGTAAGTCTTCTCATGTCTATTTTGGAGTTGAAAGTAGTTCGATTTGACTTTAGAAACCAAAGCATGGCGACTAGTTTCTCGTTCTTTAAAGTCAAATGGGCTCTTTTTTAACTTCAAAATTGATGAAGATTTTCCTTAAGAAACTAATACATTTTCCTCCCATCTCTTCTATTTGCTATACCTTTGATTAAATCATTAGAAGCTCCTAAAACATGAAAGAATATGAAAAATCTTGAATTTGGAAAGTAGTATACTTTTGACTTCCAATGTGTACCAATTTGGAAAGTCTGTGAACCTCTCCCTTCACTGTAAAGTTATCGTGTTACCCGTTGGTAATCAACATGTCATGTCTTTGTTAGAATATGTAGAACCTCTTTGAATCTCTCTCTACAAGAGTCCTTAATAGAGAGAGAGGGAGCTTCCTATATATATATATATAGATATACTTAGAGTTAGGATCATGTAAGAACAACCCTTTTTCGTGAGGAGGTGAGATCGCTTATGAGCCTTTGGATGAGTTGTTTTTTCGTCTGACAGGTAAAAAGAACACGGGCCTTCATCTACCTACACTAGATGGCTTACAAAAAACACGGACCTTCATCTATCTATATTAATAATAATCACCTTCACGAACTTGACATACCTCCAATCACTACTAGCATGAATTTGTTAAAGTTTTGGTAATGATGATAGATGAGCCTATGATATTTTGGTGTTTGCAGGATGAGTCGGAGGATTATATCAAACGACAGCAATTAAGAGAGCTAGCCCTGCTGAACTCAAGTTTCCGAGAAGAGAGTCCTGGACCAAGTGGTAGCATGTCGCCATTCAACACCAACGGCATGAAACGTGCAAAAACTGGGGGTTAAAAATCCCCCGATGGAACCACTCTCTTTACTTTGGTATACATATATATACACACCTGATATCTATATCTATATATATTGCATAATTTTTTGAAACAAAAATTGAAATGTATAGGCCGATTATTGACAGAGGAGTTTGTTATTTGTTTTCTGAAAAAGAAAAAGAAAATAGGAGTGTAGATACAAAAGGAGTAGGGTAAGGAATGATTTGAGTTTCTTCTTGTTTGTTGGGTGTTGATGCATTTGTAAACTTCGATTCATTGGATTAATTTATTCATGTAAGATTGTTATATATATATATATATATATACATATATATATATATATATATATATTATTTAAATGTATAAATTTATTGATTAATATTGCTCACACCATGTTTTGTTGTACTTGTTTATTGGGTTTTACTTCATTTTCATTTACTTAGTTTATTGATTTTTATTTAATAGAAATATTTCCCCCCTAAATGAACCCTTTTTAGACAAATTGGGGTTATTTATGCTTTGAAAATGTTAAAAATGGGAGGTTGACGTTGATACGTGTGAGTGTAGAAATAATAGGAAAGGTTTATTTAGCAAGTAGAAGGGATTCATATAAAAACTATTTTCCAAAGTTTCTAATGAAATTTGGTTTCCAATTGAAACTACCTATATATATACACACACACACACTGAAAATTATATTCACACAACCAGAAAGGCATCTTTGTCCCTCCGATCCCTTTCGTCAATTTTCCGGTCACCATCTCCGACCAACTTAATACCCTTCATTCGGTTCAAACATCCAACTTGTTGAAAAAACACACAAAACACACACACACATTGCCGCTCAAACTAACACTTTGCAAACGCACACACAACACACGTATACTTGCAGGTTGTGGCTCACGGTGGCCCGTGGGGAGGGTGTCGGTATTGGTGAGGAAGAATGAAGGGGATGGGAGGAGAGGGGGAATACAGGTTGGTGATGCAAATGAAGGGGATGGGAGGAGAGGGGAAAGGGTGGTGATGGTAGGCTGGTGGTTTTGGCCGTGGAAGGGTGGTGAAGTCATGGAAGGGCTGGACCGGCTCTGGCTAAGTACCATCATCGGTTACTCCTCCCGATTGACCCATTTTCTCCTACATCTCAATATCCTATAAAATCATGAAATCCACCAACCAACACCACCAACAGTGAACCTTCCTTTCCCCGTTGAACCCCTGTGAGTTTTCGTCCCTGTGTTTTTGTACGGTAACCTATATATAGTTCTCTACTGAAGCAACTAGGTAACAATAATATTCCATGTGATCTACCCCTGTGAGATTTCGTCCCTGTGACTTGTGAAGGGGACGAAGGGGAGTGGACAATTAACACCAGACCATTCTGTGTTCTTGTGATCTTTGACCCCAAGAATCACATCCGCTAAACCCATGTCTTTCATGTCAAACTTGGATTTCAACATATCCTTTGTGGACTTTATCATTTTGTCATCACTGCCAATGATAAGCATATCATCAACATATAAACACAAGATGACATATCCATGAGTGGTGTCTTTCATATAAACACATTTGTCACACTCATTTATCTTAAAACCTCTTTCTAACATGGCTTGATCAAACTTTTGATGCCATTGCTTTGGAGCTTGCTTTAGGCCATACAAGGACTTAATCAATTTACAAACCTTGTTTTCTTGTCCTGGGGCAACGAATCCCTCAGGTTGCTCCATATAGATTTCTTCTTCTAAATCTCCGTTAAGAAAAACAGTTTTCACATCCATTTGGTGAATTTGCAAATTTCTAATGGCTGCAATAGCTAACACCAGTCTAATATATGTTATTCTTGTCACCGGCGAATAAGTATCAAAATAATCTAGACCTTCCTTTTGTTTATATCCTTTGATCACTAATCTCGCCTTGTATTTGTCAATACTGCCATCAGCTTTCATCTTTCTTTTAAAGATCCAACGGTAACCTAGTGGCTTACAACCCGGAGGTAAGTCTACTAGTTCCCACGTATGGTTTTGTAAGATAGATTCTATCTCACTCTTGATGGATTCTTTCCATTGAGGTCCCTCCGAAGACGTAACTGCCTCACGATAAGTTTTGGGTTCACTTTCCACCACGTAGTTGAGAAAATCGGGACCAAACGATTTTTCATCCCGAGCCCGTTTACTTCTTCTAGGTTCCACATCTTCTTCCTCAGATAGAACTTGTTCATCCTCTCGAACAATTTCTTTATCTTTGAAGATGAGGTGTGTTTTTCCTTATTCAAACAAGGAAACACGTTTTCGAAGAATGAAGCATTTCTTGACTCCATAATTGTATTCTTGTGTATTTCAGGATTTTTAGATTCATACACAAGAAACCGATAAGCACTACTATTTTGCGCATATCCAATGAATACACAATCCACTGTTTTAGGTCCTAACTTTTGTACCTTAGGCGGAGGTACAACCACTTTAGCTAGGCACCTCCACACTCATAAGTACTTGTAGGATGGCTTCCTACCCATCCAAAGTTCATACAGTGTTTCATTTTGTTTCTTGCGGGGTATCTTATTCAAAAGATAATTAGCCGACAAAATAGCTTCCCCCCACATGTTTTGACTTAAACCAGAACTAATCAACATGGCATTCACCATCTCTTTCAAGGTACGGTTTTTCCTCTCAACAATACCGTTTTGTTGAGGTGAGTAGGGTGCTGTAAATTCATGTCGAATTCCATTGTTAGAACAAAACTCAGCAAACGGTGAAATATATTCACCTCCCCTATCACTTCTAATGACCTTGATTTTCTTGTTAAGTTGATTTTCAACTTCATTTTTATACAAGACAAACATGTCTATTGCTTCATCTTTACTCTTTAAGTATATATAAAGCAATATTTCGTGCTATCATCGATGAACGTGATAAAATATTTGTTCCCACCTCTAGTTGGAACCAATTTTAAATCACACACATCAGTGTGAATTAAATCAAGTGGTTCGGTTTTCCTTTCAATCGATTTGAAAGATGTTCTTGTAAGTTTGGCTTCTACACATGTGGGGCACTTATGATTTGAGTCAATATCAAATTTCGGTATGTAGTTTAGCTTAATTTAACGTTGAATGGAATTAAAGTTTACATGTCCTAAACGGCCATGCCAAACATTTGAAAACTCAAGCATATAAGCAGAACTAGTACTTGCTTTATTGATTTCATTGACAACCATTACATTCAACTTGAACATGCCATTCAAGGCATATCCCTTTCCCACAAACATACCATTTTTGGACAAAACAAATTTGTCCGACTCAAACACAAGCTTAAAACCAAACTTATTAAGCAACCACCCCGACATGAGGTTCTTCCGAAGCTTAGGTGCGTACAAAACGTCTCTAATCTTGAGATCTTTCCCGGAAGTCATCTTCAGAATCACATCTCCAATGCCCTTGACATTAGTGGTGGCGGCATTTCCCATGTAGAGATTTGCCCATCATCAACATCTTTGTAGGAGATGAAGGTTCTTTTGTCATAACACACATGACGGGTAGATCCAGTATCAACCCACTACTCCATAGAGTTTGAACTAATCATATTCGCCTCCGAAACCATGGTAGTAAGTCCCATGGACGAAAAATCTGTGATCATTGCCACCAAGTCATCATTCACCATGTGGGCTTGACGCGAATTATCCTTCTTAGGCAACTTACAATCAGCAGCTTTATGACCCGATTGGCCACAATTATAGCAATTGAACTTCTTCTTGAAAGTTCCTTTTCGAGGACCAAGATTCTTCGCTTTCCCTTTGCCTTTGTCAATCTTTTTCGCCTTGGTTTTGGAAGATTGGCCAACTTCTGCCACATTAGCCTTTGAAGAGCCAGCATTATAACCACCCTTCAAAGCTATTCGGTTGTCTTCTTCAATATGAAGACGTACCACCAATTCCTCCACATACATCTCCTTTCGCTTATGCTTAAGGTAGTTCTTGAAGTCTATCCAACCAGGAGGAAACTTTTCAATCATCGCTGCAACTTGGAAGGTTTCACTGATAACCATCCCTTCGACAAGTATATCATGCACTATCACTTGAAGATCTTGAACTTGACTCATTACAGTTTTCGATTCAATCATTTTGAAATCCAAGAATCGAGCAACAAAATGCTTCTTGGTTCCCGCATCTTCAGTCTTATACTTCTGGTCCAAAGACTCCCAAAGTTCCTTAGCCGTGGTTACTTTACAATATACATTGTAAAGCGGTTCGGCCAACCCATTCATCACATAGTTGCGACACAATAATTCTGAGTGCTTCCAAGCCTCAACCGCGCTCACAGATTGAGCATCGACCTCTCCTCCACTAATTTGAGGAGAAGTTTCAGTGAGGAACCGAGCCAGGTTTAGAGTAGTCAGATAGAAAAACATCTTCTGCTGCCATCTCTTGAAGTTCAAACCAGAAATTTTTTCCGGTTTTTCAGCGTGATTGGCCATGGTGTTCGGTGCTGGTGTGGTAGTCGTCAACATGGTATTTTTTGCACCGGTATGGTAGCAATGCTAGGCACCGGTATCACAGGAGTTGTGGTTCCTGACGTGTTCACCATTATGAAAAATTCAATTTCACTTGAACAATTAGTATCGCACTATTAATCTGTTTACACAAAACAGTGTAGTATCAATCTATTTACATAAAACAGACAACCACACAAATCGAATCAAACTCGATTAGAATATGTTTAAGATTGTTGGTATTTTCTATATGTATTTTAATAATACATATAATATTACAACGAATGTAATAAACTACAAAATCAATGAATGATAAATAATAATAATACGAATACACAGAAAATAGAATGAATCAACTGGAGATTAAATAAACAAATAAACCGAAGCCGATCAAATGATGTTGAGGCTCGTGTGTAACACGATTCCCTTAAACAGATTCGCCGTCAGTTCCCAGGGTACAACAACGTAAGCAGAAGTATTGTCGGAGATGACCACTTGCCTGAAAAAGTCGCCGGAAAAGCGTATGCCTTAGAGATATCAGAGAATCGTGTGTGTGTTCAGTATTCGGTGTGTCTGGAGTGCAACCGGACTCCACCTTTTATACTTGAGATCGAAACCGACACATTAATATGTAATTAATCATCAATTATCTGATCATTAAACATATTAAATTTTATAATCAATGTGTATCAGTGGGAGTTACAAAAAGAACCAATGACAGTGCGCGGCGTGGGTAGCCACACGAGTAAACCCGCGACACAACCCGCCCGGTGCACAGTTTCTCGTCTATATTCTAGTGCACGACGCGGGTAACCGTGTGAGTTAACCCGCGGCATAACCCGCCCAGTGCACTGTTTTGACTCCACACTCCAGTGCACGGCGCGGGTTGCCGTGCAGTTTAGCCCGCGACATAACCCGCCCGGGCCACTGGATCAAAACAAAAATTTCGCAAAAACCAAGCTTACGCAAGCACAAGATTTCGGAGCTGCATTCGTGTACGCAGGTCGCGCCCACGCACAAGTTCGCCGATTTTAGCTTACGAAAATCTCAATCGGCACCTCCCCTGTGCGCGGGTAGGAGTTGGAGTAAAACCAATCAAAGGAGCTTATAAGCCCCTCCCACATTCATGGTATGTGGGACAAGTTCCCACACCCACTTGATTTTTGCCAATTTCATCCCAAACACTCAACTTTGAGCATCGATATCTCATTCACACATATTCCGTTTTGGACACATAATATATCGTTTCGAAGCTCTCATATAAGAGAACACAAAACCACTAAGAGTTCGATATATACAATACATATACATGTATTTAAATGTGTCCAAAGTTAGTAAAAAACCATATTTTTTACTAAAATTTTCCAACAAAATTTCACTTATTTTTAGTTCTTTATTGATATAAATATCAAGAAATTACACATAGAAAAACAGATTGTTACGAAAAAGAACAGATAAAAATCTATTCTAACAATCTTTCACGAAGAACAAAAAAATTAAAAACAACTTGAAAGCACTAAGTTAAAATCTATGAAGTTCTTGAGGGAGAGAGTAAAATCTACCGATTTTTAGCTTGAGCACTTAGGAGGATTCTCTTAAAAGCGTAACCTTAAATGGGAGGAGTCTTTAACTTTAAATACTACCATGTGCATTAAATGCATAAGAAACTAGTCACTCTAGGATTGAATCACATAGTTGACCTAAAAAGGACAAGATGCCATTTTTATCTCAACATGGGACACAAAAGATGTGCAGAACTTGATGTAGACCATATCTGGAAAAGGTGTAAAAGAGAAAAGTCTTATCTTCAGGTTCATCAGGGAATGTATCCATCAGGTACAAAATTGGATGTACTTTGTTGAAGATTTGCTTAGCAAGGGATAAAAAAAGGATATCCTCTTATTTAGAGGATCCACTGATTTGTACTCCAAAATTGGTCTCAACATAGAACGAGGGGGATATCCTCCAAGTTTAAGGATCCCCGATTTATACCTCCAAATCGGCAGAGATAACTTAGTTGAAGATTGGAAGCTCATCTTTGATCCGCATCTGAAGATTCACTTCTTGCTGATTTCGGCTAGTCTTCGATTTTGCCAAACATGTTGAATATGACTAAACTATTACAAAGAACTAAATTTGACCAAGTATAATAAGATGTATTTCAAAGATTTGCAAGGAAGATCGGGAGGTCATCTTCAAATTATCGGTGACCCATCAATATATAACTAATGCTCCCTAGACCCAAATCATGGCTCCCGCGGGTTATAACAATGTTTAGTTGTAACATCTCATATATGGATTTATGAGTCTTTTCCATGCGCGAAGACTTTTGCAAGTTATACTCCGATAATCCCTAGGACCATTGGATGGTAATGGAAGTACAGTATCTTGTGGGAGAAATGTCTCACCTTCCTCAACTTCGAGAACGTTCGTTTAATTTATTATAGATCTAAATTTATTGTGTTTAATTTTATTATTAATGTTAAATATTTAAAAAAAACACCATATTGATTTATATCTTTTGCGAATGCGCTTTAGCTACTACTCATGTTGGTGACGACACCTAAAAAGGAGATGGCCACATGGGGGATTGGAAGTAGGGCATTTTTTCATGAGTAATCAGATGGGAAAGTAGGACCGAGACGAGGACAAGCGCCACCTTGATTGGACGTAGAACATTTTTTAATGTGGACAATTTTTTTTAATAAAAATGTGGATACTTATTTTGAGAAAGAAGAAGTAAAATATGATTGTAGACTTGCATAATTCAAGACAACTTACCAACATGATTAGTGTTTATTTTCTTTGTCATAACTTTTAACTTTACGTAAAACATTTTTTAATAAACTATACATTTATTATTTCGTTAAGTATTGATGATGATAAACGAAAACTTGACTTATGATGGACTAATAGTTTCAAATAGGTGCATAAGGAAATACTTGTATTCAAAAAATCAATGTTTTGAAAATTTAAAAGCATGTCATAAGAAAAATATGTATGTATTATCATGCTTGAAGAGTTGAGATTGGTAAGCATATTATGAATCTATGATAACAACAAATATTCATGATCAAAGTAACACCTAAAATAAACTATAAATAAGCTATAATCCGGCACAAAATGGCATCATACGCTTTGTTAGAATTTTTGGATTTTTGATAAATATTAAATTTGCTATGTATTTTGTGATCGAATCTTCTACGTAATACCCATTTTTGTTGCTAAAAGAACCTACTAATTGTGTCGTTATCATTACATGACGAGCTAATAAAACAGAGAAAGCATGATAAAAAATGGTTGGCACACTTAAAAAAGGGTTTTACAGAACAAGTGACTGAAGCAGAGCATAATAGAGGTCTATAAAACCCTGACATGGCATGGTCACGTACAAGGGTAACATAGAAGAAAGGAAGACAAAGACTTTTGGTACATATAATGTTATCCTACCTGCCATGTAACCTTTCCATTATTGGGTCATAAACCACGGTGGCACAACGACCTCTATGCATTTAAATCGAGCCCTAACCTAATTTTTGACGTTTTTTGATCTCCCCTATACAAATGTATACTTCAAATGAAATCGCCCTAAGGACCTTCTAACACCTAGAGAGAGAGAGAGAGAGAGAGAGAGAGAGAGAGACTTGATTTTGGAGCTTGAAGATCAAGATTACTGCATCATTTTCATCTTAATTTCGGTATCACTTTCATTTTGTCACTTCAGTTCATAATTAGTCATGTCTGTATGGCTAATTTCTTTAGTTTTCAACATTGGGTTACAAATCATTTACAACATTTGTTACGATGTCATTTAATATGCTTCTTTTAATTAGTCACTTTATTTTATATTTTCACTTTTTAGTGGCCACGTGTCCTCATGGTACTCTGTGATGAATATAGGTAATCTTTTGTAGAGGTGGAGCACTATCTCTGAATTTTGTGAATGAAAATTTTCTTCAGCAGAACGTTTCTCTATCTGATTTAAATTTGATTGTAGCTATTTGTATTGAGTAATTATCAGTGGTATCAGAGCTATCTTTCCTATACCTAGTGGTGTATTGATGGACATGACGAGATGCTACAATCGATTCAGACTGGCATCTCGGAGCTAACACATGCGGTAAAGTTGTTGGTGACTACTCAATCAAAAAAGGAGTCTAAAGGGTCTGGTCCAGAGGCGACAATTGTTTTACTAAAGAAGATGATTACGATGAGGGTTTTCAGTATAGAGATGGAGAGGGTGAAGCCTCAAATCGCACCAAGGGAAAAAAAGTTATCAAGTTGGTTAATCGAATGACAAAGTTGGAGTTTCCTCCCTTCAATGGAGATGGGTTCAAAGACTGGCACTACAAGTGCAATCAATTTTTCGAAATTGATAACACTCTTGAGAAAATGAAGATTCCTTTGGTGGCTATCCATGATCAGAGAAGGGCATTATAGTGGCATCAAGGCTATATGAAGGAAATAGAGGGTTTGAATCTGGGATGGCAGACCTACATACAAGAACTTAGGGAGCAATTTATGGAAGGAGTAATCTCAAAACCTTTGATCGAGCTTCGGAATCTGAAACAAACAGCCTCTGTAAGTGAATATAACTCTCAGTTTAATGCCTTAAGAAACCAAGTAACCATTTCCACTGAGATGTTGTTGGATCTCTACATTGGAGGTCTTATGAAAGAGATTATGCATACGATACAATTACTTGATCCTAAAACACTAAACCAGGCTATGAAACTAGCAAGGATTCAGGAAGGAGCTCTGTATGCGCTTTGGGGACTGGAACTTCCTATTAAAACCAAGTGTCTCAACCCCATCTCTACACAAAACACCCATGTGCAAAAACCCAACAATCTAAGCTCCCCCGCTCCTACAGTTCTTCCAGCACCAAAATTCTTGCCATCTGTACCTAGAAATTCTTCATCGTATAGTCCTTACAGCCAGAAAAGAACTCCCACACCTCAATCAACACAACAACCAAGTTATAAACCCTAGAGTAGTTTACCCCCAACACCGGTAACCGATCTGTACCTTTCAAACAACTTTCAAGGAAGGAGTATGATGAGAAAAGGAAGAACAATCAGTGTTTTTATTGTAATGAAAAGTATGTCCCAGGACATAAATGTAGAAATGCAAGGTTGTACATACTTATTTGTCCGGACATGCAGAAAGAACAAACGGGAAACTCCAATTATGAAGAAGGGGACAACATAAGGGATACTGTTTCAAGGGAAGAGGAGGATGTTTTGTAACACCCTCAAATTTGGTAAGAGCAACTAATTAAAAATTTCGATATAACATCAACATAAGGAACAAAACTTCCTTCTATAGTTCAAAACTCTGAATACTTCAAGATAAAATTTTATAACTAACCTCAACAAATATAAACTCCAATAATATACAAAGACTAAACCAAAGTCGGGTGTTACTCAACCCTAAACACAAGTTGCTATTCTCAAAACAAATGTGGAAGACTTCAACAAGCTAAGCACTCCTCGAGCACGCAACTAGCACTCCTCTCTTCACAGTGTTACTAGGGCTAACCTGAAAGGAACCTGATGCACATGCCGACAAAAGAAAAGGTTAGGCTAACGCCTAGTGAGTTCAAGAGTTTTCAACACGAGAAAATATATCGTTAAAAAAAGAAGAATGCAATTTAAATCATAATCTTTCAAAATGATATGCTTCAAGTATGAAAACGACTCATTTTCCAATAATATGCATTTTAAGCGAAGGAAAAACCAATACAAACATTCTCCATCCCAAACTATTTTAGGGACGAAGATCCCAATATAAAACATTTTTTCGTAAATTATCTTCAACCCAAAACTCACTCAAAACGTGAATAGAAATCGAACTCCCAATCTTTAAAACGATGGATAAAACTATATTTTTCGAAACACCCAAAACACGGTTGGGGCATAATACTCAACCCATAAATCATGAATAAAATCCATATAAAACGTCACCGAAAACATGGATAATAAAATAATACAAATTAATACCCAAATAACACCTTCTGGTGATGGGGGAGACCCGATTCCGTTGTACGTGGCAGAACACAAAGTTAAGCCACGTAGCCACGTTGTCGAACTTCACCTTAGATCGTAACTGTATTGCCTGCTCTGCCGAGCTACACCTCCAGTCGGACTGTATTTCAAGTCCCCAAAAACACCATATCCCCTATTGCCTGCTCCGTCGAGCTACACCTCAAGGATACACGATCTTAGTGCATGTTCGTTCTCTAGTGGAGTTTCATCCTCAGGGTAGTCATTCGACCCCTAGTGCCTACTCCCTGTTGGGGGATTTGGGGTTGTAGAAATAGATGGGTAGAGAGGGAGAGGAGTGATCGACTTGGATAAAATGTGAGATCGCGTGAGAGCTCGCTTTCCTTAAGTGTTATTTCGACCCTATTCTGCCTGGGTATCACGAAATACACTCGAGGATAATCTCCAATTCACCGTATCGATTCTGGCAGAAATCGACACTATTTAAACACCAAGAGAATGTAACCGATGCCATAATATTAATGATAATAATCATCCATTTAATGGAATTGATTGTTAATTGGTCAATTGGTGTAGGTTACAAAATAAATTGGGAGTTACAAAGAACAAATTGGGAGTTACAAAAAGGGATTTTGGAGGTTACAAAACCGCACCTGCAACAGTGCGTCACGCGGGTAGCCGCGCGGGTCAACCCGCGGCACAACCCGCGGGATCCTCTGTCCGTCTTCAAAATACAGTGCATCACGCGGGTAGCAGCGCAGGGTTAACCCGTGGCACAAACCGCGTAATCCACTGTCTCCCAAACGAAACAGTGCACCACGTGGGTAGCCGCGCAGGTTAACCCGCGGCACAACCCGCGTGAGCCACTGTTTCGTCTCACAAACACCAATTAACTGTCCTAACAATCCCGGTTCATAGTTAGCTTACACGAGTGTGCACTCCACACCTCCTAACTCGTGTTATAGCTTAGCTACCAACCCCATTATTATCTTTGTAAATCCAATTACACAAAATGACCGATGATTTCACTAAAATCACCAACATTCCTCCCCCATTTTAGTGCAATCTTTGATTCACAAATAATATTAATATAGCAAACAAACTCATGCATAAATGAAAATATCTAAAAGATTGAATTTCCATCTTAGTACATTACACATTTCAAATACTCGAGAATCCGGGTGTCCTATGGATTGAACCCTTCAACCCATTTGAGTACCAGAAAATAACATACACATGAATTTAAAATTCTCTAAAGTTTAAACTTGACACTATACAGGCCGTGTGTCCTTATCCATTCGTGAGTACATCAAAGCTAAGTCCAAGCTTCTTGAAGCGGCCACATTTCACACTCATATAGGTAGTTCCTTTCATCATGAACCTGTACATGCATTTTAACAAAAGAACAATTACCTCCTCGCTTGCAGTACCGAGCACATACCTTGGGATGATTACCTTGTGCTCCAATCCCTTAGAGTGAGCTTTCCCATTGAATTCAACTTCTAACGTTGTATTAGAAGGGAATTGGGTATCTCACCGTTAGAGATTCAAATGGACTTTAAACCCATCCCGATTACCGACTTGTGAACCAAGTCCCTAGCTAACCCCTTCGTCAAGTGGTCCGCTAGATTTTGTTGCGACAGAACAAATTCAACCGAAATCACCCCATTCGTGATTAGCTCACGAATCATGCTATGTCTAACACCTAAGTGTCTAGACTTGCCATTGTACACTTGACTATAAGCTTTAGCCAAAGTAGCCTCACTATCACAACGGATAGAAATGGGTGATATTGGTTTTGGCCATAACGGAATTTCGTGGACTAAATTCCTTAGCCACTCCGCCTCTTTAGCGGCAGCGACTAATGCCACAAATTCCGACTCCATAGTCGAACTCGTGATGTAAGTTTGCTTCTTGGAAGCCCATGAAATGGCACCTCCCCCAATCAAGTATACCCAACCACTCCTAGAAGAGTGATCTTCTAAGCTGGTAATCCAACTTGCATCCGAATCCCTCTAAAACCGAAGGAAACCCGACATATGACAAACCATAATCAATGGTTTTCTTCAAGTATTTAAATACTCGTCCTATCGCTTGCCACTGATGTATACTAGGATTACTAGTATATCTACTCAACTTGCCTACGGCAAAAGCGATGTCCGGCCTAGTGCTTGTAATGGCATACATCAAGCAACCAATAGCCTTTGAGTACTCGAGTTGTGACACAACTTCACCCGAATTGGGCATAAGCTTCACACTCGGATCAAATGGAGTACTCACAGGAGAACAATCAAAGTAATTAAATTTCTTTAATACTTTCTCGATGTAATGAGATTGCGTAATTGCAATCCCTTTGTTCTCACGCTTGATCCTTATTCCAAGGATCACCTCCGCTTCTCCCATATCTTTCATGGAGAATTTTGATGACAAAAACTCTTTAGTTTTATAACATGTCAGTGCCAAAGATCAACATATCTTTAGTTTTAAAAACTCTTGATTTTGGTCAGTGCCAAAGATCAACATGTCATCAACATATAAGCAAATTATTACTCCGTTACTGGATATGTCAAATTTGCTATATACACACTTGTCCGCTTGGTTTAACATGAAACCGTTGGACAAGATAACCTCATCAAATTTTTGATGCCATTGTTTGGGTGCTTGTTTAAGCCCATACAATGATTTTACAAGTTTACACACCTTATGCTCCATCCCGGGCATAATAAAACCTTCCGGTTGTTTCAAGTAAACTTCTTCCTCCAAGTCATCATTTAAGAATGCCGTTTTGACATCCATTTGGTGAATCACGAAATTGTGGATAGCTCCTAAGGCTATCAACAATCTAATCGTGGAGATCCTTGCAACCGGGGCATAGGTATCAAAATAATCGATGCCTTCCCGTTGCCTAAAGCCTTGGATTACCAATCGAGTTTTGAACTTGTCGATTGATCCATCGACTTTCATCTTCCTTTTGAAGATCCACTTGCATCCCAAAGGTTTACAACCCGGTGGCAAGTCCGATAATACCCAAGTATTATTCCCCATGATGGAATCCATCTCATCATTTATTGCTTCTTTCCAGAAAGCAATATCTTGAGACTTCATAGCCTCATCAAATGATTTTGGATCTTCCTCAATACTATAACAGTAAGAGAATTGTGACCCAATCTCATCTCTTGATCCCTCTACCAAGTATACTTGGAAATCGGGACCAAAGGATTTTTCAATCCTTCCTCTTTTGCTCCTTCGAAGTATCGGAGATTCGGTTGGAACAATTGTTTGTTCTTCAACCTCACTAGTTACACTAGTATTTGGAACAAGATCCTTAGGCCTAGGTATTGAAGAGAATCCAGTCTCATCAAATAATGCATCTCTCGATTCTATAACGGAGTGAATTGCTATAGAATCATTAGGTTCAATAACATAGAACCTATATGCCTTTGAATGCTCGACATATCCAACTAAGATGCATTAAATACCTTTTTCACCCAAGGTTTACCTTTTGGGTTCGGGTAGTCGAACAACAGCTCAACAACCCCAAACTTGAATATAATTCAAGTTTGGCCTTTTCTTGAACCAAAGTTCATATGGGGTAATCTTGTTCCTTTTATTGGGAACTCGATTTAATAAATAACAAGCGTTAACATAGCTTCACCCCAAAATCCATCACTCAATCCCGAGTAGGATAACATAGAGTTCACCATTTCTTTGAGAACTCTATTTTTCCGTTCCGCCACACCATTTTGTTGTGGTGTATAAGGCGCCGTAGTTTCATGAATTATTCCTACGGATTGGAAAAACATGGGGTCGTAAAATTCCCCACCACGATCGGTGCGTAAACATTTAATTAAACCGTTCATTTGCAATTCAACTTCTGTTTTATAAATTTTAAATTTATCCAACGCTTCATCTTTTGAGTGCAATAAATAAATATAACAAAACCGTGAAGCGTCGTCAATAAAAGTAACGACATACTTTTTATTACCAAAAGACGGAGTTGAATGCAAATCACACAGATCACTATGAATTAATTCAAGCACCGACGAATCCCTTTTAATATTGGGAAACGGTAGCCTAGTGATCTTCGTCAACATACAAGTTTTACATTTTCCGGTTTTAGCGTCAAAAGCCGGAATAAGACCGTCTTTTGACATTTCAACCATTCTTTTAAAATTAACATGACCTAGTCTAGCATGCCATAAACTAGAATCAACAAGAACTTCATTTGCAATATAAATAGAATTCGAAACAAAATTCTTATTATTTAAACTTAACATGAACATATCATTATTCAAATAACCGAATCCTACAAAAGAGCCACCTTTTGACAAGGTAAACTTTCCGGATTCAAAAACTTGCCTATATCCTAACTTATTCAAGGTACTACCGAAAACCAAATTCTTTCGAGTTTGTGGTACAAACAAAACGTCAACAAGTTCAATAATTTTATTAGAGCTAAATTCTAGTTTAACTAAGCCACGTCCAAGAATGGGAGCATTTGACTCGTTGCCCATGTGTAGCACGGATCTGTCTTCAGCCGGTTCCAAAGAGGAGAACCAACGTCGATCCTTGCACACATGACTCGATGCACCCGTGTCAATCCACCAAGCATCATCATCATCCTGCACATAAAATGATTCGGATATTAGTGGTACATAATTCAAATTTGAATTAACACCAAAGTCAAGAAGCTGACCTTGCCGTGGGTTCTGATCATTGGATCTTTGCCCACCACCATTTGAGTTTGCTCCATTCTTATTCTTGACAACTCGACAATCCCTCTTGAGATGGCCGGTCATCCCACAAGTCCAACAGGTTAATTTAACCTTTTTGTTGGGACCTTTATTGGCTTCATTGAACTTACGTTTTCCCTTGAAATTGTTGGATCTTCCCTCTTCAACCATGTTCATCGAAGGTGCAGAAACCTCTTTTATTTTAGGTTTCTCAGTCTCTTGCGCCTGAAGAGATTCCTCTATGCGCAAGTGACTACCGAGTTGTACAAGAGACAACTCTTCCTTTTTGTGTTTCAACATATGTTTGAAGTCTTTCCAAGAGGGAGGCAATTTATCAATAATGCTCGATACGGAGATGGATTCGTCCATCTTCATATCATGTTGAGCATATTGGCCTAGAATGCGTAGGAGCTCATTGTATTGCTCCATCACAGGCCTTGAATCCACCATTTTGTAATTATTAAAATTACTCACGAGGAACTTCTTACTAGAAGCATCCTCCGCCATGTATTTGGACTCAAGAGAGTCCCATAGCTCTTTAGCGGATTCAACGTTTTGATAAATATCGAAGAGGGAGTCACACATACCATTCAAAATGTGGCCGCGACATATGTAGTCGTCGTTTTCCCATTTACCACGATGCCGGGTCATCTCCAACGTCTCGTACTCCATCACCTCCGCCATGGGCGTGCTTAACACATACAGGACCTTCAACGTGGTCAACAAGAAGTGCATCTTCTTTTGCCATCGTCGAAAGTCGATGCCTTCAAACTTCTCCAGCTTGGTGAACTTGGCCGTCATGTCTCTCACCGATTGATCACTTGCCATCTCTCACGAACGAAATAACACTTAAGATTGTTGGGGGATTTGGGGTTGCAGAAATTGATGGGTAGAGAGGGCGAGGAGTGATCGACTTGGATAAAATGTGAGATCGCGTGAGAGCTCGCTTTTCTTAAGTGTTATTTCGACCCTATTCTGCCTGGGTATCACGAAATACACTCGAGGATAATCTCCAATTCACCGTATCGATTCTGGCAGAAATCAACACTATTTAAACACCAAGAGAATGTAACCGATGCCATAATATTAATGATAATAATCATCCATTTAATGGAATTGATTGTTAATTGGTCAATTGGTGTAGGTTACATAATAAATTAGTAGTTACAAAGAACAAATTGGGAGTTACAAAAAGGGATTTTGGAGGTTACAAAACCGCACCTGCAACAGTGCGTCACACGGGTAGCCGCGCGGGTCAACCCGCGGCACAACCCGCGGGATCCTCTGTTCGTCCTCAAAATCCAGTGCATCACGCGGGTAGCCACGCGGGGTTAACCCGCAACACAAACCTCGTCATCCACTGTCTCCCACACGAAACAATGCACCATGCGGGTAGTCGCGCGGGTTAACCCGCGGCACAACCCGCGTGAGCCACTGTTTCGTCTCACAAACACCAATTAACTGTCCTAACAATCCCGGGTCATAGTTAGATTACACGAGTGTGCACTCCACACCTCCTAACTCGTGTTATAGCTTAGCTACCAACCCCATTATTATCTTTGTGAATCAAATTACACAAAATGACCGATGATTTCACTAAAATCACCAACACTCCCTAGCATTCAAGATAGGAGCCTCAACTTCTTACTTGATAACTCATGATGTCTAACCCTCGTGCACAAGAATTAAAGCACCAAATCACAAAACCCATGGTCCCGAAGTACAACCCATACAGGTTCCTCTCCGCAAAACAACCGGGACAATGACAATGCCAACACGACATAATTCCCAAGGTGAGAACATCAAGACTCCTCACCCTTAAATATGACTGACTTACATGCCTATGGATCTAATGTATTACATTTTAAATTACATGACTCCAAATGAATGACCACGCACCCCAAACATGTAACTTAAAAAATAAATATGACAAAACTACATATAACTCCAAAAGCCCGATATGGAGCAAAAATTTAATAGTACAAATGTCCCCCAAGACTCATCCCAAGTAAAAGTCGAGCCAATAGTTCAATAACCCATTGACTATAAAATAAAAGTCGTCATAAACAATAAAATGTATTTAACGATGTTTATGCAATTAAATGCACAAAAGTATGATTAACTCAAAAACTCATCATGAGGTGGGACAAATCATTTCCAAATGAATTTATATCATTTAGAATTCCAAAATGTTTTATAATTAAATAATATAAAATTTTCATACGATTTATAAAACCAAATACATTAGAAATGCATTTACGTCAAATGACCACCATTTATACAATAAATCATCAAAAGTTATTAATATGATTTCTTTATCATAATGTCTAAAAGCATCAGAGGTGGTCGTTTTACAATATTTAGAAAATTGAATGTATCCAAAATGTAAATTTCATCAAATAAGCAACACATTTAATAAACACCGAGTAAGACATTTCAATACTTTAAAACGAACATTTTTTGCATGTACAACGTTTTCACAAAGCAACTTGAACTCACTTTGCTAGGTTATGTTAAACCTAGTTTGTCGGTCCAACAATACTTATAACAGGTTTATAAAAACAACAACACAATGATTACCAACCTGTATTGAATATAGAATAACGATTACAAGGTTGAATGATTAAGCTTTGCTTTGTGTTCTCAATGTTTTCTCTCTTTTACACCTTCTTGTGTGTGTTTTGTGTGTGATCTATGATCTGATGTGTGAGAGATTGAGAGATACACTTAGATAATATCTAGAATAGATATTATCTAAATCTAATCTACCTAACAACTTGCAAGAGCAAGTTGTAGTATTAAACTAATATAACTACATAATATCTAACAAATAGATATTATGTCTAACTAAGTTAATATATAACTAACTAAGTTACCTAAGTTAACTAATATCTAACATACAAGATATTAAGTTAACTTTTACAATAATAAACAAATACATTGATTACATTGACATTTATTACAAATAGACATAGACTTTTATATCGAGAGTCGACGTTCCGGCTTTAGCTTTAGATTACGATCTTCAGATTGGATGATCTGGAATCCAATGAGACCGTGGTCTAACAATCTCCCCCTTTGGATCAAGATCATTTAAATAAAAAGATTTATCTAATTCAGTCTTCTTGTTCAGCTCAGAAGATGCAATCTCTTTCTCTGAAATCAACATGTTTTCAATAGAATTCAGTCTTTGACGTGATTCTTGAAACATGTGATCTTTGTCATTTCTTGTGTAGTCATTCTCCCCCTTTTTGATGTTAAGTGCAACGACTTCATCAAAATTTGTTGTAAGAAATGTCAATCTTGCGGTTAGAGTCCCTGATTCGTCAATTCATAAGAGATTCATCTAGATCTTTGCAAATCCAGACAAATGTGTTATGTAACACCTGAATCAACTAATGAATCAGTTATCATGCCTGTCAGTAACACTAAGTCACTGTGTGTAACGAATACACATGGGAAATGAGTTGTTTTGATGTTGACTCCCCCAGGGCTTCCATTTAATCATCGAAACACCACAAAGGTAATTTCTATAAACGTTATGACAAAGAAACTAATTCCTTGTGTGTTCGTGCTTGTGTTTGAAAGAATTAAGCACGGATGATTGCTTATTGGCTCAAAATTGTGTAAACCACTGAGACAACAGTAAGTTAAACACAGACTCAATGTGCATGATTGAAGTGCGAAGGTAGGGCAGACTTCCTTCTTTTCAATATCTAGATTTTCCGAATGAAAATCAGATAGCATATGTGCTGCATCCCCTTTGAAAACGAAACATTTTCTTTTTGAGAAGAAAATGAGTAGATGGTGAGGTTTGATCAAGAGTTGGCATGGGTTAGTTGCCTGTTTCAATAATGATCACCAAAGAATTGTGAATCACTAGAATTGTGGCTACCCGGCTCAGAAAAAGTTGGTGCAGAGTTGTGATATTCTTTTAACTCTGTTCTCACACGCTCTTTCTTTTAAACTTTTTGCTTTCTCTAATCACACTCATTTCTTTTCGCTTGCACACTCAAACACTAAGGATTTAACTTCATGGGTAGAAATCACTGGTTAATGTGATTCCATTGAAGTTGTGTTAATTCCTAGCACAATGATTCTTTGTTTTCCTAGATGCACGTGATGCTCAGATTGATTTAACTATTTCAGTTAAAGCACAATTTAGATCATGAAAACATTTAAAATACACTCCCAAAATATAAAATTTGATGAAAAATCGGGAAGTGGTTTGAACATTAAAAACAATGTTTTCTATGATTGAAAGTTGTCCTTCTTTCAACCATATATGAGATGAAGATATAGAATTATACCTTAACGAGTGATCTTTCATCTCATGAAGCTAAGCTTTAAGTCATAGAAATATGAACTTGTAAGCTTCTCTCAAAAATTCTGCAAAAGTCTAATGTCAAGTCAAAGTAATAATTATTCACTTATATTGAAAAGACAAAAAACAGTAAAACTTTTAAAGTACGAGTTCTGATCAGAAGTAATCAGAAGTCATATCCGTACTCCCTTTTTGACTTGAATAGCTCCCCCTAAAATCTTGCATTACAAAAAAAAATTGGCATTAAAAGGTACATGCAATATTTTATGAGCTCCCCCTCGAAGTAATATTGACCAGATGTCAATTTCTTCTCATACTCCCCCTTGGATCATGAAGATATGATAGAATGGCAGATATCAATCAGAGTTAAGAATGAAAAAATGATGAATAAGTATACAATTAGAAAACTTTTATAGGTAATTACTGGTTATACTTTGAGATTTAGCATACCAAGCTTCGAGACTAGAAAGGTAAACCTCTTTTCGTCTAAAGGTTTGGTGAACAAATCAGCAAGTTGATACTCAGTCTTTACAAAGAAAAGTTCAATTGTTCCTTTCTCTACATTATCCTTGATAAAATGATACCTGACGTCTATGTACTTTGTCTTTGTGTGCTGAACAGGATTCGCTGTTATTGCGATGGCGCTCTTGGAGTCACAGTAGATCGGGATCTTGTTGAAGTGGAAACCGTAGTCGCGTAATTGAGTTCTCATCCACAAGACTTGAGAACAGCAGCTAGCAGCAGCTACATATTCTGCTTCGGCCGTGGAGGTTGAAACGCAAAGTTGCTTCTTTGATCCCCAACTTACTAATTTGTCACCGAGGAACTGCACATGTCCTGACGTGCTCTTCCTGTCTAACCTACAACCTGCATGATCTGCATCTGTGTAGGCTGTTAGTTCAAAACTAGTATCTTTAGGATACCACAGACCAAGATCTGCAGTGCCCTTCAGATACCTAAAGATGCGCTTCACAGCAGACAAATGGATTTCTTTAGGATTGGCCTGATATCTTGCACATAAGCATGTTGAAAACATTATATCTGGCATACTCGACGTAAGATACATTAAAGAACCTATCATCCCTCGATAAGTCCTAATATCAACAGCCTTTCCCGAAGGATCCCTGCCAATCTTAGTACCTGGTGCCATTGGGGTACCAATCGGTTTTGAATTTTCCATTTGGAACTTCCGAAGAATATCCCTAATGTACTTTGATTGATTGATAAAGATACCCGTAGAAAACTGTTTGACTTGCAATCCGAGAAAGAAATTCATCTCTCCCATCAAGTTCATTTGAAATCTAGACACCATAAGGTTTGCGAAGTTCTTACAGTACTTAGTATTTGTAGAACCAAAGATAATATCATCTACATAGATTTGAATTAAAATGATATCGCCTTTTTCCTTTTTAATAAACAAAGTGGTATCCACCGTACCTTTGGAAAACCCAGACTTAACTAGAAAAGTGGAAAGGACATCATACCAGGCTCGAGGTGCTTGTTTCAGACCGTAGAGTGCTTTGTCAAGAATGTAGACATGATTCGGCTTCTCTTGATTGACAAAATCCTCTGGCTGAGAGACGTAGACTTCCTCCTTCAGAATTCCATTTAGGAATGATGTCTTCACGTCCATTTGAAAGACCGTGAAGTTTTTGTGGGCTACGTAGGCTAGAAACATTCTGATTGCCTCTAATCGCGCCACAGGAGCATATGTTTCGTCATAGTCTATTCCTTCCTCTTGTCTGTATCCTTTGGCTACTAGTCGTGCCTTGTTTCTGATGACGGTTCCATCTTCGTCTTTCTTTATTTTGAAAACCCATTTCGTACCTATAATGATTTTACCTTGAGGTTTCGGTACGAGTTTCCAGACTTTAAGTGCATCAAACTGATTTAGCTCTTCTTGCATTGAGATCACCCATTCTGGATCAACAAGAGCTTCTGATACTCTTGTTGGCTCAATCTTGCTCAGAAAGGAGTCATGCATGCACATGTTCATTGATGCTGACCTAGTTTGCACCGGTTTTGATGGATCGCCTATGATCTGGCTTATCGGATGCTCTTTGGTCCATTTATGTTCATGAGGCAATGGATTATATGAATGTATGTCAATTGTGTCATCTATAAATCTACTTGTACCTTATTCGGTTTGTTCATGAGGAGTGATTTCAGTTGAAGTGGCAGGTTCAGAAGGCTCAGCAGGTACATCTTGTTCTGGCTGTAGATTGATCTGTACAGAACATCCTACTGTTTCAGCTACTTCTGTCTCGTTCTGATTTGTCACTTCTTCAACTGTTGGAGTCGGCATTTGAATTGTTATCTCTTGTTGAATTGGGGCATTTGATTCAATTGGAACATCTGAACTGGTTGGATGAGTAGACGTTAAGTCTTCCATCCTGTCAACCACAACAGATTTCTTTACATTAGTTCCGAGATATTCATCACAAAACAATTCAAATAATAAATCTAAATCAGATAAATGGTTAGTAGAAGTTGATGCTTCATCTGATTTGTTCTGTTGAGACATAGGTCCTGGACTGAGTTGCCCAGAAGCTAGTATTCCTGTTATTGCGGGTTCTGAACGTTGTTGTTCGGAAGCCATTTCTTCATCAAAGGTGACGTTGGCGCTTTCAATCACCGTCTTTGTCTTCTTTAGATAGACACGATATGCAGTTGAAGTCGAGGAATATCCAATGAAGATTCCTTCATCTGACTTAGCGCTGAATTTGTTGAGATTCTCCCTATCGTTTAATACGAAACACTTACATCCAAATATATGGAAATATTTGATTGTAGGTGTTCTGTTGTTGATTAACGCGTAAGGAGTCTTCTTGAACCTTCGATGAATCATGGATCGATTCTGTGTGTAACACGCGGTCGAAACAGCTTCTGCCCACAAAAACAGAGGTAAGTCTGATTGACTTAGCATAGTATGAGCAGCCTCGACTAGTGTTCGGTTTCTTCTTTCAACCACTCCATTTTGTTGAGGCGTTCGAGCAACAGAGTATTGATGTGAAATCCCGACAGATTCGAGATATTCTTCAACTTTGTTGTTCTTGAACTCTGTGCCGTTGTCTGTTCTTAGAATCTTGACCGGTTTCTGCAGATTCACCTGGGTCGTTTTCAGGAACGTAATGAGAACATCAGGTGTCTCATCCTTTGAACGAAGAAACTTGACCCATGTGTATCGCGAATAGTCGTCCACGATCACGAGTATGTACTTCTTGCCACCTAAGCTTTGAGTGCGCATTGGACCGCATAGATCCATATGCAATAACTCTAAAGGAGCTTTTGTACTTGGTTCAGGCTTCGGTTTATGAGGTGCCCTCTTCATCTTCCCCTTTTCACAAGCTGCGCATAGATGTTCTCTTTCATATTTCAGCTCTGGAAGTCCTTTGACGAGCTTTCCATTGACCAGATCGTTGATGTACCGAAAGTTGAGGTGCGAAAGACGTCGATGCCATAACCAACTTTGTTTCATCGAAGCTTTCGATAGTAGACAAACTTGCTTGTCAGTCTGGACATCTAATAAATTGATTGTGTAGAGGTCTGATTCTCGTTTACCGACCAAAAGTTCTTCGCCTTCTTCATTGCGAACGGAACATCTTTTGGCCTTGAAGTTGACCTCTAAGTCTTTGTCACAGAACTGGCCTATGCTGAACAAGTTGTGTCGTAAGCCTTCTACATAGCTCATCTTCTTGATAGTGACATTGTCATGTTGTACATCACCGTATCCCATGATTGGAGAAAACTGGTCGTTGCCAAATCTTACTGTACCGCAATATTTGTAACATTCGCTGTCCAAGAACCATGTATGACAAGTCTGCATAAGAGAAAATACAAATTTAGATATGCATATGACAACATTGGAATTTACACTTTGATTCTCGAAGTGTGGGTCTTGAACTGATTTGTTCAAAAGCCTATTTTGACTTTGATGTTCGGGTTTTGAACTGTATTATCCAAAAACCTATTTTGACATTGAAGAACGAGTCCTGATCTGTACATATCAGAAGTCGCTTTCTCTTTAATCTTTGTGTGCCTGCAACACAGATTTAGCCTTAGGTACCCACTGGAATTTGGGTCCTGCTGTGTTAGCACAAGATTTTGGTATCCATTTCAAATTGGATCCTTTGTTCTTTTGAAAAGCATGAGAGTTGGTATGAGATGAATGCACATGGTAATTTCAAACCAATCTCCAGAATCTTGACAAGTAATAGAAACATGTTTATTATAGATAGAGGACTTTCCAGCAGATAAAGATAACTGAAATAATTGCTTCATTGTATATTGTTTACGAGAAACAACAAGTTTTGGATTCAAAACAGCAATTTCAGCAATCACAACATCTTTAGTAAGCGAAGTCTTATTACAATTAACACTACTAGACGATAAAACGGCCTTGTCAAGCTTCCGTTTTGGTTGCCATTGAGAATGGGCTTCAGGTCTTGACTTGCTCATATCTGAAACATGTAAAACTGGTGAGTTAGACCTTTGAGCAACAACTGAATGCTTCTTCTTAGAATTACCAGTAGTGGTTGGTTTCTGTGAATGCTGAGATATTTTCTTACGTTTAGCACTCTTAGCGTTCACAGAGACTGATTTATCAACGAAAACTTTCGTTGATTTTGCAATGAACACAGGCAAACTGGTTTTTCTTGAAGTTTTCTTAACAAAAGATGCACGGTTAGGAAGTTTCGCATTAAAATCAATTTGTTCAAAACAACCATCTAAACCACCGTCATAATTAAGAAAATTAAACTCTTCGTTTGATGAACCAAACATGTCATTAGAAGTAAAAGCCTTTGTAAAAACAACATTTTTCATAACAGTTGAAAAAACCTTTTGTTGAATCTCAATCATAAGTCTTTCATCTGATAAAGAGGTCTCGAGTTCAGAAATTTTACTTTCTAACACGAGAGAAGGGACATAAATTTTACCTATAACAGGCTTCGCCTCCATCTCCTTTTCAGAATAACTTTGAAAGTAGTCAGTTGAAAGAGATTTCTTTTCATCATTTGTAAAGTCATAACTATTATTCAACTTCGCATAATAAAATGGAGCGTGAACTTTAGTTGACTTCATCCGTTTTTCAAATTCATTGGCTTCATCCTCTTCTGATAGTTTAGTATTAAAAACTTTAAATGAGGCGATTCGGTGAGAAACAAGCATAGAGGTATAGTCATAAAGTGCAGGCACTTCTCTTATACCCTTTTGAAGACGTTGAGGTTTCACATAACCGATTCCCCAATTTTCTTTGTTCTTTTTCGGTTTATTAAGATGAATGGTTTGCTCACTTTGACCTAATGAGTATAGCTTCTTTTCCAAAACATCTAATTTAGCAATTAAGGTCTTGTTTTCTTTAGTATATAAAGAATGCACTTCAGTAAGCTTATAAAAATCAATCTCACTTTTTGTCAATTTAGACTTGAGCTCACTATTCTCTTTTAGAATTATAGTCTGTTCTTTTGCGTTGGTGTCAGCGTTTTTATGTAAAACCTCAACTAATACTTTCTTCTCAGCAAGTTCATCGCTAAGTTTTTGTATCAATTGGTTTTTATTAATAATAACACCATTTTCTCGCTTAAGATTAGATTCTAACTCTTCTTGTTTTAAAACCATAGCATGCATTTTATTCATTAAAGCTTTATACGATAAATTACATACCTCATCTTCTTCATTTTCTGAATCAGCTTCAGTATCTGATTCGATTTTGCCCATCAAGCACATATTGACGGCTTCATCCTTTTCTTCTTCATCTTCTTCTTCATCTGAGTGATCCAACCAGTATTCATCTTCAGCCATCAGCGCTTTGCCTGCCTCCTGTTGCTTTGCAAGAAGCATCTTGTTCTTGTAGAAGTCGTAGTTTCTAACCTTTGATATTCGGCAATCCTTGGCAAAGTGACCGGTTTTGCCACAGTTGTAGCACATCGGTGGTCCTGGCTGACTTGATCCTTCAGCTTTGTACTTCCTTTCTTCTGGTTTCTTCTCTTCCAATCTGTTTCCTTCTGTCTGATATCTTCTCTCATCAGATTTCTTCTCCTCTTGTCTCTTCCCTTCAAATCTTTTCCCTTCAAATCTTTTCCCTTCATACCTATTTCCTTCATATCTGCTTCCTTCAACTCTTTCCTTGTGAGCATAGTTGTTGTTTCCAGAAGAGTACCTCTGACTGTTTGACGTTGGATTCCTGTAGAACTTTTTCTGAAATGCATTTGTTAGAAACTGCATTGCTTGCTGCATTTGTTCATTTTCATCCGAGTCAGAGACAACATCAATTTCAGCTTCTTCTGATTCATACAAAATCGTCTTGTTCTTCTTCTTCTTCACAACAAGAGCGACTGTGTCTTCAACTGTCTTTCCTTTTCTCTTTTCTGCTAGAATTTCATCCACCTCATCTTCATTTTGTCGGAGGGTTTCATACACCTCGTGAAGTGGAATCTCATTCAGGTCTTTTATCTGCCTCATCTGCCTGGCAAAAATTTTCCATTCTGGTTGTAGAATACTCAGGAATTTGATATTCAGCTCGATTTGAGATTTATTGACCTTGTTCTTGCTCAATTTGTTTAGCAATGTCACAAACCTATCATATGTTCCTTCTAGAGTTTCTCCAGTTTTGTCTTTGAATTCTTCAAAACTGTGCAGGCAGTTAGAGATTTTCAGTTGGTTCCCAATCTTTGAATCCAGCATCATTTTCTCTAATTGATCCCACATTTGTTTGGCTGAGGCTTTGTAGCTGTCAATCTTTACATAGATTCCATTTGTAATCCCTTGTAGAATGTATGACTTGGCTAATCTGTCGCCTTTTGCTCTTAGCTTAGCATCACCTGTTAGATCTGTATAAGAGAGTGCAACTCTTGCTTCTTGAGTTCCTGCTGCTGGCTCCCTATACTGTGTTTCCATTAGGCCTTCTTCTAGGGATTGTATAATGAAATTACCCAAATCCTGTCTTTCAATGAAGTTTAGAAACCTATCCTTCCACTGTTCGTATTCCCCTCGAAAGAGAACTGGTGGCTTGGTGTCGGTTTCTATTGCGAGAGCTTCTTTGGATGTCATCCTGTTTGATATAAGAGAAAGCTTGAAAGATATGATCGTTAATCCAAATAAAATTTGATCACACAAGAAATTTTGTCCCCCTAGGCAGACTTAGCACAGGGGTCCCTATTACAGTTTCGAATAAAATCTCAGAAAAAAATTCTAAGTATGGAATAAGGAGAAATGCGGGTCTGAGGTATGCGGGTCTGAGCTTTGAACCGAGAAGTTAAGGAATGCGGGTGCTTTGGGACCCGAGTTTGAGGAATGCGGGTGCTTGAGGACCCGAGTTTTGAGGAATGCGGGTGCTTGAGGACCCGAGTTTGAAGGAATGCGGGTCCTTTGAGAGCCGCAAAGTAAGGAATGCGGGTCAAGTGGGAACCGCAAAGTAAGGAATGCGGGTCACTTGAGACACACAAAGTTGAGGTGTGCGGGTGTAGTTGGACCCGCAAAGTTGAGAAATGCGGGTTATTCAACCTTTGGAATGCGGGTGTTCATCCTGAACTTGCAAAATTCGTCTAAATATTTGTTCCTGCAATGATTAGCACAACCAAACACTACCAATGTGTCTAGAATCACTTCTAGAACTGAATTTAAGCACTCGATCTCACTAAAACACTCTTTTTCGAAATAAGATCGATGGCACATTAAGTTTTTGTTCTTCGACTTTCAGACCACTTAATCACCAAATTGGAACTCGATTTAAGCTTTAAAGTGAAATTAAATAGCAACAATTCGATCTAGCAAGTAGTACGATCACAACCTGATCGATTCTAACACCTAAAACACTCAAAATCGCAAAATCGAATTTTGTTCAAGAACACAGAGTCGTTTTTCTCATAAACTTGTTTTTGATCTTAATCAGGCTCTGATACCAATTGTCGGTCCAACAATACTTATAACAGGTTTATAGAAACAACAACACAATGATTACCAACCTGTATTGAATATAGAATAACGATTACAAGGTTGAATGATTAAGCTTTGCTTTGTGTTCTCAATGTTTTCTCTCTTTTACACCTTCTTGTGTGTGTTTTGTGTGTGTGATCTATGATCTGATGTGTGAGAGATTGAGAGATACACTTAGATAATATCTAGAATAGATATTATCTAAATCTAATCTACCTAACAACTTGCAAGAGCAAGTTGTAGTATTAAATTAATATAACTACATAATATCTAACAAATAGATATTATGTCTAACTAAGTTAATATATAACTAACTAAGTTACCTAAGTTAACTAATATCTAACATACAAGATATTAAGTTAACTTTTACAATAATAAACAAATACATTGATTACATTGACATTTATTACAAATAGACATAGACTTTTATATCGAGAGTCGACGTTCCGGCTTTAGCTTTAGATTACGATCTTCAGATTGGATGATCTGGAATTCAATGAGACTGTGGTCTAACATAGTTTTTATCCAACTTGCGCAAACTTCTTGTCACCTAGATCAACCATGCGTAATCACCAAATCAATGAAATTACTCTAAACAAAATATTTAAACAACCCTATGGCCTTTCCAACTCATCAAGATCACCCCCAACGGATTAAAATCAATTTTATACGAATAATTGAAGACGGTTTACTTAATCTCGTAATGAAACAGTGTTGTCCTAAAACCCCCGATTTTTTTGGCATACTTACACTCCGAATCAACTCTTCCTCAAAACATATATTTTGTTAAGGACGTTTCAACGATTCCAAAGACTTATTATACACCTCAAACTGATTTACGAGCGATTTACTACGATTTTTACAAGATCAGGACAACACCTAAAATTATACCATATCAACTCTAAATTATATAAAACCATTTAACCCATACTTCCTATAGGTTAATTCATCAAAACCCACTTAAAAGTTATAAAATTTAAACTTTCATATTTGAAATCCTTAAACCCCAAATGAACTTATCACCAAAAGTAAATACCTCAATTTAATTCATTTGTAAAACACTAACAACCCCACTATTTACCATATAAGATATTTCTTCCAATAAACAACTTTAATAGCATCAAAATCATAATATATCAAGAACTATGAATTTTACATAATAATAGAAAAATCTTAAATTAAAAGGTTAGAGAGTTTATACATTTCATCAAAAATCTTAATGTTCTTCAATATTCTCTTGAGAAGCTAACATTGCATCTTCATTAAAACATCAACTTAATCTTCAATCATCCTTATCAACTAACGAAATCACACACACACACACATATATATATACATATATATATATATGTATGTATATTTCTTAAATAATATAGGAATATAGCAACCTAAGAAGTTTAGTGGCTGCTGTCCTCCATCAGATCTCACCAACGTCTCTCTCAAAAAGTTAGCTTCTTTTGTATATAAAGAAAAAGGTTAGTGCCCTAGCAAAAGAAAATAAATGGTTAGAAGGAATGGATTGCATGTTGGGCCATGAGAAGAGAAGAGGCTTCACGCTGGGCCTGACAACTTAATTCTTAATGGGCCAAAGCTGTTAACTGGTTAAAAAAGAATTAAAACTTGTGCTCCACATGATTCGAACATGGTATCATTGGATACAGACAAATGCTCTTACCAGCCCACCATGACTCATTTTTTGTTCATAATAGCTTCATTAATTCTTTTATTCTTTCTTACAGCAGATCCAACTTTTCTCCCAACTTCGACATCAATTTTGGATCTTATACGACTCTAATTTCCGAATCGTCAAAACAAGAAAATTGTAGTTATAAGTGTTAATTTTCCATAGGAACTTGAATCACTTAAATCGGGCCTAAGACAAGTGAGATATGATTCTTCTTTTTGATATATATGTATCTATATTTCGCTCCAAAATGCTCCAAACCAAAAATCCGGGTGTTACATGTTTCGATTTCAGTTCACGTGTTACTAGGTTCTTCGGGCTTACAAACACTACAAGTGATTGGTTTGGTGAATAAACAAGTGATCACAATGTAACACCCTCAAATATGGAAATAACAACTAATTTAAAAATTTCTAAATATACCAATAAATGATTCGTACACAATCATAATTTAAGGTTTAACCTCAACACACACAATTTATTCTCTACATACAGTCTATAACAAGGACGGGTGTTACTAAAACCCAATGTCACTATCTCCAAACTGCGGAAGAATTCACCAAATACTTACACTTGTGAAAAACTAAGCACATCTCTTCGTAGTACAGCTAGAACCAAAACCCTCATCTGGAACCTGATGCACATGCTGACAAATAAAAAGGTTAGGCTTAACGCCTAGTGAGCTCAAGAGTTTTCAACATATATAAATTAATCGTTTAAAAGGGAAGAATACAATTGAAATCATAATCTTTCAAAATGATATGCTTCAAATGTGAAAACGACTCGTTTTCCAATAATATGCATTTTAGACAAATAAGGCACCATAATAAACGTTTTCCAAACCAAACTGTTTTAAGGACTAAGACCCCAAAATAACAACGTTCCTTCGTAAATTAATTTCAACACAGAACTCACTCAAAAGAAGAATAGAAAGTGGACTCCCAATTTATGAAACGTGGATAAAACTTTATATCCCGAAACACCCAAAACATGGGTGTGGTATAATACTCAACCCAGAAATCATGGATAAAATCCATATATACAAAACGCCACCGAAAACTTGGATAATAAAACTCAATACCCAAAAACAACACCTTTCGGTGACGGGGGATACCCGAATTCCATCGAAAGTGATGTGCACCCAAAGTTAAGCCACCTATCAATGTTTTCGAGCTTCACATAGACCATGGATCCCCATATCCATCTCCCAACCGAGCTACCACCGCAAGATACCCAAATGACCCTAGTGTCTACTCCACCTCTAATGGGTGTCACCACAAAAGCCACAAGTCCCCGTATCCGCCTCACAATGGGCACCACCGCAAGACTTAGCTTCGTATGCGGCTCTGCAGAGCACCACCGCAAGCTTACATAAAAACATGACTTGGGGAACAGTCACTAGACTTCGAACGTAGACACTAAATTCCACGATGAGTAACTAGACTGGATTACAAACGGGCATCGAGTTCAACCACCCACGATCTCTACCTCAAGCCCTTCAATAGAGGTTACGCAGTTATCGAGTTCAACCACCCACGATCTATACCTCGAGCTCCCGCTAGCTATAAACCAGTCCCAACACGGGGATAAAGTCCCCACTAAACCAACTGACTGACTCATATGCCTATGGATCTAATGCATTACAGTCTAAAATGTTACATGACTCAAAAGAATGAACTAACGCATTCAAAACATGTAACTCTCAAATAAGATGCAACTACGTACACCATACGTCCAAGGCTCCTCAACGAGCTACCAAAACCGAACAAATGTTCCAAAGACTCAACCGAGTACAAATCAAGCCCCAAGAGGTTGAATAGACGTTTGGCTAAAACATGAAAGCCAACATGGTTACTGTAACACCCTAAAAATAGGGATAACAAAAATCCGAAAAACGGACATGTGGTATATAAAATTACTATAGCAAGAGCCTGCCAAAAATGGGGAAATATACAAACCTGTCTAATTACAGTTGTAATTTAACGGACAATAAATTAACAACCAACTAATCTAATTTCTATACTAGAAAAAAGATTACAAAAAGGGTTGTCATCTATGGATCCAAAAGTTCTTCTATCGAAAGTATGTCCATTTGCAAGTATTCCCCAAGATCTCGCCCAAGCAACTATGCTAGCTTAGAACCGGCGCCGCTAGAACCTGAGATACACATCGACACCAAACAAGTGTTAGGCCAAAAAGCCTAGTGAGTTGAACAATCATAAGCATGCATGAATAGTTACAATTCTTATCAGCAGTTAACCAGAGTTCAACAATGTGGAGTCAATAGGGGAGATCTAAAGCACCAATCAAGTTCCACCCAAAGAGTCGATATACCTTGATGCCATCTACCAAGAGACACCTGAAAGGCCCGACACATCTGAGGACTACAACTAAGGAAATTCCCCGAATGGCGGAGGTCTAGGCACATACCAACACGGTGGCACCCAAGACTACATCCTCCTAGTGTCTACTGACTTGGTTCGTCTAACATAATTTATAGGAGGTCTTGAGGTATATTTCAACCAACACATTTCGATACCAACCATGGGTACAATGGTACCATCCTAACACATAAGTCCAATATGAGACCCAAAATCCAACATAACTAATGTTTAGATACAATATAGCCAAGAAGGCATTCCAAGTAGAATTTATCATCTACTATGGTCACAATACCCCAAATCATGCCAAAATGCCAATAACATGTATACATGAAATAAATCCCAAAAATGGCAACTATAGTATATCATGACAAGATACTCAAAATAAATTTGCCAACATATTAAACATGAAACCACCATCAAATATTTGAACACATAGAGATAAACATTTTGAGAAATGTTACAATAATGCAAGTAAGAGATTATGATGTGTATCTAGTTTTAACAAAGGTTTAGTAAACTCACAATCTAGGTTTTTGGATCAAAACCTAGAAAATGGGAAACCCTAGTTTGAGGAGATGAGACTTAGAGATGAGAAGTTGAGCTTTATGAACCCTAGAAGATGACCTTGAGAGGAGTTATTGCAAATGTGAAGATCCAACCACCAAGAAGAGTTGTATTTATGAGAGTTAGGGGTTTGAGAGAAAGAAATCAGTTTGAGGGTCTTCAAAATCACCAAAGAGAAGAGAGGGTTTGAGAGAAAATGAAGTAGAAATCTGATAAAAGCTCATTTAACCCACTGCACCCTGATGGCGATAGTGCCTGGCGATAGTGCCATGGGCACGATCACGAGTCACAATCGCGAGCTCTAACCCACTCTCAGTACACCCTCCGCGAGAGTGGCCTGCGATAGTGACATTGTCACTATCGCGTGGTCACAATCGCGTCAGACCATCCACTCTCGGTACAAATCCCGCGATAGTGACCGGCGATAGTGACACTGTCACTATCGCATGGCACTATCGCGCCACACCCAACACATCCCAAAATTCAGTCTAAAACGATTACGAGCGCGAGGTTTAAAATGATTAAGATGGTATATCAGTTCATATAACATTTCAATATAATAATGATCGTTATACGTATGAAAAGGCTCATATTCTCAAATAACCATAATTTAAATAAAACAAGAGGGAAATTACTCACCTTATAAATTTCCGGGTGTTACAATCCTCCCCACCTAATTGGGATTTCGTCCCCGAAATCTCATCCTACACTAAATAAGTGAGGGTATCGCTTCTTCATATCATCTTCGGACTCCCAAGTAATGTTAGCACCCCGATGGTGCTTCCATTGGACTTGAACCATAACCACGTCCTTATGCCTCAACTTCTTCACTTTCGATTCTAAAATCGCATCCGGTTCTTCCACACAACGATTCCCATTGTCCACCCGTATTTCCGACAAAGGAATCACACTTTCCTCCTCGGCTAGACACCTCCGAAGGTAACATACGTGAAACGTAGGATGTATTCCATCCATTTCCGGTGGTAAATCCAACCGGTAGGCTTGTAAACCAACTTTCTCCAAGATGACAAAAGGTCCAAGGAAACGAGGACTAAGCTTCCCACGCTTCCCAAACCGGATAATCCCCTTCCATGGAGATACTTTCAACATGACATGGTCTCCCGCTTGAAACTCGACCGGTCTTCTTTTCTTGTCCGCATAACTTTTCTGTCGGTCTTGCGCCTCCTTTAGTCTTTCTCGAATTTCTTTCACCTTGTCCGCCGTCTCTTGCACTAATTCCGGTTCGGCGAATTGCTTCTCACCCGCTTCTAGCCAACAAACCGGGGTTCTGCACTTCCGTCCATACAATGCCTCGAACGGTGCCATTCCGATACTAGAATGGTAACTGTTGTTGTACGCGAACTCTACCAAATGTAGATGTGAATCCCAACTTCCCCCGAAGTCTACTACACACGACCTCAACATATCCTCTAGTGTCTGAATCGTCCTCTCGATCTGCCCGTCTGTTTGAGGATGATAAGCCGTGCTCAAATTCAGTTTAGTGCCCAACTCTTTCTGTAAACTTGCCCAAAAATTTGATGTGAAGCGACTATCCCGATCTGATACGATAGATTGCGGGACTCCGTGTCTCGACACCACCTCATCAATGTAAAGTTTGGCCAATTTCTGCATTGGCAAAACCTCCCGCATTGCAAGGAATTGCGCATTCTTGGTTAGCCGATCCACAATTACCCAAATAGTGTCGTGACCGCGCAAGGTCTTCGGTAGTTTCGTCACAAAATCCATAGTGATGTTGTTCCACTTCCACTCGAGATTGGACAATGGTTGCAAACTTCCATACGGCCTTTGATATTCCGCTTTGACTTGGAGGCACGTGACACATTTCTCCACGTAATTGGCCACGTCCAATTTCATCACCGACCACCAATAATTCAATTTCAAGTCCCGATACATTTTGGTGTTACCGAGATGTATAGAATACTTTGACTTGTGTGCTTCTTCGAGAAGTAACTCCCGATTTCCTCCCAACTTCGGTACCCAAATACACCCTTGGAAGATCTTAAGTCTACGATTGTCTTCCGTCAAAAGTCCGCTTTGCTTTACCATGATCTCGGCCTTGAGATTTTCCTCCTTGAGTGCTTCCACTTGACACATCTTGATGCTTTCCAACAAACTCGATACCACATTGATCCTTGTAAGGGACACCTTGACACCACCATCATAACTCCTTCGGATCAATGCATCCACCACTACATTGCCCTTGCCGGGATGATAGAGTAGATCACAATCGTAGTCCTTCAAAAGCTCAAGCCATCTTCTTTGTTGCATGTTGAGTTCCTTCTGATCGAAGATGTATTTGAGACTCTTGTGATCCGTGAAGAGAGTACACTTTGTCCCATACAAGTAGTGCCGCCACAACTTCAACGCGAAAACTACCGCCGCTAATTCTAAGTCATGAGTCGGATAATTCTTCTCATGATCCTTTAGTTGCCGCGACGCATAGGCTATTACTTTACCCCGTTGCATTAGCACACAACCAAGCCCCATCTTAGAAGCGTCACTAAATACTACAAAGTCTTCCGATCCTTCGGGTAAGGATAAGATCGGAGCTTCGCACAACTTCTTTTTGAGCGTTTGAAAGGCTTGCTCTTGTGCTTCGGTCCAAAGAAACTTGATGTTTTTCCTCGTAAGTGAAGTGAGCGGTGTAGCTATCTTGGAAAAGTCTTGGATGAAACGCCGGTAGTAACCCGCTAAAGCCAAGAAACTTCGAATCTTTGTCGGACTTGTTGGCGGCTCCCAACTCATCATTGCCTCGATCTTTGCCGGGTCCACCTTCACTCCGTCTTTAGACACCACATGCCCCAAGAATTGCACCTCTTGGAGCAAGAATTTGTACTTTGAGAATTTCGCAAACAATTTCTCCCTTCTCAGAACCTCTAATACTTCCCGTAAGTGTTTCCCATGCTCGGACTCGTCCTTTGAATATATTAAAATATCTTCGATGAAGAAGATCACGGATTTGTCTAAGAATGGGCGACACACACGGTTCATCAAATCCATGAATACGGCCAGAGCATTGGTTAAGCCGAAAGGCATCACCAAAAACTCAAAATGACCGTATCGCATTCGGAAAGTCGTCTTCGGAATATATTCTTTCTTCACTCTCACTTGATGGTAACCGGACCGAAGATCAATCTTCAAGAAGCATCCCGCGCCATGGAGTTGATTAAAAAGATCGTCGATGAGAGGTAAAGGATACTTGTTCTTCACCGTGACTTTGTTTAACTTTAGGTAATCTATGCACATCCACATGGATCCGTCCTTCTTCTTCACGAACAGAACCGGTGCTCCCCATGGTGACGAACTCGGTCGGATGAAGCCCTTCTCTAACAACTCTTGCAGTTGCATCATCATCTCTTTCATTTCCGTCGGGGCCAAATGATATGGAGCACGGGCTATCGGAGCCGTTCCCGGAGTGAGGTCGATTTGAAACTCCACTTGTCGCTCCGGTGGTAACCCGGGTAAGTCTTCCGGGAAGACGTCCGGATAATCTTGCACCACCTCCACATCTTCTACCAACTTCTTCTCTTTCTTTACGTCCACCACATAGGCCAGGTACGAAGGGTAACCCTTCGCTAGAAACTTGCGAGCCTTAAGAGATGAAATGATGGGATTACTCCTCTTTCCTTTTTCCCCATAAATGATCATCTTTTTGGAGCAAAAGGTGTCAGCCTTATGCCTCACTAACTAATCCATCCTTATAACTACATCGAACCCTCCTATAGCCATAGGTAGTGAATCTATTCCGAAAGGATTCCCATCAATCTCTAAAGTACAATCACAAAATCGGTCTCGAATGATTACTTGGTCTCCATTAGCTATTTCTACCACTAGCGCATCGGGAAGAACACTAATAAGAGTGACAAATTGCTTACAGAAAACTTCCGATACAAAGGAACATGTAGCCCCCGAATCAAACAAAACACGAGCTGGCAAGGAGTTTACTAGAAACGTACCCGAAACAACATCAACGGTCTCCTTTGCCTCCTCGGTAGTCATCCGGAAAGCTCGACTTGGCTCCCTTAGTGGTTGCTCGACTCTAGCCGTCGAACCCACAAAGTTTCCACCATTTCCTCCTACTAGCTTTGGGCAATCCCTCTTCAAATGCCCCGATTCTCTGCACTCATAGCATACCGGCCCCCGGATGGGACATTCTCGAGTTGTGTGGCCCTTCTTACCACACTTGGCACACCCTACTGAACCTGAGTAAGTTCTTATAGCACATGGCCCCGAGTGCTTTGACTTGCACTTGTGGCACCACCAATCCTCCCGATGATGATCACCCGCTCTCCCGCTTACAAAGGGTCTTGATTGACGAACTGGCCCAGATGGCCCTTCCCATTTCCGTTTCTCACCAACCTGCCTTCTTTCTTCCTTTTCCGCATTGATGTCATCCTCAATGAGCAAGGACTCTTCGATGACCTCTTGCAAGGTCAAACCCCTAGCATTTCTCACCGCCGTTCGCATCTCGGCCGGTAAACCTTGTTGATAGGCCTTGATCTTCGACTTCTCATCGGGGACCAGATGTCCTACCAAATTCAGTTTCTCTAAAAAGAGTTTGGAGTATCCAACAATGGACAGAGTCCCCTTTTTCAGATCTCGGAACTCCTGTTCCAGCTTGTCCAACGAACGCTCACTACAATACTTATCCATAATTTTCTCTTTGAACACCGGCCAAGTTAGCTGTTGGTCCCGAAGGTGCTAAACAAGTTTGTAGAAGGGGGAGGGTTGAATACAAACACAGAATTTAAAGTTTAATAAATTGTTTATTGAAGAATCAAAATACAATTTACTAGTTTGTTGCGGAATAAGATTAAGACAGACTCAATCTAAACAAACTAAAGAAACACTAAGATAATTGCACAAGAAGTTCAGAGAATGGGGATTAGGGATATAGAAAACAAGGGTTTCTATCTTGAGTTCAAGGATGAAGCACACCTTCAGATGAAGGGGTGAACTTCCTATTTATACCCTATGCATTAAATGCATGGCAGGATACTTTACACGTGGCGTTCACAGATTGGCTTTGATAAACTGTCTTTTGGGAGACATGCTTTCGGCCGGGTCATGAACAGTGTAGTGGGCGGAGTTTTTGTACGAATGTTTGCAGAGACTTGTCCGTTCTGACATATCGTACTAGGTTGTGCAAGGATAGACAAAAGGACACAGGCATAAGCTTTGTGATCGTTTGATAGCTGAGTATCTCTAAGTTCAGAGATAAAGAGGTTCAGTTATCGCTGAAGCTTTTTCTCCTGTTCCTTCGCGTATTGGTAGAGTTGTCTTTGCTTCACTGATATCCGCATCAGGTCACTAGTAGACTTCTCATTGTTCAGCAGCTTCGTCTTTGATTCAGCTATGAACATCTGTTGACGCGAAACTTGTCTTCAGGGATTACGTTGGTTGTTTACTTTAGGAACTATCAGTGATAACTGAACAGACTCAGTTCGATCACTGATAGTGAAACATTAATACATACAAATGTTTACAAGAAAGACTATCAGCGATAACTGAACAGACTCAGTCTGATCGCTGATGGTGAAACACTAATACATACTAAAACGTAATTTTCACTAAGTATAGGAGAGGGTCGTTATCAAATCACTGAGAGAGTTTGGATCAACAATCTCCCCCTATTTGATAATGACAAAGTAACTGAAGAAAATTACTTTATGATTCAAAATGATGGAATAATCAGGACTCGTAACATACATGTCCCAATTACTATTTTGAGGGATCTTTTACAGCACTGATGAAGTTAAGTACTTTACTGAAATTTCATTAATTCAGGAATAGAATTACAAGGAATGAGATTTACAAGTAAATTACTAACTACTGTAAGTACAACTAATAGATTACAGAAGAGAAAACTAATCTATCAGCTATAAGAAGATTTGGGAGGATTTATCATATACTCAGGTATTTCTTCTCCTTTCTGTCTTCGTTCCAAGGATTCTTGGCTGATGATTTCTTTGATTTTCTCAGCAGCAGGGAAGAAGTCACACCATAAGCATAGTAGATCCTTGAGATGATTCAGAGGACAGATAGGAATCTCAGAGACTCTTTGAAATCTGAGTTCCTCATCATCATCTCTGAAGAATATTCCATAAGGATGATCAATTACTTGACCAGCTTGGAAAGGACCACCAGGAGGCAGAGATAAGTCTAGAACTGAAAGATCAGGAGGAGGACCAAACAGTGCATCTCTTGAAAATTTGATAGAAGTTTCATTCCTGATGATGGCGACGTCTTCAGAGGAGGAGGACCCGATTTTTCTTTTGAGTTTCTTGGGATTGGGAGGGATAGGAGATGGCAGGTTCAGTACAGAAGTGACTCTGTTGATGAGAGCTTTAAGAAGTCCTTCAACGTAGCCTCTGTATGTAGATTTTGATTTCTTCAGCGCATCCCAGAATTCTATCCACTCTGTAAACCCGAAACCTTCAAGTTTGGAAACGTACATAGCTTTCTGAGTTCCATCCTCTCTGGTAATCTCCATGGTCACTGAAAGTTGATCCTTCTTCTTGCGACCAGAGATAGTCACGGCTGATATTGGAAGAAGATCAGAGCGATAATCCATCTTCTGTTTGCACCATTCAATGGACTTATCGTTGATCTCTTGTTCTTTGGATCGTTCCTCTTTAATTTCTTTCAGTAGTGCAGCTTGAACTTCCACAGGCTTTCTTTTCAGCTTCTTGTCCTTGACTTGAGAGGATTGAATCTTTAAAGCGAGTTGGGCATCTCGTCTGCATTCAGCGATCAGTTTCTCAGCTTTGGCAGATTCTTCTCGTTCAGCTGTAGTGAGAAAGTCGAGCTCTGAGGATGTTTGAAGAGGGACTTTCAGCCGTTGACTTTCTAGTTGAGCGATCATTTCAGCTCTTTTCTTCATCACTTCCTCTGCACCATGAGATGGTTTAGAGGGCCTTCCTGGATGGACCAGGGAATCTTCTTCTTCTTCATCATCAATCTCAGCGATAGAGATTGGGATTATTTCTTCAGCGATTGCAGCTGGGATTATTTGTAGTTCTGAACCCTTAAGCAGGGGAGAGAACTATCTGGTCAGAAAATGAAAAAGAAGTTAGATTATTTTTAAGGAAAGAAGAGAGATAAAGGTTAGAAAGAAACAGGGGTAGGATTTTTATAGAAAGATAAGGGAACAAGAGTAAGGCATACCTGAGAAGGATTCTCCTCAGGTAGTGAGATCATCATCAGGGTTTCCTTAGATGCACTTTTGCTTTTGGAAGGGGTTCCTGAAGATGATCCTTGTCTCCCCCTTGCTTGGATAACTTCTTTCGAAGCTATCACTGATGATGTGACGGCTGAAGAACACCAGAGAGATGGATCTTCCTCATCGTCATCATCATCATCTTGATGAGAGTCATCCACTTGATCTTCAAGATCAAGGTCTTCATCATCATCTTCATCCTCCTCTTCATCATCGACTATTTCAGCGATGGTGGGAGGGGCTTTATCAGCAACTATCTCCCCCTCAACCTGAGAGGGAGTTTCCTTCGGTGGTTCAGCAATAACTTCAGCATCCGTATTTTCTTCAGCTGTTTTCTCCCCCTCTTTGTCATTATCAACAAGGGAGAGATCTTGTGGAGATGTTATTGCAGTAGCCAGCTTCTGGACTTCAGCCTCCAGACCTGTGATTCGTCCTTCAAGTGCAGGGATGTCGGATGTAGCTAGGTGAATAAATTCCACAGCTATGGTCAGGGCTGAACGATCATCTTCTGTAAATGATGGAGCAGGAGCTGGAGCTGGTTCATTCAGCTTATCAAGGATTTGCTGAAGAGTTGCAGTGCAGGTATCAATCTTTGCAGACAGGTCATCATACTGCTGCTTGGATTCTTCCCTGACTGTGACAATCGCTGCCTGAAGAGTAGCGATGTGAGAAATATCAGTTTTGGAGGCGCAGGTGGTAGTCAGCGTCTTCAATGCATCACCAGCTGTTTGAACAGCGCTGGTGGTGTTGTTGAGAGAAGCAGAAAGAGAATCCACCTTTGAACTCAAATTGTTGACATTGGTGTCAACAGTCGCCAAACTAGGACCTGAAAGATAAGTTAATTTTTCAGAACCAGGCTTATATGGTGAGTTGGGAGAAGTGTATAAGGTTATAGGATTACCTGAATTATCAAACATTTTGTAGAATTGTAAAGATTCCTCAAAAGAATGATGTTCAGGTCCTATTGGTCCAAGCTGAGTGGTAGAGACCAAAGAAATAGGGGGACTAGAGATGGGGATAGAAGATGTAGGGATAGGGGTAGTTACCGCAGGTTTTGTCACTGTTGTTGTGACAGCGACCGAGATCGCTGGCACGGTTGTAGTGGTTTGAGCTGAGGATGTGGAGGAGAGACCCACGAAATCATCTAAGGAAGTTTGTAGAGAAACATCCTTAGGTATTGAGCTAGAAGTAGCTTTCTCCTTGGTTACCTTGGCCTTCTTTGAAGGACCAAGGGAGCCAGTTGATGGTCGTTTGGAAGGGGTAGCAGCAGGGATAACAGAAGAAGGAACCTCCTGCGTGGCCGCTGAAGACGAAGAAGTGAGGAGAGAGAGACGAGAGCGAAGTTGAGAGAGACTTACCTCGTTGGGGAGTGTCTTGACCTCCAGTGATCTCTGACCCACTTTTGGAAAAGATGCATCCGAGTTGGTGGGGTAAGTGGTAGGGTAGAGAAACTTCAGGTACGCGCAGATGAAGCGTACGTAGGGAATCTTGGGATCCCTCTCGGTCTTCTCTATCTTTGACTTAAGGTCATCAAAGATAGCTGTTGCGTAGTCGAAGTTACGTCCAGTGATAACTGAGTAAGCCATCTGGACCTGAACCTTGCTAGCTTGGTCCAGTGACCCACTCTTCCCACTCATACACTGAATGATGTGTGAGAAGACGTAGTTGAGCTGGGAAGGCATCAGTGCCTTCTTCACAAGAGTCAGCTTCTTGTTGGGAATAGTAGATCTTGGTTTGGGTTCCCAAGCATATTCCATGGCATCCAGGAATTGGATGAGTTCAGCGTCAGTTGGCAGGGCGTCGAATCCATTCCTGGATTTGTCGGGGAAACGCAGGGCTTTCCTCAGGCCTAGGGCAGTCATCATCCCTGAGCCTAGTTGAGTGCTGAAGGATATAGCAGGTACCTGTTCACCCTTCTTGTTGGTGAGAGAGGTTTCTTCAGCGGTAAACCAGAATTGCTGGAGTAGAGCTTTCGAAGGTGTTGGATCCACAGTGATAGCATAGGCAATGCAGGATTGCCTTAGGAATTGTGCAGCTTCCACCAGATGTGGGTACTTGATACCATCAAACTCGAGGCGAGCAAGATGATTGTTCTTTGGGAGCTCTGAGTCAGAAATGGCGAACTTGACATTCTTTGAGGCGATAAGTGCAGATTGAGTCATTCTGTTTGAGTAGATAAACGAGTAGAAGAAGGGTTTAGTCGTAAAAATAAAGAAGATTTGCTAGTTTCTATTTGGGGAAAGAAACATAGAAAATCAACATATTTTTAGAGAAAAACAGTTTATCTTAGAACAAGATTCAAGAATAAGAAGAAAAACCATTGATTTTGAATAAAGAATAAAATGGTTTTTAAAGAATAAAATCAAAAAAATGATTTTATGAGATTTAAGTCTTATAAACCCATAAATGGGGTTTATGTGAAAAGATTTAAGATAAGAAGTCAAGAATAACCTGTTGATCTGGAAGAGGATGATGCAGAAAGCTTGAGAATGTTAAAATGCTTGAGAGAGTATTCTTGCTTAGAAAGTATTTCCAGAAAGCGTAAATTGATAAAATGGAAAAAGCATTCCTTTTATATGTGAGAAGGAGGAGAGAGAGTGTGAGAGAAGCGGGAAAACAAATGCACATCATGACATGGACACGTCCCTCGAAGGTGATTGGATAGAAGAACAACGAACGAACGTGTCAGAAAAAGGCATGTCGTGGATTGTCGGTTCAAATGACGTCATAGTTAAGAAAGAGACTGTTCATTTGTCCGTTTTGAATTTATCACTGAAGATAAATCAGCGATAGAATTTTCTTTTTGAAAGTATCCCTAATGAAAAGATAGAGATAGATTTTCTTTTAAAAGGATCACTGAATATAAATATCAGTGATACATTTAATTTCAAAAAGCTTTTAATCATTTGAATAAAAATTCAGTGATTAAGTTTTATATAACTGAATGAAGATTCAGTTGTAGGGATTGAGAAATCATACCTGAGAGTCAGAGTACTTATCAGAGACTGATGAAAAGAAACTTTTGATTGCTGACACAATGCATGAATGCTGAAGAGTTATTCTTCAAGATTCAGCATTCCAAGCTCACTGATGAGAAAGTTGAACCTTGTCTCATCAAGAGGTTTGGTGAATATATCAGCAAGCTGAAAGTCAGTAGGGATAAAGTGAAGTTCAATATCACCATTTATCACATGATCTCTGATAAAGTGATATCTGATCTCTATGTGTTTTGTCTTTGAATGTAGCACTGGATTATTTGCTATAGCGATAGCACTAGTGCTGTCGCAATAGATAGGAATTTTTGACAGCTGAAGGTCATAATCTAATAGTTGATTTCTCATCCATAAGATTTGAGAACAACAGCTTCCAGCGGCTACGTATTCAGCTTCAGCTGTGGAAGTGGACACAGAATTTTGCTTCTTGCTTGTCCAACTTACCAGCTTTCCTCCCAAGAGTTGACATCCACCAGTGGTACTCTTTCTGTCAAGTTTACATCCTGCAAAATCACTATCAGAATAACCAGTTAGATCGAACCCTGAGTCTTTGGGATACCAAAGACCGAGGTTAGGAGTTCCTTTCAGATATCTGAAAATTCGCTTTACAGCGATCAGATGGGATTCCTTGGGTTCAGATTGATAGCGTGCACATAAACATGTAGAGTACATGATGTCAGGTCGGCTTGCTGTGAGATACAACAGAGAGCCTATCATTCCTCTATAGGCAGTGACATTAACAGGTTTTCCAGAAGGATCTTTGTTAAGTGTCAGGGGTGGTGCCATAGGAGTTTTCATCGCTGAAGCTTGAGTAAGATCAAACTTCTTCAGCATATCTTTAACATACTTTCCTTGGTTGATAAACGTACCTTTGTCAGATTGTTTAATCTGAAGACCAAGAAAATATGTCAGCTCACCCATCATACTCATTTTATATTCTTTCTTCATTCTTTCAGCGAAGCGAGTACACAGAGATGGGTTAGTAGAACCAAATATTATGTCATCGACATATATTTGTACAAGAATTATATGACCTTTTATCTTTCTGAAAAATAACGTGTTATCAATCTTGCCACGTTCAAAATTTTCAGAGATAAGAAAAGATGAAAGAGTGTCATACCAAGCACGAGGGGCTTGTTTTAGACCATAGAGAGCCTTATCCAATTTATAAACATAATTTGGATGCTTAGGGTCATAGAACCCTGGTGGTTGTTCTACATAGACTTCTTCATTCAGCTTTCCATTTAGAAAAGCTGATTTTACGTCCATTTGATAGACGATGAAGTCTTTATAGACTGCATAAGCTAAGAATAGTCGAATTGCTTCGAGCCTGGCCACAGGGGCAAAGGTTTCATCATAGTCTATGCCTTCCTCTTGTCTGTATCCCTGAGCAACAAGTCGAGCCTTGTTGCGGGTTACAGTTCCATGTTCATCCAACTTGTTTCTAAACACCCATTTGGTGCCTATTACAGTTTTGTCAGATGGTCTAGGAATGAGATTCCAAACTTTGTTTCGAGAAAACTCAGTCAGCTCTTCTTGCATAGCACTGACCCAGTTTGGATCTCTGAGGGCATCATCAGTCTTCTTTGGTTCTATTAAAGAGAGAAAGTTTACAAAGAGACAAATATTACCTGAGCTTCGTCGTGTCTGAATACCTGCTTCTGGATCACCAAGAATTTGATCTATTGGGTGATCTTTGGTCCATCGCTGAGCAGGAGCATTATTGCTTAACTCAGAGGTGGGATCAACAATTTGAATGTTTATCGATGATGATGATTGAGGTTCATCAGCGATCAACTGTTGAGTAGATTCACTGGAGAGGTTTTCAGACGAAGGCAGATTTGATGGTAGGAGTGTGTTTAAAGGTTCAGCTGAAACCCATGAGTTGGATTCAGCGGTAGGATGTATAATGTTTGGATCATCATCAGCGACTGGAGGATCTGAATGCTGATGGTTAGAAAAGAAAGGTTCAGTTTCTCTGTAGTGAGAAAGCATCCAAGCATTTAATTCTTCATTGTCAGCGATTGGTTTTGAGTTCGCTGAGCGAGTTTCATCAAAAGTGACGTGAATTGTTTCTTCTACGGTTTGTCTTCTCTTGTTGAAGACTCTGTAGGCTTTGGAGATGGAGGAATATCCTAGAAATATTCCATCATCAGCTTTTGGGTCGAACTTTCCAAGTTGATCTCTGTTGTTTAAGATAAAACACTGACAACCAAAGATATGAAGAAAACTGATAGAAGGCTTCCTTCCAACAAAAAGTTCATAAGCTGTCTTCCCAAATCGCTTTATTATCAGCGATCTGTTTTGAGTGAAACATGCAGTGTTTACAGCTTCAGCCCAAAATTGAGTAGGGAGATGAGAATCGCTGAGCATTGATCTAGCAGCTTCTATGATCGTTCTGTTTCTTCTTTCAGCGACTCCGTTTTGCTGAGGTGTTCTTACTGAAGAGAAATTGTGAGAGATTCCCTTGTTCTCAAAGAAATTGTTCAGAGAACTATTTTTGAATTCAGTCCCATGATCACTTCTTATTGAACGAACAGTAAGATTGTTCAGCACTTCCATCTTTTTTACAAAAGATATCAGTTCTTCTGGAGTATCACTCTTACTGCGAAGAAAGATAACCCAGGTGTAGCGAGAAAATTCATCTACAATAACGAGTGTATATTTCTTTCCAGCTATTGATTGGATGTTGACAGGGCCAAATAAATCCATATGCAAGAGCTGAAGAGGACTTGTCACTGAGGAAACTTGTTTCGACTTGAAACTAGCTTTTGTTTGTTTTCCTTTTTCACATGCTGAGCAGAGAGATTCTTTAGCATATGAGTGCTGAGGAAGACCAGAAACCAGTTCCTTTGATGAGAGAGAATTCAGTGTTTTGAAGTTTAGATGAGAGAGCCTTTTATGCCATAGCCAGTTGACATCAGAAGAGGCTTTAGATAGAAAACATAAGTTTTCAGTGACAGTAGAGTCCATATCTATTACATAGACATTTTCTCTGCGATGACCACTGAGAACAAGTTTTCCTTTCTCATTTAACACTGAACATGCTTTCTTAGTAAAGCGTACTTCATAGTCTTTATCACATAGCTGACTGATGCTTAGAAGATTATGCTTCAGTCCATCTACGTAAGCGACTCTTCGAAAGGTAGTTGTCCCATTGCTGAGGACACCAAACCCTCGGGTAAATCCTTTACCATTTCCACCAAAGGTCACAGAGGGACCTTTTTCTTCCTTGTATTCAGTGAGCAGGTCTTTTTGTCCAGTCATATGACGAGAACATCCACTATCAAGATACCAGATGCCTTTTGATCCCTGCACACATAAAGAAGATTAAGCGTTGTTTGGTACCCACTTTTCAATGGGTCCTTCAGAGTTAGTGGATAAGATAAGTTCAGTAGTATTCTCAGCTGACGAAGATTCAGCTTCAGTGATAGTCTTCACTTTGGTTAATTTCTTAACCTTAGTGGTATTTTTCACCTTGGTGACCTTTTCAGCTTTAGAAGCATTTTTCTTCACTTTAGCTATTTTATCAGCTTTAGTGGCGGTTGGACATTTACTTGCAATATGATCAGTAAAACCACAGTGATAACACTTTCTGTATTTAAAAATGGTTTTAGGACCAGGAGTAGAAGGTTTTGCAAGTTTAAGATGAGCAGGGCCAGGTCCAAGAAGACTTTTCTCTTGAGATCTGGGAGGAATTTTCATTCCTTCAGATCTCGAAGGTTTAAGGTCAATCTTCAGCTTTGGAGGACAGAGATCAAAGATTTCTATCACAGAGCTAGAGGATTGCTTAGCTGAAGGTTTAGAAGGAACTTTCAGCTTTGCTTTCCTGGTTGCCTTCTGAGGAAGGAGAATGGACTTTCCTTTATCCGTAGACTTAGTGTCTTTGGATTTCTCCTCAGGGATGGGATTTGAAGAAGAACAGGGATAGAGTTGATTGTAAGAAGTGTCAAAGAAGGAGGTGACAAAGGTTCCAAACTTAAGCGAGGAACTCTCTTTCTTAGGTTCATCCTGAGGTGTCCAAAAACCAAGACCAGTTTTGTCACTTTCAGGGGTTTGAGCATTTATTATCTCAGAGATTTTTGTTGATGATTTGCACCATTTTTCAACATGAGCCTTTTCTGTTTTTAAAGCAGCGATGGCTTGTTCGCGTTCAATACTGATGATTTCATTTATAATGACTTGATCTTTCAACTTTTCTTCTAAAAGATTTAGTTCTTTGATCTTTTCATGACATTTCTCCAGCTCTTGAGTTAAATGAACATTTTTGTTCTCAACTTGAGTTTTGTCGTTTAGGGCATTATAAAGGTCAATCGTCAGTACATCAACAGCGCGACTTCTCTCAGCTTCAGGTAGAGAGGGATTAGTAGAGATAGATACCTGAGATGATATGTAGCTCATAGAAGATTCAGATGGTTCTTCCACTTCTTCTTTAATCTCAGCCATGAGGCAAAGATTAGCGACTTCTTCTTCATCAGAAGATGATTCTTCTGATTCAGCCCAGTCGTTTTCTTCAGCGATGAGACCTTTACCTTTTCGCTGATGGCTTTTCAGCTTTTGATATTTGTTCTTCAGCTTAAGGTATTTGTCATCACTGGATCTTCTTGAGGTAGAAGGTTTGAAGACCTTTTTCGACCTGCACTCACTAGCAAAATGTCCAATTTTTTCGCAGTTATAGCAAGTGGCAGTAGCCTTATCAACCGGAGTTGATTTTGGCTTTTCAGAAATAGAGAGAGGTTTACTTCTTCGGAAGTTGCTCTTTCTTGCAAATCTCTTAAAATAGTTTGTCAAGAGTGCTAAGGACTCATCAAACTCTGAAAGATCAGGGTCTGATAGATCCTCAGATTCAGAATCTAACTCAGTGATAGTGAGAGTAGATCGCTGAGATGGAATTATCTCTGAAGAGACTAAAGCAACAGGAGTGCTTTTAGAGTCTTTAGAATCTTTTACAAGATTCTTCTTCAGAAGATTTGATTGCTCATAGTTGAGCAATATTCCATATAGAGTGCTTAAGGAGAGAGTATGTAAGTCTTTTGTCAGCTTAAGACATATTGAATAACTGTCCCAGCTTTCAGGAAGACATTCCAAGAATTTTGTTAGGACCTCAGAATTAGAATAGGTCCTACCAACAGTTCTTAGATCAATTATTAGGCAGTTAAATCGCTGATGAACGTCAGAAAGAGATTCATTCTTACCAGCGATGAAACTTTCATACTGTCTTACCAAGTTAATCTTTCGAGTCTCTTGGATTTCAGTGGTGCCCTCATATTGAACACATATGGTTTCCCACATTTCTTTAGAAGTTTTTAGATGCATGATGGAATGGAAAACTTCATCAGGCAGAGCCATTGAAATAATGGTCTTTGCTCTTGCATCTATGCCTACTTTCTTTTTATCTTCATCACTCCACTGTCTTATTTCCTTAACGACATATCGTTCAGGGACAGCTTCAGTGGTGGCAGTAGCGGGAACCGCAGCTATAATTCTAACAGGTTCATAGGGTCCATTTTCTATATATTCAGGTATAGTAGGATCCGCACCTTCAAGAAATAGCATCATTCGATTTTTCCATAGAGAAAAGTTATCTCTGCTAAATCGAGGAGGTTTAGAAAGTGAGCCATTATCATAGTAGTTTGTGTTTGTGTTTAATGCCATTTTAGAATAGCAAGGAAGAGTATACAGCAAGATCTTGTTTATTAGATTTAAACAAACTGCTCTGATACCACTTGTTGGTCCCGAAGGTGCTAAACAAGTTTGTAGAAGGGGGGGGGTTGAATACAAACACAGAATTTAAAGTTTAATAAATTGTTTATTGAAGAATCAAAATACAATTTACTAGTTTGTTGCGGAATAAGATTAAGACAGACTCAATCTAAACAAACTAAAGAAACACTAAGATAATTGCACAAGAAGTTCAGAGAATGGGGATTAGGGATATAGAAAACAAGGGTTTCTATCTTGAGTTCAAGGATGAAGCACACCTTTAGATGAAGGGGTGAACTTCCTATTTATACCCTATGCATTAAATGCATGGCAGGATACTTTACACGTGGCGTTCACAGATTGGCTTTGATAAACTGTCTTTTGGGAGACATGCTTTCGGCCGGGTCATGAACAGTGTAGTGGGCGGAGTTTTTGTACGAATGTTTGCAGAGACTTGTCCGTTCTGACATATCGTACTAGGTTGTGCAAGGATAGACAAAAGGACACAGGCATAAGCTTTGTGATCGTTTGATAGCTGAGTATCTCTAAGTTCAGAGATAAGGAGGCCGTTCAGCTGTAGACTCCACTTCCAAGTGGCCATCCGGTGTATTTGGTAACCTACTCCGAGTGTTTACCATTTTAATCTGCCATACAAGTACGAGAAATAGATTGAGAAAATACTAAACGAGTTGAACTCATTGTACGTACTAATACCTTCATCAATTATCATAATAATAGTAAACCAAGTATGCTCATGTAACAATGCATTCATAATAGAAGTATCTAAGTGAACATTTGAACGAACCATACATAAGAATTCTTGTCACCATCATCACAACTTTCAATTAGAGTAATTCCGTAATCCTAACGCTCTCCCCACCTAGGATTCCTACCCCAAGTGGACAGTAGAACTATAAAGTCTAAAGCTTAAGTCTAGATATGCTAAAATAATATCTAGTTCACTTAAACTAAAGCTCTGATACCAACTTGTAACACCCTAAAAATAGGGATAACAAAAATCCAAAAAACGGACATGTGGTATATAAAATTGCCATAGCAAGAGCCTCCCAAAAATGGGGAAATATACAAACCTGTTTAATTACAGTTGTAATTTAATGGACAATAAATTAACAACCAACTAATCTAATTTCTATACTAGAAAAGAGATTACAAAAAGGGTTGTCATCTATGGATCCAAAAGTTCTTCTATCGAAAGTATGTCCATTTGCAAGTATTCCCCAAGCTCTCACCCAAGCAAATATGCCAGCTTAGAGCCGACGCCGCTAGACCCTGAGATACACATCGACACCAAACAAGTGTTAGGCCAAAAAGCCTAGTGATTTGAACAATCATAAGCATACATGAACAGTTTCAATTCTTATCAGCAGTTAACCAGAGTTCAACAATGTGGAGTCAATAGGGGAGACCCAAAGCACCAATCAAGTTCCACCCAAAGAGTCGATATACCTTGATGCCATCTACCAAGAGACACCCGAAAGGCCTGACACATCCGAGGACTACAACTAAGGAAACTCCCCGAATGGCGGAGGTCTAGGCACATACCAATACGGTGGCACCCAATACTACATCCTCCTAGTGTCTACTGACTTGGTTCGTCCAACATAATTTATAGGAGGTCTTGAGGTATATTTCAACCAACACATTTCGATACCAACCATGGGTACAATGTTACCATCCTAACACATAAGTCCAATATGAGACCCAAAATCTAACATAACTAATGTTTAGATACAATATAGCCAAGAAGGCATTCCAAGTAGAATTTATCATCTACTATGGTCACAATACCCCAAATCATGACAAAATGCCAATAACATGTATACATGAAATAAATCCCAAAAATGGCCACTAGAGTAGATCATGGCAAGATACTCAAAATAAATTTGCCAACATATTAAACATGAAACCACCATCAAATATTTGAACACATAGAGATAAACATTTTGAGAAATGTTACAATAATGCAAGTAAGAGATTATGATGTGTATCTAGTTTTAACAAAGGTTTAGTAAACTCACAATCTAGGTTTTTGGACCAAAACCTAGAAAATGGGAAACCCTAGTTTGAGGAAATGAGACATGGAGATGAGAAGTTGAGCTTTATGAACCCTAGAAGATGACCTTGAGAGGAGTTATTGCAAGTGTGAAGATCCAACCACCAAGAAGAGTTGTATTTATGAGGGTTAGGGTTTTGAGAGAAAGAAATCGGTTTGAGGGTCTTCAAAATCGCCAAAGAGAAGAGAGGGTTTGAGAGAAAATGAAGTAGAAATCTGATAAAAGCTCATTTAACCCACTGCTCCCCGATGGCGATAGTGCCCGGAGATAGTGCCATGGGCACTATCGCGAGTCACAATCACGAGCTCTAAGCCACTTGTAATATCTGGGTCCGAAAATTTTAATAATTTTGGAAGTTGGGTGAAAAGTTAAACGAGACCCAAAGTTAAAGGGGGTTAAATGTAACTTGGGTTATATATATATATATATATTAACCTTAAGTTATTGATAAAAAAAGTTATTCCTGAGATTCTTGTGATCGACTAAGGAGAGCGAGAGCAGAACGAGACCAGGGAGAAAAAGAGGTAGGTTTCAAAGGAACGATCGTTGTTTTTGAAATAAAGGTATGATTCTAGTTTAAAAACTTCTGTCTAAGAGTTATAATTGGTAAATGATCTCGTTGTTGAGTTTTTATCCGTGTTTTCAATCGGTTTAAGGATATGAGTTTTTTATGCGAAGTTCTGAATCGTCTGCAAGTTTTGTTGAATATTGACCGGACCCGGTGTGGACTGGTGGCGACCGACCGGTGTATTGTCGACCGGTGTAGTGATCGAACCAGTGTCGACCGGTCTATGTAGCGACCGGTCTCGACCGATGTAATGTTAACCGGTCTCGACCGTGGTAGTCTCGACCGGAGTGGTGTTGACCGGAGTGGTCTCGACCGGGGTAGTAACAGTATGTTGTCTTTGAAATGTTTAGAAAAGGAAAGAGTGTTATGTGCGAGTTAGCTTATCTCTTTTTATGTCGATACCATCGTAGGTTTAAGGTGAGTCTTTCAAACTAAATCTTTTACGATTTTGAAAGTTATTTGATAAATGTGAGCTTTCTAAACTGCACGTTTATATTATCAAAAGCTGAGAAGGTTTATTGAAAAGATTGATTTATTTATGTTGGAATATTCATGTTATGTTATATAAACGCGTTTTATATAATGTTGTTAATTAGATGTATGCATACATTTGATTCAGAAGTTTTGACCTAAGTCGGGAAGTGTGACCCGCCTGCTCGTACCGGGGAGTGTGGCCCGTTTATGCCATTGGGGTGTGTCCCCAAAATAAGGCAGTACGAGACAGACATACCGTCTTTGACGGCAGTGTTGGTCAATAGTGCAAGTTACGCTTGCGAAGCGTAAAGTATGATAAATGTTTGATCAGTAGAGTGAGTTACGCTCGTGAAGCGTAAGGCTTTGTTTAAATGTTTTAAATAATATTTGAACTGTTGCAGTAATGCTTGGAGGGAACTCACTAGACCATCGGTCTAACCCTCGCTCTTTCAAAATTATAATCCTGTTTCAGGTTATCGCAAGATAGCAAGTACATATAAGGGTAAGGAGAATGTGTGAGATAATTACAGGAGCTAGAAGACTCCTTGTAATAGTTTCCTTTTTGACTCAGTTGTGTAATAGTTTGTAGTGGCAACCCTATTCTTTTGATTGTAGGCTTGAGGCTGTATATAGTTGAAATATTATATTTTGATGTAATTAAAGTTTGGGTTGTTACACCAGTATCGCGTGGTCACAATCGCGCCAGACCATCGACTCTCATTACAAATCCCGCGATAGTGACCGGCGATAGTGACAGTGTCACTATCGCGTGGCACTATCGCGCCACACCCAACGTAGCCCAAAATCCAGTCTAAAATGATTACGAGCACGAGGTTTAAAATGATTAAGATGGTATATCAGTTCATATAACATTTCAATATAATAATGATCATTATACGCATGAAAAGGCTCATATTCTCAAATAACCATAATTTAAATAAAACAAGAGGGAAATTACTCACCTTATAAATTTTCGGGTGTTACAGTTACATAATCCAAATTAAATCTTTCCCCACAACTTTGTTTCTCAATCACAATTGGCCTTTGGCCGAAACCAAAAGGTTTTCCATTTCTAAAATGTTCCCCAAAACCGGGAATGACCCAAAACCAAAGGACTCATACATTAGTACTTTTCAAAACATGTCGTTTCATGAATGATGCATAAAACCCGACAAAACACTTAAAAGGGAATTTATGACCAAATTCCTATTTATGCAATAATTCATCAAAACCCAATCATTTATGACACATTTAACAAAATGCCCAAAATCCCAAGGATGTGTGCTATATAAGTTTATAAAGTTAAACACTTTCAAAATAACCCAACTTATCAGCAGTTAACAATTTAATGCAAGACACAAAACACTTTAAAATAAACATTTTGGCATGTACACTGTTTTCACAAATCAACTTGAACTCACCTTGCTAGATTTAGGCTAAATCTAGATTTTACCCCACTTTGAGCTTCCTTGACGAAACTTGAATCCTCCAAGCCAAAACCTCCAAAACCTAGATCCAAACATTTTCAACCGTAAATAACCATATTCAACCATATAGAAACATTCCCCAAACATTTTACATCAAAACCTCAACTTATACCCAAGACCCTAATTTTGACCTAACTCCCCCAAAATATTCTAAACCGAAAATGGAGAAACATATGACTTAGGAAATCATCATTGGAGCACTTATATCACCTAATATGGTTTAGAGATGGAGAGGATGAACTTACCACTTAGGTTTTGGTGAAAACCTAGAAAACCCAAAAATGAGCTAGAGGTTGAAGATGAAGATGGAGATGGTGAATCCTTGATCATAGCCTTCCTTTTTACCACTTTTTGGTGTTTTATCTCCATGAGATACAAGGATTTGAACCAAAAATAAGCTAGGGTTTGAAGGGAGAAGAGGGAAAACATTTTGGGAGAGAAAGGGCAGAGTTTGGAGAAGAAAAATGAGGAAGAAGGCTAATTTTCCGACTTTAACAGCCCCTGCACTTCTTGGGCGACATTGCCATGCGACAATGCCCTGGGCATTATCGCTGGTCAATGTCACATGGAGCCCCCATGCTTCTGTTTCACTTCTGCGACTGTGCCATGTGCGACTGTGACTTGTCATAGTCGTCGGGCATTGTTGCGGGACCATTCCAGAGCCCCAAAACGCGAGTTTTTCACTGCCAATACTCCCGATACCCTGAGGGACTTTAAACATTACATTTCCTAACAAAAGTCCCACCGATTATAAGCTCCAAAAACATCCGGTGACCTTTACTTACCGAAATTTACGGGTGTTACACACAATGTTGGTGGACAGTGGCAACACCCACAACTTTATGGACTTATCTGTCGCTAAGAGACTGGGATTAACAGTGACTCCAATTAAGTGCATGAAGGTATTAGTAGTTGATGGATTTAGCCTACGTGTGCAATATGAGGTTAAAGGTTTAAGTTGGACCATTCGGGGAGTGGAGTTCAGTGGTGACTTCTTTGTCATGCCCATTGGTGGCTATGGAATGATATTAGGGGTCTAATGGTTGTCTACCTTAGGAGACATCAAGTGCAATTTCAAACAATTAAGCATGGAGTTCAAGTGGGGAGCTGGGGTAGTGAAGCTGAAAGGATTTAATAGAATAGTAGAGGAGCTAATAGTCAACAAGAAGAAAGGGGCTGATTGGGATGGTGGTCAAACCGACTTAATTGATTCTTGTGTGTCCCTGTGATTAATGATTCAATCAATTAAAAAATTAAGAAATACGATTATGCAAACCTGATATTGATTTTATCAATCGAATCTAATGATTACAAGTGTTGATGAAGAAATCGATCAATCTCTCTCTCTGTTTTTCTCTCTCGCCGCTGCTCTCTCTCTATATCTCTCTTTGTACGACGCACAAAAAAAATCACCTAAACAAAAACCTAAAAACCAAATAAATACCTACAACCTATTTGGAAACAAAAAGGACTAAAAACGAAAATACAGAAACAAACTTTTACTATTTATTACAAAGGACCCTAGACTATTTGTTGAGAGTCAACTTTATCAGCTTTGACTTCAGATTTCCATCTTCAGATATTGATGATCCTGAATTCAATAAAATTGTGCTCTAACAATCTCCCCCTTTGGATCAAGATCATTACTAAACGAATTTAGCAATTCAATCTTCTCTTTTAAGCTCAGAACATGTAATCTCCCTCTTTGTCTTCAGAATGTAACAATCTCCCCAATCTTCAAGAATAAAATCTCTTGGAAAGAAATTATCTCCAGTTTCAGCTCGGAATGCTTTAGCAAATCATCTTCAAAGAAAATTTCTCCAATTCAACATATCATCAGAAATTCTTTCAAAAACTTGTATTCTCCCCATTTCTTGGTTGACGACGCTTCTCCCCCTTTGATGAAAAGAGCAACGAGTTCATCAAAAAATTTCTTCAAGAAATGTCTGATTACTGATACTGCATACAAAACCTTCGATTATCCGTCAATTCATAAAGATGTGCATCCAGATCTTTCCAAACCCAGATAAAATAGATAGGTAACACCCGAATCAACAAATGAACCAGTTAAAATTGTCTGTCAGTAACACTAAGTCACTGTGTGTAACGAATACACAATATAAAGGAGCTTTTATGATGTTCACTCCCCCAGGGCTTCCATTCAATCATCGAAACACCACAAAGGCAATTTCTATGAACGTTATGACAAAGAAACAAATTCTTTATGTGTTCGTGCAAGTGATAGAAAGAATTAAGCATATGATGATTGCTTATAAGGCTCAAAATGTGTAAACCACTGAAACAACAATTAGTTAAACACAGACTCAATGTGCATTAGTGAAATGTGAAGGTGGGCCAAACTTCCTTCTTTTCAATATCCAGATTTTCCAAATGAAAATCAGATAGCATATGTGCTGCGTCCCCAGAAAACTATAAAACATTTTCTTGTTGAGAAGAAAATGAGTAGTTGGTGGGGTAATGACAAGAGTTGGCATGGGTTAGTTGCCTGTTTCAATAATATTCACCAAAGAAATGTGAAGCATTAGAAATGTGGCTGCCCGACTCAGAAAGTAGTTGGTACAGAGTTTGATATTCTTTTACTCTGATCTCTCACCCTCCTTCTTTTAATCTTTAAGCTCACAGCTAACCAAACTCACTTTTACATTTTCTCTCATCACACATCCCACACTCATTTATTTGAATCCTCACACTCCATCACTATGGGTTTACTTCTTGGGTAGGAGACACTGGTTAACGTGAATCCATAGAAGTTCAATTAAGTCCTAGCACAATGATCCCATGTTTTCCTATGAAGCATATGTTACTCAGATGATTTAATTTGATCAGTTAAAGCTCAAAGATGAAGCAGAAAACATTTAAAATCACACTTCCAATTCAAGAAATCTGTTTGAGAATCGGGAAGTGGTTTGAACATTTAAGAACATGTTTTCTATGATTGAAAGTTGTCCTTCTTTCAACCATAGATGAGATGAAGATAAAGAATTATACCTTTTGCGTGCAGTCTTACATCTCATGAAGTCAAGCTTAAAGTCATAAAGATATGATCTTGTAAGCATCTCTCAAACTGCAAAAGTCTTAAAGTCTAGTCAAAGCAACTTTATTCACGAAAATTAAAATGACATAAAGCAGTAAAACAATTAAAGTACGAGTTCTAATCTGAGATAATCAGAAGTCATAGCCATACTCCTTTGACTTATACGCTCCCCCTAAAAACATGCATCACAAACAAGTTATTAGTAAGTACAATGCATACATTAGATATACTCCCCCTCAGAATAACATTGACCATCTATGAAGTACATATCCTACTCCCCCTGAGATCACGAACAAACTAGTAAAGAGAAGATATCTTGCGGAAATAATGATAAAGAAATGATGAAAAGATACAATAAGAAACTTTAATAGGTAACCACCAATCAGGTCTTAAGATTTAGCATACCAAGCCTAGAGATAAGAAAATTGAATCTCTTTTCGTCTAAAGGTTTGGTGAACAAATCTGCAAGATGAAAATAAGTTTTTACAAAGTAAAGTTCAATTGTTCCCTTTTCCACATTATCTTTTATAAAGTGATACCTGACATCTATGTGTTTGGTCTTAGTATGTTGAACAGGGTTAGCTGAAATCGCGATAGCGCTCTTCGAATCACAATAGATCGGGATTCTATTGAAATGAAACCCATAGTTTCGCAGTTGTGTTCTCATCCACAAGACCTGAGAATAGCAGCTAGCAGCAGCTACATATTCTGCTTCGGTCGTTGATGTGGAAACACATAATTGCTTCTTCGATGCCCAACTAACGAGTTTATCACCGAGGAATTGTATATGACTCGAGGTGCTTTTCCTGTCTAACATGCAACCAGCATGATCTGCATCTGAATAAGCTGTTAGTTCAAAGCTTGTATCTTTAGGATACCACAGACCAAGATCTGTAGTCCCCTTCAGATACCTGAAAATCCGCTTAACAGCAGACAAATGGGATTCTTTAGGATTGACCTGATATCTAGCACATAAGCATGTAGAAAACATTATATGCGGCCTACTGGAAGTAAGATACATTAAAGAACCTATCATCCCTCTATAAGTCCTAACATCAACATCCTTTCCCGAAAGATCGGTGCCAATCTTAGTACCAGGTGCCATCGGGGTACCAATCGGTTTACAATTTTCCATTTTGAACTTCCGAAGAATATCAATTATGTATTTAGATTGATTGATAAAAATCCCCGTTGAAAATTGTTTGACTTGCAATCCGAGAAAGAAGTTCATCTCTCCCATCATGCTCATCTGAAAACGTGACACCATGAGGTTTGCAAAATTCTTACAGTACTTAGGATTTGTAGAACCAAAAATAATATAATCCACATATATTTGAATAAGAATGATATCGCCTTTATCTTTTTTAATGAAAAGAGTGGTATTGACTGTACCTTTTGTAAAACCTAACTTGACCAAGAACTGAAATAAGATATCATACCAGGCGCGAGGGGCTTGTTTCAGTCCATAAAGAGCTTTATCCAAGATGTAAACGTGATTAGGCTTATTTGGATTCACAAACCCTTCTGGATGCGAGACGTAGACTTCCTCCTTGAGTACACCATTTAGAAAAGCTGTCTTCACGTCCATTTGATAGACGGTAAAGTTCTTGTAGGCTGCGTAAGCTAAGAACATCCGAATTGCCTCTATACGCGCCACTGGAGCATAAGTCTCGTCATAGTCTATCCCTTCCTCTTGCCTATATCCCTTGGCAACAAGTCGTGCTTTATTTCTGATAACGGTACCATCTTCATCTTTCTTGTTTTTGAACACCCATTTCGTACCAATGATGGTTTTACCTTCAGGTTTGGGTACGAGTCTATAGACTTTAAGTGCTTCAAACTGATTCAACTCATCTTGCATCGCAGTTACCCAATCTGAATCGGCAAGGGCCTCAGATACGTGAGTAGACTCGATCTTGCTCAGAAAGGATTCATGCATACATAGATTTGATGTTGCAGACCTAGTTTGCACCGGTTTTGAAGGATCTCCAATGATTTGATGTATCGGTTGCTCTTTGGTCCACTTATGTTCATAAGAGAGTGGATTAGATGTAGATTGATCATTGTCAGCATCTAGGAATCCACTGCTATCTCCTTCAGATGGTTCAAAATGAATGGGGGTTTCAGTTGAAGGAGTAGTTGCAGAAGTTGCAGTAGGTACAACTTGATCAGTCCTTACAGTACATCCTACTGAGTCAGCTACTTCTGTGTCTTCGGTGTTGGTCACAAATTCCACTGTCGGAGTAGTCATTTGAACTGGAACTTCTTGCCGAATCGGGGAATTGGATTCAGTAGAAATATCGGAAGTGGTTGGATGAGTAGTCATCGAGTCTTCCATCCTGTCAACCACAACAGATTTAGGCACATTAGATCCAAGAAATTCATCATAAAATAGTTCAAATAATAGATCCAAATCAGATAATTTAGAAGTAGACAATGAAGTGCCATCTGATTTGTTCTCTTGAGGTGCAGATCCTGGACTGGTTGGCCAAGAAGCTAGTACTCCGGTTATTACGGGTTCTGAACTGACGTGCTCAGAAGCCATTTCCTCATCGAATCTAACGTTGACGCTCTCGATCACAGTCTTCGACTTCTTCAAGTAAACACGATATGCAGTAGATGTAGAGGAATAACCGACAAAGATGCCCTCATCTGCCTTAGCACTGAACTTGTTCAGATTCTCTCTGTCGTTTAGAACATAACACTTACACCCAAATATATGAAAATATTTGATTGTAGGTGTCCGGTTGTTGATTAACGCATACAGAGTCTTCTGAAACCTGCGGTGTATCATGGAGCGATTCTGAGTGTGACACACAATCGATACAACTTCAGCCCACAGAAATAGAGGTAATTCAGATTGGCTGAGCATGGTTCGAGCGGCCTCGACTAGAGTACGTTTTCGCCATTCAATGACTCCATTCTATTGAGGTGTACGTGCAGCAGAGTATTGATGTGATATCCTGACCGATTCGAGATATTCATCAACTATTTTGTTCTTTAACTCTGTGCCGTTGTCAGTTATGAGAATCTTGACCTGTTTCTGCAGATTGACTTGGGTTGTCTTCAGAAATGTAATGAGAACTTCGGGCGTCTCATCTTTAGACCGTAGAAACTTAACCCAAGTGTATCGCGTATAGTCGTCCACGATAACTAACACGTACTTTTTCCCTCCTACGCTTTGCGTTCGCATAGGACCGCATAAATCCATATGCAACAACTCTAATGGAGAGTTGGTACTTGGTTCAGGCTTTGGTTTATGTGGGGCTCTCTTCATCTTTCCCTTTTCACACGCTGCACACAAGTGTTCTCTTTCATACTTCAACTCTGGAAGTCCTTTCACTAGCTTGCCACTAACCAGTTTGTTGATGTACCGAAAGTTGAGGTGAGAGAGCCTTGGATGCCATAACCAGCTTTGTTGCATCGAGGCCTTTGATAATAGACATACCTGATTGTCAGCCTGGACCTTTGATAAGTTGAAGGTGTAGAGGTTTGACTTGCGAGTGCCGACCAAGAGTTCTTTGACGTCTTCAGTACGTACCGAACATGTCTTGGCTTTGAAATTCACCTCCAAGTCTTTGTCGCATAATTGTCCAATACTGAATAGGTTGTGCCCTAAGCCTTCAACGTAGCTCACCTTCTTAATCGTGACATTTTCGTGTACAACATCACCATATCCCAGAATTGGTGAAAACTGATCATTTCCAAAGCGAACTGTGCCGCAGTATTTGTCTGTATAATTAGACAACATGCTTTTCTGCCCGGTCATATGCTTGGAACACCCACTATCCAAGTACCACATATGACGGGTCTGCACAAAACAAATCAGAAAATAAGAGGTTTAGGTACCCATTTATAAATGGGACCTACAGTGTCAGTACTTGATTTTGGCACTCATTTAAATTTGGGTCCGCTTTGTCTTTGAAAACCATAAGCATGATAAGAAGAATGATAACGATAAGATGAAACATTATATGAACCAAACCAAACATCAGAATATTTACGAGAAGCATAATCAAAGCCACCAAAATTTGAAAACTTTTTATTAGATGGAGCTAACTGGAATAATTGCTTTATGGAGAATTTCTTGTGAGAATCAACAAGATTAGATTTAGAAGTAGCAACATTCACAATCAATTCATCTTTACTAGAAGTCTTTTTATTCAAATTAAAACTAGAACTAGATTTAGCTTTCTCGTCTATCTTCTGTTACGGTATCCATGCTGACTTAACCCCAAGCCTTTGCTTTCTCACATCTGAAACATTTGAAACTTTAGAGTTAGAATGGTGAGAATAAGAAGAATGCTTCTTCTTTGGCTTACCCGTGGTGATCGGTTTCTGTGAATGCTGAGATTTTCTTTTCTTACCTTTCACATTCTTAGATTTCACAGAAACTGATTTGTCAACTTTTGTTGATGTTACACCTTTTTCAAACACACTGGGTAATCCGAAAGAATTGACAACACAAGATGAATGATCAAGAAGTTTGATAGTAAAGTCAAACTGAGCAACACAATCATTTAGAACACCATCAGAGTTTAAGAAATTTAGCTCATTTTCAAGAAAACCAAATCTATCATCAGATTTTAAAGCCTTGGATAGTTTAAAAAACTGAGTATTTTTGAACACTGTAGAAAATACAGTTTGTTCTAAGTCAATCAAAATTCTTTCTTCTGTAAGAGTATTCTCGAGTTCAGAAATTTTACTTTCCAAAATTAGAGGAGGAATGTAAAGCTTACCTTCGATGGGCTTAGGCTCCATTTCTTTTACAGAATAAATGTCAAAATAGTCATTTGAAAGAAATTTTGATTTATCAGAACTATAACTATTATTCAACCTCTCATAACGAAATGGAAGTTGGACTTTAGTTGTGTTCTTTCTTTTAGCATATTCCTTGGCTTTATCTTCTTCAGACAATTTAGTCCAAAAAACTTGAAGTTCAGGGTATTGAGGTGCCAGTTTCATAAATCCAAAATCATACACAGCATGCACTTCAAATATACCCTTTTTGAGACATTGTGGATTCTCGTAACCGAGTCCCCAATTCTCTTTATCCTCTTTGGGTTTGATTAGATGAATGGTTTGTTCAGACTGACCCATAGTATATAATTTCTCTTCCAAAGCATTCACCTTTTCAATTAAAGATTTCTTTTCTTTTGAAGTCGAAGAGTACATTTTAGAAAGCTCTTTAGACTTAAACTCACACTCTCTATATTTTGAGATAGTTTCAGATAACTCTTTATGAATTATAGTCTTCTCTTTCGCGTTGGTGTCTATGTTTTTGTGCAAAGTTTCAATTAATACATTTTTCTCAGCAATATCATTGCTAAGTTTCTGTATAGATTGATTTTTCTCAATTATGACACCTCTCTCACGCTTAAGTTTAGACTCTAATTCTTGGAGTTTAGACATCATGGCATGCATTTGATTCAGAAAATCAGATTTAGTTAAGTCACATACCTCTTCATTATCTCCATCATCAGAATCAGCTTCAGCTTCTGACTGCTGCTTACCCATCAAGCACAAGTGTGCTGTCTCGTCCTTCTCTCCTTCTTCAGATTCTTGGTCTAAATGGTCGAGCCAGTATTCATCCTCGGCCATTAATGCTTTTTCAGCCTCCTGTTGCTTGGCTAGTAGCATCTTATTCTTGTAGTAGTCGGAGTTCCGAACTTTAGATTTTCGGCAGTCCTTAGCAAAGTGACCGAGTCTTCCACAGTTGTAGCACTTTATCGTTCTTCCTGCTTGGGCTCTTCGGCTCTATCCTTCTTCTTTTCTTCTGGTCCTTTTTCTTCAACTTTCTCCTTGTGTTTGTAGTTATTCGGGCCAGACGAGTACCTCTGACTGTTAGAGCTAGGCTTTTTATAGAACTTCTTTTAGAAGGCCTTGGTTAGCATTAGCATAACTTTCTTCAGTTGTTCACAATCGTCAGAGTCAGACTTCGCCTCACTATCAACCTCTTCTGATTCAGATGCTATCATCATCTTCTTCTTAGACTTCTTCTTGACCACAAGTGCAACGGGATCAGCAACTGCTTTGTCAGCCTTCTTCATCTCAGCCTTGATCTCATCCACCTCTTCCTTATTTTGTCTGAGGATTTCATAAACTTCATGAAGTGGAATGTCGTTCAGATCTTTCAATTGCCTCATCTGTCTGGTGAATCTCTTCCACTCAGGCTGAAGGTTGCTGAGAAACTTCACATTCAACTCAACTTGAGATTTGCTGATTTTGTTCTTGCGTAGCTCGTTCAGCAATGTGACAAATCTGTCATAGGTGGCTTCTAGTGATTCTCCAGCTTTGGCCTTGAATTCTTCATAGTTGTTCAAGCAGTTGGATACTTTAAGTTGGTTGCCGACTTTAGATCTGATCATCATCTTCTCCAACTGATCCCACATTTGCTTGCCGGTAGCGTTGTAGCTATCAATCTTGACATAAATTTCATTCGGTATGACTTGGAGAATAAATGATCTTGCCAGTTTGTCACCCTTGTGTCTTTTTTCTGCTCATCCGAGTATTCATCAATTGGTAATTTATACTCTTTCTCTTCTTCTTCACCATTTTCTCCAGCTACAGTGAGAACCTTGGTTGGAGGTGTCATGATTCCTTCCTTCAGATATTTTCTGATGTAATCTCCCAAATCATTTCGATCGATGAAATCCAAGAATCTGTCCTTCCATTGCTCGTACTCCCCCTTGAAGAGTACTGGTGGCTTCACATCGGTTCCGATAGCAAGAGCTTCCCGAGATGACATCCTTAATGATAATGATTTTATCAAAGAACTGATAAGAAACTTGAATTGATCGTTAGTCCAGATAAAATCAAGTAAATACAGATTAATAATGAAAAAGAGAATTTGGAGCAAAAAGACAGAAATGCGCAAAAAGGCAGTGGCGAAAAAGAGATTTTGCGCTAATAGAGTCTGGCGCAAAGATCAGGTTTGCGCTAAAAGAAGCTGGCGCAAAATGGACCGCGTGAACTTGAAACCCTTGAGTTTTGCGCGAGAAGAAGGTGGCGCAAAAGTCAGTTTGCGTGAGACGAGGTTGGCGCAAACGTCAGATTGCGCAAGAGGCAGGTCGCGCGAGTTGGAGTTTTGCGTGACACGTGGATGGCGCAAAGAGGGTTTGCATGAACAACTGTCGGCGCAAAAGAGATATCACGATCAGTGTCTTGCTACGACCGGTGTATTGCTTGACCGAACCTTCGACCGGTATCCTGCTTGGACCGGTATTTTGTCGACCGGTAAGGTAACGACCGATATGAATTGTGAGATGTCCGGGCGACCGATATCGAGAGTTGACCAGGGTTTACTCGACCGATATTATGCGGTCGACCGATATGGTGCCGATTTGAATATCGATCGATATGTTCTTGAAGTTTTCGACCCAAAAACCAATAATCAACCCAGAAACCAATCGAAAACTCAAAATTACACTACAAAACTTTGCCAATTCGATCTCATAATCAACTAGAACTGATAGCAATCAATTAATTTCAAAAATCAGCACTTTTATAAAAAATCAATCAATAAGACAGTGTTGTGCTCGTGAAAGACCGAACAGAACCAAAATCATCAAATAAGCAATCTAAACCGATGCAATACTCAAAACAATCAATACCCAATCAAGATAATGGGCAAAACGATCACAATCCAAACAAAATTTACTCGATTAACAATCACACAATAATAAAAATTGAATCTTGACAGATATGAACAATAATTTTTTTTTGAATTCAATCTGTTAGGCTCTGATACCAATTGTGTGTCCCTGTGATTAATGATTCAATCAAGTAAACAATTAAGCAATACGATTATGCAAACCTGATATTGATTTTATCAATCGAATCGAATGATTACAAGTGTTGATGAAGAAATCGATCAATCTCTCTCTGTTTCTCTCTCTCGCCGCTGCTCTCTCTCTCTCTCTATATATATATATATCTGTACGACGCACATAAAAAATCACCTAAACAAAAACCTAAAAACCAAATAAATACCTACAACCTATTTGGAAACAAAAAGGACTAAAAACGAAAATACAGAAACAAACTTTGACTATTTATTACAAAGGACCCTAGACTATTTGTTGAGAGTCAACTTTATTAGCTTTGACTTCAGATTTCCATCTTCAGATATTGATGATCTTGAATCCAATAAAACTGTGCTCTAACAATTTTCCTTCAGGGCTACCTCAATTGTGATTTCTTGTCTTAAGTAATCCAGAATGGAAAACCTAGAATGATCTTCATGTTAGAGAGTTAGAACGATTGGTGAACCATTTTGAAGATGTTTTTGCTATTCCCAAGGAGTTGCCACTGAAAAGAGCATTGAACCATGGCATCACTCTCTTGGCAGGAAGTAACCCGGTGAACTTAAAGGCATATAGGTATGGGGCGTTACAGAAAACCATCATTGAAGGCTTAGTCCAAAATATGCTTGAAAGCGGGGTAATTAGACCGAGCCAAAGCGAGTTTGCATCTTCGGTGGTGTTAGTGAAGAAAAAAGATGGCACTTGGAGGTTTTGTGTTGACTATAGAAGGCTCAATAACTTGACAATTAAAAACCAATTTCCTATCCCTGAAGTAGAAGAACTCATTGATGAATTACATGGGGCATACTTTTTCTCTAAGTTGTATCTACGGAGAGGGTATCATCAAATTAGGATGAAGGAAGCAGACATAAGCAAAAATGCCTTTAGAACTCATGATGAGTTGTATAAATTTGTGGTTATGCCATTCAGATTATCAAACGCCCTAGCCACATTTCAGAGCTTGATGAATTTGATGTTTAAACCTTACTTAAGAAAATTTGTTTTAGTCTTTTTTGTTGATATTTTAATTTACAGCAAAGGGTGGGCATATCATTTACAACACTTGCGGATTGTTTTAAGCAGCTTAAAAACTCACTCCTTGTTTGCCAAATTTTCGAAGTGCACTTTTGCTAGCAGACAACTAGATTACCTTAGTCACGTGATTTCTGGGGAAGGTGTCAAAGTCGATCCTAGTAAGATTGACGACATGCTCAACTGGCCCACAACCAAAAATATTAAAGATTTAAGAGGGTTTTTAGGTTTAACAGGCTATTACAGAAGGTTTGTAAAAGATTATGGTAAGATAGCCAAACCTCTTACTGATTTGCTAAAGAAAGGAGCCTATGCGTGAGTTCCGAAGCTGAGGGTGCTTTTGAAGCCTTAAAGAGCGCAATGTCACGAACCCCTATCTTAGCCCTTCCTAATTTTGAGGAGTCGTTCACCATCAAGATAGATGCATCAGGAATTGGAGTAGGAGTTGTACTAAGTTAGAATAGACATCCTATCGCTTTCTTTAGCAGAGCATTAGGGCCAAAACATCTCCAAATGGCTACTTATGAAAGAGAATTACTAGCCATTGTTGCGGCCATCCAGAGATGGAGAGGATACTTGCTGGGCAGATTATTCATCATCAAGACCGACCACCAAGCACTCAAGCACTTATTGGAACAGAAGGAGTGTAATCCAACCCTTCAAAAATGGTTAAGCAAACTAATAGGGCTCCAATACACAGTTCACTACATCAAGGGGGCTGAAAATACTGTGGTAGATGCCTTGTCTAGACGACATCAAGATCCCTCCCTATCTACTTGCTTACCAATATCAAGCCTTTTCACGGGATGGAAACCCAAAATTCAAAGGAGTGTTCAAATGGATGGCAAGCTACAAGGGTTAATTGATGCATTGAAACAAAATCCCACGGTCGAAAACAAATACACCCTAGATGGTGATTACTTACTAATGAAGGGAAAGTTAGTCGTCGGTGATGATAAAGAGCTTCAACTTGACCTAATGAAAAATTTTCATGCTAGTTCTTGGGGTGGCCATTTAGGGGTACATGCCACAACTCAAAGAATTACAAGGGTCCTCTATGGGAAGGGTCTCCAGAACGATATTCGAAATTTCATAAGGGAATGCCATGTTTGTCAGCAGAGTAAGTATGACACTGCTGCTTATCCAGGCTTGTTGCAACCACTTGAGATCCCAAATAAATTTTGGCAAGTTATTTCCATGGACTTTATTGAGGGGCTGCCAAAGTCACAAGGATTCACTACTATATTGGTAGAAGTGGATAAACTAAGTAAGTTTGGACATTTTATTGCCCTCAAGCACCCATACTCTGATGCCATCGTAGCCCAAAGTTTTATGGATCAAGTGTCCAAATTGTATGGGATGCCAACCAAAATTATCTCAGATAGGGATCCTATTTTCTTGAGTAATTTATGGAAGGAACTTTTTAAAGCCCACCAAACTAATCTAGCATTTTCCACTGCCTATCACCCCCAGTCAGATGGTCAAATAGAGGTACTCAATCGTTGCTTAGAAACATATCTGAGATGTTTCACCTTGGATGCTCCTACTTCCTGGGCAAAATGGCTACCCTTGGCACAATTTTGGTATAATACGACACACCATTCTAGACTTAACATGACCCCTTACCAGGCCTTGTTGGTCAGGTTCCTCCCGATTACATCCATTACCATCCTAAAGACTCCTCAAATCAAACAGTGGACTCATTGCTTAAGGATAGAAAGGTCACAGTCAAGCTGCTTAAGGATAATTTGACCAAAGCACAACATCGCATGAAGAGTCAAGTAGACAAGCACAGAAGTGAGAGGGTGTTTGAAGTGGACGATTGGGTGTACTTGAAGCTTCAACCTTACCGTCAATATTCAATCAATCGCAGGGCATTCCACAAGCTGTCTGCCAAGTATTTTTGTCCTTTTAAAGTCTTGGAACTACCTTTAGAGTCAAGAATACACAATTTTTTTCATGTATCACTACTCAAAAGGAAACTGGGAACTTACACCGCCTCAAGTGAGGTACCTCCTGTGAAGGACAATGGTGAATTCATGCCTATACCAATCAAGATTTTGGACAGGAGGATGACTAACAAACGAAACAAAGTTATTTAAGAGGTTATGGTCAGTGGTCTAATACATCAAGTGAAGACAACACATGGGAAGAGTTCCATGATCTCCAGAACAGGTTTCTGCCTTCGACATTTGGGCTCACTTCTATCTTTGAGGTCAAGGATGTTTTGAAGAAGGGAGTATTTTTACTATTTCGTTTAGTATGCTTCTTTTAATTAGTCACTTTATTTTATATTTTCACTTTTTAGTGGCCATGTGTGTAACACCCCAAAATTTGTAAAATAACTCTAGTCTAAATTTCAGCTTTATTCTTGGCTCGTTTATGATTCTTTAGTTAAGGATATTGACCCATATGTATGTTTCCACTTCGAGTTAAGGTCAAATCTTGGTTTGGAGCAGGTTTTGGGGCCTGGTACGTTTGGAGCGACTGTGCCCGGCGATAGTGCCAATGGCACAGTCGCAGGGGCAATGTCGTGGGGTAGGATGTGGTCTCGGTATACATTCTGCAATTGTGACCGACGACTATGACACATGTCACTATCGCGTGTCACAATCGCTACGGACTCCCAACTTGCGGTATAGATGGCGCGATTGTGCCAGGCGATTGTGCCTTGGGCACAGTCGCATGTCATTGTCGCCGAAGACTGCAGACGGGTATTTAATTACTAAAGTCGATTTTTCTTACCATAACTCTCCTCCAGATTTTTTAAGCGATTTCTCTCTGATTGGAAGGTAAGACTTCATGAACCCTCACCTCTCCTCATTAAATCCATCTTGGTTATCAATCTTGAGCATTTATTAATCTTCCCTAGGTTTACCTAGAATTTATTAAGAGGAACCTACCTCTACAAAGTTTCAAGAGTCCATCTCCATCCTCCCCTCAAGTTCTCATTATCTAGGGTTTGTACACAACTTTGCAAGGTGAGATTTCTAACCATCATTCTTACTTAAATTCTAGGGTTCATGTGTTATAACCCTCGTATTTGGCTTCTAACTAGGTTTGTTATATTGTAACCTAAATGTGGGTTTAGGAATAGTAGGGTTTTGTAACCTAAATGTGAAAATTTGGAAATAGGTATCTTAAACTATGATTAATGGTTCATTATACCCTCTTACTCACTTGGTAACTAAACCTTATTCAATAGGGTTTTGGTAACCCAAAATGAAATTAGGGTTTGGTGAGATTCAAGTATTTGTTGGTTGTTGATATTGTGGTATATCATAAGGGGATTATAACATTCCATTGATGGGTTGAGTAGATGATAACTCCTTAAAGTTGGGGAGTCAAGATTACGTATTGGAAAACAATATGTTTATAAATTGGTATTTCCCTCATACTATATGATTAATTATGAATGGAATAATATGTTTTGATATATACTCTTAGTGCAAATGGATCCATAGGCACGGTGCTCATATGTCTCGTTTTGGACATTAGGTTCACCACTTTGGCACGTAATAGACATCGGGTCACCATGGTAAGTAAGGTGTGGACCTATATGGTCGGACAACATCCCATGGGAAGTAAGATGTAATTCTTTTGTGCTTGAGTTCCCATTTTGGAACTCTCAAGAATAGACCTAGAAGGGTTGACTTGATGTTTTCGAGCATAGACTTAGAGGAGTTGAGCTCACTATGTGATTGGTGTTGTTTGTACCATATTATAATCACTAATGGTTTACTTGATTGTTTGACTTAGCTCATGGCTACATCCACCGGGTGACTTCAAATGGGTTTAGTACTTCTATTTTAATTGACTTGTTCTCACTAGGCTTTAGCCTAACGTTTGTTCTTTGGTTGTCATGTTTGATAGGTCATCTTAGCGGTGGGGCTCGTCGGGACTGAGCGGACGACCTTTGGGTCGTGAGTGGTCTTTTTGGAGATATAGTGACCATCCTGCTTGATTTTTGAAGATATACATTTTAGAAGGATAGCGACACCCGATTATAATCTTGTTGACAAATTTAGATTATTAGGTTGTCGGTTTTATTCTTCATTATATTTGGGTTGTAAATGCCATACCTTATTCCCCGTTTTGGGATAATACTCTTGGGTTTGATTTGTCATGTCCACATTATTCAGGTTAATTGATCCCCTATTTTAGGGTGGACACGTTTTCTCCATTTATAGGCGTTATATTGCCGAAATTTCGAATTTTATTTCACTCTAAACTTTAGGATGTTACAACGTGTCCTCCTAGTACTCTGTGATGAATATAGGGAATCTTTTGTAGAGGTGGAACACTATCTCTGAATTTTGGGAATGAAACTTTTCTTCAGTAGAGCGTTTCTCTGTCTGATTTGAATTCGATTGTAGCTATTCGTATTGAGTAATTATCAACATTTGATTTATGGGGTTGTATGAGATGATGAATGTTATATTAACCTACTATTTGTGCCCAGTCCCCTTACAAGGTTGCCTATGCTATGATCAAGTTATGATTATTGTTATCAATTATTTTATACAGCTTAATGGATCACTTGTGTGAAAATTTGATAGCAAATAGTTAAATCATCTTCTAAATATGCAATTGTTTAAAGGTCTGATGCTAGTAACAATTAACAAACTGAACTCTGTCATAGATATTTACTTTTATGTTAAGGGATTGAACAAAACGATAGAAAGGGTTAACTATCCCATCACACTATGGGAGCTACCCATGCTCGAAGTCGTTACTTTAACTGTTTGTATGTTAATCTATTCATAATCGGGTTTCATTAGAACTTCATGCTAACCTCATCTAGTATTTAAGAGCTTACTTAAAATCTATTTGTGTGTTAAGATTCAATTATTAATCGAGTGCAATGTAAGATGAAATTGGTCATTAATTCACATGTCTAGCTCATCATCGATGATTGTAACTTGTGAATCGGATTTGCTTTTGTAACCCAATGTTGGATTCTACTTACTTTGAATTTCTTTAGTTTGTCATTAGCATGCTTAGTGTTAATTAAACAACCAAAACCCCTCATTTTACTTTTAGTTTATTTTTGTTCTTAAAGTGTACAAGTCGAACATATTTCACAACCTATCCTTGTGGAATCAACCTACTTATTGCTATTATAATTTATATGTAAAAGAGGTTATAAGTTATTATTAATTGGTGGACACAATATATGTCAGCTTGTGGTTACAATCACTCAGATATGATCTTGGATTGTGTATCAAGAGCACTTTTCAAATACAATATTTCAACCCTTACAACCTTAGGTTACACAATCTGTATTGGGGTAATCCAAGATTTCACTCTCGTTTTAAGGCAGAAACTCGAGTATTCAACACTAGGATTGTTCTTAGAAAAGTAAGTATATATAATGAGAGAGAAAATATCTTTTATAGGTAGTTATTATAGCAGTTAAAGAGGTTACGAGTGGCTACTAAAATGGTAATATTTGTAGGTACTTATTAGTAGCAGACAATCATAAGTTAGTGCATAAGGTGATGATGTCGTTGACGCTGAACTGAGGACCTATCAACTGATGAGCCATTAGTTGATCCTAACACTACCACTAATGCCCTTGGGACTTAAAGACAGTAATTCACGCACCTGTTATAAGACGGGGCGTTGCCCCTTGACCCTGCGCGCTGATCGGTTAGCAAAGACCACTACCTAGGGCTCTTCCACTTGGAACCCTGCCTGGGCCGCGACCCCCTTGACCCTTGCTATATGGCGATCTAAGGTTCAAGGAAGCATGTGTAACACCCGTGTTTTTTGATTGAATACAATTGTAGGATTTATTCTGGTTTTGTGGTAATAATGCTATTTTATGAAGTTTTATTGAATTCAATCAAATTAGTATGCTTCGAGGTAAAAAAAAGGTAGCAAAAATGAAGGTTTTGGACATCCAACGGCTCCAAGAAACTTGGCATGTGGCATGTGCCACAACCAGTGTCGCATAACCCACTAGAGAGGAGCACCAAAGTCATGGCTAAGGCAGAGAGTCCAACATCTTTGGTTGCGACTTAGCTTGTGTGGCACTTGTGCGGTGTGCTATGGGGTGTGGCATTAGGGGCACAGGCTCCTTGGCCCGCAACATAGGTTGCAACTAAGGTGGTGCTGAGTGATCAGATCTCATAAAGGCTTTTTTCTATGGTTTTAGTCATTTATCCTTCTCCCTTTCTTTTGTCTTCATTGATTACTAATTGAAGCTCATTTAAGGTCAGATTCCAAGGGTTTTTAAGAGCGTTAGAATCTTGGATTTGGAGTTGGGTTTGAAGCTTGAAGATTATTCTCTTAAGGATTTAGGGTTTTCTTGATTTCTAGGTCTAATCTCATACCTAGCATTGTGAGTTCATCTTACCTTTATAAAACTATATACATGTAAAAAAAAATGTTCATATTTGAGTCCTCAAATATATTCTCGTGGTTCATTACACGTATTTGGTCATTTTGAAATACGTATCTTTGAGTCCATGGAGTATTTTGAGTCATAAATCTACAAATGAGATTTTACTAATATTGTTCACTTTTAGGAAGTATGAGAATACAACAATTCTCTCGGCCTTTTGTTAGATAGTCAATATTATCATGTGGTTTTGTGATGGGAAACTTGTTCAAAATGAGTTTTGGAAGTTTTGTCCAACTTCTATTATCCCATGTGAGGTAATAGATAATGGGTTGCATAAAATTACAAATTGTGGGAGATGTGGTCATGGGTGTTTGCGGTCCCGTTTAGGTGGTTTAACTTTCAAAATTACAAATCAAATAATAAATGGCGGTTTGGTAAATTTTCAAACCGAGCGGTTTGCTAGTAAATGATCAAAGCGGTTAAACAGGACCACAAAAGATGGTTTGGTCTAACCGATTTAGGCGGTTTAGGCCTCTTATAGGCTTTAAACTAAAAAAACATAAACTCTATATCCAAAATAAATTTTCTACCAATATAACATTATTAAAAAATAGTATACCGAATAATAAAAGAAACATTTATATATTAAATTAAAAAAACATTGAGCAAGTTGAAAAAAAATTAAAACAAGTCCTCCGATAATGGTGAGATTTTGGACAAATATTGAGAAAGTCCAAGGATGATTTGGATTTTATATTTGAATTTTTTAACGGATCTTAGAACTTTGTCAATTTAGTTAATACAATCAATTAAAAAATGAAAATTAAAAACATAATGTCTTTAACGAACTTTTTTTAACTGAGTCATAAAAGTCGAGCCTACAACATGAAAACTAAATATGATTAATATATTAATGGCGGCCGGTTTGGTCTAGACCGCTAAAAAAAGGTCATATCGCAGACCAGACCGGACCAAGGGGTTTGGCTATTTTTCAGACCGGACTGGACCGTCAGATCGTTCAAACCGTCAAAAACGGTCCGGTTTAACTTGGTTCGACCGGTCCAACGGTTTTTTTGAACACCCTAGATGTGGTTGAGTATCATAATATCAAGTCAAGTAAACTAGAATGTAATACATTAATCTATAAACGTTTGAGTTGGTTTTTAATCATCATATGAGTGGATAGTGGCCCCTGCTTTGTAACTACAAAATGGACACTGAGTGATCAAGAGCATCGTGGTGGGTACTTGTGTTGAGTCAAAAATCGGCCATTGACTCTCAGGGTGTAATTTTCCTGAGTAAATGAGTAGATGATGCTAGGATCAACGGAGGTCTTGGGTGATTGAAATGGATGATTATTGATCCATAGACCAACGCACGAATATATATATATATATATATATATATATATATATATATAGGGGTTGTAAACCTTGCAACCCACATCTTAATCGTCGGATTCATGATCGGCGGTTACAATAGATATGGGGTCCAATATTTTTAATTAAAAAAAACAGAAAAATAAAAATAAAATAACCGTCGATCATGAATCCAACGGTTAATGTTAGGTAAAAATGTGCCTCACAAATGCAAAAACTAGCGAATTGATTTCTAAGGTCCCAAACGAGTAGAAATCCAAGTGCACAATTAACCCAACAACAAATGCGGATAACAATAATCTAGATGTTGCACAATAATTCTCTAACGTAGAAAAATATACCCACGAAATATAGATAATAATAAATACGTTATTATCTATAATTATAGCAAGTTCAAAACAAATAACACCGTGATTTAACGTGGTTCCACTATCGGTTTTTGATAGTGTACATCCACCAAAGAGAGAGAGCAAGAATATTATTATCAACCAAGGAGATTACAAAGTGCTTGTACAAGGATCTTGAGATCCACGATCACCTAACAAAACTTCATGAACACCACCGAATATCAAGAACACTCTCGACCTCACATAAACTAAATATATCGAAAGGATATATTAGGGAGAATATTATAGTGTTAACTAGTGAAAGTTAAGAGAAAGGGATAAAGAAAATGGTTGGAAGGGAGGGGGTATTTATAGGATGAAAGAGGAGTAGGGACCAAGTCTTATGAGTGGTGACCAAGTATGAAGTTGGCAAGCTTGGAGGCCAAGCTTGGCATTTCCATCACATGTGTATCATCTAAATATAATATAAAATAAATATTATAACACTCCACCATGATGCACGTGATCCTCGATAGCGAAACGAATCCCAATCCAACCAATACGGGTTCTTCCAACAATAGATAGCAAAGTAAATTGGCACGAGGTTGCAAAATGCATTCCAACCGTGACGAGCTTCGGCATGGCCATCACCCGTCAAAGTTACAAGCAAACAAATAACCTCAAATGCACAATCTACTAAACAAGGTAGAGCATAAGCAAAGCTCTAAGCACTTAACAAAGTAATTCCTTCAAGGATGTCATTTTGTCACCTGTGGTAATATCTTCTCTCTCTCGCAAAGTGCCCAACGACACTAACACAAACGGAGCTGGATCAAGTTTGAGCAATGCTCAAACTTAGCTGGCGGTAGCGACTTAGTGAACATATCAGCGGCATTGTCATCTGTCAGGACTTTCTTCAAATAGACAATCTTCGTTTCATGTAATCTCACAAGATATGCATCACACACATTTATGTGCTTTGTCCGGGTGCTGAAAGCCAAATTAGTTGCTAAGTGTATGGCACTCTGATTATCACAGAAAATGCGTACGGAAGGTTGCTCGAAGCCTAAGCCATTCATCAATTCTTTTAAATGGACCGCTTCCTTTGCAGACTCAACCGCCGCAACAAGTTCGGCTTCTGTGGTTGACAATGCAACAATGGACTGTAAACGTGATCTCCAACTAACGGCTGTTCCACCTAAGGTAAATACATAACTGGATGTGGATCTCCAACCTACTCGATCACCTGCAAAGTCAGAATCACAAAATCCAACAATTTCACAGTTATTGTGCAAACCAAATATAAGACCATGTGTCTTAGTTCCCTTCAAATATTGGAACGCTGTTTTAACGGTTGCCTAATGTGATCGACCCAGATTCGCGAGAAACCGACTCACCACTCCGACACAATGTGCGAGATCAGGACGAGTGCACACCATGGCGTACATGAGACTCCCGACTGCACTAGCATATGGAACCTTTGACATTTCGGTCTTTCCCTTGTCATCCTTCGGACAATCTTCAATTGTAATCTTGATGTGATTCGGTAGCGGAATGCTAGAAGTCTTGGCACCATTAAGATTGAACCGCTTCAATATCTTTTGGATATACGCCTGTTGTGTCAATCTAAGTGTTCGGGACTTTCTGTCCCGCACGATCTCCATGCCCAAAATCTTCTGCGCCGCGCCAAGATCTCTCATTTCAAATTCTGACTTCAACTTATGTAACACCCTTATTTCTAAAGATAGCAACTTGATAAAAATTTTCTAAATACATCAACAAATGAATCATCTACAACCACAAATTTAAATTCAACTACAATACACATATACCACCTTATTTATACAGACTATAAAGGACGGGTGCTACTAATACCCATGCATAGTCACTATCTCCATAACGCGGAATACTTCACCGAATTCTTACTTTCAGATCTAGCTAAGGCTCTACTCTTCACAGGATTGCTAGAACCAACCCCCAACCTTGAAACCTGATGCACATGCCGACAAATAAAAAGGTTAGGCTTAACGCCTAGTGAGCTCAAGAGTTTTAACATGAATGAATATATCTTTAAAAGACAGGAAATCAGTTTTAAAGCAAGATCCTTCGAAATATTATACGTCAAAATGGAAACGACACATTTTCCCATACTATACACTTTTAAGGACAATGCTTCCCAAACATGCATTTCTTATAAAACGATGCAACCCGTAACTCACCCAAAGTGGGGTCATAGTTCGATACTCGAATGTGCTAAAATGTAAATAACACTTCATAGCCCAAAACACCCAAAACTCGAGTGGAACATAATACTCGATCCTTAAATGACGGAAAACAATCCATATAAATATGATACGCCATTAAAACATGGAACTGAAACTTAATACTCACGCAACCATAAAATGGAAGGAAATCCAAGTATCAAAACATGGACAATTAAATATCCAAAATACATCGGGCCGACAACGGAGGATACCCGTATCCGTGGAGAGCGGAGGAACACAAAAGTATGTCACTCAACCATCGTTCATCGCATGACACCTAACGACATAAAGACAAAGTGTCCCTACGAATCCTTGATAAGTTTCACCCAAGAGACGAGATACCTTGATGCCACAAAGGACACCCAAAAGGCCCGGCACGTCCGAGGACTAACAACTGAGGAAAATTCCCCTACGACGGAGATCTAGGCACCCACCCACATGGTGTCGCCCAAGACTACCTCCTCCTAGTGCCTAATTGTCAAGTTGGTCATAAATCATGAGTCTCGGAGTCCAACCCCGTACCACCCAATTGACCATCAAATAAGACTGACTCATGTGCCTATGGATCAAAGATAAAGTTTGAAGAAATGTCCATTACAAGTATTTGTTTCAAGAGATGTTTGAAAAGGAAAGTTTAATTCAGAAATGGGAAGATAAAAAAAAAGAAATGTCCGAAGTTCAAGATATGGGAGAGATGTTCAAGATTTGATTGAACTGAAAGAATTTGAAGACCTTGGGAGAGAATTTTCTGAGCTTATCAAAGAGGAATTTCATAGTGTTAAGGGGGAGAATGTAAATCATGTTTGTATCAAAGGGGAGATTACAAGAGATGATAAAGATTGATCAAAGGGGGAGTTATTTCAATCGAGCTTAAAGAGAGAAGATCGCATTGCTAAATCTTTCAGTAATGATCTTGATCCAAAGGGGGAGATCGTTAGAGCACAGATTTGTTGGATTCAAGATCATAAAGATTGAAGACCAAAGTTCAAGAAAGTCAATGCTGGAAAGTCAACTCTCAGTGAAAGTCAAAGTCATTTTGTTGATAAAGTCAAAGTCAATGTAATTGTATTTTTGTTCCTTTGTATTTGTCTTGGGTATAAATACCTTTGTAAGTCTTTGTAAGAAATAGTGTAAGTCATTGTGAGATTCAGATTAGAGAAGAGTTTATTAGAATATCATCATAGTGAGAGAAAGTCTAGAGAGAGAAAGTGTGTGATTTGTAACTTGTGTTTTGAGAATCAATGACATATGAATTCGATATTCTCATCTTGATTGTTGTTTGAATGATTAGAACTTGAATATTGGGAATAAGTGAATAACAACACGACTATACCTGAATGACAACAACACTCGAGTATGTAATTATAAATATGCAAGAAAATGCATTAAGATGTAAGCCATGAAATGGGACTCTACATCGAGCCATTAAACCCGGACGTATGTCCACAAGACTCTTTTAATCCAACACCGAGCTAAAATGCTCAAAATCCATTTGACCAATATTCAATGGTCCCCCAAATAATGAAATGTCTTTAAACAACGTTTACGAAGACACATACCTCAAAGACGAGATTAACCCAAAACTCAACGCGTAATGAGACCAAAGGTTTTCCAAAGAGTTTATGAATGCAAATACACCAAAATGCATATAACATGAAATAGACCCCATTTGTAGAAAATCCTCGAAGATGCATAAATCATAAGATAAATCTTACTTGTATAAAGTCACCAAGAATACGTAAATCATGTTATTTAGTTGCTAAAATGTTCAAACCCAATATAAGCATTTTAAGAGGTTAACACATCCCAAGTTTACCAAATATGAAAACTTATCAAAATACTCACACTTTGACGAATAATCAAGTAAAACATATTTTACTTTAAAATACCCAAAACTTATCAGCAGTTAACCATTTCATGTAAAACACTTTAAAATAAACATTTTGGCATGTACACCGTTTTCACAAATCAACTTGAACTCACCTTGCTAGATTTAGGCTAAATCTAGATTTCACCCAACGAGCTCTTTTGAGGGGTGCTTGAATCCTCAAGCCGAAAACTTCCAAAACCTAGATCCAAACACTCCAAACCATAAATATCCACAATCAACCACATAGAAACATTTCCCAACATTATATACAAAAATCCCTAAACGAGATCAAAACCCTAGTTTCTCCAAAACTAACAAATTCGAGATCTGATAAACCAAACACTAGGGAAACATCCAAAGAACATTTATAACCTTAAATCAAGCAGCTTACCATTAAAGATGACGAAACTTTCCGAGGACACCTAATCCAACTCTTCAACCCGAGCTCCCACACTTTGAACTTGACGAGGAAGATGAAGACGGAGGTTTTGTAGGTTATCATCCCAACTAGCTAGAGGAAGAAGGTTCATGTGGTTCAAAGGGAAAAACCCTCAAAATAGGTTAGGTTCGACTTTGGGGGTTTGGGGGCTGGTTTGGTAGAGAAAAAGGAAGAAGATTTAGGGTTTGGGATTGAGAGAAATGAGGCAAATGGCTGAAAAATCGTTTTTTAGCTCAACTAGTGCGTCACGCGGGTTATGCCGCGACCTTAAGTTGCGGCATAAGTCGCCCGTTTCCCCATAAGTCACTTCCAGTGAGTTACGCGACTTGTGCCGTGACCCCAAGTCGCGCCACAACTCGCGGAAACCCAATTCTCGATTTTCTCGCGTCTTCTCACCTGATTCGATCCTCGATGATTCCATAGCAAAAACCCATCTGATTTCTCAATACCTTTACGTTCCAAAAGCCAAAAGACTCCCGAACTATCACTAAAGGAAGTCTCCAAATTACGAGTATTACAACTTATCTTTCAGAAGTTCGATCTCTGACCGGTCCCTGCAGGCTATAAGCATGTCATCTACATAAAGAAGTAAGTAAGTGAAAACGCCACCGCTTTGTCTATGATAGATACAAGCGTCTTTTTCACTACGCTCAAATCCCAGATTGAGCATAAACAAATCGAACTTCTTATACCACTGACGAGGCGATTGTTTAAGTCCATAAAGAGACTTCTTGAGTTTACATACATATTTTGGTTTGCTTTCGGAAACGAAACCATCAGGTTGCTTCATATAGATAGTTTACTCCAAGTCTCCGTGTAGGAAGGCGGTCTTCACATCTAACTGTTCTAGCTCCAAATCGTGAATAGCCACGATCGCCAAAAGAACACGAATAGATGTATGGCATACAACGGGAGCAAAAATATCGTCATACTCGATACCTTTCCATTGTGCAAAGTCTTTAGCAACGAGACGAGCCTTGTAACGATTGTCATCTTTGACTTTGAAAACCCACTTGCAACCAATAGCACGACTGCCATTCGACAATGGACATAAGTCCCAAGTGCTATTCTTCGAGAGAGCTTCCATCTCTTCTTGCATGGCTCCAAGCCATTTAGAACTGTGGGTCGAGGCCAACGCCTCCTTTATATCAAGCGGCTCATCTTTCCCTACATGCAAAGCAAACTCCAGCTGATATGTAAAACTCATGTTAGCAAAATCCCAATCTCCATACCTGTTAGGCGGATGAATAGTTCTTTGACTATGCCTGGTAGGCGCAATAACTGGGATTGTATCGCCATCGTCTCCACCATCATTCAGAATCTCTTCTTCAGAATCACTAGTAAAAGTCACTAGCGGAATGACTTCTTCAACATTAACGGATGATTCTGAGCTAATATCAGGAGTGGATGAACTGGGAATATAAGGACTGTCTACTGTCTCCACGTCATCGGCAATAGGAGCAACAATAGTTGTGACTTCCGGATCTTGAGAAGACTGAGGATCTTGTGACTTCAATAGGACTGATTCATCAAACGTGACATGTCGAGAATGAATCACTTTATGAGTCAAGGGGTTCCAGATTCGGTAACCCTTGATACCATCTGTATAGCCGAGCAAGAATCCTTTGGTGGTTTTAGGATTCAGCTTGTCCTGGCCTGAAACATGAAAATAAACAGGACAACCAAATACACGTATGTATTTCAGACATATGTTTCTTTTACCTCTCCAAGCCTCTTCCAGAATCTTTCCCCCGATGGCCGAACAAGGTAACCTATTAATAATGTGCACCGCGGTGTAAAGTGCTTCGACCCAGAAAGATTTGGGGAAGCCCGATGTCGACAACATACATCGGACCTTCTGAAGCAAAGTGCTATTCATCCGCTCTGCAACCCCATTAGATTGAGGGTCGCCTGGTGTGGTGTAGTGACGGTGGATGCCTTTACGCAAACAAAAGTCTTTAAAGTTATCACTAGTAAATTCTCCACCATTATCAGATCTCAGCACTTTCAACTTCTTGCCAGTCTCGACCTCTACTCGTGCCAACCAAGTCTTGAACGTATCGAAGACATCTGACTTTAACTTCAACACATACACCCAAAGCTTATGTGATAAATCATCAATAAACGAAACAAAGTATTTACCTCCACTGAGGGATGGAGTACTGGATGGTACCCAGACGTCTGTATGAACATAATCGAGGATTACTTTAGTGTTGTGTTTTCCAACACCAAAAGAAACACGCGTCTGCTTTCCTTTGACACATCCCGAACAAAACTCCAGGTTGGCAAGTACATCGACCTTAATGAGTTTTCGCTAGCGCAAAATCTCCAAATTCTTCTCGGATGTGTGGCCCAAACGAAGATGCCATAAGCGAGCAACATCGAGATTCTGAGAAATATCAGCCACACACGATTCAGAAGAAATAGTTTCGCCAATCAAATGGAAAAGATTATTTTCCGCCCGTTTGCCTTTCATCACAATGATACTCCCTCGGGAGATGCGCAAACTCCCGTCGTCAATCCGAATCTTGCAACCCAGTTTGGATAGTTGTCCAACAGAGATCAAGGAACGAGTCATGGATGGAACAAACTTGACATTATTCAATGTCCGAATAAACCCATTGAACATCTTGATCTGCACAGTACCGATACCCTTAGTAACACACGAAGTATTGTTTCTCGTAAAAATATTGTTACCTTCAACTTTTTCAAAGGTAGAGAAATAGTCCCGGAATGGTGTCATATGGCAAGATGCCCCGGTATATAATACCCATCGTCTGTCACCTTGCGGTGGTGTAACTGTGGCAGAGAAGCCATTTTGCTTCTCTTTGGCTGCAACGACTGATGATTTCGGCGTTGTCTTTGTTTTTAAGACTCAGACAATCTTTCACCCATTGATCTGGCTTGTGGCAATAGTTACAGTTGCCACGTGTCATTGATTTCCCACGAGAGCCAGGTCGACGGGACTGAGAGCGCCCACGATTTCTTCCTCTTGAAGACTGTTGATCGTCTCAGCCTCTGTCAGCAAATAGGCCTTGACTGCAATTGTTCTCCCTGGGATTGTTACCGATCCTCATTTGAATTCTTTGATCTTCAGAAATCATTCCTGTTTTCACATCAGACAAAGAAAGAGTTTCTCTTCCATATATAAAACTGTTAGTAAATTGGGAATATTTCTCGGGAAGTGAATACAATAGGATCATAGCAAGTGCTTCTTCATCTTTAGCAAGAAGCACATCCGTTGCCTTCAACTTCATAATGATATCTTGAAATTCGGTCATGTGAGCTTTAATGGTTGTGCCTTCCTTCATTTTGAAGAAGAGACACGACCGCATCAGTAACAATCTGTTGGTCAAAGTTTTCTTGAGATATAAATTCTCAAGTTTGCTCCAAATACCTGCAGCTGTCTTTTCAGACACAATCTCAGATATAACATTTTCTCCCATAGCCATATGCAAAGTAGTAAATGCCCATGCTTCCATTTCTTTAGCCTTAAGTTCAGACATGTAAGGGTCTAACTCGTCTTTGGAAAATACTACGGGATGGACTCCATTTTTCCTAAGTGCAACAGATGTTGTGAACTGCCATTTACCAAAGTCACCGTCCCCATTCCAAGTCTGTATACGAAACCCAGCCCCAAACAAATTAAATGTACCATCTTGGTACGGTTTTTGGGACTGGTTTGAGGAACCGACACCAAATGGATTTTCTACGTCAGCCATAGAGAAAAAAAATGTGCAAACTGGTTTATGTATATTTTCTACAAAAAACCCAAATCTAGATCCGAAGCTCTGATACCAATTGTTAGGTAAAAATGTGCACAAATGCAAAAACTAGCGAATTGATTTCTAAGGTCCCAAACGAGTAGAAATCCAAGTGCACAATTAACACAATAACAAATGCGGATAACAATAATTCTCTAACGTAGAAAAATATACCCACGAAATGTAGATAATAATAAATACGTTATTATCTATAATTATAGCAAGTTCAAAACAAATAACACCGTGATTTAACGTGGTTCCACTATCGGTTTTTGATAGTGTACATCTACCAAAGAGAGAGAGCAAGAATATTTTTGATAGTGCTTGTACAAAGGGATAAAGAAAATGGTTGGAAGGGAGGGGGTATTTATAGGATGAAAGAGGAGTAGGGACCAAGTCTTATGAGTGGTGACCAAGTATGAAGTTGGCAAGCTTGGAGGCCAAGCTTGGCATTTCCATCACATGTGTATCATCTAAATATAATATAAAATAAATATTATAACAGTTAAGATGTGGGTTGCAAGTGTTGCAACATTTTTCAGGGTTGCAAAATATCATTCCACTATATATATATATAGGGGAGCAATCAAATGGAAACCACTCTAATTTTGAAAACTGTGGAAACCCTCGATTTCATTCGTTAAGTTAATGAAATTTATTCATGATATTGTTTAACTTGATGAAATTGTTTCATATAATTCTTTTATTGATGAAATTGTTGCATATATTTGTGTTTTTTATGTAAAAATTAAAAAGTTTCATCAGACTTGCGAAAATACATGAAACAATTTCATCAAAATGAGACCAAAAGGGTGTTAGCCTAGTGGTAAGGCATGTGGACTAGCTAGTAGCGGTCTCATGTTCGAACCCTGGGGGACGCATCCTGGAGGTACGGGGGCTTCGACCCTGGGCTGCATGCTTTAGCAGTCGGGCTTCGGCCCATATTACCAGGGATTAGTCTGGGCCCAATGTGGTCTGGGATACCCTCTAAAAAAAAAATTCATCAAAATGAGAAAAATAGATGAAACTACGTAAAAAACACAAATATATGAAACAATTTCATTAATAAAAGAATTATATGAAACAACTTGATCATATTAAACAACTTTATGAACCAATTTCATTAATTTAACCAATGAAATTGACGATTTTCAATTGAAACCACCTATATATATATATAGTCGGGTTCAAACGAGAACGATACTCGTTTAAAAGAACACGACAACTAACAAAATCATTGGTGATTTTATATTAACACACGAAAAAAGGACTTTGGCCGTGGCTTCAGGTTTGCGTGGCTTTTTTGCACGTTAATGTAAAATCACTAATGATTTTGTTAGTATTTGTATTCTTTTAAGTAGTTACTGTTCTCGTTTGATCCTACCTCTATATATATGTCACTTACTTTTGTGTTCCGTTACCGTTACCGTCAATGGAAAATGGATTTTCCCTGTGAGATAAGTTTGGTATTTTGGTTATTATGAGAACGGTTGCTATTATAATGTTTTTTACATGCAAAGATCATATTTTCAAATTTACTGTTTTATACTTGTGTTATAAACTGTTTGAACTCACTAGCATTTAAGATTTACATTTTTTTTTCTTGTCGACATGTGTATAAGGTTCTTTTAGTGGTAGGCCTAAGGACGCTTGAGTTGGAGCGTGGGGTGGGTGCTTCTTAGAGGCATATTTAACATTTTTGGAGCGCCTTTCGTATTTTTGAGACAATTGGTGATTTTAGTAGCATGCAAATGTTATCTGATTATTATTATAAGAGTTAGATTAGGAGGTTGTTAACATTTAACTCAACTAGTGGCAACCCCGTGCGTTGCACGGTAGCGATAAATTTTTTAAAGAAGTACTTGACCGAGTTAAGATAGAACATAATTTCTTGCTTAATAATTAATGAGATACAATTTAAAATGAAGAATGTATTTACATAAGTGGTTTATTTTCACGTATTGATACCCTTTTATTGTTACGAAGAGTTTGACACGTATTGACATTAACTTTTTGTTATGTTATTTAGAATGAAACAACATCTCATACACCCATATCATTATTGTTGTTACGAAAGTTTTGAGGAATCACCGTCTGGCTCAAATTTGAGTTTGATAATTTTTAAGTTTGAACTTAAAAAATGTTGCTAATTATTTTAATGACTCAAACTTGTAATGCGCTAATATGATATCCAACTTGATTCGTTCCAAAAATTCGTTTAATGCTCTTGAGTTTATATATAAGGTGACATATAATAAAAACACTCTAACAAACATGTTGACATTAAGTTTTAAACTTAAGGCCTAAAGTAGATGTATAGATTTTTTGAAAAATTATTGTTGGCCAATATATTTAGTCAAACCTATTTTTAAAATTTTCAAGCCAACTTCTACTCATATATAACCATCTATTTTTAAATTTTATCATCTTCATAGTAATGTGGGATAATTTAACCAAACCATAATTTAACGTTTAATAATACTCAAACTTGGTTAGGCCACATCATCAGTTGTGGCGATAATTATTTCAGGAAATATATGTATCGAGATAAGATATATAAAACATAATTCCTTAGTTAACAGTTAATTGAATACAATATAAAATAAGTAATGTGTTTCAATGAGTGGTTAATTTGTATATATATATATATATATATAATTTTTTTTTTGGAAAATGAGAGTTGACAGCCAATATCAACCATCTCTTCCAAATCCTACTTTCTTACTAATTTATTATGGGATTCCAATCGTGATCTAAAACATATTTATCCAACTAAAATTTTGATTATCAAAATCAACCCTTGTTTCTTACAGTCATCTTCATTCTCCAATCTTGCACCTCACATCAAGGTGGGATAATTGAACTACAACACAATGCAATATTTTAGAATACTGAAATCTCACAATGTCATCTCATTATTTATGGTTGTTCTTTTTATATAAATAAAATCACATAAAGATTAATATTTTATAAAATTTGATTTTTAGCGAAAGAGGTTGACTAAAAATGAGACAACCACATAGGTTGCCACAAACTTTTAAACTTGTAAGTCATCTTATCCGCCTTTTCTTTTGTTTACCTCATCTTCCAAATTTATTATCTTTGCGTTGATGTGGATTAACCAAATAAGACAACTCATGCACCTTTTATATACTGACCTCTTCTTTCAAATCTATCTTTTTTTACCGATGTAATAAAACATTTCATCCAACTTTTATATACTAACATCTTCTTCCAAATCTATTGTTTTTATGTCGATGTGGGACAATCAAATAAGACATCTCATTCAACTTTTATATACTAACATCTTCTTCCAAATCTATTGTTTTTATGTCGATGTGGGACAATCAAATAAGACATCTCATTCAACTTTTACATACTCATCCATTCTTCCAAAATTTATTTTCGTTCTATCAATGTGGGATAACCAAATAACATCACAATTCAAGATTTGAGAATACTTAAATCTTCTTGTGACTTGTGAGATAATAAAAAACATCAAGGTTCAACATTGATAATATTGTATAAATTGATGAAATATGATGATTTGTATACATTTGTCTATCGATTTATTTGCTTATATAAATGGGTATTTTTAACAAAAATAGGGGTCGGCCAAAAGAAAATTTAGCCAAGTAATCCTTTAATTTATCAAAATCTAAATCTCTGTGTTTCTACAATCTTATTCTCCAATCTTATATTCACTCATCAATGTGAATATAGTAGTATTTGAGAATACTCGTATCTCATATCAAATCCAAATGTCCTCGTTTCTTATAGGTACCTACATTACTCAAATCTCACAATGTCATATTATTCTCTATGGTTCTTTCTTATAAATATATATATATATATATATATATATATATATATATATATATATATATATATATTGATGATTCTTATTTTAGGCGTGTCATTTCTCTTGGGTAATTATTTTTATATGTATATATTATATTTCTTAATCCAAATCATGACATGTCATTTTGTCTTGTTTTTCATTTTATGTATACAAAGACAAAAAAATGTAAAAATAAACAAATTAAATGAAACAAGTGTATCTTATTAGTTGTAATACAATATATATCAACACCAATAAATTTGTAACTAAAAGTCAACTCTTTAAACAAATCATAAATCATATAAAAAAAAGTTGGCATCATTTTCCTTTTATAATCATCTTCATGTTCCAACATTTCATCTTTCTATCAATGTAGGATAGCCAAAGTTAAGCACAATCCAATATTTTAGAATTTTCAATCCACATTGTACCGTGTCATTTATCTTGGTTTTTGCTTTTATATATATAAAGATAAAGATAGTTGTAATACAATATATAATATATATTCAACATCAACAAATTTGTAACTAAAAATAAACTCTTTAATCCAAAATGGGTTAAAACAAATCATAGGTCATGTCAAAAAAATTGACATTCTTCTCTTTTTATAATTAACTTCATGTTCTAACATTTCATTATTCTATCAATGTGAGATGACCAAAGTTAATCACAATCCAATATTTTAAAATTCTCAATTCACATTGTGTCATGTCATTTCTCTTGATTTTTGCTTTTATATATATAAAGATTATTGCACTTGTAATTAAATGACATTTTATTCCCTCTAAGGGTGAAACTCATATATTTTGATATTTGTAAGAGGTTATTTCTCCATTTTCTTGTCTTAATGTTTAACCTTGACTCTTTATCTATCTCAAGTCGATCTCTATTACAAAAAACGACATTAAAATCACCAACATCATTCATGGAAGACAATTTATTAAAGGAAATTCTCTACCAGGTTGTAATATACAACAAACAAACTGCTTTGTGCCGGTCATGATTTTCTGTACACATATACAACTCCTATTACATTTCATCTGCAAAAGTTATTACGGTATCAACGTGGATATACAACGGGATTACCACCACTCGTAAGATTGCTTCCCGGAACGTTCGACGAGCTATCCAACGACGACGATTCCATGAATGTTTTCGACTCCGGCTCTAACAACACGTCTCCGGTCTCCGGCATCTTTTCTAGTATGTGTTCCAGCTCCCTAACCACATCTAACATCGATGGTCGTTTCTCCGGCTTATCTTGGCAACACCATAGAGCCAACGATACAAACTTTTCAATACATTCGGAAGGGTACGAACCCATTCGGTTGTCTACTATTGAGAACATTGTGCCCGTTTGATGAGCTATTTTCACCTGAAAACCTCGGATGTTTATTCCAATATTCTCTACGGGACAAAATGCATGTATCAAAATGCAATGAAGTTTGGTCTAGTTACTATTTAACCTAACAAATAATTTTAATATTGAGTAAACTGTATTTTTCGTCCCTTTGGTTTGTTGAAAATTTCTACTTTCATCCCTATGCTTTTGAAATTACGGTTTTCATCCCCCTATGGTTTACAATTCATTCCCTTTTCGTCTTTGTGGTTTACAATTCTTTGTTGTTTTCGTCCCTCATACTTAACGTTGAGTTAGCCTCCAGGATGAAAATAACAATAAATTGCAAACCACAAGAACAAAAACCGTAATTTCAGAAGCCATACTGATAAAAATCGCAATTTTTAACATACCACAAAGATGAAAATCATAGTTTACTCTTTCATATTTAATGTAACAAAGTTTCCTATTTTGTACTCATTTAGTTTGGTTTATTAATTTCCAACTCCAGTGTAAACAAAGTTTCACCAGGTCAAAAGAGTCGGTTACCGGTAAGAATAGTAGTTATCGTGAGAAGAGTAAAAAGGGATCTCCACCCTTTGATCAATCCTAAGTGAAGATCAATTGAAAATACCCTTCTAAGCTAATTCACGGGTTATTTTGGGAATTAATCTAAACCATTAGATGAACACTAATTAAAAGTGATCATGGGCCCAAATCCCTTCTTATACTTCTTACCCGAACTCCTATTCTCACACAATCCTTCGCCTCTGTCAAAATGGGTGACTAATACGAAATTTTGAAACTTTAGGAACTAAGACAAACTTCGTCATATTTTGATGCAATTTTCCCTTCTCGGAATCAATTTGGGAAAGTCGAGATGTGAATGTGGAAAAACAAAGCATACCTCGCGGACGATATTTTTGCCATGTGATATCGGTTTCAAACCGGTCAAGATCTCCAAAAGTACGACCCCAAGGCTATAGACGTCGCTCTTGTCTGTTAGCTTATGGGTCAATAAGTATTCGGGATCGAGGTAACCCTGCAATAAAATTTAGAATTGAATAAAAATCAACAAACACCGTGATAAAATGAGGACGCCCAATTGTCATTGAGAGTCATAATACAGTGGTGTTACAATAAATTGTTAGGGCAATGTTACGTGACTTAACATATTCTATCGATGAATTTGGGCAATCGACTAGGACACAAGAAATAAATCGTCTTATTAGCCTGACACTTTTCAAAAGTGTCATATGAAAAAAAGGTTAATAGGCATGTAACAGAACTAATAAGACGATTATTTCTTGTGTCTTGTTAGATCGTCCAACTTCATCAATAGAACTTGTTACGTCGTCTAATTTTATCCTAACCATTTATTGTAACGCTAGGGTATATGACTCAAAAAATTGTTGGTAATTATAAACTTAAATCCTATTAAGTACTCTATTAGGTCGTCCAAAGACGGCCAGGTATCCTAGAAAGCTCATTTTGTTGTAGTAAAAGTCGACCCTGATGCACCAAGGTTCCTCAGCTAGCGGAAAGATGAATCAAACTTACCGGTGTTCCTCTAACAAGCGTGGATACGTAGTTAGGACCCACTCCATTGTCATCCAAGATCGGTGCAAGCCTCGAGAGTCCAAAATCAGCAACTTTAGCCGTGAGTTTGGAATCGAGAAGAATGTTGCTCGATTTGATGTCGCGATGGAATATCGGTGGGTTTGCTTCAGTGTGAAGATAAAGTATGCCTTTGGCTGAATCCAATGCCACAAGTAACCTCATTTTGAAGCTCAATGATTCTCCGGATTTGGCTGTGATTGTGAAAATCGAAACCAAACTTGAAAAGCTTTCAAATTAAAGAATCAGATTGAATGAAAAAGATCAAATCAAGAAAGTTTCGTACCGTTAAGCCAATCACGCAATGTTCCCCGAGGCATGAACTCGTAAACCAGCATCTGCATAAGTTTCAAGAACCGATCACTTTCCATTCGAGCTATAATAAATCATAAGCAAAACAAAAACTCTCTCGTCCCAAAATAAATGTCCACAATGAAAAAGTCACACAGTTTTAAAAATGTGTAATTATTACACTGTTTGAATAATATTTTACATATAATAATAGAGGCGGTAATCAATTTCTCCATCTCATGGTTAAGGTTAGCATTGGAAAATAAGCACTTATTTTGGGACAGAGGGAGCAGGATAAACGAAAGACTACCTGCTCCTGTTCCTCGTCGCAGTATCCGAGAAGCGAGACTAGATTTCGGTGATGTAATCTCGACAACATCTCGATTTCTGTCAAAAATTCCTTTTCACCCTGTAACGATCCTTCTTCTGCGCGTTTTATGGCTACCATGGTGTTATCCCATAACATTCCTTTATAAACCTTCCCGTAACCTCCTTGGCCAACAAGACTTGAGTTACTAAAATTTTGCGTTGCAATTGCCATTTGTCGAAAGGTGAAGCTTTTGACACCATCCATTTTGATGGAAAGTTTCGAGACTGCAAAATGTGACATAATATTTAACATAAAATTAATAGTTTTAACAATGGAATCGAAGTTTTTGTCGGGAACCTACGTAAAGATTTTCTTGATGATGTGTGCTTGTATCTCTCCTGTCGTTTCTTGATCACAATGGTCAGTATCGAAGAGATTGCTATAGCACAGACAACTGCTACAACTACAGCCGTTACTAAAACGCCTTTGCTTATACCTTTTCTCTCTGTTCCAAAATTCACTACAACAATAAAAACACAATGTGAGTGTGAGAATATCTGGAACCCCGTCAGATTACTCTCCAAAAGAGTCATTTCAGAAGAGAAGGGAGGTTCCGACATATATTATGAAGAAATGGTCCAAATCTAGCTCATGTAGGACTCCAACACGCCCTTCTCAGTGTCGAGTCCCTAGAGCGGTAGACCTTGACTCTGATAACATGTGTGATGAATATGTGGAACCCCATCAGATTACTCCCTAAAAGAGCCCTTTGAGGAGAAAAGGGAGGTTCATACATATATTGAGGGGAAATTTTCCATGTTTAGCAGATGTAGGACTTTACTATGCCCCCTCTATTGGAGGCTAGACGAATACAAATTGTCCTAGAGTGTCAAGAGGGGCTCGACATCAATCTATTGTCCTAGAGTGTCGAGTCCCTAGAGTGGTAGACCTTGGCTCTGATACCATGTTATAATATATGGACCCCCATTAGGTTACTATCCAAAAAAGCCCTTTGAGAAGAGAAAGGAGGTTCCAAGTTCCAACATATATCGAAAAGAAATGCTCTCTAGCCAATGTGGGACTCCAACAGTGAATAAGGTGAACATACAAAATGCTTACTATGTGAATAAGGTCCGAGAAGAGTGAAATTCAAAAGCTCATACGGTCCAAATAAGTCGCTTCCGGGAAATACCCATGTCGTGAAAATGCCTCTAATTCGCATAACGTCACTTCTACTGAACGTGCTCGAATGCTTGGTGCCGGCCTTAGGGAACAGTTTCAGATGCATCCTCAAACGAGGCCCCTTTTCCCACCTAATTGTGTCGATGGATAGTTGATACAAGTCCAACTCAAGAGAACTAGTGACATACATCTCGAATTCCTCTTGATAGGGTTGAAAAAAAGAAAAACTCGGACTTTTCAGACGATACCCAATCCTTAGAGGTGAAGCACAAAAACATGGGACTGGGGACCCTGGAACATACTCAAAGTAATTGTCGGTTGGACACGCTTGAATTGGACAGCCAGTTGCGTTGTTTGAAATGGCGCGCATATAATCTCCATAATCTTTAGGTCCACAAAACTGATCTTTGTTTTGTATGCTTGAATTTCGACAAATGGGGTTTCCATGTAGCCTGATAAACGCAAGATCATGACTTGATTAACAAATATTCCTACATTTCCACTACAGCAGCATAAAAAAAAAATGAAATACCTTAGGCTAGCATTTACCGGTGGGTTCAAATCTCCGTTAACGTTTGAAAAGGAATTATTTCGTAAATCGCTGCAGCAAATGAAGACATTTTAGACATACTCGAGATATGCGCCACTCAGTTTGTATTTGAATAACTTGACAAATTTGCATCTTACAGAAGAAGTTTCGAGGCTGCAGTAAATGACTTGTTTTTCCATAGCTCAGCAGAGATGGAACCGTTCAGAAAATTGTTCTCCAAGGACCTGTGGTCATAAAATATCCAAATCAAATTGTTAAATTCCTCCATGATTTGTTAATATAACGTTTTAGAGTCTCATATCGGCTAGACTTTGACTATTTCTCCTCAATATAAGTTGGAACCTCCTTTTTGTACTCAAAGGCTCTGTTGGAGAGTAATCTAATGGGGTTCCACATATTTTCACATGGTATCAGAGCCAAGGTCTACCACTTCAGGGACAATTTGTACCCGTATAGCCTTCGTTGGAGGGGGCGTGTTAGAGTGATACATCGACTAGATTTGGACCATTTGACAATCGAAACAAATTAAGCAAAAAAGATGCTCACAGTTTTTGAAGGGAAGGAAGAGCTGATAAAGTTTCGGGAATAGATCCATTTAGCTGGTTGTATGCCAGATCACTACACAAGAGAATAACAGAAGCAATGAGTTTGTAGCATCGATAAATTTAGGCTAATGAGAATATCTTCAAACTTACATAGTTGTCATACTGTCTGAAAGCTTGTTTAAAGGTATGGATCCAGTGAGCCTATTCCTGCTGAGATCTCTGTAACATAAAGAAGCAATTGTCAGCCAAACAACTTAAGACCAACATATATATATATATATATATATACACACATACATACATGTATAGCGTCAGGAAAACTGCAAAAAAAATGAAAAACTGAGGAACAACCTAATAACCATTCATCTATAGTATGCATATGTATATACAAATAATTTGTCCGGTATGCACATGCGCATAACATGCAAACGTGCATAGAAACCAGGAAACATTTTCAATTACATGTATGCACATGTGCGTACCATACATATGAATGGTTATTAGGGTGTTCCTCAATTTTTCATATTTTTTGCAGTTTTCACTGAACCTGACATGTATGTATGTGTGTATATATAGAGAGAGGAGAGGGGGGGGGGGGTTAATGGAGTAAAAAAAATAGAAGCTTACATATAGCTGAGATGTGGTATTCTGCTAAGATCAGGTAGAGCTCCTTGCAAGCTACAGTTTCTAAGGCTTCTACAATACAAATTTAAAAGTTCAATCAACTGTCTCATTTCGCAGGCACACCACAGAAAGCTCAGAGTTCCTTCAATCATAGATGATGGAAGTATCGATCAAAGGTCCCAAAAGGCAACGAAGCCATGCAAAGGAACACCTCAAGATTTAGCAAGACACTATATCACAGCATTCAAGGATTTTCTATATAGTACCTATAAATCCAATGCATCTCACTCGAAAGTAGGGTCTAAGGGTGAGATGTGTTGGCATATATTAGTTGATTAATAATTAGGGGTATATTAGTCTCTCTCTCTCTCTCTATTTTATTTTTTGTTCATCCTAGTATATAAACCTCTATTTTGTGTTTTGTTAATTTCCAAGTTTATCGATCAAGAAACCGTATCAAACTTTTGTCTCTAAATCTTCATGGTATCAGGCAGGCTTTTGCAGACGATATGGGAATTGAATTTATTGGTTCGGACCCTGGCCTGCGTGTTACACGTGAAGGAGGGTATTGAAGTAGTATTTGTCCCACATCACCAAGTTGTCAAGATTGATATATGCAAATATGTTGTTTGGGGACCCTCCTCCTTTGAGCTAGCTTTTGAGAGTGAATTCTACCCAAAAGGCCATGCAAACCCGTCCTCTACCTAAAAGGGTAGGGAGGTTGTTTCCGTGAAACATCCGCTTGTGCGGAAGTGCGATCAGCTTTGATAACATGGACTATAAAATCCTATTACCATAGAACAAACATTAATTGTTCTAAGAAGCTATTTCATTACTTATGCCTGCTTCATGGAAAAATAGCATTCATGCACATTAAAGGACAAGATAAATTTCTTGATGATATAATCATTTCCCGTGGAAAATGTTTAGAGTAAAAGAAAGAAGCACAAGGAGTTTCCATTAGCACTTACAACTTCACTATTCCTGATAGATTTCCATATGAAGCAGGAATTGGGCCATCAAAGTGATTGTTATCAAGTTGACTGCAAGATAGGATCAACAGATAGATGAGCATGTAACTATTTCACTGTGGTCTAAATATTTGTATAAGCAAAGAGAGAAGCTTACAGGATCCGCAGGTTTTGAAAACTCCCGAATTCTGATGGAAGATACCCAGATAAGTTGTTGTTGTCCAAAAGCCTAGGAATACGGTATAGCATGAGAAATATGAACGGAAGAGATGAAACAAGTACAAGTACTGAAGTTGCTAAAGCTATGTTTGGCAGACTAGTTGTTGTTTGATAAGTAGTTTTTAACAAAATGATAGCTTATAAGTTAACTTATGACTAACAAAACGGGGCTTTTTCAATAAGCTTAGAAAATTAGCTAGCTTATAGTTGCCAAATATCGCTTAAGTGTGCACAAAAGAGCGAGAGAGAGGTAATACTCACAAGTGCATTAGAGTAGATAAGTTAGAAAGTTCTGAAGGAATCTGACCACTTAACGAGTTATTGTTAAAATGGCTGCAAAAGTCGAAAAAGAATGTCATGTAATTACACAAACAAACGCAGACTCCCTTAAAATCCGGTTCCATGATCCACTCACATATGTTTAATACTATTCAAGTTTGAAAACGATTTAGGAATCGGTCCTGATATCTGGTTCTCATCTAATTGGAATCTATTTAAGTTCGTAAGATATCCAAGCTCAACGGGTAAACTGCCCGTTAATTTGTTGCCATTCAAAAGCCTGTCAAGATTGTAAAAGATCATGATTAGATGATAATCCTTATGGAAACCATGCAAAAAGAAAACAAAAATTTATACAAGTATCATTGATATTACTTACAAGAGTACCAAAGATGAAAGATTTCCAATCTCCTTGGGTATACTGCCACTCAAGTTATCCCACATGAAATCTCTTCAATTAATAAAACACAAAAGGGTGTTAATTAAACGTGCGTGTACATATAATCAAATAGATAGCAATTTCATATTACAACTTACAAAATTCTGAGATGAGAAAATTCACCAAGCTCAGGTGCTAAACTTCCTGAAAGATTCAAGTTTAGTAGTTGGCTGAAAACAAAAAAAGAAATAAGATGGTATAAGCTGTCTTGCAACAAAAAAAAAAACACAAGATGGGGTGAAAAACGAGGCATGAAAACATACATCTCTTGAACATGCCAGTATCGATCAACGCTGGTTTTATGAACGCATATAACTCCAGTCCAGTTTGATGTACACGGATCCCCTCTATTCCAGTTACTAAGATGATTCATTGGATCAAGTAAACTACTTCTGACCGCGAGCAATGCAGAGACTAGACGTAAAAACACATCGGCGGTCAGTTTAGATGCAAAAGAACAGGTATCTTTTTGTTGATAATGTTGCACACACAGATTCCTGTAAGTCATTCAAGATATATAGGCCATGTTGGGTAATCATAAACTAGCTAATTTTTTGAGCTTATTGAAAAATCCCCTTTTGTTAACCATAAACTAGTTTTTTTAAAAGCTACTTCAAGTAGCGTTTCAATAGGGATTTTTTTTTCCATTTTCACTCAAGGGTTCGTGTTAACTTCATGGCCCCATTGAGAACAACAAGCTTATTGATGCTGCAAAAGTTATCTTTGAAGGTAATAGCTCATTTTAATTACATATTTGAGAAGATGTTTCGGTGACATGAAGGTAGAAAAGACATGAAGATGAGACAAATGGAGAGAAACCAAAAGATATAAACAATTGATGCTTCACCTTCAGAAGGATCAGTAACTTTTGCAACTGCAATCATCACCAAGCAATGAATTATCAAAGCAAAAACATATCCACATGATTTGAACTTGAACTTGAACCCCATCATCCTGAAATCATTTTTGAATCAATATAATCCAAATTCAGTTCCCAAAATTGGATAAAGAAACACAGAGGAGGGATTTATTTCAATCAGAGAAGTTAAAAAGAAAATCATGTAGTTGGATACAATACTTGAATCTTCCACATGATTTGAAGTTGAATCCCAGCATCTTGAAATTATATCTGAATCAAATGCTTTCCAAAGTCAACTACTTGGATGTTTGTTACTTGAGATAATTGGATAAAGAAACACAAATGGATGACAATTTATGAAGAAATCCCCAAAAGAAAAAAAAAAACTACAGATGGATGTAATACTTGAATCTTCCAACTTCCCAGATAAAATTTCTGTATAAATTTCTTTTTTTGTTGAGTTCATGAAGCTCATAAAGTCAAAGATAATTAAACACAAGCCATCACGTTTAACTCAAAGATAATAAATATTATTAATCTTTTAAAAAGAAGGGGATCAGAAACCCAATAATTAAATTATGATAACCCAATCTTTGAATAACCTTCAGTAGTCAAACATCCAAGAAAGGAGATCCCCAAATATGTCAGAGTGTTCACACCAGCTAGCTACAAATAGATAGAAAGCAACTATGGATAGTACTTTAATAATAGTATAAAAGGAATGGATGAAATTAGTACCTGAATACATCACTCTCAGATGAGGGAAGGTAGAATAATCAACATTCATTGCAATAAGATTGGGTTGGTTGGTGGGTAGGTGTTGATAGTCCACCACCAATACACCCACAAAAAACACGATTGTGTGCGCATTTCTGTGAATTTTGATGATGCACCCAAAGGTGTTTTACTGTTTTTATTTACTATTTGTTTTATTGTATTTGGGTAGTATTGATGGATGATGAAATTGGTGGTGATATAACAAGGGAATTTGGGTATTATTGATGTTATTGTTGACTTTTATGAGGTTTGGGTATATTTGGCTCTCTACAAAGATGGATACAAGATTTCTTTTTTGTTATGCCATCGATTATGGTGACTACATGGACCCGCCCTTGTATTTATCTCCATTTATATTTTATATATATAGAAAATGGAGTATTGATAACCGTCAAAACTTTAAAAATGATAATAAATAAAACAAAAAACTCTGATAAAATTAAAGATGAAACGGTGATAATTTATTAATCAATAGTAAATTGAATCGAAAGGTAAACAACTGATCTTTTAAGTTAATAAACAATCCAAATGTAGACCAACTAGGGGAATATAAAATATTGATTTAATCTGTGTGGTTTACATTTTACCTCCAACTATAAGCAACGTTTCTAGACTTTTTTTTTTTGTACGGCAACTTGGGCTAGCCCACAGACATACGCATCCGCGGTATCCGGGCATCCAATTGGGCAGCACCGACTAATCGCGGCGACCCGACCCAGCCAAATCGACTGGACCCGCCCAGGTACGACTAAGCCCGGTCAAGACCGAACCCGCATACCCATAGACTGGTATGCCCGTAAACCTGGACCCAAACCGACCCGAAGGCCGACCCAAGGTCTGGGTATCGCCGAAGTGCATCCCCCAGGATTCGAACCCTGGTAGATAGGCATACCATGCACTATCCCCCCAGGGCCTTACCACTAGGCTAACACCTTTTTGATATTTTGCTTTGAAAGTTTCTAGACTTACTAAGGACAATAATGGTTACTATGATTTGCATTTTGCTTTGAAAGTGATCCTTGCACTAATGCCGTTAAAAGTTTTCTGTTAAATTAAGTGCATCTTAGTCTTTTTATGTATTTCCTTTTTATTACAAAATTAATAAATAGAGTTAATTACGGATTTGGTCCCTATGGTTTGGTGGTTATTACGGATTTGGTCCTTAAACTTCATTTATTACAGATACAGACTCGACGTATGGCATTTTGTAACATAATGGTCCCTCTTGCAAATGGTCGTCTATCAAGTGCCGTTAGAGCCGCCCACGTGCTTTGCATGCGGGGGTATTTTAGTCCGACTAATTTTCCCCAAGTTCCCTCTCTTTTATACCGACTTGGTTAGAAAAACCCTTATTTCACAAAAAACCCTCTAGTATACCCTGTTTTTCAAGCTCATCGTTCTCTATTCTTCCACATCGCGTCATCTGAAATGGGTCCATCACTTTGGATTTTCCTTTGTATTTGAGTTTAGAACTCTTAGAAACGTCCTCAGGTAGAAGAACAGAAGAGGAAGAAGAACACTGAGATGAAGAAGTGTCAGGGATAGATGAAACGAACATTCCAAATATTAGCATGGAACGATCTCTGTTAGGGTTATCCTTTTTCGGATTCATAACCAAGACAACTCTTATCCTGAGTAGGTATTTGAGCACCTATTATCTTAGTGATCTTAGCTGAGGATTTACACCATCCTTCAACTGTAGCCTTTTCGGCTTCCAGCTCAACGATAATTTATTCACGTTCAATGCTGATAATTTCATGAGTAAATTACGATTTTTGTCCCTGTGGTTTGGCATTTATAACGATTTTCGTCCTTAATCTTTAAAAAATGTTTTTTTTCGTCCCTATGGTTCCTATTTTGCTTTTATTTTTGTCCCTCCATCCAACTCTGTTAAATATAGGTATTAAAAATATTTGAGAAATTACATATTTTGTCCTTGTGGTATATGGAGTTTAAAATATTAATCCTTAAATTTCATTTATCACTTTTTTCTTTCTTTATTTTAACACTATATATATAGTATGTTTTTAATTTAAATATTAAACAAATTGGATTAATTAATAAAAATAAAGTTTAAACGAAAATATGGAATAGTGGGAGTAAAATGCATTTAATAAAAAAAAAACAATAGGTTGGTATAAGATAAAACTATTTTTTCTTGAATCCTATTAAACTTATTCATAATTTAAAATAGATAAAAAGATTAACTAAATCAATAAAAAAAACTATTAATTTTAGGAGATTTTAACCTAAAACTTTGAAAAAAAAAGATATCATTACTTACAGGGGCGGAGCTCAAAGGTGGCTACCAGGGGCTAGGTGTAACACCCTGAAATCTAGGAACTTAGTTGGCTTTCAGTTCGCGTTGAGGTTTTCTGTACCTTTAGGATTTTATATTAAGTATTTAAATTTTTACTTGGTTATGCACCATTGGTCGAAAGTTCCAAATTCGAGCCCTGTAGGAAGCTCACGATAGTGCCCGTGATAGTGACAGGGTGTCACTATCGCGAAGGCTCAATCGCCGGGTGGTCAGAGACCTATGTTACAACTCGCGCGATAGTGCCTTGGTCACTATCGCGGAGTCACAACCGTGCCATTCATACCGCGGGTGGGGAAACCCGGGAGATTATGCCTCGCGACAATGACATTGTCACTATCGTCGTGTCACTATCGCCGAGAGTGTCTAGGTTATAAATCCTAAAGTCGCGATTTTAGAGCTTTTATCTGATTATTTGAAGAGGCTGGAGCGATTTTTCTCTAGAGGAGCTGGTAAGTTCGATTCCACCCCTTCCTTGATATTAATGCCTCTCACCTACTTCAATCCTTTGATCATTTATGTGTTCTAGGTAGTTGGGAACCATTATTGAGATAGTTAAGCTACTCCAAGTTCCAAACCCTACCTTCTTCTTACTTGGCTTTGATTCCTAGGGTTTTTAAGCTACAATCCTACAAGGTGAGTTCATATGTTAGCCCCAATTCCAAATTGTAAAAGTATTGAAAATATCTAAGTCCTATTTCAGAGGACTTCCAGAGACAGACTTCAGAGGGCGAATCTGCCTCTGAAGTACATTCCAGAGTTAGTGTATTTCAGCAGAATACATCAGAGATGGCTTCATCAGAGGCACCTACATCAGAGCTCTGAAGAGCCCCTCTCTGAAGATAGCGCTGATCCTTTCAACAAGTATCAGAAGAACAGATGACACATCATTAGTGATAAGATTTACTTTTTAGAGTAGGTCACTGTTCAATCATGTCTTGAGCTTACCTTTTAGGTAAGACACTGTTCAAGCATGCTTCTATATGTCAGATCGTACACTGTACACTTTATGGTCCTATAAATAGGACCATCACTCCATTGACAAAAGTGTGCTTTTTGATATATCTTGTATCTGATAAATCTTTTAATATATTGAAAGTATTTTGAAAGAAGATCTTGTACGTTCTACGTATCTGTTTATGAACTGTGATATTTGAATCTGCTTTGATATTAAACTTTATTGCTTCCGCTGTTCTTATTATTACTATTATTGTTTATATCATTGTTATAAAATTAAATCTGGGATCCAACAATTGGTATCATAGCCTACTTTGTTTTCTAAACAAAGAAAGATCATATCTATATACTCGAATAGATTTATATCTTACTGATTCAAACTTTCAATATCTTTGCATGTTCATATAAACCTTGGTTTATTAAAAAGAACTTCATATGCTCAAGACTTGAAAGTAAATCATAGTTTCTCTCATTGGTAAAAGATCTTCATAGAAAAACATCAGTTCTTCAAATCTTCATCTTTTCTTCACAAATGGCAAACTCAAGTATAAGTGTCATTTATACAGCTGGATCATTAACCAAACCTCTTACATTCCTAAGGGTGCGTTTGGTTTGCAGACTGGATGGGACGGGACAGGACAAAAACTCACTGTCCCATGTTTGGCGTGGCATGGGACAGAACAAAAATTCACTGTCCCACGTTTGACGCGACATGGGACAGGGAGAAAGACTGGACAAGGTGGGACAAGATGGGACAAAAAATGGTATTTTCTTGTTCCACCAAAATAGGTGGAACAACATGGGACAAAAGTGAGACAGAGACTAAAAATCATTGATCTACCGCCATTTGATGTATAATCCTAATATGGTATTAGTCATAAGGGTCACCACTACCCATCGCCGCCATTACCACCATCGTCGGCCACCAGTAGCCACCGTCAACCACCGTTGGCCACCTCTACCTATGTCTCCACCACAACAACCACCTCCACAACCATCGACCATCGCCACCACTACTACCATCGTCGACCACCTCCACTACTACAACAACTTCCTCCATCACATCCACAACCACCGCCTATTTCCACCTCCACCGATCACCACCACCCATTGTCGCCACCACAGATGCTCACCGACAACCACCGTCGGTGACCTCCGCCTCTTCCTCCACTACAATAACCTCTATTACCACTGTACACCACCATCACCACTACCATCGTCGGTCACCTATACCTCCACCACATCAACCATAACAACCTCCTGCCTGCACCACCTCGATTCATTTTTTCTTTATATGAATCGGATTTTTTTGAACTACCATCAATTATTTCAGATTCTTCATTCAAATTTCCTACAATTGTTTTTGTATGTATTTATATGTATGAAAATCGTTTAAAAAATATAAATGTTTTTAATTAAATTATTTAAAGATATACTTTATGTGTTATTTATAACTATTATATGACATATAAAATCATCAAACAACTTTTAGGTAAATTTTTCCAGTCCTGTCCTATCCAGTCCTAGCCGTACCAAACACAAGACAGACATTTGTCTTGTCCTGTCCAGTCCCGTCCAGTCCTGTCCTAGCCTCTTGTTCTATCCTGTCCAGTCCTGTCCAATCATGTCTGCGTACCAAACGCTACCTAAGGGATGAATATCCCTAATGGAAGATAAGGATGGTAAACTTCTTGGAAGGTATGGACATGGATCTTTTAAGATCAGTGAACGATGGACCTCACCAACCAATGGTGTTGGTACCTAGAGTTCCAGCAACAACAGATACTGCTGAAATACCTGCATACTATGAAAAGAAAACTTCAAACTTCATTGAAGAAGAAACTAGAATGATGGAAAATGACTCAAAAGCTATTAGATTACTTATAATGGCCATTCCCAATGATATCTTTCAAGAACTTGATTCTTGTGTAACTGCAAAAGAGATATGGGATCAGTTGTTACACCAACTTGAAGGTGGCCTACAAACTCAGAAAAACAGAAGAAATCTTTGCATTAATGAGTATCATGATTTTCATGCACTACCTGAAGAAACCTTGCACCAAACATACTCAAGATTCAACATTCTCATCAATAAATGCAGAAAATTTGGAGTTATGAGGACAAAAGAAGAAAACAATGTTCTTTTCCTTAAATGTTTAAATGAAGAATGGTCACAACTGTCAATGTCAATACAAGCCTGTTAAAGCACATATTTATTAGATTCAAGATCACAATTATCTGAAGATGGAAATCTGAAGTCAAAGCGGATAAAGTCGTCTTAATAAATAGTCTAGGGTCCTTTTGTAATAAATAGTCAAAGTCTCTTTAAGTATTTTTATTTATTAGTCTTTATTGTTTTATTTAAGTTAGTTTTGTATTTTGGGCCCAAGCCTTGCAAAGACCATTAGGATTATTTATCCTATGTATAAATAGTTTTAGGTTAGTGGTTAATTAGGTTAAGGATCTTAATTGCAAAATTAATTATTGAGAGGTTAGTGTGGTGGTGGTGGTGCGCCGTGAACATCAAGAGGAAGAGAGAAAGAGTTTAATCAGAAACCTTGTAATCCTTTGAATCGATTGAATAATCATATCAGGTTTGCATTAATCATTTATGTTTATTCGTATTACTTGATTGAATCGCTTGTTATTGGTACACACAATTGGTATCAAAGCTCAGTACAGATTGAATTGAAATTTTTGTTTTTCGCTTCTGTTATCTGTCAAAGATTCAAAATTTTATTATTGTGTGATTGCTATTTAAGTAATTTTTGATTGATTTGTGATCGGTTTGCTTTTTATGTTGATTGGGTACTATTTGATTTGAGTATTTCATCATTTTAATTTGATTATTTGATGATTTTTGCTGGTCTGGATGCGTTCACGAGCCGACACTGGTTAATCAACCAAGTCTCACTTAGAGTAATTTTTGTTGAAATTAATTGGTAGCAATCAGTTCTAATCGTTTAATCGATCGTTTTTGCAAAGTTTGGTTGTTCAATTTTGAGTATTGATTAGTTTCTGGGTTGATTTCTGTATTTTTGGGTCGATAAGTATCAAGAACATATCGGTCTAAGCCTATATCGGTCGAACAATATCGATCGAACTTTATCGGTCTTTCACTATCGGTCGACCACACCTTATCGGTCGACCGGTACATACATAGTCCACCCCGGTCTAAGAGCATATCGGTCTTTGTGTTTTATCGGTCGACCGCATTCTATCGGTCTTTCTTACCGGTCGAAGACCATTACCGGTCAAAGACCTCTCTCGGTCTAAGTGTATATCGGTCTATTTGAATACCGGTCTAAGGAAGTTTACCGGTCGAAGACCTCTATCGGTCTAAGCTAATACCGGTTCATACATTTTATCGGTCGAATATCTCTTATATCGGTCGAGCAAAGTACCGGTCTTGTCATCTTACCGGTCGTTGCAATTCCCCGGTCGAATAAGTATACCGGTCGAGCACTCCACTGTTTGTGCCAATCACTGTTCCTATCTTATAATTTTTTTTTCCTGAGAATTTTTCAAAACTGTAATACGGGACCCCCGTGCTAAGTCTGCGAAGGGGGACAAAGTTCTATTCGTGATCAGATTTTTCTGAATTTCATTCTAAGATTTTCAGTATTATGTGATCTTTATCTTGACTTCTAACGATCTCATCCAGTTGATTTATTCATATCAGATAAGTTTGATTTCTAATCATATAAGTAAAGATGTCTCGGGAAGCTCTTGCTATTGGAACAGATGTGAAGCCTCTAGTACTCTTCAAGGGGGAGTACGAGCAGTGGAAGGACAGATTCTTGGACTTCATCGATCGACATGATTTGGGAGATTATATCAGAAAATCTCTGAAAGAAGGAATCATGACACCTCCAACCAAGGTTCTCACTGTAGCCGGAGAAAATGGCGAAGAAGAAGAGACTGAGTATAAGTTATCGATTGGTGAATATACGGAAGATCAGCTGAAGAGACACAAGGGTGACAAGTTGGCAAGATCATTTATTCTCCAAGGCATACCGATCGAAATATATGTCAAAATTGATAGCTACAATGCTACCGACAAGCAAATGTGGGATCAATTGGAGAAGATGATGATTGGATCAAAAGTCGGCAATCAGCTTAAAGTTTCCAACTGCTTGAAAAATTAGGAAGAATTCAAAGCCAAAGTTGGAGAATCACTCGAAGCCACTTATGACAGATTTGTCACGTTGCTGAATTAGCTCAGCAAGAACAAGATCATCAAATCTCAAGTTGAGCTAAATGTGAAATTTCTCAGCAACCTTCAGCCAGAGTGGAAGAAATTCACTAGACAGATGAGGCAGTTGAAAGATCTGAACGACATTCCACTTCATGAAGTTTATGAAATCCTCAAACAGAATGAGGAAGAGGTGGATGAAATCAAGGCTGAGATGAAAAAGGCTGACAAAGCAGTTGCTGATCCAGTTGCTCTTGTAGTAAAGAAGAAGTCTAAGAAGAAGAAGGTGATAGAATCTGAATCAGATGAGGCTGATAGCGAGGCAAAGTCTGACTCTGACGATTGTGACAACTGAAGGAAGCCATGCTAATGTTAACCAAGGCTTTCCAAAAGAAGTTCTATAAAAAGCCAAACTCCAACAGTCAGAGGTACTCGTCTGGTCTGAATAACTACAAGCATAAGGAGAAGGTTGAAGAAAAGAGACCAGAAGACAAGAAGAAGGATGGAGCTGATGAGTTCAAGAAGGATGATCCGATGAAGTGCTACAACTGTGGCAGATTCGGTCATTTTGCCAAGGACTGCCGAAAACCTAAAGTCTGAAACTCCGAATATTACAAGAATAAGATGCTTCTAGCCAAGCAACAAGAGGCTGGAAAAGCATTAATGGCGGAGGATGAATATTGGCTCGACCATTCAGATCAAGAGCCTGAAGAAGGAGAGAAGGATGAGACAGCACATCTGTGCTTGATGGGGAAAAACCAGTCAGAAGCTGAAGCTGATTTTGATGATGGAGACAATGATGAGGTATGTAACTTAACTGAATCTGATTTTCCGAACCAAATGCATGCCATGATGTCTAACTCCAAGAATTAGAGTCTAAACTGAAGCGTGAGAAAGGTGTCATTAATGAGAAAAATCAATCTATACATAAACTTAGTAATGATATTGCTAAGAAAAATGTATTAATTGAAACTTTGCATAAAAATATAGACACCTGCGCTAAAGAAAAGACTATAATTCATAAAGAGTTGTCTGAAACTGTTTCTAAGTATAGAGAATGTGAGTTTAAGTCTATAGAGATTTCTAAAAGGTATTTTTCTACTTCAAAAGAAAAGAATTCTTTAATAGACAAGGTGAATGCTTTGGAAGAGAAATTACATTCTTTAGGTCAAACTGAACACACTATTCATTTGAACAAACCTAAAGAGAAACCTGATACTTGGGGACTTGGTTACAAGAACCCACATCATCTCAAAAAGGGTATATCTGAAGTGCCTGCACTTCATGACTTTGGGTTTATGTTGTTGGCTCCTCAACATCAGGAACTCAAACCCTTTTGGACTAGTCTGTCTGAAAAAGATAAAGCCAAGGTGTTAAAGCACATATTTATTGGATTCAAGATCATAATTATCTGAAGATGGAAATCTGAAGTCAAAGCTGATAAAGTCGTCTCAACAAATAGTCTAGGGTCCTTTTGTAATAAATAGTCAAAAGTGTGTTTTTCGTATTTTATTTATTTGGTTTATTATTAAGTTAATAGGTTGTTTTAGTTGTTGGGCCCAAGCAAAGCAAGCCCATTAGGCTTAGTTAAGCCTAAGTATAAATTAGTTTTGTTTAATGGTAATTAGGTTAGGAGAGGAATTAATTAGAGATTATCATTACTGAGAGGAGGCTTGGTTGCGGCGCCGTACACAGAGAGACATAGAAGAGAGATATATCGATTTCATCAGAACAATTGTAATCGTTTGCTTAATCAAATATCAGGTTTGCATTATCGTTATTGTTTATTGATTTACTTGATTGAATGATTGCATATTGGGACACACAATTGGTATCAGAGCAAGTTACAGATTGAATTGAATATTTTTGTTCGGTTCTGTTTTCTGTATAAGATTCATAATTTTATTGTGTGATTGTTCATTCAAGTTGCTATTGGTTTGATTGTGTTTGTTTTGCCTATTATTGTGATTGGGTATTGGTTGATTTGAATATTGCATCGTTTTTGGTTATTAAAGTGATGATTTTTGTTTTCTGGGTTCGGTTTTGAGTCGACACTGTGTCATCAATCGAATCCTTCTTAGATTGGTTGTTATTGAAATTAACTAATTGCAATCTGTTCTAGTTGGTTATTTGATTGTTTTGGCAAAGTTTGGTTGTTCAATTTTGAGTTTTGATTTGTTTTCTGGGCTGATTTTAGTTTCTGGGTCGATACTGCATCAAGAACATATCGGTCTTTGCTCTTCCGGTCGAATTCTTTTTTATCGGTCTATTGCATTCGACCGGTACTCTCACAGTCCACCCGGTCGAAGAGTATATCGGTCGAACATATCGGTCTTGTCTAGTGTCGGGCGAGTAACACCGGTCTAAGCACTATCGGTCAAATCACTCGACCGGACTTTACAAGTCCCCGGTCGAACACTATCGGTCAAATCACTCGACCGGACTTTACAAGTCCCCGGTCGAACACTATTTCGGTCAAATCACTATTAGCGGGACCCCCGTGCTAAGTCTGCGAAGGGGGACAAAGTTCTGTTCGTGATCAGATTTTTCTGAATTTCTTTCTAAGACTTTCAGTATTGTGTGATTTTATCTTGATTTCTAACGATCTCATCCAGTTGATTTTATCAATATCAGATAAGTTTGATACTAATCGTATAAGTAAAGATGTCTCGGGAAGCTCTTGCTATTGGAACAGATGTGAAGCCACCAGTACTTTTCAAGGGGGAATATGAGCAATGGAAGGATAGATTTTTGGACTTCATTGATCGACATGATTTGGGAGATGAAATCAGAAAATCTCTGAAAGAAGGGATCATGACACCTCCGACCAAGGTTCTCACTGTAGCTGGAGAAAATGGTCAAGAAGAAGAGACAATGTATAAATTACCGATTGGTGAATATACGGAAGATCAGCTGAAGAGACACAAGGGTGACAAGCTGGCAAGATCATTTATTCTCCAAGGCATACCGAATGAAATATATGTCAAGATTGACAGCTACAACGCTACCGGTAAGCAAATGTGGGATCAATTGGAGAAGATGATGATCGGATCTAAAGTCGGCAACCAGCTCAAAGTATCTACCTGCTTGAATAATTATGAAGAGTTCAACGCCAAAGTTGGAGAGTCACTCGAAGCCACTTATGACTGATTTGTCATATTACTGAACGAGCTCAGGAAGAACAAGATCAGCAAATCTCAGGTGGAGCTGAATGTGAAATTTCTCAGCAATCTTCAGCCTGAGTGGAAGAGGTTCACCCCACAGATGAAGCAGTTGAAAGATCTGAACGACATCCCTCTTCATAAAGTTTATGAAATCCTTAAACAGAACGAGGAAGAGGTAGAAGAGATCAAGGCTGAGATGAGAAAGGCTGACAAAGCAGTTGCTGATCCAGTTGCTCTTGTGGTGAAGAAGTCTAAGAAGAAGAAGGTGATAGCATCTGATTCTGAAGAAGCTAATTGCGAGGAAAAGTTTGAATCTGACGATTGTGAACAACTGATGGAAACCATGCTAATGTTAACCAAGGCTTTCCAAAAGAAGTTCTATAAAAAGCCAAACTCCAATAGTCAGAGATACTCGTCTGGTCCAAACAACTACACGCATAAAAAGAAAGTTGAAGAAAGGAGATCAGAAGACAAGAAGAAGGATGGAGCTGAAGAGACCAAGAAAAAAGAACCGATTAAGTGCTACAATTGTGGGAGACTCGGTCATTTTGCCAAGCACTGCCGTAAAAATTTAGAAGTTGCGTTAAAGACCCGGAACAATTCCGCATCTGACCGTCACTGTCCAGAAATGCCAAATAAGTGAATAAAAGTCCAAAATTCTTAAATTATAAAAATCGGAATATTAATTTCTCTTGCACTGCAAAATTTTCAAATTTGTCAATTATTTAGCAAAAATTGAGAATCGGGTATTTCGGTTCTCAAATATATCTGACATGGTATAGTTTAAAGCTAGTAATTCAATTAATGGTATTAAATTAAATTTTTATTTCTTTTAAAGAGTCACTAGGACACTTGTCCTAAACCTACTCATTTTAATCATTATCTTTATTTGAAAACCAAATTAAAAACTACCCACACTTCTCATTTTTCAAGATTAACTCCTCACCTCCTTTCCCTCTCCTCTCTCTCTCTTTCGGCCGAAACTTCACCACCACCACCACCATTTCCGTTTTTCTTTCTTCATTTTCTCCTTCCATTGCTAAGATTCAAGAATCCAACCAAGAATCTATCACCATTTTGAAGTTGGAATCCAAATCTTCATCTCTTTTGTTAAAGGTAATCATTTAACCCTTCCATTTTCCTTCAAGTTTATAATCAAAAGTGGTATGTTTTCATATCTTTTATGTAAATGTTGTATAATCCAAGTTGTGGAAGTGAAATGGGATGCATTAGTATCTATACATTTGCTAATGAACCATTTAATGATCTTCCAATGAAACTAGGGTTTCCATGTGTGTTACTTTGAGATTTTGTCAAAGAGATGATGTTTTTATGAAATGTGGTTTTTGGTCCACAAAATTTTATTAAGGTTGGATTGAAATTTATGCATTTATATCAATTTTGTGTATAAATAAACTCTTAGGATGAGATTGTTCAAACTCATATGATTAAGAGTTCTATATAATGTTAAATCACTAATCTAGTGTTTATGTTGTCTTGCATGTGGGTGAAAACTTGTTAATAAGATGGTTTACCTTTGATATTTATATAATATGAGTTTTTGTCTCTTGATACAATGAGTGTTGGTATAAAAGTGTTCTTATGAAGGAATTTTCTAAGTTCTACATGATTAAGAACATTGTATCAATATTAATGTCTTATCTTCTTTATTTTGTGTTCATGCATGCATTTGGATGAGCATTTAGATTGCCATGAATCCATGATGCATGTGTTAGTTTATCATGTGTGGAAAGGTGAAGACATGGTTTTTAACCAAAAACCATGTCTAATGATCATTATTTGTGAGTTAAATTAGCATTCACATCATTCTAGAATCTGTCCAGAAAATGGACCTCACTTCTAGCTTACACAAGTCACAAACCACATGTGCAAATTTGGGGTTTTTGCTTCTAAACTTCAGTTTAGAGTGTTAGCTTTCTAAAAAGTCCAAAAACATAGAATTTGGAGATGATTTGAGCACTTAAATGGATTTTATAAGAAAATGGTGCAATCTGTCCAGTGAAGACAGATTCATACACCTATTTTGTAGAGGCCATAACTCCCTCACTACTCATCCAAATTAAGTGAATCTTTTTCCAAATGTTAGGATTTTGAGTTAGGTTTGCATCCAGATATGGATCACTAGCTAATTCCAAGAATTGATACCCCAAAAGCCTGTTAGAAGTGAGGTATGTCACTGATCCGAAAATCAGTGACACTTTATGTTATAAAAATGATTTGATGTATCAAAAGTTATTCAAAAATTATGAAAAAGTGCAGATTTGATCTAAACATATCATAGTTCCATCCCAAAATTTGTGATTAAATAATTCTCTTGAGAAGTTAAGTTTCCGTGTTGAAATTACCGGATAACTTTCTGGACAGCATGTGCTGAATCCAGAAAAGTAGTTGTATCAAGATTAAGTAATGTCTTATCATATTTTGGAACTTGTTTAGACAAAATAATTATGGACTAAGAAACTTATTTGATGGCATTTCATGGGACAATTGGACATATTGGTTGGACATCGGAATAGGGTATTAATGTGTTTCTTATGGCAACTCTTATATAGGGAAAGTTAAGGCGTGACAAAACTCATTAAGTTTAAAGTAAAGCTTCACTCGTTGCTTACATCAAGGTGAGTATTCACAGCCCCACTTTTATCGTTTTAACTGATTTTGGGGTGGAAAGCATGTTTAAATTGCGTATTTAAAGATTCATGAGAATTGTTTGAAAGTATTGCGAATTGGCAATTTATAAGGCTTTGTTAAAAGCGTTTGGAAAATTAAGCTACATGATGAGTATGCAATTGATGTGTTGAGTTTTTAATGTTAAGACCCCGTGACACTACTATTAACTCGAAGAAAATCGGGCCTATAGTATTAGTGGGTAGCGCTATTTGGTGTGACAAGCCCACTTTAATGCTGACGAGCAGGGGTGCACTATACTAGAGAAGATGGCTAAACATGTGGCATGAACCACCGCTGAGTTAGTCCATCGGGGGCGTTGTAATTGGTCAGGGACGGCTTAGTAGTGGCTCAACGTAAAATTCGTCTTTGCGGGGTGTGACAGATTACCCCGCTAAAGCGGAAACACGAGACGTAACAGCTCCGATGCCACAGCACAAGATTATAAACATACCAACATTTATCTAACAACCAAAATACATTACATTTTAGAGAACATAATATCGTTATCGTTTACAAATTCCAAATCTTTTAAACATAAGATACGCTTAACGTGAAAATAGTCTTGTGCTTGAAAATACTAGTACGCTGATAAGGCATCATGGGATTACCTTCTAGATTCCTGAAAAGCATGAATAAAAACCAAGGTCAACTACAAAGAGTTGGTGAGTTCACAGGTTTTGAATATGCACAAATCATTTTTATATGCAAATTAACGTTCGTAGAGCGTACGTAAAAACCAACTTCAATTCTTTGATTCATGAGTACCACAACTTAAATTTCTTTATGATGAGTGTAAGCAAAGACGAATTTTACGTTGAGCGTATCTTATGTTTAAAAGATTTGGAATTTGTAAACGATAACGATATTATGTTCTCTAAAATGTAATGTATTTTGGTTGTTAGATAAATGTTGGTATGTTTATAATATTGTGCTGTGGCATCGGAGCTGTTACGCCTCGTGTTTCCGCTTTAGCGGGGTGTGACAGATTTGGTATCAGAGCTTAGTTTATATGACAAGAGGTATGCAATGATAAAAATTACGTTGAGCCACTACTAATCCGTCCCTGACCAATTTCAACGCCCCCGATGAACTAACTCAGCGGTGGTTCAAGCCACATGTTTAGTCATCTTCTCTAGTATAGTGCACCCCTGCTCGTCAGCATAAGGTGGGCTTGTCACACCAAATAGCGCTATCCACTAATACTATAGGCCCGATTTTCTTCGACTTAATAGTAGTGTCACGGGGCCTTAACATTAAAAACTCAACACATCAATTGCATACTCATCATGTAGCTTAATTTTCCAAACGCTTTTAACAAAGCCTTATAAATTGCCAATTCGCAATACTTTCAAACAATTCTCATGAATCTTTAAATACGCAATTTAAACATGCTTTCCACCCCAAAATCAATTAAAACGATAAAAGTGGGGCTGTGAATACTCACCTTGATGTAAGCAACGAGTGAAGCTTTACTTTAAACTTAATGAGTTTTGTCACGCCTTAACTTTCCCTATATAAGAGTTGCCATAAGAAACACATTAATACCCTATTCCGATGTCCAACCAATATGTCCAATTGTCCCATGAAATGCCATCAAATAAGTTTCTTAGTCCATAATTATTTTGTCTAAACAAGTTCAATCTGTCACACCCCGCTAAAGCGGAAACACGAGGCGTAACAGCTCCGATGCCACAGCACAAGATTATAAACATACCAACATTTATCTAACAACCAAAATACATTACATTTTAGAGAACATAATATCGTTATCGTTTACAAATTCCAAATCTTTTAAACATAAGATACGCTCAACGTAAAATTCGTCTTTGCTTACACTCATCATAAAGAAATTTAAGTTGTGGTACTCATGAATCAAAGAATTGAAGTTGGTTTTTACGTACGCTCTACGAACGTTAATTTGCATATAAAAATGATTTGTGCATATTCAAAACCTGTGAACTCACCAACTCTTTGTAGTTGACCTTGGTTTTTATTCATGCTTTTCAGGAATCTAGAAGGTAATCCCATGATGCCTTATCAGCGTACTAGTATTTTCAAGCACAAGACTATTTTCACGTAAAGTCTGAAACTCAGACTATTACAAGAATAAAATGCTTCTAGCCAAGCAACAAGAGGCTGGAAAAGCATTAATGGCCAAGGATGAATACTGGCTCGACCATTCGGACGACGAATCTGAAGGAGAGAAGGACGAGACAGCACATATGTGCTTGATAGGAAAGAACCAGTCAGAAGTTGAAGCTGATTCTGATGATGGAGATAATGATGAGGTATGTAACTTAACTGAATTTGATTTACTGAACCAAATGAATGCCATGATATCTAAACTCCAAGAGTTAGAGTCGAAACTGAAGCGTGAGAAAGGTGTCATAAATGAGAAAAATCAATCTATACATAAACTTAGTAATGATATTGCTGAGAAAAATGTATTAATTGAAACTTTGCACAAAAATATAGACACCAGCGCTAAAGAAAAGACTATAATTCATAAAGAGTTATCTGAAACTGATTCAAAGTTTAAAGAATGTGAGTTTAAATCTAGAGAGATTGCTAAAAGGTACTTTTCTATTTCAAAAGAGAATAAATCTTTAATAGAAAAGGTGAATGCTTTGGAAGAAAAATTACACTCTTTGGGTCAAACTGAACATACTATTCATTTGAACAAACCTAAAGAGAAACCTGATACTTGGGGACTTGGTTACAAGAACCCACATCATCTCAAAAAGGGTATATCTGAAGTGCCTGCACTTTATGACTTTGGGTTTATGTTGTTGGCTCCTCAACATCAAGAACTCAAATCCTTTTGGACTAGTCTGTCGAAAAAAGATAAAGCCAAGGAATATGATAAAAGAAAGAACACAACTAAAGTTCAACTTCCATTTCGCTATGAGAAGTTGAATAACAGTTATCGTTCTAATAAATCAAAATTTCTTTCAAATGATTATTTTGAAAGTTATTCTGTTAAAGAGTTGGAGGCTAAACCCATTGAAGGTAAGCTTTACGTCCCTCCCCTCGTTTTGGAAAGTAAAATTTCTGAACTTGAGAATACTCTTACAGATGAAAGAATTTTGATGGACTTAGAACAAACTGTATTTTCAACAGTGTTCAAAAATTCTAATTTTCCTAAACTCTCCAAAGCTTTAAATTCGGATGACAGATCTGGTTCACTTGATAATGAGCTTAATTTCTTAAACTCTGAAGGTGTTTTAAATAAGTGTGTTTCTCAGTTTGATTTTTCTTCTAAACTTCCTGATCATTCATCTTGTGTTGTTAATTCCTTTGGATTACCCAGTGTTTTTGACAAAGGTGAAACATCAACGAAAGTTGATAAATCAGTTTCTGTGAAATCAAAGAAAGCAAAAGGTAAGAAACAAAAATATCAGTTTTCCCAGAAACCGATCCCCACTGGTAAGCCAAAGAAGAAACATTCTCTTAATTCTCATCATTGTAACTCTAAAGTTTCACATGTTTCAGATTTGAGAAAGCAAAGGGTTGGAGTTAAGACTGCATGGATACCGAAACATAATATAGACGAGAAAGCTAAATCTAGTTCTAGTTTTATTTTGAATAAAAAGACTTCTAGTACAGATGATGTGATTGTGAATGTTGCTACTTTTAAATCTAATCTTGTTGATTCTCGCAAGAAGTACTCTATAAAGCAATTATTCCAGTTAGCACCATCAAATAAAAAGTTTTTAAATTATGGTGAATGTGATTATGCTTCTCGTAAATATTCTTATGTTTGGTATGGTTCATATAATGTTTCATCTTATCATTATCATTCGTCTTATCATGATTCTGGTTTTCAAAGAAAAAGCGGACCCAAATTTAAATGGGTGCCAAAATCAACTACTAACAGTGGAGGTCCCATTTTTAAATGGGCTCCTAAACCTCTTCTTTCTTGATTTGTGTTGTGCAGACCCGTCATATGTGGTACTTAGATAGCGGGTGTTCCAAGCATATGACCGGGCAGAAGAGTATGTTGTCTAATTTTACGGACAAATACTGTGGCACCGTTCATTTTGGGAATGATCAGTTCTCACCAATTTTGGGATATGGTGATGTTGTACATGAAAATATTACGATCAAGAAGGTGTGTTACGTTGAAGGCTTAGGGCACAACCTGTTCAGCATTGGCCAGTTCTGTGACAATGACTTAGAGGTTAATTTCAAGGCCAAGACATGTTCGGTACGCACTGAAGACGGGAAAGAACTCTTGGTCGGCACTCGCAAGTCAAACCTCTACACCATCAACTTGTCAAAGGTCCAGGCTGACAATCAGGTCTGTCTACTATCAAAGGCCTCGATGCAACAAAGCTGGTTATGGCATCGACGACTTTCTCACCTCAACTTTCGGTACATCAACAAGCTGGTCAGTGGCAAGCTAGTGAAAGGACTTCCAGAGCTGAAATATGAAATAGAACATCTATGTGCAGCATGTGAAAAGGGCAAGATGAAGAGAGCCCCACACAAACCAAAGCCTGAACCGAGTACCAACTCTCCATTAGAGTTGTTGCATATGGACTTGTGCGGTCCTATGCGAACGCAAAGCTTAGGAGGAAAGAAGTATGTGCTAGTTATCGTGGACGACTATACGCGATACACTTGGGTTAAGTTTTTACGGTCTAAAGATGAGACTCCCGATGTTCTCATTACGTTTCTGAAGACGACCCAAGTCAATCTGCAAAAAACAAGTCAAGATTCTCAGGACTGACAACGGCACAGAGTTCAAAAACAAGATTGTTGAAGAATATCTCGAATCGACCGGGATATCACATCAATACTCTGCTGCTCGCACACCTCAACAGAACGGAGTCGTCGAAAGACGAAATCGTACACTTGTTGAGGCCGCTCGGACAATGCTCAGCCAATCTCACTTACCTTTATTTTTGTGGGCTGAAGCTGACTCGTACATCAATTGTTTTACTGCTTTATGTCATTTCAATTTCAGTGAATAAAGTTACTTTGACTAGACTTTTAGACTTTTGTAGGTTGAGAGATGCTTCAAAGATCATATCTTTATGACTTTAAGCTTGACTTCGTGAGATGTAAGACTGTACTCGAAAGTTATAATTTCTTTTCTTCATCTCATTCATGGTTGAAAGAAGGACAACTTTCAATCATAAGAAAACATGTTCTTAAATGTTCAAACCACTTCCCGATTCTCAAACAGATTTCTTGAATTGGAAGTATGATTTTAAATGTTTTCTGCTTCATCATTGAGCTTTAACTGATCAAGTTAAATCACCTGAGCATCATATGCTTCATAGGAAAACATGGGATCAGTGTGCTAGGACTTCAAAGAAACTTCTATGGATTCACGTTAACGAGTGTTTCCTACCCAAGAAGTTAATCCTTTAGTGATTGAATGTGAGGTGTCAACAGAAATGAGTGTGGGATGTGTGATGAGAGAATATGTCAAAAGAGAGTTCGGTTAGCTGTGAGCTTAAAGATTAAAAGAAAGAGGGTGAGAGTTCAGAGTAAAAGAATATCAAACTCTGCACCAACTACTTTCTGAGCCGGGCAACCACATTTCTAATGATTCACAATTCTTGGTGAACATTATTGAAACAGGCAACTAGCCCATACCAACTCTTGACATTACCCCACCAGCTACTCATTTTCTTCTCAACAAGAAAATGTTTCATTTTCAAAGGGGACGCAACACATATGCTATCTGATTTTCATTTGGAAAATCTGGATATTGAAAAGAAGGAAGTCTGCCCCACCTTCACACTTCGTTTATGCACATTGAGTCTGTGTTTCACTACTTGTCTCAGTGGTTTACACTTTTTGAGCCTTATAAGCAAACATCATATGCTTTATTTCTTTCTATCACTTACACGAACACACAAATAATTTGTTTCTTTGTCATAACGTTCATAGAAATTACCTGTGTGGTTTTTCGATGATTGAATGGAAGCCCTGGGGGAGTGGACATCATAAAAGCTCCTTTATATTGTGTATTCGTTACACAGTGACTTTGTGTTACTGACATGCAATTTTAACTGATTCATTTGTTGATTCAGTGGTTCTGTTTGCAAGATCAATATTGGAAGAAATTTCTTGAAGAAATGTTTTGATGAACTCTTTGCTCTTTTCATCAAAAAGGGGGAGAAGCGTTAATCAAGAAATGGAAGATATTCTGAAGATTTGCTGAAATGAAGAAATTTTATTTGAAGATGATTTGCTGAAGCATTCCGAGCTGAAACTGGAGATAATTTCTTTCCAAAAGATATTCTCATTGTTTGGAGAGATTGCTACATTCTAAAGACAAAGAGGAAGATTACATTTTCTGAGCTTAAAGAATGATCTTGATCCAAAGGGGGAGATTTTTATTTTTATTTTTTTTAATTTTCATTTATTTATTTATTTATTTTATTTTTTTATTTTTTTAAAGCACATATTTATTGGATTCAAGATCATAATTATCTGAAGATGGAAATCTGAAGTCAAAGCTGATAAAGTCGTCTCAACAAATAGTCTAGGGTCCTTTTGTAATAAATAGTCAAATGTGTGTTTTTCGTATTTTATTTATTTGGTTTATTATTAAGTTAATAGGTTGTTTTAGTTGTTGGGCCCAAGCAAGCCAAACCCATTAGGCTTAGTTAAGCCTAAGTATAAATTAGTTTTGTTCAATGGTAATTAGGTTAGGAGAGGAATTAATTAGAGATTATCATTATTGAGAGGAGGCTTGGTTAGGGCGCCGTACACAGAGAGACATAGAAGAGAGATATATCGATTTCATCAGAACAATTGTAATCGTTTGCTTAATCAAATATCAGGTTTGCATTATCGTTATTGTTTATTGATTTACTTGATTGAATGATTGCATATTGGGACACACACAAGGAATATGATAAAAGAAATAACACAGCTAAAGTTCAACTTCCATTTCGCTATGAGAAGTTGAATAACAGTTATAGTTCTAATAAATAAAAATTTCTTTCAAATGATTATTTTGAGAGTTATTCTGTAAAAGAGTTGGAGGCTAAACCCATCGAAGGTAAGCTTTACGTACCTCCTCTAGTTTTGGAAAGTAAAATTTCTGAACTCGAGAATACTCTTACAGAAGAAAGACTTTTGATGGACTTAGAACAAACTGTATTTTCAATAGTGTTCAAAGATACTGATTTTTCTAAATTCTCTAAGGCTTTAAATTCTGATGACAGATCTGGTTCACTTGAGAATGATCTTAATTTCTTAAACTCTGATGGTATTTTGAATGATTGTGTTGCTCAATTTGATTTTACCTCTAAACTTCCTGATCATTCATCTTGTGTTGTTAATTATTTTGGATTACCCAGTGTGTTTGAAAAAGGTGAAACATCAACGAAAGTTGATAAATCAGTTTCTGTGAAATCAAAGAAAGCAAAAGGTAAGAAACAAAAATCTCAGCTTTCACAGAAACCGATCCCCACTGGTAAGCCAAAGAAGAAGCATTATCTTAATTCTCATCATTCTAACTCTAAAGTTTCAAATGTTTCAGATTTGAGAAAGCAAAGGGTTGGAGTTAAGACTGCATGGATACCGAAATAGAAGATAGACGAGAAAGCTAAATCTAGTTCTAGTTTTATTTTGAATAAAAAGACTTCTAGTAAAGATGATGTGATTGTGAATGTTGCTACTTTTAAATCTAATCTTGTTGATTCTCGCAAGAAGTACTCTATAAAGCAATTATTCCAGTTAGCACCATCTAATAAAAAGTTTTTAAATTATAGTGAATGTGATTATGCTTCTCGTAAATATTCTTATGTTTGGTATGGTTCATATAATGTTTCATCTTATCATTATCATTCGTCTTATCATGCTCCTGGTTTTCAAAGAAAAAACGGACCCAAGTTTAAATGGGTGCCAAAATCAAGTACTAACAGTGGAGGTCCCATTTTTAAATGGGTTCCTAAACCTCTTCTTTCTTGATTTGTGTTGTGCAGACCCGTCATATGTGGTACTTGGATAGCGGGTGTTCCAAGCATATGACCGGGCAAAAGAGTATGTTGTCTAATTTTACAGACAAATACTGCGGCACCGTTCGTTTTGGAAATGATCAGTTCTCACCTATTCTGGGATATGGTGATGTTATACATGAAAATCTTACGATCAAGAAGGTGTGTTACGTTGAAGGCTTAGGGAATAACCTATTCAGCATTGGCCAGTTCTGCGACAAAGACTTAGAGGTTAATTTCAAGGCCAAGACATGTTCAGTAAGCACTGAAGAAGGAAAAGAACCCTTAGTCAGCACTTGCAAGTCAAACCTCTATACCATCAACTTGTCAAAGGTCAAGGCTGACAATCAGGTTTGTCTACTATCAAAGGCCTCGATGCAACAAAGCTGGTTATGGCATCGACGGCTTTCTCACCTTCACTTTCGGTACATCAACTAGCTGGTCAGTGGAAAGCTAGTGAAAGGACTTCCAGAGCTGAAGTATGAAAAGGAACATCTGTGTGCAGCGTGTGAAAAGGGAAAGATGAAGAGAGCTCCACACAAACCAAAGCCTGAACCCAGTACCGGTTCTCCACTAAAGTTGTTGCATATGGATTTATGTGGTCCTATGCGAACGTAAAGTTTAGGAGGAAAGAAGTATGTGTTGGGAACTGAAGAATTTAACAAGTATGGTTAATGCTGCTGGTTCAGAGTTAATGCTGCTAGAAGAGTTCAAATTTAGTACTGCTGAGTATTACTACTGCTAGTAATTAATACTGCTAGTCAAAGTTAGTGCTGCTTAAACAAAGTTAGTACTGCTTAGCTAGTTAGTACTGCTAGTAGTTAGTACTGCTTGGTAGTTAAAGCTGCTAGAAGAAGTTAATGCTGCTAAGCATAGTTAGTACTGCTTATATGATCTGTATGGAAAGAAAGACAGCTGGAAAGAATGAAGATATTCTTGGAAGCTTAGAGATAGACATGGAAGATATACTGAAGATTTGTTTATTTATTGTAATTATCTTTTTCTTTAGTATATATATAGAAGTTATAGGATAGTTTAAAGATGAAGTTTTTTTTTTGAGAAATCAACCTCAAGATATATATCCTAATTCTAGAGAAGTAGAATTCATTTTGGTGAGCCTGTTCATCAATATTGAGGTTGAGTGTGTAATCTTGTAACTTCAAAGCATTAAATACAAGTTCACAGTTTGTTATTCATATTTACTGTTTGTGATTACTGTTTCATTGAATATCAAAGTGTTATTCCGCAAACTTCTTTGATATTAGTTTCTGAGAATTAATTCTTGTTAAGAATTCGATCCTGACAAGTGGTATCAGAGCTAAACTCTCTCAGAAACATCTATCTATCATGGAAAATCTTACAGAATCAAGCAGTACTTTGGTCTCCAAGGTTCCAATGCTCAAACCCAGTGAGTTTGACATGTGGAAGATCAGAATCAGACAATACATTCTTCTTACTGACTACTCAATGTGGGATATCATTGAGAATGGTCCTTCTGAAGCTGGAAGGATAGGACCAGATGGGAAAAGACCTCCACCAAAGACAGATGGTGAGAGGAAGATCAGACAGACAGAGATGAAGGCCTTGAGCACTCTGCTCCTAGCGATCCCCAATGAGTATCAGCATCAATTTTGCAACTGCACTGATGCTCAAATTCTCTGGAATGCTCTAGAGAAAAGGTTTGCTGGTACAAAGAGCATCAAAAGAAATCAAAGAGATGTTCTAAAGCAGCAGTATGAGAACTTTACTTCCTCAAAGAATGAGTCTATGACTCAAACTTTTGATAGGTTCAACAAGCTCATTGGTGAATTGGCTACTGTAGGAGTGAAGATGGATCAAGATGACATCAACAGAAAGTTTCTCAGATCTCTTGGGGATAAGTGGACCATGTACACTGTCTCTTATAGGCAGAGTGACAATCTGGAAGAGAAAGAACTTGATGATCTATACAATGATCTAAGAGTTTTTGAAACTGAGGTAGAGATCAAGAAGAAACCTACTGGTTATGTTCATAATTCTGCACTTCTTTCAGCAGCTACTTCTGATACTACTGCCATCCCTGAAGCAGTTAGTACTGCTAGTGGAGCAAGTTCAGAAAAAGGAACTGAAACAATCTTTGAAGCATTCTTGTCAAGTCACAGTAACAATTCATTGATCAATGATGATCTGGATCAACTTCACCCTGATGACCTGGAGGAGATGGATATCAAATGGCAGATGGCCATGCTATCCATGAGGGTGAAGAAGTTCATTAAAAGAACAGGAAGGAATAACTTCTCTCAAAGAAGAGAAGATGGAGCTGGTTTTGACAAGACCAAGGTGGAATGTTATAAGTGTCACATGAAAGGACACTTTGCTAGAGAATGCAGGAATGCTGTTCCAAACAACAACCACCAACAAACTCAGAATGGAGGCTACACTCAGAACAAGAATCCTGCTCAAGCCCTTGTTTCTCAACAAGGAATGGGATTTGACTGGAATGATCAAGCTGAGGAAGCCATTCAGAATCAAGCTCTTATGGCAGAAGTGTCTGATCTCCCCTCTGAGGTAATTTCTAATCTTTGCACTAAAACTTGCATTGACACTGTCAAAAGATACAGGGATCACAATCAAAGTATGTGTGATGACCTCAAAAGGTTAGAAAAGGATAGAAGAGATTATGTGCTAATAGTAGAGAGATTTGAAGAACAAATCAAAGGCTTTCAAGATAATGAACTTCAACACTCTTATGACACTAACTATTGGAAGTGGGAAAAGAATGAGTTAGAGACCAAACTGTCTAAATCCTTAGAAGAGAGTGATAAGCTAAAGGAGGAACTGTCTAAAGTTAAACTTGACATAGAAAAGTTTTCATATGCTTCAAAAGCAATGGATTCTCTTCTAAAGGCTCAGATTCATGATAAGATGAAGCCTGGTATTGGATACAACAGTACACCACCTCCTTACAACAACAATTATATCTCTCCTACTTCAGATTTGTTAGAAACCAAGGAGAAAAAGGACTTGTCTGAGAAAGCCTTTAAGATAGATCCTTTGGATGAAGTAGTAATTAAGGATTTAACTGAGAAAGAAGCCAGTGAGGATAGAGATAATGATGGAAGTAAAAAGATCCCATTAGAAAACAACATTATCACCAATGAGGGATGTGGGAAAATCTGGATCAAGTCCAAGGAGATAGAGAAGACCAAAGGAAAAGATAACAAGGTTCATTACAAACAAACCACAGTTGTGAATCCTGGATCTTGTAAACAGTGTGATTGCAGTAAAGCCAAGAGCCTAAATTCAGGTTTAAAAAGAAGAAATCAAAGAAACTGGAATAATCAATGGGCTCAGAAGCAAGGAGTTGATCTGAGTAAAATCAATAGACCAAAACCTTGCTTCATATGTGGCAAGTTAAATCATTTGGCTAAATACTGCTTCTTTAATCCTATCAATCAACAGATGACTTTTCAAAAATATGTGCAAAAACATGTTGAAAATAGGAAGGCTGGAAAGAAACATGGTGAAAAGAAAGGCCCCATGAAGAAAAAGATTTTAAAAGAAAGTATTAAAATGTGGGTGCCCAAAAGCACTAAAACTGTTAGTGCTGCTGACAGGGTTAGTGCTTCTGGAAGTATTACTGCTGCTACCTGTGTTAGTACTGCTGAAAATATTAATGCTGCTAATACAGTTAGTACCTCTTCAAAGGTTAATACTGCCAACACAGTTACTGCTGCTAACACAGTTACTACTGCTATCAAGGTTAGTACTGCTAAGCATGCAAGTGCTGCTAAAACAGTTAGTAACTCTAAAACCAGTACTGTTTCTAGCACAAATGTTTCCAAGCCTATTATTGTGACAAAGTACTCCAAGAATGAGGAGCTAAAATTCAAAAATCTTGTCAAGAAAGAATGCAAGTATTTTGATGAGAAAGGGGTGCCCAAGACCACTTTGGCTTGGGTTCCTATTTCATACTAACTGATCTATCTTATGTGCAGGGCAACCAACAGCTCAAGGGAAAGAGCATATGGCATGTTGATAGTGGTTGCTCTAGGCACATGACAGGTAACATGTCATGCCTACAGGATTTCAAGCATATCAATGGAGGACATGTTGCATTTGGAGATAATCTTACTGGTGGTAAGATAAGTGGAAAAGGTAATGTTACCAAAGGTAAGATGACATTTGAAGATGTCTACTATGTTGATCAATTGAAGTACAACCTGTTAAGTGTATCACAGGTTTGTGACAAACAACATAGTATATTATTCACAAATTCTGAGTGTATGATCCTTGCTCCAGGGTTCAAGTTAGTTGATGAAAGCATGATACTACTTAGAACTCCAAGAAAGGACAATGTTTACTGTCTAGATATGGACAATGTTGATAGTGATTCATCCCTAAATTGTCTTGTTTCAAAAGCCTCTGTAGATGAATCCTCTCTTTGGCACAGAAGGATGTGTCACATGAATTTTAAGAATATGAACAAACTTGTTAAAAACAATCTTGTAAGAGGTTTACCATCTAAAGTCTTTTCATGTGATGATCATTGTGTTGCTTGTCTTAAAGGCAAACAGCATAAAACTTCTCACAAGACCAAAGAGATAAATTCAATTTCTTCTTGTCTCCAGTTATTGCATATGGATCTGTTTGGTCCTATAAATGTTATGAGTATCGGCAAGAAATCTTACTGCTTGGTCATTGTTGATGATTACTCTAGATTTACCTGGGTTTATTTTCTAAGGACTAAGGATGAGACTAGTGGACTAATCAAGCCCTTTATCCTGAAAATTGAAAACCAAACTAATCAAAAAGTAAAAGTCATTAGATCAGATAATGGGACTGAATTCAAAAATCTTGATCTAAACACCTTTTGTGAAGAGAAAGGAATTGAGAGACAATATAGTGCTCCTAGGAATCCTCAACAGAATGGTGTTGCTGAAAGGAAAAATAGGACACTAATAGAGCCTGCTAGATCTCTGTTGGCTGATTCAAAACTGCCAATTACCTTCTGGGCTGAAGCAGTAGATACTGCATGTTATGTCCAAAACAGAGTTCTAGTGGTCAAGCAAAAGAACAAGACTCCCTATGAGCTTTTAAACAAAAGAAAACCCTTTATTGGATTTTTCAAACCTTTTGGGTGTCCTTGTACAATTCTCAATACCAAATCTCACTTAGGTAAGTTTGATAGCAAAGCAGATGATGGATTTCTTGTTGGTTACTCATCTCAGAGTAAGGCCTACAGAGTGTTCAATTCATCCTCTAGAATAATTGAAGAAAGTGACAATGTCAAATGCAATGAGAACACACCAAATCCTATTGGGTCTGGTCCTCAGTGGCTATTTGACATTGATTCACTAACTAACTCTTTTGGTTTCAGTAGTGATGATTATGCAGGTTCAGAATGTGGAGGATCAGGCACTACACAGGTTCAAGAAAGTATATCTAAATCTGTGATCTTTCCCATACCCACAGTGAATTGCTTTGAAGACTGTGAAAAGGAACCATCTTCTGGACCAAGACAGAGTGAAGAAGAAAATAGAGATGAAGAGACTCAAGAAGATAAAGAATCAGAAGTAGCTGTTGAGAACCCTTCAGTTGAGTTGAATGACTCTAATCTAGAGTCTGGAATTAATGAAGAACCTATTCATAACACCAGAGTTCAAAAGAATCATCCTCCACAGTTGGTAATAGGAGATATATCCTCTCCCAGGATGACTAGACATCAAAGCAGACTTCAAGAAATGCATGATCAACAACATACAATGCTTTCTTGCTTTCTATCCCAGCTTGAGCCTAAAAAGGCACATGATGCTATGAAAGAATCTAGCTGGATAGAAGCAATGCAAGAAGAACTACTACAGTTCAAACTACAAGATGTATGAGATCTAGTAGACCTTCCTAAAGGTCATAGAGCAATTGGCACAAAGTGGATCTTCAGGAACAAGAAAGATGAAAGAGGAATTGTGATAAGGAACAAAGCAAGGCTAGTGGCTCAAGGGTATACTCAAGAAGAGGGTATAGATTATGAAGAAGTTTTTGCACCTGTGGCTAGGATAGAAGCAATCAGATTATTCCTAGCCTATGCTTCTTACATGAACTTCAAAGTCTATCAAATGGATGTAAAGAGTGCTTTTCTCTATGGCTCAATTGAAGAAGAGGTATATGTCTGTCAACCACCTGGATTTGAAAACCCAAGTTATCCAGACAGGGTATACAAATTGAAGAAAGCTCTTTATGGACTGCATCAAGCTCCAAGAGCATGGTATGACACTCTGTCATCCTATCTCTTGGAAAATGGCTTTGAAAGAGGAGTCACTGATAAGACTCTATTTATCAAGAGAAAGAAGAAGGAGATCTTGCTGGTCCAAATCTATGTTGATGACATTATCTTTGGATCCACAAGAGACAGCATGTGCAAGGAGTTTGAGGACCTAATGCATCAAAGATTTAAAATGAGTTCCATGGGGGAACTTACTTTCTTCCTTGGACTCCAAGTGCAACAAAAGACAGATGGTATCTTCATCTGTCAATCCAAGTATGTGCAGGACATTCTAACCAAGTTTGGTTTCTCAGATTCAAAACCTGCTAGCACACCTATGGAGACACACAAGCAGATAACAACAGATCTTGAGGGGGAGGATATGGATGTGCATCATTATAGATCCATGATTGGCTCTCTCATGTATCTCACAGCATCAAGGCCTGATATAATGTTTCCAGTCTGTGTTTGTGCAAGATTCCAAGTTAGGCCAAAGCAATCTCACCTACAAGCTGTTAAGAGGATATTCAGATATCTCAAAGGGCAACCCAGATTGGGACTATGGTATCCTCATGACTCACCCTTTGACCTAATAGCATACTCAGACAGTGATCTAGGTGGGGCAAACTTGTACAGAAAATCTACTTCTGGAGGATGTCAGTTTTTGGGTGCTAGACTAGTTTCATGGCAGTGCAAGAAACAAACCACAGTGTCCACATCTACAACAGAGGCAGAGTACATAGCAGCTGCAAGTTGCTGTTCTCAAGTCTTATGGATTCAGAATCAAATGCTGGATTATGGGGTAACCTTTCTACACACTCCCATCTTTATTGATAATAGCAGTGCTATCAGCATTGTAAATAATCCTGTCAAGCACTCTAAGACAAAGCACATTGAGATCAGGTATCACTTCATAAGAGACTGTAATGAAAAGAAACTTGTTCAAGTTGTAAAAGTTCATACTGACAACCAGTTTGCTGATCTATTCACCAAAGCTTTTGATGTGGGTAGATTCACTTTCTTGGTAACAAGTGTGGGAATGATCAACTCTGAATAAGCATTCTCTCAAAAAGTGGTTAAATATCTGTATATTATAGTTTCTTGGTGTTACTAATCCTCCTTTACAGGGCACATATAGCAGTACTCAATTCAGCCTAAGATTCAAAGAGTAAGTATAGTTAATACTGCTCGCAGTTAATACTGCTAGTTAGGTAATACTGCTAGTAGTTAATACTGCTCGCAGTTAATACTGCTCACAGTTAATACTGCTAGTTAGTTAATACTGCTCACAGTTAATACTGCTAGTTAGTTAATACTGCTCGCGGTTAATACTGCTCGCGGTTAATACTGCTCGCGGTTAATACTGCTCGCGGTTAATACTGCTTATGTCCCAAATACTATAAATACCCTTTGCCCGCCCAAACGTTCATAACGACTCTTTGCATACTGATCACTTGCGCTCTAAACCTTTTTCTCTCAAGAACCAAGTCTTTCAGGCAAGAACATCCTTGTTCAATGGCATCCATGGCATTCATCGACGAGCACAATGAGATTGCAATGCTACAAAAGCCAAAGCAAGCTGCAGGATTTCATCAAATTGTGGATTTCCTCAAGTCGAGTCATATTGCTCATGCTCTTACCATTGCTCCTACAATCTATATCGAGCATCAAAGGCAGTTCTGGGCTAATGCCACCATTGTTGCTGAGAATGGTGTGCAGATGATCAAGACAAGGGTGTGTGACCAACCCCTAACAGTTACTGAAGAAGTTATTCGCATCAGTCTACGTCTAGACGATGCCTCTGGTATAACTTCTATTCCTAGTGATGAACTGTTCTCAACTCTTTCCAGAATGGGGTATCAAGGCCAAATGGGGATGTTTAAATTTTTCAAAGCAATATTTTCACCCCAATGGAGGTTCTTTGATCATACCTTAAAGCATTGTATTTCAAAGAAAACAACTGGCTGGAGCCAATTTAGCAGTCCAATTGCCTATGCATTGGTGTGTTTATCCACTGCTAGAAAATTCAATTTTTCTCAAATGATTTTTCATGATCTTGTCTCAAATCTGGATAACAAGAAGAGTTTCTTCATGTACCCCAGGTTTGTTCAAGAAGTTATTAATCATGAATTGACGGATATACCCCAACCTGTTGGGGTATATGTACCTAAACCCCCAAAAGGCAAGGTTTTCTCAAATATGAGAAGATCTGCTGGGGACTCGGAAGGAGTTGACACCCCATTGTTCTCTACAATGATGGTGGTGTCCCAAACCACTGAAGGTATGGCAGCAGGGTCAAGGCCCCCATTAGACCTTCCTACTGCTAGCCAATCCCAACCTTCCCACTCAAAATCTATTCCCCAGTCCCTTCTTGCAAAACCAACCTCTCCCATCACACAAACTTACAAGAGGAAACAGGTAAAGAAGGCTCCTTCCCTTCTTGTACCATCACCCACCAAGCCTTCAAGCCCTCTAAAGGAGAATTCTCCTTTAGGGAATATCCATAGGGAAACCACAGGGGTGTCTCCCAACCCCAAGGAGGTGCTCTCTGAGGAGGAGGTTGAGCATATGGGTGATGAGGCTGCCACTACTTCTGCTAGCACAGAGGAGGAAAGTGGTAACATCAATAAGACCTCCCCCATGGCAACTTTAAATGAGCAATCATTTGAAGGTCCCTGGTGCCAAGAAACCACGGGGGTGGATAGTGCTTCTGCTAGGCAGAAGACATCTACTAATAAAAGATCCAATGATCCTTCAATAGGGGGTCACACTCCTGGAGAAGGTGAGGACAGATATACATATGATGAATTGATGGAGGCCATGGGAAACATCAACCAGGATGTCATCAAGCAAGGGAAAGAAATAGAGGAGATGAAGCTGGTTATCCTATCTCAACAAGTTCAGATCACCAAACTGAAGAAATTGGTGACCAGATTGTTACAGAAAAGGAGAAGGAAGCAGTTTGTGTTAAAGAGAAGGGCAAGTGCTCAAGATGCTTCCAACAAGGGGGAGAATCAAGAGAATGAAACTGTTGAAAAGAAAGCTGAAGTTGAGGGGGAGACATAGGAAGAGATGGAAAAAGAAACAGAAATAGGGCTCTCTGTGGAAGAAATGCAGATAGCAGAAACCTTAGTCAAAGCAAAGAATGATACTCCTAAGGCTACTCACAAGGCCAAGGGAGTAGTTATCAAAGAAGGAGGGATCTCAGAGCAGGAAAAAGAGAAGGAAGTTTTGAAAGAATCAAAGGGAAAAGGAAAAGAGAAGGTGATTGAAGCTGAAATGCCTCTAAAACAGAAGTCTCAGATTGAAATGGATGAGGCAATAGCAAAGCAGTTGCAAGATCAAATGGAGAAAGAGGAGCAGTTACAAACAGAAAAGGATAGAGAACTTGCAAAGAATATGGCCAAGAAGTTAAATGCAGAATACCAAAAGAGTTTGAAAGAAGCAGCTCAGACAGCAGCCCAGGTCAAGAAACTTCAAGTTAAGAGGATGCCTATTCAGAAGCAAAAGCAGAAAAGACAACCCTCCAAGACATTTTTGGCCAATCAGGAAAGAAGAAAGATGATAAACTTCCTGAAAGGTGCAATTGGTGTTAAGGGGGAGATGTTTACCCACATGGCTTACTCTCAGGTTGAAGAGTTATATAACAAGGAAATGGCCAAGCTCCAAGGGGATTCAGCACAAAGGGAGGAGGCTGAGAGAAGAATGAAGGAAAGACATGACCTAAATATTCAAATGCCTTTTCCTGAGGAGTCCACACCTTCAAAAGATGAAGCTAAAGAGAAAAAGGAAGAACCTGGAAGTGTTGGTATAGAAGCCAAGTCTGGAAAAAGAGTGAAATCAATTGCTTCAAAAAGGCAGTTGAAAAAGCCAAGGGTGGAAGAAACTGAAAAGGAAGCAGAACCTTCAGTCATATCTCAAACAGAATCAGTTCAACTTCCAGAACAATCTAGTGAGCCAACAGATGAGAATATGAATACGTACATGACCATAGTGGAACCTTTGAAGGCTGATCCAATATCTATGCAAGCTCCAGAGATCATCTTCTGGGATATTCTAAGAGACAATGGAAAGAATTTCTTCAGAATCAAGAGAGCTGATGGTTCATTTGAAGCTTATTCAACATGGGGGAAAGTGATCAGAAGTTGTTCCAGAGCTGATATTGAAGAACTATACAAAGTGGGGATGAAACTTTATGAACCTGTGTTGAAAGGTACTGAAGAGAATCTTCTCAAAGTGACATTGGAATACTTGTGCATGATGTTTGATCCAGAAAGAGTACACCATAGGATTAAAGATCATAAGCATGAGTTCATATTCAAGAAGATTGACAAATGGATACTATTTGAAAACTGTGGAGTATACATGATTACTATTGACAACTGTTATCATGAATACTACCTGGTGGACAAAATATATGAGCATAGCAAGGAGAAGTTGGAAGGGATGCTTAAAGCTACACTAGTATGTACAAAGGATTCAGAGATGGCCAAGATTGTGGTGAGAAGAACTGTGAATCAAAGCTTGGGCCTAGATCCAAATTTGGGAAATTGAACCAGAGGTGTTGAAAGCATCTTGAAAAGTAATTCTGAAGAACTTGACTTCTTTTCTTAAAAGTCAAGTTAGGGGGAGATTGTTGGGAACTGAAGAATTTAACAAGTATGGTTAATGCTGCTGGTTCAGAGTTAATGCTGCTAGAAGAGTTCAAATTTAGTACTGCTGAGTATTACTACTGCTAGTCAAAGTTAGTGCTGCTTAAATAAAGTTAGTACTGCTTAGCTAGTTAGTACTGCTAGTAGTTAGTACTGCTTGGTAGTTAAAGCTGCTAGAAGAAGTTAATGCTGCTAAGCATAGTTATTACTGCTTATATGATCTGTATGGAAAGAAAGACAGCTGGAAAGAATGAAGATATTCTTGGAAGCTTAGAGATAGACATGGAAGATATACTGAAGATTTGTTTATTTATTGTAATTATCTTTTTCTTTAGTATATATATAGAAGTTATAGGATAGTTTAAAGATGAAGTTTTTTTTTGAGAAATCAACCTCAAGATATATATCCTAATTCTAGAGAAGTAGAATTCATTTTGGTGAGCCTGTTCATCAATATTGAGGTTGAGTGTGTAATCTTGTAACTTCAAAGCATTAAATACAAGTTCACAGTTTGTTATTCATATTTACTGTTTGTGATTACTGTTTCATTGAATATCAAAGTGTTATTCCGCAAACTTCTTTGATATTAGTTTCTGAGAATTAATTCTTGTTAAGAATTCGATCCTGACAGTATGTGCTAGTTATTGTGGATGACTATACGCGATACACTTGGGTCAAGTTTCTACGTTTTAAAGATGAGACACCCGAAGTTCTCGTTACATTTCTGAAGACGACCCAAGTCAATCTGCAGAAACAAGTCAAGATTCTGAGAACGGACAACGGCACAGAGTTCAAGAACAAAGTAGTTGAAGAATATCTCGAATCGGTCGGGATATCATATCAATACTCTGCTGCACGCACGCCTCAACAGAATGGAGTCGTCGAAAGGCGAAATCGTACACTTGTAGAGGCCGCTCGAACTATGCTCAGCCAATCTGAATTACCTTTATTTTTGTGGGCTGAAGCTGTTTCGACTGCATGTCACACTCAGAATCGCTCCATGATACATCGTCGATTCCAGAAGACTCCGTATGCGTTGATCAAAAACCGAACACCAACCATTAAATATTTTCATGTTTTTGGTTGTAAGTGTTACGTTCTAAACGACAGAGAGAATCTGAACAAGTTCAGTGCTAAAGCGGATGAAGGCATCTTTGTTGGTTATTCCTCTACATCCACTTCATACCGTGTTTACCTGAAGTAGTCGCAGACTATGATCGAGAGCGTTAATGTTACATTCGATGAGGAAATGGCTTCTGAGCACATCAGTTCAAAACCCGTAATTACCGGAGTTTTAGCTTCTGGACCAACCAGTCCAGGACCTGCACCTCAAGAGAACAATTCAGATGGCACTTCTTCGTCTACTTCTAAATTATCTGATTTGAATTTATTATTTGAATTGTTCTATGATGAATTTCTTGGATCTAATTTGCCTAACTCTGTTGTGGTTGACAGGATAGAAGACTCGATAACTACTCATCCGACCACTTCCGATATCTCTACTGAATCCAATTCCCCGATTCAGCAAGAAGTTCCAGTTCAAAGGCCTACTCCGACAGTTGAAGTTGTGACCAACACTGATGAGACAGAAGTAGTTGACTCTGTAGGATGTACTGTAAGGACTGATCAACAGACTGGCCAAGCTGTACCTACTGCCACTTCTGCAACGACTACTTCCACTGAAACCCTTGTTAATTCTGAACCATCTGAAGGCGATAACAGTGGATTCCTAGATGCTGACAATGATCAACATACATCTAATCCACTCCCTCATGAACATAAGTGGACCAAAGAGCACCTGGTACATCAAATTATTGGAAATCCTTCTGCACCGGTTCAAACTAGGTATGCATCTTCAAATCTATGTATGTATGAATCCTCTCTGAGCAAGATCGAGCCTACTCGCGTATCTGAGGCTCTTGCCGATTCAGATTGGGTAACTGCGATGCAAGATGAGCTGAATCAATTTGAAGCACTGAAAGTATGGAGACTCGTACCCAAACCGCAAGGTAAAACTATCATTGGTACGAAATGGGTGTTCAAAAACAAGAAAGATGAAGATGGTACCGTTATCCGAAACAAAGCACGACTTGTCGCCAAGGGATATAGGCAAGAGGAAGGGATAGACTACGATGACACTTATGCTCCAGTGGCACGTATAGAGGCGATTCAGATGTTCTTAGCCTACGCATCCCACAAGAACTTCACCGTCTATCAAATGGACGTGAAGACAACTTTTCTGAATGGAGTACTCAAGGAAGAAGTCTATGTTTCTCAGCCAGAAGGGCTTGTAAATCCAGATAATCCGAATCCCGTCTACATCCTGGATAAAGCTCTTTATGGACTGAAACAAGCTCCTCGCGCCTGGTATGATATTCTATCTCAGTTCTTGGTCAAGTCAGGTTTTACAAAAGGTACGATTGATACCCCTCTTTTTATTAAAAAGGATAAAGGCGATGTCATTATTATTCAAATATATGTGGATGATATTATTTTTGGTTCTACAAATCCTAAGTACTGTAAGAACTTTGCAAACCTCATGGTGTCACGTTTTTAGATGAGCATGATGGGAGAGATGAACTTCTTTCTCGGATTGCAAGTCAAACAATTTTCAACGGGAATTTTTATCAATCAATCCAAATACATTCTAGATATTCTTCGGAAATTCAAAATGGAAAATTGTAAACCGATTGGTACCCCAATGGCACCTGAAACTAAGATTGGCACCGATCTTTCAGGAAAGGCTGTTGATGTTAGGACTTATAGAGGGATGATAGGTTCTTTAATGTATCTTACTTCTAGTAGGCCGGATATAATGTTTTCTACATGCTTATGTGCTAGATATCAGGCCAATCCTAAAGAATCCCATTTGTCTGCTGTAAAGCGGATCTTCAGGTATCTGAAGGGGACTGCAGATCTTGGTCTGTGGTATCCTAAGGATACAAGCTTTGAACTAACATCTTATTCAGACGCAGATCATGCTGGTTGCATGTTAGATAGGAAGAGCACCTCTGGTCATATACAATTCCTCGGAGATAAACTCGTCAGTTGGGCGTCGAAGAAGAAATTATGTGTCTCCACCTCAACGGCCGAAGCGGAATATGTAGCTGCTGCTAGCTGCTGTTCTCAGGTCTTGTGGATGAGAACACAACTTCGAGACTATGGATTTCATTTCAATAGAATCCCGATCTATTGTGATTCGAAGAGCGCTATTGCGATTACCGCTAACCCTGTTCAGCATACTAAGACCAAACACATAGATGTCCGGTATCATGTTATAAAAGATAATGTAGAAAAGCGAACAATTGAACTTTACTTTGTAAAAACCGATTATCAGCTTGCAGATTTGTTTACCAAACCTTTAGACGAAAAGAGATTTAATTTTCTTGTCTCAAGACTTGGTATGCTAAATCTTAAGACCTAATTGGTGGTTACCTATTAGAGTTTCTTATTGTATCTTTTTATCATTTCTTTATTATTATTTCCGCATGATACCTGCTCTTTAATAGTTTGTTCATCATCTCAGGGGGAGTGTGAGAAGTATCTTATAGATGGTCAATGTTAATTTGAGGGGGAGCAATATTGAATGCATTGTACTTACTGATCAATTTCTTAGTAATGCATGATTTTAGGGGGAGTGTACAAGTAAAGAGTATGGCAATGACTTTTGATTATTTCTGATCAGAACTCGTACATGAATTGTTTTACTGCTTTATGTCATTTCAATTTCTGTGAATAAAGTTTCTTTGACTAGACTTTTAGACTTTTGCAGGTTGAGAGATGCTTCAAAGATCATATCTTTATGACTTTAAGCTTGACTTCGTGAGATGTAAGACTGTACTCAAAAGGTATAATTTCTTATCTTCATCTCATTTATGGTTGAAAGAAGGACAACTTTCAATCGTAAGAAAACATATTCTTAAATGTTCAAACCACTTCCCGATTCTCAAACAGATTTCTTGATTTGGAAGTGTGATTTTAAATGTTTTCTGATTCATCTTTGAGCTTTAACTGATAAAGTTAAACTATCTGAGCATCATGTGCTTCATAGGAAAATATAGGATCAGTGTGCTAGAGCTTAAAAGAAACTTCTATGGATTCACGTTAACCAGTGTTTCCTACCCAAGAAGTTAATCCTGTAGTGGTTGAATGTGAAGAGTTCAAAAAGAAATGAGTGTGGGATGTGTGATGAGAGATATTGTAAAAGAGAGTTCGGTTAGCTGTGAGCTTAAAGTTTAAAAGAAAGAGGGTGAGAGATAAGAGTAAAAGAATTTTTAAACTCTGTACCAACTACTTTCTGAGCCGGGCAACCACATTTCTAATGCTTCACAATTCTTGGTGAACATTATTGAAACAGGCAACTAGCCCATGCCAACTCTTGACATTACCCCACCAACCACTCATTTTCTTCTCAACAAGAAAATGTTTCATTTTCAAAGGGGACGCAACACATATGCTATCTGATTTTCATTTGGAAAATCTGGATATTGAAAAGAAGGAAGTCTGCCCCACCTTCGCACTTCGTTCATGCACATTGAGTCTGTGTTTCACTACTTGTCTCAGTGGTTTACACTTTTTGAGCCTTATAAGCAAACATCATATGCTTTATTTCTTTCTATCACTTGCACGAACACACAAAGAATTTGTTTCTTTGTCATAACGTTCATAGAAATTGCCTTTGTGGTGTTTCGATGATTGAATGGAAGCCCTGGGGGAGTGAACATCATATAAGCTCCTTTATATTGTGTATTCGTTACACACAGTGACTTTGTGTTACTGACAGGCAATTTCAACTGATTCATGGGTTGATTCAGGTGTTACACTTCATTTTCTAAATTGTCTAGATTTGCAAAGATCTGGATGAACATCTTAATGAATTGACGGATACTCAGTGGTTCTGTTTGCAAGATCAATGGTGGAAGAAATTTCTTGAAGACACGTTTTGATGACCTCTTTGCTCTTTTCATCAAAAGGGGGAGAAGCGTCAATCAAGAAATGGAAGATATTCTGAAGATATGCTGAAATGAAGAAATTTTCTTTGAAGATTAATTTATTTCCAAAAGATATTCTCATCGATTACATTTTGAAGACAAAGAGGAAGATTACGTTTTCCAAGCTTAAAGAATGACCTTGATCCAAAGGGGGAGATTGTTAAATCACATATTTATTGGATTCAAGATCATAATTATCTGAAGATGGAAATCTGAAGTCAAAGCGGATAAAGTCGTCTCAATAAATAGTCTAGGGTCCTTTTGTAATAAATAGTCAAAGTCTGTTTAAGTATTTATATTTATTAGTCTTTATTGTTTTATTTAAGTTAGTTTTGTATTTTGGGCCCAAGCCTTGTAAAGCCCATTAGGCTTATTAGCCTATGTATAAATAGTTTTAGGTTAGTGGTTAATTAGGTTAAGGATCTTAATTGCAAAATTAATTATTGAGAGGTTAGTGTGGTGGTGGTGGTGCGCCGTGAACATCAAGAGGAAGAGAGAAAGAGTTTAATCAAAAACCTTGTAATCCTTTGAATCGATTGAATAATCATATCAGGTTTGCATTAATCATTTCTGTTTATTCGTATTACTTGATTGAATTGCTTGTTATTGGGACACACAAAGCCAATCAAAATCTTGAATCATGGTCATTGACTGACATTTATGGAACTCTTATAGCACATGAAAAAGAAGTTGTTAAACAAAAGTCAAAAACCTCTTTAGGTGGACCACTTGCACTCATTTCAAAACAAAAAGGTGTATCACAAGAAGGCAGTAGTGCAGAAACAAAGAATTGTTTAAAAAAGGAACCAAAAAGAAAATCTAAAAAAGTTTTAATGACTGAAGAAGTTGAACATTCAGACTCAGACTCAGACTCAGACTCAGACTCAGACATCAATGCCTTTGCCAAATCTCTTGCGTTAATTACTCATCAATTTAACAAGAAATTTGGCTAGAAAGTCTTTGAAGGAAGAAGAGATAATGAAGAAAGGAGAAATCCAGAAAGAAGATTTCAACAAGAACCTAGATTCACTCCACATAGTGATCAAAAGGGTACAAATTTCAACAATCATGATGCTGCATAACAATCAAGAACTCATCAACCATTCCAACCCAAGTATCCTCAACCTCAGAGATACTTTCAACCCTAACCTCAAGATTAGAAAACAGAAACTGTTGCTGCTCTTCCACCAAACCAAAAGATGGAAGATGTTTCAGATGTGGAAAACCAGGTCATTTCTCTGAAAATTGCAGAGGTAGGCTTGTCAAAGATCAAGACTACTACAAGAACAAATACAAGTATAATGTCAAAGAACGAGCACTTGTTGCAGAGATGTAAGATTGGCTATCAGACTCTACAAGTGATGGAGAGGAAGATCCTACCAATCTCTGTGGTATGGCATTTGCAGATGATCAGACTGATGGATCATCAGAGGACTGCTCTGAAAAGGTAAATTCTCCTTCCACCTCTGAAAGTGAACTTGAAATGGATGTTCTTAAGCTAACAGACGAGTTTCAAAATTTAAAACAAAAACTCTTTGAAGAAAAAGAAAAGAGAAGAAATATGACAAAAGATCTAAGTTTTTATAAAAGAGAAAAGGATCTTCTTGAGTCAGAAAAAAAAAGAAATTTTTGTTGAAAAATATGAACTTGTAAAAGCTCAGAGACAAAAGGAAAAATCTTTTTCTGAGAAACTCAAAGAATTGGAAAAAGTGTTAAAAGTCAAAGAAGAAGAAGTTAAAAGATCTGAGTATGAAAGGCTCAATTTTGTTGCCTTGACTAACTTTTTTCAAAAGGAAAGAGAAATCCTACATCAATCTCTGGAAAGGAAAGAACTTCAAATCAAAAGTTATCTAGATGCTCAAGATGTACATATAAAAATAAATTCTCAAATGGACACTCAAGGACTGGGATTCAATGAATTGGATCCATTCACTGGATTGAAGAAAGCTTCACTATCTTCCACTTTCTGTATAAAAAAGGTCCAGAACTCTGACTGTCCATTTCTGAATAATTTCAAGAGAACAAAAACCTTGAGGGATCAAAATCAAGAGCTCTGAATTTTAAAAATGTCATATACTCTGAAGCAAAAACATTTCTAAAACCTGTCATAAAGGTAGAAAAAGAGACTTTAGAGGTACTCTTCACAAAACCTCAGAGCAATGACCCTAGAGAGATTTTCGTGTTTGATGTTTTTATCACAAAAGAATCAGAGACATCTGAAACAAGTACCTCTGAAGCAAATATTTCTGAAGATGAACCTTAAAGTTCACTCAACCCAGATGCACCTCTGTATTCACCAATTTCAGATGAATGCATCAGAACTACATTGGAGGATGACATTAAAAGAATCAATGAAGAAAATGTCATAGTTGATTTGAAAAAGAAAGAACGCATGAAAAGAATCATTAAAGTCTCTAGACCTAAGGAAATTAAGAAAACTATAGAGGTAGTTATTTCTGACATGGCTAAAAGGGACTTTCCTGACTCTGATTCTGAATCTGATCCAGAGGTAGATGAGCAGATATTCTATAGACCAGAGGAAGTAATTCATAAAAGCACAAAGACTGTTGGTTCTGGAATTTTGAACATTCATGTTTCTATTTTGAAAAATAAACCCATAATACCAATATGTCCTGATTTTGCAGACATGTGTCTACAGGCAAAAACATCTCTGGATATTGAAAAGGAGTTAAAAGAAAAGGCCAAGAATAAAACTAAGACTTCTCAACTCTACACTTATAAACCAATCAAATTTACACCTGAACAAAAAGGCAAATGGCAAGAAATTAACCACTTTGATCCTGTTTGTGCAGTGAGCAACAAAGAGAAAAAGATGTTTTTGAACAAGGCAACTTGAAAAGAAGGCTGCCTTTCAAGCCCAAAAGAAGGAAGTAGTTAGGAATACTTGTAATATTCCTAGTGCTATTTTGAAAAAGAATCAAAGTGTACCAAATGCATTCAAAGAAATGAGAAACTTTGCTCTTACTTCTTCCTGTTCTGTTAATTGCAATTGCATTCAACTCTTGATAAAACTGAAAAATCATTTCAGAGGTTCTCATTGTTTTCTGAATCAGAGTCTGAACAAAAACCTAGAGACAATGCCTCAAAAGAAAAAGAAAAATTCTGCCAAAACATCAAAAGATGAAATAGTAAATTGCAATTGCATTCAACTCTTGTAACCGCCAAATAGTAAGGATCGTTCTTGTTGTATCCCTTCTTGAATTGCATGGACGATAGGGACTTGGCACTACTCTTAGGCCCACATTCCTTATCCACCATACAAGTCCTTCCTCTATCTAGGATACATAAAGAATTAGCAAATGGCATGGGGAAAGCGCATACCTTATCGAGAAAGTCTAACCTGAGCACCACTTTGAAGTCGTCCATGGGTACCACTGAGAAATCGATCTCTCCTTCCCACTCTCCAATCTTGGCCCACACATCTTTGGCTACACCATGGATTGGTTTGGCCATAGAGTTCAACGCTTTGATAGTACCACTCTCATTCGTCCCCTTAATCCCTAGCCTTGAGGCTTCATCAATGGAAATGAAATTATGAGTAGCACCCGTATCGACATGAGCATGTACCTGATTTTCTTTGATGGTAGCTTCTACGAATTGCAACCCCTTGTTGGCTACCTTGGTCACCTCCGTCTTGCCTTTGATTTCATTCAAGATTTGCAACGACCCCATGCATTCATCCCCGTCTTGAGAGCAACGCTCATACCGAGTTATAGCGTGGAACTTTGCTTTTCTTTAGCAATCTCGAGCTCAGTGTGGTCCATCACAAAGGAAGCACCCATTATTCTTGTAGGTCGTCCTCAAGTCTTTGTTCTTCCCGGTTGGTGGCTTTCGTGCATCGTCATTCCTTACTTGGGTCGGCTTCTCTCCCCCACCTTTATCATGGTTACCCTTCCGATATTTTGGCTTTGACGATCAAGGCCTCCGCCTTGGCAATATCCGTTGCAAGGTCTTATACCCCATGTCGCTTCAACTTCGTCTTGGCCCATGCTTACAAGCCATCAAGACAGTAGAAGAGAGTCTTTGTCAGAAAGATCCGTAATCCCCAAGATAAGGTTGGTGAAATCCTTCACATACTCCCGAATTGTTTCGGAATTCTTGAGCTTATGAAGACGGATCCTCGCCTCGTCCTCGACATTTTCCAGATAGAATTGTTTCTTAAACTCACGAATGAAATCACCCCAAGTAGTAATGTTACATGTACCTCGTTCGATATCTCCAAACCGACATCGCCACCACAAAGCGGCGATGTGTTTCAAGTATCTTGTGGTTGTCTTGATCTACATCGCATCTTCCATGATGTTGACTCCATCCATGTATTGCTCAATTTACCATAGAAAATCATCAACCGCCCTAGCATTAAGCTTTCCCACGAACGGTGATGGTTTGGGAAAATCTACCTTCGTAGCATGGTTGCTTGTGTTGCCACCTCCACTAGCCATGACTCGTTTAGCCAAATTCACGTCGGCTTGGATTTCTTCCAGATGTTGGTGAATCGTGGAGATCTCTACCTCCACCTCACCTCAAAACTTAGCTAGCTCGTTCATGAACATACCTCTTAAGTCATGAAGCTCGCGTCGCAAGACGCCACCTAATACTTTGAGGGCGCTCTTGAAATCATCCCGCATGTCGGCAAAGTTGGAGTCCAACATTTCCACATGTTGAGGGGAAGAAAAATCTCATTCTGAAAGTGAGTCTGTTTCTGATAAGACTTCAATTTTTACTGATTCTGACTATCAAAATGCTTTGAAAACTATTTCTGATTTAGAAAGGCAGATTTTGTTTGGGTATTATTGTATCCAAGATTTAAATGGAAAAGTCAAGATGTGTAAAGTCAAACTTAGTCAAGTCTTGGTAAGTAAATGTTGTTTTACCTTGTGTTTGTACATGGTCTTTGACCATATAAATAGCTTTTGTGCCTTGTTATAGTGAGTGTGTAGAAACATTGTGAGATATATGGTTGTAACACTTGTGATATCAATATACTGAATATTTCTCTCTCTAGATACAAAAAGCTTCATTGTCATATCTTGATCACTCTTGATTTATTGTGCTTGAAAACTGGAACTAACAAATTTCAGTTCTCAATAATCTTATTGATGAATTGGAAAATGCTAATGAAAATTTTGGGATGGAATTAGATTCAAGTTTGATTCAAAATGAAATTTTACAAAAATAAATCATAAATTTAGAATACCAAATTTTTAAGATTTCAAATGGAAAAGCAGTTTGTCCTGATCAGAATTCTCCATCTTCTGATTCAATCAATGCTAGTGTGAAGTCTGACACTTCAACAATTGATGCTAACACTCCTCAAATGAAAACATCTTTGAAGATTTTAACATCTTCGGAAAAGGAGTCAAGTATTACTGAAAAAGGAGAATGTTGGGAAACTAAACCTAATTTTGTTTCCAAAACATCTTCTGAGTCTAAATTGTGTTAAACCTTTCTTTGAAAAATTTACTTTCTATGATGCTAACTTTGTTTGTTCTTCAGATAAGTAAGTAAGAAAGGAGGTGAGAAGATAAGGAAGACGAAGGTGGAAGAGAAGAAGAATGTTTTTTATACTAAAGCATGTAATAGAGTAGCTCAAGCTGGTATTCCAAATTGTTAACAGTGTTTCAATAAATCAAAAACTCTTTATGGCACTGAATTATTGACACAAGCTACTACTAAGTTACAATGTTCTTATTGTCATGATAGTTCATTTTCTTTGAAACCCAAGTTTTCTAAGAAAAGAAAACCTACTCAGTTTTTGACAAAGAAAACTTCTACTCAGTCCACTGTTAATCATAAAGAAAGATAATGTTTTGAAAAGGAACAAATTAGTTGACTTGAAATTTGTGTGGTAGTGGATTCCAAAGTCTGAACTTAAAGCACAAGTTTTATCGAAAGAACCCAAATTTGAATGGCGAATCAAAGGGTCATCAACTGATTTGAAGAAGATTAAGGATACTAACAAGAAAGGACCCATATTCATATGGGTACCTAAATTGAAGTGACTGTTTCTTGTAGGCTAGTCATGTGTGGATCATAGATTCAGGTGCATCAAGGCACATGACAGTACATAAGCACCTACTGTTCGATTATGTAGAACATTATGCAGGTTCAATCAGCTTCCGCAACAATATGAAAGGATATGCCAGAGGATATGGTGTGATAAAAAACAACATGATAACCATTTCAAAGGTTCTGTATGTGGAAGGATTGGCATACAACTTATTCTCCATCAGTCAGTTTACTGAGAAATAGTGCAAAGTGGTTTTTAATGAATACTACTACTATATTCTAGACAAGAGTGGAACGGAGTTGATTAAAGCAGGAAGAATGGGTCAGCTTTATGGTGTTCATTTTCCTACACTGACTGCATCAAAGTCTTTTTGTCTTATTTCTAAGGCAACATCAGAAGACAGTTGGTTATGGCACCGAATTTTCTCTCATCAGAACTTCAAAGATATCAACAAGCTCAGAAGCCAAGAATTGGTCATTGGTTTTCCAGAACTAAAATTGGAAAAAGAGTCTCTTTGTTCAACCTTTGAGATGGGCATGATGAGGAGAAGTACTCATAAGTCAAAAATGTTGTCAAGCTGCATTGCCCCTCTTCAGCTTATTCACATGGATTTATGTGGACCAATGCCGACTCAATCCATAAATAGCAAGAAGTACATTCTAGTGATGATTGATGAATATTCCCGGAACACATGGCTTGAATTCTTGTGGCTTAAGTCTGAAGCTCCAGATCTAATCATTGAGTTCATTAAAAAGATACAAGTTCTTCTTCAATGCCAAGTTCAACAACTCAGAAATGACAAAGGCATCGAATTCAGAAATGAAACTTGTTAGAGAATAAAATATATGTTGGATGCAAGATCATAATATCTGAATACTGGAGGTCAAAGTACAAGAAGTCAAAAGCTGAAAGTCAACTCTCAGTAAAAGTCAAAGTCAATATGTAATAAAGTCAAAGTTTATTTGTATTTGTTTTAGTTTTGCCTTGTTAGACTTGTAGGTTTAAATAGCTTTGTTTTCCTTTTTAATAGATATATGACTAGAGGATTTTGTACGCTTATCAGAGAGTATTATAGAGAGAGAAAGAGACGTTTAGAGAGAGAAAGTGATACACAGATTGTAAACAGTTTGATTTGTGATTTGAATCGAATCAGGTAGTTAAACAATCTTGTTTGAGATTAGAAAATTGAAACAGGGACACAAAATTGGTATCAGAGTAGATCTAATTGAAATCATATCAAGAAAACGAGTTCGTCACTGTGTTCTTAGAGTTCAGATTCATTTTTGAGTAATTCTGCGAATTAGAGGTTGTATTTGGTATTGTTGTGATCGTATAGTGTTTTAGAATGAAAATGTATAGGTGAATTGGATTTTTGCACTGTAATTTTCATCATTTTTAGATTTCATTGAGTTCGAGTTTCACGAGTTCACGAGCACTGTATTGGATCGTTTTATATATTTGAATGTATTTTGTTGAAATTCAGTGGTAGGAAATTGTTCTAGATGTGTTTGTGATCTAATTGTCAAGTTTACATATCAAAATTCGAAGTCTAGATGAGTTTTTAGTCGATTAAGAGGTATTTTTCTTCGAAAACTCAAGAACTCGCAGAGTTATTCAAGAACTCGCAAAACTCATCTCAAGAACTCGCAGAGGATCAAGATTTCGTAATTGTTGAAAGAATTCGCAGAAAACCTCAAGAATTCGTGGAATCATCAGATTTCGCATAGTTATTTCTGAAAAATTCTAAAGACAGGATTCGCAGAACTCTGTGTTGCGAAAACCAGAGATTTCGCATTTGTGTCAATTGCGAATTTCAGAGGATTCGCAGAGGATTAATTCAAAAAGTTTAAGTACAAAATTCGTAGTTATCTCTATTGCGAATTATAAAGAATTCGTTTTACTGAGTGTTGAGGATTCTTAGAATTTGCAGAAGGAGCTTTTGCGAATTTCACAGAATTCGTATAAGAGTTGCTTACGAAAAGTTCTTTATCAAAATATTTCTCAAGTACAGAATTCGCAGAAGACATGTTTGCGAAAAGTGTTAGAATTTTTTTTAAGGACATAATTCGTTTCTATGAGTGTTACGAATTTCTGTGCATTGCGAATTTTGTGATTGTCTTCATAGCTTGCGAATTCTGTTTGTTTCTTAAATCTTGCGAATTCTAATTCCTATCCTGCGAATTCCTTGTGTTTTAAGTGTATTTTTGCGAATTCTAGACTTAGTGAGTTTTAGAAATTCCTTTGTTTAGTTCATTTCAGTGTTTTTTCAATATTCTTGAGATTTCTTTTGGACTAACGATCATATTCAAGTTCTATTTTGAAACAAATATTCAAGATGAGATATTTTTCTGATGATGATGAAAGGAAGATTGCCAAGTTCGAATTAGAGAACCAAAATCTCATTTTGTCAATTGACTATTATTCAAAGCGAGCAAAGAGATGTTCTGATGACAGGAAGCTACTGAGAGATGAAGTTAGTTCATTAAAGATTGTTAATGAAGAACTTCTGAAATAGATTTCTGGACTGAATGATGAAAAATTACTGAGTTTAGAAGCTGAAAATTCTGAGCTGAAAAAGAAAGATCAAAGTTTGCACAGAAATTCTCAAAACTTTCCAAGAAGAGTTGTGAAAAAAAGAAGACATTTGAACTGAAATGTTTAAAGCTTTCTCAATAGATTTCAGACTTTGAGAAAGTAATCATTTTGAAAAGAGAAAAGTTTGCCAAAGAGAGAAAGACAATTGAACAAAAGAATGTTGGGTTTTTCAAAGAAATATCTGATGGAAGAAAGAATGCTGAGAATGGATTTGAAGAAGAAAGAAGTATATTTGAGATAGAAATCAAGAAGCTTACTGAGAAGCTATCTGAGCTATCTACAAATGCACTGAAAGAGCAGAAAAACGAAGTCTGAATTCAAGAAGAAGTTTGACCTGCTTGTCAAAGAAAGAGACAGTTATTCTTCAAAGATTAAAGAGCTTGAGGAAATTATCTCCAAGGTGGTGGTGACTGAGCACACGACTCCAGAGTCACAAATCCACACACCTAGAGATGGTTCAGCCGACTCTGAATGCTCATTCAAGACAGCTGCAAGCTCACATCAGAAACCTGTTTCTTCAAAAAGGTCAGTTAAATCTTATGATCAGATTCGTACAACTAACATTTTCTATGATAGAAATGTAGATGGTTCAGGTGCACATAGAAGAAGAAGAAGATATCAAGAAGAGAAGCTGATTTGGAAGGTGAAACCACTTGATGATGAGAAGAAAGCTGAGAAGAAAGGTAAGAAGACATGTGTACATTAGACTAAAGCCAAGAAGAACAATGTGCGAAAAGGTAAACCTGATCATGTCTACTCGAGAGATCAGTTAATCAGGTTGTCAAGTAAGAAATATTATTGTTCTTATTTTCGTACACATGATCATATTCACAAATCTAGTGATCATTACTGGTATGGTTCTTATTCAGCTACTCCCATTCGAACTGCAACTAACACATATGGACCCAAATACCAGTTGGTACCAAAGCCAAAGACTGATTCTGTGTTTCAGGCACCTACTGTCAAGGGGAGTAAGAGAACTAAGGCTTCTGAATAAATCAGTTCAGGACTTGTGCTTTAACGGAGTTTGATTTCTAAACACAACAGTTTAGGACTCGTACTTCAAAGATAAAAAGTAATGATACTCTCGGACTGATATGAAGATGTACTCCGATACTCAGATGAGGAAATCAACCTTCAAGGGGGAGTACAAATGTGTCTGGAAATATGTATTCGGAAGATATGACGAACTACACTTCAGGGGGAGTTGTAGATCTCTATCATGTGCTTTTTCACTGATAAATTACAGATGCATATTTTCAGGGGGAGTATGAATTATGATTTCTGATTACTTCAGATCAGAACTCGTTCAATCAATGTTTTACTACTTTATGTCATTTTATTTTTCAATAAATTTGTGAATAAAGTTGCTTTGACATGACTTTGAGACTTTTGCAGATTGAGAGAAGCTATCAAGATCATATCATTATGATTTTTAGCTTGTCTTCATGAGATTTAAGACTGAACGATAAAGGTTAAATTTCTTATCTTAATCTCATACTAGTGTTGGGACCGTGCATTGCACGGAAGGATAAATTTTTTGTTGGAATATTGAACCGAGTTAAAATGAAACGTAATTTATCTGTTAACAGTTAATGAAATACAATGTGAAAAACAAATGTATTTTCATAAGTGGTTAAGTTGCATATATTTTTAATCATTTGTTGTTATGAGTTTGTACAATAATATTGGTAATAGTTTTGTATTATATTATTTAAAACTCAAACGACATGTCTCACAACATATCACTATTATTGAAATAATTATAAATATGAACATACGTTTTTACAGATTTTGCAATTTTTCTGAAACCTCATCGACAACACTTGACAATCACTTTGAACGTATAAATCTGTAGATTAATTAACAACATTCAACCCACATCAAATATGAAAAAGAAAATAAATGATTTCTATCTTTTGTAACCGGCAACTCAACTGATATAGTTCAAATTCACTCAGTACCACTTGAAAATTTATCTGACTATTGATTTCAAGACCTCATAGTATTAGTCGATAAATATATAAATATATATATATATATATATATATATATATCTTATTCCCCTACTTCGAAAAATATGATTGTGAGTTTTGAAAAATATAAACAAATCCTCAGTAAATAAAATAAAATATAAAATAGTAGTTTTTCAAAGAAACAACAATATAGTGGAATACCTTTTGTTCAGTTGCAGGTTCTGTAGGACCCTAGATCTGGAGCATTTCATGTGTTTGTAGCTAGGTTAGGATAGGAAAGGATTAAGCTTTATTTATTGAAAGCATATAAACCTAATCTAGAGAGAGCTTTGAGATGTAAAGGCTACATTTTATAAAATGGAATGATTCTCAAATATTACAAGCCTTGGCCATCTATTTATAGCTACAATTCCTACCTACCACCTTCCCTTGCTACATCTTTTAAGTACAAAGCCCTTGCACATCATTTTACAAAATATAAAATACATTTAAAATAGATTTACTTTCCAAACTTTCAATGCACTAACATTCTCCCCCTAAAGTTTGAGAAAGTAAATAATCTTCTTGAAGCTTTAGATCCTCTCCGCCTTGATTTACTTGACAAACTTTGGCGCAACTTTGACAATGAAAGGCTCGGCTCCCCCTTTATTGTTGCTCTCACTCTTGAAATTTCGGCTTTAAAATCGAATTCATTGTAGACATTAATCCCGACTAAGAGCACTTCGAAGCATCTTGGAATGTTGAAATCCAACTTGTTACGTTAAGCCCACAAGAATGACAACAAGAGGATTTGACGTGACGAACCGGTGCAAACTTAGTGTAAAACAAAGAATCCGTCGATTAACCGCGAGCCGAATAAGCATTCCGCTTGAGAGACATAAACTTTTAGCTCGAAGAGGGAACGTGTAGTCGTGCACCACAAGGTAGGGTCGAGAAACAATTATTGGCCAATTTTAGGAAACTTTGGACCAAAAATGTTAGAAAACTAACTGTTGACTAACAGAACAGTTAAGTTCACTATTTATCTTCTCTTCCACACATAAAATCACGATCTCTTTAATTCTTCTCTTCTCTTTGCTTCATACTCACGTTCACACAATCTGTTTGATGCATCTAATTTCTTCATTTGTCATCAATTAAATGTATTTCAGTAATTAAACAGCTTCATGCATCGTGAGAAACGTCCGGCGATGTAACAGATTTGGTCCGGCGAGATAACTAATTTTTCCGGCGAGATCTGATTCTAACAACCAAAAACACTTCGATTTCTTCCTAGAAATTGAAAAAAAACTTGCAAATCGATCGAGATGAGCGAACAAACAGATCTGTATCGAGGATGCAGTGACAATTCCGGCAACACAGTAGGTTATCCGATCAGAACGCTTTTCCGGCGACACTTGTTACAACAGCTCAAAATTCTCGAATTCATGCTAGAAATCTTTGTAGTTAGCTTTGCAAACTGATCAACATTTCAAAACAAACAGATCTGGATCGAAAATTTGACAAAATTATAGCTTAAATTTCGATTTTCCGGCGATGAATAGTAAATTTTCCGGCTATCTCGTTTTTCCGGCGAGGTAATGTTCAAGAGATCATAACTTCTCGATTTTATACTCAAAATACATCAAGCAATCGAGGTAAACGTGAAGAACAGATCTGTAACGTAGATATGACAGTATCATGGCTCATACCTCAAACTCCGGCGAGAAATCCGGTCAGATCTACATTTTCCGGCGAACGAACTTTCGAACCTCATATCTAGCTCGTTTTTCATCGTTTTTCGATTCTGAAAATTGTAGAATGCTCGAAATTCGATAACGAACAAATCTATGTAAAACAAATCACCTCATGCAAGAAAAATTCGGATCGAAGAATTTGACGCGAAGAACACCGAAAATTTCGAACGAAAATTCGAAAAATCTTCAAAATTCAACGAAATTCGAATCCAGAAATTGTAGTAGATCTGTAATCTCATATAGAACAAATCTTCAAGAGGAATTAAGAATTAGATGAACTTACAAGTAGATCGGGCTTAAAAACGCATGAAATGTCGAGATCCGATAATCGTTTCGATAAAAAAATTATCGTTTGGCTCTGATACCACATGTAGGACCCTAGATCTGGAGCATTTCATGTGTTTGTAGCTAGGTTAGGATAGGAAAGGATTAAGCTTTATTTATTGAAAGCATATAAACCTAATCTAGAGAGAGCTTTGAGATGTAAAGGCTACATTTTATAAAATGGAATGATTCTCAAATATTACAAGCCTTAGCCATCTATTTATAGCTACAATTCCTACCTACCACCTTCCCTTGCTACATCTTTTAAGTACAAAGCCCTTGCACATCATTTTACAAAATATAAAATACATTTAAAATAGATTTACTTTCCAAACTAATCAAAGTTCAAGATCAGATTGAAGTTTTAAAGATTTCAGAGGAGATAAAGTTTTCAGATGATTGAAGTCAAAATTTGAAAGAAAGGTTGTTTATTCAGAATTTGAAAAAGCAAATTCAAAGGGAGAGACAAGTTTGAAGAATTGTCAAAGTTTTCAAGATGTCAAAGCCAAATAAGATTCAAAGTTGAAGATTAATTCTGAAGATATGAAGACCTGAAGATTATTGTCAATTTTTTTTTTAATATTGAATCCAAAGGGGGAGATTGTTAGAATATAATTGTATTCAAGATTAAATGAGGGTCATTATTGTAATTGTTGTATTAGTGTTTGTGTGTGTTGTAAATGAGCTTAGAAGAGTTGACCTTGCTTGGTCATGTTGACCTATATATAAGCAAGTCATAGTGTTGTTTAGTAGGTGTGCAAGAACAAGAGATTAAGTGTGTGAAAGTGAAGGTGTATTTTGAGAGAGAGTAAGAACACATATAGTAGCACACATTGAGTACACACACAAACACTCAATCTTAATTGTTCATCACAAATAGGGATATGGATTGATGTAATCCTTGTGATTAATAAACAAAGTGTTTTGTGTATGTGTTTAAGCTAAATCCGTTTCAAAATCAATAAATTTTTTTAAAAAAAACGACACTGTTCACAATACTGTTCATCGTCACTGTTCACCGAATCATTTTTGAGTTTTAGTGGAAATTTTGAGTTGAGATTGATCAGGTTTTGTTCGCTGAGTGAAATAGATCGAGTCTATATCTGTTAATTCTTGTAATGCACTGTAATTGATCATAAATTTGATGATTTTGTGTGTTTTGAAGTTCACGAGTTCAGTCACTGTATACACATCAATTTGTATAGAATTGTGCTTTTAGATCGAAATTATTTGATTGTATTGTGTTCAAAATGTATAGGTGATCAAATTGTCAAAGTTTCAAGTTAATTGGACAAGATTTGGTTCGAAATCAGTGAGATTTTGGTCGACTTTCTGAAGAACACGCAAGCTATCTGAAGAACGCGCTAGATCTGAAGAACGCGCAAGTTCTTCGTTAGAACGCGCAAGCTGAAGAAATTCGTTTTTTTTTGGTCAAAACGCGCAAGGCGTTGGTTGCGAGTTCTAGAAACGCGCTGGTCGATATCTGCGAGTTCTCCAAACGCGCTAATCGAAGCTAGCGAGTTTGAGTAGGAACAGTGTTCAGCATGTTCTTTGTCGTGCGAGTTTGAAGATTTCAGAATTTTTCTAAGTGTTGAAACGCGCAAGTTTGGTCAGCGAGTTTGCTCAAAACGTGCAAGTAATGCCTAGCGAGTTTCTGGAACGCGTACGCCTCTATCAGCGCGTTTCAGCGTGAATAGTAACTTGCGTGTTTAGGCACTTGCGAGTTTTATCGATTAGCGAGTTTCAGTGCTTAGCGAGTTCATCAGAACGCACAAGTCTTTGCGAGTTTGCTTGCGAGTTTTCTTGCGAGTTTGCTTGAGAGTTTATCAAACGCGCAGATGTTGATTTGCGTGTTTATCAGCCTGCGAGTTTCATTTTCAATAGTGATCTGCGAGTTTTGTCACTTAGAATATTTTCTGAGAATTTTCAAAACTGTAACATGCTCTTTAATATTGAAATTAAGTCTGCGGAGGGGGACAAAAGTTCTTTCTGTGATCAAAATTTCTGAATTTTTTTTAAAGATTTCTGCATTTCTCTTGATTTGATTGGATTTAAAGATCTTTACTAGCTAATATTTTTCATTTTTTTCAGGTATATTCATCTTTTAATCATGGCAAATGAATTTCTTTCTATGGGATCTCATCTGAAGCCTCCGGTCTTGTCTTCTGGAGATTATTCACAATGGAAGAAGAGAATGATTCAGTTCTTGAATGTAAAGAACAAAGATTATATGACTTCGATCATAGAAGGTCCGGGAGATCCAAAATCACTTGTACGTGGACAAGCAGCTACAACAACTGATCCAGCAATTCCAGATCGATATGTGTCAAAACCATATCAATTTTTCAATGAGACAGAAAAAGCAAGACACAAGGTTGATGAAGAAGCTTTTATCTATCTCACTATGGGAATTCCTAATGACATCTACAATCGAGTAGACAGTAGGGATTCTGCAAAAGCGTTATGGGATGAATTGGAGAAACAGTTTCAAGGATCAAAGAAGTCTATTCAAACAAAGATGAATCAAAGTATCAATGCTTATGAAGGTTTCCATGCTAAAGAAGGAGAGACTTTGTTGGAGACATACAATCGATTCAATATCATATTGAATGATCTTAGGAGAAATGGGATGAACAAGACAGAATCGGAGATCAATTATAAGTTCATCAAGAACTTGAACCCAGAATGGAAAAGCTATGCAATCAACATTCAGATGACAAAAGACATGGCACAAGAAGACGTCAATGATATCTTCACAACTTTATCTCAGCATGAGGATGAAGTAAAGCAGCTTAGTGCTGAAAAGAAGATGGTCAAAGATTCTTTAGCTTTGATGTCTGAGCGTACGTAAGGGTCAAGTTTCAAATCCAGTTCTTCCTACAAGACAAAGTCAAGGAAATCTAGAGCTCTTCTCACTGAAGTTACTGATTCAAGCACTAATAAATCTTCCACTGAAAGTGAAGAACATTCAGATGAGGATATGCAAAGATTTGCTGAAAATATAGCTCTTCTCACAAAGCAGTTTAAAAGTTTTGGAAAGAAAAGATACTCAAAGCCGAAGTATGACAACTACAAGAAAGACAAGTATAAACCGAGATCTGAAAAGAAGTATGAGAAAAGCGGTGAGAAAAGAGATGATAAGAGAGAAGAGAAGAGAGAAGGAAAGAAAGAAGAGATTGAGCCGAAATATGGAAGATGCTATAATTGTGGAAAACCAGGTCATTTTTCCAGAGACTGCAAGCAGAAGCGGATAAAGAATTCAGAATACTATACTCGGAAATCACTGATAGCAAAGAAAGTGGAAGATGGTCAGAACTTAATGGCAGAAGAAGAGAACTGGTTCTACAAGAGTTCTGATGATGAATATGCACATTTGACTCAAGTGTGTATGATGGCCAAAGTAGATGAAGACATTGGATCATCTTCTGATCATTCTGATTGTGGTTCTGAGGTACGTATTCAATCTTTAAAAGCTCAAGTTAAGTTCATGAAAGAAGAGTTTAAAACTTTGAAAGTCAAACTTAGTCATGAAAGACAAACAATGTTGAATTTTCGTGATGAAAATTCAATGTTGAAAGATTTTGTTAAGGATAAAGAGTCTGAAAAAGATCTTTTAAAAAAGGACAAAGATGTTTTAATTTCAAAAATATCTGAGCTTGAAAAAGATCTTGTAAACTTAAATGCTGAAAAAGGTGATTTTCAATTAAAATTTGAAGTTTGTTATCAAGAAAGAAACGAGGCATATTGTAAAATCAAGCAACTGGAGGATTTAAATCTGAAAAGAGGACAGACGGAGCAAACATTAAATCTTTTAACAAACAAACTTCAAGATGTCAGATTTTATGATGTTAAAAAAGGTTTGGGTTTTGAACCAAATAATGTTTTAAAAAGAGCACCAGAAAATTTATATAATTTTGATAAAATGGGCTCTATTCCTACAAAACCCGATATTCATGATACTTTTGTAAGAGGTAAATATGTGAATGTTGATGAAACTTCATCTTGTGCTGATTCAATTTCAAATTTAAAATATGTTGGTTTTGCTTATAAAGATTTAAATGAAAGCTATAAAACAAGAAAAATAGAATTTAGTGAATTTACATCACTATTTCCTCCTTGTTTACCAACAGAATCACACAAGGTTGAAGAAAATAATTCTGAATCTCAGTGTCAGTTTGATGAATCTAATTCAGAAACTGATGTTGAGAATCAAGTTCATTTATATGATTCGTTCACTTCAAATTCCTTATATGCTTCCAAAAGTGAAAATATCATGAATCAAAACCTTAAGTCTGATTTTTCAAAAATTATGACTGAGAAGATTTTTACAGAAATGATGAATGCTTCAGATCCTGTTCCTATTATAGAAAAGATGGAATCAAACTATGAGGTAAATCAAACATCTAATTTTGAGAAACAAATCACATATCTTCAAAAGACAATTGAAGAGTTAGAAGATGAGAATGTTGATCTCAAATTTAAACTTAACAAGTCTTCTGAAGAAAACAAAGAACTCTCTAAAGAGTTATATATTTTAAAAAATGATTTGTTTCAACAAAATCTAAAGGAGAAAAGGATGTTTGACTCTACAAAATGGAATGTTCATTCTAATCCAGAGTTTGATACTATTAATTCTAAATCTTCAGTTGTTTATACTTCTACTCCTGAATATCCTCCGAGTATTTCTGAAAAAGGAGAAACATCTTGTAATTCAAAGGCAAAATCATCTTCTTCAAAGAAAACTAACAAGATTCTGTTTCCTGTTTCAGATATAAAAAGGCAAAATGGTAAAGGAGAAAGAGTGAAGAATGTTAAGGAAAATAAAGTTGCTAAAAATAAATGTAATATTCGTGATAGTGGTAGTTTGGCGTGTAAAAATTCAAACGTTCCCAAATGTCAAAGTTGTATGAATGATTGTACTTCATTGGATAAATCTAAGCTTTTGACATTTGCACGTGAGAATTTTATCTGCAAACACTGTCATGATAATGCATTTATCATTCCTTCTATTCATTCTAAATCTAAAATTGCCAGAAAAACATCTCATATCAAATCAGCTTCAAAATCCTTAACTCATCAGGCTAAAAATTTTCATGCTAAGATTGATAATTTTTCGAAAAAGAAATCATTTCATGAGCTTAATGTTAAAATGGTATGGAAATGGGTACCTAAGCCTCGCTACGAGTGGCGAATTAAGGCTAAGGTAGATGACATTGTTGAGTTGCAAAAAGCTAACAAAGAAGGACCCATCTGGATATGGGTACCTAAACAGAAATGAGTTGTTATTTTTTTTTGCAGGCCTCACATACATGGTATATAGATTCAGGATGCTCGCGCCATATGACAGGATTTAAGCATCTACTTCATAATTATGTTGAGGAACCTGCTGGTACTGTAAGTTATGCTAATTCTGAGGTAACTGGATATATTCGAGGACACGGATCTTTAACAAATGGCACCGTGACGATCAAAAGAGTACTATACGTGGAAGGACTTGATCATAATCTTTTTAGTACAAGTCAATTCTGCGATAGTAAATTTCAAGTTCGGTTTACTGATAAATGCTGTTATATTGAAGATAAAGATGGTTGTGCAGTTTTTAAAGCCAAGCGGAATGCAAATCTTTATTCTGTGAATTTTCCAACACTTTCTGCATCAAGACCTGTTTGTCTGATTGCAAAAGCTTCAAGAGTTGAAAGTTGGATCTGGCATCGGCGTTTGTCTCATCAAAACTTTGATGCTATTAATCAGTTGGCGAGACAAGGTATTGTCAAAGGTCTACCAGAACTAAGGTTTGAGAAGAATTCTCTTTGTCCTGCTTGTGAAATGGGAAAGATGAAACGAACATCTCATAGAGCAAAGACAGAATTCTCATCCTCAACACCTCTTGAATTAATTCATATGGATCTTTGCGGCCCGATGAGGACTCAGTCTATCAATGGTAAGAAGTATATTTTAGTCATGATAGATGAGTACTCCAGATACACTTGGCTGGAATTTTTAAAGAACAAATCAGATGCAGCAGAGCTGATCATTGAGTTTTTAAAGAAGATTCAGGTTCGATTACAATTGTCGGTTATATCTTTGAGAAGTGACAATGACATGGAATTCAAGAATGAAAAGCTTCAGAGTTATCTCATATCTGTTGGGATCTCTCACAACTTTTCTGCTGCCTACACTCCTCAACAAAACGGTGTAGTTGAAAGGAAGAATCGAACACTGGTGGAAGCTGCGAGGACAATGTTAGCTTATTCCGAATTGCCAATGTTTCTGTGGGCTGAAGCTGTAGCCACTGCGTGTTTCACACAAAACCGCACAATTGTCATCAAAAGACATAAAAATACAGCATATGAACTTATTAATCGTCGAAAACCAAATATTAAATTTTTTCGTACTTTTGGTTGCAGGTGTTACATTCTCAATGATCGAGACAGTCTTGGTAAATTTGACAAGAAGGCTGATGAAGGCTATTTCATTGGTTATTCGTTAACATCTAAAACCTATCGGATTTACAATAGAAGAACCAAGACGATCATGGAGAGCATTAATGTGTCATTCGATGAATCATCAACGTTGACTTCTGAACACAACAGTTCAGAACTCAAGCTTAAACAGAAAGTTTCTATTCAAGACGGAATAGAACCTGAAGTCAAACAGAATAAGTCTTCTAATTCGAATAAAATTACAGCTGAATTAGACTTATTATTTTTTGATGCTTTTATGGATATTTGTGCAGATTTTGAAAAATCAAGCATATCCGAATCAACTTCAGAGGTTCCGATTATAATAGCAGATATTTCAGGACCTTCTGAAAATGTCACAATTTCAACCACATCAGGTACATCTAAATATATACATTCTGAAGATACTAATGTTGATTCTGTGCATGCAGATCCAAATTCTGTAACAGAAATTCCGAGTGATTCTTCTATTGCTCCGGAAATATTTACTTCAGAAGAGGCTGTACAAGATGTCCCGAGCACATCTGGGGTTGTTAAAGACTTACTTGCAGTGTATGATGAATATGAGGAAGATAATACTCAAACTGACATTCATCCGATTCCAAGTACAATGAAATGGACAAGAGATCACCCACTTCACAATATTATTGGTGATGCACAGTCTGGTGTACAAACGCGTGCAGCATCAGCTAATTTTTGTCTATATTCATGTTTTTTAAGTTCTCTCGAGCCAAAGAAAGCTTCAGAAGCCTTGAGTGATCTAGATTGGTTACTGGCGATGCAAGATGAACTTCTACAATTTGAGAGGAACAAAGTTTGGCGACTTATACCACTTCCAAAAGGTAAATCTGTTATTAGAACAAAGTGGGTTTTCAGAAATAAGAGAGATGAATCTGGAGTTGTTGTTCGAAACAAAGCTCGCCTTGTTGCAAAGGGTTACTGTCAGCAGGAGGGGATTGATTATGACGAAACGTTTGCTCCTGTGGCAAGACTGGAAGCCATACGTATCTTCTTATCCTATGCAGCGCATAAAAATTTTACGGTCTTCCAAATGGATGTAAAATCAGCTTTTTTAAATGGGATATTGCATGAAGAAGTATATGTTGCTCAACCAGAAGGATTCGTTGATCCAAAGAACCCTGATCATGTCTATGTCTTAGACAAAGCCTTGTATGGACTCAAACAGGCACCAAGAGCTTGGTATGAAACTTTAACTCAATTCTTACTTGCTTCAGGATTCAAGAAAGGTACAATTGATACTACTCTCTTTCTGAAAAAGCAAGGTGATGATATGATTCTGATCCAGATTTATGTAGATGATATAATTTTCGGTTCTACAAATCCAAAGTTTTGTAAAAACTTTTCAAGAATCATGGAATCTCGTTTTGAAATGTCAATGATGGGCGAACTGAATTTTTTCCTTGGTCTTCAAGTGAAACAGTTACCCGAAGGCATTTTCATTAATCAGTCAAAATATATTCGAGATATTTTAAAGAAATTTAACATGAGTGACAGTTCAGTGATGAAAACACCGATGGCAACGGGCACACTTTTAGATGCCGATCTTTCTGGAAAATCAGTAGATCAAAAAGTGTACCGTAGCATGATTGGTTCATTGCTATACTTAACTGCAAGTAGACCGGATATTATGTTTGCTACCTGTTTCTGTGCTAGATATCAGGCAAATCCGAAGGAATCACACCTTGTCGCTGTAAAACGAATTCTTAAGTATCTTAAAGGAACTACTGAGTTAGGCCTTTGGTATCCTAAGGGTTCGTCTTTTGATTTAACTGCCTATACTGATGCTGATCATGCAGGATGCAAACTGGATAGAAAGAGCACCTCTGGTTCTTGTCAGTTCTTAGGTGATAAGTTGGTTAGTTGGACATCTAAGAAACAAAACTGTGTTTCTACATCCACCGTTGAGGCTGAATATGTAGCTGCTGCAAGTTGCTGTTCACAAGTCCTCTGGATGCGAACACAGTTAAAAGATTTCGGATATACTTACCAACGAGTTCCTATCTACTGTGATTCTAAGAGTGCGATTGCGATAACTGCTAATCCAGTACAACATTCCAAGACGAAACACATCGACGTGCGTTATCATTTTATAAAGGATCATGTTGAAAAGGGCGATATCGAGATGCACTTCGTGACTACAGACTACCAGTTGGCTGACCTTTTCACCAAACCGTTGGATGAAAAGATGTTTAACTTTTTAGTTAGCAAACTTGGTATATTAAATGCCAATTCATGATTCGAGGGGGAGTTTTCTACTTTTGTGCTTTATTTGAATATATTTTAGATATTTCATCATATGTTGACTGACTAAAGCGGAATCATTTTTATAATGATTACCAAAATCTTTTTCTTGCAGGATATTATATGTGACAATGGCTTTTGGACATTTCTGTTCAAACCCCGTATTCAAATGTTTTCTTCTGAAGGATGCTTTCAAGATTACATCTTTTTAAGAAGTTTTACGTTTGAAAGGAAGTTAAGGAATTATATTGCTATATTTTTTATAATAATATTTCTAACATAAGTGATGTTTTACAGATATCAAGGGGAAGGATATCTAGTCAAGGATACTTTAATTACTATATTCATTCCAGGGGGAGTTAAGGATTCTAATTCACAGGTATAACATTCAAATCCTTATACTCTAACACTAGTGAAAGAAGAACAACTTTCATTTGTGAAAAATTGTTTTAAAATGTTCAAACCACTTCACAATCTTATAATGATTTTATGATTTGAGAAGTGTGAATTTTAAATGATTTTTGGATACTTCATTGTTTATCTAGCCGTGTGTTCTTTAAAGAATAATACTTGTGTATTTTCTTTTCTACATACTTTGTCAAGTATTCATACACACACTGGTTCAGTATTTTCAAATTGACTTTGTTATTACCATGTATCAAATGATATATCTTTCTATGGTAATACTCCCGTCGTTTGGTATTCATAATTGTTTGAATCAAACGTCATTTCATTTTTAAATGTGTTTTCATTGATAATATGTTTATATATTGTTCATATAAACAACTTACGTCTTTGAATTCCCAATTTTTTTTCTTCATGACAATTTGATCTGATCTTAATCATTGTCAGATTCTCAAAACATTTCTATTCTTTCATGATTACTCATTCCTATAAAGTTTTGAGATATCTTAAATGTTTAAAATGCTCAAATTTCAATTCTGATCCTTGTTGAGCATACATACACTGACATATGATTTCTTGTGCTTTATATGTCAAGAAAATCATTGAACAACATGTACTTTTACGAACATGGGATTCAGTGTGAGTGCTTATTAGATCTTCCATGGATTCACGATAACCAGTGTTTCCTACACCGGAAGAAATCCTTTGAGTGATTGAGGGGAGAGGAGTCTAAAAGAATTGAGTGTGGGATTGAGTTGAGGTAAAATGGAAATGAGAGAATGGTTAGATGTGAGTTTATATGATTAAAAGAAAGAGGGTGAGAGAACAGAGTTAAAAGAATATTAGAACTCTGCACCAAACATCTTTCTGAGCCGGGTAGCCACATTACTGATTGGTTCACATTTCTTTCGTGACCATCATTGAAATAGGCAAATAACCCATGCCATCTCTTGCATACAACCCCACTAGCTACTCATTCTTTTCTTAAAAAGAGAATGTTTCACATTTTCTGGGGACGCAACACATAATCTATCGGATCTTCACTTGGAAGATACTGATATTGAAAAAGAAGGAAAGTTGCCCCACCTTCGACCCTTTCTCATGCACTTTGAGTTCATGTACAATCATTGTTGTCTCAGTGATTTACATACTTTGAGCCTTATGACACACAATCATTGTGCTAATTCTTTCAAACACGAGCACACAGAGAATATGTTTTTCTGTCAGAACATTCATAGAATTACCTTGTGTTTTTCAATGATTGAATGGAAGTCCTGGGGAGTCAACATCAAACAAGCTCCTTACATTGTACATTCGTTGTACACAGTAACTTTGTGTTACTGACAGGCACTTCTAACTGTTTCATGTGTTGATTCAGGGTTACCATTCTTATTTTGTTTGAATTTGAAAAGATTCAAATGAATATGTTCGTGAATCAAAGGCCAATCCAGATCAGAAGTCAGAATATCGTATGAATGGGGGAGAATGTCTATTATCCAAAGGAGGAGATAAAAGTTCATGAAGAATGTGCTTATCAGATGGTGGGAAGTTCATTCAATGACGGATCTGACCTTGAAGTGTTTTAATGATTTTGATTCTTACAAATCATTAAAAAGGGGGAGAATAATCAAAGTTCAAGATCAGATTGAAGTTTTAAAGATTTCAGAGGAGATAAAGTTTTCAGATGATTGAAGTCAAAATTTGAAAGAAAGGTTGTTTATTCAGGATTTGAAAAAGCAAATTCAAAGGGAGAGACAAGTTTGAAGAATTGTCAAAGTTTTCAAGATGTCAAAGCCAAATAAGATTCAAAGTTGAAGATTAATTCTGAAGATATGAAGACCTGAAGATTATTGTCAATTTTTTTTTTAATATTGAATCCAAAGGGGGAGATTGTTAGACTATAATTGTATTCAAGATTAAATGAGGGTCATTATTGTAATTGTTGTATTAGTGTTTGTGTGTGTTGTAAATGAGCTTAGAAGAGTTGACCTTGTTTGGTCATGTTGACCTATATATAAGCAAGTCATAGTGTTGTTTAGTAGGTGTGCAAGAAGTGCAAGTGTGTGAAAGTGAAGGTGTATTTTGAGAGAGAGTAAGAACACATATAGTAGCACACATTGAGTACACACACAAACACTCAATCTTAATTGTTCATCACAAATAGGGATATGGATTGATGTAATCATTGTGATTAATAAACAAAGTGTTTTGTGTATGTGTTTAAGCTAGTAATTCTTGGGCCACAGTTCCGCCATTGACACCCGACCGTTCGTCTTCTTCTTGTACTCGGATGATACATAGAGAAGCTATATATATTTATAAGGAATGTAGAGAATATTTTAAAATCTTTTATTTTCATTTTCGATTTTACATTTAAATGTAAATATATTAAAAATATGGAAGAATATTTTTATATCTACATTGTTTTTATTTTATTTTCTTTACACTTGGTTAATTTGGAAAGTATTGCGGAATATTTTTATTTTAAAGAATACGATAATTTATTAGTGTATCTCATTATTTTTTTTATTTTAATTCATATCAATCTTATTTTTTCTTCTTTTAATGCTCGTGAAAAAAATACGTGTAGATTTTATATTAGCAAAAAAAATACGTGTAGATTTTATATTATGCTAATATAAAATACGTGTAGATTTTATAAAATAAAATAAATTTTATATTAGCAAAAAAAATACGGAAGAAAAAAGAGTTTATATTACATTTCATTATGTAAAAAGATTTTATAAAATAAAATATGGAAAAAGATTTTATAAAATAAAATATGGAAAAATTATTATGAGATGTAATATAAAAAAATACGGAAGAAAAAAGATTTTATATTACATCTTATTAATATAGATTTAAATGTAAAATCTACATTTAAAATAGATTATGCTAATATAAAATCTATTTTATAAAATCCTCCACCAAAAAAAATTTATATTAATAAATGAGTATTCATTCCACAAATAGATGATTATGTGAGATACTGTGTTTGGAAAGATTGTACCAAAGCATTAAGAAATTGTAAATTAAGTAATTGGCTTTAATTAGTTGTACCTTGTGCTTAAAATGTTGTAATTAAGAGTTTTTTATGTCGTTTTTATAATATAGTATAGATATGGTTGAAAGAAGGACGACTTTCAATCATAGAAAACATTTTCTTAAACGTTCAAACCACATCCCGATTCTTAAACAGATTTTATGAATTGGAAGTGCGATTTTAAATGTTTTCGTTTTTACTTGTGCTTAAATGTTAACAAACCATGTGTTTCCAAAGATAATTACTTGCGTATTGTCTTTTCCATATACTTTCAAGTATTCACACACACTTGTTTAATTTTTGTTGAAATTGTTCTTACCATGTCTCTAAATTGTAACCAATTTTTTCGATGGTAAGACACCCCGCTTGTTATTCAGAATTTGAGCGTTATTTCATTTCTGAACGTCATTTCAAGAATGTCTATATTTTGTTTCATATAGACAATATCCATTATTCTTGACCATAAGCTTTCATTGATATATCATATCATTTGATTCTGATCATTTCATACAATGTCAGATTTTTAAACAAGTCTTTTGCATTCATTTCTATTCATTCAATTTACTTGTTTGAAAATACTTTACTGTTTCAAATGCTCAAATTGTCATGATTACATCTATGAGCATACACATATCTGACCCATGTTTTCCATGTCTTAAATGTTCAAGTTAAACTATCTTGAGCAACATATGCTTTATAAGACAATACGGGTTCTTTGTGCTAGGACTTAAATGAACTTCTATGGAGTCACATTATCCAGTGTCTCCTACCCAAGAAGTTAATCCATAGTTATTGAGTGTGACGAGTCAAAAAGAAATGAGTGTGGGTTGTGCGTTGAGGTAAAATGTAAAGGAGAGTTTGGTTAGATGTGAGCTTAATGATAAAAAGAAAGATGGCGTGAGATCAGAGTAAAAGAATATCAAACTCTGCACCAACTACTTTCTGAGTCGGGCAGCTACAATTCTAGTGTTTCACAATTCTTTGGTGAGCATTATTGAAAAAGGCAAATATCCAATTTCAACTCTTTATTATAACCCCACCAGCCACTCATTTTCTTCTTAAAAAGAAAATGTTTCATATTTTTCTGGGGACGCAACACATACACTATCTGGTTTTCATTTGGAAAATCTGGATATTGTAAAAGAAGGAAGTTTGCCCCACCTTTGCAGTTCAATCATGCACATTGAGTATGTGTTGATCTACTGTTGTCTAAGTGTTTTACACAATGTTGAGCCTTTATAAACAATCATCATGTGTTTATTCTTTCTATCACTTGCACGAACACACAAGGAATTTGTTTTATTGTCATAACGTTCATAGAAATTGCCTTTGTGGTGTTTCGATGATTGAATGGAAGCCCTAGGGGAGTGAACATCAAAAAGCTCCTTTCCAATGTGTATTCGTTATACACAGTGACTTAGTGTTACTGACAGACATTTTAACTGATTCATTTGTTGATTCAGGTGTTACATTCCTCATTTGTTTGAATTTGCAAAGATTCAGATAAATATCTTCTTGGATCAATGGAGAATCAGAGGCCCAGATTTTGAAAGATCAGTGGTCATAAAAGAATTTCAAAGACATTTCTTGGAAGAAGTTTTGATGATGTCGATGCTCTATTCATCAAAAAGGGGGAGATGAAATTTAAAGAAATGTCTAAGTCAGAGACATCAAAGTTAAAGAAATGTTCAGGTTTCATTTATGAAAGAAGATTTCAAAGATTAAAAGTTCAAAAGACAAAAGTTCAAAGACTTCTGAAGATGTGCTGAGATTTTACAGAAATTTTCTTTGATGGTCAGTTGCTAAAGCAAACAGAGCTGAAAATGGAGATAATTTCTTTCCAAAGTCTGAAAGAGTTTTGTGATAGTTTTAGGGAGATTATTGAAGATTGTTTCTACCATATTTGGGGGAGATCATTAGTATCTTTCAGAGACAGACTTGGGAAGAATACAGTCAAAGAAAGAGGAGATTGCAATGCTTGTTCCTAAAGAAGAAAATTTGTTGCAAAGGAGGAGATTGTATTTTTGAGCATAAAAGAAAAGACTGAATTGCAAAAAAATCTTTCACAGATGATCTTGAATCTAAAGGGGGAGATTGTTAGAGCATAAAATATATATTGGATGCAAGATCATAATATCTGAACACTAGAGGTCAAAGTACAAGAAGTCAAAAGCTGAAAGTCAACTCTCAGTAAAAGTCAAAGTCAATCTGTAATAAAGTCAAAGTTTATTTGTATTTGTTTTAGTTTTGCCTTGTTAGACTTGTAGGTTTAAATAGCTTTGTTTTCCTTTTTAATAGATATATGACTAGAGGATTTTGTACACTTATCAGAGAGTATTATAGAGAGAGAAAGAGACGTTTAGAGAGAGAAACTGATACGTAGATTGTAAACAGTTTGATTTGTGATTTGAATCGAATCAGGTAGTTAAAAAATCTTGTTTGTGTTGATTTGTTTGTGATTAGAAACTTGAAACAGGGACACACAAAATCTTTAGTATCTTGAATCAGTTGGCATATCACACAATTTCTCAGCAACCATGACACCTCAGCAGAATGGAGTCGTTGAAAGAAAGAACAAGACGTTGGTGGAAGCAACACGTACAATGCTAGATTACTCAGATCTACATTCGTTCTTATGGGCTGAAGCAGTAGCCACCACATGTTTCATACAGAACAGGACTATAATTAATAAACGTTTTAATAAAACTTCTTATGAGATTATAAATGGTTGAAAACCTACGGTTAAATTCTTTTGTGTGTTTAGATGCAGGTGTTACGTGCTAAAAGATAGAGAGCATGTATCAAAGTTTCAAAAGAAGGCTGATGAAGGAGTGTTTATGGGTTATTCTCTACAATCCAAAGCATACAGAGTTTACAATACTCGGACAAAGACTATGATTGAAATTACTAACATATCATTTGACGAATCCTCAACAAGGACTTCTGAACACTTCAGTTCAGAACTTACACCTAGTGATCAAGCTTCTACATTAAAAGGAGTAGAACCTGAGCTAAAACAGATTAAGATTTCTAAATCTCAAACCTTAACTGAACCAGATCTTGATTTGTTATTCAAAGAATACTAACATACTTACTACAAGTGCAGACATGTCTGGCTCGTCTGAAGGAGTTAGTGATGCTTCAACCAGTAAGAACAAGTTATTTCTGAGAGTGCTACACCAGACAGTTTAGTTGAGCCAATTTTACCTTCAGTTGAACCAGCCTCAACATCAGCTGTGTCTGGAGATTTACCATCAGAAATACAACTTCAAGAAGCAATTTCATTACCAAGTGCTACAAGTCCAGAAACACATGAAACTGAATTGCATGCGGTTCAAGATGAATTTGATGAGACAAATAATCAGATAGATATTAAATATCTGTCGATCACACATAGATGGACAAAGGCACATCCTCCAACAAATATCATTGGTGATCCGAATGCAAAAGTCACAACCAGATCTGCATCTGGAAATTACTGTATGTCCGTGAACTTTCTAAGCAGCATGGAACCTAAAAAGCCATATGAAGCAATGAAAGATCCGGACGGGATAAATGCCATGCAAGACGAGCTAAATGAATTCAAACGGAACGAAGTGTGGAGGTTGGTACCAAGACCCAAGGATAAAACCATTGTTGGAGCTAAATGGGTCTTTCGGAATAAGAAGGATGAGGCTGGTATAATTGTCAGGAACAAGGCACGATTTGTTGCAAAAGGATATAACCAACAAGAAGGTATAGACTATGATGAAACTTATGCACCCGTTGCCAGGATTGAATCCATAAGGATTTTTCTTGCATATGCCGCTCATAAGAATATCAAAGTGTACCAGATGGATGATAAATTAGCATTCCTTAACGGTATCCTACATGAAGAGGTGTATGTGAGTCATCAAGAAGGTTTTATTGATCCAAAATATCCAGATCACCTGTACGTGCTTGATAAAGCTCTTTATGAACTGAAACAAGCACCACTCGCGTGGTATGAGACAATGACAGTTTACCTTTCCGAATTGAATCTGGATTCAACAAAGGTACTATAGACACTGCTTTGTTTTTGAAGAAAAAAGATGAGGATTTAATTTTTGTACAAATTTATGTAGATGATATTATTTTTGGCTCTATGAACCCTAAGTTTTGTGATGAATTCCAAAACATCATGAAGAGTAGGTTTCAGATGTCAATGATGGGAGAGTTGAATTTTTTTCTTGGGATTACATGTGAAACAAACTCCGGAAGGAATTTTCATTAACCATTCAAAGTATATTAGAGATATGCTTAAGAAATTTAATATGACTGATTCAACTCCCACGAAGACTCCCATGCAATATGGAAGTTTGTTGGACGCTGACATCTCTGGAAAATCAGTAGATCAACGGACTTACAGAAGCATGATAGGATCTCTTATGTACTTGACATCAAGTAGGCCTGATATAATGTTCGCTACTTGTTTTTGTGCACAATATCAAGAGAATATGAAGGAATCCCATCTTGTTGTGGTTAAAAAAATCTTACGGTATCTTAAAGGCACACCAAATCTGGGCCTTTGGTATACGAAAGATTCTCGGTTTGAACTAATATCATACACAGATACAGACCATGCAGGTAATAAGTTAGACATATAAAGCACGTCTGGAGCCTGTCAGTTCTTGGGAGACAAATTAGTCTGTTGGTCTTCGAAGAAACAGAGGTGTGTTTCAACTTCTAGTTGTTGTTTGCAAGTATTGTGGATGGACACTCAACTCAAAGACTATGGATACATTTTGAACAAAGTCCCCATATATTGCGATTCAAAAACTGCAATAGCAATTACGGCAAATCCGGTGCAACATTCGAAAACAAAACATATTGATATCAGGTATCATTTTATCAAAGATCACGTAGAAAAAGGTACTATTGAAATGCATTTTGTATCTACTGATTTTGAGGTTGCTGACCTGTTTACAAAACCTCTTGATGAAAAGAGATTCAATTTCTTAGTCAGCAAGCTCGAAATGTTAAATCTGAATGCATGAAAATAGTTTCCTATCTTGATTCGAGGGGGAGTGTGTTCTTGAATATTTAAGTGTTTTTGGTTGATGATTATTTTCTCTTAGTCTGTAACATCTGAGTGTCCTGAATCTAGTTTCTAATCACAATCAATTCAACAAAAACAAGAATTAATCAATTACCTATTTTGATTCACTTCACAATTCAACGATTACAACTGTTTTCTCACTTTCTCTCTCTAAACAATTCTCTCTCTCTCTAAAACTCTCTCTGAATATTCAACTCGCTCTTTAAAACAGAAAATAAAAGCTATTTATACCTACAACTAAAACAAAGAAAACTAATACAAAATACAAGACACTTTGACTTTTATTACAAAATAGACTTTGACTTTTTAATTAGAGTTGACTTTCTCAACTTTGACTTCTTGTAATTTGACCTTCAGTTTTCTTGATCTTGTATCCAACAGATTTATGCTCTAACAATCTCCCCCTTTGGATTCAAGATCATTGTAGAAAGATCTTACAATTCAGTCTTCTCTTTTAAGCTCTGTCAGATGCAATCTCACCCTTTAACATTGTAATCTTTCCAAGTCTGTCTTTGAAGAATATAACAATCTACCCAAAACTTTCACAAATCTCTTTCAGACTTAGGAAAGAAATTATCTTCAGATTTAGCTCGGATTGCTTTAGCAAATAATATTCAAAGAAAATTTCCTCAAAATCAGCACATCTTCAAATATTTCTAACTTTGCTTAAACAAACTTTCAAACTCTCAAACTTTGAATCTTTTGACTTGGAAATTTCTATAAATCATTTCTCAAAACTCCAAAACTTTAACATTTCTTGATCTTTTTGATGATTTGAGCATCGATATCATCAAAACTTTCTCCAAGAAATGTCTTTGACCATTCTGATTTGTCCAAGAGCCTCTAATTCTGTGATCCATAACAATGTATTCATCTAGATCTTTTCAAATCCAGACAAATTAAGAAATGTAACACCTGAATCAACAAATGAATCAGTTAAAATGCCTGTCAGTAACACAAAGTCACTGTGTGTAACGAATACACATTGTAAAGGAGCTTTTGTTATGTTCACTCCCCCAGGGCTTCCATCCAATCATCGAAATACCACAAAGGCAATTTCTATGAATGTTATGACAAGAAAACAAATTTCTTGTGTGTTCGTGTAAGTGTAGAAAAAATTAAGCACTGATGATTGCTTTTTAATAAGGCTCAACATTGTGTAAACCACTGAGACAACAGTAGATAAACACAAACTCAATGTGCATGATTGAAGTTCGAAGGTGGGGCAGACTACCTTCTTTTTCAATATCCAAATTTTCCAAATGAAAATCAGATAGATTATGTGCTGCGTCCCCTTGAAAATATAAAACATTTTCTTTTTAAGAAGAAAATGAGTGGCTAGTGGGGTAGTATCAAGAGTTGGCATGGGCTATTTGCCTGTTTCAATAACGTTCACCAAAGAATTGTGAAACGCTAGTAATGTGGCTGCCCGACTCAGAAAGTAGTTGGTGCAAAGTTTGATATTCTTTTACTCTGATCTCACACCCTCTTTCTTTTAATCAATAAGCTCACATCTAACCAAACTCTCATTTCCATTTTACCTCGTCACACATCCCACACTCATTTCGTTTAGACTCCTCACACTCAATCACTATTAGATAACTTCTTGGGTAGAAATCATTGGTTAACGTGATTCCATAGAAGTTCAATTAAGTCCTAGCACAATGATCCCGTATTTTCCTAGATAACATGTGTTGCTCAAATGATTTAACTTTATCAGTTAAAGCTCAAAAATACATGTCAGATAAATGTATGCTCACACGATATAATCATGAAGATTTGAGCATTTGAAACACTGAAGTATTTCCAAACAAGTAAATTGAATGAATGAACATGAATGCAAGAGACTTGTTTGAAAATCTGACATTGTATGAAAAAAATGATCAGAAATGAAATGATATAACAATCAAAGCTTATGGTCAAGAAAAATGGATATTGTCTACATGAACCAAAATATAGACATTCTTGAAATAAACGTTTCAAAATGAAATTACGCTCAAAATTCGTTGAAGTACAAGCGGGGTGTCTTACCATCGAAAAAATATGTTTCAAATTTGAGACATGGTAAGAACATTTTGAACAAAAAGTCAAACCGGTGTGTGTGAATACTTGAAAGTATAAAGAAAAGACAATACGCAAGTATTTATCTTTAGAAACACATGGATTGTTTACCAATTAAGCACAAAAATAAAATGAAAACATTTAAAAACACGCTTCCAAATTATAAAATCTGTTTAAGAATCGGGAAGTGGTTTGAACATTTAAGAATATGTTTTCTATATCTGAAAGTTGTCCTTCTTTCAGATACATATGAGATTAAGATAAGAAATTTACCTTTTCACTCAGTCTTTAATCTCATGAAGTCACGCTGTAAGTCATAAAGATATGATTTTGTAAGCTTCTCTCATTCTGCACAAGTCTCAAAGTCTAGTCAAAGCAAATTTATTCACAAAATTTATTCAAAATTAAAAGACATAAAGCAGTAAAACAATTAAAGTACGAGTTCTGATATGAAGTAATCAGAAATCATAGTCTTACTCCTTTGACTTGTACACTCCCCCTAAATTCATGCATCACAAAAATTCGTCAGTTTAGTAAAATGCAGAAATTAGATAAACTCCCCCTCAAAAGAATATTGATCAACTAAGAATCTTTACTCACTCCACCTGAGAACAACAACAGCATGTTAAAGTGCAAATATCTTTTCAGAAATATTGATAAAGAAATGATGAAAAAATTACCATAAAAGAAACTTTAATAGGTAATTACTGATTAGACTTTGAGATTTAGCATACTGTGTGTTCCAGATTCTAGTTTCTAATACAAATCAATCAAACATAACAAGAATTAACAATCAATTACCTGTTTGATTACTTTGAATTCTCAAATTACAACTTTCTCTCTCTAGAACTCTCTCTCTCTCTCTAACGTATTCTCTCTCAAATCTCAATTCTTACAATACATCTTGTTGCCACTAAAATACAAATACAAAAACTATTTATACTACCATCTAAAACAAGGAAACAACAAATACAAAGATATTGACTTTTATTAAGAATTTTTGACTTTTAATGAGATTTCACTTTTGCAGCTTTGACTTTCTCAACTTTGACCTTCAGAATGCTTGATCTTGTATCCAACGGATTTATGTGCTAACAATCTCCCCCTTTGGATTCAAGATCACTGTAGAAAGATCTTTAGCAAATCAGTCTTCACTTTAAGCTCTGACTAAATAATCTCCTCTTTTTTCTTTAACAATTTTCTTTCCAAAAAATATCTTCAAACAAGTAACAATCTCCCCAAAACTTTCACAAAACTCTTTCAGACTTTGGAAAGAAAATTATCTTCAGATTCAGCTCGAATTGCTTCAGCAAATAATCTTCAAAGAAAATTTCTTCAAATCTTCAGAAATTCTTTGATTATCTTCAAACCTTCCCTTTGAACTTTCTGACTTAAACATTTCAGAAAATCAACTTCACAAAACTTTATCAGATCTTGATATCATCTCTTCCAAACTTCAAAACTTTAACATTTCATCATATCATCTCCCCCTTTTTGATGATTTGAGCATCTATATCATCAAAACTTTTCTCCAAGAAATGTCTTTAACCATCTTGATTTGTCATACTGAGCCTCTATTTTTGTCAATTCTCCAAGATAATCATCTAGATCTTTTCAAATCCAGACAAATTAAGAACATGTAACTCCTGAATCAACAGATGAATCAGTTAAAATGCCTGTCAGTAACACTAAGTCACTGTGTGTAACGAATACACAATATATTAAGGAGCTTTTGTGATGTTCACTCCCCCAGGGCTTCCATCCAATCATCGAAATACCACAAAGGCAATTTCTATGAATGTTATGACAAAGAAACAAATTCTTTGTGTGCTCGTGCATGTGTAGAAAGAATTAAACACGAATGATTGCTTTATTAAGGCTCAAAATTGTGTAAACCACTGAGACAACAGTAGATAAACATAGACTCTAAGTGCATGATTGAAGTGCGAAGGTGGGGCAGACTTCCTTCTTTTTCAATATCCAGATTTTCTAAATGAAAACCAGGTAGATTATATGTTGCGTCCCCTTTAAAATGTGAAACATTTTCTTTTTAAGAAGAAAATGAGTGGTTGGTGGGGTTAAAGCAAGAGTTGGCATGGGCTATTTGCCTGTTTCAATAACGTTCACCAAAGAATTGTGAAACGCTAGTAATGTGGATGCCCGGCTCAGAAAGTAGTTAGTGCAGAGTTTGATATTCTTTTACTCTGATCTCACACCCTCTTTCTTTTTAATCATTTAGCTCACTACTAACTAATCTCTCATTTTCATTTTACCTCATCACACCCACACTCATTTCTTTTAGACTCCTCACACTCAATCACTAAAGGATTAACTTCATGGGTAGGAAACACTGGTTAACGTGAATCAATAGAAGTTTAGTTAATTCCTAGCACAAAGAACCCAAGTTTCCTATAAAGCATTAGTTGCTCAAATGGTTTAACTTTATCAATTAAAGTTCAAATACAAATGTCAGATGTAAATATGCTCAGAAATATAATTATGAAGATATGAGCATTTTAAAACATGGAAGTATTTTCAAACAAGTATATTGAATGAATGAATATGAATGCAAGAGACTTGTTTGAAAATCTGACATTGTATGAAAATGATCAGAAATGAATGATATAGCAATTAAAGCTTATGGTCAAGAATAATTGATATTTGTCTATACGAAACAAAATATAGACATTCTTGAAATGACCGTTTCGAAATGAAATATCGCTCAAAATTCTTTGAATACAAGCGAAGTGTCTTACCATCGAAGAAAAATTGTTCCAATTTAGAGACATGGTAAGAACATGTTGAATAAAGTCAAACCGGTGTGTGTGAATACTTGAAAGTATTTAGAAAAGACAATACACAAGTATTTATCTTTAGATACACACGGTTTGTTTATCGATTAAGCACAAAAGTTAAATGAAAACATTTAAAATCACACTTCCAATTCATGAAATCTTTTAAAGAATCGGGAAGTGGTTTGAACATTTCAGAACATATTTTCTATATCTGAAAGTTGTCCTTCTTTCGGATACATTTGAGATTAAGATAAGAATTACTTTTTCGAGCAATCTTAAATCTCAGAAAGTCAAGCTGTAGTCATTTAAGGGAAGTGGTTTGAACATTTCAGAACATATTTTCTATATCTGAAAGTTGTCCTTCTTTCGTATACATTTGAGATTAAGATAAGAATTACTTTTTCGAGCAATCTTAAATCTCAGAAAGTCAAGCTGTAGTCATTTAGATATGACCGTGTCATCTTCTCTCATCCTGCATAAGTCTCAAAGTCTAGTCAAACAAATTTATTCACAAAATTTATTCAAATGTAAATTGACATAAAGCAATAAAACGTTTAAAAATACGAATTCTGATCTGAAATAATCATAAATCATAGTCTTACTCCTTGTTACTTAGTAGCTCCCCCTAAAATCATGCATTGCAAAAATTTTGTCAGTTAAGCAAAAATGCAGAAATTAGTATTGCTCCCCCTCAAATTAATATAGATCATCTAAAATATTCTCTAACTCCCCCTGAGATCATGAGCAAACAATTAAAGTGCAAATATCCTTCAGAAATAAAGATAAAGAAAATGATGAAAAAAAAACAATTTGTAACTTTAGTAGGTAACAACCGATTACGTCTTAAGATTTAACATACCAATCTTAGAGACAAGAAAATTAAATCTCTTTTCATCTAAGGGTTTGGTAAATAAATCTGCAAGTTGATAATCTGTTTTTACAAATTAAAGTTCAATTGTTCCTTTTTCTACATTATCTTTAATAAAATGATACCTTACATCAATGTGTTTGGTTTTGGTGTGTTAGACAGGATTAGCAGATATGGCAATCGCGCTCTTCGAGTCACAATATATAGGAATTTTGTCATATTTGAATCCAAAGTCTCGTAGCTGTGTTCGCATCCACAAGACTTGAGAGTAGCAGCTGGCAGCAGCTACGTACTCTGCTTCAGCAGTCGATGTGGAAACGCATAATTATTTCTTTGAAATTCAGCTAACGAGCTTGTCTCCAAGAAATTGAACGTGACCAGAAGTACTCTTTCTGTCCAACATGCAACCTGCATGATCTGCATCTGAATATGCGGTCAGTTGAAACCCAGTATCCTTAAGATACCACAGACCAAGATCTGCAGTCCCCTTCAGATATCTAAAAATCCGTTTGACAGCAGCCAAATGGGATTCTTTGGGAGCAGCTTGATATCTAGAACAAAGACATGTTGAAAACATAATATCTGGTCTACTGGAAGTTAAATACATCAACGATCCTATCATACCTCTGTACTTTCTAACATCTACACTTTTACCCGAAGGATCAGTGTGGATCTTAGTACCAGGTGCCATCGGGGTTCCAATTGATTTATAATTTTCCATCTTGTACTTCCGAAGAATGTCCAAAATGTACTTAGATTGATTTATAAAAATCCCCGTCGAAAGTTGTTTAACTTGTAATCCGAGAAAGAAATTCATCTCTCCCATCATACTCATTTGAAAACGTGACACCATGAGGTTAGAAAAGTTTTTGCAATATTTTGGATTAGTAGAACCAAATATTATATCATCAACATAAATCTGAATAAGAATAATATCAGCTTTTTCCTTCTTTATGAATAAAGTGGTATCGATCTTACCTATAGAGAAACCAGACTTGACCAAGAATTTTGATAAGACATCATACCAGGCTCGAGGGGCTTGTTTTAATCCATAAAGGGCTTTGTCCAATATGTAGACATGATCTGGCTTATTTGGATTAACGAACCCTTCTGGTTGAGACACGTACACTTCTTCTTTAAGAATGCCGTTCAGAAAGGCTGTTTTCACATCCATCTGAAAGACTGTGAAGTTCTTATGAGCGGCATAGGCGAGAAACATTATGATTGCCTCTATGCGCGCTACTGGAGCATACGTCTCGTCATAATCAATGCCTTCCTCTTGCCGGTAGCCTTTGGCAACAAGTCTAGCTTTGTTTCTGATAACGACACCATCTTCATCCTTTTTATTCTTGAATACCCACTTAGTTCCTATCACGGTCTTTCCTTCAGGCTTAGGAACTAATCTCCAAACCTTTAGGGCTTCAAACTGATTGAGCTCTTCTTACATTGCAGATACCCAGTCCGAATCAGCAAGAGCCTCGGATACTCGTGTTGGCTCAATCTTGCTTAGGAACGAGTCATGCATACACTGATTAATAGTCGCTGACCTTGTCTGAACAGGCTTGTCAAAATCTCCAATTACTTGATGTAATGGATTGTCCTTGGTCCAGCGATGCTCATGTGGGAGTGGAATAGATGAATTCTGAACATGATCATCATCTTGAAATCCACTTTCAAAATCTTCAGTTTGAATTACAGGAGGGGGGTTGTCAGTTGAAGTTTCATGTGCAGAAGTATCAGCGGGAACAACAAATTCAGGCTGTTGAGTAGGCAAAGTAGTACACCCAACTGAAATAGTTACTTCTGATTCAGCATTTGTTTGAACATCTTCAACTGTAGGAGTAACAATAGGAATTTGAGTTTCTGTCTGAACTGGAGATGCTTGTTCAGTAATAACTTCTGAAGTGACTGGATGATGATAGCTTGTATCTTCAGACCTGTCAGTCACAGCAGATTTAGATACATTAGTTCCAAGAAACTCATCATAAAAGAATCCAAATAACAAATCTAAATCAGTTAAATGTCAAGTAAATGTAGAAGCGTTATCCGAATTTGTCGCTGTAGACACAAGTTCTGGACTGATCTGCCCAGAAACTAATACACCAGTAATAACGGGCTCTGAATTGATTTGATCAGAAGCCATTTCTTCATCAAATGTAACATTGATGCTCTCCACAACTGTCTTTGACTTCTTTGTATAAACACGATATGCAGCAGAAGTTGAAGAATAATTGATAAAGATGCCTTCGTCCGCCTTAGCACTGAATTTATTCAGACTCTCTCTATCGTTAAGCACAAAACATTTACACCCAAATATATGAAAGTATTTGATGGTAGGTGTTCTGTTGTTGATCAGCTCATATGGAGTCTTTTGAAATCGACAGTGTATCATGGAACGATTTTGCGTATGGCATGCAGTCGACACAGCTTCCGCCCACAAGAATAGAGGTAGATCCGATTGACTAAGCATAGTCCGAGCGGCCTCGACTAGCATCCTATTACGTCTTTATACTACTCCATTTTGTTGAGGGGTTCTAGCAGCAGAATACTGATGTGAAATCCCAACTGAATCGAGATATTCATCAACAATCTTGTTCTTGAATTCTGTGCCATTGTCAGTTCGAAGGAACTTGACTTGTCGCTGCAGTTTCACCTGGGTCGTCTTTAAGAATGAAATGAGAACTTCCGGTGTCTCATCTTTTGAACGAAGAAATCGTCCACAATTACCAACACATATTTCTTACCACCCAAACTCTGAGTTCTCATTGGTCCACATAAATCCATGTGTATCAGTTCTAAAGAAGAACTAGTACTTGGTTCAGGCTTCGGTTTGTGAGCGGCTCTCTTCATCTTACTCTTCTCACAAGCTGCGCATAAGTGCTCTTTGTCATATTTCAGTTCAGGAAGTCCTTTTACCAATTTCCCACGAACCAGCTTGTTGATGTAACGAAAGTTCAAGTGAGATAACCGTCTATGCCAGAGCCAACTTTGTTGCTGTGTAGGTTTTGTCATCAAACATACCTGATTGTCATTCTGAACTGGATAAGTTGATGGTGTAGAGGTTTGTCTTTCGATGTCCACCCAAGAGTTCTGTTCCGTCTTCAGTACGAACCAAGCAACTCTTGGATTTGAAATTTACCTCTAACCCTTTATCACAGAATTGACCTATGCTGAATAAGTTGTGCCCCAAGCCTTCGACATAACTCACTTTACTGATCGTTATCTTATCTTGAATGATGTCACCATATCCTAGAATAGGTGAAAGCTGATCGTTTCCGAATCTGACATTGCCACTGAATTTCTCTGTATAGTTAGACAATAAAGCTTTTTGCCCAGTCATATGCTTGGAACATCCACTGTCCAAGTACCACATATGCCGGGTCTGCAAGAGAAATCAGGCAATAACAATTTTAGGTACCCATTTAAAAACGGGCCCTAACGTTTCAGCACAAGATTTTGGTATCCACTTGAAAATGGATCCTCTGTTCTTTTGAAAAATTTGAAAAACATTTGATCTAGAAGAATTAACATGATAAGATCCATACCAATCAGAAGAAGTATGAGAATAAGCAAAATCAGTTTTCCGATAATTAGAACGAGATTTAGTAGTAATAGGAGATAATTGAATCAATTGCTTTATTGAGTAACACTTGTAAGAAGTTACAAGGTTTTGTTTATTAGAAGCACATTGACCAACTATATCAGAATCACTACTAACTGATTTAGTACAAGAATTATCAGTAACTGATTCAGCTATCTCAGCATCCTTCTGTTTTGGTCTCCATTCGGATTGAGCTTTTATCTTTTTCTTCCGTAAATCTGAAACATAAGATATAGATTTATTAGGAAAAGTAGATTTCCAAGACTGAGTATATTTTTGTGTACCAGTGTATTTCTGTTTCTGCAATCGCTGTTTCTTATGTTTCTTACCGTGAGCATAGTAATAAGCAGTTACAGAAACTGAATCACCAACCTTAGTTGATGTTTCACCAATATGAACATCACTTGGTAACACTCTTTCATTTTTAAGACATGTAGAATGATCAGGAAGTTTAGAATGTACATCAAACATATCAAATTCTTCCATGCACCCATCATCAGAATTAAAAGAATCATTTGCAGACTCAAATAAGTCATCAGAATTATCAGAGAAAGATTGAGGTGCCTTTGAAACTGTAGAACACTTTGTTGATTTTACTTGAAAAACAATGTTCTTTAAAACTGTAGAAAACACAATTTGTTGTATATCACCCAAAAGTTTTTCATCAGATAAAACATTTTCAAGCTTGACTATTTTGCTTTCAAGAATAGATGTAGGAACATAAACCTTTACAATCGCAGGTTTTGCCTTCATCTCAGAAGCAGAATAACTAACAAAATAGTCGTTTGAAAGAACTTTTGGTATTTCTGAAAGAAAACTATCATTTAACTTTATATAGTTAAACTGTAGTTGCATTTTCTTTTTATTCTTTCTGTTTTCAGTTTCTTTGGCCTCATCTTCTTCTGACAATTTGGTAACAAATTTGGGTTTTAAATGAGTATGTTTATCAGCACAAGCAAGAAAATCATAGTTATAAAGTGCTGGATGTTTTCTGATGGCTTTCTTAAGATAATGGGGGTTTTCAAAACCAAGTCCCCATTTCTCTTTAACATCAGCCTCTTCGTTAGGTGCATTTAGAAAAATGGTTTGATCTGTTTGACCTCTCGCATACACTTTTGCTTCCAGACCATTTACCTTCTTATGCAAATTCTTGTTTTCAACCTGCAATTTATAAACAGTTAGTGCAGATTCATTTTTCTCAAACTCATATTTAGAAATCTTACCTTCAAAATCAGAAATCTTCTTTTCAAAATCATCTACTTTAGATTTAGAATCAGAATCAGATTTGCGTAAAGAATTAATCAGATCTTTGTTAGAAATAACAGATGTATTAAGTTCAAAGATCTTTTTGCTCTTTTTAGCAACCCTTTCCTTTTCCTTTTTCAGATTATTTTGTAAATTTTGAAGCCCAACCACCATGGTTTCCAATTTGGTAATTGGAGTTAAGTTTAATACCTCATTAACTTCTTCATCATCTGACTCGTCATTCTTGTCCTCTTTGCCCATGAGACAGATATGAGCATTTTCTTCTTTCTCTTCACCTTCATCCTCAGAATGATCAAGCCAAAATTCATCCTCGGCCATTAAAGCAACATCAGCTTCTTGTTGTCTTGACAAAATCAACTTGTTCTGATAATACTGAGAGTTGCGAACTTTTGGCTTCCGGCAATCTTTGGCATAATGACCCAACTTGCCACAATTGTAGCATTTGATTGAATCAGTTGCTGGCTTCTCAATAGCAGTGTATTCATTTACAAACTTCTTCCTCTCATCTGGTTTCTTGTCCACATATCTTTGCTCTTCATACCTTTTTCCTTCTACCCTCTCCCGGTGCTCATGATTCTTTGAACTTGAAGAAGAATATCGTTGAGAATATGATCCCGGCTTCTTGTAGAATTTCTTTTGAAAAGCACGGGTAAGCAAAATCATAGCTTGTTTCAAACTCTCGCCATCATCACTATCTGACACAGAACCAGACTCTGAACTTGAACTTACTATCTTTTTCTTCTTCTTTACTATCTTTTCTTTCTTTTCTTTCTTCTTCTCACCAACAATCAAAGCAATCGGATCAGGAACCTTCTCAGCCTTTTTCTTTTCAGTTCTTTTCTCCTCTACCTCTTCCTCATTCTGCCGTAATGTCTCATAAACTTCATGAAGAGGTATTTCACTTAAGTCTTTCATTTGCTTCATCCTACGAGTATGTTTCTTCCACTCAGGTCGTAGGATGCTCAGGAATTTGACATTATTTTCTTGCTGCTTCTTTTTGACTTTGTTCTTAGTCAGCTCATTCAGAAGCAATGTGAATCTTTCATAAGTGTCTTCAAGACTCTCATTCTCTTTTGCCTTGAATTCCTCATAGTTATTGATGCAGTTGGCCACCTTATCTAATTCCCAATCTTTGATCCCATCATCATCTTTTCCAATTTATTCCACATCTGTTTAGCATCATGTTTGAAGCTATCTATCTTGATGTAGATGTCATTTGGAATGCTTTGGAGTAAAAGAGATCTCGCTTGTTTGTCAGCTTTAAATCTACTCCTCTATTCTTCTGAGTACTGAGAGAAGTCAACTTTAACTGGTTTTGTCTTTATTTCTATTCCACATCTCCATCATCACCATCAACATCATCAGCAGGTACATGAATTATGATTGGTTTCATGGGACCTTCAGTGATAGATAGAAGTATATTCTCTCCATTTGAGTGCCTGTCTATGAAGCCCAAAAATCTGTCCTTCCATTGTTCATATTCGCCTTTGAACAATACCGGAGGCTTTACATCAGTGCCGATAGAAAGTGCATCTTTGGAAGTCATCTTCTTTAAACCTGTTTGAAAAAGTTAATCAAATAAGAAACTAGAATTGATCGTTAGTCCAAAGTATGAAATTACAAGAAAAATCTTGAAATCTAGAAAAATCAGAAAATTCGAAAAATTTGACTAAGTATCAGAACTCGCAAGTCACTATTGAACTCGCAAGCCCTAAAACTCGCAGACTGAGTCTTGCGCGTTCTATAAATTCTCAAGCAAACTCGCAAGCAAACTCGCAGATATTTGCGCGTTTTGAGAAACTCGCAAGCAAATACGCAGATCAAACTTGCAGATAAAACTCGCAGATCGACGAAACTCGCAAGTGCCTAAACTCGCTAAAGACTATTCACGCTGAAACTCGCAGATTGAAGCGTGTGCGTTTCCCAAACTCGTACGTCGAAGCTTGCGCGTTTAAACCAAAATCGCTAGCTACTCTTGCGCGTTTCAACACTTAGAATTATTTCTTGAATCTTCAAACTCGCAGGTCGATGAACTCGCTAACCACTGTTTCTCCTTAAACTCGCAAAACGAAGAACTCGCAAATCACTATTCCTTCTGAAACTCGCTAGCTTCAATTAACGAGTTTGTAGAACTCGCTGGCCACTACTAGCGCGTTTCTTGAAACTCGCAGATAACCTTGCACGTTTTTAACCAAAACTCTTCTTTAGACTTGCGCGTTCAACCCTGATGAACCTTGCGCGTTTCAAGATGAACTTGCGCGTTCTAGCGATCTAGCGCGTTCTTCCGTTTTTCGACCCAAAACTTACTTTTTCATCTGAAATCAATCAAATCTTGTCCAATCGATCTATAACTCTGGATTGTTGCTCGATTACAACTATAGAACAAATTACAATTCAAGATTTTTACAATTAAACACTTACAATACAAAAAGATTGATGAAACAGTGACTTACAACTCGTGTAACAAAACTCGACCAAAATCACAAATTCGAGTGAAATTACAGTGCAAAATGAATATTAAAGTACATAGACTCGATCTAGTACATTTTTCGTACAACTCCTAATCAAAATCTACTAAAAAACACTCAAAAATCAGAATCTTGATTTTCTCTTCGATGAACAGTGACGAACTTTGATTTTCTTGATTCTATTTCACTTTGAATCTGCTTTGATACCAATTGTGTGTTCCAGATTCTAGTTTCTAATACAAATCAATCAAACATAACAAGAATTAACAATCAATTACCTGTTTGATTACTTTGAATTCTCAAATTACCACTTTCTCTCTCTAGAACTCTCTCTCTCTCTAACGTATTCTCTCTCAAATCTCAATTCCTACAATACATCTTGTTGCCACTAAAATCCAAATACAAAAACTATTTATACTACCATCTAAAACAAGGAAACAACAAATACAAAGATATTGACTTTTATTAAGAAACTTTGACTTTTAATGAGATTTGACTTTTGGAGCTTTGACTTTCTCAACTTTGATCTTCAGAATGCTTGATCTTGTATCCAACAGATTTATGCGCTAACACATACCAAGCATACATACAAGAAAATTAAATCTCTTTTCATCTAAAGCTTTGGTAAACAAATCCGCAAGTTGATAATCAGTCTTTACAAAGTAAAGTTCTATTGTACCTTTTTCTACATTATCTTTTATAAAATGATACCTGACATCAATGTGTTTTGTCTTAGTGTGCTGCACAGGATTAGCTGATATGGAAATAGCACTCTTCGAGTCACAATAGATAGGTATTTTGTCAAACTTGAATCCATAATCTCGCAGCTATGTCCTCATCCACAAAACCTGAGAGAAGCAACTGGCAGCAGCTACATACTATGCTTCTGCAGTCGATGTAGATACACATAATTGTTTCTTTGATGCCCAGCTAACGAGCTTGTCTCCAAGGAATTGAATGTGACCTGAAGTACTCTTCCTGTCTAGCATACACCCAACATGATCTGCATCTGAATAAGCAGTCAGTTGAAACCCAGTATCCTTAGGATACCACAGACCAAGATCTGCAGTCCCCTTCAGATATCTAAAAATCCGTTTAACAGCAGCCAAATGGGATTCTTTAGGAGCAACCTGATATCTAGAACATAAGCATGTTTAAAACATAGTATCTGGCCTACTTGAAGTAAGATACATTAAAAAACCTATCATACCTCTATAAGTCCTAACATCAACACTTTTACCCGAAGGATCAGTGCTAATCTTAGTACCTGGTGCCATTGGGGTTCTAATTGGTTTACAATTTTCCATTTTGTACTTCCGAAGAATATCCAAAATGTACTTAGATTGATTAATGTAAATCCCCGTTGAAAACTGTTTTACTTGTAATCCGGGAAAGAAGTTCATCTCTCCCATCATACTCATTTGAAAACGTGACACCATGAGGTTAGAAAAGTTTTTGCAGTATTTAGGATTTGCAGAGCCAAATATTATATCATCAACATATACTTGAATAAATATAATATCAGCTTTTTCCTTTTTGATGAACAAAGTGGTATCAACTTTACCTTTGAAAAAACCTGACTTGACCAAGAATTTAGATAGAACATCATACCATGCACGAGGGGCTTGTTTCAAACCATGCAGGGCTTTATCCAAAATGTAGACATGATCTGGCTTATCTGGATTTACGAAACCTGCTAGTTGAGACACGTATACTTCCACCATAAGAATGCCATTCAAAAAGGCCGTTTTCACGTCCATCTGATACACTGTGAAATTCTTGTGAGCTGCGTAGGCTAGAAACATACGGGTTGCTTCTATACGCACTACTGGAGCATACGTCTCATCGTAGTCTATGCCTTCCTCTTGCCGATAACCTTTGGCAACAAGTCTTGCTTTATTCCTTATGACAATACCATCTTCATCCTTCTTGTTTTTGAATACCCATTTAGTTCCTATCACGATCTTTCCTTCTGGTTTTGGAACTAATCTCCAGACCTTCAAGGTTTCAAATTGATTTAACTCTTCTTGCATAGAAGACACCCAATCCGAATCAGCAAGAGCTTCTGATAATCGAGTAGGCTCTATTTTGCTGAGGAATGAGTCATGCAGACACTGATTTAAGGTTGCTGACCTAGTTTGCACCGGCTTGTTAAGATCTCCAATTACTTGGTGTAAAGGGTTCTCTTTGGTCCAACGATGCTCATGAGAGAGTGTATTAGATGAAGATTGATCATGGTTATCATCTAAAAATCCACTATCAGGCTCTTCTTGTACAGTGATTGTTGGGGGTTCAACTGAAATAGTTGATGCAGAAATTACAGTTGGAACAACAGCTTCTGGCTGTTGAGTAGACAATGTAGCACAACCAACTGATACAGATATTTCTGGTTCAGCAATATCTTGCACCTCTTCAACTGTAGGAGTATTTATTTGAATTTGAGTTTCTGACTGAACTGGGGTTCACGTTCAGTTATGACTTCTGAAGTGACTGGATGATTGCAACTTGTGTCTTTAGACCTGTTAGTCAAAGCAGATTTAGGCAAATTAGATCCTAGAAACTCATCATAAAAGAATTCAAATAACAAATCTAAATCAGATAAATGACTAGTAGACGTAGAAGCGCCATCTGATTTGTTATGTTCAGATACAGGTTCTGGAGTGATTGATCAAGAAGCTAACACTCCGGTTATCAAGGGTTCTGAACTGAGATGTTCAGAAGCCATTTCTTCATCGAATGTGACGTTTACGCTCTCGATTACTGTCTTTGACTTCTTCAGATAAACACGATATGTAGTAGATGTCGAAGAATAACCAATGAAGATACCCTCATCCGCCTTAGCACTGAACTTGTTCAGACTCTCTCTGTTGTTAAGCACGAAACACTTACACCCAAATATGTGAAAATACTTGATCGTCGGTGTTCTGTTGTTGATCAACGCATACGGAGTTTTTTGAAAACGACGGTGTATCATTGACCGATTCTGAGTATGACATGCAGTCGACAAAACTTCTGCCCACAAAAATAGAGGTAAGTCGGATTGATTAAGCATAGTACGAGCGGCCTCGACTAGCGTCCGATTTTGCCTTTTGACTACTCCATTTTGTTTGGGCGTACGAGCAGCAGAGTATTGATGTGAAATCCCGACCGATTGGATATATTCTTCAACAATCTTGTTTTTGAACTCTGTGCCGTTGTCGGTTCTAAGAAGCTTGACTTGTTTCTGCAAATTCACCTGAGTCGTCTTTATAAAATTAATGAGAACTTCGGGTGTCTCATCTTTTGATCGTAGAAATTTGACCCACGTGTATCGCAAATAATTGTCCACGATAACCAGCACATATTTCCTTCCACCGAAGCTCTGCGTTCACATTTGACTACACAAATCCATATGCAACAACTCTAACGGAGAACTGGTACTTGGTTTAGGCTTCGGTTTATGCGGAGCTCTCTTCATCTTTCTTTTTTCACATGTTGCACATAAGTGTTCTTTCTCATATTTCAGCTCAGGAAGTCCATTAACTAACTTTCCTTTGACCAGCTTGTTTATGTAACGAAAATTCAGGTGCGATAAACGTCTATGCCAAAGCCAACTTTGTTGCATCGAAGCTTTTGTTAGTAAGCAAACCTGATTGTCATTCTGTACTTTTGAAAGATTGATGGTATAGAGATTTGTCTTTCGATTTCCGACTAAAAGTTCTTTGCCGTGTTCAATACGAACCGAACATCTCTTAGCTTTGAAGTTGACCACTAACACTTTATCGCAGAAAATTGACCGATTCTAAACAAGTTGTGCCCTAAGCCTTCGACATAGCTCACCTTCCTAATCGTTATGTTGTCTTGAATGATGTCACAATATCCTAAGATCGGTGAAAACTGGTCGTTCTCAAATCGCACATTGCCGCTGAATTTCTCTTTATAATTAGACAATAAAGCTTTCTGCCCGGTCATATGCTTGGAACAACCGCTATCCAAGTACCACATATGCCGGGTCTGTAAGAGAAATCAGGGAATAACAATTTTAGGTACCCATTTAAAAACGGGTCCTAACAGATTAGCACAAGATTTTGGTATCCATTTGAATATGGATCCTCTTTTTCTTTGAAAAACTGGATTTAGAAGAATATACATGATATGATCCAAACCAATCATTAGAAGTATGATGATAAGCAAAATCATTTCTCCTATAATGAAAAGATTTAGTAGTAGTAGGAGATAATTGAATCAATTGATTTATTGAATAACGCTTGTAAGAAGTTACAAGGTTTTGTTTAGGAGAAGCAAGTTGACCAACTACATCATTATCACTACTATCAGATCTATTACATGAGTTATCAGAAATTGATTCAGCTGTCTCATCATTCTTCTTTTTTTGTCGCCATTCAGTCTTTACTTCCAACCTTTTCTTTCTTAAAACTGAAACAGAAGATTTAGATTTATTAGGAAAATCAGATTTCTGAGATTGGTTTTTCTTGTGTTTATCAGTGTTGTTCCGTTTCTGTGAAAGTTGTTTCTTGCTTTCAAGTCTTGGGGATGTGAACACAACTACCAGACTTTGGATTCAAATATGACAAAATTCCGATATATTGTGACTCGAAGAGTGCGATTGCCATATCTGCTAATCCTGTTCAACACACCAAAACCAAACACATTGATGTAAGGTATCACTTTATCAAAGATAATGTAGAAAAAGGAACAATTGAACTTTATTTTGTAAAAACAGATTATCAACTTGCAGATTTATTTACCAAACCCTTAGATGAGAAGAGATTTAATTTTCTTGTCTCTAAGCTTGGTATGTTAAATCTTAAGACGTAATCAGTTATTACCTACTAAAGTTTCAAATTGTTATTTTTCATCATTTTCTTTATTTTTATTTCTGAAATATACCTGCACTTTAATGGTTTGCTCATGATCTCAGGGGGAGTATGAGAAGATTGTTAGATGATCTATATTCATTTAAGGGGGAGCAAAACTAATTTCTGCATTATACTTAACTGGCAAAATTTTTGTGATGCATGATTTTAGGGGGAGTTTATAAGTAACAAGGAGTAAGACAATGATTTCTGATTACTTCTGATCAGAACTCGTTTTATAATTGTTTTACTGTTTTCCGTCGTTTATTTTCGAATAAATTTTGGGAATAAATTTTTTTTGACTAGACTTTGAGACTTACAGGATGAGAGAAGCTGACACGATCATATCTACATGACTACAGCTGACTTTCTGAGATTTAAGATTGAGCGACAAGGTAAATTTCTTATCTTAATCTCACATATATCTGAAAGAAGGACAACTTTCAGGTATAGAAAGCATGTTCTTAAATGTTCAAACCACTTCCCAATTATTATTAAACAGATTTTATAATTTGGAAGTGTGATTTTAAATATTTTTATTTTTATTTTTGTGCGTAATTGATAAACAAACCGTGTGTTTCCAAAGATAAATACTTGCCTATTGTCTTTTCTATATACTTTCAAGTATTCACACACACCGGTTTGAATTTTTGTTCAACATGTTCTTACCATGTCTCTAAATTGAAACATTTTTTCTTCGATGGTAAGACACTCCGCTTGTATTCAAAGAATTTTGAGCTATATTTCATTTCGAAACGATTTTTTTTTCAAGAATGTCTATATTTTGTTTCGTATAGACAATATCCATTTATTCTTGACCTTAAGCTTTGATTGTTATATCATTCATTTCTGATCATTTTATACAATGTCAGATTTTCAAACAAGTTTCTTGCATTCATGTTCATTCATTAAATTTCCTTGTTTGAAAATACTTCAATGATTTAAAAATGCTCATATTTTCATGATTATATTCTGAGCATACATATATCTGACCCATATTTCCTATGATTTAAATGTTCAAGATAAACCATTGTGAGCAACATATGCTTTGTAGGACTGGGTTCTTTGTGCTAGGAATTAACTAAACTTCTATGGATTCACATTAACCAGTGTTTCCTACCCATGAAGTTAATCTTTTAGTGATTGAGTGTGAGGAGTCTAAAAGAAATGAGTGTGGGTGTGATGAGGTAAAATGGAAAAGAGAGTTTGGTTAGTTGTGAGCTTAATGATTAAAAAGAAAGAGGGTGTGAGATCAGAGTAAAAGAATATCAAACTCTGCACCAACTACTTTCTGAGCCGGGCAGCCACATTACTAGCATTTCACAAAACTTTGGTGAATGTTATTGAAACAGGCAAATAGCCCATGCCAAATCTTGCTTAAACCCCACCAACCACTCATTTTCTTCTCAAAAAGAAAATGTTTCACATTCTCAAGGGGACGCAACATATAATCTATCTGGTTTTTCATTTGGAAAATCTGGATATTGAAAAAGAAGGAATTCTGCCCCACCTTCGCACTTCAATCATGCACTTAGAGTCTGTGTTTATCTACTGTTGTCTCAGTGGTTTACACAAAGTTGAGCCTTATTATAAAAGAAAATATTCGTGTTAATTCTTTCTACACATGCACGAGCACACAAAGAATTCGTTTCTTTGTTATAACATTCATAGAAATTGCCTTTGTGGTATTTCGATGATTGGATGGAAGCCCTGGGGGAGTGAACATCAAAAAGCTCCTTTATATTGTGTATTTGTTACACACAGTGACTTTGTGTTACTGACAGGCATATTAACTGATTCATCTGTTGATTCAGGAGTTACATGTTCTTAGTTTGTCTGGATTTGAAAAGATCTAGATGAATATCTTGGAGAGTTGACAGAATCAGAGGCTCAGTATGACAGATCAGAATGGTAAATGACCTTTATTGGAGAAAAGTTTTGATGATATCAGATGCTCAAATCATCAAAAAGGGGGAGATGGTATGAAGAAATGTTAAAGTTTTTGAAGTTATAGGGAGATGGTTTCAAAGAAATGATAAAGATTTGAAGATTTGAAAATGATCAAAGAATTTCTGAAGATTTTGAGGAATTTTTCTTTGAAGATTATTTGCTAAAGCATTTGAGCTGATTCTGAAGATAATTTCTTTCCAAAAGTCTGAAAGAGTTCTATGTGAATGTTTGGGGAGATTGTTCATCATTTTTGAAGACATCTTTGGAAAGAAGACTATTAATGAAAAAGGGGAGATTATTTTGAACAGATCTTAAAGAGAAGAACTGAATTGCTAGATATTTCAAAAGTGATCTTGAATCCAAAGGGGGAGATTGTTAGAGCATAAATCTGTTGGATACAAGATTAAGACTACTGAAGGTCAAAGTTGAGAAAGTCAAAGCTGAAGAAAGTCAAATCTAATTAAAAGTCAAAGTCTTTTGTAATAAAAGTCAATGTACTTGTTTAGTTGAATTTTAGTTTCCTTGTAATTAGTTGTAGGTATAAATAGTTTTTGTTTTTCAGTTTTAAAGAGAGGTCTAGAAGAGAATTCAGTTGTAAGCTTGAAAGATAATACGTTTTAGAGAGAGAGAGGGTTCTAGAGAGAGAAAGTGTAAACTTTGAGAATTGAAAGAAATCAACCAGGTAATCATTGTGTTAAATCTTGTTTGTTTGATTAAACTTGTTTAGAAACTAGAATCTGGAGAACACATATGTCACTAAAAAGAATTTAACATTATATTAAGGGCCCAAACATTTATTAGTTAATTACATTGAAGAATAAAATATGTAAAAAGTTCATTGATCGTTCATTTTATAGTATTGCTTATTTGCTTATTGTTTCTTTAAGTTTTTTTTGTTGGTCCCGAAGATGCCTAACAAGTTTGTAGAAGGGGGGAGGGGGTGAATACAAACACATAATTTTTAAAGTTTAATAAATTGTTTATTGATAAATCAAAACACAATTTACAAGTTTGTTGTGGAATAAGATTAAGTAAAACCTTATATAAACAAACTTAAGAATCACTTAGATGGTTGCACTAGAAATAGAGAATATGGGATTGGGAGAATATAGAAAACAAGGGTTTCTATGTATTTAGAAAGATGAAGGCTACACTCAGATGGAGTGTTGATCTTTCTATTTAGACCCTATGCATTAAATGCATGGCAAAGGACTTTACACGTATCCTTCATTGATTGGTTGCATGGGTCTGACTTTAGGAGACATGCTTTCGGCCGTATGATGAACAGTGTAGTTGACAGAGTTGTTGTACGAATTGCTGCAGAGGTATGTCCGTTCTGACATATCGTACAGGTGTGCAAGGGTAAGACAAAAGAGACTTGAGGCATAAGCTAAGTGATCATCGATCACTGAATATCTCTTCCTTCAGAGATATAAAGAAGTTCTGCTATCGCTGAAGCTTTTCCTCAGGTTTCTTCGCGTGTGTAGATTCGTTTTTGCTTCACTGATATCCGCATCAGGTCATGAGTAGACTGGTCTTTGTTCAGCAGCTTTGTCTTCGATTCGGCAGTGAACATCTTTTGTCGCGAAACTTGTCTTCAAGGATTACGTCTAACTGTTTATATGAGAAATCATCAGCGATACTGAACATACTCAGTATTTGATCGTTGATAGTGAAACACTTTTACATATGAATGTTTACAAGAGAGATCATCAGTGATAGCTAAACAGACTTAGCATGATCGTTGATGATGAAACACTAATACATAATATTAAACGTAATTTTCACTAAGTATAGAAAAGGGTCGTTATCAAATCACTGAGAGAGTATAGATCAACATTTTTTTATTAAATACTAAAATATAAAACTACTTTGTCCAAAAAACCTTGATATATTTTCCATCATTCATCTTTTACGAACTCTTTTGATTATTCCAACAACAAAGTGGTAGATCCACAATATTTGCCTAGTGGGGGCACCTTTAAGGTAGATTAAAGGCCGCAAAATCGTTCGATGTGTCTTTAGCCTAATTCCATGATTTCGAGGGATTTTTACGGTTTTTTGGTTGATTTCGAGAGACTTTTTTGGTTTTTTGGCTGGTGGAGGCACATATGGGAAATTAATGGGAGGAACTATGATTGGAAGTTAAAAAAGTTATTTTTAACCTAGGTAAAAATCTTTTTTTTTAATGGGGGATCATCCCCCCACCTTTTACATGCTACATCAGCCCCTACATCTGCATGAATTATATTTTTGTATTAGAATATAGTAGATTTTCTTGTTATTAACTAAGAAAACTCATATATTTTGAAATTTTTTACCAACAAAATGAGACAATCCAACTTATATCTATATTTAGAATTTCAAAACTACCCTTATTTTTCATACAATATTGACTCATATATCTAAAACAAAAATAAGATCTCAAACTATTACCAACTTGGAATTTAGATTCTAAGATTGATGGTTAATACAAAGTTTGGTTTAACCCTAAATGAAATTTTAAAATGGTGATGAAAACATTAACATGAGGTGACATGGAAAGACAATTGATTTACATAAAGTGCTACTCTAAATAGTCAAAATTTTGACCCAAAATGATGTCAATCTATATATTAAAGGTATATCATATGATGTGTTTGATGGTAGAACAAATTACAGTGCTATGTAAAAATGATATGGTAAATAATATTAATTTAAAAATAACTTTTGATTTATTTTACGTATAGAAATACTCGGAAAAACAGTTTTATATGAATTATTAGTATTTTCTAAATTCGTTGTTAATCTAGTGATAAAAACAAAATACTGAATTTTTTATCGTACTTATCGAGGGCCCATTTTCACATGTCGCCCAGGCCTATAGAATGTCTGTTAGTCCAAGAATTCAAGATCAAATGAATATGAACAATGTAGAGGGAATTTTCTAGAGAGATAAATATTGCTTTGTCATATACCTCACTTTTGTCACAAGTCTTACAAAGCATTCTTACAAAGCAACAAAGACAAGGGCATATATATGGGTTAAACAAGCCTTGACCTCATACAAAGCTTACAAGATAAAAGTCAAACAACACATTACAAATGATCTAAACTAATGCTCTAACAATCTCCTCCTTTTAGATCAGTTTGTAAATCTTCTAACACAGTTATCTCTGATTCCCAAAGTTGATTCAAACTTCCTGATGCCTCTTCTGAAATCAATTATGTCATCTAAAGCTTCTAGAATTCTTTTCATCACAAGCCTTTCTCTTCTTTGTATGCCATCACCTTCTTGCAATCTTTGCCTTTCACATTCAACATATCTGGTATTGATTTGTAGTCTTATAACCTTAAGTGTTCCATCAAAAAACTTAACTATCTCAGAAACTCTGAAGAACCTCTTTTCATTCTCACTATTCTTATAGACTACACCCAACTCTGGTTCTTCCAGCGCAGAGAACAAAACATAATCTTCAATATCAGAAAGATTATATTAGGCCTTATCATGTTGTCTCTCTTTTGATTTGTCTCAATACCCAGCTGAAAGTCATAGCAGTAAGTATTAAAGATGTGCCTTCTCATGAACCTCTTTATAGCTTCCAAAGCAAACACAATATTCCCATCTCTGATTGCCATTGATCTGAATAAGTGATACATGTGCTCAAGATCATCAATATTCAGAATCTGACTTCTTTGACAGTTACAATTCCAGATTTATTTTTCATAGCTCTTTCAGTCTGTCTCAGATAGTTGCTCATACTTGCATACTCTTCTTGGTATTCCTTTGGCTGATTGGAAACCCCCAAGACTTTGAACTTGTCCATTGGTCAGATCCTATGCACAAACACCTTGTTCATCTACTCTTCAAGGAAAGAAACTCTAAGAGCATGTTTCATATGCCTTAGTTCAGCTTTAGTAGGAACAAGAGATGCTTCAGGTGCATTTGCATTAGAAGGAGCCTCATCTTGATTTGGCATATCAAGAATATGAACAGCTTCATCTTCAGGTTGATCATTCTCAGTCTGAACATCTTGAAAAGGTTGACCATTCTGAATTGGGCTTAGATGTCTGACAGGACTTGATTGAATATGATTGACAGGTATTTCAGTAGTTTCAAGAAAGTTGAATTCTTTAAACACTGGAATCACTGGGACCTCATTAGTAGGCTCAGGAATTTCATTCTGCACAGGACTAAGTTGTATATCTTCTGGAGTTCCTTGCTCATAGATGGCTTGCAACACATCTGAATTTCTGTTCTCTTCAAGCAAGGTATCCAAAACATTTTCTTCATTATAAGGGATATCCTCATTCTGTGCATCATCATCTGATCCCATCAAATTTTCTTCCTTTATCTTCCAAAACTATGCATATTTTTCATCAGCTTCCTCATCATCATCTGAAGATAAGTCAATAACATCAATTGCTTCTATTCTAGTAATCAACAAAATTTTAGCTCTAGTAGCAACCTTAGGCTTCCAACCCTTGGTTCAACTTTAGAATCCACATACAGTACAAGTTCTATGCATTCATTTTGATCATTATGCCCATGTGTCTGATGTTGTGTCTCCTCCACACCTTCCAAGTTCACTATTTCAGCATTAACATTAGTATCTCCAGCAGTTTTATGTCTCTTATTCATCTCTCCCTCATGATCATGATCGGAATCATGGTCATGTTTTTTTCTAATAACTGCTTGAGACTTGCAAGAACTTTGGACAACTCTGGTTAGCTCTTGGATATACTTCAAAACATCATCCTTGAATGCATTAAACTATGATACAGTCACTACAACTACAGGCATCTGAGGAACAGGTTGAGGAACTGGATGTGGTTGCTGAGTCCTCAGAAAACCTATCAAGTCATCATCAGATTGATCTATAGGTGCTTGTGAAAGTAACTTGGAGTACAAAAGTGATTTGAGCTCCTCCACTGACATATCAACTAGTTGCACTGGTGGAGGTGGAAGTGGAGGTGCTTGGGGCTCTTCATTAACTGGATCCTTTCCTTTTAATAACTCTGAACTCCAGACAGATCTTTAGAAATGTGGTCTTTCACAGATGATTCAACAGCCTTTAAGGCGCTGCTGAGGAACTCCTTTGGCACAAAGTCAGGGATAGTAACTTCGGGGCCGCGTTGGCTTTCCATTTTCACAATAGTTGATGAAGCAACTGTGTGGCTTGTGTTCAAATCTGGAAAGTTGGTAGCAACGACAAGACTTTCATCCATTCCTCGTAGTTCAAATTGTGAATCTACTATGGATGTTTCGATCGGGTCACGAAGACTTCTGATATTAGCAATAGGTAACAGTGTCCTAGGAGTAAGAATTGGTATTACAATAGGCTCTAGACTCGATTGTGCATTAAAAGATGTTGAGAACTGGGGCTGATGTTCTTTATTTTCAATATCTAAACTTTTTGAGTGAGAGCCAGATAGCAGTTGTGCTACATCCCCGTGAATATTTGAGACTATCACCTATTGTGAGGTGACATAATGGTTGGCTTTGGTATGCATATGCATAAGTGGGCTACTTATGTCTGTTTCAATACCAGAACTCAATACATGAGTTCCAGTAGCAGATGTGGCTACCCTTCTGGATTGGTAGGTTAGGTTGCACATACGCTCACCTTATTCTTTTTCTTTCCTTGCACTCAACCTCACATTATCAATATTTTCAACTGAGTCTCCCTCAATTCTCTTTATATCACCAACCACATTATGAATAGTGGTTTCAACATCAATATCCACGGCATCATCATTAAGAAAAGCAAAGTCATGACCCAGGTTGTCATCATTGTCATCATTATCATCATCATCTCTATCATCATTCAAGTTTGTATCTCTTTCTTCATCTGTATCAGCAGTAGCAGATGGGATACTTTCATGATCTGTGCTTGTCGCTCGATCTGACTCTGTCTCAGAGTTCTGACCTTCCTCGACATTCTATTCCTGATGGACCACTTGATGTATGATAGCCTGCTCAGGTTGATATGTGGAACCCACTTGATGTGTCTCAATATTAGTCTGGGATTCCACAACCTCCAGTTAGAAGATTAACCCACTCCTATTCCCCTTTCATAATTTTCTCTCTGCTCTCCCCGTTCAATTACCACCCTCGTATATTGAACCCTCACAGAGTTCGCTCTCCTAGGGATTGAGCCTGGGGTAGGGGCAACCGGTTCTGGCCGCCCCGTAGACTCTCTATAAGCTTTTAAACTCACCGAGTTCGGATCAGCGTAAGCAAGCAATGCTTCAGGTACTGGCATAGAGTTAGTAAATGTCTTTTTCTGCTTCTGGAGATACCTCATAACATATTCAGGACCAACTTCATGGTTGTTCCTTTTTGGAATGTCTCGGTTTGATCTTAGCATGCTCCGGATAATAAGTTGTAGAAATCTCTGAAGAGGCACAAAAATTGGCTTCTTTGTAGTCCTCTTTACCATTACTCTTCATACAATTATGTCAAGAAGATGACAGAATAGTCTACATGCATATCATAAACTATGGCATGGAATAGGTTCAGAATGTGCATGCTAGTGTTATCAATCCCGGTATGTTTGGCAGTGAAGCACCGGTTTACAATTGAAAACAGTGCATACCAGAATGGTGGAAAGTTATTCTTCTTGAATTGGATAATCTTTGTGAGCTCTCCAACATATCGCAAGGATCGGATGCCTTCAAATACTTCAGTGTCAAATGGGAAATCATCAAAACTGTTTCTGCCTTGTCTTGAATCTTTCTCCGGAAGATCAAGTATCAGTCTCAGCCTCTGATAGTCAGAATTGATGTGAAATGATCAATCTGAATCTCAAAGTGTATTTGATTTTTGGTGTTCACAAAGGTGATTAGTCTCTAAGCTTGTTGTAAATATATGTGAGGTACTGTTGCAGTAGCAGTCAAAGCATAGTAAAGAGGATGGCCTCTAAAGATATCCAACACCAATGGATCTATGTTGAGATGATCAAAATCAACATGATTATTATTTGGGTACATCAACAGGTAATCATTTGGATGAATGAGTGTCAGGTCTGGGTTTTCACCAACTTGAGATCGGGATGAGGTCATGTGATCCTAAAATACTAGCATACTAATTCAAACACAGATTATCAAACAATCTTTTGTATTCAATCTATATGATTACAATGAAGTCACAAGTCTAATGTGTCACAAATCTCACATGAATGTATACGAGTTCTTTGTAAGAAATCTATATGTGTTCTCTGTGTGTTTTCTCTGATTGAGTGCATGACTTAATGGTTACAAGGAAACACCATGTATTTGTACTAAGTCAACTTAGGTTGACTTTACAACCAAACCCTTTCACTATCAACCTATTACAACTTTGACCCTTTATTTAATCTTGAATACAATTCTGATCTAACAGGGCCTAGGTGTCTCCTTAGAAACATGAGGATCATGATCATCCATCTGAACAATCTGATCAGTAGAGTTTTCACTGGACATGATATTACCTGAAAAGTTGAAAAGTATTGGACAGATGTCCAAATTGTCAGGGAAATCCCAAAAATATTTTTCAAAAAAACTTTTTGAAATTTTTCTAAGTCCAGAAGTCGCAGATTAAGGACTAGAAAATTTTGGCTCAAAGTACTGAAAGAAAGTACTTATCGCAAATCAAAAACATAAGACCACTTGTCACAGATCATGTTTGCAACAAGAAACACTTAAAAACATTGGGCACAACAAAGAATTTGCAGAACTCTTAAGTCATGGACTTGTCGTGAAAATCATTGATCAACCCCAAGAACTCGCAAAGTTCATGTCAAGAACTCGCATAGTTCATACCTATCATATTTTTCGAGTTTCAAAAATCAAAATCACTTTAAATCCTTCAAAATCCATTACTTTTGGATTAAAGAAGTTCGATTATTCATTTTAATAATGATTTAGTACTTTAATTACGATTAAAGATCACTGTTAGTGTCGATTAAATCGACTTCGACTTTAGTCGCTCGGATAAAACGTTCTTTGGCCCAAAAATAGTGACTATTATGTCATGCATGCGAGTAAATCAATATAACAGATTTCGTGAAACAACAAAGATAAAACGTCAATCAAAGAATGCTCAAAGCCTCAGTTCAAAATGAACCCATCCTAGGTTTTTCATAAGTTTACTCACACTAGAAATTTAAATCAACTCACCCACTAAGTTATAGACAACGTGCTACATTTGCATAAAACTCAAAAATGACCCACACGACATTGAAACTACCTAAATAACATATGGGGTAACATCCACCTACAAATTTCTTATGATAAATTTCCCAACGACCCATAAAACAACACACGCAAAGAACTTAGACTGTTCATTTCGAGGTTCACCCAAGCGTCGTGAACGTCGTAAAACAATACTCCATAAAACTTAAAAAAACTCACACGTAATATAATTCCCAAGAAAACTCAAACGCTAAAATAGTGGAAGACAACTCTTCGTCCAAGGCCTTAACATATGTGGAGGAGATCCAATATTAAGGTCATAAGTCATAGTTACTTGTCCAAGACTCTATGCAACGTCAAAATACGAACATCACAATAATCGAAAATAGCGTTGGAAAACAACGAGGATAAGAAAAATCTTGACAAAGTTTGTAACCACATGCAGTAAAACAATTTTATGCATGTTTAAAATCATAGTTTAAATACTGGTGTGTGCTAAACATTTTTCCAAGATTTCGCAATATAACCTACATGGTGATTTGGAAATATGAAAAATAACTGATGCAATTTATTTCAGAAATGAATTTTGTGCATGAGTTTGGTCGGCACTAAACATCTTAGAACCACGTTCTCAATTTCCTAGCCACACTATTGTCATTCGAATGCTCAAACATCTTAAGGCAAAGATCAAATATTTCATAGGTTCACTTCACAATTTCTCCTCGAAATATTTCATAGTTCTATTCCAACCAATCAATCCGACTCAAAACAGTCCACTTAATGCAATCTCCATTCTTACCGTCACTCCAAGTGACAAATACTAAAATCATCAACCTCTCGTAACGGTTACTCACTTAGAACTTCTTCACTACCCCAACGGTCGTCACATCAAAGTAGTCCAAGTATACACATGTAGCTCGTAGATTCACCATAACACTGTCCAGGTGCAATTATGAACGTACTGTACCTGATCATCCTTGTTACTCCCGACGTGATTCCCGCTTCTAGTGACTCCAATATCCTCAAAACATCCAATCTTATAGTGCCTATTGGTGCAATCTCGCTTTCAATCACATAAAAGTACTCTAGTTTGAGTGTAGGCATCCAAAATCAATACCTAATTTTCTCAAACTTAAGCTCTGATACCAACTTGTAACACCCTCGAAAATGGTAAGAGCAACTAATTTAAAATTTTCAATAATGCCCCAAAGAAAGGTAAGATATCATACGACATGACCATACTTGTATTACTGCTCTAGATAAAACCATCAACCAAACAAATAAAGTCTTACACATAGACTAATCAAAGGTCGGGTGTTACTAAACCCAATACAAATTGCTAAATCTGAGATAACGGGAGGTGGCTTCATCAAACTACTCGCCCTCAAAGGTAACCCTATTTCTCATCTCTTCACAGTCTCGCTAGTACTCTTCCCCAACAGGAACCTGATGCACATGCCGACAAATAAAAAGGGTTAGGCTAACGCCTAGTGAGTTCAAGAGTTTTCAACATGAATAAATATTTCGTTAAAAGGGAAGAATGTAGTTTTTTTCATGATCTTTCAAAACGATTTAACTTAATTATGAAAGCGACTCGTTTCCCAATGACATACATTTTGAGGATGAAGATCCCAATACAAAACATTCTTTATAAAAATGATGCAGCCCAAAAATCACTCGAACGTGAATAGAAGATGGACTCCCAATAATAAAACGTGGGTAAAACTTTATATCCCGAAACACCCAAAGCACGGGTGGGACATAATACTCAACTCATAACATCATGGGAAAACAACCCATATAATATAATATGCCATTGAAAACATGTGACTAAGATTCCATACTCACGCGACCATAAAATGGAATGAAATCCAAGTGTTAAAGCATGGACAATTAAATATCCAAAATATTGTTCGGCGACGATGGGGGAGACCCGTATCCATTGAGAGTGGAGGAACACAAAAGTATGACACTCATACAATGTTAGTCGTATGACACTTCACAACACACAAGCCCAAGTGCCCCTACGACACCCTTCAAGCTACACCAAAAGAGACAGCTGACCTTAGCAAATCATATCATGAATACCGCCAAAGGCCCAGCACATCCGAGGACTACAACCATGGCATTACCCCGAATGGCGGAGGTCCGAAATGCCCATTATGAAATGCCCATCAACATAATAGCACAACCGGACCCAGCCCTCCTAGTGTACACTTGAAAGGTCAAGGTCATAAAACATGGGTCCCAGAGTCCAACCCCCGTACCACCCAATTGACCATTAAATGAGATTGACTTACGTGCCTATGGATCCAATGCAACACAGTCTAACTTTACATGCCTAACCCGAAATGACCAACGCACTCGAACATATAACCCACACCAAAATACAATAAGGTACATTGGTACGTACGTCATAATTGGGCTACTTGAGCCATTCAAAACCGGACAAGTGTCCTCAAGACTCTTTTAGTTAAACCGAGCTTTAACAAAATTACTTTATTGTACAATAAATGTTCGTGCAACCCATGAAATACTTTTAACCCACGAATATGCAAACATAGTGACCAAAAGTATGATTAACCCAAAACTCACCATGGGCTGAGATATACTATTTTTCCGAATGAGCTCATACCATTATTTTCCCAAAATGCCCCGTAACACATTAATATGCACTTTCCAACATGGTTTATAAGATTAAATACACAAAAAGACATTTACACCAAAAGACCTCCATTTATATATGTTAAATAGCCTATGAAACGTATCAAAATGATTTATTTACCAAAATCCCAAATGCGGGTGTTTTGCAAGGTTTATAAATCCAAACACTTAAAATAACCAAGATATTTCAAATAACTCAAAATACTTTAAAATAAACATTTTGGCATGTACAACTTTTTCACAAGTCAACTTGAACACACCTTGTTAGATTTAGGCTAAATCTAGATTTTACCCCCAAAACTTGAATCTCCAAAGATGAAGGCTTGAATCTCCAAGAAACTTTTCTAGATCTTAGATCTGACACATCTACAAGGTTTCCTTCAACAGACAAGTCACCAAAATCACACCAAAGTTGAAGGATGAAAGGAAAAAGGGCGAAACCATCAAACCCTAGCTTAACAATGAGAGAGATGAAGAACTTACCACCACAAAATACACTTGGATCTTCCAATAGACTTAAAATCTCTTGATATATACTTGAAAATATGTCAAAAACGAAACCATGGCAACTTGAATCATCAAAAACGGAGTTGGGATGCACAAGTTATGAAGAAATGAAGTTTGGTGGCTGAAATTCGGGTTTTAAGCTCGAACAGGGCTCCGCGCGGGTTACCGGGCGGCCTAAGTCGCCCCACAACTCGCCCGGATGGGTTTTATGCTCGAACAGGGCTCCGTGTGGGTTACCGGGCGTCCTAAGTCACCCCGTAAGTCGCCTCGTGCACTGTTCGTCCGATTTCTTCATTTTTCATGCCCGATCACTATTTTGGCCATAACTTTTTCGTTATAGCTCCGATTTCGCTCCGGAAAGAACCTTTGGAATCGTAATTGAATCATTCATACATCAAGACTATAAAATATATGATTCAAGTCCAAAATCCTATATCTTATTTTTCCCTTAAAATTATTGATTTCTGCATTAACTGGAAATGATGCTTTTCGAATTTCGGTGTGTTACACCCCACTTATCGCAAACCATAGAGGAATGAACTTGTCGCTAAGAATGAAAACAAGCGTGTGTGAACTTTTCGCAAGGTACAATTTGCGACAAGTTGTACCAAGGAAAGAAGTCGCAATTTACCATCTGTGAATTCTAGCTTGTCGCAAGTCGAAGGATGCGAGTTCCTCACTTGTCACAGGCTTTGATTTGCGTCAAGTAACTTGTCATAGACCATTGCTTATGTCAAGTTAAGAATTCGCATGCAATGGCTTGCGTCAAGTAGCTTGTCGCAGACCAAAGCTTGCATCAAGTTACTTGTCGCAAAGCACTGCTTGCGATAACCAGACTTAGAAATTTTTTTGGTAACTTTCCAAAAATAGAAATTGACACTTTGACTTTTGACTTTTGACTTTCCAAAAATATCAACTTTGCAAATTTTCTCCTTTAATCTCAAAAATAACATCTCTCACTTGAAAAATTTTCTTATTTTCAAAACTTTTGAACACACACACATTTACACACTTACAGACTTTTATCTGTTGCTCCCCTTGAAGTGTGCACAGATGTTTACTCCCCCTGGATTTGTGCATTCAGGTCATCATACTAAAATATGAGTCCTGATCTGAGTTGATCAGAAGTCAATGTCCAATTCTTGAAAAATTCAAAATTTCATAAAACTGGTTGACCTGCAAAACAGATAATAACTTTGGTCCTCATTGAACATGAGTCCACTTTAATTAGATGTTGTTAGAGCATAAATCTGTTGGATACAAAATCAAGAAGACTGAAGGTCAAAGTACAAGAAGTCAAAGCTGAGAAAGTCAACTCTAATTAAAAAGTCAAAGTCTATTTTGTAATAAAAGTCAAAGTGTCTTGTATTTTGTATTAGTTTTCTTTGTTTTAGTTGTAGGTATAAATAGCTTTTATTTTCTGTTTTAAAGAGAGAGTTGAATATTCAGAGAGAGCTTTAGAGAGAGAGAGAATCGTTTAGAGAGAGAAAGTGAGAAAACAGTTGTAATCGTTGAATTATGAAGTGAATCAAAACAGGTAATTGATTCATTCTTGTTTTTGTTGAATTGATTGTGATTATAAACTAGATTCAGGACACTCAATTGGTATCAGAGCTTAATCCAATCGAAATCAGATCAAGAAATAGTTCAACTCCGTGTTCTTGAGCCGAGAATCGAATTTTGTGTTTTAGTGCGAATTAGGAGTTGAAATCGATCAGGTTATGATCGTATAGTGTATTTGATCGAGTCTGTATGTTTTAATTCGATAATTGCACTGTAATTGTTTGATAATTTTGGATTTTGTTGAAATTTTGTTCACGAGTTCAAAAGCACTGTATCATCGTTTGATTTGTAACCTGTTCTAAAGTTGATTTGTAATTCATGTATTGTAACCTGTTCTAAAGTTGATTTCGAGAAATTCTGCAAAGTTTCGAATTAATTGAAGAAGAATTGAGTCAAAATCGATGAAAAAGTGAAGTTTTGGTCGATATACTGAAGAACACGCAAGATCCAAGAAACGCGCAAGTTCTTCGCAAGAACGCGCAAGTTGAAGATTTTGGTCTCAAACGCGCAAGGTGTTATCAGTGAGTTCAAAGAACGCGCAAGGCGTTATTAGTGAGTTCGTAGAAACGCGCAAGTCAAGGCTTGCGAGTTTGAAATCATTGTAAAACATTCTAACTGTTGAAACGCGCTACCTTCGTCATGCGAGTCCTGAGTTTCGCACTATCATTGTCATGCGAGTTTGGATTTCACGCTAATAACGTTTAGCGTGTTTCAAGATTTGCGCGAACTTCAGTTAGCGAGTTTCAAGTTTTGCGCCATCAACATCTAGCGCATTTCATACTTTGCGTGAACAGTGGTTAGCGAGTTTCAAATTTCGCGCAAGATGTGGTGAGCGAGTTTGCTCGAAATGCGCAAGTAGTGTCTTGCGAGTTCAGTAAAAGTGCACGTCTTTATTAGCGAGTTTATCGTGAACGGTCACTTGCGAGTTTCAACGATCTGTGAGTTTCAACGATTTGCGAGTTACAGTGATCTGCGAGTTTATCAAAACACGCAAACTTTTGAGTGCGAGTTTCACAAACACGCAAGCTAAAGCCTGCGAGTTTATTAGTGAATAGTGCTTTGTGTGAAAAAGAAGCAGCTTGAGAACAATGTCAAGTTTCTAAGTATCCTACAACCTGACTGGAAGAAGCATACGCGTAGGATGAAACAGATGAAGGATCTAAATGACATTCCGTTACATGAGGTTTATGAAACATTGAGGCAGAACGAAGAAAAAGTGGAAGAGAAAAGAGCTAAGAAAAAGAAGGTAGAGAAAGTTCCTGATCCCATTGCACTAGTGGTCGGAGAGAAGGAGAAAGAAAAGAAAGAGAAGAAGAAAAAGAAGAAGATAGTGGTTTCAAGTTCTGAATCAGAGTATGAATCCGATGGTGATGATGGAGAAAGCCTCAAACACACTATGCTTTTATTGACCCGAGCATTCCAAAAGAAGTTCTACAAGAAGTCGTGATCCAATTCACAGAGACATTCTTCGTCCAGTTCCAAGAACCATGAGCACAGAGAAAGAGTTAAAGGAAAGACACATGAAGAGAACCGATATGTGGAAAGGAAGCCGGAAGAAAAGAAGAAATATCTGAATGACTATGCTGGTGCTGAAAAGAAGACTGATGATCTGATAAAGTGCTACAACTGTGGCAAAGTCGGTCATTTTGCTAGAGATTGTCAGAAGCCAAAGGTTCGCAATTCAGAATACTATAAGAACAAAATGCTCTTGGCCAAGCAACAAGAGGCAGGCAGAGCATTGATGGCAGAAGACGAATATTGGCTAGATCATTCAGATACTGAGGAAGTAAAAGATGAAGAAGCTCACATGTGTTTGATGGGCAACACTGTGAGATATGATGATTCGGATGAAGAGACTGCTGATGAGGTAGTAAACTTAACTAAAAATGATTTTATAACCAAAATGGAAGCCATGATGATTGAGCTTCAAGATCTTCAAACAAAACTGAAAAAGGAAAAAGACAGAGTTGCTAAAAGAAATCAAAAGATCTTTGAGCTTAATAAATCAGTTTTTGGGAACAAAGATCTAATTGATTCTTTACGCAAGTATGCTTCTGATTCTAAACATCAAGTAGATTGTTTTGAAAAGAAGATTTCTGATTTTGAAGCTAAAATTTCTAAGTCTGATTTTGAGAAGAAAGAATCTGCACTAACTGTTTATAAATTGCAGGTTGAAAACAAGCTCTTAAATAAGAAGGTAAATGGTCTGGAAGCCAAACTTTATGCAAGAGGTTAAACAAATCAAACTATTTTTCTTAATGCACCTAATGATGAGGCTGATGTTAAGGAAAAATGGGGTCTTGGTTATGAAAACCCTCATTACTTAAAGAAAGCCATCAGAAAACAACCAGCATTATATAATTTTGATTTTCTTGTTGTTGCTGGTAAACATACTCATTTAAAACCCAAATCTGTTACCAAGTTACTAGAAGAAGTTGAGGCCAGGGAAACTGAAAATAGAAAGAATATAAAGAAAATGCAACTACCATTTAACTATGAAAAGTTAAATGATAGTTATCTTTCTGAAACACCAAAAGTTCTTTCAAACGACTATTTTGCTAGTTATTCTGTTTCTGAGATAGAGGCAAAACCTGCAGTTGCAAAAGTTTATGTTCCTCCACTCATTCTTGAAAGCAAAATAGTTGAACTTGAAAATGTTTTATCTGATGAAAGACTTTTGTTAGATATTGAACAACGTGTATTTTCTACTGTTTTAAGGAACAAAGTTTGTCAATCTAAATCTACAAAGTGTTCTAAAGTTTCAAAGGCACATCAAACTTCCACTGATAACTTTGATGACTTATTTGCGTCTGCAAATGATTTTCTCAATTCTGATGATGGGTGTTTATAAGAAATTGATATGTTTGATTTTAATGTTTCACTTCCAGATCATTCTACTTTTCTTATAAATGGAGAAGTTTTATCAAGTGGTTTTGAAATTGGTGAATCATCAACTAAGGTTGGTGAACCAGTTTCTGTGAATGCTGATTACTATGCTAAAGGTAAGAAACATACTTTGTTCTTTGACAATTCATTTAGAAGCAGGACAAACCGTTCATAGGTGTATTCTAAGCTCTCATCTTCTTTTGCTTTGAATTCTTCGTAGCTGTTTATGCAATTAGCTACTTTCATCTGATTTCCGACTTTGGAACCCATCATCATCTTTTGTAATTGATCCCACATTTTCTTTGCATTTGCCTTGTAGCTATCTATCTTGATGTAAATCTCATTAGGAATGCTCTGAAGTAGTAAGGATCTTGCTTGCTTATCTGCTTTAAACTGGATTTTCTGTTCCTCAGAACTTTGAGCAAAATCCATTGGAACAGTCTTCATCTTTTACTCTCTGTCCACATCACCATCCTCACTGTCAGATGAATCATCATCAGGTATCTGAACAGTAGGTGGTACCATAGGACCTTCAGTAATTGAAAGCATAATGTTTTCCCCATTTGCATGCCTGTCCACAAAATCCAGAAATCTGTCTTTCCACTGCTCGTATTCCTTTTAAACAGAACCGGGGGCTTGACATCCATGCCAATTGAAAGAGCGTCTTTGGAAGTCATCTTGTATGAACCTGTTTTGAAAAAAATATGCAATAAGAAACTAGAAACTGATCGTTAGTCCATAAATGAAATCACCAAAATATAGAAATAATACTGAAAAAAAAATTTGAAAAAAAATTGACTAAGTGATAGAACCTACATATTCTGCTTCTGCAGTCGATGTGGAAACGCATAACTGTTTCTTTGAAGCCCAGCTAACGAGCTTGTCTCCAAGAAATTGAACGTGACCAGAAGTACTCTTTCTGTCCAACATGCAACCTGCATGATCTGCATCTGAATATGCAGTCAGTTGAAACCCAGTATCTTTAGGATACCACAAACCAAGGTCTGCAGTCCCTTTCAGATATCTAAAAATCCGCTTGACAGCAGCCAAATGGGATTCTTTGGGAGCAGCTTGATATCTAGAACAAAGACATGTTGAGAACATTATATCTGGTCTACTCGATGTAAGATACATCAAAGAACCAATCATACCTCTATAAGTTCTAAGATCAACACTTGTACCCGAAGGATCAGCGTAAATCTTAGTTCCTGGTGCCATCGGGGTGCCAATAGATTTGCAATCTTCCATTTTGTACTTCCGAAGAATGTCCAAAATGTACTTAGACTGATTGATAAAAATCCCCGTAGAAAGTTGTTTAACTTGTAATCCGAGAAAGAAATTCATCTCTCCCATCATACTCATTTGAAAACGTGAAACCATGAGGTTTGAAAAGTTTTTGCAATATTTTGGATTAGTAGAACCAAATATTATATCATCAACATAAATCTGAATAAGAAAAATATCAGCTTTTTCCTTCTTTATGAATAAAGTGGTATCGATCTTACCTTTAGAGAAACCAGACTTGACCAAGAATTTGGATAAGACGTCATACCAGGCTCGAGGGGCTTGCTTTAATCCATAAAGGGCTTTGTCCAATATGTAGACATGATCTGGCTTATCTGGATTAACGAACCCTTCTGGTTGAGACACATACACTTCTTCTTTAAGAATGCCATTCAGAAAGGCTGTTTTCACATCCATCTGAAAGACTGTGAAGTTCTTATGAGCGGCGTAGGCGAGAAACATTCTGATTGCCTCTATGCGCGCTACTAGAGCATATGTCTCGTCATAATCGATGCCTTCCTCTTGCCTGTAGCCTTTGGCAACAAGTCTAGCTTTGTTTCTTATGACGACACCATCTTCATCCTTTTTGTTCTTGAATACCCACTTAGTTCCTATCACGGTCTTTCCTTTAGACTTAGGAACTAATCTCCAAACCTTTAGGGTTTCAAACTGATTGAGCTCTTCTTGCATTGCAGATACCCAGTCCGAATCAGCAAGAGCCTCAGATACTCGAGTTGGCTCAATCTTGCTGAGGAACGAGTCATGCATACACTGATTAAGAGTCGCTGACCTTGTCTGAACAGGCTTGTCAAAATCTCCAATTACTTGATGTAATGGATGATCCTTGGTCCAGCGATGCTCATGTGGGAGTGGAATAGATGAATTCTGAACATAATCATCATCTTGAAATCCACTTTCAAAAACTTCAGTTTGAATTACAGGAGGGGGGTTGTCAGTTGAAGTTTCATGTGCAGAAGTATCAGTCGGAACAGCAGATTCAGGCTGTTGAGCAGATGTTGAAGAATAACCGATAAAGATGCCTTCGTCCGCCTTAGCACTTAATTTATTCCGACTCTCTCTATCATTAAGCACAAAACATTTACACCCAAATATATGAAAGTATTTTATGGTAGGTGTTCTATTGTTGATCAGCTCATATGGAGTCTTTTGAAATCGACGGTGAATCATGGAACGATTTTGCGTATGGCATGCAGTCGACACAGCTTCCGCCCACAAGAATAGAGGTAGATCTGATTGACTAAGCATAGTCCGAGCGGCCTCGACTAGCGTCCTATTACGTCTTTCTACTACTCCATTTTGTTGAGGGGTTCTAGCAGCAGAATACTGATGTGAAATCCCAACTGAATCGAGATATTCATCAACAATCTTGTTCTTGAATTCTGTGCCATTGTCAGTTCGAAGAAACTTGACTTGTCGCTGCAGTTTCACCTGGGTCGTCTTTAAGAATGAAATGAGAACTTCCGGTGTCTCATATTTTGAACGAAGAATTTTGACCCACGTGTATCTTGAGTAATCATCCACAATGACCAACATGTATTTCTTTCCACCCAAACTCTGAGTTCTCATTGGTCCACATAAATCCATGTGTATCAGTTCTAACAGAGAACTAGTGCTTGGTTCAGGCTTCGGTTTGTGTGCGGCTCTCTTCATCTTACCCTTCTCACATGCTGCGCATAAGTGTTCTCGTTCGTATTTCAGCTCAGGAAGTCCCTTTACCAACTTCCCATGAACCAACTTGTTGATGTAACGAAAGTTCAAGTGAGAAAACCGTCTATGCCAGAGCCAACTTTGTTGTTGTGAAGCTTTTGTCAACAAACATACTTGATTATCATTCTGAACTTTGGACAAATTGATGGTGTAGAGGTTTGTCTTTCTATGTCCACCCAAGAGTTCTGTTCCATCTTCAGTACGAACAGAGCAACTCCTTGATTTGAAGTTGACCTCTAACCCTTTATCGCAAAATTGACCTATGCTGAATAAGTTGTGCCCCAAGCCTTCGACATAACTCACTTTACTGATCGTTATGTTGTCTTGTATAATGTCACCATATCCTAAGATAGGTGAAAGCTGATCGTTTCCAAATCTGACATTTCCACTGAATTTCTCTATATAGTTAGACAATAAAGCTTTTTGCCCAGTCATATGCTTGGAACATCCACTGTCCAAGTACCACATATGTCGGGTCTGCAAGAGAAATCAGGCCACAACAATTTTAGGTACCCATTTAAGAACGGGCCCTAACGGATTAGCACAAGATTTTGGTATCCACTTGAAAATGGATCCTCTGTTCATTTGAAAACCTTTAAAATCATTTGATCTAGAAGAATATACATGATAAGATCCATACCAATCAGAAGAATCATGAGAATAAGCAAAGTCAGTTTTCCGATAATCATTATGAAATTTAGTAGTAATAGGAGATAATTGAATCAACTGCTTTATTGAGTAACGCTTGTAAGAAGTTACAAGGTTTTGTTTATGAGAAGCACATTGATCAACTATATCAGAATCACTACTATCAGTTTTAGTACAAGAATTATCAGTAACTGATTCCACTATCTCATCATCCCTCCTTTTTGGTCTCCATTCAGATTGAGCTTTCGACTTTTTCTTCTTTAAATCTGAAACATAAGATATAGATTTATTAGGAAAAGCAAATTTCCTAGATTGAGTTTTCTGATGTATACCAGTGTATTTCTGTTTCTGTAATCGTTGTTTCTTATGTTTCTTACCATGAGCATAGTAATGAGTAGTTACATAAACTGAATCACCAACCTTAGTTGATGTTTCACCAATATGAACAGCACTTGGTAACACTTTGTCATTTTTAAGACAAGTAGAATGATCAGGAAGTTTAGAATGAATATCAAACATATCAGATTCTTCCATGCTCCCATCATCAGAATTAAAAGAATCATTTGCAGACTCAAATAAGTCATCAGAATTATCAGAGAAAGTTTGAGGTGCCTTTGAAACTGTAGAACACTTTGTTGATTTATCTTGAAAAACAGTGTTCTTTAAAACTGTAGAAAACACATTTTGTTCTATATCAACCAAAAGTTTTTCATCAGATAAAACATTTTCAAGTTCAACTATTTTTCTTTCAAGAATAGATGTAGGAACATAAACCTTTGCAATCGCAGGTTTTGCTTTCATCTCAGATGCGGAATAACTAACAAAATAGTCTTGTGAAAGAACTTTTGGTGTTTCTGAAAGATAACTATCATTTAACTTGACATAGTTAAATGGTAGTTGCATTTTCTTTTTATTCTTTCTGTTTTCAGTTTCTTTGGCCTCATCTTCATCTGACAAATTGGTAACAAATTTGGGTTTCAAATGAGTATGTTTACCAGCACAAGCAAGAAAATCATAGTTATAAAGTGACGACTGTTTTCTGATAGCTTTCTTAAGATAATGGGGGTTGTTAAAGCCAAGTCCCCATCTTTGCTTAACATCTACCTCTTCATTAGGGGCATTAAGAAAAATAGTTTGATCTGTTTGACCTCTTTTATAAAGTTTAACTTCCAGACCATTTACCTTCTTGTTCAAATTCTTGTTTTCAACCTGTAGTTTATAAACAGTTAGTGCAGATTCATTTTTCTCAAACTCATATTTAGACACTTTTCCTTCAAACTCAGAAACCTTCTTTTCAAAATCATCTACTTTTGATTTAGAATCAGAATCAGATTTGCGTAAAGAATCAATCAGATCTTTGTTCGAAATAACAGACGTATTAAGTTCAAAGATATTTTTGTTCTTTTTAGCAACCCTTTCCTTTTCCTCTTTCAGTTTGTTTTGCAATTTTTGAAGCTCAACCACCATGGTTTCCAAATTGGTAATGAAATCTTTTGGAGTTAAGTTTAATACCTCATCATCTGACTCGTCATCTTTTAATTCTTTTCCCATGAGACAGATATGAGCATTTTCTTCTTTATCTTCTCCTTCATCCTCGGAATGATCCAACCAAAACTCATCCTCGGCCATCAAAGCTACACCAGCTTCTTGTTGTCTTGCCAGAAGCAACTTGTTCTGATAGTACTGAGAGTTGCGTACTTTCGGCTTCCGACACTCTTTAGCATAATGACCCAACTTGCCACAATTATAGCATTTGATTGAATCAGTTGCTGGCTTCTCAACAACTGTGTAATCATTGACAAAATTCTTCTTCTCATCTGGTTTCTTCTCACCATACTTATTCTCTTCAAATCTTTTGCCTTCCACCCTCTCTCGGTGCTCATGGTTCTTTGAACTTGATGACGAATCGCGTTGAGAATTTGATCCCGGCTTCTTATAAAATTTCTTCTGAAATGCACGGGTCAGCAATATCATAGCTTGTTTCAAACTTTCGCAATCATCACTATCAGACTCTGAACTTGAACTCACTATCTTTTTCTTCTTCTTCTCAATCTTCTCTTTCTTTTCTTTCTTCTTTTCATCAACAACCAAAGCTACAGGATCAGGAACTTGTACTGTCTTCTTCTTCTCAGCTCTTTTCTCTTCAACCTCTTCTTCATTTTGTTTCAGGGTCTCATAAACTTCATGAAGAGGGATTTCATTCAAATCTTTCATTTTCTTCATCCTTCTCGTGTGCTTTTTCCATTCAGGACGAAGAATGCTCAAAAATTTCACATTATTTTCCAACTACTTCTTCTTGACTTTGTTCTTAGTCAGCTCATTCAGAAGCAAAGTAAATCTCTCATATGTGTCTTCTAATCTCTCATTCTCCTTTGCCTTGAATTCCTCATAGTTATTGATACAGTTGGCCACGTTTATTTGATTCCCTATTTTTGATCCCATCATCATCTTTTCCAATTGATTCCACATCTGTTTAGCATCATGTTTGAAGCTGTCTATCTTGATGTTGATATCATTTGGAATGCTTTGAAGTAAAAGAGATCTTGCTTGCTTGTCAGCTTTAAACCTACTCTTTTGTTCTTCTGAGTACTGAGAGAAGTCAATTTTAACTGCTTTTGTCTTTATTTCCTTTTCTCCATCTCCATCATCACTTTCACCATCAACATTATTACCATTATCATCATCAGCAGGTACATGAATTGTGATTGGTTTCATGGGACCTTCAGTGATAGATAGAAGTATATTCTCTCCATTTGAATGTCTGTCTATGAAGTCTAAAAATCTGTCCTTCCATTGTTCATATTCGCCTTTGAACAATACCGGAGGCTTTACATCAGTGCCGATTGAAAGTGCATCTTTGGAAGTCATCTTCTTTAACCTGTTTGAAAAATATATCAATAAGAAACTAGAATTGATCGTTAGTCCAAAGTATGAAATTACAAGAAAAAACTTGAAATCTAGAAAAATCAGAAAATTCGAAAAATTTGACTAAGTATCAGAACTCGCAAGTCATTATTGAACTCGCAAGCCCTAAAACTCGCAGACTGAATAACTCGCAGACTGATTCTTGCGCGTTCTTTAAATTCTCAAGCAAACTCGCAAGCAAACTCGCAAGCAAACTCGCATAAATTTGCGTGTTTTGAGAAACTCGCAAGCAAATACGCAGATCAAACTCACAGATGAAACACGCAGATCGACGAAACTCGCAAGCGCCTGAACTCGCTAACCACTATTCATACTAGAACTCGCTAACTATGATGTACGCGTTTCCCAAACTCGCAGATCAAAGCTTGCGCGTTTGAACTAAACTCGCTAACTACTCTTGCGCGTTTCAACACTTAGAATAATTTCTTGAATCTTCAAACTCGCAGGCCGATGAACTCGCTGATCACTGTTCCTCCTCAAACTCGCAAGCCTAAGAACTCTCAAGTCACTATTCCTTCTTAAACTCGCTAGCTTCAATTAGCGAGTTTGATGAACTCGCTGTTCACTACTAGCGCGTTTCTTGAAACTCGCAAGTAGCCTTGCGTTTTTGAGACCAAAAACCTTCTTTCGACTTGCGCGTTTTACCCTGATGAACTTTGCGTTCTAGCGATCTAGCGCGTTCTATCGTTTTTCGACCCAAAAACCATCTTTTTCACCTTAAGTCGATCTGTTCTTGTCCAATTGATCTGTAACTTTGCAGAAACCTTTGTAATCAACCCAAGAACAAGTTCCAATACACGACTTTTACAATTAAACAATTACAAACCAAAAAGATTGATGAAACAGTGACTAACGACTCGTGTACAAAAACTCGACCAAAATCACAAATTCGATTGTAATTACAGTGCAATACGAAAATTAAAGTACATAGACTCGATCTAATACACTTTTCGTACAACTCCTAATCAAAAACTGCTCAAAAACACTCAAAAATCAGAATCTTGGTTTTCTCTTCGATGAACAGTGACGAACTTTCTTGAATTTCTTGAATTTTCACTTTGGATCTGCTCTGATACCAATTGTGTTCTCCAGATTCTAGTTTCTAAACAAGTTTAATCAAACAAACAAGATTTAACACAATGATTACCTGGTTGATTTCTTTCAATTCTCAAAGTTTACACTTTCTCTCTCTAGAACTCTCTCTCTCTCTCTAAAACGTATTCTCTTTCAAGCTTACAACTGAATTCTCTTCTAGACCTCTCTTTAAAACTGAAAAACAAAAACTATTTATACCTACAACTAATTACAAGGAAACTAAAATTCAACTAAACAAGTACATTGACTTTTATTACAATAGACTTTGACTTTTAATTAGATTTGACTTTCTTCAGCTTTGACTTTCTCAACTTTGACCTTCAGTAGTATTGATCTTATATCCAACAGATTTATGCTCTAACAATATATTAGATACTTAAAAAAAAATTCTCTCTTTTATTTACTAACTATTTTTACTACTACTATATATATATATATACTATATAGTATATAGTAAAAAAAGTTGGGCCCCTATTTCTTGTGGGCCTTGGACGTGCGCCCGACCCACCCTCCCCCAGATACGGCCCTGGTTAGTGGGCATAACAGTTGCGAGAAAAATGGGAATGGGAAAAGGACTCATCTTTCCTTTATTGGTAAGTTTTCAAGAAATTATCATCTTTTTGAATATCTGTTTTTGTTTCTTCTGTTCACGAACCTTAAAATGCATGGGAGCTATTTTGATTTTTGTCCAACGTTTTGTAAGATTGAATTTTCTTGTTGTGTGAGGTTCAAATAGCAAACTAATGGAAGAAGAAATTGTGAACCAAAATCATCTGTAAACATAATTATGCGAACACCAGAATGCCTTTACAATTGTTGACCTTAATGGTGAATTGTACTACTCTTTGTTCAATCCTACCCCTTATCATTGTCAGAACATGTTCAAATACAAGGCCACCCCTAGCCCATTCCTGTTTCTTGATGACCACCCTCGCTTCTCTTTCCATTTTCCACCTTATTTGAGAAGTTCATTTCGATGTACAATAGAAGTGTGTGTTTGTTTGTATTCAAGTCTGTGTATGTGTGTGTTAGAATATGATGATGATAATTGAAAGAGACGATGATTATGCTGAAGGCTTGATGACTTCGATATATTGATTGAGAGAAAAGTACATGTCAGGATCGATTTCTTAACAAGAATAAAGTCTCAGAAACAATATCAAAGAAGTTGCGGAAAAACACTTTGATATTCAATGTAACAGTAATCAAAACAGTATATGATTAATAACTTGCACACTTGTATTAAAATCACAAGATTACACACACAACCTCAATCTTGAAGAACAAGCTCTTTCAAGACGAATTCTACTTCTCTAGAATTAGGATCTATGCCTTGAGGTTGATTCTCTCTAGAACTTAGAATAAATTCTAAAAACAAAAGTTATCTAACTATTCTGTCAATTCTATACATATACTGAATAAAAGATAATTACAATAAAATATCTTCAGTATATCTTCCATGAATATCTTCAACTTTCATGTTTATCTTTAACCACGAACTCTTCATCATTATCTTCACATTATCTCTGAAGCAACATTAACTTGGTCTTAACAGCATTAACTACTAAGCAGAACTAACCACTAGCAGTACTAACTAGCTAAGCAGTACTAACTTTGTTCAAGCAGCACTAACTTTGACTAGCAGTATTAATTCTACTAGCAGTAGTAATACTAGCAGTATTAACTTTGAAGTCCTCTAGTAGTAGTAATTCTGAACTAGCAGCATTAACCATACTTGAGCTTTTCTACAGTTCCCAACAATCTCCCCCTAACTTGACTTTTAGGAAAAGAAGTCAAGTTCTTCAGATCTGATCTTCAAGATGCTTTCAACACTTCAGGTTCAGTTTCCCAAATTTGGATCTAGGCCTAGACTTTGATTGATAGTTCTTCTTACCACAATTCTAGCCATTTCTGAATACTTTGCACAAACTAGCTTAGCTTTCAGCATCCCTTCTAGTTTCTCCTTGCTATGATCATATATTTTGTCAACTAGGTAGTATTCATGATAACATTTATCAATTGTAATCATGTACACACCACAGTTTTCAAAGAGTATCCAATGATCAATCTTCTTGAATCCATACTCATGATGAAGATCTTTAATCCTGTATACTACCTTTTCTGGATCAAACATCATACACAGATATTCCATAGCTACTTTGAGTAGGTTTTCTTCAGTACCATTCAACACAGGCTCATAAATCTTCATTCCAACCTTATGCATCTCTTCTAGGTCAGCCCTGGAGCAACTTCTGACTAATTTCCCCCAGGTAGAATATACTTCAAATACATCTCCAACTCTTTTCAGCCTGAAGTAATCCTTTTTGTTGTCCCTTAAGATATCCTAGAAGATGACCTGTGGAGCCTTCATTGAAATTGGGACAGCCTGAACTGGTTCTATAATTGTCATATACAACCCCATATGCTCATCAGATTGCTTATTTGACTTTTCTGGGTTCTGCACAGATTCTGCTGAAGGTGTGACTGAAGGTTCTGCCTTCTTTTCAGATTCTTCTACACTTGGCTTCTTGAATTGTTTCTTGGAAGCAATGGTCTTCACCCTCTTAGCAGATTTAATTTCTATACCAACACTCTCTTGCTCTTCTTTCTTTTCTTCAGATTTATCCTTTGAAGGTGTAGTCTCCTCAGGGAATGGCTGTTGAATGTTGAGATCATGTCTCTCTTTCATCCTTCTTTCTGCTTCTTCCCTTTTAGAGGAATCCCCTTGGAGCTTTGCCATTTCTTTATTATACAGTTCCTCCACCTTGCTGTATGCCATGTTGTTAAACATTTCCCCTTTTACACCAATTGAACCTCTCAGGAAATTTATCATTTTTCTTCTTTCCTGATTGGCCAAAAAGGTCTTGGAGGGTTGTCTCTTCTGCTTTTTGAGTGGCATTCTTTTGACTGGAAGTTTTTTGGCCTCAGCTGCTGCTTTTAAGCTCTTTTGATACTCTACATTGAGTTTTCTGGCCAATATCCTTGCAAGCTCTCTATCTGTTTCAGTTTGGAGTTGTTCCTCCTTTTCCATCTGTTCTTGAAGCTGCTTTGCTAACTCTTCATCTAGCTCAATATGACTTTTCTTCTTTAAAGATTGTTGTTCAGATTCAACCATCTTTCCTTTTCCCTTAGCATCCTGCAGACTTGCCTTACTTGTTTCTTTTCTTTTCTTTGAGAAACCTCCTTCTGTAATGACCACTCCCTTGGCCTTTTGAGTAGCCTTAGGAGTGTCATTCTTTGCTTTGACCAGTGTTTCTGCAATTTCTATTTCCTCTACAGAGAGCCCTGTTTCTGCTGCTTCTGTTTCTGCTTCTATTCCTTCCTCTTTCTCCCCCTCAACTTCAACTCCCTCAGCAGCTTTTTCAGAAGACCTTTCTTTCACTTTTTCAGTCTCTTTCTCCCCCTTGTTGGAAGCATCTTTATCAGTTGGCCTCTTCCTCAACACATACTGTTTTCTCCTCTTCTTCTGCATAAGCCTTGTCACCAATTTCTTTAACTTGGCAATCTGTACTTGTTGTGACAAGATCACCAGCTTCATCTCTTCTATGGCTTTTCCTTGTTGAATGACATCAAGATTGATGTTTCCCATAGCATCCATCAATTACTGGTAGTTATATCTGTGCTCACCTTCTCCAGAAGTGTTACCCTCTATTGAAGGATCATGGGATCTTTTTGTAGTGGAAGCCTTCTGCCTAGCAGAAGCACTATCCACCCCCTTGGTTTCTTGGCACCGAGGACCTTTGAATGATTGCTCATTCAAAGTTGCCATGGGGGAGGTCTTATTTATGTTACCACTGTCCTCCTCTGTGCTAGCAGGAGTAGTGGCAGCCTCAGGACCCATATGCTCAACTTCCTCCTCAGAGAGCACCTCCTTTGGGTTGGGAGACACCTTTATGGTTTCCCTGTAGATATTCTCTAAGGGAGAATCCTCCCTTAGAGGGCTTAAAGGCTTAGGGATTGTTGGTACAAGAAGGGAAGGAGTCTTCTTTACCTGTTTCCTTTTGTATGTTTGGGTGATTGGTGAAATTGGTTTATCAAGAAGAGACTGGGGAATTGATTTAGAGTGGGAAGGTTGGGATTGGCTAGCAGTGGGTTGGTCTAATGGGGGCCTTGACCCTGCTACCATACCTTCATCAGTTTGGGACACCACCATCATTGTAGAGAACAATGGGGTGTCAACTCTTTCCGAGTCCCCAGCAGATCTTCTCATATTTGAGAAAACCTTGCCTTTAGGGGGTTTTGGTACATATATCCCATCAAAATGAGATATATCCGTCAATTCATGGGTAATAACTGCTTGAACAAACCTGGGGTACATATAAAAGCTCTTTTTGTTTCCCAAGTTTGAGACAAGATCATTGAAAACAATTTTAGAAAAATTATACATTCTGGCAGTGGCCAAGCACACCAAAGCATAAGCAATGGTGCTACTGAACTCACTCCATCCAGTAGTCTTTTTAGAAATGCAGTGCATCAAGGTATGAACAAGAAAACGCCATTGGGGTGAGAATTTAGCTTTTGAGAACTTAAAAACACCCAATGGGCCTCCATACCCCATTCTTGAAAGAATAGAAAATAGTTCATCATTAGAGATAGAAGTTATACCAGAGGCATCGTCTAGACGTAGACTGATGCGAATTACCTCTTCAGTAACTGTTAAGGGCTTGCCACACACCTTTGTCTTGATCATTTGCACACCATTCTCAGTAACAATGGTGGCATGTGCCCAGAATTGCCTTTGATGCTCGATAAAGATTGTAGGAGATATAGTGAGAGCATGGGCAATGTGGGTTGTCTTGAGAAATCCACAATCTGGTGGAAACCAGCGGCCTGTTTGGGCTTTTGTAGCATCGCGATTTCATTGTGCTCGTCTATGAATGCCATTGATGCCATTGATCTTGAAGGTTCTTGCCTGAGAACTTTGAACTTGAGAGAGAAAGGGTTTAGAGCGCAAGTGAACAGTATGCAAAGAGTCGTTATGAACTTTTAGGCGGGCAAAGAGTATTTATAGTATTCGGGACATAAGCAGTATTAACCTAGAGCAGTATTAACTGACAGCAGTATTAACTGAAAGCAGTATTAACCACTAGCAGTATTAACTTAGTAGCAGTATTAACTGAGAGCAGTATTAACCACTAACAATATTAACTAACTAGCAGTATTAACTGAGAGCAGTATTAACCACTAGCAGTATTAACTAACTAGCAGTATTAACTGAGAGCAGTATTAACCACTAGCAGTATTAACTGTGCACTGACAGTATTAAAGCTGTACTGGCAGTATTAACCATACTTACTCTTTTAAGCTTGTGATACACTGAGTACTGCTATACATATCCTACAAAAGAAGATTAGTAACACCAAGAATAAACAATATACAGGTATGTAACCACTTTTTGAGAAGGGGCTTAGTCAGAGTTGATCATTCCCACACTTGTTACCAAGAAAGTGAATCTACCCACATCAAAAGCTTTAGTGAATAGATCAGCAAACTGGTTATCAGTGTGAACTTTTACAACTTGAATAAGTTTCTTTTCATTACAGTCTCTTATGAAGTGATACCTGATCTCAATGTGCTTTGTCTTTGAGTGCTTGACAGGATTATTCACAATGCTAATAGCACTGCTATTATCAATAAAAATTGGAGTGTCTAGAAAGGTTACCCCATAATCCAGCATTTGATTCTGAATCCATAAGACTTGAGAACAGCAACTTGCAGCTGCTATATACTTTGCCTCTGTTGTAGATGTGGATACTGTGGTTTGTATCTTGCACTGCCATGAAACTAGTCTTGCACCCAAAAACTGACATCCTCCAGAAGTAGATTTTCTGTCCAAGTTTGCTCCACCTAGATCACTATCTGAGTATGCAAGTAGGTCAAAGGATGAGTCATGAGGATACCAAAGTCCCAATCTGGGTTGCCCTTTGAGATATCTGAATATCCTCTTAACAGCTTGATAGTGAGATTGCTTTGGCCTAACTTGGAATCTTGCACATACACAGACTAGAAACATTATATCTGGCCTAGAGGTTGTAAGATACATGAGAGAGCCAATCATGGATCTATAATGATGAACATCCATATCCTCCCCCTCAAGATCTGCTGTTATCTGCTTGTGTGTCTCCATAGGTGTGCTGGCAGGTTTTGAATCTGAGAAACCAAACTTGGTTAGAATGTCCTGCACATACTTGGACTGACAGATGAAGATTCCATCTGACTTCTGTTGAACTTGGAGGCGAAGGAAGAAAGTAAGTTCCCCCATGGAACTCATCTTGAATCTTTGATGCATTAGTTCCTAAAACTCCTTGCACATGTTATCTCTTGTTGATCCAAAGATAATATCATCAACATAGATTTGGACCAGCAAGATATCCTTCTTCTTTCTCTTGATGAATAGAGTCTTATCAATGACTCCTCTTTCAAAGCCATTTTCCAAGAGATAGGATGACAGAGTGTCATACCATGCTCTTGGAGCTTGATGTAATCCATAAAGTGCTTTCTTCAATTTGTATACCCTGTCTGGATAGCTTGGGTTTTCAAACCCTGGTGGTTGACAGACATATACTTCTTCTTCAATTGAGCCATAAAGAAATGCACTTTTGACATCCATTTGATAGACTTTGAATTTCATATAAGAAGCATAAGCTAGGAATAATCTAATTGCTTCTATCCTAGCCACAGGTGCAAATACTTCTTCATAGTCTATTCCTTCTTCTTGTGTATATCCTTGAGCCACCAACCTTGCTTTGTTCCTTATGACTATTCCTCTTTCATCTCTCTTATTCCTGAAGACCCATTTTGTTCCCATTGCTCTTTGGCCTTTAGGAAGGTCTACAAGATCCCAAACATCTTGCAGCTTGAACTGCAGTAGCTCTTCTTGCAAGGCTTCTATCCAACTGGACTCTTTCATAGCATCATGTGCCTTTTTAGGCTCAAGCTGAGATAAAAAGCAAGATAGCACTGTATGTTGTTGGTCTTGCATTTCTTGAAGCCTACTTTGATTTCTAGTTATCATAGGAGAAGATATATCCCCTATGACCAGCTGTGGAGGATGATTCTTTTGAATTCTGGTGTGATGACTAGGTTCTTCATTAAGTCCCACCTCTAGATTAGAGTCATTCAAGTCAACTGAGGTATTTTCAGCAGCTACTTCTGGTTCTTGATTTTCTTGATTCTCCTCATCTCTACTTTCTTCTTCACTCTGACTTGGTCCAGTAGATGATTCCTTTTCACAGTCTTTAACAGGATCCACTGTGGGTATGGGAAAGATCACAGATTGAGATAAACTGTCTTTGACTTGGGTAGTTCCTGATCCTCCACTCCCTAAACCTGCATAATCATCACTACTGAAACCAAAAGAGTTAGTTAGTGAATCAATGTCAAATAGCCACTGAGGACCAGACCCAATAGGATTTGGTGTGTTCTCATTGCATTTGACATTGTCACTTTCTTCAATTATTCTAGAAGAAGAGTTAAAAACTCTGTAGGCCTTACTCTGAGATGAGTAACCAACAAGAAATCCATCATCTGCTTTGCTATCAAACTTACCTAAGTGAGATTTGGTATTGAGAATTGTACAAGGACACCCAAAAGGTTTGAAAAATCCAATGAAAGGTTTTCTTTTATTTAAAAGCTCATAAGGGGTCTTGTTCTTTGGCTTGATCACTAGAACTCTGTTTTGGACATAGCAAGCAGTATTAACTGCTTCAGTCCAGAAGGTAATTGGCAGTTTTGAATCAGCCAACAGAGATCTAGCAGCCTCTATTAGTGTCCTATTTCTCCTCTCAGCAACTCCATTCTGTTGAGGAGTCCTAGGGGCACTATATTGTCTCTCAATGTCTTTTTCTTCACAAAAGGTGTTTAGATCAAGATTTTTAAATTCAGTCCCATTGTCTGATCTAATGACTTTTACTTTTTGATTAGTTTGTGTTAGACCACAGTCTCATTGGATTCAAGATCATCCAAACTGAAGATCAATCTGAAGCTAATGCCGGAACGTCGACTCTCAATGTTAAAGTCTATGTCTATTTGTAATAAATGTCAATGTAATTTAATGTAATATTGTTTAGTTTACTTAGATTTAATATCTAAGTTATAAGTATTGTAATAGGTAACTTAGTTAACTTAGTTTGTTAAAGTTAGTTTCTAGTTTACTTTATTAGATATAATATCTAGATCTAATATCTAGATATTATGTCTAGGTAGTGTGATGAACACACTAGTTAGATTAAGTGTGTCTCTCAACTCTCAAACCAATCAGATAACTCATCACACATACAAACACACACAAGAAGGTGTAAAAGAGAGAAAACATTGAGAACACATTCAAGCTTAATCATTCAACCTTGTAATCGTTTCTATATTCAATACAGGTTGGTAATCGTTAATGTGTTGTTGTTTCTATAAACTTGTTAAGTAGTATTGTTGGACCGACAATTGGTATCAGAGCCTGATTAAGATCAAAACAAGTTTATAAGAAAAACGTCTATGTGTTCTTGAACAAAATTTGAGTTTGTGATTTTGAGTGTTTTAGGTGTTAGAATCGATCAGGGTGTGTTCGAAATACCTGCTAGATAGATTTGTGAGTGTTTCATTTCATTTTAAAGCTTAAATCGAGTTCCAATTTGGTGAGTTTTAGTGAAAACAGTCGAAGTGGGTAACTTACTGTGCCATCGATCTTTTCTTCAAAAAGAGTGTGTTAGTGAGATCGAGTGCTTAAATTCAGTTCTAGAAGTGATTCTAGACACTTTGGAAGTGTTTGGTTGTGCTAATCTTTACAGGAACAAAGATTAAGACGATTTTCAGAAGTTCAGGACGAACAAACGCAAACCAGAGGAAGAATAACACGCAAAGTCCTACTTTGCGCGTCCTTCATCAAACGCAAAGTCCAACTTTGCGCGTCTCAAGTAACCCGCAAACCTCAACTTTGCGCCTCTCAAGCCAATCGCAAAGCACACTACTCTTTTCAAAGAGCAATCGCAAACTTCCATTTGCGCTTCCTACGTGACCCGCAAAGCACACTTCTCGGATCAAATCAGAAATTTTACTTCTCGGGTCCTCAAAAACCCGCAAAGCTCACTTCTCGGTTCAAACCTCCGACCCGCATTCCTCAAGACTTCAAAAGATCAAGTCAACTTTGCGTTCCAACTAGACCCGCAAACCTCCATTTGCGCGTCCCATTAGAAACGCAAACCTCAACTTTGCGTTCCTAACTTGAAACGCAAACCCTCTCATATCTCAAAGCCTCTCGCATCTCAAGCCTCACGCATCTCAAAGCCTCTCGCATCTTAAATCTTGTTCAATTATGACTTCCAGAGAAGCTCTTGCCATTGGAACTGATTCCAAACCACCAGTTCTATTTAAAGGTGAATACGAACAGTGGAAGGATCGGTTTCTAAACTTCATAGACGGACATGAGCTTTGTGAGTTCATCAGACAGTCATTTGCAGAAGGAAATATGCAACCAATAAAGACAACTCGTCTGGATGGAACAGTGCCAACACAAGTTGAACTGAAGTACCATGAGCTTGACGGTGACAACCTAAACAGAGCTAAAGGTGATAAGCTAGCTATGTCATACATTCTTCAAGGAATCCCCAATGAAATCTACATAAAGATTGACAGCTACAAGGCCTCAGCTAAGGAAATGTGGGATCAGCTGGAGAAGATGATGCTGGGTTCTAAGGTGGGAAATCAACTAAAGATCTCCAACTGCCTAAATAACTATGAAGAATTTAGAGGCAGAGCCGGAGAAACCTTAGAAGAAGTACATGACAGGTTTGTGACCTTGCTGAATGAGCTAAGCAAGAACAAGGTCCACAAATCTCAAATTGAGCTAAACGTCAAATTTCTAAGCGTTCTACAGCCAGAATGGAAGAGATTTGCGAGGCAGATGAAGCAGATTAAAGATCTGAATGAGATTCCACTTCATGAGGTGTATGAGACCCTCAAACAAAATGAGGAAGAAGTGGATGAAATTCTAGAAGAGAAAAGACAGAGAGGAAAGAAGGTTGAAGACATAGTAGCTCTTGTTGTCAAGAAGAAGAAGAACAAAGCGACTGTGTATGAATCAGATGAAGATAAAGTTGAAGCAAACTCTAACGAAGATGAATGTGAACAACTAAAGCAAGCATTGCTTTTGTTGACTAAGGCTTTCCAGAAGAAATTCTACACAAAGCCAAGCTCAAACAGTCAGAGGTATTCGTCTGGTCCAAACAACTACGCTCGTAGAGAAAGGGTCGAAGGAAGTAGATTTGAAGGAAGAAGGTTTGAAGGAAGGAGAATGGAGGAGAGGAAACCAGAAGATAGAAGAGATCTTGCTGAAGGAAAGAGATCAGAGGAAAGGAAACCTGAAGAGAGAAGGTTTCAAACAGAAGGATCAGGTCAGACAGAACCTATAACGTGCTACAACTGTGGCAAAACCGGTCATTATGCCAGAGATTGCCGAAAGCCAAAAGTCAAGAACTCGGACTACTACAAGAACAAGATGTTGCTTGCAAAGAAACAAGAGGCTGGGAAGGCATTGATGGCTGAAGACGTTTTCTGGCTCGATCATTCTGATGATGATGAAGAAGATGAAGAGAAAGATGAAGTTGTCAACCTGTGCTTGATGGGAAAGCATGAATCAGATGATGAAGTTGATTCAGAGAATGAAGAAGAGGTATGCAACTTATCGTATGCTGAATTCATAAATCAATTGCATGCCATGAATGATAAACTCAAAGAGTTAGAGTCAAACCTAAAGCGTGAAAAGGGTGTTATTACTGACAAAAACCAATCAATACAAAAACTTAGCAATGAAATTGCTGAGAAGAAAGTACTGGTTGAGGTTTTACATAAAAACAATGACACCAACGCAACGGAGAAGACAATAATTCTTAGTGAGAATTCTGAACTCAAGTCTAAACTGCTAAAACGTGAGATTGACTTATACGAGGTTACACAAATGCATTCTTCGTCTATCGAAGAAAACAAATCTTTAATTGCAAAAATGGATGCTTTGGAAAAGAAGTTGTACTCAATAGGTCAAACTGAGCAAACCATTCATCTTAACAAACCAATAGAGAACAAAGAAAGATGGGGAATCGGTTATAAGAATCCTCACTATCTTCAAAAGGGAATGTCTGAAGTGCCTGCACTTTATGATATTCTTTCTATGAAGTTAGCTAGAAGAATCCCTGAACTTAAAGTTTATTGGACAAAACTGTCTGAAGAGGATGAAGCCAAAGAAACAGAAAAACATTTAATATCATCTAAAGTTCATCTTCCATTTTATTATGCGAAGCTGAATAATAGCTATGATAAGAAACCTGTAAAGAAGAAAACTCTTTCAGATGACTTCTTTCTAAGTTATTCTGAAAAGGAAATGGAGGCGAAACCTTCTCAAGGTAAACTATATGTCCCTCCTCTCGTTTTAGAAAGTAAAATTTCTGAACTCGAGAATTCCTTGTCAGATGAAAGACTTTTGATTAACATTGAGCAGAATGTTTTTACAACTGTGTTTACAAATTTTGTTCTTTCTAAGGCTTCAAACTCTGAGAATATGGTTAGTTCATCAAATCAAGGGTTTGATTTTCTGAACTCTAACGGTGGTTTAGATGATTGTCTTGAACAATTTGACTTTAATGCAAAACTTCCAAACCATTCATCCTTTCTTAAGAAATCTGTTGGATCAACCAGTAAGCCTGTTAACAGTACAAAATCAATGCGAGTTGATAACTCAGTCTCTGTGAAAGCTAAAAATGCTAAAGGCAAGAAGCATTCACAGAAGCCGATCAATACTGGTAACCTAAAGAAAATGCATTCAGTTGTTTCTCTAATGTCTAACTCAAAGGTTTCAACTGTTTCAGATATGACCAAGAAATGGCAACCCAAACGGAAGCTTGACAAGACTTTTAAATCTTTTGATTCTGTTTATTGTAATAAGAATATGTCTAGTTCAGAAACTTTGAATATGAATGTTGCTCCTAAACTGAAATACTCTTTTAAGCAACTATTCCTTTTATCTAAAACTGTTAGACAGTCTTCCTTTTATGATAAACATGCTTTTAATTTCTGTCAAGATTCTGCTATGCGGTTTGAATCATCTCATGTGCATTCTTATCATAATCCTACTTCATATCTATTTCAAAAGAAAAGAGGACCCAATTTGCAATGGGTACCAAAATCAAAACCTTGTGCTAACACAGCAGGACCCAAATTCAAGTGGGTACCAAAATCTAAATCTGTGTTGCAGACACCCAATGTTTAGCAAAACATGTGGCTTCTGATTACAACAGATCAGAACCCGTACCTCAATAGAGAAAATAGTTCTTGAGTAAGACAGCTCAAGACTCGGACTTCAAAGACAAGACGATGGTTTCTGAACACGTCTGTTCAGAACCCGTGCTTAAGAAAAATAGGCTTTTGAATTCATCAGTTCAAAACCCGCACTTTAATATTAACGCTCCAACGTCTTACTCATTTATAATGCTTAAAATCTAAATCTGTGTTTCGTTATTTCTCCTATGCAGATCCGTCATATGTGGTATTTGGACAGCGGTTGCTCCAAACACATGACAGGACAGAAAGATATGCTGACAAACTTTACAGAGAAATACTGCGGAACAGTCAGATACGGAAATGATCAGTTTTCACCAATATTAGGCTACGGTGATATACAACGGGAAAATATAACGATCAAGAAGGTGAGCTACGTAGAAGGATTAGGACACAACCTGTTCAGCATAGGTCAGTTCTGTGACAAAGACCTAGAGGTCAACTTCAAAGCCAAGAGGTGTTCTGTTCGCACAGAAGAAGGCGAAGAACTCTTGGTCGGCACTCGAAAGTCAGACCTCTACACGATCAATTTATCAGACGTCCAGACTGACAAGCAGATTTGTCTACTATCTAAAGCATCGATGCAACAAAGTTGGCTATGGCATCGATGGCTTTCTCATCTGAACTTTCGCTACATCAACAAACTCGTCAGTGGCAACTTAGTCAAAGGACTTCCAGAGCTCAAATATGACAAAGATCATCTGTGTGCAGCCTGTGAGAAGGGCAGGATGAAGAGGGCTCCGCATAAACCAAAGCCTGAACCAAGTACAAGCGCTCCGCTAGAGCTATTGCATATGGATCTCTGTGGTCCAATGCGAACTCAGAGTCTAGGAGGCAAGAAGTACATTCTAGTGATCGTGGACAACTACTCACGATACACTTGGGTCAAGTTCCTACGATCAAAGGATGAGACACCTGATGTGCTCATCACTTTCCTGAAGACGACCCAGGTGAATCTGCAGAAACCGATAAAGCTTCTAAGAACAGACAACGACACAGAGTTCAAGAACAAAACTATTCAAGAATATCTCGAATCTAAAGGGATAACTCATCAGTACTCTGCTACACGTACGCCTCAACAAAATGAAGTGGTGGAAAGAAGGAATCATACGCTAGTCGAGGCAGCTCGCACTATGCTAAGTCATTCCGAACTACCTCTATTCTTATGGGCAGAAGTTATATCTACCGCATGCTATACGCAGAACCGGTCCATGATTCACAGACGATTCGATAAGACTCCTTATGCGTTGATCAACAACCGAACACCTACAATCAAATACTTCCATATCTTTGGATGTAAGTGTTTCGTTCTAAACGATAGGGAGAATCTCAACAAGTTCAGCGCCAAGGCAGATGAAGGAATCTTCATTGGATACTCCTCATCATCAACTGCATTCAGAATCTACTTCAAGAAGTCAAAGACGGTGATTGAAAGCGTCAACGTCACCTTTGATGAAGAGATGGCTTCCGAACAATACTGTTCAGAACCCGTTTTAACCGGAGTATTAGCTTCTGGGCAACTCAGTCCAGAACCTGTGTCTCAACAGACTAAATCAGACGAAGCTTCAACTTCAACTAACCATTTATCTGATTTAGATTTATTATTTGAATTGTTTTATGATGAATTTCTTGGATCTAATGTAAAGAAATCTGTTGTGGTTGACAGGATGGAAGACTTAACGACTACTCATCCAACCAGTACAGATGACTCTATTGAATCAAACGCCCCGATTCAACAAGAAATTACAATTCAAATGCCGACTCCAACAGTTGAAGAAGTTCCATGTGATAAAGAGTTAGAAGAAGCTGAACCAGCAGGATGTACCGTCCAGATCCAACTACAGCCGGACCAAGCTGTACCTGCTGAGTCTTCTGAACCAATAACTTCAACTGAAGCAACTATCATAACTCCTCCCACTCAAACTGAAGAAGGTGCAAGTGGATTCATAGATGACACAACTGACATACAGTCATCTAATCCACTGCCTCATGAACAAAAATGGACCAAAGAGCATCCGATAAGGCAGATAATTGGCGATCCATCAAAATCAGTGCAAACTAGGTCAGCGTCAATCAACTGGTGCATGCACGACTCCTTTCTAAACAAGATTGAGCCAACTCGAGTATCAGAGGCTCTTGCGGATCCAGATTGGGTAGTCTCTATGCAAGAAGTATTGAACCAGTTCGACGCACTGCAAGTCTGGAGACTCGTACCAAAGCCTAAAGGTAAAACAATCATCGGTACGAAGTGGATCTTCAAGATTAAAAAGGACGAAGCTGGTACCGTCATCAAAAACAAGGCAAGACTAGTAGCCAAAGGATACAGACAAGAGGAAGGATTAGACTATGACTAGACATACGCTCCTGTGGCGCGTTTAGAGGCAATCAGAATGTTCTTAGCCTACGCTGCCCACAAGAACTTCACGGTCTTTCAAATGGACGTGAAGACAGCATTCCTGAATGGAATTCTGAAGGAGGAAGTCTACGTCTCTTAGCCAGAGGGATTTGTCAATCAAGAGAAGCCGGACCACATCTACATTCTCGACAAAGCTCTCTACAGTCTGAAACAAGCCCCTCGAGCCTGGTATGATGTCCTTTCTACTTTTCTAGTCAAGTCTGGGTTTTCAAAAGGTACGGTAGATACCACTTTGTTCATAAAGAAAGAAAAATCCGATATCGTTTTAATACAAATCTATGTCGACGATATTATTTTTGGTTCAACTAATACTAAGTACTATAAGAATTTTGCAAACCTTATGGTGTCTAGATTTCAAATGAACTTGATGGGAGAGATGAACTTCTTTCTCGGGCTTCAAGTAAAACAATTTTCTACGGGTATCTTTATCAATCAATCTAAGTACATTAGGGAAATTCTCCGGAAATTCCAAATGTAAAATACAAAACCGATTGGTACCCCAATGGCACCAGGAACTAAGATTGGCACCGATCCTTCAGGAAAGGCTGTTGATATTAGGACCTACAGAGGAATGATAGGTTCTTTAATGTATCTTACTAGTAGTAGACCAGACATAATGTTTTCAACATGTCTTTGTGCCCGATATGAGGCTAATCCAAAAGAAATCCATTTGACTGCTGTCAAGCGAATATTCAGGTATCTGAAGGGCACCGCAGATCTCGGTCTGTGGTATCCCAAACATACTACTTTTGAACTAACAGCGTACACAGATGCAGATCATGCAGGTTGTATGTTAGACAAGAAGAGCACGTCAGGACACGTACAGTTCCTCGGTGACAAACTAGTAAGTTGGGGATCGAAGAAGCAACTTTGCGTTTCAACTTCCACGGCCGAAGCAGAATATGTAGCTGCTGCTAGCTGCTGTTCTCAGGTTTTGTGGATGCAAACACAACTTCGCGACTACGGTTTCCACTTCAATAAAATCCCGATCTACTGCGACTCCAAGAGCGCCATCGCAATAACAGCGAATCCTGTTCAACACACAAAAACCAAACATATCGACGTCAGGTATCACTTTATCAAAGATCATGTAGAAAAAGGAAACATAGAACTTTTCTTTGTAAAAACAGATTATCAACTTGCAGATTTGTTTACCAAGGCGTTAGATGAAAAGAGATTCAACTTTCTTATCTCTAAGCTTGGTATGCTAAATCTTAAGACATAATCAGTAGTTACCTATAAAAGTTCACTATTGTTTACTTTTTCCTCATATCTTTATGCTTAATTGTGAATGATATCTGTATTTCATATGTTAATGTTCATGATTCTAGGGGGAGTATGAGAAGAAACTCATACTTGGTCAATATTAATTTGAGGGGGAGCTCATAAGATTTCTGCACTTACGTTTTATGACAAATTTTTGTAATGCAAGATTTTAGGGGGAGCTATTCACGTCAAAGGAGTTCGGATATGACTTCTGATTATTTCTGATCAGAACTCGTACTTTAAACAGTTTTACTGCTTTTTGTCTTTTCAATATAAGTGAATAATTATTACTTTGACTTGACATTAGACTTTTGCAGAAGTTTGAGAGAAGCTTAAAAGATCATATCTTTATGACTTTACGCTTAGCTTCGTGAGATGAAAGATCACTCGTTAAGGTATAAACCTTTATCTTCATCTCATATATGGTTGAAAGAAGGACAACTTTCAATCATCGAAAACATTGTTTTTAATGTTCAAACCACTTCCCGATTTTTCATCACATTTTATATTTTGGGAGTGTAGTTTAAATGTTTTCATAATCAATATTGTGCTTTAACTGAAATAGTTAAACCAATCTGAGCATCACATGCATCATAGGAAAACAACGAATCATTGTGCTAGGAATTAACACAACTTCAATGGAATCACCTTAACCAGTGATTTCTACCCAAGAAATTAATCCTTAGTGATTGAGTGTGCAAATAGAAAAGGAATGAGTGTGATTAGAGAAAGCAAAATGTTTAAAAGAAAGAGCGTGTGAGAACAAAGTTAAAAGAATATCAAAACTCTGCACCAAGAATATCAAACCATCTACTCATTTTCTTCTCAACAAGAAAATGTTTCACATTTTCAAAGGGGATGCAGCACATATGCTATCTGATTTTCATTTGGAAAATCTGGATATTGAAAAGAAGGAAGTCTGCCCTACCTTCGCACTGCAATCATGCACATTGAGTCTGTGTTTAACTTACTGTTGTCTCAGTGGTTTACACAATTTTTGAGCCTATAAGCAATCATCAAGTGCTTAATTCTTTCAACACAAGCACGAACACACAAGGAATTAGTTTCTTTGTCATAACGTTTATAGAAATTACCTTTGTGGTGTTTCGATGATTAAATAGAAGCCCTGGGGGAGTCAACATCAAACAACTCCTTTCCAAAGTGTATTTGTTACACACAGTGACTTAGTGTTACTGACAGGCAGTCTAACTGATTCATTAGTTGATTCAGGTGTTACACATCTAATTTGTCTGGATTTGCAAAGATCTGGATAAATCTCTTATGAATTGACGAATCAGGGGCTCTAACCATCAGATTGACATTTCTTACCACAAATTTTGATGAAGTCGTTGCACTTAACATCAAAAAGGGGGAGAATGACTACAGAAGAAATGGCAAAGATCACATGTTTCAAGAATCACGTCTACTCTTCAAAAGGGAAGATTGTTAGATTGAAGACATGCTGAATTTAGAGAAAGATATTGCATCTTCTGAGCTGAACAAGAAGACTGAAATGGATAAATCTTTTTTATTAAATGATCTTGATCCAAAGGGGGAGATTGTTAGACCACAGTCTCATTGGATTCAAGATCATCCAAACTGAAGATCAATCTGAAGCTAATGCCGGAACGTCGACTCTCAATGTTAAAGTCTATGTCTATTTGTAATAAATGTCAATGTAATTTAATGTAATATTGTTTAGTTTACTTAGATTTAATATCTAAGTTATAAGTATTGTAATAGGTAACTTAGTTAACTTAGTTTGTTAAAGTTAGTTTCTAGTTTACTTTATTAGATATAATATCTAGATCTAATATCTAGATATTATGTCTAGGTAGTGTGTTGAACACACTAGTTAGATTAAGTGTGTCTCTCAACTCTCAAACCAATCAGATAACTCATCACACATACAAACACACACAAGAAGGTGTAAAAGATAGAAAACATTGAGAACACATTCAACCTTAATCATTCAACCTTGTAATCGTTTCTATATTCAATACAGGTTGGTAATCGTTAATGTGTTGTTGTTTCTATAAACTTGTTAAGTAGTATTGTTGGACCGAAAGTTTGGTTTTCAATTCTTATGATAAAGGATTTGATCAGTCCACTTGTCTCATCCTTAGTCGTTAGAAAACATACCCAAGTAAATCTGGAGTAATCATCAACAATAACCAAGCAGTAAGATTTCTTCCCTATACTCATAACATTTGTAGGACCAAACAGATCCATATGCAATAACTGGAGACAAGAAGAAATTGTGTTTAACTCTTTGGTCTTATGAGAAGTTTTGTGCTGTTTGCCTTTAAGACATGCAACACAATGATCATCACATGAAAATACTTTTGAAGGTAAACCTCTTACAAGGTTGTTTTTAACAAGTTTGTTCATAGTCTTGAAGTTCATGTGACACATCCTTCTGTGCCAAAGAGAGGATTCATCCACAGAAGCTTTTGAAACAAGACAGTTCAGGGATGAATCACTATCAACATTGTCCATATCTAAACAATAAACATTGTCCTTTCTTGGAGTTCTAAGTAGTATCATGCTTTCATCAACTACCTTGAACCCTGGAGCAAGGATCATACACTCAGTATTGGTAAATAATATGCTATGTTGTTTGTCACAAACCTGTGATACACTTAACAGGTTGTACATCAATTGATCAACATAGTAGACATCTTCAAATGTCATCTTACCTTTTGTAACATTACCTTTTCCACTTATTTTACCACCAGTAAGATTATCTCCAAATGCAACATGTCCTCCATTGATATGCTTGAAATTCTGAAGGCATGACATGTTGCCTGTCATGTGCCTAGAGCAACCACTATCAACATGCCATATGCTCTTTCCCTTAATTTGTTGGTTGCCCTCAGAGGGGAGATAAGACACTTCTGCCATAAGAGCTTGATTCTGAATGGCTTCCTCAGCTTGATCACTCCAGTCAAACCCCATTCCTTGTTGAGAAACAAGGGCTTGAGCAGGATTCTTGTTTTGATTGTAGCCTCCATTCTGAGCTTGTTGATGGTTATTGTTTGGAACACCACTTCTACACTTTCTAGCAAAGTGTCCTTTCATGTGGCACTTATAGCATTCCACCTTTGTCTTGTCAAAACCAGCTCCATCTTCTCTTCTTTGAGAGAAGTTGTTCCTTCCTGTTCTTTTGATAAACTTCTTCACCCTCATAAATAACATGGCCATCTGCCATTTAATGTCCATCTCCTCCAGGTCATCAGGGTGAAGTTGATCCAGATCATCATTAATCAATGAATTGTTGCTATGACTGGACAAAAAGGCTTCAAAGATAGTTTCAGTGCCTTTTTCTGAATTCACTCCACTGGCAGTACTAACTGCTTCAGGGTTGGCAGTAGTATCAGTAGATGCTGATAGAAGTGCAGCATTATGGATATAACCAGTGGACTTCTTCTTGGTTTCTACCTCAGTTTCAAAAACTCTTAGATCATTATATAGATCATCAAGTTCCTTCTCTTCCAGATTGTCACTCTGTCTATATGAGACAGTGTACATAGTCCATTCATCCCCAAGAGATCTGAGGAACTTTCTGTTGATATCATCTTGCTCCATCTTCACTCCTACAGTAGCCAGTTCACCAATGAGTTTGTTGAACCTATCAAAAGTTTGAGTCATAGACTTATTCTTTGAAGAAGTGAAGTTCTCATACTGCTGCTTTAGAACATCTCTTTGATTTCTTTTGATGCTTTTAGTTCCAGCAAATCTTTTCTCTAGAGCATTCCAGAGAATCTGAGCATCAGTGCAGTTGCAAAATTGATGCTGATATTCATTGGGGATGGCCAAGAGCAGAGTGCTCAAGTCCTTCATCTCTGTCTGTCTGATCTTCCTCTCACCATCTGTCTTTGGTGGAGGTCTTTTCCCATCTGGTTCAATCTTTCCTGCTTCAGAAGGACCATTCTCAATGATATCCGACATTGAGTAGTCAGTGAGAAGAATGTATTGTCTAATTTTGATCTTCCACATGTCAAACTCACTGGGTTTGAGCATTGGAACCTTAGAGACCAGAGTACTGTTTGATTCTGCAAGGTTTTCCATGATGAATAGATAGATGTTTCTGAGAGAACAGGCTCTGATACCACTTGTCAGGATCGATTTCTTAACAAGAATAAAGTCTCAGAAACAATATCAAAGAAGTTGCGGAAAAACACTTTGATATTCAATGTAACAGTAATCAAAACAGTATATGATTAATAACTTGCACACTTGTATTAAAATCACAAGATTACACACACAACCTCAATCTTGAAGAACAAGCTCTTTCAAGACGAATTCTACTTCTCTAGAATTAGGATCTATGCCTTGAGGTTGATTCTCTCTAGAACTTAGAATAAATTCTAAAAACAAAAGTTATCTAACTATTCTGTCAATTCTATACATATACTGAATAAAAGATAATTACAATAAAATATCTTCAGTATATCTTCCATGAATATCTTCAGCTTTCCATGTTTATTTTTAACCACGAACTCTTCATTATTATCTTCACATTATCTCTGAAGCAGCATTAACTTGGTCTTAACAGCATTAACTACTAAGCAACACTAACCACTAGCAGTACTAACTAGCTAAGCAGTACTAACTTTGTTCAAGCAGCACTAACTTTGACTAGCAGTATTAATTCTACTAGCAGTAGTAATACTCCGCAGTATTAACTTTGAAGTCCTCTAGCAGTAGTAATTCTGAACTAGCAGCATTAACCATACTTGAGCTTTTCTTCAGTTCCCAAAAGTACAATATGATGAAAGTAAAATAGCGGCTTAACCTAAACTAGAAGATACAACAGAAATATATACACAGACTATATGGGCCCACGGGCTTGGGCCTAATACACATATGTACATTAACATCCCCCCTCAAACTCAATCTGAAGAAGAATGAGCCAGATGGAGTTTGGAAACTAGATCACGAAACCGTCCTGGTAGATGAGCTTTAGTGAAAATGTCGGTCGGTTGATCAATAGTTGAAATAGGAAGAAGTTGAATAGTCTGACGAGTCACGTGTTGACGAACAAAGTGACAGTCAATTTCAATATGCTTCATTCGCTCGTGAAAAACGTTATTGTGAGCAATCTGAAGAGCACTATTGTTGTCGCACCACAAAGGGGTTGGAGAATGTTGTGGTGTCCCCATGTCAGAGAATAGCCAGCGTAACCACACAAGTTCTTGAGCCGTGTCAGCTAGTGCTCGATACTCAGCTTCAGTACTGGATCGAGTTGTTAGAGATTGTTTCTTGCTCCTCCAAGAGATGAGAGAGTCTCCAAGAAAGAAACATTAGCCAGTAGTAGAGCGACGGTCCATAATGTCACTGTCCCAATCAACATCAGAAAATCCTCGCAAAGTCAATGAGGATGCGGATGAAAAATGAAGACCGTGGAACATGGTCCCCTTTAAATATCGAAGGATGTGAAGGACAACAGCATAATGATCTGAACAGGGTACGGACATGAACTGACTGTATAGACAGCATAGGAAATGTCAGGTCGAGTCACTGTCAGGTAGACAAGTGACCCCACTAGCTGTCTATACAGAGTAGGATCACGCAGAGGAGGTCCAGCATTCGGAGCCAGATGAAGGTTGTGCTCAAGAGGAGTGGATGCAGTTTTGTTGTCAGTAAGGCCAACTATTGTCAAGAGATCGGAGGTGTATTTGGCTTGACAAAGATAAATTTCCGACGGATCTGAGATCACCTCAAGACCAAGAAAATAGTGTAAAGAACCAAGATCCTTCATCTCAAAACAGGAGCTGAGAGATGTCTTGAGATAAGCTATGCCAGTAGAGTCACTTCCAGTAATAATCATATCATCCATATATAATAGAAGTAAGATTGTGCCAGCCTCAGTGGTCCGAGTAAACAGTCATGAATCGTAGTTGCTGGGTGTGAAACCCAGAGAGATGACGGTGGAACTGAACTTCTCAAACCAAGCTCGCGGAGCTTGCTTGAGTCCATAAACAGCCTTTCGAAGTCGAAAAACATGACCTTGTGGAAGTCGAACGCCCGGAGGAGGTGTCATGTAGACTTCCTCAGATAAGTCACCATTCAAGAAGGCGTTCTTAACATCCATCTGAAAAAGAGGCAATTGTTTGGTAGCTGCAATGGCTAGAAGCCTGCGAACAGAAGTGACTCGAGCAACAGGTGCAAATGTCTCCTCATAATCAATACCATACTCTTGATTGAAGCCCTTGGCCACAAGGCGAGCTTTGTACCGATCAATAGACCCATCGGATTTTGTCTTGATTTCAAACACCCATTTGGAGCCAATGGATGACTTGCCCGGAGGAAGAGGGACAGATTCCCATGTCTGAGCTTTGTCAAGATCCTGAAGTTCCTCATCCATAGCTTTCTGCCAATCAGGGTTAGAGGAGGCTTCCTTGTAGGAAGTAGGTTCGTGATTTGACAGCATAGTAGCATAAACATGATAATCACGGAGATGAGAAGGAACTTGTCTTACCTGATCTGATCGTCTAACATTCTGAGATTGAGACGTTCCAGGAGCTAAAGACTCAGCAGGCATCTTAGATGTTGGTTGTGCGGATGGAGCAGATGATTGATGTTGATCAGGAAAACTAGAAGAGGCAGGCTGTGTAGGGGCAGGAGACTCTGAAGGAGAGGCAGATTCAGACTGTGGTGGAACAACAGGTGGAGGAAATATGATGTCATATTGGAGTGAGTCCAATGAGACGGAAGCATCAGTGAAGAACGGAGTGGTGAAAGTGGGAGATTCACGAAACTTGGATATAGAGGAAAAAGGAACATGTTACCAGAAGGTAACATGACGCGATATACGAAGATGCTGGGAGATAGGATCCCAACAGCGATAGCCTTTGTGCTCAATACCATATCCAAGGAAGCAGCAAAGTCTGGAGCGAGGTTCAAGTTTGGTATGTTCATGGGGTTGTAACTGAACAAAACAGGCACTACCCCAAACTTTTAGGAGTTCATAGGCAGGGAGGATGTCATAAAGAGCCTCGTAAGGAGACTTATGTTTAAGAAGAGAAGTAGGATGACGATTGATAGTATAAACTGCAGTGAAAGCAGCTTCCCCCCAAAATTGTTTCGAACATTTAGCATAATTGAGAAGAGTGCGAACTGTATCAAGTATATGACGGTGTTTGCGTTCGGCACGGCTATTTTGAGGAAATGTTCCGGGACAGGAGTACTGAGAGAGAGTCCCCTGAGATTGAAGAAAGGAGAGAAGAGAGGACTCTTTGTATTCCATAGCATTATCAGCTCTAAGAATCTTTATAGATTTTGAAAATTGAGTGTGAATCATCCGAGCAAACATAATATAAATTTTAGGTACCTCCGAACGATGTTTCATGAGATATATTCATGTGAAACGTGTATGGTCATCAACAAAAATAACAAAATATCGAGCACCCCCCATTGATGGATGTGGTGCTGGTCCCCATACATCAGAATGAATAAGATCAAAAGCAGAAGTAGAATTAAATTCATTTGTTTCAAAGGATAAAGCATGATGTTTTCCAAGTTTGCATGATAAACAAGAAATACTGTCAGTGGACACACAATTTCCTAACACCCCTGAATTAGCTAATGCTTTTATTCTGGCTAGAGATAAGTGACCTAGCCGGGCATGCCACAATTCAAAGGAAGAAGAGCTGGAAACGGAGGCAACAAGATTTGAAGATGGTAACGGCAGACGAAGATAGACCACTTCAAACATCCGTCCAACCTTACGGCCGAGTCCAAGGATCTTCTTGGTCTTTGGATCCTGTACAATACAAAAAGAAGAATGAAATAAAATGATCAGGTTAGATTCTAAAAGTTGCGCAACTGAAACTAAGCTCAGAGATAGTTTCGGAACATTGAGAACACCCGGTAATTGAATATGAAGAGTGGAGACATTTCCACTAAAGGATACCGGTAGGCCAGTGTTGTCAGCAGTTCGTACTGACGTAAAATGATGATGTGGTTTCTTAGAAACAAAACCATCAGTGCAGGGTGTCATATGATTGCAACACCTAGAGTCAAAAAGCCATGAGTTACCTGATGCAGTTAAGTGTTGAGAATTCATACCCATAGCACCAGACATGATCTGCTCCATGAGTTCCTGATTGCGACACATCAGTTCCATGAGGTCAGGTGAGGAGCCTGAAGCGGTGTTATCAGTAACAGTAGATCCAGCAACTGCGTGAGTCCGGTTCTGAGGACCAGTGTTCTTTGAGTTCTTAGGGCAATCAAACTCATAATGGCGAGGATGAGTGATGCCACACCGACGGCATTTGCGAATAGGACAATCAAGAAGAAGATGAGCAGTAGAATGGCAAAAAGCACACTCAGATGTGTTCGTCTTTCCCACATATTTGGGATGGTTGTTGTTGGTCCATTTGCCCTTGGACTTGGGGTGGGAAGTGTAGAGGACACTATCAGTAGCGAGATTGGCAGCCATGGTGTGCGACCGATAGAATCGACCGGTAGGATGCGACCGGTAGTATCGACCGGTATGAACCGATAGGGTGAGCGACCGGTATGGACCGGTGGTAGTGTGCGACCGGTATGAATCGGTAGGGTATGATCGACCGGTATTGACCGGTATGGTGTTATCGACCGGTAGGATGCGATCGGTATGGACCGATATATGAGACCGGTATATGCGACCGGTATGAAGACCGGTATATGCGACCGACCGGTATGAACCGGTATGGGGTGCGACCGGTAGAGTGGTGCGACTAGTATGGAGTTTGCGACCGGAGTTCTTCCGGTTCTGCGGCTAGGGTTTCGAAGGCGACGAGAGACAGAGAGGGCGGCGATGATTGTCGACTTGTTCCCGTACGATTCGAAGGTGACGAGAAACAGAGAGGGCGGCGACGGCTAGGGTTTATAGGCGGTTGTCGGCGGCTGGGTTTTCGGTTGTCGACGGTGACGATGAGAGAGAGGAAGAAAGCAAACCTACAGCTCTGATACCATGTTAGAATATGATGATGATAATTGAAAGAGACGATGATTATGCTGAAGGCTTGATGACTTCGATATATTGATTGAGAGAAAAGTACAATATGATGAAAGTAAAATAGCGGCTTAACCTAAACTAGAAGATACAAGACAAATATATACACAGACTATATGGGCCCACGGGCTTGGGCCTAATACACATATGTACATTAACAGTGTGTACAACATCTACGTGTTTGTATGTGTTTTATGAATGAGTTTTGATACATGGTGTGTGAATCAAACACACAACAGTGTATGTGATTGTGGTGTAGGAATCTGTCGGAGAAGATGACCGGCAAAAAGGTCGCTGACGAGGGAGTGGTGAGGAGACAGTGAGGTTTTTTTATATATTATAATATATATATATATATATATATATATAGAGAGAGAGAGAGAGAGAGAGAGAGAGAGAGGTCGTTTCAATTAGAAACCATATTAGATTGGAAACTTTGGAAACCGTCAATTTCATTGGTTAAATTAATGAAATTGGTTCATAAAGTTGTTTAATATGATCAAGTTGTTTCATATAATTCTTTTGTTAATGAAATTATTTCATATATTTATGTTTTTATGTAGTTTCATCTATTTTTCTCATTCTGATGAAATTGTTTCATATATTTTCGCAGTCTGATTAAACTTTTTCATTTTTACATAAAAAACACAAATATATGCAACGATTTCATCAATAAAAGAATTATATGAAACATATTCATCAAATTAAACAATTTCATGAAACATTTTCATTAACTTGACCAATGAAATCGAGGGTTTTCACGGTTTTCAAAATTAGAGTGGTTTCCATTTGATTGCTCCCATATATATATATATATATATATATATATATATATATATATATATATATATATATATTATTTTAGCATAACTGAAGACAAATAAGAAAAAGACAAGGGAACAACAAAAATACCCATAACTTAATGGACAACTTTTAACATAGTTTGTGAAAGGGACCATTTTCAAAGAAAAATGTAAACCACAGTAACGATTATTATACTTAGGGGCTGTTTACCAAATTTTCCATTATGTCATGTATGGATAAATGTGTCTGTCTGGATAAATTTGTCTGTCTGGATAAATTGATGTTGTTGTTTACTTTTTTATCTGAATTAACAGTCTGAATAACAGAAATGACCAATTTACCCCTGAATATGAATTTTAAGTTGTTTTATAAATTGTTGTGTATTTTTTAAGCCATATATTCATAAATTCGTTGATATAATCCAAAAATCAAACAAAAATTCATTAAGTACTTAAACTTCCAAGTTCAAACACAATGTGGCCAAGTTCAAACAAAAAGTAGCAAGTATGAAACAAGTATGAAATCGACATTGTAGAAATCATGGTTACAAAAATCTACATTGCAGAAATGTCGAGTAGCTATGGAGAAGAAACAAGTATGGAACAAAAATCGACTGAAAAAACAAGGAAACAACAATCGACTAAATAAAACAAGTATGGAACAACAATCGACTTAAGAAATAAGTATATAACAACAATCGACTGAAGAAACAAGTATGGAACAACAATCGAGTATGGAGAAAAAATAAGTATCGAACAATCAATAAAATTATTACCTTTGGAGAAATCGACCAAAGGAAATTATTGTCTAGGGTTGAAATCAAACCAACAGTGAATTGAAATAGTGTAATCGAACCAGCAATGAACTCGAAGCAGTAAAATCGAATGAGCGGTGAAGGTGAAATTGAAATCAATCAAGAAGTGAAGGTGAAATCGAGCACCTAGGTTTTTATTGCGTGATTATTGAGTTGGAAGGTTGGCATGTATTTATTTTTAAAGGGTATAAATGTCAAAGATGTGTCTTAATGGGGACAACACATATTTCCTCTACTTAGTGATTAAGCTGGAAATGTCTGCGCGAATAAGCCGGTTTTGTCATTAAGCTCATTAAGCCCCAAGTAAACACCCCCTTAGTGAAGTCCAGGGACGTTGTTCGTAGTTGGGTGTAAACCACATGGACCAAAATTCTAGTATACTCTAAAATATGTAATTAAGGGGAAAACGAAAAGGGTAAAGTGAGCAAGTTGTAATATTGTCCAAGTTGTGCTCGGACGACTAAGGTCACATCACATGGTTGGTTGCGTGAACTCAATCAGTCGTGGGTTTGATCGCATGGACCATTTTCCTTCGTTCTAGTGAGTTGTGAGACCTAGGAAGCAACTTGAGTCACAAAGGGATCGTGCAAGACTTTGTTTGTCCCCTTTTCATATGGGCTCAACGACGATAAAGTTGTGTTTAAAATTCGGTGGTCATCCATTCTACATCACTCTTAGACAATCTACAATTAATGCATCAAATTTTGCACCATTTATATGATTTATGTTAAATCATTTCCAATAAATGCATTATTGTTTACACTATTTTAGTATTATAAACAATCAAACACCTAATTTAGTGTAACATTATTTACCCTACACTATTTTTTATTAATGATTTGATATTTACAAAATTATCCTTAAATTTAAAGATTTATATATTTTTACTTTATAATATTATCTAATAACTTTTAAAAAATTAGAATTATATTAACTTTTAGGTTTCAATTAATTTAATTTTAATGTATTCAACTAAATTTTCAAAAAGGTATTGTTGTTAATAATTTGCAACTCATGTACATATTTAATTAAAACACACCATTAATTTTAATATGAAACCATTATGAACAAAAAATGATAGAAATACATAATGACCGCTGAAAGAAAAACATACATATATAACCGCAAAAATGATACTTTGAATAACACTGATTAATATCATAATAAATACTATGATAATAATATTATTATGAAAATTTATAAATTATATGAGTATAATTTGTAAAGTTAATAAATATAAGGATGGGGGTGGATCAAACGCGAACATGTCAAAATAAGAAAATAAGAAAATGACCAAATTATTTGCCCACCACACGTGTTACACAAAAATGCTATATGGGCCCACGGGCTTGGGCCTAATACACATATGTACATTAACAGTGTGTACAACATCTACGTGTTTGTATGTGTTTTATGAATGAGTTTTGATACATGGTGTGTGAATCAAACACACAACAGTGTATGTGATTGTGGTGTAGGAATCTGTCGGAGAAGATGACCGGCAAAAAGGTCGCTGACGAGGGAGTGGTGAGGAGACAGTGAGGTTTTTTTATATATTATAATATATATATATATATATATATATATAGAGAGAGAGAGAGAGAGAGAGAGAGAGAGAGAGAGAGGTCGTTTCAATTAGAAACCATATTAGATTGGAAACTTTGGAAACCGTCAATTTCATTGGTTAAATTAATGAAATTGGTTCATAAAGTTGTTTAATATGATCAAGTTGTTTCATATAATTCTTTTGTTAATGAAATTATTTCATATATTTATGTTTTTATGTAGTTTCATCTATTTTTCTCATTCTGATGAAATTGTTTCATATATTTTCGCAGTCTGATTAAACTTTTTCATTTTTACATAAAAAACACAAATATATGCAACGATTTCATCAATAAAAGAATTATATGAAACATATTCATCAAATTAAACAATTTCATGAAACATTTTCATTAACTTGACCAATGAAATCGAGGGTTTTCACGGTTTTCAAAATTAGAGTGGTTTCCATTTGATTGCTCCCATATATATATATATATATATATATATATATATATATATATATATATATATATATATTATTTTAGCATAACTGAAGACAAATAAGAAAAAGACAAGGGAACAACAAAAATACCCATAACTTAATGGACAACTTTTAACATAGTTTGTGAAAGGGACCATTTTCAAAGAAAAATGTAAACCACAGTAACGATTATTATACTTAGGGGCTGTTTACCAAATTTTCCATTATGTCATGTATGGATAAATGTGTCTGTCTGGATAAATTTGTCTGTCTGGATAAATTGATGTTGTTGTTTACTTTTTTATCTGAATTAACAGTCTGAATAACAGAAATGACCAATTTACCCCTGAATATGAATTTTAAGTTGTTTTATAAATTGTTGTGTATTTTTTAAGCCATATATTCATAAATTCGTTGATATAATCCAAAAATCAAACAAAAATTCATTAAGTACTTAAACTTCCAAGTTCAAACACAATGTGGCCAAGTTCAAACAAAAAGTAGCAAGTATGAAACAAGTATGAAATCGACATTGTAGAAATCATGGTTACAAAAATCTACATTGCAGAAATGTCGAGTAGCTATGGAGAAGAAACAAGTATGGAACAAAAATCGACTGAAAAAACAAGGAAACAACAATCGACTAAATAAAACAAGTATGGAACAACAATCGACTTAAGAAATAAGTATATAACAACAATCGACTGAAGAAACAAGTATGGAACAACAATCGAGTATGGAGAAAAAATAAGTATCGAACAATCAATAAAATTATTACCTTTGGAGAAATCGACCAAAGGAAATTATTGTCTAGGGTTGAAATCAAACCAACAGTGAATTGAAATAGTGTAATCGAACCAGCAATGAACTCGAAGCAGTAAAATCGAATGAGCGGTGAAGGTGAAATTGAAATCAATCAAGAAGTGAAGGTGAAATCGAGCACCTAGGTTTTTATTGCGTGATTATTGAGTTGGAAGGTTGGCATGTATTTATTTTTAAAGGGTATAAATGTCAAAGATGTGTCTTAATGGGGACAACACATATTTCCTCTACTTAGTGATTAAGCTGGAAATGTCTGCGCGAATAAGCCGGTTTTGTCATTAAGCTCATTAAGCCCCAAGTAAACACCCCCTTAGTGAAGTCCAGGGACGTTGTTCGTAGTTGGGTGTAAACCACATGGACCAAAATTCTAGTATACTCTAAAATATGTAATTAAGGGGAAAACGAAAAGGGTAAAGTGAGCAAGTTGTAATATTGTCCAAGTTGTGCTCGGACGACTAAGGTCACATCACATGGTTGGTTGCGTGAACTCAATCAGTCGTGGGTTTGATCGCATGGACCATTTTCCTTCGTTCTAGTGAGTTGTGAGACCTAGGAAGCAACTTGAGTCACAAAGGGATCGTGCAAGACTTTGTTTGTCCCCTTTTCATATGGGCTCAACGACGATAAAGTTGTGTTTAAAATTCGGTGGTCATCCATTCTACATCACTCTTAGACAATCTACAATTAATGCATCAAATTTTGCACCATTTATATGATTTATGTTAAATCATTTCCAATAAATGCATTATTGTTTACACTATTTTAGTATTATAAACAATCAAACACCTAATTTAGTGTAACATTATTTACCCTACACTATTTTTTATTAATGATTTGATATTTACAAAATTATCCTTAAATTTAAAGATTTATATATTTTTACTTTATAATATTATCTAATAACTTTTAAAAAATTAGAATTATATTAACTTTTAGGTTTCAATTAATTTAATTTTAATGTATTCAACTAAATTTTCAAAAAGGTATTGTTGTTAATAATTTGCAACTCATGTACATATTTAATTAAAACACACCATTAATTTTAATATGAAACCATTATGAACAAAAAATGATAGAAATACATAATGACCGCTGAAAGAAAAACATACATATATAACCGCAAAAATGATACTTTGAATAACACTGATTAATATCATAATAAATACTATGATAATAATATTATTATGAAAATTTATAAATTATATGAGTATAATTTGTAAAGTTAATAAATATAAGGATGGGGGTGGATCAAACGCGAACATGTCAAAATAAGAAAATAAGAAAATGACCAAATTATATGCCCACCACACGTGTTACACAAAAATGCTATTGATGAGTATGTGAATCTATAGGGTTGCACACAAAAGAATATGTTTGTTTCCATTAGAAAGAAACCCAAAAAATTCATGTTCAACAGTTAAATAATTATTCTTGAAGAATAATTATTAAATATGTGTTAAAACGTAATTATAATATATAATCACAGGGTGTTATCTGTAAATAAGCATAATTATTAATATGTTTTAAATAATTATACCATTGAAGATAAACATCAAACCTTATTTGAGTTATCGTCTATCTATAATTCAGACGACAAGATGTTAGGCTAAATAAATTCTAAAGTTATTAGAATTTAGAATTTAGCCTTTCAAAAATTATATAGAAAAAAAACATTTTTTTTCTTTGTAAAACACATATAGATCTAGGGTTTTTGGGCTATCATCCAGTAGGAGATCTAGGCGTGTTCGTGTGTGGATCACTGATAGAAGAATTATCTTTTGGATTCTCAGTGTTGCATTAAATCTACACCAAATTTGTAAAATGTACAATTCTGAACACCCTATGGTGTATGGTTTAATTAAATGTATCATTAGATCCGGCTATGAGTTTTATATCTAGAAAAGTTTTCTAATTATTTTGTAACCAAAGTATTTAATTTTCTACTGCATTATCGGTTACAAATTTGCATCAAAGCCCAACACATGTGGTTTTATACGTGCTTTTAGTGTAAAATCACATATGATTTGATCGTTTTCGTGTTATTTTATTTAGTTAGCGTTCTCGTATGACTCTTACTCTGTAAGGATGATATTAAAAATCCATATAATTAAAAGATATATATATATATATTTTTAGATATTTTTAGCTAGAAAATTGTATTATATTGTTTATATATTGAAGATGATATATTATTTCTACCATATTTTTTCATCAAAATTATACAAAAATTTGATGTTGATGCATACATATAAGAAAAGGGTGATCCATTCCAATAGATTTTCAAAAGATTTTTAAATTTGGAGTAAACACTTTTTTTTCAAAAATGGTTTGCAAGTATTTCCAACTGGTTGGAGTATTTGACTTTTCCAAATTATAAATTTCCACATTGTACTTTTATTTCAATCATATTTTAATTAAAGTTTTATTAATTTTTATTAATTAATCTAATTTATTAGATGATGTAAAATAAAAGTATTTTTTTTTATAACAAACAACATTATTATAAAGCTTTTATGAAAATATTAAAATTACATCAATATTGAATATTCAAAAAACATATACGTTATAATATTTTACGAATACTTGGATAAGATTTCACAAACTTTGAGTACGACGGATTGACAATTAACACCATATTGGTTTATGTAGTTTAAATATTATAACGTCTTAAGTTCCTTTTTAAAAATAATTATGAATTACATGTAACAACCCAAATTTTGAAACAACAACAAATAATATAAATGACCAAACCGGCACCAAAGTATGAGTAATAGCATTTCTTAATTACATGTCAACAGTTTGCAAAGGATAAATTATTTTCACTGCTGATATTTATTAGAACAATCTAAGACCGAATCACTAAGGGGACGTTTGGTTCGCAGAATATGATAAAATCTAGGGTGCGTTTGGTACAGAGAATGGAATTGCAGAGAAATGATTGCAGAGAATAGAATTGCAGAGAAAGAAAATTAGTCTGAGAATAGGAATTGACTCTCCTGTTTGGTAGCACAGAGAATTCAGCAGAGAAATGTAACATGAAATCATTTCTCTTGTTTGGGAGAACAGAGAAATGTAACAGAGAATTCACCGATATCACTGGCCATCTTCTCCGACCAAAATTAAATCCTCAACCCAAACCCAAATCCAAACAACAACATTAAAATAAAACCCAAATCCAAATGCAAATCCAAAACCCATGTCAAACTTTTAATCCTAACTTAATTGATGAACTCAACTTTAAACCAAAATAAATCTGAATAAACCTCATCTCATGAACATCATCATTGCTAAGAACAATAAAAAATATCAAGAAAATTAACAACAGATATTTGCTAATTAATCCAAAAAAGTTGTAATACAAAACTATCAAATACCAAATCAAAAATCTAGATCAAACCTAAAAAAACCTAAATCAGTTTCAAACAAACAAAACCCAAAATCCTAAATCAGTTTCAAACAAACAAAACCCAACAAACAGTAAAACCGAGGCTTGCTTACGAGTACACATCGTAACCCTAGAAGGAGAAGAAATAGAAGGAGATGAGGGGGTCACGATGCTACTACGGAGGAGGAGGGAAAACGCAGTTTTTTGTCGGTACCGGCAACGGGAGAGTGAACATCTGTGGAGAGGGAGAGAGAGAGAGCGCCGAGAGGGAGAGAGAGAGCGACGAGGTGAGTGCTCGCCGGAGAGGGCGAGCTCGCCGAAGAGGGAGAGCGCCGAGAGGGAGAGAGAGCGACGAGGTGAGGGCTCGCCGGAGAGGGAGAGCGCCGGAGAGAGAGCTGGAGATGGAGAGCGCCGAGAGTGAGAGAGAGAGCGACGAGGTGAGGGATTTGTGAAAGAAATCTCAATTCCCTGATTTGAATTCTCCCCATTTCTTTTCACTTTGTGGAGAAATGAAAGTAGGGAAAGAGAATTGGTTTATTTCTCATTTTTCTTTTCTCTGTGTTACCAAACAAGAGAAATGGAAATCATTTCCATTTCTCTGTCTTCAACTCTCTGTACCAAACACACCCTAGTGGAATTGGAATGTTGAATTCCTTTGACCAGATTCCATTCCCTTGTTTGGTTCAAGTTTTTCAATGGATGGAATATTTGAATTCCAATAAATTCCATAGATATAGGATTTGAACATTCAATCATAAAACCCAAGGATTTCAGTGGAATGAAATCTCATATTTTGATAATTCCAAAGTTATCTTTACCCCAAACTAAACCCTACTGATATTGATTATCAGCAGACACCATCTCTCTCTCTCTCCTCTCTCTCTCTCTCCCCCTCTATCTCTCCTATCTCTCTCCTATCTCTGTTTCCTCTATCTCTCTCTCTCCTCTCTTTCTCCCTCTTTCTCCCTCACTATCTCCTCTCTCTCTCTCTCCCCTCTCTCTCTCCTCTCTCCTCTCTCTGTGCATCATTCGTGTGCTAAAATAATCAAAGCAATTTTAGTTAAAAATTAAACTATTTAATGACTATTTCATTAAAGTAACTTTTGTTTAAAAAAACTAAAATAATCAAAAAGGGTATTTTGGTCATTTACCAAAATTCCATTCAAATTCCGAAGCTACAATCTGTGAACCAAACAGAAAATTTTCAATTCATTTAACAGATTTCATTCCAATTCTATCAACCAAACAGGTGGTCAAACTTGACAACATTCCATTCCAATTCTTTCAAAGTCAAATTCCTTTGACAGATTCCATTCCATCCAAAAACATTATGCGAACCAAACGCCCCCTAAGCGAATGCTAAAAGAAACTTCACATCTTCCTTTTTCTCTTAGAAGAACTCTCCACATGAAACTTATCTGAAAATGGTTTAGTTTAAAAGCGTGGGTTAAACCGAAAGGTCTAGTATATTCCTTGACATCAATCCAAATAGGTGAGATAATAGCATTTAGTTTTCACTGAGAAAATACACCAACATATAACAACTCATATAAACATATACTAACAAATACGTTGTACAACGGTCGTAGCAACACCCGTCATCTCATCGTGATACCAAATACGGGCCCTAGTAGATGTATACCCAAGTGCTCAAGAAACGCAAATTTCCATGAGACTTTAACTCGTCCCATAGTACCTTACTTTCGTTGTACACGTACTATCACAACAAACTATATATATATATATATATATATTATGCAATTACTCAAAAATGTAAATTGAGTTATCAACATTCAGTATGATAAAGACATAAATGATTCAAAAACCATTAATTCGGTCTATAAAGTTAACAAGAGAACTCATCTGAAATCTCGATATTTTAAGATATTTGTACTTGAAAATTACCCAACAAAATCAACAACCAAATAAATAATCACGCATTTTTAATTATCATGAGAGGGTCCAATTAATCTCTTAACACTTATTTGAACGATCTTAAATACATTCCCAAAGGCCTCCAACTTTTAATATACAAAAGAGAGTGAAAATAGTCATAACAGTGGCTTGGTCAGAAATTTTCTGATCGCTCGATTTGTACTCAAATTTTCCACCTTAACCAAAATCCAAGACAATCCACTTTCTAGAACATGAAACCCTTAACATCTAAGGTTTTAAAACTCCAAAATCAATATCAAAGGGGAATAAACCGTTAATTTTTTTCATCAACCCTTAAGAATCCAATTCCAAAGTTGAAAGAGAACTCATCTTTTGAAGAATACCTTAAACATTGTTGGATTCACAAGAAAAACTCCTGATACTATAATCAAAAGTAAATTAATGGAAGATTTCCACCATGAAATTTATCGTTTAACAAGGAAATTCCATACACACTTTCTAGCATAAAAGATATACCCTAACCATGGTAAACCCAAAAATGAAAAGAAGAAACACTGATTACCTAATAATGGAGAGCTAAACCCCTACTCCTCCTCAACCCTCCACAAGTTACAGTTCTAGCCCTTAAGAATAGAATAGAAAACAGTAAAGACCCTAGAGTTTAAAAATATATTAAATAAAAGATAGGTTATTGCATTACAACCCCATGGTATGCAATTTATAATGTCTTAGGTCCTCCCCTTAACTCTGCTAAAAAATTTCTATTAACTCAAGGGTATTTTTGTTCTTTTACTTTTTTGTTTGCTAACACATGTCCTTTCCTTCACCACCCTTCATTTCATACCCCAAGAACTCGCCCTTCTTCTTTTCCTCCGTTGACTCTGATAGAGCCTAATCAAAACTCCATACCAAAACTAGAAATTTAGCCTAAATCTTGAACAAGAACACAAGCATAAAAATACAACAACGCCACGTATATATATAGAACATCAAGAACACATATGAGCATCAATAAAAAAATTTACAAAAATTTATTTAAAGGATTTGTGACACAAAATCACGATTTTTGATTTTTGTAGATAAGGGAGATGAGGAGAGTGGTAGATGGTGAGTGAGATAAATGAGAGGAGGACGAAAATTAGTTAGAGGAGGTGGGAAGTAGTGAGATGGGCAGATATAGGCTAAGATCAGATGGGAGAAAGGCATTCTGGAAAAATGAAGATCTTGGATATGCTTCTCCTACTTTTCGATGTCGATGATGAACCCTATTTTGGGTTTGTTTGGGGAAGATGAAGATAAGGAGAGACGGTTGTAACGTGGTCCGAGATGGATGATGTGTTAGGAGAAATGTAACAACTGGAACATTTATACATACAGTAAAATAACATTTCTGTCTAAAAACTGCCCCAGGCTTACATTTTAGAGTACAAGGTTTACAACTATCACCTATTACACAACTGAGTCAAAAAGTAAACTATTGCAGGAAGTCTTCTATCTCTTGGAAATAGCTCACATCTTCTCCTTACCCTTATCTGTACCTGCTACCTTTCGATAACCTGAAACAAGATTATAATTTTGAAAGAGCGAGGGTTAGACCAATGGTCTAGTGAGCCCCCTCCAATCACTACAACAACAATTCAAATATTATTTAAAACATTTAAACAAAACTTGATATCTAAAAAAAACATAACTTTCTCTTTTAATCAAACATTAAAATACTTTATGCTTCGCAGGCATAACTCAATCTACTGGCCATCACTGACCACTTGTTACGCTTCGCAAGCGTACCTTAAGCTACTGACCAACACTGCCGTCAAAGACGTTATGTCTGTCTCATACTGCCTTATTTTAGGTCCACACTCCCCGGTACGAGCAGGCGGGTCACACTTCCCGACTTAGGTCAGACTTCTGACTCAAATGTATGCATACACTTAGTCCTGACTATATATAAAACAAGTTTACATACACTGAGCATAAACATGCCAAACTGATTAAATCAACCTTTTTCAATAAATCTGCATAACTTTCAATACTATAAACGTGCAGTTTATAAAAGCCACATTTATCAAATAACTGTCAAAATCATAAAAGATTTAGTTTGAAAGACTCACCTCTGATCCTTCTTGCTTAACCTCTGATTCTTCTAAAGGTTAACACCACCTACGATTGTATTAGAATACAAAGGTAAGCTAAATTACGACTAACATTCTTAGCATGTTGACGATCTTAGCATGCAATTGTTGCACCAAATAATGGAAGAAATACGTTATGAAGAACGCAAACATTTGAAAATGTATTTTGAAAAACCTAGTGAATACTTAGAGCGTGGACTACGACCGTTGCTGCTTGAAGACGATGTGGTGAATATACGTCAATTCATCGACGACCATACAGTCAATGAAGTGTACATTGAAAAAGAGAATTGCAGCACTTCAAAAGAAATCTCACACGAGATGAGTCGGCTCAGAATAGACAGTCCCTCATGTTGCAGGAGTCTGACATTTGCCTGAGCATGGTGTATTCCTAGTTTTTTAATCTAATTCCCAGGGTTTTATCTTTTCCCTATATCTATGTGTTGTATTTGAGCTGTAATTTTATATCTTCAAAACTAGATATTTTCCCTCAATTTGTCCCTATAAATAGATGGTTCATTCCTATCACTTATTCCTACTAACTCTCACCATCTTCCATTATCGTATCAATATAGAGTAGACCTGCGTTCTCCAACAGGTAACATTGGCAAAATGTTGCAATTGCGGCGCAGATGCAATCGTCCGAACATCATGGACGGACTCTAACCCAGGACGTCGATTCTTCTGTTGTTCATTACCTGTGAGGTTTTACTTTCTAACATTGACTACCAGACATCTTCATATAACTAACTTTTTGATAATTGTTTTAGGGACACAACTGTGGGTTTATTGATTAGGTCGACCTACCCATGTGTCCTCGATCCATGGTCATTATTCCAGGCTTATTAAGATAAAAAAACACCCTTGAAGCATCCTTTGTAGCTGCAACTAAAGAAGCTAGAAGGATGAAAACCATGTCGGTTGTCAGTTGGATTTTCTTTGTAATAATCTATTTTTCTACTTGATCTAACTTCCTGTAGGGTTTTATTGTTTCTTGCAACGGTTTATTCAGTATTTTTATTTAAGTAGTAATGGTGGTTAAATTTGTTGTCAACTCTATAAAGTACAAGTTTATCGAATAACTTAGACAATCATGTATAGAGAACATATAAAATAACTTAGACAATCATATATAAAAACAATCAATATCATTGATAATATTACATCATGTTTCACGTGCTAAATAACAAATAGAGGCAAATCGACGATGGAATGCCATAGCATATTCCTATGCCGGCTCTACACCGTGTACCGGTTCAACCTTGATCAACTGCTCGAGAAACGTACAATAATATGGACCACAGTCTCCAAGTCGACTCCCTTGCTCAAGCACATCAGTGGGAATGATGACCTCTAGATGGGCACCTCTTGGCGGGGTATATCCGTACACTCGATCATAATACCCCAAAGCTTGTAGGTACCCGTGTAGGTACTGTCTCCCTTTCCGTAACCCACCTTGTAAACACCCCTACACCGCCATGTTAGTGTATTTTATTGTATCCAATATTTAATATGAAAAGTCAAAGACTGTATGGTCAAAGTCTGTAATGTCAAAGTCAATCTTTGTGGTTTGAGAGAAGTCTTATTTTAAGAGTTTAGTCTCATGAGAGTTTATCTTTCATGTTTAAATAGCATAGGGTTGTGAGAGTTCGTGTGTAAATAAGCATTGTAACATTCATATCATTGTTAATATGACTTGAGTGTTTCTCTCTCTACTCTCTCTCTAGATCTAAACTGTTAAATCTTGATTAGTTTGTGCTTGATTGAATAGGGAAATTACTTTTTCAATTGGTATCAGAGTTGAACCTAAATCAAATTCAGATTGATTGGATCATCATATTTGGATTAAATTCTTGGATAATTCAAGAACATGCAGAACGTTGTCTGGAACTTCACTATTTGATCGAATTTTCTTTGATTAGTTGTGTTTTTGGTGTAGAAATGGTCTTGTGATGTTCGATTTATTGTTTTGATCATTTCTTATTCACGTTGTTTCACAATTTACTCATAAATTCAGTTTCAATTTCTGCATTTTTTTTGGATTTTCTTGAAAACACGTCGATCGCTGTTTTGGACTAATGTGCTGTGATCTCTTGTTTATGATCATTGTTGTACATTAAGAAAGTGTTTTGAATTGCATTTCGATCATATTGGAACAATTCTTGAAAGATAATTTCAGGTACAAATGATTTTTGGATCGATCTGTGAGTCAAAGGAACAAACGCGCTAGATCTCTACTTCGTGCTAATCAAGAACACGCAAGAAGTTGAAGAACACGCACGAAGTAGGATATTTGATGTTTCATGTGATATGAGAGTTCTTGACAAAACGCGCACAAGCTATCTGCGAGAAGTAATTTGAACAGTGACTTGCGAGATTCATAGTCATGCGAGTTTGAATTTAGCGAGTTCTAATTCTGTTAAAATTTTCTAAGTATGAAACGCGCTAAGGCTTGTGCGAGTTTTCATTAATCTGCGAGTTTGTGTTTCTTTGCGAGAAGTTCAAGTGTTCAAATTATTCTAAGTCCAATACGCGCACGAAGCACCTTGCGAGAAGTTACTTCACGCACAACGTTAATTGCGAATTTCTTGAAACGCGCTTGTAGTATCGTGCGAGTTCCTCAAACGCGCACACAACTGTTAGCGAGAAGCTTAGTGAATAGTACTTTGCGAGTTTTATTGGTCTGCGAGTTCTTGTAGTTTGCGAGTTCTGGAGTTAGAATTTTTTTCTGAGATTATTTTTGAAGTGGTGATCTGAGTTTGACTTTCAGTCAACTTTTCTGAATTGTTTGGGAACGATCATATCAAGCTAATATGTTCAAGATGTCTACAATTTTATCAGCGAGAGACTGTGCTATCATGTACATGCCTGAGATACCAACAATTGAGGCTGAATGAGACAAGCTGAAAATTCAGAATGCAACCCTTCTAAATCAGATTCAGGAGTTTAAGTCTAAATTGTTATACTCTGATAAAACTCCTACATGTGCAAAATGTACTAATAATTCTCAATCTGAGTTTGTAGGTATCATAAAGGCAAGAGATAAAGAAATTAAAGAGAAAGAAAAAGAAATTAAAGAGAAAGAAAAAGACATTAAAAGGAAAGATGATATGATTAAGACTACTGAGAAAGTAATCCAGCTCAAAGAGTCAAAGATAACAAATCTTCAAAGCCAACTGAAGTCAATTGAACAAAAGTCATCAGAACTGCAAGCTGAATCAGTTGAGCTTCAATAGAAGTTTAAGGCTTTTGAAGATAAGATATCTACATTGGAGATAAAGAATGTTGAACTGATGAAAAGTCTCCAATCAAATAAAGACAAAGCAAATCTGAAGAATGCTTCTACTAAAAAGTTGTCTGATTTTTCAAAGAAAACTATTCAAGAGAAAAATGATCTTGAGCTTAGATGCATCAAACTCTTGAAGAAAGTGTCTGAGTTTGAAAAGATCTTAATTACAGAAAGAGACACGTTTGCTAAAGAGAGAAAAGTTCTTGAAGACAAAACGATTGAACTTCCCAAACAAATCTCAGTTCTGCAAGACTTACTTGAAAAAGAAAGAAAAACTTTTCAAGAAAAGAAAAAGTCTTTTGAGATTGAAAAGAAAAATGCTGAAAAGAGAAATACTGGGATTTTCAAATAAATTTCTGAGTAAACCAAGAACTTGGAAAAAGATTTTGAGTAAGAGCGTCAAATCTTTGAAACTGAAATATCTAAGCTCTCATCCAAGATATCTGTTCTATCATCAGACATTCAGAAAGAACAGATGGCAAGAACTGATTTGAAACAAAAGTTTAACACAATTTCTAATGAAATAAATATTTTATCCAAAAAGATAAAGGACTTGGAAGCTTCAAATGTTGAATTGTCAGATAAAGTTTCAGCTGATGTGATTGATCAATCACCTATTGATATTTCAACAGAATCAGTATGTTCTTTCAAAACAGCTTCAAGTTCCATTCATGATAAAAATGTTTTCAAAAAGAAAAGTGTCAAACCAAATATTGTCAAATCAAATCAGATTCGACCATCTAATCTATTCTATGACAAATCTGTTGATAGTCCAACGAGCTTTTATGTAAACTCCCTTGGAAAGCATTCAAAGAAAGAACAGATGTTCTGGAGAGTTAAAGGTTCTTTGGATGAAAAGAAGAAGGACAAAGTATCTGCATCCACATTCAATGCTAAAAAGAACAGTGTGCATAAAGGTAAATCGTTTGGTAAACCTGATATATTTTACTCTACTAATCATTTGATCAGGATTGCTCAAAAGAAGATTTGATGTTCTTATTGTGGAGCAAATGACTTTGTAAGTAATAATTTTGTTAATTACTGGTATGGTTCATATTATGTTACCCCCACAAGAACTGCAACTAACACATCAGGACCCAAATACCAGTGGGTACCAAAATCTAAATCTGTGTTGCATGCACTCAAGGTTTAAGGGGGAGCAAGAAGAAAGGCTTTTGAACAAAGCAATTCAAAACCCAGACTTCAAAGTCAAAGAACAAAGGCCCTTGAATAACAAAATTCAAGACCCGCACTTTAAGGGGGTGCTTATCTGAATATAAATCATTTATCATGATTTGAGGGGGAGCTTAAATGTAACTATCTTCTGATCTAAATCTCTGATTGTTTGAAAGAAGAACAACTTTCAAGCATGAAAATATTTTCTTAAATGTTCAAACCACTTCACATTCTTAAAATGTTTTCATGAATTGAGAAGTGTGCTTTTTAAAATGTTTTTGGATACTTAAATGCATATATGACCGTGTGTTTTCAATGACAAATACTTGCGTAATTGTCATGTCTTTATACTGTCAAGTATTCTTACACATACTGGTTCAGTACATTTCCTGAATTTGTTATTACCATGTATCAAAAGTTTAATCTTTCTATGGTAATACTCCCGTTTGTTATTCATTGTTGTTTGAATCAGACATCATTTCATCATTACATGTGTTATCATTGATATATGTTTATATTTTGTTAATATAAACATCTTACGGCTTTAATTTCCCAAAATATTATTCTTCTTGAATTTTGATCTGATCTTAATCATTGTCAGATTCTCAAAACATTTATATTATTTCATGATTATTCATTCATACAAAGTTTTGAGAAATCATAAATGCTTAACATTCTCAAATTTCATTCTGATTTTTGATGAGCAAACATATACTGACAAATGATTTCTTGTGCTTAAATATCAAGATAATCATTGAACAACATATTCTTTTAGGACAAATACATGGAATTCAATGTGTGAGATTAAATGACTTCCATGGATTCATGTAAACCAGTGTTTCCTACCCCGGAAGTAATCCTTTGAGTGATTGAGGGGAGAGGGTTCAAAAGATTGAGTGTTGGTGTGTGATGAGGTAAAATGGAAAAGAGAGATTGGTTAGAAGTGAACTTAAAAAGATTATAGGAAAGAGGGTGTGAGAACAGAGTAAAAGAATATCAAACTCTGCACCAAATCTTTCTGAGTCGGACAACCACATAAACTATTGGTTCACATTTCTTCGTGACCTTCATTGAAAAAGGCAACTAGCCCATGTCATCTCTTGAATACAACCTCACTAACTACTTATTCTTTTCTTAAAAAGAGAATGTTTCACATTTTCTGGGGAAATAAGACCTAATCTATTGGTTCTTCACTCGGAAGATACTGATATTGAAAAAGAAGGAAAGTTGCCCCACCTTCGACCCTTGATCATGCACATTGAGTTTGTGTAAAACTGTTGCTGTCTCAATGGTTTACATACTTTGAGCCTTATGAAAAACAATCATTATGAGAGATAAAAATCTTGAAAGCAAACTGAGTAAAACTGAAAGGTTTGACTTGAGCTTTGACTTTCGCTTAAAGGTTTGACTTGAGCTTTGACTTCGACTTTCATGATCTTGGATCCAATATAATTGTGCACTTACAATCTCCCCCTTTGGATTCAAGATCATCTACAAAAAGATATACAATGAAACTCTTCCTTTAGATTCATAATATATTTCAGCATCAAAGAATAATCTCCCCCTTTCTGACAAACTTGTACTTCTCTTCAAATGAATTTCATCCTTAAAGCACGTTCTACCCTTTTTCAAGAACATTCTTCCTCTTTAAATTTATGACAAAGAATTTTGCTTTGAAATTCAATTTCTCCCTTTTGTTTTCTTTGAACTATCTTCAGAAACTTTTTGTCATCTCTTCCAAAGTCTGTGATAATACTCTTCAAGAATCGTTAACAATCTTTCCCAAGGTAATAAAACCTCTCTCAGACTTCAGAAAAGAAATTATCTTCCGTTTTGGCTCACTTTTCTTTAGCAAATAATATTCAAAGAAAATTACATCAAATTTCAGCTAGTTATCAGAATTCCACGAACTTTTGATATTATTCTGATCATTCTCTCCATAATTCTGATAAGAAATCTTTCAGAATCTTCACTTTACTCACCATTTCTTGAAATAACTTCTCCTGAAACTTGTTTTCCATTTCTTGACTTTCTCCAAAACTGTTACATTTCTTGAACATCTCTCCCTCTTTTTGATGATGTAGAGCAGAGAAATCATCAAAACTTCTTCAAGAAATGTCATGAATCTTTTCTGACCATTGATCTTTGCCACTGAGCCACTGAACATCCGTTAATTCAAAATATATTCATCCGAATCTTTTCAAATTCAGAAAAATAAAAGTGTAAACCTGAATCAACAAATGAATCAGTTAATATACCTGTAAGTAACACGAAGTCACTTAGTACAACGAATGTACTGTACAAGGAGTTTTATTGATGTTCACTCCCCAGATCTTCCATTCAATCATCGACTAACACAAGATTATTCTATGAACGTTACGATAGAAAAACAAAATTTCTGTGTGTACGTGCTTGTGTATGAAAGAATTAAGCATATGATCGCTTTTAATAGGCTCAAAATGTGTAAACCATTGAGACAACAACACTAATACATGGACTCAATTGTGCATGATAGAAGTGCGAAGGTGGGGTAAACTTCCTTCTTCTTAATATCCAAATCTTTCGAATGAAGACCAGATAACATATGTGTTGCATCCCCAATAAAATATGAAACATCTATTTGTTGAGAAAGAAATTAGTAGCTGGTGGGGTTTAAAGCATGAGTTGACATGGGCTAGGTGCCTGTTTCAATGATGTTCACGAAAGAATTGTGAAACAACAGTAATGTGGCTGCCCGACTCAGAAAAAGTTGGTGTAGAGTTTGATATTCTTTTACTCTGATCTCTCACCGTATTTATTTTTAACATTGAGCTGACTTCTAACCAAACTCTCTTTTCCATTTTATCTCAACACACACCCATACTCAGATATTGACTCCTCGCCTCTCGATCACTCAAGAATAACTTCTTGGGTAGGAAATAATGGTTATCGTGAATCCATAGAAGTTCTATTAAGCACACACAATTCGCATGTATATTGTTCTATAAGCAAAATGTTGCTCAATTGGTTTAACTTTTTAGTTAAAGCATATAATGAAATACATGTCAGATATTTGTATGCTCAGTAAGATAATCATGAAGATTTGAGAATTTTAATCATGAAGGATTCGCTCAAAAAAAGTATATTGAATGAATGAAATGAATACAAAAGACTTGTTTGAGAATCTGACAATGTATGGAAAAGATCAAATATGAATGATTTATCATTAAAAGCTTAGGTCATGAAAAATTGGATGTTGTCTATACGAATCAAATATAGACATACTTGAAAGAAACGTTTTGAATGAAATTACGCTCAAATATCAATGAAGTTCAAACGGGGTGTCTTACCATCGAAAATTATGTTCAATTTTGAGACATGGCAAGAACTTAGTCAACAAAATACTAAACCGGTGTGTATGAATACTTGACAGTTTATGGAAAAGATAATACACAAGTATTAGCATTGGAAACACACGGTTAGTTAACAACAAAGCATATAAAAAGAAAACATTTAAAATCACACTTTTGTATTCATGAAATCTGTTTAAGAATCGAGAAATGGTTTGAACGTTTAAGAAACATGTTTTCCATGTTTGAAAGTTGTCCTTCTTTCAAACACAATGAGATTAAGAGTAGAATATTCCTTACGTTCATCATTAATCTCATAGAGTCAGCTCGAAAGTCATGATAGATATGATCATGTAAGCTCCCCCTCAAAATCTGCATTCAGTCGAAAAGTCGTCAAAGTACAAAGTCTTATTCACAAACTTTATTGAAAAATAAAGACGTAAAAGTAGTAAAACTTTTTAAGAACGAGTTATGATCAAATGTAATCAGAAGTCAATGTCCTTACTCCCCGTGAACATATGCATCACAAGATATGCCAGTGAAAAATATATGCTAATCTCTACATCTCCCCCTATAATGTAGATCATTGAAATATATCTCACTGCTCCTGAAAACATGACCAGAACCTTTCAGTGCAGATATCTTTCAGATTAAAAATAAAGAAATGAAGAAAAATAACAAAAATAAACTGTACTAGGTACCTACAGATTATGTCTTGAGGTTTAACATGCCAAGTTAAGAAATGAGAAAATTAAATATCTTTTCGTCTAACGGCATGGTAAACAAATCTGCAAGTTGATAATCTGTGTTTACAAAGTAAAGTTCAATTGTATCTTTTTCGACATTATCTTTGATAAAATGATATCTCACATCAATATGTTTAGTCTTTGTGTGCTGAACAGGATTAGTTGATATTGCAATGGTGCTCTTCGAATCACAATATATTGGAATCTTGTTGAATTGGAATCCATAGTCTCGAAGTTGTGTTCTCATCCACAACACTTGAGAGCAGCAACTACATACTTTGCTTCAGCAGTTGAAGTGGAAACACAAAGTTGTTTCTTTGACGCCCAGCTTACGTCTCCAAGAAATTGAATGTGACCCGACGTGCTTTTCCTGTCTAGAATACAACCTGCATGATCTGCGTCTGAATACGCTGTTAGCTCAAAACCTGTATCTTTAGGATACCACAAACTGAGATCTGTAGTTCCCTTCAGATATCTAAATATGCGTTTTACAGCCGACATATGGGATTGTTTAGGCGGAGCTTGATATCTAGCACATAAGCATGTAGAGAACATAATATCTGACCGACTAGCCGTCAAGTACATTAAAGAACCAATCATCCCTGTAGAAATTGGAGTACAATTTGACATATTAAATTTCTTTAAAATATCAGCAATATACTTCGCTTGATTTATATAAATCCCCGTAGAAAATCGTCTAACTTGTAATCCGAGAAAGATGTTCATCTCTCCCATCATACTCATTTGAAAACATGACACCATGAGGTTAGAAAATTTCTTACAGTACTTTGGATTAGTTGAACCAAATATGATATCGTTCACATATATTTGAATTAAAATGATATCAACTTTCTCCTTCTTCATGAATAAAGTGGTGTCGATTTTACCCTTTGAAAACCCAGACTTGACAAGGAATTTGGATAAAACATCATACCAGGCTCGAGGGGCTTGTTTGAGGCCGTAAAGTGCTTTGTATAGAATATATACATGATCAAGTTTATCGGTATGTGTGTCCCAATGTTAACTATTCAATCAAGCAAACATATAAACAATACGATAATGCAAACCTAATACGATTAATCGAAAGATTCAGCAGGTTACAAGTGTTCTTGATGAAGAAATCGAAATCTCTCTCTGCTTCTCTCGTGTACGGCGCACCAACACCAAGGAGCCTCTCTCAATTAATTTTAAATTAAGCTCTCTTAAACCTAATTAACTCTAAACAAACCTAATTTATACCAAGGCCTAATTAGACTAATGGACTTGGCTTGGCTCAACAACTAAAAACAACTATTAACTAAAATAAAAGACAATAATGAAAATACGAAAAACATACTTTGACTATTTATTACAAAAGGACCCTAGACTATTTATTGAGACAACTTTATCAGCTTTGACTTCAGATTTCTATCTTCAGATAATGATGATCTTGAATCCAATAAAACTGTGCTTTAACAATCTCCCCGTTTGGATCAAGATCATTCTTTATGCTCAGAAAAAAAGCAATCTTCCTCTTTGTAGCAATCTCCCCAATCGATGAGAATATCTCTTGGGAAGAAATTATCTCCAGTTTCAGCTCGGAATGCTTCAACAAATCATCTTCAAAGAAAATTTCTTCAATGAAGCATATCTTCAGAATATTTTCAGAAATTCTTTCAAAAACTTTTGATCTCTGCATTTCTTGGTTGACGCTTCTCCCCCTTTTTGATGAAAAGAGCAAAAAGATCATCAAAACTTTTCTCCAAGAAATGATGTCCACCACTTATCATGCCAACAGAACCACTGATTATCCGTCAATTCATAAAGATGTGCATCCAGATCTTTGAAAATCCAGACAAAATAGAAAATGAAGTGTAACACCTGAATCAACAAATGAATCAGTTAAAATTGCCTGTCAGTAACACAAAGTCACTGTGTGTAACAAATACACAATATAAAGGAGCTTTTATGATGTTCACTCCCCCAGGGCTTCCATTCAATCATCGAAACACCACAAAGGCAATTTCTATGAACGTTATGACAAAGAAACAATTCTTTGTGTGTTCGTGCAAGTGATAGAATAAATTAAGCATATGATGATTGCTTATAAGGCTCAAAAAGTGTAAACCACTGAGACAAGTAGTTACACACAGACTCAATGTGCATTAGTGAAGTGTGAAGGTGGGGCAGACTTCCTTCTTTTCAATATCCAGATTTTCCAAATGAAAATCAGATAGCATATGTGTTGCGTCCCCTTTCAAAATGAAACATTTTCTTGTTAAGAAGAAAATGAGTAGTTGGTGGGGTAATGTCAAGAGTTGGCATGGGCTAGGTGCCTGTTTCAATAATGTTCACCAAAGAAATGTGAAGCATTAGAAATGTGGCTGCCCGACTCAGAAAGTATTTGGTACAGAGTTTACAATTTCTTTTACTCTGATCTCACACCCTCTTTCTTTTATCATTAAGCTCACAGCTAACCAAACTCTCTTTTAGCAATTTCTCTCATCACACATCCCACACTCATTTCTTTTGACTCCTCACATTCAATCACTAAAGGATTAACTTCTTGGGTAGGAAACACTGGTTAACGTGAATCCATAAAAGTTTCTGTTAAGTCCTAGCACACTGATCCCATGTTTTCCTATGAAGCATATGATGCTCAGACGGTTTAACTTTGTCAGTTAAAGCTCAAAGATGAATCAGAAAACATTTAAAATCACACTTCCAATTCAAGAAATCTGTTTGAGAATCGGGAAGTGGTTTGAACATTTAAGAACATGTTTTCTTATGATTGAAAGTTGTCCTTCTTTCAACCATAGATGAGATGAAGATAAGGAATTATACCTTTGAGTGCAGTCTTACATCTCACGAAGTCAAGCATAAAGTCATAAAGATATGATCTTTGAAGCATCTCTCAACCTACAACAGTCTAAAAGTCTTGTCAAAGAAACTTTATTCACTGAAATTTAAATGACATAAAGCAGTAAAACAATTAATGTACGAGTTCTGATCAGAAATAATCAGAAGTCATCGCTATACTCATTACTTGTATGCTCCCCCTAAAATCATGCATCAGAAAAATTATCAGTGTAAAAGATATGCATTAACTCCCCCTCAGATATTGATCATCATATCTGTTGGATGCATAAAATTTCAGACAAAATATGTACTCCCCCTTGATGGTTGATTTTCTCAATCGAGTATTGGAGTACAATTCTCGTATCAACACTGGAGTAAGGTCTTTTGATCACTGAAGTACGAGTCCTAAATTGTTGTGTTTAGAAGTCAAACTTCGTTGAAGTACGAGTCCTAAGCTAATTTACTTAGAAGCCTTCGCTCTCTTATTCCCCTTTGACAGTAAGTGCCTGCAACACAGATTCATCCTTTTTCTTTGGTACCCACTGGTATTTGGGTCCATGTTTGTTATTTGCAGTTCTTATGGGAATAACAGAGTAAGAATCATACCAAAAATGATCACTTGTTTTATGAACAAGATCATGTGTACGACAGTAAGAACAATATAATTGCTTACCTGACAACCTGATTAATTGATCTCTCATGTAGATATGTTCAGGTTTACCTTTATGCGCATTGTTCTTCTCGGCATTATGGTTATGTACAGATGACTTCTTTCCTTTCTCGTCTTTCTTCTCATTTTCAACTGGATTTTTTTTCCAGACCAGTTCTTCTTCTTCGTGACTTCTTCTTCTTCTTCTTCTTCTGAATGTATCTGAACAATCTACATTGTCATCAAAGAAAATGTTAGTAGTACGAATCTGATCAAATGAATTGACTAACCTTCTTGAAGAAACATATTTCAAATGTGAGCTTGAGGCTGTCTTTTTGAAGTCAGCTGAATTATTCCTAGGTGTGTGGAATTGTGACTCTGGAGTCATTTGCTCAGTCACTACCACCTTTGAAACAATCTTTTCCAGCTCTGTAATCTTTGAAGCAAAGTTGTCTCTTTCTTTAACAAGTTGGTCAATCTCTTTCTTGAATTCAGACTTCGCTTTTTGATCTTTCAAGGCACTTTCAGATAATTCAGATAGCTTGACAGTCAGCTTTCTAATCTCAGTTTCAAAGAAATTTCTCTCTTCTTCAAATCCCTTCTCAGCATCATTTCTCTGGCCGGATATTTCTTTAAAGAATCCAGCGTTCTTTTGTTCAATGGTCTTCTTGTCTTTGGCAAACTTTTCCCTTTCCAGAATAATTACTTTCTCAAACTCCGAAGTCTATTGAGAAAGCTTTAAACACTTCAGCTCAACGGCTTTCTTATCTTCTGCACATTTTCTCGAAAAATCTGAGAATTTCTTTACAAATGCTTTCTTATCAATCTCAAAATCAGATCTTTCTTTGGCCATCCTTTTCTCCAGATCAGATATCTTCTTTTGAAGATCAGCATTTGCACTCTCCAAATCATTAACTTTCTCATTATTCTCAACAGAATCTAGTTTCTGGATTTGAGCTTCCAAGGCAGAAATCTTTTCTTTTAGTTCAGAGTTCTCAAATTCTAGAAAGTTTACTCTTGAAGACAACTTTGGTCCTGTCTCAATCTTCTCAATATGTTCCCATAACAGTTTTCCTGTAGCCTTTTTACTGTCTAATGTAAAAAATATCTCTTTTGAAATCTCTTCTGACATTCCTTTCATTAGGAAAGATCGAGCTAATCTGTCAGCTTCATATCTTTTTTTTTGCTCGTCTGAGTACATATCAAGTGGTAATGGAAGCTCTTTTTCTTCTCTTTCTCCATTCTTCTTTATAACAGTAAAAACTTTCCTTGGAGTTGTCATACTCCCTTCTCTCAGAGATAGTCTAATAAGATCCCTTAATGCATGTCTGTCAATGAAATCCAGGAACTGATTTTTCCATTTTTCATACTCTCCTCAGAAAAGTACTGGTGGATTCTCATCCGTATTGATTGAAGGAGTTTCACTAGAATTCATTCTGATAGATATAAGATAAGAACTTGAAAAATGATCGTTAGTCCAGATAAAATCAAACAATACTGAAAATCTTAGAATGAAATTCAGAAAATTATGATCACGAACAGAACTTTGTCCCCCTCCGCAGATTTAGCACGGGGGTCCCGCTAAGTTACAGTTTGCAAAAATTTGTCTAAGTGGAGCAAAAGAGCTAATTCGCGCTAAGAGGAGTTGGCGCAAAGTTCAGTTTGCGCGAGTAACAGTTGGCGCAAAAGAGAAGTTTTCGTGAGAAGCAGGTGGCACAAAGTTTCAGTTTGCGTGAGAACAGGGTCGCGCAAAGGAGGATTTGCGTGAGAAGACCATGGCGCAACTTGAGGTTCTCGTGAGCAGTGGGTCACGCAAACTACGGTTTGCGTGACCATTGGGTGGCACAAACACTGTAGACGACCGGGAACTTTGTTTAACAGGTAAAGTGTTGACCGGTATTGTGATTCGACCGATAAAGTGTTGACCGGTATTGTGATTCGACCGATAAAGTGTTGACCGGTATTGTGATTTGACCGATAAAGTATATGAACCGATATAGTGCGGACGGCCGGGGTGATATGTGAGTGTATCGGTCGACCGGTATGGAAGGTGGACCGATACGTTTTATGGACCGATAAAAGGTATTCGACCGGTAATGGCTTGGACCGATAGAGGTCTTCGACCGATATTGGCTTAGACCGATAGAGGTCGACCGGTAAGAACAATGTATGACGGGCGACCGATAGAAGAATAAAGACCGATAGGAACAGTATATGCCGGGCGACCGATATGTTCTTGATGTTTTTCGACCCAGATACCAAAATTCAACCCAGAAAACACTCGATAACACGAATTAAACTATCAAACTTTGCCAAAACGATTGATTAACCAACTAGAACTTATTGCAATCAATTAATTTCAATAAAAACCACTCTAAGAGAGATTGATTTATGACACAGTGTTGACTCGTGAACGAACCCAGAACAGCAAATTCATCAAATTGATAATCAAAATCAATGCGATAATAGGCAAAACAAACACAATCCAACCAATAACAACTTGAATGAACAATTACACAATAAAAATTATGAATCTTTGACAGAAAAACAGAACTGAACAAAAATTATTCAATTCAATCTGTAACTAGCTCTGATACCAATTGTGTGTCCCAATGTTAACTATTCAATCAAGCAAACATATAAACAATACGATAATGCAAACCTGATATGATTAATCGAAAGATTCAACAGGTTACAAGTGTTCTTTATGAAGAAATCGAAATCTCTCTCTGCTTCTCTCGTGTACGGAGCACCAACACCAAGCAGCCTCTCTCAATGATTAATTTTCAATTAAGCTCTCTTAAACCTAATTAACTCTAAACAAACCTAATTTATACCAAGGCCTAATTAGACTAATGGGCTTGGCTTGGCTCAACAACTAAAAACAACTATTAACTAAAATAAAAGACAATAATGAAAATACGAAAAACATACTTTGACTATTTATTACAAAAGGACCCTAGACTATTTATTGAGACGACTTTATCAGCTTTGACTTCAGATTTCCATATTCAGATAATGATGATCTTGAATCCAATAAAACTGTGCTTCAAAACGCGCAACTAGTGTATACGTCTCATCATAATCAATGCCTTCCTCTTGTCTGTATCCCTTGGCTACAAGTCTTGCTTTGTTTCGAATAACAACACCATCTTCATCCTTCTTATTTTTGAATACCCACTTGGTGTCGATAATAGTTTTTCCTTCATGTCGAGGCACCAATCGCCAGACTTTAAGCGCTTCAAATGGTTGAGCTCTTCTTGCATGGTTGTAACCCAATCTGGATCACGAAGAGCTTCTGAAACCTTTGTTGTTTCTATTTTGCTTAGGAATGAGTCAAATAAGCATTCGTTTGTAGTTGCAGACCTAGTTTGCACCGACTTTGACGGATCTCCAATAATTTGATGACCCGGGTGCTCTTTGGTCCACTTGTATACGTGAGGAAGTTGATTAGATACAGATTGATCATGTTGAACATCTAGATATCCACTTTCTTTTTCTTGTTCAGTATGGGGTTCAGTTGAAGTAATCGGTGCAGAAGTTTCAATGGATTGGACATTTGATGTCTGTTGAGTAGGCATTACCGTATATCCAACTGATTGTGTAACTTCTGGCTCGACAGTTTCATTAGCAACTTCAACAGAGTGAGTAGGTGTTTGAACTCAAATTTCTTCCCGAATCAGGGGATCAGATTCAGTTGAGACATCTGAAGTGATTGGGTGATGATTGCTTAAATCTTCAGATCTGTCAATCACAACAGGTTTAGTCAATTTAGAACCAAGAAACTCATCATAGAAAGATTCAAACAATAAGTCTAATTCTATTAAATGAGATGTAGACGTTGATGCTTTATCAGAATTAGAAACTTTAACCGCAGGTTCTAGACTAATTTTTCCAGAAGCTAAAACTCCTGTTAGAACGGGTTCTGAACTACTTTAATCAAAAGCCATATCTTCATCAAATTTGACATTTACGCTCTCCACAACTATTTTGGATTTCTTCATGTAAACTCTGTATGCAACAGATGTCTGAGAATATCCAATGAAAATGCCTTCATCAACCTTAGGACTGAACTTGTTCATGTTCTCCTTGTCATTCAGCACAAAACACCTGCATCCAAAGATATGAAAATGTTTAATACTAGGTATTCTATTATTGATCAAACACCGGCGATGAATGATTGAGCGATTTTACGTATAGCATGCAATAGACACCGCTTCAGCCTACAATAATAGAGGTAGATCAAATTGACTAAGCATAGTACGAGCAACCTCAACTAGAATTCTGTTTCACCTTTCTACTACTCCATTCTATTCTGGTGTTCTGGCAGCAAAAAATTAGTGTGATATCCCGACCGATTCGAGATAATCATCTACAGTCTTGTTCTTGAATTCTATGCCATTATCAGTTCTGAGAAGCTTTACTGTCTTCTGCAAGTTTACTTGAGTGGTCTTTAAGAATGAGATGATGACATCGGATGTTTCATTTTTCGATCTTAGAAATTTAACCCAAGTGTATCTTGAATAATCGTCCACAATCACCAAAACATATTTCTTGTCGTTAATGCTTTGAGTTCGCATTGGACCACAAAGATCCATATGCAACAGTTCTAAAGGAGTACTTGTGCTCGGTTCAGGCTTAGGCTTATGAGAAGATCTTTTCATCTTAACCTTCTCACATGCAACACACAGATGTTCTTTAACATATTTCAGCTCAGGTAAACCCTTAACGAGATTACCAGTCACCAACTTGTTGATGTATTTGAAGTTGAGATGAGATAGCCTTCTATGCCATAACCAGCTTTGTTGCATAGAATCTTTTGAAATTAGACACACCACATTATCAGTCTTGACTTTAGACAGATTAATTGTGTAGAGGTTTGACTTCCGCGTCCCGACCAAGAGTTCTTTACCATCTTCAATCCTCACACAACATCGCTTGGCCTTAAAATTCACCTCTAAATCCTTGTCACAGAACTAACCAATGCTGAATAGGTTGTCTCCTAATCCTTCAATGTAGCTCACCTTCTTAATCGTTACATTTTCTTGCACGACATCTCTATATCCCAGAATTGGTGAAAATTGGTCATTTCCAAATCTAACGTTTCCGCAGAATTTCTCTGTATAATTAGATAAAATATCTTTCTGCCCAGTCATATGCTTGGAGCAACCAGAATCCAAGTACCACGTATGACGGGTCTACACATAAGAAATCAAGGAATAACAAGTTTAGGTACCCATTTATAGATGGGTCCTAGTAAGTTAGCACATGATTTTGGTATCCATTTGAAATCTGACCCTTTGATCTTTTGAAAAACTTTTGAAACAAAGTTATGAGAATATACATGATATGATCCAAACCAATTATCATAATATCGTCGAGATACAAAATCAATTCTATGATATGTGGAAGACGTATTAGTAGATGAAGATAATTGGAGTAATTGCTTTATTGAGTAAGTCTTGTAAGAAGATACAAGTTTTATTTTATGAAAAGCAATATTACCAACTACATCAGTATCACTAACAGTCACTCTATTACATTCGGAATCCGAAAATGATTTTGCATTCTCTTCAACTTTCTACTTTGGTCTCCATTATGATTTCACTTTAGGCTTTTGCTTTTTCACTTCTGAAACATATGAATTTTGAAAGTTAGAACTGTGAGATTTGAAAGATTTCCTTTTCCTAGATTCACGAGTGTTAATCTGTTTCTGTGAATGCCTAGTCTTTTTCTTCTTACCTTTGGCATGCTTGGTACTCACAGAAACTGATTTATCAACTTTCGTTGATGATCCTCCCTTTTCAAATACACTTGGTAAACCTTTAAAATTCACAATAAATTGACAATGATCTGGAAGTTTTGCATTAAAATCAAATTGATCAACACATTCATCAAAACAATCATCAGAGTTTAGAAAATCAAACTCTTCATCTAACAGACCATTAACATCATTTGATTTAGAAACTTTGGAAGACTTTGAGAAAACAATGTTTACAAAAACAGTAGAAAGTACCATTTGTTCTAGTCCAGTCAAAATTATCTCTTCTTCAAGAGTATTCTCAAGTTCAGAAATTTTACTTTCTAAAATGAGTGGAGGAACATAAATTTTGCCTTCAATCGGTTTTGCCTCCATTTCCTCTGTAGAATAGCTTTTAAAATAATCATTAGAAAGAAATTTTGACTGTTCAGAACTGTAACTAGAATTCAACTTCTCATAACGAAATGGAAGTTGCATTTTAGTTTTGTTTTTCCTTTTCTCATCTTCCTTAGCTTCTTCCTCTTCTGATGATTTTATCCATTTAACTCTAAGTTCAAGATATTTAGGTGCCAATTTTAGAAAACCAAAATCATATAAAGCAGGCACTTTAGAAATACCTTTTTTCAAATAATGTGGGTTATTGTAACCAATACCCCAACAATCGGGATTCTCTTTTGGTTTATTAAGATGAATGGTTCGTTCAGTCTGACCTCTAGTGTAAATTTTTTCTTCCAAAAAATTCACTTTATCAAATACTTGTTTTCTTTCTTTAAAGATACACACTTTTTAGCAACCTCTTTAATCTCAAGTTTGCACAGTTTGAATTTTGAAGATGTTTCAGATAATTGATTATGGATTACAGTCTTTTCTCTAGCACTGGTATCAATATTTTTATGTAAAATCTCAATCAATACATTCTTCTCAGCAATATCATTGTTGAGTTTCAGTATTGCTTGGTTTTTGTTTTTAATGATACCTTTTTCGCGTTTAAGTTTAGACGGCAAATCCTGAAGTTCAATCATCATGGATTGCATTTGAGATAAGAAATCAGATTCAGACATATCACATACCTCTTCAGAATCCTCCTCATCAGAATCTTCTTCAGCTACATTCTGACCCATGAAGCACATATGAGCAGTTTCTTCCTTGTCATCTTCAGACATTAATATTTTTCCAGCTTATTTCTGCTTGGCCAGAAGCATCTTGTTCTTGTAGTACTCAGAATTGCCGACTTTTAGCTTCCGACAATCTTTAGCAAAATGGCCTACTTTGCAACAGTTGTAACACTTGACTGGTTCAACCTCTTTCTTCTCCTCATATCTATTCCCATATTTCTTTGCTTCAAGCATCTTTTATTCAAACCTTTTTATTTCCACTCTTTCTTTGTGCTCAAAATTCTTTGATCCTGTTGAATATCGTTGACTGTTTGAACCTGGCTTCTTATAAAACTTTTTCTGGAAAGCCTTGATCAACAGTAGCATTTCCTCCTCATCCTCCTCTTAACCACCAAGGCAACTGGATCAGCTATCGGTTTCTCAGCTTTCTTCTTTTCATCTCTTATCTCCTCTACCTCTTCCTCATTCTGTGTTAGAGTCTCATACACTTCATGTAAAGGTATTTCATTGAGATCTTTCATCTTCTTCATTTGACGAGTAAATCTCTTCCACTCAGGCTGTAAGATACTCAGAAATTTCACATTCAGTTCAATCTGAGACTTCTTAACTCTGTTTTTGCTCAGCTCATTCCGAAGAGTAACAAATCTGTCATAAATAGCTTCTAGACTTTCAACTTCCTTTGCTTTAAACTCTTCATAGTTGTAAAGGCAGTTTGAAACTTCCAGTTGATTGCCTATCTTTGATCCTAACATCATCTTCTCCAGTTGATCCCACATTTGTTTACCAGTAGCATTGTAGTTGTCTATCTTCACATAGATCTCATTGGGAATGCCTTGGAGTAGAAAAGATCTAGCTAGCCTGTCAGCTTTGAGTCTCTTTTTCTGTTCATCAGAATATTCCTCTACATCCATTGGATTTTCGTCGTTCACTACCTCTACTCCATCAGCTTCAGTAGAGTGAATCTTTGTTGGAAGTTTCATCACTCCTTCTTTCAAATATAACCTGATGTAATCACCAAGTTCATTTATGTCTATGAAGTCTAGGAATTTGTCTTTCCACTGCTCATACTCTCCTTTGAATAAACTGGTGGCTTGACATCAGTTCCGATAGAGAGTGCATCCCTCGAAGTAATCCTGACTGATAAACTGTAACATAAGAACTTGAAATGATTGTTAGTTCAAAAGAAATCAATATACAGAAAATCTTAGAAAAAATTTCAGAAATAAAATTTCCAAAAATTTCCTAAGGGAAGAATTCTCACACCACAATTCGCACAAACCATAGAATTCGCAGTACACCTACAATTCACACAAACAGAAGAATTCACACACCACTCAGATCAGAATTCGCATGAAAACAAACAATCCGCACGCTGAAGGATTCGCACACCACACAATTCGCCAATAACTAGATGTGAATTCTAAGAATCCGCACGCTACTATATGCGAATTCTGAGGAATTCGAGAACCTTTAACTTTTCGCACGAGCTTTTCGTATAACAATAGGTTACAAAATCTATACTTAAAAAACTATTTCAACCTCGAGTAATTCGTACCTATACGAATTATGGACTTAGAAAATTCTCCAATTTTCCATGCGAAATCTTAAGAATTCGTATGTAACCTCATGCGAATTCAAGGAATTCGTATGCTCCTATCTGCAAAATCTTAACTTTTCGCACGTAGTCTAATACGAAATATGTCCATAGAAAATCTTCCCAACTTTTCGTACACCGAAGTAAGCGAAATCAACACAATTCGCACACGAGTCTTATGCGAATTCTTCCCATAGTTTTTTTCACAAAACCAGACTTATGCGAAATCCTCTATACGAACTCTTTAGATCTTGCGAGTTCTTCGAGGATCTATGCAAGTTCTTCAGTTTTCGGACTAAAAACACATCAATCGATTCAAAAGTTAATTGAAACTTCGATTCTGAGACTGAAACTTCACAAGATTAAACTCGAACACTTATGGAATCGATTACAACCAATGAATTTCAAAGAAATTCACTCAAATGTACAATTCGACTGAGATACAGTGCTTTCGACTCGTGAACTCAAAATTACAACAATCACCAAATCAAACTACAAATACAGTGCAATTGTAATACAAATTGATACTAATTCATTCTAAAACACTAATCGAACAACATACAATTGAAATTTCAATCTATTACAGTTCACAACTCAAAAACTCGATCAATCACAGTAAACCATGGTGCGAAAAAAAAATCTTGATTTCGATTGAACCTCTGCTCTAATACCAATTGTGTGTCCCACAATAATGTTCTTATCAAGATTAACAATCAAGATGACAATCAATTGATCAATCAATTTCCATTACAATTCAATTTCGAATACAACAGAGGCTGCTAGAAAATTCTCTCTAAACTCATTCTCTCTCTCAGTCTAATGATTCTACGAACAAAAACAAAATGAAAGCTATTTATACCTACAATACAATACAAAAACTAAAATACAAACACTTTGACTTGATTTTTTTACAAAGACTTTGACTTTCGCTTGAAGGTTTGACTTGAGCTTTGACTTTGACTTTCATGATCTTGGATCCAATATATTTGTTCACTAACAAAGCTTTTCAAGAGAAGAAAGACCTGGAGCATAGATGCATAAAACTTTCAAAGCAAGTCTCAGAATTTGAAAAGATACTAATAACTGAAAGAGACACATTTTCTAAAGAGAGAAAGGTTCTTGAAGGAAAATCAATTGAATTTTCCAAGCAAATTTCTACTTTACAAGACTTACTTGAAAAGGAAAGACAAATATTTCAAGAGAAGAAGAAGTCTTTTGATGCTGAAAAGAAAAACTCTGAAAAGAGAAACGTTGGGATTTTCAAGGAAATTTCTGAAAAAAAAAACAAGAACTTGTAAAAAGACTTTGAGCAAGAGCGTCAAATCTTTGAAAGTGAAATATCTAAGCTCACTAAAAGGTTATTTGTTCTATCATCAGATACTGTAAAAGATTAGATGGTCAGTTCTGATTTACAAAAGAAGTTTGACACAATTTTTAAAGAAAGAAATGTTTTAACTGAAAAGATAAAACATCTGGAAGTTGCAAATAATGAATTGTCAGAAAAGATTTCTGTAGATGTGATTAATCAATCACCTTTTGATTATTCAACTAAATTAATTTGCTCTTTCAAAACTGTTTCCAGTTTTATAAAGGATAAAATTTCAAAAAGGTCAAGTGTCAAATCAAAAATGGTTAAATCAAATCAGATTCGTCCTTCTAATTTGTTTTATGATAAAACTGTTGATGGTTCAACATACTATTATGTCAAATCTCTTGATAAGCATGTTTCTAAGAAAGGAAAGATGGTCTGGAGAGTGAAGGGTTCTCCTGATGAAAAGAAGATTGATAAATCATCTGCATCTACATCAAATGCCAAGAAGAACAATGGACATAAAGGTAAATCTTTTGTCAAATCTGATACGATTTATTCTGCTGATCATCTTATCAGGTTGGCTCAAAAGAAGATTTGTTGTTCTTAATGTGGAGAAAATGATTTTGTTCAAAAATACTTTGCTCATCACTGGTATGGAACTTAAAAGAATTACTTCTCAGAAAAATCAATCAATTACGCACAAAATCTAGAGAGATAAAGTAGAGAGAGAAAATGTCATATATCTGTTGTGTCACATGCTTACAAAGAACTCTCACAACAATATCTCACCAGGTTCTCTCACACAACTTACACAACATATTATATGAGAAAAACTTACAAAGCTAAAACACTTACAAGCTTACAAGGAATAAAAGTCAAACTATAAAGTCAAAAGACAAATGATCTAAACTTGTACATTAACAATCTCCCCCTTTTAGATCAATTGGCCAAGAGACTTTATCTGCCCCATCTTGAAAACCTTCCTTGTCTGATACTAAGAAGAGATTCAAAATTTCTTATACCTCTTCTGAAATTGATCTTGTCATCCAAAGCATCAAGAACTCTTTCTAGAGATAATCGGTCAAACTTTGATATTGGCTTTTCTCCTCACTTTTTCTTCTCTTTATTCTCCTTGAATCTCTGATTGAGCTGAAGTCTGATCACCTTTAAAGTCCCATCAGAGAATTTTGCAATCACTGAAACTTTGAAAAATCTCTTCTTGTTTTCAACATTCTTGTAAATCACCCCAAGTTCAGGAACTTCAATGATGGTGAACAAATCATAACTATCAATCTCCTCCAAATCAACATTAGTCTTAATCATGTTGACTCTCTTTTGGTTCGTCTCAATCCCAAGTTGAAAGTCATAACAATAAGTGTAGTTAACTTGTCTTCTCATAAACCTTTTCACAGCTTCCAAGACAAAAATAATGTTCTCCGGTCTGATCGTCGTATTTCTGAACAAATGATAAAGATACTCAATATCGTCAACATTTTGGAACTTATAATATGCTTCAGAAAATTCACACTCAGTCAGATCTCTTCTTTGAACTGTGAAGACCGGATACCAAATTCATTGAAATCTTCTGAGCCTCACTTCTTTAACAGTCACAATCCCAGACTTATTCTTCACATACTTTTTAGCTTTTCTTTCCCAACTCATGAATCTTGCATATTCCATCTGATTCTCCATAGGTTGATTGGAAACTCCCAAAACATTATAGATATCCATCTTTCCAAGCCTGTGAACAAAGATCTTCTTCTTCTCCTCCTCAAGAAAGGGTACTCTCAAAGTATTTCTCATCTGTCTAAGCTGAGCATTTGAGGAACCTGCTTGGTTTTGCAACAGGGTTAGATGGAAAATGTAGTTTTGGTTCAGCTTCAGGATTGGGTTCAGGTTGGTTATTATTTCTGGGTTGTTCATTAATGATTGGGCTTGGAATTATGGTTTGTTCATCAAAGATTGAGCTTGGAATTCTGGTTGGGCTTGGTAGGTTTACTGGGCTAGGTTGGTTTACTGGCCTAGGGATATTTTGAGGTATATCTCTTGGTTCAGTAAGGTTGATCTTTTTGAAAGTAGGAATTTCAGGAAGATCTCTAGTGGTTTCAGGTAATTCTTGATGCACAGGACTCAGTTGGATATCCTCAAGAGTACAAGACAGGATATCCAATATGTTTTCATTCCCTTCATCATCTAATTCCATCAACTTCTCTCTTTCCTCTTCTTTCACCTTCCAAAAGTTCTTATACTTTTCATTAGCAGATTCCTCTTCATCAGATGATAGGTCAATGACATTTACAACATCCATCATAGTCAGGAACAAAATTTCCTCCCTAGTAGAAACCTTAGGCTTTGCAACCCTTGGTTTTACCTCTTCATTCACATACAAGATCAACTCAGTACATTCATTAACTTGCTCGTCTTGTCTATCACCAGTAATATCAACTTCTTCCTCAACATCCACATTCATAGCTTGAGCAATGTCATAATCTGTAGCAGTTTTCTGTCTTTTATACATCTCCCCCTCATGATCTTGATCAGAATCAAGATCATGTCTTCGTTTGGAAGCTGCTTGAACTTTACATGCATTCTGAACTGCTTTTGTTAGCTCCTGAATATTCTTTAACACTTCAAATTTGAAAGAATTCAACTCTAAGACAGTAAAAACATCTGAAGGTGGCTGATATTGCTGAGACCTCAAAACACTGACAAGAACCACTTCTGAATTATCAGTAGTGGCCTGTAATAACAACTTTGCATATAAGAGAGACTTCAGCTCCTCCATTGACATGTTAACTAGCTGTACTGAGGTGGTGGAGGAGGTTGAACAAGTTCCTCTACTGCTGGACCTTTCCCTTTCAACAAACTCTTCACTTTTCCCAACTCCTCTTCAAAAATCTGAGACAAACGATTTTCAACAGCCTTTAAGGCGCCGTCGAAGAATTCCTTTGACACGTAGTTGGGTAATGTAACAGCGGGGTCACTTAGACTCTACATTCACACAGCAGTTGATGAATCAACCGTGTGGCCTATGTTTATAGCTGGCTCAATGTTAACTATAACAGGACTTCCATACCTTCCTCGTAGTCCGGATTGTGAATCTATTTGGGATGTTCTGATCGGGTTACTAAGACTTCTGATGGTAGCCGTGTGTATAAGTGTCCTAGGAATAAAAATTGGAATATCAACAGGCACTAGACTCAAAGGTGCAGTCAAAGAAGTCGAGAACGAGGGCTTCTATTCTCTTTGTTCAATACCAATATTCTCCGAATGAGAAACCGGTAGATTATGTGCAATATCCCCATGTGATGATGAAACTATTTCCTGTTGAGAGGAGGCAGAGTGTCTGGCTGTGGTATGCACTTGCATAAGTGGGTTACTTATGTCTTGAATACCCGTACGCAACACATGCGACGAAGTATTTAATGTGGTTTCCCTTTTGGATCGGTAGGTTACAAGGAACTCACTCTCACCATGTTCTTTTTCTTCAATAACATTCAACCTCAAATTTTCTTGATTTTCAACTAAATCTCCCTTATTTTGCCTTATATCTCCCAACACATTTTGTACAACTGCATCAGATGTGTCAATGTCCATAGAATCAACATGTAAAGAAATATCATCTAGAAATCCAAAACTATGACCCATGTTGTCATCATCACCATCATCATTGCCTCTATGTGGACCAGAAGTATCAGATGGAATTATGTCAGTTGAAGAACTTGCTACCTGATCCGACTCAATTTTAGAATTCTAACCTTCATCGTGATTCTCTTCCAGCGGACCCGATTGATGTACAATATCCTGATCAGGTTAAGATGTGGAAACTACTTGACGTGTGGCAATTGCATCCTAAGTTTCCACACCCTCTGGTCTAGATGACTGACCCCCGACAGTTCCCCACTCAGATTTTTTCCCCAACTGTTCCCGTTCAATTACCCCCTCGGTAGATTGAACCCTCACCGACTCCGATCTCCTAAGGGTTGAGTCCTGGGTAGTTATAACCGGTTCTGGTAATCCCATAGACTCTATATACTCTCTAACACACTCGGAGTTTGGATCGGCATAAACTAGTAAAGCTTTTGGAATAGGCATTGAGTACCTGAAAGTCTGTTTCTATTTCTGTAGGTACCTCATCTCAAACTCTGGTCCTACTTCATGATGTGTTCGCTTGGGAATGTCACGGTTTGAACGGATCATGTTTCTAATAATCAATTGAAGAAATCTTTGATATGGCACAGACAGTGGCTTCTTGAATGTTCTTTTGCTGATGACTTTCTCATACAACACAATCCAAAATGCAACTGAATAGTCCACGTGCAAATCGTACAATATGTCATGAAACAGTCTCAGTATATGCATATTGGTGTTGTCTAAGCCAGAATGCCTCGAAATCAAACAGCGGTTGATGATGGAGAATAGTTGATAGTAGAATGGTGGAAGATTAGTCTTTTTGAATTCACTAATCTTTGACAGTTGACCCACATACCCCAAGGCTCAGATGCCTTAAAAAAACAGAATCAACGGAATATAAGTCAAAGCTTGTTCTCCTATCTCTTGAATTAGCTTCCGGAATATCTAGAATGAGTCTGAGCCTTCGGTAGGTCAGAATAGAAGTGAAATAATCTATCCGGATGCTGAAATATTTGTTGTTGTTGTTCTCCACCACATAGTTAATGGATTTCCATGCTTGCTGCAGATAAATGAGTGGAACATTGGTTGTAGTTGTCAGTGCTTGGTTGATCGGATGGCCTTTCAGGATTTCCAGAACTAGTAGATTGACATTTAGAGTGTCAAAGTCCACATGGTGGTTGTTTGGAGACAACAATAAGTACTCTGTAGGATTGATAAGAGTAAGATTAGGATCACCACCAATTACAGATTGAACATATGATCTGGATGAGAGCATTGGTGTTTCTTTGGACACATTTGGATCATTCTCATCCATTTGAACAGTGTGATCATGAAAATGTTCACTCGCCATGATAGTACCTGAAAAAAATCAAAAGTATTGGATAAAATCCAATGTCAGCTATAATCCAAAATCCTTGTTTTTCAGAAATTTTTTTGAAAATTTTCTAAGTCCAGAAGGACTAGAAAATGAACAAAGTAAAGAAAAAATGTACTTGAAGCTCACAATGAAAGCATAACATGTTTCAAGAAGCAAATGCAACAAACACTTGAAAAAATATTGACAAGACAAACAGAATAACCAAAACACTTGAGAGTTTGACTTTGTTCTTAAAATGATGATGTGTACCAAGAACTCGCATAACACAAGAAAAACGTCTGAATTCAAGATAGAACTCAAATGATGTTATGCCCAAGTCAAGAACTCGTAGAAAATTAAAACTCGTAGATTGCCATGACAAGAACTCGCACAAAACTTTGTTCATATCACAAACACTCCTAGCACTGTGTTATTCAAAATTTGAAAATTCAAACACCCTAAATCCAAATGGTAAGTTTTAACTTGAATCATTACCTTTTATAGAGTTCGATTTAGGTTCAATAACTGATTTAACATTGAAATTCAACAAAATTACATCTTTTAAGTGTTAATTTTAGTCCAACAGTCCAATATGTTCGAAAGTCTAAAAGTTTAACAAAAATTCGAAATCCAAGCTAAAGAAACCTGCAACTTTAAGAACAATAGTACCAAAGGATTCGATTGAGAAATCCCAGATAGAAATTGAGTTATTATTAAGATACAATCAACATTTATGAGAACACAATCAAAATCACAAGTATACGGGTCGATGAAGATGAACAGTCACACAATCGAAACCCTAAAATCGAGCAAATAAATCTGGAAACAATCGATAATCGATACAAGAAATGAGTATAAACAACAAACAAAGATCTGAAGTTCGAAAACTGAAAGTCGCAAAAGAAAGTTTGAGAGAAAAATTACTAAGTGCTGAAACTCGCAAAGAGATATTTGAGAGAAGTGAGCATACACGGGAAAACAACGAATTTATACTCAAGATAAAGATTGATACGTGGAACGATTTGAGTGGAAAGCTCACTTCGTGCAAACCAAAGAAAACAGACTTGTCGAAAAATGAAGGACAAGTTGTGTGTGTACTTCGTGCAAGACACTATATGCGCGAAGTGGTGAACTGGAAAGAACTCTCATGATGATGCATGCGCGAAGCCAAAACTCGCAAATCACTAGATGCGCGTTCCTTACTTTGCACATCCTTTGCTATGTGTGAAGTGGGAAGTGGGAACTCGCATACCGATTGGTGCGCGTTCTTCACTTGGCGCAAGCAGAGATGTGCGCAAAGTATAAACTCGCATGACACTCTATGTGCGTTTTAACACTTAGAATTTTTTTTGAGATTTTTCAAAAATGGAAACTTTCCAAAAATTGATTTTCCCACTTGCCAAAAATAGTAACTTCCCTTAAAACCTTTTAAGCACAAAAACAACATATTTTTCTCTGGAAAAAGTTTTCAGATTTCAAAACCTTTTAGCACAGACAGACACACACACACACACACACACACACTTACAGACATTTTCATTAAGCTCCCCCTTGAAGTATGCACGTATCTGATTACTCCCCCTTGATTATTGCATTAAGCTCAATATACTGAAGAATGAGTCCTCATCTGATTTGATCAGAAGTCAATGTTCATGAAATTTTCTTGATAAACACTACAAGAAATTGGCATAGCTGCAACACAAATTAATATTTGGTACTCACAGAACATGAGTCCATAATTGTTAAAAGTATCAGACTTAGAAAATATGTATTAACTAAAACTCTTATACAAATAAGCTCATATTCAACTCCACCTCAACATCAGATACAAGAATATAACTATGCATTGAGGTTAAACATTCCAAGTTTATTGACCAAAAAAATTACATCTCTTTTCATCAAGAGGTTTAGTAAATAAATCAGCAACCTCAAAATCTGTTGACACAAAATGCATCTCTATATTCCCTTTCTCAACATGATCTTTAATAAAATGATACATGATGTCTATATGTTTGGTCTTCGAATGTTGTACCAGATTTGATGTTATAGCAATTGGGCTCTTTCAATCACAGTAGATGGGAACCTTGTTGAGAGTATATCCATAATCTTTCAGCTAAGTCTTCATCCACAGAACTTGTGAACAAAAACTAGCAGATGCAACATATTCTTCTTCAGCAGTAGAGGTTGAAACACAAATATGTTTCTTGGAAGACCAACTCACCAACTTTTCTCCCAAAAACTGGCATGTTCCAGAGGTTCTCTTTCAATCTAGTTTATTTCCTGCATGATTTGCATCTGTATACGCTATTAGCTCAAAACTAGAATCCTTCGGATACCAAAGGCCTATATTTGGTGTGCCTTTAAGGTATCTGAAGATTCTTTTCACATCAGCTAGATAAGACCCTTTAGGATTGGTCTGATATCGTGCACAAAAACAGGTAGCGAACATTATATCAGGTCTACTTGATGTCAGATAGAGAAGAGATCCAATCATGCTTCTGTAAGTCCATTGGTCAACTAATTTTCCAGAGATATCAGCATCAAACAGACTTCCAGATTGCATAGGAGTCTTCATGGGTGTTGAAGAATTCATATCAAATTTCTTTAACATGTCTCTTATATATTTGTCTTGATTAATAAAAATCCCTTCTGGGGTTTGTTTGGCTTGCAAGCCTAAGAAAAAATTTAATTCACCCATCATCGACATCTGAAACCTACTCTTCATAATGTCTTGAAATTCATCACAGAGTGCAGAATTCGTAGATCCAAAAATAATATCATCTACATAAATTTGTACAAGTATCAAGTCCTCACATTTCTTCTTTAAGAATAAATTAGTGTCGATTATACCTTTCCGGAAGCCAAACTTAGTCATATATATTGTTAGGGTCTCATATTATGCGCGAGGTGCTTGTTTTAAACCGTAAAGCGCTTTGTCGAGCACGTACACATCGTCTAGAAACTTTGGATCTATGAAACCTTCAGGCTGACTCACATAGACTACTTCATTTAAAATACCGTTCAGGAATGTAGACTTTACATCCATCTGGTAGACTTTTATGTTCTTGTGTGCAGCATATGCGAGAAAGATCTTGATTGCTTCTATCTATGCTACGGGGGCATAGGTTTCATCGTAATCAATTCCCTCTTGTTGATTGTAACCTTTCGCAACTAGCCGAGCTTTGTTCCTAACAATGATTCCTAGTTCGTCTTTCTTATTCCGAAAGAACCATTTTGTACCAACGATCGTTTTGTCTTTAGGTCTTGGTACTAATCTCCATAATTCATTTCTTTTGAATTCATTGAGCTCGTCTTGCATTGCATTAATCCAGTCCAGATCCTTAAGTGCTTTAGACGACTTCTTTGCTTCCATGTGTGCAGAAGCAGATGCAGTGACAGATCGAGTTAACACCTTTGCATTCGGATCACCAATAATATTTTATGGAGGATGGTTCTTTGTCCATCTGTGAGAACTTGTCAATACATCAATCTTGGTCTAATTATTTAAATCATAAAATTCATCTTGAATTGCAGGCAGATCAGATTCCATAGCAGTTGGACATTGTGCACTTGTTAATGGAGTAGCTTCCTCAGATGTAGTTTCTGACTGAATTTCTCCAGACACGGCAGACGTAGCAACTGGTTCATCAAAAGATGAAGGCATATCACATGTGTTGTCTGGTGTTGTATTTTCATAAACTTCTTGAGTTTGACTTATAGGAACTTCACCATTAACTTTAGAAGGTTCTGATATATATCTGCACTAGTGGTAGGTGTGTCAGTGTTTAATAAAGTTTCTTGTTTGTTATCTTCAACAATTATATCATTAAAGGCATCGAAAAATAATAAATCAAGATCAGATTCAGTTAGGGTTTGAGAAGTCTTAGTCTTTTGTAGCTCAGGTTCTACATTGATTGATGTAGAAGCTTTGTCTTTAAGTACGAGTTCTGAACTGTTGTGTTCAGAAGTCCTAGTCTTTGATTCGTCAAAGGTGACATTGATGCTCTCAAGAACTGCTTTGTACGGGTATTGTAAATCTTATATGCTTTGGATTGAAGCGAATATCCAATGAATATTCCTTCATCAGCTTTAGCTTGACACTTCAACAGGTTTTCTCTATCGTTTAGCACATAGCATCTGCAACCAAAAACACGAAAAAATTTAACAGTTGGTTTACGACCATTAATAATTTCATAAGATGTTTTATTTAAACGCTTATTAATAATAGTCCTCTTTTGTGTAAAGCACGCAGTTGCTACTGCTTCAGCCCAAAGAAACAGAGACACATCTGAATACGCGAGCATTGCTCGAGTTGCTTCTACCAATGTCCTGCTCTTCTGTTCAACAACCCCATTTTGCTGAGGTGTCATTACAGCCAAGAAAGTATGAGAAATGTCAACGGAGTCAAGATAAGATTGAAGCGTTGTATTCTTGAACTCAGTTTCGTTGTCACTCCGCAATTGTTGCACTTGGCTCTATAAAAGAACTTGAATCTTTTTGATGAATTTGATTATTAGATCTGGAGCTTCAGATTTCTGTCTCAAAAACTCTAACCAAGTATATCTTGAATATTCATCGACCATGACAAGGATATAATTCTTGCCATTTATGGATTGGGTTCTTATAGGCCCGCAGAGATCCATATGAATAAGTTCAAGACACTTTGTGCAATTTGACAACATCTTCAGCTTGTGAGAACTTCTCTTCATCTTGCGTTTTTCACGAGCAGAACAAAGTGAATCTTGTTCTATTTTTAGATCTGGTAGACCAGTGACAAGATATTGAGTTCTCAGCTTATTCAGGTCTCTGAAATGCTGATGAGATAAACGTCAATGCCATAACCAACTTTCCTCGGTTGAAGTCTTAGAGATAAGACTTACTGGCTTTGAAACTTTGAGAGTTAGAAAATGAACACCGTATAATAAACCCATTCTTCCAGCTTTAATTAATTCAACTCCACTATGATATTTGATATAGCAGCAATTCTCATCAAATTCTACTTTGCACTTCTTCTAAGTAAATTGGCTGATAGAAAACAAATTTTCTGCTAAACCCTCCACATACAGAACCTTTGATATAGATAACATATTGTTCTTGATCACACCATATCCCCTCACATATCCTTTCATCTCGTTTCCAAAATTGACTGATCTTGCATAATGTTCAACGTAATCGAATAGCAGGTGCTTGTGTGATGTCATGTGTCTTGATGCACCAGAGTCTATAATCCACACATGACAAGCCTGCAAGCAACAGTAACTTCAATTTAGGTACCCATATGAATATGGGTCCTTTCTTGTTAGTATCTTTAAATTTTTATTTAAATCAGCTGATGACCCTTTGATTCTCCATTCAAACTTGGGTCCTATCGATAAAATTTGTGCTTTAATTTCAGATTTAGGAATCGATTTCTACACAAATTTTACGACAACTATTTTAATCATTTTAAAATCTTTGTTTTGCTTATTAAGAGAATAAACTTCAGCTTTTTGATTAACAGTGGAATGAGCAGAAGTTTTCTTGTTTTTGAACTGAACAACTTTTCTTTTCTTTGAAGACTTTGGTTTCAAAGAAAATAAACTTTCATGACAATAAGAACATTGCAACTTCGTAGTAGCTTGCATCAATAACTCATTTTGAGAAAGAGTTTGTGTTTTATTCAAACAACGTTGACAACCAACAGTACAAGCTTTAACTACTCTATTACATTTTGAACCATCAGAAACTTTCATCTCCTTATCCACTTTCAACTTCTTTGCCTTTTTGAAACCTTCCTTCTTCACTTTACTATCTAAAGAACAATCAGTATTAGAAACATTGAAGGTAGATTTTTCAAAAGAAGAATTTCAAGAAATGTTAGAAACCAAATTGGATTTAGTTCTCGAACACTCTCCTACTTCATTAACACTTAACTCCTTTTCTGAAGATTTTAGAATCTTTAAAGTTGATTTCATGATAGGAGTTGAAGTATCTATTGATGAAGAATTAGACTTAACATCAACACTTTGATTTTCAGAAGATGGAGATTCTTTATCAACACAAGCCTCTTTACCTTTTGAAAATTTAAAAATCTGGGATTCCAAATTTTTGATTTCTTTTTGTAAAGCCTGATTTTGAATCAGACTTGAGTCTAACTCCATCCCAAAATTTTCATTTGCATCCTCCAGTTCAACAATAAGAGTGTTGAGAGCTGATATTTGCCTTTCTAAATCAAAAATAGTTTTCAAGGTTGTTTGATACTCAAGGTCAGTGACCTTAGATATATTTTCAGAACACACATATTTTGAGAATGAGATTCCTTATCTTTGTCACCTTTGATTGAACAAGAAATAATCGTTTCAGTTGTATCAGAAATGGGACTTGATTCAGAATACTCAGGTTGTGTTGAGAAAATATTTTCAAATTCGACGAATATTTTTTTTTCATAAGAAAATTTTAATTCGGCATATTTAAAATTAACATATTTGAAACCATGAGTGTCTGAATCAATTTGAATTTCTGAATTGACTTCCACAAATTCTTCCGTTTTCATCTCAGGAGTCTTAAGTGAAGAATCTCAGACTTGACAAAAGTCTCAAGGATGCGTGGTATTAAAACTACAGGAGCATCACCCGACTTTTTGAAATGATAAAGATTTGCGGGTGCTTTCTTTAACACATCAACATCCAAAAGATCTAAGCCAGGTTTAGCCTTGTAAAAACGATTATCCTTTTGATTATTCGTTAAGATCTTTAAAGTCTGTTTTGTCTGACCTCGTTTGAAATTCAAATCCTCCAACTCTTAAATCTTAGTGTACACTTCAGTTCTGTCTTTCTACACAATATCGTACTTCAGTGATAAATCAAGATTTTTATCCTTCAATGAAACTATTTCCTTTTGTAGTTTAGATATCTTAGCTTGAAGGTTAGTTTTGTCCAGTTTCAAAACATTTTTCTCTTCTTCTCTTTCTGCTGCCAACGTTTTATAGATCAAAGCTTGATCTTGATGTCGCTGAATAGTACTCTATTGTTTCTTAAAATTTTCTTTCAGCTTTTGAAATTCAGAGTTCATTAGATTCAATTAAGACATCAAGTTCAATACTTCTTCGTTTTCAGAGAAAGTTTCAAAATTGTCAGAAAGAGAGTTTAGCTCATAGTCAAATTCCTCTTTCAGATGAGCCATCAGATTATAGTGAATCTGAGTCAGATTAACTTTCACTTCTTCATCCTCATCATCATCTGAGTACTCAAACCAAATTTCTTCTTCAGCTTAGGGAGCCTTTCCTTTCTCTAAAGCTTTGGCCAATTGTGCTTTCTTTGCATAGTACTCATAATTCTTAACCCTCTTCATTGGACAATCCCTGAAAAAATGACCAGTTTTTCCACAGTTGAAGCATTTGTCATATTTCTATTTCTCATTCTCATCTCTCTTTTCTTCTTTCTTCTCCTCTTTCTTCTCATCCTTTCTTTCTTTCTCTTTCTTAAACTTGCCTTTGTAGTTACCGGACTTGTAAGAATCATACTTGGGCTTGTTCTAGTACTTCTTTCTTCCAAATTTCTTGTGAAAGGTAGAAGTAAGCAAAGCAAGTTTCTCAGCAAATTCAGTCAGCTCATCATCATCAGATTCCACTTGCCCTTCCTCCTCAGAACTATCAGAAGACTCAATCAAGCTGGACACTAAAGCTTTCTTCTTAGAAACCTTCACAGAGACTGAGCTTCCCTTTATCATCATGCCTTTGCCTTGTGCAAGTAAAGCTAAAGAATCTTCAACTTTTTTCTACTTATCTTTCAGTTGTTGCAACTCTTTGTTGATAGCAGCCTGTTGTTTAACTTTATCTTCATGTTGATTCAGGGCATAAAACAAATCATTCAACTTCTCCTCATCCGTGTCTTTGTTTATCTGCATCTGAATTGTGTAAACATCCCATTATGGTTGGAGATTCTTTATGAAGTTGAAGTTGATCTCTAACTCAGATTTCTAAACTCCATTTCTCCTCAGATCATTAAGAATGATGTTATATCTATCATAAGCTTCCCTCAACGATTCCCTTTCCTTTGCTTTAAAACCCTCGTACGCATTTATGCTCTGGTTTCTCTTGGTCTTGATAGACTTGGCAAATTCCTGAAATTACTTTTCAAGCTCATCCCAAATGTCTTTGGCATATTCTCTATTGTCAACTCTGTTGAAAATGTCATTTGGAATTGCAATAGTTAAGAATGTCAAAGCCTGAGCATCTCAAGTGAGATTTGTGATAAAATAATGTGAGTCCAAGATTTCAAGCAAACACAATACAATCAATCAATTACGCACAAAATCTAGAGAGAGAAAGTATAGAGAGAAAATGTCATATATCTGTTGTGGCACATGCTTACAAAGAACTCTCACAACAATAACTCATCATACTGTATCGGGTCTCTTGCAATGTTTCTTTCAAGAATTTTTGGGTTTGTATCTGTTGCAGGCATTCTAGCTGTAGTGACATGAGAAAAATGAGGTCCATTAGTGATAGAATTCATAAGCTTCTTGTTGTGATTGTTCAAGAAGTTAATCATTCTCTTTCTCCAATGAGGATAATCGTCAGCTTTAAGTACTGGAGGCTTAGACTTGGAACCCATGCTGAGCAAATCTATAGACATATTTGCAGAATGAGAAGAAATACTAATAATAAAGCTTGCTTGAATTGATCGTCCCAAAATATTCAGAAACACTTGACTTGATGAGTCAAACTTGGTCAACACTTGAAAAGATCAGAAAAAATTTCTCACTGTCAGAACTCACAAACCACTGTAATTCGCAGAACACTGTAATTACACTTCGCGCAAATAGGCTTATGCGTGTACTAGGTTCACGCAGAACAAAGCATGCACGTTCAAGGTTCGCGCTAAAAGGGTCGTGCGCGTTCTTAAGATTGACTTCTCACTAACACTCTGCGTGTTCTTGTACTTAGAAAAAATTTGACCCTTAACTTCGCGTGTTATTCCCAGATAACAATGCTATGATGAAGATGAAAATTAATTTCCGATTGAAATACTTTTATTTCATTCACAAATCTGAATTACAACATTCGCTCACAATGCACTTTCTCTCACTACAACTGAAACTCTCACGATGCTATATGGATTCTGAATTCTAGCTCCTTGATTACACGCACCACAAACTATTTATACACAAGCTGAAAATGCGCTAAACACTGTTCACGCACAACACTAAAACGCGCAAACAACTAGAAAAACAGAAACTACAAGATTTGACTTTGACTTTATTGCACTAGACTTGGACTTTGATGTTGAGAGTTGACTGTAGCTTTGACCTTCAGTCTTCAGTCTTCTATGATCTTGTATCCAATATATTTATGCTCTAACAATCTTCCACTTTGGATCAAGATCATCTCAAAAAGATTTGCAAAATAATCTTCTCTTATTATGCTCAGTAAAAAATAATCTCCTCCTTTGATCAACTTTAGCAATCTTCAGTATTCTCTCCAAAACTTTCTTCAATCAAAATAACAATCTCTCCCAAAAATGATAGAAACCTCTTTCAGACACTTGAAAGAAATCATCTTCAGTTTCAGCTCAGATTGCATCAACAAATTATCTTAAAAGAAAATTTATGTAAAATTCAGCATATCTTAAGAAATCTTTTGAATTTGCTTTCCTCTTTTAGTCTTGCAATCTTTGAAAACAAACCCTCTTCAAATCAATCTTTAATCTCCAACTTTTGTTTCAAATTATTCTTCAGTCAACATTTCTTTGAACTTTGTCATCTCCCCTTTTTGTTAATTGCAGCATGAAATCATCAAAACTTTCTCCAAGAAATGTCTTTATCAGACCACTGATCTTTTGAGAAACTGGGCCTCTGATTATCTGACAATTCAACGAATATATTCATCCGAATCTTTGCAAATTTAGACAAATTATGAATGTAACACATGATTCAACAAATGAATCAGTTATGATGTCCATTAGTAACACGAAGTCACTGTGTGTAACGAATACACATTGGAAAGGAGCTTTTATGATGTTCACTCCCCCACGGCTTCCATTCAATCATCGAAACACCACAAAGGCAATTTATATGAACGTTATGACAAGAAAAACAAATTTCCTTGTGTGCTCGTGAAGTGTTCAAAAGAATTAAGCACATGATGATTGCTTTTAATAAGGCTCAACATTGTGTAAACCACTGAGACAACAGTAAATAAACACAGACTCAATTGTGCATGAACGAAGTGCGACGGTGGGGAAGACTTTCTTCTTTTTCAATATCCAGATTTTCCAAATGAAAAACAGATAGATTATGTGTTGCGTCCCCTTAAAATATGAAACACTTTCTTTTTGAGAAGAAAATGAGTGGCTGGTGGGATTTTTATCAAGAGTTGGCATGGGCTAGTTCCCTGTTTCAATAATGGTCACCAAGAATTGTGAAACATTAGTAATGTGGCTGCCCGACTCAGAAATTAGTTGGTGCAGAGTTTGATATTCTTTTACTCTGATCTCACACCTTCTATCTTTTAATCATTGAGCTTACATCTAACCAAACTATATTTTACATTTTACCTCATCTCTCAACCCACACTCATTTCTTTTTGACTTCTCACACAATCGATCACTCAAGGATAAACTTCTTGGGTTGGAAACACTGGATAACGTGAATCCATAGAAGTTTCATTTAAGCTCACACAAAGAACCCATGTTTTCCTATAAAGATTAATGTTGCTCAAAACTGGTTTAACTTTATCAGTTAAAGCTCAAATATACAAGTCAGATATGTATATGCTCAGAGATGTAATCATGAAGATTTGAGCATTTTAAACATTGATGACCTTTCAAACAAGATAATTGAATGAATGAAATGAAAACAAGAAACTTGTTTGAAAATCTAACATTGTATTATAAAGATCAAATACGAATGATATAACAATCAAGGCTTAGGTCATCAAAAATTGATATTGTTTATACGAAACAAAAATATAGACATTCTTGAAAGAACGTTCAGAAATGAAATCACGCTCCAATTCTTTGAAGTTCAATCAGGGTGTATCACCATCGAAAATTTTGTTCAAATATGAGACATGGTGATAACATATCCAACAAAAATTAAACCAGTGTGTGTGAATATACTTGAAAGTATATAGAAAAGATAATACACAAGTATTAATCTTTGGAAACACACGATTTGTTAACGTTTAAGCACAAATAAAATGAAAACATTTAAAAAACGCACTTCCAATTCATGAAATCTGTTGAAGAATCGGGAAGTGGTTTGAACATTTAAGAAAATATTTTCTATGATTGAAAGTCGTCCTTCTTTCAACCATATATGAGATTAAGATAAGAAATAAACCTTTCCGTTCAGTCTTAAATCTCATCATGCAAGCTTAAAGTCATAATAATGTGATCTTGTAAGCATCTTCTCAATCTGCATCAGACAAAAATCCGTCAAAGTACAAAATTTATTCACAAAACTGTATTGAAAAATAAAATGACATAAAGCAGTAAAACATTGAATGTACAAGTTTTGATATGAAGTAATCAGAAATCATAATTCTTACTCCTTACTTTTAGTCTTACTCCCCCTGTATGTATGCTTTAGAAAATTATGTCAGTTAAACATATGCAAAAATTTATTAACTCCCCCTCAAATGAATATAGATCATCTAATCATCTTCCCTAAATCCCCCTGAAAACATGAACACACGTTAAAGTGCAGATATCTTTTCAGAATAAAGATAAAAAAATGAAGAAAAATAATCAATAAGAAAAACTTTAATAGGTAATAACAAATTATGTCTTGAGATTAACCATACCAAGTTTCGAGATAAGAAAATTAAATATCTTTTCATCGAGAGGCTTGGTAAACAAATCAGCAAGCTGATAATCAGTGTTTACAAAAAAAAGTTTTATTGTACCTTTTTCAACATTGTCTTTAACAAAATGATATCTTACATCGATGTGTTTTGTCTTTGTATGTTGCACATGATTTGCAGATATGGCAATGGCGCTCTTCGAGTCACAGTAAATCGGAATTTTGTCAAATTTGAAGCCATAGTCTCGAAGCTGTGTTCTCATCCACAAGACTTGAGAGCAGCAACTGGCAGCAGCTACATACTCTGCTTCAGCAGTCGATGTGGAAACACAAAGTTGTTTCTTTGACGCCCATCTTACGAGCTTGTCTCCAAGAAATTGAATATGACCCGATGTGCTCTTCTTGTCTAACATACATCCAACATGATCTGCATCTGAATAAGCCGTCAGTTCAAAACCAGTATCTTTAGGATGCCATAGACCAAGATCTGCAGTCCCTTTCAGATATCGAAAGATCCGTTTGACCGTGGACAAATGGGATTCTTTGGGGTTAGCCGGCTATCTTGCGCATAAACATGTAGAAAACATAATATCTGGCCTACTTGAAGTAAGATACATCAAAGAACCAATCATTCCTCTATAGGTTCTAACATCAACAGGTTTTCTCGAAGGATCCATGCTGATCTTAGTTCCTAGTACCGTCGAGGTACTAATTGGTTTACAAGCTTCCATTTTGAATTTCCGAAGAATATCAAAAATGTACTTAGCTTGGTTTATAAAAATCCCTATTGAAAATTGTTTTACTTGTAATCGGAGAAAGAAGTTAATATCTCCCATCATACTCATTTGAAATATGGACACCATAAGGTTTGAAAAATTCATACAGTATTTAGGATTAGTTGAGCCAAATATAATCCCATCCACATATATTTGAATAAGAATGATATCAGATTTTTCTTTCTTAATGAATAAAGTGGTATCTATTTTACCTTTAGTGAAGCCAGACTTCACTAAAAACTTTGACAAAGCATCATACCAGGCTCGAGGCACTTGTTTTAACCCATAAAGTGCTTTATCCAAGATATAGACATGATCTAGTTTATCTGGATTCACAAAGCCTTCTGGTTGTGTAACGTGGACTTCCTCCTTAAGTATGCCATTTAGAAAGGCAGTCTTCACGTCCATCTGATAGACTGTGAAGTTTTTATCTGCAGTGTACGCTAGAAACATGTGTATTGCTTCTATACGTGCTACTGGAGCGTAAGTCTCGTCGTAATCTATGCCTTCCTCTTGCCGGTAGCCTTTGGCAATAAGTCTTGCTTTGTTTCGAATTAAAATACCATCTTCATCCTATTTATTCTTGAATGCCCATTTAGTGTCGATGATATATTTTCCTTCCGGTTTTGGCACAAGTCTCCAGACCTTTAAGAGTTCGAACTGGTTTAACTCTTCTTGCATAGCAGACACCCAATCTGAGTCAGTTAGAGCTTCTGATACTCGAGTTGGCTCTATTTTACTCAGGAATGAGTCATGTAGACATTGATTTAAAATTGTTGACCTAGTTGCACCAGCTTTGTTGGATCTCCAATGATTTGGTGAATAGGATGCTCTTTGGTCCAACGATGTTCATAAGGGAGTGGATTATATGTTGATTGATCATGATTATCATCTAGGAATCCACTTTCAACTTCATCAGTTTGTACAGTAGGAGGGAGTGGTTCAGTTGAATTAGCTTGTATAGAAGCTTTAGTTGGTACAGCTTGTTCAGACTGTTGATTTGTCTCTATTATACACCCAACTGATTAAGCAACTTCTGTTTCTTTGTTATTGTTCACATCTTCAACTATCAGAGCAGATATTTGAACTGGAATTCCTTGCTAAACCGGGGAGTTGGATTCAGTATATAACTCTGAAGCGATTGGATTATTATTCGTTGAGTCGTTCATTCTATCAACCACAACAGATTTAGTCACTTTATATCCAAGAAATTCATCATAAAACAGTTCAAATAATAAATCTAAATCAGATAAATGAGCATTGGAAGTTGATGCTTCATCTGATTTCTTCTTTGTCGGTACAGGTTCTGGACTGATCTGCCCAGAAGCTAGCACTCCGGTAAGTACGGGTTCTGAATCGCTTTGTACAGAAGCCATATCCTCATCGAATGTGACATTAACGCTCTCAATTACTGTCTTTGACTTCTTCAAATACACACTGTATGCAGCCGATGATTGAGAATAACCTCCTTCATCTGCCTTAGCACTGAACTTGTTCAGACTCTCTCTGTCGTTAAGCACAAAACACTTACAACCAAAAATATGAAAGTATTTGATTGTTGGTGTCCGGTTGTTGATCAAAGCATAAGGAGTCTTTCCAAAACGGCGATGTATCATGGAACAATTCTGAGTATAACACGCAGTCAAAATAGCTTATGCCCACAAAAACAGAGTTAGATCAGATTGGCTGAGCATAGTCCGAGCGGCCTCGACTAGCGTTCGGTTTCTCCTTTCTACTACTCCATTTTTTTTTGGCGTATGAGCAGCAGAAAATTGACATGTTATCCCGACCGATTCGAGATAATCTTCAACTATCTTGTTTTTAAACTCTGTGCCGTTGTCTGTTCTTAGAAGCTTGACTGGTTTTTGCAGGTTCACTTGGGTAGTCTTCAGAAAGGTAATGAGTACTTCGGGCGTCTCATCTTTTGATCTTAGAAATTTTTACCCATGTGTACCGTGAATAGTCGTCCACGATAACTAAAACATACTTCTTGCCGCCAATACTTTGTGTTCGTATGGGACCACAAAGATCCATATGCAACAACTCGAGTGGAGAACTGGTACTTTGTTCAGGTCTCGGCTTACGTGGACCTCTCTTCATCTTTCCCATTTCACATGCTGCACACAAGTGTTCTTTCACATATTTGAGCTCAGGGAGTCCTTTGATTAACTTTCCAGTGACCAATTTGTTTATGTAACGAAAATTCAGATGTGACAGCCTTCGGTGCCAAATCCAACTTTGCAGAATCGAGGCTTTTATCAGTAAGCAAACCTCACTGTCAGTCTGGACCTTTGAAAGATTGATTGTGTAGAGGTTGGAATTTCTAGTTCCGACCAAAAGTTCTTTGCCATCTTCAGTGCGCACAGAGCAACTTTTGGCTTTAAAGTTCACCTCTAATCCTTTGTTGCAGAACTGGAAAAAATTAAACAGGTTGTGCCCTAAACCTTCAACATAACTCACCTTCGTTATCGTTACTTTGTCTTGAATGATGTAATCATATCCCAAAATTGGTTAAAATTGGTCATTTCCAAATCTAACTGTCCCGCAGTATTTCTCTGTATAATTAGACAATAAATCTTTCTGCCAATCATATGCTTGGAACACCCACTATCCAAGTACCACATATGACGGGTCTGCATAAGAGAAAATCACGAAACAATTGATTTAGGTACCCATTTATATATGGGCCCTACAGTGTTAGCACAAGTATATTTTGGCATCCATTTAAAAATGGACCTTTTTGCTTTTTGAAAAATATTTGAACCATATGAATGAGAAGAATATACATGATACGTGCCAAACCAATCATTAGAATGTTGTCGAGAAGCAAAATCATTCCGACAAATATTAGAAAACTTTCTAGTATATGGAGATAACTGGAATAATTGCTTTATTCAATACTTCTTGTAATGAGTTACAAGTTTTTGTTTATTAGAAGCAACATTCTCAATTATATCAGAAGTACAATCAATATTTCTATTACAAGAAGAATCAGAAAATGATTTCGCTATCTCGTCTACCTTCTTCTTTGGTAACCAAGTTGATTTAACTCCATTCTTTTTCTTCCTCATATATGAAACATTTGACATTTTAAAGTTAGAACTGTGAGAATCAAGAGAATGCCTCTTCTTTGGCTTACAAGTGGTGGTCTGTTTCTGTGAATGCCCAAATTTCTTCTTCTTACCTTTGGCAACTTTGGTTTTCACAGGAACTGATTTATCAACTTTCGTTGATGTTTCACCTTTTTCGTACACACTTGATAATCCAAAAGAATTTATAACAAACTGTGAATGGCCAGGAAGTTTAGCATTAAAATCAAATTGAGCAACACATTCATCTAAATCACCATCAGAGTTTAAAAAATCAAACTCATCATCAAATAGACCAGACATGTTATCAGATTTTGAAGCCTTGGATGATTTAGAAAAATCAATATATTTAAACACGGTAGAAAATACAGTTTGTTCAAGATCAATCAAAATTCTTTCTTCTGCTAGAGTTTTCTCGAGTTCAGAAATGTTACTTTCCAAAACAAGAGGAGGGATGTAAAGCTTACCTTCGATAGGCTTAGCCTCCATTTTTTTAAAGAATAACTCTCAAAATAGTCATTTGAAAGAAATCTTGATTTATCAGAACTATAACTATTATTCAACCTCTCATATCGAAATGAAAGTTGAACTTTAGTTGTGTTCTTTCTTTTCTCATTTTCCTTGGCTTCATCCTCTTCAGATAGTTTAGTCCACTCAACTTGATGTTCAGGGTATTATGGTGCTAGGTTTAAAAATTCCAAAATCATAAAGCGCAGGCACTTCTGATATACCCTTTTTTAGATTGTGTGGATTCTCATAACCGAGTCACCAACACTCTTTGTTCTCTTTGGGTTTGTTTAGATGAATGGTTTGTTCAGTTTGACCCAAAGTATATAATTTCCCTTCCAAAGCATTCACTTTTTCAAGTAAAGATTTGTTTTTTTCTGAAAGCGAAGAATACATTTTAGTGATCTCTTTTGATTCAAACTCATACAGTTTATATTTTGAAACAGTTTCATATAACTCATTATGAAGTATAGTCTTCTCTTTTGCGCTAGTATCAATATTTTTATGTAAAGATTCAATCAATACATTCTTCTCAGCAAGATCCTTGCTAAGTTTCAGTATTGACTGTTTGATTTCTTTCATGATACTTTTCTCGTGTTCATGTTTAGACTTTACTTCTTGTAGTTCAACCATCATGGCTTGTATGGCATTAAGAAAATCAGATTGAGACATATCACATACCTCTTCGTTATCTTCATCATCTGACTCAGCTTCATCTTCACATTCATCCACTGTCTTTCCCATGAGGCAAATATGAGCTGTCTCTTCTTTCTCAACTTCTTCATCTGAATGGTCGAGCCAGAACTCGTCCTCCACCATTAATGCCTTGTCAGCCTCTTGTTGCTTTGACAAAATCATTTTGTTCTTGTAATACTCGGAGTTTTTGACTTTCGACTTTCGACAATCTTTTGCAAAATGTCCGATTTTGCCACAATTGTAGCATTTTGTCAGTTCTGGCTGCTTCTTTTCTTTAGCTCTATACTTTTTCTCTTCTGGCCTCTTTTCCTCTAATCTCTTTCCTTCAATTCTTTCCTTGTGATCATAATTCCTTGAACCAGATGAATATCTCTGACTGTTCGAGCTAGGATTTTTGAAAAACTTCTTTTGAAAAGCCTTAGTCAATATAAGCATAGCCTGCTTCTGGTTCTCACAGTCGTCAGAGTCAGAGTTATCCTCACTTTCAGCCTCTTCTGATTCAAAAACTATGACCTTTTTCTTCTTCTTCAAACTTACAGACTTCTTTTTGACTACTAGAGCAATCGGATCAGCAACAACCTTATTAGCCATTTTCTTCTCTTCTTTAATCTCATTTACTTCCTCTTCATTTTGCCTTAAGGTTTCATAGAGTTCGTGGAGTGGGATTTCATTCAGATCTTTCATCTGCTTCATCTGTCTAGTAAACCTTTTCCATTTTTGTTGGAGGATACTGAGAAACTTGACATTCAGTTCAATTTGTGACTTCTTCACTTTGTTCTTTCTTAACTCATTCAGCAAGGTCACAAATCTATCATAAGTGGTTTCCAAACATTCTCCGTCTTTGGCTTTGAATTCCTCGTAGTTGTTGAGGCAGTTAGTGATCTTAAGCTGGTTGCCAATCTTCGACCCTAGCATCATTTTCTCTAGTTGATCCCACATTTGCTTTCCGGTAGCATTGTAGCTATCAATCTTGACATATATCTCGTTTGGGATGCCTTGAAGAATGAAAGATTTTGCCAGTCTATCAGCTTTCACTCTATCTTTCTGCTCTTGAGTGTATTCGCCAAAGTGGAAGAGGATACTCTCTATGTTCATTTCCAACAGTATGAGTCTTTATCGGAATTCGCATGATTCCTTCTTCCAAAGATTTCTTGATAAGATCACCCAATGCATGTCTTTCTATGAAGTCCATGAGTCTGTCTTTCCATTGCTCATACTCTCCCTTGAAGAGTACTGGTGGTTTAACATCGGTTCCGATAGCAAGTGCTTCTCTGGAAGTCATCTTTGATCTACACTGCTTATATGACCGTCAAAATTCAGAAAATAAAGCTAGATCTACAAAAATCAAACTCAGTTAAATTTCAGAAAAAATTTAGAAAAATTCACTAAGGACAGAACACGCATAACACTGAAATGACACACTTCGCGCAAAACTCTATATGCGAGTTTCAGAATCACGCACACAAAAAGCTTGCGTGAACTGAACTTCGTGCACAAAGAAGCTTGCGTGAACTCACTTCTCGCACACAATGATGTGCGAGTTTGAGCTTCGCGCACGACAACGCTTGCGTGAACCAAGGTTTACGCACAAGCTTTATGCGAGTTCTTCTTTCTCGCACAACACTATGTGCGAGTTCTAGAACTTCACGCACACAACTATGTGCGAGTTTCGCACTTCTCGCTAAAAGCTTGCGAGAACGAAACTTAGACAAATTGTGAAAAATGAAACTCGCTAAATGCAAACGCGCGAGAACAGGGACTTGCGAGTTTGGTACTTAGAAAAATTTCGAGCAAGGATATTTCGTGCTAAAGACAAACTCACACGATCAAACTTCTCGCAGGAACACACTTCGCGCATGACACTTTGAATGAACAGTGTATACTCGCACCTTGTGATGTGCGAGTTTCTTCTTCCCGCATGACACTGTTAGCAAGTTTTGAACTTAGTCTACACAACAACTTGCGAGTTCTTCACTTTAAACACCCAATCAATGTCTTTGCGAGTTCTTGACTAGCGCGAACTACAGATCTAGCGAGTTCTTGCCTTGAACAGTCCAAAACTCGATTCTTCAACACAGATTTCAATTCAATCCTTCACCAATTCACTTGAAACTTTGCAGTTCATGTCGATTTCAAATCTTAAACAGATTACAACCAACGAATTTCACTTTCAAACAACAAAAATTACAGTTTCGATCTAATCCAGTACGTTTACAGACTTCGAACAAAAACAAGACAAATACAAAAATCGTACTGATTTACCATGAATTGAACTACGAATTACAAACAACAAATATTCTAGATATCAAAACGAATCTAGAACATACAAATTCAAGCCCAAAAACATCACTGAAACTCAAGAATCATAGAATACAGTTTGACTTGCGAGTTCATCCAAAAACTTCTAATATGATCTAATAAATCTGAATTTTGTATGCTCTAATACCAATTGTTATTCCCAGATAACAATGCTATGATCAAGATGACAATTAATTTACAATTGAAACACTTTTATTTCAATCACAAATCTGAATTACAACATTCGCTCACAATGCACTTTCTCTCACTACAACTGAAACTCTCACGATGCTATATGGATTCTGAATTCTAGCTCCTTGATTACACGCACCACAAACTATTTATACACAAGTTGAAAACGCGCTAAACACTGTTCATGCACAACACTAAAACGCGCAAACAACTAGAAAAACAGAAACTACAAGATTTGAATTTGACTTTATTACACTAGACTTTGACTTTGATGCTGAGAGTTGACTTTAGCTTTGACCTTCAGTCTTCAGTCTTCTATGATCTTGTATCCAATATATTTATGTTCTAACATCGCGCAATGTCGTTGCGTGTTCATATACTTAGAAAAAATTCAAACAAATAAGAACTCGCAAGGAACTTCTCGTTGAACACTAAAACTCGCAGATCAAATAATCCAAAAAACAAACTCACAAACTGAATCGTGCGCGTTTCAACTTCTCGCAGATCAAGCTTTGCACGAACTAATCAAGAACTCGCAACATATACACGAACACCAAAACTCTTCATTTTGCACGTTCTTTCTTTCTTGTGTGTGCTTCAGTGTGTGTTTTCTTCCCTTGCGTGAAAAACGGATCTTGCATGTTCTTCAGACTTAACCACAGATTCGATCAAAAATTTTAATGCCCTGCAATTAAAGCTCCAAAATGCACAATAATGGTCGCACGATGAAATTGAACACTTTTATAGTACAAAAATATAATCAAAAACCTCAAAATTACAGTGCGATTAACAAAATACAGTGTTCGACATTTTTTTATCAAAATTACACAAAAAATCCAAAATTCTGTGCAATTCAGTGTGAATTTCTTGATTAAACGTAAACAAGAAAGTTTCTAAAACATAAATCGATTTCTATGAACCCATTGTCTTGCACTAAAATGATCTGAACAAGAAAAATTTGATGCAACAGTGATTTTCAGAAAAACGGTTTGCGTGTTCTTTCAAGAATTTGAGAAATCGATCAAATCAAAGTATATCAAATCATTCTGAATAGATTGGTATGCTCTGATACCAAATGTGAGTCTAAGATTTCAAGCAAACATAATTCAATCAATCAATTACGTACAAAATCTAGAGAGAGAAAATGTCATATATCTGTTGTGTCACATGCTTACAAAGAACTCTCACAACAATAGCTCACTAGGTTCTCTCACACAACTTACAAAACATATTATATGAGAAAAACTTACAAAGCTAAAACACTTACAAGCTCACAATGAATAAAAGTCAAACTATAAAGTCAAAAGGCAAATGATCTAAACTTGTACATTAACATCTTCTAATCCAGATCTCTGATTGTTTGAAAGAAGAACAACTTTCGAGCATGAAAAATATTTTCTTAAATGTTCAAACCACTTTTGGTTCTCAAAAGATTTCATGAATTTAGAAGTGTGATTTTTAAATGTTTTTCATACTAGAGCATTAATGTTTAACTGACCATGTGTTTCTAAAGATCAATACTTGTATATTATCTTGTCTATATACTGTCAAGTATTCATACACACCGGTTCAGTACTTCATTTGAATTAGTTATTACCATGTCACTAAACGAAACAATTTTTCGACGGTAAAAGCTTCATTTAATTTCACTGTTGTTGAGCATCAATCATCATTTCAATCTTTGTGCATTCATTACTAAATTGTTTATATTCGTTCATATAAACAAACTATCAAGTTCTTTGATACCCCAACCATTTCATGTCCATATTCATGATATTTGATCTGATTGATACATTGTCAGATTTTCAAAACAATTATCTTGATTTCATTTCATTCATTCAATATCCTTGTTTTGAGAGATCTTCAAAGTTTAAATGCTCAAATTTCATTCTTATCCTTGATGAGCATACATTTATACGACAATGATATCATGTGCTTCATTGTTCAAATTAAATTGTTGAGAAACACCATTCTTTTTAGGACAAAATTACATGGGATCAGTGTGAGAACTTAAACAGAACTTCCATGGATTCACGATAACCTGTGTTTCCTACCCCGGAAGTTATCCTATAGTGAATGAGGGGTGAGGGGTTTTAAATCAAAGAGTGGGGGATATAACTCGTCCGATTGAGTTTTTGTCATTGTGCTGAGCGGTAAAATGAAAATGAGAGTTTGGTAAGAAGTGAGCTTAAATGTTCAAAAGAAATAAGGTGTGAGATCAGGGTCAAAAGAATATGAAAACTCTGAACCAACTTCTTTCTGAGTTGGGCAACCACTTTTACTGTTGGTTCACATTATTTGGTGACCATCATTGAAAAAGGCAGTGAGCACATGCCAACTTTTGCTATAACCCCATCGGCCACTCATTTCTTTCTTAACAAATAAATGTTTCAATTTTTTTGGGGACGCATCATATCTGCTATTTGGTCTTCACTCTGAAGATTTAGATATTGAAAAGAAGGAAAGTTGCCCCACCTTCGACCTTCAATCATGCACATTGAGTCCGTGTAATACCTGATGTTGTCTCAATAGTTTACACAATTTGAGCCTGAAAAAGCTTAAGTAGCTTCAGTCATTCCTACACTTTCACGTACACACAAGGAATAAGTTTTCTTGTCATAACATTCATAGAAAATTCCTTTGTGGTTTTTCAATGATTGAATGGAAGCCTTGGGGGAGTGAACATCATAAAAGCTCCTTTCCAATGTACATCCATTATACAAAGTGGATTTGTGCTACTTACAGGAATACTAACCGTATCATTTGTTGATTCAGGGTTACAAGTCTTATTATATCTCAATTTGGAAAGATTCGGGTATATACATTTTATGAATTGACGGATACTTAGATCAAAAGGGCGGAGATTGTTACTTTATCATAAAGGGAGATATTAATGTTCAAAGACAGTGATGACTTGAATAAGTTTTGATGATTTTGCTGCTCACAACCCATCAAAAAGGGGGAGATAATCTGGAATTTCAAGTCAGATGAAAGTTTAGGTGAAGTTTGAAAGACTATCCAAAAGATACATCTCATAAAAATGGGGAGATAATCTGGAATTTCAAGTCAGATGAATGTCTTGAAAGTTATTTCAAGAGTTATTCTAGAAAAGAGATGAACTCATCAAAAAGGGAGAGTTTCAAAAGAATTCTGAAGAAAAAGGGGAGATACAAAACTGTGAAAAAATTGTAAAGGTCAAGAAAATGTTCTGGGATGATTTGAGAGAGTTCGTTTTTCAAAGACTGATCAGAGACCAAAGACTGAAGATACAAGCATTGAAAGATTCCTCAAAGCTGCAAAGTTTATGAAGTTTCAAGGATATTCAAAGATTTCAAATCCTTGTTAAAGACTTGATGACTTTACAAAGCAAAGTGATTGACTTTTCAAGATTCATCAAAGCATCAAAGTTTAAAGACTGTCAGAGCTTCAATGTTCAAAGCTATCAGAGTTTAAAGTGTTGAAAAGTCAAAGCTATCAGAGTTTAAAGCATCAAAGTTTAAAGACTGTCAGAGCTTCAATGGTTAGTGTATTATTGTATCCAAGAAGAGTGTAGGAAAACATTGTGAGATATATGATTGTAACACTTGTGATATCAATACATTGACATTTTCTCTCTCTAAACTATCTCTCTAGATTGATATAAATTATATTATCTTGATTGATCTTGCTTGAATCTGGAACTAACAATGTTTATTACTTTTGCCTTCCCCTTAACATATTCTTCATTGTGTAAGCGGGTGGCGAGAAGATTATGTTTAGTTAGTGAGTTCAAATTATTTTACGAAAACCCTCTAATGGGTGGTGAGATTTTCTCGTTTAATGCTGAAGAGGATGTTTAGGGTTTGACATACGTGGTCAACAACATTCTGCCACAAACGTTGACGGTTTTTGTAGTCGGTGGTGGTGATAATATTGGAGATGGATCTGGTGGCAGGATCAATCCTACCCCATACGGAGGCAGCGGTGGAAACCCATATTTCTCCGGAAATCAAGCAGATAATTTATTTCCATCTACTGGTTATCAACAGTTCCAACAAGAGTACCCACAAACGTTCACACAACAGTTCCAACAAGAGTACCCACAAACGTTCACACAACAGTTCCAACAAGAGTACCCACAAACGTTCATATAATAGTTGCCACAACAGCCCAACTTTGAACATGTGATCAACCATGACACCAGCCTCATCCCAGATTTAAACAAGGGGGACATAGAAGCCGAAAGTCCCATTGCGTTTGACATTTTGAATATTCCACAAGACGAAGACGATACAGACGATCGTTCAAGGATGAGGAAATTGGGATAAGGAATAATTTTTGGGGTATGCCGGAGCCATTATCTTGCCCAACCCTCGATTTAAAACCTAGGAACCCCATGTCTTACCAACCTACATCAAATGTGAAAGTCCTACAGACGTTCGAGAAGAAAGAAGCGTTGAAGCTTGCAGTAGGGTTAAAATGCCATTACGAGAAATTCCAAGTGAGGGTAAAACGATCAAATCCGAAAAAGTATGAGGTAGTTTATGTCTTCGAAGGTTGAAAATGGTGTTTAATGGCGGTTATTGTCGATGATAGCGGTCCCCTATTTCAAGTAAGAAAACTACATGACGAAAATACTTGTTCAAGAACCCAAGTCCACCCTAAAAACCATAATGCGACACCGAATGTTTTGTGTCATGTATTGCAAGGGAATTTGAAGGACTGTAGGAGGTTATATCATGGAAACGAAATCATCGAAGACATCAATCAACGCTTCGGTGTAAACATCTACTACAACCAAGCATGGAGAGCAAAGATGCATGCGTTGGAGATGCTTAGAGGGAACCCAGAATCATCGTTTTCCCAACTCCCGGTCTATTGCCACAATCTGAAACTACACAATCCTGGGACTGTGACTGAAATCGCCTTTGATGTTGCAAGACGGTTTGATATGCTGTTCGTGGAACTTGGTGCTTCAGTAAAGATTTTAATTTAATTTTCTATAGTTTACATATTGTTTAATGTTCATACATGTGACTTTAAGAATCTGCAGATCCGGTCGTTTTTGTATGGTCTACGAGTGTTGTTCATAATGGACGGTGCCCATCTGAAAGGAAAATATGTCGGCACCATATTCCTTCAAGACTTCGAGACTTCCATGGATTTGATGCATTCTAGTCTATCGAGCGCGACGGCATACCTTCAAGAAATTGGGTACTGCGGTATAACACAATGACTTCGAACAGTGCGGAGTCCATGAATGCGTTGAGTCGATTAACACGGTACTTGTCGATTACAATATTGGTCGAGTTTTATGGTTCGACGTTGCGGCAATGGTATTTCAAGCGTGGCCACGATGGAGGTATAATTATATACACAACTACGTATTCCAAATTGAACCTTTGTTAAATTAGTATAACATTTTATCGTTTTACCTTCAACGAAAATCCAAAGCGTACTGACATAGTGGGCGGAGGCAAAGATCGAGAAAAGAATCAATAGGAGCTCAAGATGGAGGGTGTATCCCATTTCTAAAGTACACTTCAAAGTTCATGACTGGCATAAGAATGGAAAAGTGGATTTGGAGTCTCAGACGTATACATGCATGCAATGGCAACTATCTGGCATCCCGCCTCCCATGAACATACGAAATGCCGGAAGACCACGCCACTGCGACCATATCCCATCACGAGACGAGCAATCGATCGTGAAAACCTGCAGTCATTGTGGTCAGAAGGGACATTTTCGTTACAATTGTACAAGTCTGATGCCAGCTCCTTCACATACATCTGGAGCATCTAGTAGTCGTAGGAAACCCAAGTCTCGTACCACCCAGTATAATCCATCACTACCGTATGATACACAAGACTATGTTCAACCAACTTATGATCTAGGGTCTTAAATAAAGTATTTGTTTTCATAAATGTAATTTCTCGATTTGTTATATTTTACGTTTCTCAACGTACGGTAGAACATGAACAATACTAACATTGACATACAGGCGAAAACGAAACCAAGAACGTTAATTTGGATTTAGATATATTCTGATGCCAAACAAACATTACAGTCCGAAAATAACATAAAATAAAGCTGGTAATAATGAGTTCACCAAACAACTAGAGTCCCTCTTGATACAGTTCTTTACATTAGGCTATCCAGTTATGTTTTTCATTGATCATTTCCTGCATGATAGGATACTGATCGGCCAACTCTTTCACACGTTTTTTATCAGCTCGAATCTCTCTTTGCATCAACTTGACGTGATTCTTTTTTTCCTCTATTCCGCCTCGATGGTACCCTGCTCAGCCTAGTCATTCCGCCATTCACCATTTATCTCTTCTATCTCGGCTTGAGCCTTATCTATGGATTTTTTTCATACTAGAAGGCATGATCAGAGATGAAGGAGGGTTTGATGCCATTGGCAACTATTCGGGCACTTTTAGTGGTCCATTTTCAGCTTCTCTTTTAACGTAACTCTCGTTGAACATCTCCCACTCCTCGTATGTGATTAGAAGTTCGGTTCTAGACACGAGAACCCTCAACCACTCTCGTCCGTTGTTGGTGGTTATATCGAGAACGAGATGTTCCAACCATTGTTTAAAGGTTGATGAAATTTGTTGTGTGAAAATGAGATGGATAGACCGACTATAAATAGCCTGAAAAAAGGTGGCGACTGACGGTGGTCAATGGTGGTCAATGATGGCGACCGACGGCGGTTAACGGTGGACAACTGTGGCGGTCGACGGTGGTCAACGGTGGTTAGCGGTGGAAGTGGGTGGAGGAAGGAGGGTGAGGATGAATAAGTGGTGATAGTGGTGATGTTGGCATGGTCCCCCCCCCTTTATATATGTACTCAAAAAATACCAACAACCGGGTATTTGCTAAAAAATCGAGTATTTAATACAAGAAAATTACATTTTATTGTCAAAAATTCGGGTCAAAGATATCTGTTTTTTTAGTGTGTTGTCAAATCATGATATATTGGGAAGAAGAAATATTTTTTTGAAATGGGTGATATTTATGTCAATCATGTTGTAGAAATACAAAAAAAACAGGTATTTGAACAAAATCGGAACTTCGGTAAAAATATCGAGTACAAAAATGGACCAATTTTTTTTAGAAAAACCCCTTTTTCTTAGGGCTGACGCCAGCCTTAATAATGCATGTGGGACCCACATTTTGTCATTATTAGTTGAAAATTGAAAAGTAGGGGAATAATCTGTCTCATCGGCGAAATAGGGGGCAACTTTATGTCCCATCGGCGAAGGGGGGCGGGGTTTTGCCAGCGACGGTGTCGACTTGATGGGTGTTAGGTCTTGTCGGTGGGTTGAGGGTTGTGTCGGTAAGGGATACACGTGTAGCCTCCTCATTGGACCAAGTGGGTGTGGGGCCCACATTTCATTTTCGCCGACAGATGGCGAAATGGGCCGGCGAAATGGGGTGTCAATTTCTCAATTTCTAAAAAAATGTGTCATTCTCTCAATTAGTTTGACCAAATGTGCCAAACGAGCCATTTTCCCAAATATTATTGTTTATTTTATTTAAGAACAAGGGTTAGATTGGACCCCACATTCATGAAAAGGTACCACCACCCTTCTTTCGCCACCGCCACCCACGGCTAGAAACCCTTCTTTGGCCTCCGCCACCACCCACCCACACCTTTGTTGTCAGTCGATACCGTCCCCAAACCACCATTGTGCCACCGCCATCACGAGTGGCGGAGTGGCGGAGCCAGGAATCATACCGTCAGGAATCGGTATGAGAGGGAACACAAATAAAATAAAGATAATATTTTTTTAAACATAGCAAAAACATTGATATTATATTGATAAAAAACCAATCTTTACATATTTGATAGTAATTTGTTTTTCATATGGCTTATTTTTACAAATTACAACTATCAAAGTTATTTTTTCTTATACATATTTTTTGCATCAAATTGTCTCCAATGGATGCACTATTATTTGCATTATTTAATGTTATGAATTTGGTGTAACAGTATTCACCAACGCTATTTTTTTAAATAAGGTTTTGATATTTAGAAAATGATCCTTCAATTTTTTTAATTTTTGTTTTTATTTCATTGTTTAACAACACTAATTTGTTTCAAATAATACATATGTTAAAGAAAGTTATGATAAAAATATAAAACATATATTATAATCTCTAAAATTAATAAATATAAAGGATGGTATTGAAAACATATGTAATCAAGATAAATAAAATAATTTAGTGCAATGCAGCACGATACATCTTGATTTTAATGTTTTGTTTTATTTTGTATTTATCGAGTTTATAATACAACTTTGTCCATTTAGGTTTAATAGTGATGTGATTTATTTTAGGTTTAATAATGTAATTATTTTTATAAAATAAATAATTAAGTATTGCGTTAGAATTCAATAATTATCTTAATTATATTTTACAATCTTTATATTTAAAATGAGATGTTTATCTTGTATTTGTTTATGTTTATTAGTTTCTTATGATATCAAACATGTAGCTTTAAAAAATTATACTTATACAAATACAACATTTAATTGTAATCTTGAAATTTGAGTAATATGTATTAATGAATAGTACTTGATGCATAAAAAAATTATTTTTAAAATTTTTTCTCAAATAATTTGTAATATACTATAGATAAACTAGTATATATATTGAAGATAACTTATTAATTTTTGTATCAAAGTAGTGTAAAATTTAGTATACTATATTAGGAATACCTTTATCTCGTTAGAATAATTATGACATTTTTTTTCTTTTCTTATGATGGAAATTTTAAATGAAGTAATATTTTAATATATTTTAATTTAAAATTGTAATAATTAATTGTTTTTAGAGAGTTATTTTGAAAAGTCATGATTGTAGATTTTTCTCATCATGATTTTATTTCCAGTGCCCACCACTGCCTCAAAATTGTTCTATCCTACAACAATCACATATTCTCCTTTCTTCTTTCTAAATCATCTCTCCATACCATAATATCGAAGAAAATTGACAATTCCACAGGGTGCGGTGCTCCAACGTGCCTCCGTTAATTTTTTTTAGACCAGTAGGGATTAGTAAATAACTCAAGATCCTATAGTAAAAAGTGAAGGAGTGGGTCTCAAAGCCGTAATTTCAAAATAAAAGAGAAAAACACTCATCAAACCACAAATTAACCACAAGGACAAAAACAATTTATAGTTTAGTCAACAAAATGAAAAGAGAAAAACACTCAACAAACCGCATATCCTATATATGTTGGAAATGATGAGATTTTATGCATGCATGCCGAAATATGACAATAACGTTTACCAAGCAGATGCATACCAAATATCGGTCCAAACACCATCATTATCACTCCAAACTCCAGCAGGGTGATGCATGGAGACTTGGTGGAAATAAAGTAAAATCTCAAATACAAATTGAAGTAGAGTTTTGTGTCAAATGACAAACGTACGTTAATCCTCTCATGGGTTTCTCAAAACAAATACTATTTATTAGAGGAAAAAAGTAATACTTACCGTTTCCCCTCAAGATAGCTTCCTGTCACCACCTCCTTTATGCATCCTTTCTTGCTCAACCCTTCTTTTTTCCCTCTAGACGACCTTTCATTGTCACTACTTCTTTCTTCAGATCCTCCATTTCCTTCTGAAGACTTTTCATTTCATCATCAAACTTACAAGTGAGATCTTTTATGACCTTATCAAATTCTATGGCATTGCTCATAGCGATCCACCGGCTTCTTCAAGTCAGCCCTCATATCTTCATTTTCATCCTCCAATCTTCTTATATTGATAACGTACGTACTCACAACCATATGCTCCAATTCGAGTTCTTGCTCCTTCCATATATAACTTCTTCTGAGTAGCGTTAGTCGGACACTGATTTCATCGTAGACTTTGAAGAAATCAGTCGGCGGAGTACTACGATCTTGACTGCTGGTGGCCATCGTTGAAGGAGGAATTTGATATTGCAAAGGGAAAGAGAGATATGAATATTAAAATAACCAACCATTTTCAAATATATATATATATATATATATATATTAAACTAGCACCCAAAGGTGCTGACGTGTCTTCTTCTGAAAAGCAAAAACTTAGTTTTCTTTTTTCTCCACCATTCTTGCTTTACCCTTTATTTTTTCTGATTTTTCCTAATTTCTCCTAATTTCCCATGGACATTGATTAAGGCTTCATTTTTACATTTAATACGCCACCTTCATCTTCCCCAACAACAACTTTTCTACATCATCACTCACTTCGCTTAGGGTTTTGTTTGCATCTTGCCTCACCATCTTCCCAATCTTCTTCCTTCACTTCACCATCTCAATCTTCCATCTTCACTCCATTCGGTACTCAAATCCAGACAACTTATGGTTGTAATCGATTCTCAAGTAATCAATTTACCCATTTTAGTTTCGTTTTTTTATCTGTTTGTCAGTTTGTGTCTTCTGTTGAAGGTTTGATGTGAAGATCTATGAATTGAGACTATTTACTTAATCAAGTTATCGATTTTGGAAGCACTATGAAATTCTCGATACCGTTTACTTTATCAAGTTACCAATTTCAGTTTCTTCAAGGTTTGACATCAAGATCTACGACACTTTTTATTCTCTCAACTTATCCACTTTGGCGGTGTTACTTTCTCAAGTTACAGATTTCAGTTTCATCAAACTATTTTTATATCTATGAAGCAAGTGACGATGATTCAGGGCGGTGTTAAATGTTGCAATGGTTGGTTTCCAAATGTTTGGAAGCGACAATTGAGGTATAGAAAAGTAGTTGTATTTTTTATAGAGAAAACAATTTGTTACTTTTCTTGATTGATAATAATCATATCGATTTGAGTCATGTGAACATGGTAAGGTGCGAATAGATTGGTATAACAGGTTTTGCCAAAGAATGAAATTAGATTCTCCTTTTAAGTTACTTATCTATCCATTCTCCAAAAAAGAAGAAATTGTAAGTTCATTCTTTGCACTTTATTAACAAATCTAAATAGTTTGTCCCAGGTAAGTTTCAACAGTTAAAGTAAGAGGATTTATTTTACTTGATGAATGTCATCTGTCTAATTCGAATACTCTTAATCAATACTATATATTTGTAGCTAAACGAGTGAACGAGATGAAAGCATAAGCCATAAAAGTATCTAAGGGACGTTTACTAAATACTTACCCGGGTAAGTACTTACCGTTATCATTTTACTTTACGGTCCTTACCTATTGAGCATGAAAACTACCTAAAATCTTACTCGGTAAGAGCCATAACAAGGAACTAGAGTTTTACCCGGTAAGTGAGAGAAATGAATCTTACCCGGGAAGCGCTTACCGGGTTTAAGACGCTTACAAACAATCATTTTTGATGGTATAGTATGTTATACGATAAGGTAAATTAGGATAATGTCCTTGCTGGTAAACGCTTCCCCTAAGTATCAAGGTTTACTTAATGGAAGAATTTGTCCAAGGTCTATCCTAGTCCATTTTGAGAGATATGTTAAGGTACCAACAAAATCTTCACATATATACTACTTGGTATTGTTGATTCTTACACATTTGTTTATGTTGATGCAATATCGGCTACTATATTTGATATCAATTGCTATCTTACTCGATTGGTTAATGATGCATGAATTGGTGTTGTTATATGGTACATTATCACTTTGGGCACTTCGAACCGGGTTAAGATGCACCTTTCACATATTTAGGAAAACTAGTGTGGTTTTTTATATGCATGAGTTTCGTGGTTTCGCTGTTGTTCCATTCGATTTCTGAAACTTGATTGAACTTAAGTGTTAAGACACAGTCTCATTGGATTTAAGATCATCCAAACTGAAGATCGCAATCTGAAGCTAAAGCAGAAAAGTCGTCTCATTAATATTAGTCTAAGTCGTTTGTAATAAAATAGTCAAAGTTTGTTTGTTTGTTATTCTTATTAGTTAATATCTAAGTTAGTTAGATATTATTAATTAGAAATAATATCTAGATATTAAATCTAGATATTATGTTAGTTGTTAAGTTGTGTGTTGTAGAAGCTAAGAAGGTAATCGAAAATATCAGATCAACACAAAACACACACTTAAAGGTGAAAACAGAGAGAACACATCCAAGCTTAAATTTGATCAACCTTGTAACCGTTGTTATATATCAATACAGGTTGGTAATCATATTGTGTCGTTAATCTATAAACTTGATAGTATTGATGGACCGACAATTGGCATCAGAGCCTGATTAAGATCAAAACAAGTTTTCAGAAAAACGACTCTGTGTTCTTAAACAAAATCGACTTTGTGATTTTGAGTGTTTTAGGTGTTAGAATCGATCAGGTTGTGTTCGTACAACATGCTAGATCGAGTTTTTGCTATTTGATTTCACTTTTAAGCTTAAATCGAGTTCCAATTTGTGGATTTTGAGTGAAAACAGTCGAAGTGGGTAAGTTCACTGTGTCATCAATTTATTTTTGAAAAAGTGTGTTTTAGAGAGATCGAGTGCTAACATTCTATTCTAAAAGTGTTTCTAGACACATTGGTAGGGTTTGGTATTGCTAAATCGTTTCAGGAACAAATTTCAGAAGATTTTTAGAAGTTCAGGACGAACACCCGCAAAGCAGAGGAAGAATAGCATGCAAAGTCCCACTTTGCACGTCCCAAAGCAAACGCAAAGTCCCACTTTGGGCGTCCCAAAGCAATCGCAAAGTCCCACTTTGCGCGTCCCAAAGCAATCGCAAAGTCCCACTTTGCGCGTCCCAAAGCAAACGCAAAGTCCCACTTTGCGCGTCCCAAAGCAATCGCAAAGCTCACTTTGCGCGTCCCAAAGAAACGCAAAGCTTAACTTCTCGGTTCCCAAGTGACCCGCAATGCTCAACTTCTCGGTTCCCAAGTGACCCGCAAAGCACACTTCTTGGTTCCCAAGTGACCCGCAAAGCATACTTCTCGGGTCCCATTAGAAACGCAAACCTCACTTAGAATATTTAGCGGGACCCCCTTGCTAAGTCTGCCTAGGGGGACAAAATTTCTTGAGTGATCAAATTTTATCTAGACTAACGGTCAAATCCAAGTTCTTATTTTGATATAATACAGGATGACTTCAAAAGACGCTCTTTCCATTGGCACGGATGTCAAGCCCCCAGTTCTGTTCAAAGGGGATTACGAACAATGGAAAGACAGATTTTCTTGACTTTGTGGATCGACACTCAAACGGAGATAACATTCTTTTATCTATAAAAGAAGGTCCCATGGCACCACTTTCTGTCCAAGTACCTGATAATGATGATGATGATGACGATGATGCTGAAGATGATTCTTCTGACAGTGGAGATGGGAACGTGGAAAGAGAACAGAAGATGAAAACTGTTACACTAGCATATGCCCAATTTTCTGAAGAACAAAAGAACCGTTTCAAAGCTGATAAGCAAGCAAGATCTTTAATTCTTCAAAGTATCCTGAATGATATCTACATCAAAATAGACAGTTATAAAGCTACTGCTAAGAAGATGTGGGATCAACTTCAAAAGATGATGATGGGATCTAAGGTTGGGAACCAGATGAAAGTCGCAAACTGTATAAATAGTTACGAAGAATTCAAAGCCTTTGAAAATGAAAGCCTAGCTGACACTTATAAACGATATGTTCTGCTTCTGAACGAGCTGTCAAAGAATAAAGTTAAAAAGAAACAGATTGAGAACAACGTCAAGTTTCTCAGTGTCCTTCAACCAGAATGGAAGAAGCATACACGAAGAATGAAACAGATGAAAGATCTGTCTGATATTCCACTCCACGAGGTGTATGAGACACTAAGGCAGAACGAAGAGGAAGTAGAAGAGAAAAGGAATGAAAAGAAGAAAAAGGAAGTTGAGAAACTTCCTGATTCAGTTGCACTTGTTGTCAAAGATAAGAAGAAGAAGAAGAAAGTAATTACAAGTTCTGAATCAGAAACTGAATCTGATGGAGATGATGGAGAAAGTCTCAAGCAAGCACTGCAATTACTGACCCGTGCATTCCAGAAGAAATTCTACAAGAAACCGGGATCAAACTCACAGAGATATTCTTCATCAAGCTCCAAGAACCGTGAGCATAGAGAAAGAGTAGAAGGAAGTAGATCTCAAGAGATAAATCCAAGAGAAAGAAAGCAATATGGGAATGACTACACCAGTACAAACAAGAAAACCGATGTCCCAATCATATGCTACAACTGTGGAAGGACTGGACATTTTGCCTCAAACTGTCGAAAGCCAAAGGTTCGCAATTCGGCGTATTACCAGAACAAACTAATGTTAGCCAAGCAACAAGAAGCCGACAAAGCATTAATGGTTGAAGACGAATTCTGGTTAGATCATTCTGAAGAAGATGACGAAGAAGAGAATGAAGAAGCTGCTAATATGTGCTTGATGGCCAATCATGCAAAGTATGATGATTCAGATACTGAAGCAACTGAAGAGGTAATGAACTTAACCGAAAATAAATTTATGATTAAATTGGATGCGATGATGGTCGAACTTCAAGACCTTCAGTCGAAACTGAAAAAGGAAAAATGCAGAGTTGCTAAGCGGAATCAAAAGATATTTGAGCTAAATACGTCAGTTATTGGGAACAAAAATCTCATGGATTCCCTACGCAAACCTGCTTCTGATTTTAATCTTAAAAACGTTTGTTTAGAAAAGAAGATTTCTGATTTTGTTTCTCAAAATATTAAGTCTGATTTAGAAAAGAAACAAACTGCCGTAATTGTTATTAAGCTGCAGTCTGAGAACAAGAATCTAAATAAGAAAATAAATGGTCTGGAAACCAAACTCTACTCAATAGGCCAAACAGATCAAACTATTTTCATGAATACACCAAATGAAGAGGCTGATTTTAAAGCAAAATGGGGATTAGATTGTAATAATCCTCATTACCTGAAACATGTTATCAGAAAACAGCCTGGTTTATATAATGCAGATTATATGTATGCTGCTCGTAAACTTCCTCATTTGAAACCCAAATTTGTTACCAAAGCATCAGAAGAAGTCGAGGCAAAAGAAGATACAAATAGAAAGAATTTTAAGAAAATGCAACTACCATTCTGGTATGCAAGACTGAATGATAGTTATCTTTCGGAAAATCCAAAATTTCTTTCAAAAGAATTTTTTGCTACATATTCTTCTACAGAGATGGAGGAAAAACATGTTAGAGCTAAAACTTATCTACCTCCACTCGTATTAGAAAGCAAAATAATTGAGTTAGAAAATATCCTGTCTGACGAAAGAATTTTGGTGAATATAAAACAAAATGTGTTTTCTACTGTTTTGAAGAACACTGTTTCTCATTCTAAATCTAAAAAGTGTTCTACTTTTTCAAAAGCACCTCACACTTCTACTGATTTCTTTGATCACTTATTTGAGCCTGCAAATGATTTTTTAAATACTGAAAAAGGGTGTATAGATGGAGTAGAGATGGTTGATTTCAATGCTTCACTTCCAGATCATTCTATTTTTCTTGAAAAAGGAAAGGCTTTACCAAGTGTTTCTAAACATCAGCATTCAAAGAAACAGAACACCTCTGGTAAACGCAAGAAAAGCCAATCTCAGAAATATGATTTTCCTGATAAATCTAAGTCTTCAAATCAGATTCATACTACTAACCTTCCTGTTCACAGAAAGTTAGATGGTTCAGGTTTACCTCAGAGGAAAGGGAGCTACAAGGAAGAAAATCTTTTCTGGAAGAAGAAACCAATTAAAGATGAAAGCTCATGTGTACATACACATAATGAAACGAAGAACAATGTGCTGAAAAGTAAACCTGCTCATGTTTACACGAGAGATCAAATGATCAGGTTAACAGGTAAGGAAAATTCTTGTTCTTACTGTTGTACACATGATCCTGTTCACAAGACGAAAGATCATTGTTGGTATGGTTCTTATTCCATAACCCCCATACGAACTACAACTAACACATATGGACCCAAATACCAGTGGGTACCAAAGAAAACTAATTATGTGTTGCAGGCACCTACTGTCAAGGGGGAGTAGGAGAACTAAGGCTTCTGAATACTTCTGTTCAGAACCCGGACTTCAATGTCAGAACAAAGGTTCTTGAATAACACAGTTCAAGACCCGCACTTCAAAGAAGAATGGTTCTTGAGTAAATCTGACATTACAGTTCAAGACCCGCACTTCTGATTATGTACAGATCAGGACTCGTTCTTCAAAGAACAAAAGACCTTACTCCAATGCTGATATGAGAGATTGTACTCCGATACTCCAACGAGGAAATCAAACTTCAAGGGGGAGTACATATTTATTTCTGAAATTTTAAATGCATATTTTTTCAATGATAATTTTTTTTTAAAATGCATAATTTCAGGGGGAGTAAGAGAAGTTCTTTGTTTTACTGCTTTTTGTCTTTTCAATTCTAAGTGAATAAAGTTTCTTTGACTTGACTTACGACTTTTGCAGAATTTTTGAGAAGAGCTTACACGATCATATGTTTATGACTTTAAGCTAAGCTTCATGAGATGTAAGATCGCACTTAATGGTATATTCCTTTATCTTAGTCTCATATGTGATTGAAAGAAGGACAACTTTCAATCATTGAAAACATATTCTTAAACGTTCAAACCACTTCCTGATTTTTTCACAAGATTTTATATTTCGGGAGTGTACTTTAAATGTTCTACATGATCTTACATGATTAAATCATTTTGAGCAACATATTCTTTATAGGATATACGGGATCAGTGTGCTAGGACTTAACACAACTTCTATGGAATCACGTTAACCAGTGATTTCTACCCATGAAGTTAATCCATAGTGATTGGGTGTGAGGAGTCAAAAGAAATGAGTGTAGAATTGGATAATGAGCTATCATGAAAAAGAGAGTTCGATTAGCAGTGAGCTAAATGTTTAAAAGAAAGAGTGTGTGAGAACAGAGTTAAAAGAATATCACAACTCTGCACCAACTTTTTCTGAGCCGGGCAGCCACATTTCTAGTGTTTCACAACTCTTTTGTGATCATTATTGAAACAGGCAACTAGCCCATGCCAACTCTTGAAATTACCCCACCAGCTACTCATTTACTTCTTAACAAGAAAATGTTTCATTTTCAAAGGGGAAGCAGCACATATGCTATCTGATTTTCATTTGGAAAATCTAGATATTGAAAAGAAGGAAGTCTGCCCCACCTTCGCACTTCACTTATGCACATTTAGTCTGTGTTTAACTTACTGTTGTCTCAGTGATTTACACAATTTCGAGCCTATAAGCAATCATCAAGTGCTTAATTCTTTCTATCACAAGCACGGACACACAAGGAATTTGTTTCTTTGTCATAACATTTATAGAAATAACCTTTGTGGTGTTTCGATGATTAAATGGAAGCCCTGGGGGAGTCAACATCAAACAGCTCCTTTCCATTGTGTATTCGTTACACACAGTGACTTAGTGTTACTGACAGGCGTTTCTAACTGATTTGTTTATTGCTACAGGTGTTACATGACTATTTTGTCTAGATTTGCAAAGATTTGGATAAATATCTATTGCATTGATGAATCAGAGGCTTCTAATGATCAACATTTCTTATCATCAAGTTTTGATGAAATCGTTAAACTTCTCACCAAAAAGGGGGAGAATGACTACACAAGAAATGGAGAACAACACATGTTTCAAGAATCACGTCCAAGATTGAATTCTTCAAAGAGCAAGTATTCTGAAGATATGCTGATTCAAGAGAAATTATCTTTGAAGATACTTTGATGAAGAATTTCGCGCTGAAACTGAAGATAATTTCTTCCCAACATCCAAGAAAGAAACACTACATCTTTTGGGGAGTTTACTATATCTTGAAGACTAAGAGAGAGATTGCATCTTCTTCTGTGCTGAAAAAGAAGAATAAATTGAATATATCATTTTATTAATGATCTTGATCCAAAGGGGGAGATTGTTAAGACACAGTCTCATTGGATTCAAGATCATCCAAACTGAAGATCGCAATCTGAAGCTAAAGCAGAAAAGTCGTCTCATTAATATTAGTCTAAGTCGTTTGTAATAAAATAGTCAAAGTTTGTTTGTTTGTTATTCTTATTAGTTAATATCTAAGTTAGTTAGATATTATTAATTAGAAATAATATCTAGATATTAAATCTAGATATTATGTTAGTTGTTAAGTTGTGTGTTGTAGAAGCTAAGAAGCTAATCGAAAATATCAGATCAACACAAAACACACACTTAAAGGTGAAAAATAGAGAGAACACATCCAAGCTTAAATCTGATCAACCTTGTAACCGTTGTTATATATCAATACAGGTTGGTAATCATATTGTGTCGTTAATCTATAAACTTGATAGTATTGATGGACCGACATTAAGCAATCCATTCCGGTTGATCGCCGGTTCCCAAGCTGTTGTTCAGATTTCGTGAAGCTACTCGGGTTTTAGTTCGGTTCAGCCGGTTTGCTACAGGCTTTCCTGTTTTGTAGTAGGATGCAGTGGGTTGCGGTTGGAGTCGTTGGTGTGATGTTTGTTCCTTGCAAACTCTTCTTGGTCTGTTCTATTTTGTTGGTTTCTTTGACAGCGTAGGTTGTCCTTATGTTAGCTAATTGCTTGGTCCCTGTTTTGGTTGCCTTGGGCTGTATGTACAGGTGGGTTTTTTTGATGGAATAAATTTTTTATAGTTGTTTAAAAAAATAATAATTACGCACCTCTCATATATTTAACTGATTGCATAATAAATGTAATTGGGATAAAGTATCGCCCAGAAGAGGTGATATTAACTTTATGGAGAGGCATGGTGGAGGGACTTTATTTTATTTTCTGCTTATTTTCCAAGGTTTGATGCTTAACAAAGAAATTGGTCATCAGGACTTTTTTATCGGGTGTAATATTTTCTATATACATTGTCTTTATTATTATTATTATTATTGTTATTATTATTATTATTATTATTAGGGTTTAATTTGTAGTTAGAGCAATATTCAAATCATTAAATTGGTGTTACTGGTATTTTTTTAATTGTGTTTTCCTCTCCATGTTGCATTTGCTTCTAAGATACACCTTCCATATATTGAACTGCGAATGCAACAAATATACAATTACAGTGTCGTTTAAAGTTTTACACAATGTTTTTCGCATCTTAATAATGAAGTTTGTTGTGCTCCATGATTATGTATGTTATATACTATAAAACAAAAAGGTTACACTAATGGAGTTCTCCGTCGGTGATGTCGGACAAATTACCGATGGATTTCCCCATCGGTGATTGCAAATCCGTGGGTAATCGATACACAAGTAATCACAATCACCGGCCACATTTTCGGTGATGGATTTGTAGTGGTGGGAGTCCGTAAATACAAAGAACAATGAAAAATTATTTCTTTTCTTTAAGCGTTTTCTTTATGATAATTTACATTTAAAACACCTACCATACACTCACTCATTGTATTACATTGCATTTATTTAGCAATCAATTAATGAATTATGTTTCATTTTAACTTAGTATCATCCTTTTTAACAAAAAGTATTCACTACTGCGCAACGCACGGTCCACACACTAGTATGATATAATGGCAGTGGCGTCTGTTTGTTTGCTGTCAAATTCCATCCCACTACATTTGTACATTTTGTCTTCTCCAAAGCCATCAATATCACATTTTTCCATGTTAATATTAAAAGACATCATATTTCCTCTTTTTTTTTTTTTTAAATACACTTGTCAAAAAGGTGAGGGGTGTCCTATTAGAATTCGGAAATACTTTTTTAATGATTATTTAGAAACATTGAAATTTGGAAAATGTGGTAAATCAATAATATAAATTAAAGGGAAAATGACTCATTTGGCTCGTTTGGCGAACCTAATTGAGAAAATGGCTCATTTTTAAAAAAATTTGAGGAATTGGCACCCCATTTCGCCGACCACTTTCGCCCGCCATCGGCAAAAATCAGCCGTGGCCCCACACAGTGTTGGTACAATCACTGCTCGACAGGTGTCTCTTTGACCGACACAACCCTGCATCTACCCCCTTTTACCAACACAAACCTGCACCCCACACCAATACCGTCGCCGGCGAAAATACCCCCCCCCCCTTCACAGATGGGACATAAAGTCTACCCCCCTATTCCGCTGATGAGACATATTATTCCATCAAGATTCCTCCTCTTCCCCAAAAATCTTACCATTTCCAAATATATTTTAAAATGACAACTCAATGAAAAAACCATATATATTTTGACCATTTTTATACACGATTTTTTTTACCGAAATTATAATTTTTTTGTATTAAATACTCGATTTTATTACTAAATACCCGTTTTTTTTGTTTTTCTACAACATGAGTGACATGTATATCAACCCTTCCCACCCAAAAAATCTTCCACCCTTCCCAAAATAGCATGATTTGACAACACACTGAGAAAAATAAACATAAATAATTGACCTGAATTTTTGTAAAGAAAATGTATTTTTCTTGTATTATAAACCATATTTTTTACCAAATACCCGGTTTTTGGGTATTCCTACAACATGAATGACATAAATACCACTATTCCCAAAAAATCTTCCCCCTTCCCAATATATCATGATTTGAAAACACACTCAAGGAAAAAATAAACAGATATATTTGACCCGAATTTTTATAAAGAAAATGTCATTTTCTTTATTAAATACCCGATTTTTTACCAAATACCCGGTTCCCACGTACCAAAAAATTTCTCCCCTTCCTAAGAGATAACGATTTGACAAGACAATGACAATAATCAGATATATTTTTACGATCTTTATACCAGACTTTTTTACCCAATACCTGTTTTTTATTATATTTCAAGTATATATAAAATTGTGGGGGGACCATCTCCACATCAGCACGAGCACACAGAAAATCTGTTTTTCTGTCAGAACATTCATAGAAAATACCTTATGTTTTTCAATGATTGAATGGAAGTCCTGGGGAGTGAACGTCATCTCAAGCTCCTTCCATTGTACATTCGCTGTACACAGTAACTTTGTGTTACTGACATGCATTCCTAACTGTTTCATCTGTTGATTCAGGGTTACCACGTTTATTATATCTGGATTTGAAAAGATTTGGGTATACATTCATGAATTGACGGATACTCAGATCAAAGGGCGGTGATTGTCAAAACATTTTATAAAGGAAGAGATTGTTAGTTTCACAAAGGGGAAAATTATTATTCAAAGACAGTGATGAAATTGAAGAAGTTTTGATGATCATGATGTTCACAATCATCAAAAAGGGGGAGATATTTTTTAAAGATTTCAATTTCAAAGCTTAAAAGGAAGAGATCTTCTGAAGATTGTGAAAAATGAGAGATAATTTCTGGAATTTTAAATTCAAGACGGATGAAAGTCAATGACTTCTGAAGATTATGTTGGGAAGACAAATCAAGAAAGTTTATTTTCTGAAGACGATTCAAAGATCAGAAAGATGAAGATACAAGTTCAAAGATTCCTCAAAGATGTTTTAAAGTTCAAGGATTCCTCAAAGATGTTTTAAAATTCAAAGATGCAAAGTTCAAAGGAATTTCAAAACTTTCAAATGTTTGTTCAAGACCTGATGAAAGTTTAAGGACTTTGTGAAAGACTTTTCAAGTTTCTTCAAAGCATCATAGATTGAAGATTGCCAAAGCTTCATCGTGTAAAGTTGTCAAAGTAAAAGTTTGAAGAATCAAGTACTAAAGACGATTGTCAAATTTTTATTAAATCTTGAATACAAAGGGGGATATTGTTAGTGTATTTAATTGTATCCAAGATTTAATATGAAAAGTCAAAGACTGTATGGTCAAAGTCTGTAATGTCAAAGTCAATCTTAGTGGTTTGAGAGAAGTCTTGTTTTAAGAGTTTAGTCTCATGAGAGTTTATCTTTCATGTTTAAATAGCATACGGTTGTGAGAGTTCGTGTGTAACTAAGCATTGTAACTTTTATATCATTGTTAATGCGACTTGAGTGTTTCTCTCTCCACTCTCTCTCTCTAGATCTAAACTGTTAAATCTTGATTAGATTGTGCTTGATTGAATAGGGAAATTACTTTTTCACGCCAGAGTCATAGAGGGTCAATTGCCACGAATGCAGGTCTAACACCCCTAAAACCCAATGTTTCGTCTTCAAATTGAATGGGATGAATACCTGGAAAAAAAAATTAAAAGCTAACAAATGCATCATTTGTAAACATTAAAAGTGTCAATTAATTCCAAATAATTATCCCGACCTGGTCGATGGTGTGCCATGCTGGATAATCTTTTTTTGAGCCATTGCCCCAATGGACTTGGTGTTTTGGGCCAAAATTTTCCAAATTGTCTACAAAACCGGGGGGCATAACTGTCCACCTACCAGACGCTTTTGTGACTTGCCTCCCTTCCGGCATGTACTTACCCCACATCTGAATATGCTGTTAATCAAACACAACAAATAAGTTCTTTAACTTTCCGTCACACGTCCATACGTTTAAAACTAAATATATTTTGCACTTGACTAACCGTGTTTTCAAAGTACCTAGAATGCATTTTACTCAAGAGTCGTCCCCAAAACTCTCCATCCGCTTGCCATTTTCATCATATCCATAACCAGCAAAACTCAGGCAATTTCCCAACATTGTACAACACCTCAACATCCGCCTCCTCAACAGGTGCGGGCGTCGGTAGGGGAGTCGGTGTGGGAGGCGGTAGATCCACCTTCTTGGTGTGTAGGACGATAACGAGGGGTTTAAAGTACTAGGATTTTTTGGTCTCTCTCTTCTCTCAAGGAAGCTCAACTTCAGCAGGCATTGATTGGTCCCTTTCCGAGCGCGATGGCGTGACGTCCACTTCCTCGTCCTGGATTGACATTAGCAAAACATTATAAAAAATATACGTGCAAATTTATAAGTCCAAACTAAAAACAGTCTGACCTTCTCATCATTGCATGGTGAATGTGCCTGCACAACGAATTTCCCTTCTTCAAAAGGCTTACATCATCACAGAGATTTGCAACTCTGTTATCAATCCCCGTGTACTTCTCATTCAGTTTCTGAAGCTCAAGAGTAAATTCCTTCGGAGTAGAATACTGAGAATGCCACGCATAAGAATGTCGCGCCGTCTGTGACTGTTGACCTACTTGTGGGGTGGGGGATAATTCTTGCCAAAAATCACGGGCATTAACATTAGCAAATTCGGCAAATGGATCGGCCATTCCGTATATGTTTGCGTTGGGGATGTGGGGCTTGTAATCGCTAGTGGCGGCACCCTCGTCTTGGTGTGGCTCGTAATAACCGAACGGGGCACCATCATCTCGGGGTGGCTCATTCAGATCCAATGGGTCTTCAACGTCTGGTTGTGCCTCATAATCACCAACTACAGCAGGGGCCAAATGCACGTGGCTTATAATCCACCACTCACACCTTCACTCCGCCGGAGTTGGTGAGAACAATAACTTGGGCAAGGAAGCATAAAAAAAACTGTTAGGTACATATATTTTAAATAATAATTTTGTTTAAAACAAAACAATGGTTAATTACAACATAACACATGCCGGTTCGAAAGTACGAAATTTCAGACACTCGTCGGGAGAGACATTTTTCATTCTACACCACCCACACGCCCTTGGAATGGTGGGACTATACAAGGCATAACTTAAATGTTGTGGAAACGTCTCGAAGATCCATATCTGTGACATCAACAATAACATCATTAAAATATGCATATTACAAGGTAAATAATAAGAATCCCGACAGTGTGTACATTTCCAGCGCCGGGTTCTTTCTTTTCAATCTATTTACAAGGGCATTAAACAGTTGCTGAAATGTTTTAGGGCATATGCGCGAACCCGACGGGTAACGATTCCATGCATGGAAATCGTCAAGCCGAACTAAACACCAATCATGGATAGTGAAGTTGTTCTGTCTTCCCAGAAATACTCTATCAAGTACTAACTGAAGATAGACACGGATAGCGTCATCATCCGATAAGACGTTGAACAAATTTTTGTCATCAAATAAGTTTAAAAAATCGGTAACCTTAATCTCTCTGTACGTAGGTACATGAGAAAACAATCTACCTCTAATAGCCACATGTGTATTACTTGGTGGCCGTAACTCAGGCCCAAATCGAAGGCCGATAATTAAATAAAAATCTAATCTACAAAAACGCAACAAAAAACCTCCTACACAAAACAAAATTTCTTGCCTTTTTTTCCGAATGACCTGACATCGGAGAATTGTATGGATCAACATAGGATCTCCATGACAATGTTGTCCAACCAATTTCCGAAACACGTCTCTCTAAAGAAAATGAGACGACGGGGATTTGACTGTAATTTCTGCTTAATTTTCTTAAGCAAGTTCATTTGTCCCCTCAACGTCACATAAGAATGCGCCTGAAACAAACCGTTACATAAAGTATTATAAAAAATATTATACGTAATAACAATAGTTTTGAAAGAAATTGGGATTTTATTTTGTCTACTCACTTTGTCAGCCATATTTTAAAATGTTGGCGGTCGACGGTGGTCAACGACAGTGGTGACCGGTGATCAACGCTGGTGGTAGATGGCGGTCAACGACGGAGGTCAACGGTGGTAAGCGACGGCAGAAACGGTGGTCAACGGCGGCGGTAGACGACGGTCAACAGTGGTCACAAGCGGATAAGGGTGAAGGTTGGTGGTGAAGGTTGGTAATGGAAGGATGCGTTGTGGAGAAGGGATTTCAATTCAATTTCTTTCTCTTTTGTCATTATTATACCTGCAAAATCAGATATAGAATCATTAATACATTTTGCACATTTAAAATTTTTCTGAGAAAAAATAGATTTTGCTTTCGACTCCCGTATCTGATCTAGAAGACTTGAATTCTGAATCTTCAATTTGTCTCGTTCAGCTTCTATAGTAGGTATCTCAGGCATGTACATTATTGCACAATCTCTATTAGATATTGTATTTGCCATTTTGATCAGCTTGAAAATGATCGTTCAAAGAATTCAGATAAAACTTGACTCTGAAAGTCAACCTTGGTCAAACAATGGAAAAACTCAGAAAAAATTCCAAGTGTCAGAAGTCGCAAACAACTGTGAGATGAACAGTAACTTGTCGCAAAGGCCAAGAAGTCGCAAATCAAAGACCACTTGACGCAAGTGGTGGTCTGCGCGTTCTTACTTGTCGCAGAAGGAAATTTGCGTGTTATGAAGATTCACTTGCCGCAATCACACTGCGCGTTCTATACCTAGAAAGTTTTTCGAATTTTTACTTGTCGCAATGCGTCTGCGCGTTCTAGTACTTAGAAAAATTTTGAACAGATAACTTGTCGCAAATCAAATAAAACCAAGAAGTCGCAAGATATACTTTGCGCGTTCTCAGAAGTCGAAAAGCGAAGGTTACGCATTCTTCACTTGGCGCAGGCTTTGGTTTGCGTCAAGTAAGAAGTCACAAATCAAAGCTTGTGCGTTCTTCACTTGTCGTTAAAAACACAAAACATTAAGTCTCTTCAGTCTGCGTGTTCTTCCAATCTGCGTGTTCTTCGATTTGCGAGTTCTTTAGATGAACTTGCGACAACTTTGAATCTTGCGAGTTCTTCGCTGAACTTGCAATTTTTCGGCCATTTTTCTCAAAACCTGCAATCACAGCTTGAATCTTTACAGGGTTGATCGATATTACAAATAAAACAAGTTTCTAATACATCAAATCGACTAAAAACAACAAAATTACAGTGATTCTCTCCAAAATACAGTGTTCGAACTTTTTCAACAAAAATACGCAAAAATCCAAAATTGAAAAGGATACAGTGCGAATTTAAAGATGGAATTCAAACAAGACCAAATACACTATACGATGACTGTAGAACTATTTTCTTCCATAAAAAACGATTGATCAAGAATTTTTTATTCAAGCATTAACTTTTTTCAGATGTTGTCTGCATGTTCTTCCAAATTTGGAAAGATTCCAATGAATTCAACCAAAGTTTGCAATCAATCCATGTTCTGAATTCGTTGGTTTGCTCTGATACCAATTGTTAGTTCCAGATTCAAGCAAGATCAATCAAGATATGACAATTTTGATCAATCTAGAGAGATAGTTTAGAGAGAGAAAATATCAATGTATTGTTATCACAAGTGTTACAATCATATATCTCACAATGTTTTCCTACACTCTTCTTAGAAACAAGGCATACAAGACTATTTATATGGTCAAAGGACCATGTACAATCACAAGTAAACTAAACAAAGTTTGACTATGTTTTACTTTACACATATTTGACTTTTACTCTTAAATCTTGGATACAATAATACACTAACAATCTCCCCCTTTGTATTCAAGATTTAAAAAAAAATTGACAGCAGTCTTCAGCTCTTGATTCTTCAAAACATTTAACTCTGACAACTATAAACTTTGAAGCTTTGACAATCTTCAAGCATTTGGCTTTTGAAGAATCTTCAGATAAACTTGAAAAGTCATTCACTTTGTCTTTGAAAAGTCATTCTCTAACACTTTAAAATGTCATTAAGTCTTCAACATGAAATCTTTGAAACTTTGCATCTTTGAGGAATCTTTGGATAACTTGTATCTTCAGTCTTTAGTCTCTGATCAGTCTTTGAAAAAGAAACTTTCTCAAATCATTTCTGTAAAACTTTGACATATATTCCCGAACTTCTTGACTTTCACAAATCTTCTTTCTTTGGAAATTTTTAAACTTCCGTTTTTCAAGATTACATCTGTTTTTCAGAACATCTCTTGAAATAGCTTTCAAAACATTCATCTGACCTGAAAATTCCAGATTATCTCCCCCTTTTTGATGAGTTGTGAGCAGAAAAATCATCAAAAATTTTCAAGTCATCAATGTCTTTGAATATTAATCTTCTCCTTTATAATAAAATGACAATCTCCGCCCTTTTGATATGAGTATTCGTCAATATAATAAAATGTGTACACCCGAATCTTTTCAAATTCAAATATAATAAGAGTTATAAAATTCCAGATTCAAGCAAGATCAATCAAGATATGACAATTTAGATCAATCTAGAGAGATAGTTTATAGAGAGAAAATATCAATGTATTGATATCACAAGTGTTACAATCATATATCTCACAATGTTTTCCAACACTCTTCTAAGAAACAAGGAATACAAGACTATTTATATGGTCAAAGGACCATGTACAATCACAAGTAAACTAAATAAACTTCGACTATGTTTTACTTTACACATCTTGACTTTTACACTTAAACCTTGGATACAATAATACACTAACAAACATTTCGGATCGCTATTAATGTACTTCGTAACACCATTGTTTTTGACTAACGGACCGCCACTCTGAAGATATATGCTAATGATTTCACTAGAACGAGAATTCATATTTGATTCAAATATGAAAGGAGATCTTAAAGGTATATATAGGGATAACTTGAAGATGAGATAAATTGAAGATGAAAGAGGATGTATTTGTTTCCAAATGGGTTAGGTTCTTTATATAAGGAATAAAAAGTATCTGGTTTGAAACATGTCATAAAACTTAAAAGCAAAAAACAATAGTTAGAGGAATCCTGCCAGACGAATTTTTTCTGGTTTTCGCCGACGCTGACAACTCGTGATGGGACGAGGCGGTGCAGACGAATCATGTCTGATTTTCGCCGATGCCAAAAGCTCGTGATGTGGCGAGACGGTGAAGACGAATCTTGTCTGATTTTTGCGATGCCGACAACTCGTGATGGGATGAGACGGTGCAGACGAATCTTGTCTGGTTTTTGTCGATGCTTACAGTTCATGATGTGACGAGACGGTGTAGACGAATCCTGTCTCGTGGATAAAATCGTTTAATCTGTTTTGTGTTTTGATGAGATTTTATTCTAGACTACTACAAGTACATCATAAAAATGAACATAAAAACACATACTTAAAACACACTCAAACATAAAAATGGGTTACAACACCAAGAATATGACCTAATCTCTGGCCCCCTCATCGAATACAGACGGTCTCCCAAGAGTGCTTGCATATTCATCATCACTTTCCAGATAACTTCAATGATGGTTTCGTCGTCCACATAATTACCTATATCTAGAACATCTTCGTAAACCACGACTTCTTTTAATCTAGTATCTAAGTCACTGTCTGGTGTTTTAAAATACGTTTCCATTCTAGAACGTTCGTGTTTGTAATAACCCATTACTAACATTATTTGATGCATGTGTGCAACAAAAAGATCTTCAACATTTACTAGGTCAACAAAAACTTCCATGCCAGCGACATAAAACCTATCCGGTGATGGTGTCAAATAGCCATTATGGTAGACCTTCATAATGAATAGTAATGGATAGTGACCTGTTGCATGGAATAAAAGTTAGAATTTAAGGTAAGACAATATATTTATAGAAGTGAAACATAATTACTAACAAATCAAGTCGTCGATCCAATTTGGAAGTGGTTAAAATGTCCCTCTAAGTCTCCATAGGCGTTCTCATGAAAATGGCATTTTGAAGTGTAATTGATGTTATATGGAAATCCATGGAGTATTTATAGCCAAACGGAGCCTCAAAAACAACTCGTGATCGGACGAGACGGTGCAGATTAATCTTGTCTGATTTTCGCCGACGCCGACAGCTCGTGATGGGACGAGACGATGCAGACGAATCTTTTCAAACGAATCTAGTCTGATTTTCGCCAATGCTGACAAGTCGTGATGGGACAAGATGGTGCAGAAAAATCTTTTTTGACGAATCTTGTTTGCTTTTTGCCGATACTGACAAGTTGTGATAGGACAAGACGGTGCAAAAGAATCTTTTCCGACGAATCTTGTCTGATTTTTGCCGATGCCGGCAGCTCGTGATGGGACGAGACGGTGCAGACGAATATTTTCAGACGAATCTTTTCTGGTTTCCTCCGACGCTGATAGCTCATGATGGGACGAGACGGTGCAGACGAATATTTTTAGACAAATCTTGTCTGGTTTACGCCTATGCCAACATCTTTGCCTGCAAAAAGCCTAAAGATTCTCCAGCAAAAAGTTTAAAAGCATCCCCTGTCACTTGTATATAAGATGGACATTGAGATCCATGTATCAAAACAATTAACAACATTCACATATTTAAGGCAACATTTCTTTTTCTTACTTACTTAGCAGAAAAAATGGCTAGAAATGAATCATCTTCAAACCCTCCCTCTTCCCAGGGCATTCTTGCAAAGATTTTAGAAGCAATTGAAAAACTTGAAGCGGAGAGAAACGACATAGACGAGAAGTGGACGAATGCTCATGCAGCAAGGGATGTGGTTCTTGCCTCAATAGACGAAAAACATAAAACCATTGCTTTCGAACTATATCAATTTCAAAGTTTGTTTCGGTCAACTCTTTATAAACCATTCAACTACCCGACTTTGGTGATTAATTTATCATTCATACGACGGAAAATTTAGACGTCCAATATACCAACACGAACCCTTGACAGTGGAGTACAAAATACTATAATAATGTATATACTGTTAGGTTATATAATATCCGTAATTTGGTTTCCAAAACTGGAAAAAACACATCGTTTTATTCAAAGATTCGCCTGTAAAAATCCTTACACATCATAATCTCTTGTCATCACTTGACAAAGAAAATATTTTCAAATGAATCTTGTCTGATTTTCGCCGACGCTGACTGCTGGTGATGGGGCGAGACGGTGCAGAAGAACATTTTCAGACGAATCTTGTCTGATTTCACGAACGCCGACAGCTCATGATGGGACGAAACCTTACAGATGAATCTTTTCAGACGAATCGTGTCTGATATTCGCCGACGCCGACAGCTCGTGATGGGAGAAGACCTTGCAGACGAATCTTTTCAAGGAACTGATAAGTCCTATAAAAACCTTAAGATTATACCGTTGTTATGCACAGGACGTGTCATATAAATTTCTTAAGATTATATATCCCTTCTAGTGAAAATGACATCGAGATATGATCACGTGTAAAGTTTGAAAATGTATTTTAAAAAACCTAGTGAATACTTAGAGCATGGACTACGACCATTGTTGTTTGAAGACGATGTGGTGAATATACGTTAATACGTCGACGACCATACGATCATTGAATTGTACATCGAAAAAAAGAATTCCAGCACTTCAAAAGAAATCTCACCCGAGATGAGTCGAATCAGAATAGGCAGTCCCTCATGTAGCAGGAGGCTGCCATTTTTCTGAGCATGGTGTATTCCTAGTTTTTTTAATATAATTCCCAGAGTTTTATCCTTTCTCTATATCTAAGTGTTGTATTTGAGTTGTAATTCTATATCTTCAACACTAGATACTTTCCCTCAATCTTTCCCTATAAATATATGGTGCATTCCTATCACTTATTCGTACTAACTCTCATCATCTTCCATTATCGTATCAATATAGAGTAGAGTTGTGTTCTCCAACAGCTAACAATGGTCAAATGTTGCAAATGCGGCGCAGATGCATTCGTCCGATCATCATGGACGGATTCTAACCCAGGCCGTTGATTCTTCTATTGTTCATTACCTGTAAGGTTTTACTTTCTAACATGACTACCAGACATCTTCATATAACTAATTTTTTATAATTGTTTCAGGGACGCAGTTGTGGGTTTATTGATTGGGTCGACCCACCCATGTGTCCTTGATCCGTGGTCATTATTTCAGGCTTATTAAGATTAAAAAACACCCTTGAATCATCCCTTGTAGTTGTAACTGAAGAAGCTGGAAGGATGAAAACAATGTTGGTGTTCAGTTGGATCTTCTTTGTAATAATCTATTTTTCTACTTGATCTAACTTCGTGCAGGGTTTTATTGTTTCTTGCAACGGTGTTTTCAGTATTTTTATTTACGTAGTAATGGTGGTTAAATTTTTATCAACTCTATAAAGTACAAGTTTATCGAATAACTTAGACAATCATATATAGAGAACATATAAAATAACTTAGACAATCATATATAAAAACCATCAATATCATTGATAATATTACATCATGTTTCACGTGCTAAGTAACAAATAGAGGCAAATCGACGACGGAATGCCATAGCATATTCCCATCCCGTTTCTTCACCGTGTACCGGTTCACCCTTGATCAGCTGCTCAAGAAACATACAATAATATGGCCCACAGTCTCCAAGTCGACCCCCTTGCTTAGACACGTTAGTGGGAATGATAACCTCCAGATGGGCACCTCTTGGCGGGGTATATCCGTACACTCGATCATAGTACCCCAAAGCTTGTAGGTACCCATGTAGGTGCGTCTATAGCACTATCGCCCTTTCTATAACCCACCTTGTTAACACCCCTACACCGCCAGAGTCATAGAGGGTCAATTTCCACGAATGCACGTCTAGCACCCCTAAAACCCAATGTATCGTCTTCAAATTGAATGAGATGAATACCTGGAAAAAAAAATTAAAAGTTAAGAAATGCATCATTTGTAAACATTAAAAGTGTCAATTAATTCCAAATAATTATCCCAACCCGGTCGACAGTGTGCCATGCTGGATAATCTTTTTGTAACACCCGAAAATTCGCAAGGTAAGTATTTTGTCTTCTTAAATGCAGTTATTTTTTTATGTGAGAATATGTGTCTTGGTGTACATTTCATGACCATTATTATGTCTAAATGTCGTATAATTAATTTACCTTCGTTAATCGTTCAAACCTGGTGCTCGTTATCGTTTTCGGTTGAGTTTTGGACTGCTTTTGAGTGGCTCGCGATTGTGCCTCGTGATTGTGCCTTGGCACTATCGCCGAACATGTACCGAGGGTACGGGTTGGCCCGCGATTGTGCCTTGGCACTATTGCGGAGGGCACTATCTCCGAATATGTACCGAGGGGTCGGAGTGGGTCGCGATTGTGACTCGCGATAGTTCCATTGGCACTATCGCCGGGCACTATCGCCCGCGTGGTCCAGTCTGCTGTTTTATAAGAATTAATACCTCATTTCTCACTATCACTTTGCAACTAAACGGGAGAACTTTCTTGGAGGCGATTTTTAGGGTTTCATCACCTACTTCATTTATTTCCTAGGGTTTGGGGTTGTTAGGGTCATTTAGTGAGCATTAAGCTTCATCCAAGCTTATCTAGTGAAGATTCTCATCAAGCTACTCCTCTCCACTTCAAGTCTCATCTTCTCAAATCTAGGGTTTTCATCCTTTTCTAGGTTTTTGTACAAAACCTAGATTGTGAGTTTACTAATCTTTTGTTAAAACTAGATACACATCATTATCTTCTACTTGTTGATGTCAATGCATATCTCAAATGTTCATATTTAATGTTTCAAGTATTTTGGGGGTTTTTACCCATGGATTTATGTATATGGAAATTACCATGTGTTATATGTGTATATCTTGGTATGTTGATGATTCCTTCTTGGAATGCGTTTTGGCGACCTTACATTCTCACGAAGTATTTGGATGGATATTATGTCATATGTTGGATTTACATGATTAGGTTGGTTATAGTGTGTTCTTGGTGGATATCCGAAATGTTGATGGATTGAAACATATCTTGAGACCTCCTAAAAGCATTATGTGGACGAACCAAGTCTGTGATTCACTATAGGAATGTAGGTGGGTGACATTTGGAGAATTTCCTAAGGCGGTAGTCTTCCATGTACCTAGACCTCCGCCGTCGGGGAATTTCCTAAGCGGTAGTCCCCGGTGCGTGTCGGGCCTTTGGGTTGCCAGAGAAAGTGGCTTCAAGATGCATTGCCTCTTTGGGTGAACCGGATTGGAGATATGGGTCGCTCTCGTTGACTTCACATCTACGTGATTAATTGTTTAACTGCTGATAAGAATTGTAAATGTTATCTAGCATGTTTTACTTGTTCAACTCACTAGGCTTTTTGGCCTAACACTTGTTTGGTGTCGATGTGTATCTCAGGTGTTAGCGGTGCTGCTTCTAGGCAAGTATAGATGCTTTGGGCGAGAGTTTGGGGATACGGAACTTGGATTATTTTTGCGAAGCCTTGGGTTTATAGATGACACCCCTTTTTGTAATCTCTTTTCTAGATGTAGAAATTAGATTAGTTGGTTGTTGTTTATTTATCCGTTAAATTAGAATTGTGATTAAACAGGTTATTTGTATTATTCCCCTTTTTGGGAGGCTCTTGCTATGGCAATCTATATACCACTTCTCCTCTTTTGGAAAGTTTTTGTTATCCCTATTTTTAGGGTGTTACAAGTTGGTATCAGAGCTTTAGTTTAAGTGAACTAGGTATTCTTTAACATATCTAGACTTAAGCTTTAGACGTTATGACCTCACTGTCCATTATGGGGTAGAAGTCCTAGGTGGGGAGAGCATTAGGATTACAGAATTACTTTAATTGAAAGTTGTGATGGTGGTGACAAGAATTCTTGTGTATGGTTCGTTCATAATTTCACTTAGCTACTGCTATTATGAATGTATTGTTACGTGAGCATGCTTGGTTTACTATTATTATGATAAATGATGAAGGTAGTAGTACGTACAATGAGTTCAACTCGCTTAGTCTTTTCTCAATCTATTTATCGTTCGCGCATGACAGATTTAATGGTAAACACTCGAAGTAGATTACCGGACATGCCAGGAGGGCAACCAGAAGTGGAATCTGCAGCAGTACGACCCCCGGTGGGGGCAACCTCCAATGACATTCCTATTCCCAGAATATTGGGAGGAGGGCCCGAACATATTCCTCGCCGGAACCTCAACACGAATAATGCTATCTTGGAAGAGGTGACCATGGAGACCAGGATTCGGGATAGCATGATGCTGGCTATGAATTCTGCCATGGCCCAACAACAAATCCAACAACAGGAGTTTTTCATGAAGCTCCTAGAAGATCGCGATGATAGTCACCGCCAACCCGAGACTATGGCGGAGAATATCATAGTTGGGTCGGGTGGTGGACCGGAAGTGGTGGTGACCGAAGAGCAACCGAGCAACGTAAATTGAGAGAGGGCTAAGGGATGCTCCTACAAGGCTTTTCTGGGGTGCAATCTTAAAGAGTTTGTGGGTTCTGACAACCCGGTTGCGAGTATGTACTGGCTCAAGGAAGTGGAAATGGCCTTTGAGTCTAGCGAGTGCGATGTCTCGCAACGGGTGAAGTTTGCTTCTCAATTACTCCGGGGAGAGGCATTGATCTGGTGGAATCTCACTCGGTCCGCCCTCACCCCGAGGTTCTAGCAAAGCTGACCTGGGCAGTCTTCAAGAAAAAGATAATGGACAAGTATTGCAGCGAGCGTTCGTGGAAAAACTGGAAGCCGAGTTCCGGAAATTGAAGAAAGGGAATTTGTCTGTAGCCGATTACTCTAAGCTGTTTTTGGAGAAGTTGAACCTGGTGGGATATCTGGTCCTAGACGAGAGATCAAAGATTAAGGCCTTTCATCTTGGCCTACCGACCGATATGCGGACGGACCTGCGCAATGCCGAAGGGTCGACTCTTCAAGAAGTCATTGAAGATGCCTTGCTTGTGGAAGATGATAGGTTGGCTGAGAAGGAAGAAAGAAGTGTTGCGGGTGAGAAAAGAAAGTGGGAAGGGCCATCTGGGCCCGTTCGTCAGTCGAAGCCTTTTGTTAGCGGGAGAGCTGGCGACTCTCGTAAAAGCGATCTTTGGTGTCAAAAGTGTAGGACCAAACACTCGGGCGCGTGTGCTCCTAAAACCTACGCAGGTCCGGTAGGTTGCACCAAGTGTGGCCGGAAGGCCCATGTGGCTCAGGATTGCGCTACTCATCCGACGATATGTTTTGAGTGCCAAGAGTCGGGGCACGTGAGGAGAAATTATCCAAAGTTGGCGGGGTTTAATCAAAACAGGTCTGTGGGGTCGACGGCTAGAGTCGACCAATCGCCGAGGGTGCCGAGTCGAGCTTTTCGGATGACTAACGAGGAGGCGAAGGAGACCGCTGATGTTGTTTTGGGTACGTTCCTAGTAAACTCCTTGCCTGCTCGTGTATTGTTTGATTCGGGTGCTACGTGTTCTTTTGTTTCGGATGTTTTCTGTAAACAATTCGTCACTCCTATTAGTGTCCTTTCCGATGCACTAGTAGTAGAGATAGCCAACGGTGATAAAGTAATTATCCAAGACCGCTATTGTGATTGCACCATAGAGATCAATGGTAGTCCTTTTGGGGTAGATTTGCTACCTATGGCCATCAACGTCACATAAGAATGCGCTTGAAACAACCGTTACATAAAGTATTATAAAAAACGTTATACGTAATAACAATAGTTTTGAAAGAAATTGGGATTTATTTTGTCTACTCACTTTGTCAGCCATATTTTAAAATACTGGCGGTTGACGGTGGTCAACGACGGTAGTGACCAGTGGTAAACGCTGGTGGTAGATGGCGGTCAACGGCGGTGGAAGACGTCAGTCAACGGTGGTCAGTGGTGGCAGTGGACGGTGGTCAACGACGACGGTCAACGACGGTCACAAGCGGATAAGGGTGAAGGTTGGTGATGGAAGGATGTGTTATGGAGAAGGGAGTTGTGATGTGGAGATGGTCCCCCCCCCCTCACTTATATATATATATATATATACTTGAAATATAACAAAAACGGGTATTGGGTAAAAAAGTCGGGTATAAAGTTGGTAAAAATATATCTGATTATCGTCATTGTCTTGTCAAATCGTTATCTCTTGGGAAGGGGAGAAATTTTTTGTGAAGTGAGAACCGGGTATTTGGTAAAAAATCGGGTATTTAATACAAGGAAATTACATTTTCTTTATAAAAATTTGGGTCAAATATATCTGTTTATTTTTTTCCTGAGTGTGTTGTCAAATCATGATATATTGGGAAGGGGTAAGATTTTTTGGGAATAGTGGTATCTATGTCACTCATGTTGTAGGAATGTCCAAAAACCGGGTATTTGGTAAAAAATCAGGTATTTAATACAAGAAAAATACATTTTCTTTACAAAAATTCGGGTCAATTATATCTGTTTATTTTTTTCAGTGTGTTGTCAAATCATGCTATATTGGGAACGGGAAAGATTTTTTTGGATTGGAAGGTTGATATTTATGTCACTCATGTTGTAGAAAAACCAAAAAACCGGGTATTTAGTAACAAAATCGAGTATTTAATACAAAAAATTAGAATTTCGGTAAAAAAATCAAGTACAAAAATGGTCAAAATATATCTGATTTTTTTCATTGAGTTGTCATTTTAAAATATATTGGGAAATGGTGACATTTTTTAGGAAGAAGAGGAATCTTGATGGAATAATATGTCTCATCTGCGGAATAGGGGGGGTAGGCTTTATGTCCCATTGCCGAGGGGGGGGGTATATTTGACGGTGGTGGTATCGGTGTAGGGTGCAGGTTTGTGTCGGTAGGGGGGGGGGGGGGGAGGTAGGCGCAGGGTTGTGTTGGTCAGAGCAACACGTGTCGAGCAGTGATTGGACCAACACCGTATGGGACCCACGCCTGATTTTCGCCGACGGCGAGCGAAAGTGGTCGGGGAAATGGGGTGCCAATTCCTTAATTTTTTTAAAAAATGGGACATTTTCTGAATTAGGTTGGCCAAAAGAGCCAAATGAGCCATTTTCCCTTTAATTTAGATTATTGATTTACCACATTTTCCAAATTTCAAATTTTCTAAATAATCGTAATTAAAAAAGTCTTTCTGAATTCCAATAGGACACCCCTCACCTTTTTGACAAATGTATTTTTAAAATAAAAAAATAGAGGAAATATAATGTCTTTTCATATTAACATGGAAAAAGGTGATAATTATGGCTTTGGATAAGACAAATTGTACAAATGTAGTGGGATGGAATTTGACAGCAAACAAACGGACGCCACCGCCATTATATAATATTTGGAAACGGTTGGTTATTTTAATATTCATATCTCTTTTTGCCTTTACGATATCAAATCCCTCCTTCAACTATTGTCACCAGCAGTCAAGATCGTAGTACTCCGCTGTTTAAAGTCAGCGACGAAATCAGTGCCTAGCTTACGCTACTCAGAAGAAGTTATATATGACAGGAGCAAGAACGCGAATTGGAGCATAAGGTTACGAGTACGTACGTTACCGGTATAAGAAGATTGGAGGACGAAAATGAAGATATGAGGGTTGACTTGAAGAAGTTGGAGGATCGTCGTGAGCAAGATGCCATAGAATTTGATAAGGTCATAAAAGATCTGACTCGTAAGTTTGATGATGAAATGAAAAGTCTTCAGAAGGAAATGGAGGATCTGAAGAAAGAAGTAGTGACAATGAAAGGTCACCTAGTGGGAAAAAAGAAGGGTTGAGCAAGAACGGATGCGTAAAGGAGGTGGTGACAGGAAGCTATCTTGTGGGGAAACAGTAAGTATTACTTTCTTCCTTTAAGAAATAGTATTTATTTTGAGAAACCCATGAGAGGATTAACGTCATTTGACACAAAACTCTACTTCATTTTGTATTTGAGATTTTAGTTCATTTTTACCAAGTGTTGTTCGAGCTTGGAGTGATAACGATGGTGTTTGGGACCGATATTTGGTATTCATCTGCTTGGTAAACGTGATTGTCATATTTCGTCATGCATGCATCAAATGTCATATTTTCCAACATATATAGGACCTGCGGTTTGATGAGTGTTTTTCTCTTTTCATTTTATTGACTAAACTATATATGGTTTTTCTCCTTGTGGTTAATTTGTGGTTTGATGAGTGTTGTTCTCTTTTATAGTATTTGTTTTGAGAAACCCATGAGAGGATTAACGTACGTTTGTCATTTGACACAAAACTCTACTTCATTTTGTATTTGAGATTTTACTTCATTTCCACCAAGTCTCCATGCATCTCCCTGTTGTTGGAGCTTGGAGTGATAACGATGGTGGGACCAACATTTGGTATGCATCTGCTTGGTTAAACGTTATTGTCATATTTCGTCACGCATGCATCAAATCTCATCGTTTCCAAACATATATAGGACCCGCAGTTTGCTGAATGTTTTTCTCTTTTCATTTTATTGACTAAACTATATATGGTTTTTCTCCTTCTTGTTAATTTGTGGTTTGATGAGTGCTTTTCTTTTTTATTTTGAAATTACGGCTTTGAGACCCACTCCATTACCTTTAATTATAGGATCTTGAGATGTTTACTAATTCCTCGTGGTCTAAACCCTCGTGGTCTAAAAAATATTAACGGAGCCACATTGGAGCACCACACCCCTTGGAACTATCAATTTTCTTTGATATGGTGGTATGGAGTGATGATTTAGAAAGAAGAAAGGAGAATATGTGGTTGTTGTAGGAGAGAAATTTTGAGGCTGTGGTGGACACGGGAAAGAAAATCATGATGAGGGGAATCTACAATCTTGACTTTTCAAAATAACTCTCTAAAAACAATTAATTAAAATATTACTTCATTTAAAATTTTCATCATAAGAAAAGAAAAAAAAATGACATAATTATTCAAACGAGATAAAGGTATTCCTAATAGAGTATACTAAATTTCACACTACTTTGATACAAAAATTAATAAATTATCTTCAATATATAGACTATTTTATCTATACTATATTATAAATTATTTGAGAAAAATTTTTAAAATTAATTTTTTTATGCATCAAGTACTATTCATTATTACATATTAGAGTAAATTGTGGATTTGGTTCTCGTGCTTTGTTACTTTCTTTGACTACGGTCTCTATAGTATGTTTATTGTGGAGTTGGTCCCTGTGGTATTCAATTTATCTTGGTCATGGTCCCTCTGACTAACGCATCCGTTAACTCCATTAAATCAGGGACCATTTTAGTCATTTTGATTAATTTGTGTGTTATTATGATAAGAAAAATAAAAAATATATTTTTAACACACACACACATATATATATATATCAAAATAAATAAAATATGATGTTATTGTATGATTTGATTTTTTAAATTTTTAAAAAAATTAATTATATTAAATATGATTTAATTTTATTATTTTATTGTAATGGTGGAAAAAAATATGGTTTTATTGTTTTAATGTAATTAAAATTTTAATTTAAACAAACTAGATCATAAAATTATATCTTATTTTATTTAGAACGAATAAAATAAGATATGTTTTTATGATTTGATTTATTAAATTAAAACTTTAATTATGTTAAAGTCGATATAATTTTATTGTTTTTTTACTATCATCACAACAAACAAAATTATTATCGATATTTTGACACCAAAATCATTGAAACCCTGATAAATGAACTCTAATTTTAACATCTTAAAATTAGAGGTTCCAATTTTCATATTGTTTTTCAGTCAAAAATTAAAAATCAACTGTTTAGATTTTAACGAAATAAAATATATAAGTTATGAATATTTTAACACACAATAAAATTAACAAGTGTAATAAACTAATCTTTACACATTTCTAAAACCGTGTGCCTTTTTTATTATGAACATTTATTTTGGGACGGAAGAAGTACCGAATAAAGATAAGACCATGTCGTATCTTTCTATTGATAGATGTTGTAGTTGATCTTCGCTATTTTTTAAATACTAACATGTTTTAATGTTGGTGTTACCTGACATATGATGTTCTATGTTTTGCTTTGTGGCTGTGAGTTAATATATTCGTAACTTAAATATTTTATTTCGTTAAAATCTAAACGGTTTGTTTTGAGTTTTTTTTATTGAAAAACAATATGAAAATTGGAACCTCTAATTTTAAGATGATAAAATTAGAGTTCATTTCTCAATGGTTTTCAATGATTTTGGTGTCAAAATATCAATAATAAGCTTGTTTGTTGCAACGATAGTAAAGAACAATAAAATTGTATCGTCTTTAACATAATTAAAGTTTTAATTTAATAAATTAAATCATAAAAACATATCTTATTTTATTCGCTCTAAATAAAATAAGATATAATTTTATGATCTAGTTTGTTTAAGTTAAAATTTTATTACATTAAAACAATAAAACCATAACTTTTTCCACCATTACATAAAATAATAAAATTAAATCATATTTAATATAATTAATTTTTTTAAAAATTTAAAGAATCAAATCATACAAATAACATCATATTTTATTTATTTTGATATCTATATATGTGTGTGTGTGTGTTAAAAATAAATTTTTTATTTTTCTTATCATAATAAGACACAAATTAGGCAAAATGACTAAAATGGTCCTTGATTTAATGGAGTTAACAGATGCGTTAGTCAGAGGGACCATGACCAAGATAAATTGAATACCACAGAACCAAATCCACAATAAACATACTATAGAGATCGTAGTCAAAGAAAGTAACAAAGCATGGGGACCAAATCCACAATTCACTCTACATATTATTCAAATTTCAATATTACAATTAAATGTTGTATTTGTGTAAGTATAACTTTTTAAAGCTACATGTTTGATATCATAAAGAACTGATAAACATAATCAAATATAAGATAAGCATCACATTTTAAATATAAAGATTGTAAAATATAATTAAGATAATTATTGAATTCTAACGCAATACTTAATTATTTATTTTATAAAAATAATTACATTATTAAACCTAAAATAAATCACATCATTATTAAACCTAAATCGACAAAGTTGTATTATAAAATCGATAAAGACAAAATAAAACAAAACATTAACATCAAGATGTATCGTGTTACATTGCACAAATACACTTCTAGTACGCTATAAATAAATATTTCAATTATTTTATTTATCTTGATTACATATGTTTTCAATACCATCCTTTATATTTATTAATTTTAAAGATTATAACATATGTTTTATATTTTTATCATAACTTTCTTATCATATGTATTATTTGAAACAAATTAGTGTTGTTAAACAATGAAATAAAAACAAGAATAAAAAAATTTGAAGGATCATTTCTAAATATCAAAACCTTAATGAAAAAAATAGTGTTGGTGAATACTTGTTAGGTCACAATTCAAGCCATATAAATTAATCACAAGAATTCAATCAAGATTCTAGAGAGAGAAAGTAGTGAGAGAAAGTTGTGAGAGAAAGTAGGAAGTCGTATATATCTTGAAGTCACAAGTACATTAGGTTCGCTAACAACTCACAAAGCAAAGACATTATATATGAAACACTCAAAAGACATAAACTATCACATGCTTACATAATAAAGTCAAATATAAAAGTCAACAACTTGATCTAGACTGTACATTTACAATCTCCCCCTTTTAGATCAACTCAACAAAAAGCTTCATCTGCCCCATCTTGAATAACTTCCTTGACGAATGTCGAGCAGATACTCAAAAATCTTTATGTCTCATATGAAATGAATTATGTCTTCTAAAGCATCCAAGACTCTTATCAAAGCAAGTCTGTCAAACTTTCCAACCTTTTTCTCCTTGCATGACTTTCTTTTTATTCTCTTTGAATCTTTGGTTCAGCTGCAGTTTGATCATTTTTATCTTTCCATCCGAAAACTTAGCAATCTCTGAAAATTATGAGAAATCTCTTCTTGATTTCCGCATTTTTGTAAATCACTCCAAGTTCTGGCTTTTCAATGATCGTGAACAAATCATAGCTTTCAATATCTTCTAACTCCAGATTGGGCTTAATCATGTTGACTTTCCTTTGGTTTGATTCAATTCTGAGCTGGAAGTCATAGCAGTAAGTGTAGTTGACATGCCTCCTCATAAATCTCTTAACAGCTTCTAAAGCAAAGATGATATTCTCCGGTTGGATAGTCATGTTTCTGAACAAGTGATAAAGATACTCAATGTCGTCCACATCTAAGTATTGGAAGTCAGCTTCAGAGAATATACACTATGTCAGATCTCTCCTTTGCACGTAAAGACCGGATACCAGATCTTCTGAAATCTCCTTAGCCTCACTTGTTTCACCGTTACAATTCCAGACTTATTCTTCACATATTTCTACGCTTTCCGCTCCCAACTTATCAACCTTGCATACTCCTTTTGATATTCCTGTTGGATCATAATTGTATTCAAGATTAAAGGGTCTAAACTGTATTTATTTGATAGTTAAAGTTTGGGGTTTAAATTGTAATAGATTGATAGTTATTAGCTATTGGGCCTAAGCCCATTAGGCCTTAAAAGCTTAAGTATTTAAAGTTTTAGTTATTTAGGTTTTAGGGTTAATCCTCATATTCATAATTATAATCCTATAGTGAGGTAGTTGTATTCTCTGTATTCAAGGGTATCAAGAACACACAAGGTTTAACTGTTTATTCAAGGGATTGGTATGTTATTCTGATCTTATTATCTCTTGATCTATATTGTGTTCTGTGATTGTTAATCAACTAGATTAAGCTGGGATAACAAGTGGTATCAGAGCCTAAAGAATCAATTTTTTTATTATATTATTGTTCATCGAATTACTATTCATCGAATTTACTGTTCATCGACTGTTATTCGGGTGAAAATCGATTTCTTGAATTATCATGCTTTTATGCTTAAAATCGATATGAATAGATGCGATTTATGCTAGTGAACATGATCTGATAGATTAATTGCATTAGAAAGCATCAAGTGATTGAATTTATTGAATTCTTGGTTTTCTGGGTTCATAACCAGTCGACACCGTGCTTATCAAATTGATGCTTAAAAGTTGATTTTAATCACTGTTTTTGATTGCATACTAATCATTGTATGTTAGTCGGTTCGAAAGTCTATTTTTCTCACTCATTTTCTGTGTTTCTGTGTGATTTCTGGGTAAATTACTGGGCTGTTTATCGACATTCTGGGTTGCTTAAGAACATACCGGTCGAAAGCATTAAGAACATATCGGTCATTATATTCATCGATACTCACATTTGTTCGGTCGCCCGATACACACATACTATATCGGTCAAAGGCTTGTCAGTCAAGACCAATACCGGTTGATTGATTCATATCGGTTTATACCGGTCGACCGGCACACTCACATCAACATCGGTCGATTCTTTCCGGTCTTGCACAATACCGGGCAGTCCACTTTACCGGTCGAAGAAGGTTACCGGTCTATACAGTTTATCGGTTGACACATACCGGTCAACGCACTTTCTCGATCGAATATCCAATACCGGTCTCAGTTGTTTACCGGTCGATCGATACATATTGGTCCTCTCTATACAGCCTCCCGGTCGAGCAAGTTATCGGTCGAAGCAAGTGACCGATCAACCGCAAGACCCCGTCTGTCTGCTTTGCGCTAGTGCCTTGCTACCCAAGGCTCGCGCAAACTTCAACTAGCGCGACCCTCTGCTCACGAGAACTTCCATTTTGCGCAACTCACTATTCGCGAGAACCTCAGCTTTGCGCGATCCATAGCCCGCATGAATCTCACTTTGCGTCAGTGTCTTCTCACGAGACCCACGGTTTGGGCGACCCAAGGCTCACGAGAACCACGGTTTGCACGACCCAAGGCTCACGAGAACCTCACTTTGCGCCACTGCCTTGTAACGCAAACCTCATTCCGCGCCAGTACTGTTCACGAAATCGCTATTCACTGTTCATTTTTGCGAATTTTTTTTCGTCAGATTCTCACAGTTTGTTCAGTATTATTTGTAGCTTTATACTGATTGAGAGGACTGCATTTAATTATTTTTGGAAATTTATTTTTCTGAAAATTTTTAGTGTGGTTTTTATTTTGATTCTAACGATCTCATCTAATTGGTTGTCTTGGTGTAGATTAGTTTGATTACTAACCATACAGCTAAAGATGTCTGAAGGTTACAGTCTTGATTTTAACAACATGACTCTTTCTGAAGTAAAAGCAAAGGCTAAACAACTTGCTGGACGGTTATCAATATCTTCTCGCATGGTTGATGAGTATGACATAGAGGAAAAAATGTTCAAATCCGAGATATCATCTCTTAAAGCTGAGAACAAGGCTTTACAGATTCAGAACTCATCTCTTCTTACTCAGATCAATGTTTTAAAAGAAAATTCAAAAGATCCTAATTCTAAAATTGACTTTGTAGGAATAATTGAGTCTAAAAAAAAAGAGATCTTGGATCTTCAAGCAAAGTTGAAAAGATCTGAGTCCAACTCTACATGGTCAAAGAAGGATGAAATGCAAAGAGAGCTTGAGGAGCTTAGAAGGAATACAAGTGTTGCAAATGATGCTAGTAAAGGACTAAGACATATAAATTCTCAACTCTGTGCGGACAGAGATAAGTTTAAACATAAAGTTCTCAGTCTTGAGGTTGAGATTGAAAAGCTGAAAGAAAAGGCAACCCAAGACAGAGACAATACACTAGCTCAAGATGAGATGTTGAAGATTGAGAAAGAGAGAAAAGAATTTGCCAAGAAATTCTCTGATTTCTCTAGAAAAGCCTTTGAAGAAAAGAAATCATTAGAGCTTAGATGTGTTAAGCTTACTCAACAAGTTTCAGACTTTGAGAAGGTTATCATTCTTGAAAGAGAAAAGGCTGAGAATGAGAAGAAGAAAGTTGAGCTGAAGGATATAAATAAAGACTTTTCTGAAGAAAAGAAAATATTTGAGACCGAGATAGCCATGCTGACAGGAAAGCTATCTGAATTGTCAACAAACATCATGAAGGAGAAGAATGCAAAATCTGAGTTGCATAAGTTTGATCTGATTGAAAAGGAAAGAAACAGTTTGTCTTCAAATATAAAGGAACTTGAAGAGATCGTATTCAACGTGAAGCTGACTGAGCACAAGACGCCAGAGTCAATAGCTCAATCACCAAGAGATGATCTAGCTGATTCAGATAGTTCATTAAAAACAGCTTCAAGTTCACATTTTTCAAATGTTTTCTATAACCCTTTCTATGATTTAGATGATTGTCTTACTTCTAAATCTACTGATCAGATTCGTCCTTCTAACCTTTTCTTTGATAATAATGTTGATGGTTCAGGTAATTTAAAGAAAAACAAGTCTCAAAAGAAAAGCTTATGGAGAAGGGATGATGAGAAAGAAAGAGGAAACTGGATTTGGAGAGTTAAAGGATCATCGGAGGAAAAGAAGAAAGAAAAATCATTTGTGCATACATAAAATGCAAAATGGAACATTGCATCAAAAGGTAAAACTTTTGGCAAACCTGATCTGGTTTACACAATCAATCAATTGATCAGGTTAGCACAAAAGAAAATTAGTTGTTCCTACTGTGGCTCAAATGATTTTGTAAGAAAAGATTATGTGAATAACTGGTATGGTTCTTACTTCATATCTCCCACTAGAACTGCAACTAACCCATTAGGACCCAAATACCAGTGGGTACCAAAAGCTAAATATGTGTTGCAGGAACCCAAGGTTTAAGGGGGAGAAAGAACGAAGGCTTCTAAGTAAATCAGCTTAGAACCCGTACCTCAACGGAGTATGGCTTCTAATCACTTCGGATTAGAACCCGCACTTCAGTGCTTTATCATTTTGTTTTATGTTCATTTATATCCAAAAAAAAATCTTCAGTTGAGGGGGAGCTTAAATGTCAAAAGAGCTTAATAGAAAAACTCCATAGAGCTTAATTGTCAAACTCTTTTAGTTTGAGGGGGAGAACTTCATCGTCAAACACAACTGTTTTGACTTCTCTGAAATTTTTCAATCTTCATGTAACTTTGTGCTTATTTGTGATTTCATGTACAATAGCCTGTTGAACAACAAGTTCTTTTTAGGAAAATACATGGAATTCAGTGTGAATACTTAACAGAACTTCCATGGATTCACGTTAACCAGTGTTTCCTACCCAAGAAGTATTCCCTAAGTGATTGAGGAGAGAGGGGTTAAAAGATTGAGTGATTGGTGTGTGAAGAGGTAAAATGGAAAAGAGAGATTGGTTAGAAGTAAGCATTAAAAGAAAGAGGGTGAGTGAACAGAGTAAAAGAATATTAGACTCTGCACCAAACCACTTTCTGAGCCAGGCAGCCACATTATCTGATTGGTTCACATTCTTTGGTGGCCATCATTGAAATAGGCAACTAGCCCATGCCATCTCTTGCATACAACCCCACCAGCTACTCATTCTTTTCTCAAAAAGAGAATGTTTCACATTTTCTGGGGACGCGGCACATACGCTATTAGTTCTTCATTTGGAAGATACTAATATTGAAGAAGAAGGAAAGTTGCCCCACCTTCGAACCCTTTCTCATTCACATTGAGTCTTTGTATAATTTGTTGTTGTCTCAACAAGTTTACATACTTTGAGCTTATATGAAACGCAATCATCTGTGCTTAATTCTTTCATACACATGCACGAGCACACATAAATTTGTTTTCTGTCCGAACGTTCATAGATAACCATGTGTTATTCGATGATTGAATGGAAGTCCTGGGGAGCCAACATCAAACCAACTCCTTATATAGTAACTTTGTGTTACTCATTGACCTTGTGTCATTGACAGGCATTCTAACTGAGTCATTTGTTGATTCAGGGTTACACCTATTAAACTGTTTGAATTTGAAAAGATTCTAAAGGTTACTACTTTCAATTTTAATCTGAAAAGATTGAAATAATCACTATTTCCATTTGGAGAGACTGCTCTTATTTCCACACAGGCTTCGATACATGAAGACAATGCTTAATTGAAGTCTATAAAGACAAGGGGGAGATTGTTTTGAAAAGTTTTGATGATGATGATTCTCACCACTCATCAAAAAGGGGGAGAATATATTAAGGGGGAGAACATAATCTGAAGACTGCAGAAGATTTTCAAAGATTTGAAGACTATTTAAAGATATCAAGTTTTGAAGCTATCAATGTCATATCTGAAGTTTTTCAAGAAAAGAGAAGAAAAGTGAAGACAAGTGAAGACCTGAAGACTATTGTCAAAAAGAAATTTAATCTTGAATCCAAAGGGGGAGATTATTGGATCATAATTGTATTCAAGATTAAAAGGTCTAAACTGTATTTATTTGATAGTTAAAGTTTGGGGTTTAATTTGTAATAGATTGATAGTTATTAGCTATTGGGCCCAAGCCCATTAGGCCTTAAAAGCCTAAGTATTTAAAGTTTTAGTTATTTAGGTTTTAGTTATTTAGGTTTTAGGGTTAATCCTCATATTCATAATTATAATCCTATAGTGAGGTAGTTGTATTCTATGTATTCAAGGGTATCAAGAACACACAAGGTTTAACTGTTTATTCAAGGGATTGGTATGTTATTTTGATCTTATTATCTCTTGATCTATATTGTGTTATGTGATTGTTAATCAACTAGATTAAACTATGATAACAATTCCATTGGTAAATGAGAAACACCCAGAACCTTGTATATTTCCATCCTCCTGAGCCTGTGGACAAATATGTTTTTCATCTCCTCCTCTAGAAATGGTGCTCTGAAGGTATTTCGCATTTGTCTGAGCTGAGCTTTTGTGGGAACTAGAGGGACCTCAGGTTGGTTTGATGTACCGACTTGGTTTTCAACTGGGTTTGATGGAAACTGAAGTTCAGGTTCGGCTTCAGTGTTAGGTTCAGGTTGGTTTTCAGGTGGGTTGTCATTTGTGGGTTGGCTATCATGGATTGGGATAGGGATTCTGTTTGGGCTAGGCAGGTTATCAGGGCTAGGAATAGGCTGGTTTACTAGGCAAGGTTGGTTTTCTAGGCTAGATAGGTTTATTGGGCTAGGTATGTTTTGTGGTTGTTCAAAAGGTTCATAAAGGTTTATTTCTTTAAAGGTTGGGATTTCAGGTGGGTCTCTAGTTGTTTCAGGAAGTTCATGATGCACCGGGCTTAGTTGGATATCATCTAGTGTACATGATATAATGTCTAGAATGTTCTCATTACCCTCATCATCAGAACCCATCAACTGTTCCCTTTCTTTCTCCTTAACCTTCCAAAACTTCTCATTTTTTTCCTTTGCTGATTCATCTTCATCTGATGATAGATCAATAACATCTATATCTTGCAATCCTGTCAGCAATAAGATTTCTTCCCTTAGGATGATAGATCAATAACATTTTTTTCCTTGGTTCTACCTCTTAATTAACATACAGAACAATCTCCATACCTTCTTCAACATCCACCTTCTCATCATTTCTAACATCTGTCATTTCAACATCCTCTTCCTTTTCTACATCACCCTAAGCAGCTTCAGTACCAGTGGCAGTTCTATGTTTCTTTATTATCTCCCCCTCATGATCTTGATCTGAATCATGATCATGCCTTCTTTTAGTTACTGCCTGAACCTTGCATACTTGCTAAACTGCTCTGATTAGTTCTTGAATGTGTTGTACCACTTCAACTTAAATGCATTGAACTCTGTGATTGAAACTGTTTCTGATGGTACTTGAGCTTGCTGAGATATTAACAAACCAACTAAATCTGCCTCTGACTCGTCAGTTGGTTCCTGAGTAGTAACTTAGCATATAAGAGTGATTTCAGCTCTTCCACAGATAGGTCTACAGACTATACTGGAGGTGGTGAAGGTGGCTGAACAGGCTCCTCAACTGCTGGTCCTTTCCCCTTCAGCAGACTTTTCACCATTCCAAATTATGTTTCAAACTTCTTAGATAATCGGTCTTCAACAACCTTTAAGGCGCCGTTGAGAAATTTCTTTGACACGAAGTCAGGTAAGGTAACTCCGGGGTCACTTAGACTTCCCGTTAGCACAACAGTTGAAGATTCAACAGTGTGGCTTGTGTTCAAAGTTGGCATAGTGTATGCAATGGCAGGACTTCTATCTGATCTTCGTAGATCGTATTGCGGTTCTACTACACATGTTCCGATTAGGTCACTAAGACGTCCGATGGTAACAGACAGAATGAGTGTCCTAGGAATTGGAAGTGGTAGTTCAACTGGTGCTACACACGACTGTGCACTGAAAGGAATTGAGCTCTGGGGCAGTTGAGCTCTATTTTCAATCTCTAAACTTTCTGAATAAAAGCTAGATAGAGTTTGTGCTAAATCCCCGTGCAAAACTGAGACTATGGCATGTTGAGAGACAATAGAATGGGTGGCTGTGGTGTGCAAGTGCGTTAGTAGGCTACTAATGTCTGTTTCAACACATGCTCGCAACACATGCGATGAGGTGGTGGATGTGGTCGCGCTTCTAGAATGGTAGGTTCGGGTACACACTCTCTCCCCATGTTCTTTTTCTACATTCACACTTTGCCTCACATTTTCAGAAATTTCTACTCGAACTCCCTCATCCATCCTTATCTCTTCTAAAACATTTTGTATAGAAGTTGCATCATTATCAATGTCCATGTCCTCATGATGTAGTGAAATATCATCAAGAAAACCAAAACTGTGTCCTAAGTCATCATTGTTGTCATCATCATTTTCATGTCCTTCATTTGGTCCAGGAGTAGCTGAAGGTATTGAATCCGTTGAAGAACTAGTTGGTTAATCCGACTCAGTCTCAGAGTTCTGACCTTCATTGGCAATCTCTACCTAAGGGCTCAATTGATGAGTGATAGCTCTCTCAGGTTGAGATGTGTTGGCATCAGGTGCATGAGTCTCAACAGCCTCAAGTCTAGAATCCTGACCCCCTTCTATTCCCCTCTCAAAATTTTCTCTCAGCTCTACCCGTTCCCGAACTCCCTGAGTTTCAAAAACCCTCACTGACTCCGCTCTTCTAAGGTTAGAGTCTTGGGTAGGGATAAGTGGATATGGCAATTCCATAGACTCTCTGTATTTCCTAACACACTCAGAGTCCGGATCAACGTAAGCTAACAGAGCTGCAGGAATATGCATGGAATATTTGAATGTTAGTTTCTGCTTCTGAAGATATCTCATTTCACATTCAGGTGCTACTTCGTGATGAGATCTCTTGGGAATATCTCTGTTGGACCGGATCATGCTTCTAACAATCATTTAAAGGAATCTATGATAATGAACATACAGTGATTTCTTGGAAGTTCGCTTGCTGATGACTTTTTCATATAATTATGTCCAGAATGCCACTGAGTAATCTACGTGTAGATCGTACACAATAGCATGAAATAACCTCAAAGTGTGCATGTTGGTGTTGTCTAGGCCTGAATGCCTTGAAGTCAAGCAGCGATTGATCACCCAGAACATCTGGTAGTAGAAAGGTGGTAGATTTGACTTTTTGAACTCACTGATCTTGATTAATTGACCAACATACCCCAAGGCTCGGATGCCTTCAAAAACTTCAGAATCGACAGGGTATAGGTCAAAATATGCTCTCCCTTCTCTAGAATCATCTTCCGGTAGATCCAAGATAAGTCTGAGCCTTTGGTAGGTTAGAACTGACGTGAAGTTATCTATCCGGATTCTGAAATATTTGTTATTGTTGCTTTCCACCACATATTCAATGGTCTTCCAAACTTGCTGCAGATACATGAGTGGAACAGTAGCAGTATCTGTCAATGCTTTGCTGAGTGGATGACCTTTCAGAATTTCTATGACGAGTGGATTGACATTGAGATTTTCAAAATCCACATGGTGATTGTTCGGAGAGACCAACAAGTATTCACTGGGGTTGATGAGAGCAAGTTCAGGATCACCACTAATTGCTGACTGGACATGAAATCTTGAAGATGGCATTGGTGTTTCCTTAGAGACATTCGGATCATTTTTATCCATTTGGACAATAGGATCTTGAGAGTATTCACTTGCCATTGTAGTACCTGAAACAAGACAGAAGTATTGGATAAAATCCAATATGTAAGTAATAATCCCAAAAACTTGTTTTTCCAGATTTTTTTTTGATACAGAGTATCAAAGTACAAAAAGAATGTACTTTCAGCTCACAAGAATAGCATACACTGTTGCAAGAAATAAATTGCAACAACACAACACCAAAAAAAACACAAAAAGATGACCAAAATACTTGTTTTGATTTTGTTCTAAAAAATGAAGTTTTATCTAATGAACTCTCAAACACAATGAAAAAAATTCTTAAAACATGTTGGAACTTTAAAAACAATCTAAATCCAGAACTCTCATGACACTGAGTTTAACACAAAACACGCATAACATATAGTTCAAATCAAGAAACTCGCATGGGACTGAGTTGAAGCTGAAAACTCGCATGAAACTGTGTTCACATCAAGAACACGCATGACACAAGTGTTCATATGAAGAACACTCAAGTCACTGTTCATTCAAAAATTTGAAATTTCAAACTTTTCAAATCCAAATTTTAGCTTTTAATATAAATTTTTTTACTTTTAATGGATTCGATTTAGGTTTAATCTCCGTCTTATCAATGAAATCCAAACAAAAAGTCTATCTTTGAGCATCGATTCAGTCCAACAATTTAAAGAGTCCAACAGTCCAAGGTTCGATTCAAAATCCCGAATCCAAGTTAAGGTAAACCTGCAAATGAAGAACAATAGAATCGACATACAAAACCCAAATGAAATATCGAGTTCATTCATACAACAAACAACATTTTACAAGAACAAAAACCAAAACTGCAAGTATCTTGTTCATGAAGATGAACAGACACAATCGAGAATCAACAAAAACCCTAAAATTTGAACACACTAATCTGCAAACACGAAAATAATATACAAGAAATGATTACAAATGACAAACAAACAAGTAAACAAGAATACCTACACTGAATCGAGAGACTTGAGGTTCGAATACACTGAAAGTCGCAGATAGTTTTTGAGAGAAAAATAACTAAGTGAAAGAACTCGTTAAAAATGGTCTGAGAAAAGTGAACATGAAAGAGGGAAAAGACTTGAATTTATACTCAGGATAAAATATGACACGTGGAACGATCTGAGTGTTTGCTCACTTCGCTCAAACCAAAGAAGAAGAACTTGTTGCACATCGAAGACAAGTGGTGTGTGCACTTCGCGCAAGAAGCGATTTGCGCGAAGTGGGAAATTGTGAGAAACTCGCATGAAGGGTCATGCGCAAAGCAAGAACTCGCACGATACTGTTAGCGCGTTTCGTACTTCATGCATCCTTTGCTATGCGTGAAGTGAGAACTCGCATACCGAAGGGTGCGCATTCTACACTTTGCACAAACAATGATGTGCGCGAATCATGAAACTCGCATAACACTTGTGCGCGTTTGACACTTAGAAAAATTTTGAAATTTTCGAAAAATATTTTTCCCAGTTTCCAAAAATAGTAAGTTATATTGACACACTTTTAAGCACAAAATAACATCTTTTTCTCTTGAAAAAATATTTCAGATTTCAAAAACCTCTTTAACACAGACTCACACACACTTACAGACTTTTCAATTAAGTTCCCCTTTGAAGTGTGCATTGATCTAACAACTCCCCCTTGATATATGCATTCAGCTCAACATAATGAAGCATGAGTCCTGATCTGATCTGATCAGAACTCAATCATCTTGACATTGAAGTCCGTGTCCTGATCTATTGTGATCAGAAACCATTGTCTTTATCATTGAAGAATGAGTCTTAAGCTATTGTACTTAGAAGTCATTACTCTTGCTCCCCCTAAACCTGTAGTTCCTGCAAAACAGTTTTCACATGTTTTGGTACCCATTGATATTTAGGTCCTGGTTGTTTAGATTTAGGAATCCACTTCTCAATAGATTTGAACCTCTTATTTTCATTAATCTTAGAAGTAATTCTATAAGTTCCATACAAGTGAAGAGCAAATTCTCTTTGTACAAAATCATTCTTTCCACAGTAAGAACAACATAACCTCTTCTCAACCAACCTGATAATATGATTACTAGAATAAAACATATCAGGTGTACCAAAAGATTTACCTTTATGAACTCTATTCTTCTTAGCTTTTGATGTGGAAACAAATTATTTTTGAACAACTTTGCCATATAAAGAACCTTTGACAACCCAAACCATCCGATTTGTCTTTGAAAAATGCTTTTCAAGAGATTTATTATAAGATATAGCTGAGCCATCAACAGATTGATTGTAAAACAGATTAGTAGGACGAATCTGATTTGTATCAACATTTTTTGTTTTGACACTTGTTCTTTTTGAAGTATTCTCTTTTATGAAACTGGTAGCAGTTTTAAATGAACAATCAGGTTCTGTTGATTTGTCAAAAGGTGACTGATTAATCACGTCTGCAGAAATTTTCTCTGACAACTCAACATTTGTAACTTCCAGATCTTTTATCCTTTTAGATAAAATGTTCTTTTCTACAATAACTGTGTCAAACTTTTTCTGTAAATCAGATTTGACCTTCCATTCTTTTAAAATGTCTGATGATAGAACAAATAGTCTTTTAGAGAGCTTAGAAATTTCATATTCAAAATTTTGACGTTCTAGCTCAAAATCCTTTTCCAAGTTCTTGTTCCTTTCAAAAATTTTATTTGAAAATCCCAGTGTTTCTCTTTTCAGAGTTTTTCTTTTCAGTTTCCAAAGACTTCTTCTTTTCTTGAAGGATTTTTCTTTCCTTATCAAGTAAGTCATGTAAAACAGAAATTAGTTTGGGAAATTCAATAACCTTATCATTAATAACTTTTCTCTCTTTTGCAAACGTTTCTCTTTCAGTTATTAAGATCTTTTCAAATTCTGACACTTGCTTTGAGAGTTTTAAACATCCATGCTCTAAATTTTTCTTCTCTTATAAAGCTTTCTTAGAGAAATCAGACAGTTTCTGGTTGTAAACTTTTGCGAGTTTTGATTCATATCTTTTGCGAGTTTGTGTTCAAATATCTGTAGGTTTCATTTTTATAAACTAATCTGTGATTTACAATTGATTTGTAAGTTTAAATTAAAGCAATCTGTCAATTTCAGTTCAATAAATCTGCAAATTCCAGTTCGCACTATACAAATCATTTTGTTTCTGTGATTTACTCTATACACAGATTGAATTTGAGTACAAATTGGAAATTTTGTGATTGGAGGTTTCAATGATAGTGGGGTGGTGGTAGTATGATTAAAATTTGCACCAATTTAAGAGTTAGTGGAGATCAAATGCAATTGGTGGTTCTCTTTGTTTTGCGCCAACATCTTTTAACATTTGTGTCATCCAAGTGCAATTAATGGTTTGCGCCAGTCATCACTTGCAAATTTTAATGGGAATCAAATATTGAATTGTTTGTGCAGATTTTTTGCGCATTGAATTGATCCTCATCATCACATTTGCGTCAGAAGGTATCAAAATTTGATTGGCCATTTTAATGTTAGTGGGGCGGTGCACTTGTGGTTTTAAATTGTGTTGTGTTCAAAGTTTGTGAATTGCAGGTTGGCGCCACTCTCCTCTAGCGCAAACTTTAGTTCTTGCGCCATCTTGTTCATATTTTTTTTATGCACCATTCCCATTATCAGTTTTTGTGCCTTTCAACTTTGATTTGCGCCACTTTCAAATGTCGTCTCAAGAAAATTTTGTGCCACCCATTATTCAGATTTGATTTGATTTAATATTTGATTTGCAGATTGTGAACTTGTGCAAACCTCATCAACTTTGTGCCACTCACCATTGGCGCAAAATTCAATTCTTGCGCCACTTGCATAAAAGATTTGCGCTAACAACAGTTCGTGCAAAATTCTTTCTTGCGCCACCATCAGTTCGCGAAAAATAAGTGTTATTCAAGTTTCTATTTTGCACCAGATTTCAATTGATCTGATTTTCAAACTTTCTGATTTGCAGGTTTCGAATTAATTTGATCTGCAAGTTTCAGTGATTTGAAGAGTTCCAGAGATTGAATTTTTCTGAGATTATTTTTGTGATCTAAGTTTGACTTTGAATCAAATTTTTCTGAATTGTTTGGGAACGATCATTCATATCAAGCTGATTTCTCATTCAATATTTTCTGAGAGAGGAAATATTGTACTATCAGGTAGATTGTCTGAATTTTATATGTGAATTCATTTCAACTAACAATCATTTTCTCAAATGTTTTAAAACAGGATGAGTTCACCAATATTACTCAAAGGAAAATACGAGATGTGGAAAGTTGATTTTTTCAACTTTGTAGATAAACATGAGCTGAGTTGCTATATCAGATTATCATTGACTGAAGGAGAGATGAAACATCAAACTTCAACAGAAGATTGTACTGAGGAACAAGAGAAAAGAAAGAGTACTGATAGTTTAGCTCGAAGTTTTTTGTTGAAGAGTATTTTTCATGATACTTCTGGTCACATAAATAACTACAAGACGACAGAAAAAGATTTATTCAAGTCGACAGGAAAGGAGTTATGGGACTATCTTGAATGGACGATGTTAGGGCCAAAGGTTGTGTTTGAGCTAAAAGGAAAGATTTCTGAGTTGGAAGATAAAATTCAGCAAGTCGTATCTGTTGAGAGTTATGAAGAGAAGATTAGAAGTTTGGAAGATTCTAATGTTGAGCTTATAAAGAGAATATCTGATTTCGAATAAAAGATGGTCAAAGAAAGATCTGATTTTGAGAGTAAAAAGAAAGAGTTTGCTAAAAAGTTTTCAGAGTTTTCCAAGAAGACTTTTGAAGAGAAGAAGACAGTTGAGCTTCAATGTATAAAGCTTTCCCAGCAAGTTTCCGATTTTGAGAAAGTACTCATTCTGGAAAGGGAAAAGTTTACCAAAGAGAAGAAGTCCATTAAACAAAAGAACGTAGGATTCTTCAAAGAAATATCCAGTCAAAGAAACAATGCTGAGAAGGGATTTGAAGAAGAAAGAAGCATGTTTGAGGCTGAGATTAAAAAGCTGACTGTCAAGCTATCTGAACTATCTGAAAGAGTGCTGAAAGAGAAGAAAACGAAGTCTGAATGCGAGACGAAGTTTGACCTTATCATCAAAGAAAGAGACAGATTTGCTTCAAAGATTAAAGAGCTTGAAAAGACAGCCTCAAGTTCAAATCAGAAAACTGTTTCTTCACAAAGGTCAGTTAAATCTTCTGATCAGATTCGTAGTACTAACCTTTTCTATGATAGAAATATAGATAGTTTAGGTACACGTCAAAGAAGAAGGAGATATGAAAAAGAGAAACTGGTCTGGAAGAAGAAACCAGTTGATGATGAGAAGAAAAATGAGTTGAACGAAAAGAAATCATGTGTCTATTCATACAAAGCCAAGAAGAACAATGCGCATAAAGGTAAACCTGATCATATCTACTCGAGAGATCAATTAATCAGGTTATCAGGTTAGAAATACTATTGTTCTTATTGTTGTACATATGATCCTATTCACAAGACTAGTGATCATTTCTGGTATGGTTCTTATTCAATAACCCCCACAAGAACAACAACTAACATTCATGGACCCAAATATCAGTGGGTACCAAAGCCGAAAATTGATTCTATGTTGCAGGCACCTCCAAGTCAAGGGGTAGTAAGAGAATAATGGCTTCTAAGTACATCAACTTAGAACCCGTACTTCATCGGAGTTAGACTTCTAAACACAACAGTTTAGGACTCGTACTTCAGTGATCAAAAGACCTTACTCTGGTAATACTTTGCATCCGATAAGATATGACGGTCTACAATTCACAAGGGAGCTGTATCGATCTCTATCCTGTGCTTTTTCATTGATAATATACTTATGATATGACGGTCTACAATTCAAAAGGGAGTTGTATTGATCTCTATCTTGTGTTTTAATTGACATCCTTCAGATGCATAATTTAAGGGGGAGTAAAGGTGATGGCTTCTGATTACAACAAATCAGGACCCGTTCTTCAAAGTTCAAATAAGGATATTTTGCTAATATCCAGGGGGAGCTTCATAGAACTATATCTTTCTATCATGATTTGAGGGGGAGCCTAAAAGGTGAATATCTTCTGATCTAGATCTCTGATTGTTTGAAAGAAGAACAACTTTCAAGCATGAAAAACTTTTTCTTAAATGTTCAAACCACTTTTGGTTCTCAAAAAATTTCATGAATTAAGAAGTGTGAATTTAAATGTTTTTCAAATTTTGAGCTTTAATGTTTAACTGACCGTGTGTTTTCTAAAGATCAATACTTGTGTATTATCTTATCCATATACTGTAAAGTATTCACACACACAGGTTCAGTACTTCATTTGAATTTGTTATTACCATGTCTCATAACGAACCAATTTTTCGATGGTAATACTCCCATTTGATTTCAAATGTTGTTGAGCATTATTCATCATTTCTAAATTTGTGCTTTCATTGCTAAATTGTTTATATTTGTTCATATAAACAAAATATCCAGTTCTTTGATACCCTAACCATTTTATTTGATCTGAATGATACATTGTCAGATTCTCAAAACAATTCTCTTGATTTCATTTCATTCCTTCAATATCCTTGTTTTAAGAGATCTTCATTGTTCAAATGCTCAAATTTCATTCATATCTTTAATGAGCATACATTTTGACAATGTTTTCATATCATTTTGTGCTTAACTGTTCAAAATTAAATTGTTGATCAACCATTCCTTTTAGGACTTACATGGGATTCATGTGTGAGCTTAAACAGAACTTCCATGGATTCACGTAACCAGTGTTTCCTACCCCGGAAGTTATCCTAGAGTGATTGAGGGGTGAGGGGTCATAAATCAAAGAGTGGGGGAGAAAACTCATCCGGTTGAGTTTTTCTCAGTGTGTGGAGCGAAAAAATGGAAAAGAGAGTTTAGTTAGAAGTGAGCTAAATGTTAAAAAGAAAGAGGGTGTGAGGATAGAGTTAAAAGAATATCAGAACTCTGCACCAACCACTTTCTGAGTCGGGCAGCCACATCTACTGATTGATTCACATTCTTTGGTGACCATCATTGAAAAAGGCAGTGAGCCCATGCCAACTCCTGCATTAACCCCACCAACCACTCATTTCTTTCCCGAAAAAGAAATGATTCATTTTCATTGGGGACGCAGCACATCTGCTATCTGATCTTCACTCGGAAGAATTATATATTGAAAAAGAAGGAAAATTGCCCCACCTTCGCACCTCTTTCATGCACATTGAGTCCGTGTAATATCTGTTGTTGTCTCTACAGTTTACACAATTTGAGGCTTATGAAACACAATCATTGTGCTAAATTCTTTCATACACAAGCATGAGCACACAGAAAATTTGTTTTTCTGTCAGAACATTCGTAGATAAACTTTGTGTTTTTCAATGATTGAATGGAAGTCCTGGGGAGTCATCATCAAACCAACTCCTTCAATTGTACATTTATTGTACACAGTAACTTTGTGTTACTGACAGGCATATTAACTGTTTCATCTGTTGAATCAGGGTTACACTGTTCATTATGTCTGAATTTGAAAAGATTCAGATATATACATTTCATGAATTGACGGATACTTAGATCAAAGGGCGGAGACTGTCAAATCATTATGAAGGGGAGATTGTTAGACATTACAAAGGGGGAAATCAAAGAAAGTGCTGAAATTGATGAATTTTTTATGATCATGATTCTCACAATCATCAAAAAGGGGGAGAATTTTACAAAGTTCAATTTCAAACCCGAGCTAAAAGATCAATTTCAAAGCCATCAAGAAGATGTCAAAGTGAAGATTGACTTGGAAAGAGATTCTGAAGATATATGATTCGAGAAAGTTTGTTTTTCTGAAGACAGTCCAGAGATCACAAAAGATGAAGATACAAGATCAGAGATTCCTCAAGGATGTTTCAAAGTTCGAAGTTTCAAAGGAGTTTCAAGAATTCAGTTTCGTGATCAAGACATGTTGACTTTCAAAGCTACAAAGTGTAAAAGACTTTTCAAGATTCTTCAAAGGCTGAAAGACTGAAGAGTGTTAAAGCTTCAAAGTTCAAAGTTGTTAGAGACAAATGCTGAAGAATCAAGTGCTGAAGACTTGTGTCGATTTTTTTATTAAATCTTGAATACAAAGGGGGAGACTGTTAAGTCAAAATATTGTATCCAAGATTTAATAGGAAGGTCAAAGTGGTAAAGTCAACAATGTCAAAGTCAATGTATTAGTCAAAGGTGTTTAGTTTTCTTAGTGGTTAAGTCTTGTATTAGAGTGGTGGTATAAATAGCTTTAGGGCCTTGTAATCTTGTAAGACTTTCATTGTAATAATTCAGAGACATGGTTTCAAGATCTACTTTCTCTCTATACTCTCTCTCTCTAGTTCTTACTTGCTTAATCTTGATGAGAAATGCTTGATTGTTTGGGATTTTACATTCACACTTTAGATCAGCTTTTTCTCTATCTGCAGAGAGACTTTTCATTAGATCAACATTCTTTCTCTCTAATGCAGATATTTTATCTTCAAAAGCTTTGAACTTGCTATGTAGACCAACTGATTCAGCTTCAAGTTCTGATGATTTATGTTCAGTTGTCTTTAGTTTGCTTTGAAGATTGGTTATCTCTCTTTGTTTCATTCTGATTTCTTTCTCTCTTTTCTTGATGATACCTGCAAAATCAGAGTTAGAATTATTAATACATTTTACACATTCAGAAGTTTTATCAGAATTAACAAATTTAGTTTTAAACTCCTGAATCTGATTTAGAAGATCTGAATTTTGAATCTTCAGTTTATCCCATTCAGCTTCTATAATAGGTATCTCAGGCATGTACAATATAGCAACATCTCTCCCTGACAAAAAATCTTTAGACATCTTGATCAGAATGTTAGCTTGAAATGATCGTTCCCAAAATATTCAGAATTCGTTGACTAGTAGAGTCAACCTTGGATCACCACTTGAAAATATCAGAAAAAATTTCTAACACTTAGAACTCGCAAGGCATTGGAACTCGCAAAGCACATAAACTCGCAAAGCACTGTAGATAAGATTCGTGCAAATAGGCTTGTGCGTGTAGATGGTTCTCGCAAAACAAAGTGAGCGCGTTTGAAGTTCGCGCAAGATGAGATGTGCGTGTTTCAGACTGTAATTCTCGCTAAACTCTTTGCCCGTTCCAACACTTAGAAAAATTTTCGATCACTTGTGTTAGAGCATAAATATGTTGGATACAAGATCATGAAGACCAGAGGTCAAAGTACAAGAAGTCAAATACTGGAAAGTCAACTCTTAGTAAAAGTCAAAGTGAATATGTAATAAAGTCAAAGTCAATGTTGTTGTATTTTGTTTTATTTGTAATTGTTATTGGTATAAATAGGTTCCTTGTACTACTTTGTAAGTAGGATTGTGAATCAAAATTCAGATTGTGGTAAGTGAGATATGGAGCAGATTAGAGAAGAATTTCATTGTGAAATATTCTAGTGAGAGAAAGTCTAGAGAGATAGTGTGATTGTATTATGTGAGATTAAAGAATCAATGACATATGATTTCGATTTATTCTCATCTTGATTGTTTGAATGATTAGAACTTGAATCAGGGACTCACAATTGGTATCAGAGCAGATCCAGATTGAAATCAAATCAAGAAAATGTTATCGACATTGTTTCATTGAAGTCCATATTCGATTTTGAGTGTTTGTGTATTTTAGAGTTTGTAATTGATTGAAATGAGTTTGTTTAGTGTACTAGAATGAGTTTGTATATGTTTTGTATCGAATTGCACTGTAATCGATTGTTAAGAATACACGAGTTCTATGCACTGTAATGAATCGATTTGTACAATTGAGTATGTTTTGTTGAAATTCTTTGTTTGAATTTGTTTCTAGATGTTTTAAGGAACAAATTATCGAAATTACAGGATGAAAATCAAAGATTTCATGGGATTTTGAGCAAATCAGAAGGTTTTTGGGCCAAAGATCTCAAGAACTCGCAAGATCTATCAAGAACTCGCAATATATTTTCAAGAACTCGTAGATCTTGAAGAATTCACAGAGGCCTAAGAACTCGCAAGGTTTCATGATGATTTCGCAGGATTCTTAAAGAATTTCTCAGATCAAGTATAGGTTTCGCAGAGAAGTTACTTGCGAATTTCACAGGATTTGCATTTGTGTGTATTGTGAATTGCTTAAGTTTCGCAGTCCTGTGTGTTGCGAATTCTTAAGAGCACTTCTTTGCTTGCGATTTTTGAGATTATATTACTTGCGAATTCTATTTGTTTACGAATTTTATGGTTATATTTGTAACTTGCGAATTTCTTGTGTTTTTCTCTGAAGCTTGCGAATTCTGAAGTGTTTTCACAATAATTTGCAAATTTCAGACTTAGAAAATTTTGGAAATTTCATTTCTGATTTTCTATCTAACTGTTTCTGTATTGTTTGATTTCTTTTGGACTAACGATCAAATTCAAGTTCTTTTTGTGATAACAGGATGAATTCCAGAGAAACTCTTTCAATCGGTATGGTTGTAAAGCCACCAGTGCTTTTTAAAGAAGAGTATGAGCAATGGAAAAATCATTTCCTGGACTTTATTGACCAACATGAATTGGGTGATTATATACGATTATCTCTGAGGGAAGGAAAAATGACGGACTTATACTTTTAGATGTCCAGATAAGATAATAGACCAAAGAGAGATTCCAATAGCACTTGATCAGTACACAGATGAGCAGAAAAAGAAATATGAAGCTGACAAACTAGCCAAATCGTTTATATTGCAAAGTTCTGAAGATGAGATTTCAAAAGAGATTTCTATCAAATTCGAGAGTAAAAAGGCTTCAGGAAAACAATTATGGGAACAACTTGAGAAGATGATGGTAGGACCAAAGATGTCATCAAGAGTAAAGTTTTTGGAGGCCGAGAATACTGAGTTGAAAAATAAAATCTATGACTTTGAAAATCAGACTATCCAAATCCAGCAAGCATCTGTTGAAAGTTATGAGGAGAAGATTACGAGTCTGGAAGATGTTAATGTTGTGCTTCGAAAGAAAATATCTTATTTGGAACAAAAGATGGTCAAAGATTAATCTGATTTTGAGAAAGAAAAGAAAGAGTTTGATCAGAAATTCTCAGAAATTTCCAAGAAAAGTTGTGAAGAAAAGAAGACAATTGAGCTTAAATGTATAAAGCTTTCTCAACAAGTGTCTGACTTTGAGAAAGTAATCATTTTGGAAAGGGAAGAGTTTGCAAATGAGAAAAAGGCAATTGAACAGAAGAATGTCGGAATTTTCAAAGAAATATCTGGTCAGAGAAAGAATGCTGAAAATGGTTTTGAGGAAGAAAGGAATATTTTTGAGGCTGAGATTAAGAAGCTTAATGACAAGCTATCTGAACTATCAGAAAGTGTGCTTAAATAGAAGAAAACGGAGTCTGAATTCAAGAAGAAGATTAACCTGCTCATTGAAGAAAGAGACGGTTTCGCTTCAAAGATTAAAGAGCTTGAAGACATTGTTTCCAAGGTGGTGGTGACTGAGCAAACGACTCTAGAATCACAAATCCACACAACTCGAGATGATTCAGCTGATTCTGAATGTTCGTTCAAGACAGCTGCAAGCTCACATAAGAAAACTGTTTCTACAAAAAGGTTAGTTAATTCATTTGATCAGATTTATACAACTAACATTTTCTTTGATAAATATGTAGATGATTCAGATGCACAAAGAAGAAGAAAAAGAAGATACAAAGAAGAAGAACTTGTATGGAAAGTGAAACCAGTTGAAGAAGAAAAGAAAGATGAGAAGAAAGCTGAGAAGAAAGGAAAGAAGACATGTGTACATGAAACTAAAGCCAAGAAGAACAATGTGCGAAAAGGTAAACCTGATCATGTCTACTCGAGATATCAGCTAATCTGGTTGTCAAGTAAGAAATATTATTGTTCTTATTGTTGTACACATGATCATGTTCACAAAACTAGTGATCATTACTGGTATGGTTCTTATTCTATTACTCCCATTCGAACTGCAACTAACTTATATGGACCCAAATACCAGTGAGTACCAAAGCCGAGAGATGAATCTGTGTTGCAAGCACCTACAGTCAAAGGGGAGTAAGAGAACCAAGGCTTCTGAATAAATCAGTTCAGGACCCGTACTTCAACGGAGTTTGACTTCTAAACACAACAATTTAGGACTCGTACTTCAATGATCAAAAGATGATACTCCCAAGCTGATAAGAGATTGTACTCAAATACTCAGAAGAGGAAATCAACCTTCAAGGGGGAGTACATAAATTTTTCTGGAAATATGTATTCGGAAGATATGACGAACTACACTTCAGGATGAGTTGTAGATCTCTATCATGTGTTTTTTTTTACTGCAAAATTTCAGATGCATATTTTCAGGGGGAGTAAGAATTATGATTTCTGATTACTTCAGATCATAACTCGTTCACTAAATGTTTTACTGCTTTCTGTTGTTTACTTTTCAATAAATTTGTGAATAAATTTGCTTTGACATGACTTTGAGACTTTTGCAGATTGAGAGAAGCTATCAAGATCATATCATTATGATTTTCAGCTTGACTTCATGAGATTTAAGACTGTACAACAAAGGTTAAATTTCTTTTCTTAATCTCATATATGGTTGAAAGAAGAACGACTTTCAATCATAGAAAACATATTCTTAAATGTTCAACCCACTTCCGGATTCTTAAATATATTTCATAATTTGGAAGTGTGATTTTAAATGTTTCATTTTTAGTTGCGCTTACATGTTTATAAACCGTGTGTTTCCAAAGATTAATACTTGTGGATTGTCTTTCCCATATACTTTCAAGTATTCACACACACCGGTTTAACTTATTGTTCAAATTGTTCTTACCATGTCTCAAATTTGAAACATATTTTTCGATGGTAAGACACCCCGCTTGAATTTCAAAGAATATTGAGCATTATTTCATTTATGAATATCATTTCAAGAATGTCTAAATATTGGTTCGTATAGATAACATTCAATTATTCTTGACCCAAACTTTATTTGATAAATCATTTGATTCTGATCATTTCATACAATGTCAGATTTTCAAAGAAGTTTATTTCATTCATGTTCATTCATTCAACTTACTTGTTTGAAATATCTTCAATGTTTAAAATGCTCATATCTTCATGATTATCTTCTGAGGATACATACATCTGACATTTGTATATGTGCTTTAACTGTTCTAGTTAAACCATTTTGAGCAACATGTTCTTTAATAGGAAAATATGGGTTCTTTGTGCTAGGACTTAAATGAAAATTCTGTGGATTCACGATAACCAGTGTTTCCTACCCAAGAAGTTAATCCATAGTGATTGAGTGTGAGGAGCAAAAAAAAATGAGTGTGGGTTGTGCGTTGAGGTAAAATGTAAATGAGAGTTTGGTTAGATGTGCGCTCAATGTTTTTAAAAGAAAGAGAGTGTGAGATCAGAGTAAAAGAATATCAAACTCTGCACCAACTACTTTCTGAGTCGGGCAGCCACATACCTAATGTTTCATAATTCTTTCGTGGACATTATTGAAACAGGCAAATAGCCCATGCCAACTCTTGCCAAAACCCCACCACCCACTAATTTTCTTCTTAAAAATAAAATGTTTCATATTTTTCTGGGGACGCAACATATATTCTATCTGGTTTTCATTTGGAAAATCTGGATATTGAAAAAGAAGGAAGTCTGCCCCACCTTCGCACTTCAATTATGCACATTGAGTCTGTGTTTATCTACTGTTGTCTCAGTGGTTGACACAATTTTGAACCTTTATAAGCAATCAGCAAGTGATTAATTCTTTCTACACTTGCACGAGCACACAAGGAATTTGTTTTCTTGTCATGACGTTCATAGAAATTTCCTTTGTGGTGTTTCGATGATTGGATGGAAGCCCTGGGGGAGTGAACATAACAAAAGTTCCTTTTCTATGTGTATTCGTTACACAGAGTGACTTCGTGTTACTGACAGACATTTTAACTGATTCGGGTGTTGATTCAGGTGTTACATTCTAATTTGTCTGGATTTGAAAAGATCTAGATGAATACCTTGTTCGAATTGGCAACAAATCAGAGGCTCAGTTCAAATGATTAGTGGTCAGAATTGATAGAGACATTTCTTGGAGGAAGTTTTGATGATATCGATGCTCTATTCATCAAAAAGGGGGAGATGAATTAAAGAAATGTCTTAGTCAGAAATTTCAAAGATAAAGAATTGTTTGAGATCAAAGATTATTTGTGAAAGAAGGATGCAAAGTTGAAGATTTCTGAAGATGTGCTGAGATTATACAGAAATTTTTCTTTGATGGTTTGTTGCTAAAGCAAACAGAGCTAAAAATGGAGATAATTTGTTTCTGAAGTCTGAAAGAGGTTTCTTATAACCTTGAAGAGATTATTGAAGATCGTTTCTATCATATTTGGGGGAGATTGTTAATATTTTTCCAAGACAGACTTAGGAAGAATACAGTCAAAGGAAGGGGAGATTGCTATGTTTGTGCTTAAAGAAGAAAATTTGTTGCAAAGGGGATATTGTAAATGTGATGCCTAAAGACAAGACTGAATTGCAAAATCTTTCAAAAATGATCTTGAATCCAAAGGGGGAGATTGTTAGAGCATAAATATGTTGGATACAAGATCATGAAGACCAGAGGTCAAAGTACAAGAAGTCAAATGATGGAAAGTCAACTCTTAGTAAAAGTCAAAGTCAATGTGTAATAAAGTCAAAGTCAATGTTGTTGTATTTTGTTTTCTTTGTAATTGTTGTTGGTATAAATAGGTTCCTTGTAATGCTTTGTAAGTAGGATTGTCAATCAAAATTTAGATTGTGGTAAGTGAGATATGGAGCAGATTAGAGAAGAATTTCATTGTGAAATATTCTAGTGAGAGAAAGTCTAGAGAGAGAGTGTGAATGTAATCTGTGAGATTAAAGAATCAATGACATATGATTTCGATTTATTCTAATCTTGATTGTTTGAATGATTAGAACTTGAATCAGGGACTCACAACTTGACTTCTCGCAATGCCTTTGTGTGTTCCACACATAGAAAATTTTTGAGAAACTAAGAACTCACAATCAACCACTTCTCGCAGAACTAAGAACTCGCAGATCAAACCAGAAACTCGCAAAGTAAGTTTGCACATTTCCACTTCACGCAGAGTACTCTATGCGCGAATCAAACAGAAACTCGCAGAAATCAAGAAACCACCAAAGCTCTTCATCATGTGTGTTCTTCCAGACTTGCGTGTTTATCAGTTTGCGTGTTCTTCCCTTACGCAAAAAATGGATCTAGCGTGTTCTTGTGATATGAACACAAATTCGATCACAAACTTTAATAACCTGTAATTAGCTTCTCAAATTGAACCAGAATGATCGAAATATGATATAGATCACTTTTCTAACACACAGAAATACCTAAAACTCCAAAATTACAGTGCGATTTATCAAAATACAGTGTTCGACTATTTTTCTTGAAAAATCCAACAAATCTCAAATTCAGATCAATCGAGTGAAATTATGTGATATAATGTGAATAAGAAAGATCCTATAACACTTAACGATCACAGAGAACACATTTTCGAATCCAAAAACTGATTAACAATGGTGAATTTTATCAAGCAGTGCTCTATCAGAAAATACGTGTGCGTTCTTCGTAAAATTGTAAATTCAATCTAATCAAGTGAAATCTAACTCTCTGAATGATTTTGGGTTTGCTCTGATACCAAATGTTAGGTCACAATTCAAGCCATATCAATTAATGACAAGAATTCAATCAAGATTCTAGAGAGAGAAAGTAGTGAGAGAAAGTAGGTAGTCGTATATCTCTTGAAGTCACGAGTACAATAGGTTCGCTCACAACTCACAAAGCAAAGACATTATATATGAAACACTCAAAAGACATAAACTCACACATGCTTACAAAATTAAGTCAAATATAAAAGTCAACAAGTTGATCTAAACTATACATTTACAATACGGTTACACCAAATTCATAACATTAAATAATGCAAATAATAGTGCATTCATTGGAGAGAATATGATGCAAAAAATAGGTATAAGAAAAAATAACTCTGATAGTTGTAAATTGTAAACATAAGCCATATGAAAAACAAATTACTATCGAATCTTTATTTTATTTATGCCCCCTCTCACACCGATTCCTGATGGTATGATTCCTGGCTACGCCACTAGTGCTGGCGGTGGCACAATGGTGGTTCGGGGACGGTATCGACTGACAGGAAAGGTGTGGGTGGGTGGTGGCGGAGGCGAAAGTAAGGTGGTGGTACCTTTTCATGAATGTGGGGTCCAATCTAACCCTTGTTCTTAAATAAAATAAAAAATAATATTTGGGAAAATGGCTCCTTTGGCACATTTGGACAAACTAATTGAGAGAATGACACATTTTTTTAGAAATTGAGGATTTGACACCCCATTTCGCTTGCCCGTTTCGCCATTTGTCGGCGAAAATGAAATGTGGGCCCCACACCCACTTGGTACAATGAGGAGGCGACACGTGTCTCCCTTACCAACACAACCTCAACCCCCTAACAAGACCTGACATGCATCACATCGACACCGCCGCCGGAGAAACCCCGCTCCCCCTTCGCCGATGGTACATAAAGTTGCCCCCCTATTTCGCTGATGAGAAATATTATTCCTCTACTTTTGACTTTTCAACTAAAAGTGACAAAATGTGGGTCACGCATGCATTATTAGGGTTGACGTCAGCCCTAAGAAAAAAGGGTTTTCTAAATTTTTTTTGACCATTTTTGTACTCGATTTTTTTACCGAAATTCCCATTTTGTTACCAAATACCTGGTTTTTTTGTATTTCTACAACATGATTGACATAAATATAACCCATTTCTAAAAAATCTTTCGTCTTCCCAATATATCATGATTTGACAACACACTATAAAAACAGATATCTTTGATCCGAATTTTTGACAAGAAAATGTAGTTTTCTTGTATTTAATACTCGATTTTTTTTACCAAATACCCGATTTTTATTTTATTTTTTGAGTACATATAAAAGGGGGGGGTGGAACCACGCCAACATCACCACTATCACCACTTATTCATCCTCTTCGACCTTACTCCACCCACTTCCACCTCTAACCACTGTTGACCACCGTCGACCGCTACAGTTGTCCACCGTTGACCGTCGACCGCCACAGTTGTCCACCGTTGACCGTCGTCGGCTGCTATCATTGACCACCGTTGACCGCCATCGGGCGCCACTTTTTTTAGGTTAATTATAGTCGGTCCATCCATCTCATTTTCACACAACAAATTTCATCAACCTTTAAATAATGGTTGGAACATCTCGTTCTGGATATAAACCACCAACAAAGGACGAGAGTGGTTGAGGGTTCCCGTGTCTAGAGTCGAACTTCCAATCACAGATGAGAAGTGGGAGATGTTGAACATGAGTTACGATAAAAGAGAAGCTGAAAAGGGACCCCTAAAGGTGCCCGAATAGTTGCTATCGGCATCAATCCCTCCTTCGTCTCAGATCATGCCTTCCAGGATGAAAAATCCATAGATAAGTCTCAAGTCAATATATAAGAGATAGATGGTGAATGGCAGAAGTACAGGGCTAAGCAGGATACCATCGAGGCGGAGATAGAGGAAAAAAGAATCACGTCATGTTGATGCAAAGAGAGATTCGAGCTGATAAAAAAACATGTGAAAGAGTTGGCCGACCAGTATTCTATCATGCAGAAAATGATCAATGAAAAACATAACTGGATAGCCTCATGTAAAACACTGTATCAAGAGGCACTCTAGTTGTTTGGTGAACTCGTTATAACCGGCTTTATTTAATGTTATTTTCGGACTGTAATATTTGTTTGGCATCAAGGAATATCTAAATCTAAATTAACGTTCTTGGTTTCATTTTCGCCAATATGTCAAGGTTAGTCTTCTTCATGTTCTACCATATGTTGCGAAACGTAAAATATAACAAATCGAGAAATTACATTTATAAAAACAAATACATTATTTACAACCCTAGATCATAAGTTGGTTGAACATAGTCTTGTGTATCATGCGGTTGTGATGGATGATACTGGGTGGTATGAGGCTCGGGTTTCCTACGACTACTAGACGCTCCAGATGTACGCGAAGGGGCTGGCATCAGACTTGAACAATTGTAACGAAAATGTCCCTTTTGACCACAATGACTGCAGGTTTTCACAATCGGTTCCTCGTCTCGTGACGGGATATGGTCACAGTTGCGTGGTCTCCTGGCGTTTCGTATACTCAAGGGAGGCAGGAGGCATGTCATACGTTCTTCGGGAAACACGCATTTAGATGGCAGAAGAAGAGGGTTCACTTTCTCGTCATATGTTGCCCGATAAGCATGCATTGTGAACCAGCTTGAAGCCTGTTGGATGCAATCTGTATGACCGAGGTGTCGTGTAACCGCTATCATATGGCCACACAGGATGTCAAACAGTTGCCATTGCATGCATGTCACGTCCGAGACTCCAAATCCACTCTTCCATTCTTATGCCAGTCATGAACTTCGAAGTGTACTTCAGAAATGGGATACACTCTCCATCTTGAGCTTTTATTGATTATTTTCTCAATCTTTGCCTCCGCCCACTGTGTCAGTACACTTTGGATTTGCGCTGTAGGTAAAACAAGAAAATGTTACACTAATTTAACACAGGTTCTGTTTGGAATACGTAGTTGTGTATATAATTATGCATCAATCGTGGCCACGATTGTAATACCATTGCTACAACGTCGAACGGTAAAACTCGACCAACGTTAATCGACTCAACGTGTTCACGGACTCTTAACTGTTCGAAGTCATTGTGCTATACCGCAGGCCAGAAAACTTGGATCTTGCCCATCACTTGTACCAAACTTCCTGAAGGTATGCAGCCACACTCGGTAGACTAGAATGCATCAAATCCATGGTAGTCTCGAAGTCTGATAATCGATACGTTTTGCATGCCTCCCAGAACATCCACTTCCTTGTTTTCTCTCTTTTGGAGGTCAGTTTCAAGTTAACGAGTAGATATCAGACACAAATATCGTGATGGGCATTTGGGAATACCGTCTGATGGATAAATCGATAGAAGCCGCCCAATTAGTAATAAATGTTAAGTTGGTTGGTTCACCAATGCATTATTTCAACTTGTTTAAGAACCAAGTCCAAGTGGGGCCACTTTCTGTCTTACCCACTCCTATCGCAATGGGAACGATCTCGTTGTTCCCGTCCATTGAAACTGCCAAAAACATGGTACCGACATATTTACCCTTTAGATGGGCACCGTCCATTATGAACAACAGTCGTAGACCATACAAAAACGACCGGATCTGCAGATGTTTAAAGGCACATGTATGAACATTAAACAATATGTAAACTACAGAAAATTAAAGAAAAATCTTTACTAAAGAACCATGTGCCACGAACAGCATATCAAACCGTCCTGCAGCATCAAAAGCCATTTCAGTCACAGTCCCGGGATTGTGTAGTTTCATATTGTGGCAAAAGACCAGGAGTTGGGAAAACGATGATTCTAGGCTCCCCTAAGCATCTCCAACGCATGCATCTTTGCTTGCAATGCTTGGTTGTAGGAGATGTTTACACCAATATGTTGACTGATGTCTTCGATGATTTCATTTCCATGATATAACCCCCTACAGTCCTTCAAACTCCCTTGCAATACAAGACCCAAAACATTCGGTGTCGCATTATGGTTGTTGGGCTGGACTTGGGTTCTTGAATAAGTGTGTTCGTCATGTAGTTTTCTTACTTGAAATAGGGGACTGTTATCATCGACAGCAACCACCATTAAATGCAATTTGCAACCTTCGACGACACAAAGTGCCTCATACTTAATCGGATTTGATCGTTTCACCCTCACTTGGAATTTCTCGTAAAGGCATTTTAACCCTACTACAAGCTTCAATGCTTCTTTCTTCTCGAACGTCTATAGGACTTTCACATGTGATGTAGTTTGGTAAGACATGGGGTTCCTAGGTTTTAAAACGAGGGTTGGGGAGGGTAATGGTTCAGGCATACCCCAAAAATTATTCCTTATCCCAATTTCCTCATACCTTGAACGATCGTCTGTATCTTCTTCGTCTTCCTCTTGTGGAATATTCAAACTGTCAAAGGTAACGAAAACTTCGTCTTCTATGTCCCTCTCGTTCAAATCTGGAGTGTCGTTCAAATCTAGCATAAGGCTGGTGTCATGGTTGATTGCAGGTTCAAAGTTGGGTTGTTGTGGGAACTGTTTTGTGAACGCTTGTGGGTACTCTTGTTAGAACTGTTGTGTGAACGTTTGTGGGTACTCTTGTTGGAACTGTTGATAACCGGTAGATGGAAATAAATTATCTGCTTGATTTTCGGAGAAATATGGGTTTCCACCGCTGCCTCCGTATGGGATAGGATTGATCCTGCCACTAGATCTATCTCCACTATTATCACCACCACCGACTACAAAAACCGTCAACGTTTGTGGCAGAATGTTGTTGACGACGTATGTCAAACCAGGAACATCCTCTTCAGCATTAAATGAGAAAATATCACCACCCATTAGAGGGTTTTCGTAAAATAATCTGAAGTCACTAACTAAACGTAATCTTCTCGCCACCCGCTTACACAATGAAGAATATGTTAAGGGGGAAGGCAAAGGTAATAAACATTTTGGATCGCCATTAATGTACTTCGTAACACCATTGTTTTTTACTAACGAACCGCCACTCTGAAGATATATGCTAACGATTTCACAAGGACGATAATTCATATTTGATTCAAATATGAAAGGAGATCTTAAAGGTGTATATATGGATAAATTGAAGATGAAAGAGGATGTGTTTGTTTCCAAATGAGTTGTGTTCTTTATATAAGGAAAAAAAGTATCTGATTTGAAACATATCATAAAAATTAAAAGCAAAAAACAATAGTTTGAGGAATGATGTCAGACGAATCTTTTATGGTTTTCGCCGACGCTGAAAATTCGTGATGGGACGAGACATTGCAGACAATTCTTGTCTGATTTTCGCCAACGCCAACAGCTCGTGATGGGAAAGACGTTGTAGATGAATCTTTTCCGACGAATCTTGTCTGATGTTCGCCGACGCCGACAACTCGTGATTGGACGAGACGGTGCAGACGAATCTTGTCAGGTTTTTGCCGACGCTTACAGTTCGTGATGTGACGAAACGGTTGAGACGAATCCTGTCTCGTGTATAAAATCATTTAATCTATTTTATTTTTTGATGAGATTTTATTTTTAAACTACTAAAAACAAGTATACGTAACAAAATTATTTAAGCACACAAAATAAACACATGTTTTTTTATCCATTCCTTTTTTAGGGAAACGGGCCTAAAGGGAAAAAACACTTAAGTGGATTAAAAACAGTAGTTGACAATACAAACATAACTATAGATTGAAAACTCCAAGTACATAAAAATGAACATAAAAATATATACCTAAAACACACTTAAAATAAAAATGGGTTACAACACCAAGAGTGCTTCATATTCATCATCACTTTCCAGATATACTTCAATGATGGTTTCGCCGTCCACATAATTACCAATATCTAGAACATCTTCGTCAACCACGAGTTTTTTATTCCAATATCTAAGTCACCGTCCGGTGTTTAAAAATACATTTTCATTCTATAACCTTCGTGTTCGTCATAACCCATTACTGACATTATTTGATGTATGCGTGCAACACAAAGATCTTCAGCATTTGCTAGGTCAACAAAAACTTCTATGCCAGCGACAAAAAATCTACCCGGTGGTGGTGTCAAATAGCCATTATTATGGTAGACATTTCATAGTGAAGAGTAATGGATAGTGACCCGTTGGATGGAATAAAAGTTAGAATTTAAGGTAAACCAATATATTTATGGAAGTGAAACATAATAACTAACAAATCAAGTCGGCGATCCAATTTGGAAGCGGTTCAAACGTCCCTCTAAGTCTCCATAGGCGTTCTCTTGAAAATGGCATTTTGAAGTGTAATTGATGATAAATGGAAATCCCAGGAGTACTTATAGCCAAACGGAGCTTTAAAAAACAACTCGTCATAGGACGAGACGGTGCAGAGGAATCTTGTCTGATTTTCACCGATGCCGACAACTCATGATGGGATGAGACGGTGCAGACGAATCATATCTGATTTACGCCGACGCTGAAAAGTCGTGATGGACAAGACGGCGTTGAAGAATCTTTTCAGACGAATCTTATCTAATTTTCGCCAACGCTAACATGTCGTGATGGGAAAAGACGGTGCAGAAGAATCTTTTCAGACGAATCTTGTCTGATTTTCGCTGACACTGACGTTGACAAGTCGTGATGGGACAAGATGGTGCAGAAGAATCTTTTCAGATAAATCTTGTCTAATTTTCGCAAACGCCGACAACTCATGATGGGATAACAACTTGTAGACGAATCTTTTCAGACGACTCTTGTCTGATTTTCGCCAACGCCGACCGATCGTGATGGGACGAGACTGTGCAGACGAATCTTGTCTGGTTTTTGCCAACGCATACAGTTAGTGATGTGACGATACGGTGGAGACGAATCCTGTCTTGTGGATAAATTCGTTTAATCTGTTTTGAGTTTTGATGGGCTTTTATGTTTAGACTACTACAAAAATGAACATAAAAACAGATACTTAAAACATACTTAAACATAAAAATGGGTTACAACACCAAGAATATGACCTAATCTCTGGACCCCTCGTCGAATACATACGGTTTCCCAGGAGTGCTTGCATATTCATCATCACTTTCCAGATAGACTTCAATGATGGTTTTTCCGTACACATAATTACCTATATCTAGAACATCTTTGTCAACCATGAGTTCTTTTCATCCAGTATCTAAGTCACCGTCTAGTGTTTTAAAATACATTTTCATTCTAGAACGTTCATGTTCGTCATAACCCATTATTGATATTATTTGATGCATGCGTGCAACACAAAGATCTTCAGCATTTACTATGTCAACAAAAACTTACATGCCAGCGACATAAAACTTAACCGGTGGTGGTGTCAAATAGCCATTAAGGTAGGGCTTCATAGAGAATAATAATGGATAGTGACCTGGGAGTATTTATAGCCAAACGAAGCCTGAAAAAACAACTCGTGATGGGACGAGACGGTGCAAACGAATCTTGTCTGATTTTCGTCGACGCCGACAACTCGTGATGGGACGAGACGGTAGAGACGAATCTTGTGTGATTTTCGCCGACTCTGACAAGTCGTGATGGGACAAGACGGTGCAAAGGAATCTTTTTAGACGAATCTTGTCTGATTTTCGCCGACGCCGACAGCTCGTGATGGGACGACACCTTGTAGACAAATCTTTTCATACGACTCTTGTCTGATTTTTGCCAACGCCGACAGATCGTGATTGGACGAGACGGTGCAGACGAATCTTGTTTGGTTTTTGTCGACGCTTACAGTTAGTGATGTGACGAGACGATGGAAACGAACCTGTCTTGTGGATAAAGTTGTTTAATGTGTTATATGTTTTGATGAGCTTTTATGTTTAGACTACTACAAAACAAGTATAGGTAACAAAATTATTTAAGCGCACAAAGTAAACACATGTTTTATCCATTCCTTTTTTTAGGGAAACTGGCCTAAAAAAATAAACACATCGTGTTCGTCATAACCCATTACTGATATTATTTGATGCAAGTGTGCAACACAAAGATCTTCAGCATTTACATTGTCAACAAAAACTTCCATGCCATCGACATAAAACTTACCCGGTGGTGATGTCAAATAGCCATTATGGTAGAGCTTCATAGAGAATTTTAAAGGATAGTGATCTGTTAGATGGAATAAAAGTTAGAATCTAAGGTAAGACAATATATTTATGGAAGTGAAACATAATTACTAAAAAATCAAGTCCTCGATCCAATTCAGAAGCGGTTCAAATGTCCCTCTAAGTCTCCATAGGCGATCTCTTGAAAATGGCATTTTGAAGTGTAATTGATGTTATATGGAAAACCTGGGAGTATTTATAGCCAAACGAGTCCTGAAAAAACAACTCGTGATGGGACGAGACGGTGCAAACGAATCTTATCTGGTTTTCACCGACGCCGATGACTCGTGATGGGACAAGACGGTGCCAACAAATCTTGTCTGATTTTGGCCGACTCTAACAAGTTGTGATGGGACAACACGGTGCAGAGGAATCTTTTCAGACGAATCTTGTCTGATTTTCACCGACGCCGATAGCTCAAGATGGTACGACACCTTGTAGACGAATCTTTTCAGACGACTCTTGTATGATTTTCGCCAACACCGATAGATCGTGATGGGACGAGACGGCGCAGACGAATCTTGTATGGTTTTTGCCGACGCTTACAGTTAGTGATATGACGAGACGGTGGTGACGAATCCTGTCTTGTGGATAAATTCGTTTAATCTGTTTTGTGTTTTGATGAGCTTTTATGTTTAAACTACTACAAAACAAGTATAGGTAACAAAATTATTTAAGTACACAAAGTAAACACATGTTTTTTATCCATTGGCCAACAGTGCAAAAAACACTTAAGTGGATTAAAAACAGTAGTTGACATTACAAACATAAAGATATAAATTGAAAACTCCATGTACATCATAAAAATGAACATAAAAACAGATACTTAAAACATACTAAAACATAAAAATGGGTTACAACACCAAGAATATGACCTAATCTCTGGCCCCCTCGTCGAATACGTACGGTCTCCCAGGAGTGCTTGCATATTCATCATCACTATCCAAATGGACTTCAATGATGGTTTCGCCGTCTACATAATTACCTATATCTAGAACATCTTCGTCAACCACGAGTTATTTTCATCCAGTATCTAAGTCACCGTCCGGCGTTTTAAAATACATTTTCATTCTAGAACGTTCGTGTTCGTCATAACCCATTTCTGATATTATTTGATGCAAGTGTGCAACACAAAGATCTTCAGCATTTACTATGTCAACAAAAACTTCCATGCCAGGGACATAAAACTTACCCGGTGGTGATGTCAAATAGCCATTATGGTAGAGCTTCATAGAGAATAATAAAGGATAGTGATCTGTTGGATGGAATAAAAGTTAGAATTTAAGGTAAGACAATATATTTATGGAAGTGAAACATAATTACTAACAAATTAAGTCTTCGATCCAATTCAGAAGCGGTTCAAATGTCCCTCTAAGTCTCCATAGGCGATCTCTTGAAAATGGCATTTTGAAGTGTAATTGATGTTATATGGAAAACCTGGGAGTATTTATAGCCAAACGAGTCCTGAAAAAACAACTCATGATGGGACGAGACAGTGCAAACGAATCTTATCTGGTTTTCACCGACGCCGACGACTCGTGATGGGACAAGACAGTGCAAACTACCCATTGAAATTTGGGTCCGCTTTTCTTTTGAAAACTATATGAAGAATTGGAACGATAAGAATATGCATGATAATTTCCAAATCAAACATCAGAATATTTACGAGAATCATAATCATATCTATCATAAATTAAAAACTTTCTAGCAGACGGAGATAACTGGAATAATTGCCGTATGAAATATTTCTTGTGAGAATCAACAAGTTTTGGTTTAAAATTAGCAACATCCACAATCAAATCATCTTTACTAGCAGTCTTTCTATTACAATCAAAACTTGAAAATGATTTAGCATTCTCGTCTATCTTCTGTTTCGGTAGCCATTCCGACTTAACTCCAAGCTTTTTCTTTCTCAAATCTGAAACATTTGAAACTTTAGAGTTAGAAAGGTGAGAATCAACCAAATGCTTTATCTTTGACTTACCAGTGATGATCTATTTCTGTGAATTCCCTGATTTCTTCTTCTTACCTTTGGCAACTTTGGATTTCACAAAAACTGATTTATCAACTTTCATTGAAGTTTCACCTTTTTCAAAAACACTTGGTAATCCAAAAGAATTAACAACAAAGGAGGAATGATTAGGAAGTTTAGCATTAAAGTCAAAATCACCAACACATTCATCTACACAACCATCAGATGTCAAGAAAACCAGACCTATCATTAGATTTTAAAGCCTTGGAAGATTTAGAAAACTCAGTATATTTGAACACAGTAGAAAAAATAGTTTGTTCTAAGTCCATCAAAATCCTTTCTTCTGTGAGAGTATTCTCGAGTTCAGAAATTTTAGTTTCCAAAATGAGAGGAGGAACGTAAAGCTTACCTTCGATGGGCTTAGTCTCCATTTCTTTTACAGAATAACTCTCAAAATAGTCATTTGAAAGAGATTTTGATTTATCAGAACTATAACTATTATTCAACCTCTCGTAACGAAATGGAAGTTGAACTTTAGTTGTGTTCTTTCTTTTAGCATATTCCTTGGCTTTATCCTCTTCAGACAGACTAGTCCAGAAAACTTTGAGTTCTGGGTATTGAGGTGCCAGTTTCATAAATCCAAAATCATAAAGAGCAGGCGCTTCAGATATACCTTTTTTGAGATGGTGTGGGTTCTTGTAACCAAGTCCCCAACAGTCAGGTTTTTCTTTAGGTTTGTTTAGATGAATGGTTTGTTCAGTTTGACCCAAAGTATGTAATTTATCTTCCAAAGCATTCACCTTTTTCCATTAACGATTTGTTTTCTTTTGAAGTCGAAGAATACATTTTAGAAAGCTCTTTAGATTTAAACTCACACTCTCTATACTTTGAAACAGTTTCAGATAACTCTTTATGAGTTATTGTCTTCTCTTTCGCGCTGGTGTCAATGTTTTTGTGCAAAGTTTCAATCAATACATTTTTCTCAACAATATCATTGCTATGTTTCTGTATAGATTGATTTTTATCATTAATGACACATTTTTCACGCTTAAGTTTAGACTCTAATTCTTGGAGTTTAGTCATCATGGCATGCATTTGATTCAAGATATCTGATTCGGTTAAATCACATACCTCATCGTTATCTTCTTCATCTGAATCAACTTTAGCTTCCATATGACCCATCAAGCATAAGTGTGTTGTCTCATCCTTCTCTTCTTCCTCACTTTCAGAATGATCAAGCCAAAATTCATCCTCGGCCATTAATGCTTTACCTACCTCTTGTTGCTTGGCCAACAGCAATTTATTCTTGTAATACTCAGAGTTTCTGACTTTGGACTTGCTGCAGTTCTTAGCAAAATGACCAAATTTGCCGTAGTTGTAGCACTTTGGAGGTTCTACCGGTTTGGTCTCTTCAGCTCTGTATTTCTTCTCTTCTGGTATCCTTTCTTCAATCCTCTTTCCTTCAATTTTCTCTTTGTGGTTGTAGTTACTTGAGCCAGATGAATACCTCGGACTGTTTGAGCTAGGCTTTTTGTAAAATTTCTTTTGAAAAGCCTTTGTTAGCAAAAGCATAGCCTGCTTCAGGTCGTCACAGTCATCAGAATCAGATTTAATCTCTCTTTCATCCTCATCCGACTCAGAAACTATCATCTTCCTCTTCTTCTTAAAGCTTACACTCTTTTGTTTCACAACCAAAGCAACTGGATCTACAACTGCCTTCTCAGCCTTTATCTTCTCATCCAAAATCTCATCAACCTCTTCTTCATTCTGTCTAAAAGTTTCATAGACTTCATGGAGTGGTATGTCATTCAAGTCCTTCATTTGCTTCATTTGCCTAGCAAATCTCTTCCACTCAGGCTGCAAGATACTCAGGAACTTGACATTAAGCTCAACTTGTGACTTATTCACTTTGTTCTTGCTAAGTTCATTCAACAACGTTACAAATCGATCATAAGTAGCCTCCAGTGATTCACCCTTCCTAGCCTTGAACTCTTCATAGTTATTGAGACAATTGGATATTTTAAGCTGGTTCCCAACTTTTGATCCTAGCATCATTTTCTCCAGTTGATCCCACATTTGTTTTCCAGTCGCATTGTAGCTGTCAATCTTGACATATATCTCGTTTGGTATGCCTTGAAGAATGAAAGACCTTGCCAATTTGTCGCCCTTGTGTCTTCTCTTCTTCTCGTCAGATTATTCATCGAGTGGTAATGGATACTCTCTTTGTTCTTCTACTCCGTTCTCTCCGGCGACTGTTAGAATCTTGGTAGGACGTGTCATAATGCCTTCCTTTAAAGATAATCGGATATAGTCTCCCAATTCATTTCTATCAATGAAGTCCAAGAATCTGTCCTTCCATTGTTCGTACTTTCCTTTGAAGAGAACATGTGGCTTTACATCGGTTCTGATGGCGAGAGCTTCTCTGGAAGTCATCCTGTTTTGAAAGATATGCAATAAGAAACTTAAAATTGATCGTTAGTCCAGATAAAATCAAACAATACTGAAAATCTTAGAGTGAAATTCAGAAAATTTTGATCAAGAACAAAACTTTGTCCCCCTCCGCAGACTTAGCACGGGGGTTCCGCTATCTTGCGCTTTTGAGATTTACGCGAGCTGAGGCTTGCGAGATCTGGAGTTTTGCACGAGATGAGGGTGGTGCAAGAAGGACTTTGCGCGATGAACTGATGGCGAGAAACTGGTGAGAAACTTTGCGCGAAGAGCTGGTGGCGCAAATTTTGTTTTGCGCGAGGAACTGTTGGCACAAAAATGAACTTTGCGCTATGGTGAGTTGGCGCAAAGGTCCTTATGAACTGGCGCAAAGACGTATGAACTAGCGCAAACTTGTTGTTCTTCACTGTTCCTTCGAAAAACGACCTGATAATTCCAAAAACCTATCTAGGCTTCGATTTACAACCCCAAACTTTGACAATTTGACCTCCTAAACATCTAGAATCGATTACAAACAAGTAATTTCAATAAAAAACACTCTAAATGAGAATCGATTGAAGAACCAGTGTACGACTCGTGAAAACTAAAAAACACAAAAATCATCAAATAAATGATCGATTATAGTGCAATACTCGATAAAATCGATACAAACTCACTCTAAAACTGTTTTCAAACAAAACCCAATAGATTTCTAAGCGAAAAACGCACTAAAAATCGAAAATCGATTTTGGAAGATGATGAACAGTGTCGACTGAAAATATTTTTCTGAAACACTTTGATTTTAATCTGGTTTAGCTCTGATACCAATTGATTGTTCCTGTAGATTCAGTTTCTTATTACATAAACAATGTAATCACAATCAATAGATTAAACAAACCTGTTTTTGATATTCAATCCAAATGGTTACAAAGTTTTTCTCTTGAAAGGATATTTTCTCTCTCTAAGCTCTCTCTCTCTAACTTTGGCGGCTGAGTAATACTAATTGAGTACACCCATGCTTACCTAACCCTAGAGCCTAATAGGCCCACACACCTATTTTAGGAAAAAGCCATAAAGGCCCAAAATACAAGGAAATATATGAAGTCAAAGTTGGAAAATTCAGCTAAACCAAATCTACAGGGAGAATCAATTGGTATCAGAGCTAAACCAGATTAAAATCAAAGTTTTTCAGAAAAATATTTTCAGTCGGCACTGTTCATCATCTTCCAAAATCAAAGTTTTTTGGGACTAATGGGACAAGACGGCGCAAACGAATCTTGTCTGATTTTCGCCGACTCTAACAAGTCGTGATGGGACAAGAGGTGCAGAAGAATCTTTTCAGACGAATCTTGTCTGATTTTCACCGACGCCGATAGCTCATGATGGGATGACACCTTGTAGACGAATCATTTCAGACGACTCTTGTCTGATTTTCGCCAACACCGACAGATCGTGATGGGACGAGACGGCGCAGAAGAATCTTGTATGGTTTTTGCCGACGCTTACAGTTAGTGATATTACGAGACGGTGGTGACGAATCCCGTCTTGTGGATAAATTCATTTAATATGTTTTGTGTTTTGATGAGCTTTTATGTTTAGACTACTACAAAACAAGTATAGGTAACAAAATTATTTAAGTGCACAAAGTAAACACATGTTTTTTATCCATTCCATTTTTTAGGGAAATTGGCGTACAGTGCAAAAACACTTAAGTGGATTAAAAACAGTAGTTGACACTACAAACATAAAGCTATAGATTGAAAACTCCATGTACATCTTAAAAATGAACATAAAAACAGATACTTAAAACATACTTAAACTTAAAAATGGGTTTCAACACCAAGAATGTGACCTAATCTCTGGCCCCCTCATCGAATATAGACGGTCTCCCAGGAGTGCTTGCATATTCATCATCACTTTCCAGATAGACTTCAATGATGGTTTCACCGTCCACATAATTACCTATATCTAGAACATCTTCGTCAACCACGAGTTCTTTTCGTCCAGTATCTCTGTCACCCTCCGGTGTTTTAAAATACATTTTCATTCTAGAACGTTCGTGTTCGTCATAACCCATTACTGATATTATTTTATGCATGGGTGCAACCCAAAGATCTTCAACATTTACTAGCTCAACAAAAACTTCCATGCCAGCGACTTAAAACTTACCTGGTGGTGGTGTCAAATAGCCATTATGGTAGACCTTCATAGAGAATAATAATGGATAGTGACCTGTTGGATGGAATAAAAGTTAGAATTTAAGGTAAGACAATATATTTATGGAAGTGAAACATAAATACTAACAAATCAAGTCGTCGATCCAATTCGAAAGCGGTTCAAATGTCCCTCTAAGTCTGCAAAGGCGATCTCTTGAAAATGTCATTTTGATGTGTAGTTGATGTTATATGGAAATCCTGGCAGTATTTATAGCCAAACGAAGCCTAAAAAAACAACTCGTGATGGGACGAGACGGTGCAAACGAATCTTGTCTTATTTTCGCCGACGCCGACAGCTCGTGATGGGACGAGATGGTGCAGACGAATCTTGTCCGATTTGCGCCGACTCAGACTGATCGTGATGGGACAAGACGGTGCAGATGAATCTTTTTCAGACGAATCTTGTCTGATTTTCGTCGACGCTGACAACTCGTGATTGGACGACACCTTGTAGATGAATCTTTTCATATAACTCTTGTCTAATTTTAGCCAACGCCGACAGATCATGATGGGACGAGACGGTGCAGACGAATCTTGTCTGGTTTTTGTCGACGCTTACAATTAGTGATGTGACGAGACGGTGGTGACGAATCTGTATTGTGGATAAAGTCGTTTAATCTGTTTTGTGTTTTGATGAGCTTTTATGTTTAGACTACTACAAAACAAGTATAGGTAACAAAATTATTTAAACGCACAAAGTAAACACATGTTTTTTATCCATTCCTTTTTTTAGAGAAATTGGCCTAAAGGGAAAAACACTTAAGTGGATTAAAAACCGTAGTTGACACTACAAACATAAATCTATAGATTGAACACTCCATGTACATCATAAAAATGAACATAAAAACAGATACTTAAAACATACTTAAATATAAAAATGGGGTACAACACCAAGAATATGACCAAATCTCTGGCCCCTCGTCGAATACAGACGACCTCCCAGGAGTGCTTGCATATTCATCATCACTTTCTAGATAGACTTCAATGATGGTTTTGCCGTCCACATAATTACCTATATCTAGAAAATCTTCGTCAACCACGAGTTCTTTTCATCGAGTATCTAAGTCACCGTCCAGTGTTTTAAAATACATTTTCATTCTAGAACGTTCGTGTTCGTGATAACCCATCACTGAAATTATTTGATGAATGCGTGCAACACAAAGATCTTCAACATTTACTATGTCAACAAAAGCTTCCATGCCTGCGACATAAAACTTACCCGGTGGTGGTGTCAAATAGCCATTATGGTAGACCTTCATAGAGAATAATAATGGATAGTGACTTGTTGGATGGAATAAAAGTTAGAATTTAAGGTAAGACAATATATTTATGGAAGTGAAACATAATTACTAACAAATCAAGTCGTCGTTCTAATTCGGAAGCGGTTTAAATGTCCCTCTAAGCCTCCAAAGGCGATCTCTTGAAAATGTCATTTTGAAGTGTAATTAATGTTATATGGAAATCCTGAGAGTATTTATAGCCAAACGAAGCCTGAAAAAACAACTTATGATGGGACGAGACGGTGCAAACGAATCTTCTCTTATTTTCGCCGACGCCGACAGCTCGTGATGGGACGAGACGGTGCAGACGAATCTTGTGTAATTTTCGCCGACGCTGACAAGTTGTGATGGGAAAAAACTGTGTAGAAGAATCTTTTTAGACGAATCTTGTATGATTTTCGCCGACTCTGACAAGTCGTGATGGGACAAGACGGTGCAGAAGAATATTTTCAGACGAATCTTGTCTGATTTTTGCCGACGCCGACAGCTCGTGATGGGACAAGACGGTGCAGAAGAATCTTTTCAAACCAATCTTGTCTGAATTTCATCGACGTCGGCAGCTCGTGACTGGACGAAACCTTACGGACGAATCTTTTTAGACTAATCTTATCTGGTTTTTGCCGTCGCCGACAGCTCCTGATGGGACGAGACAGTGCAGACGAATATTTTCAGAAGAATCTTCTCTGGTTTTCGCCAACGATGACAACTTGTGATAGGACGAGACGGTGCAGACGAATATTTTCAGATTCTTGTCATTGTCTTGTCAAATCGTTATCTCATGGAAATGGGATAAATTTTTTGGGAAGTGGGAACCGGGTATTTGGTAAAAAATCGGGTATTTAATACAAGAAAATTACATTTTCTTTACAAAAACTGTTTTTTTTTCTGAGTGTGTTGTCAAATCATGATATATTAGGGAGGGTGACGATTTTTTTGGGAATTGTGGTATTTATGTCACTCATGTTGTTGGAATACCCAAAAACCGGGTATTTGGTAAAAAATTGGGTATTTAATACAAGAAAAATACATTTTATTTACAAAAATTCGGGTCAATTATATCTGTTTATTTTTCTCAGTGTGTTGTCAAATCATGCAATATTTTGAAGGGGGGATATTTTTTTGGGTGGGAAGGGGTGATATTTATGTCACTCATGTTGTAGAAATACCAAAAAATCAGGTATTTAGTAACAAAATCAAGTATTTAATACAAAAAATTGGAATTTCGATAAAAAAATCGTTTACAAAAATGGTTAAAATATATCTGATTTTTTTCATTGAGTTGTCATTTCAAAATATATATATATATATATATATATATATAGGAAATGGTGAGATTTTTGGGAAAGAGGAGGAATCTTGATGGAATAATATGTCTCATTGGCGGAATGTGGGATAGGCTTTATGTCCCATCGGCGAGGGGGGCGGGGGGTTATTTTCACGTGCGGCGATATCGGTGTGGGGTGCAGGTTTGTGTCGGTAAAGGGGGGGTGGGGGGAAGAGGCGCATGGTTGTGTCGGTCAAGGTCCCACGCCTAATTTTCGCCGACGACGGGCGAAAGTGGCCGGCGAAATGGAGTGACAATTCCTCATTTTTTTTTTAAAAAAATGAGCCATTTTCTCAATTAGGTTGGCCAAAAGAGCCAAATGAGCCATTTTCCCTTTAATTTAGATTATTGATTTACCACATTTTCCAAATTTAAATGTTTCTAAATAATCGTAATTAAAAAAGCCTTTCCGAATTCCAATAGGACACTCCTTACCTTTTTGACCAGTGTATTTTTAAAATAAATAAATAGAGGAAATATAATGTATTTTAATATTAACATGGAAAAATGTGATAATGATGGCTTTGGATAAGACAAATTGTACAAATGTAGTGGGATGGAATTTGACAGCAAATAAACAGACGCCACCGCCATCATATCGTATTTGGAAACGGTTGGTTATTTTAATATTTATATATCTCTTTGCCTTTGCAATATCAAATTCCTCCTTCAAAGATGACCACCAGAAGTAAAGATCGTAATACTTTGCCAACTGATTTCTTCAAAATTTGCGATGAAATCAGTGCCCGACTTACGCTACTCAGAAAAAAGTTATATATGGAAGGAGCAAGAACGCGAATTGGAGCATAAAGTTGCGAGTACGTACGTTACCAATATAAGAAGATTAGAGGATGAAAATGAAGATATGAGGGATGACTTGAAGAAGATGGAGGATCGTTGTGAGCAAGATGCCATAGAATTTGATAAGGTCATAAAAGATCTGACTCGTAAGTTTGCTGATGAAATGAAAAGTCTTCAGAAGGAAATGAAGGATCTGAAAAAAGAAGTAGTGACAATGAAAGGTCGTCTAGTGGGAAAAAAGAAGGGTTGAGCATGAAAGGATGCGTAAAGGAGGTGGTGACAAGAAGCTATCTTGAGGGTAAACGGTAAGTATTACTTTTTTCCTTTAAGAAATAGTATTTGTTTTGAGAAACCCATGAGAGGATTAATGTACGTTTGTCATTTGAAACAAAACTCTACTACATTTTGTATTTGAGATTTTACTTCATTTCCACTAAGTCTCCATGCATCTCCCTGTTGTTTGAGCTTGGAGTGGTAACGATGGTGTTTGGGACCGATATTTGGTATGCATCTGCTTGGTAAACGTTATTATCATATTTCTTCATGCATGCATCAAATCACATCGTTTCCAACATATATAGGATCTGCGGTTTGATGAGTGTTTTTCTCTTTTCATTTTATTGACTAAACTATATATGGTTTTTCTCTTTGTGGTTAATTTGTGGTTTGATGAGTGTTTTTCTCTTTTATTTTGAAATTACATCTTTGAGACCCACTCCATTACCTTTAACTATGGATCTTAAGTTGTTTACTAATCCCTACAGGTCTAAAAAAAATTAACGGAGCCACGTTGGAGCACCGCACCCCTTGGAACTATCAATTTTCTTTGTTATGGCGGTATAGAGAGATGATTTAGAAAGAATAAAGGAGAATATGTGGTTTTTGTAGGAGAGAAAAATTTTGAGGCAACCACCAATGGAAAGAAAATCATGATGAGGGAAAGCTACAATCATGATTTTTTAAAATAACTCTCTAAAAACAATTAATTATTGCAATTTCACATTAAAATATATTCAAATAATTCTTCATTTAAAATTTTCATCATAAGAAAAGAAAAAAAAATGACATAATTATTCTAACGAGATAAAGGAATTCCTAATATAGTATACTAAATTTTACACAACTTTGATACAAAAATTAATAAATTATCTTTAATATATATACTAGTTTATCTATACTATATTATAAATTATTTGAGAAAAAAATTTAAAAATAATTTTTTATGCATCAAGTACTATTCATTAATATCTATTAGATTACAATTAAATGTTGTATTTGTATAAGTATATTTTTTAAAACTACTTGTTTTGATATCATAACTAACTGATAAACATAATCAAATACAAGATAAACATCTCATTTTAAATATAAAGATTGTAAAATATAATGAAGATAATTATTGAATTCTAATGCAATACTTAATTATTTATTTTATAAAAATAATTACATTATTAAACCTAAAACAAATCACATCATTATTAAACCTAAATCGACAAAATTGTATGATAAAATCGATAAAGACAAAAAAACAAAACAAAACATTAAAATCAAGATGTATCGTGTTGCATTGCACGAGTACACTTCTGGTACACCATAAATAAATATTTAAATTATTTTATTTATCTTGATTACATATGTTTTCAATACCATCCTTTATATTTGTTAATTTTAAAGATTATAACATATGTTTTATATTTTTATCATAACTTTCTTATCATATGTATTATTTGAAACAAATTAGTGTTTTTAAACAATGAAAAAAAATGAAGGATCATTTTCTAAATATCAAAACCTTAATGAAAAAAATAGTGTTGGTGAATAGTGTTACACCAAATTCATAACACTAAAATAATGCAAATAATAGTGCATTAATTGGAGAGAATTTGATGAAAAAATAGGTATAAGAAAAAATAGCTCTGATAGTTGTATTTTGTAAACATAAGCCATATGAAAAACAAATTACTATCGAATCTGTAAAGATTGGTATTTTATCAATATAATATCAATGTTTAAAAAAAATATTATCTTTATTTTATTTGTGCTCCTTCTCATACCGATTCATAACGGTATGATTCCTGGCTCCACCACTAGTGATGGTGGTGGCACAATGGTGGTTTGGGGACGGTATCGATTGTCAACAAAGGTGTGGGTGTGTGGTGGCGAAGGCCAAAGAAGGGTTTCTAGTCATGAGTGGTGGCGGCGAAAGAAGGGTGGTGGTACCTTTTCATGAATGTGGGGTCCAATCTAACCCTTGTTCTTAAATAAAAGAAAACAATAATATTTGGGGAAATGGCTCGTTTGGCACATTTGGCCAAACTAATTGAGAGAATTACACATTTTTAAAAAAATTGAGGATTTGGCACCCCATTTCGCTGGCCCCTTTCGTCGGCCGTCGGCGAAAATGAAATGTGGGCCCCACACCCACTTGGTCCAATGAGGAGGCGATACGTGTCTCCCTTACCAAGGCAACCCTTAACCCCCCGACAAGACCTGATACCCATCACGTCGACACCGCCGCCGGCGAAACCCCCCCCCCCCAATTTCCTTGATGAGACATATTATTCCCCTACTTTTGACTTTTCAACTAATAATGACAAAATGTGGTCCCTCATGCATTACGTCAGCCCTAAAAATGGGTTTTTTCTAATTTTCTTTTGTTCATTTTTGTACCCGATTTTTTTTTTATCGAAATTCCAATTTTGTTACCAAAATACCCGTTTTTTTGGCATTTCTACAACATGATTGACATAAATATCACCCATTTCCAAAAAATCTTTCTTCTTCCAAATATATCATGATTTGACAATACACTGAACAAAAAACAAATATCTTTGACCCAAATTTTTGACAAGAAAACGTAATTTTCTTGTATTAAATACCTGATGTTTTACCAAATACCCGGTTTTTGGTATTTTTTGAGTATATATATAAGTGGGGGGGGGGGGGACCATACCAACATCACAACTATCACCACTTATTCATCCTCTCCTTCCTTCCTCCACCCACTTCCACCGCTAACCGCCGTCAGCCGACAACGTTTTTCAGGCTATTTATAGTCGGTCCATCCATCTCATTTTCACACAAAAAATTTCATCAACCATTAAACAATGGCTGGAACATCTCGTTCTGGATATAAACCACCAACAACGAGCGAGGAGTGGTTGAGGGTTCCCGTGTCTAGAGCCGAACTTCTAATCACAGAAGAGGAGTGAGAGATGTTCAATGTAAGTTACGATAAAAGAGAAGCTGAAAAGGGACCCCTAAAAGTGCCCGAAAAGTTGCCATCAGCATCAAACCCTCCTTCGTCTAAGATCATGCCTTCGAGGATGAAAAAATCCATAGATGAGGCTCAAGACGAGATAGAAGAGATAGTTGGTGAATGGAGGACGAACAGGGCTGAGCAGTATACCATCGAGGAGGAGATAGAGAAAAAAAGGAATCACGTCAAGTTGATGCAAAGGGAGATTCGAGCAGATAAAAAACGCGTGAAAGAGTTGGTCGATCAGTATCCTATCATGCAGGAAATGATCAATGAAAAACATAACTAGATAGCCTCATGTAAGGCACTGTGTCCAGAGGGACTCTAGTTGTTTGGTTAAATCGTTATTACAGGCTTTATATTATGTTATTTTCGGAATGTAATGTTTGTTTGGCGTCAGGGAATATCTAATCTAAATTAACGTTCTTGGTTTCGTTTTCGTATATATGTCAATGTTAGTCTTGTTCAAGTTCTACCTATGTTGCGAAACGTAAAATATAACAAAGCGAGAAATTACATATATAAAAACAAATACATTATTTACAACCCTAGATCATAAGTTAGGAGAACATAGTCATGTGTATTATTTGGTTGTGATGGATGATACCGGGTGGTACGAGGCTCGGGTTTCCTATGACTACTAGACGCTCTAGATGTATGTGAAGGGGCTGACATCGGACTTGAACAATTGTAACGAAAATGTCCCTTCTAACCACAATGACTGCAGGTTTTCACGATCGGTTCCTCGTCTCATGACGGGATATGGTCGAAGTTACGTGGTCCTCCGACGTTTCGTATGTTCATGGGTGGCGGGAGACATGTCATACGTTGTTCGGGAAACATGTATTTAGATGGCGGCAGAAGACGGCTCACTTGCTCGTCATATGTTGCCCGATAAACATGCATTGTGAACCAGCTTGAAGCCCATTGGCTGCAATCTGTATGACCTAGTTGTCGTGTAACCGCTATCTGATGACCACACGGGATGCCAGACAGTTGCCATTGCATGCATGTACAGGTCTGAGACTCCAAATCCACTCTTCCATTCTTATGCTAGTCATGAACTTTGAAGTGTACTTTAGAAATGAGATAAACCCTCCATCTTGAGCTCCTATTGATTCTTTTCTTGGTCCTTGCCTCCGCCTACTGTGTCAATACACTTTGGATTTGCGTTGTAAGTAAAACGATAAAACGTTACACTAATTTAACAAAGGTTAAATTAGGAATACATAGTTGTGTATATTTATATACTTCCATCGTGGCCACGCTTGTAATACCATCGCTGCAAAACAACATTGTAATCGGCAGGTACCGCGCAAATCGACTCAACAAGTTCACGGACTCCACATTGTTCGAAGTCATCTCTCGTACCCAACTTTCTGAAGGTAGTCAGTCGCTCTCGGTAGACTAGAATGCATCAAATCCATGGTAGTCTGGAACTCTGATAATCGATATGCTTTGCATGCCTCACAAAACATCCACTTCCTTGCTTTATCTCTTTTGGAGGTCAGTTTCAAGTTAACGAGTAGATGTCGGGCACAAAGACCGTGATGGGCATTTGGGAATACCGTTCTAATGGATAAATTGATAGAAGCCGCTCGATCAGTAACAAATGTTAAGTTGGTTGGTTCACCAATGCATTTTTTCAACATGTTTAAGAACCAAGTCCAAGCGGGGCCACTTTCTGTCTTACCCACTCCCATCGCAATGGGAACGATCTGGTTGTTCTCAACCATTGTAACCGCCATAAACATGGAGCCGACATATTAACCATTCATATGGGCATCGTCCATTATGAGCAACGGTGGTAGACCATACAAAAATGACCGATCTGCAGATGCTTAAAGTCACATGTATGAACATTAAACAATATGTAAACTACAGAAAATTTAATAACTATCTTTACCAAAGCACCAAGTGCCACGAACAACATATCAAACCGTCCTTCAGCATCCAAGGCAATTTCAGTCACAATCCTAGGATTGTGTAGTTTCAGATTGTGGCAATAGACCGGGAGTTGGGGAAACGATGACTCTGGGCTCTCCTAAAGCATCTCTGACGCATGCATCTTTGCTCGTCATGCTTGGTTGTAGGAGATGTTTACACCGATGCGCTGACTGATGTCTTCAATGATTTCGTTTCCAAGATATAACCTCCTACAGTCCTTCAAACTCCCTTGCAATACAAGACCCAAAACATTTGGTGTCGCATTACGGTTGTTGGGGTGGACTTGGGTTCTTGAACAAGTGTGTCCGTCATGTAATTTTCTTACTTAAAATAAGGGACTGCTATAATCGACATCAACTGCCATTAAATGCCATTTGCATCCTTTGACGACACAAACTGCCTCATACTTTTTCGGATTTGATCATTTTACCCTCACTTGGAATTTCTCGTAAAGGCATTTTAACCCTACTGCAAGCTTCAACGCTTCTTTCATCTCAAAGGTCTCTTGGACTTTCACGTGTGATGTAAGTTGGTAAGACATGGGTTCCTAGGTTTTAAAACGAGGGTTGGGCTGGGTAATGACTCAGGAATACCCAAATAATTATTCCTTATCACAATTTCCTCATCCCTTGAACGGTCGTCTGTATCGTCTTCGTCTTGTGGAATTTTCAAAATGTCAAAGGCAACGAAAACTTCGTCTTCTATGTCTCCCTCGTTCAAATCTGGAGTCTCGTTCAAATCTGGGATGAGGCTGGTGTCATGATTGATCGCATGTTCAAAGTTGTGCTGTTGTGGGAACTGTTGTGTGAACGTTTGTTGGGCAGTTGTATGGGGTAGGATCGATCCTGCCACCAGATCCATGTCCACCATTATCACCACCACCGGCTACAAAAATCGTCAAAGTTTGTGGCATAATGTTGTTGACCACGTACGTCAAACCCAAAACATCCTCTTCAGCATTTAAAGAAAAAATCTCACCACCCATTAGAGGGTTTTCGTTAAATAATCTGAACTCACTAACTAAATGTTAAGTCTGATTTTATAGTAATCATTGTATTTATAGGCTTGGTCTTAAACCAAATTTTTGCCCGATCCCTTAGAGAAAATGGGAACAAAGTGAGCCTTAAGGCATCAACAAATACCCCATAAATCAGAAAAACATCGGTGATCTCCATAAAATATTTTAAATGTGAATGAGGATCTTCCGATGGTAATCCGGCAAATTGACCATTGGCTTGCAACATATGAAACATGATGGGTTTTGGTTCAAAATGTAATGTTTCCAATTGTGGCCTAACAATCCCTGAGTTTAATTGCTCAAAATTAGGGATCGCGTAGTCTATGATTAGCACATCTTTTGAGTTTGCAAGATCAATGATGTTGAGAGGTTCAATATTACCAACAAATCCAACATCATCTTCATCCTCATTATGATTTGGTGGATTTTGTTGAAAAGGACGAAGTGGTGGATTCCCAAAACGTGGTGGATTATTTACAAAAATTGTCGGTGGCCTAATTGGATTTTCTAAGGAGGCGTTTGGTTCGCATAATGGAATTTGATGGAATTGGAATCCATTGAAGGAATTTGACTTTGTAGGAATTGGAATGGAATTTGATCACACGTTTGGTTGGTAGGAATTTGATGGAATTCAATTCTTTCACTTTAGCTAAGGAATGATGAAATCCTTGATTTGTGGAATTCAATGGAATTCAAGGGATTCCATCACTTTCATTCCGTGAACCAAACATGGACTTGGAATTTGGTCAATGGAATTGGCCATTTCAATTCATTCAGATTCCTTCCAATTCCATGAACCAAACAACCCTTAAAGGTGGTCTCATTTGATTTTCCAAAGGCGGTGGTCGATTTTCCAAAAGTGGTGATCTAGGTTGCTTATTTTCAAAACCCGGGGGAGGTCCATCCATATTGGGAGGGTTAATGGTTTGTGTTGTTCTTTGAACTCTCCTTCTTTGACGGAAGGTTCTCTCAATATCTAGATGTAGTTCGAAAAACTCCCCACGTTGTATTCTTGGCATACACCACTTTCAAAAAAAAAATCCCAACGGTGTTAGAAAAACAAAATCTTTTAAAATACTTTTAGAGACTTTGAGATTACCATTCCCCGGAAACGGTGCCAAAAACTTAACAGTGCTTAGAATATACCTACAGACGTGTGCTAATTAAACCTCAAAGCAAGTATACAATGAGATATAATGTCGTCTTTCAAGTAATAAAAGTGGTAGAGATACCAGTTATCGTCCCACAGAGATTGGAGTCAAAAGTGCAGTAAGAGTACAATAAAAGATGTGATATTAGATGGCGATTTTGAAGAAATATTTTGATTGGTTGGTTGATTGATGTTATCACAGATCTAATTAAACAAGAACAAAAGAGAAGTAAGGGTGTAAGACTTGTGATGATATGTTAACCTAAATTCCAGCAGACCAATGCAATAGAAATGCTACAACATGATGGTGACAACAACTAGTTTTATTATCTATTTTAAGACAGGTTCCTCTCGGACTCTAACCATCCCATTATTCCAATAGCCCTAAAGGATCTCATCTCTATGCAAAGTTTAAGATAAAGAAATGATGGGAGTGGAGTTCTCAAAATATACGGGCAAACAAATTCTCTTTGTTAAAAGTTTCTCTCTCGATAAAACCCCGTACCTCCCAAGTTGATGTAATCCAAAAAGCTTATATCTAAGTCTATTCCATTTTAACCCTTTGAAAAAGTGATAACTTATCAAGAATGAATCATTATGAAAAACTCATGTAACAACTCTCACTCCAAATAACTCTCTCGATATTACCTCCCATGTCATTCAAATTGACGTGCTATTCAATGGCCTATATCTAGGTCCATGACACTTTAACACTATCAAAGTAATCAATTTTGTCAAGGGATTGTATTATCTTGATAAAACTTGAGTTAGAACAATAAAACATCATTAATGCCACAAAAAGTCTACATCCTTTTGGTTAACATAATCACCATTTGCCTCACACCCAAGCTAATATGATTAGCTACTCATTGCAATAAATAAGGAAAACCAAATGTAAGGAACTATAAAAGTAAACATGATCACTTGAAATGTAGATGAATTTAATGGTAAATCGCTATAAATGACTTTAAATAAAAAGACAAGAATGTAAGATGGAATGTAAGTACATAAATGTAAAGTACTGAAATTAGGTGCTTAAAATTAAAGTCGTAAAGTAAATAGCAAGGCTAGAGATGCAAGCTGAATTTAAAGAAAGCAAAGTAAAGATTTAAAATGGCCAGTGTTGTAGAAATGCTACAAGCATTCGTACACAAGGATGAAGATTCAAGGAGGAATGAAAGCATTAAATGAAGAACATGAAGTACTAAAATATTACTGAAATTTAGAGAAACGAATTGGGGATGATTAATATCAGCTAGGAGTGAGTACATAATAAATGTCCCAAAGCTCTCTATTTATAGTGCAAGAGAGGGACCAAAATTGTAAGAATTGCTACTAATTCCATGAAGATGCAACCATTAGTTTATCAAACTAACTAGGAAGTACAAAAGCTAATTAAATTAAAACTACTAAGTTCATATCAGCGGATACATGGCTTTGTCCAATTGTCAACAAAAAGACTATGTCCAATCCAAATTAATCAACTTCCAATTCCTTTCTAGCAAAAGCCATCACGTTTAGTGCTCCGGTGATGCTGCAGCATGACCTGTTCCACAAATAGATTTTCCAAAGCACATTAAAGTTAGCCTAAACAACCCCATGAAAACAAGCAAATCATTAACCTAAGCTCCAAATCAAAAAAGTGAAAAATAATGAAATAAACGAATCAAAGTTGGGATTATAAAGTGTAAAATCTAGTCTAAAAGGTTAGAAAGAAAGTGCTTAAGCACTCAAAAGTGAGTACTTATCGTTAATCTTTTTCATCATCATTTTAAACTTTTAGGGTTGAAATAAACTTTTTAAGAACCATTAATCTTAGAATCAAAAGTCCATGTTGGTTATAGTTTGAAATCTTATTCTTGTTTTGGAGATATGAAAGTACATAAGATTCATGCACCCAATATTAGGTATAAGGAGTCAATAATGTATGAAAAAAGAAGTATATTTGAAATCCTATATATAGATATATGTTCGGTTGTCTCTGCAACATCCGGGACCAGCCGTACCAGATATTGTTCGCTTTATCCACATACCTGGACTCACAGTTTTAAAATGCGTCTGGTAGAGGAGATATCCCGTCCCTTATAAGGCAACTTTCGTTCCCCTCCCCAACCAATGTGATATAAAATATGTTTTACATACCTAATTATGCCTAAATATTTGGATGAGAACATATTGATGCTATTTAGAGTTTTCTCTATAATTGGAGGTTTTACTTGTATATGCATGGGAAATTATTTTTGGTCAAAGATTTATCAAAGGCTTATTTAATTTTTTGGAAAACCTTATTTTGGATACTTTATATGTCGAAAATGGAAATAACCCTTGTTGGTTTATACATGGTTTACATGTATGGGAAAATTGGCAGTATAAAGATTCTTTTATGATGACAATATAAGTTATTATAGTATAGTCATAAATGATATTGTGACTAGTCGTAGTCTATTACTAATGGATCCATAGGCATATGAGTCAATCTTTATTTTTTTAAATGGGACGGTTGTTCCCTTGTTGTGACCAGAAATATGCATCAGGTCATCGGGGGCACTATGGTGTGGGCTCTTATAGTCGAACATCTGCCATTGACCATAAGGTGTAATTTCTGAGTCAGTTTTTATATTGTAGCTAGAAATAGGAATTGGGTCATCAGGGGCAACTTGGTACAGCCTTATTGGAGCCGAATACTAACCATTGGCCACATGGTGTAATTTCTAGTGAATGAGTGTACCCAGGATCATCGTGGTCCTCGTGTATGAATCGCGAATAACTTATCCCATTGGGGTCATTGATTCTTAGGATGAGCTCTATAACGTAGAAAGGTGGCCTACTTTTTTGTTATGCCACTAACCATGGAAATCGGGTCTCCCCGGTCACCGAAAGGTGTTGTTTTGGGTATTGAATTTTATCCATGTTTTCGGTGACGTTTTGAGCATGGAGTGTTCTCCATAAGTTATACTTTTGAGTATTGAGTCTTACTTATATTTTGGTATTTTGAATAATAAAGTTTTATCTAAATTTCAGTAATTGAGCCTTAAGCATTATTCATGTTTTAAGTGAGTATTGGGTTTCGAATTCATGTTTGAATTAACGTTTTGTATTGGAATTTTCATCACGAAAATGATGGGCTTGGGAAAAATATTGCATTCATATTTTATATTTTTCATTTTAGAAATTGGGATTTAAAGAACATTATTTCAGTTTATCGTTTTATATAAATGACGAAAACTTTTGAATTCACTAGGCGTTAAGCCTACCCCTTTATATTTCTCGGCATGTGCATCAGGTCCTCGTTGGGGAATGGTACTAGTGATTCTACGAAAAAATGAGTGATAGTTATATAGGCATAAGAAGTAATTAAAAAATTGGAGATGTCTTCCGCATTTAGAGATAGCGATCGTTGTTGGAGTTTAGTAACACCCACCCTTAATTTAGACTATATGTAAGATCTGAATTATTTATTGTTGATGTTAAATCTTAGATTCTATTATAGGTAATCAAGTGTTGACCTTTAGAAAGAAATTATTCCTTATTTGATATATTATCGAAAATTTAAAATTAGTCGTAATTTTCAGATCTGAGGGTGTTAATTTTAAGATCCCACATTGGTTGGAGAGGGGAACGAAAGTTGCCTTATAAGGGACTAGATACCTCATCTATCATACGGGTTTTAAAACCGTGAGTCCGAGTGTGTGGACAAAGCAGACAATATCTGATACGGTTGGCCTATAATGTCCGAGTGTGCCAGCGAGGACATTGGGCTCCCAATGGGGTGTATTGTAAGATCCCACATTGGTTGGGGAGGGGAACGAAAGTTGCCTTATAAAAGAAGGGATACCTCCTCTATCATATGTGTTTTAAAATTGTGAGTCCGGGTGTGTGGACAAAACGGACAATATCTGGTACGGTTGGCCTGTAATGGTACAATCTCATATAGTCTGGTAATCATTTTCAAAAGATAGTAGTTTTCTTAGTTAATAACAAGAAATCTATTATATTCTAACACAAAAATAAAATTCATACGGATGGAATAATGAAATGAGTATGCGGAAGATGAGTAATGGAGTATATATTAAGGATTAAAGGCAAAAATAGTTTTAGATATTAGTGTTAGATTAAAAAAAAAACTTAGAGAAACAATAAGCAATAATATAAAATGAAAGATTAATAACTTTTTACAAATTTTCTTGTCCAATGTTATTAATTAATACATGTTTGGGCCCTTAATATAATGTTAAGCTCTTTTTGGGTCCTATTATATACTAATTTTTTTTATTTAAAATTTTTTTAACTACTAATATATAGTATATACTACAAAATATGGGCCCCCATTTCTTTTGTGTAACACCCTAATTTTTATCTCAATTGAGAAAAAGTGTTGAACTGAGTGAATCGGTAAACGAAGAATCAATTATGGAGTATGGCTATAGTGTCATGTGGTTGTGACATTTGTCACAATAGCACCAATGGTACTAAAAGTATGGTCGTCTCGGCTATAATGCCATGTAGGTGTGACATCTTTTACAATAGCACAAATGGTACTTAAACTATGGTAGTCCCGACCATAGTGCCATACCGTTGTGACATATATCACAATAACATCGACGTTACCGAGTGTTTGGTCGTCCCAACGAATGTGCCAAGAAGTTATAGCAATGGCACGATAACTGGCATAATAGCATCCAATGTATCGAGAGAAAACGGTCGAGAAACCACCGAAAAAATGGTAGAAGAACGACCGAGAAATCGGTCGAGGAAACGGGCAAAAAGGACTCTCGGTACCTTTTGGGTGAAAGTGTCATGCGAAAGTGACACTGGCACTTTAGCCGAGCACTTTCGCATAGAAAAAGGAGCCCATGGTACACTTTGGGCGAAAGTGACATCGAAAGTGACACTGACAATTTCGCAAGTCACTCTCGCGGCCGGGGTACAGTGCATAAATCCGATTTCCAGCCTCTTTCTTCATTTGGTCATATCTTTCTCATCTCAACTCCGATTTTGACGATTCATTTTGCTATGGTTCTGTTTTTGAGAGATTTTAAAGGATAGATTGTTAGATTTGGGAATATCAAAGAGTACTTGGTGGTGGATTGAAAGCAAAGGTCAAGAGCTCATCATCATCACCTCCATCTTCAAGAAATTTGGGATTTTCTAGGTTTTCATCGAAACCTAAGTGGAGATTTTGGGGAAATTAGGTCAAAACTAGGGTTTTGGTCAAAATGGAGATTTTCATATAAGATGTTTGAGGAATGATTCTAAATTCATGGATATGTGTATTTATGTTTGGAACTTGTGGATCTAGGTTTTTTTTGGAAGGATTGCTTGTGGATTCAAGTTTCTTCAAGAAATCTCAAATTGGGGTAAAATCCAGATTTAGCCCAAATCTAGAAAGGTGAGTTCAAGTTGATTTGTGAAAACGTTGTACATGCCAAAAATGTCTGTCTTGAAGTATTAAAATGTTTTACTTGGTGTTATCAAATGTGTTGTTTATTTGATAAAATTTACATTTTGGATACATTTGATTTTATAAATATTGCAAAATGCCACACTTGGGTTTTTGGGACATGTTGATAAGGAAATCGTATTTATATGTTCTTTTGATGAATTATTATATAAATTGAGGTCATTTGATGTAAATGTATTTTTAGTGTATTTGGTTTAATAAATCGTGTAAAAAATGTATATTATTGAGTTATAAAACATTTTGGAATTATAAATAGTATAATTTCATTTGGAAAACGATTCATCCCAACTCATGATGTTTTGTTTGAGTTATGCATGTCTGCAGAGCATGTTTTTGTATAAATGTGGGTCATTTACGTTTGTATTTTATGACTTTTACATATGGTCAATTGATTGGTTGAGCTTATGGCTCGGTTTTTGACTCGGTTGAGTCTTGGGGGACACTTATCCAATTTTGACAGTTTAATGTAGAGCTTTGATTTTGATTTGCATTTATTGCATATTATTTGAGAAGTACATGATTTGAATGTGTTAGTTCATTCATTTAGAGTCATGTAACGTTTTAGACTATAATGCATTAGTTCCATAGGCATAAGAGTCGGTCAATTGGTTTAATTGGGAACTTTATCCCTGTTTTTGGAACTGGAGATATTTATGGTTAACGGGGACTCGAGGTATAGATCGTGGGTGGTTGAATTCGATGACCGTGTAACCTTAGCGAAAGACCCGATCTCTAGATCGTGGGTGATTGAACTCGATGTCGGTTCATGATGGCTAGACATGGGGCCCTAATTATTGGGGACTCGAGCTATAGACCGTGGGTGGTTGAATGCGATAACTTTGTACCCCATGACACTTAAGTTCTAGCAAGTGGGTCCTTTTTAGACCATTGAGAGGTTGAGGTATAGATCGTGGGTGCTTGAACTCAATAACCTTAGTGCTATGATAGAAGCTCCACAACATTATATATGACTTACTTTGTGTTTCGCCACATTATATGGAATTGAGTCTCCCTCGTCACCAAAATATGTTCGTTTGAGTAATGAGTTTTAGTATACATGTTTTCGGTAACGTTTTATATATATAAATATATATATGTGTGTGTGTATGTGTGTGTGTGTGGATTTTTATTCATGATTTATGGGTTAAGTATTATGCTCCACCCGTGTTTTGGGTGTTTCGGGATGTAACGTTTTATCCGTGTTTTCATAAATTGGGAGTTTGATTTCTATTCACGTTTTGAGTGGGTTTTAGGTTGCACCATTTCATGAAAAAATGTTTTGTATTGGGGCGTTCATCTTTAAAAATATATGTTATTAGAAAATGAGTCGTTTTCATATTTAAAGTAAATCATTTTGAAAAATTATGATTTGAATTGCATTCTAATAGCGGAAAACCTTATAGTTCCACACAGTGGCCACAATGTTCCCACAGTGGGGCACAAGTATACACCTCAACTATGATCGCTATAATTAATAAAATGGTAATTATTACCGAATATCGTTTCCACAGGGACTGGACTACTAAGAATCAGAGAGTTTCATGAACGTCTTGCACACGTTTTGGTTGTGAGAAAAATTGTCGTTTTTGTTGGTGAAATAACTTAAAAATTATGAAATGTACTTTGAGTTAAGGAATGGGTATGGGTGTAAGTTTCCCTTGAGATAATCGTAGTAACAAAATATTTAGGCCCACAAAGTATCCACAATTATGTATTCTTAATTTTGCCGATTTATCTAAGTTTGACTCTAACCGTCAAGTTCCACCGGTATGGAGCTTTACACCCAAATCTCTTTGCGATGTAAATCTCGAACAACATCCTAAACCTTAGTAAATCATACAAAACTCGTAACTCTACGTGGTTATCAAAGATTTTATCATATCTTAGTGGAACACTTGAGCCATATTTCGAATCCGCCCCTCTCGAGGTCAAGATCTAATATTAACACTTCAAAGTGATCAGCTTATCCGCATTGAGTTATGTCATGACTCAAGTGACCAAACTTAAGAACAAGTAATTATGGCCACACCTAAGTGTTGCGTACAAGTCTCAAGTTCACTCACACCCACACCCAATAAGGTGCTTAGGTAATAATTAAAATGAAAAACATGATAAAAGAAGATAAATACTTGTAAACTAATTGCATTAAAATAAAATGCAAACTACTTGAAATTAAAGACTATAAATTAAACTACACTAAAACTACAACTAAAATGAAGAGAGCTAGACTTCTACATTTCTTACTTTGTTTGATGATTGATTTAATGCTTGCCACATGCCTCTTTATATAGTCCCAAAAAGTGAAACACACCATTGGACTTTCCTTAAAACTCCTTGGATAAAGACCAAGCACTATTCACCGCATGACCATGCAGTATTCATCCCATCACCAAGAGGATTTTTAGGGATTTTGCAGGCCAAGCATGCTTCTAAAATCATCTTTTTACTGCTCCTTTTGTCCAGATAAATGCAGCGTCCGATGGTGTCCAAAAGTGGTTCGCTCGTGCTCACAGCGGGATGGTACCTGCCCACAGTCCCAACAGTGCAGTATTTTGCGAAAAAATAAACTTTTGGTAACTCATTATATCTTTATAACATTACAGACAAAATGAAAGGGATGGAAGAAAAGTGGGTAAAAAATGATATAAAATCCTAGGAAAAGAGTGATAAATAACTCTAAAAAATGAGAGTTGTCACATTCTTTCCTTTTAATGACATATTTATTCATGTTCAAAACTCTTGAACTCACTAGGCGTTAGCCTAACCTTTTTATTTGTCGGCATGTGCATCAGGTTCCGGTTAGGGAATGGTACTAGCGTTCCTATGAAGAGATGAGTGCTAGTTATATGCACAAGAGAGATTAGTTTGGGTGAAGCCTTCTGCACTTTGGTATAGCGATTGTTATTGGGTTTTTAGTAACACCCCACCTTAATTAGTCTTTATGTAAGACTTTATTTATTTTATTTACGGTTAAATCTAGAATCGTATTTCAAGTGTGAACTTATCTTAGGATATTTTATCCTTCTTTGAGGTATTATTGAAAATTTTAAATTAGTTGCTCTTTCCAAATTTGAGGATGTTACATTTTGAGCCCTGGACGTGCGCCCGACCCGCCCTCTCCCAAGGACGACCCTGGGTTCACCTTTCCAAAGTAAAAAGTAATCTTACTTTTATCTTTCTCAAAAACAGGTTGTGTGATACATGTTGGGTAGGACATGTTGACGGTATGAAAGAGTTGCCGTAATTGTCACCAGTGATATGGGATGACCAACGTCTTCGGATTTATAGCTACTTTCATGGGAGATTTGAGCTCTTCGAATCTCCATTCATCTTTGGCATAGAAGGGTGTAAAGCAATCTCCGACGTAATTACCGGAAAGCCAAGGATCGAAAAGTTGCATGAGTTTCCTTCCGGGTCATTCGCGTCTCTAATCGCCACAAGTTTATTCGTGCAATCTTGCTTGTCGTGACCCCAAATACCACATCTATAGCATATAATCGGAAGCCTTTCAAACTTGAATTGAAACCATTGTTTTCGTCCCTCGAAAGTGATGAAGTGTCCAACACATGGACCTTTATCGACCGGGAGGTTGACTCGGGTTGTGGTACTAGCACGGATCATGTCGAGATTTGATCCTTTCCATCTAAGCTCGGCATGTCTAAGGCTCTTCACGGAAAACAATCTCTCCTCTTAGATCAAAATGGCGGACCCGCATGTTGAGAAAGCTTGATTCATGGTTTTCTATTTTTCATGTTTTTTAATTATTTTTGAATAAAAATTGTTATTAAATGAACAAACCTTTCATTTCTCTTTAGGTTTTGAATATTTTTAAGGGAAAATTGGATTAAAATGGAACCAACTTTCACCTGATTCCTATTTTGGGGAACAAACTTTTAAAATCATCATTTAAGGGTCTAGTTTAACTTGTTGACTTGCTAATGATGACATCATCCACATTCTTTTGATAACTAAGATTCCACATCATTATGTTAATTATAAATATAAATCTAAAATGATGACATGACTTATAAATTTTTTACTTGAAAATTAAAATTCCACATAATATTTTAAAATAAAAATAATTCTAAAAATTTGATTAAATAAAATCAATTAATAAAATTAAAAAAAATCTTTTTTTTTGTATTTGCACATCTCGGTTTTTTTCAATTAAGAATTTAAAATATCAAGTTAAATTTTTTTTCCCAGAAATATTCTTCTTCTCCATGGCATTTCACACACCATTTTCATCTCTATTTTTCCAAAAAGCTCAAACTCTCTCAACCCATAGCTTCTTCCAGATTAAATAAAAGAAGATGAAGCTTTTCAGATCTGGTCTCAACGAAGATGAAGATGAAAACGATCCGGTCACAGTTTCAAATCAGATCACGTTCCAGATCTGGACTCAAACTCTCTCAACCTCACGATCTCACGGACTAAGAAGGAGATCTAGTAACACGTTTGTTCTCTGATATTCTACATCATCTGTTAACCATTCTCTTCTTTGTTCTTGTTCAAATAGAAAAAAAAACCTAACTTTTTTTTTCTAGCTTCTGTAAATATGGAGCAAAACGGAGGACAAATAAAAAAAATCGTTTTTTGTTGGTTTCCAAAGCAGAATCGAATGACAAATCCAAAGCAAAATCAAACCATCTTCGTCTCAATCTTCCTATCGATGATTTTGGAATTAGTGTTTTCTTGTTTAGATTTAGGTTTAGGGTTCTTGTTGGTTTGGTTTAAATTTAGGCTTTTGATATATTTTTTTTACGTTTGTGATTTTTTGTTTGTGATATTTTTGTTTGACAATTTTTTGAATAAATTAACAACAGATGTTTATTGTTTACAATCTTGATGGCTTTTGATGTATGTTCTTGATAATATTTGGCGTTTACATTCTTGATGGTTCTTGGTGGGTTTACATTCTTGATGGTTTTAGAATTCATTTTTTAATATATGTTCTTATAAATGGTTTCTGATCTGAAGTTCGTGATATAATTCAATTTCTTGATAATGTGATTTACTCTTTTTTTTAATATATTTAACAACATAATTCCACCTAATATTTCTTTAAAATTTTTGTTTGCCACGTCAAATTAATTTACCGGTTACCTACTACACAGGTTACCTAGACCCTTAAATAAACAAAAAGTTTGTTACAGACCCTTAAATGATGATTTTAAAAGTTTGTTCCTTAAAATAGGAATTAAGTGAAAGTTGGTTCCATTTTGATGCAATTTTTCCTATTTTTAATTATTAAATAATACACTCTTATTCATTAATAAATTTTATTTGTTTATTTTATTTATGAAAATAAATAGAAAATGAGCAAAATTTTCATTTTATTTATTTATATACATAAAAATAAAAATAAAAATAAATAAAATTAGGAATTTATAAACAATTAAAAAAATTATTTAATCTGATATATAAAAATGAAAACGTACAAAGAATGATGGGGCACATTGTTAGAATAAAATTTTCTATTTTCATTGTTTCGAATATCTAAAAATACTAAATAAGTTAAAGACTTTTATACCGTTAAATGAAATTTATGTATTTCATTAGAAGAAAAACTTATTTAATATATTGACTTTCAATTTAAGTAAATTTAAACTCTAAACTATCTAACTGAGACATCCATTTTACCCTTTTCATATTTCCATTTATAAAGAAAGATAACACTTTTATTCATCAATAAATTTATTTGTTTATCTTATTTATAAAACTAAAGAAAAAATGAGCAAACCTTTCAGTTTTTTATTTATTGAGGGATGATCAAACGAGAACAGTAATTATTTAAAAGAATACGAGAACTAACAAAATCATTAGTGATTTTACATTAACGCGCAAAAAAGCCACGGGGACTGAAGTCGCGGACAAAGTCCTTTTTTCATTTGTTAATGTAAAATCACTAATGATTTTGTTAGTTCTCGTGTTCTTTTAAATAGTTATTGTTCTCGTTTGAACCCGACTCTTTATTTATATACATAGAGATAAAAATAAATAAAATTAGGAATTTATAAACAATTAAAAAAACTTATTAAAATCGATATATAAAAATGAAAACGTACAAAAGATGATAGGGCACATTGATAAAATTCTCCATACAAATGTGTATGGGCACATTGTATGGATAGTTTCATTTTACCTCTTCATCTTTCCATCTACTAATTATAAGAAAACCTACAATTATTGACAATTAATAAATCTTTATCTATATAAAAGCATCAAGCACGACGAATAAGGTGACAACTACTAAGCATTAGAAATCATTTTTTTTCTCACATTATTGTTTGCATCTCATATTGGATGGAAAATTGAAATAGGCACGAGAAGGTGGACACAAAAAGAAAATGGCTAACTTTTTTCTTTATATTTTTTCATCACACATCCGATGATGGATGAAAATGGCAAGAAGGACGTAACTACAAAAACACATGCTTAACAATGGAATAAATATATCTTTGGATCTCGACCTTTTTGTAAAGATCAAATATTGTGACACCCTAAAAATTCGAGAAATCTAAAGTTTGAAAATTTCGGCAATATGACGGTTATAAAAGGAGCAAAACCTGAATAAATAAGTACCTGTGAAAAAAATCCCAATGTATCATCCCGAAACGGGGAATAAAGTTATGACATTTACAAACCAAACCAAACCAAATGAAGAATAAGATTCGACAACCTAATAATCTAGCTTAGACAAGAAAGAGAAAGGTCGGGTGTCGCTATCCTTCCAAAATGTATATCCATTATCATCCCTTTTTCACTCAATATATCTCACAAAAAGACCTCTCTCGACCACAAGGCCATCCACTCATTCCCGACGAATCCCACCAGTAGATTGACTTGTCATACATGTCATTTTAAGAAAAGGTATTAGGCTAAAACCTAGTGAGATCAAACATTTTCATTTAGGAAAGATCAAATATAAACGTGAGTAAAAGGATTAATTTATAATAATAATGAAAGTACTCTTCACCATAAACAGTTACCTCTTGGGTTAACGGGGGAGACCCTATTACTAACACAAGTGACGGAACACAGGAGTAAGCCACTTGACAAGTTAGTTAAACCAATATACATAGAAAGTACACGCAAGGGATGTCAGGCTCGGTGGCTTTAAAGGTACACCCACGGAAAGTCAACTTCAACCACATAGGGTCCTTACGTTGAAATCCTCATCCAATATCGTAATACTTAACACGTAGAACTTACAACCCAATCCGACGCCTAAATGTGCCTCGACATGGAGAACTAATGTTCAAACGTCGGACCAAATATTTCATCAAATGTGGGGTCATGACTCCCAAATGAAACCAAATATGACACATAAAGCCAATAAGGCCAGCCGAACAATCCAACATTTAACATATTATGCAAGATATTAACAAGTGTAAGATTCCATATGATATCCCACATAATTTACCAAAAGATTTCAAGTTGTCACATGGTTAGTATTTCCATACTTTAAAATATACCTCTCAAGTTCTCGTTCATTAAGTTCACCTTAATATTTAAAAACCCTAATTTTGGATTCCATGTATTAAAACCACTTTGAAGTTAACAAGTTTTCCAAGTAAAAATCTACCATTAGTTCAACATAAAGGTTCATTAACCCTAAAATCATAATTTCACCATAAGGCCCTAAAATCTCCAAAAGTTAGGTTTTATACAAAATCCACACAAGACGACTACATAAAAATGGAGATATTTAGATGTTTAAAATTCATATTTTAACATGTATAAAGTTTTATAAAGAGAATGAACTCACAAGTTAGGTTTTTGGTGAGAAAACCTAGAAAATCAAATATGGTGAGAAGAGGATGAAGGTCTTGACTATCCAAGCTAGAACTCCTTGAATCTTGAGGCCAAAGGGATATTAATGCTCTTCCAAACCAGAAGATAACCACCTAGGGTTCCAAACCTTTGAATTTAAGAAGAGAGAGAGTGATAATGAGGAGTAAAAGAGGAAAAGGGTAAAAACCCGTCTTAAAGATCTGTAGAGGGGTTCCCGTGGCCTTGGCCGCAACTTAAGGCCGCGGCATAACCTGCGGGTGCTCCAGAGGTTGAAAACAAACAGACGGTTACGCGGCTTTGGCCGCGGCTTAAGGTCGCGCCACTGCCCGCATAAGTCATCGTTCCCATTTCAAGGTTTATGCTGAAATCTAAAGCCAAGGCATGAGTCTCCTCTCTAAAATGCATGACGAATTCAAAGAGATTGGAATTCTTAACACTAACAAATAAACGTGTAAGCAAAGTCTACAAAATGTCGAAATGTACGGGCGTTACAATCCTCCCTACCTTGGGATGGATTTCGTCCCCGAAATCCCGACTACCCAAACAAATGGGGGTATCGATGTTTCATAACCTCTTCCGCTTCCCAGGTCACATTGACACCACGATGATACTTCCATTGCACTTTCACCATCGCAACTTCTTTATGCCGAAGTTTCTTGATCTCCTTCTCTAGGATGACTTCGGGTTCCTAGACACAACGATTGTTCTCCACGTGAATCTCGGATAACGGTATGATCCTTTCTTCTTCCACCAAACACTTTTGTACGTAATATACGTGGAAGGTAGGGTGGATTATGTCCATTTCCGGCAGTAAGTCTAATTTATATGCTTGTCGTCTGATACGTTCGATGACAGTAAACGGTCAAAGGAAACGGGGACTTAACTTCCCTGGCTTTCCAAACCGAATCAAGCCTTTCCAAGGAGACACCTTCAACATTACACGGTTCCCCACTTGAAATTATACGGGTCGTATTTTTTTGTCGGCATAACTCTTTTGTCAATCTTGCGATGCCTTCAAACATTCTCGGATAGCTTTGACCTTATCGGTCGTCTCTTGCACAATCTCCGGGCTGGCAAATTGCTTCTCACCCGCCTCTAGCCAACACACGGGGGTTCTACACTTCCGCCCGTACAAGGCATCAAACGGTGCCGCTTCAAGGCTGGAGTGGTAACTGTTGTATGCAAACTCCACCAAAGGTCAATGGGTATCCCAATTACCACCAAAATCGATCACACAATATCTAAGCATGTCCTCCAGAGTTTGTATCGTCCTTTCGCTCTATCCGTCAGTTTGTGGTTGGTAAGTCGTACTCAGATTCACTCGAGTACCTATTTCCTGATGCAAGGCACCCCAAAATCTTGATGTAAATCGACTATCACGATCGGAAACTATAGACAAGGGTATGCCGTGTCTAGATACTACTTCATCAATATAGAGCTTTGCCAACTTATCCAATGGAAAAGTTTCCCGCATTGCTAGAAAGTGATCCCTCTTCATCACACGGTCGATAATCACCCAAATAGTGTCGTTGTCCCTCAAGGCCTTCGGTAGATTGGTCACAAAATCGATGGTAATATTGTCCCACTTCCATTCAGGTATATCCAACGATTTAAGGCTTCCATAAGGTCGTTGGTGCTCGGCCTTCACTTGTGAAAAAGTCACACAACGCTCCACGTAATGTGCCACATCCAGTTTCATAATCGGCCACCAATAATGCAACTTCAAATATGTATACATCTTCGTGCTTCCCGGGTGAATAGAGTATTTGTATTTATGCACGTCTTCCAAGAGCAAGTCCAGGTTTCCCCCAATCTTTAGCACCCAAACGTGTCCGTTGAAACACTTGATCCCTCGACTATCATCGGTCAAAAGTAACTGTTGCTTGGTCATCACTTCATCCTTGAGATTCTCTTCCTTCAAGGCTTCGACTTGTGACGCTCTAATCTTCTCCATGAGGCTCGACACTAGCTCGATTCTTGAAAGCTTGGCTCAGAGCTTCCCACTATATTCCTTCCTACTCAAGGCGGAGGCCACAACATTTGCCTTACCCGGATAGTAAAGCAGTTCACAATAGTAGTCCTTGAGTAGTTCCAACCACTTTCTTTGACTCATGTTAAGCTCCTTCTGATCAAAGACATACTTCAAACTCTTGTGGTCCGTGTACAAGGTACACTTCGTGCCATAGAGATAGTGTCGCCACAACATCAACGTGAACACTACCGCTGCCATTTCTAAATCATGAGTGGGGTAATTCTTCTCGTGCACCTTCAATTTCTTTGACGCGTAGGCAATCACCTTTCCCCTTTGCATGAGCACATACCCTAGACCCATCTTGGATGCATCGCTATAGACCACGAAATCCTCCGATCCTTCCGGCAAGGACAAAATCGGAGCTTCACACAGTTTCCTTTGCAATGTTCGGAAATATTTATCTTGGGACTCGGTCCACACAAACTTCACATTCTTCTTGGTTAATGCGGTCAATGAAGAAGCAATCTTGGAGAAGTCTTGGATGAATCTTCGGTAGTAACCCGCCAATCCCAAAAAGCTTCGGATTTCGGATGGACTATTGGGAGGTTCCCAATTCATCGTAGTTTCTATCTTCGCGGGATCCACCTTCACTCTAATTTTTGTAACCACGTGTGCTCCAAAAACTGCACCTCCTTCATCCAAAATTCATATTTAGATAATTTCTCATAAAGCTTCTCCTTCCTCAAGACCTCCTAAACATCACGAAGGTGACGTGCATGATCCAATTCGTCCTTGGAGTAAATCAAAATGTCATCAATGAACATGATAACCGACTTGTCGAGAAACGGTCGGCACACACGGTTCATTAAATCCATGAACACCGCAGGGGCGTTCGTCAAGCCAAAAGGCAATGCCAAGAATTCATAGTGCCCGTAGCACATCCTAAATGCGATATTCGAGATATCGTCCTTCTTGACTTTAACTTGATGGTACCCCGAGCGTAGATCGATCTTTGAGAAACATCTCGCTCCTTGAAGTTGGTCGAACAGGTCATCGATTCTAGGGAGTGGGTATTTATTCTTTATGGTCACCTTATTCAATTCCCTATAATCGATTCACATCCGCATGGTGCCATCTTTATTCTTCACAAACAAGACTGGTGTTCCCCACGGCGACGAGATCGGTCTCACGAAACCTTTCTCGAGAAGGTCTTGTAACTGACCCATATCTCTTTCATCTCCGACGAGGCCAAACGATATGGAACTCTGGCTATCGGAGTTTCTCCCGGTGCTAGATCAATCATGAACCCTGTTTGACGATCGGGCGGTAAACCAGGCAAGTCGTCCGGGAATACATCGGGGAATTCGTTCACCACCTTTACGTCTTCGAGCCTTTTCTTTTTGAGTTTGACGTGTATAACGTACGCCAAAAAGGATGAGCATCCTTTCGCAAAACACTTTCGCGCTTTCACCATGCTGATAATTGCCACTTCTCCCTTTCGCCTTTCGCCATACACAGTCACCGACTCACCATCCGAAGTCGGGATCTTAATCAATTTCTTTGCACATAGAATCTCGGCATGGTTATCCGCTAACCAATCCATTCCAATGACCACATCAAAACCTCCGATGGCCATTGGCATTAAGTCGAACAAGAATTCCTTCCCTTCAATTTTTAGTTTGCAACCATCAAGGATGTCCCGAACCACTACTTGATTGCCATCCACCAACTCCACTACTAAGGCATCCTTCAAACTAGTAGTGGGGTCATGACTCCTAAATGAAACCAAATATACCACATAAAGCCAATAAGGCCAACCGAACAATCCAACATTTAACATATTATGTAAGATATTAACAAGTGTAAGATTCCATATGATATCCCACATAATTTACCAAAAGATTTCAAGTTGTCACATGCTTAGTATTTCCATACTTTAAAATCTACCTCTCAAGTTCTCATTCATTCACCTTAATATTTCAAAACCCTAATTTTGGATTCCAAGTATTTAAACAACTTTGAAGTCAACAAGTTTTCCATATAAAAATCTACCATTAGTTCAACATAAAGGTTCATTAACCCTAAAATCATACTTTCACCATCAGGCCCTAAAATCTCCAAAAGTTAGGTTTGATACAAAATCCACACAAGACGAATACACAAAGATGGAGATATTTAGATGTTTAAAATCCATATTTTAACATGTATAAAGTTTTATAAAGAGAATGAACTCACAAGTTAGGTTTTTGGTGAGAAAACCTAGAAAAACAAATATGGTGAGAAGGGGATGAAGGTCTTGACGATCCAACTAGAACTCCTTGAATATTGAGGCCAAAGGGATATTAATGCTCTTCCAAACCAGAAGATAACCACCTAGGGTTCCAAACCTTTGAATTTAAGAAGAGAGGGAGTGATAATGAGGAGTAAATGAGGAAAAGGGTGAAAACCCGTCTTTAAGATCTGTAGAGGGTTTTTTGCGGCCTAGGCCGCGACTTAAGGCAGCGGCATAACCCGCGCGTGCTCCAAAGGTTGAAAACCAACATAGGGTTACGTGGCTTTGGTCGTGGCTTAAGGCTGCGCCACAGCCCGCGTAAGTCACTGTTCCCATTTCAAGGTTTATGCTGAAATCTAAAGCAAAGGCATGAGTCTCCTCTCTAAAATGCATGACGAATTCAAAGAGATTGGGATTCTTAACACTAACAAATAAACGCGTAAGCAAAGTCTATAAAATATCGAAATGTACGGGTGTTACAATCCTCCCCACCTTGGGATGGATTTCATCCCCGAAATCCCGACTACCCAAACAAATGGGGGTATCGACGTTTCATAACCTCTTCCGTTTCCCACGTCACATTGGCATCGCGATGATGCCTCCATTGCACTTTCACCATCGCAACTTCTTTATGCCGAAGTTTCTTGATCTCCCTCTCTAAGATGACTTCAGGTTCCTCGACACAACGGTTGTCCTCCACGCGAATCTTTGATAATGGTATGACGCTTTTTTATTCCGCCAAAAACTTTCGTAGGTAACATACGTGGAAGGTAGGGTGGATTCCGTCCATTTCCGGCGGTAAGTCTAATTTATACGCTTGTCGTCCGATACGTTCGATGACAGTAAACGGTCCAAGGAAACGGGGACTTTACTTCCCTCGCTTTCCAAACCGAATCAAGCCTTTCCAAGGAGACAACATCAATATTACACGGTTCCCCACTTGAAATTCTACGGGTCGCCTTTTTTTGTCGGCATAGCTCTTTTGTCAATCTTGCACCGCCTTGAAACGTTCTCGGATAACTTTGACCTTATCGGTCGTCTCTTGCACAATCTCCGGGCCGAAAAATTGCTTCTCACCCTCCTCTATCCAACACACCGGGGTTCTACACTTCCACCCGTACAAGGCTTCAAACGGTGCCGCTCCAAGACAAGAGTGGTAATTGTTGTTGTATGCAAACTCCACCAAAGGTAAATGGGTATCCCAATTACGACCAAAATCGATCTCGCAAGATCTAAGCATGTCCTCCAGAGTTTCTATCGGCCTTTCGCTCTGTCCATCGGTTTGTGGGTGGTAAGACGTACTAAGATTCACTTGAGTACCCAATTCCTGATGCAAGGCTCCCCAAAATCTTGATGTAAACCGACTATCATGATCGGAAACTATAAACAAGGGTATGTCGTGTCTAGAGACCACTTCATCAATATAGAGCTTTACCAACTTATCCATTGGAAAAGTTTCCCACATTGCTAGAAATTGAGCACTCATCGTCAAATGGTCGATAATCACCCAAATAGTGTCGTTACCCCTCAAGGTCTTCGGTAGATTGGTCACAAAATCCATAGAGGATGAAGATCTTTACTATAAAAGCTATAACTTCTTGAATATTGAGGCCAAAGGAATATTAATGCTTTTCCAAACGAGAAGATAACCACCTAGGGTTCTAAACCTTTGAATTTAAGAAGAGAGAGAGTGATAATGAGGAGTAAATGAGGAAAAGGGCGAACAACCCGTCTTTAAGATCTGCAGAGGAGTTCCCACGTCCTTGGCCGTGAATTAAGGTCGCGGCATAACCCGCGCGTGCTCCAGAGGTTGAAAACAAACAGAGGGATATGCGGCTTTGGTCATGGCTTAAGGCCGTGCCACAGCCCGCGTAAGTCACTCATCCTATTTCAAGGTTTATGCTGAAATCTAATGCCAAGGCATGAGTCTCCTATCTAAAATGCATAACGAATTTAAAGAGATTGGGATTCTTAACACTAAAAAATAAACGCGTAAGCAAAGTCTATAAAATGTCGAAATGTACGGGCGTTACAAATATATTATATGTTATTCTTAGTTTGATATATATATATATATATATATATATATATATATATATAGGATTAGGTTCATTTGAGAAATGATAAACCTTGAATCACTTTGAATTATTTTAGAAATATTCTAAAAGAATAGAAGGTCAGGTATGATTTACAAAAGAAGATTGACACAATTTTGAAAGAAAAAAAATGTCTTAACTGAAAAGATAAAACAACTTGAAGTTGTACAATTACAAGAAAACTAATCGTACTTTGACTATGTTTGACTTTACAAGCTTTGACTTTTACACTTTAAATTTTGGATACAATAATACACTAACACCTCTAATTGACAATTCAAATATTATAGAATGTTTTTTATAACTTCGAGTTATTATAAAAATAGTTTTGAAAGATTTTTTATATTTTAATTTCCATCACCCCTCAATCACTCTAGGATAACTTCCGGGGTAGGAAACACTGGTTAACGTGAATCCATGGAAGTGTTGTTAAAGTTCTCACACGAATCCCATATAATTTTGTCCTAAAAAGAATAGTTGCTCAACAATTTAACTTGAACAGTTAAGCACGTGATAACATTGTCATATAAATGTATGCTCATCAAAAATATGAATGATAATTGAGTATTTTGAACTTTGAAGATTTCTCAAAACAAGAAAATTGAATGAATGAAATGAAAACAATGGACTTGTTTGAGAATCTGACAATGTATCAAACAGATCAAATATCATGAAATATGATCATGAAAGGTTAAGGTATCGAAGAACTTGATAGTTTGTTTATATGAACGAATATAAACAATATTAAAATGAACGCTCAAGTTGAAATGATGTATGATGCTTAATCAACATTGAAAGCAAACGGGTGTATTACCATCAAAAAATTGTTTCGTTTTGATACATGGTAATAACAAAGTCAATATGAAGCTAAACCGGTGTGTATGAATACTTGAAAGTATAGACAAGATAATACGCAAGTATTAATCTTTAGAAACACACGGTCAGAAATGTTGTTACAATCCGAGATTGACATGAAAAACTTTTAAAGTCACACTTCAAAACTCAGAAAATCTATTTGAAATAGAGAAGTGGTTTGAACATTTAAGAAAACAATTTTCATGTTCGAAAGTTTTTCTTCTTTCAAACAATCTAAGATTAAGATCAGAAGATACTTACAAACAATTTAAGCTCACCCTCAAATCATGATATATTGAGTTAGATTCAGATAAGCTCCCCCTTATTATTTGCATAATATCCTTATCTGAATAAACTCTTCTTTAAAGTACGGGTTCTAAACTGTTATGTTTAGAAGCCATAATTCTTTGACATTAAAGTATGAGTCGGGATCTGTTGCAATCAGAAGTCAAACAGTTTGACATTAAAGATCGGGTCCTGATCTGTTGTAATCAGAAACCATACAGCTTGACATTGAAGACCGGGTCTTCAATTGAATTATTCAAGAACCATAGTTCTTACTCTCCCTAACCCTGTGGTACCTGCAAAACAGATTTGACAGGTTTTGGTACCCACATGTATTTGGGTCCTGGTTAGTTAGATTTAGGAATCCACTTCTCATTAGATTTGAATCTTTTAATTTCATTTTTCTGAGATGTAATTCTATAAGTTCCATACTAGTGATGAGCAAAGTCTTTTTGAACAAAATCATTTTCTCCACAGAAAGAACAACAAATTTTCTTTTAAGCTAGCCTGATAAGATGATTAGTAGAATAAAATGTATCAGGTTTGCCAAAAGATTTACCTTTATGTGCACTGTTCTTCTTGGCATTTGATGTGGATGCTGATGATTTATCATTCTTCTTTTCATCAGGAGAACCTTTCACTCTCCAAACCATCTGTCCTTTCTTAGAAGTATACTTTTTAAGAGATTTGACATAAAAGCTTGCTGAACTATCAACAGATTTGTCATAAAACAAATTTGAAGGACGAATCTGATTTGATTTAACGATTTTTGATTTGACACAGTTCTTTTTGAAAACATTTTCATGAATGAAACTTGAAGCAGTTTTGAAAGAACAAACTGATTTAGTTGAATTATCAAAAGGTGATTGATTAATCACATCAGCGAAAATCTTATCAGATAATTCAACATTTACAGCTTCAAGTTCTTTATTCTTTTCAGTTAAGACATTTTTTTCTTTCAAAATTGTGTCAATCTTCTTTTGTAAATCAGACCTAACCTTCTATTCTTTTAGAATATCTTATGATAGAACAGATAATCTTTTTGTGAGCTTAAATATTTCACTTTCAAAGATTTGACGCTCTTACTCAAAGTCTTTCTTTAAGTTCTTCTTCTTTTCAGAAATTTCCTTGAAAATCCCAGCATTTTTCTTTTCAGAGTTTTTTTTTCAGCATCAAAAGACTTCTTCTTTTCTTGAAAAGCTTTTCTTTCATTTTCAAGTAAGTATTGTAGTGTAGAGATCTGCTTGGGAAGTTCAATAATCTTATCTTCAAGAACTTTTCTCTCTTTTGCAAATGTATCTCTTTCAGTTATTAAAATCTTTTCAAATTCTAATACTTGCTTTGAGAGTTTTATGCACCTAAGCTCCAAATCTTTCTTCTCTTGAAAAGCTTTCTTAGAAAAATCAGAAAGTTTTTTAGTGTAAACTTTCTCTAGATCAGCTTTGCCTTTATCTGCATTGAAACATTTCATTAGATCAACATTTTTAGCTTCCAATGCAGATATTTTCTCTTCAAAAGCTTTAAACTTGCTCTGTAGATCAACCGATTCAGCTTTAAATTCTGATGATTTCTTTTCCGTTGTCTTCAATTTGCCTTGCTCTCTCTCTTTCAATCTAATCTCTTTCTCTCTTGTCTTGACAATACCTACAAAATCAGATTTAGAATCATTAATACATTTTGCACATTAAGAAGTTTTCTCAAGAATTACAAATTTAGATTTCAACTCCTGAATCTGATTTAGAAGACGTGAATTTTGAATCTTCAATTTATCCCGTTAAGCTTCTATAGCAGGTATCTCAGGCATGCACATTATTGCACAATCTCTGTTTGATATTACATTAGACATCTTTACTGAATTAGATGTAATGTTGAATAGAATGTTTGCTTGAAATGATCGTTCCAAAATATTCAGAAACAAACTTGACTTGAAGAGTCAAACTTGGTCAACACAAGAAAAACTTAAAAAAAAATTCTAAATGACAAAACTCGCATAACACAAAAAAAATTAAAGTGTTAACACTCGCAGAACACTGTAGATGCACTTCGCCCAGACAATGGTATGTGCGTTCTTGGTTTGCGCAGAACAAGGCGTGCGCGTTCTAGGTTCGCGCAGAACAAGACGTGTGTGTTCTAGGTTCGCGCTGAACAAGACGTGTGCGTTCTTGTACTTAGAATATTTTTGCGAACTTAACTTCGCGCAATGCCGTTGCGTGTACCAACTTTCGTAGATCAACAAAACTCGCAAATCAAAGAAATTCACAGGCTGTCTTTTGTGCGTTCCAACTTCTCGCAGAACAAACTTTGCGCGTACTGATCAAGAACTCGCAAAACACATATAAACACAGAAACTCTTCATCCTGCGCGTTCTTCCCTTCTTGCGTGTTCTTTGGTGTGCGTGTTCTTCACTATGAAGCTTGTGCGAAAGATAGATCTTGCATGTTCTTCAGAGATAAACACGGATTTCGATCAAAAACTTTGAAAACCTGCAATCAAAGCTCGAAATTGCACAAGGTTGGTCGCATGATGAATTAGAACACTTTTCAAATATAAAGACATAGCTAAAAACAACAAAATTACAGTGCGATCAATGGATTACAATGTTCGACTTTTTCAACCAAAAATATCCAAAAAACTCAAAATCAAGTGCGAATTTCGTGATCAAATCTAAACAAGAAAGTTTCTAAAACACAAATCGATTACTAAGAATCCATTTTCTTGCAATAAAATCGCCTTTACAAGAAAAATTTGAATCCACAGAGTTTCCAGATTGAAAAAAATCGATTAAATCCAAGTGTTTTTAATCCATTCTGAATAAAATGGTTTGCTCCGATACCAATTGTAAGTCCAAGATTCAAGCAAACACAATCAAATAATACAATTCAGCACAAGATCGTCGAGAGAGAATCTAGAGAGAGAATGTCATATATCTTATAGTCACAAGTATTACAAGAACTCTCATACAATGTGATCACACTCTTCTCTCACAAAGCCACTTTGTCAGGATTGAATTCTTAACAAGAATAAATTCTCAGAAACTAATATCAAAGAAGTTGCGGAATAACACTTTGATATTCAATGAAAACAGTAAACAAAACAGTATATGATCAACAACTTGTAAACTTGTATTGAATGCTTAAAGTTACAAGATTAAACACACAGCCTCAATATTGATGAACAGGCTCACCAATACGAATTCTACTTCTCTAGAATTAGGATCTATGCCTTGAGGTTGGTTTTCTCTAAAACTTAGAATGAATGAATTAATTCTAAACTATTCTATCAATTCTATACATATACTGAATAAAAAGATAATTACAATGAATACAATATCTTCAGTATATCTTCCATCATTATCTTCAAGCCTTCCATGAATATCTTGATTCTTTCCAGCTGTCATCCTTTCCATCCGAATCTTCAAGTCATAAGCAGTACTAACTATGCTCAGCAGCATTAATTTCTTCAAGCAGCATTAACTTGGTCTTAGAAGCATTAACTACTAAGCAGCACTAACCACTAGCAGTACTAACTAGCTAAGCAGTACTAACTTTGTTCAAGCAGCACTAACTTTGACTAGCAGTATTAATTCTACTAACAGTAGTAATACTCAGCAGTATTAACTTTGAAGTCTTCTAGCAGTAGTAATTTTGAACTAGCAGCATTAACCATACTTGAGCTTTTCTTCAGTTGCCAACAATCTCCCCCTAACTTGACTTTTAGGAAGAGAAGTCAAGTTCTTCAGATTTTCTTCAAGATGCTCCCAAAACTCCATAATGGCCTAAATTCCAGTATTTGCATCCAACCCCAAACTCTGATTGATGGTTCTTTGGATCAAATATTTAGCCATTTCTAAATCTGGAATACACCCTAGCTTCTTCTTCAGCATGGCATGAAGCTTCAATCTGCTATGGTTGTACACTCTATCCACTAGAAAGTACTCAGTATGATTCAGATCCAAAGTCACTGCATATACTCCACTAGTTTCATATAGAGTCCAATTGTTGACTGACTTGAACACATTCTTGATCGCATGCTCTACTTCTTCAGGCTTGAACATCATACACAGATACTCCATTACCAGTTTTGTAATTGAAATCTCTGGAGCTTTCAGTATATCTGCATACAACTTCATTCCTATCTCAAACATCTCTTCAAGATCTGACCTAGAGCATGTTCTTACAATCTTTGCCCAAGTATTGAACACCTCATACTTTTCATCCTTCCTTTTTAGCCTTATGTATTCCTTTCCATCCACTGTCAATGTATTCCAGAGAATGACCTCAGGAGGCTTAACTCCTACAGGTTCTGCTGAAATTGGTTCAGGCACTTTGTCCATCACTACCATATACATATTTACATCATCTGTGTTTGATGGCTCTTTCTGTTTAGATGACTCAGGTGCCCCTTCTTCTTCAGCAACCTTCTCAGCCTCTCCTTCAGCTACTCTAGGCTTCTTAGTTGACTTTCTCCTTGCCATCATCTTGGTTCTCTTTAAAGTCCTTAGACTTTCACCCAGAGTGGCTTCTTTCTTTGGTGGTGTTTCTTGCTCATCTGGAAAGGGCTTTTGTATCAGAAAGTCATTACATTCTTTCATCCTCTTCTCCATCTCCACCCTTGCAGTTTCATTCCCCTGAAGCTTTATCATCTCTGAATCATACAGTTCTTTAATCTTCTCAAAAGACATCTTTGAGAACATCTCCTTTCTGACTCCTACAGCACCTTTGAGATATATAATCATCTTGTTTCTCTCTTGGGTACCTAGAAAAGTCTTTGAGGGTTGTCTCTTCTTTACAGCTGTTTTTACCACCACTGATTTCTTCAGAGTTGCAACTTTCTTCTATGCAATTTCAGTTGCCAGGCTTTGTTGATAAGCTTCATTCAGTTCAGCAGCTAGAGCCTTAGCCATCTCTCTGTCTTTGTCTACTTGAACCCTCTCTTCTTGCTCAATATCAGCTTGTATTTTTCTGGCCAAAGCTTCATCTGATTCAACCAACTTTTGCTTTTTGAGTGGTTGATCAGATTCCACTAGCTTAGCTTTGACCTTTTCTTTGCTTATCACCTTCTCAGACCTGGATTTCATTGCAGCATCACCTCTTTCTTTTATGATAACTCCTTTGGTCTTTGAAGTGACCTTGGGAGTATCATGTTTTGCTTTGATCAAAGTTTCTGCAATTTCCAGTTCTGTTAGTACTTCCTTCACTGTTTCTGCTGCTTTGTTCATGTCAGCAGTAGTAACCGTTTCTGCTGCTCCACTTGAACTAGCAGCATTAATGGTTTCTGCTGCTTGCTCACTTACTGCTGCTTTCTCCCCCTCAACACCATATTTCATCCCATCAAGCTCCCCCTCTTTTGTAGCTTCTTCCATGTTGATCTCCCCCTTTTTGGGAGCATCATTCCCATATTTCCTTTTTCTTAGTTCAAATTGCTTTCTCCTCTTCCTCTGTACAAGACTGGTCACCATCTTCTTTAACTTAGCAATCTGTTCTTGTTGTGACAGGATTACCAGCCTCATCTCTTCAATCTCTTTCCCTTGTTTGATGACATCCATATTGATGTTGCCCATTGTTTCCATCAATTCATTGTAGTCATATATGTCCTCACCTTCTCCAGGAGTGTTACCCCCTTTTGAAGGATCATGGGATCTTTTAGTAGTGGAAGTCTTCTGCCTAGCAGAAGCACTGTCCACCCCCTTGGTTTCTTGGCACCGGGGACCTTTGAATGATTGCTCATTCAAAGTTGCCATGGGGAAGGTCTTAGAGATGTTACCACTATCCTTCTCTGTGCTAGCAGAAGTAGTGGCAACCTTCTCACCCATATGCTCTTCCATCTCCTTAGAGAGCACCTCCTCAGGGTTGGGAGACACCCTGTTGGTTTCCCTTTGGATATTCTCTACTGGAGAGTGCTCCAATAGAGGGCTTTGAGGCTCTTGGTTAATAGTAGGTACACCAAGGGAAGGAGCCTTGTGTACCTTTCTCTTGACATAAGTCTTGGATATTCTGGGAGTGGGTTTAGCAGAAAAGGACTGAGGGAAAATTTGAGAGAGGGAAGGTTGGGATTTGCTAGCAGTGGGTTGGTCTAATGGGGGCATTGACCCTGCTACCATACCTTCATTGGTTTGGGACACCACCATCATTGTAGAGAACAATGGGATGTCTACTCCTTCCGAGTCCCCAGCAGATCTTCTCATATTTGAGAAAACCTTGCCTTTAGGGGGTTTTGGTACATATATTCCATCAGAATGAGGAATATCCGTCAATTCATGGGTGATAAGTGCTTGAACAAACCTGGGGTACATATAAAAACTCTTTTTGTTTCCCAAGTTTGATACAAGATCATTGAAAATCATTTGTGAAAAATTATACTTTCTGACAGTGGCTAAGCAGACCAAAGCATAAGCAATGGTGCTACTGAACTCACTCCATCCAGTAGTCTTTTTAGATATACAATGCATAAGGGTATGGACAAAGAAACGCCATTGAGGTGAAAATTTTGCTTTTAAGAACTTGAACACACCCAATGGGCCTCCATACCCCATTCTTGAAAGAGTAGAAAACAGTTCATCATTAGAGATAGATGAGATACCAGAGGCATCATCTAGACGTAGACTGATGCGAATTACCTCTTCAGTAACTGTCAAAGGTTTTTCACAGACCCTTGTCTTGATCATTTGCACACCATTCTCAGCAACAATGGTGGCATTAGCCCAGAACTGCCTTTGATGCTCGATATAGATTGATGGAGACACTGTCAGAGCATAGGCGATATGGCTAGTTTTCAGAAAATCCACTATCTGATGAAATCCTGCAGCTTGCTTTGGCTTTTGGAGCATCGCGATCTCATTGTGCTCGTCGATGAATGCCATGGATGCCATTGAACTGGAATATTCTTGCCTGAAAAACTTGGTACTTGAGAGAAAAGGGTTAGAGCGCAAGTGAACAGTATGCAAAGAGTCGTTATGAACTTTTAGGCGGGCAAAGGGTATTTATAGTATTCGGGACATAAGCAGTATTAACCTAGAGCAGTATTAACTGAAAGCAGTATTAACTACTAGCAGTATTAACTGAGAGCAGTATTAACTACTAGCAGTATTAACTAACTAGCAGTATTAACTGAGAGCAGTATTAACTGAAAGCAGTATTAACTACTAGCAGTATTAACTGTGCACTGGCAGTATTAAAAATGTACTGGCAGTAGTAACCATACTTACTCTTTTAAGCTTGTGATTCACTGAGTACTGCTATACATATTCTGAAAAAGAAGATTAGAAACACCAAGAATAAACAATATACAGGTATAGGACCACTTTTTGAGAAGGGGCTTATTCAGAGTTGATCATTCCCACACTTGTTACCAAGAAAGTGAATCTACCCACATCAAAAGCTTTAGTGAATAGATCAGCAAACTGATTATCAGTGTGAACTTTTACAACTTGAATAAGTTTCTTTTCATTACAGTCTCTTATGAAGTGATACCTGATCTCAATGTGCTTTGTCTTTGAGTGCTTGACAGGATTATTCACAATGCTAATAACACTGCTATTATCAATAAAAATTGGAGTGTGTAGAAAGGTTACCCCATAATCCAGCATTTGATTCTGAATCCATAAGACTTGAGAACAGCAACTTGCAGCTGCTATGTACTCTGCCTCTGTTGTAGATGTGGATACTGTGGTTTGTTTCTTGCACTGCCATGAAACTAGTCTTGCACCCAAAAACTGACATCCTCCAGAAGTAGATTTTATGTCCAAGTTTGCTCCACCTAGATCACTATCTGAGTATGCAAGTAGGTCAAAGGATGAGTCATGAGGATACCAAAGTCCCAATCTGGGTTGCCCTTTGAGATATCTGAATATCCTCTTAACAGCTTGATAGTGAGATTGCTTTGGCCTAACTTGGAATCTTGCACATACACAGACTGGAAACATTATATCTGGCCTAAAGGCTGTAATATACATGAGAGAGCCAATCATGGATCTATAATGATAAACATCCATATCCTCCCCCTCAAGATCTGCTCTTATCTGCTTGTGCGTCTCCGTAGGTGTGCTAGCAGGTTTTGAATCTGAGAAACCAAACTTGGTTAGAATGTCCTGCACATACTTGGACTGACAGATGAAGATTCCATCTGACTTCTGTTGAACTTGGAGTCCAAGGAAGAAAGTAAGTTCCCCCATGGAACTCATCTTGAACCGTTGATGCATTAGTTCCTCAAACTCCTTGCACATGTTGTCTCTTGTTGATCCAAAGATAATATCATCAACATAGATTTGGACCAGCAAGATATCCTTCTTCTTTCTCTTGATGAATAGAGTCTTATCAATGACTCCTCTTTCAAAGCCATTTTCCAAGAGATATGATGACAGAGTGTCATAACATGCTCTTGGAGCTTGATGTAGTCCATAAAGTGCTTTCTTCAATTTGTATACTCTGTCTGGATAGCTTGGGTTTTCAAACCCTGGTGGTTGACAGACATATACTTCTTCTTCAATGTAACCATAAAGAAATGCACTTTTAACATCCATTTGATAGACTTTGAATTTCATATAGGAAGCATAAGCCAGGAATAATCTAATTGCTTCTATCCTGGCCACAGGTGCAAATACTTCTTCATAGTCTATTCCTTCTTCTTGTGTATACCCTTGAGCCACCAGCCTTGCTTTATTCCTTATCATTATACCTCTTTCATCTCTCTTATTCCTGAAGATCCATTTTGTTCCTATTGCTCTTTGGCCTTTAGGAAGGTCTACCAGATCCCAAACATCTTGCAGCTTGAATTGCAGTAGTTCTTCTTGCATTGCTTCTATCCAACTGGACTCTTTCATAGCATCATGTGCCTTTTTAGGCTCAAGCTGGGATAAAAAGCAAGATAGCACTGTATGCTGTTGGTCTTGCATTTCTTGAAGCCTACTTTGATTTCTAGTCATCATGGGAGAAGATATATCCCCTATGACCAGCTGTGGAGGATGATTCTTTTGAATTCTGGTGTGATGACTAGGCTCTTCATTAAGTCCCACCTCTAGATTAGAGTCATTCAAATCAACTGAGGTGCTTTCAGCAGCTACTTCTGGTTCTCTATTTTCTGGAGTCTCCTCATCTCTACTTACTTCTTCACTCTGATTTGGTTCAGTAGATGATTCCTTTTCACAGTCTTTAACAGGATCCACTGTGGGTATGGGAAAGATCACAGATTGAGATATACTTTCTGAAACTTGTGTAGTCCCTGATCCTCCACTCCCTATACCTACATAATCATCACTACTGAAACCAAAAGAGTTAGTTAGTGAGTCAATGTCAAATAGCCACTGAGGACCAGACCCAATAGGATTTGGTATGTTCTCATTGCATTTGACATTGTCACTTTCTTCAATTATTCTGGAAGAAGAGTTAAAAACTCTGTAAGCCTTACTCTGAGATGAGTAACCAACAAGAAATCCATCATCTGCTTTGCTATCAAACTTACCTAAGTGAGATTTGGTATTGAGAATTGTACAAGGACACCCAAAAGGTTTGAAAAATCCAATGAAAGGTTTTCTTTTATTTAAAAGCTCATAGGGGGTCTTGTTCTTTTGCTTGACTACTAGAACTCTGTTTTGGACATAACAAGCAGTATTAACTGCTTCAGCCCAGAAGGTAATTGGCAGTTTTGAATCAGCCAACAGAGATCTAGCAGCCTCTATTAGTGTCCTATTTCTCCTTTCAGCAACTCCATTCTGTTGAGGAGTCCTAGCAGCACTATATTGTCTCTCAATGCCTTTCTCTTCACAAAAGGTGTTTAGATCAAGTTTTTTAAACTCAGTCCCATTATCTGATCTAATGACTTTATTTTTTGATTAGTTTGGTTTTCAATTCTTAGGATAAAAGATTTGATCAGTCCACTTATCTCATCCTTAGTCCTTAGAAAATATACCCAGGTAAATCTAGAGTAATCATCAACAATAACCAAGCAGTAAGATTTCTTGCCTATACTCATAACATTTGTAGGACCAAACAGATCCATATGCAATAACTGGAGACAAGAAGAAATTGAGTTTAACTCTTTGGTCTTATGAGAAGTTTTGTGTTGTTTGCCTTTAAGACATGCAACACAATGATCATCACATGAAAATACTTTTGAAGGTAAACCTCTTACAAGGTTGTTTTTAACAAGTTTGTTCATAGTTTTGAAGTTCATGTGACACATCCTTCTGTGCCAAAGAGAGGATTCATCCACAGAAGCTTTTGAAACGAGACAGTTCAGGGATGAATCACTATAAACATTGTCCATATCTAGACAATACACATTGTCCTTTCTTGGAGTTCTAAGTAGTATCATGCTTTCATCAACTACCTTGAACCCTGGAGCAAGGATCATACATTCAGTATTTGTAAATAATATGCTATGTTGTTTGTCACAAACCTGTGATACACTTAACAGGTTGTACTTCAACTGATCAACATAGTAGACATCCTCAAATGTCATCTTACCTTTGGTGACATTACCTTTTCCACTTATTTTACCACCAGTAAGATTATCTCCAAATGCAACATGTCCTCCATTGATATGCTTGAAATCCTGAAGGCATGACATGTTGCTTCTCATGTGCCTAGAGCAACCACTATCAACATGCCATATGCTCTTACCCTTGAGCTGTTGGTTGCCCTGCACATAAGATAGATCAGTTAGTATGAATTAGGAACCCAAGCCAAAGTGGTCTTGGGTACCCCTTTCTCATCAAAATACTTGCATTCTTTCTTGACAAGATTTTTAAACTTTGACTCCTCATTCTTGGAGTACTTTGTCACAATAATAGGCTTGGAAACATTTTTGCTAGAAGCAGTACTGGTTTTAGAAGTACTAACTGCCTTAGCATCACTTGCATGCTTAGCAGTACTAACCTTGTTAGCAGTAGTAACTGTGTTAGCAGCATTAATATTTTCAGCAGTACTAACACTGTTAGCAGTATTAACTGTGTTAGCAGCACTAATATTTTCAGCAGTACTAACACTGTTAGTACTTCTAGGCACCCATAGTAAAACACTTTCTTTTAAAGCCTTATTTTTCATAGGGCCTTTACTTTCAACAGATTTCTTCATCATATGTTTCTTTCCAGACTTCCTATAACCAACAGGTTTTTGCATAAGTCTTTGAAAGTTCATCTGTTGATTAATAGGGTTAAAGAAGCAATACTTAGCCAAATGATTCAACTTGCCACATATGAAACAAGGTTTTGGTCTATTGATTTTATTCAGATCAACTCCTTGTTTCTGAGCCCATTGATTATTCCAGTTTCTTTGATTACCTCTTTTTATACCAGAATTTAGGCTCTTAGCTTTATTGCAAGCACACTGTTTACAAGATCCAGGATTCACAACCGTGGTTTGTTTGTAATAGACCTTGTTATCCTTTCCTTTGGTCTTCTCTATCTCCTTGGACTTGACCCAGATTTTCCCACATCCCTCATTGGTGATAATGTTGTTTTCTAATGGTATCTCTTTACTCACAGAATTATCCCTATTCTCACTGGCTTCTTTCTCAGTCAAATCCTTAACTACTACTTCATCTAAAGGATCTATCTTAAAAGCTTCCTCAGACAAGTCCTTTTTCTCCTTGGTTTCTAACAAGTCTGAAGTAGGAGAGATATAGTTGTTGTTGTAAGGAGGAGGTGTATTGTTGTATCCAATACCAGGCTTCATCTTATCATGAATCTGAGCTTTTAGAAGAGAATCCATTGCTTTTGAAGCATATGAAAACTTTTCTATGTCAAGCTTAACTTTAGACAGTTCCTCTTTCAGCCTATCATTCTCTTCTAAGGACTTAGACAGTTTGGTCTCTAACTCATTCTTTTCCCACTTCCAATAGTTTGTGTCATAAGAGTGTTGAAGTTCATTAGCTTGAAAGCCTTTGATTTGCTCTTCAAATCTCTCTACTATCAACACATAATCTCTTCTGTCCTTTTCTAATCTTTTGAGGTCATCACACATACTTTGATTGTGATCCCTGTACCTTTTGACAGTGTCTATGCAAGATTGAGTGCAAAGATTAGAAATTACCTCAGAGGGGAGATCAGACACTTCTGCCATAAGAGCTTCATTCTGAATGGCTTCCTCAGCTTGATCACTCCAGTCAAATCTCATTCCTTGTTGAGAAACAAGGGCTTGAGCAGGATTCTTGTTTTGATTGTAGCCTCCATTCTGAGCTTGTTGGTGGTTGTTGTTTGGAACAACACTCCTGCACTCTCTAGCAAAGTGTCCTTTCATGTGACACTTATAGCATTCCACCTTAGTCTTGTCAAAACCAGCTCCATCTTCTCTTCTTTGAGAGAAGTTGTTCCTTCCTGTTCTTTTAATAAACTTCTTCACCCTCATAGATAACATGGCCATCTGTCATTTAATGTCCATCTCCTCCAGGTCATCAGGGTGAAGTTGATCCAGATCATCATTAATCAATGAATTGTTGCTATGACTGGACAAAAAGGCTTCAAAGATAGTTTCAGTGCCTTTTTCTGAATTTACTCCACTGGCAGTACTAACTGCTTCAGGGTTGGCAGTAGTATCAGTGGATGCTGAAAGAAGTGCAGCATTGTGGATATAACCAGTGGACTTCTTCTTGGTTTCTACCTCAGTTTCAAAAACTCTTAGATCATTATATAGATCATCAAGTTCCTTCTCTTCCAGATTGTCACTCTGTCTATATGAGACAGTGTACATAATCCATTCATCCCCAAGAGATCTGAGGAACTTTCTGTTGATATCATCTTGTTCCATCTTCACTCTTACAGTAGCCAGTTCACCAATGAGCTTGTTGAACCTATCAAAAGTTTGAGTCATAGACTCATTCTTTGAAGAAGTGAAGTTCTCATATTGCTGCTTTAGAACATCTCTTTGATTTCTTTTGATGCTTTTAGTTCCTGCAAATCTTTTCTCTAGAGCATTCCAAAGAATCTGAGCATCAGTGCAGTTGCAAAATTGATGCTGATATTCATTGGGGATGGCCAAGAGCAGAGTGCTCAAGGCCTTCATCTCTGTCTGTCTGATCTTCCTCTCACCATCTGTCTTTGGTGGAGGTCTTTTCCCATCTGGTCCTATCTTTCCTGCTTCAGAAGGACCATTCTCAATGATGTCCCACATTGAGTAGACAGTGAGAAGAATGTATTGTCTAATTCTGATCTTCCACATGTCAAACTCACTGGGTTTGAGCATTGGAACCTTAGAGACCAGAGTACTGTTTGATTCTGCAAGGTTTTCCATGATGAGTGAATAGATGTTTCTGAGGGAGTTAGGCTCTGATACCACTTGTCAGGATCGAATTCTTAACAAGAATAAATTCTCAGAAACTAATATCAAAGAAGTTGCGGAATAACACTTTGATATTCAATGAAAACAGTAAACAAAACAGTATATGATCAATAACTTGTAAACTTGTATTGAATGCTTAAAGTTACAAGATTAAACACACAACCTCAATATTGATGAACAGGCTCACCAATACGAATTCTACTTCTCTAGAATTAGGATCTATGCCTTGAGGTTGGTTTTCTCTAAAACTTAGAATGAATGAATTAATTCTAAACTATTCTATCAATTCTATACATATACTGAATAAAAAGATAATTACAATGAATACAATATCTTAAGTATATCTTCCATCATTATCTTCAAGCCTTCCATGAATATCTTGATTCTTTCCAGCTGTCATCCTTTCCATCCGAATCTTCAAGTCATAAGCAGTACTAACTATGCTCAGCAGCATTAATTTCTTCAAGCAGCATTAACTTGGTCTTAGCAGCATTAACTACTAAGCAGCACTAACCACTAGCAGTACTAACTAGCTAAGCAGTACTAACTTTGTTCAAGCAGTACTAACTTTGTTCAACCAGCACTAACTTTGACTAGTAGTATTAATTCTACTAACAGTAGTAATACTCAGCGGTATTAACTTTGAAGTCTTCTAGCAGTAGTAATTTTGAACTAGCAGCATTAACCATACTTGAGCTTTTCTTCAGTTCCCAACACACTTCTCTCATACACTATGACACTACCCTTTACTAAGTATTTATATAGTCAAAGACCATGTACAATTACAAGAAAACTAATCTTACTTTGACTATGTTTGACTTTAAAAGCTTTGACTTTTACACTTTAAATCTTGGATACAATAATACACTAACACCTCTAATTGACAATTCAAATATTATAGAATGTTTTTTATAACTTCGAATTATTATAAAAATAGTTTTGAAAGATTTTTTATAATTTCTTTTCTCTCATATTATTGTTTACATGTCATATCGGACGAGAGAATGAAAGAGACAAAAGATAAGTGGGTACAAAAAAGAAAATGGCTAACTTTTTTGACAATTTATATTTACATCCCCACATCGGATGATGGAATAAAATCCCCACATCGGATGATGGAATAAAAATGGCAAGAGGAATGTGAGTAGAAAAATAAAGGGTCAACCGTTAAACAAGCATATGTTTCTTGAATCTTATCCTATTGGTTAAAATCAAATGTAATATTTGTTTCTATCAGTATAATATCTAATATGTGGGTCAACGACGCACTTAATATTTATTTTATTTTTATAGGGGAATATTCATCATCCTAGATTGGTGATGTGGCTCTTCATGCATCGTCTTAACTACTACTGCCACAACTTACACACCACTCTAATTTACACATGAATATTATAGAAGTTTTCTTTTATAACTTAAATGAGACTTCAACTAAGTTTGTTACAAAACTAAAATTGTGACTTTGTCACCTTAAATGAGATTTCAATTACAAACAAAAGAAAGTAACGACAATAATCGTATGACTATAAAAAAAATAAAGCAAATAAGACGAGAGAATTGGTGACGCGGAAAACCCCTAAAATGGGTATAAACCGCGGACGAGTGAGATTCGTCGTGCACTATGGACGTCAATCAGGGACGTCGTCCTTAATAACAAATGTTTACAAATGAAATGTAATGTAAAACAGTACAATAAAATAAAGTCGGTCGTGCATCGTGTGTAATTAGACTTTGGTCGTGCGTCGTGTGATAAACAGCAGAAGGTCTTATGAACTTTGAGAGAAACTGAGAGAGCTTGAGAGCGTAATTCGTGAGCTTGTAAAGTCTGAGAATCAGATGTCCAAATGTGAAGTTCCAGCCTTATATTTATACTCCATCTTTCCGTTTCCCAAGTATTGAATGTGTAGGACCGTTTCTGATATTGATGATAGCGTCTATTACGCTAATTGCTATTGATGATGTCTTTCGTTACAATCTCTTGTCATGAATGCCTTTGAATTCTGCATTTAAACAAAATACAACGTATGCTGCCAATTAGTAACTGAAATCAGGTCGTACGAGAGTATTTGTCGAATGGATATTTGATCGTTTTAGTCGAGGTCGCCTAAAGGAAAGGCGTCATTCATCATCTGTCGCACGACCATGGACTGTTGGACTTTTTACCCAAACAGGTTGCCCCCAAATTTAAAATTCAAGCGGCAACTTTTTGAAATTTAAATTTTAAAAACATGACATGTGCTGAAAAGAAAAACGCGGGTAACTTAACTATAACCAAATAAGTTTGTTTCCAACTAGATAATGACGTTATCCCTGCAAAAATAACCATTTAGACAGCTAATTAGGGCAGGTGTCACGTATTGGAGGGACGTACTCGAGTGCTTCGCCTGACACGGGTGACACGTGTCAATTGGCGATTTGATTTCTCGACGATTCGGTTTCCAAATTTCAGTATAAATAAGGATTTTCCTTAATCTTATCCTTTTTCTACGCTTACCTTTTCAAAGAATACACATCTCCGGCAAGATTCAGTTTCCGATTGACCAGAATCCTTTCCATTTCTAGATTCGAGGTTTAACACTATTTAAGGTACGATTTCTAGTTCTTTTCCTTTGTATCAATTTATGCGTAAGAAATCTTTAGCTAAGAAGCCTAGAAAAGCTTGGGATTGTCTTAGTTACTGGAAGGCGACTGTAAGTGTTCCTGATTTCAATATGTCGAGCAAACCTATTAGTGTTTAGAAGGAAGAAGAAAATCTAGAGTACCTTAAAAAATTAGCTAAGATTCCAGAGGGTGTCAATCTAGTGACGCCAGAGGATTTACGACCAGATGAAGTTCCGAAGGGATATGGCGTTTTATACGAGTATCCCTTCAAAATAGGCTTTTCTTGGCCATTTATTCCCTTGGTCAGGGAGTTTTTAGATGCATTTGACTTATCGCCTGGACAGTTGATGCCTCAATTCTGGCGGATTGTCCAGGTGGTCGATCGTCTTACGGCCGACTGGGGGGCTCCGTTCAATTTGAACGACCTTCTAACTGCTTATAGCGTTCAAGCGGATAACTATCATAGATATAGTTTATTCCCTCGAACAAAAGGAGATACCGTACTGGTGCATAATACTCCGGTGAAAGACCGAGGTTGGAAACGCCACTATGTTTTCCTCCAGGTGGCATCCTTGAACAATGAGGATAGCCAATGGTTTTCATCCGGATGGAACGAGTCGGGTAGGTTTTCTTATTTTGTCGGGTGTTTTTGTCGTGTGTCGTGCGTTTTATAATGTATACTAATGGTGTCTTTCTTTTTGTTTGGCAGTGATTGACTTCACTAAAGTGAAGCCAAATAGAGATTCTCTAAACAAGATTCAAAGGATCTTGGAGAAGAGTATTATCGACCGTTCTTTTTCTGTTCGGTCGAACGACGAGGAAGACGAAGTCGTCTTTGTCGCGGAAGTTCCATCCGTCGAAGGTTCTCATCAAGGAGAGGAGAGAGAAGAAGAAAGAGAAGAAAAGAGAGAAGAAGAGATGACTGGTACATCGTTCGACGATATTTTCGTAATTTTCATTACATGTCCTTTCTAACTCTTTTATTTCATCCAGAAGATTCATCTACGAAGTCGGCTGCTCGGAGACGGGCCGAACAACTGGAGCTTGCCCGTCAGAGCAGGGAGAAATCAAAGAAGAGATCTGCTCCTCCCGCAGGGGTGGATCCAAAGCGTCTCTGAGGCAAACCCCGGTCCTCACCAAAGAAGACGGGTGAGGCTTCTTTGTCGTCCCTTTCAGGGGCGATACCGGCGAAAGAAACCGTTGTTGGTGTCGAGCTCGGAAGCTCGACTAAGGCGACGAAGGACATTCCCTTGTCGGGAGTGTCGGGCGTTGAGAAGCCTCCTTCCTCCTCTAAAGGTGAGGGGAAGAATAAGGAAAAAGTGGGAGAGATGACTTTCAAAGCCACTCTCCCAGCTGATTTTATGGCGAATGACGTTCTCGAAAGAGACGTTATTTTTCCCCATTTGGCAAAATTCCTTCTTCCGACCTTTTATGATCGTTACAAGGAATCTAGGTTGGAAGACACGGGAGCCCATGTCGCTGGTCTCTCCTTCATGGTAATTACATTTTAACTTTTCTTTCCTTCGTTTATTTGTTCTGTTTTTAATCCTTTTGTTACTGTTGTAGGCTTTTCAAGCTTGTTTGAGCTTTTATGCTCAAACAGAAGGTTTGAGGGCGTCTTTTCCTGAAGTAAAGAAGAGAGCTGATGAGGCTCTTGAAAAGGAAAAGGTCGCTTTAAAAGCGGTCGAGATTGAGAAGGTGAAGGTCGAGAGCCTTAAGGCTAAACTCGTTGAAGCTCAAAAAGAGAAGGTCGAGTTTAGGGATCGCGTCCTTGAGCTTGAGGCGTTAACGACCAAACTAGAGATCGAGAAAATAAAAGCCACCACCGACGCTGCTTCTTATGCTGATGAAGTTGCGTCTCTTCAAAAGAAAGTTGAGGGTTTGGAAGGCGACGTCAAAGATTTGGAGGAGGAAAATCAACATCTTGAAGCCATTTCCCGTCTTACAGCCAGGGCTGCTTTGATGAGACGTCATCTAAGTGGAAAGAATCCCATGGCATCGGTCGCCGAAGAGCTCAAGACTTATCTTGAGAAGGTGGGGACTGAAAGGGACCTCGACGAGGATGACGATCTGGATGGGAGCGATGGCGGAGAAGAGGAGGTGTTAGCAAGGACGGACGTCGTACAAGAACAATCTGGCGCTCCTCCTACTTAGTTTCTTTTGAACTTTTCACCTGAAGGTCGACCGTATGTGGTCGTCCTTTATATTTATATTTTTGACTTTCTATGAAACACAACTCTTTTTGCTTGTCAATACTTATTACTCATCTTTATAAGTAATCGTTCGTCGAATAGGTAAATGAACAGTTACATTAGTCATACAACCATATCATTATCAACTGAAACTTTCGATCGACCTTAGGCAATTCATAATAATGGTTCTTGGGTCTAAGAATATTAAATGCAGGATTTAACCTTTGTCATTTATTAATATCGAATATATACGTGTGATCACATGAGTTTCACTCGACACAAATATTTCAAATAAGTCGTGCGTCCCTGCGAAAAACAATATTAGTGGGGTGGTCGTTGGTTTGACCAACGACCCTCCGATGCTTAAGTCAGTAATCTTTCTTAAAAAATAATCAAAGAAATTAATTTCACAGAATTAAAAGTAATACCTCTTTAGATGAACTGCATTCCAGCTTCGTGGGATATCTTGACCATCAAGGGTTTGGATTCTATAAGCTCCTTTACCTACGACACTAGAGATTTGATAAGGACCTTCCCACTTAGTGGAAAGTTTACCTGCATTAGGCTCTTGAGTGTTTTGAAACACTCGTTGTAGGACGTAGTCGTCTTCTTTAAAAACTTTGACCTGTACATTTTTGTTCAAATGTCGTTCGACAGTTTGTTTTTGTGATGCCATGCGAATGTGAACAGCTTCTCGGAGTTCCTCTAGGGCGTCGAGGTCATAACTTAAGTCGACTAAATTATGCTCAACGGACGTATGCCTTGAAGTCGGTAGACGTACCTCGATAGGTAACACAGCTTCACATCCATAGACTAAGGAAAAGGGAGTCTGACATGTGGACGTACGAGGTGTCATACGATTAGCCCATAGAACGGAAGGCAATTCTTCCACCCACTTCCCTTTGGCAGCTTTGAGTCGTTTCTTAAGTGAATTAATGATAGTTTTATTGCTCGACTCGGATAAACCATTCGGCTGTGGATATCGAGGTGTTGATGTTACGAACTTGATGTTCCTTTCTTCTCAAAATCTTCTCATTCGATCACTGATGAATTGTGTCCCGTTGTCGCACGTTATTTCAGATGGAACTCCAAACCTACAAATGATGTTAGTCTGGATAAAAGAAACGACCTCTTTGTCCCGGACCTGGGAGAAAGCCGCTGCTTCGACCCATTTAGAGAAATAATTTGTTAAAACTAAAAGAAATACCTTTTGCCCGGGGGCAGGTGGTAATTTCCCAACAATATCCATCCCCCACTTCATAAAGGGCCATGGGATCAAAGTCAAGTGCAAAGGTTCAGAAGGTTTATGTGACATACCTGTGTGTCTTTGACATGCGTCGCATAACTGTACATACCTGGTCGCATATTGTCTTAACGTTGGCCAATAGTAACCTTGTCGTGATATCCGGTTGGCTAAACTGCGGCTTCCGGAGTGATTTCCACATTCACCGTCGTGCATATCCTGTATGATTTTGTGTACTTGCGCCTTGTTGGTGATACATCGCAGATTAGGACTAGTCGAGGACCTTCGATACAATTGTCCTCTGATCATAACGTACATTGATGCTTTAAATCTAACTTTTCTCGCTTTCATTCTGTCATCGGGCAATTGATCGTGCTCTAGATAATTTCTAATGTCGTCCGACCAAGAATTTTCTTCTTCGATTGGTGCGACCGAAATATTATCATCTTCCTTGATGAACGGGGTTGCAAGGTGAACCATTGGGATATTGTCGAACGTCGTTCGATTAAGTGTTGACCCCAAATTGGCTAGTGCATCGGCTTGAGTGTTCTGATCTCTTGGTATCTGTTCAATTATAAAGCGACTGAACTTCTTCGCTTCTTCTTTTACTATTTTATAGTAAGCAATCATCCTTGAATATTTTGTCTCAAATTCTCCATTAACTTGGTTAACAACTAGGGACGAGTCGCTCCGGACGTGCAAATGTGTTGCCCTTAAGTCGTGAGCTATTTTGATTCCTGCAATCAGTGCTTCATATTCTGCCTCATTATTTGTTGCTTTGAAATCGCATCGTATGGAGTATACTATTTTGCCCCCTTGTGGAGACTGTAGGACGACACCTAGACCCGTGCCGCGTATATTCGCCGAACCATCAACGTTGAGCATCCAACTAGTGTCGTGCAAAGTCGCCACAATTAACTGGTCGGATGTCATTGTGCTTTCCATTTCTGGACTGAAATCTGATACGAAATCTGCCAGGACCTATGACTTGATCGCCGTTTTGGGCTTGAAATCCAGATCAAAATTACTGAGGTAAATGCTCCATTTAGCTAGTCGTCCTATTAGTTCAGGTTTCCTTAACACCGACTTTAATGGAAAGTTAGTTACCACAATTATAGGATGTGATTCAAAATAATGTCGTAGCTTTTTAGCAGCCATGACTAACGAAAGTAAAAGTTTTTCTATAGACGAATACCTGGTTTCAGCGTCTAGTAGAGTTTTACTTACATAATAAATTGGCAATTGTCGTCCGTCGGTTTCTCGTATAAGAACTGCACTTACCGAATTAGTGCTGACGGCTAGGTAGAGTTGAAGGGCTTCACCTTTTTCAGGTTTAGAGAGGAAAGGAGGCGACATCATGTATTTTTTGAGTTTCTGTAACGCTTCTTCGTGCTTGTCAGTCCACTCGAAACCTTTATTTTTTCGTAGGACATTGTAGAATAAATGACATTTGTCGGACGATCGAGAGATGAAACGGTTCAGCGCTGCTATCCGTCCTGTGAGACGTTGGACTTCTTTAAAATTTTTGGGCGATTTTAACTCGACAATTGCTTTGATTTGATCTGTATTAGCTTCAATTCCTCGTCGTGTGACCATATAACCGAGTAATTTGCCAGCTCGAACTCCAAAAGAACATTTTGTCGGATTCAGCTTCATTTTATATTCGCGTAAGATATCGAACGACTGCTTCAAATGTCCTATATGATCGTCCATATGCTTTGATTTGACAAGCATGTCATCGATGTATACCTCCATAGTGTCGCCAAATGTTCTTTGAACATCATATTCACCAATCGTTGATATGTCGAACCTGCATTCTTAAGACCAAAAGGCATTACTTTATAACAATAAATACCTTTATCTGTCATGAAGGCTGTTTTTTCCTGGTCGTCAGAATGCATCAATATCTGGTTATACCCAGAATATACGTCCATGAACGTGAGTAACTCATGTCCTGCTGTAGCGTCGACCATAGAGTCGATATGTGGCAATGGAAATGGATCCTTCGGGCAAGCTTTGTTAAGGTCGGTAAAATCAATGCATACTCTCCATTTACCATTTTTCTTTTAGACGACAACAACGTTGGCGAGCCAATCTGGATACTTGACTTCTCGTATTTTTCCTGTTTTAAGCAAATTATCAACATCGTCGTTGATAACCTTATTTCTCTCAGGAGCAAATTTCCGTCTTTTCTGTTGAACGGGTTTGAATAATGGATCGATGTTGAGTTTATGAGAAATAATACTCGGATCGATACCCACCATGTCTTCATGCGTCCAAGCGAAGCAATCATAGTGGTCCTGCAAAAAAGAGATTAGTTGCTTTTTGAAAGAAGGGTCGAGCGTCGAACCTATGTAAACCATTTGATCAGGCTTATCCTAGTTTAGGACGACATCTTCCAAGCGATAATCGTCGTCAGTCCCAAGAACGTCCTGGTTCTGTAATTGCTATACTGTCTGTTTCGGGGGCTTTAAGGAAATTTTGTAACATTCCCTAGTAACTTTCTTTCGCCTTTGATCTCCTGTACTCCCCATTGTGTGGGAAATTTCAAAGTTTGGTGATACGTCGAAGGTACAGCTTTCATGTCATGAATCCAAGGTCGCCCAAAGATAACATTATAAGCTGATGAGCAATCGACGACATTGAATTTCGTCTGTTTGTTGATTCCTTTAGCATATACTGGAAGTGTGATTTCCCCCATGGTGTTTGTCGCTCCACCATTAAATCCAACGAATGTGGTCGAACGTCGTGTAATCTCGGATTTGTCAATGCCCATCGCTTTCAGTGCATCAAAAAAGATAATGTTAGCTGAACTACCTCCGTCGACGAGTATCCTTTTTGTTAGACAATTTCCAATGCTCAATTAGATAATTAGTCCGTCATGATGTTTCTGATGTACGTCATCGAGATCCGCTTGGTCGAACGTCAAGGGCATAGCCTCTAGCTCTGCGTCTTCTTTGAGTCGTGCCTCCTTTGGAATTGGTCGGTCGTCGGGACCGCGACTGGCATGTCTCTTAGCAGCTGAATATGTGGTCCACAAATATCAGAACCTCCGGTGATACAATTAATCACCTTAGCATGCTCTGGGGATATGGGACGTTCGTCTTTCTTTTCCGTCAATTCTTGTAAATAACCTTTCGAGTTGAGCCAGGAAAGCTCTTTCTTTAAGGCAATGCAATCATCTGTTATATGACCTAAGTCATTATGGAAGTCACACCATTTAGTTTTGTCTTTCTTGTCACTGTCTTTGTCATTTTTCTTTGGCCACCGAACGTTTTGCTGTAGTTGCTTCAAGGATACGACGACGTCCTTTGCTGATCCAGAAAAACCATAAGATGACACCTTAGGATACTGGACAGATTTAGAAGTCGTCGATCCTTTCTTTTCAAACCTAACGTTTGAAATTTGTCTAGTAGGCTTTGATCGATTGATTGTCTTTGGTTTAAAGTCTGGCTTTTTAACACTTAAGCTTTTCCGGTCGCCCAAGTGTTTATTCCTAAAAGCGATATCATCCTCGACCCTCATATGAGCAAGCGTCCTCGCTCGTACGTCTTCAAAGGTTTCTGGAGGATACTTTGTTAGGTCGAGATACAACCCTGAACTATCATCCAGGCCTCGTTTGTACGCTTCAATTGCTGTTTTCACATCACAATTTCGAATACTAATCATCTCCGCGTTGAACCGGTTAAAGTAATCTTGGATGGACTCTCCATTCTTCTGTACGACATAGTAAAGGTCGCTCGTTTGCTTTTCCATTTTTCGGCTACTAGCGAATTGTTTAGTGAATTGATTCATCAACTCTGCAAAAGACCCGACGGTTTTAGGTTTGAGATTAATCAACCATTGTAAAGCTGCTCCAGTCAAGGTCGCCCCAAAACTTTTGCACATACAGACTTCTTGGAATTGGTACGGTATCGAGACGGTCCACATGAGTTGTTTGTATTGGGCGACGTGTTCTGTTGGATCAGTGACGCCTGAATACTTTGGAGTGAAGGTCGGGATGCTGTATTTCTTTGGAACGTCTATTAACGCGATCTCATCAATAAATGGTGACGCCTGAAACCCTGTACGTGGCTCGACATCGACTGGAACTGCTGCCCCCGGCAATTTGGCCAACATTGACAAGACACGTTCATTTTGTTCTTCCAAAAGCTTCAGCCTTCGCACAACAGGATCTATCGGAACACCACTTGGGACACCCAATGGAACATACCCTGACCCTTGGAAGCTAGTCTGTTGCGAGGTATCAGAGGCATATCCATTGAATGGAATAGAGGCCATAGGCATGGTTGGTATTACGAAAGTCGCAGGCTTAATTGATGGTGGACGAGGATAATTAGGCAATGGAGGGGGCACATTCCAGGCACCAACATAAGCATTCGTAGTCCCTGTCGCATTATTTCCATTTTGGTTTCTTAGATGCTCGATGGTTTCAGCTGCTTGTCGAGCCTGAGCTGTTAGGGCGTCGATACGAGCTCGGGCAGCGGTTAACTCCATGTTCATTTGAGCCATGACATGATCTTGTGTTCCCTGGAATGCCATTATCCTGAATAACTGGAAAAAAGAACACTAGGAGGAAAAGGTTAGTCCGTCGTAAGATTATTGAAGATTTTCTTTGGATGGGGCCCCACGGTGGGCGCCAAACTGTTTATGCCAAAAATTTCCCAAGGAAAATTTAAGGTAAACGTGAAGCTTAATCCAACCAAAGAAAGTAACGACAATAATCGTACGACTATAACAAAAATAAAGCAAATAAGACGAGGGAATTGGTGACGCGGAAAACCCCTAAAATGGGTATAAACCGCGGACGAGTGAGATTCGTCGTGCACTATGGACGTCAATCAGGGACGTCGTCCTTAATAACAAATGTTTACAAATGAAATGTAATGTAAAATAGTACAATAAAATAAAGTCGGTCGTGCGTCGTGTGTAATTAGACTTTGGTCGTGCGTCGTGTGACAAACAGCAGAAGGTCTTATGAACTTTGAGAGAAACTGAGAGAGCTTGAGAGCATAATTTGTGAGCTTGTAAAGTCTGAGAATCAGATGTACAAATGTGAAGTTCCAGCCTTATATTTATACTCCATCTTTCCGTTTCCCAAGTATTGAATGCGTAGGACCGTTTCTGATATTGATGATAGCGTCTATTACGCTAATTGCTATTGATGATGTCTTCCGTTACAATCTCTTGTCATGAATGCCTTTGAATTCTGCATTTAAACATAATACAACGTATGCTGCCAATTAGTAACTGAAATCAGGTCGTACGAGGGTATTTGTCGAATGAATATTTGATCGTTTTAGTCGAGGTCGCCTAAAGGAAAGGCGTCATTCATCATCTGTCGCACGACCATGGACTGTTGGACTTTTTACCCAAACACTAACATTAGTTAAACATTTGTAGAATAATTTGTATGACCGTTATGGAGCATAGTTAGAGAATATAAATTGGCATACGGTATAAGGTTGTTATCAACTTCTCTTAAATAATTTAATTGTTAGTGAATAGTTGTCTCACACATTAGTCTAAAATTTGTTTAGACTGAGGGCATCAATTTATTAGTCTATAACATTCCTCTTGAAGATAATATAATTTTTGGATTAAGAATTCATCAATAAGAATAAGATAAATAGTTTTTGATAATTTTTATTGCGAAAAAGTAATATCATTAGTTTCTAATAACATAAAAACAAAACTATTATCGATGCATTTTAAACTCTTATTAACAAACTATTTATCAATATGTATAAATTAACTACTTATAAATATACTTTATTGTTTTACATTGCATTCCCTTAAAAAAACAAGCAACACTAGTAATTTACATATTAATCAACATAGTTGTTTTCTTTTTATAAATTTGAACATATATTGATTGTATATTTGAAAGAGAAAAAAGAACTTGTTTATGAAACCGTAAGAATTTCATTATTATGAGATAAAATTAATGAAATAATTTTTATAAAATATTGGTTCACAAGTCATTAAAAAAGATCAATGAACATCAAATGTTCAAATCTCATTAAAAATAAAGAATATAAATAAATAATTGGCATATATGAATTTTATAAACTCCAAAATAAATAACACATAATCATGTATAAGAGTGGTGTAGGTACAATATTAGGAATTATCCTCTTTCATACATTTTTATTAGAGAGAATTACACTTTTGGTTTTTTGACATTTGTTGATTTCTTTGAAAATAGGACCTGTATTTAAATATGTCAAGTTATAGTCCCTAAGGTTTGATTTTTGCTTTAAAAGTGAGACCAGACTACTAACTCTGTTAAAAAAACTCTGTTAGAGCCAGGAGTATTTTCGTCCAAACATGTTTTATCCTGCTTTTTGCACTTCTTTTTTTGTTTTTTCTTATTCACATAAAAACCATGTTTTTGTTATGTAATTTTCCATTAAGAACTTATCGATTGATTTATTATTTGTTTGTGTGTGTAAAATCATAGTCTATCACTTTCAGTTTTTATCGAGATGGATGGGAACCCATCGAGACCAATCAAGAACACATCGATATTGATCGAGAACCCATCGGGACCGATCGACACTAATCGAGAACCCATCGAGACTAATCAAGAATCCATCCATTGACTTGGTGTGTGGTTGTGTGTTAAAATCATAACCTAACACCTTCATTTGTTCATCGAGAACGATTGAGAACCTATTGATTATTTTATTGTGTGTTTGTTTGTGTAAAACCATAACCTACCACTTTTAACTTTTATCGAGATGAATCGAGAAATTTATCGAGATCAATCGATAATCCAATAAAGAAAAATAGAGTATGTAGAGTTGAAATTGTAGTATATTTGTGATAAATAATATGTATATGCATGATGAATAATATATATACATGATGAATATTACGGTGAAAATTAATATTTATGATAAATATCATACTAATATAAATACTAGAGGGTTATTGTATACACGTGATAATACATAAATATTCATGATGAATAATATGTATTTGCATGATGAATAATCTGTATATACATGATGAATATTATGGTGAAAATTAATATTTATGATAAATATCATACTAATATAAATATTATAGGGTTATTATATACACGTGATCATACATAAATATTTATGATGAATAATATGTATATTCATAATGAATAGTATATATATTCATGATGAATGTTATAGTAAAAATGTATATTTATGATGAATATCATACTGATGTATAAATGTTGAAATGTTGTTGTATACATGTGAACATATACAAATATTCATGATGAATGTCATAATGATCTATGAATACTGAAGATTTGTTGAATACACGTGAAAATACATAACTATTCATGATAAATGTTATACTAAGTTGTATATTCATGATAAATACCATATTAATAGATGAATATTTAAGAGTTGGTGTAAACATATGAACGTGTATAAATATTCATAATGAATATAACACATATATAGCATTTCACATAAAAACGGTTAAAACAAAAAAAGAAACTATATCGAGATGGATGTCATATCGAAGAGCACGAAATTCTCGTTTTTTCATGTAATTTGTTTGATTAAAGTATTAGTAATTTTTAAGATAATTTATTTTAAACTTTAAGGAGGTAAAAAAATTAATTAAAAAAAATAAAAATGTCAAATAAGTTATGCGTGTAATTAAACTTTAATTTTTGCTCCTAATGATTTCTCAATTGACCTTATTAAGTTTTAACTATTGATTAGTTTTCTAAATTTTGATCAATGACCAAGATTGGTCCTCATGTTCACAATGAAAATGTGGTTTTTCATTTGAACCTATCCCTATACATATATATACATATATATATATATATATATATAGGAGAGTTTCATTTAAGAAATGGTAAATGTATGAAAAATAGAGAAGTGATCTTAGACATTCATCTGGTCAACATTTGCGGCTTTGACCGCGAAGCACCGGATAATTCCTTGCATGGTTAATAGAAGGTAGAGGGATAGTTTCATAAAATACGCGGGATGAGTTCATATATGAACCTATATGATTCACATATGAACTATACGTTCATATGTGAATCAATTAATTAGTTCATATGAAAATCAGTTAATTAGTTCATATATGAATCACAAAAGTTCATATATGAATCTGTTAATTAGTTCAACTGATTCATATATGAACTTATAGTTAATTATTTCATATGTGAATCAGTTAATTAGTTCATATATGAATCAGTTAAAAGAGTTCAGATTTGAATTACAATGATTCACATATGAACATATAGTTCATATGTGAATTATACAGGTTCATATATGAACACAACTCATGTATTTTCTAAAAATTACGAAAGTATCCTTCAATTTTTGGAATAGCCGCAACTTTTGACCAGTCAAAGCCGAAATATTTGACCATTCAAAATCCGATCTTGACCGTATTAATAGCTATGATTACTTCTCTATTTCTCACATATTTACCATTTCTCAAATGAACCTTAGGCTATATATATATATATATATATGAGATATAAAGAAGTAATCCTAAACCACAAGGGTTGTGGCATACTGGTTAAGGCTCTGAGGGATGTGGTGGAATATCTCATCTGCCCAAGGTTCGAATCTAGGTGTACACAACAATTGTGGCCACTAAGGTTTAATCAGGGTTGATGTCTTACCGTCATAATTTGCCAAGGGATTAGTCTAGGCATAGCCTAGGACACCCTTCCCAAAAAAAAACAAAAAAGAGAAGTAATCCTAGCCTTTCATTCGGTCAAGATCGTCTTTGACCGGACAAATATTGCATCTTTGACTGGTCAACAATTACGGCTTTGACTGATCAAAAGTTGTGACTATTCCAAAAATAGAAGGACAATTTCGTAATTTTTACAAATACACGGGACGAGTTCATATATGAACTTGTATGATTCACATATGCACTATATGTTCATATGTGAACCGGTGTAATTCACATATGAACTCTTTTAACTTATTCATATATGAACCAATTAACTGACTCACATATCAAATAATTAACTATAGATTCATATGTGAATCAGTTGAACTAATTAACAGTTTCATATATGAACAAATATGAACATATAATTCATATGTGAATCATACAGGTTCATATATGAACTCGTCCCGTGTATTTTACGAAACTACCCTTGTTGGGTCATCTGAAGATTTGAAGATGACCTCCTGATCTTCCATTTTATATCATCCTACTTAGAATATGTTTGAGGTTCTTTTAGCAGCTTGGTTTCTATACAAATGTTCGGTGAAGTCGAAGATCAGCCGAAGAAGACAAAGAAGGAGTACATCTCTCAAAGCGGATTGAAGATAGTCTCCTCAGCCCAAAGCCAAGCATGCCCAAGTGATCAACACCATCAGCCAGGATGGTGTCAATCACATATCTCTCAGGAGTATGAAGGTGTCCTCACATCTTCAGGAGCCGAAGATCTCTCAGGTCTTCGGCAGCCGATGATCTCATCTCCTTAGAGTATGAAGGTGTTCTCACATCTTCAAGGAGCAGCCGAAGATCTCTCAAGTCTTCGGTAGCCAATGATCTCTCCTTAGAGTATGAAGGTGTTCTCACATCTTCAGGAGCCGAAGATCTTTCAAGTCTTCGGCATTCTATGCTTAAGGATTTCTTTCAAACACATTGTACTTTCTGACAAAGTATATTGTGATATCTTGCATTGACGTGGACCTCATTTGGAGATCAGATAAAGTAAGTTTTGTCTACTACACCATTTTAAGGAAAGGTCTCTACCATCCTTCTGCAGGTCAACACTTCAAGCCAAAACACCTCAAGACAAAAGGTACATCCTGTACCTTGCTGAAGACCTGTGCCCATCCTTTGCTCAACATGTGTCCCATGCATTTAATGCATGATGCACTATAAATATGGAGGATGGTTCAACATGCAAGACAACCAGCTCTCAAGCATTCAAGCTCTCTAAGTGCACTGGCATTCTCTCTTTAAGAAGTTCTTATTGTTTTCTAAGTGTTTTACAATTGTTCTTCATTTCTGTTTGTGTAAGATTGTTTGAATAGATTTCATCTATTCTCTTCCGCAACAATCAAAAGTTTCTATGTGTAATTCTTGATTTCAAATCAATAAGAATTAAATTAAGTGAAAAACTGTGTGTATTGTATTCAACCCCCCCCCTTCTACAATACTTCTTTTATTTACTTACTGCTATTTGGGACCAACAACCCTTATATCTTCTACAAACCACACAAGGAATTATTCGGTGCTTCACGGTTAAAGCCGCAAATGTTGACCAGATAAAGCGTTAGGATCATTTTCGTTATTTCTCATATTTTTAACATTTCTCAAATGAACCTAATCATATATATATATATATATATATATATATATATATATATATATATATATATATATATACTACATATATAAGCATTTAGGATAAAAGTCTTAAGTATCACTCATAATGCATTATGTACAATGTTTTTATGCATAAAACTTGAAAAACTCTCAATTACAATTTATAATGCCCAATGTACTACTTTCTAAAGCATAGGAGTCTTAAAGTCTTAAGTACAATATAAAAAGCATATTGTACAACTTCCCCATGCATTTAAGAATTAGAGAAACTTTTATTCTCAGCTTTTATGTTCTAGAATCCAGATGTGACGCTTCACACCCAAAAACCGATTCTAAACAAAGCTTCCCTCCCAAGATGAAATTCAAATTTCAAACTTCCCTCTCGAAGGATACCATCTATTAGTCTACAGAATCACTTCATTATGCTCCATTTCATTCATCTCTCTTTCTTCATTCACTGCCACACTCTCTATTATTTCTTGGTAACCCTAAAATTTCTCGATCGGTTTCATTTTTCCTGCTTGAAGGCATTCATTTCGAGGTAAGGATTTTGCTTTGGTTTGAATTATGGTAAAGTTTTAATCTGTTGGTTTAAGTTTTTGGTTTGGATTTAGGTTTTTGGTATTAATCGGTTCTTAACCGATGAGATTTGATTCGATTCCCAGCAAGGTTTTATCTCTGAAATCATATTTTGTGGTGAACAAATTTTATTTTTTTTATGTGGGTTTTCAGAGACAAGAGTTTGGATCATGAAGCTCTTTCCATCTTCAATTCATCTTCGATTAAGAGGTTTGTAGTTGGATTTTGTAGTTGATTTTTGGTTTGTAGTATGTTAAATCTTCTGGTTGTTCTTTGTTTTGTTTTGAATTCTTGGTTTTTACCTATGACTTTGTTGAATTCTTGGGGTTTCTCTATTTATCTCTACTTACTTTTTTATGGTTTTCCATGGTTCTGGTTTCTGTCGATTTGCATCTTCTGGTTGTACTTTGTTTCTTGTTTTTTTCTGCCATTCTTGAGTATTTATAGAGCTTTAAATCCAATCATTCTCTTATGTGGTTTTTCCAGTTTGTTTTTTTGGAATACAATGAAGGATTTAGAGTGTTATGTTTCAAGTTACTGTTTTTATCAAGTCATGATTGCTCCTTGTTCTTTAGTTTAATTTTACATTAACTTTCTTGCTTGCTTTATTTGATTCACTTTGTCTTTGTAATAGAGAATAAATTTCTACGATTATGTATTTTTTGTTGTTATTGGTAAGGTGGTAATGGCACGATTGATGACCAAGGTTCGTTATGGTGGAAAAAGTTTCACAACAATTGAATAATACCATACCCTACTTGATCTAGCTAATGTACTCGATCCAGATTCAAATTTTAAGCCTCACTTTGATCGATTCACCTTCGTGGTTTTTTTATCTAGTCTACAGCAGGTCGGTCCATCAATCAGCGATACATTGATTGTACTTTGTTTTGTTTTATTTCCTTAAAACGTGAAATCTAATACGAGTACAAACTGTTGTTTGCAGTGTTGTAATACTTCAAGATCTAACCATTAGTGCGCCCATAGATTCTTCTAATATCGATGGCATCGATCCAGGTTTGAATTACATAATCCTTTTGGATCAGTTGCAATTTCTAATGTTCGTGTTTAAGATGTTAATTTGTGAATAAGAAATGTTCTTTTGTCAGATTCTTGCCTGATTATTACCACCTATTTTAGAAGTTTTTTCGAACCTGTGTGTTGATAAATAGGACTGTTATGTATCTCAGATTGTTCTTATTGTAGTTATGAACATGTTGGGTCTTGGGGTTGTTCTTTTTTATCCCCTCATCTTTGGTCTCTTATTATAGCTCCTAGATGGTGGTTGATCTTTGATTCAACCAGCTTAATGGTGGTAAGTTTGTGTATGGCGATAAGTTTGATGAACCTTCCCTGTTTGCATATGGTGGTTAATTTCCAAGCAAAAACTTCCACATAAAGCCTTAATATTGCTTTTGTTTTGGGCTAATAAGTGCTATTGACTTGACATATAGTGGGTTTAATCTTTTGGGAGAAGACTTATCCGATGGTTTATGTTTCTTAAATTTTAGTTATGATGAAAGACCTTAGTTATATCAAGTAACCGTACCATACAACTTAACAGGCGAGATGGTTCATCCACAATATCAGCTTTGGGTGGGTGGTGAGTATTATGTATATGCACTTGATCACATCTTTTCTAATGTTTGTAATTCTTGTTTAATTGGACTTTAAATTTTTAATTGTTTTTCTTCGTTCAATCCACTGTCGTATGTTCTTCCACATCTTTTCTTGTATGTGGTGGTGGTTTTGATTTTTCGCCATGTTTTTCTTACGTGAAATCTATATAATTTTGATGTTTTTTTCTTTTTTCTTTCAGTGTGTTCCTTCTGCTTCAAACACTAGGCTTTCACCTCTTCCTCATGAACCAACGGATTTCTATGATGGGAAGAAAAAGATAGTGATTATAATATATATTTCAATTATTTTACAGAACCCATGAAATGAAACAGAAAGTTGGGTATGAAGGTGAGTTGTGTGTTTGTGTTGTGAGTAGTAGCTCCATTAAAAGCAAATAAAGGCTATTTCCTAAAAGCCAAAAGAATATGGAGTGTTGGTTTTTGCAGTGGTATAATTGCATGATATGATATCAAAACAACAATAATAGAACCCATGAAATTTTAACACCAATCAAAGAAGCTAGAAATCAGAGCCACATACACATAAAATCTTAAAATTTCTTAATTACAAGTTATCATGCATTATGTAGAACTAATTTTTCAAAAAAAAAAAGGAATACATGTATCCCTTAAGTTATCATGACTGAAACTCTTTTTATGCTTTGTTGCTACAGTTATTTGGGTATTCATTTAATGAGATCAATTTCAACTTTCTATGTATTTTTGTTTAATAGCAGATTTGTTGATAATAAAGTTAACTTAGGATCATGAATCTTGAAGCAAAACAAAAATGGAAAGAACAAAAATGAGGATCTAGGCACAAATGAAGGCAACACAATAATCTTAATGAAACTATTAAGAGGTAAACAAACAGCCTGCAAGAAAAGCTAGGAGTAAACAAACCATGTCAATGCCAGAATTCATTCCAACTAATATGGAGTAGGTGTAATTAGCATGTGCAGGAGTGGTGATCCTGTCAATATGCTGCCAATCTGATATCACAAATCCCTGAAGTAAAACGGTTTAAAATTCATTTTAGTTGCTTAGTTTTGCCGATTTCTTGAAAGAAAGGTCTGAATTTAATACGAGCGAATATACTTTGAAATTGAGCTTGTTTAAATTTCATTTTTCCTAATTCCATGCTTTCTTTTCTTCTACTGTCTCTGTCCCAAAACAAGGAGTCTGCCTCCAGCATTCTTACAAGATACATTTGATAGAGAAGCCATGGAACTCATCTAATGGAGAAACCATGGAACTCTTTTGCTGTACATAACAGATTTCTGGAATAACAAGTAGTTGCACATTTTGGACTGCCTTTAACCAAATTTTGGTTTAAAACTTCAAAAAAACTGCCACAGTTCGAGCTAATTTGTGTGTATCAAATAAAACTCTGGAAGGAAACGCATTTTCTGGATTCTGTATGATCTATAGACCGAACATCTGTGTACACCTAGAGCCTATGGACCTTCTATCCAGAGCCTCTGTACGTCTCCGATTTAGCTTTCCAGAAATGAAATGCTAACGACTCATTAAGGATATTTTGATAAAGAACATCTTGACCAGCTCTTTCAACAGTCGTTGTTGGTGTCATCATAACTTGCATAAAACTCCATCAAGCACTCCATTATGAACGGACTGTGCTTTCTAACTGTCATCACGGCTCCATTTAAGTGACTCGATCATCAAACTGCTCGGTTGATGACTAGCCTGTTTCACAGAAGCTTGCATCTGCATTTTTTTTTTACCATTTAAGCATACCCAAGTTTTTTTTGGCACATATGTGCTCAATAATTGCAATTGGTAAACAATTTAAGGTCTTGGTAATAAACTCGATATCATCACGTTCCACATCCTTAATCACCAAGATTTTTGCCTTTGCACAGACCGAATACATCATCTATGTACCAAATCTGCAGTTGCACTTCAAACTGACAGTAACAAACTGTTTTAAATGAACTTTTAACACAGAAGCTGCCATTTAATTCAACATACAGCAGCAAGTAAAGTTAAATTGACCAACAGAATCTGTTTGGACAGCGGAAAATTTCTTCTTTTAATCGAATTCTGGAACAATGTAAACTTAAATCTGGAAGGCTTTTTCGAACACAACACAAGTAAAGTTGAGCTCTGAATTTCTGAAATCAAACTTCTGCCAATATGTTGCTCAAATCTGAACTGTTGCTGCACTTTTCGATCACACAACATCATGGAACAAACTCCCTTCTGTCTGCTGCACATTTGTTTTAACACAACAACTTCAAAATCTACCAATTGCGGCATTACGGTTCATAACAGTCTGTCAATCTGTTTTGTATGAGTCTGATGACTTTCTGTTTTGATCATGAAGCAACGGATTTTCTGTTTAAAACCAATCAACAGCAAATATATTAAGTCTTAATCAACTCAACATCAACTTTATATCTGTTGCATTTCGAAATCTGCTATCAATAATTCTGCACAAACCTGTTTTCGAGCATGCTGAAGTGCAATATGCACATTTCCATCACAATTGCAAATTTTGGACAGGCTTTGAACAAGTCTGGATGCACAGATCATTTGAAACTCAAATACAAAACTAAAAGTTTACACATAAAGCTGTTGAAACTTTGGATAAGCATGATCAACAAGCATTATGCTTTCAAAGTTCAAAATCTGGTTATTCTAAGCTATTCGAACAACACCGTGTAAGCTTTGTTAAGACATTGTCAACAGCCTTTCAAAACAACATACATTCCAGGTTGATAGTGTCGACATTTTCATCCATCATATTCATAGCATCCGTCCAAGTTGGAGTTCGTTTTCTATTAGAATCATTGTTCGTTTTTTGCAGGACATATTTACGGATGAGTGCATCATGAAAACTAAAGAACATTCTGGATAAACGGATGAGCATCATTTTCAAATCACCGTATTTATTTGTTCAGTCAAGAATTTCAAATTTTGTAATGAGTTATGATTACATGGGTTTAGAAGCTTAATACGCAGTTTCTTTTCATATATATTTTGCTAATACACCATATTAACCTTCAACTTTATGTAGCAGTTAACTTACAAATTAACCATCCAACTCATGAAATAAAATCGAAAGTGATTGAGAAACATGATTCCGGGTTAAAATAATGTTTCGGAATTGTGATTCACCCGCGCTGCATCGCGCGGGTACACCACTAGTGTGTGTATATATATATATATATATATATATATATATATATATATATATAGGGAGAGGTTGATTTGAGAAATGATTAATGTATGAGAAATAGAGAATTAATCCTAGACTTTCATTCGGTCAAGATCGGATTTGACTGGTCAAATATTGCGTCTTTGACTGGTTATTAGTTGCGGCTTTGACTGGTCAGAAGTTGCGGCAATTCCAAAAATAGAAGGACAATTTAGTAACTTTTACAAACACACGGGACGAGTGTAATAACCTTAACCCACTCTTTTCTTTTTGGTTAATGGTGGTCTAGTTGAAAAAGGTAAAAGCTTAGGGGTCTTTTTGGCAACTAGTTGGGAAACATGCAATTAGGGGTAAAAACCCTAAATGTCTCATTCCTCCTCTATCTTTGAAGTCGGAGTGTAAAAGAAAAGGAGCAAAAAGTAGAAGAAAGCTAGCTTGAGTTTCCAAACCTTGGGAGAGTGAAGAAGGAAGCAAGGCATTCAGGGATTTCTTCTCAAGAGGTAACACCACCCTAACCCTTCTCTTTGAGTCAAGATTTAGAAGCTCTATAGGATATTCTAGCAACTTTGTTTTTGATCTGGGAAATAGCTTGGGAAATCTAATGTATATAATAGGTTGGACCTTTGTAGATTGAAGAATGGGTGTGATTGTTTTGATTTTTGATTAAGGGAAGAAAGAAATCATTGTCGATATTTTTTGTCCATTAAACCGAACGACTGTAATGGGGTCTATCAGGAAAGAGGGTCGACCGAGTTGCGAACCGGGATAACTTCCCGGATAACTTTCCTCTCGCTAAACCTGGCATGGCCCGGGAGCCGCCTAACCCGGCATGGCCCGGGAGTTACCCCGAAACCCGACATGGGCCAGGAATCGCCAAAGCCAAGATGGACTAGGGACTGTCAAACCAGGTGTGAGCCGGGAGTTCCCCACTTGGAAGAACCCGATAGAGCTGGGAGCTAGTCCAAATGTGAGGTCTGCTCAGGATTTTATCCCGGAAAGGGGGGTGAGATCTGTGGGTAAGATACGGATGAGCTGGAGCCTGGGTTCAGACCCGGTTAAGCGGAATCGGGTGTATGGGAAGTTCGGACGGAATAGTCGGAATTGTAGGATTATGGATGAGTTTTACCCGGGGTGTAAACAGGATCGAGCCAGGGATTAACCTTGCGTGTTTAACCAAATTGTAGGTATTTGTCCTCTCTGAAGCAAATTTCAATGTATGTGCCGGATTTTCAACAAGAGGTGAGTTCCTTAACCAAATTTCCTAATAACTTAAAATAGTCTTCTTTGATGTTATTCTCTAAGATTTCATTAAAAGGAAGCATCTTACATTGAGCTGTGAAATATTACTTGTTTTACACTTGAAATTTATTATTATGCGTATGACCCTTATGAATTATCGTGGTATGTGGAATCAGGTGGCACTGTGAGAGATGTATACCATGACTTATTGAAAACCATCGAGGAGTTGGTTGAACCGTGTGCCCTGAATTTGTTTTCTGTGCACACGATGACGACATCTACTGGGGGCATGAGGATCTACTGGGGCCCGAGTATGAACATCACGAGGAGGAGATGAGAGATGAGGATATTGTACCCATACTCTTATGTGGTATCGATTACTTAATTCTTTTTTGTACAACTGTAATGTGTATGCTTTGATAAGTTAATGGTATACATTATATGAATTATTTTGAGAGGGAATTCACTAGACCTCCTGGTCTAACCCTCGCTTTCCAACTACAAAAACCATTTTTCAGGAAAGTGTGATAATGGTGCTTTATCAAAAGAAAAAGAGAAAGTTTGAGGTTAGTGACGAAGACAGTTGGACTTAGAGAACCGTTGTTCCCCGTTTTCTTTTATGTAATGTTTCGGTAGATAGACACTCGGTTATGGTAGTCTTCATCCGCTGCCAGATTTTGAAATCTCAGAGATTGGAATATTTGTATTGGGACCCGTTTTAGGATTTATTATCAATCTTATGTTATGTTTGTTCTTGGGTTGTTACAAATTGGTATCAGAGGCATAGTTTAAGAGATTTAGGTGACCCGTTGGACCTAAACTTAAAATGTAGGATAAGGGAAAAAAGGTATAGGGAGGTCGTAGGGAGATACCACAACAGGGTCACATGTAATAGGGATGTGAGAACTATCTGTAAGGTAAAATTGGAATTACATCTGGCCAATGTAATTGTGAATTTACAGGTACATGTATGTGTTAATTTTGCCTTATTATGTTGGAACTGTTGGTTTAATTTTTATCTATGTGCGCCTTTTTCAGTGATCACTATGTCTGAAAGAACTCTAAGGAGCAGGTCGTTGCCGGTTGAGGAGGCAATCCCGACCAATGAGGTCCTTGCTGATGGGCTGATAGACTCACCTAGGCAAGAGACTATTCGAGCGAGGGGAAGGGGTCATGGAATAGTCCGAGGGAGATCATCCCTAAAGTCTATGACCTAAGTGGAGGAAGCCACCAATGGGACCCGGGGCCGGGCAGGGACTCGTGTACCTCGTATGGCATGAAGTGTTGAAATACCGGTAGTGCATGAAGTATCGCAGCAAGACAGCTCTGCGACCGGGAGGGGCCGCGGACAAGCAAGAGGTCGTGGTCGGGGATGAACTCAAGCCTTTGTGACCCAGGAGGCTTTTTCTACTGAGATGGGAAAACTTAAAGAGACATTGCAAGCCTTGTTGGCCCATCAGGAGAAGTCAGTGTCGGGAGGCAAAGACAGGAGTGAGAGTAAGGAGGGCACTGCAATGTCTAGCCCACCCATGTCAGGAGCGGGTGGCATTCTCAATCTATTAAGTTGGTGGCAAACGACTTTTCTGAAGCTAAAGGGTGCAACTATAAAGCATTCTCCTCTTGCAAGCCTCCCACGTTCAAAGGAGAGGGCGATCCAGTCATAGCCTTGAAATGGGTACGGGAGATGAAATTTGCCTTCGATACCTGTAAATTTGTTGAGGGGGATTAGGTACTTTTCGTTCTGTCGATGTTGAAGTCTAATGTGGTTTTCTGGTAGGATGTCGAAACCGGGGGAAAAGGGTCGACAGTGGCCCAGAATGTGTCATGGGAGACGTTTGTTGGGAAGTTCAAGGCATAATTCTACCCTCTGACGGTAGTCAAGAAGTTAGAAGAGGAGTTTTTAAGTTTAGAGCAGAGGGAGATGACGGTACGAGAGTATATCTTCAAGTTCATAGAGAAATCCTGCTTCGCGGAGTTATACGTGCCGACCGAAGAGCGACACGTGGAGCGATACATCTATAGACTGAAGAGCAGTATTCGGGAGTTGGTTTCGATAAGGTACCCTACTACCTCTCAAGCGGCCATCAATGCGGCCGAGCTGACTGAAAGGGAAAAGAATCGTCAAGTGACGGAGAAAGTCGGGGACAAGAGGAAATGGAATGGAGTGGGATTAGATGCAAGGAAAGGAAGGACTTTCAGATCGGAGCCACGCGGGAGCCATGGAGTCGGGGACAAACCGTGCGGAAAGTGTCGGCACGTGTATCGAGGAGAGTGTGGGATAGAGACGAGATCTTGTTTCCATTTTGGACTGCCTGGACATATGTCAAGAGGTTGCCCGAGTAAGAAGTCGTGTTATCTGTTTATTCATAATCTCTCAGTGATTTGATAATGACCCTTTTCTATACTTAGTGAAAAATACGTTTAACATTATGTATTAGTGTTTCATCATCAGCGATCATACTGAGTATGTTCAGCTATCGCTGTTGATCTCTCTTGTAAACACTCATATGTATTAGTGTTTCACCATCAACGATCTAATATTGAGTATGTTCAGTATTGTTGATGATTTCGAATGTAAACAGGTAGACGTAATTCCTGAAAACAAGTTTCGCGACAACAGATGTTCACTGCTGAATCGAAGAGGAAGCTGCTAAACAAAGACAAGTCTACTCATGACCTAATGCGGATATCAGTGAAGCCAAGACAAGTTTACACACGCGAAGACACCTGAGGAAAAGCTTCAGCGATAGCTGAACTTCTTTATATCTCTGAAGGAAGAGATATTCAGCGATTGATGATCACTTAGCTTATGCCTCAAGCCTCTTTTGTCTTATCCTTGCACACATCGTACGATTGTCAGAAAAGACATACCTCTACATCAATTCGTACAACAACTCTGTCAACTACACTATTCATCATACGGCCGAAAGCATATCTCTTAAAGTCAGACTCATGCAACCAACCAATGAAGGACACGTGTAAAGTACTCTGCCATGCATTTAATGCATGGGGTATAAATAGAAAGATCATCACTCCATCTGAGTGTAGCCTTCATCTTTCTAAATATATAGAAACCCTTGTTTTCTATATTCTCCCAATCCCCTATTCTCTATTTCTAGTGCAACCATCTTTGACATTTATACCCTTTAAAAATAAAGACATGCCTACCTTCCTACTCAATAATCACACAATAAAAACCTAGGTACTCGATTTCACCTTCACTACTTGTTCGATTTCGATTTCACCTTCACCGCCCGTTCGATTTTACTTCTTCGAGTTCATTGTTGGTTCGATTACACTATTTCAATTCACTTCTGGTTCGATTTCAACCCTAGACAATAATTTCTTTTGGTCGATTTCTCCAAAGGTAATGATTTTACTGATTGTTCGATACTTATTTCTTCTCCATACTCGATTGTTGTTCCATACTTGTTTTCTTCAGTCGATTGTTGTTCCTTACTTGTTTTTTCAGCCGATTTTTGTTCCATACTTGTTTCTTCTCCATAGCTGCTCGACATTTCTGCAATGTAGATTTTTGTAACCATGATTTCTACAATGTCGATTTCATACTTGTTTCATACTTGCTACTTTTTGTTTGAACTTGGCTACATTGTGTTTGAACTTGAAAGTTTAAGTACTTAATGAATTTTTGTTTGATTTTTGGATTATATCAATGAATTTATGAATATATGGCTTAAAAATAAACAACAATTTATAAAACAGCTTAAAATTCATAGTCAGGGGTAAATTGATCATTTATGTTATTTAGACTGTTAATTAAGATAAAAAAGTAATCAACAACATCAATTTATCCAGACAGATACATTTATCCAGACAGACACATTTATCCATACAGGACTTAATGAAAAATTTGGTAAACAGCCCCTTAATCTTATTCTGCAACAAACTTGTAAATTGTATTTTGATTTATCAATAAACAATTTATTAAACTTTAAAATTATGTGTTTGTATTCAACCCCCCCCCCCCTTCTACAAACATGTTAAGCACCTTCGGGACCAACAAGTGGTATCAGAGCAGATTGTTTAATCTCATAAACAAGATCTTACTTTATTCTCTTCCTTTCTATTCTTAATATGGCACTCAACACAAACACAAACTACTATGATAATGGTTCTCTCTCAAAACCTCCTCGATTTAGCAGAGATAACTTTGCTCTATGGAAAAATTGAATGATGCTATTTCTAGAAGGTGTAGATCCCACTATACCTGAATATGTAGCAAATGGTCCTTATGAACCCTTCACTATTATAGTTGCAGTTCCAGCTACCACCACCACTCCTGATGTCCCTGAAAGATATGTTATTAAAGAAATAAGACAACGGAGTGATGAAGATAAAAAGAAAGTCGGTTTAGATGCTAAGGCAAAAACCATCATCTCTATGGCTCTGCCTGATGAAGTCTTCCATTCCATCATGCATCTTAAAACTGCTAAAGAAATGTGGGACACTATATGTGTTCAATATGAAGGTACCACTGAAGTCCAAGAAACCCGAAAGATTAATATGGTAAGACTATGAAAGTTTTATCGCTAGTAAGAATGAATCCTTATCTGATGTTCACCAGAGATTCAACTGTCTAATAATTGATCTAAGGACTACTGGTAGTACCTATTCTAACTCTGAGGTCTTAACTAAATTCTTGGAATGCCTTCCTAAAAGCTGGGACAGTTACTATGAGCACCTTATATGGAATATTGCTCAACTATGAGCAATCAAATCTCCTGAAGAAGAATCTTGTAAAATATTCTAAAGACTCCAAAAGCACTCCTGTTGCTTTATTCTCTTCAGAGATCATTCCATCTCAGTGATCTACTCTTACTATCACTGAGTTTGATTCTGACTCTGAGGAATTATTAGACACTGATCTTTCAGAGTTTAATGAATCCTTAGCACTCTTGACAAACTCTTTCAAAAGGTTTGCAAGAAAGAGCAATTTCAGAAGAAATAAGCCTCTCTATATATCTGACAAGCCAAAATCAATCCTTGTTGATAAGGCTACTGCTACATGCTATAACTGTGAAAAGATTGGACACTTTGCTAGTGACTGCAGATCAAAGAAAGTGTTCAAACCCTCTCCTTACAGAAAGTCCAGCAATAACAAATACCTCAAGCTTAAAGAAAAATACCAAAAACTGAAAAGTTTTAAAAGAAAAGGTAAAGGTCTTATCGTTGAAGGGCATGACTAGGCTGAATCAAAAGAATCTAGTTCTGATGAAGAAGAAGTTGTTAATCTCTGTCTTATGGTTGAGATTAAAGAAGAAGTGGAAGAATCAAGAGGAACTTCCATGAGTCACATATTTTCTCAGGTATCTATCTCTACTAATCCCTCTCTTTCTGAAGATGAGAGAAGTCGCGCTGTAGATGTACTAACAATTGATTTATACAATGCACTGAATGGGAAAACTCTAGCTAAAAACAAAAATATTGATTTAACTAAACAGCTAGAAAAATGTCATGAAAGGATAAGAGAACTGACTCTTTTAGAGGAAAGTTTAAAAGATCAAGTCATTGTCAATGAAATTATCAGCATTAAACGTGAACAAGCCATTGCTGCTTTAAAAGCAGAAAAGGCAACTATTAAGGGATGGTGTAACTCTTCTACCAAAATCACTGAAATCATCAGGGCTTAAATCCCTGCTAGTGATAAAACCGGTCTTGGTTTTTGGAAAGAACAGGATGAACCTAAAGAAGACAGTTTCATGCTTAAGTTTGGAATGTTTGTCTCTTCTATCCCTGACACCTCTTCTACTCAGTGCTCTTCTTACTCTAATCCTATTCTTGATGACTTATCAAAAGGCTCTAATCTCGCTGATAAAGGGAAATCCATTTCACATCCTCAGAGGGTTACCAAGAAAGCAAAACTGAAAGTTTCTTCTAAACCTTCAGTAAGTCAATCTTCCAGCTCTGGAACTAAAATCACTGATATTTCTTAGAGATCAACTCCAAAGCTGAAAATTGATCTTAAGCCTAAGAAGTCTGAAGAACTAAAAGTTCCTCCCAAATCTTATGCTAAAGGTATTCTTGGAGTTGGCCCTGCTCATCTCAAGTTTTCTAATCTTACTGCTCATGGTCCTAAAGCCACCATTAAATATAGAAAATGATATCATTGTGTACTCATTGACCATATTGCCAGTAAATGTCCTACTACCACAATAGCTGATAAGATAGCTAAAGTGAAGATGAATGCCCCTAAGGATGAGAAGGTCACCAAAGCTGAGAAATCAACCAAGGTGAATAATACCACTAAGGTTAAACAATTAACCAAAGTGAAGGTTACCACTAAAGTTGAATCTTCAACTGCCGTGAAGATTGTTGAACCTTCCATCTCCACTAACACTGCTGGACCCATTGAAAAGTGGGTACCAATCAAAAATTAATCTTCCTTATGTTTGCAGGGATCGAAGGGTATCTAGTATCTAGATAGCGGATGCTCTCGACACATGACTGGACAAAAAGACCTGCTTACTGAATACAAGGAAGAGAAAGGTCCCTCAGTGACCTTTGGTGGAAATGGAAAAGGATATACCCAAGGGTTTGGTGTCCTCAGCAATGGGACATGTACCTTCAGAAGAGTCACTTACGTAGATGAACTGAAGCACAATCTTCTAAGCATCAGTCAGTTATGAGACAAAGACTACGAAGTTTGCTTCAATAAGAAAGCATGTTCAGTGATGAGTGAAAATGGAAAACTTGCTCTCAGTGGTTACCGTATGGAAAATGTCTATGTAATAGACATGGACTCTACTAGCATTGAAAATGTTTGTTTTCTCTCTAAATCCTCCTCTAATTTCAACTGGCTATGGCATAAAAGACTCTCTCATCTCAATTTCAAAACCCTAAACTCTTTCTGTTAGAGCATAAATCTGTTGTATACAAGATCAAGAATACTGAGAAGGTCAAAGTTGAGAAAGTCAAAGCTGCTAAAGTCAAATCTCATTAAAAGTCAAAGTCTACTTTGTAATAAGTCAAACTTAGTTGTATTTTGTATTTGTATTTTCCTTGTATTAGTTGTAGGTATAAATACTTTTTTTCTTTGTATTTTCAGTAGTTAGTAGAATTACGAATTCTGTTAGAGAGAGAATACGTAGAGAGAGAGAGAGTTCTAGAGAGAGAACGTGTAAAGAATTGAATTGAAAGAAATCAAACAGGTAATTTGATTGTTAAATCTTGTTTGTTTGATTGTAATTGTGTAGAAACTAGAATCTGGAACACACAATTGGTATCAGAGCAGATCCAAAGGTGAAATCAGATCAAGAAAAGGTGGTTCGTCACTGTTCATCGAAGAGAAAATCAAGATTCTGATTTTTGAGTGTTTTTTAGCAGATTTTGGTTAGAAGTTGTACGAAAAGTGTACTAGATCGAGTCTATGTACTTTAATTTTCGTATTGCACTGTAATTTCAATCGAATTTGTGATTTTGGTCGAGTTTTGTTACACGAATTGTTTTTCACTGTTTCATCGATCTTTTGGATTGTAATTGTTTGTTTGTAAAAATCATGTATTGTAATCTGTTCGTTGATTGATTGTAAAGACTTCTGCAAAGTTTCAGATCATTTGGACCAAGAAAAGATCGATTTCAGTTGAAAAAGATGGTGTTTGGGTCGACAAACGCTAGAACGCGCTAGATCGCTAGAACGCGCAAGTTCTTCGTGAAACGCGCAAGTTCATCGTGAAACGCGCAAGGTTTATCAGGGTAGAACACGCAAGTCGAAAGAAGAGTTTTGGTCTAAAACACGCAAGGCTATCTGCGAGTTTCAAGAAACGCGCTAGTAGTGGTCAGCGAGTTCTACAAACTCGCTAATTGAAGCTTGCGAGTTTTAGAAGGAATAGTGATTTGCGAGTTCTTCGTCTTGTGAGTTTGAGGAGAAACAGTGGTCAGCGAGTTCATCGACCTGCGAGTTTGAAACTTAAGGAAATATTTCTAAGTGTTGAAATGCGCAAGAGTGGCTAGCGAGTTTAGTTCCAACGCGCAAGCTTCGATCTGCGAGTTTGGGAAACGCGCACTTCACAGTTAGCGAGTTCTAGTGTGAACAGTGGTTAGCGAGTTTAGGCGCTTGCGAGTTTGGTTGTCTGCGAGTTTCTTTGTCTGCGAGTTTTAATCTGCGAGTTTGCTTGCGAGTTTCTCAATCGCGCATTTATCTACGAGTTTTATCAGTCTGCGAGTTTTTCAGCTTGCGAGTTTTAGGGCTTGCGAGTTCAATAGTGACTTGCGAGTTCTGATACTTAGTCAAAATTTTCAAAACTGTTATATGGCTTCTAATAGTGAATTTTTTTTTCTAGGGGCGCTGCCCCTTGACCCCACCCGCTAACCGGGTGGCGGGACCCCCGTGCTAAGTCTGCTTAGGGGGACATAGTTCTTTCTGTGATCAAAATATCTGAATTTATTTTCAAGATTTTTTCTTGTGATTTCACATTTTGGACTAACGATCAGTTCTAGTTTCTTATTTGATATATTTTTCAAACAGGTTTAAAGAAGATGACTTCTAAAGATGCACTTTCAATCGGCACTGATGTAAAGCCTCCGGTATTGTTCAAAGGCGAATATGAACAATGGAAGGACAGATTTTTGGACTTCATAGACAGGCACTCAAATGGAGAGAATATACTTCTGTCTATCACCGAAGGTCCCATGAAGCCAATCATAATTCATGTACCTGCTGATGATGTTGATGGTAATGATATTGATGGTGATGATGAAGATGTGGAAAAAGAAATAAAGACAAAACCAGTTAAAGTTGACTTCTCTCAGTACTCAGAAGAACAGAAGAGTAGATTTAAAGCTGACAAACAAGCGAGATCTCTTTTACTCCAAAGCATTCCAAATGACATCTACATCAAGATAGATAGCTTCAAACATGATGCTAAACAGATGTGGAATCAATTGGAAAAGATGATAATGGGATCAAAGATAGGGCATCAGATAAAGGTGGCCAACTGCATCAATAACTATGAGGAATTCAAGGCTAAGGAGAATGAGAGTCTTGAAGACACTTATGAAAGATTTACATTGCTTCTAAATGAGCTGACTAAGAACAAAGTCAAGAAGAAGCAGTTGGAAAACAATGTGAAATTTTTGAGCATCCTTCGTCCTGAATGGAAAAAGCACACAAGAAGGATGAAGCAAATGAAAGATTTGAATGAAATCCCTCTTCATGAAGTTTATGAGACCCTGAATCAGAATGAAGAAGAGGTTGAAGAGAAAAGAGCTGAGAAGAAGAAGTAAATACAAGTTCCTGATCCTATAGCTTTGGTTGTTGGTGAAAAGAAGAAAGAAAAGAAAGAGAAGATTGAGAAGAAGAAGAAAAAGATAGTAAGTTCAAGTTCAGAGTCTGGTTCTGTATCAGATAGTGATGATGGCGAAAGTTTGAAACAAGCTATGATATTGCTGACCCGTGCATTTCAAAAGAAATTTTATAAGAAGCCGGGATCAAATTCTCAACGCTATTCGTCATCAAGTTCAAAGATTCATGAGCACCGTGAAAAAGTGGAAGGAAAGCGATACGAAGAAAACAGATATGTGGAGAAGAAACCAGATGAGAAGAAGAAGTTCGCGAATGATTACACTCATGTTGAGAAGCCAGCAACTGATTCAATCAAATGTTACAATTGTGGCAAATTGGGTCATTTTGCTAAAGATTGTCGGAAGCCGAAAGTTCGCAACTCTCAGTACTATCAGAACAAGTTGCTTTTGGCAAGACAACAAGAAGCGGGTGTCGCTCTAATGGCTGAAGATGAGTTTTGGTTGGATCACTCAGAAGGAGAAGAAGATGAAAAGGAAGAGAATGCTCATATCTGTCTCATGGGCAAAGAAGTAAAAGAGGACAAGAATGATGAGTCAGATGATGAAGAAGTTAATGAGGTATTAAACTTAACTGAAAAAGATTTTATTACCAAAATGGAAACCATGGTGGTTGAGCTTCAAAGTTTACAAAATACCTTTAAAAGGAAAAGGAAAGGGTTGCTAAAAAGAACAAAAAAATCTTTGAACTTAATACATCTGTTATTTCTAACAAAGATCTGATTGATTCTTTACGCAAATCTGATTTTGATTCTAAATCTAAAGTATATGATTTTGAAAAGAAGATTTCTGATTTTGAAGGTAAAGTGTCTAAATATGAGTTTGAGAAAAATGAATCTGCACTAACTGTTTATAAACTACAGGTTGAAAACAAGAATTTGAACAAGAAGGTAAATGGTCTGGAAGTTAAACTTTATAAAAGAGGTCAAACAGATCAAACCATTTTTCTTAATGCCCCTGATGAAGAAGTTGATGTTAAGAAGAGATGGGGACTTGGTTTTAACAACCCCCATTATCTTAAGAAAGCCATCAGAAAACAGCCGGCACTTTATAACTATGATTTTCTTGCATGTGCTGGTAAACATACTCATTTAAAACCCAAATTTGTTACCAAATTGTCAGACGAAGATGAGGCCAAAGAAACTGAAAATAGAAAGAAAAAAAAGATAATGCAACTACCATTTAACTATGTAAAGTTAAATGATAGTTATCTTTCAGAAACACCAAAAGTTCTTTCAAATGACTATTTTGTTAGTTGTTCCGCTTCAGAGATGAAGGCAAAACCTGCGATTGCAAAGGTTTATGTTCCTACATCTATTCTTGAAAGCAAAATAGTCGAGCTTGAAAATGTTTTATCTGATGAAAAACTTTTCGGTGATATACAACAAATTGTGTTTTCTACAGTTCTAAAGAACACTGTTTTTCAATCTAAATATACAAAGTGTTCTACAGTTTCTAAGGTTTCTCAATCTTCATCTGATAATTCTGATGACTTATTTGAGTCTGCAAATGATTCTTTTAATTCTGATGATGGGAGCATGGAAGAATCTGATATGTTTGATATTTATTCTAAACTTCCTGATCATTCTACTTGTCTTGAAAATGACAAAGTGTTACCAAGTGGCGTTAGTAATGACAAAGTTTCTGTAACTGCTGATTACTATGCTAATGGTAAGAAACATAAGAAGCAGCGATTACAGAAACAGAAATACACTGGTACACAAAAGAAACCTCAGTCACAGAAATCTATTTTTCCTAATACATCTACATCTTATGTTTCAGATTTAAGGAAGAAAAAGTTGAAAGCTCAATCCAAATGGAGACGAAAACAGAAGGATGCTGAGATAGCTAAATCAGTTATTGATAATTCTTGTACTAAATCTGTTAGTAGTGATTCTGATGTAGTTGATCAATGTGCTTCTCATAAACAAAACCTTGTAACTTCTTACAAGTGTTATTCAATAAAGCAGTTGATTCAATTATCTCCTATTACTACTAAGTTTCATCATAATTATCGGAAAACTGACTTTGCTTATTCTCATCATTCTTCTGATTGGTATGGATCTTATCATGTATATTCTTCAAAGTCAAATATTTTTCAAATCTTTCAAAGGAACAGAGGGTTCATTTTTAAGTGGATGCCAAAATCTTGTACTAAACTGTTAGGTCCCGTTTTCAAATGGGTACCTAAAACTATTATTGCCTGATTTCTCTTGCAGACCCGGCATATGTGGTACTTGGATAGTGGATGTTCCAAGCATATGACTGGGCAAAAAGCTTTATTGTCTAACTATACAGAGAAATTCAGTGGCAATGTCAGATTTGGAAACGATCAGCTTTCACCTATCTTAGGATATGGTGACATCATTCAAGATAAGATAACGATCAGTAAAGTGAGCTATGTCGAAGGCTTGGGGCACAACTTATTCAGCATAGGTCAATTCTTCGATAAAGGGTTAGAGGTAAACTTCAAGTCTAAGAGTTGCTCGGTTCGTACTGAAGACGGAACAGAAATCTTGGGTGTACATCGAAAGACAAACCTCTACACCATCAATTTGTCCAAAGTTCAGATTGACAATCAGGTATGCTTGATGACAAAAGCTTCACAGCAACAAAGTTGGCTCTGGCACAGACGTTTATCTCATTTGAACTTTCGTTATATCAACAAGCTGGTTCGTGGGAAATTGGTCAAAGGACTTCCTGAGCTGAAATATGAATGAGAACACTTATGCGCAGCATGTGAGAAGGGTAAGATGAAGAGAGCCGCACACAAACCGAATCCTGAACCAAGCACTAGTTCTCAGTTAGAATTGCTACACATGGATTTATGTGGTCCAATGAGAACTCAGAGTTTGGGAGGAAAGAAATACGTGTTGGTTATTGTGGACGATTACTCAAGATACACGTGGGTTAAATTTCTTCGATCAAAAGGTGAGACGCCCGAAGTTCTCATTACTTTCTTAAATATGACCCAGGTGAAAATGCAGCGACAAGTCAAGGTTCTTCGAACTGACAACGACACAAAATTCAAGAACAAGATTGTTGATGAATATCTCGAATCAGTTGGGATTTCACATCAGTATTCTGCTGCCAGAACGCCTCAACAAAATGGAGTAGTAGAAAGACGTAATCAAACGCTAGTCGAGGCCGCTCGGACTATGCTTAGTCAATCGGATCTACCTCTATTCTTGTGGGCGGAAGCTGTGTCGACTGCATGCTATACACAAAATCGATCCAAAATTCACCGCCGATTTCAAAAGACTCCATATGAGCTGATCAACAACAGAACACCTACCATCAAATACTTTTATATATTTGGGTGTAAATGTTTTGTACTTAATGACAGAGAGAGTCTGAATAAATTCAGTGCTAAAGCGGATGAAGGCATCTTTATCGGTTATTCTTCAACATCTGTTGCATATCGTGTTTATCTAAAGAAGATAAAGACAGTTGTGGAGAGCGTCAATGTCACATTTGATGAAGATATGGCTTCTGATCAAATCAGTTCAGAACCCGTTATCACTGGAGTATTAGCTTCTGGGCAGATCAGTCCAGAACCTGCTACTATAGCGAAAAATTCGGATAACGCTTCTACATCTACTTCTCATTTAACTGATTTAGATTTGTTATTTGAATTCTTTTATGATGTGTTTCTTGGAAATAATGTATCTAAATCTGCTGTGACTGACAGGTTTGAAGATACAAGCTGTCATCATCCAGTCACTTCAGAGGTCATTACTGAACAAGTATCTCCCATTCAGTCTGAAACTCATATTCCTATTGTTACTCCTACAGTTGAAGATGCACAAGCAAATGTTGAGCCAGAAGTAACTGTTTTAGTTGGGTGTAATACATTGTCTATTCAACAGCCTGAATCTACTATACCAACTGATACTTCTGCAACTGAGACTTCAACTGAACAACCCCCTATTGTTATTCAAACTGAAGATTCTGAAATTGGATTTCTAGATGATGATCATATTCAAAATTCATCTATTCCACTCCCACATGAGCATCGCTGGACCAAGGACCATCCATTACATCAAGTAATTGGAGATTTTGACAAGCCTGTTCAGACAAGGTCATCGACTATTAATCAGTGTATGCATGACTCGTTCCTAAGCAAGATTGAGCCAACACGAGTATCCGAGGCTCTTGCTGATTTGGACTGGGTATCTGCAATGCAAGAAGAGCTCAATCAGTTTGAAGCCCTAAAGGTTTGGAGATTGGTTCCTAAGCCTGAAGGAAAGACCGTGATAGGAACTAAGTGGGTATTCAAGAATAAAAAGGATGAAGATGGTGTCGTCATCAGAAACAAAGCTAGACTTGTTGCCAAAGGCTACCGGCAAGAGGAAGGCATTGATTATGACGAGACGTATGCTCCAGTAGCGCGCATAGAGGCAATCAGAATGTTTCTCGCCTACGCACTTCACATTCTTTCAGATGGATGTGAAAACAACCTTTCTGAACGGCATTCTTAAAGAAGAAGTGTATGTGTCTCAACCAGAAGGATTCGTTAATCCAGATAATCCAGATCATGTCTACATATTGGACAAAGCCCTTTATGGATTAAAACAAGCCCCTCGAGCCTGGTATGATGTCTTATCCAAATTCTTGGTCAACTCTGGTTTCTCTAAAGGTAAGATTGATACTACTTTATTCATAATGTTGGGAACTGAAGAATCTACCAAGTATGGTTAATGCTGCTAGTTCAGAGTTACTACTGCTAGAAGACTTCAAGGATAATACTGCTGAGTATTACTACTGCTAGTAGAATTAATACTGCTAGTCAAAGTTAGTACTGCTTGAACAAAGTTAGTACTGCTTAGCTAGTTAGTACTGCTAGTGGTTAGTACTGCTTATAGTTAATGTTGCTTGAAGATGTTAATGCTGCTTGAAGATTTTAATGCTGCTGAGCATAGTTAGTGTTGCTTATGACTTGAAGATCAGAATAAAAAGGATGACAGCCGTAAAGAATAAAGATATTCATGGAAGGCTTGAAGATAATGATGGAAGATATACTGAAGATATTTTTATTTATTGTAATTATCTTTTATTCAGTATATGTATAGATTGTATAGAATTGTTTAGAATAGATTAATTCTAAGTTTTGTTCTAGAGAGAAATCAACCTCAAGATATAGATCCTAATTCTAGAGAAGTAGAATTCGTCTTGAAAGAGTCTGTTCTTCAAGATTGAGGTTGAGTGTGTAATCTTGTGATTTCAATTATTCAATACAAGTTTACAGTTTGTTATTCATATTTACTGTTTGTGATTACTGTTTCATTGAATATCAAAGTGTTATTCCGCAAACTTCTTTGATATTGTTTCTGAGAATTAATTCTTGTTAAGAATTCGATCCTGACAATCCAATCTAGAGGTAGGACTTAATGAAGAACCTAGTCATAACACCAGAGTTCAAAAGAATCATCCTCCACAGCTGGTAATAGGAGATATATCTTCTCCTATGATGACTAGACATCAAAGCAGACTTCAAGAAATGCAAGATCAACAGCACACAGTGCTTTCTTGTTTTCTATCCCAGCTTGAGCCTAAAAAGGCACATGATGCTATGAAAGAATCCAGTTGGATAGAAGCAATGCAAGAAGAACTGTTGCAGTTCAAGCTACAAGATGTATGGGATATAGTAGACCTTCCTAAAGGTCACAGAGCAATTGGCACAAAGTGGATTTTCAGGAACAAGAGAGATGAAAGAGGTATTGTCATAAGGAACAAAGCAAGGCTGGTGGCTCAAGGGTATACTCAAGAAGAGGGAATAGATTATGAAGAAGTTTTTGCACCTGTGGTTAGGATAGAAGCAATCAGATTATTCCTAGCTTATGCTTCTTACATGAAATTCAAAGTCTATCAAATGGATGTCAAAAGTGCATTTCTCTATGGCTCAATTGAAGAGGAGGTATATGTCTGTCAACCACCAGGGTTTGAAAACCCAAGCTATCCAGACAGGGTATACAAATTGAAGAAAGTGCTTTATGGACTGCATCAAGCTCCAAGAGCATGGTATGACACTTTGTCATCCTATCTCTTGGAAAATGGCTTTGAAAGAGGAGTCATTGATAAGACTCTATTTATCAAGAGAAAGAAGAAGGATATCTTGTTGGTCCAAATTTATGTTGATGATATTATCTTTGGATCCACAAGAGACAGCATGTGCAAGGAGTTTGAGGAACTAATGCATCAAAGGTTCAAAATGAGTTCCATGGGGGAACTTACCTTTTTCCTTGGACTCCAAGTTCAACAGAAGTCAGATGGAATTTTCATCTGTCAGTCCAAGTATGTGCAGGACATCCTAACCAAGTTTGGTTTCTCAGATTCAAAACCTGCCAGCACACCTATGGAGACACACAAGCAGATAACAGCAGATCTTGAGGGGGAGGATATGGATGTGCATCATTACAGATCCATGATTGGCTCTCTCATGTATCTCACAGCATCTAGGCCAGACATAATGTTTCCAGTCTGTGTATGTGCAAGATTCCAAGTTAGGCCAAAGCAATCTCACTTTCAAGCTGTTAAGAGGATATTCAGATATCTCAAAGGGCAACCCAGATTGGGACTTTGGTATCCTCATGACTCACCCTTTGACCTAATAGCATACTCAGACAGTGATCTAGGTGGGGCAAACTTGGACAGAAAATCTACTTCTGGAGGATGTCAGTTTTTGGGTGCTAGACTAGTTTCATGGCAGTGCAAGAAACAAACCACAGTGTCCACATCTACAACAGAGGCAGAGTACATAGCAGCTGCAAGTTGCTGTTCTCAAGTCTTATGGATTCAGAATCAAATGCTGGACTATGGGGTAACCTTTCTACACACTCCCATCTTTATTGATAATAGCAGTGCTATCAGCATTGTGAATAATCCTGTCAAGCACTCTAAGACAAAGCACATTGAGATCAGGTATCACTTCATACGAGACTGTAATGAAAAGAAACTTATTCAAGTTGTAAAAGTTCATACTGACAACCAATTTGCTGATCTATTCACCAAAGCTTTTGATGTGGGTAGATTCACTTTCTTGGTAACAAGTGTGGGAATGATCAACTCTGAATAAGCATCTTCTCAAAAAGTGGTTAAATACTTGAATATTATGGATTCTTGGTGTTACTAATCTTCCTTTGCAGGGCATACATAGCAGTACTCAATTCAGCTCAAGCTTCAAAGAGTAAGTACAGTTAATACTGCTAGTAGTTAATATTGCTCGTAGTTAATAATGCTAGTGGTTAATACTGCTATCAGTTAATACTGCTAGTAAGTTAATACTGCTAGTGGTTAATACTGCTAGTAGTTAATACTGCTCGTAGTTAATACTGCTAGTGGTTAATACTGCTAGTAGTTAATACTGCTCGTAGCTAATACTGCTAGTGGTTATTACTGCTATCAGTTAATACTGCTAGTTAGTTAATATTGCTCGTTGTTAATACTGCTAGTTAGTTAATACTGCTAGTAGTTAATACTGCTCGCAGTTAATACTGCTTGTCCGTTAATACTGCTCTAGGTTAATACTGCTTATGTCCCGAATACTATAAATACCCTTTGCCCGCCTAAAAGTTCATAACGACTCTTTGCATACTGTTCACTTGCGTTCTAAACCCTTTCTCTCTCAAAGATTCAAAGTTTTCAGGCAAGCTTGTCGCACAGATCAATGGCATCCATGGCATTCATCGATGAACACAATGAGATCGCGATGCTACAAAAGCCAAAGCAAGCTGCAGGATTTCATCAGATAGTGGATTTCCTCAAAACAAGCCATATTGCCCATGCTCTTACTGTATCACCTACAATCTATATCGAGCATCAAAGGCAATTCTGGGCAAATGCCACCATTATTACTGAGAATGGTGTGCAAATGATCAAGACAAGGGTGTGTGACAAACCCTTGACAGTTACTGAAGAAGTTATTCGCATCAGTCTACGTCTAGACGATGCCTCTGGTATAACTTCTATCCCAAATGATGAACTGTTCTCTTCTCTTACAAGAATGGGGTATGGAGGCCCATTGGGTGTGTTCAAGTTCTCAAAAGCCAAATTCTCACCCCAATGGCGTTTCTTTGTCCACACCCATATGCACTGTATCTCCAAAAAGACTACTGGATGGAGTGAGTTCAGCAGCACCATTGCTTATGCTTTGGTGTGTTGGCCACTGCCAGAACGTACAACTTTTCTAAATTGATTTTCAGTGATCTTGTCTCAAACATGGGAAACAAAAAGAGCTTCTTTATGTACCCCAGGTTTGTCCAAGAAGTTATTACTCATGAATTGACGGATATACCTCATCCTGTTGGGGTATATGTACCTAACCCCCCCAAAGGCAAGGTTTTCTCAAATATGAGAAGATCTGCTGGGGACTCGAAAGGAGTAGACACCCCATTGTTCTCTACAATGATGGTGGTGTCCCAAACCAATGAAGGTATGGTAGCAGGGTCAATGCCCCCATTAGACCATCCTACTGCTAGCCAATCCCAACCTTCCCACTCTAAATCTATCCCCCAGTCCCTTCTTGAAAAACCCACCTCACCAATCACCCAAACATACAAGAGGAAACAGGTAAAGAAGGCTCCTTCCCTTCTTGTACCATCAACCCCCAAGCCTTTAAGCCCTCTAAAGGAGAATTCTCCTTTAGGGAATATCAATAGGGAAACCAAAAGGTGTCTCCCAACCCCAAGCAGGTGCTCTCTGAGGAGGAGGAAGAGTATATGGGTGCTGAGGCTGCCACTACTCCTGCTAGCACAGAGGAGGAAAGTGGTAACATCAATAAGACCTCCCCCATGGCAACTTTGAATGAGCAATCATTCAAAGGTCCCAGGTGCCAAGAAACCACGGGGGTGGACAGTGCTTCTGCTAGGCAGAAGACTTCCACTAATAAAAGATCCCATGATCCTTCAATAGGGGGTAACACTCCTGGAGAAGGTGAGGACAGATATGACTATGATGAATTGATGGAGACAATGGGTAACATCAACTTGGATGTCATCAAACAAGGCAAAGAGATAGAAGAAATGAAGCTGGTAATTCTGTCACAACAAGTACAGATTGCTAAGCTGAAGAAGATGGTGACCAGTCTGGTACAGAGGAAGAAGAGAAATCAATTTCAACTCAGGAGAAGGAAATCTGAGAATGATGCTCCCAAAAAGGGGGAGATCAACATGGAAGAAGCTACAGAAAAGAGGGAGCCTGATGTGATGAAAAATGGTGATAAGGGAGAGAAAGTTGATGTTGAGGGGGAGCAGGAAGCAGAAACAGAAAGAGAATCAGTGCAAATAGAAAAACAAGAAGCAGCAAAAACAGTTACTACTGCTGACATAAACAAAGCAGCAGAAACAGTGAAAGAAGTATTAACAGATCTTGAGATTGCAGAAACCTTACTTAAAGCCAAGAATGATACTCCCAAGGTCACTTCAAAGACCAAAGGAGTAATCATCAAAGAACAAGGTGAAGTGGTCAAGAAAGATAACAGTAAGAAGGAAATGAACAAAGACAAAGGAAAAGCAAAGATGGTGGAATCTGATCAACCAGTCAAGAAGCAAAGGTTGGTTGAATCAGATGAAGCCTTAGCCAGGAAGATGCAGGAGGACATTCAAAAAGAAGAAAGAGTTCAGGTTGAAAAGGACAGGGAGATGGCAAAGGCTCTAGCTGCTGAACTGAATGAAGCTGATCAACAGAGTCTGGAAACTGAAATTGCACAGAAGAAAGTTGCAACTCTGAAGAAATCAGTGGTGAAAACAGCTGTAAAGAAGAGACAACCCTCACAGACTTTCCTAGGTACCCAAGAGAGAAACAATATGATCATATTTCTCAAAGGTGCTGTAGGAGTCAGAAAGGAGATGTTCTCAAAGATGTCATTTGAGAAGATTAAAGAGCTGTATGATTCAGAAATGAAAAAGCTTCAGGGGAATGAAACTGCTAGGGTGGAGATGGAGAAGAGAATGAAAGAAAGTAATGACTTTGATTTCCAAAAGCCCTTTCCAGATGAGCAAGAAACACCACCTAAGAAAGAAGCCACTATGGGTGAAAGTCTAAGGACTTTAAAGAGAACAAAGATGATGGCTAGGAGAAAGTCAACTAAGAAGCCTAGAGTATCTGAAGGAGAGGCTGAGAAGGTTGCTGAAGAAGAAGTGGCCTTTGAGTCATCTAAACAGAAAGAGCTATCAAACACAGGTGATGTAAATTTGTATATGGTAGTGATGGATAAAGTGCCTGAACCAATTTCAGCAGAACCTGTAGGAGTTAAGCCTCCTGAGGTCATTCACTGGGATACACTTATAGTGGATGGAAAGGAATACATAAGGCTGAAAAGAAAGGATGAAAAGTATGAGGTGTTCAACACTTGGGCAAAGATTGTAAGAACATGCTCAAGGTCAGATCTTGAAGAGATGTTTGAGATAGGAATGGAGTTGTATGCAGATATACTGAAAGCTCCAGAGATTTCAATTACAAAACTGATAATGGAGTATCTGTGTATGATGTTCAAACCTGAAGAAGTAGAGCATGTGATCAAGAATGTGTTCAAGTCAGTCAACAGTTGGACTCTATATGAAACTAGTGGAGTATATTTAGTGACTCTGGATCAGAATCATACTGAATACTTCCTAGTGGATAGAGTGTACAACCATAGCAGATTGAAGCTTCATGCCATGCTGAAGAAGAACCTAGGGTGCATTCCAGATTCAGAGATGGCTAAATATTTGATCCAAAGAACCATCAATCAGAGTTTGGGGTTGGATGCAAATACTGGAATTTAGGCCACTATGAAGTTTTGGGAGCATCTTGAAGAGCATCTGAAGAACTTGACTTCTTTTCCTAAAAGTCAAGTTAGGGGGAGATTGTTGGGAACTGAAGAATCTACCAAGTATGGTTAATGCTGCTAGTTCAGAGTTACTACTGCTAGAAGACTTCAAGGATAATACTGCTGAGTATTACTACTGCTAGTAGAATTAATACTGCTAGTCAAAGTTAGTACTGCTTGAACAAAGTTAGTACTGCTTAGCTAGTTAGTACTGCTAGTGGTTAGTACTGCTTATAGTTAATGTTGCTTGAAGATGTTAATGCTGCTTGAAGATTTTAATGCTGCTGAGCATAGTTAGTGTTGCTTATGACTTGAAGATCAGAATAAAAAGGATGACAGCCGTAAAGAATAAAGATATTCATGGAAGGCTTGAAGATAATGATGGAAGATATACTGAAGATATTTTTATTTATTGTAATTATCTTTTATTCAGTATATGTATAGATTGTATAGAATTGTTTAGAATAGATTAATTCTAAGTTTTGTTCTAGAGAGAAATCAACCTCAAGATATAGATCCTAATTCTAGAGAAGTAGAATTCGTCTTGAAAGAGTCTGTTCTTCAAGATTGAGGTTGAGTGTGTAATCTTGTGATTTCAATTATTCAATACAAGTTTACAGTTTGTTATTCATATTTACTGTTTGTGATTACTGTTTCATTGAATATCAAAGTGTTATTCCGCAAACTTCTTTGATATTGTTTCTGAGAATTAATTCTTGTTAAGAATTCGATCCTGACACATAAAGAAGAAAAAAGCTGATATTATCCTTATTCAAATTTATGGTGATGATATAATATTTGGTTCTACTAATCCAAAATATTGTAAAAACTTTTCTAACCTCATGGTGTCACGTTTTCAAATGAGTATGATGGGAGAGATGAATTTCTTTCTCGGATTACAAGGTAAACAGTTTTCTACGGGGATTTTCATAAATCAATCTAAGTACATTTTGGATATTCTTCGGAAGTACAAAATGGAAAATTGTAAACCTATTGGAACCCCGATGGCACCAGTTACTAAGATCCACACAGATCCTTCGGGTAAAAGGGTTGATGTTAGAACATATAAAGGTATGATAGGTTCATTAATGTATCTTACATCGAGTAGACCAGATATTATGTTTTCAACATGTTTATGTTCTAGATATCAAGCTGCTCCCAAAGAATCCCATTTGGCTGCTGTCAGACGGATTTTTAGATATCTGAAGGGGACTGCAGATCTTGGTCTGTGGTATCCTAAGGATACAGGGTTTCAACTGACTGCATATTCAGATGCAGATCATGCAGGTTGCATGTTGGACAGAAAAAGTACTTCTGGTCACGTACAATTCCTTGGAGACAAGCTCGTTAGCTGGGCTTTAAAGAAACAGTTATGCGTTTCCACATCGACTGCTGAAACAGAGTATGTAGCTGATGCCTGTTGCTGCTCTCAAGTCTTGTGGATGCGAACACAGCTACGAGACTTTGGATTCAAATATGACAAAATTCCGATATATTTTGACTCGAAGAGCGCGATTGCCATATCTGCTAATCCTGTCCAACACACCAAAACTAAACACATTGATGTAAGGTATCACTTTATCAAAGATAATGTTGAAAAAGGAACAATTGAACTTTATTTTGTAAAAACAGATTATCTACTTGCAGATTTATTTACCAAACCCTTAGATGAAAAGAGATTTAATTTTCTTGTCTCTAAGCTTGGTATGTTAAATCTTAAGACGTAATCGGTTATTACCTACTAAAGTTTCAAATTGTTATTTTTCATCATTTTCTTTATTTTTATTTCTGAAAGATACCTGCACTTTAATGGTTTGCTCATGATCTCAGGGGAAGTATGAGAAGATTGTTAGATGATCTACATTCATTTGAGGGGGAGCAAAACTAATTTCTGCATTATACTTAACTGACAAAATTTTTATGATGCATGATTTTAGGGGGAGCTTATCAAAAGCAGTAAGACAATGATTTCTGATTACTTCAGATCAAAACTCGTATCTTAAAAGTTTTATTGCTTTATGTCTTTTAAGTTTTGAATAAATTTTTAGACTTTGAGACTTATACAGGATGAGAGAAGCTGACACGATCATATATTAATGACGATAGCTTGACTTTCTGAGAATTAAGATTGAGTGAAAAGGTAAATTTTTTATCTTAATCTCAAATGTATCTGAAAGAAGGACAACTTTCAGATATAGAAAACATGTTCTTAAATGTTCAAACCACTTCCCGATTTTTAAACAGATTTTATAATTTGGAAGTGTGATTTTAAATGTTTTCATTTTATTTTGGTGCTTAATCGATATACAAACCGTGTGTTTCCAAAGATAATTACTTGCGTATTGTCTTTTCTATATACTTTCAAGTATTCACACACACCGGTTTGAATTTTTGTTCAAAATGTTCTTACCATGTCTCTAAATTGAAACAATTTTTCTTCGATGGTAAGACACTCCGTTTGTATTCAAAGAATTTTGAGCGATATTTCATTTCGAAACGTTATTTCAAGAATGTCTATATTTTGTTTCGTATAGACAAATATCAATTATTCTTGACCATAAGCTTTAATTGCTATATCATTCATTTTTGATCATTTTCATACAATGTCAGATTTTCAAACAAGTCTTTTGTACTCATATTCATTCATTTAATATACTTGTTTGAAAATACTTCCATGTTTTAAAATGCTCATATCTTCATAATTATATTTCTGAGCATATTTACATCTGACATTTGTATTTGAACTTTAACTGATAAAGTTAAACCATTTGAGCAACTCATGCTTTATAGGAAACTTGGGTTCTTTGTGCTAGGAATTAACTAAACTTCTATGGATTCACGTTAACCAGTGTTTCCTACCCATGAAGTTAATCCTTTAGTGATTGAGTGTGAGGAGTCTAAAAGAAATGAGTGTGGGTGTGACGAGGTAAAATGTAAATGAGAGATTGGTTAGTAGTGAGCTTAATGATTAAAAGAAAGAGGGTGTGAGATCAGAGTAAAAGAATATCAAACTCTGCACCAACTACTTTCTGAGTCGGGCAGCCACATTACTAGCGTTTCACAACTCTTTGGTGAACGTTATTGAAACAGGCAAATAGCCCATGCCAACTCTTGCTTAAACCCCACCAACCACTCATTTTCTTCTTAAAAAGAAAATGTTTCATATTTTTCTGGGGACGCAGCATATAATCTATCTGATTTTCATTTGGAAAATCTGGATATTGAAAAAGAAGGAAGTCTGCCCCACCTTTGCACTTCAATCATGCACTTAGAGTCTGTGTTTATCTACTGTTGTCTCAGTGGTTTACACTTTGTTGAGCCTTAAAAAGCAATTATTCGTGCTTAATTTTTTCTACACTTGCACGAGCACACAAAGAGTTTGTTTCTTTGTCTTAACATTCATAGAAATTGCCTTTGTGGTATTTCGATGATTGGATGGAAGCCCTGGGGGAGTGAGAATCAAAAGGCTCCTTTATATTGTGTATTTGTTACACACAGTGACTATGTGTTACTGACAGGCATTTTAACTGATTCATCTGTTGATTCAGGAGTTACATGTTCTTAATTTGTCTGGATTTGAAAAGATCTAGATGATTATCTTGGAGGATTGACAGAATCAGAGGCTCAGTATGACAGATCAGAATGGTCAAAGACATTTCTTGGACGAAAAGTTTTGATGATATAGATGCTCAAATCATCAAAAAGGGGAGATGATATCAAGAAATGTTAAAGTTTTTGAAGTTAAAGGGAGATGATATCAAAGAAATGATAAAGATTTGAAGATTTGAAGATGATCAAAGAATTTCTGAAGATTTTGAGGAAATTTTCTTTGAAGGTTATTTGCTAAAACATCTGAGCTGATTCTGAAGATAATTTCTTTCCAAAATCTAAAAGCGTTATATGCAAGCTTTGGGGAGATTTTTCATCATTTGAAGACAGTTTTGGAAAGAAGACATGTTAAAGAAAAAGGGGAGATTACTTTGACAGAGCTTAAAGTGAAGACTGAATTGCTAGATTTTCAACAGTGATCTTGAATCCAAAGAGGGAGATTGTTAGAGCATAAATCTGTTGGATACAAGATCAAGAATACTGAAGGTCAAAGTTGAGAAAGTCAAAGCTGCTAAAGTCAAATCTCATTAAAAGTCAAAGTCTATTTTGTAATAAGTCAAACTTAGTTGTATTTTGTATTTGTATTTTCCTTGTATTAGTTGTAGGTATAAATACTTTTTCTCTTTGTATTTTCAGTAGTTAGTAGAATTACGAATTCAGTTAGAGAGAGAATACGTAGAGAGAGAGAGAGAGTTCTAGAGAGAGAAAGTGTAAAGAATTGAATTGAAAGAAATCAAACAGGTAATTTGATTGTTAAATCTTGTTTGTTTGATTGTAATTGTGTAGAAACTAGAATCTGGAACATACATTCTCTCTACTAAGGAATTGGTCTCTTGTCTTCCTTAGCACTCATATGCCAAGGAATCTCTATGTTCAGCATGTGAGAAAGGAAAACAGACTAAAGCTAGTTTCAAATCTAAGCAAGTTTCCTCAGTGATAAGTCCTCTTCAACTCTTGCGTATGGATTTATTTGGCTCTGTCAATATCAAATCCATAGCTAAAAAGAAATATACACTTGTCATCGTAGATGAATACTCTCGCTACACCTTGCTAATCATTCTTCGCTGGAAAAGTGACACTCCAGAAGAACTGATATCTTTTGTTAAAAAGATGGAAGTGCTGAATAATACTACTGTTCACTCAATAAGAAGTGATCATGGAACTGAATTCAAAAATAGTTCCCTGAACAAATTCTTTGAGAGTAAAGGAATTTCTCACATCTTCTTCTCTGTAAGAACTCCTCAGCAGAACGGTATCGCTGAAAGAAGAAATAGAACGATCAATGAAGCTGTCAGATCAATGCTCAGCGATTCTCATCTCCCTACTCAGTTCTAGGCTGAAGCTGTCAACACTGCATGCTTTACTCAAAACAGATCTCTGATAGTAAAGTGGTTTCAAAAGACAGCTTATGAACTATTTCATGGAAGGAAACCCTCTATCAGTTTTCTTCATATCTTTGGTTGTCAGCGTTACATTTTAAACAACAAAGATGCTCTTGGAAAGTTCGACCCAAAAGTTGATGATGGGATATTTCTTGGATATTCCTCTATCTCTAAGGCCTACAGAGTCTTCAATAAGAGAAGACAAACTGTAAAAGAAACAATTCATATCACCTTTGACGAATCTCGTTCAGCGAATTCTAAACGTATCGTTGGCAATGAAGAACTAAATGTTTAGATGTTCTCTCATTATAGAGAAACATAACCCTTCTTCACAAACCATCAGCACACAGATCATTCAGTAGCTGATGATGATCCAAACATCATACCACCTAATGTTTTGATCTACCTCATGGGTTTCAGCTGAGCCTCTAAACACACTCCCTCCATCAGATCTTCCCTTGTCTGAAAACCTCTCAGTGAACAATGGTCTGTCTGACACTCAACAATTAATAGCTGATGAACCTCAAGCTTTTTCATCAATGAACATTCCTATTATTGATCCAACTTCTGAAGTGAGCGATCATGCTCCTGCTCGGCGATGGACCAAAGATCACCCTATAGATCAAATCCTTGGTGATCCCGATGCAGGTATTCAGACTCGACGAAGTTCAGGTAATATATGTATCTTTGTCATCTTTCTTTCTTTAATAGAGCCAAAGAAGACTAATGATTCCCTCAGATATCCAAACTGGGTTAGCGTTATGCAAGAAGAGCTTACTGAGTTTGCTTGAAACAAAGTTTGGAATCTCGTTCCTAGACCATCTGATAAGACTGTTATAGACACAAAAAGGGTGTTTAGAAACAAATTAGATGAACATGGGACTGTAACCCACAACAAGGCTAGACTTGTTGCTCAGGGATACAGGCAAGAAGAAGGCATAGATTATGATGAAACCTTTACCCCTGTGGCTAGGCTCAAATCAATTCGACTCTTCTTAGCTTATGTAGTTTACAAAGACTTCAAAGTATATCAAATGGATGTAAAATCAGCATTCCTAAATAGAAAGTTGAATGAGGAAGTCTATGTTGAACAACGCCCAGGGTTCTCAGACCCTAAGCATCCAAATTATGTATATAAATTGGATAAGGCTCTCTATGGTCTAAAACAAGCCCCTCGTGCTTGGTATGACACTCTCTCCTCTTTTCTTATCTCTGAAAAATTTGAACGCGGTAAAATTGATAATAACTTATTTTTCAGAAAGATAAAAGGTCACATTATTTTGTGAAAATATATGTTGATGACATTATATTTCGTTCTACTAACCCATCTCTGTGTACTCGTTTCGCAGAAAGAATGAAGAAAGAATATAAAATGAGTATGATGGGTGAACTAACTTACTTCCTTGGACTTCAGATCAAGCAAACTGAAAAAGGTACATTTATCAACCAAGGTAAGTATGTTAAAGATATGCTGAAGAAGTTTGATCTTACTCAAACTTCAGCGATGAAAACTCCTATGGCACCTCCTCTGACATTAAACAAGGATCCATCAGGAAAACTGTAAATGTCACTGCCTATAGTGAAATGATAGGCTCCCTGCTGCATCTTACAAGAAGCCGACCTAACATCATGTACTCTACGTGTCTTTATGCACGCTATCAATCTGAACCCAACGAATCCCATCTGATCGCTGTAAAGTGAATCTTCAGATATCTGAAAGGAACTCCTAACCTCGGTCTTTGGTATCCCAAAGATTTAGGGTTCAATCTAATTGGATATTCAGATAGGTATTTTGCAGGATGCAAACTTGATAGAAAAAACACCACTGGTGGATGTCAACTTCTAGGAGGAAAGCTGGTAAGTTGGACAAGTAAAAAACAAAATTCAGTGTCCACTTCCACAGCTGAAGTTGAGTACGTAGCCGCTGGAAGTTGTTGTGCTCAAGTCTTATGGATGAGAAATCAACTATTAGACTATGAACTTCAGCTATCAAAGATTCCAATCTATTGCGACAGCACTAGTGCCATCACGATAGCAAACAATCCGGTTCTACACTCAAAGACAAAACACATCGAGATCAGATATCACTTTATCAGAGATCATGTGATGAATGGTGATATTGAACTTCACTTCATCCATACTGACTATCAACTCGCTGATATTTTTACCAAACCTCTTGATGAGATAAGATTTAACTTTCTCATCAGTGAGCTTGGAATGCTGAATCTTGAAGATTAAATCTTCAGCTTTCATGCATTATGTCAGTGTTACAGAGTTCCACTTCATCATCTGCTCTCTGCCTAAATATCTCTGACTTTCAGGTATGTTCCCTCATTCTCTCTCATTGAATATCTCATTCAGTAAGACGTTTTTCAAAAATCAAATCTTCAATCACTGAATTTTTTCAAAAGGTTAAAAGCTTTTTGATAAACAAATCTTATCACTGATATTTCTCGTCAGTGATCATTTAAAAAGAAAAATTATCTATGAATTTCTATCAGTGATACTCTCTAAAAACGAAACGTTTTCTCTCTCCTATGACGTCATTCTAAACGATAATCCATGGCACGCCTTTTTCTGACACGTTCGTCCGTTGCACTTCATGTCCAATCAATTTCGTGAGACATGTTCGTGTCATGATGACCTCCTTTTCCCGCTCCAAATTCCTTCTCTCTCCTCATATAAAAGGAATGCCATTTACATTTTTGCCTTTTACGCTCTCAAAAACTTCTAAGGCAAGAAAAAGCATTCTCGGCATTCAAGCAAACAAAAACACACTCTTCAATCTTCAAATCTTCAAGATCATCAGGTTTTTGTTCTTCACATTCTTTCCTCTCAAAACACTCTTGAATCTTAAATATCCTCTTATTTTGGATTTAAAAGTGTTTCATACCTTAAAATCATTTCTTTTGATTTTAACTTGTTCAAAAACATTTGGTTTTTAAGATTGTTCTTTCTTTTCAAAAAGAACACGGTTTTATTCTAAACCCTTTATTCTACTCTACTTCTCTATTCTAGAAATGGCCCAAGCTACACTTATTGCTTCGAAGAATGTCAAGTTCGCACTTACTGACTCTGAAATTCCTAAGAACAACCACCTGGATCGGTTGGACTTTGAAGCTGAAAAATACCCACATCTGGTGGAAGCTGTTGCCTTTCTGAAACAATCATGCATAGCATAGGCTATGACTGTTGACCCTAAGCCACCCAAAACACTACTTCAGCAATTCTGGTTTACTGCTGATAAGAGCTTAGTGACCAACAAAAAGGGTGAAGTAGTATCTGCTATCTCTTTCCAGACTGAACATGGCCCCAGAAATCTTACTGCCTTTGGTATCCGCAAGGCTCTTCGATTCCCTGCCAAGACTACCCACGGTTTCGACACTCTTCCCACTGATGCTGAACTCATCCGCTTTCTGGATGACATGGAATACACTTGGGACAACAAACCTCGCTCCCAGATTCCCAAGAAGAAGTTGACTAAAATCCTGAAGGCAAACATGCCTTCAGAGATCAACTACATCTTCCCTCATATTATTCAGAGTATGAGTGGCAAGATAGGATCGCTGGACCAAGCCAGCAAAATGCAACTACAAATGGGATATTTAGTGCTTGCTGGAAAGCACTATGACTAAGTTGGAGCGATCTTTGACGATCTCTTGTCAAAGATCGAGAAGCCTGAATGGGATCCCAAGATTCCCTATTTTCGATTCATTTGTGCTTGTCTTCACTTTCTCTTTGACAAGAAGTACCCCACAACAAATGATGGTAGCTTCTCACGGGTTGGCCAACGAGCGTTGGACATCAAACCGGCTGAAAACGAGGTAAGTCTTTCTACTCTACGATCTCATCTCTCTCTCTATTCTTCGACTTCAGCGGCCACGCAGGAGGTTCCTTCTTCTGCTATCCCCGTCGCTAAAACCCCTTCCAAGCGACCGTCTACAGCTCTTTCTGGCCCTGCTAAAAAGGCCAAAAAGACCACGGAGTCAACCCTTTCTGGTAACTTACCTGAGGTAGCTTCTCAACAAACTACTTTGGATGGATTTGTGGGTCTCTCCTCCACATCAGCTACCCCAACAAGAACCGTGTCAGTGACGTCGATCGCTGATACCACACCGGTGACAACCCCACTTTTCTTAGTTCCTCAACAACCACCAACTGAGGTAATTTCCACTATCACCAGTGTTCCCTCTACTTCTATCCCCATTACTTGTTCTTCTACTATTTCTTTGGTCCTTAACCCTCCCAATATATCACAGCAACCTCTTACCGCTGCAACCATAGGACCTGGTACTCAAACACCTCCAAATTTTGAAGGAGATATGCAACTCTTCAATATGTTTGATCTATCAGGTATTCCTAAACCCATATACACTTCCCCCACCTCTCCATATAAGCCTGAGATGGTTTTGCTCAACCATTAACTTTTGTTTCAGGTCCAACTTTGGGCACTGTTGACGCTAACGTCAACAAGCTGGCTGAAAAGGTGGAAACTCTCACTGCTTCTCTTGACACCAACACCACTGCCGTAAATCGGGAAGGTGAAGAGCTGAAGACTTTAACCTCAGCAACCATCTCTACAGCTGCTGCTTCTCAGACGACCTCCCTTCAGGACGAGGTTAATCAACTCAAGGACAACATGGCCCGCAACAAAAGTCAACTCTAACTCCTCACCGGCCATGTTGAACACTTGACTAGTGAAGTTCGAGGTCTCAACACCAAAATGGACTATGCCAATCAGCTGCTCTCTCAGTTGCTGGCTAAGTTGAATGAACCAGCTCCTACTCCAACGCCTTTCTTCACTAACAACGATCGTACTTCGCTGAATGTCACTGTTGAATTCATTCTTCAGGCTACTTCAGAGATCCCCATTATTGAAGACCGTCTGGATAAGTTGGAGGCTGATGACCGTCCAAAGCTTGCTGCTGAAGCTCTCTCTGCTGAACTCCCACATGTTGATGATGACAAAGAGGGGTAGAGATCAAATGAAGAAATAGTTGAGGTTCAGGAGATGGAAGAAACCCCCTCTCAAGTTGAGGGGGAGAAGATCATTGAAGATCAAGCCCCTCCCTCTTCTTCCCTTGCTTTAGTTGATGAAGAAGAAGAGGATGAGGAAGAAGAAGAAGAAGATGATAAACTTGATCTCCCTAATCAAGAAAATAACAATGTCACTGCTGATGATGATGAAGATGATGACGAAGAGGATCAGTCTCTCTGGTTCTCAGCCACATATGCCTCATCAATGCCAGCGATGAAAGGCGTTGTTATCACTGAAGCAGGGGGAGACAGAAGGATAAAGCTTCAGGTACCCCATCCCAAGGCAGGCAGAAGGGAATAGCTGCCGAGGGAAACTTGGAAATCTTATCACCATCTGAGGGGGACCATCCTTCTCAGGTATGCCTATCCATTGTCTCTCTCTCCTTCTTTTCCTGCCAAACCCCTCTCTCAATCTAGCCTTTATCTCTCTTCTTCTATAATAAACACTAACTCCCTTTTTCATTTTTTTGCTCAGTCAGTTCTCTCCCCTGCTTAAGGGAACTTCACTGCAAATAATCCTAACTCTCACTGTAGGTCCATGATCTCTCACATCTCAAGTGTTTGTAATTGATTAGGTAGGATGAGATAGGATTAGGATTTATTGAACATTTATTAGAAATGGAAAACTACATTAATGAGAGAAAGAATTCTTAAAAGGCTACATTTTGTAAATTGCAATTATCAAATGATTACAAGGCCTTAACCATCTATTTATAGAGACACTAATCCTACCTACCACCTTTTCTACAACATGTAAGCACAAGCCCTTACACATTAAGCTCTATACAATTACAATTTATAATACATTTACTTTCCAAACTTTCAATGCACTAACATTCTCCCCCTAAAGTTTGTGAAAGTAAATCATCCTTCTTGAAGCTTTAAATTCTCTCCCCCTTGATTTACTTGACGAACTTTGGCGCAACTTTGACAATCAAAGGCTCGGCTCCCCCTTTGTTGTTGCTCGCACTCTTGCGGTTTCGATTTTAAAACTGAATTCGAGGTAGTCCATAAGCTCGACTAAGTGCACTTCGAAGCATCTTAAAATGTTGAAATCCAACTTGTTACGTTAAGCCCACAAGAATGACAACAAGAGGATTTTACGTGACGAACCGGTCCATACTTAGTTTTTAACCACGAATTTGTCGTTAAAACGCGAATCGAATAGGAGTTTCCGTTTGAGAGTCGTAAACTTGTCGCTCGAAGAGGAAACGATGGATCGTGCACCAAGGGATGAGGAACAAAACTTGGTCAAATTTAACAAATTTGGACCAATTTTGTTAAAAAAAAAAAAAACTAACGGCACTAACGGAACCGTTAAGTGTACTATTCATCTTCTTCTTCACATGAAATCATGTACTATTCACTTTTTCTTTCACTTTTATACATGAAATCACAATCAATTGACCTTTTTGTTGAATCAAAATACTTCAACAAACATCAAAAAAATCATATATCAGTCCATGCAACGTGAATACTATGACCGGCGATTCAACAACCTTTTTCCGGCGATTCAACAACCTTTAAACAACCAAAACAGCTCAAAAACTTCTCATTTCTTGCTAAAACCTTTGCCATTCACGTGCAACAAGATCAAAATACCAAAACAACCAGATCTGGATCGAGATTACAGAAAACTCCGGCGATACAGTAAACTTTTCCGGCCAAATCAACCCGGCGAAGCTTATTTTCACAGACCATAACTTCTTGATTTCTTGCTCAAAACTGATCAAAAACCTTAGAGAAACATTATAGAACACATCTGTAGCAAAAAATTGACAATATTACAGCTTGAATCCCGTTTTTCCGGCGAGTAAATAGTGCAGATCCGGCAAAAACATTTTCCGGCGAGGTGATGTTCACATATCAAAATTTCTCGAATTTGTTGAAAAAAAATGCATCAAACAATCGAGGTAAACATTTAGAACAGATCTTGAACGATATATGATAGTATCTAAGCTCAAACCTCAGATTCCGGCGAGATTCCGGTCAGATCTAGATTTTCCGGCGAACTCTCTTTAAAAGCTCATAACTCGCTCAATTTTCGACGAAATTCAGATCCGAAACTTGTAGATCGCTCGAAATTCAATAAAGAATAGATCTTGACAATTCAAATCGATTCATGCAACAAATTTTCGGATCGATATATTTGATGCGAAAAACGATACCGAAAATATCGAAAAATCTCAAAAATTATCGAAATACGATTCTACGAATTGAGATAGATCTGGAATATGATTAAGAACAATACTTCAAGAGGATTTAAGAATTCGATGAACTTACGATTAGATCGGGATCAAAACGCTAGAAAATGTCGAGATTCGATCGTTACGAGAAAATTTTCTTCGTGAGGCTCTGATACCAATTGTAGGTCCATGATCTCTCACATCTCAAGTGTTTGTAATTGATTAGGTAGGATGAGATAGGATTAGGATTTATTGAACATTTATTAGAAATGGAAAACTACACTAATGAGAGAAAGAATTCTTAAAAGCCTACATTTTGTAAACTGCAATTATGAAATGATTACAAGGCCTTAACCATCTATTTATAGAGACACTAATCCTACCTACCACCTTTTCTACAACATGTAAGCACAAGCCCTTACACATTAATCTCTATACAATTACAATTTATAATACATTTATTTTCCAAACTTTCAATGCACTAACACTCACATCTGATGATCAAATAATCCCAACCTCCTTCATTGAGGTTGATGAACTAGAAGAAGATGAAACCCAGTTCCATCCAAGAAGGCCCTCTCGACCAGCTCAATGGTCAGAAGATGAACTCAAAATAAGAACAGAGATGATCTCTCACGTAGAGAGTCAGCGACTAACGATTCCTCCTCAATCCTCAACTAAAGAGCTTGACTTCCTGACCCAAGCTGAAATCGAAGAATCTGTCAAAGCTGAAAACATGATTGTTGAATGCCAAAAAGACGCTAATCTAGCTCTTGAAGTTCATTCATCTCTATTCAAAGATGACAAGATGAAGAAGAATCCAGTGAAGGTTCAAGATGCTTTGCTAAAAGAGATTGAAGAGGACCGCTTAAAAGAAAAAGAGGTCAGTGATAAAACTCTAGATTGGTGTAAACAGAAGATAGACTATCGCTCTGACCCAATGAAGATCGTCGCTGTCACCATCTCTGTGGGAAAGAAGAAGGACCGAACTTCAGTGACTATGGAGATAAACAGAGAGGATGGAAGCGTCAAAGCTATGTTCGTATCAAGACTGGAACATTTTGGTTACATTGAATGGCTAGAGTTCAAGGAAGCACTGAAGAAGTCTAAATCAACGTACAAAGGCTATGTTGAAGGAATCGTTGGAGCCCTCATCAACAGAGTTGCTGCTATTCTGAAAGTGCCTTCCGCTTTTCCTCCAAAGACAAAATAAGTAAAGAGAAAGCTTGCCTCCTCCTTCTCTGATAATGTCGCAGTGATCAAAAATGACACCTCCATCAAATTCTCCAAGGATGCACTATTTGGGCCTCCTCCTGATCTCTCAGTTCTAGATCTATCACTGCCTCTTGGTGGATCTTATTTACCAGGGCAAGTGATAAAGAAGCCTTATGGAATCTTCTTCAGAGATGATGAGGAACAACTTAGATTTCAGAGAGTCTCTGAAATTCCTATCTGCCCACTAAGCCATCTGCAAGATCTTTTATGCTTGTGGTGTGGATACTCTTCATCAGCGGATCCTATCAAAGCTCTCATTCAACAAGAAGTCGCTGATCGAAGAAGGAAAGGAGAAAAAGTACCAGATTATATGATCTCTACAGACACCTCCTGAAAACATAGCTGATATATTCTCTTCTACTTCTTGTAATCTATTAGTTAGTCTTACAGTAGTTAGATCTTCACTTGTACTTATAATTTTCATCTCTCTTGTAATTATTTCTTTGAATTAATGAAAATTTCAGTGAAGTACTTAACTCCATCAGCACTGTAAAAGATCCCTCAAAATAGTAATTGGTACATGTATGTTATGAGTCCTGATTATCCTTTATTTTGACTTGAAGTAATTTTCTTCATAGTTACTTTGTCATCATCAAATAGGGGGACATTGTTGATCCATACTCTCTCAGTGATTTGATAATGACCATTTTCTATACTTAGTGAAAATTACGTTTAACATTATGTATTAGTGTTTCATCATCAGCGATCATACTGAGTCTGTTTAGCAATCGCTGTTGATCTCTCTTGTAAACACTCATATGTATTAGTGTTTCACCATCAGCGATCTAATACTAAGTATGTTCAGTATTGCTGATGATTTCGAATGTAAACAGTTAGACGTAATCCCTGAAGACAAGTTTCGCGACAAAAGATGTTCACTGCTGAATCGAAGAGGAAGCTGCTGAACAAAGACAAGTCTACTCATGACCTGATGTGGATATCAGTGAAGCCAAGACAAGTCTACACACGCAAAGAAACCTGAGAAAAAGCTTCAGTGATAGTTGAACTTCTTTATATCTCTGAAGGAAGAGATATTCAGCGATTGATGATCACTTAGCTTATGCCTCAAGTCTCTTTTGTCTTATCCCTGCACACATCGTACGATTTTCAGAAAAGACATACCTCTGCAGAAATTCGTACAACAACGTTGTCAACTACATTGTTCATCATACGGCCGAAAGCATGTCTCCTAAAGTCAGACTCATGCAACCAACCAATGAAGGACATGTGTAAAGTACTCTGCCATAAATTTAATGCATAGGGTATTAATAGAAAGATCATCACTCCATCTGAGTGTAGCCTTCATCTTTCTAAATATATAGAAACCCTTGTTTTCTATATTCTCCCAATCCCCTATTCTCTATTTCTAGTGCAACCTTCTTAGTGATTCTTAAGTTTGTTTAGATTAGGTTTTACTTAATCTTATTCCGCAACAAACTTGTAAATTGTATTTTGATTTATCAATAAACAATTTGTTAAACTTTAAAATTTTGTGTTTGTATTCAACCCCCCACCCCTTCTACAAACTTTTTAAGCACCTTCGAGACCAACACTATCAGTGTGGTTGCCGGACCATCTACGGTTTGACTATCCGCAAATGAAGAAGGTTGGGCGGATTCAAGCTGGAGATCACCAAGGGGGCAAGAGGGAGGAGAGGAGGTTGGAGCTGGCACGTCCGAAAGGTCGGGCACTTCATATGACGGTCGTGGAGGTGGAGGAGGTTTCGGATGTGGTGACAGGTACATTTTTGGTGAACTCTATTTACGCTAAGGTGTGATTTGATTCAGGGGAAAATTGCTCTTTTGTGTCCCCTGAATTTGTGAAAAGTTTGAGAGTAAAACCCAAGAATTTAAAGCGAGTAGTAGAAGTAGATATCGCTGATGATAATTAAGTGTTTATTAGAGAAGTGATTGAAGGGTGTGTTATAGATATAGAAGGGTGTTTGGTGTCGTTGTTGTTGTACCCGATGGCGATGAGAGAGTTTGATGTAGTACTTTGGATGGATTGGCTAGCTAAGAATAATGTCGATATCGTATGCAATAAGAAGTTGACATGTATATAGCTGCCCAATAAGGGAACAATAGTGATTTATGGAAATAGGCGAGATAGGAGTACTAGCCCGATCTCTATGATTAAGGATACTAGATGCTTGAGAAAAGGTGGTCGAGGGTTCTTAGCTTATGTTGTAGATGCCAAAAAAGGAGAAGTGTGCAGTTGAGGATGTGCGAGTAGTGGGTGAGTACTCTGAGGTGTTCCCAGAAGATTTGACGAGCTTGCCCCCGGATCGTCAAGTCGAGTTTCAAATCAATTTGGTGCCTGGAGCTGCACCAATAGCGTGTGCGCCTTATAGATTAGCACCTTCTGAAATGAAGGAAATGATGTCTCAATTGCAAGAGTTGTTAGATAAAGGATTCATTAGGCCAAGTACCTCGCCGTGGGGAGCGCCGATACTTTTCGTGAAGAAGAAAGACGGGACTTTGCGGATGTGCATAGACTACCGTGAACTCAACAAGGTTACGATCAAAGACAAATATCCGATCCCGAGGATAGACGATTTTTTTTGACCAGTTGCAAGGGGCTAGTTACTTCTCTAAGATAGACCTGAGGTCGGATTATCACCAACACATGGTAAGGGAAGAAGATATACCGAAGACGACGTTTATAACAAGATATGGATACTTTCAGTTTTTGGTGATGTCGTTCGGTTCAACAAACTCCCTTGCAGCTTTCATGGACATGATTAATAGAGTGTGTCAAACTTACTTGGACAAGTTCGTGATTGTGTTCATCGACGATATCCTAGTGTACTCGAAATCCAAGAGTGATCATGAGAGTGACCTCCGGTCTATTTTAGAGTTATTAAAACGAGAGAAGCTCTATGCTAAATTCTCGAAGTACGACATTTGGCTTCGAGAGGTGAAATTCCTTGGACACGTAGTGTCCTAAGAAGGGATCAAGGTGGATTTGTCAAAGATAGAGGCCATCCGAGATTAGGAACTGCCGAGGAACCGGTCTAAAGTTCGAAGTTTTCTTGGATTGGCGGGATACTACCGTAAGTTTATCAAGGATTTCTCACGTATTGCGACTCCATTGACTTCCTTAACCAAGAAGAGTGTTAGGTTTACATGGATGGAAACCCAAAGGGATGCCTTCCAGAAACTGAAGGATATGTTGAGTAGCGCTCCGATCTTTGCATTACCGGATGGCACCGATGACTTTGTGGTCTACAGCGACGCGTCAAGTATAGGGTTGGGATGCGTCCTGGTGAAGTGAGGAAAGGTGATAACGTATACATCCCACTAGCTAAAATATCACGAGACTCAATACCCCACCCATGACTTGGAGTTAGTTGTCGTCGTCTTTGCGCTAAAAATCTGGCGACATTATCTTTACGGGATGAAGTGTCAGATTTTCACAGACCATAGGCGTCTCTGCCATCTATTTGATCAGAAAGAGTTGAATATGCATCAAGGGAGGTGGATGGAATTGCTAACGGATTATGACTATAAGATTGAGTATCATCCTGGAAGGGACAATGTAGTGGCCGACGCCCTAAGTCGTAAGGAGAGAGGGGGAGCATCAAAGGTAGTATCCATGAGGGCCGAAGTAACGTCGAACTTATTGAATGAAATAAGGAAATTTCAAGAGGAAGTACTACCATCGGAGAATATTAAAAAGGAGCGGATGATCGGGCATGCAACCTCCTTAACGGAGGACAATCATGGATTAAAGTGCTTCAACGAAAGAATTTAGGTTCCTAAACTCGGGGAAGTTAGGAAATTTATTATAGAGGAAGCACACAAGTCTAAATATTCAGTTTACCGGGAACTAACAAGATGTTTGGGAATTTATAACAAGATTATTGGTGGCCAGGGATGAAAAAAGACATGGCCCACTTTGTGGAGTAGTGTTTGACGTGCCTACGGGTGAAGGTGGAGCATCAACGACCATACAAGAAACTGCAACCTCTAGAAATTCTAGTGTGGAATTGGGATCAGATCACTATGGATTTTGTGACCAAGTTACCAAGAACCCCAAAGGGGTTTGACGCGATTTGGGTAATAGTGGATCGACTTACTAAGTCGGCACACTTTCTACCTATAAAAGAGACATACTCACTGGAGCGGTTAGCAAAGTTATATATTAACGAAATAGTGTCTCATCACAGGGTGTCGTTGTCAATTGTATCGGATTATGATAGTCATTTAACATCTACATTTTGGAAGAGTTTCTAAAGGGAAATAGGGTCACAAATTAAGTTGAGTATGGCTTACCATCCTAAAACCGACGGATAGAATGAGTGAACTATTCAGACGCTGGAAGATATGTTGAGGTCTTGTGGCTAAGACATTCAGGGCACGTGGGAGAGCCATCTACTGTTGATCGAGTTCGCTTACAAAAATAGTTATCATGCAAGCATGAAGGCAGCACCGTACGAAGTACTGTATGGCTAGAAATGTCGAACTCCCTTATGTTGGAACGAGGTTGGGGAAAAGAAGTTGGAAGGACCTGAGATAGTGCAGATGACTGCGGACAATATAGTGCAAGTTCGGGAAAGATTGAAGGTGGCACGTGATCGACAAAAGAGTTACACGGACAAACGACGAAAAGACATAGAATTCCAAGTTGGGGATAATGTAATGCTCAAAGTATCTCCTTGGAAAGGAGTGGTTCATTTCGGAAAGAAGGGAAAGTTGAGTCCATGTTACATCGAATATTTTGCAATCGTTGAACGAATTGGGGAAGTGGTGTACAAGCTTGACCTACCAGAAAAATTATGAGTTATCCAGAACACGTTCCACGTCTCCAACTTGAGAAAGTGTTCAGCAGAAATTGATATGGCGGTGCCATTAAAAATGTGCGGGTGGACGAAAACTTGAATTTCGTTGAAGAACATGAGGCGATCGTCGATCGCAAGGTTAAGAAATTGAGAAATAAAGAGATTAGTCGCGTAAAGGTTCATTGGCATTTCTACAATGGACAAGAAGCGACTTGGGAAGTGGAATCCGAGATGATGTCCAAATACACGCATCTTTTTGACAAAGAAACTCTGGGGACAGAATTCTTTTAAGGGGGGAGGTGTTGTAATAACCTTAACCCACTCTTTTCTTTTTGGTTAATGGTGGTATAGTTGAAAAGGGGAAATATTAAGGGTGTTTTTGGCAACTAGTTGGGAAACTTGCAATTAGGGGTAAAAACCTAAATGTCTCATTCCTCCTCTTTGAAGTCGGCGAGTAAAAGAAAGGGGGCATGAAATAGAAGAAAGCTAGCTTGAGGTTCCAAACCTTGGGAGAGTGAAGAAGGAAGTAAGGCATTGAGGGATTTCTTCTCAAGAGGTAACACCACCCTAACCCTTCTCTTTGATTCAAGATTTAGAAGCTCTATAAGAGATTCTACTAACTTTGTTTTTGATCTGGGAAATTGAAAATGGGAAATAGCTTGGGAAATCTGATGTATAGAATAGGTTAGACCTTTGTATATTGAAGAATGGGTGTGATTATTTTGATTTTCGATTAAGGGAAGAAAGAAACCATTGTCAATATTTTTTGTCTATTAAACCGAAGGATTGTAATAGGGTCTATCAGGAAAGAGGGTCGACCGAGTTGGAACCAGGATAATTTCTTGGATAACTTTCCTCTCGCTAAACCTGGCATGGCCCAGGAGTCACCTCGAAACCCGGCATGGGCCGGGAATCGCCAAAGCCCGGATGAACAGGGGACCGTCAAACCTGCAGAGCCGGGAGTTCCCAAACCGCAGAGCCAGAAGCTAGGCCAAATGCGGGGTGGGATCGGGATTTTAACCCAGAAAAGGGGGCGAGATCTGTGGGCCGGATCCGAATGAGCCAGAACCTGGGTTCAGACCCAGTTAAGTGGAATCGGGTGTACGAGAAGTTCGGACGTAATAGTCAAAATTGTTGGATTATGGATGAGTTTTACCTGGGGTGTAAATAGGATCGAGTCAGGGATAAACCTTGCATGTTTAACGAAATTGTAGGTGTCTATCCTTTCTAAAGCAAATTCAGTGTGTGTGTCAGATTTTCATCAAGATGTGAGTTCCCTTAACCAAATTTGCTAATAACTGAAAATGATTTTCTTTGATGATATTCTCTAAGATTTCTTTTAAAAGAAGCATCTTACTTTGAGCTGTGAAATATTACCTATTTTACGCTTGCAATTTATTATTATACGTATGACCCTTATGAATTATCGTGGTATGTGGAATCGGGTGGCACTGTGAGAAATGTGTACCATGGCTTATTGAAAACCATCGAGGAGTTGGTTGAACCGTGTGTCCTGAATTTGTTTCCGGTGCACACGGTGAAGACATCTACTGGGGTCCGTGGGGATCTACTGGGGGGCCCCGAGTATGAACATGACGAGGAGGAGATGAGAGATGAGGATATTGTACCCATACTCTTATGTGGTATCGATTGCTTAATTGTTTTATGTACAACTGTAATGTGTATGCTTTGATGAGTTAATGTAATACATTGTATGAATTGTTTTGAGAGGGAATTCACTAGACCTCCTAGTCCAACCCTCACTTTCCAACTACAAAAACCATTTTTCAGGAAAGTGTGTTAGCGGTGCTTCTTCAAAGGGAAAAGAGAAAGTTTGAGGTTAGGGACGAAGACCGTTGGACTTAGAAAACCATAGTTCCCCGTTTTCTTTTCTGTAATGTTTCGGTAGATAGACTCTCGGTTGTGGTAGTTTTCATCCGCTGCCAGATTTTGAAATCTAGGTGATTGGAATATTTGTATTGGGACCCGTTTTGGGATTTATTATCAATCTTATGTTATGTTTGTTCTTGGGTTGTTACAATGAGTTCATATATGAACCTGTATGATTCACATATGAACTATATGTTCATATATGAACTAGTGTAATTCACATATGAACTCTTTTAATTAATTCATATACGAACCTTTGTGATTCATATATGAACTACTTAACTGATTCACATATGAACTAATTAACAATAGGTTCATATGTGAATCAGTTGAACTAATTAACAGTTTCATATATGAACCTTTGTGATTCATATATGAAGTAATTAACTGATTCTCATATAAACTAATTAATTGATTCACATATGAACGTATAGTTCATATGTGAATCACATAGGTTCACATATGAACTCGTCCCACATATTTTATGAAACTACCCCTTTATCTTCTACAGACCACACAAGGAATTATTCGGTCTTTCACGGTCAAAGCTGCAAATGTTGACATGATAAAGGACTAAGATCATTTCTCTATTTCTCATACATTTACCATATCTCAAATGAACCTGAGGCTATATATATATATATATATATATATATATATATATATATATATTCGGACGGGTCAGGTGTCCAAAAATTAAACCCAAACCCAAATATCTCCCGAAAGTCGGGTTTCATGTTTCGGGGTATTTTAGTTTTGCACAAACACCTTATTTTCGGTTAAGGTTTTTGAACCATTCGAGTTTACACATCCCTGATGTAGATCCCAGTGCAGTGCAATCACAAGTAATAAAGAATAATGATGAACAGATTATAGACCACAGCAACTAGTCATATGATTGATATAACTTCAAAGGGTTAAGGTTTACAGAGAGAATTTCTGATTAAGGTATGTAAACCTAATGACTAGTAAACTGAATAATGAAATGCGACTGTCTAACCTAATTATGAAACAAATAATGCCTTTATATACTTAGGCTTACAAAGCCTAATGGGCTAATGGGCTTTGGCCCATCTAATAAATAAACTATTCATTAATTACAATAAGCACCCTTATAAATACTTTATTCCACTTTCAACACATAGGACTTTCAGACCTAACAATCTCCCCCTAAAGTTGAATAAAGCATTTATCTTCTTGAAAAACTTCAGGCCTTGATCTTCTTTCCCTCTTGAATCTTTGAAGAACTTTTATGTTGCTTGACTTCATGACTTTCCACGCTCCCCTTTGAATAAAGCTCTTTGGTCTTCATAGTATCAACTTTGTAACCAGATTCAATGTACAGTAGCCTCGACTGAGTGCACTATCAAGCAGCTTTTCAACTGTAAAAACTCAATCACATCGGATCAGCACACAAGAGAGATAATGTGAGAGTAACGTGACTTTCCATGGTGCATCTTCAGTTTAAAACAAAGAATCTGTTTTTGAACCGCGGGTTGAATAGACTTTCAGCTTAAGAACTTGTTTCAATCAGCTCGTAGGAGGAATAATGAAGAAACTTGTAGCAGACACCACATGATACGGGAAAGAATCAATACAAACTTTGAAATCTTCAATCTTTGAAATCTTCACTGTCTTCCTTGAAATTGAACATTGTAAACATTTCTCCCCCTTTTTGATGATTGTGAGCATCATGATCATCAAAACTTCTGCAATTTCAGCACTTTCTTTGATCTCCCCTTTTATGATAATTTGACTTTTTCCACCTGTGATCTGAGTATCCGTCAATTCATGAAATGTATATATCCGAATCTTTTCAAATTCAGACATAATGAACAATGTAACCCTGATTCAACAGATGAAACAGTTAGTATGCCTGTAAGTATCACGGAGCCACTTTGTACAACTGATGTACTTTGGAAAGGAGCTTTTGTGATGTTCACTCCCCCAGGGCTTCCATTCAATCATCAAAAAACCACAATGTAATTTTCTATGAATGTTATGACAAGAAAACTCATTTCTTGTGTGCTCGTGCAAGTGTAGAAATGATTGAAGCTACTTAGCTTGATCAGGCAAAAAAATGTGTAAACTGTTGAGACAGCAACAGATATTACACAGACTCAATGTGCATGAAAGAGGTGCGAAGGTGGGGCAACTTTCCTTCTTTTTCAATATCTAAATCTTCCGAGTGAAGACTAGATAGCAGATATGTTGCGTCCCCAAAGAAAATGAAACATTTCTTTGTTAAGAAAGAAACGAGTGGTTGGTGGGGTTAATGCAAGAGTTGACATGGGCTAGGTGCCTTTTTCAATGATGGTCACCAAAGAATGTGAACCAATCAGAATATGTGGTTGCCCGGCTCAGAAAGTGGTTGGTGCATAGTTCTGATATTCTTTTAACTCTGTTCTCACACCCTCTTTCTTTTTGTCATTAAAGCTCACTTCTAACCAAACTCTCTTTTCAATTTTTCCGCTCCACACAATGAGAAAAACTCAACCCGATGAGTTATCTCCCCCACTCTTTGATTTAAGACCCCTCACCCCTCAATCACTCTAGGATAACTTCCGGGGTTGGAAACACTAGTTAACGTGAATCCATGGAAGTTCTGTTTAAGTTCTCACACAAATCCCATGTATGTCCTAAAACGAATAGTTGCTCAACAATTCGACTTGTCCAATTAAGCACAAAATGTATGATAACATTGTCAAAATGTATGCTCATGAGATTTGAGCAATTGAACTTTGAAGATTTCTCAAAACAAAGATATTGAATGAAAGAAATGAAATCAAAAGACTTGTTTTGAGAATTTGACAATGTATCAATCAGATCAACTAAACTGGTTAGGGTATCAAAGAAGTGGATAGTTTGTTTATATGAACAAATATAAACAATTTAGCAATGAAAGCACAAGATTAGAAATTATGATTGATGCTCAACAACATTGAATTTCAAGCGGGGGTATTACCATCGAAAAAATTGTTTCGCTATGAGACATGGTAATAACAAATACAAATGAAGTACTGAACCTGTGTGTGTGAATACGTTACAGTATAAGGATAAGATAATACACAAGTATTGATCTTTAGAAACACACAGTCAGTTAGACATTAAAGCTCAAAAAATGAAAAACATTTAAATTCACACTTCTAGATTCATGAAACCTTTTGAGAATCAGAAGTGGTTTGAACATTTCAGAAACTGTTTTTCATGCTTGAAAGTTGTTCTTCTTTCAAACAATCAGAGATCTAGATTAGAATATATTTACCTTTTAAGTTCCCCTTCAAATTATGATAAGCAGATATATATCTGATAAGCTCCCCCTGGATATTTGCAGAATATCCAAGTCTGAACATTTAAGAACGGGTCCTGATCTGTCATGTGATCAGAAGCAAAACTTCGTTGAAGTCCGGGTTCTAAGCTGATTTACTTAGAAGCCATTGTTCTTCTACTCCCCCTTGACAGTAGGTGCCTGCAACAAAGAATCAGTTTTCGGCTTTGATACCAATTGTAGATCCCAGTGCAGTGCAATCACAAGTAATAAAGAATAATGATGAACAGATTATAGGCCACAGCAACTAGTCATATAATTGATATAACTTCAAAGGGTTAAGGTTTACAGAGAGAATTTCTGATTAGGGTATGTAAACCTAATGACTAGTAAACTGAATAATGAAATGCGACTGTCTAACCTAATTATGAAACAAATAATGCCTTTATATACTTAGGCTTACAAAGCCTAATGGGCTAATGGGCTTTGGCCCATCTAATAAATAAACTATTCATTAATTACAATAAGCACCCTTATAAATACTTTATTCCACTTTCAACACATAGGACTTTCAGACCTAACAATCTCCCCCTAAAGTTGAATAAAGCATTTATCTTCTTGAAAAACTTCAGGCCTTGATCTTCTAAACTTCAGGCATTAATAATTTTAGGATTAATTAAATATTTAAATTAAATCTAAATTAAATAATGGTATAATCAAATAAATATTTAAGACTAACAATATTAATAATACTATCACTGTATCACAGTATCATTAATTAACTTGCAACGTGAGTTGGGCTCCCACTGATGTCCTACCTAAAAAACAGCCCAAAGCGATTGATATCAGCCCATCAGTTTCGGCCCAAATCAGAAGGCAACTGGACCGTGTGCACGCCGCCGGGCATTGACTAGAGAATAGAGGTGGTCAAACACGGTCTGGCTCGGCCTGGGACCGGCTGAGGACCGGAACCAGGAACAATTAGGACTGGACCGGTAGGGCCGGTTTGGGAATGCCGGTTATGCTTTCAAGCCAAAATAAGTGTCGGCCCAGGCCGGGACAGGTTATGATCGAGGGACCGATTTTTTCAATAAACTAGCCATTTGATGACCAATTTTTCAAAAAAGTAGCCATTTGATGACCGTCTTTATATATTTTTTACCATTTTTTGTCCCTTTAAGGCCATCTACACTATATAAGCAGGATCGTCCCAATATTTTTGGAGGCCCTGTTACACCCGTAGTAAAACTATAGATCGTCTAAAGCGAGTAATAAACAAAATAAAATATAAAAGTCATGTCATATTAAATATTTTACAAATTAAAGCAACAAAAATGTTTAAAATGACAAAATGAGAAAAATGTTTTTGATGGCAAATTCTGAAATGTCAAAGAGGCCTTCAATGACCCCAATTTGATGGATGAAATTTTGAGTATTTTTTTATAAATAGCTTTTTTTTGTATTTTGAAAGAAATTAGATAGGATTGGGCCCCAAAATTTTAGAGGTCGTGTTCAAAAATCCACATTTAACATGCTAATAGACGGCCTGTATATAAGTCCTATCATGTATAGGGGGAAGATACCAACTCACAAACATAAAAAATGTTCATAACTTTCACTATAATTTGTGACTCGGACTCTTATTCAATTTAGGTTTTTTAGCAACTCCTACTTGAGTTCTCTTTTCTCTTGTTTTTTAACAACTCCTACTTATAAAATGGCATCTCATCATGCTATTGGTACCGGCGTTGATGATTCATCCAACGTCAACGATCCCATTGTCCAAGTTCTCGCCAAACAGAGACGAAAGTCCAAGATTTGGAATTCGTATAACATGGTGGTTCTTGCAAGCGGGAAAAGGAAGACAAAGTGCAAATGTGTCAAGCTCTCCTTATGGCCGCAAGAAATTTAACCTTGAGGTGTCACGCCAGAAAAACATGCCCGGGGCTAAAGTCGGTGAAAAGTAATTCGAGTCAACCAATACTCGATGGACAATGTGGAATATGGACGTTCGATGCCGATTTAAACCGGCAAATGACAACACAATGTGTTGTTCGAGTAGGGTTGGCGTTCGGATATTTTGACAACATTCACATTACGAACCTCATCCAAAAAATGATACAACCACGCTACAAGCCGGTAAGTCGTCAAACTCTTAGACGTGATGCAATAAAATTGTGGAAAATGTGTCACAATGACATGCAACAAATGTTTTCTCTTTTGCCTAGTTGTGTTTTATTAACGTGTGATGTATAGTGCGTGCCACACGGTTTACCACATTCTTATATATGCATAACGACACATTGGATTGAGACGCGATCATGGCGATTAGTAAAAGTTGTTATCACGTTTGAACTGTTTGGTGCGCCCCATTCGGGTGATCGTTTATTTGCAATTATTAAAAGAAATATTAAATTTTATAATTTATATTTTAAAGTCATTAGTATTTAATTTGATAATGCTAGTAACAAAATTGCATGTGTAGTAATTAGTGTTGGGTATGAGCCCTATTATAGACGGACAATTATTCCATACACGTTGTTATGCACACATAATCAATTTAGCAGTCCAAGATTGTTAAAGCATTTTCTAGTTGGAATTATTTGTATTTTATGTTCTTGTTTGGTCAATGTTTTGTAAGTCTTGAAGTCAACATTACTTAATTGTTAAGTCTTTGATGCTTTGTTTGGTCAAGGTTGTTTGACCCTTTAAATACCTTTTGTCTTAGTCATTTTACCTTGTAACTTTGTGTGAGAAAGTTTGTAACCGTGTGACATATGACATAATAGATATATGACTTTCTCTCTCTAGAACTCTTTCTCTCTATACGCATTCTTGTTTGATCTTAATTGCATAATGATTTGTGTTTGATTGCTTGAATCTCGACTCACAAAGACTGTTTAAAACCGGTTAAACCCATACTTGATTAATTTAGACTAACGTTACGGCGAATTTTCACAAAAAGATTAAAAAAAAATGCACGCTTTGTATGGAAAATATTGCGAGGATGTAGGTTTTAATGCTTTGAGATCGAACTTTGATATTCCTATTAGTTGGAATTCGACTTATTTTTTTATTGAAAATTTGGTAAAACAAAGAAACAATTTGCATGCAGGATTGGATTTGGAGACATTTGAAGTTCAATTTCATTTCAATCCCATGTTTGCTTTGAAGTATTGCGTGGATTTGAAATCCCAATATTTCATTGAAATGCCACAAACATGGGATTTAGAAATCCCACGAAAGTTGTTGGTATTTTGTAGGATTTTGTAGGACCTGTGTGTATTAATGTTCTAAAATATGTTAAAAACATATTTTTCATAATAATCAATTAATAAAAAAGTAATTTAATTTTTTTGTTTTTTTATTAAAAATGGAATTCAATTCCGGTCTAAATCCTATAAACCAAATTCACCAAAGATTCTAAATCCTTCCAAATCCAAATCCCTCCAATTCAAAATCCTACCACGAAATCCAAATCCCTCCAAATCCATTCCAATCCCGCAAACCAAACGCACCATTAGTGTATTAGATTGGGGAGTGCTTGATGGATTATTCGATATTTTGGGCGATTTAAAAATGTAACAACTCTTTTAACCAGTGTTTATTATTCAACAAGTCATTTACTTCTAAATCAAATATTTATTTTGCCAAGTAAGATGGCACAATACGAACACAATCACAATTGGGAGCAGTGGTTGCTGTAATGAAAGAAAAATCATTAAAATGTTTTTTAGAAATTTCCTTTTCCTTTACATATGCTGCAGCGTTAAACCCGTATTTAAATGGTACCGAAGTTGAAGTTTTAATTACAAATATATGTATGGATTTTGGTTTAGATACAAATGCTAATGATGCTTTTTCACAAGAACAAATACGCAACTTTAATCGTAATTTTAGCGATTTATGTTATCATTATAAAAAAAATGTGGCAGAAGAAGTGAACAACAAAACTTTTCAAATCGGGGTAACTCGAGTTCTAGTTCTAGCTCTCAACCCCAAAACCGAAAGGAGTTAATGATTAACTAATTTAACGAGATTTACGAGTAAAAAAACTCGATTTGATAGTGACCTTAGGTGAACAAAAAATGTATATGCATACTAATTTTATTTCTTTTTCGAATGTCGATGATTTTGAAAATATTGATTTATTGGAATGGTGGAAACAAAAGCAACCACAATTTCCGATTTTGGCCGCCATGGTCCGTAATATACTAACAATCTAAGTACTACCGTAGCTTCGGAGTCCGTTTTTTCTCTTAGGTGGCTTTTGGTTCACGAAATGGAATATGTCAGAATTGGAATATGTCAAAGGAATTGGAATCTGAAGAAATTGGAATGTAATCTAATCATGTTTGACCATGTGTTTGATTGGCATTAATTGGAATGTAATCTGTCAAAAGAATTTGAATATGTAAGTTTCATTTATTGAATGTTATATTGGTGATGGCATGGACGCGTTGATAGTGTCAATGGTCATGTGGTGGTGGAAATGGGCTGGTGCTTACAACGGTGGTGGTGGTGACGGCGACGATGGGTGGTAGTGGTGGTGACGACGACAAATGGTGATGAAGGTGACGATGAGTGGTGGTGGTGCCGACGACTAGTGAGGATGGCAGCAGTGGTGATAGGTGGTGGAGGCGGTGGCGACTAGTGATGGCGGCGGCCCGCAGCGGCGACGATGACGATAGATAAAGGTGGTGTTGGTAGTGACAACGACGTGTGGCGGCGACAATGACTGTGGTGGCGGTGGTGGAGGTGATGCTTACGACAGTGGTGGTGGCGGCAACGACAAGTGATGATGGTGGCGGCATGTAACGACAGGTGGTGGTGTAGGCGATGGTGATGGGTGATGATGGCAGTAGCGGTGGAGGTGGCGACAGTAGCGGTGACGGTGGTAGTGACATCTATCATGGTAGAATAGAATAGAAGGCAATAATCACTACTACAAATTATGCTTTTATAAACGGTTGTTTTTGGGCTTTATACGCGGTTTTGGAACCGCGTATATCGCGGGTGTTTGTAAAAGTATCGAGCTTTTATACGCGGTTCCAAAACCGCGTATAAAACTCAGCTTTTATACACGGTTTCAAAACCGTTTAGAAAAGTAATATTAACCGCGTATAAAAGTGACCATCTTACAGGGTTTTTAGATGAAACCGTTTAAAAAAATCTCTACTAACCGTTTATAAAAGTATTTATTTTACACGGTTTTTAGATGAAACGGTTTAAAAAAGTCATACTAACCGTTTATAAAAGTCTATATCTTACACGGTTTTTTGCTAAACCCGTTTACAATTGTATTAATTTTTCACGGTTTTCATAACAAAACCGCGTATAAATGTAACCATTAATAAAAAATTGCACACATTTGTACACGGTTCTTTTAATAAAACCGCGTATAATGAGTTATATTTATATTTTTAATATTTTCCTCGATTTTATTACCTTCCATTATTCCAAATGTTGGTGAAGGTGCATTATATCGATATGCTAAATTTCCAAATACGATTCATATTCGAATACTGGAACATGTCAAACACAATTCCAAATACAAAAATCAGCTAGACGCATAAATGTAGCATCTCGAAGTAACCATTAAACTTTAAAAATCATCAACGTAAATGTAATATCTCAAAGTAACCAAACATTCTAATATTTTTCATTGTATACTAAGTCTAATAATTCTTAAAACAACCCCCCCCCCCCAATTCATTACCACATTTTACTCTCTTTCATACGTTTCAAAGTGAACGATCTCGCAATATTGCAAGCAATCTCCTCAACTTGTGTACTTGTGAAAGGATCTGTGGTTGTCCATGTGTCCTATAAATTATACCTTGTTTAATCTCCATGTAACCGAAGTGTTGGCTTGAGAAGACCCTGTGGCATGATTTATGACTAATGCATTCAAATTTCGAGCTTAAAGTGATCAAAGTTTGATCAATATTTGCTGTCTAGGTTATGTTCATGTTTATACACAGTTTGATATGTCCAAATTTGAAACAAGACAAGCCATCTGTGAGGTTTATGCAAAAGTGTCTTACATATGCAGTGGTGATCCATAATTATAACACATATTTTGAAAAAGTGCAGCAACAGTTGGTGTATGCATAATTTGTTGGTGACAGCAGAATGTACAGATTCAAAGACAAGGGAATTTGTTCTATGATGTGGTGTGATCGATTTATGCAACAACCTGTTTGGTTTAAGTTCAAGGAGATCTGTCCTTGTGGAGTTCTAAAGATGTTGCTCCAGACTTTGGTCCAAGGCTATCCAGATCTTAAAAGTTGTTGTCAAAGCAGAAAAACAGTCCAAGTGCAGGTCGTTTTATGACAGAAGCGGTTATCATGCCGCTGATTCTACTTCTATTACATTAACTTCTGTCCAGTTGCTATGACTTCTAAACTATCTCTGGAGGATTATGGGACAGTGGAGAAATAGAAGTTTTGCGGTTCAATATTTGCTCAAAAAAAAATGGCATATTTGATGATGTATTTCAAAAGGAGGTCTCTGATGAAAGCTTTAATGCGGGCTATATCCCCTGGAACATATGCTCAACCACAACTCGTGTTTATGGTTCCGAAGAAAGTCTATTGCCACATTGCTTATACATGTTCTTTAGAAAAGTAAAAATTTTGGTGGTGGCATGTTTTCACTAGTAGCAACAAAGACCTGTTGCACCTTCATTGTTGCAGTCAGCTCCTCGTACTGGACAGACACAGGGACGTTGGTGGCAATGAACAACATGCTTCGAAGGAGACTTTAAAGGAAAATTCACGAGCAAAAGAGGATATTAACATCATTAAGAAGATCACAGAGCCTCTGCAAAACTGTGCAGAGCTCTGTACATATGCAGAAGCTTGTCCAGAAGTTGTCCAGACCACGCGGCTGCTGTGTGCAGCATGAGTTGCTGTTGTCCATGTTAATTTTCTACAGGTTGTGCAGGTACTCTAAGTGAAGCAAAAAATTGTGATTTGTGATAAATGAAGCACATGATCTTAATAAAGGTATTCTCCTCTAATAAGGTCCAAGTAGCAGGATCGGGTACAACCTCCAATTCATCTCCATCACCACCATTGAGTGCCATCTAACTATGCAAACAAAAAAACCTATAAATTGTAACAATACCATTAATGTATTGATTCAGATGAACAGACAAAGACATCGTAAGCCCACAATGTCGTTCATCAATTCAAACCAACTAAGGTGCCTTTTTCTTTTTGTTCATACAAACTACGCTTACTTATCCTCAGGAGTTCAGGCATTCTGAATTTGAATTTGAATTGACAAATTGGAGATCTGAATTGAACTTGAAAGTGTGACTAAATCAAAAGGCAGGGCACTGGACCAATAAAGTCAAACAGTGCTTAAGAAACCGTTAACAGAAGCTAGGTGGTCAAGAGACCTTTTGGCGCTTAATTGCTTATGTGCTAATTATGTAGATGTTCAAGGGGATGCATAAATGGTTTATTTAAACACATACAATATACTGTAATTGTTATTAGATCATATATACATAAGAGAACTACTATTTCGATACTAAATCCTCTAAAACTACTTCTATGAATAACAATTTTCATTGTTCTATTGATAAAGGATTACAAAAGTTACCTTATAGTTGAAAAAAGTCCCGAGTAATAACCATAAGTTGAGAAAAGCCAATTTCTTCAAATTCCAGTAATAATCAAAGCGGTTGGAGATGCTCACCCAAAAATTAAAAGTTTGGTGGATATAGGGATCACAGTGGTGGTAACTATTAACTAATCGAGGTAGTGAATAGACTATTATAAGATTTCCCATTGAAGAACAAGTATGTGCTATAATTGTTTCTTAATCTTGAATACATTCTCTATTGAAGAACAGGTATGTGCTTTTGTTTCCTTTATTTGCTATATACTAAAAGAAACTCCTATTTTTACGAAATAACCCAATACACTTGCTCTATTTTTATGCACAAATGTTTATTTGTTTTCCTAACACATTCTTACTTGTTTTTCTGTTTTAGACATACAATCCTAGACTTCCAAAACACCAAGATATGAGGCAGAGACGGTGGGGGATCATTTGTGGCAGTTAGGAGGATTTCGCAAAGGGGTGATAGGAGCAACGCTTTTCAATCAACTTCAGGTATATCATTTTCTTATCGAAAATAAACCCAAAATACTTTGCCATATCGGCATTTTATCAAACCCCTGATTGACAATGATACAAACAACACATAACAAAATCAAAATCCCAATTTTATTTTAGTTTCTTACGTTTTTTACTGTGAATCAAAGAAGGCATGTGAAAACAGCACACATTGAATAATCGAGAAATCAACAAAAGTTGATAATCTTCAACGAAAGTTGTACAACAACCAGCATATATAGCATAAGAATCGAGAAATCGAGAATTATACAAGAATTTAACTAGGGTTTTAAGAAAAACCGGACCTGACATTGAAGATGTATTCGTCGGAATCGTATTCGTCGGAATCGTATTCGTTACTTCTAGTTCTACATCATCGTCGTCGGAGAAATCATCATCATTGCTGGAAAACTCCTCTTCCCCTTTGTTCCTCATAATCGTCGTACGTACAGAGAAGCAACCGTGGGTTCTTTTTTTGAAGAAAGCAATCAATCGTGGGGTTTAAGAGTAATGGGGTATTAATTTCTTAATTTATTTTTTTGGTTATTATTATTTAGAGTTATCTAGATTATTATTATCTTATTTTTACTTTTATTGTTATATTATTATTATTAGATTTATTATTATTATTATTATTATTATTATTATTATCTTACTTATTATTATTATTATCTTATTTGGCAAACGTACATTTGTATTTAGATTATTTTTATTATTTATATTATGATTATCTTAAGATTATATTACTATAAATTTGTTTTAATTATATTATTAAATATGTAATTGGTTAATTTTTTTAGATCTCATTAAAATGTATAAGATAATCATTGAAATCTAACAAAATACTTATTTTTTTATATAAAAAAATTATATTATTAAGCCTAAATTAAACAAATTTATAAAAAAAAATATTATCACTTTCTCAAAACCATCCAAAATCATATTGTAAATCGACAAAAAAACAAAAAATAAAATGAAACACTAAAATCGTGATGTATCTCGCAGCATTGCGCGAGTACGCTTTTAGTTATTATTAACACAAAACCAATAATTAATACCGACAAACTCAATTATTAATACTTTAACTATCCCAAGTGTCACAATTTATAATGAAAATATCAACATCACAAAAAACAAAATTTATGAAATTGTGTTCTGAATTGATCATTAGCTTGTCATGTCCTCAATAGTCATACGCGGTTTTAAATAAACAACCGCATATAAAAGGGTACGACATTTATACGCGGTTTTTGTACTTTTATACGCGGTTTTGTTTACCATTTATACGCGGTTATTTTTTAAAATCGCGTACAAAAATATTACTTTTATATGCGGTTTATTGCTAAAAACCGCGTGTAAATGTAGCTTTTACGCAAGGTTTTGTTAGCAATAACCGCGTACGAAAGTGACCCTTTCGTACGCGGTTTTTAATAAATAACCGCGTATAAAATGTAACATTTATACGCGGTTTTATCGATGCAACCGTTTGTAATTGTCGAGTACCCTTTTTATACGGTTTTTAATCTACAACTGCGTATAAAAGGGTATGACATTTATACACGGTTGTTTGTACTTTTATATGCGGTTTTTAATAAACAACTGCGTATAAAAGGTTTACATTTTTACGCGGTAGTTTGTACTTTTAGACGCGGTTTATTGCTAAAAGCCACGTGTAAATGTAGCTTTTACGCACGGTTTTGTTAGCAATAACCGCGTACGAAAGTGACCCTTTCGTACGCGGTTTTTAATAAATAACCGCGTATAAAAGGTAACATTTATACGCGGTTTTATCGATGCAACCGTTTGTAATTGTCGAGTACCCTTTTTATACGATTTTTAATCTACAACCGTGTATAAAACCATATTTTTTGCAACGGTTCAAATTGAACCGTGTAAAAATGTTCCAGATTCGTCCTTTAAACGCGGTTTTTGTAAAAACAACAAAAACCGTGTATAATTAGGCGCGTATAAAAGTCATTTCTGCAGTAGTGAATATAAAGGAGTATAAATGTATAGTAGTTTTTCTTAGAAACTGGTATGAATGAATTGAAATTCCTTGATATAATGTAAGGAATTTATATTCCATCATTTGTGAAATTTGAATTCCTTGTTAAAACTCAAAAGATGAACCAAACGCAGGAATGAAATTTGGTCAATGGAATTGACCATTTCAATTCCTTCAAATTCCGCTGGATTCCAACGAACCAAGCGCCACCTTAGTGACAAGATCATTTCGATACGGAGGACAAAATTTAGCCCGCAGGGTGTTGTTTATTCTTGAAGGATTATTTGGTTAGCAATGAAAGAACTCAATAAACGACGTCAGTAGAGATGAGTTTGAAGAAGTGGAAGAAAATGAATACTCGCAAAACCTAACAACGCCGCCAACCAGTGGCGGACATAGGCTTAAAAAGGTGGGGGGAAAGGCCCCCACTCATTTGTAAATTTTTTTAAAAATTTGTAGGTAAAATTTTGTTTTTTTTAAGATTATGTGTTTAGTTCCCCCCACTCATTTTTTACGTTCCCCCCTGTCACTCAGTCCATTTTAATGAAACCCCCACTCTCTAACTTGTTGGTCATTTTTTTACTGTGTTTGGTTGATGATTTTGTTAAATATATCTTAATTTCTTGATATTTTAGTTGTATATATGTTCAAACCAATTCATTTAGAAGAAATTTATATAAATTAAATAATAGTATGATTTGCTATTCGGTTAACCGATATGGTAAAAAAATAATCGAAATCGAAATTCACCTTATTTGGTTACCCGAACCGTTTAACCCGCAAACCGGATAACACGAATTAGTTTTGGTTTGGGTGAGTTATTCGGTTTCAAAAAAAGTTATGCCTTAAGGGACCAGTCAGCTAAGTTTCTAGATCTGCCACTGCCGCCAACTACCATACCGACAAACACCTACTCAACATTTGACGATGATGATGAACTTGACCTTGAGGCTTTTGTTAACCTCCAAGGAACACAACACAGGTTTGAGGATTACAATGATGGAAGATTTGAAGATTGAATACAAATTTTTATTATAGTTATTAAAAATGTAAACCGAATACAAAATCGATTTTGAAACGAAATTATAATAAAACATGTTTTTAATGTATTTAATTGACCCAATTATATATTTTAAAATATATTTGAATAACATTTTTATATACTAAAAAAATCTTAAAAAACTATTTTTTATATGTTAAAAACAGGTATTAAAAAATTAAGGACCGATTTCGGCCCGGTCCAGAACCAGGACCGGTTACGGATTAAGCTAGACCGGGCCATGGTATTTTGACCGGGGCTGGGACCTACACCGGGACTGTTACAATTAACCTTTTCGGGACCGGGACCGGTTATTGGCCATCTCCAACGGGCAGTGACACGCGGATCTCGTCCCGACCTAAGAACCGATCCTGGCCCATTCTCTTTAACCAGGCGCGACTAGCAACGCCCATGGTTATTTTTTTGGCTAATTGGGTCGTATCTTTGGCTGTTTTCTTGTTCTTTTTGCATTCAAACCTTAATAACAATTAATACTACCACTGGCACAAGAATCATAAAATTAAATTTTGGTTTTGGTTTTTTGCATTATCGTCGCTGACAAATTTTTGGAGCAATTCGGTGGCGGTTGAGTCACTAATACAGTCTACGATTAGCACAAACGGTTCCATAAGATCAAGAACTACCATTCAACTATTAATTGCAAGTTTAACGTAAGATCATAGCTCATATCGAGATAACAATCTCAAGAAACCTAGCTCGTTTCTTCAGTCGATTTTTCTCTCAAATCTAAATGGTTTTTCGAATTTTTAAAGGGGTTTTAGTCCTTAAGGAGAGATAAATTTATAGGTACTTTTTTCGTTAAAAACCGCCCAGTCATGATGCTTAATTTCTTGCATTTCTTCTGCCGCACGGTTTAACAGTTTTACTCTTTTTTATTTCAATTTGTCTTGCAGATTTGACAAAATAGGTTCTTGTTTGCTTCTGGCCGACCGACCCCTTGTCTTTTGACACATTTTCTTTTCGATCCCACTTTCATATTTCTTAAAAAAATATATGCTAATTTAATCTATTGCAACATTCCAAACAAAATATTTTTACGTTAACACTCATTTTAGTATTTATATGCTATATTAGGATTCATTGGATATTGTAACGAGTCTAAGGTGTCGTTTGTTTTTTAAGAGGTCTAAAGTCTGAAGTTTTATTTTAGTTATGATTAATAAGAAGTGGTGTGTAAAAATGTCTGAACGATTCAGACTTAAGAGTAATTAAGAGGGTTTTTTTTAAAATACAAACAACCCCTAAAAGTGAAACTTAGTCATGATCATGGTGTTACAATGCATTACTTGTTTACTGAGCTAAAATGCATCAGTGGAACACAATGTTTTCACTACAGACTTAATTAATTACTTGGACAATTCACTTGGATGTAAGCCATGGACGAGAGTCCAACACTTTATTTTGTAAAACAGATTTATTTTGGATGTAAGCCATGGATGTAAGCCATGGACGAGAATAATGTTGAAAAAGGAACAATTGAACTTTATTTTGTAAAAACAGATTATCAACTTGCAGATTTATTTACCAAACCCTTAGATGAAAAGAGATTTAATTTTCTTGTCTCTAAGCTTGGTATGTTAAATCTTAAGACATAATCGGTTGTTACCTACTAAAGTTACAAATTGTTATTTTTCGTCATTTTCTTTATTTTTATTTCTGAAAGATACCTGCACTTTAATGGTTTGCTCATGATCTCAGGGGGAGTTAGAGAAGATTTTTAAATGATCTACATTCATTTAAGGGGGAGCAAAACTAATTTCTGCATTTTGTTTAACTGACAAACTTTTTGCAATGCATGATTTTAGGGGGAGCTTATAAGTAACAAGGAGTAAGACAATGATTTCTGATTACTTCTGATCAGAACTCGTTCTATAATTGTTTTACTGTTTTCCGTCGTCTATTTTCAAATAAATTTTTGTGAATAAATTTTGACTAGACTTTGAGACTTATGCAGGATGAGAGAAACTGACACGATCATATCTAAATGACTACAGCTTGACTTTCTGAGATTTAAGATTGCTCGAAAAGGTAAATTTCTTATCTTAATCTCAAATGTATCTGAAAGAAGGACAACTTTCAGATATATAAAACATGTTCTTAAATGTTCAAACCACTTCGTGATTTTTAAAAGATTTCATGAATTGGAAGTGTGATTTTAAATGTTTTTCATTTTATTTTTGTGCTTAATCGATAAATAAACCGTATGTTTCCAAAGATAAATACTTGTGTATTGTCTTTTCTATATACTTTCAAGTATTCACACACACCGGTTTGATTTTAATTCAACATGTTCTTACCATGTCTCTAAATTGAAACAATTTTTATTCGATGGTAAGATACTTCGCTTGTATTCAAAGAATTTTGAGCTATATTTCATTTCGAAACGGTCATTTCAAGAATGTCTATACCTTGTTTCGTATAGACAAATATCAATTTTTCTTGACCTTAAGCTTTGATTGTTATATCATTCATTTCTGATTATTTTCATACAATGCCAGATTGTCAAACAAGTCTTTTGCATTCATGTTCATTCATTCAGTATACTTGTTTGAAAATACTTCAATGTCTAAAAATGCTCATATTTTCATGATTATATTCTGAGCATACATATATTTGACCCATATTTCCTATGATTTAAATGTTCAAGATAAACCATTGTGAGCAACATATGCTTTGTAGGACTGGGTTCTTTGTGCTAGGAATTAACTAACTTCTATGGATTCACGTTAACCAGTGTTTCCTACCCATGAAGTTAATCCCTTAGTGATTGAGTGTGAGGAGTCAAAAGAAATGAGTGTGGGTGTGCTGAGGTAAAATGGAAAGAGAGTTTGGTTAGTAGTGAGCTTATTGATTAAAAAGAAAGAGGGTGAGATATCAGAGTAAAAGAATATCAAACTCTGCACCAACTACTTTCTGAGCCGGGCAGCCACATTACTAGCGTTTCACAACTCTTTGGTGAACGTTATTGAAACAGGCAATTAGCCCATGCCAACTTTTGCTTAAATCCCACCAACTACTCATTTTCTTCTCAAAAAGAAAATGTTTCATATTTTCTAGGGACGCAACATATAATCTATCTGGTTTTCATTTGGAAAATCTGGATATTGAAAAAGAAGGAAGTCTGCCCCACCTTCGCACTTCAATCATGCACATAGAGTCTGTGTTTATCTACTGTTGTCTCAGTGGCTTACACTATGTTGAGCCTTATAAAAGCAATCATCGTGCTTAATTTTTTCTACACTTGCACGAGCACACAAAGAATTTGTTTCTTTGTCATAACATTCATAGAAATTGCCTTTGTGGTATTTCGATGATTGGATGGAAGCCCTGGGGGAGTGAACATCAAAAAGCTCTTTTATATTGTGTATTCGTTACACACAGTGATTTTGTGTTACTGACAGGCATATTAACTGATTCATCTGTTGATTCAGGAGTTACATGTTCTTATTTTGTCTGGATTTGAAAAGATCTGGATAAATACATTGTTCGAATTGGCAAAGAATCAGAGGCTCAGTATGACAGATCAGAATGGTAAATGACATTTCTTGGAGAAAAGTTTTGATGATATAGATGCTCAAATCATCAAAAAGGGGGAGATGGTATGAAGAAATTTTAAAGATTGGAGATGGTATGCAGAAATGTTAAAGTTTTTCAAGTTTGGAGGAGATTATTTTTTCTGAAATGCTCAAATCAGAAAAGTTCAAAGTAAAGATTTTAAAGTTTTGAAGACGATCAAAGAATTTCTGAAGGTTTCTTTGAAGAAGCATTCGAGCTGATACTGAAGATAATTTCTTTCCAAAAGTCTGAAAGAGTTCTATGTGAAAGTCTGGAGAGATTGTTCATCATTTTTGAAGACAGCTTTGGAAAGAAGATCATCAATGAAAAAAGGGAGTTTGCTTTGACAGAGCTTAAAGTGAAAAACTGAATTGTTAGATCTTTCAACAGTGATCTTGAATCCAAAGGGGGAGATTGTTAGAGCATAAATATGTTGGATACAAGATCAAGCTTACTGAAGGTCAAAGTTGAGAAAGTCAAAGCTGCTAAAGTCAAACCTCATTAAAAGTCAAAGTCCATTAATAAAAGTCAATGTATTTTGTATTTGTTGTTTCCTTGTTTTAGAGGGTAGTATAAATAGTTTTCCTTTTGTATTTTCATGAAGTAGTTGAGTTACAAGAGATAGAAGTGAGAGAGAAAGAATACGTAGAGAGAGAGAGAGAGAGAGAGAGTTCTAGAAAGAGATCTTTGTAATTGTGATTTGAGAAAGTAATCAAACAGGTAATTGTTTGTTAATCTTGTTGTGTTTGTTTAATATTGATTAGAAACTAGATTTAGGGACACACAAATGACAATCACCTCTTCAGATAAATTAAGTCAGATGGTCCAGCATTACAACATAACGCACAAGGGTTGGGATCCCAGTAGTACGTACGTGATGATTTTAAAAACACGTTTTCGAGGATTAATTAATTGCTCTTACGAACATGCACGAAAACTTTATAAGCCATGTGGTTTACATGTGTGCAGTGTGTGTGTATATATATATATATGCATCTGTATCTTAAAAACAGACCAAATAACGATATCTAGGACGAGTGTGGGACCTGGGACGAGTCCCACTATATAGGGCTATTTGTTTGGTTTTTCATTAAGTCATGTATAGATAAAACCGTTTGTGTGGATTAACTTGTCTGTATAGATTGAGAATATTTTTGTTTGAGATAATTTTTTTCATAAATGAAATAAGTGTGTTTTTTAATTGGGAAGAACATGTTTGGAAAAAAAACTTGACTTTTCGCATAAAGCTCTCCCCTAGAATAAGTCATTTTCTATACCATTAAGACACTAACAAACAATCATGATCGAATAAGTTATGAGTCTCATTAAGCTATTAACAAAACATACTCTATATAAGGTTTGGTGATTTTAATTGTTTTATAAATCGAGATATTATATATTATCAAAGATGTTTAAAATGTTTCAAACCAGTTATAATTCCGTAAATAATAGTAATAGTAGGGATTAAGGGATAGCATGTGGTGTGTCCCCAAGTCCCACCCTCACGTGCTTCCATGTATATGAATTTGATGGAGATGGAGACACTGAATCATTTCCAACATGCAATTAATACCTACTTATTAATTTGGGATCTCTACAAAATTAATAAATGCACATATGGGTACGATTTATATAGCACATTTCATCAACCATTAATGGTCCCATTTCACAAAATGGGTATTTTTTTTATTATTTTTTTAAATTCTTATAATTATTTGATGTAATATATATAAAACGACAAAAAAGAATGTTATAACTTTTTAATTGTTTTATGAAAGTTTCTCTTTTGATTTGTATTCATATTTATCATTCAATTTGTGTACATTTTACCATATCTAATAAGTACTCAACGAGTTTTATTTCATTGACTTGGTTGATTTCTCTAATGTTCGATCTCTTTGTTTTTCATTAATTGTGGTTTTGTATTGTGGGTTTGTATGTCTCAGACTAATTTCATAGGTCCTTAGAGCATCTCCAACAACTAAGCTATAATTTTTCTAAAATAGAGTAGAAAAACTTAAAATTTCTAAAAAAAAATACATCCAACTCTAACAGCTACTCTATTTTAGCAATTCTATCATCAATTATATTAATAAAATATTATTTCTCTCTCCAAAACACACAACTTCAATGTTTTCTATTGGTGGAAAAAAATCTCTCTCTTAAATATAGAGTTTTAGAGATTTCTCCAAATTTGGAAATTTTTACCTTCTCTCTCTTCTTTTCTCTATTTTAGCATACGATATATCATATAGCTGTTGGAGCAAAAAAGTTGCTAAAATCTCACTTTTTTCTATTTTAGCATAGCTGTTGAAGATGCTCTCAGTAGTAACACAAACCAGAACAACAACAACCAATATCTTATTAGTTGAATTAATTACACTCAAGGTTTTAACTTCTGTAATAATTTGTTTCATGCTTTTTATATATTTATAAACTAAAATCCCATAAATCTTTTTGAAGTTGTGTAGGGTTTGAAGATAGAAAGCAACAAGATACATGATGAAAGATACATATACATATATATAATATATATACATACATAATATATATATATATATATATATATATATATATATATATATATATATATATATATATATATATATGATGAAAGTTGGTTCAAGTGTTGCATCTCCTTCAAAAAGTCAGGATCATATCGATCAAAGTGTCGTATTCCATATTAAAAAAATTTCCATTCTTTTTTATTTTGTGCCAACAACACATGCCATGTTCATAAAATCCAAGCAAACTGATTTCGATGATGATATATAGATAGAGGAATTAGTAAAACAATTATATATATATATATATATATATATATATATATATATATATATATATATATATATATATATATATATATATATATATATATATAGGAGTTAAATCAAGTGAGAACCTTAAAAAAGTTGAGAACTATAAGAACCAATCTCAACCATGTGAAACAACACTAAATTGTTTCACATTAGCAAAATGTAATGTGTTTCACAACATGTGTTTCACATCATAATATGAAGCATGTGTTTCATAATATGAAGCAATACTTTCGTGTTTCACATTACATTTCACGTTAACTTTTGTTTTGTTTTCATTTATAAAACAACACTACATTGTTTCACCTTGCGAAACAAAAATATATTGTTTCACTTTAGCGACATTATATTATTTCACAATATCAAATAACAGTACATTGTTTCACCATGTGAAACAACAGTACATTGTTTCACCATGTGAAACAACACTAAATTGTTTCACATTAGCAACATTGTGTTGTTTCACAACATTGTGTTATATTAATTACAATAAAAAATTTAATCAAAAAATTTATATAAAAAATGAACATTTTATTTTCTTTATTTTGACACGAGTATCATTTTTTTTTTACATTTTCTTTAATAATTGCAGCTTTTACATGAAACAATAAAAATGATTTAACTTGTGAAACAACATTTTAGTATTACACATCACATTTAACGTCATTTTGGTTTCTTTTCACATTGTGAACACCAGTACATCGTTTCACCAAGTGAAACTACACTACGTTGTTTCACATTAACAACATTGTGTTGTTTCACAATATGAAACAACACTTTAGTGTTTCACATCACATTTCACGTCAATTTTTGTTTTGTTTTCAAATTGTGAAACAACAGTACATTGTTTCACCTTGTAAAACAACAGTACATTGTTTCACCTTGTGAAACAACAATTTATTGTTTCACTATAGCGACATTATATTATTTCACAATATGAAAAAACACTACATTGTTTCACCATGTGAAATATCAACACATTGTTTCACATTAACAACATTGTGTTGTTTCATAATATGAAGCAATACTTTAGTGTTTCACATTACATTTCACGTTAACTTTTGTTTTGTTTTCATTTATAAAACAACACTACATTGTTTCACCTTGCGAAACAAAAAATATTGTTTCACTTTAGCGACATTATATTATTTCACAATATCAAATAACAGTACATTGTTTCACCATGTGAAACAACAATACATTGTTTCACCATGTGAAACAACACTAAATTGTTTCACATTAGCAACATTGTGTTGTTTCACATCATATTTTGTTCAGGTCAACTTTTGTTTTCAAAATTGTGAAACAACACTATATTGTTTCACCTTGTGAAACAACATTTTGTTGTTTCACTTTAGCGATATTATCTTGTTTTACAATATGAAAGAACACTTTAGTGTTTCACTTTCACATCACATTTTACATCAACTATGTTTTGTTTTCACAATCTCAAACAACACTAAATTGTGTGAATTAAAACTTTGGTGTTTCAGATTGTATTATTCATTTTGTGAATTAAAACTGTGGTGTTTCCAGAATTCGGTGATGTTTTAATTACAATATCTTTATATTTACTATATTTTTCTTTTCCTATGTGATGATTTTATTATATAAATAGTCAAAAATATTTTATAAAGATGTATGTTTTTCTATACATTACCATTAGATAATGTACATGTGAGAAAGTAAGCGGGTAAAAAATTAAATTAATAAAACAATGAAGTAATGATATATAAAATATTATTATCAATTAATGAAAATTAAAATATCTTATTATTACATATAAATTACATCGTATAAGATTGAATAAAAATAAAATAATAATTGATTCTAAATTTTGATATCTATAAAAAAAGAAAATAGAAAATAATCAAGAAAAAATTACCATCGTGTCTTTCCTTAATTATATATGAAACATTAATTCAGATTGTTAAATTGAAGTGATTAGATGGTTGAGATTGATTCTTAAGGTTCTTAACATTTTTGTGGTTCTCATTTGATTATCATCCTAAATATATATATATATATATATATATATATATATATATATATTTATATAGAGGCACCTTCAAATACAAACTTTTTAATGGTGCAAACCATGCAACTCACTTATCTATATATATATATATATATATAGCCCTAGGTTCATTTGAGAAATGATAATTAAATATATGAGAAATGATAAGATTACTTATCTATTTCTCATATATTTACCATTTCTCAAATGAACCTAAGGCTACATATATAATATTCATGTAAAATTGAACTCCTGAAATCTTTTACGTTCAAATCAAACTTTTGATGATCCCTTTGTATAGTAGATCCACAATCTCTTTCCATACATCTTCAACTTGTTTTTCAAATCATTAATTTATTAGAATTAATTTAAACATTTCCTACAATCATTTGTTTCAATCTTTCTACTTGGTTCAATCGAAAACGTGGTCCCAAACAAATAAACTAGAATACACACACATATATTATATATATATTAGAGAGAGATGTAAGTTCTGTTAGGAACCCAAAATCGATCAGGAACCTAGGAACTGCACACCATGCATCATGTATCCCTCTACAAGATGAATAACACATTCATGTTGAATATGGATGTGTTATTTATCATGAACCACATACTATTGATGAATAATATGTCCATATTTCTGATGAATATGTCATATGTCGCGCTATGGACGATTACTGGTTTCCTAATCAATTTTAGGTTCCTAATGGAACATGTCTCTATATGTGTGTGTGTGTATGGGGTTAATCTTGTGATGATAACCATTAAAAAAGTTACAAACCCTTGAGAACAATTCTCAACATACAAGGCTAGGACTTGAGCTATAGTTTTACATATATTTATTTCACAATATGAAACGTTTTAACATGCCTTTTCGTTTCACATGTGAACCAAATACAAAGTTTCACATGTATTTTTTTTACAATATGAACATAAACATATGTGAAAGAACACTGTAAATCATAGCCTTAGATAAAAAAATCATTTAAAAAATATTTTGAGATCAGTTCTTACAGATTTGTAATTTTTTTTGTAGTTATCATTTAATTATTCTCCTGTACATGCGTGTATGTATGTATATATATATATATACACACACATATATAGATAGATAGAGAGAGAGAGAGTTGAGTTTCAGTGAGAACTCCCTCTTATCGTGAGAACCATCTCATAGTCATCGATGCGTTTTTCCCGATTCCGATCGAATGATGTTGTTTGCGTGTTGGTTTTAGGGAGGAGGAAAAATTTTGTCATTTGGCTTATCACGTAACATATCTTAATATGATACTTTTCATATGAAGGCATGTTAACCTAGCTAGACTACTAGAAAAAAGGGTATTAATGACGAACATTAGTGACGGCTTAATTTTGTCGCTAATTAACGATGGATTAGTGATGGATAGACCATGAAACATATCCTTTGCAGATCCGTTGCTAATTAGCGACTAACACGTATCTGTATCTAATTAGCGACAGAATGAACTATTTTTTGTTAAAATAAATAAATAAAAGAAAGTCCACGTATCTGTCGCAGAATTTTTAGTAATTAGCGATGGACACGTGGATTTTCTTTCAAAAAAATCACGTGTTTGTCGCTAATCCGTGGCTAATTAGTGACGGATTAGCGATGGACACGTGGCATCCGTCGCTAATTAGCGATGGATTAGCAACGTGATTGTAAACTTTTCTTGTTTTTCTCATCGTATGAGTTATATATATCAGTCGGTTAGTGTTATATATATGGATACATTATGTGTGCTTGTTGCTAATTACTGTGATTGGATGTATGTATATATTATTGTATATATAGTGTACGTTGTATATATGTTTAATTGCATGTGTATATGTGAATGTACAGATAATGTATGTGTGTTGTATATATGTGTATATATATAGAGAGAGAGATGAAAGATATTTTGTAATCCTTAAAAAGGTTGCAACTTGTGCAACCTTCATCATCACCATCCATTTGATCTTGATTGATTTTTTAATTATTTTTTTTATATTTAAAAAATGAAGGGTAGTTTATTATTCAACTAGTATTTTATTTTTTTATTTTTTAAAAAATTTCGGAATATAGTTATGGTATGGCCGAGATTCATGGGTGGTGGAAATTTTTTTGAATATTTTTTTAAAGTTTTTGGATTATTATTTAGGAAGTCCTATAATTATGGAAGGTGGACTAAATTATCAATCCGGTTAGTGTATCAAATGGAAACCGCATCACAATCAAATCACCAAGAAACTGCACTTTTTGTATTTTAAAATTTTTTCTCTCTCAACAAACTGAAGAAGATGACCCAAACGATCTCACCGTCGGAGTCACCGGCCGACACAAACGGACCCACCGTCGAAGACTAACGATTCTGATCCACCACGACCCACCGTCGAAGAATAAAAATTCTGATCCACCACTCCTGACCGCCTCCCAGCACCACCAAGATTGCCGTCGACATCATCCCATGGCTTTACATCCATAAGAACCGATGATTTACAACCTATATGACTTTGAGATGTCTGTTATCTGAACCGTTGATTATGATTTTGAAGGCTAAGATAAGGGTTGCAAGGGTTGCAACCTTTTAATAGGTTGCCAATTAAAGGACCCCTATATATATAATGTGTATTTGTGAAAATATATAGATAATGTGTGTGTATGTTGCTTAGTAACCACATACAAATGGGTAATAAATCATCATTGGTGTTATTGGGCCTTAATACATAAAGAGTCTTATTAGGCTATAGTGGGTTTTACTTATCTTATCGAGCCTAATAGACACCACTTGCATATATACAGTACACAGTTACATACGCAACATATGTAATAAGTCACCAAGGAACATAAAGGGTCTAATTGGGCTTTAATCGATCTTAGTGGACTTTAACTGGTTTTTATTGGGCTCTAATCGGTTTTATTAGGCTTTAAAGAGTTAATGGATCTATTGGGCTTTAATGGGTTATATTGGGCGTTAATGGATCTTAGTGGACTTTAAAGGATCTACTGGGTCTTATTCGGTTTTATTAGGCTTTAATTGTTATGTTGGGCTTAAAGGGTTTCATTGGCCTTTAATCGGTTCTATTAGGTCTTATTCGGTTGTATTTCGTTTTCATCGTTTCTAACTTTAAAGGTTTGATTGGGCTTTAATGGATCTATTGGGCCTTATTCGGTTTTATTAGGCTTTAAATGATTTCATTGGGCTTTAATGGATCTATTGGGCCTTATTCGATTTTATTGGGGCTTTAATCCATTTTATTGGGTTTTAATTAGTTCTATTGGGCCTTAAAGAGTTTCATTGGGAATTAATGGATCTACTTGTTTTATTTGAGTTTATTGGGCTTTAATGGGTTATATCAGGATCAAATTGGTTTTATTGGACTTTAAAGGGTTTATTGGGCTTTAATGGATCTATTGGACCCTTATTCGATTTTATTGGGCTTTAAGCGGTTCAATTAGGCCTTAAAGAATTTCATTGGACTTTAATGGATCTATTGGGCTTTATTCGGGTTTATTGGGCTTTAATGAGTTCTATCTGGGAGGCTTTAATAGGTTTTATTGGACTTTAATCGGTTAATCCTATTAAAAAAGGGGTATTGTAACGCCCCAAAATTGGGACAAACACAAATTTCCATAAAACGGAAATGTAGTATATAAATATCAAGACATGAGCCATCCCAAAAAGGGGAAACAAAACACACCCCTTAATTACAAATTTGTAATCAAACGGTAAATGAGATAACAACCTATTAATCTAATCTCTCTAACAAATAAGATTATAATTGGGTATCATTTATATCTCAACATAAGGTTCTTCCATAGAAAGGTGTCCCAAAAGTTGATCCCCATGCTCACTTCTATACCGACTAGGCCTTCTTGACGACCACACCGCTAGAACCTGAGATACATGTGGACACCAAACAAGTGTCAAGCCAAAAAGCCTAGTGAGTTTGAAAAAAAAAAATACCAATAAACAATGAGTAAAGTCATATATAAACCATTATAATCTTTTATTTGGAATTAATCGGGGAGCCTGTTGATCCAAACTCTCTCAGTGATTTGATAATGACCCTTTGAAATACCTAGTGAAAATTACATTTAGTATATGTATGTATTAGTGTTTCACCATAAGCGATCATATACTGAGTATGTTCAGTATCACTGATGATTTCTAATGTATTCAGTTAAATGTAATCCCTGAAGATAAGTTTCGCGACAAAGACGTTCATCGCTGACATCGAAGACAAAGCTGATGAACGAGTGACAAGTCTACTCGTGATCTGATGCGGATATCAGTGAAACCAAGACAAGTCCACATACGTGAAGAACTGTGAAGAAAAGCTTCAGTGATAGATGACTTAATTCAGAATCCCTGAAGAAAGACCACCTCCGCGATTGATGATCATGAAGCTTAAACTACAAGGTTATTTTGTCTTATCCTTGCACAAAAAGTACAATCTATCAGAAGAAACATACTTTTGCCTCAGATCGTATAACAACTCTGAAGACTACACTGTTCACCATTCTGCCAAGAGCATGTCGCTAAAAGCCAGAGGCATGCACCCAACCAAAAGATGACACGTGTAAAGTACCCCTGCCATGCATTAAATGCATTGGGTATAAATAGAAAGGTTAATCTTCATTTTGAAGTTTTGCCTTCTATCATCTATCTCTCAGTGAACCATATAGAAACCCTTGCTTTCTATATTCCCTTAACCTTTCTCTCTTGTTCTAGTGCAACTTATTTAGGGTTTCTTAAGTTTGTTTAGATTAGGTTTACTTAATCTTATTCCACAATAAACTGTAAATTGTGATTTGAGTTATCAATAAACAATTTATTAAACCATAAAAATTTGTGTTTGTATTCAACCTTCCCTTCTATAAACTTGTTTAGCACCTACGGGACCAACAAGTGGTATCAAAGCGAATTGTTTAATTCATAAACAAGATCGTGCTTTATTCTCTTCCTTGCTATTCTTAAATGGCACTAAACACAAAATCAAACTATTATGATAATGGTTCACTTTCTAAACCTCCTCGATTCAGCATAGACACCTTTGCTCTCTAGAAGAATTGAATGATTCTATTTCTAGAAGGTGTAGATCCCACTATACCTGAATATGTTGCAAATGGACCCTATGAACCATTTTTTATCATAGCCGCATTCCCTGCTACTGCAACTACTACCGTTGTTTTTGAAAGATACGCCCCCAAAGAAATTAGACAATAGAGCGATGAGGACAAGAAGAAAGTAGGACTAGATGCAAAGGCTAAAAGATTATCTCTATGGCTTTGCCTGATGAATCTTTCCATCCCATCATGCATTTGAAAACTTCTAAGGAAATGTGGGACACTATATGTGTTCAGTACGAAGGTACCACTGAAATCCAAGAAACCCGAAAGATCAACCTGGTCAGACAGTACGAAAGTTTCATTTGTGGTAAGAATGAATCTTTATCTGATGTTCACCAGCGCTTTAACTATTTAATCATTGATCTAAGGACCGTTGGTAGGACCTATTCTAATTCTTAGGTCCTTACTAAATTCTTGGAATGTATTCCTGAAAGCTGGGACAGTTATTCAATGTGTCTCAAGCTAACCAAAGACTTAAATCACCTTTCTCTCAGTACTCTTTATGGGATCTTGCTCAATTATGAGCAATCAAATCAACTGAAGAAGAATCTTGTTAAAGATTCTAAAGACTCCAAAAGCACTCCTGTTGCTTTAGTCTCTTCAGAGATTATCCCATCTCAGCGATCTACTCTCACTATCACTGAGTTAGATCCTGACTCAGAGGATCTATTAGACAATGACCTTTCAAAGTTTGATGAATCTCTGGCACTCTTGACAAAATCTTTTAAGAGATTTGCAAGAAAGAGCAATTCCCGAATAAATAAGCCTCTCTCCTTATCTGACAAGCCTAAATCAACATCTGTTGATAAGGCAACTGCTATTTGCTACAACTGCGAGAAAGTTGGCCATTTTGCCAGCGAATGCAGGTCAAAGAAAGTCTTCAAACCTTCTTCATCCAGGAAATCCAGCGATGACAAATACCTCAAGCTGAAAGAAAAATATCAGAATTTGAAAAGCTTCAAGCGAAAAAGTAAAGGTCTAATCGCTGAAGAACATGACTGGGCTGAATCAGAAGAATCAAGTTCTGATGAAAAGGATGTCGCTAATCTCTGTCTCATGGATGAGATTAAAGAAGAAGTGGAAGAACCATTAGGATCATCCACAAGCTTTATGTTATCTCAAGTATTAATTTCTACTGATCCTTCTCTTACTGAAGCTGAGAGACGTTGCGCAGTCGATGTACTGATAATTGACTTATACAATGCACTGAATGGTAAAACAATAGCTGAAAACAAAAATATAGACTTAATTGAACAACTTGAAAAATGTCATTTAAAGATCAAAGAACTAACTCTTTTAGAGGAAAGTTAAAAGATCACGTCATCGTTAAAGAAATCATCAGCATTGAACGCGAACAAGCTATCGCTGCTCCCAAAGCTGAAAAAGCCACGGTTGAAGGATGGTGTAAATCCTCAACTAAGGTCACTGAGATATTAAGTTCTCAAATCCTTGTCATGATAAAACCGACCTCGGTTATAAATCTGATAAGGATGATTCTAGCAGAGACTGTTTCATGCTTAAGTTTGGAATGTTTGTCTCTTCTATCCCTGATACTTCTTCCTCTCAATGCTCCTCGTCCTCTAATCCTACTTCTGAGGGTTTATCAAAGAGTCCAAAACTCGCTAATAAAGGGAAATCCATTTCCCACCATCCTCAGAAGGCTACAAAAGTAGCAAAGCTGAAGAAGATTTCTTCAAAACCTTCAGCTAGTTAACCTTCTGACTCTGGGTCTAAGATCACCGGTAATATTCATAGATCTACTCCAAAGCTGAAGTTTAATTTAAAGCCTAAGAAATCAGAAGAACTGAAAGTTCCTCCGAGATCTAATGCTAAGGGAATTCTTGGAGCTGGCCCGACTCACCTCAAGTTTTCTAATGCCAATACTCTTGGTTTTAAAGCCACTTTCAACTATAGAAAATGCTACCACTGTGGACTTACTAACCATATTGCCAGTAAATGTCCCAATTACACAAAGGCTGAAAAGATATCTAAAGTGAAGATGAATGCCTCCAAGGCTAAGAAAGTCACCAAAGCTGAGAAATCTGCCAAGGTGAAAAATGCCACTAAAGTTAAGAAATTAACTAAAGTGAAGGTTACCACTGACGCTGAATCTTCAGATGTAGTGAAGATTGCTGAACCTTCCATCTCCAATAACTTCCTTGGACTAATTGAAAAGTGGGTACCAATCAAAACTTGATCTTCCTTATCTTTTCAGGTCTCAAAGGGTATCTGGTATCTAGATAGTGGGTGCTCTCGACACATGACTGGCCAAAAGGACCTGCTCACTGAATACAGGAAGAGAAAGGTCCCTCGGTAACCTTTAGTGGAAATGGAGAAGGTTATACCAGAGGGTTTGGTGTACTCAGCAATGGTACAACTACCTCTGAAGAGTCGCTTATGTAGATGGACTGAAGCATAATCTCCTCAGCATCAGTCAGCTATGTGATAAAGACTTCAAAGTATGCTTTTCTAAGAAAGCATGTTCAGTGATGGACAAAAATGGAAAACTTGCTCTCAGCGACTATCGTATGGAAAATGTTTATGTAATAAACATGGACTCAACAACCACTAAAAATATTTGTTTTCTATCCAAGGACTCATCAGATGTCAACTGGCTATGGCATAAGAGGCTCTCTCATCTCAACTTCAAAACATTGAACACTCTATCCTCAAAAAAAAATAGTCTCTAGTCTACCTCAACATTCATATGCCAAGGAATCTCTCTGTTCAACCTGTGAAAAGGGAAAGCAAACTAAAGCTAGTTTCAAATATAAGCAAGTTTCATCGGTGACAAGTCTTCTTCAACTTTTGCATATGGATTTGTTTGGCCCTGTCAATATTCAATCCATTACTGGAAAGAAATATAATCCTGTCATAGTAGATGAATACTCCCGTTATACATGGGTAATGTTTCTCCGCTCTAAGAGTGACACCCCAGATGAACTTATATCTTTTGTTAGAAAGATGGAAGTGCTGAATAACTTGACTGTTCGCTCAATAAGAAGTGATCATGGAACTGAATTCAAAAACAGTTCTTTGGACAACTACTGTTCACTGCTTTCAATCTGCGAAAAGCTTCAGAATTCGAAAGTTGTAGATTGTTGGAAATTATTCTAAGGACAGATTTCGCAAGATATTGTGCGAAAAGTGATCATCTTGTGTGCTTGAAATTTTCTATGTCCAGAATCCTCAAGCCTTGACTTGCGAAAAGCTCAAGTGGTATTTTGGATTTTTTGTTTAAGGATAGAATTCGCACACCTCACCTTGCGAGAAGTATTGATTTCGCACATCGAAGTTGTAAAAAGCCAGAATTCGCATCCTTCTCTCTGCGAAAAGCTAGTATGCGAAAAGTGGTTCTTCATTCTGCGCTGAAGTCTAGAATTCGTAGAATATTCTGAGAATTCTATATTTAGAATTTTTTTGAGATTTTTCTGAGTTTTTCAAAGTTTGACTTTTCAGTCAAAATTTCTGATTTCATTGATTAACGATCACTTCAAGCTTATATTCTACGGATCTTAATCATGTCAGAGGATCTTCTCATCATGGGTTCTCAATTCAAACCCTCGGTTCTCTCTGTTAATGAATACCCGCAATGGAAAAAAGGATGATACAATTTCTCAACCACAAAAACAGAGACTTGATGAAGACAATTCTGAACGCCGGTTAGTCCTGTTATCACTGTTCCTGGTCAGCCAGCAACTGCCACCTCTCCAGAAATCCTTGAAAGATATATCCTAAAGCCTTATCAGTATTATAGTGAAGCAGAAAAGACTCAAGCAAAGATAGATGAAGAAGCTCTTATTCTTCTTACCATGGCTATACTAAATGATGTATACAACAGAGTCGACAGTCGGGATTCTGCAAAGGCCATGTGGGATGAGCTTGAAACACAACTGCAAGGAACAGAGAGATCCATAAAGGCTAAGCTGAACCAAAGTATCAACGCTTATGAAGGATTTAGAGCCAAGGAGGGCGAGTCATTATCAGAGACATACAACCGTTTCAATATTATTCTGAACGACTTAAGAAGGAATGGATTAAACAAATCGGTGTCGGAGATCAATTATAAATTCGTCAAGAGTATGAACCAGGAATGGGACAACTATACCATTAACCTTCAGATGACAAAAAACATGGACCAAGAGGATGTCAACGATCTTTTTGTAACATTGATTCAACATGAGGACAAGGTAAAGCAGTTGAGTGAGGAGAAGAAAATGGTCAAAGAATCACTTGCCTTGTTAGCCGAGAAAAAAGTTGTGAAGCCCAGTTCCTTGAAGTCTAAGCTACCAAAATCTTATCTGACTAAGTTACCCAGTTCAAGATCAGAATCATTAGTGGAGAACGAGGTGGAATCTGACGAAGATGTCTAGAGGTTTGCCGAGAACTTGGCCATGCTTACCAAACAATTCAACAAGCGGTTTGGTAAGAAAAAAGTTTTATTCAAAGAGCAAACCGAATCTTTATAAGAAGGAAAAGTCTGAGAAGTACAAGCCGAAGTTTGAGAAGAAGGCCTATGAGAAAAAGGAAGAAAAATTTGATGCCCAAAATGTCAGGTGTTTCAACTACGGGAAACCTGGTCATTTCTCGAAACATTGCAGATTTAAGAAAGTGAAGAACTTAGAATATTATGCAAGGAAGTCTTTGCTCGTAAAGAAACAGGAAGAAGGGAAAGCCCTCATGACGGAGGAAGAGAATTGGCCTGTGAAACATCTGATGAGGAGGGAGCACATTTTACCCAAGTTCAGTGTTTCATGGCTAAGATTGATGAGGAGCCACAGACTGCGAAACAAGGACATTCTGATACTGAGTCGGAGGTAAGCAATCATTCAAACAATTCTGAGGTTGTTCAAAATTTAATTTCACAAATAGAGTTCATGGAAAAAGAATTTAATGTTTTCGTGATGAAAATGCATTGCTGAAGGTTGTTATTGAGGATAAGGAGAATGAGAAAAATGTTTTGTAAAAGGAGAAAGCTAATTTATCTTCCAAAATCACTGAGCTCCAAAAAGACTTGGTTAACTTGAATTCAGAAAAAGGTGAGTATAAAATAATGTTTGAAGCCTGTTTTCAAGAACAAAATGAAGCTTACTGTAAAATAAAACAACTTGAGGATTTGAATTATAAAAGGTGTCAAACTGAACAGACTCTAAATCTTTTTTTGAATAAACCCAAAGACATCCGGTTTTATAATCCGAAGATGGGTTTGGGTTTACCTGAAAATCAAGTTTTGAAAAGTGCCCCCGAAAACTTGTACAATTTTGATAAAATGGGGCCTAACTCTCGAAAGATTCCAGATCTCCGTGAAACTTTAGTAATTAATGGTTCATTCAGTAGGCGTACAGAGTGGCCACAACCGCCACACGCGTAAAACTATTTCAGAAAATTTTTGATCAATAATCAACGTGATACTGACACCAACGAAAGATATTTTAACAGTCTTTTTCAAAGGAACCGCTGTGTTCCCAACATGTATAAAGTTGTGTCACGTATGAAAAGTAGTTTTATGCACTGAAACAGTGTATAACAAAACGCTTGTGCAAAACTGCATACAAGGATATTTACTAAATCAAATCCCAAGAATTCACATTTAACCATGCAATGTCATGAAATAAAATTTCCCAAAACTTAGTAAAGACATATACATGCAATTTGATCAACGTAAGAGTAATCTAGTTTGATTCCGAACTTTAGGCCTTACAAATAATATGCTTGCAAAACCCAAGACAACATTTTCATGATATTAAACTCTCAAAGATTCCGCGACAAAACTTGCATGCGATAGCTATCCCGCAAAACGAGTAAGGTGTCATGTGCATGCACTTTGTTTAGAACATAAAATAATTTATGTCGGTTTCAAGTTCAAAGACAAATAATAATATGCTCTCATTGGGCTAAAGTGTTAGCTAAAACACTAAGACGGAAGTTCCAAATGGACATGTATGCATGCTATATGCAACCCACAAAAAGCTCAAGGAAAACGATACCCCTTGACGCCATTAAAGCTATCTCAATAAATCCACAAAATCGTAAGAATTAAAATTCTCAATAAAATTCAAACACCAAAATAATGGGAGATAACTTTCATCCAAAACCTTAACATACGTGGAGGAAAGATCCAATGTTAAAGTCGTAAACCGCAGTTACTTATCCAAGTCCCTAAACAACAACAAATATGCATATCGCAAAACCCGAGATAATGTTGGACAATAATATGAATAAAGAAAATCTTCAACAACGTTTTAAAACCTCATGTCATAAACAATTTTGAACATGCACGAAATCATGGTTCAAAATCTGGTGTGTGCTAAAACATTGCTTCAAGATTGTAATATAATCCACATGACGATTTAGAAACATGAGAAATAATTAATGTAATTTATTTCAGAAATACATTTCATATATGAATTTGATCGGCACTCAACACTTTGAAACCACGTTCCTCGATTTCTTAGTTACACTATCGTCATCCAGATGTTCAACATCTTAAAGCGAAGATCAGAGATTTCATAGGTTCACCTCATAATTTCTCCTCAAAATATCACTAGCTCCAAAAGTCTATGGTTCTAATCCAACCAATCAATCCAACTCGGAACTGTTCACTTAATGCAATCACCATGATTACCGTTACTCTAAGTAACGAATACTAAAATCATCCGTTCCTTCTAATGGCTACCTATATAGAAATTGCTTCACTACCCTAATGGTTATCGTACCAAGGCAGTTCAAGCATACACATGTAACTCGTAGATTCACCATAACACTGACCCGTTTCCAATATTATGCAATTTATAAATGGACACCTCAACGCCAAACGTTATTTCATGAAGTAATGCAATCCAACACTTACTCAAAACGGGAATAGAAATCGGACTCTTCATTTATAAAAAAAATGCGGTTAAAACTTTATATCCCGAAACACCCAAAACACGGGTGGGGCATAATACTCAACCCATAACTCAAGAGTAAAAATCCACTTATACAAGCCGACTCCTCTGAGCTACCACTGCAAGACACCACTGACCCTAGTGTCTACTCGACCTCTAATGAGTGCCACAACCAAAGCCACAAGTCCCCGTATCTGGCTCATCTGAGCTACCACCGCAAGACTTAGCTCCGTATACGGCTCTGCAAAGCACTACCGCAAGCTTCCAAAAACAAAACATGATTTGGGGACCACTCACTAGAATTCAAACGCGGACACTAAATTCCACGATGAGTAACCAGACTGGATTACGAATGGGCATCGAGTTCAACCAACCCATGATATCAACCTCGAGCCCTCAATAAAGGTTACGCGGTTATCAAATCCAACCACTAGACAAGGGGATAAGGTTCCCACTAAACAATATCCAGTCCCAACACGGGGAAAAAATCCCCACTAAATCAACTGACTGACTCATATGCCTATGGATCTAATGCATTACAGTCTAAAACGTTACATGACTCAAAAGAATGAACTAACGCATTCAAAACATGTAACTTTTAAACAAGATGCAACTAAGTACACCATACGTCCAAGGCTCCTTAACGAGCTACCAAAACTGAACAAATGCTCCAAAGACTCATTTGAGTGTGAACCAAGCCCCAAAAGGCATAATGAACGTTTGGCTAAAATACGAGAGCCAAAGTTGTTACATAAACCAATATACATCTTTCTCAAAACTTTGTTTCTCAAACCACAATTGGCCTTCGGCCCAAAACCCAAAAAGGATTATCATTTTCTAAAATGTTCTCCAAAGTTGGAAATGACCCAAAACCAAAGGACTCACACCTTCGTACTTTTCAAAATATCTCATTTCATGAATGATGAATAAAACCCGGCAAACACTTAAAAGTGCATTTTTGACCAAACACCTATTTATGCAATAAATCACCGAAACATGTTCCTTTGTGACACATTTATCAAAATGTCCCAAATGTGGTATTTTACAAGGTTTAATAAGCTAAACATTTCAAATTATCAAAAGTTAACAAATAACTTAACAGTTGATAATTTCATGTAAAACACATAAATGCTTTAAAATAAACATTTTGGCATGTACAACGTTTTCACAAATTAACTTGAACTCACCTTGCTAGATTTAGGCTAAATCTAGATTTTACCCCAAATGAGCTTCCATGAAGAAATCCGAATCCAAGAGCAAAATCCTTCCAAAACCTAGATCTACAAATTTCCAACTGTAAATAACCATATTCAACCATCTAGAATCTTTCCTCAAATCATTTATATCAAAATCTCTAAATTTGGGCAAAACCCTAATTTTGACCTTCCTTATCCAAAATCATCCAACCCAAAATTGGTCACAATAAAGGTTTACAACTCATATAAGGTGTTGAAAGGAGAGGAAGAATAAACTTACAATATTAGGTTTTGATACTCACAAAATCCTAGAATTTCCTTTGAAGAAGATGAAGGTGGGGTGAAAATCCTTTAGCTCCAAGCTTCCAAATCTAGAAGTTGGAGCCCAAATCTTGAAATAAATAGGGGAAGGATGCATTGGGTATTCTCTGGACCGATTTAGAAGAGGGTTTAGGTTGAGAGAGTTTTAGGAGAAAATGGTTGGAAGAGAAATGAGAATATTTTCCCAAAAATCAGATTTAAGGGCGTCTGCACCCCGTCGGCGATTGTGCCATGCGATAGTGACCATGGCATTGTCGCGGGTCACTATCGCGGTACCTGTACCGTGGCCCCATCCCCTTTCGCGATCGTGCCACGGCGAGAGTGACAATGTCACAATCGTGGGGCACTCTCTCCCTGAACGTACCGAGGATCCTCTTGACCCCCGCGACATTGCCCTTGGCGACAGTGACACTGTCACAGTCGCCGGGCATAGTCGCACCACCCCTGTCGAGGTCCAAAAATCTCGATTTTCGAGCACAAGCGATGTTTTAAGATGAAGGATGTCTAAGTGTTTATTTGCAAATTTGCGGGTGTTACAATCCTCCCAACCTTAGGATGATTTAATGCTCAAAATCTAGATTTCCATAAAACATTGCCCGCAGGATAGATTGCCTCTACTCCGTTTGCCATAACTACCACCATACTCTTATGCTGGTCCTCACGGTAAATGCCCCCTTGGTCACATCACACTTATATCCGAATGAACCATTAATTACTAACGTAGCCTTTGACCATGGGCTTGCGGTTGTCTCCCAACCTTGGGTGACACGCACTACCTCAAGGGTAGTTTGTGATCTCAACTTTTCACCGGCCAACTCACCTCAGATCTCCATGTTTCTGAACTCAAAACCAATGATCGACATCAAAACCCAAAGAATCTCAAAGTGCTTAATGATCCATCCTTGATATTATTAAGGTCGTCCTACCAATGGCGTACCAACACGCTCTCCGGGTAGTTGGTTAATGCAACTCCGGTTATCACTCAATTTCGACCTACCCTCAAACCTCGAATCATTCCCTCAATGAGTTCTTTACCACCTCAGGGAAACCTATACGCATTAGCACTTCATTACCGACATCTAACCTTCCTTTAAATTCCATCACCGAGAGGTCAACATTTCTCACGACCTACCAGGGGTACTTCCAACCCTTCCAAAGATTCATTGACTTCAAAAGAACAAGTTGACGCCTAGAACCGAGATGGTGATACCGAAGACGTGGACATCCCGCCCAATATTTCATTCCAGATGGGTTGTCGCATTAAGGTTGACACCTAATCGAGTACTAAGATTCCGAGCCTTACATCCCTAACAATCGGACCACAATATTACTTTTGTTCACTAAAACCCATTAAGACGGTACACCGTCAACATATAACTTGATGTCGAATGGACCATCAACCTGTCAAAACAAATCCAACCACATACAGAATCACACAAGACCTTATCCCACAGTTTACCAAAGCAGAGAGTTCGCCCCTTAGCTATTAGGGAAGGCATGAATCTATTACCTCTATTATTCATGCATACAAGGATCCAAAACTGAAATCCATCATTCAAGGCTGGCCATAAGTCGGATCATCCGACGCTTCAAACCCAAGGACTCCTCTAATCTCTTAAGCACAACCTCTAACAAGGGGCTTACATCTATAGCTCTAATGAGTTCAAGGTTTTTAAACTACTATGCCAATTTAACTTTTATAAAACCTCTACGTGTAAAACCTTTACAAAGATTAATCATACGAATAAAATCTGCTACCTTTTACTCGGTAGGCGTACAGAGTGGCCACAACCGCCACACGCGTAAAACTATTTCAGATTTTTTTTTATCAATAATCAATGTGATACTGACACCAACGAAAGATATTTTAACAGTCTTTTTCAAAGGAACCGCTGTGTTCCCAACATGTATAAAGTTGTATCACGTATGAGAAGTAGTTTTATGCACTGAAATAGTGTATAACAAAACGCTTGTGCAAAACTGCATACAAGGATATTTACTAAATCAAATCCCAAGAATTCACATTTAACCATGCAATGTCATGATATAAAATTTCCCAAAACTTAGTAAAGAAATATACATGCAATTTGATCAACGTAAGAGTAATCTAGTTTAATTCCGAACTTTAGGCCTTACAAATCATATGCTTGCAAAACCCAAGACAACATTTTCATGATATTAAACTCTCAAAGATTCCGCAACAAAACTTGCATGCGGCAGCTATCCCGCAAAACGAGTAAGGTGTCATGTGCATGCACTTTGTTTAAAACATAAAATAATTTATGTCGGTTTCAAGTTCAAAGACAAATAATCATATGCTCTCATTAGGCTAAAGTGTTAGCTAAAACACTAAGATGGAAGTTCCAAATGGACATGTATGCATGCTATATTCAACCCACACAAAGCTCAAGGAAAACGATACCGCTTGACGCCATTAAAGTTATCTCAATAAATCCACAAAATCGTAAGAATTAAAATTCTCAATAAAATTCAAACACCAAAATAATGGGAGATAACTTTCATCCAAAACCTTAACATACGTGGAGGAAAGATCCAATGTTAAAGTCGTAAACCGCAGTTACTTATCTAAGTCCCCAAACAACAACAAAATATGCATATCGCAAAACCCGAGATAACGTTGGACAACAATATGAATAAAGAAAATCTTTGTCGGTCCACAATACTATCAAGTTCTTACAAAAACAACAACAATAACAAGATTACCAACCTGTTTGATTAATAACAAACGATTACAAGGTTTGGTGTTCGGTTTTAGCTCTTGATGTTTTTCTCTGTTTTTTTCACCTTTTGTGTGTGTGTGTATATTTTGTGATGATGATTTCTTCATGTTCTTACCTAACACACAAAACAACTAATATCTAGATATTTAAACTAAGTTAAAGTTAATGCTAAATTACAATAAACAATAATTTACTTCGACATTTATTACAAAGTAACATTAGACTTAATATCGAGAGTCGACTTTCCGACATTAGCTTCAGATTGGATCTTCAGATTGGATGATCTTGAATCCAATGAGATTGTGCTCTAACAATCTCCCCCTTTGGATCAAGATTATTACTAAAAAGATTTTTAGCAATTCAGTCTTCTTTTTCAGCTCAGAAGATGCAATCTCTTTCTTTAGCTCAGAATACTTTAGCAAAGTATCTTCAAAGAAAATTTATCTGAAATTAGCATGTCTTCAGAATACTTTGATCTCGCATTTCTTGGTTAGCTTTTATCTTCTTTAATGTCTTGTAATGTAATGGACATTTCTTCAAGCTTTAGATTGTCCCCCTTTTTGATGAAAAGTGCAACGACTTCTTCAAAACTTTGAGAAAGAAATGTAAATCATTTGGAGCCTCTGATCCGTCAATTCAAAAGATAGTCATCTAGATCTTTTCAAATCTAGAAAAAATAGTCGTGTAACACCTGAATCAACTAATGAATCAGTTAACATGCCTGTCAGAAACACTAAGTCACTGTGTGTAACGAATACACATTGGAAAGGAGCTGTTTGATGTTGACTCCTCCAGGGCTTCCATTCAATAATCGAAACACCACAAAGGTAATTTCTATAAACGTTATGACAAAGAAACAAATCCATTGTGTGTGTTGTGCTTGTGATAGAAAGAATTAAGCACTTGATGATCGCTTATAGGCTCAAAATTTATGTAAACCACTGAGACAACAGTAAGTTAAACACAGACTCAATGTGCATGAGTGAAGTGCGAAGGTGGGGCAAACTTCCTTCTTTTCAATATCCAGATTTTCCAAATGAAAATCAGATAGCAAATGTGCTGCTTCCCCTTAGAAAATGTGAAACACTTTCTATTTGAGTAGAAAATGAGTAGTTGGTGAGGTTTGATCAAGAGTTGGCATGGCCTAGTTGCATGTTTCAATAATGATCACCAAAGAGTTGTGAAACATTAGAAATGTGGCTGCCCGGATCAGAAAAAGTTGGTGCAGAGTTGTGATATTCTTTTAACTCTGTTCTCACACGCTCTTTCTTTTAAACATTTAGCTCACTCTAACCAAACTTTCTTTCTTTGTTTAACACACTCATTTCTTTTGACTTTTCTCACTCACTCACTATGGATTAATTTCGTGGGTAGAAATCACTGGTTAAGGTGATTCCATAGAAGTTGTGTTAATTCCTAGCACAAAGAAATCATGTTTTCCTATGATGCATATGATGCTCAGATTGGTTTAACTATTTCAGTTAAAGAACAATGTTGATCTTGAAAACATTTAAAGTCACACTTTCAATTCATGAAATTGGTTTAAGACTCGGGAAGTGGTTTGAACATTTAAGAACAATGTTTTGAAATGATTGAAAGTTATCCTTCTTTCAACCATTTATGAGATTAAGATAAAGGATTGTACCTTTACGTGCGATCTTACTTCTCATGAAGCTAAGCTTAAAGTCATAAACATATGATCTTGTAAGCATCTCTCAAAAATTCTGCAAAAGTCTTATGTTAAGTCAAAGAAAATTTATTCACTTAAATTGAAAAGACAAAAAAACAGTAAAACTATGAAAGTACGAGTTCTGATCAGAAATAATCAGAAGTCATATCCGTACTCCTTGAACTTTAAGAGCTCCCCCTAAAATCATGCATTACAAAAAAAATTGACATAAAAGGTAAATGCAGAAATCTTATGAGCTTCCCCTCAAAATAAGATTGACCAACTGTCAATTTCTTCACATACTCCCCCTTGGATCATGAATAAATTGTTAATGTACAGATATCAATCAGAAATAAGATTGAGCTAATGAGGAAAAAGTATACAATTTAGAAAACTTTGATTGGTAACTAATGATTATACCTTAAGATTTAGCATACCAAGCTTAGAGACAAGAAAGGTAAACCTCTTTTCATCTAAAGGTTTGGTAAACAAATCAGCAAGCTGATAATCCGTTTTTACAAAGAAAATTTCAATTGTTCCTTTCTCAACATTATCTTTGATAAAATGATACTTGACATCTATGTGTTTGGTCTTTGTGTGCTGAACAGGATTCGCTGTTATTGCGATGACGCTCTTGGAGTCGCAGTAGATCGGGATTTTGTTGAAGTGGAAACCGTAGTCGCGCAATTGTGTTCTCATCCATAAGACCTGAGAACAGCAGCTAGCAGCAGCTACATATTCTGCTTCGGCTGTTGAAGTTGAAACACAAAGTTGCTTCTTCGATGCCCAACTTACGAGTTTATCACCGAGGAACTGTACATGTCCTGACGTGCTCTTCCTGTCTAACATACAACCAGCATGATCTGCATCTGTATATGTTGTTAGTTCAAAGCTAGTATCTTTAGGATACCACAGACCAAGATCTGCAGTCCCCTTCAGATACCTAAATATGCGCTTAACTGTAGACATATGGATTTCTTTTGGATTAGCCTGATATCTTACACATAAGCATGTTGAAAACATTATATCTGGCCTACTAGAAGTAAGATACATTAAAGAACCTATCATCCCTCTGTAAGTCCTAACATCAATAGCCTTTCCCGAAGGATCGTTGCCAATCTTAGTACCTGGTGCCATTGGGGTACCAATCGTTTTTGAATTTTCCATTTTGAACTTCCGAAGAATATCAAAAATGTATTTTGATTGATTGATAAAAATACCCGATGAAAATTGTTTGACTTGTAATCCGAGAAAGAAATTCATCTCTCCCATCATATTCATCTGAAATCTTGACACCATAAGGTTTGAAAAATTCTTACAGTACTTAGGATTTGTAGAGCCAAGAATAATATCATCTACATAGATTTGAATTAGAATGATATCGGCTTTTTCCTTTTTGATAAACAAAGTGGTATCTACCGTACCTTTTGAAAAACCAGACTTGACTAGAAATTGTGAAAGGACATCATACCAGGCGCGAGGAGCTTGTTTCAGACCGTAGAGTGCTTTGTCGAGAATGTAGACGTGATTCGGTTTCTCTTGATTGACAAAACCTTTTGGCTGAGAGACGTAGACTTCCTCCTTTAGAATGCCATTTAGAAAGGCAGTCTTCACGTCCATTTGAAAGACCGTGAAGTTCTTGTGGGCTGCGTAGGCTAGAAATATTCGTATTGCCTCTAAACGCGCCACGGGAGCATAAGTATCGTCGTAGTCTATTCCTTCCTCTTGTCTGTATCCTTTGGCTACAAGTCTTGCCTTGTTTCTGATAACGTTACCATCTTTGTCTTTCTTGATCTTGAAAACCCATTTCGTACCTATAATAGTTTTACCTTGAGGTTTTGGTACGAGTCTCCAGACTTGAAGTGCGTCGAACTGATTCAACTCTTCCTGCATTGAAGTCACCCATTCTGGATCAGCAAGTGCCTCTGATACGCGAGTTGGCTCGAACTTGCTCAGAAAGGAGTCATGCATGCACATATTCATTGACGCTGACCTAGTTTGCACCGGTTTTGTTGGATCGCCAATGATCTGTCTTATCAGATGCTCTTTGGTCCATTTGTGTTCATGAGGTAGTGGATTATATGAATGTATATCAATATTATCATCTATAAATCCACTTGTACCTTATTCAGTTTGTTCAGGAGGAATGATGATTGCAGTTGAAGTAATAGGTGCAGAAGGCTCAGCAGGTACAACTTGGTCCGACTGTAGATTAGTTTGTACAGAACATCCTACTGTTTCAGCTACTTCTGTCTCTTCATCATTTGTCACAGCTTCAACTGTGGGAGTCGGAATTTGAACTGGAATTTCAATAGGGATATCTGACATGGTTGGATGAGTAGTCGTTGAGTCATCATTCTTGTCAACCACAACAGATTTCTTAACATTAGATCCAAGAAATTCATCATAAAACAGTTCAAATAATAAATCTAAATAAGATAAATTATTAGTAGACGTTGATGCTTTATCTAATTTGTTCTTTTGAGACGTAGGTTCTGGACTGATTTGCCCAGAAGCTAGTACTCCGGTTATCACGGGTTCTAAACTGTGTTGTTCGAAAGCCATCTCTTCATCAAACATAACGTTGATGCTTTCAATAACCGTCTTTGACTTCTTCAGATAAACACGGTATGCAGTTGATGTTGAGGAATAACAATGAAGATGCCTTCGTCCGCCTTGGCACTGAACTTGTTCAGACTCTCTCTATCGTTTAGCACGAAACACTTACACCCAAATATATGAAAATATTTGATTGTCGGTGTTCGGTTGTTGATTAACGCATAAGGAGTTTTCTTGAATCTGCGGTGTATCATGGATCGATTCTGAGTGTAGCACGCAGTCGATACAGCTTCAGCCCACAAAAATAGAGGTAAGTCAGATTGACTTAGCATAGTACGAGCAGCCTCGACTAGCGTACGATTTCTTCTTTCGACTACTCCATTTTGTTGAGGCGTACGAGCAGCAGAGTATTGATGTGATATCCCGACAGATTCGAGATATTCTTCAACCTTCTTATTCTTGAACTCTATGCCGTTGTCAGTTCGTAGAAGCTTGACCGGTTTCTGCAGATTCACTTGGGTCATCTTTAGGAATGTAATGAGAACATCTGGTGTCTCATATTTTGAACGTAGAAACTTGACCCAAGTGTATCGCGAGTAATCGTCCACGATAACTAGTATGTACTTCTTTCCGCCTAGACTTTGTGTTCGCATCGGACCGCACAAGTCCATATGCAACAGCTCTAACGGAGCGCTTGTACTCGGTTCAGGCTTTGGTTTATGTGGATCCCTCTTCATCTTTCCCTTTTCACATGCTGCACATAAGTGTTCCTTTTCATACTTGAGTTCTGGAAGTCCTTTGACTAGTTTTCCACTGACCAACTTGTTTATGTACCTGAAGTTGAGGTGAGAGAGCCGTCGATGCCATAACCAACTTTGTTGCATCGAGTAGACAAACCTGCTTGTCAGTCTGGACGTTTGACACATTAATTGTGTAGAGGTATGACTTTCTTGTACCGACAAAGAGTTCTTCGCCTTCTTCAGTGCGAACTGAACATGTCTTGGATTTGAAATTGACCTCTAAGCCTTTGTCACAGAACTGGCCGATACTGAACAGGTTGTGCCTTAAGCCTTCAACATAGCTCACCTTCTTTATCGTGACTTGGTCATGTTGTACATCACCATATCCCATTATTGGTGAAAACTGGTCGTTGCCGAATCTAACTGTTCCGCAATACTTCTCTGTAATGTTGGTTAGAATTCCTTTTTGTCCAGTCATATGCTTGGAACATCCGCTATCCAAGTACCATAAATGACGGATCTGCACAAGAGAAATTACGAAGCAAGATATTTAGATATTCACTTGACAACATTTGGAGTTAAGACTTTGAGCATTGAAGTGCGGGTCTTGAACTGATTTGTTCAAAAGCCTAATTGACATTGATGTCCGGGTCTTGAGCTGATTTACTCAAGAACCAATTGTCTTAGAAGTTAGGGTTTTGAACTGCATTATCCAAAAACCTATGTTTTATGAGGTATGAGTCCTAGACTGTTTTGTCTAGAAGTCATATCCAAAGCTCCTCTTTAAACATTGGGTTCCTGCAACACAGATTTAGCTTTTGGTACCCATTGAAATTTGGGTCCTGCTGTGTTAGCACTTGATTGTGGTACCCATTTGAAACTGGGTCCTCTTTTCATTTGAAATTCATTTGAAGCATTAGAATGATATGAGTGCACTTGATAATTGCCATACCAAATCTCAGAATCTTGACAAGAATTAGAAACATGTTTATCATAAAAGGAAGACTTTCTAGCAGATTTAGATAACTGGAATAGCTTACGAGAAACAACAAGTTTTGGTTTCAAAATAGTAGCAACATTCGCTTTCAAAACATCTTTACTAGGTAAAGTCTTATTACAATAAACACTACAAAACGATTTATCACCCTTGTCAAGCTTCTGTTTCGGTTTCCATTGAGATTTAACTTCTGGATTTCGCTTGCTCAGATCTGAAACATTTGAAACTCGTGAGTTAGACTTCTGAGCAACAAACGAATGCTTCTTCTTAGAATTACCAGTAGTGGTCGGTTTCTGTGAATGCTGAGATATAATCTTACCTTTAGCAATTTTAACTTTCACAGAGACTGATTTATCAACTTTCGTTGATTTTGCACTGTTAACAGGCATACTGTTTTTTCCCAAAGATTTCACAATAAAAGATGAATGGTTAGGAAGTTTCGCATTAAAATCAAATTGTTCAAAACACTCATATAAACCACCGTCAGAGTTAAGAAAATCAAACCCACTGTTTGTTAAACCAAACATGTCATCAGATTTAGAAGCCTTTGAAATAACAACATTTTTCAACACAGTTGAAAAAACTTTTTGTTCAATCTCAATCAAAAGTCTTTCATCTGTTAAAGAGTTCTTGAGTTCAGAAATTTTACTTTCCAAAACGAGAGGAGAGACGTAAATTTTACCTTTAACAGGCTTCACCTCCATCTCTTTTACAGAATAACTTCGAAAGAAGTCATTTGAAATTTTGGATCATCATTATAACTATTATTCAGCTTCGCATAATAAAATGGAAGGTGGACTTTAGATGATTTCAATCGTTTTTCAGTTTCCTTGGCTTCATCCTCTTTAGATAGTCCAGTCTAGAAAACTTTAAGCTCAGGGACTCTTCGAGCTATTTTCAAAGAAGTAAGATCATAAAGTGCAGGCACTTCAGATATACCTTTTTGAAGGCAGTGAGAATTCTCATAACCGATTCCCCAATTTTCTTTATTCTCTTTTGGTTTATTTAGATGAATGGTTTGCTCAGTTTGACCTAGTGAGTATAACTTCTTTTCCAAAGCATCTAATTTTTCAATTAAAGTTTTGTTTTCTTCGGTACACGAAGAATGCATTTTCGTAAGCTCTTTTAAATCAAGATCACTCTTTCTCAGTTTAGACTTGACTTCAGAATTCTCTTTAAGAATTATAGTCTGTTCTTTCGCGCTGGTGTCATTGTTTTTATGTAAAACCTCAACCAATACTTTCTTCTCAGCAATTTCATCGCTAAGTTTCTGTATTGATTGGTTTTTGTCTTTAATGACACCCTTTTCCCGCATAAGATTCAACTCTAACTCTTGGAGTTTTAACTTCATTATATTCATTTGAGATAAGAAATCTGAATAAGATAAAGCACATACCTCATCTTTCTCATCCTCATCTGAATCTGTTTCAGCTTCTGATTCCTGCTTTCCCATCAAGCACATGTTTGGTTTCTCATTCTTCTCTTCATCTTCATCTTCCTGGCTTGAATGATCTAGCCAATACTCATTTTCAGCCATCAATGCCTTACCCGCCTCCTGTTGCTTTGCAAGAAGCATTTTGTTCTTGTAGTAGTCGGAGTTTCTGACTTTGGGTCTTCGGCAGTCTTTGGCAAAGTGACCTGTTTTGCCACAGTTGTAGCACGTTGGAGGTTCTGACTGACTGGATCCTTCAGTTTTAAACCTTCTTTCTTCAGGCTACCTCTCCTCTAATCTCTTTCCTTCAAACCTTTTTCCTTTAAATCTATTTCCTTCAACCCTCTCCTTATGAACATAGTTGTTTGTACCAGAAGAATACCTCTGACTGTTTGAACTTGGATTCTTGTAGAACTTTTTCTGAAAAGCTTTAGTCAGCATAAGCATTGCTTGCTTCAGTTGTTCACAGTCATCCGAGTCAGAGTTTGCATCATCTTCAATTTCTTCTGATTCATACACAATCATCTTTTTCTTCTTCTTCTTGACAACAAGAGCAACTGTGTCATCAACTGTCTTCACTGTCTGCCTCTTCTCATCTAGAATTTCATGCACCTCTTCTTCATTTTGTTTGAGGGTTTCATACACCTCATGAAGTGGAATCTCATTTAGATCCTTGATCTGCTTCATTTGCCTGGCAAATCTCTTCCATTCAGACTGGAGAATGCTGAGGAATTTGACGTTGTTGGGAACTGAAGAAAAGCTCAAGTATGGTTAATGCTGCTAGTTCAGATTTACTACTGCTAGAAGACTTCAAAGTTAATACTGCTGAGTATTACTACTGCTAGTAGAATTAATACTGCTAGTCAAAGTTAGTGCTGCTTGAACAAAGTTAGTACTGCTTAGCTAGTTAGTACTGCTAGTGGTTAGTGCTGCTTAGTTGTTTATACTGCTTATGAATTGAAGATCCGGATGGAAAGGATGACAGCTGTAAAGAATCAAGATATTCATGGAAGGATTGAAGATAATGATGGAAGATATACTGAAGATTTTTTTTTATCTTTTGTTCAGTATATGTATAGAATGTATAGGACAGATTTAATTCTAAGTTTTTGTTTTTAGAGAGAATCAACCTCAAGGTATAGATCCTAATTCTAGAGAAGTAGAATTCGTATTGGTGAGCCTGTTCATCAATATTGAGGTTGAGTGTGTAATCTTGTAATTCTAATCATTCAATACAAGTTTACAAGTTGTTGATTATATACTGTTTTGATTACTGTTACATTGAATATCAAAGTGTTATTCCGCAAACTTCTTTGATATTGTTTCTGAGATTTTATTCTTGTTAAGAATTAAATCCTGACAAGTGGTATCAGAGCCTGTTCTCTCAGAAACATCTATTCATTCATCATGGAAAGTTTTGCAAAATCAAACAGCACTCTGGTCTCTAAGGTTCCAATGCTCAAACCCAGTGAGTTTGACATGTGGAAGATCAGAATTAGGCAATACATTCTTCTCACCGACTACTCAATGTGGGATATCATAGAGAATGGTCCTTCTGAAGCAGGAAAGATTGGACCAGATGGGAAAAGACCTCCACCAAAGACAGATGGTGATAGGAAGATCAGACAGACAGAGATGAAAGCCTTGAGCACTCTGCTCTTGGCCATCCCCAATGAATATCAGCATCAATTTTGCAACTGCACTGATGCTCAGATTCTCGGGAATGCTCTAGAGAAAAGATTTGCTGGAACTAAAATCATCAAAAGAAATCAAAGAGATGTTCTAAAGCAGCAGTATGAGAACTTCACTTCTTCAAAGAATGAGTCTATGACTCAAACTTTTGATAGGTTCAACAAGCTAATTGGTGAACTGGCTACTGTAGGAGTGAAGATGGAGCAAGATGATATCAACAGAAAGTTTCTCAGATCTCTTGGGGATGAATGGACTATGTACACTGTCTCATATAGGCAGAGTGACAATCTGGAAGAGAAGGAACTTGATGATCTATATAATGATCTAAGAGTTTTTGAAACTGAGGTAGAAACCAAGAAGAAGCCCACTGGTTATATCTACAATGCTGCACTTCTATCAGCATCTACTAATACTACTGCCAACCCTGAAGCAGTTAGTACTGCCAGTGGAGTGAATTCAGAAAAAGGCACTGAAACTATCTTTGAAGCCTTTTTGTCCAGTCACAGCAACAATTCATTGATTAATGATGATCTGGATCAACTTCACCCTGATGACCTGGAGGAGATGGACATTAAATGGCAGATGACCATGTTATCTATGAGGGTGAAGAAGTTTATCAAAAGAACAGGAAGGAACAACTTCTCTCAAAGAAGAGAAGATGAAGCTGGTTTTGACAAGACAAAGGTGGAATGCTATAAGTGCCACATGAAAGGACACTTTGCTAGAGAATGCAAAAGTGGTGTTCCAAACCACAACCATCAACAAGCTCAGAATGGAGGCTACAATCAAAACAAGAATCCTGCTCAAGCCCTTGTTTCTCAACAAGGAATGGGGTTTGACTGGAGTGATCAAGCCGAGGAAGCCATTCAGAATCAAGCTCTTATGGCAGAAGTGTCTGATCTCCTTTCTGAGGTAATTTCTAATCTTTGCACTCAATCTTGCACAGGCACTGTCAAAAGGTACAGGGATCACAACCAAAGCATGTGTGATGACCTCAAAAGATTAGAAAAGGACAGAAGAGACTATGTGTTGATAGTAGAGAGATTTGAAGAGCAAATCAAAAGCTTTCAAGATAATGAACTTCAACACTCTTATGACACAAACTATTGGAAGTGGGAAAAGAATGAATTAGAGACCAAACTGTCTAAGTCCTTAGAAGAGAATGATAGGTTGAAAGAGGAAATATCTAAAGTTAAGCTTGACATAGAAAAGTTTTCATATGCTTCAAAAGCAATGGATTCTCTTCTAAAGGCTCAGATTCATGATAAGATGAAGCCTGGTATTGGATACAACAATACACCCCCTCCTTACAACAACAACTATATCTCTCCTACTTCAGACTTGTTAGAGACCAAGGAGAAAAAGGACTTGTCTGAGGAAGCTTTTAAGATAGATCCTTTGGATGAGGTAGTAGTTAAGGATTTGACTGAGAAAGAAGCCAGTGAGAATAGGGATAATGCTGTGAGTAAAGAGATACCATTAGAAAACAACATTATCACCAATGAGGGATGTGGGAAAATCTGGGTCAAGTCTAAGGAGATAGAGAAGACCAAAGGAAAGGATAACAAGGTTCATTACAAACAAACCACGGTTGTGAATCCTGGACCCTGTAAACAGTGTGCTTGCAATAAAGCTAAGAGCCTAAATTCTGGTATAAAAAGAGGTAACCAAAGAAACTGGAATAATCAATGGGCTCAGAAACAAGGAGTTGATCTGAATAAAATCAATAGACCAAAACCTTGTTTCATATGTGGCAAGCTGAATCATTTGGCTAAGTATTGTTTCTTCAACCCTATTAACCAACAGATGAACTTTCAAAGATCTGTGCAAAAACCTGTTGGTTATAGGAAACCAAAGAAATCTGTTGAAACCAAAGGCCCTATGAAAAATAAGGTTTTAAAAGAAAGTGTTTTAATATGGGTGCCTAGAAGCACTAACAGTGTTAGTACTGCTGAAAATATTAATGCTGCTAACACAGTTACTACTGCTAAAACCAGTACTGCTAAGCATGCAAGTACTGCTCATGCTGTTAGTACTTCTAAAACCAGTACTGCTTCTGACAAATGTGTTTCCAAGCCTATCATTGTGACAAAGTACTCCAAAAATGAGGAGTCAAAGTTTAAAAATCTTGTCAAGAAAGAATGCAAGTATTTTGATGAGAAAGGGGTACCCAAGACCACTTTGGCTTGGGTTCCTAATTCATACTAACTGATTTATATTATGTGCAGGGCAACCAATAGCTCAAAGGAAAGAGCATATGGCATGTTGATAGTGGTTGCTCTAGGCACATGACAGGTAACATGTCATGCCTTCAGGATTTCAAGCATATCAATGGAGGGCATGTTGCATTTGGAGATAATCTTACTGGTGGTAAAATAAGTGGAAAAGGTAATGTTACCAAAGGTAAAATGACATTTGAGGATGTCTACTATGTTGATCAATTGAAATACAACCTGTTAAGTGTATCACAGGTTTGTGACAAACAACATAGCATATTATTTACAAATACTGAGTGTATGATCCTTGCTCCAGGGTTCAAGGTAGTTGATGAAAGCATGATACTACTTAGAACTCCAAGAAAGGACAATGTTTATTGTCTTGATATGGACAATGTTGATAGTGATTCATCCCTGAATTGTCTTGTTTCAAAAGCTTCTGTGGATGAATCCTCTCTTTGGCACAGAAGGATTTGTCACATGAACTTCAAGACTATGAACAAACTTGTTAAAAACAACCTTGTAAGAGGTTTACCTTCAAAAGTCTTTTCATGTGATGATCATTGTGTTGCATGTCTTAAAGGCAAACAACACAAAACTCCTTATAAGACCAAAGAGTTAAATACAATTTCTTCTTGTCTCCAGTTATTGCATATGGATCTGTTTGGTCCTACAAATGTTATGAGTATAGGCAAGAAATCTTATTGCTTGGTTATTGTTGATGATTACTCTAGATTTACCTGGGTATATTTTCTAAGGACTAAGGATGAGACAAGTGGACTGATCAAATCCTTTATCCTAAGAATTGAAAACCAAACTAATCAAAAAGTAAAAGTCATTAGATCAGATAATGGGACTGAGTTTAAAAATTTTGATCTAAACACCTTCTGTGAAGAGAAAGGCATTGAGAGACAATATAGTGCCCCTAGGACTCCTCAACAAAATGGAGTTGCTGAGAGGAGAAATAGGACACTAATAGAGGCTGCTAGATCTCTGTTGGCTGATTCAAAACTGCCAATTACCTTCTGGGCTGAAGCAGTTAATACTGCTTGTTATGTCCAAAACAGAGTTCTAGTGGTCAAGCCAAAGAACAAGACTCCTTATGAGCTTTTAAATAAAAGAAAACCTTTCATTGGATTTTTCAAACCTTTTGGGTGTCCTTGTACAATTCTCAATACCAAATCTCACTTAGGTAAGTTTGATAGCAAAGCAGATGATGGATTTCTTGTTGGTTACTAATCTCAGAGTAAGGCTTACAGAGTCTTTAACTCTTCTTCTAGAATAATTGAAGAAAGTGACAATGTCAAATGCAATGAGAACACACCAAATCCCATTGGGTCTGGTCCTCAGTGGCTATTTGACATTGACTCACTAACTAACTCTTTTGGTTTCAGTAGTGATGATTATGCAGGTTCAGGGAGTGGAGGATCAGGGACTACACAAGTTCAAGAAAGTATATCTCAATCTGTGATCTTTCCCATACCCACAGTGGATCCTGTTGAAGACTGTGAAAAGGAACCATCTACTGGACCAAGTCAGAGTGAAGAAGAAAGTAGAGATAAGGAGACTCAAGAAAATAAAAAACCAGAAGTAGCTGCTGAAAACACTTCAGTTGAGTTGAATGACTCTAATCTAGAGGTGGAACTTAATGAAGAACCTAGTCATCACAGCAGAATTCAAAAGAATCATCCTCCACAGTTGGTAATAGGGGATATATCTTCTCCTATGATGACTAGAAATCAAAGTAGGCTTCAAGAAATGCAAGATCAACAACATACAGTGCTTTCTTGCTTTTTATCCCAGCTTGAGCCTAAAAAGGCACATGATGCTATGAAAGAATCCAGTTGGATAGAAGCCATGCAAAAAGAGCTATTGCAGTTCAAGCTACAAGATGTTTGGGATCTGGTAGACCTTCCTAAAGGCCAAAGAGCAATAGGAACAAAATGGGTCTTCAGGAATAAGAGAGATGAAAGAGGCAAAGTGATAAGGAATAAAGCAAGGTTGGTGGCTCAAGGATATACACAAGAAGAAGGAATAGACTATGAAGAAGTATTTGCGCCTGTGGCTAGGATAGAAGCAATTAGATTATTCCTAGCTTATGCTTCTTATATGAAATTCAAAGTCTATCAAATGGATGTCAAAAGTGCATTTCTTTATGGCTCAATTGAAGAAGAAGTATATATCTGTCAACCACCAGGGTTTGAAAACCCAAGCTATCCAGACAGGGTATACAAATTGATGAAAGCACTTTATGGACTACATCAAGCTCCAAGCGCATGGTATGACACTCTGTCATCCTATCTTTTGGAAAATGGCTTTAAAAGAGGAGTCATTGATAAGACTCTATTCATCAAGAGAAAGAAGAAGGATATCTTGCTGGTCCAAATCTATGTTGATGATATTATCTTTGGATCAACAAGAGACAACATGTGCAAGGAGTTTGAGGAACTAATGCATCAAAGGTTCAAGATGAGTTCCATGGGGGAACTTACTTTCTTCCTTGGACTCCAAGTTCAACAGAAGTCAGATGGAATCTTCATCTGTCAGTCCAAGTATGTGCAGGACATTCTAACCAAGTTTGGTTTCTCAGATTCAAAACCTGCCAGCACACCTATGGAGACACACAAGCAGATAACAGCAGATCTTGAGGGGGAGGATATGGATGTTCATCATTATAGATCCATGATTGGCTCTCTCATGTATCTTACAGCCTCTAGGCCAGATATAATGTTTCCAGTCTGTGTATGTGCAAGATTCCAAGTTAGGCCAAAGCAATCTCACTATCAAGCTGTTAAAAGGATATTCAGATATCTCAAAGGGCAATCCAGATTGGGACTTTGGTATCCTCATGACTCATCCTTTGACCTGCTTGCATACTCAGATAGTGATCTAGGTGGAGCAAACTTGGACAAAAAATCTACTTCTGGAGGATGTCAGTTTTTGGGTGCAAGACTAGTTTCATGGCAGTGCAAGAAACAAACCACATTATCCACATCAACAATAGAGGCAGAGTACATAGCAGTTGCAAGTTGTTGTTCTCAAGTCTTATGGATTCAGAATCAAATGCTGGATTATGGGGTAACCTTTCTATACACTCCAATTTTTATTGATAATAGCAGTGCTATTAGCATTGTGAATAATCCTGTCAAGCACTCAAAGACAAAGCACATTGAGATCAGGTATCACTTCATAAGAGACTGTAATGAAAAGAAACTTATTCAAGTTATAAAAGTTCACACTGATAACTAGTTTGCTGATCTATTCACTAAAGCTTTTGATGTGGGTAGATTCACTTTCTTGGTAACAAGTGTGGGAATGATCAACTCTGAGTAAGCCCCTTCTCAAAAAGTGGTTACATACCTGTATATTGTTTATTCTTTGTGTTACTAATCTTATTTTGCAGGATATGTATAGCAGTACTCAGTGTATCACAAGCTTAAAAGAGTAAGTATGGTTAATACTGCCAGTACAGTTTTAATACTGCCAGTGCACAGTTAATACTGCTAGTGGTTAATACTGCTGTCAGTTAATACTGCTAGTTAGTTAATACTGCTAGTGGTTAATACTGCTTTCAGTTAATACTGCTTACAGTTAATACTGCTTTCAGTTAATACTGCTAGTTAGTTAATACTGCTAGTAATTAATACTGCTAGTTAGTTAATACTGCTATTAATACTGCTTTCAGTTAATACTGCTTTCAGTTAATACTGCTTTCAGTTAATACTGCTTTCAGTTAATACTGCTCTAGGTTAATACTGCTTATGTCCCGAATACTATAAATACTCTTTGCCCGCCTAAAAGTTCATAACGACTCTTTGCATACTGTTCTCTTGCGCTCTAAACCCTCTCTCTCTCTCGAGTTTTCAAGAAAGAAACTTCAAGGTCAATGGCATCCATGGCGTTCATTGACGAGCACAATGAAATCGTGATGCTCCAAAAGCCAAAACAAGCTGCAGGTTTTCATCAGATAGTCGACTTTCTGAAGTCCAGCCACATTGCCCATGCTCTCACTATATCTCCTACTATCTTCATAGAGCATCAGAGGCAATTCTAGGCACATGCCACCATTGTTACTGAGAATGTTGTGCAAATGATCAAGATGAAGGTGTGTGGCAAGCCATTAACAGTTACTGAAGAGGTAATTCGCATCAGTCTACGTCTAGATGATGCCTCTGGTATAACTTCTATCTCTAATGATGAACTTTTTCTACTCTTTCAAGAATGGGGTATGGAGGCCCATTGGGTGTGTTCAAGTTCTTAAAAGCAAAATTTTCACCTCAATGGCGTTTCTTTGTCCATATCCTTATGCATTGTATCTCTAAAAAGACTACTGGATGGAGTGAGTTCAGTAGCACCATTGCTTATGCTCTGGTATGCTTAGCCACTGCCAGAAAGTATAATTTTTCCCAAATGATTTTCAATGATCTTGTCTCAAACTTGGGAAACAAAAAGAGCTTTTATATGTACCCCATGTTTGTTCAAGCAGTTATTACCCATGAATTGACGGATATATCTCATTTTGATGGGATATATGTACCAAAACCCCCTAAAGGCAAGGTTTTCTCAAATATGAGAAGATCTGCTGGGGACTCGGAAGGAGTTGACACCCCATTGTTCTCTACAATGATGGTGGTGTCCCAAACTGATGAAGGTATGGTAGCAGGGTCAAGGCCCCCATTAGACCAACCCATTGCTAGCCAATCCCAACCTTCCCACTCTAAATCAATTCCCCAGTCTCTTCTTGATAAACCATATTCACCAATCACCCAAACATATAAAAGGAAACAGGTAAAGAAGGCTCCTTCCCTTCTTGTACCAACAACCCCTAAGCCTTTAAGCCCTCTAAGGGAGGATTCTCCCTTAGAGAATATCTACAGGGAAACCACAAGGGTGTCTCCCAACCCAAAGGAGGTGCTCTCTGAGGAGGAGGTTGAGCATATGGGTCCTGAGGCTGCCACTACTCCTGCTAGCACAGAGGAGGACAGTGGTAACATACATAAGACCTCTCCCATGGCAACTTTGAATGAGCAATCATTCAAAGGTCCCTGGTGCCAAGAAACCAAGGGAGTGGATAGTGCTTCTGCTAGGCAGAAGGCTTCCACTACAAAAAGATCCCATGATCCTTCAATAGAGGGTAACACTTCTGGAGAAGGTGAGGACAAATATAACTATCAAGAATTGATGGATGCTATGGGTAACATAAACATGGATGTCATCAAGCAGGGGAAAGACATTGAAGAAATGAAAATGGTGATCCTGTCTCAACAAGTACAGATTACCAAATTGAAGAAAATGGTAACAAGATTGGTGCAAAAGAAGAGGAGAAGGCAATTTGTTTTGAAGAAGAGGAAAAATGCTAATGATGCTTTCAACAAGGGGGAGAATTCAGAGGCTGAAGCAGAAAAGGAAAGTACTTCTAAGATGGGATTTGATGTTAAGGGGGAGAAAGCTGCAGAAACAGAAGCACAAGCAGTAGAAACAGATAAGGTTCAAGCAGCAGCAGTAACAGAACAGGTAGTAGCAGTAACAGGGCTATCTGTTGAAGAATTGGAAATAGCAGAAACTTTGGTAAAAGCAAAGAATGACACTCCTAAGGCTACTCAAAAGGCCAAGGGAGTGGTCATCAATGAAGGAGGCCTTGAAAAGAAGACAAAAGAAAGAAGTGAGGCAGGTTTGAAGGATGCAAAGGGTAAAGCTAAGATGGTTGAATCTGAACAACCCTCAAAGAAGAACCAGGTGGAGTTAGATGAAGAAGTAGCAAAACAACTTCAAGCTGAGATGGAAAAAGAGGAACTGCTACAATCTGAGAAGGATAGAGAGCTTGCACTGAATATGGCCAGAAAACTAAATGAAGAGTATCAGAAGAGCATAAAAACAGCAGATCAGGCCAAGAAAGTACAAGTCAAAAGACTGCCACTCAAAAAGCAGAAGAGACAACCCTCCAAGACCTTTTTGGCCAATCAGGAAAGAAGAAAAATGATAAATTTCCTGAAAGGTGCAATTGGAGTCAAGGGGGAGATGTTCACAAACATGGCATACAATCAGGTTGAAGAGTTGTACAAGAAATAGATGGATAAACTTCAAGGGGATTCATCTAAAAGGGAAGAGGCTGAGAGAAGAATGAAGGAGAGGTATGATCTTAATATTCAAAAACCATTCCCTGAGGAGACCACACCCTCAAAAGACAAAGCTGAAGAGAAGAAGGAAGAACATGAGGGTGTTGGTGTAGAAGCCAAGTCTGGAAAGAGAGTGAAGTCAATTGCTTCAAAAAGGTAGTTGAAAAGGCCAAGGGTGGAAGAAACTGAAAAGGAAGCAGAACCTTCAGTCACACCTCCAATAGAACCTGTGCAAAGTCCAGAGCAGTCCAATAAGCAAACTGTTGAGACTATGGATTTGTATATGACCATAGTAGAACCTATGAAGGCTGTTCCAATCTCCATGAAAGCTCCTGAGATTACCTTCTGGGACATTCTAAGAGATAATGGAAAGGATTTCTTCAGAACCAAAAGAGCTGATGGTTCATTTGAAGCATATTCAACATGGGGGAGAGTTATCAGAAGTTGTTTAAGAGCTGATATAGAAGAATTATACAAAGTGGGGATAAAACTCTATGAGCCTGTATTGAAAGGTACTGAAGAGAATCTTTTCAAGATAGCAATGGAATACTTGTGCATGATGTTTGATCCAGAAAGAGTGGCTTATAGGATTAAAGATCATCGTCATGAGTTTATATTCAAGAAGATTGATAAATGGATACTCTTTGAAAACTGTGGAGTATACATGATTACCATAGACAACTGTTATCATGAATACTATCTAGTGGACAAAATTTATAAGCATAGCAAGGAGAAGCTAGAAGGGATGCTTAAAGCTACACTGGTATGCTCAAAGGATTCAGAGATGGCTAAACTTGTGGTGAAAAGAACTGTAAATCAAAGTCTGGGACTAAATCCAAATTTGGGAAACTGAACCTGAAGTGTTGAAAGCATCTTGAAGAAAATCTGAAGAACTTGACTTCTTTCCTTAAAAGTCAAGTTAGGGGGAGATTGTTGGGAACTGAAGAAAAGCTCATGTATGGTTAATGCTGCTAGTTCAGATTTACTACTGCTAGAAGACTTCAAAGTTAATACTGCTGAGTATTACTACTGCTAGTAGAATTAATACTGCTAGTCAAAGTTAGTGCTGCTTGAACAAAGTTAGTACTGCTTAGCTAGTTAGTACTGCTAGTGGTTAGTGCTGCTTAGTTGTTTATACTGCTTATGAATTGAAGATCCGGATGGAAAGGATGACAACTGTAAAGAATCAAGATATTCATGTTAGGATTGAAGATAATGATGGAAGATATACTGAAGATTTTTTTTATATCTTTTGTTCAGTATATGTATAGAATGTATAGGACAGATTTAATTCTAAGTTTTTGTTTTTAGAGAGAATCAACCTCAAGGTATAGATCCTAATTCTAGAGAAGTAGAATTCGTATTGGTGAGCCTGTTCATCAATATTGAGGTTGAGTGTGTAATCTTGTAATTCTAATCATTCAATACAAGTTTACAAGTTGTTGATTATATACTGTTTTGATTACTGTTACATTGAATATCAAAGTGTTATTCCGCAAACTTCTTTGATATTGTTTCTGAGACTTTATTTTTGTTAAGAATTCGATCCTGACAGACGTTCAACTCTATTTGAGATTTGTTGACCTTTTTCTTGCTTAGTTCATTTAGCAAGATCACAAACCTGTCATAAGTTCCTTCTAGAGACTCTCCACTTCTGCCTTTAAAGTCTTCATAATTGTTTAGGCAGTTGGAAATTTTGAGCTGGTTCCCAACCTTTGAACCCAACATCATCTTCTCTAGCTGATCCCACATCTCCTTGCCAGAGGCTTTATAGCTGTCTATCTTCACATAAATTTCGTTTGGAATGCCTTGAAGAATATAAGACTTGGCTAATCTGTCTCCTTTAGCTCTTTCTTTGTCTTTACCTTCGAGCTCTTCATATTTCATTTCAACTCTTTGCTCATTAGTTCCCGCTGTAGGTTCCCTATAAGTTGGTTCCATAAGTCCTTCTTCTAAGGATATCCTGATGTAATTACCCAGATCTTGTCTTTCAATAAAGTTCAGGAACCGATCTTTCCACTGTTCGTACTCTCCCCTGAAGAGTACTGGTGGTTTGGTTTCAGTTCCGATTGCTAGGGCTTCTCTGGATGTCATTTTGAATAAAAAGAAAAATAAGTCTGGTATTAGTGCAAAGAGAGGTTTGCGCGAAAGGTTGCTAGCGCGAAGTGAGGATTGCGCGAGATATACATAGCGCGAAGTAGAGCTTTGCGCTAGTAGAGGTTGGCGCGAAGTATGGTTTGCGCTTCAAGGTGTTGGCGCAAATGATGATTTATGCTTTCCGTGAAGAGTTAATCTTGCGAACTGAGGTTTGCGTGATTCGTTGGTCGCGTGAGTTGAGGTTTGCGCTACAAGTGGGTCACATGAAATGAGTTTGCGCGATTAGAGACTGGCGCACAATAGTTTTGCGCTACGTGAGGCTGGCGTGAAAGTGACTTCGAGGATCGTTTGGCGCAAGATGAGGTTTGCGTGAAGTGAGGGTCGCGTGTTTTGAACTTTGCGCGAGAAGTTGATGGGGCAAAGTGAAGATGTTCGAGGTTTTCGCCAAGTGTTGGTGACGCAAAACGAACTTTGCGTTATACGTTAGTCGCGCGAAGCAGAAGTTTGCGGGAGCTGAGTGTGGCGCAAACGAGACAATGAACTGGCGCGAGAATGAGCTTTGTGCGAGTTCGTCCTGTTCTTCGAAAAATCGACTGCTTTGCTCTATTTAACCTGTTTTTCCACGATTAGCAGTACCAAACTCTAGCAAAATGACTACAAACACTTCTAGAACAGATTGTTACCACCCGATCTCGATAAAACTCACTTTTTGAAAAACAAATCGATGGCACAGTGACTTTAAAGAGTCGACTGTTTTATCACTAAAAACACAAATTGGAACTCACTTTCAATTATATACTGAAATTAAACCACAACAACTCGATCTAGCACATATATCGATCACAACCTGATCGATTTCTAACCCAAAAACACCTTAAATCACGAAAAATGATTTTTGAAAATAAGAACACAGAGTCGAGTTTTGTAAAACTTGATTTGAATCTCTTATCAGGCTCTGATACCAATTGTCGGTCCACAATACTATCAAGTTCTTACAAAAACAACAACAATAACAAGATTACCAACCTGTTTAATTAATAACAAACGATTACAAGGTTTGGTGTTCGGTTTTAGCTCTTGATGTTTTTCTCTGTGTTTTTCACCTTTTGTGTGTGTGTGTATATTTTGTGATGATGATTTCTTCATGTTCTTACCTAACACAAAAAACAACTAATATCTAGATATTATAGTTAAACTAAGATAATATCTAACAAACTAATATCTAACTAACTTAGATATTTAAACTAAGTTAAAGTTAATGCTAAATTACAATAAACAATAATTTACTTCGACATTTATTACAAAGTAACATTAGACTTAATATCGAGAGTCGACTTTCCGGCATTAGCTTCAGATTGGATCTTCAGATTGGATGATCTTGAATCCAATGAGACTGTGCTCTAACAATCTTCAACAACGTTTTGAAACCTCATGTCATAAACAATTTTGTACATGCACGAAATCATGGTTCAAAATCCGGTGTGTGCTAAAACATTGCTTCAAGATTGTAATATAATCCACATGACGATTTAGAAACATGAGAAATAATTAATGTAATTTATTTCAGAAATACATTTCATATATGAATTTGATCGGCACTCAACACTTTGAAACCACGCTCCTCGATTTCTTAGTTACACTATCGTCATCCAGATGTTCAACATCTTAAAGCGAAGATCAGAGATTTCATAGGTTCACCTCATAATTTCTCCTAGAAATATCACTAGTTCCAAAAGTCTATGGTTCTAATCCAACCAATCAATCCAACTCGGAACTGTTCACTTAATGCAATCACCATGCTTACCATTACTCTAAGTAACGAATACTAAAATCATCCGTTCCTTCTAATGGCTACCCATATAGAAATTGCTTCACTACCCCAACGGTTATCGTACCAAGGCAGTTCAAGCATACACATGTAACTCGTAGATTCACCATAACACTGGCCAGGTGCTATTATAAACTACTGTACGTGATCATCCTTGCCATTTTTGGCGTGACTCCCGTTCCTAGTGACTCCAACCACCTCGGATCATCAAATCTTAAAGTGCCTAATTGTGCAATCACACACTCAATCACTTAAAATTACGCTAGTTTGAGTCTAGGCATCCAAAAATCAACACCTAATTCTCTCAAACTTAAGCTCTGATACCAACTTGTAACACCCTCAAATTTGGTAAGAGCAACTAATTAGAATTTCAATATTACATCAAGTAAAAAAAAAGATAAATCTTCAAAATAAGACTTTCTATTCAACCTTAAACAAATATAAACTCTAGTCTTATACCAGGACTAGACCGAAGTCGAGTGTTACTTAATCCCAACTATAAGTTGCTCTTCCCGAAACAAGTGCGGAATACTTCACTAAGATAACCACTTCTCGAGCCCACAACTAGCACTCCTCTCAGCACAGTGTTACTAAAGCTATTCCCAGCCTTGAACCTGTTGCACATGCCGACAAATAAAAAGGGTTAGGTAACGCCTAGTGAGTTCAAGAGTTTTCATCATGATTATAAAAACCATTAAACGGAAATAATGTAACTCAAATTATGATCCTTTAAAAAGAATTACTTTAAATATGCCAGTGACCCGTTTCCAATATTATGCAATTTATAAATGGACACCTCAACGCCAAACGTTATTTCATGAAGTAATGCAATCCAATACTTACTCAAAACGGGAATAGAAATCAGACTCTTCATTTATAAAAAAAAACTGCGGTTAAAACTTTATATCCCGAAACACCCAAAACACGGGTGGGGCATAATACTCAACCCATAACTCAAGAGTAAAAATCCACTTATACAAGCCGGCTCCTCTGAGCTACCACCGCAAGACACCACTGACCCTAGTGTCTACTCGAGCTCTAGTGAGTGTCACAACAAAAGCCACAAGTCCCCGTATCTGGCTCATCTGAGCTACCACCGCAAGACTTAGCTCCGTATACGGCTCTGCAGAGCACCACCGCAAGCTTCCAAAAACAAAACATGACTTGGGGACCACTCACTAGAATTCAAACACGGACACTAAATTCCACGATGAGTAACCAGACTGGATTACAAATGGGCATCGAGTTCAACCAACCCACGATATCTACCTCAAGCCCTCAATAAAGGTTACGCGGTTATCAAACCCAACCACTAGCCAAGGGGATAAGGTCCCCACTAAACAATATCCAGTCCCAACACGGGGACAAAGTCCCCACTAAATCAACTGACTGACTCATATGCCTATGGATCCAATGCATTACAGTCTAAAACCTTACATGACTCAAAAGAATGAACTAACACATTAAAAATGTGTAACTATTAAACAAGATGCAACTAAGTACACCATACGTCCAAGGCTCCTTAACGAGCTACCAAAACTGAACAAATGCTCCAAAGACTCATTTGAGTGTGAACCAAGCCCCAAAAGACATAATGAACGTTTGGCTAAAATACGAGAGCCAAAGTGGTTACATAAATCAATATACATCTTTTTCAAAACTTTGTTTCTCAAACCACAATTGGCCTTCAGCCCAAACCCCAAAAAGGATTATCATTTTCTAAAATGTTCTCCAAAGTTGGAAATGACCCAAAACCAAAGGACTCACACCTTCGTACTTTTCAAAATATCTCATTTCATGAATGATGAATAAAACCCGACAAACACTTAAAAGTGCATTTTTGACCAAACACCTATTTATGCAATAAATCACCGAAACATGTTCCTTTGTGACACATTTATCAAAATGTCCCAAATGTGGTATTTTACAAGGTTTAATAAGCTAAACATTTCAAATGATCAAAAGTTATCAAATAACTTAACAGTTGATAATTTCATGTAAAACACATAAATGCTTTAAAATAAACATTTTGACATGTACAACGTTTTCACAAATCAACTTGAACTCACCTTGCTAAATTTAGGCTAAATCTAGATTTTACCCCAAATGAGCTTCCTTGAAGAAATCCGAATCCAAGAGCAAAATCCTTCCAAAACCTAGATCCACAAATTTCCAACCGTAAATAACCATATTCAACCATCTAGAATCTCTCCTCAAATCATTTATATCAAAATCTCTAAATTTGGGCAAAACCCTAATTTTGACCTTCCTTATCCAAAATCATCCAACCCAAAATTGGTCACAATAAAGGTTTACAACTCATATAAGGTGTTGAAAGGAGAGGAAGAATAAACTTACAATATTAGGTTTTGATACTCACAAAACCCTAGAATTTCCTTTGAAGAAGATGAAGGTGGGGTGAAGATCCTTTAGCTCCAAGCTTCCAAATCTAGAAGATGGAGCCCAAATCTTGAAATAAATAGGGGAAGGATGCATTGGGTATTCTCTGGACCGATTTAGAAGAGGGTTTAGGTTGAGAGAGTTTTAGGAGAAAATGGTTGGAGGAGAAATGAGAAGATTTTCCCAAAAATCGGATTTAAGGGCGTCTGCACCCCGCCGGCGATTGTGCCATCCGAAAGTGACCATGGCACTGTCGCGGCACCTGTACCGCGGCCCCATCCCCTTTCGCGAGATTGCCATGGCGAGAGTGACAATGTCACAATCGTGGGGCACTCTCGCCCTGAACATACCGAGGATCCTCTTGACCCCCGCGACATTGCCCTTGGCGACAGTGACACTGTCACAGTCGTCGGGCATAGTCGCACCACCCTTTCCGAGGTCCAAAACTCTCGTTTTTCGAGTGCAAGCGATGTTTTATGATGAAGGATGTCTAAGTGTTTATTTGCAAATTTGCGGGTGTTACACTGATGATAAAAATATTACTGAAACCAAGTGTCAGTATGACGACTATGAATCAGATTATGATGTTTTTGTTCAGAACATTATGTCTGAATCTACTATCTCTGATTCTCCTAAGGAATGTAAGGTAGATGAGTCAGTTAATGTTACGAAATCGGACAAGAAGTCTGAGTTCATAAACAACATGTCTGAAGAAATTTTTAACGAGTTGATGAATGCTCCAGATCCTGATTCGATTTTAGAAAAACTTGAGTCTAACTCTGAGTCAAACAAACTTTCTAATTTGCAAAAAGAGTTATCAGATTTGCAAAAGCTACTCGAAGAAATTGAAGATGAGAAATTTGATCTTCAATTTAAGTTGGAATAATCTTTAAATGTAAACCGAGAGTTTAGCAAAAAGATTATTGAATTAGAAGATGCTCGTTTTAAAAAGAATTTATCAGATCAGAAAGCGTTTGAGAATCAGAAATGAAATGTTGGTTCAAACCCAGAGTTTGTGACTCTTGCTAAACCTACAGTTGTTTATTCTCAAAAGTTTGAAAAACAACAAAGCATTTTTTAGATTGGTGAAACATCAGGCATGAAAAATGTTAATTCATCTTGTAAGAATTCAACTAACTCAAAGTCTTGTGGTGTTTCAGATGTGATTGGAAAGAAGAGTGGAAAATGGAGGAAGAAAATTTCTGAACAGAAAGCAAATCAAACTGTTTCTAAAACTTATAGTTCTGTTGAGAAAGTGTTGAATGTAAAGACTGATAGTGATTGTAAAACTGTTTGTACTACTTTTGATGCGAATAAATGTCATTTTTGTTTGAATAAATATAATTCTTTCGATAAATTACAGGTTTTGACATTTGCTCAAAAGAATCTGAAATGCAATAACTGTGGTCGAAATTCATTCTCTTTCCACTCATCTATTTCAAAGAACAAGAAAGTTCAAAGCTTTTCTCAATCAAAATCATTTTCCAAGGCCTCATCTCAAACAGTTCATGTTTTTAAGGCTAAGAAAAACAAATTTTCCAAGAAAAATGCTTTTAAAGACGCCAAGATACGAATGGGGAATTAAAGGCTCGGTTAACGATTTTCATAAGTTGAAAGATGCTAACAAAAAAGGACCCATATGGATATGGGTACCTAAGGCAAAGTAACTGTTCCATTTGCAGGCCTGTCATTTATGGTTTATAGATTCCGGATGCTCGCGACACATGACATGATTTAAACATTTATTGCATAATTATGTGGATCAACCTGCGGGAACTGTTGGATTTGCAAATGATGCGTTAAAAGGATACGTTAGAGGATATGGTATGCTAACCAATGGCACTGTTACCATTCAAAAGGTGTTGTACATTGAAGGCTTAGACCACAATCTATTCAGCACAAGTCAATTTTGCGATAGTCATTTTCATGTAAGGTTTACTATCACTCATTGCCATATTGATGATCAAAATGGAACCGAGATATTCAAAGGTGAGAGGTATGGAAATCTATAAGCTGTCAATTTTCCAACACTATTAGCTTCAAGACCATTTTGCTTGATTGCTAAAGCGTCAAAAGAAGAAAGTTGGATTTGGCGTCGAAGATTGTCTCATCAGAATTTCAAGACCATCAATACTCTTGCAAACAAAGGTTTAGTTAGAGGTCTACCTGAAATGAGATTTGAAAAAGATTCCTTATGCCCAGCCTGTGAAATGGGTAAGATGAAAAGAAGTTCACATAAAGCAAAAGTGGAATATTCATGCAAATCACCATTAGAAATGGTACATATGGACCTCTGCGAACAGATAACAATTCAGTCGATCAAGGGTAAAAAGTATATTCTGGTAATGATCGATGAATACTCAAGATACACATGGCTTGAGTTCTTGAGAGCAAAATCGGAAGCACCGGAGTTGATAAGGGCTTTCATAAAGAAGATTCAAGTTCTACTACAACTTCCAATTCCAAAGATACGGAGCGATAATGGAACTAAATTCAAAAATGAGATACTAAAAGCTATTTACAGTTAGTAGGAATTCAAAGAAAGAAAATTGTGTAGAATTAAAAATGAGAGAGAGTGAAATGGGTGGGGTTTGGTTGGTCAACAAAACAAAATTAAAAGGAGGGAGAGACAGAGAGAGAGATGAGTACAGTAAGGGTGCGTTTGGTACGCAGACAAGATAGAACAGGACAAGATGGAACATGACAGATCAGAACAGGACATAACAACTGTTCAACGTTTGGTAAAACAGAACTGGACAGAACAGAACAGATAACATGACCAATTTACCCCTAATAAGATGTTTATATATTATATATATCTTGATTAATTATGTAATTTATTAAATTATAACGAAATAATTATTTTTTATAACAAAATATATTATTAGAAAGTTCTTTTCAAGATAGATTAAAGTGACACCAAAATAAAAAGCTTATATAGTTTCCAGTTTTTTTTAACCTTTTCTATTTTTTTACTATTAATGTTTAATAATTTAAATAAATTAATCAAAACATAGTAACTATATAAAAATAATATTTGAGGACAATAAAGTGAAAATTTAAAAAGCATAAAATAGAATGAATAAAATTTAAAGAATGAATAAAATATAAAAAAATACTTAATGTTTTAGAAGAGAATTAGATTTTATTTTGAGTTGTATTAGTAAAACATAAGTCTGTTTCACCTTGTTCCAGCTTGTTCCATGGGGTAGGGGTGGAACAGGCTTATTCCACTTTTGTTCCACTCTGTTCCTATTTGTTCCACCTAACAGTCATGCCAAACATGGGACAGTGATCCCTGTTCTGTTATGTCATGTTTTGTTCAGTGTACCAAACGCACCCTAAAAGAGAGAGAGAATGATTTGTCAACATATAGGAGAGTTAATGGAGAAATTAAAAATAAGAGAGAGAAATAATTTCATGTATCAATAAAAGAAAGAGGGAGAGAAAATTCAAATTAATTTGGTCAAATAGGGATGGCTTCAAAAACTTGACCCAACAACTCTCTTTTAGTTCACTTTCTGGCCCAACTTCACGCCAGTGAAGATTTTCTTCACGCCCGCGAAGCGCCTATTTTCCAGGTTTTGGGTTTTTCTTGCCTAATTTGATTCCCAATCATAACCATATTTTAAAACTAGCAAATAATAACTATTTAGAGATAAATTATAAATTAAACTTGGAATTTTTATTTATCAAAAATTTCAAGTGTTACAGAATTATCATTGAAGCCACTAGATCAATGCTCAACGATTCTCATCTTCCAATTCAATTTTGGGCAGGAACTGTCAATACGACTTGTTTTACTCAAAACAGGTCACTGATTGTTTTACTCAAAACAGGTCACTGGTTGTCAAAACATTCAATAAAAATGCCTATGAACTTTTCCATGGGAGAAAACCTTCTATCAACTATCTTCATATCTTTGGTTGTTAGTGCTTTATTCTAAACAATAGATATACCCTTGGAAAATTTGATCCAAAGGCTTATGGTGGAATCTTTTTAGGATACTCCAGAATATCCAAAGCCTACAGGGTCTTCAAAAAAAGAAGGTAAACAGTAGAAGAAACCATCCACGTCACCTTTGATGAATTCAGATCAACGAACTCAAAGCCTATCGCTGATAATAATGAACTTAATGCCTGGATGTTCTCCCACTATGGAGAATATGAACCTCTTTTCTGTATAAACCATCATGCAAATTCTCCCAACGCTGATGATGATCCAACCATTATACCACCTAACACTGAATCTACTTCATGGGTTTCATCTGTTCTCCTAAACACTTTACCACCATCTGATCTTCCAACCTCTGAATCACCTATCATCTCTGATGATCTCTCAGTAAATGATGTTCAACCTGAACCTCAACAGTTGTGTTGATCCAAACTCTCTCAGTGATTTGATAACGACCCTCTTCTATACTTAGTGAAAATTACGTTTTAATATGTATTAGTGTTTCACCATCAGCGATCAGACTGAGTCTGTTCAGTTATCGCTGATAGTCTTTCTTATACATTTCTATGTATTAGTGTTTCACTATCAGTGATCAAACTGAGTCTGTTCAGTTATCACTGATAGTTCCTAAAGTAAACAGCCAACGTAATCCCTCAAGACAAGTCTCGCGTCATCAGATGTTCATAGCTGAATCAAAGACGAAGCTGCTGAACAAAGAGAAGTCTACTAGTGATCTGATGCGGACATCAGTGAAGCAAAGACAACTCTACTTATACGTGAAGGAACATGAGAAAAAGCTTCAGCGATAGCTGAACCTCTTTATCTCTGAACTTAGAGATACTCAGCGATCAATCGATCACAAAGCTTATGCCTCAAGTTTCCTTTTGTCTATCCTTGCACAAACTAGTACGATGTGTCAGAACGGACAAGTCTCTGCAACCATTCGTACAACAACTCTGTCAACTACACTGTTCATGACTCGGCCGAAAGCATGTCTCCCAAAAGTCAGACTCCCAAAGCCTATCAGTGAACGCTACGTGTAAAGTATCCTGCCATGCATTTAATGCACAGGGTATAAATAGGAAGTTCACCCCTTCATCTGAAGGTGTGCTTCATCCTTGAACTCAATATAGAAACCCTTGTTTTCTATATCTCTTAATCCCCTCTCTCTCTGAATTTCTTGTGCAATTATCTTAGTGTTTCTTAAGTTTGTTTAGATTGAGTCTGTCTTAATCTTATTCCGCAACAAACTTGTAAATTGTATTTTGATTTATCAATAAACAATTTATTAAACTTTAAATTCTGTGTTTGTATTCAACCCCCCCCTTCTACAAACTTGTTTAGCACCTTCGGGACCAACAAGTTGATAGTTGATGAACCTCCCTAAAAGCTTCTTTATCAATGAATATTCCCATTGTTGATCCAATATCTGAAATGGCTGCTCACCCCCCCCCCCCCCACTCAGAGATGGACCAATAATCATCCTATTGATCAAGTCCTTGGTGATCTATATTCAAGAATTTAGACTCGACGAAGCTTAGGTAACATCCGTCCTTTTGTTAACTTTCTCTCTCTTCTCGAGCCAAAGAAGACCGATGATGCCCTCAGAGATCCAAACTTGGTCAGTGATATGCAAGAAGAGCTTACTAAGTTTGAAAGAAACAAAGTTTGGAATCTCGTTCCCTGACCATCAGACAAAATTGTTATTGGCACCAAAGGGGTGTATTGAAACAAGTTAGATGAAAATGGGACTGTAACCCGCAACAAAGCTAGGCTAGTTGCTCAGGGAAACATACAAAAGGAAGTCATAGACTATGATGAAACCTTTACCCCAGTGGCTAGGCTCGAAGCAATTCGATTATTCTTAGCCTATGAAGTTCACAAAGACTTCATTGTATATCAAATGGATGTTAAATTAGCATTCCTAAATAGAAAGCTGACTGAAAAAGTCTGTGTTGAAAAGCCCCCAGGGTTCTCTGACCCTAAACATCCATACTTTGTATATAAGTTGGATAAGGCTCTATATGGGTTAAAACAAGCTCCTCATGCTTGGTATGATACTCTCTCGTCTTTCCCTATCTCTGAAAAATTTGAGCGTGGAAAAATTGATAACTCTCTATTTTTTAGAAAGATAAAAGGTCATATTATTCTTGTTCAAATATATGTTGATGACATTATATTTGGTTCTACTAACCCATCAAGGTGCACTCGTTTCGCTGAAAGAATATAAAATGAGTATGATGGGTGAGCTAACTTACTTCCTTGGACTTCTGATATAAGTACATTTATTCATCAGGGTAAGTATGTTAAAGACATGCTTAAAAAGTTTGATCTTACTCAAACTTCAGCGATTAAAACTCCTATGGCACCCCCGTTGACATTAAACAAGGATCCCTCTGGAAAACCACTTAATGTCACTCCCTATAGAGGAATGATAGGCTCACTTCTGTATCTTACAGCGAGCCGACCTGATATCATGTATTCTACTTGTCTCTGTTCAGGATATCAATCAGAACCAAAGGAATCCCATCTGATCGTTATCAAGCGAATTTTCAGATATCTGAAGAGAACTCCTAACCTAGGTATTTGGTATCCCAAAGTATCAGGGTTCGATCTAACGGCCTATTCATATAGTGACTTTGTAGAGCAAGCTGGATAGAAAAAGCACCACAGAAAGTTGACAACTCCTAGGTGGAAAGCTGGTAAGTTGGACAAGTAAAAAGCAAAACTCAATGTCCACTTCCACAGCTGAAGCTGAGTATGTATCCGCTGGAAGTTGTTGTGCTCAGGTCTTATGGATGAGAAATCAGCTATTAGACTATGACTATCAGCTCTCCAAAATTCCATTCTATTACGACATCACAAGTGCCATCGCTATAGCAAACAATCCAGTGCTACACTCAAAGACCAAACACATTGAAATCAGATATCATTTTATCAGAGATCATGTGATGAATGGAGATATAGAACTTCATTTTATTCCCACAGACTATAAGCTAGTTGATCTCTTTACCAAACCTCTTGATGAGACAAGATTCAACTTTCTCATCAGCGAGCTTGGAATGTTGAACCTTAAATATTAATTCTTCAGTGTTCATACATTAAGTCAGTAATAAAATTCTATCGTATTCATCCCTTTCTCTCTGATTAAAATTACTCTGATACTCAAGTATGTCTTCTAATCTCTCCTCACTGAATCTTATTCAGCGAGATATTTCTTCAAAAACAAAAATTAATCACAAACTTTCTTTAAGTGATTAAAAGCTTTTTGAAAATAAAACTCATCACTGATATTTCTCATAAGTGATTCTTCAAAAATAAAAGTTATCCCTGATTTTCTATCAGCGATATTCTTAAAAATGAAAAGACACTTTTTTAGTGTGACGTCATTTGTACCAACAACCCATGGCACGCATTTCTTCAGACACGTTCGTCCGTTGAACTTCTTGACCAATCAAATTTAAGGGATGTGTCCATGTCATGATGAGGACCTTTTCCCGCTCATCATTCCTTCTCTCTCTTCACTCCCTCATATATAAACCCCTCTCAATCATATTTTTACCTTTTACGTGCACATTACTCTCTAAGCAAGAAAATACTCACGGCATTCAAAGCAATTCTAAGAACTCAAGAACCTAAGCAAGTTTCTTCAAACTTTTATCAAAACAAGTTCCTTTTCTTCTCTAATTTCTTTCTACAAACCTTTGTTTGATCTTAAAACACTACTTTTCTAGATCAAAAACTGTTTTTCTTTCTAAAATCATTTCTTTCATGATTTTCATTCAAAAACCTTTTGGTTTTTAAGGCTTAAATCTATTTTTAAGACTGTTCATATTTCCTTCTTAAAAAGGAAACTGACCATCTTCTTATTGCTTCTTTTTCCAAATCCTAAAATATTGGAAATCCTCCTTTACAAGTTTCTTTCTTAAAAAGGATACTGGTAAAACTTTCCATATTGTTTTCTCTTCTCTCTAAAAACCCTTTGTTCTTTCATTCTTTTTTCTTTCAGAAATCGCACCTCAAACCACTTTGATGAAATCAAAGAATGTCAAGTTTGAACTCTCTGTCGTTCAGTTCTCCGGCAACAACCACCTTGCTCTACTGGAATTTCCCAAGAAGAAACTGTTAACGCACAGTTTTATTGGATTCAAGATCATCATTATTTGAAGATGAAAATCTGAAGTCAAAGCTGATAAAGTCGTCTCAACAAATAGTCTAGGGTCCTTTTTGTAATAAAGTCCTTTTTATTTATTTGTCTTTATAATTTAGTTGTTAGGTTTGTTTTAGTTGATGGGCCAAGCCTTCTAAACCTTGCAAAGCCCATTAGGCTTAGTTGGCCTTAGTATAAAATGGCTTTGTTTAGTGCTAATTAGGTTAGAGAGATTATTGGAGCTTAATTGTGAAATTATCAATTAGAGAAAAAGTCTGCTTGGTGTGGTGTGCGCCGTGAACAAGAAAGAAGCATATAGGATTTCAATTTCATCTTGTAACCTGTTGAATCAATTGAATAATCATATCAGGTTTACATTATCGTATTGTTTATTGATTTACTTGATTGAATGATTACTGATTGGGACACACAGAAACCCTCTACTCATCTTCTTGAGGCAATAACGTTCCTGAAGGCCTCTCTACTGGCCTATGCCCTCACTGTAGCTCCTCCCCCATGCGAAACTCTACTTCAACAATTTTGGTTCACTGTTGAGAAGGCTCAAGTGACCACCAAGCAAGGCAAACCACTGACGGTCATTGCATTCCAGACTCAGCACCGCGCAGGGTGTATTACTCCAAATGTTATCCTCACCACTCTATGCTTTCCTTCAAAAACAAGGGAAGGATTTGAAGCTCTACCCACTGATGAAGAGCTAATACAATTCCTTGATTTAATGGAATATCAGTGGGACCTGAAGCCAAGGTCGACGGTGCCTGACAAAAAGTTGACCAAGATCCTAAAGGCCAAGATGCCTTCAGAGTTGAACTACGTCTTCTCGCATGTTATCCAATGCATGAAAGGGAAGACAGGATCGCTGGACCAGGCCAGCAAGGTGCAGCTGCATATAGCCTACTCTCTCAGATCTGGGAGAAAGGTGGACTATGCAGGGATGATATTTGGCGACCTGATGGCAAAGGCCGAGAAGCCTGACAGGGAGACAAAAGTCCCATATGCCTGCTTCATCTCTGCACTACTGAAGTTCTTCTTGGGCGATCTCTACTCGAAAGGGGGTGATTGTTAGCTCTCAAAGCTCAAGGTCCAAATCTTCAACATGGAGCCCACTAAGAAAGAGGTAAGTCTCTCTGACCTTCGCACTCGTCTCTTCTCCATTTCTTCTGCTTCAGAGGTCAGGCCTGCGGTTCCTTCAAAGGCTATCCATGCCTCTACCACCTCCTCCAAACGTAAATCAATAGCGCTTCCTCGCCACTCTAAAAAGGCTAACAAGACTGTGGAGCCAGCCTCTCAGCAACCGTCAACAACAGGGCTTGTCTCTCAACAGACATCCCTGAACGATTTCGTGGATCACTCCTCCACAACCGTTGCATCAACCCTTTCAGTGCCTCTGTGCACTGAATCTACGCTGGTCTCTACCCACCTACCCTCAGTGCCTCAAAGCACTACTGAGGTAAATTCGAGCAACACCAATGCTCCTTCTTTACATTTCTTATCCCTCCTATCTCCTTCTTTCATCTCTAATTCCCTTATTTTACAGCTTCCAGAGATGTCTAACATCTCAGAAAGATCTGATGGCCTCCCTTTCGGAGTGTCTCAGTAGACAAACATCTCCCAGACTCCTTTCGAGCGGGATATGGATTTTTACAACTTGTTCTCTGCCCCATCAGGTATTAACCTTATCGAAAACACATCTCCCTCCCTACTAAATAAGCCCGAGCAATCCCTTGCTCAAAACTTAACGTGTTTTACAGTCCTACTCTGGCGACCATCAACACCTCCCTCAGCGAGGTCAATAAGAAGGTGGACTCTCTCTCCACCACCATCAGTGACAACACCACATCGATCAACACTGCTGAAGAATCTCACCTCCTCCATCTCTTCCAAAGATGAAGCCTCTCAGTTATCTGCCATGCAAGAGGAGGTGAAGGCACTGAAGACCTATGTGGACAATAATATCGTCGCACTCCAATTACTTAATGGCCATGTCGACAAGTTAACCGCTGAGGTGAAGACCCGCAGTGGCAAAGCGTATGTCACCAATCAGCTGATGGGTGAATCCTTTAAAAGCTGAGGGAACCGGCTCATGTCCCTGAACCCTCCTTTACTGAAAATGACAGGTTGTCCTTGACCCTCGCTGAGGATTTCATATTCGAGCCAACCTCTGTCATCCTAACAAATTGAAGAGAGGCTAAAGGCATTGAAGGTTGATGCCCCATTGACCGCTACTGAAGAAGTTGCTGTTGTTGCCTCCCCTCGTGATGATGACAAAGAGGGGGAGAAGAACACTGACGCAGAGATTGATGTGGAAGACCCTCCTCATGTTGAGGGGAGAAGATAGTTGATGACTAAGCCCCTCCCTCCTCTTCAGTGATCATTGAAGATGAAAGTGAAAAAGAAGAGGAGGAAGAAGAGCTTGATCTCGATGATCAAGGCTCTAAAGACGTTGATGATGAACATGTCGATGACGAGGATGATGCCTCGCTATGGTTCACTGCAGCGGCCATCGACGTCCCTGCACTCAAAGGCGTAGTCATCAATGAAGAAATGGCGAGAAAGGATACGACTTTAGAACCTTCAACCCAACGCAAGCGAAAGGGGATTGTTGTGGAAGGAAACCTGAAGATCATATCACCATCTGAGGGGGAGCAACCTTCTCAGGTATCCCTCTACATTGTCTCATTGTCTTTATTTTCTCACCTTAAACCCCTCTGTCATTTCTAGCCTTTATCTATCTCTCTCCAAAAAATAAATGTTTGGCTAAAATTTCACAAGACACGACCGACGTAAGAAAACCAAACGTCTCCAAGGACCATCCTTGTATTAAGATAAGGTGACGATCACACACAACGAAGACCGTAGTCGTTACTTGCAACAATGGTCGTGAGTTTCTCTCGACCGCCACCAGGAAGTCGCTCGATGACTCCTATCTTACGACCTCTGTAACGTCGATAACAATTTTGTCATTTACTGCATACGATCGTTTTCTTTTTTGGTTCTTTATTACAGGTTTTAAAGCACATAAATGCCAACATATATAACGGACGAACAATCATCAAGATCAATCATTGTCAAGACCGTTGGACATTCAATGCTCATTTATGTCAACTAGAAGCTATATATACAAGACTTAAAGAATCATTGAGGGACACTGAAACAACACGAATTAACTTGACTTCATCTACATTACTCAGCTTATTCTCTTTTAAACAAGGACTCTCGACGAAGTGCTCCAATCGCACGATGAATAGCTACAAACTTAGAATTTACTTATTTTTGTTTGTAATATTTTCATTTGTACTTACAATCACTCCTTCCAGAGGACGACATCCCTCTTTGACGTCCATAGTGCATTTGACGATCTCTGCTATCATCTGCGGTTTTTACCTTCGACGGGGTTTTCTGCATCACCAAAATCTATGTCTCTTATTTACTTTTTATTCTGGTCGTACGATTTGTCGATCGATCGCTTAATTTAGTTGATAAAGCTCCACACCGACCTTAGATCTTCCTTGGGACGATTTTTGGCATTAACAATTTGGCACCCACAGGGCCCTAGCTAGAGTAAAATCCTTGACAAAGAGTACGTCTTACTAACAGTTTCAATGCAACTTTTTTGATTAGCAGGATCATGGAAGCTCAGGGAACTCATGCTCATATCATTGCTCAAATGGAAATGGAACTAGATGCTGCTCGAAGTTGCATCAACTCCTTAGATGAACAAAATTGAAGGGCATCTGAAGAGCTCTTAGCAATGAAGAATCAAAATGTGGGAAACCAGTTTGGACCTCAGTTTGGACCTCGCAACGCAATGGGTTTCTTCCTAATACAGGTGTCACGTCTCAGGGTTCTGGATTTGTGCCAGTCTCGCTCGCGACGAGCAATGCCTTCAATTTAGACGACCCTATCGCACGATGATTGAAGCAGTTAGAAGAACATAATGAGAAGATGTTGTCGCTACTAGCAAAGCTTCCAGAAGCTGTTGTACCTGTGGACATTGAACCAAGTATTGGATTCCAAGCATCACCTTTCGTTGACAAAATCTCCATGGTCGACGTCCCAAAAAAGTACAACATCCCCATATTCACTCCGAAGTACTCCGGAATCAGCGATCCAACCGAGCATATCACATAGTATAAATAGTTGACGTGGACAATGTCGATACCTCATCAATACCAGGAAGTCTGCATGTGCAAAAGCTTTGGTGCGACTCTCACGGGTGTTGCTCTTCAATGGTTGATTAACTTGCGACCCAAGTCAATTGGTAGTTTCGCAGAACTAGTCAACAAATTCTTTCAACAGTTTGCTAATAGTCGTAAGATGGAAAAGCAGACTAGCGACCTCTACTATATCACCCAGAAGACCGGTGAATCAGTTCAAAACTACTTTAACCGCTTTAATTCTAAGATGATCAGCGTACGGAATTGCGACGTCCGGACCGCTATCGAGACATACAAGAGAGGTCTCGATGACAGTTCAGACCTATATATGGATCTTACCAAATATCCACCGGAAAATTTTGAAGATGTCTGAGCTCGAACCCTGGCTTACATGAGGGTCGAGGACGATGCAACCTTTCGACGTAAGCATTCTAACAACAAAAGGACATTGAGCGTCAAGAAGCCCAACTTCAAGACCAAGCCAACCCCAAAGGTTGAAACGTTCAGGAAGATCTCGAACGAGAGATTTGATAGAAAGAAGAGTTTATCGATGAAAAAATTCCCCCAACACCCTAAGATTTCGTCTTACAGATTCAAAGGAACGTCTAAAGATGTGGTCGAGGCCCTGAAGAATGTCCAGACAACGTCAAATGGCCTCCAAAAAGTGAAAGAGACGATGCCAATAAAGACAAATCCAAACGGTGCGACTTCCATAGCGACCATGGCTACGTAACAGACGATTGCATCGCCTTACGATGAGAATTAGCTTGGCTCATACCAAAAGGCCACCTGCAAAACTTGTTAGGCGAAAACGTACAACCAGCCTCACCAGAACATGCAAATGTCGTCAATTGTGTGACTGGAGGTTCGGATATATGTGGATTAACTTACTCGGTAGCCAAACGACACATTAGTCGAGGACCTGAGGAACATCCCGTCTCACGATCATCACGACCAAAGTAGGAATTGGAGTTAGAGATCATGCCTATAACTTTTGATCAAGAGGACCTCGGCGAGCAATGGAGGAAACATCACGATGGCCTAATCATTCAACTTACCATTGGGAACTGCTCGACTAAGAGAATCTTGGTCGACGGAGGAAATTTTGCCAATATCATTTTCTTTAGCACGATCAAAGCTATGGGAATCGACAAGTCAGAAATTGTACGACGTTCGACGGTCTTTGTGGGCTTCATTGGAGACATGGCTAACACCATCGGGGAAATTACTCTCCCAGTATTCGTCGAAAGAGTCAACAAGCAGACCAAATTCAACATCATAGATTGCTCGCCAGCAAACAATATTATCCTAGGGTGACCTTGGATTCATGACATGAAAGTTGTTCCATCGACATATCATCAGATGATCAAGTTTCACACGCCCTGGGGAGTTCAAGAAGTTAAAAGCGAACAAAAGATCACGCGAGATTGCTACAAAGTTACGATGAAGCCTTGGAAGCAATGTATCTAGCAATTACAGAACTAGGTCGATCCGGACACCATTGACGACTATCGACTAGAAGAAGTCATCCTGTATAAGGATAAACTTGACAGGGTCGTCTTCATCGGTAAATCTCTTGACCCTTCCTTAAAAGAATCGTTGATTTCTTTTTTGCAGAACAATGACGACTGCTTTGCTTGGACGCACAAGGATATGGTTGGCATCGACCCTGAGGTCATCTCACATCGAATCAACGTCGATCCGTCATTCAAACCAGTCAAGCAGAAGCGACGCAAATTCTCTCCTGAGCGAAACAAAGTAATCAACGATGAAGTCGATAATCTACTCAAGACTGGAAAAATTCGGGAAGTAAAATACCCCGAATGGTTGGCAAATGTCATGGTCGTACAAAAGAAGAGCGGGAAATGGAGAGTATGTATCGATTTCACTAATCTCAACAAGGCCTGTCATGAAGACCTGTTCCCACTACCTCACATTGATGTTATGGTCGACGGAACTGTCGGACATGAAATCCTAACGTTCATGGACAAATATTCGGGATACAATCAAATTCTAATGGATCACTACGACCAAGAGAAGACGGCGTTCATGACGGACAAAGGGATTTACTGTTATAAAGTCATGCCTTTTGGTCTCAAGAATGTGGGATCAACTTACCAAAGACTAGTAAACAAGATGTTCAAAGAGCATCTTGGAGACACAATGGAAGTATACATCGACGTTATGTTGGTGAAATCAAAACAGGCGATCGATCATATCGATCACTTGAAGCAATCATTCGATATTCTCAGAGAATATCATATGAAACTCAACCCAACAAAATGCTCATTTGGAGTAAGCACAGGAAAGTTTTTGGGATACATGGTTACCCGTCCTGGGATCCAGGACAATCCCGACCAGATAAACGTGATCGAGGACATCAAGTCCCCGTGTAACCTTAAATAAGTCCAACAACTTACTGGACGAGTTACGACATTAAACAGGTTTATTTCTCGATCCTCCTACAAATGCCATCTTTTTTCAATGTTTTGAGAAAAAATAGGGGCTTCGAATGGACGAGCGACCATGAAAACGCTCCAAAAGCTCAAGGAGTACATGGCGTCACCACCCTTACTGTCGAAGCTTGAGGACCATGAGGTCCTCCAGCTTTATCTTGTCGTCAGCACGACTGCTGTAAGTGTCGTCCTAGTCCGAGCGGACGAAAAACAAAAACTTCCAATTTATTACGTAAGTAAGTCACTTCTTGACGTCGAAACTAGGTATTCCTCTATGAAAAAACTTCTGTTGGCTTTAATTATAGTGGCAATAAAGTTGCGTCACTATTTCGAATCGCATCCTATAACTGTCATGACTAACTAACCTCTTAAGTCAGTCTTCAGGAAACCTGAGTTGACAGGTCGATTGGCAAAGTGGAACATCTACCTTAGTAGTTACGATATTGACTACAAACCCAGGACAACGATCAAATCGCAGACATTGGCCGACTTCGTTGCCGACTTCAGCCCAGAACTAGATGATGCAACCTAGACTTTACACGTTGACGGATCATCTAATGCCCAGGGGCCAGGTCTTGGCGTCTTCCTCAAGTCGCCACAGCGGGGCAAGATAGTGTACTCCATACGGTGCAATTTCAGAGATACAAACAATGAAGCTGAATAAGAAGCTTTGATCACAGGAATGAATATGGCTCACAACTTGGGGGCAACAAGACTTCACGTCAAAAGCGATTCCCTCTTAGTCATAAATCAAATGAATGGGGAATTCGCAGCCAAAGATTCCAAAATGACGGCTTATCTCAGAAAAGCCAGGGCCAAGTCCGAAAAATTCCAAGATTTTTCTATTTCACAAATCTCGAGGGATCAAAACACGCAAGTTGATGCATTAGATAATCTCGGATCAGCACTCGGACAATCCCCATTTGACGTCGTTCCAATATTTCATCTAGCGACGCCATCCATTGAGATTGGAAACGACGTCCAAGCGATAGAACAGGAAGACAATTGGTCGAGCGACATCGCAAGATTCCTAACGAACAACCAACTTCCTGAAGACAAAATGGAAGCCCGAAAATCCATATTTAAGGCATCCAAGTACATTATGATTGGAGGACAACTCTACAGACGATCGTCGACAGGACTAAATCTATGATGTGTTACCAATCAAAACCAAGTCCAAATCATTTTGCAAGAAATGCACGATGGTAAATGTGGTAATCACTCAGGTGGACGTAGCCTGGAAAATCGTATCTCTCGACAGGGATACTATTACCCGACCTTACGACATGACGCTATAAGGTACGTCCAAAGTTGCGATGCATGTCAGCGATATTCAGGTATGTCACATAAACCTTCTGAACCCTTGAACTCGACTTTAACTCCATAGCCCTTCATGCGATGGGGAATGGATATCGTCGGCAAGTTACCTCCAGCCCCCGGGCAAAAGGTATTCCTTCTGATTCTTACACATTATTTCTCAAAATGGGTAGAAGCGACTGCTTTCTTCCAAGTTCGGGACAAAGAAGTCATCTCTTTTTTCCAAACTAACATCATCTGCAGGTTTGGAATCCCATATGAGATTGTATGCGACAATGGATCGCAATTTATAAGCGACAGAACCCAACAGTTCTGCGAGGATCGTAACATCAAACTTACAACTTCAACACCCCGATATCCTCAATCAAACGGACTTGCCGAGTCAAGTAACAAAACGATCGTCAATTCAATCAAGAAAAGACTCAAAGCAGCAAAAGCAAGTGGGTCGAAGAACTTCCGACAGTTCTTTGGGCCAATCGTACTACACCTCGTACATATACAGGACAAACTCCCTTCTCCTTGGTCTATGCTTGCGAGGCGGTCTTGCCTGTCGAGACCCAACTTCTGACTTCACAACGTTCTTCGGTCGATCACAACTTAGTCGATCTAAGTTACGATCTCGACGCATTAGAAGAACTAGGAGAATCGTCCTTGATCATAATGGCATCTCAAAAACAGTTGGTCAAACAACATTTTAATAAAAATGTCAAGGTCAAAATCTTCCAAGTAGGCGATTATGTCTTACGACGAGTGTTCCAAAACACTCAAGAACTAGGTTCAGGTAAGCGATCCACCAAATGGGATGGTCCGTACCGAATAACCGAGGTTTTTGGAAAAAGATCCGATCGATTACAAACCCTTGACGGTCGTGGCATCCCTCGAAGTTGGAATGAGGTACATTTAAGGAAGTATTTCTTTTAAACCCGTTTCATATTTTCTTACGATTATCTTCTTACAACCATTACTGACTTAGGTATCGGAGAGTCATTGGCCTAGCCAACGACCCATTCTAAAGTTATTTCATTGCAGGATCGGTCGATCATTCTACTACACTTATGGTTCATGATCATTTTCACGCCAAGCCGTATGATCTAAGGACCTGAGGTTAAAACTTTACCTCAACCTTGAAACCCTTGCTCTATTTTATGAGTGCAAAGTTCACATTCGTTCCCTCAATACATAAGAAGTTTGGTTGAATCTTATTTGGCTTTATGAGTTCTTAGATTTGATCGATTAACAGATTACGACTTGCCCAGTCGCAAGGCCTAAATCTATCAGCAGGTTTGTTGTTCGCACTGATTGCAAGTTCCTTTTGAATTATCTTTACTTATCCAGACGCAAGTTTATTTACTTATGATTGATCATGCTCTTTTGTCGTGTGTTTCTTGGAACAGTCTCCATTGATCTTTTGATGTTTGTCGTGAATTACTTAAAGAAATTTCTGTTAATTTCTATTATGGTTATCGTGAATTATTTATGCAAACCCTTCTATGGATTGATTCTTACGACAAAGTAAAATTGCGACAATTCAGTTTGTTCAAAAATCCTTATATTGATCGAAAGGATTACAAAACACGGCACGACCACCAAAGGTCGCCCAATTTAAAAATAAAAAATTACAAGTAACCTAAACTAAGGAAACGTCAACAGCTCCAGCTCCTGCTCCTGCTGTTGTAGCTAAGGTGCGATCGCAACATTTTCACCTTCAGGGACGTCATCCCCCGACTCGATTTCTTGCTCATCCTCAGAGTCGAGATCTTTCTCGGCCCCGATGGATCCCAAAAAGAAGGCGGAGTTTGCCTTCCACCGACGCCAAGGGATTCTGACCCTTCATATAGTGCCCCATTAAGGCCACCCTGATCTTAAAATGAATGAAAGCCTCAATAAACTTCACCTCCTTTTCTAGACCGGCGACCTGCTTCTTCGCCGGACCCAGCTCCGCCCTAAGAGCCTCATGTAACACCCCGACTTTCAGATTGAGGAAGATGTGCAAACAGTGGGCCGCATGAGTTACCACGTGACTTGATCTGCACCACGACCCGCGCAGAGGTCCATTTATTCGCGGATCCAGTGTTGGGCGTGCTTCTCGGAGCGAGTCTATCTGTGCCACGACCCGCACGGAGCCCCTACACGTTTTAATTGCTGAAAATCGGCCCCAAACCTCATTATTCTCAAATTTCTTCCCAAGAAACTCTCCCAACTTCTCCCTCATCATTAAATCCGACCTAAGGATCATTTATTGCTCTATTCCTCCATCTCTCCAAGATTCTTGCTCCTTGTCTAGAGTTGGAAGCATATGATTCAAAGATCTCACCATCTCCATCTTCAACCTCAAGCTTCAACTTGGGTTTTCTAGGGTTTCCAATAAAACCCACATTGTGAGTTCATCCTTACTTTCTAAAACTTTGTACATGTCAAACTAACATTTTTAGACTTGTAATCATCTCCTTATTTACACTTCTTGTTTGAAACTTATTTTGACCTAACTTCACATTTTTTGAGATTTTAGGGTTTTCTTACCCTTTTGAAAATATGATGGTGAAAACTATGTTTGAACTATAAAAGTGATGTGTTCTACATATTTATGGTTAAATAAACACTTAAATGTTTCTAACTCTATTGATGGTTTTCGTATCATGGAATAATTATTAAATAAAATATTTCGGAAAAATGGAATCATATGAGTGGTTGAAAGGCTACAATGGTGATTATTGTACGTTGGAGAAAGTTGGAAAATCTATTATTGTGAGAGAATAACCAAATTGACTTAGGATTGTTCAGATGAGCTATATGTTTAATTATAGTTGGTCACAAATGTAATTGTGACGAGTCTAGACTATTACTAATGGATCCATAGGTATATAGAGTCGACTTTAATTCTTTGGGTTAAATCCCATTTGTAGCTAGCTGAGACATTGGACCCTAGGGTGGCAACTTGGTACGGTTATGTGGGACCAGATACTAGCCGTGGGTCGTAAATGTAAATCCTAGCGAATGAGCACGATTAGGATCATTGGGTGCCCTCCCCCACATCTGAGTACGAGTCGATAAGTTTGTGGCCTTGTTCCTAGTATGGTGAGCTCAAAACTTGGAAAGTGGCCTACTTTTTTGTTCCGCCACAATCCTTGGAAAATTGGGTCTCCCCCGTCATCGAAAGATGCATTTTGGACCGTAAGGTCTTTATGTGATAAATACACAAATTGTAAATTCTACTCTTTGGAAAAAGGTTACCATTGTTGCAATTTAAATTATTTCTAAATCGTTTATATAAACTGTATGTTCTCACTAGCCTTTAAGCCTAACACTTTTTCTTTAACGATGTGTACAACAGGTTCCTTAAGTGGTGGGGCTCCAAAGGGTTGAGTATTGAGCATGGACTTTTGAGGCATTTTTGGAATGATAGTTATATGGAGTCGAAGCGTACAAACAATCTTTTATTTTGAAATTGGGTTGATAGCCAATGTAATCTAGATGTAAATGGTTTAGATTAGTTTGTTGTCAATTTTATTATTCATCCGCAAGTTTTGTAAACGCTATACTATATTTACCCATTTTGGGTGGTTTACTCCAATTACAAGCGTCATATTGCCGAATTTTCAAATTTTAAATTACTCTAAATTTTAGGGTGTTACAAGTTGGTATCAGAGCTCTAGTTTATGTGAACTAGGAATGAATGTAAGATGTCTAGACTTAGACTGAGTATGTTAAGTGATGATTGGTGAGTTTGGGTAGAATTTCTAAGATAGGACGGTCTTTGAAGTCGACGGAAGTGCACTAATTGAAAATTATAACGACGGTAACGAGACTTCTTGTGTAAAATATGTTCATAATTTCACTTAGCTAATGTTATTATGAATATATTGTTACGTGAAAATGCTTGATGTACTATCGTTACGATGATTAATGAATGTATTAGTACGTTTCTTTGTGTTTAATTCGTATAACTCATTCTTACCTCCCTTCTCATGCGTGTGTCGCAGATTAAGGATGGTTAGTAAGCACGGTAGACCACATACACGTGTGGATGGTGGGGAGGCGACTGCTTCAACGACTGATCAACCGGAGAGGGTTGAGGCATCTATACGCCCATCTGCCCAACCATTGCTAGGCGGAGGGCCTGAGATCATTCTACGGGTGGACCTGCCTTCATCCAACCCGGTTATTCGACACTCACATGGTGGAATGTCACCAAATCCACCCTCTCCCTACTATTTTGGCTCAACTGACATGAGAAGCATTCAATAAGAAAATTTTGGAGGAGTACTGCAATGAGAGGGAAATGGACCAAATTGTTGATGAGTTTCGAGCCCTCAAGAAGGGAAATCGGTCCGTGAGGGGAGGGAGATGGGTGGCGCTCTCTTGCCGATCAGTTTGGGATTACTCGAGGAAGTTTGTTGAGAAACTTGATCTGGTGGGGCATGTGTCCTCATCTGAGAATGAAAAAGTGAAGGCTTATCTGAAAGGGTTGCCGATGGACATGATGTCTATGGTTTGCAACGCCAAGCCCTCTTCTTTACGTGAGGCCATTGAAGAGGAAAAAATCATGGAAGATTTCTATGCTAGAGACAAGGTCGAGAAAGTCGTTGTGGTGGGGGACAAGAGGAAGTGGGAAAACAACCCCGGACCTCCCAAGAGGTCGAGACCATTCAACGGGGGAAGGAGCTTTAATAACCGTCAAGAGGCGCGGTGGTGCCCTAGGTGCCGAAGCAAGCATCATGGCAACTGTAATTCTCATTCCACCTCTTGTGATAAGTGTGGGAAAACAGATCATACTACTCGGGATTGCCCAATCAAGGGAATGGTGTGCTTCGAATGCAAGATGTCGGGAAATTTCTGAAAGGATTGTCTGAAGTGGAAGACGGGGAGTGCCCCGGAGAAGAAAGAGAACCCTCCCAGAGTTCCTGACCGTGCTTTCCAGATGATGGCCGATGAGGCCAAGGCATCCACCGATGTGGTATCGGGTACGTTTCTCCTAAACTCCGTACCTGCTCGTGTGCTATTTGATTCTGGCGCTAGTTTCTCTTTCGTGTCTGATTCGTTTTGCCAAAAACTTGCCATGCCTACTAGTAGCTTAGTTGATGCTTTAGTGGTAGAGATAGCAAATGGTAGTCAAGTAGTGATCCGCGGTGTTTTGAAGGATTGCTCGATTGACATCGAAGGGAAGAAAATCACAATTAATCTGATGCCTATGACTATTGGAGGTTTCGACGTGGTGGTCGGTATGGATTGGTTGGCGGACAATCATGCCGAGATCCTGTGTTCCAAGAAACTGATCTGACTCCTTATATTGGATGGTGAAATGGTAGTAGCATATGGCGAAAGGCGGAAGGGTGTTGTAGCGGTTATCACCATGGCTAAAGCGCAAAAATTCTTGGTGAAGGGATATTCATCCTTCCTAGCATACGTGATCGATGCCAAGCTCGAGAAGAAGAAACTTGAAGATGTAAAGGTGGTGCGCGAGTTTCACGACGTCTTTCTGGACGACTTTCCTGGTTTACCACCCTATCGTCAAGTAGAGTTTTGAATAGATCTTGTATCGGGAGCGGCTCCGATTTCTCGACCCCTTACTGGCTAGTGCCATCGGAGATACAAGAGATGATGGTCCAACTCCAAGTGCTTTTGGAGAAGGGTTTCATAAGGCCGAGCTCATCGCCTTGGGGAGCTTCGGTCTTATTTGTCAAGAAGAAGGACGGCACAATGAGAATGTCCATCGATTACCGTGAACTGAACAAGGCAACGGTGAAGAACAAGTACCCACTTCCGAGGATCGATAACTTGTTTGTTTAACTTCAAGGAGCGGGGTGTTTCTCCAAGATCGACTTACGTTTGGGCTACCACCAAGTGAAGGTGAGAAAGGAAGACGTCCCGAAGACGGCTTTTAGGACGCATTACGGCCACTACAAGTTTCTCGTAATGCCGTTTGATCTAACTAACGCACTGGCAGTGTTTATGGATTTGATGAATAGAGTGTGTCAACCATTCCTCGACAAGTTGGTCATCGTATTCATTGATGACATACCTGTGTATTCCAAGAGTGAGTCAGAACACGAGCAACACCTACGTGAAGTTCTAGAGGTGTTGAGGAAGGAAAAGATGTATGCCAAATTCTCCAAGTGCGACTTTTGGCTTGAAGAGGTTCAATTCTTGGGTCATGTAGTCACGCGAGATAGAGTGAAAGTAGACCCCTCCAAAATTGAAGCCATGATGAATTGGGAGCCTCCCAGGAGTCCATCCGAGATCCGGAGTTTCTTGGGATTGGCAGGATATTACCGGAGATTTATTCAAGACTTCTCCAAAATCGCCTCTTCCTTGACGGCTTTGACTCAGAAGAATGTGAAATTCGTTTAGACCGATACGCAAGAGAAGGTGTTCCGAACGTTACAAAAGAAATTGTGTGAACCTCCAATTTTGTCACTACCCGAAGGATCGGAGGACTTCGTGGTCTATAGCGATGCTTCAAAGATGAGTTTGGGTTACATATTGATGCAAAGAGGCAAAGTGATCGCCTACGCCTCAAGACAACTCAAAATTCATGAGAAGAATTATCCTACCCATGATCTGGAGTTGGCGGTGGTGGTGTTCGCCTTGAAGCTATAATGTACGCTCTACACGGATCATAAGAGTTTGAAATACGTCTTTGATGAAAAAGAGTTGAACATGAGGCAAAGAAGGTGGCTCGAATTACTTAAAGATTATGATTGCGAATTGTTTTACCACCCCGGTAAGGCAAATGTGGTGGCCGATGTGTTGAGTCGGACGGACTATAGCGAAAGTATTCGGGCTACCCTTTCGAGAATCGAACTAGTGTCGATCCTTATTAAAAGAATCAAGACGTCTCAAGTAGAAGCCTTATTGGAGGAGAATATCAAAGAATAAGTTATGGCAAAGCAACAATTGCTCTTAACGGAATATAGCCGTGGAGTGAAATTATTCAACGTTCACGTATGGGTACCCAAGATTGGTGGCAATCGGGAACTTCTCCTCGAGGATGCCCATAAATCCAAATATTCCATTCATCCAGGGAGTACAAAGATGTACAGGGACTTGAAGCTTCATTATTGGTAGCCGGTAATGAAACTTGATGTGGCACGTTACGTGGAGCGTTGTGTGACGTGTTTATAAGTGAAGGTCGAGCATCAAAGACCGTATGGGAGTCTTCAATCCTTGGATATCCCCGAGTGGAAATGGGAGCATATTACCTTTGATTTCATGAATAAGTTGCCTAAAACTCTTTGGGGTCATGATACCATATGGGTAGTAGTGGATCGGTTGACCAAGAGCGCTCATTTCTTGGCCATTTGTGAGACACTACCGATAGACAAGTTGGCAATGCTTTACATCGATGAAGTGGTTTTGAGGCATGGAGTGCCCTTGTTTATTATGTCGGATCGCGATAGTCGGTTCACTTTGAGCTTTTGGGATGGGTTGCAGAAAGAGCTTGGTACACGAGTAAAGTTGAGTACGACTTACCATCCTCAAACCGACGGTCAAAGCGAGAGAACGATCCAAAATCTTGAGGACATGCTAAGGTCATGTGTTATCGACTTCGGGGGTAGTTGGGACTCCCATCTACCTTTGGTGGAGTTCGCTTACAATAATATCTACCACTCGAGTATTGGAATGGCACCGTTCGAGGCGTTGTACGGGCAGAAGTGATGAACTCCCGTATGTTGGCTTGAAGTGGGAGAGAAGCAATTCACGGGACCCGAGATTGTGCAAGAAACGACCGATAAAGTTAAAGGCATTCAGGAAAGGATGAAAGCGGCCTAAGATCGGCAAAAGAACTATGCCGATAAGAAGAGGCGGCCGATGGAGTTCCAAGTGGGTGTCCGAGTGATGCTAAAAGTATCGCCATGGAAGGGCATTATCCAGTTCGAAAAGCACGGGAAGTTGAGTCCCCGTTTCCTTGGCCCATTCAAGGTGCTAAAGCGTGTGGGTTTACAAGCCTACCAATTGGAACTTCCACCGAAGATTAACGAGATACACAACACGTTCCATATTTGTTATCTCCGAAAGTGTTTGGCGGAAGAGGAGAGCGTTATTCCCCTCTCGGAGATAAAAGTGGACGAGGGTAACCGTTGTATAGAGAAACCCGAAGCTATCCTAGAGAGGAAATCCAAGACACTTCACCACAAGGAGGTTGCTATGGTCAAGGTTCAATGGAAGCACCATCGTGGGGCCAATGTGACGTGGGAAGCCTAGGAGGATATGAAGCAGAGGTATCCTCATATTTTCGGGTAGTTGGGATTTCGGGGACGAAAGTTGGGGAGGATTGTAACACCACGACTTTTGAGTGTGGCCAGATTGAGGAAGAAGTGCAAACAGTAGGCCGCGCGACTTGATCCGCACCACGACCCGCGCAGAGGTAAATTTATTCGCTGCTCCAGTACTGGGCGTGCTTCTCAGCGTGAGTCTATCCGCTCCACAACCCGCGCGGATCCCCTGCGCATTTACTTGCTGAAAATCGGCCCAAACCTCATTATTCTCAAATTTCTTCTCAAGAAACTCTCCCAACTTCTCCCTCATCATTAAATCCAACCTAAGGGTCATTTATTGCTCTATTCCTCCATCTCTCCAAGATTCTTTCTCCTTGTCTAGAGTTGGAAGCATAAGATTCAAAGATCTCACCATCTCCATCTTCAACCTCAAGCTTCAACTTGGGTTTTCTAGGGTTTCCAATAAAACCCACATTGTGAGTCCATCCTTACTTTCTAAAACTTTGTACATGTCAAACTAACATTTTTAGACTTCTAATCATCTTCTTATTTACAATTCTTGTTTGAAACTTATTTTGACCTAACTTCACATTTTTGGAGATTTTAGGGTTTTCTTACCCTTTTGAAAATATGATGGTGAAAACTATGTTTGAACTATAAAAGTGATGTGTTTCTACATATTTATGATTAAATAAACACTTAAATGTTTCTAACTCTATTGATGGTTTTCGTATCATGGAATAATTATTAAATAAAATATTTGGGAAAAATGGAATCATATGAGTGGTTGAAAGGCTACAATGGTGATTATTGTACGTTGGAGAAAGTTGGAAAATCTATTATTGTGAGAGAATAACCAAATTGACTTGGGATTGTTCACATGAGCTATATGTTTAATTATAGTTGGTCACAGATGTAATTGTGATGAGTCTAGACTATTACTAATGGATCCATAGGTATATAGAGTCGACTTTAATTCTTTGGGTTAAATACTGTTTGTAGCTAGTTGAGACATTGGACCCTAGGGTGGCAACTTGGTACGGTTATGTGGGACCAGATACTAGTCGTGGGTCGTAAATGTAAATCCTAGCAAATGAGCATGATTAGGATCATTGGGTGCCCTCCCCCACATCTGAGTACGAGCCGGCGAGTTCATGGTCTTGATCCTAGTATGGTGAGCTCAAAACTTGGAAAGTGGCCTACTTTTGTGTTCCGCCACAATCCTTGGAAAATTGGGTCTCCCCCGTCATCGAAAGATGTATTTTAGACCGTAAGGTCTTTATGTGATAAATACTCAAATTGTAAATTCTACTCTTTGGAAAAAGGTTACCATTGTTGCAATTTGAATTATTTCTAAATCGTTTATATAAATTGTATGTTCTCACTAGGATTTAAGCCTAACACTTTTTCTTTAACGATGTGTACAATAGGTTCCTTAAGTGGTGGGGCTCCGAAGGGTTGAGTGTTGAGCATGGACTTTTGAGGCATTTTTGGAATTATAGTTATATGGAGTCGAAGCGTACAAGCAATCTTTTATTTTGAAATTGGGTTGAAAACCAATGTAATCTAGATGTAAATGGTTTAGATTAGTTTGTTGTCAATTTTATTATTCATCCACAGTTTTTGTAAACGCTATATTATATTTACTCATTTTGGGTGGTTTACTCCAATTACAAGCGCCATATTGCCGAATTTTCAAATTTTAAATTACTCTAAATTTTAGGGTGTTACACATCGAGCTCTTTTTCATTCGCGGTTGAGGCATCCTTAGTCGTCTTTAGCTCCGCCTCAGCTGCGAACGCTCGTCCCAGGGCCTCTCTCAGTTGTCCCCGGAGCTCCTCCTTGTCATGACCAATGACCTCAAACTGGTTAAGGGTGTCGTCAAGTCGAACGGAGTACTCTTCCCTCTTGGCCTCCGCCTTTAGGGCCCTGGTCAGCGCCGCCGGTTCCTTTGCTAAAGCGGTCGGGACCAGCCTCGTCACTTAGTAGTCCATACGAGTGTTCAAAACTAAATCCGCTTTGAGGGCCTACATATCTAAGAAACAAGAAATTAGATCGTAAGACAAAAAGCAAATGCACGACTTAAAGAAAAGGAAGTTACTTACCATGAACGAAATCCCTAAGACGTGGGCGGCTAGGTCATTGACCGATACATCTTTGTATCGGTCGGAAAACGACAACAGAAGGAATTTCCCCAAGTGCGGAAACAGGGACCTCTTGCCCAGTTGATCGGACGACATGAAATTCCCCGGGAGGGTAAAGCTCACGTCGATCGGAGTTGGGACCTCACTGGTCACAGGACCCTTCCCCTTGTCTTTCGACGTAGGGGACTGGTCGTCCACCCCGGCTAGTGGAGCCTGCGAAATCGGCTCCGCGTCCTCGATCGGAGGCATCTTCACCTTCTCCGAAATAGTGGCCTCATGGCCACTATCCTTTGAAGACGATTCCCTCAGGGACATCTTCGGCTTCTTGACCCCTGACCCAGACGTCGGGGGGCTTTTCTTTTGATCTTCCCCCCTTTGCGGGTGAGTTGAGCAAGGGCCTCTTTTTTCGAGGGACCCGTTGTTGGCTTCATGGGGGTCGATCCTCTTGAAAATAACAAAAGACGTAAGTAACGACCATGACTTGCGAAAAAATTAACAAGTAGGTGACGTCTTGCAAAGACTAGACCTTACAAAAAACCCAACGAATTGTTGGTGACGGCTAAAACGACTAAACCCCATAAAAATCGTACGATCAATGGGTGACGTCTGAACGACTAGACCCCACGAAAGTAGGAATGGCAACGGGTCGGGTTCGGGGTGGGTTTGTCGTCCCCCGTCCCTGTCCCCGACATTGAAATGCATCCCCGTCCCCGCCCCGTTCCCCGTCGGGTTTTTATTCGGGGCGCCCCGTCGGGGATTTTTTATGCCCCGTCCCCGTCCCCGACCCGAACATTGGGAAAAATCCAAGAATAAAAATGGTTGTAAAATCATGTCGAAATGCGATATATATTAAAATTGTTGCTCCAAACACAATCCAAAAATCTAAATTAAAATTGTTGCTCCAAACACAATCCAAAAATCTAAATTAAAATTGTTGCTCCAAATACAATCCTGGAGTCCAAACACAATCCAAAATCAAGTTTGTTAACACTTAACAGTTAACACAACCAAACATAAACTTGTTCCAACAAAGACACAAACAAAATACTTCATCACATCAACTCATCCAAATCAAAAAACTAAAGAGTTCAAATCAAAAAGAGTAAAAAGCTTAAAAGTTAAAACCCTAAAAAACTAAACATATTTATATTAAATATTAATAATATATATATAATTTTATTTTTATTAATATATATATATATATATATATATATCAGGGCGGAGCGGGATACCTTGCCCCGATACCGAACCCGATAAAATCCCCGAAATTTTCCTCGTTACCCGACCCGAACTTAGTCGGGTTTCGGGTTTCCCCGTCGGGTTCGGGGATTTCTGCCATCCCTACACGAAAGCCTCATAACTAGTGGTGACGTCTTACGACTAGACCCACTAGTCCACGACCAACTAGTGACATCTTTTTACAGACTAGACCCTATAAGGTCTTACATTCAATAGGTGACGTCCTATGACTAGACCCTATAAACTAACGAAAACTTACCTGCCATACTCTTCTCCGGAGTCTCTTCGATGGCCTCTTGCTCTTCCCCTCCTTCTTCCTCTACGGAAGCAGCGGCTGACGACCCGACGTATTGTACGTCTTCGTCCCAGTCGGTAGTAGGACGGATGGTGAAGAAGGAGCGCTCCTCCATGCTAAAATCGAGGAATCTTTCGACTTTGGCGGTTGAGTCAGCAGAAGGCTCAACTACCGTGAAGTCAACCACTAGCAAAGAAAAACGAAAAAGTTTGCAAAAAACTATCGATAAACAAGTCCAAAAAGAAAAGCTAAAAGGAGACTCCATGTCTTACCTTCGGTATTCCAACCCGTGGTGAGCCATTGGTCATCGTAGCCAAGAGCCGCGATGCGACAAAAGACATTCCTTGTCTTCCATCTGCGATCGTTGACCGCATTTGCCTGAACCAGGGTACGAGGCTCTCTATACTTTGAGAAAAGGTTGTACCGGTGCTTTGCCTCCGCCATAACCGAGTAATCCAAGAGGAGGTCATAGACGGTAAAGGGTGTCTCCCAATCCGACGTCAATCGTTCAATGACTTGAACGATTCTTCAGAATTGGGGCATCATCTGCCCCGACGATAAGTCAAAGATCGTGAGAAACGATCTCGATAATGGAGAATAGGACCACGTAAACCCTATCTTGAACGGGTATTTGTATATCACAAAATACCCTTCTGGGCATTGTTCTGGACGTCGCAATGCCGGAAAACAAAACTCCACGACGTCAGGAATCCCGGCCAGTAACCAAATGCCTTAACATCTTCCTAGCTACTGAGAGTACTGACAGGATTCGGCGACATTGCAAAGACGAAATCAAAGGTTGATACGGCAGAAAAGTTAAACTTTCAGGCTTAAGTGCACAAAAATAAGGGTCGAAAGATCGTACCTTATATGGAGCTCTAAAAACCTTAGTCGATTATGGCAACGATTTTTTGCAGGTTTGGCTAAGATCACACGAAGATATGGGAGTCCCTCCCTCAAAAAATACAACGAAAGCATAAAAAGGAAAGGATCCGTCAAGGATCGCTATTTATACGGGATATAGTGGCAGGTCGAATCGTTAGATGATCGACACCTGTCATCGACCCATCGTGCACCAATCACCGGATAAACGACACATGTCCCTACGCCTGACACCACGCATCCCACGTCGCCGATGACGTCATGACCGTTATGCGGCTGCACGCTTCCCCCCATAAAATCTTCGGTTTTCATGAAACTGATTCAGTTGCATTTTTCGACACATGTCCAAATCAGTTACAAAAATTCGAAAAGTCGACTTGCCGCCTAATTTTCGAATTTTGGGGGCAAACTGTTTGGGTAAAATTTCACAAGACACGACCGACGTAAGAAAACCAAACGTCTCCAATCTAGGGACCATCCTTGTATTAAGATAAGGTCCTGGCGACCACACACAACGAGGACCGTAGTCGTTACTTGTGACAATGGTCGTGAGTTTCTCTCGACCGCCACCAGGAAGTCGCTCGATGACTCCTATCTTACAACCTATGTAACGTAGCTAACGATTATGACATTTACTGCATACGACCGTTTTCTTTTATGGTTCTTTATTACAAGTTTTAAAGCACATAAATGCCAACGGATATAACTGACGAACAATCATCAAGATCAATCATTGTCAAGACCATTGGACATTCAATTTTCATTTATGTATAAAAGACTTGAAGAATCATTAAGGGACACTGAAACAACACGAATCAACTTGACTTCATCTACATCACTCAACTTATTCTCTCTTAAACAAGGACTCTCGAAGAAGTGCTCCAATTGCACGACGAATAGCTGCAAGCTAATGATTTACTTATTTCTGTTTGTAATATTGTCATTTGTACTTACAATCACTCCTTCAAAAGGACGACGTCTCTGTTTGACATCCATAGTGCACTTGACGATCTCTGCTATCGTCCGCGGTTTTTACCCTCGACGAGGTTTTCTGCGTCACCAAAATATGTGTCTCTTATTAACTTTTTATCCTTGTCGTACGATTTATCGATCGATCGCTTACTTTAGTTGATAAAGCTCCACACCGACCTTAGATCTTCCTTGGGACGATTTTTGACATTAACAATAAACACTGACTTTCTTTTCATTTTGATCAACTAGTTCTCTCCCCTGCTTAAGGGAGCAGCTCATCAAATAATCCCAGCGACCCCAGCTGAAGACCTATCAATAATCGTAGTCTCTGTTTGAGAGATTGATGAACAAGAAGAAAAAGAAGAATCACTGAGTCTTCCCAAAAGACCCTCTGGACTTCTCAAAAGGTCAGAGGATGAAAATAAGAAGCGGTCAGAGATGATTCTTCATCTTGAAAGTCAAAGGCTGAAGATCCCTCCTCAAGACACCTCCGAAGAACTCGACTTCTTGACTCTGGAGGAAAGGGAAGAATCCATCAGGGCTAAACGTCTATATGTTGAATACCGAAAGGATGCCTTCTTGGCCCTTAAGATACAATCAAAACTGGTCCAGGATAAAAAGCAGAAGAAAAATCTGGTTAGAGTCCAAGAAGCCCTATTGAAGGAAACTGAGGAGGAGATCCGAAAATCTAAAGAGGCCAATGATCGTGATCCTTCTTGGTGCATAAATAATGGAGATTTTTAGAAGAGATGGCACTTCAAAAACTATGTATCTATCGAAGCTGGAACATCTCGGGTTCTATGAGTGGTTAGAGTTCAAGGAAGCACTGGAGAAATCAAAGTCAAAGCACAGAGGCCACGTTGAAGAACTAGTTGAATCTCTCATCAACAGGGTCACTGCCAGAATGAGTGTGCCCCCAGCTCTACCACAGAAACGAAGATCAGCTAGAAGGAAACATGCCTCTTCATCTGATAATGATGTCGTGATCAGAAATGAGACAAGCATCAAGTTCTCCAGAGACGTAGTGGTTGGACCTTCACCAGATCATTCAGCTCTAGACTTATCATTGCCCCCTGGTGGACCCTTTGAGCCTGGGTAGGTGATAAGTCATCCCTATGGAATAATTTTCCTTGACGACAATGATATCATCAGATTACAACGAGTCTTAGAGATTCCCCTATGCCCTCTTGCACATTTGAAGGACCTTCTATATATCTGGTGTGATAGTTCAACCTTAGGGACCCTCATCAAATCTCTTATTTGAAAGGAGGCAGCAGATCAAAGACAAAGGGAAGAAGAGATACCTGGCCATATGATAGATGAAGAACCATCATATTTGATAGATTGTATTTTATCTCTTGTAATCTATTAGTTAGGCTTGCAGTATTAGTATAGGACTTCACTTGTACCTATAATTTTCATATTCCCTGTGTAACTCTTTTATGAATTAATGAAAATTTCAGTAAAGTACTTTACTCCATAAGTACTGTAAAAGATTCCTCAAAATAGTAATTGGGACATATGTGTTATGAGTCCTGAATAACCTTATATTTTGAAACATAAAATAATTTTATCTTATTGCTTTGTCATCATCAAATAGGGGGAGATTGTTGATCCAAACTCTCTCAGTGATTTGATAATGACCCTTTGAAATACTTAGTGAAAATTACATTTAATATCTATATGTATTAGTGTTTCACCATCAGCTATCATATACTAAGTATGTTCAGTATCGCTAATGATTTATGATGTATTCAGTTAAATGTAATCCCTAAAGACAAGTTTCGCGCCAAAGGCATTCATCGCTGACATCGAAGACAAAGCTGATGAACGAGTGAAAAGTCTACTCATGATCTGATGCGGATATCAGTGAAACCAAGACAAGTCCAAATATGCGAAGAACTACGAAGAAAAGCTTCAGCGATAGCTGATCTTAATTCAGAATCCCTGAAGAAAGACCCCCTCCGCGATTGATGATCATGAAGCTTACACTACAAGGTTCTTTTGTCTTATCCTTGCACAAAAAGTACAATCTATCAGAAGAAACATACTTTTGCCTCAGATCGTACAACAAATCTGAAGACTACATTGTCGCTAAAAGTCAGAGGCATGCACCCAACCAAAAGATGACACGTGTAAAGTACCCCTGCCATGCATTAAATGCATTGGGTATAAATAGAAAGGTTAAGCTTCATTTTGAAGTGTTTCCTTCTATCCTCTATCTCTCAGTGAACCATATAGAAACCCTTGCTTTCTATATTCCCTTAACCTTTCTCTCTTGTTCTAGTGTAACTTACTTAGTGTTTCTTATGTTTATTTAGATTAGATTTACTTAATCTTATTCCTTAATAAACTGTAAATTGTGTGATTTGAGTTATCAATAAATAATTTATTAAACCATTAAAAATTGTGTTTGTATTCAACCCCCCCCTATACAAACTTGGTTAGCACCTACGGGACCAACAGAGACCCATAGCACCTATCAAGCTTCACCTCAAGAGTCAATACACCTTAGTGTCTACTCTTATGAGTAACACCACAAGGCTCAACACATTGAGGACTATCTCCATGGAATTACCCAAATGGCGGAGATCCTGGTGCATACCTCCAAGGTGGCACCACAAGACTAAATCCTTTCAGTGCCTATTTGAAGATTCATCCACAACATCCATATATATGCCATTTTGCATAATTACTTCATGTAAAAATGTACATGTTATCAATAGACATAAGTAAGTGGTCCAACCACTATATCCATTCATATAATGAGATTTCCAATTTACTCATGGGCCTCTCGTTAGATTAAACAAACCTATGAACCCAAAAAGGTAGTCATCCTCATGTAGTATAATCAACTACCATGGAACCAAGGTACAAGAACATAAAAATATGATTACAAGCATGAGAATATCACATATAGGGAAAATCCTCAAGTTTATATTTTATTCATTAATAATTAATAATTATAAATTACTAATTACAAAACAATTTATTAATTTAATGAATATAAGAACTAAATATTTTATAATTAATAATTTTTTAATGATTTTATTAAATATTAATTATTAATGCAAGTTTATATGTGAATGTATAGATAATAATGTAGTTTCGGTTGCCATTGTTGGGCAAACATTAGGGTATGGCTAAGTACATAGTTGAATATGTTTGATTTACAACCTTTATGTTGCCGAAATGTATACAGATATAAGCTCACCCGTTTTTGTTTTGGTAAACCATAGGAACGCTTTTGAGAGCTTAGGGATGAGGCACAAACTAGCCAAGATACCAACGCCTCTCCTCATGATGAGTCATATCTTTGGGAGCAAAGTGTCGGAGGATAGAGGAAATGTCGTGTTTTTGGGTTCGAGACCTCCCAGGAGCCTCGTTATGCTATGACCGGTGATTGTAGTAGCAACACAGAGGAATGTTGTTTATATTATTATATATCATGTCGTTACTTTTCATTGTCAACAAACACTGATTTTTTTGTCAAATATTGAATACTTATAGGTAGCTGAGTTGAGACAGAAGATAGCAAGGATCGAAGAGGAGGCAAGGGAGTCGAAGTAGTGGGAGGAGTGTTATCTGGCCCAGTTGGAGACCGAAAGGAAGTGCATGACAGAGCTGAAGGTCGAACAGGCCAAGCATGATGCCCGGTTAGCTTGAGCAGATCACATTTCGTAGCAGTTTGCAGCTTCTATGCACCAGCAGGGATACACTTTAACCCCTCCTGGACCTCCTCGCCCTCCCGACCTTCCCCTTAGTTAGATTGTTACGATGCATCCATATTGTATTTTGAATTGTTAAATTTGGAATTTGGAATTGTATAAATTCATTATTTTGAATTTGTTGGGCTGCTTTGATTTGTTATTTTTAAATTATGGGCAAACTTTGTATAAAGTATACAGGACATACAACTTATTTATTTAATTTTTTAATTTTTAAAAAAAAATCAACGACGGATCAGCGACGAAATTCCTTCGCTAATACTTGTTGGTTTTGTCGCTAATCCGTTGGTAAATGCTTCCGTCGTTGATTTGTCACTAATATAGTCTTCGCTAATCTCTCGCTGAAACAATCCATCGTTAATCCATCACCGATTTAGTCCATCACTGAAAGAGGTCGACGCTAATCCATCGTTGACTTCCATCGCTAATCGCATCACCCATGACAAGTTTACCGACAGACTATCACCGACGGATTAGGGATAGAAGTCATCATTAGCGACAGATTAGCGACGACCTTGTCTGTCGCTGATAAGGCCGAATTTTGTAGTGTTATGTTAAGATGTGTTAATGTTAATTGTTTTCCATGTTGAGGTATATTAATGTTCATTGCTTTCCAGGTTAAGGTATGTTAAGATTGCATATTAAAGTGTGTTAAGGTTGACATATTAAGTACGTTAAGGTCAGTTAAGGTATGTTAAGATTTAGTAATTTCAATCTGTGTAAGGTGTGTGAGATATGTTGATGTATGTTAAGCTTGGTGCCCCTACATCATTGCCTTTGATCGGCATTGAAGCTCACTTTACCTACCATCATGTCGACGTGTTTTTCCTAAGCATCGATTTAGAGAGAGATTCATTCAAGGGCAACAACAAGGGACTCGTGCTTCTCATGGTAAAATTTTTCACAAGGATCCAAATCTATATATAAAGGCATAATTAAATGAGAACCACAAAAAGATTGAGAACTGTAAAAACCAGTGAATCATGTGTTGTTTCAAATTGTGAAACAATGCATGTAAAATATATTATGTTGTTTCGCTTGCGAAAAAAAAATTCACATCACATTTTTAAACAAATAAATTGCAAAACAAATACATGTGAATTACATTAACACCTATAGTTTTAGATAAAAAAAATCTTGTAAACAATATTTTTTGATTGGTTCTCACGGCTTTGTAAACTATTTGTAATTTTCAGTTTATATATGTATATATGTAATATCTAGGTCCGAAAATTTTACTAATTTTGTAAGTTAGGTGAAAAGTTAAGCGAGACTCAAAGTTCAGGGGGTTATTTGAAACTTTGGTTATATATATATATATATATATATATATATATATATATATGATTAACCCTAAGAGTTGATTTTTCATAATTCATATCTGAGATCTTTGAGAACCGACTGAAGGAGAGGCGAGAACAGGGAGAAGGAAGAGCGAAGGCTAGGTCTTGAAGAATTATACAGTTTCTTTGCAAATTAAGGTATGATTCTAGCCTAATACTTCCATCTAAGAGTTATAGTCAGTAAATGATCTTGTTATTGAGTTTTTATCCGTGAAATCTAACGATTTAAAGATCTGAGGTTTTCTGGGTTCGAGTCGCCGACTCTGTATGAAGGTCGACCGGATAGGACCGGACTCAGGGTGACCGGTGTCGACCGGACCCAGGGTGACCGGTGTGCTGTGTTGACCGGTCTCGTCGACCGGTCTCGTCATCGACCGGTATAATGTCGACCGGTCTCAACCGGGGTGTTTCGACCGGAGAGGTTTCAACCGGAGTGGTCTTGACCGAAGGGGTCTTGACCGGAGTCGCACAATGTGTTGAAATATTTAGATAGGGAAAGAATATTAATTGCTAGTTAGCTTACCCTTTTATTTCGATACTATCGTAGGTGGTGTTAATTACTAGAAAGCAAGCTTTAAGCAATAAGAATCTGAGGTGAGTCTTTTAAACTAAATCATTTACGATTTTGAAAGTTATTTAATAAATGTGAGTTTTTTGAACTGCACGTTTATATTATTGAAAGTTGAGAAGGTTTATTGAAAAGGTTGATTTAATTATGTTGGCATGTTTATGCTATGTTTATATAAACTTGTTTTATATATTGTTGAAGATTAAGTGTATGCATACATTTGATTCAGAAGTCTAACCTAAGTCGGGAAGTGTGACCCGCCTGCTCGTACCGGGGAGTGTGGCCCGTTTATGCCATTAAGGTGTGTCCCTAAAATAAGGCAGTACGAGACAGACATACCGTCTTTGACAGCAATGTTGGTCAGTAGCTTGAGTTACGCTTGCGAAGCGTAAAGTGTGGTCAGTGTTGGCCAGTAGATCGAGTTACGCTTGCGAAGCGTAAAAGTATGATAAATGTTTGATTAGTAAAGTGAATTACGCTAGTGAAGCGTAAGGTTTTGTTTAAATGTTTTAAGTAATATTTGAACTGTTGCAGTAATGTTTGGAGGGGACTCACTAGGCCATTGGTCTAACCCTCGCTCTTTCAAAATTATAATCCTATTTCAGGTTATCGCAAGATATCAAGTACCGATAAGGGTAAGGAGAAGATGTGAGATAAATCCAGGAGCTAGAAGACTCCTTGTAATAGTTTCCTTTTTGACTCAGTTGTGTAATAGGTTATAGTTGTAAACCTTATACTTTGAATTGTAAGCATGGGGCTGTTTTTAGACAGGAAATATTATTTTGATGTAATTATAAAGTACAAGTTGTTACAATATATATATATATATATATATATATATATATATATGGAAGAGTTCAAACGAGAACACCTTCATTTTACAAAAAATGCAAGAACCATCAAATATGATACACATGTGATATTAAATTATAGACGCAACCGACCTTTGATGCGACCTAGGTTGAGGGCCAAGTCGTCTGCCCACTAGACTCCTCGCGTGTATTATCACGTGTGATAAAGGTGTTCTCTAGGGTTGGCAAAAAAAACCTTGTCCCCGATGGGGAACCCGTTATCCGAAGCCGGTTTGACAGGGGAATCCTCGAGTTGACCGGGGATGGGGAATCCCTGAATTTGTTAACCGGGGATGGGGATACCTTTTAGAACGACTCTACCCGACCTCGAGTACTTAATAGTAAGGGGTGTTTGGGATTGCTTATTTAAAACAACTTATACTTATTTTGAAAAGTGCTTATTAACTTATGCGGTGTCAAACCGGAGTTTTTAAAAAAGTGTTTGGATTAGCTTATTGTGGTACCAAAACGTAATAAGCTAATAAGTTGTTATTTAAAAGTGTTTGGGATTGCTTATACATACAAAATAACCAAAAAAGTAATAAGCACTTTTCAAAGAAGCTGATAAGTTAGAACAAAATGACTTATTAAAAACAGCATTTCAGCGGTTTGGCACCGCTATAAGCTCTTTTCATTTTTCTCCATCCAAATACTTAAAAGTGCTTATCTCCAGTGCCAAATCGTAATAAGCTAAAAAGCACTTCAAATAAGCAATCCCAAACACCCCCTAAGTTTTTATATATAGTACGTAAAAATATATGTATATATATATATAATAAAATATGATAAACCCAAGGAGTATATATAGTATATATAACACATAAATATAATCAATCATCGATGGTGAGAAAACTTTCAAAATATATTACAGGAGTAGATTATGTTTTTTGTCCTTGCGATTTGTTAAAAATTGTGGATTTCATCTCTGTGGTTTTGAAATTTTGGTTTTCGTCTCTATGGTTTGTAATTCATTTCTATTTTCATCCCTGAAGCCAAAACACTATTTTTAAGTATGAAGGACTAAAATAGAAATGAATTGTAAATCATAGGGATGAAAAAAAGCAATAAAATTTAAACCATGCAACGAAAAAGGAAATGAATTACAAGCCATAAGGATGACAATTGTGATTTCAAAACACCATAAGGACGAAAATAGAAATTTTCAACAAACCACATGGACTAAAATATTATAGTATTTGTTTGATTTTTCGAAGAAACTTTTAGTGATATAACAACGTTCATGTATAAAATATTTATTATTAAGTATTGTAGTGGATATATTTATTTTTGAACTACTGTTATACAAACGCAACCATTAAAATTTGGTTAAATAAAATTTAGAATAATACATCGTTTAAATATGAAATTGACATTTATAAAGATATTATATAAAAAAAATTAAATTTTGTAAACGAAGAAAATCCCCAATTCCTTGGTGTGGATCCCTGTTCCCTAATGGGGATGGGGAAGGAATTTTGTTCCTCGACAAAGATGGGGACAGAGATGGCGATCCCCGCTATCCCCAACCCTGTTGCCATCTCTAGACTGTTCTCAATATACTACAATCAAGCACATGTGATTAGGCCTGTAAACGAACCGAACGAACACGAATAAAGGTTTGTTCATGTTCGTTCATTTAACTTAATCGAACAAATGAACGAACACGAACAATAAACGAACAAAAATTCTTTTGTTCATGTTCGTTCCTTTAAAAATTAGGCATGTTCGTGTTCGTTCATGTTCGTTCGTTTAAGTGTTAAATGAACATAATCGAACGTACTTAAACGAACTGAAGGTGCACCCAATTATGTAGGGTGCTCAACTCCAATGGAAGGTTACTAGGCTCAAGCCAATAGCTCTAGCCACTAGTGAGTGGTATTGAACAGAGTGGTGAAAGGCGTTATACCAATATATATATATGCTAGAGAGAAAAGCAAAAGAAACAGTAAACCACCGATGTGGGATGATATCTTCAATCACATAAATCACATGGTGCTTTATACAGGACAATATGGACTTGGGGGACTTGGGGCTCTATAAAGCCATCCCACATCAAGTTATAAAGCCACTCTATTATATAAAGTCATGACTAAGAGATTAAATCAAAGACACGAACAACCTTTGCTGCGACATAGGTCATGGGCCAAGTCGTATGTACACCACCAGGTCCCTTACATGTATTATCACATGTGATAAGGGTGTTCTCGCGTTTTCATGAAATGAATATATTGTCGTTTGAACCTCCACTATCTCTCTCTCTCTCTCTATATATATATATATATATATAGAGAGAGAGAGAGAGAGAGAGGAAAGTTTAAATGAAAACTCAATTTTCATTGTGCACGTGAGTACGAATTTGGGTCAGTCCATCTCTATTGATCTGACAACTCATTAAATAGAATTTTTAATTTTAAAATTATTTGGGGTAAAAACGGAAGATAATTTAAACCCACACCTACCATATTTGACTTATTATTTTCCTTTTTAATTAAAAACTTTTACCCACTTAAAGTTTAAAATAAATTATCTTAAAAATTATTAATAAATCAAACAAATTACATCAAAAAAACGAGAATTTCGTGCTCTTCAATATGACATCCATCTCGATATAGTTTTTTTTTGTCGTTTTAACCGTTTTTTATGTGAAATGCTATATATGTGTTATATTCATAATGAATATTTATGTACGTTCAAGTGTTTACAACACCTAGACACCGTAAGTCCGTAATTCGACATCACCTTCTTCAACACTTTATTCAACGTTGTAAGGCATCGTATTCTTCATCACCGTAACCCAATACCCGTCGAGACGAATCGAGAACCTATCGAGTTTTGGTTGTGAAACGGGGAACAAAAGAGAGCATGTCACGTCTCCACACCTTCACGGGTCAGTCTGCGAGTTTTGACTAGAACGCGCAAGGATCAGTCTGCAAGAAGTGGAAACGCGCATAAGACTGCCTGCGAGTTTATTTGTTTTGAGAGTTTTGTTGTTCTGTGAGAAGTGTTTGCGAGTTCTTATTTGTCCGAATTTTTTCTAAGTATAGGAACACGCAAAGGCATTGCAAGAAGTTAAAGTGTGAAAAATATTCTAAGTACAAGAACGCGCACATCTTACCAAGAACGCGCACGCCTTGATTTGTGAGAACCTTGAACGCGCACAACCCTATCTGCGTGAACCTCGAACGCGCACGCTTTGTTCTGCGTGAACTAGGAACGCGTACATCCCTGTCTGGGAGAAGTCTCATCTACAGTGGTTTTGCGAGTTTTAACACTAAGAAATTTTTTTCTGATCTTTTCAAGTGTTGACCAAGTTTGACTCATCAAGTCAAGTGTTTCTGAATATTTTGGGACGATGTCTAATGTCTTATCAAACAGAGAGTGTGCAATAATGTACATGCCTGAGATACCTGCTATAGAAGTTGAACGGGATAAATTGAAGATTCAGAATTCATGTCTTCTAAATCAGATTCAGCAGTTGAAATCTAAATTTGTAATTCTTGAGAAAACTTTTGAATGTGCAAAATGTATTAATAATTCTAAATCTGATCTTGCAGGTATTATCAAGACAAGAGAGAAAGAAATTAGATTGAAAGAGAGAGAGATAAGCAATCTTCAAAGCCAACTGAAGACAACTGAAAAGAAATCTTCAGAACTTAAAGCTGAATCAGTTGATCTACATAGCAAGTTTAAGGCTTTTGAAGAGAAAATATCTGTATTGGAAGCTAAAAATGTTGATCTGATGAAATTTCTCAATGCAGATAAAGACAAAGTTGATCTGGAGAAAGTTTACACTCAAAAACTTTCTGACTTTTCTAAGAAAGCTTTTCAAGAGAGAAAAGATTTGGAGCATAGATGCATAAAACTCTCAAAGCAAGTCTCGGAATTTGAAAATATTTTAATAATTGAAAGAGATACATTTGCAAAAGAGAGAAAAGTTCTTGAAGAAAAAACTATTGAACTTCCCAAGCAGATCTCTACATTACAAGACTTACTTGAAAAGGAAAGACAAATCTTTCAAGAGAAAAAGAAGTCTTTTGATTCTCAAAAGAAAATTTTTGAAAAGAAAAATGTTGGGATTTTCAAAGAAATTTCAGAAAAGAACAAAAACTTTGAAAAAGAATTTGAGCAAGAGCGTCAAATCATGGAAAGTGAAATATATAAGCTCACATCAAAGTTATATGTTCTATCATCAGACATTTTAAAAGAACAGATGGTCAGGTCTGATTTGAAAAAGAAGTTTGACACACTTCTTGATGAAAGAAACATTTTGTCTGAAAAGATAAAACAACTTGAAGTTGCAAATGTTGAATTATCTAATAAGATTTCTGCTGATGTGATTAATCAATCACCTTATGATAATTCAACTGAATCAGTTTGTTCTTTCAAAACTGCTTCAAGTTCTATTCATGAAAATGTTTTAAAAAATAACTGTGTCAAATCAAAAATTGTTAAATCAAACCAGATTCGTCCTTCTAATTTGTTTTATGACAAATTTGTTGATAGTTCAGCAAGCTTTTATGTCAAATCTTTTGAAAAAGCATACTTCTACGAAAGGACAGATGGTTTGGAGAGTGAAAGGTTCTACTGATGAAAAGAAGAATGATAAATCATCAGCATCCACATCAAAAGTTAAGATCAACAATGCACATAAAGGTAAATCTTTTGGTAAACCTGATACATTTTATTTTGCTAATCATCTTTTCAAGTTGTCTCAAAAGAAGATTTGTTGTTCTTACTGTGGAGAGAATGATTTTGTTCAAAAAGACTTTGCTCATCACTGGTATGGAACTTACAGAATTACTTCTCAGAAAAGTAAACTTAAAAGTTTTAAATCTAATGAGAAGTGGATTTCTAAATCTAACCAACCAGGACCCAAATACATGTGGGTACCAAAACCTGTCAAATCTGTTTTGCAGGTACCACAGGGTTAGGGAGAGCAAAAGTTATGGCTCTTGAATATTTCAGTTCAAGACCCGTTCTTCCATGTTAAAGAATAAAGACTTCTGAGTAAATCAGCTCAGGACTCGGACTTCAAAGTCAAAGTGAAAGACTTCTAAACACATCAGTTTAGGACTCGTACTTTAATGTCAAAGAATTATGGCTTCTAAATATAACAGTTTAGAACCCGTACTTCAAAGAAGAGTTTGTTCAGATAAGGATATCATGCAAATATCAAGGGGGAGATTATCTGAATATAACTCATTCTGTCATGATTTAAGGGGAGCTTAATCGTTTGTAAGTATCTTCAGATCTAGATATCTGATTGTTTGAAAGAAGAACAACTTTCGAGCATGAAAAATATTTTCTGAAATGTTCAAACCACTTCTGGTTCTCAAAAGATTTCATGAATTTAGAAGTGTGATTTTAAATGTTTTCATAATTGAGCGTTAATGTTTAACTGACCGTGTGTTTCCAAAGATCAATACTTGTGTATTATCTTGTCTATATATTGTCAAGTATTCATACACACCGGTTCAATACTTCATTTTAATTTGTTATTACCATGTCTCATAAAGAAACAATTTTTCGATGGTAATACTCCCGTTTGTAATTCAATGTTGATTGAGCATCATACATCATTTCGATTTGAGCGTTCATTTCAATATTGTTTATATTCTTTCATATAAACAACTATCAAGTTCTTTGATACCCCAACCATTTCATGTCCATATTCATGATATTTGATCTGATTGATACATTGTCAGATTCTCAAAACAATTCTTTTGATTTCATTTCATTCATTGAATATCATTGTTTTGACAGATCTTCAAAGTTCAAATGCTCAAATTTCATTCATATCCTTGATGAGCATACAGTTATATGACAATGATATCATGTGATTAATTGTTCAAGATAAATTGTTGAGCAACTATTCTTTTTAGGACAAAATTACATGGGATCAGTGTGAGAGCTTAAACAAAACTTCTATGGATTCACGTAAACCAGTGTTTCCAACCCCGGAAGTTATCCTAGAGTGATTGAGGGGTGAGGGGTCTTAAGTCAAATAGTGGGGGAGATAACTCATCCGATTGAGTTTTTCTCTTTGTGCTGAGTAGAAAAATGTAAAAGAGAGTTTGGTTAGAAGTGAGCTAAATGTTAAAAAGAAAGAGGGTGTGAGATCAGAGTTAAAAGAATATGAATACTCTACACCAACTTCTTTCTGAGTCGGGCAGCCACATTACTGTTGGTTCACATTCTTTGGTGACCATCATTGAAACAGGCACTAGCCCATGCCAACTCTTGTAATTACCCCACCAACCACTCGTTTCTTTCTCGACAAAAAAATGTTTCATTTTCTTTGGGGACGCAACATATCTGCTATCTGATCTTCACTCGGAAGATTTAGATATTGAAAAAGAAGGAAAGTTGCCCCATCTTCGCACCTCTTTCATGCACATTGAGTCCGTGTAATACTTGTTGCTGTCTCAACAGTTTACACATGTTGAGCCTGAAAAAGCTTGAGTAGCCTCAATCATTCTACACTTTCACGTACACACAAGGAATATGTTTTCTTGTCATAACATTTATAGAAATTCCTTCATGTTTTTCGATGATTGAATGGAATCCCTGGGGGAGTGAACATCACAAAAGCTCCTTTCCAATGTACATCTGTTGTACAAAGTGGCTTCGTGCTACTAACAGGCATTTTAATTGTATCATTTAACTGTGTCATTTGTTGATTCAGGTTTACAATTCTTATTATATCTGAATTTGAAAATATTCGGGTATATACATTTCATGAATTGACGGATACACAGATCAAAAGGGCGGAGATTGTTATTTTATCATAAAGGGGAAGATTAATATTCAAAGACAGTGATGACTTGAAATAGTTTTGATGATTTTGCTGCTCACAATTCATCAAAAAGGGGGAGATAATCTGGAATTCAAGTCAAATGAAAGTTGAGGTGAAGTTTGAAAGATTATTCAAAAGATACATCTCATAAAAAGGGAGAGATATTCTGAAGAAAAAGGAGGAGATAATATGGAAAGTTTAGTCAGATGAATGTTTTGAAAGTTATTTCAAGAGATATTCCTGAAAAGAGATGAACTCATCAAAAAGGGGAGATACAAAATTGTAAAGATCAAGAAAATGTTCAGAGATTATTTGAGAAAGTTTGTTTTTCAAAGACTGTCCAGAGATCAGAGACTGAAGATACAAGCTATCCAAAGATCACTCAAAGTTCAAAGATCAAAGTTTTAAAGATTTCAAATTCAAGTTCAAGACTTTTCAAAGCAAAAGTGAATGACTTTTCAAGATTCTTCAAAAGATGAATGTTTGAAGATTGTTAGAGCTTCAAAATTTAAAGACGTCAGAGTCAAAGTTTTGAAGAATCAAGAGCTGAAGACTAATGTCAATTTTATTTTAAATTTTGAATAAAAGGGGGAGATTGTTAGTGTATTGTTGTATCCAAGATTTAAATGTAAAAGTCAAACACAGTCAAAGTACAAATAGTTTACCTTGTATTCTGTACATGGTCTTTGATCATATATATACCTTTTAGTAGTGTAAGTGTTTGTATGAAGTAGAAGGCATTAGAGAGAAGTAGTAGAAAGAAGAAGCTTTGTGAGAGAAGTAAGAGTATATTGTAGAAGTCTTGTGAGAGAAGTAAGAGTGTCAGTGTTGTGAGAGTTTTTGTAATATTGTGACTTAAGAGATATATGACACATTCTCTCTCTACATTCTCTCTGTAACACCCTCAAAATTTGGTAAGAGCAACTAATTAAAATTTCGATATTACATCAAGTAAAAGGTAAATCTCCAAAATAAGACTTTCTATTTAATCTCAAACAAATTCAAACTCCAATAATACACAAAGACTAAACCAAAGTCGGGTGCTACTTAATCCTCAAACACAAGCTGCTCTTCCCGAAACAAGTGCGGAAGACTCCACTAAGATAACCACTTCTCAAGCATGGCAATAGCGCTCCTCTCAGCACTGTGTCACTAGAGCTATTCCCAACCGAAACCCTGGTGCACATGTCGACAAATAAAAAGGTTAGGCTAACGCCTAGTGAGTTCAAGAGTTTTCAACATGAATAAAGGTATTGTTGAAAAGGAGTAATGCAATTAAAATCATAATCTTTCAAAATGATGTCTCAAATATGAAAACGACTTATTTTCCAAATATGCATTTTAGGCAAAGAAACACCAATGTAAACGTTTTCCAATCCAAATTACCTCAAGGACAAGATCCCAAAATAAAACGTTCTTTCGTAAATTAATCTCAACCCGAAACTCACTCAAAACGTGAATAGAAAATCGAACTCAACATTTGTGAAGATGCGGTTAAAACTTTATATCTCGAAACACCAAAAACACGGGTGGGGCATAATTGATAATACTCAACCCATAAATCATGGATAAGATCCATTTATACAAAACATCACCGAAACTTGGATAATAAAACTCAATACCCAAAAACAACACCTTTCGGTGACGGGGGATACCCGAATTCCATCGAAAGTGGCAGGCACACAAAGTTAATCCACTTACCAATGTTCTCGAGCTTCGCATAGAGCCATGGATCCCCGTAACGGCTCCCAAACCGAGCTACCACCGCAAGATACCCAAATGCCTCTAGCATCTACTCGACCTCTAATGAGTGTCACTACCAAAGCCACAAGTCTCCATATACGGCTATTAGCCCCAAATCTGAACCAATGAAAGTATTGAAAATAACTAAGTCTTCATCTAAAGACTTTCAAGGGACATCAACAAGTCTGTCTCTGAAGTCAATTCAGAGTCAGTCTGAAGAAAGCAAGTCTGTCTCTGAAGTCAATTCAAAGTCAGCCTGAAGAAAGCAAGTCTGTCTCTGAAGTCAATTCAGAGTCAGTCTGAAGAAAGTATGTTTGTCTCTGAAGTCAGTTCAGAGACAGTCTCTCAGAAAGACATCAGAGAGCCCCTCATCAGAGATCCTACTTCAGAGCTCTGAAGATGTTCACTTTGAATTGATGACAAAGAAGAACAGATGACACATCACCTTGTGATAAGATTTACTTTCTAGAGTAGGTCACTGTTCAAGCATGTCTTGATCTTACCTCTTAGGTAAGACACTGTTCAATATCTTGATCTTACCTCTTATGTAAGATACTGTTCAAGCCATGCTTCTATTTGTCAGATAAGTACACTGTTTACTTTATGGTCTTATAAATAGGACCATCACCTTATTGTTCAAAGAGTGCTTAAGAAGTCTTATAACTGATAATATAAGTTGAATATTTTATTCAAAAGAGTTTATCTATTTGCTTTATGAACTGTGATATTTGAATCTCCTTTGATATTAAACTATACTGCTTCCGCTGTTATTACTCTTTGTTAGCTCCACTCACTTGGTATAGAAGTATTGAAAAATAAGCTAAGTATGGATATCATAGAAACCTGCCGCTGAACACTCAAATACACCACAGAAGGTGCAAAGCTTGGAGGTTACCCCGCAGAAGATCTACCAGAAATAGAACCTGAATGATACTTGAAGTACAGAGCCTCTGTGATCACTCACAGATCCTCTGTGAAGGCCAACCTCTAGAGATCAGCTGTTGAAGCTTTTCTTAGAGATCAAAACAAGACCACGTGCAGAACACGTGAGACCTGCTGTACGAAGATCCTCAAGATCAAAGTAATGGGCGTCCCACGATGTTTAATTTACAGGTGGCATTCCGTTTATGGAATGTCAGTTCTTGTCTTGTACTAAGGGGTGCATCCTTCAGTTATATTAAGGAGCACCACCTTAGAGCTGAAAAATAAGAGAGAGCACACACAAAAAGGGCAGTCCGTATATTCCTTGAACACCTTTTTGCACATACTAGTGCGTGTTCTTGGTGTTCTTGGGTAATTAATGAAACAATTCTTTGAGTATCTTTCGTGTAATACTTTACTTCCTGTTCATTAATTACCTGTGTGTTTACCACTTTGCATGTTCAATCTCTTCTACACATCTTAAACGCTTCCGCACTCTAGTTATATAATTTGTGTGTAGTAAAAGGTTAAATCAAGTTAAAGAACATCTAAACTGGGATCAACAATTGGTAACAGAGCAGACTTTGATTTTCAAAATCAAAGGATCCTGTTCTATACTTGTTTCCAGTACTCAAGGTGGTAATTTGAGTCTGTTCTTCGTTCCAAACTCCACTCACAGTCACACTTTGCTTTTCTGAAGCTATATCAACCTGTTTGATATAGTAATAGGTACAAGTGTGTTCTTCTCTTAAAGACAGATTCAAAGCTAGTTGGTTGATCATTTGTTCTTACCAATTCATATTCTCATCTTCACACAGCATCTCTGTAATACTCTTTCTGTTTCGTGCCATACTCTGTTTTACTCACTGAAACCAAAATGGCAAACACTGTCAACTACTTCAGTGCGGGATCTCAATCCAAACCTCCCACTCTTCTAAGGGATGAATATCCTCAGTGGAAGATCAGGATGGTGCACTTCCTTGAAGGTGTGGATCCTGGTCTGGTTGAGTTTCTTCACAATCCTCCTTTCATCCCAATGACAACAGTTCCTCGTGTTCCTGCCACTGCCAATACTCCTGAAATTCCTGAATATCAACACCCCAAACCAGTCCTTGAATGGAGTGAAGAATAAAAGGCACAACATGAGCTTGCAAAGAAAGCCAAAAGACTAATCATAATGGCTATTCCAAATGATATCTTTCAATCTCTTGACTCATGTGAAACTTCAAAGGACCTATGGTTAGAGCTGGAGAAACAACTTGAGGGTGGTGCCAAAACTCTCAAGAACAACAGAGCCTTATGCATAAATGAGTATTTTGCATTCAAAGCTCTACCGGGTGAATCCATTCAAAGCACTTACAACAGATACAACTCTTTGATAAACAAGTGCAAGAGATATGGGATCCACAGAACCTCCGAAGAAAACAATGTCAGATTTCTACAGAGCCTGAATGATGAATGGCTTCATTTAACCATGTCCATGCAAGCCACATTGGATCTTGATGTTTGGTCCATATCTGATCTCTTCGGAACACTAATTAGCCAAGAGAACAGAATTTCCAAACTATCAACCTCTGTCGGAGGTCCTCTGGCTCTTGTAGGATGTGCCTCAGAAGGCAAAGACAAGGGAAAGAAGGATAAGGCAACTGAGGAGGCTCAGAAGAAGAAAAAGAAGAAGGTACTTGTAGCAGAGAGTGAAAGTGAAGAAGACTCTGAGGAGGAGATTGACATGTCTGCTCTGGCCAAAACTCTTGCACTAATGACCCGACAGTTCAATCGTGGTCTCAAGAAGAAGCCAGAATACAAAGGAAGAGAAGAAAGAGATGATAGAAGCAGAGGATATGGTGAGGCCAAGAGAAAGGAGTGGTCTGAAGAACCTAGGCAAGAAGAGAGAAATGGACAAAAGTCAGACGGCAGAGCTGGTGACAAATTCCCGAAGCAAACTGAAGGATGCTTGAAATGCGGGAAATCAGGCCACTATGCAGCAGAGTGCCGGTCCTCTGCCAACACAGGGAAACCCACAAGGGACGCTGCCTTCTACAAAAAGAAAGCAGAGTACTACACTCAGAAATCCCTAATGGCAGAACAAGAGAACCTTGTGACCGATGAATCATCTGATGAAGAAAATAACGCACTCTTCTGTGGAATGGCAGAAGTCCACTCTTCTGACAACGAAAGTGAGGTATCTACTCTTAACTCTTGCAACTCGGACTTTGAAAGCAAGCTTCTTGAAATACAAAATGATCTTCTAGCTTACAAACATACATGCTCATATCTTGAGAAAAAGCTTGCCTTCTTTGAAAGAGAAACTAGACTTCTCACAGAAGAGAAGGATAAGCTTTACTTTCAAAACAAAATTCTTATCTCTGAGCATATTTCAACAAAAAGGGATTTCAATGACAAAATCACAAATCTCGACAGAGCTTTGAAAGAAAAGGTCAAAGAGCTTAAGAAATGTGAGAGTGATCGTCTAAATGCCACTTCTTTGAAAAACTTCTTTCAAAAGGAAAGAGAAGCTCTTCATCGAGATCTGTTCGACAGAAATCTCAAAATCAAAAGGTATCAGGATGCTCAAAAGGTCACTGAAAAGGTCAACACCCAAATTGGCAGAAGAGGTATAGGGTTCGATGATATCGATCCCTATACTGGAGATAAAAGAAACAAATCTTTAGCAAATATCTTCTGCGTTGGAAAATCATTAAATCCAAGTCTTCCAAATCTTCTATCCACATTTAAAAGGCGGAAAACATCCGAAGAACCACATCTGAGGAATCCTCTGTTGATGGTGGATACATGGTATGAAAACAATAATCTACCTTCTTCTCTCTTATCAAAGAGAAATTATATTCCAAAGAAATATCTGACTCAAAAACAGATAGGAATCTTCAGATTCGGTAATCCAGAAACACAAACTCAAATGGCTTTTGTATGCATGATGACTCCTGAAAAGGAATTGTCCTTTGAAGCTCCAGAGTTTGTTCCAGCCTCTGTGGAAGAAAAACTTTTTAAAATTTTTTTAGAAAATGACTTGAGAAAGACCTATGAAAACCATTTTCTTAATCATCCTGATATTATCTCTGATGTAAGAGAAATCTTTGAGCAAGATCTACAAAACTGTCTTAACATTCCTATGGTCATTCCGTGTATTTCAAAATTTCTAAATACTTTAGAGGACACCAATGGACAAAGCAAGGCACTTGCAGAAGGTCAAGATTTCATTCACAGAGACTTCCTCGATTCAGACTCTGAGTCAGAATCAGAGTTCTCTGTTGGAAATGAGACAAGTTCTGTGGAACTTAAGATACTCCCCTGTGGTCCAGAGAGGAGTAAACTTACCTCTGGCATTCTCAATAGAATAGTTCTTCCCAAAAGGAAAACCACAGGTGTATCTATCTGTCCTGATTTCCTGGACATGTGCTTGCAAGCGAAGACTTCTCTTGAGCTTGAAAGATCTATAAGGAACAAGCTCCCTCATGATTCAAAAGCTCCAAGACCATTAAAACCTTTTCAAGAAAAACTCACTTGGCAACAGAAGAATAAATGGCCTAAAATTGATAAACTTGATGCTTCTGTTGTAGTGAAAGTAAGGAAAGAAGATCAAGGAAGAGTACAACCAAAGAGTCACTCAAGAAGAGTTTTTGAAAAAACTCAACCTAGATTAGACAAAGCTTTCTGTAAAAGGAAACCCAAATCTAAAATGGGTTGTAGTAAAATTTGCTCTGTACCCTCCTTTGACAAATTTAATGAAATTTTCAAGAAATTTGCTTCAAATGTTCCTTACTGTAAATGCTTTGACCTCATGCATTCCTTGAATCAACACTTTTCAAAGCCCTCCTGTCTTATATCTCATCCCAAGCCCAAGAATGCAAAATTCAAGGGTGAGAAGAGACAAACCGGTACCTCTGCAAATAAGGATAAATCCAAAACCAAAGATGTTAAGGCATCTTCAAAGTCTACTAACAGAAATGGACCCATTTGGAAATGGGTACCTAAAACTCTCTAATCTGTCCACAGAAAAAACAGCATGTGCCTATCTGGTACCTAGACTCCGGGTGCTCAAGACACATGACTGGCGACAGAGGGTTGCTTTCCTCCTACAAAGAAAAACATAGAGGAGGATCGGTAACCTTTGGAGATAATAAAAAGGGTCAAATAAAAGGCTATGGAATCATTGCCAAAGGAGACATCGATGTCAACAAAGTTGCCTATGTGGATGGCCTCAAACACAACCTTCTGAGTGTAAGTCAACTCTGTGACAATGGACTCGATGTGATGTTCAAAAGGCAGTATTGCTCTCTGTTGAAGGAAGATACAACCACAGAGCTTCTGCGAGCCAAAAGACGAGGTGATCTATACCTCATGGACTTTAAATCAACTAACAGAGAAGAAAAGCTCTGCTTAGTCTCAAGAAAAAATGAAGAAGCTTGGCTCTGGCACAACAGATTTTGTCATCTAAACTTTCACACACTTAACAAACTTGTGAAACTAGAACTAGTAAGTGGTCTACCAAGTATTAGATTCGACAAGGATCATCTATGCTCAGCTTGTGAGATGGGCAAACTCAAAAGGACTGCTCACAGAACCAAGTCTGATATATCTTGCACCAGACCTCTGCAGATGCTTCATGTTGACCTCTGTGGTCCTATATCTGTGCAAAGTCTTGGTGGCAAGAAGTACATCCTTGTACTCATAGATGAATTCTCTAGATATACTTGGGTTGAATTTGTTCGAAAGAAATCAGATGTTCCTGAAGTACTAATCAATCTTATCAAAAGAATACAAGTCCTTTATGACTGCAGGGTACAGAGAATCCGAAGTGACAATGGGACAGAGTTTAAGAATTCAACCATTGACGCCTATCTGTCGACAGAAGGAATTTCACAGAACTTCTCTGCTGCAAGGACTCTACAACAAAACGGTGTTGTTGAACGAAAGAACAGAACACTAGTGGAAGCCGCAAGGACTATGCTCAATGCTTCAGGGCTCTCTATTTCTTTCTGGGCAGAAGCAATTTCAACTGCATGCTTCACCCAAAATCGATCCTTGATCGTAAAGAGACATGCAAAGACACCATATCACTTACTACACCAAAGGAGGCCAAACATTAAGTACTTCCATGTTTTTGGCTGCAGATGTTTCGTACTAAACGACAGAGACCAGATAGGGAAATTCAGTCCCAAAGCCGATGAAGCCAAATTTGTTGGCTATTCATCAAACTCCAAGGCATACAGAATCTATGTACTCAAATCCAAGCATATACTCGAAAGTATTAATGTTTCATTTGATGATTCTTATCAGATGACTTCTGAGCAAATTAGCTCAGGACTCAAACTTCAGGATGAAGATTCTGGTGGATCATCGCGTACAAATAATCTTCATCATCTGTTTGATGAAATGTTCAATGATGATGAACCTTCTGAAGGTGACTGCAGAGCCTCTGAAGCCGAACCCTCTGAGGACCAAACAGGTACTTCTCTAACTGGTCCTAGTAATGCTTCTCCCTTTTCCAGTAATGCTGCAGGTGCAACCATCGAGGGGGAGCACTCTGAAGACAATACAACTCAAGGCCCCAAGCTCAATCAAGATGATGGTCATCTTCAAAACCTCTCAGAAGGGTTAACACCAGATAAAGGCTCTCCAGAACTCTCTACCTCCACTCATGGTGAAGAACCAAGTCCTGTAGAAAGTACAAATGATAAATTTCTTTCAACAGAAGATGATCTACATCAAAACGAATGTGCTCCTGAACTTACCACAGAAGTTTCAAATGATCACCTGCCCCGAATGATAAAATGGACCAAAAGTCACCCACAGAGCCAAATCATAGGTGACGCTTCTGACAAGGTCCAAACTCGATCGAGTACTGCAAACTTTTGTTTCTATACAAATTTTGTGAGTATCATCGAACCCAAAAAGATATCTGAAGCACTTGAAGATCCAAACTGGGTAGAAGCTATGCAAGAAGAGCTTCTGCAGTTTGAAAGAAACAAAGTATGGACCCTAGTGCCTCTGCCGAAAGGCAAAACCGCAATAGGAACCAAATGGGTCTTCAGGAACAAAAAGGACGAGGATGGTGTGGTGATCAGGAACAAAGCAAGACTGGTGGCCAAGGGATACTGCCAAGAAGAAGGCATCGACTACGAAGAAACCTTTGCCCCTGTGGCAAGACTCGAAGCAATAAGAATCTTTCTTGCCTTCGCAGCCCACAAAGGTTTCAAAGTATATCAAATGGATGTCAAATCAGCCTTTCTGAATGGACAGATTCAAGAAGAAGTATATGTCCAACAACCACCAGGGTTTGAGAACTCCAAGTACCCAAATCATGTCTACTTTTTGGATAAGGCTCTGTATGGACTGAAACAAGCTCCTAGAGCCTGGTACGACAGACTTTCAAACTTCCTCCTTGCAAATGGTTTCGAAAGAGGTACAACTGATACTACTTTATTCTTTAAGAAAAGAAAAGGTGAGATTCTACTTGTACAGATCTATGTTGATGACATTATTTTTGGGTCTACAAATGATTTATACTGCAAAAAATTTGAATCATTGATGAAGAGTGAGTTTGAGATGAGCATGATGGGAGAACTCACATTCTTCTTATGATTGCAAGTCAAACAAACCACAGAGGGAATTTTCATAAACCAATCAAAATATGTCTCTGGCATACTTGAAAAATACAATCTCTCTGACTCCTCACCAATGAAGACTCCTATGTCCACTGGATCCAAACTTCATGCAGATCCAGAAGGCAAGCCTGTGGAGTGTAAACTCTATAGAGGCATGATAGGGTCTCTGCTCTATTTAACCGCAAGTAGACCCGATATAATGTTCGCCACATGTCTCTGCGCAAGATTTCAAGCTAACCCCAAAGAATCTCATCTTTATGCTGTCAAGAGGATCTTCAGATACCTAAAAGGAACCAAAAATCTTGGTCTCTGGTATCCGGAGAACTCTGGCTTTGATCTCATGGCTTATACAGATTCCGATTACGGAGGATGCAAGCTCGACAGGAAAAGTACCTCTGGGAGTTGCCAATTCCTAGGAGGGAAACTAGTAAGTTGGACTTCCAAGAAACAGAACTGTGTCTCGACCTCTACGGCAGAAGCAAAATATGTTGTTGCTGCAAGTTGTTGTTCCCAAGTTCTGTGGATGAGGACCCAACTTAGAGACTATGGATTCGATATCGAAAAAATCCCCATCCTCTGTGACTCCAAAAGTGCCATTGCGATCTCTACCAATCCAGTACAACACTCTAAGACCAAGCATATCGATATCAGGTATCACTTTCTGAAACATCATGTGGAGGAGGGCACAATAGAGATGTATTTTGTGCCCACAGACTACCAACTTGCCGACCTTTTCACAAAGGCATTGGATGAGAAAAGATTCACCTTTCTAATTGGCAAGTCTGGTATGCTCAACATGGGTTGACCACAGAGCCTCTGTACCCCTGCACAGAGCCTCTGTTGCACATATTTGTATATAACATACTCCTTGATTGTAAATAATCTCTTTAACTTTCTTTATATTACTGTATTCTTGCAAATCTATGTCTTGTGCAAATTTTATCTTTATATGATCCAAGCATAGTTGAAGGGGGAGCAGATCTAACCATCACCAAATCGCGACTTTTCAAGGGGGAGCAAGACTGTTCTTCGCAACAGACTACAGAGTGAGGTTAGTCCATCCGAACCAAGGGTCAAAACTCTTTCTCGAGCACTATGCCCTCAGAAAGATCCCTCTTTGTACTAATTTCACAATCAAAACTTTGAAATGATCAAATATGTGAAAATCTTTCCTAAAAAGGAAATTTATGATCTCAGAACCTCTGAGGTCGACCACAGAGCCTCTGTGACCTATCACAGTCTCTGCACCTCTAAACTGGGCACTTGAGCAAATGCACTTTAAAAGGAACACGATCATTTCATCGCACCTCTTCTCCCTCTTAAACTTGCCTATGACCTCAGAAGCCTCTTCTTCACAGAGCTTCTGTCATTCTCATCACTTGAGAAACTCAGGTCATATGATGCGGGTTATTTTTTGAAACTCACTGTCACGTGAAAATAGAAAATGCCAGGCGCGTGAGAATAGGGTGGCGCACGTCCTAGATCGTGCACCGCCATCATCTGACATGGCAATATTTGATTGGATCGTCATCTGTACCGTCATTTTTATGAAACGGCTTCTTATCCGCTTTCACTCATCACGGATTTGAAATTTTTTTTTACCGCTTATTCTTTTTTACCTTCCATGTATAAAATCCCTTTTGCCCCCTCTTTTCCTTTCTTACCTGCACCTTTTTCTCTCAAGAACGTCAAGCAAAAAAAACCTTTCCTCTTCTCCTCTGTTCTTTCAATGGATTCTCCCTCATCTTCCTCCAAGAACTCAAATGGATCCAAGAAATCCAACAACTCTCATCACTCAATGGTTCAAAAGGCTGATTCAGACTCCGTCGACCAAGAACATGTGCTCACAAGCAGGATGTTGTCCTTCACCAGACACGACTATCACTTGGCCCAACTGAATAACAAGCCAAATAACCACTTTGTCACCCTAAATCCCTCTGGTTTTCCCACTGAAGCAGCACCATTGATTCAACTCCTCAAGAATCATTTCCTAGTTAGAGCCCTAACGTTGAAACGAAATGACATCCCCGAATCTTACATCCAACAGTTCTGGATAAGTGCCCGCCATGTCAAAATGGACAAATATGGTCATTGCATCATTGGATATGCAACCCATCCCTCAACTGCAAAAATTCTGGACTTAGGGATCAATCGTAGGAAACTCTCCGATGTCTTTGGACTTCCCACCAAAACAGATCTCAACCTGCAAAAATTCTCAGAAGAACCCACAGAGGAAGAGATACTAGAATTTCTGAGGTTCATTGGCTACGCAGTTCCAATCACCAAAAGAACGAACTTCAGGCGACAGAATCTACCCCCTCTATGGAACGTCCTTTTTTCGATTCTGAACCGATGCCTAACATCGAAGGTTGGAAGCCCTGATCAATCAAGCCATACAATCTTGGCAATAATGTATGGGATTTACTACGATCTCCCACTAGACTACGCTGGACTTATCTTTAGGGAGATCCAAAATATCGTGATTACCAAACAACAGGACCAAGACAGAGGGACAGAACCAAAGAACATCGTGTTTGGACGTTTCCTAGGACTGCTACTAGGCGATGACTTGATAGGAGAAGGAAAACTACCAGCAGAGGATAAGACAATCAAATTATATGAGATGAAGTCTCATAAACCCATCACCATCAAAACCGGATATCCAGAAGCCAGACCTCTGTCAACAAAGATGTTGACTTATTTGGGTAGCGAAGAAGAGGCTAGGGAATACATACGAGGGAACAGGACACCAGAACCGCGTCCTGTAACTCCCCCTCGCGTAGGATTCCATGTAGGAGACATTGTAGTGTACCTAAGAGACGAGGAAGTGCGAACAGAAGTTCAAGCCGCAGAGGCTAAAAAGAATGAAACAGAAAACCCTTTAGTTAGAGGGGAGGGGAGTGAGAGAAAGAAGAAAAAGAAAAACAAGAAAAAGAGAGCTGCAGAGGCAGAGGGTCTGACAAAGCCCCTGCAGAAGGCAAGAAGAGCCCTAGTCCTTGCAGAGTCCCCTCAGGATGGACCTCAGAGCCCAACTCAAATAGCCTCTGCAATAGCACGCGAGGTCTCTCTTCAATTCTCTGGAGGATTAGGGGAAACCGTGGCAATGGAATTAGATGATGTGACAGGAAGGTCACAGAGCGATAATGAAAAAGTGGAACCAGATAAAAAATCGTTGGAGAAGAGAAACATAAAAGATGCCTTTGGCACACCACCAAAACCAACTCCCAGTGCAACCCACACTTCTACCCCTGCAGTTCTAGTGCAGAGGGGTATTGAAATAGGACCGCACAGTCCGAACCCCGCCCAAACCATCCGGACAGAGGATATTCCTTCATCCTCTGTGCCACCATCCGGGGAAACTAAAACCACCTCACCCTCTCAAAAGGATGAGAGTGTTGCTCTGCGTGTCCATTTGCCCCAGGACACATCTCTTTCTCACACAGATGTATTCGTTACCTCTGTCACACACAAGAGTGACATCCAAACTATCTCAGAGTTGATGGTGCAAGAACACGATGATTCTGAGGTTCTAGAACAACCACAGAATCCTTTCAACATCGATCTTAAGGGAGTCTCTGAACCCTCCCTCAAAGAACGTATTGACAGAACTTCCATAGGTGCCTCCTCTGTGGAACATCGAGGATTGGAAGGAAATCCTCCAGAGCTCATCATAAAAACAGGCTCTGAAGGTGCCAAAGACTCGTTGGCTAAATCTGGAACATGTGTTGTTCCAGAGGTCACCTCTTCCACCTTCGTCACAAAGGACGAGTTTAAAGCCTTTGCTGACATGGTGATCAAAAAACTTGACGAGTTGCAAAGCTCGATCTCCAGAGAGTCCAAAGCCAACTCTGAAATCCTTGCAGAGGCCCTAAAAGCCAATACTGAAGCTCTGCAAGCACTCAGTACTAACTGCGCAAAAAGGGATGATCTTCAAGCCTGTGGACAAGCCATCATCGCACACTCCCATCAAATTCAAGTTCTGGGCGATCTTTGCACAGAGGAGTTCCCCAAATATGCTTCGACCGGAGTTCAGACCGGAGTGGTCGAAATGGCCAGGCTCAGAGAGGAAATAAAGGACATAACTCGCAGTGTTATGGTCCCGGCTCACACACAAGCATCAACCTCTGCCCCAGACTCTACGTTTGCAACTAAAGCCGACTTGGAAGCAATGGGCACTCTGTTTCTGCAAGACCAAAAACTCCTTCGATCCAACTTCAAAGACCAAGGAGAGAAGCTATCAGCTGACTTGAAGCGCTCTATAGCCACTTTTCGTTTCAAGTCAGATATAGAAATCAACGCTCTGTCTTTGGTTGTAGAGGACGCAATCAAGAAGATCACAGATCATGTCAACAACAACCTCTGTACGCCAAAGAAGAGGAAGGAACCTGTCTCTTGCCAAACCCAGGCAGGACAGAAGAGGGCAAAACATGACGACCAAGATCCTGATGCTTCTGGCCATGGTCCTCATGAGGGGGAGAATCTGGAATCCACAAAGGAAGCACCAATATCAGTGTCTCCCCTAAACCAAGTCCCTATGAGCTCAGAACCTGAACCACAGAGATCATCTAAACAAAAGGTCTCTGCAGCCCCCTCTCCCACCATAATCCAAATCATTGAATCCCCACCAACTGCAAAAGACAAAGGCAAGGCAATAGCTACAGAACTTCTGAAGAAGGTCAAATCTCCTCCTCCCACCTCTGAGAAACTACTAAAAAGCTCTTTTGATGCTTTCAAAAGAGTGAAACCTGAAGAGGAAGACTGGGCCTTTGATCTACAACCTCTGTCAGAACTCCCCATCCTACAACCACTTGACACACCATCAGATGATAGAGTTGCAGAGGTTATCCAAGGCTTTGAGAGCCTAAGAAGACCCTTCCCTGTTCCTCCAAAAAGGGACATCGAAGAAGAAGTATACAAATACCTCTATAGCCGCGGTGCTCAAGATCTTCCAACAGTCAGACTCTCAGAGGAAGCTATATCAGAGGAGAGAAGGAGATTCTACAAAGATAAAGCCAAGCCAAAATCCAAAGTCTTCAGCATGGCCAAGATCACAGAGGTCGTGGCAATCAAGCTTGGACACACAAAATGTAAGAACTTCTGGTTCAGTGAATATGCTGTAAAAAGGGAAGATACGAAGATATGGACTTTCACAGACGCAGATCTACCCAATCTTCATCCTCACGATCTTCCAGAGCTATTCAAATAGACAGAGGATAAGTTCGGCTGGAAGAAGGAACACCAAGAAGCACATCTCACAATCAAGAGGGTCATGAGAGAAAAGCTGTTGTTCTACAGTATAGCTGACTTTCAAGTGGCACTTGACCTGGGAGTTAAAAAGGTCAACTTTCCTCCACCAGAAGACAGCTTACCACCCTCTGCAAATATTTTGCCAAACTCCATCACCACTTCACCTTCTTTTGGCTTTGTGTACTTAAATCTCAAAGGAGAAAAGAAATTGTTCATAGGGATGGAAAGCCAAAAGTACTCAACCGAATCCCTGCTACTCATTCAAGATCTACTTATCAAACACAGAAGCACCCCACTCGTACCTGCAGAAGCCGCTGACATCCTTCTAACAAACATAGGTGCAACCTTAAACTTCAGAGACCTATGCATATGCTACTACAGAGAACTGAAGAAAGAAGGTGGGTTTGGAAAGAAGATCAATGATTTTCCAGACGCCAAAGTATAGGCTCTGATGACCTGTAAATTTTTTTGTTGTCAAATGTAATTGCCTTCTGGCATTATCCTATTTTAAATGAAAATCAAGTTTCAGGGGTTGAGTTCCTTTCACCTCGTTTGCTTCTAGCTTAGCCATCACTCTAAATTCAATTTTTTTATTTTTTCAATACTTAGGGGGAGATTGTTAGCTCCACTCACTTGGTATAGAAGTATTGAAAAATAAGCTAAGTATGGATATCATAGAAACCTGCCGCTGAACACTCAAATACACCACAGAAGGTGCAAAGCTTGGAGGTTACCCCGCAGAAGATCTACCAGAAATAGAACCTGAATGATACTTGAAGTACAGAGCCTCTGTGATCACTCACAGAGCCTCTGTGAAGGCCAACCTCTGGAGATCAGCTGTTGAAGCTTTTCTTAGAGATCAAAACAAGACCGCGTGCAGAACACGTGAGACCTGCTGTACGAAGATCCTCAAGATCAAAGTAATGGGCGTCCCACGATGTTTACTTTACAGGTGGCATTCCGTTTATGGAATGTCAGTTCTTGTCTTGTACTAAGGGGTGCATCCTTCAGTTATATTAAGGAGCACCACCTTAGAGCTGAAAAACAAGAGAGAGCACACACAAAAAGGGCAGTCTGTATATTCCTTGAACACCTTTTTGCACATACTAGTGCGTGTTCTTGGTGTTCTTGGGTAATTAATGAAACAATTCTTTGAGTAACTTTCGTGTAATACTTTACTTCCTGTTCATTAATTACCTGTGTGTTTACCACTTTGCATGTTCAATCTCTTCTACACATCTTAAACGCTTCCGCACTCTAGTTATATAATTTGTGTGTAGTAAAAGGTTAAATCAAGTTAAAGAACATCTAAACTGGGATCAACAATTTGTGCAGATCCGCAACGGGGCTGTTAATTTGGCTTTGTGACAACATGTTTTTCAATCTAAAGAAGCTTGTATGAGTTTGCTGCTGTTTTTTGTTCAAATTATGCAGCAAAAGGTTCAGATTTTGTCCATAGTTCATACCAAAACAGAAAGTTGTTGTCCATTTGAAAAAATAGCTGAAAGTTGTTGTTGTTCGACTTGCAAATTAAGTGAAAATCAGAGTTTTAATCACAGACTGTTCTAACACTTTTCAGAGTTTGAATTTTGTTTGACCAGAGAGATTGATGCAGGTGTACATCCAGAACTTAAACTAAAGGTCGTGTGGTTCCAGAGGTGATCAAACAGAGGCTGCACTGCATAGTTTTGCGCAGAAGCTGCAGAAAGCTACTGTTGAGCTGTTGTCCATAACACATTGTTATGCGCAGAGCCTCTGTAAGGCTTTCCAGAAGTAAAGATGTGCAGAGTTAATCGCAGAGATGCTCTTATTCATGCTCAGAGGCACATGCAGATGTTCAGAGGCAGAAAGTTCATATCAGAGGCTGATGCACAGAGCCTCTGTAGGCTGTCCAGAGGGTGCAGAAGTTGATATTCAGAGATGCTTATGTTGTCCAACTTTAAAGAGGTAAACTACAGAGGCAGATCGCAGAGCCTCTGTAGATTGTCCAGAACCTCAGTAAGGCTGTCCAGAAGGTGCAAAAGTAGTTCAAGCACTGCAGAAAAACACAGAGGCTACGATAAATTGATCAAAGATGTGCAGAGCCTCTGAGGCTGTCCAAATGTATGCGTACAGAAGTTTGAAGTGATGCACAGAACCGAATGCACAAAACCTCTATGCATGCACAGAAGTTAAGAGATTATCCACAGAGGCTCTGACCGAGAGCAACGCATCCACATGCTGAGCTCTGTGGACCAAAAATTTGAAAGAGAAGTTACCAGAGGGGAGGACCAGAGGTAGAACAGAAGTAGATACGTCAGAGGTCGATGGTCCAGAGATAGAAATGAGCCAAGAGCCCGAAGCCCGAATTTTTCGAATTTTCTGACAGCATTGCGCTGTTTCAGAAACACGCGCACAACTTTTTACTCGAAGCTCCGATTTACATGAGTCCAGTTGCATTGGATTTCTAAAACACATATGTACGACTTTGAGATTTTGAGTTTTCTCAAATTCCATGAGCTGATATGCCAGAATCTGTTTCAAAGTCTATGTTAGAGTGCTGGACCGAAAGCATCGCATTTCACTCGTACTCTTTCCGCTTTCAAGAATGGTGTTCTCTCAACGTTTATTCATGGTTTCAATCTAAATATGTGACACATTGTTTGTCACTCCCTCCTCCGTTATTCAAGTTTAAGGCTTGGTGCTGAACGCTTACTCAACGAGATCTTAAGAGTCAAATTTTCTGTTTTAACGACCGTTCTGCACAGCTGTGGGAAAACTTGCACAACTGACTCATTTTTCATCCAAAATGGATGAATCAAAGCTCGTTGGAAAACTAAGAGGCTGGAGTTCAATGTGCGTAATTTATGTTTTCTCTCAAACATGTCCTTGATGGTCAAAAACAGCGGTGAAGTTGAGACATGAAAGCTGAACAAATTGGGGTAATTAGTCTAAGTCTTTCAAGAATATGAGCCTACATTTGAGGGGGAGCTTATGATGCTTAGAAGACTCGAAGAACGGCACACCAAAGCTTCTAAAGAAAGCAAGGAGGAGACTATATGATGATGCTTTCTTTATAAAACATTAGGGGGAGATTGTTAGCTTAAATTAGCCCCCAATTTAATTGAATGTTTTATAAAGAATTGTATTTTGGGATTTTTAATAAGTTGTATGGGCTTGAGCCTTTTTATTGTAAATGGGCCCTATTAATAGGTGCCCATGGCTCATTTGGTCATTTAGGTTTTTGGAGAGAACACTTTTCACACACAGATCAGGTGAATTTCATGAGAGTCGCTTAAATGTTTAGTGTGATGTTCTTCCCATTTTCCTCTCCATTGATTATCAATCAAAGCATATGAGATGAGTTCTTGATGAATATTGTTCTTCATTTCTATCTTATATCTTATTTTATATGGAGTTCTTCTTTTGTTGTTTGTATTGGGATCTAACACTCTTATTGTATATATCATTGTCGTGAGATTAAATCTGGGATCCAACAATTGGTATCAGAGCCTTCTTTGTTTTCTAAACAAAGTAAGATCGCATCTGCATACTCTGATAGATTTACATCTCATTGATTCTAACTTTCAATATATGTGCATGTTCAAATAAACCTGGTTTATTAAAGAACACCATATGCTCAAGATTTGAGAGTAAATCACTGTTCAATACAAAAAGCATCTGTTCTTCAAATCTTCATCTTTTTCTTCAAAAATGGCAAACTCAAGCATAAGTGCCATTTATACAGCTGGGTCTTTAACAAAACCTCCTACACTTTTAAGGGATGAATATCCCCAATGGAAGATAAGGATGGTAAATTTCTTAGAAGGTATGGACAAGGATCTCTTTAGATCAGTGAACGTTGGACCTCACATTCCAATGGTGTTGGTTCCAAGAGTTCCTGCAACAGCAGATACTGCTGAAATCCCTGCATATTATGAAAAGAAAACCACAAACTTCACTGATGAAGAAACTAATATGATGGATAATGACTCAAAAGTTGTTAGATTACTGATAATGGCCATTCCCAATGATATCTTTCAAGAACTTGATTCTTGTAAAACTGCAAAAGAAATATGGGATCAGTTGTTAAATCAACTTGAAGGAGGCCTACAAACCCAGAAAAATAGATGAAATCTATGCATCAATGAATATCATGATTTTCATGCTCTACCAGAAGAAATATTACACCAAACTTACTCAAGATTCAACATTCTTATCAACAAATGCAGAAAGTTTGGAGTGATAAGAACAAAAGAGGAAAACAACATTCTTTTCTTGAAAAGCTTAAATGAAGAATGGTCATAACTGTCCATGTCTATACAAGCCAATCAAGATCTTGAGTCATGGTCATTAACTGACATTTATGGCACTCTTGTTGCACATGAAAAGGAAGTTATGAAGCAAAAATCAAAACTGTCTTTAGGTGGACCCCTTGCACTTGTTTCAAAACAAATTTCGAAAGAAAACAACTGTGAAGAGTCATAAAAAGGTTTGGAAACAAAAAGAAGATCCAAAAAGGTCCTAATGGAAGAAGAAAATCATTCAGATTCAGACTCAGAAGAAGATATCAATGCCTTCGCCAAATCTCTTGCATTAATCACTCATCAATTTAACAAGAAATTTGGCAAGAAAGTATTTGAAGGAAGGAGAGAGAATGAAGAAAGAAGAAATCCTGAAAGAAGATTTCAACAAGATGGTGTCAGATTTCAACAAGAACCCAGATTCACTCCATATAGTGATCAAAAGGGTACAAACTTCAACAACAATGATGCAACTCAACAATCAAGACCTCAACAATCATTTCAACCAATGTATCCACAACCACAGAGATATTTCAAACCTCAAGAACAGAAGCCAGAGACAAGTACTGCCACTCTTCCAACAAATCAAAATGATGGAAGATGTTTCAGATGTGGAAAAATAGGCCATTTCTTTGCAAACTGCAGAGGAAAACTTGTCAAAGATCAAGATTACTACAAGAACAAATACAAGTACAACGTAAAATAAAGAGTTCTTGTAGCAGAAATGGAAGACTGGCTATCAGACTCAACAAGTGACGGCAAGGAAGAACCTACCAATCTCTGTGGTATGGCTTTTTCAGATGGAAATCAAACTGATGGAGCATCAGAAGACAACTCTGAAAAGGTAAACTCTCTTTACACTTCTGACAGTGATCCTGAAATAGATGCTTTTAAATTAATTAATGAACTTCAAGATCTAGAGCAAAAGTTTCTTGAAGAGAAAAAGAAAAGAGAGCAAGTGACAAAAGAGCTCATCTTTTTCAAAAGAGAAAAGAATCTTCTGGAATAAGAAAAGAAAGAAATTTTTCTTGAAAAAACCAAACTTGAAGAAACTCACAAGCTAAAAGAAAAATCATTTTCAGAAGAAATAAGAAAAATTGAGAAAGTTTTAAAAGGAAAAGAAGAAGAAGTAAAGAAATCTGAGTATGAAAGGCTTAATTCTATTGCCTTAACCAATTTTTTTCAAAAGGAAAGAGAAATCCTACATCAATCTCTAGATAGAAAAAATCTTCGAATCAAAAGCTATGTTAATGCACAAGGTGTTTTCGACAAAAGAAAAACTCAAATGGACTCTCAAGGGCTGGGATTCAATAAGTTGAATTCATTCACTGGATTGAAGAAAACTTCACTTTCTTCCACTTTCCGTATGGGAAAGGTCCAAAGCTTTGAAGGTCCATCTCTGAATAATTTCAAAATAATGAAAACATCAGTGGGATCAAAAGCAAGAGCTCTAAATTTCAAAAATACTACATACTCTGAAGTAAAAAACTTTCAAGAATCTGTGTTACAAATAAAAGAAGAAACTTCAGAGGTACACTTCATAAAATCTCAGATCTATGATCCCAAAGAAATTTTCAGATTTGATGCTTTCATCTCAAATGAATCAGAGACATCGGAAACAAGTACCTCTGATACAAGTACTTCTAAAAATGAATCTCAGAGTTCACTTAATCGTATGCCCCTCTGTATTCACCAAAGTCAGAAGAAAACATCAGAACTACTTTTGAAGATGATGTTAAAAAGATATGGAAAGAAAATGTCATGGAGGACTTAAAAAGAAAAGAAAGCATGAAACGGATCATTAAAGTCTCTAGAACAAAAGAAATTGAAAAACCAATAGAGGTAGTTATCTCTATTAAAACTAAGAGAGACTTTCTTGATTCTGATTCAGAAACTGATCAAGAGATTGATGAACATTTTTTTTGTAAACCAGAGAATGTAATTCACAAAAAGATAGAAACTGTTGGGTCTGGTATTTTGAATGTTCCAATTTCAATTTTGAAAACCAAAACCAGAATTCCAATAAGTCATGATTTTGCAAATATGTGTTTACATGCAAAAACGTCTCTGGAACTTGAAAAAGAATTACAAGAAAAGGCAAGGAATAAAACAAACACTTCTAATTCTTACACCTATAAAACAATAAAATTCTCTCCTGAACAAAAAGGCAAATAGACAAAAATTAACCATATTGATCCTGTTTGTGCAGTAAGCAGCAAAGAAAAGAAGATGTTTTTGATCAAGAAAAAGCAACTTGAAAAGAAGATTGTCTTTCAAGCAAAAAGGAAAGAAGTAGTTAGGGATACATGTAATATTCCTAATGCTAGTTTCAAAAGAAATCAAAATGTAACAAATTCTTTTAATAAAAAGAAAAACTTTGCTCCTACTTCTTCTTGTTCTATTAATTGCAACTGCATTCATCTCTTGATCAAACTAAAAAATCATTCAGAGGATCACATTGTCTTCTGAATCAATCTCTGAAAAATATCTCAGAGACAAAATTTCAACAGAAGACAACAAACGGCAAGACATCAAAAGATGAAATGCCAAAAAGTCATACAAATCCACCAAAGTCTAACAAAAAAGGACCCATAATGAGAGGGGTACCTAAGAAACAATAATCTGTCTTGCAGAATCAGTCAATGCCAATCTGGTACCTAGATTCTGGATGTTCAAGGCATATGACTGGAAATAAGAAACTGTTATCCTCATTCAAAGAAAAATCTGGAGGAGCAGTTACTTTTGGAGACAATGTGCAAGGACATATTAAAGGATATGGTGAGTTGTCAAGAGGAAATGTTTTAGTATCAAAGGTTGCTTATGTGGATGGATTAAAACACAATCTGATCAGCATAAGTCAACTTTGTGATCATGGTTTTGATGTGAAATTTCAAAGAAAATATTGTTCACTTCTCCACTCAGAATCAGGTCAAGAATTACTAAGAGCAGACAGAAAAGGTAACCTCTACAGAATGAATTTTACCAAAATAAACGACACTGATTCAGAGAAACTTTGTCTTGTATCTCTGAATAGTGAAGAAGTCTGGCTCTAGCATAAAAAGTTTTCACATCTAAACTTTTCCTCACTTGATAAATTAGTTAAACTTAATTTGGTTAAGGGATTACCATCTCTGAAGTTTAACAAATATCATCTTTGTTCTGCTTGTGAGATGGGAAAAATGAAAAGATCTTCCTATAAAACCAAAAGTGAAAACAACTGTCCTAGACCTCTGCACATGCAACATGTGGACCTCTGTGGGCCTATCTCTGTACAGAGTCTAGCAAGTAAGAAATACATTCTGGTTCTAATTGATGAATTTTCCAGATTCACATGGATAGAATTCATCAGAGCCAAATCTGATGTACCTGAAATTTTGATAAGATTGTTGAAAAGATTACAGGTTATATTCAGCAGCAAAGTTCAGAAACTAAGAAGTGATAATGGAACATAGTTCAAAAATGCCAAAATCAATTCATATCTATCAGAAGAAGGCATTACTCCTAACTTTTCTGCAGCAAGAACCTCTCAGCAAAATGGAGTAGTTGAAAGGAAGAACAGAACACTTGTTGAAGCTGCAAGGACAATGCTAGTTGGATCTGATCTTTCAACAAATTTTTGGGCAGAAGAAGTGGTATCAGCCTGCTTTACTCAGAATAGAGCTACAATTGTCAAGAGATTTCAGAAAACGTCCTATGAACTCATTAACAATAGGAAACCTAATGTTAAATATTTTCATGTTTTTGGATGCAGGTGTTACATTTTGAACGATAGAGAATCTCTTGGAAAGTTTGACAAGAAAGCTGATGAGGGCAAATTCATTGGATATTCATTAGCCTCAAAAGCTTTTAGAGTTTTCAATCTTAGAACAAGGACCATCCAAGAGAGCATCAATATCACTTTTGATGACAATAAAAGCTCTGAACAACAAGAAAGTCTCTCAACACCTATCTCTGAATCATCAAGAGAATCTGAATTAAACAGAATATTTGAAGATTTCTTAAATGAAGATAACCCAGAAGTAAACTTCAGAGATAGACCAAGAGAAAATTCAGAAGTACCCCAAGAAACAGGTACAACCCTTTTTGGACCCTCTGAATTAACACCTTTTGTTTCACCAAATTCAGATCAGCAAAGTGAATCAGAAGAAGCTAAAGATCAAAAAGAGAATGATCAAGGAGTGTCTAAAGTAACTCCAGAAACAAATAGTGAAGAAATTCAAGAATCTGCTTCACCATCTCGGGAAACAACTTCAGAGCCTTTGAACAGCACAACAGAGATGTCACCAACTGTCATCTCTTAAGCTCAAACTCCACCCCAAATCTTTGCTCCAATCTCAAGATAGACAAAAGATCATCCAATTGATCAAATCATTGGATCCTCATCAGAAGGAGTTAAAACAAGATCTGCAACAATCAATGAATGCTTCTACGTAAACTTTTTGAGCATTATTGAACCAAAGAAGGTAAAAGAAGCTCTTGAAGATCCTCATTGGATTTTTGCAATGCAGGATGAACTTCAAGAGTTTATAAGAAACAAAGTCTGGACCCTAGTTCCCCTTCCCAAAGGAAAATTTGCAATTGGAACAAAATGGGTTTTCAGAAACAAAAAGGATGAGGATGGAATTATAATCAGGAACAAAGCCAGGTTGGTTGCTAAAGGATATTGCCAAGAAGAAGGTATTGATTATGATGAAACCTTTGCACCTGTAGCTAGGCTAGAAGCAATCAGAATCTTCTTAGCCTATGCTGCACACAAAGGATTCAAAGTTTATCAGATGGATGTTAAATCTGCCTTTCTACATGGTAAATTAAATGAAGAAGTTTATGTCCAACAACCACCTGGATTTGAAAGTACAGAGTTTCCTAATCATGTTTATTTTTTGGATAAGGTTCTGTATAGACTTAAACAAGCTCCAAGAGCTTGGTATGCAACTCTGTCCACTTTTCTGATTAAAAATGGATTTGACAAAGGCACAAATTATACAACATTATTCATCAAAAGATCATGCAGGATGTAAGCTTGACAGAAAAAGTACCTCTGGGTAATGTCAGTTACTGGGCAATAAGCTGGTAAGTTGGTCATCCAAGAAACAAAACTGTGTTTCAACTTCAACTGCAGAGGCAGAATATGTTGCTGCTGCTAGTTGTTGCTCTCAAGTAATATGGATGAAAACTCAGCTCAGAGATTATGGCCAACAATATGAAAGAATACCCATTTTGTGTGATTCAAAAAGTGCCATAGCCATCTCTGCCAATCCAGTACAGCATTCAAAGACAAAGCACATTGATGTAAGGTATCATTTCTTAAAAGATCATGTTGAAAGGGGAACAATAGAAATGTATTTTGTACCAACTGATCTCCAACTTGCTGATATTTTCACAAAAGCTTTAGATGAACGAAGGTTCAATTTTTTAATTAGAAAGTTAGGAATGTTGAATATGTCTACCTAACAAGGAAGAAACTCAGAATCTCTTGATCAAATAATCAGAGCCTCTGAACCAAGTAGCATATTTCAATATCAGTCTCTGAATGTTCTCCAAACACAACAAAAGGGAGAAAAATAAAAAAAGTTGTTCTTTTGTCAAGGGGGATAAAAAGAACTTTTCCAGACGACATCTCAGAGTCTCTGAATTTCATCTCAGAGTCTCTGAAATTGAGAAAAAGAAACTTTCAGAAGACAACTCAGAGTCTCTGAATTTCATCTCAGATTCACTGAATTTTGTCTCAAAAGAATTTTTCAAATGTCAACTCAGAATGAATTTTGTCTCTGAATCAAATTAAATTTTTCTTAGAGTTTCTGAAAATGGTCTCTGAAGTCTACTCCGAGTCTCTGAAATTAATCTTAGAGTCTCTGAAATTGAGGATTTTTTTTCACAAATCATCTGTCAAGGGGGAGTCAACAACTTTCAGACCAAGACATTCCTCAAACAAGAACCTTTTAATAAATAAGCAATTTTTGATATCATTTGAAATTAAAATTTCAGTTTAACTGAACCTTATTATTTCAAGTAATATCTTAAATTACTTCTTAAGGCGAAAGGTTTGTCTAGTCAGCACAAAGAAGATATTCAATTTTTTATTGAAAAATGGCGCCCCTTTCCTATTTTCTTGGAACCTACATTCGTAGGTACAACAATTTTCAAGGCCACGTGTCACAAAAAGGAATGAGTGAAAGGCCAAACGGCTTTATCCAAAAGGTCAAATCACTGCCGTTTCACCCTATGTACTCGAGTGTATCTTTTTCTAAATTTGGATACAAAACCAATTTAAAATCCAGATATTCATTTTTACAAATTACTCTCGAGCACAATCTCTCTTTCTCTCCAAAAAGAATTTGAACTTCATCTTCTTCACTTGAACTCAAAAATGGCGTCTTCAAATGAATGGTGCAAGCTTTTTCCCAAATCTGGTGAACCTTCAAGATTGTATCATTTTCCAATCAAAGACAACAATCATATGATTCAGCTTGATTCTCCCAAATTTGAGGAACAATACGGAATGATCTGCGAGTTCTTCTCCAACTGTGAACTGACTCAATCCCTAACTGCTTTTACCAATGAATGTCCACTCTCGTTTGTTCAAGAATGGTATTTTTTAAGTCACTACAGCGATGCACATAACGGAATAATCGGCGAGTTCGACATATCTCAAGTCGTAAAATGTCGAATACTCATCAATCCTACTATTCTAAGAGAAGTTCTCCCACTCCTAACAGCTGAGGAACTTCAAATCACGCGTTTTGAAAAACGCCCAACTTCTGAAACCCTACTACAGTTTATTCTAATGCTAGGTTACAACACTGAAATCACCAGATTGAGCAACTTTCGACGACAACACCTACCACCAATCTGGAACTTCATGTTCTCTGTCCTAAACAGAACTCTCACCTGCAAACTGGGGAGAATGGATCAAGCAACACCAGAAATATTGTCAATCATGTATGCCATATTCTTCAATCGCAACTTGGACATGGTCGGCATAATCTTTGATATGATTCTGACATCAATAGAGAAGAAGAACAAATGCTTGGCAAAGGACCCTGAACAAACGACCCAATCATCCAAAGTTCCTTCAATAACATTCCCAAGATTTCTGTCTCTAATCATCCATGCTGCGATCGAGAAGCTTCATATTTTGATTGCCCCTGAACAACCTAAAACTCCTTTCTACATAATGAACAGCTTCAAACCGACGATTCTATATGAAGGCTATCCAGAAGCAAGGAGGATCCCTCACCACATGCTGAATCAGGTAAATCCTCAATCTGTAGCCTTAGCTTCTTATCTCAGTGTTGCCCAAGGACTAGAACCAGTTCTGGGAACCCCAACACACTTAGGTCCTGAACCTGGAATGAAGAGTAAGAGCATCTCGGCTTCATAGGGATCTAAGGACCCTGAAGTACAGAGCTCTCACAAGAGTGAACCAGAGGGTACTCTTGCTAGAGAAACCGAAGTTGAGAGAGATGACAGAGCACTTGAAAGGGCTGTCAATGAGGAAGTAAGGGAAGAAACCTCATCTGCTAGTGTAGAGGATAGCTTGACTAGCTCTGAGGAAAGTGAGGATGAATCTTCAGAGACTAGCTCTGAAGATTCTCAGAGGGAAGAGAGAAAGTCTTCTAAGGACTTGGAGAAACCTGAGAGTTCTTCCCCTTCCATACAAAAAGATGCCTCAAGGCACATATATTTTAGGACACCAACCCCATCTCCCAGTGCAACCACACAATCTAACCTACCTGATCCAGAGGTAATGGTTATTGAATTAGAGGTGCACACCTCGAACCCAAACCAGCCAGCCACTTCAGAGGTACCTTTTTCTACCTCTGAAGTTCACTTAACTGAGGAAACTCAGATTTTGGATAAGTCCTCTTCACAGGACTTAGCCAATACTTTAAGTACTCAGTTGACTCAGAGTACATCCGGAAATCCTACACACAATGATGCCTCTGTGGCTCATCTCTCACCCTTTAGGATATCCAGAAGTAGTTGTCCAACTCAGGGACAATGGCTTGACCTACAAGCAAAAGGATTGACTTGCCTGGATCGCAAGCTCAACTCCCACATTCACTTCCAGTCCTCCGAATCTGAGGAGGAGGACTTGGAGGAGAACAGAACACTCAGAGATGATTCTCCGGAACATCAAGGATTGAGTGGAAGTCCTTCCAGAGACAACATCAAAACAGCTCTGAACGAAGGCTCCTCTAAACTCGAGGAAAAGTTGGCTACATGTGTTGTAACCAATGTACCCCTCTCTGAACTTCTCACAAAATCTGAGTTCCAGAGATTCTGTGAAGAAGTCAGAGGCTCCTTGAATGAGCATAACTTTCAGAGAATTGACGGTTCAGAGACCTCTGCTCTTCGCTCTGAAAACACAAACCTCAGAGCAGAGGTTTCCACTCTGAAGACCCAACTTTTGGACTCCTCAAACAGAATCCAAGAGTTGGAACAAGAACTGTTCAGACAGAAGGCTCAATCATCTCTGGAGATAGCCAATCTTAAAGCTCAGAATACATCTCTTCAAAGCCAAGCATCTACAACCATCAATGTCCAGAAGGCTCTACAAGAACTAAGGAATGAGGTAGTAGCCACCAGATCATCTTAACTCTCAACAGATCAAATGGCCTCTATCTCTGACCTCATCAAAACTACAATTCAAGCCTCTGTACCAGAAGTCACCGCACCATCAGCAACACCACAGCTGCCACCTCGAACTTCTGAAGACCTCATCACTAAAAGTGATCTGGCATCTTTCAAATCCGCAATAATGAGCAGAATGCTGACTTGTTCTTCCAAGATCTCTACAATTGCTCAGAAGCAGGTCAAAGCTACTCTGGAACTTCACAACTATAAATCAGAGGACCAGATTGCTGAACTCAGAACTGCTGCTTCAGAGGCAATCGAATCCATTCAGAAGACACTTTTGGATCCCAAAGGAAAAGGAATCACTGAACCAAGCTCTCCCAAATACAAACGCAAGTTTTCTTGTGGGACTTGTAGCGATGCAGTGAAGAAAGCCAGATTTGATGATTCTGAGGATTTAGATGATGATGAGAACTCTGAATCACAAAATAGGGAGATCAGAGATACAACTGCGCACACCTTTAAAGTTGCTCCCTCTGCATCAGCTCAAGAGAAGGAACCAGAGAGGAACACCACCTATTCTGATGAAAACCGAACTTTGCAATCATTCACAACACCGGTAATATTTTTCGCCTCATCAACACCAGGTGTTCCTATCACTCCAGTTACCGATGCAACTCCAGAGAAAATTGGAGCTCTGGAAGAATAAGAAGAACAACTTGTAGACTTCTCTACATCCTCTGAAGATGCATTCTCATCACCCGAAAGACAACCAATGGTGATGAGAGATGCCTTTGACTCAGAGTCTGAGAAAGAACATAAAGATTCTGACAGAAAGGAAGAAGCTGCTGGAGAAGAGATCGAAGTAATTGATGTCGAAGAGTATGTTTTCAAAAACGCTCAACCTCATCATATCTCAACAACTTCAGAATTAAGAGAATCTCCAGAGATAGATGGATATATTTCTGAACAGCCTTCAGAGATAACTCAGTCACAGCTCAAAGACAAAGAAACCATGGTTGTTGATGAACAGGCTCCTCAAGAGAATCTTGTTCAGAAAACAAGCATCGGTTTACCAGCCAAGGTCTTCACTCATCCTCCCACATTCTTAGAATCCACTCCTGAAGCATCGATAGAAGATCACTTTCGGCATATATATTGTGAGTTCAATTTGGAAGACACTCAAGTAATCCCTCTGAATCCAAGAATCAGAGAGGATATGCTAGACTACGAACGAAGATTCATACAGTCAAAGACATCACCAAGAAAGGCGGTTCTCAACGATGCTCCAATAATAAAAGTTGAGAAAATCACTGAAAAGACATTCGCCTTCAACAAAATCATATATAGGCATTATGTGGTGACTCGATCTGATCAGAAGATTTACGAGTTCAATGATAATGATCTCGTAAATCTAAATCCTTATTATCTCACTCATCTCTATGCCTACTGCTCTGCAAGATACGATTCAGGAAGAAAGGAGATAAGAATGGGCATGGTTGAAGTAAGACGGGAAATGGAAGCTTACATCAAACACAGAGCCAAATGAGACTTTCAGATAGCTCTGAACTTGGGTGAAGAAAAGCTCCAAGTGACTGAACCAGAGGAAACCATTGAAAACCTGGACAAACAGAAGACTGGATCAATCATTGAAGAACCTCTGGGTTTTGTCTACAGAGTGAACCAAGAGAAGAAAATCTTTCTAGCTTCGCAAGTAGCGAAGTATTCTGGTGAAACCTTGAAAGGCGTACAAAAGATGATCCATGTAAAGCAAGAACGGCACAGAGCAGACCTACTGGCGAAACTAGACATGGAAATTGGCTCAATGATTAACTTCAGAGAGCTAATCATGAAGTTTCATAGGATATGTTCTAGTGATAGGTTCTGAATTTTTTTTTGAATATTATTCTCTTGTAATTCCAAATTCCTATGAGAAGTAATATTTAAAGAGGATGACTTTCTCCTCTTCGCTTTCTAGTTAAATGTTCTATGTGTTCTTTATTTATTTTCAGTACTTAGGGGGAGATTGTTAGCCCCAAATCTGAACCAATGAAAGTATTGAAAATAACTAAGTCTTCATCTAAAGACTTTCAAGGGACATCAACAAGTCTGTCTCTGAAGTCAATTCAGAGTCAGTCTGAAGAAAGCAAGTTTATCTCTGAAGTCAATTCAGAGTCAGTCTGAAGAAAGCAAGTCTGTCTCTGAAGTCAATTCAGAGTCAGTCTGAAGAAAGTATGTTTGTCTCTGAAGTCAGTTCAGAGACAGTCTCTCAGAAAGACATCAGAGAGCCCCTCATCAGAGATCCTACTTCAGAGCTCTGAAGATGTTCACTCTGAATTGATGACAAAGAAGAACAGATGACACGTCACCTTGTGATAAGATTTACTTTCTAGAGTAGGTCACTGTTCAAGCATGTCTTGATCTTACCTCTTAGGTAAGACACTGTTCAATATCTTGATCTTACCTCTTATGTAAGATACTGTTCAAGTCATGCTTCTATTTGTCAGATAAGTACACTGTTTACTTTATGGTCCTATAAATAGGACCATCACCTTATTGTTCAAAGAGTGCTTAAGAAGTCTTATAACTGATAATATAAGTTGAATATTTTATTCAAAGAATATCTTGTTTATCTATTTGCTTTATGAACTGTGATATTTGAATCTCCTTTGATATTAAACTATACTGCTTCCGCTGTTATTACTCTTATTGTTTATATCATTGTCGTGAGATTAAATCTGGGATCCAACAACGGCTCTCCAAGAGCACCACCGCAAGACTTAGCTCCGTATACGGCTCCCAAACCGAGCTACTACCGCAAGCTTACATAAAAACATGACTTGGGGACCACTCACTAGACTTCAAACGCGGACGCTAAATTCCACGATGAGTAACCAGACTGGATTACAAACGGGCATCGAGATCAACCACCCACGATATATACCTCGAGCCCTTCAATAAAGGTTACGCGGTCATCGAGTTCAACCACCCACGATATATACCTCGAGTCCTCCCGCTGGACATAACAATATCCAGTCCCCAAAACGGGGATAAAGTCCCCACTAACCAACTGACTGACTCATATGCCTATGGATCCAATGCATTACAGTCTAAAACGTTACATGACTCAAAAGAATGAACTAACGCATTCAAAACATGTAACTCTCAAATAAGATGCAACTAAGTACACCGTACGTCCAAGGCTCCTTAACGAGCTACCAAAACGAATAATTGTTCCCAAGACTCCACCGAGTATAAATCAAGCCCCAAAAGGCCTAATAGACGTTTGGCTAAAACACGAGAGCCAATATGGTTACATAAACCAAATTAAATCTTTCCCCAAAATCTTTATTTCTTAAATTACCATTGGCCTTCGGCCCAAAACCCAAAAAGATTATTATTTCCAAAATGTTCCCAAGGCCGGAAATGACTCACCCCAAGGACTTACACACTCTTGCTTTCAAAACGTCCCATTATATGAATGATGCATAAAACCCGTCAAACACTAAGAATGCATTTGTGACCAAATATCCAGTTATGCAATAAATCATTAAAACACTTCCGTTCATGACTCATTTATCAAAATGCCCAAAAATCCCAAATGTGGTGTTTTACAAAATTTAATAAGTTAAACACTTCGAATGATCAAAAGTTACCAAATAAATCAACAGTTGATAATTTCATGTAAAACACATAAATGCTTTTAAAATAGACATTTTGGCATGTACAACGTTTTCACAAATCAACTTGAACTCACCTTGTTAGATTTAGGCTAAATCTAGATTTCCCCCCAACTTGAGCTCCTTTGAAGAACACTTGCATCCTCAAGCCAAACACTTCCAAAAACCTAAATCCATACATATCCAACCATAAATAACCATAATCAACCATAAAGAATCGTTCCCCAATATTTATACATGAATACCTCAACTGATACTGAAACCCTAACTTCCATAACTTAAGAGAATAGAAGATTACCTTAACCCAACCTTGAATCTACCAACCAAAACACCTCTAGTTCACCAAAATGGTTACAAACCTCCAATCTACGAAACGAAGAACAAGGGTGGATGAAACCCTAGAAAGCTTGATGAAGAAGATGAAGATGGAGGGATGATGGTTCTAGTTCCCAACCTGATAGATGAAGAAGAAACACTTAGATTTAGGAGGAAACTCTCCAAAATGAGTTACGGTTTGATTTTGGGGTTTGGGGGTCGGTTTGAGAGAGAAATGGGGGAAGAATTTGAGGTTAGGGTGAAAAATGGGGTTTGGGGCCGATTTTCCCCGTTTTTGTGCACCCGGCGGCTCCGCGTGGCTGGTGGCACGGGTCCACCTACGCGGAGACCCGTGCAGAGCACTGTCGCCCGAAATTATTTCCCGAACACTGTTTTGGTCATAACTTCTTCGTTATAGCTCCGATTTTGCTCCGAAAAGAACCGTTGGACTCGTAATTGAATCATTCATCTATCTAGACTATAAAATCTATGATTCAAGTCCAAAATTATTTATCTTATTTTTCCCTAACATATCGGTTTTGGTATTAACTTGAAATGATACCTTTCAAAAATCGGGGTGTTACAATCCTCCCAACCTTGAAAGAGATTTCGTCCTCGAAATCTGGCACCGATCACACGCCCAACATCGCCCTTAGCGAGGTCAATCGGTTCTCTACCCAAAAAGGAATGCCTCCACGATACCTTGCCCCATGTACGAAACCGATCACATCCTATTTAAGGTTGTCACTACATTTCTCATAACGAACCACCTCAACTCGATTTCAAGGTTCGATATATCTTACCGATGACGAGATGAACATCGAGTCCTTATCAACCACTTTTCCTACCCTTAAAATCTAGGTTGTCTCCCAACCTTAGGTTGCACATCTCCCCTCAAGAATAGTTCCACCGAGAATGCTCCAAAGTGGACTTATCCCCCTAGGTACTCCTAGATTCCGACCCATCAAGGTCTCCTCAATAGTCGATTTCTACTTAAGGTTTACCTCGACATTCTAACTCAATTCCTCAATAATCCATACTATAAAAGATTCATCGTCCCTTCCTTGACGACATTTCCTAACACCAGTTAGGTTCGATCCAATCACAACATTCGATCCGTTCCTCAACTGACACGGCACAACATCGGTAGACAACGGATTACCCCAACTCCACGGTTACTCAACTCCCAGAGTGCAGTCAAGCATCGGTAGACGAATCAGTGAAACCTTGTAGATTATAGGATTACCACTGATCGATCTCTAAGTGTCAATATTTACTTCCCTTGATGTTACCACTTAACTTGCAAACACTCCAGGTTCAACGGACATGCACTGAAGCACCCTAACGGTTATTGTCCTCAAAATCGAGTGTCGACACCTATCCTCAAAACAATTATGTTGCAGACGTGGGTATACCACCACATACTTCATTCCAGACTTGCACTGAAGAATTAATGTTGACACCTATCATGGCACTAAAACTCGAGCAAACGAATCACCATAATTTTCCTTATTCCTGAAACTCTTCCGGATGGCATACATTTGACCAATACATGATGTCGAAAGTTAACCCACCAATTCACAACCGACTATAGGCAAGCAACCACCAATGATTTAACCCGTGGTTTTGCCAGAGCAGAAAGATAACCACTTGGATACCCGAAAGGATGCATAAATCTAATATTTCAGTTATCCATGCGTGTATTAGTTCACAAAGTTGAGATTCAAAGTTCAAAACTGACCACAAGTCAGGTCCTCCGACACTTCAAACTCCGAGGACTCCTTCGGTCCTTAATCACGGCCTCTAACAAGGGGCTTACATCTATAGCTCTAATGGGTTCAAGGTTTTTCAAACTAAAATGCCAATTTGGATTTTTCATAAAACTTTTAAATGCAAAAGGTTTATATCAAGTAATCATGTGAATAAAATTCCACTACCGTTTACTCGGTAGGTGTACAAAGTGGTCACAACCGCCACGCATAAAAAAAACATTTCGGAAAACATTTGGTCAATAATCAAGCTAATACTAACACCAACAAAAGCTATTTCAACAACCGTTTTCAAAGGAACCGCTACAGTCCCAACATGCATAAATTTATGTAATAAATGAGAAATAGTTTTACGTACTGAAACAGGGTATAACAAAACGTTTGTACAAAACTACAGAAGGGGATATTCGCGAAATCAAATCCCAAATTTTTACATCTAACCATATAATGTCATGAAATAAAATTTCTCAACGTGGCTCACATACATCAGTTAATTCCCCAAAACTTAGTAAAATACAAATGCATGCGATTTGATCAAGCGTATGAATAATTTAGTTTGATTCCAAACGTTTAGGTCGTACAGATGAAATGCTTGCAAAACCCAAAACAGAATTTTCATGATATCATACTCTTAAAGTTTTCTCACTTTTAGTTACAACACGATGCGGAAAAGATCCCACAACAAAACTTGCATGAGGCGGATTGTTTCACAAGACTAGTAAAGTGATATGTGTATGCACTTTTTGTTAAAACATAAAACAATCTATGTCGGTTTCAAGTTCAAAGACAAATAATAGTTTACTCTCATTGTTCTGAAACGTTAGCTAAAACACTATGACGGAAGTTCCAAATGGACATGTATGCATGCTATATGCAACTCACACAAAGCTCAAGGAAAACGATACCACTTAACGCCATTAAACGTTTTTGTGCACCCAGCGGCTCCGCGCGGCTGGTGGCGCAGGTCCACCCGCGCGGAGCACTATCGCCCGAAATTTTTTTCCGAACACTGTTTTGGTCATAACTTCTTCGTTATAGCTCCGATTTTGCTCCGGAAAGAACCGTTGGACTCGTAATTGAATCCTTCATCTATATAGACTATAAAATCTAGGATTCAAGTCCAAAATCCTTTATCTTATTTTTCCCTAACATATCGGTTTCGGTATTAACTTGAAATGGTACCTTTCAAAAATTGGGGTGTTACACTCTCTCTACAATCTTGTGCTTAATTGAGTGTTTTGATTGTGTTTGCTTGAAATCTTGGATTTACAAATACAGCATTCAGGGTGAATAATACATGATTCATGATGAATAATACATGATTCATGAATTCGTGTATTATTCATCATGAATACTATATTATTCATCTTGAATACTGTATTATTCATCATGAATAGTGAATGAACGTTCACCTTTGTTATTCATACTGAATGTAGAAACCTGGGGACGTGCATACATATTCATAATGAATATAACACATATATAGCATTTCACGTCTAAAACAGTTAAAACGACAATAAAACTATACCGAGATGGATGTCATATCGATTAGCACGAAATTCTTGTTTTTTTATGTAATTTGTTTGATTAAAATATTAGTAATTTTTAAGATAATTTATTTTAAACTTTAAGGAAGTAAAAAAATTTAATTAAAAAATAAAATAAAAAGTCAAACAAGATAGGCGCTGATTCAAATTTTGTCCCTAATCACTTCTCAATTAATATTATTATGTTTTAACCATTGATTAGTTTTCTAACTTTTGATCAATGACTAGGATTGGTCCTCACATGCACAATGAAAAGTGAGTTTTCATATGAACCCACCCCTATATATATAAAACGAGAATATTGTGCTCTTCGATATGACATCCATCTCGATATAGTTTTTTTGTCGTTTTATACGTGAAATGTTATATATGTGTTATATTCATTATGAATATGTATACACGTCCCCAGGTGTCTACATTTAGTATGAATAACAAAGGTGAACGTTCATTCATTATTCATGATGAATAATACAACATTCAGGATGAATAATATGGATTCATGTATTATTTATCATGAATCGTGTATTATTCACTCTGAATGTTGTATTATCCATCCTGAATTATACATTATTCATGATGAATAATATATGAATGACCCATGAAGGTGTAGACACATGGCGCACTCTCTTTTGTTTCTCAATTCACAACCGAAATTTGGTTTAATTTATTATGAATATGTATGTGCATCCCCGGATGTCCCACATTCAGTATGAATAACAAATGTCAACGTTCATTCATTATTCATGATGAATAATATACTATTCTGGATGAATTACGCAACATTCATGATGAATAAAAATAATACACGAATTCATGAATTGTGAATTATTTACCCTGAATAGTTGTATTATTCATCCTGAATGATACATCATTCATGATGAATAATACATGAATGACCTATGAAGATGTGGAGACGTGACGTGTTCTCTTTTGTTCCCCGGTTCACAATAGAATTACTCGATAGGTTCTCGATTCGTCTTGATGGGTGTTGGGTTACAGTGCTGAAGAAACGCGATGCCTTACGACGTTGAAGAAAGTGTTGAAGAAGGTGATGTCGAGTTACATACTTACGGTGTCGATGTGTTGTACAAACTTGAACGTACATAGAATTAATAATGAATATAACACATATATAGCATTTCACGTAAAAACAGTTAAAACAACAAAAAAAACTATATCGAAATGGATGTTATATCGAAGAGCACGAAATTCTCGTTTTTTTGATGTAATTTGTTTGATTAAAATATTAGTAATTTTTATGATAATTTATTTTAACCTTTAATTGGGTAAAAAAATTTAATTAAAAAAGAAAATAAAAAGTCAAATATGGTAGGCGTGAGTTTAAATTATCTTTCATTTTTACCCCTAAACATTTTAAAATTAAAAAGTTTATTTAATATGAGTTGTTGGATCAAAAGAGATGGAGTGACTGAGATTTGTTCTCACGTGCACAATGAAAATTAAGTTTTTATTTGAATTTTTCTCTCTCTCTCTCTCTCTCAATATATATATATATATATATATATATATATATGCCACGATTATTTTGTAACCCAGTAAAAGGTTACAACCCGTGCAACCTTAATCTAAACCGTCCATTGCATCTGGAATTTTTATTAATTCTCTAAATGAATTTACATGATTCAATCGAATTTTGTTGAATTTATGCAAAATATGTCAATGCAGATAATAGTTCATGTGATGTATCGGATGAAGGTGGTACATTCATGAAACAGTATGCATTCCATGACATTTAATAAAATACTATGCATTATAGTAAGATTATTACATGAAACCAGTAATCATTGATGCAATTACGTAATCAATCTATTGTCTACATAAGGAATGGGCTAAAAAATTGGTTTAGATGAGGGTTACACGGGGTTGCAAAATAAATCATCCCTATATATATATATATATAGAGAGAGAGAGAGAGAGAGAGAGAGAAAGGTGGTTTCAATTGGAAACCATATTAGATTGGAAACTTTGGAAACCGTCAATTTTATTGGTTAAATTAATGAAATTGGTTCATAAAGTTGTTTCATATAATTCTTTTATTAATGAAATTGTTTCATATATTTGTGTTTTTTATGTAGTTTCATCTATTTTTCTCATTCTGATGAAATTGTTTCATGTATTTTTACAGTTTGATGAAACTTTTTCATTTTTACATAAAAAACACAAATATATGCAACAATTTCATCAATAAAAGAATTATATGAAACAATTTCAACAAATTAAACAATTTCATGAAACAATTTCATTAACTTAACCAATGAAATCGAGGATTTCTACGGTTTTCAAAATTAAAGTGGTTTCCATTTGATCAGCTCCCCTATATATATAATCATTAAAAAGTTAAAATATGATATAATAACGTTATAGAGGATATATAGCAAGTTATTTAGGAGTGAAGTGTTATTGAAGAAAGATGCATTGATGATTGGGAAGATCGATCAGAGAAAGAATTGATATTCAAACCATATGGGGTCCATGTCGAGGATAGAATAGGTCATACCATAAATATTCTCATTTATGATCCCTACCTCCTTTTTCCTTTCTTTTTAACTTTTATATGAAATTTATAACATAAATTATCCATGATTTCGACTCATGTCAAAACTAAATCAGTAAATCAAACAAAATGTATCTAGACTCTAGTATATCGTATCCGAAGTAAGGGTTGAAAAAGTCAGTAGAGATATAATATATACAGATATTTTATCTATATAGGCTTGTTTTCCGATGAAAAGTTGAAGTTAACATGAGAAACGTGAAAAGTGTTTATCAACCGTTAGATGAGAAATAAATGCATATTAGGAAGAGATGTACCGTATCAATTCCCTTTTAAGTCGCAATTCATGGGTGGACATTTAATTAAAAGAGATCAACGGTTCAGATGTACTTCTCATGCTTCTCACATTAACCTCAACTTCTCACACAAATCACGATCCTTCACCTATATATATATATATATATATATATATATATATATATATATATATATATATATATATATATATATATATATATATATATATATATATAGGTTCAAACGAGAACGCTAACTATTTAAGAAAATACGAGAACGGTCAGACGGTCATTAATGTACAAAATCATTCATGATTCACGTACAAAATTATATATGATTCACACGACTTTGCCTCGCGACTTAAGTCACGACCAAAGTTGCACACGTCCAGTTTTTGCCAATTAATGTAATATCACATATGATTTTATACATGATTTATTGTTTTCTTGTGTTCTTAAATAGTTAGGGTTCACTACTAAAATAAATCGTATTACCGACGGCTGAAACAGTCGGAAAACCGTCGGAAAAAGGCTTTAGCGACGGTTTTGTGACGGGAATGATCGTTGGTAAAAAGCTGCTCGGTAATATTCAGCGACGGTTTTCCGACGACAACTACCGACAGCTTACCGACGGTTCCAGTTACCGACGGTATTTACTTATTAAAAATAAATATAAAATAAAAAGAAAAAAATAACCGTCGGTAAGCCGTCGGTATTTCACTAATTTTTCCGACGTTTTTCCGACAACTTATTAAAAATAAATAAAAAATAAAATTAAAGAGATAACGTTGGTAGGCCGCCGGTTTGCCGTCGGTAAGTACCGACTGTTTTTTGCCGTCGGTAATTGCCGTCGGTATTTCACATTTTTCTAGTAGTGGTTCTTGTTTGAACATCTCTCTCTCCATATATATATATATATGTGTGTGTGTGTGTGTGTGTGTGTGTGTGTGTGTGTGTGTGTAAGCGAAGGATCGTGTGAGAAGTTGAGGTCAACGTGAGAAGCGTAAGAAGTGGATCTGAAAGGTTGATAACTTTTAATCAAATGTCCTCCCATGAATTACGGCATAGAAAGGAATTGATCTGCTGTCAGTGCATCTTATCTCAGTGTATCTCATCCTAATGTGCACTCATCTCATCCAACGGTTGATAACTATTTTCTCACGTTCTCACGTTAACCTCAACTGCTCACTGGAATCCAACCCTATATTATAATAGGGCGTTTATTGTACAAACCACGCCTTTAGTAAAAACTGTACACACCAATCTCACTAATTAATTTCTTTGATATATTTATGAAAAGAAGGAGCATTTTTTTTAACAATTTAAATATTTATTTTTTATTTTCGGTTTTAATTATTGAAAAAGGGTAATCCTGTCTTTTACATACTTTTCAATATTTACTTTTTATTTTCGGTTTAATATTTTATTTAGGTTTTATTTTTTTTTTCAGTTTTAGCTATTGGTATGCGATAATTTTTGTAATAATTTCAATAATTATTTTTTATTTATATTTTTTCATGTTATTTTTGGTTTTGCAATTATTTTGGTTTAACCAGTACAAAAAGCAATTTCATTAATGAAACCAAATACATGAAACCTAATTTCATTAATGAAACCAGAACAAAATCCAATTTTATTCATGATTCATTGCTAAAATAATGAAATAATGGTTTCATGTTTCATTGTTAAAATAATGAAAATAATGGTGATTTCATGTTTCGTTGTATGACATAAATCCAATAACTGGGGATTCAGACGTACGCTCCAGTTGATGAATCTGCAAAAATAAATATTGAGTGATAAAAGTATTTCAAATAAAAAACAAGATATACACCAAAAGTGAAATTATTGACTTTTATCGTAAAATACAAAATAAAAATAGAAACTAATTAAATCATATAACTACCTAAAATATTCTATCTGTTGTATGATAAGTGTGTCATCGTCTAAAGAATATGACGATAGATATAATGATAGAGATAGAGATAAATATATCAGAGTTATATTATAACTGGAATATCTCATAGCTATCTACTTGTAACTCATCCCAATTTAAAAGAATTTTGATTAATAAGAATGACATATTTTTTCTCTCTTTATTCTATTGTTGTTCCATTCACTTTTTTCTTTAACACGTTATCAGCACGTAAGCTCAGAACTTATTATAATTAAATGGTTGTTTTGTCCGTTGCCCGTTGCCTACTTATCTGCTCTTATTACGTTGGTCACAAATTCAAGCAAGTTTTCTTTCGGCTTGTTATTTATATATAATAAATAGATTTTTTGCTTGTTTGTTATCATTGTTCACAACAGCGTGAAACATCGAAAAACTAAAACAAGCAGTCAAGCATCATAACGACTGCTTTATCAATGGCAAATATGTTTTATTGAATTTACAAACTGTGTATGTTCCTTTGATTGTTTCATTCCCATTATAAAGAATGAGGTAATATGATTATTATTATTATTATAAATAAAAATAATTCTACAATTAAAAGACATTTTTTTTGTTGACCAGAGAGGGGTGAAGAGAGATTGGTGAGAAAATCCAACTAGATTAGCCAAGTATCCGTACATGTATTGTTGTTTGTTTCTTACGTTTTGATATCTATCCTTTTACTAAGCACTATAAAAAAAATTGAACTTTTATCTATTTTAAAAAATCTTACATACTGATTAATAGCCTAAAAAAATGTTTATTTTAATACTTACTGATACAAATAAAATTTGATTACATTCTTTAATTAAAGTATATTATTAAATAGTAAAAGTGTAACCGTGATATATTTTATTTATTTGTCTCTATCAAATTAATAATAAAGTTTGTGTGGTATTGAGAATACGATAATGTTTTCGGTTGTTTATCAATTTTATGGAGTATTTTGATGTCGAAAGTTTTCGTGTTTTGTATAATTTGTTTACTTCAATTTTTTTTATTATACCTTAATTTATCTAGGTTGAATGATAAAGATGTAGTTTATTTCGTTTTAATATTATAATATTTTTTTATAAAGATAATCATGAAGTATTATGAGTCATATGATTATCTTAATTATTCTTTTTACATATTTTATATTTAAAATAAAGTGTTTAGGAAAGTAGTTCTACTACATTTTTTGTGTTTAATCATATTTGAATTGATAGCTTTATTTTAAACGATTCTTGTTATTTATGCTTGTTCGTCTATTATGATTATTATTATCATGATTATTATTACTATTATGATTATGATTATTATATAATTATTATAGTTAAATTCAACATTTATATTGATTGTGAGTTCCTACTCATAATTTTAAACTATATAATTATTTTTTGGAAGTTACACTTCCAACCCCTTATATTTTGGTCTTTATCAAAAGCTCCAAAAATACTATTAAGGTATTAAAATATTAAAATTGGTTTCATATGCCAAACTCATTGGCATCATGTCAAATGCTCTATAATTAACAATGTTATTGTTAAGACACAGTCTCATTGGATTCAAGATCATCCAATCTGAAGATCGCAATCTGAAGCTAAAGCCGGAACGTCGACTCTCGATATAAAAGTCTATGTCTATTTGTAATAAATGTCAATGTAATGTATTTGTTTATTATTGTAAAAGTTAACTTAATATCTATTTGTTACATATTAGATAACTTAGGTAACTAAGTTAGTTTCTAGTTTAACTTAGTTTATATTAGATATAATATCTAGATATTATGTTAGATAGTGTGTCTTACACACTTGATAGATTAAGTGTATCTCTAACAACTCTCTCACAATCAGATCACAATATACACACACACAAACACACACTTAAAAGTGTAAAAAGGAGAAAATAGAGAACACAAATTCAAAGCTTCATAGATCAATCCTGTAATCGTTATTCTATATATCAAACAAGTTGGTAATCTTTATGAGTTGTTGTTTCTATAAAACTTGATAGTATAAGCATTGTTGCTAGGACTGACAGTTATATTTAAATAAATAAATCACAAGATATCAACTGGATTTTGTCAAACGGGTGTAAACAACCCTAAGGTTGGTAGGGACTTAAGGAATCCATGTGATTCCCCTACTACCTGGAAATCCAATAGATTGAGTGATTTCTTTTTCACAAATTAAAATACTGATAAAGTATTATCAACAAAATATAAGCATACAAAAATCCAATATTGTTATGATAATGAAATTTCATAACCATAATCCATTTTCTTATCAAAAAGAAAATCATATATTATTCTTTATATATGTAAATGATTGAAACAACTCATCCCAAAATCAACATCGTAAACTCAAAAGAATTTGAATATCATAAATGAGTATATAAACCTCCTTTTGAAAAGGTACAAGAAAATACCTAAAGTCCATCAACTCCTCATTGACTCTAAAACCAACCTCTTGAAAAGGTACAAGCAAATACCCTCATGTTTTGAGACGACGTATAAATCCTAAGTTTCATAGGAATACCTTTACTAGAAACCCCTAAAGAAATGTGGGATGTCCCGAAAGGGATAATCGGGAGTACTCATGAATATGTACTTCCCGAACTAACCGTACAGTGGAATTAAACCCACTTACTCGATTACAAAAAGGTAACTGATTTCAACAAAGAAATGTTATATCTGAAACGCGTCTCAATCTCTGTGGCAAGGAACTCACAGAAGATAACATGATTCTTAACATTATTTCCACCTTTCATATATCAAAAATATTAATGAACTAATATAAGTTGGAATGTAACCTTTAGACAAACTCATCAACCTACTGCAAGTGGTTGAGAGACATAACAAGGTTCTTTCGAATAACAACACCACATATGTCGAGACAAAAAAAATTCTCGAGATCAATAATGAAAGCATTAAAGGTGGAAACAACTCCAAAGAACAGAGAGTTAAAAACAATTTCACACATGTGACATTTATGCACTATGTGGACGAGACCCTAGAAAGGGTCAGGGTATTGGTAAGAGTCAAGAAGGATTTTTCAACACCTGAAGTAGGGATGCAACTACTACCCTAAATGATAATGGACAATCAAATAAGAAATGCACTAAAAGTGCTTCCATCAAAAAGGGAACAAGTTTAAAAATGAACTATAACATATTAATTTAATGTTTAATATAGGTTAAACATATGTTTCTTTGAAATTAATTTTAAGTATCAAAATTAATTTCTCTGCTAAGTAATTGAATATGTAACCATTATAGATGTAAAGAAATACATCATTACAAATGCAAAAATTTTAACATTCTCCGTTCCGTGTAGGAATGTATCGAGGAGAATTGATTTTTTTTTACCTCTCACACAATCTAAAAAAGATAAACTAATACTTATTCCAACCAAAATACTTAGACGATGGACTGTCATTTTCTTGTTGGTACAAGATCAATAGGAACCTTGTAAAGGTATTTGTATCAAATGAAAATTATAATGGAAATGAGCATATATACATAAGTTCTAATGAATATGAAAGTAAACAGATATCATGGAAACTATGTGTCCAACTAGTAGATTATTGAGTCATCGAAACATTTTTGTCACCAATAAAGAACTTTAGGGAAATGACACATATATGTTTCGACATGACCATGTGGGACACCATGGTTATGACATAATGATCCGTGTATTGCAAAATACACATAGACACATTCTCTTTCGAGTGAAAGGCAAAACGAGGCAAATTGCAACTGTTGACTTCTGCAGCATAAGAAACAGCATTGCCATCATAATATGCCCTCTCAAATACCTAAAACTTTTGTATATACCCTAATCCTTAGCCAAGACAGGAATGAGATCATCCTAAAGCTAAGGACATAATACAAAAAATATTCCATTGTTACAACAAATACAAGGTGATATTTATGGATATAAACATCCAGAATGCGGATCATTAAAGTACTTTATGGTTCTGGTTTCGACACGATGAACGCATGTCGTATTATTGTCCACATGAAATACTGCACTCCTAGCACTAGCTATACGTTTAAGGGCTCACCACCCTGATTATTTCATCAAGTCTACATGACTTGGAATGATGGAGAATTTACATCATAAGGATTTGATGTTAATTGCATATGTATTAGGATTAATGTAGAGTTTCCTATACCCCATGTGTATATATAAAATGGTCTCATAGAAGTTGTTATCAAAAGAATATGATGTAGTTTTTTTTTCGTTTTTAGACCCATTGCTTGCGAACCAGCCTCATGCGTACCAGTTGGTAACTGGATATAAGCCTGATACTTTACATTTACGCATGTTTGATTATATGTGCCAATTGTGCCCCCACATCGCATCGAAATGGGTCCTTAAAGACGACTTGGTATATGTTGGATATGAATCCCCAACAATTATCCGCTACTTAGAATATTTGACTAGTGATCTCTTTACCGCTAGATCTGCGGGTTGTCAGTTTCATGAGACCGTCTTTCCGTCGTTAGGGGGAGATAGGAAAAACAATTTTCCAGGGGAACGACAGGAAGTGTCATTGAATATTCCCACTCTGTCTCATTTTGATCCCCAAAACTTCACAACGTAATGTTGAAGTCAAACAAATCAGACTCGATACCTGATACGTTTAATGTTATCCCAAAAGTGACAAGATCACATATACGAGATGCAAATATACTCGCAAGGTTAAAAAGTCCCCAACAGGGGCACAACGCCAATGGAAAGTGCGTTGCAATCACACATAGTGGAGGTGTGGTTGAGGTCGTAGCTACCAAATGGAAGTGATGGAAGCTACTTGGTTCGATGGATACTATTCTAAAGGAAGAGAATAGTTAGGCACATCCATTTATCATCAATATACAAAACTCTCATGAGATTGTCTCTAATTATAATTATGTCCATGAATCATCACTGAAGGACACTCCGAAGTTAATATTGATTCTAGAGATGAATATTAATCTCAAATGAACTATGAGAGTACATATGAGTCGATGGACAGATCATATATAATCATTGATGATTTATTCGCATATACGATGGCTCATAAGATGATCTAGCACGACGACATCGAACCAGGCTTAGTTGAATAATATCAACAAAAAGCATATTGACCTAAATGTAAAGAAACAATCCAGAAAGAATTATATTATTTGACAAAGGATCGGGTATCTGGTCTGGTAGTGCTAACCTACCAAGTGTAAAACCCGTAGGACATAACTCAGTCTTTGTCAGAAAGCGTAACGAGAATAATGAAGTCCTACTATGTAAGGCTCTCCTTTGGCGCAAAGTTTCTCACAACACCCTGGATTGACCATGAGGAGACTTACTCTCTCATGATGGATGTTATGACGTCCGAATAATTTGTTAGCCTAGTAGTTTCTAAAGGACTGGAAATACAACTCATGAATGTGGTTACCACATATCTCTATGGGGATCTAGATTTAGAGATATATAAAAGTGCTTGATGATATTACATTACCAAAATCAAGTAACTCTAAACCACGAAATGTGTTTGCAATAAAATTGAAACGCCCACTTTATAAATCTAAGCGGATGTGGTATACCCGCCTAATGGAATACTTGATTGGGAAAGGATATATAAGAACGATGAACTATTCCCTTGCGTATTTATTATGGAAAAAAGTTCCAGATTTCAAAGTAGCTCTATATGTCAATGTTATGAACATAATAGGCATTCTTGAAGAAATAAGAGGAACCACAAATTACTTGAAATCTGATTTTGAGAGGAAAGATCTTGGGAAAACTTGGTTTTGTCTAGATATTTGAGTTAGGACACCGAGTTTGTGAAATATTAATCCACCGATCGTATATGTCCAGAAAATAATCAGGCAATTTAATATGTACAAAGTGCATCCGGTTAGCACTCCCATGATCGGTCGAAGTGTCGGATATAAGGAAAGATCCATTTCATCTAAAGGATGATGACGAAAAATGTTGGGAGCTGGAATTCCCTATTTAAGTACAATATGCGCATTATCGTACTTAGCATAATACACTTGACCATATATTATATTTCTCAATGAACTTGTTATCTAGATTTAGCTCAGCACCAACGCGACGTCATTGGAATGAAATCAAATTAATATTATTGAACCATTGATATGAGCTTTTACTTTCCCTATTGAAAGAAAAATGAGACTGATAATGGAATTTCAGTACCTACTTAGAATGTAAGCAACAAAAGTACTAGCTCTTATAGAAAAACACCAAACAATGTCTTGGTATGTCTTTGCTAATATTAGGTATCTGTCTACCCCATACAAAGGTTGTTCCCAAACTGGATAAAGAATTACCACAATGAACACGCCGATTGCTTGGAAGTAAACTAAGCAATCCTTTGTAACTACCTCCTTAAACTAATCCAAGAATATTACTCTCTATGATATAATTAAATAATGTATATGATTAAGAAATATCATTACATATATTAGAGGAGCTAGTAATTTTAGGTTCAACCAGTATCGCATATATGGAAATAATGCATCATGTATCGAAGAAATGAACGTAAGATACATCAAAGGTGATAACACAAAGCATATCCTGCTTAAGTCTTATACAATCAGCAATAAGAAAACTCTCCTCGAGATTCAATTGAATCAAGTAAGACGTTAGGAGAACATGACACATTTTACCAAATCATTACCTAAAACCATATATTGGAAAACATGTAGAAAGTAAGTGCAAATGTTTTCCAAACTCCCTTGATTAATGCACGAATTAGGGGAGTAGTAGACAAAAGGGGGAGTCTACTATATCTGTGATATTTGTATGTTGTGCTCTTTCCTTCAACCAATGTTTTATTTTTCCCATTGGGTTTTGTTCCTTGGTGTAAGGTTTTAGTGAGACAACTGTTTATATACCATCATGCTTTCCTAACTCTCATGATTAATGTACGAATTTAAGAGAAAACTAGACTGAAGGAAAAGTCTATATATTGCAAAGAAACTGGTGCATTGTACTCTTTCCTTCGTCCTATTTTTTATCCCACTGGGTTTTTATTTTGGCATAAGGTTTTAGCGAGGTAACAATTGTGCACCGTCACTCCTTTAACTCAACACAAGGGGGAGTGTTGTAGGATAAGTGTGCTGTTAGGTCTGATTTTATAGTAATCATTGTATTTATAGGACTTGGTCAATACTGTGTTTAAAGCTTATCAGTATTGTATCTGACCAAGGGTATTTAAGTCCCTTTGGTCTTGTTGGTTGTAAGAAAGACACGCACATCATAGTGAAATTCTATTTTGCGCTCCATTTGTCTCTCTCTCTACTTTCTCTCTCTAAGGATTTAGAGATCTTGGACTTTCAATTGGTATCAGAGCTTGCTAGATCTTGAGAGAATTGAGAGATTGCATTTTCATAGTCTGAATTGTTGATTGAATTCGAAAATTTGATTGATTTTCTTGATTTTTTTTTTCAAGAAAATCTCGTTTTCTTGAATTCTCATCAAATTTGGGATGTTTCTTGGTTGAATCTGTGCGAATTTGATTTGTTTAAACTCATTTTTAGTAATCGATCATAGTTGATTCTCATTATTTTGCATAAAAACCATGATCTGATCATCGATTTTATGAATTTGTGATTTTTCTGAAAACACGAGTTATTGTACTGTTTCATCATACGATTTTGAGTTTTTGATGTTTTTAATCGAAATTGCTAGTTGATTTGTATTAGAAAGATGTTTTCGATTATCATTGTGTGAATTTATTGTTTGAATTTCAGTGTTTTAATCGACCTTAAGTGATAAAATTGATTTTCTGTGGTTTGCGTTTCATTCTTGTAGCTTTGCGGTTCATTCAAGTACTTTGCGTTTCATTCTTGTAACTTTGCGTTTCTATCATAATACTTTGCGTTTCTATCATATACTTTGCGTTTTCTACTAATCTTTGTTCTTGTGTTTCAGGTTTTCGGTTCACGTAGGACCCGCAAACCTCATTGTGCGTCTCAAGTGACACACGCAAAGTCAGGTTCTCGGATCTTACTACACACGCAAAGTTCACTTTGCGTTTTTAGTTAGACCCGCAAAGTTCACTTTGCGTTTCTAGTGTGACCCGCAAAGCTCCACTTTGCGTTCCTCTCTTGACCCGCAAAGCTTCACTTTGCATTTCTCTCTGCTGCCGCATATCTTAGTTTGCGTTTTTGTCTTCACCCGCAAAGCTCCACTTTTCTCAAAATTCTTCAGATTCCGAGGCTAGTTCTTCTGTGTCAAATGCTAAGACTGTTTTCTTTGATAAAGTTTCTTCTTCTGATTCAATTATTGATAATTCTTTACTGCTAAATGATCAATTTTATAAAAAGAAGCGTAAAAGAAGAACATCAAAGAAGTTAAAGAAACATGACACTGTTTTAACTGAGAATTATAATGTTTCTGATTTTTATTCTTCAGATCGGACTGTGAGGGAGTCATCAAGACAAATCTGAAGAAAAAAGCGGATATCTGAGGAATATATTGTTGATGAGGATAAATGTGTAGACAAACTTTATAACAGTGATTCATTTGCTTCATGTAATAAAATTTCAAAATATTCTAGAAAGCAAATGTTTCGAATTTCAAAATATGTCTCATGTTCTTCCTCAGATTCGAGTTCTGATGATTATGCTTTCTCTTCTGATTGTGATTATTTTTCTGATCATATTCATTGTGCTTTATCTGTTAAATCTACTTCTCATTTCCCCATCAGAACTGCAACTAACAAACATGGGCCCAAATTCAAGTGGGTACCCAAATCTTTATCTGATTCAAAGTTGCAGGCATCACATGTTAAGGGGGAGTAATAGGAATAATGGCTTTTGAATACTACAGTTCAAGACCCGTTCTTCATTGAATATTGGCTTCTGAGTACTTCAGCTCAGGACCCATACTTCATAGACTCGACTTCTAAACACATACAGTTTAGAACTCGTTCTTCATAGTTAAGCTTCTGACTAATGGGATACTGTGAGTACATCAATTTTATTTCCGCTGCATATATCTCTGATTATGATGTGTTCCAGTTTTTCTCAATGTTTCAAGAATCTGAGCTTGTTTATCAATCTCATGAATTTGTATTACCCAAAATTTTCTTCTAATATGAGACACAAATTATTTTTATAATGTGAAAGATGAAATAGTTGAATTTTATTTTGTTCCAACTAAATATTAATTAAAAGTTTAAATCTTTACAAATTTTATTCTATAAAGTAAAGTTTTACATTTTTTCTTTCCTTTGAATAAAATATGTGTCTAGGATAAATTTTCAAGTTCTTTTGTTTATATTAAAGTTTTTATATGGTCAAATTTCAAGTCTTACAAAAATTGATAAAAGTCAGCAACATGTTTGAAACTTTTATTTATGCTTTAAAGATATGTGAGTCGGAATTTTTATAGTTTACTTTGCTTAGACTACCTAAACGATCAAAATTTTAGATTGGAATGAAAATATGGGCTAAGCATTTAGACGTTGATCTGAGTGATTGAGATGAATATTAAATTCTTAAAATACAGAAATCTCTAAGTTTAAAAGTTTGTATCTGTGACCTTTCTGGTTTGGGAAAGTAAGTTCCGTGGGATGCTTGTCATCTGGTCCCCTAAGATCATTTGGTCTGGGAGTGATCGAACAGAAATCCTTCTATAGAATCAGATCGAAAGTCATGTTCTACTGGTATGAATGGGTTTAGGATATGTCGATGTAGCCTTTCTGATCTGGGAAAGTAAGTTCCATGGGGTGCTTGACACCTAGTCCCCTAAGGCCAACTGGTCTGGGAGCGGCTGACCCAAATCCTGCAATAGGGTCAGATAGAAAGTTACGTTTACGACATGTTCTTTACTTAATAAACTTTTTGATCAAAATATGCCAAAGTGCACGAGCTTAAAAGATGCCAAAGAGCACACTCATGTTAAGATGCCAATGAGCACAATGCTAAAAGATGCCAATGAGCACACATCTCATGATACTTGGTGATATGTTTGAGTTGCGATAAATCTGTAAATTTATGAATATCTTAATTCTTGATGGCTTAGTGTTAGTACATGCAAAGTTCTCTATAATTTTTTTTAGAATTACATTTTCTTGAAGCTAATCAAAGATTCTCATGTGAACACACTAATAGATTGCTGGAAGTTTTGAAACTGAACATGTTTTAACTTGATATGCAATTAAACTCGTTCTTTTATCTTACAACATATGTTTGATTTCAATTGATTGATAAATTTGTGATATTTTACTCTGTAAAATTTAATTTGTTTAGTATTTAAAATTTTATATGTTTAGTTGTTTCAAAATTTACATTAAGTATATTTTTCTTTCTACATTAATTTCTGATCACTGTGTTCTCATAAATATATTTTAATGGGTTTATGCATTATTCAAGGGGGAGTGAACAAAGAGATGTATTTCAAAGATTATATCTGTTTTTGAGGGGGAGTGTCTGATTTTCTTTACATGAATGTTATCTCGAATTGTCTTATCTAATGCATTTGTGTAGGGGGAGTCAAAGAGCTTTCAAAGGTAAAATTTTTCTAAGGCAGCTTTGTGCTTCACACATGGCCCGCAAAGCTTGTTTTGCGCATCAAGCATGACACGCAAACTTTGCTTTGCGTATCAAACATGGCACGCAAACCTTGCTTTGTGTCTCCCATGTGGAACGCAAACCTTAGTTTGCGCTTCCTGCATGGAACGCAAACCACCCCTGTTTTTTTTTCTGTTTCTTTGATTTTGCAGATCTTTCGTTGTCTCGTCTCCAACATTCGCATGACCAAGTTGATCAAGATCATCAAGGTCATGAGGGGGAGAAGTCAAGGAGAAGTTAAAGAGACAAAGAGCTTAAATGTTTATCTGTTGATCAAGATTTGTTCAAAGATTCTAAGATTTGTTCAAAGATTCTATTCTCTCAGCTACATCAAATCTTTTGCTATTCCTGCTCCGAACACCACAGTTCATTCAAGATCATTCAAAGGAGGTGTATCGTCTTGAGCTTAAGCAGCAAAGAAAATTTTTCAATCTGCAAGATGCTGAAAAGAAATTTTTTCTTAAAAGTCAGAAAGCTTCTGAAAGTCGCTTTGTTGGTCCGTGTTGTTATAGAAGATAATTTTTGAAGACCAAAGCGCCAATGATTACTAAGGGGGAGATTGTTAGGTCTGATTTTATAGTAATCGTTGTATTTATAGGACTTGGTCAATACTGTGTTTAAAGCTTATCAGTATTGTATCTGACCAAGGGTATTTAAGTCCCTTTGGTCTTGTTGGTTGTAAGAAAGACACGCACATCATAGTGAAATTCTATTTTGCGCTCCATTTGTCTCTCTCTCTACTTTCTCTCTCTAAGGATTTAGAGATCTTGGACTTTCATGTGCCATCATCTAAAGGATATGACGATAGAGATAATGATAGAGATAGAGATAAATATATCAGAGTTAGATTAGAACTGGAATATCTCATAGCTATCTACTTGTAACTCATCCCTATTTAAAGGGATTTTGATTAATGAGGATGACAGACTTCTTCTCTCTTTCTTCTATTGTTGTTCCATTCGCTTTTTTCTTTAACACTATCCACTAATCACTAAAAAGTCAAAACTATCCTTATAACTAAATTAATTCGCCATCCTCTTTTCTCTATCATCTCCATAACATGCATGTACACACACATAATTGCATATGAACTCAAAGCGAACATATTGTGAACATTTTTTAGAAATATTATTATAGTTTGAAAATACATTGTGAACACACTCTAAATCTACGAGTTATGGTATAGTTTTTGGACATAAAAATAAAACTAAATCTAAACACAACACTTGTGAACACCCTTGTAAAAAATTTATTATGGTTGTTTACATTGTGTTCACATATGCACCTTGTGTACACGATATATATGTTAAGAGGAGAGAGAGAGAGAGAGAGAGAGAGAGAGAGATAAGTATGAAATTGTTAGATCACATATCTATTGGATTCAAGATCATCCAATCTGAAGATCCAATCTGAAGCTAAAGTCGGAAAGTCGACTCTCGATATAAAGTCTAATGTCGTTTGTAATAAATGTCGAAGTAAATTATTGTTTATTGTAATTTTAGTGTTTAGTTTAACTTAGTTTAAATATCTAATTAAGTTAGATATTAGATTTAGTTAGTAATAATATCTAGATAATATCTAGATATTACTTTAGTTATTAGATATTAGATATTATGTATGTTAGGTGAAACAAGTGTGTCTAATACTCAAGACAATCAGAACACACAAAAACACACACTTAAAGGTGTAAAACAGAGAACACAGACGAGAGCTTCAAAGATCAACCTTGTAACCATTTCTATTAATCAATACAGGTTGGTAATCGTTAAATGTGTTGTAATCTACAAAACTTGATAAACATTGTGGAACAACAATTGGTATCAGAGCCTGATAATAGATCAAAATCAAGTTTTTAAAACTATCGACTCTGTGTTCTTGTTTTCAAAATCATTTTCGAGATTTTGAGTGTTTTAGGTGTTAAAATCGATCAAGTTGTGATCGATATACATGCTAGATTGAGTTCTTGTTGTTTGATTTCAGTTTAAAGCTTAAATCGAGTTCCATTTTGGTGATTTTGTGTATGAGTTCGAGTTTGAAAAAGTTACTGTGCCATCAATTTTATCTTCGAAAAAGTGATTTTTATCGAGATCAAGTGGTCACAATCTTTTCTAGAAGTGTTTTTAGTCATATTGGTAGAGTTTGGTACTGCTAATCGACGTAGATACAGGTTTTAGTTGATTTTCGAAGTACAGGACGAACTCGCGCAAACACAGGGAAGAACTCACGCAAACTTCACTTTGCGTGACACACTTTGCACAACCAACGTATCACGCAAAGTCTACTTTGCACAACACTCTACTCACGCAAAACCCACTTTGCGCAACTCAAAGCTCACGCAAAGCTCACTTCTCGCGACCAACGGCTCACGCGAACATCAGTTTTCGCTACTCACTTGAAACGCAAACCTCAACTCTCGCTACACTCTTGTCACACAAACCTCACTTCTCGCAACAACAAGCAAACGCAAACCTCAACTTTCGCTACCAACACATCACGCAAACCTCAGTTCATGTAACACCCGCTATTTTGGGGTTGGGTGAAAAGTTGACTATTACCCAAAGTTCAGGGGGGTAAAATGTAACTTGGGTTATATAAATATAAATCAGATTTTAGATATTTTGGAAATATCACAAAATATCATTTTGGTTTTGAGAAGTCAGAGAGAAAGAAGGAGCAGTAAGAGGTCTTCGGGTTTTTCTCCAAATCAAGGTACGAATCTAGCTTAATGCTTTGATCTGAATGCTTTTAGCCGCGTAGAATCTCGTTGTGAAGGTTTTAAACCGTTCCATTGTGAGATCTGAGTATTTCTCATTTTGATCTGGGTTCTGCATTCGATCTTTCTTGGTGTTCTTGATGAATCAAGATGAAGGGTCGTTCGACCGATTGGTTCGTTCGACCGATGGGTTCGTTCGACCGGGTGGTCGTTCGACCGATGGGTTCGTTCGACCGGGTATCCCTTCGACCGGATGTCGGTTCGACCGGGGTTGCCTCTGTTGTTCGACCGGTTTTTGGTACTCGACCGGATCAGTGTTTTGGCAGTGTGTTGTGTTCTTATTCCTGAGTTTTAAGTCATTAAGTTGTCTTTATTTTGGCTTACCGATTATCGGTGATGTCATAGGTAGCAATCGTCAGAAGCAGTTTTATTCAAGAAGAAATCTGAGGTGAGTCCTTTAAGCTAAATCGGTTTGTATTACGAATGCTATGTGATAAATGTATTATTTGAAATGTGGAAAAACCTGGTTTTCAAAGTGACTTATTGTCGTTGGGAAATACCTTCTAAAGATCTCACATTTTCAAGAATCACGATTTATAGAATTGAACCGTTGTTCATATGAATTGCCTACATATCTGATTTAATATGAGTATGCTCTGAAATGACATGCTTTGGCTTTGAGTCTTAGTGCAATGGATCCATAGGAACTGTGTTCCTATGTCCCCTGTTTTGGGCATTTGGTTCACGTTTTAGCACGGGATAGGCATCGGGTTGCCATGATAAGTAAGGTGTGGGCCTATACGGTCGGGCAGCGTCTCATGGTGCAGTAAGTTGAAATCCCATTATGTGCTTGAGTTCCCCCTGTTTTGGAAACTCTCAAGGATAGATCCAGAGGGGTTGACTTGAATGTTTTGAGCAACAGATCTAGAGGGGTTGAGCTCGTTATGTGATTTGTGGGTATTACTTATACCATGTTTAATCACTAATGGTTTATTAGATTTCTTGACTTAGCTCATGGCTATACTACCGCGTGGCACCAATTGGGTTTAGTACTCTCTTTTATTTAGCTTGTTCTCACTAGGCGTTAGCCTAATGCTTGCTCTTGGTTGTCATGTTGGCAGGTTATCTTAGCAGTGGGGCTCGTCGGGACTGAGGGAGCGACCTTGGGGTCGTGAGAGATTCTTTTGAAGATTCATTTTGGAAGTATAGCGACACCCGTCCCTAATCTAGATATTTTGTAGATTAATAGGATGTCGTTTTATACTTCAGTTATCTACCTAAATATTGGCTACTCTATACCCGTTGGGTTGTTTGTGTAATGAAATTGTCACACCTTATTCCGCAAGTTAGTCTATTGCCGAATTGTTTCTTCGAAATTTTATTTCCGCAGTTTCTAGGGTGTTACAAGTTGGTATCAGAGCCTTGGTTTAAGTGAACTAGGTATGACTGTAGGATGCCTAGACTTAAGCTGAGACTATTAAGTTACGACTCGTGAGATGGGGTAGATCTTGTAAGATAGGATGGTCTTAGGGTCAACGTAAAATTGCACAAGTTGAAAGTTGTAACGATGGTAATAAGCACTCTTGCGTATTATACGTTCATAATTTCACTTAGCTAACGTTATTATGAAAATGTCTTACGTGAGCATACTTAGATTACTGTTGTTATAACGATTGATAAGTGTAGAAGTACGTTCTCTGTGTTTTCCGTAATCCTTATCCCGTTCTTTTGCATGATTGCGTTCAGCAGAACCATGGTTAATACCAGGAGTCATCCGGAAGGCCAGGAGGCCGACATACCTACGGCCGACCATCCGCTGGCGACCGTAGTGGGGGAAACTGTACGTGTGAGTAATGTGCTGGGTGGAGGACCCGAGCATATTCCTCGACGAAATTTGGAGGCTAATGAGCCTATTATAGAAGAAGTGACGACCGAAACGAGAATGATGGATCGTATGATGTTGGCCATGAATAGGGCCATGGCGCAACAACAGGAAGTGTTCTTGAAACTCCTCGAGGACCGAGACACTAACAACCGTAGGCCCGAAACGGTTGGCGAGAATGTGATTGTTGTTGGATCCGGGGGTACCGGACCTGTAATTTCCCCTGTGGTAACTGCAACCCTAGGCGTCAATCGAACGACACGGACTTGCACGTTCAAGGCTTTTCTGGGTTGCTGACCACCAGAATTTAAAGGCTCGGACAATCCCTTAGATTGTATGGCCTGGGTCCGAGAGATGGAGCAAGCTTTTCGCTCAAGCGAATGTGGGGAGGAACAGAGGGTGATATTTGGTTCCCGAATGCTGCGGGGAATAGCTCTTACCTGGTGGGATGTGTACTCTGCTTCGCTGGAGCCGACTGTTCTAGACCAATTGTCTTGGTCTACCTTCAAGGAGAAACTGCTAGAGGAGTACTGTAACGAGCGGTTGTTGGACCGAATCAAGGATGAATTCCAGAATTTGAAGAAGGGAGGTATGTCTGTGAGGGAATACAGCCGTCTCTTCATGGACAAGCTAGGCTTTGTGGGACATCTGGTCCCGACAGAGAAAGATAAGATCAAGGCTTACATCAAGGGTCTTCCATCGGACATGATGTCGATGGTTCGTGTGACAAAGACCTCCACCCTTCGGGAGGCAATGGAAGAAGCTCAACTCATGGAGGATGCTTACAGTCTCGGCAGGGATCAGGGTGGTCGCCAAGTCGAGAAGAGGAAGTGGGAGGGGAGTTTAATGCCCTCAAAGAAACCCTTTTATGCCAACAACAGCGCTCAGCGAGGAGTTGATCCTAGACGCGATGCCAAGTGGTGCTCCAAGTGCCGAAGTAAGCATTTCGGTCCTTGCAACTTTGTTCCCGGGACGTGCTACAAATGTGGGAAGACGGGTCACACGTTCCGAGATTGCCCTCTCAAGGGACAAGTATGTTTTGAGTATAGGGAACCGGGGCACGTAAGGGCGGAATGCCCGAAGCTCAAGACTGGGGGATTTAGCGGGAAGAAGATGGAACCGCCGCGGTCGACTGGAAGGGCTTTCCAGATGTCGTCAGAGGAAGCTAAAGCATCGACCGATGTGGTGTCGGGTACGTTTCTTCTAAATTCCGTACCTACGCGTGTGCTATTTGATTCTGGTGCTAGCTACTCGTTCATATCTGATTTGTTCTGTCAAAGGCTTGCTATGTCTAAAAGTATGCTAGAGATTGCTGTTGTGGTAGAAATAGCAAATGGAGGTCAAGTTCTAATTCATAATATCCTTAAGGATTGCATCTTAGAACTTAAGGGGAAGAAATTTCCCATTAACCTATTACCAATGCAAATTGGCGGATTCGACGTGGTGGTAGGTATGGACTGGTTATCTAAGAACCAGGCCGAAATTGTATGTTCCAAGAAAATGATCCGTTTACCTGTGGCAAACGGAGAAGCGACTATAATCTACGGCGAAGGAAGGAAAAGCGATGTGGCGATTATTTCAGTAATCAAAGCTAGGAAGTGTTTGGCGAAAGGATACGTATCTTTCTTAGCGTATGCCATCGATACCAAACTCGACCAACGGAAATTGGAAGATGTTAGGGTGGTGCGCGAGTTTCCCGATGTGTTTCCGGAGGACTTTCCCGGGTTGCCGCCCGATCATGTTGTGGACTTTCGTATTGACCTCATTCCTGGAGCGGCTCCGATTGCTCGAGCTCCTTATCGTTTGGCTCCTACCGAAATGCAAGAGATGGTGGTTCAACTTCGAGACCTTCTTGAGAAAGGTTTCATCAGACCGAGCTCGTCACCGTGGGGAGCTCCGGTTCTATTTGTCAAGAAAAAGGACGGTGCATTGAGAATGTGTATCGACTACAGGGAACTGAACAAAGTGACGGTGAAGAACAGGTATCCACTTCCAAGAATCGACAACCTGTTCGATCAGCTTCAAGAAGCGGGTTGCTTCTCAAAGATTGATCTTCGATCGGGGTATCACCAAGTGAAGGTAGCAAAGAGCGACATTCCGAAGACGGCATTTAGAACTCGCTATTGGCACTACGAGTTTCTGGTGATGCCATTCGGCTTAACCAACGCAACGGCGATATTTATGGACTTGATGAATCGAGTGTGTCGACCGTTCCTCGACAGATCAGTAATCGTGTTCATCGACGACATCCTAGTTTACTCCAAGAACGAAGAAGAGCACGGGCAACATCTCTGTGAAGTATTGGAGGTGTTAAGACGAGAAAGACTCTACGCAAAGTTTTCAAAGTGCGACTTTTGGCTTCCAGAAGTTTAATTTTTGGGACATATAGTTTCAAAGGAAGGAGTAAAGGTGGATCCCGCAAAGATTGAGGCAATGACGAATTGGGAACCTCCCAAGAATCCGTCTGAAATCCGAAGCTTCCTAGGTTTGGCAGGATACTACCGGAGATTCATTCAAGATTTCTCGAAGATAGCCTCGTCGTTGACTATCTTGACCCGGAAGAACGTGAAATTTGTGTGGACCGAGAAGCAAGAAGAGGCGTTCCGCACCTTACAGAAGAAGCTTTGTGAAGCTCCTATCCTATCCTTACCAGACGGGACGGAAGATTTTGTGGTGTACAGCGATGCGTCGAAGATGGGTTTGGGTTGTGTCCTGATGCAAAGAGGGAAGGTGATCGCTTACGCATCAAGGCAACTTAAAGTGCATGAAGTCAACTACCCTACTCATGACTTGGAATTGGCAGCTGTGGTGTTTGCACTGAAGTTGTGGCGGCACTACCTTTACGGTACAAAGTGCACTCTTTATACGGATCACAAGAGTCTGAAGCATATCTTTAATCAGAAAGAGCTAAACATGAGGCAGCGAAGATGGTTGGAGTTGTTGAAGGATTATGACTGGGAGTTGCTCTACCATCCGGGTAAGGCAAACGTGGTTGCCGACGCCTTGAGTCGGAAAGTCTGTGGGGGAAATTCTCGTACTACCTTTGCACGGATTGAAGTAACTTCAACGCTTATTGATAGAATCAAGGAATCGCAAGCCGAAGCCCTGCTAGAGGAAAACCTCAAAGGAGAAGTCATGGCGAAACAACATCTTTTGTTGACTGAAGATAGTCGAGGGGTGAAGCTTTTCAATGGGCGAGTCTGGGTGCCCAAGATTGGGGGTAATAGAGAACTTCTTCTCGAAGATGCCCACAAGTCAAAATACTCCATTCACCCGGGAAGCACAAAAATGTATAGAGATTTGAAATTGCTTTATTGGTGGCCAGTCATGAAGCTCGATGTGGCGCGCTATGTGGAGCAGTGTGTGACTTGTTTGCAAGTGAAGGATGAGCACCAAAGACCCTACGGAAGTTTGCAATCCTTGGAAATTCCGGAATGGAAATGGGAACACATCACGATGGATTTCGTGACGAAGCTACCAAAGACCTTGAAAGGTCACGACGCCATTTGGGTTATAGTTGACCGCTTGACCAAAAGCGCTCACTTCTTGGCCATGCGGGAGACGTTACCAATGGATAAATTGGCGAAGTTGTACATCGATGAAGTAATTTCCCGGCACGGCGTGCCGCTATCTATAGTCTCTGATCGGGATAGTCGGTTCACGTCGCATTTTTGGGATGGCTTACAAAAGAAATTGGGTACACGTGTGAAGTTGAGCACGACCTACCATCCTCAAACCGACGGACAAAGCGAGAGGACAATCCAGACGCTAGAAGATATGTTAAGATCATGCGTGATCGACTTTCGGGGTAGTTGGGATACGCACCTGCCTTTGGTAGAGTTCGCATACAATAATAGCTACCACTCAAGTATAGGGATGGCACCGTTTGAAGCGTTATACGGTCGCAAGTGTCGAACTCCCATATGTTGGCTCGAGGCCGGGGAAAAGCAGTTCGCCGGACCGGAAGTTGTACAAGAAACGGCGGACAAGGTCAAGGGCATCCGCGAACGTTTGAAGGCGGCCCAAGATCGACAGAAAAGTTACGCCGATAAGAAAAGACGGCCAATGGAATTCCAAGTAGGAGACCGGGTTATGTTGAAGGTGTCCCCTTGGAAGGGAATTATTAGATTTGGGAAGCGTGGGAAGTTAAGCTCCCGTTTCCTTGGACCGTTCTCTGTGACTAAGCGGGTAGGACTTCAAGCTTATCAGCTGGAACTTCCTCCGGAGATGAAGGGAATTCATAACACGTTCCACGTGTGCTATCTACGAAAGTGTCTAGCAAAGGAGGAGAGTGTCATTCCACTCTTCGAGATCAGAGTGGATGGGGGAAATCGTTGTGTTGAAGAACCTGAGGGGATTTAGAAAGGAAGACGAAGAAGCTTCGTCATCGGGAAGTCACAATGATCAAGGTTCAGTGGAAGCACCATCGAGGTGCCAATGTGACTTGGGAAGCGGAAGAGGACTTGAGGCGGAGGTACCCTCACCTCTTCCCATAGCCGAGATTTCGAGGACGAAATCTTCTCCAAGTTGGGGAGGATTGTAACACCCGCTATTTTGGGGTTGGGTGAAAAGTTGACTATTACCCAAAGTTCAGGGGGGTAAAATGTAACTTGGGTTATATAAATATAAATCAGATTTTAGATATTTTGGAAATATCACAAAATATCATTTTGGTTTTGAGAAGTCAGAGAGAAAGAAGAAGCAGGGAAGAGGTCTTCGGGTTTTTCTCCAAATCAAGGTACGAATCTAGCTTAATGCTTTGATCTGAATGCTTTTAGCCGCGTAGAATCTCGTTGTGAAGCTTTTAAACCGTTCCATTGTGAGATCTGAGTATTTCTCATTTTGATCTGGGTTCTGCATTCGATCTGTTCTTGGTGTTCTTGATGAATCAAGATGAAGGGTCGTTCGACCGATTGGTTCGTACGACCGAAGGGTCGTTCGACCGATGGGTTCGTTCGACCAGGTGGTCGTTCGACCGATGGGTTCGTTCGACTGATGGGTTCGTTCGACCGGGTATCCCTTCGACCGGATGTCGGTTCGACCGGGGTTGCCTCTGTTGTTCGACCGATTTTTGGTACTCGACCGGATCAGTGTTTTGGCAGTGTGTTGTGTTCTTATTCCTGAGTTTTAAGTCATTAAGTTGTCTTTATTTTGGCTTACCGATTATCGGTGTTGTCATAGGTAGCAATCGTCAGAAGCAGTTTTATTCAGGAAGAAATCTGAGGTGAGTCCTTTAAGCTAAATCGGTTTGTATTACGAATGCTATGTGATAAATGTATTATTTGAAATGTGGAAAAACCTGGTTTTCAAAGTGACTTATTGTCATTGGGAAATACCTTCTAAAGATCTCACATTTTCAAGAATCACGATTTATAGAATTGAACCGTTGTTCATATGAATTGCCTGCATATCTGATTTAATATGAGTATGCTCTGAAATGACATGCTTTGGCTTTGAGTCTTAGTGCAATGGATCCATAGGAACTGTGTTCCTATGTCCCCTGTTTTGGGCATTTGGTTCACGTTTTAGCACGGGATAGGCATCGGGTTGCCATGATAAGTAAGGTGTGGCTCTATACGGTCGGGCAGCGTCTCATGGTGCAGTAAGGTGAAATCCCATTATGTGCTTGAGTTCCCCCTGTTTTGGGAACTCTCAAGGATAGATCCAGAGGGGTTGACTTGAATGTTTTGAGCAACAGATCTAGAGGGGTTGAGCTCGTTATGTGATTTGTGGGTATTACTTATACCATGTTTAATCACTAATGGTTTATTGGATTTCTTGACTTAGCTCATGGCTATACTACCGCGTGGCACCAATTGGGTTTAGTACTCTCTTTTATTTAGCTTGTTCTCACTAGGCGTTAGCCTAACGCTTGCTCTTGGTTGTCATGTTGGCAGGTTATCTTAGCAGTGGGGCTCGTCGGGACTGAGGGAGCGACCTTGGGGTCGTGAGAGATTCTTTTGAAGATTCATTTTGGAAGTATAGCGACACCCGTCCCTAATCTAGATATTTTGTAGATTAATAGGATGTCGTTTTATACTTCAGTTATCTACCTAAATATTGGCTACTCTATACCCGTTGGGTTGTTTGTGTAATGAAATTGTCACACCTTATTCCGCAAGTTAGTCTATTGCCGAATTTTTTCTTCGAAATTTTATTTCCGCGGTTTCTAGGGTGTTACAGTTCACGTGATCAACTCTTCACGAAAATCTTAAGTCACGTTTGCGCCAACCTCTTGAAACGCAAAGCTCACTTCGTGCGATCAACTTGAAACGCAAACCCCAGTTTGCGCCACCCACTGCTCAAGTAAACCTATCCTTTGCGCCACTCAAGTGAAACGCAAACCCCAGTTTGCGCGACCCACGTAATACGCAAACCTCTACTTTGCGCGACCTTCTTCAAATGCAAACCTGAATTTTGCGCCAATTTCACACTTAGACAAAATTTTGAAAACTGTAATAGGGTCTTTAATTGTCATAAATTTTTTCTCTAGGGGCGCTGCCCCATACCCCCGCAAGGGCGTTGCCCCTTGACCCCACCCGCTAACCGGATAGCGGGACCCCCTGTGCTAAGTCTGCCTAGGGGGACAAAATTTCATGTGTGATCAAATTTTATCTGGACTAACGGTCAAGTACAAGTTCTTATTGCTCATCAATCAAACAGAATAAATTCCTGCGAAGCTAATTCAATCAATATGGATGATAATACACCTGTACTTTACAAAGGAAGGATTTCTGCCTTGGAAGCAGAAGGAGAGAAGAAAGAGACAACACTCTTGTGCTTGATGAGTCAGATGAAGATAAAAACCGAAGTTGATTCTAATAACGAGGTATATAATCAAATGCATGCCATGAAGATAAAACTCCAAGATTTAGAGTCGAATCTTAAGCGTGAAAATGGTGTTATTACTGACAAAAACCAATCGATACAGAAACTTAGCGATGAAATTGCTGAGAAGAAAGTATTGGTTAAGGTTTTACATTGAAATAATGACACCAACGCAAAGGAAAAGACAATAATTCTTAAAGAGAAATCTGAACTCAAGTCTAAACTGAGAAAAAGTGAGCTTGATTTATATGAGCTTACGAAAATGTTTTCTTCATGTACTGAAGAAAACAAAACTTTAATTGCAAAATTAAAAAGTTTGGAAGAGAAGTTATACAAATTGGGTCAAACTGAACAAACTATTCATCTGAACAAACCCAAAGAGGAAATAGAAAAATGGGGAATCGGTTATAAGAATCCTCACTGTCTTCAAAAAGGAATATCTAAAGTGCCTGCACTTTATGATATTCTTTCTTTGAAATTAGCTCGAAGAATCCCTGAGCTTAAAGTCTTCTGGACTAGACTGTCTGAAAAGGATGAAGCCAACGAAACTGAAAAACGTTTGAAATCATCTAAAGTTCACCTTCCATTTTATTATGCGAAAGTGAATAATAGTTATAATGATAATCCAATATATCACAAGAAATATCTTTCAAATGATTTCTTTCAAAGTTATTCTGAAAAAAAGATATGGAGGCGAAGCCTATTAAATGTAAAATTTATGTCCCTCCTCTTGTTTTGGAAAGTCAAACTTCTGAACTCAAGAACTCTTTAACAGATGAAAGACTTTTGATTGAGATTCAACAAAAAGTTTTTTCAACCGTGCTGAAAAATGTTATTATTTCAAAGGCTTCAAACTCTGAGGATATGTTTAGTCTAGCAAATAAAGGGTTTGATTTTCTGAACTCTGACGGTGGTTTAGATGATTGTTTTAATCAATTTGACTTTAATGCAAAACTTCCTAACCATTCATCCTTTGTTAAGAAATCTTTGGGTAAAACCAGTATGCATGTTAACAGTGCAAAATCAACGAAAGTTGATAACTCAGTCTCTGTGAAAGCAAAGAGTGCTAAAGGTAAGATTATATCTAAGCATTCACAGAAACCGAACACTAATGGTCATCCGAAGAAGAAGCATTCGTTTGTTGCTCAAAAGTCTAACTCACAAGTTTCAAATGTTTCAGCAATGAGCAATAAAAGACTTGAAGTTAAATCTGAATGGCAACCAAAACAGGAGTTTGACGAGACTGCTATATCATGTTCTAGTGCTGACTGTAATAAGATTACTACTAGTAAAGATGATATAATAGTGGATGTTGCTTTTATAAAACCAAATCTTGTCGTTTCACGCAAGAAATATTCTATGAAGCAATTATTTCAGTTATCTTTGTCTGCTAGAAAGTTTTCAAATTATGATAAACATGATCTTGCTTCTCGTATAGATTCTGATGTTTGGTTTGGAACATATCATGTTCCCTCTTATCATTCAAATTCTTTATTTGATTCTAAAAAGCAAAGCGGACCCAAATTTCACTGGGTGCCAAAATCGTTTGCTAACACAGTTGGATCCAATTGGAAATGGATACCAAAGAAAAGGGATGATTCTGTGTTGCAGGTACCTACTGTCTAGGGGGAGTAGGAGAGAAATGGTTCTTGTGTAAATCAGCTCAAGACCCGAACTTTAAAGAATATCGACTTCTGATTATGTACAGATCAGGACTCGTTCTTCAATGACAAAATCAAAGGCTTTTGAATACTTCAGTTCAGAACCCGTACTTCAACGAAGTTTGACTTCTAAACACAACAGTTTAGAACTCGCACTTCAAAGATCAAAAGACCTTACTTCCGAGTTGATATGAGATTGTACTCTGATACTCGAATGAGGAAATCAACCTTCAAGGGGGAGTACAAATTTGTCTGAAATTTTTATGCATATCTTTTACAACTAATAATGTTCTGATGCATAATTTCAGGGTGAGTAAAAAGGTGATGACTTCTGATTCTTTCTAATCAGAACTCGTACTTTAACAGTTTTACTGCTTTTTGTCTTTTCAATTTAAGTGAATAAATTTGCTTTGACTTTGACATAAGACTTTTGCAGAATTTTTGAGAGATGCTTACAAGTTCATATGTTTATGACTTTAAGCTTAGCTTCATGAGATATAAGATCGCACGTTAAGGTACAATCCTTTATCTTAATCTCATATATGGTTGAAAGAAGGACAACTTTCAATCATCGAAAACATTGTTTTCAATGTTCAAACCACTTCCCAATTCTCAAAACGATTTCATGAATTGGAAGTGGGACTTTAAATGTTTTCAAGAAATATATTGTGCTTTAACTGAAATAGTTAAACCAATCTGAGCATCATATGCATCATAGGAAAACAAGGATTTCATTGTGCTAGAAATTAACACAACTTCTATGAAATCACCTTAACCAGTGATTTCTACCCAAGAAGTTAATCCATAGTGATTGAGTGTGAGAAGTCGAAAAGAAATGAGTGTGATTAGAGTGAGCTTAATGTTTAAAAGAAAGAGCGTGTGAGAACAGAGTTAAAAGAATATCACAACTCAGCACCAACTTTTTCTGAGTCGGCCAGCCACATTACTAGTGTTTCACAATTTTTTCGTGAACATTATTGAAATAGGCAACTAGCCCAAGCCAACTCTTGATCAAACCTCACCAACTACTCATTTTCTTCTTAACAAGAGAGTGTTTCACATTTTCTAAGGGGAAGCAGCACATATGCTATCTGATTTTCATTTGGAAAATCTGGATATTGAAAAGAAGGAAGTTTGCCCCACCTTCGCACTTCAATCATGCACAATTGAGTCTGTGTTTAACTTACTGTTGTCCCAGTGGTTTACACAATTTTGAGCCAATAAGCAATCATCCGTGCTTAATTCTTTCAACACAAGCACGAACACACAAGGAATTAGTTTCTTTGTCATAACGTTTATAGAAATTTACCTTTGTTGTGTTTCGATGATTAAATGGAAGCCCTGGGGGAGTCAACATCAAACAGCTCCTTACCAATGTGTATTCGTTACACACAGTGACTTAGTGTTTCTGACAGGCATGTTAACTGATTCATTAGTTGATTCAGGTGTTACACGACTATTTTGTCTAGATTTGAAAAGATCTGGATGGATATCTTTTGAATTGACGGATCAGAGGCTCCAAGTGGTTGACATTTCTTACTCAAAGTTTTGATGAAGTCGGTGCACTTTCCATCAAAAAGGGGGAGAATCTAAAGCTTGAAGAAATGTTCATTCCATTACATTACAAGACCAAGAACTGCGAGATCAAAGTATTCTGAAGACATGCTGATTTCAGATAAATTTTCTTTGAAAAAGCTTGAAGAAATGTTCAGTCCATTACATTACAAGACCAAGAACTGCGAGATCAAAGTATTCTGAAGACATGCTGATTTCAGATAAATTTTCTTTGAAGATACTTTGATAAAGCATTCTGAGCTAGAGAAAGAGATTGCATCTTCTGAGCTGAAGAAGAAGACTGAATTGCTAAAATCTTTTTAGTAATGATCTTGATCCAAAGGGGGAGATTGTTAGATCACATATCTATTGGATTCAAGATCATCCAATCTGAAGATCCAATCTGAAGCTAAAGCCAGAAAGTCGACTCTCGATGTAAAGTCTAATGTTGTTTGTAATAAATGTCGAAGTAAATTATTGTTTATTGTAATTTTAGTATTTAGTTTAACTTAGTTTAAATATCTAATTAAGTTAGATATTAGATTTAGTTAGTAATAATATCTAGATATTACTTTAGTTATTAGATATTAGATATTATGTATGTTAGGTGAAGCAAGTGTGTCTAATACTCAAGACAATCAGAACACACAAAAACACACACTTAAAGGTGTAAAACGGAGAACACACACGAGAGCTTCAAAGATAATTATCTGCATATTTATTCATTAACTAATAACATTAATTATCTTAAATTAGTAGCTTAGGATGGATGTCATGGATCTCACATATTTAGGAATTCTCAAATGATTAAGCCCATATATATAAGGTCAGGTTTAAGGGAAAACCTAAAAAAAAAGGGAAAACTGAGGAACACCCTGATAGCCCTTCATCTGGACGGTATGCACTTGTGCGTATAAGTAATTTGTAACATGCACTTGTGCATATGCACAAATGCATAAAAACCAAAAAAACAACTTAATTTACTTGTATGCACAAGTGCATAAGGTCAGATCAAGGGCTACCAGGGTGTTCATTTTTTTCATTTTTTAAGGTTTTCTCTTGAACCTCTCTCACTCTCTCTCTCTCTCTCTCTCTCTCTCTCTTTATATATATATATAGGCAAACGATCGTGTGAGAAGTTGAGGTTAACGTGACAAGTGTAAGAAGTGGATCTGAACCCTTGATCACTTTTAATCAAATGCCTCCCATGAGTTGCGATTTAGAAGGGAATTGATCTGGTGCATCTCGGTGCATCTCATCCTAATGTGCATCCATTTCTCATCTAACGGTTAATAACCACTTCTCACATTTCTCATGTTAACTCAACTTCTCACCCGTTCGGTTAGCATGCATGAGAGGTCACTAGTCTCTTAAAGCGAACAAAGGTAAAATAGCAGCTCTTGACTGCCTAGCCCTTTGGGCCTCCTGAAGTACCCGTTCAATCAATGTCGTCTTGTCTGCTTTGGGCTTAGTTAAACAAAACCCAACCCTATATATATATAGTGTTTGGTTCATTTGAGAAATGGTAAATATATGAGAAATAGAGAAGTAATCCTAGCCATTCATATGGTCAAGATCGGATTTGACTAGTCAAATATTGCGGCTTTGACCGGTCAAAAGTTGCGGCTTTGACTGGTCAAAAGTTGCGGCTATCCCAAAAATAGAAGGACAATTTCGTAAATTTTACAAAACACACGTGCTGTGTTTATATATGAACATGTATAATTCACATATGAACTATATGTTCATATATGAACCAGTGTAATTCACAACTGAACTCTTTTAACTGATTCATATATGAACCTTTGTGATTCATATATGAATCAGTTGAACTAACTAACAGATTCATATATGAACCTTTGTGATTCATATATGAATCTGTATGAATCACAAAGATTCATATATGAATCTGTATGAATCACAAAGAGTCATATATGAATCAATTGAACTAATTAACAGATTCATATATGAATCTTTGTGATTCATACAGATCATATATGAACTCATCCCGTGTATTTTACGAAATTACACCTCTACCTTCTATAGACCACACAAGAAATTATCCGGTGCTTCGCGGTCAAAGCCGCAAATGTTGACCAGATGAATGGCTAAGATTACTTCTCTATTTCTCATATATTTACCATTTCTCAAATGAACCTCTCCCTATATATATATATATATATATATATATATATATATATATATACAGAGAGAGAGAGAGAGAGGTAGTTTCATTTGGAAACCATCTTAATTTTTAAAATATGGAAACCGACGATTTCATTGGTTAAGTTAATGAAATTGTTTCATGAATTTGTAAAATTTGATAAATTGTTTTTATATAATTCTTTTATTGATGAAATTGTTTCATATATTTGTGTTTTTTATGTAAAAGTGAAAAAGTTTCATCAGAATGAGAAAATACATGAAACAATTTCATTTTTACATAAAAAAAACATAAATATATGAAACAATTTCATCAACAAAAGAATTATATGACACAATTTCATCAAATTAAACAATTTCATGAACCAATTTCATCAACTTAACCAATGAAACCGACGGTTTCCACGGTTTTCAAAATTAGAGTGGTTTTCATTTGATCTCTCCACTATATATATATATATATATATATGGGTGTGTGTGTGTGTGTATGTGTGTGTGTAGAGAGAGAGAGAGAGAGAGAGAGAGAGAAGTTCAATTGAAAACCGATTTTCGGTTGTGAACCGAGGGATAAAGAAGAGTATGACACGTGTCTCCAAGTGTCCACATCCAATATGAATAACGAAAGTGAACGTTTCATGCATTATTCATGATGAAAAATACAACATTCATGATGAATAATACATGAATTCATAATCTGTGTATTATTCATCATAAACCGTGTATTATTCATCATAAATGTTGTATTTATTCACCATGAATAATACATGAATGACCCGTGAAGGTGTGGGCACGTGGTGCGCTCTCCTTTGTCCCCTGGTTCACAACCAAAAACTAGTTTTCATTTGAACTCGTCCCTATATATATTGTTTGTTTTAAAATGGGAAAATACTAACCCATCAAACTATAAAATTTACAAAGCGGTTATGCAACTTTGTTATTCATGTCATTTACACTAAAATCTGCAAAAATCATGTTACAAAATAGTCATTTATGTCATTCAATTTAAATTTAAACCGTTATTTGTTGTCGTCTACTCTTTCCCCCTTTGCATATTGTTTAGCCTATTTTGTTGCACATGTTGCTTTTGGTTTATCTGAACTTATAGTTTGCACTCTCGTATTTTGATAACTCACAAATCGATTTTTTATATTAAGAAGTTTGTATTTCAAATGTTTATGACATTCAAAATTACGTTTGAACATTGAACTTTGAGTTCATAGTAGGTTCTCAAAGCTTAGAGATCGGCATTGCAAAACATGACAAAAATGCAACATATAATGTAACTTCCCATCGAATACTTTCTCAAGGATCACATGAGCAAATTTGGTCAGACATGAATAGTCCAATCAAACAATCGACCTTTAATGTGCAATGACTATGTTTGTTAAAACAGTAACATGACCATAGTACTATGTTGGACTCAACTATTTGAATTTGATGATAATACAAAGAAGCATCCAATCAAACAATTATAATGTTTAGGTATTTACTATTGGGCTAGAATTTGAAAAAGGCTCGGGATCCAATTGTCTGTTGATTTGGAATTACTTAGGATCCGACTTGGAATATCCTATGTGCACCTTACAAATCGGAAAACAATTCATCTTTCTAAATAGAATATCTTTTGTAATACTTTAAGTCATATTTTGTAATCTTATATGGTTCAAGCACAATGCCTTTAGCAAAATTGAAGATTAGCTGAAGAGAAGTTAAAAAGACACCAAACGCTAGTTTGACAAATACTATCTAATAAGTTAAACTTATCGATCAAGTTTTATTCATAAATTTTCATCAACCCTTGGTCTAGTGTGGGAATAGGTACAATGTGTCAGCAAAAGTAAGTACAAAAATATGTCTAATTTACTATTCCCTTTGCACACGAAAAATGTGTTTGGACAACAAATATCTAGATCATATCAAATGGTTGATATGAAAAGTATAAAGATACATGGATCAACAAATGAAATGAAGAAAGAAGTTAAAGCCACGACATTGCATTCAATGCACGGACTGCTATAAAAATCAGTCTTTTGCTTCATGCGAACCTCATTGTTTGAAGAATTTCTAAGTGCAAACGATTTGAAGATCTTTCTTAGTTCTTCAATTTCTTTACTGTTAGAGTATTCATTGTGAGTGTTATTTCAATATTCCTTTTTGAGCAAATTTGTCATCAATGGGATAAGTTTTCATTTCATTCTCTCCGTAACAATCAATAATTCTTGGTTTTATAGATCATACAGAATTAAATTTGAAAATTTGTTGTGTTTGTATTCAACCCCTCTCCGCCTTTTACAAACACTTGTTGCATAAGTCATTAACACTAACGGGACCAACAAAAGAGAGCAAAAGGAAATACAAGATAGTAGAAGCCTCAAACTCGTGAGCTTGATTCTCCAATTTTCCTCCACATTCATAACATGGGTTTTACTCTCTTGAGCGGCAAGAATCGATTCTGAAAAAAATTTAGATTTCATTTGAGCTTTTTGTCTAAATTCTTCATCTATAAATCAAGTTAATTTACATGAAAAGGGCAAGGCAACAAGGATTCATAATAAGGAATGTATCAAATCGAGACGGTAATAATGATCTTGGTTGGAGTTAAAGAATAAGAAGGAAGAGAGTAGAGAAAGGACGATAAATGTTATATCTCTTGAATATACTTTATTGTCTTTTAAGAAATAAATAAATTGATGACATAAAACTAGATATTCCAAAATTTTGTCAAATTTGATATCTTTTTCTATCCTAAATATACTATAGTTTAGGGGCATTTGATATTCAAAGATGAAGAACACACAATAGTAGATGAAGATCGATGGTTTTGATTTCAAATGAAGATCGATGGTTTTGATTACAAACGATTCAGATGAAGAACACACAACAGAAGATGAAGATTGATTTCGAAGATGATTTCAAACGACGGTTTAGTTTTACGAAGACGAAGATGAAGATTCAGATGTAGGGTTTTGATTTCAAACATATTCAAACCCTAGATTCAAGTTTGATTTGTTTTGTAAAAATCCATTTTCGGATGTATAGAGAAATCTAGGGTTTTGATTTAGGGTTTTTTCTTGTTTTTATGTGGATTAATATTTAGATTTAGATTCTTTAGGTTCATTGTATGGATCAGATTTATATGAATTTGAAGTTGATTCTATGTTATGTTCCTGTCATCTTCAAATGCTTTAGAGCTTTTTCTTGTTTTTATTTGGATTTAAATTTAGATTCTTTAGGTTCTTTGTATGAAGTTGGAGTTGATTCTTGGTCATGTTCATGTTCTTCTTCAAATGGGTTGTTCTCATTCATGTTTATCGTCATCAGATTTGTTTAACTTGATGGTAATTTGTGTTGTTGATTTTGTTTTAATTTGGTTGGAGGTAGGGGCGTTCAAAAAATTCGTTGGACCGCTTAAACCAGTCGAACCAAGTCAAGCCAGATCGTTTTTGGCGGTTTGAGCGGTCTGGCCGTCCGGTCCGGTCTAAAAAATAACTAAACCACTCGGTCCGTCTGTGGTTTGACCCTGTTTTTGAGCGGTCTAGACCGAACCGACCGCCAAAAATACGCATGTATTAATCATATTTAGTTTTCATGTTGTATTAAACTCGTCAAAAAATTATGTCTTTACTTTTCATTTTCTCAATTGATTGTGTTATCTAAATTGACAAAGTTCTAAAAGTCGTTAAAAATTCAAATCATCCTTCGACTTTTTCAATATTTGTCCAAAATTCAATCGGTGGACTTATTTAACTTTTTTTTTTCAACTTGTTCAATGTTTTTTTTTTTAGTATATAAACGTTCTTTTATAATTCGATATACTATTTTTTAATAATGTTATATTGGTAGAAATTTTATTTTTGATATAGAGTTTATGTCTTTTTAGTTTAAAGCCCAAAAGAGGCCCAAACCGTCTAAACCGGTCAGACCAGACCGCCTTTTTGTAGTTTGATTTGACCAGTTTGGTCACTTACCACCAAATCGCTCGGTTTGGAAATTTCCTAAACCACAATCTTTGGTTTGGTTTAAGGTTTGGGGGTTAAACCGCCCAAATCGGACCGCAAACACCCCTAGTTTGAGGGGGTGAATGGCGGTGGTGGCGATGGTGGAAGGTGGTGGCGGTGGTGTGTGTTCTTGGTGGCGGAGGAAAGGAGATGGGAGGAAGGAGGGTAAAATGACCAAATTGTCGTCATGTGAGGGGCACATGAGGTAACTAATGGAGCTTTAGTTAACGGTGTTAACGGGAGAGACTATATATTGGGCTGTGAAACATAAGATATGGACCATCAATATACTTTATGAATCGTAGGACGAAAACCAAAAAGCATCCATAAACAAGGGACCAAAAATGTAATTCACTCTTTTAAATATGTAAATACAATTAAGGGGGCGTTTGGTTCTCAGAATGATTTCTGATGGAATGGAATCTGTCAATGGAATTGGAATCTGGAAGGAATTGGAATGGAATGTTTTCAAGTTTGACCAACTGTTTGGTTGGCATGAATGGAATGTAATCAGTCAAATGAATTGGAATATGTCTGTTTGGTTTGCAAAGGAATTGGAATGGAATTCTGAAAAATGACAAAAATACCCTTTCTTTTATTTTTATTTATTTATTTATATTTTGTTAAATGCCGAGAGAGAGAGGAGAGAGGAGAGAGAGAAGATAGAGAGGAGAGAGAGAGGGGAGAGAGGGTAGAGAGAGAGGAGAAAGAGAGGAGAGAGAGGAGAGAGGGTAGAGAGAGAGGAGAGGAGAGAGTAGAGAGGGTAGAGAGAGAGGAGAGAGAGAGTAGAGAGAGGAGAGAGAGAGTAGAGAGAGGGAGGAGAGAGTAGAGAGAGAGGATAGAGAGAGGGTAGAGAGAGGGTAGAGAGAGAGGTGAGAGAGAGAGGAGAGAGGAGAGAGAGAGAGAGAGAGGAGAGAGAGAGGAGAGAGAGAGGAGACCAAATCCACATCCGATGGGTTTTAATTTTGTTAAGAGGGTTTGGAGTGTATTTTTGTCATTTTGAGAAAATGCAATGGAATGGAATTCAATTCCATCCAAAATGAGAAGGAATGACCAAATCCTTGATTGAAGGATTTCATGGAATTCAATTCCATTCCTTTGGAAACCAAACAGCAGGATGAAATTTGGTCAATGAAATTGACCATTCCAATTCCATCAGATGCCGACGGATTCCAGCAAACGAAACGCCCCCTAACGTTTTTATTTTATTTTATTTTCCAAATACGTTGACTAAAAATATTGTTGGTATTTTTAATGTCACTTCATCTCAAAAAGCAAATAATTAACATTAAAAACTTGATGTAAACAATATAATATTTGATATTAACGAACAAACAAATGCGATACGAAAACAAATCGATATAAAAGCGAATTAGTAAATATTCTCGTCGTCCTAAAAGAAGTGTCTACAACAGTTAACCAAATGATAAATTTACCCATAATTAGTTTATTTATCGTAGATCAACTATTAAATATTTGTGCATTAATTAAGGGTGAATATGAAAATTTAATAATTTATTTTTGAAAGTAGACACTTATTTTAGAACAAATATAAATATAAATGTAAACATTGGCCGTTTACCAAATGCTTACCCGGATAAGCGCATACCAATAAAATTTAACACTATCACTTACTTAGCGGGTAAGATTTTACTCCACCAAAACGGTATCGTATGCAACAATTTTCCCAATAAGCGCTTACCGGTAAAATTTAACACAATCACTTACTTACCGGGTAAGATTTTAGTCCACCAAAACGGTATCGTATGCAACAATTTTCCCGGTAAGCGCTAACCGTGGTAAGAGTGTTCGCCATCACTACCAGGGTAAGACTATTGGTCCTTACCTTAGCTCTTACCGGGTAAGATTCTTGATCATTGTCATCTTCATCCATAAGGTAATAAACGGAGGAAGTATGTAAATCACAATCCACAATTAAAGAAAGCAAAAATAATAAACGCTAATGAATTAACTTGGATCCTCTACTTGTTTGATGGTGAATTTCCACAAACAGGAGGAAGTTTATTCGCCAAAGGAGAAAACGAAATCTAGTGGAAGATTAAACCCAAAATCACAAATAATTCAAAATTATTAAAGATGATCCTCACCATAATTTCTCTCTCAATTTCGTTGTACAAAAGTGGAGGTCGAAGGACTGTATTTATACAAAAATCTTACATGAATTCTAACTTGATCTGAATGTTAAAAATACAAAATTTCGGATTTATCACTTGACATACGTGTGTGATTGTAGCGACAACCGTGCCAATATCACCAAAACTTTCTTCCATAACACAACCTTCATGTTCGTTACTTGATGTTCTTTGGTTTTTACATTTGCTGTTTTATATCACTCTTTTAAACAAAAACTTGTTGACCGTTGTACATAGGAGAAACAATTATACTTTGTTATTTTACATTACGTTATATGCAAAGTCAAAAGTAGAGATTGGCCAGGACTAGTGACATTCCAAGGTCTTTAGCCGGTTTTTGGGCTAAAAGCTAGGCACGATTCAGTAATTTAGGTCTTGACGGCCCTTAACGGTTCCTGATCAATCCTTTCTCTATTTTATTATAATGTCAAATAAAATAACACTGTCAAAAAAGGTTCCTTAGTTATATTACTTGATATTGTTGCAAATTCATATCTAAAAAGAAATTCAATCTTAAAAACTAAAATTATTAATTTCGTATTCCATCTTCAATGATTCAATACTTCAATCTTCATTTATTTAAAATCTTTAAAATGATCTTCTTATTTGAAATTGTTGCCTTGTTAGCTTATTTACTATTATTTGTTTTCTTCATCGTAATCTTCCCGAATATTTGCTAATTCTTCATTGATAGTGGTGTTTAGGGTTATTTACTGGCTTCGTTCTTCTTCAAAAATGCCGGTCTTCAATTTAAAAGGTTATGGTTTAAAAAAAATACTTTTAGAAGGGCAAATTGCATGGAAATGCAACGTACTCTAGTCCGATTCCAACTTTGTGTAACGTACTTCGGTCTAGATGTTTTAGATATCACGTTTAAGGTGCCAATATGAATATCTTGAAAGTACGATCAAATAGATTTGGCGTCTCTCATCGGGTGCTAGATTAACACTTCTAAAATCAGTTCTGGGAAGTCTTCCTCTATACCTTTCCTCCTTATTTTCGCGTGCCAGCTTGAGTATCCCTATTCTTGAGAATGTGAAGAAAGATTTTTTCTTTGGGGTGGGGTGGGGGGGGGGGGAGAGAGACGAATTCATTCACAAGTGGCTTGGCTTAGGGTTGGGCAGTCTTCGGGAAAATTGTGGTAGAGATTCTTTACTAGTATTTATGTTCTTTGGGTTCGTGTTATTAAAATTTAAAAGTGTTTATGACCAAGACTTACAAGATTATGGGGTTTAGAGACCATCCTTTACATAGGAGAGTTGGGCTGTCAAGTGCTTGGGGGTGGGGTGATTTGTGTGGGTTATGACTTCGAAAAACTTGATATAGTCTTTTCGGACTCATTTGTGATTTAGATTGGTAATGGAGAAAACTCTTCCTTTTCGGGTGATATGTGGGTCCAACAATATTATATCAAGTTCTTAGATTAACAACACAATAAGATTACCAACCTGTATTGATTATAACAAATGGTTACAAGGTTGATCGATTCAAGCTATTTTGTGTTCTCTGTGTTTTCTCTCTTTTACACCTTTAAGTGTGTGTTTGTATGTGTGAATTCTTATCTGATATGTTAGAGAGATTGAGAGATATCACAAAGATCTAATCTGACTAGTGTGTCTAACACACTTCCTATAATATCTAGATTTAATATCTAGATATTATTTCTAACTAAATAATATAATTAACTAAATAACTAGAAACTAACTAAGTTAACTAATATCTAACAAACTAGATATTAAGTTAACTATTACAATAACAAACAATTCCATTGACATTTATTACAAACGACATAGACTTTAATATCGAGAGTCGACGTTTCGGCTTTAGCTTCAGATTGCGATCTTCAGTTTGGATGATCTTGAATACAATTAGATTGTGTCTTAACAATCTCCCCTTTGGATCAATATCATTACGAAAATGATTTTAGCAATTCAATCTTCTTGTTCAGCTCAGAAGATGCAATCTCTTTCTCTAGCTCTTTAATCAGCATGTCTTTAGAATAGTTGCTTTTGAAGATTTCAATCTTGGACGTGATTCTTGAAACATGTGATCTTTGCCATTTCTTGTGTAGTCATTCTCCCCCTTTTTGATGTTAAGTGCAACGACTTCATCAAAACTAATTGTAAGAAATGTCTATCTTTCGGTTAGAGCCCCTGATCCGTCAATTCATAAGATATTCATCCAGATCTTTGCAAATCTAGACAAAGTAGTCGTGTAACACCTGAATCAACCAATGAATCAATTAACATGCCTGTCAGTAACACTAAGTCACTGTGTGTAACAAATACACATTGGAAATGAGTTGTTTGATGTTGGATTTCTGTAGAACTTTTTTTGAAAAGCATTCGTCAGCATTAGCATTGCTTGCTTCAGTTGTTCATTTTCATCTGAGTCAGAGATGGCATCAGCCTCAGCTTCTTCTGATTCATACACAATCGTCTTGTTCTTTTTCTTGACTACAAGAGCGACTGTGTCTTCAACTGTCTTTCCTTTCTGTCTCTTTTCTTCTAGAATTTCATCCACCTCTTCTTCATTTTGTCTGAGGGTTTCATACACCTCATGAAGTGGAATCTCATTCAAATCTTTGATCTGCTTCATCTGCCTAGCAAATCTTTTCCATTCCGGTTGAAGAATACTCAGGAATTTGACGTTCAACTCAATTTGAGATTTGTGGACTTTGTTCTTGCTAAGTTCGTTCAGCAAAGTCACAAACCTGTCATAGGTTTCTTCTAAAGTTTCTCCCACCCATTCTTCATAATTATTTAGGCAGTTGGAGATTTTCAGCTGATTCCCAACCTTTGAACCCAACATCATCTTTTCAAGTTGATCCCACATTTCTTTGCCGGAGGCCTTATAGCTGTCAATCTTTACATATATTTCGTTTGGAATTCCTTGTAAAATGTATGACTTAGCTAATTTGTCGCCTTTGGCTCTTCTGAGGTTATCATCTCCTAGCTCATGAAACTTAAGTTCAACTTCAGTTGGCAAATTTCCAACCAAGCGAGTCGTCGTGACTGGTTTCATAACCCCTTCTTCTATAGATTTCTTGATGAATTCACCCAGCTCATGTCTGTCAACAAAGTTCAGAAACCGATCCTTCCACTGTTCGTATTCTCCTTTAAAGAGAACTGGTGGCTTGGTGTCAGTTCCGATTGCAAGGGCTTCTCTGGATGTCACCCTGATGAAAAATTCTAAGTCTGGTTTGGAGCAAAGAGGTTTGCGTTTCAAGGTTTGCGTTCGCAAGATGGAGTTTGCGTTTCACAAGGGAGGCGCAAAGTTGAGCTTTGCGTTTCACTTGGGAAGCGTAAAATGAAGTTTGCGTTTGGTGTTGGAAGCGCAAAGTTGGACTTTGCGTTTGATCGTCTTTTGCTTTGCGCTAGTTCGTCCTGTACTTCGAAAAAATGTCTAAAATCTGTTCCTGAAACGATTTAGCAATACCAAACTCTACCCTTATGTCTAAAAACACTTCTAGAACTAAATGCTATCACTCGATCTCGATAAAACACACTTTTTGAAGAAAAAATTGATAGCACAATGACTTTTTGTTCTCGACTGTTTCTCACTAAAATCACAAAATGGAACTCGATAAAAGATTTATAGTGAAATCAAACAACAACAACTCGATCTAGCATGCTAATCGATCACAACCTGATCGATTTTAACACCTAAAACACTTTAACACTCAAAATCAAATTTTCAAATAGAACACAGAGACGTTTTTGCAAAGAAATTGATTTTGATCTTAATCAGGCTCTGATACCAATTGTGGGTCCAACAATATTATATCAAGTTCTTAGATTAATAACACAATAAGATTACCAACCTGTATTGATTATAACAAATGGTTACAAGGTTGATCGATTCAAGCTATTTTGTGTTCTCTGTGTTTTCTCTCTTTTACACCTTTAAGTGTGTGTTTGTATGTGTGAATTCTTATCTGATATGTTAGAGAGATTGATAGATATCACAAAGATCTAATCTAACTAGTGTGTCTAACACACTTCCTATAATATCTAGATTTAATATCTAAATATTATTTCTAACTAAATAATATAATTAACTAAATAACTAGAAACTAACTAAGTTAACTAATATCTAACAAACTAGATATTAAGTTAACTATTACAATAACAAACAATTCCATTGACATTTATTACAAACGACATAGACTTTAATATCGAGAGTCGACGTTTTGGCTTTAGCTTCAGATTGCGATCTTCAGTTTGGATGATCTTGAATCCAATGAGACTGTGTCTTAACATGATAAGTGTTAGGTAATTACACACGCCATGAGAAGTTTCCTAGACTTTATCGGTTAGTAAGGGATAGAGGGGTTTCGGTTCAAAACCATGTATCTAGATGTCTTGATGCATTGGGTGGTTCTTAGGATTGGGTTCGGGTGCCGAGAGGGAGGACATGTGGGGAGAGTTGAATTCCATGCTTCATAATGCCCCGATGCGGGTTCATGAGAGGGACGAGTGGGTTAAGTGGTTGAGTGAGGATGATGGATTTTCGGTCCAAGGGCTTAAGGATATTGATTGATAATAACTTTTTGCAGATACCGGAGCATACAGTTCATACCCAATGGTTCTTCAATTATTCTAAAGGAAGCTTGTATATTTATTTGGTGTCTTAGATGGAGGCGACTCCCGGTTCGAACGATTCTTCACGACAAATGCATTGATCTTGATTCCATTCTTTGCCTGTGTTGTGAGGAAGAGATCGAATCTCTCGAGCATTGTTTCGTCAAGCATCCGAAGAGCTTTCAATTGTGGAAGGAAGTCTTTGAATGGTGGGGTTGGAGCATTTCACGATCTATCTCTCTAGATGATCTTCTTGCATGTACGAATTTTATCATCTTTCGAAACCTCATTAGGATATATTTCGAGGAGGTGGTATGTTGGGGAATTTGGATACATACATACATATATATATATATATATATATATATATATAGAGAGAGAGAGAGAGAGAGAGGGAGGGAGAGGTGAGTTCATACGAGAACAATATCTATTTAAGAAAACACGAGAACAACCGAGTACATTCAAAATCATATATGATTAACGTACAAAATCATATATAATTCAAACGACTTTCTGCGCGACTTTAGGTCGCACCCAAAGTCCCCCGCGTCCGTTTTTTTGGGTTAATATAAAATCACATATGATTTTGTACATGATTTGTTGTTTTCTTGGTTTCTTAAATAGTTAGCGTTCTCGTTTGAACCATCCTCTGTGTTTATATGAGAGGTCGACAGTTACATGCGGTTAAACGGTTAAAATATAATTGTATAACAATTAATAACCGTTAATGGATAAGATTTGAAAGCAGTTATTTCAAAATCAAAGATAGTCCCGTGGTCTAGAAACTCTGGTTCCAATGTCTAGAAACTCTGGTTGCTCTATATTGGACTTAGTCATAATTCTTCGGATAGAACTATGATTATATGGACCATATTATGGTTCCATTGTTCAAAGCTCTGATTGCTCTAACTCTGATCTAGACTTAGAATTTTTAGCAATAACACAAAACTATGATTAAGAGGTCCAAATTTCTAATTACACTACCTCATATCTATACTTAGTGAAATTCTACTAAGTTCGAGAGCAATTTCAAGGAGGTTTCCAACCTCCAAAAATTAGTCAAGATTATCCCGAAACATAAAAATCACTAAGTATAACTTTTCATAAAATTCGTAAACCTCGGGGCACTTGCCCTAAACCCCGCTAGGGTTGCTGCCCCTCTACCCACCTACTAATCGGTCAGGGGGACCACCGTCAAGGGGATGCCCTTTGAACTTCGCTACGGGTTCCCCCTAGAACCCCGCAAGGCGGCGCGACCCCATTGATCCTCGCCTTTCGACGATAAAACCTTACGCCAAAATAAAAAACCTAGTGGGAAAAAAATAAAAGTCTGACGAAGGAAAGAGTACAATGCACCAGCTTCTTTGCAATACATAGACTTTTCCTTCAGTTTAGTTTTCTCTTAGATTCGTACATTAATAATGAGATTTAGGAAAACATGATGGTAAATAAATTGTTGCCTCACTAAAACCTTACACCAAGGAACAAAACCCAATGGGAAAAGTAAAAACTTGGTTGAAGGAAATAGCACAATATACCAATATCACATGTATAGTAGACTCTCCCTTTTTTCTACTACTTCCCCTGATCTGTGCATTAATCAAGGGAGTTTGAAAAACATTTGCATTTACTTTCTACATGCTTCCCAAGATATGGTTTTAGGTAATGATTTAGTAAAATGTGTCATGTTCTCCTGACATCTTTCTTGTTTAATTGAATCTCGAGGAGAGTTTTCTTATTGCTGATCGTATAAGACTTAAGCAGAATATGATTTGTGTTATCACCCTTGATGTATCTTATGTTCATTTCTTCGATACATGATTCATTATTTCCATATATGCAAGTAGGATACTAGTTGAACCCAAAATTACTAGCTCCTCTAATATATGTAATGATAATCCTTAATCATATACATTCTTTAATTATCTCATGGAGAGTAATATTCTTGGATTAGTTCAAGGAGGTAGTTACAAGGATTTGCTTAGCTTGCTTCCAAGTAATCGGCGTGTTCCCTATGGTAATTCCTTATCCAGTTTGGGAACAACCTTTGTATGGGTCAGACATATACCTAATATCAGCAAAGACATACCAAGACATTGTTTGGTGTTTTTCTATAAGAGCTAGTACTTTTGCTGCTTACATTCTAAGTAGGTATTGAATTTTCATTATCAATCTCATTATTATTTCTACAGGGAAAGTATAAGCCCATGTCAATGGTTCCAAAAGATTAACTTAATATCATTCCAATGACGTTGCGTTGGCGCTAAGCTAAATCTAGCTAACAAGTTCACTAAGAAACACAATATACAGTCAATTGTATTGTGCTAAGTACGATAATGTGCATATTGTACTTAGATAGGGGATTCTAGCTCCCAACACTTTTTCGTCACCATCCTTTAGACGAAATGGATCTTTCCTTATGTCCAACACTTTGACCGATCATGGGAGTGCTAACCGGATGCGCTTTGTCCATATTAAATTGCCTGATTATTTTATGGACATATGCGATTGGTGAATTAATATTTCACAAACTCGGTGTTTAAGCTCAAATAGTTAGATAAAACCAAGTTTTCCTAAGTTTTTTCATCTCAGATTTAGATTTCAAGTAGCTTGTGGTTTCTCTGCTTTGAAAATCTGGAACTTGTTTTCCTGAAATAAATATGCAAGGGAACAGTTCATCGTTCTTATATATCCTTTCCCATTTAAGTATTCACTTAGGTGGGTATACCACATCCGTATAAATTTCTAAGATCATCATAAAGCAATTATACTGTATTAAATAACTATTAATCAACCATTAGTTGCAAATTGCAAACTTAAAATAAAAACGTACCTTAAATTGACATTGATATCGTAAAAACCTTAGCTTCACATCTTGACCAAATTCTCTTTTAGTGGAGCAACGTGCTGATAACGTGTTTAGAGAAAAACAAAACAAAAGAATAATAGAATAAAGAGAGGAAATCTGTCATTCTCATTAATCATAAGCCCTTTAAATAGAGATGAGTTACACGTAGATAGCTATGAGATATTTCAGTTCTAATCTAACTTTGATATATTTATCTCTATCGTCATATCCGACGACACACTTATCCTACAACGTAATTAAAATAATAATTGTATTTATCTATACTATATTATAAAGCATACATAAAAAACTCTTAATTACAAATTATTAGGCATAAGGTACCATCATTTTATGCAAGATTTTAAAAATCTCTTAATTTACAAGTATCAAAGCACAATATACATATTACTACTGCAGTCTTCTAACACCCACCAATTTGGTATGTGCAGAGTCTTTCTTTTATGCAGACATTTCCATGTATCACTATTAATTAATATATTATATTACTATAAATTTGTTATAATTATATTATTAAATATGTAATTGGTTATTTTTTCTATATGTCATTAAAATATATAAGATAATCATTGAATTTTAACAAAATACTTATTTTTTATATAAAAACATTATATTATTAAGACTAAATTAAACAAATATCAAAATCAACCAAAATCATATTCTAAATTGATAAAAAAACAAAAAATAAAATGAAACATTAAAATCGTAATGTATCTCACAACATTGCCCGATTGTCCGAATAGGCTTATAGCATTATTAATATTTAGATCCGATTTTAAGATTGATTTTGGATCGAAAAAAAGCTCACACAGAGTGGAGATGGGATGAATCACATGGCTGCACCAAAAAAATATGCCCGTAAAATCACTGCTCTTCTTCGTCAACCAGATCTCTCTCTCTCTCTCTCTCTCTCTCTCTCTCTGTGCTACATCACATGAATTCAGCGTTCTCAATTGATGTATGATGATGAATCGGAGTTCTTCTAAGGACTCACTGATCGGCGCCGGTGGTCGGAATCATAGTAATAACATCAATCATAATGCTACGACCAACGGAATATTTCCTCATCGACGAGGGATGCCTTTCACCAAAAACAATGCTGCTGAGAATTTCAACAGCAACAACAACAACAACATGGATCTCTTCTCTCGTAATCGAACTAGTCTCCCACTCGCCTCTTCCAACGAATCTGACTGTACGTATATCGTTTTCTAGTTTTCTAATCTAACTACTTTTTGTACTTACACTTGATTGGTGTCATTTGCTTCACCTCTCCTATTCGATTTTCTGTCGGACTTCTATAAACAGGATATGGTTTTGGGAAAACGATAGCTTTTCTGGCTTTGTCTCAAGTATTTTGGGGATTAACGATGTCGTTTATGCTAGAATTTTGCTTGACTAGTTTCGTTTTCCAATAATTTTATTAACGTTTTGCCCCAATAATATGCTTCTGCTTTGGATTTATGCTAGGGTTTCAGTTGTTTATCACTTCTTTTGCTTTTATTACTACTACTGCTTGTTTTACGTTTGAATTTATGTATATATACTTAATTGATCTTTTCTAGATTTATATTTTAACAGTGCAAGTGAGATTAGCCAGACTTTCAGTTGGATCAGCAAAACCTGCGAAGAGCATATTAGATGACATGCTGTCATCTAATGAAGGGGGAAAACATGACTACGATTGGTAAGTTTTCTAGTAACTTGTTATAAGCAATTAAGTGAATGGCCTGATCTTGCTTTTAGTTCAGATCTAGCTTCTTTTCGTTTGCAGAATCACATGTATTTAATGACAGATCTGTTAAATCTTATACCTTGTTAGTAGAAGTACTTACATCTGCCTATCCATTTACAGCTGTGTACTATTAGATGTCGTCCACTACCCATTTTCATTTTATTTTCGTTCATTGCTGTTCCAAGAATTGTTGTTGATTAGCTAATTATCATCTCTAACATTACAAGTTCAGACTGGCAAATGTTGATTTTGCTATGTTCCTGTGTTAAAGATTCACTTCCTTTTAATGCTAATTTTGTTTGCCTTGGTTGTTCATCTAAATCAATTGCATAAAGAGAGGGTTATCACTTATCAGGTGCCGAAAGGCTCCTTTTGTGAGTGCTGAGGGAAGTCCATGTACACAACATTTCCCCTTGGATTTTGCCAAGGGATCGTCGCTCATGGTTATCCTTGGTGGTAGTTAGAATACATGAATATTCTCTAGGTTTATTTGCCAAGACGATTATTCATTCTGTTATAGTAATCAAAGCCTAGGTCTTTTTCTTCTCTCTTCTTCGGAAACCCTTTCCTCCGCCCAAACATCCTCCTTCAATGATAGGCAGTCAGATACAACAAAAACTTATCATTTCCATCCTGCTCTTGCGGTCTCTAACATCAAGAATCATCTTCCTGCGACTCTAGACATGGTAAACGTCAAATATTCTTCTTGGCTGGAGCTTTTCAAAATCACTGCACAATTGCACGTGCATATTAGGTAATACCGTAATAGATCACATCATCCTCCTACGGAGAAAACCAAGGCCTCTCCGGTCACTGAGACTGATAGGGAACATTGGAAATGTCTCGATACCATCGTCTTCCAATGGATCTATGGTACAATATTTAATGACCACCTCCACGCAGTTCATGAACCTGACTCCACAGCTTAGCAAACATGGGATCGCCTCGTTTTCCAAGACAACAAAATTCCCGGGCCGTTATTCATTCTTATGATTTGATAAATAAGCCACATAAAGGAAAAATGTTCCCAAGCCTTGGCATAGGCATTTACCTTATGCGTTTTTTTGTGTGTACTTATCAAGTCTTATGCAAGAGGATTTCTTGTAACATGTCAGAACTGTTAGTAAGATAGATTGTAGGATATTTGTTGAGCTCTGGTAAGAAATTCACCCCAAGTTACTACCTTTTACATGTAAATATATTTTCGTGTGTTGTGTAAGTGGAAAAGGGATGCTTTTAGTGCCTCTTAGTTGTTGGGCAAAGGAATAGTTACTATTGTGCATAATACTTCATCTATTTGTTGTGATCCCCAATGACTGATTCTAGCTGATCTATAAGGAAATGAAATGAATAGTTACTATTGTGTGTTATACTTCGTCTCGTACGGACCCTGTTTTCCATTCTGGAAGGTAAGGGTAAAATTTTTACTTTCTATCATGACATTCAAAAGTATCTCCTCAAGATTTTTACAGCAAGGTGGCTTGTGGATAACTGATTGGTGGATGTCAAACGCTTTGCACAAGTACACTTAAGGACATAATTCACCTTAATTTTTGAAATTACCAGATTTGAACCCCGAATAGTGAACTATTATCTTTTCTGTTAACAGGCTCCTCACTCCCCCAGGAACTCCTCTCTTTCCTACTTCGGACGCGAAAGAGTCTCAACCAACGCCAGTTACTGCAAGAAGCAGGTCTTCGGTTAGATCAAGCTCTACAAACAAGACTTCAAGGGTGTGTTTTCTGATTCTACCATGGTCTGCATTCTTGTTTTCCGTTAATGCAGATATTGATGTTGCTGTTTGCTCATACAAGATGTTTTATTGCAAGATCCATGAACATAGACCAAAATTAATTCTATAACATTGTTTTTCTGTGTAGATAGAGTGTACACCATGGAAAAATAGTACCCTAGTATAATGATCATCTTTGCGCCAAATGATAAGAATATCCAGAAAAAGAGTAGCGTTTTTGAACTTTCCTCTAACCATAAAGTATATCTAGCACATATTTTTTTAACCCAATGACAAGAATGATGTAAACTGCAATTGCTATGAGGGTTTATAATTTGGAATAAGCATGTTGGAGCTGATGCTTATGATGGTTATAAGTCTACTTTTCTCTAGTTTCCTTGCATCTGCCTGATGAAATCACACCATGGGCAAGCAGCCAAATGCTTAGTGTTTCTTTCCATCCGATTTGGTTTTTCTAATCCTAACATCCCCCATGATAAATTGTGGTGGCATCACGTGTTGATTTTTCTTGGTAGTATTCATGGTTCTCCATTTTCCTAAGTTGATCCATGCATGTGCAATTCTTTTGCTGATAGCCTCTTGCATTATGGGACTTACAGTTCTTGTAGATATATATCTCGAAGAAAGATCAAATGAGAACCATAAATATTTTGAGAACCTAGCAACTATATCATGTATTATTCATGATGAATAACCCTACATAATCATGAATACCATTCATCATGAATTCATGCATTTTCATTTTTCATGATATCAAGCATTTTAATCATGAATATCAAATCACACATTTTCATTATGAATAATTTTCATCATGAATAAAGCATAAATAGTTGATTCTGAAGTTCTCAAAATATTTACGGTTCTCATTTGAACCTGCCCCTATATATCTCTTCCATATCCTTCGAGTATTCTTCTGGCTTGTAAATTTTGATGCAATGAAGTTGGTTTGATGACAAGGTTTCTCAATTGCAGCTTTCTGTATCTCAATCTGAGAGCAGCCATCCTTCAAGACCAGCAAGAAGCAGTTCAGTGACTCGCTCATCCATCTCTTCCACCCAATATACAAGCTACTCTAGCAGAAACACTAACATTCTAAACACCAGCTCTGCTTCCGTCTCTTCTTACATAAGACCATCCACCCCAACTAATCGCTCTTCCTCAACAGCAAGACTCTCTACCCCATCTACCCGTACAACACCATCACGAGCCTCAACTCCTTCTAGAACCCGCCCATCTCCCACCACTACTTCCAATGAAAGACCAACAAGACCTTCCCAAAACACAAGACCTTCAACTCCTAGTTCCCGACCACAAACACCTGGAAACTTGACTTCACCCACGATTCGACCACCTTCCAGACCATCAACTCCCACTCGTAGGAGCCTAACTCCTTCTCTCTCTCCATCTACCACATCTTTGGCTTCTGGTGGACGTGGGTTATCTTCAAATGGCCGCAATGTGGGGACCACTTCGAGACCAAGCTCTCCTAGCCCACGTTTACGCCCACCACCACAGCCTATCAGTCTCCCTGATTTCCCTCACGAAACACCACCAAATCTTAGAACAACTTTGCCAGATAGGCCTCTGTCTGCTGGTAGGTCCAGACCAGGCGTGAAGGGGAATCTAGAGGCTTCAAACACTGCAAGTATCACAAGAAGACATTCATCTCCAATTGTTAGCAGGGGGCGGATCGCAGAACCCCCTGGAAGGGGACGTCCCCATGCTAATGGTCATGTGGTGGAGAGTTTAGAGCCTCGAAGAACTTCACAGTTGCCTGAGTCACTGACAAGAAGGCCTATAAAGTCGTCAAATTCAGAGAATGGTACAGGCTTTGGGAGGAATATCTCGAAGAAATCACTGGATATGGCAATTAAACATATGGTATGAATACCCTTCTCTTCTCTTCTCTTAGTTCCATGTTGCTATGTACATTATGATGTCAAAGTACTCCATGATTCCTTCTTCAGTCTTGGATATTAAAGGCAACTAATCATCTTGAAAGCTTCATACATTAATGAAATCTGCTATAAGAAGTAAGCTATTTTTTTTGTTAAAGTCCATGTTTAGCAACCATAAGCCACCTTATTTTTTTGAGCTTAATGAAAAAGTCCTGTTTGGTAAAAACCAAAAATTTGCTTATAAGTTAGCTTTTCAAAAAGTTGCTTCAAATAATGTTTCAATAAGCTCCAGGGGCTTTTTCACTTTTTTTTTTCCAATTATAGCCTGTATATTTTACATAAAATGGCTTTTAGGTCATTCTACATTGGCATATAGCTTATTAGCTAGGTTTTACTAACGTTACTTGTTTATAAGCTAACGGCTAGCTTTTTATTTGCTAATTTAGCAAACATAGCCAATTGTAGAAAAGAAAAAGTAAAAAGCTCTTTAAATAGCATCTGTTTTGGCCAACACTAAGAATCCATTGTGGAAGTAGTTGAAACTGAGAGATCTGTTTGTGGTGTACAGGATATAAGAAATGGAGGTGCACGCCCCCTTTCGGGGTCGACACTGTTTCCTCAAAGCATTAGGTTGGGCAACTCCAGGACCCAACCTGGACGTGCGCTAAGTGCACCAGGATCCGTAGATGGTTCCATTAATGGTGAAAATGGAAGCCACACATGGAATAGAGTAGTAGAAGATCAAAGTCCGCATTCTTCTAAGCTATCATCAGAAGTGGACATCTACGAGAGCTCCAGGTATGATGCAATTTTACTGAAAGAGGACTTGAAGAACACGAGTTGGCTGCATAGTGCCGATGACAAAATTGACGAAGGTCCATTGTTTGATAATGGATTCGGGACAATCCCTGAACCTTTTGGACCCTTGTGAAGAAGATGGTTTGTTTCTTTTCTCGTTTCTGCTTCATATTCATTTAATTACCGGTCACATTTAGCAAAAGAAAGAAAAAGAGAAGAAAAACATTAAAAGAGGGTGGGTTTTGTGCATCTATTTATCTTTCTTCTAAATATTTATGTCAAATTTAATCGCTTGTTGGCTTTACTACACGACCGATACGGTCATCTGAATGAATCTCTTAAATGAATTGTGTGAACCAAAGAGCTGATTTGAGGTTCAACTGCTTGGGTCTGGGTGGGTTTAGTTGAGTTGGGTTCAACCATGTCCATATTATGACTTCATAATACAAGAAGCTTCTTATCTTTTTGCACCTTTATTACCAGCATAGCCTCAGATAAGTAAGACATCAAAATATAGTTGAATGATGAGAAAACTTGTGCTTCTTTCCCCATCCCTTTACAGGATGTGAATCTGAGTTCACTTGCAAATTCTCATTTTGGACATTTAGGGTGTGTTTGGTATGAGTGGACGGACGAGAGGGAGGTAGGCAAGTGAAATATTTGTAGAAGGTTTTAGAGTTCCAATTTGACATGAGTAGTTTAGTAATTTACCAATCTTGTCTCATCTTTCTGAATTTTATTCCACCTAATTTGGGGAAAAAGAAATGCATTTTTGTTTGTCTTAGTCATATCATTCTCCAGTCTATTCGTGCAAAATATGAAACCGTTGGATTTTTTATTCTATCATGTCATGTGCCTCCCACCAACCACACCCAAAGGGTCCACAAAGATGAAAAAGGGAACAAATTGAGGCATTGAGAAGGGAGTTTGAGTGTTGGCCATGAAGGAAGGAGAAAGGGAAGACACCTACTTGGGGAGAACCTTAACTATGGTGAACAAGATGAAGTCAAATGGTAAAGACAATGTACGATGGTTGGCAAGTTACTTAGATCGTTGATAACCAAGTTCATTTGTGTTGTAAGTTGTTTGTTTAGTCGAGGAGTCAAATAACTTAAGTTCTTCGAGTATTCTTGAATTGCATGGAAGTTAGCTTGTTCATGAACAAAGCACATTTGGCCTAACAGTATTCGGTAACCTAGAGGTGTGGATTGAGTTTCATTTGATATATATAAGTATTGTATACTTCAAAAAAAAACAAGATGAAGGGATACCAAGAGGAGGAACATGAGGTAAAAGTAGCTCAAAAGGATAAGTTCGGTAGAGGAAGGGATAAGGAGTGTTTAGAGGACACGGACGTGGCAGAGGTGGAGGGAGGAAGCCTTTAGACGTAGGGGTGTTATTCGGGCGGTTAAATCGGTTTTTGGTTTATTCGTTTCGGGTTAATCGGTTTTTAACTTTTTATAAAACTAACCTAAACCCTAAACCAAACCGAATAAGGTTTGGTTTAATCGATTTCGGTTATTCGGTTTTCAGGTTATTCGGTTCGGTAACTAGTTAAACCGAATAAAAATTCATATTTTCTGTTGGACACTTTATTAAATAAATTTCCCAAATTCAATAACCATTGCTTCAAATATATAATTGTATCATACATTTATACTCAACAATTAACTTGTATTAAATAAAAAATACCATCTACCACAATAAAATATATAAAAAACATTATTTTCTTTCATGTGAATGAATAACATCAAGTAGAAAGATAAGATAACAAAAAACCATATCTACATCAAACAAAAACATTATATAACAACAAAATATTTAAATAATAATAGAATAATATGTATTTGGTTTTATTTTTATAAAACTGAAATACATAAAATATAAATAAAATGTGTTATTCGGTTAATTCGGTTTGACTGAATTAGATTTTTTTTTAACTGAATCGTTTTAACCCGAACACCGAATAACCCAAAACCCTTTAACCCAAATTGCATCTTGTTTGAGTGGGTTATTCGTTTAAGTTATTTTTGATACCTCTATCTAGACGAAGCAATCATTGAGTGATTCAAATGCCATAACTTGGGACATTTTTCAATACGAATGTCATGACGAGGAAAAGAAACAAACTATGCCGAGTTGAAGGAAGAAGAAGATGAACTTTTGTTGATGTATGGTTCTTTGACTCGGGCTGCCGAAATCATATGACTTGGAACAAAGAATGGTTTTCAGATTTGGAAAAAAGATTTCAGTCAAACCATGAAAATCGGGAATGATAATTGCCAGAGGTACTGTATTCTTTACAAAGAAAAACTTTGGAAATGATATGAGAATGGTGGTGGTAGCTAAAGGAAGTATTAGGTTGCAAGTAAATGGCATAAACCTAAATAACATATGATGTTTATTATATTCTTCGGCTTAAAGCCAGTTTATAGTAAGTGTAAGGAGTCGTTTACCAAACACTTATAAGTTAAATGCTTACAGAGTGAGCGTTTACCGGCAAAAGTCGTCACTCTCACTTACCTTATTAAGACTCTCATTCATCAAAATGAATTGTTGTAAACGTCTTTTACCTAGTAAACGCTTACCGGGTAAGTGCCTTTTACTTCATTTACCGCGTAAGATTTTTGGTTCTTGCTATGCCTCTTACCGGGTAAGATTTTTAGTCCTTATCATGTTCACCTGGAAGGTAAGTAACATTTGGTAAATGTTTGGTAAATGACCCCTAATACAACTTCAATTAGCCATTTTGATAAGCTATGGAACTAACAAACTCTTTGATCCTACGAGGGGGATTGATTTTGTTGGGAAAATTTTCAAAATAGTTTAAAGTCTTATTTATTTTGGGTTCAGTCTTAGGAAAAGAGAAAAACTCATTTTGGACGTTTCACCTTGTCCCACATGGGTGAACGAGTGGAACATAAGTGGATATATAAGTAGGAGCATTTTTTATATATTAATCTAATATATCGGAAATGGTGTTGCACCCTTACACGCGTACGATGATGGATGTAATGTGACGCTTTGATAACACACTTTGCACTTCGCACACACGCATTATAGCATTAAATGCGACGGTTGGGTCTAAAAGATGCCTATCCGTGAACAAACTTTACTGTGTTCGAATCCAGTCGTACACAACAATTGTGGCCACTGAGGTTTAATCAGGGCTGATGTCTTATAGTCATAATTTTCCAAGGGATTAGTCTAGGCATAGTCTAGGACACCCTTCCAAAAAAAACACAAACTTGACGGTTCACATAAAGAATTGTTGCTGGATAGGTGCGACGATTCAGGAAAAAGGCTGACCAACGATGTGTATGGATGGCACCTGTTCGTGAAAGGTCAAAACTGTCACAAAACTGCCAATTCATGACGGTTCAAAGGGTTGTCACTTATACCCCTTTATATACCTACTGATAAACACAAAAAATGAACCTTCTTCATACTAGATTACCTAAATAGTGTCTTGCTATAGAATTACACTTTTTAGGCTTCTTGAAATTCTTGATTACTCGGTACTTTAACCGGAATTATCACCACTGGTGTGGTGTTGATAATCGGTCTACAAACGTTGTTTCATTGTATCTTGAGAGGCAATTCGTCAAATCCCAAAGCACCTACCGTAGGGTCGAAATTGCTTTAGGGATAAAGAGCTTACTCGCCTTGAAAACAATAAGTAGTAGAGTTTCTAGTCGATTCTATGCCTTTAGTTTAGAACCCCAAAATCAACAATGCAAACCTATATGACTACGGATATGATGATCTATAATCCTATGACACTGGAAAATCCTACGTGTTTACAAGCTAATTTTGTGTCGAAAAGAAGAAGCTCACATGTGGCATTGCCTCTTTGGCGACTTGAACCGCAAGGGACTGAGAATGCTTTTGTACAAGAAGATGGTGGTTGTTGTTACCAAAGGGTCTTTGGTGCTAGGGTCATTCCTTGGGGATGGCGGGCCGAGCGTATGTCTAGGTGTAACACTCCAAAAATAGGATAACAAAAATTTTCGGAAAATGGAAATATGGTATTCAAAATTCCAAAGCATGATCCTCCCAAAAATGGGGAATACAAAAACCTGTTAATTACAACTTGTAATTGTGAGGAAATATAAACAACAACCTATTAATCTAATTCCTTCAATAGAAAAGAGATTACAAAAGGGATGTCGTCTAAGTCCAACGGATGTCTTCACAAAAATGTACGCCCAACATGCACTCCCTAAGCTCACACGGCCCGCCTAAACCTTCTTAGATGTGGCGACACTAGAACCTGAGATACATACAAATAACAAGCAAGTGTTAGGCTAAAAATCATAGTGAGGTTGTATGACAAGGAATAAATGCATGAATATTCATTACATAATTTTCTTTACCAACCATTGTTACCAAATCTGGAATAAATGGGGGAGACCCGTAGCACCAACCGAATTGCACCCAAGAGACGAGATACCCTAGTGTCCACTATCACGAGTGACACCACAAGGTCCGACACATCCGGGGGTACAACGTGGCATTGCCCCAAATGGTGGGGGTGTAGGTACATACCAGCACGGTGTCACCCATGACTATGTCCTAGTGCATATTTGGCTTGGTTCATCCACACAACTCATTTGTAACCAAAGGAACAATTCCGCCCTTTTTAGGAGTATACAACACCAATGTACATAATATGGTCCAAATTCACACTTTCATGAAACAAGTAGATGCAACAAATGTAACCTCTTACACACCATTCGTTCATATGCATTTAACCATAAATAAAGCTCATCCTTAATGTGAGTACTTTCCCAACACTTTAAGCAACCATACCATAGAGTTGTAAGATGATAAAACCATCTCTCAACCGGTTCATTTTAACAATACTAGAACCTCCACTCATCAAAGTTAACCCTTACTAACCCATAGCAACAGTGAGTCAAATAAGTAGACATGAGAAAACCCTAATTCCATATGATAAAGAAAATCAACATTTATGCAAGCAATACATGTATCTCATTTAGAAAAGGTTTAGAACACTCACAACCTAGGTTTTGGTTAAACCTACAAAAAACAACCAAAGTCTAGAAGGTTGAGAAGAGGAGGCTGGAGGTCTAGAGTCTTGAATCTTTACTATCACCTTCCAATAAATGCTCCTAGAGGTCTTGGAGCTCTAATTATGATTCCAACCACCAAAGTCTTGCAATCAATGAAGGGAGAGGTGTGGAGTAGATGAAAATCGCCTCTAAGGTTTCCTCTTTAAATAAAATCTGATTTTGTAAGTGAGAATGAGATAAAGTGGTGAAAAAGGGGTTTTAAACCCATCAGACGCCGAGGGAGATTGTGCCTGGCGATTGTTCCAGGGGCACTCTCATCGGCACTTCCGCCGAATTTGTACTGAGAGTTCGGGGGGATGGGGGTCCCCGCGATTGTGACTCGGCGATTATGACATGTGTTACTCTCGCTGGTCACTTTTGCCAAACATGTACAGAGAGCTCTAAGGCTCGGGCGATTGTGACAGGGCCATTGTGCCCAAAGGCACTCTCGACAAGAGGGTACCGAGTCCCAAATTGGCCCGCGATGGGTGGACGACACTATGGGTTGGCACGATAGGACTAGATATCTGATTACTAACATAAAGAGTGCATCACAGAGTAAGAATTATACGATAATTCAAGTCTGAACATGAAATTAAGAACCTTGGATTTTACGGGCGTTACAATCCTCCCCACCTTGGAAAGGATTTTGTCCGCGAAATCAAGTCTCACATGAACAAATGAGGGTATTGCTTCTTCATATCTTCTTCCGATTCCCACGTGACATTGGCACCGCGGTGGTGCTTCCACTGGACTTTAACCATGACCACGTCGTTATGTCGCAATTTCTTCACCTTTGATTCCAGTATTTCCACCAGTTCTTCCACACACCGATTCCCGTTATCCACTCGGATTTCCGTCAAGGGAATCACGCTTTCCTCTTCAGCTAAGCATTTGCGGAGGTAACACACATGGAAGGTAAGATGTATCCCATCTATTTCCGACGGTAGATCCAATCAGTAAGCTTGAAGTCCACCTTCTCTAATATAACAAAGGGTCCAAGGAAACGGGGACTAAGCTTCCCGCGTTTCCCGAAACGGATTATCCCTTTCCATGGTGACACTTTTAACATCACTCTGTCTCCTACCTGAAATTCGACCGATCTCCTCTTTTTGTCCCCGTAGCTCTTCTGTCGGTTTTGAGTCGCCTTTAAATGCTATCGAATCTCCTTCACTTTATCCGTTGTTTCTTGAACGATTTTCGGCCAGACAAATTGTTTCTCCCCCGCTTTAAGCGAACAAGTCGGGGTCCTACACTTGCGGCCGTAAAGAGCTTTGAACGGCCATCTCGATGCTCGAGTGATAGCTATTATTGTAGGCGAATTCCAGTAATGGTAGGTGTGAGTCCCAATTTCCTCCGAATTCGATGACGTACGATCTCAACATGTCTTTAAGAGTCTGAATGGTCCGCTCACTTTGTCCATCCGTTTGAGGATGATAAGTCGTGCTCAACTTAACCTTTGTACCCAACTCTTTTTGTAGACCGTCCCAAAACTTCAAAGTGAATCAACTATCTCGATCTGACACAATAGATAGCGGGACACTGTACCTCGATACTATTTCATCAATGTATAGCTTCGCTAATTTGTCCATTGGCAATGTCTCCCGCATCGCCAAGAAGTGTGCGCTTTTGGTGAGTCTGTCCACTACTACCCAAATCGTGTCATGACCTTTTAAAGTCTTCGGTAGTTTGGTGACGAAGTCCATTGTGATGTGTTCCCACTTCCATTCTGGGATTGGCAAGGGTTACAAGCTCCCGTAGGGTCTTTGATGTTCCTCCTTGACTTGCAAGCAAGCAACACATTTCTCCACATAGTTGGCCACATTGAGTTTCATTATCGGCCACCAATAATTCAACTTGAGGTCTCTATACATCTTCGTGCTACCGGGGTGTATGGAATACTTGGATTTGTGGGCTTCCCCTAGGAGGAGCTCACGGGCTCTGCCCAATTTTGGTACCCACACTCTTCCTTGGAACAACTTTAGGCCACGACCGTCTTCTTTCAAAAGATCCCGTTGCTTCACCATAACTTCGTCCTTGAGATTCTCTTCTTGAAGTGCCTCCCGTTGGTATGTCTTGAGATCCTTGACTAGACTTGACACTACATTAATTCTAGTGAGCGATAAAACGACACCAGTTCCATAACTTCTTCGGCTCAAAGCATCTGCGACTACCTTAGCTTTACCCGAGTGGTACAGTAACTCGCAGTCATAGTCCTTCAATAGTTCTAACCATCTCCTTTGCCGCATGTTGAGTTCCTTTTAATAAAAAATATACTTCAAGCTCTTGTGATCGGTGAAAAGTGTACATTTAGTTCCATAGAGGTAGTGACGCCACAACTTCAACGCGAATACCACCGCTGCTAGCTCCAAGTCGTGAGTCGGGTAGTTCTTCTCATGATCTTTCAGTTGACGCAATGCATAAGCTATTACATTACCTCTTTGCATCAACACACACCCAAGCCCCATCTTGAAAGCGTCACTGTAGACAACAAAATCATCTGATCCCTCGGGTAGGGACAAGTTTCATCTGATCCCTCGGCTTGCTCTTGGATGTTCGTCCAAAGAAACTTGACATTCTTCCTTGTCAACGACGTGAGTGGCGAAGTGATCTTTGAGAAGTCTTGGATAAATCTCCTATAGTATTTGGCCAAACCTAAGAAGCCACGAATCTCCGTCGGGCTCGTCGGCGGTTCCCAACTCATCATGGCTTCAATCTTTGCTGGATCCACCATCACACCGTCTTTGGACACCACATGGCCCAAGAATTGGACCTTTTGCAACCAGAATTCACATTTTGAGAACTTTGCGAAAAGCTTTTCCTTCCGAAGGACTTCCAACACTTCCTTCAGGTGTTTCCCATGCTCCACTTTGTCTCACGAGTAGATTAGGATGTCGTCAATGAAGACTGTCACCGACTTGTCCAAGAAAGGTCGACACACCCGATTCATGAGATCCATGAATACGACGGGTGCATTCGTCAAACCGAATGGCATCACAAAGAATTCATAATGCCAGTACCTTGTTCGAAAGGCTGTCTTCGACACATCGTCTTTCTTCACCCTTACTTGATGGTATCCCGACCGCAAATCAATCTTCGAGAACCATCCTACTCCTTGCAGTTGATCAAAAAGGTCGTCGATTCGGGGAAGAGGGTACTTGTTCTTCATAGTGACTTTGTTTAGCTCTTGGTAGTCAATACACATCCGCATTGACCCATTTTTCTTCTTTACAAATAGGACCGACGCTCCCCAAGGTGACGAACTTGGTTGGATGAAGCCTTTCTCTAGCAGTTCTTGAAGTTGAGACATCATTTCTTGCATTTCCGCCGACGCTAAACGGTAGGGAGCACGGACTATCGTGGCTGCTCCCGGGGTGAGATCGATCTGAAACTCCACTTGACGCTCCGGCGGTAAACCGGGTTAATCCTCTGGGAAGACATCCAGATAATCCCGAACAATCTTCACATCTTTTACTGACTTCTTCTCCAACTCTGCATCCACAATGTAGACTAGGTATGATGAACATCCCTTCGCTAGGTGTTTTCGAGCCTTTAAGTAGGAAATCACAGGGGTGGATCCCTTCCTCTTCTCTCCATAAATGGTAATCGTGCCGCCACTTGCCACCGACACTCTAATCATTTTCTTAGAGCAAATAATGTCGGCATAGTTCTTGGTCAACCAATCCATGCCTATCACTATGTCGAAACCCCCAATCGCCATCGGTAACAAGTCCACATCGAAACGTTGACCATCTAATTCTAAAACACAACCACGATAGTGCTCTCGAATCAACACTTGCTCCCCATTGGCTACTTCTACCACTAAGGGGTCGGAAAGGGTACTAACGGGAGTAGGAAACATTGCACATAAGGAATTTGACACAAACGACCGGTTTGCACCCGAGTCGAATAAAACATGAGAAGGCAAGGAGTTTACAAGAAACGTACCCGATACAACATCGGCGGTCTCCCTCGCCTCCTCGGCGGTCATTTGAAAGGCTCGACTTGGCACTCTAGGTGGGTTCTCTTTCTTTGGGGCTGGGCCGCTTGAGAATTCGCGGTTACTCCCAACCAATTTTGTACACTCTCTCTTCACATGTCCCGACTCACGACACTCATAGGAAATGAGTCTTCGGATAGGACAATCACGGGTCATGTGGTCCTTCTTTCCACATTTGGCGCACTCGGGAGGGCCCGAGTAGGTTCTTTGGTTGCATGGGCCACTATGCTTGCTCTTACATCGGTGGCACCATCTCACTTCTCGTCGGGGGTCGGTCTCCCTTTCTCCGAAAGCCGGTTTGAACTGACGGTTAGGTCCAGATGACCCTTCCCACTTCCTTTTCTCTCCCACTACTCCCCGTTCTTCTTTTCCTGCCACCAAGTCACCCTCCACCAGCAAGGATTCTTCTACCATCTCTTGTAGCTTCGACCCTCTAGCGTTTCTCACAGCCGTTCTCATCTCGGCCGGCAACCAACATTGGTAAGATTTGATTTTTGATCGCTCATCGAGGGCCAGATGCCCCACAAGGTTGAACTTTTCCAAGTAAAGCTTGGAGTAATCCGTGACAGACATTGTCCCCTTCCTCATGTTTCTGAATTCTTCCTCAATTTTGTCCAACGATCGCTCACTGCAATATTTGTCTAAAATCTTTAGTTTGAAAACTGGCCAAGTCAGCTTAACCAGGACTTCAGGGGTGAGGACGGATCGAGTGAGATTCCACCAGATCAAGACCTCACCTCTAAGCAGTTGAGAGGGGAATTTGACTCTTTACGAGTCTTCTCACTCGCTTGATTCAAAGGCTATTTCTACCTCCTTGATCCAGTACATGCATGTTAACCGAATTTGCCGAACCTGAAAACTCTGGCGGGTGACTCCCCAGAAAAGTCTTGTAGGTGCATCCCTTGTCCTTCCTCTTTCCTTCGGCCATCACATGTTCCTTCGTACCGGTCCCATTTCCAATACCTCCTGACCCAACTACGACGTTCTCCGCCACCGTCTCAGGTCATCGGTGACAGGCATCGCGGTCTTCCGACAATTTCAGAAAGAACTCTTATTGCTGGGCCTTGGCTGAGTTCATGGCTTGCATCATGCTACCCATCATTCGGCTCTTGTGGGTTACCTCTTCGATAACCGGTCCGGTAGTAGCAATATTATTTCTTAGGATTTGCTCCACTCCCCCGCCCAACACGGGTTGTTGTTGATCCAAACTCTCTCAGTGATTTGATGATGACCATTTGAAATACTTAGTGAAAATTACGTTTATCATCTGTATGTATTAGTGTTTCAACATTAGCAAATATGTTCAGTATCGCTGAGGATCTCTCTGCTATCAGTTAGACGTAATCCCTAAAGGCAAGTTTCGCGACAAAGATGTTCACTGTTGAATCGAAGACAAAAATGCTGAACAAACGACATGTCTACTCATGATCTGATGCGAATATCAGTGAAACCAAGACAAGTTAGCAACACACGAAGAAACCTGAAGAAAAGCTTCAGCAACCACTGAACTTCCTTTTATCTCAATGAAGGAAGAGATATTCAGCGATTGAAGATCACATAGCTTATGCTCCAAGTTTCTTTTGTCTTACCCTTGCACACATAGTACAAATATCAGAAGAGACATACCTCTGCGACAAATCGTACAACTCTGAAGACTACACTGTTCACCATTCGGCCAAAAGCATGTCAACAAAAGTTAGAGGTATGCAACAACCAAAGGATGACACGTGTAAAGTACTCTGCCATGCATTTAATGCATAGGGTATAAATAGTTTGTGTCCCTGATTCAAGTTTCTAATAACAATCAAACAAACAAAACAAGATTAGTAATCTACCTGTTTTGATTTCAATTCACAAATGAAATGAATTACAAATTGTTTTGCAACTTTCTCTCTCTACAAATCTCTTTCTCTCTCTAAAACTCTCTCTCAAGATTGCGTACTAATTCTCTCTCTAATTCATATATCTATTAAGCAAAACAAAACTATTTATACCACACTACAAATATAAAGAAAACAAAACAAATACACATAAAATTGACTTTGACTTTATTACAAAATGACTTTGACTTTGCAGAAAGTTAACTTTCCAGCATTTGACTTCTTGTACTTTGACCTCTGAACTTCATGATCTTGTATCCAACATATATATGCTCTAACAATCTCCCCCTTTGGATTCAAGATCATTTGAAAAAGATTTTGCAATTCAGTCTTCTCTTTTAGCTCAAAAAGTACAAACTCCTCCTTAGCAACAAATTTTCTACTTTAGACACAAGCATTGCAATCTCCTCTTTCTTTGACTGTATTCTTCCTAAGTCTGTCTCTGAAAAATATTAACGATCTCCCCCAAATATGATAGAAACTATCTTCAACAATCTGCCCAAAACTATCACAAACTCTTTCAGACTTCTGAAAGAAATTATCTTCAGAATTAGCTCGGATTGCTTTAGCAAAGTAACCATCAAAGAAAATTTCTGTTAAATCTCAGCACATCTTCAGAAATCATCAACTTTGCATCCTTCTTTCACAAATAATCTTTGATCTCAAACAATTCTTTATCTTTGAAATTTCTGACTCAGACATTTCTTTAGTTCATCTCCCCCTTTTTGATGAATAGAGCATCAATATCATCAAAACTTCCTCCAAGAAATGTCTGTATCTGTTAAGTCAGATTTTATAGTAATCATTGTATTTATAGGCTTGGTCTAATACTGTGTTTAGAGTGCTGTTATATCTGTTTGGGCCAAGGGTATTTAAGTCCCTTGTGGCTTGGTTGTTTGTAAGACATTCACGCATACCTTCTTAGAAATCATACTTTGCGCTTTCAACTCTCTCTCTACTTTCTCTCTCTAAGATTTGGTAGATCTTGGATTATCAATTGGTATCAAAGATGTTCTAAATCTGAGAGAATTGAGAGAAACGTTTTTCGTTTTTGAATTTGTGATTGAATCAGAAAATTTGATCGATTTTCTTGATTTTTTCAAGAAAATCTCATTTTTTTGATTTTTCATCAAATTCGGACTAGTTTGTGATCGAATTTTTTTGTGAATTGGTTTGTTGGATCCGTTTTTGATTGTAGAACACTTTTGATTCACATCATTTTGCAAGAAAATCGTGTTTTAAAGATCAATTTTGTGATTTTTCAAGTTTCTGGAAAGTCGTTTTTCACGTACTGTTCATATTACGAATTCTTGATTTTGTGGTTTTTGATCTATTTGTTTGAATCAAAGTTGTTAGAAAGTTGTTTACGAACATTTCTGTGCAAGAAAATTTCATCAAATTCTGTTTTGTAATCGATTTTTGGAAGAATTCTGAGTTTTATCATCGTTTTGCGCCAGATCTGAGTTTTGCGCGAGTTCTTCGAGTTTTGCGCGTGTTCATCCATACTTTGCGCGAATTCATAAAGTTAATCAGGGATTCAGTTGCTGGAGATAAAGTCAAATTTTCGTCAGTAACTAGTCACGCAAATCTCAACTTTGCGTCACAGGTTAAATCTTCGCGCAAAGATAACTTTGTGTCACCTTCGCTTCAAGCAAAACTAAGTTGGAATAGTAACTTCTCGCACAAGGTTAAGTTCGCGTCACTAATACCTCGTGCAAATAATAGTTTGCGCCACCAAAGCTTCACGCAAACCAAGTTTGCATCATCGTCGTCTAGCGCAAATCTCTTTTATACACGCAAGTTAGTTTTGCGCCACTTACTTGTCAAGCAAAGAAAGTTCTTGTCAACATCATCTCACGCAAAGTCAATTTTGCGTCATCAGTACATCACGCAAATCTAAGCTTGCGCCATCTTCATCAAGCGCGAAAGAAAGTTTGTGCTATTCACTGTTCACGCAAATTTCAGTTTGCGCCAGCCTCTCTGTTTTCAGACTTAGTATTTTATGAAGTTTTTCATCTATGGATTCTGAAAAGTTTGCGTTTCAAGCTCAGTTCTACAAGAGTGATCTCATGATGTCTTTGGGCACAGAAACTCGTCTTCCGGTTCTGGTTGATGAAAATGAGTTTACTCAGTGTCAAGATCGGTTTCTTAATTTCATCTAGCGTCAAAAGAACGGAGATGATATGATGAAGATTCTATCTGAAGGATATTTTGTAAAACCCACTCTGGCTTCTGGATTATCAAAGCCTACCAAAGAGTATACACATGATGAGTTGGTGCAATATCAAGCTGATCGTGATATAAAGGCTAATCTGATGCTAGCCTTGCCAAATTCTATCTACAACCGGTTTGATTGTTTTAAAAACAATCCTATGCTAATGTGGGCACAACTAGAAAATATTATGCTTGGGTCTAAAGTTGCAACACAACTTCGGCATACACGTTACATGAACAACTTTGAAGAATTCAAAGCCAAAGATGGGGAGTCACTGAAAAATGTTTATGACAAATTCTGTGCGGTAATAAATGATCTGAGGAAGATAAAAGTGGAAAAGACTGAGCTGGAGACAAATCTGAAATTCCTCAATGCTTTGCAACCAGAATGGAATAAATCTTGCCATCGGTTGAGGAATGATGTCAGGATTTCTATCATGCAAATCCAAGAGATGTATGAGATCTTGCTGACAGATGAATGCATAGTCACAGAGAAGAAGGCCAAACTTGACAAGAAGAATAAGAAAACACTGGATCCAGTTGCACTTCTCACAAGCAAACTGTCTGAACAAGCATTATCCGAGAATGCTTATGATGGTGTAACTGATGACGATGGCGAAGCTCTACAGAAAGCTATGATTCTTCTCTCTTAACACTATCACAAGAAATTCCAACCTCGTTCGGGTTCCAACAATCTTCGCTTCACTACTAGGTCTCAGAATATCAAAGTGCCCGAGGCTAAGAAACCTGCTGCATGTTTCAACTGTGGAATGCCGGGTCATATTTCTAAGGAGTGTCGAGTGAAGAAAGTTCGAGATTCGGCATATTATCGGAAGAAATTGGAACTGGCCGAAAAGAGAGAGAATGGAACTGCTTTGCTAGCTGAAGAAGAATTTTGGCTAGATCACTCCAATGATGAAGCTGATAATATCGAGACTGCTCATATGTGCTTCATCGGAGATGATCAAAGTGATGATGATGACACTGATGAAGATGAGGTAATTTCTGAGTTTGATTTCACTTTTATTTCTTCACAGATGAACATTATTATTTCTGCTTTACATGATTTACGCTCGAAGTTATTATTTGAAAAGCATTTAAATTCAGAAAAGTCAAATTTGATTGATAAATTAAAATTTTTTTGAAAGATGAAAAATCTATTTTGGCTCATACAAAAGACATATTTCAAAAGAAATTAGATGATTTAGAAAAATCAAATATGACTTATCTTGATTCTTTGACTGAAATGACCAAATTAAAAGATAATTTTTCGGATAAAATAAATGAGTTAGAAGAAAAATTATATCGAAGGAATCAATCTGAACAAACTATTTATTTGAACAAACCACGGATTTATGAGTCTATCAAAGAAAAATGGGGACTTGGTTTTGAAAATCCTCATTGTTTAAACAATGCTATCGAAAAATCCCATACTTTATATAAATACGATTATCTAACTCTTGCTAAATATGCTCCTCAATTTAAAATCGATTGGATGAATGAAAAGCAAGTGTTAGAAATCGAAAATGAGAAAAGGATGAATAATAAGAAAAAGGAAATTTCTTTTGTTTAACGAGCGAAAATGCCAAATATTTTCTTGACAAATCAAAGAAAGGCCGAAAAAGTTTAAATGACATATCTCCCATCAAGTCTTCAGTGTCTGATGATTATGTTGATATATATGCCACTAAATCTGATAAGGAAAATATCTCTCCAATCTTTTATGATTCTAAGTGATATACTCCTCCATTAGTATTAGAAGGCAAAATCATTGACCTTGAAGATAAAATGGAAGATCAAAATATTCAAAGAGAAATTGAATCTGATGTTATTCTTTTTTTTATGACTTCAAGTCTTGAAGAAAACTTAATTTCTCAAAAACAAGATTCTGTTTCTGGCCTTTCTTCTAATTTTAAAGAAAACAAAAAGGAATTTCTAAAATCTGAAATCTTTTCTCAAAATTTTTCTGACTCCGAGGTAAGTTCAGATTTATTGTTTGATCAGTTTGGATTTTTAGATAAAATTGTTTCTTCTGATTTAAATCTTAAATCGAAAATTCTTGATGAATCTTTTACGCTAAATGATGATTATTATAAACCAAAGCGTAAAAGAAGAAGGTCAAAGAAGTCAAACAAGATACAGTTATTTCTGAAAATTCTAATTCTTCTAATCCAAATTTTTTAGATAGGACTTTGAGCACATCTTCAAGGCAGATATGGAGGGTCAAGCGGACATCTGCTGAATCTACGACTGATGAGGATAGATATGTAGACAGATTCTATAAAAGTGATTCATTTGCTGTTTGTAATAAAATTTCAAAATACTCAATAAAGCAAATGATTCAAATTTCAAAAGATGTCTCATATTCTTCTTCTGATTCTAGTTCAGATGATGATGCTTTCTCTTCTACTGATTCTTATGTTCATTATTCTGATAATATTTCTTGTGCTTTCAATGTTAAATCTAACAAGTTTACTCCCTTTAGAACTGCAACTAACAAACATGGACCCAAATTCAAGTGGGTACCAAAATCTCAGATTAATTCTAAGTTGCAGGCACCTAATGTCAAGGGGGAGTAAGAAAATGATGGCTTCTGAGTAAATCAGCTCAGAACCCGTACTTCAATGGACTACGACTTCTAAACATATCAGTTTAGGACTCGTTCTTCAAAGCTTTTAGCTTCTAGACTACTGAGAAACTGTGAGTACATCTTTTATTTCCGCTGCATTTATCTCTGATGTTCCAGTTTTCTCAAATATTTTTCAAGAATCTGAGCAAATAGATCCAATACTTTGATATGAAACACCATTTCATTTTACATCATGTGGAAGATGGTATTATTGAATTTTATTTTGTTCCAACTAAATATCAATTTGCCGATATATTAAAAAAAATGTTTTAATTTTCTGCTTTCAAAAACTCGGCATGTTGAATTTAAAAGTTTAAATCTTTACAAATTTTATTCTATAAAGTAAAAGTTTTTCAGTTTTTCTTTCTTTTGAATAAAATGTGTGTTTAGGATAAATTTTCAAGTTACTTTGTTTATATCGAAGTTTTATATGTTCAACTTTCAAGTGTTACAAAAGTCGAAAGGTCAGCAACATGTTTGAAACTTTTGATACTGCTTTAAAGATATGTGATTCGGAATATTTATAGTTTACAATGCTTGGAAATCCTAAAAAGTCTGAATTATGGATCGTAATGAAAATATGGGCTAAGCACTTAGATGTAAAACTGAGTGATTGAAATGAAAATTCTATATATAAAATACAGAAATCTCTAAGTTTAAAAGTTTGTACCTGTGACCTTTCTGGTTTGGGAAAGTAAGTTCCGTGGGATGCTTGTCATCTGGTCCCCTAAGGTCAATTGGTATGGGAGTGATCGAACCCAAATCTTTCTATAGAACCAGATCGAAAGTCATGTTCTACTGGTATGAATGGGTTTAGGATGTGTCGATGTAGCATTTCTGATCTGGGAGAGCAAGTTCCAAGGGGTGCTTGACACCTAGTCTCCTAAGGCCAACTGGTATGGGAGCGGATGACCCAAATCCTGCAATAGGGTCAGATAGAAAGTTACGTTTACGACATGTTCTTTACTTATCAAACTTTTTGATTAAAAGATGCCAATGTGCACAAGCTTAAAAGATGCCAAAGAGCACACTCATGTGAAGATGCCATTGTGCACAATGCTAAAAGATGCCAATGAGCACACATCTCATGATACTTGGTGATATGTTTGAGTTGTGATAAACCTATAAATTTATGAAAATCTTAAATTTTGATGGCTTAGTGTGAGTACATGCAAAGTTATCTATTATATTTTTAGAATTGCATTTTCTTGAAGCTACCCGAAGTTCGCATGATAGCACATTGAATAGATTGATGAAAGTTTTTGAAACTGAACATGTCTTAACTTGATATGCAATGAAACTTGTATCTATATCCAACAACATACACTTAACTTCATCTGATAGATTAATCTGTGATATTTTACTGATTAGAATTTAATTTGTTTAGTGTTTAAAATTTTATATATTTAGTTGTTTCAAAATACATATTCAGTATATTTTTTTTTCTACATTGATGTTTTCATCCTTGTGTTCTCATATCTCTGTAAATTGGTCTGTGCATTATTTAAGGGGGAGTGAATAAGGAAAATATTCTAAAAGATCATATCTCATATTTCGAGGGGGAGTATCTGATTTTCTATACAAATGCTAACTTGAATTGTCAAATTTAGTGCATCTGTGTAGGGGGAGTCAAAGAGCTTAACATGTGAAAATTTTCAGATTTCAAGTCAGATTTGCGCGAATAGTTGGTAGAGCAAAACTCAACTTTGCGCTTCCTTCATATAGCGCAACACTAACTTTGCGCTTCTTTCTTCTAGCGCAAAACTAAGTTTGCGCCACCTTCATCTAGCGCAAAACTAATTTTGCGCCACCAACAGTTAGCGCAAACCTTCCCTCTTTCTCCTTTACTCTGATTTTGCAGATCTGAAGCTGTCTCGTCTCCAAAATTTGCATGACCAAGTTGATCCAAGATCATCAAGGTCATGAGGGGGAGAAGTTAAGGAGAAGTTAAAGAGACAAAGAGTTCAAACGTTTATCTGCTGATTAAGATTCGCTCAAGATTCTATTCTCTCAGCTACTAGTTCTTTTGCTGTTCCAGCTCCGACCACCACAGTTCATTCAAGTACATTTGAAAGAGGTGTGTCATCTAGAGCACAAGCTGATGAACCGATTGTTCTTTCAAGCTAATTACAAACAGGTCCAGACTTGTCAAGGCAACAAAGGCAACATAGACTGAAAGATGCTGAGAAGATTTTTTTTTAAAAGTCAAGAAGCTTCTTCGCTAAGTCGCTTAGATGGTCTGTGTTGATTTAGAAGATGAATTTTGAAGACCACAGCGCCAATGATTACTAAGGGGGAGATTGTTAAGTCAGATTTTATAGTAATCATTGTATTTATAGGCTTGGTCTAATACTGTGTTTAGAGTGCTGTTATATCTGTTTGGGCCAAGGGTATTTAAGTCCCTTGTGGCTTGGTTGTTTGTAAGACATTCACGCATACCTTCTTAGAAATCATACTTTGCGCTTTCAACCCTCTCTCTACTTTCTCTCTCTAAGATTTGGTAGATCTTGGATTATCGGTATCAATTCTGACCACTGATCATTTGAACTGAGCCTCTGATTCGTTGCCAATTCGAACAAAGTATTCATATAGATCTTTTCAAATCCAGACAAATTAGAGTGTAACACCTGAATCAACAAATGAATCAGTTAAAATGTTTGTCAGTAACACTAAGTCACTGTGTAACGAATACACATTGGAAAGGAGCTTTTGTTATGTTCACTCCCCCAGGGCTTCCATGCAATCATCGAAACACCACAAAAGCAATTTCTATGAACGTTGTTACAAGAAAAACAAATTCCTTGTGTGCTCGTGCAAGTTATAGAAAGAATTAAGCACTTGATGATTGATTATAAAGGCTCAAAATTGTGTAAACTACTGAGACAACAGTAGATAAAAACATGCTCAATGTGCATGATTGAAGTGTGAAGGTGGGGCAGACTTCCTTCTTTTTCAATATCCAGATTTTCCAAATGAAAAACCAGATAGATTATATGCTGTGTCCCCAGAAAATATGAAACATTTTCTTTTTGAGAAGAAAATGAGTGGCTGGTGAGGTTATAATCAAGAGTTGGCATGGGCTATTTGCCTGGTTCAATAATGTTCAGCAAAGAATTGTGAAGCATTAGTAATGTGGCTGCCCGACTCAGAAAGTAGTTGGTGCAGAGTTTGATATTCTTTTACTCTGATCTCACACTCTCTTTCTTTTTAAACATTAAGCGCACATCTAACCAAACTCTCATTTACATTTTACCTCGTCACACAACCCACACTCATTTCTTTTTGACTCCTCAAACTCAATCACTATGGATTAACTTCTTGGGTAGGAAACACTGGTTATCGTGAATCCATAGAAGTTTCATTTAAGTCATAGCACAAAGAACCCATATTTTCCTATAAAAGCATAATGTTGCTCAAAATGGTTTAACTAGAACAGTTAAATCACAAAAGATACAAGTCAGTTGTATGTATGCTCATAATACAATCATGAAGATATGAGCATTTTTAAACATTGAATATATTTCAAACAAGTAAATTGAAAGAATGAACATGAATGCAAGAGACCTATTTAAAAAATCTGACATTGTATGAAATGATCAGAATCAAATGATATAGCAATTAAAGCTTATGGTCAAGAATAATGGATATTGTCTATATGAAACAAAATATAGACATTCTTGAATGGACGTTCAGAAATGAAATAACGCTCAATATTCTTTGAAATCCAAGCGAGGTGTCTTACCATCGAAAAAATATGTTTCAAAATTTGAGACATGGTAAGAACATTTTGAACAAAAAGTCAAATCGGTGTGTGTGAATACTTGAAAGTATATAGAAAAGACAATACGCAAGTATATATCTTTGGAAACACACGGTTTGTAAAACATTGAAACTCAAATAAAATGAAAACATTTAAAATCACACATCTAATTCATGAAATCTATTTAAGAATCGGGAAGTGGTTTGAACATTTAAGAACATGTTTTCTATGATTGAAAGTCGTCCTTCTTTCAACCATATATGAGATTAAGATAAGAAATTTAACCTTTGTCATTCAGTCTTAAATCTCATGAAGTCAAGCTGAAAATCATAATGATATGATCTTGATAGCTTCTCTCAATCTGCAAAAGTCTCAAAGTCATGTCAAAACAACTTTATTCACAAATTTATTGAAAAGTAAACAACAGAAAACAATAAGAAATCAATAAAACAATGAGTAAACGAGTTCTGATCTAAAGTAATCAGAAATCATATCTTTACTCCTTTTGTTGTACTCATAGACTCCCCCTAAATTCATGCATCACAAAAATTTGGCAGTTAAATGAATGAAAAAATTCTATAAACTCCCCCTCAATATAATGTTGATCATCTTAAATTCTTGTCTCACTCCCCCTGAGATCATGAACAAAATGTTAAAGTGTAGATATCCTTTCAGAATGAATAATAAAGAAATGATGAAAAATTACAATAAAAGAAACTTTAATAGGTAATCTCTGATTAGACCTTGAGATTTAGCATACCAATCTTAGATACAAGAAAATTGAATCTCTTTTCATCTAAAGGTTTGGTAAACAAATCTGCAAGCTGATAATCAGTTTTTACAAAGTAAAGTTCTATTGTACCTTTTTCTACATTATCTTTGATAAAATGATACCTAACGTCAATGTGCTTTGTTTTAGTATGCTGCACAGGATTAGTTGATATGGCTATGACGCTTTTCGAGTCACAATAAATTGGTATTTTGTCAAACTTGAATCCATAGTCTCGAAGCTGTATCCTCATCCACAAGACCTGAGAGCAGCAACTGGCAGCAACTACATACTCTGCTTCAGTAGTCGAGGTGGAAACACAAAGTTGTTTCTTTGACGCCCAACTAACGAGCTTGTCTCCAAGGAATTTAATATGACCTAACGTGCTCTTCCTGTCTAACATACACCGAACATGATCTACGTCTGAATAAGCAGTCAGTTCAAACCCTGTATCCTTAGGATACCACATACCAAGATCTGCAGTCCCCTTCAGATATTTAAAAAATCCTTTTTACAACAGATAAATGGGATTCTTTAGGAGCAACCTGATATCTTGCACATAAACATGTTGAAAACATTATATCTGGCCTACTTGAAGTAAGATACATTAAAGAACCTATCATTCCTCTATAAGTCCTAACATCAACAACTTTTCCCGAAAGATCAGTGCCAATCTTAGTACCTGGTGTCATTGGGGTTCCAATAGGTTTGCAATTTTCCATTTTGAACTTCCGAAGAATATCAAAAATATACTTTTCTTGGTTTATAAAAATCCCTGTTGAAAACTGTTTTACATGTAATCCGAGAAAGAAATTCATCTCTCTCATCATACTCATTTGAAATCTTGACACCATTAGACTTGAAAAGTTCTTATAGTATTTAGGATTTGTAGAACCAAATATTATATCATCAACATATATTTGAATAAGAATGATATCGGATTTTTCCTTTTTAATAAACAAAGTGGTATCGACTTTACCTTTTGAAAAACCTGACTTGACCAAGAATTGAGATAAAACATCATACCAGGCACGAGGTGCTTGTTTCAGACCATAAAGAGCTTTATCCAATATGTATACATGATTTGGCTTATCTGGATTCACAAACCCTTTTGGCTGAGATACGTAGACTTCCTCCTTAAGAATGTCATTCAGAAAGGCAGTCTTCACGTCCATTTGATAGACAGTGAAGTTCTTGTGAGTTGCGTAGGCTAGAAACATGCGGATTGCCTCTATACGCACTACTGGAGCATAAGTCTCATCATAATCTATGCCTTCCTCTTGCCTATATCCCTTGGCAACAAGTCGTGCTTTGTTCCTTATGACAATACCATCTTCGTCCTTTTTATTTTTGAATACCCATTTAGTGCCGATAATGGTCTTTCCTTCCGATTTTGGCACTAGTCTCCAAACCTTTAGGGCTTCGAACTGGTTTGACTCTTCTTGCATAGCAGAAACCCAATCTGAGTCAGCTAGAGCCTCTGATACGCGAGTGGGCTCTATCTTACTCAGGAAAGAGTCATGCATACATTGATTTAGAGTTGCTGAACTAGTTTGCACCAGTTTGTCTAGATCTCCAATGATTTGGTGAAGAGGGTTCTCTTTGGTCCAACGATGTTCATGAGGGAGTGGATTAGATGAAGATTGATCATGGTTGTCATCTAAAATCCACTATCAACTTCTTCAGTTTGTACATCATGAGGGAGGGGTTCTGTAGAAGTAATTGGTGCAGAAGTTTCAGTAGGTACAGTGTGTTCAGTCTGTTGATCTGTCCTTACAGTACACCCTACTGATTCAACAACTTCTGGCTCTTCGGTAGTAGATACAACTTCAACTATCGGAGTATGCATATGAACTGTAATTTCTTTCTGAATCGGGGAATTTGATTCAGTGAAAACATCTGAAGTGGTTGGATGATTAGTCGTTAAATCTTCCATCCTGTCAACCATAACAGGTTTAGTCACGTTAGATCCAAGAAATTCATCATAAAACAGTTCAAATAAAAGATCTAAATCAGATAAATGAGTAGTAGACGATGATGCAACATCTGATTTAGTCACTGTAGGTACAGGTTCTGGACTGATTTGCCCAGAAGCTAGCACTCCGGTTATCATGGGTTCTGAACTTAGCACTTCGGTTATCACGGGTTCTGAACTGACTTGTTCAGATGCCATATCCTCATCGAATGTGACATTTACGCTCTCGATAACAGTCTTCGACTTCTTTAAATACACTCGATATGCAACAGATGTAGAGGAATATCCAATGAAGATGCCCTCATCTGCCTTAGCACTGAACTTGTTCAGACTCTCTCTATCGTTTAGCACAAAACACTTACAACCAAAAATATGAAAATATTTGATGGTTGGTGTTCGATTGTTGATCAAAGCATACGGAGTCTTTTGAAATCAGCGGTGTATCATGGAAAGGTTTTGAGTGTAACATGCAGTCGAAACAACTTCTGCCCACAGAAACAGAGATAGGTCTGATTGGCTGAGCATAGTGCGAGCGGCCTCAACTAGCGTTAGATTTCGCCTTTCGACTACTCCATTCTGTTCTGGCGTACGCACAGTAGAGTATTGATGTGATATCCCGACCGATTCGAGATACTCTTCAACAGTTCTGTTTTTGAACTCTGTGCCGTTATTAGTTCTGAGAAGCTTGACTGGTTTCTGCAAATTCACTTGGGTCGTCTTCAGAAATGTGATGAGTACTTCGGATGTCTCATCTTTTGATCGTAGAAATTTGACCCTCGTGTATCGCGAATAGTCGTCCACGATAACTAGAACATATTTCTTTCCGCCTAAGCTTTGCGTTCGCATCGGACCACAAAGATCCATATGCAACAATTCGAGTAGAGAACTGGTACTAGGTTGAGGCTTCGGTTTATGTGGAACTCTCTTCATCTTCCCTTTTTCACACGCTGCACACAAGAGTTCTTTCACGTACTTGAGCTCAGGAAGTCCATTCACTAACTTTCCACTGACCAGTTTGTTTATGTAGCGAAAATTCAGATGAGAGAGCCGTCGATGCCATAGCCAGCTTTGTTGCATCGAGGCTTTTGAAAGTAGACACACCTGATTGTCAGTCTGGACCTTTGACAAGTTGATTGTGCAGAGGTTGGACTTTCGAGTGTCGAATAAGAGTTCTTTGCCATCTTTAGTATGCACCGAGCAACTCTTAGCTTTGAAATTTACCTCTAATCCTTTGTTATAGAACTGGCCAATACTAAATAGATTGTGTCCTAATCCTTCAATATAACTCACCTTCGTTATCGTTACGTTGTCATGAATAACATCACCAAATCCTAAGATCGGTGAGAACTGGTCGTTTCCAAACCTTACATTCCCGCAAAATTTCTCTGTATAATTAGTCAATAAATCCTTTTGCCCGGTCATATGCTTGGAACAGCCGCTATCCAAGTACCACATATGACGGGTCTGCAAGAGAAACCAGGGAACAATAATTTTAGGAACCAATTTAAAAACGGGTCCTAACGGATTAGCGCAAGTTTTTGGTATCCATTTGAATATGTATCCTCTTTTGTTTTGAAAACTCTTGAAAACATTTGATTTAGAAGAATAAACATGATATGATCCAAACCAATCATTAGAATAATGATGATAAGCAAAATCATTCCACCGATAAGTATAAGATTTAGTAGTAGTAGGAGATAATTGGAACAATTGCTTTATGGAATATCTCTTGTAAGAAGTTACAAGGTTTTTAGTAGTAGAAGCAACAGAACCAACTACATCAAACACACTACTATTTGATCTATTACAAGAACTATTAGGAATTAATTCTGCCTTGTCATCAGTTTTCCTTTTAGGTCGCCATTCAGTTCGCTCTTCCGACCTTTTCTTTCTTAGATCTGAAACAAAAAATTTAGATTTATTAGGAAAATCAGATTTCTGAGATTGAATTTTCTTGTGTTTACCAGTGTTATTCCGTTTCTGTGAACGTTGTTTCTTACGTTTCTTACCCTTAGCATAGTAATCAGCATTCACAGAAACTGATTCACCATCCTTAGTTGATGATTCACCTTTTTCATGAACACTAGGTAAAGCTTCTCCATTAATAATAAAAGTAGAATGATCTGGAAGTGGAGCATTAAAGTCAAACATATCAATTTCCTCTATACACCCATCATCAGAATTAAGAAAATCATTTGCAGACGCAAATAAGTCATCAAAATTATCAGTTGAAGTTTGAGGGGCTTTAGAAAAATTAGAACACTTTGTAGATTTATTTTGAAAAACAGTGTTCTTTAACACAGTTGAAAATACACTTTGTTCTATATCTACCAAAATTCTTTCTTCAGATAAAACGTTTTCAAGCTCAATTACTTTGCTTTCTAGAATGAGTGGAGGGACATAAACTTTTGCAGTTGCAGGTTTTGCCTCCATCTCTGAAACAAAATAGCTAGCAAAATAATCAGTTCAAAGAACTTTTGGTGTTTCAGAAAGATAACTATCATTCAACTTATTATAGAAAAATGGTAGTTGCATTTTCGTTACATTCTTTCTATTTTCAGTTTCTTTAGCCTCAACTTCATCTGGTAATTTGGTAACAAATTTGGGTTTTAAATGAGGATATTTACTAGCAGCAACAAGAAAATCAAAGTTATACAATGCTGGTTGTTTTCTGATGGCTTTCTTTAAGTAATGGGGGTTATCGTAACCGAGTCCCCATTTCTCTTTAATACCAACCTCTTCAATGGATGTGTTTAGAAAAATAGTTTGATCTGTTTGGCCTATAGCATGAAGTTTAGCTTCCAAACCATTTACCTTCTTAGTCAAGCTCTTGTTTTCAGCCTGCAATTTAAGAGCTTTTAGTACAGATTCTTTATTTTTTAAATCAGACTTAGAAAGTTTAGATTCAAAATCAGAAATCTTATTTTCAAAACAATCTTTTTCAGTTTTAAAATCAGAAACAACTTTGCGTAGAGAATCAATTAAATCTTTGTTCCCAATAACTGATTTATTAAGTTCAAAGATCTTTTTATTTCTCCTAGCAACTCTGTCTTTTTCCTTTTTCAGTTTAGATTGAAGGTCTTGAAGTTCGACCATCATGGCTTCCCTTTTGGTCATGAAATCATTTTCAGTTAAGTGCATTACCTCATCAGATGTTTCATCTTTAGAATCATCATGCTTATCTTCTTTACCTATTAAGCATAAATGAGCAGTCTTTTCTTGCTCTTCCTCGACGTCTTCAGCCATTAATGATCTAACCAATATTCGTCTTCAGCCATTAATGCCTTGCCAGCTTCTGTTGCTTGGACAAGAACATTTTGTTCTTGTAGTATTCTGAGTTCCGAACCTTTGGCTTCCAACAATCTTTTGCGTAATGTCCAACCTTGCCACAGTTGTAGCATTTGATCAGATCATTAGTTTTCTTATCATTACTGGTATAATCATTCACATATTTCTTCATCTCTTCTGGCTTCTTCTCAACAACTTTTGTCTCTTCAAACCTTCTACCCTCAACCCTTTCTCTGTGCTCCTGATTCTTTGATCCCGTAGAAGAATACCTCTATGAATTTGACCCTGGTTTCTTGTAAAACTTTTTCTGGAAAGCTCGGGTCAGTAGAAGCATTGCCTGCTTGAGGTTCTCCCCGTCATCTTCATCTTCATCAGAATCAGACACAGATCTAGAAATAACTATCTTCTTCTTTTTCTTATTCTCTTTCTTTTCTTTCTCTTTCTCTCCATCTACAAGTGCTATGGGATCGGGCACTTTCTCAGACTTCTTCTTTTCAGCTCTTTTCTCTTCCACTTCTTCCTCATTCTGTCTCAATGTTTCGTAGACCTCATGTAGTGGAATCTCACTCAAATCTTTCATTTGCTTCATTCGACGAGTGTGCTTTTTCCACTCGGGTTGCAAGATGCTGAGAAACTTCACGTTGTTCTCAATCGGCTCTTTTTTAACCTTGTTCTTTGACAGCTCATTCAAAAGAAGAACAAACTTTTCATACGTGTCCTCCAAGCTCTCGTTATCCTTCGCTTTGAACTCTTCATAGCTGTTTATGCAGTTTGCTACCTTCAACTTGTTTCCTACCTTTGAACCCATCATCATCTTCTGTAGCTGATCCCACATATTTTTGGCAGTGTCTTTGTAACTGTCAATCTTGATATAAATCTCATTAGGTATACTCTGTAGTAGAAGAGATTTGGCTTGTTTATCAGCGTCTGACCATCTTTTCTGAGCGGCAGTGAGCTGAACAGTTTCTTTCTGAACTGTAGTTGTCTGAACTACATCATCATTTGATCCATTATTTGGAGCAGGAATTTCAGTAGTAGGAGTCTTGAATGGACCTTTTGTGATAGACAAATGAATATTTTCTGCATTTTCGTGCCGGTCCACATAATCAAGGAAACGATCCTTCCACTAATCGTATTCACCTCGGAATAGAACAGGAGGCTTGACACTAGACCCGATAGCAAGTGCTTCCCTTGAAGACATCCTGTTTAGAAAATATGCAATAAGAAACTTGAACTGACCATTAGTCCAATAGAAATCACAAGAATATTGAATAACACTGAAATGAACTAAACAAAAAAATTTCTGAAAATCACTAAGTCTAGAATCCGCAGGGTACACTTAAAAGTACAAAGAATTCACAATAAACACTTTGAATCACAAGAAATTCGCAAGATTTTAGAAACAAACACAGACTTCGCAAGCTAAATAAAAACCTTCAGAATTCGTAAGTAAGAACATGATAGAATTCGTAAACAAGAGATTTAAGAATCCTTAACATGGAAAAATTTCTCACTTTTCGTAAACACACAAGAATTCGTAGACTTTACTTCTGCGAATTCCAAGAAATTCGTAAAAAGACTTCTGCGAATTCTCAGATGCGAATCCTTTCCTTAGTAAAATTCTCTCAAACAACTACGAATCCTGAACAATTCGTAACACAGAGTAATGCGAATTCTGAAATATGAATTCTATACTTAACACTTTTCAGGATAAACTCTTTGCGAAATCTATGAAATTCGTAAGTGACACATAAGCGAATTCTCTGATTTTCGTAAACCACTGTTCTGCGAATCCTATACTTATGATGTTGGTCCCTATGGTGCTTAACAAGTTTGTAGAAGGGGGGGTTGAATACAAACTCAAGATTTAAATTTTAATAAATTGTTTATTGATAAATCAAATACAATTTACAAGTTTGTTGCGGAATAAGATTAAGACAGACTCAATCTAAACAAACTTAAGAAACACTAGGATGGTTGCACAAGAAATTCAGAGAATGGAGGATTAAGAGATATAGAAAACAAGGATTTCTATATGGGGTTAAAGAATTGAGCACTCTTCATAAACTGTATGGTATATAGAGATGAAGGGGTGATCTTTCTATTTATACCCTATGCATTAAATGCATGGCAGGGCACTTTACACGTGGCATTCACTGATTGGCTTTGGGAGTCTGACTTTTGGGAGACATGCTTTCGGCCGGGCAATGAACAATGTAGTTGACAGAATTGTTGTACGAATTATGGCAGATGTATGTCCGTTCTGACACATCGTACTGGGTTGTGCAAGGAGAGACAAAAGGAAACTTGAGGCATAAGCTAAGTGATCATCGATCGCTGAATATCTCTTCCTTCAGAGATATAAAGAAGTTCAGCTATCGCTGAAGCTTTTCCTTATGTTCCTTCGCGTATAAGTAGATTCGTCTTTGCTTCACTGATATCCGCATCAGGTCACTAGTAGACTTGTCTTTGTTCAGCAGCTTAGTCTTTGATTCAGCTATGAACATCTGTTGACGCGATACTTGTCTTCAGGGATTACGTTACTGTTTACATCAGAAACTATCAGCGATACTGAACAGACTCAGTTTGATCACTGATAGTGAAACACTAATACACACTAGATGTTTATAAGAAGACTATCAGCGATACTGAACAGACTCAGTTTGATCGCTGATGGTGAAACACTAATACATAAAACGTAATTTTCACTAAGTATAGAAAAGGGTCGTTATCAAATCACTGAGAGAGTTTGGATCAACAATCTACCCCTATTTGATAATGACAAAGTAACTGAAGAAAATTACTTTATAATTCAAAATGATGGAATAATTAGGACTCATAACATACATGTCCCAATTACTATTTTGAGGGATCTTTTACAGTACTGATAAAGTTAAGTACTTCACTGAAATTCTCATTAATCCAAGAAAAGAATTACAAGGAATGAAAATTACAAGTACAAGTGATGTACTAACTACTGTAAGTTAAACTAATAGATTACAAGAAAAGAAACTAATCTATCAGCTATCTAAAGAGGGTTTAGGAGGATTGATCAAATACTCAGGTATTTCTTCTCCTTTTTGCCTTCGCTCTAAAGATTCTTTGCAGATGATCGCTATGATTGGCTCAGCAGTAGGAGAGAGAGTACACCATAGGCACATGAGATCCTTGAGAAGAGCGAGGGGACAGATAGGGATTTCAGAGACCCTTTGAAATCTGAGCTGTTCCTCGTCATCTCTGAAGAAGATTCCAAAAGGTTCTTCAAGAACTTTTCCCGCAGCATATGGTCCGCCAGGAGGCAGAGAGAGATCCAGAACTAAAAGATCAGGAGGAGGACCGAACAGAGCTTCTCTTGAGAATTTGATGGAGGTTTCATTCCTGATCACTGCGACATTATCAGATGAGGAGGAGATAGGCTTTCTCTTGATCTGCTTTGACTTTGGAGGAAGAGTAGATGGCACCTTTAGTATAGCAACGACTCTGTTGATGAGAGCATCATTTACCCTTTCAACATAGCCTCTGTATGTAGACTTTGATTTCTTCAGCGCATATTTGAACTCAAGCCACTCCATATAGCCAAGGTCTTCCAGCTTTGAAATGAACATAGCTTTACAGCTTCCATCCTTTCTGGTAATCTCCATGGTGACATAGAGTTTATCCTTCTTGTTTCTTCCAGAGATGGCAACCGCTACGATCTTCATTGGGTCAGAGCGATAGTCAATTTTGTGCTTGCACCAATCGATAGAATTATCGCTGACCGCTTTTTCTTTGGAGCGTTCCTCTTCAATCTCTTTCAAAAGAGCTGCCCGGACTTCCACTGGTTTGCTTTTTAGCTTCTTGTCTTTGACTTGAGAAGACTGAATTTTGAGAGCCAGAGAGGCATCTCTTTGACAGTCAGCGACCAGCTTCTCAGCCCTGACGGATTCTTCAATTTCAGTTTCAGTCAGGAACTCCAGATCTGATGATTGAGAGGGGATCTTTCTTCGTTGACCCTCCAGATGAGAGATCATCTCTGTTCTTTTCTTTCTCTCCTCCTCTGACCAGTGAGATGGTCTAGAGGGCCTTCCATGATGTTGCAGGGACTCTTCTTCTTCTTCATACTCTTCCTCAATCTCTCTGACAGAGATTGGGATTATTTGGTCATCAGCTTCAGCAGCTGGGATTATTTGAAGCTCTTTACCCTCAAGCAGGGGAGAGAACTGTCTGGTCAGAAAAAGAAAAAGGTTAGATTTATATTTAGGGAAGGAGAGAGATAAAGGCTAGAAAGAAACAGGGGTGGGATTTTTATAGAAGGAAAAATGAACAAGAGTAAGGCATACCTGAGAAGGATTCTCCTCAGGTAGTGAAATCATCTTCAGGGTTCCCTCAGCAGTTGCACCTTTGCTTTGGGAAGGGGTTCCTGAAGGTGTTTCTTGACTCCCTCCTGCTTTGATAACTTCTTTCGAAGCTATCGCTGAAGAAGTGACGGCTGAAGAACACCATAGAGATTGATCTTCATCGTCATCATCATCATCTTGATGAGAATCATCCTCTTGATCTTCAAAATCAAGGTCTTCATCTTCAAAATCAAGGTCTTCATCATCGTCTTCTTCCTCCTCTTCATCATCTACTAGATCAACGATGGTGGGAGGGGCTTTGTCAGCAGCTTCACCCTCAACCTGAGAGGGAGTTTCCTTCAGTTGTTCAGCAGCATCAACTTCTTTCTCCTTATTTTCTTCAGATGCTTTCTCCCCCTCTTTGTCATTATCACGAAGGGAGAGACCTTGGGAAGGAGTAGAGGTCTCAGCGGTGGACAACTTTTGGACTTCAGCTTCCAGTCCTTTGAGTCGATCTTCAAGTACAGGGATGTCGGACGTATCTTGATGAATAAACTCCACAGCTACGTCTAGAGCGGTTCTATCGTCTTATGTAAATGAAGGAGCAGGAGTTGGAGCTGGTTCCTTCAGGCGGGAAAGGATCTGCTGAAGAAGGAATTCACAGGCAACAACCTTTGTAGACAGAGCTGAAAACTGTTGCTGTGAGTCTTCCTTGACTTTATCAATTGCTTCTTGGAGAGTAGCGAGTTGAGAAACGTCAGCTTTGGAGGCGCAGGTGGCAGTCAGCGTCTTCAGTGCTTCACCAGCTGATTGAACAGCGTTGGTGGTTTTGTTGAGAGAGGCAGTCATAGAGTCCACCTTGGCACTCAGATTGTTGACATTGGTGTCAACAGTCGTCAAACTAGGACCTGAAATGTAAGTTAGTTGTTGAGAAACAGGCTTATATGGTGAGTTGGGAGAAGTGTTTGAGGTTATAGGGATACCTGAATTATCAAACATTTTGTAGAATTGTAAAGATTCCTCAAAAGATTGATGTTCAGGTCCTATGGGTCCAAACTGTGGAGTAGAGATAGATGGAGGGTTAGAGATCAAAGAAATAGAAGGACTAGAGATGGGGATAGAAGATGTAGGGATAGGGGTAGTTACCTCAGGTTGTTGAACTGAGATCGTAGGTTGTGTCACTGTTGTTGTGATAGCGACCGAGATCTCTGGCACAGTTGAAGTGGTTGTAGCTGAGGATGTGGAGGAGAGACCCACGAAATCATCCAAGGAAGTTTGTAGAGAAATATCCTTAGGGATAGAGCTAGAAGTAGCTTTCTCCTTGGTCACCTTGGCCTTCTTCGAAGGACCAAGGGAGCTAGTTGATGGTCGTTTGGAAGGGGTAGCGGCAGGGATAGCAGAAGAAGGAACCTCCTGCGTGGCCGCTGAAGTAGAAGAAGTGAGGAGAGAGAGTCGGGAGCGAAGTTCAGAGATACTTACCTCGTTGGGGAGTGGATTGACTTCCAGAGATCGCTGACCCACTTTCGGAAAAGATGCATCCGAGTTGGTGGGGTAAGTGGTAGGGTAGAGGAACTTCAGGTACGCGTAGATAAAGCGTACGTAGGGAACTTTGGGATCCCTCTCGGTCTTCTCTATTTTTGACTTCAGGTCATCAAAGATAGCTGTTGCGTAGTCGAAGTTGCGTCCATCTATCACTGAGTAAGCCATCTGGACTTGAACCTTGCTGGCTTGGTCCAGTGACCCACTCTTCCCACTCATGCACTGAATGAAGTACGAGAAGATGTAGTTGAGCTGGGAAGGCATCATTGCCTTCTTCACAAGAGTCAGCTTCTTGTTTGGAATTGTTGTCCTTGGTTTGGGTTCCCAAGCATATTCCATTGCATCCAGGAATTGGATGAGTTCAGCGTCAGTTGGCAAGGGTTCGAATCCATTTCTGGGTTTGTCGGGAAAACGCAGTGCTTTCCTCAGGCCTAGGGCAGTCATCATCCCTGAGCCAAGTTGAGTGCTGAATGAGATAGCAGGAACCTGTTCACCCTTTTTGTTGGTGATTGAGGTTTCATCAGCAGTAAACCAGAATTGCTGGAGAAGAGCTTTGGAGGGTGTGGGATCCACAGTGATAGCATAAGCAATGCAGGATTGCTTTAGGAATGTTGCAGCTTCCTTCAGGTGTGGATACTTGACACCGTCAAAATCGAGACGAGCGAGATGATTGTTCTTTGGAAGCTCCGATTCAGTGATGGCGAACTTGACATTCTTAGAGGCGACAAGAGCAGATTGAGCCATTCTGAATATGAGTAGATAAAAGAGTAGAAGAAAAGATTTTAGTCTAAAAATAAAGAAGATTTTCTAGTTTCTATTTGAAGAAAGAAACACAGAAAATCAACAAATTTGAAGATACAAGAACAAGAAGAAAAACCAAGGATTTTGAATGAAGAATAATCAAAATAAAATGGTTTTTAAAGAATACAATCAAAGATAAAAATGATTTTATGTGATTAGAATCTTATAAACCCATAAATGAAGGTTTATGTAAAAAGATTTAAGAGAAGAATTAGAAAAAGATCAAGAATAACCTATTGATCTTTGAAGAAGATGATGCAAATGCTTGAGAGAGTATTCTTGTTCTGAAAGTTTTTCCAGAAAGCGTAAGAATGATAAGAATGGAAAAACATTCCTTTTATACGTGTGAGAGAGGAGAGAGAATATGAAAGGCAGGAAAGCAAATGCTTATCATGACATGGACACGTCCCACGATGTTGATTGGATAGAAGAGCAATGGACGAACGTGTCAGAAAAAGGCATGTCGTGGATTGTCGGTTCAAATGACGTCATAGAAGAGAGAGACTGTTCATTTGTCCGTTTTGAAATTATCGCTGAAGAAAAGTCAGCGATAGGTTTTTTTTTTAAATATCCCTGATGGTAAAGATAGGGATAGATTTTCTTTTAAGAGGATCACTGACTAGAAATATCAGTGATAAATTTATTTTTCAAAAAGCTTTTAATCATTTAAAGAAAGTTTCAGTGATTAAAGTTTATATTTTGAAAAATATCTCAACTGAATGAAGATTCAGTTGAGAAAAACATACCTGAGAGTCAGAATGTTTATCAGAGAATGATAAAAGGGGAACTTATGATTACTGACACAATGCATGAACGCTGAAGATTTATTCTTCGAGATTCAGCATTCCAAGCTCACTGATGAGAAAGTTGAACCTTGTCTCATCAAGAGGTTTGGTGAATAAATCAGCAAGCTGAAACTCAGTAGGGATAAAGTGAAGTTCAATATCACCATTCATCACATGATCTCTGATAAAGTGATATCTAATCTCTATGTGTTTCGTCTTTGAATGTAGCACTGGATTATTTGCTATAGCGATAGCACTAGTGCTGTCGCAATAGATAGGAATCTTTGATAGCTGAAGGTCATAATCTAATAGTTGATTTCTCATCCATAAGATCTGAGAACAACAACTTCCAGCGGCTACGTATTCAGCTTCAGCTGTGGAAGTGGACACTGAGTTTTGCTTTTTGCTTGTCCAACTTACCAGCTTTCCTCCCAAGAGTTGACATCCACCAGTGGTACTCTTTCTGTCAAGTTTACAGCCTGCAAAATTACTATCAGAATAACCAGTTAGATCGAACCCTGAGTCTTTGGGATACCAAAGACCGAGGTTAGGAGTTCCCTTCAGATATCTGAAGATTCGATTAACAGCGATTAGATGGGATTCCTTGGGTTCAGATTGATAGCGTGCACATAAACAAGTAGAGTACATGATGTCAGGACGGCTCGCTGTAAGATACAACAGGGAGCCTATCATTCCTCTATAGGTAGTGACATTAACAGGTTTTCCAGAAGGATCTTTGTTAAGTGTCAGGGGTGGTGCCATAGGAGTTTTCATAGCTGAAGTTTGAGTAAGATCAAACTTCTTCAACATATCTTTAACATACTTACCTTGGCTGATAAAAGTATCTTTGTCAGATTGTTTAATCTGAAGACCAAGAAAATATGTCAGCTCACCCATCATACTCATCTTATATTCCGTCTTCATTCTTTCAGCGAAGCGAGTACATAGAGATGGGTTAGTAGAACCAAATATTATGTCATCGACATATATTTGTACAAGAATTATATGACCTTTTATCTTTCTGAAAAATAACGTATTATCAATCTTGCCACGTTCAAAATTTTAAGATATAAGAAATAATGAGAGAGTGTCATACCAAGCACGAGGGGCTTGTTTAAGACCATAGAGAGCCTTATCCAATTTATAAACATAATTTGGATACTTAGAGTCATAGAACCCTGGAGGTTGTTCTACGTAGACTTCTTCATTCAGCTTTCCATTTAGGAACGTTGATTTTACATCCATTTGATAGACGATGAAATCTTTATAGACTGCATAAGCTAAGAATAGTTGAATTGATTCGAGTCTAGCCACAGGGGCAAAGGTTTCATCATAGTCTATACCTTCCTCTTGTCTGTATCCCTGAGCAACAAGTCGAGCCTTGTTGCGAGTTACAGTTCCATGTTCATCTAACTTGTTTCTAAACACCCATTTGGTGCATATAACAGTTTTATCAGATGGTCTAGGAACGAGATTCCAAACTTTGTTTCGAGAGAATTCAGTCAGCTCTTCTTCCATAGCTCTGACCCAGTTTGGATCTCTGAGGGCATCATCAGTCTTCTTGGGTTCTATTAAAGAAAGAAAATTGACGAAGAGACATATATTACCTGAGCTTCGTCGTGTCTGAATACCTGCAACTGGATCACCGAGAATTTGATCTATTGGGTGATCTCTGGTCCATCGCTGAGCAGGAGCATGATTGCTCAACTCAGAGGTTGGATCAACAATTGGGATGTTTACTGATGAGGACATTTGAGGTTCATCAGTAATTAACTGTTGAGTAGTAGACAAACGGTTGTTATCAGAGAGGTTTTCAGACAGAGGTAGGTCTGATGGTAGCAAGGTGTTTAGAGGTTCAGCTGAAACCCATGAGTTGGATTCAGCGCTAGGATGTATAATGTTTGGATCATCATCAGCGACTGGAGGATCTGAATGCTGATGGTTTGAGAAGAAGGGTTCAGTTTCTCTGTAGTGAGAGAACATCCAAGCATTTAATTCTTCATTGTCAGTGATTGGTTTAGAGTTCGCTGAGCGAGTTTCATCAAATGTGACATGAATTGTTTCTTCCACAAATTGTCTTCTTTTGTTGAAAACTCTGTAGGCTTTGGAGATGGAGGAATATCCTAGAAATATTCCATCATCAGCTTTTGGGTCGAACTTCCCAAGTTGATCTCTGTTGTTTAAGATATAACACTGACAACCAAAGATATGAAGAAAACTGATAGAAGGCTTTCTTTCATGAAAAAGTTCATAAGCTGTCTTCCCAAATCGCTTTACTATCAGCGATCTGTTTTGAGTAAAACATGCAGTGTTTACAGCTTCTGCCCAAAATTGAGTAGGGAGATGAGAATCGCTGAGCATTGATCTAGCAGCTTCAATGATCGTTCTGTTTCTTCTTTCAGCGACTCCGTTTTGCTGAGGTGTTCTTACTGAAGAGAAGTTGTGAGAAATTCCCTTGTTCTCAAAGAAATTGTTCAGGGAACTGTTTTTAAATTCAGTTCCATGATCACTTCTTATTGAACGAACAGTAAGATTATTCAGCACTTCCATCTTTTTAACAAAAGATATTAGTTCTTCTGGAGTATCACTCTTACAGTGAAGAAAGATAACCCAGGTATAACGAGAGAATTCATCTACAATGACAAGCGTATATTTCTTTCCAGCTATTGATTGGATGTTGACAGGGCCGAATAGATCCATATGCAAGAGATGAAGAGGACTTGTCACTGAGGAAACTTGTTTAGACTTGAAACTAGCTTTTGTTTGTTTTCCTTTTTCACATGCTGAGCAGAGAGATTCTTTAGCATATGAGTGCTGAGGAAGACCAGAAACTGGTTCCTTAGATGAGAGAGAATTCATGGTTTTGAAGTTTAGATGAGAGAGCCTTTTATGCCATAGCCAGTTGACATCAGAAGAGGCCTTAGAGAGAAAACATAAGTTTTCAGTGATAGTTGAGTCCATATCTATTACATAGACATTTTCTCTGCGATTACCACTGAGAGAAAGTTTTCCTTTCTCATCCACCACTGAACATGCTTTCTTAGAAAAGCGAACTTCGTAGTCTTTATCACATAGCTGACTGATGCTCAGAACGTTATGCTTCAATCCATATACATAAGCGACTCTTCGAAAGGTAGTTGTCCCATTGCTGAGGACACCAAACCCTCAGGTATATCCTTTTTCATTTCCACCGAAGGTCACAGAGGGACCTTTCTCTTCCTTGTATTCAGTGAGCATGTCTTTTTGTCCAGTCATATGACGAGAACATCCATTATCGAGATACCATATGCCCTTTGATCCCTGCACACATAAGAAAGACTAAGCGTTGTTTGGTACCCACTTTTCAATGGGTCCTTTAGATTTAGTGGATAAGGAAGTTTCAGCAGTCTTCTCAGCAGATGAAGATCCAGCTTCAGAGGTGATCTTCACTTTGGTTAATTTCTTAACCTTAGTGGTATATTCACCTTGGTCGATTTTTCAACTTTGGTGACCTTCTCAGCTTTAGAGGCATTTTTCTTCACTTTAGCTGTTTTATCAGCTTTAGTGGCAGTTGGACATTTACTCGCAATATGGCCAGTAAAACCACAATGATAATATTTTCTGTATTTGAAAATGGTTTTAGGACCAGTAGAAGGTGTTGCAAGTTTAAGATGAGCAGGGCCAGGTCCGAGAAGACTTTTCTCATGAGATCTGGGAGGAATTTTCATTTCTTCAGATCTCGTGGATTTAAGATCAATCTCTAGCTTTGGAGGACAGAGATCAAAGATTTCTATCATAGAGCTAGAGGATTGATTAGCTGAAGATTTAGAAAAAAACTTTCAGCTTTGCTTTCCTGGTAGCCTTCTGAGGAAGGAGAATGGACTTTCCTTTATCCGCAGACTTAGTGTCTTTGGATTTTTTCTCAGGGATAGAATTTGAAGAAGAACAGGGATAGAATTGATTATAAGAAGTGTCAAAGAAATAGGTGACAAAAGTTCCAAACTTAAGCGAGGAACTTTCTTCTTTAGGATCATCCTGAGGTGTCCAAAAACCAAGACCAGTTTTATCACTTTCAGGAGTTTGAGCATTTATTATCTCAGAGATCTTTGTTGATGATTTGCACCATTTTTCAACATGAGCCTTTTCTGCTTTTAGAGCAGCAATGGCTTGTTCGCGTTCAATGCTGATGATTTCATTTATAATGACTTGATCTTTCAACTTTTCTTCTAAAAGATTTAGTTCTCTGATCTTTTCATGACATTTCTCTAGCTCTTGAGTTAAATGAACATTTTTATTCTCAGCTTGAGTTTTGTCGTTTAGAGCATTATAAAGGTCAATTGTCAGCACATCAACAACGCGACTTCTCTCAGCTTCAGGCAGAGAGGGAGTAGTAGAGATAGATACCTGAGATGATATGTAGCTTATAGAAGGTTCAGATGGTTCTTCTACTTCTTCTTTAATCTCAACCATGAGGTAAAGATTAGCGACTTCTTCTTCATCAGAACTTGATTCTTCTGATTCAGCCCAGTCATGTTCTTCGACGATGAGACCTTTACCTTTTCGCTTGTAGCTTTTCAGCTTTTGATATTTATTCTTCAGTTTTAGGTATTTGTCGTCACTGGATCTTCTTGAGGTAGAGGGTTTGAAGACCTTTTTAGACCTGGACTCACTAGCAAAGTGTCCGATCTTTTCACAGTTGTAGCAAGTAGCAGTAGCCTTATCAACAGGCGTTGATTTTGGCTTTTCAGTAAGAGAGAGAGGCTTACTTCTTCGGAAGTTTCTCTTTCTTGCAAATTTCTTAAAAGAGTTTGTCAAGAGTGCTAAGGACTCATCAAACTCTGAAAGATCAGGGTCTGATAGATCCTCAGTTTCATAATCTAACTCAGTGATGGTGAGAGTAGATCGCTGAGATGGAATTATCTCTGAAGAGACTAAAGCAACAGGAGTGCTTTTGGAGTCTTTAGAATCTTTTACAAGATTTTTCTTCAGAAGATTCGATTGCTCATAGTTGAGCAATATTCCATATAGAGTGCTGAGAGAAAGAGAATTTAAGTCTTTTGTAAGCTTAAGACATATTGAATAACTGTCCCAGCTTTCAGGAAGACATTCTAAGAATTTTGTTAGGACTTCATAATTAGAATAGGTCCTACCAACAGTTCTTAGGTCAATGATTAAGCAATTAAACCGCTGATGAACGTCAGAGAGAGATTCATTCTTACCAGCGATGAAACTTTCATACTGTCTTACCAAGTTAATCTTACGAGTTTCTTGGATTTCAGTGGTGCCTTCATATTGAACACATATGGTTTCCCACATTTTTTTAGAAGTTTTCAGATGCATGATGCAATGGAAAACTTCATCAGGCAGAGCCATTGAAATAATGGTCTTTGCTCTTGCATCTATTCCTACCTTTTTTTTTATCTTCATCACTCCCCTGTCTTATTTCCTTAACGACATATCGTTCAGGGACAACTTCAGTGGTGGCAGTAGCAGGAACAACATCTATTATTCTAACAGGTTCATAGGGTCCATTTTCTATATATTCAGGTATAGTAGGATCCGCACCTTCAAGAAATAGCATCATTCGATTTTTCCATAGAGAAAAGTTATCTCTGCTAAATCAAGGAGGTTTATAAAGTGAAGCATTATCATAGTAGTTTGTGTTTGTGTTAAGTGCCATTTAGAACAACAAAGAAAAGAATAAAGCAAGATCTTGTTTATTAGATTAAACAAACCGCTCTGATACCACTTGTTGGTCCCTATGGTGCTTAACAAGTTTGTAGAAGGGGGGGGGGGTTGAATACAAACTCAAGATTTAAATTTTAATAAATTGTTTATTGATAAATCAAATACAATTTACAAGTTTGTTGCGGAATAAGATTAAGACAGACTCAATCTAAACAAACTTAAGAAGCACTAGGATGGTTGCACAAGAAATTCAGAGAATGGGGGATTAAGAGATATAGAAAACAAGGATTTCTATATGGGGTTAAAGAATTGAGCACTCTTCATACACTGTATGGTATATAGAGATGAAGGGGTGATCTTTCTATTTATACCCTATGCATTAAATGCATGGCAGGGCACTTTACACGTGGCGTTCACTGATTGGCTTTGGGAGTCTGACTTTTGGGAGACATGCTTTCGGCCGGGCAATGAACAGTGTAGTTGACAGAGTTGTTGTACGAATTATGGCAGAGGTATGTCCGTTCTGACATATCGTCTGGGTTGTGCAAGGAGAGACAAAAGGAAACTTGAGGCATAAGCTAAGTGATCATCGATCGCTGAATATCTCTTCCTTCAGAGATATAAAGAAGTTCAGCTATCGCTGAAGCTTTTCCTTATGTTCCTTCGCGTATAAGTAGATTCGTCTTTGCTTCACTGATATCCGCATCAGGTCACTAGTAGACTTGTCTTTGTTCAGCAGCTTCGTCTTTGATTAAGCTATGAACATCTGTTGACGCGATACTTGTCTTCAGGGATTACGTTACTGTTTACATCAGAAACTATCAGCGATACTGAACAGACTCAGTTTGATCACTGATAGTGAAACACTAATACATACTAGATGTTTATAAGAAGACTATCAGCAATACTGAACAGACTCAGTTTGATCGCTGATGGTGAAGCACTAATACATAAAACGTAATTTTCACTAAGTATATAAATGGGTCGTTATCAAATCACTGAGAGAGTTTGGATCAACATATGATTTTTCAGAAAATTTAATTTTGCAAATAATAAAGAATTCTGCGAATTCTTAAGACTTTCTGCGAAAACTATGAACTCTGCGAGTTCTTGAGATGATCTTGCGAGTTCTTCACGAGGACTTGCGAGTTCTTCAACCTTCGAATGAAAAATGCTCTAATTGACTTCAAATTCCATCTAGGCTTCGAATTTTGATGTCAGACTTTGACAATTTGATCACTAACACACCTAGAATCAAAAACTAGGAATGAATTTCAAACTAAAACACATACTATTACAATTTGATTCAAGTTACAGTGCGTGAAACTCGTGAACTCTATCTTGAGAAATCTCAAAATTAAATCTCAATTACAGTGCAAAATACAAATCAAACTATACACACTCAATCGAATACAATAAACGAACTCATTCCTATCAATTACAAACTCAAATTCGACCGAGAACTCAAAATTTGAATCTAAACTTCAATGAAACAGTGTCGAACCCTTTTCTTGATATGATTTCAATCTGGATCTGATCTGATACCAATTGTGTGTCCCTGATTCAAGTTTCTAATAACAATCAAACAAACAAAACAAGATTAGTAATCTACCTTTTTAGATTTCAATTCACAAATCAAATGAATTACAAACTGTTTTGCAACTCTCTCTCTACATATCTCTTTCTCTCTCTAAAACTCTATCTCAGGATTGCATACTAATTCTCTCTCTAAGTCATATATCTATTAAGCAAAACAAAACTATTTATACCACACTACAAATACAAAGAAAACAAAACAAATACACATAAAATTGACTTTGACTTTATTACAAAATGACTTTGACTTTGCAGAGAGTTGACTTTCCAACATTTGACTACTTGTACTTTGACCTCTGAACTTCATGATCTTGTTTCCAACATATATATGCTCTAACAAATAGAAAGGTTGAGACTCTTTCTAAACAGAGCCTTCTATCCTTCTCTTCTTGAACCATAATATAGAAACCCTTGTTTTCTATATTTCTTCAACCTTTATTCTCTAGTTCTTCTACAAAAATGTGTGTGTTTCTTAAGTTTGTTTAGATTAGGTCTTACTTAATCTTATTCCGCAACAAGCTGTAAATTGTGATTTGATTTATCAATAAACAATTTATTAAACCATTTTTTTGTGTTTGTATTCAACCCCCCCCCCCCCTTTAACAAACTTGTTAAGCACCTTCGGGACCAACAAGTGGTATCATAGCAGATTGTTTAATCTCATAAACAAGATCTTGCTTTATTCTCTTCCTTGCTATTCTCAAAATGGCACTCAGCACAAACTCTAACTATTATGATTATGGCTCACTCTCAAAACCTCCTCGATTTAGAAGAGACAACTTTGCTCTTTAGAAAAATCGAATGATGCTATTTTTAGAAGGTGTAGATCATACTATACTTGAATATGTGGCAAATGGTCCATATGAACCTTTTATGATCACAGCCGCATTTCCTGCCACCGCAACCACCCCTGCCATTCCTGAAAGATATGCTCCTAAGGAAATTAGACAATGGAGTGATGAAGACAAAAAGAAAGTAGGATTAGATGCTAAGGCAAAAACCATTATTTCTATGGCCTTGCCTGATGAAGCCTTCCATTCCATCATGCATCTGAAAACTGCTAAAGAAATGTGGGACACTATATGTGTTCAGTATGAAGGTACCACTGAAATCCAAGAAACCAGAAAGATCAATTTGGTAAGACAATATGAAAGTTTTATCTGTGGTAAGAATGAGTCTCTATCTGATGTTCACCAATGATTTAACTGTTTAATCAATGATCTAAGGACTGTTGGTAGGACCTACTCTAATTCTGAGGTCCTAACTAAATTCTTGGAAAGTCTTCCTGAAAGCTGGGACAACTATTCAATGTGTCTCAAGTTGACCAATGACTTAAATCATCTTTCTCTTAGCACTTTGTATGGAATATTGCTCAACTATGAGCAATCAAATCTCCTGAAGAAGAATCTTGCTCAAGATTCTAAAGACTCCAAAAGCACTCCTGTTGCTTTAGTCTCTTCAGAGATTATTCTATCTCAGCGATCTACTCTCACCATCACTGAGTTAGATTCTGACTTTGAGGAATTATCAGACACTGACCTTTCAGAGTTTGATGAATCCTTAGCACTCTTGACAAACTCTTTCAAAATATTTGCAATAAAAATCAATTTTAGAAGAAATAAGCCTCTCTCCCTATCTGACAAGCCAAAATCAACTCCTGTTGATAAGGCTACTGTTAGTTGCTATAACTGTGAGAAAGATGGGCATTTTGCCAGCGAATGCAGGTCAAAGAAAATCTTCAAACCTTCCACATCCAGGAAAACCAGTGATACCAAATACCTCAAGTTGAAAGAAAAATATCAAAAGGTGAAAGGCTTTTAGCGAAAAGGTAAAGGTCTTATTGCTGAAGAGCATGATTGGGCTGAATCAGAAGAATTAAGTTCTGATGAAGAAGAAGTCGCTAATCTCTGTCTTATGGCTGAGATTAAAGAAGAAGTGAAAGAACCAACTGGAACTTCTATGAGTTACATCTCCTCTCAGGTATCATTCTCTACCAATCCTTCTCTTTCTAAGGCTGCGAGAAGTCGCGCGGTTGATGTGCTGACAATAGACTTGTACAATGCATTGAATGGCAAAAATTTAGCTGAAAACAAAAATATTGATTTAACTGAACAACTAGAAAAATGCCATTAAAGGATCAAAGAACTAACTCTTTTAGAGGAGAGTTTAAAAGATCCAGTCATGGTCAATGAAAGTATCAGCATTGAACGCGAACAAGCCCTCGCTGCTCTAAAAGCTGAAAAGGCATCTGTTGAGGGATGGTGTAAATCTTCAACCAAGATCACTGAAATCTTAAGTTCTCAAATTCCTACTCATGACAAATCCGGTCTCGGTTATCGATATGGAAAGGATGAACCTAGAAGAGACTGCTCCATGCTTAAGTTTGGGATGTTCGTCTCTTTTATCCCTGACACTTCTTCCACTCAGTGCTCCTCGTCCTCTAATCCTATCTTTGAGGACTTATCTAATGCTCCAAGCTCGCTGATAAAGGGAAATCAACTTCCCATCATTCTCAGAAGGCTACTAAGATAGCAAAGCTGAAGACCTCATCCAAATCTTCAGTAAATCAATCCCCCAGCTCTGGATCAAAAACCACTGATATCATTCAGAGATCGACTCCAAAGCTGAAAATTGATATCAAACCTAAGAAATCAGAAGAACTGAAAGTTCCTCCGAGATCCAATGCTAAGGGCATTCTTGGAGCTGACCCTGCTCATCTTAAGTTTTCTAATACAACTGCTTCTGGTCTTAAAGCTACTGTCATCTATAGAAAGTGCTATCACTGTGGACTTACTGACCATATTGCCTAAAATGTCCTGATGCCACAAGAGCTGAAAAGACAACTAAAGTGAAGATGAATGCCTCCAAGGCTAAGAAGGTCACCAAAGCTGAGAAATACGCCAAGGTGAAAAATGCCACTAAGGTTAAACAATTAACCAAAGTGAAAGTTACCACTGACGCTGAATCTTCAAATGCCGTGAATATTGTTGAACCTTCCATATCCACTAACCCTACTGGACCCATTGAAAAGTGGGTACCAATCAAACCTTAATCTTCCTTATGTTTGCAAGGATTGAAGGGTATCTGGTATCTAGATAATGGAAGCTCTCGACACATGACTGGCAGAAAATACATGCTCACTGAATACAAGGAAGAGAAAGGTCCATCAGTGACTTTTGGTAGAAATGGAAAAGGTTATACCAGAGGGTTTGGTGTACTCAGTAATGGGAAAACTACCTTCCGAAGAGTCGCTTATGTAGATGGACTGAAGCACAATCTTCTCAGCATCAGTCAACTATGTGACAAAGACTATGAGGTACACTTTTGAAAGAAAGCATGTTCAGTGGTGGACGAAAAAGGAAATCTTGCTCTCAGTGGTTATCGTATGGAAAATGTTTATGTACTAGACATGGACTCTACATCCACTGAAAACGTATGTTTTCAGTCCAAAGCCTCTTCTGATGTCAACTGGCTGTGGCACAAAAGGCTCTCTCATCTCAACTTCAAAACACTGAATACTCTCTCCTCAAAATAACTAGTCTCCGGTCTTCCTCAACATTCATATGCCAAGGAATCCCTTTGTTCAACATGTGAAAAGGGAAAGCAGACTAAAGCTAGTTTCAAATCCAAACAAGTTTTATCAGTGACAAGTCCTCTTCAACTCTTGCATATGGATTTTTTTGGCCCTGTCAATATTCAATCCATAGCTGGAAAGAAATATACTCTTGTCATAGTAGATGAATACTCTCGCTACACCTGGGTAATCTTCCTTTGCTCTAAGAGTGATACTCGAGAAGAACTTATATCTTTTGTTAGAAAGATGGAAGAGTTGAACAACTTAATCGTTCGCTCAATAAGAAGTGATCATGGAACTAAATTCAAAAATAGTTCCCTAAACAACTTTTTTGAGAGTAAGGGAATTTCACACAATTTCTCTTCTGTAAGAACCCCTCAACAAAACGGAGTCGCTAAAAGAAGAAATAGAACGATCATTGAAGCTGCCAGATCAATGCTCAACGATTCTCATCTTCCAACTTAGTTTTGGGCAGAAGCTATCAACACGACTTGTTTTAGTCAAAAAAGGTGACTGATAGTAAAACGATTCAACAAAACCGCTTATGAACTCTTCCATGGAAGAAAAGCTTCTATCAGTTTTCTTCACATCTTTGGTTGTCAGTGATCTTAAACAACAAAGATACACTTGGGAAGTTTGACCCAAAAGCTGATGATGAAATCTTTCTTGGATATTCCTCAGTTTCTAAAGCCTACAAAGACTTCAACAAGAGAAGACAAACTGTAGAAGAAACAATTCACGTCACCTTTGACGAATCCAGATCAGTGAACTCTAAACCTATCGCTGATAATGATGAACTGAATGCTTGGATGTTTTCATATTACAGGGAAACTGAACCTCTCTTCAACTCACATCAGCATGCAGATTCTCCAAATGATGATGATGATCCAAACATCATACCTCCTAACGCTGAATCCACCTCATGGGTTTCAGCTGTTCCTCAAAACACTCTACCTCCATCAGATCCTCCCACTTCTAAAAACCTCTCAGTGAATAATGTTCTATCTGAATCACAACAATTGATAGTTGAAGAACCTCAAACTTCTTCATCAGTGAACAATCCTATTAATGATACAACTCCTGAGTTAAGTAATTATGCTCCAGCTCAACGATGGACCAGAGATCACCCCATAGATCAATTTCTTTGTGATCCTGATGCAGGTATTCAGACTCGACGAAGTTCAGGTAATATCTATCTCTTTGTTAATTTTCTTTCTCTCATTGAGCCTAAGAAGACTGATGATGCCCTCAGAGATCCAAACTGGGTCAGCGTTATGCAATAACAACTGACTGAGTTTGCAAGAAACAAAGTTTGGAATTTTGTTCCCCGACCATCTAATAAATCTGTTATAGACACTAAATGGGTGTTTAGAAACAAATTAGATGAAAATGGGACTATAACCCGCAACAAAGCTAGGCTTGTTGCTCAAGGATACATACAAGAGGAAGGCATACACTTTGATGAAATCTTTGCCCCTGTGGCTAGACTCGAAGCAATTCGATTATTCCGAGCATATGTAGTTCACAAAGATTTCAAAGTCTATCAAATGGACGTCAAGTCATCATTTCTTATTGGAAAGCTGAATGAAGAAGTCTATGTTGAACAACCCCAGGGTTCTCTGACCCTAAGCATCCACATTTTGTATATAAGTTGGATAAGTGTTAGACCACAGTCTCATTGGTTTCAAGATCATCCAAACTGAAGATCGCAATCTGAAGCTAATGCCGGAACGTCGACTCTCAATGTTAAAGTCTATGTCTATTTGTAATAAATGTCAATGTAATTTAATGTAATATGTTTTAGTTTACTTAGATTAATTATCTAAGTTATAAATATTGTAAAAGGTAACTTAGTTTGTTTCTAAGTTAGTTTCTAGTTTGTTAGAAATAATATCTAGAATTAATATCTAGATATTATCTAGTTAGTGTGTTCAACACACTTGGTAGTTGTATTGTGTCTCTCTACTCTTAAAGAATCAGATCACTCATCACACATACAAACACACACAAGAAGGTGTAAAAGAGAGAAAACATTGAGAACACATTCAAGCTTAATCATTCAACCTTGTAATCGTTTCTATATTCAATACAGGTTGGTAATCGTTATTGTGTCGTTGTTTCTAAACTTGTTATAAAGTATTGTTGGACCGACAATTGGTATCAGAGCCTGATTAAGATCAAAAGCAAGTTTATGAGAAAAACGACTCTGTGTTCTTGAACAAAATACGATTTTGTGATTTTAAGTGTTATAGGTGTTAGAATCGATCAGGTTGTGATCGTACTACATGCTAGATCGAGTTGTTGCTATTTAATTTCACTTTAAAGCTTAAATCGAGTTCCAATTTGGTGATTAAGTGGTCTGAAAGTCGAAGAACAAAAACGTACTGTGTCATCGATTTTATTTCTAAAAAGAGTGTTTTAGTGAGATCGAGTGCTCATAATCTGTTCTAAAAGTGTTTCTAGACACATTGGTAGGGTTTGGTATTGCTAAATCGTTTCAATACAGATTTTAGACGAATTTTCGAAGTACAGGTCGAATAACCCGCAAACCAGAGGAAGAATAACACGCAAAGTCCCACTTTGCGCGTCCCACTACAAACGCAAAGCAGACTTTGCGGCTCCCACTACAAACGCAAAGCAGACTTTGCGGCTCCCACTACAAACGCTAAGTCTGCCTAGGGGGACAAAATTTCTTGTGTGATCAAATTTTATTTGGATTAACGATCATATCTGTCAGTTTTCTCTTATTCAAACACGATGACATCCAAAGAAGCTCTCGCAATAGGAACCGACACCAAGCCACCAGTTCTCTTTCGAGGGGAATACGAACAGTGGAAGGATAGGTTTCTAAACTTCATTGAAAGACAGGATTTGGGTAATTTCATTATACAATCCCTAGAAGAAGGCCTGATGGAAACACAGTATAGGGAGCCAGCAACAGGAACTTAAGAAGAAAGAGTTGCACTTTCTTATACAGATCTAACAGGTGATGCTAAGCTAAGAGCAAAAGGTGACAGGTTAGCCAAGTCATACATTCTACAAGGGATTACAAATGAAATCTATGTAAAGATTGACAGCGACAAAGCCTCAGCCAAACAAATGTGGGATCAACTAGAGAAAATGATGCTGGGTTCAAAGATTGGGAATCAACTGAAAATCTCTAACTGCCTGCACAGTTTTGAAGAATTCAAAGGCAGAACTGGAGAAACTCTAGAAGGAACATATGATAGGTTTGTGACATTGCTAAACGAATTGAGCAAGAACAAGGTCAACAAATCTCAAATCGAGCTGAATATCAAATTCCTGAGTATTCTACAACCAGAATGGAAAAGTTTTACCAGACAGATGAGGCAGATAAAAGACCTGAATGAGATTCCACTTCACGAGGTGTATGAAACCCTCCGACAAAATGAAGATGAGGTGGATGAAATTCTAGCAGAAAAGAGAAAAGGAAAGACAATTGAAGACACAGTCGCTCTTGTTGTGAAGAAGAAGAAGAACAAGACGATTGTGTATGAATCAGAAGAAGCTGAAGCTGATGTTGTCTCTGACTCGGATGAAAATGAACAAATGCAGCAAGCAATGCAGTTTCTAACAAATGCATTTCAGAAAAAGTTCTACAGAAATCCAACGTCAAACAGTCATAGGTACTCTTCTGGACCCAACAACTATGCTCACAAGGAAAGAATTGAGGGAAGCAGATATGAAGGAAATAGGTATGAAGGGAAAAGATTTGAAGGGAAGAGATTTGAAGGGAAGAGACAAGAGGAGAAGAAATCTGATGAGAGAAGATATCAGACAGAAGGAAACAGATTGGAAGAGAAGAAACCGGAAGAAAGGAAGTACAAAGCTGAAGGATCAAGTCAGCCAGGACCACCCATGTGCTACAACCGTGGCAAAACCAGTCATTTTGCCAAAGATTGCCGAATATCAAAGGTTAGAAACTCCGACTTCTACAAGAACAAGATGCTTCTTGCAAAACAACAAGAGGCAGGCAAGGCGCTGATGGCTGAAGATGAATACTGGCTGGATCACTCAGATGAAGAAGAAGATGAAGAAGAAAAGGATGAAGCCGTCAATATGTGCTTGATGGGCAAAATCGAATCAGATACTGAAGCTGATTCAGAAAATGAAGAAGAGGAGGTATGTGATTTATCGTATAAAGATTTAATGAACAAAATGCATGCTATGGTTTTAAAACAAGAAGAGTTAGAATCTAATCTTAAGCGCAAAAATGGTGTTATTATTAATAAAAACCAATTGATACAAAAACTTAGCGATGAACTTGCTGAGAAGAAAGTATTAGTTGAGGTTTTACATACAAACGCTGACACCAACGCAAAAGAACAGACTATAATTCTAAAAGAGAATAGTGAGCTCAAGTCTAAATTGACAAAAAGTGAGATTGATTTTTATAAGCTTACTGAAGTGCATTCTTTATATACTAAAGAAAACAAGACTTTAATTGCTAAATTAGATGTTTTGGAAAAGAAGCTATACTCATTAGGTCAAAGTGAGCAAACCATTCATCTTAACAAACCGAAAAAGAACAAAGAAAATTGGGGAATCGGTTATGTGAAACCTCAACGTCTTCAAAAGGGTATAAGAGAAGTGCCTGCACTTTATGACTATACCTCTATGCTTGTTTCTCACCGAATCGCCTCATTTAAAGTTTTTAATACTAAACTATCAGAAGAGGATGAAGCTAATGAATTTGAAAAACGGATGAAGTCAACTAAAGTTCACGCTCCATTTTATTATGCAAAGTTGAATAATAGTTATGACTATCCAAATGATGAAAAGAAATCTCTTTCAACTGACTACTTTCAAAGTTATTCTGAAAAAGAAATGGAGGCAAAGCCTGTTATAGGTAAAATTTATGTCCCTTCTCTCGTGCTAGAAAGTAAAATTTCTCAACTCGAGAACTCTTTATCAGATGAAAAACTTATGATTGAGATTCAACAAAAGGTTTTTTCAACTGTTATGAAAAATGTTGTTTTTACAAAGGCTTTTACTTCTGATGACATGTTTGGTTCATCAAACGAAGAGTTTAATTTTCTTAATTCTGACGGTGGTTTAGATGGTTGTTTTGAATAAATTGATTTTAATGCGAAACTTCCAAACCATGCATCTTTTGTTAAGAAAACTTCAAAAAAACCAGTTTGCCTGTGTTCAGTGCAAAATCAACGAAAGCTTTCGTTGATAAATCAGTCTCTGTGAACGCTAAGAGTGCTAAAGGTAAGAAAATATCTCAGCATTCACAGAAACCAACCATTACTAGTAATTCTAAGAAGAAGCATTCAGTTGTTGCACAAAGGTCTAACTCACCAGTTTTAAATGTTTCAGATATGAGCAAGTCAAGACCTGGAGCCCATTCTCAATGGCAACCAAAACGGAAGCTTGACAAGGCCATTTTATCGTCTAGTAGTGTTAATTGTAATAAGACTTCGCTTACTAAAGATGTTGTGATTGCTGAAATTGCTGTTTTGAATCCAAAACTTGTTGTTTCTCGTAAACAATATACAATGAAGCAATTATTTCAGTTATCTTTATCTGCTGGAAAGTCCTCTATCTATAATAAACATGTTTCTATTACTTGTCAAGATTCTGGAGATTGGTTTGGAAATTACCATGTGCATTCATCTCATACCAACTCTCATGCTTTTAAAAAGAACAAAGGATCCAATTTGAAATGGATACCAAAATCTTGTGCTAACACAGAAGGACCCAAATTCCATTGGGTACCTAAGGCTAAATTTGTGTTGCAGGCACACAAAGATTAAAGAGAAAGCGACTTCTGATTATGTACAGATCAGAACTCGTTCTTCAAAGTCAAAAAATAGGTTTTTGGATAATGCAGTTCAAAACCCGAACATCGAAGATCAAAATAGGCTTTTGAACAAATCAGTTCAAGACCCGCACTTCGATGACCAAAGTGTATATTCCAATGTTGTCATATACAAATCTAAATTTCTAATTTCTCTTATGCAGACTAGTCATACGTGGTTCTTGGACAGCGGATGTTCCAAACACATGACAGGTCAAAAAGAGATATTGTCCAATTACAAAGACAAATATTGTGGAACAGTAAGATTTGGCAACGACCAGTTTTCTCCAATCATGGGATATGGTGATGTACAACACGGCAATGTAACTGTCAAGAGGGTGAGCTATGTAGAAGGCTTAGGATACAACTTGTTCAGCATAGGCCAGTTCTGTGACAAAGACTTAGAGGTCAACTTCAAAGCCAAGAGTTGTTCTGTTCGCAATGAAGAAGGCGAAGAACTCTTGGTCGGTACACGAGAATCAGACCTCTACACAATCAACTTATCAGATGTCCAGACTGACAAACAAGTTTGTCTACTATCGAAAGCTTCGATGCAACAAAGTTGGTTATGGCATCGACGTCTTTCTCACCTCAACTTTTGGTACATCAACAACCTGGTAAGTGGAAAGCTCGTCAAAGGACTTCCAGAGCTGAGATATGAAAGAGAACATCTTTGTGCAGCTTGTGAGAAGGGCAAGATGAAGAGGGCACCTCATAAACCGAAGCCAGAACCAAGTACAAAAGCTCCTTTAGAGTTATTGCATATGGATCTATGCGGTCCAATGCGCACTCAAAGCTTAGGTGGCAAGAAGTACATACTCGTGATCGTGGACGACTATTCGCGATACACATGGGTCAAGTTTCTTCGTTCAAAGGACGAGACACCAAATGTTCTCATTACATTCCTGAAGACGACCCAGGTGAATCTGCAGAAACCGGTCAAGATTCTAAGAACAAACAACGGCACAGAGTTCAAGAACAACAAAGTTGAAGAATATCTCGAATCTGTCGGGATTTCACATCAATACTCTGCTGCTCGAACGCCTCAACAAAATGGAGTGGTTGAAAGAAGAAACCGAACACTAGTCGAGGCTGCTCGTACTATGCTAAGTCATTCGGACTTACCTCTATTTTTGTGGGCAGAAGCTGTTTCGACCGCGTGCTACACACAGAATCGATCCATGGTACATCGAAGGTTCAAGAAGACTCCTTATACGTTAATCAACAACCGAACACCGACAATCAAATATTTCCATATATTTGGGTGTAAGTGTTTCGTGCTAAACGATAGGGAGAATCTCAATAAGTTCAGTGCTAAGGCGGACGAAGGAATCTTCATTGGTTATTCCTCGACATCAACTGCATATCATGTCTATTTGAAGAAGTCAAAGACGGTGATATAAAGCATCAATATCACCTTTGATGAAGATATGGCTTCCGAACAACAACGTTCAGAACCCGTTATAACCGGAGTACTAGCTTCTGGGCAACTCAGTCCAGAACCTGCGTCTCAACATACTAAATCAGACGAAGCTTCAACTTCAACTAACCATTTATCTGATTTAGATTTATTATTTGAATTGTTTTATGATGAATTTCTTGGATCTAATGTAAAGAAATCTGTTGTGGTTGACAGGATGGAAGACTTAACGACTACTCATCCAACCAGTACAGATGACTCTATTGAATCAAACGCCACGATTCAACAAGAGATTACAATTCAAATGCCGACTCCAACAGTTGAAGAAGTTCCATGTGATAAAGAGACAGAAGTAGCTGCAACAGTAGGAGATTCTGTACAGATCCATCTACAGCCAGTTCAAGCTGTACCTGCTGAGCCTTCTGAACCTGCCACTTCAACTGAAACAATCAATCCTCCTGAAACAAACAGAAGAAGGTACAAGTGGATTTGTAGATGATACAACTGACATACAATCATCTAGTCCACTGCCTCATGAACAAAAATGGACCAAAGAGCATCCGATAAGCCAGATAATTGGCGATCCATCAAAACCGGTGCAAACTAGGTTAGCATCAATGAACCTGTGCATGCATGACTCCTTTCTAAGCAAGTTCGAGCCAACACGCGTATCGGAAGCACTTGCAGATCCAGAATGGGTGATCTCAATGCAAGAAGAGCTGAATCAGTTCGATGCACTTAAAGTCTGGAGACTCGTACCGAAGCCTAAAGGTAAAACCATTATAGGTACGAAGTGGATCTTCAAAATTAAGAAAGACGAAGCTGGTACCGTGTCAGGATCGAATTCTCAACAAGAATTAATTCTCAGAAACAATATCAAAGAAGTTTGCGGAATAACACTTTGATATTCAATGAAACAGTAATCACAAACAATAAATAAGAATAACAAACTGTAAACTTGTATTGAATAATTGAAATCACAAGATTACACACTCAACCTCAATCTTGAAGAACAGACTCTTTCAAGACGAATTCTACTTCTCTAGAATTAGGATCTATGCCTTGAGGTTGATTTCTCTCTAGAACAAAACTTAGAAATTGATCTATGTAAACTATTCTATACATTCTATACAATATAATATATATACTGAAGCTAAAAGCTAATTACAATTAATAAAATATCTTCATAATATCTTCCATCATTATCTCTAAGCTTCCATGAATATCTTCAGTTAATCCAGCTGTCATCCTTTCCATACAGATCTCCATCTTATAAGCAGTATTAATCAAAAGCAGCATTAATACTCTGAGCAGTATTAACTCTAGCAGTACTAACCATGCTCAGCAGCATTAATCTCTTCAAGCAGTACTAACTTTGAACTAGCAGTACTAATCTTGTTGAGCAACATTAACCATCAACTAGCAGCATTAATAACAGAAGTACTAACTAGAAGTATTAACTGTTTTCTTCTAGCAGCATTAACTGGCAGCATTAACCTCAGAAGTATTAACCTCAGAAGTATTAACCATGTTCTTCTAGAAGTATTAACCATGTTGAACTAGAAGTAGTAACCATGTTGAACTAGAAGTAGTAACCATGATGAACATTAACTTCAGAAGTAGTAACCATGATGAACATTAACTTCAGAAGTAGTAACCATGATGAACATTAACTTCAGAAGTATTAACCATGATGAACATTAACTTCAGAAGTAGTAACCATGATGAACATTAACTTCAGACCCAACAATCTCCCCCTAACTTAACTTTTCAAAGCTGAGAAGTTAAGTTCTTCAGCATAGGGTCTTTATGTTAATTTCAAAACTTTCTGCAATTACTAGTTCTTCTTGATTCAGTTTCTGCTGTTATCTTCTTTTCTGTTTCTGCTGTTATCTTCTTTTCTGTTTCTGCTGTAGTTAATGCTTTGTTTCAGCTTCTTCACTTATCTCCCCCTCAAAATAAGATTTCATATCAACTTGATTCTCCTTCTCATGTCTTCTCAAGTTCAGTTGTTTAAGTCTCCCCCTTTTTGAAATAATCATGATCTGTGCTCCTTTTCATCTCTTTTATCTCCATAATTTGATTGTGAACTTTCAGACTAATTGTACCAAGTGTATCCATCAATTCTTTGTAGTTAAACTGTCCTCACCTTTTTTAGGTGTGTTTACCACCTTTGAAGGATCCTTGGATCTTTTAGTAGAGATCTTCTGCCTAGCAGAAGCACCTTCTACTCCCTTGGTTTCTTGGCACCTGGGACCTTTAGATAATTACTCATCTAAAGTTGCCATGGGGAAGGTCTTAGATATGTTCACACTGTCCTATCCTGCACTTTGTGCAAAGTCAGTAGTGTGAGCCTTACAACCCATATGCTCTTGCATCTCCTTATTGAGCACCTTCTTGAGGTTGGGAGACACCTCTATGGTTTCCCTATGGATATTCTCTGATGAAAAATGCTCCATCAGAGGGCTTGTAGGTTTTGAGGTTGAAAATACAAGAAGGGAAGGAACCTTCTGTATCTTTTCCTTATATAGTATGGTAATAGGGAATGTTGGTTTGACCAAAGGAATCTGAAGATTTATGCTTTGTAGTGGAAGGTGTGGATAGGTCATCAGTGGGTTGGTCTAATGAGGGCTTTGATCCTGATGCCTTACCTTCTTGATTGTGGGACATCACCATCATTGTAGAGAACAATGGTGTGTCAACTCCTTCCGAGTCCCTAGCAGATCTTCTCATGTTTGAGAAAACCTTGCCTTTAGGGGGTTTAGGTACATATATCTCATTAAAATGAGGTTAATCCGTCAATTCCTTATTAAGTACTTCTTGCACAAACCTTGGATACAGATAAAAGCTTTTTGATTGATATCCAGGTGTGACATTAAATCATTTAAGATCATTTTTAGGTATAGAAAACTTACATTAGCAGTAGTAACACTTATCAGCAGCATTAACACAGACTGGCAGTAGTAACACATACCAGCAGCATTAACACAGTCTGACAGTATTCACTGAACTAGAAGTACTAACTACCTTTCAGTATTAGCAACCTGAAACACTTACAGACACAAGGTTAGTAGTACCATATACCACAAAATTTTCAAAAGTTACTTTATCTTTTGAAACTATACCTTTTTCACTTTTCTTACCATCTGCTGGATCAAAAGTAACATGTCCTCCATCAAATCTTTTGAAGAATTTGAAGGCAGTCCATGTTCCTTGTTATGTGCCAAGAGCAACCATTATCTTCGTTCCAAATGCTCTTCCTCTTGAGCTTTTGATTGCCTTGCACACTTGATAAATCAGTTAGTCTTTGAGGGAACCCAAGCCAAAGTGGTCTTGGGTTATCCTTTCTCATTTATATAATCTGTCAGTTTGGTCTGGATGAGTTGTTTAGGAATCTCATGGTTGGAATACTTTGTCAAGATTATAGGCTTTGCAACATTAATACTAGTAGAAGCACTATCCTTGTTAGCAGTAGTATTGGTTGCAGCAGCACTATTTCTGTTAGCAGTACTATCTGGGATAGCAGTACTAACAGGTTTCTTTACAATTGGAACCCAAACTTGAACAAAGTTGTTTGCTTTCTTTGTCTTTAAATTACTCCTTGGCTTATTTGGAGTATGTTTCTTTGGTTTAGCAAACTTATTTTGAACATGAGACTTTTTAGGTGCTCTGTTCTCAGCCATTTGATTCATTCCTTGCTTCCTATAACCAAAGGAGTTTTGAGTTTGTCTTTGAAAATTAACTCTTTGGTTGATAGGATTGTAATAACAGTATTTGGCAACATGATTAAGCTTTCCACAGACAAAACAAGGTTTTGGTCTATTGATTTTACTCAGATCAACCCCTTGTTTTTGTGCCCATTGATTATTCCAATTTCTCGGATTTCCCCTTGGTTTATCATGTTTTTGGGACTCAGATTTAATGCAAGTACACTGTTTACAAGGGAAAGGATTCACAACTGTTGTCTGTTTGTAGTGGACCTTACCAGACTTTCCCTCTGTCTTTTCTATGTCCTTAGATTTGACCCAAGTCTTTCCACATCCCTCATTGGTGATAATGTGATTTTCTAGAGGAATCTCACCACCTACAGTGTTCTCCTTACTCTTATCATTAGAGTTCTCTTCTTCAGAGTCTGTTTCAACCACCACTTTGTCTAATGGATCTACCTTAGTGGCTTCATTAGACAATTTCTTCCTATTCTTGGTCTCTAGCAAGTCTGATATAGGAGGGATGTAATTGTTGTTGTATGGTGGTGGTGTGGTATTATAGCCTATTCCTCTTCTAAGTTTGTCATGGATTTGAGTTTGGAGCAAAGAGTCCATTGCTTTAGAAGCATTGGAAAATTTCTCAATATCCAGCTTGGCTTTCTCAAACTCACTCTTTATCTTCTCATTCTCCTCTTTAGACTTTTTCAGCTGAAGTTCTAGGTCATTCTTCTCCCACTTCCAGTAATTTGTATCATAAGAATGTTGAAGTTCATTGACTTGGAAAACTTTGATCTGTTCCTCAAAACTCTCAACAATTTATACATAGTCTTTTATATCTCTCTCTAATCTTTTAAGGTCATCACTCATTGTCTGGTTGTGATCCCTGTACCTTTTAACAATTTCCATACAAGTTTTAGAGCAAAGATTAGACATTACCTCTGTGGGGATTTCTGTGCTTGAAGAATCTGAAACTTTAGCCATTGATGATTTCTGATTTCAAGGAAGAATGATGATTGCAGGTTTCTGAGAATACCTCGCTTTGATACCACTTGTCAGGATCGAATTCTCAACAAGAAATAATTCTCAGAAACAATATCAAAGAAGTTTGCGGAATAACACTTTGATATTCAATGAAACAGTAATCACAAACAATAAATAAGAATAACAAACTGTAAACTTGTATTGAATAATTGAAATCACAAGATTACACACTCAACCTCAATCTTGAAGAACAGACTCTTTCAAGACGAATTCTACTTCTCTAGAATTAGGATCTATGCCTTGAGGTTGATTTCTCTCTAGAACAAAACTTAGAAATTGATCTATGTAAACTATTCTATACATTCTATACAATATAATATATATACTGAAGATAAAAGCTAATTACAATTAATAAAATATCTTCAGAATATCTTCCATCATTATCTCTAAGCTTCCATGAATATCTTCAGTTTATCCAGCTGTCATCCTTTCCATACAGATCTCCATCTTATAAGCAGTATTAATCATAAGCAGCATTAATACTCTGAGCAGTATTAACTCTAGCAGTACTAACCATGCTCAGCAGCATTAATCTCTTCAAGCAGTACTAACTTTGAACTAGCAGTACTAATCTTGTTGAGCAACATTAACCATCAACTAGCAGCATTAATAACAGAAGTACTAACTAGAAGTATTAACTGTTTTCTTCTAGCAGCATTAACTGGCAGCATTAACCTCAGAAGTATTAACCTCAGAAGTATTAACCATGTTCTTCTAGAAGTATTAACCATGTTGAACTAGAAGTAGTAACCATGTTGAACTAGAAGTAGTAACCATGATGAACATTAACTTCAGAAGTAGTAACCATGATGAACATTAACTTCAGAAGTAGTAACCATGATGAACATTAACTTCAGAAGTATTAACCATGATGAACATTAACTTCAGAAGTAGTAACCATGATGAACATTAACTTCAGAAGTAGTAACCATGATGAACATTAACTTCAGACCCAACATACCGTCATCCGGAACAAGGCAAGACTAGTAGCCAAAGGATACAGACAAGAGGAAGGAATAGACTATGACGAAACATATGCTCCTGTGGCGCGATTAGAGGCAATCAGAATGTTTCTAGCCTACGCAACCCACAAAAACTTCACGGTCTTTCAAATGGACGTGAAGACAACATTCGTAAATGGAATTCTGAAGGAGGAAGTCTACGTCTCTCAGCCAGAGGGTTTTGTCAATCAAGAGAAGCCGAATCACGTCTACATTCTTGACAAAGCACTCTACGGTCTGAAACAAGCACCTCGAGCCTGGTATGATGTCCTTTCCACTTTTCTAGTTAAGTCTGGGTTTTCAAAAGGTACGGTGGATACCACTTTGTTTATTAAAAAGGAAAAAGGCGATATCATTTTAATTCAAATCTATGTAGATGATATTATCTTTGGTTCTACAAATACTAAGTACTGTAAGAATTTCGCAAACCTTATGGTGTCTAGATTTCAGATGAACATGATGGGAGAGATGAATTTCTTTCTCGGTTTACAAGTAAAACAATTTTCATCGGGTATTTTTATCAATCAATCAAAGTACATTAGGGATATTCTTCGGAAGCTCCAAATGGAAAATTCAAAACCGATTGGTACCCCAATGGCACCAGGTACTAAGATTGGCAGCGATCCTTCGGGAAAGGCTGTTGATATTAGGACTTATCGAGGAATGATAGGTTCTTTAATGTATCTTACGTCGAGTAGGCCAGATATAATGTTTTCAACATGTTTATGTGCACGATATCAGGCCAATCCTAAAGAAATTCATTTGTCTGCTGTGAAGCGCATCTTTAGGTATCTAAAGGGCACTGCAGATCTTGGTCTGTGGTATCCTAAAGATACTAGTTTTGAACTAACAGCCTACACAGATGCAGATCATGCAGGTTGTATGTTAGACAGGAAGAGCACGTCAGGACATGTGCAGTTCCTCGGTGACAAATTAGTAAGTTGGGGATCAAAGAAGCAACTTTGTGTTTCAACTTCTACGGCCGAAGCAGAATATGTAGCTGCTGCTAGCTGCTGTTCTCAGGTCTTATGGATGCGAACTCAATTGCGTGACTACGGTTTCCACTTCAATAAGATCCCGATATACTGTGATTCCAAGAGCGCCATCGCAATAACGGCGAATCCTGTTCAACACACGAAGACAAAGCATATAGACGTCAGGTATCGTTTTATCAAGGATAATGTAGAGAAAGGAACAATTGAACTTTTCTTTGTAAAGACTGAGTATCAACTTGCTGATTTGTTCACCAAACCTTTAGACGAAAAGAGGTTTACCTTTCTAGTCTCGAAGCTTGGTATGCTAAATCTCAAAGTATAACCAATAATTACCTATAAAAGTTTTCTAATTGTATACTTATTCATCATTTCTTCATTCTTAACTCTGATTGATATCTGCCATTCTATCATATGTTCATGATCCAAGGGGGAGTATGAGAAGAAATTGACATCTGGTCAATATTACTTCGAGGAGGAGCTCATAAAATATTGCATGTACCTTTTAATGCCAATTTTTTTTGTAATGCAAGATTTTAGGGGGAGCTATTCAAGTCAAAAAGGGAGTACGGATATGACTTCTGATTACTTCTGATCAGAACTCGTACTTTAAAAGTTTTACTGCTTTTTGTCTTTTCAATATAAGTGAATAATTATTACTTTGATTTGACATTAGACTTTTGCAGAATTTTTGAGAGAAGCTTACAAGTTCATATTTCTATGACTTAAAGCTTAGCTTCATGAGATGAAAGATCACTCGTTAAGGTATAAACCTTTATCTTCATCTCATATATATGGTTGAAAGAAGGACAACTTTCAATCATCGAAAACATTGTTTTTAATGTTCATACCACTTCCCGATTTTTCATCACATTTTATATTTTGGGAGTGTATTTTAAATGTTTTCAAAATCAATATTGTGCTTTAACTGAAATAGTTAAACCAATCTGAGCATCACATGCATCATAGGAAAACAAAGAATCATTGTGCTAGGAATTAACACAACTTCAATGGAATCACCTTAACCAGTGATTTCTACCCAAGAAGTTAATCCTTAGTGATTGAGTGTGAAAATAGACAAGAAATGAGTGTGATTAGAGAAAGCAAAATGTTTAAAAAAAAGAGCGTGTGAGAACAGAGTTAAAAGAATATCACAACTCTGCACCAACTTTTTCTGAGCCGGGTAGCCACCATTCTACTGATTCACAATTCTTTGGTGATCATTATTGAAACAGGCAAATAACCCATGCCAACTCTTGATCAAACCTCACCATCTACTCATTTTCTTCTCAACAAGAAAGTGTTTCACATTTTCAAAAGGGGATGCAGCACATATGCTATCTGATTTTCATTCGGAAAATCTAGATATTGAAAAGAAGGAAGTCTGCCCCACCTTCGCACTTAAAACATGCACATTGAGTCTGTGTTTAACTTACTGTTGTCTCAGTGGTTTACACAATTTTGAGCCTATAAGCAATCATCAAGTGCTTAATTCTTTCAACACAAGCACGAACACACAAGGAATTAGTTTCTTTGTCATAACGTTTATAGAAATTACCTTTGTGGTGTTTCGATGATTAAATGGAAGCCCTGGGAGAGTCAACATCAAAACAGCTCCTTTCCAATGTGTATTCGTTACACTCAGTGACTTAGTGTTACTGACAGGCATGATAACTGATTCATTAGTTGATTTCAGGTGTTACATATCTAATTTGTCTGGATTTGCAAAGATCTGGATGAATCTCTTATGAATTGACGAATCAGGGGCTCTAAACGCAAGATTGACATTTCTTACCACAAATTTTGATGAAGTCGTTGCACTTAACATCAAAAAGGGGGAGAATGACTACACAAGAAATGGAAAAGATCACATGTTTCAAGAATCACGTCTACTCTTCAAAAGGGAAGATTGTTAGATTGAAGACATGCTGAATTTAGAAAAAGAGATTGCATCTTCTGAGCTGAACAAGAAGACTGAATTGGATAAATCTTTTTATTATATGATCTTGATCCAAAGGGGGAGATTGTTAGACCACAGTCTCATTGGTTTCAAGATCATCCAAACTGAAGATCGCAATCTGAAGCTAATGCCGGAACGTCGACTCTCAATGTTAAAGTCTATGTCTATTTGTAATAAATGTCAATGTAATTTAATGTAATATGTTTTAGTTTACTTAGATTAATTATCTAAGTTATAAATATTGTAAAAGGTAACTTAGTTTGTTTCTAAGTTAGTTTCTAGTTTGTTAGAAATAATATCTAGAATTAATATCTAGATATTATCTAGTTAGTGTGTTCAACACACTTGGTAGTTGTATTGTGTCTCTCTACTCTCAAAGAATCAGATCACTCATCACACATACAAACACATACAAGAAGGTGTAAAAGAGAGAAAACATTGAGAACACATTCAAGCTTAATCATTCAACCTTGTAATCGTTTCTATATTCAATACAGGTTGGTAATCGTTATTGTGTCGTTGTTTCTAAACTTGTTATAAAGTATTGTTGGACCGAAAATAAGTCTATCTATGGGTTAAAACAAGCTCCTTACGCTTGTTTGAGCATGGCAAAATTGACAACAAGTTATTTTTCAGAAAGATAAAATGTCATATTATTCTTATTCAAATATATGTTGATGACATTATATTTGGTTCTACTAACCCATCTTTGTGTATTGGTTTCGCTGAAAGAATGAAGAAAGAATATAAAATGAGTATGATGGGTGAACTAACTTACTTCCTTGGACTTTAGATCAAGCAATATGAAAAAGGTACGTTTATTCATCAGGGTAAGTATGTTAAAGATATGCTGAAAAAGTTTGATCTCACTCAAACCTCAGCGATGAAAACTCCTTTGGCACCTCCGCTGACATTAAACAAGGATCCAACTGGAAAACCTGTAAATGTCACTGCCTATAGAGGAATGATAGGCTCCCTGCTGTACCTTACAACAAGCCGACCTGATATCATGTATTCTACCTGTCTTTGTGCACGCTATCAATCAGAACCCAAGGAATCTCATCTTATCGATGTTAAGCGAATTTTCAGATATCTTAAGGGATCTCCTAACCTTAGTGTTTGGTACCCCAAAGATTCAGGGTTCGGTCTCACTGGCTTTTCAGATAGTGATCTTGCAGGTTGTAAACATGATAGAAAAAGCACCACTGCGGATATCAATTCCTAGGTGGAAAGCTGGTAAGTTGGACTAGCAAAAAGTAGAACTCAATATCCACTTCCATAGCTGAAGCTGAGTACGTAGCAGCTGGAAGTTGTTGTGCTCAAGTCTTGTGGTTGAGAAATCAACTATTAGACTATAACCTTTAGCTATCCAAGATTCCAATCTAGTGCGACAACACTAGTGCCATCGCTATAGCAAACAATCCTGTACTACACTCAAAGACAAAGCACATTGAGATCAGATATCATTTTATCAGAAATCATGTGATGAATGGTGATATAGAACTTCACTTTATTCCTACTGACTATCCGCCCGCTGATTTTTTCACCAAACCTCTTGATGAGACAAGATTTAACTTTCTCATTAGTGAGCTTAGAAAGCTGAACCTTGAAGAATAACACTTTAGCTTTCATGCATTATGTCAGTCATAAAGTTCTATTTCATTTCATCATCTATGACTAAATATCTCTGACCCTCACGTATGTTCTCACATCTTTCCTCATTGAATCCTATTCAGTAAGATGCTCTTCAAAACCCAAAACTTAAATCACTAACTTTCTTCAAGTGATTAAAAGCTTTTTGAAAAACAAAACTTATCACTGACATTTCTCATCAGTGATCCCTTGAAAATCAACCATATCCCTGACTTTCCATCAGAGATACTTTCCAAAAATCGAAACGACTCTCTCTCTTGTGACGTCATTCGAACCGATAATCCATGACACACCTTTTTTTTGACACGTTCGTCCGTTGCACTTCTTGTCCAATCAACTTCGTGGGACGTGTCCGTGTCATGATGACCACTTTTCCCCCTCTTAATTCTTTCTCTCTCTTCATATAAAAGGAATCCATTCATAATTTTACCTTTTACACTCTCTAAAACTCAAAAGGCAAGAATTACTCTCGGCATTCAAGATAAGAACTCAAGAACACTTGAATCTTCAAACTCTTAAAGTAATCCATCTTTTTATTCTTTACTTATTTTCTATCAAAAACCCTTGTTTAATCCTAACTCTTCTCTTTATCTTGGATTAAAACTGTTTTTGGTATCAAATCATTTTTTAAAGATTTTGTTCTATAAGAAACTGGTAAAATTATTTTTTTAATTCTAAACCATCTTCATTACATTATTCTCTTTCGAATCTTCAGAAATGGCCTCCCAAGCTACTCTCATCAAGTCCAAAAATGTGAAGTTTGAACTTTTTGCTTCACAACTTGCTAGCAAGAATCATCTGCGACTTTTGGATCTTCCCAAAAAGAAACCATCTTCTCATCTTCAATATGTCACTGACTTCCTCAAGGCATCTTCTCTCAGCTATGCTCTGAAAGTAGCTCCTATACCATCCAAGACTCTTCTTCAAGAGTTCTGGTTTACTACTGAAAAGGGTGAAGTTCTGAACAAGCAAGGAAAGCCAATCACTGTTATCAACTTTTAGACTCAGCATGGAACTCGTGTTATCACTCCTCTCGTCATCCGTACAACTCTTCGCTTTCCTTCCCGCACCAAAGCTGGCTTTGACTCCTTGCCTACTGATGAGGAACTCATTCAATTCATTGACCACATGGGATATCAATGGGACTACAAAACCCACACCACTGTACCTGATAAGAAACTTACAAATATTCTCAAGGCGAAGATTCCCTCTGATTTGAATTATGTCTTCTCTCACATAATTCAATGCATAAGTGGCAAACAGGGTTTGCTCGATCAAGCGAGCAAGATTCAGCTACAAATGGGTTACTCAGTTATTATTGGCCGGCATGTCGACTACGCTGGTATAATCTTTGAGGACTTGCTGTCCAAGATTGAGAAACCTGACAGGGAAATCAAAATTCCCCATGTTCGGTACATCTCAACGATCTTTCAATTCTTCTTAAAGGACTGTTACCCTACGGACAGTGACTGCAAATTTGCCAAAGTTGGCTCCAGAATTCTCGACGTCCCCACTGCTGAAAACGAGGTAAGTCTTCGTACCCTACACTCTTTTCTCTCTCCCTCAAAATTCTTCTTCTTCAGTGACTACGTCGATTGTTCCTTCAGCGACTACCCCCGCAACTACCACCTCTTTAAAACGCAAGTCATCAGCTTCTTCTAAAATCCCTAAAAATCCTCTCAGATGCCTCCAACTTGGGTTGTCTCTCAACAGACCACCTTAGATGATTTCGTGGGCCGCTTCTCCACTCCTGCTCCCGTAACAACCATTTCAGTGGCTTCTACCACTGGCTCACTACTGATGTCCACCCCGTTTAATTCAGTTTCTCCACCCGCTACTCAGGTAATTCACATAATCACCAGTGCTCCTCTTTCTATCACATCTATTTCTTCTTCTATCTCATTGGTCTCTAACATCCCACATTTACAGAAGCCTGTCATTCAAGTTGCACATCTAAGACCTGGTGGCCTCCCTTTTAGATGTTTTCCTCAAACATCCCTGCCACCCTCTTCTTTTGAAAGGGACATGGAATTTTACAACATGTTTGACACATCAGGTATTTCTTCAACCCTACACACTTCTCCCACCCCTCTAAATAAGCTTGAGCATCGCCTTGCTCAACCACTAACTTATTTTTCAGGTCCTAGTTTGGGAACTGTTGACGCCTCGCTAAATACAGTTGTAGAGAAGGTGGACTCTCTTTCTACTTCCATCAACACCAATACTACAACCGTCAACACTGCTAGTGAAGAGTTGAAAAATCTTTCTACCACCATCTCCACCAAGGCTGAAGCATCTCAGCTCAGTGCTCTCCACTCTTAAGTAAATTCGCTGAAAGAAGACGTGACCACCAATTCCACTCAACTGCAATTCTTAAATGGTCACGTTGATGCTCTCACAAACTAAGTCAAGACCCTCACTAGAGAGGTGAAAACTCTCAGTGGTAAGGTTGACAACACCAATTAGCTGCTCTCTGAGATTTTGTCAAAGCTGAATACACCAGCTCCCACTCCTACTCCATCCTTCACTGATAATGATCGGATGTCCCTGACCTTAGCTGTGGATTTTATTCAATCAGCTACATCTATCATTCCGGATATTGAAGCATGTCTGGATGTGTTGGAGGCTGATGCCCACAAATCCACTGCTGCTACATCCCTCCTCTACCCTGATGATGGCAAAGAGGTAGTGAAATATCCTAATGAAGAAAATGTAGAAATCGCACAAGTAAACGTAGAAGAACCTCCCTCTTAGGTTGAGGGGGAGAAGACAGCTGAAGAGTTTGTTGTTGCTGAGAAGCCAGCACTTTCTTCTTCTTCTCCAGTGCTAGATGAAGAAGAAGAAGAGGATGAAGACGAAGAAGAACTTGATCTTGAAGATCAAGATTTTGAAGACGTCATCGCTGATGATGATGAAGATGAAGAGCCATCCTTATGGTTCTCTGGATCAAACATCACTTCAACCCCAGTGATGAAAGGCATTTCAATAAATGAAGCAGGGGGAGACAACATGATAAAGCTTCAGATACCTCAACCCAAGGCAAGCAAAAGGGCATTGCCGCTAAAGGAAATCTGAAACATTTGTGTAACACCCCGAATTTTTTGGTAAGCATTTATTCCCTTAAATCCGTATATTGCTCGTAGCCCTGTCTTAGTTCTAGGTTTCTCTTTTGCCTGGAATTTCTGTCCTAACTGGAGGTTGAGTAAGGTGGTCGGAAAAGAGGTATTGGGTGTCGACAGTGCTCCATAGGGTTCTCCGCGCGAGTCCATTCGCGCCACCATCCGCGCGGGGCTCTGCCCTTGTGCAACTCCAGTGTTCCGCGCGACTCTCTGCGCGAGTCCATCCGTGCAACCATCCGGGTGGGGCTCTGCCCTTGTGCAACTTCAGTGTTCCGCGCGGCTCTACGCGTGAGTCCATCCGCACCAACAACCAAGCGGAACCCCTGTGCGTGAATATGAGGCTAAAAATAACCCAAAACCTCATTTATCCTTCTTTATTTCCTTGTTAAATGCTCTCAACATTTATCTAGGGCAAGTATCGATTTTTGGGCTGCATTCAAGGGTCTCAACCACCATCTTCTTCAAGGCTTCCATCATCAACCTAAATCAATCCTAGGATCTCATTAACTCCATAGTCTCTATCTCCTTCCTCAAGAATACTTGGATTTCTAGGGTTTTCAACAAAACCCACATTGTGAGTTCATCTTTGTTTTCTAAAACTTTATACATGTCAAACTAACACTTTTAGACATCTAACCATCTCCTTATTTATATTTCTTTGTTGAAATCTATTTTGACCTAACTTTACATTTTTGGAGATTTTTAGAGTTTTCTCACTATTTTGAAGATATGATTATGAATCTTATTTTTTGAGTTATAAATGTGACGTGTTCTACACATCTATGGTTAAATATCTACATAAATGCTTCTAACTCTATTTATGGTTTTCATATACCATGGGATTTCTGGAATAAAAGTGTTGATGGGAAAAATAAAATCATATGGGTGGTTGAATGAGTACAATGGTGATTATTGTTACGATAGTAAAAGTTGGAAAATCTATTATTGAGAAAGTACACAAATATTTTGGGGATTGTTCACATGAACTATATGTTTGATTATAGTTGGTCACAAATGAAATTGTGACAAGTCTAGACTAATACTAATGGATCCATAGGTATAGAGTCGACTCAATTACTTTGGGTTAAATCCCGTTTGTAGCTAGTTGAGACATTGGACCCTAGGGTGGAAACTTGGTACGGTTATGTGGAACCGGATACTAGTCGTGGGTCATAAATGTAAATCCTAGCGAATGAGCATGATTAAGATCATTGGGTGCCTTCCCCCACATCCGAGTACGAGCCGGCGAGCTCGTGGCCTTGATCTTAGTATGGTGTGCTCAATAACTTGGAAAGTGGCCTACATGTTCCGCCACAATCCTTGGAAAAGCGAGTCTCCCCCCCATCACAAGATGTATTTTGGATCGTAAGGTCTTAAGTGATAATTAATGCAAATGTAAACTCCATTCTTTGGAAAAGATTACCTATTGTTGCAATTTAAAATATTTCTTAATTATTACTTATAAACTGTATGTTCTCACTAGGCGTTAAGCCTAACACTTTTTCTTAAATGACATGTATAATAGGTTCCCTTAGTGGCGGGGCACCGAAGGGTTGAGTGATGAGCTTCGACTTTGAGGCATTTTTGAGATGATAGATTTTTGGAGTCAAAGCATACAAACAATCTTATTATTATTTTGGGATTTGGGTTGACAACCATTGTAATCTAGATGTAAATGGTTTAGATTAGTTTGTTGTCAATATTACTATTTATCCGAAGGTTTTGTAAACACTATTCTATATTTACCCATTTCGGGTGGTTTACTCCAAATATAAACGTCATTTTACCGAATTTGCAAATTTTAATTTACTCTAAATTTTAGGGTGTTATATTTTGTCACCATCTGAGGGTGAGCTACCTTCTCAGGTATGTCTCTGTATAGTTTGGGTAGAACTTCTAATATGGGTTGGTCTTAGAGTCGACGGAAATTATGCTTATCGAGCATTGTGGTGATGGTAACGAGAACCCTTATGCATTATATGTTCATAATTTCACTTAGCTAATGTTATTATGAGGATGTTTTACGTGAGTGTGCTTGAAGTACTGTTGTTATGACAATTGGTAATGTAGTAGTACATTTCCTTTGTGTTTAATTCTATTTCTCTCCATTACTCCTTTGTCATGCGTGGCAGATCCAGATGGTTAGTAGTTAGTACGTGTGGTAGACCGCATACACGAGTGGAAGGTGTTGAGGCGACCACTTCAATGGCTGATCAACCGAAGAGGGTTGAGGCCGCCGTACGCCCATCACCCCAACCATTGTTAGGTGGAGGGCCTGAAATCATTCCTCGGGTGGACCTGGCTTCGTCCAACCCGATCATACGCGAAGTGAATCCTCAAACAGAGATGATGGCCAATGTGATGCAATTGATGAACGAAACAATGGCCAAACAACAAGAGCCGCTTCTGAAAATGTTTGAGGACCGCGATGTGAGAAACCGGAAGAATGAAACGATTGCGGAGAACATTGAGGTGATTGGGTCTGGTGGTACGGGACACGTGAACCAGACTAACGAGCCAATAATTACCGAAGTGAGGCAGGACAAGAGAGCTTGGACGTTTAAGTCTTTCCTAGGCTGCAGGCCGTCGGTGTTCTTCGGTTCTGAAGACCCAGTTGCTTGTATGAAGTGGATTCAAAGGATTGATCAGATCTTCGACTCGTCTGAGTACAAGGAAGATCAGAGGGTGAAATTCGGTTCCCAAATGCTTCGGGACACGACACTCACTTGGTGGAATGTCACCAAGTCCACCCTCTCCCCTACTGTTTTGGTCCAACTGACTTGGGCCTGATTCAAGAAGAAAATCCTAGAGGAGTACTGCAATGAGAAGAAAATGGACTGGATTGTCGAAGAGTTTCGAGCCCTTAAGAAGGGAAATCTTTCTGTGAGGGATTATTCGAGGAAGTTCGTTGAGAAACTGGATCTGGTGGGGCATGTGGCCCCGACTGAGAATGATAAAGTGAATGCTTATTTGAAAGGGTTGTCGGCGGACATGATGTCCATGGTTCGCAATGCCAAGCCCTCTTCTCTTCGTGAGGCCATTGAAGAGGCCAAAGTCATGGAAGATGTCTATGCTAGGGACAAAGTGGATAAATCCATAGTGGTGGGAGACTAGAGGAAGTGGGAAAGCAACCCGGACCTCCCAAGAGGTCGAGGCCTTTCCACAGGGGAAAGAACTTTGATAATCGTCAAGAGGCATAGTGGTGCCCTAGATGCCATAGCAAGCACCACGACAACTGTAACTCCAACCCCACCTCTTGTGCCAAGTGTAGGAAGACAGATCATACTACCCGGGATTGCCCGATCAAGGGGTTGGTATGTTTTGAATGAAAGATGTCGGGACATTTCCGAAAAGAATGTCCGAAGTGGAAGACGGGGAGTGCCCCAGAGAAGAAAGAGAACGCTCCTAGAGTTCCTGGTCGAGCTTTCCAGATAACGGCCAATGAGGCCATAGCATCCACCGACGTGGTATCACGTACGTTTCTTCTAAACTTTGTACCTGCTCGTGTGCTTTTTGATTCCGGCGCTAGTTTCTCTTTCTTGTCTGATTATTTTTGCCAAAAGCTTGCCATGCTCACTAGTAGTCTAGGCGATGCTTTAGTGGTAGAGATAGCAAATGGTAGTCAAGTAGTGATTCACAATGTTTTGAAGGATTGCTCGTTTGACATCGAAGGGAAGAAATTCTCAATCAATCTGATGTCTATGGTTATTGGCAGTTTTGACGTAGTGGTCGGTATGGATTGACTGGCGAAAAATCATACCGAGATCTTGTATTCCAAGAAACTGATCTGACTCCTTATATCGGATGGTGAGATGTTGGTAACATATGGCGAAAGGAGGAAGGGCGATGTAGCGGTTATCACCATGGTGAAAGCGCGAAAATGCGTAGTGAAGGGATGTTCATCCTTCCTAGCATATGTAATCGATGCCAAGCTTGAGAAGAAGAAACTTAAATATGTAAAGGTGATGCGCGAGTTTGCCGACGTCTTTCCGGATGACTTGTCTGGTTTAGCACCCGATCGTCAAGTAGAGTTTCGTATAGATCTTGTACCGGGAGCGGCTCCGATTGCTTGAGCCCTTACCGATTGGCGCCATCGGAGATGCAAGAAATGATGGCTCAACTCCAAGAGCTCCTAGAGAAGGGGTTTATACGACCGATCTCGTCACCTTGGGGAGCTCTGGTCTTGTTTGTCAAAAATAAGGATGGCACAATGAGAATGTGCATAGATTACCGTGAACTGAACAAGGGAACGGTGAAGAACAAATATCCGCTTCCGAGGATCGAGGACTTATTCGACCAACTCCAAGGAGCGAGTTGTTTCTCGATAATTGAATTACGTTCGGGATATCATCAGGTGAAGGTGAGAGGTGAGGACATCCCGAAGATGGCCTTTAGAACGCGTTACGACCATTACAAATTTCTTGTGATGTCGTTTGGTCTAACTAACGCGCCAGCGGTATTCATGGATTTGATGAATAGAGTGTGTCGTCCATTCCTCGACAAGTCGGTCATTGTGTTCATTGAAGACATACACGTGTATTCCAAGAGCGAGTCGGAACACGAGCAACACCTTCGCGAGGTTCTAGAAGTGTTGCGAAAAGAGAGGTACGCCAAATTTTCCAAGTGCGATTTTTGGCTTGAAGAGGTTCAATTCTTGGTCCATGTTGTCACTCGAGACGGAGTGAAGGTGGACCCCTCCAAAATTGAAGCCATGATGAATTGGGAGCCTCCTAAGAGTCCGTACGAGATCCGAAGCTTCTTTGGTCTAGAGAGTTACTACCGGAGATTTATTCAAGACTTCTCCAAAATCGTTTCTTCCTTGACGACCTTAACTCGGAAGAATGTGAAGTTCGTTTGGACCAAAGCGCAAGAGAATACGTTCCGGAGTTTTCAAAAGAAGTTGTGTGAAGCTCCAATTTTGTCGCTACCCAAAGGGTCAGAGGACTTCGTGGTCTATAGTGACTTCAAAGATGGGATTGGGTTGCATGTTGATGCAAAGAGGCAAGGTGATCGCTTACGCCTCGAGGCAACTCAAAATTCATGAGAAAAATTACCCTACCCACGATTTGGAATTGGCGGCAGTGGTTTTCGCTTTGAAACTTTGGCGGCATTATCTCTATGGCACAAAATGTACACTCTACACGAATCATAAAAGTTTGAAATACGTTTTTGATCAAAAGGAGTTGAACATGAGACAGAGGCGGTGGCTCGAGTTACTTAAGGATTATGATTACGAGTTGCTTTACCACCTCGGTAAAGCGAATGTGGTGGCTGATGCGTTAAGTCGGAAGAACTATAGCAGGAGCATTCGGACTACCCTTTCAAGAATCGAGCTAGTGTCGAGCCTTATTGAGAGGATTAAGGCGTCTCAAGTAGAAACCTTATTGGAGGAAAATGTCAAGGGGGAAGTTATGACGAAGCAACGTTTGCTCTTAACGGAAGATAGTCGTGGGGTGAAACTGTTCAACGGTCGTAAATGGGTGCAATCGGGAACTTCTCCTCGAAGATGCTCATAAGTTCAAGTATTCCATCCATCTGGGTAGTACAAAGATGTATCGGGACTTGAAGCTACATTATTGGTGGCCGGTAATGAAACTTGATGTGGCGCGTTATGTGGAGTGTTGTGTAACGTGCTTACAAGTGAAAGCCGAGCACCAACGACCGTACGGGAGTCTTCAATTTCTAGAGATTCCCGAGTGGAAGTGGGAACATATCACTGTGGACTTCGTGACTAATTTGCCTAAAACTCTTCGGGGTCACGATACCATTTGGGTGATAGTTGATTGGTTGACCAAAAGCACCCACTTCTTGGCCATGTGCGAGACACTACCGATGGACAAGTTGGCAAAGATTTACATCGATGAAGTGATTTCTAGGAATGGGGTGCCCTTGTCTATTGTGTCGGATCGCGATAGTCGGTTCACTTTGAACTTTTGGGATGGGTTGTAGAAAGTGCTCGGAACACGGGTAAAGTTGAGTACGACATACCATCCGCAAACCGACGGTCAAAGCGAAAGGATGATCCAAACGCTTGAAGATATGTTAAGATCTTGCGTTATCGACTTTGGGGTAGCTGGGACTCTCACCTACCTTTGGTGGAGTTCGCTTACAACAATACCTACCACTCGAGTATTGGGATGGCATCGTTAGAGGCGTTGTATGGGCGGAAGTGTAGAACTCCCGTGTGTTGGCTTGAAGCAGGAGAGAAGCAATTCCCCATACCCGAAATTGTGCAAGAAACGACCGAGAAAGTAAGGGGTATTCGTGATCGGTTGAAAGCGGCTTAGATCGACAAAAGAGTTATGCCGATAAGAAGAGGCGGCCGATGGAGTTTCAAGTGGATGACCGTGTGATGCTCAAGGTGTCACCTTGGAAGGGTATTATTCGGTTCGGAAAGCGCGGGAAGTTGAGACCCCGTTTCCTAGGACCGTTCACGGTACTTAAGCATGTGGGTTTACAAGCCTACCAATTGGAACTTCTACCGGAGATGAACGGAATCCACAACACGTTCCATGTGTGTTACGTCCGAAAGTGTTTGGCAGAAGAAGAGAGTATTATTCCTCTTTCCGAGATAAGGGTGGATGAGGGTAACTGTTGTGTAGATGAACCCGAAGCCATTTTGGAGCGAAAGTCCAAGAAACTACGCCACAAAGAAGTCCCCATGGTCAAGGTTCAATGGAAATACCACCGTGGTGCAAATGTGACGTGGAAAGCCGAGGAGGATATGAAGCGAAGGTATCCCCGTCTTCTTGTCTAGCTGGGATTTCGGGGACGAAATCATCCCCAAGTTGGGGAGGATTGTAACACCCCGAATTTTTTGGTAAGCATTTATTCCCTAAAATCTGTATATTACTTGTAGCCCAGTCTTAGTTCTTGGTTTATCTTTTGTCTGGAATTTCTGTCCTAACTGGAGGTAGAGTGAGGTGGCCAGAAAAGAGGTCTTGGGTGTCGACAGTGCTCCACGCGGTTCTCCACGCGAGTCCATCCGCGCCACCATCCGCGTGGGGCTCTGCCCTTGTGCAACTCCAGTTTTCCACGCGGCTCTCCGCGCGAGGCCATTCGCGCCAGCAACCGCGCGGAACCACTATGAGTCTGAAAACAGCCCCAAACCTCATTTATCACTCTTTATCTCCTTAAATGCTCTCAACATTTATCTAGGGCAAGTATCCATTTGTAGGTTGCATTCCAGTGTTTCAACCACCATCTTCCTCAAGGCTTCCATCATCAACCTAGATCAAGCCTAAGATCTCATTAACTCCATAGTCTCCATCTCATTCCTCAAGAATACTTGGATTTCTAGGGGTTTCAACAAAAACCCACATTGTGAGTTCATCCTTGTTTTCTAAAAGTTTATACATGTCCAACTAACACTTTTAGACATCTAACCATCTCCTTATTTATATTTCTTTGTTGAAATCTATTTTGACCTAACTTTACTTTTTTGGAGATTTTTAGAGTTTTCTCACTATTTTGAAAATATGATTATGAATCTTATTTTTTGAGCTATAAATGTGATGTGTTCTACACATCTATGGTTAAATATCTACATAAATGCTTCTAACTCTATTTATGGTTTTCATATACCATGGGATTTTTGGAATAAAAGTGTTGATAGGAAAAATAAAATCATATGGGTGGTTGAATGACTACAATGGTGATTATTGTTACGATAGTAAAAGTTGGAAAAATCTATTATTGAGAAAGTACACAAATATTTTGGGGATTGTTCACATGAACTATATGTTTGATTATAGTTGGTCACAAATGAAATTGTGACAAGTCTAGACTAATACTAATGGATCCATAGGTATAGAGTCGACTCAATTACTTTGGGTTAATTCCCGTTTGTAGCTAGTTGAGACATTGGACCCTAGGGTGGCTACTTGGTACGGTTATGTGGGACCGGATACTAGTCGTGGGTCGTAAATGTAAATCCTAGCGAATGAGCATGATTAGGATCATTGGATGCCCTCCCCCACATCCGAGTAAGAGTCGGTGAGCTCGTGTTCTTGATCCTAGTATGGTGAGCTCAATAACTTGGAAAGTGGCCTACTCTTGTGTTTCGCCACATTCCTTGGAAAATTGGGTCTCCCCCGTCATCGCAAGATGTATTTTGGACCATAAGGTCTTAAGTGATAATTAATGCAAATGTAAACTCCATTCTTTGGAAAAAGATTACCCATTGTTGCAATTTAAATTATTTCTTAATTATTACTTATAAACTGTATGTTCTCACTAGGCGTTAAGCCTAACACTTTTTCTTAAATGACATGTATAACAGGTTCCCCCTTAGTGGCGGGGCACCGAAGGGTTGAGTGATGAGCTTCGACTTTGAGGCATTTTTGAGATGATAGATTTTTTGGAGTCAAAGCGTACAAACAATCTTATTATTATTTTGGGATTTGGGTTGACAACCAATGTAATATAGATGTAAATGGTTTAGATTAGTTTGTTGTCAATTTTGCTATTCATCCGCAGGTTTTGTAAACGCTATTCTATATTTACTCATTTCGGGTGGTTTACTCCAAATACAAACGTTATTTTGCCGAATTTACAAATTTTTATTTACTCTAAATTTTAGGGTGTTATATTTTGCCACCATCTGAGGGGGAGATACCTTCTCATGCATGTCTCTCTGTAGTTCCTTTTTCTTTCTTTTCTTACCATTCACCCCTGTCATTCTAGCCTTTAACTTTCTCTTCCATCAAAACTTACACTACTTTTATTGGTGAGACAGTTCTCTTACCTGCTTAAAGGAATGTCTCTGCAAATAATCCCAGCTAGTCTAGCTGAAGACAAAATAATTGTTAGATTAATATTGTATTCAAGATTAAAAGTGAAGGTCTATATTGTATTTGTGTAATAGTTCAAGGGTTTTTTTGTAAAGTCAACAAAAGTTGACTTAGTATAAATAGGTTTTCTTGTGGTTAGATTTGTACATAGGCTTACATTTCAAAGAACAGAATATTGTACTTAGAGAGAACACAAAACTCGCATTTTTCATGTTAGATCTGTGACACTGTAATCTTGTGACATTAATGACAATGGCTTCTTGATAATCTGTGTGTTTGATATATGCTAGTAAATTGGGATCACAATTGGTATCAGAGCAGATCCAGATTGAAATCAAATTGAGAAATGGAGTCGACACTGTGTTCTTGAGTCATAGATTCAATTTTGAGTTTTTGTGCTAATTTTGGAGTTGTAATTGAGTCAGTGTGTGCGTAAAGTGTAATAGATCGAGTCTTTGTAGTTTAATTCAAGAATTGCACTGTAATTTTTCACAAAATTGATGATTTTGTTTGTTTTAGTATTCACGAGTTCGACGCACTGTGTCATAGATTGATTCATACATTTGAGTGTTTGTTATTGAAATTCGTTGATTGTAATCTGTTTTAGATATATTAGGGAACAAATTACTAATGTTTGAGATCAAAATTCAAAGAATTGATGAGATTTTGAGTCATTCAGATCAGATTTTCTTCGAGATCTGAAGAACTCGCAAAGATCTTCCAAGAACTCGCAGAGGCCAAAGAACTCGCAAAAGCATGAAGAATTCGCAGATTGTCAAAGAACTCGCAGAAAGCTTTAAGAATTCGCAGTTTGACAAAGAATTCGCATAGGCCTGTTTTTGAAAACACAAGGATAGAATTCGCAAATGGCTATGATGCGAATTGCTTAGAATTCATCTCTGTGTGTATTGCGAATTGCAAAGGATTCGCAGATTAGAGTGTTGCGAAACGTTTTATTAAAATTTCATCGAAGGACATATTTCGTATATGTGAGTCTTGAGAAAAGCTTAGAATTCTCTTCTCTGAGTTATAAGAATCAAGAGAATTCGCATTAGACTGTTCAACAAAATTTTCAAGATTTGCAGGAGTGTGAGTTGCGAATTCTCTGTTTCCTACGACTTATATGTTTCTTGATGCTTTCGAATTTTTGAAAGAATGTTGCGAATTCTATGTGTGTTTGTGTAAGCTGCGAATTCCTTGTATTCTTTGTACCTTGCGAATTCCAGACTTTGTGATTTTTGAAATTTCATTTTTTCTGAATTTTCTTTTTAAGATTTTCTGTATCGTTTGATTTCATTTGGACTAACGATCATTTCTAGCATATTTTTCACAGATATATCAAAGATGCCTTATACTGATGAGAAAGAAAATCTGGTTCTTACTAACAGAGATTGTGCTTTAGCATACATGCTAGAGATTCCAGCACTCGAAGCTGAGAAGAAAAATCTGAAGATTCAGAACTTATCTCTTCTTGATCAAATTAACAGATTGAAAGATGACAAATAAAGGAAAGATTTTGTTTGTTCAGAATGTATTTCTAATTCAAAGATTAATTTTGCAGGAATTATTGATTCGAAAGAGAAAGAGATTTCATATCTTCAAGACAAGCTGAAAAGATCTGAAAGTCATAATTCTTGCTCTACTTGGTCTAAAAAGGAACAAATGCAAAGAGAACTTGATGGGTTGAGAAAGACAAATTCTCAAATATTTGCTGAAAGAGATAAGCTGAAAGATAAAGTCTTCAGTCTTAAGGTTGAGATAAACATGATGAAGGAGAAAGCTACCCAAGATAGAGACAACTTAAAAGTACAAGATGAGATGAAGAAGATTGATAAAAAGAGAAAATATTTTGAAAAAGAAAATGTTGATTTTCAGAAGAAGATGAATGAACTAAAAGAAAAGATCTCTCTAGATGAAAAGAAAATGGAGAAAGAAAGAAAGAAAAGAGTTTGCGAAGAAGTTTTCTGAATTCTCCAGAAAAGCTTTTGAAGAGAAGAAAACAGTAGAACTTAAATGTGTTAAGCTTTCTCAACAAGTTTCAGACTTCGAGAAAGTTATCATTCTTGAGAGAGACAAGTTTGAGAAGGAGAAGAATAAGATTGAACAAACAAAGAATGTAAAGAAAGATTTTACTGAAGAAAAGAGAGTATTTGAGACTGAGATTGCTAAGCTGACTAGAAAGTTATCTGAATTGTCATCAACTATTCTGAAGGAGAAGAATGTGAAAGTTGAATTGCACAAGAAGTATGGCATACTCTCAAAGGAAAGAAACAGTTTGTTTACAAAGATCAAAGAACTTGAAGAGATCATGTTCAAGGTGAAGCTGACTGAGCACAAAACGCCAGAATCAATTGCTCAATCACCAAGAGATGATCTAGCTGCATCCGAATGCTCATTCAAATCAGCAGCAAGTTCAATTTTCACTAATGTTTCTAATAATCCTTTGTTTGATGCTAATGATAATCATACTTCTAAACTTAATGATAAAACTCGTTCTTCTAACCTTTTCTATGACAAAAATGTTGATGGTTCAGTTAATATGAAGAAGGATAAGTCTCTGAAGAAAATGATCTGGAGAAAGAAAGATGAGAAAGATAAAGAGAATTGGTTTTGGATAGTGAAAGGTTCCTCGGAGGAGAAGAAGGAACAGAAATCGTCTAAGCATGCATCTAATGCAAAAAGGAACTATGCTTCGAAAGGTAAAACTTTTGGCAAACCTGATCTGGTTTACATTGTCAATCAATTGATCAGGTTAGCACAAAAGAAAATTAGTTGTTCCTACTGTGGTTCAAATATTTTTGTAAATAAAAATTATGAAAATTACTGGTATGGTTCTTACTATATCTCTCCTACTAAAACTGTAACTAACAAATCTGGATCCAAATACCAGTGGATACCAAAAGCTAAATCTATGTTGCAGGCACCCAAGGTTTAAGGGGGAGAAAGAACCAAGGCTTCTGAATAAATGAGTTCAGAACCCGTGCTTCAAAGAACAATGGCTCTTGGATAAAACAGTTCAAGACCCGTTCCTCAATGTTTCAGAACTATTGGCTTCTGGTTATATCATATTAGAACCCGATCTTCATTGGTAAAATTGAATATTACTATTCTCACCGGAGAATATGTAATGGTTTCTGAATATTATAGTTCAGAACCCGTACTCAAATGTTTTTCTTCTGAAGGATGCTTAAATGATAAAATCTTTTCTACAAGTTTTTAATTTGAGGGGGATTTAACTGCTATATCTTTTAGGGGGAGGAGATATTAGCTAAATGTAGTTTCATTGTTATATTTTTCTAATAACTTAATTTTTTACAGGTATCGAGGGGGAGGATATCTGAGTTTTTGTCATGGATACTTAATAGAATATATTCATTCCAGGGGGAGTATAGGATTCTGATTTCCAGGTATATATTTCTAATTCTTATACTCTATCACTTGTTGAAAGATGAACAACTTTCACTTGTGAAAAATGGGTTCTTAAATGTTCAAACCACTTCCTATTCTTAAAAGATTTTCATGAATTGCGAAGTGTGATTTTAAATGATTTTGGATACTTTCATTCATATATGACCGTGTGTTTCCAATGATAAATACTTGCGTAATTTTCATGTCTTTATACTTTATCAAGTATTCATACACACATCGGTTCAGTACATTTTTTTCTTGACTTTGTTATTACCATGTATCACATGATAAATCTTTCTATGGTAATACTCCCGTTTGTATTCACTGTTGTTTGAATCAAACGTCATTTCATCATTTTATGTGCTTTCATTGTTAAAATGTTTATATATTGTTCATATAAACAACATTTGTCTTTGATTTCCCAAAATATTATTCTTCATGATAATTTGATCTGATCTTAATCATTGTCAAATTCTCAAAACTTTTTTATTCTTTCATGATTATTCAGCCATACAAAGTTTTGAGAAATCTTAAATGTTTAAAATGCTCAAATTTCATTCTTATCTGTTATGAGCATACATATACTGACAAATGATTTCTTGTGCTTTACTGTCAAGAAAATCATTGAGACAATATATTTTTTTTAGGAAAATATACATGGGATTCAGTGTGAGTGCTTAAACAGAACTTCCATTGATTCACGATAACCAATGTTTCCTACCCAGGAAGTATTCCCTAAGTGATTGAGGGGAGAGGGGTAAAAAGATTGAGAGTGGTGTGCGAAGAGGTAAAATGAAAATGAGAGATTGGTTAGATGTGAGCTTAAATGTTTAAAAAAGAAAGAGGGTGAGAGAACAGAGTAAAAGAATATCAGACTCTGCACCAAACTTCTTTCTGAGTCGGGCACCCACATTACTGTTGGTTCACAATTATTTGGTGACCATCATTGAAAAGGGCAGTGAGCCCATGCCATCTCTTGTATATAACCCCACTAAGCTACTCATTCTTTTCTCAAAAAAAGAATGTTTCATATTTCCTGGGGATGCAACACATACACTATTGATTCTTCATTCGGAAGATACTAATATTGAAAAAGAAGGAAAGTTGCCCCACCTTCAACCCTTCTTCATGCACAATTGAGTCTATGTATTATCATTGTTGTCTCACTGATTTACATACTTTGAGCCTTATGAAACACAATCATTGTGCTTAATTCATTCATAACACAAGCACGAGCACACAGAAAATTTGTTTTTCTGTCAGAACATTCATAGAAAATACCTAGTGTTTTTCAATTATTGAATGGAAGTCCTAGGGAGTCAACATCATTTCAAGCTCCTTACATTGTACATTTGTTGTACACAGTGGCTTTGTGCTGCTGACAGGCATTCCTAATTGTTTCATTTGTTGATTCAGGGTTACAACTCTTAATTTGTCTGAATTCGAAAAGATTCAGATGAATATATTCATGATTTGACGGCTCATTCAGATCATATGAACGATTTTTTCATATCATTCTTTGGAGGAGACTGATAATTTTCCTATCAAGGGGAGATTGTTCATTTCTCTACACAAGGGGAGATTATTCATATTTCACCAGAGGGGGAGATCATGAAGATTGTGCTTATTTGATTATTTGGGGGAGATCATTCAAAGACCGAGCTGATCTTGAACAAGTTTTAATGATTTTGATTCTCACAATTCATTAAAAAGGGGGAGATAAATCAGAGTTCAAGTTCAGATGATTAAAGTTTGTATAAAGAAAGGGGGAAATATGATTTTTTAATGAAAAGTGAAGACAAAGTTTGGAAGTTTGGAAGTTAGTTAAACTTTGAAGGTTTGCTAAAGAGAATGAAGATTGTACTAAAGTTGTCAAAGGTTTCAAAAGTTTAAAGTTTCAGAGTTCAAGACAGAAATATATTTTGAAGAGAATGTAAAGTCATGAAAAACAGAAAAAAGGGGAAGATAACTTGATCAAAGTTTCAAAGTTTGTTGAAGGTGTCAAAGTTTTCAAGATGTAAAAGCTGAAAAAGATTCGAAGATGAAGATTATTCTGAAGACAATAAGACCTGAAGATTATTGTCAAAAAAAAATTTAATCTTGAATTCAAAGGGGGAAATTGTTAGATTAATATTGTATTTAAGATTAAAAGTGAAGGTCTATATTGTATTTGTGTAATAGTTCAAGGGTTTGGTTGTAAAGTTAAGAAAAGTTGACTTAGTATAAATAGGTTTGCTTTTTTGTTAGATTTGTAGGTACGCACACATTAGACACACAGATTGGTAAGAGTTCGTATCCGTAAACTGAGAACACATATGTGAGACTTGTGATACAAAGTGAGATCTGTGATTAATTGTAATACATATGATTTGATCAATAATATTGTGTTCTTAATCTGTTTGTGTGATTAAATGCTAGTATACTGGGTCACTATAATCCCAGTCTCTATCAGAGAGATTGATGATGAAGAAGAAGAAGAGAATGAATCCCTAAACCATCTAAAAAAACCCTCTCGACCTCTTCAATTGTTGAAGATCCCTCCTCAAACCTCCAATGAAGAGTTTGACTTTCTTTCATCGGCAAAAATTGAAGATTCTCTCAGGGTTGAAAAATTAATAGTTGAATGCCGAAGGGATGCTAATCTAGCTCTCGAGGTACATTCATCCCTGTTCGAAGATGACAAGCTGAAAAAGAACCCGGTGAAAGTACAAGCTGCTCTTCTGAAAGAGATAGAGGACAAAAACAGAAAAGAAAAAGAGATCGGCGATGCTAGTCTAGCTTCGTGCAAAACTAAGCTTGATCATCGATCTGATCCACTGAAGATCTTTGCCGTAACAATCTCTGGAAGGAAAAAGAAAGACCGATTCTCTGTCACCATGGAGATATTAAGAGAGGATGGAAGCTCAAAAGCCATGTTTCTATCAAAACTGGAACACTTCGGCTATTCTGAATGGTTAGAGTTTAGAGAAGCACTGAAGAAGTCAAGATCAATATACAGAGGCCATGTTGAAAATCTTTCTGAAGCTATCATCAACAGTGTCATTGCTAAAATGAATGTGCCCTCAGCTCCTCCACAACAGCCAAGAACAGTCAGACAAAAACATGCTTCCTCTTCTGAAAATGATGTCGTTATCAGAAATGAAACCTCCATCAAATTCTCCAAGGATGCACTATTCGGGCCTCCTCCAGATCTCTCAGCTCTAAATCTATCACTACCCCCTGGTGGACCTTTCTTACCAGGGCAAGTGATAATGAATCCTCATGGAGTTTTCTTTAGACATGATGAAGAAGAAATTAGATTTTAGAGAGTCTCATAAATTCCTCTCTGCCCTCTCATTCATCTACAAGATCTTCTGTACTTGTGGTGTGACTACTCTTCCTTAGGGGACCCCATCAAGACTCTTATTCGATAAGAAGTCGCTGTTCAAAGACAGAGAGGAGAAGAGGTACCTAATCATATGATCACATTATTGAAATCATGCAAACCTAAAAGATAGATTCCCTTTTGTATCTTGTAATCTATTAGTTAAACTTACAGTAGTATAGGACTTCACTTGTACTTATAATTTTCATATTCTTTTTTGTAATCTCTTCTTACAAATCAATGAAAATTTCAGTGAAGTACTTAAAAACATCAGTACTGTAAAAGATCCCTCAAAATAGTAATTGGTAATGTATGTTACGAGTCCTGACTATCCTTATATTTTGAATCAAAGTAATTTTCTTCATAATTGCTTTGTCATCATTAAATAGGGGGAGATTATTGATCCAAACTCTATCAGTGATTTGATGACGACCCTTTGAAATACTTAGTAAAAATTACGTTTAAGATCTGTATGTATTAGTGTTTCACCATCAGCGAATAAAGACTGAGTATGTTCAGTATAGCTGATGATCTCTCTGCTATCAGTTAGACGTAATCCCTGAAGACAAGTTTCGTGAAAAAGATGTTCACTGCTGAATTGAAGACAAAGCTGCTGAACAAATGACATGTCTACTCATGATCTGATGTGGATATCAGTGAAACCAAGACAAGTCAGCAACATGCGAAGAAACCTGAAGAAAAGCTTCAGCGATCACTGAACTTCCTTTTATCTCAATGAAGGAAGAGATATTCAGCGACTGAAGATCACATAGCTTATGCTCCAATTTTCTTTTGTCTTACCCTTGCACACATAGTACAAATGTCAGAAGAAACATACCTCTGCAACAAATCGTACAACAACTCTGAAGACGACATTGTTCACCATTCGGCCAAAAGCATGTCAACAAAAGTCAGAGGTATGCAACCAACCAAAGTATGACACGTGTAAAGTACCCTGCCATGCATTTAATGGATAGGGTATAAATAGAAAGGTTACGACTCTTTCTAAATAGAGCCTTCTACCCTTATCTTCTTGAACCACAATATAGAAACCCTTGTTTTCTATATTTCTTCAACCTTTATTCTCTAGTTTTTGTGCAAAAATCTATGTGTTTCTTAAGTTTGTTTAGGTTAGGTATTACTTAATCTTATTCCGCAACAAGCTGTAAATTGTGATTTGATTTATCAATAAACAATTTATTAAACCATTTTTTTTGTGTTTGTATTCAACCCTCCCTTTTACAAACTTGTTCAGCACCTTCGGGACGAACAGTTGTCTAGGCGGAGTGGTGGCAACCACGACTGTCCCCGACCGGTCGGCCGTATATGCTGATGCCTCATCACCTTCCGAGGTTTTGGTAATCTACTCCGAGTGTTAACCATGATGGTTTTCCATACTTACGAGAAAATATGAGAGATAGACTAAAGATACGTACTACTGCATTCATTAAGTATCACGACAACAATAACTCAAGCATGCTCATGTAATAATATACTCATAATTACAGTAGCTAGGTGGAATTATGAATATATTATACACAAGAATTCTTAATATCGTCGCAACAATTCTCATATCATACAATTCCGAAAGTCCTAACGCTCTCCCCACCTAAGAATTTTACCCATGGATGGATGAATTACCACAAACGTTTACAGTCTTAGCCTAGGCATGCTAAGGTCAATACCTAGTTCGATTAAACTAAAGCTCTTATACCAACTTGTAACACCCCAAAAATGGGATAACAAAAATTTCCGGAAAATGGAAATGTGGTATTCAAAAGGCCAAAGCGTGAGCCTCCCAAAAATGGGGAATACATAAACCTGTTTGATAGTCCCAATATTCAAGTTCTAATTGCTACAAAACAATAAAGATGAATAAATCTGTAAATCACATGTCATAGATTCAAATCTCAACAATTACAAATCTCACTCACTTTCTCTCTACATTCATTCTCTCTCTCTCTAGAATAATGTTCTAATATGCTCTTCTCTCATATGCTCCGTGTGAATGAATGTTGTTCCAACAACTGATTACAAAGACAAGAACTATTTATACTAACAACTAAAAACAAAGAAATAAAATATAATAGCTTTGACTTTGACTTTATTAACAAAGACTTTGATCTTCATGCTTGAGAGTTGACTTTGAGCTTTGACTTTAATCTTCAATCTTTATGATCTTGAATCCAACAAATATGTGCTCTAACATTCTCCCCCTTTGGATCAAGATCATCTCTAAAAAGATATTACAGTTCAATCTTCTCTTTTAAACTCAATTTGAAACTTCCCCCTTTGATGTAAACACAACCTTCTCAAGCAATCAACATTCTCCCCCTATTAATATGAAAAATTTACATTCTCCCCTTTCTTTGAAAAACTCTGTCTTTAAACTTTCAGCAATCTTCCCAAAGTCTGTTTTCTACGAATAGTATAATTCTCCCCCAAGGTTGATATAAACCTCTTTCAGACACAAATCTGATTGCTTCAGCGAATTATCTTCAACAAATCTAAAATCTTTAACTCTTGCTTTCAGCTTTCAAAAATCTTGAATATTTCTTGATCTTCTCAGACATTTCTTGAACCTCTCTCCCTCTTTTTGATGATTAGAGCATATTGATCATCAAAACTTTCTCCAAGAAATGTCATTATCAATTATGACCACTGATCTTTTGAACCGAGCCTCTGATTCAACATCGATCCAAAATAAGATATTCATCCAGATCTTTTCAAATCCAGACAAATTAGAAATGTAACACCTGAATCAACAAATGAATCAGTTAAAATGCCTGTCAGTAACACTAAGTCACTGTGTGTAACAAATACACATTGTAAAGGAGCTTTTGTGATGTTCACTCCCCCAGGGCTTCCATTTAATCATCGAAACACCACAAAGGCAATTTCTATGAACGTTATGACAAGAAAACAAATTCCTTGTATGCTCGTGCAAGTGATAGAAAGAATTAAGCACTTGATGATTGCTTTTGTAATGCTCAACAATGTGTAAACCAATGAGACAATAGTAGATAAACACAGACTCAATGTGCATGATTGAAGTGCGAAGGTGGGGCATACTTCCTTCTTTTTCAATATCCAGATTTTCCAAATGAAAATCAGATAGTATATGTGTTGCGTCCCCTTACAAATATGAAACACTTTCTTGTTGAGAAGAAACTGAGTGGCTGGTGGGGTTTTTATCAAGAATTGGCATGGGCTAGTTGCCTATTTCAATAATGTTCACCAAGAATTATGAAACATTAGTAATGTGGCTGACCGGCTCAGAAAGTAGTTGGTGCAAAGTTTGATATTCTTTTACTCTGATCTTACACCCTCTATCTTTTTATCATTGAGTGCACATCTAACCAAAATCTCATTTACATTTTACCTCGTCACACAACCCACACTCATTTTATTTTGACTCCTCACACTCAATCAGTAAGGATTAACTTCTTAGGTAGGAGACACTGGTTAACGTGAATCCATAGAAGTTTCATTTAAATCCTACACAATGAACCCATGTTTTCTTATGAAAGCACATTGTTGCTAAAAAATGATTTAACTTTATCAGTTAAAGCACAAATACAAGTCAGATATATGTATGCTCATAAATGTAATCATCAAGATTTGAGCATTTTTTTAAACATTGAATAGATTTCAAACAAGTATATTGAAATGAATACAAGAAACTTGTTTGAAAAACTAACATTGTATGAAAATGATCAGAATCAAATGATATAGCAATTAAGGCTTAGGTCAACAAAAATTGATATTGTCTATACGAAACAAGAATATAGACATTCTTGAAATGACGTTCAGAAATGAAATCACGCTCAAATTCTTTGAAATGCAATCGGGGTGTATCACCATCGAAAAAGTTGTTCAAATATGAGACATGGTGATAACATATTCAACAAAAATTAAACCGGTGTGTGTGAATACTTGAAAGTATATGTAAAAGACAATACACAAGTATTTATCTTTGAAAACACACGGTTTGTTAATCGTTTAAGCACAAGTAAAAATGAAAACATTTAAAATCACACTTCCAATTAATCGATTTAAGAATCGGGAAGTGGTTTGAACATTTAAGAATACGCTTTCTATGATTGAAAGTCGTCATTTTTTCAACCATATATGAGATTAAGATAAGAAATGTAACCTTTGTCGTTCAGTCTTAAATCTCATGAAGTCAAGCTTAAAATCATAATGATATGATCTTGATAGCTTCTCTCAATCAACAAAAATCTCAAAGTCATGTCAAAAGCAACTTTATTCACAAATTTATTGAAAATTAAACAACAAAAAGCAGTAAAACATTGAGTCAACGAGTTCTGATCTGAAGTAATCAGAAATCATATCCTTACTCCTTTTGTTGTACGCATAGACTCCCCCTAAATTCATGCATCACAAAAATTTGGCAGTTAAGTAAATGCAAAAATTCTATAAACTCCCCCTCAAAATAATGTTGATCATCTTAAATTCTTGTCTCACTCCCCCTGAGATCATGAACAAAATGTTAAAGTGCAGATATCCTTTCAAAATTAATGATAAAGAGATGATTAAAAATTTCAATAAAAGAAACTTTAATAGGTAATCGCTGATTAGGTCTTGAGATTTAGCATACCAAGCTTAGATACAAGAAAATTGAATCTCTTTTCATCTAAAGGTTTGCTAAAAAAAATCTGCAAGCTGATAATCAGTTTTTACAAAGTAAAGTTATATTGTACCTTTTTCTACATTATCTTTGATAAAATGATACCTGACATCAATGTGCTTTGTTTTAGTATGTTGCACAGGATTAGCTGATATTGCGATAGCGCTCTTTGAGTCACAATAGATCGGGATCTTGTTGTACTGATAGCCATAATCTCGCAGCTGTGTTCGCATCCACAAGACTTGAGAACAGCAGCTTGCAGTAGCTACATATTCTTCTTCAGCCGTCGATGTGGAAACACATAATTGCTTCTTTGATGGCCAACTAACGAGTTTATCACCGACGAATTGAATATGACCCAACGTGCTCTACCTGTCTAACATACATCCAACATGATATGCGTCTGAATAAGCGGTTAGTTCAAACCCTGTATCCTTAGGATACCACAAACTAAGATCTGCAATCCCCTTCAGATATCTAAAGATCTGTTTGACAGCAGGCAAATGGGATTCTTTAGGATCAACCTGATATCTTGCACACAAAGATGTTGAAAACATTTTATCTGGCCTACTTGAAGTAAGATATATTAAAGAACCTATTATTCCTCTATAAGTCCTAACATCAACAACTTTTCCCGAAGGATCAGTGCCAATCTTAGTACCTGGTGCCATTGGGGTTCCAATAGGTTTACAATTTTCCATTTTGAATTTCCGAAGAATATCAAGAATGTACTTAGATTGATTAATGAAAATCCCCGTTGAAAATTGTTTTACTTGTAATCCGAGAAAGAAATTCATCTCTCCCATCATACTCATTTGAAATCTTGACACCATGAGGTTTGAAAAATTCTTACAGTATTTGGGATTAGTTGAGCCAAATATAATATCATCCACATATATCTGAATAAGAATGATATCGGTCTTTTCCTTTTTAATAAACAAAGTGGTATCGACTTTACCTTTTGAGAAACCTGACTTGACCAAGAATGGAGATAAAACATCATACCAGGCGCGAGGTGCTTGTTCCAGACCATAAAGAGCTTTATCCAAAATGTAGACATGATTTGCCTTATCTGAATTTACAAACCCTTCTGGCTGAGATACGTAGACTTCCTCCTTAAGAATGCCGTTCAGAAAAGCAGTCTTCACGTCCATTTGATAGACAGTGAAGTTCTTGTGGGTTGCGTAGGCTAGAAACATGCGGATTGCCTCTATACGTGCCACTGGAGCATAAGTCTCGTCATAATCGATGTCTTCCTCTTGCCTATATCCCTTGGCAACCAGTCGTGCTTTGTTCCTTGTGACAATACCATCTTCGTCTTTTTTATTCTTGAATACCCATTTAGTGCCGATAATGGTCTTTCCTTCCGGTTTTGGCACTAGTCTCCAAACCTTTAGGGCTTCGAACTGGTTTAACTCTTCTTGCATTGCAAACACCCAATCTGAGTCAGCTAGAGCTTATGATACGCGAGTGGGCTCTATCTTACTCAGAAATGAGTAATGCAGACATTGATTTAAAGTTGCTGACCTAGTTTGCACCGGTTTGTCTAGATCTCCAATGATTTGGTGAAGAGGGTGCTCTTTGGTCTAGCGACGTTCATAAGGGAGTGGATTAGATGAAGATTGATCATGGTTGTCATCTAAGAATCCACTATCAGCTTCTTTAATTTGTACATTATGAGGGAGGGGTTCAGTTGACATAATAGATGCAGAAGTGTCAGTGGGTACAACTTGGTGAATCTGTTGATCAGTACTTACAGTATACCCTACTGATTCAGCAACTTCTGGTTCTTCATGACTGTTTACAACTTCAACTATCGGAGTAGGTAATGGAACTGGAATTGCTTGCTGAATCGGGGAATTTGATTCAGTGGAAACATCTGAAGTGGTTGGATGACAATCCGTTGAATCTTCCATCCTGTCAACCACAACAGGTTTAGACACTTTAGATCCAAGAAATTCATCATAAAGCAGTTCAAATAAAAGATCTAAATAAGATAAATGAGTAGTAGACAATGATGCGACATCTGATTTATTCACTGTAGGAACAGGTTCTGGACTAATCTGTCCAGAAGCTAGCACTCCGGTTATCATGGGTTCTGAACTGACTTGTTCAGAAGCCATAGTTCTCTTACTCCCCCTTGATTGTAGGTGCCTGCAACACATAATCAGTCTTTGGCTTTGGTACCTACTAGTATTTGAGTCCATATTTATTAGTTGCAGTTCTTATGGGAGAAATAGAATAAGAACCATACCAGTAATGATTACTAGTTTTGTGAACATGATCATGTGTACGACAGTAGGAACAATAATATTTCTTACTTGACAACCTGATTAACTGATCTCTCGAGTAGACATGATCAGGTTTACCTTTTCGCGCATTGTTCTTCATGACTTTTATAGCATGTACACATGACTTCTTACCTTTCTTTTCTTCCTTCTTCTCATCATTCTTCTCATCTTCAACTGGTTTTACCTTCCAAACTAGCTTGTCTTCTTCATATCTTCTTCTTCTTCTTCTTCTTCTGTATGTATCTGAACCATCTACATTTTCATCAAAGAAAATGTTAGTACTACGAATCTGATCATATGATTTAACTGACCTTTTTGATGAAACAATTTTCTTATGTGAGCTTACAGTTGTCTTGAACGAACATTCAGAATCAGCTGAATCATCTCGAGGTGTGTGGATTTGTGACTCTGAATTCGTGTGCTCAGTCACCACCACCTTTGAAACAATGTCTTCAAGCTCTTTTATCTTTGAAAAATAACTGTTCTTTTCTTTGATGTGCAGGTCAACCTTTGTCTTTAATTCAGACTTCGCTTTCTGCTCTTTCAGTACATTCTCTGATAGTTAAGATAATTTGTCATTAAGCTTCTTAATCTCAGCCTCAAAAATATTCTTTTCTTCCTCAAAACCATTTCAGCATTCTTTCTCTGACCGGATATCTCTTTGAAGATCCCAACATTCCTCTGTTCTATGATCTTCTTCTCCTTGTCAAAATTTTCTCTTTCCAAAATAATGACTTCTCAAAATTTGAAATTTGTTGAGAAAGCTTTATAAATTTCAGCTCAACTGCTTTCTTCTTGTCAGCACATTTTCTTGAAAAATCTAAGAACTTTTTATCAAACTCTTTCTTCTCATTCTCAAAAACATCCTTTTCTTTGACCATCTTTTGTTCCAAATCAGATATTTTCTTTCGAAGCTTAGCATTAGCATCTTCCAAACTTTTTCTTGAAAAATCTGAGAACTTCTTTGAAAATTCTTTCTTATCATTTTCAAAAACTGATCTTTCTTCAACAATCTGCAGTTCTAGCTCAGAAATCTTTTTCATCAGATCTTCATTAATACACTTTGTTTGCTGAATATTGACACTTTGATCTTCTAAGTCTGAGATATTTCTTTTTAGCTCAGAATTCTCTGTTCCCTGACTATTTCCAGATTTCTCTTTCAGAAGATCTTCATTTATCTTCTTTAAAGCACTAACTTTTTCTTTCAGTAACTGCCTTTCATCATTATATCTTTTTGATAGTTTTGAATAGTATAAAACTGATGAAGTAAGATTTTTGACCTCTATTTTAAGTTTTGAAATTTCTTCTTCATCATCCGAATAACTCATCATGATTATCTGATAAAAAAAACTTGAAATGATCGTTAGTCCAAAATGAAATCACACAATACAGAAAATCTTAGAAATAAAATTCAGAAAAACAAATTCCTAAAATCACCAAGTCTGAAATTCGCAAGCTATACAGAAATATAAAGAATTTGCAAACAACACTGAGGAGGGCAAGGAATTCGTAGACTACAAAAACATTCAGAATTCGTAAGATTCAAAGTAGAATTCTCAGCACACACACTTGTGAATCCTTAAGAATTCGCAATACTCACACTAGCGAATTCTAGACAATCTGTGAATTCTTTCCTTGGAGAGAAAAAAATAGAAATCACTTTTCGCAACCCTCTAGTCTGTGAATTTTTTTAAAATTCGCAATACTCACTAATACGAATTCTAAGCAATTCACAATATAGCTCTCTGCGAATTCTATCCTTGTTTTCAGAAAATTAACAATGCGAAATCTGATAAATCTACGAATTCTTGAAACTTCCTGCGAATTCTTCGACACTCTGTGAGTTCTTCATGCTTTTGCGAGTTCTTAGGCCTCTGCGAGTTCTTGGAATGATCTTGCGAGTTCTTCACGAAGATTTGCGAGTTCTTCAAATATACAAACAAAATACGATCTGAATCAATAAAAAAAATCCACCTAGACCTCAATTTTTGATCTGAAACTTTGACATATCGATCACTTATACACCTAGAACAGAATCCTAGCAATGAATTTCAACAAAATTCAACAAGAAGTACAAATTGATCCATTACAGTGTACGGCGAACTCGTGAAACTCAAACTTGACAGATTTCGAAAATTCGAGAAAATTACAGTGCAATTGACTAATCAAACTATACAAACTCGTTCTAGTACTCTATTCGATCACTAACCAATCGATTACAACTCGAAAAACTAACTCAAAATCAAAATTGATCTAAACTCTACAAACACAGAGTCATACTTCGTTTCTTGAAAGATTTCAAATTGGATATGCTCTGACACCAATTGATATAAACAACAACAATATAAACAACAACAATATAAACAACAAGCTATTAATCTAATTCCTTCAACAGAAAAGAGATTACAAAAGGGGTGTCATCTAAGTCCAACGAATGTCTTCACAAAAATGTGCACCCAACATGCACTCCCCAAGCTCACACGGCCCGCCTAAACCTTCTTAGATGCGGCGACACTAGAACCTGAGATACACACAAAGAAAAAGCAAGTGTTAGGCCAAAAAGCCTTGTGAGGTTGTTGACAAGGAATAAATGCATGAATATTCGTTACATAGTTTTCTTTACCAATCATTGTTACCAAATCTGGAATAAACGGAGGAGACCCATAGCACCAACCAAATTGCACCCAAGAGACGAGATACCCTAGTGTCCACTATCACGAGTGACACCACAAGGCTCGACACATCCGATGGTACAACGCGACATTGCCTCAAATGGCGGGGGTCTAGGTACATACCAGCACAGTGGCACCCAAGACTATGTCCTCCTAGTGCCTATTTGGCTTGGTTCATCCACACAACTCATTTGTGACCAAAGGAACAATTCCACCATTTTTAGGAGTATACAACACCAATGTACATAACATGGTCCAAATTCACACTTTCATGAGACAAGTAGGTGCGATAAATGTAACCTCTTACACATCATTCATTCATATGCATATAACCATAAATAAAGCTCATCCTTAATGTGAGTACTTTCCCAACACTTTAAGCAACCATACCATAGAGTTGTAAGATGATAAAACCATCTCTCAACCGGTTCATTTTAACAATATTAGAACCTCCACTCATCAAAGTTAACCCTTACTAACCCATAGCAACATTGAGTCAAATAAGTAGACATGAGAAAACCCTAATTCCATATGATAGAGAAAATCAACATTTATGTAAGCAATACATGTATCTCATTTAGAAAAGGTTTAGAACACTCACAACCTAGGTTTTGGTTAAACCTACAAAAAACAACCAAAGTCTAGAAGGTTGAGAAGAGGAGGCTTGAGGTCTAGAGTCTTGAATCTTTACTATCACCTTCCAATAAATGTTGCTAGAGGTCTTGGAGCTCTAATTATGATTCCAATCACCAAAGTCTTGCAATCAATGAAGGGAGAGGTGTGGAGTGGATGAAAAGCGCCTCTAGGGTTTCCTCTCTAAATAAAATCTGATTTTGTAAGTGAGAATGAGATAAAGTGGTAAAAAAAGGGATTTTAAACCCGTCAGACGCCGAGGGATATTGTGCCTGGCGATTCTGCCAGGGGCACTCTCGTCGGCATTTACGCCGAATTTGTACCGAGAGTTCGGGGGGGGGGGGGGTCCCGTGATTATGATTCGGCGATTGTGACATGTGTCACTCTCGCTGGTCACTTTCACCAAACATGTACCGATAGCTCTAAGGCTCGGGCGATTGTGACAGGGCGATTGTGCCCAAAGGTACTCTCACCGTCACTCTCGCTGAGAGGGTACCAAGTCCCAAATTTGCTTGAGATGGGTGGACGACATTATGGGTTGGCACGATAGGACTAGATATCTGATTACTAGCATAAAGAGTGCACCGCAAAGTAAGAATTATACGATAATTCAAGTCTGAACATGAAATTAAGAACCTAGGATTTTACGGGCATTACACTAGGGCCCACAAGAAACAGGTGCCTAATTTTTTTTTAGTATATACTCTATAATATATAGTAGCAGTTCAAAAAAAATTGTAAATAAAAGAGACACAAATTTCTTAGTATATAATAGGACCCAAAAAGAATTTAGCATTGTATTATGTGCCTAAACATGTATTAATTAATTATATTGAAGAAAAAAATATGTAAAAAGTTAATTGGTCGTTCATTTTATAGTATTGTTTATTTGCTTATTGTTTCTCTAAGTATTTTATCTAGTACCAAAATCAAAAACTATTTTGCCTAAAAAACTTGATGTTATTTCCATCATTCATCTTCCACCGACTCTTTTGATTATTCCATCCGCATGAAATCTTTTTTCGTATTAGAATATAATAGAAACTCCCTTGTTTTTTCAAAGATACATTTTGAAGAAAAAAAAATACCAACCATATGAGACGATCTAACTTATAACTATATTTAGGTTTTCAAAACTCCCTTGTTTATTCATACATTATTGACTTTTATTACCTAATATGTGCATAAACTTAAGTGAGAAAGCGAGCCCTAATTCTTTTTTATCTCCTCGCGCAAGACCAACTATAAGTCTATCATATATTTAAAACAACAATAAGATGTCAAACTATAACTAACATGTACTTTTGATTCATAGATTGATGGTTCCTAAAAAGTTTGTTTTAACTCTAAAAGTTTAAAATGATGATGAAAACATTAGCATGAGGTGACATGGAAACCGAACTGATTTATATCGATTTACATAGAGTGTTATTCTGAATAGTCAATATTGTGATAAAATGATGTCAATCTATCTATATATATATATATATATATATATATATATATATATATATATATATATATATATATATATATATATATATATTAAAGGTATATTATAGGATGTGTTTGATGGTGGAACGAATTTACGATGCTATGTAAATTTGATACGGAAGATAATATTAATTTATAAATAATTATTGATTAATTTTGCATCTAGGAATACTCAGGAAAACGATTTTATAGGAATTATTAGTAGTTATTGAATTCAATGTTATTTCTGTCGATAAAAACAATATATTGAACAAAAATTTCATACTTGTCGAGACCCTTTTTACATCTCGCCCATAGCCTATAAAATGTCAGGAACGGGCAGGCGATCCTGATATTTTGGAGGCTCTGTTCAAAAAACGAAATATGCTCTTAATTTTTTTTTATTAAATTATTTTTTACTACATTTGTTTTATAATAAATCGACCGATAACTCATCTTTGAATTTGAATAAATTATTCATATTTTGTTCTTTTTTTGACACTAAGCTTTAATTTTTAATGTTATTATATTGGTGTAGATTCAAGAATTAATAATTGATTCTTTAACTTTTAATGTTAGTGTTTTTTAACATTCATAACTCCACCAAGGGGTCTGTGAGTGAGATAGGGGGTATGAAATAACATGGTATGTAAATGAGAAGATGATATAAATAACAATAACCTTTATATAGAATTGATAAACCATTATCGATAATTACAAAACCTATATTAACAACCTTTTTATTAATGCATGATCATTGAAAAAAAATATATTAAAAATAAAAAAATGTGTCAAAAAAACATATGGAATAAATCAACAAATACTAAAAAAATATAATTCTATTACATATTCAAAAAAAAGTATAAAATAAACCATTAAAAAAACACTAAACAACTAAAGTTATTTAGAGCATCTGTGTCGAGTATTTATTTTATAATTTTTCTAAAATAGAAAATTCTAAATTTGAAGTCTTTAAGAAATTTACATTCAACTTCAATTATTATTCTATTTTAATAATTTTAATATTAATTATATTTTTAAAATATTTAAGAATTTATCATCTAAAACACTTTTAAGAAAAAATTATAAAAAATAAAAAAAAACAAAATATGAATTAAGAACTTTTGATTTGTATTTGGGGGATAAATTATATAAAAAACATATTAAAACAATTATATAATTTAATTATCTTAGGAAAAAGAATAGTATAATTAAGTCATCTTTGAAAAGGGACTTTTAAAAATAATGAAATCGTTAATAAATATATATTTAATTCACCCCAAAGAAAATCTATAATAAAACAAAACTATCTATTCTATATTATAAAAATATATAAAAACTCTTAATTGCAACATTTTAAGCACACGTTATAACTAATTAAAGTCAATTACTTAATTTACAACTTCTTAATGTTTTGGTACAACCTTTCCAAGCACAATATCTCACATAATCATCTATTTGTGGAATGAATACTCATTTATTAATATAACTATTTGTTTTTTTTGTGGAGAATTTTATAAAATAGATTTTATATTAGCATAATCTATTTTAAATGTAGATTTTATATTTAAATCTATATTAATGAGATGTAATATAAAATCTTTTTCTTCCGTATTTTTTTATATTACATCTGATAATGATTTTTCCATATTTTATTTTATAAATTTTTTTTCCATATTTTATTTTATAAAATCTTTTAAATAATGAGATGTAATATAAACTCTTTTTTCTTCCGTATTTTTTTTCTAATATAAAATCTATTTTATTTTATAAAATCTACACGTATTTTATATTAGCATAATATAAAATCTACACATATTTTTTTTGATAATATAAAATCTACACATATTTTTTTCACGAGCATTAAAAGAAGAAAAAAGAAGGTTGATATGAATTAAAAATAAAAAATAACGAGATACACTAATAAATTATCGTATTCTTTAAAATAAAAATATTCCGCAATACTTTCCAAATTAACCAAGTGTAAAGAAAATAAAATAGAAACGATGTAGATATAAAAATATTCTTCCATATTTTTAATATATTTACATTTAAATGTAAAATCGAAAATGAAAATAAAAGATTTTAAAATATTCTCTACATTCACTATAAATATATATAGCTTCTCTATGTATCATCCGAGTACAAAAAGAAGACGAACGGTCGGGTGTCAATGACGGAACCTGCAACTGAACAAAAGGTATTCCACAATATTTTTGTTTTCTTTGAAAAACTACTTTTTTATATTTTATTTTATTTACTGAGGATTTGTTTATATTTTTCAAAACCCACAATAATAGCACAAACTCATAACAACAAACGATTAAAAATATATGCAAGTTAACCACTTATGAAAATACATTCGTTTTTCACATTGTATTTCATTAGCTGTTAACAGAGAAATTACGTTTCATTTTAACTCGGTTCAATATTCCAACAACAAAAATTTCCTCTCGTGCAATGCACGGGCCCAACACTAGTCTTTACTTATAAGCATAACACAAAAATTTAAAACTGCAAGTTAGGGCCTTAGGGGATTCGAACTTGAGTAAAATATGGGAAGGACAACAGCGCTTTAAGACCCTTCCACTGTTTACTTAATTTATATAGTAATTTATTATTTTATTACAAGTAAAAAATAAAAATTATTCGGAGGCCCTGTGCGGTAGCACCACTCGACACACCCTAAAGAATGGCCTTGCAAACGGGCGTGTTTGGTGCAACGGTATCCATCAACTCAACCTTTCTAGAGGTCAGGGTTCCAACTTCCAACCTCACTAAAGGTGAGACACGTACATGCTTGACAAACAACCCAGACCCGTACCAGAGGAGGAGGGGTGTGTTGAGAGTGTCAAAGCAACTTCAACTAGCACATTTGGATATATATGTCTTATCAAGCTAGCTTCAAACATTGACAGATGGCACATTTAAGTTTTATAGATGATTTTACTAGTAAAGTTGTGTTTACTTCTTACATGAGAAATCAGAAGCTTTGTCCCCTTCAAAAATTATAATTTTCTTTTTAATAAAAGACAAATGCACATAAAACCTGTTTGAGGAAATATAAGGGAGGTGAGTTTATCTGAAACAAGTTTGGAGAGTTTTGTCAATCAAACTCGTTTCATTTGGATCATCAGTAATTATGCTTATATTGCATGTATGGATCTCATAAAGCAACACTAACATATTGTAGTCGAGCTCAACAAGAAAAGATAGAATACTGTGAACAAGTAGGAGTGTTCATCTAAACCGCTCACACCGTAACGTAAAGCACGGTTTAGAACTTTCGCATTGTTGTTTGTATTTCTACCAAACCGCACTATACGGTGCAATTTGCGGTTTTAAGTTTAAATGTTAGAAGATTTACTTGTGAGAAAGGATTGTTATTTCTTTTTGTTGATTTCAACTGATTTGACCATTCATAGAAATTCCAATTTACCCATGTCTTTTTCAAGTACAATTTGGCGTTTAAATGAGTTTTATGAGCTTCAATCCAGTCTCTAAAATCAAGTGTAATTCATATGTGAGCTTCTTCTGGCCCGAGTTTGAGCTAAACATTTGGGTCAATCAAGCTCAACTCATAAAACAAGTTACATGTTAGTTACTTGATTTGAGCCCAAATGTCTAGCTATTTAATTCGGCTCGACTTGTTCACACCCTTAGGGGTCGTTTACCCGACAAGCACTTGGTAAACGATCCCTTAAGGGCCGTTTACCCAAACGCTTACCCGGTAAGTGCTTATTGGTAAAAGTTAACATTGTAAGTTACTTAACCGGATATGATTTTAGTTCATTAAAACTCTATTATATTTAACAATTTACCTGGTAAGCACTTACTCGGTAACACATACCATGTAAGACTCTCTATGTTTATCATCGCTCTTACCGGGTAAGATTCTCGGCCCTTACCATGTTTATCCGGTCAGGTAAATGACCTGGTAATCACTTAACTGGTAAACATTTAATAAACGACCCCTTAATATAAGTTCTTATCCTTTTTGCTTTATAAACGAAACAACCAACTTTAGGATTTTTGTACCTTAGGATAAATTAAACATGTTCTAATTTATTCCACATGCGAAAATGACTTATTTTGACCCTGTCATTCGTGTCACCGTTGTATCTTGGAAAATGGACAGATTAATTGGGGACGAATATGTTTTAAGGACACCGTGTCAAACATAGGCCTCAACTTACTTGGTTTTAATTGTTTTATTCGAATTTATTACGTCTAACAGAAAACACACCAAAATTAGAATTAATCATAGAAATATGGATAGTTTTATTATTGAATTGTCCCGCATACAGATGATTTGTGGACGTCTATCAAGAGGATACAACAATCCGATCAAGTAACGAACTTGAACCCGACGAATCAAAGAATACTTCCTTAAGAATCGTGTTTATGGAACAGAGAGAAAAACCCAGAAAATCTTGATTATTTTCTGCCAAAAAACGAGAGAGAAGAGGTATTTATATATACCTCTGATTAACCAACTTAACTGTCAACAGAATGTCAAACAGAGAGTTGCACGACCTGGGCTGCGGCCTTGAAGTCGCGGGGTAAACCGCGTAAGTCTCTGTGTCGAGACATTCCGGTGAGTTGGGCGGTTTGGTGCGTGGGATGCAAACCGCGGGGTAAGCCGTGTATGTCACTGTTGTTTGCAAAACTCCAGTGACTTAGGCGACCTACTACGCGGCTTCAAGCCACGGAAGAACCCGCGTGTAATCCCTCTCTCAAGCCAAGAGACCCCAAGAGACCTAAGGCCCAAGACCCATCTTGACATTTAATATGGGCTAACCCACTTGGTTGGGTAACTCATTTTGATAATAGGTAGGGGAATCCTATTATAAGGCAAGATGTTTTTCCTCTCTTGTTCTATGTGGGACAAACTTATAAGCAAATCCCAACAATGCCCCACATTTGCTATTCAAACTCCATTAATACCCCACATTTAAATAGAAAATAAGATAATCACAGAGTATTTATTGTTCGACTCAGGAAACTAAATATGAAATGCATCTGAAAAGGTGTCTAGGTGTTAGAGCGAAACATGTTGGATACAAGATCATAGAATACTAAAGATTGAAGTCAAAGCTGAAGTCAACTCTCAAGCATCAAAGTCAAAGTCTAGTGTAATAAAAGTCAAAGTCAATCTTGTATTTTGTGTTTTCTAGTTTTGTGCGTGTTTAGTAGTGTGCGCGCTTCTGTTGTAACACCCTTAATTCTTAAGATAGCAACTTATAAAAATTTTATAAATACATCAATAAATACTCCGAACCACAATGGTTACAAACCTCCAATCTACGAAAGGGAGAACAAAGGGTGGATGAAACCCTAGAAAACTTTGGTGAAGAAGATGAGGTGATAGATGAGAAGCTTACCACCACAAAATACTCTAGTATACTCCAATAGACTTCCAATCTCTTGCTATATCCTTTAAGAGCTCTCAAAAACGAAACCGTAGCAACTTGAATCACCCAAATTGGAGTTGTGGATCAAAAGATATGAAGAAATGAAGTTTTGGGTGAAATGGGGTTGAATCAGGTTTTTAACCCGAACTGGAGCCTTCTGTCCTGCGCACGACCCGTGAACACATTGTGAAGGGAAAACGCACGACCCGTGCACCCCTTCAGCCCGCGAATATTAATTTCTGAAACACTGTTTTGGTCATAACTTTTTCGTTATAGCTCCGTTTCGCTCCGGAAAGAACCGTTGGACTCGTAATTGAATCCTTCATCCATTTAGACTATAAAATCTAGGATTAAAGTCCAAAATCAAATATCTTATTTTTCCTTAATATATCGGTTTCTGTACTAACTTGAATTGATACCTCTCGGAACTCGGGGTGTTACAATCCTCCCAACCTTAAAAGAGATTTCGTCCTCGAAATCTGGAACCCCCAAGCACCCAACATCACACATGGAAAGATCGATTGATTCCCTATCTCAAAGGGATGCTTCATGAAACTTCACCTCGTACACGGACCCGATTACCTTCCGGTCGCGGTTTTCGCTGAGTTCTCATAACGTACCGTTACAAACTAAATCTCAACGTTCAATATAATTCACCGACGTCAGGGTGGACGTTGAGTCATCGATTAATCATCTTCTTAATCGATAAATCTCGGTTGCCTCCCAACCTTAGATTTCTCATATCACACCGAAAGCAACTTACGACCTTATCTAGTCATTTCCACCAAGGATACCTCAAAGCAAGCCTTTCCCTTAGATACCTCTAAATGCGACGCGCCAAGGTCTCCTCAAAATTCATTTGTACTTAAAGTCTACCTCGACATTCCCACCAAATATCTCCAAAAATCATCACCATCTATCCTTCTTTTAAATTCCATCACCAAAATGTCAATATTTCCCATGATCCAACCGGGGTACCTCCCAAACACTCCTAGATCCAATGACTCCAAGAAAATAAGTCGACGCCTAAGACTAAATGGTAACTTCGAGAACGTGGACATCCCGCCCAAGATTTCATTCCAGATGGAAAGGTCGCACTAGGGTTGACACCTAACAGAGTGCTAAAATCCAATTCTTACATTTCTAACAAACGGACCATAAAAATTTCCTTTGATCACGGAATCCACTAAGACGATACACCCTCAACATATATCATGATGTCGCACCGACGAGCAACCCACCAAACGAACTTCATGAAAGCGCATATAATCACATAAGACCTTATCCCGCATAATTACCGAAGTATAGAATCACTCCTTAATTACCTGGAGAGACTCAAATCTACTATTCCCATTATACATGTACGTACCAATTCAAAACTGAAACCTACAATTCAAGACTGACCGCAAGTCGGATCACCCGACGCTTCAAATCCCAAGGATTCCATCAATCCTAATTACAATTTCTCCCACATCAGGGGTTTAAATCCATAGGCCTAATGAGTTCAAGGTTTTTAGTCACAATACCAAATTAAACTTTTACAAAACTTTTAAATACGTACACTTTATAACGTTAAATGGTCGTGAAGTAGAACCCACCCCCGATCACTCGAGGTTGAAAATTAATTACTGGAGCTACACATATAAAACTATTTACAAAGTTCTTTTGATCAAAATTTTCATAAACAAAACAGTAACAAAAGGTGTGTAGCAAAATTCACACTATAAACATGAAAATAAATTTCGGTACCCCAAACATGTGAAATAAATGTTTGTACGACTCTAACAAAGAACTTCACAACCTTTAACTTTAAAATTTTCCTCCTTTAACGAAAAACGTTGTGGCACAAAAGTATCAACAATCCCATATGCAACAGTTTATTTCCCCAAAGCCAAGTAAAAAGATGGAAATGCAAATAAGTTTCAAATCGAGTTTAAAACTTTGAGTCATACAGATAAACACATTTGACCAAATAGAAACCACAACGACATAAGTATTGCTAATTTGTTAAATGCATTGCGGAGATTTCTAGCAGTAAAAGTTAATGATTAAAATATGCTCAGAACAAAAGCTTTGCTTGAAACAGCGTAAACCCTTTTATACCACTACTCCCACCAACGCCACAATTTATTCCAAATGCAAAAAAAAATATGCAACCATTGCCATTTGTATAAAGCTCGAAGATAAATTGCATGATAATGAAATTCCCAAAACAACATGTGGGATGACATTGATTAGCAAAATCCATAAATTAACGCACACACTAATGCATGTACACACATTCCAAACTTATCTACGAGACGCAAAAGTCGTACGATAAGACACCACAAACCCAACTGAATTTTCGTAAAACTCATTAATGCTAAAATCATGCGATGTCAAAATTTTCATTTCTCAACAGAGATTATAAGACAACAATATGCCTAAAACATTAAACTTCTAAGAGTTTCCTCTTTTTAATGCAATGAAAGATAAAATGACACTTTTCAACAAGGTTTGCATGAGACACGACGCTTTATATATTGCAATTTTAAACGCAATCAAAACTTAAACTCAAGTACTTCTAAGTTTACTTACGCGTCAAAAGAACCCGCATAACAATACTCCATGAAATTTAACAAAACTCGCACAACTAAAATCTCAAGAAACTCCGACTCAAAACATGGGATTAACTTTTCCTTTAAAACCATTGACATACGTGGAGGAGATCCAATGCCTAGGTTAAAATCTCATAGTTACTTGCCCAATACCCAAACGACATTAAAACGTGGACATTACAATATCCGGAAATAGCGTTAAACACAAGGCGTGAATAAAGAGTATCTTGATAACAATTTGCACGCACGCGCAACAAAACGGTTTCATGCATGCTTAAGCTCACAGTTTAAAATCTGCTGAATGTTAAATGTTTTACTAAGACTTTATAGTGAAAATCACTTTATACTTAGCGAACATGAAAACAATTTATGCAACTCACTTTAGAAGTAAATTTAGTGCATGAATTTGGCCGGCACTCGGTATCACAGGGCTACACTCCTCAATTTCCCCAGACCAAAGGTCCTCAACTTCCTCGCAGACTATTGTCATCCGGATACTCGCATATCTTAAGACCAAATTAAGGATCTCATAGGTTCATCTCACAATTTCTCCTCGAAAGAGAAACGGTATAACAGACTTATAGTTCTAATCCAACCAATAAATCTGACTCAAGATGATCAACTTAATGCGTTCATCGCACTTACTATCACCCCAAAGTGATATTGTTATAAACATCAATCATTCCTTAGCTTACTCACTTAGAAACTTTCGCACTACCCCAATGGTCATCACACCAAGGTAGTTCAAGTATACATATGTAGCATGTAGGTTCACCATAACACTGGCCAGCTGCCATTATGAACGTACCGTACATAATCATCCTTGCGACCCTCGACATGTTTTCCGTTTCTAGTGATTCGATCAACCTCAAAATATCTTATCTTAAGGTACCTAATGTGCCACTTCACTTACCATTACCTATAAGAACGCTAGTTTGAGTCTAGGCATTCAAAAATCAATACCTAATTCTCTCAAACTTAAGCTCTGATACCAACTTGTAACACCCTTAATTCTTAAGATATCAACTTATAAAATTTTTCTAAATACATCAATAAATACTCCGAACCACAAACACAATTTAAGAATTAACCTCAACACTCACATTCATCCTATACATACACACTATGAAAAGGACGGGTGTGACTAAACCCAAACAATTGCTATCTCCAACTTGCGGAAAGCTTCACCGACTACTCACTCTTGTAAGGCTAAAGCTCAACTCTTCGTAGCACTGCTAGAACTGAACCCCCGACAGAACCTGATGCATATGCCGACAAATAAAAAGGTTAGGCTTAACGCCTAGTGAGTTCAAGAGTTTTACAATATGAAATAAATACATTTGCTAAAGGGGAAGAAAGTAGTTTAAATCACAGACCTTCAGAAAGATTCATTTTAAATATTCAAACGACACAATTTTCCAAAAGTACACCTTTAAAACAAGGAATCCATATGAACCTTCTTTCGTAAAACCACTTTAATCCCAAACTCACTCAAAACATGAATAGTAAGCAAAACTTCCAATTTATAAAACTACGAAATAAAACTTTACAACTCGAGGCACCCAAAAACACGGGTGGGACTCAATACTCAACCCAAAATTCATGGATAAAATCCATATATACAAAACGTCACTGAAAACTTGGATAATAAAACTCAATACCCAAAACAACACCTTTCGGTGACGGGGGAGACTCGTTTCCATTGAACGTGGAGGGAACACAAAAGTATGCCACGTATCTATGTTATCGAACTACACCTCAGATCATTGACTTTAGTGCACACTAACTTAAGCGTCACCTCAAGTCTCCAAGGACATGGTACCTTTAGTGCACACCCCTTGGCAGGCGTCACCTCAAGGATACCCGATCTTAGTGCCCATTCGTTCTCTAGTAGAGTTCCAACCTCAAGGTTCCCATTCGACCTTTAGTGTCTACTCACTAGCAAGCCCAAACGGTCACTAAATGTAACCCAAAACCTTAGGCCTTACAAAACAGACCGACTTACGTGCCTATGGATCCATTACAACACTGTCTAACATTACGTGACTCCAATTTGAAAGACCAAAGCTCCCAGAACATGTAACTCCCAATGGCATGAAATAATCACCATTATACTCCAAAAATCCCACTACTGTTTTTAAACTGGACAAATGTCCTCAAGACTCCATTTAATCAAAACCGAGCCAACGACCCAACAGTTTACGTAATTGCCCAAATGAAAACCGATATAAACAGTGAAACGCGTTTGACGAACTATTATGCAAACACGACCAAAAGTATAATTAACTCAAATCTCATTGATGGTCAAGACAAACCATTTTCCAAATGAATCATACCCTTATGTTTTCAAAATGTCTCATAACACAATAATATGCATTTTCCGAAAGGTTTATAAAATCAAATACACAAAATGACACTTACGTAAATTAAACTCCAATTATATGTGTAAAATCATCAAAGAAACATTTCAACATGATTTATTTCCTAAAATTCCCAAATATCCCAAAAAGGGATGTCTCAACATGTTTATAAAACTAAACATTTCAAAATAACTAAAACTTATCAGCAGTTAACAATTTGAGGTAAAATACAAACATTTTAAAATAGACATTTTGGCATGTACACCGTTTTCACAAATCAACTTGAACTAACCTTGCTAGATTTAGGCTAAATCTAGATTTTACCCACTTAGAGCTTTCCTTGAAGAACTTGATTATTCAAACCAAATCTTCCAAAACCTAAATCCACAAGGGTCCAACCATAAATATACATAATCAACCACAAAGAATCGTTTCCCAACCTTATACATGAATAACTCAACTGATACCGAAACCCTAACTTCCATAAATGAAGAGAATAGAAGATTACCTTAGCCCAAGATTGAATCCACTAATCAAAACACCTCTAGTTCACCAAAATGGTTACAAACCTCCAATCTACGAAAGGGAGAACAAAGGGTGGATGAAACCCTAGAAAACTTTGGTGAAGAAGATGAGGTGAGAGATGAGAAGCTTACCACCACAAAATACTCTATTATACTCCAATAAACTTCCAATCTCTTGCTAGATCCTTGAATAACTCTCAAAAACGAAACCGTAGCAACTTGAATCACCCAAATCGGAGTTGTGGATCAAAAGATATGAAGAAATGAAGTTTTGGGTGAAATGGGGTTGAATCAGGTTTTTAACCCGAGATGGAGCCTTCTGTCCTGCGCACGACCCATGTGCATATTGTGAAGGGAAAACACACGACCCGTGCGCCCCTTCAGCCCGCGAATATTAATTTCTGAAACACTGTTTTGGTCATAACTTCTTCGTTATAGCTCCGTTTTCGCTCCGGAAAGAACCGTTGGACTCGTAATTGAATCCTTCATCCATTTAGACTATAAAATCTAGGATTCAAGTCCAAAATCAAATATCTTATTTTTCCTTAAAATATCGGTTTCTGTATTAACTTGAATTGATACCTCTCGGAACTAGGGGTGTTACATCTGTGCTTGTATAAATAGGTTGTTTTGTGCGTGTAGTTCTGTAGTAGCACAATAGATAGCATTATACGAGTTCCATTGTTAGAGAGAGAAAGTGTGTTGAGAGAATCTTTGTAATCGCATTCTGTGTTTAATCAAAGTTGTTCTTAATTGAAATTGATTGTCATCGTTGATTTACATTGTTATCTAGGATAACAATTGTTATCAGAGCACACAGAATTCAGAGAAAATTGGATCAATTTCAAGATTTTTGGATCATATTTTGGACGAACTCGCAAACGGACTGAGAAAGTTGATTTTTTGGATTATCGTGATGTTTTTTATTCGATTTTTGTATTGTTACATTCGATTTTGTATCTAGAACATAGTTGTAGTGTTCTGTTTAGCATAATTCAGAGTGTATTGTTCGTATTTTGAAATTTTCTTGAAATTTAAGTTCGTGTCTGAAAACGAACTGGTATAGATCAAATTTGTAATCTTTAGTGTTTTAATATGAAATTCTTTGTTTGTAAGTTGTTCTAAAGATGCATTAGAGGAGTTCTGCAAATTTCCAATTCAATTGAAGATGATTCGAATCGAATCTGAGTGACAATCGAGTTTTGGGAACTGCAAGTCAAGAACTCGCTAGATCCATAGAACTCGCTAGTGAAGAACTTGCAAGCTCTTGAAGAACTCGCACAAGTGTTGAACTCGCAGACCTCAAGAACACACATAGATCTTAATTTTTTGTTTGAAGTGAAGTGAAGTGAAGAACTCGCAAACAGAGTCGTGCGAGAAGTAGAAACTTGCACAACACTAGGTGCGAGTTTGTACTGTTCAATCTCTTTGTCGTGCGCGAAGTAGTTCCTGGAAGAAGTGTTTGATGTGCGCGTTTTCATTCTGCGAGAAGTGTATCTTGTCAAAAAAATTCTAAGTCTAAAACTCGCAAGCCCTGTTCTTGCGTGTTTACGTTTAGCGAGTTTCAAGTTTTCGAAATTTTCTAAGTCTAGAACTCGCAAGGCTTTACGAGAAGTACAAGAACTCTCAAACTGTATCGTGCGCGAATCTAAAACTCGCACAAGCCTACGTGCGCGAACCTTGGTTCTCGCAACCTTTGTCGTGCGCGAAGCTGAAACTCGCACAACCTTGGGAGCGAGAAGTAAGTTCACTCAGCCTGTTTTGTGCACGAAATTCAAAACTCGCACACAGGCTCTTGCGCGAAGTGTCTATTCTCTTTGATATGCACGTTTTATACTTAGTAAATTTTTGTGATTTTTCTGAGCCTGTTTTTCAATGTTAAAGTTGATCAAAGAGGGAGATTACATTTATTGAGCCTAAAGAGAAAATATTGTTCTGCAAAATCTTTTTATAAATGATCTTGAATCCAAAGGGGGAGATTATTAGAGCATAAATATGTTGGATACAAGATCATAGAAGACTGAAGATTGAAGTCAAAGCTGAAGTCAACTCTCAAGCATCAAAGTCAAAGTCTAGTGTAATAAAAGTCAAAGTCAATCTTGTATTTTGTGTTTACTAGTTTTGTGCGTGTTTAGTAGTGTGCGCGTTTCTGTAGTGTAGTGGTGTGCGTATTTTTGTGCTTGTATAAATAGGTTGTTTTGTGCGTGTAGTTCTGTAGTAGCACAATAGATAGCATCATACGAGTTCCATTGTTAGAGAGAGAAAGTGTGTTGAGAGAATCTTTGTAATCGCATTCTGTGTTTAATCAAAGTTGTTCTTAATTGAAATTGATTGTCATCGTTGATTTACATTGTTATCTGGGATAACACTAGGCGACTTGAACCTTTCATAGTGAGTATGCATCGGACCTACTTTGTAGGTAGTGACATAGAGTCTTGAACTAACCACGTTGTGTAGTAAGTCTAGACAATGAATATCACACAGATCATATTTATTCATAATTTGACTCTTACCGTTGTGTTCATTTCGGTCGTGAACAATCCTTTTTCATGAGAATTTTAAAAGACGTAGCCATATCCGTCTTCAAAGATGCGACCCCACATCAATCTCATATAGGTAATACTGATCAAGAACATTTCGTATTGTTCTACCAAAAAGTTATCAGTATTATTAAGAATAAGAATTGATCCCTAAATCATCAACGGAAAATACACAAAATAAACATCATAGGAATAGGCATACTTGTGTATTAGACCTTTGAGCTCAACTAGTTGTCCTATTGAACCTAGACCATGGGATCTCCAATGTTGCTAGGTTAGGTTTCCGCCGAGTAGTAACTCATTGAATTGGCTTTAAGCCCATCCCCCTCGATGTATATGAGACTTGTTCTCGATTTAGGCCTTTTGTCAAAGGGTCTGCAATATTTTCCTTTGACTTTACATAATCAATTGATATAATTCCATTCTTGATCAAGCCTCGGATAGTTTTGTGGCGACGCATGATATGTCTCGATTTGCCGTTATAGATTTGATTCTTTGCTCTTGTGAGAGCGTCCATGCTATCACAATGGATGCAAACGGCAGTAACATGCTTAGGCCACAAGGGAATACCCTCTAGGAAGCTTTTAAGCCATTCTGCTTCTTCGACAACTTTATCTAAGGCTACAAATCCGGCTTCCATGGTAGACCGTGTATTCATGGTTTTCTTCGACGATTTCCAAGATATGGTTGCACGATTAAGTGTAAATACATATCCGCTTGTGGGCTTACATTCAGAATGATTGGAAATCCAGTTTGCATCACAATATCCTTCTAACACGGGAGGATACTTGTTATAGTGTAACCCGTAATTCATTGTGTATTTGAGATATCTTAGCACACATATAAGGGCAAACCAATGATCTTTACTTGGGTTATGTGAGTATCGACTAAGTCTACTCACGGTATATGCTAAGTCCGGTCTAGTACAGTTCATTATGTACATCAGACTGCCAAGCACTTGAGTGTATTCCAGCTGAGATACACTATCTCTTTGATTCTTCTTGAGTTGGCTTGAAGGATCAAACGCAGTGACTACCGGTTTATCATCATAGTGACCAAATTTCCGAAGCACTTTCTCAATATAGTGTGATTGAGTAAGAATGTAACCATTTGGATCTCTTTGGATCTTTATCCCAAGAATCACATCTACTTCTCCTATATCCTTCATGTCAAATGAAGAGTGCAACATCTTCTTGGTTTGATTGATTACATCCAGATTGGTCCCCGTGATTAGCATATCGTCTACATATAGGCATATGATGACATATGCATTCTTGCATTGTTTCACATAAACGCATTTATCACACTCATTTATGTGGAAACCATTTGATAGAAGAGTGTTATCAAACTTCTCATGCCATTGCTTTGGGGCTTGTTTAAGTCCATATAGAGACTTAACTAATTTGCATTCTTTGTTCTCTTGGGCCTTTACAACAAACCCTTCTGGTTGTTGCATATAGATTTCTTCATCCAATTCACCGTTTAAGAAAACAGTTTTCACATCAATTTGGTGTATATGTAGGTTGTGAATAGCTGCATCTGCCATCAACGTCCTAATGGACGTGATTCGTGTCACCGGTGAGTAAGTGTCAAAGAAATCTTGACCTTCCTTTTGGCGGTAACCTTTGGCTACCAATCGAGCTTTATATTTCTTGATAGTGCCATCAGGTCTTAATTTCCGCTTGAAGATCCATTTATGGCCAATTACCTTGTGACTCGGTGGTAAATCTACCAATCGGTAAATCTACCAATCTCCATGTATTGTTTTGAACTATGGAGTCTATCTCACTACGAAAAGCCTCTTTCCAATAAGGTGCCTCCGAAGATTCAATGGTGGCCTTATAGGATTGAGGTTCTTCATCGACAACGAATGTCATGAAGTCGGGTCCAAAGTCTTTTGCAATTTTTCCTCTTTTACTTCTTCTAGGCTCTAAGTTTTCTTCTTGAGCCTTAGAAGTACCCTCTTCATCCGGTTTCTCAAGATTATCGATGTCATCTTCTTCACACGCTATCTTCCTTAGATTAGAGATTCCTTTCTCTTTATCCTTGTAAGGAAAGATGTAACACCCCCTTCCTACTAGTCCTAAGATAGGGAATGTCACAACCGAAAATGGATCAAAAGTCTACAATTCACAGTACAGAGCTCTAACAGAACTCTCAAAAGATTGCAATACATCCTCCAGTAATGATACGAATAACATATTTACATATTAAGTATTTACATAACAAAAGCCTTCAATAAGTAACTAGTCTTTAAGCATCCTAAACCATCTCGTCCGTTCATCCCGCCTCTGGGTTAGATCCTAAACCTGCCGAGGTAAAACAAAACAAGCCTCGGCTGAGCAAAATTGCCCAGTGAACGAATAATAACACAAGAAATACCAAATAAGAAGTAGGTAACTGAAAGAAAACAACTGAAAGAAAACCTTACGATACAGAGTTGGAAGCGATTTAAGTGTAAATCTCAAGAACTGAAACCAATATAATTAAAGTTCAAAGCAAGATAAACATCCATATCATTAAGATATATTGTACCCGATGGATGATCAGTCCAAACAGGCGTCATAATGGAATGGAAGTGTTGGGCACTACACTGCCTCATTCCCCTGTAACCAAAGGTATCTGGTATTCGGCTCTATCTGGTAATCAACATAATTGGTATTCGGTTCTATCCGGTAACCAACATAATTGGTATTCGGTTCTATCCGGTAACCAACACATAATTGGTATTCGGTTCTAAGGATGCATCCAACGTTATCTATATGGCTCGGCCATAGCCTTCACGAGAACGCCATGACTATTTTAGCCATCATGGAGGCGTCTCAACATTCGTGCCCCGAATGATGAGCCTAGTCAAAACGAATTTCAATAACCAAATTTGATGAATAAACTTTGGATAACAAGTTCAACAAACGCATTGATATTTATAATTCAAGTAATCGGAAGGAATTTAAAAACATACCGGTGTCGAGTCAAAATTCCCAAGGACTCAAATTCATTAAACGAAACATCATATAAAACATAAAAATATTCTGGATAACCACTTGATAACATCCACTTTTGTGGGTGTATTTCATGAACAAGGTCTATGGAATGCATAATCATCACAATTGATAACCCACATATTGAAACGAATTAAATATTCGTACCTTGGAGGTGTTTTAGAAACGATCACATGAAACTTGATGCCTTTGAACGGTTTTCTCCTTCCGGTTTACCTACACTTATTAGTAAAATGTTTTTAGATAGTTTTCGGTAACAATTCTTATCAACTTCAAGTTCCTACAAGCCCTTTCATCTTAGAAAGATTCTACGGACCTTCAAACATGCTTACAATACCCTTAGGACACTTAATAAATACTTAACACAATTCTTACGGCCTTAAACCACATTTTTAAAAATCCAAATTTAAACATTCAAACAGTAGCTAACAGCTTCTGTACACTTGAAGTTCAAGCATTCTTCTCATTCTTAGAGGTTCAACCAAATTTTCTTGTAAACATGAAAGTTGTGCATAATCCTCTTAGGATTTTACAGAAACTGGATTCACATAAATTGGAGCTCTGCTCTATTTTCTACAGAATTAATACCAACAGTGTGCATTTTCGAGTGTGTGCAGAACAGTTCTGAAAAATCAGTGATTTCGAGTCACTTAAAGTCCGAACTAGACTTTGGTGTAAACTACAAAGTTGAACTACACACATAGACCTTTCTGTAGATATAAAGAACACCACATTTGGACAAATGGTTGATTTTATAAGAATTTTTAAACTTACCACAATGAATCTGTCACTTCCAACAGCACCAAACTTGAAGAATTTCCACCTCAATTCCTCAATCTTCAACCTATTATTCATAGATAAACTTAGGGTTTAACCCATTTTTCCCAAAGTAGAAGTAATCAACAAAATTAACCATGAACATACCTTAACTTGAGCCCCTAGTTCCATTTCTAACACTATATCTTCAAGAATATTAAGGATTTGAGAAGGAATTTGAGGTTTTAGGGATGAGATGAGGGTTTCTAGAGAGAAGGAGGAAAAATTGATGGGTAGAGAGAGTGATAAATCTGATTATGAATTTTGAAATAAAAAAAAATCAATTAATTTCATATATATATATTTTCAACATTTACAATCCAACCCCTTTATCTTTAGCTTATAACAATTTAACCCTTTCTTGACAATTCCTTTACAATGTTGGTCCTAACCAAGATTGTTTCATCCAACATTAGTCCATAAATAAAATCTATAAATATAGACTCGGACTAATGTACAACTCTTAACAACTAAGGTACAAGTCATTAAAGCACGATCTCCTATTTTAAGCACGATTTCGTTTTCGGTCACAAAATTAGGTACTAAACATAGGATATTATAAAAGATGTGTTCAAAGAATTTTTCCTCGATTGATTCCATTATTGTGTTGTTGTGGATATCTTCAACATTCGACTTATAGACCAAAAATCTATAAGCAACACTATTCCTTGCAGGACCAAGATATATGGAATCAATGGTCTTGGGTTCAAGTTTTGTCCTTTTTGGTAAAGGTACTTGAACTTTTGCAAGGCAACCCCACACTTTCATCCTTTTATAGGAAGGAAGTTGTCCTTTCCATAATTCATAAGGAGACTTATCACTCTTTTTGTTGTGAGGAATTCTATTAAGTATCATATTTGCAGTTAAGCATGCTTCACCCCATAAACTATGTGGTGCTCCCGAGGTAATCAACATTGAATTGATCATGTTCTTCAATGTTCTATTTTTCCTTTCGGCTACTCCATTTTGTTGTGGAGTATAGGGAGCCGTGGTTTGGTGAACTATGCCATTATGGGAACAAAATTCTGCAAAATCCTTAGATTCATACTCTCCTCCTCTATCGGATCTCAAAATTTTTATCCTCTTATCAAGTTGGTTTTCATCTTCAGCTTTGTATGTCTTAAACATATTCAAAGCTTCATCTTTGGTATGTATAAAGTATACATAACAAAACTTGCTGCAGTCATCAATATATGACACATAATAATTCTTTCCTCCACGTGTGGGTGTGGCTTTATAATCACATAAATCGTTGTGGATTAATCCAAGTACTTCATTGGATTTCTCTACAGATTTATGAGGATGGCTATCATATTTAGATTCAACACACACTTCACATTTTGCCTTGTTTTCCATGGAACATTTAGGTATCAATCCAAGTTTTATCATCCTTTGTAAGGATCAAAAGTTTACATGTCCTAAACGTGAGTGCCATAAAGAAGAAGAGTCAAGCATGTACACAGAAGCAGAGCTAGAGCCTGTGATTTTATTGCTATTTACAGTATTTACATTGTCATTATGTACAACACTAAGTTTAAAGAGCCCCTCATCTAGGTAGCCCTTACCAACATACACTCCACCCTTAGTAATCACAAATTTATCAGATTCAAACACTATCTTGAATCCTTTGTTACTAAGAGTGGATCCAAAGATCAAGTTCTTTGTAATAACAGGTATATGCATGACATTGGTGAGTACAAGTTCCTTTCCCGATGTGAGCTTGAGATTCACCCTTCCTCTTCCTTCCAGTTTTGCTGTAGTGGCATTTCCCATATACATTGGTTCTTCATTGGTGACAGTTTGATAAGTTGCAAACAGGTTCTTAGAGTTACAAATGTGCTTGGTGGCACCGGTATCAACCCACCAATCGGTCACGTTTGTGACCATAAAAGCCTCAATTACTCCAACGAATTGGTTTGGAGAATTGGCTACATTGGCTTGATGTGGGTTTCCACCGGCCCCTCCACCACCGTCGCCTCCTCCTCCGGGTCCACCGTGGTCCCCTCCTATGTCGGCAATCCTTTGCTCAATGGCCTGGCTTTCCACATACCCAACAACTCAAGACTCGCTTCTTGAAAGGCTTTCTTTGTGTGGACAAGGGATTTGAAGCATTTGAGTGATGCTTGACAACCACAAACTTGCCTTTTCCTTTTTGGAACTTTGTCTTTGAAGAGCTACCGGTAACCATGTTTTCATTTGGCTCCAATGAGATTGCACCTGCTTTCTCGTTCATCCGATTATCTTCCTCCACTCGCAGCTTGAGTATTAATTGCTCAAAGCTCATATCCTCAGACAAATGTTTGAGATATAGTTTAAAATTTTTCCAAGATGGAGGAAGTTTGTCAATTATAGAACCAATAAGGAAATTGGAATTGACACCCATACCTTCGACTTCCAGTTCATGGACCAAGACTTGAAGTTCTTCTACTTTCTTCACAACCGGTTTAGAATCTGTCATCTTGAAATTCAGGAATTTGCCCACAATGAATCGGTTAGAACAAGCGACTTCTGTCTTGTATTTAGACCGCAACGATTCCCATATTTCTTTAGCTGAGGTGAAGGATGAATAAATGTCGTAAAGACCATCATCCAACCCATTCAGAATATAATTGCGACAATTATATTCATTCATGTTCCAATTGTCAACGGAATGTTGGTAAGCGGCCATTTGAATATGTGAAGGGGCGTTTTCCCCTTCTCCAACCGGTGGTGTTGGTGCTTGATCGGTAAGCACGTTAGACACCTTCAACGTCGTCAAGTAGAAGAACGTCTTTTGCTGCCATCTTCTGAAATCGAAACAGAATGATGCTCGACCTCTTAATGGGTCACTTCCTTATCGCATTTAGAACCTCAAGTTTTCTAAATTTACCCTTGATAACGCCTTCTTCATCGTTTGTTTGTTGACTTGGTTTGGGTAGATTGTTGTTTCATTCGGCTTTGTGACCAAAAAAAGTGATTGAGGAGTAGAAGGCAACCAATCAAATTGGTATTTCACCTTAATTTTGATTTTAGTTTGAACGAAATCCCTCTTGCAGTGATCACTCTCACCATTGTATTTCAGTATTATCCATCATCATTGTTTGGTTTTCCTAAAGGGGCATATTCATTTCTTGATCTCACAATATGTCTATGGACTATGGTTTCGATTCTATGGCCTTCAACACTGACAAGGGTCTTGCAGAAGTACAGTGCGGTTTCGATGAAGTAGGTGGAGAACTAAGAGGTATGGTTGAGTGACCAAGCTCCTCATATCATTTCCGCTAATTAAGCCATAAACAAACATTCTCTTAGTATTATTAGGGGCATATTTGTCATTCACAAAAATTTGAGGAATGCGATATGAATCTAAATTTTTTTTCGTCAAATGAATATTTTTTTTCCGATGAAGTTATGAAAATTATCTTATCTATACTATATTATAAAGCACGGGTAAAAAACTCTTAATACAAATTATTAGGCACAAGGTACCATCGTTTTATGCAAGATTTTAAAAATATCTTAATTTACAACTATCAAAGCACAAGATACATATTACTACTGCAAACTTCTAACACCCACCAATTTGGTGTGTGCAGGGCCTTCCTTTTATGCAGACCTTTCCATGTATCACTATTAATTAATATATATATATATATATATATATATATATATATAGGGGAGCGATCAAATGGAAACCCTCGATTTCATTGGTTAAGTTAATGAAATTGTTTCATGAAATTGTTTAATTTGATGAAATTGTTTCATATAATTCTTTTATTGATGAAATCGTTGCATATATTTGTGGTTTTTATGTAAAAATGAAAAAGTTTAATCAGACTGCGAAAATACATGAAACAATTTCATCAGAATGAGAAAAATAGATGAAACTACATAAAAAACACAAATATATGAAACAATTTCATTAACAAAAGAATTATATGAAACAACTTTATAAACCAATTTCATAAATTTAACCAATGAAATTGACGGTTTTCAAAGTTTTCAATCTAATATGGTTTCCAATTGAAACCACCTATATATATATATATATATATATATATATATATATTTTTTTTTGAACGACAAGTTAACACACACACGTTCCCGGGGTATCCGGACTCCCACTTAAGGGTGCCACCCGACCAATCCCCGTCGACCACGACCCAACCCAATTAAGGGTACCACTAAGTGGCAGGCCCATGATCTGGATATCGCCATATTCTCTCCACGGGGTTCGAACCGTGGTAGTCAGGGATACCATCCACTGACCCCCCAAGGATGTTACCTTACCACTGGGCTAGACATGTATTGATAGTATTAATTAATATATTATATTATTATAATTTTGTTCTAATTATATTATTAAATATGTAATTGGTTATTTTTTCTATGTCATTAAAATATATAAGATAATTATTGAAATCTAACAAAATACTTAATTTTTTTATATAAAAAACATTATATTATTAAACTTAAATTAAACAAATTTATAAAAAAAAACATTATCACTTTCTCAAAACCATCCAAAATCGTACCGTAAATCGACAAAAAATAAAATAAAACATTAAAATCGTGATTTATCTCGCTTAATTACGCTAGTACTTTTAGTAATAATAATAATGAAACTTTTTCAGTAATTAGAGAGTTTTTTTTATCAAAGATGGATAATATAATCTTTGTTTTGATAGAGTTGGTCTCTATACTATAAATAGAAATTTAAGTTCACTCAAACTCAACACATTAATTACCTCTATGTTGTTGTTAAGAGATGAATAAGTATAAGATTAAGTTTCCTTATGTCAAACATATCAATAAAACTACGCTAAATTATGTTTTTCGTCCCTCTGGTTTGTTAAAAATTGCGATTTTCGTCCTTATGGTTTAAAAATTGTGGTTTTTGTCCTTATGGTTTGTAACTCATTGCTATTTTCGTCCTTAGGATTTATAATTTATTGTTGTTTCAGTCTCTATGATTTAAAATATTCTACTGTTTTAGACATCGTTTGACAAAAATAAGCTAACTTATAAATCAATTTATAAGAGGATCCCCAATGGTTTGATTTATAAACCATCACGTGATACAATAAAACGGTCCATAAAATTGCTTTGCATCGGGAGATGCATTACTTGGCAAACCGCTCCTTGCAGAAGGAGTGGTGCATGAGTGCCACGAACTCACGAAGGGGTTGTTTGTTTTTTGTTAAAAATCTCTTAATCTCTCTTAAGTCTAAATCGTTTAGACATTTTTACACACCACCTTTTATTAATCATAACTAAATTAAGACTTCAGACTTTAGACCTCTTAAAAAACAAACGAAACCGAACCCACCAAATTTGTGACCACCACTTACTACTACATTGAAAGGCATCATTTAATTTATATATATATAATTCAATATCAATATCTCAATAAATATAATTGAATAAATAATTTATTTAATCAAAAAATAATTTAATAATCAATTGAAAAATAATTTTTTTTAAAAATTAATTAATTATTAACTTTTTAGCTTCACAAATTTAATACAACTTCTACCTACATAAATTAGTTACACAATTCAATTACTAACTTCCAACTACATCAATTAATTACCAATTTTTACTTATAAAAAAAATTACCTACATCATTTGAAATTACATCATACAATCATCATCTCTTTCAATCTTTTACTATCTTTTAATATGGATCCTAACCATCCAAACTATTTTACAAATTTGTTGAATTCATCCGTCAGTGATACAAGTTCACGAAATACAACAAATCAACAAGTTCAACCGAATTTTCTACCATATCCGTTTCCACCGTTTTACGCACACACTCAAGATTTTTCTCACGGTACGTCGAATGTTGGTCGTATTTTACTTTCGTCAAACATTTAATATTCTATGTTCACACTGAATCCATATGTGCCTACATTTTCGTCACAACCCACACCGAATGAACCGGATGACTTTTCTGAAATCCCACCATTTTCTACACAAGAAAGTTTAGAAAATAAAAATCTTGACGAAAAGAATCATTCATAAGCATTAAATAAAGGAAAATGGAGCCACAAATAAGATGAATTAATGATAAGTGTTTGGCTTATTATTTCCACCGATAGCGTGGTTGGCACCAATCAACAAAACAAAGATTTTTTAAAAGAATTGCGGTGTACTATAATACTCATCGTCGAAAGAAAAGCAATGTTTTGAAATCTCATTACTATAGGATAAATCCTCAAGTAAATAGCTTCAATCAAGGTTTTATTCGATTAAAAAATGAGTGACATAGTGGGTGGTCCGATGATCAAATTATGGAAAAAGCTCGTGAAGTTTACCACTCCGAACACAATCAACAATTTAAATATGAGTATGTGTGGAGAATGGTTAAGGATGAACCAAAATGGAGAGGTGGAAACTCCATTAATCTTTGAGGAACAGATCGAAGACCTCAGCATCGGGTACTTACACATCATCAACGGATACTCATGCAAGCATCAATACCAACGTATGCTACAATTACATTCCGAACACCACGGTTTTCTTGGTATGTTAGGAGTATTGGTTATATGCATTGGGAATGGAAAAATTGTCATGTAGGTTGGAAAGGTCAATTTACACGAGGTGATCATGGGGTGTCGACAATTATGTTGGATGCAGTTGCATCTCAAGACCTTTGGATTTGGCATGCATTTTTTAGTGTTGCATGTTCTAATAATGATGTAAATATCCTAAATCAGTCTCCCTTATTTAATAATGTATTACAAGGTTATGCTCCATAGGTACAATTTGTTGTGAATGCTACAAAATATAACAAGGATATTATCTTGGTGACGTCATATATCCGGAGTGGGCTACGATTGTGAAAAGTTTTTCACATTCATCAGACCCAAAAAGAAAAAAAGTTCAAAGAAATGCAAGAGGCAGCTAGAAAAGATGTAGAACGAGCGTATGGTGTTCTTCAATCTCGTTGGGCAATCATAAGAGGAGCAACAAGATTTTGGCAAATCAAAATAATGAGTGACATCATATTACATAATATGATTATAGAAAACGAAGGGGTTTCAGCAACTAGTTGGTCAGACGACCACGTTAATCCTCCAATATCCGTATCTCAAGGTTCCGTTCAACAATACCTTCAAATGAATTCTGAAATATGTGACCGTTCAGTACATCATGAACTTCGAGCAGATTTGGTCGAACATATTTGGGAACTGTTTACTAAAGATTGATATAGAATTATTAAAATTGTTTTTTAGTATTGTAATTTTTAATTATTATGAATTTATCATTATAATTTTTTATTACCATCTTTTCATTATTATAAGTATATTTTAATTAGGGAATTTAATTAAAATGCCCTAAGTTGAAAAATCAGTACCCAATATGCCCCAAATCTTGTTATTTTTGCCAAAATACCCCTTATGTCCGCGTTTTTTGCTTGAAACGAGGCCTTGGTCCGCGTTTTGTCCTCGTTTCACTGTTACACGCGGCCTTGGTCCGCGTTTTTTTCATTTCACCGAGAAATGGTCGACTTTTGGCTTCAATGCACCGGGAAACACATCGACACGGGTTGGGGCCGCGCTTTGCACTATTACACGCGGACTTGGGGGCCGCGTTTTATCCTAGTTTGATGTTCCTTCAAAAATCAACGGTGGGGATAGAGTATTTGATTAGGGTTTAGATGATACCCTCCCTATAAATAAGTGAGGTCCCCCCATAACCCCATCACCATCACTCACAAAGGGATTCCCATCTCTTTCACTCTCTCAAATATATCGTGTATTGCACACGCTTGGATCTCGGCTCGGTTGGTTAGCATTTTTAAAAGTCGGATATGGGTCGACCACTTTCTTCGGTAAGTTTCCTTTAACCGCGTTTTAATTTTATATTTATTTTAGTGATTATGTGTTAATTTTAGAGTGTTGCGTTTATGTTGATAATATGTTAGAGGTTGCGTTAATTTTAGTTTTACAGATTACGTTGATTTTAGAGATTGCATTTTTTTATTGCGTTAATTGTAGAGATTGCGTTAATTTTAGAGATTGCGTTTTTTTATAAAAATATTGTAGAGATTGCATGTTTTTTAGGGATTGCGTTTTTTTATAAAATTATTGTAGAGATTGCGTTAATCTTAGGGATTGCGTTAATTTTAGAGATTGTGTTTTTTTTTTGTATAAAAAAACTGTAGAGATTGCATTAATTTTAGGATTGCGTTAATTTTATAAAATTATTGTTGAGATTGCGTTAATTTTATAAAAATATTGTAGAGATTGTGTTAATTTTAGAGATTGCGTTTTTTTTATAAAAAAATTGTAGATTATGCGTCAATTTTAGAGATTGGGTTTTTTTATAAAAATATTGTAGAGATTGCGTTAATCTTAGAGATTGCGTTAATTTTAGAGATTGTGTTTATTTTTGTATAAAAAAACTGTAGAGATTGCGTTAATTTTAGGATTGCGTTAATTTTATAAAATTATTGTAGAGATTGCGTTAATTTTAGAGATTGCGTTAATTTTATAAAAATATTGTAGAGATTGTGTTAATTTTAGAGATTGCATTTTTTTATAAAAAATTGTAGATTATGCGTCAATTTTAAAGATTGGGGTTTTTTTATAAAAATATTGTAGAGATTGCGTTAATCTTAGAGATTGCGTTAATTTTAGAGATTGTGTTTATTTTTGTATAAAAAAACTGTAGAGATTGCGTTAATTTTAGGATTGCGTTAATTTTATAGATTGCGTTTTTTTGTATAAAAAAACTGTAGAGATTGCGTTAATTTTAGGGATTGCGTTAATTTTATAAAAATATTATAGACGAAATCAACAAAATGTACACCCTTAGGTTTACCAAAAAACCAAAATAATAAAAAAAACCGAAATAATAAAAACCGCAACATATCGATTTGGATTTTGTCAAACGGGTGTAAATAGCCCTAAGGTTTGTAGGGATTTAAGAAATCCACGTGATTCCCCTACTACCTGGAAATCCAATAGATTGAGTGGTTTATTTTTTCTAAAATTAAGCAATAGACGAAATCAACAAAATGTACACCCTTAGTTATAAGTTAGGTGCGTTGACAACATCTTTGCATTACTATGTAGGATGATCTTGATAACGCCGATCTTTCGTTCAAATGTCGCATCGCCATGGTAAAGGAAATTAGAGATGCTTTTGAAGCGTGTCCACCTGAACGGGCACAACGTTTACACGAAATGTTTAGCCGCACATCTTTCGGGCCATGGCTCGAGCTTACCAATATTGGACAGGACCCCCTTCTAGTCCACATGTTTTTACAGATGGAGGTCGAGGTTGCGAGACCACAGCCGGAGGAATTGTATTTCCACGTGTGTGGGACTCGCATGCACTTTGGTCGTCGTGAGTTCTGTATTGTAACATGACTCCTTTTCGGACCAATACCCAACCTTCCTACCTTGACAGATAAGTCCTTCGTTAGTAGGGTTTGGCCCGGCCTTGCACCAGGTATCTTGACGCTGAAAACCGTCGTCCGGACGATGAGAATTGGCCTGGGTGCGATATCCTATGAGGATGCTGTGCATGTTTGCTTGGTGGTGATGGCGGAGTTGATGTTCATGGGTCGTGATCCAAGGCTACCAGTTTCCTCTACTGTACTTATCGCCGTCGATGACTTGGAGAGGTTTAACCGCTATCCGTGGGGTAGCTACATCTGGAGTCACTCATACAAAGGACTCCACGGTGCCATCGCCAAACGCAAGCAGAAGAACCAGCAAAACAACAAGATGACGTTGAATGGGTTTGCACATGCCCTAAAGGTTAGATAAGTACGATAACATAAATATCAATTCATTAGCTAATTTTGCTAATTTTGGATTTCTTTTAACATACTTGTTCAATTTATGTATTTCCAGGTATGGATCTTGGAGATGTTTCCTGTCTGCCGGCAAAATTTCACCAAGCGCTCCGATAGGTTTATTAGGGGAACCAATTGGGATCGAGATGTTGTCCTTACTAAGTCTGCATGCATTGGGATCTTCAACTCAGCTTTGAGCGTACGCCCTTTTACTATATTTTTAATTGTAGTAATTAAAAAACTATTTGTGATTTATATGTCTTATAATTTTATTAGGTTGGAAATGCGCCATATACGGAACTGAGGCCTACTCAGACTGAGCAGCAGTCGAGTTGGTTTCAACGGAGCATCGCCTTTCTTGAAAGTTCGGCGGGCAGGCGACCAAAGAGGTCCCGACGTAGAGATCCTGATCACGATGACAATGATGACGATGATGACGATGATGATGAAGATGACGATGATGGCGCGCGACGTTAGGCTCCCCCTAGCTCTATCTATCAGGATCCCCCTAGCCCCACCTATCAGGCACCCCCTAGCTCTAGCTATCAATATCCTCCTAGCCCCACCCATCATAGGATGCCTGATATAGACCCATACCAAGATAAGTGGGAGTACATGACCTCCATGGACAGACACGTAAGAGACCTCGAGGCCCTCTCCATGGACATACGCATAAGAGATCTCGAGGCCCACACCGCACACCTTCGCCACACTCACGTTAGTGTTTAACTTAATTTGGGGATATTACGCCCAATACTTGTATATTGGTTTGTGTATTGATATTACGTTCCATGATTGTATTAGGTGTCGACGAACATGAGCCCACTTACATGTCGCCTGGGCAAATGCATGGGTACACGGGTGCGGCATATGCGACCACATCATCCCAGCAAAATGTAGGTTATTTTTTTGTTATTACGTTTGAAAGTAATTATTAAGAGTGCTCATTATAATCCATGTCACCAGGTTGGGATGACAAGTATGACGCCATCCTACATGTCACCGGGGTACACACAGGCGGCAGCCAGAGGAAACTACCATTTTTCAACCCCATCATCCCAACAAAATGTAAGTTACGACGAGTGCTCATTGTTGTTCTTTTTTTGTTATTACGTTTGAAGATTCTTATTAAGAGTGCTCATTATAATCCATGTCACCAGTTTGGGATGACAAGTATGACGCCAGCCTACACGTCGTCGGGGTACACACAGGCGACAGCCGGAGGAAACTACCCTTTTTCGACCCCATCATCCCAACAAAATGTAAGTTACGACGAGTGCTCATTGTTGTTCTTTTTTTGTTATTACGTTTGAAGATTCTTATTAAGAGTTCTCATTATAATCCATGTCACCAGTTTGGGATGACAAGTATGACGCTAGCCTACACGTCGCCGGGGTACACACAGGCGGCAGCCGGAGGAAACTATCCTTTCTTGACCCCATCATTCCAGCAAAATGTAAGTTACGACGAGTGCTCATTGTTGTTCTTTTTTTGTTATTACGTTTGAAGATTCTTATAATGACCTACGTCACCAGTTTGGGATGCCGACGGGGGACTATTACAGACCCCAGATGATGGAGCCGGGGCCGGGGCTGTCCGTCATTAGCGGGGTGGTGGAAGATTTTTTGGGAACTTCCATCCCTTATTCGATGGGGTCGGAGTCGGGGGTTGACACCACCCAGGCGCGGGTGAGTACTCCGATGGGTGGTGATATCATCGATGACCACTTCGAGGATGATGACATGCCCATACATGAGCCAGATCAGGCAGCACATGAGAGGGCGAGACAGGTCGCTGTTGTGGGGCCAGCCCTTTGTTCCCCATATACCCAACAACCTTCGACCACAACAGTCCCTAAGAAAAAAACCAAGGCAAGGGTGAAGGCAAAAGGCAAGGGAAAGGTTGGGGGAGACACTATGATGACTGACGCGGGGCAATCGGTGTTTGTTTCGGCGGCACATATCAGGGAATTATGTACCAGTGATCAGCTCCCCCACCTGATGTGTCCATTTTACGGCGGCCTTCAAATGAATGCCGATTTTTTCATGCTACTGTTGGGTGTAGGTGGTAGTGGGGATTTCGAGGATCTGGTTAGTATTTAAATATAGTCATATAAACAACTACATTTCTAATGACAGGTCTAGCAATCTATGTTTTGTGTATAGAAAATCGACGCTTGGGTTAGAATGATCCAAGAATCCCGCTCTCCACATGCGAGATGGACGGTTATGGACTCCAACTTCTTTGAGTGGCTTACACGGTCGGGCCAAGGATACATGTCTGTGTTCGAAACGTCCAATGGACTGGGCCATAGAACCTATCGATGCTTGAATGTTGTATGGATGCACCATTTCATTTTCTTTAATTTCAATAAACGATGCTTTCATGTTTTAACTTTTATTTACACATAATATAATTTCACAACCATGATAAGGTAGATAAAATCAACAATTAACATAATAACAATATCACTTAGCATAGAAGATGGGGTGGTTACAATCAAGGGAAGTCAATGTTAAGGTCAATGCTATCATGCCTTAAAGTTCCATGTGGTTCTAGGTTCGATGGCCCTTGAAAGCGAAATCTTTGGCTAGTGGAAGCTCTCCTAGGCACGGTTGAAGGGGCAGGAGTTGGACATTCACCACGAGTATGTCCTACTGCTCCACACCTAGTACATGTTCTCTGTATCGGATCCTCACCACGAGATGGACGTCGATCGTTCTTTCTTGGTCTCCCCGTACGTCTCTTGGTTATTAACGGTGGATAGCATGGCGAAAGGGGGACGTGTGGCAAAACCCATGATTGAGGGGGTCCAACAGGATAGATCAGCTCATGATATGTTGACCGGTAAGTACTGGACGTGTAGTAAGATATAGCCAGATCGCTGCAATCTCTACGATTCATTGACCTTGCAGCAGCGATGGCATGACCGCACGGTAAACCAGAATATTGTCATTGGTTACATTCACAAACACCATTGGCCATATCGACAGTCGCGTGATAATGGATATCCCGAACGTTGAACTTACCATGTCCAATCTAACTTACCCTCCATGTCGCAGACTTTCCCGACCTTCTGCTAATTATCTCCTCCGCCATTGGTGTGAGATGATTACGCATTTCATCTACAAATATGTGTTAATTGTGTTACGATTTATACGGAAGACGGAAAAAGCAACGAACATATAAGTTAAAGATTTTAGAGTTTATCAACCTCCCTTTCATCGTCGAAGTTGGTACCACTCTTGTTGAAAATCTCGGAAGTACTCTATAAGGCCGACAATGGGTAACCTGCGTGCAAAACGGGACAGTGCATTCACCGACTCTACACTATTAGAGGTCATTATGTTATACTGTTGTGCAGGGAAATGGGCCCTTGACCACCTCTCTTTACCAGCCTCGTCCATAACTTGTGCTCCACGAGGTACTTCATATCGTAGTGCATTCATGTAGGTCTCGAACTCCCTAATCGTATATGCTTTGCACGCCTTCCAGTAGGTGGTCTTGTTTGTTGTGATACGCTTGTCCGCGCTTTTCACGTTTATCTCCAAATGTCGACAACATAGGGCGTGAGGGGTGGAGGGGTACACGGCAGAAATTGCCGCGCTTATGGAAGGAGCCCTGTCGGACATAAACACCAACCCTTCCGGGGCTCCGATACATTCCCGCAACATGTTCAGAAACCAACCTCACTCCTCCCCCGTCTCGAACTTGCCTACTCCGAAAGCCAAGAGCATAATGTTGTTATTTCCATCCATGGCAACCGCCAAGAACATCATACCCAGGTAATGCCCCTTTAAATGGGAAACGTCTATTACAAGGACAGGACGCAGATTTGTCAAAAACGTCCGGATCTGTAATAAACGTACGTGGTTATTATTTGTAAATGTTAAAATTCATAATATGTAAAACTACGACGATTTAATATACTTACCGCACATCCAAGTGCAGCGAAACACAATTCGAAACGTCCGTTTGAATCCGTCCTTATTCTGGTGCGTGTACCCGGATTCTTCAGCTCCAAGTTACATAAATACGCAGGGAGTACGATTCCTCGGGAGTGCCTCTCACCATTAGTTGTGCCTTGCATCGCGCACGCCATCCTTGGTGGTAACCAATGTTGATCCCGTACTACTGATTTATATCGTTGACGATGTCCTTCGGCCGAAATGACCTGCTAGCGTCAAGAAACTTGTCTTTCAGTATGTGGCCCAAAGTCCTTTTGTTGTCCTGTCGGTGGTTGGCATTTAGTTGTGTCCTCGAACATGTGTGTACGTCGTTCAGCTTTCTAACGACAAACAACCCTCCTTTAGGGCCCACAGACTTCGTGGACATACTCAATTCACAATTTTGTTGGTCACAGACAGCCTTGTATCTGCTTTTGTCGGATTTCTTCGTTCTAAACACGCAACCCTCTCGCAAGAACTTCATTCCCAACTGTACATTTATTTCCTCTTTCGTATGAAATATTTGACCTTCATGTATAGTTGTACTGCGATTGTAAGGTGCGGGTTGGTAGGCTGGTATATGGGTCTCCGGGTTAGGAAGGGAAGGGGGCATATCAAAATAATCGTTTAACGCACCAAATGATTTATTGCTAGGGGTATATGTTTCTTCTTCTTCGTCCTCGTCATTATCGGTATCTGATCTGTCCAGATCAGATATACCAGTTGTAAAAACATGTGTTTCGTCATCAGCAACTCCAACAAACCGTCTTTTTGGGTCTTCTGCTTCTTCTTCTTCTTCTAGTTGCGTCTCCGGAACAACATCGGGATAAGAATCGTTAGGACGATATGAATGATCAGAATAAAGTGTGGTGTCGTAGGATGCCTGAAATTGAGAGTCAGGCTCCAGTTGACTACCACCGACATAGATTTCGTCATCACCTTCGTCATCGCACATCAATGGTGCGACATACACAAAAAGTCGTGAAGGTCTTTCTGAATCGGCCTACAAGTAGCATAAAACCAAGGATTTCGTCATCGTTGGTTATCTCCATCAGTGAGCCATCTGCACGTCTGAACACCAACTTGCAAGCAGCAGAATCTCCGATTCCACACTTTCCCACAACGTAATCGATAAACGTCTTATACGAAACCATTACTGGAATATTTACACCACGCTTTGTGTAGCTAGTATAATCCCACCCATTATTGTTTTGCACCCATTGACCATCGAAACATAATAAGAGCCTAGCTTTTTGAACAGATGAACTCATTTTTTCAGTAGTATGAAAAATGAAGCAATTCAAGTGGGTGTGATGAACGATTTTGCATGTAATCTTACTGATCTTTATAGGAAAAATTGAATGGAGAAGATGAATGTGAACCACAAATTCAATGACAATGGTAATTTTATGACAATCAGACCAAAATGTGGAAAAAAAACAGTGAAATCATTCAAAAAATACGTCAGAAACAGTTGACAACACATGAAATAATAGCCCTGAAACCCTAGTTTTGGAACCCTAATACGTTTTACACTATTCAACGCGGCCCCAACCCTCGTTTTTAAGCAAAAACGCGACCCCAACCCTCGTGTCAAGCCAAAAACGCGGACGAGGCCCTCGTGTAACAATGAAACGCGGACCAAGGCCGCGTGTAACAGTGAAACGAGGACAAAACGCGGACCAATGCCTCGTTTCAAGCAAAAAACACGGACATAAGGGGTATTTTGGCAAAAATAACAAGATTTGGGGTATATTGGGTACTGATTTTTCAATTTAGGACATTTTAATTAAATTCCTTTTTAATTATTGTTGCGTTAACTATAATAACTATATTTTAACCATTATAATTTTATTATTATATACTTTTATTATATACATCATGAACCAGTCCATGATTGGGAGTGCAAGTTTTATAAAATGAGTAGAAAAGAGAAAATTGATGTAGCAGAAAGAGAAAGCTGATGTGGCAGAGTCATGAACCTTTGAAGAGGTTCATGATTGGGGATACTCTAAGTTAACTTATTTTTTGGGTACATGTTTAGATGCACATAAGCTAGCTTATTAATAAGCTACTTGGAGTAGCTTATTAATAAGCTACTTGGAGTAGCTTATGAGGAGCTTTTTATGACTTTTTCTAATTTACTATCATTAATTATTATTTATTAATTATTAATTATAATATAATATCAGTTAGTAACTTATTATTAATATTAACTGAAAATTATTAATTAAATTTTAGTTATATATTGATATTAATTTTTAGTTATTTAGAATTATTGTTAATCATATCAGTTATATATATATATATATATATATATTAATTTTAGTCAATATATTTTAGTTATCAATTACTTTTAATTTTTTTATTATTCGATTTTTTTTCTTCATATTATACGTAACGAGGTAGTTTATCAATTACCAGCTAGCTTATCAGTTAGTTTGTCAAACATAACCTTAGTCCCTTGTACTTAAAATGTAGGAATTAGTCAAAGGACGAAAAAAGCAATAAATTGCAAAATATAGGGTCAAAAATTGCAATTTGTAAACCACATGAACAAAACTTAAAATTATTAACAAACCGAGGGACGAAAATCACAATTTACTTATAAAATTATAATCTCATCATTTTCTTTTCATTTGTGCTAGTTATTTGTTATACATATATTCCAATTTTTTTTATTTAATAACATATGACAAAAAGTTTCTATCATGTATCTTTATGTAAATACAAAATTTCTTTGTTTTGTTTCATGTATTTAGACGAATTGAACAACAAATATACTTACATTACATGAAGATGTGTAATGCAAGTTTATGGTTAGTCAGATGTATGGCCGTGATTCTCGAACTTCATCTATTGGTAAAATTGTAACAGTCTCTCTTATATCCAAATTAAAAATTGGAAAACAATCAAACATGTAGGATTGTACATCTTACATTAAGTTTGATTAATTGGTATTAATGTTGGGAACTGAAGATGTGACCAAGTCATTAACGCTGTTAGTTCAGAGTTAGTACTGCCAGAGGATCTCAAAGTTAATACTGCTAGGTATTACTACTTCTAGTAGAATTAATACTGCTACTCAAAGTTAGTGCTGCTTGAACAAAGTTAGTACTGCTTAGCTAGTTAGTACTGCTAGTGGTTAGTGCTGCTTAGTAGTTAATACTGCCAAGACTCAGTTAATGCTTTCAAGGTGATTAATGCTGCTTCTGAGATAATTTGAAGATAATGTTGAAGAGATTGCGTCTGGAGTTAAACATGGAAAGCTTGAAGATAATTATGAAGATTATTTTGAAGATCTTTTTATGTTTAGTAATTATCTTTTATTATTCAATGATATATAGAATAGAATAGAATTGAAAGAAACAATTGAATAATTCTGAGTTTTTGTTCTAGAGAGAGAATCAACCTCAAGGCATCGTTCCTAATTCTAGAGAAGTAGAATTCGTCTTGAAAGAGCCTGTTCTTCAAGATTGAGGTTGTGAGTGAAAAGCTTGTAACTTGAATCATTAAGTAAAGTTTGCAAGTTGTGATTCATACTGTTTTGCTGTTATTGAATATTAAAGTGTTTTTCCGCAACTTCTTTAATATTGTTTCTGAGTGTTCATAATTCTTGTTGAGAACTCGATCCTGACAAGTGGTATCAGAGCCTGTTCTCTCAGAAACATTCATTCATTCATCATGGAAAACTTTGCAGAATCAAACAGTACTCTTGTCTCTAAGGTTCCAATGCTCAAACCCAATGAGTTTGACATGTGGAAGATAGAATCAGGCAATACATTCTCCTCACTGACTACTCAATGTGGGATGTCATTGAGAATGGCCCCTCTACTGAAGGTCAGATTGGACCAGATGGGAAAAGACCTCCACCAAAGACAGATGGTGAGAGGAAGATCAGGCAGACAGAGATGAAGGCCTTGAGCACTCTGCTCTTGGCCATCCCCAATGAATATAAGCATCAATTCTGCAACTGCACTGATGCTCAGATTCTCTGGAATGCTCTAAAGAAAAGATTTGCTGGAACTAAGAGCACCAAAAGAAATCAAAGGGATGTTCTGAAGCAGCAGTATGAGAACTTCACTTCTTCAAAGAATGAGTCTATGACTCAAACTTTTTACAGGTTCAACAAGCTTATTGGTGAACTGGCTACTGTTGGAGTGAAGATGGAGCAAGATGATATCAACAGGAAGTTCCTCAGATCTCTTGGGGATGAATGGACTATGTACACTGTCTCATATAGACAGAGTGACAATCTGGAAGAGAAGGAACTAGATGATCTATATAATGATCTAAGAGTTTTTGAATCTGAGGTAGAAGCTAAGAAGAAGCCCACTGGGTATATTCATAATGCTGCACTTCTATCAGCATCCACTGATACTACTGCCAACCCTGAAGCAGTTAGTGCTGCTAGTGGAGTGAATTTAGAAAAAGGCACTGAAACTGTCTTTGAAGCCTTTTTGTCCAGTCACAACAACAACTCCTTGATTAATGATGATCTGGAACAACTTCACCCTGATGATCTGGAGGAGATGGACATTAAATGGCAAATGGCCATGTTATCTATGAGGGTGAAGAAGTTTATTAAAAGAACTGGGAGAAACAACTTCTCTCAAAGAAGAGAAGATGGAGCTGGTTTTGACAAGACAAAGATGGAATGCTATAAGTGCCACATGAAGGGACACTTTGCTAGAGAGTGCAGAAGTGGGGTGCCAAATAACAACCACCAACAAGCTCAGAATGGATGCTACAATGAAAACAAGAACTCTGCTCAAGCCCTTGTTTCTCAACAAGGAATGGGGTTTGACTGGAGTGACCAAGCTGAGGATGCCATTCAGAATCAAGCTCTTATGGAAGAGGTGTCTGATCTCCCCTCTGAGGTAATTTCTAATCTTTGTACTCAATCTTGCATAGACACTGTCAAAAGGTACATGGATCACAACCAAAACATGTGTGATGACCTCAAAAGATTAGAAAAGGACATAAGAGATTATGTGTTGATAGTTGAGAGGTTTGAAGAACAAATCAAAGGCTTCCAAGCCAATGAACTTCAACACTCTTATGACACAAACTACTGGAAGTGGGAAAAGAATGAGTTAGAGACCAAACTGTCTAAGTCCAAAGAAGAGAATGATAAGTTGAAAGAAGAACTAGCTAAGGTTAAGCTTGATGTAGAAAAGTTTTCATATGCTTCAAAAGCAATGGATTCTCTTCTAAAGGCTCAGATTCATGATAAGATGAAGCCTGGTGTTGGATACAACAACACACCCCTTCCTTACAACAACAACTACATCCCTCCTACATCAGACTTGTTAGAGACCAAGGAGAAAAAAGGACTTGTCTGAGGAAGCCTTTAAGATAGATCCTTTGGATGAGGTGGTTGTTGAGGATATGACTGAGAAAGAAGCCAGTGAGAATAGGAACAATGTTGTGAGTAAAGAGATACCCTTAGAAAACAACATTGTTACCAATGAGGGTGGTGGAAGGATTTGGGTCAAGTCCAAAGAGATAGAGAAGACCAAAGGAAAGGCCAACAAGGTCCATTACAAACAGACCACTGTTGTGAATCCTGGCCCTTGTAAACAGTGTGCTTGCAATAAAACTGAGAGCCTAAATTCTGGTACAAAGAAGGTAATCAAAGAAACTGGAATAATCAATGGGCTCAGAAACAAGGAGTTGATCTGAGTAAAATAATCAGACCACAACCTTGTTTCATATGTGGCAAGTTGAATCATTTGGCTAACCACTGTTTCTTTAACCCTATTAACCAAAAGATGAACTTTCAAAGATTTGTGAAAAAACCTGTTGGTTAAAGGAAGGCTGGAAAGAAACATGTGGCTAAGAAATCTGTTGAAACCAAAGGCCACATGAAGAAAAAGGTTTTAAAAGAGAGTATTAAAATATGGGTGCCTAGAAGCACTAAAACTGTTAGTACTGCTACATCAAATAGTACTGTTGACAGGGATAGTGCTGCCAGAAGCAATATTGCTGCTACCAGTGTTAGTGCTGCTGAGAATATTAATGCTTCTAACACTGTTAGTACTTCTTCAAAGGTTACTACTGCTAACACAGTTACTGCTGCTTACACAGTTACTACTTCTAACAAGGTTAGTACTGCTAAGCATGCAAGTGCTGCTAATGCAGTTAGTACTTCTAAAACCAGTACTGCTTCTAGCAAATGTGCATCCAAACCCATTATTGTGACAAAGTACTCCAGCAATGAGGAGTCAAAGTTTAAAAATCTTGTCAAGAAGGAATGTAAATATTTTGGCTTGGGTTCCTAATCAATACTAACTGATTTATCTTATATGCAGGGCAACCAACAGCTCAAGGGGAAGAGCATCTGGCATGTTGATAGTGGTTGCTCTAGGCACATGACAGGGAACATGTCATGCCTTCAGGATTTCAAGCATATCGATGGAGGACATGTTGCATTTAGAGACAATCTTGCAGGTGGAAAAATAAGTGGAAAAGGTAATGTTACAAAAGGTAAGATGACATTTGAGGATGTCTACTATGTTGAACAGTTAAAGTACAACCAGTTAAGTGTATCACAGGTTTGTGACAAACAACATAGTATATTATTTACCAATACAGAATGTATGATCCTTGCTCCAAGATTCAAGGTAGTTGATGAAAGCATGATACTACTTAGAACTCCAAGAAAGGACAATGTTTATCGTCTCGATATGGACAATGTTTTAAGTGATTCATCCCTGAACTGTCTTATTTCAAAAGCTTCTGTGGATGAATCCTCTCTTTGGCACAGAAGGATGTGTCACATGAACTTCAAGACAATGAACAAACTTGTTAAAAACAACCTTGTAAGAGGTTTACCATCAAAAGTCTTTTCATGTGATGATCATTGTGTTGCTTGTCTTAAAGGCAAACAACACAAAACTTCTCATAAGTCCAAAAAGTTAAATACAATTTCTTCTTGTCTCCAATTATTACATATGGATCTGTTTGGTCCTACAAATGTTATGAGTATAGGCAAGAAATCATACTGCTTAGTTATTGTTGATGATTACTCTAGATTTACTTGGGTATATTTTCTAAGGACTAAGGATGAGACAAGTGGACTGATCAAATCCTTTATCCTAAGAATTGAAAACCAAACAAATCAAAAAGTAAAAGTCATTAGATCAGACAATGGAACTGAATTTAAAAATCTTGATCTAAACACCTTTTGTGAAGAAAAAGGCATTGAGAGACAATATAGTGCCCCTAGGACTCCTCAACAGAATGGAGTTGCTGAGAGGAGGAATAGGACACTAATAGATGCTGCTAGATCTCTGTTGTCTGATTCAAAACTGCCAATTACTTTTTGGGCTGAAGCAGTTAATACTGCCTGTTATGTCCAAAACAGAGTTCTAGTGGTCAAGCCAAAGAACAAGACCCCATATGAGCTTTTAAACAATAGAAAACCATTTATTGGTTTCCTTAAACCTTTTGGGTGTCCTTGTACTATTCTCAATACCAAAACTCACTTAGGAAAGTTTGATAGCAAAGCAGATGATGGTTTTCTTGTTGGGTATTCATCTCAGAGTAAGGCTTACAGAGCTTTTAATTCTTCTTCTAGAATAATTGAAGAAAGTAACAATGTCAAATGCAATGAGAATACACCAAATCCAATTGGTTCAGGTCCTCAGTGGTTGTTTGACATTGATTCACTAACTAACTCTTTGGGTTTCAGTAGTGATAATAATGCAGGATCAGGAAGCTCAGATTTAGGAAATACAAAATCACACAACATCATACCTCAGTCTGTGATTTTTCCCATACCTACAGTGGATCCTGTTGAGGACTGTGAAAAGGAGCCATCTACTGAACCAAATCAGAGTGAAGAAGAAAGAAGAGATGAGGAGAGTCAAGAAAATAAAGAACCAGAAGTAGTTGCTGAAATCACCTCAGCTGAGTTGAATGACTCCAATCTAGAGGTGGGACTCAATGAAGAACCTAGTCATCAAACAAGAACACAAAAGAATCATCCTCTTCAGCTGGTAATAGGAGATATCTCTTCTCCTAAGATGACTAGAAATCAAAGCAGGCTGCAAGATATGCAAGACCAACAACATACAGTGCTTTCTTGCTTTCTATCCCAGCTTGAGCCTAAGAAGGCTTATGATGCTATGAAAGATTCCAGTTGGATAGAAGCCATGCAAGAAGAGCTGCTACAATTCAAGCTGCAAGATGTTTAGGATCTGGTAGACCTTCCTAAAGGTCAAATAGCAATAGGCATAAAATGGGTCTTCAGGAATAAGAGAGATGAGAGAGGAATAGTAATAAAGAACAAAGCAAGGTTGGTTGCACAAGGGTATACACAAGAAGAAGGAATAGATTATGAAGAAGTATTTGCACCAGTGGCTAGGATAGAAGCAATTAGATTGTTCCTGGCCTATGCTTCTTATATGAGGTTCAAAGTCCATCAAATGGATGTAAAAAGTGCATTTCTATATGGCTCAATTGAAAAAGAAGTATATGTCTGTCAACCACCAGGGTTTAAAAACCCAAGCTATCCAGACAGAGTATACAAACTGAAGAAAGCACTTTATGGACTGCATCAAGCACCAAGAGCATGGTATGACACTCTGTCATCCTATCTCTTGGAAAATGGCTTTGAAAGAGGAGTCATTAATAAGACTCTGTTCATCAAGAGAAAGAAGAAGGACATCTTGCTGGTCCAAATCTATGTGGATGATATCATCTTTGGATCCACAAGAGACAATATGTGCAAGGAGTTTGAGGAACTAATGCATCAAAGGTTCAAAATGAGTTCCATGGGGGAACTTACTTTATTCCTTGGACTCCAAGTCCAACAGAAGTCAGATGGTATATTTATCTGTCAGTCCAAGTATGTGCAGGACATTCTAACCAAGTTTGGTTTCTCAGACTCAAAGCCTGCCATCACACCTATGGAGACACACAAGCAGATAACAACAGATCTTAAGGGGGAGGATATGGATGTTCATCACTATAGATCCATGATTGGCTCTCTCATGTATCTTACAGCCTCTAGGCCAGATATAATGTTTCCAGTCTGTGTGTGTGCAAGATTTCAAGTTAGGCCAAAGCAATCACACTATCAAGCTGTTAAGAGGATATTCAGATATCTCAAAGAGCAACCTAGATTGGGACTTTGGTATCCTCATGACTCATCATTTGACCTACTTGCATACTCAGACAGTGATCTAGGTGGAGCAAACTTATACAGAAAATCTACTTCTGGAGGATGGCAGTTTTTTGGTGCAAGACTAGTATCATGGCAGTGCAAGAAACAAACCACAGTGTCCACATCTACAACAAAAGCAGACTACATAGCAGCTGCAAGTTGCTGTTCTCAAGTCTTATGGATTCAGAATCAAATGTTGGACTATGGGGTAACCTTTCTACACACTCCAATCTTTATTGATAATAGCAGTGCTATTAGCATTGTTAATAATCCTGTCAAGCACTCAAAGACAAAGCACATTGAGATCAGGTATCACTTTATAAGAGACTGCAATGAAAAGAAGCTTATTCAAGTTGTAAAAGTTCATACTGATAACCAGTTTGCTGATCTATTCACCAAATCCTTTGATGTGGGTAGATTCACTTTCTTGGTAACAAGTGTGGGAATGATCAACTCTGAATAAGCTCCTACTTAAAAAGTGGTTCAATACCTGTATATAGTTTATGTCTGGTGTTACTAATCTTCTTTCTCAGGAAATGTATAGCAGTACTCAGTTCATCACAAGCTTAAAAGTGTAAGTATGGTTAATACTACCAGTACAGTTTTAGTACTGCCAGTGCAATTTTACTACTGCTCTCAGTTAATACTGCTTTCACTGTCAATACTGCTTTCACTAAATTTTTAGGGTTAATACTGCTTATAATACACAAGCTATAAATACCATTTCCCCGCCTAAAAGATCATAACGACTCTTTGTCTACTGTTCATCTTCTCTCTCACTCTTTTCTCTCAAGTATCCAGTGCTCGCTAGTCAAGAATCCTTGCGTCCAGATGGCTTCAATGGTGTTTATTGATGAGCACAACGAGATAGCCATGCTCCAAAAGCCAAAACAAGCCGAAGGTTTTTACCAGATAGTCGATTTTCTGAGGTCAAGCCACATCGCTCATGCTCTCACTGTGTCTCCTACCATCTACATAGAGCATCAAAGGCAATTCTGGGCCAATGCCACTACTAGCACTAAAAACGGAGTGTCGTGCATCAAAACAAGGGTTTGTGACAAAACCCTTGACAGTTACTGAGGAGACCATTCGCATCTGTCTACGTCTAGACGATGCTTCAGGTATATCTTCTATTCCAAATGAGGATTTGTTTTCAAACCTCACCAGAATGGGGTATGAAGGCCGAATAGGGATTTTCAAGTTTTTCAAAGCTCAATTTTCACCCCAATGGAGGTTCTTTGTTCATACCCTGATGCACTGTATTTCCAAGAAAACTACTGGCTGGAGCCAATTTAGCAGTACCATTGCCTATGCTTTGGTATGCTTATCTACTGCTCGAAAATATAACTTTTCTCTGATGATCTTCAATGATCTTGTCCCAAATCTGGACAACAAGAAGAGTTTCTTCATGTATCCCAGGTTTGTACAGGCAGTTATAACCAATGAATTGACGGATATACCTCACTTTGATGAGGTATATGTACCTAAACCCCCTAAAGGCAAGGTCTTCTCAAACATGAGAAGATCTGCTAGGGACTCGGAAGGAGTTGACACCCCATTGTTCTCCACAATGATGGTGGTGTCCCAACCACAAGAAGGTATGGCCTCAGGGTCAAGGCCCTCATTAGACCAACCCACTGAGAGCCAATCCCAACCTTCCCTCTCTCAAAATTTTCCTCAGTCCTATGCTGCTAAACCCACTCCTATGATATCCAAGACTTATGTCAAGATAAAGGTACACAAGGCTCCTTCCCTTGTTGTACCTACTATTAACCAAGAGCCTCAAAGTCCTCTATTGGAGCATTCTCCAATAGAGAATATCCAAAGGGAAACCACTAGGGTGTCTCCCAACCCTGAGGAGGTGCTCTCTAAGGAGATGAATGAGCATATGGGTGAGAAGGCTGCCACTACTTCTGCTAGCACAGAGGAGGACGGTGGTAACATCTCTAAGACCTTCCCCATGGCAACTTTGGGTGAGAAATCAACCAAAGGACCCTGGCGCCAAGAAACCAAGGGGGTAGTTGGTGCTTCTGCTAGGCAGAAGGCCACTACTAAAAGATCCAAGGATCCCTCAAGGATGGGCAAAACATCCAAAAAGGGTGAGGACAAAACTGAAACTGATGAATTGATGGCAAAAGGTTCAAATGATCCTTCAAGGGTGGGTAAAACACCTAAAGAAGGTGAGGATAGCTATACTTACTTGGAATTGATGGAAACAATAGCCAACATCAATGTTGATGTGGTTAATCAAGGAAAGGAAATCAAGGTATTGCAGCAAGTGGTCATCTCCCAACAAGAGCTGTTAGAGCATAAATCTGTTGGATACAAGATCAAGGTATTGCACGCTTCAATCTGCGAGTTTGAGCGTGAATAGTCTTTAGCGAGTTTAGGCACTTGAGAGTTTCGTCGATCTGCGAGTTTTTTTTCTGAGAGTTTGATCTGCGTGTTTGCTTGCGAGTTTCTCAAAACGCGCAAATATCTGCGAGTTTGCTTGAGAATTTATAAAACACGTAAGACTTAGTCTGCGAGTTTCTCAGTCTGCGAGTTTTAAGGCTTGCGAGTTCAATAGTGACTTGCGAGTTTCTGTACTTAGTCAAAATTTTCAAAATAGTAATATGGCCTTTAACGGGACCCCCGTGCTAAGTCTGCCTAGGGGGACATAGTTCTTTCTGTGATCAAAATCTCTGAATTTCTTTTCAAGAATTTGTGATTTCATATTTTGGACTAACGATCAATTCTATTTCTTATTTGATTAATTTTTCAAAACAGGTTTAAACGAGATGACTTCAAAAGATGCACTTTCAATTGGAACAGATGTCAAGCCTCCAGTTTTATTCAAGGGCGAATATGAACAATGGAAGGATAGATTTTTGGATTTCGTGGACTGGCACTCAAATGGAGAAAATATACTTCTGTCTATTACTGAAGGTCCGATGAAACCAGTCACTGTCAATGTACCAGATGATGATGCTGATGATTCTTCTGATAGTGGACATGGGGATATAGAAAAGGAAGAAAAGACAAAACAAGTTAAAGTTGATTATTCTCAGTATTCAGAAGAACAGAAGAGTAGTTTTAAAGCTGACAAGCAAGCGAGATCTCTTTTACTCCAAATCATTCCAAATGACATCTACATCAAAATTGATAGCTTCAAACACGATGCTAAACAGATGTGGAATCAATTGGAAAAGATGATGATGGGATCAAAAATAGGGAATCAGATAAAGGTGGCCAACTGCATCAATAACTATGAGGAATTCAAGGCTAAGGAGAATGAGAGTCTTGAAGACACTTATGAAAGATTTATATTGCTTCTAAATGAGCTGACTAAGAACAAAGTCAAGAAGAAGCAGTTGGAAAACAATGTGAAATTTTTGAGCATCCTTCGTCCTGAATGGAAAAAGCACACAAGAAGGATGAAGCAAATGAAAGATTTGAATGAAATCCCTCTTCATGAAGTTTATGAGACCCTGAAACAGAATGAAGAAGAGGTTGAAGAGAAAAGAGCTGAGAAGAAGAAGGCAGTACAGGTTTCTGATCCTATAGCTTTGGTTGTTGGTGAAAAGAAGAAGGAAAAGAAAGAGAAGATTGAGAAGAAGATGAAAAAGAAAGTGAGTTCAAGTTCAGAGTCTGGTTCTGTGTCTGATAGTGATGATGGCGAAAGTCTAAAACAAGCCATGATATTGCTGACCCGTGCCTTTCAGAAGAAATTTTATAAGAAACCGGGATCAAATTCTCAACGTTATTCCTCATCAAGTTCAAAGAACCACGAGCACCGAGAAAGGGTGGAAGGCAAAAGATTTGATGAGAATAGGAATGGTGAGAAGAAACCGAATGAGAAGAAGAAGTTTGTGAATGATTATACAGCTGTAGAAAAGTCTTCAACTGATTCAATCAAATGCTATAACTGCGGCAAGTTGGGTCATTATGCAAAAGATTGTCGGAAGCCGAAAGTACGCAACTCTCAGTACTATCAGAACAAGTTGCTTCTGGCGAGACAACAAGAAGCTGGTGTAGCTTTGATGGCCGAGGATGAGTTTTGGCTTGATCATTCTGAGGATGAAAGTGATGAGAAAGAAGAAAATGCTCATATCTGTCTCATGGGCAAAGAGGACAATAATGACAAGTCAGATGATGAGGCAGATGATGAGGTATTAAACTTAACTCCAAAAGATTTCATTACCAAATTGGAAACCATGGTGGTTGAGCTTCAAAAATTGCAACACAAACTGAAAGAGGAAAAGGAAAGGGTTGCTAAAAAGAACAAAAAGATATTTGAACTTAATACGTTTGTTATTTCGAACAAAGATCTGATTGATTCTTTACGCAAATCTAATTCTGATTCTAAATCAAAAGTAGATGATTTTGAAAAGAAGATTTCTGAGTTTGAAGGTAAAGTGTCTAAATATGAGTTTGAAAAGAATGAATCGCACTAACTGTTTATAAACTGCAGGTTGAAAACAAAAATTTGAACAAGAATGTAAATGGTCTGGAAGTTAAACTTTATAAAAGAGGTCAAACAGATCAAACCATTTTTCTTAATGCCCCTGATGAAGAGACTGATGTTAAGCAAAGATGGGGACTTGGTTTTAACAACCCCCATTATCTTAAGAAAGCAATCAGAAAACAGCCGACACTTTATAATTATGATTTTCTTGCATGTGCTGGTAAACATACTCATTTAAAACCCAAATTTATTACCAAATTGTCAGAAGAAGATGAGGCTAAAGAAACTGAAAACAGAAAGAATAAAAAGAAAATGCAACTACCATTTAACTATGTAAAGTTAAATGATAGTTATCTTTCAGAAACACCAAAAGTTTTTTCATGACTATTTTGTTAGTTATTCCGCTTCAGAGATGAAGGCAAAACCTGCGATTGCAAAGGTTTATGTTCCTACATCTATTCTTGAAAGCAAAATAGTCGAGCTTGAAAATGTTTTATCTGATGAAAAACTTTTGGGTGATATACAACAAATTGTGTTTTCTACAGTTCTAAAGAACACTGTGTTTCAATCTAAATATACAAAGTGTTCTACAGTTTCTAAGGCTTCTCAATCTTCATCTGATAATTCTGATGACTTATTTGAGTCTGCAAATGATTCTTTTAATTCTGATGATGGGAGCATGGAAGAATCTGATATGTTTGACATTCATTCTAAACTTCCTGATCATTCTACTTGTCTTAAAATTGACAAAGTGTTACCAAGTGTTGTTCATATTTGTGAAACATCAACTAAGGTTGGTGATTCAGTTTCTGTAACTGCTGATTACTATGCTCATGGTAAGAAACATAAGAAATAGCGATTACAGAAACAGAAATACACTGGTATACATCAGAAAATTCAATCTAGGAAATCTGTTTTTTCTAATAAATCTATATCTTATGTTTCAGATTTAAGGAAGAAAAAGTTGAAAGCTCAATCCGAATGGAGACCAAAACGGAAGGAGGATGAGATAGCCGGATCAGTTTATGATAATTCTTTTACTAGTCATGTTAGTAGTGATTCTGATATAGTTGGTCAATGTGCTTCTCATAAACAAAACCTTGTAACTTCTTACAAGCGTTACTCAATAAAGCAATTGATTCAATTATCTCTTATTCCTACTACATTTTATTCTAATTATCGGAGAACTGATTTTGCTTATTCTCGTAATTCTTCTGATTGGTATGGATCTTATCATGTTAATTCTTCAAGATCAAATGTTTTTCAAAGTTTTCAAAAGAACAGAGGGTCCATTTTCAAGTGGATACCAAAATCTTATGCTAATCCGTTAGGGCCCGTTTTTAAATGGGTACCTAAAATTGTTATTGCCTGATTTCTCTTGCAGACCCGACATATGTGGTACTTGGACAGTGGATGTTCCAAGCATATGACTGGGCAAAAAGCTTTATTGTCTAACTATACAGAGAAATTCAGTAGTAATGTCAGATTCGGGAACGATCAGCTTTCACCTATCTTAGGATATGGTGACATTATTCAAGACAACATAACGATAAGTAAGGTGAGTTATGTCGAAGGCTTGGGGCACAACTTATTCAGCATAGGTCAATTCTGCGATAAAGGGTTAGAGGTCAACTTCAAGTCTAAGAGTTGCTCGGTTCGTACTGAAGATGGAACAGAACTCTTATCTGGAAATAGAAAGACCAACCTCTACACCATCAATTTGTCCAAAGTTCAGATTGACAATCAAATTTGCTTGATGACAAAAGCTTCAATGCAACAAAGTTGGCTCTGGCACAGACGTTTATCTCATTTGAACTTTCGTTACATCAACAAGCTGGTTCGTGGGAAATTGGTCAAAGGACTCCCTGAGCTGAAATACGAGAAAGATCACTTATGCGTAGAATGTGAAAAGGGTAAGACGAAGAGAGCTCCGCATAAACCGAAGCCTGAACCAAGCACTAGTTCTCCGTTAGAATTGTTACATATGGATTTGTGTGGTCCAATGAGAACCCAGAGTTTGGGAGGAAAGAAATACGTGTTGGTTATTGTGGACGATTACTCAAGATACACGTGGGTTAAATTTCTTCGATCAAAAGATGAGACACCCGAAGTTCTCATTACTTTCTTAAAGACGACCCAAGTGAAAATGCAGCGACCAGTCAAGTTTTTTCGTACTGACAATGGCACAGAATTCAAGAACAAGATTGTTGATGAATATCTCGAATCATTTGGGATTTCACATCAGTATTCTGCTGCTAGAACGCCTGAACAAAATGAAGTAGTCGAAAGGCGAAATCGAACGCTAGTCGAGGCCGCTCGGACTATGCTTAGCCAATCGGACTTACCTCTATTCTTGTGGGCAGAAGCTGTGTCGACTGCATGCCATACTCAAAATCGTTCTATGATACACCGCCGTTTTCAGAAGACTCCATATGAGCTGATCAACAACAGAACACCGACTATCAAATATTTTCACGTATTTGGGTGTAAATGTTTTGTGTTTAATGACAGAGCGAGTCTGAATAAATTCAGTGCTAAGGCGGACGAAGGCATCTTTATCGGTTATTCTTCAACATCTGCTGCATATCGTGTTTATCTAAAGAAGTTAAAGACAGTTGTGGAGAGCGTCAATGTCACATTTGATGAAGATATGGCTTCTGATCAAATCAGTTCAGAACCCGTTATCACTGGAGTATTAGCTTCTGGGCAGATCAGTCCAGAACCTGCTTCTACAGCGAAAAATTCGGATAACGCTTCTACTTCTACTTCACATTTAACTGATTTAGATTTGTTATTTGAATTCTTTTATGATGAGTTTCTAGGATCTAATGTATCTAAATCTGCTGTGACTGACAGGTCTGAAGACACAACTTGCAAACATCCAGTCACTTCAGATGTCATAACTGAACAAGCATCCCTTGTTCAGACAGAAACTCACATTCCAACATCTACTCCTATAGTTGAAGATGCACAAGCAAATGTTGAGCCAGAAGTAACTGTTTCAGTTGGGTGTAATACATTGTCTACTCAACAGCCTGAATCTGCTATACCAACTGATACTTCTGCACCTGAGTCTTCAACTGAAAAACCCCCTCTTGTTATTCAAACTGAAGATTTTGAAAGTGGATTTCTAGATGATGATCATATTCAAAATTCATCTACTTCACTTCCGCATGAGTATCGCTGAACCAAAGAACATCCATTACATCAAGTAATTGGAGATCTCAACAAGCCTGTACAGACTAGGTCAGCGACACTTAATCAATGTATGCATGACTCATTCCTCAGCAAGATTGAGCCAACACGAGTATCTGAGTCTCTTGCTGATTCGGACTGGGTATCTGCAATGCAAGAAGAGATCAATCAGTTTGAAGCCCTAAAGGTTTGGAGATTAGTTCCTAAGCCTGAAGGAAAGACCGTGATAGGAACTAAGTGGGTATTCAAGAATAAGAAGGATGAAGATGGTATCGTCATTAGAAACAAAGCTAGACTTGTTGCCAAAGGCTACCGGCAAGAGGAAGGCATTGATTATGATGAGACGTATGCTCCAGTAGCGCGTATAGAGGCAATTAGAATGTTTCTAGCCTACGCCGCTCATAATAACTTCACAGACTTTCAGATGGATGTGAAAACAGCCTTTCTGAACGGCATTCTTAAAGAAGAAGTGTACGTGTCTCAACCTGAAGGGTTCGTTAATCAAGACAAGCCAGATCATGTATATATCTTGAACAAAGCCCTTTATGGATTAAAACAAGCCCCTTGAGCCTGGTATGACGTCTTATCCAAATTCTTGGTCAAGTCTGGTTTCTCTAAAGGTAAGATCGATACCACTTTATTCATAAAGAAGGAAAAAGATGATATTATTCTAATCCAGATATATGTTGATGATATAATATTTGGCTCTACTAATCCAAAATATTGCAAAAACTTTTCTAATCTCATGGTGTCACGTTTTCAAATGAGTATGATGGGAGAGATGAATTTCTTTCTCGGATTACAAGTTAAACAGCTTTCTACGGGGATTTTTATAAATCAATCTAAGTACATTTTGGACATTCTTCGAAAGTACAAAATGGAAAATTGTAAACCAATTGGAACCCCGATGGCACCTGGTACTAAGATCCACACTGATCCTTCGGGTAAAAGTGTAGATGTTAGAAATTACAGAGGTATGATAGGATCGTTAATGTATCTAACGTCGAGTAGACCAGATATTATGTTCTCAACATGTTTATGTTCTAGATATCAAGCTGCTCCCAAAGAATCCCATTTGGCTGCTGTCAGACGGATTTTTAGATATCTGAAGGGGACTGCAGACCTTGGTTTGTGGTATCCTAAGGATACTGGGTTTCAACTGACTGCATATTCAGATGCAGATCATGCAGGTTGCATGTTGGACAGAAAGAGTACTTCTGGTCACATTCAATTTCTTGGAGACAAGCTCGTTAGCTGGGCTTCAAAGAAACAGTTATGCGTCTCCACATCGACTGCTGAAGCAGAGTATGTAGCTGCTGCCAGTTGCTGCTCTCAAGTCTTGTGGATGCGAACACAGCTACAAGACTATGGATTCAAATTTGATAAAATTCCAATATACTGTGACTCGAATAGTGCGATTGCCATATCTGCTAATCCTGTTCAGCATACGAAAACCAAACACATTGATGTCAGGTATCATTTTATAAAAGATAATGTCGAAAAAGGAACAATTGAACTTTATTTTGTAAAAACAGATTATCAGCTTGCAGATTTATTTAACAAACCATTAGATGAAAAGAGATTTAATTTTCTTATCTCTAAGCTTGGTATGTTAAATCATAAGACATAATCAGTTGTTACCTACAAAAGTTACGAATTGTTATTTTTCATCATTTTCTTTATCTTTATTTCTGAAAGATATCTGCACTTTAATTATTTGCTCATGATCTCAGGGGAGTAAGAGAAGAGTTTAGATGATCTACATTCATTTGAGGGTGAGCAAAACTAATTTCTGCATTTTTACTTAACTGATAAATTTTTTGTGATGCATGTTTTTAGGGGGAGCCTATAAGTCAAAAGGAGTAAGACTATGATTTCTGATTACTTCAAATCAGAACTCGTACATTAATCGTTTTATTGCTTTATGTCATTCTATTTTTCAAATAAATTTTTGTTAATAAACTTTGACTAGACTTTGAGACTTGCAGGATGAGAGAAGCTGACAAGATCATATCTTAATGACTTCAGTATGACTTCATGAGATTTAAGACGAAGCTAAAAGGTAAATTTTTTATCTTAATCTCAAATATATCTGAAAGAAGGACAACTTTCAGATATAGAAAACATGTTCTTAAATGTTCAAACCACTTCCTGATTTTTAAACAGATTTTATAATTTGGAAGTGTGATTTTAAATGTTTTCATTTTATTTTTGTGCTTAATCGATATACAAACCGTGTGTTTCCAAAGATAATTACTTGCGTATTGTCTTTTCTATATACTTTCAAATATTCACACACACCGGTTTAAATTTTTGTTCAACATGTTCTTACCATGTCTCTAAATTGAAACAATTTTTATTCGATTGTAAGACACTCCGTTTGTATTCAAAGAATTTTGAGCGATATTTCATTTCGAAACGTTATTTCAAGAATGTCTATATTTTGTTTCGTATAGAAAAATATCAATTATTCTTGACCATAAGCTTTAATTGCTATATCGTTCATTTCTGATCATTTTCATACAATGTCAGATTTTCAAACAAGTCTCTTGCATTCATATTCATTCTATTAATATACTTGTTTGAAAATACTTCCTTGTTTTAAAATGCTCATATCTTCATAATTATATTTCTGAGCATATTTACATCTGACATTTGTATTTGAACTTTAACTGATAAAGTTAAACCATTTGAGCAACTCATGCTTTATAGGAAACTTGGGTTCTTTGTGCTAGGAATTAACTAAACTTCTATGGATTCACGTTAACCAGTGTTTCCTACCCAAGAAGTTAATCTCTTAGTGATTGAGTGTGAGGAGTCAAAAGAAATGAGTGTGGGTGTGATGAGGTAAAATGGAAAAGAGAGTTTGGTTAGTAGTGAGCTTAATGATTAAAAGAAAGAGGGTGTGAGATCAAAGTAAAAGAATATCAAACTCTGCACCAACTACTTTGTGAGCTAGGCAGCCACATTACTATTGTTTCACAATTCTTTCGTGAACATTATTGAAACAGGCAAATAGCCCATGCCAATTCTTGATTATAACCCCACCAACCACTCATTTTCTTCTTAAAAAGAAAAAGTTTCACATTTTAAAGGGGACGCAACACATTATCTATCTGGTTTTCATTTGGAAAATCTGGATATTGGAAAAGAAGGAAGTCTGCCCCACCTTCGCACTTCAATCATGCACTTAGAGTATGTGTTTATCTACTGTTGTCTCAGTGGTTTACACTTTGTTGAGCCTTAAAAAGCAATTATCCGTGCTTAATTCTTTCTACACTTGCACGAGCACACAAAGAATTTGTTTCTTTGTCATAACATTCATAGAAATTGCCTTTGTGGTATTTCGATGATTGGATGGAAGCCCTGGGGGAGTGAACATCAAAAAGCTCCATTATATTGTGTATTCGTTACACATAGTGACTTTTTGTTACTGACAGGCATATTAACTGATTCATATGTTGATTCAGGAGTTACATGTTTTTATTTTGTCTGGATTTGAAAAGATCTGGATGAATACTGGTTGTGGATCACAGAATCAAAGGCTCAGTTTGACAGATCAGAACGGTTAATGAAATTTCTTGGAAGTAAAGTTTTGATGATATAGATGTTCAAATCATCAAAAAGGGGGAGATGGTATGAAGAAATGTTAAAGATTTTCAAGATTGGGGGAGATGATTTTCTCAAATAGCCAAGACAGAAGATTCAAAGTAAAGATTTGAAGATGATCAAAGAATTTCTGAAGATTTGTGGAAATTTTCTTTGAAGATTATTTGCTGAAAAGCAATTCAAGCTGATTCTGTATATAATTTCTTTCCAAAGTCTGAAAGTGTTCTATGAGAGCTTTGGGGAGATTGTTCATCATTTGAAGATAACTTTAGAAAGAAGACTGTGTTAAAGGAAAAAGGGGAGATTGTTCAGACAGGGCTTAAAGTGAAGATTTAATTGCTAAATCTTTCAACAATGATCTTGAATCCAAAGGGGGAGATTGTTAGAGCATAAATCTGTTGGATACAAGATCAAGAATACTGAAGGTCAAAGTTGAGAAAGTCAAAGCTGCTAAAGTCAAATCTTATTAAAAGTCAAAGTCTATTTTGTAATAAGTCAAACTTAGTTGTATTTGTATTTGTTGTTTCCTTTGTATTAGGTGTTAGTATAAATACATTTTCTTTTTGTATTTTCAGTAGTTACAAGTATAAGAGTTTAGTTGTATGTTTGAGAGAGATATATTGTAGAGAGAGAAAGAGAGAGATATATAGAGAGAGAAAGTGTAAACTTTGAGAATTGAAAGAAATCAAACAGGTAATCATTGTGTTAATCTTGTTTGTTTGTTTGTTATTGAATAGGAACTAGAATCTGGAACACACAAGAGCAGATTTCAAAACTCAAGCAATTGGTGGGAAAACTCATTGCCAAGAAAAGAAGAAAGCAGTTTGTTCTAAGGAGGAGAGAGGGGGCAAACAAAAAGAAGGAGGACAATGCTTCCAAAAAGGGGGAGAGTTCAAGCTCAGAAAAGATGGATCAACAGATTGAGGGGGAGAATGTTGAAGCAAAGGGAGAGTTTGTTGAAGAGAGGGCTGAAGAAAAAGCTGAAGGTGTGATAGAAACAGAAATATTTGCTGAAGCAGCAGAAACAACACCAACAACAGTAACAACCCCAGCAGTAGAAACTGTTACTACTGTTAAGCCAAAAGGAGCAGCAGAAACTGTTAGTGTTGCTGAAACTACACAAGCAACAGTAACAGGGTTAACACCTGAAGAGGTTGAAGTAGCAGAGATGCTTGTAAAAGCAAAGAATGACACTCCCAAAGCAAAGGGAGTGGTCATAAATGAAGAGGGAACAAAGAGAACAGAAAAAAAAGACATGGCTGCAGATGTAAAGAGAAAAGGGAAAGAAAAGATGATAGAATCTGATCAACCAACCAAAAAGCAAAAGATGGTTGAGTCAGATGAAGCATTAGCCAAGAAACTGCAAGAAGAGATAAATCAAGCAGAGAAAGAGCAGGTTGAGAAAGACAGAGAGATAGCCAGAGCACTAGCTAATGAATTAAATGAAGAATTTCAGAAAGGTTTGGAAACAGAGAAAGCAAAGCAAAGGGCAATAAGCATGAGAAAGGCTATGATGGCCAGATCAAGTGCAAAGAAGAGAAGACCTTCACAAACTTACCTTGCAACTCAGGAAAGAAACAAGATGATAACTTTCTTGAGGAGTGCAATTGGTGTGAAGAAAGAAATGTTTATAAAGATGACTTTTGATCAAGTCAAGGGCTTATATGAGAAAGAAATGGGAAAACTGCAGAGTAATGAAAAGGACAGAGTGGAGTTTGAAAGGAAAGCCAAGGAGAGGCATGATGTGAACATTAATCAACCCTTCCCTGAAAGTGAAGAGGGAACTCCAACAAAAGAAAAGGCAGAGATTAAGGAAGAAGAGACTTTAGCTCAGAAGATCAAGAAAATAAAAAGAGTTAAGTCTATTGCTTCTAAAGATCCTAGATCAGAGGAAAGGAAAAAGTAAGAAAAGAAGAATAAAGCTACTATAGGGCAAAGTCAAAGGATTCTGAAGAGAACCAAGATGATGGCCAAAAGAAAGAAAATTGACAAGAAGCCTAGAGTAGAAGAAGAGAAAAAGGTTGCTGAAGAAGAAGAGGCACCTAAGAATGAAGAAAAAAGAGTTGAATCTCAGGAAGTACCACAGAGTTCAGATGTAAATATGTACATGGTGGTAATGGATAAAATTCCAAAGCCTATCACAACTGAACCTGTTGGATTCAAACCTCCTGAAGTTATCCACTCGGATACTATGGAGGTGGATGGTAAGGAGTATATCAGGCTGAAAAGAAAGGATGAGAAGTATTATGTGTTTTCAACATGGAATAAAATTGTCAGAGAATGTTCAAGATTTGATTTAGAAGAGATGTTTGAAGTTGGTATGAAATTACATGCAGATCAGTTGAAAGCTCCAGGGTTACCAATTGTGAAGCTGGTTATGGAGTATTTGTGTATGTTATTCAATCCAGAAGCAGTAAAGCATATAATCAGAGATGTGTTTGAAGTTGTTAGAGGATGGACTTTGTATGAAAGAAATGGAGTCTATGAATTGGTCATGGATACTTTTCACATGGAGTATTATTTGGTGGATAGGGTCTATAATCACACAAGTCTGAAGCTTCATGCCATGTTAAATAAGAAGCTAGGTTGTGCACCAAATTCAGAAATGGCAAAGTATCTAATTCACAGAACTATCAATCAGAGTATGGGACTGGATCCTAACATTGGATTGAATCAATGAAAGTTTTGGAAGCATCTGAAGAACTTGACTTCTCTTTCTAAAAGTCAAGTTAGGGGGGATTGTTGGGAACTGAAGATGTGACCAAGTCATTAATGCTGCTAGTTCAGAGTTAGTACTGCCAGAGGATCTCAAAGTTAATACTGCTAGGTATTACTACTTCTAGTAGAATTAATACTGCTAGTCAAAGTTAGTGCTGCTTGAACAAAGTTAGTACTGCTTAGCTGGTTAGTACTGCTAGTGGTTAGTGCTGCTTAGAGGTTAATACTGCCAAGACTCAGTTAATGTTTTCAAGGTGATTAATGTTGCTTCTGAGATAATTTGAAGATAATGTTGAAGAGATTGCGTCTGGAGATAAAACTGGAAAGCTTGAAGATAATTATGAAGATTATTTTGAAGATCTTTTTATGTTTAGTAATTATCTTTTATTATTCAATGATATATAGAATAGAATAGAATTGAAAGAAACAATTGAATAATTCTGAGTTTTTGTTCTAGAGAGAGAATCAACCTCAAGGCATCGTTCCTAATTCCAGAGAAGTAGAATTCGTCTTGAAAGAGCCTGTTCTTCAAGATTGAGGTTGTGAGTGAAAAACTTGTAACTTGAATCATTAAGTAAAGTTTGCAAGTTGTGATTCATACTGTTTTTCTGTTTATTGAATATTAAAGTGTTTTTCTGCAACTTCTTTAATATTGTTTCTGAGTGTTCATAATTTTGTTGAGAATTCGATCCTGACAATTAATAAATAGCAAACATTTGTTCAACCATGCTTGAAGAAATATATATGAGAAAAAAGCCTTCAGAGATTTCAGAAAGCTTGAAGGGAAAAGGATAGATGGTGCCAAATTGGTTCATGGAGGATATACAGACAAATTATTATACAAACAAATATAGGTCTTCTCATAAAATAAAAATAAAAAGATAAAACATGCACACTTGTTGATTGTGCAAAAGTGCATTCATACCCCCAAGTCCCCAACTCATTTGGGAAGCAAGAAGGTTGTTGTGCAACTCATGATAGGTTGTGAAAGGCAAGTTCATAAACCAAAACATTACAACAATTGCTAAAATTAAATTAAACGATCTAACAATTTTTATTTTTAGTTTCAAAAAGAATTTAAAAAACCAGACAAAATTCAAATAAATAAATGATCATATCGCCCTTTTAATATATCACCTTTTAAAAATGTTATAAACCGTACTTATTGCATGTGTTTAGACTGTTAGAGATAGATTCAAAAAAAAATTCCAAATGGTTACACCAACTAACTATCGTAATATAAAATAAAATTTAATTAAAATATAGTATTATTAAAAACAATAATTTTTTTACTAACAAAAATATACTAAAATAATTATCGTAATAAATAAAACTTAAATTATTACATGGACTCTTTTTGGCTCTTTTTGGGTCGATTAATAATTAAATATTAAAATTATTAAATTTATAATATGACTTGGGACTCTCTCTCTCTCTCCTCTCATCAGTCATCACAGGTACCTTCTTCTCCGATGGCCATGAATTCTTGACACCCTTCAAAAACATACCCGCAGTTTGTACTCTTATCCATCCTCTAATCTCTCTCTCTCTCTCTCTCTCTCTCTATAATCTCTTTATAAAGAAAATATTTGAGATGGATCTTGTGGAGATAGAAATGGAAACCTCAAGCATTTTTCAACAACTTGTTTAACCCTTCTGCGTCCCCCTGTTTCCGGCAGCCCCCTTCTCTCTTACTTGAATCGCTTCATGGGTGTTGTATTTGTGTTTTTTCAATTGTTTCTTCCCTCTACTAGTAAGGTATGTAACGTGTAATCTTTTGGTTTTGTCCCTCCACCGCCACTCCTTCCTCCCTCATGTTTTATCTTCCCCGACAGCCCCCTTCTCTTCCATCATTCGCATCCCTTAAAACCCCTTTGGTGGTCCTAAACCTATGGTTGTAACCCATCGACCGTAAAGATAAATCCTATAACTCACTCACACACATTGGCTAATCCTTTAAGAATCTCTTCTAGTGGTATTGTTCAAGAAGATGATGAAGATGGTTCAACCCTTTCACCACCAGCTCGTCGGCACCTTGCTTGAGAAGTGTCATGAGATTAGTATCATGCGATATATTGCTTTTACCGTGCCATTCTTTTGTCTTTTTTGTCTGCAGAGCGTGCATTGCAGTGCAACAGCCTGTTGGTTTTGTTTTCCTATTATCTTCTTTGAGTAGGTTGTAGAAAAGTCAACTGCCATCTTTTTTCTTTCCTTTATAGAAGTACAAGTGGGTTTTTTTTTGAAAAAGACAATAGCCTCCAAGTTTGTGGTTCTTTGAGTTTATTTATTTTTTCAAATGGGAAATAAGTTAAAGTCAATAGGGGTGGCAACCTCCTAAGGATATAGACTTTGGTTTCCCGGGGTTATTATGAGTTTTTTTGTAGGCGTGGTTGAGAGCAATTCGTGATGGATGCTCAACGTTGGCAGGAGGTTCGCAATCGTAAGGGAGCCCGACAATATGTTTCTCGTCACATGGGGAATCAAGTTGGAACACGATTCAAAGGGTCCAAGGAAGCAGAATTGTTTGGAATTTCCACTACCATATTCGTTTCTAACTTTCCCACACACTTTATCACACGAGAACTTTGGAATTTGTGCTCCAAATTTGGTACGATGGTGGATGTGTTTATTGCCAAGAGAAAGACCAAATTCAGGAGAATGTTTGCTTTTGTACGGTATTGTAAGTTTGATGACATACATGTTGTGATCAACAAGATTTGTACTACTTGGATCGGGAAATTGCGTTTATTGGGCAATATAGCTCGTTTTGATTGCAACGGTAATCCTTTAGAGGGGTGAAACCAAGTCATCTTTCTTTTAAGGAGCACCCTAGACCCGTTGGAAATAGCAAATATGGCACTTATGCAAACATTGTTAAAGGAGTTCCCAAGGATTCATCATACGAAGTTAAAGACGATTTGGTTGCCATTGTTCTTGACATGGATGGAATAGTTGAAAATAACTTTCCATTAGCACTTGTTGGGTGTGTTGTCGAGTTTAAAACTCTCCCTAATGTCCATTACCTTTGCAAAAATGAAGGCTTCTTGAACGTAAAGGTCAAATACATTGGAGGTCTATGGGTCTCTCTCGATTTCGATAGTGGTTCCTGTGATAAGTTTTTTTTTCCGCATACGGGGGTTAACACTTGGTTTCAGATGCTTGAAAAGTGGTCCAATATTTTCAAGGTGGAGGATAGGCTAGCTTGGATTAATGTGAAGGGTCTTCCGTTGAAAGCTTGGAATTCCAAATCTTTCTCGAAAATAGTTAGTAAGTGGGGAAAGGTTGTCTTTTCGGATGACTCGGATGGTAACAATCTTTACATTACTCGCCTTTGTATTCAAAAAACTCTTAGCCTTCGTTAATCTATGAAACGGTAAAAGTGGTCATCAGAGGATGTGTTTTTCACGTTTGAGTGAAAGAGATTTGTGGGTGGAATCCGTATTTTCTCGTAGAGGAAAGTGACTCGGAGGTTGAAGAAGAGGATGATAGGAGCAAGGTGTCGGATGAGGGTTCAGAGAACGAGGTGGAAGAAATACCATAATCCTTCCCTAAATATGAAGTTCCAGTTGGTGGACATAATGTTGATGAAGACAATTCGAAGGATGCTTCTATGGATCTAGGGGACGAAAGTGATGACCCGTTTAGTTTGAACAAGCTCCTTGTGGAAGACATGAAAATTCCGGAGGTTCATAGCAAGGATGGTGGAAACCCAGATAACACTCCTCACTTTCCATCTGGTTTTACCCTTAAGGAGGGTGGAGGTATTAATGCGGGTCAGCGGGACATACTTGATGTAACACCCTCAAATTTGGAAATAACTAAATAAAACTTCGATAAAATAACCAAATAAGGATGAAATACCTTCTACAAATCCATCCTTGGAAATACTTCAACTTTAAAACACAAATAACATCAACATTTATTAACTTAGATCTTACGCCAAGACTACATAAGGTCGGGTGTTACTCAACCTAATACAAATTGATATTCCCAAACTGCGGAAGACTTCACCAAGCTATTCACTTCTCGTACATACAACTAGCACTTATCTCTTCACAGTGTCGCTACTACTAATCCCCAACCGGAACCTGATGCACATGCCGACAAATAAAAAGGTTATGCTAACGCCTAGTGAGTTCAAGAGTTTCATCATGATTAAAATAGTTCGTTAAACGAAAAGAGTGCAACTTAAATCATGATTTCCAAAAATAAGGGGTTTATATTAATTATGCAAACCACCCATTTTCCAACGCCCACAAATTCAAAATGGCGAAAGCTCCAAAATGTATAACACTTCCCCAAAATGTATAACACTTCCCCAAAATGAACTCAAATCCGAAACTCACTCAAAACGTGAAAACTTATTAAACTTCCAAATAATATAAACTAAAATAAAATTCTATTATTCAAAACCTCCAAACACGGATGAGGCGTAATACGCAACCCATAAATCAACGAAAAACAATCCATATAAATATAATATGTCACTGAAAACATGGAACTAAACCCAATACTCATGCGACCATGAAATGGAATGAAATCCAAATATCAAAGCATGGAAGTGACATGTTTCATTCAAATCTTAATATACGCTGAGGGAAATCCAATATTAAGGTCATCATTTGCAGTCAATCGCACAAGCCCAATGATAATAAAGCAAGAACATTATAATATCTAAAATATTGTTGGCTGAAACCGGGGGAGACCCTTATCCATTAAGAGTGGAGCAACACAAAAGTATGTCATTCATACAACGTTAATCGTATGACACATCACGACATAAAAGCCTAAGTGACCTACGACTCCTTTCAAGCTACACCCAAAGAGACAGCTGACCTTAGCGAATATTACCATGAATACCACCAAAGGCTCGACATAGTCGGAGGTTACAACCATGGTGGAGGCCCCAAACGCCCATCAACACGATAGCACAACCGGACTCAACCCTCCTACTGTATTCTTGAAAGGTTAAGGTCATAAAACATCGGTCCCAGAGTCAAATCCTGCAACACCCAGATGACCATCAAATAAAGACTGACTTATGTGCCTATGGATCCAATGCAACACAGTCTAAAGTTACATGACTACACAGGAATGACCAATGCACTCGAGTATGTAATTATCATTAATATGCAATAAGAAGAAAATCATAAGTGGGGCTCTACACCGAGCCCTTTAAAGCGGACAAATTACGTCAAAATCGGGCTAAATGCTAAAACCCAATAGACCGACAAATAACGGTTCTCATATAATAAAATGCATTTAAACAACATTTATGTAAACACATACCTCGAAGATATAATTAGCAAAAACTCATAATGGATTGGGATGAACGATTTTCCAGAAGGACTCATACCCTTATATTTACAAAATATCCCTAATACGAAAATGTGCGTTTTCCAATGATTCATAAAACCAAATACACCAAAAATGCATAAACCATTTATTAAACTTTATTCGTACAATAAATCACCAAAAGGGACATATTTAAAGTAATTACTTATCAAAATACCCAATCATCCCGAATGTGGGTGTTTCACAAGATTTTAAAACCAAATATTCCAAATTAAGTAAAACTCATCAATTACTCCAACATTTGATGAGTATCAGGTAAAACACATAAACACTTTTAAAATGGACATTTTTGGCATGTACAACGTTTTCACAAATCAACTTGAACTCTCCTTGCTATATTTAGGCTAAATTTAGATTTTACCCCAATATGAGCTCCTTGAAGAAACTTGAATCCACAAGCAATTCCTCCAAACCCTGGATTCACAAGTCTTGAAAACATAAATATACATATCCAAACACTTAGAATCATTCTTCAAACATCTTATATCAAAATCTTCTTTTTGGCAAAAACCCTAGTTTTGACCTAACTTCCCAAAATCCTCCAAATCGAAATTTGAGAAACATAAACACTAAGAAGTAATCAATGGAGAATTTATAACTCATAAATAAAGTTTAGAAACTAGGAGGATGAACTCACCACTTAGATTTTGGTGAAAACCTAGAAAAACCCTAAATTTCTTGAAGATGGAGGTGATGATGATGAATTATTGATCATTGCTTCCACTCCACCACCAAATACTATTGGATCTTCCCAAAACCAACAATCTATCCTTGAAAATCTCGAAAAAACAAAACCATAGCACTCTGAATCACCTAAAATGGAATAGAAATAAGAGAGATATGAAGAAATGAATAACGAGGCTGAAAATCGCGATTTTATGTACACTGGTACCCCCATGCGACATTTCCATGTCATTGTCACATGACATAGTCGCACAAGGTGTACTGAAGGTGCCTTACTCTGTGTGACTTTGCCAGGGCGACTGTGACACTGTCATAGTTGTCGGGCAATGTCTCGGGGGGGGGGGGCTGTATCGAGCCCTGAAACTCGACTTTTCTCACACGAAACCCCCCCCCCCCCGATACTCTTAGAAACTAAAAGCGATGAATTCCTAGTACAAAACCGCAACTTAGAAACCACAAAGACACACGGGGTGAATTTCTTTACTTACCAAAAATTACAGGTGTTACAATCCTCCCAACCTTAGAATGATTTCATCCTCAATATCTAATTTCCATACACCCAGTGGTTACTGAACTCAACACTTTTCATGTGCCCCCGACTTCCAACTGAAATTCGAGTTTTCTCTTTTGTGTCGGTTAACCTTTGCAGCAAAATCCATCCTGGATGTCGATGCCATGAGGATTTAACTCTTTGCAACACATCTAAACTAGGGAAGAGACATGAGTTGGTTCACAGCCAATCGCCACGTAGTGTATAGGCCCGTTCAACGTCTCGTTGTCTGTCTTTTCCCAAAAGAGAGCGATCCACGACCCAGATCACAATTAGCGTTTCCATCCCGAATGACTGCCTCTATTTACGAGGAGTTGTCTCTAATCTACTTGACAGAACTATCATGAGCAACGCCATGCTGACACTCACAACCAATGTCCACTTAGGTACATTACACTTATCCAAGTGAACGTTTAACTTGCTAGAGTAGTTTCTAACCGTACGACTTTTGTTGCGTCCCAACCTTAGGGAACCCATACTTCCCCAACTGTAGAGCCCGACTTCCAAACAGTCCAGATCTACACGCTTTTAAACTCTTTCTCCAACCAACCCAAGGTACGATCACCACCGAAATCGACAAAATTCCCAAATTCAACTATTCCTGTTGTTGGACCGTCACTAAACTTTTACGAGTACAATCATACCCCAAAATATCCGGTCATCCCTGACCCCAAAGATTATTCAACTCCCAAAATACGTCCAATTACCAAACATTCAATTGACAGATTCTTTACCAGACAATGAAAAGTCATTCAATTATATCCACTTACCACGATCCGAACTTCTTAAAATCACCACATGCAATACAAAATCCCTTAAGATTGGACTACAACACTCCAAATATACTAATGGTTCCTAGCCTCATAACCCAAAAGTTGACCCCTAACGATACACCAAGATTCGAACTACTACAGAGCTCTATACACGAATTTCATTCATCGAGCCTATCCACAAAATCCAAGATTATTAGAACGGTGTCTAAAGAGTTCTACACATCCATTATGCCATAACTGACCAACTCCCATAACAAGGATTGCCGAAAAGAATGGTTTGCCATAAGTACTAACAGAAGATATCGCGAGCCTCACCCTTCAGTTACAAAAATACATCGACTTTGCAAACGATACAAATCGGCTTACGGTGCTATCACGGTTGGAAAACCCAACCTTCCACTATCAAGGTTTTATACGCCCTTACCCTTAACCAGGGTTGCTTAGCCTTCTAAGGTCCTAATAAGTTCAAGGTTTTCAAGTGAAAGACTCAACAAATATGCCATTCGAAAATTTCATAAGGTTTTCCAACACGAAGGTTTTTATAATGATTAGTCGTAAGTGTAAAAATCCACTACCACTTACTCAATAGTTGAACAAGATAGACACGCTCGTCCCACATATGAAAATCGTTTTGAAAATTACTTGATCACTACTCGATTTATTAACGAAACCCAAAAGTATGCTCAGCAAACTTTTAAAATGAACCATTATGGTCCTAACATGTATTTATTTATGCCACACACACATAATAGTTTTTTTTCCTGAAACAAAATAGTATGCAACAGATGGTTTATATGAAACTTCAAAAGAGGAAATCACTAAATCAAATTCCAAAGTTCTCATTTAGCCATATAATGACATGGGAATAAAATTGTGTAAGAAGACTCACATTCGTTAATGTATTTTCTTCAAACTTAGGAAAACGATTGTTAATCAATAAATCCCAATCAATCAAGCTAATTACTCAATATTAAGCAATAAAGATCAAGAAATAGAGAGAGAGTCTAGAGAGAGAAAGTAGATCTTGAATTACAAATCACATATCTCTGAATGTTACAATACAATGCTCTAGACGTTACTACAAGATTACAAAGACAACACTATATATATACTACCAATCTATTACAAAGCCTTAAAGGCTAAGGAAACTAAACATGCTTTGACATTCCTAATACATTGACAATGTTGACTTCTAACATTGACTTTCCTAATTAAATCTTGGATACAATATTTGGACTTAACAATCTCCCCCTTTGTATTCAAGATTTAATAAAAATTTGATACAGATCTTCAGCCCTTGATTCTTCAGCTTTTGTCTCTTTGGAGCTTTCACAATCTTTAAACTTTCAGCTCTTGAAGAATCTTGGAAAGTCTTTTTTCTCTTTGAAGCTTTGAAAGTCAATAAGTCATGAACACGCATTTTGATCTCTGAATCCTTTGTTTATCTTTGAAACATCTTTGAAAGGTTGACGGTAAAATAATCTTTAACAAACAAGTATCTTCATCACTTTGATCTCTGAACCATCTTTGAAAGAACAAACTTTCACGAATAATCTTGATTAATATTTGAACATTCTTCCTTCAGAATCTTTTGGCTTTGAATTTATTTATCAGACTTGAACTTTAAATAAGCGGAAGCATTTTGAATTTCTGACTTGTCTTTGAAACAGCGGAAGCATTTTGAACTTTCAGAAATTCTTCATCAGACTTTGAAATTGATCTTTGTATAATTCTCCCCCTTTTTGATGATGTGAGCATCATAATCATCAAAACTTTGTCAATTTCAGCACAGACTTTGATTTCCCCCTTTGTGATAAAAAACAATCTCCCCTTTGACAGTTGGCGCGCTTTGATCTGAGAGCCGTGAATTCATGAAAGATATATCCAAATCTTTTCAAATTCAGACATATTGAACATGGTAACCCTGAATCAACAAATGAAACAGTTAGAAGTGTCTGTCAGTAACACGGAGTCACTGTGTACAACAAATGTACAATATAAGGAGTTGGTTTGATGTTGACTCCCCAGGTCTTCCATTCAATCATTGAAAAAAACAAGGTTTATCTATGAATGTTCTGACAGAAAAACAAATTTTATGTGTGCTCGTGCTTGTGTTTTGAAAGAATTAGCACAATGATTGTGTTTCATAAAGACTCAAAGTATGTAAATCACTGAGACAACAATGATTGTACATGGACTCAATGTGCATGAGAAAGGGTCGAAGGTGGGGCAACTTTCCTTCTTTTTCAATATCAGTATCTTCCAAGAGAAGAACCAATAGATTATGTGCTGCTTCCCCAGAAAATGTGAAACATTCTCTCTTTAAGAAAAGAATGAGTAGCTAGTGGGGTTGTATGCAAGAGATGGCATGGGCTATTTGCCTATTTCAATGATGGTCACCAAAGAAATGTGAACCAATCAGTAATGTGGCTGCCCGGCTCAGAAAGATGTTTGGTGTAGAGTTCTGATATTCTTTTAACTCTAATCTCACACCCTCTTTCTTTTAAACATATAAGCTCACATCTAACCAATCTCTCATTTCCATTTTTCCTCAGTTGACTGCCACACTCAATTCTTTTAGACCCCTCTCCCCTCAGTCACTCAAAGGATTTCTTCCGGGGTAGGAAACACTGGTTATCGTGAATCCATGGAAGATCTATTAAGCACTCACACTGAATCCCATGTTCTTAAAAGTACATGCTGGTCAATGATTTTCTTGATATGAAAAGCACAAGAAATCATATGTCAGTGTATGTATGCTCATCAAAAATCAGAAATGAAATTTGAGCATTTTTAAACATTTAAGATTTCTCAAAACTAGAATATTGAATGAATGAAATGAAATCAAAAGAATTGTTTTGAGAATCTGACAATGATTAAAATCAGATCAAATGAAATGGCAAGGGTATCAAAGAACTGGATATTTTGTTTATATGAACAAATATAAACAGTTTAGCAATAAAAGCACAAATATGAAACAGATGATTGATGCTCAATAACTTTGAAAACAAACAGGGGTATTACCATCGAAAAATTGTTTGAATTTGAGACATGGTAATAACAATTTCAAATAAAATACTGAACCGGTGTGTATGAATACTTGGCAGTATATGGACAAGATAATACACAAGTATTGATCTTTGGAAACACACGGTCAGTTAAACAATAAGCTCAAAAATTTTAGAAAAACATTTAAAATCACGCTTCTAAATTCATGAAATCGTTTGAGAATAAGAAGCGGTTTGAACATTTAAGAAACTGTTTTTTTCATGTTCGAAAGTTGTTCTTCTTTCAAACAATCAGAGATCTAGGATCAGAATTTTTTTACCTTTTTAGCTCCCCCTCAAATCATGATATAAAGATTTTAATCTTTTAAGCTCCCCCTGGATATTAGCGCAATATCCGTCTTTGATCATTGATGAGCGGGTCCTGATCTGCCATGTGATCAGAAGCCACTTTATTCACATTATGTAAAAAATAAAAGACCGAAAGCAGTAAAACGGTTTATAGAGTGAGTTCTGATTTGAAGTAATCAGAAGTCATTACCTTTACTCCCCCTTAATTTAAGAATCTGAAATATGTCAGATAAAACAGGATAGAGATCAAACACTCCCTTTTGAATTGTTAGACCATCAATATCAGAAAAATCTAGCAGTGAAAAAGTATAGGATAGAGATCAGATCAATTCACTTGGGATGGAGACCATCAATATCCATCGGATGCAAAAACACAAGAGTAAAGTCCTTTTTGATCGCTAAGGTTCGAGTCCTAAACTGTTATGTTTAGAAGTCAAACTCCGTTGAATAACGGGTCCTAAGCTGTGTACTTAGAATCCATAATCTTGACATTGAAGTCCGGGTTTTGAACTGCTGTGTTCAAAAGCCATAGTCTTCTTACTCCCCCTTGACTTGTGTTGCCTGCAACAAAAAATCAGTTTTCTTCTTTGGTACCCACCGGTATTTGGGTCCAGAAATGTTAGTTGCAGTTCCTGTAGGGGTTATGGAGTAAGAACCATACTAGAAATGATCACTGGTCTTGTGTATATGATAATGTGTACATCAATATGAACAATAAAATTTATTACCTGAAAACCTGAGTAATTGATCTTTTGAGTATTTATGATTAGGTTTACCTTTATGCTCTTTGTTCTTCTTTGCTTTGAGTACATGTACGCATGATTTCTTCTCGTTCAGCTCTTTTTCCTTATCATCTTTAACCGGTTTTTTTTGCCAAACCAGTGTCTCTTTCTTGAAACTTTTTCTCCTCAGATAAGTATCTGAACCATCTAAATATTCATCATAGAAAAGGTTAGTGCGACGAATCTGATTAAAGAATTTGACTGACCTTTGTGAAGAAACAAATTTCTGATTTGAACTTGAAACAGACATTTCAAGTTCTTTGACCTTCGAAGCAAGGTTATCTCTTTCTTTCACAAGTTGGTCAATCTTCTTTGAGAATTCAGACTTCGTCTTTTGCTCTTTCAGCGCAGAAGCAGATAGTTTAGACAACTTCGATGTTAGCCTTTTGATTTCAGACTCAAAGATGGATCTTTCTTCTTCAAATCCTTTTTCTGAATCATATCTCTGGTCGGATAGTTCTTTGAAGAATCCTACATTCTTCTGTTCGATGGCCTTTTTCTCTTTATCAAACTTCTCTCTTTCCAAAATCAATACTTTCTCAAAATCTGAAATTTGTTGAGAAAGTTTGATGCATTTAAGATCAACTGACTTCTTCTCTTCAAAACACTTTTTAGAGAAATCTGAGAACTTCTTTGAAAAACCTTTCTTTTCACTCTAAAAAATAGCTTTATCTTCAGTAAGCTTTTGCTCCAAATCAGATATAGTCTTTCTAAGCTCAACATTCTCATATTCCAATTTCTTAACTTCTTGCTCATTGCTCTCAACAGAGACTGTCTACTAAATTATAGTTTTCAATTCAGAAATCTTTCTTTTTAGCTCAGACACAACCGTTGGCCCTAACATCGTCCATTCAAGATAGTCCCATATCTCCTTTCCTGTTGACTTGTATAAATCTTTTCCTGTCAACTGATAAGTTTTTATGTGACCATTAATGTCATGACTACTACTATTCAACAGAAAAGTTCGAGCCATATTATCAGCATTCTTTCTTTTCTCCCAATCCTCAGTACAATCTTCTGTTGGAGTATGAGATTTCATATCTTCTTCAGTCAATGACAGTCTGATATAACAACTCAGCTCATGTGTATCTACAAATTTGAAAAAATCAATTTTCCACTGCTCGTATCTTCCTCTGAGTAAAATTGGAGAACTCATCCTTTTTCAAAAGGAAATTTAACAAAGTAATCGTCAGTTGAAATGAATTCAAAAACAAAATTCAGACAATCTAAAATGTTCTCTCTCAGAAAGCTTTGAAGAGAAACAGCTTGATAAAAAAATGATCGTTCACAAACAGTAAATCAGAAAATATTTGATCACAATCAGAACAAATTGAAATAGTTCTTAAAAATTGAAAATTTGAACAACACTTGTTATGGCGCAAAGTTAAAAAAAAATTCCAGATTTTTTTTTTAAACTTGAAAGATAATGCGCAAAGTAAGTTCTCGCAAGTAGTATGAAACGCAAAGTACGGTTCTCGTAACACGCTGGAAACACAAAGTAGGTTTGCGTAAGTGTCTTGATGCGCAAAGTGAACTTTGTGTATGCTTAAGGATGCGCAAATGATGTTTTGCGTGTCTAACTTGATGCGCAAAGGAAGTTCTCGGATCACGCTTGATACGCAAAGGAGGTTCGCGTATGTGCCTTGATGCGCAAATGACACTTTGCGTATGCTTAAGGATGCGCAAATGATGGTTTGCGTGTCTAACTTGATGCGCAAAGTGAGCTTCTCGGACCCAACTTGATGCGCAAAGAAAGCTTTGTGTACATTCCTTGATGCGCAAAGAAGCTTTTCAATCCTTGTAAAGTGCAAAGAAGCTTTGCGTGTAAAGGCCTTGATGATTCTTGCGCAAACCAGATGAAACTTGCGTAAACGACTATGAATCTTGCGCAAACTGTGTTCTTGGCAAATTCTTTCTCAAAACGATCAAAACCTGCAAATTGATCTCAGAAACTTTATCAGCATCATCGATAAACAGAACTAAGCACAAATTTATCATCAAATCCAGATTAAAAACAACAATATACACAATTTCGATGAAGAACAGATAACGAACTCGAGTTCAAGAAAAACACAAAAATCGAAAATTGGAATCGATTTTGAATGAATTACGATATAGAATCAAAATAAGAAACAATCATCAACATAAAACGAACTCATTGATTCCATTTTCTTGCATTAAAAACGATTTTACACACAAAATTCAGATTGAACAGTGAAAAACTCGTTTCTTGAAAAACTTTCGAAAAAAAATCGAATTTTCAATCCAAAACACACAAATTTCAATTCAAATCATGATCAAATCTTTCCTAAAAAGTTTGGTTCAGCTCTGATACCAATTGTTAATCAATAAATCCCAATCAATCAAGCTAATTACTCAATATTAAGCAATAAAGATCAAGAACTAGAGAGAGTCTAGAGAGAGAAAGTAGATCTTGAATTAGAAATCACATATCTCTGAATGTTACAATACAATGCTCTAGACGTTACTACAAGATTACAAAGACAACACTATATATATACTACCAATCTATTACAAAGCCTTAAAGGCTAAGGAAACTCAATATGCTTTGACATTCCTAATACATTGACAATGTTGACTTCTAACATTGACTTTCCTAATTAAATCTTGGATACAATATTTGGACTTAACAACGATTAATACAGGTGATATGATTGATACGTAAAATAATTTAAATCGACTTCAAGTATCAAGCCGTACAAACGATATGCATAATAGTTCCAAAATAGTGGCTATAATGTCATGCATACCAATAAATTAATATAATGCACTCGTAGGAAACGATAACAAAAGTACCAACAACCGAAAGTGCATAAAACAAAACATTAAGATAACCATCATGGTACTCTTATGCACTTATTTACGCCATGAGTATAAATCAATTCATGCTCCGAGTAGCATGCAATGGAATGTATTAGTACAAAACGCAAAAGGGAAAAACTATACGATATCAAAATTCCAAAAATTGCCATTTTTGGTTGCAATGCGACATAGGGTAACATTTCTCCGCAAATCTCACACGAGACAAAATGCCCAATAAACCCATAACTTAACACACACAATAATTCAAGTATGTACATTACAAAGTTTCATTCATGCGTCACAAAATATCGTAAAATAAAACTCCATAAGACTCAACAAAACTTACATAAAACTCACTGAAGCTCAATGGCACCCAATCAATCAAATGACACCAAAATTTTCGTTCTCAATAATCAAATCGCATAAGTCAAGTTAAGACTAAAATATCATAATTCCAAAAATGTCCCTTTCGTTGTAACATGATATAAAGTAACACTTTCCAACAAAACCCACCTGGAATAAAATTCCCAATAAAACCCAAACACCAAAATAATGGAAGGTAACTCTTCATCCAAAACCTTAACAAGAAGAGGAGATCCAATGTTAAAGTCATAAATAGCAGTTACTTGTCCAAGACCCAAACAACTTTAAAATATGGATATCACAGTACCGAGCTTGGATAACAACGAAAATAAAGAAGGTCTCAACAAAGTTTGCAACCACATGCAATATAATAACTTTATGCATGTTTAAAATAATTGTTTGAAATCTTATGCGTGCTAGACGTTTTTTTTCTTCTGAAATTTCGTAATACATCCCACATGATGATTTGGAATATAAGAAACTATTGATGCAATTTATTTTAGAAATAAATTTCGTGAATGAGTTTGGTCGGCACTCAACGTCTCAGAACCACGCTTCTTAATCTCTCAGCCACACTATCGTCATCTGAAAGCTCTAACTTCTTAAGGCAATAATCTGAAGTTGCATCAATTAGCCTTACAATTTCTTATCGAATTAAGGTCGATTCAATAAGCTTAGGGTTCTAATTCAACCAACAATTTCGACCCGAGACGGTCCACTTAATGTAATCATCCTACTTACTGTCACTCCAAGCGACAATGCCATAATCATTAATCTCTTCTATTGGTTATGCGCTTAGAAACTTCTTCACTACCCTAACGGTCATCATATCAAAATAGTTCAAGCATATATATGTAACATGTAGATTCCCCATAACACTTGCCAGATGCAATTATGAATATACCGTACATGATCATCCTTGCTACCTTCGACGTGTTTCCCGTTTATAGCGACTCCATCAACCTCAAGATATCCTATCTTAAAGTGTCTAATGGTGCAATTTCACTTTCATTCACTAAAAAGGATGCTAGTTTGAGTCTAAGTATCCAAAATCAACACCTACTTCTCTCAAACTTAAGCTCTAATACCAACTTTAACACCCTCAAATTTGGAAAGAGCAACTAAATAAAATTTCGATAAAATAACCAAATAAGGTTAAAATCCATTCTACAAATTCATCCTTGGAAATACTTCAACTTTAAAACATAAATAATTTCAACATTTATTAACTTAGATCTTACGCCAAGACTACATAAGTGTAACACCCTCATTTTCGCCATGAGTTGTGTCACGTCAATCTCATTAAATAACAATAAATAACACAAAATGTAACGACTAATAAAGCCATTTCACAGTGGAAGTCTTACTAAATTTAGATATAACTATAACCAAATGCTAACCTGTCCCATACCGGGTTACGTTATAAAATGAGTTTAAACATAAATTCTAAATATCTAAAATCTATCAGTATCTAAGCGAGAACCTTGACCTTGTGCATCCTTGAACCTCTTGCTCCTGAGATGTATTCTAATAGTCAGCTTTATAAAGCTCAGTGAGTTCATAGTCTTCGTGCACAAATTATACATGTCCATGATGCATAATAACAAATAAACACCCAAATAAAAATGATATGCATATTTGTTTAAAAAACCCTTTAAATAATAACGAGGTCTCTTTAATTGAACCGTCAGGTTAGGTCTTAACGTCGTTGGCATTTTCCCGGGTTATACGTGTAACCCTCCGATTTTTAGGGAGATATAACTTCAAGTTAATACAAACGGGTATTTTAAGGGAAAAAGAAGAAATAGGATTTTGGACTTGAATCCTATATTTTATAGCCTTTTTTGATGAAGGGTTCAATTACGAGTCCAACGGTTCTTTCCGGAGTAAAATCGAAGTTAAAACAAAAAAAGTTATGACCAAAACAGTGATCGGACAAGAAAAATGAAGAAAATCGGGCGGCAGTGCTCCGCGTGACTCTCCGCGCTAATGTATAAGTGCCACCATCAGTGCGGGGCTCTGTTCCCCCGTGTTCCCGTGCGGATCGATCAGCGTCATCGCCCGTGCGGAGCCTCTGTGCACATTTAAAAGGGAAGAACGGGCCCCAAACCTCATTTTTCACCTAAACCTCAAAACTTCTCTCCATTTTCTCTCCCAAATCGACCCCCAACCTCCAAAACGAACCCTAACTCATTTTTTAGAGTTTTTCCTCCTAAATCTAAGTGTTTCAAAATGAATATGATGCTTTGATACCAATTGAAATTGTAATCCCAATTCAATTCAAGCAATCAAAACAATCTCAAATAAGATTTGACAATATCAAGATTCTAGAGAGAGAGAGTAGAGAGAGAAAGAATCATATTCATTGATATAACAATATGTGTACAATGAACTCTTAGTTCTTGATTTTACATGATTACGAAGCAAACACTATTTATATGAGGACTAAAACCACATGCTTAAACAAAATGTAAAGGAACTCTCACAAGTCAAAACAACATATACTTAGACTTTGTTGACTTTACAGACAATGACTTTTCCTATTAAATCTTGGATACAATAAAATACATTAACAATCTCCCCCTTTGTATTCAAGATTTAATAAAAATTTGACACTAGTCTTCAGCTCTTGATTCTTCAACTTTTATCTCTGATAGTCTTTGACTTTGAAGCTTTAACAATCTTCAGTCTTTCAGTCTTTGAACAATCTTGAAAAGTCATTTGCACTTTACATCTTTGTAAATCAACAAGTCTTGAATAATACTTTGAAAACTTGAAACTTCTGAAACTTCTTTAAACATCTTTGGAATCTTCAGGAATCTTTTGAAACTTTAAGGAATCTTTCAAAACTGTATTTTCATCACTCTGATCTCTTGATCGTCTTCAGAAAACAAACTTTCTCAAATCATTTGGACTTGTCTTCAGAATCTTTTGAGAATGATTTATTTTCATCTAATTTGAACTTTTAGAAATTCTCCACAAGTCTTGACTTTGAACTTTCTTCAGGACTTTGAAATTGGACTTTGTAGATTTCTCCCCCTTTTTGATGATTGTGAGCATCATGATCATCAAAACCTTTTCAATTTCAACACTTTCTTTGAATCTCCTCCTTCTACAAATATTCTCCCCCTTTAAGATACATTTGACATTCTTCGCCCTTTGATCTGAGTATCCGTCAATTAATGAAATGTATATATCTGAATCTTTTCAAATTCAGATATAATAAGAATTGTAAACCTGAATCAACAAATGATACAGTTAGTATGCATGTAAGTAGCACGGACCCACTTTGTACAACGAATGTACATTGGAAAGGAGTTTTTTGTGATGTTCACTCCCCCAGGGCTTCCATTCAATCATCGAAAAACCACAAAGGAATTTTCTATGAATGTTATGACAAGAAAACGTATTCCTTGTGTGTACGTGAAAGTGTAGAAATGATTGAAGCTACTCATGCTTTTTCAGGCTCAAATTGTGTAAACTGTTGAGACAACAACAAGTATTAAACGGACTCAATGTGCATGAAAGAGGTGCGAAGGTCGGGAAACTTTCCTTCTTTTTCAATATCTAAATTTTCCGAGTGAAGACTAGATAGCAGATATGCTGTGTCCCCAAAGAAAATGAAACATTTCTTTTTTGAGAAAGAAACGAGTGGCTGGTGGGGTAATTGCAATAGTTGGCATGGGCTCACTGCCTGTTTCAATGATGGTCACCAAAGAATGTGAACCAATCAGAAGATGTGGCTGCTCGGCTCAGAAAGTGTTTGGTGCAGAGTTTTGATATTCTTTTGACTCTGATCTCACACCCTCTTTCTTTTTAACATTATGCTCACTTCTAACCAAACACTCTTTTCCATTTTACCGCTACACACAATGAGAAAAACTCAACCGGATGAGTTATCTCCCCCACTCTTTGATTTATGACCCCTCACCCCTCAATCACTATAGGATAACTTCCTAGGTAGGAAACACTGGTTAACGTGAATCCATGGAAGTTCTTTTTAAGCTCACACATGAATCCCATGTAAATCCTAAATAGTATAGTTGCTCAACAGTTTAACTTGAACAGATAAGCACATGATAGCATTGTCAAAATGTATGCTCATTAAAGATATCAATGAAATTTGAGCATTTGAACAATGAAGATCTCTCAAAACAAGGATATTGAATGACTGATTTGAAATCAAGAGAATTGTTTAGAGAATCTGACAATGTATCAATCAGATCAAATGAAATGGTTAGGGTATCAAAGAATTGGATATTTTGTTTATATGAACAAATATTAACAATTTAGCAATGAAAGCACAAATTTGGAAATGATGATTGATGCTCAACAATATTTGAAAGCAAACGGGAGTATTACCATCGAAAAATTGTTTCGTTTTGAGACATGGTAATAACAAATTCAAATGAAGTACTGAACCGATGTGTGTGTGAATACTTGACAGTATATAGACAAGATAATACGCAAGTATTAATCTTTGGAAACACACGGTCAGTTAAACATTGAAGCTCAATTATGAAAAACATTTAAAAACGCACTTCTAAATTCATTAAATCTTTTAAGAACAAGAAGTGGTTTGAACATTTAAGAAATCGTTTTTTATGTTCGAAAGTTGTTCTTCTTTCAAACAATCAGAGATAAAGATTAGAAGATTTTACCAATAAGATCCCCCTCAAATCGTGATACAATGATTTAGGTCAGATAAGCTCCCCGCTGGATATTTTCAGAATATCCTTATCTGAACATTGAAGAACGGGTCCTGATCTGTCATGTGATCAGAAGCCACAATCTTGACATTTAAGTATGGGTTTTGAACTATTTTGTTCAAAAGCCATTGTTCTTTAAGGTACGAGTCCTAGACTGATTTGTCTAGAAGTCACTTCTCTTTGACTTTGAAATCCGAGTCCTGAGTTGATTTACTCAAAAGTCATACATCATGCTCCCCCTAAACCTGTGGTACCTGTGAAACAGATTTGACAGGTTTTAGTACCCACTGGTATTTGGGTCCTGGTATGTTAGATTTAGGAATCCACTTCTCATTAGATTTATATCGTTTAAAAATAGAAATTGAGAAGTAATTCTGTAAGAACCGTACCAGTTATGAGCAGTTTCTCTCTGAACGAAGTCATTCTCTCCACAGTAAGAACAACAGATTTTCTTTTGAGCAATCCTGATCAAATGATTAGTCGAGTAAAACATATCAGGATTACCAAAATATTTACCTTTATGCACATTGATCTTTTTGGCATTTGTTGTGGATTTGAATGATCTTGCATTCATCTTCTCATCATCTGAAGAACTCTTCACTCTCCAGACCATCTGATTTTTCTTAGAACTCTTTCCAAGAGATTTTGCATAGAAGCTCGCTGAACCATCAACAGATTTATCATAAAACAGATTAGATGGTCTGATCTGACTTGATTTGACAATATTTGGTTTGACACTTTTCTTTTTGAAAACATTTTTGTCATGAATAGAACTTGAAGTTGTTTTGAAAGAACAGACTGATTCTGTTGAGTTATCAACAGGTGATTGATCAATCACATCAGCTGAAACTTTATCTGACAGTTCAACATTTGCAGCTTCCAAGTCTTTTATCTTTGCGGATAAAATGTTTCTTTCAGAAGTCATTGTGTCAAACATTTGTTTCAAGTCAGATTTGGCCTTCTGTTCTTTCAGGACATCTGATGACAGAACAATTATTTTGGATGTGAGCTTAGATATCTCAGATTCAAAATGTGAACGTTCAAGCTCAAAATCTTTCTCTAAGTTCTTGGTTTTATCAGAAATCTCATTGAAGATCCCAACATTTCTCTTTTCAGAAATTTTCTTTTCAGACTCAAAAGACTTTTTCTTTTCTTTGAAAATTTGTCTTTCTTTTTCGAGCAAGTCTTGTAAAGTAGAAATCTGTTTGGAAGTTCAGTTATTTTGGTTTCAAGAACTTGTCTTTCTTTCGCAAAAGTATCTCGTTAAGTTATTAAAATCTTTTCAAATTCGGATACTTGCTTAGAAAGTTTTAAACATCTATGCTCCAAATCCTTTTTCTCTTGAAGAGTTTTCATGGAAAAGTCATACATCTGTTGAGTAGAAGAAGTCTCCAACTTTCATTTTTCTTTATCTGCTTGGATGTTTTTCTTCAGTTCAGCATTTTGTATCTCCAAGGCATATATCTTGTCTTCAAAAGCCTTAAACATGAGTTGAAGCTCAACTGATTCATCTTTCAGCTCAGATGATTTTTGTTCAGTTGTCTTCAATTGGCTTTGAAGATTCGCAATCTTTTTCTCTTTGAGCTTTAACTTTTTTTCACATGTCTGAATAGTATTCTCTTTTATCTCTTTCTCTTTTTCACTGATGATACCTGCAACAGATCTAGTATAATCAGTACATTTTGCACAAACAGGAGTTTTATCAGAATTTGACAAATTTAACTTCAACTCCTAAATCTGTTTGAGAAGCTTTGTATTCTGATTTTTCAGTTTGTCACATTCAGCTTCTATAACAGATTTATTTAAAATTTGAGACTTTACATTTCCATCTACTATAATAGGACATGTAACTATTATTTCAGATGAACCATCTTTAATAATAGTTCCTGTTTCTATTTTAGTTGATGTATCTGAAGTAGTCTCTGTTTTAACAGATGTCTCAATGATATGTGGGATTAAAACAATAGGCTCCAAATCTTTGTTTTTTAATTTGTAAACCCGAGACTTGGACTTTGATCCCATATTGAAAATATCTCTAGACATGATTACAGATTGAGAAAGATTACTGAAATATAGCTTGAAAGAATGATCGTTCCCAAACAATTCAGAAAATTGACAGGATGTCAAATTTAGATCACCACAAAAAAATTTCTATCTCTGGAACTCTCAAAGCACTTTGAAACAAGAAACTTTCAAATTATTAGATTTCAAATTCACAAATCAATTGAGTTAGAAACTCGCAAACCAAACAATCATAAAACTCGCAGATAACATAAGATTGAAACTCGCAAGTCAAACATATTTGAAATTCACAATCTAAATGAACTAGAACTCGCAGATCGAATGTCCTGAAATTCGCAAATGCTTGAGCATAAAACTCGAAAGCTGAGGTTTGAGAGTTTTCAGAACTCGCAGATTACTAGACTTGAAACACGCAGACTGTAGTTTGAGAGTTTTACAGAACTCGCAGATCAAATAACATCAAACTCGCACATAATTGCTATGTTTTGCGCTACAAGTAGGTGGCACAAAATTTGATGATGTTGTAGCAAAACGAAGATCTGGCGCAAAATTTATGATGTTGGCGCAAAGTTTTGATATTGGCGCAAAGTTGAATGATGTTGGCGCAAATTGGATGGATTTTCAAAATTTGCAGATCACTTCAACTCAGCGACCGGGGTCATTTCCACTCCGGGGACCGGGGACATGAGGCGACCGGTGTCATGAGGGGACCAGTGTCATGAGGCGACTGGTGTCATGAGCAACTCGACCGGGTTTGCAGAACTCGCTAATCAATTGACCAAGAACTCGCAGGTAGAGGCTTGCGGGTTTGCAGAACTCACAAATGCTTGTCTGCGTGTTTTGTAAAACTCGCAGGCTGCTAGAACTGAAACTCGTAGATTGAATGATCCTTTGTTTGCGTGTTCTTTAGAAAACTTAGCATGTTCTTCAACTTGGTGTTCGCGTGTTCTTCCCTGATCATGGATTCAATCTAGAATACCAAATATTCTACAATTTGATTTTTCAAAAATTTCACAGCAATCAAAATACATCCTATAACACTTTTCTAATGACAATTTATGATTAGAAACAACAAATCGAAAATTTTTGATCAAGAACAGTGCGTATGAGTTTGTGGTTTCTGAAATTTTATAAAATCCAAATTAACAACAAATCAGTGGTTAATTCGAATGCAAGTGTGAACAACAAATAATCTTGGAGTCTAATCGATCAATCCTAATCCAAAATATCAATCTAAAAACAACAAATTAAGATGAATTTGATCACAAGTCAAATTTTCAGAAAACGAACTGCATGTTCTTGAGATTCCAAAAATCGATCCAAAAACTAATTCAGTGATCTTTCTGAATTTGAATGGGTTCAACTCTGATACCAATTGAAATTGTATTCCCAATTCAAATCAAGCAATCAAAACAATCAAAACAATCTCAAATAAGATTTTACAATATCAAGATTCTAGAGAGAGAGAGTAGAGAGAGAAAGCATCATATTCATTGATCTAACAGTATGCGTACAATGAACTCTTAGTTCTTGATTTTACATGATTACAAAGCAAACACTATTTATATGAGGACTAAAACCACATGCTTAAACAAAATGTAAAGGAACTCTCACAAGTCTAAACAACATATACTTAGACTTTGTTGACTTTACACACAATGACTTTTCCTATTAAATCTTGGATACAATAAAATACATTAACAATTTCTTCTCCATCTAGCAAGTTGGAAGATAAACCTTCAACCCTTTCATCTTCATCTTCTTCACCAAACTTTCTAGGGTTTCATCCAACCTTTTCCACCACTTTGAACATCTGGAAGTTTGTGGCTTATTATGTGGATCTAGAAGAGTATGGTAGATGGATTCAAGCTATGGCAAAGGTAATCTTCTCTTCTCCTCAACTATGAAAATTAGGGTTTTGGTATAGATGAGATATTCATGTGAAATGTTGTAGGAATGATTCTATAAGGTTGAATATCTATGTTTATGGTTGAAATCTTGTGGATCTAGGTCTCGGAGGTTTTGGCTTTGAGGATTTAAGTTTCTTCAAGGAAGCTCTAATTGGGTAAAATCTAGATTTTGCCTAAATATAGAAAGGTGAGTTCAAGTTGATTTGTGAAAACGGTGTACATGCCAAAATGTCAAATGTCAAATTTTAAATGTTTATAGGTTTACATGAAATTATTAACTGTTGTATTATCTGATGAATTTGGATTATTTGAAGTGTTTAACTTTATAAATTTTGTAAAACACCCACATTAGGGATTTTGGACATTTTGACAAATAAATCTCAAGTATTTATGTTTTAATGAGTTATTTTGTGGAAGTAGGTGTTTTGAGTATAATTGTACATTTAGAGTGTGTTTTAGGAAAATGATTGATTTTGTGTTATGGGACGTTTTTGAAAGAATAAACGGTAGAGGCTCATTGGAAAAATGATTTGTCCTAATCTAAATTGTGGTGGAGTTATTCATGTATTTTGGAGCATGTGTTTGCATAAATGTCGGTCAATTTCGTTTTATTACATTATGTGGATTTTAACATATGTTCATTTGATTTTGGGCTCAAAGCTCAGTTTTCGTCGGTGTCGGGTCTAGAGGACATTTGTCCGGCTTTAATAACTTAAAGTGGAGCTTTGGGTGTGAGTTGCATTTTTTGTATTTTACTTTGGGGAATACATGGTTTTGTGTGCGTGTGTCATTCATTTGGAGTCATGTATTTTAGACTGTAATGCATTGGATCCATAGGCATGTAAGTCGGTCATTTGATAGTGAGAAGTCTTGATTTTCTCACCTTGGGAATTATGCCGTGTTGGCATTGTTGTTGTCCCGGTTGTTTTACGGAGAGTAACTTTTATGGTTTGTACTTCAGGACCGTGGGTTTTGGGATTTGATGTTCTAATTCTTGTGCATGAGGGTTAGCCATCATGAGTTATCAAGTAAGGAGCTGAGGCACCTATCTTGAATGCTAGGGAGTAGGCACTAAGGGTCGAATGAGTACCCTGAGGATGAAACTCCACTAGAGAACGAACAGGAAATAGGATCGCGTATCTTTGAGGTGTAGCTCGACGGAGCAGGCAATAGAGGATACAGTGTTTAGGACTTGGAAAACAGTCCGACTGGAGGTGTAGCTCGGCAGAGCAAGCAATACAGTTACGATCCGAGGTGTAGTTCAACAATGTGACTATGTGGCTTAACTTTGTGTTCCGCCATGTACAACGGAATCGGGTCTCCCCCATCACCGGAAGGTGTTATTTGGGTATTAATTTATGTTATTTTACTATCCATGTTTTCGGTGACATTTTGCACTTATGGTTGTTATTCACGACTTATGGGATGAGTATTATGCCCCGCTCGTGCTTTGGGTGTTTCGGGAATAAAGTTTTATCCGCACTTTTATAAATTGGGAGTTCATCTTTCTATACACGTTATGGGTGAGTATGGGGCTGAAGTTGTTTTACGGAAGAATGTTTATGTTGGGTTATTTGTTTTTAAAGGTGTGTTCTTTTGGAAAATGAGTCGTTTAATATTTAAAATAAATCCTATTGAAATATTATGATTTAAACTGCATTCTTTCCGTTTAACAAACATATTTGGTTCATGATGGAAACTCTTGAACTCACTAGGCGTTAGCCTAACCTTTTTATTGTCGGCATGTGCATCAGGTTTGGTTGAGGATTGTTGCTAGTGACTTTGTGGTGAGATGAGTGCTAGCCCTGCACGAGGGAGAGTAGCTTGGTGAAGCCTTCCACACTTTTGGAGATAGCAATTTTTATTGGGTTTTAGTAACACACGACTTTGATTAGTCTTTATACAAGACTTGACCTATTATTTGTTGAAGTTAAGCCTAGTATTCTTTTGAGGTGACTCAAGTGATGATTTGTAGAATTGATTTTATCCTAATTTGATGTATAATTGAAAGTTTAAAATTAGTTGCTCTTTCCAAATTTGAGGGTGTTACAATACGGCTCTCCCTTGTCCGATTACCCATCCCTTGGAAGTGTCATCCCTTACGACTTATCGACCAATTCCCATACCCGATTGAAACTCATATCCCATTTATAACATGCCAATTAATGTTTAAAACACGTAAATAAATAGCATGCAACCCATAATAATAATTCACATACATGTGTCAAACCCATAAAAATGTATATCAAAATAGCATAATGATAAAATAATTTGTATGCAAGCATACATCCCAGTTTTAAGTCTCATGAAGACTCACCTGATTGTGTAGGTTGCCCAATATCGTCTCTGACTGATAACCTACAATTATTAAACCACAATAGTCAATTAATGACTAGTTTTCTCCAGAAATCGACCCAAAAGTCAATACTATGCCAATAAGATCAAACCTAGTGACTTTAATAAACTCACCCCTTATTCGACTCGATCAATCTCCGTCGAATGTAGTTAGACCCAAGCTTTAAGCTTTACGACGTCCTATAATGTTAATTTGACATTTTATAAAGTTCTTTGTCCCTAATTATAGTGCTCCAAATAATTATTAACTATGGCACTTCATTCCTATTATAAATTTACATTAACGTCGGTGTACCCTTTATATTCTATAAACTCTGTAATTCGATTTAAAGCGTCTTATAATCATCAACCCCTTTTACGACGCTTTAAATTAAGTGATTAAATAATTTGTTAAGAAATTAAATGATTAGAAGAATAAGAACAATAAATTTTCAACTCCATAGCCTTATTGATTTCTTCCTCCCTTGAGAAACCGATACACACACACACATATATATATAGGGCCAGGTTCACGTGAGACCAAGCTGTTTCCGTGAGACAGCGTGAGACCAAGCCTTAAAACATGAAACTTCACACCGAAACACTGTGAAGGTAAAAAACATTCGAACCTTCATAATGTAATCACACTATGAAGGTAAAAAAACCTAAAGCAAGTTAAAAAAAATCAAACATTCACGGATAAAAGACTGTGAAGGTATATCCGAACCTTCACAGTGAAAACACTGTGAAGGTAAAAAAACGAACATTCACAGCGAAAAACACCGTGAACGTAACATTTACGGTGTTTTCCCTATGAAAAGTTCGATTTTTTTTACATTCACAGTTTTTTGGTGTGAAGTTTCATACTTTAAAGTTTGGTCTCACCGGTCTCACGGAAACTGTTTGGTCTCACGCGAACTTAAGTCTATATATATATATATATATATATATATATATATATTATATGGGTAGGTTCAAATGAAAACTCATTTTTCATTGTGCACATGAGTACCAATCTTAGCATTGATCAAAACTTAGAAAACAATCAATGGTTAAAACATAATAAGATTAATTGAGAAGTGATCAAGGACAAAACTGTAAATTTAAATCGGTGCCTACATTGTTTGACTTTTTATTTTCTTTTTTAATTAAATTTTTTTACCTCCTTAAAGTTTAAAATAAATTATCTTAAAAATTATTAGTATTTTAATCAAATAAATTACATCAAAAAAACAAGAATTCCGTGCTCTTCTATATGACATCCATCTCGATATAGTTTTTTTCTTCATTTTAATCGTTTTTACGTGAAATTCTATATATGTATTATATTCATTATGAATATGTATGCATGTCCCCTGGTGTCCACATTCAGTATGAATAACAAATGTGAACGTTCATTTATTATTCATGATGAATAATACAGTATTCAAGATGAATAATATATTATTCAAGATGAATAATACAACATTCATGATGAATAATACACGAATTTATGATTCATGTATTATTCATCATGAATCGTGTATTATTTACCCTGAATGCTGTATTATTCATCATGAATGATACATTATTCATGATGAATAATATATGAATGACCCGTGAAGGTGTGAACATATGACACACTCTCTTTTGTTTACCGATTCACAACCGAAATTTGGTTTCATTCATTATGAATATGTATGCGTATCCCCGGGTGTCCCACATTCAGTATGGACAACAAATGTGAATGTTCATTCATTCATGATGAATAATACAATATTCGGGATGAATTATACAACATTCAGGATGAATAATACATGAATTCATGAATCAGGTATTATTCACCCTGAATGTTGTATTATTCATCCTGAATGATACATTATTCATGATGGATAATCCATGAATGACCCGTGAAGGTGTGGAGACGTGACACACTATTTTTTGTTCCCCGGTTCACAATCGAAACTCGATAGGTTCTCGATTCATCTCGATGGGTGTTGGGTTACGGTGATGAACAACACGATGCCTTACGACATTGAAGAAAGTGTTGAAGAAGGTGATGTCGAGTTACGGACATATGGTGTCGAGGTGTTGTACAAACTTGAATTAACATAAATATTCATAATGAATATAAGACATATATAACATTTCACGTAAAATGTTAGATCCCAATACTAGCAACAAATTGAAGAACTCCATATAATAGAAATATAAGAGAGAAATTAATAACAAAAATCATCAAGAACTCATCTCATATGCCTGGATTGATAATCAATGGAGGAGAAATTGGAAGAACACCACACTAAACATTTAGTCGACTCTCATGGACTTACCTAGTCTGTGTGTGTAATATGTGTGTTCTCTCTAAAAACCTAAGAGCAAAGTGAGCCATGGGCACCAATAAATAGGGCCCATTTACAAAGAAAAGGATCAAGCCCATACAACTAATTACAAAGCCCAAATACAATTTCTTTATAAAACATTCAATTAAATTGGGGGCTAATTTAAGCTAACAATCTCCCCCTAATGTTTTATAAAGAAAGCATCTTCATATGGTCTCCCCCTTGCTTTCTTTAGAAGCTTTGGTGTGCCATTCTTCGAGTCTTCAAAGCATTACAAGCTCCCCCACAAATGTAGGCCCATCTTCTTGAAAGACTTAAACAAATTACCCCATTTTGCCCAACTTTTATGTCTCAACTTCACTGCTATTTTTGACTATCAACAAACCTGATTGAGAGAAAACATAAGGCATACACATTGAACTCCAACCTATTATCTTTCCAACGAGCTTTGATTCATCCATTTTGTAAGAAAAAAGAGTGAGTTGTGCAAGTTTTCCCTCAGCTGCGCAGAACGGTCGTCAAAGCAGAAAATTTGACTCTTAAGATCCCGTTGAGTAAGCATTCAGCACCTTGTCTTAAACTTGAATAACAGAGGAGGGAGTGACAATCAATGTGTCACATTTGTACCTTGAAATCATGAGGAACCGTTGAGAGAACACCGTTCTTGAAAGCGGAAAGAACACGAGTGAAATGCAATGCTTTTGGCCCAACACCCTAACGTATACTTTGACACTGATTCTCTCATATCATATCATGGAATTTGAGAAAACTCAAAGCATAAAAGTCATACGTATATGTTTTATAAATCCAACGCAACTGGACTCATATCATTTGGAGCTCTGAGGAAAAAGTTGTCCGTGTGTTTCTGAAGTAGCGCAATGCTGTCAGAAAATCTGAAAATTTCGGGCTTCGGGCTCTTGGCTCATTTCGACCTCTGGACCATCGACCTCCGATGTTCGTGTTCAGGTATACCTCTGGTCCTCCCCTCTGGTCTCTGCTCTTCAGAGGTTTTGGTCCAAAGAGGCTCTGTGCTTCTTAAGAGCATCTCTGAATATCAACTTCTGCACGCTCTAGAGGCTTTGTGCATCAGCCTCTAATGTTCATATTCTGCACCTCTGATCTTCTGCGCGTGCACAGAGGTTCTCTAGACTAACTTCTGGATGGCCTGCAGAGGCTCTAAGTATAACAGCGTCTGCGGTTAACTAATCAATCTGTTGGCTTCTGTGGACTGTTATGAACATTTCATTTTCAATTTTGACAGAGCAGCTGTTGAAACTCTGCACTTGTAAAAAGTCTGTACAACAGCTTCTGTTTGGACAACATTTGGACATGAACACACCATCATGCTTCAAAACATGAGAAACCAAACGGTTATGATTGGTGTAAGTTGGGCGTTCAATATCAAGCGAGAGTTGTGGTACGGTTCCACAATAGAGTTCGAAACCTCGAGACAGAACTCTCTGTGTCATAGCCTATGGTACCTCTGTCTAGAGCCTATGCTAGTCTCTAATCGACCTCTGCATCAATCTTCTGAGTAGCACAACTCTGCATATGTTCGGAGCTTCTCTGATGACAGATCTGCAGCTTCTGGACAACCTTTTATTAAGTTCTTTTAATGATATCCACTCACAGAAATCACCATAATACAATTCCAACGCCTTCTAATAATGTCCAATAGCTGTTTCAAAATCTTTCTTTTTATAAGCAACATTGCCATCCTCTTTCTCCTTCTGTGTTATCAGTTGAAACAATCAATATTTGAACGGTCAAGCAACTTCAGAAAGCTGCTGTTAAGCTGCTGTTGGACTTAAAATTCTGCACAAATCGATGTTGACAACAACAAACATCCTATTTCCAGCAACAAACATCAAACGAGAGATTTTTCAGATACGAATATGCACATAACGCACACAAACAACAACTCTCGAACTCAAGCACATTTCTTAATTATCAATCGAGCATGATAAACTGATCTCTGAACTGTTGGTGTAAATTTTCAATGTACACTTAGAATTCTCTGCACAATCAAGTGATCTTTTGCTGCACAAAATCGATTTCTAGATTAGCATGCAACTGTAAATTTTGGACAGCCTTAACCAGTCACTAACACAATGTTCGGATCCACAACAACCATTATTTCCAGAATTATAATTTTTGAATCTGTTGAAGCTTCTCAGGTTCAGCTCATCTCGTTAGATGCTCCAACAGTTTGCCTCCCAATGTCACATTATTCTTGGATTTTGATTTCACATAATCTATAGAAGGCAAGATATGAACACATATAATCCAGAGTTTAAAACCAAAACTCATATTTTGTCAATATCAGACATGGAGATTAAAACCACACACATTGTAGGTCTAGCCATTCGTGAACATAAATTAGAGACTAAATCCATCAGGAATAGACATAGACTTCAAACCAAAGGTCATCCAGGGTTTGATTTCGCTATAATGCCTATAATATTTTAGCACCAACAATCCAGAATATACAGATATCCATCCAGACCACAACTTTATCTTTAAGACCCCACTCAGACTTCTGACATAAATTGAATCGTAGGATAATGGAATGGTTGCCGAAAAAGTAAACACCATCATTCTTGTGATGTTAAGATCCTGGAATCTGTATATTCTGAGCATTTCGAACCTGTTGTTGCAAAAATCTAACACAAACATCAGCAAGATTTACTGCACACATAGGACTGTTGCTTCACTCGAAATATGGACTCTCTAATCGAATTCTGCTGCACATAAGTGACAACAACAATCAACTTTTCGAAGCAACATATATTCTGGTGCAGTTTTCGAATTATGCACATGAACAGATTGAAAAACCTGTAATCACAAAGCCAAATTAACAGCCTGTGCATAAAGAAAAATTTAACACTGATTAAATTTTGAATTATGAGTTGTTCGAATGATCATAAACAGATTGTAATCTGTTAAATGCTCCATTCTATTCATAATCTATCAATTCTTGACAGGTCAAACAACCAATATTGATGAGACTTTGATCACTCAATAGAGAACTGCAGGGGGCAAGGGAAACATTCTGGAGCTGACCAAAAAGGAGTCCTGCTACTGTTAACAACATCAACAATGACAACAACAAACTTTTCTCATCATGTAAACGACAGAGTTGCAATGAGAATGAGTGGAAGGAGCTGATGAATAGTTCCTTTGCTGCTGCCTTCCCAACCACTTCTCCAATCCTATCTCGCATTTCTAAAGCAGCAGCTGTAGTGAATGTCTTAGCCAAAATGTGGAATGCTTCAATGCCCTTGTGAAGAAGCATTAAGACACGCCCAACCATGGTAGATATCTTACCACTCCTAGGTCCAGGAACAATCATCAAAGGTATTGAAATGTCACTACAAGCTGCTTCCCGTTGCCCATCGTTTAGAGACAGGATATATTTCCCACATCCACTGTCACTACTTCCATCTAAAACATTCTGTTTGTTCACCATACCTTCAGTTCATTTCTGTCCATATTTACATTATAGATTTTGAACAAGCTTCACAAAATTCTTCATCTTCCAATTGATTTCAAGGACAGATCACAGTCACATTCAACAGAGATTTTTTTAATCACATGCTTTGACAATAAAATCAACAATATATGTTGAAGGATTTAGAAACTAAGTACCAATTTCAAAATCCTATGACGTTTGCAGCATAATGAAACTGATCTTTCCAGATGAAACCAATTGCGAAATGATGGATGATTTTATTTTTCCAAGACTAAGAATTCCATCGATCTCAGAAAGACAAGGTTCCCAGATTGTCTAGCACAACATCCAAATAATTTTGGGCATTTAAAACAGGAACACTAGACTGTAGCAATATAGTACAAGGTTGTTGCAATCTGCCACTATAATGACCAAATAGGTCTATCTGCTGTTGGACATATACTTGGACAATGTCTAAATATCCATAGCACCAGAAGAAAGGGAAATAGAACCGACACCTTATCCCTCCAAATAAACAGTAGTCATTAAACTTGATCCAATTGAACAGTGAGAAACCCTTCATGATAACTGAATTGGTTTGATCATAGATTAAAAACCAATAAGTCACAAAATCGTTAGAGTAGGAGGATTGATGACTGAATTGAGCATTGGTCAATCCCAAACAGATCCAAAATCTCAGAAACCAAAATTTGAGCAAAAAGAGAGTCCAATCTCGGATATAAATAAAGCCAGATCAAATATCAACAACCTTGAATCCAAGATGTCAGAAAGGCTATGGACTAAAGCACACACAAGGATGGAATAATAGATCAACCATCTACTTAGTGCTTATCAAATGTTTGACCAATAAATGAGAAAGATCAAGAACACACACATGTAATAAATATGATCAGATTTTATCCAAATAGAATCAAATCATCACATAGACATTTCATCAAACATGTGGTGTGCAGAAACAGATTTTGGTGAAGAATCAATAAAATCTTCCATCAAAGATCCTCCAAATCACATCTAAATAAAAAAAATGAATATCAAATAAGCACAAAACATAAAATAAACCATAGAAATGATATTTGTGTTTAGGCTCATGTGATTTAACCAATCAAAACACCAAAACAACAAAATAATCATTTAATCTTCAATTGCTGCAATAGATGACCGAATTGAAGAAAAGTTTCTTCAATTGGCTCTGATACCAATTGTTAGATCCCAATACTAGCAACAAATTGAAGAACTCCATATAATATAAATATAAGAGAGAAATTAACAACAAAAATCATCAAGAACTCATCTCATATGCTTGGATTGATAATCAATGGAGAAGAAATTGGAAGAACACCACACTAAACATTTAGTCGACTCTCATGTACTCACCTAGTCTGTATGTGTAATATGTGTGTTCTCTCCAAAAACCTAAGAGCAAAGTGAGCCATGGGCACCAATAAATAGGGCCCATTTACAAAGAAAAGGCTCAAGCCCATACAACTAACTACAAAACCCAAATACCATTTCTTTATAAAACATTCAATTAAATTGGGGGCTAATTTAAGCTAACATAAAAGACGGTTAAAACAACAACAAAAAACTATATCGAGATGTATGTCATATTGAAGAGCACGAAATTCTCGTTTTTTTGATGTAATTTGTTTGATTAAAAAATTAATAATTTTTAAGATAATTTATTTTAAACTTTAAGTGGGTAAAAGTTTTTAATTAAAATTAAAAAATAAAAATAAAAAGTCAAATATGATATGCGTGAGTTTAAATTATCTAACATTTTTACCCCTAATAATCTTAAAATTAAAAACTTTATTTAATATGAGTTGTTGGATCAATAGAGATGGAGTGACTGAGATTCGTCATCACATGCACAATGAAAATTGAGTTTTCATTTGAACTTTTTTCTCTCTCTATATATATATATAATCGTGCAGTATGCAATAACACCCAAATTATATACATCCACACACATATATATATATATATATAATCTATTTGTTTTGCACAGATCACATAGACCATGCATATGCATACACACATGTATATGTATGATCAAGGCATGCAGATGTCTCAACAAGGTTTTCGCGGTAGCTGTTTCTAATTTTACTCGAGGTCACAACCGTATCCATATTCTTCCTCATAAATACGTGGTGGTGCCAGTTTAAAACTCGGACATCATACACACCCATTTGAGTCTTTGCCCAGGACGATACACGATCGTGTTTGACCAATGTATAATCCCTTGTATTATGTTTTTGAATCGTTACGAGACTCCGAATATTATTGGTTTTAACCGTAACATATGGTCTCTGTTTTGAATCTAAAGGTTATCCATCATCCGATCAACTAATCGACTCAATGAACACGTATACAAATCTCAAATTATTAGTGTAATATTGAACCGAGAATTATAGGGATTCTTACCTCAACGTCGTTGTGATCTATTCTTCATTTAGAGCATCGACCTCTTCTCGTTTTCGTTCTACACGATCTCTTCCTTTTAGATTTCTGCCTCTCCCTCTCTCTTGATTTCTCTTTGACAACAATCGTCATGGAAGATGGCGGCCACCCTTTCCACTTATCTCTTTCATTGGCGCTCCACATGGGGGGTATATTGCCATCGCCAAAACCCTACACACAACCCACTAAGGGGTTGTTTGTTTACCTCTTAATGGTTCCATTAAGAGGTAACTTCTGAATCGCTAAAAGGTAAATCTTGTTTGGCAAAAAAAATTGTTGTCTCTTAATGGTTCCAAAATCCTCTTAATGATTTTGTATACTGGCCCTCCCTTAACCATTAAGAGCCCTGATTTCATTATGAACAATTAGCAAACAACCATATTTCATTTTACACTATACCATAAAAACCTCTTAATCATTCAGACCACTTAATCATTCTGCACTAAACCATTCAGCAACTGCCAAACAACCCCTAAATCTCCACCTAAGCCCATAATTTGATTTATAATAATGAATTCATCACGCCTCAATTTGTTACTCCCTTTTAATCTTTCGCAAACCTAGTTTATTTATTTATTTAATGATTGATTTACTCATACATGGAATAAGAATCACCTCCATTATAATTATCATCAATTTGGCCATTTTCCTTATTTATATAATAGAACTAAATTTGAAAATAATAAAACTTACTTCTTTTGATAATCGATAATCTGAATCACCCATAACTTGGGATGCTACGATAAGGTCGAGTGTGTTAGTGCACAAATATATTGGATATAAGATCATGAAAGGCAAAGTCAAAGCTCAAGTCAAACCTTCAAGCAAAAGTCAATGTCTTTGTAATAAATGTTAAAGTCAAAGTATTTGTATTTTAGTTTTTGTCTTGTATTGTACTATAGGGTATAAATAGTTTGTTTTTGTTTGTAGAATCTAATGGCTAAGAGAGCGTATCTGTTTAGAGAGAGAAATATCTAGAGAGCATCCTGATTGTATTTAAAAATGAATTGAAATGGAATTGAAATTGAATTGAATTGAATTGTTGTCATCGTGATCTAATCTTGATTAGAACTTGCTATTGTGGGACACACAATTGGTATCAGAGCAAACAAGAATTCAAAACCAATCAAGAATCTATTTTTTTGGTCGACTGTTCAAAAACACGCAAAGCTATCGGTCAATAATTGTTTTTCATATTTTGTATTGTTTTTGGAGTTGTAATCATTGTATTGTACTCGTTTTTGATCCTAGAATATGTTTAGTATTGATTAGATTGTCCAATTTACAACTGAATTGGGTGAATTTTGGATTCTTAATGAGTTTTTGTTCGAGTTGTAAACGCACTGTATTCCTAATCAATTTGTATTTGTTGTTGATTTTGTTGAAATTAAATGTTTGTAATCAGTTCTAGGTGTGTTCGAGAACAAATTGACAAAGTTTTGAGGACTAATTCAGGGAATTGAATCATTTTGAGGTTGATAAGGTGTTGATTTGTTCGAAAAACTCAAGAACACTCAAGATCTGAAGAACTCGCAATGTTCTTGGTGAAGAACATGCAGAAGGCTAGAACACGCAGAGGGTGAAGAACGTACAGACGCATTGCGCGAAGTTAAAGTTTGAAAAATTTTCTAAGTGTAGGAACGCGCAGAGTGTTTGCGAGAAGTGATCCTCAGAACGCGCACACTTAAGCCTGCGCGAAGTAAGAATGCGCAAATCAAAGCATGAGTTGGAAAAAGAAAAATGATAAGTACAAGATATAAGAAAGTCTAAATACTGAGTTGGAAAGAAAGATCTCAGACTTGGAAGCTCAAATTGTCAAAATCCAGCAAGAAGAGTCTGGCAAGAAGAATGAAGAGACAGAAAAGGGTTTAAAACGTGCAAATGCGGAGCTGAGAAAGAAGATTGTAGAATTGGAAAAACAGATTGATAAACAGAGAACTGGGTTTGAAAAAGAAAAGATAAGATTTGCTCAGAAATTCTCTGAATTTTCAAGAAAGACTTTTGAAGAGAAGAAAGCTATTGAACTTAAATGTGCCAAACTTTCTCAACAAATGTCAGCTTTTGAGAAAGTGATCATTATCGAAAGAGACAAGTTTGCAAAGGAGAAGAAGGTAATTGAACAGAAAAATGTTGGATTTTTCAAAGATTTATCTGATCAAAGAAAGAATGTGGAGAAGGATTTTGAAGAAGAAAGAAATATTTTTGAGTCTGAGATTAAGAAGCTTACAGAGTCATTATCTGAACTGTCAACAAAGGCCATGAAAGAGCAAAACACAAAATCTGAATTTCAGAAACAAATTGACTTGCTCATAAAGGAAAGGAACGGTTTATCTTCCAAGATAACAAAATTTGAAGATAAAACAACGTCAAGTTCACATCATAAAACTGTTTCTACAAAAAGGTCAGTTGATTCAAAAGATTAGATTCGTACTACTAACATTTTCTATGATTGGAATGTTGATGGTCCAGGTACATTCAGAAGAAGAAGAAATGGTAATGAAAAGTTTGTATGGAGAGTGAAAGAAGATTCTGATGAGAAGAATGATCATAAATCATTTGTGCATATACTCAATACTAAGAAGAACAATGTGCCAATAGGTAAACCTGATCCTGTTTATCCGATAGATCAATTAATCAGATTAACTAAAAGAAAGAATAATTGTTCTTATTGTGGCTCAAATGATTTTGTTAATAAAGCATATGATCATTACCGGTATGGTTCTTATTATATTACTCCTAACAAAACTACAACTAACAAACATGGACCCAAATACCAGTGGGTACCAAAGCCAAAAGATTCATATGTGTTGCAGGCAGCTTAAGTTAAGGGGGAGTAAAAGAACCTAGACTTCTGAATACATCAGTTCAAAACTCATACTTCAACGAATGACGGCTCTTGAATAACACAGTTCAATACCCACACCTCAAAGATGAAGTTTGACTTCTAAACACAACAGTTTAGGACTCATACTTCAACGGTCAAAAGAAAGTGTACCACGATGCATCAAAAGAGATGATCAACCTTCAAGAGGGAGTATACATATTACCTCTACTGATAATATTGCGAATGGATATGTTCAGGGGGAGTAAGGACAATGATTTCTGATTACATCTGATCAGAACTCGTTCTTAACAAGTTTTATTGCTTTCATGTCTTTGTTTTTCAATAAAGTTTGTGAATAAGACTTTGTTTCTTTGAGGACTTTTTGACTGAATGCAAATTTTAAGGGGGAGCTTACATGATCATATCAATTGTGACTTTGGAGTAGACTTTATGAGATTCAAGTTGAGCGTAAGGATTGTTCTAATCTTAATCTTATACATATTCGAAAGATGGATGACTTTCAGATATGAAAACATGTTCTTAAATGTTCAAACCACTTCTCGATTCTTAAACAAATTTCATGAATATAGAAGTGTGATTTTAAATGTTTTTGTTATTATGTGCTTCAATGCTTTACGAACCGTGTGTTTCCAAAGATATATACTTGTGTATTATCTTTTCCATATACTGTCAAGTATTCACACACACCGGTTTAGTTCTTTTATTGACTATGTTCTTACCATGTCTCAAAATTGAACATAATTTTCGATGGTAAGACACCCCGTTTGAAATTCATTGTTATTTGAGCGTTATTTCATTCTAAACGTTTCTTTCAAGAATGTCTATAATTGTTCTTATAGACAACATCCAAATGACCTAAGCTTTTAATGCTAAATCATTCATATTTGATCTTTTCAAACAATGTCAGATTCTCAAACAAGTCTTTTGTATTCATTTCATTCTTTCAAATATACTTGTTATGAGAAAATCTTTCATGTTTAAAATGCTCAAATCTTCATGATTATCTTACTGAGCATATAAATATCTAACATGTATTTCATACTGTGTTTTAACTGAAAAGTTAAACCAATTGAGCAACATTGTGCTTTTAGGACAATTACAAGGGAATTATGTGCACTTAAATAGAACTTCTATGGATTCACGTTAACTAGTGTTTCTTACCCAAGAAGTTATTCTTGAGTGATCGAGAGACGAGGAGTCAATATCTGAGTATGGGTGTGTGCTAAGATAAAATGAAAATAGAGTTTAGTTAGAAGTGAGCTTAAATGTTTAAAAGAAAGAGGGTGAGAGATCAGAGTAAAAGAATATTAAACTATGCACCAACTTTTTCTGAGTCGGGCAACCATATTACTGTTGTTTCACAATTCTTTCGTGAACATCATTGAAACAAGCAACTAGCCCATGCCAACTCTTGCTTAAACTCCACCAGCTACTCATCTTTTTTCTCAACAAAGAGATGTTTCAATTTTTCTTGGGGACGCACCACATAATCTATCTTGTCTTCATTCGGAAGATGTGGATATTGAAAAAGAAGGAAGTTTTCCCCACCTTCACACTTCGATCATGCACAATTGAGTCCGTGTATTACTATTGTTGTCTCAATGGTTTACCCAGTTTTGAGCCTAATTGATAAAGCAATCTTATGCTTAATTCTTTCATACACAAGCACGTACATACAAAAAATTTGTTTTCTGTCGGAACGTTCATAGTTTAACCTTGTGTTATTTTATGATTGAATGGAAGACCTGGGGAGTGAACTATAATAAAACTCTTTGTACCGTACATTCGTTGTACAAAGTGACTTTGTGTTACTTACAGGCATATTAACTGATTCATTTGTTGATTCAGGTTTTCACTCTTATTTGTCTGAATTTAAAAAGATTCGGATAAATACATTATGAATTGACGGATGATCAGAGGCTCATGTGAAAGGATCTTGGTCAGAATATTACGATATTTCTTGAAAAAGTTTTGATGATTTCTATGCTCTACATCATCAAAAAGGGGGAGACATGATCAAGAAATGGAAAGGAATTTAAGGAAGTAAGAATTTCAAGAAATGTAACAGTTTTGGAAAAAGTCAAGAAATGGAAAACAAGTTACGGGAGAAATAATTTTAAGAAATGTTGTATGGTGAACAAGTTTCCAATAGTTTTGGGGAGATTGTTCAAGATTTGATAGAAAGTTCGAAGATTTCGTAAAGTTTGGTGAATTGTACAAAAATTTTCCTTGAAGATGATTTGCTAAAGAAAAGTGAGCTAAATCTGAAAGGGGAAGATTTTCTGAAGTCTGAGGGAGGTTTTGTAAACCTTGGGGAAGATTGCTAAAGTTGTTGTTTTTCTAATAAAGAAGAAAGGGGGAGATTGTTAAAATTATTGAAGAATATAATTTCAAACGAAAGAGGGAGATTGTTCTTTGTGGCTGAAATTTATGTTTGCTTATCCAAAAGGAGGAGATAAGTTGTTTCTAAATCCAAAGGGAAGCTCAAGATTTTACTCTTTGAAGATTATCAGTTGTCATAATGAAGGAGAGATTAAATGTGTTAAAGATCAATCAAAGGGGGAGATTGTTTATCATTGCTAAATTTCTTGTTGAAGATGATCTTGAATCCAAAGGGGGAGATTGTTAGTGCACAAATATGTTGGATACAAGATCATGAAAGTCAAAGTCAAAGTTCAAGTCAAACCTTCAAGCAAAAGTTAATGTCTTTGTAATAAATGTCAAAGTCAAAGTATTTGTATTTTAGTTTTCGTCTTGTATTGTACTATAGGGTATAAATAGTTTGTTTTTCTTTGTAGAATCATTAGGCTAAGAGAGCGTATCTGTTTAGAGAGAGAAATATCCAGAGAGCATCCTGATTGTATTCAAAATTGAATTGTTGTCATCGTGATCTAATCTTGATTAGAACTTGTTATTGTGGGACACACAGGGTGTTACTCAACCCAATATAAATTGCTATTCCTAAACTGTGGAAGACCTAACCAAGCTATTCACTTCTCGTGCATACAACTAACACTTATCTCTTCACAGCGTCACTAGTACTAATCCCCAACCGTAACCTGATGCACATGCCGACAAATAAAAAGTTAGGCTAATGCCTAGTGAGTTCAAGAGTTTCATCATGATTAAAATAGTTCGTTAAACGAAAAGAGTGCAACTTAAATCATGATTTCCAAAAATAAAGGGGTTTATATTAATTATGCAAACCACCCATTTTCCAACGCCCACAAATTCTTATGGCGAATGTTCCAAAATGTATAGCACTTCCCCAAAATGAACTCAGATCCGAAACTCATTCAAAACGTGAAAACATACTAAGTTTCCAAATAATATAAACCGAAATAAAACTCTATTATTCAAAACCTCCAAACATGGAAGAGGCATAATTGTAACATCCTTAAATAGGGGTTAATTTAAACCTGAAATAATTGCGGAATAAACAAGACTAACATAACCAAATCACCCAAAAAGGGGAATAACTGTATGGCGCTTACATTACCAATAACAAATGAAATGGAACTCAACAACCTACTAATCTAGATCAACCAAATCCATATTATGGGCGGATGTTGTCATCTGACTTCCAAAATATACTATCATTATACCATAAGTACGCCTCTATATGCCACCAAAAATGCTATTTCTCTTCTTGATTCTCCATTCAAACCCGAGGAGTCCCACTGCTAGAATGACTTGTTATACATGCCATTTTAAAAAAAGGTGGTAGGCTAAAGCCTAGTAAGATCAAACATTTATATTGGGGAAATCAGTAAATTCGAAATGAGAAAAATAAAGGAAAGTTGGCGGAATAAATATAAATAAATCTTTGCTTTAATACAAATACCTCTTGGGTTGACGGGGGAGACTCACTTACTAACATAAGTGACGGAACACAAAAGTAAGCCACTTGACATGTTAGTAAAACCAAACACAAAATAGAAATACACGCAAAGGATGTCAGGCTCGGTAGCTTTAATCGTGCCTCGATGTGGAAAGACTAGCATTCCATCATCGGGCATAATGATACGAATAATTATGGGATCATGACGCCCAAATGCAACCAAGTAGTCAAATTCAGTATAACCAAAATCAACCAATATCTCTAAAACGCATAAGATGCCATCAATTGTGCAAATCAAGGATTCATATAAATTCTCATGTACTCCCAAAGAGGTTCCAATATAGTTTTTTGAATAGTAGTCACACATACTAAATCAATCCACACAAGTCCTCATTCAATTTACATATCAATATCCCAAACCCTAGTTTTCAAAGTACTTAAACTTGAAATTTGTGGAAAACATTTTTCACATGAACATAACACATAAATACTCCTAACATGTAGGATACAATACCTTTAAATCAAGTTTACCCAAATAAACCGTGAAACCTCCAAAAATTAGGTTTTGAAGAAAACTCAACCAAATCAAGATTAAATAGTGTAGAGATGTTTAGAAGGTTAAAACCCATCATTTTGATATGTATAAAGTTTACAAAATAAGGATGAACTGACAAGTTAGGCTTTTGGTGAAAACCTAGAAAACCAAGTATGGTGAGAAGGGGATGAAGATCTTGTTTATCCAAGTTAAGCTCCTTGAATCTTGAGGCCCAAGATGAAGTTAATGCTCTTCCAAAACAGAAGGTAACAACCTATAGTTCCCATGTTCGAATTTATGAATAGAGAGGGTGAGGGTGAGGAGTAAATGAGAAAGAAGGGTTGAAATCCCGTCTATAAGGTCAGCAGAGGTTTCCCCACAGCTTTAACCGTGGCTTAAGGTCTTGCCATAGCCCGCGCACGTCCCTGAGCTCCAAACAAACAGCGGATTACGCGGCTTTAAGGCCATGCCATAGGCCGCTCAAATTGTTGTCTTCAGCCAAAACCAATCCTTTAATCTATGGCCAAGGCACAATCCTACTCCCAAATATTCCTACTGAACCTATAGTATTAGAATTCCCAAGGTTAACAATTAGGATCGTAAGCAACATCTCTAACGTACCTTAAATTTTACAGGTGTTACAATCCTCCCCAACTTGGAGATGATTTCATCCTCGAAATCCTAGCTACGCAAATAGGTGAGGATATCTTCGCTTAATATCCTCTTCAGCTTCCCAAGTCACATTGGAACCGCGATGGTGCTTCCATTGTAATTTCACCATCGTGACTTCTTTGTGTCGAAGTCTCTTGGCCTCTCTCTCTAGAATGGCTTCGGGTTCTTCGACACAACGGATGTCGTCCACCCGAATCTCCGATAACGGTATGACGCTTTCTTCTTCTGCCAAACACTTCTGTAGAAAGCACACATGGAATGTAGGGTGGATTCCATTCATCTCCGGTGGCAAATCTAGCTTTTAGGCTTGCATTTAAATACGCTCAACAACGGTAAACGGTCCAAGAAAACGGGGACTTAACTTCCCACTCTTTCCATACCGAATCAAGCCCTTCCAAGGGGACACTTTCAACATCACACGGTCTCCCACATGGAATTCTACCGACCACCTCTTCTTATCGGCATAACTCTTCTGTCAATATTGTGCCGCCTTCAAACGTTCCCGAATAGTTTTGACTTTGACGGTCATCTATTGCACAATTTCCCGCCGCTCCAAGGCTAGATTGATAGCTAGAGTGATAACTCTTCTTTCAATCTTGTGCCGCCTTCAAACGTTCTCGAATAGTTTTGACTTTGACGGTCGTCTCTTGCATAATTTCCGGCCTCTCCAAGGCTAGAGTGATAACTGTTGTTTGCAAGTTCCATCAAGGGTAGGTGGGTATCCCAACTCCCACCAAAGCCGATCACACATGACCTTAGCATGTCCTATAATGTTTGAATCGTCCTCTCGCTTTGTCCGTCCGTCTGTGGATGGTATGGCGTACTCAGATTCACCCGCGTACCCAACTCTTGATGTAGAACTCTCCAAAATCTTGATGTAAACCGGCTATCACGATCGGAAACTATAGACAGGGGTATATCATGTCTAGAGACCACTTCATCAATATAGAGTTTTGCCAACTTATCAATTGGCAATGTTTCCCACATTGCAAGAAAGTGAGCACTCTTAGTCAAGCGATCCACAATCACCCAAATAGTGTCATGACCTGTTAACGTCTTTGGTAATTTGGTCACAAAGTCCATGGTGAACTTATCCCATTTCTACTCGTGTATCTCCAAAGATTTTAGGCTCCTGTAAGGTCGTTGGTGCTTGGCTTTTACTTGTGAAGAAGTCACACACCTTTCCACGTAGTGCGCCACATCGAACTTCATAACCAGCCACCAATAGTGCAACTTCAAGTCTTTATATATCTTAGTGCTTCCCGGATGGATGGAGTACTTGGATTTGTGAGCGTCCTCCAAAAGTAGTTTCCGGTTTCCTCCAATCTTTGGCACCCACACGAGTCCTTTAAAACATTTGATTCCACAGCTATCATCCGTCAAAAGTAGTCGTTGCTTGGTCATCACTTCTTCTTTAAGTTTCTCTTCCAATAAATCCTCAGCTTGTGCCACTTTAATCCGCTCCATGAGTGTTGGGTCTGAAATGTGCCAAGGATGGTTAATACTGCTAGATATGAGTATTACTACTGCATGAGGAAGTTAGTACTGCCAGATCACAATTACTACTGCTTGAAGGAGTTAATGCTGCTGAGACAAAATTAATACTGCTTGATGAAATTAATACTGCTAGTTCAGAATTAATACTGCTCATGAAGATAGTGCTGCTTATGAGATGAAGACAGCTGTATAGATTGAAGCTAAAGTAAAGGAGATAATTATGGAATGAAGATCAATTTTATTTTGATAATTATCTTGTAATCAATCTTGTATATATAGCATAGAAGTCTTTGATAGAATTAATGATTTTATTATTCATACATTTTGTTTTAGAGAGAATTAACCTCAAGACTAGTCTAGATCCTTTCTATACAGAAGTATAGAACGTCTGTTGAGCCTGTTCAACAGATTGAGGTTTTGTGTGTAATCATCAAGTTGAATCAATATAAAGTTGTGATTTAAGTGCATATACTGTTTCCTTGATTGTTAGTGTTAAAGTGTTTTTCCACAACTTCTTTAGCATTGATTCTGAGTGTGTGTGAATTAAATTCTTGTTTGAATTTCGATCCTGACAAGTGGTATCAGAGCTTTGTTAAACTAAAAAAAAAACAATCATCATGGACGGTTCAAGTGATAGCGTTCTGGTCTCAAAGGTTCCAATGCTCAGATCTAATGAGTTTGACATGTGGAAGATTAGGATCAGGCAATACATCCTTCTCACAGATTACTCTATGTGGGACATCATTGAGAATGGCCCATATAATGAAGGAAAAGATTGGAGCAGATGGAAAAAGAATCCCACCAAAGACGGATGGAGAGAGGAATATAAGGCAGACAGAGATGAAAGCCTTGAGCACACTACTCTTGGCTATTCCCAATGAGTATCAACACCAATTCTGCAACTGCACTGATGCCCAGATGCTTTGGAATACTCTAGAGAAGAGATTCTCTGGTACCAAAAGTACCAAGAGAAATCAGAAGGCAATATTGAAGCAACTGTATGAAAACTTTATGTCAACTAAGAATGAGTCCATGACTCAAACTTTTGACAGGTTTAACAAGTTGATTGGTGAACTAGCTACTGTTGGAGTGCAGATTGATCAAGATGATGTAAACAGAAAGTTCTTAAGGTCCCTTGGAGATGAATGGACAATGTATACTGTCTCCTTCAGACAGAATGACAAGCTGGAGAACAAAGAACTAGACGATCTTTATAATGACTTAAGGGTGTTTGAGGCTGAAGTTGAAGCCAAGAAAAGACCATCTGGATACACTTATAATGTTGCTCTTTTATCATCTTCTTCTTCTACTGATTCTGCTGCTAATACAGAATCAGTTAGTACTGCTTATGTATCTAAGCAGGATGTATCTAACGACTCTGTATTAGAATCTTTTCTTACTAGTCATGCTAATTTTGGTTTAATTAATGATGATTTTGAACAAATTAATGCAGATGACCTTGAGGAGATGGATATAAAGAGGCAGATGGCCATGCTAACAATGAGGGTCAAGAGATTCATAAAGAGGACTGGAAGGAACAACTTTTCTCAGAGGAGAGAAGATGGTGTTAGGTTTGACAAGTCAAAGGTGGAGTGCTATAAGTGTCACAAGATGGGACACTTTGCAAAAGAATGCAGAGGAGGAACTCCTCAACAATAAGGCAGCAACCACCAGCAAGCACATTCCTCAAGCTTCCAAAACAATAGAAACTCCACTCAAGCTCTTGTTTCTAAAGAAGGAAAGGGATTTGATTGGAGTGATCAAGCAGAAGAAGATGTTTAGAATTAAGCCTTGATGGCAGAAGTCTCAGAATCTTCAAGCACAGATATTCCAACAGAGGTAAAAACTAAACTGTGCACTGAAGAGTGTCTTCAAACTGTTAAAAAGTATAGGGATCATAACCAAAGCATGTGTGACAACCTTAAAAGGTTAGAAAGAGATATAAGAGAGTATAAAGTGATTGTTGAGAAGTTTGAAGATCAAATCAAGGCTTACAAGGCCAATGAACTTCAGCATTACTATGACACAAATTACTGGAAGTGGGAGAAAGATCAATTAGAGATTCAAATAGAAAAATCTAAAGAGGAATGTGAGAAGATAAAGAGTGAGTGTGAGAAAGCTAAGCTTGACATTGAGAAGTTTTCTTATGCTTCCAAAGCAATGAACTCTTTGCTTAAAGCTCAAGTTCATGATAAGATCAAGAGTGGTATAGGATACAATGCAACACCTCCACCTTATAACAATAATTACATCACTCCCTCTTCAGATCTCTTAGAGAACCAAAATAAGGAGGACTTACCTATAGGAGCAACAGAAGTAGATCCTATAGATAGTGTGGTGGTTGAAGAAGAGAATGAGGAAGAGAATTCTGAGAATAAGAATGCAGAAGAGATTCCTGTAGAAAATCATATCCTAACCAATGAAGGGGGGGGGGGTAAACCATTCATCAAGAGTGAAAAGGTGGATAGCTCAAAGAGACAAAAGGGAAAGGTACAGGGAGTCCACTATATGCAGACCATAGTTGTGAATCCCTGTACATGTAAACAGCATCAGCCCCAAAAACATGATAAAACAAGGGGTAATCAAAGAAACTGGAATAATCAGTGGGCACAAAAACAAGGGGTTGATCTGAGTAAAATCAATAGACCAAAACCTTGTTTTATTTGTGGAAAGCTTAACCATATTGCCAAATACTGTTAATTCAATCCTATGAACCAGAGGATAAATTTTCAAAGACATATACAAAATCCTATTGGTTATAGGAATCAAAGAAGGAATCATATGGCTGAAAATGTAAAAAGAGCACCTTTAAAAGCTCATGTTCAAAACAAGTTTGCAAAATCAAAGAAAAATACTCCAAATAAGCCAAGGAGTACATTAAAGACAAAGAAAGCAAACAACTTTGTTCAGGTATGGGTTCCAAAAATAAAGAAAGCTGTTAGTACTGCTACTTCACATAGTACTGCTGACAGAAATAATGCTGCTGTAAGCAATACTACTGCTAACTCAGATAGTACTACTAACAAAGTTAGTACTGCTAACCCAATTAGTACTGCTAATGATGTTAGTACTGCTAACAAAGTTAGTACTACCAATCAAGTTAGTACTGCTTCCAGTGTTAGTACTACAAGACCTATTATCTCGACAAAATACTCAAGCCCTAAGATTCCCCCGTCTGAAAAGCTCATCAAAACTGATTCTGAATATGTTGATGAGAATGGGAAACCCAAGACCACTTTAGCTTGGGTTCCTATTAAAAACTAACTGTTCTACTTTATGTGCAGGGCAACCAACAGCTAAAAGGGAAGAGCATTTGGCATGTTGATAGTGGTTACTCTAGGCACATGACAGGCAACAAGTCCTGCCTACAAAACTTCAAAAGAATTGATGGAGGACATGTTGCATTTGGTGATAATCCATCTGGAGGAAAGATTAGTGAAAAAGGTAATGTGTCAAAGGGTATGTCAGGATCTTAATTCTAAACAAGAATAAACACTCAGAAACAATATCAAAGGAGTTTGCGGAATAACACTTTGATATTCAATGGAACAGTGAAAACAATAAATCAGAATAAGAACTTGCAAACTTTATTGAATGTTTATAAAGTTACAAGATTCAACACACAACCTCAATATTGATGAACAGGCTCACCAATACGAATTCTACTTCTCTAGAATTAGGATTACAAACCTTGAGGTTGATTCTCTCTATATAAACAAAAATTCAGAATTCTAAAGTTAACTCTAAACTATTCTGACTAATTCTATATATACTGAAGATAAAAGATAATTACAAATAATAAAAGATCTTCAAAATAATCTTCCATCTTTCCATAATCTTCAAACTTGATCTTATAAGCAACACTAAGTCTTCAGCAGTATTAATATATTGAGCAGTATTAACATTCAGTAGTACTAACTACTAGCAGTACTAAAATTGCTTAGCAGTAGTAATCTCCTCTAGAAGTATTAATCTTGACTTAGCAGTACTAATCTTGTTCAGAAGCATTAACTTCAGAAGTAGTAACTTTAGAAGTAGTAACCAAGTTCTTCTAGCAGCATTAACTATACTTGTGAAATTCTGCATTTCTCAACAATCTCCCCCTAACTTGACTTTTATGAAGAGAAGCCAAGTTCTTCAATGATTATCTTCAAGATGCTTTCAACACTGCAGCTTAGTTGCCCAAATTCGGATCCAGACCCAGACTTTGTTTGATTGTTCTTCTAACCACAATTCTGGCCATTTCTGATTCCTTTGCACATGTAAGCTTGGCATTCAACATTGCTTGCAGTTTACCCTTGCTGTGATCATAGATTTTATCAACCAAGTAGTACTCATAATAAGCTCTGTCTACAGTGATGACATAGACTCCACACCTTTCAAATATTATCCAGTTTTCTATTCTTTGGAATTTATTTTATAGATGCAAATCTCTGATCACATGTTTAACTTTGCTAGGATCAAACATCATGCACAAGTACTCCATGGCTAATCTGATTAAGCTCATTCCTTCTTCTGTCAGCTCCTTTTCATAGAGACTCAATCCAACTTTAAACATCTCTTCTAAATCTGATCTTGAACAACTTCTGATGAGTCTACCCCAAGTAGAGTACACTTCATATATATCTCCCACTCTCTTAAGCCTGAAGAATTTCTTTCTTTTATCTTCCAGAATATCCCAAAAGATGACTTCAGGTTCTTTCATAGAAATGGATCAGCTTGAACTGGTTCATCATCTGTTATAGTCATATAAAGCTCAAGATGCACATTAGATTGCTTATTGGACTGTTCTAGGTTCTGCACAAATTCTGCTGAAGGTGTAACTGAAGGTTCTGCTTCTTTTTCAGCTTCTTCAACCCTTTGTTTCTTGAACAGTTTCTTTGACGCTATGGTCTTCACCCTCTTTGAAGCTTTAGCTTCTATACCCACATTCTCTGGCTCTTCCTTATTTTCTTTTGTAGGTGTGACTTCCTCAGGGAATGGTTGTTGAATGTTGAGATCATGTCTCTCCTTCATCCTTCTTTCAGCCTCTTCCCTTTGTGAGGAGTCCCCTTGGAGCTTAGCCATTTCCTTTCTATAAAGCACCTCAACTTGACTGTATGCCATATTATTGAACATCTCTCCTTTGACCCCAATTGAACCTTTCAGGAAATTTATCATTTTTCTCCTTTCCTGATTGGCCAAAAAGGTCTTAGAAGGTTGTCTTTTCTGCTTTTTGAGTGGCATTCTTTTGACTGGTACTTTCTTGGCTTGAGCTGCTGCTTTCATGCTTTTCTGATACTCTTCATTTAGTTTTCTGGCCATATTCAGTGCAAGCTCTCTATCCTTCTAAGATTGTAGCAGTTCCTCTTTTTCCATCTCAGCTTGAAGCTCTTTTGCGACTTCTTCATCTAACTCAATCTGACTCTTCTTCTTTGAAGGTTGATCAGGTTCAATCATCTTTCCTTTTCCTTTTGTATCCTTCAAACATGTCTTACTTCTTTCTTTTCTCTTCTTTTGAAGGCCTCCTTCATTTATGACCACTCCCTTGGTCTTTTGAGAAGCCTTAGGAGTGTCATTCTTGGCTTTGACCAACGTTTCTGCAATTTCCAATTCTTCTACAGAAAGCCCTGTTACTGCTGCTTCTTTTACCTCAGCAGCATTAACAGTTTATGCTGCTTGGACAAATTCTGTTTCTTTCTCCCCCTCAACATCAAATCCCATCTCAGATTTGCTTTCCTTCTCTGTTTCATTCTCTTGATTCTCCCCCTTGTTGGAAGCATCTTGATCACTTTTCCTCTGCTTTAACACAAACTGCCTTCTCCCCTTTTTTTGTATCAAGCTTGTCACCATTTTCTTTAGTTTGGTGATCTGTACTTGTTGAGACAGAATCACCATTTTCATCTCTTCAATATCTTTCCCTTGCTTGATGGCATCCATGTTTATGTTACCCATAGCGTCCATCAATTCTTGATAGTTATATCTGTCCTCACCTTCTCCAGAAGTGTTGCCCTCTTTTGAAGGATCATGGGATCTTTTTGTAGTGGGAGCCTTCTGCCTAACAGAAGCACTCTCCACCCCCTTGGGTTCTTGGCACCAGGGACCTTTGGATGATTGCTCACCCAAAGTTGCCACGGGGAAGGTCTTATTTATGTTACCACTGACCTCCTCTGTGCTAGCAGGAGTAGTGGCAGCCTTAGCACCCATATGCTCAAACATCTCCTCAGTGAGCACCTCCTTGGGGTTGGGAGACACCCCTGTGGTTTCCCTGTAGATATTCTCTAATGGAGAATTCTCCATTAGAGGGCTTAAAGGCTCAGTAGGTGATGGTACAAGAAGGGAAGGAGCCTTCTTTACCTTTTTCCTTATGTAGGTTTGGGTGATTAGAGAATTTGGCTTTTGAAGTAGGGACTGAGGGATTGATATGGAGGGTGAAGGTTGGGATTGGCTAGCAGTGGGATGGTCTAATGAGGGCCTTGACCCTGATGTCATACATTCTTCATTGTGGGACGCCACCATCATTATAGAGAACAATGGGGTGTCAACTCCTTCCGAGTCCAATGGAGATCTTTTCATGTTTGAAAAGACCTTACCTTTGGGAATTTTTGGTACATATACCTCATCAAAGTGAGGCATATCCGTCAATTCATGGGTTATAACTTCCTGTACAAACTTGGGGTACATGTAAAAACTCTTTTTGCTTCCCAAGTTTGATACAAGATCACTGAAAATCATTCTTGAAAAATTGTACTTTCTGGCAGTGGCCAAGCAGATCAAAGCATAAGCAATGGTACTGCTAAACTCACTCCATCCAGTAGTCTTTTTGGAAATACAATGCATCAGGGAATGAACAAGAAAACGCCATTGGGTATAGAATTTTGCTTTTGAGAATTTGAAACCACCCAATTGTCCTCCATACCCCATTCTTGACAAATTTTAGAACAAGTCCTCATTTGGAATAGAAGTAATACCTGCAGCATCGTCTAGACGTAGACAGATGCGTATCACCTCTTCAGAAACTGACAAGGGTTTGTCACACACCCTTGTCTTAAGAATTTGCACACCATTCTCTGTAACTATGGTGGCATTCGCCTAGAATTGTCTTTGATGCTCTATGTATATTGTTGGCGATACAGTGAGAGCATGGGCAATGTAGCTAGACTTGAGAAAATCCACAATCTGGTGAAATCCAGTAGCTTGTTTCGGCTTCTGTAGCATCGCAATCTCGTCGTGCTCATCAATGAAAGCCATGGAAGCCATTGAACTTGAGTATGCTGGACTGAGACACTTGTTCTTGAGAGAAAAGGGTTAGAGAGCAGATGAATAGAAAGCAAAGAGTCGTTATGAACTTTTGGGCGGGCAAAAAGGGTATTTATACAATTCGGGACATAAGCAGTATTAACTCCTAGCAGTATTAACTAACTAGCAGTATTAACTGAGAGCAGTATTAACTCCTAGCAGTATTAACCAACTAGCAGTATTAACTAAGAGCAGTATTAACTCCTAGCAGTATTAACTAACTAGCAGTATTAACTCCTAGCAGTATTAACTGAGAGCAGTATTAACCACTAGCAGTATTAAAACTGCACTGACAGCATTAACTATACTTACACTTTTTGAAGTTTTAAGGTACTCTGAGCAAGGTAAGAACTTCCTGAGAAAGATGTTAGTAGCACCAAAGAATAAACCAATAACAGGTTATGAAAACACTTTTAAGAAAAATGAGCTTATTCAGAGTTAATCATGCCCACACTTGTGACCAAGAAAGTGAATCTACCCACATCAAAAGCTTTAGTGAATAGATCAGCAAACTGGTTGTCAGTATGAACTTTAGTAACTTGAATTAGCTTCTTTTCATTACAATCTCTGATAAAGTGATACCTGATCACAATGTGTTTGGTTTTGGAGTGCTTGACTGGATTGTTAACAATGCTTATAGCACTGCTATTGTCAATGAAGATTGGAGTGTGAAGAAAGGTTACCCCGTAGTCCAGCATCTGATTCTGAATCCATAGAACCTGAGAGCAGCAACTTACAGCAGCAATATACTCAGCTTCTGTTGTTGATAAGGACATTGTGGTTTGTTTCTTACACTGCCAAGACACTAGTCTTGCACCCAAAAGTTGACATCCTCCTGAAGTAGACTTTCTGTCCATGTTAGCACCACCCAAGTCACTATCTGAATAAGTAATCAAGTCAAAGTTGGATTCATACGGATACCAAAGACCTAATCTAGGTTGCCCTCTTAAGTATCTAAAAATCCTTTTAACAGCTTGTAGATGTGATTGCTTTGGCTTGACTTGGAATCTGGCTCACAAACACACTGTAACATGATGTCTGGTCTTGAGGCTATGAGATACATGAGTGATCCAATCATTGATCTATATAGATGGACATCCACATCCTCCCCCTCAAGATCAGCAGTGATCTGTTTATGAGTCTCCATAGGTGTGCTTGCTGGCTTTGAGTCTGATAAACCATATTTGTTCAGGATGTCTTTCACATATTTTGATTGGCTTATGAAGATCCCATCTTTCTTTTGTTTCACTTGAAGCCCAAGGAAGAAGGTAAGTTCACTCATTGAACTCATTTTAAAGCTCTTGTGCATCAACTTTTCAAAGTCTCTACACATTTGATCTTTTGTGGATCCAAAGATGATATCATCCACATAAATCTGAACCAATAGGATGTTCTTCTTACTTTTTTTAATGAAGAGGGTCTTGTCAATTATTCCTCTTTCAAACCCATTCTCCAAGAGGTAGGTAGACAGAGTATCATATCATGCTCTTGGGGCTTGATGAAGACCATACAGTGCTTTCTTCAGTTTGTATACTCTGTCAGGATATGATGGATTCTCAAATCCAGGGGGCTGACAGACATATACTTCTTTATCAATTGTGCCATAGAGAAAGACACTCTTTACATCCATTTGGTATACCTTGAACTTCATGTATGAGGCATAGGCTAGAAACAGCCTAATTGCCTCTACCCTTGCCACTGGAGCAAACACTTCTTCATAGTCAATGCCTTCTTCTTGAGTGTACTCTTGTGCCACCAGCCTTGCTTTGTTTCTTATCACAATGCCTCTCTCATCCTTTTTGTTCATATGAATCCACTTGGTGCCTATAGCTCTATGACCTTTTGGAAGGTCCACCAAGTCCCAAACTTCTTGCAACTTGAACTGCAGTAACTCTTCTTGCATAGCTTCTATCCAACTGGAGTCTTTCATTGCATCATATACCTTCTTAGGTTCAATCTGGGATAGAAAGCAAGTGTTGTTGATCCTGCAACTCTTGAAGTCTGCTTTGATTCCTTGTTATCATAGGAGAAGAGATGTCTCCTATGACCACCTCTGGAGGATGATTCTTTTGAGTTCTAGTCTGATGACTAGGTTCTTCATTGATTCCCACATCCAGATTGGAATCATTTAAGTTAGCTGAGGGGATCTCACCAGCTGCTTCTGGTTCTTCATGGACTTGATTCTCTTCATCTCTTCTTTCTTCTTCACTCTGAATTGGTTCAGAAGCATTCTCCTTTTCACAGACCTCAACAGGCTCTATCATAGGTATGGGAAAGATCACAGACTGAGGCATAATGTCTTGTACTTGTACTTGTTCATCCCCTGATCCTCCACTTCCTGAACCTGCATGATAATCACTACTGAAACCCAAAGAGTTAGTTAGTGAATCAATGTCAAATAACCACTGAGGACCAGATCCAATAGGATTTGGTGTGTTCTCATTGCACTTGACATTGTCACTTTCCTCAATTATTCTAGAAGAAGTATTAAAAACTCTGTAAGCCTTACTCTGAGCTGAGTAACCAACAAGAAAACCATCATCAGCCTTGCTATCAAACTTTCCTAAGTAAGTTTTGGTATTGAGAATGGTACAAGGACACCCAAAAGGTTTGAAAAATCCTATAAAAGGTTTTCTATTATTTAAAAGCTCATAAGGTGTCTTGTTTTTAGGCTTGACTACTAAAACTCTGTTTTGGACATAGCAAGCAGTATTAACTGCTTCAGCCTAGAAAGTAATTGGAAGTTTTGAATCTGCCAACAGAGATCTAGCAGCCTCGATCAGTGTCCTATTCCTTCTCTCAGCAACACCATTTTGTTGTGGAGTCCTAGGAGCACTTTATTGCCTCTCAATTCCTTTTTTCTCACAAAAGGTGTTTAGGTCATGATTTTTAAATTCAGTACCATTGTCTGACCTAATGAATTGTACCTTTTTGATTAGTTTGGTTTTCAATTCTTAGAATGAAGGATTTGATCAGTCCACTTGTCTCATCCTTAGTCCTTAGAAAATATACCCAAGTAAATCTAGAGTAATCATCAACAATAACCAGGCAGTATGATTTCTTAACTATACTCATAACATTTGTAAGACCAAACAGATCCATATGCAACAACTAAAGAGAATTAGAGATTGTGTTCAACTCTTTGGACTTATGAGAAGTTTTGTGTTGTTTGCCTTTGAGACAGGCAACACAATGATCATCACATGAAAATACTTTGGAAGGTAAACCTCTTACAAGGTTGTTTTTAACAAGTTTATTCATTGTTTTAAAGTTCATGTGACACATCCTTCTGTGCCAAAGTGATGATTCATCCAAAGAAGCTTTTGAAACAAGACAGTTTAGGGATGAATCAGTTGAAACACTTTCCATATCTAAGCAATATACATTATCCTTTCTGGGAGTTCTTAGTAGAATCATCTTTTCATCAACTACCTTGAATCCAGGAGCAAGGATAATGCATTCAGAATCTGTAAATAATATACTATGTTGTTTGTCACAAACCTGTGATACACTTAACAGGTTGTACCTTAATTGCTCAACATAGAATACATCTTCAAAGGTCATTTTACCTTTGGTTACATCCCCCTTACCACTGATCTTACCTCCATCTGGAGTATTACCAAAGGCAACATGCCCACCATCAATTTTCTTGAAATTCTTGAGGCATGACATGTTCACTGTCATGTGCCTAGAGCAACCACTATCAACATGCCAAATGCTCTTCCCCTTGAGCTGCTGATTGCCCTGCACATAAGATTAAACAAATAGTATTGATTGGGGACCCAAGCTATTGGGAACTGAAGAATTTACCAAGTATGGTTAATGCTGCTAGTACAAGATTACTACTGCCAGAGGACTTCAATAGTTAATACTGCTGAGTATTAATACTGCTAGTAGAATTAATACTGCTAGTCAAAGTTAGTGCTGCTTGAACAAAGTTAGTACTGCTTAGCTAGTTAGTGCTGCTAGTGGTTAGTACTGCTTAGTAGTTAATACTGCCAACCATTTAGTGCTGCTTATAAGATGAAGATTCGAATTAGAAGAATGACAGCTGGATATTCTGAAGATATTCATGGAAGTTATACTGAAGATATTCTATTTATTGTAATTATCTTTTTGTTCAATATATATATAGATTTGACAGAATAGTTTTAAGATATAGATTTAATTCTAAGTTTTTGTTTAAGAGAGAATCAACCTCAAGGCATAGATCCTAATTCTAGAGAAGTAGAATTCGTCTTGAAAGAGCTTGTTCTTCAAGATTGAGGTTGTGTGTGTAATCTTGTGATTTTAATACAAGTTTGCAAGTTATTAATCATATACTGTTTTGATTACTGTTACATTGAATATCAAAGTGTTATTCTGCAACTTCTTTGATATTGTTTCTGAGACTTTATTCTTGTTAAGAAATCGATCCTGACACAAGCCAAAGTGGGCTTGGGTCTCCCTTTCTCATCAAAGTATTTACATTCTTTTTTGATGAGGTTTTTAAACTCAGAGCACTCTTTATTAGAGTACTTTGTCAATATGATTGGCTTAGTAGCACAAACACTAGAAGCAGTACTAACCTTAGAAGTACTAACCTTAGAAGTACTAACAGAGGAAGCAGTACTAACAGGTTTAGCAGTACTAACCTTGTTAGCAGCACTAACATAGTTGGCCGTATTAACTTTTGAAGAAGTACTAACAATGTCAGCAGCACTAACATTGTTAGCAGTAGTATTACTTCTAGCAGCACTATCATTGTCAGCAGTACTATTTGTGGTAGCAGTACTAACAGTTTTAGTGCTTTTAGGAACCCACATATTGACACTTTCTTTAACAGACTTTTTCTTCATGTGGCTTTTAGATTTAACAGATTTCTTAGCCACATGGTTCTTTTCAACCTTCCTATAACCAAAGGGTTTTTGCATAGATCTTTGAAAATTCATCCTTTGGTTCATAGGATTGAAATAACATAATTTGGCAAGATGATTCAATTTGCCACAGATAAAACAAGGTTTTGGTCTATTGATTTTACTCAAATCAACCCCTTGTTTTTGTGCCCACTGATTATTCCAGTTTCTTTGATTTCCCCTCTTTTTATCATGTTTTTGGGGCTCAGTCTTCTTACATGCACACTATTTTCAAGGACCTGGATTCACAACTGTGGTCTGTTTCTAATTGACCTTACCAGACTTTCCCTCTGTCTTCTCTATGTCCTTGGATTTGATCCAAGCCCTTCCACAGTCCTCATTGGTGATAATGTTATTCTCTACAGGAATCTCTCCACTCATTTTGTTTAAGAGAGAATCAACCTCAAGGCATAGATTTAATTCTAAGTTTTTGTTTAAGAGAGAATCAACCTCAAGGCATAGATCCTAATTCTAGAGAAGTAGAATTCGTCTTGAAAGAGCTTGTTCTTCAAGATTGAGGTTGTGTGTGTAATCTTGTGATTTTAATACAAGTTTGCAAGTTATTAATCATATACTGTTTTGATTACTGTTACATTGAATATCAAAGTGTTATTCCGCAACTTCTTTGATATTGTTTCTGAGACTTTATTCTTGTTAAGAAATCGATCCTGACAAGTGGTATCAAAGCCTGTTCTCTCAGAAACATCTATTCATTCATCATGGAAAACTTTGCAGAATCAAACAGTACTCTGGTCTCAAAGGTTCCAATGCTCAGACCCAATGAATTCGATATGTGGAAGATCAGAATCAAGCAGTACATACTACTCACTGACTATTCTATGTGGGATATCATAGAGAATAGTCCTTCTGAAGCAGGAAAGATTGGTGCAGATGGAAAGAGAACTCCACCAAAAACTGATGCTGAAAGAAAGACTAGACAGACAGAGATGAAAGCCTTGAGCACTTTGCTCTTGGCTATCCCCAATGAATATCAACATCAGTTCTGCAACTGCACTGATGCAGAGATGCTCTGGAATGCTCTAGAGAAGAGATTCTCAGGTACCAAAAGTACCAAGAGAAATCAGAAAGCCATTCTGAAGCAACAATATGAGAACTTTATGTCAACCAAGAATGAGTCTATGACTCAAACTTTTGACAGGTTCAACAAGCTTATTGGTGAACTTGCTATAGTGGGAGTACAAATTGATCAAGATGATCTGAACAGAAAGTTTCTAAGGTCCCTGAGTGATGAATGGACCATGTATACTGTGTCTTTCAGACAGAATGATCAACTGGAAGAAAAAGAACTTGATGATCTATATAATGATCTAAGAGTTTTTGAATCTGAGGTAGAGGCTAAGAAGAGGCCTTCTGGGTATGTTCACAATGCTGCACTCCTTTCAGCATCAACTGATTCTACTTCCAACCCTGAATCAGTTAGTGCTGCCAATGAAGCAAATCTAGAGAAAAGCAATGAAACTGTATTTGAAGCCTTTCTGGCAAGTCATGGAAACTCTTCTCTCATTAATGATGACTTGGAACAACTCCATCCAGATGATCTTGAAGAGATGGACATTAAATGGCAGATGGCCATGCTCTCTATGAGAGTCAAGAAGTTCATCAAAAGAACTGGAAGGAACAACTTCTCACAAAGAAGAAAAAGGTATTGAGAGACAATACAGTGCTCCTAGGACCCCTCAACAGAATGGAGTTGATGAGAGGAGAAATAGGACACTGATTGAAGCTACAAGATCCCTGTTGGCAGATTCAAAACTGCCAGTTACATTTTGGGCAGAAGCAGTTAATACTGCTTGTTATGTTCAAAACATGGTTCTAATAGTTAAATCTCAAGGCAAGACACCATATGAACTTTTTAACAAGAAGAAACCTTTTATTGGTTTTTTCAAACCATTTGGGTGTCCTTGCACAATTCTTAATACCAAAACGCACTTAGGCAAGTTTGATAGCAAAGCAGATGATGGAATTCTGGTTGGTTACTCATCCCAAAGTAAGGCTTACAGAGTATTTAATATCTCTTCTAGAATAATTGAGGAAAGTGACAATGTCAAATGCAATGAGAGCACACCAAATAAACTTGGTACAGGCCCTGATTGGCTTTTTGACATTGATTCACTATCTAATTCTTTGGGTTTCAGTTATGAGAATAATGCAGGAACAGGGACAGAATCAATACAAGACAAAAGACAAGAGTTTGTGCTGTTCCCAATCTCTACAACAGATCCTATTGAACTCTGTGTTCAAGAGAAGAAAGATGCTTCAGATTCAAAGGATACTGAAACTGCTCAGAATGAAGAGGAGAGAGGTGAAAAGGAGGATCAACTTTTGACTTCAGAACATCTAGAACCTGAGATGCCTGCTTTGGCAGAAGATGATACTGATGATGAGAACTCCTCAGTGTTTGGTGGCAGCTCTCCTGAAAAGAATGACTCTAATCTGGATGCAGAGATTATTGAAGAGGCTATTCATCAAACAAAAGTGCATAAAGATCATCCTCCTCAGTTGGTGATTGGTGACATCAATTATACAATCATCACAAGGAATCAGAGTAAGTTGGGAGGATTAAAAGACATACAATCAGGCTTACTATCTTGCTTTCTATCTCAGGTTGAGCCCAAAAAGGCGCATGATGCAATGAAAGATCCAAGATGGATAGAAGCAATGCAAGAGGAGCTGCTGCAGTTTGTATTGCAAAATGTATGGGACTTGGTAGAACTGCCTAAAGGACAAAAAGTTATAGGGAAAAAATGGATTTTCAGAAACAAGAAGGATGAGAGAGGGATAGTGATCAAGAACAAGGATAGATTGGTAGCACAGGGGTACACTCAAGAAGAAGGAATTGATTATGAAGAGTTTTTTGCACCAGTGGCTAGGATTGAGGCAATTAGGCTGTTTTTAGCCTATGGTTCTTTCATGAAGTTCAAAGTCTACCAAATGGATGTGAAAAGTGCTTTTATATATGGCAAAATTGAAGAAGAAGTATCTGTCTGTCAGCCCCCAGGGTTTGAAAATCCCAAGTACCTAGACAGAGTATACAAATTGAAGAAAGCACTGTATGGACTACATCAAGCACCAAGAGCTTGGTATGACACATTGTCTACCTATCTCTTGGAAAATGGTTTTGAGAGAGGAATCATTGACAAGACTCTGTTCATTCAAAGGAAGAAGAAGGACATCCTGTTAGTGAAAATCTATGTGGATGACATCATCTTTGGATCCACAAAAGATCAATTGTGCAGAGATTTTGAAGAATTAATGCATAAGAGATTCAAGATGAGTTCTATGGGTGAACTTACTTTCTTCCTTGGGCTACAGGTTAAGAAGAAACAAGATGGAATCTTCATAAGCCAAACCAAGTATGTGTAGGACATTTTAACCAAGTTTGGGTTCTCAGATTCCAAGCCTGCAAGCACACCCATGGAGACACACAAACAGATCACTGTAGATCTTGAGGGGGAGAATGTAGATGTTCATCATTACAGATCCATGATTGGCTCCCTCATGTATCTCACAGCTTCTACACCAGATATCATGTTCCCTGTTTGTGGTGTGCAAGATTTCAAGTTAGGCCAAAGCAATCACATTTTCAAGCAGTCAAGAGGATATTCAGATATCTCAAAGGTCAACCCAGATCAGGACTTTGGTATCCTCATGACTCACCATTTGACCTACTTGCATATTCAGATAGTGATTTGGGTGGAGCTAACTTGGACAGAAAGTCTACAACTGGAGGATGTCAGTTCTTGGGTGCAAGACTAGTATCATGGTAGTGTAAGAAGCAAACCACAGTGTCCACTTCAACAACAGAAGCAGAATACATAGCTGCTGCAAGCTGCTGCTCACAAGTGTTATGGATTCAGAATCAAATGATGGACTATGGTATGACATTTCTTCACACTCCTATTTTCATAGACAACAGCAGTGCTATTAGCATTGTTAATAATCCTGTCAAGCATTTAAAAACAAAGCATATAGAAATTAGGTACCATTTTATCAGAGACTGTAATGAGAAGAAGCTAATTCAGGTTCAGAAAGTACACACAAGTAACCAGTTTGCTGATCTATTCACAAAAGCTTTTGATGTGGGTAGATTCACATTCTTGGTCACAAGTGTGGGCATGATGAACAATGAATAAGTATATTCTCATTCTCTTTATGTACCTATATAGATTCCTCCTTATTTACTTTCATTAAATTGGTGCTATTAACCCTTGTGTGCTTAAGTGTTTCAGGATGAAAGGCCAAACAAAAGTAAAGTACATTTAATACTGCTAGTATGTATTACTACTGCTAGTATGTATTACTACTGCTAGTTTGTATTACTACTGCTAGTTAGTGTTACTACTGCTAGTAAGTATTACTACTGCGGGGGTCAGGTACTACTGCTAATGTAAATTAGTACTGCTCTTAACTGTTTAATTGATTGTATAAATACCCCCTTAGACCCCCAAAAATCAAAACGGCTCTTTGAATTTCTTGCTCTTATTTATCTTCTTTCTCTCTCGTTCTCGCTAACGTTCTTGCTTTTCTAGCTCTTAACCCTAGTTCGCAGTCAAATATCTCTCAAATGGCAGGTCTTGTATTTGTCGATGACCACAATGAGTTGGCAATGCTGAATAAGCCCAACCAAGCCGAAGGATTTCATCAGATTGTGGACTTCCTAAAATCCACACATATCGCCCACGCTTTAACGGTCAATCCCACAATCTATGTGGAGCATCAAAGACAGTTCTTGGCAAATGCCACCATCCATAATGAAGAGGGTACTCAGGTTATCAAGTCAAGGGTTTGTGATAAACCCCTGACCATCTCAGAGGAGACCATTCGCCTACTACTCTGCAAAATATGAATAAGTAAGAGTGTTCAGAATGGGTCAATATGACGTCTGACGAGCCATGGAAGCTCACATTAAACTTAGAGCAAGATTAGACTTCCTGATTGCTCTGATCCATGGAGAAGAAAGGCTAGGGGTCACTGTTCCAATTGAGACCTGTGAAGACTTGGAGAAATGCAAGACTGGATCAATTATAGCAGAGCCTCTGGGATTTGTATTCAGAGTAAACAACATCAAGTATATCTTCCATGCATTAGAGTTGGCCAAGTACTCTGATGAGACTTTAAGGGGCATGTTGAAGATGATTGGTGTGAAGAAGGAAAGACACAAAGCTGACCTATTCGAGAGACTACACTTAGAGATCAGTTCAATGATTGAATTTAGAGAGCTAATTATGAAGTTTCATATGATTTATTCTGGTGTTAGAATCTAGTTTTCTTTCCTTGTAATTTTTTGATTGTTATCTTCTCTTTGTTTGTAACTTAAAAATGTTCAAGGGAGAAGTAACATTTAAATAGAGGATGATTTTCTCCTCTTTGCCTTTTAGATTATTTTATCTATGCTATTTTGCAATTTTTTATTTTCAATACTTAGGGGGAGATTGTTAGCCCCAATTCTGATATGTAAAAATATTGAAAATAATCTAAGTCCTTTTCCAGAGGACTTCTAGAGATAGACTTCAGAGAGCAAGCCTGTCTCTGAAGTGCATTACAGAGATAGAGAAATTCAGCAGAAGAAAGAAAAGTCTACCTCTGAAGTCAGTTCAGAGATAGACACTTCAACCGAGAAGATATCAGAGATAGTTTCATCAGAGGTCTATGTTAGAGGTCTGAGGACATTCTCTCTGAAGATCAAGCTGAAGAATTCTACAAGTGTTGACACAAGAATAGAAGACACGTCACTTAGTGATTAGGTTTCCCATTCTAGATAGGTTACTATTCAAGCATGTCTTGAGCTTACCTTTTAGATAAGACACTGTTCAAGCATGTCTTTACTAACTTGTGAAAAAATTATTTCTATACACTGAAAAGTATTCAAGAATATCTTGTAAGATTAAACCACCTTTTTAGGTGTTCTTGATAATCTACTTGTATTATCCAAGTGAATATTCATTGTTCTTATATTTTGGATATATCTTCTTATTACTGTGTGTGAATCTTGCATTGATTTAAACATTATTTGCTTATGTTGTTCTTATTATTGTTATTTGTTTATATCATTGTTAAAAGACTAAATCTGGGATCTGTATGGTTTGAAACAAGCCCCTCGTGCATGGTATGATGTTCTATCTAAATTTTTGGTCAAGTCAGGTTTTTCCAAAGGTAAAGTTGATACCACTTTGTTCATCAAAAAGGAAAAATCCGATATCATCCTTATTTAGATATATGTTGATGATATAATATTTGTCTCTACTAATCCTAAATACTGCAAAAACTTTTCTAACCTCATGGTGTCACGTTTTCAAATGAGTATGATGGGAGAGATGAATTTCTTTCTCAGATTACAAGTAAAACAGTTTTCAACGGGGATTTTCATTAACCAATCTAAGTACATTTTGGATATTCTTCGGAAGTTCAATATGGAAAATTGTAAACCAATTGGAACCCCGATGGCACCAGGTACTAAGATTAGCACTGATCCTTCGGGTAAAAGTGTTGATGTTAGGACTTATAGAGGTATGATAGGATCGTTAATGTATCTTACTTCAAGTAGGCCAGATATTATGTTTTCAACATGTTTATGTTCTAGATATCAGGCTGCTCCTAAAGAATCCCATTTGGCTGCTGTGGTATACTAAGGATATTGGGTTTCAACTGACTGCTTATTCAGATGCAGATCATGCAGGTTGCATGTTGGATAGGAAGAGTACTTCAGGTCACATTCAATTTCTTGGAGACAAGCTCGTTAGCTGGGCGTCAAAGAAACAATTATGTGTTTCCACATCGACTGCTGAAGCAGAGTATGTAGCTGCTGCCAGTTGCTGCTCTCAAGTCCTGTGGATGAGAACACAACTTCGAGACTATGGATTCAAGTTTGAGAAAATACCGATCTATTGTGACTCGAAGAGTGCAATTGCGATATCTGCTAATCCTGTTCAGTATACGAAAACCAAACACATTGACGTCAGGTATCATTTTATCAAAGATAATGTAGAAAAAGGAACAATTGAACTTTATTTTGTAAAAACAGATTATCAACTTGCAGATTTATTCACCAAACCCTTAGATGAAAAGATATTTAATTTTCTTCTCTCTAAGCTTGGTATGTTAAATCTTAAGACATAATCGATTGTTACCTAATAAAGTTAAGTATTGTTATTTTTCATCATTTTCTTTATCATTATTTCTGAAAGATATTTGCACTTTAATAGTTTGCTCATGATCTCAGGGGGAGAGTGAGATGCATTTTAAGATGATCTACATTCTTTTGAGGGGAGCTTATCTAATTTCTGCATTTTACTTAACTGACAAATTTTTGAGATGCATAGGTTGGTTGGCTCTTCGTCTCCATCACTTGTTGAGTTTGAAAGCCAATCTTCCATTTCTGTTACAAGTACCCTCTCTCTGACATTGTACTTGTATTTGTCATTGTAGTAGTCATGATCCTTGATGAGTCTACCTCTGCAGTTTGCAGAAAAGTGGCCTGGTTTTCCACATCTAAAGCATCTTCCATCATTCTGATTTGCTGGAAGAGCAACAACTGCTTCTGTATTTTGAGGTTGAGGTTGGAAGTACCTCTGAGGTTGAGGATACTTCTGTTAAAATGATTGATGAGGTCTTGTTTGTTGAACAGCTTCATGATGGTTGTATTGACTACCATTTTGATCACTATGCAGAGTGGATCTGGGTTCTTGATGATATTCAACTTTCTAAAATCTTCTTTCTTCATCATCTATTCTTCCTTCAAACACTTTCTTGCCAAATTTCTTATTGAATTGATGAGTTATCAAGGCAAGAGATTTAGCAAAAGCATTTATATCTTTATCTTCATCAGAGTCTGAGTCTGAGAGCTTGTCATCCTCAGAAAGCATGGCCTCTTTAGATTTTCTTTTGGATTCTTTTTTTGAAGACTTCTCTTTTGAGTTTTTTTGATTCTTCATCATGATATTCTTTTGAAACACCTTTTTCCTTTGACATTAATGCAAGAGGTCCACCAAAGAGGTCTTGGTCTTTTGCTTGATAACTTCCTTTTCTTGGGCAACAAGTGTGCCATAAATGTTAGTTAACGACCATGATTCAAGGTTTTGATTGTCTTGAATTAACATGGACAGTTGTGACCATTCTTCATTTAGTCCTTGAGACCCCAAACTTCTTGCATTTATTAATCAAGATGTTAAATCTGGAATAAGTTTGGTGTAGTTTTTCTTCAGCTTGTGCTTTAAAGTCATGGTATTCATTAATGCAAAGAGTTCTTCTGTTTTTATGAGTTTGAATGCCACCTTCCAGTTGATTTAACAACTGATCCCAAATTTCTTTTGCTGTCACGCAAGAATCTAGTTCTTGGAAGATATCATTGGGGATGGAAATTATCAACAGTCTAACAGCTTTAGACTCATTTTCCATCATTTTTGTTTCTTCTTCAGTGAAGTTTGAAGTTTTCTTTTCATAAAATGCAGGTATTTCAGCTGTAGTTGCAGTAGCATGAACTCTAGGTACCAAAACCATTGGTTGGTGAGGTCCTTCATTGACTGATCTCATTAGATCTTTATCCATTCCTTCCAAAAAGTTGACCACCCTGATATTCCATTGGGGATATTCATCCCTCAAAAGAGTAGGAGGTTTTGTCAAAGATCCAACTGTATATATATGGCACTTATACTGGAGTTTTTCATATTTGCAAGGAAGATGATGAAGTTTGGAATAGATGGAGCTTGAAAGAGGATCTTTTACCAAAGTGAAGTATTATGAGTGATTTTCAAACCTGGAGCATATAAGGTTCTTGAATAAATAAAAGTTTATATGAACATGCACAGATTATGAAAACTTGAAAAAAAGACAAAAATCTATCCGAGTAAACATATATGATCTTGTTTGTTTTTAGAAAAACAAATAAGCTCTGATACCAATTATTGGATCCCATATTTAATCTTTTAGCAATGATATAAACACATAACAATAATAAGAACAACAGAAGCAAATAATGTTTAAATCAAAGCAGGATTCACACACACAGTAATAAGAAGATATATCCAAAATATAAGAACAATGAATATTCACTTGGATAATACAAGTAGATTATCAAGAATACCTAAAAAGGTGCTTTAATCTTACAAGATCTTCTTGAATGCTTTTCAGTATAAAGAAATAATTCTTTCACAAGTTAATAAAGAAAAAGCACACTTAGAGCAATGGGATGTACGTCCTATTTATAGTACCATAAAGTGAACAATGTACTTTCCTGGCACTAAAGCCATGCTTGAACAGTGTCTTACCTAAAAGATACGCTCAAGACATGCTTGAACAGTAACCTATCTAGAAAGGTAAACCTTATCACTAAGTGACGTGTCTTTTGTTCTTGTGTCAACACTTGTAGAATTCTTCAGCTTGATCTTCAGAGAGAATGTCCTCAAAGCTCTGACATAGACCTCTGATGAAGCTATCTCTGATATCTTCTCGACTAAAGTGTCTATCTCTGAAATGACTTCAGAGGTAGACTTTGTTTTCTTCTAATGAATTTCTCTATCTCTAGAATGCACTTTAGAGACAGGATTGCTCTCTGAACTCTATCTCTGGAAGTCCTCTGGAAAAGGACATAGATTATTTTTAATACTTTTACTTATCAGAATTGGGGCTAACAAACATACTAATCTAGATCAACCAAATCCAGATTATGGACGGGTGTTGTCGTCTCACTTCCAAAATATACAATCACTATACCAAATATACAACTCTATATGCCACCAAAAATGTTATTTCTCTTCTTGACTCTCCACTCAAACCCGAGGAGTCCCACCACTAGAATGACCTGTTAACATGTCATTTTAAGAAAAAGTCTTACGCTAAAGCCTAGTAAGATCAAACATATATATTGGGGAAATCAGTAAATTCCAAATGAAATAAATAAAGGAAAGCCGGCGGAATAAATATAAATAAATCTTTGCTTTAATACAAATACCTCTTGAATTGACAGGGGAGACCCGCTTACTAACATAAGTGACGGAACACAAAACTAAGCTACTTGACATGTTAGTAAAACCAAACACAAAATAGAAATACACGCAAAGGGTGTCAAGCTCGATAGCTTTAAACGTACACTCACGGAATGTCAACTTCAACCACATAGGGTCCTAACGTTGAGTTCCTCATCCATTATCGTGTACTAGCACGTAGGACCTATACCACATATTATGCCTAACCGTGCCTCAATATGGAAAAACTAGCGTTCCATCATCGGGCGTAATGATACGAATAATCATGGGGTCATGACTGCCAAATACAACAAAGTAGTCAATTTCAGTATAACCAAAATCAGCCAATATCTCTAAAACACATAAGATGCCATCAAGTGTGCAAATCAAGGATTCATATAAATTCTCATGTACTCCCAAAGAGGTTCCAATATAGTTCTTTGAATATTATTCACACATACTAAATCAATCCGCACAAGTCCTCATTCAATATACAAATCAATATGACACTATTTGGATGATTGTGGATCACTTGACTTTAAGGCCGCGCCATAGCCCGCGCAATTTGCCGTCTTCAGCCAAATCCAATCCTTTAATCTATGGCCAATGCACAATCCTACTCCCAAATATTCCTACTGAACCTATAGTAGTAGAATTCCCAAGGTTAACAATTAGACTCGTAACTAACATCTCTAATGTACCTTAAATTTTTCAGGTGTTACAATCCTCCCCATCTTGGAGATGATTTCGTCCTCGAAATCCTAGCTATGCAAATAGGTGAGGATATCTCCGCTTCATATCCTCTTCAGCTTCCCAAGCACATTGGCACCGCGATGGTGCTTCCATTATACTTTCACCATTGTGACTTCTTTGTGCCGAAGTCTCTTGGTCTCTCTCTCTAGAATTGCTTCGGGTTCTTCGACACAACGGTTGTCGTCAACCCGAATCTCCGATAACGGTATGATGCTTTCTTCTTCCGCTAAACACTTCCGTAAATAGCAAACATCGAACGTAGGGTGGATTTCGTCCATCTCCGATGGCAAATATATCTTGTAGGCTTGCATTCAAATGCACTCAACAACAGTAAACGGTCCAAGGAAACGGGGACTTAACTTCCCACGCTTTCCAAACCAAATCAACCCTTCCAAGGGAACAATTTCTACATCATACGGTCTTCCACTTGGATTTTTACCGACCGCCTCTTCTTATCGGCATAGCTCTTCTATCGATATTGCGCCGCCTTCAAACGTTCCCGAATAGTTTTGATTTTGCCGACCGTCTCTTGCACAATTTTCGGCCTAGAAAATTACTTTTCTCCCGCCTCTAACCAACATACGGGGGTTCTACATTTCCTCCCGTACAAGGCTTCAAATGGTGCCGCTCCAAGGCTAGAGTGATAACTATTTTTGTATGCAAATTCCACCAAGGGTAGGTGGGAATCCCAACTCCCACCAAAACCGATCACATATGATCTTAGCATTTCTTCTAAGGTTTGAATCATCCTCTCGCTTTGTCCATCCGTCTGTGGGTAGTATGTCGTACTCAGATTCACTCGCGTACCCAACTCTTGATGCAAAACTCCCTAAAATATTGATGTAAACCGACTATCATGATCGGAAACTATAGACAGGGGTATACCATGTCTAGAGACTACTTCATCAATATATAGTTTTTCTAACTTATCCATTGGCAATGTTTCCCACATCGCAAGAAAGTGAGCACTCTTAGTCAAGTGATCCACAATCATCCAAATAGTGTCATTAACTCTTAACGTCTTTGGTAATTTTGCCACAAAGTCCATGCTGATCTTGTCCCATTTCTACTCGGGTATCTCCTAAGATTGTAGGCTCCCGTAAGGTCATTGGTGCTTGGCTTTTACTCCTTTCCACGTTGTGCGCCACATCCAACTTCATAATCGGCCACCAATAGTGCAACTTCAAGTCTTTATACATCTTAGTTCTTCCCGGATGGATGGAGTACTTGGATTTGTGATCGTCCTCCAAAAGTAGTTTCCGGTTTCCAACAATCTTTGGCACCCACACGAGTCCATTAAAACATTTGGTTCCACGGCTATCATCCGTTAAAAGTAGTCGTTGCTTGGTCATCACTTCTTCTTTAAGGTTCTCTTCCAACAAAGCCTCGACTTGTGCCACTTTAATCCGCTCCATAAGGCTCGACACCAATTCGATTCTTGAGAGTTTGGCTCGAAGTCTCCCACTATACTCTTTTTGACTTAAGGCGTCGGCTACTAAGTTTGCTTTACCCGGATGATAGAGTAATTCACAGTCGTAATCCTTGAGCAATTCCAACCATCTCCTTCATCTCATATTTAGTTCCTGTTGATCAAATACATACTTCAAACTCTTGTGATCCGTATACAAGGTAAATTTTGTTCCATAGAGATAGTGTCGCCACAACTTCAACGCGAACACTACCGCCACTAGAACCAAATCATGAGTGGGGTAGTTCTTCTCATGCACCTTCAGTTGCCTTGACGCGTAGGCAATTACCTTTCCCTTTTGCATAAGCATGCAACCTAGACCCATCTTGGATACATCGCTACAAACCACAAAATCCTCCGATCCTTCAGGCAAGGATAAGATCGGGGCTTCACCCAACATCTTTTGCAACATCCGGAAAGCCTTCTCTTGAGATTCGGTCCACCCGAACTTCACGTTCTTCTTATTCAAAGTTGTCAATGAAGAAAAAATCTTGGAGAAGTCTTGGATAAATCTTCGGTAATAACCCGCCAATCACAAAAAAGCTTTGGATCTCGGATAGACTCTTAGGATGCTCCCAATTCATCATGGATTCAACCTTGGTGGGATCGACCTTCACGCTGTCTCTCGTGACTACGTGTCCCAAAAATTGCACTTCTTTCAACCAAAACTCGCATTTAGAGAATTTAGCATATAACTTCTCCTTCCTCAAAACCTCTAAAACTTCGAGAAGGTGTTGTACGTGGTCGGACTCGTTCCTGGAATATATTAGAATATCATCGATGAACACGATTACCGACTTATCAAGAAATGGTCGACATACGCGTTTCATCAAATCCATGAACACCGCCAGAACGTTCGTTAGTCCGAAAGGCATCACCAAGAATTCGTAATGTCTGTAGCACATCCTAAAAGTCGTCTTCGGAATGTCGTCCTCCTTGACTTTCACTTGATGGTAACCCGAACGTAGATCGATCTTCGAGAAACACCCCGCTCCTTGAAGTTGGTCAAACAGGTCATCGATCCTAGGGAGTGGGTACTTATTCTTCACGGTTACCTTATTTAACTCCTTATAATCTATACACATTCGCATTGCACCATCTTTCTTCTTCATGAACAAGACCAGTGCTCCCCAAGGCGATGAACTCAGTCTCACGAATCCCTTCTCAAGAAGGTCTTGTAGTTGCCCCAACATCTTTTCATTTCTGACGGAGCCAAACGATAAGGAGCTCTAGTTATCGGAGCCACTCCCGGTGCTAAGTCTATCTTGAACTCACATGGTGATCGGGTGGTACTCTAGGTAAGTCGTCGTGGAACATATCGAGGAATTCATTTATCACCTTCACATTTTCAAGCCTTTTCTTCTCGAGCTTGGCGTCTATAACGTACGCCAAAAAGGATGAGCATCCTTTCAATAAACACTTTCGTGCCTTCACCATGTTGATGATCGCTACTTCGCCTTTTCGTCTTTCACCATACACGGTCACCGTCTCACAATCCGAAACTAGAATTTAGATCAATTTCTTTGCACAAAGAATCTCGGCCTGATTATTTTCTAACCAATACATTCCTATGACCATATCAAATCCTCCAATAATCATTGGCATCAAATCAACCAAAAATTTCTTTCCTTCGATCTCCAACTTGCAACCCCTAAGAATATCCCAGACCACTACTTGGTCACCATCCACTAGCTCTATCACTAAGCCATCCTCTAAGATACTAGTGGGTACGGATAACTTTTGAGAGAAAGAGCTCGAGACAAACGAAAAACTTGCGCCGAAATCAAACAATATACATGAAGGTACGAAGTTTAGAAGAAACGTACCCGCCACTACATCTGTCAAAGCCTTTTCCTCCTTGGTGGTCATCTGAAATGCTTGTCCCGTCTCTCTCGGAGGATCCATCTTCCTTCCCCCTGTATTACCCGTCTTCACCCTTTGACACTCGCTCCTAACATGGCCCGACTTCTTGCACTCAAAACATATTTGCCCCCTAACTGGGTAATCCTTGAAATTGTGGTTGATCTTGCCACACTTGAAACAGTTTCTGGTCCCTGAATTGCATGGTCTGAGGTGTTCGCTTCGGCATTTGAAACACCATGGGGTCTTGCGCCTAGGACCGATCCCCCGTTGGTTGTTGTTGAATTGTCTCGGTTTCTTGGAGAGTATGTAACTTCCCTGCCATCTTCTTTTCTCAGCTACTACCTTTTTCCACCTTGTTTAGACCATAAGAATCCTCCACTAATTGTGCCTCTTCGATCACCTCCTAAAGATTAGAGGCCTTGGACATTCATACCATGTTCATCATCTCCGTCAGTAACCCTTTGATGTAGGCCTTGATCTTCTCCTTCTCCATCTGAACCAAATGTCCCACCAAACTTAGCATGTCTATGAATAGCTTGTTGTACTCTCACTGTCAAATTCCCTTTCTTCAAACCCCAGAATTCATCGATGATCTGGTCCATTGCCCTTTCGTTGAAATACTCTTCGAGCACCTTCCTTTTGAATGTGTCCCAGTCTAGTATGGCCAATACGGAGGCCTCTAAGGACATGGAGTAGATATTCCACCATGTGAGGCCGCCCCTCGTGACATTTGACAACCTAATTATGCTTTCTGGCTATCTTCACATTCACTTGTCCAAAAGGCTTGTTCCATTTCTCTTATCCAATTCATGCATATTATTGGATCGTCATTACCCTTAAACTCGGGTGGCCTGCAACTTAAGAAAGTTTTGAAAAAACATGTCTTTGTTGGTTTTCGTGCTTCTAATGTTGCCATTCCATCCGTGGGAATTTCGTTTTCGGTACCCCCGGATCCCACCGCAATCACGTTTTCCGCGACTGTCTCATGTATGCGGTTGTTAGTGTCTCTGTCTTCAAGTAACTTCAAGAACATATCTTGTTGTTGGGCCATAGCCACATTCATGGCTTGCATCATTCGATCCATCATTCTAGTTTTTGAAGTTACTTCTTCCAAAACTGGCTCAAATGTAGCTATATTACGTTGGGGTATTTGCTCAACCCCTCCTCCCAACACATTTTGCAAAGGTGGGGGAAACTTTGCTGCCGTCACCCTTTGTTGGTCGGCTGTGTATGTCGTGTCTTCATGGCCATCCGGCCTATTTCTAGTGGTAACTATTGTGGTCTTCCACACATACACGAGAATAGAGGTGAGAAATAGGCTATAAGAATTTAAACACCAAGAAACGTACTACTACATTCATCAATTATCATAACAACGACAATCTAAGTATGCTTACGTAGCAGTATACTCATAATAGCAGTAGCTAATTGAAATTACGAACATACTTCACATAAGAATTCTTCTTACAACTATCACAATTCTTGACTCGTTCAATTCCGTTGACTCTAGACCAACCTATCTTAGGAGTTCTAATATCAACTTGTAACACCCTAAAAATGGGGTTAATTTCAACCTGAAATAATTGCGGAATAAACAAGACTAACATAACCAAATCACCCAAAAAGGGGAATAAATGTATGGCGTCACATTACAAATAACCAAATGAAGTGGAACTCAACAACCTACTAATCTAGATCAACCAAATCCAAGTTATGGATGGATGTTGTCTTCTCACTTCCAAAATATACAATCACTCTACCAAATGTACGCCTCTATATGCCACCAAAAATGCTATCTCTTCTTGACTCTCCACTCAAACCCGAGGAGTCCCACCGCTAGAATGACCTGTTAACATATCATTTTAAGAAAAAGTGTTAGGCTAAAGCCTAGTGAGATAAAACATTTGTATTGGGGAAATCAGTAAATTCTAAATGAGATAAATAAAGGAAAGTCGGCAGAATAAATATAAATAAATCTTTGCTTTCATACAAATACCTCTTGGGTTGACAGGGGAGACCCACTTACTAACATAACTGACGGAACACAAAAGTAAGTCACTTGACATGTTAGTAAAACCAAATACAAAATAGAAATACACGCAAAGGATGTCAGGCTCGATATCTTTAAACGTACACTCACGGAATGTCAACTTCAACCACATTGGGTCCTTACGTTGAGTTCCTCATCCAATATCATGTATTAGCACGTAGGACTTATACCACATCTGATGTCTAACTATGCCTCGATGTGGAAAAACTAGCGTTCCATCATCGGGCGTAATGATACGAATAATCATGGGGTCATGACGCCCAAATGCAACCAAGTAGTCAAATTCAGTATAACGAAAATCAACCAATATCTCTAAAACACATAAGATTCCATCAATTATGCAAATCAAGGATTCATATAAATTCTCATATACTCCCAAAGAGGTTCCAATATAGTTCTTTGAATATTATTCACACATACTAAATCAATCCACACTAGTCCTCATTCAATATACATATCAATATCCCAAACCCTAGTTCTGTTTCAAAGTGCTTAAACTTGAAATTAGTGGAAAACATTTTTCACATGAACATAACACATAAATACTCCTAACATGTAGGATACAATACCTTTAAATCAAGTTTACCCAAATAAACCCTAAAATCTCCAAAAATTAGGTTTTGATGAAAACTCATCCAAATCAAGAGTAAATAGTGTGGAGATGTTTAAAAGGTTCAAGCCCATGATTTTGACATGTATGTAGAAAAGGTTCAAGCCCATGGTTCAAGAGTAAATAAGGATGAACTCACAAGTTAGGTTTTTGGTGAAAACCTAGAAAACCATATATGGTGACAAGGGGATGAAGATCTTGTCTATCCAAGCTAAGCTCCTTGAATCTTGAGGCCCAAGATGAAGTTAATGCTCTTCCAAAACTGAAGGTAACAACCTATAGTTCCCTATGTTCGAATTTATGAAGAGAGAGGGTGAGGGTGAGGAGTAAATGAGGAAGAAGGGTTGAAATCCCGTCTATAAGGTCAGTAGAGGTTTCCCAGTGGCTTTGGCCGTGGCTTAAGATCGCGTCATAGCCCGTGTGTCTCCCTGAGATCCAAACAAATAGCGGGTAATCCGGCTTTGGCCGCGGCTTTGAAGTCGCGCCATAGCCCTCGCAACTTGTTGTCTTCAGCCAAATCCAACCCTTTAATCTATGGCCAAGGAACAATCCTACTCCCAAATATTCCTACTAAACCTATAGTAGTAGAATTCCCAAGGTTAACAGTTAGACTCGTAAGCAACATCTCTAATGTACCTTAAATGTTACTGGTGTTACAATAATATTCAACCCATAAATCATGAAAAAATAATCCATATGTTAATGTATATTTTAGATCAATTGTATTGTCAAGTTTGTTGACTTTTCTATGTTGGTCTTATATTGAGGTCAAGGAATGTTTGACCCTATATAAGTTTTTGCTTCTAAGTCTTTTGTAACTTTTCAACCTTTCAACACTTTGTAACCTTGTGATTTTAGAGAGACTTGTTACATCAATACATATATGACTTTCTCTCTCTAGACTCTCTCTCTCTAAATTGTGTGCTTAATTGTGATCATATTGAGAATCTTACTTGAATCTTGGACTAACAATTGGTATCAGAGAAAACTAACGACTTCAGAGATGGATTGATACGAATTGTGTTCAAAATCATTGGAAAACTTCCATTTTTGGATGAACTCGCAAGCTGTTTTCTGGAAAGTAGTTGTTGAATTCATATTTTCACGATTGATCAATTTTGGAGCAAGTGATTGGTTCTACAGTGATCGCCTATACATTTGGAACACTTCTTCTTTGAATTTCATATTCAAATTCGAGCTGTATCCTCATTGATTTCGAAGTTTTATTCTTTTTCTTGAAAAATAGTTCGAACACTGTTTTAGGGATCAATTCGTTATATCTTGTTGTTTTAGTCAAAATGTTGTACTAAAGAATTGTTCTAGTAGCATAATCGATCAACCATGTGAAGTTACAACTCTTAATTGCACGAATTGAATCAAAATGGCCGAAAATCTACAAGTTCAGTGAAGAACTCGCAGGATCTGAGGTTATCGCAAGTTCATCTGAAGAACTCGCAGATTGAAGAATGCGCAGAATCGGAGAACTCGCAGACTGAAGAGATTTTGTGTTTTTGTGTTGTTTGCGACTTCTTAACAAGAACTCGCAAGGCCCTCCTTTTGATCTTGTTTTCTTAATCTTGGAATTTTTCTAAGTATCAGAATTTGCAAAGTGCTTTTTGCGACAAGTAAGAACTCGCAAAGCACTGCTTGCGACTTCTTGGTGTTGATTTTGTGTGATCTGCGACTTCTTGCTCTGCGACAAGTGCCTTCTGCAACAAGTTATATCTTCAAAATTTTTCTAAGTACTAGAACGCGCATACGCATTGCGACAAGTTAAAGTTCAAAAAAATTTCTAAGTAAGAGAACTCGCAAAGTGATTGCGACAAGTGATCTTCAGAACTCGTAGACTTCCTTCTGCGACAAGTGGCTTTTGATTTGCGACTTCTAGGGATTTGCGACAAGTTACTGTTTATTTCTCAGTTGTTTGCGACTTCTGACACTTAGAATATTTTTTCTGAGTTTTTCCAGTGTTTGACCAAGGTTGACTTTCTGAGTCAAATTTGTTTCAGAATTCTTTGGACGATTATTTCAAGCAGTATATCAGTATTATCTTCTCAATCAGCAAAATGTCTAGAGATCTTTTGATTATGGGTTCCAAATCCAAACCCCCAGTGCTTTAAGCATATGAATACCCACAATGGAGAAAGCGGATGATCAACTTTTTGAATAATCAGAATAAGAAACTGATGGATTCTATTACTGATGGACAACATTTCCCGCATATTACTGTTGTAAGAATTCCAACAACCGAAAATAATCCAGAAATTCCATAAAGAATTATGGCAAGAGATTCAATTCAATATAGTGAACTAGCCAGAGAATTAGTTGAAAGGGATGCACAAGCTCTAACGTTCTTGATTATGGCTATTCCGAATGATATTTTTAACAGAGTAGACAGTTGGGACTCTGCTAAAGAAATTTGGGATGAATTGGAGAGGCAATTTCAAGGATATGAGAAATCCATGAAGACAAAGAGGAACCAGAGCATCAATGCTTATGAGGGTTTCAAAGTGAAAATGTAAAATCCCAGATCAAGCCAATCAAGATTTGACAATCAAAGAACAATTTATAGAGAGAGAGTGTAGAGAGAGAAAATCTTGAAATCGTATATCTCTTAATGTGACAATTACAATGCTTAAAATGAATTCATTCTACTCTTCAAAGCTACAAATCTATATATATGGTCAACTAACATGAACACACACAAGGTAAACAACCTTGACTTTACAAAGACTTGACTTGACTTTGACTTTACAGACTTTGACTTTTCTACATTTAAATCTTGGATACAATAATACACTAACATTCTCCCCCTTTGTATTCATGATTTAACAAAATTTTGACAATCGTCTTCAGCTCTTGATTCTTCAAATTTTAACTATGACGGCTTTAAACTTTGAAGCTCTGACATTCTTTAATCTTTCAGCTTTTGAAGAATCTTGAAAAGTCTTTCACAAAGTCTTTCACAATGTCTTTGAACAGTCATCTAGTCTTGAACAAAACATTGAAACTAATTGAAACTTCTTGAAGTCTTTGAAACTTCTTGATCTTTTGCAACTTCCTTTGATCTTTGAGGAATCTTTGAATTCTTGTATCTTCATTTATGAGATCTCTGAGTTGTCTTTGAAAAACAAACTTTCTCGAATCTTCTTTGAAACATGTTCTTCAGAATCTTTTGAATCTCTCCTTTTTGATGAGATGAGATTCTTGATTAAATCTTTCATCTGTCTTGAGCTTTCAGAATTATCTTCACCTTTTGATGAACATTCATCAAATTCACCAATGACTTGAAAACTTTAGAATCTCTCCCCCTTTTTGATGATTTTTGAGCAGCAAAATCATCAAAACCTTTTTCAAGTCATCACTATCTTTGAATAAGAATTTCCCCTTTTATGATACAATAACAATCTCCCCCTTTATAAAATGACAATCTTTTCTCTTTTGATCTGAGTATCCGTCAATTCATAAAATGTATATACCCGAATCTTTTCAAATTCAGATATAATGAACATTGTAACCCTTAATCAACAAATGATACAGTTAATATGCCTGTAAGTAGCATGGAGCCACTTTGTACAACAGATGTACATTGGAAAGGAGTTTTTGTTATGTTCACTCACCTAGGGCTTCCATTCAATCATTGAAAAACCACAAAGGAATTTTCTATGAATGTTATGACAAGAAAACATATTCCTTGTGTGTATGTGAAAGTGTAGAAATGATTGAAGCAACATAGCTTTTTTAGGCTCAAAATGTGTAACCTGTTGAGACAACAACAAGTATTACACGAACTCAATGTGCATGAAAGAGGTGTGAAGGTGGGGCAAACTTCCTTCTTTTTCAATATCTAAATCTTCTGAGTGAAGACTAGATAGCAGATGTGCTGCATCCCCAAAGAAAATGAAACATTTATTTGTTATGAAAGAAACGAGTAGCTAGTGGGGTTAATGCAAGAGTTGGCATGGGCTCACTGCCTTTTTCAATGATGGTCACCAAAGAATGTGAACCAATCAGTAGATGTGACTGCCCGACTCAGAAAGTGGTTGGTGCAGAGTTTTGATATTCTTTTAACTCTTATCTCACACCCTCTTTCTTTTAAAAATTTAAGCTTACTTCTAACCAATCTCTCTTTTACATTTTACCATTCCACACACTGAGAAAAACTCAATCGGATGAATTATCTCCCCCACTCTTTGATTTAAAAACCCATAACCCCTCAATCACTCTAGGATTACTTCCAGGGTAGGAAACACTGGTTTACATGAATCCATGGAAGTTCTGTTTAAGCTCACACAAATACCATGTAATTTAGTCCTAAAAAGAATAGTTGCTCAACATTTTAACTTGAACAAAGAAGCACAAATATGAGAATCTGACAATATATCAATCAGATCAAATCTTGAGATATGAATGTGAAACGGTTAGGGTATCAAAGAATTGGACAGTTTGATTATATGAATGAATATAAACAATTTAACAATGAATGCTCAAAAATTGAAATGATGAATGATTCTCAACAACAGTGAAATCAAACGAGGGTATTCCCATCGAAAAATTGTTTGGTTTAGAGACATGGTAATAATAAATTCAAATGAAGTATTGAACCGGTGTGTGTGAATACTTGACAGTATATGGACAAGATAATACACAAGTATTGATCTTTGGAAACACACGGTCAGTTAAACATTAAAGCTCCATAATGAAAAACATTTAAAGTCTCACTTCTAAATTCATGAAATCTTTTGAGAACCAGAAGTGGTTTGAACATTTATGAAAATATTTTTCATGATTGAAAGTTGTTCTTCTTCCAAACAATCAGAGATTTAGATCAGAAGATACTTACATTTTAGCTCCCCCTCAATTCATGATAGAATGATTTATATTCTAATAATCTCTCCCTGGATATTTGCAAAATATCCTTGTCTTTAAACATTGAAGACCGAGTCCTAAACAGATGTGTTTAGAAGTCATAGTCTTTTAAGATGGAAGAACGAGTCTTGAACTGAAATATTCAAGAACCACAGTTCTTTGAGATACGAGTCCTAGACTGTTTTGTCTAGAAGTCAATATCTTTGACATTAAAGTCCGAGTTCTGATCTACTGTAATTAGAAGTCTTTGTTCTTTCTCCCCCTTAAACCTTGGGTGCCTGTAACACAGATTTAGTTTTTGGTACCCACTGGTAGTTGGGTCCTGATGTGTTAGTTGCAGTTCTTTTAGGGGTAACATAATAAGAACCATACCAGTATCAACAAAATTATTACTTACAAAGTCATTTGCTCCACAGTAAGAACATCATATTTTTTTTCAGCCAACCTGAAAAGATGATTAGCCGAGTAAATTGTATCAGGTTTACCAAAAGATTTACCTTTATGAGCTCTGTTCTTTTTGGCATTGGATGTGGATGTAGATGCTTTGTCATTCTTCTTTTCATCCGAAGAACCTTTAACTCTCCAGACCATCTGTCCTTTCTTTGAATGCTTTCCAAGAGATTTGACATAGAAGCTCGTTGGACTATCAACAGTTTTATCATAGAAGATATTATATGGACGAATCTTATTTGATTTGAGAATGTTTGGTTTGACACTGTTCTTTTTTAAAACATTTTCATGAATGGAGAATGAAGTTGTTTTAAAAGAACAAACTGATTCAGTTGAATTGTCATAAGGTGATTGACTGATTATGTTAGCTGAAATCTTCTCTGACAATTCAACATTTACAACTTCAAGTTGTTTTATCTTTTCAGTCAAAATGTTTCTTTCAGCAATAAGTGTGTCAACCTTCTTTTTCAAATCAGATCTAGCCATATGTTCTTTTTGGATGTCTGAGGATAGAACAGATATCTTGGATGTGAGCTTAGATATTTCAGATTCAAAGTTTAAACTTTCTTGCTCAAAATCTTTCTCCAAGTTCTAGGTTTTCTCAGAAATTTCTTTGAAAATCCCAGTATTTCTCTTTTCAGCATTTTTCTTTTCCATCTCAAAAGACTTTTTCTTTTCTTGAAATTATTTTCTTTCTTTTTCAAGTAAGTCTTGTAGAACTGAGATTTGTTTGGGAAGTTCAATCGTTTTTTCTTCAAGAACTTGTCTCTCTTTATCAAAAGTATCTCTTTCAGTAATTAAGATTTTTTCAAATTCTGACACTTGCTTCGAGAGTTTCAAACATCTTAGCTCAAGATCATTTTTCTCTTGGATAACTTTCTTAGAAAATTCAGAAAGCTTTTGAGTTGAATCTTTCTTCAGATTTGTTTTGTCTTTATCTGCTTCAAGTCTTTTCATCAGATCAACATTCTTTGTCTCCAAAGCAGATATTTTTTTTTCAAAAGCTTTAAAACTTGATGCACAGATCAACTGATTCAGCTTTAAATTCTGATGTCTGTTGTTCAGTTGCCTTCAGCTTGCTTTGAAGATTTGTTATCTTTCTCTCTTTCAGTTTGATTTATTTCTCAATAGTCACAATCAAATCCTCTTTCATCTTAACTTCTTTCTCTTTCTCTTTCTTTATAATTTCTTTCTCTCTTGCTCTAATGATACCTGCATAATCAGATTTAGAATGATCAATACATTTAGCACATACAGAAGTTTTATCAGAGTTTAACAATTTAGATTTAAACTCCTGAATCTAATTTAAAAGAACTGAATTATGAATCTTTAGTTTATCACATTCAGCCTCTATTGCCGGTATCTCAGGCATGTACATGATAGCAACATCTCTCCCTGCTAAAACAGTAGACATCTTGAATTGATTGTTAGCATGAAATAAAATGACCGTTCCCAATCAATTTAGAAAAAAATTGACTTCAAAAGTCAAACTCAAATCACCACTTGAAATCGATCTCAGAAAAATTCTAACTCTAGAACTCACAGACCACAAAAACTCGCAGACCACTGAACACGCAGAATACTGTTGACTAAACTTCTCGCTAAACACTTTGTGCGCGTTTAGATAACTCGCATGTAACTACTAGCGCGTTTACAGAATTCACAGATTTCGATATGCACGAAGTAGCTTCTCGCAGAAAACTGTGTGCGCGTTTAGAAAACTCGCAAACTTCGATGTGCGCGTTTATACTTCTCACACACCACTACAAGCGTGTTATGTACTTAGATTATTTTGATCAACTTTGGTTCTCGCAAATGAAAGCAAACTCGCAGATCAAACAACCCTTGGGCGTTCCATACTTAGACAATTTTGAGAATTGTAGAACTCACAGACAATTACTTCTCGCAGATCAGAGAACTTGCAGAATGATCAAATAAACTTGTACCACGAGGTTTGCGCTTTTTGTCTTCTAGCAGACCATTATATGCATGAACCATATGCAAACTCACAGAAAACACATAGACTTCCCATGCTTTTCATTATGCTTGTTCTTCAATACTTAGCGTGTTCTTCATTAACGTGAAGTATAGATCTTGCGCATTTTTCACTTAACCACACGGATTCGATAAAAAAACCCAATAAACCTGCAATTAGCTTTCAAGATTTGTACCACAATGATCGAAATGATGTTCTAAACACTTTTCTAATACACTAAAAATGCTAAAAACAAGAAAATTACAGTGCAATCCATGATACAGTGTTCGTGAACTTTTTTCAAGAAAATCCAAAAATTCAAAATTTAATCTGATATTGTGATTGAATTGTGAATTTGTGTGAACAATAAAGACTCTATTACATCAAACGAAATCTATGGAACTATTTTCACAATCAAACATCAACTGATCAATGAGAATTCGATTCAACATTGTTCAAAAAATCGTTCTGCGCGTTCTTGAGATTTTCAAGAAATCGATCCAAACAAGCGAAGTAATCCTACTGAATTTGATTGGGTTTAGCTCTGATACCAAATGAAAATGTAAAATTCCAGATCAAGCCAATCAAGATTTGACAATCAAAGAACAATTTATAGAGAGAGAGTGCAGAGAGAGAAAATCTTGAAATCGTATATCTCTTAATGTGACAATTACAATGCTTACAATGAATTCATTCTACTCTTACAAAGCTACAAATCTATATATATGGTAAACTAACATGAACACACACAAGGTAAACAACCTTGACTTTACAAAGACTTGACTTGACTTTGACTTTACAGACTTTGACTTTTCTACATTTAAATCTTGGATACAATAATACACTAACACAAAGCTAAGAAAGGGGAATCTCTGAGGGATGCTTACAACTGGTACAATTTTATTTTTAATGATTTAAGGAGGAATGGGGTACAGAAGTCAGAATCTGAAATCAACTTTAAGTTCGTCAAAAATCTTCAACCATAGTGGGATACTTATTTTGTTCAGTTGCAGATGAACAAATATATGGCTGTAAAGAAACTTAATGATCTGTTTTGTGTCCTAAACCAGCATGAGGATAAGGTTAAGGAACAGGCTGTTGTGAACAAGGAATTGTTACAGATCAAAGAAAAACAGAAGAAAGTTGAAGATTCTTTGGATTTACTTGTTCAAGGCAAAAGAAAGATGCTCAAGGCAAATTCAGTTTCTACAAAGTATGGAAAGCAAAAAGCTTTTGTGTCTGACATTGTTGAGTCATCTGACAGTTCTGAGGAGGAGGAAGAGGAATCTGAAAATGAGTTGACTGAGTTTGCTGAAAAACTAGCATTGCTAACTTCAAACTTTCACAAGAGGTTTGGAAGGAAGAAATTCTACAATAAGTCTAAACCTGATTCTTACCGAGCTCACAAGTACAAAGGAAAGTTTGAGAAGGAAAAGGAAAGAAAATATTAGAAGAAAGAAGAGAAGAGAAAGGAAAAGAGAAAGGTGACAAGTGTTTCAATTGTGGTAAACCCCGTCACTTTGTCAGAGACTGTCCAGAAAAGAGAGTGAAGAATTATGAATACTATGCCAAGAAAGCTCAGTTGGCTAATGTTTTGGAGAAAGGAAAGGCACTGAAAGCTGACGAGGAGATTTGGCTGGAATATTTAGATGAAGAGGAAGAAGTTAAAGTGAATCTTACTCAAGTTCACTACAATTTCATGGCTCATCTGAATGAAGATTCCGACTCTGAGGTACACTCTCATTCTGATAATTCAGATACTTTCTCTGAAAATGAACAAGTTATGAACTTGATGTCTCAATTAACCTTAATGAACTCTGAGTTTCAAAATTTGAAAGATAATTTTCAAAACCAAAAGAGAGTCACTCAGGGACATCAAGATCAAGCTTTGATCTATAAGACATTAGCAGCAGAAAGAGAAGAAGAAAAGAATGTTCTAAACTGGAAAAGGTAAACCTTCAAGCTAAGATATCTGAATTACAAAAAGAGTTAACATCATTGAAAGATAAAAATCTTGATTTAGCCTTGAAGTATGATATTGTTTTGAAAGACAGAACTGAAGCATATACAAAGATTAAGGAGTTAGAGGATTTAAATTTTAAAAGAGGTCAAACAGAACAGACATTGAAAATTTTAACCAGTAATCAAAAAGATACTCGTTTTTATAATGCTAAAACTGGTTTGGGACTTCAAGATGTTGAGACGTTAAACAAGGCACCCGAAAATCTTTTGTTAGATCAGTTTTTATAGTAATCATTGTATTTATTTTACTGCTTTCTTAGTATTATCTATTTTGTTAGTGCCTAGGGGTATTTAAGTCCCCTTGGCTTGTTAGTTTTGTAACGAACGTACACTGTTTGATATTGAATATACTGTTACTTTCCAGAGCTCACTTTCTCTCTCTAGATTCTCTCTCTACGATCTTGTGATCTTGGCTCATCAATTGGTATCAGAGCCTCCAAGATCTTGAGAGGATTGAGATTTAGTGTTATTGCTACTGTTTTGTGTGATTAATTCGAAAAATTTGATCGAATTTTTTTGTTTTTCAAGAAAATTTTTGTTTTCTGGATTTTCATCAATTTTACTCTGTTTTGTGATTGAATTGTTTTGAAATTGATGTTTTTAGATGCGTTTTATATAGTTTGTTTCTTGTTGATTTGCATAAAAACGTGATTTGGTGCTTTGATTTTGAGTTTGAATATAATCTGAAAAATACGTGTTCTGTTGTCTGTTCTATGTGAGTTTTTGAGTTTTAGAGTGTTTTGATCGAAATTGTTAATTGAATTGTATTAAAATCTTGTTTTCGTTCAATTTTGTGCAATTTGTTTGTGAGAATATGATGAAAGCTTTGACTGAAGGTCCTATGGTTAAGCCAAGGAAAGTGATACCAGCCGTTGGTAACACTCCAGCCACTGAGGTAGAAAAATCCTTGATAGAATATGATGCTGATGAACTTCTGAGATACCAAGCTGACAATCAGGCCAAGTCGAATTTGATACTTGCTCTACCAAATTCCATTTACCACAGAATCGATTGTTTCAAACACAATCCTATGTTGATGTGGACACAACTGGAGAAAATCATGCTTGGTACTGCTATGTCTACACAGCTTCGTCAGACAAGATACATGAACAATTTTGAAGAGTTCAAAGCAAAAGATGGGGAGAGTCTGAAAAGTGTCTTCGACAGGTTCTGGACTGTAATTAATGATCTGTATAAGATCAAGGTAATAAAGAATGAACTGGAGACCAATCTGAAGTTCCTTAATGCACTCAAACCAGAATGGAAAAAATCCTGTCATCGCATGAGAAATGATCCCAGAATTTCCAAAATGCCCATTCAGGAAATGTTTGAAGTTCTGATGTCTGATGAAGCAATGGTTCTGAATAAGAAAGCTAAGCTGGATAAGCAGAAGCCAAAGACTGTGGATCCAATCGCTCTTTTAGCTAGTCAAATGGCTGAGCAAGCCTTAACTGAATCTGCTTACGATGGATCAACAGATGACGATGGCGAAGCATTAGAAAAAGCCATGATTCATCTAAGTCAGCACTATCAAAAGAAATATCAGAAACGGACAGGATCAAACAATCTTCGTTTTTCTACTGGATCAAAGAAGATAGAACCCGGTTCTACATCAAAGCCTTTCTTTCCCAAGTATGAGTCTGGTACAGCAGTTGAACCAAAGAAATAAGAGAAAAAGGTTGTTACTTGCTACAACTGTGGCAAACCCGGGCATATTTCAAAGGAATGCAGAACGAAGATTGTGAAAGATGTGGATTTTTATAAGAAGAAATTAGCATTGGCTGAAAAGAAAGCAAGTGGAACAATTTTGTTGGCTGAGGAGGAATATTAGTTGGACCATTCAGATAATGAAGCTGACAATGTTGAGACTGTTGCGATATGCTTTATTGGAGACGACAAAAGTGATGATGAGGATGAGGACACATCAACTGATGAATCTGAGGTACCATCAGATTTTGATTTTAATTTCATTTCTTCGCAAATGAATGTCATCACAAATGCTTTACATGACTTTCGTTCAAAGCTTCTATCCGAAAAACGCGAAAATCAAGAAAAGTCTGTTCAAATTGAAAAGTTGAAGATTTCTCTGAAAGATGAAAAAGCAATTTTAAAATTTACAAAAGAGAAATTTCAAGAAAAATTGAAGATTTAGAATTTGAAAAACAGACTTCTCGTGATTCTTTGACTGAATTGTCAATTTTAAATCAAGAATTTTCGGATAAAATATTTGAATTAGAAGGAAAGTTATATAAACAAAATCAAACTGAACAAACAATTCATATGCATAAACCAAGGAGCTATGAGTCGATAAAAGAAAATTGGGGTCTTGGATTTAAAAATCCTCAGTTTTTAAAGAAAGCTAAAATTGAGATTCCCAATTTTTATGATTACGACTGTCTTGGTCTTTCACACTATGGTTCTCAATACAAATCTTTTTGGACAAGTGCTAGAGAGACTACAATTGAGGAAGATAAAAAACGGATGAACAACAAGAGAATGGAAGTTTCTTTTGTTTACACTCAAGAAAATGCAAAATATTTTCCAGAAAAACTAAAGAAGAGAAGACAAAAGTTAAACATTGTTTCTTCAACTAAATCTTCTAAATCAAATGACTTCTTTGATTTAAATGCAGCTAATCCTAATAAGGATAATATATCTCCAGTGTCTTATGATACTAAGAGATATATATCTCCATTAGTATTAGAATGCAAAATATTTGATCTAGAAGAACAATTGGAAAAACAAGAGATTTTAAAAAAAATTGAAAATGATGTCATTTTTTCTTTAATGCATCGAGTTTTAAAGAAAATAATTCTGATCTTATCAAATCTTCCATCAACTTGTGTTCATCTGATGTTTCTTGCTCTGAGGTTTATCCAAATAAAATAACTGATCAGTTTGATTTTATTGATAAAACTTCCTCTTCTAAATCAAATATTTTATCTAAAATTGTTGATGACACGTTTACGCTAAATGATCATTTCTATAAAACAAAGCGTAAAAGAAAAAGGTCAAAGAAGAAAGAGTTTGATATTTCTGAAAATTCTAACTTTTCTGATTCATCTATTTCAGATAGGCCTTTGAAGAAGTCTGTAAAGTCTGTTTGGCTAAAGAAACAGAGATCTGAAGAATTTGTTTCTCTAGAGGATAAATGTGTAGATTTTATTTGTAAACAAGACTCATTTGCCTTTTGTAATAAATCTACAAAATATTCTGTAGAGCAAATGTATCAATTTTCGAAGAATAATTCTGATTCTGATGATTGTGTTTCTTCTTTAATATGTGATGATGTTCATGCTTTATTTGATCAATCTCAGATGTTTTGGAAAAATAAATTTTTTAAAAAGAAAAAGGAAAGGACTAACAAGAAGGGACCCATATTTATATGGGTACCTAAATCTCAGTAATTATTGATTGTGCAGCTAAATCAATTATGGTATCTGGATTCGGGGTGTTCCAAACACATGACTGGCAACAAATCTCCACCAGTTGGCCTTAGGGGGCTAGGTGTCAAGCACCCCTTGGAACTTACTTTCCCAGATCAGAAAGGCTACATCGACATATCCTAAACCCATTCATACCAGTAGAACATGACTTTCGATCTGGTTCTATTACAGGATTTCTGTTCGATCACTCTCAGATCAATTGACCTTAGGGGACCAGATGTCAAGAATCCCTCGGAACTTACTTTCCCAAACCAAAAAGGTCACAGGTACAAACTTTTAAACTCAAGTATTTCTGTATTTTAAATGCTTAAAAAAAATAAAATCATCTCAATAACTCAGATCTATATCGAATAGCTTAGCCCATAATTTCATTACAATCTACAATTTCGATCACTTATGTTGTTCAAGCAAAGTAAACCATAAATATGCCGACTCACATATCTTTAAAGCAGTATCTAAAGCGTCAAACATGTTGCTGACTTTTCGATGTTTGAAAGATTTGAACATTGAACATATGAAACTTTAAATATAAACAAGGCAACTTGTCAAAGATCCTAGACACACATTTTATTCAACTGAAAGAAAATCTGAAATATTAAACTTTATAGAATAAAATTTGTAAAGATTTAAACTTTTAAATTCAACATGCCTAATTTTGAAAGCAAAAAGTTAAAACGTTTTTCATCCAAAGCTTTTGTAAATATATCAGCAAGTTGATATTCAGTAGGTACAAAATATAACTCAATAGTACCTTCTTCCACGTGATGCTTTATAAAATGATATCTCATGTCTATGTGCTTGGTCTTGGTGTGCTGGACAGGATTGACCGATATCGCAATTGCGGACTTGCTGTCACAATAAATTGGCACAGTCTTGTATAACATTCCATAATCGCGAAGTTGCGTTTTCATCCAAAGCACTTGAGCACAGCAACTAGCTGCAGCGACATATTCAGCTTCGGCTGTTGATATTGAAACGCATTTTTGCTTTTTCGACGCCCAGCTTATCAGTCTGTCACCCAAAAACTGAAGATGACCAGAAGTACTTTTTCTGTCCAATTGATTACCACCATAATCTGCATCAGAATAAGCAATCAAACTATAGTCAGAACTTTTAGGATACCATAATCCTAAATAAGGAGTTCCTTTAATATATCTAAAAATGCGTTTGACTGCTAAAAGATGAGATTCTTTTGGTTTAGCTTGAAAACGGGCACACAAGCACGTTGAAAACATTATGTCCGGGCGGCTTGCAGTAAGATACATCAGTGATCCGATCATGCCTCTGTATGTCTTTTGATCCACAACTTTTCCATCTGGATCCAGTCCGAGTTTAGCACCGTGAGCCATAGGCGTGCCGATTGAAGTAGACTTGTCCATTTTGAATTTCTTCAAAATGTCAAATACGTACTTTGACTTATTGATGAAAATTCCATCTGGAAGCTGCTTCACTTGTAAGCCGAGGAAGAAGTTGATTTCTCCCATCATGCTCATCTGAAATCTAGAGGTCATTAAATCAGAAAACCAGTTACACAGAGATTTGTTAGTCGCACCGAAAATAATATCATCTACGTATATCTGTACTAAGCAAATATTAAGATTAGTTCTATAAATAAAAAGAGTAGTATCTATCGAGCCCTTGGTGAAGCCGAATTTGACCAAGAAAGCTGACAACTCGTCATACCATGCCCTTGGAGCTTGTTTCAGACCATACAAAGCTTTATCGAGAAAATAAACGTAATCAGGGCGATCTTTGTCAACAAATCCCTCTGGCTGAGATACATATACTTCTTCTTTCAATTTACCATTGAGAAATGCTGTCTTGACATCCATTTGATATACTGTGAAGTTGCGATAAGCAGCAAAGGCTAAAAAATTCTGATAGCTTCCAATCTGGCTACGGGTGTAAATGTTTCATCATAGTCAATACCTTCTTCTTGTCGATATCCTTTGGCTACTAACCTTGCTTTGTTCCGAACGACGATACCATCTTTGTCCTTTTTATTCTTGAATATCCATTTTGTACCAATGATGCTTTTACCCTTTGGCCGTGGTACAAGTCTCCACACTTTGAGCGCGTCAAACTGATTGAGTTCCTCTTGCATTGCTAAAATCCAGTTCGGGTCTTCCAACGCTTCAGATACTTTGTTAGGTTCAATCTTGCTTAAAAAACAAGTGTACAAACATTCATTGGAAGAAACCAACTTGGAGCGTGTAGAAACACTAGCTTGAGGATCCCCAATGATTTGATGGATTGGATGAGATCTTGTCCATTTTTTTGTATGAGGGAGACGATCAATAACTTTTTAAACCACTTCTATTTGTTGAGGAGGATCTTCAGAAGGGATAATGTCAGAAGATGACACAGCTATAGTTTCAACTAGAGGAGGGGGTATTTCCATGACATCAGATTCAGGCTCTTGTTGACCAGATGTAGTTTGTACTTCTTGTTGAACATTTTCTTCTGGAACAACTTCATCTTCTACAGACTCCTCATGAATAGTTTCAGCAGTTTCTGGTTCATGAAAGACTTGATCAGGATGATGTTCAGAAGGTATGTCTTGAATCTCAGGAGATACTGAAGAAGCATCATGTTCAGAGATTGATGCAGCGGAATTAAGATTTGATGTACTCACAGATTCTTGATTCAAAACATTTGACACATTATCAGTGTTTGGTGTAGGAACATCATCATAAAAAATTTCAAACAGAAAATCAAGATCAGAAAAATTAGACAGAGAAGTAGAAGGATCCTGATTTGTCGTCTGAAGTGCAGGTTCTGAACTAATTTGTTCAGAAGTTGAATTTCCAGTAATAGCGAGTTCTGAATTGTGTTTTTCAGAAGCCAAATTGGCAGCTTCATCAAATTTGACATTTACTGACTCTATCACTTTTCTTGCCGAGAGAAGAAATATTCTGTAAGCAGCAGAGTTAGAAGAATAGCCCAGAAATATGCCTTCATCTGCCTTTGGACTAAATTTGTTCAGATTATCTCTATCATTCAAAACATAGCATTTACACCCGAAAGACTTGAAATATTTGATGTTGGGTTTGAAACCATTCATCAATTCATATGGAGTCTTGTTGAATCAGCGGTGTAGAATTGATCTGTTTTGAGTATAACAAGCAGTTGAAATGGCTTCGACCCAGTGAGACAAAGGGAGACCTGAATAAGCAAGCATAGATCTAGCAGCTTCCACAAGCGTTCTGTTTCTTCTTTCAACAACCCCATTCTGTTGCGGTGTTCTTGCAGCAGAAAACTGTTGTTGTATATCATGATCATCATAGAATGCTTGAAGAGTTGAATTCTTGAATTCTGTGCCATTATCTGATCTCACAACTTTGACTTGCTTTTGCTTATTTGTCTGAATGGTTTTGATGAGGTTGATGAGAATTTCAGGTGTTTCATCTTTAGATTTGAGAAATTTCACCCATGTGTATCTGGAGTAGTCATCAACAACAACCAAAACATATTTCTTCTTCCCAATACTCTTTGTCTTCATTGGTCCGCACAAATCAACATGAATTAGATCTAGAATGTCCGCAGTGCAATGTTCAGGCTTTGGCTTATGAGATGCTTTCTTCATCTTTCCTTTCTCGCAGTCCTGACAGAGATGGTCTTTCTGAAATCGGGGGATTGGAAGACCTCTCACTGAATCATTCTTGACCAAGCGATCCATATATTTGAAATTGAGATGAGCTAGTCGACGGTGCCACACCCAGCTTTCATGAATAGAGGCTTTTGATAAAAGACAAATATCTGATGGAACCTTTACTTCGGAAAGATTAATGGTATAAAGATTTGATCGTCTCTTTCCAACAAGTAAATCCATGCCGTTACTATTCTTTACAGCAACCCTTTTAGACTTGAAACTAACTTCAAGATCTTTATCGCAAAACTTTCCGATGTTGAATAGATTGTGACTCAAACCTTCGACATAGCTTACTCTTTTGACAGTTATGTTACCCTGAACAAGATCACCATAACCAAGAATGGGATTCGTCTCGCAGTTTCCAAATTTGACACGACCGCAACATTTTTCTTTAAAATTTGTAAGGAGAGATTTGTTGCCAGTCATGTGTTTGGAACATCCCGAATCCAGATACCATAATTGATTTAGCTGCACAATCAACAATTACTGAGATTTAGGTACCCATATAAATATGGGTCCCTTCTTGTTAGTCCTTTCCTTTTTCTTTTTAAAAAATTTATTTTTCCAAAACATCTTAGATTGATCAAATAAAGCATGCACATCATCACATATTAAAGAAGAAACACAATCATCAGAATCATAATTATTCTTCGAAAATTGAAACATTTGCTCTACAGAATATTTTGTAGATTTATTACAAAAGGCAAATGAGTCTTGTTTACAAATAAAATCTACACATTTATCCTCTAGAGAAACAAATTCTTCAGATCTCTGTTTCTTTAGCCAAACAGACTTTACAGACTTCTTCAAAGGCCTATCTGAAATAGATGAATCAGAAAAGTTAGAATTTTCAGAAATATCAAACTCTTTCTTCTTTTTCTTCTTTGACCTTTTTCTTTTACGCTTTGTTTTATAGAAATGATCATTTAGCGTAAACGTGTCATCAACAATTTTAGATAAAAGATTTGATTTAGAAGAGGAAGTTTTATCAATAAAATCAAACTGATCAGTTATTTTATTTGGATAAACCTCAGAGCAAGAAACATCAGATGAACACAAGTTGATGGAAGATTTGATAAGATCAGAATTATTTTCTTTAAAACTCGATGTCATAAAAGAAAAAATGACATCATTTTCAATTTTTTTAAAAATCTCTTGTTCTTCCAATTGTTCTTCTAGGTCAAATATTTTGCATTCTAATACTAATGGAGATATATATCTCTTAGTATCATAAGACACTGGAGATATATTATCCTTATTAGGATTAGCTACATTTAAATCAAAGAAGTCATTTGATTTAGAAGATTTAGTTGAAGAAACAATGTTTAACTTTTGTCTTCTCTTCTTTAATTTTTCTGGAAAATATTTTGCATTTTCTTGAGTGTAAATAAAAGAAACTTCCATTCTCTTGTTGTTCATCCATTTTTTATCTTCCTCAATTGTAGTCTCTTTAGCACTTGTCCAAAAAGGTTTGTATTGAGAACCATAGTGTGAAAGACCAAGACAGTCGTAATCATAAAAATTGGGAATCTCAATTTTAGCTTTCTTTAAAAACTGAGGATTTTTAAATCCAAGACCCCAATTTTCTTTTATCGACTCATAGCTCCTTGGTTTATGCATATGAATTGTTTGTTCAGTTTGATTTTGTTTATATAACTTTCCTTCTAATTCAAATATTTTATCCGAAAATTCTTGATTTAAAATTGACAATTCAGTCAAAGAATCATGAGAAGTCTGTTTTTCAAATTCTAAATCTTCAATTTTTTCTTGAAATTTCTCTTTTGTAAATTTTAAAATTGCTTTTTCATCTTTCAGAGAAATCTTCAACTTTTCAATTTGAACAGACTTTTCTTGATTTTTGCGTTTTTCGGATAGAATCTTTGAACGAAAGTCATGTAAAGCATTTGTGATGACATTCATTTGCGAAGAAATGAAATTAAAATCAAAATCTGATGGTACCTCAGATTCATCAGTTGATGTGTCCTCATCCTCATCATCACTTTTGTCGTCTCCAATAAAGCACATCGCAGCAGTCTCAACATTGTCAGCTTCATTATCTGAATGATCCAACTAATATTCCTCCTCAGCCAACAAAATTGTTCCACTTGCTTTCTTTTCAGCCAATGCTAATTTCTTCTTATAAAAATCCACATCTTTCACAATCTTCGTTCTGCATTCCTTTGAAATATGCCCGGGTTTGCCACAGTTGTAGCAAGTCATAGCCTTTTTCTCTTCTTTCTTTGGTTCAGCTGTTGTACCAGACTCATACTTGGGAAAGAAAGGCTTTGATGTAGAACCGGGTTCTATCTTCTTTGATCCAGAAGAAAAACGAAGATTGTTTGATCCTGTCCGTTTCTGATATTTCTTTTGATAGTGCTGACTTAGAAGAATCATGGCTTTTTCTAATGCTTCGCCATCGTCATCTGTTGATCCATCGTAAGCAGATTCAATTAAGGCTTGCTCAGCCATTTGACTAGCTAAAAGAGCGATTGGATCCACAGTCTTTGGCTTCTGCTTATCCAGCTTAGCTTTCTTCTTCAGAACCATTGCTTCATCAGACATCAGAATTTCAAACATTTCCTGAATGGGCATTTTGGAAATTCTGGGATCATTTCTCATGCGATGACAGGATTTTTCTCATTCTGGTTTGAGTGCATTAAGGAACTTCAGATTGGTCTCCAGTTCATTCTTTATTACCTTGATCTTATACAGATCATTAATTACAGTCCAGAACCTGTCGAAGACACTTTTCAGACTCTCTCCATCTTTTGCTTTGAACTCTTCAAAATTGTTCATGTATCTTGTCTGACGAAGCTGTGTAGACATAGCAGTACCAAGCATGATTTTCTCCAGTTGTGTCCACATCAACATAGGATTGTGTTTGAAACAATCGATTCTGTTGTAAATGGAATTTGGTAGAGCAAGTATCAAATTTGACTTGGCCTGATTGTCAGCTTGGTATCTCAGAAGTTCATCAGCATCATATTCTATCAGGGACTTTTCTACCTCAGTGGTTGGAGTGTTACCAACGGCTGGTATCACTTTCCTTGGCTTAACCATAGGACCTTCAGTCAAAGCTTTCATCATATTCTCAGCATTTGATTGTCTTTCGATGAAATTAACAAACCGGTCCTGCCATTGTTCAAATTCGTTCTCATTAATCAGAACAGGTGGACGAGTTTCAGATGCCAATGACATCATGAGATCGTTCTTGTAAAGTTGAGCTTGTAGAGACATATTGAAGAAATCTGGAATTTAGAAAAAAATGACTAAGTGTTGATAACCCGCAATACTAAGAAATGCGTATTGAGAGAAAATCGAGTCCTTGATGACCCGCACAACCAAGAAATGCGTGATCAGAAAGATACTCGAAGTTGTAGAGAAATGCGTGTTCAAGAGTGCGCATCCAAGAGAAATTCACGTCCAAGTGAAATGCGCGTTCAAGAGTAATGCGCTTCTAGAGAGATCCGCACTTGTAGAAACTCGTGTTAAGGCTGACACGAACTGGTAGAAACGCGTGTTAAGACTGACACGCAATTGTAGAAACGCGTTTCCAAAGAATCAACAACCTGAGAAAAACATTATCACTCAAAAGTTAGTTTCATACGATTTTAATAACAATACACATACTAATAAGATGAATGACCCGCATTTCATATGAATAACAACAAATCTGCTATTTTGATCAAAACAAAGAAATTAAGTACAAACAAATTGCACAAAATTGAACGAAAACAAGATTTTAATACAATTCAATTAACAACTTCGATCAAAACACTCTAAAACTCAAAAACTCACATAGAATCAGAAATCTTTTGAATCAGAAATCTGTGAGTACATCAAATCTTAATTCCGTGATTACATCAAATCTTAATACACCAAACACTGATAATGTGTCAAATGTTTTGAATCAGAAATCTGTGAGTACATCAAATCTTAATTCCGCTGCATCAATCTCTGAACATGATGCTTCTTCAGTATCTCCTGAGATTCAAGACATACCTTCTGAACATCATCCTGATCAAGTCTTTCATGAACCAGAAACTGCTGAAAGTATTCATGAGGAGTCTGTAGAAGATGAAGTTGTTCCAGAAGAAAATGTTCAACAAGAAGTACAAGCTACATTTGGTCAACAAGAGCCTGAATCTGATGTCATGGAAATACCCCCTCCTCCAGTTGAAACTATATATGTGTCATCTTATGACATTATCCCTTCTGAAGATCCTCCTCAACAAATAGAAGTGGTTCAAGAAGTTATTGATCCTCTCCCTCATACAACAAAATGGACAAGATCTCATCCAATCCATCAAACCATTGGGGATCCTCAAGCAAGTGTTTCTACACGCTCCAAGTTGGTTTCTTCCAATGAATGTTTGTACACTTGTTTTTTAAGCAAGATTGAACCTAAAAAAGTATCTGAAGCGTTGGAAGACCTGGACTGGATTTTAGCAATGCAAGAGGAACTCAATCAGTTTGACGCGCTCAAAGTGTGGAGACTTGTACCACGGCCAAAGGGTAAAAGCATCATTGGTACAAAATGGATATTCAAGAATAAAAAGGACAAAGATGGTATCGTCGTTCGGAACAAAGCAAGGTTAGTAGCCAAAGGATATCGACAAGAAGAAGGTATTGACTATGATGAAACATTTACACCCGTCGCCAGATTGGAAGCTATCAGAATGTTTTTAGCCTTTGCTGCTTATCGCAACTTCACAGTATATCAAATGGACGTCAAGACAGCATTTCTCAATGGCAAATTGAAAGAAGAAGTATATGTATCTCAGCCAGAGGGATTTGTTGACAAAGATCGCCCTGATTACGTTTATTTTCTCGATAAAGCTTTGTATGGTCTGAAACAAGCTCCAAGGGCATGGTATGACGAGTTGTCAGCTTTCTTGGTCAAATCCGGCTTCACCAGGGGCTCGATAGATACTACTCTTTTTATTTATAGAACTAATCTTGATATTTGCTTAGTACAGATATACGTAGATGATATTATTTTCGGTGCGACTAACAAATCTCTGTGTAATTGGTTTTCTGATTTAATGACCTCTAGATTTCAGATGAGCATGATGGGAGAAATCAACTTCTTCCTCGGCTTACAAGTGAAGCAGCTTCCAGATGGAATTTTCATCAATCAGTCAAAGTACGTATTTTACATTTTGAAGAAATTCAAAATGGACAAGTCTACTTCAATCGGCACGCCTATGGCTCACGGTGCTAAACTCGGACTGGATCCAGATGGAAAAGTTGTGGATCAAAAGACATACAGAGGCATGATCGGATCACTGATGTATCTTACTGCAAGCCGCCCGGACATAATGTTTTCAACGTGCTTGTGTGCCCGTTTTCAAGCTAAACCAAAAGAATCTCATCTTTTAGCAGTCAAACGCATTTTTAGATATATTAAAGGAACTCCTTATTTAGGATTATGGTATCCTAAAAGTTCTGACTATAGTTTGATTGCTTATTCTGATGCAGATTATGGTGGTAATCAATTGGACAGAAAAAGTACTTATGGTCATCTTCAGTTTTTGGGTGACAGACTGATAAGTTGGGCGTCGAAAAAGCAAAACTGCGTTTCAATATCAACAGCCGAAGCTGAATATGTCGATGCAGCTAGTTGCTGTGCTCAAGTGCTTTGGATGAAAACGCAACTTCGCGATTATGGAATGCTATACAAGACTGTGCCAATTTATTGTGACAGCAAGTCCGCAATTGCGATATCGGTCAATCCTGTCCAGCACACCAAGACCAAGCACATAGACATGAGATATCATTTTATAAAGCATCACGTGGAAGAAGGTACTATTGAGTTATATTTTGTACCTACTAAATATCAACTTGCTGATATATTTACAAAAGCTTTGGATGAAAAACGTTTTAACTTTTTGCTTTCAAAATTAGGCATGTTGAATTTAAAAGTTTAAATCTTTACAAATTTTATTCTATAAAGTTTAATATTTCAGATTTTCTTTTAGTTGAATAAAATGTGTGTCTAGGATCTTTGACAAGTTGCCTTGTTTATATTTAAAGTTTCATATGTTCAATGTTCAAATCTTTCAAACATCGAAAAGTCAGCAACATGTTTGACGCTTTAGATACTACTTTAAAGATATGTGAGTCGACATATTTATGGTTTACTTTGCTTGAACAACCTAAGTGATCGAAATTGTAGATTGTAATGAAATTATGGGCTAAGCTATTCGATATAGATCTGAGTTATTGAGATGATTTTATTTTTTTTAAGCATTTAAAATACAGAAATCCTTGAGTTTAAAAGTTTGTACCTGTGACCTTTCTGGTTTGGGAAAGTAAGTTCCGAGGGATGCTTGACATCTGGTCCCCTAAGGTCAATTGATCTGGGAGTGATCGAACAGAAATCCTGTAATAGAACCAGATCGAAAGTCATGTTCTACTGGTATGAATGGGTTTAGGATATGTCGATGTAGCCTTTCTGATCCGGGAAAGTAAGTTCCAAAGGGTGCTTGACACCTAGCCCCCTAAGGCCAACTGGTCTGGGAGCGGCTGACCCAAATCCTGCAATAGGGTCAGATAGAAAGTTATGTTTACGGCATGTTCTTTACTTAATGAACTCTTTGATTAAAAGATGCCAATGTGCACACAGATAAAAGATGCCAATGAGCACACATCTCTTGATACTTGGTGATATATTTTGAGTTGCGATAAACCTGTAAATTTGTGAAAATCTTAATTCTTGATGACTTAGTGTTTGTACATGCAAAGCTCTTCATTTAATGTTTAGAATTTCATTTTTCTTGAAGCTAATCAGAGATCGCATGTGAGCACACTGAATAGATACCTGCAAGTGTTTAACTCTAAACATGTCTTAACTTGATATACAATGAAACATGTTTCTGTATTCAATAACTCCCGTTTGATTCAACTGATTGATAAATCTGGGATATTCTACTGAGTAGACTTTAATTTGTTTAGTGTTTAAAAATTTATATATTCAGTTGTTACAAAATTTATATTCAATAGGATCATCTTTTAATATTGATGTCTCTATGTTTGCTCTCTGTGTTTTTGTCATATGGTTTGTGCATTTTTCGAGGGGGAGTGTATATCTGAGTTCTTTATCTGAGAATATTCTTTTTTTGAGGGGGAATGAATGTTGCTGTTTAATTACTTCGTGTGCTGATCAGAAATTCATCAGGTAAGTATTTCTGAATTTACTATGCAAATGCTAAACTAAATTGATAATTTTTTGTGCATTTGTGTAGGGGGAGTAATAGGGGCTTATCAGGTATTTTTTTTAGTAGTTAATATTTTTTTTAATAGTTATTTTTTTTAAGTAGTTATTGTTTTGATTTTTTTTTAGAAAATGTAGATGTAATAGTGTCTTTTCTTTTCTTTATTCTTTTTTGAATGTGTGTGACTATTCCCCTTCCCTCCTTCGTATCTGAGTATCCTTCTTCTTGTTCATTTACTGTTCATATTTCAGATTGTGACTTTAGAAAGATCAGGTATGTTTTGATTTTTCATTCTATGTTTGTAGTTGGTTTAGTGTTATTCATTCTATGTTTGTAATTTGTTTTGATTTCTGTTTTGGTTTTGTATTGTGAGTTTTAAACTGATATGCGTTATTTTCACTGTTCATCGATTTCTAAAACTCAGATTCGAGTTGAAATAGATCGATTTGCTATTTGGGATTTGTTTAGATCTTATAATCGTCATTCAGGTATGTTTTCTTATACTTTAACTTCGTGTTAGTGCTTCGTTTTTTAGTTTTTTGTGGGTTTGGGTTCGAACAGGCGTTTTTCTAGGGTTTGTTTTTAAAACAAGTGAAGAATGCGTTTCACCTGTGACACGCATTGTAAGAAATGCGTTTCACCTGTGACACGCATTGTAAGAAATGCGTTTCACTTGTGACCCGCATTTCTGAACAATGTGTTTCACTTGTGACCCGCATTTCTGAACAATGCGTTTCATTTGTGACCCACATTTGTGAACCCTCATAGTATATTTTTGTTCTAGTATTTGTTGTGTATTTGTTTTTGTTTGTTTTGATTGTTTTAAGTATGCAATGCGTTCCATTAAGGACACGTATTTCCTTCTATGCGTTTCCTTTAGGATACGCATTCCTCTTAAATGCGTTTCCTTCTTCACCCGCAATCCTCTTAATGCGTTTCATGAAGGACCTGCATTCCTCGTAATGCGTTCCTTTCTTCACACGCATTCCTCGAATGCGTTTCCTGAAGGACCCGCATTTCTTCTTTCGTGTCTTCTTAAGAAACCGCATTCCATACTTAGCATTTTTTTTTCTTCTTTTTCTTTTTTCTTCTGTTAAACATTGAAATGTGGTTTGTTTCAGAGTATCATGACTTCCCAAACAAATACTGATCCAATGATTCAAGATGAGAATGTCATTCTTTAGGATCCGACTGATCAGGCATCTCATGATACTCCAATGTCGTCTGTTCCATCTGTTGGGGCTGATCTTTCTATATCAAGGCGAAATCCAAATGATGTTCCCGAATGTCATGTACATGCCTTATAAGCATAACAACTACTTTGTTGATTTTGATCGCATCAAGATTCATCCTGTCATACGTACTATTCTTCGTGGACATCCGCTGTCTCAAGCTCTCTGTTCAGTTGCAGATGTTCCAGAAGTCTACGTACAGCAAGTATGGAATACCATCACTAAGAATGAACTGGCACGTCCTCATCGATTTGATCTTCAAATTGATCAATTTGATTCATATCTGTCTTACAAGCGGTTAAGATTGATTCTTGAGCTTCCTGAGCCTGATTCTAGACCTGGAAGGACAACATATGATCAGTTTCCATCTGAAGAAGAAGTGTATGAAGGCATCAAACGACTAGGCTATGTTGGTCAATTGAACAGGGTTGTAGACTTTGACAAGTCTAATCTTCCTCCTGTCTGGTATTCTTTATTTTCGGTCATCAACAGATGCTTAACGTCCAAACATACCGGCACGGATAGTTCTAGTCTTCACTATCTTCGACTGTTCCATGCAGTAGTCTATGACCTGCATGTCGACTATACGATTATTTTCTGGAACAAGCTGTCTGAAATAGTGCAAGACAAGTTAACCAACAAGCGACGGAAGTTTATTCCTTTTATCAGATTTCTAAAGCTGATTATTAGAAGCATGTTTCGAAGCAATCCGGCAATTCCTCGACGATTATCCTGGCCGCAAGTTCAGGATACTGAGATGCTCTTTCTTAAGAAACAGAAGAAGTCCTTCACATTTTCTATGACCATTCCTTATGGTCTTATTGCCAATTATGCGGACATGACAGATCCTAGTGTCATTGAGTATTGTTTAGACAATGAATTTGAAGAGCCTGAACAGGAAGTACCTTCTCATGGTACTCCAGCTGGTACTACTCATGAAGATCAAGTTGACGCATCCACTCAGGAAATAGTTACTACTGTTGTAACTACCATAGTGACAGATGTTGATCCTTCTACAGTTCTACAAGATGTTGCTACACTTCACATAGAATCTGTCATTGGTGATATTGAATCTGAAGTTAATGCTGATATTAGAGAGGATGTTAATCTTGATGAAACGGTTGTTGCAGATGATGATGTGACAAATCCTGAGGTTGCTGATGATGATATGATTGATGTTGATGATGATGATGCAACAAATGATGATTTTTCTGATAATGATGACAATACATCAAGTGATTCAGATGTTGGTGATGATGATGCTGATCAACCAAGCATGAAGATATATGAAAGGAAGTCCAAGACACCGAAAGTGGTTGTCTCAACAGAAGTTATCTCTGATGATGATTCTGTTCCAGTTAATCCTTCAATTGCACATCTTCAAGTTGATGAATTGGATACAGCTTTTGATCAAGCCACTGCATTGGTTCAAAGTCAACCTCCAGAAACTACAATTGCAGATATTCAGTCTACCTCAGCAGCTGTAGAGATTCAATCTGATCAAGCTCGGGTTTCCACTGATAAATTCTCAACTTTGAATGATGTAATTCGGCAATTATCGGAGAGAATGGATGCTGAAAAGGAAGCACAGATTCTGAAGTTAAAAGCTTTATTCAAAGGAAAGATGCCTGAGATTGATACTTCAGTGATTCCTACAGAGATTCCGTTCAGACGCCCATCTGGGGTTGTTCTACGAGAGTTGTCTTCTGCTGTTCAATCTTTTGCTCCAGCAATCATGTCTATCCCTCTACCTCCATTGTTTACACAGTCTGTTGGTATCTCTTCATCTTCTAGTGTTAGTGTATTATTGTATCCAAGATTTAATAGGAAAAGTCAAGTTTAGTAAAGTCAACAAAGTCAACAAAGTCAATGTTTAGTTTAGCCAATATGAATTTACTTTGTCATTAAGCTTGTAGTTTTAGTCCTTGGTATAAATACCTTGGTTTTGTATTTGTTGTAAAGAGGTTCATCATTGAAATATACATATGACTATGTTTCTCTCTCTACTCTCTCTCTAGACTTAACATTGTCATATTGATTCTTGATAGAGATTGTTGTAAGAGTGCTTGATTGATTGGGATTTACAATATAAATTGGTATTAGAGCAAACCAAACAATTTCAGAAGTGATTAGTTTGAGCGATTTGAATGATTTTCTGAAATTTTTTGTCAAGAACTCGTTTATTGAGAATATCACTGTTTGATCACAAATTTTCTTGTTTGTGTACAATTAAATCAAGAAATTGATTTGATTGTGAACGTTTATCCTGATATGTTTTACTCAACTAATCATCTTATCAGGATTGCTCAAAGGAAGATCTGTTGTTCTTACTGTGGAGAAAATGACTTTGTTCAGAGAGAATCTGCTCATAACTGGTACGGATCTTACAGAATTACTTCTCAGACTGGATTTAAAAGATATACATCTAATGAGAAGTGGATTCTTAAATCTAACATACCAGGACCCAAATACTAGTGGGTACCAAAACCTGTTAAATCTGTTTCGCAGGTACCATTGGTATAGGGAGAGCAAGATATTTGACTTCTAAGTACTACAACTTAGGACTCAAACTTTAATGTAAAGATGGTTGACTTATGATCATGTACAGATCAGGACTCGTACTTCAAAGTACAAAATTTTGACTTATCAGGACCCGTTCTTTCATGTTCAAATATGGATATTCTGCAAATATCCAGGGGGAGCTTACATGACCTAAATCAATTTGTCATGATTTGAGGGGGAGCTTAACAGTAAGTATCTTTTAATCCTAGATCTCTGATTGTTTGAAAGAAGAACAACTTTCAAGCATGAAAAACAATTTCTTAAATGTTCAAACCACTTCTCTATTCTCAAAAGATTTCATGAATTAAGAAGTATGATTTTAAATGTTTTTCATTATTGAGCTTTAATGTTTAACTGACCGTGTGTTTCTAAAGATCAATACTCGTGTATTATCTTTCCTATATATTGTAAAGTATTCACACACATCGGTTCAGTACTTCATTTTAATTTGTTATTACCATGTCTCTAAACGAACCTATTTTTCGATGGTAATACTCCCGTTTGCTTTCAAATGTTGTTGAGCATCTTTCATCATTTCAATATGTGTGCGTTCATTGCAAAATTGTTTATATTCGTTCATTTAAACAAAATATCCAATTCTTTGATACCCTAACCATTTTATTTGATCTGATTGATACATTGTCAGATTCTCAAAACAATTCTCTTGATTTTATTTCATTCATTCAATATCTTTGTTTTGAGAAATCTTCAAAGTTCAAATGCTCAAATTTCATTCATATTTTTCATTTTGACAATGTCATCATACATTTTTGAGCTTAACTGTTAAAGTTAAACTGTTGAACAACCATTCTTTTAGGACAACTTACATGGGATTCGTGTGAAAATTTATAAGAACTTCCATGGATTCACGTTAACCAGTGTTTCCTACCTAGGAAGTTATCCTCGAGTGAGTGAGGGTGAGGGGTCATAAATCAAAGAGTGGGGGAGATAACTCATTCGGTTGAGTTTTTCTCATTGTGTGGAGCGGTAAAATGGAAATGAGAGTTTGGTTAGAAGTGAGCATAATGATAAAAAGAAAGAGGGTGTGAGAACAGAGTTAAAAGAATATCAGAACTCTGTACCAACCACTTTCTGAGTCGCGCAACCACATCTACTGATTGGTTCACATTCTTTGGTGACCATCATTGAAAAAGGCAGTGAGCCCATGCCAACTCTTACATTAACCCCACCAACCACTCGTTTCTTTCTTAACAAAGAAATGTTTCATTTTCTTTGGGGATGCAGCATATCTGCTATCTAGTCTTCACTCGGAAGATTTAGATATTGAAAAAGAAGGAAAGTTGCCCCACCTTCGCACCTCTTTCATGTACATTGAGTCCGAGAAATACCTGTTGTTGTCTCAACAGTTTACACATTTTGAACCTTATGAAACACAATCATTGTGCTAAATTCTTTCATACACAAGCACGAGCACACAGAAAATTTGTTTTTCTGTCAAAACATTCATAGATAAACCTTGTGTTTTTCAATGATTGAATGGAAGTCCTGGGGAGTCATCATCAAACCAGCTCCTTAAATTCTACATTCGTTGTACATAGTAACTTCGTGTTTCTGACAGGAACTTCTAACTGTTTCATTTGTTGATTCAGGGCTACAATCCATAATTTGTCTGAATTTGAAATGATTCGGATAAATACATTCATAAATTGACGGCTCTGTATCAGATCAAAGGGGAAGAATGTTCTTAAAAAGGGGGAGAATATTTGTAAAAGGGGGAGATTCAAAGAAGATGTTGAAATAGAAAAGTTTTGATGATTATGATGCTCACAATCATCAAAAAGGGGGAGAAATCAATAGAGATCAATTTCAAATCAATTTCAAAGCTATAAAGTGATGAAGAAAGTTCAAAGTCAAGATTTGTGCTATAAAGTGATGAAGAAAGTTCAAAGTCAAGACTTGTGAAGAGTTTCTGAAAGTTCACGTCAGTTTCAAAGAAATCATTCTGAGATCATTTAAAGACAAGTGTCAAATTTTTATTAAATCTTGAATACAAAGGGGGAGAATGTTAGTGTATTATTGTATCCAAAATTTAATAGGAAAAGTCAAGTTTAGTAAAGTCAACAAAGTCAATGTTTAGTTTAGCCAATATGAATTTACTTTGTCATTAAGCTTGTAGTTTTAGTCCTTGGTATAAATACCTTGGTTTTGTATTTGTTGTAAAGAGGTTCATCATTGAAATATACATATGACTACGTTTCTCTCTCTACTCTCTCTCTAGACTTAACATTGTCATATTGATTCTTGATAGAGATTGTTGTAAGAGTGCTTGATTGATTGGGATTTACAATATCATCTAGTATACCTGTGTCTTCTTCTAGCACTCCAGATCTTCCTATTTCAGAGTTGAAAGATTTGCTCTATGCTCGTCTTATTTCTATATCGCCACCAGAACATCAGGATCAAGATCTCATTTCTCTGCTTCGAAATTTCCAACCTACGCCGCATCCAGTTTCTTCATCTGAATCTGACAGGATCTATGTTTCATCTACTGAATTTCAGGAATTCAAATCAGAAGTTAGATCCAGTTTATCTGATCTTCGTTCTTTCATGACACGGGCTTTTTCAGATCTATCTAACAAGATTGATCATCTAGATCAATCATGCAGGACTGAGGCTGGCCCGTCTCTTAAACACCAACATGACCAAGATGATCCTGATCATCAAGGCCATGAGGGGGAGATGGCAAAGAGACAAAGAACAGAAGGTTCTTCTGAAGCACGAGAAGTTGGTCAAGAAGGAGTGGTTGGAGATAGAGAAAAGAATGCTGATACTGTTCAAGATTGCAGTATTCAAGACTTAATGGATGTCATGATTGACAATGTTGATGTAACTGTCTTGCATAATTAATTTAATTTGTCTGAAGCAAATTTTAATAATATGCAAGTTGTAGTTTATGTGGATCCAGATGTCTCAGGTAGAGCTAATGAAGTTGAAGAATCAGAAGCAGCAAATGATATGAGATCTTTCTTCGCAAACTTCATTGAGATAAATTCTGATGATGATGAAGAAGTTAGATTTGAGAAAGTTGCTCAAGTTAAAGAAGAAGATTGCAACAATATCATTATCTTATCTGATACAGAGGATGATACTGTTTTCATGGATGCAACAGATACAAAAGAGGCAGAATTGTTATATGCTGATCTTCCGAGTCAAGGTGAGATTCCAGAAGTTGATCAACCTTCGTCTACTCTAGTAACTACTTCTTCTCCGACAACCAAAATTCCGTCAAGAGCATTTGAAGTTGGTGAGTTATCTAGAACTCAAGTAGTTATTCCTTCTTCTGAACCAGTAATTCCTCCATCTCTTCTAGAAGAAGGAGAAGCTTTAACTAGGCAGCAAAGACAGAGAAATCTACAGCAAAGATATATGGCTTCTAGACTCAGAACTGCTTTTCTTGAAGATATCCAAAGGAACATCTTTGTTTCTAGAAGAAGGACACTCAATATATATGCCATTCTTGGAGTAGAGAAAGAATCAGAAGCTTATCAGCATGAGTACTTAACATTTATCAAGTGCCAGCACAGAAGAAATAACACTGTCAATTCTCCTCATCTGATAGTTCGAGTTCTCAGTGTTACAATTTGTAAGTTCATGAACATTTGGTATCCAAATCTTGAAGTGGAAAGAAGAGACTACAAGCGGTACATTTTTTCAGAGGCTGATTTCGTTGATCTTTCAATTGATGATATTGATTTCCTATATGATCACTTCAGAAATCTTTATCACCGGACTCAGGATATTTCTCAAACTCTTTTTGTTCTTAAACGATTTATTCGACGACAGATCCGATTTTTTCGTGTTTTTGACTTCCAGATGGTTGTCGAAAGTTTTCAGCCTGTGGTTAATCTTGAAAGGCCCAACCAGAGTTTGCAGAATCTAGAATCATATCCATTATTCACCATTATCAAAGATCCATTCGGAGTAGTTTACAAGAACAACTCAAGTGAAAAATGCTTTCTACGATTTGATGAAGTTGGATATTACTCTGATGGAACTCTAAAGGTGATCAAACTTCAGTTGGAGCATCTTTTGCAAGAGGCTAGAAGAAAGTTTTTGGAAACAAGAAAAGAGTCATATTTGTTTGAAAATGATGAAATTCATCTGATCCGTAGATCTTTGAATTCTATTCAAGACAGACTGAATCTCCGTTCAACTCAGCGACGATTGGAAGTGTTAGTTGGTCTGAACAGACTACGTCAAAGAGAAGAACGTCAATGATCCTTCAAAGTCGTCTAGATGGTCAATGCTGATTTTGAAGATTGTTTTTGGAAGACCTTGGCGCCAATGATTACTAAGGGGGAGATTGTTAGATCAGTTTTTATAGTAATCATTGTATTTATTTTACTACTTTCTTAGTATTATCTGTTTTGTTAGTGCCTAGGGGTATTTAAGTCCCCTTGGCTTGTTAGTTTTGTAACGAACGTACACTGTTTGATATTGAATATACTGTTACTTTCCAGAGCTCACTTTCTCTCTCTAGATTCTCTCTCTACGATCTTGTGATCTTGGCTCATCATCTTTATAACTTTAAAACATCGGGTGATGCTCCTGTCGTATTAATACCTCATATTCTTGAAACCTTTGTCAAGTCTGAGACTTCATCACCGGAGACTCCTAAGATAAAAACAGAAGAACCAGTGAAGGTTAAATCAGAAATTAAAACTGATTCGCATTCTCATGATTTTAAATCTGTTGGTTTCAAATACGATGACTTAAATTCATCTTATAAAAATAAAAAGAAAAGTTTCGTCGAATTTGAAAATATTTTTCCAAAATCACAGGAGACTTCTAAATCAAGTTCTATATCTGATGCAACTAAAACTGTTATATCTTGTTCAATCATAGGAGACAAAGATGAGAAATCTCATTCTAAAATCAAGTATGTTTCTGATAAAACTTCAAATTTTACTGATTCTGAATATCAGGCAGCTTTAAAAACTATTTCTGATTTGGAAAGGCAAATTTCAGCTCTCAGTATTCTAATTGCTGAATTGGAAGATGCCAATGAAAACTTTGAGATGGAATTAGATTCAAGTCTGATTAAAAATGAAATTAGAAATTTAGAATCCCAAATTTTCAAAAGGCAAAGAAACTTGTTCTTATCAGAATTCTCCATCTTCTGTTAATCTCAATGCTGATGTGAAATCTGACACTTCAACTATCGATACTCAAACTCCTTAAATGAAAACATCTTTAAAGATTTTAAAATCTTCAGAAAAGGAGTTAAGTTTTAATGAAAAACGAGAATTGTTAATCCAAGATCACTGATTCTTTAGAGAGAGAAAGTAGAGAGAGAGACTAGGAGCGCAAAACAGAATTCGTATTAGATGTGTGTGTCTTTCTTACAACAAACCAAGACCAAAGGGACTTAAATACACTTGGTCAATACAACACAGATTAGACTCTAAACACAGTATATTTGACCAAGCCCTATAAATACAATGATTACTATAAAATCAGACCTAACAATCTCCCCCTTAGTAATCATTGGCACTTTGGTCTTCAAAAATCATCTTCTATAACAGCACGGACCAACAAAGCGACTTTGAGAAGCTTTCTGACTTTTAAGAAAAAATTTCTTCTCAGCATCTTGCAGTTTGAAATTGTCTTTACTGCTTGAGCTCTAGACGATACACCTCTTTTGAATGAACTATGGTGTTCGGAGCAAGAACAGCAAAAGAATTGGTTGTAGCTGAGAGATAGAATCTTTGAGCGAATCTTGATCAGCAGATAAACATTTAAGCTCTTTGTCTCTTTAACTTCTCCTTGACTTCTCCCCCTCATAACCTTGATGATCTTGATCAACTTGGTCATGCAAATGTTGGAGACGAGACAGCGTAAGATCTGCAAAATCAAAGAAACAGAAAAAACAGAGGAGGTTTGCGCTTCATGTTGGATGCGCAAACCAAGGTTTGCGTTTCATGAAGGAAGCGCAAAACAAGGTTTGCGTTCCACATGGGACGCGTAAAGCAAGGTTTGCGTGTCATGTGGGAGGCGCAAATCTGCCTTGGAAAAAATTTTACCTTTTGAAGCTCATTGACTCCCCCTACACAAATGCATTAGATATGACAATTCGAGTTAGCATTCATGTAAAGAAAATCAGACACTCCCCCTCAAAAACAGATATAATCTTTGAAATACAATCTCTTTGTTTACTCCCCCTTGAATAATGCATAAACCAATTAAAATATATTTATGAGAACATAATGATCAAATATTAATGTAGAAAGAAAAATAAACTGAATGTAAATTTTGAAACGACTAAACATATAAAATTTTAAACACTAAAAAAATTAAATTCTACAGAGTAAATTATTACAATTTTATCAAACATTTGAAATCAAACATATGTTGTAGGATACAAGAACGAGTTTCATTGCATATCAAGTTAAGACATGTACAGTTTCAAAAACTTTCAGCAATCTATTCAGTGTGCTCACATGCGAATCTTCGATTAGCTTCAAGAAAATGCAATTCTAAAAGTATTATAGAGAACTTTGCATGTACTCACACAAAGCCATCAAGAATTAAGATATTCATAAATTTACAGATTTATCGCAACTCAAACATATCACCAAGTATCATGAGATGTGTGCTCATTGGCATCTTTTAGCATTGTGCACATTGGCATCTTGACATGAGTGTGCTCTTTGGCATCTTTTAAGCGCGTGCACTTTGGCATCTTTTAATCAAAAAGTTCATTGTTGACTTTGAAGTCATCTTTTAATCAAAAAGTTCATTGTTGACTTTGAAGTCAAGGAGAAGTTAAAGAGAAAAAGAGCTTAAATGTTTATCTGCTGATCAAGATTCGCTCAAAGATTCTATCTCTCAGCTACAACCAATTCTTTTGTTGTTCCTGCTCTGAACACAATAGTTCATTCAAGATCATTCAAAAGAGGTGTATCGTCTAGAGCTCAAGCAGCAAAGACAATTTCAAACTGCAAGATGCTGAGAAGAAATTTTTTCTTAAAAGTCAGAAAGCTTCTCAAAGTCGCTTTGTTGGTCCGTGCTGTTATAGAAGATGATTTTTGAAGACCAAAGCGCCAATGATTACTAAGGGGGAGATTGTTAGGTCTGATTTTATAGTAATCATTGTATTTATAGGGCTTGGTAAAATACTGTGTTTAGAGTCTAATCTGTGTTGTATTGACCAAGGGTATTTAAGTCCCTTTGGTCTTGGTTTGTTGTAAGAAAGACACGCACATCTAATACGAATTCTGTTTTGCGCTCCTAGTCTCTCTCTCTCTCTCTCTACTTTCTCTCTCTAAAGAATCAGTTATCTTGGATTAACAATTGGTATCAGAGCGTTCAAGATCTTGAGAGGATTGAGATTAGTGTATATTTGTTTCTGAATTGTGTGGTTAATTCGAACATTTGATTGATTTTTTTTGTTTTTTTAAAGAAAAATCTCGTTTTCTGGATTTTCACCAATTTCAGTCAATTTAGTGATCGAATTGCTATGAATTTGATGTTATTAGATGCATTTTAGATTGTCGATCGAGTTTGATTCTTGTTGTTTTGCATAAAAACGTGATTTGGTGCTTCGATTTTGAGTTTGAGTATTTTCTGAAAAAGTCGAGTTCTGTGTTCTGTTCTTTTTGATTTTTTTGTGATTTGGAGTGTTTTGATCGAAATTGTCAATAGAATTGTATTAAAAACATGTTTTCGATCAATTGTGTGCAATTTGTTTGGGTTTAATTTCATTGTTATGTTTGATATTGCAGATTTATCTTCGAGTGTTAGTTTGCTTGTGTTCAAGAAGTATGCAGGTCATTCATCTTATCTTGCGTGTTATTCATAAGTTGTGCGGGTTGTTATTATAGTTTGCATGTTATTCATAGATTTTGAAGTATGCGTGTGATTCAAGAAGTATGTGGGTTATTCATATTCTTTGCGTGTGTTTCTTGAAATTGTGTGTGTTCATCTTATTAGTATGCGCCTCTATCATATATTCATTGTGCAACTAACTTTTGGGTGTTAGTGTTTTTCTCAGGTTATCGGTTCTTTCTAAGAAACGCAAAACTTTCTTGCGTATCTGTCGACACACGCAGATCACCAAGTGCGTGTCATTCTGCACAAGCATAACATCAAGTGCGTGCCTCATTGAACACGCGTAGCATATCTTGCGTGTCTCTCTGAACACGCATTGCTTCAAGTACGTTTCTTACTGAACCCGCAAAGCATCAAGTGCGTGTCTTACTGAACCCGCAAAGCATCAAGTGCGTATTTCTCAGAACACGCATAGTCCTTATTCAGTGTGCGCTCCTCCTTTCAGCCGAGAAGTCCTTGTTTGCATGTCTACAAGGACCCGAAAAGTTTCTTTTGTGATTCTAGCCAGAAACGCAAACTTTGGGTTCGTTGGTCTTCAAGACTTGGTTATTTTTCTGAATACCAGATTTCATCAAAATGTCTCTACAAGCTCAACTTTACAAGAATGACCTCATGATGTCGTTGGGGTCTGATACTCGTCCACCTGTTCTGATAAATGAGAACGAATTTGAACAATGGCAGGACCGGTTTATTAATTTCATCGAAAGGCAACCAAATGGGGAAAATATGATGAAAGCTTTGACTGAAGGTCCCATGGTCAGGCCAATGAAAGTGATACCAGCTATTGGAAACACTCCAGCCACTACTGTAGAAAAAGCCCTGAGAGAATATGAGGCTGATGAACTTCTAAGATACCAAGCTGACAATCAAGCCAAGTCGAATTTGATTCTTGCTCTACCAAATTCCATCTATAATAGAATCGATTGTTTCAAACATAATCCTATGCTGATGTGGACACAACTGGAGAAAATCATGCTTGGTACTGCAATGTCTACCCAGCTTCGTCAGACAAGATACATGAACAACTTTGAAGAGTTCAAGGCTAAGGATGGGGAAATTCTGAAAAGTGTCTTCGACAGGTTTTGGACTGTTATTAATGATTTGTATAAGATCAAGGTAACAAAGAATGAGCTGGAGACAAATCTGAAGTTCCTCAATGCACTCAAACCTGAATGGGAAAAATCCTGTCATCGGATGAGGAATGATCCCAGAATTTCCAAAATGCCCATTTAGGAAATGTTTGAAATTCTGAATTTGGATGAAGCCATGGTACTGAAGAAGAAAGCTAAGCTGGATAAGCAGAAGCCAAAGACTATGGATCCAATCGCTCTTTTAGCTAGTCAAACGGCTGAGCAAGCCTCTATGAGTCTGCTTACGACGGGTCAACAGATGACGATGGCGAAGCATTGGAAAAAGCCATGATTCTTCTAAGTCAACACTATCAAAAGAAATATCAGAAACGGTCAGGTTCAAACAATCTTCGTTTCTCATCTGGATCAAAGAAGGTAGAACCCGATACTACATCACAACCTTTCTTTCCCAAATATGAGCCTGCTATTGCAGCTGAACCAAAGAAAGAAGATAAGAAGGTTGTGACTTGCTACAACTGTGGCAAACCCGGGCATATTTCAAAGGAGTGCAGAACGAAGATTGTGAAAGATGTTGATTACTATAAGAAGAAATTAGCTTTGGCTGAGAAGAAAGCAAGTGGAACAATTTTGTTGGTTGAGGAGGAATACTGGTTGGACCACTCAGACAATGAAGCTGATAATGAAGAGACTGCTGCTATGTGTTTTATTGGAGACGACAACAGTGATGATGAGGATGAGGAGACTTCAACCGATGAATCTGAGGTACCATCTGAGTTTGATTTTAATTTCATTTCATTGCAAATGAATGTCATTACAAATGCTTTACATGACTTTCGTTCAAAGCTTCTATCCGAAAAACGTGAAAATCAAGAAAAGTTTGTTCAAATTGAAAAATTGAAGATTTCTCTGAGAGATGAAAAAGCTATTTTAAAAATTACAAAAGAGAAATTTCAAGAAAGAATAGAAGATTTAGAAATTGAAAATCAGACTTTTCATGATTCTTTGTCTGAATTGTCAATTTTAAATCAAGAGTTTTCGGATAAAATAATTGAATTAGAAGAAAAGCTTTATAAACGAAAACAAACTGAACAAACAATTCATATGCATAAACCAAAAAGCTATGAGTCGTTAAAAGAAAATTGGGGTCTTGGATTTAAAAATCCTCAGTTTTTAAAGAAAGATAAATTTGAGATTCCCATTTTTTATGATTACGAATGTCTTGGTCTTTCACAATATGGTTCTCAATACAAACCTCTTTGGACAAGTGCTAAAGAAACTACAATTGAGGAAGATAAAAAACGGATAAACAACAAGAGAATGGAAGTTCCTTTTGTTTACACTCAAGAAAATGCAAAATATTTTCCTGAAAAAGTAAAGAAGAGAAGACAAAAGTTAAACATTGTTTCTTCTACTAAATCTTCTATATCTAATGACTTCTTTGATTTAAATGCAGCTAATCCTAATAAGGACAATATATCTCCAGTACCTTATGATACTAAGGGATATATACCTCCATTAGTATTAGAGTGCCAAATCTTTGATCTAGAAGAACAAATGGAAGAACAAGAGATTTTGAGAAAAATTGAAAACGATGTCATTTTTTTCTTTTATGACATCGAGTTTTAAAGAAAATAATTCTGGTCTTCTCAAATCTTCCATCAATTTGTGTTCATCTAATGTTTCTTGCTCTGAGGTTTATCCAAATCAATTAACTGATCAGTTTGATTTTATTGATAAATCTTCTTCTTCTAAGTCAAATATTATATCTGAAATTGTTGATGACACTTTTACGTTAAATAATTATTTCTATAAAAAAAAGCGTAAAAGAAGAAGGTCAAAGAAGAAAAAGAAGAAAGAGTTTGATATTTCTGAAAATTCTAACTTTTCTGATTCTTCTATTTCAGATAGGCCTTTGAAGAAGCCTGTGAAGTTTGTTTGGTTAAAGAAACAGAGATCTGAAGAATTTGTTTCTGTAGACGTTAAATGTGTAGATCTTCTTTGTAAACAAGACTCATTTGCATTTTTGTAATAAAACTACAAAATATTCTGTAGAGCAAATGTTTCAAATTTCGAAGAATATCTCATATTGTCTCTCTAGTTCTGATTCTGATGATTGCGTTTCTTCCTTAATATGTGATGATGTTCATGCTTTATTTGATCAGTCTCAGATATTTTGGAAAAATAAATGTTTGAAAAAGAAAAAGAAAAAGGAAAGGACTAACAAGAAGGGACCCATATTCATATGGGTACCTAAATCTGAGTAATTTTTGATTGTGCAGCTAAATCAATTATGGTATCTGGATTCGGGGTGTTCCAAACACATGACTGGCAACAAATCTTTGCTTTCAAATTTTAAAGAAAAATGTTGCGGTCGTGTCAAATTTGGAAACTGCGAGACGGCTCCCATTCTTGGTTATGGTGATCTTGTTCAAGGTAATATAACTGTCAAAAGAGTAAGCTATGTCGAAGGTTTAAGTCACAATTTATTCAGCATCGGAAAGTTCTGCGATAAAGATCTTGAAGTCAGTTTCAAGTATAAAAGAGTTGCTGTAAAGAATAATAGCGGCATGGACTTACTTGTCGGAAAGAGACGATCAAATCATTATACCATTAATATTTCCGAAGTAAAGGTTCCATCAGATATTTCTCTTCTATCAAAAGCCTCTATTCATGAAAGTTGGGTGTGGCACCGACGACTAGCTCATCTCAATTTCAAATATATGGATCGCTTGGTCAAGAATGATTCAGTGAGAGGTCTTCCAATCCTCCGTTTTCAGAAAGACCATCTCTGTCAGGACTGCGAGAAAGGAAAGATGAAGAAAGCATCTCATAAGCCTAAGCCTGAACATTGCACTGCGGACATCCTAGATCTAATTCATGTTGATTTGTGCGGACCAATGAAGACAAAGAGTATTGGTAAGAAGAAATATGTTTTGGTTGTTGTTGATGATTACTCCAGATATACATGGGTAAAATTTCTCAAATCTAAAGACGAGACACCCGAAATTCTCATCAACCTCATCAAAACCATTCAGACAAATAAGCAAAAGCATGTCAAAGTTGTAAGATCAGATAATGGCACAGAATTCAAGAATTCAACTCTTCAACCAATCTATGATGATCAAGGTATACAACAACAGTTTTTTGCTGCAAGAACACCGCAACAGAATGGGGTTGTTGAAAGACGAAACAGAACGCTTGTGGAAGCTGCTAGATCTATGCTTGCTTATTCAGGTCTTCCTTTGTCCCACTGGGCCGAAGCCATATCAACTGCCTGTCATACTCAAAACAGATCAATTATACACCGTCGGTTCAACAAGACTCCATATGAATTGATGAACGGTATCAAACCCAACTGATGGGATTTTACGTTCAAAAGAGAGTTTCAAAAACCACAAAATAAATTTTGAGCAACGGAAGCAAAATAAAATTTTGAACATAAACAAAATTAAACAAGTTTTAACTCCCACAATAAGATCTTGTTACATGCATGTAAAGATTTAACTTGAAAATAAAATTTTGGAACTACAACCTTTGAAGCCTTTGGATCCTCACGGGAGGTTGATCGTTGATGATGAATGTAGAACCCAAAATAGAGTTCCTCTATTGGTATCCACCAACAAGCTCCAACACTATAGAATGCTAGTTCCTTCTTGAAGATGCAAAAAGATTCTTCACCAAAACTACAATAGTTTTGTAGAAGAAAAACAACCACCACTTGTTGGTGGTGTTTGGCCGAAACCACCAAGAAAATGGAAGGAGAAAAGAAAATCAAATCTACTACCCCAAAATGGTGGTGGTGGCCTAAAGTGTAGAAGGGAGAGGGAAGAGAGAAAGGTTTAACCTTCTAACCCAAAAAATACACCCACATTTTTAAAACTAAAAACTCTCTTAATTACCCATGGTATAGATTTGATGGTTTCCAAGAACCACCAAATCCACCAATGACCTTTCATCCTTCCATGCATATTTTCCTTTTTAACCTTCTAGTTTAGGACTTGACCATGCAAGACTTTCTTTCTTGGTCCTTCTAGTTTGAATTTGTTAAAATCCATATTTTAACAATTCAAACTTTATAATTATAAGTCTCTCTTTTAATTCTAGTTATATATAAGTTTATAAGTTAACTAGAATCCTTTTATTGCATCAATTATTATGAATCACATTCAATAATAATTTTCAAGAATTATTAATATTTATCAAGAATCAAAATTCTTATAAATATTAATTTGGTGTCTACTTGTTTTTGGTGTGACCCTATAGGATCATAAATTACCGGCAATATTATTTTATAATCATTCTTGGGCACATAGAACCAACAATCTCCCACTTGCTCAAGATTGTATTATAGAATAATATAGACAGTGGTGGACGTCTAGCAACATCTCACTGCCCCCAGCAACGTATGACTGTATGTGCCATTCATCAACATCCAATTCCCACAAGCTCAAAACTTTAATTGATGTATAAGGTGTGGTATCAGTTATCCCTTTGTTCAGACATCATGTTGAACATGAGACATGGATCGCTATCATTCTCATACGTCGTTCAACTTTTGGTAAGGCGCCTTAGATGTCTTACTCTTAAACCATTTAGAGGAACAAATCCCATTTTGACTACATACGCCTCTTATGTAGTTCATACTATACCCAATGATGGCCTTTATAGTTGCCTACTATTTCAAGATCAGCGGTTAACCATATCAAAGCACAGTACTCCCTACACTCAAGTACCTAATATGCAACTCAGGTCAAAGGATACAAAGATATTACCTTTATTCAAGTGTCACTCATGACGACGATCCATGAAGTGATCTTGAAGCGGGTCCTGTCCAGTACTTGTTCCCTAGCAAGTACCTATGAACTTGGTTGCAACACTTTGCCACTTTTACTCTTAAAAGTCAACCAATCCAAATCATATTAGTCTTACTTCATAGTTGTTCCCACAACTATGACCGACTATGGACATTTAGAATAACTAATTTATTCATGGATTAAACATGCTAATATAGAACACAACAAGTATGAATAAGATCATATCCTATATATCTATTCAAATATTATACTCGTTGCATAACTTGTTCCAATATCCAAATACTAAATCCAAATCAATTTCCATCACTAGAATAACGAAGTCCTATGGCTCAAACATGACCTTTCAAGCTTAGCATATAAAAGGAGTTTCGTGAATGTGTATACTAAGGCTTGACTTGTGTGAACTTTGAGAATACGAATGTCTCTTTTTAAACTTTATTCTGAATATAGTTTTGGAGTAGATGCTTGGTATTCTGTTGTGACATAGTGTCCTTTAGCTCTCGTAATGGCACGCTTATCGTCACAAAAGATTTCTAGGTGATCCTGAATGGAAGGTATCATGCTAGCTTTTCAATGAACCCTTTCATCCAAGACATCTTTCCTTTTGCAGCTTTTAAAGCAGCAATGTATTCTAATTTTGTATTATGAACTTTGCTTTCGCTTGGAACTCTTTCCAACGAACTTTTCCTTCATTCATAATGAAGACATACCGGTTTTATGGTCTAGAACTTTCTCAAGATCTATGGAAGCTATCATCATATGTAACCTTTTACTATGATTTTCTTCCAACCCATAATTAATGAACACTTCTTTGGCTATGTAAGTACCTTAGAATGTTCTTTATGGTCATCTAATGACCTTCCCCTGAAATTTGTTGGTTAACATCATCTAATACCCTAAAGCATTATGACACATCCGCATTGGCATATCAATCTTGTCGTACTATTTGGAATGCCAATCATTTTAATTTGCTCGACCTTTGTGCTAGAAATATTTAGCCCAACTTAGAATGATGTCACATAATACTTTCAAGAACCTACCGTTAGAGCCTTGCATCTTGAACCTTTTCAAGATCATATCAATATACGTACTTAATTTATGACTGTAGACTCCTTTGATCTAACTCTTTAGATCTCTATTTCAAGAACATAATCATGTTCTTAAGTCTTTCATTTAGATATATTGCCCTGCCATGACACGATGCCTTGCCTTGTGTTTTTCCTCCGAGCGTTGGAATGTATATTGCGCTCCCACTAGGAATTATATTGAATGTATACATACAATACTAGGAATTATACTGCTCTCCCACTAGCCTTTTAGTAAATGTATAAGTCTTATTTTATCAAAAGAAGATTCTAGCTTTAAGATGCTTATAGTTATCCATGAATGGATTGCACCTTGGTGTTCATGACTCTAAGCCACTCATCAGATTCAGAATCTGACTCAGCATTTTAGTAGTTGATAGGCTTACAAGAATCCTATCATACATCATCCTTCATTAGTCGTGGGAAAATAACATTTCTCGGACTTCTGAATGATTCTACTAGATTTGCGAACACTTTGTGATTTACTAAGTTTCTGATCAATCAAATTGTTCAAATTCAACAACCTTTGTTTGATAACTAGTGTCAACCAAGAAGTGCATTAGGTTATGAGGTTCTTGATTTTCTTCAATTCCTTAAACCTTCCATTTGCCTTGCCCATTTGAAACTTGTTTTCTAAGAACTTGGCATTCAAACAATAAACAACTTTAATATTTATGGGATTGTAGAATCCGTATTCAAAACGTTTTAGAATATTCTACAATATATGGATTCAGTAGATATTTAGTCGAGTTTTGTATGTGCTTCATAAAACCACATCTTTAACTAAGATTATGGATGAGACCTTTCATACAAAATCTTATAAGGTGTTTTATCTACGTCTCGGTTGGTAAAACATAGTTTACAGTAATTAAAGGCAGAATTCTTAATTTGAATAGGAATAGTAAATTCTTTCATCATAGAGTGAACCATGTCTGACAAGGTTCAGTTCATCAAAAACTTTTAATTTGAAAATGGTGTTTGTGATGAACCAAGTTTGTGAGACTATCCCACAACTTCTAAGATGATTCATGAATTCCTATTCGAGATATTATTCTTTTATATCATAAAAGACTTCATTTTTCTTTGTGACCTTTTCTCCAATCTTCATTTTGAAGCGACTGAAATATATCAAATGCTTCATATTTAACACTTCAACACTTGAATCGTTAAGTAGCGAAGATATTGTGTCATCTATCATCAAGATTAGACAAGGAATTGAGAAGACATATACATCCAAATGTTTTCTTCTCAATTTTTCTTTCGTTACAATAACCAGAGAAAAAGGTTTTATTCAACTTGTCATTTGCCTTGCCATAGATTTGATTTAAATCTCATTTGAGTCCTTGGTATCATAGTGAACTGTGTTTTAGAAAGCTAATGAGATTCACTTTATTATTCGATTAAGAGATCTGGTTCTCGAAATAGAATAATTCATTTTGAATATGAAAATGATCGTTTCCAAAACGCATGGGTGAATTTCATCCAATCATTAAACATGCAACTGAAATAATAATTTAGTCAAACTAAATTCAAAATATCGTTCAAAAACAACCATTGTTTTAACATTACAAGCCATATGGTTTTCAAAATAAATCTTCTATAAGCTTGGTGTTCAAAGTTTCTTCCTTGCTTATATTGATCACCATCACGCTTGTCTTTCAGTCGCTTGCCTTTCAAGAATATCTGTAACAATTACAAGATAGAGTTTTACACTTAGTATCATATACAAGTGTATAAGAGAAAGGTAAAAGTTCTTTCTATCTCATAGATACCTAAAAGATTTTATTTCACAAAGGAAAATCTTCTCCTTAGAGATCAACACTTGAAGTCACTAAATTCGGAAAGATTTCTCTCATATGTTTCCAGTAACATACACAATTCCGAGATTGAAAACTCCTCAAGATTCACTTCAAAACCATTGAATCTTTTGCTCAACGACCCGAGAATCGCACTCTTGGCTAGTGTATCATGATACGGATAGCAAAGTTTCTCCAAGTAGTGCAAATGCATTCTCATGGTTTCAAGATGAGAGCTCACAGATTGGTCTTCTTTCATCTTGGTATGATGAAGTTCCCAACGTATTTTAAGCATTTTAGTTATCACAAACTCTTTGTGACAATGCCGTAGTCGCTCCATAAGGTCATATGTTGTGTCTGGAAACCTCTCCACCTTTTCTCGTAAAAGTGGATCCATGGTTTCTATCGTGAGGCATGAAACTCATATGAATCTTTACAATGCCTTAACCATGCATTGTGGGCCTCTGTGGAGGTAAGAGGAGGTTCTTCCGGAAGGGGAACAAAAAGTACGTGTGATATCCTTTTATGTCTGAGACCAAGTCTCAACCTTGAAAACAAAGAAGGAAAATTTTGTTCTTTTAGCCTTTCTTGCATAAGAAAAGCTCTTAAGGATGGGTCAATCGCGGTATTTTGATTCATCTACAAAATAACAAAATTCATTTAGTATTTTCAATTTTTAATATTTGACTCAAATAATACCCTCTTGTGTTTCTTAAACATTATTTAGTCAAATCTAGAATCCAAGTTGCGAAACGAACAAACGGTTAGGTGACCTTTATCCCGTATATTCAATCCAACAAGGTAGGCAACGCTTACCAATTACATCAAGATGTAACTTCTAGTGGTATGGGATCCTTAACAACTTTTGTCAATTTGGCATGTTTGATCCCATCTTTGCCTCGGGTCTCTTTTGCTTAGGTGACCTTTATCACAAAAGATTCTCGATCAAGTCATCCTACTTGAGACAACGTGTGAAAATCATATCAATGTGGTTAGGTGACCTTTATCCCACAAGGACACAAGAATCACCTCACTCATCACAAGACAATCCAAGCGGTTAGGTGACCTTTATCCCACAAGGGTGCCATAGTGATGAAATGAGTGTCTCTCAAAAGGACGGCATAGACTTGCCTTGTAAGAGGGATTCATATGTTCTATAATTATAGTTTTGAAAACATTTTTAGTATTAAGAGTTATTGCATGCATCCAATATTACATGGTACTATAAAAACTTTATTTTTAAGATATGGTTCCTTTTAGATAAAATAAAATCCTTTTTTTTTTATCAATCCAAAATTGATCAATTTAGTAATATCACATATTAAGACTTATGATTGATCACTAAAGAAACATTTATAGTCTTATAATAAACATTTTATTATTTAGACTATGAGTTTGAATGAGTCTTAAAACTCCATTTTAATCCCTTTTCACTAATTTCAAAAATTTTGACGTTTGGAATTTTATAAAAAAAAACTTATAAAACCATTTAGCATCTTATGATAAAAAAACGTCAAAACATGATTTCCAAACTCTTAGTACCATGTAACTACACGCGTCAAAAGAACTCTTAATTTTTATTTTTTTATTTTGAAAAAAAAAATTCTTCAAAAATATTTAAAATCTCCATTTTAAATTGTTTGGTTCATTTAAAATCCAATTTTAAAGTTAGAGCGTTTTTAATAAACCTTTTTATTTAAAAACACAATTGAACCAATTTACATGTTATGGATTTAAAATCTCCATTTTAAACTTTTGCTTAACCTAAAATGTCCATTTTAAGGTTTGGTCCATTTCACTTTTAAAACATATTTTAAAAGTTCTTACTATAATTTTAAATCATTTTAAATTGTCATAGGACCAATTATGTGTTCTTTTAAATGCAAAAATATTCTGTATATTAAGGCAATATAATAAAAGAACATAAGCAACCACAACATGCATAAAAGTGCATAAGAATGTACATAAAACCAAGCTAATTCTAATGGCATTTCTTGTGAGCCGAACAAGAATGCCTAGTCCTTTCTTAAGGGACAAAAAAAAAATCTTGAATCTCCCACTTGCTCCAACATCTCCATGCATCCAAGTGTTCAAGTCCTTCTTCATGTGTTGAAAAAGTCCACTTAACCCATATGGGCTTGCAAAGCCCAAAATTGGTGATGACACCAATAGGGCCCAAAAAGCTTCCATCTTGGACCTTATGTTGGCCTTTCTCTCTTGGTACATTTTACAAAACAAAAAAAAAATATCTAATACAACAAGAGAGAAAAATAATAAACCTATTTACTATTACATGCCAACATAAAAGAAAAGGTTTTTACAACCATATCGAATATCAACACATGGGTCCATGGCTTGTTTATGCACAAAAACATGCAACATAAAATAGAAAAAACAACACTTTGTTTTTCTAATGGCAATCTTTTATGTAACAAAAATAAACCATGGATTCAAAAATCCATCTAAATTTTGATACATAAAATATATAAAATAAAACTAGTAAAAAATTGCCAAAAGAAGCCATGCATGGAACATTTCATAAAAAAAAATTTACCCATGGCTTCCAAAAACCAAGTATATTTTTAAACTAAACATGCATATAACATTGGCTCTGATACCACTTGATGGGATTTTACGTTCAAAAGAGAGTTTCAAAAATCACAAAATAAATTTTGAGCAACGGAAGCAAAATAAAATTTTGAACATAAACAAAATTAAACAAGTTTTAACTCCCACAATAAGATCTTGTTACATGCATGTAAAGATTTAACTTGAAAATAAAATTTTGGAACTACAACCTTTGAAGCCTTTGGATCCTCACGGGAGGTTGATCGTTGATGATGAATGTAGAACCCAAAATAGAGTTCCTCTATTGGTATCCACCAACAAGCTCCAACACTATAGAATGCTAGTTCCTTCTTGAAGATGCAAAAAGATTCTTCACCAAAACTACAATAGTTTTGTAGAAGAAAAACAACCACCACTTGTTGGTGATGTTTGGCCGAAACCACCAAGAAAATGGAAGGAGAAAAGAAAATCAAATCTACTACCCCAAAATGGTGGTGGTGGCCTAAAGTGTAGAAGGGAGAGGGAAGAGAGAAAGGTTCAACCTCCTAACCCAAAAAATACACCCACATTTTTAAAACTAAAAACTCTCTTAATTACCCATGGTATAGATTTGATGGTTTCCAAGAACCACCAAATCCACCAATGACCTTTCATCCTTCCATGCATATTTTCCTTTTTAACCTTCTAGTTTAGGACTTGACCATGCAAGACTTTCTTTCTTGGTCCTTCTAGTTTGAATTTGTTAAAATCCATATTTTAACAATTCAAACTTTATAATTATAAGTCTCTCTTTTAATTCTAGTTATATATAAGTTTATAAGTTAACTAGAATCCTTTTATTGCATCAATTATTATGAATCACATTCAATAATAATTTTCAAGAATTATTAATATTTATCAAGAATCAAAATTCTTATAAATATTAATTTGGTGTCTACTTGTTTTTGGTGTGACCCTATAGGATCATAAATTACCGGCAATATTATTTTATAATCATTCTTGGGCACATAGAACCAACACCCAACATCAAATATTTCAAGTCTTTCGGGTGTAAATGCGATATTTTGAATGACAGAGATAATCTGAACAAATTTAGTCCAAAGGCAGATGAAGGCGTATTTCTGGGCTATTCTTCTAACTCTGCTGCTTACAGAGTCTTTCTCCTCTCTGCAAGAAAAGTGATAGAGTCTGTGAATGTCAAATTTGATGAAGCTGTCGATTTAGCTTTTGGACAACACAGTTCAGAACCCGCTATTACTGGAAACTCAGCTTCTGAACAAATTAGTTCAGAACCTGCACTTCAGTCGACAAATCAGGATCCTTCTACTTCTCTGTCTAATCTTTCTGATCTTGATATTCTGTTTGAAAATTTTTATGATGATGTTCCTAAACCAAACACTGATAATGTGTCAAATGTCTTGAATCAGGAATCTGTGAGTGCATCTAATCCTACTTCTGCTGCATTAACCTCTGAACCAGATGCTGCTTCAGTACCTCCTGAAATTCAAGACATACCTTCTGAACATCATCCGGATCAATTCATACATAAACCAGAAATTGCTGAAACTGTTCATGAGGAGTCTGTAGAAGATGAAGTTGTTCCAGAAGAAAATGTTCAACAAGAAGTACAAGCTATGTCTGGACAACAAGAGCCTGAATCTGATGCCATGGAAATATCTCCTCCTCCAGTTGAAACCATATTTGTGTCATCTTCTGACATTATGTCATCTGAAGATCCTCCTCAACAATTAGAAGTGGTTCAAGAAGTTATTGATCCTCTCCCTCATATAACAAAATGGACAAGATCTCATCCAATCCATCAAATTATTAGGGATCTTCAAGCAAGTGTTTCTACTCGCTTCAGAACAGCTTCTTCTAATGAATGTTTGTACACTTGCTTCCTAAGCAAGATTGAACCTACCAAAGTATCTGAAGCATTGGAAGACCCAGACTGGATTTTAGCAATGCAAGAGGAGCTCAATCAGTTTGACGCACTAAAAGTTTGGAGACTTGTTCCACGGCCAAAGGGTAAAAGCATCATAGGAACCAAGTGGATATTCAAGAACAAAAAGGACAAAGATGGTATTGTTGTTCGCAACAAAGCCAGATTGGTAGCCAAAGGATATCGACAGCAAGAAGGGATTGACTACGACGAAACCTTTGCACCGGTTGCTAGATTAGAAGCTATCAGGATGTTTCTCGCATTCGTGGCTTATCAAAACTTCACCGTATATCAAATGGATGTCAAGACTGCCTTCCTCAATGGTAAACTGAAAGAAGAATTATATGTATATCAACCAGAGGGTTTTGTGGACAAAGATCATCCCGATTACATATATTTCCTCGATAAAGCTTTATACGGGTTGAAACAAGCACCTCGAGCATGGTACAATGAGTTGTCTGCCTTTCTGCTCAAATCCAGCTTCACCAAAGGAACCATCGACACCACTTTGTTTATATATCGTTCTAACTTGGATATCTGCTTAGTTCAAATTTATGTAGATGACATAATATTTGGTGCTACTAATCAATCTCTATGTACTTGGTTTTCTGATCTAATGACCTCCAGGTTTCAAATGAGCATGATGGGAGAAATCAACTTCTTCCTCGGCTTACAAGTAAAGCAGCTTCCAGATGGTATTTTTATCAACCAGTCGAAGTACATATTTGACCTTTTGAAGAAATTCAATTTGGACAAATCATCTTCGATTGGCACGCCCATGGTCATGGAACTATGATCGGACTTGATCCAGATGGAAAAGCTGTCGATGTCAAGACATATCGGGGGATGATCGGATCCCTAATGTATCTGACAGCAAGTAGACCAGGTATCATGTTCTCCACATGCCTTTGTGCCCGATTTCAAGAAAATCCTAAGGAATCACATCTAATAGCAGTCAAGCGCATATTCAGATATATCAAAGGAACTCCTTATTTAGGATTATGGTATCCTAAAAGTTCTGATTATAGTTTGATTGCTTACTCTGATGCAGATTATGGTGGTAATCAAATGGACAGGAAAAGTACTTCTGGTCATCTCCAGTTTCTGGGTGACAGACTGATAAGCTGGGCGTCGAAAAAGCAAAACTGCGTGTCAATATCAACAGCCGAAGTTGAATACGTCGCTGCAGCTAGTTTCTATGCTCAAGTGCTATGGATGAAAATGCAACTTCGTGATTACGGAATGCTATACAAGACGGTGCCAATATATTGTGACAGCAAGTCCGCGATTGCAATATCGGTCAATCCTGTCCAGCATACCAAGACCAAGCACATAGACATGCGATATCATTTTATAAAGCATCACGTGGAAGAAGGTACTATTGAGTTATATTTTGTCCCAACTTAATATCAACTTGCTGATATATTTACAAAAGCTTTGGATGAAAAACGTTTTAACTTTTTGCTTTCCAAAATCGGCTTGTTGAACTTAAAAGTTTAAATCTTTACAAATTTTACTCTATAAAGTAAAATCTTTCAGATTTTCTTTCTTTTGAATAGAATGTGTTTCTAGGATCTTTTACAAGTCGCTTTGTTTATATTAAAGTTTTATATGTTCAATTTTCAAATCTTACAAACATCAAAAAGTCAGCAACATGCTTGGCGCTTTAGATTCTGCTTTAAAGATATGTAAGTCGGCATATTTATGGTTTACTTTGTATAAACATCCTAAGTGATCAGAATTGTAGATCGTAATGAAAATATGGACTAAGCTATTCGATATAGATCTGAGATATTGAGATGATTTTATTTTTAAGCATTTAAATACAGAAATCCTTGAGTTTAAAAGTTTGTACCTGTGACCTTTCTGGTTTGGGAAAGTAAGTTCCGAGGGATGCTCGACATCTGGTCCCCTAAGGTCAATTGATCTGGGAGTGATCGAACAGAAATCCTTCTATAGAACCAGATCGAAAGTCATGTTTTACTGGTATGAATGGGTTTAGGATATGTCGATGTAGCCTTTCTGATCTGGGAGAGTAAGTTCCAAGGGGTGCTTGACACCTAGTCCCCTAAGGCCAACTGGTCTGGGAGCGGCTAACCCAAATCCTGTAATAGGGTCAGATAGAAAGTTACGTTTACGGCATGTTCTTTACTTAGTAAACTCTTTGATTAAAAGATGCCAAAGTGCACAACGCTTAAAAGATGCCAAAGAGCACACTCATGTGAAGATGCCAATAAGCACACTGCTAAAAGATGTCAATGAGCACACATCTCTTGATACTTGGTGATATATTTTGAGCTGCGATAAATCTGTAACTTTGTGAAAATCTTAATTCTTGATGTCTTAGTGTATGTAAATGCAAAGTTCTCCATTTTATGTTTAGAATTGCATTTTTCTTGAAGCTAATCAAAGATCGCATGCTAGCACACTGAATAGATACCTGCATGTGTTTGAAGCTGGACATGTTTTAACTTGATATGCAATGAAACTTGTTTCTGTATCCAACAACTCATGTTTGATTTCAACTGATTGATAAATCTGAGAAATTTTACTAAGTAGACTTTAATTTGTTTAGTGTTTAAAATTTTATATATTCAGTTGTTACAAAATTTACATTCCATAAGATCATCTTAAATATTGATGTCTTTATGTTTGCTATCTGTGTTTTTTTCATATGGTCTGTGCATTTTTCGAGGGGGAGTGTTTATCTGGGTTTCATATCTGCTAATATTCTGTTTTTGAGGGGGAGTGAATGTTTCTGTTTAATTACTTCTTGTGTTGATCAGAAATTCATAAGGTAATTATTTCTGAAATTACTATGCAAATGCTAAACTAATTTGATAAATTTTGTGTATTTGTGCATTTGTGTTCTTTGTTTTTAGAATATATAGAAGTAAGAGTGTATTTTTTTATATTCCCTTTGAACTAGTTTGACTATTCCTCTTCCCTCCATTCTCTCTGTGTTTTTTTTTCTTCTTGCATTCTCATCTAAATCGTTTCAGATTGTGGCTTTGGAATTTCAGGTATGTTTTTGTTTTTTGTTCTATGTTTGTAGTTTGATTAGTGTTCCATTACTTTGTTTTGATTTCATTCTTGGTCTCTTACCGTGTATTTTTTCTGACTTGCGATTTTTTTTTACTGTTCATCGATCTCGAAAAACTCAGATTCGAGTTGATTTTGATCGATTTGCGTATTGGGTTTTGTTTAGACCATATAATCGACAATCAGGTATGTTTTGTTTTGGTTTAATTTCGTTGTTTTGTGCTTAGATTTTTTTAGTTTTGTGGTTTTCGGGTTCGAACAAACGACTTCTAGGGTTTTTGTTGAAGTCTTTGAGACCCGCAAAGTACGCTTTTCGGGTCCCTTTAGACCCGCATAGAGAACTATGCGTTTCACCCGTGACCCGCATTCTTCTAGTTTGTTTCGTTTTCTTTGTGTAGTTTACGTCTCACTAAGAACACGCAAAGTCTATCTTGCGTCTCCTTAGTGACACACAAACTCTTTGTGTGTTTCGATGTTTCAAAGTATGCTTTGCGTTCCATTAAGGACACGCATTCCTTCATATGCGTTCCCTTCAGGACACGCATTTCTTCCTTTGCGTTCCCTTAAGGACCCGCAAACCATACTTGGAATATTTTTCGTGTTTTCTGTTGGATGTTTAACTTTGTTTTGTTTTTGTGTTTCAGGTTATCATGTCTTCTCGAACAAATACTGATCCAATGATTCAAAACGAGAATGTCGTTCTTGAGGATCCGGCTAATCAGGCATCTCATGATACACCTATGCCATCTGTTCCATCTGTTGGGGCTGATCTTTCTATATCTAGGCAAACTCCAAATAATGTGTTTCCTAACATCATGTACATGCCTTATAAGCGTAACAACTACTTTGTTGACTTTGATCGCATCAAGATTCATCCTGTCATACTCTCCATTCTTCGTGGACATCCGCTCTCTCAAGCTCTCTGTTCAGTTGCTGATGTTCCGGAAGTCTATGTTCAGCAAGTCTGGCACACCATCACTAAGAACGAACTGGCACGTCCTCATCGACTTGATCTCAAAATTGATCAATTTGATTCATATCTTTCTTACAAGCGTTTACGGTTGATTCTTGAGCTTCTTGAGCCTACTTCTAGACCCGAAAGGACAACGTATGATAACTTTCCATCCGAAGAGGAAGTTTTTGAGGGCATCAAACGACTAGGCTATGTTGGTTCACTGCAAAAGGTTGTAGACTTTGACAAGTCTAATCTTCCTCCTGTCTGGTATTCTTTATTTTCTGTCATCAACAGGTGCTTAACTTCTAAACATACCGGCACGGATAGTTCTAGTCTTCACTTTCTTCGACTGTTCCATGCAGTAGTCTATGACCTGCATGTCGACTATACGATTATTTTCTGGACCGAGCTCTCTGAAGTAGTGAAAGACAAGTTAACCAACAAGCGACGAAAGTTCATTCCTTTTATCAGGTTTCTCAAGCTGATTATTAGAAGCATGTTTCGAAGCAATCCGGCCATTCCACGTAGATTATCTTGGCCGCAAGTTCAGGATTCCGAGATGCTTTATCTTCAGAAACAGAAGAAGTCATTCACTTTTTCTATGACCATTCCTTATGGTCTTATTGCCAATTATGCTGACATGACCAATGACAGTGTCATCGATTATTGTTTAGAAATGAATTTGTAGAGGTTGAACAGGAAGAACCTTCTCATGGCACTCCAACTGGTACTTCTCATGAAGAGCAAGTTGAAGCAACTACTCAGGAAATAGTTACTGCGGTTGCAACTTCACTAGAGACAGATGTTGATCTTTCTGCAGCACTACAAGATGTTGCTACTCATCACGTGGAATCTGTCATTGCTGCTATCAAAGTTGAAGCCACTACTGTTACTGTTGATATTGGAGAAGATGCCAATCCTGATGAAACTGGAGTTGCTAATGATGATGCAACAAATGCTGATCTTTCTGATGATGGTGAAAATACAACAAGTGATTCAGACGATGGTGATGATGATGCCGATCAACCCAACATGAAAGTGTCTGAACGGAAAATAAGAACACCGGAAGTGGTTGTTGTCTCAGAAGATGTTTCAAAAGATGAATCGGTGTCTATTGATCCCTCTGTTGCTCGTTTAAACGTTGATGAACTGGATATCTCATTTGCTCAAACCTCCACTCAAACACAGAGTCAAGCTCCTGCTTCTTTTACTGTTGATGTTACTGCTACCACTGTCTCTGTTGTTGAGCTTTCTATGGTTCCTGCACGTGTTTCTTCTGAGAAATTTACAACTCTGAATGAGGTAATTCGTCAGTTCTCAGAAAGGGTGGATGCTCAAAAAGAAGAAGATATTAACAAGCTGAAGTCGTTTTTCAAAGGGAAAATGCCAGAGATAGATACTTCGGTTCTTCCTCCTGAGATTCCTTTTCGCCGTCCTTCAGGGGTGATTCTTCGGGAACCTTCTTCTGCGGTGTCTTCATCTACATCACCGATTGTATCTATTCCTTTTCCGTCATTATTCACTCAGTCTGCGGGGATTTCCAGGGCTTCTATTCATGATGCTCCGATTTCTGAGCTATCTGATCTTCTTTATGCGCGTCTTCTATCTATGTCTCCGCCACATCATCAAGATCAAGATTTGATCTCTCTGCTGAGGAACTTCCAACCAACGCCACCTCCAGTTTCTTCCTCTTCCGATTCTGATCGCATTAATGCTTTATCTCATGATTTTCAGGAATTCAGATCAGAAGTTAGATCCAGTTTATCTGATCTTCGTTCTTTTATGTCACAAGCTTTATCCGATCTATCTAACAAGATTGATCATCTAGAGCAATCATGCAGGACTGAGGCTGGCCCATCTCTTAAACGCCGACATGACCAAGATGATCCCGATCATCAAGGCCATGAGGGGGAGATGGCAAAGAGACAAAGAATAGAAGGGTCTTCTGAAACACGAGAAGTTGTTCGAAAAGAAGTGGCTGGAGATAGAGAAAAGACTGCTGATACAGTTCAAGATTGTAGTATCCAAGATTTAGTGAATGTCATGGTTGACAATGCTGATGTAACTGCTTTGCATAATGAATTTAATATTTCTGAAGCAAATTTTAATATGCAAATTGTAGTTTAGGTGGATCCATATGTCTCAGGTAGAGCTCATGAAGTTGAAGAGTCGGAAGCAGCAAATGACATGAGATCTTTCTTCGCGAACTTCATAGAGATAACTTCAGATGATGATGAAGAAGTTAGATTTGAGAAAGTTGCTCAAGTTAAAGAAGAAGATTGTAACAATGTCATCATCTTATCTGATACAGAGGATGATATTGTTTTCATGGATGCATCAGATACAAAAGAGGTTGAATTGCTATATGTTGATCTTCCGAGTCAAGGTGAGATTCCAGAAAATGATCAACCTTCATCTACTCCAGTAACTAGTTCTGCTCCGACAACCAATATTCCGTCAAGTGCATTTGAAGTTGGTCAGTCATCTAAAGCTCAAGCAGATATTCCTTCCTCCGAACCGGTAATTCCTCCATCTCTTCTAGAAGAAGGAGAAGCTTTAACTAGACAGCAAAGGCAGAGAAATCTATAGCATAGATATATGGCTTCTAGACTCAGAACAGCTTTTCTTGAAGATATCCAAAGCAACATCTTTGTTTCTAGAAGAAGGACAATCAATATATATGCCATACTTGGAGTAGAGAAAGAATCAGAAGCTTATCAGCATGAATACTTAGCGTTTATCAAGTGCCAGCGCAAAAGGAATAACACCGTTGCTTCTCCTCATCTAATTGTTCGAGTTCTCAGTGTCACAATTAATAAGTTTGTGAACATCTGGTATCCAGACCTTGAAGTGGAAAGAAGAGACTGCAAGCGGTACAACTTTTCAGAGGCTGATTTCATTGATCTTTCAATTGATGATGTTGAATTCTTATATGATCACTTCAGGAATCTTTATCACCGGACTCAGGATGTTTCTCAAACTCTTTTTGTTATTAAACGATTCATTCGACGACAGATCTGATTTTATCGTGTTTTTGACTTCCAGATGGTCGTCGAAAGCTTTCAGCCTGTGGTTAATCTTGAAAGGCCCAACCGAAGTTTGCAGAATCTAGAGTCTTATCCGTTATTCACCATTATCGAAGATCCATACGGAGTAGTATATGAGAACAGCTCAAGTGAAAAATGCTTTCTACGAATTGATGAGATTGGATATTACTCTGATGGAACTCTAAAGGTGATCAAACTTCAGTTGGAGCATCGTCTACAAGAGGCTAGAAGAAAGTTTTTGGAAACAAGAAGAGAATCATATCTTTTTGAAAATGATGAAATTCGTTTGATCCGTAGAACTTTGGTCTCTATTCAAGATAGACTGAATCTCCGTTCAACTCTGCGACGATTGGAAGTGTTAGTTGGGCTGAACAGACTACGTCAACGAGAAGAACGTCAATGATCCTTCAAAGTCGCCTAGATGGTCAATGCTGTTTTTGAAGATTTTTTTTTTTGAAGACCTCGGCGCCAATGATTACTAGGGGGGAGATTGTTAGATCTGATTTTATAGTAATCATTGTATTTATTTCCTTTATCTTTCAGTGCTTATTGTTCTTTTCTGTCTTGTAAGTGCCTTGAGGTATTTAAGTCCCCTTGGCTTGTTTGGTTGTAAGAATTTTTCATATATTGATTACAAGTTACTGTTTCATTCGAGCGAACACTTTCTCTCTCTAGATTCTCTCTCTACAGATCTTGTGATCTTGGATTAACAAGAATGTTCGGAAACCAAATCTAATTAAGTTTCTAAAATTTCTTCTGATCACTCTTTAGAAAAGTTTACTTTCAATGATTCTAATGTTGGTTGTGTTTCAGATAACAAAGTCAAGAAGGAAGGTAAAAAGGGAAGGAAGATGAAAGTGGATAAGAATATGGATGCTTCTGATAGTTTGGCTTGTAATAGAGTAGTCAAACTTTGTAATAACGCTTGTCAACTTTGTTTGAATAAAACAAAAACTCTTTCCCGAAATGAGTTGTTCACACAAGCTACTACAAAATTACGATGCCCAAACTGTCATGAAAGTTCGTTTTCTTTGAAACCTAAGTTTTCTAAGAAAAAAAACCAATCCAGTTTGTGAACAAGAAAACTTCTGCTCAATCTACTGTTAATCATAAAGCTGAAGTTTATTCTTTTCAAAAGAAAAAGAATGATTTTAAAATGAACAAGTTAGTTGACGTAAAATTTGTGTGGAAGTGGATTCCAAAGTCAGAACTTAATGCACAAATTATCGAAAGAACCCAAGTTTGAATGGCGAATCAAAGAGTCGTCAACTGATTTGAAAAAGATTAAAGATACTAACAAGAAAGGACCCATATTCATATGGGTACCTAAATTGAAGTGAATGTTGCTTGCAGGCTTTTCATGTGTGGATCATAGATTCAGGAGCCTCAAGACACATGACAGCACAAAAGCACCTGTTGTTTAACTATGTAGATCATTATGCAGGTTCAGTCAACTTCAGCAATGATATGAAAGGCTATGTTAGAGGATACGGTGTTATCAAGAACAGTATGGTTTCTATTTCTAAAGTTCTGTATGTAGAAGGATTAGCTTACAATGTATTCTCTATCAGCCAGTTTACAGAGAAGAAGTGCAAAGTTAAGTTTGATGAAGATTATTGCTATATCAAAGATTGAAGTGGAGCACAGTTGATAAAAGCTAGAAGAATGGGATTACTCTATGGTGTTCACTTTCCAACTCTGAAAGCTTCAAAGCCAGTTTGTCTTATTTCTAAGACTTCAACAGATGAAAGATGGCTATGGCACCGGAGGTTATCTCATCAGCATTTCAAAGATTTGAATAAGCTTAGAACTCAGAATCTGGTCACTGGTCTACCAGAACTGAAGATGGAACAAGACTCACTTTGTCCAACATGTGAAAAGGGCAAGATGAAAAAGAGTTCTCATAAGCTGAAAATGTTATCAAGTTGTACTAAATCTCTTGAGCTTATTCATATGGATCTCTGTGGGCCTATGAGGACATAATCTATAAATGGTAAAAGTATATCTTGGTCATGATTGACGAATATTCCCGATATACTTGGCTAGAGTTCTTAAGTCAAAAGTCGGAAGCTCCAAATCTGATTATCAAATTCATCAAAAGAATTCAAGTTCTTCTTCAAAGCCAAGTTCAACAGTTGAGGAGTGACAACGGAACCAAATTCAAATCAAAGTTATCTTGGTTCTGTTGGAATTTCACATAATTTTTCGGCTGCAATGACACCTCATCAGAATGGTGTTGTGGAAAGGAAGAACATGACGTTGGTGGAAGCAGCATGTACAATGCTTTCCTATTCTGATCTACCTTTGTTCCTATGGGCTGAAGCAGTAGCAACTGTGTGTTTCACACAAAACAGGACTATTATTAATAAGCATTTTAATAAAACTTCTTATGAGATTATTAATGGTCGTAAACCTACCGTTAAATTTTTTCGTGTGTTTGGTTGCAGATGCTACATGCTTAATGATAGAGAAAATTTGTCAAAGTTTCAACTAAAAGCTGATGAAGAAGTGTTCATTGGATATTCTCTTCAATCTAAAGCATAAGAGTCTACAATACTAGAACGAAGACTGTGATTGAAAGCATCAATGTATCATTTGATGAATCTCAGACAAGGACTTCTGAACAATCCAGTTCAGGACTCGCACCTACCGATATAGCTTCTACATCAAAAAGTGTCGAACATGTGATCAACCAGAATAAGATTTCTACAACCTTATCTGAATCTGATCTTGATTTGTTATTCTTTGATGCTTTTCATGATATAATTGATGAAGATAAAAATCAAGAAAATTTAACGAACACTAACACACCTACCACAAGTGCATATTTATCTGGACCATTTGAAGTAGTTGGTGAAGCTTCAACTAGTCAAGTTCAAAATGTTTCTAAGAGTGCTACACCAGACAACTCAGGTGATCTTCTTTCACCATCAGTTAAACCAGCTTCAACATCTGCTGTGTCTGGAGATATTCCATCAGAAACACAATCTAAAGAAGCTACTCCATCCCCAAGAGCACAATGTCCAGAGGCAAATGAAACTAATATTGGCTTGCCTGCAGTACAAGATGAGTATGATGAAACATATAATCAGACTGATATTGTTCATCTACCAAGCACACACAGATGGACAAAGGCACATACTCCTAAAAATATTATTCGTGATCCGAATGTCAAGATATCTACCAGATCTACAACTGTATTTGCATCTGCGAATTATTGTATATTCATCAATTTTCTAAGCAGCATAGAACCGAAAAAGCCGTCTGAAGCACTAAAGGATCCAGACTGGATAAATGCAATGCAAGACGAGCTTAATGAATTTAAAAGGAATGAAGTGTGGAGATTGGTACCAAGACCAAAAGATAAGACCATTGTTGGTACTAAATGAGTGTTTCGGAACAAGAAAGACGAAGCAGGTATTATTGTCAGAAACAAGGCACGGCTAGTTGCAAAAGGTTACAACCAACAAGAAGGCATAGATTATGATGAGACCTATGCACCCGTTGCCAGGATCGAAGCAATAAGGATTTTTCTTGCATATGTCGCTCACAAAAATATCAAAGTATACCAGATGGATGTTAAATCAACATTCCTGAACGGTATCCTACACGAAGAGGTGTATGTAGGTCAACTGGAAGGCTTCATTGATCCAAAGTATCCAGATCATGTGTATGTGATTGAAAAAGCTCTCTATGGATTAAAACAAGCATCGTGCGCATTGTATGAGACATTAACTATATATCTTTCTGAGTCTGGCTTCTAAAAAGGTACAATCGACACCACTTTAATTTTGAAAAAGAAATGTGAGGATTTGATACTTGTACAAATTTACGTAGACGATATTGTTTTTGGTTCTACGAATCCGAAACTTTGTGATGAATTTCAAGATATCATGAAGAGTCGGTTTCAGATGTCAATGATGGGTGAATTGAACTTTTTCTTAGGTTTGAAAGTCAAACAAACCCCGGAAGGGATTTTTATTAATCTGTCAAAATATATTAAAGATATGTTAAAGAAATTTCATATGACTACTTCAACACCCATGAAGACTCCCATGCAGTCTGGAAGTTTGTTGGATGTTGATATCTCAGAAAAATCAGTAGATCAACGAACCTACAGAAGCATGATAGGATCTCTTCTTTATTTGACATCAAGTAGACCAGATATAATGTTTGCCACTTGCTTTTGTGCTCGTTATCAGGCTAACCCCAAGGAATCCCATCTGGCTGCTGTGAAAAGAATCTTCTGATATCTCAAAGGCACTCCAAATTTGGGCCTTTGGTATCCGAGAGATTCTAGCTTTGAACTAATTTTCTATACAAACGCATATCATGCAGGAAATAAATTAGACATAAAAAGCACATCCGAAGCCTATCAGTTCTTGGGAGAAAAATTAGTGAGTTGGTCGTCTAAGAAGCAGAACTGTGTTTCAACATCTACAGCTGAGGCAGAATATGTTGCAGCTATTGTGGATGAAGACACAACTTAAAGACTATGGATATAAGTTGAATAAAGTACCCATCTATTGTGATTCAAAAAGTACAATAGCTATCACGGCAAATCCAATGCAGCATTCCAAGACCAAACACATAGATATCAGGTATCATTTTATCAAGGATCATGTTGAAAAAGGTTCTATAGAAATGCATTTTATTTCAACTGATTTTGAGGTTGTTGATCTCTTCACAAAACCTCTTGATGAAAATAGATTTAATTTCTTAGTCAGCAAGCTCGGAATGTTAAATTTGAATGCATGACTATAGACACCTATCTTGTGTTGAGGGGGAGTGTGTTATGAGTTTGTTTCTGTAAGTGTTTTGGTTGACAAATATATTTTCTAAGTCTGATACACCTAACCAATATGGACTCATGTTCAATGAGGACCAAGTTCATCATCTGTTTTGTAGGTCTGACAGTTTTCATGCAATCATGATCAATCAATTTTATGGACATTAACTTCTTATCAGTTCAAATCAAGACTCATACTTCAGTATGATGGGCTAAATGCATTACTCTAGGGGGAGTATACACATCTGTGCACACTTCAAGGGGGAGTATCAGATAATGTCTGTAAGTGTGTAAGTGTGTGTGTGTGTGTTAAAAAGTTTTGAAATCTGGAAATTTTTTCAAGTGAGAGATGTTGATTTTGAGCTTAAAAGAGAATTTGTGCAAAGTTTCCATTTTTGGAAAGTCAAAAAGTCAAAGTGAAAAGTTTCTATTTTTGGAAAATGTTAAAAAAAATTCTAAGTCTCAAAACTCGTAAGACTTGGTCTGCGACTTCTCACTTGACACAAACCAAAGGTTGCGACAAGTGAAGAAAGCGCAAGCTTCGGTCTGCGACTTCTCACTTAACGCAAACTAAAGGTGACGACAAGTGAAGAAAGTGCAAGCTTCGCTTTGCGACTTCTGAGAACACGCAAGCTATGCTTTGCGACTTCTTTCCATCACATCACTTGACGCAAATAGTGTCTTGCGTCAAGTGCACACACCCCTTGTCATTCTTTATGACAAGTATTGTTTTCCTTCGGTTTGCGACAAGTGAGGCAACCAATCAACTCGTGCCACGTGTAAACCTTAATCTTGAGTATAAATTCAAGTTTTCAGATTTTTGCCCTCACTTGTTTCAGAACCTCTTTGCGACTTCTTGCACTTAGATAATTTTGCTCTCGATTTCTTCTTGCGACTTTTCAGAATTCGAACCTTAATCCTTCGATTTAGTGTAGGTTTCTCAGTTTAATGTTTGTATTATTGTATGATTGTATCTTCTTTGTGTTTGTATTGTGCTTAAAGGTTTATCTTGATTCGCTTTTAGGGCTTTGTATCTGTGACTGTTCATCTTCTAAACCCTTCGAACCGAACTCAGTTACACTTTGATTTTTGGACTGAAATTCATTGATAAACTCATATATAAACTTGATATTATTAATGGGTTTTTAAATCGATCACTTTGGAACCTGAATCGAACCTGAAATCGAATTCCTTAACATCGAATTTGGACTTTTGAATTATGGATTGTTCAAATATTTTGAACACCGATTTGAACTTAATGAACATGAACATTGATAATCAGTGAACATTAAAGTATTAAATTTGTAATAACATGGTTAATCGAACTCACATAAACCAAAATGATGGTTGATTTTGTATTTCTAAGTGTTTTGATTTTGAAATTCAAAAATAATTCAAGTCACGAGCTCTACGAGTTCTTCGTTTGAAGCTTGTGAGTTCTTGAGGATGTTGATGGTTTTTCATGACAAATTCAAAGTTTCTGAGTTCTTCGATTTCTTGTCATGTTAAAGTTTTCAATTTTTTTTGTTGCAATAGTATTCTGCGACAAGTAACCCTTGTTTCCTTGATTTACGACAAGTGCATTGTCCTGTAATTTGAAAATTTTCTAGTCCTTTAGTCTGCGACTTCTGGACTTAGAATATTTTTCAAAAGTTTTTCTGAAAAACCAAGTTTTGGGATTTTACTAACATATTGGATCCATATCCAATACTTTTAAAATTTTCAGGTATTATAATGGCAAGTGAGAACTCAGTTGATCCAATTGTTCAGATGGATAAAAATGACCCGAATGTTTCCAAAGAAACTCCTATGCCATCATCCAGATCTCACTTTCAGTCAGCCATTGATGAAAATCCAGATCTTGCACTGATCCACCCTTCTGAATACTTGTCGTTATATCCAAACAACCACCATGTTGATTTTGACAATCTCAACATCAATCCATCGGTGTTGGATATATTAAGAGGATATCCCATCTACTATGCACTGACTGCAAATGCCAATGTGCCTCTTATCTATCTCCAACAATCATGGAAGACAGTCACTTTTGTGACTGACAGTAACATTAGAAACAGGCACTTTACGATCATAATTGATAACTTTACATCAATTCTGAATTATCAAAGACTGCGACTCATTCTTGATCTTCCAGATAAAAATTCAACAGAAGGCAGAACCAGCTTTGACCCATATCCAATTGATTATGAAGTATTTGAAGGCATCCGAGCTTTAGGATATGTGGGTCAACTTACAAAGATCAGTGAGTTCAAGAAATCCAATTTACCACCATTTTGGTACCAGTTATTCTCCATCATCAACAGATGTTTAACTACAAGGCACACTGGAGTAGACAACACAAATATTCATACACTCAAACTTTTCCATGCCATTATGTACGACCTGCACGTGGAGTATTCCATTGCTATTTGGAATGAGTTGTATGATAAAGTGCTAATCAAGAGAACTTCAAAGAAACCGATCTTTGTTCCATATCAGAGGTTTCTACAACTCATTATCAGGAGTATGATCAGATCTAACAGAGATATTCCAAATAGGCTTAATCATGAAATAGGACCTGAATTTGTGATGAGGTATCTACAAAAGCAGAAACAATCATTCAATTACTCAATGCCAGTTCCTGAGGCATTACTTGCTTATGTTGATCCAAACTCAAGGAGTGTAAGAGCTTATAGAGAGTCTACAGGATGACCAACACCGGTTGACCCTTCCCATGAGTCAATCCCTAGGAGAGTAAAGTCAGTAAGGGTTCAAACTACCATGGCGGTACTTGAACGGGGAGAGCAGAGGCAAAATTCTGAGAGGGGAAATGTCGGGGGTTAGTCGTCTAGACTTGAGGCTGTAGAAACACAAGCTGTTACTGCTATACATCAAGTGATTTCTACATCTAAACCTGAGCGGACTATCACTCAAAAATTAGGTCCTTAGGAAGAGAATGCCAATGAAGGTCAAAATTCTGAAACTGAGTCGAATCACGTAACAAGTTCTTCAAGTGACAGTATTCGATCTGCTACAACTAAAAGAAATGTTGATGATAATGCAAATGATGATGATGATGATGATGATGACAATATGGGACATAGCTTTGGTTTTCTTAATGATGATGCTATAGACATTGATGATGCTGAAACCACTGTCATGAATGTGGTTGGAGATATAAGGAGGATTGAGGGAGACATAGATGAAAATGTTGAAAATGTGAGAATAGTGAGAATGTAGAAAAACAATATGGTGAGCATGTGTGTACCCAAACTTACATTTCCAAAAGGGAAGCCACATCTTCTATCTCACTGCATGTGTTGCGTGCAGATAGTGAAGAAGACGTTAGTCGCCCACTAACACAAGTGCACACCCAAGCCATCCATTATATTGCCTCACAACAGGTAATAGTCTCAAATATTCACGGGGATAAAGCACAAACGCTATCTACCTTTTACTCGGAAAATATAGATATTGAAAATAGAGAACACCAGCCCCGGTTCTCAACTTCTTTCAATGCACTATCGAGTCTAGCGCCACTTGAATTTCCAATACTTATTCCTAGGACACTTATACAATCTGCTACCATCAGAAGTCTTCGTAATCCGATCAGAACATCCATAGTAGATTCGCAATCCGGACTACAAGGATTGGATGGAAGTCCTGTCATTGCTAACACTATGCCAGCTTTGAACACAGACCAAATGGTTGATTCATCAATTGTTGTGAGAACGGAGAGCTTAAGTAGCCCCGGAGTTACTTTCCCATACTTTGTGTCTAAGGAATTTTTAGACAGTGCCTTAAAGATTGTCGAGGATCGTTTGTTTGATAGATTTCAGCAGGAGATTGGTGAAGTTAAGAGATTGCTTAAAGGCAAAAATCCAGTTGTTGAGGAGCCTGTTCAACCACCACCACCTCCACCTCCACCTGTTCAGCCTGTTGATATATCTGTGGAGGATCTGAAATCATTGCTCTATGAAAAGATGTTGTCTCAAGCTCCTACCGACTAGTCTGATGCTGATTTGATAGGTCTTTTGAGGTCTCATCAATCTCCATTTGTTGTTCCTCAAATACCTCAAGATGTTGTGATTGTGTCAGAATTCAAAGCCTTCAAAGATGAGGTTGTCAGAAACATTCAGAAACTCACTAAAGTTGCTCAATCCTCTTGCAAATTCAAGCAGTTAGCAGAAAAAGACATGATCATGATTCTGATCAAGATCACGAGGGGGAGATGAGTAAAGACATAGAACTGTTGGAGATTTTGCATATGTTCAGTCTGTAAATGTAGAGGAAGAAAATGTACAGCTTCAGGTAGGCAGACAGCCTGAACTGAATGATCAAGGAGAATGCACAGAGCTAGTTTTATATGTGAATCCAGAGGTAGAACCAAGGGTTGCAAAGCCTAAGGTTGCTACAAGAGCAGAAATATTGTTAATCACAGGAATGAATGAGATTGATGTGATAGATCTGTTGTCAGATGATGAAGAGGAATCAGATGAAAAATATGATAAGTTCTGGAAAGTCAAAGAAGAAGAGAAAGAGAACTTAATGAATTCTGATGATATAGAGATGGCATTCCTGTTGATGAAGCTAATGTTCTAGATACATTGCTGGAAACACCTGAGGACATTTAGTTAAGTCCCATTCACAATGATGTTCCTGAGCCTTCAAATAATGTTCCTATCATCCCAGCCTTCAAAGAATTCAACTTTCCTGATGTTTCCAATATGCCTCAAAATCATTCAAGTCCGACAAAGCATCCGAGCCCTATTTAGAATGTTCCAAGCCCTGTTGTTCAAGATGTTCAAAATGAGCCACCAGATAATGAAAGTGTTCATGTGCCTATCATTCCAAATGAAAGTGAAGCAGGTCCTTCAAATGCCCCAGAAGCACCACTTGTTCCTTCAGAAGCTGAAATCAGACATATGAGACATGCACTCAGATTTCCTTTTCTAGAAGAACAGATGAAAAGAATATTTGTTCATAGGATCAGACCTATGGATAAGTACAAGGTGTTAGGTGTTTCAAATCAGCCTAAAGAGTACTAGGAAGAATATGCAAACATGATTAATTGGTTAAGACAGACCGAGTGAGTTGTAAAGAACAAGTCTGGAATTATCACTATCGAGGAGGTCAGACTGAAGAAATTCATGCATATTTGGTTTCCTGAGTTCTATGTTCAAAGGAGAGATCTAAGCGAATGCAGATTTACTGAAGCTGATTTTTGTTTCCAGAACGTTGATGATCTTGATTTCATGTACCATCATTTCAGAAACATGGTTATCAGGAAGGAGAACATTGTCTTTGCCCTGGAAGCTATCAAGAGGTTCATGAGGAGACATATCTTTCAGACGTACTGTTATGATTTCCAACTTGGCATTGAGACTAATCAGAAGAAGGTCAATATGATCAAGCCAAATCTGACTTTGTCTGATATTGACAAGTATGATATGTTCACTGTGCTTGAAGAACCTGAGTTGGGTGTAGTCTACAAAAACGGAGAAAATGAGAAGAAGTTCTTCAGAGTGTCTGAAATAGCAAAGTTTTCTGATGGAACTCTTAAGGTGATTAGACTATAGCTCAATGACAGATATAAAGAAAGTGAAAGGTAGATATTACAAGGTGGTGTACCAAGAAGGGTTAAGCTTGTGATGCTAAGGATTCTCGAAGCACTTGATGACAGGATTGAGTTCAGAAAAGGCATCAGGAGGTTCGAATCATTCTTGGAGATTAGGAGAACAGGTTCTGGAAGATGGGACATATGAGTTTTTGACAATTTGATCTAAAAAGGGGAGATTGTTAATGTATAGTTTAGATCAATTGTATTGTCAAGTTTGTTGACTTTTCTATGTTGGTCTTATATTGAGGTCAATGAATGTTTGACCCTATATAAGCTTTTGCTTCTAAGTCTTTTGTAACTTTTCAACCTTTCAACACTTTGTAACCTTGTGATTTTTAGAGAGACTTGTGACATCAATACACATATGACTTTCTCTCTCTAGACTTTGTCTCTCTAAATCGTGTGCTTAATTGTGATCATGTTGAGAATCTTGCTTGAATCTTGGACTAACACCATATAAATATAATATGTCACAAAAAACACGAAACTAAAATATGTCATTCATACAACGTTAATCGTATGACACTACACGATATAAAAGCCTAAGTGCCCTACGACTACTTTCAAGCTACACCCAAAGAGACAGCTGACCTTAACGAATATTACCATGAATACCACCAAAAGCTCGGCACAGTCGGACGTTACAACCATGTCATTGCCCCGACATGGCGGAGCCCCAAACGCCCATCAACACGATAGCACAATCGGACTCAGCCCTCCTAGTGTATTCTTGAAAGGTTAAGGTCATAAAACATGGGTCCCAGAGTCAAATACCGCAACACCCAGATGACCATCAAATAGAGACTGACTTACGTGCCTATGGATCCAAGGCAACACAGTCTAAAATTACATGACTACACAAGAATGAACAATGCACTCGAGTATGTAATTATTATTAATATGCAACAAGATGCAAATCATAAGTGGGGCTTTACACCGAGCCATTAAAATTGGACAAATGTCCTCAACACTCTTTTAAGTCAAAATCAGGCTAAATGCTAAAACCCAATAGAACGACAAATAACGGTTCTCATATAATAAAATGCATTTAAACAACATTTATGTAAACACATACCTCGAAGATATAATTAGCTAAAACTCATTACGGATTGGGACGAACGATTTTCCAGAAGGACTCATACCCTTATATTTACAAAATATCCCTAATACGAAAATGTGCATTTTCCAATGATTCATAAAACCAAATACACCAAAAATGCATAAACCATTGATTAAACTTTATTCGTACAATAAATCACCAAAAGGGACATATTTAAAGTAATTACTTATCAAAATACCCAAGAATCCTGAATGTGGGTGTTTCACAAGATTTTAAAACCAAATATCCCAAATTAAGTAAAACTCATTAATTACTCCAACATTTGATAATTATCAGGTAACACACAAAAACACTTTTAAAATGGACATTTTTGGCACGTACAATGTTTTCACAAATCAACTTGAACTCACCTTGCTAGATGTAGGCTAAATCTAGATTTTACCCCAATATGAGCTTTTTGAAGAAACTTGAATCCACAAGCAATTCCTCCAAACCCTAGATTCACAAGTTTTTCAAACATAAATATACATATCCAAACACTTAGAATCATTCTCCAAACATCTTATATCAAAATCTCCATTGTTGGCCAAAACTCTAGTTTTGACCTAACTTCCCCAGAATCCTTCAAACCTAAATTTGAGAAACATAAACACTAGAAAGTCATCAATGGATAATTTATAACTCAAAATAAAGTTTATAAACTAGGAGGATGAACTCGCCACTTAGATTTTGGTGAAAACCTAGAAAAACCCTAAATTTCTTGAAGATGGATGTGATGATGATGAACTGTTGATCTTTGCTTCCACTCCACTACCAAATACTATTAGATATTCACAAAACTAACAATTTATCCTTGAAAATCTCTAAAAAACGAAACCATAGCACTTTGAATCACCAAAAACGGAGTAGAGATGAGAGAGATATGAAGAAATGAAGAATGGGGCTGAAAATCGCGATTTTATGCACACTCATGCGACATTTTCATGCAACTTTGCCATGTCATTATCGCATGGTATAGTCGCACAAGGTGTACCAAAGGTTCCTTACCCTATGCGACTTTGCCAGGGTAACTGTGACACTGTCATAGTCATCGATCATTGTCGTTAGTCCTGTATCGAGCCCTGAAACTCGACTTTTGTCACACGAAACACCCCCGATAGTCTTAGGAACTAAAATCGATGAATTCCTAGACCAAAACCGCAACTTAGAAACCAAAAAGACACACGGGGTGACTTTCTTTACTTACCAAAAATTACGGGTGTTACACTTAACTTCAAGGAAGATGCGACAACTGTTTGTGGTGGTATTGGTGCCTCGGTAGCATCGGATTATCTTGTCTCAACGCCTTCATGATCGGTTGAGGCAGGGGGCAATTGCTTCCTCAGGTTACGAAAATTTTAAGTTGTCTTCTGTTAGTGCACATATTTGTTGGATAGAAGATCATGATTTCTGAAGCTGAAAGTCAACCAAGTCAAATGCTCAAAGTCAACTCTCAAAGTGAAAGTCAAAGTCCTTTGTAATAAAACTCAAAGTCAAAGTCTTTGTGTTGTAGTGTGTTGTAAGCGTGTGTTTTTGTTTTTATTTTAAGAGACTTGTGACTAGAGTAGTAGTTGTAACAAGTTAGAACAGTTGACAGTTACAAGTTAGAGAGAGACATTCAGTGTACGCAGTGATATAGTGAGAGAAAGTTTGTAGAGAGAGAAAGTAACATAGTTCATTGTATATGAATCTTGATCTGTAATTGAAACAGGTAGATTGTTGAACTTGTTATTGTCATCTTGTTATTGAAATTGAAATAGAACTTGATAGATTTGGGAAATAACATCTTCCATTCCCAAATTTCTCATCATTTTGGGGGTTCGTTTACTTCTTCAAAATCTATTCGGGATGGCTTTTCTATGCTAGAGGAGTTATCTGCTACCATCGGTCTTGGACGGGCGTTGGGATTCCCCATGAAAGGTTGTGAAAATGATCTCAAATCTATTATTAGCAGCTCACGAGGTAAGAAAGTTACCATATGAATGTACTTTCTCTGAATGTTTAAGGGTTAGGGGATGTAGAGAAGAATAAATGGGTAAAAGATTTATGTGTTTCCCATGGGGTAAATTTATTGTCTCTCCAAGAGACGAAATTGACAAGGCTTTAGTTATTTGTGGTGAAATTCTTTTGGGGTAATTTTTTTTTTACTTTGCATCTAGTTCGGCTAGGGGGTAGATCCGGTGGCATTCTATGCATTTGGGACAACACATTATTGAAGAAGTACTGTATTTTTCTTCGGAGTATTTTGTGGCTATAGAAGGAATTTGGGTGCCTAGTGGCCTATCTTTGTTGGTTATCTCGGTGTACATGCCTCAAGAGACGGTTCTTAAAATTAGTTTATGGTCTAAGCTTTTGGGTATGATTAGTAGATGGCATGGGGAGGTCATTGTGATGGGTGATTTTAATGAGGTCCGGGTCTCTTCAGAAAGATTTGGTTCGACTTTTCAGGCTAACTCCATGGATAGATTCAATGCCTTCATTCATGACGCCGACCTTCATGACCTTCCTCTTGGAGGGTATTCTTTTACGTGGACAAATAAATGGGCTTCTAAAATGAGTAATCTAGATCGGTTCTGTTAGCTCCAAATCTTCATTCTTTAAAGTGTTTAAAATATCTAAGTCCACTTCAGAGGACTTCCAGAGACAGACTTCAGAGGACGAAGACTTCAGAGGACGAAGACTTCAGAGGACAAACCTGCCTCTGAAGTAGTTATCAGAGATTGCAACTTTCAGAGAAGACACCAGAGATAGCTTCATCAGAGGCTCTGAAGACAACGTCAGAGCTCTGAAGACATTCTCTCTGAAGATGTTCACACTGAAGTTATCTACGAGTGAACAGAAGAACTGATGACACGTCACCTTGTGATAAGATTTACTTTCTAGAATAGGTCACTGTTCAGCATGCTTCTATTCGTCATACAAGTACACTACTTACTTTATGGTCCTATAAATAGGACCATCACCTTATTGTTCAAGTGTGCTTGAGAAGTTATATATATGATAATATAAGTTAAATATTTTATTCTAAGAATATCTTGTTTATCTTTATCTGCTTTATGAACTGTGATATTTGAATCTCATTTGATATTAAACTGTATTGCTTCCGCTGTCATTACTCTTATTGTTTATATCATTGTTACGAGATTAAATCTGGGATCCAACAATTGGTATCAGAGCCTCCTTTGTTTCTAAACAAAGAAAGATCATATCTGCATACTCGGATAGATTTACATCTCATTGATTCTAAACTTTCAATATCTGTGCATGTTCATATAAACCTAGTTTATTAAAGAACATCATATGCTCTAGATTTGATAGTAAATCTCAGTTCATTACAAAAAGCATCAGTTCTTCAAATCTTCATTTTTTAAAATGGCAAACTCAAGCATAAGTGTCATTTATACAGCTGGGTCATTAACAAAACCTCCTACACTTTTAAGGGATGAATATCCCCAATGGAAGATAAGGATGGTATATTTCCTAGAAGGTATGGACAGGGATCTTTTTAGATCTGTGAACGTTGGACCTCACATTCCAATGGTGTTGGTACCAAGAGTTCCTGCAACAGCAGATACTGCCGAAATACCTGCATATTATGAAAAGAAAACCACAAACTTCACTGATGAAGAAAATAATATGATGGATAATGACTCAAAAGCTGTTAGATTACTCATAATGGCCATTCCCAATGATATCTTTCAAGAACTTGATTCTTGTAAAACTGCAAAAGATATATGGGATCAGTTGTTAAATCAACTTGAAGGTGGCCTACAAACCCAGAAAAATAGAAGAAATCTATGCATCAATGAATATCATGATTTTCATGCTCTACCAGAAGAAACATTACACCAAACTTACTCAAAATTCAACATTCTAATAAACAAATGCAGAAAGTTTGGAGTAATAAGAACAAAAGAGGAAAACAACGTCCTTTTTTTGAAAAGCTTGAATGAAGAATGGTCACAACTGTCCATGTCTATACATGCTAATCAAGATATTGAGTCATGGTCATTAACTGACATTTATGGTACTCTTGTTGCACATGAAAAAGAAGTTATGAAGCAAAAATCAAAAACCTCTTTGGGTGGCCCCTTGCACTTGTTTCAAAACAAATATCGAAAGAAAACAACTGTGAAGAGTCACAAAAATGTTTGGAAACAAAAAGAAGATCCAAGAAGGTCTTGATGGCAGAAGAAACTCATACAGATTCAGACTCAGATGAAGATATCAATGCCTTCGCCAAATCTCTTGCATTAATCACTCATCAATTTAACAAGAAATTTGGTAAGAAGGTATTTGAAGGAAGGAGAGAGAATGAAGAAAGAAGAAATCTGGAAAGAAGATTTCAACAAGAACCCAGATTCACTCCATATAGTGATCAAAAGGGTGCAAACTTCAACCATGATGATGCAACTCAACAAACAAGACCACAACAACCATTCCAACCAAGGTATCCACAACCACAGAGATACTTCAAACCTCAAGAACAGAAGCCAGAGACAAGTACTGCCACTCTTCCAACAAATCAAAATGATGGAAGATGCTTCAGATGTGGAAAATCAGGTCACTTCTCTGCAAACTGCAGAGGAAAACTTGTCAAAGATCAAGGTTACTACAAGAACAAATACAAATACAATGTAAAAGAAAGAGTTCTTGTAGCAGAAATGGAAGACTAGCTATCAGACTCGACAAGCGATGGCGAGGAAGAGCCAACAAATCTCTGTGGTATGGCTTTTTCAGATGGAAATCAAACTGATGAAGCATCTGAAGACAACTCTGAGAAGGTAAACTCTCTTTACACCTCTGACAGTGATCCTGAAATAGATGCATTTAAACTAATTAATGAACTTCAGGATTTAGAGCAAAAGTTTGTTGAAGAAAAACAGAAAAGAGAGCAAGTAACAAAAGAGCTCATTTTTTACAAAAGAGAAAAGAATCTTCTGGAATCAGAAAAGAAAGAATTTTTTCTTGAAAAAACAAAACTTGAAGAAACCTACAAGCAAAAAGAAAAATCTTTTTCAGAAGAAATAAGAGAAATTGAGAAAGTTTTAAAAGGAAAAGAATAAGAAGTAAAGAAATCTGAGTATGAAAGGCTCAATTCTATTGCCTTAACCAAATTTTTTCAAAAGGAAAGAGAAATCCTACATCAATCTCTAGATAGAAAAAATCTTCGAATCAAAAGCTATGTTAATGCACAAAGTGTTTTCGACAAAATAAAAACTCAAATGGACTCTCAAGGGATAGGATTCAATGAGTTGAATTCATTCAATGGATTGGAGAAAACTTCACTTTCTTCCACTTTCTGTATGGGAAAGGTCCAAAGCTTTGAAGGTCCATCTCTGAATAATTTCAAAAGAATGAAAACATCAGAGGGATCAAAAGGAAGAGCTTTGAATTTCAAAAATACTACGTACTCTGAAGTAAAAGACATTCAAGAGTCTGTGCTACAGATAAAAGAAGAAACTTCAGAGGTACTCTTTACAAAACCTCAAACTATGATCCCAAAGAAATTTTCAGATTTGATGCTTTCATCTCAAGTGAATCAGAGACATTTGAACCAAGTACCTCTGATACAAGTACTTCTGAAAATGGATCTCAGAGTTCACTTAATCCGAATGCTCCTCTGTATTCACCAAAGTCAGATGAAAACATCAGAACTACGTTTGAAGATGATGTTCAAAAGATATGGAAAGAAAATGTCATGGAGGACTTAAAAAGAAAAGAAAGCATGAAACGGATCATCAAAGTCTCTAGATCAAAAGAAATTAAAAAACTAATAGAGGTAGATATCTCTATTAAATCTAAGAGAGACTTTCTTGACTCTGATTCAGAATCTGATTTAGAGATTGATGAACAGATTTTTTGTAAACCAGGGAATGTAATTCACAAAAAGATAGAAACTGTTGGCTCTGGTATTTTGAATGTTCCAATTTCAGTATTAAAAACCAAAACCAGAATACCAATAAGTCCTGATTTTGCAAATATGTGTTTACAAGCAAAAACATCTCTGGAACTTGAAAAGGAGTTGCAAGAAAAGGCAAAGAATAAAACAAACACTTCTGGTTCTTACACCTATAAAACAATAAAATTCTCTCCTGAACAAAAAGGCAAATGGACAAAAATTAACCATATTGATCATGTCTGTGCAGTAAGCAGCAAAGAAAAGAAGATGTTTTTTAACAAGAAAAAGCAACTTGAAAAGAAGACTGTCTTTCAAGCAAAAAGAAAAGAAGTAGTTAGGGATAAATGTAATATTCCTAGTGCTAGTTTCAAAAGAAGTCAAAATGTAACTAATGCTTTTAATAAAAAGAAAAACTTTGCTCCTACTTCTTCTTGTTCTATTAATTGTAACTGCATTTATCTCTTGATGAAACTGAAGAATCATTTTAAAGGATCACACTGCCTTTTGAATCAATCTCTGAAAAATATCTCAGAGACAAAATCTCAAAAGAAGACAAGTAAAGGCAAGACATCAAAAGATGAGATGCCAAAAAGTCATACAAATCCACGACAGTCTAACACAAAAGGACCCATAATGAGGTGGGTACCTAAGAAACAATAATCTGTCTTGCAGAAACAGTCAATGCCAATCTGGTACCTAGATTCTGGATGTTCAAGGCATATGACTGGAGATAAAGAACTACTATCCTCATTCAAAGCAAAATTTGGAGGAGCAGTTACTTTTGGAGACAACAAGCAAGGACAGATTAAAGGATATGGTGAGTTATCAAGAGGAAATGTTTTAGTATCAAAGGTTGCTTATGTGGATGGATTAAAACACAATCTGATAAGCATAAGTCAACTTTGTGATCATGGTTTTGATGTGAAATTTCAAAGAAAATATTGTTCACTTCTTCACTCAGAATCAGGTCAAGAAATGCTAAGAGCAGACAGAAAAGGTAACCTCTACAGAATGAACTTTACCAAAATCACAGACACTGATTCAGAGAAACTTTGTCTTGTATCTCTGAATAGTAAAGAAATCTGGCTCTGGCATAAAAAGTTTTCACATCTAAACTTTTCCTCACTTGATAAGTTAGTTAAACTTAATTTGGTTAAGGGATTACCATCTCTAAAGTTTAACAAAGATCATCTTTGTTCTGCTTGTGAGATGGGAAAAATGAAAAGATCTTCCCATAAAACCAAAAGTGAAAACAACTGTCCTAGACCTCTGCACATGCTTCATGTGGACCTCTGTGGTCCTATCTCTATACAGAGTCTAGCAGGTAAGAAATACATTCTGGTTCTAATTGATGAATTTTCCAGATACACATGGATAGAATTCATCAGAGCTAAATTTGATGTACTTGACATATTAATAAGGTTGTTGAAAAGATTACAGGTTCTATTCAGCAGCAAAGTTCAGAAACTAAGAAGTGATAATGGAACAGAGTTCAGAAATGCCAAAATCAATTCTTATCTATCAGAAGAAGGCATTACTCCTAACTTTTCTGCAGCAAGAACTCCTCAACAAAATGGAGTAGTTGAAAGGAAAAACAGAACACTTGTTGAAGCTGCAAGAACAATGCTTGCTGGATCTGATCTTTCAACAAATTTTTGGGCAGAAGCAGTAGCAACAGCCTGCTTTACTCAGAATAGAGCTACAATTGTCAAGAGATTTCAGAAAACATCCTATGAACTCATTAACAATAGGAAACCTAATGTTAAATATTTTCATGTTTTTGGATGCAGGTGTTACATTCTGAAAGATAGAGAATATCTTGGAAAGTTTGACAAGAAAGCTGATGAGGGCAAATTCATTGGATATTCATTAGCCTCAAAAGCTTTCAGAGTGTTCAATCTTAGAACAAGGACTATCCAAGAGAGCATCAATATCTCTTTTAACGACAATAAAAGCTCTGAACAACAAGAGAGTTCCTCGTCACCTATCTCTGAATCATCAAGGGAATCTGAATTAAACAGAATATTTGAAGATTTCTTTGATGATGAAAACTCTGAAGTTATCTTCAGAGATAGACCGAGAGAGAATTCAGAAGAACCTCAAGAAACAGGTACAACCCTTTCAGGGCCCTCTGAATTAACACCTTCTGTTTCACCAAATGCAGATCAGCAAAGTGAATCAGAAGATGATCAAGAAGTATCTGAAGTAACTCCAGAAGAAAATGGTGAAGTACAAGAATCTGCTTCACCATCTCTAGAACAAAACTCAGAGCCTCTGAATAGTACAACAGAGGTGTCACCTACAGAGCCTCTGAACAGTACAACAGAGGTGTCACCAACTATCAGAGCCTCTGAAGCTCAAACTCCACCCCAAATTTTTGCTCCAATCACCAGATGGACAAAAGATCATCCAATTGATCAAATCATTGGATCCTCATCCGCAGGAGTTAAAACAAGATCTGCCACCATCAATGAATGCTTCTATGTAAACTTTTTTAGCATTATTGAACCAAAGAAGGTAAAAGAAGCTCTTGAAGATCCTCATTGGATCTTTGCAATGCAGGATGAACTTCAAGAGTTTGTAAGAAACAAAGTCTGGACCCTAGTTCCTCTTCCCAAAGGAAAATTTGCAATTGGAACGAAATGGGTTTTCAGAAACAAAGAGGATGAGGATGGAATAATTATCAGAAACAAAGCCAGGTTGGTTGCAAAAGGATATTGCCAGGAAGAAGGCATTGATTATGATGAAACCTTTGCACCTGTAGCTAGGCTAGAAGCAATCAGAATCTTCTTAGCCTATGTTGCACACAAAGGATTCAAAGTTTATCAAATGGATGTTAAATCTGCATTTCTTCATGGTAAATTAAATGAAGAAGTTTATGTCCAGCAACCACCTGGATTTGAAAGTACAGAGTATCCTAATCATGTTTATTATTTGGATAAAGCTCTGTATGGACTTAAACAAGCCCCAAGAGCTTGGTATGAAACTCTGTCCACCTTTCTAATTCAAAATGAATTTGAAAAAGGCACAATTGATACTACCTTATTCATCAAAAGGTACAAAAATGAGATGCTTTTAGTACAAATTTATGTTGATGACATTATATTTGGCTCTACAAATCAAAAGTATTGTGACAAGTTCTCAGAGTTGATGAAGAGTGAATTTGAGATGAGCCTCATGGGAGAATTAACTTTCTTTCTGGGCTTACAAGTAAAACAAACTTCAGAAGGTACATTCATAAGTCAATCTAAGTATGTCTCTGAAATTTTGCAAAAGTACAAACTCAATGATTCAACTTCGATGAGAACACCTCTATCCACCGGAGTCAAACTTGACTCTGATCCTTCAGGAGAATCTGTGGATATAAAAACCTACAGAGGTATGATAGGTTCACTATTATACTTAACTGCAAGTAGGCCTGACATAATGTTTGCAACATGTCTTTGTGCTAGATATCAAGCAAATCCAAAAGAATCTCATTTATCTGTTGTCAAGAGAATTTTCAGATACCTCAGAGGGTCACACTCATTAGGCCTCTGGTATCCAAAACTTTCTAGTTTTGATCTAACAGCTTACACTGATGCAGATCATGCTGGATGTAAGCTTGACAGAAAAAGTACCTCCGGATGCTGTCAGTTATTGGGCAATAAGCTGGTAAGTTGGTCATCCAAGAAGCAAAACTGTGTTTGAACTTCAACTGCATAGGCAGAATATGTTGCTGCTGCTAGTTGCTGCTCACAAGTAATATGGATGAAAACTCAGCTCAGAGATTAGGGCCAACAATTTGAAAGAATTCCAATTCTCTATGATTCAAAAAGTGCCATAGCCATCTCTGCCAATCCAGTACAACACTCCAAAACCAAGCACATCGATGTAAGGTACCACTTTCTGAAAGATCATGTTGAAAAGGGAACAATAGAGATGTATTTTGTACCAACTGAACTACAACTTGCTGATATTTTCACAAAAGCTTTAGATGAACGAAGGTTCAATTTTTTAATTAGCAAGTTGGGAATGTTGAATATGTCTACCTAACAAAGAAGAAACTCAGAGTCTCTGATCGATTATCAGAGACTCTGAACCAAGTAGCACATGTCAATCAGTGCTTAACACAAAAAAACATCAGAGTCTCTGATCCATTCATCAGAGCCTCTGGACTTTTTCATAAATGGTAAAAATCACTCTTTTGTTTCTCCAAGCATGTGTCAAGGGGGAGAACATAAAAGACTTCATTCTTTGGTCAAGGGGGAGACAAAGACCCTTTCATCTTTCAAGGGGGAGAAAAGTTTGTCTATGATATTTATATCAGAGCCTCTGATCTTGTCTCTGATATTTATATCAGAGCTTCTGATCTTTTCTCATTAAACGAATATACCAGGAAATTCTTTTAATAATAAATCTTTTTGGATAACCATTCGTTTCTTTTCAAAAAACCCAACTGGCGGTTTTCTGACACAAAGCGGCTCTCCCCTACACACCTAAACGTGTCACCTATTAATTAGGGGATGATGGAACGTCCTTTCTGACATTGGGACTCTCATTCGCCGCTTCCATAACCTCTCCCTCTACCCTTTGTGTCTATAAAAACCCTGTTTCACTTTTCATTATTCTTTACGCTCTCAGAATCCAAAATCCCAAATCTCTCTTTCTAAGCTCTCATTCTTCTCAACCTGCAACAATGGCGGCTCATCCTCAAACTTCAGATAACTCCAGCAAACTTGTTCCAAGCTTGAATATGGCACAGTTCGATGTTCCAGTAAAAGGTAACAACTACTTTCTGGACGTCACCCCAACCAAGTACGATGAACAGTTTCACCCTATCCTCGACTTTTTCACCAACTGCGAACTCAATGATGTTCTAACCAAACATGCCTCAGACATTCCCCTTCGCTTTGTCCAACAATGGTGGTATTCAAGTGAATACGATGATGAAAAAGAAGGACTGGTTGGATACATTGACCTAGGTGAACAAAGCATGAACATAAGAATCACCCCACAAACCCTAACTCGCCGATTCAACCTGCTCACGAAAACTGATCTTCAAATAGAAAACTTTGAGAAACCACCAACTCAAGAAGTTCTTCTTCAGTTTCTCCACCACTTAGGCTACAACAAGGAAATCACGCGCCCAAGGCAATTCAGACGTCAGTACCTGCCTCCCAAGTGGAACTTTATGTTTAGTGTTCTCAACCGAACAATTACCTGCAAGATTGGAAGCCAGGATCAGACTCATCCAGCGATTCTAGCCATAATGTATGCTCTCTTCTTCAACAGAAGCATAAATATGGCTCACATTCTCTTCTGTGAGATGCTGACGGCGGTGGACAAGAAGAACAAGGACTTGGCCAAAGGAAAACAACCAATATCGGTACTGTTTCCCAGGTTCATCTCTGTGGTCATTCAACGAGCAATGGAGAAATTCTCCATCACTGAGGAGGGCCCAAGGACACCTCTGTTTATGATGAACTCGTTCAAAGCTATAGAGGTTCCTCCTTATCCAAATGACCGACGTTTCCCACACACCATGATTGAGGTAATTCCTGCTGACTCTTCTACCCATCTCCTACTTAGTCGTGTTGCCCAATCATCAGAACCGATGATGGGATCCCCAACACACTTAGGTTCTGAGCCTGAGCCTGAATCAGAGAGTGATATCTCTGATACTGCTCAAAATGTTAACAGAGCGCAACCAGAGGGTGGCTCTGAGAGAGTAAGGAAGAGAAAACATGAGAACCCTCCCTCTGACGAAGAGAATACCTCTGTCAGAGCAGAGGAAGGTGAGGAAGAGAGAATTCCAGAGGGTGAGTTTTTAAACTTAGAATCTGAGGAAGGTGAGGTAGAAAAAGATGTCCTTGCTGACACACATGAGAGATTCCAAATCCCAAATCCTCGTGCAAACAAATTTACTGTCCAAGATGGTCCAGCATCAATGGACATTGAAACAGAGGTGCACACCTCGAACCCTACCCATCCTAACCGCTCAGAGGCATCTACTTCTGCCTCTGAAGCACGCACCACAGGGGAAACCTCTGATGCGGCTAAGTCCTCTCAACAGGACTTGGACCAAGATAAAAATACTCATTCACCCCACAGTATGTCACCTCCACACACACATGATGCCTTTGTGGCTCATAAAAAGTTGGACCGTCCCTTAGATCGTAAGGATTGCCTGTCAGAAAAAGAATGGCACGACCTTCTTGCACATGGACTCCTTAGCCTGGACAGCAAGGTTTCCACCCACATTCGTTTCTCATCATCAGATTCTGACTCTGATGATCAGAGACTAATCGGAACCATTATAGGGAAATCCTTGAAAAAGGGTCCCCAAGGATTAATGGGAAGTCCTTCTGGAGTCAATATCAAGCCAACTCCGAAAGAAGGCCCCTCTGAACTCGAGGGAAACTTAGAATCATGTGTTGATCCTAAGGTCACCCCCTCTGATTATGTTACCAAAGAGGAGTTCAGAATCTTTGGTGATGAAATCAGAGAATCTCTGAAGGAGATTAAACTTCAAATGGAGAAGACCTCAGAGGCCTCTGCCTCAAACTCTGAAGTTGCAAAGCTCACTTCAGAGGTCTCTGAGCTGTGCATGACCGTTAACTCTCAGAACGCTAAACTGGATGCTCTGGAAAGCCTGATCATAAAAAATGACTCGGTTTTATCCAGAGAAATTCAGAACTCCACAACAGAGCTCCTCAAGGCGATCCCAACTCCCTCTGCCCCCACTCCAACACATGCAGACTTTTCTCAATTCAAAGAGGAAGTCTTGCGTTCTTTGGCAGAGGTACTTGCAAGGATCCCTACCTCCTCTACTGCTGCTCCTGCTACATCAGAATTTGTTACAAAGGCTGACCTAACCAACTTCTCCAAAAAGATCACCAGCAATGTAATGAATATCTCCAGCAAGTTCGTCTCCAACACTCAGCAGAACAAAAAGATTAAAGACCTTCTGCAGAATGTCAAATCTTCAGAGGGAGTATTGAAGAGAAAGGAACCAGAAGTCGCATGCTCTGAGGAAGCACGAAAGAAAGCCAGGTATGAAGATTCTGATGACAATGATGACCAACCTCCGGGGTCATCCGATCTTCATAAGGGGGAGAAGATGACTACACCAAAAACTGTTGAAACACAAAAGGAGTCCACTCCCTCTGAATCAAACCAAAGCAAGGAGAAAGGAACAGAGAGACGTTCAACCTCAACCTCTGCTGAAGATATACAAGTCACTTTAAAGTCGCCAGTACCTATCATCTTTCTAGCACCATCCACATCGAGTGCTCAAATGGTTTCAATAACAGCTGTAACTCCAGAAACTATTGGAGCCCTGGAAGAAGATGAAGACGAGCAACTAGTAGACTTCTCTACGTCAGAAGATGCATTCTCATCACCAGAAAGACCAACTTATGTGATGAGAGATGCTTACGAATCAGAGGCTGAAAGAGCAGAATCAAAATCTGAAAAAGAAGAAAAATCAGATTCTGGAAGAGAAGTTGCTGAAGAAGAAATTGAAGTAATTGATGTCGAAGAGTATGTATTCAAGAATGCTCAACCACATCATACTTCAACAGCAACAGAGCTGAGGGAATCACCAGAGATAGATGGCTACATCTCTGAACCCACAACAGATAATCCTCCACAGACGAAGGAACCAGAAACCATGGTTGCTGATGAACAGGCTCCTTTAGAGAATCCTGTTCAGAAGGAAAGCATCGGTCTTCCAGCCAAAGTGTTCAATAAACCTCCTACATTCCTTGAATCAAATCCCGAAGCTTCCATAGAAGACCACTTCAGATACATCTACTGTGAGTTCAATATGGCAGACACTCTAGTCATTCCTCTGAATCCAAGGATCAGAGAGGACATGCCGGACTATGAGCGAAGATTTGTCAAAGATAAAACCAGACCAAGAGCACAGGTCCTCTTTGATGATCCAATCACCAAGATCAACAAAATCTCATAAAAGATCTTTGCTTACAACAAAATCATCTATAGGCACTATGTGGTAACTCGATCTGATCAGAAGATTTACGAGTTCAATGATAATGATCTTGTAAATCTAAATCCATATGATTTACCACATTTATATGCCTATTGATCTGCTAGATATGATCATGGAAGAAGGGAAATAAGGATGGGCATGGTTGAAGTCAGACGGGCAATGGAGGCCTATGTCAAACACAGAGCAAAACGTGACTTTCAAATTGCTCTGAACCTAGGGGAAGAAAAGCTGGAGGTAACTGAACCTGTGGAGTCATTCGATAAACTTGAAGAACAGAAGACTGGATCAATCGTTGCAGAACCTCTGGGTTTCGTCTACAGAGTAAATCAATTAAAGAAGATCTTTCTAGCTTCGGAAGTGTCAAAGTACTCTGATGAAACCTTGAGAGGTATAAAGAAAATGATCCATGTAAAAGAAGAAAGGCACAGAGCAGATTTACTGGCAAAACTTGACATAGAGATTGACTCGATGATCAACTTCAGAGCTCTGATCATGAAGTTCCATGGAATCTGTTCAAGTGACAAATTTTAAGCATGCTTCATTGTTCTTGAATATTACTTTTTCTATAATGTATTTCCAACTGTTTTAGTAATATTTAAGAGGATGATTTTCTCCTCTATGCTTTCTAGTTTAAGTTCTGTTCTCTGCTATTCTTGCATCTTTTATTTTCAACACTTAGGGGGAGATTGTTATCTCCAAATCTTCATTCTTTAAAGTGTTTAAAATATCTAAGTCCACTTCAGAGGACTTCCAGAGACAGACTTCAGAGGACGAAGACTTCAGAGGACAAACCTGCCTCTGAAGTACTTATCAGAGATTGCAACTTTCAGAGAAGACATCAGAGATAGCTTCATCAGAGGCTTTGAAGACAACGTCAGAGCTCTGAAGACATTCTCTCTGAAGATGTTCACACTGAAGTTATCTACGAGTGAACAGAAGAACTGATGACACGTCACCTTGTGATAAGATTTACTTTCTAGAATAGGTCACTGTTCAGCATGCTTCTATTCGTCATACAAGTACACTACTTACTTTATGGTCCTATAAATAGGACCATCACCTTATTGTTCAAGTGTGCTTGAGAAGTTATATATCTGATAATATAAGTTAATATTTTATTCCAAGAATATCTTGTTTATCTTTATCTGCTTTATGAACTGTGATATTTGAATCTCATTTGATATTAAACTGTATTGCTTCCGCTGTCATTACTCTTATTGTTTATATCATTGTTACGAGATTAAATCTGGGATTCAACAGGTTCCTCTTGTCCGATGGTCTTATGGTTATAATGCCCAATATTACGAGTTTGGTGCTTGATCGTAAGCTTTCCGACCATAAGCCTATTCTTTTTAAGGAGTTATCCTTTGATTACGGCCCTACGTCGTTCTATCTTTTTCATTCTTGGTTTGATATGCCCGAATTCGACCAAATTGTGAAAAAAATCATGGTATGATGATAGTGCTCGAGATTCTAATAGTATGATTGCATTTAAAAAGAAGCTTCAATTATTAAAGAAAAAACTTCGCATGTGGATTGTTGATAAAAGAAAGAGTGATATGGAGGTGAAAGTTGATATATAAGCAAGTATTAGGGACATTGACGCTCGGATTGATTCGGGTAATGCTTCTAAATTGGATATGGATTCTCGTATCAAACTTATGATGATTTTGGGTGAATTAGGAAGTGTAGAAAATTTGGATACGGTGCAAAAAGCTAAGATCCGTTGGGGAGTTGAAGGAGATGAGAATTCCAAGTTTTTTCGTGCAATGCTTAAAAAGAAAAGACGACAATTAGCCATTCGTGATGTTATGATTGATGGAGATTAGGTTAAGGAGCCAACCAAGGTCAAAGATGAGTTTTATTCCCATTTTCAAGATCGGTTCAACACTAGTGGGGGTTCAATCAAATTTAGAGATGGAGTTTCCGAACGTTTTGTCTGTGGATCATGCTTTCTTTCTTAAGGAGCCTTTTGCGCGGTATGAAATTGAAAAGGCCGTTAGGGATTGTGGAGAGGATAAAGCCCCGGGATCGGATGGTTTTACTTTCCATTTTTTTCAAGAAATATTGGTCCCTCATTAAGAATGACGTGGTGAAACTGGTGGGTGATTTCTTTGAGTCCACTCGATTTCTGAAAGGTTGTAACCCTTCTTTCATTGCTATCAATCCGAAAGTCCATGATTCTATATTTGTCAAAGACTATAAGCCGATTAGTCTTATAGGTTGTCAATATAAAATTATTGGTAAACTTCTTGCTATTCGACTTTGTATGGTTATTGTGGATATCGTTAGTAGCGAGCAATCCGCTTTCATAAAATGACGCCAGATTCTTGACGGTCCTATAATTTTGAATGAAGCTATGGATTGGTATTAAAAAATTCAGTCTAAGCTTTTGATTCTTAAAGTAGATTTTGAGAAATCGTACGATTGTTTAAGGTGGGACTACATGGATTTAATTCTAGCGAAAATGGGATTTGGCAATTGGCATAGTTTGGCGTGTGTGGATTCGTGGATGCCTTGAGGATTTGATGGTGGTCGGTTCATGTTAATGGCTCTTCGGCTAAGGAATTTTGCTTTCATAGAGGATTAAGGCAAGGAGATCCTCTCTCCCCTTTCCTCTTCATCTTAGCCATGGAAGGTTTACATGTCATTATTCAAGATGCAGTTTCAAAAAATCTCTTTCGGGGTGCTGCTATTGGTAAAGAACGGTACCCTCTTTCCCACCTTTTTTTATGCGGATGATGCGATCTTTCCGGGTGAATGGTCTTTATCGAATGCTGGGAATATTGTTCGCATTCTTAGATGTTTTTTCCTTATCTCGGGTCTCAAAATTGATCTTCATAAAAGTAAACTTTTTGGTTTGGGGGTGGAATCGCAAGAAATTAAGTGTATGGCCTCTTTTGTTGGATGTGGTAGATCGAAGCTTCTTTTTCGTACTTAGGTTTAACCGTTGGGGGTAATATGTCCAAAATGGAGGGTTGGAAGGTGGTGTCCGATAAATATTTGGCCAAATTTTTGGTTGGTGGTCGGGTTACCCCTTTAAAGTACGTTTTGGGAGCCTTCCTACTTACTTCATGTCTATTTACAAATTCCAAGGTTGGTTGATCAAGGATTGGAATCTGTCCAGAATAGATGTGATAATGGTGGTGATGTGGAGGAAAAGAAAATGTCTTGAATCAAGTGGAAAAAAGTTATGGCTAGTCTTAAATTCGGAGGACTTGGTATTGGCAACATTATGGCATTTAACCATGCTTTGCTTTTCAAGTGGATTTGGAGGTTTTGGTTTGAGGATGAGTCACTATGGGCTAAAATTATTAATCCATCTATGGGGAGAAGAATCTAATCGGTTCGAATTTTCCTACGCATTTTTTAAACTCCACATGGGTCTTTATCAAATAAACGATCAACTCTCTAAAGAACAAAGGCATCGACCATTTTCTTTCTGTAAGAAAATGGTGGGCGGTGGTGTTTTGACCGCGTTTTGAGATGATGTTTGGCTTGAGGATTCTCCTTTTAAAATTCAATTTCCCAGAGTTTACGCTTTAGAATTAGATAAATCGGCAAATTTCAAGTCTCGTTTGGAGTTAGGGTGTTGGGATGTGTGTCTTCGAAGGGCACAGAGAGGTGGGGTAGAGGTTGTCCAATTTTGTGAACTACAACAAATTATGTCTTCCTTTGTGTCCTCCAGTCAAAACGATAGATGGATGTGGTTGTTAGACGAGTCGGGTGATTATACAGTGTCTTCGGCTAGGCGATTAATTGATTCCAGTCATTTCGAGGTGGATTCTCATCCTAGTAGATGGAATATATATAACACCCTCAAATTAGGTAAGAGAAACTAAATTAAAATTTTCGATATAACATCAAATAAAGGACAAAACTTCCTCCTAAAAATCAAAACTTAATATACCTCAAATTTAAAAATCTATAATTAACCTCAACAATTATACACTCCAGTATTATACAAGAACTAAACCGAAGTCGGGTGTTACTTAACCCAAATACAAGTTGCTCTTCCTGAAACAAATGCGGAAGACTTCACTAAGATATTCACTTCTCGAGCACACAACTAGCACTCATCTTTTCACGGTGTCACTAGAACTATTCCCAACCGGAACCTGTTGCACATGCCAAGAAATAAAAAGGTTAGGCTAACGCCTAGTGAGTTCAAGAGTTTTCAACATGGATAAAATATATTGTAAAAGGAAAGGACGCGACTTAAATCAAAATCTTTCAAAATGATTTACTTTAAATATGAAAACGACCTGTTTTCCAATAACACACATTTTTAAAGATGAACGTCCCAAATATGTAAAGCATTTCATTCCTAAATTGATGCTAAAACTCACTCAAAACGTGAACAATGTTAAATGCTCATATATCGAAATTCGAATAAAACTTTATTATCCAAACCACCGAAATATGAGTACGACTCAAGCCCCAAAATTATAACTTATGGAGAAAACTCCATACTCAAAACGTCACCGAAAAACAAGGATAAAACTAAATACCCAAAACAACACCTTTCGGTGACGGTGGAGATCCGAATTCCATGGCTTGTGGTGGAACACAAAAGTAGGTCACTTTCCAAGTTATTGAACTCACCATACTAGGATCAAGTCCACAAACTCTTCGGCTCGTACTCAGATGTGGGGGAGGGCACCCAATGATCCTAGTTTTACTCATTCACTAGGATTACATTTACGGTCCACGGCTAGTATCCGGTCCCACATAACCGTACCAAGTTGCCTTCCTAGGACCCAATGTCTCAACTAGTTACAAATAGGAAGTAACTATCCCATAAAAACAGACTCAGAAATTACATCACGGGGCCAATGGCAGATGTTTGACTCATAATGCCCTCGATGACCCCATGACTAATCCCGGTCCCAACATGGAAGCAATAGCCCTATTTTAAAAAATATTAAAGACCGACTCATATGCCTATGGATCCATTGCATTACAGTCTATAACACTACATGACTCTAATTGAATGACCAAAGCACTCGAAACATGTAATCCTCAAATGACACGTAATAAACGTCATCATACTCAAAACTCCACAACGGGCTATTGAACCGGACAAATGTCCTCAAGACTCATCTTAGTGAAAAACCGAGCCAAAAGCTCAACGATTTACAATATCGTACCATAAAATTCAATGTAAACCATAAAACACAATTAACCAACGGTTATGCAATTACAACGATCAAAAGTATGATTAGCCCAAAACTAATCATTGGTTGAGACAAACCATTTTTCAAATGAACTCATACCCTTACATTTCCAAAATATCTCATAACCCAATAATATGCGTTTTCCAAACGGTTTTTAAGATCAAATACACTAAAAGGACCTTCACGTCAAACGACCTCCATTTATATATTAAATCATCTAAGAAACATATTAACATGATTTATTTATCAAAATGTCCAAAAAATCCCAAATGTGGATGTTTTACAAGGTTTATAAAGCCAAACGCCTCAAAATAATCAAAACCCACCAAATGACTCAATAATTGATAAATTCATGTAAATGCATAAACACTTTAAAATGAACATTTTGGCATGTACAACATTTTCACAAATCAACTTGAACTCACCTTGCTAGATTTAGGCTAAATCTAGACTTTCCCCAACTTGAGCTCCTTTAAAGAGACTTGGATCATCAAGCCAAAAACTTCCAAAAAATCTAGATCCATACATTTTCAACCATAAATATTCATATTCAACCATATAGAATCGTTCCCTAAACATTTTACATGAAGATCTCATCTTATCTCAAAACCCTAATTTCCATAGATGAATAATAGAGAAGATTACCTTAACCATAACTTGAATCCACCAACCAAAATACCTCTTGGCTCACCAAAATGAACCACAAACTCCCAATCTTCAAAATGGGGGGAAAAAGGGTTGGATGAAACTCTAGAAACTTGATGAAGAAGATGGAGTGAAAGGGGCCCTAGAAAGGTTAAGTTTCATAAAAATGATATGGGGTTTGATTTGGGAGAGAAAGATGGAGAGAGGATTGGATTTGGGGTTTTATATGAGAAAATTGAAATGAGGGAGAGGGATATCAAATCTAGATATGGGGGTAAAAATAGGAGAGAGAGGAGGGAAAAGTTGAAGGTGAAAAGGGTGAAAATTTCGTCAGACTCAATGTGGACGTCTACTTAGAGTATGCGGAAGCATCAGGATGGAAACTTCTGCTGCTTCCGCGGAAGAACCTATGCGGGCGTCCACTTGCTTCCCTATGCGGACGTCCACTTGACACTGGTCGCCCAGTTTATTGACCGATCACTGTTTTGGTCATAACTTCTTCGTTTTAGCTCCATTTTTTGCTCCAGAAAGGACCGTTGGACTCGTATTTGAATTCCGCATCAAGCAAGACTATAAAATCTAGGATTCAATCCAAAATCCTATTTCTTATATTTCTCTTGAAAGATCGATTTCTATGCTGACTTGAAATTAGACTTACCCAAAAATTACGGGTGTTAGAGAATAGACTTGTTCCCCCAAAGTTAATGTGTTCGTGTGGTGGTTGTATCTCAATCGTCTCCCTACTCGGAAAATTTTGGATAAAAGAGGTATCGATGTTTCGTCTCTTTTTTGTCCTAATTGTGATTTGGTGGTGGAGGATTGCAGTCATCTTTTCTTTTCATGTCCTGTCGCTAAAGACTTATGGGTTCTTATTAGTCGTTGGTGGCAACTCAATGTAGCCTTGTGTTATTGTTCTTGTGTTATAAATAGGAGGTAGGATAGTTCCAATACGAATAGGTAGACTAGCAGCTATTGCCCCTCTCTTTAATCCTAAGTAAAGTGAAGTCAAATCAATGAAGTGAACAGCCCAACCTCTTTGTTTGATTGATATTCTGAATTTCCATTCTTATTCGGATTGGGTCTCTTGGTTTGACTCAATTAAGTTGAAGAAAAAGTTTTTTTGTGTTTTGAGGTCGTTATGCTTACCACTTTGTGGTCTATATGGTGTTTCGGTACTCTCTTTGGCAACCCGAAGCTAAAGAAGGCGGTGATTTTTGAGAATATTATAACCCGTGCTTATTTTTGGGTAAATCATAGAAGTAGCAATTTGTCTATTAACTGGGTTAGTTGGCTTACAAATCTTTCCCTTGCCACTATTTCTTTTTATTGTGTCTTTTTCTAGCTTATTGCTAGTTTTATAAAATTCCGTTGTTCAAAAAAATATTAAAATTATTAAAAATCAATACGCTAGCTTTTTCAAAAAGTTCTTTCTTAAAACTTTAAAAAACTAATGTATTTTTAGTTTTTCACTTGATGATTCTACATGATGGGATCGAGATACAACATATTTACCTCAAATATAAACAATTAAACCCTATAGTTTAAAGAGTTAATACCAAATATAAACAAACTAATCTACAGAACTAATCCTAAATTAACAAATAAACCCTGAAGTCAAAAAAATTACCACCAAATTAACTCTAAACAAATAAACCCTAAACTGTACGCTAAATTTGATTAAAATAATTCAAGAAGGATCAATGACAAACATCGAAACAAATGTGTATTTAATAGAGATTAAATATTGCATATATCATATATCGCATACAATTAACATTAAAAATATGTTGTTTTTTATTTGTATTAACATTAAAAATATAATTAATTTTAAAAATATTCAATATTGGGATCGTTTTGGATGTATCGACGAAACGGTGTAATTTGTAAAAGAAAATGGTATCAACGATATCCTTCTAAAGATCTTTTTGACGGTGTAATTTGTAAAAGAAAATACCTATTTTTAATATATTTTAAAGAAAATCCGTATTTTAATATATTTTGACTAATAATTAATATGATAAGAGTATAAAATAAAAATTGGAAAATGAAGGGAAGTAAATTAAAAACAGTAAAGTCTTTGAAGGGTTAAAAGCGTAATTGATTTTCAACCACCATCTTCCTGTGGAATCGTTTATTTCTTACTTTTTCATTTAAACTCCCTAATGTGTTCTCGAAACTCATTTAACGAAGGAAAGGAAAGGAAAGGAAAGTGAGGGAAAGTAAAAAAAAACTCGTGTTCTCGAAACTTTTTTAGGAAAGAAAGGAAAGGAAACGGAAGGAAAGAATTGCTAACTTTCCTCTCAAACCTTTCCTCCCAAATGTGGGAGGAAAGAAAAGGAAAGAAATTAAAATCATTTAAAAAAATTACTGAAATTATTAAAATTATAAAATTACTCAATCTTTTATTATAAAGAATATATTTTTATAAGGGTATATTTGTAAAATTGACATCTTTCCTCTCCTTTCTCTCATGTTCAAGAACATGAAAAACTATTTACTTTTCTTCGTTTTCCTTCTGTTTCGAGAACACAAACGAACAAATTATTTTCCTTTCCTTTCTTTTCCATCCATTTCTTTTCTTTTCTTTTCTCTTCAGATTAGAGAACACAGCGTAAAGGCTTTAATGCTTACAGTTTCAAGTTCAACCTAAAAAATCTTATGGATTCACCCTATAGAACTTATAATTTCACACTTATATATCTTTAAAAAATTATACTTTTGACTTTACATTTTTATGATTTCACGGACAACCATACGTGTGTGACAACTCAAAAACTTTGAAATTTATTTAAGTTTCATTAAATACTACGTATAAACAAAAGAAACACCCAATTCAACGTACTCCAAAATAATAATATCTTGATTAAGTTAAGATGGACAACTGTCTTTTTCTAATATTGTTAATACTTCTATTTTTAAGTAAACACTATTATAATAATTAAATTCATACGTATTATATCATAATAATGTTATAAAAAATTATTTATACACCTAACACATTTAAAGAAATATCATAAAAAAGTAATGGGTGTGGACCACCATGAACATTAGAACATGTAACCTTTTTTTTATGCCAACCGTATTCCAGTTGGTTAGTATAATATAAGTAAAAATTAAATAAAAACCTGAAAAAATTTATCTTAGTTTTTATGTGTTCACATAGTTTTAATTTTTTTTTTTTTTTTATTTTGTATCTAGTTTGATCGGTAACCTGTTAATTTTGTAACATTTGATAATGATGATGCCAACTAGGGGCGGTCCTGGAGATGTGTCAATGGCTTCTCCGTATAGGGCCTCCAATTGCCGAGGACCGAGTCCGTGGGTGACTGAAGATCAAATCATGTGATTACTGATTAGTGTGGTTTTTAGGTTCTTTATCTTGTTTCTTGTTTTTTTAATTATTTTGTTACTCCGATAGTTAGATTATGTAATAATTTTTTGTTTTTCTAATTGAAGTTTTTAATAATTTTTTGTTTTCTAATTAAAATTTTTAATGAATTTCTGTATCCTAATTATTTATTAATCCAATAATTTAATTAAATAATTTTATAGTTTTATAATTCTTTCTTCAAACCCAAAATCCATAATTCTTACTTATGTCCTACATTTCGTTGCCTTCAATCTCCTTTGTCGTGGTCATCAAACAACGTTTCTATTTTTATTTTATTTTTGTAACCGTGGGTTTCCGGGTCAGCTTACGCACACCGACTAATCCCCGGACGACCACGAATGGCCTGGAGTCGAACCTCCATGGCCTTTGGTAGCGCCTGGATTTGAACCCTGGGTAAATGAGATCTTTCACTACATTTCCCAAAGGCGTTACCAGTACGCCACAACCCAAGTGGTTCTAAAGTTCTAGGATTAAAATTTAAAACTAGATTCAATAACTTTGATTATCCGATATTGTTTTTATATTTTTAATAATTTCTTATATAACTTTCTTTGATTATTTAATGGAACGTAGAAAAATAAATTTAAACATTTGTTGATTTTTTCTATACATTATTTGAAACTTTTTTAATTCTTATTAGTAGAGTTTTTTTTTTTTTTAACGATAATAGATTTATAAAATATTCTTGTTTTTGTAATTATCGATAATGATTGATTACTTCTATACAAAATATGAAGTCTACAACTGAAATTTTGAAAATCAACCAATCAGCTCTCTACATTACCATACCTTAACATGAAATGTTAAGTTATGTAAGAATGTTAATATAATTATTATCATACATAGATTCATCCACAACCCAACACAATCAAACAAACCCTTCTTAAACTTGTACATACAAATTATAATTAGAGAGTTTTCCATTTTCAGAGTAACCCAAAATAAATAATTAAAAGAAAAGATCTTAAAGTAATCAAACTGTGTAAAAAAGAATTTATCACAATAGAAATCAAGTTGCCGGAAACTCACCGGAATCTGATTTCAGCGGCCTTTCGGGTTCATGATTTGTGAGAAAACCGCACTCGGCGTTAACCCATCGGAGTCTTCGCTAGCGAGACTCCGGCCTCCAATGCTCATCGACATTCCGCTGCTTCTTGAATCCGTCACGTTTCCCTCATAACCACCCTTCTCTCCCTTCCCTTTCAGCGGCACATCATCGTAAACCCCCTCTTCCAACTCCAATGCTCCTTTGCCGCCGCTATCTTCCGCACTCTCCTGAAGCTGCAGCGCAAATTCGAGGTTCCACAGAACATCCCCCATCGACGGCCTTTCAATCCCTTGGTCTGCCACGCACTTCACGGCGGTCTCGGCCACTTTCTTGAAACATTCCGGCGAAATCTTTCCCTTCAGATACGGGTCAATAATCTGGTCGAGAATACCCTTTTTGTGACAGTGTTGAGCCCATTCCGCTAAGCTCACTTGCTCTTTCGCAAGTGTTGGGTTCAGAGCTGGCCGGGCACATAAGATCTCAAAAAGCACCACCCCAAATGAGTAAACATCCGATTTATCCGTTAACTGTTGTCTCCTGAAGTACTCGGGATCCAGATACCCGAAACTACCCTTCACGACGGTGCTAACGTGAGTGTGATCCAAAGCAGGGCCCGTTTTCGACAGTCCGAAATCCGACACCTTTGCGACCCATTTCTCATCCAACAGAATGTTAGTTGTTTTGACATCACGATGGATGATCGTGTGCTTGGCGCCCGTGTGAAGATAGTGAAGACCACGTGCAGCGCCTATGCAAATCTCGAGCCTTTGCTTCCATGGTAACGGCTGGTTTTGGGTTTTGTAGAGATGCTCGCGAAGTGTTCCATGAGCCATGTAATCGTACACAAGGATCATCTCGTTGTTGTCTTCACAATAACCAATCAAGGAAACGAGATGACGGTGCCGAAGCTTCGAAAGCATTTCAATCTCCGTTTGGAATTCATTCACACCTTGGTCAGAAAGCGGGTTCCCGCGCTTGATGGCAACTTTAGTCGTTCCGCCATCGACTTCTCCTTTGTAAACTTTCCCGAATCCACCAACACCAAGAAGTAGAGCCTCATCAAAGTTGTTTGTGGCGGCTTTGATCTCGGAAAACGAGAAATGGCGGCAGAGGTTCGAAGGCAGGGAGGAAGCATAGCTTCCGGTGGTATTTGTCTTAGCCGTAGAGCCTGAAGAGTGTGAGTTTCCATATAAGGAAAGTGGGAGCCAACCCGATGGACCATCACTCGAGTTAGGATCCTTGCGTTGCTTGCCCCTACGGGAAAGAAAGCACACAAACAAACCAACAAGGAGGATGGCAGCAATGCCGCCACCGATGCTGCCACCAATTATCCCACTTTTGTTGCTTGATTTACCTGAATTCCGGGATGATACTCCCCTGGAGGGGTCGATGGTTTCTTGTATTGGAGTCGGAGCTGGAAGAGCTCCTCCAAGATTACCATTACTAGCATTTATCTTGAATATCTCCACGCCATTCAAGATTGCATCATACCGTTGCGGCTTTGCAGCAGTATTAGGATGCAGTGAAAGCCACAGATCATCTCGGGGAGCCCCAGGAGGGAAAAAGACAATATAGTCTTTAAACACAGGAACTTGTCTCTTTGTTGCCCAAGCAATCACATCCGCCTCGGTCTCTGCGGTCTGATTGTTGATAAAGATTTCAAACACCCTTTGGTTGATCCGACTGATCTCCGGAGCAACTTCACAGAAATGGAGCCTAACCAGGTATGAGAATCCAGTGTCGACATCAAAGTACCAACTCAGATTGTAACCCAAGTTGATTGCAGGCGTCGGGCCCATCGACCTGGCAGTTTTATAGACATCCACTGGTGCAACGTAGTCTGGCATACCCGAAGGATATGCGATTGTGATGTTGGGATCAGCAGCCACAGGAACCCCAGCGGAAGCCCCAAATATATAAGCAGTGTCACCTCCCCACGGTCTAAAGAGTCCAGTATCCCCAGAAGGTGAAATAGATTGCCCACCAACATTTAACCTATAGACATTTTCAAGGACGGTGGAGTTGTTGATGTTGGCAGCTATGCTGGCACCAACACCTACAGAAGTTCCCTCAGAAGCATAAATATCCGGATGAGACACAACTTCAATACCATTGACAAATGCATACGAATCAGGAGTTGCTGGCGAAGGAGTGAATGTTATATTCAAAGTCCCAGAATCCACGTTGATAGAATACTCCTTAGAGATGAAATCATAGTTGAGATTGGTCGTGGTCTCGGATGCACTGAAGTTTTTCAAAAGGGTATATGGTCCCGAAACAACAGAAAAGACACCCTTGGAGGCATCAAGATTAGCATAAGATGCAGGATAAAAGTAAAGGCGGACAAATTTCCTGCCAGATGCTACAGGAAAACTATAGGTGAACGCAGATCGGAAAATACGAGCAGTCATGTAAGGGACTGTTGGAACAGAAGGTTTTTGGGTAGCAGCATCCGACACTATCGAATTTGCGCCTGCTAACGCAAACTTCGACCCTACATCGGAGGTCCATTGCCTACCATCATCATCGCTCAATTCACCATTTGCACCACAATTTAGTAAAATCTTATCGGCTGGAACATAATCCGCAGCAAAAACAACATGAATCACGCAGCCCAAAAGCAAAAAGCAAGGAAACAAATCGAGCAGGCAATACCTATTGGGGTTTCTCATAATTCCACAAATTCAAACCTGAAACAATAACAAAACACAATCAATTCTTAATCATTCAATGAAATTCAATCACAGAAAACACGATCCTTATTCAATTTTCCAAAAAGCTGAAATATTAAGTAATAACAAATTCAACCAACTTCCAAACTCATAACGATGAAATTAACAGGAATACGAGAAGAGTTGAGCAAAATTAAACAAGGAAATCCATAAAAATGAGCTAGATCTATAACTAGCTATTTTCAGTTACACAAACAAACTAGGGTTTGAAGTTTCGACTCCTTTCCAACAGATTTGAACTCGACACGAGAAATGAATTCACAAAGGCATGAAGTGAACAGATCTACAAAGTTTAACACTACTACCACCACCAACAACAACAGAGATGAACAGATTGAAAAGCATAATGAAGTGAAGAAGAAGAAGTAATTTAAGAAAAGTATGTCGTTATTACCTGACAAAGTAGCGGATTGCAGAGATGTTTGAAGTGGTAATGCAGATGAGCATCAAGCCGATGAACATCAAGCCATAGATTGAAGAAACAGCAAATCGAGAGAGAGAGAGAGAGATTTAATAAGAGATAGTTGGCCGGTTTATAATATATACCTTTTATATAACATATTCATCAGAACGTGGTTGATGTAAGAACAGAGACGGAGATACGTTAAATTACGTTAGTAACTAGTATTTATTTTCTTTTGAGTAAACTTAAATTTTGGTCCTTAAAGTTTAGTGAAAAGTCTGAAAATAAAATCTGATCAATGTTTTAAAACCCGATTTTTTGGTTGACCCTGTGTGGTGGCCGGGTCACGGTTTAACCGGGTGGTTGACCCAGTTTCAAGAATTTCTATGTATTTTTCATTTTCCTGCATATATATATATATATATAGGGGTTGGATATTTTGCAACCCTAGTAAAATGTTGCAACTTTTGCAACCCACATCTTAACCGTCGGATTGATGATCGTCGGATTGATGATCGACGGTTACAATAGATATGGGGCCCAATATTTTTAATTAAAAAAAACAGAAAAATAAAAATAAAATAACCGTCGATCATGAATCCAACGGTTAAGATGTGGGTTGCAAGGGTTGCAACCTTTTTCAGGGTTGTAAAATATCCTTCCACTATATATATATATATAGAGAGACTTAAGTTTGCGTGAGACCAAACAGTTTCCGTGAGACCGGTGAGACCAAACTTTAAAGTATGAAACTTCACACCAAAAAACTGTAAATGTAAAAAAAAACGAACTTTTCATAGGGAAAACACCGTAAATGTTACGTTCACGGTGTTTTTCGCTGTGAATGTTCGTTTTTTTTTACCTTCACAACGTCTTCACTGTGAAGGTTCGGATATACCTTCATAGTCTTTTATCTGTGAAGGTTTGATTTTTTTAAACTTGGTTTAGGTTTTTTTACTTTCATAGTGTGATTACATTATGAAGGTTCGAATGTTTTTTACCTTCATAGTGTTTCGGTGTGAAGTTTCATGTTTTAAGGCTTGGTCTCACGCGGTCTCACGGAAACAGCTTGGTCTCACGTGAACCTGACCCTATATATATATATATATATATATATATATAGGGGTTGTTTCATTTGCAGCCCTTAAAAAGGTTGCAACCCTTGCAACCCACATTTTAACCGTCGGATTCATGATCGGCAGTTACAATAGATATGGGGCCCAATATTTTTAATTAAAAAAAAGAAAAAGAAAAATAAAATAACCGCCGATCATGAATCCAACGGTTAAGATGTGGGTTGTAAGGGTTTCAACCTTTTTCAGGGTTGCAAAATATCCTTCCACTATATATATATATATATATATATATATATATATATATATATATATATATATATATAAGACCAAGAATTTGATGTCCACAAGTTAAAACATTAAAAATGCACATAACAACAAGTTTTACATCAATCCAAAAATATTAAAAAAACACATAACAACAAGTTTTACATCAATCCAAATATATCAAAACGAAACATAATGTTCAAACCAAATCATGGATCTTGAGACATTGGAGTGTTAAATGCATCAAGCCCACAATAGCTTAGTAATTGAAATTCACTCTCAACTGCATGGTTATCAACAACATCGTCACTTTCTACAATATCAAATAGAAAAAGTATTAATGTCACGTAAAAAGCTAATAGTAAACTAACATCAAGTGTTTGTCTCTAGGTTCCATATGGACCTGAAAATGTCCATTGACCATTTAAAACAAAAATATTAATGAATACATTGAGTTACCATTTGAATTAGACTGTATGTACTTGTACATATAGGAAATTATGTTGATTTTTTTTAGTTTTTATGCACAAGTGCATATCAAGTGGTAGACACATAGACACATAAATACATAATCTGTAAGTGATAGATACATAGACAAAGTGTTCTCCTATGTTTGAGATTTCCCATTTGAGTTACCAAGTGGACCTTTTCAAGATACAATCTTTCCTATAAGAACACACATATGGTAGGAATCGATTAGGAATCGAAATCCAATAATCTGTAAGTGGTAAGAACACATATGGTAGGAATCAAAGAACCATTAACACATTTCTATTAAAGTTTAAACAACCATTAAGGCATTAACCCACTGATTAAAGTTTAAACTTTAAACAACCATTAACAACCTGTATGTGGACCGATTGAACAACCATTAAAGAAGGGATCGATTGTGGAATCGATTAAAGTTTAAACTTTAAACAACCATTAACAACATGTATGTGGACTGATTGAACAACCATTAAAGAAGGGATCGATTGTAGATGGAATCGATTAAAGAAGGGACTGATTAAGTTTAAAGTTACCTGTAGATAGAATCGATTGTGGAATCGTAGATGGATTCGAATGTGGAATCGATTGTGGAATCGATTGTCGATTGAAGGCCTCTCGATTGAAGACCTGTCGATTGAGTCGATGAAGGCGATGTGTATGGAATCGATGGAGTTGATGAAGGAGTTGATGGAGTTTAAAATTTTATGTTATTTTTTAAAGAAAATTAAATTATTTTAATGAAAAGACTGAAATACCTCTTGCTCTAGTGGAGAAAATAAATAGAGTTACGACCAGGGACCATTTTCAAAGCAAAATAAAAACTATCTAGACTTCTCAAATTTAGATCCGACTTACAGACTTTTCACTAAACCTCAAGGACCAGAACTGAAATTTACTCTTTTCTTTTTTAAATTATACAGGAAGAGCGGAAAAATGGTTGGATGGCAGTGAGAAAAGAAGGGGAGGAGTAAATTTAAAAAACGCGTGAAAATAAGGGGGAATATTTTGACAGATCACAAATGTACATAAGACAGCATATTATTATAGCCGCGTACGCGTCTATATCATTATCACCATGACACCACCTCATTTGTTAATTCCTTTTACATCCCTGTATTATACTCTTACTCCAAGTTTGACCCCTAACATTGTAAAATCTTTCACTCCACCATCCATAAATAAATTATGACAATATATAGTCCATGGAACTTCAATTCTTCAATATAAATTTGACTTTAGGCAAGGAAATTTATTTTTTAACTCTATGTAAGTAGAACAGATTGATTTCGACGGTCTTGTCTCAGTCTATCTCGCAAGTTTAAAAAATGGGTCATTCTAAATACATCCTAGTCTACATGTTATTTACACCCTAGTCTAGTGATATTGTGAGGAAGGAATGGGATAATTACTGCTTGGTTTTTCGATCCAGTTGCATCCTAGACATATAGACTAGGATGCATATAGCAACACCGTTAAAAAATAATGGAAGAATACAAATGCACCCCCTATATATTGTTAAATACATTCTAATTTAAAACCTAGGGATATTGGTTGTGGGGTAATAGTAGATGAGGAATAGAAATAGATAGTGGCGGATTCAGAATTTTTGATGATGGGGGTCGGAATTTAGGTTATGATTATGTAGTTGACAAGGCAGTTTATGTATTTTGTTTGGGTCATACTCCGTTACTTTTTCTTCACAACTATTGATTCGGGATATTGGTATTTCAGAAAAACAAATCTTTTTTGCAGTGAAATAATAAAATAATTAAGAAAAATATAATAATTAGGCATCGATCAATTAGCAAATCCTAACCCTTACGCTAATAATTAACAGAAAAGAAACAATTAGGCATCGATTAAGAATAAACTCTAACCCTTTAGTTTTAGTCTCCCTACCAGTATTAACAAAAAAAAATCAACAATCAGACATCAATTAATAAACCCTAGTTCTAACACTAACAATTATAAACCAATCAATGAACTCTAACTCTAACAATTAATATAAAAAAATTATATAAAGAATATTGACAATGAAGTTGGATTAATTTTTTTGTGGAGACAAATCTTATTTTTGTTGGGGGTTGAAACGATATTATTAGTTAGAAAAATAGTTATAAAAGTCAAATTTTATAACATATAAACCAGGTTTTTTAAAAGTTTATGGGGGTCAATGGACCCCCTTAACCAGGGGTGGCAAAAAGTGACCCAACCCGAACCCAACCCAATAGTGGTAGGTTGGGTTGAGAATTTCAACCCATTTAAGTTAAATGGGTCAACCCGCCTAACCCATTTATTAATTGGGTCTGGGTTGGGTTGAATATTTCAACCTGATTTCGACCCATTTACAACCTGATTTCGACTCATTTACAACTTGTTTATAACCCATTTACAACCTGTCACTAACCCATTTATAACCCATTTATAATATTACCTAATAATTTTTTTAGTTATTAATAAATATAATATAAATATATATAATATAATTTCAATTTTAAAATTTGAAAGTTAAAAAACAAATTGAAAATTTGAAACTAACCGTAACCCTAATAGGAAATACATAGGCGTCGCTTTCTTTCTTCCTCATTTCCTCTCGTCTGAACTATAAGTCTCCTCCCTCTCCTCTCCCTTAACGGCGACTCCTCATACGTATAACGCATCCACGAGGACCACGACGAGTCGACGAGTTCCAGATTCCATATTCCATACTTCCATTGTTCCACGAGACCACGACGAGTTCACGAGTTTAGTTCCCGAAAACTTCAATTCCAGAATCCAGATTCCAGACTTCCACTGTTCCAGACGAGTTCACGACTTCAGTTCCACTTCAGTTCATGACTTCACGGTAAACTTCTACAATCTGTCCATTTTTATTTACAATCTGTCTAGAATTGAAGTTTATAACTCGTTTTCTGGAACTGAAACATTATAACTTGTATTTATAACTTGTATTTCTGGAACTGGAACTGAAGTTTATAACCTGTATTTCTGGAACTGGAACTGAAGTTTATAACTTGTATTTCTGGAACTCGTCTTCTGGATTCTGGAACAGAAAACTGAAGTTCCAGACTTCCATAATGTTTTCTAGATTCTGGTCTACAATCTTAATTTATAATATGTCCATTTATCGATTAAATCTTAATTTATAATATGTCCATTTATCGAATAAATCCAAAGTTGGTCAACCTAAGAATGGCTCGTTGGACTCTCAAGAAGAATCTCAAGATGTGCTAGATGCAGCTTCTGCTTCACTTTTGATGGTATGTTATATATTTACTATTTTTTTATACATATTCTATTTATCTTCTAATTGTTTGTTGTCTATCAGGACTTTGATGACTTTTCAACCAAGGTGACTTCTCAAGCCGTTAAATCTGAGCTTGAATGTTATTTAGAGGAGAAGCTCACTCCTCGCGTGAAGAATATAAACATTTTGGACTATTGGAGAACTCATGAGATTCGGTATCCAACTCTTGCTCGGATGGCTAGGGACATCTTAGCTATCCCAATATCAATCGTGGCATCTGAATCTGCTTTCAGCATTGGCGGTAGGGTTCTTGATGCTTATAGAAGTTTGTTGAAGTCTTCTACAGTTGAGGCTATTATTTGTCTAAGAGATTGGGTTTATGGAGCAGGTTTGTTCTAACTTATTATTTGTATATTTCGTATTATCATATAAAACTATTTATTTGGTATAACTAAGTTGTTGGTTAATTTATTTATTTCTATAGCACAAATGGAATCGCAACTTGAGGAGTTATGTGGAGCAATCATGACGGAGAAGATGGAAGATCGAGAGGAAAGTAATACCGAGAATGAAGTTGGAGCCGATAAAAGTGCAAGTCGAGTTACTTAGAAACTTTTTTGGAACTATGATTTATTTAACTTTGTGGTTGTGGAAAACTTTGAACAATTTATTTTACTTTTTGGTTGTGTTTTATTAAATTTCGAACAATTTGTTTGACTTTGTCGTGGAATGAAGTAGTCAAGTAGTTTAACCATTTTTATTTCATTTAGAATTTTAAATTTAAATGGGTCAACCCAGGTTCAACCCATTTATTTAACAGGTTGGGTTGAGATAGTCATAAACAGGTCAACCCGCTACCAACCCACCAACCCAATAGGTTTGTTTGAGTTGAAAATCTCAACCCATTTAATTAAACAGGCTGGGTTGGGTTGAGATTTTCAACCCAATAAATAAATGGGTTGAACCCGAACCCAACCCAACCTGACCTATTTACACCTCTACCCTTAACCAAGCTTTAGGTCTGCCCATGGAAATAGATGTCATTATGTTAGTCCCAAAGAAGTAAACAAGTATTGTAGAAGGGGGGGGGGGTTGAATACAATAACACAAAATTACTTAATTTTAATTCTTTTATTGATAATGAATATCAAGAATTACACAAAGAGAAAATAAAGATTGTTGCGGAATAAGAATAGTTAAGAACTACTCTAAACAATCTAACACTTAAAAGATATTAAGAACACAAAGACTTAAACCTTAAGGAAATAAAAGACAACTATCAACCTGCTTGAAATCTTTTGAATGCCAAAGCTTGAGCTGAAAGCGTGAGTAGCAAGGTGCTACTTCCATCCTTTATATACTATCCAATGTAATGAGTGCAAAGGACAAGTAGGAGTAAAGGCTTTGGTGGTTGAGAGGTTGACAATAAATTATAAGATATTTGATGTGACTTGTCACAATACAAAAGGTAACTTTTGTACTATGAAAGTACAATATCTAAATAAAATATTATTGGGAAAATCTTTTTGAGATCTATTAGAAAATAAACATCTAATCAAATTAAGACTAAATGTAAATCTTCTAAAGGAAGAGAGAAGCTTCCATTTCCATTGTCAGAAGATCATTGGGAAAGAGGAAGTATGTCAAATCATGAGGATTTAACATAAATGCTCGTACTAGATAAAGAAGCAATCTGTACGAGGAAAGTTACCGAAGAAGGAATTCAGTAACTTAGGTATGTGCCGAAAGAGGAACTCGGCACAGAAGAAATGAATGCCGAACAGGTGAAGGTTCGGCAGAAGAAAGTTCTGCCGAACATGAGAGGATTCGGCACATGGGTAAGTTGCCGAATTGGAATCGGCGGGGATATGATCTGCTGAAATGGAATCGGCAGATTATGCTTAGTTCACTCTTGAAGTCCATCTCAATCCGCATTGTAGACTTCCTTCATGTTGGATTCGGTTTATCTTCGACTCACCGATCTGTTAAACTAACTAAGCTATTACAAAGAACCATAAAATAAAATACAAGGTTCAATCATCAATAAAGACTAAAGAGAGGTTATCTTTAAATCTTAGATGACCCAACACATTAACAATACAAATAAATGAACTCTCATCTTATCTATCCTTGTAGAAAATATTTGTTGTGTTTGTGTTTTTAACAATTTAAACGAAAGAAACAAGTAGGTGATCGAGCCTTGTGTTTGTGTTTTTAACAATTTAAACGAAAGAAACAAGTAGGTTATCTAAGACTTTCGATGAGCTTCTCTTCAGTCGGAGAGTGAACAATGTTATACGTCTTTCGGTACGTCCTGAACTTCGTTTGGAGATCTGTAAGAAATTTATCAACCTCAGGCTTGAGAGCATTTCGGCTTTTATTCAAACAGATACCAATTTCCATCCATTCGGCAACTCCAAACCGAACAAGAGAATCCAGTCTGTCCATAGAACTTGAAGCATCCTCCCTTATAATCCTTAGCCGAATGACATTGCAGCTAGAAGATGGTTTGATAATTTTGACATCTGTGATTTTTGCAGAGGATCGGCGTCTAGAGAGAGCTTTGTGGTACCAATCAATACACAAAGACTTTATTTCTTCATTTTTCTTCGCCGATTCCTCCAGAGCACTCACCTGAGCTTTGATTGTGTCGGTAGGATTTTCTTCGACATCAAGTTTAAAAGCCAGGTCGGTATCTCTGTCACGAGCAATCTGGGCAAGCTTTGCAGCTTTCAGTTCCTCTTCGGATAAGCCCAAAACTGAAGAGGTAGTCTTTAGGGGAGGAAGGTGAAGATCAGTACCATCTACAGCTTTCTTTAGTAAAGCATCTTTTCGACGCTTTTCTTCAGCAGATACTTCATCTGGTGACATAACAGCTTTGCCCTTATCCTTTTTGGGCTTTTTCTCCCCCTCAGACTCTTCGACCACCAAGGGATGATCGGTGCCCTTCTCTTCGGTAGCAGAAGGTTCGGCAGCAGCAGCGGCAGTGGGTTCGGTAGCAGCAGAGGGTTTTCCCTGACTCGTACTGACTATATGAACTCGGGGGAGTTTTTCCCCCTGAATTTGTTGCTACCCCTCAGTTGATTTCTCCCCCTCAGAACGAGCTGGGGAAGAAACACCAGCTTTAGCCGACACATGGCCAAGACAGCGATCAAGACGCTCCAACACTGTGCGATCATCAGGAGTGAAAGTGGACTCGGTGATGTCGATGTCTAGAGATTGAGCACAGTATTGAGCAACATCGGCAGGCATAGAATCAAGACACCGATTTATATTCTGAAGAGCAGTGAGAATTTGAGAGTTGACAGATTCTTATGCCAGGGCCTGCTTCCGAAGATTGATGAGATCCTGATCCCGTGCATCAGAGGCGGCCTTTAGAGCGGCCATTGACAAAGTCAAGGAGGTATTTTGATCATTGAACCTGACCACCTCCTTGAGAATAGATTCCATAGCGGCAGAGAGAGGGGCACGAAGACCATCAATTTGGTTATGCACGACATCCAAACACTGAAAGATGTCGCGATTGAGACCGATAACTTCAGAATTTTGCTCTTTGACGAGCTGTAGAAGTTCGGCAAGAGAAATGTTGTTGATATCCAAAGAATGAAGGAGCGCTGGTTCACGCAAGGACTTGCGGAGCTGTTCAAACTGAGCACCTAGCATCTGTACTTGCCGATTGGAGTCAACAATTTCGGCAACAAACTCGGCAGGCACGATGATCGGTACTGATGCAGAAGCCCCACCCTTTTCGGTAGAGGAGGGTTTTGGGGAGGGGGATTTCTGTGGTGAAGGTTTTAGGGAGGGAGTCTTCTTCGGTGAGGGTTTTGGAGAAGGAGATTTCATCGGTGAGGAAGTAGGAGAGAAGAGCCGTCGGTACATATCCTGGGATGAAACCCCAGTTTGTGCAATATCATCGGGATTGACCCCGGGTGATAGGCTGTGTGGTGAGGAAGCAGAATGTCGGTCCGGAGAGAAGACCAACTCATCTTCAACCTCCACATAAAAAGGAGGAGAAGGAATATTCGGGGACTCCTTTTGTACATCCAAATCTTGTTGAGAAGGTTTGGAGGAGGTGGGAGAGGGTTTAACAGATCCCCGTGGCCCTGGAGGGGAAAGTTCAACATCTACCGATTGTTGAGAATCGGTAGATGGAGAGTGAGGCTCGGCCGAAGGTTTCCTAAGTTTCTTAGAACGAGACTTAGGAGGGGATTTGGAGCTCCGTCGCTTAACAGAAATAGAAGGGGATATGACTGGGGTAGCTACCGAAGGATTCGTCGGTGGCATAGTCATGAGAGCAAGTGCGACGTTTCCGGTGGCCTTTTTCTTTTTAATAGCCACCGTCTTAGCTCGGGAAGGTTTTGGGGGAGAGGGGACCACCGATTTGGATGGCTTGGGAGAAGAGATAAACGAAAGCATACCTGAGGTGAGCGGAGAGTCGGTAGGCTTGATAGACTTAAAGATCGTTTGCTTGCTGATTTGAGAAATGGGCAAGTCAAACTTGATCGTCGGTTCAGGCAAAGCAGCATCAGCACACAGTTGTGCGGATAGCTTGTGATTGATGATCAGAGAAATGAACCGGGGGAGAGCCACATTGTGAGTTCTTGGAGGTGTGATGGCAGTGACCAAGGATTCGAAAAATACCTGAGCAAAATCGATCCTACTCATAAAGATGAGGGCATGGGCCAGACGAGTGATGGCAGCCGGGGATTGATCCCACCTCGAAGTCTTGTGAGAAAGACAGTAGAGGAGGTGAGAAAAGAAGTAGTTCCAAAATGCACCCATATTCTTTCGAAGAAGAGTGCCGGAACCCTTAGATTTGCCCTCATGTACATAGTTGAGAGTTGCAATGACCTCATCGTGTTCTTGATGAGTAGGGAATGGAGTATACACATTAAACTCTGGAATATTGAGAACCGCACGAATGTCATGCACCCCAAAGGAAAGGTCGGGATGCTCTTCAGAAGAGAGAATGGAGGCAGAAACCTGATGAGTATCAGAGTCGTACTTACAGGTAAGCCAGAAGTTACCAAGAAGCATTTTGCTCATCTTGGTCGATTCAGTAAGAGCATGGCGCAATGGCGATCTTTGAAGAAAGATAGAAACTTGGTTGAACTCAGGATGATCAACATCCGCAGAAAGACGAGCCACCTGGTTGCATGGAGGGAACACAAGGGAGTCCCTAGTGAGAGGAGTAGAAACCTTTGAAGCTTTCGTAGTTTTGGAGGATGCCATTGATGAAGAAGAGAGGTGCAGGTTTAGTGTGACTTGTTGAAGAAGATGAGAAAACAGATAAAGAAGAAAAAGGAAAAGAGAAGAAGTATTTATAGGTTTGAAAAAGAAGAGGGAAAGGTGAGAATTCAAAAGCCAAAAAAAATAATGGTAATGATGGTACGACGCAAACGTGCGTTATTGAGAAGTGTAAGGGCCGAAAAACGGCTAAGTGTCAGGTCGTGGACGTCCCATCAACTGACGCACGAACCCTGTAGTGCCACGTGGCATAAGCCCATAGAGTAAAGAGAAGGTGCCGAAGATATTCGGTATGAGAGAAGTGGATAAGGATGACACATCATACACTATACCGAAAAGAGAGAGATGCCGAAATATGAGAGATATTTCGGTAAGAAGTATTCTGTATATAGAGATACCGAATAGAGAAAATACGATCTTTCGGTAAGCGCAATGATACCGAAGTTTTAGAGAAATTTCGGCAAGAAGTAAAGAAGTACCGAAATATGAGAGATATTTCGGTAAGAAGTATTCGGTATATAGAGATACCGAATAGAGAAGATACTATCTTTCGGTAAGCGCAATGGTACCGAAGTTTGAAAAGATAGACACCGAAATATGAAGGTATGTGTAAGTACCAAAATGTGAAGATCCGTCGGTGACAACATGATCTAATATTTGTTGCCGAAAGGAAATCTTCGGTAGAGGAGGTACCGTCAATTATTGGGCAAACTTTTTTATTTTTTATTTTTATTTTTATTATTTTTTATTTATTTATTTATTTATTTTTTACGATAAATGTAACATACCTAAGGATCCCACAAGGAAGTTGAAACGTGCCTCATCCAGTGGTTTTGTAAAGAGGTCTGCAAGTTGAAGATCTGTAGGAATGAAGTGAAGTTCAATATCACCTTTAGAGATATGATCTCTTATAAAGTGATACTGAATATCAATGTGTTTAGATCTGGAATGCAGCACTGGATTGTTGGCAATGGCTATGGCACTAGAATTGTCACATAGAATCGGTACATGAGAGTAAACTTTGGCATAATCTTGTAGTTGGTTCTTCATCCACAAGATTTGGGCACAACAACTTCCAGCTGCAACATATTCGGCTTCGGTAGTGGAGGTGGATACCGAATTTTGCTTCTTACTGGACCAACTGACTAAGTTTCCACCTAGTAATTGACAGTTGCCAGTTGTACTTTTTCTGTCAACCTTAGACCCTGCAAAGTCAGAATCTGAATAGCCAATTAGATCAAAACCTGAGTCCTTGGGATACCAAAGACCCAGATTCATGGTACCTTTTAGGTACCGAAAAATACGTTTCACAACCGCCAAGTGAGATTCCTTGGGATTGGCTTGATAATGTGCACACAGACACGTAGCATACATGATGTCAGGTCTACTAGCAGTAAGATAAAGAAGAGACCCTATCATTCCTCTATAATTCGTGATATCTACCGACTTGCCGGTGGAATCTGCATCAATTTTTAGAGGTGGTGCCATTGGAGTTTTCATGGGAGAACAATTTTCAAAATCAAACTTTTTCAAAAGATCACAAATATATTTATTCTGACAAATGAAAATACCTTCAGAGGATTGTTTAATTTGAAGACCAAGAAAGAAAGTAAGTTCACCCATCATACTCATCTCATATTTACTTTTCATGAGAGAGGCAAACTCTTGACAAAGATTTTCATCAGTGGCACCGAAAATGATATCATCCACATAGATTTGAACAAGAATGATATTACCGTTTGTTTTCTTGAGAAAAAGAGTATTATCAATTTTACCTCTGGTATATCGGTTGGATAGAAGAAAATCAGACAAGGTGTCATACCAAGCACGAGGAGCTTGTTTCAGACCATAGAGAGCTTTGTCAAGTCTGAACACATGGTACGAATGAGTTGAATCTTCAAAGCCAGGTGGTTGTTTCACATAGACTTCTTCAGCAAGTTCTCCATTGAGAAATGCACTCTTAACATCCATTTGAAAGACCCGGAAGTTTTTGTGAGCAGCATGAGCAAGGAAGATTCTTATTGCCTCAAGTCTAGCAACAGGAGCAAAGGTTTCATCATAATCAATACCTTCCTCCTGCCTATATCCTTGAGCGACAAGCCTGGCTTTATTCCGGATTACAGTACCGACTTCGTCCATTTTGTTTCGGAAAACCCACTTAGTACCTATAATGGTTTTACCGAAAGGTCTTGGCACAAGTCTCCAGACTTTGTTTCTCTCAAATTGAGACAACTCTTCTTGCATGGCAGTGACCCAACAAGAATCTGCTAGAGCTTCTTCAATTTTCTTGGGTTCGATAAAGGATAGAAAATTCACATAGAGACAGATGTTTCCAATACCTCTTCTAGTTTGGACACCTGCTAGCTGATCTCCTATAATTTGATTTATCAGATGATCTTTGGTCTATTTTAAAGCTGGGGGAAGAGGTGCAGGAACTGTGTTTGGAAAGTATGAAGGTGAAGGATCGGTAGGTATAGGATGAATATGATGAAGAGGAGAAGTATGTAAGGTGGTTTCGGTAGGAGCTATGGATTCGGTAGTAGCTGTGAGTTCGGTAGGAGCTGTGGGTTCGGTAGTAGCTGTGAGTTCGGTAGGAGCTGTGGGTTCAGCAGTTGGTAAAGGTTCTGTCAAAACATGATGGAGAGAAGTAGAGGGTACTGAAAATGGGACATATGGAGGTCCTGAAGATAGAATATTTGGAGAATCTTCTCCAACACAGGAAATAATCCATTCATGAAGTTCAGTGTCATCACAAGATAGAGAGGATGTCTTGTGATCATCAAACTTCACATGTATTGACTCATCAATACATTTTCTTCTTAGATTATATACTCTGTAGGCTTTAGAGGAGAGAGAATAACCCACAAATATACCTTCATCAGCTTTGGGATCAAATTTCCCAAGCTGCTCGCGATCATTCAAGATAAAGCAAAGGCAGCCGAAAATATGAAGAAACCCAATGTTTGGTTTTCGGCCATAGAAGACTTCATAGGAAGTCTTGTTGTGCCTTTTCACAATGATAGATCGATTTTGAGTGAAACATGCTGTATTGACATCTTCAGCCCAAAAATAGGTTGGAAGATTTGATTCACTTAGCATGGATCTTGCAGCTTCACATAGCGTACGATTCTTTCTTTCCACAACACCATTTTGTTGTGGAGATCTTACTGCTGCAAAGTTTTGAGAAATACCTTTGTCACAAAGAAAGGCATCTAAAGTAGCATTTCTGAATTCGGTTCCATTGTCACTTCTGATAGATCTGACTAATTGACCGTTGAGAACTTCAGATTTCTTGATAAAGTTGATGATTTCTTCAGGTGTATCACTTTTGTACCTGAGAAAGAATACCCAAGTGTAACGTGTGTATTCATCAATAACTACAAGAATGTACCTTTTTCCACCTAGGCTAGGTGTGCTGACAGGCCCACAAAGATCCATATGCAGCATCTGTAGAGGAGTAGAAATAGAGAAACACTGTTTTGATTTGAAAGAAGATTTTGTCAGTTTGCCTTTCTCACAAGCTGCACAAAGCTTCTCTTTTGAGAAAGAAATTTTCGGCAAGCCAACAACAAGCTCTTTGTTGGAGAGAGCATGTAACGTCTTGAAGTTGAGATGAGAAAGACGTTTATGCCAGAGCCAGTTTTTCTTTTCAGAGTCTTCATAAATGAAGCAGATGCTTTCCTTTTCAGTTGATTTGTCATTCATATTGATGACATACACATTATCCTTTCTAAAACCAGATAGGACTGTGTGAAACTGTTTATCAGTGATGAGACAATCAATTTCTCTGAAAATTACATAGAAACCTAAATCACATAGCTGACTAATGCTTAAAAGATTATGCATCAGTCCCTCCACATAGGCAACTTTGTTAAAAGTAATGGAACCGTTAGAAAGAGTTCCATAACCTTTAGTGGAACCGCGAGAGTTATCACCAAAAGTTACAGTTGGTCCCTTTTCTTTCACAAAGTTTAGAAGAAGAGATTTGTTCCCAGTCATATGTCGTGAGCATCCGCTATCAAGATACCATGTTTGATGATGCTCATAGACCTGCAGATAAGAACAAATTAGTCTTTTGGAACCCGTTTTGAGGTGGGTCCTTTAGGGTTAGAAGAGGAAGAAGAATGTCACACCCCGCTAAAGCGGAAACACGAGGCATAACAACTCCGATGTCATAGCACAAGATTATAACATACCAATATTTACTTATCTTTCAAAATACATTACATTTTTAAGAGCATAGTATCGTCATTGTTTACAATTCCCAAACTTTAAAATCTAACGATACGCATAAAGTAAAATAATCTTGCTTCAAAATATGAAGTGCACTGCTAAAACTTCATGGAATTACCTTCTCGATTCCTGAAAAGCATGAATAAAAACCAAGGTCAACTACAAAGAGTTGGTGAGTTCACAGGTTTTAAATATGCACAAATCATTTTTATATGCAAGTTGTCATTTGTAAAACATACGTATAAACCAACTTCAATTCTTTGATTCATGAGCACCACAATTTAATTTATTTATGATAAGTGTATGCAAAGACAATATTACGTTGAGCCACTACTAAGCCGTCCCTGACCAATTTCAACGCCCCCGATGAACTAACTCAGCGGTGGTTCATGCCACATGTTTAGTCATCTTCTCTAGTATAGTGCACCCCTGCTCGTCAGCATTAAGGTGGGTTTGTCACACCAAATAGCGCTATCCACTAATACTATAGGCCCGATTTTCTTCGAGTTAATAGTAGTGTCACGGGGTCTTAACATTTAATACTCAACACATCAATTGCATACTTATCATATAGCTTATAATTCCAAACGCTTTTAACAAAGCCTTATAAATTGCCAATTCGCAATACTTTCAAACAATTCTCATGAATCTTTAAATACGCAATTTAAACATGCTTTCCACCCCAAAATCAATTAAAACGATAAAAGTGGGGCTGTGAATACTCACCTTGACGAAAGTAACGGGTGAAGCTTTACTTTAATACTTATTGAATTTTGTCACGCCCTTAATTTCCCTATACAAGAGTTGCCATAAAGAAACACATTAATGCCCTATTCCGATGTCCAACCAATATGTCCAATTGTCCCATGAAATGCCATCAAATAAGTTTCTTAGTCCATATCCATTTTTAACTATACAAAGTTCCAAAATACAATAAAACAAAAATTAAGCTTGATAAAATTACCTTTCTGGATTCAGCACATGCTGTCCAGAAAGTTATCCGGTAAATTCAACACGGAAGCTTAACTTCCCAAGAGAATTATTTAATCACAAATTTTGTGATGATACTATAATATGTTTAGATTAAATCTGCATTTTTTTATAATTTTTGAATAACTTTTGATACATCAAATAATTTTTATAAAATAGAGTGTCACTGATTTTCGGATCAGTGACATATCTTACTTGTAACAGGTTTTTGAGGTATCAATTCTTGGAATTAGACAGTTATCCATATATGGATGCAAACCTAACTCAAAATCCTAATATTTGAAAAAAGATTCACTTAATTTGGATGAGTAATAAGGGAGTTATGGCCTCTACAAGATAGGTGTATGAATCTGTCTTTACTGGACAGATTGCACCATTTTCTTGTAAAATCCATTTAAGTGCCCAAATCAACTCCAAGTTCAATGTTTTTGGACTTTTTAGAAAGATAACACTCTAAATTAAAGTTTAGAAGCAAAAACCCCAAATTTGGACAAGTGGTTTGTGAGTTGTGCAAGCTAGAAGTGAAGTCCATTTTCTGGACAGATTCTAAAATGAAATAAATACCATTTTATACCACCAAATAATGATCATTAGACATGGTTTTTGGATATAAACCATGTCTTCACTCCTCATTACATAATAAACTAACTTATGCATCATGGATTCATTGAAATCAAAATGCTCATCCACATGCATGCATGAACATAACACCAAATAAAATGACATTAACACTATTGTTAAGTTCTTAATCATGTGGAACTTGGGAAATTCCTTCATAAGAACATTTTTATACTAACATTTCATTGTAACAAGAGTCAAAAACTCATATTATATATATCAAAGGTAATCCATCTCATCATCAAAAATCCAATCACATGCAAGACAAAATAAACACTAAATTAGTGATTTAACACTATTTAGAAACTCTTTAATCATATGAGATTGAACAATCTCATCCTAAGAGTTTATTTATACTCAAAATTGATGTAAATGCATAAATTTCAATCCAACATTATTAAAATTTTGTGGACCAAAAACCACATTTCATAAAATTATCATTTCTTGATAAAATCCCAAAATAATACACTTGGAAACCCTAGTTTCATTGGAAGATCACTCAATGGTTCATTAGCAAATATATTGATACTAATGTATCCCATTTCACTTCCAAAACTTGGATTGTACAACATTTACATGAAAAGATATGAAATATACAAACTTTTTGATAATACACTTGAAAAATGAGAGTGTTAAGTGATTACCTTCACAAAAGGAGATGAAAACTTGAATTCTAACTTCAAATTGGAGGTGGATTCTTGATTGGATTTTGATTCTTAGCAAAGAAAAGAAAAAAAATGGTGTGGTGGTGGTGGTGGCTTTCGGCCGAACTAGAGAGAAGAGAGGGAAGAGGAGATGAAGAGTTAATTTTGAGAAATGAGAGTAATTCTAGTTTTTAAATTTGGTTTTCAATTATTAAAAATAACTAAAATATTGTAGGATTAGGACAAGTGTCCTAAGTGACTCACCATTATAAAAAAAAATTAATTTAATATTATTAATTGAATTACTAGTCTAATTTATAAAATATCAGATATATTTGAGAACCGAAATATCCGATTCTCAATATTTGCTAAATAAATGACAAATTTGAAACTTTTGCAATGCAAGAGAAATTAACATTCTGATTTTTATAATTTAAGGATTTTGGACTTTTATTCACTTATTTGGCATTTCTGGACAGTGACGGTCAGATGCGGAACTGTTCCGGGTTTTTAACGCAATGTAACGCCCTAAAAATAGGGATAACAAAAATCCGAAAAACGGACATGAGGTATACCAAAAATTGCCATAGCAAGAGCCTCCCAAAAGTGGGGAATATATTCGAATAACCTGTTTAATCATTTAACGGACGATAAACAACAACCAACTAATCTAATTTCTACAACTAGAAAAAAGATTACAAAAAGGGTTGTTGTCTATAAACCCAAGAAATCTATATCCAAAAGAATAACGCGTCCATGTGCACTTCCCCAAGCTCTTACCCCAAAGCGACTAAACTTGCTTAAGACCGCCGCCGCTAGAACCTGAGATACACATCGACACCAAACAAGTGTTAGGCCAAAAAACCTAGTGAGTCGAACAATAATAAGCATGCAGGAACAAATACCATTCTTATCAGTAGTTAACCAGTGTTCAACAAATGTGGAGTCATTAGGGGAGACCCAAAGCACCAATCAAGTCCCACCCAAGAGTCGATATACCTTGATGCCCTTAACAAGGAACACCCCAAAGGCCCGGCCCATCCGAAGACTATCGCTAAGAAAATTCCCCGGATGGCGGAGGTCTAGGCACATACCATCACAGTGGCGCCCAAGACTACATCCTCCTAGTGTACTGACTTGGTTCGTCCACATAACATTTATAAGGGGTCCTTTAGGTATACTTCAACCCATATAATTCAATACCAACTACGGGTATAATTTTTACCACCTTATCCTCATGATGTCTAACAAAAGACCCAATGTAAATCATACATCATCATGCATATAAACATGTCATCCAAATGGTACTCCAAATAGAATCATCATAATACTCTTTTATGCATACCCTTGACATATCAAAATGCTCACATCATATATCCATGAGACAAGTCCTAAACAATGATACATAACAATATCCATGGCATATCACCCATATACATATATACATTTTTCACTATTATCGTGAAGGAATCCCCAAACATTAAGCATATAGAGATAAAGTAACAAATAGAAGATTATGATGTGTATCTAGTTTTAACAAAGGTTTAGTAAACTCACAATCTAGGTTTTGAACCCAAAACCTAGAAAATATGGAAACCCTAGAAGTTTGGAGAAGATGAGCCTTGGAAGTGAGGAGTGAGAATCTTGAATAACACTTCAATAAGGACACTTGAATGAAGCTTGATGACCACTTAATGCTCCCAACAATCCAACACCTTGGAGATTAATGAGGTAGGTGAGGAAACCCTAAAAATCGCCTCTAGGAATAACTCTCCCGTTTTTTGTAAAGTGATAATGTGAGAAATGAGACTGCCAAGGAAATTTAAACCCCTCAGATGCCGCGGGCGATAGTGCCCGGCGATAGTGCCAAAGGGCACTATCGCGAGTCACAATCGCGAACACACACGCACCCGCGGTACGCCTTCCGCGAGTATGCCCGGTGATAGTGACTATGGTCACTATCGCGTGTCACTATCGCGTGACCTACCCCCCTCTCGGTACAACTTGGGAGATAGTGCCCTCCGCGATAGTGCCAGGGCACAATCGCGGGGCACAATCGCGAGTCACCCAAAAATGGCCCAAAACTCAACCAAAAACTATAACGAGCACAAAGTTTGAACGATTAATGAAGGTAACTTAATTATATGTCGTTTAGATCTGAACATGATAATAAGACGTACACAAGGACACATTTTCTCACAAAAGCGAATTAAATGCATTTAAGACCACAAATACTTACCTTAAGAATTTACGGGTGTTACACGCAACTTCTAAATTTTTCGGGAAATTTTTTATCTTAAAGGCTTTTAATAAAAATTTAAAAGTGACAAAACTTATAAATTAATCTAAGGGTGCTAACCTTAATATTCAGAATTTGACAGGTGTCACAAAGAAGGATTGGTCGGACGATATCTTTCGATACGGTCCTTTGGACAGTCTTTGGCCAAGTGAAATGTATCACCGCAGTTGTAACACTTTCGGTAAATAAATTTCTTCGTTGGATCAAGAGAAGCATCTTTTACCTTTCCTTGAGGTTTATATTTAGAAGGTTTGGAAAGGTGAGAGGGAATGGGATAGCTGTACGGAACGTGAGGGTTATGGGGAGCCGGTCCAAGGATTCCTTTGTAAATGGAAGATGAAGAAATGTTTGAAATTCCTTTGGACTTCTTTATTTTTAGGGCTCTAGGGATGAAGTCCGTTGTGTTCATGGGAGATTTACCTTTTGAAGAAGGTGTAATCTTTCTTTTGTTAGGAGTATTAACGACAACGGATTTTCCTTTAGAGAGGAAAGGAGCCTTTTTCGAAGAATGGGAACAAGAAGAAGAAGAAGAGTCGTTGTTTAGATTTAATGACATAAGAAGATCATTTACAGGTTTGACCAACTCATTTGAGTCTTGATCTTCTGTTAGAATAGGTTTGGAAGATTTAGCAGACACAAAGTAGTCAAGTTTTCTTGAATCGCGAAGATCCATTGAATATACAGAATTAGAGTCTTCTGTCATAGAATCATTCCAGTCAGTAGAATAAGAAGGTAGCTTAGAAGACATAGGAATATCATGAGTAGGAGAGGATATGTTTTCAGAAAGGAGGCACACAACATTTTCTTTCCAGTACCCTAGACCATAAGTTTCACCAACAACTTGATCTTGAAAAATTTTCTCAAGATTTTTGGAAGAGGTGTTCCATTTATTTAGGGTTTCTTGTTTCTTCTGAAGCTTCTTTAGAAGCTTGTTCTTTTCCTTGGCAAGCACATAGTTTATAGTCTTTAAGTCATCTAACTCAGCTTTTAGTTTGTTAAACTGTTCTAGCTGGGATAGAGAATCATGAAGTTGAGAGGAGAGAGACTTGACTTGAGCATTTGCTCTTTTCTTTGCATCCTTTTCATTGTGAAAGAGTACAGTTAAAGAGTCAAAAGCCTCCATCTTTTCTTCATTAGTGAGAGAGAGGAAGGGATGTACCTGAGAAGAAGAAGAAGAAGAGCACTCAGCAGTGAAGTCCATCCTAGAGCAGGAGTCTTTGGGTTCTTCATCGAGTTTGGCCATAAGACATTTACTCGACACTTCTTTCTCACTATCGGAAGTGGGTTTGTCTACCCAGTCTAGAGTTTCTGCCATCAAGCCTTTGCCTTTTCGTTGAGAGTTGAAATTTCTTTCTTTCTCTCTTTTGTACTTGGCTTTGTATTTGTCGGCTTTGTCGGAAAGCTCTTTGAAGGAAGAAGATGGAGAAGGTTTTATGGGATGCGATATACCTGTAGAATTAGATCGAAGATGTCTTCTTTTAGAAGAGTTAGAAGAATTAGATAAGGAAATCCTAGAAGGATTGCTTCTACATTCGGATGCAAAATGGCCTTTCTTTCCACATGCATAACAGTCCTCCTTGGATTTGTTCAAGGAGTTTCTAGAAGAAGAAAAATTTCTGTTTCTTTGAAATTTATTAGAAGAATTCTTTTGAAATTTAGAGAAATTTGCAAGCATACCCATTTCCTCTGTCAATAGATTGACAGAGGGATTTTCTCCTTCATCATCAGCTTCACTTAGATAAGCTTCCGAGGAGTGATTCAGGTTTTCATGACTTTCTCTATCTGAATCATCAGAAGGGTAGGTTATACGAGGAATACACACAGATTTCTTGGAGCCATCACTGATAAGAGCCATAGAGGGAGCTCTTATTTCTTTATAGATGGTTTTCCTTTGAAGTTGGGTTTGTTCGTGATTAAAAAACATACCATAGAGAGAAGTGAGAGGAAGGCTTTCCAAGTCCCTGGAAGTCTTAATGCAAGTGGAAAGGGTATTCCAGAAATCTGGAAGACCATCCATGAATTTGCATATGATTTCCTCATTGTCATAAAGTTTTCCAACAAGTTTTAACTCATTTAAAAGACTGCTAAAACGGTTGTAATAGGAGGGAAGAGATTCTCCTTTTTCATGAGAGAAAAATTCGTATCTACGTACTAGAGAGATCTTTTTAGATTTCTTTACTTCACTTGTACCTTCGTACAAAACACATAGAGTTGACCACATATCTTTTGCCGTTTTAAGACTGACAAGAGATTGGTAAACTTCATCAGGAAGGGATTGAGCAATGATGGTTCGAACTTTGGAATCAAGTCCAATAATGCGCCTATCCTCATCATTGTATTCTTTGGTCGTTTTTAAGACATATCGACCAGTTGCAGAAGTTCTTTCCTCCTCTGAAGAGTCATCGGAAACTTGAAAGAGACTGTCCTTTTTCTTTTCTTTATCCTTAGGGGTTTTGACAAATATATCCCAGACTTTTGGGATAAGAGGACCGTCACTAAGAATGGTAAGATACCGACTGTCAGCTCCTTCAAAGAAGAGCATCATCCGACTTTTCCATAAGGAGAAGTTGTTTGAGTTGAACTTAGGAGGTTTAACGGTAGATCCATTTTCAGAGTAAAAGGAATTTTGAGAAGAAGACTCAGGTTTTGTAGAAGGAGAAGTCATTACGGATCTGGTTTATTAGATTAAACCAACCGCTCTGATACCACTTGTTAGTCTCAAAGAAGTAAACAAGTATTGTAGAAGGGGGGGGGGGCTGAATACAATAACACAAAATTACTTAATTTTAATTCTTTTATTGATAATGAATATCAAGAATTACACAAAGAGAAAATAAAGATTGTTGCGGAATAAGAATAGTTAAGAACTACTCTAAACAATCTAACACTTAGAAGATATTAAGAACACAAAGACTTAAACCTTAAGGAAATAAAAGACAACTATCAACCTGCTTGAAATCTTTTGAATACCAAAGCTTGAGCTGAAAGCGTGAGTAGCAAGGTGCTACTTCCATCCTTTATATACTATCCAATGTAATGAGTGCAAAGGACAAGTAGGAGTAAAGGCTTTGGTGGTTGAGAGGTTGACAATAAATTATAAGATATTTGATGTGACTTGTCACAATACAAAAGGTAACTTTTGTACTATGAAAGTACAATATCTAAATAAAATATTATTGGGAAAATCTTTTTGAGATCTATTAGAAAATAAACATCTAATCAAATTAAGACTAAATGTAAATCTTCTAAAGGAAGAGAGAAGCTTCCATTTCCATTGTCAGAAGATCATTGGGAAAGAGGAAGTATGTCAAATCATGAGGATTTAACATAAATGCTCGTACTAGATAAAGAAGCAATCTGTACGAGGAAAGTTACCGAAGAAGGAATTCAGTAACTTAGGTATGTGCCGAAAGAGGAACTCGGCACAGAAGAAATGAATGCCGAACAGGTGAAGGTTCGGCAGAAGAAAGTTCTGCCGAACATGAGAGGATTCGGCACATGGGTAAGTTGCCGAATTGGAATCGGCAGGGATATGATCTGCTGAAATGGAATCGGCAGATTATGCTTAGTTCACTCTTGAAGTCCATCTCAATCCGCATTGTAGACTTCCTTCATGTTGGATTCGGTTTATCTTCGACTCACCGATATGTTAAACTAACTAAGCTATTACAAAGAACCATAAAATAAAATACAAGGTTCAATCATCAATAAAGACTAAGGAGATGTTATCTTTAAATCTTAGATGACCCAACACATTAACAATACAAATAAATGAACTCTCATCTTATCTATCCTTGTAGAAAATATTTGTTGTGTTTGTGTTTTTAACAATTTAAACGAAAGAAACAAGTAGGTGATCGAGCCTTGTATTGGACACAATGCATTTAAGGTATAATGGCCGAATTTGAAAGTATTGTCGAAATTTAACACTTGCTTGAAACTTTTCACATGTTTCTCCTCTAGTTTTGATGTCTACGAAAAGAGTAGTTTTGTGTGTATCCCAAACTAAGGTCGTATGTTATTAACTGTCTGGAGTTGCAAGAGAGCAAAACGTGGCATGAATTATGGTTGACCTTAACACTGCATTCATGTTTATAAGGTGCACTTGTAGATACAAATTCAATGGTTTGGAACCATGTGAAAAGAGTCTTTCTATCAATGCCAGACATATTATTTATACTTGAAACAAAGGGACAAACGGTTACATAGAATAAATCAAACTAAACGAGCCTAGTATATTCCATCCAAATGTTGGGTTTGAAGGAGTGGAATATATGCACACATGAACTCTACCCCAAAGAGAAATACTTGTTTCCATGATAACCCTCAGCTTTTGTAAAGTCTGCAAAAAAGTAGTGAAAGCTAGAATATAAACACAATCACGTACAATCTAGTTCGATCTCATCCGTATACCAAACGCACCCAAAAAGGAATGCATGAAAAAGTCATGCTAAAAGTTAGTCATATGCCTTTACAACATATATGATAATATGAAATTATATAGTTAACATGTGTTTATATATGTAAAATGTGATTTTATGGAATTCTACTACGAACTAGTGATTTTGGGGGTTAGAGTGTAAATAATTGGCAGTAGGAGGAGTTGTTTTGTAATCAAGGTAAAATGTAGGGGCATAAAACCTTGTTAAAGTTTTCCAACTTTTAGCTGGCCGAGTTTGGAGTTTTGTTTAATGGATTTTTGACTCGGTTTATTTAAGTTTTTTTTTTTCCTTTCTAAAAAACTTTTAATGTTTTAAAAGTATAAATAAAATATTAAAGTATAAATTATTAATACATATGAAAATTTTTAATTTATAAAATATTCTTTTTTACTCCTTTTAAAAGTATAGAACAAGGTTTTTAGAAATCTTTAATATTTTTACCAAATATATAAATAATAAATCAAATCAATTGCACAATATTTGAGATTTTTAAAAAAATAAAGTCTCATAAAAAATAAATTTAAAAAAATTTAATATGTAATTTATAATTAGCTTTTACATTCTTCTCTATTGCATAAATATTTTTTTTGTTAAAATAAAATATGTTTTCGGTATAATAATTTTATTTTCTCTAAGTAGTGCATTATGTATTATAATTTGTAGTCTGGTTTTATTTGAAGCATAGAGAAATAGGAAATAAAAAGGAAATGATGGGTGGGGTGGGGGCATATGAACACTATAGCATGTGGCTGCGTAAGCTGTGTCTGTCGAATAGTTCCAGCATTTTCGGTGTTCTTAAAGTAAAGGGTTAAAAAAAAGGCTAGAAATTTAGGGGTTGTTTAATAAATACTTATCTAGGTAAGTGCTTATCCGTATTATTTACCTTACGGTTTAACTTATTGAGCATGAAAACTACTTAAAATTTTACTCGGCAACAGGGTCGTTCCTGATATTGTGGAGGCCCTATGCAAAAAACATGATGAGTTCTTAATTTTTTTATTTAAATTATTTTTACGACATGTTAACGTTTATTTGATAATAAATCGACGAATAACTCTTATTTGACTTTGAACAAATTGTTTATCTTTTCTTCTTTTCGATACTAAAAAATTTAAAGTTTCTTTTAAATGTTAGTGTTTTTTAAATTTCATAACCCCTCCTACAATGTGTCCGGAAGAGAGGTAGATTGTAAGAAATAACATGTATGTGAGTGAAAGAGGGTGTATGAATAACAATCATCTTTATATAAAAATGATCAATCATTATGATAATTACGAAAACACATATCCACAAGAGTCTTTCATTAATCTATTGTCATTAAAATTTAAAAAACACTATATTAAAAATTAAAAATGTTCTAAAAAAGCATATAAAGAAAAAATCAATAAATATTAAAACAACTCTAAATTCTATTAAATATTCAAAAAAATTATAAAATATATCATTACAAAAACATTAAAAAATCAAAGTTATTCTAAACATCTCTAACAATTATTCTTAATTTTTCTAAAATAGATAATCTCAAAGGGAAAAAAATAAATTCAACTCAAAAAGTTATTCTATTTTAGTAATTTTGACATTAGTTGTATTATTAAAATCATAACACATTTAACTTACTATTGAAAACAATTAAAACAAAATATCTTTCTGTTAAAAAATAAGTTTTAAAAATCTCTATTTTTTTATTTTTCTTCTTCTATTTTAACATACACTAAAAATTAAAAATAGTCTAAATTCTTAAAATAAGAAATTTCAAAAAAAATCCCAATGAAAATTAATGAAAATAAAATTAAAGAATAAAAATAAGAATTAATAATTTTAGAATTTGAACATGGAAAGTAAATTATAAAATTAACTTATTAAAAAATTATATCATTTAATTATCCAATTAATAAAAATTAAGAAAAAAAAATAGAAATGTATGTATATTTAAGTTATCCTTAAAAAAGAATTAAAAAAAATTATTTAAAATTTGTATATTAATTAATTCCAAGAAAAAATTATAATAAAATAAAAATTAATTAAAAACAACACGTCCAAGGGATTTGAACTTGAGACCTTCAATACAACCATTCCAATACCTTCGACTACACTATGAGTCATTTTATTTAATTATTTACATTAACTAAATTATATAGTAATATTATTACAGGTAAAAAGTTAAAAATTATTCGGAGGCCCCCGACGATCAGAGGCCCTGTGCAGTAGAACACTTTGGAACACCCTAAGGAACGGGCCTGCTCAGCAAGAGTCCTAACAAGGATCGAGAGTCTTATCCGGTAATGAAGGAAATGACTCTTACCCGGTAAACGTTTACCGGGTTTAAGACACTTACCAACAATCAATTTTGGTGGTCGAAAATATTATACGTTAAGGTAAGTGAGGGTAATATCATTGCCGATAAACGCTTACCCGGTAAGCATTTTGGTAAGCGGTCTCTTAGAAATAATTTTTTGATAATAATAAATTACCTTATTTTTTAAACTATTTAGAGTAAATTATATTTTTAAAAATGGTAAGAAAGACAAAAATCAAAAAATGAAATGATAGAAAAGACAAAAATAAAACAAGACAAACCATAGGGAATAAAATCATAATTTACTCTATGATGTAATAAAACAAAAAACAAAAAAGTTAACTAACCGTTTTAACTAGAGTTTGTTAGAGGGACCAAAAGCAAAACAAAATTACAACCATATTGACCAAAATTGTAATTAGTTTAAGAGAGATACAAAACTTGATAGTGAATGACAAACATAAGAACCAAAAATGTAATTTATTCAAAAAAAAAAAAAAAACCCTACAAATTTTGAAATAATTGTTTGGTAATCATAAGCTAACTTATTTTTTAAAGTAAGACCTTGTTTGTTTATGCAAAAAAGCTTTTATCAACTTCTTATGTTTGATTCAGTAAGAGGTAGACTGTTTGTTTTTTCCAAATTTTTTGAGTTATTTATGTTTTATCGTCCTATTAACATGTTAGAAGTAAGCCAACCACTTATTTGCCTTTTATTGTTCTCAATTGATTAACCTTAATGCATCATTTCTCTCAATCAATCCACTTGAATTATGATAAAACTCAATTTACTATAATTAGGTGACTTTCTGATTTAAATTCATATAATATAAATATATTATTATCTCACAATCAATTAACTTTATTTATTTAAAAATGCTAATTTTACAGATTAGATATAAATTTCGTAATGATAATGAATAATATGTGAAATTGTAATTATTTATAGATAACTTCTACAATATAATATTCTAATGGGTAATATAGACAATTTAAACAAATTCAGACATTTATCAGTTTACAAAAACAAATAGTCTTATTGATTCAGATTTTAGATTTTAACACAACCTCTTATTAATCAGAAGTAAAATAAGACTTCATATTTCAACACCTTTTAAAAAACAATAACCACCTAAGTTACATTAACTTTCTACCACATTCTTTTAATTATACCTTTGATTATTATTATTATTCATGTATCAAAAATCAAATATAACAATTTTAAAAGTTACATTTATTTTGTTTCATAAATAATAAATATTTTGATAAAATTTTTAGTAAAATATTTAAATTACTTTTTTGGTAAATTATTAATTAATTAAGATATGTGAATTTGACCTACTTTGTTTTTATTTATATTTAAAATTATATTTATATATAATTATATTTAAAATCATCATTTAATGCAGATATTTTTTAAAACTCGTATTTGATTATACAAATCCGTAATTTAAAATATTATATATGTATATGATAAATCAAATTGAAATTTCATTAATAAAATATTCTATTATTTAATTTTCTTTACTAGCTATTTTGTATTAATCAACATAGTAAATTATTAGTGATTTGTTTCAAATATATTATGAAATGATAAAAATTTTTAATTTTTTAACATGTTATTTTTTGTCATTTTACATTGCTCAATTAACTTAGCAAATGGTTTTTGTCAAACATAATCAGTTCATCAGAGCTATAAGCTAACTTATCAGCTAGTTTGCCAAACATAATATTGACTAATTTTTTAACACATCATTTTTTACTACTTTATCTTATGAGCTAGTTTTTGTCAAACGTGATTACATTACATTTTTTGCTTTCGGATAATCGTGCATAGGTCTATGGATCAGCTTGTATGAACATCGACTAATTTCATGAGATCATGAAGTTAACGGTCACACAGACCTCAAATGACCTTGAACAAACTTGAACTTATGACTAGACCTGACAAACGTGTCGTGTCGGGTTCAAAGTTAAACGGGTTGAAAGTGTCTAACCCTAACCCGACACAACCCGCCTAACCTGTTTAACATTTATAAAACTAAAATTTAAAAATCGAAAATTCACAAGAAAAATACAAATAAAAAATTCAAATAAAAGCATTAGAAATCCAAATTTTATAGTTTAAACTTATAAATTCTAACCAAATCTATAAAATATTAAAAATCCAAAGCATTAAAAAGGAAACTTATAATATATATATATATATAAACGGGTTATTGGGGTCATTTTCGAGTTGAAATTTTTGACCCTGACTTACCCGTTTAATTTTGGTGTTGTGTCGTGTCAACCCGTTTACTTAAACGGGTTGAAATGTATTACCGAAACCCGTTTATTTCATGTCGAGTTCGTGTCAGGTTAGCGTGTCGTGTCAGGTCTACTTATGACAACCAAAAAGTAAACTCAAAGACTTTCCAAGAGTTTCTTACTTTCCTTTTCCGTTCATCTTAACCATTTCATATTTTTTCATGTTCGCTTATAGCTCATGATGTATGACATGACTCATGAGGTGATGCCTCATCAACCATCATTAGTAGTGAGTAGAGATAGCACTTGGCGGTCCTAAAAAAATCTAGTTTGGTAAAGGGTCTAGTCAAAACCATCAAAATAACCGGGTCCGATCCAAGTCCGGGAAGGTAAGGACCGATGGTCTGGATGTTGGAAACAAACTGGAATTGAACATTATATGTATTAAAAATTATAGGACAACTGATTTAAATTATTATACTTATCAAATCCTATATCTGTTATCATCTGGTTACATATTGAGATATATCTCTCTCCTAATATGAGTAGGATAATCATTAAATTAATTACCTAATTAACATTATAGTAAGTGTATATCTCATCCTATTTGAAAATCAAATATAAAGATAAACGAGGACTCTTTATGGCATGAATCTCTAGGTTTCCATGACCTATAAATAAATGAGATAAAGTCCCTATTGTCTATATGAATTATGCATTTAGTTCAGCCCCATTCTGAAACAAACCGTATAGAGATTTAGAAGACTTTGATACATACGCGAGGATGACTGCTTCCACATCAATCAGTTTCGTTGCACCCAATTCGAGTGCTCCAAATTGATTTTACTAAACTCTATTAGGGTATCATGTTAAATCAATTTATGATATGTGTTTTTGTTCCTATGCCTATATTATTGTAATCACATGCTTAAGGATAATCCATGTAGCAATAACAAATGGTATTTGAGTGTAACACCCGCAATTTTGGGTCTCCCTTTGTAATTAATTTGTTATCACTTGGCCGATGAGATGGAAGCTTAATAGGATTTTATGTCTTGAACTCATTAGAAAATTGAGGATTTGAATCGGGCCTAAAAAACGGTGAAGGACCATAGTGACCTAGCGCACGACCTAGGGTCATCGCCCAAGTCGCGTAACTAGAAAAGTGAGTTTCAGCGACGGGCCTTTAGCGACAAATGTTTCAACAAGAGGCTATTGGGACAACATGTCGTCTTTATAAAATGTTTTTGACGATAAATTGACTTTTAGCGACGACAAATGTCATTGCTAAAACCTCAGTTTCTTGTGATGAACCCACTGTTTGTAGGATTGTGGAAATGTGTGACTTGCCACGTGACTTAGGTCATGGGCAGGGTCAAGTGGGATGCCTAGAATACATAAAAGTCCAATTTTTTTAGCCTATGTGTTTGGGTAAAATTTCACAAATCACAACCAACGCAAGGAAAAGAAACGTCTTCAGTCTAGGGATCATTCTTGTATTAAGATAAGGTCCTGACGATCATACACATCGAGGACCATAGTCTTCACCTATGACGACGTTCGTAAGTTTCTCTCGACCGCAACCAAGAAGTCACTCGACGACTCCTATCTTACGACCTCTGTAACGTAACTAACGATTATGTCATTTTTTTGCATACGGCCATTTTCTTTTATGGTTCTTTATTACAGGTATCAAAGTACATAATGGCCAACGGATATAACGGACGAACATCATCAAGATCAATCGTTATCAAGACCGTTGGACATTCAATGCTCATTTATGACGACCAAAAGCTATATATACAAGGCTTGAAGAATCATTCGGAACAACACTAATCAATCTAAGCTCCTCTGCAACACTAAAGAACATTCAACTTATTTTCTCTTAAAGCATTAACTCTCGACAAAGTGCTCCAATCGCATGACGAATAGTTGCAAGCTTATGATTTACTTATTTATGTCTGTAATATTATCATTTGTACTTTCGATCATTCCTTCTAAAGGACGATGTCCCTGTTTGACGTCCATAGTGCACTTGACGATCTCTGCTATCGTTCGCGGTTTTTACCCTCGACGGGGTTTTCCGTGTCACCAAATTCTCTATCTCTTATTTACTTTTATTACCCGTCGTACGATTTGTCGATCGATCGATTACTTTAGTTGTTAAAGCTCCACACTGACCTTAGATCTTCCTTGGGATGATTTTTGGCATTAACAGTTTGGCACCCACCGTGGGGCCCCAGCTAGAATAAAATCCTCGACAAAAAGTACGACTTACTAACAGTTTTCAGTGCAGCTTTTTTGACTAGCAGGATCATGGAAGCTCAGGGAACTCAAGCCCACATCATTGCTCAAATGCGTATGGAAATTGATGTTGCTCACAGTCGCATTAACGAACTGGATGATCAGAATCGCAGAGTAGCTAAAGAACTTTCAGCAACGAGGAATCAAAACGTGGGAAACCAATTTGGGCCTCAGTATGGTCCAAGGCCACCTTTTTACATGCCTTTTGCAGGTTTTCAACCTCCGATGCCTCCATACCCCAAGCCGACGCAAGGTACTGGAGCAGCCACAGGAGTCACCACTTTCTCTATCCCGACGATTCCAACAATGCCACCACCCATGACAACATTTCCATCGATATCCATGCCTCCCATGCACGCACCAATCAATGGTGATGCTGGAGAGACATCGCATCGCAACGGGGTTTTTCCAAATGCATGTGTCACATCTCAAGACTCTAGATCTGTGCCAGTTTCGCTCCCGACAAGCAACGGTTTCAAGCTGGACGATCCTGTCGCACGCTGAAGCAATTAGAAGAACAGAATGAAGATGTTGTCGCTACTTCCAAAACTTCTAGGGGCTGCTATGCTTGTGGACGTTGAACCAAGGACCGGATTTCAAGCATCACCTTTCGTCGATGAAATCACCATGGTCGACATCCCAAAAAAGTACAACATCCCGACATTCACTCCGAATTATTCTGGAATTAGCGATCCAACCGAGCATATCGCACAGAATAAACAATTGATGTGGAATGTGTCGATACCTCATCAGTATCAGGAGATCTGCATGTGCAAAAGCTTTGGTGCGACTCTCACGACTGCTGAACTTCAATGGTTGATTAACTTGCGACCCAAGTCTATCGGCAGTTTCGCAGAACTAGTCAACCAATTCTTTCAACAGTTTGCTAGCAGTCGTAAGATGGAAAAGCAGACTAGCGACCTCTATTACATCACTTAGAAGACAGGTGAGTTTGTTTGGAACTACTTCAATCGCTTCAATTCTGAGATGACTAGTGTACGAAATTGTGACGTCCGGACTGCGATCGAGGCTTACAAGCGAGGTCTCGACGACAGCTCAGACGTATATATGGATCTGACAACATATCCACCAGACAACTTCGAAGACGTTCGAGCCCGGACACTAGCCTACATGTGGGTTGAGGACGATGCGGCCTTCCGTCACAAACACTCTAATGATAAGAAAGAACTGAGCGTCAAAAAGTCGGACTTCAAGGCTTGATCGACCTCCAAGGTGGAGATGTCCAAACAAATCTCGAACGTAAGATTTGACAAAAAGAAGAATGCACCGGCGAATAAGTTCCCCCAATATCCTAAGATTTCATCTTACGGATTCAAAGGAATATCTAAAGAGGTGGTCGAGGCCCTAAAGAACGTCCAGACCAACGTCAAGTGGCATCCAAAAAGTGAAAGAGATGACGCCAAGAAAGACAAATCCAAATGGTGCGACTTTCATAGAGACCATGGCCACGTAACGGATGACTGCATCCCCTTAAGATGAGAATTGGCTTGGCTCGTACCAAAAGGACACCTGCAAGACTTGCTAGGCGAAAACGTTCGACTGACTTCACCAGAACATGCAGAAGTCGTTAATTGCACGACTGAAGGTTCCAATATATGTGGATTAACTTACTCACCAGCTAAGCGACACGCTAGTCAAGGACCTGAAGAACTTCCCGTCTCACGATCGTCGCGACCAAAACATATTGTTATTCCCAAATCTATCAAGTTTCTAATTGTAAACAGAAATCTATATCAATAATCGTAGTCATATGTCATTGAATCAATTCAACAAAGATTACAAGCTTTCTCTCACTACATTCTCTCACACTCTCTCTCTCTAGAAATATGTTCTAATCACCTCTTCTCTAATATGCTCACTTACAACTGATTCCAACTTACACGCTTTCTTACAAAGACTTACAAAGGTATTTAGACCCACAACAATTACAAAGGAAACAAACAAAATACAAATGTTGACTTTGACTTTTATTACAACAAGACTTTGACTTTAATGAGAGTTGACTTTCCAGCTTTGACTTCTTGAACTTTGGTCTTCAATCTTTATGATCTTGAATCCAATAAATATGTGGTATAACAATCTCCCCTTTGGATCAAGATCATTACTAAAAGATTTAGCAATTCGATCTTCTCTCTTTAAGCTCGATTGAAATAACTCCCCCTTTGATCAACCTTTATCTTCTCTTGTAATCTCCCCTTTGATACAAACATGATTTACAAACTCCCTCTTAACACTACGAAACTTCTCTTTGATAAGCTCAGAAAATTCTCTCCCAAGGTTATAAAACCTTTTTCACAAAATAAAGTTTCAGCAAAATCTTCAAAATCTTTCAGTTCAATCAAATCTTGAACATCTCTCCCATATCTTGAATTGAACTTTCTTTTTCAAACATCTCTTGAAACAAATACTTGTAATGGACATTTCTTCAAACTTTATCTTCTCCCCCTTTTTGATGATTAGAGCATCAATATCATCAAAACTCTCACCAAGAAATGTCTTTGAAATCTTTCTGACCACTGATATTTCAAACTGAGCCTCTGATTCACCGTCAATCCGCCAAGATATTCATATAGATCTTTTCAAATCCAGACAAATTAGGAAGGTAACACCTGAATCAACAAATGAATCAGTTAATGTGCCTGTCAGTAACACGAAGTCACTGTGTGTAACAAATACACATTGTAAAGGAGCTTTTATGATGTTCACTCCCCCAGGGCTTCCATCCAATCATCGAAACACCACAAAGGCAATTTCTATGAATGTTATGACAAGAAAACAAATTCCTTGTGCGTTCGTGCTTGTGATAGAAAGAATTAAGCACTAGATGATTGCTTTAAGGCTCAAAAATTGTGTAAACCACTGAGACAACAGTAGATAAACACAGACTCAATGTGCATGGTTGAAGTGCGAAGGTGGGCCAGACTTTCTTCTTTTTCAATATCCATATTTTCCAAATGAAAATCAGATAGATTATGTGTTGCGTCCCCAGAAAAATATGAAACATTTTCTTGTTAAGAAGAAACTGAGTGGTTGGTGGGGTTTAAGCAAGAGTTGGCATGGGCTATTTGCCTGTTTCAATAACGTTCACCAAAGAATTGTGATGGGGTTTAAGCAAGAGTTGACATGAGCTATTTGCCTGTTTTAATAACGTTCACCAAAGAATTGTGAAACATTAGTAATACGGCTGCCCGACTCAGAAAGTAGTTGGTGCAGAGTTTGATATTCTTTTACTCTTTTCTCACACCCTTTTTCTTTTAATCATTAAGCTCACATCTAACCAAACTCTCTTTTCCATTTTACCTCAACGCACAACCCACACTCATTTCTTTTAGACTCCTCATTCTTAATCACTATGGATTAACTTCTTGGGTAGAAATCACTGGTTAACGTGATTTCATAGAAGTTCAGTTAAATCCTAGCACAAAAAAACCATATTGTCCTAGAAAGCATATGCTGCTCAGATGATTTAACTTTATCAGTTAAAGCTCAAATACAAATGTCAGATAAAGTGTATGCTCAGATGATATAATCATGAAGATATGAGCATTTTTAAACATTGAAGTATTTTCAAACAAGTATATTGAATGAATAAATATGAAGGCAAAATACTTGTTTGAAAATCTGACATTGTATGAAAATGATTAGAAATGAAATGATATAACAATTAAGGCTTATGGTAAGAAACAACGGATATTGTCCATACGAACAAAATATAGACATTCTTGAATGAAACGCTTCGAAATGAAATAACGCTAAAAAATCTTTGAAGTACAAGCGGAGTGTCTTACCATCGAAAATATGTTTCAATATGAGACATGGTAAGAACAATTTGAACAAAAAGTCAAACCGGTGTGTGTGAATACTTGAAAGTATATAGAAAAGACAATACACAAGTATTTATCTTTGGAAACACACGGTTTGTAATCATGTAAGCACAAGTAAATCTTGAAAAACATTTTAAAATCACACTTCCAATTCATGAAATCTGTTTAAGAATCGGGAAGTGGTTTGAACATTTAAGAACATGTTTTCTATGATTGAAAGTTGTCCTTCTTTCAACCACATATGAGATTAAGATAAGAAATTAACCTTTTCGCTTCGTCTTAAATCTCATGAAGTCAGCTGAAGTCATAAAGATATGATCTTGATAGCTTCCTCTCATTCTGCACAAGTCTCAAAGTCATGTCAAAGCAATTCACAAAAATTTATTGAAAAACAAATGACATAAAGCAGTAAAACGATTAAAAATACGAGTTCTGATCCGAAATAATCAGAAATCATAATTCTTACCCCCCCTGAAAATATGCATCTGAAATGTATTAGTGAAAAACACATGAGATCTACAACTCATCCTAAAGTGTAGTTTGTCATATCTTCCGAATACATATTTCCAGAAAAACTTATGTACTCCCCCTTGAAGGTTGATTTCCTCTTCTGAGTATCGGAGTACAATCTCTTATCAGCCCGGGAGTAGCATCTCTTTTTTAGCATTGAAGTACGAGTCCTAAACTGTTATGTTTAGAAGTCAAACTCCATTGAATTACGGGTTCTAAGCTGATTTACTTAGAAGCCTTGGTTCTCTTACTCCTCCTTGACAGTAGGTGCCTGCAACACAGAATCAGACTTTGGTTTTGGTACCCACTGGTATTTGAGTCCATGTGTGTTAGTTGCAGTTCGAATGGGAGTAACTGAATAAGAACCATACCAGAAATGATCACTTGTTTTATGATCATGATCATGTGTACGACAATAAGAACAATAATATTTCTTACTTGATAACCTGATTAACTGATCTCTCGAGTAGACATGATCAGGTTTACCTTTTCACACATTGTTCTTCTTGGCTTTAGTCTCATGTACACATGTCTTCTTTCCTTTCTTTTCAACTTTCTTCTCATCTTCAACTGGTTTTACCTTCCACACCAGCTTCTTCTTCTTCTTCTGTATGTATCTGAACCATCTACATTTTCATGAAAGAAATGGTAGTAGTACGAATCTGATCAAATGAATTGACTAACCTTTTTGAAGAAACAATTTTCAGATGTGAGCTTGAGGCTGTCTTTTTGAAGTCAGCTGAATTACTTCTAGGTGTGTGGATTTGTGACTCTAGAGGCGTTTGCTCAGTCACCACCACCTTTGAAACAATATCTTCAAGCTCTTTAATCCTTGAAAAATAACTGTTCTTTTCTTTGATGTGTAAGTCAATTTCTTTCTTTAATTCAAACTTTGCTTTCTGCTCTTTCAGTGCACTCTCAGATAATTCAGATAACTTTGCAGTCAGCTTCTTTATCTCTTCCTCAAAAATATTCCTTTCTTCCTCAAAGTCCTTCTCTGCACTCTTTCTTCCATCAGATATTTCTTTAAAAAATCCAACATTCTTCTGCTCAATCTCCTTTTTATCCTTTGCAAACTTTTTCTTTCAATAATGATCACTTTCTCAAAATCAGAAACTTGTTGAGAAAGTTTAATGCATTTAAGCTCAACCGTCTTCTTCTCGGCAGCACATTTTCTGGAAAAATCTGAGAATTTCATAGCAAACTCTTTCTTTTCTTTCTCAAAAACTGATCTTTCTTCAACAATTTGCAGTTCTAATTCAAAGATCTTCTTTTCATTAGCACACCCTGTTTGCTGAAACTTGACAATTTGATCTTCTAAGTCTGAGATCTTGCATTTTAACTCAGTATGTTCAGCTTCCAAAATCAACACTTTTTCTTCATTAAGACCAGAAGTCTGTTTCAGAAGTTCTTCATTAACCATCTTTAATGCACTAACTTCTTCTCTCAGTAGCTTCCTGTCATCAGAATATCTCTTTGACCTCTTTGAGTAGAATTCAACAGACGAAACAAGATTTGTGTTCTCTAATTTGAGCTTTTCAATCTTCGTTTCATCATCATCAGAAAAATATCCCATCTTGAAGTATCTGTTACAAAAAGAACTTGAAAAATGATCGTTAGAAATTCAGAAACAGTAGATCACAATTTAGAGGCCATGTTACAGTTTTGAAAAATTTGTCTAAGTATTGAAACTCGCAAACCACTGTTCAAAGAGAACTCGCAAGCTTAAGCGTGCGTGTTTGTGAAACTCGCAAGTAACTGTTCACTGATAAACTCGCAAGCTGAGGCGTGCGCGTTTGAGAAACTCGCAAACAAAAGGTTGCGTGTTTTGAGAACTTGCAGACCGAATGAACTCGCAGACTACTGTTCCTTAGAAACTCGCAAGCTTAGTCTTGCGCGTTTAGAAAACTCGCAAAGGTCTACTTGTGCATTTCAACACTTAGAAACTTTTTCCCAATCTTCAAACTCGCAGACTGAAGAGCTAAACTCACAGGCTTCGATCTGCGCGTTTCTAGAACTCGCAGATAACACTTTGCGCGTTTTGACCCAAACTCAGAATTCTTCAGTCTTGCGCGTTCTTCCGAAGAACTTGCGCGTTCTTCAGACGAACTTGCGCGAAACTTAGATCTTGCGCGTTCTTCAGGTTCCCTTGCGTGTTCTTCATATGATTCACCAAAATTCAATCTAAACTTCGAATTTCAGCACGAAACTTTGAGAGATCGATCACATAATCATCTAGAATACAAAACGAGTACTAATTTTCTATTACAAACACTCAAAATACAAATTGATCTATGGAACAGTGCACATAACTCGTGAACTCTCAAAACAACAAATTCATCAAATTGATGATCAATTACAGTGCATTTGTCTAATTAATCCATACAGACATGATCGATTATACTAAACGAGTAAAACCTAATCGATTTCTACTCCAAAAACATCCTGAATCTCAAAATTCGATTCAAAAACGAAGAACATAGTGCGAACCAATTCTTTCCACTTTCTTGATCTGATTTCAACAAATTGTTTCTGCTCTGATACCAATTGTTATTCCCAAATCTATCTAGTTTCTAATTGTAAACAAAAATCTATATCAATAATCGTAGTCATATGTCATTGAATAAATTTAACAAAGATTACAAGCTTTCTCTTACTACATTCTCTCACACCCTCTCTCTCTAGAAATATGTTCTAATCACCTCTTCTCTAATATTCTCACTTACAACTGATTCCAACTTACATGCTTTCTTACAAAGACTTACAAAGGTATTTATACCCACAACAATTACAAAGGAAACAAACAAAATACAAATGTTGACTTTGACTTTTATTACAACAAGACTTTGACTTTAATGAGAGTTGACTTCTTGAACTTTGGTCTTCAATCTTTATGATCTTGAATCCAATAAATCTGTGGTCTAACACATGAACTGGAGATGGAGGCTATGCCTATATCCTTCGATCAATAAGATCACGACGAACAATGGCAAAAACATCATGATGGCTTAATCATTCAGCTTACAATTGGGAACTGCTCGACTAAAAGAATCCTGGTTGACAGAGGAAGTTCTTCCAATATCATTTTCCTTAGCACGATCAAAGCTATGGGAATTGACAAGTCAGAAATCGTGAGACGTTCTACGGTCCTTGTGGGCTTCAATGGAGACATGGCTAACACCATCGGGGAAATTACTCTCCCAGTATTCGCTAAAGGGGTCAACAAGCAGACCAAATTCAACGTCATAGACTGCTCATCAACATATAATATTATCCTAGGGCGACCTTGGATTTATGATACGAAAGCTGTTCCATCGACATATCATCAGACGATCAAGTTCCCTACGTCCTGGGTGTTTAAAAAGTTAAAGGCGAGCAAAAGATCGCACAAGATTGCTACAAAGTTGCGATAAAGCCTCGAAAGCAGAGTATCTAGCAATTACAGAACCAGGTCGATCCTGACACCATTGACGACTATCGACTGGAAGAAGTTGTCTTGGATAAGGATAAACCTGACAGGGTCGTTTTCGTAGGTGCATCTCTCAACCCTTCCTTGAAAGAATATCTGATTTCTTTTTTTGCAGAATAATGTCGACTGTTTTGCTCGGACGCACGTGGATATGGTTGGCATCGACCCTGAGGTCATCTCACATCGACTCAACATCGATCCGTCATTCAAGCCAGTCAAACAAAAGCGACGCAAATTCGCTTCTAAGTGAAACTAAGTAATCAACGAAGAAGTCGACAATCTACTCAAGACTGAGAAAATTCGGGAAGTAAAATATCCCGAATGGTTAGCAAATATCGTGGTCGTACAGAAAAAGAACGGGAAGTGAAGAGTATGTATCAATTTCACTGATATCAACAAGGCTTGTCCTAAAGACCCATTCCCATTACCCCACATTGACGTTATGGTCGACGTAACTGTCGGACATAAACTCTTAACGTTCATAGACACATATTCGGGATACAATCAAATCCTAATGCATCACGACTACCAAGAGAAGACGGCGTTCATGACAGATAAAGGGATTTACCGTTATAGGGTCATGCCTTTCGGTCTCAAGAATGCAGGATCAACATACTAGCGACTGGTCAAAGGATGTTCAAAGAGCATCTCGGCGACACAATGGAAGTATACATCGACGATATGTTGGTGAAATCAAAACAGGAAATCGATCATATCGATCATCTGAAATAGTCATTCGACATTCTCAAGAAGTATCATATGAAGCTCAATCCAACGAAATGCTCCTTCGGAGTAAGTGCAGAGAAATTCCTGGGATACATGGTCACCCGTCATGGGATCGAGGCCAATCCCGACCAAATTAAGGTGATCATGGACATTAAGTCCCTACGTAACCTTAAAGAGGTCCAACGACTTACTGGACGAATTGTGGCATTAAAGAAGTTTATCTCTCGATCTTCAGAGAAATGACACCTATTTTATAATGTTTTGAGAAAAAACAGGGGCTTTGAATGGATGAGTGACCATGAAAATGCGCTCCAAAAACATAAGGAGTACATGGCGTCGCCACCTTTACTGTCGAAGCCTGAAGACCACGAGGTCCTCCAGCTTTATGTAGCAGTCAGCACGACCGCTGTAAGTGTCGTCCTAATCCGAGAGGAAGAAAAGCAGCAACTTCCCATCTATTACTTAAGTAAGTCACTTGTCGATGCCGAAACCAGCTATTCCTCTATGGAAAAAAATTGTTGGCCTTAATTATAGCGGAAAAAAAGTTACGTAGTTATTTCGAATCACATCCTATAACTTTCGTGACTAACTGTCCTCTTAAGTCTGTCTTGAGGAAACCCGAGTTAACAGGTCGATTGGAAAAATGGAGTATCTACCTTAGTAGTTATGACATTGAATACATTAGTATCTACCCAGGACCGCCATCAAATCGCAAGCATTGGCCGACTTTGTCACCGATTTCAGCCCAGAATTGGATGTACCGATGAAACCTGTGGCCACTCTCGATGATGCAACCTGGACTTTACACGTCGACGGATCATCCAACGCCCAGGGGATAGGTCTTGGCGTCGTCCTCAAGTCACCACAGGGGGGCAAGATGGTGTACTTCATACGATGCAACTTCAGAGCTACGAACAATGAAGATGAATACGAAGCTTTGATCGTAGGAATGAATATGGCTCACGACCTGGGGGCAACAAGACTTCATGTCAAAAGAGATTCCCTTTTAGTCGTGAATCAAATGAATAGGGAATTCACAACTAAAGAGTCTAAAACGACGGCTTATCTCAGAAAAGCCAAAGCCAAATCCGAAGAATTTTAGGATTTTTCTATTTCACAGATTCTAAGGGATCGGAATACCCAAGCTGACGCATTGGCTAATCTCGGATCGGCACTCGAAAAATCCCCATTTGACGTCACTCCAATAATTCATCTGGCGTCACCATCCATTGAAAGCGAAAACGACATCCAAGCTATAGAAGAGGAAGACAATTGGTCGAGCGACATCAGAAGATTCTTAATGAACGACCAACTTCCTGAAAAACAAAATGGAAGCCCGAAAAATCAGATTTATGGCATCCAAATACCTTATGATTAGAGGAAAACTCTACAGACGATCGTCGACTGGACTAAATCTATGATGTGTGACCAATAAAAACCAAGTCCAAAGCATTTTGCAAGAAATTCACGATGGAGAGTGAGGTAATCACTCAGGTGGTCGTAGCTTGGCAAATCGTATATCTCGACGAGGGTACTATTGGCCGACCTTATGACAGGATGCAATAAGGTACGTCCAAAGCTGCGACGCATGTCAACGACATTCAGGTATGTCACATAAACCTTCTAAACCCTTGCACTCGACTTTAACTCCATGGCCCTTCATGTGGTGGAGAATGGATATTGTCGGCAAGTTACCTCTGGCCCCCGGGCAAAAGGTATTCCTTCTAGTCCTCACAGATTATTTCTCAAAATGGATAGAAGAGGTTGCTTTCTCTCAAGTTTGAGACAAAGAAGTCATCTCTTTTATCCAGGCTAACATCATTTGCATGTTCAGAATCCCATCCAATATCGTATGCGACAATGGATCGTAATTCATAAGCGACAGAACCCAGCAGTTCTGCGAGGATCGTAACATCAAACTTACGACCTCAATATCCTCAATAAAACGGACTTGCCGTGTCAAGTAACAAAACGATCAAGAAAAGACTCAGAGAAGCAAAAGGTAAATGGGTCAAAGAACTTCCGACAGTTCTTTGGGCTAATCGTACGACACCTCGTACCTCCACAGGACAAACACCCTTCTCTCTGGTCTATGGTTGTGAAGCAGTCTTACCTGTCGAGACCTAACTTCCAACCTCACGACATTCGTCGATCGACCACAACTTAGTCGACCTAAGTTATGACCTCGATACAGAAGAATTAAGAGAATCAACATTGATCAAAATGGCATCTCAAAAACAGTTAGTCGAACGACATTTTAATAAAAATGTTAAAGTCAAGATCTTCCAAGTAGGCGATTATGTTCTACGACGAGTGATTCAGAACACTCAAGAACCAGGTTCAGGTAAGCTAGCCACCAAATAGGAAGGTCCGTACCGAATAAACGATGTTATTGGAAAAGGAGCCTATCAATTACAAACCCTCGACGGTCGTGACATCCCTCGAAGTTGGAATGCGATATATTTTGTTGGGTATGAAAATAGTCTAAGTATGGATAGTGATGCTAAGAGTTACTACTTCTGAAGTTGTTAATACTGTTTGATTAGTACTGCGTGAAGATTACTACTGCTAGTAATAGTTAGTACTGCTTGAAGAGTTAATACTGCACGATGGAAGATACTACTGCAAGCATGGTTAGTACTGCTGTTGATAAGAAGATGTTGCTAATGATTAATGCTGCTAATGATGATAAAGATGGTTGGTTGCTTAAAGCGAAAGACAAGGAAATTGAAGATAATTATGGAATGTATTCTGAAGATTATTATTTCTTTAATAATTATCTTGTAATCTGTTTAATATATATAGTCTAGAAGTTTAGACTAGAGACATACATCTTTTGTTTTTTAGAGAGAATTAGCCTCAAGGTTATTAGTGATCCTTTCATTAGAGAAGTATTGAACGTCTGTTGAGTCTGTTCAACAGATTGAGGCTTTGGTTGTAATCATTAAGTTAATTTAATATAATTTGTGATTTGATATACTGTTTCATTGATTTCTTGTTAAAGTGTTATTCCGCAACTTCTTTAACAAAAGTTTCTGAGTGATTATTTAAATTCTTGTTTTGAATTTCGATACTGACAAGTGGTATCAGAGCATTAGGAACTCAGAAATCAATAATCATCATGGACGGATCACACGACAGTGTTCTTGTTTCAAAGGTTCCCATGCTCAAACCTAATGAGTTTGACATGTGGAAATTCAGGATCAGGCAGTATATACTTCTTACAGACTACTCAATGTGGGGCATCATTGAGAATGGTCCCTCCAATGAAGAAGAGATGGGAGCAGATGGCAAGAGACCTCCACCAAAGACTGATGGAGAAAGAAAGATGAGGCAGACTGAGATGAAAGCCTTGAGCACTCTGCTCTTGGCAATTCCTAATGAATACCAACATCAGTTTTGCAACTGTGCTGATGCCAAAATCCTGTGGAACGCTTTAGAGAAGAGGTTTTTAGGTATCAAAAGCACTAAGAGAAATCAGAAAGCAATTCTCAAGCAACAATATGAAAATTTTATGTCTACAAAGAATGAGTCTATGACTCAAACCTTTGATAGGTTCAACAAGTTGATTGGAGAATTGGCCACTGTTGGTGTCAAGATGGACCAGGATGATGTCAACAGAAAGTTTCTAAGATCTCTTGGTGAAGAATGGATAATGTATACAGTATCATTCAGGCAGAATGATAATCTGGAAGATAAGGAACGTGATGATCTCTACAATGATCTCAGGGTGTTTGAAGCAGAAGTTGAATCTGAGAAGAAGCCATCTGGATACTCTCATAATGCTTCTCTCTTATCATCTACTACTGATTCTTCTGCAAATACAGAATCAGTTAGTGCTATTTATGGCTCAAAACAGGATGGACTCAATGATTCTGTTTTGGAAGCTTTTCTTGCTAGCCATGCAAAATCTTCTCTTATTAATGAGGATCTGGAGCAGATCAATGTTGATGACCTTGAAGAGATGGATATCAAGTGGCAAATGGCAATGCTCACCATGAGAATCAAAAGATTCATTAAAAGAACAGGAAGAAACAACTTTGCCATGAGAAGAGAAGATGGTGCTAGATTTGACAAATCCAAAGTGGAATGCTACAAGTGTCATAAACTAGGGCACTTTGCAAGGGAATGCAGAGGAGGAATTTCTCAACAGCATGGAAGCAACAATCAACAATCAAAGTCCACAAACTACAACAACAACAGGAACTCATCTCAAGCGCTTGTCTCACAAGATGGAATTGGATTTGATTGGAGTGATCAAGCAGATGAGGCAATTCAGAATCAAGTATTGATGGCTGAGGTTTCAGAGTCTTCAAGCATTGCAATTCCCACAAAGGTAAAATCTAAAATTTGCCCTAAAGCCTGTCTTGAAACTGTTAAGAAGTACATGGATCACAATCAGAGCATGTGTGATGATCTTAAAAGATTGGAGAAACATAGGAGAGAGTCTAATTTGATCATTGTGAATTTTGAAGAACAAATTAAGGCATATCAGGCCAATGAACTTCAACATTCATATGATCACAACTATTGGAAGTGGGAGAAGAAGGAGTTAGAGATTAAGCTAGAGAAGGCTAGAGAGGAATGTGAGAAAGTTAGGAGTGAATTTGAGAAGGCAAAATTAGACATTGAGAAATTTTCCAATGCTTCTAAAGCAATGGATACTTTACTCAAATCTCAAGTTCATGACAAACTAAGAAGAGGTATAGGCTACAACAACACCCCTCCACCTTACAATAACAACTTTATTCCACCCACCTCAGACCTCTTAGAAAGACAAGATAAGAAAGAATTACCTGCATGAGCCACATAAGTAGATCCACTAGATACAGTAGTGGTTGAGGCAGAATCTGAAGAAGAGAACACTGAGGATAAGAATAAGGAAGACCAGAAAGAAATTTCCCTAGAAAACCATATTCTTACAAATGAAAGGGGGGGGGGGGGGTAAACCATTTGTCAAGAGTGAGAAAGTGGAGAAGTCTAAGATTGGGGAAGAAAATGTTAAGAGTGAGAAAGTTAAGACCTCCAGAAAAGGGAAGGAAAAGGTACAGGGAGATCACTATATGCAAACTACTGTTGTAAATCCTTGTACTTGTCAACAGAACAAGCCCCATCAACATGATAAAATTAGGGGAAATCAGAGAATCTGAAATAACCAGTGGGCTCAAAAACAAGGAATTTATCTAAGCAAAATCAATAGACCAAAGCCTTGTTTTATTTGTGGCAAGTTGAATCATTTAGCCAAACACTGTTATTTCAATCCTGTTAACCAAAGAATTAGTTTTCAAAGAAAAATACAAAATTCTGTTGGTTATAGGAAGCAATCAAGAAGATCAAGGAACCACATGGCTGAGAATGTGAGAACAACACCAATGAAAACTGGTACTGCAAAATCTCATATTCAGAATAAGTTTGCTAAAACAAAAGAAGATATTCCAAGAAAATCAAGGAGTAACAAAAAGAATAGAAAAGCAAACAACTTTGTCAAAATTTGGGTTCCAAAATGCACTAAACCTGTTAGTACTGCTACCTCAAATAGTACTGCTAACAGAAATAGTGCTGCTGATAGCAATACTACTGCTAACCAAATTAGTACTGCTAACAAAGTTAGTACTGCTAACAAGGTTAGTATTGCTGACCAAGTTAGTACTGCTAACAAGGTTAGTACTGCTAACAAGGTTAGTACTTCTGATCAAGTTAGTACTGCTAACAAAGATAGTACTGCTACCATTGTTAATACTGTCAAGCCTATAATTCTGACAAAGTATTCCAGCCATGAGATTCCTAATTCTGATCATCTCATCAAGACTAAGCTTACTGATTATGAGTATGTTGATGAAAAAGGGCAACCCAAGACCACTTTGGCTTGGCTTCCCTCAAAACACTAACTGTTTTATTTTATGTGCAGGGCAACCAACAACTCAAGAGAAAGAACATTTGGCATGTAGATAGTGGTTGCTCTAGGCACATGACAGGTAACATGGACTGCCTTCAAAATTTCAAAAGGTTTGATGGAGGACGTGTTGCTTTTGGTGACAATCCAGAAGGAGGTAAGATAAGTGGTAAAGGTATGGTATCAAAAGGTAATATGACTTTTGAAGATGTTTACTATGTTGATCAATTGAGATACAACCTGTTAAGTGTATCACAGGTTTGTGACAAGAAACATAGTATATTATTTAGTGATACTGAATGTATTATCCTTATTCCAGGATTTAAGGTAGTTGATGAAAATATGATACTACTTAGAACTCCTAGAAAGGATAATGTTTATTGTTTGGACTTAGAGAGTGTTTCATCTGATTCATCACTTAATTGTCTGTTTTCAAAAGCTTCTTTAGATGAATCATCTCTTTGGCACAGAAGGATGTGTCACATGAATTTTAAAATTATGAATAAACTTGTGAAAAACAACCTTGTGAGAGGTTTGCCTCAAAAAGTGTTTTCATGTGATGATCATTGTATGGCATGTCTTAAAGGCAAGCAGCACAAAACTTCTCATAAGTCCAAAGAAATAAACACAATCTCTTCACCCCTTCAGTTATTGCATATGGATCTTTTTGGTCCTACAAATGTGATGAGTATTGGTAAGAAATCCTATTGCTTCGTCATTGTTGATGACTTCTCTAGATTTACTTGGGTATATTTTCTGAGGACTAAGGATGAGACAAGTGGACTGATCAAATCATTTGTCCTTAGGATTGAAAACCAAACAAATTAAGAGTTAAAGTCATCAGATCTGATAATGGAACTGAGTTTAAAAACAGTGACTTAAACAACTTTTGTGAGATTAAAGGTATTGAGAGACAATTCAGTGCTCCTAGGACTCCTCAACAAAATGGTGTTGCTGAGAGGAGAAATAGGACATTGATTGAGGCTGCTAGATCTCTGTTGGCAAATTCAAAATTACCCATTACTTTTTAGGCAGAAGCAGTTAATACTGCTTGTTATGTCCAAAACAGAGTTCTAGTAGTCAAATCCCAAGAAAAGACACCTTATGAACTTTTCAAAAAGAAGAAACCTTTTATTGGATTTTTCAAACCTTTTGGGTGTCCTTGCACAATTCTCAACACCAAATCTCATTTAGGAAAGTTTGAAAGCAAAGCTGAGGATGGATTTCTTGTTGGATACTCCTCTCAGAGCAAAGCATACAGAGTATTCAACAGTTCTTCCAGGATTATAGAGGAAAGTGATAATGTCAAATGCAATGAGAATACACCAAATCTAATTGGTACAGGTCCTAATTGGCTGTTTGACATTGATTCACTAACTAATTCTTTGGGTTTTAGTAATGTACAAATTGCAGGAACAAGTTCAGAAAAGGTACAAGCACAGAAACCAAAGTTTGTGCTGTTCCATATACCTACAATTGATCCTGTTGAATTTTGTCAACAAGAATAGAAGGATGATTCAGAAACAGAGGATTCTGAACCAAAACAGACTGAAGAGGATAAAGGTGATGAAGAGGATAAAGGTGCTGAAGAGGATAAAGGTGATAAAGAGGATGCTCATCCTTCAGGTTCAGGAAACACAGGTCCTGAAATGCCCACATTGTCAAAAGATGATACTGATGAAGAAAATTCTTTAGTATTTGGTGGAAACACTCCTAAAAAGAATGACTCTAATCTGGATGCAAATATTAATGAGGAGGCTGCCCATCAAACAAGAACTCAGAAGAATCATCCTCCTCAGTTGGTGATCGGTGATATCAATTCCCCCAGGATCACAAGGCATCAAAGTAAGTTAGGAGGATTGAAAGACTTGCAGTCAGGTTTGTTATCTTGTTTTCTATCTCAGATTGAACCTAAGAAGGCCTATGATGCAATGAAAGACCCAAGCTGGATAGAAGCAATGCAAGAGGAGCTGCTACAGTTTAAGCTGCAAAATGTGTGGGATTTGGTTGACCTTCCTCAAGGACAAAGGGCAATTGGAACTAAATGGGTTTTCAGGAATAAGAAAGATGAGAGAGGAATAGGGATAAAGAATAAGGCCAGACTTGTGGCACAAGGGTACACACAAGAAGAGGGGATATACTATGAAGAAATGTTTGCACCAGTAGCCAGAATTAGGCAATTAGGCTGTTTCTAGCCTATGCTTCTTTCATGAAGTTCAGAGTGTATCAGATGGATGTTAAGAGTGCATTCCTATATGGGAAAGTTGATGAAGAAGTGTATGTTTGTCAGCCTCCAGGGTTTGAGAATCCTAACTTTCTGACAAAGTATACAAACTAAAGAAGGCACTCTATGGGCTACATCAAGCACCAAAAGCATGGTATGGCACTCTGTCTACCTATCTCTTGGAAAATGGTTTTGAAAGGGGAATCATTGACAAGACCCTTTTCATTAAAAGGAAGAAGAAGGACATCCTGCTTGTTCAAATCTATGTGGATGATATCATCTTTGGATTCACAAAAGATTATATGTGCAAGGAGTTTGAGGAGTTGATGCACAAAAGATCCAAGATGAGCTCTATGGGTGAACTCACATTCTTCCTTAGGCTACAGGTTAAACAGAAGGGAGATGGCATTTTCATAAGTCAATCCAAGTATGTGCAGGATATCCTTACAAAGTTTGGATTTTCATAAGCAAAGCCTGCAAGCACACCTATGGAAACACACAAACAGATCACTGCAGATCTTGAGGGGGAGGATGTGGATGTTCATCATTATAGATCCATGATAGGCTCCCTCATGTATCTAACATCTTCAAGACCAGACATTATGTTTGCTGTCTGTGTGTGTGCCATATTTCAAGTGAGGCCTAATCAATCTCACTTTCAAGGAGTCAAAAGGATCTTCAGATATCTCAAAGGACAACCTAGGTTGGGCCTTTGGTATCCTCATGACTCACCATTTGATCTGCTTGCATATTCTGATAGTGATTTGGGTGGTGCAAACTTGGATAGAAAGTCTACATCAGGAGGATGTCAATTTTTGGGTGCAGGACTAGTTTCATGGCAGTGTAAAAAGCAAACCACAGTGTCCACCTATACAACAGAAGCAGAGTATATAGCTGCTGCAAGCTACTGCTCACAAGTGCTATGGATTCAGAATCAGATGTTGGACTATGGTATTACTTTTCTTCACACTCCCATCTTCATTGATAACAACAGTGCTATAAGCATTGTTAATAATCCAGTAAAGCATTCAAAAACCAAGCATATAGAAATCAGGTACCATTTTATTAGAGATTGCAATGAAAATAAGTTAATTCAGGTTTTGAAAGTACACACTAGTAATCAATTTGCTGATCTATTCACCAAAGCTTTTGATGTGGGTAGATTTACATTCTTAGTCACAAGTGTGGGCATGATAAACACTGAATAAGCCTCTATCATTTCTCCTCATGTACCATTTCTGTATAGACTCCTTGTTGTTTCATTTCTCATATTTCATTGTGCATGGTGCTGCTAACCCTTTATGTTTAAGTGTTTCAGAATGGCAGGTCAAACTATGGTTAATTCTGGTTACTACTGCTAGGTAGTTTATACTGCCAGTGCAATGTTACTATTGCTTTCTTTATGTCTACTGCTTGTAAGTGTTAATACTGCTCGTATGTGTTAATACTGCTAGTAAGTGTTAATACCGCTGGTATGTGTTTCTACTGCTATGTGTTACTACTGCAAGAAAGTGTTAATACTTCTAGTCTGTGTTAATACTTCTAGTAAGTGTTAATACCTCAGGTATGTGTTTCTACTGCTATGTGTTACTACTACCAGAAAGTGTTAATACTGCTAGTCTGTGTTAATACTGCTAGTAAGTGTTAATACCGCGGGTATGTGTTAATGCTGCTAGGGTACTTACTACTGCTTTTACCCGAATCCCTTACCCTATAAATACCCTCTTTGACCGCCAAAAACATTAACGGCTCTTAGTATTTCCATTGAGTTTTCATCCTCTCTCTCTCTAGAATTCTTGCTTCCCAGTGCGTAAACCCTAGTGTTGATTCGAACCCAAGATTCGATCACAATGGCAGGACTGGATTTCGTTGATGATCACAATGAACTTGCAATGCTAAAAAAACCCAAACAAGCTGAGGGTTTTCATGAAATTGTGGATTTCCTGAAAGCATCACACATTGCCTATGCACTCACAGTTAATCTCACCATCTATGTGGAACACATGCGACAGTTCTGGGCAAACGCATCCATTCAGACCATTGATGGAACTCAGCTCATTCAATCATGGGTCTGTGATAAACCTATCCAAATCACAGAAGGATGCATACACACTCATCTTCATCTAGATGATGCCTCAGGTATTTCTACTCTCTCCAAGGACGACCTCTTTCTCGAAATTAGTCGAATGGGGTATGAAGGTCCTACTGAGGTCTACAAGTTTTTCAAAAGAAAATTTTCACCTCAGTGGAGATTCTTTGTTCATACTCTTCAACATTGTTTATCTCGAAAAACAACTGGATGGAGTGAGTTTAGCAGTACAATAGCTTATGCTCTTGTATGCCTAGCTACCTCCAGAAAGTTCACATTTTCTCAAATGATTTTCAATGATTTGATGTCAAACTTGGATACCAAAACCAAAACCAAAAGATTCTATATGTATCCAAGGTTTGTGCAAGAGGTACTACATAAGGAATTGACGGATTTACCCTCTTTTGAAGAGGTGTATGTACCTAAACCTCCCAAAGGGAAGGTATTTTCCAACATGAGAAGGCCTAGTAAGGACTTTTCTGGAAAAGACACACCATTGTTCTCTACAATGATGGTTGTGTCTCATTCCCATGGTGAGGCATCAGGGTCGCAGCCCATAACTGACCAACCCACTGATGACCTAACCACACCATTCATTTCAAATGATCCTCCTCAGATCCTTGTTGATAAGCCACTTCCCCCAATCACTCAAATCTATGTAAGGAAAAAGGTACAAAAGGTTCCTTCCCTTCATGTATCTACAACCCAAAAGCCTACAAGCCCTATGATGGAGCATTCTCCATCAAAGAATATCCAAAGGGAATCCAATGGGGTGTCTCCCAACCCCAAGAAGGTGCTCTCTAAGGAGAAGGATGAGCATGTGGGGAGTAACGCTCACACTACTGATTCTGTACAAGGTGTGGATCAGGACAGTGTGAACATCACTAAGACCTTCCCCACGACAACTTTGGATGAGAAATCATCTAAGGGTCCCAGGTGCCAAGAAACCAAGGGGGTAGTAGGTGCTTCTGCTAGGCAGAAGGCCTCTACTAAAAGATCCAAGGATCCTTCAAGGGTGCTCAACACACCTAAAGGAGGTGAGGACATATATAACTATGATGAATTGATGGAAACCATTGGCAATGTGAACTTGGATGTAATCAATCAGGACTTGGTGATAAAGGAGCTGAAAAAGGTGATAATTTCTCAACAAAGCCAGATAGAAAAACTCAAGAAAATGGTGTTGAATTTGGTGCACAAAAAGAAGAGAAACCAGTTTATCTTGAAGCAAAGGAGAAGTGCTCATGATGCTTCCAAAAAGGGGGAGTGTCGGTCCACAATGTTTATATCAAGTTCTTACAAAACAACAACAATAATAAGATTACCAACCTATTTGATTAATAACAAACGATTACAAGGTTTGGTGTTCGTATTTAGCTCTTGATGTGTTCTCTCTCTGTTTTTACACCTTTTGTGTGTGTGTGAAAATGTTATCTGATTTTTTTCGATTTTTTTTGGCTTCTACAACACACTAAACAACTAATATCTAAACTTAGATATTAAAACTATAATATCTATATTAGATATTATCTAACAACTAACAATATAATATCTAGAATATAATATCTAGATATTATCTAACTAATTTAACTAATAACAATAACAACTAACTTTGACTATTTATTACAAACAACTTAGACTTTTGTATCGAGAGTCGACTTTCCGGCATTAGCTTCAGATTGGATCTTCAGTTTGGATGATCTTGAATACAATAGATATGTGATCTAACAATCTCCCCCTTTGGATCAAGATCATTACTAAAAAGATTTTAGCAATTCAGTCTTCTTCTTCAGCTCAGAAGATGCAATCTCTTTCTCTAGCTCAGAATGCTTTAGCAAAGTATCTTCAAAGAAAATTTATCTGAAATCAGCATGTCTTCAGAATACTTTGATCTCACATTTCTTTGTTACCTTTTCTCTTCTTTCATATTGTGATGTAATGGACATTTCTTCATGCTTTAGATTCTCCCCCTTTTTGATGGAAAGTGCAACGACTTCATCAAAACTGTGATTAAGAAATGCCTGTCATTTGGAGCCTCTGATCCGTCAATTCAAAAGATATTCATCCAGATCTTTTCAAATCCAGACAAAATAGTCGTGTAACACCTGAATCAACTAATTAATTAGTTAACATGCCTGTCAGTAACACTAAGTCACTGTGTGTAACGAATACACATTAGAAAGGAGCTGTTTGATGTTGACTCCCCCAGGGCTTCCATTTAATCATCGAAACACCTTAAAGGTAATTTCTATAAACGTTATGACAAAGAAACTAATTCCTTATGTGTTCGTGCATGTGTTAGAAACAATTAAGCACTTGATTATTGCTTATAGGCTCAAAATTGTGTAAACCACTGAGACAACAGTAAGTTAAACACAGACTCAATGTGCATGATCGAAGTGCGAAGGTGAGACAGACTTCCTTCTTTTCAATATCCAAATTTCCAAATGAAAATCAGATAGCATATGTGCTGCTTCCCCTTTGAAAATGTGAAACACTTTCTTGTTAAGAAGAAAATGAGTAGTTGGTGAGGTTTGATCAAGAGTTGGCATGGGCTAGTTTCCTGTTTCAATAATGATCACTAAAGAATTGTGAAACATTAGAATTGTGGCTGCCCGACTCAGAAAAAGTTGGTACAGAGTTCTGATATTCTTTTAACTCTGTTCTCACATGCTCTTTCTTTTAAACATTAAGCTTACTCTAACCAAACTTTCTTTCTCTGTTTAACACACTCATTTCTTTTGACTTCTTACACTCAATCACTATGGATTAACTTCGTGGGTAGAAATCACTGGTTAAGGTGATTCCATAGAAGTTGTGTTAAGTCCTAGCACAAAGAAATCCTTGTTTTCTTATGATGCATATGATGCTCAATATGGTTTAACTATTTCAGTTAAAGCACAAATTAGATCTTGAAAACATTTAAAGTCACACTTCCAATTCATGAATTCGTTTTGAGAATCGGGAAGTGGTTTGAACATTTGATAACAATGTTTTCTATGATTGAAAGTTGTCCACTTATCAACCATATATGAGATTAAGATAAAGGATTATACCTTAACGTGCGATCTTACATCTCATGAAGCTAAGCTTAAAGTCATAAAGATATGATCTTTTAAGCATCTCTCAAAAATTCTGCAAAAGTCTTATGTCAAGTCACTTAGATTGAAAAGACAAAAAGTAGTAAAACTTTTAAAGTACGAGTTCTGATCAGAAATAATCAGAAGTCATCACCTTTACTCCCCATGAAATTATGCATCTAAACATTATCAGTGTTAAAGATATGCATAAAATTTCAGACAAATATGTACTCCCCCTTGAAGGTTGATTTCCTCATTCGAGTATCGGAGTACAATCTCTTATCAGCACTGGAGTAAGGTCTTTTGATCATTGAAGTACGAGTCCTAAACTGTTGTGTTTAGAAGTCAAACTTCGTTGAAGTACGGGTTCTAAGCGGATATACTTAGAAGCCTTTGATTTTGCCCTTGAAGAACGAGTCCTGATCTGTACATAATCAGAATTATATGATCTTTGAAGTTCGGGTCTTGAGCTGATTTACACAAGAACCATTTCTCTCCTACTCCCCCTAGACAGTAGGTACCTGCAACACAGAATCATCCCTTTTCTTTGGTATCCATTTCCAATTGGATCCAATTGTGTTAGCAAACGATTTTGGCACCTAGTGAATTTTGGGTCCGCTTTGCTTTTTAGAATCAGATAAAGAATTTGAATGATAAGAGGGAACATGATATGTTCCAAACCAAACATCAGAATCTATACGAGAATCAAGATCATGTTTATCATATTTTGAAAACTTTCTAGCAGACAAAGATAACTGGAATAATTGCTGTTTTGAAAATTTCTTGCGAAAATCAACAAGTTTTGGTTTAGAAAAAGCAATATCCACAATTATATCATCTTTACTAGTAGTAATCTTATTACAGTCAGCACTAGAACATGATATAGCAGTCTCGTCAAACTCCTGTTTTGGTTGCCATTAAGATTTAACTTCAAGTCTTTTCTTGCTCATTGCTGAAAAATTTGGAACTTGTGAGTTAGACTTTTGAGCAACAAACGAATGCTTCTTCTTTGGATTACCAGTAGTGTTCCGTTTCTGTGAATGCTTAGATATAATCTTAGCTTTAGCATTTTTAGCTTTCACAGAGACTGATTTATCAACTTTCGTTGATTTTGCACTGTTAACAGATGTACTGGTTTTTTCCAAAGATTTCACAACAAAGGATGAATGGTTAGGAAGTTTCGCATTAAAATCAATTTGTTCAAAACAACCATCCAAACCACCGTCAGAGTTAAGAAAATAAAACCCTCCGTTTGATAAACCAAACATGTCATCAGATTTAGAAGCCTTTGAAATAACAACATTTTTCAGCACGATTGAAAAAACTTTTTGTTGAATCTCAATCAAAAGTCTTTCATCTGTTAAAGAGTTCTTGAGTTCAGAAATTTGACTTTCCAAAACAAGAGGAGGGATGTAAATTTTACCTTTAATAGGCTTCGCCTCTATCTCTTTTACAGAATAACTTTGAAAGAAGTCATTTGAAAGACATTTCTTTTGAGATTTTTTATCATAACTATTATTCAGCTTCCCATAATAAAATGGAAGGTGAACTTTAGATGATTTCAATCGTTTTTCCATTTCCTTAGCTTCATCCTCTTTTGATAGTCCAGTCCAGAAAACTTTAAGTTCAGGGCATCGACGAGAGAGTCTTAAGAACGTAAAATCATAAAGTGCAGGCACTTCAGATATACCGTTTTTAAGATAATGAGGATTCTCATACCCGAGTCCCCATTTCTCTATTTCCTCTTTGGGTTTGTTCAGATGAATAGTTTGTTCACTTTGACCTAATTTGTATAACTTCTCTTCCAAACCTTTGAATTTAGCAAGTAAAGAAATGTTTTCTTTGGAAGTAGAAGAATGCAATTTCGTAAGCTCAATGAAATCAAACTCACTCTTTCTCAGTTTAGACTTGATTTCAGAATTCTCCTTAAGAATTATTGTCTGTTCTTTTGCGTTGGTGTCAAAGTTGTTATGTAAAACATCAAGCAATACTTTCTTCTCAGCAATTTCATTGCTAAGGTTCTGTATCGATTGGTTTTTGTCAGTTATAACACCATTTTCTCGCTTAAGCTTCGACTCTAACTCTTGTTGTTTTAAATTCATGGCATGCATTTTATTTATGAAATCTGAATAAGATAAATCACATACCTCATCTTCTTCATCATTTGAATCAACTTCAGCTTCTGATTCCTGCTTTCCCATCAAGCACATGTTGGCTGACTCATCCTTTTCTTCATCATCTTTTTCCTGATCTGAATGATCAAGCCAATATTCATCCTCTGCCATCAGTGCCTTACCCGCCTCCTGTTGCTTTGCAAGAAGCATCTTGTTCTTGTAATAATCGGAGTTTCTGACTTTGGGTCTTCGACAGTCTCTGGCAAAGTGACCTGTTTTGCCACAGTTGTAGCACGTTGGTGGTTCTGACTGACTGGATCCTTCAGCTTTAATTCTTCTCTCTTCCGGTTTCCTCTCCTCTATTCTCTTTCCTTCAGCATGATACCTTATCTCTTCTGGGTTTCTTCTCCTCTATTCTCTTCCCTTCAAACCGATTTCCTTCAACCCTTTCCTTGTGGACATAGTTGTTAGGACCAGAAGAATACCTCTAACTGTTTGAACTTGGCTTCATGTAGAAATTCTTCTGAAAGGCCTTTGTCAGCATGAGCATAGTCTGCTTCAGTTGTTCACAGTCATCCGAGTCAGAATTTGCATCATCTTCATTTTCTTATGATTCATACACAATTGTCTTGTTCTTCTTCTTTTTGACAACAAGAGCAACTGTGTCTTCAACTGTCTTCACTTTCTGCCTCTTCTCATCTAGAATTTCATCCACCTATTCTTCATTTTGTTTGAGGGTTTCATACACCTCATGAAGTGAAATCTCATTCAGATCCTTGATCTGCTTCATCTGCCTGGCAAATCTCTTCCATTCCGGCTGTAGAATACTTAGAAATTTGACATTCAGCTCGATTTGAGATTTGGTGACCTTGTTCTTGCTTAGTTCGTTTAGCAAGGTCACGAATCTGTCATAAGTTCCTTCTAGAGACTCTCCAGCTTTGCCTTTAAATTCTTCCTAATTGTTTAGGCAGTTGGAAATTTTGAGCTGGTTCCCAACCTTTGAACCCAACATCATCTTCTCTAGCTGATCCCACATCTCCTTGCCCAAGGCTTTATAGCTGTCAATCTTTACATAGATTTCGTTTGGAATTCCTTGTAGAATGTATGACTTTGATAATCTATCACCTTTTGCTCTCTTTAGGTTATCATCATCGAGCTCATGATACTTAAGATCATACTGTGTCGGCACAGTTCCAACCATACGAGTCGTCATAACTGGTTTCATAATCCCTTCTTCTATCGATTTTTTGATGAATTCACCCAACTCATGTCTTTCGATAAAGTTCAGGAACCGATCTTTCCACTGTTCGTATTCTCCTCTAAAGAGAACTAGTGGCTTGGTATCAGTTCCGATTGCAAGGGCTTCTCTGGATGTCATTTTGATTTAAGTCTGGTATAGGAGTAAAGCAAACTTTGCGTTTTGAGAAGGTGGCACAAATGAGGTTTGCGCTAGTGGTGGTTGGCGCAAAGGATGGTTTGCGCGATGAGAGACTGGCGCACAATAGGTTTGCGTGAAGTGTGGGTCGCATAAACTAAAGTTTGCGGTTTGAGTTGATCGCGCGAATTGAAGTTTGCGCGAGATGTACGTAGCGCTAAGTAGAGCTTTGCGTTTCAAGGAGTTGGCGCAAATGAGACTTGTGCTTTTCGTGAAAAGGTGATCGCGCGAACTGAGATTTGCGTGATGTGTTGGTCGCGAGAGTTGAGGTTTGCGCTTCAAGTGGGTCGCGAAAACTGATGTTTGCGTGAGACATTGGTCGCGCAAAGTGGGCTTTGCGTGATTAGTGTGTGGCGCGAGTTGGAGTTTGCACGATGAACTAATGGCGCAAACGAGACTTATGAACTGGCGCAAACTAAACTTTGTGTGAGTTCGTCCCGTTCTTCGAAAATTTGACTAAAAACCTGTTTGTCCACGATTAGCAGTACTAAACTCTATCAAAGTGACTACAAACACTTCTAGAACAGATTGTTACCACTCGATCTCGATAAAACTCACTTTTTGAAAAGCAAATCGATGGCACGGTGACTTTAAAAAGTCGACTGTTTTATCACAAAAATTACAAAATGGAACTCGATTTAAGCTCTATTCTGAAAACAAACTATAACAACTCGATTTAGCACACCTATCGATCACAACCTGGTCGATTTCTAACCCAAAAACACACTAAATCACGAAAATGATTTTCGTAAATAAGAACACAGAGTCGATGTTCTAAAAACTTGATTGAATATCTTATCAGGCTCTGATACCAATTGTCGGTCCACAATGTTTATATCAAGTTCTTACAAAACAACAACAATAACAAGATTACCAACCCGTTTGATTAATAACAAACGATTACAAGGTTTGTTGTTCGGATTTAGCTCTTGATGTGTTCTCTCTCTGTTTTTACACCTTTTGTGTGTGTGTGTGAAAATGTTATCTGATTTTTTTCGCTTTTTTTCTTGGCTTCTACAACACACTAAACAACTAATATCTAAACTTAGATATTAAAACTATAATATCTATATTAGATATTATCTAACAACTAACAATATAATATCTAGAATATAATATCTAGATATTATCTAACTAATTTAACTAATAACAATAACAACTAACTTTGACTATTTATTACAAACAACTTATACTTTTGTATCGAGAGTCGACTTTCCGGCATTAGCTTCAGATTGAATCTTCAGTTTGGATGATCTTGAATCCAATAGATATGTGATCTAACAGGGAGAATCAAGAAGCTGAATGTGAGAAGGAAAGCTCAGTTGGCATGGAATTTCAGTTTGAGGGGGAGATTAGTGGTGAAGCTGAAAAGAAGGTTGAAGCAGAAACAGTGAAAGCAGCAGAAACAGAAAAAGCGGCAGAAACATTTGAGAAAGCAGAAGAAACAACAGAGAAAGAAGCAGAAAATGTAGAAGCAACAGTAACTACTGAACCAGAAGTAGAAACTTCCAAAGCAGTAGAATCAGAGACAGCAGCAGCAGAAACTGGAATGTCTAGAGAAGAAATAGAGATTGCAGAGACTCTGATGAAGGCAAAGCATGACACTCCTAAGGCCACTCAAAAGGCTAAGGGAGTGGCGATCAAAGAAGGAGTCTTAGAGAAGAAAAAGAAAGAGGTCAGTATGTCAGAGGTCAAGAAGAAAGGCAAAGAGAAGATGGTTGAGCCTGTGAAACCATTGAAGAAGAAGAAGCAAATTGAGTTGGATGAAGAACTGGCAAACGAGTTAAATGCACAGTTTGAAAAGGAATTTGAAAAGGAGAATGAAATTCAAAAGGCAAAAGACAGAAAGATGGCTTTAGATTTGGCAACAAGGCTGAATGAAGAATATCAGAAGAATCTGAAGACTGCTGCAAAGAGGGTTACAATGAAAGCAACCAGACAAAGGCAGCCTTCAAAGACCTTTCTAGCTACACAGAAAAGAAGAAAAATGATAAACTTCCTGAAAGGATCGCAGTTGGAGTTCCTGAAGGGATGTTTACCAAAATGTCTTTTGGCAGAATAGAAGACTTATACAAGAAGGAGATGGCCAAGCTTCAAGGAGACTTCAGTCAGAGGGTTGAATTTGAAAGAAAGATGAAAGAAATACATGATCTGAACATTCAACAGCCTTTCTCTGACAGTGAAGAAGACACTCCTACTAAAGAAAAGGTAGAAGTGAAGAAAGAAGAAACACTAGATCAGAAGATTGGAGCTATAAAAAGAAAGAAGTCTATTGCTATAAAGCCAAAGGCAAAAAGACTAAGAACTGAGGAAGGTGACAAAGAGAAGGGCAGTGAACGAATGGAAGCTAAAACTTCAAGGACTACAGAAGAACCTGCTGTGTCTGCTACTCCAGTCAGCTCAATGCTCCAAAAGATCATCTTTTGGGATATATGTGTGGAGAAAAGCAGACATTTTCTCAGGATTAAAAGAGCAAACAACAGATTTGAGGTACATACAAGCTTTCATCAATTCATAAGAAAATGCTCTTGAAGTGACTTGGAAGAAGTGTATGCTGTTGGGATGAAACTATATGAAGACAGGATCCAACAAGGTGCACATGATGATATAAGGCTGATAATGGATTGGATATGCCTTATGTTTGAACCTGACAGAATACAGCTTGAAAAGCAAATTGTGTTGAAATGGCATTTGTATGAGCAATGTAGAGTGTATGCTTTATACATGTCAACAACAAAGATAGAGTACTATCTGGTGGAGAAGCAGTATAAGCATGATGAGATCAGACTGAAAGGTATGCTGCAACAGGAGCTGAGTGGTGGAAGATGTTCTGAAATGGAGAAGGATCTCATTAAGTTACTCAAAGGGCAGGACAAAGAAGAGAAGTAGTTTTGAAAGCATCATGAAGAACTTGGTTTGAAGAACTTAACTTCTTGATTTCAAAAGTTAAGTTAGGGGGATATTGTTGGGTATGAAAATAGTTTAAGTATGGATAGTGCTGCTAAGAGTTACTACTTCTGAAGTTGTTAATACTGTTTGATTAGTACTGCTTGAAGATTACTACTGCTAGCAATAGTTAGTACTGCTTGAAGAGTTAATACTGCACGATGGAAGATACTACTGCAAGCATGGTTAGTACTGCTGTTGATAAGAAGATGCTACTAATGATTAATGTTGCTAATGATGATAAAGATGGTTGGTTGCTTAAAGCGAAAGACAAGGAAGTTGAAGATAATTATGGAATGTATTCTGAAGATTATTATTTCTTTAATAATTATCTTGTAATCTGTTTAATATATATAGTCTAGAAGTTTAGACTAGAGACATACGTCTTTTGTTTTTTAGAGAGAATTAGCCTCAAGATTATTAGTGATCCTTTCATTAGAGAAGTATTGAACGTCTGTTGAGTCTGTTCAACAGATTGAGGCTTTGGTTGTAATCATTAAGTTAATTCAATATAACTTGTGATTTGATATACTGTTTCATTGATTTCTTGTTAAAGTGTTATTCCGCAACTTCTTTAACAAAAGTTTCTGAGTGATTATTTAAATTCTTGTTTTGAATTTCGATCCTGACACATTTAAAAAAGTATTTCTTTTAAACCAATTTCATATTTTCTTATGATTATCTATTTTCAACCAATACTGACTTAAGCGTCGGAGAGTCGTTGACTTAAGCATGACCCCCTCTAATGTGATTTCATTGCAGGATCGGTCGATTACTCGACTATGCTTATGGTTCACGATCATCTCATGACCAAGTCGTACAATCTAAGAACCTGATGCCAAAACTTTGCCTTAACCGCAAATACCTTGCTCTATTTCTGAGTTTAATATCTCCTAAGGTTCTTTACGACCCAAATTTTTTGGTCGAATCTTATTTTGCCTTATTCATGGATGCTTGGGTTTGATCAATTAAATGGATTCATAACTTGCCCAATCGCAAGTCCTAAATCGTCCAACAGGTTTACTATTTGCGCCAAACGCTAGTTCCTTACTAACTATTTTTACTTGTCCAGTTGCAAGTTTATTTACTTATGATTGATTATAATTTGATGTCGTGTGTTACTTAGAACAATTTCCATTGATATTTCGATGATTGTCATACTTATTCCAATGTTTTTTCGACAAAATAAGGTTTGCGATTGAATAAAGTTTCGACAGGTTTTCATAATCAGAAGTTCTTATATTAATATCTAGAAAGATATTAGAAGCCACAACACGACCACCAACGGTCACCCGATTGAATGACAAAAAAATTATGATAAAAAGCTAAAACTAAGGAGCTAGTTGCTCCTGCTCATGCTGTTGGGGGTCGACCGTAACACTCCCACCTTCGGGGACATCCTCCCCCGACTTAATTTCTTGCTCGTCCTTAGAGTCGAGATCTTTCTCAGCCCCGATGGACCCCAAGAAGAAGGCGAGTTCTCCTTCCACCGACGAAAGGGATTCTGACCCTTCAGGTGGCATCTTATTAAGGCCGTCCGGACCTTAAGACGGGTGAAAGGCTCGACATACTTTACCTCCTCCTCAAGACCGGCGACCTGCTTCTTCGTCACCCCTAGCTCCGCCTTAAGGGCCTCGACCTCTTTTTCATTCGCGGTCGAGACTTCCTTAGTCGTCCTGAGCTCCGCCTCCGCCATGAACGCTGAACCCAGGGCCTCTCTCAGTTGTCCTCGAAGCTCCTCCTTCTCATGACCAACAACCTCAAACTGGTTGAGGGTGTCGTCGAGACAAATGAAGTACTCTTCCTTCTTGGCCTCTGCCTCCAGGGCCCTAGCCAGCGCCGCCTGTTCCATTGCCAAGGTGGTCGGAACCACCTTCATCATCTGGTCTATACGGGTGTTTAGGACTAACCTCGCTTTAAGAGCCTGCACAATCGTGCGATCATCAATTAGAACATGAATCAACAAACAAAGGAAAAGTGACATAAAAACAAAAGGTCGTTTACCATGAAGGACAACCCTGAGACGTGAGCCGCCAAATCGTCGACCGATACATCCTTGTATCGTTCGAAAAATGACAGCAGAAGGAACTTCCCTAAATGGGGAAACAAGGACTTCCTGCCCAGTTGACCGGACGACATGAAGTCGCCTGGGAGAGTGAAGCTCACATTAATAGGAACTAGAACTTCATTCATCTGGGGATCCATCTCCTTGTCTTTCAATGAAAGGATTGGCCTTTTACCCCGGCCGACGGGGCCTGCGAGATCAGCTCCGCATCCACAACCGGAGGCGTCGTCGCCTTCTCTGAAACAGTGGCCTCAAGGCCACTATTCTTTGAAGACGGTTTCCTCAAGATCGTCTTCGGTTTCTTGACCCCCGACTCTGATGTCAGGGGAGCCTTTCGTTTGATCTCTTGCCCTTTTCGGGCATGCGGGGCGAGGGCCTCGCTATTTGAGAAACCCATCTATGATTTCGCAGGGGTCGATCCTCCTAAAAAGATAAAAAACACATAAGAAACATAGAAAAAAGAACAAGTAAATGACATCTTTCATAAGACTAGACCTTACAAGATCTTACAATCCAAAGGTAATGTCTTACGACTAAACCCCAAGTGATCTTACGACAAGTGGGTGACGTTTAAACGACTAGACCCCACAAAATTCTTACGACCAGTGGGTGACGTCTAAACGACTAGACCCCACAAAAGTCTCACAACCAGTGGTGACGTCTTACGACTAGACCCACTAGCCTACGACCTATGAGTGACGTCATTTACAGACTAGAACCTATAAGGTCTTACAATCGATAGGTGACGTCCTGCGACTAGACCCTATAAACTAAGCTAACGAGAAAGCTTACCTGTCATCCCTTTCTTTGGAGTCCCTTCGACGGCCTCCTCCTCTTCTTCTCCTTCTTCCTCCACGGAAGCAGCTACCGACGTCCCGACGTATTGCACATCATCGTCCTTGTCCTAGTCGGTAGTAGGACAAACGGTGAAAAAGGAGAGCTCCTCGACACTGAATTCGAGGAACCTCTCGACCTTGGCGGCTGAATCTACAGAAGGCACCACTACCGAGAAATCGATCACTAGCAAACAAAAACAGATGTTAGTAAAAACTTTCAACACATGATCTAACGACAAAAGTATTAAAAAGACTATACGTCTTACCCTAGGTATTCCACCCTATGGCGAGTCATTACACTTCGTCATCGAGTGACGCGATGCAACCGAAGACATATCACGTCTTTCACTTGCCGTCATTGACCGCGGCCGCCTGAACTAAGGTACGAGGCCCTCTATATCTCGAGAAGAGGGTATACCGATGGTTCGCCTCCGCCTTGACCGTATAGGCCAAGAGGAGGTCATAAAAGGAAAATGGTGACTCCCATTTATCCGTCAACCGTTCAATCACTTGAACGATTTTCCAGAACTGGGGAATCATTTTACCCAGTGATAGGTCAAAAATCGTGAGAAACGATCTCGATAACGACGAATATGGCCAAGTAAACCCTATTTTGAATGGATACTCGTATAAAACAAAGTATCCGTTCAGGCATTGTTTCGGTCGCAACAATGCCGGAGGACAAAGCTCCACACTTTCAGTAATTCCAGCCAAAAGCTGAAATGCCTCAACGTTTTCCTCCTCACGGAGGGTAAAGATTGGGTCTGGCGACATAGCAAAATCAGGGTCGTGGATGGTCGCTACGTAAAATCCAAACGCGTCCCAGTTTCTCTTAGGCTTACGTGATTGGGTCTTAAAACGCATAAACAAGGGTAGGGGATATCGTACCTTAAATACTGCTCTAACCTCGATCGACTTTTGGCAAAGATTTTCGGTATTGTAGATTTTTGGCAAGGATTCGAAGGTCTCTCTCTCTAAAACTCAGGAATCGCGTAAAAAGGAAAGGATCCGGCGAGGATCGATATTTTTACTTGATTCAGTGTTAGGTCGAGTCGACAGATGGTCGACAGCTATCATCGACCCTTTGCACGCCAACCGTCGGATGAACGACACATGTCCCTACGCCTGACACCACGCGCCCCACGTTGCTATGACGTAAAACGTCTTCAGTCTAGGGACCATTCTTGTATTAAGATAAGGTCCTGACGATCACACACATCGAGGACCATAGTCGTCACCTATGATGACGGTCGTAAGTTTCTCTTGACCGCAACCAAGAAGTCACTTGAAGACTCCTATCTGTTGGGTCCATAGATCACAATTAATTCAATGTAAGCAAGATAAACAAGAGGATTGGGAGGAATTGTTGTTTTATTCACAAATCTCGAGAGAGCAGAATGTTTCTTTCTCTAGAACACACAATACACGTACATGCTACATTTTGAATGAAAGTTACAAACAATTACAAAGCAACTCCTATTTATACTATCACACTCTTGTTTACATTTAAGCCCAAACCCAATGCACAAGACCCAAATACAAAACCATGATTACTTTACACATCTTCTAAACATAGAACATTTTATGTTCTAACATTCTCCCCCTAAGTTTTGTAAAGGAATCATCCTCTTCAAGCTTTAGCTCTTCTCCCTCTTGATTTCTTTAGAAAACTTAGCGTTGCTTAAACTTCAAAACAGCTCCGGCTCCCCCTTGAAAATAACTCTTATCCTTGAAGTTTCAACTTTAATACCAGATCTGATGTAGACAATAACCTCGACTGAGTGCACAAAAAGACAACTTTTATCTCTTGTAAATCCAACACATTCGTTATGCCTACAATAAAGAAATGTGTGAATTATGACGTGACAACCAAAGTGCATCTTCACTTTATAACACCAAATCTGTCTTTGAACCACGAGTTGAATAGGAATTCATCTTAAGAACTTATTCTGATCAGCTTGCAGGAGGAAGCATCTTGTAGCAAACACTACAATGCAAGGGTTAGAAGAAAATTCTGAAATATGTTCAACAACTGATGAAAGATGCTCATTTTCTAACTGCTTTTCAGAACACTGAACGAACGAACTCAGAACTTCTTTCTTCACGAATCAGGTGGATGATTATAAGCACTCAAAACACAGGAATAATGATTGCAGATACTCAAGCTGCTAATCCAATCCAATCCAATCAGAGACTAAATCCAAACACCCAGTATCTGAAAATCTTGACTGGCATGAGCACTCATGAAAATTTAGATCAGTTGCTAAAAATATGTGACAAACATAAGATAGGAATGATGTCACATATGTATTACGCGAAAAATCTCGAGAACAAGGAAAACTTGTAGCAAAATGGGTTCAGAACAACAACTTTTCGCATACCAAAGAAAAACTTTTCGCATATTAAACAATTCGCATATCATAAAACTTTTAAGTGCACAATTCGCATGTGGCATGAACTGAAATCCCAACTTTTTGCATAGGCTTGCGTGCGAATTTCTACTTTTCGTATCAGCCTATGTGCGAATTCCTCGCATTTCGCATATAACTTCATACGAATTCTGAACTTGTCACATACTCTTTCAAGCGAATTCTATACTTAGAAAATATTTCATCCTGGAAGCCACTTTTCGCATACAACGTCATGCGAATTTCTCACTTTTCGCACAATATGGCTTGCGAATTCTATCTTTTCGCACACAACTTAAGCACAATAGCATGCGAATTCTCCACTTTTCGCATATAGGTACTTGCGAATTCCTGACATAGAAAAATTTGTTGTGTCCAAGGATGATTTATCATGCGAATTCTTCATGCGGGTTCTTCAAAATCATTCGAATTCTGTAGATCTACGAATGTTTTCGACTTAAACATCCAAAAATCTTCAAATTCTCCTTCAATTTTTGAATTTTGAGATGAAACTTTGTAAGCAAGTTCGAAAATCACTTCTGAGCATAATTGTAGTTGATGATCTTCAACAATAATCACTCTATAATTGAAATCGATCTCAACACAGTGTATTCCATTTTTCAAACCAAAAATCCTCAAAATCGATCAAATCTTCCAAATTTGTTGAAATCAAACAATGTGATTGATTCCATATGATTCGACTCTAAGCAAAGAATCAATCTAGCATCAAAACTCAATCAATTAAGCTCCAAAGCTAAGAATTGAAAAATCCACAGATATTGTTCATCGACAAAGTCACTGTTCTATTAAAAAATTTGTAATCTCGATCGTTTTCGATGAAATATTTATTCGATTAGGCTCTGATACCACTTGATAGGTCCATAGATCACAATTAATTCAATATAAGCAAGATAAACAAAAGGATTGGGAGGAATTGTTGTTTTATTCACAAATCTAGAGAGAGCATAATGTTTCTCTCTCTAGAACACATAGTACACGTACATGCTACATTTTGAATGAAAGTTACAAAAAATTACAAAGCAACTCCTATTTATACCCTCACACTCTTGTTTACATTTAAGCCCAAACCCAATATACAAGGCCCAAATACAAAACCATGATTACTTTACAAAACTTCTAAACATAAAACATTTTATGTTCTAACACTATCTTACGATCTTTGTAACATAACTAACGATTATGTCATTTATTACATATGACCGTTTTATTTTATGGTTCTTTATTACAGGTATTAAAGCGCATAATGGCCGATGGATATATAAGATAATCATTGAATTCTAACAAAATACTTAATTTTTTTTTATATAAAAAAACATTATATTATTAAGTCTGAATTAAACAAATTTATAATAAAAAACAAAAAAACAAAAAATAAAATGAAACATTAAAATCGTGATGTATCTCGCTGCATTGCGAGAGTACGCTTCTAGTATATATATATATATGTATATGTATGTGTGTATATATATTCATGATTTAGATCGTATCACTATTTTTGTTATTAAGAGTTTAAAGATTTTCTTTTTCTTCCAAAAAAAGGTCCGGTAAAGAGACTACCTTTTTAATTGTCGCAAAAAGACATTCTTTTCTCTTGTCAATCTATATATTCACATCTTTTATACACTTTTTCATCTTGTGAGCAATATGAGATAACCAAACTTACCATATTTCAAGATTCAAAAAGTTACTTCTTGTTGGAAAATCAATATACATATTATATATATATATATATATATATATAGAAGGAAGTTCAAGGGAAAACTGTAGAACACTTTACTAGCCCTTCATCTGGACGGTATGCACTTGTGCATACAGATAAATTATGTTGTTTTGTTTTTGTTTTTATGCACTTGTGTATATGCACGTGTGCATGTTACAAATTACTTGTATGCACAAGTGTATACCGTCTAGATGAAGGGCTATCGGTGTATTCTTCAGTTTACCGTTTTTTGAGGTTTTCCCTGAACCTGACCCTATATATGAAAAACCATGAGATGATGACATGACATTCATAGAGAGTAGGAATGATGTTTCTAAATATTCTCATTTTTTTTATTTTAAAAAATGTTTAATATGTTAAAGGACTTTTATGTCCCCGTATGAAAGTTAAATTTTCATTAGAGATATGGAGATTTTTGTACTTTTACATGCATATTGCAATTAATGTTATCTAACTATTCATTCTCCATTATTTATATTAATTAACTATTCATTTTCCCTTATTTATATTAATTAACTATTAGTTTTCTCTTCTTTATATTAATTAACTATTCATTTTTCCTTTCTTTATGTAAATCGACTATTCATTTTCTCATTTTTTTATTCCACTTTGTAATTCTTCATTTTTTAGTTGGCTACCTAATGGTTTGATTTGTTGTCAAACAACTTTTCTCTCACACTTTCTCTCATTGTACTTGATCGATCTAAGGTATGGATTTATGTTTATTGCTAAGTTATTTGGAGTTATGTCTACTTTATATTTTTTCTTTTGTAGAAAATGTCACAAGCAAAAGAAAAAACAAGTGAAATATTGTCTAAATAAGATGTGAAGGTCATTGACATATCGAAGAACATGAAAGCTTCATAGACAATATACGCATATATTATTACATGTAAGTCATTCAGTCTACTACTACTCTATACTCAATTTAAAATTGATTTTGTCTGTTTTCTAATTTCACGGTTTATACTTTCTTTCACTATGTTTGATCGATCTAAGGTATGAATTTATGTTTATTGCCAAATTATTTGGTGTCAGTTCTACTTTATATGTTTTTTTTTGCAAAAAGTGTCACAAACAAAATAAAAAACAAATGATATGTTGTCTAAATAAGCTGTCAAGATCTTTGAACATATCGAAGAACATGAAAGCTTCATGGACAATGCACACATATATTATTATATGTACGTCATTCGGTTTATTACTACTCCAATCTCAATTTAGTATGTTTTATAATTTCATGATTTATATATACTTTCTCTCACTATATTTTATCGATCTAAGGTATAGTTTTATGTTTATTACTAAGTTATTTGGCGTTAGGTTTACTTTATATGTTTTCTTTTTCATTTTGTTTTTTTGTAGAAAATGTAAAATAAAAGGAATGTCTAATTAAATAAGGAAACTTTGCATAATTAAAATAATGAAACTCTCCATAATTAAAATAAGGAAACCCAAAGACTCCTAATTCGTATCATTGCCCTCCCTATGAGATGATCCTTGTCCCCACGGATCAAATGTAGGATAAAAACTTTCCATGTCCACATCCTTCTCCCAAGTCGCATCCTCAGCTGCCTGATTCCTCCATTTGACAAGCCCTCCTTTAATGGTGTTGTATGGTCGAATCCCGGCTTAAAAGGGGGTAACTCAACTGGTTCTATGAGAAAATCACAGTAGGAGTTGATGAGGGTTTTTAATTCTAGGTAAAGTGGGTTTAGGTGTTGGTTAGCCTGTATTTGGATGTTGGGTAGAGGATTATCAAGGTGGATAGCTAGTAGTTGCATCATGGAAAGTTGCTTTTTTGTTGTAACATCTTTCCCATCCTTGAATTACTCACCCTTTTAACTGTCGGACCGATGGCACCCCGTAAGGTCACCTTCGAATCCATTGACTAGGAATTCAATTGTGTGGTTCAAAAATTCAAAATGAACCTTACCGAGCGAAGTAAACCATTGAACTCCCAAAGACCACGTCACATCCTCCCAGGGGTATTGTTAATACCAAAAATTACTCAATGAATAACTTAAGGTCAACGTGGAGCTTTATTCAACTAAATAAAGTAGCCGTTTGACAATATGCGCGATAAACAGAAAGATAAAGAGACAAGAGATTTGGTGATGCAGAAAAACCTCAACGAGGAAAAAACCGCGGATGACAGGGAAGGTGTCGTCGTGCACTATGATCACTAAAGAGGGGCGATATCCTTCGTTGTTACAACATATGACACGATCTATACTAGAAATAGATGTACACTTGCGAAACAAGTGTATGTCGTGTGTAAAAACTATCTTGTCATGTGTAAATCGCTGTTGATGAACGAAACCATGAATGTATTTGAAGATCTTGTAAGTTGTATGCTTCAGCTGTATGCGTTATAAAGATCTCAATTCAGATTGTACGAATGAGGTGTTGATCTTGAGTATTTATAGTTTTGATCCTCCATAAATGTGTTCTTTTGTAATTGTCGTGCTCCAATAATGTCGTTGATGGTGCTAACCGTTTGTGACCGTTGGCATTTATGAATATTAAACATGCATTAAAGGAACAACAGAGGAATGTTGGTTTATACGTTAGTTGGTCGAGGTCGAGTGATGGTCGTACGACGTTCGACCGACCTTCGAATTATACTCGACGAAAGTCAAGGTTATGCTCGGTCGATAGGACCTTATCTTGATATAAGATTGATCGTGTGAAATATGCGTGAAATGTTACGTCGTCGTGTTCGTGTATTTTTACCCAAACCGTTTTCCCCCAAAATTTAAAATTTTCTTGGTGGGAATTTAAAATTTTTGTCGAGTGCCACGTGTCGCTTGGGGAAAGGTTTTTGTTGCTTCAGAAGTGAATCGGTTCGATTCTAACCGGTGACTTTGACATGTGTGATGTGTTGATCCAAACTCTCTCAGTGATTTGATAACGACCCTCTTCTATACTTCGTGAAAATTACGTTTTAATATGTATTAGTGTTTCACCATCAGTGATCATACTGAGTCTGTTCAGTTATCGCTGATGACCTTTCTTGTAAACATTTCATATGTATTAGTGTTTCACTATCAGCGATCAAACTGAGTCTGTTCAGTTATCGTTGATAGTTTCTGATGTAAACAGTTAACGTAATCCCTGAAGACAAGTGATAATCCCAAAATCCCAAAATCATAGAGAGAGAAAGTAGAGAGAGATATTGAAAGCGCAAAGTAACAATGTATTCAGAGTATGCGTGAGTTTCTTACACAACACAAAGACCCAAGTAACTTAAATACCCTTGGCCAATACTACACAGGATAAGCCTCTAAACACAGTATTAGACCAAGCCTATAAAAACAATTATTACTATAAAATCTGACTTAACAATCTCCCCCTTAGTAATCATTGATGCTGTGGTCTTCAATATTCATCTTCTAAATCAGCTCGGACCATCTGAGAGACTTAACGAAGAAGCTTCTTGACATTTTTAAAAAAAATTTCTTCTCAGTATCTTTCAGTTTTATGAAGCATTTGCTGCCTTAACAAGTCTGGACCTATTTGTGATAAGCTTGAAAGAACAATCGGTTCATCAGCTTGTGCTCTAAACGACACACCTCTTTTAAATGAACTTGAATGAACTGTGGTGATCGGAGCTGGAACAACAAAAGAATGAGTAGCTGAAAGAACTGAATCTTGAATGAATCTTGATCAACAGATAAATGTTTGAACTCTTTGTCTCTTTAACTTCTTCTTAACTTCTCCCCCTCATGACCTTGATGATCTGGATCAACTTGGTCATGCAAATGTTGGAGACGAGACATCTTAAGATCTGCAAAATCAGAGTAAAGGAGAAAAAGGGAGGTTTTGCGCTAACTGTTGATGGCGCAAACTCAATTTTGTGCTAGCTTAATGTGGCGCAAAGTTGGTTTTGCGCTAGAAGAAGGATGCGCAAAGCTTGTTTTACGCTAGAAACTGTTGGCGCAAATCTGAGTTTTGCTCTACCAACTGTTGGCGTAAATATTATTTAAAGTCAGGAAAATTTTACCTGTTAAGCACTTTGACTCCCCTACACAAATGCACTAATCTTGACCATTCAGGTTAGCATTCATATAGATAATCAGAAACTCTCCCTTGAAACGAGATATGACCTTTGAGAAAATTCTCCTGATTCACTCCCCCTTGAATAATGCACAATCCCATTTATATATAAAAATATGAGAACACAAGAATTGAAACATCAATGTAGAAAGAAAAATATACTGAATATGTATTTTGAAACAACTAAACATATAAAATTTTAAACACTAAACAAATTAAATTCTACTTAGTAAAATATCACAGTTTAATCCATCAGATGAAGTCAAATGTATGTTGTTGGATACAGATACAAGTTTCATTGCATATCAAGTTAAGACATGTTCAGTTTCAAAAACTTTCATCAATCTATTCAGTGTGCTAGCATGCGAACTTCAATTAGCTTCAAGAAAATGCAATTCTAAAAATATAATAGAGAACTTTGCATGTACTCACACTAAGCCATCAAGAATTAAGACTTTCACAAATTTATAGATTTATCACAACTCAAAAATATCACCAAGTATCATGAGATGTGTGCTAATTGGCATCTTTTAACATTGTGCGCATTGGCATCTTCACATGATTGTGCTCTTTGACATCTTTTAAGCTTGTGCACATTGGCATCTTTTCAATCAAAAAGTTTGGTAAGTAAAGAACATGCCGTAAACCTAACTTTCTATCTGACCCTATTACAGGATTTGGGTCAGCCGCTCCCAGACCAGTTGGCCTTAGGGGACTAGGTGTCAAGCACCCCTTGGAACTTACTCTCCCAGATCAGAAAGGCTACATCGACACATCCTAAACCCATTCATACTAGTAGAACATGACTTTCGATCTGGTTCTATAGAAGGATTTGGGTTCGATCACTCCCAGACCAATTGACCTTAGGGGACCAGATGACAAGCATCCCAAGGAACTTACTTTCCCAAACCAGAAAGGTCACAGGTACAAACTTTTAAACTTAGAGATTTCTGTATTTTATATATAGAATTTTCATCTCAATCACTCAGTTTTACATCTAAGTGCTTAGCCCATATTTTCATTACGATCCATAATTCAGACTTTTTAGGATTTCCAAGCATTGTAAATTATAAATATTCCGAATCACATAACTTTAAAGCAGAATGCAAAAGTTTCAAACATGTTGCTGACTTTTTGACTTTTAAAAGACTTGAAAGTTGAACATATAAAACTTTAATATTAACAAAGCAACTTGAAAATTTATCCTAGACACACATTTTATTCAAAAGAAAGAAAAAACTGTAAAACTTTTACTTTATAGAATAAAATTTATAAAGATTTACAATTTTAAATTCAATATGCCAAGTTTGAAAAAATTTCATTTAAGACAAAAGTAAAGAAATTGGCAAATTGATATTTAGTTGGAACAAAATAAAATTCAATAAAGGCTTCTTTCACATAATGTGTAATAAATTTGTGTCTTATATGGAAAAAATTTGGGTAGTACAAATTCAAGAGTTAGTTGAACTTGCTTAGATTCTAGAAAAACAAGAGAAAACTGGAACAACATCATAATCAGAGATATATGCAGCGGAATAAAGTAGATGTACTCACAGTTTTTCATTAGTCAGAAGCAAAAGGCTTTGAAGAATGAGTTCTAAACTGACATGTTTAGAAGTCGTAAACCATTGAAGTACGGGTTCTAAGCTGATGTACTTAGAAGCCAACTTTCTCTTACTCCCCCTTGATATTAGATGCCTGCAACTTAGAATCAATCTGTGATTTTGGTACCCACTTGTATTTGGGTCCATGAAAGTTAGTTGCAGTTCTTGTGGGGAAAAACTTATTAGATTTAACATTGAAAGCACGAAACATATTATCAGAATAATGAACATAAGAATCAGTAGAAGAGAAAGCATAATCATCTAAACTAGAATCAGAAGAAGAATATGAGACATCTTTTGAAATTTGAATCATTTGCTTTATTGAGTATTTTGAAAGTTTATTACAAGAAGCAAATAAATCACTTTTATAATGTTTGTCTACATATCTATCCTCATCAGTTGTAGAATCATCTGATGTCCGCTTGACTCTCCATATCTGCTTTGTATGAGTGCTCAAAGTCCTATCTGAAATATTCGAATCAGAAGAGTTAGAATGTTCAGAAATAACATTATCTTGTTTCTTAGACTTCTTTGACCTTCTTCTTTTACGCTTTGGTTTATAATATTCATCATTTAGCGTAAAAGATTAATCAAGAATTTTAGATTTAAGATTTGAATCAGAAGAAGCAATTTTACCTAAGAGACCCAACTGATCAACCAATAAATCTGAACTTACCTCGGAGTCAGAAAAATTTTAAGAAAAAATTTCAGATTTTAAAAATTCCTTTTTGTTTACTTGACAATCAGAAGAAAGGCCAGAAATAGAATCTTGTTTTTGAGAAAATAAATTTTCTTCAAGACTTGATGTCATGAAAGAAAGAAATACATCAGATTCAATTTCTTTTTGAATATTTTGATCTTCCATTTTATCTTCATGGTCAATGATTTTGCCTTCTAATACTAGTGGAGGAGTATATCTCTTAGAATCATAAATGATTGGAGAGATATTTTCCTTATCAGATTTAGTGGCATATATATCAACATAATCATCAGACACTGAAGACTTAATGGGAGATATTTCATTTAAACTTTTTCTGCCTTTCTTTGATTTGTCAGGAAAATATTTGCCATTCTCGCTCGTGTAAACAAAAGAAATTTCCTTTTTCTTATTATTCATCCTTTTCTCATTTTCGATTTCTAACACTTGCTTTTCATTCATCCAATCAATTTTAAATTGAGGAGCATATTTAACAAGAGTTAGATAATCGTATTTATATAAAGTAGGGGATTTTTCTATCGCATTGTTTAAACAATGAGGATTTTCAAAACCAAGTCCCCATTTTTCTTTGATAGACTCATAAATCCGTGGTTTGTTCAAATAAATAGTTTGTTCAGATTGATTCCTTCGATATAATTTTTCTTCTAACTCATTTATTTTATCCGAAAAATTATCTTTTAATTTGGTCATTTCAGTCAAAGAATCAAGATAAGTCATATTTGATTTTTCTAAATCATCTAATTTCTTTTGAAATATGTCTTTTGTATGAGCCAAAATAGATTTTTCATCTTTCAAAGAAATTTTTAATTTATCAATCAAATTTGACTTTTCTGAATTTAAATGCTTTTCAGATAATAACTTCGAGCGTAAATCATGTAAAGCAGCAATTATAATGTTCATCTGAGAATAAATGAATTTGAAATCAGAAACATAAGGTACCTCATCATCATCAGTGTCATCATTAGCACTTTGATCATCTCCAATGAAGCACATATGAGTAGTCTCGATATTATCAACTTCATCATCGGAGTGATCCAGCCAAAATTCTTCTTCAGCAAGTAGAGCAGTTCCATTATCTCTCTTTTTGGCCAGTTCCAATTTCTTCTGATAATATGCCGAATCCCGAACCTTCTTCACTCGACACTCTTTAGCAATGTGACCCGACTTTCTATAGTTGAAGCATGCATCATGTTTCTTAGCCTCGGGCATTTGAACATTCTTGGACCCAGAAGTGAAGTGAATAGTGTTGGAACTCGAATGAGGTTGGAAGTTCTTCTGATAGTGTTGAGAGAGAAGGATCATTGCTTTCTGTAGTGCCTCACCATCATCTTCAGTGGCCCCGTCATAAGCATTATCAGACAATGCTTGATCAGACAGACGACTCGTTAGAAGTGCAACCGGGTCCACTGTTTTCTTATTCTTCTTGTCAAGTTTGGTCTTTTTGTCTGTGACTATGCATTCATCTTTCATCAGAATCTCGTAAAGCTCTTGGATTTGCATCGAAGATATCCTGACATCATTCCTCAATCTATGACAGGATTTGTTCCATTCCGGTTGAAGTGCATTGAGGAATTTCAGATTTATTTCCAACTCAGTATTTTCCACTTTTATCTTGCTTAGATCATTCAGTACAGTGCAAAACCTATCAAAGATAACCTTCAGAGACTCATCGTCCTTTGCCTTAAATTCCTCAAAATTATTCATGAAGCGTGTCTGGCGTATTTGTGTAGCAACTGAGGACCCAAGCATGATCTTTTCTAATTGAGTCAACATCATCTTTGGATCATGCTTGAAACAATCAATTCGATTGTAAATGGAGTTAGGTAGTGCTAGCATCAAATTGGACTTTGCTTCTCGATCGGCTTTTTCGCGTTTAACCTCTTTAGTAGTCAAGGGAGTGTCATTTTTAGGTTAGATGAATGGTCCTTCAGTAAACGACTTCATCATATTCTCTCCATTAGCTTGACGCTCAATGAAGTTAATGAACCGATCTTGCCACTGTGTGAACTCATTTTCATTGATTAAAACGAGTGGACGAGTATCTGTTCCCAATTGCATCATAAGATCATTGTTGTAGAACTGAGCTTGAAATGCAAACTTTGCAGAATCCATAGATGATAAATTTCAGAAAGTGCTAAGTCTTGAACACAGAGACACTGGCGCAAACTATGATTCGTGCTAACAGTGGATGACGTAAACTGAGAATTGCGCGAATTGTGGATGGCGAGAACTGCTACTTTGCGTTAGAAGATGGAGACGCAAAACTTGAGTTTGCGTGAAGTGATGATAACGAGAACTTAAACTCTTCGTGAGCAGATAATGACGAGAACCTGACTTGCGTGAGACAAGGATGACGCAAACGAGATTTGCGTGAGCTGTGGATGACGCAAACGAGATTTGCGTGACTCGTTGATGACACAAACTAGGATTTGCGTGAGGCGAAGATGGTGCAAAATGTAACTTTGCGTGAGAAGCTAGTGACGCAAATGTAACTTTGCGTGATACTCAGGTGACGCAAAATTTACTTTGCGTGAGATGATGATGGCACAGGTAACCAGTGCACTGAACAAAACTCGTGAGATGTAGATGACGCGAACTTCTACTTTGCGTGATACACAGGTGACGCAAAGTTTGATTTGCGTGATGAACCAGAGACGAAAAACTGAACTTCTCGTAAAGAAAACCTGAAGAAACTAGCACAAGATGCACTAGAAGAACTCGCGCAAATCCAGATGAACTGGCGCAAACCTGAAGAACTGGCGCAAAAGTTAGATCTGGCGCAAAACACTGAATTTCAAGAAATAACTTCTAAATTTTGATTACAAAACGAAATTGATGAAACTTTCTCAACCATAAGTGATCGAAAACAGTTTTATAACAACTTTCAAACAAAAAGATCGATCAAAAACCACAAAATCGTGAATTCGAAAAAAAACAGTTCGTAAAACGAGTTTTTCAAAAACTTGAAAATTTTAATTGAAGATCAAAAACTGTTTTTCTTGCAAAATGATGTGCATCAAATATGTTTTACTATCAAAACCGAATCCAACAAACCAATTTACAACAAAATTCAATTAGAAATCAGTCCGAATTTGATGGAAAAAATCAAAAAACGAGATTTTCTTGAAAAATTCAAGAAAATCGATCAAATTTTCTGATTTAATCACTAATACAGATACAAAAATCGATTCTCTCAATTCTCTCAGATTTAGATTAGTTATGATACCAATTGATAATCCCAAAATCACTAAATCATAGAGAGAGAAAGTAGAGAGAGAGATATTGAAAGCGCAAAGTAACAATGTATTCAGAGTATGCGTGAGTTTCTTACACAACACAAAGACCCAAGGAACTTAAATACCCTTGGCCAATACTACACAGGATAAGCCTCTAAACACAGTATTAGACCAAGCCTATAAAAACAATGATTACTATAAAATCTGACTTAACAATCTCCCCCTTAGTAATCATTGGCGTTGTGGTCTTCAATATTCATTTTCTAAATCAGCTCGGACCATCTGAGCGACTTAACGAAGAAGCTTCTTGAGATTTAAAAAAAAATTCTTCTCAACATCTTTCAATTTTATGAAGCATTTGCTGCCTTAACAAGTCTGGACCTATTTGTGATAAGCTTGAAAGAACAATCGGTTCATCAGCTTGTGCTCTAAACGACACACCTCTTTTAAATGAACTTGAATGAACTGTGGTGATCGGAGCTGGAACAACAAAAGAATGAGTAGCTGAAAAAACTGAATCTTGAATGAATCTTGATCAACAGATAAACGTTTGAACTCTTTGTCTCTTTAACTTCTCCTTAACTTCTCCCCCTCTTGACCCAAGTCTCGCGTCAACAGATGTTCATAGCTGAATCGAAGACGAAGCTACTGAACAAAGACAAGTCTACTAGTGACCTGATACGGATATCAGTAAAGCAAAGACGAATCTACTTATACGCGAAGGAACATGAGGAAAAGCTTCAGCGATAGCTGAACTTCTTTGTATCTCTGAAGGAAGAGATATTCAACGATCAAACGATCACGTAGCTTATGCCTCAAGTCTGCTTTTGTCTTACTTTGCACAACCAGTACGATGTGTCAGAACGGACATACCTCTACCATAATTCGTACAACAACTCTGTCAACTACACTGTTCATGATACGGCCGAAAGCATGTCTCCCAAAAGTCAGACTCCTAAAGCCAATCACTTAATGACACGTGTAAAGTACCCTGCCATGCATTTAATGCATAGGGTATAAATAGAAAGTTCACCTCTCCATCTGAGAGTGTGCTCTATTCTTGAACCCTTATAGAAACCCTTGTTTTCTATACTCTATAATCCCCCATTCTCTACATTCTTGTGCAACCATCTTAGTGTTTTCTTAAGTTTGTTTAGATTAAGTTCTACTTAATCTTATTCCGCAACAGACTTGTAAATTGTGTTTGATTTATCAATAAACATTTTATTAAACTTTAAATTCTGTGTTTTTATTCAACCCCCCCTTTCTACAAACTTGTTAAGCATCTCCGGGACCAACAAGTGGTATCAGAGCAGACTGTTTAATCGGATAAACAAGATCTTGCTTTATTCTCTTCCTTGCTATTCTAAAAATAGCACTAAACACAAACACAAACTACTATGATAATGGTTCACTTTCTAAACCTCCTCGATTTAGCAGAGATAACTTCTCTCTCTGGAAAAATCGAATGATGCTATTTCTTGAAGGTGCAGATCCCACTATACCTGAGTACGGAGCAAACGAACCCTATGAACCTGTCCAAATCATAGCTGCTGTTCCAGCTACTGCCACCACTCCATTTATTCCTGAACGCTATATTGCTAAGGAAATCAGACAATGGAGTGATGAGGACAAAAAGAAGGTTGGTATTGATGCAAGGGCAAAGACCATTATCTCTATGGCTCTGCCTGATGAAGTTTTCCATTCCATCATGCATCTTAAAACCTCTAAAGAAATGTGGGAAACCATATGTGTTCAATATGAAGGCACCACTGAAATCCAAGAGACTCAAAAGATTAACTTGGTAAGACAGTATGAAAGTTTCATCGCTGGTAAGAATGAATCTCTCTCTGATGTTCATCAGCGTTTTAACTGCTTAATCATTGATCTAAGAATTATTGGTAGGACATATTCTAATTCTGTGGTCCTAACAAAATTCTTGGAATATCTTCCTGAATGCTGGGACAGTTATTCAATATGTCTCAAGCTGACAAAAGACTTAAATTCTCTTTCTCTCAGCACCTTGTATGGAATATTGCTTAACTATGAGCAATCAAACCTTTTGAAGAAGAATGCTATAAAAGATTCTAAAGACTCCAAAAGCACTCCTATTGCTTTAGTCTCTTCAGAGATAATTCCATCTCAGCGATCTACTCTCACCATCACTGAGTTATATTCTGAATCTCAGGATCTATCTGACACTGATCTTTCAGAGTTTGATGAGTCCTTAGCACTCTTGAGAAACTCTTTCAAGATATTTGCAAGAAAGAGCAATTTCAAAAGAAATAAGCCTCTCTCCCTCTCTGACAAGCCAAAATCAACCCCTGTTGATAAGGCTACTGCTACTTGCTTTAACTGTGAAAAGATTGGACACTTTGCAAGTGAGTGCAGGTCGAAGAAAGTCTTCAAACCTTCTACCTCAAGAAGATCCAGTGATGACAAGTACCTAAAGCTGAAAGAAAAATATCAAAAGCTGAAAATCTACAAGCGAAAAGGTAAAGGTCTCATTGCTGAAGAACACGACTGGGCCGAATCAGAAGAATCAAGTTCTGATGAAGAAGAAGTCGCTAATCTCTGCCTCATGGCTGAGATTAAAGAAAAAGTGGAAGAACCAACTGAAACTTCTATGAGATATATTTCATCTCCCGTATCTATCTCTACTAATCCCTCTATACCTGAAGCTGAGAGAAGTCGCACTGTTGATATACTAACGATTGACCTATACAATGCTCTAAACAGCAAAACTCTAGTTGAAAACAAAAACGTTGATTTAACTGAACAACTAGAAAAATGTCATGAAAAGATCAGAGAACTGACTCTTTTAGAGGAAAGTTTAAAAGATCAAGTCATTGTTAATGAAATCATCAGTATTGAACGCGAAGAAGCCATCGCTGCTCTAAAAGCAGAAAAGGCTACTGTTGAAGGATGGTGCAAATCTTCAACAAAGATCACTGAGATTATAAGTGCTCAGATTCCTGCCAATGATAAAACTGGTCTTGGTTTTTGGAAACCACAGGATGAACCCAAAGAGGACAGTTCCATGCTAAAGTTTGGAACATTTGTCTCTTCCATTCCTGACACTTCAAAGCCTCAGTGCTCTTTATTATCTTCTTATAATCCTATCCCTGAGGAAATATCTAAATGTTCAAAGCATACAGATAAAGAAAAATCCAAAGGCTCTAAGTTTGCGGATAAAGGAAAATCCATTTTCTATCCTCAGAAGGCTTCCAAGAAATCAAAGCTGAAGGTTCCTCCTAAACCTTCAGTAAAACAATCTTCTAGCTCTGTGATAGAAATATTTGATCTCTGTCCTCCAAAGCTAAAGGTTGATCTTAAGCGTAAGAGATCTGAAGATATGAAAATCCCTCCCAGATCTCATGCTAAAAGCATTCTTGGACCTGACCCTTCTAATCTTAAACTCTCAAAACCTCTCACTTCTGGTCCTAAAACCACTTTCAAATATAGAAAATGCTATCACTGTGGATTTACTGACCATATTGCAAGCAAATATCTAACTGCCACTAAAGCTGATAAACCAGCCAAAGTGAAGATGAATGCCTCCAAGGCTGAGAAGGTCATCAAACCTGAAAAATCGACCAAGGTGAAGAATACCACTAAGGTTAAGAAATTAACCAAAGTGAATATTACCACTGAAGCTGAATCTTCATCTGCTGTGAAGATTGCTGAACCTTCCATCTCCACTAACCCCAAAGGACCCATTGAAAAGTGGGTACCAAACAAAGCTTAATCTTCCTTATGTGTGCATGGATCAAAGGGCATCTGGTATCTCGATAGTGGATGTTCTCGTCATATGCCTGGACAAAAAGACCTGCTCACTGAATACAAGGAAGAGAAAGGTCCCTCTGTGACCTTCGGTGGAAATGGAAAAGGATATACCCGAGGGTTTGGTGTCCTCAGCAATGGGACAACTACCTTCAGAAGAGTCGCTTATGTAGATGGACTGAAGCACAATCTTTTGAGCATCAGTCAGCTATGTGATAAAGACTATGAAGTTCGCTTTTCCAAGAAAGCATGTTCAGTGGTAAATGAGAAAGAAAAACTTGCTCTCAGTGGTTATCGTAGAGAAAATGTCTATGTAATAGATATGGACTCTACTATCACTGAAAACATATGTTTTCTCTCTAAAGCCTCTTCTAATGTCAACTGGCTATGTCACAAAAGGCTCTCTCATCTAAATTTTAAAACACTGAATTCTCTCTCTTCTAAGGAACTGGTTTCTGGTCTTCCTCAACACTCATATGCTAAAGAATCTCTCTGCTCAGCATGTGAAAAAGGAAAACAGACAAAAGCTAGTTTCAAGTCCTCTTCAGCTCTTACATATGGATTTGTTTGGCCCTGTCAACATCCAATCAATAGATGGAAAGAAATATACGCTTGTCATTGTAGATGGAATACTCTCGCTACACCTGGGATATATTTCTTCGCTGCAAGAGTGATACTCCAGAAGAACTAATATCTTTTGTTAAAAAGATGGAAGTGTTGAATAATCTCACTGTTCGTTCAATAAGAAGTGATCATGGAACTGAATTCAAAATCAGTTCTCTAAACATTTTCTTTGAGAATAAGGGAATCTCTCATAACTTCTCTTCAGTGAGAACACCTCAGCAAAACGGAGTCGCTGAAAGAAGAAACAAAACGATCATTGAAGCTGCTAGATCAATGCTCAGCGATTCTCACCTCCTTACTCAAATTTGGGCTGAAGCTGTAAACACTGCATGTTTTACTCAAAACAGATCGCTGATAGTAAAGCGATTTGGAAAGACAACTTATGAACTTTTTCATGGAAGAAAGCCTTCTATCAGCTTTCTTCATATCTTTGGTTGTCAGTGCTTTATTTTAAACAACAAAGATCAGCTTGGAAAGTTCGACCCAAAAGCTGATGATGGAATATTTCTAGGATATTCCTCCATCTACAAAGCCTACAGAGTTTTCAACAAGAGAAGACAATATGTGGAAGAAACAATTCGTGTCACTTTTGATGAAACGCGCTCAGCGAACTCTAAACCAATCACTGATAATGAAGAGTTAAATGCTTAGATGTTTTCTCATTACAGAGAAACAGAACCTTTCTTCTCAAACCATCAGTATTCAAATCCTCCAGCTGCTGATGATGATCCAAACATCATACCTACTAATGCTGAATCCAACTCATGGATCTCAGCAGAGCCTCTAAACACCTTCCTTCCATCAAATCCATCTTTGTCTGAACACCTCTTAGAAAACAATGGTTTGTCTGACACTCAACAACTAATCGCTAATGAACCTCAAGCTTCTTCATCGGTGAACTTTCCCATTGTTGATCCAACCTCTGAAATGAGCGATCATGCTCAGCGATGGACCAGATATCACCCTATAGGTCAAATTCTTGGTGATCCCGATGCAGGTATTCAGACACGAAGAAGTTCAGGTAATATCTGTCTTTTTGTCAACTTTATTTCTTTAATAGAGCCAAAGAAGGCTGATGATGCCCTCAGAGATCCAAACTGGGTCAGCGCTATGCAAGAAGAGCTGACTGAGTTCACTCGCAACAAAGTTTGGAATCTCGTTCCTAGACCATATGATAAAACTGTAATAGGCACTAAATGGATGTTTAGAAACAAGTTAGATGAACATGGAACTGTAACCTGTAATAAGGCTCGACTTGTTGCTCAGGGATACAGAGAAGTGGAAGGCATAGACTATGATGAAACCTTTACCCCTGTGGCTAGGCTCGAAGCAATTCGACTATTCTTAGCCTATGCAGTTTATAAAGACTTCATTGTTTATCAAATGGATGTAAAATCAACGTTCCTAAATGGAAAACTGAATGAAGAAGTCTATGTAGAACAACCTCCAAGGTTCTATGACCCTAAGTATCCAAATTATGTTTATAAATTGGATAAGTCTCTCTATGGTCTCAAATAAGCCCCTCGTTCTTGGTATGACACTCTCTCATCTTTTCTTATCTCTGAAAACTTTGAACGTGGCAAAATTGATAATACATTATTTTTCAGAAAGATAAAAGGTCATATAATTCTTGTACAAATATATGTCGATGACATCATATTTGGTTCTACTAACCCATCTCTATGTACTTGCTTCGCTGAAAGAATGAAGAAAGAATACAAAATGAGTATGATGGGTTAGATGACATATTTTCTTGGCCTTCAGATTAAACAATCTGACAAAGGTACTTTTATAACCCATCTCTGTGTACTCGCTTCGCTGAAAGAATGAAGAAAGAATACAAAATGAGTATGATGGGTGAGCTGACATATTTTCTTGGCCTTCAGATTAAACAATCTGATAAAGGTACTTTTATAAGCCAAGGTAAGTATGTTAAAGATATGCTGAAGAAGTTTGATCTTACACAAACTTCAGCGATGAAGACTTCTATGGCACCTCCTCTGACACTTAACAAAGATCCATCTGGAAAATCTGTTAATATCACTGCCTATAGAGGAATGATAGGCTCCATGTTGTATCTTACAGCGAGCCGACCTGACATTATGTACTCTACTTGTTTATGTGCACGCTATCAATCTGAACCCAAGGAATCCCATCTGATCGCTGTTAAGCGAATTTTCAGGTATCTGAAAGGAACTCTTAACCTCGGTCTTTGGTATCCTAAAGACTCAGGGTTCGATCTAACTGGATATTCTGATAGTGATTTTGCAGGTTGTAAACTCGATAGAAAGAGCACCACTGGTGGATGTCAACTCCTAGGTGGAAAGCTGGTAAGCTGGACGAGCAAAAAGCAAAATTCAGTGTCCACTTCCACAGCTGAAGCTGAATACGTAGCCGTTGGAAGTTGTTGTGCTCAGGTCTTATGGATGAGAAATCAACTATTAGACTATGACATTCAGCTATCAAAGATTCCAATCTATTGCGAGCGAATAATCCAGTGCTACATTCATAGACGAAACACATAGAGATTAGATATCACTTTATCAGAGATCATGTGATGAATGGTGATATTGAACTTCATTTCATCCCCACTGACTATCAGCTTGCTGATTTATTCACCAAACCTCTTGAAGAGACAAAGTTTAACTTTCTCATCAGTGAGCTTGGAATGCTGAATCTTGAAGAATAAATCTTTATTGTTCATGCATTATGTCAGTGACTCAAAGTTCCCCTTTATCAGTTAATCTCTGAATAAATATCTAACTCTCAGGTATGTTATCTCACTCTCTACAACTGAATCTTCATTCAATTAAGATGTTTTTCAAAATATAAACCTTAATCACAGAATTTTCTTCAAATGATTAAAAGTTTTTTGATAAACAAAATCTATCGCTGATATTTCTCTTTAGTGATCCTTCATACAAATATATCCCTAAATTTCTATCAGGGATACTTTCAAAAAGAAAATTTATCGCTGAATTTTCTTCAACGATAATTTCACAAAGGACAAATGAAACGTTTTTCTCTCTCCTATGACGTCATTTGAACCGACAATCCACGACATGCTTTTTTTTCTGACACGTTCGTCCGTTGCTCTTCTATCCAATCAACTTTGTAGGACGTGTCCATGTCATGATGAGCATTTGTTTTCCCGCCTCTTTCTCTCTCTCTCTCTCTCTCTCCTACTCTCAAACTTATAAAAAGAATGTTTTTCCATTCTTATCATTTTACGCTTTCTGGAAATCTTTTTGAGCAAGAAATTCTCTCTCAAGCATTCTCTCTCAAGCAATTTCAAAGTATCTGCATCATCCTCATTCAAGATCACCAGGTTAATTTGATCTTATTCTTATTTCAATCTTGTTAATAAACTCCATTTATGTTCCATCATTATGGGTTTTCTATAAGATTTTTATCCTATAAAATCATTTTTTTTGATTTTATTCTTTCAAAACCTTTGGTTTTCTCACCGTTTTAATCTTCAAATATGTTAGTTTTTCTATGTTTCTTTCCTCAAATAGAAACTGGTAAAACCTTCTTTATTTTTAGACTAAACTTTTCTTCTACTCTTCTTTATTTCCATATTCAGAAATGGCTCAATCCGCTCTTGTTGCTTCTAAGAACGCCAAGTTCGCCATTACTGACTCTGAAGTCCCCAAGAACAACCATCTTGGACGCCTAGACTTCGATGGAATCAAATACCCATACCTTGTGTATGATGCAAAATTCCTAAAGCAATCTTGCATTGCTTACGCTATAAATGTGGATCCCAAGCCATCCAAAACTCTACTTCAACAGTTTTGGTTCACAACCGACGAATCCACCATCACCAACAAGAAAGGTGACCAGGTTCCTGCCATTTCTTTCTGCACTAACCTAGGACCAGGAATGATGACCACTTTCAGCTTGAGGAAGGCTCTTAGGTTTCCTGACAAACCCAAGAGTGGGTTTGACGCTCTGCCCACTGATGCTGAACTCATCCAGTTTCTGGATGCTATGGAGTATTGTTGGGACAACAAGCCACGAACAACCATCCCCAACAAGCGGCTAACTCTTATCAAGAAGGCGAACATGCCTTCTCAGCTGAACTTTATCTTTTCTCACTTCATTCAGTGCATGAGTGGGAAAAGTGGTTCACTTGATCAGGCCAGCAAGGTTCAGCTCCAGATGGCCTACTCAGTGATCGCTGGTAAAAACTTTGATTTTGCCACCGCTATCTTTGACGATCTCAGGTCAAAGATAGAGAAGACGGAAAGGGATCCCAAGATCCCATATGTACGGTTCATCTGTGCATATCTGAAGTTTCTCTATGCCAACTCTTACCCCACTACTCCTGATGGCTCCTTCGCAAAAGTGGGTCAGCGTTCTCTAGAGGTCAAACCGCTGGACAACGAGGTAAGTATCTCTACCCTACGCTCTCGTCTCTCTCTCCACACTTCATCTACTTCAGCAGCCACACAAGAGGTTCCTTCTTCTGCTATCCCTGCCGCTACCACCGCTTCAAAACGCCCACAGGTAGTTCCTTTGGTCCTTCGAAGAAGGCTAAAGTGACTAAGGAGACAAGCGCCACTAGTTCAAGGCCTAAGGAAGTTTCTCGACAAACTTCCTTGGATGATTTCGTGGTTCTCTCCTTCACATCCTCAGCACTCACATCATCAACCGTGCCAGTGATCTAGATCGCTGTCATATGAACAGTGACACCGCCTATCATCTCAGTTCAACAACAAACTGAGGTAACTACCCAACTCCCAACTTCTTCTATCCCCATTACTAGTCCTCCTACTTCTTTGGTCTCTAACCTTCATCTTTTATGCAACAACCTCATGTTGCATTTCTAGGACCTGATGCTCAAACCTTTGAAAGAGACATGTAATTTTTTAATTTGTTTGAACGTTCAGGTATACCTAAACCCTCAAATACACCTCCCACCTATCCATATAAGCCTGTTACTCAGAAACTAACTTTTCTTTCAGGTCCTAGTATGGCGACTGTTGATGCTAATGTCAACAGTTTGAGAGTCAAGGTGGATTCTCTCACCACCTCGCTCAACGTAACCACCAACGCCGATAATATCGCTGGTGAAGAGCTGAAGCAGTTGAAAGCCACCTGCTCCACCAAAGCTGAAGCCTCTAAAATCTCCTCACTTTAGGGAGAGCTTGTCCAAGTGAAGGACGATACTAAACTTCTTCAGGGACGCTTTGATTCTTTAAGCAACGACGTCCAGGGATTATCTGTGAAGATCGATTCCTGCACCTCTCTCTTTCAACAGGTCCTTGGGAAGCTGAATGAACCAGCTCCGACTATTTCCCCTTCTTTCACAGAGGCTGATCGCACCTCTCTGAACGTAGTTGTTGAATTCATTCATCAGGCTACTTCGGATATCCTTGTGATTGAAGGACGCCTGGAAAGTCTGGAGGCTGAAGTCCAAAAATTGGCCGCTGCACAACCTTCCTCTCCAACCGAAAATCTCACCCTAATTGATAATGACAAAGAGGGGGAGAAGGATGCTGAAGAAAATGAAGAGGAAGCTGCTGCTGAGGTTTAACAGGAAGAACCTCCCTCTCATGTTGAGGGGGAGAAGGTTGTTGATAAAGCCCCTCCTTCTTTCAAAGACTTAGTCGAAGAAGAAGATGAGAAGGAGGATGAAGAAGAATAAAATCTTAATCATCATGATCAAGAGGACGAGCAACCTCATCAAGAAGATGATGATGACGACGATGGAGAAGATCAGTCCTTATGGTGTTCTACAACCATCACATCTTCAGTGATAACTTCGAAAGAAGTTGTCACAACAGGGGGGAGTCATGAAACATCCTCAGAAACCCCTTCCCAAAGAAAATCCAAGGGTACAGTAGCTGATGGAAGCCTAAAGACAGTTTCACTATCTGTGGAGAATCCTTCTCAGGTATGCCTTTCACTTGTTCCCATATCCTACTATAAATTCCCTACCCCTGTTTTCTTCTAGCCTTTATCTTCCTTCTTCCCAAAATAAACACTAACTTTGTTTCTTTCTATTTTCTGACCATACAGTTCTCTCCCATTCTTAAGGGTAAAGAACTACAAATAATCCTAGCTCCCATAGCTGATGAAGAAATAATCCTAATCTCTGTAAATGAGATTGATGAAGAAGAAGAAGAATCCCTGCAACATCCAGGAAGGCCCTCTAGACCATCTCACTGGTCAGAGGAAGAGATGAAAAGAAGAACAGAGTTGATCTTTCATCTAGAGAAACAACAACTGAAGGTCCCTACTCAATCAACAGATCTAGAGTTCCTGACTGAAGCTGAAATCAAAGAATCTGTCAGGGCTGAGAAGCTGATAGCTGATTGTCAAAGAGATGCCTCTCTTTCTCTCAAAAATCAGTCCTCTCAAGTCAAAGACAAGAAGCTGAAAAACAAACCAGTGGAAGTCCAGGCTTCGCTATTGAAAGAGATTGAAGAGGAGCGCTTAAAAGAACTAGCGGTCAGCGATAACACAGTCGATTGGTGCAAGCATAAAATCGACTATCGCTCTGACCCAATGAAGATCGTAGCAGTTGTTATCTCAGGGAGAAAGAAGAAGGACAAAGTTTCTGTCACTATGGAAATTACCAGAGAGGATGGAAGTTGCAAGGCTATGTTCATTTCAAAGCTGGAAAGCTTCGACTACATGGAATGGCTTGAGTTCAATGATGCGCTGAAGAAATCGAAGTCAATCTACAGAGGCTATGTTGAAGGGATAAATGATGCTCTCATCAACAGAGTCGCTGCAATCCTAAAGGTGCCATCTGCTCTTCCTTCTAAGCCAAAGCAAATCAAAAGAAAGCCTGTCTCCTCCTCGTCTGAAAATGTCGTTGTGATAAGAAATGAAACCTCCATCAAATTCTCAAGAGAAGCTATGTTTGGTCCTCCTCCTGATCTTTCAGTTCTCGATCTATCTCTACCCCCTGGTCGACCATATGTTGCAGGACAAGTACTTAAAGAACCTTTTGGAATCTTCTTCAGAGATGATGAGGAAGAGCTCAGATTCCAAAGAGTATATGAAATTCCTATCTGTCCCCTCAGTCATCTCAAGGATCTCTTGTGCTTATGGTATGACTTCTCTTCTGCTGCTGAGCCAGTCAAAGCAATCATTAGCCAAGAATCTTTAGAGCGAAGGCAAAAAGGAGAAGAAATACCTGAGTATATGATCAATCCTTCAAAGTCTTCTTTAGATATCTGATAGATTAATTTCCTAATTCTAGTAATCTATTAGTTAAACTTACAGTAGTTGGTTCCTCACTTGTACTTGTAATTTTCATACCTTGTAATTCTATCTTTGAATTAATGAAAATTTCAGTGAAGTACTTAACTCTATCAGTACTGTAAAAGATCCCTCAAAATAGTAATTGGGACATGTATGTTATGAGTCCTGATTATTCCATTATTTTGAACTATAAAGTAATATTCTTCAGTTACTTTGTCATTATCAAATAGGGGGAGATTGTTGATCCAAAATCTCTCAGTGATTTGATAACGACCCTCTTCAATACTTAGTGAAAATTACGTTTTAATATGTATTAGTGTTTCACCATCAGCGATCAGACTGAGTCTGTTCAGTTATCGCTGATGACCTTTCTTGTAAACATTTCATATGTATTAGTGTTTCACTATCAGCGATCAGATCGAGGCTGTTTAGTTATCGCTGATAGTTTCTGATGTAAACAGTTAACGTAATCCTTGAAGACAAGTCTCGCATCAACAGATGTTCATAGCTGAATCGAAGACGAAGCTACTGAACTAAGACAAGTCTACTAGTGACCTGATGCGGATATCAGTGAAACAAAGACGACTCTACTTATACGCGAAGGAACATGAGGAAAAGCTTCAGCGATAGCTGAACTTCTTTGTATCTTTGAAGGAAGAGATATTCAGCGATCAAACAATCACGTAGCTTATGCCTCAAGTCTCCTTTTGTATTACCTTGCACAACCAGTACGATGTGTCAGAATGGACATACCTCTGCCATAATTCGTACAACAACTTTGTCAACTACACTGTTCATGATACGGCCGAAAGCATGTCTCCCAAAAGTCAGAATCCCAAAGCCAATCATTTAATGACACGTGTAAAGTACCCTGCCATGCATTTAATGCATAGGGTATAAATAGAAAGTTCACCTCTCCATCTGAGAGTGTGCTCTATACTTGAACCCTTATAGAAACCCTTGTTTTCTATACTCTATAATCCCCCATTCTCTACATTCTTGTGCAACCATCTTAGTGTTTTATTAAGTTTGTTTAGATTAAGTTCTACTTAATCTTATTCCGCAACAGACTTGTAAATTATGTTTGATTTATCAATAAAAAATTTATTAAACTTTAAATTCTGTGTTTGTATTCAACACCCCCCTTCTACAAACTTGTTAAGCACCTCCGGGACCAACATGATGTCATGAGTACGTAGGGAATACGCATGACAGCCATGCGTGACAGGTGTCGATCATCCAGGCGAGTTCCTGAAGAGTCGATCAACACGTGTCGATCATCGGGCGAATATGTCTGATTCGACGTTTTGCGAATATTTTCAGAGAGAGATTTCGTTGAGCAGATCTTTGCCAAAAATACTGTCGTTGCCAAAGTTTGAGGTCTTAGGGTGACTATATAAGGTACGATATCTTTTGCCTTTTTAATCCATGCGACTTAAGACTTTAGCTCGTAAGCCTAGGAAGGGTTGGGACGCCTTTAGTTTTTACGTCGCAACTGTCCAGGATCCCGATTTCCCCATGTCTCTAGATCCTATTAGTGTGATTTGTGAGGATGATGACCTCAAATCCTTTAGACGTTTAGCTAAGATTCCAGAATCGATAACCCTTAGTCCACCGGTGTTGCTTCGTCCTGAGCAGTGTCTAGAGGGATATTTCATGATGTACGAGTATCCCTTCGAGATAGCATTTTCATGGCCCTATTCTCCCTTAGCAAGGCCGTTTCTTACGTTTTTTGACCTATCTCTGGGGCAGATCATGCCTCAGTTTTGGAGGGTTGTTCAAGTAATGGAACGGGTGACGAGTGAATGGGAATCGCCATTCACTGTCTATGACTTGCTTTCGACCTACTCTGTCAAGTCGGAGCCGAACCATCGTTATAGACTGTCCTCTAGGTTTAAGGGGTCTCGCGTTCTAGTTCACAAGACCATAATTAACGATCGAAACTGGAAGACCAAGTATGTCTTTGGTCGATTAGCTTCGGTCGACGGTGATATTCAGTGGCTCACCTCAGGATGGAACACCGAGGGTAAGATTCTAGAATCTTACTTTGTTTTTCCCGTTTGATTGCTCGATCTTACTGAGATTTGGTCTCATTGTTTTTGCCAGCGATCGATTTTACTGTTATCGAGCCTTCTGACGATTCAGCTGACAAGGTCGAGCGATTCCTCGAGCTTAGAATCAAGGAACGCTCTTTTTTTACCATTCGTCCAACTACCGACTAGGATTTGGACGACGACGATTTGCAGTTTGTTGGATCGTCTACTGCATCTCCTGTAATGGAGAAAGAGGAAAGGGAAGAAGAAAAATAAGGGAGAAGGGAGATGTCAGGTGTTGTGTTTAACCTTTTTTTTTTCCTTTCTTCGCGATTTTTCTTTCTCGTTTTGTCTTGTCTAATCGTTTTTTCATTCTAAGGTGTTACTCCTTCAAAGTCCTCCAATGTGGCCGACCAAAAAAAGCCGTTCTTGGAGTTAGCCCGGAAGGGAAAGGAGAAGAGGAAGGCGCTTAAGGCGTCAGGGCCAGACCTTCCGAAGCATACGCGGCTGTCGAGCGCTGCCTTTCTTCGGATAACGAAGACGGATGTTGTCAATCAGGCGACTATCGATCTTCGTGTTGCCGTTCAGGCGACCGTCGATCCTTATGTTGTTGTTCAGACGACTGTCGATCCTTGTGTTTCCGTTCAGGCGACTCGTGTCGACCCTCCAATGATGGAGGTTTTTAATCACCCTCATGTCGGGTGCCTTAATCAGGCGCCGGAGGCCTCTGGTCCTCCTCCCCTGTCTAGTGATAAGGGGAAGGGCCCTGCAGAGGTCCATACGGTCAACTTCACGTTGCCGTCGGACGTTATGAGGGATAGTTCGTTCGACCGAGCGAAGTTATTCCTTCATATGGAGAAGTATTTACTCCCGTCTTTCAGGGAGAAGTTCGGAGAAATGGCCGTCGAAGACGTGGAGTCACACGTCGTGGGCCTATCTTTCTTGGTAAGTAATAATGTTTTAACTTACTTTGCTTTTCTTCTATCAGCTATTTGACCATTGTGTTACACATGTTTGCAGGCCTTTCAGTCCTCTCTTGGCCTCTACAATGAGATGGACAAAATCCAGCGTTTTGTGCCGAAGGTCCTAGAGAGAGACAAGGCTGCACTGGAGAGGGAGCAAGTGGCTCTAGTCAGAGAGAGGGTGGCCAAAGCTGACGTAGAGTCCCTGTATAGCTGCCTCAAAGAGACCTGGAAGATTTTGGAGGTTGTCAACCTCCAAAGACCTGATATGCAGATCCGTCTTGACGTGTCATGCGATACGGTAAAAGAGACGCGGATGGAGTTGGAGTGGACCTTGGCGTCCTTGGTCGAGAATAAAAAAGAGACCGAGGATCTCAAGTCGAAGATGGCTGAGCAGGGGCGTAAGATCGGGTGTTTAGAAGAGGAGCTGAAAGACGTTGAGGTTTTCACCCGATGGACGACCAAGGCGACCATAATGAGACGTCACCTGAATGGGAAGAATCCCTTGGCCTATGCTTCTGAAGACCTCAAGCTCTATCTTGAGGATGTCGGGAACGAGCAGGACTTGGACTCTGAGGATGAGAAGGAGATGGAGGTCATGGAGAGAGCCGGTGACTCGTCGCATCCATCAGAGGGCGCTCCATTTTCTTAAACTTTTGTCTTGTTTCTTCGTAATTTCCTTAGGTCGACCGTTGGTGGTTGAGCCTTGCATTATAAACATCAATCTTAAATATCAATGAATCGTTTTGCTACATTTTCGAGTTTATTGTAATAATAATTATATTACTGATCTTACAGCTAAGGCGATTCAGGCGACTTAAGGTCTCGAAAGACATACAACCAAATAGATAACAGAAAAGATATTTATTCGATCAAAGATACGTGCGACCAAGGCATGTCATCATAATTTAATCAAGGATACGTGCGACTAAGGCATTTTATCCTCAATGAAAAATAATTCTTAGTTGAGAACCTAAATTGTACACCCTCTGGTACTTTGTTAAGTCGTGCAAAAGACTTAATGTCATGCGAACCTGTGAGGAAACAATGTCAGAGGTTGGTCGTTGGCTAACCAACGACCCTCTGATGCTTAAGTCAGTACTTGATTGATGAGAATAATCGTAAGGAAATAATTTACGGTTTATAAGAAATACCTTTTTAGATGTGTTGCATTCCAACAACGTGGGATCTCTTGGTCGTCGAGGGTTCGGAGCCTATAGGCACCCTTTCCTACGACCTGACATATACGATAGGGGCCTTCCTATTTGATGGAAAGTTTACCTGCGTTCGGCTCTTATGTATTTTGAAACACTCGTCGCACGACATAGTCTCCTTCCTGAAAGACTTTAGTCTGTACATTTTTGTTGAAGTATCGTTCAGCTGTCTGCCTTTGTGATGCCATACGAATCAAAGTTGATTCTCTTAGCTCTTCGAGAGCATCAAGATTGTAGCTCATGTTAACCAGTTTATGATCGACCGACATATGTCTCGATAAAGGTAGTCGTACCTCGACGGGTAAAACTGCTTCACAACTATAAACTAAGGAAAAGGGAGTTTGTTCAGTGGACGTACGTGGAGTCGTACGATTTGCCCACAGGATCGAAGGAAGTTCTTCGATCCATCTTCCTTTTGCTGCTTTCAAACGTTTTTTGATCGATTTTATGATTGTATTATTACTCGACTCGACAAGACCATTTGATTGAGGATATCGTGGTGTCGATGTCGTAAGTTTGATGTTGTAATCCTAACAGAACTGTTGGGTTCTTTCGCTGATGAATTAAGATCCATTGTCACAAACGATCTCAGATGGTATTCTAAACCTGCAGATAATGTTATTCTGGATAAAGGATATCACCTCTTTGTCCCGAACTTGGGAAAAAGTGGCTGCCTCTACCCACTTGGAAAAATAATCTGTAAGAACAAGTAGAAATACCTTCTGCCCAGGGGCAGGTGGTAACTTACCGATGATGTCCATTCCCCATCGCATGAAGGGCCATGTAACTAGTGTTGAGTGTAAGGGTTCAGAAGGTTTATGCGTCGAATCTGAGTGTCGTTGACATGCATCACACCTCTGTATGTACTTGATTGCGTCTTGTTGTAGTGTCGGCCAGTAATAGCCTTGTCGTGACACTCGATTAGCCAAGCTACGACCACCTGAGTGGTTACCGCACTCACCGTCGTGCATTTTCTGTAGAATATTTCGGACTTATGTTTTGCTCGTGATGCAGCGTAAGTTGAGTCCGGTAGATGATCATCGATAGAGTCTGCCTTGTATCACGACATATCCCGATGCTTTGAATCTTATCCTCCGAGCCTCTGCTCTATCTTATGGGAGTTGGTCGTAAGTTAGATAGTTCATGACATCGCTCGACCAATCCTCTTCGTCGTTGTCGATTTGACCAACGTCGTCGTGATCAACGGACGACATCGTCAGATGTACCATGGGAATTTTGTCGAACGGTGGTTTACTTAGTGCCGATCCGAGATTGGATAAAGCATCTACTTGCGTATTTAAATCTCTAGGGATTTGTTCGATCGAAAAAGGCTTAAATTTCGCGGATTTTGCCTTTGCTACTCTGAGATATGTTGTCATCTTTGAGTCTTTAGCTGCAAACTCCCCATTCATTTGATTTACTATAGGGAGCGAGTCACTTTTGACGTGTAACCCCTTTGCCCCCAAGTTGTGTGCCATGTTAATTCCAATGATCAAGGCTTCGTATTCGGCTTCGTTGTTGGTTGCCTTGAAATCGCATCGTATGGAGTACACCATCTTGCCCCCTGTGGCGACTTTAAGATGACGCCCAGTCCTGTGCCTCTAGCATTGGTCGAACCGTCGACATGTAGAGTCCAGGGTTTGTCGTCGTGAGTCGCCATAGAACAAATTTCGCTTTGTGGTTCTTTCTCTAGTTCTGGACTAAAGTCGACGACGAAGTCTGCTAGGACTTGTGATTTGATCACGGTTCTGGGTTTAAAGTCGATGTCGTAACTACTAAGGTAGATACTCCATTTCGCCAAGTGACCTGTCAACTCAGGCTTTCTCAAGACAGACTTGAGTGGAAAGTTAGTAACGACAGTTATAGGATGTGCTTCGAAATAATGTCGTAACTTTTTTGCGACAGTAACTAGCGACAGTAGTAGTTTTTCCATAGAGGAATACCTGGTTTCGGCGTCGAGTAAGGACTTACTTACATAGTATATAGGCAATTGTTGCTTGTCCTTTTCTCGTACCAGGACTGCACTTATCACATTAGTACTTACGGCTAGGTATAACTGCAAGACCTCGTTATCCTGTGGCTGTGATAATAGTGCCAGAGACGCCATGTATTCCTTCAACTCTTGCAATGCTTGCTCATGGTCGTCTATCCAATGAAAGCCTTTGTTCTTTCGCAAGACGTTGTAAAACAGGTGACACTTGTCTGACGATCGAGATATGAACCTGTTCAAGGCTGCTACTCAACCCGTCAAACGTTGTACGTCTTTGAAATTTCTTGGTGATTTAATCTCGACGATTGCTTTAATCTGGTCGGGATTAGATTCAATGCCACATCGAGTCACCATGTATCCGAGGAATTTCCCAGCATTGACTCCGAAGGAGCATTTTGTAGGATTGAGATTCATGTGGTATTTGCAAAGAATGTCGAACGACTGTCGTAAGTGTTTGACATGATCGATAGCTAGTCGTAACTTTATGAGCATGTCATCAATATACACTTCCATAGTATCACCCAGTCGATCTTTGAACATCTTGTTGACTAGTCTTTGGTATGTGGAATCTTCATTTTTTAGACCAAAACATCACCTGGTAACAGTAGATACCACGATCTGTCATGAAGGTTGTCTTTTCTTGGTCTTCAACATGCATGAGTATTTGATTGTAGCCTGAATAGGCGTCCATGAATGTTAAGAGTTCATGCCCAATAGTTGCGTCAACCAGTGCGTCAATGTGTGGCAAAGGAAATGGATCCTTGGGACACGCCTTGTTAAGATCTGTGAAGTCTATGCAAACTCTCCATTTACCGTTTTTCTTTTGTACGACCACGACATTGGCTAACTAGTCGGGGTACTTTACTTCTCTTATTTTCCCGGTTTTAAGAAGATTGTCGACTTCATCATTGATCACCTTGTTTCGCTCTGGAGCGAATTTCTGGCGTTTTTGCTTTACCGGTTTAAACGATGGATCCACATTTAGCTTATGTGAAATAACATCAGGATCTATGCTGACCATGTCTTCGTGCGTCCAAGCGAAACAGTCAGCATATTCCTGCAAAAAAGAGATTAGCTCTTTTTTAATAGAAGGATCGAGCGTCGAACCTAGGAAGACGACTTGCTCTGGCTTGTTTTGATCCAGGATAACTTCCTCCAAACGATAATCGTCGACAGCATCGGGAGTATCCTGGTTCTGTAATTGCTAGATGGACTGCTTCCTGGGTTTCATCGTCGCCTTGTAGCAATCTCGAGTGACTTTTGACTCACTCCTGATCTCCTGGATCCCCCATGGAGTTGGAAACTTCATCGTCTGATGATACGTAGAGGGGACTGCTTTCATATCGTGGATCCAGGGTTGACCAAGAATGAAATTTGTATGTTGAAGAGCAGTCGATGACACTGAATCTCGTCTGTTTGTTGATCCCCTTGGCATAGACTAGCAAGACGATCTCCCCGTAGGTGTTCGTCGCGTCTCCGTTGAAACATATGAATGTTGTCGAATATCGGACAATCTCGGACATGTTGAGGCCCATAGCTTTGATGGTGTTGAGGAAGATGATATTCGTTGAACTTCCTCCATCAACCAATACTCGTCGGGTTAAACAATTACCGATCTTAAGTTGGATGATCAACCCATCGTGATGTTTCTGATACGTGTCGTCCAAGTCGTCTTGGTCGAATATTATCTTCATAGATTTGATCTCTAATTCTTCTTTCGATCGTGAGGATCAAGGGATTGGTAGATTGCTTGCACTCTGAAACGCGTGTCTTTTTGCTGCCGAGTATGTTAGACCACATACACCTGACCCACCAGTCAGGCAGTTCACGACTTTCTCATGATCGAGTGACGGTGGTCGAGTGTTTTTGTCGGGTGTCGCATATTCTTCAAGGATACCCTTGAGGTTACCCTTGGGGACATGCCAAGCGAGTTCTTTCTTGAGTGCTATGCAGTCATTGGTGGTATGACCGTGGTCGTCGTGAAAGTCTCACCACTTGGTCTTATCCTTCTTGTCGTCGACTTTGTCACTTTTCTTCAGCCAACGAATAGTTGCTTGCGAGGTCTTTAAAGTGTCGACCAGATCCTTAGTTGTACCCTCGAATCCATACGAGGAGATTTTAGGGTATTGCTGGAACTTGGTCGAAGTCGAGACTTTCTTCTTATCGAACCTGACGTTTGAAATTTGTCTCGACGACTCGGCTTTTACTGTCGATTTGGCTTTGAATTCGGGCTTCTTTACGCTCAATGGCTTCTTATCGTTAGAATGCTTACGACGAAAAGTCGCGTCATCTTCAACCCTCATATCAGACAAGGTTCTTACATGCACGTCTTCAAAGTTCTCCGGGGGATACTTTGTCAGGTCGGTGTAGAGACCCGAACTCTTGTCTAGGCCACGCTTGTAGGCCTCGATCGCGTTTTTGATTTCGGAATTACGGACGCTAATCATCTCTGCATTAAATCTGTTGAAGTAATTGCGGATGGATTCTCCAGTTTTCTGCACGATGTAATAGAGGTCGCTAGTTTTCTTCTCCATCTTGCGACTGTTGGTGAACTGTTGTGAGAATTGGTTCACCAACTCGGTAAATGATCCAATTGACTTTGGTTTGAGACCGATTAGCCACTGCAAAGTTGCACCTGTAAGAGTTGCTCCGAAGCTTTTGCACATGCACACCTCTTGATACTGGTGAGAGATCGAGACTGTCCACATTAGCTGCTTATACTGAGCGATGTGTTCAGTTGGATCCGTGACACCATAGTATTTTGGTGTGAATGTTGGAATACTATACTTCTTTGTAACGTCGATCATTGCGATCTCGTCCACAAAAGGCGACGCCTGAAACCTTTTACGAGGTTCGACGTCGACTAGAACTACTGCTCCTGGAAGTTTAGCAAGGAGCGATAGAACACCCTCATTTTTCTCTTCCAGCATCTTCAACAACTGGGCGAATGGGTCATCTAGAATAATTCCTTGAACACCCGATGGATGATGTCCTGAGTTCTGGAACCCATTTCCCTGAGACGAATCAGAGGTGTAACCGTTGAACTGGAAGGAAGGCATCGGCATCACGGGAATTGATTTTGTTGGAGGCCGCGTGGACATCAGTGCCATTGACTGGAAGAACAGCAGGATCATGGTCACTGATGGCATTGAGGGAAAGAATGGTGGCGGCGGCATGAATGGCAGTGGCGGTAGTGGCATCGAGGGAATGAATGGCGATGGCGGCAGCAACGTCGACATAGGCTGACTGGGCCAAGAGAAATTGAGAGGTGGAGGTCCTATCCAGGACATGCTAGATCCACCTTGATAATGCAACGACCCTGCTGCATTGTTTGCGTTGCGGTTTCTTAGTGATTCGATCTCCTCTAACGCTCGTCTGTGCTGATTTGTCAATGCATCATGTTAGATCAAGTTGTAATAGTTAGTCCCTTGTTATGTTCTGTTATGTATTTCGTTAATTAGTCTTGTGTAGGTGTCAACGTTGTTGACCCTATATATAGTCTCTTGTTTTTACCTTTTAGGTTAAGCTACAATATTCAATCATTGTGTAGCCATCATCTTTCCTCTTATTGAATCATATGACACTTTTCTATCATTCATCTTTTCTATGATTCATTCTATATTATTACTCTGATAATGATTATGTGTGCTTGATTCTGGAACAACAATTGGTATCAGAGCTACATCAGAAATCAGAATCAATTGATCTTTGCAGAAATCGATCCCAGTTTGCTAGTTTCGAAAAAGTTACTGTTCAATTGGTGTCTTTGAGAATTAAAGGTTGTTTGAATGCAATCTTTGGCTCAATAGATGCGTATGATGATTATGAACATGTTTCATATTAATCAAAAACAGATTTACACACATTTGATTGGTCTATTTAATCATTCTTTGGATTTTTAGACTTAGTCGTATGCGACCTGTCCAGATTCGAAAAGTCCGATGTGTTAAGATTTTTGAAAGAACAATGATTGGGGTCTGTTCACGATCGATTGTTAAGCATAGTGTCAAATTTTGGTGTTGATTGAACAACTTTTGCCATGGATCTGATGAAAAATGGAAGTTAAAGCTCGAAATAGGCAATTTTCGCAAGTCTGTGTGAAGAACTCGTAGAACATAGTATAGAACTCGCAAAGTCTTCAAAACTCGCAGGACTAAGGAGACACAAGTACAAGATTCGTAGAACAGTACTCTGCGAAAGTTGAAGGTTTCGCAGAATACATACTTACGAATTCTCAAGGATTCTCAGAGTATAGCCTACAAAAGTTACAGAATTCGCAGACCTCTACCTTGCGAATTTCACAACTTTCTCAACTCAAGCCCTTGAGAAACCTGATCCAAACATATTTGATCTGCGAAAGTTGTATCCTTATAGTATCCTTGCCTACTATTTGCGAATTCTTGCTCTATTTATCACATTTTTGCATACTTATTGACTATCTGTGTTTAATATCTGATTTTCTGATTAAAGATCACTTCAAGCACATATTTTAGATACACAAGAAAGATGCCTTACACAAATGATAAGGGAAATACAGTGCTCACTCCAAGAGATTCTGCTCTATCCTACATGCCTGAGATACCCAAGATGGAAGCTGAACTTGAAACTCTCAGATGTCAAAACAAGAAACTGAGAGAAGACATGGATGCCTTAAATGTCAAATTGACAAAAGCTGAAGTTCAAGTGAAGCGGTATCAAGACAAAGGTCATGAATGGCTTAAGAAAGTAGATGACAGAAAGAACAAAGAAATTGCTGAACTGGAAAAGACCTTCAACCAGAGACTGTCTGAGATGTCCAAGAAATTTGAGTCTGAGAAGAAACAATTGGAGATTAAAATCTCAAATCTTTTAAAACAAGTGTCTGACTTTGAACAACTCATCATATCTGAAAGGAAGTGCTTTGATGATGAGAGAAAAGATCTTAAAAGCAAAAATATTAATTTGTTCAAAGAAATTTCAGATAAAAACCATACTTTGGAAAAAGATTTTGAACAAGAGAGAAAGGTTTTTGAAAAAAAAATCTCTAAGCTTACATGCAATTTGGCAAACTTGTCTACTGAGATCATGAAGTAGAAAAGGAGTAAATCTGGAATTCAAAGAAAGTTTGATAAACTCTGCAATGAGAAATCCAAGTTGTGTGATAAAATTCAACAAGATGACCACTGATGCATCTAACTCATCTTTCTTTGATGAAGATTCTGCTGAGTCAAAGCTTCTGAATCAGAGCAGATTAAAACTCCAAGATCCTTTTATGTGAAATCAGTTAATAAGAATGCTAATAATTTTCAAAAATCTCCAACTCAGTCTCCAAAGAAAGATCAAATGGTCTGGGTTGTTAAAGGTTCTCCAGAGGCAGCAAAGCTTCACAGAGCTAATCAGAAGAAACAGAACAGAGCTTCAAGAAGTAAGTCTTTTGCACCTAACTTTGTCAAATCAGCAACACATCTAATCAGGATAGCAAGAAGAAAGTTATGTTGCTCTTACTGTTACATTGATAAATTCATCCACAAAGCACAAGCATATAGTAGATCTTATCATCACAAGGCTTATCACATGTATGAGAATCACTCTAAGAAATTCTCAAACACTGACCAACTACAGATCAGGACTCTTGCTTAAATGTCAAAGCAATGACTTCTAAGTACAACAACTTAGAACTCATACATAACTGTCAAAAGTTGGTGATCATCTGGAAAACAGGGAGTTTCTCTCACTCTAAATTTTGTCTCATAACAGTTGTTATTTTCAATGTATTATCTTTATGTTGAAGAAATAGAAGGAAATTATGCTTAAATGCTAAAATATTCATGTTGATATGAAGGGGGGCATATCTGTACAAACCTTGTCAAGAGATCCATCACATGTCAAGGGGGAGTTGCATGAAGCATTTACATACAACAAGATCAACCAGATATCATATCAAGGGGGAGTATCTGATGAGTTCAAGGAAAACTACACTGCTACATCAAGGGGGAGCAAGGAAGTGTTGTAACTGGGGTGTGAGTAAATCTCTTCATAATTAAAATTGATAAAAATGCCATTTTTGGGAAGTTTCTTTAATTAGAAAATTTCCTTTTTTGGTACATTTTGTGAAAAAATTCCCAAAATAGCAAGTTTCCCTATTTAGAATGTTTTTAAAAGGATGGAAACTTGGCTAAATCCAAAATTCACAATATACTAGCTTGAGAAAACTACAGGTTTCGCAGAGTATACTCTTGCGAAATCTGTAGAATTCGTGAGCTAGGTATCTGGGAAAGATGTGAATTCGCAGATATAATGCCTATGAATTCTAGAGGATTCGCAGTCCTTATGCCTACGAAAGCTACAGAATTCGTAGCTATGTTACTTGCGAATTCTACATCTCATTCCTTGCGAATTCTTTCTTTTAGCTTTCTTTGCTTGCGAAATCTGAGATCCAATTACCCTTGGCCACGTGTTCTTACTCTTTGAGTATATATAGAACACTTAGCTTTTTTTCTTTTCACTTACCTCAGTTTACCTAGCGAAAGTTTCTTAAACCTTCTAAAACCCTCAGCTCACGAACTCTCTCTCAAGAACTCTCTCTGATTTTTGTTCCTCTCGATTTCAAAAGGTTATTACATTGATTAAAATTTTTAATCGTTCATGATTGTTGTTTTATTTGTCTGACGCAGGGTACCTCGATTGGATTTTGATTAGGTTTTTAGATTAAACATTGATTTTTTTTTAACTTTTGGACTTCGTTGACCTCTGTTGAAAAGTTTTTCTAATATTCTTGAACTAAATGGTTAAATCTGAATTGTGTAATGAAATCATACCCATCGTAATACCATTCTAGAACCCTGAGAATGATTGATTGTTGGAAACATCCACATTAGGTTTGATTTAAGAACATGCGTCGATTGGTGTTCTTCCGAACCGTTCGACTGTTCTTGAGAATGATTCGAATTTTTGGGTGTTAACTTGTGTTTATACACAAAATTAAAGGGTGAAATCATGTTCACATTGCTCAATCGAACACAATGGTTTAATCTTCAAACCCTAAAATTGATTTTCATGCATTTATCAATCTGGGTTCTTAGATGGTGTTCTTGGTGTTCTTGAGAACTTTTGAACATCCAAGTGCAGGTTTCGTGAAATTTTGAATTTCTCAAGTGTTTTACGGATTGTTCAGTTCACGAATCCTTAATCTTATGTTGTCAGAAAACACTAAGGACAGGATCCGCAAACCCCTTGTCAGTGAATCCTGCTATCCCTTGCTCTATCATGTTTAATCCTTTAAGTGAAGGATTCACAGAGATCTTGCCTGCGAATCCTGAGCACCTAAGTGTAAGAACTCGCAAGCTTATAGCCTGTGAATTCTATACTTGGGAATTTTCAAAAAGTGATTTTTCTCACTGTTTCACTCTCATGTACTCACTCTAAGTCTTTGGACTTTGTCCAAACTCTTCTGTTTCCTGTTACAAATCAAATGGCTGACAGTGATTCACAGAATGTTCAGATGGATGAAAACTCCATTCATGAAGCTGAGAGCAAGAGCATTCAATCCCTTCACAGAGGACATCAGATATTCCACCTACGAATGTCAATACTGACATGCTGCTGATACCTCAATCTGAATACATGGCTCAAACTCCAAACAATCACAAGTTTGAGTTCCAGCTGAACATAGATCTTTTGGTGAATCTTATCCTTCAGAATCACCCTCTGAATAGAGCACTATCAGAGAGTGCAGAAGTGCCGGAAATCTACGTGCAACAAGCTTGGAAGACCATCCAGCTTTCACATATTACTGTTGGACAGATCAAACGTCCAGTTCTTCAAGTCAAGATTGACTTCTTCTCTACCAACATTGACCTTGAGCTATTCAGACGCTCTCTTCAACTACCTGAAGCAAATTCCAGGGAAGGCAGAACTACTTTTGATGAATTACCTACTGAGCAAGTTGCACTTGCTGGTATTAGGGAAATGGGCTATGTTGGTGACCTTAACAGAGTTAGCCAATTCAAAAAGAACAATTTGCCACCCTTTTACTATGCACTGTTCTCCGTCATAAACAGGTGCTTCACAGCAAAATCATACGGAACTGACAACGCAAGCAGTCATATACTGAAGATTGCTGCCAAGAAGAATGTTGTCAAAGTCCTCACTTACTTGCCATATCAGAGGTTTATGACACTTTTAGTTAGAAGTGTTCTAAGAGGAAACAAGAAGATTCCCAGGCGAAGTTCACATGAACTTGCTGAAGTACATGAAATGAAATTTCTAGTGCGTCAAAAGAAGTTGTTCAACTACTCTATGCCAATTCCGGAAGGTCTACTCCGATATGTTGATACAGAGGCTGAGTGCTTAGTAGAGTATAGAGAATCTATGGCACAGCCAGAACCGGCTGTACTTACCCCAGGTTCAATCCCTAGGCGAGAAGTGTCTGTGAGGGTACCCGAAACTCAGGGAGTTAGGGTACGGGGAGAGAAGAGGAAAAACACAGAGAGGGGAACTGCAGGGGGTCGGAGACCTAGACTGGAGACATCAAGGTTACGGGTTCTTACCCCACCTCGTGTGACACCTGAAGTCCGTGAATGTCTAGGATCTGAAAATGCCTCGGATCAACCTGAACGTCAAACTATGGAACTGCAACAAGAAGAACAACGTGCTTCAGAAGAAATTCACTCTGTTACAAGCTCACCTGACCAAGTGACTGAAAATGTTAACTTGGGCGGTGACAACTCTGACTCTGAAAGGACACACTCTGCAACACGAGAAGATGATGATGGAAATGACACATCTGATGATGATGATGATGATGATCATAATCATGGCGGAACTGAAATTGTTATGGAAGTTGATTCCCATGCTGCAGTCATTACAAGTGATATTGGTGTTACAAGGAGACATGAGGGAGATATAGTCGAAGATGTAAGTGAGCCTGTGAGAGAAAAGGCAAGAAAAGAAAATGAAGAGAGAGAGAGAGCGACAACCCACTATACTAGAAGATCAACCACATCACACACTTCTGTGTATTTGTTGCCAGAAGATGTCGACATGAGCCGATCACTCATGCCACTGCACACCCAAGCTATCCACTCAATTTCCTCTCAACAGGATATAGTTTCAACTTTACACGGGGGTCAAGCACAACTTCTATCAATGTCTCACTCGGAGACATCTGATATTGAAAACAGAGATCAGTTGCCCCATATCTCAACTTCTTTCAGTACACATGTCCTAGAGCCTATTGTCAGAACACCTATTTTTGTTGATAGGACACTATTTGTAGGATTTGATCTCGGTCATCTATGTGACTCGAGCGGAATATCCAGAGTAGATCCGCAATCCGGACTACGAGGACCAGATGGAAATCCTGTCACATCTAACACCATGGTAGCTGTGTACACAGGTCACACTGTAGATTCATCTGCAGTCATGCAAACGGGTAATCTACGTGATCCCGGTGTTAGTTCACATGACTTTGTGTCAAGGGAATATTTCGACGGCGCCCTAAAGGCTGTTGAAAACAGGTTGTCGGAGAAATATGACAAGATCGAAAAAGAACTGGGTGACATTAAACGATTATTAAAGGGGAAGCAAGTTGCTGAACCTGAGCCAGAAAGGAGAGCACCAGTTACACCCACTCCATTAGCCACACAATCTACCTCAGATCTTTCCATTGATGAGATTAAGTCTTTGCTTCTTGCAAAACTTTTGTCTCAAGCTCTAGAAAATCAACAGGATGTTGACTTGTTCACACTATTGCATTCACATCATCTACAACAATAGAAACAACCGCCCCAACAACCTTCAGATACAGATGTACTCAAAGCCTTAACTCTACTGAACCAAGCATTTCCACTTTCATGCCAAACTCAGGTTACCGCTCACATTACTGGGCATGACCATGATCACGATCATGATCATGAGGGGGAGACACAAGGAGATCAGTCGGCCGGAAGACAGCTGGTGATAGTAGAAAGTGCAGTGCCAATCCGTACAGTCCCAGAAAAGAGAAGCATAAGTACTAGTCAAGGAGAAAAGATTGAAGAGATGTTGGAGCATAGACCTTCACAGAGCTTAGTTCTATATGTTGCAAATGATGAGTCAAGGGTTGAATAGCTTAAGACAGCTACGCGTGAAGAAGTGATGGAAGCAATGGGCATATCAACATACAATGCTATAGATGTTGATGAGCTAGATACGGATGAGCAAGCCATAGCAAAGTATGAGCTTTTCTGGAAACTGAAAGAGGAAGGAGAAAGGGTAATAGACTTTTAACTTCACGATGCTGCTCAAACAGAGAATACTGTGAATGTCGAAGAATATGTCAGAAATGTTGCAACAGAAGTTCAGGGAAGTGTTCATGGTGAAAGTGTACTTGAAGATTTCTTCGGTGATGATTTTGGTGGATATGATAAGGAAGAAGCTGAAGAAGATGAACCAGTACAACCGGCTGTAGATGTAAATGGTTTCTCCGGACAGACATTGTGTTTTCTGATCTCCTAGTGAAGCGTCAACTCCATCTCAATTGAAAGGGTATTGAAAAGAGATGTCTCAGATCCCATAACTCCGATAGTTATTGATATGGAAAAGTTAAGGAGAGCTATGAGAAGAGAAAGAAAGAAGATGGAGAAAGAAGAGAGAAGACGAAAGAAGGAAGCTAAGAAGGGAGAAGAGAAAGAGAGAGCTGAAAAGGAAAGAGCTGATCCTAAAGCTATACCTTACATCAGAAATCCTGATAGCCCAAGAATCTTAAGCGGTGCTGAGCGTCCAAAGCCAGTATTTGTAACTCCTATGGAAGCGGAAAATCTTGCAAAGAAACATCAGGACATTCAAGAAGGTCCTTCTGCTTCTGTCAGAGTTAGATCTACTCCGTTTACAAGATATGATGGACAAGATGCGCCTCTCGAACTCATCAAGCTTATCCAAAAATCTCTCTGAGTGTCGTTTCTAGAATAATTCATCAGAATATTCGTCAAAGAACAAGTAAAGATTGACGCACGCAAGACTTATGGTACCATTGATCAATCACTGCACTATCAAAGAAATTATCTGAAGTTCATTGAAAACGTTTCAAGAACGAAAGGTTATGCTCATAGACCAGGAATTCTGCAGATCAAGGAAGTCAGAATGAACAAGTACTTTGATGTCTGGTATCCTGAATTTGATGTTCAAAGGAGAAATCTAGAGACGCCAACGTTCAGTGAAGCAGACTTTGAGAACTTGAATGTGGCAGATCTAGAGTTCATATATCATGACTTCAGGAGTCGAACGATCAGACCTAGACCCGTAGTCTTTGCACTAGATGCTGTAAAGAAATATATGAAGCGTCATATCAACAATACGTATGTTCTTGATTTCCAATTGTGGGCAGAGACCAACTAGAACAGCATAAACCTATGACTTTAATCACTATCTGATGGAGGACATACCACTCTTCAAACCAGTTCTAACTCCTGAGCTCGGTGTTATGTACGTGAATACAAATTCTCATAAGAAACAATACATGCGAGCCAGTGAGGTTGCTAAGTTTTCTGATGGAACTTTGAAGATGGTTTCGAAAGAGCTTAAAGATAAACTCAAACACTCAGAGAAGGCGAGACGTGAAAAAGGTGAGTTCATACCCACAATGGATTCATTTGTAATGGAGAAAATGATTAATGCTATCAAAGAAAGAATCGAATTTAGAGAGTGCCTAAGGAGATTTGAAAGCTATCTAGGGATGAGGAGAACCTGTTTCAACCGGTGGAATCGCTGAAAATTACAACCTTGATTAAAAGGGGGAGATTGTTAGATCAAGTTTAATCAAGTTGTAACAGTTAGTCCCTTGTTATGTTCTGTTATGAATTTCGTTAATTAGGCTTGTGTAGGTGTCAAGGTTGTTGACCATATATATAGTCTCTTGTTTTTACCTTTTAGGTTAAGCTACAATATTCAATCATTGTGTAATCATTGTGTAGCCGTCATCTTTCCTCTCATTGAATCATATGACACTTTTCTATCATTCATATTTTCTATGATTCATTCTAGATTATTACTCTGATAATGATTATGTGTGCTTGATTATGGAACAACATATTAATCTGAGCACGAGCCGCGTTTAACTCCATGTTCATCTGAGCCATGGCCTGTTCCCGAGTTCCTTGAGCTGCCATTTGTCCTCAAAATACAAAAACACTCGGAGAAATCGTTAGTTTAGCGCACTATTGTCTCAGGATTTTCTTTAGATGAGGCCCCACGGTGGGCGCCAAACTGTTAATGCCAAAATTACTCAATTAATAACTTAAGGTCGACGTGGAGATTTATTCAACTAAAGAAAGTAGTCGTTTGACAATATGCGCGATAAACAAAAAGATAAAGAGACAAGAGATTTGGTGACGTGGAAAAACCTTAACGAGGAAAAACCCGCGGATGACAGGGAAGGTGTCGTCGTGCACTATGATCACCAAACAGGGTGATATCCTTCGTTGTTACAGCGTATAACATGATCTATACTAGAAGTAGATGTACAATTGCGAAACAAGTGTATGTCGTGTGTAAAAACTATCTTGTCGTGTGTAAATCGCTGTTGATGAACGAAACCGTGAATGTATTCGAAGATCATGTAAGTTGTATGCTTCAGCTGTATGCGTTGTAAATATCTCAACTCAGATTGTCCGAATGAGGTGTTGATCTTGAGTATTTATAGTCTTGATCCTCTATAAACGTGTTCTTTTGTAATTGTCGTGCTCCATGAATGTCGTTGATGGTGCTGACTGTTTGTGACCATTGGCATTATGAGTATTAAACCTGCATTAAAGGAACAACAGAGGAACGTTGGTTTATACGTTAGTATGGTAGAGGTCGAGTGATGTTCGTACGACGTTCGACCGACCTTCGAATTATATTGGACGGAAGTCAAGGTTATGCTCGGTCGACAGGACCTTATCTTGATATAAGATTGATCGTGTGAAATATGCGTGAAATGTTTCGTCGTCGTGTTCGTGTATTTTTACCCAAACAGGTATTAAATACAGATCTGCCGTGAATGTAATGGACTGCATCTTCCACTGGAACCCTGTGATCATCGTATCGTACACTACCTTGCCCCCATCTGCCACTCTAACCATCATAGAAGGTTTTCGTACTAGCCTGCAACCAAGTTTTTTAGCTAATGTAGCATCAATAAAATTATGAGTGCTTCCTGTATCCAACAACATTTGTAAATATTTTTTTTATCATAGTGGCCGGTCACTTTCATCATTTGGTAATCCGTGATACCTGCTAATGCATTGACAAATATCTGCGAGAATTATTTGTCTTCTTTGTTTTCATCCTCCTCATCATACTCTTCCTCCAAATCTTCCCATTCCAGATGATACAGCTGAGGTCGTTTACCCTTACACTTGTGCCCGGATTCGTACTTCTCATCACAGAAAAACACAAACCCTTCGATCTCCTTTCTTCAAACTCTGCTGGTGATAAGTTTTTTCGAGCTAGATTTGGTTTGAAGGGAGCTACAACTGGCTTTTTCTAACTATTCATAGTTCTGTAAGTAAAATTTTGGCTCCTTGTTGGGTTGGGTAACAAACTAGGCTTGTGAAGTGGGTTAGAAGGTGGTGTATTCATGAGTGGTGGTTTGGTGGTCGGTCTAACCCGGGTTTTACTCAAGTTAGCCTCTTGAATTTGCTAGAGCATAGGCTTGTGAAATGGTTGTCGGGTTAAACATTCTTACCAAGCTTCTGATTTCTTCACTCAAGCTTGTTATAAAACAACTCATTGTATTAGCGGGTGATAGTTGTAGGCTACTAATGATGTTGTCAAATTCGTAATGATATTCCTTCACAATGGCAATTTGCTTTAACTCCATCAGTTCAACCATCGGATCATCAAATGGTTCCTCGAATTGTCAGGTGATATCCGCAACATACTGTTTCCAGGAAGGATTGACTTGATTTCTACCCCTCATATAACCTTGATGCCATTGTAGGGCTATTCCTTCTAAATGAATTGAAGCCAAAGGGACCTTCGTGTTCTCATTCACATGATCTAGTTGGAAGAACTGCTCTACTTTGAACAACCATGCCTTCAATTCCTCCCAAGCAAAACGAGGAAATTCGATCTTTGTCAAACTAGAGGAGTACTGATGCGGATTGCCTATCAACTCTCCTAATTTTGATATCGGTGGGGGTTTTGGGTTTTCTTAAACTGGTATGTTAAAGACATTATTCCCATTCTTAACTCGGTCAGCCATCAATTGCTTGAGTTGTATCGAAACACCAGATAAGATATCACTGATTTCTGAAATTGCTCTACAATTTTCAGGCACCCTCATGCTTTGCTGTTGGCTTTTATTCTCGATACGAGCCACAAAGTCTTCTAAAACGGTTTTGAATATTACCTCGAGTCCCACTTCGGGCCGAGATTCTGGTTGGTCGGGTTGGTTGTTGATTGATGAAGCATCTTCGGGATTGGTCGTCTCCCCCCCCCCCTTGTTTGTCCCTTTCGCCATACTCCTTGTGATTGCAATGATCGCATACCGAGAATTGAATGGCTCTGATACCAATGATATGACCCGAGCCAAAATCAACTAAGGTCTGGACGAATCCCAACGTTTAGCCGAACTCTACTAATCTAGAGAATCGAGTGAAGAACAATTCTCGGAATTAACAGAGATGATTGAAAAAGTGAATAAGAGAATTGTAGAGGAAGAATGCAAAAACGTTTATTGATATCCAAATAAGTAAAAGAGACATGTATTTATACTACTAAAAACAAGACTCCTAAAATAAGGAAACTAAAATAAAAGGAATGCCTAATTAAATAGGAAACTTTGCATAATTAAAATAATGAAACTCTCCGTGATTAAAATAAGGAAACCCAAAGACTCCTAATTCGTATCAAATATCTTGTGTGTGCTAAATATTTTTCTAAGTTTTCGTAATATAATTCCTCATGATGATTTGGAAACTTGAGAAATAATTGATGCAATTTATTTTAGAAATAAATTTCGTGCATGAATTTGATCGACACTCAACGTCTCGAAAACACACTCCTCAATTTTACAGTCACACTATCGTCATCCGGATGCTCAAACATCTTAGGACAATAATCGAGGATTTCATTCGTTCATCTTACAATTTTTCCTCGAATAATGTTGATCCCATAAGTCTATGGTTCTAATCCAACCAAATATTCCGACCCCAAACGGTCCACTTAAGACGATCATCATGCTTACTCTCACCACAAGTGACGAATGTTAAAAATCATCAATCTCTTCTAACGTCTACCCACTTAGAAACTTCTTCACTACCCCAATAGTCGTCACATCAAAGTAGTCCAACTATACACATGTGACTTATAGGTTCACCATAACACTAGCCAGGTGCAATTATGAACGTACAATACATGATCATCCTTGCTACTCTCGACGTGATTCCACCAACTTCTTGGGTTTCGGGCGGAGAAAAGCGAACGTTGGGACTCAGGATCCCGTTCCTTGTGAGTCCATCAACCTCAAAACATCCTATCTTAAAGTGCATATTGGTGCAATTTTCTCTCCCCATTCACTTGAAAGAACGCTAGTTTGAGTCTAGGCATCTAAAATCCACACCTAAATCTCTCAAACTTAAAACTCTGATACCAACTTATAACACCCTCAAATTTAGAAAAAGCAACTAATTAAAAGTTTCGATATTACATCAAGAAAAAAGATAAATCTTCTTCCTATAAATCAAAACTTGATTTACCTCCAAAATAAAACTCTATATTTAACCTCATCAATTATAAACTCCAGTCTTATACAAGGACTAAACCGAAGTCGGGTGTTACTTAACCCAAATACAAGTTGCTAATCCCAAAATAAATGAGGAAGACTTCACCAAACTATTCACTTCTCGAGCACACAACTAGCACTCGTCTCTTCACAGTGTCACTAGAATTATTCACAAACGCAACCTGTTGCACATGCCGACAAATAAAAATGTTAGGCTAACGCTTAGTGAGTTCAAGAGTTTTCATCATAAATAAATATATCGTAAAAAGGAAAGAATGCAACTTGAATCACAATATTTCAAAACAATTTACTTTAAAATATGAAAACGACCCATTTCCAATAATACGCATGATTTAAAGATGGACGCCCCATTTCAAAATATACTTTGATGAAGTGATGTAACCCAAAACTTACTCAAAACATGAATAGAAATCGAACTCCTAATTTATGAAAACGTGGATAAAACTTTATATCCCGAAACTCCCAAAACACGGGTGGGGTTTAATACTCAACCCATAAATCATGGATAATAATCCATATATACAAAACGCCACCGAAAACATGGATACTAAAACTCAATTCCCAAAACAACACCTTTCGGTGATGGGGGAGACCCAAATTCCATCGAATATGGCGGACACACAAAGTTAAGCCACTTATCAATGTTCTGGAGATTCACATAGAGTCATGGATCCCCGTATACGGCTCCCTACCGAGCTATCACCCAAGATACCCAAATGAGCCTAGTGTCTACTTGACCTCTAGATGAGTGTCACCACAAAAGCCACAAGTCCCCATATCCGGCTCACCATGGGCACCACCGCAAGACTTGGCTCCGTATAGGCTCTGTATAGAACCACCACAAGCTTACATAAAAACATGACTTGGGGACCACTCACTAGACTTCAAACGTGAAAACTAAAATTTCAATATGAATAAACAGATTGGATTACACGAGCATCGAGTTCAACCACCCACGACCTATACCTCGAGCCCTTCGCTAAAGGTTACACGATTATCGAGTTCAACCACTCGCAATCTATACCTCGAGTCCCCGCTAACCATAAATATTTCCAGTTCTAAAACAGGGATAAATTTCCCAATTAAACCAACTGACTGACTCATATGTCTATGGATCCAATGCATTACAGTCTAAAATGTTAAATGACTCCAACGAACGAACTAACACCTTCAAAACATGTAACTCTCAAATAAGATGCAACTAAGTACACCATACGTCAAAGGCTCTTTATCGAGCTACTAAAACTGAACGAATACCCCAAAAACTTATCTGAGTATAAATCAAGCCCAAAGGCATACTAAACGTTTGGCTAAAAATACGTGAGCCAATATGGTTACATAAACCAAATTACATCTTTTCCCAAAATCTTTGTCTCTAAAATCAGAATTGGCTTTCAGCCCAAAACCAAAAAGGTTTACAATTTCTAAAATGTTCACAAGGTTGGGAATGACTAAAATCAAATGACTCACACGTTCGTATTTTCAAAATGCCCCATTACATAAACGATGCATATTTCCAACAAACACTAAAAGTGCATTTTGAGCAAATAATCTCCATTTATGCAATAAATCATCAAAACACTTTCATTTATAACTTATTTATCAAAATGCCCAAAAATCCCAAATGTGGGTGTTTTACAAGGTTTATAAAGCCAAACACTTCAAATAATCAAAACCTACCAAATAACTCAACGATTGATAATTTCATGTAAAATACATAAACACTTTAAAATGGACATTTTGGCCTGTACAACATTTTCACAAATCAACTTGAACCTACCTTGCTAGGTTAAGTTAAACCTATGTTTCAAACCCAACCATTAGCCTCAATTGATGTAGAGTCCACCGATTATAAGTCATCTTCAACAATGAGCTAGGGTTTCCAAATAACCCATTTCCTCAACTCTAAAAAGGAACCAACAACAAGTAAACCTTTAGATCTACAAAGATCCTTATACTAAAGCTTGGAATATTTAAGGAAATTTACCGCTTCAAGATATTAAGACTCTCCACCCAAAACCCTCCAAGGAAACTCTCTAACTCTTCAAAACCAAGTTTCCAAATTCCAAACCCTTATGCTTCCTTAGGATAAATCCATCATGGATACTCTAGATCTGATATAGAGCTCCTAAAAATCGCACTAAAAAGGACAGAAATGGAGAGTGGGAATTAAATGAGAGAAACCCTAAAATTTGGGCATAAATCGCCAAATTGCTCCCTCCGGCCTTGGCCGCGACATCAAGTCGCGGCCAAGCCGCGCATGCTCCTAGGCTGCAAACCACAGCGACTTACGCATCCCTAGCCGCGGCTTGAGGCCGCGGGTCAAGCCGCGCGTGCTGTAGGTTGCGCCTCCCCACACCTCGTGCTAAGCCATTCCATGACCGTTCTCTCGGTCGGCCGGTGACTGCTTCCTTGGTCGCTCATTGACCATGCTTAGGTAATCACATGTGTTACAATAAAGAACACAATCTTAAGTTCTAAATAAGAGAAAAACACAAGGGAAAAGAGATTACATGTGGAAAACCGAGTAAATAAATTCTCAAGTTCAGGCATGAAGGTGAAGTTTGACAGAATTCGATTCTGTTTGGATTCGTTGTATCCTAGGAAATCGATGCACCGGTCGGGGGGGAATCAATTTTAAGGAAACCATGTCCAACACGGGCCACGACTCAATACTTGGGTTTGTTTCCTCCTATCTTTAATTTATAATTCTGTTCTGGTGAAACTATTTTCATACAATGTTAAAATCAATTTCTCTTTCTTCGTTTCAATGAGCAAAATAGTGGGCTTATGGTATGATTGTTTTCTACACTTTTGGCTCCTCCAACGATGGTTGTAGTCTTAAAAGGGCCAAGCTTGAGTGTTATTTTCGGGAAAAACCCTAAGTCTAGGTTGTTTCCAACTTGGAAAAATAAACTGATTTCTATAACTCAACCAGTGGCCAGTGGCTTGTTGATATTCTCAAACTATAAAAGGAATGTATATATATATATATAGAGAGAGAGAGAGAGAGAGAGAAAAGTTCAAATGAAAACTCAATTTTCATTGTGTACGTGGGGAAAAATCTTGGCTCCTCCCTCTCTATTGATCCAACAACTCATATTATATAGAGTTTTTAATTAAAATTAGATTAGGGGTAAAAATGAAAAATAATTTAAACTCACGCCTACCATATTTGACTTTTTATTTTATTTTTTAATTAAAAAATTTTACCCACTTAAAGTTTAAAATAAATTATCTTAAAAATTACTAATATTATAATCAAACAAACTACATCAAAAAAACGAGAATTTCGTGCTCTTCGATATGACATTCATCTCGATATATATATATTTTTATTGTTTTAACCATTTTTTACGTGAAATGCTATATATGTATTATATTCATTATGAATATTTATGTGCGTTCAAGTGTGTACAACACCTCAACACCGTAAGTTCATAACTCGACATCACCTTTTTCGACACTTTCTTCAATGTCGTAAGGCATCACATTTCTTCATCACTGTAACCCAACACCTATCGAGACGAATCGAGAACCTATCGAGTATCGGTTGTGAACCGGGGAACAAAAAAGAGTGTATCACGTCTCCACACCTTCACGGGTTATTCATGTATTATTCATCATGAATAATGTATCATTTATGATAAATAATATAGCATTCAGGGTGAATAATACACGATTCATGAATTCGTGTATTATTCATCCTGAATGTTGTATAATTCATCCTGAATACTATATTATTCATCATGAATAATGAATGAACGTTCATCTTTGTTAGTCATACTGAATGCGGGACACCCCAGGATGCGCATACATGTTAATAATGAATTAAACAAAATTTCGGTTGTTAATCGGGAAACAAAAGAGAGTGTGCCATGTGTCCATACCTTCACGGGCCATTCATATATTATTTATCATGAATAATGTATCATTCAGAATTCAGGGTGAATAATACACGATTCATGATGAATAATACATGAATCATGAATTCATGTATTATTCATTCTGAATGTCGTATTATTTATCTTAAATACTGTATTATTCATCATGAATAGTGAATGAACGATCACCTTTGTTATTCATACTGAATGTGGACACCCGGGGACATGCATACATATTCATAATTAATATAACACATACATAGTATTTCACCTTAAAAACGGTTAAAATGAAAAGAAAAAAAAACTATATCGAGATGGATGTCATATCGAAGAGCACGAGATTCTCGTTTCTTTGATGTAATTTGTTTGATTAAAATATTAGTAATTTTTAAGATAATTTATTTTAAACTTTAAGGTGGTAAAAGTTTTTTAATTAAAAAAGAAAAAATAAAAAGTCAAATAAGGTAGACGCTGATTCAAATTTCCAATTTTGTTCTTAATCACTTCTCAATTAATGTTATTATGTTTAAACCATTTATTAGTTTTCTAAGTTTTTGATCAATGACTAAGATTTGTCTTCATGTGCACAATGAAAAATGAGTTTTCATTTGAACACACCCATATATATATATATATATATATATATATATATATATATATATATATATATAATATGGTGGTACTTTCTTATAGAGAAAGTATATGTTTTCTTTATATATATATATTGTTGTCGTCATTGTTGTTTGCGAGTAGTAACATGAAAAGGAAAACTAAAATCTGGTTGTCTTTTGCTATATTTTGTTACCGTTCTTGTGCAACGAAACAAAACTAGTTTCACTCGATAAACTTTATAATTGTTAATCATAAATTAGAAACTTGACTTGTTAATCGGACGATGTTTTTAAATGAAAATTATACTAGTTGTTGTCCAAAACAAATATTGCATTTGTGATGTGTTTGGACATGCTTAAATATGTGATTATGCAGAAAATTAAATAATATTTTGCTTATGCACGAAGTTTATAAGTGAAAAAGTTCGTCTATAAAATGCAAATTTTGTTTTTAAGTGCAAAATTTTGTTCATACCCCCTTTTTTCAGGTGTTTATAAGAGTTGGAAACTTGTATAAATACAAGTGTACATGGTTTTCTTTTGTGGAAAAAAAAAAAGAACCGGTAACGTCAGTCTTAAAACAAGAATGTCCTCAAGAAGGGGATGATACTTGGCTTCCCGAACCAAATGTCATGTAAGTGGTTTGGAATGAAATATGGGGTACTCGTTGATGATCGTTGCTTAAGAGTGACAGAGTTTGGAAAACTAGAACTATAACTTCTATGAAATATAATATAAATAATGTTGATCTTAAGTTTAGTAACCATAAGCAAGTTGGTTGAAGATGGATACCCTTGGCACTCACATCGCAAGAGGGGCTTTAATTGTCAGGACAACTAGTTGCTTGGAAAAGGATATGGTACATCCAAAATGGGATGTATTCATTAACGCTCGAGAACAAGAGTTCTAATATGGAGATATCAGATAGTGAAATAATTATAGATAGAAATTCCATTTGATTTGTGGAATTTTACTTTTTACAGTAAAATAAGAAACTACTAAATGTAATTGTATATAAGAAATGGGCTTGTTATAATTTTAATTTGGAATAATATTGATTTAACTTCAATATTTTATTTAACATTAAAGTGGGTTTGAGTATATGTTTAAATCCCATTTAATATCGTAACCGACCAATTTTGATGGTGTTTTAATGACTAAATAAATTTTCATTATGTATATGATTGAGTTAAATCAAATGATAAGTTTATAGAAGTTTATTCTATAGAAACAAGAGATAGATAACTGGTTTAGTATATGACAAAGTGATCTCACAAACTAACATTGTTAGTAGAGTAACATAACTCAAATGTTGTGACTCAGAAGTGAGAAATACACTATGCGATCAACTTGTAACTTCTAAAAGTGTGCACATGAGAATGAAAATCAAGACATATGAAAAGGTTAAATACCTTGAAATGTAGGGGTAAGCCAAAAAAACGAGGATCGGGTATGAAGATGGTTAACTACATTTCAATTGTCTATTCAACCGTAGTAATCCTACCGGTTCCATGGTCAAAGAATGTTTCACGCAAATCCAATAAATTTGGATTAAATTCATCAAACGACCTGTAAATATTTTTGATGAAAATAAAGAAAAATGTTGCAAACTTGTATTATCAAGTGTATGACTCAAATCAAGCTCTGATGCAAGGACATCAAAAGTTTGACCAAACCATGATGGAGTTTGGGTTTAAAACTGTATCCTCAATTTATGATTATGATATACTTATCGTCGAAGATGGCTAAGTATATGAAAAGTGAAAAGAAGAACTAAGATCCTTGAAATTAGATACATAAGGTTGTCACTTATTGAAAGCTGATATAAGCACATGCGTTGGGAATACATTGGTGGTGATAAGGACCCTCATGTATGGTGTATTGACAATTACATCGGGCCAATTGCATTGTGACCCCACCAAGTCCAAGTTGCTTCTTTTTTTTGTCTAACTCACTTACATGTATGTGTACTTGATCATATTGACTAGTGCAAGGTAAATGTTAAACACACCGTGTCGTGACTATGATATAACATTCATCTCTATCAATGATTGTAACGCCCCGAATTTTCGTTGTATAAATTCTATCGTTAAGACTTCTAGCCTTCCTTATTTAAATCATAGTTATCTTGTGTTTACCCTATTCATGCGTATCGCGTGTGTTAGCCAAGTTCGTGTGTTAAGTCTTGATTTTGGAAAAGAGAAATAGTAGATTACGCGAGTTACCTCGCGACTTGCAAGCCGCGACACAAGTCGCGTAACCCACTGTCCGAATTCCATTTCAGAAGCACGTGTGGCTTATGCCGCGACTTAAGGCCGCGACATAACCCGCAAGATTCCCCTCATGCTCTAATACGGGTTTATTCCCCTTTTTCTCATTTATTTCTCATCTACATTCATTGCTACTCTCTCTCAACTCACCTCTTTCAACCATCCAAATATAGGGTTTCGCCAACCCAAATATACCTTATTTATTGATAGTTGTTGGGTAAATCAACTAAGGATTCAAAGTTGAGCATTTAATCACCATCTCTATTGTCATCTTCTCCAAAGGATCAAATCTAGGGTTTTGGGTTTTGTTCAAAAACCCACTTGGTGAGTTCCTACTATCATTTTCCAAACTTTATACATGTCAAAACTTACATTTTAAGCTCCTATATATCTCATTTATTTTGGATTAATGTTTATTACATTTTGACCTAACATGAGTTTTGGGAAATTTTAGGGTTTCCGCTTATTTTCAACTAAGATGAAGGGTTCCATTTTATATGTAGTAAAACATAGTACTACTTGCACATTTTTGGTGAGGTACTTGAAAGAATGCATAAAATCTCATTTTATGATTTTCATTCTTATCAGCAGTTAAACTTGGAAATGCATTTTGGAAATTAAAGTTATTGGGAACTATATGTTTAACTATAGTTGGTCACAAATGAAATTGTGACAAGTCTAGACTATTACTAGTGGATCCATAGGTATTGAGTCGGCTTATATTTTGGGATGTTTTCCCCTTTGTAGCTAGTGGATACATTTGATCCTCGGAGGCCATTTGGTACGGTTATGTGGGACCGGTTACTAGCCATGGGTCATAATGTAGTCATAGTGAACGAGTATGACTTGGTTTCCTCGGGTGCCCTCCCCCACATCTTAGTACGGACCGGCGTTGTTCGTGGCCATGGATTCCAAGTATTTAGCTCATAACTTGGATTGTGGCTTACTCGGTGTTCCGCTATAATTCTTGGTAAATCGGGTATCCCCTGTCATCGCAAGATGAATTTTTGGACCGAAAGGTCCTTATTTGGCAAATAGTTCAATTGTAAACTCAACTTTCTTGAAAAGATGTCCTTTTGTTTCATTTACCTAAACTTCTTTAAATTATAAACTATATGTTCTCACTAGGCTTTAAGCCTAACACTTTTTCTCAAATGATGTATATAACAGGTTCCCTTAGTGGTGGGTTACCAAGGGTTTGAGTGACGAGCATGGGCTTGAGGCATTTTTGAGATGATTAGTATTTGGCGATGGGCACTTAATTAAGTCCCTTATTTTGGTGATTTTGGTTTGACAACCGATGTAATCTAGATAGTAAATGTTTAGATTAGTTTGTTGTTGAATTCCATATCCATTCGCAGGTTTTTGTAAATGCTTTATACATTTACCTTTTTTTGGGTGGTTTATTCCAATACAAACGTCATTTTGCCAAATTTTCGAATTTTATATTAATCTGAATTTTAGGGTGTTACAATGATGGAGAAGAAGACATTACTCAATAAGGATTTTAAGAGTATAGAGAAGCCTTATTAGACTTCATTTATGCGAAACAGGTTGAGTAAATACTCAAATCATTCGAGTCATGAGATATGTAAGGCAAACTCGTGGGTACAACTTGTCTTAATCTGTATATCTTGCGAGTGATGACGTGTTAGCGATTGATATCGGATTTCAGATTATAAAAACTCCAAGCAACCGGTTGGTTTGTGATCACACTTGGAAGAACAATATAATATGGAAATCCTTAAAACACATGGTTAGCTATGGAGTCTAATTTTATGGCCATGAGAAAGTATGGAGAACTAGAATCGCTAGATTATAATGTAACGTCCTAAAAATAGGGGTAGATTTAAACCTGGATAAAGCTACAAGTGACATCTTAAATAGAAATTAATCACCCAAAAGGGAAACTGTAATAGCGTATACAAATGCTAGGAATGGGCAATAGTTTAACAACAAACTAATCTAAATCATTAAATCTAGATTATGATGGTTGTCAACCCAATTCTCCAAAATCTCTATCCTTCTCTGTACGCCAATGTCCAAAAGGTATGTCACCAAAAGATGCCATAATGGCCAACACTCGTCCCTCAAAATTTAGACGCCCCACCGCTAAGGGAACCTGTTATACACGTCATTTGAGAAAAAGTGTTAGGTTTAACGCCTAGTGAGAACAAACAGTTTATATCAATAATTTGGAAATGATTTGAATATAAATAAATAACCTTTCTATGAGTTAAGTAAATAAAATGTAACAACATCCATATAAGAACCTTTCGGTCCATATCATCTTATGATGACGGGGGAGATCCGATTTTCAAGGATCGTGGAGGAACACAAAAGTAAGTCACTCCCCAAGTTATGAGCTCAATACTTGGATCCATGGTCACGAACAACGTCAACTCGTACTCAGATGTGGGGGAGGGCACCCGAGGATCCAAGTCATACTCATTCACTAGGTCTCACATAACCGTACCAAATTGCCTCCGAGGACCCAATGTCTCAACTAGTTACAAATGTGAAATTATCCCAAAATTAAGCCAACTCTATACCTATGGACCTACTAGTAATAGTCTAAAGTTTGTCACCATTTCATTGGTGACTCAGACCATAACCACACTTATGGTTTACATCAATATTCCCACAAAATTATTTGTTTACCTTCTCAAAATAGACTCGTCATTTGGTAAAGGCTTGTCAATATACACCATTTAAACCAATGACCAACCACACTTCCCATTTTCCCACAAATACCTTTATTAAGTAAATCTCATGATATTTGAAAATCATCAATGTGACTAAAATGCATTTATTTAGATATTAATCACAAATGTGTAACACAAGGCACATTTTATATCTCAAAACATAGTATACTTCATCATATATCAAAATGGCAAGAAATCCTAAAAATCCCCAAAACATCAAGTTAGGTCAAAATCCTTTCAACAAATAAAATGTGAACAAGGAAATGATTAGGAGTCTAAAAGGTAGTTTGACACGTATAAGGTTGTAAAAGAGGTAAGAATGAACTCACAATGTTGGTTTGTTGAAAACCCTAGAAATCCTCCAAAAAAATCCTCAAGATGAAGACAACTCACAAAGTAGAACCCTAGGTGAGCAAACCCTTGATTTGAAGATGAAGAAACACTTTAATCCCACTATTTATGACCTAGAAGAAGGCTAGATCTTGAAATAAATGAATAAAATTTATTGAGAGGATGAGGAGGGAGTTGGGAGTATTTAAGAATGAGAGAAATGAGAGTGAATGAGTTTAGGGGTTGATTCAGTTTTTTAAACGTGCACAGAGGCCGCACGCGAGCGGCGTCGCAGGCTGACTCGCGCGGAGGGAAGCGCTGAATACTGGGGTCAAGTAAACAGAGGCTCGTGTGGCTCATGGCGTGGCTCAAGTTGCACGGTTAGGCGTGTGGAGCATTGTTCACATTTTTGTCTTCATTTGGCCAGACAAAATCCGGGTGTTACAATCCTCTCCAACTCGGACATGGTTTCGTCCTCGAAATCTGAGCTACACGAACAGGTGAGGATATCTCTGTTTCATATTCCTCGGATTCCGACGTCACATTGGCCCCACGATGATGTTTCCATTGCACCTTGACCATAGTGACCTCCTTGTGGCGAAATTTCTTGGATTTACTCTCTAGGATAGCTTCGGGGTCAAGTCATCATGCCCCTTATGCCCTGGGAGACACACGAGCTATAATGGCCGGGACAAAGGGTCGCGATCCCGTGAGGTGAGCAAACTCCAAAAACCCGTCCTCAGTTTTTTAAGGAACTTTTCTCTAATCAAGAGAAATTCAATTAAAATAAGGAAATAAAAACTAAGGGGCCCTTGTTGGCGATCCTTTACTCCGAAAGCATCTAGGGTTCCTCGAACATTGTGATATCTCACACCGGGTAAAGCTATGAAACAAGTAGCCGGTAAATTAACAGGGGTATTACTGGTATAACATCTACGATAGGATTCAAAAAATCATAGGCTTCGGGTTCCTCCACACAACGATTCCCTTCATCCACTCTTATCTCCGATAGAGGAATGACGCTATCCTCTTCGGTCAAACATTTTCGAAGATAACAAATATGAAAAGTGTTGTGGATTCCGCTCATTTCCGGTGGGAGTTCCAGTTGCTAGGCTTGCAAACCTACACGTTTAAGCACCGTGAATGATCCAAGGAAACGGGGACTCAACTTCTCGCGCTTTCCGAACCGGATTATGCCCTTCCAAGGTGACACCTTAAGCATCACACGATCACCCACCTGAAACTCCATCGGTCGCCTCTTCTTATCGGCGTAGCTCTTTTGTCGATCTTGAGCTGCTTTCAACCGCTCTCGAATACCCTTCACTTTATTGGCTGTTTATTACACAATTTCGGGTCCGGTAAATTGCTTCTCGCCCGCTTCAAGCCAACACACAGGGGTTCTGCACTTCTGTCCGTACAATGCCTCAAACGGTGCCATCCCAATACTCGAGTGGTAGCTATTATTGTAAGAGAACTCCACCAAAGCTAGGTGAGAGTCCCAACTACCCCCGAAGTCCATAACGCAAGATCTTAGCATGTCTTCTAGCGTTTGGATCGTTCTCTCGCTTTGACCGTCGGTTTGAGGATAGTAAGCCGCATTCAACTTCACTCGCGTACCAAGTTCTTTCTGCAAGCCATCCTAAAAGTTCGAAATGATCCGACTATCGCGATCCGACACAATAGACAAGGGAACCCCATGCCTTGAAACCACCTCATCGATGTAAAACTTTGTCAACTTGTCCATCGGTAGGGTCTCGCGCAATGTATGGAATACTTTGACTTGTGGTCATCTTCAAGGAGAAGTTCCTGATTGCCACCCACTTTGGGCACCCACACATGACTATTGAACAATTTCACCCCACGGTTATCTTCGGTCAAGAGTAAACGTTGCTTTGACATGACTTCCTCTTTGAGATTCTCTTCCAACAAGGCCTCTACTTGAGACGCCTTGATTCTCTCAATAAGGCTCGACACTAGCTCGATTCTTGAAATGGTAGCTCGAATGCTTCCGCTATAGTCCTTCCGACTCAATGTATCGGCCACCACATTTGCTTTACCGGGTGGTAAAGCAACTCGCAATCATAATCTTTAAGTAACTCGAGCCACCGCCTTTGCCTCATGTTCAACTCCTTTTGATCAAATACGTATTTCAAACTCTCATGATCCATGTAGAGCGTACATCTCATGCCATAGAGATTGTTTGGGTAAAATTTCACAAGTCACGACCGACGGAAAGAAACCAAACGTCTCCAGTCTAGCGACCATTCTTGTATTAAGATAAGGTCATGCCGACAACGTACTAAATAGACATCGTCGTCCTCGACGAAGATCGTCGTGAGTTTCCCACGACGGCGACTAAAGAAAGTCTCTCGATAGCTTATATCTCACGACATATGTAGCGTTACTAACGATCATCGATCCTTTATTACATACAACCGTTTCTTTTTTGTGAATCTCTTATTACAGGTTTAAAGCACATAATGACCAACGGATATAACGGACGATCGTCATCAAGATCAATCAATATCAAGACCATTGGATGATCAATGCTAATTTATGGTGACTAAAGCTATATATACAACCTCGAAGAGCTACACAAAGGACAACATTATCTGATTAAGAAGCACTTACAAAGACACAACTCTCAGGAATTCTCTCAAGACTAATCTTCCGATAGAAGTGTTTTGTTACGTCGCATCTAGCTCAATCGCACGATCTTTTTCCACTGTAATATTGTCAATTGTACTTGTATTCACTCCTTCCTAAGGACGACGTCCCTGATTGACGTCCATAGTGCATTTGACGATCCTCACTGTCGTCTACGGTTTTTACCCTTGACGGGGTTTTCCGCGTCACCAAATCTCTGTGTTTGCTTTATTTTTTATTCTTGTCGCATAATTTGTCGAGTGATTGCCTACTTTAGTTGTAAAAGATCCACACCGAACTTAGATATCCCTTTGGACGATTTTTGGCATTAACAGTTTGGCGCCCACCGTGGGGCCCCATCTAGAGTAACATCCTCAGCAGAAAGTGCGAGCTACTAACAGTTTAGGTGAAGGATTCTTGTTTGACAGGATTATGGCAGCACAAGTAACTCAAGCTAGTATCAAATGCGCATGGAACTCGACTCTGCTCGTAACCAAATTCATACATTGGATGAGCAAAATTGCAGGGCTAACGAAGAACTCTCTGCCATGAGAAATCCAACAATGAGGAATCCGAACATGAGTAACCAATTTGGACCTCCATTCGGTCCAAGACCTCCCTTTAACATCTGTTTTGAAGATGTTCCACTTACACCTCCTCCATACCCCAGGCCAACGCAAGTTATGGGAGCAACTACTGGAGTCGCTACCTTCTCCATCCCGACAATCCCTACAATGCCACCTCCTGTGATAACACCTCCATCAGTAACCATGCCTTACACGCATGTACCATTGAATGGGGATAATGGGGGAACGTCGCGGAATAATGGTTTTTTCCCAATACAGGTCCTACGTCTCAAGACTCTGGATTCATGCCCAACAACGGTGCTAATCAAGATGATCCTGTCGCACGACGCTTAAAACAACTTGAAGAGCAAAATGAAAAGATGTTATTACTACTTGCAAAGCTACCTGGGGCTGCTGTGCCAGTAGACGTCGAACCAAGAACTGAATTTCAAGCGTCACCTTTCGTCGATGAGATTGCTCTGGTCGACGTACCGAAGTAGTATAACATCTTGACATTCACACCAAAATATTCGGGAGTCAGCGATCCAACGAAGCCTATTGCATAGTATAAGCAACTACTGTGAACCGTGTCGATACCTCACTGGTATCAAGAAGTCTGCATGTATAAGAGTTTTGGTGCAACCCTCACTAGAGCTGCCTTGCAATGGTTGATTAATTTGCGACCCAAGTCCATTGGCAGTTTTGCAGAATTGGTCAACCAATTCTTCCAATAGTTCGCCAGCAGTAGCAAGATGGAAAAACAAACCAGTGACCTTTATTACATCACTCAGAAGACGAGTGAATCAGTTCGAAGTTATTTCAACCGCTTTAACTCAGAGATGATCAACGTACGGAACTGTGATGTTCAAACTGCGATCAAGGCATACAAGTGGGGCCTCGACGACACCTCTGATCTCTACATGGATTTGACAAAATATCCCCAGAAAACTTTGAAGACGTACGATCTTGCACATTGGCTTATATACGAGTCGAGGATGATGCAGCTTTCCGTCGTAAGCATTCAGGCGATAAGAAAGCGTTGAGAGTCAAGAATCCAGACTTCAAAGCAAGGTCGACTGCTCGTGTCGAGACTTCCAACCAAGTCTCGAACGTGAGATTCGACAAAAAGAAAACCGCTCCAGTAAATAAGTTCCCCCAACATCCTAAGATCTCTTCTTACGGGTTTAAAGGAACATCCAAAGACATCATCGAAGCTCTTAAGAATGTTCAGACTAACGTCAAATGGCCATCAAAAATTGAAAAAGACGATGCCAAGAAAGACAAATCGAAGTGGTGCGACTTCCACAACGATTATGGTCATATGACGGACGACTGTATTGCTTTAAGGCGAGATTTAGCTTGGCTCATCCCCAAAGGACATTTGCAAGATTTATTGGGTGTACACATGCGACCAGCCTCACCTGACATACAAAGGTTGTCAATTGCGTAACTAGATGATCCGATGTATGCGGGTTAACCTACTCAGCCGCAAAACGCCATGCTAGTCAAGGAATCGAAGAATTCCCAGTTCCACGAACATCGATACCTAAACATGAGCTGGAACTAGAAGCCATGCCCATTACCTTTGATCAATGGGATCTTGGTGATCAATGGCAGAAGCATCATGACGGCTTGATAATCCAGCTCACGATCGGTAATTGCTCGATAAAGAGGATCTTGGTCGACGGTGGAAGTCCGGCTAATATTATCTTCCTCGACACGATCAAAGCAATGGGAATCGATAAATCCGAGATCGTACGACGTTCGACGATCCTTGTGGGTTTCAATGGCGACATGTCTAACACCATTGGGGAAATCATATTCCCGATATTCGCCAAAGGAATCAACAAACAGACTAAATTCAACGTCCTCGACTGTTCCTCAGCATACAACGTTATCTTGGGGTGACATGAAAGTTGTGCCTTCGACGTACCATCAGACTATGAAGTTCCCTACAACTTGGGCGTCAAAGAGATCAAGAGTAGGCGAAAGATCACTCGTGAGTGTTACAAAATCTCTGTGAAGCCTAGAAAGCAAAACATCTAGCAATTACAGAGCCAGGAAAAACTTGAAACTGTCGACGACTATCAATTGGAGGAAGTCGTCCTGGATCAGAAGAAACCTGACAAAATGGTTTACATTGGTACGTCGCTTGACCCTACCTTAAAGGGTTCACTGATTTCTTTTTTGCAGGAATATGTTGATTGTTTTGCACGGACACATGAAGACATGGTTGGCTTCGACCCAGAGGTCATCACACATCGGCTCAATGTTGATCCTTTGTTTAAACCTATTAAACAGAAGCGTCGTAAGTTCGCCACAGAACGCAAAAAAATAATCAACGACGAAGTTCATAACTTGCTCAAGACAGAAAAAATTCGAAAAGTCAAATATCTCGATTGGCTCGCCAATGTTGTGGTCGTACAGAAGAAAAATGGGAAATGAAGAGTGTGCATTGATTTCACGGATCTCAACAAAGCCTGTCCAAAAGATTCATTCCCATTACCACACATCGACGCCATGGTCGACGCGACTGCAGGTCATGAATTAATCACATTCATGGATGCGTACTCGGGATACAACCAAATTCTGATGTATCGAGACGACTAAGAGAAGACGACGTTCATGACGGACAAAGGGTGTTAGTGTATAAATTGTATCCAAGATTTAAGTAGAAAAGTCAAAGTCTGTAAAGTCAATTATAGTCAAGTTTGTGTAAAGTCATTGTTAGTTCACTTTGAGAGTTCATGGTCCTTGACCATATATAAAGAGTGTATAGCTTGTGAGAGATAACTAGAGCTTGTAACATTTTGTCATTAAGAGATATACGACTTTGGAGCTTTCTCTCTCTACACTCTCTCTCTAGATATTATTCTTACACTGTCAAATCTTGATTATCTTGTTTGATTGCTTGAATTGGGAACTTACATTTGGTATCAGAGCTAGACAAAATCATTCAGATAGATTGTATTACATAGATTTGATCGATTTCCAATTTCTTAAAAAAAAACTCGTACGAAATTTTTTTTAAACACTGTTTAATTCAAATTGTTTTGTGATAAGGTTTTTAATGCAAGAAAATGATTTCATAGTGATTGTGTGTTGTTATAGGAACTTTCTTGTTCACATCTAATCACGAATTAATCACTAAATCGAATACAATTTTGAATTTTTGTGATTTTCAATTTAGAAAATGTCGAACACTGTATTGATTCGATTTTCAATGATTTTGTTGTTTTTAGCCTAATTATTGTATTAGATAATTGTTTAGTTTGATATTTCGATCATCCTTGTACATTTTCAAGTCTTAATTGCAGGTATTAAGAGTTGTGATTGAAATCAGAGTGTAAGAATAAAGAACACGCAAGACAAAGAACGCGCAAAGCAACGAAGAACACGCATGTAGTTTTTTGCGCGAAGTGGAAATGCGCACGAGCCTACTTGCGCGAAGTTATTACCATAGTGATCTGCGAGTTCTATTATTTTGCAAGAATACGTTTTGCGAGAAGTTAAAATGCCAAAAAGTTTCTAAGTATAAAACGTGCACGCTCAAGAACGCGCACGTAGACATTTGCGAGAAGCCAAAACGCGCACACCATTGTCTGCGCAAATCTGAAACGTGCATGTAGTGTTCTGCGCGAAACTAAAACACGCATAAGTCTATCTGCGAGAAGTTCATTCCACAGTGTTTTGCGAGTTTAAGCCTTAGAATTTTTTTTTCTGATCTTTTCAAGTTTGATTTTCAAGTCAAATTTTATCTGAATATTTTGGGAACGATCATTTCAAGCATACTATTCTATATGTCAGAAAAAAATTTCTCTTGGGGCGCTACCCCTTGACCCCGCAAGGGCGTTGCCCTGTGTTAAGTCTGCGGAGGGGACATATTTCTGATAGTGATCAAAATTTTCTGATTTTTGTAACGATCATTTTGAAGTAAAAATTTTTTAGATATCAAGATGTCGAATGTTTTGTCAGGGAGAGACGTTGCCATACTGTACATGTCTGAAATACCTACCAAAGAAGATGAACGTGATAAACTAAAGATTCAAAATTCAGATCTTCTAAATCAGGTTCAAGAGTTTAAATCTAAATTATTAAACTCTGATAAAACTTATGTATGTGCTAAATGTACTGATAATTCTCAATCTGATTTTACAGGTATCATCAAAGCAAGAGATGTAACACCCCGATTTTCGGAAGGTATCATTTCGAGTTAATACAGAAACCGATATATTAGGGAAAAATAAGATAAAATATTTTGGACTTGAATCCTGGATTTTATAGTCTAGATAGATGAAGGATTCAATTACGAGTCCAACGGTTCTTTCCGGAGCTAAAACGGAGCTATAACGAAGAAGTTATGGCAAAATAGTGAACGAGAAGAAAACCGGGTGAACAGTGAATCTAGCGACTTACGCGCGACTTGCACTAGCGGCATAAGTCGCGAAATGCACCTGGTCGAGCTTAAAACTCGATTTTCAGCCCCAAACTTCATTTCTTCATATCTTTCTCATCCTAGCTTCGATTTGGGTGATTCAAAGTGCTGCGGTTTCGTTTTTGAGAGCTCTTCAAAGATATAGCAAGAGATTGGAAGTCTATTGGAGTATACAAGAGTATTTTGTGGTGGTAAGCTCCTCATCCCTCCCTCTTCATCTTTTTCACCAAGTTTTCTATGGTTTCATCCACCCTTTGTGCTTCTTTTCATAGATTGGAGGTTTGTAACCATTTTGGTGAACTAGAAGTGTTTTGGTTGGTGGATTCAAGCTTGGGTTAAGATAATCTTCTATTCTCTTCGGTTATGGAAGTTAGGGTTTCGGTATTAGTTGAGGTGTTCATGTATATGGTTTGGGAAATGATTCTTTGTGGTTGATTATGTTTATTTATGGTTGAATATGTATGGATTTAGGTTTTTGGAAGTTTTGTCTTGAGAATCCAAGTGTTCTTCAAAGGATCTCTAGTTGGGGGGAAATCTAGATTTAGCCTAAATCTAGCAAGGTGAGTTCAAGTTGATTTGTGAAAACGGTGTACATGCCAAAATGCTTATTTTAAAAGTGTTTGTGATTTACATTAAATTGTTAACTGTTGATAAGTTTTGGTTATTTGGGTATATTTAACTTTATAAAATTATGTAGCGCGCATCTTTGAGGTTTTTGGACGTTTTGATAAATAAATCATGTTAACATGTTTCTTTGATGATGTAAGAGATAAATGGAGGTCATTTTATATATTTGTCCATTTGTGTTAAGAGTCATTTTGGGAAACATAAAGGGAATGAGTCCATTTGGAAAAGTTTTGTTTCAACCAATGGGAAGTTTTGGGGTATTTACTCTTGAGTCGTAGTATTTTCATAAATGTTGGTCAAACATGTTTTGATGTTGTTATTGACGCCCATTGGAGATTTACGTAATTGTTGGGTCTTTATGTCGGATTTCGGCTTTGTCAGGACTTTGGGACTTTTGTCCGATTTAATAACCTAAGTGGAGCTTTGGGGTGTGAGTTGCATTTATTGCACTTTATTTTGGAGAATACATGTTTGGGTGCGTGAGTCATTCATTTGGAGTCATGTATTTTAGACAGTGTCGCATTGGATCTATAGGCACGTGAGTCGGTTGTTTGTACCGGTGAGGACTCTTAGGATTCTCACCTGAGAAACAATGTCGTGATGGCATTGGTGTTTTACCGGTTGTTTTGCGGATAGGAACCTTTATGGGTTGTACTCCGGGACCTTGGGTTGGAGTCTGGTGTTCTAATTCTTGTGCACGAGGGTTAGACATCATGTGTTATCAAGTACGGAGCAGAGGCTCCTATCTTGACTGATAGGGAGTAGGCACTAAGGGTCAGTGGGGACCCCAAGGATGAAACTCCCTAGAGACCGAACAGGCAATACGATTGCATATCCTTGAGGTGTAGCTCGGTAGAGCAGGCAATAAGGGATACGGTATGGTGGAGACTTGAAATATAGTCATGACTGGAGGTGTAGCTCAGCAGAGCAGGCAATACGGTCACGATCTGAGGTGTAGTTCGACAACATAGTTATGTGGTTTAACTTTGTGTTCCGCCACGTCCAATGGAATCGGGTATCCCCCGTCACCGAAAGGTGCTATTTGGGTATTTTATTATGTCATTTTATTATCCATGTTTTCGGTGACGTTTTACTTATGGGGAATTGTTTACTCAAGATTTATGGGTTGCGTTTTATGACATCCACGTTTGAAGGATTTCGAGAAGTAAAGTTTATTTCATACTTTTATAAAGTGAGCAATTTACTTACTATTCACGTTTTGGTTGAGTTTGGGATTAAAGTGGTTTTTACTAGAGAAGGTTCATATTGGGTTCTTTGTTCTACAGATGTATTTTTGGAAAATGGTGTCGTTTGGTATTTAAAGTAAATCTTTCGGAAGGTCTTTGATTTAAACTACTTTCTTTCCCTTCAACAAATATATTTATTTCATGTTGTAAACTCTTGAACTCACTAGGCGTTAGCCTAACCTTTTTATTTGTCGGCATGTGCATCAGTTTCCGGATGGGGGAAGAGGTTTTAGCTTTTTGGTGAAGCGTTGTGTGCTAAGAGTTTGTGCAAGGGTGAGTAGCTTGATGAAGTCTTCCGCGTTAGTCGTTGATAAGAGCAACTGTTTCTTTGGGGTTTTAGTAACACCCGAATTTGTTCAGTCATTATGCGAGACTTGACCTTTTAGTTGTTAAAGTTAAATCCATTATTCTTTTGAGGTGTCTCAAGTGATGATTGTAAAGTAGATTATATTCTTTAAATTAGTTGCTCTGTTCATTTTCGAGGGTGTTACAAGAGAGAAAGAGATTAAAGAGAAAGAGAAAGAGAAAGAAATTGGAATGAAAGAAAATATTATAGAGGTTAAAGATAAAATAATCATGCAAAAAGAGAGAAAGATAACCAATCTTCAAAGCAAGCTGAAGACAACTGAACAAAATTCATCAAAACTTAAAGCTGAATCAGTTGATCTACACATCAAGTTTAAAGCTTTTGAAGATCAAATTTCTGTATTGGAAGCTAAAAATGTTGATCTGATGAAAAGCCTCTAAGCAGATAAAGACAAAGCAAATCTGGAGAATGCTTCCACTCAAAAGCTATATGAATTTTCTAAGAAAGCTAGCCAAGAGAAGAAAGATTTGGAGCTAAGATGCATTAAACTCTCCAAGCAAGTATCAGAATTTGAAAATATTGTTATTACTGAAAGAGTTACTTTTGCAAAGGAGAGAAAAGTTTTTGAAGATAAAGTAATTGAACTTCCCAAACAGATTTCTACATTGCAAGACTTACTTGAAAAAGAAAAAATATTTTCAAGAGAAGAAAAAGTCTTATGATGTTGAAAAGAAAAATACTAAAAAGAGAAATGTTGGTATTTTCAAAGAAATTTCTGAGAAAACCAAGAACTTAGAAAAGGAATTTGAGCAAGAACGTCAAATCTTTGAAAACGAAATATCTAAGCTCACATCTAAGATAGTTGTTCTATCATCAGATGTTCAAAAAGAACAAATGGTAAAATCTGATTTGAAAAAGAAGCTTGACACACTTATTGCTGAAAGAAACATTTTGACTAAAAAGATAAAACAACTTGAAGTTGTAAATGTTGAATTGTCAGAGAAGATTTCAGCTGACATAATCAGTCAATCACCTTATGACATATCAAATGAATCAGTATGTTCTTTTAAAACAGCTTCAAGTTCTATTCATGAAAATGTTTTCAAAAAGAACAGTGTCAAATCAAATCTGATTCGTCCATCTAATCTGTTCTATGACAAAAATGTTGATAGTCCAACAAGCTTTTACGTCAAATCTCTTGGAAAGAATTCAAAGAAAGGACAGATGGTCTGGAGAGTGAAAGGTTCTCCTGATGAAAAGAAGAAGAATGACAAATCATTCACATCCACATCAAATGCCAAAAAGAACAGATCTCATAAAAGTAATTCTTTTGGTAAACCTTATATGTATTATTCTACTAATCATTTGATCAGGATTGCTCAAAAGAAAATTTGTTGTTCTTTCTGTGGAGAGAAAGATTTTGTTCAGAGAGAATCTGCTCATCACTGGTATAGATCTTACAGAATAACTTCTCAGAAATATGATTTTAAAAGATTTAAATCTATTGAGAAGTGGATTCCTAAATATAACCAACCAGGACCCAAATAACAGTGGGTACCAAAACCTGTTAAATCTGTTTTGCAGGTACCACCGGTGTAGGGGGAGCAAGATTATAGACTTCTGAGTAAATCAGCTCAGGATTCGGACTTCAAAGTCAATAATAAAGGCTCTTGAATATTTTAGTTCAAGACCCGTTCTTAAATGTCAAAGAGTATGGTTTCTGATTACAACAGATCAGGACCTGATCTTTAATGTTAAAAGACTTAGACTTCTAAACACATCAGTTTAGGACTCAACCTTCAATGTTTAAAGATAAGGATATTTTGAAAATATCCAGGGGGAGCTTATCTGATCTAAATCATTTTATCATGATTTGAGGGGGAGCTTAATTGTAAGTATCTTCTGATCTAGATCTCTTATTGTTTGAAAGAAGAAGAACTTTCAAACATGAAAAATGTTTTCTGAAATGTTCAAACCACTTCTTATTCTCAAAAGATTTCTTGAATTTAGAAGTGTGATTTTAAATGTTTTTCATTATTGAGCTTTAATGTTTAACTGACCGTGTGTTTCCAAAGATCAATACTTGTGTATTATTTTGTCTATATACTGTCAAGTATTCACACACACCGGTTCAGTACTTCATATTGATGTTGTTATTACCACGTCCCATAAAGAAACAATTTTTCGATAGTAATACTCTCGTTTTTAATTCAATGTTGTTGAGCATAAATCATCATTTTATTCTTTAAGAGTTCATTGTTAAATTGTTTATATTCGTTCATATAAACAAATTATCAAGTTCTTTGATACCCTAACCTTTCACGTTCATATCTTATGATATTTGATCTGATTGACACATTGTCAAATTCTCAAAACAATTCTCTTGATTTCATTTCATTCATTCAATATCCTTGTTTTGAGAGATCTTCAATGTTCAAATGCTCAAATCTCATTTATATTCTTCATGAGCATACATTTCCATGACAATTATATCATGTGCTTAACTGTTCAAGTTAACCTGTTGAGCAAATATTCTTTTTAGGAAAATTACATGGGATTTGTGTGAGATCTTAAACAGAACTTCCATAGATTCACGTTAACCAGTGTTTCCTACCCGGGAAGTAATCCTAGAGTGATTGAGGGGTGAGGGGTTTTTAAATCAAGGAGTGGGGGAGATAACTCATCCGGTTGAGTTTGTCTCGGTGTGATGAGGTAAAATGTAAAAGAGAGTTTGGTTAGAAGTGAGCTTAAATGTTTAAAAGAAAGAGGGTGTAAGATCAAAGTTAAAAGAATATCAAAACTCTGCACCAACCACTTTCTGAGCCGGGCAGCCACATCTACTCACTGGTTCACCTTCTTTGGTGACCATCATTGAAACAGGCAGTGAGCCCATGCCAACTCTTGCAATTACCCCACCAACCACTCGTTTCTTTCTTAACAAAGAAATGTTTCATTTTCTTTGGGGACGCAACATAACTGCTATCTGGTCTTCACTCGGAAGATTTAGATATTGAAAAAGAAGGAAATTTGCCCCACTTTCGCACCTCTTTCATGCACACTGAGTACGTGTAATACTTGTTGTTGTCTTAACAGTTTACATAATTTGATCCTGACAAAGCTTAAGTAGCTTCAATCATTCTACACTTTCACGTACACACAAGGAATATGTTTTCTTGTCATAACATTCATAGAAAATTCCTATGTGGTATTTCGATGATTGAATGGAAGCCCTGGGGGAGTGAAAATCACAAAAACTCCTTTCCAATGTACATCCGTTGTACAAAGTGGCTCCGTGATACTTACAGGCATTTTAACTGTATCATATGTTGATTCAGGGTTACAACGTTTACTATATATGAATTTGAAAAGCTTCGGGTATTTACATTTCATGAATTGACGGATACGAAGATCAAAAAGGGCGGAGACTGTCATTTTATCATAAAGGGGGAAATTATTTTTCAAATAAAGTGATGACTTGAAATGTTTTTGATGATTTGCTTGCTCACAACTCATCAAAAAAAGGGAGATATTCAGAATTTTCATGTCAAATCTGAAAGTTTAAGCGAAGTATGAAAGATTTTCTAAAGAAAAAGGAGAAAATAATCTGAAAGTTTCAAGTCAGACGAATGTTGTAATATCAAATGAAAGTTTATCAAAATGGGGGAGACATTTCTGGAAGTTCAACTCCAATTTCAAAACAGACAGATGATTCAAGAAACTTTGTTTGCTTAAAGACAGTTCAGAGATCACAGAGATGAAGATACGAGCATTGAAAGATTCCTCAGAGTTGAAAGATGTTTCAAGTTTCAAAAGTTTCAAAGGTTTTTTGTTCAAGACTTGATGACTTTACAAAGCAAAGTGAAAGACTTTTCAAGTTTCTTCAAAAGCATCAGAGTTTAAAGATTGTTAGAGCTTCAACGTTTAAAGATGTCAAAGATAAAGTTAGAAGAATCAAGAGCTGAAGGCTAATGTCAAATTTTTTAAATCTTGAATACAAAGGAGGAGATTGTTAGTGTATAAATTGTATCCAAGATTTAAGTAGAAAAGTCAATGTTAGTTCACTTTGAGAGTTCATGGTCCTTGACCATATATAAAGAGTGTATAGCTTGTAATATTTTGTCATTAAGAGATATACGACTTTGGAGCTTTCTCTCTCTATACTCTCTCTCTAGATCTTGTTCTTAAATTGTCAAATCTTGATTATCATGTTTGATTGCTTGAATTGGGAACTTACAAAGGGATCTACTGTTACAAAGTTATGCCATTTGGTCTTAAGAATGCAGGATCCACATATCAATGATTAGTCAATAGGATGTTCAAAGAACGTCTTGGAGACACAATGGAAGTATATATCGACGACATACTCGTCAAATCAAAGCATGTGATTGATCATTTCGCTCACTTAAGACAGTCGTTCGATATCCTTAGACAATATCATATGAGGCTTAATCCTACAAAATGCTTCTTTGGAGTAAGTGCAGGAAAATTCTTAGGATATATGGTCACCCGACGAGGGATCGAGGCCAATCTTGATAAAATAAAAGCCATCTTAGATATCAAATTTCCATGCAATATCAAAGAGGTCCAACGACTTATGGGCCGTATCGCAGCACTGAACAGGTTTATCTCTCGATCTTTGGATAAATGTTGTTTATTTTACAATGTTTTGCGAAAAAAAACAGGGGTTTCGAATGGACGGACGATCAAGAAAACCCACTCCAACAGCTAAAAAAGTACATGGCGTCCCCACCTTTACTATCAAAACCTCAGGATCACGAGATCCTCCAGCTATATTTAGCAGTCATCCCGAACGCTGTAAGTATCGTCCTCGTCCGGGAAGATGACAAACAACAACGACCAATATATTACGTGAGTAAGTCACTTCTCGACGCGGAAACTAGGTATTCCTCCATGGAAAAACTCTTGTTAGCTTTGATTACTGCAGCGAAAAAGTTACGTCATTATTTTGAATCACACCGTATTACTGTCATGACTAATTTTCCTCTTAAGTCTGTCTTAAGAAAACTAGAGTTGACAGGTCGGCTAGCAAAATGGAGTATCTACCTTAATAGTTACGACATTGAATATAAACCAAGAGTTGCGATCAAATCGCAGGCATTAGCTGACTTCATTGCAAATTTCAGTCCAGAACTAGAAACATCGACAGATATTGTGGCAACTCTCGACGACCCAACATGGACTCTACTTGTCGACGGATCATCCAATGCCCAGGGGGCAGGACTTGGCGTCGTCCTCAAGTCACCACAAGGGGGTAAGATGGGGTACTCAATACGATGCGACTTCAAAGCTACAAACAATGAGGCTTAATATGAAGCTTTGATCTCAAGATTGAACATGGCCCACGACCTGAGGGCAACAAAACTTCACGTTAAGAGCAACTCGCTCCTAATCGTGAATCAAATTAATGGAGACTTTGCCGCTAAAGATTCCAGAATGACAACCTATCTAAAGATAACCAAAGACAAATCCAATGAATTCAAAGAATTTTATATTTCACAGATCCCAATAGATCAGAATACTCAAGCTGACGCATTAGCTAACCTTGGGTCGACACTTGGGTATCATTCATTCGATACCATTCCCATAATTCATCTAGCGACATCATCCATCGACCAAGAAAAAGATGTACAGATGATCGATGAGGAAGACAATTGGTTAAGCGAAATCAGAAAATTGCTAACATACGACCAACTTCCTTAAGACAAAATGGAAGCCAGAAAAATTCGATTTAAGGCATCCAGATACATCATGATTAGATATCAGCTCTACAGATGGTCGTCGACAGGACTAAACTTACGGTGCGTCACCAATAAAAGTCAAGTCCAAAGCATTTTGAAAGAAATGCACGACGGCGAGTGTGGAAATCACTCGGGAGGTCGTAGCTTGGCAAATCGTATCTCCCGACAAGGGTATTACTAGCCAACTTTATGACAAGACGTGATAAAATATGTCCAAAGATGTGATGCATGTAAGCGACATTCAGGTATGTCCCATAAACCCTCCGAATCCTTGTATTCGACTTTAAATCCATGGCCCTTCATGCGCTAAGGAATGGACATAGTCGGCAAGATACCTCCAACTCCCGGGCAAAAGGTATACCTTCTAGTCCTTACAGATTATTTCTCAAACTGGATAGAAGCGGCTGCTTACTCCCAGGTCCGGGACAAGGAAGTCATTTCCTTTATCCAAACTAACATCATCTGCAGGTTTGGAATTCCATCTGAAATTGTATGTGATAACGGGTCTCAGTTCATAAGCGACAGAACCCAACAATTATGTGAAGATCGTAACATCAAACTTACGACTTCAACGCCCCGATACCCTCAGTCCAATGGACTCGCTGAATCAAGCAACAAGACAATCATTAACTCGATCAAGAAAAGACTCAGGGCTGCCAAAGGAAAATGGGTCGAAGAGCTTCCGACAGTTCTTTGGGCTAATCGTACGACACCTTATACATCTACAGGACAAACTCCTTTTTCTCTTGTCTATGGTTGCGAAGTGGTCTTGCCTGTCGAAGCCTAAATTCCAACCTCACGACACTTGACGGTTGATCACAACTTAGTCGATCTAAGTTATGATCTCGATGCACTAGAAGAATTGCGAGAGTCATCCCTAATCAGGATGGCTTCATAGAAGCAATTTGTCGAACGACATTTCAATAAGAATGTTAGGACTAAAATCTTCCAAACAGGCGATTATGTCTTACGACGAGTGTTCCAAAACACACAAGAGCCTGCATCAGGAAAATTATCCATCAAGTGGGAAGGACTGTATCGAATAACTGAGGTTGTCGAAAAGGGAGCCTACCGACTGCAAACCCTCGACGGTCGAGACATTTCTCGAAGTTGGAATGTGGTACATCTAAAGAGGTATTTTTTCTAAGACCCATTCCCTCTTTACTTACAATTATACTTCTACAAGCCTTACTGAATTAAGCATCAGAGAGTCGTTGGTCAAACCAACGACCCCCTTTCTTTTACCGATTTTATTGCAGGATCAGTCAATCATTCGATTGCATTCACACCTTATGGTTATTTCACGACCATGTCATATAATCCAAGGGATCTAAGGTCAAGACCTTATCTATATTATGACAATCGCAAGTTCCTTGTGAAATTATCTCTGATAACAGGTTATCAATCGATACATTTGCAATTTGCATCAAAACGCAAATTCCTTGGTTGCTTGTCCAGCAGCAAGCCCAACTAACGATCGATTGTGCTTACGTCGAAAGTATTTGAAATATTTCAATTATACTTCATATCATATGTGCTTGTCCTGAGTTACTTAGATTCTCGTTAAATCTCTGTCATTTTAAGACCGCTTTTTCATATCTAATGTGGGTTGCTTAGATTTTCATTAATCTCTGTTATCTTTTGATTGCTTTTCTTACGTCAATTGTAACTTACTTATACAATTGCTTTAATATTTTGTTTTGACAACATATAAAGTAGCGACAGTTCGATCTGTTCAAAAAATATTTTCATTAATATCTGAAAAGATATTACAGTACGCGACACGACCACCAACAGTCGCCCGATTAGAAATACAAAAAATTATAAAAACTAATTAAGGAGCTGACTGCTCCTGCCCTTCTTTAGCCACGACCTCAGTGGCGTCCTCTTGAGGACTCTCGTCTAGCAACTCACGATCGTGCTCATCCTCTGAATCGAGATCCTTCTCATTACCAACAAACTTCAAGAAGAAGTTTAGGTCACCTTCTCTCGAAGCTAAGGGGTCCTCTCCTCTTCCATGACGCCTGATCATGGTCGCACGAGTCTTAAGACGAGTGAACTCCTCGACAGGCGTCACTCTCTCCTCAAGGTCCGCTGCTTGCTGTTGGGCCATGTCTCGCTCCAACTGCAAGATCTCGACCTCTTTTGCAGTCGCAGCCAAAATCATTTTGGTGCGTCCAGCTCCGATCGGTCGATGGAGGCCTCGTCAAGGACCTCCTTCATGCGACTTTGCAGCGCCGCATTTTCACACTTGGCAGTCTCCAACTCGCCAAGGACTTCATGAAGGTAAAGGGAGATCTGCTCTCTATCCTCCTACGCTGCCCTAGCCCTCGCAGTAGCCTTCGTCTCCCGCTCGATAGATTGGGAGACTAAGGACTTCACGTCATTAAGACGTGAGTGAAGCGCAAGAGACGCTTGGAATGCCTAAAAATCATATAACAGGTTAATAAAACAAATGACAAAACCAAAAACGAACTCAAAAGTTCTTACCTTGAAGGAAAATCGTGCGATGTTGCCGTCCACGTCTTCGATCGCGAGATCCTTGTAGCGCTCACAGACAGTCGGCAAGAAGAAACTGTTCCCATGAAGGAACACTTCCTTCCTATCAAGACCACCGGACGACATAAATTCGACCGGTAGCCTGATATTTACCGAAATGGTCATTGGATGCTCACCTGTCTGAGGACCCTTCCCTTTGCCTTTCGATGAAGAGGCCTCCACCACCAGCGGTGGGACCAAGGAAACTAGTGTGGCCTCCACAACCGGTGGCGTCATCGCCCCTTTAGAACCAACGACCTCAAGGTCGTCACTCGTCGGGGACGGTTCCCTTGTGTTAACCCCAAATCTGAACCAATGAAAGTATTGAAAATAACTCAGTCTTCAACTAAAGACTTTCAGAGTCAGTCTGAAGAAAGCAAGTCTGTCTCTCAAGTCAGTTCAGAGTCAGTCTCAAGAAAGCATGTCTATCTCTGAAGTCAGTTCAGAGACAGTCTCAAGGAAAGTCATCAGAGAGCTCCTCATCAGAGATCCTAACTCAGAGCTCTGAAGATGTTCACTCTGAATTTCTTGACAAAGAAGAACCGATGACATGTCACCTAAGTGATAAGATTTACTTTCTAGAGTAGGTCACTGTTCAAGCATGTTTTGATCTTACCTCTTAGGTAAGACACTGTTCAAGCATGCTTCTATTTGTCAGATAAGTACACTGTTTACTTTATGGTCCTATAAATAGGACCATCACCTTATTGTTCAAAGTGTGCTTAAGAAGTCTTATAACTGATAATATAAGTTGAATATTTTATTCAAAGAATATCTTGTTTATCTTTTATCTGCTTTATGAACTGTGATATTTGAATCTCCTTTGATATTAAACTATATTGCTTCCGCTATTATTACTCTTATTGTTTATATCATTGTTGTGAGATTAAATCTGGGATCCAACAATTGGTATCAGAGCCTCCTTTGTTTTCTAAACAAAGAAAGATCGCATCTGCATACTCGGATAGATTTACATCTCATTGATTCTAACTTTCAATATTTGTGCATGTTCATATAAACCTGGTTTATTAAAGAACACCATATGCTCAAGATTTGATAGTAAATCACTGTTCAATACAAAAAGCATCAGTTCTTCAAATCTTCATCTTTTTTTCAAAAATGGCAAACTCAAGCATAAGTGTCATTTATACAGTTGGGTCATTAACAAAACCTCCTACACTTTTAAGGGATGAATATCCCCAATGGAAGATAAGGATGGTAAATTTCTTAGAAGGTATGGACAAGGATCTTTTTAGATCAGTGAACGTTGGACCCCACATTCCAGTGGTGTTGGTACCAAGAGTTCCTGCAACAGCAGATATTGCTGAAATACCTGCTTATTATGAAAAGAAAACCACAAACTTCACTGATGAAGAAACTAATATGATGGATAATGACTTAAAAGCTGTTAGATTACTTATAATGGCCATTCCCAATGATATCTTTCAAGAACTTGATTCTTGTAAAACTGCAAAAGAGATATGGGATCAGTTGTTAAATCAACGTGAAGGAGGCCTACAAACCCAGAAAAATAGAAGAAATCTATGCATCAATGAATATCATGATTTTCATGCTCTACCAGAAGAAATATTACACCAAACTTACTCAAGATTCAACATTCTTATCAACAAATGCAGAAAGTTTGGAGTGATAAGAACAAAAGAGGAAAACAACGTTCTTTTCTTGAAAAGCTTAAATGAAGAATGGTCACAACTGTCCATGTCTATTCAAGCCAATCAAGATCTTGAGTCATGGTCATTAACTGACATTTATGGCACTCTTGTTGCACATGAAAAGGAAGTTATGAAGCAAAAATCAAAAACCACTTTAGGTGGACCCCTTGCACTTGTTTCAAAACAAATTTTGAAAGAAAACAACTGTGAAGAGTCACAAAAAGGTTTGGAAACAAAAAGAAGATCCAAAAAGGTCCTAATGGCAGAAGAAAATCATTCAGATTCAAACTCAGAAGATGATATAAATGCCTTCGCCAAATCTCTTGCATTAATCACTCATCAATTTAACAAGAAATTTGGCAAGAAAGTATTTGAAGGAAGAAAAGAGAATGAAGAAAGAAGAAATCCTGAAAGAAGATTTCAACAAGATTGTGTCAGATTTCAACAAGAACCCAGATTCACTCCATATAGTGATCAAAAGGGTACAAACTTCAACAATAATGATGCAACACAACAATCAAGACCTCAACAACCATTTCAACCAAGGTATCCACAGCCACAAAGATACTTCAAACCTCAAGAAACAGAAGCCAGAGACAAGTACTGCCACTCTTCCAACAAATCAAAATGATGGAAGATGTTTCAGATGTGGAAAACTAGGCCATTTCTCAGCAAACTGCAGAGGAAAACTTGTCAAAAATCAAGATTACTACAAGAACAAATACAAGTACAACGTAAAAGAAAAAGTTCTTGTAGCAAAAATGGAAGACTGGCTATCAGACTCAACAAGCGACGGCGAGGAAGAGCCTACCAATCTCTGTGGTATGGCTTTTTCATATGGAAATCAAACTGATGGAGCATCAGAAGACAACTCTGAAAAGGTAAACTCTCTTTACACCTCTGACAGTGATCCTGAAATAGATGCTTTTAAACTAATTAATGAACTTCAGGATCTAGAGCAAAAGTTTCTTGAAGAGAAAAAGAAAAGAGAGCAAGTGACAAAAGAGCTTATCTTTTTCAAAAGAGAAAAGAATCTTCTGGAATCAGAAAAGAAATAATTTTTTCTTGAAAAAACCAAACTTGAAGAAACTCACAAGCAAAAAGAAAAATCATTTTCAGAAGAAATAAGAAAAATTGAGAAAGTTTTAAAAGGAAAAGAAGAAGAAGTAAAGAAATCTGAGTATGAAAGGCTCAATTCTATTGCCTTAACCAATTTTTTTCAAAAAGAAAGAGAAATCCTTCATCAATCTCTAGATAGAAAAAATCTTCGAATCAAAAGCTATGTTAATGCACAAGGTGTTTTCAACAAAATAAAAACTCAAATGGACTCTCAAGGGCTGGGATTCAATGAGTTGAATTCATTCACTAGATTGGAGAAAACTTCACTTTCTTCCACTTTCCGTATGGGAAAGGTCCGAAGCTTTGAAGGTACATCTCTGAATAACTTCAAAAGAATGAAAACATCAGAGGGATAAAAAACAAGAGCTTTGAATTTCAAAAATACTACATACTCTGAAGTAAAAAACTTTCAAAAGTCTGTGTTACAGATAAAAGGAGAAACTTCAGAGGTACTCTTCACAAAACCTCAAAGCCATGATCCCAAAGAAATTTTCAGATTTGATGCTTTCATCTCAAATGAATCAGAGACATCTGAACCAAGTACCTCTGATACAAGTACTTCTGAAAATGAATCTCAGAGTTCACTTAATCCAAATGCCCTTCTGTATTCACCAAAGTCAGATGAAAACACCAGAACTACATTTGAAGATGATGTTAAAAAGATATGGAAAGAAAATGTCATGGAGGACTTAAAAAGAAAAGAAAGCATGAAATGGATCATTAAAGTCTCTAGTACAAAAGAAATTGAAAAACCAATAGAGGTAGCTATCTCTATTAAAACTAAAAGAGACTTTCTTGACTCTGATTCAGAATCTGATCAAGAGATTGATGAACAGATTTTTTGTAAACCAGGGAATGTAATTCACAAAAAGACAAAAATTGTTGGCTCTGGTATTTTGAATGTTCCAATTTCAATTTTGAAAACCAAAACCAGAATACCAATAAGTCCTGATTTTGCAAATATGTGTTTACAAGCAAAACCGTCTCTGGAACTTGAAAAAGAGTTACAAGAAAAGGCAAAGAATAAAACAAACACTTCTGAATCTTACACCTATAAAACAATAAAATTCCCTCCAGAACAAAAAGGCAAATGGACAAAAATTAACCATGTTGATTCTGTTTGTGCAGTAAGCAACAAAGAAAAGAAGATGTTTTTGATCAAGAAAAAGCAACTTGAAAAGAAGACTGTCTTTCAAGCAAAAAGGAAAGAAGTAGTTAGGGATACATGTAATATTCCTAGTGCTAGTTTCAAAATAAGTCAAAATGTAACAAATGCTTTTAATAAAAAGAAAAACTTTTCTCCTACTTCTTCTTGTTCTATTAATTGCAACTGCATTCATCTCTTGATAAAACTGAAAAATCATTTCAGAGGATCACATTGTCTTCTAAATCAATCTCTGAAAAATATCTTAGAGACAAAATTTCAAAAGAAGACAAGAAACGGCAAGACATCAAAAGATGAGATGCCAAAAAGTCATACAAATCCACCAAAGTCTAACATAAAAGGACCCATAATGAGATGGGTACCTAAGAAACAATAACCTGTCTTGCAGAATCAGTCAATGCCAATCTGGTACTTAGATTTTGGATGTTCAAGGCATATGACTGGAGATAAGGAACTGCTATTCTCATTCAAAGCAAAATCTGGAGGAGCAGTTACTTTTGGAGACAATGTGCAAGGACAGATTAAAGGATATGGTGAGTTATCAAGAGGAAATGTTTTAGTATCAAAGGTTGCTTATGTGGATGGATTAAAACACAATCTGATCAGCATAAGTCAACTTTGTGATCATGGTTTTAATGTGAAATTTCAAAGAAAATATTGTTCACTTCTTCACTCAGAACCAGGTCAAGAATTACTCAGAGAAGACAGAAAAGGTAACCTCTACAGGATGAATTTTACCAAAATCAAAGACACTTATTCAGAGAAACTTTGTCTTGTATCTCTGAATAGTGAGGAAGTCTGGCTCTCGCATAAAAAGTTATCACATCTAAACTTTTCCTCACTTGATAAGTTAGTTAAACTTAATTTGGTTAAGGGATTACCATCTCTGAAGTTTAACAAAGATCATCTTTGTTCTGCTTGTGAAATGGGAAAAATGAAAAGATCTTCCCATAAAACCAAAAGTGAAAACAACTGTCCTAGACCTCTGCACATGCTACATGTGGACCTCTGTGGTCCTATCTCTGTACAGAGTCTAGCAGGTAAGAAATACATTCTGGTTCTGATTGATGAATTTTCCAGATTCACATGGATAGAATTCATCAGAGCCAAATCTGATGTACCTGATATATTGATAAGATTGTTGAAAAGATTACAGGTTCTATTCAGCAGCAAAGTTCAGAAACTAAGAAGTGATAATGGAACTGAGTTCAAGAATGCCAAAATCAATTCTTATCTATAGAGGAAGGCATTACTCCTAACTTTTCTGCAGCAAGAACCCCTCAGCAAAATGGAGTAGTTGAAAGGAAAAACATAACACTAGTTGAAGCTGCAAGAACAATGCTTGTTGGATCTGATCTTTCAATAAATTTATGGGCAGAAGCAGTGGCAACAGCCTGCTTTACTCATAATAGAGCTACAATTGTCAAAAGATTTCAGAAAACATCCTATGAACTCATTAACAATAGGAAACCTAATGTTAAATATTTTCATGTTTTTGGATGCAGATGTTACATTCTGAACGATAGAGAGCCTCTTGGAAAGTTTGACAAGAAAGCTGATGAGGGCAAATTCATTGGATATTCATTAGCCTCAAAAGCTTTCAGAGTGTTCAATCTTAGAACAAAGACCATCCAAGAGAGTATCAATATCACTTTTGATGACAATAAAAGCTCTGAACAACAAGAAAGTTTCTCAACACCTATCTCTGAATCATCAAGGGAATCTGAATTAAACAGAATATTTGAAGACTTCTTTGATGAAGATAACCCAGAAGTTATCTTCAGAGATAGACAAAGAGAGAATTCAGAAGGACCTCAAGAAACTGGTACAACCCTTTCTGGACCCTCTGCATTAACACCTTCTGCTTCACCAAATGCAGATCAGCAAAGTGAATCAGAAGAAGCTGAAGATCAAAGAGAAGATGATCATGGAGTGTCTGAAGTAACTCCAGAAACAAATAGTGAAGAAATTCAAGAATCTACTTCACCATCTCGGGAACCAACTTCAGAGCCTCTGAACAGCACAACAGAGATGTCACCAACTGTCATCTCTGAAGCTCAAACTCCACCCCAAATTTTTGCTCCAATCTCAATATGGACAAAAGATCATACAATTGATCAAATCATTGGATCCTCATCAGAAGGAGTTAAAACAAGATCTGCCACAATCAATGAATGCTTCTACATAAACTTTTTGAGCATTATTGAACCAAAGAAGGTAAAAGAAGCTCTTGAAGATCCTCATTGGATTTTTGCAATGCAGGATGAACTTCAAGAGTTTGTAAGAAACAAAGTCTGGACCCTAGTTCCGCTTCCCAAAGGAAAATTTGCAATTGGAACAAAATGGGTTTTCAGAAACAAAAAGGATGAGGATGGAATAATAATCAGGAACAAAGCCAGGTTGGTTGCTAAAGGATATTGCCAAGAAGAAGGTATTGATTATGATGAAACCTTTGCACCTGTAGCTAGGCTAGAAGAAATAAGAATCATCTTAGCCTATGTTGCACACAAAGGATTCAAAGTTTATCAAATGGATGTTAAATCTGCCTTTCTACATGGTAAATTAAGTGAAGAAGTTTATGTCCAGCAACCAGCTGGATTTGAAAGTACAGAGTTTCCTAATCATGTTTATTATTTGGATAAGGCTCTGTATGGACTTAAACAAGCTCCAAGAGCTTGGTATGCAACTCTGTCCACTTTTCTGATTAAGAATGGATTTGACAAAGGCACAATTGATACAACTTTATTCATCAAAAGGTACAAAAATGAGATGCTATTAGTACAAATTTATGTTGATGACATTATATTTGGCTCTACAAATCAAAAGTATTGTGACAAGTTTTCAGAGTTGATGAAGAGTGAATTTGAGATGAGCCTCATGGGAGAATTAACTTTCTTTCTGGGCTTACAAGTAAAACAAACTTCAGAAGGTACTTTCATAAGTCAAACTAAATATGTCTCTGAAATTTTAAAAAAATACAAACTCAATGATTCAACTTCTATGAAAACGCCTCTAGCCACCAGAGTCAAACTTGACTCTGATCCTTCAGGACAATCTATAGATATAAAAACCTACAGAGGCATGATAGGTTCACTATTATACTTAACTGCAAGTAGGCCTGACATAATGTTTGCAACATGTCATTTATCTGCTGTCAATAAAATTTTAAATCTGGGATCCAACACCTTGCGACTGTCTTCATCTTCTTGCCCTCTGACCCTGCGGTTGAAGGGGACCCTCTCTGCAATACTTGACCTTGTCGAGCTAGTTAGGATGCCGATTCCCTCCCCAAGGGACTCGATGTTTGTACTGACGGAACTGAATTTCCTAAATAATACAAACATACATCAGTAAGTGACATTTTTAACTAGACCTTACTAAAACAAGCCTAGGGATTAAGAACGTCTCACGACTAGGAATCCCAAAATGGTTTTTTACAACCAGTGGGTGACGTCCGTCGACTAGACCCCACAAGAGAAACCTAATGGTGACATCGAACGACTAGACCCATTAAAAACCCTATTTGGGTGACGTCTGCTTGCCTAGACCCCAAAAGAGGTCTTACAACCTACCAATGCAAAGAGGAAAAACTTACTAGGAATAACTTCCCCGTCCTCTTCTACCTCTTCTTCGTCGTCTTCCTCCTCTTCTTCAGCATCTGTTTCAACTTGACCAGGAGACTCGACGATGACAACATAATCCTCATCATTCTCATCCTCCCCTCTCGATGTCATGGGGAAGAATGAACATTCCTCAACGCTGAGCTCCAATAGACTTTTGACCTTCCTGTCCGAATCAGAATATGGCTTGACCCACGAAAAGTCAATGGCTGAAAACAAATAAAAAGTCAAATCATTAGATTAATAAAAACACAAAACGACAAAGAAAGAATGGGACAAAAACTTACTCGTTGTGTTCCACCCGTTGGTGATCCATCGAGCGTTCTCGTCCAACGGCGCCACACGACCAAAGACATATTGTGTCTTCCACTTGCGATCATTTACTGCTGTCGCTTGAACCAAAACACGGTCAGCTCTAAATCTCGAAAATAGATTGTACCTATGGTTTGGCTCTGCCTTGACCGAATAGGCCACCAACAAATCATTGACAGTAAAAGGTGACGACCATTTTATTGTCAATCGTTCAACAACTTGAACAATACGCCAGAATTGGGGAATTATTTGCCCCGGAGACAACCCAAAGGTCGTCAAGAAATCCCTCGACAAGGGAGAGAAAGGCCATGAAAAGCCTATCTTGAAGGGATACTCGTAAAGAACGAAATACCCCTTCGGACACTGCTCCGACTTCCATTGACCCGGAGCATTCATTCGAACGTCCGTTGGAATCTTAGTCGTACGTCGGAACTCTTTCATCTCCACCTCTCCATTTATGGTACTAAAGGGATTGGCTGCCATCGAAATATTTTTTGACAAAAAACGGAAACTCTAAAAAAGAGAAAGCTAGAAAGGGAAACTGGAAATTTTCCTAAAAATTCAAGGAATAGAGGATTTGGTAAAATCCTTTATTTCAACCGCTCCCGAATACCCTTCACTTTATCGACCGTTTATTACACAATTTCGGGTCCGACAAATTGCTTCTCGCTGCTTCAAGCCAGCACACGGGGGTTCTGCACTTCCGTCCGTACAACGCCTCAAACGGTGCCATCCCAATACTCGATTGGTAGCTATTATTGTAAGCGAACTCCACCAAAGGTAGGTGATAGGTCGGGTTTACACCCTTCCCACACGGACCGCAAGTGTACGGTGTCGTATCAAGTAATATGTACGAAAGTACGAGTATCGAACCGTGGGAACTCAGCATTAATTACCACAAATCTATAACGACTTTTATTTAGACTAAAAGAAAATGGTTGTTTGAAGTTTTGCAAAAAGGATTGACTTTAAACTACTAGCAAGAATTTTTAAAGACAAAAAGATGACAACTGTAGAAAAGAAAGTTGAGGGTTGGTTTCATATAAGGTTTTGTACTAAAAACCTAGATGGAGTTGAACAAGATGTTTTAAAGGATCAATGAAGTTACACTTAGAAATGATTGTTACCCTTTCCTAAGTGATAACAATACTAGCAATTAACAATGATATTTCTTCTTTCAAACTCAATGATCAAGTTAATTTACTTGTACATAACAGATTATAGATCTATGGTGAAATTGGTATATCTCTATCCAATTTGCACCATAGGCATATGACAAACACATCTAATCATTCTACACTTCTCTCAAAGAGTAAAATAATCAAGAGGTATCTAACTACTTGATCAGACTAAAGAGATTTAATTCACAACTCGTCATATGCTTCATTGATAACAAGAAAATCATCAGAGTACAACTCAACCACAAGTTTGAAGTGACATCACCAAATATTCAACCAACCCCCAACATGAGATGATTAGCTCATGTTGGGGTAAATTAAAATGACAGCTGAGAATGAATTAAACACAAATCTAATCATTGTTCTTAAAGAAAGATGCTGATAATGTCCCTAATTATCAAGTTCTTACAACAAAATTCAATACTAAACAAACAGAATGATTATTAAACCTGTTTCAATTCCAAATGATGAATTCGTATACAATCTTCACAATACACTTTCTCTCTCTAGCTTTCTCTCTCTACAAAATGCGTATTCTTCAGTTCTAATTACAAGTACTCTACCACAACTCTAAAACACAAGACTAATAAAACAAAACTACAAACGCTTACAAACCAACAACTTACAAACTAAGACTTTGACTTTGACTTTATTTACATTTGACTTTGACTTTGCTTGAGAGTTGACTTTCAGCTTTGACTTGGTTTTACTTTCAGTCTTCAGACTTCTATGATCTTGCATCCAACATATTTATGCACTAACATTCTCCCCCTTTGGATTCAAGATCATCTCTCAAGGATTTAGCAATTCATTCTCCTCTTTTGTAGACTTCTTTCAATTGAAATCATCTTTAGAAAAACTGTGCAATTCAATCTTCTCTCATTGATATCAACTTATGCATTCTCCCCTTTCTTTGATAAACACAATATCTTCAAAACTTTCAGTAATCTTCCCAAAGTCTGTTCTTCAAGAATAGTAACATTCTCCCCCAAGGTTATAAAACCTCTTTCAGACATCGGAAAGAAATTATCTTCAGGTTCAGCTCTGCTTACTCTGACAAAATTATCTTCAAAGAAAATTTCTGTAAAATCAGCTCATCTTCAGAATTCTTTGAACTTTTGATTTCAGCTTTCAACAATCTTTCTCAAATCAACAATTCTTGAACATAACTTCTCCATGATTTCTTAATCCTCTCCCCCTTTTTGATGAATGAAGCATGAAATCATCAAAACTTTCACCAAGAAATGTCTGTATCTGACCACTGATCTTTCAAAATCTGAGCCTCCGACCATTCATTAATTCATAAAGATATTCATCTAGATCTTTTCAAATCCAGACAAATTATGAGTGTAACACCTGAATCAACAAATGAATCAGTTAGAAGTGTCTATCAGTAACACAAAGTCACTGTGTGTAACGAATACACATTGGAAAGGAGCTTTTGTTTTGTTCACTCCCCCAGGGCTTCCATTCAATCATCGAAACACCACAAAGATATTTCTATGAACGTTATGACAAGAAAACATATTCCTTGTGTGTTTGTGCAAGTGTTTGAAAGAATTAAGCACATGATGATTGCTTATATAAGGCTCAAAGTTGTGTAAACCATTGAGACAACAACAGTTAAAACACAAACTCGATTGTGCATGATCGAAGTGCGAAGGTGGGGCAGACTTCCTTCTTTTTCAATATCCAGATTTTTCAAATGAAAACTAGATAGCATATGTGTTGCGTCCCCTTGAAAATATGAAACATTTTCTTGTTGAGAAGAAAATGAGTAGCTGGTGGGGTTTTTATCAAGAGTTGGCATGGGCTAGTTGCTTGTTTCAATAATGTTCACGAAGAGTTGTGAAACACTAGTAATGTGGTTGCCCAGCTCAGAAAAAGTTGGTGCAGAGCTTGATATTCTTTTACTCTGATCTCTCACCCTCTTTCTTTTAATCGTTGAGCTCGCTTCTAACCAAACTCTCTTTTCATTTTACCTCATCGCTCAACCCACACTCAGTATTTGACTCCTCACACTCGATCACTAAAGGATTAACTTCTTGGATAGGAAACACTGGTTGACGTGAATCCATAGAAGTTTCATTTAAATCCTAACACAATGAACCCATATTATCCTAAAATAACATGTTGCTCAACTGATTTAACCTTTCAGGTAAAGCACAAAATATGAAATACATGTCAGATGTCTATATGGTGAGATAATTATGAAGATTTGAGCATTTTAAACATTGAAGATATTTCAAACAAGTATATTGAATGAATGAAATGAATACAAGAAACTTGTTTGAAAATCTGACATTGTATGAAAATGATCAGAATCAAATGATTTATCAATTAAAGCTTAGGTCAGCAAAAATTGGATGTTGTCTATACGAACCAAAATATAGACATTCTTGAAAGAAACGTTTCAAAAATAAATCACGCTCAAACTTTGAATACCAATAGGAGTGTCTTACCATCGAAAATATGGTTCAATTTAGAGACGTGGTAAGAACATATCCAACAAAGATTAAACTGGTGTGTGTGAATACTTGAAAGTATATGAAAAAGATAATACACAAGTATTAATCTTTGGAAACACACGGTTTGTTAATCATGAAAGCACAAATAACATGAAAACATTTAAAATCATACTTCTATATTCATGAAATCATTTAAGAATCAAAAGCGGTTTGAACATTTAAAAACATGTTTTCATATCTAAAAGTTGTCCTTCTTTCAGATACGTATGAGATTAAGATTAGAAATAAACCTTTTTGCTCAGTCTTAAATCTCATCAAGTCAACTCTAAGTCATATATGCTATGATCGTTTAAGCCTCCTCTTAGTTCTGCAAAAATCACAAAGTCATCAAAGCAACTTTATTCACAACACATTATTAAAAATTAAAAAACATAAAGAAGTAAAACATTGAATGTACGAGTTCTGGTCTGAAATAATCAGAAGTCATAATTCATACTCCTTGATTTTAACTCTAACTCCCCCTACATTTATGAATCAGAAAATCATCAATGATTAACAGAAGTATATAAATTCCCCCTCAAAAATATGTAGATCATCTTTCCATCTTCTCTCACTCCCCCTGAAATCACGAATACCTTTCAGTGTAGATATCTTTTCAGATTAAAGATAAAGAAATGAATAAAAATAACAATAATAAAAACTTTAATAGGTAATCACAGATTATGTCTTGAGATTTAGCATACCAAGTTTCGAGACAAGAAAATTAAATCTCTTTTCGTCGAGAGGCTTGGTAAATAAATCTGAAAGATGATAATAAGTGTTTACAAAATAAAGTTCTATTGTACCTTTTCAACATTGTCTTTTATAAAATGATATCGTACGTCTATGTGTTTGGTCTTTGTATGCTGAACAGGATTTGCTGATATGGCAATGGCGCTCTTTGAGTCACAGTATATCGGAATCTTGTCGAATTTGAACCATAATCTTGTAGTTACGTCCTCATCCACAACACCTGAGAGCAGCAGCTTGCAGCAGCAACGTACTCTGCCTCAGCCGTTGATGTGGAAACACACAGTTGTTTTTTTGATGCCCAACGAACGAGTTTATCTCCAAGAAACTGTATATGACTCAATGTACTCTTTTTGTCCAACATGCAACCTTCATGATTTACATCTAAGTAGGTTGTCAGTTCAAAACTTGTATCTTTAGGATACCACAGACCAAGATCTGCAGTGCCCTTCAGATATCTAAAGATCCTTTAGACCGCAGACATATGGGATTCTTTGGGATTGGCCTGATATCTTGCACATAGACGTGTAGAAAACATAATATTTGGCCTGCTTGAAGTTAAATACATCAAAGAACCAATCATTCCTCTATAGGTTCTAACATCAACAGGTTTTCCCAAAGGATCCATGCCAATCTTAGTTCCCGGTGTCATCGGGGTTCCAATTGTTGTACAATTTTCCATTTTGAATTTTCGAAGAATATCAAAAAAGTACTTTGATTGATTTATGAAAATCCCTGTTAAAAATTGCTTTACTTGTAATCCGAGAAAGAAGATCATCTCTCCCATCATACTCATTTGAAATCTAGATACCATGAGGTTTGAAAAATTCTTACAGTATTTAGGATTTGTTGAGCCAAATATTATATCATCCACATATATTTGAATAAGAATGATTTCGGCTTTTTCCTTTTTAATAAACAAAGTAGTATCGATTTTATCTTTTGTGAAGCCCGACTTGACCAAAAACTTTGATAATACCTCATACCAGGCTCGAGGCGCTTGTTTTAGACCATAAAGTGCTTTATCCAAGATGTAGACATGATCCGGTTTATCTGGATTCACAAAGCCTTCAGGTTGTGAGACATAGACTTCCTCCTTGAGTATGCCATTAAGAAAGGCAGTCTTCACGTCCATCTGGTAGACTGTGAAGTTTTTGTGAGCAGCATAAGCAAGAAACATTCTTATTGCTTCAATGGATGCCACTGGAGCGTAAGTATCATCGTAATCAATGCCTTCCTCTTGCCTGTAGCCTTTTGCGACAAGTTGTGCTTTGTTTCTGATTACGATACCATCTTCGTTCTTTTTATTCTTGAATACCCATTTTGTACCAATTACAGATTTACCTTCCGGACGTGGCACAAGTCTCCAGACTTTTAAAGCTTCGAACTGGTTCAGCTCCTCTTACATGGCAGTCACCCAATCTGAGTCAGCTAGAGCTTCTGATACGCGAGTGGTCTCTATCTTACTCAGGAATGAGTCATGCATACACATGTTCAAAGTAGCAGACCTAGTTTGCACCGGTAAATTTGGATCACCAATTATCTGGCTTATCGGGTGCTCTTTGGTCCACTTATGTTCGTGAGGGAGTGGATTGGATGTAGATTGATCATGATAATCATCTAAGTATCCACTGTCTTCTTCTTGTTGTTCAACATTTATTGGGGGTCCAGTTGAAGTTTCTTGTACCGAAGTTTTAGTTGGAACAACTTGTTCAATCTGTTGATTATCCATCACAATGCAACCAACTGAAGTAGTAACTTCCGGTTCAACATTATCAGGTGCAACTTCAACTAAAGGAGTAATTGTTTCAACTAGAGTTTCTGTCTGAACCGAGGGAACTAGTTTAGTAGATACATCTGAAGTAGTTGGAGGATTAGTCATTGAATCTTCTGACCTGTCAACCACAACAGATTTAGGCAGTTTAGATCCAAGAAACTCATCATAAAAGAATTAAAACAATAAATCTAATTCAGATAAGTGAGATGTAGAAGTAGATGCTTTATCCTAATTAGTCTCATTAGACACAGGTTCTGGACTGATCTGTCCAGAAGCTAAAACTCCTGTTAGTAGTTGTTCGAAAGTTTTAACACTCCCTGAGATCTTTAATCTTGTTTCCCCACCTTTTCGTCTTCTTCGTGCCTTCGTTTTCTCTCCAAAAATCGCCTCTGGTCGCCGTTGTCTTTTTCCTGTATATTGCCTCTTCCAAAACCTACTGCCTCAAGTTAGGCTTTCAGATCTTTCAGGCCAGATCGCGACTAGTGTCGCGAGTTAGGGTCGCGGCATAAGTCGCTCGCTTAGCCCTACTCGCGTAGAGTACTGTTGGGCCCACTTCGGTTTCTCACATGCTTCTACTTTGTCTTCGAAATAGTGGATTTTAGATCATTTTTTGCTTCTTCTCACTTTTTTTTGCCTTGTTCTATAATTTCCTCAAATCCATTAGTAAAAACAACTATTATGCCCGGGATCATGCTATTATGCGCTTTATTTCTAGTATAAATAATGTCAATTCTGACATTATCAGTAGGTGAGAGTCCCAACTACCCCCGAAGTCTATAACGCAAAATCTTAGCACGTCTTCTAGCGTTTGGATCATTCTCTCGCTTTGACCATCGGTTTGAGGATGGTAAGCCGCATTCAACTTCACTCGCATTCAACTTCACTCACGATCCGACACAATAGACAAGGGCACCCCATGCCTTGAAGCCACCTCATCGATGTAAAGCTTTGTCAACTTGTCTATCGGTAGTGTCTCGCGTATGGCCAAGAAGTGAGCACTATTGGTCAACCGATCAACTATTACCCAAATGGTGTCGTGACCTCGCAAGGTTTTAGGCAGCTTAGTCATGAAATCCATGGTCATGTATTCCCATTTCCATTTGGGGATCTCGAAGGATTGAAGACTCCATTACGGTTGTTGGTGCTCGGCCTTTACTTGTAAGCAAGTCACAAAACGTTCCATGTAACGTGTTATATTAAGCTTCATAACCAGCCACCAATAGTGCAGCTTCAAGTCCCTACAAATTTTTATACTCCCCGGATGGATGGAATACTTTGACTTGTGTGCATCTTCAAGGAGAAGTTCTCTATTGCCTCTCACGTTGGGCACCTACACACGACCGTTGAATAATTTCACCCCACAATTATCTTCTGTCAAGAGTAAACGTTGCTTTGACATGACTTCCTCTTTGAGATTCTCTTCCAACAAGGCCTCTACTTGAGACTCCTTGATTCTCTCAATAGGGCTCGACACTAGCTAGATTCTTGAAATGGTAGCCCGAATGCTTCGGCTATAGTCCTTCCGACTCAATGTATCGGCCACCACATTTTCTTTACCTGGGTGGTAAAGCAACTCGCAATCATAATCTTTAAGTAACTCGAGCCACCGCCTTTGCCTTATGTTCAACTCCTTTTGATCAAAGATGTATTTCAAACTCTTATGATCCGTGTAGAGCATACATTTCGTGCCATAGAGATTGTTTGGGTAAAATTTCACAAGTCACGACCGAAGGAAAGAAACCAAAAGTCTCCAGTCTAGCGACCATTCTTGTATTAAGATAAGGTCATGCCGACAACGTACGACAGTAGACACCGTCGTCCTCGACGATGATCGTCGTGAGTTTCCCACGACCGCAATTAAAGAAAGTCTCTCGATAGCTTACTTCTCACGACCTATGTAGCGTTACTAACGATCATCGATCATTTATTACATACAACCGTTTCTCTTTTGCGAATGTCTTATTATAGGTTTAATGCACATAATGACCAACGGATATAACGGACGATCATCATCAAGATCAATCAATATCAAGACCGTTGGATAATCAATGCTAATTTATGGTGACTAAATCTATATATACAACCTCGAAGAGCTACACAAAGAATAACATTATCTGATTAAGAAGCACTTACAAAGACACAACTCTCAAGAATTCTCTCAAGAAGAATCTTCCAATAGAAGTGTTTTGTTACGTCGCATCTAGCTCAATTGCACGATTACATTCTTTTTCCACTGTAATATTGTCAATTGTACTTGTAGTCACTCCTTCCTAAGAACGACGTCCCTGATTGACGTCCATAGTGCGCTTGACGATCCTCACTGTCGTCCGCGGTTTTTACCCCCGACGGGGTTTCCCGCGTCACCAAATCTCTGTGTTTGCTTTATTTTTTATACTTGTCGCATAATTTGTTGAGTGATTGCCTACTTTAGTTGTTAAAGCTCCACACCGACCTTAGATCTTCCTTTGGATGATTTTTGGCATTAACAGAGATAGTGTCTCCATAGCTTCAAGGCGAACACTACCTCCGCCAACTCCAAATCATGGGTAGGATAGTTCTTCTCATGAACCTTGAGCTGTCTCGATGCATACGTGATCACCTTACCCCTTTGCATCAAGACGCACCCTAATCCCATCTTTGAAGCGTCGCTATAAAACACGAAGTCTTCCGACCCTTCGGGTAGCGATAGAATCAGAGCTTCGCACAACTTCTTTTGTAAGGTCTGGAACGCCTTTTCCTGCGCCTTGACCCAAACAAACTTCACATTCTTCTTGGTTAAAACGGTCAATGCAGAGGCAATTTTAGAGAAGTCTTGGATAAATCACCCGGTAATAACCCGCTAAACCCAAGAAGCTTCATATCTCTGATGGACTCTTGGCAGACTAGCAATTCATCATTGCTTCGATTTTAGAGGGATCCACTTTCACTCCGTCACGAGTGACAACGTGGCCCAAGGATTGAACCTCTCCCAGCCAAGAGTCACACTTGGATAACTTGGCATACAATTTCTCTTTTCTCAACACCTCTAGGACTTCTCGAAGGTGTTGTTCGTGCTCTGACTCGCTCTTGGAATACACGAGTATATCATCGATGAACACAATGACCGACCTGTCAAGAAATGGTCAGCATTACTAAGAACTCGTAAATACCTTAAAGTGTCCTAAAAGCCGTATTCGGGATGTCGTCTTCTTTAACCTTCACTTGGTGATATCCCGAATGCAATTCGATTTTTGAGAAGCAACCTGGCCCTTGAAGTTGATCGAACAGATTGTCAATTCGCGGGAGTGGATACTTGCTCTTCACCGTTGCCTTATTCAGTTCACGGTAATTGATACACATTCTCATTGTGTCATCCTTCTTCTTGACAGACAAGACCGGAGCTTCCCAAGGCGACGAGCTCGGTCTTATAAAACCGTTCTTCAAAAGCTCTTGGAGCTGAGCCAAGGGGATCGAGCAATCGGAGTTGTCCCCGGTATAAGATCAATTCTAAACTCTACCTAACGATTCGGTGGTAAATCGGGCAAGTCGTGCGGGAAAACATCGGGGAACTCACGCACCACCTTCACATCCTCAAGTTTCTTCTTCTCGAGCTTGGCATCGATCACGTATGCCAGAAAGAACGAGCATTCTTTCACTAAGCATTTTCGCGCCTTAGCCATGGTGATAATCGCCACATCACCCTTTCTTCTCTCACCATAAACGGTCACAACATCACCGCTAGAAATCGGGAGTCGGATTAGTTTCTTGGAGCATACGATTTCAGCATGATTGTCCACTAACCAATCCATACCGACTACCACGTCAAACCCCCAAAGACCATAGGCATCAAATTGATTGGAAATTTCTTCCCTTCGATCCTAAGAGTGCATTCATTGAAGACATTACGGATTAACATCTGACCACCATTTGCTATCTCAACCACTTAGGCATCCTCAAGACTACTAGTGGGAATAGTAATCTTTTGGCGAAAAGATTCGGACACGAAAGAGAAACTAGCACCAGAATCAAAAAGTACACGAGCAGGTACAGAGTTTAGGAGAAGCGTACACGATACCACATCCGTTGATGCCTTGGCCTCCTCGGTGGTCATTTGAAAGGCTTGCCCCGGAACCCTCGGAGGGTTCTCTTTCTTCTCCGACGCGCTACCCGCCTTTAGCTTCGGGCAATCTCTCTTCACATACCCCGGTGCTTTGCACTAAAAGTAGATAATCCCTCTTATCGGGCAATCTCTCGTAGGGTGATCGGTCTTCCCACACTTTGAGCACGGAAAAAGGGTGGAGTTGCAATTACCATGGTACTTGCTCCAACACTTTTGGTACCACCTAGCTTCACGTTGGTTATCAAAATTCTGGTTCCCGAAAAATGGCCGAGACCTCTTGGGAGGTCTGGAATTGTCTTCCCATTTTCATTTCTCTCCCACCTCGGCTCTCTCTTCCTTGCCTTTGGCGTAGACGTCCTCCATAATCTGGGCCTCCTCAACGGTCTCACGGAGGGTGATGGCTTTGGAGCTTCGGACCATCTCCATCATGTCCATCGGTAGGCCCTTTAGATAGGCCTTCACTCTTTCCTTTTCATTCGGGGCCACATAATCCACCAACCCCAGCTTCTCCATGAATTTTCGGGTGTACTCCCTCTCCGGCATGCTCCCCTTCTTGAGAGCTCGAAACTTGGCCTCGATCTTATCCATGGACCACTCTTTCCTCCATGACTTTTGCTAGTGCATAAATATCTTGGATCCAAGATCATGGAGATTGAAAGTCAAATGCTCAAGTCAAACCCTCATTGAAATGTCAAAGTCAAAGTGCTTAAAGTGGAAAGTCAAAGTCAAGCATGTTAAAGTCAACTTGTTTAGTTGTTAGTTTTGTCTTTGTACATGTTAGTATAAATAGTGTTTTTCGTTTCTAGACTCTTATGACAAACTGAGAAGAGCGAATTTAGAGAGAGAAATATTCATTTGAGAACATACTGTAATCGTTGAATTACAAATAAATAATGTGGAATTTGTGATTGATTTCATTGTTTGTTCATCTTGATTGCACATAATCTGGGAACAATAATTGGTATGCAAGCACAGTTCAGAATCAATCAAGAATCTTGGTTTTTGGATCGAATTTTTTGATGAACTCGCAGATCACTGTTCATCATATCAATTTGTGAATTTCTTGTTGTTTTGGAGTTGTAATCACTTGTATTGTAATCGATTTGTGATCTAGAACACTTTTGCTTTGTATTACTTCATCCAATTCACAGTTGTTTGTGTGAATTTTGGATTTATTTGAGTTTTTGTTCGAACATTGTATACGCACTGAGTTTGTGATCAATTGTAATTCTTTGTTGATTTGCTTGTAATTGTTCAATTCTAATTTGTTCGAATTGTGATCTGGATCAAATTGACAAAGGTTCATGGATTAATTTGGAGTATTGGATCATTTTTGGATTGAAATTGAAGTTTTTGAGCCAAGATCTAAAGAATTCGCATAGAGAACTGAAGAACTCGCATGATGATGATGAACTCGCATGGAATTGAAGTTTGAAGTTTTCTTAGTGAGAAACTCGCATCTTGTGGTGTACGAGAAGTATAAAACTCGCATCTGCCTACATGTGAATAGAAGAAATTCGCATACATTGATATACGAAAAGTTGATTTTGAAGTTGTTAAATGACAGAATTCGCATCCCATTACGTGAGAAAAGTGGGAAATTTGCATCCTGTTATGTGCAAATTCTAAAGAACTCGCATATCAAGTCTGGAAAAGTTTCTAAGGCAAGAATTTGCATCGATACGAATTGTTTGGGTTTGAAAAAATTTTCTAAGTCCAAAAATTCGCATCACAAGGTCGTGCGAGAAGTTTCAAGTTAGTGAAAAGTTTAAGTACAAAATTCGCATACTCTTATATGCGAAAAGCCTGAAACTCGCATCGAACAGCGTGCGAAAAGATTAGAACTCGCATACTTCAGCATGCGAATTCTATCAATTCGCATCCTTCCTTGTGCGAATTTCTTCCTTGTGCGAAAAGTTTGGTGACTAAGTTCTTTTGGTGTGTGAATTTCATCATAGTGTGCGAGAAGTTTCTGATTTGGTGTACGAATTTCATACTTGGTCATTTTTCTGATTGAGTTTTTATGAGATTTTGATATTTTCTGATTCTGTGTGTAAAGATCTGTGCAATTATCAAGATGACTTCTCGAGATGCTTTGGAAATTGGTATTGATGTCAAACCACCCGTTCTCTTCAAGGGTGAGTATGAACAATGGAAATACAGATTTTTGGACTTTATTGACAGACATGAACTTGGTGAGTATATCAGACTATCCTTGAAAGAAGGTCTCATGAAACCTCCAACAAAGCTTCTTTCTACAGAAGACGAAGGAGAAGAGGTAGTTACCAAAGAATATCCTATGGATATAGATGAATATACTGACGAGCAGAAAAAGAGGCACAAGGCTGACAGACTTGTAAGATCTTTTCTACTACAAGGGATACCTAATGAGATATATGTGAAGATAGACAGGTACAACGCAACAAGAAAGCAGATGTGGGATCAGTTGGAAAGGATGATGTTGGGTTCTAAGGTTGGTAATCAATTGAAGGTGTCAAATTGTCTTAACAATTATGAAGAGTTTAAAGCAAAGGAAAGTGAGAGCCTAGAGGCAACTTATGACATATTCATCATTCTTCTAAATGGGCTGAGCAAGAATAGAGTAAATAAATCTCATATTAAACTTAATGTGAAGTTTCTGAGTATATTGCAACCTGAATGGAAATGATTTACTCGCCAGATGAAACAACTCAAGGATCTCAATAAGATTCCTCTGCATGAGATTTATGAAACTCTACGACAGAATGAAGAATAGGTTGATGAGATAAGAGCTGAGAATAAGAAAGTTGAAAAACCAGTGGTTGATCCGATTGCTTTGGTAGTAAAGAGAAAGAAAAAGAAATTTGTTAGTCTGAAAAAGAAGAAAGTGATTGTTTCTAAGTCGGAGGAAGAGAATACTGATGAGTCTGATTCTGATGATGGTGAAAATCTGAAGCAAGCAGTGCTTTTACTGACCAAGGCATTCCAAAAGAAGTTTTACAAGAAGCCTGGATCAAACAGTCAAAGGTATTCCTCAGGTTCAAAGAATTATGAGCATAAGGAAAGGGTTGAAGGAAAGAAAAGATTTGAGGAGAAAAGGCTGGAAGAGAAAAGGTATGTGAATCAGTATGTGGAAAAGAAAGAAGAGGAACTAGTGAAATGCTACAACTGTGGTAAGATAGGCCACTTTGCCAAGGATTTTCGGAAGCGAAAAGTCAGAAATTCTGAGTATTACAAGAACAAGATGCTTCTGGCCAAGCAAAAAGAGGTGGCCAAAGCACTGATGTCTGAGGATGATTATTGGCTAGATCACACTGATTATGAAGATGAGAAAGAGGAGACTGCCTATATGTGCTTAATGGGACAGAAAGTTGCTGAGGAGATTTCAGATGAAGAGGATTCTGAAGAGGTAAATGATATGAATGAATCTGATTTTTTTAACTCAAATGCAATCCATGATGGTTGAACTTCAGGATTTGCAGTATAAACTCAAACGTGAAAAAGGTGTCATTGCAAAGAAAAACCAAGAAACACAGAAACTCAACAATGATATTGTTGAGAAGAATGTATTGATTGAGACTTTACATAAAAATATTAATACATGTGCTAGAGAAAAGACTGTAATTCATAACCAATTATTTGAAACATCTTCAAAATTCAAATTATGTGAACTTGAGATCAAAGTGGTTGCTAAAAAGTGTTTATCTTTAAAGAAAGAAAATAAATCTTTGGTTGAAAAAGTGACTATTTGGAAGAAAAACTTTATACTGGAGGTCAGACTAATCAAACCATTTATCTTAATAAACCAAAAGAATTTACTTCTTTCAATGAGTATTGGGGTATCGGTTACGATAATCCTCATTACTTGAAGAAGGTATTTCAAAAGTGTCTGCTTTATATGATTTTGGATTTCTAAAACTAGCACAGAAACATTCTGAACTCAAAGTCAAATGGACAAAATCATCAGATGAAGTAGAATTTATGGAAGATGAGAAAAGGAAAAATAAAACTAAAACGTAACTACCATTTCGTTATGAAAAGTTGAATTCTAGTTACAATTCTAAACAGTCAAAATTTCTTTCAAACGATTATTTTCAAAGTTATTCTACAGAGGAAATGGAGGCAAACCCTATTGAAGGCAAGATATATGTTCCTCCACTTATCTTAGAAAGTAAAATTTCTGAACTTGAAAATACTCTTGAAGAAGAAAGAATTTTGATTGGATTAGAACAAATGGTATTTTCTACAGTTTTTTTAAACACTTATTTCTCCAATACTTCCAAAGCTCCTGTATCTAATGATGATGTTGTTTTATTTGATGAAGAGATTGATTTTCTAAACTCTGATGGTTATTTTGATAAATGCGTTGAACAATTCGATTTTAATGCAAAACTTCCAAATCATTCTAAGTTTATTGATAATTCTAATGGTTTACCAAGTGTGTATGAAAAAGGTGAATCATCAACGAAGGTTGATAAACCAGTTTCTGTGAGCACCTATTATGCCAAGAGTAAGAAAAGAAAGAATATACACTCACAGAAATGGAATAACACTAGTAAATCAAAGAAGAAACAATCTCACAAGTCTCACAGTTCTAACATGAAATATTCATATGTTTCAGTTTGAAAAAGAGAAAGCCCGAAGTGAAACATGAATGGATACCAAAGAAGAAGATTGATGAGGCTACAAAATCATTTTCTGATTTCGAATGTAATAGAGTTACTGATTGGGTATCTAATATAGTTGGTCAATGTGCTTCTTATAAACAAAAACTTGTACATCCTTACAAGTCTTATACAATAAAGCAATGGATCCAATTATCTCCGTCTACTACTCAGTCTTCCACATCTCGTAGAAATGATTTTGTTACTCGTCAATATTCTGATCATTGGTTTGGTTCATATCATGTTTATAATTCTTCTGTTTCAAAAGCTTTTCAGAGGTTAAAAGGACCCAATTTCAAATGGGTGCCAAAATCTTGTGCTAACTTGTTAGGACCTATCTATAAATGGGTACCTAAACCTAGTATTGCTTGATTTCTCATGTGCAGACCCGTCATATGTGGTACTTGGATTCAGGTTGTTCCAAACATATGACAGGGTAGAAAGATATATTGTATAATTATACAGAGAAATTTTGCGGTAATGTGAGATTTGGAAATGACCAGTTTTCACCGATACTTGGTTATGGAGATGTCGTGCAAGAAAACTTAACGATAAAGAAGGTGAGTTATGTTGAAAGATTAGGTCACAATCTATTCAAAATTGGTCAGTTCTGTGACAAGGATTTAGAGGTGAATTTTAAGGCCAAACGATATTGTGTTAGAATAGAAGACGGTAAAGAACTCTTGGTCGGGACGCGAAAGTCAAACCTCTACACGATCAATCTGTCAAATGTCAAGACTGGTAATGTGGTGTGTCTAATTTCGAAAGCCTCTATGCAACAAAGTTGGTTATGGCATAGAAGGTTATTTCATCTCAACTTCAGGTACATTAACAAGTTGGTGACTGTAAATTTGGTAAGAGGACTTCCAGAGCTGAAATACCTAAAAGAACATATGTGTGACACGTGTGAGAAAGGCAAGATGAAGAGAGTTTCACATAAGCCTAAGCCTGAACTGAGCACAAGTTCTTCTTTAGAGTTGTTGCATATGGATCTCTATGGTCCAATTCGAACGTAAAGCATAAACGGAAAGAAATATGTTCTTGTGATCGTGGATGATTTTTCAAGATACATTTGGGTCAAATTTCTAAGATCAAACGATGAGGGCCCAATGCCATCATCTCATTCTTAAAGACCATTCAAGTGAACTTGCAGAAGACAGTTAAGCTACTCAGAACTGATAATGGCACAGAATTCAAGAACAAAACAGTTAACGATTATCTCGAATCGGTCGGGATAACTCATCAGTTTTCTACTGCCAGAACGCCGGAACAAAATGGGGTAGTTGAACGACGAAATAGGACTCTTGTTGAGGTTGCACGAACGATATTGAGCCAGTCCGATCTACCTTTATTTTTGTGGGTCGAAGTTGTCTCAACTACATGTTATACTCAAAATCGTTCAATCATTCATCGCCGGTTTGGTAAAACTCCATATGCTTTGATAAACAATAGAATACCTAGCATTAAACATTTTCACATCTTTGGATGTAGGTGTTGTGTGCTGAATGATAAAGAGAACTTGAACAAGTTCAGTCCCAAGGCTAATGAAGGCATCTTCATTGGATATTCTCAAACGTCTGTTGCAAACAGAGTTTACATGAAGAAATCTAAGATAGTAGTGGAGAGCGTAAATGTTACATTTGATGAAGAAATGTCTTCTGTTTAAATCAATTCAGAACTCGTGATAACAGGAGTATTAGCTTCTGGACAAATCAGTCCAGAACCTGCGGTTAAAGTTTCTAATTCTGATAAAGCGTCAACGTCTACGTCTCATTTAACAGAATTAGATTTATTGTTTGAACATTTTACGGTGAGTTTCTTGGTTCAAAAGTGACTAAACCTGTTATGATTGACAGATCTGAAGATTCAAGTAATCATCATCCAATCTCATTAGATGTATCGACTGAATCAAATTCCCTGATTCAAGAAAAAACTCCAGTTAAAACACCTACTCAATCAGTTGAAGTTGTGCATGAAACTGCAGATCCAGAAGTTGCACAATCAGTTGGATGTACTATCATGCCTACCCAACAGACATCAAATGTCCAATCAACTGAAACTTATGCACCAGTTACTTCAACTGAACCCCAACAAGAAGAACATATTGGATAGCTAGATGATCAACATGATCAGTCTACATCTATACCACTCCCTCATGTACATAAGTGGACCAAAGAGCACCCGGTTCATCAAATTATTGACGATCCTACAAAACCGGTGCAAACATTTGCGACTGCAAATGAATGCATGTTTGATTCTTTTCTGAGCAAAATAGAGCCGACACGAGTATCCGAAGCTCTAAAAGATCCAGATTGGATAACAACTATGCAAGAAGAGCTCAATCAATTTGAATCGCTTAAAGTCTGGAGACTTGTACCTCGTCCGGAAGGAAAAACAATTATAGGTACGAAATGGGCATTCAAGAACAAGAAATATGAGGATGGTATCGTGGTAAGAAATAAAGCTCGAATTTTTGCTAAAGGATACTGGCAAGAGGAAAGAATAGACTATGATGAGACATACGCTCCAGTTGCTCGTATAGAGGCAATCAAAATGTTTCTAGCCTACGCTGCACACAAAAACTTCACTGTCTATAAAATGGACATGAAGACTTCCTTTCTAAATGGCATACTGAAAGAGGAGGTATATGTCTCACAGCCAGAAGGGTTTGTCAATGCTGAAAAACGGATCATGTTTATATTCTTGACAAGGCCCTCTACGGTTTAAAGCAAGCTCCTCGAGCCTGGTACGATGTTCTATCCAATTTTTTATTCAAGTCTGGTTTCTCGAAAGGTAAAATCGATACCACACTCTTTATCAAAAAGGAAAAAGTTGATATCATTCTTATTCAAATATATGTTGATGACATAATTTTCGGTTCAACAAACCCGAAGTATTGTAAGAACTTTTCTAATCTAATGATGTCCAGATTTCAAATGAGTATGATGGGAGAGATGAATTTCTTTCTCGGATTACAAGTTAGACAATTTTCAACGGGGATTTTCATTAATCAAGCGAAGTACATTTCTGATATTTTGCGAAAATTTAACATGGAAAATTGTACTCCAATTGGTAGCCGATGGCACCGGGAACTAAGATCGGAGTTGATCTTTCGGGAAAACCTATTGATCTTAACCTAGAGAGGAATGATTGGTTCTTTAATGTACTTAACGGAAAGTAGACCGGATATTATGTTCTCTACATGCTTATGCGCTAAATATCAAGCTTTGCCTAAATAATCCCATCTTTCGGCTGTAAAAAGAATATTTCAATATCTGAAGGGGACTGTAAACCTTGGTTTGTGGTATCCTAAAGATATAGGTTTTGAGCTAACAACGTATTCAGACGCAGATCATGCAGGTTGCATGTTAGACAGGAAGTGTACTTCGGGACATATACAATTTTTAGGAGATAATCTCATGAGTTGGGCTTCGAAGAAACAACTGTGTGTATCTACTTCAACAGCTGAGGCAGAGTACATAGTTGCGGCTAGCTGCTGTTCTCAGGTGCTGTGGATGTGAACACAACTCCGAGATTATGGATTCAAATACAACAAAATCCTGATTTACTGTGATTCCAAGAGTGCTATTGCTATTTCTGCAAACCCTGTCCAACATACGAAAACAAAACACATAGACGTGCGGTATCATTTTATCAAAGATAATGTCAAAAAAGGTATAATTGAACTTTACTTTGTAAACACAGATTATCAACTTGTTGATTTGTTTACCAAACCTTTGGACGAAAAGAGATTTAATTTTCTCATTTCAAAACTTGGCATGTTAAAGCTCAAGACATAATCTGTAGTTACCTAGTACAATTTATTTTTGTTATTTTTCTTCATTTCTTTATGTTTAATCTGAACGATATCTGCACTGAAAGGTTATGTTCATGTTTACAGGGAGTATGACACAAAGTTTAGATGATCTACATTTTTAATGAGAGTATGAGAAATTGTATATGTTTTATACTGACAAATTTTTATGTTGCATATGTTTAGGGGGAGTAAGGACATTGATTTCTGATTATTTCATATCAAAACTCGTTCTTAACAAGTTTTATTGCTTTCATGTTTTTAATTTTCAAATATATGTTTTTGACTATTTGCAGAACTTGAGGGGGAGCTTACATGATCATATCAATCATGACTTTGGAGCTGACTTTATAAGATTTTGGATGTACGTAAGGATAATTCTAACCTTAATCTCATTATGTTTGAAAGAAGGAAAACTTTCAGACATGAAAACATGTTTCTAATTGTTCAAACCACTTCTCGGTTCTTAAACAGTTTTCATGAATTCAGAAGTGTGATTTTAAATGTGTTCTTTTATGAGCTTTATTGTTAAACTAATCGTCCATTTCCAAAGATACATAATTGTGTATTATCTTTTCTATATACTGTCAAGTATTCACACACACCGGTTTAGTATTTTTTATTGACTATGTTCTTACCATGTCTAAAAGTGAAACTAATTTTCAATGGCAAGACACCCCGGTTGATATTCAAAGTTTGTTGAGCGCTAATTCATTCAAAGCGTTTCCTTCAAGAATGTCTATATTTGTTTCATATAGACAGCATCCGATTTTTCATGACCTAAGCTTCTAATGATAAATCATTCATATTTGATCTTTCATACAATGTCAGATTTTCAAACAAGTCTTTTGTATTCATTTCATTCTTTCAATATACTTGTTTTTGAGAAAATCTTCCATGATTAAAATGCTCAAATCTTAATTATTATATTATGAGCATACTTACATCTGACATTTGTTCTGTGATTTAACTATTGAAGTTAAACTGTTGAGCAACTCTTTGCTTTTAGGAAACATACATGGGATCATTGTGTGAGATTTTAATGAACTTCTATGGATTCACGATAACCAGTGTTTCCTACCCAAGAAGTTATCCTTGAGTGATCGAGAGGAGAGGGTCAATGTCTGAGTGTGGGTGTGTGATGAGATAAAATGAAAAGAGAGATTGGTTAGAAGTGAGCTCAATGTTAAAAAGAAAGAGGGTGAAAGATCAGAGTAAAAGAATAACAAACTCTGCACCAAAACTTTTTCTGAGTCGGGCAGCCACATTACTGTTGCTTCACAATTCTTTCGTGAGCTTCAATGAAACAGGCACTAGCCCATGCCAACTCTTGCTTAAACCCCACCAGCTACTCATTTCTTTCTCAACAAAGAGATGTTTCAATTTTTCTTGGGGACACAACACATAATCTATCTTGTATTCGTTCGAAAGATATGGATATTGGAAAAGAAGAAAAGTTCCCCCGCCTTCGCACTTTGATCATGCACAGTTGAGTCTGTGTACTACTATTGTTGTCTCAATGGTTTACACATTTTGAGCCTATTTGAAAAGCCTAATTAGCTTCATTCATTCTACACTATGCACGAACATAAAAGGAATAAATTTTCTTGTCTTAACATTCATAGAAATTTTTTTTGTGATTTTTTGATGATTGAATGGAAGCCCTGGAGGAGTGAACATCAAAAAACTATTTTCCAATGTACATATGTTGTACAAAGTGGCTTTGGGTTGCTTACAGGCATTATAACTGATTCATTTGTTGATTCAGGGTTACACTCTTATTTATCTGAATTTGAAAATATTCGGATGATTACTTTATGAATTGACGGATCGTTCAGATGCTCATTTTTGCAAAGATCAGTGGTTAGAAAGAGATTCATGACATTTCTTGAACAATTTTTGATGATTTCTATGCTTCATCATCAAAAAGGGGGAGAAATATATTCAAGAAATGAGAAGGTCAAGAAATGGATAAGAAGTTATGGGAAAATTAATTTCAACAAATGATGTCTAAAGATCAGATTGTGAAAATTCTGTAGATAAAGTGATCAAGTGATGACAGTTTTGAAGGGTATATTTCAGAAATACGGGAAGAATGCTCGGAAAGAAAGAGAAAGTTCAAATGTTCTGAAAGATTGATGAAATTTGCTGAAATTTTCTTTGACGATTATTTGTTGAAGCAAAGTGAGCTAAATCTGAAGATAATTTCGTTTCTGAAGTCTAAAAGAGGTTTTTATTACCTTGGGGAGATTGTTAAAGATTCTTGAAGAAGATAATCATAGACTTTGGGGAGATTACTGACAGTCTGAAGACAGTTCAAAGAAAAGGAAGATGAATTGCTTATCTTTGTGAAGATGATAAAGGGAGAGATTGAATTTGTCAAAGATCAAATAAAGGAGAAGATTGTTCGTGAATGCTAAAGTTCGTTTTTGTTTCACAAAGGGAGAGATAGTTTGCTTATTGTTTTGAAGATGATCTTGAATCCAAAGGGGGAAATTGTTAGTGCATAAATATGTTAGATCCAAGATCATGGAGATTGAAAGTCAAATGATCAAGTAAAACCCTCATTGCAAAGTCAAAGTCAAAGTGCTTAAAGTGGAAAGTCAAAGGCAAGCATGTTAAAGTCAACTTGTTTAGTTGTTAGTTTTGTCTTTGTACATGTTAGTATAAATAGTGTTTTTCGTTTTTAGACTCTTATGACACACTGAGAAGAGAGAATTTAAAGAGAGAAATATTCATTTGAGAACATATTGTAATCGTTGAATTACAAATCAATAATATGGAATTTGTGTTTGATTTCATTGTTTGTTCATCTTGATTGCACATAATCTGGGAACAATAACTTTTTCCTTAAAAGAGGTCCAAGTCAATTGAGCTAGAACAGCGGGCGAGAGGGTAGACTTAGTGACCTTCCACCAAATAAGAGTGGGTCCCCGAAGCATCTGAAACCCAAAACGGACTTTTTGGACCTCTTCACACTCGCTGGAGTCGAAGGCCTGCTTTATCTCGCGGATCCATCTCATACATGCAACTGGATCGGCTGACCCGGAGAACTCGGGTGGCTTACTGCACAAAAAGGACTTGTAAGAGCAAGCCCTCCTACCTTGCCTCACGTCAACCGTCGTTGGCTCTTCAGTTGGGTTCGCATGACCCGTTCCCCCGGATCTGACCACCACTATGTTCTCCGTAACCGTTTCGTTCCTACGGTTGCTCACATCCCGATCCTCGATCACTTTCAAGAGAAATTCCTATTTCTTGACCATAGCTTCATTCATCAACACCATCATATTTTCCATCATCTCGGATTGAGCGGTCACTTCACGCATGAGCAGGTTAGATGAGGCGAGCTCAACCCTTGGTATAATCTCTGGTCCTCCACCCAACAATGGCGGTACGGGTGGACGAGTAGTGGCTTCAACCCTCTCCGGTTGATCCACCATTGAAGCGGTCGCCTCGACCCCATCGACACGTGTATGCGGTATACCACGCGTACTAACCATCTTTAATCTACCACACACGTATGAGAATGGAGGTAAGAATAGGTTATACGAATTTAAACACAAGGAAACGTACTAATACATTCATTAATCATCATAGCAATAGTACATCAAGCATGCTCATGTAAGAATACATTCATAATAGCATTAGCTCGGTGAAATTATGAACATATTCTACACAAGAAGTCTCGTTACCATCAATATGATTTTCAATTAGTGTACTTATATTGACTTATATGACCGTCCTACCTTAGAAATTCTACCCAATCTCATAAATCATAACTTAATATTCTCAGTCTAAATCTAGACATCTTACATTCATGCCTAGTTCACTTAAACTAAAGCTCTGATACCAACTTGTAATGCCCTAAAAATAGGGGTAGATTTAAACCTGGATAAGGCTACAAATGACATCTTAAATAGAAATTAATCACCCAAAAATGGAAACTGTAATAGCGTATACAAATGCTATGAATGGACAATAGGTTAACAATAGACTAATCTAAATTATTAAATCCAGATTATGGTGGTTGTCAACCCAATTCTCCCAAAATCTCCATCATTTTCTGTACGACAATGCCCAAAAGGTATGTCTCCAAAAGATGCCATAATGTCCAGCACTCGTCCTTCAAACTTTGGACGCCCCACCGCTAAGGGAACCTGTTATACACATCATTTGAGAAAAAGTGTTAGGCTTAACGCCTAGCGAGAACAAACAGTTTATATCAATAATTTGGAAATGATTTGAATATAAATAAATAACCTTTCAATGAGTTAAGTAAATAAAATGTGACAACATCCACATAAGAACCTTTCGGTCCAAAACATCTTATGATGACGGGGGAGACCTGATTTACAAGGATCGTGGCGGAACACAAAAGTAAGCCACTCTCCTAGTTGTGAGCTCAATACTTGGATCCATGGCCACGAACAACGTTGGATCATACTCAGATGTAGGGGAGGGCACCCGAGGATCCAAGTCATACTCATTCACTAGGATTACATTTACGCCCTATGGCTAATATCCGGTCCCACATAACCGTATCAAATTGCCTCCGAGGACCCAATGTCTCAACTAGTTATAAACGGGAAATTATCCCAAAATTAAGCCGACTTTATACCTATGGATCCACTAGTAATAGTCTAAAGCTTGTCACCATTTCATTGGTGACTCAGACCATAACCACACTTATGGTTTACATTAATATTCCCACAAAATTATTTGTTTACTTTCTCAAAATAGACTCGTCATTTGGTAAAGGTTTGTCAATATATACCATTTAAATTAATGACTAACCACACTTCCCATTTTCCCACAAATACCTTTATTAAGTAAATCCCATGATATTTGAAAATCATCAATGTGACTAAAATGCATTTATTTAGATATTAATCACAAATGTGTAACACAAGGCGCATTTTATATCTCAAAACATATTATACTTCATCATATCTCAAAATGGCAAGAAACCCTAAAAATCCCCAAAACATCAAGTTAGGTCAAAATCCTTTCAACAAATAAAATGTGAACAAGGAGATGATTAGGAGTCTAAAAGGTAGTTTGACATGTATAAGGTTTTAAAAGAGGTAAGAATGAACTCACAATGTGGGTTTGTTGAAAACCCTAGAAATCCTCCAAGAAAATCCCCAAGATGAAGACAACTCACAAAGTAGAACCCTAGGTGAGCAACTCCTTGATTTTATGATGAAGAAACACTTTAATCCTGTTATTAATGACCTAGAAGAATGCTAGATCTTGAAATAAATGAGGAAAATTACTGAGAGGGTGAGGAGGGAGTTGGGAGTATTTAAGAATGAGAGAAATGAGAGTAAATGAGTTTAGGGGTCGATTCAGTCTTTTAAACGCGTACAGAGGTCGTGCGCGAGCGGTTGCACAGACTGACTCGCGCGGAGGGGGCGCCGAATACTGGGATTGCGAGTAAACAGAGCCTCGCATGACTCACGGCGCGGTTCAGATCGCCCGGTTAGGCACACGGAGCATTGTTCACATTTTCATCTTCATTTGGCCAGACAAAATCGGTGTGTTACATATAAGATGACATAACCCGTAATAATGAAGTGATGTAATATGATGTCTAGACACATTTTCGAGTAATACTCTCAACTAAGGTTATCTTTGTTGACTAAGTTAAGTCAAAGGATAACATTGTGCGCTAACCAAATTGTGAAATGGAGAGTTGGTGAGTAAGTCATCTAAAGGGAATGTGATTATATATTATAGCTCATTGTTTGTGCGAAGGAAACTCAACCTAGCTGGAGATCCCAAGATCTAATGGACAACCTAATTGTACAAACTAAGTTAGATCACTGTGGGGGTAACCTCTGTCCATTCCTTTGATAAACAATGAGTGGTATCAAGTTAAGCATATGGCTTTAGTGATCATAGTGAGATCACCTATGTAAGAAGAAGTGGTGTCGCTTCTAGGGGAATAAGAGGGCTTAATTCGTAACAATTCTCGTAGAACCAGGCAAGTGTTCATGAACATAACAAACACACTAACGAGGACTTTACTATGTCAGGAATAATCCTATGTGAAGTGTGTTAATGTTTGCACAAAAGACAGAATAGTTCAAAGACATCACGCCTACTAAGCTGCTAGTAAACTAGATATACTTTACAAGGGAAGGTTTCAAAGGCTAACATCTACCTATCCTTTGCATGATTCAGACATTGAACTTAAGTACCATGATTTCTGAGATGTCTATGATAATTTCCATTCATGTGGGGGATTGTTGGAAAATTAATATACATGTTAATTTAAATTAATGGAAATTAAGGATGGAGTCTTTTGACCTTCCATATGCTTCGGTTATAATCAATGGAATTATGTTCCATTATGGTGACCTTTAATCTTCCATGGGTCACAAATATGTTTCGTATATAAAGAACACAACCTTGAGTTCTAAAGAAGAGAAAAACACAAGGGAAAAGAGAATACAAGTGGAAAACTGAGTAAATAGATTCTCAAGTTGAGACATGAAGGTGAAGTCCGACAGAATTCAATTCTATTTTGAGTTGTTGTATACTGAGAAATCGACACACCGGTTTGGGGGCAAATTGGTTTTAAGGAAATCGTGTCCAACACAGGCCTCGACTCGAATGACATGTCGTACAACAATATCATTATTGTTGTTACGAAGAGTTCGAAAAATCTGGTTGGCTATAAAACCAACCCTGTGAATTGCCACAAAGGGTACCATCTCCTCTTGTCGATATATAATCATATGCTTCATACTTTTTTTTCTCACCAATGTAGGATAACCAAACTCACTTCATTTCAATATTTAAGAAATATTCCATTCTAATGATGTCATCTCATGGCATATGTATATTGATGATTTATTGATTGATGGTTGATCGGGAAATGATGATGGCTAAAAGTTATATTCAACCGATAAATATTTTTTTTTGATGGAGACTAAAAGTTGTATTTAACCAATAAATAATATTATTTTTGAAAAAAAGGATTCGGCTAAAATGAGCCAACTCTATTTTCTTAAACAAAGTTTTTTTTTTTTTGAAAACATATGGTGGCTAAAAGTTATATTTAACCAATCCAAGCTTTCCAAATTTCAATTCATGATCTCCTCCTTTGATATACTTAACTGCTATTTGCCAAACTCTCTTCTATCTTATCTATCAATGTGGGACAACCAACTTAACACCACAATCCAAGATTTGAGAAATTCTCAAACCTCATAGTGACACCTCATTCACCCTTAGTTGTTCCTTTAATATATATATATATATATATATATATAGTCGGGTTCAAACGAGAACAATACATATTTAAAAAAACACGAGAACTAACAAAATCATTAGTGATTTTACATTAACACACGAAAAAAGGACTTTGGTCGCGGCTTCAAGTCTGCGTGGCTTTTTTGCACATTAATGTAAAATCACCAATGATTTTGTTAGTTCTCGTGTTCTTTTAAATAGTTATTGTTCTCGTTTGATCCTCCTATATATATATGTATATATATATATATATATATATATATATTATATAGGGGCCTAATCAAATGGGAACTCGGTAGATTGTGATAACCGTGAGATCCAAAACGATCCATTCATTTAAGATAATTAATGTTATTTATTAAATTAATATAAAAGGATGTTTTGGTAATTTGGATTTTTTTACAACTAATCAAATCCTTAATTGATTGATGATAATCCCATCTATTACCTAATATTGTGGAGGAATTGTTTTCATTCCTTTAGGTTACCCTATTATTATGGAAGTTAATTATTTTGAAATCCACAACATATCTCTTATCTTTCGTCTCTGATCAACTACGACAATGATCTAGAACCATTATCTCTCGTTAGTTTTCTTATTTATAGTGGGTATCACATCGGGTATCACAGTGTGCACCAAAGTCGGTTTATCTTACTGTTTAGATGTTCTTGGGTATTCCAGTTGCTATCACATTCGTGTATGCCGGAATTAGTTTGATCGAAGTAAGGAGAGAGGAGAGAGAGATTTACAAAAAAGACTAAATATTATCCATAAATTTAAATTTTGTGAAAATTAATGAATAATTACCAAAATTAATAATTCTAATAATAGTCACTGGGTTGAGATCGGATCTCACGGTTGTAATAACTGGGTAAAAGTCTTAAAGTCTAAAGTTTGGGGGTTTAAATGCTTAAGACTCAAATTGAGGGGGGTTAGAGGTAACATTTAATAAAAGGAAGTTTTAACCTAATGACCTCATTTCTTGTCAAAAGAGGCGGCTGAGAGGAGCAGGAAGAGATTAGGGCGAATTTGGCGTTTGAAGCAAGGGAGGGGACGATTTGGTGAGAAATTCCATTTCCATTGATTTCTCGTTAAGGTAAACCTTCCTCTCATCATTATCCTTATTGTTAGATGATGTATTGTTAGTTTTGGGGTGGGATTGTTGTTTGAATCTGATGAACCTTGTTGTGAGATTAGTCTATCTATGTTATAAAACCAAATGGAAGTTGGATTTTTCCTTCAATGTGGAAATGTATTTAGGGATTGATTTAATACCCAGTCTGTGGTTGAGTTGAGTTTTGGAATCGATCATCGATCGATTTTGATGGTGGAATCGTTGGTTCATGTCGAGAGGTCTGCAAACAGGTCGACCGAATTGGAATTGGGGGACCGGGAACTTTGGCACCGGTCGAGAAAAAAAAAAGGGACACCAGGCGACCCTTTGGTCAGGCCCCGGTCGAGAAGGGGGGGAGACCCCGGTCGGTGCAGAAGGGGGGAGACCCCGGTCGAGAAGGGGGAGACCCCGGTCGTAGTCTTGGTCCGGTCCCCGGGTTTGGCCATGTGGGCCGAAGCCCAAATTTTATTTGGGTCTTTTCCATAATAGAATTTTAAGGTAAGTAGATCGGCCCATTGACCTTTTCAAATAGTGAACTCTTATATTTTATCTTGAGGGGTCTAATCTTCTAGTCTAACTTAGCGGTCTCCATTCGTTTAATCGTTCGAGATTGGAGAATTATGGCAACCCCGTTATATTTTAGAGGGTATAGAGAGTTCATTGGTCAATGTTTCTTTTATAGGTTCCGGATCGAACCGTAAGGGTAGATGCAGGATTTAAGCTAAGGACGTCAGTTGAGTTTTTCTGAACTAAACATTTTGTTAACGAAAGCATGTGAATTTTAATTTTAAACTTTGATTGATTTACGATGGCATGAATATTATGAAATTATTCAAGTGTGTTATAAATCGTTGATATTTAAATGTATGCATACATTATTTGTGGAGATTGTGACCTAAGTCGGGGAGTGTGGCCCGCCTACTCGTACCGGGGAGTGTGACCCGTTTATGTCATTGGGGGTGTGTCCCAAAATTAAGGCAGTGCGAGTTAGACACACCGTCTTCGACGGTAGTGTGGTCAGTAGCGTGTTTTATCCTTATGTATTTATAAACTTGTCGAATTAAATTTTCTGGAAAGTTGTATTGTTGCTTATCTGTTATAGGGGACTCACTAAACCATCGGTCTAACCCTCGCTCTTTCAAATTTAAAAATCTTTTCAAGCAGGCGTGAACCAGTCAGAGCTGGTAAGGGTAGAGAGAAGGTGTAGCGGGAAGGTGTAGAAGACCGTCACCTTAGTTTTAGCATTTATTTTATCTCAGTTGTGGATAGGTTACAGTCGTAAACCTTGAATTTAAATTGTAAGTTTGGGGCCGTTTTGGCATAGAATATTATGATGAATTAATTAATGGCTTTTGTTCTGGTTGGGTTGTTACAACGGTTATAACGAACAACTGAATTCTCGCTTGAATGACCCCTATATTATTGATTTATGCATGTATACATACTGAATTAAGGAATTTATTTTTGATTTACATATTTTGTGCTATATACTTAAAAAATATATTTGAGAGACTTTGACTTTCTGTTTTGATCCATTTTTTTATTTTTACTTCTTTGGAGCAAATTAGTGTTTTTGGGTCCTATTCATTAAATCTGGTTCAGTTTCATATGATTATCCTTATTATTCGGATATTAATGTATATGATGATTAAATGTTTAAAACAAAGCTCACTGTTGTCATTTAATGTATGTTTGATTTGTCTTTAGTTATAGGGTTAAGATAATGATTACTTTTAATTTTTTAATTTTGTGTATTTGTTGTAATATCTCACCATTATGAACATGATAAATTATGCATGACAACTTGTACCTTTCACCTTATTGCTTTTAGGCTTTGTCAAATTTAGCCCGGTTTCTATTTTAACCGATTCCAACTATAAGCAATGGAGAGCACAAATAGAATTTCACCTTTAACTAGGTAACAACACTGCGTCATGCGCGACGAATCGAACGATTATTATATGAACGTAAGTATGACGAATAGTCTAATCTATGAAGATATTATCTTTTGAGCTTATCAATAATGTAGCAGTAGAAATAAATGTTGGTCGATTTTATAAGTCATCGAACCAAAAAAAATCCAATTGTGAAATCCAAAAAAAAATATTCGAAAATGAAAAGTAGAGTTGGGATGTTTGTTGTTAACGTTCAACCTAAACGTTTTTTGAGATTGCATTAGCAACATGGAAAAAATATATATACACTTCCATCATCAGAGGTTAAAAATATTTCATAAAAATATAATAAAAAAATTACAATATGAAATATATATACATAAAATAAATAAAAACGTATAAATTAGATGGGAAAAGTGTATAAAAACCCAACAAACTATTCCATTTTGAATGATTAAGTCCCTAAACTAATTTTTTGAATGAAAAAACCATTAAACTTTCTCATTTTCAATGATTAAGTCCCTGAACTATTTTTTTTTGAATGAAAAAACCATTAAATTTTCCAATTTTGAATGATTAAGTTTTTGAACATTTTTTTTCAATAAATTAAATCATCGAACTTCTATAAATTGGTTACTTACATCATTTAAACCCAAAAAAACTATTTATAAACGGTTATCTTTTGATTCTTCCTCTATTAATAGATAAAAAAAATAGATCAAAATGAGGGGGATCGATGGCAGGGGCAACAGCGTGTTAGGCGATATGGAGAACGGACAACGTTCGGGCAACGGGGAGTGACGAGGCGGAGCGAAACGGTTGTTTGTGAGGGGTTTTAATGGCGTAGAGTTTGAGAATGGTAAAACTGATTTAGATTTGTTTTTATTCTAAAACCTTCATAGTCAGTTCCAAGTACCTTTAGAAAAAGGTAACTAATTTTTAAAAGTTTGATGGTTTATTTATTCAAAAAAAATGTTCAGGGACTTAATCGTTCAAAATTTAAAAGTTTAATAGCATTTTCATTCAAAAAAATAGTTGAGGGACTTAATCATTCAAAATGAGAAAGTTTAATGGTTTTTTCATTCAAAAAAATAGTTTAAGGACTTAACCATTCACATTGATATAGTTTATTGGGTTTTTTTTAACTTTTCCCAAATTAGATTTATAAACCTGACAGTATTGTGTCATCATTAACGCGTGATTCAGCTAAACTTTGAGATATAAACTCAAAGTCATTGACAGGTATTTTTATTACATCTTCTTCTAATTTTTTTACAAAAGTGAAAGTCAAAAAATATATCTTATACTTAGTTGAAAGTGGTCAGTAATTTCTTTTACTTTCAATAACCTCAAACTTTTTAAAGACAATACAAAACACCCTCACTCAATAGATGACGAAACCTTGGGACCAAATTCTTATGCACAGATTCATGCATTAAGGTTTCCTGTAAAAAAAATGTGGATAACAAATGAGACAAATTATAAGAAACTGATAACAAAATTGACAATTTCTGTTAGTGCATTAATTGTATACAAGATTTAATTAGGAAAGTCTTGTAAAAAGCCTTGTAATTGAATAGTCAAAGAAAGTCAATGAAAGTCAAATAGTGAGATGTCAACATTAGTTTTAAAGGGTTTTAAGTACTTGAGTGTTTAAGTACTTGAGAGTTTGAGTGGATACTTATTCAAGTTACTTGAGAGTTTCATAGAGGGTATAATATAGGTTTGTTTCTTGTATTTGTGTAAGAGCTTTCATTGTACACATTCTGTATTAGAGAAATACGATTGTTACTTTCTCTCTCTACTCTCTCTCTCTAAGATCTTGAAATTGTCAAACATAGTTTGAGATTGTAGAATAGCTTGATTTAGATCTGGGAATTACATTTTCAATTGGTATCAGAGCTATACCAAACAGATTTTGAAGAGATTTGCACAAAAAAAAAATTGATTTTCTGGAATTGTTGGATTTTCTTGGAAATTTTTCAAGAACACAAATTGTTTTCTGAAATTCAAAATTGAAACAAATTCGCAATTGATAATTGGTGTTTGGTTGCATAAGTGATTAGATTGTGATCGATATCTGTATAGAAACACTTTATCTCACAAAACAATCACAAAATCAAACTGAATTTTGGAATTGTTGGGTTTTGTTGGCATCGAACACTGTATCCTTGCAGATTCACTGTGATGTTGTTTTTTTCGATAAATTTGTTGTTAGAAAGTGTTTGGGATTGGATTTTGGTTGTGTTGGTATAGATTTCAAGATTAAATTTACTGATTTGAATTGATTTGAATAACTTCTACGAATTCTGTGAAGAACACGCACAGAGTGAAGAAACGCAGAACTCAATTCTAAATAAATTTGTGGTGTTCGATTCAAGTCTGAGATCTGAATTTCAATTGAATCTGAGTTTCAGTTTAATCAATCTGCAGGTTCCATCTGACGTAATATGTGAATTTCAATTTATGAATTTTCAGATTAAAATTGATGAAGAACACGCAGACCTCTCTTGCGAGTTCTATGTTTTTCATGACTTCAAGCTTATGCGAGTTCTGAAAACTCGCTAGCCCCTTCTGCGTGTATCAACTCAAAACATATAATTTGCGAGTTCCATATCAATTGATTTCAGATTTTCATTTGATCTGAGAGTTTAGCAAAACACGCAAGGCATTAAGTTGAAATCCATCCTTTGATCTGCGAGTTTGAGAAAACACGCAGATAAGCATCTGCGCGTTCTAAAAACCCGCAAGGCATTACATGCGAGTTCCAGTTCATGATTTCATGTAGCCTGCGTGTTTATAAAGTCAGTTTGTTTTAAATTCAATTCAGTCTGCTGTGCGAGTTTAGTAAACTCTTAAACTACAACTTGCGAGTTTCATGAACACAACATCACTTCTCGTGCGAGTATCAGAATTTTTTTTAAAATTTTGTTTCAATCTCGATGTCATTCAAGTGGGTCTACATAATCGTTGTTTGTATTCGATTTAATCTATTCTAATCTCTTCTCCTTGTGTTTTAGAGCATAACACCGCTTTCAAAATCAATTTTGGTCGAGAATCGAGCAAGATATCGACGATTGAAGTTTCGCCGAAAAACTAATTTTCTGTTTTTGAGCAGTATTTTTCGTTGCATTATCTTCTCATCTTGTTCCATAGTTGATTACCATCGATTTCCAGTTGTTTACAAGTGTTAAAAGCTCAAAAATTGATCGCCGGAAAAGGTATTCGCCGGAGCTTCTTTAGATCGATCCACAGGCCAATAATCGCTGCATGTTCGAAACTTTTTCGTGGAAATTGATTAATCATCGAACAAGGAGTATTTTGCAACTTGTTTGATCGATTTTGGTCGAAAAACGAAGAAGATATTGTCGATAAAAGTTCACAGTTCGTAAGGTTGAAGATGGATTAACAGTAAACTAACGGACAGCGTTATCTCCGTTAGTTTCGTTAGTTTTATGACACTTTGGTCCTAGATCGTTAGTTTAGTTACATTTTCAGTCCTTTTATCAGTTAGTCTAGTTAGTTTTGTTAACTACTTCTAGGTTGTGTCATTTTTGGTCCCTGTAGTTAACCTTTGTTAGTTTTTTTTTGGTTAAAATTCTTACATTTTCAGTCCTTTTCGATTAAGTTTGTTAGTTTTGTTATATTTGTTAAAAAGTTTTTAGATTTTGGCAGATTTGGTCCCTCTAGTTTAGATTTCTATTCTTTGTCAAGTTTAGTCCTTGTGGTTTTTAGTTTCTGTTTTTGGCATTTTTAGTCCCTAGATTTTATATTTTGTGTTTTTTTGTCATTTTAGTTCTCGTTTTTCGTTGAGTCTTAGTATTTTTTCAATTTTAGTCCTCGTTTTTCGTATTAGTTTCGTATTTTGTCGATGTTAGTCCCTATTTTCATAATTTCTTTCATTTTTAATCTGTTTTATGTCGTTTTTGAGCTTATCTGATATTATTTTTTTGTGCTAATCCAAGTTTGCTTTCAGTCAAATTTTCTGAACTGTTTGGGAACGATCATTCACATCAAGCTAATAATTTCTCATTCAATATGTCTACTGCAGAGAGAAAGCAGATGATCAACAAAGATTTTGAGCCTATCATTTTAACTTCACATATCATTGTGGATGGAAATGAAACGTCTCCAACTTTAAAAAGATCTGTTTCTGAGATACCTGGTATAGAGGCTGAACGAGACAAACTGAGAATTCAGAATGCAGCCTTTATCAAACAGATTCAGGAGTTGAAATTTAATTTATCAAACTCTGATAATACTCCTGACTGTATAAAGTGTACTAATACTGTTAAATCTAATTCTGCAGGTATCATCAGTGCAAAAGAGAACGAGATAAGAGAAAAAGAGAAAGAGATAAGAGAGAAAGAGAAAGAGATTAAAGAAAGAGAGAAAATCATTGTTTTAAAAGAAAAAACAATTGTCACATGTGAAAAGGAATTAAAATTGAAAGAGGGAGATTGAAAATCTCTAAAGCCAACTGAAGAAAACTGAACAGAAATCACCAGAGCTGAAAGGTGAATCAGTTGAGCTTCAAAACAAGTTTAAGGCTTTTGAAGACAAAATATCTGCCTTGGAAATCAAAAATGCAGAATTAATAAAAAGCATCCAAGAAGATAAAGAAAAATCAAAACTGGAGAGATTTTCAACTCAACAGATATCTGAATTTTCAAAGAAAACACTCCAAGAGAAAAAGGATCTTGAGCTTAGATGCATAAAACTTTCTAAACAAGTGTTGGAATTTGAAAAGATAATAATAACTGAAAGAGACACTTTTGCAAAAGAAAGACAAGTTCTTGAAGCCAAAATAACTGAACTTCCCACATAGGTTTCTACTTTACAAAACTTGCTCGAAAAAGAAAGACAAATCTTCAAAGAAAATAAAAAGTCTTATGAGCTTGAAAAGAAAAACGCGGAAAAGAGAAATATTGGGATTTTCAAGGAAATATCTGAAAAATCCAAGAACTTGGAAAAGAATTTTGAGCAAGAACGTTTACATTTTGAATCTGAAATATCTAAGCTCACATCCAGAATAACTGTCCTATCATCAGATGTCTAAAATGAAAAGAAGGCCAAATCTGATTTGAAACAAAAGTTTGACACACTTTCAGATGAAAGAAACATTTTGACTAAAAAGATAAATGACTTGGAAGCTGCAAACATTGAATTGTCTGATAAAGTAACAGCTAATGTGATTAGCCAATCACCTGTTGATAACTCAACAGAATCAGTCTGTTCTTTCAAAACAGCTTCAAGTTCCATTCATGACAAAAATGTTTTGAAAAAGAAAAGTGTCAAACCGTAAACTGTCAAATCAAATCAGATCAGACCATCAAACTTGTTTTATGATAAATCTGTTGATGGTTCAACAAACTTTTATGTTAAATCTCTTGGAAAGAATTCTAAGAAAAATCAGATGGTCTGGAGAGTGAAGAGTTCTTCAGATGATGAGAAGAATAATGACAAAGCATTCGCATCCACATCCAAATCCAAAGAGAACAGAGCTTATAAAGGTAAATCTTTTGGTAATTCTGATATATATTACTCGACTAATCATTTGATCAGGGTTGCTCAAAACAAGATTTGTTGTTCTTACTGTGGAACGAATGACTTTGTAAGTAATAACTTTGTTAATTACTGGTATGGTTCTTATTATGTTACCCCCACAAGAACTGCAACTAACACATCAGAACCCAAATACCAGTGGATACCAAAACCTAAATCTGTGTTGCAGGCACCCAAAGTTTAAGGGGGAGCATAGAACATAGGCTCTTGGATAATACAATTCAAGACCCGTACTTCAATGTTAAGAACTAAGGCTTTTGAACAAAATAGTTCAAAACCCAGACTTAAGTGTCAAGACTGTGGCTTCTGATCACATGACAGATCAGTACCCGTTCTTAATGATTAAACATGGATATTTTGCAAATATCCAGGGGGAGCTTAATAGACCTAAATCATTCTATAATGATTTGAGGGGGAGCTTTAAAGGTAAATATCTTATGATCTAGATCTCTGATTGTTTGAAAGAAGAACAACTTTCAAGCAAGAAAAATAGTTTCTGAAATGTTCAAACCACTTCTGGTTCTCAAAAGATTTTATGAATTTAGAAGTGTGTTTATAAATGTTTTTCATTTTTTAGCTTTAATGTTTAACTGACCGTGTGTTTCCAAAGATCAATACTTGCGTATTATCTTGTCTTTATACTGTAAAGTATTCATACACATCGGTTCAGTACTTCATTTGAATTTGTTATTACCATGTCTCATAACGACCAAATTTTTCGATGGTAATACCCTCGTTTGCTTTCAAATGTTGTTGAGCATCATTCTTCATTTCAAATTTGTGTTTTCATTGCAAAATTGTTTATATTCGTTCATATAAACAAAATATCCAATTCTTTGATACCCTAACCATTTCGTTTGATCTGATTAATACATTGTCAGATTCTCAAAACAATTCTCTTGATTTCATTTCACTCATTCAATATCTTTGTTTTGAGAAATCTTCAAAGTTCAATTGCTCAAATCTCATGAGCATACATTTTGACAATGTTTTCATACATTTTGTGTTTTCATATATGGGATTCGTGTGTGAGCTTAAATAAAACTTCCATGGATTCACGTTAACCAGTGTTTCCTACCCCGAAAGTTATCCTCGAGTGAATGAGGGGTGAGGGGTCAAAATCAAAGAGTGGGGGAGATAACTCATCCGGTTGAGTTTTTCTCATTGTGTGGAGCGGAAAAATGTAAATGAGAGTTTGGTTAGAAGTGAGCTTTAATGTTAAAAAGAAAGAGGGTGTGAGAACAGAGTTAAAAGAATATCAGAACTCTGCACCAACTACTTTCTGAGCCAGGCAGCCATATCTTCTGATTGATTCACATTCTTTGGTGACCATCATTGAAAAAGGCAGTGAGCCCATGCCAACTCTTGCATTAACCCCACCAACCACTCGTTTCTTTCTTAACAAAGAAATGTTTCATTTTCTTTGGGGACGCAGCATATCTGCTATCTGGTCTTCACTCGGAAGATTTAGATATTGAAAAAGAAGGAAAGTTGCCCCACCTTCGCACCTCTTTCATGCACATTGAGTCCGTGTAATACTTGTTGTTGTTTCAACAGTTTACACAATTTGAGCCTTATGAAACACAATCATTGTGCTAAATTCTTTCATACACAAGCACGAGCACACAGAAAATTTGTTTTTCTGTCAGAACATTCATAGAATTACCTTGTGTTTTTCAATGATTGAATGGAAGTCCTGGGGAGTCATCATCAAACCAGCTCCTTAAATTGTACATTCGTTGTACACAGTAACTTCGTGATACTGACAGGCACTTCTATCTGTTTCATTTGTTGAATCAGGGTTACCAAGTTCATTATATCTAAATTTGAAAAGATTCGGGTATATATAGTTCATGATTCAGTTATTCAGATCAAAGGGCGACAACTGTCAAATCATCATAAATGAGGAGATTGTTAAGTTGAATACAAAGGGGGTGATCAAAGAGAATGTTGAAATTGAAGAGTTTTGATGATCATGATGCTCACAATCATCAAAAAGGGGGAGAAGTCTACAAAGATCAATTTCAAAGAATGAAAAGAAACAAATTTTCAAAAGTTCAATTTCAAAGCCATAGCTTCAGAGCTAAAGAAATGTCAAGTCAAATGGATAAGTTTCAAGACAGATGAAAGTTTGTTTGGATCAAGAAGATTCAAAAAGATTCTGAAGAAAGATAATTCAAAGACAAATTCAGATGATTCGAGAAAGTTCGTTTTTCTGAAGACGGTTCAAAGATCAAAGTGATGAAGATACAAGTTTTCAAAGATCTCTTGAAGTTCCAAAGATTTTCAAAGGTTTCAAAGCTTTATTCAAGACTTGTTGATTTTCAAAGATACAAAGTGTTAAAGACATTTCAAGATTCTTCAAAGATTGAAAGACTGAAGATTGTTAGAGCTTTAAAGTTCAAAACTGTCAAAGATAAAAGTTGAAGAATCAAGCGCTGAAGACAAATATCAAATTTTTTTTAAATCTTGAATACAAAGGGGGAGAATGTTAGTGCATTAATTATATACAAGATTTAATTAGGAAAGTCTTGTAAAAAGCCTTGTAATTGAATAGTCAATGAAAGTCAAATAGTGAGATGTCAACATTAGTTTTAAAGGGTTTTAAGTACTTGAGTGTTTAAGTACTTGAGAGTTTGAGTGGATACTTATTCAAGTTACTTGAGAGTTTCATAGAGGGTATAAATAGGTTTGTTTTTTGTATTTGTGTAAGAGCTTTCATTGTACACATTCTGTATTAGAGAAATACGATTGTTACTTTCTCTCTCTACTCTCTCTCTCTAAGATCTTGAAATTGTCAAACATAGTTTGAGATTGTAGAATAGCTTGATTTAGATCTGGGAATTACATTTTCAATTTCATCATACGTTCTCATTGATTAGAATCATGTCTAAATTGATCAATGTTCCACCTTTATTTGTGTTTAGACATTCCCACATTCTACAAATCCGAATTTTGATAATGTAATCATCACGATCATTTTTCAAGTTGTTTAGTAAAGAATACTCCATGACGCTTCAAATCAAATAACAAACAATGATTCAAGCACTTGGAAATAATTACCTTTTCTACAACCTTTATATAGAGAGAAATTGATTTAAAGTAAATAAAATTATAATTATTAGTGAATCATAATTGTTATTTAATTGTATTTAATTGTTAATAGTATTTCATTTATATAATGATAGGTTATAATAAGTTTTTTTTTTAATTTTTAACTATTTAATAAAAATTAATGTTAAAGTTCTTTTTAAACAATATTAATAATGGGTTTTTGTGCAAATAATAATATATGTAACTATCATGTAAGAATTATGTAGATAATAACTAATGAAAACAATCAAAAAAATTCATTAAATAAATTAAAACGATTTTCCTTTTCATATATATATATATATATATGTGTGTGTGTGTTATTATATATGTATACACACATAGATGCAAGAGAAATCAACATAGAAAAATACGATTATCATCATTTAGTAAGATAAAGTTATTTAAATCATATTAATCAATATTGTTAATAGTAATGGTAATTTGTTTATGTTAAATACTTTTCATTTATTATAAATTTTGATTTATAAACATTGTTAGGTTAGTAAATAATATATGCTTATAAATATACTCTATTAAAGAAATTTTTTAAAAAAATAAATAAATAAAATTTTGATTTATAAACATTGTTAGCTTATTCAAAAAGAAAAAAAACTCTATTAAAAAAATACTATGTTAAATACTTTTCATTTATTATAAATTTTGATTTATAAACATTGTTAGGTTAGTAAATAATATATGCTTTTAAATATACTCTATTAAAGTAATTTTTTTAAAAATTAAATAAATAAAGTTTTGATTTATAAATATTGTTAGCTTATTCAAAAAGAAAAAAAAAAACTCTATTAAATATTTTTCACTTAATATAAGTTTTGATTTATAAACATTGTTATGTTAATATGATTTATAAAGATTGTTAGCTTATTCAAAAAGAAAAAAAAAACTCGATTAAAAAATACTATATTAAATAATTTTCACTTAATATAAGTTTTGATTTATAAACATTGTTAGATAATAAATAATATATGCTTATTAGATAAATAAGAGTTGTGTTTATAATTTAAAAATGAAAAACATTAGATAAATAGAAGTAATAGAAAAAAATAAAAGTTTTAGTCATTTAATGTATGATTTTTATTTAAAAAAAATTCAAAATCAACACAAAATTCTAAAGCCTCCATGGAGGTCTCTCCTTGACTCTCTCCCCTATTCATTATTATATATATATATATATATATATATATATATATATATATATATTGATTGTTAGTTTAGTAAATAATATATGTTTAATAATAAATAAGAGTTGTGTTTATAATTTAAAAATGAAAAACATAAGATAGATAGGAGTAATAGTAAAAAATATTTAAAAAAATAAAAGGTTTTAGTCATTTAATGTATGATTTTTATTTAAAAAAACTTCAAAATCACCAAAAAATTCTAAATCCTCCATGGAGGTCTCTATTTGACTCTCTCTCCTCTTCCTTCTTTTATATATATATATATATATATATATATATTGATGATTGTTAGGTTAGTAAATAATATATGCTTATTAGATAAATAAGAGTTGTGTTTATAATTTAAAAATGAAAAACATTAGATAAATAGGAATAATAGTAAAAATAATAAAAATAAATAAAAAGTTTTAGTCATTTAATGTATGATTTTTATTTTAAAAAAATTCAAAATCATCACAAAATTCTAAAGCCTCCATGGATGCCTCTCCTTGACTCTATCTCCTCTTCCTTCTTATATATATATATATATATATATATATATATATATATATATATATATATATATATATATATATATATATATATATATATTGATGTTAGCTTATTCAAAAAGAAAAAAAAAACACTATTAAAAAATACTATATTAAATATTTTTCACTTAATATTAGTTTTGATTTATAAACATTGTTAGGTTAGTAAATAATACATGCTTCTTAGATAAATAATAGTTGTGTTTATAATTTAAAAATGAAAAACATTAGATAAATAGGAGTAATAGTAAAAATAATAAAAAAAAATAAAAAGTTTTAGTTATTTAATGTATGATTTTTATTTAAAATAAATTCAAAATCACCACAAAATTCTAAAGCCTCCATGGAGGCCTCTCCCTGACTCTCTCTCATCTTCCTTCTTTTATATATCTATATAAACCTTCATATGTGTAATAACTCTAGTTTTAAAATATATATATATATATATATATATATTGAAATGTGATTTATGTTTGCAATTGAAAAGCCTTGAACGACCATTGGTATTTAGTGCTCAAGACCTTTGGCTATTCACATAGCCGAAACCGACGATAAATCATGTATATAAAAGGTGGTTAGTCTTGTAAGCATATGCAACGAAGAGAAGAAGCTCCTATAAACGAAGCAAAGGACGGTGACGATTTGGTGAAACGTAAAGAGTTCGGCACAACTTCGGTAAGCGTTTCATATCCGTAGCCTCTAAATTATGTTATTAGATAGTTACGTAAGTCACTTGATTATTCGGGCGGGTTCCCATAGGGAAACGGTGGCCAACGACCACCGCTAGCTCCCTACCGTTTTTCACAAGTGTAATCTCGGTGACACCGAGTTGTCAAACCGTACGCTCGTTTCGGTTCTAAAAGTTAAAACTTATGCTTCGTGTGATGGAAATCAAAACCTTAGAAAAAACTCTCACACACACAGATGAAAAATGAACTTGGAGAAAAAAAAAAGAGCAATATATTAACAGCAGTAAACTCACTGCTATACGTCCATACTTTTTTTTGAAAAAAGAAATTACACCAACTCCTATTTAAAGCAATAAAAATATATAAAAATATACCAATTAACTCCTAAAATATGGCTACCCACTACCTACTATTATCCACTAAACTTGGTCAATCTAAGACCAAGTCCAAGCAAACTAAAACCGACCCGAAAAGCTACCGAACCGTAACCCGCTAACCCGTAAACCATACCGATTAATCCAACAATCACCCCCTTAATCGGTTTGTTCATACCATTCGTTCACAGCAGTGCCGATCCTTCTTCGATCAGATTTGCCTCTTGCTTCTCCCACTTAGGACACTCATTGTTGTAGTGGCCAAACTCACCACATTTGTAACATTTAACGTGGTTTTTATCCCGGACACGTTCATTACCATCTCGACTCTTCCCGAACCCACGACCTCTTCCCCGGCCACGTCCGAAGTCATCCCGATTTGAACCTCCATTGCCACAATGATTAGAACCGTGCGATTTTTCTTGATTTACCAACAATAAACCACCTTGAATGTCCTCCGTTTTCTCAGTTCCTTTTAAACTGGTACCATCGCCATTCTATTCTTGTGACAGCCCCAACCTCTTTAAGCAAGTTTGTTCCGAGAGAACTTTTCCACCGATCAAGAAGACAAGGTCACAACCACCTCTACCGTCTTCCGTCACCCGCAAAACGAACCGAATCAAAGCCACCTGCTTTGATGCCTTTCTGTCCGTTTATCACGCACCTAAGGTAAGACTCTCGTAAATGCTAGAACAAGACCGATCAAGAGAAGTCGGAGCTGCTGTTTAAATGCTTCAACTTGCGATCAAAAATGACTCACACCCTCCTCAACCGAACGCACGCTCTGATACCAATTGATGGAAATCAAAACATCATAAAAAACTCACACACACACAGATGAAAAATGAACTTGGAGAAAAAAATAGCAATATATTAACAGCAGTAAACTCACTGACTGCTATACGTCCATACTTTTTTTTGAAAAAAGAAATTACACCAACTCCTATTTAAAGCAATAAAAAAATATAAAAATATACCAATTAACTCCTAAAATATGGCTAACCCACTATTATCCACTAAACTTGGTCAATCTAAGACCAAGTCCAAGCAAACTAAAACCGACCCGAAAAGCTACCGAACCGTAACCCGCTAACCCGTAAACCATACCGATTAATCCAACATCGTGTGCGTGAAGTTAATATATTTACATAACGGATGGTCCAACGCTTCACCGTTGTAATTGATCGAAGGATACTTCGAGAACTCCTTGTGTTTTTAGGCTCCTTAGGCAAGTTAAAACATTCCGATGACCACTGTGTTTTTTTAGAAAAGAAGAAAAAAAAAGGAAATCGAAATAGTGTGTGTAGGAGATGTTGGTTTACGGCAATATATATATATATATATAACAATTCACGTAAGTTAGTCAGTATATGGTTAGTGTAAGTATATATAAAAAAAAGTTCACAAGTATTCATGCAAGAGCAAGTGTCATGAAGTTGTTAGCATGCATAAAAGTATTTCATGCATGCATAGTCTGCCATGATTGATATATATATATATATATATATATATATATATATATATATAATTTTTATGGTTACATATATATATACCCACACCTATGTATGTAGGTAACGGTGAAATCATGTCGTGACCATTTATATGCATATATGAATATATATATATATATATATATATATATATATATACATGTGTGTATATGTATATGTATATATATATGTAGAAATGTTTATGATTAGCCACGTTAAAACTTAATTAGGAGGTTGGCGAATGGAATTGTGAAATAAGTTTAGTGTTAAGGGGACCCCTCGATCATCTTTAAGGGTGTTATATTATATTAAAATTATGATATTGGATATGTAGGGAGACGCTAGTCATTGCGAAGATCGGTTCTGGCTACAGCGAGTACTGTGAGTTATACGTTATCTTTTTTATAAATGGTTGTATGTTTTATTAAAAAGCTTATTGATATTTTTTAATATCGTTATGCATGAAATGTAAAATATTTCCATGATACATGTTTTGAAATTTGTGTGGCAACGGGGGTGTATTACGGTGTAGACCGTAAGGCGAGCATGCTGTGTGAGCTTGTCTAAGCCGTAAGTGCGAACATGTTGTGTGAGTTCGCCTGGTAAGCTGTGTGAATTAAATACCTCCCAATATGCCGTTAGCTTTGTGATTTAAACTATTTTACCGCATGCATGATAAACTATGATGCTTTGTGAAATTCGTTGTTTATATTGTTCATGCATAAAAACTGTGTAACCACTGGGCCCTAGGCTCACCCAACTCCTTTTCAAAATATTATGCAACCAGGTCGTCACCCAATCGGAGGTAGTAGCAAAGGGAAGGAGAAGGTCTAGAGTCGGATTATCATTTGAATAAAGGCATGATGAAGAATGTCGTTCGAGATTTTTAGAGATTATGTTTTAGACACTTTTTCCTTTAAGCTTTGTTATTATGAATTTTTCCGTTGCATCGAATTATATAGACCTTATGGATTTATTTATATGAATGTTTAACATATTTAAAAAAATTGGGACGTTACAAGTGGTATCAGAGCCTTAGTTTAAGAGAAATAAGTTATTAATTTTATCCTAAGCTTAAACTGAGAGGAAGTATAAATATTAGAAATAAGGGAAATGTGTTAGTCAGCGTTTAAGTTTTGACAACGTGCCTAAAAGTGATAGGTTTATCGTTGTGGTTTTGTAGGAAAATGGTTTACACAAAGACGACTAGGCGCATTGGTCGAGGAAGGGGCAGGGGCGGAAGTCGTGCGGTAGCTGCTGGCCTAAGGTCCAAGAGGTGGAGTCGGGCAACACGATCGTGCAAGTTCCAGCTGCTCTAGCAGACGCCCTATAGGTGCAAGGAGCAGTTTCCAGGGGTAGTTCGAGTGTTCCGAGGGTCGAGTCATCTCAACCCAACCCAGTCGAGGATTCTTCCTATAATCCAACAGAGGAACCTTATGTGGAATACACCCCACGTACGCCTACCCGTGAGGACTTGGAAGAGGAGGTAGCAAACCTGCGTGAAGAGAATTCTGAAATAAGAAATGAATTGTCTAAGGTTCAAGCTGAAAAGGACCAAGTAGAAGAGTGGCTGAGCAACTTGCAAGGGGAGCATGTTAAGTTAGGAACCGAGTTGAACCAAGTATTGAAGGAAAATGAGGAGTTATGGGAAAACAACCACGATATGGCATGGAAGTGTTTGGCATTGGAGTGGGAGAGAAGGATCGTTGCCCGTACATGGAGGATGCAATTGGGAGATCGAGCTCGCTATTATCGGGGAGCGGCCTCGGAGTATGTAGGATTGATCAATGGGTATTTCTCCGACTGGGCACATCAATTCCGTCAGGGTCCAAGCTTGGGATTTATCTAGAAATACCGCCCAGATAACACATATGAAGAATTCTTGAAGATTGCCTACTACCCTGCAGACATGCCTTGAATGAGTGAGGAGAGAGATAGTTATCTTAAGTACTTTTGTTTTAATATTTTGAATGTTTAGTGGTTTTGAATTGGGTTTATCTTGAGTTTTATTTTGGAGTATGTATGAGCCGGTTTGGCATTTTATGCAAAAGACTCATGTTCTGAATTGTCTTTTGAAATAATAATATTTTGGTGTTTAATAATATTTTGGTGTTTAATTTTATTATGCAACTGTTGAACTTAATGGGTAATTAGGTTATGTATGGATTAAGTTATGCTTATAAATATAAGTTTTCATCGTACACAGCAAATATGTCACGTCGGTCAGGAAGGACGGCATCAGTTACACCTGATGCGGTAGACCTGCCACCAATAGGGGCTACCCCAAATGTACACGAAACCCGACCAACATCTGTCGCGGTTGCAAGGACCGTTAGCACACGGGGACGAGGTCGTGGAAGGGGAAGAGGACGAGGTAGAAGTCAAGCAACACCCAATGAACCTGAGCCCTCTGTGCAAGCAAGTTCTGCATCTGGAAGAGGTCGAGGTCGAGGTAGGGGACGAGGGCGTGCCCAAGCAACCACGACAACTCCTGTAGACATCATTTCTCAGGAGGTAACAAAAGCTTTGCAAACTGCCTTGCCCATGGTTATAGCACAGGTGCGGGAGGCGGAATTGAAAAATCAAGAAGATAGGGTGATAAGCAACCAAAGGGAGAATAATAATGATTCAAGTAGCAGGGAAGACATGCATGTGCGGTCAAGAGCACCAAGTCCTATCAGCATGAGTACAGGACAAAAGGGTTGTAGTTTTGAGAACTTTATGGCTTGTAAGCCCCAACCTTTTAAAGGTGATTGCAACCCAGTGATGTCAATGAGGTGGATAAGAGAGACAGAAGTCGTATTCAGAATCAGCAAATGTGCAGAAGAAGATAAGGTGACATATGGGACGACGATGCTTAAATCAGAAGCCCTTTCTTGATGGGAAGTAGTCTGCAATTTAAAAGGCGATGAGGAAGTAGCAAGAATGACATGGGAAGAATTTAAGGTACTGTTTAACGAGAAATTTTGTCCGCGTATTGCAGTAAAACAACTGGAGGAGGAGTTTTTAAGGATGGAGCAAGGAACAATGACGGTAAGAGAGTACACAACAAGTTTTACCGAAAAGGCCAGGTTTGTCGAGTACTATGTTTCGACGGAGGAAAGACGAGCAGAGCGGTATATCGGAGGATTAAAAGCATCTATCCGAGAATTTGTTCTTGCTATGGAGCCAACCACATTTCAGGCTGCAGTAAACGCGGCGAAGGCAAGAGAAAAAGAAAAGAATCGCCAGGAGGCTGAACGAGGAAATATAAAAAGGAAATGGGAAGGTCCAAGCAATGAAATCAAAAATTCAAAGTTCTCGAGTTCAGAAAGGAAGACATGGCAAGGACAAACTGTCAAACCATGTCCTAGATGCAACCGTGTGCACAAGGGTGAATGTCTGATCAAACCAAGGGTGTGTTACCGATGTGGGAGGCCAGGACACCAGTCTCAGGGTTACAAGGTTGAGAGGAGAGAACGGTTATGTTTCATCTATAAGTCACCTAACCATATACAAGCAAACTGTCCTCAGCAAAAGAATGAGCATGCCTCTGGTCAGGGTGGAAGTCGAAATGGTAAATGGGAGGAAAAGCGACCTGAGGTATCAAATCCAAAGGGGAGAGTCTTCCAGATGACGGCAACAGAGGCCGAGGAGACACCAGACGTGGTGACAGGTAACTCTCTGGTCAATTCTGTGCATGCTAGAGTACTGTTTGATTATGGAGCAAATCGCTCTTTTGTATCTACTGCATTCTGTGATTACTTGCATAGAGTGCCCAAGCCTTTAAGCTCGGCCTTAGAAGTAGAAATTGTCGATGATAATCGGGTGACTATTAGAGAGGAGTATGATGACTGCGATATTCAGATAGATGGTCGTTCGATTCCATTGAGACTACTCCCTATGACTCTTGGGGAATTTGATATAATAATTGGCATGGATTGGTTAGCTGAAAACCAGGCCAGAATTATGTGCAACAAAAAGATAATTCAAATTGAATTACCTGATAGTGGAATCATAGTCATTTACGGAGATAGAAGAAATAGGAAATCCAGTATGATCTCTATGACAAAAGCAAGACGATGTGTGAGAAAGGGGTGTCAGAGTTATTTAGCATATGTGATAGATGCTAAGAAAGAGAAAAAGAGTATGGAAGACATTGCCATTGTAAGAGAGTTTCCTAAAGTCTTCCCGGATGATCTGACAAGTTTACCACATGCGCAACAGGTAGAATTTCATATTGATCTCGTACCTGGAGCCGCACCCATCGCTCGAGCACCCTACCGTCTTGCACCGTCAGAAATGAAAGAGTTGATGTCTCAACTACAAGAGTTGTTAGACAAGGGTTTTATACGCCCTAGCACCTCTCCTTGGGGAGCGCCAGTGTTATTTGTTAAGAAAAAGGATGGTACGATGCGAATGTGCATCGACTATCGTGAACTTAACAAAGTAACGATAAAGAATAGGTACCCTCTTCCAAGGATTGATGATCTCTTCGATCAACTCCAGGGTGCCTGTTATTTCTCGAAGATCGATCTACGATCGGGTTACCACCAGTTGAAGGTTCGAGAGGAGGATGTGCCTAAGACTGCTTTTAGGACTAGGTATGGGCATTACGAATTCCTAGTAATGCCATTTGGAATGATAAATGCACCTGGAGCATTTATGGATCTTATGAATAGGGTATGCAAACCCTACTTAGATAAGTTTGTTATTGTTTTTATTGACGATATTTTGATCTATTCTCAAACCGAAAAAGAGCATGAGCGACACCTTCGGGCGGTCTTGAGTTTGCTAAAGCGGGAGAAACTGTATGCAAAGTTTTCTAAATGTGAGTTCTGGCTTCGTGAAGTTCAATTTCTAGGCCATGTGGTGACCCAAGAAGGAATAAAGGTAGATCCGACCAAGGTGGATGCTATAAAGAGGTGGGAACCACCAAGGACCCCGTCCGAGGTACGGAGTTTCTTGGGATTAGCTGGTTATTACAGAAGGTTTATTCAAGACTTTTCACGGATTGAGACGCCATTGACATCGCTAACAAAGAAGGGTGTAAAGTTTGAATGGAAACCAGCTCAAGAGGAGGCGTTCTAAATCTTGAAGGAAAAGTTGAGCACTGCACCGATATTGACCTTGTCGGAAGGAACCGAAGGGTTTGTGGTTTACAATGATGCTTCCAAATTAGGACTTGGTTGTGTATTAATGCAGCAAGGTAAAGTTATTGCATATGCCTCTCGTCAGTTGAAGGATCACGAGAAGCTATATCCAACTCATGATTTGGAATTGGCAGCTGCGGTATTTGCACTGAAAATCTAGAGACACTACTTATATGGGGTGAAGTGCCAAATTTATATTGATCACAAGAGTTTAAAGTACTTGTTCGATCAGAAGGAATTGAATATGAGACAACAAAGGTGGATGGAATTGCTAAAAGATTATGATTGTGAAATTTTGTATCATCCCGGGAAGGCAAATGTGGTGGCTGACGCGCTAAGCCGCAAAGAAAGGAGTGATCGGGTGAGGATTAAAGCAATACGGATAGAGGTGACTCCTAGTTGGAGCGATGAACTCAAGAAAGTTCAGGAAGAAGCTTTAACAGAAAAGAACTTGAAGGCTGAGAGAATGGTAGGGGTTGTTTCGCTTCTTGAAGACAACAATCAAGGGTTAAAGTGCTACAAGGGTAGAATTTGGATCCCTCGTTTAGGCAACTTTCGTAACCAAGTGTTAGATAAAGCTCATAAATCTCGGTACTCTATCCACCCGGGAAACAACAAGATGTATCGAGATCTTCGCCAATCTTACTGGTGGCCAGGGTTGAAGAAGGACATAGCCCATTATGTAGAAAGGTGTTTGACGTGTCTGCAAGTTAAAGTTGAACATCAATGACCGTATGGTAAGTTGCAACCCTTAGAAATTCCGATGTGGAAGTGGGACCACATCACAATGGATTTTGTGACAAAATTGCCAAGAACACCAAAGGGTTATGATGCTATATGGGTAATCGTTGATAGACTCACCAAGTCAGCACATTTTCTGCCGATTAAGGAAACATACTCGATGGAAAGACTAGCTAAGCTCTATATAGACGAGATTGTGACTCGACATGGTGTTCCATTATCAATAGTCTCTGATAGAGATAGTCGATTTACCTCTACGTTTTGGCAAAGTTTTCAAAGAGAATTAGGGTCGCGAGTAAAGCTAAGTACAACCTATCACCCGCAAACGGATGGTCAGAGCGAGAAGACCATTCAAACACTAGAAGATATCTTGCGGGCATGTGCTATCGATTTTGCAGGGTCATGGGAGGGTCATCTACCATTGATCGAATTCGCCTATAACAATTGTTATCACACTAGCATCCAAGTCGCACCATATAAAGCTTTGTATGGGAGGAAGTGTCGAACGTCATTGTGTTGGAATGAGGTTGGTGAAAAACAATTGGCTGGCCCTGAAATAGTTCAGCAGACTACCGATAAGATAAATCAGATAAGGGAAAGATTGAAGATAGCTCAAGACAGACAGAAAAGTTATGCTGATAAAAGATGGAAGCCGATAGAATTTCAAGTTGGGGACAAAGTTATGCTTAAGATCTCACCATGGAAAGGTGTGGTTCATTTTGGAAAACGAGGGAAGCTAAGTCCTCGTTACATTGGTCCTTACAAGGTAACTGAAAGGGTAGGTGAGGTTGCTTATAAGTTGGAGCTTCCTGAAGAACTTCAAGGCATCCATATCACGTTTCACGTATCAAACCTAAGGAAGTGTTTGGCTGATGAAAGTACTGAGGTAACTCTTAAGGATGTAAAGGTGGACAAAACTTTGAGTTATATTGAAGAACCATAAGTTATTGTTGATAGAAAAATAAAGAAACTAAGAAACAAAGAGATTGCTCTCGTGAAGGTTCAATGGAGACATCATAGAGGACCGAAAGCAACTTGGGAACCCGAGAAGGAGATAAAATTGAAGTACCCCCATTTATTTGTATAGAGCAAATTTCGAGGACGAAATTTTGTTAAGGGGGATGTTTGTAATAACTCTAGTTTTAAATTATATATATATATATATATATATATATTGAAATGTGATTTATGTTTGCAATTGAAAAGCCTTGAACGGCCATTCGTATTTAGTGCTCAAGACCTTTGGCTATTCACATAGCCGAAACCGACGATAAATCATGTATATAAAAGAGGTTAGTCTTGTAAGCATAAGCAACGAAGAGAAGAAGCTCGTATAAACGAAGCAAAGGACGGTGACAATTTGGTGAAACGTAAAGAGTTTGGCACAACTTCGGTAAGCGTTTCATATCCGTAGCCTCTAAATTATGTTATTAGATAGTTACGTAAGTCACTTGATTATTCGGGCGGGTTCCCATAGGGCAACGGTGGCCAACGACCACCGCTAGCTCCCTTCCGTTTTTCACAAGTGTAATCTCGGTGACACCGAGTTGTCAAACCGTACGCTCGTTTCGGTTCTAAAAGTTAAAACTTATGCTTCATGTGCGTGAAGTTAATATATTTACATAACGGATGGTCCAACGCTTCACCATTGTAATTGATCGAAGGATACTTCGATAACTCCTTGTGTTTTTAGGCTCCTTAGGCAAGTTAAAACATTCCGATGACCACTGTGTTTTTTTAGAAAAGTAGAAAAAAAAAGGAAATCGAAACAGTGTGTGTAGGAGATGTTGGTTTATGGCAAAACATATATATATATATATATATATATATATATATATATATATATATAACAATTCACGTAAGTTAGTCAGTATATGGTTAGTATATATATATATATATATATATATATAAAAGAAAGAAAAAGTTCACAAGTATTCATGCAAGAGCAAGTGTCATGAAGTTGTTAGCATGCATAAAAGTATTTCATGCATGCATAGATTTATATATATATATATATATATATATAATTTTTATGGTTACATATATATATACCCAAACCTATGTATGTAGGTAACGGTGAAATCATGTCGTGATCATTTATATGCATATATGAATATATATATATATATATATATATATGTAGAAATGTTTATGATTAGCCACGTTAAAACTTAATTAGGAGGTTGGCGTATGAATTGTGAAATAAGTTTAGTGTTAAGGGGACCCCTCGATCATCTTTAAGGGTGTTATATTATATTAAAATTATGGTATTGGATATGTAGGGAGACGCTAGTCACTGCGAAGATCGGTTTTGGCTATAGCGAGTACTGTGAGTTATACGTGATCTTTTTTATAAATGGTTGCATGTTTTATTAAAAAGCTTATTGATATTTTTTAATGTCGTTATGCATGAAATGTAAAATATTTCCATGATATATGTTTTGAAATTTGTGTGGCAACGGGGGTGTATTACGGTGTAGACCGTAAGGCGAGCATGCTGTGTGAGCTTGTCTAAGCCGTAAGTGCGAACATGTTATGTGAGTTCACCTGGTAATCTGTGTGAATTAAATACCTCCCAATATGCCGTTAGTTTTGTGATTTAAACTATTTTACCGCATGCATGATAAACTATGATGCTTTGTGAAATTCGTTGTTTATATTGTTCATGCATAAAAACCGTGTAACCACTGGGCCCTAGGCTCACCCAACTCCTTTTCAAAATATTATGCAACCAGGTCGTCACCCAATTGGAGGTAGTAGCAAAGGGAAGGAGAAGGTCTAGAGTCGGATTATCATTTGAATAAAGGCATGATGAAGAATGTCGTTCGAGATTTTTAGAGATTATGTTTTAGACACTTTTTCCTTTAAGCTTTGTTATTATGAATTTTTCCATTGCATCGAATTATGTAGACCTTATGGATTTATTTATATGAATGTTTAACATATTTAAAAAAAAATTGGGACGTTACAATCTAGTTCATTGTAAGGCATCCATTTGCCATCACTTAGCATCCTTAATAAAATTATGAGTTGCTAAAACACTCTCCTCCCATATATATATATATATATATATAGGGTTAGGTTCTTTTGTTAACTTTACTTTTTTGTTAACTATATGAACCAATCTAAACCATCAATCTTTGTAATGGATGGTTAAAATTAAAACTAGATTTTTAAACAATTAAATAAGGTTTATTTATTAAATAGATATATGAACATTTGTGGTCAAGGGTATTTTGGGATTAAATCATTTACTCTTTTGGGGACCACATTAAAATGACTCATTAATTTTTCCCTAAACCATAAACGTAACATTAAAATGGCTCATTAATTGTCATTTTAATGGTCATTCCACAATTTAATAAAATGACAATGAAAACCCCTTTTCCACAATTTAATTTCATAACTTTTCCCAATGCATATAAGTTCACCTCTATTCACCTTTTAGTAGTTGATGATTGTTCATCTTTATGTGAAATTAAAATATGTTTTAACAGCAACGTTCATGTCTAAATATGTTAACATATTTGTTCATGATATGCATATATGTTCATATCTTTTAACACCAAGCATATAAGTTCACCTCTGTTCGTGTTATGCATATAAGTTCACCTTTGTTCACCTTTTCGAGAAGAATAACTATACGATATATGGTTTTATCCAATAATTAACCAAAACTATTATAATAATATTGAAATGATTCAAAAAAGTAATATGAAAAAGGATGATCTTCAAAAATCGTAACCTATAAAGTAATTTTGGAATCTTCATTTTTTGTAACTTCCATGAAATTAATGACAAAAAATTACTACTGTTATGACGTTTATGCCCTTTCGGATTAAATAAATAAATAAATTAAACATCAAATAACCTTGCATTCCTATTGGTTGAGCAAGGTTCACATAGTTAACAAGAAATAATTGGTTAACAAATGATCCTTGCTCTCTATATATAAATATATATATATATATATATATATATATATATATATATAGGGTGCGTTTCTTTTGTAACCCAAGCAATTTGTACAAACTATGCAAATCAATCTTAGTCGTTCATCAAGTCTAATAAATATATGATTTTATTATGTTTCCTAATTTAAAATCATGAATATAATGAATAAACTTAACATTTCCTAATTTAAAATCATGATTATAATGAATAAACTTAACATTTTCCATATATATTGTAAGATCCCACATTGGTTGGGGAGGGGAACAAAAGTTGCCTTATAAGGGACTGGATACCTTATCTACCAGACGCGTTTTAAAACCGTGAGTACAGGTGTGTGGACAAAGCGGACAATATCTGGTACGGTTGACCTGGGATGTTACAGATGGTATCAGAGCCGGGAGCCGGACTAGTGTGCCAGCGAGGACGCTGGTCTCCCAAGGGGGGTGGATTGTAAGATCCCACATTGGTTGGGGAGGGGAACAAAAGTTGCCTTATAAGGGACTGGATACCTCCTCTACCAGACGCGTTTTAAAACCGTAAGTCCAGGTGCGTGGACAAAGCGGACAATATCTGGTACGGTTGACCTGGGATGTTACATATATCACAATCATTACTAATGAATCATAATCATTATCCATAAAAATATCTATTGTTTCCTAATATAGTGGTTTGCATAGTTTGTACAAATTGCTTGGGTTGCATAGTTTATATATATATATATATATATATTGATGATTGTTAGGTTAATATGATTTATAAAGATTGTTAGCTTATTCAAAAAGAAAAAGAAAACTATTAAAAAAACTATATTAAATATTTTTCACTTAATATTAGTTTTGATTTATAAACATTGTTAGGTTAGTAAATAATATATGCTTATTAGATAAATAAGAGTTGTGTTTATAATTTAAAAATGAAAAACATTAGATAAATAGGAGTAATAGTAAAAATAATAAAATAAATAAAAAGTTTTAGTTATTTAATGTATGATTTTTATTTAAAATAAATTCAAAATCACCACAAAATTCTAAAGCCTCCATGGAGGCCTCTCCTTGACTCTCTCTCATCTTCCTTCTTTTATATATATATATATATATACTAGTGTTTTAACCGCGCGTTGCGCGATGATCGCAATCTACTCTAGAATGTAGTATTGAGAATGATGAAATTGGATATAAAAAAATTATCATTTCAATTTAGCTTATAATTATTGGTTTCAAAACTATTTGATTATATGATTACGGAACATGTTGGATATGCACATTCCAAGCGATACATCTTATTTGATCTTTTCGTCGAAAGATGAGAGCAACATTTATCATCCTCATATGGATCTCTTACTCATCTATGTTCGATTAATTAACATATATTGTATACTATCATATGCCTTGAAAAATTACATGTAACACTTGATATAAAGAGATTTTTTTATAAATACGTGAACATATATACATAATAACATGCATCATACTGAAGTACTTTGAAAGAATCACCTTTTAACATATTCGAAGGAATGAACACAAGTTGTTCAAACCAATATAGTTTTAAACATGATTCAAAACTATGTTTACATTTTCTTAAAATCTTAATTTCTCAAATAAAACATTAAAAACATTTATGTAGTAGATACCAAATCAAGAATTGAAACTAAAAAATGTGGATTTTACAACCCCTTTGGCGAGTAATAATGTTATATTATAATAAATGATACCGAAATGTTTTTTTTAACGTTATGGATGACTTGTGTGACACAAATACTTGTAAAAAATCAAAATAAAAATTAAATTAAGGTTGGAGAATTATATAGAATGACTTATATGCAATTATATATATATATATATATATATATATATATACCGTGACGATGAATTTTCATGTTTCAACATATTTCGGGATCTTCACGATATGTTTAGACAATACATTGTTTGTTTTTATTTTAATTGTATCATATCTACAAAAATAAGTGTAAAAACTCGACACAACACTAAATATTTTAACGATAAATAAACGATCACTACTTAGAGTTTTTTTTTTAAATTACAATTCTAAGAAAATAGATAAATGGCCATGAAGGTCTCTCATTCACTATCTCTCATATGTCTTCTTTTATATACATATATATATATATATATATATATATTGATTGTTAGCTTACAATTATTTTTAGATAATGTAAAAGAGAAGAAATAATTCTATAATAATATGTGTTTGAATAATAATAATAATAATAACAACAACAACAATAATAATAATAAATAAAACTTAACATTTTTATTTAGTTGTAACTAAAAATGTGAGATATACTATTTTGATTGGTAGAAAATGTAGGTAATAATAGTTAAGTAAAAATCAAAAAGAAAATTGAAAAGTTTCTCATTTAATAGGTCAATATAATTAAAAAAATCAAAATTATAATAAAATAGATAAACAGTCATTAAGGACTATCATTCACTCTCTCTCCTGTCTTTATATATATATATATATATATATATATATATTGATTGAAATATTGATGTTAGCTTATTCAAAAATGAAAAAAAAAAACTCTATTAAAAAATACCATATTAAATATTTTTCACTTAATATAAGTTTTGATTTATAAACATTGTTAGGTTAGTAAATAATATATACTTATTAGATAAATAAGAGTTGTGTCTATAATTAAAAAATGAAAAACAATAGATAAATTGGAGTAATAATAAAAATAATAAAAAATAAATAAAAAGTTTTAGTCATTTAATGTATGATTTTTATTTAAAAAAATTCAAAATCACTACAAAAATCTAAATCCTCCATGGAGGCCTCTTCTTATATATATATATATATATTGATTGTTAGGTTAATATGATTTATAAAGATTGTTAGCTTATTCAAAAAGAAAAAAAAAACTCTATTAAAAAAACACTATATTAAATATTTTTCACTTAATATAAGTTTTGATTTATTAACATTGTTAGGTTAATAAATATTATACGCTTATTATATAAATAAGAGTTGTGTTTATAATTTAAAAATGAAAAACATTAGATAAATAGGAGTAATAGTAAAAAAAAAAAATTTTAGTCATTTAATGTATGATTTTTATTTAAAAGAAATTCAAAATCACCACAAAATTTTAAAGCCTCTATTGAGGCCTCTCCTTCTTGACTCGCTCATCTTCCTTCTTATATATATATATATATATATATATATATATATTGATGTTAGTTTATTCAAAAAGGAAAAAAAAAACTCTATTAAAAAAAATATTATATTAAATATTTTTCACTTAATATTAGTTTTGATTTATAAACATTGTTAGGTTAGTAAATAATATATGCTTATTAGATAAATAAGAATTGTGTTTATAATTTAAAAATGAAAAACATTAGATAAATTGGAGTAATAGTAAAAAAAATAAAAAAAATAAAAAGTTTAGTCATTTAATGTATGATTTTTATTTTAAAAAAAATTCAAAATCACCACAAAATTCTAAAGCCTCAATGGAGGCCTCTCCTTGACTCTCTCTCCTCTTAATTCTTATATATATATATATATTGATTGTTAGCTTATTCAAAAAAAACTCTATTAAAAAATGTTATATTAAATATTTTTCACTTAATATAAGTTTTGAATTATAAATATTGTTAGGTTAGTAAATAATATTTGCTTATTAGATAAATAAGAGTTGTGTTTATAATTTAAAAATAAAAAAAATTAGATAAATAGGAGTAATAGTAAAAATAATAAAAAAAATAAAAAATTTTAGTCATTTAATGTATGATTTTTATTTAAAAAAAAAATTCAAAATCACCACAAAATTCTAAAGTTTCCATGGAGGCCTCTCTTTGACTCTCTCTCTTCTTCCTTCTTTTATATATGTATATTGATTTAGGTGGCGTTTGGTTCATTTTAAGGAATAGGAATGAAAATGAAAATGGGAATGAAGTAGAATGGGAATAGAAATGAACATTGCATTTATGCTGTTTGGTTAAACCAATATAATCAATAAAAATTTACTTTATGTAATATTTTTTAATACAAATATGTGCCACCCAACACGAAAATAAAAAATATATTTCATTCAACATCGAAAGATGAAGGGCGTATGGGAAAAGGAGACTGAGCGGGAATAAGATTTTCATTCCCCCAAATTTGGTCAGGAATGCAAATTAATGGGTATGGGGTAATGAGTCCATTATATTATGTCAAACCAAACAACATTTTTCATTATCATTCCCATTCCTTACCCCTCAATACCTCCAACCAAACACCGACTATTGCTTGATAGTTGAAAAATCAGTCGAATTAACTAGAAACAACATTAGATCTCACATTAATACCTATGCAAATTGGCACAAAACCAATAGAATGGCTAAGAGTATATATTTTTCCATGAGTGATGTTGTGAGAAGATTTATAGAAGAAGCTGAAGATGCGATCGATTATTTGAAAAATACTGTTGCAATATTTAAGGATAGAGTCGTAGCTAGACCATCTAAGATGTTTAATGAGTTGAAGTTTTTCTAGTGAGGGAAATGATTGACCACCAATTCAATTCAAGGTAGGGGTATGACAAAAAAGAGAAAATCCAACAAGTCTGAACAACAAGGTCTGTATGGTAAATGGAAATAGAGTTTCGGTCAAAGCTATAGGAGGAGCACTGGAACTAGATTTAGGACTAGGAAAATCTATTTATTAGGACAATATTTAATTGTTTATTTTATTCCAGGAATTTAATTTATGCAATGCTTTTATAAGTAAAGAATGGTTGCAAACTTGTCATTATTGATTTTGATGAAATTAAAATATTTCAAATCTAATTATCTTGGTTGTCACAATTTTGTTCATAATGATTTAAAATTAAATTGTTCTCTTGTTAATCAATATATTTTTTTTATTGAAAATAATTTAAATGGTGTTCAGAATAATACAACTATAGAAAGCATTAAAAGAATCATCTTTCAAGAAAATTCTGCAAATCTTCAACATAGAAGGATAGGTCATATCTCTAAGACAAACTAAATGCGTTAGTTAAGAACAAAACATTGACAAACTTAGATTTTTCTGATTTACAAGATTGTGTTGAGTGTTTAAAGGCAAGCTACATAACAAATTTAAGAAGATTGCAGTTAGGAGTGGAAAATGGTTGAAACTAATGCATACAAATATATGCAGTCTATTTCAACATACCACTCTATGTTGAAATACTTATTTTATTACATTTATAGATGACTATTCAAGGTTCTATCACATATATCTACTATCAGAAAAAATCACAAGCGATACCTTTAGAATTGTCAAAACAGAAGTTGAACTACAACTTGAAAATAAAATTAAAGTTGTGATATCGGATAAGAGAGGGGAATTTAACGAAAAGTATACAAAAGCAGGCGAAGCTAAAGGTGTTTTTGCATCTTATCTTCATTAAAATAGCATTAAGGCACAATACACTACATCATACAACCTTTCCAAAATGGAGTGGCTGGAAGAAAAAGCAGAACCTTGTTGAACATGGTGAGAAGCATGATGTGCACTATAGGACTACCTATTTTCTTATGGGGTGAGGCATTTAAGACTGCAAATTACATTACAACATCTCTCCTTATAAGCTAGTAGAAGAAACACCATTTAAGTTGTGGTATGGAAAACAACCAAGTTTACATCACCTCCATGTGTGGGAATGTAAAGTCAAGGCTAAATACCAAATGTTAATAAGAAGCTTCAGTCAAAAACAATTAGCTGCAATTTTATAGACTATTGTGAAAAATCAAAAGGGTATTGATTATATACTCCCAACAAATCCACCATAACAATGTAAGGGGCCGTTTACTAAACGCTTACCCGGGTAAACGCTTACCAAGTCATATTACCTTATGGATGAAGATGGCAATGACAAAAATCTTACCCGGTAAGAGCTAAGACAAGGACCAAGAGTCTTACCCTAGTAAGTGATGGCGAAGACTCTTACCACGGTTAGCACTTACCGGGAAAATTGTTGCATACGATACCGTTTTGGTGGACTAAAATCTTACCTTGTAAGTAAGTGATAGTGTTAAAATTTACCGGTAAGCGCTTATCGGGAAAATTGTTGCATACGATACTGTTTTGGTGGACTAAAATCTTACCCGCTAAGTAAGTGATAGTGTTAAATTTTATTGGTAAGTGCTTATCCGGGTAAGCGTTTGGTAAACGACCCCTAAATCAATCAAGCCAAATTTCTAGATGAGTATTGTTGCAATGAAAATTTTAAGGATTTATCTATAGAATTTGTTGAAGAAACCCAAAATGTAGGTTAATTTATTTTTTAGGATGATATTTTACATGAAAACACTACAAAAAAATGTAAACATAGTTGATCATACTACTCCAATTAAAGAGCCTATAAGCCAAAATCTAGAACCAGATCCTACACATTTAGAGCATGAGTTATCTAAAAACGTAGAACCTATAATATATCCTCAATCCAGAAGATCGAATAGGCCCCCGAAAGCCGACTTTTGGGCCTGATAGTAACTATATGAGATTTTTGCAAGAAGTAGATGATTTAATTGATATCACATATCCTATAAGCTTTAAACAATCCTAAGAGAATAATGAGGTGGTAGAATGGCAGAAGGCAACGAAAGATGAATCAAAGTCTATGCGAAAGAATGATGTATGGGAACTAGTCAAACCTCACCCTTGTCAAAAGACAATAGGTTCAAAATGGGGTTTTAAGACTACAAAGAGATTCAAATGGTAAAATTTAAAGACATAAAGCTAGACTTCTTGCTAAAGGTTTCACACGAAAAGAAGGTATTGACTATACAGAAAAAAAATTCTCCCGTATCAACTAAGGACTCATTCAGAATCATAATGGCTCTAGTAGTTCATTACAATATGGAGTTACATCAAATGGATGTGAAGGCAATGTTTTTAAATCTAGAGCTAGAAGAATTCATATATATGAAGAAGACTGAAGACTTGTAGATCACAGAAACAGTGCAATCACAGATAATAATTAATAAACAATACTGATTGAATCACAAATGCTGGTCATATGAGTAGATTTATCAATAAAGGGTTTAAGGTTTATAGAGAGAATTTTTGAGTAATACGAGTAAACCTATTAATGACCATTCCCCTCTCTTCCAACCCTAATTCTCTAAAAACAAACCTTTAAATACCAAGGCTTAAACCTAGCCAAGCCCAAGCCATTACAAACAAACTAAGCCCAATAACAATTAAAGGCTTTTACAACGCGTTTAAATAAAATCAATTAAACTCTATAAATGTGTTATACAACTTTCAACGCACTAGGACTTTCAGTCCTAACAATCTCCCCCTAAAGTTGAATAAGGCATTTATCATCTTGAAACTTCAGACTTGATATTCTCTCCCTCTTGAATCTTTGAAAAACTTTGGTGTTGTATGTCTTCATGTCTTTCCAAGCTCCCCTTTAAATAAAACTCATGGTCTTCATAGTTTCAACTTTCTAACCAGATTCAATGTACAATAGCCTCGACTGAACACACTATTGAGCAACTTTCAACTGTAGAAACTCAGCACATCGGATCAGCACACAAGAAATATAATGTGCGAGTTACATGACATTCCACAGTGCAACTTCAGTGTAAAAACAAAGAATTTGTCTCTGAACCGTGAGTTGAATATGCTTTCAGCTTCAGACCTTATTTCAATCAGCTTGTAGGAGGAATCAACTTGAAGCAAACACCATGTGATAAGGGATAGAAGAAATGAAATCTTTGAATCTAATGGCTTTTCAACCTCAGATTTAAGAAATTCTGTTACTCCCCCTCAACTTTTGCTAACTCTCCCTCAACACGATAATCTGTGTTTTTGAAATGTGTGTCGCTCTCCCCCTCATGATGATTAGGAGCATCATGAGCATCATGTATCTTCAAAGACTAACCGGATGAGTAGCAAAAGATTAGATAAGACAATTTAGTAATCAAGGGTAACAGCTAACACATAAACACATTAGTCACTGTTATCACAACAATTAAAAATAATTGTGTGGCCTATTTTCAAAGTTGGCAATGGAGGTATCTCTGATAAGACTTCCGGTTATCACTGAAGTAAAGTTTACAAATTACTTCTCAAACTATTTCGGCAATATCACAAAGATATGCGATTGGAATCACAAAGATTAGTGCGTGTGTGAAAGAAATATAATCATGTCGATAAGGCTCAAAGATTGATACAACTTGGGACGTGGGTTAGAAATCGATAGACATGGTGATTAGAATATGAAGTTCGGAGATCGGAGCTGATGTCTTCCTTTTTCAATATCTAAGACCTCAGAGTGAGGAATAGATAGATTATGAGCTAAATCTCCGTGAATATATGAAACAATTATCTTTTGTGAGCTACTTGAGTGGTTAGGTGGGGTGACACGAGTTATCGACACTGGGTCCATGTCTATTTCAGTATCCATATCCAAAGAACAAGAATGAATAGACTATGTGGTAACTCGGATAACTGACTCGGTTCGGTAAGGACCAATAACTCTTTTAAATCCTGTCACATCCTCACCATATTCTTTTCACTCCAAACTCATCTATCAAGCTAGACCCCTCACTGATATCTATGAATTGAATGTGTTTCTTGGGTAGGTCCTTCCGGTTCTGGATTGACCATAGAAACATTAAAAGCCCTAACACTCCTTTAACTCGCCAAAATAGAACATTGATGTAAACATTGAGAAGTGTCAAACATTTAGGAACGAGTCCTGAATTGAAGTGTTCAGAAGTCGATAGAAAGATTTAGACAAACCTTTTGGATCAAAAATCTTGTCTCTTTGCTTTGCTACCAATTGTAGATCCCAGAAACAGTGCAATCATAGAGAATAATCAATAAACAATACTGATTGAATCACAAATGTTGGTCATATCATTAGATTTATCAATAAAGGGTTTAAGGTTTACAGAGAGAATTTCTGAGTAATACGAGTAAACCTATTAATGACCATTCCCCTCTCTTCCAACCCTAATTCTCTAAAAAAACCTTTAAATACCAAGGCTTAAACCTAGCCAGGCCCAAACCATTACAAACAAACTAAGCCCAATAACAATTAAAGGCTTTTACAACGCTTTTAAATAAAATCAATTAAACTCTATAAATGCGTTATACAACTTTTAACGCACTAGGACTTTCAATCCTAACAAGACTATATGGAACCTGGAACAGGAAAGGAAGATCATATATGAAAACTTCATAATTCCATATATGGGCTTAAGCAAGCTTCAAGACAGTGGTACAAAAGTTCAACTCAGTTACATCAAATTTTGGTTTTACAAAAAGAAAAAAAATGTGGATTAATGTGTAACTCGCTGTTTAAACAACTATTCAGAGTTCCTAGAGCTCCTTGTAAGGCTTCCTTTCGATACTCTGCGCACAGAAGCGATATCGAACATCGATTTCAACAAAACAAGCCGATGGTGATCTCAATCCCAGCAAACAAAGAGTACCTTCGATAGCGAGAATGGATTCCTCGTCAAGTCAGTTTGGGGGGTGTGGACACACTTGCGTGAATTCGGGTAATGGCTACAAGGGAGAAAGAAAAAGGAAATTGTACCCGACCAGGGATGGACGTAAACTCGTAAGCTACCGAGGGTAGGGATAATCGTATACATTAAAATAGTTGAGAAAAAATTTTCATTTTCCTCATTCTGTATTTAGATGACATCCTTTTAGGTAACAACAATATTAAATTTCTCCAAAACATTAAAGAAATTATATCAACTAATTTTGACATGAAAGACTTACATGAAGCTTCCTATGTTTTAGGAATAGAAATTCAAATAGATAGGTCACAACGTTTATTATGATTATCTCAGAAAACCTATATCCAAAAGGTTTTGAAGAGATTTAACATGCATACTTGTGTTGAATGAGACTCATCTATGTCAAAAGGTGATAAATTGTCCAAAATTTCTAAAATTAAGGAGAAGGATTAGCTGATGAAATAGATTCGAAGTCTTATGTACAATTAATAGGAAGTCTGATATATGCACAAGTATATACCAAATTTGACTTGGCATATGTTGTAGGAATTTTGTCCATATTTCAACAAACCCAACTAAGGGGCTGTTTGACAGTTGTTGAATAGTTTGAAACAAAATGGTTAAGTGGTCAGAATGCTTAAGAGGCTCTGTATGATATAGTGCAGAATAAAATATGGTTGTTTGGTAACTATTCTGAGTGGACAGTCTGAATGACAACAAATTACCATTTTAATCCTTTATATGATTTAGTTATGAATAAAAAGTAGTTGTTTGGTAGATATCTGAATAAAACTACATACTCAATATTACTAGTTCAAAATAACATTTTATATTAATCAAAACAAACATAACAATTACTTGTTCACGTTCTAGAAATAAACAAAAACATAGCAGTCAAATTCCAACATAATAGTTTTTGAACAATTCTTAATTTGATGCATTTAACATTAACTGATTCACAATCTTGTCACGTAAATTAGCCATGTATTCATTGTTTTGAGTACCAAAAGGCCTTCCATCCATGTCATCTTCATTGCCTCCCTCAATTTCTTCCTGTCCCTCAGCAATAAACATGAGGTCATTATCGTAATCCATGAATAATTGATCGTGGATATTGCATATTCTTATAAAATTATGAACCGTGAAACAAGCAATTGCAACGGTTCTTTGTATTCAAAATGGATAGGGATCCATTTGCTATAAAATTGGAAATCTTGCCTTCAAGACATCGTAGGCACGCTCGATAACGTTTCTGAGTTGTGCATGAGCATGGTTGAACCTTTCTTCTCTTGTCAAGGCATGTTGTCGTCGAAAATTAGCATGTCAATACCTCGTATTGTGTTATGTAAGCATAAACCCGCGAGTGTTGCCATAAGCAACATCACAAAGATAATATTTATCTACAATTGAAATATGAGTATAACCGCATTATATAAATTGTATAAAAAATGGTAAACATTTAAAGTTAAGTAAATATTGTACATACCTCATGGAGGAAATGGAAAGCCAGAAAGGTTGGACTAAATGAAACTTCTCTCAACACTCTAGCATCATGTGTTATACTATTATCCCAGATAACAATGTAAACAAGATGACACAATTGATTTAATCAATTTCCATTCTTTATTTCAATCACAAAATCTTTACAAATATGCTCTCTCAAACTATCTCTCTCTAACTTTTGAACTCGTATGACACTATGATTGAAGCTACACGCATAACACAACTCAAACCCATATTTATACAAAACATAGAAACACTTACACCACTATACACGCACAAGCAACAAAAACACTCAAACAACTAAAACTCTCACAACACTAGCTTTGATAATTTATTACAAAGACTTTGACTTTCACAATGAGAGTTGACTTTGAGCTTTGACTTGGTTTGACTTTCAGCTTCAGACTTCATGATCTTGTATCCAACAAATATGTGCACTAACAATCTCCCCCTTTGGATTCAAGATCATCTCTAAAAGATTTTGCAATACAATCTCCTCCTTAAGCTCGGTTTGTAAAATCTCCCTCTTTCAGTTGATCTTCAACACAAATCTCCCCCTTTGTAGACTTCTTTATGCTAAGATCTTCTGCAGAAAAATAAGCATTTGAAACACAATCTCCCCTTTATGCTCTTTAAGAAATATAACAATATCCCCCAAGATAGTAGAAACCACTTTTAGAAATTGAAAAGAAATTATCTTCAGATTCAGCCCAGTTTGCTTTAGCAAATTGTCTTCAAAGAAAATTTCAATAAAATTCAGCTCATCTTCAGAAAACTTTGAATTTTTATGTTTCAGCTTCCAATAAACTTCAACAATCTTTCTTCAATATTGACAATTCTTGATCACTTCTGAAATATTTCTTGATCTTCTCCCCCATATTCATTTTTGACACAAACATTTCTTGATCACTTCTCCCCCTTTTTGATGATAAAAGCATGAAATCATCAAAACTTTACAAGAAATGTCTTTAATCTGTTCTGACCATTGAACTTTACTACCGAGCCTCTGAACATCTATTGATCCAAGAAGATATTCATCCGAATCTTTGCAAATTCAGACAAAATATGAGTGTAACACCTGAATCAACAAATGAATTAGTTAAAGTGCCTGTCAGTAACACGAAGTCACTGTGTGTAACGAATACACAATGGAAAGGAGCTTTTGTAATGTTCACTCCTTCCATTCAATCATCGAATAACACAAGTTTATTCTATAAATGTTTTGACAGAAAAACGAATTCTCTGTGTGTACGTGCTTGTGTTTGAAAGAATTAAGCATAGATGATTGCTTTTTATAGGCTCAAAATTGTGTAAACCATTGAGACAACAACAGTTAAACACATACTCTATTGTGCATGATCGAAGTACGAAGGTCGGGCAGACTTCCTTATTTTTCAATATCCAGATTTTCCAAATGAAAATCAGATAGATCATGTGTTGTGTCCCCTTGAAATATTGAAACATTTTCTTGTTGAGAAGAAAATGAGTAGCTGGTGGGGTTTTTATCAAGAGTTGGCATGGGCTAGTTGCTTGTTTCAATAATGTTCACAAAGAATTGTGAAACACTAGTAATGTGGCTGCCCGACTCAGAAAAAATTAGTGCAGAGTTTGATATTATTTTACTCTAATCTCACACCCTCTTTCTTTTAATCATTAAGCTCACATCTAACCAAACTCTCATTTTCATTTTACCTCATCACTCAACCCACACTCAATATTTTGACTCCTCACTCTTCGATTACTCGAGGATTAACTTCTTGGGTAGGAAACACTGGTTTACGTGAATCCATAGAAGTTTCAGTTAAGCTCACACAATGAACCCATGTTGTTTTCCTAAAAGAACATGTTGCTCAAAATGGTTTAACTATTACAGTTAAAGTACAAATATATATGTTAGATGTATGTATGCTCAAAGAGATAATCATGAAGATTTGGGCATTTTAAACATAGAAGACTTTTCAAAACAAGTTTATTGAATGAATGGAATGAATACAAGAAACTTGTTTGAAAATCTGACATTGTATGAAAAAGATCAGAATAGAAATGATTTATCGATTAAGGCTTAGGTCAGCAAAAATTGGATAATATCTATACGAATCAAGATATAGACAAGTCTTGAAAGAACGTTTCGAAATGAAATCAATGCTCAAAATTCATTGAAGTTCAATCGGGGTGTATCACCATCGAAAAATTTATTCAATTTGAGACATGGTGATAACATACTCAACAAAAATAGTAAACCGATGTGTGTGAATACTTGAAAGTATATGGAAAAGATAAAACACAAGTATTTATCTTTGGAAACACACGGTTTATTAACATTAAAGCTCATATAATCATGAAAACATTTAAAAATCACAATTCTATATTCATGAAATCTTTTTAAGAATCAGAAGTGGTTTGAACATTTACGAACACATTTTCATATCTGAAAGTTGTCCGTCTTTCAGACACGTATGAGATTAAGATTAGAAATAAACCTTTTCGCTCAATCTTAAATCTCATCAAGTTAGCTCTAAGTCATATATGATATGATCGTGTAAGCTCTCTCTCAATTCTGCAAAAAATACCAAGTCATCAAAGTGCAAAGCTTTATTCACAGCATTTATTCAAAAGTAAAATGACATAAAGCAGTAAAAATTTGAATGTACGAGTTCTGATCAGATGTAATCAGAAGTCATATTCAATACTCCATATCTCTTACTCCCCCTGCAATTATGCATTAGAAAAATTTATCAGTGATAATCATATGCAGAAATATGAACTCCCCTTCAAAAGTATGTCGATCATCTTAAATTTCTCCTCCCACTCCCCCTGAGATCATGAACAGATGTTAAGTGCGGATATCTTTCAACTAAAAATAAAGAAATAAAGAAAAATAACAATAACAAAAACAAAAACTTTAGTAGGTAAACACATATTAAGTCTTGAGATTTTAACATACCAAGTTTTGAAACGAGAAAATTAAATCTCTTTTCATCTAGAGGCTTGGTAAATAAATCAGCAAGTTGGTAATCAGTGTTTACAAAATAAAGTTCGATTGTACCTTTTTCGACATTATATTTGATAAAGTGATATCGTACATCGATGTGTTTGGTCTTTGTATGTTGAACAGGATTAGCAAATATAGCAATGGCACACTTCGAATCGCAGTATATCGGGATCTTGTTAAATTGAAAGCCATAATCTCGGAGTTGTGTTCTCATCCACAAGACTTGAGAACAACAGCTTGTCGTAGCGACGTACTTTGCCTCAGCTGTTGATGTGGAAACACATAGTTATTTTTTTGAAGCCCAACTCACGAGTTTATCGTCTAGAAATTGTATGTGACCCGATGTACTTTTCCTGTCAAGCATACAACCAGCATGGTCTACATCTGAATATGTTGTCAGTTCAAAACCTGTATCTTTAGGATACCACAGACCAAGATCTGTAGTGCCCTTCAGATATCTAAAAATTCTTTTGACCGCAGACAAATGGGATTCTTTTGGATTATCCTGATATCTAGCACATAGACATGTAGAGAACATTATATCTGGCCTACTAGATGTTAAATACATCAAAGAACCAATCATCCCTTTGTAGGTTCTAACATCGACAACTTTTCCCGAAGGATCAGTGCCATCTTAGTTCCTGGTGCCATCGGGGTTCCAATAGGTGTACAATTTTCCAATTTGAATTTTCTAAGAATATCGAAAATGTACTTTGATTGATTAATAAAAATCCCCGTTGAAAATTGTTTGACTTGTAATCCAAGAAAGAAATTTATCTCTCCCATCATACTCATCTGAAATCTGGACACCATGAGGTTAGAAAAATTCTTACATTATTTTGGATTTGTTGAGCCAAATATGATGTCATCCACATAAATCTGAATTTAAATGATATCGGCATTTTCCTTTTTAATAAACAAAGTAGTATCGATCTTACCTTTAGAGAAGCCAGACTTGACTAGGAATTTAGATAACACTTCATACCAGGCTCGAGGGGCTTGCTTCAGTTCGTAAAGAGCTTTGTCCAGAATATACACATGGTTCGGTTTCTCTGGATTGACAAAGCCTTCAGGCTGAGAGATGTAGACTTCCTCCTTCAAGATGCCCTTGAGAAAGGCAGTCTTCACATCCATCTGGTAAACAGTGAAGTTCTTGTGAGCGACATATGCTAGAAACATTCTGATAGCTTCGATGCGCGCCACTGGAGCATAAGTCTCGTCATAGTCAATACCTTCCTCTTGCCTATATCCCTTAGCGACAAGTCTTGCTTTATTTCTGATTACGATACCATCTTCGTCCTTTTTATTCTTGAATACCCATTTTGTGTTGATGATAGTCTTTCCTTCAGGCTTAGGCACAAGTCTTCAGACTTTTAATGCTTCGAACTGATTCAGCTCATCTTGCATTGTAGTTACCCAATCTGAGTCGGCTAGAGCTTTTGATATGCGTGTTGGCTCGACTTTGCTCAGAAATGAGTCATGCATACACATGTTTAATGTAGCAGACCTAGTTTGCACCCGTTTAGATGGATCACCAATGATCTGGCTTATCGGGTGCTCTTTGGTCCACTTGTGTTCATGAGGGAGTGGATTTGATGTAGATTGATCATGATTCTCATCTAAGTATCCACTATCTTCTTCTTGTTCAGGGAGGGAGTCAGTTGAAGTATTCTTTGCAGAAGCTTCAGTTGGTACAACAGTTTCTGGCTGTTGAGTAGACGTTACAGTGCAACCAACTGAATCAGCAACTTCTGTCTCAACATTTTCAGGTATAACTTCAATTGAAGGAGTAATTGCTTGAACTGGAGTTTCTTGCTGAATCGGGGGTACAAATTCAATAGACACATCTAAAGTGATTGGATGATGACAGCTAGATTCTTCAGGTCTGTCAATCACAACACATTTAGGCAGTTTAGATCCAAGAAACTCATCATAAAAGAATTCAAACAATAAATCTAATTCTGATAAATGAGATATAGAGGGTTTATCAAAATCAGTAGCATTAACCACAGGTTCTGGACTGATTTGTCCAGAAGCTAATACTCCTGTAAGTACGGGTTCTAAACTGTGTTGTTCAGAAGCCAGCTCCTCATCAAATGTAACGTTTACGCTCTCTATGACAGTCTTTAACTTCTTCAAATAAACTATGTAGGCTGAAGATGTTTGAGAATATCCAATGAAGATGCCTTTGTCAGCCTTGGGACTGAACTTGTTCTTTATCGTTCAGCACAAAGCACCTGCATCCAAAAATATGAAAGTGTTTAATGCTTGGAGTTCGATTATTTATCAAAGCATAAGGTGTTTTACCAAACCGACGATGTATTATGGAACGATTCTGTGTGTAGAACGCAATCGATACAACTTCGGCCCATAGAAACAGAGGTAGATCGGATTGACTAAGCATAGTTCGAGCGGCCTCGACTAGCGTTCTGTTTCGTCTCTCTACTACTCCGTTCTGTTCTGGCGTTCTGGCATCAGAATATTGATGTGTTATCCCGACCGATTTGAGATAATTTTCTACAGTGCTATTCTTGAATTCTTTGTTGTTATCTATACGAAGAAGCTTGACTGGCTTTTGCAGACTCACTTGGGTAGTCTTTAAGAAACTGATGATGACTTCGGGAGTCTCATATTTTGATCTTAGAAATTTGACCCATGTGTATCGCGAATAATCGTCCACAATAACTAAGACGTATTTCTTGCCGTTAATGCCTTGTGTACGCATAGGACCGCAGAGATCCATATGCAACAACTCAAGTAGAGAACTTGTACTTGGTTCAGGCTTCGGCTTATGAGCAACTCTCTTCATTTTTTTTGTCGCACGCTGCGCACAGATGTTCTTTCTCGTATTTAAGCTCAGGAAGTCCTTTGACTAACTTTCCAGTGACCGGTTTGTTTATGTAACGAAAATTCAGGTGAGAAAGCCTTCGGTGCCATAACCAGCTTTGTTGCAGCGAGGCTTTTGACAGTAGACATACCTCATTGTCAGTCTGGACTTTTGACAGATTAATCGTGTAGAGGTTTGACTTTCTAGTGCCGACCAAAAGTTCCTTACCATCTTCAGTACGCACAGAAGATCTTTTGGGCTTGAAATTTACCTCTAGATTTTTGTCACAGAACTGTCCAATGCTAAACAGGTTATGCCCTAATCCTTCCATATATCTCACCTTCGTAATCATTACGTTGTCTTGTATCACGTCACCGTAGCCCAAAATCGGTGAAAACTGATCATTTCCAAATCACACGTTCCTGCAGTATTTCTCTGTATAATTAGACAATAAATCCTTTTACCCGGTCATATGCTTGGAGCAACCAGAATCCAAGTACCACATATGATGGGTCTGCACAGGAGAAATCAGGGAACAATAACTTTAGGTACCCATTTAAAAGTGGGTCATATCGGATTAGCACAAGATTTTGGTATCCATTTGTATATGGATCCTCTGAACTTATGAAAAATCTTTGAAACATCTGGCTTATAAGAATAGACATGATAAGTACCAAACCAATCATCAGAATATCGGTGAGAAACAAAATCAGTCCGTCTATATGTAGAAGACTTAGTAGCAGACCGAGATAATTGGAGTAATTGCTTTATTGTATATTTCTTGTAAGGAATTACAAGTTTTTGTTTACTAGAAGCAATAGAACCAACTACATCAGAACTACTATCAATCTTTCTATTACAAACATTTTTAGGATATGATTCTGAACTCTCATCAATTTTCCGTTTTGGTCGCCATTCTGTTCGTTCTTCCGACCTTTTATTTTTCAAATTTGAAACAAAAGATTTAGATTTATTAGGAAAATCAGATTTCTGAGATTGTCTTTTCTTAGACTTACCAGTGTTAGTCCATTTCTGTGAGCGCCGTTTCTTTTGCTTCTTACCTTTCTGATAGTAATCAGTACTCACAGAAACTGATTCACCAACCTTAGTTGATGATTCACCAACTTCATACACACTTGGTAAAAATTCATTGTTAATGATAAAAGTAGAATGATTTGAAAGTTTAGCATTAAAATCAAACATATCAATCTCATCAACACACCCTTCATCAGAATTAAGAAAATCATTTGCACACCCAAATAAGTCATCAAAATCGATTTCAGAGGTTTGAGGTGCCTTAGAAGAGTTAAAACACTTTTGAGATTCAGCTTTGAAAACAGTATTCTTCATTACAGTTGAAAACACATTTTATTCAATATCAACCAAAATTCTTTCATCTGATAAAGCATTTTCAAGATCAACTATTTTGCCTTCTAGAATGAGTGGAGGGACATAAATTTTAGATTTAATCGGTTTTGCCTCCATCTCAGTAATAGAATAACTTGCAAAATAATCAGTTGAAAGACACTTTGTTTTTTCTGAAAGATAACTATCATTCAACTTTTGATAGCAGAATGGTAGTTGCATTTTCTTTGAATTCTTTCTGTTTTCATCTTCTTTGGCCTCAACCTCTTCAGATGACTTGGTAACAAATTTGGGTTTTTAATGAGGATATTTACCAGCCGCAAATAGAAAATCAAAGTTATATAAAGCTGGTTGTTTTCTGATTGTTTTCTTTAAGTAGTGGGGGTTATCATAATCGAGTCCCCACTTTTCTTTAAAATCAGCTTCCTCATTAGGTGTGTTTAAGAAAATGGTTTGATCTATTTGGCCTCTAGCATATAACTTGGCTTCCAAACCATTTACCTTTTTCTCTAAGCTCTTGTTTTCAACCTGCAATTTGTAAGCTTTTAGTACACATTCTTGTTTTTCAAGATCAGACTTTGAAAGCTCAGTAACAAATTCAGAAATCTTACTTTCAAAACAATCTTTTTGCAATTTAAAATCAGAAGCAGATTTGTTTAGAGAATCAATTAGACTTTTGTTCCCAACAAGTTCTTTGTTGAGTTAAAAAATCTTTTGACTTTTCTTTGCAACTCTGCTCTTTTCCTTTTTCAGTTTAGATTGAAGGTCTTGAAGTTCGACCATCATGGCTTCCATTTTGGTTAAAAATTCAGATTCAGAAAAATTATGTACCTCATCAGATGTCTCTTCTTCCGAATCATCACACTTCACAATATTGCCCATCAGGCACATATGTGTTGTTTCTTCCTTTTCATCCTTGTCAGAGTGGTCTAGTCAGAACTCGTCTTCCGCCATTAGGGCTTTCCCTACTTCCTTCTGTGTAGCTAACAACATCTTCTGTTTGTAGTAGTTGGAATTTCTGACAGTAGGCTTCCGACAGTCCTTGGCGTAGTGACAAACCTTCCCGCAGTTGTAGCACTTGATTTCCTCAGTCTTTTTCTCAATACCATAGTCATTTACATATCTCTTCTTCTCTTCAGGCTTTCTCTCCACATATCTCTTCTCTTCAAATTTCCTTCCTTCCACTCTCTCCCTATGTTCATGATTCTTTGATCCAGACGAGTACCTTTGTGAGTTTGATCCCGACTTCTTATAGAATTTCTTTTGAAATGACGGGTCAGCAGTAGCATCACTTGCTTGAGGATTTCCCCGTCATCACTATCATAATCAGTGTTTGCAGAATCATCAAAACTTGGAAGTACTATCTTCTTCTTCTTCTTTTCTTTCTTCTCTTTCTCCTTCTGACCAGCTACCAAAGCAATTAGATCAGCTGCTTTTTCAGCTTTCTTCTTCTCACTCCTTTTCTCTTCAACATCCTCCTCGTTTTACCTTAAAGTTTCATACACCTCGTGGAGTGGAATATCACTTAGGTCTTTCATCTGTTTCATTCTACGAGTGTGCTTCTTCCACTCGGGCTGAAGAATACTGAGAAATTTGACGTTGTTTTCAATTTGCTTCTTTTTGACTTTGTTCTTTGACAGCTCATTCAGAAGAAGAACAAATCCCTCATATGTATCCTCCAGACTCTCATTCTCTTTAGCCTTAAACTCTTCGTAGCTATTATGCAGTTTGCTACTTTCATCTGGTTGCTGACCTTTGATCCCATCATCATTTTCTAGAGTTGATCCCACATTTTATTTGCGTTTTCTTTGTAGCTGTCAATCTTGATATAAATCTCGTTCGGAATGCTCTGTAAGAGAAGAGATCGTGCTTGTTTATCAGTCGTGTGTCTGCTCTTTTGTTCCTCAGTGTACTGTGAAAAATCCTTCGGAACAGTCTTTGTCTTTCTGACTCTATCCTCATCTCCATCTTCACTGTCTGAGGACTCTTCATCTGGTATCTCCATGGTAGGTGGTACCATTGGACCTTCAGTAATGGATAAGAGAATGTTCTCTCCATTTGTGTGTCGGTCAACAAAATCAAGGAATCGGTCCTTCCACTGCTCATATTCCCCTTTGAACATAACAGAGGGCTTGACATCTGTACCAATTGAGAGTGCGTCTTTGGAAGTCATCTTGCTTTTACACTGCTTGTTATGATCGTCAAAATTTAGAAATAAAACTGGATCTACAAAAATCAAACTTTGTTAAAAATTCAGAAAATTCAGAAAAATATTCTAAGTATGGAAAGCGCATAACAAAGAAAAATAACACTTCGCGCAAAACTCTATATGTGCGTTTGTATTTCGCGCACAAAGAAGGCAATGAGAATTCACTTCTCGCACACAGGTTTGTGCGAGTTTGAGCTTCGCGCACAAGGAAGGATGCGAGAACTAGGATTCACGCAAGCAGACTTATGCGAGTTTCAGGTTCTAGCACAATACTATGTGCGAGTTCTGTCACTTCTCGCAAATGCTTGCGAGTTTGGGACTTAGAAAATTTTTTGGACACTTTACTTCTCGCTAAATGTAAACACGCAGAACAAATACTTCTCGCAGACTTCACTTCGCGCACATCGAAGCAAGTGAACAGTACAAACTCGCAACTAAGGATGTGCGAGTTTCTACTTCTCACACAAAGCACTTTGCGAGTTCTTCATTTCTAGCATGTTTTAGATTTGTGCGAGTTCTTCAATCGAGTGCGAGTTCTTGCCTTTGCATGTTCTTCCTTAGCGAGTTCTCTAAATCTAGTGAGTTCTCCAAATCTAGCGAGTTCTCCAAATCTAGCGAGTTCTTGAGTTTTCGAACAGAAACTCAAGTCTTTTCATTGATTTCAAACAAATTCTTCTTCAATTGACTTGAAAATTTGCAGTAATATCCTAAAACATCTCACAAACACATTACAACTAATGACTTTCAGTTTGAAAACACAAACTTACAATTTGAATCTATTACAGTGCACTTTTCTCGACTTGAACAAAAATCAATACAATCCAAAATTCGCACTAAATCAGTGTGAATTAGTCTAGACTATACACATGAAAAATGTTCTATTAATCAAATCGATTACCACAGTATCAATTTCAAATCAAAACAATCACTAAAACGACAATCTAAATCTGTCCAAGTCGACTTGCGAGTTCGTCCAAAAACTTTCGATTTGATCCGCGTGTTTCTTCTGAATTCGTGTGCTCTGATACCAATTGTTATCCTAGATAACAATGTAAACAAGATGACACAATTGATTTAATCAATTTCCATTCTTTATTTCAATCACAAATTCTTTACAAATATGCTCTCTCAAACTATCTCTCTCTAACTTTTGAACACGTATGACACTATGATTGAAGCTACACACATAACACAACTCAAACCCCTATTTATACAAAACACAGAAACACTCACACGACTATACACGCACAAGCAACATAAACACTCAAACAACTAAAACTCTCACAACACTAGCTTTGGCAATTTATTACAAAGACTTTGACTTTCACAATGAGAGTTGACTTTGAGCTTAGACTTGGCTTGACTTTCAGCTTCAGACTTCATGATCTTGTATCCAACAAATATGTGCACTAACATATACCCTCCCATCCAGCCGAAACATACGTGAAAGACATACTAAAATCACAAATACCTAAAATGTTTTGTAACATTTACATCTTCCTCTACCTCTATAACGAGCTTACTGAGCAACAGGCACGATTGCATGTATGAGATTCCATTTAACGTACCTATTTCCCCTTTTATTAAAAAAAATACAAATTACTAGACTCAAATATATGTTTTGGTTTTACAAAAAATAATAGAAAACTTACCGGAAATATTCTTCCGAGATGTTTTGACATTCTGATGTATTCGGCGTTTCCTCGAAAGGTATTGCCCGTATAACTTCTTTTGCAAATTTCATCATTGATCATAGCACCTCACGAAAATATCTATGAAAAGTATTTATGGAGTGTTGAAATCTCCGTTTAACCATTCTAAAGCGTTCATTATGACCAATAATCGTAAAAATATAGCCATCTTCTTCTCAACGGTGACATTCCTAGTGTATTGCAACCATTTTTTTGTTTAAAATGATTGCATAGTAGTCTATATGCGTCGCAAGAAAGCCACATCAATTAAACACATTGCGTATTCAATTCGCCTAACAATTCTAGTGTATATGCATATCAAGTTAAGGCAAAAGTGTTATCTCTTATCTATTATATTATTGATGAAAGTTCATATTTCCAATACGAATTGATGATCAAAACTAACAAAAGTTCTTCCTCAAAGTCCATGTATCACCTTGAAAATAACATACAATACAAACACATGAGAAACACATATATTAAACATAAAAACAATGTAACACGAAGTTTAATCCAAAAACAAACACATATCATTTTAGTGGAATCCATAATACAAAGTTTAATCCAAAAACAAACACATATCATTTTATTGGAATCCATAATACGAAGTTTATCCAAAACACAAATCTTCCTAAAAACAATTCAACCCAAAACACAAATCTTTCCAAAAACAAAGGTCAATCTAAAGCATAAATCTTCACAAAAACAAAGTTTAATCCAAACCCAATAACTAAAGTAGTCCATACTTACGTGTTGCAAGTCTAATCCAACCCTCAAATTTCTCTGGCTCTAAACGCATCCACATTTTCCTATAGTTGGCACTTTCACCTAAACAAATAGTGCTACATCATGCAACGGTTGACCCCATCCAAGTTCCATCAACTTCTTTAAGCAATCATCAATATCATCTTTTATAGTTGGTGCTCCATGTTTTTCTAGCATGACATTCATAACCATCAAAATAGTTTCTTCAACTTGAGATTTGCTTGAAATACATGTTTATTTAGCTTTCCGCCTTTTTGCTTTACGTTGGAGGGCGATAAGAGCACTCTTGAGTTAAAGTTGGGCCCCTGGTTTCTTGTCTCAGTCATAACTTCAATATATTCATTTAAGTTGGGATCATAGTCGTAAGGATCAGGAATTGTAGATGTGGTTCCATAACTCTCAAGCCCCACACTAAGAACCCTATCAAATAGTTGCACACAAAGTTTACGGTAAAGCTCTAGTACTCCTCAATGGTTCCATGTATTTACTTTGATATTTTAAAAGAATTATATCCATATAAAAAAATATATTATAAAAAAATTATTATATAAAGAAAAAGAAAGAAAGTGACTGAAATTTCTATCTTCCATTCTTCCACGGATAGATTGAAGGTGTTGGTTGATGAATCATAGACATTGCCCGTTTTGTTTTTCAATTTTGACCAAGCTGTATATTTTCCCTTAAGGTAATCGTTGTGATTTTTCATCTGTCGTTGGTCTACGATAACATTATATTTCCTTTTTAGTTCTTCTCCAACATTCTTCCATGATTGTGGCGTAAGACTACTACCTTCCCATCCATTTTTATTGTCTCATGTAAACAAGCTTCAAGAAATGTTTGGACCAACCCTTTTTTCATGTAATCCTACGTTTCTTTTGGTGTGAAGATTCACCAACTAATTCCATACCTAGTCCAAACAATTTCATAAAGTATAAAGCTTCATAAAGTTTGGAAAAACTTTACAAATATATAAGCAAACAGTGGCATAGAGATTAAAACCAATGAACCATAAGGAATCAATATCAACAATGAACCATAAGGAATCAACAATATCATAAGGAACCATAAGGAATTACTAACCATAATCAACTAATTACTATGAACCATGACCCATAAAATCAACAATAGCTAATATCATAAGGAATTACTAACCATGAACCATAAAATCACAATAGCTAATATCATAAGGATTTACTAACCATGAACCATAACAATAGATAAAATCACATATAAAAAAAGGAATCAAAGGTAGCTAAAAAGAGGAATCAACAGTAGCTAAAAAACAAAAATCACAGTGAATAACCAAAAATCACAGATAAAAAAGAGGAATCAACATTAGCTAAAAAAGGAATCAACAGTGGCTAAAAAACCAAATCAAAGCAAAGTTAAGTAATTAATTAAATGAAGTTGGTGAAGATGAGGGTAAACTGAGAATGGGATGCATTTTAAAGGGATGTTTTCACCATCTAAAAGGATCAACAATATTTCCTTGGGTAAAGTGAGAATGGGATGCACTTATTAGGGATATGGTCACCATCTAGAAGTGAATGACCAAAAGTGGAGAAGTACATGTGTAAGATGGAGGGAGAAAACTGCCGAGTGTGAGATGAAGGGATAAGGCCACCGGATAAGTAAGCCAACTAAACGAATTAAGATCCAACTTTTTGTATCAAATGAACCAGATCAGATGCCCTCTTGGTGGAGATTTGATGGCTACTTTTATTAAGTAATTATGATAAGCTTTAATATGTAGTTTTTGTCTTATATGTTGACTTTGGTTTAGTTACATTTTGCCCCTTTATTGGTAGTAAAATAGAAGTGTGAGACCCTTGTTTTAGATCATCCCAATCAATTCTAAATTGATTTATCTCTTTAAATTTTGTAGTTCATGCATTTAATATTGAGTTTTTCATTTATTCAAGTATTGTTCTTATTTATGAGTTGATACGACATTGCATAGCAGCTTTTACTTTCTTTATTTTATTTACGCTTATTGTCTTTAATTTATGTCATTTAAATTTCTTCATTTATTTTCCATCATTTAATTTTTTTTAGAAAAGCACAAACTTATAACACACATTATGTACAAAAAGTACAGCACAACAGGAGCCACCAAACAACAACCAACCAGGCTACAACTCAACACCAACAAACAAAAACAAAGCAAACAAAACGAACAAGCAGAAAAATGGTAAAAACGAACGGAACAAAATGCAGTTGCCACGAACAAACAGTAAGCTACCTCACTGTTGCACGCACACATCTAAGAAGAAACTCCCCGTCCAGCAAATGCCAACTTCCAGCCGCGAGCTACAACCGCTCCGACTCCGGACTAACTCGATCAGCGCAGCACACGGCTTGGATCTGAGACCCAAGCTTGCAATCCAATCTTCTCCCATTCCATTTGGTGTTGATCCACTCGAAAATGCGCATTTGAAACTCAAATAACAATTCGCTAATTTTTCGCTTATCCTCCTTAAACACTATTAGATTTCTATGATTCCACACTTGGTAAAAAACCGACCAGAACGCCATTGTCCTGACCTCTTTTGCCGCCACACTTTCACCCGATTGCTGATCTTGAACCATGATCTCTTCAACCGTTCTTAATTCGATCCTTGAGATGTTCCACCATCTACACATATCTTTCCATAAGAGGTTTACTTCCTCACACTTAACCAAGGCATGTTCTACCGATTCAATTTTCATACACCTTGGGCAAAGGCATGAGTAAAGATCCATACCCAACTTGTCAAGGACCCCTCGACAAGGAAGTCTTCCCAACCTCGCTCTCCAAACGAAAATGTTAATTTTCTTTGGGACGAGTGATAACCCTCATTTTTTAATGTTATTTGTTACTCTTTTCCTTCATTTTATTCACCTTTCTAGCCACTTTTGCTTCCATCTCTTTCCTTTGGTCTATAAAGTTTGCAAATATGATGAAAAAACCAAAGGATGCGTTTTGTCAAAGAAAATCTCGTTTTTGTGGGACTGTGGGCACTGTCTGCCCTCCGAGGGCACCCGAGGATGCATGCGGTATTTATACGGCGTATTTATACTCGTATTCTGGAGGTATTGCAGTATTCAAGGCTGGAAAATATATGATAAAAAGATGGTGGATGCTAGTTGGAAGATTCCTCAATCATTGTACTCTTTTGTCTAGTGGGTAATAACCCTTTAACTTGTGGGTATTACCCATTGGGTAAAAGCCTAGATTTTTAGTATAAATAGGATAGTTAGCTTAAGCATTTAATCACACCATCAACCTTCTCCAACTCTATTAACTCTCTCTTTGGAAGAGTTTTGGAACTAAGAAGGTTGTTTTTAATTTTAAGCATTTAGTTTCTTGTATTTTCGTTTACGTCTGTAGCTAACTTTTAATTTTATGCAAGTAGTATAACAAGTATTTCCTTTCTTCCTTTACGTCTTTTGTTACTTCCAAGTCTTTTATTATTCTTATGCTCTTTACTTTTATGCTCTTTATTTATATGCTTTTTATTATTATGAATTTTATTATTATGTCTTTTATTATTATGCATTTTATTATGAACTAACCATCTTTTGGGTAAGGGTGTGAGCTAACTTGAGACTAGTAGGCAACACTTGGGTGTGGCCATCGTTACTAGTTCTTGAGCTTAGTCACTTAAGTCGGGACTTAAACTCAACGCTGATAAGCCGATCACTTTGATGTGTTAATATTAAATCTAGACCTCGAGAGGGGCGGATTCGAAATACGGCTTAAGGGATGCACAAAGATTTGAGAGAGTCTTTGATAATCACGTAGAGATACGGGTTTGCATGATTTATTACGGTTCAAACGTCGGAGGAGATTTATATCACAAAGAGATTTGGGTGTAAATCTCCGCACCGGTAGAACTTGATTTTTATCAACGTAATTAAATCGGTAAGATTAAGAGTTGGTAACGATGGACGCTTTATGGGCATTTTGTAGGACCGGTCTCTAAAAATTCACTTTCGAGAGATCGGGATTTTTATAGATTTTCCGTACTACAAAAGGCCTAACCATTTGTTACTACGCCCATCTCAAGAAAAGCTTACACCCGTACCCATTCTTTAATTATAAATTTTATTCCGTACTCTTAGCATTAATCAACCACCAAACAAATATTTTTCTCACTCTCGAAACTTGTGCAAGAAGTTCATGAAAATCTCTGTTTCTCAGTAAGTCAGTCCCTGTGGGTACGATACTCGGTACTTGTACCATTATATTACTTGTAGCGATTCCAGTGAAGGTATATACTTGTGCTCTCACTGGGTAATACTGTGCCCCCGCTGTGCAGTATACGATAATCAGCTACCAAGTTTTTGGCGCCGTTGCCGGGGACTGGCACGATTTTTTTATCCTGAGATCTTGATTTTCATTTGAGCCTGTGTCGCTTGTTTCATTTAAAAAAAAAAACAATTTTTCGTGTTGTATGCCACGGCTGCAACATGGAGAACTTGTACCTCTTGATCTCGAAATTGAAAAGACTTTTAAAAGAAGAAGAAGAGGTAGAGGAAATCAGCAAAATCCAGTTTTAAATCGAACCATGGCAGATGAGGGAGCTAACCCTCCACCACCTCCGCTTGTGGAAACAACGATTAAAATTGCTGATGATAAAGAAAGGGGAATACGGGACTATGCAACACCCGAATTTGATCAACTCAAGTCGGGTATTCTTAGGCCCCACATTACTGCGCAAAATTTTGAACCGAAACCGGTAATGTTCCAAATGATCCAAGCAATGGGTCAATTTGGAGGATTACCTTCGGAAGATCCGCACTCTCATTTAAAATCATTTTTAGAAATGACGGATCATTTTCTTATTCCCGGAGTTTCCGCAGAAGCCTTACGGTTGACACTCTTCTCGTACACATTAAGAGATAGAGCCAAAGCCTGGCTAAATTCTCAGCCACCTCATTCAATTGACACTTGGACGAGTTTAGCTGAAAAGTTTTTGAAAAAATACTTTCCTCCCACCAGAAACGTGAAATTCAGAAATGAAATTTTAATGTTTAGACAATAGGAAGATGAAGCAGTATCGGATGCATGGGAGAGATTCAAAGATTTAATTCGAAAATGCCCTCATCACGGAATCCCTCACTGCATCCAATTAGAAACATTTTATAATGGTCTTTCTAATGCTGCTAAAATCATCCTCGATGCCACGGCTGGTGGAGCTTTTACTGCAAAAACATACAATGAGGGGTATGAGATTTTGGAAAAAGTCGCCAATAATAACACTGATTGGTCGAACCCTCGTGCTGTAATTCCTAAAACTGCATCAGGAGTTCGTGAGGTTGATGCCATCACCGCTTTAAATGCACAAATTGTAGCTTTGACTAATTTGGTTAAAAACAATTTGAACATTAATGGAGAAAAAGGTCAAGTGCAAACAGTAAATCAAGCTTTAATTGAAACATGCAGTTTTTGCGGTGAAAATCATCCTTTTGAGTGTTGTCCTGGTAACCCAGTTTCGGTAAACTATGTCGGAAATCAGTCTAGAAATAGTCCGTTTTCCCAAACATACAACCCGAATTGGAGAAATCATCTGAACTTCTCTTGGACTGGAAATCAAGGACTTCAACCCCCTGGGGCAAGTCAAGTCCAAAACCGACCACCAAATCCCCCGGGATTTCATCAAGGCCCACCTCAAAATTATCAACATGGACAATCTTCACAGTCCCAGAATTACCAACATGGTCAGTCTTCACAGTCACATGCACCTAGACAACAGAATGCTTTGGACGGTAATGGTTCAATCGAATCGCTGCTTAAAGGTTTTATAAACCAAACCAATGCAACTCTGAGGGGTTTTGAAACCCAACTTGGACAGTTTGCTGTCGAGCTTAAGAACAGACCACAAGGGACTTTGCCTAGTGACACGGAAAATCCCAAAGGCATTCACAAGGAACACGTCAAGGCCATAAGTATTAGAGAGATTGAAAACATAAGTGAGTCTAGAGAAGTCGAGAAAACCTCTCCCGTACCAGTAGTGCAAGAGACTTCACATTTGTTTGATGCCTCGAACTTTCCAGACTTGTTCCCATCCCCTAGTGAAGCCCCAAAACCAGAGTCCGTGGCCCAAACTACAGGCCCAATTGTCCCAAGTTGTCCAGCACAGACTGCACCCACTCCTGAACCACTCATCTCAGGCACTCCCGACAAAAGCAAATCTGTCCCGGATTTGAGAGACTTACCTTTCCCTGAAAGATTAAAAACCAAAAATGTTGATGAACAATTCAAAAAGTTTTTGGACGTTTTCAAACAACTTCACATTAATATTCCTTTGGTAGAGGCTCTCGAGCAAATGTCAAATTATGTTAAATTTTTAAAAGATATTCTCAACAAGAAACGAAGGCTGGGAGAATTTGAAACTGTCGCCTTGACCAAAGAATGTAGTGCACTTCTTACTTGCAAAATCCCTCCGAAACTAAAAGACCCGGGGAGTTTTACTATCCCGTGTACTATTGGGGGACAAGAAGTAGGACATGCTCTATGTGATTTGGGTGCAAGTATAAACCTCATGCCTTTGTCGGTTTTTAAGAAGTTAGGGATTGGTGAAGTCAGACCCACCACAGTCACCTTACAGCTTGCAGATAGGTCTTTGGCCTATCCGAAGGGTAAAATTGAAGATATTTTGGTGAAAGTCGATAAATTCATTTTTCCGGCTGATTTTCTAGTGTTGGACTATGAGGCGGATAAGGATGTCCCAATCATTTTGGGAAGACCATTTTTGGCAACTGGTAGAACCTTGATAGATGTGCAGAAGGGTGAGTTGACTATGAGAGTAAATGACCAGCAAATCACTTTCAATGTTTTCAAATCCCTTAAGTTTAATGGTGAGATTGAAGATTGTTCATACCTAAATGCCTTAGGTGATGATTTTGAGTTAGGTTTGATTGATTGCATTGGGGAAGATATTTCGGAAGAGGATGTGATAGAGGTTATAGATGCATTTGAGCAGTTGGACTTTAATGATAAACCAACCCAGGTTCCTTCTATAATCAAGGCTCCCGATCTAGAATTAAAACCACTCCCTAATCACCTTAAATACGCTTATCTTATGGAAGAGGAAAAATTGCCTGTAATTATTTCTTCCAATTTAAGTTGTGAACAGGAAGTGAAACTGATTGAGTTATTGAAAACCCACAAGAAGGCCATAGGTTGGACAATAGCTGACATCAAAGGAATCAGTCCGTCCCTTTGCCAACATAAGATAATTTTGGAAGAAAATAGAGTTGGCAAGGTGCAACCTCAAAGGAGACTTAACCCAATCATGAAAGAAGTCGTTAAGAAAGAAATTTTAAAATGGCTAGATGCGGGTATTATTTACCCCATTTCAAGTAGTGGTTGGGTGAGTCCGGTACAATGTGTACCAAAGAAGGGTGGTACCACGGTAATCACCAACGAGAAAAATGAGCTCCTCCCAACAAGGACCATCACTGGGTGGAGAATTTGTATGGACTATAGACAGTTGAATCTAGCCACGAAAAAGGATCATTTCCCTTTGCCATTTATAGACCAAATGCTAGATAGATTGGCTGGAAAGGAATTTTATTGCTTTCTGGATGGTTATTCGGGGTACAATCAAATTCACATTGCACCCGAAGATCAAGAGAAGACCACCTTCACTTGTCCCTTCGGAACTTTTGCTTTTCGCCGAATGCCATTTGGTCTTTGCAATGCACCCGCAACGTTCCAACGTTGTATGATGTCTATTTTCTCGGACATGATTGAAGATTCCATGGAAGTGTTTATGGACGATTTCTCAGTTATCGGTACATCATTTGAAAACTGTCTTGAAAATTTGAAAAAGAGCTTGGAAAGATGTGAAACACACGATTTAGTTTTAAATTGGGAAAAATGCCATTTCATGGTATAAGAAGGAATCGTGTTGGGTCACATGGTTTCTAAAAAAGGTTTAGAAGTGGATAAAGCAAAGCTTGAAGTTATAATGCAATTACCCGAACCAAGTTCGGTTAAAGGCATTAGAAGCTTCTTGGGGCATGCTGGGTTTTACAGACGTTTTATAAAAGATTTTTCAAAAATTGCAAAACCCCTTTGTAATTTATTGCATGTCGACCAAGATTTCGACTTTACTCCGGAGTGCACCAAAGCTTTTGAAACAATCAAAGCCGCCCTTGTTTCGGCACCCATTGTAATAGCCCCAGATTGGACCATACCTTTTGAGGTAATGTGTGATGCAAGCGACTGGGCTGTGGGTGCCGTCTTAGGGCAAAGAAGAGATAAAAATTTCCACCCCATTTACTATGCAAGCAAAACTCTTATCGAAGCTCAAATAAATTATACCACAACCGAGAAAGAATTGCTTGCTGTAGTATTTGCCTTTGACCCTTTTCGATCCTATTTAATCGGGACAAAAGTCATCGTTCACACTGACCACTCCGCCATTAAATATCTCTTTAACAAAACCGATGCTAAGCCACGGCTTATTCGGTGGGTCCTTCTGTTACAAGAATTTGACCTTGAGATAATTGATAGAAAAGGAGTGGACAATCAAGTGGCCGATCATCTTTCTAGGATCGAACATAACGTGTCAAGTGGTGGAAATCATGACATAAAGGAAGTTTTCCCAGACGAGCAAATTTTAGCCATCCATCACCACTTTGAAAAAGATCTCCCATGGTATGCAGATATTGCAAACTATCTGGCAAGTGGAATCAGGCCATGCAACATGAGGGGACAACAATTCAAGAAATTCATACATGATTGCAAACAGTATTTTTGGGACGACCCATTTTTGTACAAACTAGGTGCAGATCAAGTTTTAAGAAAATGCGTCCCAAATTTCGAAATGAAAAATGTTTTGAATGATTGTCATGCTTCACCGTACGGAGGACATTTTGGTGGTCAACGTACGGCAACAAAAATTCTTCAAAGTGGTCTCTTTTGGCCCACTTTATTTAAAGATGCATTTGAGTTCGTAAAAGGTTGTGACCAATGTCAAAGAGTAGGAAATTTGTCCCAACGAAATGAAATGCCCTTAAATAATATTTTAGAAGTCGAACTTTTTGATGTTTGGGGTATAGATTTCATGGGACCATTTCCTATGTCTTTTAACAATCAATACATTCTGGTTGCGGTTGATTACGTATCTAAATGGGTAGAAGCCATTGCGTGTCCTCGAAACGATGCTAAAACTGTGATTAATTTTCTTCATAAAAATATTTTCGTACGATTTGGTACTCCCCGAGCTTTAATTAGTGATGAAGGGACACACTTCGTAAACAAAATGTTAAGCACAGTTTTGAGCAAATACAATATCCAACACCGAGTGGCCACCGCATACCATCCTCAAACAAATGGTCTTGCGGAACTTTCAAATCGGGAAATAAAGTCAGTTTTGGAAAAAGTCATAAAACCCGATAGGAAAGATTGGTCACTCAAGTTGGATGACGCACTTTGAGCATACAGAACAGCGTTCAAAACCCCGTTAGATATGTCACCATACAGATTGGTCTTTGGAAAAGCATGTCATTTGCCTTTGGAACTCGAATACAAAGCTTTTTGGGCCATTAAAGAGTTAAATATGTGTGAGGATGCCGCTGGGAAAAAGCGAAAACTTCAATTAACTGAGTTAGAAGAGATAAGGCACCATGCCTACGAAAATGCCAAAATTTATAAAGAAAAGACAAAACTCTGGCATGATCGTAGGATAAACCAAAGAATTTTTGAAAAAGGACAACAAGTGCTTCTCTTTAACTCACGATTAAAGTTGTTCCCTGGGAAACTGAAATCGCATTGGTCAGGTGCTTTTACCATCATGGACGTAGGAAAATTTGGCACAATAGACTTGTTGAATCCTCAGGATAACAGCACTTTCAAGGTTAATGGACATTGGGTTAAACACTACCTCCCAGACGGAGTGCCCAAACCCAATGTACTTAACCCTTGAATTGGTTGGAAACAACCTTGTAAATAGTCTTACCTAATTTTAGTAGTTTTGTGTTTTTGTTATTGTGTATTTGCAGGAGTTGGTCATGATTTTTACGAAGATGAGTCCACGGAGAATTTGGGCGGGATTTTAAACAAAATGAGGGTGATTTATCGCTTTCAAAATGAACCCTCTCATCTTCTCCATGGCACGCTCCAAGAAGTTGGTTCCTAACTCCTTCTCACCGATCACGTCGCCTTCTGTCGGCCACCACCATACCATCCACCATCGCCGACGCTAGCTCCGCCATGCTACCACAGACGCATCCGTCCACCTCCTTGAATACCGGATCATCAATAGCCAACGCTGACGACGACCAAACACACTCCTCCTCACCGGCAACATTCATCCATAGTTTTGACGAGTGTCACGACATTTCCCATGGGTGTCTGTACCCATAAGATTGCCATGCTGCTCCACGCCCTACTTCTCATGTTTCAACCTCCGTTGACAGAATAGTCTTTTGGTGTGGGATTCATCTTTTGCAAACTTTAACTCCTTTTGTTGTTTATTCTAATCTTGGGTATTGTGTTGAAAATCCGGAACTTGTGCTAACCCTTTCCTTTTGTACTTACTCATTGATGGATTTTCAATATAATTCTTAATGTTTTCTATCACTTTCGGTATTATGCATCTTAATTTTCAGGTACAACTTTCATTGGAAATCATTGGGTTTGGAAATTAAAATGACGTAGGCCATTATTGAATTTTGGCCGAAACACTTCCCTTCGTAACCAAACATTTTGCCAATAAATGCCTTTTTTTTTACCTTCACCAATGAGGACATTGATGTGTTCTAAGTTTGGGGGGGTGAACATTAGGAGATTTTGTGTATGTTATGATCAATTCCAAAATTTTGATCATAAAAAAAAAAAAGATACATGTATAAAATAAGTCTTCAAATGAGAAGACATGTGGAGCCCAATAAATAAATAGTTACATTTGGTGTTTTATGGCCCAAATCACTAAAGGGGGCCCAATTTTGAAAAAAAAAAGAAAAGAAAAGAAAAGAACAAAAACCCAAAGCCTGTTTTATGTGGTCTACCATAAGTTTGGGGGGGGGGGGGGAAGATAGAAGTGAGACATAAATCATAGCCATATACACAAACCCAGCTCAAGCCCTACCGATTAATTACAAATACAGTGATTTCCAAAATGAAAGTTTGTGCCTCTTCAATATCATGGCGTATGCATCAATACCTTTGTAAGTTTCCTTCGTCTCCTCGTAACATTCTTTGTGATTCTTTTTTTTCCGTCACTTGAGGACAAGTAACATCTCAAGTTTGGGGGTGTGATAACCCTCATTTTTTAATGTTATTTGTTACTCTTTTCCTTCATTTTATTCACCTTTCTAGCCACTTTTGCTTCCATCTCTTTCCTTTGGTCTATAAAGTTTGCAAATATGATGAAAAAACCAAAGGATGCGTTTTGTCAAAGAAAATCTCGTTTTTGTGGGACTGTGGGCACTGTCTGCCCTCCGAGGGCACCCGAGGATGCATGCGGTATTTATACGGCGTATTTATACTCGTATTCTGGAGGTATTGCAGTATTCAAGGCTGGAAAATATATGATAAAAAGATGGTGGATGCTAGTTGGAAGATTCCTCAATCATTGTACTCTTTTGTCTAGTGGGTAATAACCCTTTAACTTGTGGGTATTACCCATTGGGTAAAAGCCTAGATTTTTAGTATAAATAGGATAGTTAGCTTAAGCATTTAATCACACCATCAACCTTCTCCAACTCTATTAACTCTCTCTTTGGAAGAGTTTTGGAACTAAGAAGGTTGTTTTTAATTTTAAGCATTTAGTTTCTTGTATTTTCGTTTACGTCTGTAGCTAACTTTTAATTTTATGCAAGTAGTATAACAAGTATTTCCTTTCTTCCTTTACGTCTTTTGTTACTTCCAAGTCTTTTATTATTCTTATGCTCTTTACTTTTATGCTCTTTATTTATATGCTTTTTATTATTATGAATTTTATTATTATGTCTTTTATTATTATGCATTTTATTATGAACTAACCATCTTTTGGGTAAGGGTGTGAGCTAACTTGAGACTAGTAGGCAACACTTGGGTGTGGCCATCGTTACTAGTTCTTGAGCTTAGTCACTTAAGTCGGGACTTAAACTCAACGCTGATAAGCCGATCACTTTGATGTGTTAATATTAAATCTAGACCTCGAGAGGGGCGGATTCGAAATACGGCTTAAGGGATGCACAAAGATTTGAGAGAGTCTTTGATAATCACGTAGAGATACGGGTTTGCATGATTTATTACGGTTCAAACGTCGGAGGAGATTTATATCACAAAGAGATTTGGGTGTAAATCTCCGCACCGGTAGAACTTGATTTTTATCAACGTGATTAAATCGGTAAGATTAAGAGTTGGTAACGATGGACGCTTTATGGGCATTTTGTAGGACCGGTCTCTAAAAATTCACTTTCGAGAGATCGGGATTTTTATAGATTTTCCGTACTACAAAAGGCCTAACCATTTGTTACTACGCCCATCTCAAGAAAAGCTTACACCCGTACCCATTCTTTAATTATAAATTTTATTCCGTACTCTTAGCATTAATCAACCACCAAACAAATATTTTTCTCACTCTCGAAACTTGTGCAAGAAGTTCATGAAAATCTCTGTTTCTCAGTAAGTCAGTCCCTGTGGGTACGATACTCGGTACTTGTACCATTATATTACTTGTAGCGATTCCAGTGAAAGTATATACTTGTGCTCTCACTGGGTAATACTGTGCCCCCGCTGTGCAGTATACGATAATTAGCTACCAACGAGCCTCGACCACAAAGTTTCCCCCGCAACAACCCCCTAAATAGAACTACCCCCTCTGTTAATTCCTTAAATTTTGGAACGAGAACTCCCCCTCATCATTAAGCCACCATTTAGGACGATCCTCTATGTCCCTAACCGGTTTCTTTCCTTGAAGAAAACTTTGAAAGTCCCTAACCTTCTCCAACCCCATTCCCACTTCCACGTCTCATCATTCTAACAATCCCTTTCCACGACCTTAGCCTCCTTATTGGTTTCAAGATTAAATAATCTAGGAAACCTCTCCCTCAACGCCCTATATTTTTCCCATTTATCCGCCCACACCCTAGTGTCTCGATCGTCCCCAATACCTTTACCAAAAGAGGTAGCGAAGCTAATCCCAATCTTCTCTAAGTCATCCCCAATCCGAATGTTGTTCGACCACACCGAGATAACACTACTACTCCCTAAAGAATTGCCCTTCAAACCCCCCCTCTTCCCTATAAATACTCTTCACCACTTTTGCCCAAAAAGCCTCCTTTTCGCAAACAAACCTCCACCGCCATTTCCCCAAAAGACCCCAATTACTCCATTGAAGACTACCCATATTAAGGACCCCCATGTTTGAACCCTCTAAGGACCTTTTCCCACTTCACCCACGACATACCCCTCCTCTCCATGGATCCCTTACCCCCTCCCCAAAAGAAACCACTCCGCACACTCTCTAACTCTTATGTCACTCCTCTCGGGGCACGAAACAACGCAAAGTAGTACAATGATAAGCTACTAAGAACCGCTTTAACTAAAGTAAGCATACCTCCGAAAGAGATTAACCTCGACTTTCAAGAGGCGAGCTTATTTTTGAACTTATCCACTATTGGCTTCCAACTTTCTATTTTCCTCATTGAATCCCCAACCGGGAGCCCGAGATAGAGAAAAGGAAAACTTCCACTATCGCACCCCAAATCGTTTGCCCAAGAGAGCAATTCATCCTCGTTTACTCTGATTCCATACAACTTACTTTTCCCCACGTTGATCTTTAAACCCGACAACAAATGGAAACAATTAAGAATTTTCATGAGATTTTTAAGATTTACGAGGCTCCACTTACCGAAAAAGATGACGTCGTCGACATATTATAAGTGTGACACCTCGACTTTATCGTTTCCAACTTTGAGACCCTCAAAAAGCCCTTTATCTATTGCATCCGCCATTAGAATATGGAGACTTTCCGCCACTAAGAGAAAAAGAAAAGGAGCAATCGGATCTCCTTGTCGAAGACCTTTTTCTATCACAAACTCCTTTGTCGATTTATCTTTAATTTCTGTCATTTATATTCATTGCAATTTACTTTCCGTTATGAGTAGCTAATCTTTATAACTTGGGTGTGAGACGAAGCGTGAGGTTGTAAACCAAATAATAGTAAACATTGTTTTTCAATAATAGTGTTCCAGTATTTCATTCTAAGTTTTATATAATCTAAGGCACTTCTTGACGAATTGATCACTTCTTAAAGTGTTAAAGTGTCATGGTATTAGGAATAAGTCATTTGAATGCACGTCAATTCGAAGTATATGGGAAATATACTTGGAAAAGTTGCTAACAAAGGAATTTGTTATTTATACTTTCAAACGGATTGATTCTTGATGGATTGGTCACTAGTCAAACTGTTAAAGTGTAGTGGACTAAGGAATGAGCCACTTGGAACACATCAACTTGAATGATATGGGAATCAACCCGGAAGAGTGATTTTTAACAAATGCATTTGTTTATCCATATACTTTGAAGACACCATTTGACACATTGGTCCTGATACCACATAAGAATATGTTGGTTGAAAGATAAACAATAGTGCAATCGTGGATATCCGGAAGGACATTCTTCAAAATAGATGGTGAAACATGTTGTTGCTAAACTAATGTTGTAGCATTCCTACAACATTGTTCACTGGAATTTGTGTTTACTCCTCACCACAAGTCTTGCACTCATGCTTTTCTTATATATTCAGTCATTTATATTATTGTGAAAATCAACCAAACAAAGTCTTCAAAATCGTCATCTGAGATCATTTCTTTCATTACACTTTTATTGCGCTTTTACTTCAATCTCCGTGGACGATATTCGGTATCTATACCACTTTATTACTTGAAAGACGATATTAAGCCATTTTGTATACTTGTTTTCTGGCTCTAGTTATCACATGTCTTAAGGTGTCCAAACATCGTACCAATCGGCGAGATCAATTGGCTTGAGAGGGACGATGCGTGGGGGGGTCGATGCTTGGGAGAAGCGTGTAGGATGAGACGTGGGAAGGGCAAAAGTGGAACAACTTTGGATCTAAATGATTTAGTATAACCCTAGACTCAAAATTGCTAAGAGGCTTTTGTCACAATTTCTAGACACAAATTTTTGCCAAACACTATTTTCCTCTTACCAATTAAGAGATGAGCTCATCATGCATATCTAAACAAACAACCCTAAAGATCACTAGACTGTAGGTAAAAAGGTACTTTAATATTTGCAAAAAACTAAAGCTCACATGCTAGTATATAGACAAGTTAAAAACTTGGAATTTGTGGGCTATACAGATTCAGATTTTACAGGTAAATACCCAAACTAAAAGAAGTCTACCTCTGACTACATTTTCATGTTTGCGGGAGGGGCTATAACATGGAAACCCATGAAACAATCTCTTATTGCAGCTTCGACTATTGAAGTTGAATTTATAGCCATTAATGAAGGAGTTGTGAGGGCATTTGGATCAAGGACTTCTCAATTCAAGCGAATGTATTAAGCTCTATAGTTTCAAATCCTCTAAAGGTGTTTTGTGACAATAAAGGACAATAAAGTTGCAGTCTCTTTTGCTGGAAATAGCAAAAAATCAAACAAATCAAAGCACACTGGTCTAAAAGATTTTAGTGTAAGGCAAAGGATTAAGAGATGTAGGTTTCCATAAACAAGTTAGGGATATGGAATTTTATCTAAACTCGATGCTTGAGATTAGTAGGAATCGAGATTAGTTTAGCCGGTTATTTTGTAATTTTTTATTTTCTGTTTTCCTTGTAATTTTCTTTTAGTACATTTTAATAAAATGAGGAATTCTAGTATATAAGCCATGTTATTTTTTTTACAACTTAAAAATAAAATTCATGTCATTATCTATGTCAAACAAGTGAATCATCACACTTAAGCAAGAATTGCGGACTACATAAGCAAAATTCAGTTAACTGGTGTTAAGAATTTTTGCTTATAAGTTTTAAAAACTTACATAAAACATTCGGTGGACTCTGAGCTAAGGGTGCTCAAAAAACCGACCAACCCGACCAACCCGGGAAAAAATCAACTCGAGGTAACCCGACATATAATCAATACAAAATTAGGACAACCCGAATCTATTGAGTTGATATTGGGTTAGGCTCAAAGTAACCCGACCAACCCGATAACCCGATAAACATTTTAATGACTTCTCTAAAAGTATTTATATTTCCCTTTAATATGTATAAGTTACCAAAAACAAATCGGCAATAACGAGCAATGTAACTCATAAGAGAACATTATTGGAAACTTATATGTAATACCTAAATATTTGATAAATTCGTATATTCTTTTGAATGATGGATCGTATTTCAAAGAAAAAATTCCTTATTTTTATGTTTTCAATATTATTTTTACTTTGTTTAAACACAACCCGACCAAACCGACCAACCCGGACGGGTTGGGTTGGGTTGCACTTTTGTTTGGGTTGGGTTGGGTTAAAAATTCTCAAACTGCCAACATTGGGTTTGGTTGTTGAAATGTCTTCAACCCGATCAACCCAACGCGTGAGCAACCCTACTTTGAGCTACATATTTATGCCAATGCAGGTAGATATAATTATTTGCACAAATGCTCAAATTCAGACACTTTTAAACTTATCTGAATATAAAACTTTGTGTTAGTGGTTCTTAATCGAACTAGTTTGTCAAATTGGTCTAGATTTTGAGTCCTACATACAGTATCTATTCTGACCAAGTTTGAATGAATTCACAACTGCTAGAATTTCTCAGTGCAACCTTCACTTCGATGTGTGTAATATTTATGGTTCTCTTGCCTTTACAGATTATGTTAAATCCAGTGGGAGAATGTTAGAAATAAATTGGACTTTAACATTATGTGTAATAAATGTTGAAGGACAATTAATTTAAATTGTTATACTTATTAAGAGAATCATATATCATGTATAATCCAGTTACATATTTGGATATATATATATATATATATATATATATATATATATATATATATATATATACCTCCTAATATGAAAAGGATAATCATTAAGTTAATTACATGATTAATATTAATGTAAGTGTATATTTTCTTCTATGTAAAAAATCTAAAGATAAACTAGGACTCCTTATGGGAAGAGTCTCTAGGTTTTTTATGACCTATAAAAAAAGAAGATCAAGTCTATTGTCGACAGGAATTATGAATTCAGTTCAGCCTCAATATAAAGTAAACCGTATAGAGCTTCAGAAGACTTTTATCCATAGTGAGGATGACTGCTTCCACATGACACTTTCACTGCACCTAACTCGAGTGCTCCAAGTTAGTTTTACTAATCTCTATTACGGTATCATGTTGAATCGATTTATGATATGTGTTTATGTTCCTATGTTTTCATATTTGTTATTATATGCTTAAGGAGATCTCATACAAATATAACACTAGACCGATCTTACTCCAGCCCATTTGATCTGATTTTTAATTTTTATAAAAATTAATTTAATACATTTATTGATAAATATTACATATAATAAATATTACTTTATTTAGTATTCACGATTTCACGATTTCACAATTCATTTATTAATTTTTGCAACAAATTTAGAAATTTCTTCTTAAAAAAAGTGAGTTGCTCCGGATCTGATCTAATTCGATTCTAGTCCAGTTCTTTTTTATCTGAGCCAGGCTTTATTCAATCTTAAAAAAGATCGGTCTGATCCGGCCTAGACCAAATGGTGTGGTCCTTTTGCTCATCTATAATCACTGAGTCCTTAAAGTCCTACAAGGTTGCTGGAAATTTTCCTCACTATTTTCTAGGACTCCAGAATTAATCGAAGTGCACTTAAATTGGCTTGGACACTAACGATTAACAAAAGAAAAAAACTTCTATTTTGGATTTTTGGGTGATATAAATTGGCCATTGTTATTATGAAAACACACAAAAAAAAGCAATATAAATGGTAACAATAAACAATTTTAGAGCAATTATAATTTACAACATTGGAATATGAAAAGAAAAGAAAAAACATATACTACTTGTCACTTTTTCTTTTCAAAATCGTTTTCTATAACTTGCGGATGTCTTGATTAGCTTACATACACCTCGACTAATTTTATGGGATCCTAAAATAAATAGTCAGCGTAACACTAACATTCATTCAATGTTCCTTAAAGAAGATGAACTAGTGATTATTGAAAATCAAACTTACTATTTTAACAGTTGAGTTACCAAAACTGTCCATTGTTGCCGTGTGGTTAGAGCATCTTCAACAGATACTTTAAAATAGAGAAAATGGTGTTTTTATGCTCTATTTTGTTCCAACAGATTTTCTATATTGTTCTCTAACATATTATTATTTTATATTAATTCTTTTTAAAAAAGTATATTAGAATAATAAATTTATACAATATTTTAATAATATAATAAATGTTGAAATATCTAAAATAAAGAATATGTTGGAAATAAATGTAAGGGGCTCTTTGGTTGGTTTTCCATTAAGTTCTATATGAATAAAGTTGTCTGTGTGGATTAATCTGTCTGTATAGATTTAGAAGGTTTTAATTTGAGAGAGTTTTTTCATAGATGGAAGGAACGTGTTTTTTAATGAGAATGACTGGTTTGAAAAAAACTTGGTTTTTTGCATAAAGTTCCCCCTTGAAATCTTACTGAATAAGTCACTTTCTATATCATTAAGCCACTACCAAACACTCATATATAGCTGACTGAATAAGTTGTAAGTCTCATTAAGCTCATTAAGCTGCAAACAAACAGACCCTAATTCTTATAAGAGATTTTGACTTTATTCTCTATTTTAGTAAAACTAGAAGCGTACTCGCGCAATGCAGCGAGATACATCACGATTTTAATGTTTTATTTTATTTTTTGTTTTTTTGTCAATTTACAGTACGATTTTGGATGGTTTTGAGAAAGTGATAATGTTTTTTTTATAAATTTGTTTAACTTAGACTTAATAATATAATGTTTTTTATATAAAAAAAATAAGTATTTTGTTAGATTTCAATGATTATCTTATATATTTTAATGACATCTAAAAAAATAACCAATTACATATTTAATAATAAAATTAAAACAAATTTATAGTAATATAATATATTAATTAATAGTTATACATGAAAATGTCTGCATAAAAAGAAGTATGCAGTAGTAATATGTATCTTGTGCTTTGATACTTGTAAATTAAGAGATTTTTAAAATCTTGCATAAAATGATGGTATCTTATGCCTAATAATTTGTATTTAAGAGTTTTTTATCCGTGTTTTATAATATAGTATACATTATAGAAAATCTCATAAAGATCTTTTAGGTTTTCATAGAAATTATGGGTTTTGTTACAAGGAAAGATAACAAATAATATGGTTTAAAAAATTGGGAATTGACAAAAAATAGCCAACCTACTTGACTCTAAGTTATAGTCACTTTTAGAAGTAAATTACTAAAAATAGCCACACTTTACGTAAATAGATTATGCCGAAAAAAAAATGTCTAAAGATTGATTTTATTTACATTTTACACCCTTATAATTAGTTACAAGTTAAAATCAATCTTTTAATATAATTTTTTTTTCTGCATAGCCCTTTTGCTTCATAATAATTAGCTGAAATGGTCAAATTACAGAGAGGGATTGGCCTCTTAGTCATCCCTCTCCGTGACTTGCAAAAATGTCCCAAGGGACGCAATGGAGCCCAGGGCACAATTGCGCCCCTACACATAATCTTACTGAAAACAAGTCATTTTTTTTACTGAAAACAAGTAGGGGTGCAATTGCGCCCTAGGCTCCATTGCGTCCTTAGGGCTCCATTGCGTCCCTTGGGACATTTTTGCAAGTCAGGGAGAAGGATGGCTAAGAAGCCAATCTCTCCCCGTGGTTTGACCATTTCAGCTATTCTCTTTGCTTCAAGTGACTTATTTTTGTAAATTTCCAATCAATCCCCTTTTTTCCTTTCCTTAAGCTCATTTCTAATTATAGAAAGTGGTCGTAAACTATATATAGTAATCTTGAAGTAGTTTATTTTACGATCCCATTCTCTCGAACGTTAATTTTGCATCACAGAGGGTACGGAAATAATTTTGAATTCAAGCCAGGTTAATTTCCGACCACAATTCCATCCTGATCCTTGAAATAATCAATGTTACACATGGTTTCAATCTTATCGTTATATGATCTTAATTTGTGAAACGTTTTAGGTCTCATCGACCTGATTGAATTGATCATGGCTGAACAAACCTTATCGGAATCCAAAGACGATATACCTGAAGTAAGTCATCGTTTATATATATATATATATATATATATATATATATATATATATATCCTATCAGTAAGAAGATAGAAATCCTTAAGTGACGTCTCGGATTCAAATCCGGGCATCATTCTGAGGCACTGTGATCCCATGATGGGTGTGGGACCAATGTAGAGGTGCTCTATATGGTAGAGTATACCCTTTTTCTTTCATATGGAAAGCAAATTCATTTCCTCAAAATGTTGATACAAGATCTTCTATGAACTACTTTTGCAGATTGCCCCCTTTGATCCCACAAAGAAAAAGAAGAAGAAGAAGGTTGTAATCCAAGATCTAGGGGACGGTGATCACTCATCGGATAAAACTGATAACCTATCATGTCAGTCTGCGTGTTACTTATCAATTATCATTCAATTTTGAAAGGTGCTACTAAATGAACCCCGTTTTTGGGTTAAATCGGAATACGTTGAAAATGCAATCAAATGGAGGTTGATGTTGACGTGTGTGAGTGTGATAAGGGGCTCATTTAGAATCACCCAACTTTGAATCTCGAACTTGTACCTTCCAAATTCAAATATTATTATGCATCATAACAAACATCAATGGTATGTGGCTTCTTGCAGCTGCTGAAGGAGTAGAAAATGCATTTGCTGGTATGAAAAAGAAGAAGAAAAAACCAGTAAGCTTCAATGAATACTAGGGGTTGTTTACTAAACACTTGTTGCCTCTTACCGGGTAACTACACATTTTACTGCCTCTTACCGGGTAAGTGACACTTATCCAGTCAAACATGATGGTTTATCAACAATTTTACGCTACCATTTTGCTGACCAAAAATCTAACCCGATAAGTGAGGGTGGTGACTTTTACTGGATGATGGTGTTTACCAACAAATTTTACTCGATTAAAACCGAGGGTGGTGACTCTTGCCCGGTAAGCGCTTACTCGAAAAAGCAGTTCTGTAACTTGGGTCTACCCTGATTTCTTGATTCTCTTGTCTTCTTAGGTCGGAGCTGATTCCATGAATGATGGAACTGCTCATGCCGGAACAGGTACTAATTTTCTGCAAGGATGCCCATCTCATTACCTGCCAGGCTAAAACATCTTTTGAGTTTCAAATGTTTTTTTTTTCTTTTCAGACGCAAATTCTTTGTGATCTTGTAGGTCATGCGGGCGAGGATGAAGCGGATGCAAACAACTCGGAACCAAAATATCCATGGGAAGGAACCGATCGGGATTACTTCTATGAGGAGGTGTGTGTGTAATGTTAACGTTTATTTGGTCATTATTTGAGATCTTTCGGCAACATGTTATATTTGAGTGCAGCTTCTAAGCAGAGTATTTCATATTCTGCGAGAGAATAATCCAGAACTGGCTGGAGATAGACGACGGACAGTGATTAGACCCCCACAAGTTCTTCGAGAAGGCACAAAGAAGACCGTTTTCGTCAACTTTATGGATTTATGCCGCACGTACGTGTTTTACATGTTTTTGTTATATGTAGAGTAAAAAGTAACACACTTCCAACAAAGTGTTGCTTGACTCTGAGATATCTAACCTTGAGGCCCAACTTAACCGGTAATAAAGGCTAGGCCTTAGGCGCCACCCTATTGGTTCCCTGTTCGAGTCTCCTCACGGCCACCGGAGATTTTCCTGGCTGTTGTTATATTCAGGGTCCTATGGGATTAGTCGAGGTGTGTGCAAGTCCGCACAGATACCCACGGTTACCCAAAAAAACAAAAAACTCTATATCTAGCTTTAGAGTAGCACTAGAAGACATTTATATTGTTGGAGTCCCACATTGGCCAGACACAGTCTAGCAAACGATTCAAACCGATACATTTAAGCACTCTTCTAGAGAGAGATTCAAAAGGGTGTTGTACATATCCAAACAGGGTATCAGAGCCGATGTTTAATGCCACCTAGAAACTTGATACACACTCCCCCCGCCCCAGGTCTTAGAGGTACTGTCTAGCTTCCGTTTGAGGGGCGTGTTGGAGTCCAACATCAGCTAAACACAGTCCATCAAACATGTATATACTCGGTTGAAGATTTCTATGGCGCGAATAATGTTTAAGAAAGAGATGTCATCACCCAATGGGCTCTACATTCTTATTCCATGAACAAACATGCTAGATATGACCGATAACTTGCTCATGAGATTCATGGATTGAAATTTTTTATATTCCAGAATGCATAGGCAGCCAGATCATGTCATGACTTTTCTACTGGCTGAAATGGGAACAAGTGGTTCCCTTGATGGGCAACAGAGGTTGGTCGTTAAGGGTCGATTCGCTCCCAAGAATTTTGAAGGAATCCTCAGAAGATATATCAGTAAGTCTTGTTCTTTGTTGTTGCCTGCCAAACATCAGTTTTTGCACCATCCCTTGTGCGTTTGTGTTTTCCTTTTTGGTTTTTGAGTGGTGAGAGAAAGTAAAAGAAAACACCGTTGTGTTTGTTTACGCTATTACAACTGTTCTTCTGAAATCATTTGTTGCATCCAGATGAATATGTCATATGCAATGGCTGTAGAAGTCCAGATACAATTCTTTCAAAGGAGAATCGTCTGTTCTTCCTAAGATGTGAGCAGGTAAGTTACAAGTATCTATTCTAACACATAGAATACCTGATAGGGGCATGTTCATTTGAGAATTGTAAATATTTTGAGAACCAAATATTCATAATGGAATATTCATGATATTCATTTATATTTACGTACCTTTATTATGAATATTTGGTTCTTCGGCTCTGAAAATATTTATGGTTCCTAAATGAACTTCCCCTGCCTAATAAAGTTTGAATATTAAAAGGCTCACCGTTTTGAGGATATAGGGCATCAAAACAAGCTAAGAAGCATGTTTTTCTTTGATTGTTGATGATATTGTTTTAATTTTAGTGTGGTTCTGGGCGGTCAGTCGCCCCCATCAAGACTGGTTTTGTTGCACGGGTCGGGCGTCGGAAAGCCGGGTCGTAGTGCTGACTTCCCTTGTTTCTCAACATTGATAAAAACTTGCAGTAATTTCAGATATATGAAGTGTTTTGTTGCTATATTGGCCTCTAAGTTTTGACATAATGAAATTATCGAACGTTTTCTGGCCCTTCTCCAACTTCTTGGCATCTTAGTTTATGTACGTGTATTTCCGTTTTTTTTCCTTTTCTTGTGGGGGGTTGTTCATTAACTGTGTAGGTCATAGAAATTGGTGTACCAGCATTTAAAGAATTTGGTAATAAAAAAGGCACTGCATAGTAAAGGATTTATGGAATGTTTGGTTCAAAGTTTGGTATTATTTCTTTTAACTAAGTAGATAATGAATCTTTCGGGTTGTCATAACTTATACGGTTGATGATGCCAGGTTACTAGTAAATCATTTTATCGGAGGTAGATTGTCAAATTTGGATGTAATCCTGCTATGAATGAAAATTTATCTTATTCTGTATTTATGATTGTAACTCTAAAACGAGACCTAAGGCCATGTTTGGCAACCATAAGCTAAGCTTATTTTTTGAGCTTTTTGAAAGAGCTCCGTTTGGTTAGCTATGAGCAGCTTATTGAAGCACTACTTGAAGTAATGTTCCAGTAAACTATAGGGGTTTTTTCCACTTTTTTCCAATTATATCCCTTAATTTCTTTCCAAATAATTTTTTCAACTTGTCCTTTCAGGTGATTTTACATTATTGTTTAAGGGGTGTTTGCTTAGAGGTATTATACAGTAATTAATGGGATTGAAAATTAAAAGGAACTGTTTGGTTTTATATAATATAATGGGCCCATTCCCCTAGAAGCCCAAATTTTCATTCCGGGTTAACCCATTTTCATTTTTATTCCCATTCCCATTTTCAGTATCGGCGAGTTTTTACCAAATATGACTAGTTTATTAGCTAATAGTTAATAACTAGTTTATTAGTTAACAACTAGCTTATCTGTCAACAACTAGCTTATCCGCTAGTTTGCCAAACATGGCCTACACTAATGTAAGAGAGAATATATTATCTTGATTCTCGCTATAAATTATGATCCCACCTTTTTCTGATTTCTGAGTTCCAAAGAAGGTTTTCAAGAAGTATCATTGACGCACCTTTGTAAGAAAGCTTTACAGAAGCGAAGAAGTTACAGCAGATTTACCAGAAATCAAAGGCTAACAGAAGAATATCTCATCTTTGGAATGAAATCCAATGAACCAATCTCCTGGAAGAAAACGATATAAACAAACAATAAGATTCTACGGTTATGTCATAGAACTAATGTTTGACATTTTTTAGTCAAATACCTAGCTAGGGACAGGTTCATTTGAGAACCACGAGAACCAACTATTCATGATGAATATCATTGATGGATATTCATGATGAAAATAAATGAATATTCATGAATATTTAGGTATTCATCATGAATAGTTGGTTCTTACGGTTCTCAAAATATTTACTGTTCCTACATGAACGTTACCCTACCTGGCTAATCTTCGAAGAAATATGGTGTGTATACTTGCCAATTTTACTTTCTACTTGGATAAGCTGAGCTTGGAAAGAACAGAAGCAGCTTGATCACCACCCAACAAGAAATATGGATGCCTCAGAGCGTCTGAAGCTGATAGGCGACCCCTACGCATAGAACCACGTTCCGAAATAAGCTTTGTGGCCAAGTCCCACCCCCTACCTGAATCCAGATCAAGAACAGTTATGTCGGGTCTAGATCGGGTTTTCTCCCTCCACCTTTTCAAGTCATAATCCACAGCTTTTAGTTCAAGATTGAAGTTCTTTAAGCCTGCACTAGACCTTAAGCTTGGCACGGACATTTGCATTAGCACTATCCCAGCAGAATACATGTCAAACAGATCAGGACTGTTTAGCTGCAAGAATAGAGTACATATGCCTACTTAGCACTAGAAAGAAAAATAAGAATGCTAAAATATACAAATAGATGAAAGTTATGCTTTCGGAATAGTCATGCAAGGCGATATATTTTCTTTCATCATACCAGTGTTCTAAGAGGCTGGCCGTAACAGCCGCCGTGGCTCAGGGCTTGTGTCTCACGCCACGTTAAGCCTGTGGCACGACATGGCCTAATGCGCGGTTTTTGTAACAAGATATCTGATTTTTCTTACCTTTTTAATGTCTTATTTGTTAGTTTTTAATATATAACCTAATTTAAATAGTTTAATTTCATGACTCGTTGAGTAAATAGTAGAAAGCATATGTTTATATATTTACTCTATATAGTCTATATAATATTATATATATAATAGAGATGTGTCGCGATAAGTAACGTCTTGAAAAACATTGTGGCCTTGTTGTGACTCCTAAGGCTTGAGGATTGATCGCGTCGCCACGCCATGCCTCATGCCATTAGAACATTGATAATTACTCTGTTTTTTTAGGTTCTATATATTGTAGAGTAATCAAGGCCATGTTTGGCAACCAAAAGCTAGCTTATTTTGTAAGCTTATTGAAAAAGTCCAATTTGGTTAGCCATAAACTAGATTATAAGATAGTTATTTGAAAAGCTACTTCAAGTAACGTTTCAATAAGCTCTAAGGGTTTTTTTCCACTATTTTCCAATTTTCAACAATGTCTTTTCAGGTCATTCTACATTGTCATCTAGCTTATGAGCTAGTTTTTACCAAACATGACTTTTATCAACCGCTTATTAAGCTAACAACTATCTTATTTGCCAACAGCTAGCTTTTAAGCCAACAACTAGTTTGCCAAACATAACCTAAATCCATGGCAGAAAAAGCTTGTACCTTTTATATCTCATTTTTGCGTGTGATCTTTTCATTAAAACTGCAACCCCCTTTCGTAAGCATCAAGATGCACTGTGCGAAAGTCTTGAAATTCAAAGCTGATTTGAAGCTCAAGGGTATGTTCCATTGGGTCATAGTGAGCCAACCAGACAGAATTTTTGCTATAACATATAGGCTTCTACATCTCACATTGGGTAATTAATTCTTAACACTTGCAATACAAAGTATCTAAATTCGAAAGAGAGATGTCTAGAGACTTATATCACCTGCCAAAGTATTGGAGAAAGAAGAGCTGCAACTGGTTCTGGAGGTGGAGATGGTGTTTCTTCGGGGAGCACATAGAGTTCCGGTGGGCAATAATCAGGATCAAGAAGACCCCGGTTGGGCACATAGTTCTTTCCGATCCGTAGGTCCGTGGCTGCACCAAAATCAATAAGCTTGATCTGTCCCTTTTTAGTTACCACTAAGTTGGCTGGTTTTACATCACGGTGAACAATGCCAGTGTCGTGTATTTTCTTGAGTGACGAAATTATCTGCCTCATTATTTGTTTAATTATCAACGCATTTCGATCGATAGATTCAAGTCCTTGTAAGACACGGCCAAACATGAGGGACTCCAAGTTCAAAGGGAAAATACGATCTTTCATGTAATCACCAAGGTCTCTATCTCCCTGTGATTCCCATAAACATATATAATGTGTATATATATACATACATATATCGAATCTCTAATGAAGCTACTTGAATGCAAAAACAGCATCTACCTCAAATTTCCATACAAGCCATTTCTCACCCTTTGTGAATCTTGAATTAGTTTTATCAGAAACAAAGCTCCCAAGAAACTCAGCGCATGTCTCAGGAGCTGCTCGAGATAATCTGTAGTTAAACCACTCTTCAAAATCACCACATTCTATAGCACCTTCAACTCCAATTTTTACCTAAAATTACAGAACTGAATTACAAATCCAGCTGGACAACAGGATGCTCTCTATGATTTATGGATCATTCAATCATATATAAAGCAATTACACTAATTCATTACATTTATAGCAACTTGAGCTAAGAGGATCCCTTATGACTTTTAACAAATTGGGTGTGACTAAAATCTAAAACTGGATTGATTGATTAATCATACAAAGCAGTAGAATCAAAATCTAAGGAAAAATTTGGATGAATCTTGATAAAAATGTTCACCTGTTTAAGAATGACCTTTTCTTTAAACCTTGGATCCTTTTCCAGCTGCCTCCTCCTACTCCCAGTCTTCCTGGCACTTTCCTCCACTGTCACATTCTTAGGAATCACCACACCTGAATAAACAACACCAAATGACCCTTCTCCCAACTTATCTCCAATCAAGAAATCACTAGTCTTTAAGCTCCTTCTCCCAGACAAACCATCAAACACCTTCTGTGCAGGAGCTAGAATGTATGAATCAATGGCACCAATCAAAACACCAGGCCTAGCAGTTAAGTAAATCCAAACAAAGCCAGCAAAAACCAAAACACCCCATTTTTCAGTCTCTGGTAAATCCTGGGTAATTCGCTGAAACTGAGCATACCCAGATTTGAAAATCGGGAATTGGTCCAAATGAAGTGTGTTTTCTAAAAAATCATCGGAGATTTCATTGAAAGATGCATTGAGTTTTAATGGGTTTCTCCTAAAATGAGGTGTGAAGGGGAAAATGTTGTTGGGTAAGGTGGGTTTGGAAGGGGAGAAACAAATGAGTTTGAGGGTTGTTGAAGAAAGCATGGTAGCAGAAGAAGCCATTGTTGATTGAATGCTTTGGTTGGTTGGTTGGTTGGTTTTTGGAATAATGTTTATTGGGAGGAAGATGGAAGTGTCAGCAAAGGGATGAACTTTTGCCGCGTGGCTAACCGAGGGTTTATCCTTTTAGCCAACAGATGTGTGGAGTAAACACCACTTCCTCACTCATTTTTCGATCAAAAACATGTTATTAAAAAAAATAAATGTTTAGTTTTTAAAATAAATAAGAGTAAATTACAAATTTTGTCCCTCTGGTTATATGAAAGTTTGGATTGGGTCCCTCAAAATAAAACTACAAGTATGGTCACTATGCTTTCTGTTTTTATTTTTTTTAAATAAAAAATAAATTATATATTATATATGTAATTATTTATATTATATATACAACCACATAAACGCAAGGTTTTCCGGCCAACCCCCCTTTACACGACCTTCCCTCACCGGCAACAACCTCCCGTTATCTTCTCCGGTCCCCCCACTTCACCGTCTCCCTCCAGATGCAAACAAATAAAAAATGAGACAAAACCAGCTCTAGATCGAGAATGGGAAGAAACCATATCCAGATGAAGATCTCGATTTTCACCAAGTGATTTGATCTGTTTGTGGGCGAGAGATGATCTAGACGTGAAAGTGACGCAGCGTAGGTTTGCGGAAGGATCGATAAGCGTCTAAACCCTTTTATGGTTGAGAATTACGACGCGTAAAACTCGAAACTCAATAGTATACTCTCTAAAAAGCTAAACTTTTATTGAATAATTGAACTGATTAACAATGAAACTTAGCTATCCTATTTATAACCTAAACTAGAAAAAGATAATTATGTAAAATAAATCTAATCATAACCTAATTAGAAAAGATAATTATGAAATTAATTAAACTAAATCTAATAAATAAATAAACAAAGGAAATAGAATTATCAAAGGAGTGGTAATTGAGAAGCAGGTCACGTGGTCATACGTGAATGGCGGCTAAGAGTTGCAATTGATATAGAATTGCATGCATTCAAATAGTGACATGCGGTTGAGCTGCGGTTGAACCCGCATGGAAGCCGCCGAATTATTTAACCCCACAGACCACAGTGTTCTACGCGGGTTTCATGCGACCCAAGTCGCATGGAACCCACTTTCGTTTTTGTTTGCAATTCTCGACTCGTTCTTCGATCTCTATGGCAATCTTCTTTATATTTGGTGCTTTATGTTTGCCTCTTTTTTGATGTCAAATCCCGAGCATCTTTCGAGCTCGTTTTTCTCTTCGTGCTCGTTTCTCTTTTTCCCAGTTATTCCCGAAAACCGTTATTAACTCTCGAATTCTCCCTGTATCAGTCACCCTCACTTGAAAAGAACTCGTCCTCGAGTTCACTTGAAAAACGTATTCATCCGACCCGTAAAACAATCGTTTCTTCAAAACGTTTGGATTCACAACTTGGCCTCCAAAATTCAAAAAATTTGACCGATCTTCAAATCCCAACTGAAGTTGTCGTGTTCGTCTCCATACGAGAGATATTTTATCAAATTCGAAAGGGTAAGAGATTAAAGTAACTTTACTGGGAATTGTTTCGGTTTGAACTAGAGCTTTGGGTGTGGTAATAATTGAAGTGTCACCTTCGGAATCACCGTTCTTGACTTCTTGTGACAACGCTTTCGTTGGCTCGAGAATGTCTTCCACTATCTTGCTTCCGGTGTCTTCGGTGACTGGTCCGAGATCTAGTTCCGATACTTTGGCCTCGATAACAATTTCTTTTTGTGACTCGGTCACGACTTCATCTTCAACTTTGTCCGACAAGACTTCGTCGTCTTGTTTTGATGGTTCCTCGGGAATGGGTGGTTGTCTGACCAGAGAAGTAACCAAACTGATAGTACGGTTGTTGATGTTGCTCTTCTTGTTGGTGCCTGCATCGAAGCTATCAACCGAAGTCACGGCGATCTTTTGGTCACCACAATGGAATAGAACGAGGTCGTATCGACACTTGTAAGTAGCATGATTGTCGAATTGCCACGGTTGGCCCAATAGAATGTGGCAAGCATCCATATCAAGGACATCACATAGTACCTCTTCTCGATAGTATTTGCCAATTGAGATGGGTACTCGACAAGTTTTTGTAACTTTAACTTGAAACCCGTCCTTGATCCACCCAAGAGAATAAGGAGCTTCATGGGGTTGAGTAGGTAGATTAAAGTAATCGACTAATTTTTGGGACACGAGATTCTCACAACTTCCGTTATCAATGATGAGGTTACATACCTTTTTATGAACGGAACAATGTGATCGAAAAAGATCTTCGTGTTGGCTTTCTTCTTTTGACGAAAGAAGTATTCGTTGAAGTACAATATGGATTTTTTCTTCTTCCTCCTCCTTTTCGGATTCGGAACTCGAGAGATCGACCCGGTTACGGTTGCCATTGCATGGCGCCATATCCGGTCCTTCAAACCTGTCTCTTCTCCGACGGTTGTCGTTGATGATGTTTGGTTGAAGCCTGTTAACAGCCGCTGTCAGATTAGTAAGTGATGTGGATAAGGCCACATTCATCTCTACTAAACCCGCTTTGGTATTCTGCTGTCGATCTGCAATTGTTAGTGAAAAGACAGGCGAACCTGGCTCTGATACCAACTGACGCAACGTAGGTTTGCGGAAGGATCGACAAGCGTCTAAACCCTTTTACGGTTGAGAATTACGACGCGTAAAACTCGAAACTCAATAGTATACTCTCTAAAAAACTAAACTTTTATTGAATAATTGAACTGATTAACAATGAAACTTAGCTATCCTATTTATAACCTAAACTAGAAAAAGATAATTACGTAAAATAAATCTAATCATAACCTAATTAGAAAAGATAATTATGAAATTAATTAAACTAAATCTAATAAATAAATAAATAAACAAAGGAAATAGAATTATCAAAGGAGTGGTAATTGAGAAGCAGGTCACGTGGTCATACATGAATGGCGGCTAAGAGTTGCAATTGATATAGAATTGCATGCATTCAAACAGTGACATGCGGTTGAGCTGCGGTTGAACCCGCATGGAAGCCGCCGAATTATTTAACCCCACAAACCACAGTGTTCTACGCGGGTTTCATGCGACCCAAGTCGCATGGAACCCACTTTCGTTTCTGTTTGCGATTCTCGACTCGTTCTTCGATCTCTATGGCAATCTTCTTTATATTTGGTGCTTTATGTTTGCCTCTTTTTTTATGCCAAATCTCGAGCATCTTTCGAGATCATTTTTCTCTTCGTGCTCGTTTCTCTTTTTCCCAGTCATTCCCAAAAACCATTATTAACTCTCGAATTCTCCCTGTCTCAGAAAGGGAGGGGGTGAAACCTACCGATCTCGTGCCACTGCTTTGTTGATCCTCTATCCTCCTCACACCATCGATCATCACCGCCAATCCCCCAACAGCAGATGATACCAACGTAATTTTATAGTTTCGCCATCACAATAACCGCCATACGTCGACTTCCTTCTCCCACATCGTCAACAAAAGCTTGGATGGTGCTGGTGATTTTATGGAAATAAAAGTTGCAGGTTTTTCATGCAGATGAAGGTGATGACAAGTTGTCCGGAGAAAGAGATCGACCAAGAAGCTAGTCGGAGGGGAAAGTTGGTTCGACAAGGCCTCTAAAATTCAGACACCAACATTGCAATTGTTTCAAGAAAATTAGACCCGTTAAGAACAAAAATATTTTGTTTATTTTAAAGATTTTCAACACTCCTTCCAACCCTCCTAATCATGTCTTTGATAAAAAAAATCCAACCTAATGATCTTAATGTGGAGCCTGCCCCACAACGATCTTCCCTCTAGCGAACTCTCCTGCCCCCCCCCCCCTCCACTTTGGAGCCTCCCCCTTGTTTACTCTTTTGACCTGGGTTTTCATTTGAACTCAAATGTGTCTTTAATCATCTCCAATGGTGAGTGTAAGATCGAAGAAATTGGAGAACTTGAAGAATGAAGAATCTGGTGGCAATCTGCAGAAGATGGCTTGAAGTTGGGGTCGCCGGAGATAAAAGGGAAAGAATTGTGGTGAGTGACATGACAGGAGATGGGGAGGAGGGTAAGCGGCGTGGGACTTTCTTGGGGGGGGGAGGGGAAGGATGAGCTGTAGTTAGTAGTCATTGTGTGTATACATATGTGTGTTTTTAAAAATAAAATAGTAAAAGTGCCATGTTACCATGATGACTATACTTGTAATTAATTTTTTTTTCAGGGACCCAATCCAAAATTTCATATAACAACAGGGACGAAATTTGTAATTTACTCAATAAATAATTATATTTTTAAATTTGTTAAAGGAAAAACGAAACAAAATAACAATAAAATAGAAAGACAATGAAATCTCTAATTCTCATTAATCATAAGCCCTTTAAATAGGGAGGAGTTTACAAAGAAAAGAAAACATTCATTATGGTAATTTCTAATACTAGGAAAATATTATATCAATCACTTCCTTTTGATGATGGCACATAATCTTACAACACTCCCCCTTGTGCCGAGTCAAATGAGTGATGTGCACAATTGTTGCCTCGTTAAAATCTTACGTCAAAAAAAAAACCCAGTGGGATAAAAAAAATATGACGAAGGAAAGAGTACAACGCACCAATTTCTTTGCAATATATAGACTTTTCCTTCAGTCTAGTTTTCTCTTATATTAGTACATTAATCATGAGAGTTAGGAAAGCATGATGGTATATAAACAGTTGCCTCACTAAAACCTTACACCAAGGAACAAAACCCAATGGGAAAAATAAAACCTTGGTTGAAGGAAAAAGCACAACATACCAATATCACAAATATAGTAGACTCCCCCTTTTGTCTACTACTCCCCCTGATTCGTGCATTAATCAAGGGAGTTTGGAAAACATTTTCATTTACTTTCTACATGTTTCCCAATATATGGTTTTAGGTAATGACTTGGTAAAATATGTCACATTCTTTTGACACCTTACTTGATTCACTTGAATCTAAAGGAGAGTCTTTTATTTTGAGTGTATAAAAACTTAAGCAAAATATGCTTTGTGTTATCACCCTTGATGTATCTTATGTTCATTTCTTCTATACATGATGCATTATTTCCATATATGCAAGTAGGATACTGGTTGAACCCAAAATTACTAGCTCCTCTAATATATGTAATGATAGTCCTTAATCATATACATTCTTTAATTATCTCATGGAGAGTAATATTCTTAGAATAGTTCAAGGAGGTAGTTACAAGGGTTTGCTTAGCTTACTTTCAAGCAATCTGGGTGTTCACTTTGGAGATTCCTTATCTAGTTTGAGAACAACCTTTCTATGAGTCATACATATATCTAATATCAACAAACACATACCAAGACATTGTTTAGTGTTTTTCTATAAGAGCTAGTACTTTTATTGCTTACATTCTAAGTAGGTATTGAAGTTCCATTATCAATCCCATTTTTCTTTCTATAGGGAAAGTATAAGCCCATGTCAATGGTTCTAAAAGATTTACTTGATATCATTCCAAATGACGCTGCGTTGGCGCTGAGCTAAATCTAGCTAACAAGTTCACTGAGAAATAGAATATACAGTCAAGTGTATTGTGCTAAATACAATAATGCGCATATTGTACTTAGATAGGGAATTCCAACTCCCAACACTTTTTTCGTCACCATCCTTTAGACGGAATGGACAATTCCTTATATCCAACACTTTGACCAATCATGGGAGTGCTAACTGGATACGCTTTGTTCATATTAAATTGTCTGATTATTTTCTAGACATATGCGATTGGTGAATTAATATTTCACAAACTCGGTGTCCTGGCTCAAATAGCTAGACAAACCCAAGTTTTCACAAGATTTTTATCTCAGATTTAGATTTCAAGTTGCTTGTGGTTTCTCTTATTTCATCAAGAGTGTCTATCATGTTCATAACATCGACATATAAAGCTACTTTGAAAATCTAGAACTTGTTTTTCTACATAAATACGCAAGGGCACAATTCATAGTTCTTATGTCTCCTTTCCCAATCAAGTGTTCACTTAGGGGGTTATACCACATCCGCATAGATTGTTTTAATCTATAAAGTGAGCGTTTCAATTTTATTGCAAACACACTTTGTGGTGTAGAGTTACTTGATTTTGGTAATGTAATGTCATCAAGCACTTTTATATCTCTAAATATAGATTCCTATAGAGATATGTATTAATCACATCCATGAGCTGCATTTCCAGTCCTTCGGAAACTACTAGGCTAATTAATTAGCATAACGTTATAACGTCCATCACGGGAGAGTAAGTCTTCTCGTGGTCAATCTAGGGCGTTGTGAGAAACCTTGCGCCAAAGGAGAGTCTTATACATTATGACTTGATTATTCTCATTACGTTTTACGACAAATTATTTATCTATGTCTTACAGGCTTTACACTTGGTGGGTTAGTACTACCAAACCAAATACCTGTTCATTTGTCAAATAATATGATTCTCCTGGATTGCTTATTTAGGCCAATTTGCTCTTTGTTGATATTTTTCAACTGAGCATGGTTCGATCTCAATGTGCTATATCATCTCATAAGCAACAATATATGCGAAATATATCATCAATGAGTATATATGATATGTCCATCGACTCATATGTACTCTCATAATTCATTTGAAACTTATTTAATCTCTGGAATCAATATTAACTTTGGAGCGTCCTCCAGTAATGATTCATAGACATAGTTTAATCAGAGACAATCTCGTGAGAGGTTTATGTATTGATGACAAATAGTTTTTCCTTACTCTTCTCTTCCTTTAGATAAGTATCTATTGAACCAAGTAGCTTCCCCTATTTCCGTTTGGGAGCTATGACCTCAACCACACATCCACCATGTGTGATTTCAACGCACTTTCCAGCGATGTTGTGCCCTTGTTTGGGGACTTTAACCTTGTGAGTATATTTGCAGCTCGTATATGTGATTTTGTCACTTCTAGAATAACATTAAACGTATCAGGTATCGAGTCTGATTCGTTTGACTTCAACATTACGTTGTGAAGTTTTGGGGATCAAAATGAGACAGAGTGGGAATATTCAATGACACTTCATGTCGTTCTCATGGAAAATCCTTTTTCCTATCTCCCCCTAACGACGGGAAGACTGTTTCATGAAAGTGACAACCCGCAAATCTAGTGGTAATGAGATCACTAGTCAAATATTATGATTAGCGGATAATTGTTGGGGATTGATATCTAACATATACTAAGTCGTCTTTAAGGACCCATTTTGATGCGTTGTGGGGGCGCAATTGGCACATATACTACATAACCAAACATGCGTAAATGTAAACTATCAGGCTTATATTCAGTTACTAACTGGTACGCATGAGGCTGGTTAGCAAGCAGTGGGTCTAAAAACGAAAAGGAAAAAAAACTGCATATAATAATTACATAACCCCAGGTAGATGTGGGTAAATTGGTGCGTATTACTAATACCCAAGATGTCATCATATTCTTTTGATAACAACTTCTATGAGACCATTTTATATATACACTTGGGGTATAGGAAACTCTACATTGATCCTAATACATATGAAATTTACATCAAATCCTTATGATGTAAATTCTCCAGCATTCAAAGTCATGTAGACTTGATGAAATAGTCAGGGTGGTGAGCCCTTAAACGTATAGCTAGTGCTAGGAGTGCAGTATTTCATGTGGATAATAATACGACATGTGTTCATCGTGTTGAAACCAGAACCATAAAGTACTTTAATGGCCCGTATTCTGGATGTTTATGTCCATAAATATCACCTTGTATTCGTTGTAACAATGGAATATTTTTGTATTATGTCCCTTAGTTTTAGGATGATCTCATTCCTGTCTTGGCCAAGGATTAGGGTGCAATAGTTAAGCGAGACCCAAAGTTAAAGGGGGGTTAAATGTAACTTGGGTTATATATATATATATATATATATATATATATATATATATATATATATTAACCTTAAGTTATTGATAAAGGTCATACTGAGATTTCTTAAACCGACTAAAGGAGACGAGAGGCGAGACGAGAACAGGGAGAAGAAGAGCTAGGTTTCAAAGGAACGATCGTTGTTTTTGAAATAAAGGTATGATTCTAGTTTAAAACTTCTGTCTAAGAGTTATAGTCGGTAAATGATCTGGTTGTTGAGTTTTTATCCGTGTTTTCGATCGATTTAAGGATCTGGGTTTTTTGTGCGAAGTTCTGAATTGTCTGCAAGTTTGGTTGAATATTGACCGGACCCGGTGTGGACTGGTGTAGTGACCGGACCGGTGTCGACCGGTGTATGTAGCGACCAGTCTCGACCGGTGTAATTTCAACCAGTCTCGACCGTGGTAGTCTTGACCGGAGTGGTGTTGACCGGAGTGGTCTCGACCGGGGTAGTAACAGTATGTTGTCTTTGAAATGTTTAGAAAAGTAAAGAGTGTTATGTGCGAGTTAGCTTATCTCTTTTTATTTCGATACCATCGTAGGTGGTGTTAATCGTTAGAAGACATATTTTAAGCAAGAAGAATCTGAGGTGAGTCTTTCAAACTAAATCTTTTACGATTTTGAAAGTTATATGATAAATGTGAGTTTTCTGAACTGCACGTTTATATTATCGAAAGTTGAGAAGGTTGATTTAATTATGTTGGAATATTCATGTTATGTTATATAAACGCGTTTTATATAATGTTGTTAATTAGATGTATGCATACATTTGATTCAGAAGTTTTGACATAAGTCGAGAAATGTGACCCGCCTGCTCATATCGGGGAGTGTAGCCCGTTTATGCCATTAGGGTGTGTCCCTAAAATAAGGCAGTACGAGACAGACATACCGTCTTTGACGGCAGTGTTGATCAATAGTGTGAGTTACGCTTGCGAAGCGTAAAGTATGATAATGTTTGATCAGTAGAATGAGTTACGCTCGTGAGGCATAAGATTTTGTTTAAATGTTTTAAATAATATTTGAACTGTTACAATAGTGCTTGGAGGGGACTCACTAGACCATCGGTCTAACCCTCGCTTTTTTTCAAAATTATAATCCTGTTTCAGGTTATCGCAAGGTAGCAGGTTCTGATAAGGGTAAGGAGAAGATATGAGCTATTTCCAGGAGCTATAAGACTACTTGTAATAGTTTCCTTTTTGACTCAGTTGTGCAATAGGTTGTAGTTGTAAACCTTATACTCTGAATTGTAAGCCTGGGGCTGTTTTTGGACAGGAAATATTATATTTTGATGTAATTAAAGTTTGGGTTGTTACAATTGGTATCAGAGCATTAGTTTAAGGGATCTAGGTCACCAGATGGGCCTAGACTTAAACTGAGAAAGTAGAAGCACAACTGAGAAATAGGAAGACTGTAGCAAGTCAGTAATAGGGTAGTAAGGACTAGCATGTAAGGTAAATTTGGAATATCATCTAGCCAGTGTAATTGTGAATTTACAAGTACATGCTTGTGCTTAACTTGTCGTAATGTGTAGCATGTTAGATTTAATGTCTTATGTTTCTTCTTATCAGAATTATGTTTGAGCGAGTGACAAGGAGTAGGTCTATGCCAAATCCTGAAATTGAACCAGTTAATGAAGTCGTTGCCGAAGAGCAAACGATTGCTGTTAACCCAACTGCTAACCGGGGAAAGAGTCGCGGTCGACCTAGAGGTAAAACGGCTCAGAAGGCGACTACTCAGGTAAGGGTTTCCACTGTGGGAACTCGAGGTGGTAAGACGGCTCGTGGTATTCGTCGAGCTAGAAGTGTCGAAGTGGGATCAGAACAAGAAGCCTCTCTTCAGGAGAGTTCAGCTTCAATGAGGGGTTGTAAGCAGACAAGAAACCGTGGTGGAGGTAGAACTCAGGGTTTTGTTACCCAAGAAACCTTCGCGACAGATATGGGAAAATTACAGGAAACATTGAACGCTTTATTGGCTCAACCCACAAATGAGGTCTCGTCAAGCAAGGAAAAGAGTGAAGAAAGAGTAGGGACCGAGGTAGCGGACTCACCCGTAACTATAGTAGGTAGTTACCCTCAGTCAAACCCCATTGTGACGCCTAAAGCGGTAGTTGGGAAAGGATGTAGTTTTAAGGAGTTTGCTGCCTGCAAACCTCCTACCTATAAAGGGGAATGTGATCCCGTGATAGTACTGAGATGGGTAAAAGGAATGGAGCTGACATTTGATACCAGTAAGTGTGCTGAGGAAGATAAAGTAGTTTATGCATTGTCAATGTTGAAAGATGAAGCTGTAATGTGGTGGGATGTTGAAGCAGGAGAACAAAGTTCGGTGATAGCCAAAGAAATGTCTTGGGGTGAGTTTTTAAAGAGATTTAAAGCACATTTTTTCCCTCTAGCGGCAGTCAAAAAGTTGGAAGAAGAGTTTCTGTGTCTGGAGCAAAAGGAGATGTCAGTTCGTGAGTATACTACAAAGTTCATAGAGAAGTCTCGGCTTGCAGAAGTTTACGTGCCAAATGAAGGAAGGCGAGTAGAACGTTTCGTCTTTGGGCTGAGAAGCGATATTCGAGAATTTGTCTCGAACATGGAACCATCTACGTTCCAAGCGGCAGTAAACGCAGTTGAGATGAGGGAGAAGGAAAAGAATCGTCAAGCTACTGAAAGAAGTGGAGACAAGATAAAATGTGACGGAACTGTCCGTGACTCCAAAACGTTTAAATCTGCAAAATCTGATCAGTGATTTGTTAATAAATTTGAAAGTAAGCCATGTAGCAAGTGTAATCGAAAACATAAAGGGGAATGTATGATTGGACAAGAAGGCTGCTACAAATGTGGAAAGATTGGGCATATGGCTCGGGATTGTCGTAGGTCAAGGTCTTGCTACCAGTGTAGATCCTCTGATCATATCAGGACTAATTGCCCACAATTGAAGAAGGGAACGGTCGGAGGGTACGTAGATAAGAGAGGTGAGAAAAAGGTGGAGCCAACTAAGGCAAGGGCCAGAGTTTTTAATATGACGGCAAAAGAAGCGGCAGAGATACCGGATGTAGTAACAGGTACTTTCTCTATAGATTCGATTTTTGCTAAAGTGTTGTTTGATTCTGGAGCAAATCGTTCGATTGTATCCCCAAAATTCGTGCATAAATTGCACGTGAAACCCAAAAATCTTAGGCATGGGTTTGAGGTAGAAGTGGCCGATGATAGTCGAGTTTTAGTGGGGGAGGTATTTGATGGGTGTAGTATTGTCATCGATAGGCAGTCATTTCCACTTCGACTGTATCCGATGGGTATGGGAGAATTTGATGTCATTGTGGGAATGGACTGGTTGGCGTCTAATGATGCTCATATTGTATGCAATAAGAAATTAACTCGTATAGCACAGCCGGGTAAAGAAGAGATAGTAGTGTTTGGAGATCGGAGGGATAGAAAGTCGTGCTTGATCTCAATGATTAAGGCTAAGCGGTGTTTAGTAAAAGGGTGTGTGGGGTTCTTAGCTTATGTATTAGATGCTAAGAAGGAGAAAAAGGGATTAGAGTCAGTCCCGGTGGTAAGTGAATATCCAAAAGTATTTCCGGAATATTTAACCGCTCTGCCTCCTGATCGGCAAGTGGAATTTTGTATTGATCTAATACCCGAAGCGGCACCAATTGCAAGAGCACCTTATCAATTGGCACCGGCAGAAATGAAAGAGATGATGACTCAACTGCATGAGTTACTTGACAAGGGGTTTATTCGTCCTAGTACCTCACCATGGGGAGCACCGGTGTTGTTTGTTAAGAAGAAAGACGGGTCTATGAGAATGTGCATAGACTATCAGGAGCTCAACAAAGTAACTGTCAAAAATAAGTACCCGCTTCCCAGAATTGACGATCTTTTTGATCAACTTCAAGGAGCGAGCTACTTCTCAAAAATAGATCTACGATCTGGGTATCACCAGTTGAAAGTAAGGGAGGAGGATGTACCTAAAACTGCCTTTCGTACGAGGTACGAACACTATAAGTTTCTAGTATGCCCTTTGGACTGACCAATGCGCCGGCAGCTTTCATGGACCTAATGAATAGAGTATGTAGTCCATTATTAGACAAGTGTGTCATAGTCTTTATAGATGATATACTAATCTATTCACGGTCCAAAGAAGATCATGAAACTCATTTACGAACAATATTAGAATTGCTTAAGCGCGAGAAATTGTACGCCAAGTTCTCAAAATGTGAATTTTGGCTGAAAGAAGTTCAGTTTTTAGGTCACGTGGTGTCGAAAGAAGGGATTAAGGTTGATCCGGCTAAGATTGAAGCCATTAAAGGGTGGGAAGTGCCGAAAACACCATCAGAATTAAGGAGTTTTCTAGGATTGGCGGGTTATTATCGAAAGTTTATCCAGGACTTCTCGAGGATAGTCACGCCACTAACATCTTTAACTAGGAAGAATGTCAAGTTTGTGTGGGCGGAAGCTCAGAAAGAAGCGTTCAGTAAATTGAAAGAGAGTCTGAGTAGTGCACCTATTTTGTCCCTGCCTAACGGAACGGAAGGATTCGTAATCTATAGTGATGCTTCAAATTTGGGTCTGGGGTGTGTGTTAATGCAAGAAGGTAAGGTGATTGCGTATGCATCTCGTCAGTTGAAAGAGCACGAAAAGAATTACCCAGCGCATGATTTAGAGTTGGCAGCAGTAGTCTTCGCTTTGAAGATTTGGAGGCATTATCTGTACAGGATCAAGTGTCAGATTTATACGGATCACAAGAGCCTTCAGCATCTTTTCAACCAGAGGGAGCTCAATATGAGGCAGCGTAGGTGGATGGAGTTGTTGAGTGATTACGACTGTGAGATACTGTACCATCCGGGTAAGGCCAATGTGGTGGCAGATGCTCTAAGTCGTAAGGAACGTGGAGAAACAACAAAAGTGGTGGCCTATCGAGTTGATGTCGTTTCCAATTTCTTGGAAGAAGTCATAAAGTACCAAGAAGAAGTGGCGTCAAAGGAAAACTGGAAGAGTGAGAGAATAGTTGGAATTGTTAATTCGTTAGTTGTTGATAATCGCGGAGTGAAGTGCTTCAATAAGCGAGTGTGGATTCCAAACGTAGGAGAACTGCGAAAGAGAGTATTGGAAGAAGTGCATAAGTCACGTTACTCAGTACATCCGGGAACCAACAAGATGTATTGAGATCTAAAACAAAGCTATTGGTGGTCGGGTTTAAAGAAAGATATCGCTCACTTCGTTGAACGATGCCTGACATGTTTGAAAGTTAAAGCTGAGCACCAGAGACCTTATGGGGAGCTTCAATCGTTAGAAATTCCATTTTGGAAGTGGGACGAGATTACGATGGATCTTGTTACCGGGTTACCGCAATCACCTAAGGGGCACGATGCCATTTGGGTGATAATAGATAGACTCACAAAGTCAGCCCACTTCCTACCGATCAAGGAGACGTACCCACTAGAGAAATTGGCTCAATTGTATATAGACGAGATAGTAACCAGACATGAAGTACCGTCGTCAATCGTGTCAGACAGGGATGCTCGTTTTACGTCAACTTTTTGGAGAAGTTTACAAAGGGAGTTAGGCTCGCAACTCAAGCTGAGTACAACCTATCACCCATAAACTGATGGTCAGAGTGAGAGAACCATCCAGACATTAGAAGACATGCTTCAAGCATGTGTCATTGATTTCAAGGGTTCGTGGGAAATTCATTTGTTGTTGATTGAATTTTCTTACAACAATAGTTATCATGCTAACATTCGAGCGGCCCCGTTCGAAGCATTGTATGGATGTAAATGTAGAACACCATTATGTTGGAATGAAGTGGGTGAAAGACAGCTAGCGGGACCGGAAATCGTGCAGGTGAAAGCCGATAAGGTCAACCAAATTCGAGAAAGATTAAAGATAGCTCAAGATCGTCAGAAAATGTACGCAGATAAGCGAAGGAAACCGATAGAGTTTTAGGTAGGAGACAAAGTTATGTTGAAAGTATCGCCCTAGAAAGGGGTAGTCCGCTTCGGAAAGAAAGGAAAATTGAGACCAAGGTTTGTTGGACCATTTACCATCATGGGACGTGTTGGTAAAGTGGCTTACGAACTTGATCTACCAGAAAGTTTGTGTGGGATTCATCCCACATTTCATGTGTCAAACTTGAAAAAGTGCTTGGCAGAAGCAGATGTAGTAGTTCCCTTAGAAGACATTCGGGTAGATGAAAATTTAAGTTATATTAAGGAACCTGTAGCAATTTCGGATCTCAAGGTGAAGAAGTTGAGAAACAAGGAGATCCGGTTAGTGAAAGTCCAGTGGAAATTTCACAAAGGAAAAGAGTCAACATGGGAAGTGGAGGAGGACATGAGATCTCAGTATCCCCATTTGTTTAACGATGGAATTCCGGGGACAAAATTCTCTTAAGGGGGGAAGATTGTAATATTTTGGTCCAAAATTTTTAATAATTTTGGAAGTTGGGTAAAAAGTTAAGCGAGACCCAAATTTAAAGGGGGTTAAATGTAACTTGGGTTATATATATCTATATATTAACTTTAAGTTATTGATAAAGGTCATACTGAGATTTCTTAAACTGACTAAAGGAGATGAGAGGCGAGACGAGAGCAGGGAGAAGAAGAGCTAGGTTTCAAAGGAACGATCGTTGTTTTTGAAATAAAGGTATGATTCTAGTTTAAAACTTATGTCTAAGAGTTATAGTCGGTAAATGATCTGGTTGTTGAGTTTTTATCCGTGTTTTCGATCGATTTAAGGATATGGGTTTTTTGTGCGAAGTTCTGAATTGTCTGCAAGTTTGGTTGAATATTGACCGGACCCGGTGTCGACCGACCGGTGTGGACCGGTGGCGACCGACCGGTGTAGTGACTGGACCAGTATCGACCGGTGTATGTAACGACCGGTCTCGACCGGTGTAATGTCAACCGGTCTCGACCATGGTAGTCTCGACCGGAGTGGTGTTGACCGGAGTGGTCTCGACCAGGGTAGTAACAGTATGTTGTCTTTTAAATGTTTAGAAAAGTAAAGAGTGTTATGTGCGAGTTAGCTTATCTCTTTTTATTTCGATACCATCGTAGGTGGTGTTAATCGTTAGAAGACAGATTTTAAGCAAGAAGAATCTGAGCTGAGTCTTTCAAACTAAATCTTTTACGATTTTGAAAGTTATATGATAAATGTGAGTTTTCTGAACTGCACGTTTATATTATCGAAAGTTGAGAAGGTTGATTTAATTATGTTGGAATATTCATGTTATGTTATATAAACGCGTTTTATATAATGTTGTTAATTAGATGTATGCATACATTTGATTCAGAAGTTTTGACCTAAGTCGGGAAGTGTGACCCGCCTGCTCGTACCGGGGAGTGTGGCCCGTTTATGCCATTAGGGTGTGTCCCTAAAATAAGGCAGTACGAGACAGACATACCGTCTTTGACGACATGTTGGTCAATAGTGTGAGTTACACTTGCGAAGCGTAAAGTATGATAATGTTTGATCATTAGAATGAGTTACTGAGGCGTAAGATTTTGTTTAAATGTTTTAAATAATATTTGAACTGTTACAATAGTGCTTGGAGGGGACTCACTAGACCATCGGTCTAACCCTCGCTTTTTTTCAAAATTATAATCCTGTTTCAGGTTATCGCAAGGTAGCATGTTCTGATAAGGGTAAGGAGAAGATATGAGCTATTTCCAGGAGCTAGAAGACTCCTTGTAATAGTTTCCTTTTTGACTCAGTTGTGTAATAGGTTGTAGTTGTAAACCTTATACTCTGAATTCTAAGCATGGGGCTGTTTTTGGACAGGAAATATTATATTTTGATGTAATTAAAGTTTGGGTTGTTACATAGGGTATATACAAAAGTTTTAGGTTTTCGAGAGGGCATATTATGATGGCAATGTTGTTTCTTATGCTGCAGAAGTCAACAGTCGCAATTTGCCTCATTCCGCCTTTCACTCGAAAGAGAATGTGTCTATGTGTATTTTGCAATACACGGATCACTATGTCATAACCATGGTGTCCCACATGGTCATGTCGAAACATATATGTGTCATTTCCCCCAAAGTTCTTTATTGGTGACAAAATATGTTTCGATGACCCAGTAATCTACTAGTTTGACACATTAGTTTTCATGATATGTACTTTCATATTCATTAGAACTTATGTATATATGCTCATTTCCATTTCCATTTGATACGAATATCTTACAAGGTTCCTATTAATCTTGTACCAACAAGAAAGTGACAGTTCATCGTCTAAGTAATATGTATTTGTCTATCATTTTAGATTGTGTGGAATATTCTACAAAAACTCAAGTTCTCCTCGATACATTCCTACATGGAACGGAGAATATTAATAGTTTTGTTATTTATTTAGATGTATTTCTTTACATCTATAATGGTTACATATTCGATTTTACTTTAGCAAAGAAATTAATTTTGATACTTAAAATTAATTTCAAATAAATATATGTTTAATCAATATTAAATATTAAATTAATATGTTATAGTTCATTTTCAACGTGTTTCCTTTTTGACAAGAGAACTCTTTAGTGCATTTCTTATTTGATTGTCCATTGTCACATGGGGCAGTAGTCGTATCTCTACTCCAGATGTTGAAAAATCATTCCCGACTCTTACCAAGACCCTGACCCCGTTCTAGGGTTTCGTCCACATAGTGGATAAATGTCACATGTGTGAAATTGTTTTTAACTCTCCGTTCTTTGGAGTTGTTTCCACCTTTAATACTTTCATTATTGATCTCGAGAATTTTCTTTGTCTCGACATATGTGGTGTTATTATTCCAAAAAACCTTGTTATGTCTCTCAACCACTTGCAGTAGGTTGATGAGTTTGTCTAAAGGTTACTTTCCAACTTATATTAGTTCATTAATATTTTTGATATATGAAAGTGGAAATAATGTTAAGAATCATGTCATCTTCTGTGAGTTCCTTGCCACATATATTGATACGCGTTTTGGATATAACATTTCTTTGTTGAAATCAGTTACCTTTTTGTAATCGAGTAAGTGAGTTTCATTCCACTGTACGATTAGTTCGGGAAGTACATATTCATGAGTACTCCCGATTATCCCTTTCGGGACATCCCACATTTCTTTGGGGGTTTCTAGTAAAGGCATTCCTATAAAACTTAGGATTTATATGTCGTTTCAAAACATGGGGGTATTTGTTTGTACCTTTTCAAGAGGTTGGTTTTAGAGTCAATTGGAGAGTTGATGGACTTTAGGTATTTTCTTGTACCTTTTCAGAATGAGGTTTATATACTCATTTATGATACTCAGATTCTTTTGAGTTACGACGTTGATTTTATGATGACTTGTTTCAACCATTTACATATATAAAGGATAATATATGATTCTCTTTTTTATAAGAAAATGGATTATGGTTATGAAATTTCATTATCATAACAATATTGGATTTTTGTATGTTTATATTTTGTTGATAATACTTCATCAATATTTCTATTTGCGAAAAAGAAATCACTCAATCTATTGGATTTTCAGGTAGTAGGGGAATCACATGGATTTCTTAAGTCCCTACAAACCTTAGGGTTGTTTACACCCGTTTGACAAAATTCTTTTGATATCTTGCGATTATTTAATTTGATGATAACATTACTAATTATAGAGCTTTTGGCATGAGACCAAAAAGAATACGAGTTTGACATATGAAGTCAACTTCAATGTTTTAATACTTTAATGGTACTTTGAGAGATTTTATTATGAGCCAAATAAATATTGGTTTTGACATAAAGTCAAATTCAAATGTTTAATATCTTACTAACATTCTTGGATATATGGAGATTGGAAGTGTAACTTCCAAAAAAAATATTTATAACATGGGGATGATTTATAACTAATATAAGAATAATGTTTTTGGAAATAAGCAATACAATCGTCATTATTAGGAATTTATTCTGACTATAATACGCTTATAATTTTGCTCCAATATTTAATAACAAAACATATATGGCAATATATATAATATATATACATACATATATATATATAGGGAGAGGTTCATTTGAGAAATGGTAAATATATGAGAAATAGAGAAGTAATCTTAGTCATTCATCTGGTCAACATTTGCGGCTTTGACCGTGAAGCACCGGATAATTCCTTGTGTGGTCTATAGAAGATAGAGGGGTAATTTCGTAAAATACACGGGATGAGTTCATATATGAATCTGTATTAATCACAAAGATTCATATATGAATCTGTTAATTAGTTCAACTGATTCATATATGAATTTTTGTGATTCATACAGATTCATATATGAATCTTTGTGATTCACAAAGGTTCATATATGAATCTTTGTGATTCATACAGATTCATATATAAATCACAAATGTTCATATATGAATCTGTTAGTTAGTTTAACTGATTCATATATGAATCACAAAGGTTCATATATGAATCAGTTAAAAGAGTTCAATTGTGAATTGCACTGGTTCATATATGAACATATAGTTCATATGTGAATTATACATGTTCATATATGAACACAGCCCGTGTGTTTTGTTAAATTTACGAAATTGTCCTTCTATTTTTTGGATAGCCGCAACTTTTGACCAGTCAAAGCCGCAATATTTGACTAGTCAAATCCGATCTTGACCATATGAATGGTGAGAATTACTTCTCTATTTCTTATATATTTACCATTTCTCAAATGAACCAAACACTATATATATATATATATATATATATATATATATATATATATATATATATATATATATTACATTAGAAAAACAACATACGTGCTTTATAAATTAGGCAATCAATTATAATAATTTTATAAGACCTAAAACATATTGAATTAAATTCAATAGTTTTTTTTTTCTCACACATCGACCCTTCAAAATGTGCATAATAATTGCCTTAAGTATAATCCAATACATTTTATAAACATATTCCATTAAAAAAAATTAACAAGTTTAATATGTAAATGTCATAAATATACGTCTATAATAAACATTGAACCAATAAATTAACATTAATAATTAAAATCAATAGTATCCAAAATTAAAATAATTGGATCACATCTAAATATGTTAATCAGTCATGATATAAGTTAATAAGAAAAGATAAATGAATCAAATATCTTTTTTTTCAATATCAATTACATAAGGAGATATATATATATAATTACATATAAAGATGTACAATCCTTATTGCATAAGATACAAGTTAACATAGCAATAATGGTTGTTATTATTATTATTATTATTATTATTATTATTATTATTATTATTATTATTATTATTTTAACTTCTTATAATGAGAACTGAAGGAACACAAATATCTAACCCATAGAGTAAGTATATCACGGGTTCAAAATTATACACAGTTATATGGTTTAGGTTCATACACATACTTAAGGTCATGCCCCGTTCATCCTTCATATATTTAAGCAAATTCAAAAGAAAATCATGCATATGATAAAGATGAAAAACTCAAGAATACAGAAAGACTTTTTACCTCGTCATATGGATTTTTTTTTCATTCATCCTTCAAAGCATGATTCGAGTTTGTTTCTGGCTTTGTCATTCTTGTAATTCATTTGATGAAACAGTAGCACAGACGAGCATCGTGCTGATAACGTGTTAAAAGAAAAACGAAACATAATAACAATAAAATAGAAAGACAATGAAATATTTAATTTTCATTAATCATAAACCCTTTAAATAGGGAGGAGTTTACAAAGAAAAGAAAACATTCATTATGGTAATTTCTAATACCAGGAAAATATTATATCAATCATTTTCTTTTGATGATAACACATAATCTTACAACAAAATTTATGTATAAATAATTTAAAGTTGTAAAAATAGATAAATTAATCAAGGATAAGGTTCTTATTTGATTAATTAAAAATGTAATAATTATACATGTTTAGAAGTGTATGTCACCTCCATTTTATTTTGTGCAGAAAAAGCATTGGATTGGATTATAGTTTTGGTTCACTGCTTTACACGGAATTATGGATCAAGTATTTAAAATAAAATTATTATAGAATTGAATAATGTTATCTGCATTTTATTATATATAACTAAGGTTAATATTAACTCAACTAAAAGATCTTATACATTATTATTGTTTTATTTGTATTGAGAACTAATAAAATATTATAAATATATACATGACCATTGACCTTTCTCCTCAGCCTCCATCTTAGCCAACGAACTCCCCACCCTCACCTTCTCTCGTGTAAAAGCATCTTCAATAGCATTGCTAATTTTTTTCTAAAATAGAGAATAAAAAGTCAAAATCTTTAAAAACATTTTTTTCTAACTCCAATAACTTTTCTATTTTAGAGAATCAATCATTATTTATATTAGAGTAAACTACAATTTTGGTCCCTGTGGTTCAAAAACTGCAATTATCGGCCCATGGTTTGCATTTTGCTTTGAAAATCGTCCCTCGTCGTTAACTTCGTTAAAATTGTCCGTTAGAATCAGGGGTATTTTGGTCCAACCATGTTTTTTTCTCTCCATTTGTAATTTTTCTTTGTTTTTTCTTACTTTTGTTTAAACCATAAAACAATAGGGACCAATTTGTAATTTGTCTTTTAATATTATATTAATATCAATTCATATATATATATATATATATATATATATATATATATATATACATATGCAAATATATACGCAGACGGGTCTTCTCCGGCGAACCTCCGGCGAGGTATCTCGATCTCTCTCTTCTCTCTCTCTCTCTGTATCTCGATCTCTCTCTCCCTTCATCCTCCAACGCCACCAATACATATAGGACGATACATATATAAATCTCTGCACCACCGTGACCTCCATCGCCATATATACATCGCCATCTCTGCACCACCAGGACGATATATACATCGAACCTCCATCCCCATCTCTACACCACCGTGACCTATTCGCCAAACAGGGACGATGTGGGTGTATATATATGTACGTGTTGTATGTGGGTTTGGCCTCTGTTCTTGGAGACGAAACGAAGAAGATGAAGATGAACGCAGAAGATAGACTCCACCGGAGTGGAGGGTGCTGGATGGAGAATACCGTCGGAGAAGACCACCGGAGAAGGCGTGTTGGTCGCCGGATTTCTGGCTTTGAAGCCATCGAACCAACGCCACCTGATTTTCTGGGTTATGGACGATGGAAGGGGTGGGTTAGGGGTGGTGGGAACGGTAACACGAAGAGAAACGTTGTGCTTTGAGGTCGCCGGAGATGTGACAAGACGTTGCCGAAAATGGTCCTTGGGTCCTCTTGTTCGATCATACCTTCTAGTAAATATAATATATATATATATATATATATATATATATATATATATATATATATAACTTAGTTACATAATAGCTCCTTGATGTTTTATTTTTTTTACAAAAAATAAGAAAAAACAAAGAAAGATTGCAAAAGTAAAGAAAAAACATGGTTAGACGAAAATGCCTCTGACTTAACGGAAAATTTTAACGGAGTTAACGCCGAGGGACTACTTTCAAAGCAAAATGCAAACCATGGGCCTATAATTGCAGTTTTTGAACCATAGGGACCACTTTCAAAGAAAGTGGTAAACCATAGGGACCAAAATTGTAGTTTACTCTTTATATTATTATAATATTTCATAATTTATCATCCCAATACACTTTTTAAAAAAACTTAAAATAAAATGTTAAAAATTGAATCTTATTGGTTGGATTGAATAAAATAATATTTTCTCCCTCCAATTTAGAGCATCTCCAACAGCATTGCTAAAATAGAAAAATTTAGCTTTTTCTTTGTTATTTCTCTCCAACAGCTTTGCTATATGGTTTGCTAAAATAGAGAAAGATAAAAAAAATCTCTAAATATAGAGAATTCTCTATAATCTCTAAATTGGAGAGAGAAAACATTATTTTATTCAATCCAACCAATAAGATTTAATTTTTAATATTTAATTTTAAGTTTTTTTATAAATAGTGTATTGGGATAATAAATTATGGAATATTATAATAATATAAATAATGATTGATTCTCTAAAATAGAAAAGTTGTTGGAGTTAGAAGAAAATGTTTTTAGAGATTTTGACTTCCAATTTTCTATTTTAGAAAAAAAAAATTAGCAATGTTGTTGGAGATGCTCTTAGAGATCTTAGAGAATTATCTATATTTAGAGATTTTTTGATCTTTCTCTATTTTAGCAAACCATATAGCAAAACTGTTGGAGAGGAATAGCAAAAAAAAAGCCAACTTTTTCTATTTTAGCAATGATGTTGGAGATGCTCTAACCACCCAATTGCAATTCCTTCAGCTCCCCCATTCAAAACCCCCTTTTTCTTGTGAGGTTAGGATGTTGAAGGTGGATATATGGAAGCAGAACGGTGGTGGTGAGGTTGCAACATGCCGAGAACGGTCGCAAGGGAAGGTGTGGACGGTGGTTGCGACAGGAGAACAATGGTGATGGGAAAGGGAGATGGGGGAGGGAAGGGGGGGACAAGTGACAATACTTAATTTCGAATTTCCTTTTTTGATAAAGAATTGTGTGAATTTTTCATTCTCGGTTTACTATATAATTTTACATTTCGTTATATTGCATGAGTAAACAACTAATACACACACACATATATATATATATATATATATATATATATATATATATATATATATATATATCTCAAGAAGGAGGTTCAAATAAAAACACTTAAGGGTAAAAAAAATATCGTGACGATTTATTCAATTATATCTAATGGATGGGATTGATATACTATTTTTGGATTTTAAAGGGCATATAAGTAATTTTTGTGTCACCTATACAATTAATAAAAACATTATTTAAAAAAAAAACTAAAACAAACTATCCTATTATTTTTATATTTAAAATGTAATAAAAAAGTAGATTAAACAAAGTACGAGATATATTTACATATGAATATAATTATTAGAATATTTGTATTTTCCAAGATAGAAGTAGCATGCACTCTATTAACTGAATCATGGTGTCTCAACTATTATATTTATGTTAGTATCCTTTTGCTTTAAATCATTCATGATAATAATAAATAAATAAATGCAAGTTTCACCAAGAAAATGTTTAGAAAACAAAATGGAAATATTCCTACAGCCAGTAGGATATGGTTCAATTCATTCCAAACACATGAACCGATCAAGAAAATTGCAAACTAGTTTACGTTAGTTATCAGATATCGGTAACAAAATCTAGATGTCGGTAATAGAAATTAGCTAGGTCCAAAAGCATGATATATCGAGAATAATGAGCTACGAGATTGACGAATTTAAAGCATGAACCAAAAAAGTTACGACTTATTCGTACAATAGAAAAGACGATAACAGCTAGTAATTGATGAACCTGGGTTCTAAATTAGAAATCACAAGCAACATAAATCAGAACAAAATCTATCAAAACTTAGTGCGCGTGTGGTTTGCGGGATTGGAATGGAATGGATTGGATTTTAAGGAGTGATTTGGATTTGGGGGGATTTGAAATCCCTTCATGTGTTTGGTTTGTAGGATTTGGAATGGATTTCAAATCCATTCCTTTACAAGTCTTGCTTGCATTATAGGATTTGGATTTGGATTGAGTTTTTTTTTAATTATTTGTTTGTTTTATAAAGAATTTATTTTTATTGGTAAACGTCGAATTTGGATCGATACAATTTGAAGTATGGATCACGCTTTAGAATCCATCGGATTTGGATTTCAAATCCAGGCCCAATGCCAAGGATTTCCAAATCCATCATATGGGGGATTTTAAAATGGTCAACGAAATCCTTTCCTGCAAACCAAACGTAGGATTGGAATGGATTTGAAATCCAAATCCCTCCAAATCGATTCCAATTCCGCAAACCAAATATTCAAAGTTGAGATACACTTCCACATGAAGGTAAACCATTTTCACACATAAATACAATAATGAACATTTTAAAAACAAATAATATACCATTATTATGAGAGAGAATTATGAAATTGTGAAAATGATTTGTATTAATCATCACATAGAGAAGAAACCTATTTATAGTACAATAAACATCACCTAACAAACTATAAAAAGAGAACACATTAAAACATAAAGACCAAAATGCCCTTTAGTGGTAATACTCCCCCTCAAGATGAACCTGGTGAAAACGGATTCTGAAGGTTCATCTTGGATAAGAAAACTTGAAGTTGTGGCCTAGGTAACGGTTTAGTAAGTGCATCTGCCAATTGATAAGCAGACTCAACCGGCATCAATCGAACAAGCTTATCCACCACTTTTTCCCGAACAAAGTGACAATCCATGTCAATGTGTTTTGTCCTCTCGTGAAAAGTAGGATTAGAAGCTATTTGCATTGCCGACCTGTTATCGCAAAATAAGGGTATAGACTGAGAATGTGGCACATCCAAGTCTTTCAGCAATTGTTTGATCCAAACTAATTCACACGTCACTATGGCCATAGCTCTATATTCGGACTCAGTTGAAGACCTTGATACCGTGGGTTGCTTTTTCGATTTCCAAGATATCAACGAATTCCTAAGAAAAATACAGAACCCTGTTACAGATCTCCTCGAATCCATACATTTACCCCAATCGGAATCACAATAAGCTTGTAGTTGGAGCGACGATTGGGACGAATATAAAACACTAGTTCCTGGTTTTTCTTTCAAGTATCTTAACAAATGCTTCACGGCTTGCATGTGACCCGTTCTTGGTTGTGAAACATACTGAGAAATTTTTGAACAGCAAAACACACATCCGGTCTTGTGATAGTCAAATACAGCAATATGCTGATCATTCTTCTATATTGAGATGCATCTGTAAGCAAATCTCCATCATCATCGGTCAACACGTGTCGTGGATCCATCGGTTCTTTGGCGGGTTTTGAGGCTAACATGCCACTATCTTCAAGTAATTCTAAAACGTACCTTCTTTGAGACAATAAAATTCCTTCTTCAAACCTAATAACTTTCAAACCCAAGAAAAACTTCAAATCACCCAAATCTTTGAGTTTAAATGCATTACTCAATTGTTCCCTTAGTTTAGTAATTCCACATTTAGATGCTCATGTGATGATTATGTCATCAACATACACCAATAAAGCTACAAAATCCTGTCCATGGCCTTTGTGAAATAATGGATAACCAACTTTCGATTGTGAGAAACCAATCGACAACATAAAATTTGAAAACTTTGTGTTCCATTGCCTTGAAGTCTGCTTGAGCCCGTAAATGGACTTGTGAAGTCTACAGGCTAACTTTGTTCCAACAGGAACCCCCCCCTTAACACTATATCTTTGAGGGATATCCATATAAACCTCTTCTTCAAGATCTTCGTTGAGTAATGCGTTATTCACATCTAGTTGAATAAGATCCCATTGATTAATTGACGTTAATGCTAAGACAGTCTTGACGGTAACCATCTTGGCAACGGGAGAAAACGTATCAACAAAATACACGCCTTCTTGTTGATGAAACCCCTTTGCAACGAGTCGAGCTTTATGCCTCTTGATGACACCCGAAGGTCCATACTTTAACTTGTACACCCATTTGCAGCCTACTGAACTTTTTCTTTTGGGTAATGGAACCACAGTCCATGTTTTGTTTAATTCCATGGCTTTAAGTTCTTCTTCCATTGCTGAAGTCTATTCTAAACTTTCAGCAACTTGGTTATATGAGGAAGGTTCCATATTAGTTGATATTGCACAAGAAAAACTTCTTTGTGCCTCTGTTAACTGTTGATAACCATATAATTTGGATAATGAATATGGTAATGTACTTGAGCTACCGCCGTGAACAATATTACAATTATACTCTTTTAGGTAAGAAGGAAGTCGCCAATTTCGAGATGATCTTCGATTTCCGTTTTCCGGTTGATTACAATTAACCTCTGTTGTTGATAACGATTCTGCTTGGTGCTCCACTAGTTCACCGAAAATTGGCTCTCCAATCTCATCTTCATTTTCCGGACTTTGAACTTCCTCCATACGAATTGTGTGCCTCTCATCATCTTCACAAAAATCATCTGTTCCAGCCACAGGAATTACAACATCTGGAAATGGATTATAATCTTTATCAATCTGCCCACCTTCATAAGGAAACACATCCTCGTGAAAAACAACATCACGAGAGTGAAATATTTGCTTTGTCTCTAAATCCAACAACTTGTATGCCTTCATTCCCATGGGATAACCTACAAACACACAGGCTTTGGCACGTGGACTAAACTTGTGTCGTTGGTGAGTCAAAGTTGAGGCAAACGCAAGGCATCCAAATGTACGTAACATAGAAAAATCTGGCAGCTTATCATATAAGACTTCGTAAGGAGTTTTGTTACCAAGAAACTCAGAAGGCATCCTATTAATCATAAATGTAGCAGTTAGAATACATTTTGACCATAATTGAAGAGGTACCTTAGATTGAAACATCAACGAACGAGCCACATTCAGTAAATGTTGATGCTTGCGTTCCACAACCGAGTTTTGTTGGGGTCTCTCAACACAAGACCTTTGATGTAATATCCCTTTGCCAAGAAAGAAACCCGTAAAGTTCAACTCCGAAGCATTATCTATACGGAATGCTTTAATTTTCACTCCAAACTGGGTCAGCACCATATTATAGAACCATGGAATGACTTGGATAGCATCTGACTTATTTTTAACCAAAAACACCCACGTATATCGACTGTGATCGTCAACCAACGTAAGGAAATATTTGTGTCCATTTCTATCCGGCAAATGAAATGCTCCCCAAGTGTCAAGATGCACAAGATCAAACGAATTATCACAAACATTGTTTAATGAAACAAAAGGAAGTCGTTTTTGTTTAAACAAGGGGCAAACAGTACAATTATTTTCTTGTGAACCTGCCTTTACATTCAACAAGGACTTTATTACAAGTAATTTTCTATTTGATGGATGGACAAATCTTTGATGGCAAACATCTAGAGAAACTGCAGAAACTTGATTCACAACCACCCTCTTTTCTTCCTTCAAAACATACAAGCCTTGACATTGAATCAACCTTGCCAATTGTCTTGTTGATCTTCTTTTCCTGAATTAAACCATAATTGTGATCAATTTGCATTATGATTTTTTTATCAGAAGTTAGAGCACTTACTGAGATCAGATTCAAATGGAACTCTGGAACATATAGAACATCACGCAATAACAATTTTTCATTAACCACCACATCTCCAATCAATTTCAGTCGAACATTCGTAGGAAGTGTAACAAGGAAACTTGAGACCATTCATGAATTAATGAATTTTTTAATATCCCGACAAATATGTTTAGACGCTCCAGAATCTAATATCCATGCATTAGAGGATATAGAACCAATTCTATTCGAAAGAGAATAATATATACCTAAGGATTCTTTGCATTGATCCTCATTCTCGGTAGTAACCACGGACTGACCGATCAGATGGCCAGATAAAACGACAAAAGTTGATGAGATTGAGTCGATGAAAGACCTTTGATCACACTGTTGAGATCTTTACCACGAGGTGCAACATATTCTTCAAACATAAACATTAATCACTTTGTTTTTCGATTTGTAACCGATTGGATACCCGTGCAACTTATAAAACCTCTCTTTAGTATGTCCCTGCAATTGACAATGGGTACAAAAAGGCCTTTCTCGAGAATTAAATCGATTACCTGAGTTTGGCAACGAATTGTTGGTCACTGGTCGTTTCAATACAGAAGATCCAGTTTTCACATTTAACGCCATAGAAACCTTTTGTTGCAATTGTCCAATGTTTCTTTGACGTTCTTCCTAAGAAACTAGTGAAAACACCTTGTCAACTTCAGGCAAGGGATCCATCAGTAAAACTAAAATCTAACTGCGTATTTGAGAATATGACTCATTGAGCCCCATGAGAAAAGTCAAAACATGCTCTTCTTCATAGTGTTTCTCGATTTCATCGTTTCCACCACACTCACACTTTCCACATCTGCAGTGAGGTCTAAAATAGGCCAATTCTTCCCACAGAGCCTGTAACTTGGTGAAATAAACGTTCACAACTTCTTGATTCTATGTCAGATTCACAAGATCTCTTCGAATTTGAAAAATTCGTGGTCCATTGCTTTCTTGAACACGATTCTTGTGAGTTGTCCAAATATTGTGCGTTGTATCGACATACATGATGCTACTTGCAATCGGCTTGGAAATTGAATTCATCAGCCACGAAATCACCATATTATTACTTCAGATCCATGAACTCTGCAACACTGGATCTGAATCGTCTGGCTTGACTAAAGATCCGTCAATAAAACCTGTTTTGTTCTTGATTGATAGAGCAATCATCATAACTCTGCACCAAGTAGAGTAGTTGTCCCCTACGAGAGGCTGAGAAACAAGAACCATTCCTGGACTATCGGAATGATGTAAGAAATACGGATGTAATCTGTCATCGATTGTTGCTATCGAAGACTTAGAGATCGAAGAATTAGGGTTATTAGTCAAAGAATCTTGATCCGCCATTTCTAATTAAGATATTTCAGATTTGAGAGAATTATGAAATTTTGAAAATGATCTGTATTAATCATCACAGAGAGAAGAAACCTATTTATAGTACAATAAACATCACCTAACAAACTATAAAAAGAGAACACGGTAAAACATAAAGACTAAAATCCCCTTTAGTGGTAATAATTATATGTATATGTGAACATCTATGTAAGACTATATGCACATGTGTTTACAATTTTAAATTACATACTAGAAGTGTACTCGCACAATGCAGCTAGATAAATCACGATTTTAATGTTTCATTTTATTTTCTATTTTTTGTCGCTTTACATTACGATTTTGGATGGTTGTGAGAGAGTGATTATGATTTTTTTATATAAACTTGTTTAATTTAGACATAATAATATAATGTAATTTATTTTGGTTTAATAATATAATTTTTTTATAAAATATTCTGTAAGATTTTTTAATTATATTTTAGATTTTTTATATCTAAAATATGCTGAGAGTTATTTTAGGGAAGTTAAAGTGGGAAATGATTTTAGGGGAGTTAAAATGGTTATAGATAATGATTGAAAATTAATGAATAGCATTAAATGTAGTACATACAACTTTTATGGTTGTTTTTTAAGTAATTAACATTAAATAGCGGTACATTGAGTTTTAAAACTTGTTTTTAAGAGTTTTTTATGTCATCTTTATAATATAGTATAAATATCATTAATGTGAATACAACAATAAACATTTTAAAATATCTAGTTGATCAATTTTTAAATTCGGTCAAAAAACATATAAAATAATAATATATGTAAAATTAAAGAAAATAAAATATTAGTTTTTAATATAATATATTTTTATTATATTTTAAGTATTTTAGATGTAAAAAGAATAGAATAATCTAATTTAATTTTAAAGAAAAATATTATGATTTTTTAATTAGAAATTAATAACCTTTTCGCCCTCTCAACTTTCACCTGGGAATTGAAAAATAATTACAAAATAAAAACTTTATAAATCCACGTTAATATTATAAAGGGAATTTAATTAAAATTCCATTTATTGAAAAATCAGTACCCAATATATTCCAAATCTTGTTTTTGAAAAAACGCGGACATAGTGCATTTGGTCCGCGTATGGCTTGAAACGAGGGCTTGGTCCGCGTTTTTCACTGTTACACGCGGACTTGGTCCTCGTTTTTCACTGTTACACGCGGACTTGGTCCTCGTTTCAAGCCATACGCGGACCAAATGCACTATGTCCGCGTTTTTTCAAAAACGCGGACCAAAAACGAGGACATAGGGGGTATTTTGGCAAAAATAACAAGATTTGGGGCATATTGGATACTGATTTTTCAATAAAGGGCATTTTAATTAAATTCCCTATTATAAATGTATTTATTTTAAAAATTAAAACATATATATACATGAACTTGAGAATGAGAACAATTTTTTAAACATAACCTACTTTTCAAACTAAAGTTGTGTTCTCTAGTTTTGGAAAGAAGGAAAATAAAAGAAAGTGAAGGAAAAGACAGAAATGTTTGTATTTGTGTTCTTGAGATTGAAGGAAAAGAAAAGAAAGGGAAGGAAATAAAATAAATTTTCATGTTCTCGAGTAGGAGAGAAAGAAAAGGAAAGATGTCATTTTTACCAATATACCCTTATTTATTTAACAATGAAATATAACTAATGGGTATATATGTAATTTTACAAATATTTTTAATTTTTTCTAAATTCCTTTCGTTTCCTCCCACATTTGGGAGGAAAATAAGCAATATTTTCCTTTTCTTTCTCTTAAAAAAACTTGAGAACACAACATTTTTTCTTTCCCTCCTACTTTCTTCTCCTTTTCCTTCGTAAAAAAACTCAAAAACACAGCATAAATCTTTGGTGGTACCGTGCATAATATTATAAATTTTGATATATATTTATCATGCTATGTGTACCTGCCATTTTTCACTTTATCTTATTAGTTGAACAATGACTAGGACCGAGAGTCTTACCTGGTAAGTGGGTATGACTACTCTTACCCGGTAAGTGAATGTGATTACTCTTACCCGTTAAACGCTCACCATATAAAAATGTTACATACGATGTCGTTTTAATAGACTAAGATCTTATCAAAATTAAGTGAAAGTGTTGACTCTTACTAAGCATCGGGTAAACGGCCCTCAGAGTAGTTTTATGTTATTTCATACTATGGATATAGAACAGTTTTTAAACGTTTTTTTTTCTCATTTTGAACTAAATTATACATACTCTCTCAATCATTCGGGTAACTTAATCATTTTGTACTAAATGATTTCAGATTTTTTACACAACCCATAAACCGAACAAAAGACGACTAGCACACTGAACTCTATCTCTCAAGAAAATAGGCTGCAGGTTTCACGTATGTGAACCGTTGGAAGACGGTGGTGGAGCCGTGAGGACTCGATGCCGGAGAGTTCGTTAACGGCATGTCGGTCCAACATTTGTCAAAGTTAGCCACACAATGGTTCCCAGCAACTTCCGGCCGAAAACTTGGCTGGATTTCCCGAGCCTCCAGTTTCTTCCAGTTGATCGGCTTGAACCACTTATGCCGCTTTACTTCATCGCTTCCCATTGCGCCACTGCCGAGCCGCTTGCTTGCATCCTTTTGTAGCAACTAGACATGGAAATGGAGCATTTTTGAACCAGTGCATTTTGCTTTTTGTTGCAAACAAACCATCATTCTTGCAAATATATCAAAAGACGCTATGATTTACAAGAAGGGCAAATTGCATGAAAATGCAACGTATTTTTGGTCTGATTCCTATTTTCTGAAATGTAGTTTCAAAACCTTCATTTTGGTACCTGAGATATGATATCTCAAAAACTTAGACCATTGTACATTACAGAAAATAAGAATCAGATCAAAGTACATTGCATTTTCATGCATTCTTTATGTAAACTAAGTACCTAATGTTTGAGATGTCACAATATTTTGGGGTACTGAAATGAAAGTTTTGAAAGTACGCTACAGAAATAACATGTTAAAAGGTGCATTTACCGCTTTGAGAAGCGAATGTGCTTCACTTGACAAAAACGCGGGCAACTTCATTTTCTCCTTCACTATCTTTTGCTGAATTTTTTCCCGATTCCCTCCGCAAAACGGTGGCTGCACGTTAAGAACAATTGTTTGTGAGGCATGCTAAAAAGTCATGATCAATTACCGACTTAACCAATGTACAAAAACGAGGTTATAATGTACAATAGACAACTTAATAATACAACCAATTAGAGACTTGACAACCACAAACCCTTTTGGTTGGCATGATGGCTGTGGAACCAATATAATGATAGACGCTTTGGAGGGCATCACAAACCCTTTTTCCGGATTCTACACAAAGTTGTTTGACCAATGGGCTAGAGCTGTATACCCAGCCCAACCCATTATCAACTTTTTTTTTTGGATAATAGCAGGTGTTCGGGCCTGCTTGCGGCACCTTGACTAATCCCACATGGCCTAAAATAGGGCCCTAAAGTTAACAGTTAAACAAACCTTCGATGGCAACAAAACAAAAACTTATTGTCCTATGTACAGTCCAACATTTAGACTAGGTCAGGATTGAGTGAGACAAAAATGTATTTATTTGTCCACCTAAAATAGGTGGAAGGGTGTAAATGAGACGAGACAACTCGCGAGCTATTCGAGATCGATTCGGTCAAAACTCGGTCAACACTCGACTCGAATAGGTTCGACTCGAACTCGAGCTCGACTTGATATACTAACGAGTCGAGTCGAGCGACCTGATACTCGACTCGATAAATTCGTGAGATACTCGATAAGCAAAATAATAATAATAATTAGTAATATTATTTTAATTTAATTGATAATAATAATAATAATAATATTAATAGTAAAAAACTCAAGTTTTTTGATTTTTTTTTGGGAAAATGATGGTGTAAAAGACATGGGTAAACTCTTGATGGTGTGTCTAATTCATCCTACATTGGCGGGATATAGAACCCAATGCTTTGAACTCCGCTATATATAGACCTTTCTCCTCCCTTGTTTTACATCTTTTGCCTTTGTTAAATGGCTTGAGCCTAAGGGCTTGAGCCTATGTAGGGATGTAAATGAGACAAGACAACTCGCGAGCTAATCGAGATCGACTCGGTCAACACTCGACTCGGTCAAAACTCGGTCAACACTCGACTCGAATAAGCTCGACTCGAACTCGAGCTCGACTCGATATCTAACGAGTCGAGTCGAGTATAATGATACTCGAGCTCGACTCGCATCATTTACACCCCTAGGTGGAACAAAAATCAGGGAGAGGGAAGATTGGTAAATTACTAAACTACCCTTGCCAAATTACCTGTCCTGTGAGCATCTCATACAACAAGATCCCAACACTCCACCAATCTGCAGCCTTATCATGGCCCTTCCCAAGAATGATTTCAGGTGACATGTATTCTACGGTCCCACATAACGAATTCGATCTTGCATTCGCGTCAAATTCTTTCGCAAGCCCAAAATCCGTAAGCAATGCCTGAAGAATCAAACAAACACGTAAGTCGGGCCCAGTTAAGAACGTGTTCACGAAAGATTAAAAAAAACGTACATGGCCATCTGCATCGAGTAGAATGTTTTCAGGTTTTAGATCTCTATGCATTATGCCATTTGCATGAAGGTGAGAAACCGCAGAAACAATCTCTGCAGCGTAAATACGAGCCAAATCCTCTCTGAAATTATAAGCCACCAACCGTGGTCAATTTATTTACAGAAAAAACTCGAGAAAACACGAAAAAACAGAACATACCTAAATAGCCCATGGCGATGTAGCTGGAAAAAAAGATGTCCTCCATTGACAAAATCCAACACAAGGTAAAGTCTATATTTAGTCTGAATGCACAAAATATATATCTATGGTTAGAGCTCCCTTAACTTGTAAGCATTTATATAATTCTATTGTGCATTGGTTCAAAACCATACTAAACCTAAACCAGTAATCGTGATCAGACTAGACCAGGTCAGGACCACACCAAACCTGAACAGTGGTCTGATTAGGACCAAGCCAGGTCCGATCTGGTCGTGGACCATGCCAGGTCTAGAGTCAGGTTCGGCCTTGGACCTGGCCAGGATTAGACCAGAATAGGCAGAGGTTCGGTCTGGTCTTGGGCCAAAACAGGCCAAGTAAGCCAGGTTCGGTCTTGGGCCAGACCCAATAGAGCCAAATCGACCTGACCAATGGTCAGGTAAAAAATTTAAGGATCAGACAATATGTTTCAAGTTTTTGGTTCAATCTAAACTATCTACAACCCAATTTGTTGGTCTTTTTGATCCAAACTGACTTATATACATCGGTAATTGGTGTACAAAATACATCATCGTACACAATAATAAATAAATGTAGAACTACAAAAAGATCATAAAAGTTACTTGGAAAGAGTATCGAAGTTGGACAACAAAAGGGTGATCAATCTTTGTCAATATATCGCGTTCTGCTTTCATATATTCGGCATGATTCTTCTCCAAGATCCTATCTTTTCGTACAACTTTCATTGCATATATATTAGATGTATCTCTCTTTCTCACCTGATAAACTTTACCAAACGCTCCTTTCCCGACAACCCTCATGACCTCAAAATCTTCAAGCCCGACCCTTTGGACCTTCACACACTTCTCATCAGCCAAAGGTTCCTCATAGAAATCCTCCTCTTGACATATGGTTAACTTACTCAAACCCGATAATTGGCTCACACGTGGTGAGGGACCCACCAGAGAATGTGATCGGCTGTAAATAACCTCCACATCATCCGAATCCCGACAACTAGACTCATTTAGAGGACCAAAAACGTCGGCGAAGTCCAATTCAAGATGATCTGAGGGAATGATAACATTCGGATGATCTTTAGAGGATTTGCAAGATTCGTTCTTCATTAAAGCGGTCAATTGGGAGGAAACCATGGTTGATGATCTGAATCTTCGAAGGACACAAAGATTCGACCGATGGGGTTTAATCGTTCAAGAAGACAATCGGATTCTTGAGGTTTGACAGAAGAATGCAAACCGTAATATAAGAAAACAAGATATTATTGTTTCCTGATTTGCAGGAAACGTTGAATGCCACACTGGTTTTTGAATACATGGAGATCTTGATGTCGATTCTGCTTACATGAGAAAAAAAAAACAAGTTATAAAGCAAATCAATATATATATATATATATACACACATATATGGGGCATGTTCCATTAGGAGCCAAAAATTGATTAGGAACCAATGAACCGCCCACATTGCGACACGTGGCATATTCTTCAGAAATATAGACGTATTATTTATCACGAATGTTGTAACATATTCATCATAAATCATCATGAATTTTGTGATTCATGAAATAACACTTCCATATTCAACATTAACTTGATATTCATAATGAATATTCATCCCGAAGAGGGACACGGTTGTGTGCGGTTCGCATGTTCCTAATCAATTTTGGGTTCCTAACGGAACTTTCCTCGTGTGTGTGTATATATATATCAGAATTATATCTTGATTCTCTTAGGTATCATATGAATAAGACCCACAAAATGAAAACATTATACGATCCAACCACACAAAACCTCCCCAAAAGATGTAATTTCTTAATCAAATTTCAGAAAATCATTTGCTTACCTTAAATATCTAAAACATTAGATGAATCTTTCGGAACGAGTTAGAACAATCAATATACAAGCAATTACTTGAAGAATTCACCAGATATACATAAAAAATATACATCTTATATCAAACTAATCATTCCTTCGTTTCAAAAACAAACTTTAAATTTCTAGTCAAATGGACGATCTTATCAAATCAAAAGCAATACGAACCTATTTGCAGTTTAATTTTGTATCCAATGCATTGGAAGTTGAAAAAAATTCCCCAAAAAAGCTTCGATAATGAAAAATTAGACGATGGAAACCAGCATTCTACGATTATTCGATTGTTTTATGATGGAAAGAAGATGAAGGCTGTGATTTGTGTAACAAAATTCTACTCGATCATGAATAATAATATGATTTAAGAAGAAAAACAGATAAATGAAAAGATTTTGGTACCTTGGGAGGGAGGGAGGGCTGCAGAGGGAGTTTTGGAAGGTGGTTTTTGAGAAGAAGAAGAAAGAAAATATTACGAAATTGGCATTGCCTCTTTTTATGGAGAAGACAACGAAATTGCAAATATGCATACGTTTCCATTATTAAAAATCTAAACTAAATCTTTACCTTAATTATCAACAAGATATGAATTTACAAATAAAATTTCAATTTTTTAATTTGAAATTTGTTTGAAAGGTAGATTCGTAAATAAACTTTTTTTGTTTAAACTAATATACATTTAATGCTGATTTTTTATACAATATTTTATTCAAAAATATACATTTTGTCTTTCTTTTTTATAACTATGGGTTTTCGAGCAGCTTACGCGTATAGACTAGGAGTGAGTATCGGAACTGGGTATCCGCTTTTGGAACCGAAACCGCTTCGGAGTTGACGGTTCCGAAACCAGAACCGATGTGATTGGTTCCGGTTCCTAAAATACGGAACTTCCGATTCTGGTTCTCATTTTTTTGGAACCTTTACCCGTTGGGTACCCGTCGACACAATTTATAAAATGATTTTTTATTTGTTAGGTGTTGACGACGACGCAAAGTGTTATGGAAGTGTCATTTGTTGCTGTTATAACTCGAGAGTATCTAATTTATTTATGTAATAATTAGTTTTTATTGGATTAGTTTTCACCATTTGTTGTATTTATTATTTTAAGTTGGTACTTTGTAGTTTGCACTAGACTTAAAAAGTTAAAATTACGTTTTTATTGTATGAAATGTTAAAATTTGAAACCGGGTACCCGGAACCGGTTCTAGGACCGGTTCCAAAATATAGAGAACCGATGTAAGTGGTTACGGTTCCTTCATTCTAGGAACCGCCGGTTCCAGTTCCAAGAAATTTGGTTCGGTACCCGATTATGCTCACCCCTAGTAAAAACTAATCCCCCGAACGACTAAGAATGGCATGGAGTCCTCAAAGGTGAACCTCGTTTGGCAGCGCTTGGATTTGAACTCGGGAAAAATAGATTTTCACTACATCCCCTTGAGTCTCACGAGTGTGCCACAACCCAAGTGGTTATCTTATGTCTATTTACCTATTACCAATCATTGCAATCAAGGGTGTTAACTACTAGAGTCGAGTTGAGTAGCACGTTGCTTAAGCTCGATTCAAGAAAATAAATATCATGTTTGAGTTTGACTCAAGTTCGAATAACTTTTTCAAAATAATTCTCGAGTTGTTTGAGCTCGAGTTTGATGGTCATTTAACAATTTTGAGTTATACATTATGGCTTAAAATTCAATGGTTGTGAGCTCCTTTATAGGTTTCAACTCAAGATCCATTAACTTTTATCAGCTCGTGCTCCATAATTTTTATATTTTGCTTGAGTGATTTATGATCAAATAAACATGTTCGATTTTTTATATATTTTTTTGAAAACATGTATACTCGTTTAACTTAAGATCTATCTTTGGTGGTACTATCCATTCTCTGTCTCGGTTGTTGATTTCAACACAATTGCTCTTGATTTCTTAAGGTAGAGAGGACTCTCGTTAAAGATCTTGTCCACGATCTTGGCATTTTTGTTTTGTTCGACCAGTTCTCTTTCTTCATCAATTCTTCGTCTTCCATCAAATCATCAAGCACGTGTAAGGTGTAATGGTCATTGATAGCAAGTGGTAGACCTATTAACTACTTTAGCTCAAATTCTACCTTCTCATCCCAACATCAAGCAAAAGCTTCTCATTCTTTACATCAATCATAGCTCTAGGAGTGGCTAAGAAATGAAGCCCAACGATAATAGGAATATTTGAATCCTCGAGCATCTCCATGATGATGAATCATGAAATCACAAGGATAATATGTTAAAGTATCATGTCATTCTTGCAATCTGGGCTTGGTATGGTTATTTATTGAGGTTACTTACTGTATTTGTAACACCCTAAAATTAGGGATAAATTTAAACCTTGAAATTTTACGAATTAAGGTATTCTAAATAGATAGAAATCACCCAAAATAGGGAAAGATAAAGAGCTAGCGTTTACAACAACTATAATTGAACATTTAAGTCAACAACATGCTAATCTAAATAATTATATCCAGATTAAATAGTTGTCGGCCCAATATCCCAAAAGTTTATATTCTTATATATGCCAAGTCTCTAAAATGTCTATCCCAAAAGATGCCATGACGGCCCAACGCTCATCCCTCAAATCTTGCGCGACCCGCCGCTAAGGGAACCTGTTATACATGTCATTTGAGAAAAAATGTTAATTTTAACGCCTAGTGAGAACAAACAATTTATATAAATGAGGTGAAGTAAAAAATATGTAATTTAAAAGCCTTTCGGGCATTTATAAAGATATTTATGACAAGTGACCACATAAGGACCTTAAGGTCCAAAAAGCATCTTGCGATGACGGGGGAGACCCGATTTCCAAGGATTGTAGCAGAACACAAAAGTAAACCACTCTCAGAGTTGTGAGCTCAATATTGGGACTCATGGCCACGAACAACGCCGGTTTGTACATAGATGTGGGGGAGGGCACCCGAGGATCCCAATCATACTCATTCACTAGGATTACATTTACGGCCCATGGCTAGTAACCGGTCCCACATAATTGTACCAAGTTGCCTCCGAGGACCCAATGTCTCAACTAGTTATAAAGGGGAAAACATCCCAAAATAAGTCGACTCAATACATATGGATCCACTAGTAATAGTCTAAAGCTTGTCACAATTACATTAGTGACAAAAACTATAATCACACATAGTTCTCATAATACATTTTCATGAAAGGCAATTCTTTGTATCAATATTTCCAAGTGGAACCAAGTCCATAAAAAGGCCAATATAAACCATTTCCATATCCAAATATAAATCATTCTCAAATATAATTTTTCAAAGTTATAGAAACTCTACATTGCTTATTGTTAATACAAACATAAAATCCATGCCTATCATCTTTCAAAATCCACTTCTATCAAGTAACCTTTAAAATAATGTAAAATCCACATATAACCAAGATGGCTTCATTTCAAGTATTTTTAACCATCAACACATAAGTTTTATCACATTTTACATCATGAACTTTTGAACTCTCTAACATATCTCAAAATGGTAAAAACCCTAAAATCTTCAAAATACCCAAGTTAGGTCAAAATAATTTAAATCAAGAAATGTAACAAGGAGATGATTAGATGTTCAAAATATAATGTTTTGACATGTATAAAGTTTAGAAAAGATAGAATGAACTCACAAAGTTAGGTTTTGGTTAAAACCTAGAAACCCTAGAACTTGGAGATGAAGATGGAGATGGTGAGATGGTAGTTTCTTGAACCCTAGACTTCCAAATCTTAGATGATGATGCAAAACCTTGAAGAGATGGAGGAAATAGAGCAATAAATGACCTTTAGATCGGATTTAATGAAGAGGGAGAAGAAGAGGGGTTGAGAGAGCTGAGAGAAAGATGAGGAATTGAATGAGGTCCTGGGGTTAAAACCCAAAAATTCGACCAGGGCTTTCCCCACGATTTCCCATGCGATTTGAGGTCGTGGGAAAGTCGCGCGCTAGGCTTGCTCGAAACCACAACGACTTACGCGACTTCCACGCGACTTGAGGTCGTGGGGAAAGTCGTGCAAGTTGTTGTTGTTCCAGCCTTCATGTGATTTCGATGATTTTCTCTTATGGATTCGTCCCAACACTTCCACATAAATGAACCTTGCCTCTTCTAAAGAATTCTTAACGTTGAACGAAGAAATTTACAAGGAAAAACTAGAGTGTTACAATATTTATTTTCTTTTGTAGGTTATCTTGTAAGGTTTGTAGCAGAATTATCCAAAAGTTGAGCTTCAGGGGCTAAAGGTTACTTTTGCTTTACTGGAGTAATTAGTTATAGTCGTCAAGGGCTATACTGTAATTTGTGTTGCTATTTGCCTATTTATTGTTGTTTTCTTTTGTTTTAAAAAAACATAGTCGCCAAAATATTCTTGGATATTTTCTCAACTTTCTCTCTCAATTCCTTTTCAATTGTATTATTTGATTTAAAACATTCTTGTTATTGGAATAGTTCTCTCGTTAAATAAACTCAAATTTTTGCTCATAATACACTTGCCCTTAGATCGCAAAATGCTTGGAAGGTGCAAATAATTTTGAAAGGAACTCTTTGGACAACTCATCCCAAGCCATGAAGAAATTGAGGTCACTAATATGTATCTTTTAAGGAAAAAAAGGGGATAACCTCAATCCGTTGATGCCCCATTGATCTTTTTTGTATCAAATTTCTCTATAAACAAGTTGAGGCGATCATTCGGTTTCCAGGTTTTTCATAGACATATATATGAACTGATCTTGTTGAATAAAAGATATTCAGATCCGTCTTCAATTAAAAAAATTGTTCACCTAGATAGGTGGTTGGGAGATGCCAAAGGTCCAACCATAGCTAGGCATGGTGATATCAAGAAGGATATGGTCATCTACCACTCCACTTTGCTCTAGGCTCGGTGTTCAGTCTTTTGTAGTGACTTGTCTCATAATCAAAAGGAAAAAAACTACAACATGTGTGATCTTCTTTGCATACAAGTATTTAATGGGGAGATACACAGTTTAGAGTTAGGTTAGTAACAACACTACAACATTAATACAAGATGAACACGAAGCTAGGCCGGTAGATCAAAAATTGAAATCCACCTCCATGACGATTGTGACAAAAACTTGATTAATTTAAAATAATCACAAGAATAACCAATTAATATTTTTGAGTAGTAACTTTTTTGGTCTCCTATTTTATACTAAAAAGATTAGGTCTTTTTTATTTACGATTTTTTTGTACTGTCACTATATACTAAAAAAATTTGACTCATATTTTGTTTGGGCCGTGGTGCCACCTGAGGGAAAACCAAAAATCTGTACATTCTAATCGAGAACATGGATCCTTGTGACAATTTCTTTTGTAATAATTAATAAATGAACCGTAAAGGCGAAAAATAGAAAGTCTTTGTACCACAAGGATGTAATATGTAATATGCTCTAAATTAAATTTAAAATAAAAATTATAGGGGTTGTTTCAAATATAAACTATGTAGTTTTTACAAACCATAGTCGATGGTTATATCAGGAAAGATATTTATTGATAATTATCATTATTCAATAATAATGATTGAGATATATATGAAAGATATAACATTCGTTAATGTGGAATGAAATATTTCTCAAATGAGATGGAAGGCTAATATTTGTTTGTAGGGTTTATAAAAATTTATATTGTAAAATAAACTAAAAAATAATGTTTAAAATGTATAAATATAAGGGAAATTAATTAAAATGCCCGTATTTCAATCTCATATTATCTAAATGCCCAAAATCTCTTTTGGTTTGCCAAAATACCCAATTTGTCCGGGATTTCACTATTCATCCCGGGGTGGGCCGGGATTTCACTATTCATCCCGGGGTTAGTCCGGGATTTCACTATTCATCCCCAGGTTAACCAAATTTATCTTTCGATCTCACCGTTCATTTGTTAATCGTAAGTTCATTGTATTGATCCCGGCCCCTACCCCGGGATGAATAGTGAAATCACGGACAAATTGGGTATTTTGGCAAACTAAAAGAGATTTTGGACATTTAGGTAATATGAGATTGAAATACGGACATTTTAATTAATTTCCCTAAATATAATATCCGAAATATAAATTCTTGAATCCACCTGGCATATAGCCTTTTGTTTTGTTGGTGTTGGTGGTTATAAAATTTGCTTGCTTTTCTAAAAAAAAAATACAGCAAATATCGCCCAAAAGAAATTAGGGAAGAACCCTAACAAAAATCATGAAAAGGGTTTTAGCATTAGAGTCTGTGTGAACTGTATGCTGGATACATCATCATCATGTGTGATTGCACTTCTTCTTCTTCTTCTCTATCTCCTTACTCTTGCATCAGATTTTCTTCTCCATCTTCAATTCATTCAATCTCCTTTTTGGGGTCATTTCATTGGGCCAGAAACAAACCCACAAAATTTTCTCTCAAAATTAGCCAAAATTCATACCCTTCAAGCTCAAGATCAAGCTCAAGATCAGAAGAAGATGAATTTCTGGGGGAATTGAAGTTCAAAGAGAGAGAACCAACGAAACCCGAGTTCGAATTGAGTGGGAATGGCGATGAAGATACAGATTTCCTTGGAGTTGATGAGAATTCAAGCGAGAAGGAAGGAGAAGAAGATGATGTGGTGAAATTGGATGTTAATAAGAAGAATGAAGTGATAAGGAGGAAAGGGAAACAAGTGATGAAAAGGTCGAATGTAATTGCAAAGCAAGTGATAAGCATCCAATCTGCTCTTAGTTTGGGTTTCATTTCACAGCTTTGGGTGGATACTAACACTGTGAGTCAAAGCTTTCTTCAATTTTCAATTCTATAACAATAATAATAATTCTCTTGTTCATAACAGTGACCTAATTATGGTTTTTATTTCATATATAGTTATCCTTGGAATAAGTTTGTGAATTTGGGTTTCTGATGATTATTTGTCAATGCCCAATGTATTATTTAATAACCACAAAATAAGGGAATGTTTTTGGAGCCAAATTAGTATCACCAATTTTGCAATGAAGATGATGGGGGCAAATAGGCAATTCTAATTTGGGTTTCTTATGGGTCCTCTCTATGGGTTGTCTGTTCAAGTCTTTCTTTTTTTTGGGTTACCGTGGGTATCCAGCTCAGCTTACGCCTACCGACTAATCCCTCGGGTGATCACGAACAGTCTGGAGTCATCGCAACTGAACCTCCATGTCCCATGGGCCTTAACCAATGCGTCGGTTCAAGTCTCCTCATGGCCACGTTCAGAGCCCTATGAGATTAGTCTAGGTGTGCGCGAGCTTGCCTGGACATCCACGGTTCCCAAAAACAAAACCATACAATTTGTTTTATCATTGGTCGGTTTTTGAGTTTGGCGGAGGGGGGTAAACATTATTGTCGAGATGCTTTTGTTCATGCAACTTTTTATTTTGTTTTATATTTTTGGTTCATTGAGTAAAATATCTTTCCCTTCACAGTGGATAGTAGTGATTGTAGAAGTGAGGCCAAATCTACTATCTGGAGAACTAGAAAGGTTCTTTTTGGAGGATACAAGGCAGGTAAGTTGGTTTCCATTCGTCTAACCCGTTAACTTATTGTCATATATGCTTCAGTATCTACCATATCTAGCAGGGGTTAAATACACCATAACACCAATGGCCGTTTGCTTGAAGAATCATACAAATAAAATTGCTCAACTGTTCGAGGGGCATCTATAGTTTAAAAAAAATGTCTGCTGAATGTTCTATAGTTTGAAAAAGGTCTATTTTCAAACTATATACCCTTAAATGTATCTTTTGAACACCAAAATAGAAATTGAATGAATGTGCGTTTCTTTTTTTATGCAATTTGCCCAAACAGTTTTAAGTATGTATAAGTGATTGTTAAAAAGTTGAGCGGTTATATTTTAAAAAGATATCAATGATAATTGTTCTCACCAACAACCAATAGTTTAACAATTATTGGTGCATATGACATTTGGCACTATCTAGTGAGGGGACTTTTTCTTTGGTACGGGAAAATTATGGGTTTCGGGTAACTGAAATAACCTCTTTACACGAATGTAAAGAAAGGGCTTAAAAGATTTCCTCCCCCAACCCTCATCAACCCAAGGAACCTTGGAGCACTAGGTTGGCCCTAAAGATGCACAAAGAAACCCGGTCCTAGTAAGCGCAAGCCGGACCCAGTCCAGGCCAAAAAGCCCGATCAAAGCAAGTACTTTTTCAAAGTCTGACCTGAAAAGGCCTGGCTTGAAAAACCCGATCGGGCCCATTTTCATACCCAAATCTCGGATCGGGTTTTTTTACTTTCTAAACATGGGCATTGGAAGACCCGGGCCCAAAAAAGCCCGGAGAGATTCCCTTGCAGAAAGCCGGATAAGGGATACCCTCACGATAAGCACAATGAATTCTGAAAATTGGATATCAGTCATATCACCTTTGTTTCAATCATTACTACTACCATGGAAATATACTGCATTCTTGCTTCAAAATTCTGGAAGGGTTTAATATGTAATTATTCTTTGACTACAGATCGGTGACGTTGTGCTCATCGAGGATGAGACCGTGATGGACAATGAGTTTAAAATGGTTGGACTAGAAACATTGGTATGGTCATCGCATCATTTTTTTTTACCAACATAAATAAATAATTCCATTAAACCTTATAACACATGCAACAGAAAAATATGTTGGTTTCAAGTTTGTAACGGAATCCATGCTGATTGTAAATTCAAAAAGTAATAGTTTGACCTCAAAAGTCAAAAGGAATCTCTTTTGTTGAACTAGAAGTAGATATCTTGTCATTTGAGTCCTGATATGGTGCTCTTTCTTAGGTAGGATATAGTGTTGTGACACCAGGACGGCGAGATATTGGGAAGGTAAGCCTCGATCCCAAGCATCATCTTGAATGCTTTATTTCAAACTCTTACAATACTGAGTGATTAACTTTTTGAACCTTCGTATTTGACTTTTCGTTGCAAACAAACCATCTTTCTCACAAAGATGCAAAAATAAGACTACGCTTAGCAAGGATAAGTGATCTCAAAAAAAGAGTCAAGTACGATGGTTCTTTTTACAATTATATCTCCATAACCGTCCAATATTGCTCGTTGTTGCAAATTATAGTGCTCCATATTCCAAGAATTGTGGTTAGTTTGCAATGAATAGACATTATTTTATTTTAAAATATCTAACATTTCATAGACGGCAAAACTCATACACACTCCTCAGCCTTGGTGAGGATTGAAACCTCGACCTTGAGGGAGGTTGGGCTCTAACGTAACCTGGGTACAGCTGGGCCAATGACCCTTTGGTGTGAATAGACATTGGTTTTTGAAGTATATAATATCTATACACGGCAAAAATTCACACACTCCTCAAAGTTGGTGAGGATTGAAATCTTGACCTCGAGGGAGGCTAATGGTTCGAAAGATGAATCGTTCTCTATAACACTAATGCTTAAATTCCCGATGTTTTTAGGTGCGAGGGTATACTTTCAATATAAACTCTGGGGCAATAGAATCTCTAGAGCTGGATTCATTTGGGATATCCATCATCCCATCGAGTTTGGTAAGTAGATATTGTTCCGTACAAATTGCAATATTTTCTTCTATTAAAGATTTTCAAGCTATTTTCACCATTGTGTTGTAAATTAGAAGGTGATGTATATTACAGGTAAGCACATATGAGTTGCTGGTTGAAGATGTACTTGAAGTTGTATCCGACACTGTTGTGGTGCATGAAGCTGCAGCCTCACGCATACAACGGCTAACTAAGGTAAATTTATGTTTGTTCGTTAGGTCATATTTGTCGCTTATGTGTGTGGGCTGAGGCATGGAGCAAACCATGAGTTAATTCCTTTATGACTGAAGGATCAGTGGTTTGAAATCCTATGTGGAATACTTTAGAGAAATTTTTTACACAATGTTATATAGGGTTCGGTTCCAGTGAGAAGTTGAGGTTAACATGAGAAGCGCAAGAATTGGTTATCAACCATTAGATGAGAAAGGGATGCACATTAGGATGAGATACACCGAGATTGAGATGCACCAAGATGCACCGGTTCAATTCCCTTCTAAACCGCAATTCATGGGAGGGCATTTGATTCTACGCCATCAACGGTTCAGATCCACTTCTCACGTTAACCTCAACTTCTCACACGATCCTTTGTCACGTTATATGTAAGGAGGGACTCTTATATATATATATTATATATACATATGTGTGTAGAGTCAGGTTCATAGAAGAAAGGTAACTATATAAGAGAATAAGAAAATGGTCAAATCACATGTGATTTTACACGAAAATCAGGTGTAAAGTCACATGTGATTCAAACCTGACGTGCGGGCCACATTGCCTGCACACCCTTGCATTGACCGTTACTGTAAAATCACATGTGATTTTGCAGGTGATTTGACCGTTTTCTTATTCTATTGTTTTGTCATTGTTCTTGTTTGAACCACCCTCCGCATGTGTATATATGTTTATATATATATATATATATATATATATATATATATATATATATACTCACACACATACATAGGGGAAGTTCATTTAGGTAGCGTTTGGTACGCAGACAAGATTGGACGGGACAGGACAGAACTGGACAGGACTGGACTAGACAGGACAAGAGGCTAGGACTGGACAAGACAAATGACTATCTTGTGTTTGGTACGACTAGGACTGGATAGGACAGGAGTTGACAAGTTTCCCTAAAAGTTGTTTCATAATTTTATGTCATATAATAGTTATAAATAACACAAATAATGTATATCTTTAAATAATTTAATTAAAAAACATTATTAATTTTTTTTACACAATTTTCATACATATAAATACATACAAAAACAATAGTAGGAAATTTGAATGAAGAATCTGAAATAATTGATGGTAGTTCGAAAAAATACGATTTATATAAAAAAAATATAATAGTTGATTCAATTTGGAAGATCTTAATGAATTGGCGGATGCATAGTTGCAGCGACGAGTAAAGATAAAAGACGATGGGTGGCCGGTGAAAGATAGTAATAGAGGTAGTGGTGGTGGCGGTGCACAGTGGTAATAGAGGTTATTGTAGTGGAGGAAGAGACGGAGGTTACCAACGATGCTTGGCGGCGAGCGACAGTGGTGGCAGCCAGCGACGGTGGTTGGCGGTGAGCGTCGGTGACGGCGGCAGCAATGGGTGGTGGTGATTGGTGGAGGTGGAGGTGGCGATGGGCGGTGGTAGAGGAGGTGGTGGAGGAAGTTGTTGTAGTAGTGAAGGAAGAGGTTGAAGTGGTCGACGATGGTTGGTGGTAGCTACCGGTGGCCGTCGATGGTGGTTGCGACAATAGGTGGTGGTGATCGATGTTAGTGGAGGTGGTCGACGATGGTAGTGGTGGTGGCGATGACCGATGGTTGTGAGGTGGTGGAGGAGGTTTTTCTGGTGGAGAAAGAGGTAGAGGTGGCCGACGGTGGTTGGCGGTGGCTACTAGTGGCCGCCAATGGTGGTAGTAGCGACGATGGGTAGTGGTGACCCTTAAGACTAATACCATATTAGGATTATATATCAAATGACGGTAAATCGGTGATTTTTAGTTTCTGTCTCATTTATACCCCTTTTTGTCCCATCTTGTCCCACCCTGTCCGGTCTTTGTCCCTGTCCCATGTCGCGCCAAACATGGGACAGTGAACTTTTGTCCTGTCCCATGTCACGCCAAACATGGGACAGTGAATTTTTGTCCCGTCCTGTCCCACCCAGTCTGCAAACCAAACGCACCCTTAGGAGTCGTAAATATTTTGAGAACAGTGAGAACCAACTATTTCTATTGAATGCACATAAATATGCATGAACATTATTCATCATTTCATGGGTGATATATTCATGATAATCAGTATGAATAGTCGGTTCTCTTGGTTCTCAAAATATTTACATTTCTTAAATGAACCTGCCTCTACATATATTTATATGCATACTTTTTTGAAAGAGACTGTTCCTAAATCTCATTCTATTCTGCTCTCAGTTTTGTAGTCAATAGTAATTCCTGACTGCAAACCAAACACCATCTTAGAGAAAGTCTTGATATAGAATAAGAGAGAGCGCTTAAAACGAACAACCAGCTTTGAAGTTTGCTTCTTTGTGACTTAAAGTTGGTGGGTTTGAGTTATGTATGGTGCACTGGCTTCGCTCCTTTTGGGAATTCTTTTGTATTTTATCATGCTAGAAAAGTGAGCCGACCTTTTAAACCTTTTTAGGGCCTGTTTGTTAGCAGCTTAATGAGCTTAATCGGACTCTCAGCTTGCTTATTCGGTCAGCTATACATGACTGTTTGGTAGTGGTTTAATGATATAGAAAGTGGCTTATTCAATAAGCTTCTACATGATAGCTTTATGTAGAAAGCCATGTTCTTTCCAAACCTGTCCCTCCCAATAAAAAAATGAAAAACCCTCCCCCCAAACAAAAAGTTTCTCAATCTATGCAGACAGATTAATCTATATAGACAACTTTATCCATACAGGACTTACTAAAAAACCAACCAAACAACCCCTTTCTTGGTTTCTTGTAGTTCTTATAAACAAACCATCTTTTTTTTTTTTCTTTTGTGAAAAATGCGAGAAAGACGTATTTTACAAGGAAATGAGCTATTTCAGCTCAACTGGCAAAACAAAGGTGCTAGGCCATGAAGCACTAGTATAAAAGGAGTTGATTTTGCATCACAAATGTGATAATGACCTGAAAATCTTATTGATGAATTCAGGGATTTTGGGATGGGCAGAGAGTGGGTTACTCGATCGACAATTACTCTGATCTTGAAGGCGAATCTGGATACCGAAAGGGCAGAAGAAGGTCGGGTGCCAGTAGCCAGAAACCCCGGAAACGACCTGTTGATGACACTGAAGAAGAGTGGGATCTTCCTATGGATTATCTATGAACCTTTCTTCTCTATTACTTTTTGTTGTATATAGCAGTTTTTCATTGACCACATAAAAGATATGTTCTATAACTGTTCTCTGAAATAAATTGTTGCATATTTAACCGCACGTTGTAAAGATTCTTTATATTACTATTTAATTAATTGCAAGTTATATGCCAAATACAATACAATACAATTATATATATAGTCAATACTCATGTTGGTTGGTATGTAATCCTCGAACAATTGATTAGGAGGAAGATTAAAAATAGGTACACGTGCATATATTGGAAAATTTTAGATTAGCATATACATATACAAGGTTTAGAACACACACAACTGAATGTGCACACATTGTGAACACTTTCATATATATACTATTATAGTTTATGAACACAATCTGAATTTACAAAATCTGATGTAGCTTGTGAACATATTGTGAACACAAACTAAAACAACAAAATTAAAAATAACTTACCACTTGCGAACACATAAGTACGAAATTTGTTAACAATCATCGACAATGGTTAGAAAGTAATGAGCACCACTACTTGCAGCAATGATATATGCACCCCATATGTCGCAATGAATTAAATCAAAAACATCTTTTGCTTTATTATCACTCAAAGGAAAAACACTTTAGTTTGTTTATCTCTTAAACAAATCTCACAAGGTGTATGAGTAGTAACCTCCTTATTTCCACTAATACTACTAAACTCGGGCAAAAATGATTCTATTTTTAGAGACGGGTGGCCCAACCTTTGATGCCATAATTCACGTTTGTCATGCATAATTGCTTGATAAGCCCGAAGTTGTTGCCAAGGCCGAAACTCGTAGACCCCGTCACGTTGTTCACCCGCTCCAATCAAAGTCTTCAAGGTGCGGTCCTGAATAATGCACAACTTATTAGTAAATGTTACAGAATAACGTAAGTTCCCAACCAATTGAGACACATACAACAAATTGCATGCATGAGTGTTCAGGAACAAATAAGACATCATTTAACACCATGTTTTTTCTCAAAACAATCGAACCCTCTTTAGTAGCAGTAGTGTGTTTCCCATTAGGCAGGCCGACAATGGTGGGAGCAACGTCAATTAAGTTGGTAAATAATTTAGCATTACCGGTCATGTGATTCGAACAACCACTGTCGATATGATCCATTGAACCGACTTACCATTCAACTTGTCAGTTGAAGAGACTGGCCTTTAGAGGAGTTAAGTAGGTTCACAAGTGTAGTCCATTGATCGTCAGATAAACCCATGAGACCACTACGGTCTGAGTCCTTCACTTGCATTGGCACAAATCTAGTTCCATCTGTAGACTTCGAGGTAGCTGTTGCATTGGCCAGTGCACGACCACCGCGAGAAACCACCTTGTTGCTGCCACGGGGTCCACATCCTCCTCCTCGTCCTTCCGTACCACCATCTCGGTTCTCAGAATACCACCAATATGAGAACCCAATTAGCTGAAAGCACTGGTCTTTCTTATGTCCAGGTTTTGCACAATGAGAACATACACCATTAGGCTGTATTTTAGGACGATTGTTGTCACGAATAGATCCTCTGTTTCTTGCAATCCCATGAGCCGCAAAACCGACAACATCATATTTTGTTTCTTGGGCACGAGCAACAGATTGGTGACGTTCTTCATTTAACACTTTAGCAGAAGTCGTATTTAGACTCGGCAAAGGATCCATCATCAAAATATTTGAAGCAATGTTACCATAAAGGTTGGGATCTAAGCCAATTAAAAAAACGTGTACCTTTTCATCCGCCTTTTCTTTAGCTAAGGCATCAGCAACAGTACAAGTGCACATATGGACTTGAGAGTATCCCTCGAGTTCATCCCAGATCTTTCTCAATTCATTGTAGTAGTTCACCATCGGTTGGCCTCGTTGTTTGCAATTATTCAAGAGCTACTTCAACTCATGAATCTGTGGTCCGTTTCCTATCGAGAAACGTTGCTGTAAGTCATCCCACAAGTCTTTCACATCATCAGGTTGTGGAATGGATGCACGTAGGTTTGGATCAAGAGTATTATGAATCCATCCCACGAGCGTGGAATTTACCGTCACATACAAGGATTGTTCTAGGGATCCCTTCGTTGGGTTATATATGGTTCCATCCAGGAAACCAAGCTTGTTTTTGGCTCGAAAGTTGTTGTGCATTGAGTGAACCCATTCGTTGTAGTTTTCACCACGTAACACAATTGGGCAGATTGTGATCCGTGGTCTGTCGGAGGGATGAAAATAGTAGGGAGATGTGATATCGAGGGGTTTATCGGTCATTTTTCACCCATGATTAAGGTGTAGGAACTTTGGTCGGTCGGAAAAAACGAAAAAGGTCGGTTGGGCGTTCTTAGATCATGATCACCCACTCTGATACCATAAAGAGAATTCAAGAATCTGAATTTCTTGCTTTTCCACAATACCCATATGCCAAGAATATATACAGAGCAAAATAAAAGAACTTCCTTATACAAAATAATAACTACTAAAAATAAGGAAGCTAGTTAAGGAAAATAGCAAGAATTAAGCCTAAGAGATATATACAAAATATTCTCATTAATACATTTCCTAATATCAGTTAAAAGTAGAGTCTGGAAAATAGGATGAATAGTTTGAGTAATATAACACAACTTCAAAAGCTTGTGTTCTTTTTTTTTTTAGTATATATAATATATATATATATATATATATATATATATATATATATACATATATACATATACGACAGATGCAACTCACACATTCTTCTCCATCTTTGTTGAGATTGAACCCTTTGATCTTTTGAAATGTTGGATTGGCGAATATCGTTAGACCAAACACCCTTTAATTCTATCTATCTTTTAAAAAAATTGGACCACATCAACCAAACCCTAAGATATTACCAAACCAATATTAGATACCGTAAGAGCATCTTTAATGAATATTTCTATAAGAACCTACTTTTTGTATTTTTTTTTTGTCACATCATTTCCGACTCACCAAATTAAGAAACTACATAAAACTTCTCAATGGTAGTTATTATAAGAACTCCTTTTGTGGGCCCTCATATATATATAAATATATAAATATATACATATTAATAATTACTAGAAGCGTACTCGCGCAATGCAGCGAGATACATCACGATTTTAATGTTTCATTTTTTTTTGTTGATTTACAGTACGATTTTTGGATGGTTTTGAGAAAGTGATAATGTTTTTTTTATAAGTTTGTTTAATTTAGGCTTAATAATATAATGTTTTTTATATAAAAAAATTAAGTATTTTGTTAGAATTCAATTATTATCTTATATATTTTAATGACATATAGAAAAAATAACCAATTACATATTTAATAATATAATTAAAACAAATTTATAGTAATATAATATATTAATTAATAGTGATACATGGAAAGGTCTGCATAAAAGGAAGGTACTGCACATACCAAATTGGTGGGTGTTAGAAACCTGCAGTAGTAATATGTATCTTGTGCTTTGATACTTGTAAATTAAGAGATTTTTAAAATCTTGCATAAAATAATGGTACCTTGTGCCTAATAATTTGTATTCAAGAGTTTTTTATCCGTGCTTTATAATATAGATATAGATATAGATATAGATATAGATATAGATAGAGATAGAGGATGTAAAAGTTAAAAACTAATAACATGTCAATTCATACAAAGTTCAAGGTAAGAACCAATGTTATAATTTTCATTGTAATTGTTTCATGGAATTTAGCCTATGCTTCGAGTCTATGTGTTTGTCGGGAGTTTGGGCAGGGACAGACCTAACATGGTGGTAGTGGTGGCACGTGCCACCATATTATTTCTCCGGCGAAGGGTAAAATTTTTTAGGCTTATGAAAGGTGCAACCGTATCGTTTTGGAATGTGCTACCGTATTATTTCGAAAACTTCAAGAAGGTGCCAACCATACCTCGTAATCAACCAAAAAACAAAAAAAAGCCTCTCGAAATCAACCAAAAAACAAAAAAAGCCTTTCTAAATCAACCAAAAAACAGAAAAACTTTTGAAATCAACCCAAAAAAATCGAAAAAATCCCTCGAAATCGATAAAAAATATTAAAATAACTCGAAATCAAGCAAAAAACTTCAAAAAAAATCCCTCGAAATTGTGGAATTAGGCTAAAAACACATTAGAAAATATTGAACGTTAAAAAGATGAAGACATGCCAATAAAAACAGTGTTTTTGTAACTATTTTTTGTTTATATAATATTGTGCCACCGTATGAAAAAATTTCTTAGTCCGTCCCTGCCTTTGGGTGTGGCTTTCGCCGTCTTTTTTTTTTTGCGTCTTGGTTGTCCTTGGCCATGGTTTTTTCCGTCTTTGTTCCCTCCTTTTTGTTGCATCTCATAGTTGCTTGTTTATAGGGGCTTTGTTTTTTGTATTTTCCTTGGTTTTAATGCATGTTGTCTTTCAAAAAAAAAAAAAAAACCAAAGTTCTTGTACAATAACTCTAAAAGGATGTGAGACTCTTATAAGAACTCTCTCGAATGATAGTTTTTATAAGAACCTCCCATTGGAGATGCTCTATCTTCGATAGATGTTTCAAAATAGAGATTTTGGGGATTTTTTGTTAGGACATTATATTGTATCCAAGATTTAATGTGTTAAGTCAAAGGTGTAAAGTCAACAAAGTCTTTGTCTTGTTTAGTCAATGTTGGTTAAGTCTGTATTAGTTCCATGTCAGGTTAGTCTTTGTGTAATATGTGGTATAAATAGGGTTGTGCCTTGTAAGATTTGTAAGTACGCTTTCATTGTCAGATTTATGAATACTGAATATTTCTCTCTCTACTCTCTCTCTCTCTAGATCTATAAACCGTTACATCTTGAATCTTGATTGAGATTGCTTGATTGATTGGGAATTTACATTTATCAATTGGTATCAGAGCTGTACCAAACATTTTTTAGAAATGATTTGAACAGAAAATTAGATTGAAATCTGGAATTTTGGATCACACTGTTGAAATTTTCTTGAAAATATCAAGAATACTGAAATTTGATCTTTTTCACAAATTCTCATTGAATTTTTGTATTTTGATTGTGAAATTGATTTTATTGTGATCGCCTAATGTGTTGGAATGTTTCTTGTTCAAATCGATCACAGATTGATCATTAAATCGATGTTAATTTTTGAAATTTTGATTTTCTTGAAAAATACTCTTCGAACATTGTTTGAATCAAATTAGTTTGATGTACTGATTTTAATCTGAAATTGTCATTGGAGAAGTGTTCTATATGATGAATCAATCACTGATGTGCATTATCAAGTTTTAATTTGCAGGTATTCTGGATTGAATCCATGATCAGGGAAGAACACGCTAACTTCAAGTTGAAGAACACGCTAAGCTCAAATCTGCAAGTTCTTGGTTAATTGATTTGTAAATTTCAAATTGTTTTGATTAGCAAGTTTCAAGATTATGTGCAGGTTGCGAGTTTGAATTCAAGTTCCAATTTCCACAACTTGCAAGATTCAATCTGCAGGATAATCGACTTGCGTCAACTTCATCAAACTTGCGCCAATTTCATCAAGTTTGCGCCAAAATCATACGGTTTGTGCTAGCATCATCAATCGGTGGTTAAAACTTGATTGGTTGGTTACAAGTTAGTGGAGCGGTGGATTGTTCAATTTGATTTGCGTGTTTGATTTGATTAATTGGTTTGCAGGTTGCGAGTTTAAATTTGATTGGCTATCAAAATTTTAATGGGACGGTAATTTAACAATATTTGGCCGGTGAATTGTTTTAATGACAGGATCTGATTCTTAACAAGAATAATGAATCTCAGAAACAATATTAAAGAAGTTGCGGAAAAATACTTTAATATTCAAATATCAATGTAACAGTAAAGTATAAATCACAACTTGTAAACTTTATTGAATGATTTAAAGCTACAAGCTTTCACACAAAACCTTAATCTTGATGAACAGGCTCATCAAGACGAATTCTACTTCTCTAGAACTAGGGTTGTAAACCTTGAGGTTAATTCTCTCTAAAACAAAAACTTATGACTTCTTGTATCTCAAACTATTCAGAATAATTCTATACATATACTGAAAATAAAAGATAACTACAAAACATAAAAGATCTTCAATATATTCTTCCATAATTATCTTCAACCTTCCATGATTATCTTCAAACCTTGATATGCGCATATCTTGATTATCACATAAGCAGTATTAAGTCATAGCAGCATTAACACTCTGAGCAGTATTAATCTTCAGCAGTACTAACGATGCTTAGCAGTATTAATTTCTTCAAGCAGTATTAATCTGGCTCAGCAGTAGTAACTTATCTCAGCAGTATTAACCATGTTGTTCTGGCAGTAGTAATCATACTTAAACAAATCTTCAGTTCCCAACAATCTCCCCCTAACTTGACTTTTAGAGAAGAGAAGTCAAGTTCTTCAGATGCTCCCAAAACTCCATTGCTCATAATCCCATATCAGGATTCAGCCCCAAACTTTGATTAATAGTTCTCTGAATCAAGTATCTTGCCATTGCAGAATCTGGTGCACAACCAAGCTTTTTCTTCAACATAACATGCAACTTTAACCTGCTATGGTTGTAAACTCTATCCACTAAGAAGTATTCAAAGTGACTCATATCCATAGCCAGTGCATATACTCCACTTCTTTCATACAAAGTCCAGTTGTTAATGGTTTTGAAAACATTTCTGATAACATGCTGAACTTCCTCTGGCTTGAACAACATGCATAGATATTCCATCACAAGTTTTGTAACTGGTATCCCTGGAGCTTTCAACTTATCAGCATATAATTTCATCCCCACCTCAAACATTTCCTCTAAATCAGATCTGGAGCATACTCTTACAATCTTGGCCTAAGTAGGATACACTTCAAACTTTTCATCTTTCCTCTTAATCCTGATATACTCCTTCCCATCTACTTCAAGAGTATCCTAGTGAATAATCTCAGGAGGCTTGACACCAACCGGTTCAGCTGTTATAGGCTCAGGCACCTTTTCCATCACCACCATGTACATATTCACATCATAAGTACTTGATGGTTCTTCCTGAGTTTGAGCTTCCTGTTCATCAGACTTAGGTGCCCCTTTTTCTTCAGCTACCTTCTGTTCTTTCTCAGCTTCTTCCTCATCCACTCTAGGTTTCTTAGCTTGTTTTCTTCTAGCCATCATTTTTGTTCTTTTCAAAGTCCTCAAACTTTCACCTAGAGTAGCTTCCTTCCTTGGTGATTCTTGATCATCAGGAAAGGGTTTTTGTATTAGAAGGTCATGCCTCTCTTTCATCTTCTTTTCCACTTCAACTCTTGCTTTGTCATTCCCTTGTAACTTGGTCATTTCTGCATCATACAAACCTTTGATTTGATCAAATGTCATTTTTGTGAACATTTCCTTTTTGACTCCCACAACACCTTTGAGAAAAGTGATCATCTTCTTTCTCTCTTGAGTGCCAAGGTAGGTCTGTGAAGGTTGCCTCTTCTTTACTCCCAATTTGATCATTACAGGATTCTTTGGAATTGCAGATCTCTTCTGTGCCATCTCTGTTGCCAAACTCTTTTGAAATGCATCATTAAGTTTTGCAGCTAGAGCTCTTGCCATCTCCCTATCTTTTTCCTCTTGATCATTTTCTTCTTGCTCAAGTTCTGCCTGAATTTTCTTGGCCAAAGCTTCATCTGACTCAATCAACTTTTGCTTTTTAAGTGGTTGATCAGATTCCACTATCTTGGTTTTGCCTTTGTCCTTGCTTGCTAGCTTATCAACACTAGCTTTCTTGATAACCTCAGCATTGTCTTTGATGACAACTCCTTTGGCCTTTGAAGTGACCTTGGGAGTATCATGTTTAGCCTTGATTAGTGCTTCAACTATCTCAATTTCTTCCAAATTTCTGCTAATGAGGTCAGTTAATACCTCTTGAACAATTTCTGTTGCTTCATTTATTTCAGCAACATTAATTGTTTCTGCTGCTTTGCTTGCTTCAGCAGCATTAACTGTTTCTACTGCTTTCTCTGTAACTGTTGCTTTTTCAAACCCTGTTTCAGTTTCTACTGCTTGTATAACAAACTCCCCCTCAACTCCATGTTTCTCCCTCTTATCCTTGACATTATCCATGTTGACCTCAGCTTCTGACTCCCCCTTTTTGGGAGCATCATCCACTGAGTTCCTTCTTCTGAGCACAAATCTTTGCTTCTTCTTCTTTTGAACCACCTTCTTAACCAACTGCTTTAAGGTGATGATTTCTTCTTGCTGGTTGATGATGACCTTCTTGAGTTCATTTACAACCTTCTTTTGAGAATCCAGTTCAGTTGCCATTTTGGACATGGCAGAAATCAATTCCTGGTAGTCATATCTATCCTCACCTTCTCCAGGAGTGGTACCCCCTTTTGAGGGATCATTGGAATGTTTAATAGTAGAGGTCTTCTGCCTAGCAGAAGCACCCTCCACCCCCTTGGTTTCTTAGCACCTGGGACCTTTGGATGATTGCTCACCCAAAGTTGCCATGGGGAAGGTCTTAGTGATGTTACCACTGGCCTCCTCTGTGCTAGCAGGAGTAGTGGCAACCTTCTCACCCACATGCTCATGTATCTCCTTAGTGAGCACCTCCTTGGGGTTGGGAGACACCCTAGTGGTTTCCCTTTGGATATTCTCTAATGGAGAATGCTCCATTAGAGGGCTTTAATGTTCTGGGTTTGAAGGAGGTACAACAAGGGAAGGAGCCTTGTGTACCTTTCTCTTAATATAAGTTTTGGCTATCACTGGATTTGGCTTAAGAACAAGAGACTGAGGAAGTGATATAGTGATTGAAGGTTGGTTTTGGCTATCAGTGGGATGGTCTAGTGAGGGCCTTGACCCTGATGCCATACCTTCTTGGTTGTGGGACACCACCATCATTGTAGAGAACAATGGAGTGTCAACTCCTTCCGAGTCCTTGGCAGATCTTTTCATATTTGAAAAGACCTTGCCCTTAGGGATTTTAGGTACATATACCTCATTAAACTGAGGTATATCCGTCAATTCAGAGGTGATAACTGCCTGGACAAATCTTGGATACATATAGAAACTCTTTTTATTATCCAAGTTTGACACAAGGTCATTGAAAATCATTTTTGAGAAATTATACTTTCTGGCAGTGGACAAGCAGACCAAAGCATAAGCAATGGTACTACTGAACTGACTCCATCCAGTAGTTTTTCGAGAAGTACAGTGCATAAGAGTATGAACAAAGAAACGCCATTGGGGAGAAAAGTTAGCTTTGTAAAATTTGAAAACACCCATTTGGCCTTCATACCCCATTCTTGTGAGATTGGAAAACAAATCCTCATTAGGGATAGAGGTAATACCTGAGGCATCGTCTAGTCGTAGACTGATACGAATGACCTCTTTAGAGACTATCAAGGGTTTGTCACACACCCTTGTCTTGATAAACTGCACACCGTTTTCAGTAACAGCGGTGGCATTGACCCAAAATTGCTTCTGGTGCTCGATGTAAATCGTTGGTGACACTGTAAAAGCATAAGCTATATGACCGGACTTGAGAAAATCAACTATCTGATGGAATCCATCAGCCTGCTTAGGCTTTTGAAGCATTGCGATCTCATTGTGTTCATCAATAAACGCCATGGATGCCATCGGTCTTGAGGATACTTGGCTGAAACACACTGGTTGCTTGAGAGAAAAGAGTTAGAGAGAAGATGAACAGTATTCAAAGAGTCGTTGTGAGCTTTTAGGCGGGCAAAGAGGGTATTTATACAATTTGGGAAAGAAGCAGTATTAACCCTAATTTTAGTTAAAGCAGTATTAACGAACTAGCAGTATTAACTAACTAGCAGTATTAACGAACTAGCAGTATTAACTAACTAGTAGTATTAACAAACTAGCAGTATTAACGAACTAGCAGTATTAACTAACTAGCAGTATTAACTACCTAGCAGTATTAACTGAGAGCAGTAGTAATAATGAACCTGCAGTAGTAATTTTGCACTGGCAGCAATAAAACTGCACTGGCAGCATTAACTATACTTACACTGTTGAAGCTTGTGTTAGTCTGAGCAGGGTCATACACTTCCTGAGAAGGATGATTAGTAGCACCAGAAAAGAATAAACAAATAACAGGTATACAGACACTTTTTAAACATGAGCTTATTCAGAGTTGATCATGCCCACACTTGTGACCAAGAAAGTGAATCTACCCACATCAAAAGCTTTAGTAAATAGATCAGCAAACTGGTTATCAGTATGAACTTTAGCAACTTGAATAAGCTTCTTTTCATTGAAGTCTCTAATAAAGTGATACCTGATTTCAATGTGCTTTGTTTTGGAGTGCTTGACTGGATTATTAACAATGCTAATAGCACTGCTATTGTCAATGAAGATTGGAGTGTGAAGAAAGGTTACCCCATAGTCCAACATCTGATTCTGAATCCATAGAACCTGAGAGCAGCAACTTGCAGCAGCAATGTACTCAGCTTCTGTTGTGGATAAGGACACTGTGGTTTGCTTCTTACACTGCCAAGATACTAGTCTTGCACCCAAAAGCTGACATCCTCCTGAAGTAGACTTTCTATCTATATTAGCACCACCCAAGTCACTGTCGGAATATGCAATCAAGTCAAAAGTAGATTCATAAGGATACCAAAGACCTAATCTAGGTTGCCCTCTTAAGTATCTGAAAATCCTCTTAATAGCTTGAAGATGTGACTGCTTTGGCTTGACTTGGAATCTGGCACACACACTGGAAACATGATATCTGGTCTTGAGGCTGTGAGATACATGAGAGATCCAATCATTGATCTATAAAGATGGACATCAACATCCTCCCCCTCAAGACCAGCAGTGATATGTTTGTGTGTTTCCATTGGTGTGCTTGTTGGCTTTGAGTCTAATAAACCATACTTATCTAGGATGTCTTTCACATACTTTGATTGACTTATGAAAATCTCATCTTTCTGCTGTTTCACTTGAAGCCCAAGGAAGAAGGTGAGTTCACCCATTGAACTCATTTTGAAGCTCTTGTGCATCAGCTCTTCAAAGTCTCTACACATATGATCTTTTGTGGATCCAAATATGATGTCATCCATATAGATCTGAACAAGTAGGATGTCCTTCTTACTTCTTTTAATGAACAGGGTCTTGTCAATTATTCCCCTTTCAAACCCATTTTCCAAGAGATAGGTAGACAGAGTATCATACCATGCTCTTGGGGCTTGATGTAGACCATAGAGTGATTTCTTAAGTTTGTATACTCTGTCAGGATATGATGGATTCTCAAATCCAGGGGGCTGACAGACATAGACTTCCTCATCAATTGTTTCATATAGAAAGACACTCTTCACATCCATCTGATATATCTGAACTTCATATATGAGGCATAGGCTAGAAACAACCTAATTGCCTCTACCCGTGCAACTGGAGCAAAGACTTCCTCATAGTCTATGCCTTCTTCCTGAGTGTACCCTTGTGCCACTAGCCTTGCTTTGTTCCTGATTACTATTCCTCTCTCATCCTTTTTATTTATGAAAATCCACTTGGTGCCAATTGCTCTATGACCTTTTGGAAGGTCCACCAAGTCCCAAACATCTTGCAATTTAAACTGTAGCAACTCTTCTTGCATGGCTTCTATCCAACTTGAATCTTTCATTGCATCATAAGCCTTATTAGGCTCAATCTAAGATAGAAAGCAAGAGAGTACTGTATGCTGCTGATCCTACAAATCTTGAAGTCTGCTTTGATTCCTAGTCATCATAGGAGAAGTGATGTCTCCTATTACCAGCTCAAGAGGATAATTCTTATGAGTTCTTGTCTGATGACTAGGTTCTTCATTAATTCCCACATCTAGATTGGAGTCATTTAAGTCAGCTGAGGAGATCTCATCAGCTACTTCTGGCTCTTCATGCTTTGAATTCTTCTCATCTCTTCTTTCTTCTTCACTCTGAATTTGTTCAGTAACAGTCTCCTTTTCACAGAATTTAACAGGGTCCATTGTTGGTATGGGAAAGATCACAGACTGAGGAATAATATCTTGTACTTATTCATCCCCTGATCCTCTACTTCCTGATACTGCATGATCATCACTACTGAAACCCAAAGAGTTAGTTAGTTAATCAATGTCAAATAACCACTGAGGACCTGAACCAATAGGATTTGGTGTGTTCTCATTGCATTTGACATTGTCACTTTACTCAATTATTCTAGAAGAAGAATTAAATACTCTGTAGGCCTTACTCTGAGATGAGTAACCAACAAGAAAACCATCATCTGCTTTGCTATCAAACTTTCCTAAGTGAGTTTTGGTATTGAGAATGGTACAAGGACACCCAAAAGGTTTGAAAAATCCAATAAATGGTTTTCTTTTATTTAAAAGCTCATATGGTGTCTTGTTCTTAGGCTTGACTACTAGAACTCTGTTTTGGACATAACAAGCAGTATTAACTGCTTCAGCCCAGAAAGTAATTGGATGTTTTGAATAAGCTAACAGAGATCTAGCAGCCTCAATCAGTGTCCTATTCCTTCTCTCAGCAACACCATTTTGTTGTGGAGTCCTAGGAGCACTCTATTGTCTCTCAATTCCTTTTTCCTCACAAAAGGTGTGTAGGTCAAGATTTTTAAATTCAGTACCATTATCTGACCTAATGACTTTTACCTTTTGATTTGTTTGGTTTTCAATTCTTAGAATAAAGGATTTGATCAGTCCACTTGTCTCATCCTTAGTCCTTAGAAAATACACCCAAGTAAATCTAGAGTAATCATCAACAATAACTAAGCAGTATGATTTCTTACCTATACTCATTACATTTGTGGGACCAAACAGATCCATGTGCAACAACTAAAGAGAAGAAGAAATTGTGTTCAACTCTTTGGACTTATGAGAAGTTTTGTGTTGTTTGCCTTTGAGACAAGCAACACAGTGATCATCACATGAAAAGACTTTTGAAGGCAAACCTCTTACAAGGTTGTTTTTAACAAGTTTATTCATTGTTTTAAAGTTATTGTGACACATCCTTCTGTGCCAAAGTGATGATTCATCCAAAGAGGCTTTTGAAACAAGACAGTTTAGGGATGAATCATTTGAAACATTTTCCATATCCAAACAATAGACATTATCCTTTCTAGGAGTTCTTAGTAGTATCATTTTTTCATCAACTACCTTGAATCCAGAAGCAAGAATAATGCATTCTGAATCAGTGAATAATATACTATGCTTTTTGTCACAAACCTGTGATACAATTAACAGGTTGTACCTTAACTGCTCAACATAGTAAACATCTTCAAAGGTCATCTTACCTTTTGTTACATCACCCTTACCACTAATCTTACCTCCATCTGGAGTATTACCAAAGGCAACATGTCCTCCATCAATTTTCTTGAAATTCTTGAGGCAAGCCATGTTCCCTGTCATGTGCCTAGAGCAACCACTATCAACATGCCAAATGCTCTTTCCCTTTAGCTGCTGGTTGCCCTGCACATAAGATAAATCAATTAGTATTGACTGGAACCCAAGCCAAAGTGGTCTTGGGCCTCCCTTTCTCATCAAAGTACTTACGCTCCTTTTTGATGAGATTTTTAAAATTAGAATACTCTTTACTGGAGTACTTTGTCAAGATGATTGGTCTAGAAGCACAAACCCTAGAAGCAGTACTAATTTTAGAAGTACTAACAGAGTTAGCAACACTAACAGGTTTAGCAGTACTAATCTTGTTAGAAGCACTAATAGAGTTAGCAGTATTAACATCTGTTGAATTACTAACAATGTTAGTTTTAGAAGTACTAATACTCTCAGCAACACTAACATTGATAGCAGCAGTATTGCTTCTGGCAGCACTATCTTTGTCAGCAACACTAATTGTGGTAGCAGTACTAACAGTTTTAGTGCTTTTGGGAACCCACATCTTGACACTCTCTTTTACAGTCCTTTTCTTCATGTGGCTTTTAGATTTAATAGGTTTCTTAGCCACATGGTTCCTTTCTTCCTTCCTATAACCAAAGGGTTTTTGCACAGTTCTTTGAAAATTTATCCTTTGGTTAATAGGATTAAAATAACAGTGCTTGGCAAGATGGTTCATTTTGCCACATATGAAACAAGGTTTTGTTCTGATGATTCTACTCAGATCAACTCATTGTTTATGAGCCCAATGATTATTCCAATTTTTTGATTTCCCCTCCTTTTATCATGTTTTAGGGGCTCAGATTTATTACCTGCACACTGTTTGCAAGGAACATGATTCACAACTGTAGTCTGCTTGTAATGGACCTTTTTAGACTTTCCCTCAGTCTTCTATACACCATCAGATTTGACCCAATCCCTTCCACCACTCTCATTGGTAAGAATGTTATTTTCTAAGGGAATCTCACCACTTACAGTATTATCCTTACTCTTACCAGCTTCTTTCTCAGTCTTGTCCTTAACAACTACTTCATCTAAAGGATCTATCTTAGTGGCTCCCTCATGCAAGTCCTTTCTATCCTTGGTCTCTAGCAAGTCTGATTTGGGAGGGATGTAGTTGTTGTTGTATGGTGGTGGTGTGGTATTGTACCTAATTCCTGGTTTAAGCTTATCATGGATTTGGACCTTTAGAATTGAATCCATGGCTTTAGAAGCATATGAAAACTTTTCCACATCCAGCTTAACCTTGGCTAGCTCTCCTCTCAACTTTTCATTCTCCTCTCTAGACTTTGTCAGTTGGATTTCTAGATCATTTTTCTCCCACTTCCAGTAATTTGTATCATATGTGTGTTGAAGTTCATTGGCTTGGAACCCTTTTATTTGTTCTTCAAACCTCTCAACAATTTTCACATAGTCTTTTCTATCCTTTTCTAATCTCTTAAGGTCATCACTCATACTCTGGTTGTGATCCCTGTACCTTTTAACAGTGTCTATACAAGTTTGAGAACAGAGATTAGAGAGTACCTCAGTTGGAAGATCAGATACCTCTGCCATGAGAGCTTGATTTTGAATGGCCTCTTCTGCTTGATCACTCCAGTCAAACCCCATTCCTTGTTGAGAAACAAGAGCTTGAGCAGAGTTTCTATTCTGGTTGAAGCTTCCAGTCTGAGCTTGTTGGTGGTTGTTATGAGACACTCCACTTCTGCATTCCCTAGCAAAGTGTCCCTTCATATGACACTTGTAGCACTCCACCTTTGACTTATCAAAGCCTGCTCCATCTTCTCTTCTTTGGGAGAAGTTGTTCCTCCCAGTCCTCTTGATGAACTTCTTCACCTCATAGAAAGCATGGCCATCTGCCATTTAATATCCATCTCTTCAAGATCATCAGGATGAAGCTGTTCCAAGTCATCATTGATTAAAGAAGAGTTACCATGGCTGGAAAGAAAGGCTTCAAACACAGATTCATTGCCTTTTTCTTGATTTACTCCATTAGTAGCATTAACTGATTCAGGGTTAGCAGTAGAATCAATTGATGCTGATAGGAGTGCAACATTATGAACATATCCAATAGGCTTTTTCTTTGCTTCCACTTCAGATTCAAATACTCTCAGATCATTGTACAGATCATCCAGTTCCTTTTCTTCCAATTTGTCATTCTGTCTGAATGAAACTGTGTACATGGTCCATTCTTCTCCAAGAGATCTGAGGAACTTTCGGTTGACATCATCTTGTTCCATCTGGACTCCAACAATAGCCAACAATAGCCAACTCACCAATTAACTTATTGAATCTATCAAAAGTTTGAGTCATAGACTCATTCTTTGAAGATGTAAAATTCTCATATTGCTGCTTGAGAATATCCCTCAGATTCCTCTTAGTGCTCTTGGTGCCAGCAAACCTCTTTTCTAAAGCATTCCATAGAATCTGAGCATCAGTGCAGTGGTGAAACTGATGTTGATACTCATTAGGAATGGCCAAAAGCAGGGTGCTTAAGGCTTTCATCTCCAATTGTCTCACTTTCTTCTCAGCATCAGTTTTTGGAGGTGGTCTTCTTCCATCTTGTCCAATTTTACCTTCAGCAGAAGGACCATTCTCAACAATGTCCCACATATAAAAGTCTGTTAGAAGGATGTACTGCTTGATCCTAATTTTCCACATGTCAAACTCATTAGGTTTGAGCATGGGGACCTTTGAAACAAGAGTACTGGTTGATTCAACTGTGTTGTCCATGATGAATGAAGGTTTATGAGAATACTGGGCTCTGATACCACTTGACAGGATCTGATTCTTAACAAGAATAATGAATCTCAGAAACAATATTAAAGAAGTTGCGGAAAAACACTTTAATATTCAAATATCAATGTAACAGTAAAGTATAAATCACAACTTGTAAACTTTATTGAATGATTTAAAGCTACAAGCTTTCACACAAAACCTCAATCTTGATGAACAGGCTCACCAAGACGAATTCTACTTCTCTAGAACTAGGGTTGTAAACCTTGAGGTTAATTCTCTCTAAAACAAAAACTTATGAATTCTTGTATCTCAAACTATTCAGAATAATTCTATACATATACTGAAAATAAAAGATAACTACAAAACATAAAAGATCTTCAGTATATTCTTCCATAATTATCTTCAACCTTCCATGATTATCTTCAAACCTTGATCTGCGCATATCTTGATTATCACATAAGCAGTATTAAGTCATAGCAGCATTAACACTCTGAGCAGTATTAATCTTCAGCAATACTAACGATGCTTAGCAGTATTAATCTAGCTCAACAGTAGTAACTTATCTCAGCAGTATTAACCATGTTGTTCTGGCAGTAGTAATCATACTTAACCATGGTTAGGGTATCTAGCTCAACAGTAGTAACAAATTCAATTGATGGAATCAAGTTAGTGGCCATTCAAGTAATTTCAATTTGCGCCATCCAATTTTAATTTGATTTGCGCCATCCAATTAAAATCAAATGAGTCGAGTTGATTTGCACCAATGGGATTTGCGCTTTCAGTCCAATTTGTTTTGCGCGATTCGTGTAATGAGTTTTGCGCTTCCAGGCTATTTGTTTTGCGCTTTTAAATCCATTTGATTTGCGTGTTCAAAATTCATTCGATCATTTAATCTGCACGTTTCAGTTCATTAGATTTACGTGTTCTAAATCAATTGATCTGCTCATTGAGGACAAGTGATTTGCGAGTTCTAATTTGGTCTATTTGCAGGTTTCGAATTCAAATGAGTTCAATGATTTGCGCCATTCGAGTGATTTGTTTTGCGCCTTGAGCTTTCAAGATTTGTGCTTTCAAGATTTTCAGTTCATATGATTTGAGAGTTTCAATTCCAAGTAATCTGATTCAAGTGACTTGAGAGTTTTCTGAAATATTCAAATCATTACTTGAGAGTTTATGCGAATTTCCGAGTTTTAAGAGTTCCAGAGATAGAAAATTTTTAAGTGGTGATCTTAATTTGACTTTCAGTCAAATTTTTCTGAATTGTTTGGGAACGATCATTCATATCAAGCTTATTTCTCATTCAAGATGGGATTTGGATATTTTTCTGATCTTGAAACGAAGATTGAAAAGGTCGAATTAGAGAACAAAAATCTTGCTTTAGCTGTTGATTTCTACTTTAAGAAGACAAAACAATATTATGATGAAAACAACATACTGAAAGAAGAAGTTAGTGCATTAAAGACAATTAATGAAGATCTTCTGAAACAGACTTCTGGGCTGAATGATGAGAAAATACTGAGTTTGGAAGATGAGAACACAGAGTTGACAAGAAAAATCTTTAATTTGGAAGATCAGATTATCCAAATCCAGAAAGCTTCCGTTGAATGTTATGAAGAGAAGATATCTGCTCTGGAGAAGAAGAATGCTGATCTGAAAACAAGCCTTCAAGCAGATAAAGTTAAATAAGATCTGGAAAAATCTTTTACTCAAAAGATATCTGAACTTTCTAAGAAAGCTGACCAAGAGAAAAAGAATCTTGAGCTTAGATGTATTAAACTTTCAAAGCAAGTGTCTGATTTTGAAAAAGTTTTGATTACTGAAAGAGACACATTTGCTAAGGAAAGAAAAGTTCTCGAAGACAAATCAACTGAACTTCCCAAACAGATCTCTATTCTACAAGACTTACTTGATAAAGAAAGAAAAGCTTTTCAAGAAAAGAAAAAGTCTTTGGAAATTGAAAAGAAGAAATCTAAAAAGAGAAATGTTGGGATCTTCAATGAAATTTCTGATAAAACCAAGAACTTACAAAAAGATTTTGAGCTTGAACGTTTACATTTTGAATCTGAGATATCTAAGCTCAAATCCAAAATAACTGTTCTATCCTCAGATGTCTAAAAAGAACAGAATGCCAAATCTGATTTGAAAATAAAGTTTGATACATTAACTTCTGAAAGAAACATTTTGTTCGAAAACATAAAGAGCTTGGAAGTTGCAAACAGTGAACTGTCAGAAAAGATTACAGCTGATGTGATTGATCAATCACCTGTTGATAATTCAACATAATCAGTCTGTTCTTTCAAAAAAGCTTCAAGTTCTATTCATGAGAAAAATGTTTTGAAAAAGAACAGTGTCAAATCTCAAACTGTCAAATCAAATCAGATCAGACCATCTAATCTATTTTATGACAAATCTGTTGATGGTCCAGCGAGCTTCTACGTTAAATCTCTTGGAAAGAATTCTAAGAAAGGACAGATGGTTTGGAGAGTTAAAGATTCTTCAGATGAGAAGAAGAATGACAAAGCATATGCATCCACAACCAATGCCAACAAGAATAGTGTGCATAAAGGTAAATCTTTTGGTAATTCTGATATGTTTTATTCTACTAATCATCTTATCAGGATTGCTTAGAAGAAAATATGTTGTTCTTACTGTGGAGCACATGACTTTATAAGTAACAACTTTGTCAATTACTGGTATGGTTCTTATTATGTTACCCCCACAAGAACTGCAACTAACACATCAGGACCCAAATACCAGTGGGTACCAAAAGCTAAATCTGTGTTGCAAGCACCCAAAGTTTAAGGGGGAGCATAGAACTTAGGCTTTTGAACAAAACAGTTCAAAACCCAGACTTAAATGTCAAGACCAAGGCTTCTAAGTAAATCAACTTAGAACCCGTACTTCAACGGAGTTTGACTTCTAAACACAATAGTTTAGGACTCGTACTTCAGTGATCAAAAGACCTTACTCTTGTCATGATAAGAGATTGTACTCAAATACTCGAATGAGGAAATCAACCATCAAGGGGGAGTACATTCTTTTCTGAAATATTTTGCATCCGATAGATATGACGATCTACAATTCACAAGGGAGTTGTATCTGATCTCTATCATGTGCTTTTTCATTGACAATATATTTGGAAGATATGGCGATCTACAATTCAAAAGGGAGTTGTATTTGATCTCTATCTTGTGCTTTTTCTGACATATTTTAGATGCATAATTTATAGGGGGAGTAAAGGTGGTGGCTTCTGATTACAACAGATCATAACCCGTTCTTAAATGTTCAGACTTGGATATTTTGCAAATATCCAGGGGGAGCTTAATAGACCTAAATCATTCTATCATGATTTGAGGGGGAGCCTAAAAGGTAAATATTTTCTGATCTAGATCTCTGATTGTTTGAAAGAAGAACAACTTTCAAGCATGAAAAACGTTTTTCTTAAATGTTCAAACCACTTCTTATTCTCAAAAGATTTCATGAATTTAGAAGTGTGATTTTAAATGTTTTTCAATTTTGAGCTTTAATGTTTAACTGACCGTGTGTTTCTAAAGATCAATACTTGCGTATTATATTGTCTATATACTGTAAAGTATTCATACACACCGGTTCAGTACTTCATTTAAATTTGTTATTACCATGTCTCATAACGAAACAATTTTTCGATGGTAATACCCTCGTTTGAAATTCAACGTTGTTGAGCTTCAATCATCATTTCTAATCTTGTGATTTCATTGCAAAATTGTTTATATTTGTTTATATAAACAAAATATCCAGTTCTTTGATACCCTAACCATTTTATTTGATCTGATTGATACATTGTCAGATTCTCAAAACAATTCTCTTGATTTCATTTCATTCATTCAATATCTTTGTTTTGAGAATACTTCAAAGTTCAATTGCTCAAATCTCCTGAGCATACATTTTGACAGTGTTATCTTATCTGTGCTTAACTGTTCAAGTTAAACTGTTGAACAACCATTCTTTTTAGGACTTACATGGGATTCATGTGTGAGCTTAAACAGAACTTCCATGGATTCACGTAAACCAGTGTTTCCTACCCCGGAAGTTATCCTAGAGTGATTGAGAGGTGAGGGGTCATAAATCAAAGAGTGGGGGAGATAACTCATCCGGTTGAGTTTTTCTCATTGTGTGGAGCGGTAAAATGGAAAAGAGAGTTTGGTTAGACGTGAGCATAATGATAAAAAGAAAGAGGGTGTGAGAACAGAGTTAAAAGAATATCAGAACTCTGCACCAACCACTTTCTAAGCCGGGTAACCACATCTTCTGATTGGTTCACATTTTTTGGTGACCATCATTGAAAAAGGCAGTGAGCCCATGCCAACTATTGCATTAACCCCACCAGCCACTCATTTCTTTCCCGAAAAATAAATGTTTCATTTTCATTAGGGACGCATCACATATGCTATCTGATCTTTACTCGGAAGATTTAGATATTGAAAAAGAAGGAAAGTTGCCCCACCTTCTCACCTCTTTCATGCACTCTGATACCACTTGTTGGTCCCGAAGGTGCTTAACAAGTTTGTAGAAGGGGGGGGGGTTGAATACAAACACAGAAATTAAAGTTTAATAAATTGTTTATTGATAAATCAAATACAATTTACAAGTTTGTTGCGGAATAAGATTAAGACAGACTCAATCTAAACAAACTTAAGAAACACTAAGATGGTTGCACAAGAATTTCAGAGAACGGGGGATTAAGGAATATAGAAAACAAAGGTTTCTATTTTGGAGTTCAAGGATTGAGCACACCTTCAGATGGAGGGGTGATCTTCCTATTTATACCCTATGCATTAAATGCATCGCAGAGCACTTTACACGTGGCGTTCACTGATTGGCTTTGGAAGTCTGACTTTGGGAGACATGCTTTCGGCCAGATCATGAACAATGTAGTTGACAGAGTTGTTGTACGAATTGTGGCAGAGGCATGTCCGTTCTGACACATCGTACTGAGTTGTTCAAGGTAAGACAAAAGGAAACTTAAGGTAAAAGCTTTGTGATCATTTGATCGCTGAATATCTCTTTTCTTCAGAGACATCAAGAGTTCAGCGATCGCTGAAGCTTTTCTCATGTTCCTTCGTGTATAAGTAGAGTTATTTTTGCTTCACTGATATCCGCATCAGGTCACTAGTAGACTTCTCTTTGTTCAGCAGCTTCGTCTTCGATTCAGCAATGAACATCTGTTGACGCGAGACTTGTCTTCAGGGATTACGTTACTGTTTACATCAGAACTATTAGCGATAACTGAACAGACTCAGTTTGATCACTGATAGTGAAACACTAATACATATTAAATGTTTATAAGAAAGCCTATCAGCGATAACTGAACAGACTCAGTCTGATCGCTGATGGTGAAACACTAATACATATTAAACATAATTTTCACTAAGTACAGAAAAGGGTCGTTATCAAATCACTGAGAGAGTTCGGATCAACAATCTCCCCCTATTTGATAATGACAAAGTAACTGAAGAAAATAACTTTATAATTCAAAATGATGGAATAATCAGGACTCATAACATACATGTCCCAATTACTATTTTGAGGGATCTTTTACAGTACTGATAGAGTTAAGTACTTCACTGAAATTTTCATTAATCCAAGAAAAGAATTACAAGGTATGAAAATTACAAGTACAAGTGATGTACTAATTACTGTAAGTTAAACTAATAGATTACAAGAAGAAAACTAATCTATTAGCTATCTAAAGAATATTTAGGAGGATTGATCAAGTACTCAGGGATATTTTCTTCTTTTTGCTTTCGCTCTAAAGATTCTTTGCTAATGATCACTTTGATTTGCTCAGTAGCAGGAGAGAGATCACACCATAAGCACATAAGATCCTTGAGAAGACCGAGGGGACAGATAGGGATTTCAGAGATTCTTTGAAATCTGAGCTGTTCCTCGTCATCTCTGAAGAAGATTCCAAAAGGTTCTTCAAGTACTTGTCCCGCAAAATATGGTCCACCAGGAGGCAGAGATAGATCCAGAACTGAAAGATCAGGAGGAGGACCGAACAGAGCTTCTCTTGAGAATTTGATAGAAGTTTCATTTCTTATCACTGCGACATTCTCAGACGAGGAGGAGACATGCTTTCTTTTGAATTGCCTTGGTTTGGAAGGAAGAGCAGATGGTACTTTCAACACAGTAGAGACTTTGTTGGTGAGGGCTTCTAAGATGCCTTCGACATAGCCTCTGCTGGTTGATTTGGATTTCTTCAGCGCTTTTTTGAACTCTAGCCATTCCATATAACCAAAGGTTTCCAGCTTTGACACGAACATGGCCTTGCAGCTTCCATCCTCTCTGGTAATCTCCATGGTGACAGAAACTCGATCCTTCTTCTTTTTCCCAGAGATAGTAACAACTATGATCTTCATTGGGTCAGAGCGATAGGCGATTTTGCTTTTACACCAATCGACTGAGCTATCGCTAACCCTTTGTTCTTTTGAGCGCTCCTCTTCAATCTCTTTCAAAAAAGTAGCCTGGACTTCAACTGGTTTCTGTTTCAGCTTCTTGTCTTTGACTTGAGAAGACTGAATTTTGAGAGCCAGAGAGGCATATCTTTGACAATCAGCAATCAACTTCTCAGCCCTGACGGATTCTTCAATTTCAGCTTCAGTCAGAAACTCTAGATCTTTTGATTGAGAGGGGATCTTCAGTTGTTGACTCTCCAGATGAAAGATCATATCTGTTCTTTTCTTCATCTCTTCCTTTGACCAATGAAGTGGTCTAGAGGGCCTCTGTGGATGTTGCAGGGACTCTTCTTCTTCTTCTTCATCCTCTTCATCAATCTCTCTTACAGAGATTGGGATTATCTGGTCATCAGCTTCAGCAACTGGGATTATTTGGAGCTCTTTACCCTTAAGCAGGGGAGAGAACTATCTGGTCAGAAAATGAAGAAAAAGGTTAGTTTATTTTTAGGGAAGAAGAGAGATAAAGGCTAGAAAGAAACATGGGTGGGATTTTTATAGAAGGATAAGGGAACGAGGGTAAGGCATACATGAGAAGGATTCTCCTCAGATAGTGAGATCATCTTCAGGTTTCCCTCAGCAGTTGCACCTTTGCTTTGGGAAGGGGTTCCTGAAGAAGTCTCATGACTCCCCCCTGCTTTGATAACTTCTTTCGAAGCTATCGCTGATGAAGTGACGACTGAAGAACACCATAGAGATTGATCTTCTTCATCGTCATCATCATCATCTTGATGAGGTTCTTCCTCTTGATCTTCAAGATCAAGGGCTTCATCTTTGTCGTCCTCCTCTTCCTTTTCATCGATTAACTCATCGATGGTAGGAGGGGCCTTTTTAGCAGCTATCTCCCCCTCAACATGAGAGGTAGTTTCCTTCAGTTGTTCATTAGCATCAGCTTCTTTTTCCTTATTTTGTTCAGCTTCTTTCTCCCCCTCTTTGTCATTATCACGGAGAGAGAAACCTTTGGAAGGAGTAGAGGTTTCTGTAGTGGCCAACTTCTGGACTTCAGCCTCCAGTCATATGAGACGGCCTTCAAGTACAGGGATATCTGATGTAGCTTGATGAATAAACTCCACAGCTATGTTCAGAGAGGTGCGATCGTTCTCTGTAAATGAAGGAGCAAAAATTGAAGCTGGTGCCTTCAGCTGGTCGAGGACTTGCTGAAGAATAGTAGTACAGGTGTCAACCTTTGCAGACAAGGCATCAAACTGTTGCTTGGAGTCTTCCCCGACTTTGAAAATCGCTTCTTGGAGAGTAACGATTTGAGAGACGTCAGCTTTGGAGGCGCATTGAGCTGTCGGCGTCTTCAGTGCTTCACCAGCGGTATGAACAGTGTTGGTGGTGTTGTTGAGAGAGGCAGTCAGAGACTCCACCTTTGCACTCAAGCTGTTGACATTGGTGTCAACATTCGCCAAACTAGGACCTTAAATATAAGTTAGTTTTTGAGAAACAGGCTTATATGGTGAGTTGGGAGTAGTGTTTAAGGTTATAGGAGTACCTGAATTATCAAACATTTTGTAGAATTGCATAGATTCCTCAAAAGATTGATGTTCAGGTCCTATGGGTCCAAACTGTGGTTGCAAAAAAGTAGATGATGGGTCAGAGACCAAAGAATTAGAAGGATGAGAGATGGGGACAGAAGTAGGGATAGGGGTAGTTACCGTTGTGATCACCTCAGGATGGGTGGTGGTACTGTGGATGTGACATCGATCGTAGTCGCTGGCATGGTTGAGGTGGGTATTGCTGAGGATGTGGAGGAGATACCCACGAATGCATCTAAGGAGGTTTGTTGAGAAACATCCTTAGGTATTGAGCTAGAGGTACCTTTCTCCTTGGTCACCTTGGCCTTCTTCGAAGGACCAAGGGAGCCAGTTGATGGTCGTTTGGAAGGGGTAGCGGAAGGGATAGCAGAAGAAGGAACCTCCTGCGTGGCCGCTGAAGACGAATAAGTGAGGAGAGAGAGTCGGGAGCGAAGTTCAGATATACTTACCTCGTTGGGGAGCGTCTTGACCTCCAGTGAGCGCTGACCCACTTTGGGAAAAGTTGCATCAGAATTAGTGGGGTAAGTAGCAGGGTAGAGGAACTTCAGGTACGCACAGATGAAGCGTACATAGGGGATCTTGGGATCCCTCTCGGTCTTCTCTCTCTTGGACCTTAGATCGTCAAAGATAGCTGTTGCGTAGTCGAAATTTCTTCCAGCGATCACTGAATAAGCCATTTGGACCTGAATCTTGCTGGCCTAGTCCAGTGACCCACTCTTCCCACTCATACACTGAATGAAGTGAGAGAAGATGTAGTTAAGCTGAGAAGGCATGAGCGCCTTCTCCACAAGAGTCAGCTTCTTGTTGGGAATTGTCGTCCTCGACTTTGGTTCCCAAGAGTATTCCATAGCATCCAGGAATTGGATGAGTTCAGCATCAGTAGGCAAGGCATCGAATCCATTCCTGGGTTTGTCAGGAAATCGTAGAGCTTTCCTTAGCCCTAAGGTCATCATCATCCCTGGTCCAAGTTCAGTGCTGAAGGAAATAGCAGGAACCAATTCACCCTTTTTGTTGGTGATAGAGGTCTCTTCAGCGGTAAACCAGAATTGTTCGAGTAGAGCTTTTGAAGGTGTGGGATCCACAGTGATAGCATAGGCAATGCAGGATTGCTTTAGAAATTTTACGGCTTCCACCAGATGTGGGTATTTGACACCATCAAAATCAAGGCGAGCAAGATGATTGTTTTTCGGAAGCTCAGAGTCAGTGATGGCGAACTTGACGTTCTTAGAGGCGACAAGTGCAGATTGAGCCATTCTGAATATGAACAGATAGAAGAATAGAAGAAAGGTTTTAGTCTTAAAATAAAGAAGGTTTTCCCAGTTTCTATTTTGGGAAAGAAACATAGAAAATCAACATATTTGAAGATTAAAAAGGTGTTCTTAATATAAGATATAAGAACAAGAAGAAAAACCAAAGATTTTGAATGAAGATAATCAAAAGAAAATGGTTTTGAATGAATAAAATAAAAAAGAAAGATGATTTTATGAAAAAAAGCTTATAAACCCATAATGGTAGTCCATAAATGGAGTATTATGTAAAAAGATTTAGAACAAGAATAAGAAGAAGATCAAGAATAACCTGTTGATCTTTGAAAGAGACGATGCAAATGCTTGAGAGAGCTAGAATGCTTTTGAGAGAGTTTTCTTGCTTTGAAAGTATTTCCAGAAAGCGTAAAACGATAAGAATGGAAAAACATTCTTTTTATACGTGTGAGAGAAGGAGAGAGAGTGTGAGAGGCGGGAAAACAAATGTTCATCATGACATGGACACGTCCCACGAAGTTGATTGGATGGAAGGGCAACGGACGAACGTGTCAGAAAAAGGCATGTCGTGGATTGTCGGTTCAAATGACGTCATAGAATAGAGAGAGACTGTTCATTTGTCCGTTTTGAAATTATCACTGAAGAAAAGTCAACGATAGATTTTCTTTGAAAGTATCCCTAATGGTAAAGTTAGAGATGAATTTTCTTTTAAGAAAGATCACTGACTAGAATTATCAGTGATAAATTATTTTTCAAAAAGCTTTTAATCATTTGAAGAAAGTTCAGTGATTAAAGTTTATATTTTGAAAAACATCTTAACTGAATGAAGATTCAGTTGTAGGGATGGAGAGAACATACCTGAGAGTCAGAATGTTTATCAGAGAAAATGATAAACGGGGAACTTATGATTACTGACACAATGCATGAACGCTGAAGAATTATTCTTCAAGATTCAACATTCCAAGTTCACTGATGAGAAAGTTGAACCTTGTCCCATCAAGAGGTTTGGTGAATAAATCAGCAAGCTAAAAGTCAGTAGGGATGAAATGGAGTTCAATATCACCGTTCATCACATGATCTCTGATAAAATGATATCTGATCTCTATGTGTTTCATCTTTGAATGTAGCACTGGATTATTTGCTATAGCGATAGCACTAGTGCTGTCGCAATAGATTGGAATCTTTGATAGCTGAAGGTCATAGTCTAATAGTTGATTTCTCATCCATAAGATCTGAGAACAACAGCTTCCAGCGGCTACGTATTCAACTTCAGCTGTTGAAGTGGACACTGAATTTTGCTTTTTGCTTGTCCAGCTTACCAGCTTTCCTCCTAGGAGTTGACATCCACCAGTGGTGCTCTTTCTGTCAAGTTTACAACCTGCAAAATCACTATCAGAATATCCAGTAAGATCGAACCCTGAGTCTTTGAGATACCAAAGACCGAGGTTAGGAGTTCCTTTCAGATATTTGAAAATTCGCTTAACAGCGATCAGATGGGATTCCTTTGGTTCAGATTGATAGCGTGCACATAAACAAGTAGATTACATGATGTCAGGTCGGCTCGCTGTAAGATACAACAGGGATCCTATCATTCCTCTATAGGCAGTGACATTAACAGGTTTTCCAGATGGATCTTTGTTAAGTGTCAGGGGAGGTGTCATAGGAGTTTTCATCGCTGAAGTTTGTGTAAGATCAAACTTCTTCAGCATATCTTTAACATACTTACCTTGGCTGATAAAAGTACCTTTGTCAGATTGTTTAATCTGAAGACCAAGAAAATATGTCAGCTCACCCATCATACTCATTTTGTATTCTTTCTTCATTCTTTTAGTAAAGCGAGTACACAGAGATGGGTTAGTAGAACCAAATATGATGTCATCGACATATATTTGTACAAGAATAATATGACCTTTTATCTTTCTGAAAAACAATGTATTATCAACTTTGCCACGTTCAAATTTTTCAGAGATAAGAAAAGATGAGAGTGTGTCATACCAAGCACGAGGGGCTTGTTTTAGACCATAGAGAGCCTTATCCAAATTATAAACATAATTTGGATACTTAGGGTCATAGAACCCTGGTGGTTGTTCTACATAAACTTCTTCATTCAGCTTTCCATTTAGAAACGCTGATTTTACATCCATTTGATAAACGATGAAGACTTTATCAAACTGCATAGGCTAAGAATAGTCGAAATGCTTCGAGCCTAGCCACAGGGGCAAAGGTTTCATCATAGTCTATGCCTTCCTCTTGTCTGTATCCCTGAGCAACAAGTCGAGCCTTGTTGCGGGTTACAGTTCCATGTTCATCTAACTTGTTTCTAAACACCCATTTGGTGCCTATAACAGTTTTATCAGATGGTCTTGGAACGAGATTCCAAACTTTGTTACGAGTAAAATCAGTCAGCTCTTCATGCATAGCGCTGACCTAGTTTGGATCTCTGAGGGTATCATCCGTCTTCTTTGGTTCTATTAAAGAGAGAAAGTTGACAAAGAGACAGATATTACCTGAACTTCGTCGTGTCTGAATACCTGCATCTGGATCACCAAGAATTTGATCTATTGGGTGATCTCTGGTCCATCTCTGAGCAGGAGCATGATCGCTTAACTCAGAGGTTGGATCAACAATTGATCTCTTAACTCAGAGGTTGGATCAACAATTGGTAGCTACAATGAGGAGAAAGATAGATCAAGAGCTGATAGGTTGGCAAACGAGATGTTGGGAACTGAAGATTCTACTAAGTGTAGTTACTACTGCTAGTACAAGAGTGGTTACTACTGCCAGAACACTTTGAAGACTAATACTGCTAAGTATTACTACTGCTAGTAGAATTACTACTGCTAGTTAAGGTTAGTGCTGCTTGAACAAAGTTAGTACTGCTTAGCTAGTTAGTACTGCTAGTAGTTAGTACTACTTACAGTTAATGCTGCTGGAAGAAGATAATGCTGCTAAGCATAATTAGTGCTGCTAAAGAGATCCGGATGGAATGTATGACAACTGGATATACTGAAGATATACTTAGAAGATATACATGGAAGATATACTGAAGATTTGTTTATTCTTTGTAATTATCTTTTGATCAGTATATGTATAGAATGTATAGAATAGATAGAAATAACTTTTGATAATTATTTTCTAGAGAGAAATCAACCTCAAGGCATAGATCCTAATTCTAGAGAAGTAGAATTCGTATTGGTGAGCCTGTTCATCAATATTGAGGTTAAGTGTGTAATCTTGTAGCTTCAAGCATTCAATACAAGTTTACTGTTTGATAATCATATACTGTGTTGGTTACTGTTTTATTAAATATCAAAGTGTTTTTCCGCAACTTCTTTGATATTAGTTTCTGAGAATTAATTCTTGTTAAGAATTCGATCCTGACAAGTGGTATCAGAGCCTATTGAATCAGAAACATCAATCATGGAAAATCTTACAGAATCAAGCAGCACTTTGGTCTCCAAGGTTCCAATGCTCAAACCCAGTGAGTTTGACATGTGGAAGATAAGGATCAGACAATATATTCTTCTCACTGACTACTCAATGTGGGATATCATTGAGAATGGTCCTTCTGAGGCTGGCAGAATAGGACCAGATGGAAAAAGACCTCCACCAAAGACAGATGGTGAAAGAAAAATCAGGCAGACAGAGATGAAGGCCTTGAGCACTCTGCTCTTGGCAATCCCTAATGAATATCAGCATCAATTCTGCAACTGCACTGATGCTCAAATTCTCTGGAATTCTCTAGAGAAAAGATTTGCTGGAACTAAGAGTATCAAGAGAAATCAAAGAGATGTTCTTAAGCAGCAGTATGAGAATTTTACTTCATCAAAGAATGAGTCCATGACTCAAACTTTTGATAGGTTCAACAAACTCATTGGAGAATTGGCCACTGTTGGAGTAAAGATGGATCAAGATGACATCAACAGAAAATTCCTCAGATCTCTTGGGGATGAGTGGACTATGTACACTGTCTCTTATAGGCAGAGTGACAATCTGGAGGAGAAAGAACTTGATGATCTATACAATGATCTAAGAGTTTTTGAAACTGAGGTAGAGATCAAGAAGAAACCTACTGGTTATGTCCACAATTCTGCACTCCTTTCAGCAGCCACTGATACTACTGCCATCCCTGAAGCAGTTAGTACTGCTGGTGGAGCAAGTTCAGAAAAAGGATCTGAAACAATCTTTGAAGCCTTCTTATCCAGTCATAGCAACACCACATTAATCAATGATGATCTGGATCAACTTCACCCTGATGACCTGGAGGAGATGGATATAAAATGGCAGATGGCCATGCTATCCATGAGGGTGAAGAAGTTCATTAAAAGAACAGGAAGGAATAACTTCTCCCAAAGAAGAGAGGATGGAGCTGGTTTTGACAAAACCAAGGTGGAATGTTACAAGTGTCACATGAAAGGACACTTTGCTAGAGAATGCAGGAGTGCTGTGTCTAACAACAACCACCAACAAGCTCAGAATGGAGGCTACACTCAGAACAAGAATCCTGCTCAAGCCCTTGTTTCTCAACAAGGAATGGGATTTGACTGGAGTGATCAAGCTGAGGAAGCCATTCAGAATCAAGCTCTTATGGCAGAAGTGTCTGATCTCCCATCTGAGGTAATTTCTAACCTTTGCACTAAAACTTGCATTGACACTGTCAAAAGATACAGGGATCACAATCAAAGTATGTGTGATGACCTCAAAAGGTTAGAAAAAGATAGAAGAGACTATGTACTAATAGTTGAGAGATTTGAAGAACAAATCAAAGGCTTTCAAGCCAATGAACTTCAACACTCTTATGATACTAACTACTGGAAGTGGGAAAAGAATGAGTTAGAGACTAAACTGTCTAAATCATTAGAAGAGAGTGATAAGCTAAAGGAGGAATTGTCCAAAGTCAAACTTGACATAGAGAAGTTTTCATATGCTTCAAAGGCAATGGATTCTCTTCTAAAGGCTCAGATTCATGATAAGATGAAGCCTGGTATTGGATACAACAGTACACCTCCTCCTTATAACAACAATTATATCTCTCCTACTTCAGACTTGTTAGAAACCAAGGAGAATAAGGACTTATCTGAAAAGGCCTTTAAGATAGACCCTTTGGATGAAGTAGTGATTAAGGATATTACTGAGAAAGAAGCCAGTAAGAAGAGAGATAATAAGATAGGTAAAGAAATCCATGAAGAAAACAAGATAATCACCAATGAGGGATGTGGGAAAGACTGGATAAAATCCAAGGAGATAGAAAAGACCAAAGGAAAAGACAACAAGGTCCATTACAAACAGACCACAGTTGTGAATCCTGCATCTGGTAAACAGTGTGATTGCTATAAAGCCAAGAGCCTAAATTCTGGTTTAAAAAGAGGAAATCAAAGAAACTGGAATAATCAATGGGCTCAGAAGCAAGGAGTTGATCTGAATAAAATCAATAGACCAAAACCTTGCTTCATATGTGGCAAATTAAATCATCTGGCTAAATCTTGCTTTTTCAATCCTATTAATCAACAGATGACCTTTCAAAGATGTAAGCAAAAGTCTGTTGATTATAGAAAGGCTGGAAAGAAACATGTTGAAAAGAGAGGCCCCATAAAGAAAAGAATTTTTAAAGAAAGCATTAAAATGTGGGTGCCCAAAAGCACTAAAACTGTTAGTACTGCTGACAGGGTTAGTGCTGCTGGAAGTTTTACTGCTGCTACCTGTGTTAGTACTGCTAAAAACATTAATGCTGTTAATACAGTTAGTATCTCTTCAAAGGTTAATACTGCTAACACAGTTACTGCTGCTAACACAGTTACTACTGCTAACAAGGTTAGTACTGCTAAGCATGCAAGTGCTGCTAAGGCAGTGAATACCTCTAAAACCAGTACTGTTTCCAGCACAAATGTTTCCAAGCCTATAATTGTGACAAAATACTCCAAGAATGAGGAGTTAAAATTCAAAAATCTTGTCAAGAAGGAATGCAAGTATTTTGATGAGAAAGGGGTACCCAAGACCACTTTGGCTTGGGTTCCTAATTCATACTAACTGATCTATCTGATGTGCAGGGCAACCAACAGCTCAAGGGAAAGAGCATATGGCATGTTGATAGTGGTTGCTCAAGGCACATGACAGGCAACATGTCATGCCTTCAGGATTTCAAGCATATCAATGGAGGACATGTTGCTTTTGGAGACAATCTTACTGGTGGTAAGATAAGTGGAAAAGGTAATGTCACCAAAGGTAAGATGACATTTGAGGATGTCTACTATGTTGATCAATTAAAATACAACCTGTTAAGTGTATCACAGGTTTGTGACAAACAACATAGTATATTATTTACAAATACTGAATGTATGATCCTTGCTCCAGGGTTCAAAGTAGTTGATGAAAGCATGATACTACTAAGAACTCCAAGAAAGGACAATGTTTACTGTCTAGATATGGAAAATGTTAAAAGTGATTCATCTCTAAATTGTCTTGTTTCAAAAGCTTCTATAGATGAATCCTCTCTATGGCACAGAAGGATGTGTCACATGAATTTTAAGACTATGAACAAACTTGTTAAAAACAACCTTGTAAGAGGTTTACCTTCTAAAGTCTTTTCATGTGATGATCATTGTGTTGCTTGTCTCAAAGGCAAACAACATAAAACTTCTCATAAGACCAAAGAGATAAATTCTATTTCTTCTTGTCTCCAGTTATTGCACATGGATCTGTTTGGCCCTACAAATGTGATGAGTATAGGCAAGAAATCTTACTGCTTGGTTATTGTTGATGATTACTCTAGATTCACCTGGGTATATTTTCTAAGGACTAAGGATGAGACAAGTGGACTGATCAAGTCCTTTATCTTGAGAATTGAAAACCAAACTAATCAAAAAGTAAAAGTCATTAGATCAGATAATGGGACTGAATTGAAAAATTTTGATCTAAACACCTTTTGTGAGGAAAAAGGAATTGAGAGACAGTATAGTGCTCCTAGGACTCCTCAACAGAATGGTGTTGCTGAAAGGAGAAATAGGACATTAATAGAGGCCGCTAGATCTCTGTTGGCTGATTCAAAACTGCCAATTACCTTCTGGGCTGAAGCAGTTAATACTGCCTGTTATGTCCAAAACAGAGTTCTAGTAGTTAAGCTAAAGAACAAGACACCATATGAGCTTTTAAATAAAAGAAAACCCTTTATTGGATTTTTCAAACCTTTTGGGTGTCCTTGTACCATTCTCAATACCAAAACTCACATAGGTAAATTTGATAGCAAAGCAGATGATGGATTTCTTGTTGGTTATTCATCTCAAAGTAAGGCCTACAGAGTTTTCAATTCATCTACTAGAATAATTGAAGAGAGTGACAATGTCAAATGCAATGAGAACACACCAAATCCTATTGGAACTGGTCCTCAATGGCTATTTGACATTGATTCACTAACTAACTCCTTTGGTTTCAGTAGTAATGATCATGCAGGTTCAGGAGGTGAAGGATCAGGGACTACACAAGTTCAAGAAAGTGTATCTAAATCAGTGATCTTTCCCACTCCCACAGTGAATTCTTTTGAAGACTGTGAAATAGAACAATCTACTGGACCAAGACAGAGTAGAGATGAAGAGAATCAAGAAGATAAAGAATCAGAAGAAGCAGCTGAAAACACTTCAGTTGAGTTGAATGACTCCAATCTAGAAGCTAATGTTAATGAAGAACCTAGTCATAACACCAGAGTTCAAAAGAATCATCCTCCACAACTGGTAATAGGAGATATATCATCTCCTATGATGACTAGACATCAGAGCAGACTTCAAGAAATGCAAGATCAACAGCATACAGTGCTGTCTTGCTTTCTATCCCAGCTTGAGCCTAAAAAGGCACATGATGCAATGAAAGAATCCAGCTGGATAGAAGCAATGCAAGAAGAATTGCTGCAGTTCAAACTACAAGATGTATGGGATCTGGTAGACCTTCCTAAAGGTCACAGAGCAATTGGCACAAAGTGGATCTTCAGGAACAAGAGAGATGAAAGAGGAATTGTCATAAGAAACAAAGCAAGGCTAGTGGCTCAAGGGTATACTCAAGAAGAGGGTATAGATTATGAAGAAGTCTTTGCACCTGTGGCTAGGATAGAAGCTATCAGATTATTCCTAGCCTATGCTTCTTACATGAACTTCAAAGTCTATCAAATGGATGTAAAGAGTGCTTTTCTCTATGGATCAATTGAAGAAGAGGTATATGTCTGTCAACCACCAGGGTTTGAAAACCCAAGCTATCCAGACAGGGTATACAAATTGAAGAAAGCTCTTTATGGACTGCATCAAGCTCCAAGAGCATGGTATGACACTCTGTCATCCTACCTCTTGGACAATGGCTTTGAAAGAGGAGTCATTGATAAGACTCTATTTATCAAGAGAAAGAAGAAGGATATCTTGTTGGTCCAAATTTATGTTGATGACATTATCTTTGGATCTACAAGAGATATCATGTGCAAGGAGTTTGAGGATCTAATGCATCAAAGGTTTAAAATGAGTTCCATGGGGGAACTTACTTTCTTCCTTGGACTCCAAGTTCAACAGAAGTCAGATGGCATCTTCATATGTCAGTCCAAGTATGTGCAGGACATTTTAATCAAGTTTGGTTTCTCAGATTCAAAACCTGCTAGTACACCTATGGAAACACACAAACAGATAACTGCAGATCTTGAGGGGGAGGATATGGATGTGCATCATTACAGATCTATGATTGGCTCTCTCATGTATCTCACAGCATCAAGGCCAGATATAATGTTTCCAGTCTGTGTGTGTGCAAGATTCCAAGTTAGGCCAAAGCAATCTCACTTTCAAGCTGTTAAGAGGATATTCAGATATCTCAAAGGACAACCCAGATTGGGACTTTGGTATCCTCATGACTCACCCTTTGACCTAATTGCATACTCAGACAGTGATCTAGGTGGGGCAAACTTGGACAGAAAGTCTACTTCTGGAGGATGTCAGTTCTTGGGTGCTAGACTAGTTTCATGGCAGTGCAAGAAACAAACCACAGTGTCCACATCTACAACAGAAGCAGAGTACATAGCAGCTGCAAGTTGCTGTGCTCAGGTCTTATGGATTCAGAATCAAATGTTGGACTATGGGGTAACCTTTCTACACACTCCCATCTTTATTGATAATAGCAGTGCTATCAGCATTGTAAATAATCCTGTCAAGCACTCTAAGACAAAGCACATTGAGATTAGGTATCACTTCATAAGAGACTGTAATGAAAAGAAACTTGTTCAAGTTGTGAAAGTTCATACTGACAACCAGTTTGCTGATCTATTCACCAAAGCTTTTGATGTGGGTAGATTCACTTTCTTGGTAACAAGTGTGGGAATGATCAACTCTGAATAAGCTTTATCTCAAAAAGTAGGATAAATAACTGTATATTATAGTTTCTTGGTGCTACTAATCTATCTTTGCAGGGCATACATAGCAGTACTCAATTCAGCCTAAGCTTCAAGGAGTAAGTTAGTTAATACTGCTAGTTAGTTAATACTGCTAGTTAGTTAATACTGCTAGTTGGTTAATACTGCTAGTTAGTTAATACTGCTCGCGGTTAATACTGCTCGCAGTTAATACTGCTAGTTAGTTAATACTGCTCGCAGTTAATACTGCTCATAGTTAATACTGCTCACAGTTAATACTGCTAGTTAGTTAATACTGCTCGCGGTTAATACTGCTCGCAGTTAATACTGCTAGTTAGTTAATACTGCTCGCGGTTAATACTGCTAGTTAGTTAATACTGCTCTAGGTTAATACTGCTTTTAATCCGAATACTATAAATACCCTTTGTCCACCTAAACGTTCATAACGACTCTTTGCATACTGTTCACTTGCTCTTCTAATCTTTTTCTCTCAAGTACCTAGTCTTCCAGGCAAGAACATCCCAGTTCAATGGCATCCATGGCGTTTATCGATGAGCACAATGAGATCGCAATGCTGCAGAAGCCCAAACAAGCAGAAGGATTCCACCAGATTGTGGATTTCCTCAAGTCAAGCCACATTGCTCATGCTCTCACTGTTGCCCCTACCATCTACATCGAGCATCAGAGGCAGTTCTGGGCAAATGCCACAATTGTTGCTGAAAATGGTGTGCAAATGATAAAGACAACCGTGTGTGCCAAGCCATTAACAGTTACTGAAGAGGTGATTCGCATCAGTCTACGTCTAGACGATGCCTCTGGTATAACTTCTATCTCTAATGATGAACTGTTTTCTACTCTTACAAGAATGGGGTATGGAGGCCCATTGGGTGTTTTCAAATTCTCAAAAGCAAAGTTTTCACCCCAATGGCGTTTTCTTGTTCATACCTTGATGCATTGCATCTCCAAAAAGACTACTGGATGGAGTGAGTTCAGCAGTCCAATTGCCTATGCTTTGGTTTGCTTGGCTACATCCAGAAAGTACAATTTCTCAAAAATGATTTTCAGTGATCTTGTATCAAACATGGGAAACAAAAAGAGTTTCTTTATGTATCCCAGGTTTGTTCAAGAAGTAATTAACCATGAATTGACGGATATACCTCAACCTGTTGGGGTATATGTACCTAAACCCCCCAAAGGCAAGGTTTTCTCAAATATGAGAAGATCTGCTGGGGACTCGGAAGGAGTTGACACCCCATTGTTCTCTACAATGATGGTGGTGTCCCAAACCACTGAAGGTATGGCAGCAGGGTCAAGGCCCTCATTAGACCATCCCACTGCTAGCCAAGCCCAACCTTCTCACTCAAAAACAATTCCCCAGTCCCTTCTTGCAAAACCAACCTCTCCAATTACCCATACCTACAAGAGAAAACAGGTAAAGAAGGCTCCTTCCCTTCTTGTACCAGAATCCCCTAAGCCTTTAAGCCCTCTAAGGGAGAATTCTCCTTTAGAGAATATCCATAGGGAAACCACAGGGGTGTCTCCCAACCCCAAGGAGGTGCTCTCTGAGGAGGAGGTAGAGCATATGGGTGATGAGGCTGCCACTACTCCTGCTAGCACAGAGGAGGAAAGTGGTAACATCAATAAGACCTCCCCCATGGCAACTTTAAATGAGCAATCATTTGAAGGTCCCTGGTGCCAAGAAACCAAGGGGGTGGATAGTGCTTCTGCTAGGCAGAAGACTTCCACTTCAAAAAGATCCAATGATCCTTCAATAGGGGGTAACACTCCTGGAGAAGGTGAGGACAGATATAACTATGAGGAATTGATGGAAACCATGGGAAACATCAACCAGGATGTTATTCAGCAAAGAAAAGAAATAGAGGAGCTGAAGCTGGTCCTCCTATCTCAACAAGTACAGATTACCAAGCTCAAGAAGTTGGTAATGAAACTAGTACAGAAAAGGAGAAGGAAGCAGTTTGTTTTAAAGAAGAGGGAAAGTGTTCAAGATGCTTCCAACAAGGGGGAGAAGCACAAGGATGAAACCGTTGAACAGAAAGCTGAAGTTGAGGGGGAGACAGAGGAAGAGATGGAAAAAGAAACAGAACTAGGGCTCTCTGTGGAAGAAATGGAGATAGCAGAAACCTTAGTCAAAGCAAAGAATGATACCCCTAAGGCTTCTCAAAAGGTCAAGGGAGTAGTCATCAAAGAAGGAGGGATCCCAGAGCAGGAAAAAGAAAAGGAAACTGTGAAAGAATCAAAGGGAAAAGGAAAAGAGAAGGTGATTGAAGCTGAAATGCCTCCAAAACAGAAGTCTCAGATTGAGATGGATGAGGCAATAGCAAAGCAATTGCAAGATCAAATGGAGAAGGAGGAACAGCTGCAAACAGAAACGGATAGAGAGCTTGCAAGAATAATGGCCAAGAAGCTAAATGCAGAATATCAAAAGAGTTTGAAAGAAGCAGCTCAGAAAACAGCTCAGGTCAAGAAACTTCAAGTAAAGAGGATGTCTATGCAGAAGCAAAAGTAGAAAAGACAACCCTCCAAGACCTTTTTGGCCAATCAGGAAAGAAGAAAAATGATTAACTTCCTGAAAGGTGCAATTGGTGTTAAGGGGGAGATGTTTACCAATATGGCTTACTCTCAGGTTGAAGAATTATACAACAAGGAAATGGCCAAACTCCAAGGGGACTCAGCACAAAGGGAAGAGGCTGAGAGAAGGATGAAAGAGAGACATGATCTCAACATCCAACAACCATTCCCTGAGGAAACTACACCTTCCAAAGAAGAAGCAGAAGAGAAACAGGAAGAACCTGGAAGTGTTAGTGGTGAAGCCAAAGCTGGAAAAAGGGTGAAGACAATTGCTTCCAAAAGGCAGTCTAAAAGGCCCAGAGTAGAAGAAACAGCTGGTACTACAACAGAACATTCAGAGGTACCTATAGCAGAATCAGTTCAACCTCCAGAACAGTCCAATGAGCCAACAGATGAGAATATGGATACATACATGACCATAGTGGAACCTTTGAAGGCTGATCCAATCTCTATGCAAGCTCCAGAGATCATCTTCTGGGATATTCTAAGAGACAATGGAAAGAATTTCTTCAGAATCAAGAGAGCTAATGGTTCATTTAGAGCTTATTCAACATGGGGGAAAGTTATCAGAAGTTGTTCCAGAGCTGACATAGAAGAACTACATAAAGTGGGGATGAAACTTTATGAACCTGTGTTGAAAGGTACTGAAGAGAATCTTCTCAAAGTTACATTAGAATACTTGTGCATGATGTTTGATCCAGAAAGAGTACATCATAGGATTAAAGATCATAAGCATGAGTTCATATTCAAGAAGATTGACAAATGGATACTATTTGAAAACTGTGGAGTATACATGATTACTAATTATAACTGTTATCATGAATACTACCTGGTGGACAAAATATATGAGCACAGCAAGGAGAAGTTGGAAGGGATGCTTAAAGCTACACTGGTCTGTACAAAGGATTCAGAGATGGCCAAGATTGTGGTGAGAAGAACTGTGAATCAAAGCTTGGGCCTAGACCCAAATTTGGGAAACTGAACAAAAGGTGTTGAAAGCATCTTAAAGAGCTTCTGGAAGAGTATCTGAAGAACTTGACTTCTCTTCTAAAAGTCAAGTTAGGGGGAGATTGTTGGGAACTGAAGATTCTACTAAGTGTAGTTACTACTGCTAGTACAAGAGTGGTTACTACTGCCAGAACACTTTGAAGACTAATACTGCTAAGTATTACTACTGCTAGTAGAATTACTACTGCTAGTTAAGGTTAGTGCTGCTTGAACAAAGTTAGTACTGCTTAGCTAGTTAGTACTGCTAGTAGTTAGTACTGCTTACAGTTAATGCTGCTGGAAGAAGATAATGCTGCTAAGCATAATTAGTGCTGCTAAAGAGATCCGGATGGAATGTATGACAGCTGGATATACTGAAGATATACTTAGAAGATATACATGGAAGATATACTGAAGATTTGTTTATTCTTTGTAATTATCTTTTGATCAGTATATGTATAGAATGTATAGAATAGATAGAAATAACTTTTGATAATTATTTTCTAGAGAGAAATCAACCTCAAGGCATAGATCCTAATTCTAGAGAAGTAGAATTCGTATTGGTGAGCCTGTTCATCAATATTGAGGTTAAGTGTGTAATCTTGTAGCTTCAAGCATTCAATACAAGTTTACTGTTTGATAATCATATACTGTGTTGGTTACTGTTTTATTAAATATCAAAGTGTTTTTCCGCAACTTCTTTGATATTAGTTTCTGAGAATTAATTCTTGTTAAGAATTCGATCCTGACACGAGATATATGTCAAGATTGATAGCTACAATGCTACTGGAAAGGAAATGTGGGATCAATTGGAGAAACTGATGTTAGGATCAAAGGTTGGTAATCAGCTCAAAATCTCCAACTATCTCAACAGTTATGAAGAATTCAAGGCTAAGGATGGTGATTCTCTAGAGGCTACTTATGACCGGTTTGTGACTTTGTTGAACGAAATCAATAAGAACAAAGTAAAGAAGTCACAAATTGAGCTTAATGTCAAATTCCTTAGTATCTTGCAACCTGAATGGAAGAGATTCACAAGGCAAATGAAGCAAATGAAGGACTTGAATGAAATACCCCTTCACGAAGTCTATGAAACTCTTAGACAAAATGAAGAGGAAGTTGATGAGATTATGTATGAAAAGAAAAAGGCAGAGAAGGTAGTTGTTGATCCAGTTGCTCTGGTTGTGAAAAAGAAGAGTGTGAGCCTTAAGAAGAAAAAGAAAGTGATAGTTTATGAATTAGAAGAGGCAGAGAGTGAAGATAACTCTGATTCAGATGACTGTGAAAGTTTGAAACATGCTATGCTAATGTTGACAAAAACTTTTCAGAAAAACTTTTACAAAAAGCCAAGCTTAAACAGTCTGAGGTACTCTTCTGGGTCTAAGAACTTTGAGCACAAGGAGAGAATTGAAGGAAAAAGAATGGAAGAAAAGAAGCCTGCAGAAAAGAAGAAACAACCAAAATCTACAAAGTGCTAAAACTGTGGCAAACTCGGACATTTTGCTAAGAACTGTCGAAAACCCAAAGTCAGAAACTCCGAGTATTACAAGAACAAGATGCTTCTAGCCAAGCAACAGGAGGCTGGAAAGGCATTAATGGCAGAGGATGAGTTCTGGCTCAATCATTCAGACGAGGAAGATGAGACAGAAGAGAAGGAAGAGACAACACACCTGTGCTTAATGAGTAAGATAGAGTTGGAAGCTGAATCTGAGTCAGATGAAGAAGAAATTGAAGACGTATGTGATATGACTGAATTGGATTTTGTAAATCAAATAAATGTCATGATGATTAGACTTCAAAAGTTAGAGTCAAAGCTTAAGCGTGAAAGAGGTATCAACAAAGACAAAAACCAATCAATACAGAAACTTAGCGAGGATATTGCTGAGAAGAAAGTATTGATTGAGACTTTACATAAAAATATTGATACCAGCGCTAAAGAAAAGACTTTAATTCTTAAAGAGTTAGCTGCAACAACTTCACAATATAGACTGTGTGAGTTTGATTCAAAAGAACTTACTAAAATGTATTCTTCGCTTTCAGAAGAAAACAAATCTTTACTTGAAAAAGTGAATGCTTTGGAAGGAAAATTATACACATTGGGTCAAACTGAACAAACCATTCATCTAAACAAACCCAAAGAAAACAAAGAGTGTTGGGGACTCGGTTATGAGAATCCACACTATCTTGAAAAGGGTATATCAGAAGTGCCTGTACTTTATGATTTTACATTTTTAAGACTAGCATCACGATACCCTGACCTTCATGTTGAGTGGATTAAATTATCTGAAGAAGATGAAGCCAAGGAGTATGAGAAAAGAAAGAACACAACTAAAATTCAACTTCCATTTCGTTATGAGAATTGAATAATAGTTATAGTTCTGATAAATCAAAATTTCAATCTGATGACTATTTTGAGAGTTACTCCTCAAAAGAGTTAGAGGCTAAACCTATCGAAGGTAAGCTTTACGTTCCTCCTCTCGTGTTGGAAAGTAAAATTTCTGAACTCGAGAATACTTTGACAGAAGAAAGAATTTTGATGGATTTAGAACAAACTGTGTTCTTCATTGTTTTGAAAAATTATGATTTTTCTAAATCTGCTAAGGCTTCAAAATCTGATGATATGTCTGGTTTACTTAATGATGGGTTTGAATTCTTAAACTCTGATGGTGATTTAGATGACTGTATTGCTCAATTTGATTTTAATACTAAATTTTCTGATCATTCACCTTTTGTTATTAATTCTTTTGGATTACCAAGTGTTTATGAAAAAGGTGAAACATCATCAAAAGTTGATAAATCAGTTCTTGTGAAAGCCAAAGTTGCCAAAGGTAAAAAGAAGAAATTTGGGCGTTCACAGAAACAGATCAACACTGGTAAGTCAAAGAAGAAACATTTGTTTGATTCTCACCGTTTTAACTCTAAAGTTTCAAAATTTTCAGATGTGAAAAAGAAAAGGCATGGAGTTAAGTCTGAGTGGCAACCTAAGAAGAAGATGGATGAGAATACTAAATCATTTTCTAGTACTGATTGTAATAAGAATACTACTAGTAAAGATAATTTGATTGTGAATGTTGCTATTTCTAAAACAAAGCTTGTATCCTCTTACAAGAAATATTCAAGACAACAATTATTCCAGTTATTTCTGTCTGCTAGAAAGTCTTCTAATTATGATAGAAATGATTATGATTCTCGGAAATATTCTGATGTTTGGTTTGGGACGTATTATGCATACTCTTATCGTTCTAGTTCTTCATATGGTTTTCAAAAGAAAAGCGGACCCAAATTTAAATGGGTGCCAAAATCATATGCTAACACTGTTGAATCCAAATACAAATGGATACCAAAGAAAAAGGATGAATCTGTGTTACAGGAATGTCAAGTAAAGGCTGATTAAGGAATAATGGCTCTTGAATGCAACAGTTCAAGACCCGCATTTCAATAACCAAAAGACTTTACTCCTGAGCTGAATGATACTGTACTCCTACATATATATCTGAGGCAATAAACATTCAAGAGGAAGTATACATATATATATATATATATATATATATATATATATATATATATATATATATATATATATATATTTCTGAAATTTTATGCATCCGACAGATATGATGATCAATATTTGAAGGGGAGATAATGCATATCTTTTACACTGATAATTTTTTCTGATGCAAAATTTCAGGGGGAGTAAAGGTGATGATTTCTGATTATTTCATATCAGAACTCGTACACTGAATGTTTTACCACTTTATGTCTTTTAATTTTCAATAAAGTTTTTATGAATAAAGTTGCTTTGACATGACTTTGAGTCTTTTGCAGATTGAGAGGATGCTTACAAGATCATATCTTTATGACTTGATGCTTGACTTCATGAGATTTAAGACTGCATAGAAAGGTTAATTTCTTATCTTAATCTCATATATGGTTGAAAGAAGGACAACTTTCAATCATAGAAAACATGTTCTTAAATGTTCAAACCACTTCCCGATTCTTAAACAGATTTCATGAATTGGAAGTGTGATTTTAAATGTTTTCATTTTACTTGTGCTTACACTATTAACAAACCGTGTGTTTCCAAAGATAAATACTTGCGTATTATCTTTTCTATATACTTTCAAGTATTCACACACACCGGTTTGATTTATTGTTCAAAATGTTCTTACCATGTCTCAAATTTGAAACATATTTTTCGATGGTGAGACACCCCGCTTGTACTTCAAAGAATTTTGAGTGCCATTTCATTTCGAAGCGTTCATTTCAAGAATGTCTATATTTTGTTTCATATAGACAATATCCATTATTTTTTACCATAAGCTTTGATTGCTATATCATTTGATTCTGATCATTTTCATACAATGTCAGATTTTTCAAACAAGTCTCTTGAATTCTTATATATTCATTCAATTTACTTGTTTGAAAATACTTCAATGTTTAAAAATGCTCATATCTTCATGATTATATTCTGAGCATACACATATCTGACTTGTATTTGAGCTTTAATTGTTCAAGTTAAACCATTTTTGAGCAACATTTGCTTCATAGGAATATGGGTTCTTTGTGCTAGGACTTAAATGAACTTCTATGGATTCACGATTACCAGTGTCTCCTACCCAAGAAGTTAATCCATAGTGATTGAGTGTGAGGAGTCGAAAAGAAATGAGTGTGGGTTGTGTGACGAGGTAAAATGGAAAAGAGAGTTTGGTTAGATGTGAGCTTAATGATTAAAAGAAAGAGGGTGTGAGAACAGAGTAAAAAAATATCAAACTCTGCACCAACTACTTTCTGAGCCGGGCAGCCACATTACTAATGTTTCACAATTCCTTGGTGAACATTATTGAAATAGACAACTAGCCCATGCCAACTCTTGATATAAACTCCACCAGCCACTCATTTTCTTCTTAAAAAGAAAATGTTTCATATTTTTCTGGGGACGCAACACATTATCTATCTGATTTTCATTTGGAAAATCTGGATATTGAAAAAGAAGAAAGTTTGCCCCACCTTCGCACTTCAATCATGCACATTGAGTATGTGTTTATCTACTGTTGTCTCAGTGGTTTACTCAATTTTGAGTATTTATAAACATTTGATGATTTAATTCTTTCTACACTTGCACGAACACACAAGGAATTTGTTTTCTTGTCATAACATTCATAGAAATTTCCTTTGTGGTGTTTCGATAATTGGATGGAAGCCCTGGGGGAGTGAACGTCAAAAAGCTCATTTCCTATGTGTATTCGTTACACACAGTGACTTCATGTTACTGACAGGCATGTTAACTGATTCATTTGTTGATTCAGGTGTTACACGAATATTTTGTCTGGATTTGTAAAGATCTAGATGAATACATGGTTTCGAATCACTGAATTAGAGGTTCTTGGACAGATCAGAATGGTCAAAGACATTTCTTGGAGAAAAGTTTTGATGATGTCGATGCTCAAATCATCAAAAAGGGGGAGATGGTATCAAGAAATGTTAAGGTTGGAGAAGAAGATATCAAGAAATGTGTGATTCAAAGCAATATTGAAGTTGTGAAAGAAAGTTGTTAAAGAAAGTTTGCTGAAAGAGTTAAAAGATTTCAGAATTGTTGAAGATAAGTTTGTTCAAAGCTGATAATGATAAGAGAAAGTTCAAAGAATCTTGAAAGCAAGCAGATTTTGGAGAAATTTTATTTGAAGAAAGTTTGATAAAGCAGTTTGAGCTGAAACTGATGATAATTTCTTTCCAAGTATCTGAAAGAGTTTATACTATCCTTGGGGGAGAATGTTTCTATTTGTGAAGAACAATCTTTGGGAAGATTGTTGAAAGTTTTTGAAGATACAAAATTTTATCAAAGAGAGAGAGAGAGAATGTCAATGTTCATACGAATAGGGGGAGAATGTTGATTTCTTGAGAAGATTTGTTTTTACATCAAAGGGGGAGATTCAAATTGAGCTTAAAAAGAGAAAATTGAATTGCTAAATCTTTTTAGTAATGATCTTGATCCAAAGGGGGAGATTGTTAGAGCATAAATATGTTGGATACAGGATCATGAAGACATAAGGTCAATGTTCAAGAAGTCAAAGCTGGAAAGTCAACTCTCAGTGAAAGTCAAAGTCAAAGTGTAATAAAGTCAAAGCCTACTTGTATTGTTTTGTTTCCTTGTTATTAGTTGTTAGGTATAAATAGTTTGTCTTTGCTGTTTAATAGATAGATGAATAAGAGTTTTGGATACGCATTATGAGAGAGTATTTTAGAGAGAGAAAGAGATTTGTACTGAAAGAAAGTTGTAAACGATTGATTCTTGAATTGAATTTGATAAACAGGTTTGTAAATCTTGTTGCTGTTAATTGATTTGTAATTAGAAACTTGAATTCAAGGAATAACACTGATGATCTTTCTAGTAAACATTCATATAGATTAGTGTTTCACTATCAGCTGTTAAATACTGAGTATGTTCAGTATTGCTGATAGTTTCTGATGTAAACAGTCAAACGTAATCCCTGAAGACAAGTTTCGCATCAACAGATGTTCATAGCTGAATCGAAGACGAAGCTGCTGAACGAAGACAAGTCTACTAGTGACCTGATGCGGATATCAGTGAAGCAAAGACAAATCTACACACGCGAAGAAACCTGAGGAAAAGCTTCAACGATAGCTGAACTTCTTTGTATCTCTGAAGGAAGAGATATTCAACGATCGATGATCACTTAGATTATGCCTCAAGTCTCTTTTGTCTTTCCCTAGCACACCCAGTACAATGTGACAGAACGGACATACCTCTGCCACAATTCGTACAACAACTCTGTCCACTACACTGTTCATGATACGGCCGAAAACATGTCTCCCAAAGTCAGACCCTCTCAGCCAATCAATGAAGGACACGTGTAAAGTGCTCTGCCATGCATTTAATGCATAGGGTATAAATAGAAAGATCGTCTCTCCATCTAAAGTGAGCCCTAAGCCTTCATCTTTTTAAAATATAGAAACCCTTGTTTTCTTTACTCTCCAATCTCCCATTCTCTATATTCTTGTGCAACCATCTTAGTGTTTCTTAAGTTTGTTTAGATTGAGTTCTACTTAATCTTATTCCGCAACAGACTTGTAAATTATGTTTGATTTATTAATAAACAATTTATTAAACTTTAAAAACTTGTGTTTGTATTCAACCCCCTTTTCTACAAACTTGTTAAGCACCTTCGGGACCAACAAGTGGTATCAGAGCAGACTGTTTAATCTAATAAACAAGATCTTGCTTTATTCTCTTCCTTGCTATTCTAAATGGAACTTAACACAAACACAAACTACTATGATAATGGTTCACTCTCTAAACCTCCTCGATTTAGCAGAGATAACTTTGATCTCTGGAAGAATCGAATGATGCTATTTCTAGAAGGTGTAGACCCTACTATACCTGATTATGTAGCAAATGGACCCTATAAACCTTTCTCTATCATAGTTGTCGTTCCCGCTACTGCCACCACTCCTGCTATCCCTGAGCGCTATGCTCTTAAGGAGATAAGACAGTGGAGTGATGAAGACAAAAAGAAAGTCGGTCTAGATGCAAAGGCAAAAACCATTATCTCTATGGCTCTACCTGATGAAGCTTTCCATTCCATCATGCATCTTAAAACATCTAATGAAATGTGGGACACTATATGTGTTCAATATGAAGGCACCACTGAAATCCAAGAAACTCGAAAGATTAACTTGGTAAGACAGTATGAAAGTTTTATCGTTGGTAAGAACGAATCTCTCTGATGTTCACCAGAGGTTTAACTGCTTAATCATTGATATAAGAACCGTGGGTAGGACCTATTCTAATTCAGAGGTCTTAACTAAATTCTTAGAATGTCTTCCTGAATGCTAGGACAGTTATTCAATATGTCTCAAGCTGACAAAAGACTTAAATTCTCTTTCTCTCAGCACCTTATATGGAATATTGCTCAACTATGAGCAATCAAATCTTCTAAAGAAGAATCTTGTAAAAGATTCTAAAGACTCCAAAAGCACTCCTGTTGCTTTAGTCTCTTCAGAGATAATTCCATCTCAGCGATCTACTCTCATTATCACTGAGTTAGATTCTGAATCTGAGGAACTATCAGACACCGATCTTTCAGAGTTTGATGAGTCCTTAGCACTCTTGACAAACTCTTTTAAGAGATTTGCAAGAAAGATCAATTTCAGAAGAAATAAGCCTCTCTCTCTCTCACTGACAAGCCAAAATCAACCCTGTTGATAAGGCTACTGCTACTTGCTTTAACTGCGAAAAGATTGGACACTTTGCAAGTGAGTGCAGGTCGAAGAAAGTCTTCAAACCTTCTACCTCCAGAAGATCCAGCGATGACAAATACCTTAAACTGAAAGAAAAATATGAAAAGTTGAAAAACTTTAAGCGAAAAGGTAAAGGTCTCATCGTTGAAGAACATGACTGGGCTGAATCAGAAGAATCAAGTTCTGATGAAGAAGAATTCGCTAATCTCTGTCTCATGGCCGAGATTAAAGAATAAGTGGAAGAATCTCCAGAAACTTCCATGAGCTATATATCATCTCAGGTATTCATCTCTACTAATCCCTCTCTATCTGAAGTAGAGAGAAGTCACGTTGTTGATGTGTTGACGATTGATCTATACAATGCTCTAAACGGCAAAACTCTAGCTGAGAACAAAAACATTGATTTAACTGAACAACTAGAGAAAGGTCATGAAAAGATCAGAGAATTGACTCTTTTAGAGGAAAGTTTGAAAGATCAAGTCATTGTTAATGAAATCATCAGCATAGAACGCGAACAAGCCATCACTGCTTTAAAAACAGAAAAGGCTACTGTTGATGGATGGTGTAAATCCTCAACAAAGATCACTGAGATTATAAGTGCTCAGATTCCTGCCAGTGATAGAACTGGTCTTGGTTTTTGGAAACCACAAGATGAGCCTAAAGAAGACAACTCCATGCTTAAGTTTGGAATGTTTGTCTCTTCTATCCCTGACACTTCTTATGCTTAGTGCTCTTCTTCATCTTCTTCTAATCCCATCCCTGAGGAAATATCTAAAGACTCTAAGCCTGCAGATAAAGGAAAATCCATTTCCCATCCTCAGAAGGCTTCCAAGAAAGCAAAGCTGAAAGTTCCTTCTAAACTTTCAGTAAATCGATATTCTAACTCTGTGACAGAAATCTTTGATATTTGTCCTCCAAAGCTGAAGATTGATCTTAAGCCTAAAAGATCTGAAGAAATGAAAGTTCCTCCCAAATCTCATGCTAAAGGCATTCTTGGAGCTAGCCCTGCTCATCTCAAATTCTCAAATCCTACTACTCATGGTCCTAAAACCACCTTCAAATATAGAAAATGCTATCATTGTGGGTTTACTGACCGTATTGCTAGTAAATGTCCAACTGCCACAAAAGCTGATAAAACAACTAAAGTGAAGATGAATGCGTCCAAGGCTGAGAAGGTCACCAAAGCTGAGAAATCGACCAAGGTGAAGAATACCACTAAGGTTAAGAAATTAACCAAAGTGAAGGTTACCACTGAAGCTGAATCTTCATCTGCTGTGAAGATTGTTGAACCTTCCATCTCCACTAACCCTAAAGGACCCATTGAAAAGTGGGTACCAAACAAAGCTTAATCTTCCTTATGTTTGCAGGGATCAAAGGGCATCTGGTATCTCGATAGTGGATACTCTCGTCATATGACAGGACAAAAAGACCTGCTTACTGAATACAAGGAAGAGAAAGGTCCCTCTGTGACCTTCGGTGGAAATGGAAAAGGATATACCCGAGGATTTGGTGTCCTCAACAATGGGACAACTACCTTTAGAAGAGTCGCTTATGTAGATGGACTGAAGCACAACCTTCTGAGCATCAGTCAGCTATGTGATAAACACTATGAAGTTCGCTTTTCCAAGAAAGCATGTTCAGTGATAAATGAGAAAAGGGAAACTTGCTCTCAGTGGTTATCGTAAGGAAAATGTCTATGTAATAGATATGGACTCTACAACCACTGAAAACGTATGTTTTCTTTCTAAAGCCTCTTCTGATGTCAACTGGCTATGGCATAAAAGGGTTTCTCATCTAAACTTCAAAACCCTGAATTCTCTCTCATCTAAGGAACTGGTTTCTGGTCTTCCTCAACACTCATATGCTAAGGAATCTCTACGTTCAACATGTGAAAAAGGAAAACATACAAAAGCTAGTTTCAAATCTAAACAAGTTTCCTCAGTGACAAGTCCTCTTCAACTCTTGCATATGGATCTATTTGACCCTGTCAATATCCAATCCATAGCTGGAAAGAAATATACACTTGTCATTGTAGATGAATGCTCTCGCTACACCTGGGTTATCTTTCTTCGCTGCAAGAGTGATACTCCAGAAGAACTAATATATTTTGTTAAAAAGATGGAAGTGCGGAATAATCTTACTGTTCGTTCAATAAGAAGTGATCATGGAACTGAATTCAAAAATAGTTCTTTGTACAATTTCTTTAAGAACAAGGGAATTTCTCACAACTTCTCCTCAGTAAGAACGCCTCAGCAGAACGGAGTCGCTGAAAGAAGAAACAAAACTATCATTGAAGCTGCTAGATCAATGCTCATCGATTCTCACCTCCCTACTCAATTTTGGGTTGAAGCTGTGAACACTGCATGCTTTATTCAAAACAGATCGCTGATAGTAAAGTGATTTGGAAAGACAACTTATGAACTATGTCATGGAAGAAAACCCTCTATCAGTTTTCTTCATATCTTTGGTTGTCAGTGCTTCATTCTAAACAACAAAGATCTACTTGGAAAGTTCGATCCAAAAGCTGATGACGGAATATTTCTTGGATATTCCTCTATCTCCAAAGCCTACAGAGTTTTCAATAAGAGAAGACAAACCGTAGAAGAAACAATTCATGTCACCTTTGATGAAACTTGCTCAGCGAACTCTAAACCAATCGCTTACAATGAATAGCTAAATGCTTGGATGTTTTCTCATTACATAGAAACATAACCTTTCTTCTCAAACCATCAGCACACAGATTCTCCAGCTGTTGATGATGATCCAAACATCATACCTCCTAACGCTGAATCCACCTCATGGGTTTCAGCTTGTTGGATCCCAGATCTAATCTCATAACAATGATATAAACAATAAGAGTAATGACAGCGGAAGTAATACAGTTTAATATCAAAGGAGATTCAAATATCACAGTTCATAAAGCAAATAAAGATAAACAAGATATTCTTAGAATAAAGTATTCAACTTATATTATCAGATATATAACTTCTTAAGCACACTTTGAACAATAAGGTGATGGTCCTATTTATAGGACCATAAAGTAAGCAGTGTACTTGTATGACGAGAAAGAGCATGCTGAACAGTGACCTACTCTAGAAAGTAAATCTTATCACTAAGTGACGTGTCATCTGTTCTTCTGTTCATTCTTTGAACTTCAGAGAACATCTTCAGAGAATGTCATCAGAGCCTCTGACATTGTCTTCAGAGCCTCTGATGAAGCCATCTCGTCTTCACACTTGAACATCCAGAGAGAATGTCTTCAGAGCTCTGACGTTGTCTTCAGAGCCTCTGATGAAGCCATCTCTGATGTCTTTTCTGAAAGTGCAATCTCTGATAAGTACTTCAGAGGCAGGTTTGTCCTCTGAAGTCTTCATCCTCTGAAGTCTTCATCCTCTGAAGTCTTCGTCCTCTGAAGTGTATCTTCTTGAAAGTCCTCTGAAATAGGACTGGTATTTTCAACACTTTAACAGATGATTTGGAGCTAACAATCTCCCCCTAAGTGTCGAAAATAGAAGATACAAAAAAAATAACAGAGAATTGAATTTTACACTAGAAAGCATAGAGGAGAAAATTATCCTCTTAAGTATTACTTCTTAAACATTTGGAAGTTTAATACAAAGAAAGTAATAATAAAAGAAATAAAGAAACAGACTACTATTTGTCACTTGAACAGATTCCATGGAATTTCATGATCAGAGCTCTGAAGCTGATCATCGAGTCGATCTCTAAGTCAAGCTTTGCCAGTAAATCTGCTCTGTGCCTTTCTTCCTTTGCATGGATCAATTTCTTTATACCTCTCAAGGTTTCATCAGAGTACTTCGACACTTCTGAAGCTAGAAAGATCTTCTTTTCTTGATTTATTCTGAAGACGAAACCCAGAGGTTCTGCAACGATTGATCCATTCTTCTGTTCTTTAAGTTTGTCGAATGACTCCACAGGTTCAGTTACTTCCAGCTTTTCTTCCCCTAGGTTCAGAGCAATTTGAAAGTCACGTTTTGCTCGGTGTTTGACATAGGCCTCCATTGCCCATCGGACTTCAAACATGCCCATCCTGATTTCTCTTCTTCCATGATCATACCTGGCAGAGCAATAGGCATATAAATGTGGTAAATCATATGGATTTAGATTTACGAGATCATTGTCATTGAACTCGTAAATCTTCTGATCAGATCGAGTTACCACATAATTCCTATAGATAATCTTGTTGTAAGCAAAGGTCTTTTCTGAGATTTTGTTGATTTTGATGATTGGATCATCAGAGAGGACCTGTGCTCTTGGTTTGGTTTTATCTCTGATAAATCTTCGCTCATAGTCTGGCATGTCCTCTCTGATTCTTGGATTCAGAGGAATGACCAGTGTATCTGCCATGTTGAACTCACAGTAAATGTATCTGAAGTGATCTTCTATGGAAGCTTCTGGATTTGATTCGAGGAATGTGGGAGGTTTATTGAACACTTTTGCTGGAAGACCGATGCTTGCTTTCTGAACAGGATTCTCTGAAGGAGCCTGTTCATCAACAACCATGGTTTCTGGTTCCTTCATCTGTGGAGGATCTTCTTTTGAGGGTTCAGAGATGTAGCCATCTATCTCTGGTGATTCCCTCAGCTCTGACGTTGTTGAAGTATGATGTGGTTGAGCATTCTTGAAGACATACTCTTCGACATCCACTACTTCAACTTCTTCTTCAACCTCTTTTTCAGAATCTGATTTTTCTTCTTTTTTATATTCTAATTTTTCTTCTTTTTCATATTCTGATTCGTAAGCATCTCTCATCACATAAGTTGGTCTTTCTAGTGATGAGAATGCATCTTCTGATGTAGAGAAGTCTACCAGCTGCTCGTCTTCATCTTCATCCAGAGCTCCAATAGTTTCTGGAGTTGCAGCTATTATTGGAGCACTCGATGTGGATGGTGCTAGAAAGATGACAGGTACTGGCGATTTGAAAGTTGCCTGAAGATCTTCAGCAGAGGTGGAGGTTGAGCGTCTTTCTATTCCTTTCTCCTTGCTTTGGTTTGTTTCAGAGGGAGTGGACTCCTTTTGTGTTTCAACAGGTTTTGGTGTAGGAGTTTTCTCCCCCTTATGAAGATCGGATGACCCCTGAGGTTGGTCATCTGCGTCATCAGAATCTTCATACCTTGCCTTTTTCCGTGCTTCCTCAGAGCATGCGACCTCTGGTACCTTTCTCTTCAATACTCCCTCTGAAGATTTGACATTCTTCAGAAGGTCTTCAATCTTTTTGTTCTGCTGAGTGGTCTTGGAGACGAACTTGCTGGAGATATTCAGAACATTGCTGGTGATCTTCTTTGAGAAGTTGGTCAGGTCAGCCTTTGTAATGAATTCTGTTGTAGCAGGAGCAGCAGCAGAGGAGGTAGGGATCTTTGCAATTACCTCTGCCAAAGAACGCAAGACTTCCTCTTTGAATTGAGAAAAGTCTGCATGTGTTGGAGTGGGGGCAGAGGTAGGAGGAATCGCCTTGAGGAGCTCTGTTTTGGAGTTCTGAATCTCTCTAGACAAAACTGAGTCATTTTTTATGACCAGGCTTTCCAGAGTATCCAGTTTTTCGTTCTGATTGAGAACCGTCTTTCGCAGCTCAGAGACCTCTGAAGTGAGCTTTTCAACTTCAGAGTTAGAGGCAGAGGCCTCTGAGGTCTTCTCCATTTGAAGTTTTATCTCCTTCAGAGATTCTCTGATTTCATCACCAAAGATTTTGAACTCCTCTTTGGTAACGTAATCAGAGGGGGTAACCTTAGGATCAACACATGATTCTAAGTTTCCCTCGAGTTCAGAGGGGCCTTCTGTCGGAGGTGGTTTGATGTTGTCTCCGGAAGGACTTCCCATTAATCCTTGGGGACCCTTTTTCAAGGATCTCCCTATAATGGTTCCGATTGGTCTCTGATCATCAGAGTCAGAATCTGATGATGAGAAACGAATGTGTTTAGAAACCTTGCTGTCCAGGCTAAGGATTCCTTGTGCAATAAGGTCGTGCCATTCTTTTTCTGACAGGCAATCCTTACGTTCTAAGGGACGGTCCAACTTATTTTGAGCCACAAAGGCATCATGTGTGGGTGGAGGTGACATACTCTGGGGTAAGTGAGTATTTTTATCTTGGTCCAAGTCCTTTTGGGAGGACTTAGCCGTATCAGAGGTTTCCCCTCTGGTGCATGCGTCAGAGGCAGAAGCAGATGCCTCTGAGCGGTTAGGATGGGAAGGGTTCGAGGTGTGCACCTCTGTTTCAATGTCCATTGATGCTGGACCATCTTGGACAGTAAATTTGTTTGCACTGGGATTTGGGCTTTGGATTCTCTCATTTGTGTCATCAAGGACATCTTTTTCTACCTCACCGCCCTCAGATTCTAGGTTTAGAAACTCACCCTCTGGAAATCTCTCGTGCTCACCTTCCTCTGCTCTGACAGAGTTATTCTCTTCGTCAGAGGGAGGGTTCTCATGTTTTCTCTTCCTCACTCTCTCAGAGCCACCCTCTGGTTGTGCTCTGTTAATGTTTTGAGCAGTATCAGAGATATCACTCTCTGATTCATGCTCAGGCTCAGAACCTAAATGTGTTGGGGATCCCATCATCGGTTCTGATGATTGGGCAACACGACTAAGTAGGAGATGGGTAGGAGAGTCAGCAGGAATGATTTCAATCATGGTGTGTGGGAAACGTCGGTCATGTGGATACGGAGGAACCTCTGTGGCTTTGAATGAGTTCATCATAAACAGAGGTGTCATTGGGCCCTCCTCAGTGATGGAGAATTTCTCCATTGCTCGTTGAATGACCACTGAGATGAATCGTGGAAACAGTACCGATATTGGTTGTTTGCCTTTGGCCAAGTCCTTGTTCTTCTTGTCCACCGCTGTCAGCATCTCACAGTAAAGAATGTGGGCCATATTGATGCTTCTGTTGAAAAAGAGAGCATACATTATGGCTATTATCGCTGGATGAGTCTGATCCTGGCTTCCAATTTTGCAGGTTATTGTTCGGTTGAGAACACTGAACATAAAGTTCCATTTGGGAGGTAGGTACTGACGTCTGAATTGACTGAGGCGTGTTATTTCTTTGTTGTAGCCTAAGTGGTGGAGGAACTGAAGAAGAACTTCTTGAGTTGGGGGTTTCTCAAAGGTTTCTATTTGAAGATCAGTTGTGGTGAGGAGGTTGAATCGGCGAGTTAGGGTTTGTGGGGTTATCCTTATGCTTAAGCTTTGTTCACCTAGGTTAATGTGCCCAACCAGTCCTTCCTTTTCATCGTCGTATTCACTTGAATACCACCATTGTTGGACAAAGCGAAGGGGAATGTCTGACGCATGTTTGGTTAGAACATCATTGAGTTCGCAGTTGGTGAAAAAGTCGAGGATTGGGCGAAACTGTTCATCATATTTTGATGGGGTTACGTCCAGAAAGTAGTTGTTTCTTTTGACTGGAACGTCGAACTGTACCAAATTCAATCTTGGAACAAGTTTGCTTGAGTTATCTGAAGTTTGGGAATGAGCCGCCATTGTTGCAGGTTGAGAAAGATGAAAGCTTAGAAAGAGAGAATCGGCTTTTGGATTTTGAGAGCGTAAAAAGTAATGGGAAGTGAACAAGGGTATTTTATAGCTACAAAAGGAAGGTAGAGGGACAGGTTATTGAAGCGGCGAATGAGAGTCTTAATTGCAGAAAGGACGTTCCATCATCCCCGAATTGATGGGTGACACGTTTAGGCGTGTAGGGGAGAACCGCTTTGTGTCAGTAAACCGTCAGAAAAGAAACGAATGGTTATCCAAAAAGATTTATTAAAAAAATCCTTGAGGATTTGTTTAATGAGACCAGATCTGGGTTCTGATAAAATCATCAGAGACAAGATCAAAGGCTCTGATATAAACATCAGAGACAAGATCAGAGGCTCTGATATAAACATCAGAGACAAGATCAGAGGCTCTGATATAAACATGAGACAAGATCAAAGGCTCTGATATAAACATCAGAGACAAGATCAGAGGCTCTGATATAAACATCAGAGACAAGATCAGAGGCTCTGATATAAACATCAGAGACAAGATCATTTCACCCCCTTGAAAGATGAAAGGGTCGTTGTCTCCCCCTTGACACATGCTTGGAGATTCATAAGAGTAAGTTTAACCATATTTGAAAGTCTAGAGGCTCTGATAAAAGGATCAGAGACTCTACTCGATTCAGAGACTCTGCTCTTTTGTTAGGTAGACATATTCAACATTCCCAACTTGCTATTTAAAAAATTGAACCTTCGTTCATCTAAAGCTTTTGTGAAAATATCAGCAAGTTGAAGTTCAGTTGGTACAAAATACATCTCTATTGTTCCTTTTTCAACATGATCTTTCAGAAAGTGGTACCTTACATCGATGTGCTTGGTTTTGGAGTGCTGTACTGGATTGGCAGAGATGGCTATGGCACTTTTTGAATCACAGAGAATTGGAATTCTGTCAAATTGTTGGCCATAATCTCTGAGCTGAGTTCTCATCCATAATACTTGTGAGCAACAACTAGCAGCAACAACATATTCTGCCTCTGCAGTTGAAGTGGAAACACAGTTTTGTTTCTTGGATGACCAACTTACCAGCTTATTGCCCAATAACTGACAACATCCAGAGGTACTTTTTCTGTCAAGCTTACATCCGGCATGATCTGCATCAGTGTAAGCTGTTAGATCAAAATTTGAGAGTTTTGGATACCAGAGGCCTAATGTTTGTGTCCCTCTGAGGTATCTGAAAATTCTTTTCACAGCAGTTAAATGAGATACCTTTGGATTTGCTTGATATCTAGCACAAAGACATGTTGCAAATATTATGTCAGGCCTACTTGCAGTTAAGTATAATAGTGAACCTATCATTCCTCTGTAGGTTTTTATATCCACATTCTCTTCTGATGGATCAGAGTCAAGTTTGACTCCGGTGGATAAAGGCGTTCTCATTGAAGTTGAATCATTGAGTTTGTATTTTTGCAAAATTTCAGAGACATACTTAGATTGACTTATGAATGTACCTTCTGAAATTTGTTTTACTTGTAAGCCTAGAAAGAAAGTTAATTCTCCCATGAGGCTCATCTCAAATTCACTCTTCATCAACTCTGAGAACTTGTCACAATACTTTTGATTGGTAGAGCCAAATATAATGTCATCAACATAAATTTGTACTAAAAGCATCTCATTCTTGTACCTTTTGATGAATAAGGTAGTATCAATTGTGCCCTTTTCAAATCCATTGTTAATCAGAAAAGTGGACAGAGTCTCATACCAAGCTCTTGGGGCTTGTTTGAGTCCATACAGAGCTTTATCCAAATAATACACATGATTAGGATACTCTGTACTTTCAAATCCAGGTGGTTGTTGGACATAGACTTCTTCATTTAATTTACCATGAAGAAATGCAGATTTAACATCCATTTGATAAACTTTGAATCCTTTGTGTGCAACATAGGCTAAGAAGATTCTGATTGCTTCTAGCCTAGCTACAGGTGCAAAGGTTTCATCATAATCAATGCCTTCTTCCTGACAATATCCTTTTGCAACCAACCGGGCTTTGTTTCTGATTATTATGCCATCCTCATCCTTTTTGTTTCTGAAAACCCATTTTGTTCCAATTGCAAATTTTCCTTTAGGAAAGGGAACTAGGGTCCAGACTTTGTTTCTTACAAACTCCTGAAGCTCATCCTGCATTGCAAAAATCCAATGAGGATCTTCAAGAGCTTCTTTTACCTTCTTTGGTTCAATAATGCTCAAAAAGTTTACATAGAAGCATTCATTGATGGTGGCAGATCTTGTTTTAACTCCTTCGGATGAGGATCCAATGATCTGATCAATTGGATGATCTTTTGTCCATCTGGTGATTGGAGCAATAATTTGTGCAGTTTGAGATTCAGAGGCTCTGAAATCTGGTGATGCCTCTGTTGTACTGTTCAGAGGCTCTGAGTTTTGTTCCAGAGATGTATATTCTTGTTCATCATTTGGTTCTGGAGTTGCTTCAGATACTTCGTGATCATCTTCTGATTCACTTTGCTGATCTGCATTTGGTGAGACAGAAGGTGTTAGTTCAGAGGGACCTGAAAGGGTTGTACCTGTTTCTTGAGGTTCTTCTGAATTCTCTCCCTGTCTTTCTCTGAAGATAACTTCAGAGATATTTTCATCATCAAAGAAATCTTCAAATATTTTGTTTAATTCAGATTCCCTTGATGATTCAAATATTTGTGATGAACTTTCTTGTTGTTCAGAGCTTTTATTGTCATCAAAAGTGATATTGATGCTCTCTTGGATAGTCCTTGTTCTAAGATTGAACACTCTGAAAGCTTTTGAGGCTAATGAATATCCAATGAATTTGCCCTCATCAGCTTTCTTGTCAAACTTTCCAAGATATTCTCTATCTTTCAGAATATAGCACCTGCATCCAAAAAGATGAAAATATTTAATATTAGGTTTTCTATTGTGAATGAGTTCATAAGATGTTTTCTGAAATCTCTTCACAATTGTAGCTCTATTCTGAGTGAAGCAGGCTGTTGCTATTGCTTCTGCCCAAAAATTTGTTGAAAGATTAGATTCAGCAAGCATTGTTCTGGCAGCTTCAACCAGTGTTTTGTTTTTCCTTTCAACTACTCCATTTTGTTGAGGAGTTCTTGCTGCTGAGAAGTTAGGAGTAATGCCTTCTTCTGATAGATAAGAATTGATTTTGGCATTTCTGAATTCTGTTCCATTATCACTTCTTAGTTTCTGAACTTTGCTGCTGAATAGAACCTGTAATCTTTTCAACAATCTTATTAATCTTTCAGGTACATCAGATTTAGCTCTAATGAATTCTATCCATGTATATCTGGAAAATTCATCAATTAGAACCAGAATGTATTTCTTACCTGCTAGACTCTGTACAGAGATAGGACCACAGAGGTCCACATGAAGCATGTGCAGAGGTCTAGGACAGTTGTTTTCACTTTTGGTTTTATGGGAAGATCTTTTCATTTTACCCATCTCACAAGCAGAACAAAGATGATTTTTGTTAAACTTTAGAGATGGTAATCCCTTAACCAAATTAAGTTTAACTAACTTATCAAGTGAGGAAAAGTTTAGATATGAAAACTTTTTATGCCAGAGCCAGATTTCCTCACTATTCAGAGATACAAGACAAAGTTTCTCTGAATCAGTGTCTGTGATTTTGGTAAAGTTCATTCTGTAGAGGTTACCTCTTCTGTCTGCTCTTAGCATTTCTTGACCTGATTCTGAGTGAAGAAGTGAACAATATTTTCTTTGAAATTTCACATTGAAACCATGATCACAAAGTTGACTTATGCTTATCAGATTGTGTTTTAATCCATCCACATAAGCAACTTTTGATACAGAAACATTTCCTCTTGATATTTCACCATATCCTTTAATCTGTCCTTGCTTGTTGTCTCCAAAAGTAACTGCTCCTCCGGATTTTGCTTTGAATGAGGATAGCAGTTCTTTATTTCCAGTCATATGCCTTGAACATCCAGAATCTAGGTACCAGATTGGCATTGACTGTTTCTGCAAGACAGATTATTGTTTCTTAGGTACCCACCTCATTATGGGTCCTTTTGTGTTAGACTTTGGTGGAATCGTATTACTTTTTGGCATCTCATCTTTTGATGTCTTGCCTTTCCTTGTCTTCTTTTGAGATTTTGTCTCTGAGATATTTTCCAGAGATTTATTCAAAAGGCAGTGTGATCCTTTAAAATGATTCTTCAGTTTCATCAAGAGATAAATGCAGTTACAATTAATAGAACAAGAAGAACTAGAAGCAAAGTTTTTCTTTTTATTAAAAGCATTTGTTACATTTTGACTTCTTCTGAAACTAGCACTAGGAATATTACATTTATCCCTAACTACTTCTTTTCTTTTTGTTTGAAAGGCAGTCTTCTTTTCAAGTTGCTTTTTCTTGTTCAAAAACATCTTCTTTTCTTTGCTGCTTACTGCACAGACAGGATCAACATGGTTAACTTTTATCCATTTGCCTTTTTGTTCAGGAGAGAATTTTATTGTTTTATAGGTGTAAGAACCAGAGGTGTTTGTTTTATTCTTTGCCTTTTCTTGCAACTCTTTTTCAAGTTCCAGAGATGTTTTTGCTTGTAAACACATATTTTCAAAATCAGGATTTATTGGTATTCTGGTTTTGGTTTTCAATACTGAAATTGGAACATTCAAAATACCAGAGCCAACAGTTTCTATTCTTTTGTGAATTACATTCCCTGGTTTACAAAAAATCTGTTCATCAATCTCTAAATCAGATTCTGAATCAGAGTCAAGAAAGTCTCTCTTAGATTTAATAGAGATATCTATCTCTATTGGTTTTTTTATTACTTTTGATCTAGAGACTTTGATGATCCGTTTCATGCTTTCTTTTCTTTTCAAGTCCTCCATGACATTTTCTTCACAAATCTTTTGAACATCATCTTTAAACGTAGTTCTGATGTTTTCATCTGACTTTGGTGAATACAGAGGGACATTCGGATTAAGTAAACTCTGAGATTCATTTTCAGAAGTACTTGTATCAGAGGTACTTGGTTCAAATGTCTCTGATTCTCTTGAGATGAAAGCATCAAACCTGAAAATTTCTTTGGAATCATAGCTCTGAGGTTTTGTAAAGTGTACCTCTGAAGTTTCTTCTTTTATCTGTAACACAGATTCTTTCATGTCTTTTACTTCAGAGTACTTTGTATTTTTGAAATTTAAAGCTCTTGCTTTTGATCCCTCTGATGTTTTCATTCTTCTGAAATTATTCAGAGATGGATCTTCAGAGCTTTGGACCTTTCCTATACAGAAAGTGGAAGAAAGTGAAGTTTTATCCAATCCATTAAATGAATTCAACTCATTGAATCCTAGCCCTTGAGAGTCCATTTGAGTTTTTATTTTATCGAAAACACTTTGTGCATTGACATAGCTTTTGATTCGTAGATTTTGTCTATCTAGAGATTGATGTAAGATTTCTCTTTCTTTTTGAAAAAATTTGGTTAAGGCAATAGAATTGAGCCTTTCATACTCAGATTTCTTTACTTCTTCTTCTTTTCCTTTTAAAACTTTTTCAATCTCTTTTCTTTCTTCCGAAAATGATTTTTCTTTTTGCTTGTTGGTTTCTTCAAGTTTGGTTTTTTCAAGAAAAATTTCTTTCTTTTCTGATTCCAGAAGATTCTTTTCTCTTTTGTAAAAAATGAGCTCTTTTGTTACTTGCTCTCTCTTTTCTTTTTCTTCAACAAACTTTTGCTTTAGATCCTGAAGTTCATTAATTAGTTTAAAAGCATCTATTTCAGGATCACTGTCAGAGGTGTAAAGAGAGTTTACCTTTTCAGAGTTATCTTCGGATGCTTCATCAGTTTGATTTCCATCTGAAAAAGCCATACCACAGAGATTGGTAGGCTCTTCCTCACCATCACTTGTTGAGTCAGATAGCCAGTCTTCCATTTCTGCTACAAGAACTCTTTCTTTTACATTGTATTTGTATTTGTTCTTGTAGTAATCTTGATCTTTGACAAGTTTTCCTCTGCAGTTTGCAGAGAAGTGGCCTGATTTTCCACATCTGAAGCATCTTCCATCATTTTGATTTGGTGGAAGAGTGGTAGTGCTTGTCTCTGGCTTCTGTTCTTGAGGTTTGAAGTATCTTTGTGGTTGTGGATACCTTGGTTGGAATGGTTGTTGTGGTCTTGTTTGTGGTGTTGCATTTTCATGGTTGAAGTTTGCACCATTTTGATCACTATATGGAGTGAATCTGGGTTCTTGTTGAAATCTTCTCTCCGGATTTCTTCTTTCTTCATTCTCTCTCCTTCCTTCAAATACCTTCTTACCAAATTTCTTGTTAAACTGATGAGTGATTAATGCAAGAGATTTGGCAAAGGCATTTATATCTTCATCTGAGTCTGAATCAGTATGGGTTTCTTCTGCTATCAAAACCTTTTTGGATCTTCTTTTTGTTTCCAAAGATTTTTGTGACTCTTCACAGTTGTTTTCTTTTGATGTTTGTTTTGAAACAAGTGCAAGGGGTCCACCCAAGGAGGTTTTTGATGTTTGCTTCATAACTTCTTTTTCATGTGCAACAAGAGTACCATAAATGTCAGTTAATGACCATGACTCAAGATCTTGATTAGCCTGTATAGACATGGACAGTTGTGACCATTCTTCATTCAAGCTTTTCAAAAAAAGAACGTTGTTTTCCTCTTTTGTTCTTATCACTCCAAACTTTCTACATTTGTTTATTAGAATGTTGAATCTTGAGTAAGTTTGGTGTAACTTTTCTTCTGGTAGAGCATGAAAATCATGATATTCATTGATGCATAGATTTCTTCTGTTTTTCTGAGTTTGTAGGCCACCTTCAAGTTGATTTAACAACTGATCCCATATCTCTTTTGCAGTTTTACAAGAATCAAGTTCTTGAAAGATATCATTGGGAATGGCCATTATGAGTAATCTAACAGCTTTTGAGTCATTATCCATCATATTATTTTCTTCATCAGTGAAGTTTGTGGTTTTCTTTTCATAATATGCAGGTATTTCGGCAGTATCTGCTGTTGCAGGAACTCTTGGTACCAACACCATTGGAATGTGAGGTCCAATGTTCACAGATCTAAAAAGATCCCTGTCCATACCTTCTAGAAAATTTACCATCCTTATTTTCCATTGGGGATATTCATCCCTTAAAAGTGTAGGAGGTTTTGTTAATGACCCAGCTGTATACATGGCACTTATGCTTGAGTTTGCCATAAAAAAAATTTAAGTGCTGATGCTTTGAGTAATGAACTGTGATTTACTGTCAAATCTAGAGCATATGATGTTCTAGAATAAACTGGGTTTATATGAACATGCACAGATATTGAAAGTTTTAGAATCAATGAGATGTAAATCTATCCGAGTATGCAGATATGATCTTTCTTTGTTTTAGAAACAAAGGAAGCTCTGATACCAATTGTATCTAAACACACTCCCTCCATCAGATACGTCTTCGTCTAAAAATCTCTCTGATAACAATGGTCTGTCTGACACTCACCAATTAATAGCTGATGAACCTCAGGATTCTTCATCAGTGAACATTCCTATTGTTGATCCAAATCCTGAAGTGAGCGATCATGCTCCTGCCCAGCGATGGACCAAAGATCATTCCATAGATCAAATTCTTGGTGATCTCGACTCAGGTATTCAGAATCGACGAATTTCAGGTAATATCTGCCTCTTTGTCAACTTTATTTCTTTAATAGAGCCAAAGAAGACTGATGATGCCCTCAGAGATCCAAACTAGGTCAGTGCTATGCAAGAAGAGCTGACTGAGTTTACTCGTAACAAAGTTTGGAATCTCGTTCCTAGACCATCTGATAAAACTGTTATAGGCACCAAATGGGTGTTTAGAAACAAGTTAGATGAACATGGAACTGTAACCCACAACAAGGCTTGACTTGTTGCTTAGGGATACAAACAAGAGGAAGGCATAGACTATGATGAAACCTTTGCCCCTGTGGCTTGGCTCGAATCAATTTGACTCTTCTTAGCTTATGCAGTTTAGAAAGACTTCATTGTATATCAAATGGATGTAAAATCAACGTTCCTAAATAGAAAGTTGAATGAAGAAGTCTATGTAGAACAACCCCCAGGGTTCTCTGACCCTAAGCATCCAAATTATGTTTATAAATTGGATAAGGCTCTATGGTCTAAAACAAGCCCCTCGTGCTTGGTATGACACTCTCTCAGCCTTTCTTATCTCTGAAAATTTTGAACGTTGTAAAATTGATAATACCTTGTTTTTTAGAAAGATAAAAGGCCATATTATTCTTTTATAAATATATGTCGATGACATAATATTTGGTTCTACTAACCCATCTCTGTGTACTCGTTTCGCTGAAAGAATGAGGAAAGAATACAAAATGAGTATGATGGGTCAACTAACGTACTTTCTTGGTCTTCAGATTAAAAAAACTAAAAAAGATACTTTTATCAACCAAGGTAAGTATGTTAAAGATATGCTGAAAAAGTTTGATCTAACTCAGACTTCAGCAATGAAAACTCCTATGGCACCTCTTCTGACATTAAACAAGGATCCAGCTGGAAAACCTGTTAATGTCACTGCCTATAGAGGAATGATAGGCTCCCTGCTGTATCTCACAGCAAGCCGACCTGACATCATGTACTCTACATGTCTGTGTGCACGCTATCAGTCTGAACCCAAGGAATCCCATCTGATCGCTGTCAAGCGAATCTTCATATATCTGAAAGGAACTCCTAACCTCGGTCTTTGGTATCCCAAAGACTCAGGGTTCGATCTAATAGGATATTCAGATAGTGATTTTGCAGGTTGTAAACTTGACAGAAAGAGCACCACTGGTGGATGTCAACTTCTTGGAGGAATGCTGGTAAGCTGGACGAGTAAAAAGCAAAATTCGGTGTCCACTTCCACAGCTGAAGCTGAATACGTAGCCGCTGGAAGTTGTTGTGATCAAGTCTTATGGATGATAAATCAACTATTATACTATGACCTTCAGCTATCAAAGATTCCAATCTATTGCGACAGCACTAGTGCTATTGCTATATCCAATAATCCAGTGCTACATTCAAAGACTAAACACATAGAGATCAAATATCATTTTATCAGAGATCATGTGATGAATGGTGATATTGAACTTCACTTTATCCCCACTGACTATCAGCTCGCTGATTTATTCACCAAACCTCTTGATGAGACAAGATTCAACTTTCTCATCAGTGAGCTTGGAATGCTGAATCTTGAAGAGTAACTCTTCATCTTTCATGCATTGTGTCCGTAATACTAAGTTCCCCTTCATCACTTACTCTCTAAACAAATATCTCTAACTCTCAGGTATGTTCTATCACTCTCAATCACTGAATATTCATTCAGTAAGACGTTTTTTCAAAATCAAAACTTGAATCACTAATCTTTCTTCAAATGATTAAAAGCTTTTTGATAAACAAAATCTATCACTGATATTTCTCATTAGTGATCCTTTGAAATGAAAACCGATCTCTGAATTTTATCAGCGATTCTTTCAAAAAAAGAAAACCTATCTCTGACTTTTCTTCAGGGGTAATTTCAAAAAGGACAAATGAAACGTTTTTTTCTCTCTCTCCTATGACGTCATTTGAACCGACAATCCACGACATGCCTTTTTCTCTGACACGTTCGTTCGTTGCCCTTCTATCCAATCAACTTTGTAGGACGTTTCCATGTCATGATGAGCATTTGGTTTCCCGCCTCACACATTCATTCTCTCTCTCTCTCTCTCTCTCCTCATATAAATAGAATGCCTTTTTCATTCTTATCTTTTTCACGCTTTTTCTTCAAACTTTCAAAGCAAGAAAACTCTCCCAAGGCATTCAAGCAGACAAAAACCATTCCAGTCTTTAGATCTTCATCTTCTCATGATCAACAGGTTTTTGTTTATCTAATTCTTAACTTCTTAAAATCCTACATGTTTCATTATCATGAATTTTAAACTATTTTCTTAAACACTAAAATAATTTCTTTTGATTTTATCTTCTCTAAAACATTTAGTTTTCTACATTTTCTTTCGTCTTCACAAAGAACACTATTTTACTCTAAAAATAACTATTTTTTCTATGTTTCTTTCTAAATATAGAAACTGGTAAAAAATTTGATTATTTTTAGACTCTAAACCTTTCTCTCCAATCTATTTTCTTTCTATCTTCAGAAATGGCCCAAGCTTCACTCATTGCTTCCAAGAACGTCAAGTTTAACATCTCTGAATCTGATATCCTAAGAACAACCATCTCGCTAGATTGGACTTCGATGCTGAGAAATACCCACACTTGGTGGAAGCTGCTGCATTTCTGAAGCAGTCTTGCTTGTCCTTCGCTCTCACTGTGGACCCAAAACCTTCCAAGACTCTTCTACAACAGTTTTGGTTCACCACTGATGAGACCACTATCACTAACAAAAAGGGTGAATTGGTCCCTGCCATCTCTTTCACAACTGAACTGGGTTCAGGTCTCCTCACCACTTTTGGTCTCAGGAAGGCACTTCGATTCCCTGAGAAGACCAAAGCTGGATTTGATGCAATCCCTACTGACGCTAAGCTCATCCATTTCTTGGATGATATGGAATACGGTTGGGATAACAAGCCTCGCTCCACCATCCCCAACAAATGCCTGACCAAGATCCAAAAGGCCAACATGCCTTACCAACTCAACTACATCTTCTCTCACATTATTCAGGGTATGAGTGGGAAGATTGGCTCCCTGGATCAGGCGAGCAAAGTTCAGCTCCAGATGGGCTACTCGGTCATCGCTGGCAAACACTTCGACTACACTGGCGCTATCTTTGATGATCTTAAGTAAATAGAGAAGACGGAGAGGGATCCCAAGATCCCATATGTACGCTTTATCTGCGTGTACCTACACTTTCTCTACGCTGACAAGTACCCAACTACTCATGATGGTACTTTTTCCAAAGTGGGTCAACGATCACTCGAGTTCAAGCCGGTCGCCGACGAGGTAACTCTCTCAACTCTCCGCACCCGTCTCTCTCTACATTCTTCAACTTCAGCGACCACGCAGGGGGTTCCTTCTCCTGCTATCCCTGCCGCTACCACCGCTCTCAAGCGACCATCAACTGCTCTTCCTGATCCCTCTAAGAAGGCCAGAAAGACCAAGGAGATCTCCCCTTCGGGTTTTGTTCCTGAAGTAGTTTCTCAAAAAACTACTTTGGATGGTTTCGTGGGTCTCTCCTCCACAACCTCTGCATCTACTACAACAACCGTATCTGCAATGACAATCGCTGACACTGTCCCTGTAACGACCCCCATCTCCTCAGTTCTTCAACAACCACCTGAGGTAATTTCCACTATCCAAACTTCTTCTATCCCCATTACTCCTACTATTTCTTTGGTCTCTAACCCTCCCTCTATCTCACAGCAACCTCATGCTGCACCTATAGGACCTGATAATTAAAATTTTGAAGGAGATTTGCACTTCTTCAACATGTTTGATAATTCAGGTACTCCTAAAATCCTATACACACCTCCCATCTCTCCATATAAGCCTGAGCAACGTTGTGCTCATCCACTAACTTTACTTGCACGTCCAAATTTGGCAACAATTGACACTCATGTCAACAACCTTGCTGAAAAGGTGGAATCTCTCACCACCTCTGTCAACGAATCCACCGTTGCTGTGAATCTCGCTGGTGAAGAGCTGAAAAGGTTGACTGCTGCCTCCTCCTCCAAGGCTGATTCTTCTCAAATGACAGCTGTTCAGGAGGATATTGTCAAGATCAAGGAAAACCTTATTGGAACTCATCAACAGGTCCAACTTATTCAGGGTCTGCAGAACACCCTCATAAATGATGTTCGAGATCTTTCCCTTAAGGTTGACTCCTGCACCACAGTCCTTCAGCAAGTACTCGCCAAGTTGAAGGAACCAGCTCCAACGCCCACACCTTCTTTTACAAAGAATGATCGTACATCTCTGAATATAGCCTTTGAATTCATTCATCAGGCTACTTCAGACATTCCTGTCATCGAAGGCCATCTTGAGCATTTAGAGGCTGAAGTCTGGTCTCTGGCTACTGCAAAAGTTGCTCCTCAAACCGCTGCACTCTCCCTCGCTGATAATGACAAAGAGGGGGAGAAAGAACTTAATGAAGAAAATGTTGAGGAAGTTGCTGCTGAAGTCCAGACGGAAGAAGCTCCCTCTCATGTTGAGGGGGAGAAGATTGTTGACCATGCCCCTCCATCTTCTGTACTTGCTCAAATTCTTGATGAAGAAGAGGAGGAAAATGAAGAAGATGATGAAGACCTTGATCTTCATGATCAAGAGAAAGATCTTCCAGCTGATGATGACGATGATGATGAAGAAGAGGACCAATCTCTTTGGTTCTCAGCCACCAACACATCATCAGCAACAACTTCTAAGGGAGTTGTCATTTCAGAAGCAGGGGGGAGAAGTGAAACATCTTCAGGTACTCCTTCCCAAGGCAAGTAGAAAGGTATAACTGTCGAGGGAAACCTGAACATTGTCTCACAATCTGAGGGGGAGAATCCTTCTCAGGTATGTCTTTCCATCGTACCTATCTCTTTCTATACCTACCACACCCATGTCTCTTTCTAAGCCTTTATCTTTCTCTTTCCTAAAAATATACACTAACTCATTTTTCACTTTTTGTCCAGACAGTTCTCTCCCCTGCTTAAGGGAACCGAACTACAAATAATCCCAACTTCTACAGCTGAAGAACAAATAATCCCAATCTCATTTAGTGAGATTGATGAACAAGAAGAAGAAGAAGAAGAAGCCCTGCTCCACCCAGGAAGGCCTTCTAGACCAACTCATTGGTCAGGGGAAGAACTGAACAAAAGAACATAGATGATCTCTCATCTGGAGAGTCAATGGCTGAAAATCCCTCTTCAACAATCATCAAATGATATTGACTTCCTTACTAAAGCTGAGATAGAAGAATCCATCAGAGCTGAGAAGCTGATTGCTGAATGCCAACAAGACGCAACTCTTGCTCTTAAGGTTCAATCTTCTCAGGTCAAAGACAAAAGATTAAAGAAAAATCCAGTGGAAGTTCAAGCTGCACTTTTCAAAGAAACTGAAGAGGAGCGCTCAAGAGAACAAGAGGTCAGCGATAACTCAGTCAAATGGTGTAAGCAAAAAGTCGACTATCGCTCCGACCTAATGAAAATAACAGACGTTGTCATCTCTGGAAGAAAGAAGGACCGAATTTCTGTAACAATGGAGATAACCAGAGAGGATGCAAGCTCAAAGACAATATTCATTTCAAAGCTTGAGAGTTTTGGCTACATGGAATGACTAGAGTTCAAAGATGCGTTGAAAAAATCAAAGTCAATCTACAGAGGCCATGTTGAAGGCATCCTAGACACCCTCATCAACAAAGTCTCTGCAGTCTTAAACGTACCATCTGTTCTTCCTCCTAAGCCAAGGCAAATCAAAAGAAAGCCTACTTCTTCCTCCTCTGAAAATGTCCCTGCTATCAGAAACGACACCTACATCAAATTTTCAAAGGAAGCATTATTCGGACCTCTTCCTGATATCTCAGTTCTAGACCTATCTCTGCCTCCTGGTGGACCATATATTACCGGGAAAGTACTCAACAATGCTCATGGAATTTTCTTCAGAGATGATGAAGGGGTACTCAGATTTCAAAGAGTCTCTGAGATTCCCATTTGTCCTCTGAATCATCTCAAAGATCTTTTGTGTCTATGGTGTGACTTCTCTCTATCAGCTGATTCGATCAAATCAATCATTCGTCAAGAATCATCAGATCGAAGGCAAAGAGGAGAAGAAGTACCTGACTATATGATCAATATTCCAAAGTCTTATCTAGATAGCTGATAGATTAGTCTCAGTGATTTGATAAAGACCATTTTCTACTTTGTGAAAATTACGTTTAATAAATATGTATTAGTGTTTCATCATCAGCGATCAGACTGAGTCTGTTCAGTTATCACTGATGATCTTTCTTGTAAACATTCATATGTATTAGTGTTTCACTATCAGTTGTTAAATACGGAGTATGTTCAGTATCGCTGATAGTTTCTGATGTAAACAGTCAAACGTAATCCCTGAAGACAAGTTTAGCGTCAACAAATGTTCATAGCTGAATCGAATACGAAGCTGTTGAACAAAGACAAGTCTACTAGTGACCTGATGCAGATATCAGTGAAGCAAAGACAAATCTACACACGCGAAGAAACCTGAGGAAAAGCTTTAGCGATATCTGAAGTTCTTTGTATCTCTGAAGGAAGAGATATTCAGTGATCGATGATCACTTAACTTATGCCTCAAGTCTCTTTTGTCTTTCCCTTGCACACCCAGTACGATGTGTCATAACGAAGATACCTCTGCCAAAATTCGTACAACAACTCTGTTCACTAAATTGTTCATGATACGACCAAAAGCATGTCTCCCAAAGTCAGACCCTCTCAGCCAATCAATGAAGGACATGTGTAAAGTGCTCTGCCATGCATTTAATGGATAGGGTATAAATAGAAAGATCGTCTCTCCATCTGAAGTGAGCCCTAAGCCTTCATCTTTCTAAAATATAGAAACCCTTGTTTTATATACTCTCCAATCTCCCATTCTCTATATTCTTGTGCAACCATCTTAGTGTTTCTTAAGTTTGTTTAGATTGAGTTCTACTTAATCTTATTCCGCAACAGACTTGTAAGTTGTGTTTGATTTATCAATAAACAAGTTATTAAACTTTAAAAACTTGTGTTTGTATTCACCCCCCCCTTCTACAAACTTGTTAAGCACATTCGGGACCAACATATAATATATGATTTTCTGTTTGAGAAGACAGTGGATTGTGGTTATAATAATTATTTTATGTATGAAATTTCATTATCATAACCATATTGGATTTTTGTATGCTTTAATTTTATTTATAATACTTCATCAATATTCCAATTTGTGAAAAAGAAATCACCCAATCTATTGGATTTCCAGGTAGTAGGGGAATCACATGGATTTCTTAAGTCCCTAGAAGCCTTAGGGCTGTTTACACCCGTTTGACAAAATCCAGTCGATATCTTGTGATTTATTTCATTTAAATATAACATTATTAATTATAGAGCATTTGGTATGAGGCCAAAATGATTATGAGTTTGGCATATCAAGCCAATTTTAATAGTTTAATACCTTAATAGTATTTTTGGAGCTTTTGGTAAAGACCAAAATATATGGGGTTAGAAGTGTAACTTCCAAAAATTAATTATATAGTTTAAAATTATGAGTAGGAACTCACAATTAAGATAAACATTTGAATTAAAACAATTATTAATTAGGATAAGCATTTGAATATTAACACAAACAAATAAATAAATAAATAATATTGTAAACTAATTGGATAACCATCTCTAAATATATGAATATTAAGATGAACATCTATATTAACCATCTATCTATCTATCTATCTATCTATCTATCTATCTATCTATATATATATATATATATATATATATAAATATTGTAAACTAACCGGATAAACATTAATAAATAATAATATTAGTTTAAAACGATAAATACTATCATATCCGTAAAAACTATCATACCCACGTGAAATTAAAATGTGTTGAATCAAAATTAATGTAAGGTAATAATTTAAAATTATTTGGATAAATCAATTTAAAAAGAAAACTAAATTCATAACTAAATGAACAAATATTGCGATAAATCAATTAAATATTCACATAAACATTTAATGAACTTGTGAAATGTTGCGAGTGATATATAATAATAATAATAATAATGAGAAATATAAAAGGGGAGATACTAAATTTTAACACCACATAAAAACATAAACTACATATATATTTTCATTTATTATTGTTAGTCATGGTATTTTTTCTAAGTACCAACTATTTATATCATATACATGTACATATACTACCTAACAATAACTAATAAATATTTATAGAAATCTCTTTGTGACATTATGTCATAATAATAAAGTGTAGGTAATGTAATGGTAATTAACTTTAATAAAACAAAGGTTTTTAACTAATTGTATCAAAATATAAATTAATTTAACATATAATATACCAAAATATTAAATATGCAATAAATATACTGTTAAATAATACTCCCTCCGTCCCAAAATAAATGTCCACAATGAAAATGACACACAGTTTTAGGAATGTACAATTATTACACTTTTTAAATAACCAAAATAAACTTTTACCCTTGAAAATAGAGAGATAAACTTTCTCCACCTTATAATTAAGGGTAAAATGGGAAATTGGAAACTTACTTTTGAAAGTGGACATTTATTTTAGGACAAACTAAAATAGTAATGTGGACACTTAATTTGGGACTGAGGGAGTAATAAAAATACTTGATTTAGATGAAAAGACATTTAGTGCATCTATTTTTTGGAAGGGACGACAGATTCCTTGAAACCACTCCACAATTTTTTTTATCATGATTTTCTCTCAATCTCAACAGTAACAGCAAAACATTTAAGAAAATGAAGTAAATAAATGTGGTGGATTAACACAAAACATACAAAAACAACAGTGGCGTAAAACAGTGCTCATATAAACATGTCGTGTATAATGATAATCGAGAGAGACAATACAAACAAAAGGAAAATACAATATAAAAACATATGATTTATACAAGTCACATGTTATATAAAGATGCTTACTTGATTTATAATGAGAGTAGGAGCATGCAACAAATAGGAGTGTTGCTTAGCAACAATCGACATCAATTGGACAACCTTCTAGCGGCGACGAGAGTGGTTTGAGCTTTCGTACTGATAACGTGTTAAAGGGAAAAACGAATATAACAACAATAGAATGGAGATAATGAATCTGTAATTCTCATTAATCAAATGCCCTTTAAACAGAGATGGGATACAATTAGATAACCACGAGATACTTCAGTTCTAATCTAACTCTGATACGTTTATCAATATCTATATCTATATGTCTATCTATATCTCTATCTTTATCGTCACATCCTTTTGACGATGTCACACTTATCCTACAACATTTTTTTATTTATTAAACAAATAACGAGCTGTAATTTTAGATGAATGACATGACATTCTAAATATTCATGTAAGTTTTTTTTGCCACGTCATCTAAAGATAACCGGTTACCTGCTTAATAGGTAAACGAGACCCTTAAATAAATGAAAACTTTGGTTCAGATCCTAAAATGATAACTTTGAAAGTTGATTCCCTAAAATAGGAATCAGATCAAAGTTGATTTCATTTTAATGCAATTTTCTCAAATTAATAATATATATAATATTTGGTTTTCTAAATTGTATTATGTATATGGTAAAAAAATAATGGTAGAATGCTTCATAAAGTGGTCCTTGGAATGTATCGAGGTTTCACATTGGAAAATGCAAGTGTGAAAGGTCCCCGTTTTTCCACCACGTGACCCCCGCCAACGTCTCAACGCAACCCACTCGGATTTACAAGGTGTCCCCCCCCCCTACGGGCCTCCACGTGTCCCTCATATTTAAATCTTGAAATCTAGAGCATTAAAAAATGTCAAAAAAAAGTAAATTACATGTTTATCCTTGTGGAGGGTCGGTCCTATAGTTTTCGATGTCGTTGACGGAGAGTCAATAATATGCCCCTAATCCAAGAAACAAATATGCCCGATTTTTATTGTAAAAAAGAAAGCTAGGCGGCTCATCCCAACAATTTTTGTGGACACATATGTTTTGCCTCTCTACCCTATATAACGAGCCTAAAGTTATACATCTTCATATGACTACCGATTGTACTAAATAATTGATTCCGTGTTTTCTTTTCACCTTATGCTTCTTGTAAGGAGTAAGCAAAAGTTCAAGGAAGAACTCATATAGATAGATTGATGATAAAGAGATTAAGAATGAATTCTAATATTTAAATTAAGTTCTATTATATTTTTAATTTATGTATTCAAACCATTTAATTTGTTTTGACTTTTCCACTAAATTGCTTCACCATGGGTACATCATTTTCACTAGTCACCGGAGTAGTTTAATAAAACAAAGAGTGAATTGTGGATTTGGTCCCTGTGGTTTTGTGTTTTCTTTGACCATGATTCTCATTCTATGTTTATTGTAGATATAGTCCCTGTGGTATGCAATATATTGTGGCTAGGGTCCTTGAACATTAACACCGTTAACTTTGAAAGGTTAAAAGCTGTGTGCTTTGCACACTATTGGTATAATTGTCAATTACCTTTTCCTTTCAATTTAACCTATACACTTTTAAAACAAAGAATACTAAGGCTATGTTTGGCAAACTAGCTGATAAACTAGCTTATTATTGATAAGCTAGCTGGTAGCTGATAAACTAGCTGGTGGCTGATAAGCTAGCTGATGAAAAAGTCACGTTTGACAAAAACTAGCTTATAATCATTTAAATTACCAAAAAGGATATTAATTATTTACTTATAATTAAAAGTTAATATATAATAATGAATATTAATGAGGGGCATAATTGAAATATTTATAAAAAGCTCCTCATAAGCTAGTCCAAGTAGCTTATCAAAAAGCTAGCTTATAAGCTAGGTTATGGTCATCCAAACATGTACCCAGAAAATAAGCTAGCTTATTTTTGCCAAACAATTCCTAAATTGTGGATTTGGTCCCTATGCATCACTCATCATCTTTAAAACTCATCTATCATCTCTCTTAATTTTTTTCATCCATTCATCATTGTCAAAGTGCAAGAAAAACTAATTTGTTAAAGTGCAAAAAAAGTTATTTGCTTTTAAAAATAACAATTGATTGAAACCAACAGTACATCTCAAAAAATACAACCCCAGTTGCTTGAAACCGACATTAAACAACATGTGGATGCGAGGGACAAACCCATCAGTCGTAATGATGTATTAAACAACATTTTTTTAATAGTAAAATAGCCTCTTTTTTTCCTTCTTTTTAATTGTACAAGTAATAGTCATAGTGATGTATTATTCAACAATATGTGTGAAGTTTTCAATAAACAACTTGTGGATGCGAGGGATAAACCCATCATTACTGCCTTGGAGTATATAAGGGAATATCTTATGAAAAGAATTACCAATGTTCAGAAGTTAATTGACAAAGCAGATGGGCCACTTACACCAACAACTACAAAAAAGCTAAATTCCATCAAGAAAGATGCTGCAAAATACAAAGTTATTTGGAATGGAGGAGATCAATACCAGGTAAGTGGCCCTTGGATGGACCAATGTGTGGTTGATGTCAACAAAAAAAGTTTGTTCTTGTAGGTGTTGGGAGTTAATTGGGATGCCGTGTAAGCATGTAGTGGCTACAATATGGAACATGGCAGTAAATGGTAGAGATGTGTTACCTGAAGATTGGGTTCATCCTGTATATAGGCTAGATACATGGAAGGCCATGAATAGTTTCAAAGTAAGTCCTATAACTAGTAGATTGATGTGGCTAAAGTCTGTTGTCCCTCTACACTGACTCCACCGAAACAAGACACATAAGTAGGAAGACCAAGGAAAAAAAGAAGAAAGACAACAGAAGAGTTAAGTCAAACAATTGGGAAAGGAAGTAAACTATCTAGGCTTGGGAAGATGGTGAGATGTGTGAAATGCAAAAAACAAGGTCATAAGTCAAGAACGTGTAAGGGACAGACAAGTGGGAGCTAAATTGGTTGTTTTTTTTCGGGATGTTATGTTGATATCAAACAATTGTTATTTTGATGGGTTGTTTTTTTCGATATGTTATGTTAATATCAAACAATTTCCATTTTGATGGGTTTTCTTTCTTGGGATTTAATATTAGTTTCAAACAATTGTTATTTTGATTGGTTGTCTTTTTTGGGATGTAGTGTTGGTTTCAAACAATTGTTATTTTTAAATGCAAATAACTTTTTTTTTGCAATTTAACAAATTAGTTTTTATTGTACTTTGACAATGAAGAATGAATGAAAAAAAATTAAGAGAGATGATAGATGGGTTTTAAATATGATGAGTGATATATAGGGACCAAATCCAAAATCTAGTATTCTTTGTTTTAAAGGTGTATATGTTAAATTGAAAGGAAAAGCTAAATTGACAGTTATATCCATAGTGTGCAAGACACACGATGCCTTTAACCTTTCAAAGTTAACGGTGTTAGTGTTTAGGGACCCTAGCCACAATATATTGCATACCACATGGACTATATCCACAATAAACATAGAATGAGGACCATGGTCAAAGAAAACACAAATCCACATGACCAAATTTACAATTCACTCTAAAACAAAATTAGTGTTAAAAATGAAATTACTTCAATATTCTTTTTGATGTTAAAAGAATATGAAATCTAAATATTTTGTTGCGAGGTTTTAATGAATCTAATTTAATATCTTAATCATATAATTTCACGCTTCTTCCCATCAACAATCACCTCTTTGTTCTTGATCCACACAGACAAAAGCTAAAAGGATTGAAATAAGAAGGCTTAAAATGCATATGTACAACAATATGCTCTGCTTATTGATCTTAAAACAAAGCACAGTGAAAGAGGTCAAACCTCTCCAATAGCTATAGAGTTGATTTTCATAAGTATAAGGGTTCAATTTCAATAAAACTTTGGGACTCTGATTTCCTTTTAGTTAACATTATTTGTTTTGATAATGCTAGAGGTCGTGGTATGGATGCACAAAAGGACAACTTACAGTATGCATAACTGCATAATTTCTTTATTTCAAAATTGCTAGCAATGACCTTAATGAGGAAATAGATGCTTTAAACTTTAGGAGATTTTCTTTCAACTGTTCTTTGTGCTCAAATTGGCAAATAATCAAAACCTCAAATAACCTAATATTTTAATATTCAATAAGCAAATAATCAAATACTCAAACTCAAATAGGCAAATAACCCTAATAACCTAATATTCTAATAAGTAATAACATAATAACCTTTTTTGTTTGAAGTAAATAACCTAATTACCTTATTAACCTAATTAATAATCAATTAATTAGAAAAGGAAATACCTGGACTTGTAGAAGACTAGGGAAGAAGGTGAGAGACCGAGAGGTTGAGGGACAAAGATTTAGAGTAGAGCGATGTGAGACCGTGAGAGGTTGAGAGTCAGAACGAGAGGCTGGGAGGAGAGCCAATGTTGGAGTGGAGTCAAGCCTGAGATCGAGAGCGTCAATCGTGTTGGGTAAATCGAGAGCGTAGTCGACCGAAGTGGAGTCGAGACTGAGAGCGAGAGAGGCAGATTGAGACCGTATGGTAAATTTTCTCAAATTTTTTGAAAAACTAAGCCTACTAAAACTGTACAACATACTTAAGGGTTGGGCTTGATGCCCCCTTGGGCTTCTGCTGCCCTAGGCCACCGCCCATCTCACCCAGCATAAGGGCCAGGCCTGTCCTTGTGATTATTGTTGACTGTCAACTTTCATTTTTTATTTTGATGTAATTATAATTTTAGTCATAGTGATTTCCATTTTGTTACACTTTTGATCCTTCTGACTAATCCTTAAAAAGTTTGTTAATTGAAGGGTGTTTTTGTCTTTTAGCACTTTTAGTTTTAATTAAAATAGATAAAATATTATTATATTTTTGTTTTGTCTTTTATTTGCTCAGTGCACCCCATTAGGGGTGTAACGAGTTGAGCCGAGTTGAATATTAGGTTATTCGAACTCGACTTGAAAAAATAGTAACAGGCTCGAGCTCAAATAACTTTTCCAATGTAGGGCTCGAGCTCAATTATTTTTTGAGTTTGATGCTCGTTTATGGGCTTGAACTCGCGATCAATTAACTCGTTTATTTACTCGAGGTTAATAAATTTTATATTTTTATTGTATGATTTATAAACATATGAGCATGTCTGGCTCGAAAAAGTGTATGCTCGAATAGCTCGGCTCGAGTTAAATCAACTCAAAAAATTTAACTGAGTTTTCAAACGAGTTGAGTTGAACATTGGAATTATTAAACTCGGCTCGTTAAATTAAACAAGTTTAATTATGTGTTCGAGATCGACTCGAGTTCGAGAATTCTTAAGCTCGAGCTCGAGATAAACGAGCTCGAGCTTGAGTAGCTCGCTAAAAGCTCGACTCGTTTACACCCCCACCCCACCATCACCCTCCCCCTCCACACACACACACACACACACATACACACCCACCCCCTCTCTCTCTCTCTCACTATCTCTCTAATGTCTCATGTTTCTCTTGATAATTGGTGTAACAAACACCTAATCCAATGATAAACCCCTCCGGTGAGGTAACCCATTAATGAATTGGACCTATCATCTCTGATCTTTCCAAACCAATCATTCATTTGCACCTCATTCCTACACCACCGCCGCCGTTCTCAAGTACTTCTACAAAACCCATTGTCGCCGTTGTTACTCCATCGCCGTCGTGCCCATTTCTCTATTCAAAACTCATCGCCACAATTGAATTATATAAATCTGTCTTGCCTTTTCATTAACCTTTGACAAATATTTCTACAAATACAAATGGATAACCATGGAAACTATTGGTGTCTATCTTATAATTACAATCCATATTTTATGGAAAGGATATAAACAAACTCTAAAGAATATGAGATATTCTCTAACACGCCCCTGCAGTTTGAGCATATGGAGGATGAACGCTTAAACTGGATCTAAAATCAAGGAATAAGTGGCGGGGAAGGCCCTTTGTAAAAATATTCTCGTATTGGTAGGAAGACGGAACATGAAGTACATGCACATGTACCATCGTGACCTTTTCTCACACTAAGTGAATGTCAACTTCTATGTGCTTGGTATGCTGGTGTTGAACTGGATTGCCAGAGAGGTATACTGTAGACACATTGTCACAATAATCAATGGTGGATTTTTATGGGGGGTATTCGATCTCAAGTAGAAGATTGCATAACCAACATGTTGCGGAAACTACATTTGCGACGTCGCGATATTCTGCATCGGCACTAGAACGGGAGATAGTGGGATGCTGTTTAGTGACCAATAAATGATGTTGTCACCTAAGAAAACACAGTATCCTGAAGTAGACCGTCTCATATCGGAGCATCCGACCCAGTCCGCATCCGTATATGAAGTGATACGATTGAGAAGAGACGGGTATAAATGTAAACCAAAATCAAGTGTGCCTTTCAAGTACCGGATAATACGTTTGAGTGCACAAAAATGAGGTTCTCTTGGTACATGCATAAAGAGGCAGATTTGTTGTACTGCATAAGCTATATCGGGCCGTATGAAAGTGAGGTACTGTAATGCGCCGTCCAGGCTGCGATACAGTGTAGGATCTGCGACCGAGGGCCCGTCGTTAGCACTTAGTTTCGACTTAGAGTCGGCGGGGGTGGAGACAGGTTTGCAACTCGCCATCTTGGCTTTGGAAAGGATTTCCTCTGCGTATTTTCTCCGTGACAGGAACATGTGATTAGGTGTATGTTGGATCCCAGATCTAATCTTGTAACAATGATATAAACAATAAGAGTAATGACAGCGGGAGTAATAAAGTTTAATATCAAAAGAGATTCAAATATCACAGTAAATAAAGCAAATAAAGATAGACAAGATATTCTTAGAATAAAATATTCAACTTATATTATCAGATATATATCTTCTTAAACACACTTTGAACAATAAGGTGATGGTTCTATTTATAGGACCATAAAGTAAGCAGTGTACTTGCATGACGAAAAAGAGCATGCTGAACAGTGACCTACTCTAGAAAGTAAATCTTATCACTAAGTGACGTGTCATCTGTTCTTCTGTTCATTCGTAGAAAAACTTCAGTGTGAACATCTTCAGAGAGAATGTCTTCAGAGCTCTGACGTTGTCTTCAGAGCATCTGATGAAGCCATCTCTGATGTCTTCTCTGAAGGTTGCAATCTCTGATAAGTACTTCAGAGGCAGGTTTGTCCTCTGAAGTCTTCGTCATCTAAAGTCTTCGTCCTCTGACGTCTTCGTCCTCTGACGTGTATCTTTTGGAAGTCCTCTGAAATAGGACGGGTATTTTCAACACTTTAACAAACAGATGATTTGGAGCTAACAATCTCCCCCTAAGTGTCGAAAATAAAAGATACAAAAATAATAGAGAATTGAATTTTAAACTAGAAAGCATAAAGGAGAAAATCATCCTCTTAAGTATTACTTCTTAAACATTTGGAAGTTTAATACAAAGAAAGTAATATAAAAAAAAAATAAAGAAACAGACTACAATTTGTCACTTGAACAGATTCCATGGAATTTCATGATCAGAGCTCTGAAGTTGATCATCGAGTCAATCTCTAAGTCAAGCTTTGCCAGTAAATCTGCTCTGTGCCTTTCTTCCTTTGCATGGATCAATTTCTTTATACCTCTCAAGGTTTCATCAGAGTACTTCGACACTTCCGAAGCTAGAAAGATCTTCTTTTCTTGATTTACTCTGAAGACGAAACCCAGAGGTTCTGCAACGATTGATCCAGTCTTCTGTTCTTTAAGTTTGTCGAATGACTCCACTCAGTTACCTCCAACTTCTCTTCCCCTAGGTTCAGAGCTATTTGAAAGTCACGTTTTGCTCGGTGTTTGACATAGGCCTCCATTGCCCGTCGGACTTCAACCATGCCCATCCTGATTTCCCTTCTTCCATGATCATACCTGGCAGAGCAATAGGCATATAAATGTGGTAAATCATATGGATTTAGATTTACGAGATCATTGTCATTGAACTCATAAATCTTCTGATTAGATCGAGTTACCACATAATTCTTATAGATAATCTTGTTGTAAGCAAAGGTCTTTTCTGAGATTTTGTTGATTTTGATGATTGGATCATCAGAGAGGACCTGTGCTCTTGGTTTGGTTTTATCTCTGATAAATCTTCGCTCATGGTCTGGCATGTCCTCTCTGATTCTTGGATTCAGAGGAATGACCAGTGTGTCTGCCATGTTGAACTCACAGTAAATGTATCTGAAGTGGTCTTCTATGGAAGCTTCGGGATTTTATTCGAGGAATGTGGGAGGTTTATTGAACACTTTTGCTGAAAGACCGATGCTTGCTTTCTGAACAGGATTCTCTGAAGGAGCCTGTTCATCAACAACCATGGTTTCTGGTTCCTTCGTCTGTGGAGGATCTTCTTTTGAGGGTTCAGAGATGTAGCCATCTATCTCTGGTGATTCCCTCAGCTCTGACGTTGTTGAAGCATGATGTGGTTGAGCATTCTTGAAGACATATTCTTCGACATCAACTACTTCAACTTCTTTTTCAACCTCTTTTCCAGAATCTGATTTTTCTTCTTTTTCAGATTCTGATTCGTAAGCATCTCTCATCACATAAGTTGGTCTTTCTGGTGATGAGAATGCATCTTCTGATGTTGAGAAGTCTACGAGTTGTTCATCTTCTTCTTCGTCCAGAGCTCCAATAGTTTCTTGAGATGCAGCTGTGATTTGTTCAGCTGTGATTGGAACTATTGGAGCACTTGAAGTGGATGGTCCTAAAAAGATGATCGGTACTTGCGACTTTAGAGTGGCCTAAATATCTTCAGCAGAGGTGGAGGTTGAATGTCTCTCTGTTCCTTTCTCCTTGTGTTGGTTTGATTCAGAGGGAGTGGACTCCTTTTGTGTTTCAACAGGTTTAGGAGTAGGAGTCTTCTCCCCCTTATGAAGATCGGATGACCCCTGAGGTTGGTCATCTTCGTCATCAGAATCTTCATATCTAGCCCTCTTTCTTGCTTCTTCAGAGCATGCGACCTCTGGTTTCTTTCTCTTCAATACTCTCTCTGAAGATTTGATATTCTTCAGAAGGTCTTCAATCTTCTTGTTCTGCTGAGTGGTCTTAGAGACAAACTTGCTGGAGATGTTCATTACATTGCTGGTGATCTTCTTGGAGAAGTTGGTCAGGTAAGCCTTTGTAATGAATTCTGTTGTAGTAGGAGCAGCAGCAGAGGAGGTAGAGATCTTTGCACGTACCTCTGTCAAAGAACGCAAGACTTCCTCTTTGAATTGAGATAAGTCTGCATGTGTTGGAGTGGGGGCAGAGGTAGGTGGAATCGCCTGGAGGAGCTCTGTTTTCGAGTTCTGAATTTCTTTGGACAATACGGAGTCATTTTTTATGACCAAGTTTTCAGAGCATCCAGTTTTTCGTTCTGATTGAGAACCGTCGTGCGCATCTCAGAGACCTATGAAGTGAGCTTTTCAACTTCAGAGTTAGAGGCAGAGGCCTCTGAGGTCTTCTCCATGTGATGTTTTATCTCCTTCAGAGATTCTCTGATTTCATCACCAAAGATTTTTAACTCCTCTTTGGTAACGTAATCAGAGGGGGTAACCTTAGGATCAACACATGATTCTAAGTTTCCCTCGAGTTCAGAGGGGCCTTCTTTCGGAGGTGGTTTGATGTTTTCTCCGGAAGGACTTCCCATTAATCCTTGGGGACCCTTTTTCAAGGATTTCCCTATAATGGTTCCGATTAGTCTCTGATCATCAGAGTCAGAATCTGATGATGAGAATCGAATGTGTTTGGAAACCTTGCTGTCCAGGCTAAGGATTCCTTGTGCAAGAAGGTCGTGCCATTCTTTTTCTGACAGGCAATCCTTACGTTCTAAGGGACGGTCCAACTTAGTTTGAGCCACAAAGGCATCATGTGTGGGTGGATGTGACATACTCTAGGGTGAATGAGTATTTTCATCTTGGTCTAAGTCCTTTTGGGAGGACTTAGCCGTATCAGAGGTTTCCCCTCTGGTGCATGCGTCAGAAGCAGAAACAGATGCCTCTGAGTGGTTAGGATGGGAAGGGTTCGAGGTGTGCACCTCTGTTTCAATGTCCATTGATGCTGGACCACCTTGGACAGTAAATTTGTTTGCACTGGGATTTGGGCTTTGGATTCTCTCATTTGTGTCATCAAGGACATCTTTTTCTACCCCACCGCCCTCAAATTCTAAGTTTAGAAACTCACCCTCTGGAAATCTCTCTTCCTCACCTTCCTCTGCTCTGACAGAGTTATTCTCTTCGTCAGAGGGAGGGTTCTCATGTTCTCTCTTCCTCACTCTCTCAGAGCCACCCTCTGTTTGCGTTCTATTAATGTTTTGAGCAGTATAAGAGATATCACTCTCTGATTCAGGCTCAGGCTCAGAACCTAAGTGTGTTGGGGATCCCATCATCGGTTCTGATGATTGGGCAACACGACTAAGTAGGAGATGGGTAGGAGAGTCAGCAGAAATTATCTCAATCATGGTGTGTGGGAAACGTCGGTCATGTGGATAAGGAGGAACCTCTGTGGCTTTGAATGAGTTCATCATAAACAGAGGTGTCATTGGGCCTTCCTCAGTGATGGAGAATTTCTCCATTGCTCGTTGAATGACCACATAGATGAATCGGGGAAACAGTACCGATATTGGTTGTTTTCCTTTGGCCAAGTCCTTGTTCTTCTTGTCCACCGCTGTCAGCATCTCACAGAAGAGAATGTGAGCCATATTGATGCTTCTGTTGAAAAAGAGAGCATACATTATGGCTATTATCGCTGGATGAGTCTGATCCTGACTTCCAATCTTGCAGGTTATTGTTCGGTTGAGAACACTGAACATAAAGTTCCATTTGGGAGGTAGGTACTGACGTCTGAATTGACTTAGGCGTGTTATTTTTTTGTTGTAGCCTAAGTGTTGGAGGAACTGAAGAAGGACTTCTTGAGTTGGGGGTTTCTCAAAGGTTTCTATTTGAAGATCAGTTTTGGTGAGGAGGTTGAATCGGCGAGTTAGGGTTTGTGGGGTTATTCTTATGTTTAAGCTTTGTTCACCTAGGTCAATGTGCCCAACCAGTCCTTCCTTTTCATCGTCGTATTCACTTGAATACCACCATTGTTGGACAAAGCGAAGGGGAATATCTGAGGCATGTTTGGTTAGAACATCATTGAGTTCGCAGTTGGTGAAAAAGTCGAGGATTGGGCGAAACCGTTCCTCGTATTTTGATGGGGTGACATCCAGAAAGTAGTTGTTTCCTTTGATTGGAACATCGAACTGTACCATATTCAAGCTTGGAACAAGTTTGCTTGAGTTATCTGAAGTTTGGGAATGAGCCGCCATTGTTGCAGGTTGAGAAAGATGAAAGCTTAGAAAGAGAGATTCGGCTTTTGGATCTTGAGAGCGTAAAGAATAATGAGAAGTGAACAAGGGCATTTTATAGCTACAAAAGGAAGGTAGAGGGATAGGTTATTGAAGCGGCGAATGAGAGTCCCAATGTCAGAAAGGACGTTCCATCATCCCCGAATTGATGGGTGACACGTTTAGGCGTGTAGGGGTGAGCCGCTTTGTGTCAGAAAACCGCCAGTTGGGTTTTTGAAAAGAAACGAGTGGTTATTCAAAAAGATTTATTATTTAAAAGAATTTCCTGGAATATTTGTTTAATGAGAGAAGATCAGAGGCTCTGATAAAAATATCAGAGACAAGATCAGAGGCTCTGATAAAAACATCAGAGACAAGATCAGAGGCTCTGATAAAAACATCAGAGACAAGATCAGAGGCTCTGATAAAAACATCAGAGACAAGATCTTTTCTCCCCCTTGAATGATGAAAGGGTCGTTGTCTCCCCCTTGACATATGCTTGGAGTTTCAAAAGAGTGATTTTTACCATTTTTGAAAAAGCCTAGAGGCTCTGATGAAAGGATCAGATACTCTGATGTCATTTAAGTACTCTGATATTGATATGCTACTCGATTCAGAGACTCTTTTGTTAGGTAGACATATTCAACATTCCCAACATGCTAATTAAAAAATTGAACCTTCGTTCATCTAAAGCTTTTGTGAAAATATCAGCAAGTTGAAGTTCAGTTGGTACAAAATACATCTCTATTGTTCCTTTTTCAACATGATCTTTAAGAAAGTGGTACCTTACATCGATGTGCTTGGTTTTGGAGTGCTGTGCTGGATTGGCAGAGATGGCTATAGCACTTTTTGAATCACAGAGAATTGGAATTCTGTCAAATTGTTGGCCATAATCTCTGAGTTGAGTCTTCATCCATAATACTTGTGAGCAACAACTAGCAGCATCAACATATTCTGCCTCTGTAGTTGAAGTGGAAACACAATTTTGTTTCTTGGATGACCAACTTACCAGCTTATTGCCCAATAACTTACAACACCCACAGGTACTTTTTCTGTCAAGCTTACATCCAGCATGATCTGCATCAGTGTAAGCTGTTAGATCAAAACTTGAAAGTTTTGGATACCAGAGGCCTAATGATTGTGTCCCTATGAGGTATCTGAAAATTCTTTTGACAGCAGTTAAATGAGATACCTTTGGATTTGCTTGATATCTAGCACAAAGGCATGTTGCAAACATTATGTCAGGCCTACTTGCAGTTAAGTATAATAGTGAACCTATCATGCCTCTGTAGGTTTTTATATCCACAGATTCTCCTGAAGGATCAGAGTCAAGTTTGACTCCGGTGGATAGAGGTGTTCTCATCGAAGTTGAATCATTGAGTTTGTATTTTTGCAAAATTTCAGAGACATACTTAGATTGACTTATGAATGTACCTTCTGAAGTTTGTTTTACTTGTAAGCCTAGAAAGAAAGTTAATTCTCCCATGAGGCTCATCTCAAATTCACTCTTCATTAACTCTGAGAACTTGTCACAATACTTTTGATTGGTAGATCCAAATATAATGTCATCAACATAAATTTGTACTAAAAACATCTCATTCTTGTACCTTTTGATGAATAAGGTAGTATCAATTGTGCCATCTTCGAATCCATTGTTAATTAGAAAAGTGGACAGTGTTTCATACCAAGCTCTTGGGGCTTGTTTGAGTCCATACAGAGTTTTATCCAAATAATAAACATGATTAGGATACTCTGTACTTTCAAATCCAGGTGGTTGCTGGACATAGACTTCTTCATTTAATTTACCATGAAGAAAGGCAAATTTAACATCCATTTGATAAACTTTGAATCCTTTGTGTGCAGTGTTGGGAACTGAAGAATTTATTAAGTATGATTAATGCTGCTAGTTCAGAGTTACTACTGCTAGAAGACTTCAAGGTTAGTACTGCTGAGTGTTACTACTGCTAGTAGAATTAATACTGCTAGTCAAAGTTAGTGCTGCTTGAACAAAGTTAGTACTGCTTAGCTAGTTAGTACTGCTAGTGTTTAGTGCTGTTTAAAAGTTAATGCTGCTGGAAGAAGTTAATGCTGCTGAGCATAGTTAGTGCTGCTTAAGAGATCCGGATGGAAAGAATGACAGCTGGATAAACTGAAGATTATGGGAAGCTTTGAGATATTCATGGAAGATATACTGAAGATATTTTTTTTTATTGTAATTATCTTTTATTCAGTATATGTATAGAATGTATAGAATAGTTTAGAACAGATAATAATTCATTCTAAGTTCTAGAGAGAAATCAACCTCAAGGCATAGATCCTAATTCTAGAGAAGTAGAATTCGTCTTGAAAGAGTCTGTTCTTCAAGATTGAGGTTGAGTGTGTAATCTTGTGATTTAAATTATTCAATACAAGTTTACAGTTTGCTCTTCATATTTACTGTGTTGATTTACTATTTCATTGAATATCAAAGTGTTATTCCGCAAACTTCTTTGATATTGTTTTTGAGAATTAATTCTTGTTGAGAATTCGATCCTGACAAGTGGTATCAGAGCCTGATCTCTCAGAAACATCTATTCATCATGGAAAATCTTGCAGAATCAAGCAGTACCTTGGTCTCAAAGGTTCCAATGCTTAGACCCAATGAATTCGATATGTGGAAGATCAGAATCAAGCAGTACATACTCCTCACTGACTATTCTATGTGAGGCATCATAGAGAATGGTCCTTCTGAAGAAGGAAATATTGGTGCAGATGGAAAGAGAACTCCACCAAAAACTGATGCAGAAAGAAAGATCAGACAGACAGAGATGAAAGCCTTGAGCACCTTGCTCTTGGCTATTCCCAATGAATATCAACATCAGTTCTGTAACTGCACTGATGCAGAGATGCTCTGGAATGCTCTGGAGAAGAGATTCTCTGGTACCAAAAGTACCAAGAGAAATCAGAAAGCCATTCTGAAGCAACAATATGAGAACTTTATGTCAACCAAGAATGAGTCCATGACTCAAACGTTTGACAGGTTCAACAAACTTATTGGTGAACTAGCTACAGTGGGAGTACAAATTGATCAAGATGATCTGAACAGAAAGTTTCTAAGGTCCTTGAGTGATGAATGGACCATGTATACTGTGTCTTTCAGACAAAATGATCAACTAGAAGAAAAGGAACTTGATGATCTCTATAATGATCTAAGAGTTTTTGAATCTGAGGTAGAGGCTAAAAAGAGGCCTTCTGGGTATGTTCACAATGCCGCACTCCTTTCAGCATCAACTGATTCTACTTCCAACCCTGAATCAGTTAGTGCTGCCAATGGAACAAACCAAGAGAAAGGCACTGAAACTGTGTTTGAGGCCTTTCTGGCAAGTCATGGAAACTCTTCTCTCATTAATGATGACTTGGAACAACTCCATCCAGATGATCTTGAAGAGATGGACATTAAATGGCAGATGGCCATGCTCTCCATGAGAGTTAAAAAGTTCATCAAAAGAACTGGGAGGAACAACTTCTCCCAACGAAGAGAAGATGGAGCAGGATTTGACAAGTCTAAGGTGGAATGCTACAAATGCCATCAAAAGGGACACTTTGCTAGAGAATGCAGAAGTGGAATGTCTCAGAATAACAACCACCAACAAGCTCAATCTGGAAGCTTCAATAATAACAGAAACTCTGCACAAGCCCCTGTCTCTCAACAAGGTATGGGGTTTGATTGGAGTGATCAAGCTGAAGAGGCCATCCAGAATCAAGCTCTAATGGCAGAGGTGTCTGATCTCCCAACAGAGGTAACTTCCAATCTTTGTTCTCAAAATTGCATTAACACTGTTAAAAGGTATAGGGATCACAACCAGAACATGAGTGATGACCTTAAGAGATTGGAAAAAGACATAAAAGATTATGTGAGGATTGTTGAGAGATTTGAAGAGCAGATTAAGGGTTTTCAAGCTAATGAGCTTCAACACTCTTATGACACAAATTACTGGAAGTGGGAGAAGAATGACTTAGAGCTTCAACTGACCAGATCTAAAGAAGAGATTGAAAAGCTAAGAGGAGAGCTAGCTAAAGTCAAACTTGATGTAGAAAAGTTTTCTAATGCTTCCAAAGCAATGGATTCTTTGTTACAAACTCAGATTCATGATAAACTGAGAAGAGGAATAGGGTACAATACCACACCACCACCCTATAACAACAACTACATCCCTCCTAGTTCAGATTTGTTAGAAACAAAGGATAGGAAGGATCTACCTAAGGGAGCCACTGAGATAGATCCCATAGATGAAGTGGTTGTTAAGGATAAAACTGAGAAAGAAGTTGTCAAGGATAAGGACAATACTGTGAGTGGTGAGATTCCTATAGAAAACCACATAATCACCAATGAGGGATGTGGAAAGCACTGGATCAAGTTAAAAGAGATAGAAAAGACTGAGGGAAAGAACAAGAAGGTTCACTATAAGCAGACCACTGTTGTGAACCCTATCCCTTGCAAGCAGTGTGCATGCAATAAATCTGAGCTCCAAAAACATGATAAACCAAGGGGAAATCAAAGAAACTGGAACAATCAATGGGCACAAAAACAAGGGGTTGATCTGAAAAAAATTAATAGACCAAAACCCTGTTTTATCTGTGGAAAGCTGAACCACATTGCCAAATACTGTTACTTTAATCCTATGAACCAAAGGATGAATTTTCAAAGACCTACTAAAAAATCCTTTGGTTATAGGAAGAAAGAAAAGAACCATGTGGCTAAGAAAGTTGTTAAAACTAAAAGCCACATGAAGAAACAGAATGTGGAAGATAATGTCAAGATGTGGATTCCAAAATGTACTAAAACTGTTAGTGCTGCTACTACAAATAGTGCTGCTAACAGTGATAGTACTGCTAGAAGCAATACTGCTGCTAGCAATGTTAGTACTGCTGACATTGTTAGTACTTCTATAAATGTTAATACTGCTAACTCTGTTAGTGCTGCCAACAAGGTTAATACTGCCAAACCTGTTAGTACTGCTAACTCTGTTAGTACTTCTAAAGATAGTGCTGCTTCTAGTATTAGTGCTGCTAAGCCAATAATCTTGACAAAGTATTCAAATACTAAGTGTTCTGATTTTAAAAATCTTGTTAAGAAAGAATGCAAGTACTTTGATGAGAAAGGGGTACCCAAGACCACCTTGGCTTGGGTTCCTAATTCATACTAACTGATTTATCTTATGTGCAGGGCAACCAACTGCTCAAGGGAAAGACCATATGGCATGTTGATAGTGGTTTCTCTAGGCACATGACAAGCAACATGTCATGCCTTCAGGATTTCAAGCATATCAATGGAGGACATGTTGCATTTGGAGATAATCTTACTGGTGGTAAAATAAGTGGAAAAGGTAATGTCACCAAAGGTAAGATGACATTTGAGGATGTCTACTATGTTGATCAATTGAAGTACAACCTGTTAAGTGTATCACAGGTTTGTGACAAACAACATAGTATATTATTTACAAATACTGAGTGTATGATCCTTGCTCCAGGGTTCAAGGTAGTTGATGAAAGCATGATACTACTTAGAACTCCAAGAAAGGACATTGTTTATTGTCTAGATATGGACAATGTTGATAGTGATTCATCTCTAAACTGTCTTGTTTCAAAAGCTTCTGTAGATGAATCCTCTCTATGGCACAGAAGGATGTGTCACATGAATTTTAAGACTATGAACAAACTTGTTAAAAACAACCTTGTAAGGGGTTTACCATCTAAAGTCTTTTCATGTGATGATCATTGTGTTGCATGCCTTAAAGGCAAACAACACAAAATTTCTCATAAGACCAAAGAGATAAATTCAATTTCTTCTTGTCTCCAGTTACTGCATATGGATCTGTTTGGTCCTACAAATGTTATGAGTATAGGCAAGAAATCTTACTGCTTGGTTATTGTTGATGATTACTCTAGATTTACCTGGGTATATTTTCTAAGGACTAAGGATGAGACAAGTGGACTGATCAAATCCTTTATCCTAAGAATTGAAAACCAAACTAATCAAAAAGTAAAAGTCATTAGATCAGATAATGGGACGGAATTCAAAAATCTGGATCTAAACACCTTTTGTGAAGAAAAAGGCATTGAGAGACAATATAGTGCTCCTAGGACTCCTCAACAGAATGGTGTTGCTGAAAGGAGAAATAGGACACTAATAGAGGCTGCTAGATCTCTGTTGGCTGATTCAAAACTGCCAATTACCTTCTGGGCTGAAGCAGTTAATACTGCCTGCTATGTCCAAAACAGAGTTCTAGTAGTTAAGCCAAAGAACAAGACACCATATGAGCTTTTAAATAAAAGAAAACCTTTCATTGGATTTTTCAAACCTTTTGGGTGTCCTTATACAATTCTCAATACCAAATCTCACTTAGGTAAGTTTGATAGCAAAGCAGATGATGGATTTCTTGTTGGGTATTCATCTCAGAGTAAGGCCTACAGAGTTTTTAACACATCTTCTAGAATAATTGAAGAAAGTGACAATGTCAAATGCAATGAGAACACACCAAATCGTATTGGAACTGGTCCTCAGTGGCTATTTGACATTGATTCACTAACTAACTCTTTTGGTTTCAGTAGTGATGATTATGCAGGTTCAGGATGTGGAGGATCAGGGACTACACAAGTTCAAGAAAGTATATCTAAATCTGTGATCTTTCCCATACCCACAGTGAATTCTTTTGAAGACTGTGAAAAGGAACCATCTACTGGACCAAGTCAGAGTGAAGAAGAAAGTAGAGATGAGGAGATTCAAGAAAATAAAGAATCAGAAGTGGCTGCTGAAAACACTTCAGTTGAGTTGAATGACTCTAATCTAGAGGTAGGACTCAATGAAGAACCTATTCATATCACCAGAGTTCAAAAGAATCACCCTTCACAGCTGGTAATAGGAGATATAACTTCTCCTATGATGACTAGACATCAAAGCAGGCTTCAAGAAATGCAAGATCAACAGCATACAGTGCTTTCTTGTTTTCTATCCCAGCTTGAGCCTAAAAAGGCACATGATGCTATGAAAGAATCCAGTTGGATAGAAGCAATGCAAGAAGAACTGTTGCAGTTCAAACTACAAGATGTATGGGATCTAGTAGACCTTCCTAAAGGTCACAGAGCAATTGGCACAAAGTGGATTTTCAGAAACAAGAGAGATGAAAGAGGTATTGTCATAAGGAACAAAGCAAGGCTGGTGGCTCAAGGGTATACTCAAGAAGAGGGTATAGATTATGAAGAAGTTTTTGCACCTGTGGCTAGGATAGAAGCAATCAGATTATTCCTAGCCTATGCCTCTTACATGAACTTCAAAGTCTATCAAATGGATGTAAAGAGTGCATTTCTCTATGGCTCAATTGATAAAGAGGTGTATGTCTATCAACCACCAGGGTTTGAAAACCCAAGCTATCCAGACAGGGTATACAAATTGAAGAAAGCTCTTTATAGACTGCATCAAGCTCCAAGAGCATGGTATGACACTCTGTCATCCTATCTCTTGGAAAATGGCTTTGAAAGAGGAGTAATTGATAAGACTCTATTTATCAAGAGAAAGAAGAAGGATATCTTGCTGGTCCAAATCTATGTTGATGACATTATCTTTGGATCTACAAGAGACAACATGTGCAAGGATTTTGAGGACCTAATGCATCAAAGGTTTAAAAGAGTTCCATAGGGGAACTTACTTTCTTCCTTGAACTCCAAGTTCAACAGAAGTCAGATGGCATCTTCATATGTCAATCCAAGTATGTGCAGGACATTCTAACCAAGTTCGGTTTCTCAGATTCAAAACCTGCCAGCACACCTATGGAGACACACAAGCAGATAACAGCAGATCTTGAGGGGGAGGATATGGATGTGCATCATTATAGATCCATGATTGGCTTTCTCATGTATCTCACAGCATCAAGGCAAGATATAATGTTTCCAGTCTGTGTATGTGCAAGATTCCAAGTTAGGCCAAAGCAATCTCATTTTCAAGTTGTTAAGAGGATATTCAGATATCTCAAAGGGCAACCCAGATTGGGACTTTGGTATCCTCATGACTCACCCTTTGACCTAATAGCATACTCAGACAGTGATCTAGGTGGGGCAAACTTGGACAGAAAATCTACTTTTGGAGGATATCAGTTTTTGGGTGCTAGACTAGTTTCATGGCAGTGCAAGAAACAAACCACAGTGTCCACCTCTACAACAGAGGCAGAGTACATAGCAGCTGCAAGTTGCTGTTCTCAAGTCTTATGGATTCAGAATCAAATGTTGGACTATGGGGTAACCTTTCTACACACTCCCATTTTTATTGATAATAGAAGTGCTATCAGCATTGTGAATAATCCTGTCAAGCACTCTAAGACAAAGCACATTGAGATCAGGTATCACTTCATAAGAGACTGTAATGAAAAGAAACTTATTCAAGTTGTAAAAGTTCATACTGACAACCAGTTTGCTGATCTATTCACCAAAGCTTTTGATGTGGGTAGATTCACTTTCTTGGTAACAAGTGTGGGAATGATCAACTTTGAATAAGCATCCTCTCAAAAGGTGGTCAAATTCCTGAATATTATAGATTCTTGGTGTTACTAATCTTCCTTTGCAGGGCATACATAGCAGTACTCAATTCAGCTTAAGCTTCAAAGGGTAAGTATGGTTAATACTGCTAGTTAGTTAATACTGCTAGTTAGTTAATACTGCTAGTTAGTTAATACTTCTCGTAGTTAATACTGCTTGCAGTTAATACTGCTAGTAGTTAATACTGCTCTCAGTTAATACTGCTAGTTAGTTAATACTGCTAGTGGTTAATACTGCTTGCAGTTAATACTGCTAGTTAGTTAATACTTCTCGCGGTTAATACTGCTCGAAGTTAATACTGCTTGTCTGTTAATACTGCTCTAGGTTAATACTGCTTATGTCCCGAATACTATAAATACTCTTTGCCCGCCCAAACGTTCATAACGACTCTTTGCATACTGTTCACTTGCGCTCTAAACCCTTTCTCTCTCAAGATTCGAAGTTTTCAGGCAAGTTTTTCACTAAGATCAATGGCATCCATGGCATTCATCGATGAACACAATGAGATTGCGATGCTACAAAAGCCAAAGCAAGCTGCAGAATTTCACCAGATTGTGGATTTCCTCAAGTCAAGCCATATTGCTCATGCTCTTACTGTATCGCCTTCAATCTATATCGAGCATCAAAGGCAGTTCTGGGCTAATGCCACCATTGTTGCTGAGAATGGTGTGCAAATGATCAAGACAAGGATCTGTGAAAAACCACTAACAGTTACTGAAGAGGTTATTCGCATCAGTCTACGTCTAGACGATGCCTCTGGTATAACTTCTATCCCAAACGATGAACTGTTCTCTAATCTTACAAGAATGGGGTATGGAGGCCCATTGGGTGTTTTCATGTTCTCAAAAGCTAAATTCTCACCCCAATGGCGTTTTCTTGTTCATACCTTGATGCATTGCATCTCTAAAAAGACTACTGGATGGAGTGAGTTCAGCAGTCCCATTGCTTATGCTTTGGTCTGTTTGGCCACTGCGAGAAGGTACAATTTTTCTCAAATGATTTTCAATGATCTTGTTTCAAACATGGGAAACAAAAAGAGCTTCTTTATGTACCCCAGGTTTGTCCAAGAAGTTATTACTCATGAATTGATGGATATACCTCATCCTGTTGGGGTATATGTACCTAAACCCCCCAAAGGCATGGTTTTCTCAAATATGAGAAGATCTGCTGGGGACTCGGAAGGAGTTGACACCCCATTGTTCTCTACAATGATGGTGGTGTCCCAAACCAATGAAGGTATGGCAGCAGGGTCAAGGCCCCCATTAGACCATCCTACTACTAGCCAATCCCAACCTTCCCACTCTAAATCTATCCCCCAGTCCCTTCTTGAAAAACCAACCTCACCTATCACCCAAACATACAAGAGGAAACAGGTAAAGAAGGCTCCTTCCCTTCTTGTACCATCATCCCCCAAGCCTTTAAGCCCTCTAAGGGAGAATTCTCCTTTAGGGAATATCCATAGGGAAACCAAAGGGGTGTCTCCCAACCCCAAGGAGGTGCTCTCTGAGGAGGAGGAAGAGCATATGGGTGATGAGGCTGCCACTACTCCTGCTAGCACAAAGGAGGACAGTGGTAACATCAATAAGACCTCCCCCATGGCAACTTTGAATGAACAATCCTTCAAAGGTCCCTGGTGCCAAGAAACCACGCGGGTGGACAGTGCTTCTGCTTGGCAGAAGACTTCCACTACTAAAAGATCCAATGATCCTTCAAAGGAGGGTAACACTTCTAGAGAAGGTGAGGACAGATATAACTACCAGGAATTGATGGATACAATGGGAAACATCAACCTAGATGTTCTGAAACAAGGAAAAGACATAGAGGAGATGAAGCTGGTGATCATGTCACAACAAGTCCAGATCGCAAAACTAAAGAAGATGGTAACCAAGCTGATTCAAAAGAAGAGGAGAAAGCAGTTTGTCTTAAAGAAGAGATCAAATGCTCAAGATCCTTTCAACAAGGGGGAGAAGCCAAAGGGAGAAAAAGAGAAAGAAAGCTCAACTGTAAAAGAAGTTGAAGTTGAGGGGGAGACAGAACATGGAACAACAGCAGAAACTGTTAATGCTGCTAAAATACAAGAAGCAGCAGAAACAGAAGCAGAAGAAACAGGGCTTTCTATAGAAGAAATGGAGATAGCTGAAACTTTGGTTAAAGCCAAGAATGATACTCCTAAGGCTACTCAAAAGGCCAAGGGAGTAGTCATTAATGAAGAAGGGATCTCAAAGAAGCAAAAAGAGAAGGAAGTCTTGAAGGATATAAAGGGAAAAGGAAAAGAAAAGATGGTTGAAGAAGCTGAACTGCCTACATAGAAGAAGTCTCAGATTGAAATGGATGAGGCAATAGCAAAACAGCTTCAAGACCAAATGGAAAAGGAGGAAAAGTCGCAAACAGAAACAGACAGAGAACTTGCAAAAATCATGGCCAGAAAGTTGAATGCAGAATATCAGAAAAGCATAAAAGAAGCAGCTCAGACCAAGAAACTTCAAGTTAAAAAGATGTCAGTGATGAAGCAGAAAAGACAACCCTCCAAGACCTTTTTGGCCAATCAGGAAAGAAGAAAGATGATAAATTTCCTGAAAGGTGCAATTGGAGTCAAGGGGGAGATGTTTACCAACATGGCATACAGTCAAGTTGAGGAGCTCTACAAGAAGGAAATGGCAAAACTCCAAGGGGATTCCTCTCAAAGGGAAGAAGCAGAAAGAATGATGAAAGAGAGACATGATCTCAACATCCAACAACCATTCCCTAAGGAGACCACACCCTCAAAAGACAAAGCTGAAGAGAAGAAGGAAGAACATGAGGGTGTTGGTATAGAAGCCAGGTCTGGAAAGAGAGTGAAGTCAATTGCTTCAAAAAGGCAGTTGAAAAAGCCAAGGGTGGAAGAAACTGAAAAAGAAGCAGAACCTTCAGTTACTCCTTCAGCTGAATCTGTGCAAAACCCAGAACAGTCCAATAAGCAATATAATCTTGAGCTTTATATGACTACAACAGCTGATGAACCAGTCCAAGCTGATCCCATTTCTATGAAAGCACCAGAAGTCATCTTTTGGGATATTCTGGAAGATCAAAGAAAAAAATACTTCAGGCTTAAGAGAGTGGGAGATATATATGATGTGTACTCTACTTGGGGTAGACTCATCAGAAGCTGTTCAAGATCAGATTTAGAAGAGATGTTTAAAGTTGGATTAGGTTTATATGAAAAGGAGCTGATAGGAGAAGGAATGAGCTTAATCAGATTAGCCATGGAGTACTTATGCATGATGTTTGATCCTAGCAAAGTTCAACATGTGATCAGAGATTTGCATCTACAGAATAAATTTCAAAGAATAAAAAATTGGATGATATTTGGAAGGTGTGGAGTCTATGTCATCACTGTGGACAGAGCTTATCATGAGTACTACTTGGTTGATAAAATCTATGATCACAGCAAGGCTAAATTACAAGCTATGTTGAATGCCAAGCTTACATGTTCAAAAGATTCAGAAATGGCAAAGATTGTGGTTAGCAGAATCATTAATCAAAGCTTGGGTTTGGATCCTAATCTAGGGGTGTGAACTGAAGTGTTGAAAGCATCTTGAAGATTAATTCTGAAGAACTTGACTTCTTTTCCTAAAAGTCAAGTTAGGGGGAGATTGTTGGGAACTGAAGAATTTATTAAGTATGATTAATGCTGCTAGTTCAGAGTTACTACTGCTAAAAGACTTCAAGGTTAGTACTGCTGAGTGTTACTACTGCTAGTAGAATTAATACTGCTAGTCAAAGTTAGTGCTGCTTGAACAAAGTTAGTACTGCTTAGCTAGTTAGTACTGCTAGTGGTTAGTGCTGTTTAAAAGTTAATGCTGCTGGAAGAAGTTAATGCTGCTGAGCATAGTTAGTGCTGCTTAAGAGATCCGGATGGAAAGAATGACAGCTGAATAAACTGAAGATTATGGGAAGCTTTGAGATATACATGGAAGATATACTGAAGATATTTTTTATTGTAATTATCTTTTATTCAGTATATGTATAGAATGTATAGAATAGTTTAGAACAGATAATAATTCATTCTAAGTTCTAGAGAGAAATCAACCTCAAGGCATAGATCGTAATTCTAGAGAAGTAGAATTCGTCTTGAAAGAGTCTGTTCTTCAAGATTGAGGTTGAGTGTGTAATCTTGTGAGCATAGGCTAAGAAGATTCTGATTGCTTCTAGCCTAGCTACATGTGCAAAGGTTTCATCATAATCAATGCCTTCTTCCTGGCAATATCCTTTTGCAACCAACCTGGCTTTGTTTCTGATTATTATTCCATCGTCATCCTTTTTGTTTCTGAAAACCCATTTCGTTCCAATTGCAAATTTTCCTTTGGGAAGGGGAACTAGGGTCCAGACTTTGTTTCCTACAAACTCTTAAAGTTCATCCTGCATTGCAAAAATCCAATGAGGATCTTGAAGAGCTTCTATTACCTTCTTTGGTTCAATAATGCTCAGAAAGTTTACATAGAAGCATTCATTGATGGTGGCAGATCTTGTTTTAACTCCTTCGGATGAGGATCCAATGATTTGATCAATTGTATGATCTTTTGTCCATCTGGTGTTTGGAGAAATAATTTGTGCAGTTTGAGTTTCAGAGGCTCTAACGTTTGGTGACACCTCTGTTGTATTGTTCAGAGGCTCTGAAGGTGATACCTCTGTTGTACTGTTCAGAGGCTCTGAGTTTTGTTCCAAAGATGCAGATTCTTGTTTTTCATCATTTGGTTCTGGAGTTGCTTCAGATACTTCTTGATCATCTTCTGATTCACTTTGCTGATCTGTATTTGGTGAAACAGAAGGTGTTAGTTCAGAGGGCCCTGAAAGGTTTGTACCTGTTTCTTGAGGTTCTTCTGAATTCTCTCTCTGTCTATCTCTGAAGATAACTTCAGAGATATTTTCATCATCAAAGAAATCTTCAAATATTTTGTTTAATTCAGATTCCCTTGATGATTCAGAGATTGGTGATGAACTTTCTTGTTGTTCAGAGCTTTTATTGTCGTCAAAAGTGATATTGATGCTTTCTTGGATAGTCCTTGTTCTAAGATTGAACACTCTGAAAGCTTTTGAGGCTAACGAATAACCAATGAATTTGCCCTTATCAGCTTTCTTGTCAAACTTTCCAAGATATTCTCTGTCTTTCAGAATGTAACACCTGCATCCAAAAACATGAAAATATTTAATATTAGGTTTCCCAGAAAGGTCACAGGTACAAACTTTTAAACTTAGAGATTTCTGTATTATATATATATAATATTCATCTCAATCACTCAGTTTTACATCTAAGTACTTAGCCCATATTTTCATTACAATCCATAATTCTGACTTTTTAGGTTTTCTAAGCATTGTAAACTATACATATTCCGAATAACACAACATTAAAGCAGCATCAAAAGTTTCAAAACATGTTGCTGACCTTTCGAATTTTGTAAGACTTGAAAGTTGAACATATAAAACTTCGATATAAATAAAGCAACTTGAAAATTTATCCTAGACACACATTTTATGCAAAAGAAAGAAAAAAAATTGTAAAACTTTTACTTTATAGAATAAAATTTGTAAATATTTAAACTTTTAAATTTAACATGCCGAGTTTAAAAAAAACATTTTTCATTTAAGACTATTGTAAAGAATTCGGCAAATTGATATTTAGTCGGAACAAAATAAAATTCAATAATACCTTCTTTCACATAAAGTATAATGAATTGGTGTCTCATATCAAAGTTTTGGATCTGGTTGAACTTGCTCAGATTCTTGAAAATATTTGAGATAACTGGAACAACATCACATTCAGAGATAAGTGCAAAGAATATGAGATATTATCTAACAGCCACCATGCCCATTTCTTTGGTCAAAAAACCAATCGCCGTTGTTGTTACTCCATCCCCACAAACTCAACACCACTAGCCAAAAAACCCACAACTCACCACTACTGAACCATCACAGATGTTGTTATTCCAAAAAACCCACCTTTATCACCACTGTCGTATGTATCCATCTTCGGCAAACACATACTCATTATTTATGAGTTGGGACCAGGAACACATGCACAATACTGTTTCGGGTTACTTTGTCCAAAAATCAGTTCGATTTGCTTTCTTGGTTTTGAAATTTCAAGTAGGGTTTGTTTTTGAATTTATGGTTTTTGAAAATCCATGGTTTTGTGGAACGGATATGGGTTCGTTTATTTTTTTGTTTGACTTGGATTTGATAAGATGATCGGAAGCCCTTGGGGAGGGATGCATCAGAGACGAACCTTGAACATTTTTCAAGTGGTGGCACAATTTAACTATAAGAAACAAATATATGGATACTTTTCAAAAAATCAACATTGATCTGCTAGTTAATTCATTGTTTTTTATATGGGGGGTCATGTGTTCAAGTCTTTTATTGTGAGTTTTTTTAGAAAGATAATAAGTATGAAATTAAAAGCTAAAAACTAAGAAATGGCACTAACAGGACTCAAACTCAAACTTGGGTCTTGTGTGGAAAAAATCCTTGCAATCAACTATACCAAGGGAAACTTGTGTCCTCATTTTAGTTTCAAAATGTATACTATGGCACACAACAAATTGACATAGTGACACTTTTTACGACCCTATAATATTTTACAATACGACGGAGAAGCAAAGCAGTGGCCTATGCCACCATATGCACTACACCGGGTCCGTCCTTGTGATGAGGTTGTCCCCGGTTGAGAAGAGATGGGATGGATTAAAGTGAGGTGAGGTAATAGGGGGTGGATGTGTGAATGAAGAAAAGACAAAAAAAAATCAATGGAACAGAATAGGAAAAGACAAGAAAAATTAAAAAGATCAAAAAGCCCATAAGTTGACAGATTCTTTTAAATACAGAGACCAAATTCGAAAGATAGTAGCAATCACAATGACCAAAATTGTACTTGGTTTAAAATAAGGACTAGTGTTGATAATGAGTGGCACATAAGAACCAAAAGTGTAATTTACTCTAAAAATGATTATAATGTGTGTAAGATATAGTAAAAAGATGGTTCAAATAACATATAAAGATGTCATTTGCTGCTTCATTTTGCCTAGCTGCATGACACTTTTATCGCTCTTTCATGATACTGCTTTCACCATTTAGGTGTTGGACTTCGATATTGGCTAGACTTTATCAATTATTCTCAATATTTATTGAAACTTCTAGTTCTCTATAAAATGGTTTTTTGGAGAGTAATTTAACGAGGTTCCACATATTTTCACATGGTATTAGAGTTGATGCTTACCACTCTAGTCTAGGGACTCAACACAATTGGACAATTTGTGTCTGTCTAGCTTTCGTTGGAGGGGGCATGTTGGAGTCTTACATTGACTAGCATTTGATCATTTCTCTTCAATATATGTTGGGACTTAGTTTGTCTGCTAATTCTTTCTTTTAGAAAGTAATCAAACATGATTTCACGTATATTTACTGGTACTGTATCCAAGATTTACCATTCTAGGGAGTCGATGTTGGAAAATTTTAGTAAAAATGTAAATGTGATTTTTTACTAACTTTGGACACAAATAAATACATGTATATGTATTGTATATATCTAACTCTTTGTGGGTTTGTGTTCTCCTATATGAGAGCTTCGAAACGATATATTATGTGTCCAAAACGGAATATGTGTGAATGAGATATCGATGCTCAAAGTTGAGTGTTTGGGATGAAAATTGGCAAAACCAAGTGGGTGTGGGAACTTGTCCCACATAGGAAGGAGGACCAAATTTTATGAGGTTTATAACCTTAGATGTGGAAGGAGCTTACAAGCTCTTCGTTTGGTTTTTACTCCATCACTTACCCGCGCGCAGGGGGGTGCCGATTGTGGCTTTTGTAGGCTAAAATCGGCGAACTTGTGCATGGACACGAATGCCACTCCGAAATCTTGTGCTCGCGCAACTTGGTTTTATCGAAATTTTTTGGTTTTGATCCAGTACATTACGCGGGTTTACCCGCGTGGTAACTCGCGAAACTCACTAGAGTTGGACAAACAGTGAATCACGTGGGCTTACCCGCCTCGTAAGTCGCGACATGCACTGAAACAGTGCATCACGTGAGTTGTGCCGCGACTTACCACGTGGTAAGTCGCAAAATTCACCGTTTCATAAATTAATCATTTTTCATAAATTTAACTAGAAACATCATGTATTTTTTTAATTAATTTTTTTTTATAATTTTGTAACACCGTGGCTTTTAATATTCAAGATTTTCAAATACTTTTGAATTAAAATATACATATATTTTAGGGAATTTAATTAACATGCCTAAGTTGAAAAATCAGTACCCAAAATGCCCAAAATCTTGTTATTTTTGCCAAAATACCCCTTAGGTCCGCGTTTTTCACTGTTACACGCGAATCTGGTCCGCGTTTTGTCCGCGTTCACTATTACACGCGGACTTGGGCCGCGTTTTGGCCGCGTTTCGAGAGTTACACGCGGACCTGGTACGCGTTTGGCTTCAATGCACGGGGACGAGTTTGGTCCGCGTTTGGTCCGCGTTTTTCACTGTTACACGCGGGTTGGGGCCGCGTTTTTTGTTAAAAAACGAGGGTTAGGTCCGCGTTTAATAGTGTAAAGCGTATTAGGGTTTGGAAAATTAGGGTTTCAGGCCTATGATTTCATGTGTGGTCAAATGTTTGTGACGTATTTTTTGAATGATTTTCTTGTTTTTTTCCACATTTTAGTCTGATTCTCATACAATAAGTGTACCTTTGCCATTGAATATGTGGTTCACATTCATTTTCTCCATTCAAATTTTCCTATAAAGATTAGTAAGATTAGATGCAAAATCGTTCATCACATCCACTTGAATTGCTTCATTTTTCATACTACTGAAAAAATGAGTTCATCTGTTCAAAAAACTAGAGTCTTATTATGTTTCGATGGTCAATGGGTGCAAAACAACAATGGGTGGGATTATATTGGCTACACAAAGCGTGGTGTATATATTCCAATAATGGTTTCGTATAAGACGTTTATCGAATACGTCATGGGAAAGTGTGGAATCGGAGATTCTGCTGCTTGCAAGTTGGTGTTCAGACGTGCAGATGGCTCACTGATGGAGATAACCAACGATGACGAAATCCTTGGTTTTATGCTACTTGCAGCCGATTCAGAAATACCTCCACAACTTTTTGTGTATGTCGCACCATTGATGGGCGATGACGAAGATGATGACGAAATCCATGTCGGTGGTAGTCAACTGGAGCCTGACTCTCAATTTCAGGCATCCTACGACACCACACTTTATTCTGATCATGCATATCGTCCTAATGAATCTTATCCCGAAGTTGTTCCAGAGACGCAACTAGAAGAAGAAGAAGAAGAAGAAGAAGAAGAAGACCCAAAAAGACGGTTTGTTGGAGTTGCTGATGACGAAACACATGTTTTCACAACTGGTATATCTGATCTGGACAGATCAGATACCGATAATGACGAGGACGAAGAAACATATACCCCTAGCAATAAATCATTTGGTGTGTTAAACGATTATTTTGATATGCCCCCTTCTCTTCCTAACCCGGAGACCCATAAAACAGCCTACCAACCCGCACCTTACAATCGTAGTACAACTATACATGAAGGTCAAATATTTCATACGAAGGAGGAAATGACCGTACAGTTGGGAATGAAGTTCTTGCGAGAGGGTTTCGTGTTTAGAGCGAAGAAATCCGACAAACGCAGATACAAGGCTGTCTGTGACCAACAAAATTGTGAATGGAGTATGTCCGCGAAGTCCGTGGGCCCTAAAGGAGGGTTGTTTGTCGTTAGAAAGCTGAACGACGTACACACATGTTCGAGGACACAACTAAATGCTAGCCACCGGCAGGCCAACAAAAGGACTTTGGGCCACATACTGAAAGGCAAGTTTCTTGACGCTAGCAGGTCATTTCGGCCGAAGGACATCGTCAACGATATAAATCAGCAGTACGGGATCAACATTGGTTACCACCAAGGATGGCGTGCGCGATGCAAGGCACTACTAATGGTGAGAGGCACTCCCGAGGAGTCGTACGAACGACTCCCTGCGTATTTATATAACTTGGAGCTGAAGAATCCGGGTACACGCACTAGAATAAGGACGGATTCAAACGGACGTTTCGAATTGTGTTTTGCTGCACTTGGATGTGCGGTAAGTATATTAAATCGTCGTAGCTTTACATATTATGAATTTTAACATTTAGAAATAATAACCACGTACGTTTATTGCAGATCCGGACGTTTTTGACAAATCTGCGTCCTGTCCTTGTAATAGACGCTGCCTATTTAAAGGGGCATTACCTGGGTATGATGTTCTTGGCGGTTGCCAAGGACGGAAATAACAACATTGTGCCCTTGGCTTTCGGAGTAGGAAAGTCCGAGACGGGGGAGGAGTGGGGTTGGTTTCTGAACATGTTGCGGGAATGTATCGGAGCCCCGGAAGGGTTGGTGTTTATGTCCGACAGGGCTCCTTCCATAAGCGCGGCAATTTCTGCCGTGTACCCCTCCACCCCTCACGCCCTATGTTGTCGACATTTGGAGATGAACGTGAAAAGCGCGGACAAACGTATCACAACAAACAAGACCACGTACTGGAAGGCGTGCAAAGCATATACTATTAGGGAGTTCGAGACCTACATGAATGCACTACGATATAAAGTACCTCGTGGAGCACAAGTTATGGACGAGGCTGGTAAAGAGAGGTGGTCAAGGGCCCATTTCCCTGCACAACGGTATAACATAATGACCTCTAATAGTGTAGAGTCGGTGAATGCACTGTCCCGTTTTGCACGCAGGTTACCCATTGTCGGCCTTATAGAGTACTTCCGTGATTTCCAACAAGAGTGGTACCAACTTCGATGCCGAAAGGGAGGTTGATAAACTCTAAAATCTTTAACTTATATGTTTGTTGCATTTTTCGTCTTCCGTATAAATCGTAACACAATTAACACATATTTGTAGATGAAATGCGTAATCATCTCACACCAATGGCGGAAGAGATAATTAGCAGAAGGTCGGGAAAGTCTACGACATGGAGGGTAAGTCAGATTGGACATGGTAAGTTCAACGTTCAGGATATCCGTTATCACGCGAATGTCGATATGGTCAACGGTGTTTGTGAATGTAACCAATGGCAATATTCTGGTTTACCGTGCGGTCATGCCATCGCTGCTGCAAGGTCAATGAATCGTAGAGATTGCAGCGATCTGGCTATATCTTACTACACGTCCAGTACTTACCGGTCAACATATCATGAGCTGATCTATCCTGTTGGACCCCCTCAATCATGGGTTTTGCCACACGTCCCCCTTCTGCCATGCTATCCACCGTTAATAACCAAGAGACGTGCGGGGAAACCAAGAAAGAACGATCGGCGTCCATCTCGTGGTAAGGATCTGATACAGAGAACGTGTACTAGGTGTGGAGCAGTAGGACATACTCGTGGTGAATGTCTAACTCCTGCCCCTTCAACCGTGCCCAGGAGAGCTTCTACTAGCCAAAGATTTCGCTCTCAAGGGTCATCCGACCTAGAACCACATGGAACTTTAAGGCATGATAGCATTGACCTTAACATTGACTTCCCTTGATTGTAACCACCTCATCTTCTATGCTAAGTGATATTGTTATTATGTTAATTGTTGATTTTATCTACCTTATCGTGATTGTGAAATTATATTATGTGTAAATAAAAGATAAAACATAAAAGCATTGTTTTATTGAAATTAAAGAAAACGAAATGGTGCATCCGTACAACATTCAAGCATCGATAAAGTAAAAATTAATGCATAAATTAAAACTTAGGTTAAACGTTAAAGTGCATCCATACAACAACCACCATTTGAGAAACCTACTACGGGTAGATTTCCCGGCACTTCGTAACCCAGCTAGCCTTTGAGAAACCACCCTTGCGTCTGGCGATGGCACCGTGGAGTCCTTTGTATGAGTGACTCCAGATGTAGCTACCCCACGGATAGCGGTTAAACCTCTCCAAGTCATCGACAACGATAAGTACAGTAGAGGAAACTGGCAGCCTTGGATCACGACCCATGAACATCAAATCCGCCATCACCACCAAGCAAACACGCACAACATCCTCATCGGATATCGCACCCAGACCAGTTCTCATCGTCTCGAGGACGGTTCTCAGCGTCAAGATACCTGGTGCAAGGCCGGGCCAAACCCTACTAACGAAGGACTCATCTGTCAAGGTAGGAAGGTCGGGTATTTGTCCGAAAAGGAGTCCTGTTACAATACAGAACTCACGACGACCAAAGTGCATGCGAGTCCCACACACGTGAAAATACAATTCCTCCGGCTGTGGTCTCGCAACCTCGACCTCCATCTGTAAAAACATGTGTACTAGAAGGGGGTCCTGTCCAATATTGGTAAGCTCGAGCCATGGTCCGAAAGATGTGCGGCTAAACATTTCGTGTAAACGTTGTGTCCGTTCAGGTGGACACGCTTCAAAAACATCTCTAATTTCCTTTACCATGGCGATGCGGCATTTGAACGAAAGATCGGCGTTATCAAAATCGTCCTACATAGTAATGCAAGGATGTTGTCAACGCACCTAACTTATAACTAACGATGTACATTTTGTTGATTTCGTCTATTGGTTATTTTTATAAAAAATAAATCACTGAATCTATTGGATTTCCAGGTACTAGGGGAATCACGTGGATTTCTTAAATCCCTAAAAATCTTAGGGCTATTTACACCCGTTTGACAAAATCCAAATCGATATGTTGCGGTTTTATTATTTCGGATTTAGGCAACTAAGATTAACGCAATCTCTACAATTATTTTATGAAATTAGCGCAATCCCTAAAACAAGCCCAATCTCTACACTTTTTTATACAAAAAAAATAATAAAACGCAATCTCTAAAATTATTTTATAAAATGAGCGCAATCCCTAAAACAAGCCCAATCTCTACACTTTTTTTATACAAAAAAAAACGCAATCTCTAAAATTAACGCAATCTCTACAATTATTTTATAAAATGAGCGCAATCCCTAAAACAAGCCCAATCTCTACATTTTTTTATACAAAAAAAATAATAAAACGCAATCTCTAATATTAACGCAATCTCTACAATTATTTTATAAAATGAGCGCAATCCCTAGAACAAGCCCAATCTCTACACTTTTTTTTATACAAAAAAAAAACGCAACCTCTAAGATTAACGCAATCTCTACAATTATTTTATGAAATTAGCACAATCCCTAAAACAAGCCCAATCTCTACAGTTTTTTTATACAAAAAAAAAACGCAATCTCTAAAATTAACGCAATCTCTACAATTATTTTATAAAATGAGCGCAATCCCTAAAACAAGCCCAATCTCTACAGTTTTTTTATACAAAAAAAAACGCAATCTCTAATATTAACGCAATCTCTACAATTATTTTATAAAATGAGCGCTATCTCTAAAACAAGCCCAATCTCTACAGTTTTTTTATACAAAAAAATAAAAATAAAACGCAATCTCTAAGATTAACGCAATCTCTACAATTATTTTATAAAATTAGCGCAATCCCTAAAACAAGCCCAATCTCTACAGTTTTTTTATACAAAAAAAAAACGCAACCTCTATGATTAACGTAATCTCTACAATTATTTTATAAAATTAGCGCAATCCACAACACAATCACAATCTCTACACTTTTTTATTCAAAAAAAATAATAAAACGCAATCTCTAAAATTAACACAATCTCTACAATTATTTTAGAAAATGAGCGCAATCTCTAAAACAAGCCCAATCTCTACACTTTTTTATACAAAAAAAAACGCAATCTCTACAATTATTTTATAAAATGAGCGCAATCTCTAAAATAAGCTCAATCTCTACACTTTTTTATACAAAAAAAATAATAAAACACAATCTCTACAATTATTTTATAAAATTAGCGCAATCCCTAAATCAAGCCCAATCTCTACACTTTTTTTATACAAAAAAAAAACGCAACCTCTAAGATTAACGCAATCTCTACAATTATTTTATGAAATTAGCGCAATCCCTAAAACAAGCCCAATCTCTACAGTTTTTTATACAAAAAAAAACGCAATCTCTAAAATTAACGCAATCTCTACAATTATTTTATAAAATGAGCCAATCTCTAAAACAAGCCCAATTTCTACAGTTTTTTTATACAAAAAAAAAAACGCAATCTTTAAAATTAACGCAATCTCTACAATTATTTTATAAAATGAGCGCAATATCAAAAACAAGCCCAATCTCTACACTTTTTTTATACAAAAAAAAAATAAAACGCAATCTATAAGATTAACGCAATCTCTACAATTATTTTATAAAATTAGCGCAATCCCTAAAACAAGCCCAATCTCTACACTTTTTTTATACAAAAAAAACGCAACCTTTAAGATTAACGCAATCTCTACAATTATTTTATGAAATTAGCGCAATCCCTAAAACAAGCCCAATCTCTACAGTTTTTTTATACAAAAAAAAAAGCAATCTCTAAAATTAACGCAATCTCTACAATTATTTTATAAAATTAGCGCAATCCCTAAAACAAGCCCAATCTCTACACTCTTTTATACAAAAAATAAAATAAAACGCAATCTCTAAGATTAACGCAATCTCTACAATTATTTTATAAAATTAGCGCAATCCTAAAACAAGCTCAATCTCTACAGTTTTTTTATACAAAAAAAAAACGCAACCTCTAAGATTAACGCAATCTCTACAATTATTTTATGAAATTAGCGCAATCCCTAAAACAAGCCCAATCTCTACAGTTTTTTTATACAAAAAAAAACGCAATCTCTACAATTATTTTATAAAATGAACGCAATCCCTAAAACAAGCCCAATCTCTACACTTTTTTTATACAAAAAAAAATAAAACGCAATCTCTAAGATTAACGCAATCTCTACAATTATTTTATAAAATTAGCGCAATCCCTAAAACAAGCCCATTCTCTACAGTTTTTTATACAAAAAAAACGCAATTATAAGATTAACGCAATCTCTACAATTATTTTATGAAAATAGCGCAATCCCTAAAACAAGCCCAATCTCTACAGTTTTTTATACAAAAAAAAACGCAATCTCTAAGATTAACGCAGTCTCTACAATTATTTTATGAAATAAGCGCAATCCCTAAAACAATCCCAATCTCTACAGTTTTTTATACAAAAAAAATAATAAAACGCAATCTCTAAAATTAACGCAATCTCTACAATTATTTTTTGAAATGAGCGCAATCCCTAAAACAATCCCAATCTCTACAGTTTTTTTATACAAAAAAAAAACGCAATCTCTAAGATTAACGCAATCTCTACAATTATTTTATGAAATTAGCGCAATCGTAAAATTAACGCAATCTCTAAAATCAACGTAATATGTAAAACTAAAATTAACGCAACCTCTAACATATTATCAACATAAGCGCAACACTCTAAAATTAACACATAATCACTAAAATAAATATAAAATTAAAACGCGGTTAAAGAAAACTTACCGAAGAAAGTGGTCGACCCATATCCGACTTTTATAAATGCTAACCAACCGAGCCGAGATCCGAGCGTGTGTAATACACGATATATTTGAGAGAGTGAAATAGATGGGATCTCTTTGAGAGTGATGGTGGTGGGGTTATGGGTGGGGGACCTCACTTATTTATAGGAGCCAAACCTAACAAATGAAACAATCCACACCGTTGATCTTACTAAACCCTAAACAATGCTATGGGCCGGCCCCCAAGTACGCGTTCCACAGTAAAAAACGCGGCCCAGATACGTGTTTCACAGTGGATGCCGTTTCTCGGTTAATGGAAGCCAAACGAGGATCAAATACTTGTTTATAGGGTGAAACACGGACCAAACGCGGACCAAACGCGGAACCGTGCATTGAAGCCAAACGCGTACCAGGTCCGCGTGTAACTCTCGAAACGCGGCCAAAACGCGGCCCAAGTCCGCGTGTAATAGTGAATGCGGACAAAACGCGGACCAGGTCCGCGTGTAACAGTGAAAAACGCGGACCTAGGGAGTATTTTGGCAAAAATAACAAGATTTGTGGCATATTGGGTACTGATTTTTCAACTTAGGGCATTTTAATTAAATTCCTCTATATTTTAACGATTATTTCTAATAAGTAACGTCCAATAAAACACACTTAAATAATAAATTCAAGGGGAGTTAGAATGCGTTCCCACCAACCGATGACGATTTTCGTGGTGGTCACTAAAAATCCGTCATCACTATTAATTCTTTTTTTGTTTACAGGAAAACTTAAATATTAAACGGAAATTAGATTTAGCTGTCATTTTCTAAATAATTTAACCACCATCTTATCCTCCATTTTTAATATAAATATATAACAATTGTAGTTTTGAATTATTGAACAAAAATAATTTTTTTTAGCATCGTTTATATGTTTTAATTTTAGTAATCTATAAGGGGACAGTATACAAAGTCCATATGGTTATTTTAATGTGTATTTAAAGAATTATTATATTTTAAAATATATAGTAAACTACAAATTTGGTTCATATGGTTTGTCGGAAATAACACTTTTCGTCCCTGCAATTTTGAAATTACAAGATGGCCATCGTGGTATGATGAGTCCTCGCAAATCTCACATCACTTATTACGAGGAAGATTATGGGCAGACCTGACGAGGACGCCAGGAGTTTAAGTGGGGGAGTTTGTAATAACTCGTCCGACATGGATATGACATTGGAGTTATGAGCTCCTTATAAGCCTCAAGTTATAGGCTACCAAGAACTTCCACAATGATTTTAAGTTGGACTCAAAGTTGTTGCGCCAGTCTATTGCTTTGGCTTTTGGGGTGTTACAAGGGGCATCAACAACACATTCTATGTCTCGAATTTAAGAAAGTGCTTAGCGAAAGTGGATATGTCAATACCACTACAAGAAGTGCATATTGATGGAAAGCTTAACTTTGTTGAAGAGCTAGAAGCAATTATAGACCGCAAGGTCAAGAAGTTGAGCAACAAAGAAATATCTCTAATGAAAGTTCAATGGCACTTCCATAGAGGGCAATAATCTATATGGGAATCGGAGGCGAAAACGAAGTCTAAGTACCCACACTTATTCATCAATGGAATTTCGGGGACTAAATTTTGTTAAGGGGGAGGTATTGTAATAATCCTTACCTTATTTTGTCAAGTTGTGTGTAACACCCCAAATTTTGAGTGAGTAACCTTCTTGTGTCGCATGTTAGTTCGAGACTTGCTTATACTAATGGTTAACTCCTAAATCTCAAAGTATGAATATAAACATTTTATATATGCAGATTTAGATATGTGATTGGGCATTTGGTTGTGTTTATAGCCTTAAGTTATCATTTTCTGTTGGGTCTTAACAGTTGGGGTGAAATCGGGTCGAAAACGACATTATTGAAAGGTCTGGACTGGGTGAGCGAGTATGATGACGACTATGCAAGGGGGTATACTCGCAGTGGCATTGTCGCGAGGAGCCCTGAACTCTCGATACACTTCGTGCGACTATGACCGATGATAGTGCCCATGTCATAGTCGTTGGGGCATAATCGCAGGAGAGTGATAGGGCTCGGTACAAGTCGGGCGATTATGCCCTGTGACCTTGCCCTTGTCAATGTCTCATGGCAATGTCGCCCCCATCCCCATGTTGTATAAAACTCAGTGAAATCCCATTTTCCATATTATTCCACAAATCATATTTTGGGAGATCGAATTCTCTCCACTTCAAGGACAATTCACTCTTGAACCTACCACCCTCTCCCCTCATTTATGGCAAGCAAGACCCAATAACATTAAATACACTTCTCCTAAGTTGGAAAGGGGGAAAACTCCAAGCATCTTGGTAACCTTCAAGTGTTTCAAAATTCAACAACCATCTCCACCTTAGGGTTTCTCAACTTTTAGGGTTTTCACTTTACAAAACCCATTGGGTGAGTTTCTTACTATTTCCTCCCATTATTTATGCTATAACATGTATATTTGACCTAATGGTAGTATTTGGCAACTTTGACCTAATTAGTCAAATTGTGGGGTTGACCTATCTTGTACATGTAAATATTATAATCTTGATTATGTGATGTCTAGGATGGTTATGGAACATTTTCATCTAAGATGATGGTTTGGCGGATTTTGTGAGTAGACACTTGATAGTGAGGAGCAATGAGCATCTTAAGATTGTATGGGCTAAATGTCTATAATTGTGAAAGTACCGAATCTTGGTTAATTATGTCTTGAGTATATATGTCTATTGCTTGATGGAACTTCATAGTGAGAAAGGAGAAACATGTTATATTATCATGATTAATTGCTTGAAGTATGCGGAATGAAATTTATGGGTAAAGGAAGATAAACACCCAATGTGGTCATATTTTTATGTATTAGCCTCAACTTATTTATAATTGGGAATTATGTCTAAATCTTTATGCATGAGGATTTAGATTATTTGTTGCAAATTGGGGTTTCATAAGCCAACCTTTGGGCCACTACAGAGTATGCAATAAAGGATATCGGTGTCCTTGAGGTGTAACTCATCTAGCTTGGGTATGAAATAAGGTTCCATAAATCCTTGAGGTGTAACTCTACAGAGTAATCAATAAAGGTATGGAATGGTTTGAGGTTGTGATGCCTACGTGGCATGTGCACTAAGACCGAACCTGAGGTGTAACCCAATAACATTTTTAGGTGACTCCACTCACATGTTATTGTCACCTCAATGGAAACGGGTCTCCCCCATATTTCAAGAGTTATCTTTCGTATAATTGTGTTAAGGTGTGGAACATTTATGGAAGTAAGAGATTGTTGGTAATATGCTATCAACCCGGATCCGATAACAATTATATAATGTTTTGTTGTCCTTTATGTATGGATGTATATTATATAAGATCTCACTAAGCGTCTAGCCTAACACTTGTTGTGGTGTCATTGTTTGCACAAGTCCTACTAGTGGGGGATCTCGGACGAGTTAGGAGCACCTAAGAAGACGACTTTTGGGATTTTTGTCAAGAGCGTTACTTTTGGAGACATAGCAACACCCACTTTAATCAAGTCATCCATTATCCAGATTATTTAGGTTGTTGACTCAATGCTTCATTATTCTTTGGTGATTGTATGTACAAACTTCCCTGTCATGGGTTATAGTTGACTTTAACATTAGAAATTCTACATTGTTTATTTTAGAAATACCCTATGGAAATGTTTAAATTTTCAGACTGTTACATTGTGATATTTTGGGTAACCTTTCTTTTCTTCAGGGCTAAGTTGTAAATAAGAAGTAAATGAGAGAGGAATATCTCATTTCCATCCATATGATCGTATTGTTTATAGGAGTGTGAGAGGTGGGGTTATTTGAGAAAAAAGAAGTAACATTGAATTTCTTGATCTATTGAGGAAGTTAGAGCAAAGGAATCATCATCCCATGGTAAACCTTCTCATCTAAAGCTTACTTCCTCCATTAATGGCGTTTTAATATCGCGAGTTGAGAGATTTAGGGCTTCAAATGGGCTTTCTTTGAAGTAATGCTATGTTTTAATCGAATTATAACATTGAAAGAGATTTTGGGATAGAAACTTGATTTTTCATATGATTTTTCATTAAAATCAGTCTATTGAGGATTTACAACGGATTGATATGAGGATTGAGTTTATTGGTGATAAATTCATGTTTTGGTTTGGGAAATGGTTGATTTAATGTGTTTAATGGTTGGATTCAAATTATATAGTGATTTGGAATGTTCCCTATTGATAAGATATGTTATTTTAGGATGGAAATCAGAAATGGGGTTTTGGATGGAACCTGGATGTTTGGGGAAGAAGCAGCGTACAACAGAGGGTTGCGTAGCTGACGTTAAATAAATTACAGAAAGTAAGGTGCGAGAAATTAAATTGCAGAAAGTAAATTGAACAAATTAAAGGAATATAATGTAAATAACAGTTAAATGATGCAAGAAATGTAAAGCTTAAAAGTAACAAAAGAAATTAGTAACGTGCACAGAAAGTTTCGTTCGAACTTACAAAATACTTGCATGATTCACTAGTGAAATACATATTTCGACCTTTTAGATAATAACCATGAGCCACGAATGGATTTTTAGTTCAATGCAACACCATGATTAAGCGTTTTCTAAAAGTAAAAGCGAAATTTAAGTTTAGTAAGAAAGTCGTAAATGAAAGAGTTATGCAAAAATTAACCAACGTAATTTAAATAACTTGAATATTGTAACACAATACTAACTTTCGGTCCTTAGGAATTATCGAATAAAAGAAGAATAAGGAGGCCGAAAGCTTAGAGAGTTAAGACACTAAAATACAAAAGAGAAGTCTTCCAAAAATCTCTCTCAAATGTAATGTGAGAATGAGATGCCAAATGAAAGATGTAATAAAAATGTATATCTTTTTCTCAAGCTAAAGCCTACTATTTATTGTTCCTCCATAAACAAGCTAAGTACAAAAGAATGAATCAAAAAGACTCAATGGGATAGCAAATAATACTAAAAAGAGGATGAAGTGATGTAAATAGGGTTAAAGAATTAACCCTATCAGGTGTCTTAGAGGGTTACAAATGGTGATTTTTGGGATAATTGAGAGAGTTTAACGCCCTTCCTAATTTGATTAATCCAGGCGTTCGGTTTGAGCATATTAGCCGTTAAGCTTGTGGTGGGGTGCAAAACACCAGGTGAGTTCTCTTACCTTGATTTTAAAAGCACATGACCGTTTGTAGACGTTTCTAAAGTATTGATTATGGTTTTTATGCATTGATGCTTTTTATTATGCAAATTACCATTTTGTACATTTGATGTTTATTGAATAATATATATGTGGCTACGTGGAATGTGCGGATTTGCATAGCGGGAGTAAGTTACCTTGAAATATAGATATCACTTGGGAGTGATAATCCGCGTACCATGAATTCGTTTCTCGTGCACATTGGATAGGCGTCAACTGGGGCCTTGAGTGTGAATGTCATAAGGGTGTGACAGTGTAGCTACGAACATTGTGCACAGTTCGTGTGTGAAAATGGCTTTATGTACGTGGTTACGAGTCTTTTATATCGAATCTATGATTTGAAATGTTTATTTGCTGAAAGTGAAAATGAGGGAATTCACTAGACCTTTTGGTCTAACCCCCGTTTTTCAAAACTAAACAATTTTCAAGTACGTTTCATGTAGAAGGTACTTCGAAAAGGAAGGTGAATATATTACTCATTTAGTGGATGGCTTGAAGTTTTTGTTCCGGTTTGCCTTAGTTCTATTATAATTCTATGGATGTAGATTGTCCGCTGCAAACAATTGAGATGTCTTGAAAAACTTTATACTCGTGTTATTTTGGTGCTGATTTGACTTTCGTTCATGAATATCGTTAATTTTGGTTTTGGGTTGTTATAGCGTGAAACAACATACTGCCACTAATGTGAAAAACACATTGTCACTATTGTAAAACAACATATGAGTTTAACACTGAAGTGTTGTTTCACAACGTTGCTAATGTGAACAATAACATAGTGTTATAGATGTGAAACAATATAATGTTGTTTTACATTTTGGAACTACAAATGGGTTAGAATTGAAGTATTGTTTACATTGTGAAACAACATATTGTCGATGATGTAGAACAATGTAGTATAGACATGTTTTAATATTGAGTGTTATTCACATTGTGAAACAACACAGTGTCATTAATGTGAAACAATGTAGTATTGTTTCACACTATGAAATAACATGAGTAAAATCAGTTATAATTTTTCATGTGAAAATTGTAAAACGGTTAAAAATTTGTAAAAACAAAATGATATAAGTGTCAAATTGAAAAATATAATAAAATACCCATTTTTTTATTCAACTTTGTTAATTAAGTATGTTTTTTTTGGCAACTAGAGTATTTATACTAAAAAGTGATGCTCTAATAATTTATTACTCATTGGAGTATATTAGTAATACTAGGAAGAGGGGGAGAGAGATTCACGGATTTGACTGCTTTACTCATTGGAATTGTTGGGTCAAATTTCTTTTTAACATATATATAACTTCAATTATAAAGCATTTGAGACAAAATCTTTAAAACTATTTTTTATACACACACACACATATATATATATATATATATATATATATCATTTAAAATTCAAGATTACAAGTAAATGGTATATGTGTACAACTTTTTAAAGCTGTATGTTTGAATTCATATAACCAACTGATAATATAATCAAATACATGATAAACATCTCATTGTAAATATAAATAGTCTGAAATATAATTAGGATAATCATTGAGTTATAAGAGAATACTTATATCTTATCTTTATATAAAAAACATGGACTTTTAAATTGAAATTTGAACTAATATTGACATATATTTTTTTAAAATTTATGGTGTCTTCAAATCTATATTTTATTAAAACATAAAAACATTATCGCTTTCTCAAAACCTCACAAAACCGTATTATAAACTCGACAAAGACAAAGAATTAAACAAAACATTAAAATCAAAACAAGCGTGTTGCATTGTGCTAGTACACTACCAGTTAACTTATAAATGAAATTGGATAGAGCTTTCTTATTTATTACAAAATAGTCACAACACTTCATCAAATCCTTGTTGGTTGACACTGAATTTTACGGTTCTTAATATTTAAGTTGGTCTTAGATGATCTGCCTTCCCCCTCACCCCCAACACACACACACACACACACACACATATAGCCATAGGTTCAAATGAGAATTGCTAAATGTGTGAGAAGTAGAAAAGTGATCCTAACCCTTCATCTAAAAAATTGTCAAGATTTGCGGCTTTGACTGTGAAGCATCGAATAATTCGGTCGCATGGTAACAACTATACAGGAGGTAGAAGGGTAGTTTCGTAACACCCGGAATTTTTGATAAGTGTAAGTCAACTCGTACTTCATGGCATCTTATTTATAGCGGGTTTTATGTTAAATAACCATTTTAGATGGTCCCTAAGAGTATCGTGAGTATTGGTGTTGAAAAGTCGAGTTTCGCGGCTTGGTACATCCCGACTACAATGCCCGACGACTATGACGAGTCACAGTCGCACCTGGCAAAGTAGCATAAGGAAGACAGCAGCCTGGGGCATGTTGGCGACAATGCCAGGCGACATTTCCCTGGGCATAGTCGCCTGGCAATGTCACATATGCAGGTGGCTGTTAAGTTACGGGTTTTAACCCTTTTTCTCATTTCTCACCTATCACTTTCTCCCCAACTCTATCAAAACTCTCTCAATACCAACCCACTTCATCTATGGTGATTTTGGAGTATTAAATCCTCAAATCTCCAAGTCTTGAAGTATGAATACTCTACCTAGTGCAAGGATGGAAGCTAGATAACAAGGATCTTCATCTTCATCTTCATCTTCAACCTCAAGCTTCACTTAGGGTTTTCTAGGTTTTTCTAATAAAACTTTATTGGTGAGTTCACCTTCACTTCAAAAGTCTTATACATGTCTATATTCATGCTTTAACCTTCTAAACATCCCCACCATTGTATCTTGATTTTAGGGATTTGACCAAAAACCCAATGTTGGCAATTTTAGGGTTTTGGTGGTTTGGGGTTTGAGGTCCAAATCAATGCTCTAGAAGTGTATTATTGGTGGGTTCAAGTGTCGTGGTTAAGGTAATCTCTTCATTCTTCCACCCAAGAAACTAGGGTTTTGTCATTCACCTATTTCTTCTATTTTATTAAGGCTTGGTATAACTTGGAAGCATTTGTGGTTAAGGACCTTTGTTGAGAGCTTGAAGTTAGGATTTAGATGGTTTCAAGTCTTCATCCAAGGAACTTAAGCTTTGGGTGAAAAACCTAGATTTAACCTAAATCTAGCATGGTGAGTTCTAGTTGCTTTACAAAACTATATACATGTCAAATATAAATGTTTTGGGTTTTAAACATATAATTATGTGCTCACTTGATATTCAAATGGGTTTTGATGGTTTTGGGGTTCTTGAGCATATTGGGTTGTTAAAGGTTTATAAATAATTTGAAAAGTGATATTGGGCTTTTTGGCTACCAAAGTGGATGTTGATCCATTAGTAAACATTTTATGGGGTTTTTGAAGGATTTGAATAACATATTTCGTTGCTTTCTAAATGAGCAATTTGGGTTACAAATGGGTTTTGATGGATTGATTTTAAGAGTTGGAAACTTATGGTAATTATTTGATTACGGTTTACTTGGTGATTTTACCAAACTAACGAGTTTTAAATGTTAGAACTTAATGGCTTTTACTTGGGTTATTGGGAACGGTCATTCTTGACCTTATGAATATTGGTTAATTGTAAACCTTACGATTTGGCCTTCGGCCAACCATACTTTGGAAAATGTCATTTTTGGAAAAAGTAGGAGTTTGGCTCAGGTGGCCATAATGGGTTATTATTTTGCCAATGAATTATGATGCCTTATGGCTTGTTTACTACTTAAATGAGTTTTGGGATGTCGTCTGGTTTAAATGGCTCAATGTAAGATTTGTATGAAAAATGCGATTTTTGCATAATTGTTGATTATTACATGTGTGAGTGCATAGTCATTCATTTGGGTCATGTAATGTTTTAGAATGTAATGCATCGTATCCGTAGGCTTATGAGTCGTTATGTTCATCATGAAGTTTCTTTGATGTCCATGTTTGAGTGTAGTGAGTGGTTCCCAAGTCATGTTTTTATGTAAGCTTGCGGTGGTGCTCTTAGAGAGCCGTATACGGAGCTAAGTCTTGCGGTGGTGCCCTTGGTGAGCCGTATATGGGGACTTGTGACTTTTGTGGTGACACTCATCTAGAGGTCGAGTAGACGAGGATCATTTGGGCATCTTGCGGTGGTTGCTCAAAGGAGCCGTATACGAGGATCCATGACCCGAAGTGAATCTCGTAAACGTTGATAAGTGGTTTAACTATGTGTTCTTCTACATTCGATGGAATCGGGTCTCCCCTGTCATTGAAAGGTTTCCTTTTCGGGTATTCCCTTACCCGCACCTTCGGTGTTAAAAACGTACCATCTTATCTATATAAATAACATTTTGATGAAATAACTCGTGGGTGCGTTTTGGAGAATTTGAATGGTGAACATTATTTAAAAAGGGATGTTTGGTATTTGGAATATTACGGTTTGGGATCAATCCTTTTTGCAACTAATATTTTAGGGATGGTCGTTTTTAGAATAAAGTATTCTTTTTAAACGTTTCATGATTATATGATGAAAACTGCTTTAACTCACTAGGCGTTAAGTCTAACAATTTTTCTTATCGACATGTATATCATGTCTTAGAGGATCTGAGAGGCGTTTAGAGCTTGGTAGAAGTTCCGAAAGGATGGCTTAGTGACGTCATCCGGTTTTGCGAAGATAGCAGATTCGGTGGTTTTAGTAGCACCCGTTAGACTTTATTCTCATTTGTGGGACTAGATAGTTCCGTTTGAACTCTGATACATGTTATGGTGTTTATTTCCCTTGTAACTTTAGATACTTTTCATTCCAAGTGTAAAACCTAAGAGATTTTTAGAACTTTTAATTTATCTGCTATTTTCATATTTAGGGGTGTTACAAGTTGGTATCAGAGCTCTAGTTTAAGTGAACTAGGTATGAGTTTTAGATGCCTAGACTTAAGCTGAGACTTTAAGTTACGATTGGTTCGTGTGGGATAGAACTCTTAAGTTGAGAGTGGGTCGTAGTGGCCGATAGAAATGCACTAGTCGAGAGTCGTGACTATGGTGACGAGAATTCTTATGTATATTATATTCATAATTTTACTTAGCTATTGATATTATGAATACAATGTTACGTGAGGATGCTTGACTTTACCATTGTTATGATGCTTGATGTGTGTAGTAGTATGTCTTTGTTGTTAATCTAGTATCGGTGTAATCTCATAACCTCGTTCTCGTGTATATCAGACCAGAATGGCGGATGCAAGAAGGGAAGCACGAGCCCAAAGGGACGGGCATATTATAGGCATGGTGACTCTAAGTCAAGTCGCGAGAGTCAACCATGTGCTACTTCCTCCGTCATCGTCGTTTCCTATTGATGGACCGGAGTACGTACAAGGAGTAAGCCCTCATTCCGAACTATTGACCAACGTGGTTCAAGTGATGAATTCAGCTATGGAACGGCACGAAGAAAGAATAATGAAATTGTTGGAAGACAGAAATGCCAATGACCGGAGGCAGGAAGTGGCCCCCGGTTATGATGAGAGAGGCCTAGTTGACATCGAATGGGTAATACGGATGAAGGACATCATTGCTGCTACCATGGGTCACGGTAGAAAAACCTGCTCGTACAAGAATTTTCTGTGCAGCAAGCCGCCAGAATTTTCAGGAAGTGACAACCCGACAGTGTACATGAATTGGATCCAAGAGATGGAGCAAGCATTTGACGCTACCGAGTGTGAGGAGGGATAGATGGTGAAATTCGCCTCCCACATGATGAGGGGTCAGGCTCTTACTTGGTGGAATGTTACCAAGTCTACTCATCGAACCGCCTTTACTTCATCACTATCGTGGGATGCCTTCATAAGGAAGGTGATGGATGAATACTGTAATGAAAAGGCGATCGATTGGATAGAGGAAGAATTCCGAGTTCTTAAGAAAGGAAACATGTCAGTAAGATAATATTCCAATCTCTTCATGAAGAAGCTGGACTTAGTGGGACATTGTAAGTCCAAGATTTCAAGCAAACACCAAGTAATCACACAATTAAGCACAAATAATAGAGAGATAAATTAGAGAGAGGATGTCATATATCTGTTGGTCACAAGTGTTACAAAGAACTCTCACAATACTGATTCTCTCACAAATCTACAACTCTAAAAAATGCCTTCTACTTTCAAACACTTACACTACTAAAGGTATTTATATGGTCAAAGACCATGTACAAAATACAAGGTAAACAACATTGACTTTGACAATATTTGACTTTTACACTTAAATCTTGGATACAACAATACACTAACAATCTCCCCTTTTGTATTCAAGATTTAAAAAAACTGACATTAGTCTTCAGCTTTTGATTCTTCAAAACTTTATCTCTGACGTCTTTAAACTTCTTCAGCTCTAGCAATATTCAAACATTCATCTTTTGAATAATCTTAAAAAGTCATTTACTTTGTTTTGTAAAGTCATCAAGTCTTGAACAAGAATTTGAACTCTTTAAACATTCTTGAACATTGCATCTTTGAGATTTGAGGAATCTTTCAATGCTTGTATCTTCAGTCTCTGGTCTCCGATCAGCCTTTGAAAAACAAACTTTCTCAAATAATCTCTGAACATTTTCTTGATATTTACAATTTTGTATCTCCCCTTTTTGATGAGTTCATGTCTTTTCAGGAATATCACATTCGTCTAACTGAAGTTTCCAGATTATCTCTCGCTTTTTTTTTTCAGAATATCTCTCCTTTTTTATGAGATGTATCTTTTGAATAATCTTTCAAACTTCACTTAAACTTTCATTTGACTTGAAATTCCAGATTATCTCCCCCTTTTTGATGAGTTGTGAGCAACAAAATCATCAAAACCTTTTCAAGTCATCTCTGTCTTTGAAAAATAATCTTCTCCTTTATGATAAAATAACAATCTTTGCCCTTTTGATCTGAGTATCCGTCAATTCAAAATATGTATATATCCAAATCTTTTCAAATTCAGATATAATAAGAATTATAAACCTGAATCAACAAATGATACAGTTAGAATGCTTGTAAGTAGCACGGAGCCACTTTGTACAATGGATGTACATTGGAAATGAGCTTTTTTTGATGTTCACTCCCCAGAGCTTCCATTCAATCATTGAAAAACACGAAGGAGTTTCTATGAATGTTAGGACAAGAAAACATATTCCTTGTGTGTACGTGAAAGTGTAGAACTGATTGAAGCTACTTAAGCTTTTTCAGGCTCAAAATGTGTAAACTGTTGAGACAACAAGTATTACATGGACTCAGTGTGCATGAAAGAGGTGCGAAGGTAGGGGCAAACTTCCTTCTTTTCAATATCTAATTCTTCCGAGTGAAGACCAGATAGCAAATATGCTACGTCTCCAAAGAAAATGAAACATTTCTTTGTCAAGAAAGAACCGAGTGGTTGGTGGGGTAAAAGGAAGAGTTGGTATGGGCTAGTGCCTATTTCAATGATGGTCACCAAATAATGTGAACCAACAGTAATGTGGCTGCGCGACTCAGAAAGTAGTTGGTGCAGAGTTATGATATTCTTTTAACGCTTTTCTCACACCCTCTATCTTTATAACAATTTAGCTAACTGCTGACCAAACTCTCTTTTACATTTTACCTCAGCACAATGAGAAAAACTCAATCGGATGAGTTTCCTCCCCCACTCTTTGATTTATGACCCCTCACCCCTCAATCACTCTAGGATAACTTCTAGGGTAGGAAACACTGGTTTACGTGAATCTATAGAAGTTCTGTTTAAGCTCTCACACTGAAACCATGAAATTATGTCCTATAAAGAATAGTTGCTCAACAATTTGACTTAAACAATTAAGCAAATGATATCATTGTCATATAAAAGTATGCTCATCAAGGATATGAATGAAATTTGAGCATTTAAACTTTGAAGATCTCTCAAAACAAGGATATTCAATGAATGAAATGAAATCAAGAGAATTGTTTTGAGAATCTGACAATGTATCAATCAGATCAAATATCATGAATATGAACATGAAATGGTTGGAGTATCAAAGGGCTTGATAGTTTGTTTATATGAACGAATATAAACAATTTAGCAATGAATGCATAAAGATTGAAATGATGACTAATGCTCAACAACAATGAAATCAAACCAGGGTATTACCATCGAAAATTGTTTCTTTATGAGACATGGTAATAACAAATTCAAATATAGACAAGATAATACACAAGTACTGATCTTTGGAAACACACGTTCAGTTAAACATTATGGCTCTAGTATGAAAAACATTTGAAAATCACACTTCTAAATTCATGAAATCTTTTGAGAGCTAGAAGTGATTTGAACATTTAAGAAAACATTTTTCATGCTCGAAAGTTGTTCTTCTTTCAAACAATCATAGATCTAGATCAGAAGATACTTACAAATGATTTTAGCTCCCCCTCAAATCATGATACAATGAGTTAGATTCAGATAAGCTCCCCCTTGATATTTGCATAATATCCTCATCTGAATAGACTCTTCTTTGAAATACAAGTTCTAAACTGTTATGTTTAGAAGCCATAATTCTTTGACATTAAAGATCGGGTCCTGATTTGTTGTAATCAGAAGCCAATATTCTCTAACATTGAAGATCGGGTTTTGATCTGATATAATCAGAAACCATAATTCTTTAGAATTTAAGACCGGGTTTTGAACTGAAGTATTCAGAAGCCTAAATTCTTTAACATTTAAGACCGGGTTCTGAACTGAAGTATTCAGAAGCCTTGCTCTCACTCCTCCTAAAACTGTGGTACCTGCAAAATAGATTTAACAGGTTTTGGTACCTACTGGTATTTGGGTCCTGGTTGGTTAGATTTAGGAATCCACTTCTCATTAGAATTAAAACTTTTATGTTTACTTTTCTAAGAAGTAATTCTGTAAGTTCCATACCAGTGATGAGCAAAGTCTTTTTGAACAAAATCATTCTCTCCACAGTAAGAACAACAAATCTTCTTTTAAGCCAACCTGATAAGATGATTAGCAGAATAAAATGTATCAGGTTTACCAAAAGATTTACCTTGATGTGCACTGTTCCTCTTAGCTTTTGATGTGGATGTGAATGATTTATCATTCTTGTTTTCATCAGGAGAACCTTTCACTCTCTAGACCATCTGTCCTTTCTTAGAAGTATGCTTTTCAAAAAATTTGACATAAAGGCTTGCTGAACTATCAACAAATTTGTCATAAAATTTATTAGAAGGACGAATCTGATTTGAGTTAACAATTTTTGATTTGACTTAGTTCTTTTTGAAAACATTTTTATGAATGGAACTTGAAGCAGTATTCAAAGAACAAACTGATTCAGTTGAATTATCATAAGGTGATTGATTAATTACATCAGCAAAAATCTTATCAGATAATTCAACATTTGCAACTTCAAGTTGTTTTATCTTTTCACTTAAAACATTATTTTCTTCCAAAATTGTGTGAATCTTCTTTTTCAAATCAGACATGACCATTTGTTCTTTTAAAACGTCTGATGATAGAATAGATAACTTTGATGTGAGCTTAGATATTTCATTTTCAAAGATTTGACGTTCTTGTTGAAATTCTGTCAGGATCGAATTCTCAACAAGAATTAATTCTCAGAAACAATATCAAAGAAGTTTGCGGAATAACACTTTGACATTCAATGAAACAGTAAATCAACACACAGTCAACTATGAATAACAAACTGTAAACTTGTATTGAATGCTTTGAAGTTACAAGATTACACACTCAACCTCAATATTGATGAACAGGCTCACCAATACGAATTCTACTTCTCTAGAAGTAGGATCTATGCCTTGAGGTTGATTTCTCTAGAATTTGGAATGAATTCAGTTATCAAAAGTTATCAATCTATTCTATACATATACTAATCAAAAGATAATTACAATAAAATAAACAAATCTTCAGTATATCTTCCATGTATATCTCTAAGCTTCCATGAATATCTTCAATATATATACAGTTGTTATTCTTTCATGCGAATCTCCATCTTATAAGCAGTATTAATCTTCAGCAGCATTAATTTTGTTCTAGCAGTATTAACTACTAAGCAACACTAACCACTAGCAGTACTAACTAGCTAAGCAGTACTAACTTTGTTCAAGCAGCACTAACTTTGACTAGCAGTATTAATTCTACTAGCAGTAGTAATACTCAGCAGTACTAACCTTGAATAACACTAGCAGTAGTAATACTTTGAACCAGAAGCATTAACCATACTTAAGTTTTTCTTCAGTTCCCAACAATCTCCCCCTAACTTGACTTTTAGGAAAAGAAGTCAAGTTCTTCAGATGCTTCCAAAATCTTCATGGATCTACTCCAATATTAGGATTTAGTCCCATACTCTGATTGATAATCCTCTGAATAAGATACTTGGCCATTTCTGAATTTGGTGCACAACCCAACTTCTTATTCAACATGGCATGAAGCTTTAGATTTGTGTGATTGTAGACCTTATCCACCAAGTAGTACTCCATGTGAAAAGTATCCAGTGCTAGTTCATAGACTCCACTCCTTTCATAGAGAGTCCATCCTCTAACAGTCTTGAACACATCTCTGATTAAGTGCTTCACTGCTTCTGGATTGAATAACATGCACAGGTATTCCATGACTAGCATCACAATAGGTAACCCTGGAGCTGTCAACTGATCTGCATAAATTTTCATCCCCACTTCAAACATTTTTTCCAAATCAGATCTTGAACACTCTCTAACAATTTTGTTCCAGGTGCTGTATACTTCATACTTCTCATCATTTCTTTTCAATCTGATGTATTCTTTGCCATCCACCTCCGTAGTATCCCAGTGAATGACCTCAGGAGGTTTGAATCCAACAGGTTCAGCTGAGATAGGCTTTGGAATTTTATCCAATATTACCATGTACATGTTTGCATCTGAACTCTGTGGTACTTCCTGAAATGTAGCCTCATTCTGAGGTGCCTCTTCTTCTTCAGCAACCTTTTGTTCTTCTTCTACTCTAGGATTCTTTACACTCTTCTTTCTTTTAGCCATCATTTTGGTTCTTTTCAGAGTCCTTTGAACTTGCCCTAAAGTAGCTTCCTTCTTCTTCTCTTCCTTGTTCTCTGGCTTTTCTTTGATAGGAGTTCCCTCTTCACTTTCAGGGAATGGTTGATTGATATTCACATCATTACTCTCCTTGGCCTTCTTTTCAAACTCCACTCTATCCTTTTCATTGCCCTTCAGCTTCCCCATTTCTTTTTCATAAAGATCCTGGATTTGATCAAAATTCATCTTCACAAACATTTCGTTCTTTACCCCAATTGCACTCCTCAAGAAAGTTATCATTTTGTTTCTTTCCTGAGTGGCAAGGTAAGTTTGTGAAGGTCTTCTGTTCTTAGCACTTGTTCTGTTCATCATAGCCTTTCTTAAGACCAATGCTCTTTGTTTTGCCTTTTTTGTTTCTAACCCTTTCTGGAATGCTTGGTTTAACTCATTTGCAAGTGCTCTGGCCATTTCTCTGTCTTTTTCAACCTGCTCCTTTTCTGCTTGTTCTAACTCTTCTTGCATTTTCTTTGCTAATGCTTCATCTGCCTCAATCATCTTTTGCTTTTTAGATGATTTATCAGATTCTATCATTTTTGCTTTTCCCTTATTCTTTGCTTCTGCAGTCATGTCTTTAATGTTCTGATCTCTTATCTCCCCCTTCATTTATGACCACTCCCTTTGCTTTAGAAGTGTCATTCTTTGCTTTAATCAGCATTTCAGCTACTTCAATTTCTGTTGGAGATAACTCTGTTACTACTGCCTGTGAAGTTTCAGCAGCACTAACAGTTTCTGCAGCAGCACTAACAGTTTCTGCTTCTAACTCCCTTTCAGTACTATTCTTCTCCCCATCATGCTCCCCCTCAACTTTTTCTTTTTCATCATCAAGCTCCCCCTTTCTTGTAGCTTCTTCCATGTTGATCTCCCCCTTTTTGGGAGCATCTTTCTCAGATTTCCTTCTCCTTAGTTGGAATTGCTTTCTCTTCTTCCTCTGTACCAGACTGATCACCATCTTCTTCAGCTTAGCAATCTGTATTTGTTGTGACAGAATGACCAGCTTCATTTCTTCTATTTCTTTTTCTTGTTTGATGACATCTTGGTTGATGTTTCCCATGGTATCCATCAATTCCTGGTAGTTATATCTGTCCTCACCTTCTCTAGAAGTGTTACCCTCCTTTGAAGGATCATTGGATCTTTTAGTAGTGGAAGTCTTCTGCCTAGCAGAAGCACTATCCACCCCCGTGGTTTCTTGGCACCAGGGACCTTCAAATGATTGTTCATTCAAAGTTGCCATGGGGGAGGTCTTATTGATGTTACCACTTTCCTCCTTTGTGCTAGCAGGAGTAGTGGCAGCCTCATCACCCATATGCTCAACCTCCTCCTCAGAGAGCACCTCCTTGGGGTTGGGAGACACCCCTGTGGTTTCCCTATGGATATTCCCTAAAGGAGAATTTTCCTTTAGAGGGCTTAAAGGCTTGGGGGTTGATGGTACAAGAAGGGAAGGAGCCTTCTTTACCTGTTTCCTCTTGTAAGTTTGAGTAATAGGAGAGGTTGGTTTTCAAGAAGGGACAGAGGGATAGATTTTGAGAGGGAAGGTTGGGATTGGCTAGCAGTGGGATGGTCTAATGGGGACATTGACCCTGCTGCCATACCTTCATTGGTTTGGGACACCACCATCATTGTAGAGAACAATGGGGTGTCAACTCCTTCAGAGTCCCCAGCAGATCTTCTCATATTTGAGAAAACCTTACCTTTGGGGGGTTTAGGTACATATACCCCAACAGGTTGAGGTATATCCGTCAATTCATGAGTAATAACTTCTTGAACAAACCTGGGGTACATAAAGAAACTCTTTTTGTTTCCCATGTTTGATACAAGATCACTGAAAATCATTTTTGAAAAATTGTACCTTCTAGCAGTGGCCAAACAGACCAAAGCATAAGCAATGGGACTGCTGAACTGACTCCATCCAGTAGTCTTTTTAGAAATGCAATGCATCAGGGTATGAACAAAAAACCGCCATTGGGGTGAGAATTTAGCTTTTGAAAACTTAAACACACCCAACGGGCCTCCATACCCCATTCTTGCAAGGGAAGAGAACAGTTCATCATTTGGGATATAAGTTATACCAGAGGCATCGTCTAGACGTAGACTGATGCGAATAACTTCTTCAGTAACTAATAAGGGTTGGTCACACACCCTTGTCTTGATCATCTGCACACCATTCTCAGCAACAATGGTGGCATTAGCCCAGAACTGCCTTTGATGCTCGATATAGATTGTAGGAGCAACAGTGAGAACATGAGCAATATGGCTTGACTTGAGGAAATCCACAATCTGGTGGAACCCTGCGGCCTGTTTGGGCTTCTGTAGCATCGCGATTTCATTGTGTTCATCTATGAAAGCCATTGATGCCATTGATCCTTGCAAAAAGCTTGCCTGAAAACTTTGAACTTGAGAGAGAAAGGGTTTAGAGCGCAAGTGAACAGTAAGCAAAGAGTCGTTATGAACGTTTAGGCGGGCAAAGGGTATTTATAGTATTCGGGACATAAGCTGTATTAACCTAGGGCAGTATTAACGAACAAGCAGTATTAACTGCGAGCAGTATTAACTAACTAGCAGTATTAACTGCGAGCAGTATTAACTAACTAGCAGTATTAACTGTGAGCAGTATTAACTAACTAGCAGTATTAACTGCGAGCAGTATTAACTACCTAGCAGTATTAACTGCGAGCAGTATTAACTAACTAGCAGTATTAACTGCGAGCAGTATTAACCACTAGCAGTTTTAACTGATAGCAATATTAACCACTAGCAGTATTAACTGCGAGCAGTATTAACTACCAACAGTATTAACTAACTAGCAGTATTAACCGCGAGCAGTATTAACTGCGAGCAGTATTAACCACTAGCAGTATTAACTAACTAGCAGTATTAACTGCGAGCAGTATTAACCGCGAGCAGTATTAACTGCGAGCAGTATTAACCACTAGCAGTATTAACTAACTAGCAGTATTAACTGCGACCAGTATTAACCGCGAGCAGTATTAACCGCGAGCAGTATTAACCACTAGCAGTATTAACTAACTAGCAGTATTAACTGCGAGCAGTATTAACCATACTTACTCTTTGAAGCTTAGGCTGAATTGAGTACTGCTAATTATGCCCTGCAAAGGAAGATTAGTAACACCAAGAATCTATAATATTCAGATATTTAACCACTTTTTGAGAGAATGCTTATTCAGAGTTGATCATTCCCACACTTGTTACCAAGAAAGTGAATCTATCCACATCAAAAGCTTTGGTGAATAGATCAGCAAACTGGTTGTCAGTATGAACTTTTACAACTTGAACAAGTTTCTTTTCATTACAGTCTCTTATGAAGTGATACCTGATCTCAATGTGCTTTGTCTTAGAGTGCTTGACAGGATTATTCACAATGCTGATAGCACTGCTATTATCAATAAAAATGGGAGTGTGTAGAAAGGTTACCCCATAGTCCAACATTTGATTCTGAATCCATAAGACTTGAGAACAGCAACTTGCAGCTGCTATGTACTCTGCCTCTGTTGTAGATGTGGACATTGTGGTTTGTTTCTTGCACTGCCATGACACTAGTCTAGCACCCAAAAACTGACATCCTCCAGAAGTAGATTCTCTGTCCAAGTTTGCCCCACCTAGATTACTGTCTGAGTATGCTATTAGGTCAAAGGGTGAGTCATGAGGATACCAAAGTCCCAATCTGGGTTGCCCTTTGAGATATCTGAATATCCTCTTAACAGCTTGAAAGTGAGATTGCTTTGGCCTAACTTGGAATCTTGCACATACATAGAATGGAAACATTATATCTGGTCTTGATGCTGTGAGATACATGAGAGAGCCAATCATGGACCTGTAGTGATGCACATCCATATCCTCCCCCTCAAGATCTGTTGTTATCTGTTTGTGTGTCTCCATAGGTGTGCTGGCAGGTTTTGATTCTGAGAAACCAAACTTGGCTAGAATGTCCTACACATACTTGGATTGACAGATGAAGATACCATCTAACTTCTGTTGAACTTGGAGTCCAAGGAAGAAAGTAAGTTCCCCCATGGAACTCATTTTATACTTTTGATGCATTAGGTCCTCAAACTCCTTGCACATGTTGTCTCTTGTAGATCCAAAGATAATGTCATCAACATAGATTTGGACCAGTAAGATATCCTTCTTCTTTCTCTTGATAAATAGAGTCTTATCAATGACTCCTCTTTCAAAGCCATTTTCCAAGAGATAGGATGACAGAGTGTCATACCATGCTCTTGGAGCTTGATGCAGTCCATAAAGAGCTTTCTTCAATTTGTATACCCTGTCTGGATAGTTTGGGTTTTCAAACCCTGGTGGTTGACAAACATATACCTCTTCTTCAATTGAGCCATAGAGAAAAGCACTTTTTACATCCATTTGATAGACTTTGAAGTTCATGTAAGAAGCATAGGCTAGGAATAATCTGATTGCTTCTATCCTAGCCACAGGTGCAAAAACTTCTTCATAATCTATACCCTCTTCTTGAGTATACCCTTGAGCCACTAGCCTTGCTTTGTTCCTTATGACAATTCCTCTTTCATCTCTCTTGTTCCTGAAGATCCACTTTGTGCCAATTGCTTTGTGACCTTTAGAAAGGTCTACTAGATCCCATACATCTTGTAGTTTGAACTGCAACAGTTCTTCTTGCATTGCTTCTATCCAACTGGATTCTTTCATAGCATCATGTGCCTTTTTAGGCGCAAGCTGGGATAGAAAACAAGAAAGCACTGTATGCTGTTGATCTTGCATTTCTTGAAGTCTGCTTTGATGTCTAGTCATCATAGGAGAGGATATGTCTCCTATTACCAGTTGTGGAGGATGATTCTTTTGTACTCTGGTGTTATGACTAGGTTCTTCATTAAGTCCAGCCTCTAGATTAGAGTCATTCACCTCAACTGAAGTGTTTTCAGCAGCCACTTCAGATTCTTTATTTTCTGGAGTCTCCTCATCTCTACCTTCTTCTTCACTCTGACTTGGTCCAGTAGATGGTTCCTTTTCACAGTCTTCAAAGGAAGTCACTATGGGTATGGGAAAGATCACAGATTTAGATATACTTTCTTGAACCTGTGTAGTCCCTGATCCTCCACATCCTGAACCTGCATAATCATCACTACTGAAACCAAAAGAGTTAGTTAGTGAATCAATGTCAAATAGCCACTGAGGACCAGACCCAACAGGATTTGGTGTGTTCTCATTGCATTTGACATTGTCACTTTCTTCAATTATTCTAGAAGAAGAATTAAACACTCTGTAGGCCTTACTCTGAGATGAGTAACCAACAAGAAATCCATCATCTGCTTTGCTATCAAACTTACCTAAGTGAGTTTTGGTATTGAGAATGGTACAAGGACACCCAAAAGGTTTGAAAAGTCCAATAAAGGGTTTTCTTTTATTTAAAAGATCATAGGGAGTCTTGTTCTTTTGCTTGACCACTAGAACTCTGTTTTGGACATAACAAGCAGTATTAATTGCTTCAGCCCAGAAGGTAATTGGCAGTTTTGAATCAGCCAACAGAGATCTAGCAGCCTCTATTAGTGTCCTATTTCTCCTTTCAGCAACACCATTCTATTGAGGAGTCCTAGGAGCACTATATTGTCTCTCAATGCCTTTTTCTTCACAAAAGGTGTTTAGATCAAGATTTTTAAACTCAGTCCCATTATCTGATCTAATGATTTTTACTTTTTGATTAGTTTGGTTTTCAATTCTTAGGATAAAGGATTTGATCAGTCCACTGGTCTCATCCTTAGTTCTTAGAAAATATACCCAAGTAAATCTTGAGTAATCATCAACAATAACTAAGAAGTAAGATTTCTTGCCAATACTCATAACATTTGTAGGACCAAACAGATCCATATGCAATAATTGGAGACAAGAAGAAATAGAGTTTATCTCTTTGGTCTTATGAGAAGTTTTATGCTGTTTGCCTTTGAGACAAGCAACACAATGTTCATCACATGAAAAGACTTTAGATGGTAAACCTCTTACAAGGTTGTTTTTAACAAGTTTGTTCATAGTCTTGAAATTCATGTGACACATCCTTCTGTGCCAAAGGGAGGATTCATCTACAGAAGCTTTTGAAACAAGACAATTTAGAGATGAATCACTACTAACATTGTCCATATCTAGACAGTAGACATTGTCCTTTCTTGGAGTTCTAAGTAGTATCATGCTTTCATCAACTACCTTGAACCCTGGAGCAAGGATCATACACTCAGTATTTGTAAATAATATACTATCTTGTTTGTCACAAACCTGTGATACACTTAACAGGTTGTATTTCAATTGATCAACATAGTAGACATCCGCAAATGTCATCTTGCCTTTGGTGACATTACCTTTTCCACTTATCTTACCACCAGTAAGATTATCTCCAAATGCAACATGTCCCCCATTGATATGCTTGAAATCCTGAAGGCATGACATGTTGCTTGTCATGTGCCTTGAACAACCACTATCTACTTGCCATATGCTCCTTCCCTTGAGCTGTTGGTTGCCCTGCACATAAAATAAATCAGTTAGTATGAAGTAGGAACCCAAGCCAAAGTGGTCTTGGGTACCCCTTTCTCATCAAAATACTTGCATTCTTTCTTGACAAGATTTTTGAATTTTAACTCCTCATTCTTGGAGTACTTTGTCACAATAATAGGGTTGGAAACATTTGTGCTAGAGACAGTACTGGTTTTAGAGGTACTAACTGCCTTAGCAGCACTTGCATGCTTAGCAGTACTAACCTTGTTAGCAGTAGTAATTGTTTTAGTAGCAGTAACTATGTTGGCAGTATTAACCTTTGAAGAGGTACTAACTGTATTAGCAGCATTAAAGTTTTCAGCAGTACTAGCACAGGTAGCAGCAGTAACACTTCCAGCAACACTAACCCTGTCAGCAGTACTAACAGTTTTAGTGCTTTTGGGCACCCACATTTTAATGCTTTCTTTTAAAATCTTTTTCTTCATGGGGCCTTTCTTTTCACCATGTTTCTTTCCTACCTTCCTATAACCATCAGGTTTTTGCACAAATCTTTGAAAAGTCATCTGTTGATTAATAGGGTTAAAGAAGCAATATTTAGCCAAATGATTTAACTTGCCACATATGAAGCAAGGTTTTGGTCTATTGATTTTACTCAGATCAATTCCTTGCTTCTGAGCCCATTGATTATTCCAGTTTCTTTGATTTCCTCTTTTTAAACCAGAATTGAGGCTCTTGGCTTTACTGCAATCACACTGTTTACAAGATCCAGGATTCACAACCGTGGTTTGTTTTTAATGAACCTTGTTCTCTTTTCCTTTGCTTTTCTCTATCTCCTTGGACTTGACCCAGATTTTCCCACATCCTTCATTGGTGATAATATTGTTTTCTACTGGGATCTCTTTACTTACATCATTATCTCTATTCTTACTGGCTTCTTTCTCAGTTAAATCCTTAAGCACCACTTCATCCAAATGATCTATCTTAAAGGCTTTCTCAGATAAGTCCTTTTTCTCCTTGGTTTCTAACAAGTCTGAAGTAGGAGAGATATAATTATTGTTGTAAGGAGGAAGAGTATTGTTGTATCCAATACCAGGCTTCATCTTATCATGAATCTGAGCCTTTAGAAGAGAATCCATTGATTTTGAAGCATATGAAAACTTTTCTATGTCAAGTTTTACTTTAGACAGTTCCTCCTTCAGCTGATCACTCTCTTCTAAGGATTTAGACAGTTTGGTCTCTAACTCATTCTTTTCCCACTTCCAATAGTTAGTGTCATAAGAGTGTTGAAGTTCATTAGCTTGAAAGCCTTTGATTTGTTCTTCAAATCTCTCTACAATTAACACATAATCTCTTCTATCCTTTTCTAATCTTTTGAGGTCATCACACATACTTTGATTGTGATCCCTGTATCTTTTGACAGTGTCAATGCAAGATTTAGTGCAAAGATTAGAAATTACCTCAGAGGGGAGATCAGACACTTCTGCCATAAGAGCTTGATTCTGAATGGCTTCCTCAGCTTGATCACTCCAGTCAAATCCCATTCCTTGTTGAGAGACAAGGGCTTGAGCAGGATTCTTGTTCTGAGTGTAGCTTCCATTCTGAGCTTGTTGGTGGTTGTTGTTTGAAACAGCACTTCTGCATTCTCTAGCAAAGTGTCCTTTCATGTGACACTTATAACATTCCACCTTGGTCTTGTCAAAACCAGCTCCATCTTCTCTTTTTTGAGAGAAGTTATTCCTTCCTGTTCTTTTAATGAACTTCTTCACCCTCATGGATAACATGGCTATCTTCCATTTAATATCCATCTCCTCCAGGTCATCAGGGTGAAGTTGATCCAGATCATCATTAATCAATAAATTATTGCTTTGACTGGACAAAAAGGCTTCAAAGATATTTTCAGTGCCTTTTTCTGAACTTCCTCCACTGGCAGTACTAATTGCTTCAGGGTTTGCAGTAGTATCAGTGGATGCTCAGAGAAGTGCAACATTGTGGACATAACCAGTGGGCTTCTTCTTGGTTTCTACTTCAGTTTCAAAAACTCTTAGATCATTGTATAGATCATCAAGTTCTTTCTCTTCCAGATTGTCACTCTGTCTATATGAGACAGTGTACATGGTCCATTCATCCCCAAGAGATCTGAGGAACTTTCTGTTGATGTCATCTTGATCCATCTTCACTCCTACAGTAGCCAGTTCACCAATGAGTTTGTTGAATCTGTCAAAAGTTTGAGTCATAGACTCATTCTTTGAAGAAGTAAAGTTCTCATACTGCTGCTTTAGAACATCTCTTTGATTTCTTTTGATGCTCTTAGTTCCAGCAAATCTTTTCTCTAGAGCATTCCAGAGAATCTGAGCATCAGTGCAGTTACAAAATTGATGCTGATATTCATTGGGGATGGCCAAGAGCAGAGTGCTCAAGGCCTTCATCTCAGTCTGTCTGATCTTTCTTTCACCATCTGTCTTTGGTGGAGGTCTTTTCCCATCTGGTCCTATCCTTCCAGCTTCAGAAGGACCATTCTCAATGATGTCCCACATTGAGTAGTCAGTGAGAAGAATATATTGTCTGATTCTGATCTTCCACATGTCAAACTCACTGGGTTTGAGCATTGGAACTTTGGAGACCAAAGTACTGCTTGATTCTGTAAGATTTTTCATGATGAATAGATGTTTCTGAGAGAGTTTAGCTCTGATACCACTTGTCAGGATCGAATTCTCAACAAGAATTAATTCTCAGAAACAATATCAAAGAAGTTTGCGGAATAACACTTTGACATTCAATGAAACAGTAAATCAACACACAGTCAACTATGAATAACAAACTGTAAACATGTATTGAATGCTTTGAAGTTACAAGATTACACACTCAACCTCAATATTGATGAACAGGCTCACCAATACGAATTCTACTTCTCTAGAATTAGGATCTATGCCTTGAGGTTGATTTCTCTAGAATTTGGAATGAATTCAGTTATCAAAAGTTATCAATCTATTCTATACATGTACTAATCAAAAGATAATTACAATAAAATAAACAAATCTTCAGTATATCTTCCATGTATATCTCTAAGCTTCCATGAATATCTTCAATATATCCAGCTGTTATTCTTTCATGCGAATCTCCATCTTATAAGCAGTATTAATCTTCAGCAGCATTAATTTTGTTCTAGCAGTATTAACTACTAAGCAGCACTAACCACTAGCAGTACTAACTAGCTAAGCAGTACTAACTTTGTTCAAGCAGCACTAACTTTGACTAGCAGTATTAAATGTACTAGCAGTAGTAATACTCAGCAGTACTAACCTTGAATAACACTAGCAGTAGTAATACTTTGAACCAACAATATTAACCATACTTAAGTTTTTCTTCAGTTCCCAACAAATTCTTTTTCAAAGTTCTTGTTATTTTCTGAAATTTCTTTGAAAATCCCAACATTTTTCTTTTCAAACTTTTTCTTATCAATGTCAAAAGAGTTATTCTTTTATTGAAAAGATTTTCTTTCATTTTCAAGTAAGTCTTTTAAAGTAGAAATTTGCTTTGGAAATTCAATAACCTTATCTTCAAGAACTTTTCTCTTTTTAGCAAATGTATATCTTTCAGTTATTCAAATCTTTTCAAATTCGGATACTTGCTTTGAGAGCTTTAGGCATCTATGCTCCAAATCTTTTCTCTCTTGAAAAGCTTTCTTAGAAAAGTTAGAAAGTTTTTGAGTGTAGACTTTCTCCAGATCAGCTTTGTCTTTATCTGGAATGAGACTTTTCATTAGATCAACATTTTTAGCTTCCAATGCAGATATTTTCTCTTCAAAAGCCGTAAACTTGCTATGTAGATCAACTGATTCAACTTTAAGCTCTGATGATTTCTTTTCAGTTGTCTTCAGTTGGCTTTGAAGATTAGTTATCTCCCTCTCTTTCAATCTAATCTCTTTCTCTCTTGTCTTGACAATACCTGCAAAATCAGATTTAGAATCGTTAATCCATTTTGCACATTCAGAAGTTTTCTCAAGAATTACAAATTTAGATTTCAAAGCCCGAATCTGATTTAGAAGACGTGAATTCTGAATCTTCAATTTATCCCGTTCAACTTCTATAGCAGGTATCTCAGGCATGTACATTATTGCACAATCTTTGTTTGATATTACATTAGACATCTTTACTGAATTAGATTAAATGTTGAATAAAATGTTTGCTTGAAGTGATTGTTCCAAAATATTTAGAAACACTAGACTTGATGAGCCAAACTTGGTCAACACTTGAAAAAATCAGAAATTTTTTCCAAGTGTCAGAACTCGCAAAACACTGAAATAGTAACTTCGAGATCACTGTAGAAGAACTTCGCGTAGACAGGGTTATGCGCGATCTTGGTTCACGTAAGACAAGGTGTACGCATTCAAGGTTCGTGCAAGACAAGGTGTACGCATTCAAGGTTCGTGCAAGACAAGGTGTACGCATTGAAGGTTCGAAATCTAAAAGTCGCAGATGAAAGCTTGAGAGAAAATATGCTAAGTGTAAGAACTCGTAAAGATTTATTTGAGAGAAGTGAGCCAAGAAACTGGAAAACATTTAATATATACTCAACAGATTGGACACGTGGCACGATTTGAGTGGATAACTCACTTTGCACAAATCAAAGAAAGCAGACTTGTCACAAAACGAATGTCAAGTTATGTGTGCACTACGTGCAAGAATCTATTTATGCGAAGTGGTGATATGGAAAGAACTCGCATGAAGATGCATGCGTGAAGCCAAAACTTGCAAAGCACTAGATGCGCGTTTCTTACTTTGCGCATCCTTTGCTATGGGCGAAGTAGGAACTCGCATACCGAAGAGTGTGCGTTATTCACTTGGCGCAAGCAGAGATGTGCGCGAAGTATAAACTAGATTTCAAATGGCTCTGATTGTCTTGATTGCTTCCTATAACCAATAGAATTTTGTATTTATCTTTGAAAAGTACTTCTTTGGTTAACATGATTGAAATAACAGTGTTTGGCTAAGTGATTCAACTTGCCACAAATAAAACAAGGCTTTGGTCTATTGATTTTGCTTTGATCAATTCCTTGTTTTTGAGCCCACTGGTTATTTCTGTTTCTCTGATTTCCCCTAATTTTATCATGTTGATGGGGCTTGTTCTGTTGACAAGTACAGGGATTTACAACAGTAGTTTGCATAGAGTGAACTCCCTGTACCTTTTCCTTCTCTGTCTTAGAGGTCTCAGCTTTCTCACTCTTGACAAATGGTTTACCCCCCTTCTCATTTGTAAGAATATGGTTTTCTAAGGGAATTTCTTTCTGGTTTTCCTTATTCTTATCCTCAGTGTTCTCTTCTTCAGACTCTACTTCAATCACTACATTGTCCAGTGGGTCTACCTCTGTGGCTCCTGTAGGTAAGTCCTTAATATCTTGTCTTTCTAAGAGGTCTGAGGTGGGTGAAATATAGTTGTTATTGTAAAGTGGAGGGGTGTTGTTGTAGCCTATACCTCTCTTCAGTTTTTCATGAACTTGAGATTTGAGTAAAGTGTCCATTGCTTTAGAAGCATTGGAAAATTTGTCAATGTCTAATTTGGCCTTCTCAATTTCACTCCTAATTTTCTCACATTCCTCTCTAGCCTTCTCTAGCTTAATCTCTAACTCCTTCTCCCATTTCCAATAGTTGTGATCATATGAATGTTGAAGTTCATTGCCCTGATATGCCTTAAGTTGTTCTTTAAAATTCACAATTATCAAATTAGACTCTCTCTCCTATGTTTCTCCAACCTTTTAAGATCATCACACATGCTCTGATTGTGATCCCTGTACTTTCTAACAGTTTCAAGACAGGCTTTAGAGCAAAGTTTAGATTTTACCTCTGTGGGGATTGTTGTGCTTGATGACTCTGAAACCTCAGCCATCAATGCTTGATTCTGGATTGTATCATCTGCTTGATCACTATAATCAAATCCCATTCCATCTTGTGAGACAAGTGCTTGAAATGAGTTCCTATTGTTGTTGTAGTTTGTGAACTTTGATTGTTGATTGTTGCTCTTATTCAATTGAGAAATTCCTCCTCTGCATTCTCTTGCAAAGTGCCCCAGTTTATTACACTTGTAGCATTCCACCTTGGATTTGTCAAATCCAGCACCATCTTCTCTTCTAATGGAAAAGTTTTTTCTTCCTGTTCTTTTAATGAATCTTTTGATTCTCATGGTAAGCATTGCCATTTGCCATTTGATGTCATCTCTTCAAGATCATCAACATTAATCTGCTTCAGATCATCATTGATAAGAGAAGATTTAGCATGACTAGCAAGGAAGGCTTCCAAAACAGAATCATTGGGTCCATCCTGTTTTGAGCCATAGGCAGCACTAACTGATTCTGTATTAGCAGAAGAATCATTAGTAGATGATAGGAGAGCAACATTGTGAGAATATCCAGATGGCTTCTTATTTGATTCAACCTCTGCTTCAAATACCCTGAGATCATTGTAGAGGTCATCAAGTTCCTTATCCTCCAGATTATCATTCTGCCTGAAGGATACTGTATACATTATCCATTCTTCACCAAAAGATCTTAGAAACTTTCTGTTGACATCATCCTGGTCCATCTGGACACCAACAGTGGCCAATTCTCCAATTAACTTGTTGAATCTATCAAAGGTTTGAGTCATAGACTCATTCTTTGTAGACATAAAATTTTCATATTGTTGCTTGAGAATTGCTTTCTGATTTCTCTTAGTGCTTTTGGTACCTGAAAATCTCTTTTCCAGAGCATTCCACAAGATTTTGGCATCAACACAGTTGCAAAACTGATGTTGATATTCATTAGGAATTGCCAAGAGCAGAGTGCTCAAGGCTTTCATCTCAGTCTGGCTCATCTTTCTTTCTCCATCAGTCTTTGGTGGAGGTCTCTTGTCATCTGCTCCAATCTGCCCTACATTAAACAAGAATTTTAATACAAACTCAGAAACAATGTTAAAGAAGTTGTGGAATAACACTTTAACAATTAATCAAAACACAAAATATGAACTCAAATCATAAGTTTATATTGCATAAAACTTAATGATTACAAACGCAACCTCAATCTGTTGAACAAGACTCAACAAACGTTCTATACTTCTCTATAAAAAGGATCAATACTATTCTTGAGGTTAGTTCTCTAAAACAACTCATCTATATAATCTACAATTATCTAGACTATATATACAAAACAGATTACAAGATAATTACAAAAGAAATATTATTCTTTAGAATCCAGTCCATAATTATCTTCATCTCCTATGCTTTCGCATCAATCCATCTTTATCTTCAGAAGAAGCATTAACTCAATAGCAGTATTAACTTTGTCTCTGGCAGTACTAACCATGTTTGCAGTATTAACTCCTCACTTGCAGTAGTAATCTTCAGCAGTACTAACTACTAGCAGTACTAACTCTCCAAGCAGTACTAACTATTCAAGTAGCAGCACTAACTCTTCAAGCAGTATTAATTCTACTAGCAGTAGTAATCTTTCAATAAGCAGTAGTATCCATCCTTAGCATATTCAGACCCAACAATCTCCCCCTAACTTAACTTTTCAAAATCAGAAGTTAAGTTCTTCAACATAGAGTCTTCATGATGCTTTCAAAACTTCAGCTTAGATTCCAAAACCAGGATTCAAACCAAGACTTTGATTGATGGTTCTATTGACTACTATCCTTGCCATTTCTGAGTTCTTTGGACATACCAACTTTGCTTTCAACATTGCTTGCAGTTTAGCCTTACTGTGGTCATAAATCTTATCCACCAGATAGTATTCATGATAACTCTTATCAATAGTTATCATATACACTCCACAGTTTTCATACAACATCCAGTAATCAATCCTTTTAAACCCATACTCATGATGCAAGTCTTTTATCCTTTGCTTCACTCTCTTTGGATCAAACATCATACACAAGTATTCCATGGTTATCCTTAGTAGGCTCATCTCAGTTCCTTTCAGCACTTCACCATATAAGTTGATTCCAACCTTGTACATTTCTTCTAAATCAGATCTGGAACAACTTCTAATTATCTTTGCTCAGGCTGAGTAGACCTCATATTTGTCTCCCATTCTCTTTATCCTGAAGTATTCTTTTCTCTGATCTATCATCATATCCCAATGAATGTTTTCTAGAGCATTCACTGAGATAGGGTCAACTTTCATTGGTTCATCATCTGTCACTGTCATGTACAAGTCAAACTGCACCTTTGTTTGCTCTTGAGTTTGTTGGCTAGGTTGATCTAGATTTTGCTCTTGTTCTGCTGGAGGTTCATCTTCCCTTATTTCACTTTCCTTTTCTGCTTCTTCAGTTCTAGGCCTCTTTGCTTTTGGTTTGGTAGCAATGGACTTCTTTCTTTTAATAGCACCAAACTTTTGAGCTAATGTCTCTTTTTGCTTCACCTATTTCTTGTCTTTGCTAGGAGTGCCTTCTTCACTGTCAGGGAAGGGCTGTTGTATGTTGAGGTCATGCCTCTCCTTCATCTTCCTTTCAACCTCTACCCTGTGAGTGAAGTTCCCTTTTAGATTGGCCATCTCCTTCTTATACAACTCCTCTATCCTACCATAAGGCATGTTGGTAAACATTCCTTCAGGAACTCCAAGAGCTCCTTTCAGGAAGTTTATCATTTTTCTTCTCTCTTGATTAGCCAAAAATGTCTTGGAAGGCTGTCTTTGTCTAGTCTTTAGTGGTAGCCTTTGCCTTGAAGCCTTCTTTGTGACTTTCTTAGCAGCAGCTCCAGACTTCAGACTCTTTTGATATTCTTCATTTATCTTCTTAGCCATATCCAATGTAAGCTCTCTGTCTTTGGAAGATTGAATTTCTTCCTCCTTTTCCAACTCTTCTTGAAGCTTTTTGGCCACTTCTTCATCCAACTCAATCTATTTCTTCTTCTTCAATGGTTGCTCAGACTCAACCATCTTCTCCTTTCCCTTCTTCTTTGCATCCTCCACACTGACCTCTTTTGTTTTCTTCTCTAATACTCCTTCTTTGATCATCACTCCCTTAGCTTTTTGAGTGACTTTGGGAGTGTCATTCTTAGCTTTCACAAGGGTTTCTGCAGTTTCAATTTCCTCTCTGGACAATTCTGTTTCTGCTTCAGGTTCATTTGTTACTGCTGCAGCCTCAGTTACTGCTGCTTTTGCAATATCTGCTACATTCTCAAAAGTTTCTGCTTCTGAACCAACTTTCTCTTCTTTATCAGCACCAGTCTCCCCCTCAAACTGGAATTCCATCTCAGTTGTACTCTCCTTTTCATCCTGTTTTTCCTGACTCTCCCCCTTTTTGAAAGCAACATGGACACTTCTCCTTTTCTTTAGAATGAATTGCTTCCTTCTCTTTTGGTGCACAAGTTTCAACACCATTTTCTTGAGCTTTACTATCTGAGTTTGTTGAGATATAATAACCTTCTTCATCTCCTCTATTTCTAAGCCATGCTTGATGACATCCAGGTTGACATTTGCAATGGTTTCAATCAATTCATTGTACGTATATCTGTCCTCACCTCCTTTAGGTGTTTTTACCACCTTTGAAGGATCCTTGGATCTTTTAGTAGAGGTCTTCTGCCTAGCAGAATCACCTGCTACCCCCTTGGTTTCTTGGCACCTGGGACCTTTGGATGATTTCTCACCCAAAGTTTCTGTGGGGAAGGTCTTAAAGATGTTCACACTGTCTTGCCCTGCACTTTGTGCAAAGTCAGTAGTGTGAGCCTCACTGCCCACATGCTCAACCTGCTCCTTAGTGAGCACCTTCTTGGGGTTGGGAGACACCCTTGTGGTTTCCCTATCGATATTCTCTAATGGAGAATGCTCCATTAGAGGGCTTGAAGGCTTTGAGGGTGAAGATACTAGAAGGGAAGTAACCTTATGTACCTTTTTCCTTGTGTAAGTTTTGGTGATGGGGGATTGTGGCTTGTCAATAGGAATCTGAGGGATATTGATAGAAATGAGTAGTGTGGGTAGGTCATCAGTTTGGTGGTCAGATGTGGGTTGTGACCCTGATGCCTCACCATGGGAATGAGACACACCCATCATTGTAGAGAACAATGGAGTGTCTCTACCTGAGAAGTCCTTACTGGGCCTCTTCATATTTGAGAACACATTCCCCTTTGGGAGTTTCAGTATATATACCTCCTTGAAGGTAGGTAAATCCGTCAATTTCTTATCAAGTACTTCTTGTACAAACCTTGGATACATAAAAAAGCTTTTTGATTTGGTATCCAGGTTTGACATTAAATCATTGAAAATCATTTGAGCAAAATTAAACTTTCTGGAGGTAGCTAAGCAGACTAGAGCATAAGCTAAAGTACTGCTAAACTCACTCCATCTAGTTGTTTTTCGTGAAATGCAATGTTGTAGGGTATGAACAAAAAATCTCCACTGAGATGAAAATCTGTTCTTGAAAAACTTATAGACATCAGTGGGACCTTCATACCCCATTTGACTAAGAGCATGGAAGAGATCTTCCTTAGGAAGAGAGTTAATACTTGTGGCATCATCTAAGCGTAGATGGATGCGAATACACTATTCTGAGATGGTCAGGGGTTTATCACAAACCCTTGTTTTGATGACCTGAGTGCCATCTTCAGTTTGAATAGCAACATTGGCCCAGAACTGTCTTTGATGTTCCACATAGATTGTGGGATTGACAGTTAATGCGTGGGTGATGTGTGAGGATTTTAGGAAATCCACAATCTGATGAAAGCCTTCAGCCTGTTTGGGTTTTTGCAGCATAACAACCTCATTGTGTTCATCAAAGAATTCTAGTCCTGCCATCGTTCTGATTTATTCTAGGGTTCGAATCACAACTAGTGGTTTACATTGGTGAGCAAGAAATAGAGAGAGAGAGAAAGAGAGAGAGAAAGAGAAGCAATGGAAGTTAAAAGAGCCGTTTGTATTTTGGCGGTCACAGAGGGTATTTATAGGTGGAGGGTTTCAGTTAGAAGCAGTACTAAGTACCCTAGAAGTAGTAACCAACTCGCAGTATTAACTCATATTAGCAGTAGTAACACATACTGGCAGTACTAACACAAACTAGCAGTATTAACACATACCAGAAGTAGTAACACTGATTAGCAGTAGAAACAAGGGAAGCAGTAGTAACTTTGCACTGGCAGTATAAAGTAAGTGGCAGTAGTAACCATACTTAACCATATTTGAACTGTCAACATGAGTAATATAGATAGCAGTATTAACGTAACTAGAAGTACCAAGTATTCAATTTAAGCAATCTGAAACACTTAAACACACAAGGTTAGCAGCACCATGCACAAAACAATATGAGAAAGTAGACAGAAAGGAATTTATGTAGAAATGGTACATAAAGCAGATCAAAGGAGGCTTATTCAGTGTTTATCATGTCCACACTTGTGACCAAGAATGTGAATCTACCCACATCAAAAGCTTTGGTGAATAGATCACCAAATTGGTTACTTGTATGGACCTTCACAACCTGAATTAGCTTCTTTTCATTACAGTCTCTGATAAAAGTGGTACCTGATTTCTATATGCTTTGTTTTGGAGTGCTTGACTGGATTATTAAATATGCTAATAGCACTGTTATTGTCTATGAAGATTGGAGTGTGAAGAAATGTCATACCATAGTCCAACATTTGATTCTGAATCCAGAGTACTTGTGAACAGCAGCTTGCAGCAGCTATATACTCTGCTTCTGTTGTAGAGGTGGACACTGTGGTTTGTTTCTTGCACTGTCATGACACTAGTCTTGCACCCAAAAACTGACATCCCTCTGAAGTTGACTTTCTATCCAAATTTGCACCACCCACGTCACTGTCTGAATAAGCAAGTAACTCAAATGGTGATTCATGAGGATACCAAAGACCTAATCTAGATTGGTCGTTGAGATATCTGAATATCCTCTTGACTGCTTGAAAGTGTGACTGCTTAGGCCTTACTTGAAATCTTGCACACACACAAACAGGAAACATGATATCTGGTCTTGAAGCAGTGAGATACATGAGGGAGCCAATCATGGATCTATAGTGATGAACATCCACATCCTCCCCCTCAAGATCTGTAGTGATCTGTTTGTGTGTCTCCATGGGTGTGCTTGCAGGCTTTGAATATGAAAATCCAAATTTGGTGAGAATATCCTGCACATACTTGGATAGGCTGATAAATATCCCATCTTTCTTCTGCTTAACTTGTAGCCCAAGGAAGAAAGTAATTTCACCAATAGAACTCATCTTGAATCTCTTGTGCATCAATTCTTCAAAATCTCTGCACATTTGATCTTTTGTGGATCCAAAGATAATATCATCCGCATAGATTTGCACTATAAGGATGTCCTTCTTCTTCTTCTTCTTCTTCTTCTGTATGAGCAGAGTCTTGTCTATGATTCCTCTTTGAAAACCATTTTCCAAGAGATAGGTAGACAAAGTGTCATACCATGCCCTTGGTGCTTGATGTAGCCCATAGAGTGCCTTCTTCAATTTCTATACTCTGTCAGTATAATTTGGATTCTCAAACCCTGGAGGCTGACAAACATACACTTCTTCTTCAATTCTCCGATACAGGAAAGCACTTTTTACATCCATCTGGTAGACCCTGAACTTCATGAAAGAAGCATACGCTAAGAATAGTCTGATTGCCTCGATCCTGGCCACTGGTGCAAATACCTCTTCATAATCAATTCCCTCTTCTTGAGTATACCCTTGTGCCACTAATCTGGCCTTGTTCTTTATTACTATTCCCCTCTCATCTTTCTTGTTCCTGAAGATCCATTTAGTGCCTATAGCTCTGTGTCCTTTAGGAAGGTCAACCAAATCCCATACATCATGCAGCACAAACTGCAGTAGCTCCTCTTGCATTGCTTCTATCCAGCTTGGATCCTTTATTGCATCATATGCCTTTTTGGGTTCAACCTGAGATAGAAAGCAAGAAAGTAAACATGATTGTATATCTTTCAATCCTCCCAACTTACTTTGATTCTTTGTGATTATAGGTGAATTGATGTCACCAATCACCAATTGAGGAGGATGATTTTTCTGAACTCTTGTTTGATGAACAACCTCTTCATTAATATCTGTTTTCAGATTAGAGTCATTCTTTTCAGGAGTGCTGCCACCAAAAACTGACGAGTTGTCATCATCTGTGTCATCTTCTTCCAAACATGGCATCTTCTTCCTGAATCTGAGGGTTGATCTTCCTTTTCACCTCTGTCCTCTTCATTCTGAGTTGGTTCAGTGTCCTTTGAATCTGAAGTATCTTTCTTATCTTGATCACATAATTCAACAGTATCAGCAGTGGGTGTTGGGAACAACACAAACTCTTGTCTTTGTACTTGTACATTTTCTGTCCCTGTCCCTGTTCCTGCATTATGCTCATTACTGAAACCCAAAGAATTAGTCAGTGAATCAATGTGAAATAGTCAATCAGGACCTGAACCAAGTTGATTTGGAGTGTTCTCATTGCATTTGACATTGTCACTTTCCTTAATAATCCTAGAATAGGTGTTGAAAACTCTGTAGGCCTTACTTTGAGATGAATATCCAACAACAAACCCATCCTCAGCTTTGCTATCAAACTTGCCTAGGTGAGTTTTGGTATTGAGAATTGTGCAAGGACACCCAAATGGTTTGAAAAATCCAATAAAATGTTTCTTCTTTTTAAGAAGCTCATAAGGTGTCTTGTCTTGGGATTTCACTACTAGAACTCTGTTTTGAACATAGCAGGCAGTATTAACTGCTTCTGCCCAAAAAGTAATTGGAAGTTTTGAATCTGCCAACAGAGATCTAGCAGCTTCTATAAGAGTCCTATTTCTCCTTTCAGCAACACCATTCTGTTGAGGAGTCCTAGGAGCACTGTATTGTCTCTCAATGCCTTTTTCCTCACAGAAGTTGTTTAGGTCATTGTTTTTGAATTCAGTTCCATTATCAGACCTGATGATTTTAACTCTTTGATTTGTTTGGTTTTCAACTCTAAGAACAAAGGATTTGATCAGTCCACTTGTCTCATCCTTAGTTCTCAGAAAATAGACCCAAGTGAATCTAGAGAAATCATCAACAATAACCAAGCAATAAGCTTTCTTGCCAATACTCATCACATTTGTAGGACCAAACAGATCCATATGCAGTAAATTAAGAGGTGAAGAGATTGTATTTATCTCTTTGGACTTATGAGAAGTTTTGTGTTGTTTTCCTTTAAGACATGCAACACAAAGATCATCACATGAAAATACCTTTTGTGGCAAACCTCTTACAAGGTTGTTTTTCACAAGTTTGTTCATTGTTTTAAAGTTCATGTGACACATCCTTTTGTGCGAAAGAGATGATTCATCCAATGAAGCTTTTGAAAATAAACAATTTAAAGATGAATCAGAAACTACACTCTCGAAGTCTAAGCAGTAACATTGTCCTTTATAGGAATTCTAAGTAGTATCATACTTTCATCAACTACCTTGAACCCTGGAGCAAGGATAATACATTCAGTATCATTGAATAATATGCTATGTTTCTTTTCACAGACCTGTGATACACTTAACAGGTTGTATCTCAATTGCTCAACATAGTATACATCCTCAAATATCATCTTACCTTTTGCCACATTACCTTTTCCACTTATCTTTCCACCTGCTGGATTATCACCAAAAGCAACATGTCCTCCATCAATTATTTTGAAGTTTTGAAGGCAGGGCATGTTACCTGTCATGTGCCTGGAACAACCACTATCAACATGCCAAATGCTCCTTCCCTTGAGCTATTGGTTGCCCTGCACATATAATAAAGCAGTTAGTTTTTAATAGGAACCCAAGCCAAAATGGTCTTGGGTTTCCCATTCTCATCAACATATTCATATTCAGACTTGATGAGATTATCAAACTGAGAAATCTTATTGCTTGAATACTTTGTCAGAAGAATGGGCCTGTCACTGGAAGCAGTACTAACTTGATTAGCAGTACTAATTGGATTAGCCGTACTAATTTTGTTAGCAGTACTAACTGGGTTAGCAGTAGTATTGCTTGCAGCAGCACTATTTCTGTCAGCAGTACTATTTTAAGTAGCAGTACTAACAGATTTCTTTACTTTTGGAACCCAAACCTGGACAAAGTTGTTTGCTTTCTTTTTCTTTAAGTTACTCCTTGGCTTATTTGGAGTATTTTTCTTTGAATTAGCAAACTTATTATGAGCATGAGATTGTATAGGTGCCCTCTTCACATTCTCAGCCATATGATTCCTTATTTGCTTCCTATAACCAACAGGATTTTGTATATTTCTTTGAAAAGTGATCCTCTAGTTAATAGGATTGAAATAACAGTGTTTGGCTAGATGATTTAACTTGCCACAGATAAAACAAGGCTTTGGTTTGTTAATTTTTCTCAGATCAATTCCTTGTTTTAAAGCCCACTGATTATTCTTGTTTCTTTGATTTCCCCTTGTTTTATCATGTTGTTGGGGCTGATTCTGTTTACAAGTACAGGGATTAACAACAGGGGTTTGCATGTAATGGACTCCCTGTACCTTTCCCTTTCCTCTCTTAGAGGTCTCAACTTTTTCATTCTTAACAGTCTCTTCCCCAGACTTCACTTTCTCACTCTTGACAAAAGGTGTACCCCCTTTTCATTTGTCAATATGTGGTTTTCTAAGGGAATATCTTTGTGGTCTTCCTCATTCTTACTCTCAGGGTCCTCTTCTTCAGAATCTGCTTCAACCACTACTTTGTCTAAAGGATCTACTTCAGTGGCTCCTTCAGGTAATTCCTTCTTGTCCTGTCTTTATAAGAGATCTGAAGTGGGAGGGATATAGTTACTGTTATAGGGTGGAGGGGTACTATTGTATCCTAGACCTCTTTTCAGGTTGTCTTGGACTTGATATTTTAGAAGTGAGTCCATAGCTTTAGAAGCATTGGAATATTTCTCAATATCTAATTTTGCTTTCTCAAACTCACTCTTAATTTTCTTACATTCTGTTTTGGTCTTCTCTAGTTCAGTCTCTAACTGATTCTTCTCCCACTTCCAGTAGTTGGTATCATAAGAGTGTTGAAGTTCATTAGCCTGGTATGACTTATTTTGTTCTTCAAACCTCTCAACAATCAAAACATACTCTCTTCTATCTTTCTCTAATCTTTTAAGGTCATCACACATGCTCTAATTGTGATCCATGTACTTTTTAACAGTTTCAATACAGGTTTTAGAGCAAAGGTTAGATGTTACCTCTGTGAGAATATCAGTGCTTGCTGACTCTGAAACTTTAGCCATTAAAGCTTGATTTTGAACTGCTTCTTCTGCTTGGTCACTCCAATCAAATCCCATTCCTTCTTGGGAAACAAGAGCTTGAGAAGAGTTCCTGTTGTTGAAGCTAGTGGACTGTGATGGTTGATGGTTGATGGTTGCTAGTATGCTGTTGAGGCATTCCGCTTCTGCATTCTCTTGCAAAGTGCCCCAACTTGTGACACTTGTAACATTCAACCTTGGATTTATCAAATCCAACCCCATCTTCTCTTTTCTGAGCAAAGTTGTTCTTTCCAGTCCTTTCGATGAATCTTTTTACCCTCATTGTGAGCATAGCCATCTGCCACTTGATATCCATCTCTTCCAAATCATCAGCATTTATTTGTTCTAAGTCATCATTAATTAGAGTGGAATTAGCATGACTAGCTAGAAAAACTTCTAAAACTGAGTCATTAGATCCATCTTGCTTTGATCCATGGGCAACACTAACCGATTCTGTATTAGCAGAAGAATCAGTAAAAGATGATAAAAGAGCAGCATTGTATGAGTATCCAGAGGGCCTTTTCTTTTCTTATACGTCTGCTTCAAACACCCTAAGGTCATTATAGAGGTCATCCAGTTCTTGTCCTCTAGTTGGTCATTCTGTCTGAAGGAGACAATGTACATAGTCCATTCATCACCAAGAGATCTTAAAATTTTTTTGTTGACATCATCTTGATCTATCTGGACACCAACAGTAGCCAATTCACCAATTAACTTATTAAATCTATCAAAAGTTTGAGTCATGGAATCATTCTTTGTAGACATGAAGTTTTCATATTGCTGCTTCAGGATGGCCTTCTGATTTCTCTTGGTACTTTTGGTACCAGAAAATCTTTTCTCCAGTGCATTCCATAGAATTTGTGCATCAGCACAGTTGCAGAATTGATGTTGATACTCATTAGGAATAGCCAAGAGCAGAGTGCTCAAGGCTTTCATCTCTGTCTGCCTCATCTTTCTTTCTCCATCAGTCTTTGGTGGAGGTCTCTTGCCTTCTGCATCCATCTTTCCTCCATCTGAGAGACCATTCTCAATGATGTCCCAATTGAGAAGTCTGTGAGAAGAATGTATTGCTTGATTCTGATCTTCCACATGTCAAACTCATTGGGTTTGAGCATGGGAACCTTTGATACCAAAACGCTGCGCTTGAACTGTCCATGATTAAAGGTTTATGAATTTTCTAGCTCTGATACCACTTGTCTAGATCGAAAATTCTAAACAAGAATTTTAATACAAACTCAGAAACAATGTTAAAGAAGTCGCGGAATAACACTTTAACAATTAATCAAAACACAGAATATGAACTCAAATCATAAGTTTATACTGCATAAAACTTAATGATTACAAACACAACCTCAATCTGTTGAACAAGACTCAACAGACGTTCTATATACTTCTCTATAGAAAGGATCAATACTATTCTTGAGGTCAATTCTCTAAAACAACTCATCTATATAATCTACAATTATCTAGACTATATATACGAAACAGATTACAAGATAATTACAAAAGAAATATTATTCTTTAGAATCCAATCCATAATTATCTTCATCTCCTATGCTTTCGCATCAATCCATCTTTATCTTTAGAAGCAGCATTAACTCAATAGCAGTATTAACTCAATAGCAGTATTAACTTTGTCTCTGGCAGTACTAACCATGTTTGCAATATTAACTCCTCACTTGCAGTAGTAATCTTCAGCAGTACTAACTACTAGCAGTACTTACTCTCCAAGCAGTACTAACTATTCAAGTAGCAGCACTAACTCTTCAAGCAATATTAATTCTACTAGCAGTAGTAATCTTTCAATAAGCAGTAGTATCCATCCTTAGCATATTCAGACCCAACATTAGGTTTGAGCATGGGAACCTTTGAAACAAGAACACTGTCGTGTGATCCGTCCATGATGATGATTATTGATTTCTGAGTTCCTATAACTCTGATACCACTTGTCAGGATCGAAATTCAAAACAAGAATTTAAATAAACACTCAGAAACTTTGTTAAAGAAGTTGCGGAATAACACTTTAAAAAGAAATCAATAGAACGGTATATGAAATCAAATCACAAGGTATATTGAATTAACTTAATGATTACGACCAAAGCCTCAATCTGTTGAACAAACTCAACATGCGTTCAAAATTTCTCTAATGAAAGGATCACTAAGAATCTTGAGGCTAATTCTCTCTACAAAAACAAAATACTTTTCTGTATCTCAAAAATCTAAGACTTCTAGACTATATAAACAAAAACAAATTACAAGATAATTATTAAAGAAATATTGATCTTCAACATCCATTCCATAATTATCTTCAACTTCTATTCTTTTGCTTCACGTAACAAACCATCCTTATCATTATCAGCATCATTAATTCTTCTAGCAGTATCTTCTCATCATCAGCAGTACTAACATGCTGACAGTAGTAACTTCCAACTTGCAGTATTAACTCTCTAAGCAGTACTAACTATTCTTCTAGCAGTACTAACCCTTCAAGCAGTAGTAATCTCTTCAAGTAGCAATAGTAATCTCTTCAAGTAGCAGTACTAATTTCTTCAGAAGTAGTAATCATCAAGTATCAACAACATTATCCAGACTTAGCATATTTCAGACCCAACACAAACTCTTACCTAAATATAGAGAAAGTCGAATATGAAATCCCTCCAACCGAGCTTTTGCTTAACTCTCTCAAATGTCTGAAATCATTAGCCACCCATCAAGAATTTATTAGCAGGATTATAGCAATCGAATTTATGTTTTGAAGCAGCAAATGTTTATAAAAATACCTAAATACAACCGGCCAATAATCTTTCCAGCGAAATTCGCCTGATTGATAAGGCGGTGTGAGTTTTGATACTTCGGGTGGAAATCGAGTCTGGAACTTCTCTATTGGATCAAAATCACTCGATTTAAGAGCTCGCAATATAGAAGCATGTTACCCAACTGATTACCTATCGATGAACCCACGAAAGTTCAACAACATTAACCAAATGCATAACAAAATCTAAACAAATTAAACAACATCCAATTGATGATTGAGCATTAAATCATAATTCTTATGCCCTTCCAAGATCATCTGGCTAGGCTTCTTAGCTTCACCCCCATTAAAACAACACGAATTTCGTCTAAGCTGCCTAATCTCATCTCGACCCAACCCCGTCACGTCTCGATACAACATCGACGCTTCCGCATTATCGATTATATCGCAAGTGATATCGCCAGCTTCGCCATCGGATTCCCGTATACAAATCCTCGGAAAATTCCTCTCCATTAAACTCCCCCTCGATCCGTCCACCGACTATCGTTTCTTCACAGTCGAAACCACAAAATTATCATTCAACAATGGAGCAGAAAGCTTGTGAGCAAACCCTAATTTATCTTCTTTCCCACCACTATTGTTTTCTGGATAAAAAGTTCCATTCAAAATCTGGTTTTGAAAAGGGTTTTTGAAATTTAAATTATTCTTTTTACTCCAACACCCAACGTAACAACCGTCGTCCGACCAAGAGTAAACGTCGTGACCTTTTGGCACACCGTTTTCCCAGTTACCGTCGTAACGATTTTCGTTAGCCCAAATCAACATCCCTCTTCCGTTAATAACGCCATTTCTCCAATCTCCGACGTACTCGTTACCGTTCTTCCAAACGTAATGGCCTTGACCATCTTGTAAATTTTGCCGCCACGTACCTTCATAATAATCGTCGTTACTTTAACGTTTCTGACCGTAACCGTGTTTCCGGTTAGACGACCATGACCCACGGTAAGTGGCGCCGTCGGATCCGGTAAACATACCTGAACCCTCTATCTGAGACGACTTAAAATCTCCTTCGTAAGTAGCACCCGACGCCATGAAAACTTACGTTTACCAGATGCTTTACCTCTTTTCCAATCACCTTCATACATACAACCATCAGACCATAAATATTTTCCAGATCCGTGAGGGATGTTGCCGGAAAAGCTTCCGATGTACATATCTCCGTTGGGGAGGTGTTTCTCGGTGGTGGGTGAACCAGATGAGAGAGACCACGACGGAGACGGTGGTTGTCGGAGCTACACGACATGCGGCGACTTGGGATCTACTCCGGGCGACGGAAACTAATGTATATTTGGGTTCAAAGGTACAGATAAGCATTAGAAGTAGTACATAGGGTATTAATGGTTGTTTTTTAAAAGATTTTAAGTTTTTACCATTAAGTAGTAGTACATAAAGTTTAATCAGTTGTATTTACGAGTTTTTTATCCCTGCTTTATAATATAGTATAGATTAAGAGTCAGATGTGAATCTATATTATGATTCACATGTGAAACTATGTTAGGATTCACATGTTCACATATTAATCTTAAAATAATTCAGAATATCGACTATAAGTTTTAAATTGATTCACATACAAGTTATGATTAAGATTCACATGTGAATCTATATTAGGATTCACATGTTCACATATGAACCGATATACACCGAATCAATATTTTTACAAGCTATAATTAAGATTCACATGTGAATCTATATTAAGATTCACAAGCTATAATCAATATTTTTATTTTTAATAAATTATACAGAAAAAGAGATTTTTATTATCTTTAATATAAGATCCATGATATATATATATATATATATATATATATATATATATATATATATATATATATATATTAAGATTCACATATGAATCTTAAACATATTTAGAATCTCGATTATAAATTGTACAAGCTATTATTAAGAATCACATGTGAATCTATATTAAGATTCATAAGTTATAATCAATATTTTTATTTTTAATAAATTATACAGAAAAAAGAGAATTTTATTATCTTTAATATAAGATCCATGATATATATATATATATATATATATATATATATAGAGAGAGAGAGAGAGAGAGAGAGAGAGAGAGGATCATGCGAGAAATAAACTAATTTGCAAGAAGGCAAGAAGAAATGTGGGCCACATAATTTATTAATTAAAAAAAACCATAAATAAAAAATAAAAATTAGTTTTAAAAATTAGGATAATTATCATTTTAAATTGAATAAATCCTTAAAATTCTAATTATATCTTTTAGATTTATTTATTTTTTAATTTCAATTATTTATTAATTTTTTTCTAAATATACGTTTAATAAAAAAATTCACAATTTTAACCAAATATCACATTTGATATCATTTAATGAATATTTATGCATATCACATATCATATTATCACATGTGATAATTGTATATATTTTAGTTAATCATATGTGATTATGTATACTTCTTGTGAAGTAAATATTAACACATGTGATAATTGTATATATTTTAGTTAATCATATGTGATTATTTATATTTATATTTATAGATATTTTTGTGATGTAAATATTATCACATGTGATTATGCGTTATTTATATTCAGACATATATTATCATATGTGATATTTACAAAAATCCACATATTGGGATCATATGTAATACATAATAATATATCACATGTTAAACGAAGTTAATCGCATGTGATTCAAAACGTAAATCTAAAAAATAGAGAAAAAACGGTGAAATAAATAATGAATTAGTTATGGATATCATATGTGATATTTGATGACAATTATGATTTTATCTAGAAAATAATAATATAAATTTAATAATAAAATTATGAATTTATTAAAATTAAAAAATAAATAAATTTAAAAGATATTATGAGATTTTTAAGGATTTATCCAATTCAAATTGTAATTATCATAAAAAATTTTAAAAAAATTATTTATGTTATTTTTTAATTAATAAATTATCTGGCTCATATTCTTTCTCGCCTTCTCGCAAATTGACTACCTTCTCGTTTGAACCTGCCCCTATATATATATATATATATATATATATATATTAAGATTCACATATGAATCTTAAACATATTTAGAATCTCGATTATAAATTGTAAATTGATTCACGTATAAGTTATAATTAAGAGTCACATGTGAATCTATATTATAATTCACATGTGAAACTATGTTAGGATTCACATATTCACATATTAATCTTAAAATAATTCAGAATATCGACTATAAGTTTTAAATTGATTCACGTACAAGCTATGATTAAGATTCACATGTGAATCTATATCAGGATTCACATGTTCACATATGAACCGATATACACCGAATTATCAACGTCGGATAATGGTTTGTTGGGACCTTTTGTGTTTAGTTACATTTCTAACGACCAATGAAGAACATCGATGTTCATGTTCACATATGAGATTTAGGCAAATTAAATTTAATTCGATGTAGGCAGTGGCGGAGCCACAGAGGAACGAGATGGTGCAATTGCTCCCCCTCAAATCTAAAAAAAATTCATGTATTAAGAGAACTCGAGGAATTGCAGAGATATAAGAAAAGGAATAGAAGGCACGTGCATAGTGGAGACGAGATAGCTTGGTCAAAATGGTAAAAGTGATATGTATGAGTTAAACTATAATTATAGCCCTTGTATTTTAATAAACTTTTAAAAATGACAACTTTTTTCTAAAACGAATATTACAATTTAAATCAATTTATATATTTAAATGTTAATTCATCAAAAATTTAGGTGCCGTTTGTTTTTTAAGAGTTTTAAAGTCTGAAGTCTTATTTTAGTTATAATTAATAAGAGGTGGTGTGTAAAAATGTCTGAACGATTCAGACTTAAGAGCCATTAAGAAGTTTTTTAAAAAAAACAAACAACCCCTTAGAAATCAAGATAATTATTTTAATTTAATGTATAAATTTTTTGTTAAACAAAAATATATAATGCTTTTAATTAAGGTGAAGGGTCGTGTGAGAAGTTGAGTTAACGGTGAGAAGCGTAAGAAGTGGATCTGAACCGTTAATCTCTTTTAATCTCAATCTCTCCCATGAATTGCAACTTTGAAGGGAATTGATCTGGTGCATTTCGATACATCTTATCTCGGTGCATCTCATCCTAACGTGCGTCCATTTCTCATCCAACGGTCGATAACCACTTCTCACCGGAACCCAACCATTTAATCAATAACTATTATTATCTTGATCAACATTATTTATCTCAATCTCCATGTCAAGTTAAATGTCAGTATTAATAGAATTTGTGTTAATTTCTAGGTTTTCTTACCTAATTTATGTGACAAGACATGTCTAAATAGAGAAAAGTCATAGGCATATTAGTGTATTACATTAAACTATATAGAAACAGTTTGATGGTTCTTCTAATAAATGCAAACAAATCTTTTTCAAAATGATATCTCATAAAAGCTAATATTGGATGTAGTATGTTTTTTATTCCTAATAAAATTGTACCTTTTATTTTATTACGTGTTGACTAAATCTGCTTATGTATGGCTATCACGCAACCGATTTGTTACTTCTCTAGTACTGCTCATTTGTTAATTGTTTTAACTGACTCGATTTTAAGGGTTGATTTTAGTTTGATCTGTACATTAAACAACCATGATAATTAAATATTTAATAGAAGGAGAAACATTCGGTGATTCATCATCTATTTTATTCATTTATAACTCATGCTCCCTCTCGAACACAATCCTGGCTCTGCCCCTGGATGTAGGTAATGGTTTCGGGTGTTTCTCACCTATAAACTTTCTAACTTTGGAAATGGTTTCGGGTGTTTTTCCTTGATGTACGTGGTATAGTAGCGGTTTTCGTCGATGAAAACCATTTGGCCGCCGTAATGATTGAGCGCATTCCAGATGAGGGTTTCCGACGTAAGGCCGAATACGAGAAAGTTACAAGGCGACTGACATTAAGCGACAAAATGAACGAGAGTTTTCATCACATTTTTAGGCAACGTGTGGCAGTGGAGGTTGGTGGCATCGATGGCGAGGCGGGTGGTGGTGGTTGGCGGCGTCGATGGCGAGGCTAGTGGTGATGCCACCGATACATTCAAGAGGGAGAGAATGGGAGGATCAGTTTGACATATTCAAGCAGGAGAGAAGAGAGAGTGGGAGGATGATTAGGGAGAGAGGAGAGAGTGGGAGGATGACTATCTTCCAAATATAAAATACGATATCTTCCAAAAACAAAAACAATTTGTTCAAAAAAATGCCCTCCATTTAATACCATTTAATTTGTTTTCTTTTTTCACCATATTATAACCTACCATTCAACCACAACTTTTGATAAAAAAATGGAAGGCTCATATTAGTTTGTAAAGTTAATGTTATTTACTTGGTGCCAATGAGGTGGTAGCCTAGCGTGTGGAGGCTCTGGGTCTAATGCTGAGTAAGCACAAGGTTCAGGGTTTGAATCCTGCGAAGCTCTCTCAAAGACATCGAAGGGGATTAGTCAGGTCGGCCCCGAATGGGATCCCGGATACCCCGAATCGTTTATTGCATACCGTTCAAAAAAAATGTTATTTACTTGGTTAACTAATGGTTGTGCCTCTATATACACTTGAGATCATATGAGAAAAAAAGTAAAATGGTGAAAAATGTGAGAAATGATCCCAACCATCATATCTGTTTATCCGTGGTCCCAACATTTGAGAAGATTACTTCCCTATTTTAGGGATTTTAAGTGTAAAGTGGTAAAATATGTTGCATGGATGATTTCTAATTAAATATATTATTATGTTTAAAGCTTAAACTAATTACCCCAAACTCTTTAAAACTAAATATTCAAAAATATAATCAAAATTAGAATAAAATAAATTACATAAAAAACCGAGCATTTTATTCTCTTTATTTGACATCCATCATGGTATATTTTTTCCGTTTGCTTACCTTCACATGAAATAACAAAACGTTCATTGTGCATCATGTCATGTTATGTTAGGCTTTGTGAAGTTTTGGTTCATGTTTAATAAATAATTGTTATATTCAAATTAAATAAATGAACATTCACAATAAAATATGTGAATGTTCCATTACTTGATATAAACTTTTGATTATGATTCAATATTCGTTACCTTCACATGAAATAAATGAACCTTCGTGATGCAGGTTATGTGTAACACCCTAAAAATAGAGGTGAATTTAAATCTTAATATTTCTGCAATATGACGTCTATAATAGATGAAAACCACCCAAGGATCGCGGCGGAACACAAACGTCGGCCACTTTCCAAGTTGTGAACTAAATATTAGGATCAAGGCCACGAGGTCATCGGCTCGTACTCAGATGTGGGGGAGGGCACCCAATGATCCTAATCATACTCATTCACTAGGATTACATTTACGGTCCATGGCTAGTATCCGGTCCCACATAACCGTACCAAGTTGCCTTTCGAGGAACCAATGTCTCAACCAGTTACAAAAGGGAACTATCCCAATCATTAAGCCGACTCTAATACCTATGGATCCAATGGTAACAGTCCAAGGCTTGTCATAATTATATTTATGACAAAACTATAATAAAAAATATAGTTTCCAATAATAGAATTATTTATGAAACAATTTACACATACGAGTCATCTTGTATTTAAACCAATTTGTTGTAACCCATAGATGAACATTTCCATTTTTCCAAATAAAGGCCTCCAAAATGAGGTCTCAAGAAATTAGAAATTTATTTATTCCAATATTATCACCAATCCCAAATACCGTTTTCTCAAGTGGAATACCTTTATTATAAAGAAGAATTCAAATAGATGCAATGAGGGAAATGTACTCACACTCTAAATCGTAAAGTGTTGATGAACATATTTTATGTTAACATCAATGGTTTCCAACAACATATTTCAAATGTAGGTAAAATCCTAGAATCTTCTAAAATTCCATTTTTAGGTCAAAACTTCCAACAAATAAAAATGTGAGAAAAGTAGACGATTTTAGGTTTATAAGATAAAGCCTTGACATGTATAAAGGTTTAGAAAACAAGAATTTACTCACAATAGAGGTTATGTTGACAAAACCCTAGAAACCCAAGTATCCTTTGAAGCTAATGAAGGAGAGGTGAAGGAATGATGACCTCCTTTTAGACTAGACTTCAACCTTGCTAGATGAATGAGGATCACCTTAAATCCTAAGGATTTGGGTCTTGAATGCAACCCAAAATCGTAATAAATGAGAGGGATGGATTTTAGAGAGAAAAGGGAAGAGGTAGATGTGAAATAAATGAGGTAGGGTGGAGGAAATTGGGCATTTAAGCCATCAGGGGCCGACCGCGGTTGTATCACGCGATAGTGACATTGTTACTATCGCGGGCACATCCGCCTAAAACGTACCGCGACCAACAGTCCTTGCCGCGAGAGTGCGTCGACGATAGTTACCCTGGCATTATCGTCGGGCACTATCGCCCAAAGTGTACTATGGGTTATCCTATCCTCGCGGTTGTGCCTGACGATCTTGAATCCTTTGAAGCTAATGGAAGAGAGGTGAAGGAATGATGACCTCCTTTTAGACTAGACTTCAACCTTGCTAGATGAATGAGGATCACTTTAAATCCTAAGGATGTGGGTCTTGAATGCAACCCAAAATCGTAATAAATGAGAGGGAGGGATTTTAGAGAGAAAAGGGAAGATGTAGATGTGAAATAAATGAGATAGGGTGGAGAAAATTGGGCATTTAATCCATCAGGGGCTGATCGCGGTTATGCCAGGTGATAGTGACACTGTCACTATCGCGGGCACATCCGCCCAAAACGTACCACGACCATCAGGCATTTCCGCGAGAGTGCCTCGACAATAGTTACCCTGACATTCTCGCAGGGCACTATCGACCAAAGTATACCGCGGGTCATCCCATCCACGTGGTTGTGCCTGACGATCTTGAAATCCTTTCATAATCGCGGGGACAATCGCCCACATTGTACCGAGGCCTGATTTCCATGCATCCTATCTTGAACACTCTTGATAAGAATTTAGCATTAGAAAATACAGACTTGAATCAGAATTGTGATCTAAGATTTTCGAATAACAAAATACATTCAATCATTAATGCATACCTAAATTTGCGGGTGTTACAATCCTCCCAACTTGAAAATGATTTCGTCCTCGAAATCTAGGTTAGGCAAAAAGGCGGGGATACCTCCGATTCAAATCTTCCTCATCTTCCCACGTCATATTGGCACCACGGTGATTCTTCCATTGCACATTGACCATCGTGACTTCCTTGTGGCGAAGTTTCATCATTTTCTGCTCTAGTATGGCTTCGGGTTCCTCTACACAACGGTTACCCTTGTCCACTCTTATCTTCGAAAAGGGAATGACGCTCTCCTCTTCTGCCAAACACTTCCGAAGGTAACATATGTGGAACGTATTGTGGATCCCACTCATTTTCGGCGGTAAATCCAATTGGTAGGAGTCCGACATGTTTGAGATCCGTGAATGACCTGAGGAAACGGGGACTCAACTTCCCGCGCTTTCTGAACCCTGTTATTCCTTTCCAAGGGGATACCTTAAGCATCACACGATCTCCCACTTGGAACTCCATCGGTCGTGTCTTCTTATCGACATAGCTCTTTTGCCGATCCTGAGCCGCTTTCAACCGTTCTCGAATGCCTTTCACCTTCTCGGCCATTTCTTGCACTATTTCAGGACCGGCGAATTGCTTCTTGCCCGCTTCAAGCCGAAACACGAGATTTCTGCACTTATGTTCCAACTACTCGACCATCCCAATAATCGAGTGGTATCTATTGTTGTAAGAAAACTCCACCAAAGATAGGTGAGAGTCCCAACTACCCCCGAAGTCGATAACGCAAGACCTTGTCGTACTCAGCTTCACTCTTGTACCAAGTTATTTTTGTAGGTCATCCCAAAAGTTTGAAGTAAACCGACTATAGTGATCTGATACAATAGACAAGGGTAATCCATGCCTTTAAACCATTTCATCAATATAAAGCTTCGCCAACTTGTTCATCGGTAGGGTCTCGCGAATAGCCAAGAAGTGAGCACTCTTGGTCAACCGATCAACTATCACCTAAACGGTATCGTGACCTTTCAAGGTTTTGGGCAATTTGGTCATGAAGTCCATGGTAATGTGTTCCCACTTCCATTCGGGAATTTCTAGGGATTGGATACTTTTGTAAGGTCGTTGGGGTTCGACTTTCACTTGTAGGTAAGTCACGCATCGCTCCACATAGCGTGCCACATCGAACTTCATAACCGGCCACCAATAATGTAGTTTCAAGTACCTATACACTTTTGTACTCCCCGAATGGATGGAATACGTGGACTTATGGACGTCTTCAAACACGCCCAACCTTAGGAACCCAAACACGCCCATTGAACAACTTCACTCCATGGATATCCTCCGTCAAGAGAATTCGTTGTTTCGCCATTACTTCATCCTTGAGGTTCTCCTCTAATAAATCCTCCGCTTGAGACGTCTTGATTTTCTTAATGAGGCTTGACACCAACTTAATTCTCGAAAGGGTGGCCCAGATGCTTCTGTTATAGTCTTTCCTACTCAAAGCGTCAACTACCACGTTCGCCTTACTGGGGTGGTAAAGCAACTCGCAATCATAATCTTTGAGTAATTAGAGCCATCGTCTTTGCCTCATGTTCAACTCCTTTTGATCAAAGACATATTTTAGACTCTTGTGATCTTTGTAGAGTGTACATTTCATGTCATAGAGGTAATGTCACCATAGTTTCAAGGTGAACACTACCGCCGCTAACTTCAAGTCATGGGTAGGGTAATTCTTCTCGTTAATCTTGAGTTGTCTCGATGCGTAGGCAATCACTTTACCTTTTTGCATCAACACGCAACCCAAACCCATTTTTGAAGCGTCGCTATAGACCATAAAGTCTTCCAACCCTTCGGGTAGAGATAGAATGGGAGTTGCACACAACTTCTTTTGTAAAGTCCAGAATGCTATCTCTTGCGATTTGGTCCAAACAAACTTAACGTTCTTTCGGGTTAAGGCAGTCAGTGAAGAAGAGATCTTGAAGAAGTCTTGAATAAATCTTCGGTAATAACCCGCCAAACCCAAGAAGCTTCAAATATCTGATGGACTCTTGGGAGGATCCCAATTCATCATTTCCTCGATCTTTGAGGGGTCCACTTTCACTTCGTCCCGAGTGACTACATGGCCTAAGAATTGTACCTCCTCAAGCGAAAAGTCGCACTTTGAAAATTTGGCATAAAGTCTCTCTTTTCTCAACACTTATAGGACCTCCCGAAGGTGTTTCTCATGCTCTGTCTCGTTCATGGAATACACGAGTATGTCATCGATGAACACAATGACCGAATTATTGAGGAATGGTCGTCACACTCTATTCATCAAGTCCATGAACACCGCCAGTTTGTTGGTTAGGCCAAACGACATTACTAGGAATTCGTAATAACCATAACGCATCCTAAAAGTCGTCTTCGAGATGTCATTGTTGTTCCAGATTTCAAGCAATTAAGATTAAAATGTATGAATCAAATCAAGAACACAATGTAAATGTAGAGAGAATGTAAAGAGAGAAAATGTCTGTCATATATCTCTTAGAGTCACAAATCTTACAATGACATTCTTATTTACAAAACACAAAGCAAGAAACCTATATATGGTCAAACAAACCTTGACCATAATACAAGCTAGAAAATACAATGACTTACAAAAAACAAATTGATTCAAACAAACTATCTCTAACAATCTCTCTCTTTTGGATCAATTTGTAAACCGTCTTGTTCTAGTATCTCTTATGCCCAAAGATGTTTCAAAATGCCTGATTACTTTTTTGAATTCTATTATGTCATCCAGCATTTCAAGAGCATTTACCATATCCACCCTTGCTCTTCTAAGAACATGAGCACCTCCAACTGACCTTGAACTTTCATTATCATTGAGTCTGCTTTGTAGTTGTAGTCTTATCAACTTCAATGTACCATCTGAAAACTTAGCTATCTCTGAAAACCTCAGGAATCTCCTTTCATTCTTGTCATTCTTGTAGACTACCCCAAACGCTTGTTTTCTTTAGACTACCCCAAACGCTTGTTTTCTCAGAATAGTGAACAAGGGATAATATTCCAAGTCTGGTATTGTCAATTTAGGCTTCGTCATATTGATCTTCTTTTGGTTACTTTCAATCCCAAGTTGAAAGTAATAGCAATAATTAAAGTTCATGTGCCTTCTCTGAAACCTCTTAATCGCGTCCAGTACAAAAGTGATATTTTCCTTCCTGATTGTCATGTTTCTGAATTCGTGGTACATGGTTTGAAAGTCATCAATTTGAAGATGGTGGAAATCTGCTTCTGAGAATGAGTAATCCATAGAATTTCTTCTTTGAACTACAAAGGATGGATACCATATAATATCGTATTTCTTCAAAGTGACTTCTTTGACAACCACAATCTTACTCTTTGAGTTCACAAGATCTTCACGTTGTTTGAGCACATCGATCATATGAATGTAGTGAACTTGGAATGCCTTGGACCTGTCTTTGATTCCCAAGACGAGACGAATATCAAGCTTCCAAATATGGTGCACATAGATATTGTTGTTTTCTTCAAGAAAAGGCATTCAGAAAGCATTTTTGAGGAATCTCTCATCAGCTTGAGAAAGGTTAGGCTCAACAGCATTTGAAGGACCGACTTAATCAAAAGGACCGACTTCATTTGATTGATTAGCTTGGCTATAAGGTTCTGGTTCATCTGTAGATGGAATGGATGGCTGAACAGGTCCATTTGGTGGAGTTGGTTGAGAAGCTGGAATCTCTTGACTTGTAGGCACAAATCTAGGAGAAGTAGAAACATCAAGAAACTCTAGAATCTTATCACGAAGAGGACAAACATGCATATCCTCTGGTGAATCTTGGGCTTACAAAACATGTAGAGCATCAATATGAATCTCCTCAAATAAACTATCCAGAATGTTTTCTCCAGGACCAATATCATCAGCAACTTCTTGATCTTACTCATTATCTAAACTATCAATCAAATGCTCCCTTTCTTCTTCTTCTTTAACTTTCCAAAATTTATCATACTGAGCTACTTGATTATCAATATCGTCATCATCAGAACTTACATTAATAACATCATAGCTTTCTCCAGTAATCCTTAAGATCTCTTCATATGTAGCCTCAGGCTTTTTAACCATTGGCTCTGTGTTAGGATCAACATACATCACTAACTGCATGCAACTTTATTTTCATTGATTTTCACCATAAGATTGACTGTGAGCTACATCTCCTTTATCTCCTTGACTAGTTGAGTCAGTACCATGCTCAAATTCTCCTAAAGTTCTCTGCCTCATAGATCTCTCCCCCTCATGGTCATGATCAGAATCATGATTATGCCTCTTTCGATAACTTTATGCTTGAACGTTACAAGAAGTCTGAACAATCTTTGCCAACTCTGAGAACTCTTGTTGCATAGGTTGAATAGATTACATAACATCCTGTTTGAAAGAATTAAACTCCGCAACACGAACAAAATCAGTTGGGACCTGGGGAACTACTGGTATAGCTGGAGGTTGTTGAGACTGATAAGACCAACTAAAGTAGCATCTGTTTGATCCACTGGAGCTTGAGACAATAAATTTGCAAAGAGCAAGGACTTTAGCTCATCAATTGCCAAATCACCTTGTTTAACAACTGGTGGAGGTGGAGGTGGAGTAGGCTGTACTTGTTCAACGACTGGATCCTTCCCCTTTTACAACCTTTGATACCGGAGATCTCTTCAGATATGAACTTGCATAAACTGGTTTCAATAGCCTTTAAGGCGTCGTCGAGATGTTCCTTAGACACAAAGTCTGGTAAGGTAACTCCAGAGCCACTTAGGAGTTCCGTTGACACAACAATTGATAAAGCAACAGTGTGGCTTGTGTTCATTGCTGGAATATCGTTAACTATGACAGGACTTCCACTCAGTCTTTGTAATCCAATCAATGGATCTACTCTAAGTGTTCCAATCGGGTCCATAAGACTTCCGATGGTACCAGTAGGAAATAAATGTGACCTAGGAATGAAAATAGGTAATTCAAATGGCACTAGACTAAATGGTGAAAACAAAGAAGTCAAGAATCGGGGATGGTGTTCTCTATTTTCAATATCTAAACTCTCTGAGTGAGAGCTAGATAGTCGTTGTGGTATATCCTCGTGCATTTGTGAGACTATCACCTGTTGTGAGGTGGTAGAATGGCTGGTTGAGGTGTCCAAGTGAATTAGTGGGCTACTAATGTCTGTTTCAATACTAGAAGTCAACACACGAGTCCGAGTAGTGGATGTGGCTGCCCTTTTGGATTGGTAAGTCTGGATACACACTCTCTAACCATGTTCTTTTACTTCCCTTTCATTCAGTCTCACATGATTTGTATTTTCAACTATATCTCCCTTAATACTCCTTATATCACCAACCACTTTATGAATTGTGGTATCAACGTCCATCTCAAGAACTTGATCATTTTGATTATAATCATCATCATCATCATCAACATTTACAGAAGCATCATCATCATTCTCTTCTTCACCACTTTCAGCAGTAGCGGTGTGAACACTTTCATTGTCATCATCATCATTGCTTGTCACTCAATCCAACTCAATTTCAGACTCTGGGCTTTCCTCAGCATTCTCTTCCTGAAGGACCTATTGATGAATGATTGTCGTTTCAAGTTGAGATGTGGAATCAACTTGACAAGTGGCAAAATCCTGTGATTCCAAAGCTTCCGGTCCAGAAGTCTGGCCCCCTTCCAATACCATCTCGATATTTTTTCTCTGTACTCCCTGTTCAAGTACCCCCATGGTAACATGAACCCTTACCGACTCCGCTCGCCTAAGGATTGAGCCTTAGGCAGGAACATTCGGCTCTGGTTATTCCATAGACTCTCTATATTCTATTACACACTCAGAGTTTGTATCGACGTATGATAATAATGCTTCAGGAACTGGCATGCTGAAGTTGAATGTTCTCTTCTGTTTCTGTAAAAATCTCATCGGGAACTCTGGGCATACTTCATGTCTAGATCGCCATGGAATCTTTTTGTTGGTTCTTAGAATACTTCGGACAATCATTTGCAGAAATCTTTGATATGGAACAAAGATTGGTTCTTTTGTAGTTCTCTTAGCCATTACCCGTTCGTAGAGTTCATTCTAGAAGATAAATGAGTAGTCGACAGCATGAAACGACAGCATGAAACGACAGCATGAAACGACTTTAGAATATGCATGCTTGGATTGTCGTTTGCTGTATGCATGGAAGTGAGGCATCTGTTGATGACTGAGAAAAGAGCGTACCAAAAAGGTGGTAAGTTATTCTTCTTGAATTGGCTAATATGATTAAGATCACCAACATATCCCAGTGCTCTAATGCCTTCAAATACTTAAAAATCAGTGGGATAGACATCAAATGCAGTTTTGCCTTATCTAGAATCTGCTTCCGGTAGCCTCAGAATGAGTCTCAGTCTCTGATAGTCAAGAATTCAGATGTAGTTATCAATCTGAATTTCAAATTGTGGTTCATCACCATGACGAATAAATCTGATAGTTTTATAGGCTTGCTGAAGGTAAATAAGTGGCACAGTACTCTTCCAGTCAATACATAGTACAGAGGGTAACCCTTCAGAATTTCCAGTACAAGAGGCTCTATGTTGAGGTGATCAAAGTCAACATAATGATTGTTCTGGTACAACAACTTGTAGTTAGTTGGATGGATCACTGCCAGATCAGGGTTCTCTCCAACTTGAGATTGATAGTTGGATCGGGAAGATGGCATTGGTGCATCCTTTGAAATTTGGAGATGGTTTTCATCCATCTGAACATTCTATTGAACGGATTGATCATTAGCCATTGGAAACCTGAAAGTTGAAAAATTTATGGACTGGTGTCCATTTTGTCAGTAAAAGCACAAAAATAGATTTAAAAAAATTCAGAAAAAATTCAAAGTCCAGAATCCGCAGATCAAAGGACTGGAACATTTCATGACACAAGAAAACAATCCGCAGAGTACATGAACTAAATGTACTTTTCGCAGGGCAAATGAAGTTTGACACTTTTCGCAGGCCAAGGTTTGCGAAAAGTAGACTTGACAAAAATTTGTCTTGGCTCTGAAAGAATCCACAGAACACAAGAATTCTTTGAACTTAGGCATTGAAATTGAACAAGTCAAGAACTCACAAGATTCTTCATTTGAAGAACTCGTAAGTTTCGACACTTGTAAAAAAAATGAAGTCCAGGTTTCAATTATTCAAAAAAATTTCTTTTAAGTTCAAAGTTTTTCCACCGATTAAGTCGAAATAAACAATTAACAAATATTTAATCTTTGAATTTCATTTTTGTCCAAAAATTATCATCTAAAATTCAAACACATTCTCAAGAACTCATAGGAGTTCGAAAGGTCTCAAAATCAAAAATTAGTCCATGAAATGTTCGATTAAGTCCAAAATAAATCCACAGAAGCATACGAAATCGATTACCAACAAGTTTTAACAAGTTTTGATTCATGATTTGTCCATAATATCAGTCCATAGTTCAAAAGTCCAAGAGTTCGGTTCAAGGGTTTAAGGATATGAACAGTCCTAAAATCAAAAACCCTAATTTGGAATCAATGAACTGAAATTGAAGTTCAATAACATGAAATGATTATGATACAAACAATGAACATTCAACAAAAACAACAATCAAAACCTACCCTGGACTCGATTTAGAAACTGGAATGGAATTCGTAAGAACAAGGGTTGAGAGGAAATGAAATATTCTAAGTGTGAAAATCACAGATAAGCTTATGAGACAAGTGAGTAAAATGAGAGATGAACACGTATTTATACTCAAGAATGGGTAGGATACGTGGGATGATTTGTGTTGAGGCTAAATGTTGAATTCAAGATTAAAAGGGGTCAAAGTTGTAAAGTTTGTTTGTTAAGTCAAAGTATTTGACTTTGTCATGTTAGTTTGAGTTGTAAAGTCAACTTATGTTGACCATGTATAAATAGTCCTTGTCCTTTGTAAATCTTGTAACCACGCAAGAAACACACGCACATCCATATATAGATTCTAGAGAGAGAGAGAGGGAGACAAAGAGAGAATGTTGTTCTAGAGAAATAGGTATATGGCATGCTGAATTGAGAGAGGAATCATTGTAATCAAGATTCAATATATAAAATCATATCTACATATTTGTGTATTTGATTAGAAAGCTTGAAACTGGAATCTCAATTGGTATTAGAGCAAATCAGATCAATCCGAAATCTAATTTTGTCTCCGAAAATGAAGTACTCGCACGCACACTGTGTTTAGATTGATTTTCATATTTTTGAGTTGTACTTGTTGAATTGATGCTTTACTGTTGTCGCACAATGTTTTAGATCAAATCTTGTTCAGATTGTAATTGCAAATTCACTATAATTCACATTCAATTTGGTCAATTTGTAAGTTTTTGTTCGAACTTTACTACGCACTGTATTGTTGATCGAATTATAATTGTTGTTGTTTTTTAGTGTAATCATTCAGTTGTAATTCATTCAGAGTGTGATGTAAGACATTATGCTGAAGTTTGAAGATCAATTTCGGTGTTTGGATCGATTTTAGATTTATCACAGGGGTTTTGGAATCGAATATAGGAAGAACTCGCAAGATCTAAAGATTTTTCAGGGATCATCAAGGATTTCACAGAGCACTATGATTTTGTGTTGATGAATGTTATAAGTACATAATTCGCATTAGTTGTGTGCGAAAAGTCAAGGTTTCACATAAATATTCATACGAAAAGCTTGGATTTCGCAAGGGTTGTATACGAAAAGTTGATTCTTTTTTTATCCAAGTGTACTTTTCGTAAGATTCTAATCATGTCGAAGGATCTTTTTGGCATGGGCTCTCAGTTGAAACCACCGGTACTCTCGATTGGTGAATATCCTCAATGGAAAAGGCGGATGATTCAGATCCTGAAGCATAAGAATAGAGAACTTATGAAGTCTATCATCAATGGCCAATCAATCCGGTTGTCACAGTACCTGGTCAGGCTGCGACTGTAACTTCTACGGAAATACCAGAACGCTGTGTTCCGAAGCCATATGAATACTTTAGTGACTCAGAGAAACCTCAAGCCAAAATAGATGAAGATGCTCTTATTCTTGTCACCATGGCTATTCCAAACAATGTTTACAACCGTGTAGACAGTTGTGATTCTGCCAAGGCCATGTGGGACGAGCTTGAGAGGCAGCTGCAAGGAATTGACAGGTCAATCAAAGCCAAACTCAACCAGAGTATAAACGCTTATGAATGATTCAAAGCGAAGGAAGGAGAATCTTTGCCTGATAATTACAACAGGTTCAACATTATCTTGAACGATCTGAGGAGAAATGGGTTGAACAAGTCTGTCTCGGAGATAAACTACAAGTTTGTCAAAAACCTCAACCCTGAGTGGAGCAACTATGCCATTAACCTCCAAATGACTAAAGATATGGATCAGGAAGATGTAAATGATCTCTTCGTTACACTTTTTCAACACGAAGATCAACTGAAACAAATCAGTGACGAGAAGAAGTTGGTTATGTGAAACTTCTGATGATGAGGAAGCACACTTCACTCAAGTTCACTGCTTAATGGCCAAAGTTGAAGATGAGCCTCAACCTACTGAACAAGCAAATTCTGATTCTGAGTCTGAGGTAAGCAATCAGTCCGACAATTCTGAGGTAGTTCAAAATCAAATTTCTCAGATTCAGTTTATGGAAAAGGAATTTAATGCTTTAAAAGAGAAACTTAGCCTTGAACGACAAAATTGATGAATTTTCGTGACGCATATGCATTGTTGAAGGTTGTTATCGAGGATAAGGAAAATGATAAAAAAAACATTTTAAAAAAGGGGAAAGCTGACTTATCTTCCAAGATCACTGAGCTCCAAAAAGACTTGGTGAACTTGAATTCTGGAAAAGGTGAGTTTAAAATTATGTTTGAAGCTTTTTTTCAAGAGCGTAATGAAGCTTATTGCAAAAAAAAAACAACTGGAGGATTTTAATATAAAACGAGGACAGACTGAGCAGAGTTTAAATCTTTTGACAAACTAACTCCAAGATGTAATGTTTTATAATCCGAAAAATTGGGTTTGGGTTTGTCAGAAAAAGATATTTTAAAAGGGATCCCGAGAATTTATATAATTTTGACAAAATGGGCCCTAATTCTCAAAAGATTCCAGATATTCGTGACACGTTTGCTAAAGCTAAGACTGTAATATCTGAAACTCCTGAAAAAGGAAAGGAGGTTGTAGATGATGACCTATCCGACAGTTTCACTGATTCACAATCTTCAAGTTTTAAATCGATTGGATTCTAATACGATGATTAACACACTAGCTACAAAAGTTGAAAGTTTGAATTTGTAGAGTTTGAATCATTGTTTTCCACACATATTCCTAATGATGAATTAGTAACTGAGAATAAAATTTTTGAAACCAAGTGCCAGTATGACGATTATGAGTCATACTCTGGTGCATGCGTTCAGAACATTATGTCTAAATCTATGATCTCTGATTCTACTAAGGAGAGTATGATAGAAGTGTCGGTTGATGTCACAAATTCTAGTAAGAAGTCTGAGTTCGTCAGTAAAATGTCTGAATTTTGATGAAATGATGAACGCCTCAGATCCTTATCCAATTTTTGAAAAGCTTGAGTCTAACTCCAAGTCAAACAAAACTTCTGATTTGCAAAACCAAATATCTGATTTGCAAAAGCTACTCGAGGAAATTGAAGATGAGAATTTTGATCTTCGATTTAAGCTGGATAAATATTTAGATGAAAACCCAGAGCTTGGCAAACATATTCGTGAATTAAAAAAAATATTTTTAAAAAGAATTTGTCAAATCAAAAGGAGTTTGAAAATCAAAAAGCATTTGATAACCACAAATGGAATGTTAGGTCAAACTCGGAGTTTGTGACTTTAGCTAGACCTACAGTTGTTTATGCGCAAAAGTTTGATAAACAATAAAGCAGTTTTGAAGTAGGTGAAACTTCTGGTGTGAAAAATGTTAACTCATCTTCTAAAAATTAAACTAATTCAATGTCTTCTAGTACTACAGATGTGAATGGAAAGAGGAATGGGAAGTGGAAGAAGGGGAGTTCTGAACAGAAGCCAAATCAAAAGTTTCTAAAAAGTGTACTTCTATTGAGAATGTAAAGAATGTAAAACCTGACAGTAATTGTAAAAGAGTTTGTATTGATTTTGTTATAAAATAAAATTCATTTACGTTCCAATAAATGGAAGTCTTTTGATAAATCACAAGTTATGACGTTTGCTCAAAATAATATGAAATGCAATCATTGTGGTAGTAATTCATTCTCATTCCACTCCACTGTTCTAAAGAAAAAGAAAGTTCAAAGCTTTTCTCGTGCAAAGTCATTTTCCAAAGCCTCGTCTCAATCAATTCATATTTTCAAGGCTAAGCAAAATATTTTTTCAAAGAAAAAGGATTTTAAAAATGTTGATGTGAAAATGGTATGGAAATGGTTGTCGAAGCCTTGTTATGAATGGAGAATTAAGGGCACGGTAAACAATTTTCATAATATGTGGTTTATAGACTTCGGATGCTCACGACACATGACAGGATTCAAGCATCTCTTGCATAATTATGTTGATCAACCTACTGGAACCGTTCGCTTCGCGAATGCTGTTGTTAAGGGATATGTCATAGGATATGGAATGCTAACTAATGGCACTGTAATCATTAAGAAGGTATTTTACGTAGAAGGCTTGGATCACAATCTATTTAGTACTAGCCAGTTATGTGACAGTCACTATCATGTTAGGTTCACTGTAACTCATTGCCACATTGAAGATTGTCATGGATTCGAGATATTCAAGGGTGAGAGATACGAAAATTTGTACGCCGTCAACTTTCCAACTCTATCAGTTTCAATACCCGTTTGCTTGATACCCAAAGCGTCGAAAAAGGAAAGTTGGATTTGGAATAGAAGACTCTCACATCAGAATTTCAAGGCTATAAATACACTTGCAAGCAAAGGATTAGTCAGAGGTCTACCCGAAATGCGATTTGAAAAAGATTCCTTATGCCCCCCTGCAAGATGGGAAAGATGAAAAGAAGCTCACACAAAGCTAAAATGGAAACTTCGTGTAAATCACCGCTTGAAATGATTCACATGGACCTTTGCGGACCAATGACAATTCAATCGATCAACAGAAAGAAATATATTCTAGTAATGGTCGATGAATACTCGAGATACACATGGTTGGAGTTCTTGAGAGAAAAATTTGAAGCACCTGAGTTGATAATGGCCTTGATTAAGAAGACTCAAGTTCTGCTTCAACTACCTGTTCAAAATCTATGGAGTGACAACTGCACTGAATTTAAGAACGAGAGGCTACAAAGTTATCTACAGTCAGTAGGCATCCCTCATAAATTTTTTGCTGACTGTACTCCACAACAGAACGGTGTTGTAGAGGGTAAAAACAGAACTCTGGTGGAAGCTGCAAGAACAATGCTCGGCTATTCAGGTCTACCTCTGTATCTTTGGACCGAAGCCGTTGCCACTGCATGTTTTACTCAAAATAGTACGATCATCACGAAATGGTTACAGAAAACGGAGTATGAGATTATTAACCATCAAAAACCTAATGTCAAATTTTTTTCTTGTTTTTGATTGCAGAAGCTTTATACTCAACGATCGTGACAGTCTTGGAAAATTTGAAAAGAAAGTCGATGAGGGATATTTCTTGGGTTATTCATTAACTTCCAAAGCCTATCGGATCTACAACAAATGAACCAAGATGGTCATGGAAAGCATACACGTGTCCTTTGATGAAAATTTGACTACGACTTATAAACACAACAGTTCAGGACTCGGTCTTAAGGAAAACGCTTCTACTCAAGTCCGAGTGGAACTCAGTTTAAACGAGACTAAGTCTTTCTCACTCAAACTCTTTTACATCTGAGTTAGATTTACTTTTCTTTGATGCATTCATAGATATCTGTGCAGATTTTGATAAATCCAAATGTATTCGCATCATCATCTTCAGTGGTCCCTGATACTAGTGTCGATGTTTCTGGACCATCTGATCCCATCACTACTTCTTCAAATAATACAAGTCCAAACAATTCTGATCAAACTAATAATGATTCTGTGTCTACAGATAACAACTCTGAAGCTGAAGTCCTGAGCACTTCACCTGTTATGCCAGAGTTACCTGAATCAAAATTACAAACTGGAGACGTAACGATAACTATTTCTGAAGTTGTACCTGCTATCACTTATGATTATAATGAACAGAATAATTGGATCAATCTTCAACCCCTACCGAGTACTACTAGATGGACAAGAGATCACCCCCTGCACAATATTATTGGCGACATTGAAAGTGGTGTCAAAATGCGAGCTACATTGGTGAATTTTTGTTTATACTCTAGTTTTTCTCAGTGCTATTTAACCGAAGAAAGTTTCTGAGGCATTGCAATATCCCAATTATATCCTTTCCATGCAAAACGAACTTCTGCAATTTGAGAGAAACAAAGTATGGTTGTTCATACCCAGACCTAAGGACAAATCCGTTATTGGAACGAAGTGGGTATTCAGAAACAAGAAGGACGAAGCAGGAATTTTTGTCAGAAATAAAACCAGATTGGTAGCAAAGGGTATTGTCAATAAGAAGGAATTGACTACGAAGAGACCTTTGCTCCGGTGGCGAGAATCGAAGCCATTCGTATCTTTTTATCCTATGCTGCCTATAATAATTTTAAAGTGTATCAAATGGACGTCAAGTCGGCATTTCTTAATGGGATTCTGCATGAGGAGGTATACGTAAATCAACCCAAAGGCTTCGTGGACCCTCAATATCCTGACCATGTCTACGTTCTCGACAAAGCATTGTATGGATTAAAACAAGCTCCATGAGCATGGTATGATACTCTGACACAATTTTTACTTGCTTCTAGTTTTTAAAAAGTACGATCGATACTACTCTGTTTCTGAAAAGGCAAGGTGAAGATTTAATTCTAATTCAGATTTATGTAGAAGACATAATATTCGGTTAAACAAATCCAACGTTTTTTAAAAAAATTCAAAAATTATGGAGACTCGATTCGAGATGAGCATGATGGGTGAACTGAATTTCTTCCTTGGTCTACAAGTGAAGCAGTCCCATGATGGCATATTCATCAATCAATCCAAATACATAAAAGATATTTTAAAAAAGTTTAATATGGCTGACAGCTCTTCAAGGAAAACGCCAATGACTACTAGAACACTTTTGAACGCAGATTTATCTGAAAAATCATTTGACCAAAAGAATTACAGGAGCATGATTGGTTCTTTATTATACTTAACAGCCAGTAGACTGGATATACTGTTCGCTACATGTTTTTGTGCTCGTTATCAAGCTAAACCTAAGGAGTCTTACCTAGCAGTCGTTAAACGGATCCTCCGATACCTCAAAGGTACTCCCGAGCTAGGCCTTTGGTATCTTAAGGAGTCCGATTTCGATCTTACAACTTTTACTGATGCAGATCACGCGGGATGCAAATTAGATCGGAAGAGCACTTCGGTTTCTTGTCAGTTCTTAGGCGACAAACTGGTTAGCTGGACATCTAAGAATCCGAATTGTGTATCAACCTCGACAGCTAAAGCTGAATACGTTGCTACTACGAGTTGTTGCTCACAAGTGTTGTGGATGATGACTCAACTTAAAGATTTCGGCTACACTTATAAGTGTGCGCCTATTTACTGCGAGTCAAAAAGTGTTAATGCTATTACTTCTAACCCGATGCAACATTCTAAGATGAAGCACATAGATGTGCGTTACCATTTTATCAAGGATCATGTGGAGAAAGGCGATGTCGAGATGCATTTCATACAGATTGACTACCAGCTTGCTGACCTTTTCACCAAGCCTTTGGATGAAAAACATTTCAATTTCTTGATCAATAAGTTAGATATACTCAATATGTCATCTTTTGCTGGTTAGAAAGTTGTTTCGGCAAAGTTGCTATTCTCACCGGAGAATATGTGACAACGGCTTCTGGATAATTCAGTTCAGAACCCGTACTTCAATGTTTTTGATCTTTACTGAAGACTGAATGATCAATCTTTATCAAGAAGTTTTTGTTGAATTTTTAAGGGGGAGAAATATTTTTTTTCTAATATGCTTTGACTTTTTTACAGATATTGTAGAGAAAATATATGAGGTTTTGTCAGGGGGTGCTTATTAGATTACATTTTATTTTCTTGTTCTTAATTGAAAGAGGAGATAAAATTTATTTTGAGGGGGAGTTAAGAATCTCATGCTCAATGTAAGTGTTATTGATTATTAATCTCAACATATTTGAAAGAAGAACAACTTTCAGGTATGAATATTGTTTTCTAAATGTTCAAACCACTACTTGTTCTCAAAATATTTCATGAATCTAGTAGTGAGTTTTAAATTATTTTTGTTTGGTATTTTCATGCTTAACTGACCGTGTGTTTCCTAAGATCAATACCTGTGTATTATCTTTTCTATATACTGTCAAGTATTCACACACCGATTCAGTACTTTTAATTGAGTTTTTGTTATTACCGTGTCTCAAAAAGAACCAATTTTTCGATGGTAATACCCTCCCTTGATTTCAAAGTTGTTGAGTATCAGATATCATTTCTTAATTTTGTGCTTTTATTGTCAGAATACAGTGTCAGATTCTCAAAACAATTTTCTTGATTTCTTTTCATTCATTCAATTTCTTTGTTTTGAGAGATCTTCAATGTTCAAAAGCTCAAATATGAATGCTATTTCTTTGGAGCTTACATTCATTTGACATTGTTATCATATTTTGTGCTTAACTGTTAAGTTAAATTGTTGAGCAACACTATTCTTCATAGGACAAAATTTCACAAGATTCCTGTGAGTGCTAAAAACAACTTCCATGGATTCACGTTAACCTGTGTTTTCTACCCCGGAAGTTATCCTTTTTTGATTGAGGGGTCTAAATCAAAGAGTGGGGGTGTGATGAGGTAAAATGGAAAAGAGAGATTGGTTAGAAGTGAGCTTAATTATTAAAAAGAAAGAGGGTGTAAGATCAGATTTAAAAGAATATGAAAACTCTGCACCAACTTTTTCTGAGTCGGGCAACCACATCTACTGGTTGGTTCACATTCTTTGGTGGCCATCATTGAAACAGGCACTAGCCCATGCCAACTCTTGCAATAACCCCACCAACTACTCATTTCTTTCTTAACAAAGAAATGTTTCATTTCTTTGGGGACAAAACATATTTGCTATGTGGTCTTCATTTGAAAGATCTGGATATTAAAAAAGAAGAAAAGTTGCCCCACCATCGAACCTTCAATCATGCACATTGAGTCCATGGAGAACTTGTTGTTGTCTCAACAGTTTACACATTTTGAGCCTGAAAAAGCTTAAGTAGCTTCAATCATTCTTGTAACACCCGCTATTTTGGGGTTGGGTGAAAAGTTGACTATTACCCAAAGTTCAAGGGGGTAAAATGTAACTTGGGTTATATAAATATAAATCATATTTTAGATATTTTGGAAATATCACAATATACCATTTTGGTTTTGAGAAGTCAGAGAGAAAGAAGGAGCAGGTTGAGGTCTTCGGGTTTTCTCCAAATCAAGGTACGAATCTAGCTTAATGCTTTGATCTGAATGCTTTTAGCCGCGTATAATCTCGTTGTGAAGGTTTTAAACCGTTCCATTGTGAGATCCGAGTATTTCTCATTTTGGATCTGGGTTCTGCATCGATCTGTTCTTGATGTTCTTGATTGAACAAGACGATGGTCTTTCGACCGAAGTCCTGATTCGACCGGGTGGTTGTTCGACCGGTGGGGTCGTTCGACCGGGGGTCGTTCGATCGGGTAGTCCCTTCGACCGATGTGTCCTTTGACCGGACATCGGGTTCGACCGGACATAGGTTCGACCGGACATAGGTTCGACCGGACCTCGGGTTCGACCGGTGTGACCTTCGACCGGGGTTGGCTGTTCGACCGATACTGTGTTCGACCGGTGTGGGGTTCGACCGTATGGGGTACTCGACCGGATCAGTGCTTTGGCAGTGTGTTGTGTTCTAATTCCTGAGTCTTAAGTCATTAAGTTGTCTTTATTTTGGCTTACCGATTATCGGTGTTGTCATAGGTAGCAAACGTTAGAAGCAGGCTATAATCAGGAAGAAATCTGAGGTGAGTCCTTTAAACTAAATCGGTCTGTATTACGAATGCTATGTGATAAATGTATTATTTGAAATGTGGAAAACCTGGTTTCAAAGTGACGTATTATCGTTGGAAATTGCCTTCTAAAGATCTCACATTTTCAAGAATCACGATTTATAGAATTGAACTGTTGTTCATATGAATTACCTGTATATCTGATTTAATATGAGTATGCTCTGAAATGACATGCTTTGGCTTTGAGTCTTAGTGCAATGGATCCATAGGCACGGTGTCCCTATGCCCCCTGTTTTGGGCATTTGGTTCACGTTTCAGCACGGGATAGGCATTGGGTTGCCATGATAAGTAGGCTGTGGGCCTATACGGTCGGGCAGTGTCTCATGGTGCAGTAAGGTGTAATCCCATTTGGTGCTTGGGTTCCCCCTATTTTGGGAACTCTCAAGGATAGATCCAGAGGGGTTGACTTGAATGTTTTGAGCAACAGATCTAGAGGGGTTTAGCTCGTTATGTGATTTGTGGGTATTACTTATACCATGTTTAATCACTAATGGTTTATTGGATTTCTTGACTTAGCTCATGGCTATACTACCGCGTGGCACCAATTGGGTTTAGTACTCTCTTTTATTTAGCTTGTTCTCACTAGGCGTTAGCCTAACGCTTGCTCTCGGTTGTCATGTTGGCAGGTTATCTTAGCAGTGGGGCTCGTCGGGACTGAGGGAGCGACCTTGGGGTCGTGAGAGATTCTTTTGAAGATTCATTTTGGAAGTATAGCGACACACGTCCCTAATCTAGATATTTTGTAGATTAATAGGATGTCGTTTTATACTTCAGTTATCTACCTCAATATTGGCTACTCTATACCCGTTGGGTTGATTGTGTAATGAAATTGTCACACCTTATTCCGCAAGTTAGTCTATTGCCGAATTGTTTCTTCAAAATTTTATTTCCGCAGTTTCTAGGTTGTTACAAGTTGGTATCAGAGCCTTGGCTTAAGTGAACTAGGTATGACTGTAAGATGCCTAGACTTAAGCTGAGACTATTAAGTTACGACTCGTGAGATGGGGTAGATCTTGTAAGATAAGATGGTCTTAGGGTCAACGGAAAATTGCACAAGTTGAAAGTTGTAACGATGGTAATAAGCACTCTTGCGTATTATACGTTCATAATTTCACTTAGCTAACGTTATTATGAAAATGTCTTACGTGAGCATACTTAGATTACTGTTGTTATAACGATTGATAAGTGTAGAAGTACGTTCTCTGTGTTTTCCGTAATTCTTATCCCGTTCTTTTGCATGATTGCGTTCAGCAGAACCATGGTTAATACCAAGAGTCATCCGGAAGGCCAGGAGGCCGACATACCTACGGTCGACCATCCGCTGGCGACCGTAGTGGGGGAAACTGTACGCGTGAGTAATGTGCTGGGTGGAGGACCCGAGCATATTCCTCGACGGAATTTGGAGGCTAATGAGCCTATTATAGAAGAAGTGACGGCCGAAACGAGAATGATGGATCGTATGATGTTGGCCATGAATAAGGCCATGGCGCAACAACAGGAAGTGTTCTTGAAACTCCTCGAGGACCGAGACACTAACAACCGTAGGCCCGAAACGGTTGGCGAGAATGTGATTGTTGCTGGATCCGGGGGTACTGGACCTGTAATTTCCCCTGTGGTAACTGCAACCCTAGGCGTCAATCGAACGACACGGACTTGCACGTTCAAAGCTTTTCTGGGTTGCCGACCACCAGAATTTAAAGGCTCGGACAATCCCTTAGATTGTATGGCCTGGGTTCGAGAGATGGAGCAAGCTTTTCGCTCAAGCGAATGTGGGGAAGAACAGAGGGTGATATTTGGTTCCCGAATGCTGCGGGGAATAGCTCTTACATGGTGGGATGTGTACTCTGCTTCGCTGGAATCGACCGTTCTGGACCAATTGTCTTGGTCTACCTTCAAGGAGAAACTGCTAGAGGAGTACTGTAACGAGAGGTCGTTGGACCGAATCAAGGATGAATTCCAGAACTTGAAGAAGGGAGGTATGTCTGTGAGGGAGTACAGCCGTCTCTTCATGGACAAGCTGGGTTTTGTGGGACATCTGGTCCCGACAGAGAAGGATAAAATCAAGGCTTACATCAAGGGTCTCCCATCGGACATGATGTCGATGGTTCGTGTGACAAAGACCTCTACCCTTCGGGAGGCAATGGAAGAAGCTCAACTCATGGAGGATGCTTACAGTCTCGGTAGGGATCAAGGTGGTCGCCAAGTCGAGAAGAGGAAGTGGGAGGGAAGTTCAATGCCCTCAAAGAAACCCTTTTATGCCAACAACAGCGCTCAGCGAGGAGCTGATCCTAGACGTGATGCCAAGTGGTGCTCCAGGTGTAGAAACAAACATTTCGGTCCGTGCAACTTTGTTCCCGGAGTGTGCTACAAGTGCGGGAAGGCGGGTCACACGTACAGAGATTGCCCTCAAAAGGGGCAATTATGTTTCGAGTGTAAGGAGCCGGGGCACGTTAGGGCGGAATGCCCGAAGCTGAAGACCGGAGGAGTTAGCGGGAGAAAGATGGAACCGCCACGGTCGACTGGAAGGGATTTCCAGATGTCGTCAGAGGAAGCTAAAGCATCGACCGATGTGGTGTCGGGTACGTTTCTTCTCAATTCCGTACCTACACGTGTGTTATTTGATTCTGGTTCTAGCTACTCGTTCATATCTGATTTGTTCTATCAAAGGCTTGCTATGTCTAAGAGTATGTTAGAGATTGCTGTTGTGGTAGAAATAGCAAATGGAGGTCAAGTTCTATTTCATAATATCCTTAAGGATTGCATCTTAGAGCTTAAGGGGAAGAAATTTCCCATTAACCTATTACCAATGCAAATTGGCGGATTTGACGTGGTGGTAGGTATGGACTGGTTATCTAAGAACCAGGCTGAATATGTATGTTCCAAGAAAATGATTCGTTTACCTGTGGCAAACGGAGAAGCGACTATAATCTACGGCGAAGGAAGGAAAAGCGATGTGGCGATTATTTCAGTAATCAAAGCTAAGAAGTGTTTGGCGAAAGGATACGTATCTTTCTTGGCGTATGCCATCGATACCATACTCGACCAACGAAAGTTGGAAGATGTTAGGGTGGTGCCCGAGTTTCCCGATGTGTTTCCAGAGGACTTGCCCGGGTTGCCGCCCGATCGTGTCGTGGACTTTCGTATTGACCTCATTCCTGGAGCGGCTCCGATTGCTCGAGATCCTTATCGTTTGGCTCCTACCGAAATGCAAGAGATGGTGGTTCAACTTCGAGACCTTCTCGAGAAAGGTTTCATCAGACCGAGCTCGTCCCCGTGGGGAGCTCCGGTTCTATTTGTCAAGAAAAAGGACGGTGCATTGAGAATGTGTATCGACTACAGGGAACTGAACAAAGTGACGGTGAAGAACAAGTATCCACTTCCAAGAATCGACGACCTGTTCGATTAGCTTCAAGGAGCGGGTTGCTTCTCAAAGATTGATCTTCGATCGGGGTATCACCAAGTGAAGGTAGCAAAGAGCGACATCCCAAAGACGGCATTTAGAACTCGCTATGGACACTACGAGTTTCTGGTAATGCCATTCGGCCTAACCAACGCACCGGCGATATTTATGGACTTGATGAATCGAGTGTGTCGACCGTTCCTCGACAGATCAGTAATCGTGTTCATCGACGACATCTTAGTTTACTCCAAGAACGAAGAAGAGCACGAGCAACATCTCCGTGAAGTGTTAGAGGTGTTAAGGCGAGAAAGACTCTACGCAAAGTTTTCAAAGTGCGACTTTTGGCTTCCAGAAGTTCAATTTTTGGGGCATATAGTTTCAAAGGAAGGAGTAAAAGTGGATCCCGCAAAGATTGAGGCAATGACGAATTGGGAACCTCCCAAGAATCCGTCTGAAATCCGAAGCTTCCTAGGTTTGGCAGGATACTACCGGAGATTCATTCAAGATTTCTCGAAGATAGCCTCGTCGTTGACTATCTTGACCCGGAAGAACGTGAAATTTGTGTGGACCGAGAAGCAGGAAGAGGCGTTCCGCACATTACAGAAGAAGCTTTGTGAAGCTCCTATCCTATCCTTACCAAACGGGATGGAAGATTTTGTGGTCTACAGCGATGCGTCGAAGATGGGTTTGGGTTGCGTCCTGATGCAAAGAGGGAAGGTGATCGCTTACGCATCAAGGCAACTTAAAGTGCATGAAGTCTACTACCCTAATCATGACTTGGAATTGGCAGCTGTGGTGTTTGCACTGAAGTTGTGGCGGCACTACCTTTACGGTACGAAGTGCACTCTTTATACGGATCACAAGAGTCTGAAGCATATCTTTAATCAGAAAGAGCTAAACATGAGGCAGCGAAGATGGTTGGAGTTGTTGAAGGATTATGACTGCGAGTTGCTCTACCATCCGGGTAAGGCAAACGTGGTTGCCGACGCCTTGAGTCGAAAAGTCTGCGGAGGAAATTCTCGTGCTACCTTTGCACGGATTGAAGTAACTTCAACGCTTATTGATAGAATCAAGGAATCGCAAGCCGAAGCCCTGCTAGAGGAAAACCTTAAGGGAGAAGTCATGGTGAAACAACATCTTTTGTTGACTGAAGATAGTCGAGGGTGAAACTTTTCAATGGGCGAGTCTGGGTGCCCAAGATTGGGGGTAATAGAGAACTTCTTCTCGAAGATGCCCACAAGTCAAAATACTCCATTCACCCGGGAAGCACGAAAATGTATAGAGATTTGAAATTGCTTTATTGGTGGCCAGTCATGAAGCTCGATGTGGCGCGCTATGTGGAGCAGTGTGTGACTTGTTTGCAAGTGAAGGCTGAGCACCAAAGACCCTACAGAAGTTTGCAATCCTTGGAAATTCCGGAATGGAAATGGGAACACATCACGATGGATTTCGTGACAAAGCTACCAAAGACCTTGAAAGGTCACGACGCCATTTGGGTTATAGTTGATCGCTTGACCAAAAGCGCTCACTTCTTAGCCATGCGGGAGACTTTACCAATGGATAAATTGGCGAAGTTGTACATCGATGAAGTAATTTCCCGACACGGCGTGCCGCTATCTATAGTCTCTGATCGGGATAGTCGGTTCACGTCGCATTTTTGGGATAGCTTACAAAAGGAATTGGGTACACGTGTGAAGTTGAGCACGGCCTACCATCCTCAAACCGACGGACAAAGCGAGAGGACAATCCAGACGCTAGAAGATATGTTAAGATCGTGCGTAATCGACTTTGGGGGTAGTTGGGATACGCACCTACCTTTGGTAGAGTTCGCGTACAATAATAGCTACCACTCAAGTATAGGGATGGCACCGTTTGAAGCGTTATACGGTCGCAAGTGTCGAACTCCCGTATGTTGGCTCGAGGCGGGGGAAAAGCAGTTCGCCGGACCGGAAGTTGTGCAAGAAACGGCGGACAAGGTCAAGGGCATCCGCGAACGTTTGAAGGCGGCCCAAGATCGACAGAAAAGCTACGCCGATAAGAAAAGACGGCCAATGGAATTCCAAGTGGGAGATCGAGTTATGTTAAAGGTGTCCCCTTGGAAGGGAATTATTAGATTTGGGAAGTGTGGGAAGTTGAGCCCCCGTTTCCTTGGATCGTTCACTGTGACTAAGCGGGTAGGACTCCAAGCTTATCAGCTGGAACTTCCTCCGGAAATGAAGGGAATTCATAACACGTTTCACGTGTGCTATCTACGGAAGTGTCTAGCAAAGGAGGAGAGTGTTATTCCACTCTCTGAGATCAGAGTGGATGAAGGGAATCGTTGCGTTGAAGAACCTGAGGCGATTTTGGAAAGGAAGACGAAGAAGCTTCGTCACAGGGAAGTCACAATGGTCAAAGTTCAGTGGAAGCACCATCGAGGTGCTAATGTAACTTGGGAAGCGGAAGAGGATTTGAGGCGGAGATACCCTCACCTCTTCCCATAGCCAAGATTTCGAGGACGAAATCTTCTCCAAGTTGGGGAGGATTGTAACACCCGCTATTTTGGGGTTGGGTGAAAAGTTGACTATTACCCAAAGTTCAAGGGGGTAAAATGTAACTTGGGTTATATAAATATAAATCATATTTTAAATATTTTGGAAATATCACAATATACCATTTTGGTTTTGAGAAGTCAGAGAGAAAGAAGGAGCAGGTTGAGGTCTTCGGGTTTTCTCCAAATCAAGGTACGAATCTAGCTTAATGCTTTGATCTGAATGCTTTTAGCCGCGTATAATATCATTGTGAAGGTTTTAAACCGTTCCATTGTGAGATCCGAGTATTTCTCATTTTGGATCTGGGTTCTGCATCGATCTGTTCTTGATGTTCTTGATTGAACAAGACGATGGTCTTTCGACCGAAGTCCTGATTCGACCGGGTGGTTGTTCGACCGGTGGGGTCGTTCGACCGGGGGTCGTTCGATCGGGTAGTCCCTTCGACCGATGTGTCCTTTGACCGGACATCGGGTTCGACCGGACATAGGTTCGACCGGACCTCGGGTTCGACCGGTGTGACCTTCGACCGGGGTTGGCTGTTCGACCGATACTGTGTTCGACCGGTGTGGGGTTCGACCGTATGGGGTACTCGACCGGATCAGTGCTTTGGCAGTGTGTTGTGTTCTAATTCCTGAGTCTTAAGTCATTAAGTTGTACTTATTTTGGCTTACCGATTATCGGTGTTGTCATAGGTAGCAAACGTCAGAAGCAGGCTATAATCAGGAAGAAATCTGAGGTGAGTCCTTTAAACTAAATCGGTCTGTATTACGAATGCTATGTGATAAATGTATTATTTGAAATGTGGAAAACCTGGTTTCAAAGTGACGTATTATCGTTGGAAATTGCCTTCTAAAGATCTCACATTTTCAAGAATCACAATTTATAGAATTGAACTGTTGTTCATATGAATTACCTGTATATCTGATTTAATATGAGTATGCTCTGAAATGACATGCTTTGGCTTTGAGTCTTAGTGCAATGGATCCATAGGCACGGTGTCCCTATGCCCCCTGTTTTGGGCATTTGGTTCACGTTTCAACACGGGATAGGCATTGGGTTGCCATGATAAGTAGGTTGTGGGCCTATACGATCGGGCAGTGTCTCATGGTGCAGTAAGGTGTAATCCCATTTGGTGCTTGGGTTCCCCCTGTTTTGGGAACTCTCAAGGATAGATCAAGAGGGGTTGACTTGAATGTTTTGAGCAACAGATCTAGAGGGGTTGAGCTCGTTATTTGATTTGTGGGTATTACTTATACCATGTTTAATCACTAATGGTTTATTGGATTTCTTGACTTAGCTCATGGCTATACTACCGCGTGGCACCAATTGGGTTTAGTACTCTCTTTTATTTAGCTTGTTCTCACTAGGCGTTAGCCTAACGCTTGCTCTCGGTTGTCATGTTGGCAGGTTATCTTAGCAGTGGGGCTCATCGGGACTGAGGGAGCGACCTTGGGGTCGTGAGAGATTCTTTTGAAGATTCATTTTGGAAGTATAGCGACACACGTCCCTAATCTAGATATTTTGTAGATTAATAGGATGTCGTTTTATACTTCAGTTATCTACCTCAATATTGGCTACTCTATACCCATTGGGTTGATTGTGTAATGAAATTGTCACACCTTATTCCGCAAGTTAGTCTATTGCCGAATTGTTTCTTCAAAATTTTATTTCCGCAGTTTCTAGGTTGTTACAATTCTACACGTGCACGAGCACACAAGGAATAAGTTTTCATGTCTTAACATTCTTAGAAAAATCCTTTGTGGTTTTTTGATGATTGAATGCAAGCCCTGGGAGCGTGAACATCAAAAAGCTCCTTTCCAATATGCATTCGTTGTACAAAGTGTCTCTGTGCTACTTACATGCATACTAACTATATCGTTGTTGCTTCAGGGTTACTAATTCTTATTTTGTCTGAATTTTAAAAGATTCAAATGAATACATACTATGAATTGACGGATACTCAGGTCAGATAGAGATTTTCTCTTAAGGGGAGATTGTTGATTTTTGGGGAGATTATCTCTACATCATGAAATTCTTTCTTATTCAGATATGAGGAAGATTGTATAAAAGATGGTGCTGACATTGAAAGAGTTTTGATGATTCTGATATCTCATCATTCATCAAAAAGGGGGAGAAATTTCAAGTGTTTCAAAGTCAGATTTTTGTTGTCTTTATCAAAGAGGGGAATACGATTTCAGAGTTAAGGTTCAAGTGAAAGTCAGAGAAGACAAAGTGTCAAAGAAAGATATTTGATGAAGAAACTTCAAAATTCAAGACAAATCTGAAGGCAATTTCTGAATGTTAGATGCATATTTTCTACTAAAGGAGGAGATTGAAAAATATTTCAAGTTTTAAAGTGTCAAAGTTTGTGAAGAAAGAAATCCAAAGGGGAAGATTCATATATAGATTCTTTGTAAATCTTGTAACCACGCAAGAAACACACGCACATCCCTATATAGATTCTAGAGAGAGAGAGAATGTTGTTCTTGAGAAATAGGTATCTGGCACGCTGAATTGAGAGAGAAATCATAGTAATCAAGATTGAATATATAAAATGATTTCTACATATTTGTGTGTTTGATTAGAGAGCTTGAAACTGGAATCTCAATTTGATTTGACCTCCCACTTGTCGCAAAACACTACGAATAGAACTTATCGCAAAGAGTTGACTTGGAGTGTGTGGACTTCTCACAAGAAACAATTCACGAGAAGTAGTGCCTAAGAAAAGAATCCGCAGACCATAGGGTACGGATTGGGAACTTTTCGCAGATCAAAGGTTACGGATTGAGACTTTCCGTAGACCAAAGGTTGTGAGAAGTCTACTTTTCGCAAACCAAATCATGCGAATTGTCACTTTTCGGAGGCTATAACTTGCGGATTGTGACTTTTCATAGACCAATGTTTGCGAGAAGTGGAATTAACCAAATTTTAAAATTTCCAAAAATGGCATTTTGACTTTTTCAAACTTTTCAAAAATTGAAACTTTCCCAAAATAGAAACTTTTAGGCACAAAATGGATTTTTCACTTTTGAAAACATTTGAAAACACACACTTACAGACATATCTTCCAGATACTCCCCCATGAATTATGATCTGTAAATCCTGCAAAACAAGCAAAGTCTAGTTGCTCATTTGAACATGAGTCCTTACTGATTAGAAGTATCTTTTTCAGATATTTGCTCCCCCTTGATAAAATCATGAAAAATATTATATTTGGACTTATCAGAAATACTTACACTCCCCCTAGATGTAAGCATTCATTTTGAACACTTGATAGAGAATCAGATATGCTCCCCCTTCATATTTGCAAAAAGTCAAAAACATCATTATCACGTTTTCTTTATCTCCCCCTAGAAAAATATTAATCAATTAAGTTTCAATCTCCCCCTTTGATAAACAAAAATACTCCCTTAGAATAATTGATCAGTTAGTGTATTCTGAGAAGATCAAAATCTTTGAAGTACGGGTTCTGAACTGTAGTATCCAGAAATCATCATTTTTTATCTTTGAAGTATATATCCTAAATTGTTGTGTTTAGAAGTCAACATTCGTTGAAGTACGAGTTCTAAACTGATATGTTTAGAAGTCAACACACTTACTCCCCCTACACAACTGATTCCTACAAAATAGATTTAACAGGTTTTGGTACCCACTTGAACTTGGTTCCAGATTGGTTAGTCTTTGGAAACTTGGTTCCAAATCTGTAAAATGCAGTATCATAAGAAGTAATCCTGTAGGTTCCATACCAGTGATGAACATAATCTTTTTGAATAAAATTAGTTCCACAGTAAGAACAACAAATTTTTTTTTAGCTGACCTAATTAACTGCTTTGTAGAATAAACAAAATCAAGTTTAGCAAAATATTTACCATTCCAAGCATTGTTCTTTCTATCCTTGGATGTAGAAGCAAATTATTTTTGATATGCTTTGTCATCATCTAAACCTTTAACAATCCAAACCATCAGATCTCCTTTAGATGCTTGCTTTCTCTTGGATTTTGAAAAATAACTAACTGAACCATCAACAGATTTATCATAAAAGAGATTTAAATGACGAATCTAATCTGATTTTGAAACTTTTGATTTGACACCTTTATTTTTAAAAGCAAGATTATGAAAGGAACTAGAAACAGATTTAAATGAACATACTAATTCAGTTGACTCATCATATGAAGATAAATCGGTTGTCTCAGCAGAAACTTTTTCAGACAAATCAACATTTGCTGCTTCTAGTTGTTTTACCTTTTCAGATAACTTGTTTCTCTTTTTAGAAATTGTGTCAAATTTATTTTTAAAAACAGATTTGACTTTCTGCTCTTTCAGAATATCTGAAGCTAGAACAAACAACTTCTTTATGAGCTTTGAGATTTCAGTTTCAAAAAAATTTCTCTCTTGCTCAAAATCTTTTTCCATGTTCTAGTTCTTAGCAAAAATTTCCTTGAAAATCCCAACATTCTTTTTCTCAAAAGTTTTCTTTTCAGACTCAAAAGAAGTTTTCTTTTCAGACTCAAAAGAAGTTTTCTTTTCCTGAAAAGCTTTCCTTTATTTTTCCAATAAATCTTGTAAAGTACTGATTTGCTTGGAAAGATCAGCAGATTTTTCTTCAAGAACTTGCTTTTGCTTAGCAAAAATGTCTCTTTCAGAAATCAAAATCTTTTCAAATTCAGAGACTTGCTTTGAAAGTTTTATGCATCTAAGTTCAACATCTTTCTTTTCTTGAACAACTTTCTTTGAAATATCAGATAATTTCTGGTTGAAAATTCTCTCCAAATCAACTTTTTCTGTACGAAATTTCTCTTCAAACATCTTCATCAAATCAGTAGTCTTTGATTTCAATATAGATATTTTCTTTTCAAATTTCTTCAGTTTTCTCTGAAGATCAGCAATTTCAGATTTCAGCTCTGAATTCTGAATTTTCAATTTCTCATTTTCTGCTTCAAGAGCAGGTATCTCTGGCATATAAGATATTGCACAGTCTCTCTTAGACAATCCAAATATTTCCCTTACTATCAACAGTAGGCATCTGGAAAAGATTCAGAAAATATGCTTGAAACAATGATCGTCCCGTAAAATTCAGATGAAACTAGACTCAGAAAGTCAACTTTGGTCAAAACTTGAAAATTTGTGAAAAATTTTATAAGTATTGAATTCGCAGATCACAAGAATTAAGAAGTCGCAGGCTGAAGAAATCACTTTTTGCAGAGCAAGAATCCGTAGAATACTATGTATGAATAACTAGAATCTGCAGGTTGAAGGTTACAAGTTGACACTTTCCGCAAACAACGGTTTGCGAAAACCTACAATCCACAGACAATGTCTTGCGAAAACCTTCAATCCGCAGGCAATGTCTTGTATTTTCTAAACTTGTCGCAACAAATGACTTACGAATTCTATACTTCAAAAATTAAGAACCACAATCTGCAAGACACAAGATACGAACTCTAAACAATCCTTAGAGAATGGCTTGCGAAAACCTAGAACTCGTAGGATTTATCTTGCGAGAAGTTCACTTTTTGTATGCTTCTTTATACAGATTTTTCACTTGACAAATTTAACAAAACATCAATTCATGAGGCTTGCGAGTTCTCCTTTGAATCTTCCGAAAACTTCCGATCTTGCGGGTTCTTCCTCAAAAATCACCAAATTTGCCATAAAATCTTCAATAATGCAAATTTGAATATGCAAATTGACATGGTTGCTCGATTTGTGATGTTGAACACGTTTTTAGCACAAGATTTTGTCCAAAAATCACTAGAAAAAGGAATTCGATCCAATCATAGTAAACATCAACCTTCGAAACAAAATTTTCACAAATCCCAAAACTCACCACTATAAAGTGTGAATTGGTTTAGCAACCTGAATTAGATTTGATCCACAACCAATTTCCAATTGATTGTAACAAATCTTGAATCACAATTTCATCTAACTTTAAGAAATTTGAATGAAACAGTGATCTTTCCAATTTTGTTTGCGAGTTCTTCAATCTTTCCAAAAATGACCAAATCTTCAAAACTCCATTTAATCTGAATTAATCGGTTTGCTCTGATCCCAATTGTTGTTCAAGATGTCAAGCAATTGAGATCAAAATGTATGAATCAAATCAAGAACACAATGTAAATGTAGAGAGAATGTAGAGAGAGAAAATGTCTATCATATATCTCTTAGAGTCACAAATCTTACAATGAGATCCTTAGTTACAAAACACAAAGCAAGAAATATATATATATATATATATATATATATATATATATATATGGTCAAACAAACCTTGACCATAATACAAGCTAGAAAATACAATGACTTAAAAAAATTGATTCAGACAAACTATCTCTAACAGTCGTCTTCCTTCACTCTCACCTGGTGATATCCTGAACGCAAATCGATCTTTGAGAAGCAACCCGCGCCTTGAAGTTGATCGAACAAGTCATCGATTCTCGGAAGTGGATACTTTTTCTTCATCGTCGCCTTGTTCAACTCCCTATAGTCTATGCACATCCGCATCGTGCCATCTTTCTTCTTGACAAACAAGACCGGAGCTCCCCAAGGTGACAAGGTCGGTCTTACGAAACCCTTCTCAAGAAGATCTTGGTATTGAGCCATCATTTCTTGCATCTCAGATGGAGCTAACCGGTAAGGGACTCGAGCAATCTAAGACTCCCCCGGAACAAGGTCAATCGGGAACATTACTTGGCGGTCGGGTGGCAGACCGGGCAAGTCATCCAGGAAGACATCGGGAAACTCGCGCATCACCTTCACGTCCTCAAGTTTCTTCTTTTCATGTTTGGCATCAACCACGTACACCAGAAAAGATGAACATCCCTTCACTAAGCACTTTCGCGCTTTAACCATGGTGATGATTGCCACATCCCCATTTCTCCTCTCACCGTAGAAAATCACAATATCTCCACTAGGGATGGGGAGTCGGATTAGTTTCTTTGAACATATAATCTCGACATGATTATCTGTTAGCCAATCCATGCCAACTACCACATCAAACCCACTAATAATCATGGGCATCAAATGTATTGGGAATTCTCTCCCTTCGATCCCAAGAGTGCAATCCTTCAAGACATCGTGAATCACCACTTGACCACCATTCGCTATTCTTATCACTACAACATCTTCTAAACTACTAGTGGGCATGGCAAGTTTTTGACAAAATGCATCGGATACAAAAGAGAAACTGGAACCCGAGTCAAATAACATACGTCCAGGTAAGGAGTTTAGGAGAAACATACCCAATACCACGTCGGTAGGCCTTGGCCTTTTTGGCCATCATTTGAAAAGCTCGACCCAAAACCCTCGGAGGATTCTCCTTCTGCTCCGGAGCACTGCCCTTCTTACAATTTGGGCAGTCTTTTCGAAAGTGTCCCGGCATCTTGCAATCAAAAGATACAGGTCCTTTCACCTGGCAGTCTCTTGTGGAATGATCAGTCATCCCACACTTGCCACAAGAGGTGGGATGGGAGTTATTGAATCCGTGGTGTTTGCTTTGGCATTTCGGGCACTATCTCGCCTTATGGCGGTTGTCAAAGTTTCTCCCACCATTAAAAGGTCTCGACTTTTTGAGAGGCCCAGGATTTCTCTCCCATCTTCTTTTCTCTCCCACCACCTCTCTCTCTTCTTTACCTCAAGCGTATACGTTTTCCATGATATGTGCCTCCTCTATTATCTCCCCAAGAGTGGAGGCTTTAGAGTTGCGGACCATAGACATCATGTCAGCCGGTAGGCCTTGAGATAGGCCTTAATCTTCTCTTTCTCAGTCGAGGGCACATGCCCCACCAAACCCAACTTTTTCATAAATTACCGGGTGTACTCCCTCACCGACAAATTTCTCTTCTTAAGAGCTCAGAACTCTTCTTCGACGATCCATGGCTCTCTCGTTGTAATACTCCTCCATGACCTTCTTTTTGAACTTGGTCCAAGACAGTTGAGTCAAGACCGTGGTGGAGAGGGTGGACTTAGTGACATTTCACCATATGAGTGTCGAGCCCCTAAGCAATTGGGAGCCAAATCATACTTTCTGGCCCTCCTCACATTCACAAGTGTCTAAGGCCTGCTCGATCTCCCACACCCAGTTCATATAGGCGACTGATTTTCCGTTCCGGAGAACTCCGGTGGTTTACTACAAAAAAAGGATTTGTTGGAGCATGCTCTCTCACCTTGCCTTACATCCACCTGTATAGGCTCCTCGGTGGGAATCACATTTCCGGTACCCCCGGATCCAGCCACTAACACATTCTCTGCAACCGTTTCATTCCTACGGTTGCTCACATCCCGGTCCTCAATCACTTTTAAAAGAAACTCTTGCTGCTTTGCCATAGCTTTGATTCATCACTAGCATCAAATTGGCCATCATCTCAAATTGAGGGGTCACCTCGTGCATGATCGGGTTAGACGAGGCAGCTCAACCCTTGGTATAACCTCAGGCCCTCCGCCCAACAATGGTGGTACGGGTGGACATATAGCATCCTCAACCCTCTCCGGTTGATCGGTCGTTGAAGTGGTTGCCTAGACTCCATCAACACGTGTACGCGGTCTACCTCGCGTACTCGCCATTCTCAATCTGCCACACACAAGGATGAAGGTAAGAAATAGATTAAACGAATTTAAACACAAAGACACGTAATAATATATTCATCAATCATCATAACAATAGTACATCAAGCACACTCATGTAACAATACAATCATAATAGCATTAGCTAAGTGAAATTATGAACATATTCTACACAAGAATTCTCGTTACCATCATCACAATTCTCAATTAGTGTACTTCCGTCGACTTCTAAGACCATCTTATCTTAGAATTTCTATCCAATCTCACAAATCATAACTTAACAATCTCAGCTTAAGTCTAGGCATCTTACATTCATACTTAGTTCGCTTAAACTAGATTTCTGATACCAACTTGTAATACCCTATTTTGAGGTTGAATTTTGAATTCAAGATTAAAAGGTTCTGTGTTGTACATTTTGTAAAGTTCAGTTTGCTAGTTGTGTCAAAGTCAAGATGTTTGACTTTCCTATTATTCCTTGTGTTGTAAGATCAACTTGTTTGACCAATTATATATAGTTTTTGTCTCTTGTAAACATGAAACTACGCTAAAAACAAGAGAGAGTTAGACACACACGTATATACTTCTAGAGAGAGAGAGCTTAGATAGAAATAAGTATATGGCTATCTGTATTGAGAGTGAAATCATTGTAATCATTGTTCATCAATAAACATGATTTCTAAATAAATGTGTGTTTGATTTGGTAGCTTGAATTTGGGAATTACATTTGGTATAAGAGTAGATCAAATCATCATAAATCAAATTATTTGTTCGAAAAATGAAGAACACGCACACAGTCTGTGATCACTTTGATTTTTGATTTTTTTGTTGTAATTGTCAATTTTTTGATTGTACTATATGCGTTTGTTTATTTAGAACACTTTTCATTCAAATTGTAAGCACTAGTTCACTGTAATTCGATTTCAATTTCTTGAATTTGTAAGTTTCAAGTTCGACTGTTTTCACGCATTGTATTAGAATCAAAATCATTGATTCAGTTGATCTTTAGTGAAATTGTTGCTGAGGTTTTTGTCGGTCCGTAAATAAACCGGTGAACCAGTTCTTATCAAATAACAACAAACAATATGATTACCAACCTGTTTGGATAATAAAATCACGGATTACAGATTGATGTTTTTCAGTTTGAAGCTCTCGATGTTTTTCTCTCTGATGAACAGTAAAACACCGTGTATGTGTGTGTTGTATGTGTTCTGATTCTTGTATTTTCTCTAACACACTAACATACATAATATCTAAACAAAGATATTATATTATCTAAATTAATATCTAATAAATATCTAATAAATAGATATTTAGGATATAATATAAAATACTAAAAACTAAACTTTGATATTTTATTACAAACGACTTTTAGACTAATATTTAGAGTTGACTTTCCAGCGTTAGCTTCAGATTGCAAACTTCAGATTAGATGATCTTGAATCCAATAGATCTGTGCGCTAACAATCTCCCCCTTTAGATCAATATCATTACTAAAAAGATTTAGCAATTTAGTCTTCTCTTTCAGTCAGAAGATGCAATCTCCTTCTCTGTCTTCAATATGTAATAATCTCCAGGTTTTAGCTCAGAATGCTTTAGCAAAGTATCTTCAAAGAAAATTTCTTTAAAATCAGCATGTCTTCAGAATACTTTGATCTCTCGCATTTCTTGGTTAGCTCTTCTCTTTTCCAATCTTGTAATGTAATAGACATTTCTTCAAGCTTTAGGTTCTCCCCCTTTTTCATGAAAAGAGAAACGATTTCATCAAAACTCTGAGTAAGAAATGTCTTTCATTTGGAGCCTCTGATTCGTCAATTCAAAAGATATTCATCCAGATCTTTGCAAATCCAAACAAAATAATCGTGTAACACCTGAATCAACAAATGAATCAGTTAAAATGCCTATCAGTGACACTAAGTCACTGTGTGTAACGAATACACATTGGAAAGTAGCTTTTTGATGTTCACTCCCCCAGGGCTTCCATTCAATCATCGAAACACCACAAAGGTAATTTCTATAAACGTTATGACAAAGAAACAAATTCCTTGTGTGCTCGTGTAAGTGATAGAAAGAATTAAGCACTTGATGATTGCTTATAAGGCTCAATATTGTGTAAAACACTGAGACAACAGTAAATTAAACACAGACTCAATGTGCATGATTGAAGTGCGAATGTGGGGTAGACTTCCTTCTTTTCAATATCCAGATTTTCCAAATGAAAATCAGATAGCATATGTGTTGCTTCCCCTTTGAAAATGTGAAACACTTTCTATTTGAGTAGAAAATGAGTAGCTGGTGAGGTTTGATCAAGTGTTGGCATGGGCTAGTTGCATGTTTCAATAATGTTCACCAAAGAATTGTGAAACAATAGAATTGTGGCTGCCCGGATCAGAAAGTAGTTGGTGTAGAGTTCTGATATTCTTTTAACTATGTTCTTACACCCTCTTTCTTTTAAACATTCAGTTTACTTCTAACTGAACTCTGTTTCGCATTATATCTCATCACATATTCCACACTCATTTCTTTTAAATCCTCACACTCTATCACTATGGATTAACCTCTTGGGTAGGAAACACTGGTTAACGTGTATCCATAGAAGTTGTGTTAAGTCCTAGCCCAAAGATCCCATGTTTTCCTATGAAGCATATGATGCTTAAAATGGTTTAACTTATCAATTAAAGCTCAAGGATTAATAAGAAAACATTGAAAATTACACTTTCAAATTATAAAATTTGGTGAAGAATCGGAAAATGATTTGAACATTTAAGAACATGTTTTCAATGAATGAAAGTTGTACTTCTTTCAATCATATATGAGATTAAGATAAAGGATTATACCTTTACGTGCGATCTTACATCTCATGAAGCTAATCTTAAAGTCATAAAGATATGAACATGTAAGCATCTCTCAAAAAAATCTGCAAAAGTCTTATGTCTTAGTCAAAGCAAATTTATTCACTTAAATTACAATGACAAAAAGCAGAAAAACAGTGAAAGTACGAGTTCTGATCAGAAATAATCATAAGTCATATCCTAACTTCTTTGACTTGTAAAACTCCCCCTAAAATCATGCATCACAAAAATTTGACATTAAAAAGGTAAATGCATAAATTAGTGAGTCTTCTCCTCAAATTAATATTGACCATCTGTCAATTTCTTCTCATACTCCCCCTTGGCTCATGAACAGAATATTTGAAGTGCAGATATCATTCAGAAATAAGAATGAAGAAATGATGAAAAAGTATACAATTAGAAAACTTTGATAGGTAACTACTGATTATGTCTTAAGATTTAGCATACCAAGCTTAGAGACAAGAAAGTTAAACCTCTTTTCATTTAAAGGTTTGGTAAACAAATCTGCTAGCTGATAATCAGTTTTTACAAAGAAAAGTTGAATTGTTCCTTTTTCGACATTATCTTTGATAAAATGATACCTGGCATCTATGTGTTTGGTCTTGGTGTGATGAACAGGATTCACTGTTATCGCGATGGCACTCTTTGAGTCACAGTAGATCGAGATTTTGTTGAAGTGAAAACTGTAGTCACGCAATTGTGTCTTCATCCACAAGACCTGAGAACAGCATCTAGCAGCAGCTACATATTCTACTTCGGCCGTTGAAGTTGATACACAAAGTTGCTTCTTCGATGCCTAACTTACGAGTTTATCACCGAGGAACTGTATATGACCTGACGTGCTCTTCCTGTCTAGCATACAACTAGCATGATCTGCATCTGTATATGCTGTTAGTTCAAAGCTAGTATCTTTAGGATACCACAGACCAAGATCTGCAGTCCCCTTCAGATACCTAAAAATGCGCTTAATTGCAGACAAATGGGATTCTTTGGGATTGGCCTGATATCTAGCACATAAGCATGTAGAAAACATGATATCTGGCCTACTAGAAGTAAGATACATCAAAGAACCTATCATCCCTCTGTAAGTCCTAACATCAACAACCTTTCTAGAAGGATTGGTGCCAATCTTAGTACCTGGTGCCATTAGGGTACCAATCGGTTTAGAATTTTCCATTTTGAACTTTCGAAGAATATCAAGAATGTATTTTGATTGATTGATAAAAATCCCCGATGAAAATTGTTTGAATTATAATCTGAGAAAGAAATTCATCTCTCCCATCATATTTATCTGAAATCTTGACACCATAAGGTTTGAAAAATTCTTACAGTACTTAGGATTTGTAGAGCCAAAAATAATATCATCCACATAGATTTGAATAAGAATGATATCGGCTTTCTCCTTTTTAATAAACAAAGTGATATCTACCGTACCTTTTGTAAAACCAGACTTGACTAAAATTTTAGATAGTACATCATATCAGGCGCGAGGAGCTTGTTTCAGTCCATAGAGTGCTTTGTCGAGAATGTAGACATGATTAGGTTTCTCTTGATTGACAAAGCCTTCTGGCTGCGAGACGTAGACTTCTTCCTTTAGAATTCCATTCAGAAAGGCGGTCTTCACGTCCATTTGAAAGACCGTGAAGTTCTTGTGGGCTGCGTAAGCTAGAAATATTTGAATTTCCTCTAAACGCGCCACAGGAGCATATGTATCGTCGTAGTCTATTCCTTCCTCTTGCCTGTATCCTTTGGCAACAAGTCTTGCTTTGTTTCTGATAACGGTACCATCTTCATATTTCTTGATTTTGAAAACCCATTTCGTAGCTATAATGGTTTTACCTTGAGGTTTGGGTACGAGTCTCCAGACTTTAAGTGCGTTGAACTGATTCAGCTCTTCTTGCATTGCCGTCACCCAGTATGAATCGGCAAGAGCCTCGGATACGCGAGATGGCTCGATCTTGCTCCGAAAGGATTCATGCATACACATATTCATTGAAGCTGACCTAGTTTGCACCGGTTTGGTTGGATCACCAATGATCTGGCTTATCGAGTGCGCTTTGGTCCATTTATGTTCATGAGGGAGTGGATTATATGAATATATATCAATATTATCATATAAGAATCCACTTGTACCTTCTTCAGGTTGCTCAGGAAGAATGATGATTGCAGTTGAAGTAGCAGGTACAGGTTGGTCCGTCTGTAGATCAGTCTATACAGAACATCCTACTGATACAACAACTTCTGTCTCTTCATTATTTGTCACAGCTTCAATTGTTGGAGTCGGCATTTGAACTGGAATTTCTTGCTGAATCGAGGAGTTGGATTCAGTAGAGATATCTGAACTGGTTGGATGAGTAGTCGTTGAGTCTTCCATCCTGTCAACCACAACAGATTTCTTCACATTAGATCCAAGAAATTCATCATAAAACAGTTCAAATAATAAATCTAAATCAGATAAATGATTAGTAGACGTTGATGCTTCATCTGATTTGATCGCTTGAGACGCAAGTTCTGGACTGATTTGCCCAGAAGCTAGTACTCCGGTTATCACGGGTTCTGAACTGTGTTGTTCAGAAGCCATATCTTCATCAAATGTGACGTTTACGCTTTCAACAACTGTCTTTGACTTCTTCAAGTATACACGGAATGCAGTAGATGTAGATGAATAACCAATGAAGATGCCTTCGTCCGCCTTGGCACTGAACTTGTTCAGACTCTCTCTATCGTTTAGAACGTAACACTTACACCCAAATATATGGAAATATTTGATTTTCGGTGTTCGGTTGTTGATTAACGCATAAGGAGTCTTCTTGAATCTACGGTGTATCATGGGGTCGATTCTGAGTGCAGCACGCAGTCGATACAGCATCAGCCCAAAAAAATAGAGGTAAGTCAGATTGACTTAGCATAGTACGAGCAGCCTGGACTAGCGTACGGTTTCTTCTTTCGACCACTCCATTCTGTTGAGGCGTACGAGCAACAGAGTATTAATGTGATATCCTAACCGATTCGAGATATTCTTAAACTATTTTGTTCTTGAACTCTGTGCCGTTGTCAGTTCTGAGAAGCTTGACTGGTTTCTGCAGATTTACCTGGGCCGTCTTCAGGAATGTAATGAGAACATCAGGTGTCTCATCTTTTGAACGTAGAAATTTGACCCAAGTGTATCGCTAGCATCGTCCACGATAACTAGTATGTACTTCTTTCTGCCTAGACTTTGCGTTCGCATCGGACCGCATAAGTCCATATGCAACAACTCTAACAGAGAGCTTGTACTTGGTTCATACTTCAGCTCTGGAAGTCCTTTAACTAGCTTTTCACTGACCAGCTTGTTTATGTACCTAAAGTTGAGGTGAGAGAGTCGTCGATGCCATATCCAACTTTGTTGCATCGAGGCTTTAGAGAGTAGACATACCTCTTTGTCAGTCTGGACGTTTGACAAATTGATTGTGTAGAGGTCGGACTTTCGAGTACCGACCAGGAGTTCCTTGCCTTCTTCAGTGCGAACAGAACACCTCTTGGCCTTGAAATTTACCTCTAAGCCTTTGTCACATAACTGGCCTATACTGAAAAGGTTGTGTCTTAAGCCTTCAACATAGCTTACCTGCTTAATCATGACGTTGTCGTGTACTATATCACCATATCCCAGAATTGGTGAAAACTGGTCATTGCCGAATCTAACTGTCCCGCAATATTTATCTGTATAATTGGACAACATCCCTTTCTGCCCTGTCATATGCTTGGAACACCCGCTATCCAAGTAACACATATGACGGGTCTGCATAAGAGAAATTACGAAACAAGAGATTTAGGTACCCACTTGTAAATGGGTCCTACAGTGTTAGTACAGGATTTTGGTACCCATTTGAAATTGGGTTCTCTTTTCTTTTGAGAATCAAATGAATAATTTGAATGATAAGAGTGAACATGATATGTGCCAAACCAAACATCAAAATCTTGACAAGAAGTATAAACATATTTATCATAATATGAAGACTTTTTAGCAGATAAAGATAACTGGAATAATTGTTTCATAGAGTATTTCTTGCGAGAAACGACAAGTTTTGGTTTCAAAATAGAAATATCAGCAATCAAAACATCTTTACTAGTAGTAGTCTTATTACAATCAATACTAGAAAGAACAGTCTCGTCAATCTCCTGTTTTGGTTTCCATTGAGATTTAACTGCTAGCCCTTTCTTGCTCAGATCTGAAACATTTTTGAGTGAGAATTGTGAGTTTCAAACGAATGCTTCTTCTTTGGCTTAACAGTAGTGATCGGTTTTTGTGAATGCTGAGATTTCTTCTTACCTTTAGCATTCTTAGTTTTCACAGAAACTGTTTCATCAACTTTCGTTGATGATTTGCTTTTCACAAACTTACTGGATAATCCAAAGGAATTTACAACAAAAGACGAATGGTTAGGAAGTTTGGCACTAAAGTCAAATTGATCAATACACTCATCTAGAACACCATTGGAGTTTAGAAAATCAAACTCTCCATCAGTTAGACCAAATATATCATCATATTTTGAAGCCTTTGATGATTTAGAAAGAACATAATTTTTAATCACAGTTGAAAACACTTTTTGTTCAACATCAATCAAAAGTCTTTCATCTGTTAAATAATTCTCAAGTTCAAAAATTTTACTTTCCCAAACGAGAGGAGGGACATAAAGTTTACCTTCAATAGGCTTAGCCTCCATTTCTTTTACAGAATAATTTTGAAAGAAGTCATTTGAAAGAGATTTTGATTGAACATCACTATAACTATTATTCAGCTTCGCATAACGAAATGGAAGTTGAACATTAGATGTGTTCTTTCGTTTTTCTGTTTCCTTGGCTTCATCTTCTTTAGACAGTCCAGTCCAGAAAACTTTAAGCTCGGGGAATCGTCGAGCTAGTTTCAAAAATGTAAAATCATAAAGTGCAGGCTCTTCAGATTTACCCTTTTAAGGTAGTGAGGATTCTCATAACCAATTCCCCAGCTCTCTTTATTCTCTTTAGGTTTGTTCAGATGAATGGTTTGTTCAGTTTGACCCAATGAGTATAACTTCTTTTCCAAAGCATTTAATTTTTCAAGTAAAGATTTGTTTTCTTTGGTACGCGAAGAATACATTTTCGTAAGCTCTTTGAAATCAAACTCACTCTTTCTCAATTTATACTTTGTTTCAACAATCTCTTTAAGAATTATGGTATGTTCTTTTGCTCTGGTGTCAATGTTTTTATGTAAAACCTCAATCAATACTTTCTTCCCAACAATATCATCGCTAAGTATCTGTATTGATTGGTCTTTTTCTTTAATGACACCCTTTTCAAGCTTAAGTTTAGACTCTAATTCTAGGAGTTTTGTCATCATGGCATGCATTTGATTTAAGAAATATGATTCAGTTAAATCACATACCTCTTCGTTGTCATCTTCATCGGAAACATCTTCAGCTTCTATTTCCATCTTGCCCATGAAGCATAGATGCACTGTCTCGTCCTTCTCTTCATTCTCATATTCCTGGTCTGAATGATCTAGCGAGTACTCATCTTCTGCCATCAATGCCTTTCCAGCCTCTTGTTGCTTAGCTAGAAGCATTTTGTTTTTGTAGTAGTCTGAGTTTCTGACTTTGGGTCTTCGGCAGTCTTTGGCAAAATGTCCAGGTCTACCACAGTTGTAGCACGTTGGAGGTTCTGGATGTTTGAGCTCTTCTGCTTTATACCTTCTCTCTTCTGGATTCCTCTACTCTAACCTCTTTCCTTCAAATCTCTCCTTGTGAATATAGTTGCTCGAACCAAAAAATACTTCTGACTGTTCGAGCTCGGCTTTTTGTAGAATTTCTTCTGAAAAGCCTTAGTCAACATAAGCATATCCTGCTTTAGTTGTTCAAAGTCGTCAGAGTTCGCTTCATTTTCAACCTCATCTGATTCAGACATAATCATCTTCTTCTTCTTCTTTTTCACAACAAGTGCAACTGAATCAGCAACTGTCTTCTCAGACTGTCTCTTTTCATCCATGATTTCATCCACCTCTTCTTCATTCTGTTTGAGGGTTTCATACACCTCATGAAGTGGAATCTCGTTTAGATCCTTGATTTTCTTCATTTGTCTAGCAAACCTCTTCCATTCAGGCTGGAGAATGCTTAGAAATTTGACATTCAGCTCTATCTGTGATTTAGTGACCTTGTTCTTGCTTAACTCATTCAGCAAGGTCACAAATCTGTCGTATGTTACTTCTAGTGACTCTCCAACTCTGCCTTTGAATTCTTCATAGTTGTTTAAACAGTTGGATATATTCAGCTGGTTTCCAACTTTTGAACCTAGCATCATCTTCTCTAGCTGATCCCATATCTCTTTGCCAGAGGCCTTGTAGTTGTCTATCTTCACATATATTTCATTTGGAATGCCTTGAAGAATGTAAGACTTTGCTAATCTATCAGCTTTTGCTCTTTTTAGTTTATCACCTTCGAGCTTATCATACTTAAGTTGAAACTCTGTTGCCATAGTTCCCTCCGTACGAGTCTCATAAATTGGTGCCATAACTTCCTCCTCTATTGATTTCCTGATAAAATCACCCAAATCATGTCTTTCAATGAAGTCCATGAACCGATCTTTCCACTGCTCATACTCTCCCCTGAAGAGTACTGGTGGCTTTGTGTCAGTTCCGATAGCTAGAGCTTCTCTTGAAGTCATTCTGATTAAAAAAGACTAAGTTTGGTCCTGGCGCAAAAGCACAATTTGCGCTAAGAGAAGGTGGCGCAAAAGTCAGGTTTGCGCGAGGTATGGGTCGCGCGAAGTGGTTTTTTGCGCGAGAAGTGTTTGGCGCAAAATAGAGATTTGCGCGAGAAGAAGGTCGCGCGTTTTGGAAGTTTGCGTGAGTAGTTGGTCGCGCGAAAGGGAGTTCTGCGCGAGACGTTGATGGCGCAAACCGGAGGTTTGCGTGAGTAGTTGATGGCGCCTTGTATGTACCGGTGTCTTTAATGGCTAAAAAAGGAGATTTGCGCGAACAGCGTGCGGCGCGAACTGGTGGTTTGCGCTACGCGAAGGTGGCGCAAGACACACTATGAACTGGCGCAAAACTTGTACTTGCGCGAGTTCGTCCCTGTTCTTCGAAAAATCGATCTGATCGCTGAAAATATCCTTGATTTTCGACGATTAGCAGTCCCAAATTTTAACAGATTGACCACTAACAGTTTTAGAACAGATTACAACCCTTTGATCTCAATAAAAATCACTTTTTGAAAAATAGATCGATGGAACAGTGGGTTTTTAGAAGTCGACCTTCAGACACCAAAATCACAAAATTGGAATGGATAAAAGTGCAATACTGAAATTAAACACTACCCAAACGATCTAATACACTTATCTATCACAACCTGATCGATTTCAACACCTAAAACACTTTAAATCTCAAAATGATTTTGAAATGAAGAACACAGAGTCGATAGTTTATATTTTTTATTTTGATCTGGTTTAAGCTCTCATACCAATTGTCGGTCCGTAAATAAACCGTTGAACCAGTTCTTATCAAATAACAACAAACAATATGATTACCAACCTGTTTGGATAATAAAATCACGGATTACAGATTGATGTTTTTCGGTTTGAAGCTCTCGTTGTTTTTCTCTCTGATGAACAGTAAAATACCGTGTATGTGTGTGTTGTATGTGTTCTGATTCTTGTATCTTCTCTAACACACTATCATACATAATATATAAACAAAGATATTATATTATCTAAACTAATATCTAATAAATATCTAATAAATAGATATTTAGGATATAATATAAAAAACTAAAAACTAAACTTTGACATTTTATTACAAACGACTTTTAGACAAATATTTAGAGTTGACTTTCCAGCGTTAGCTTCAGATTGCAAACTTCAGATTGGATGATCTTGAATCCAATAGATCTGTGCGCTAACAGTTTTGCTCTAGACATCATCGTGGTTAAATTCTCAAAGTTTGATTGCAAATGGAGAAGTATTGAATCGAATTCTGATCATTTTTGTGTCTTTTGGATCGAAAACTTGAAGAACTCGCAAGATCTGAATTTTTCACATAGACAATTTAAGAACTCGCATGGCTCTTTGAATTGGTGTTGTGAAATTTCAAAGTTTTGAATTCGCATACGCTTGGTTCGAAAAGTCAAGGAATTCGCACAAGGTTTCATGAGAAAAGTGAAGATATCGCATAGGCCTTGTGAGAAAAGTCAGTGATAAAATTTTCTAAGTCCACTTTTCGCAAGGCGTTAGGTGCGAAAAGTGTGAAATTCGCAAGGTTCAACGTGCGAAAATCTACTATTCTTTCTCAGTTGTGTGCAAAAAGCTGAGGATTTCGCAAGATAAAGTTTGTCTGAAAAGTTTCTAAGTGTGGATTTCGCACAATATTCTTCTGCGAAAATTGAATTCTTGAATATTGTCTAAGTCCAGATTTCGCAAGATGAAGTTTGTTTGAAAGTTGCTAAGTGAGGATTTCGCATACCTCTTTGTGCGAAAAGCGAAGGATTCGCATCCCTCTTCGTGCGAAAAGCAAGGATTTCGCATATAAAGGTGTGCGAAAAGTTCAGAATCCGCAAGCCTCAGTCTGCGAAAAGTGGGATTTCTTTGGCGTGCGAAGAGTGCCTCTTAGTGACCAACAAATTCTGCGGGACCCCCATGCTATGTCTGTGGAGGGGGACATATTCCTGAGTGTGATCAAAGTTTCTGATTTTCTAACTAACGATCATTTCAAGCTCTTATTTTACAGATCTTAAGATGTCACAAGGATACAATTTTGAATTTGGACAGATGAACATCACAGAAGCTAAAGCCAATCTTAGGCATCTTGTTGGACAATTGTCAATTTATACCAAGATAAATGATGACTGCTCAAGAGAAAACTCAAAGAATAAAGCTGAGAAAGGTGAGTTTCAAATCAAAGTCTTTGCTCTTGAATTGGAAATAAAGGATCTGAAAAACAAATCCGAAAGCCCATATCTTAGAGCTGAAAGAGACAAGTTGAAAGAGAAAGTATTTAGTCTGGAAGTAGAAATCAATGTACTGAAAGAAGAATCTTCACAAGTAAAGGACAACTCAGTACAAGAAGAATTAAAGAAGTTTGAAGAGAATAGAAAAGTTTTGGAAAGGCAGAATGTTGAGTTGAAGAAGAAGATTTTGGATTTGGAAGCTATGACTGTCAAAACCAAGCAAGAAGATTCTTTCAAGAAAAATGATGAGATGGTTAAAAGTTTAGAATCTGCAAGTACAAATCTACAGAAGAAGATATTTGTTTTAGAGAAGCAGATTGCTAAAGAAAGAGAAGAATTTGAAAAGGAAAGTAAAACTTTTGCTCAAAATTTTTCTAATTTCTCAAGAAAATCATTTGAAGAAAAGAAAATTGTTGAACTGAAATGTGCTAAACTTTCTCAACAAGTGTCTGACTTTAAGAAAGTGATCATCATGGAAAGAGATAAGTTTGAGAAAGAGAAGAAGAAAGTTGAACAAAAGAATGTTAGTGTGTTTAAAGAAATTTCATATCAGAGAAAGACTTTGAAGAAGAAAGAAAAGTTTTTGAAAAAGAGATAAGGAAGCTTACAAAGAAATTGTCTGAGATATCAACAACTGCTATGAAGGAGAAGAATGCGAAGTCTGAACTGCGTAAGAAGTTTGACCTGCTTTCAAAAGAAAGAAACAATTTATCTGCAAAGATAACTGAACTTGAAGAAATCATGTTCAAGGTGAAATTGACCGAACAAAAGATGCCAGAATCAATTGTTCAATCATAGAGAGATGATTTTGCTAAATTTGAATTCTCATTCAAGACAGCTTCAAGTTCTTATCATGCACATGTGTCTTCTAAGATGTCAGTGAAATTCAAAGATCAGATTCGTACTTCTAACCTTTTCTATGATAAAAATGTTGATGGTTGAGGTAGATCTAAAAGGATAAATGCTAAAGAAAAGTTGGTTTAGAGAAGAAAAAATATATCCTCTAATGAGAAGAAGGATCAGAAATCATTTGTACATACACCAAGTGCCAAAGAGAACAATGTTGTAAAAGGTAAACTTTTTGGCAAACCTGATCTTGTTTATACTGTCAATAAACTGATCAGGTTAGAACAAAAGAAAATTAATTGTTCTTATTGTGGTGCTAATGATTTTTTCAGTAAAAATTATGTGAATTACTGGTATGGTTCTTACTACGTTTCTTCTAATAAAACTGCAACTAACAAACAGGACCCAAATACCAGTGGTTACCAAAAGCTCCATATGTGTTGCAGGTACCTAAAGTCTAAGAAGAGTAAAGAACAATGGCTTCTAAACACTACAGTTTAGAACCTATACTTCAAATATCAAGTTAGACTTCTGAGTAAAGTAGCTCAGAACTCGAACTTCAATGTCATAAAGACCTATGGCTTTTGGACAACACAGTTCAAAACCCGGTCTTCAATGATAAAGAGCTTGTGTACTCTGACGCATAAAAGATGATCAATATTCAAGGGGGAGTACACATTATTTCTTCTGATAAATTTGTGAATGCAAATTTTCAGGGGAGTTTGACTTCTGAATTAACTTCAATCCTAGTAATTTAGAACTCGGTTTAATTATTAAGGATTGTGAACATTTTAAGGGGGAACATATATTCTTTATATTTTTCACTTATATATTTTTAAGGGGAAGAAACGAGAAATGAGATTAATTGTTATATTCATATTGTTCCCTACTAATGATTTGACTCTTTACATATATTAAGGGGGAGAATATCTGATGTTTTGTCAAGAGGGAGCATATTTGTTTATATTTTGTTTTCATGTTCTTAATTGAAGGGGAGATAAAATATTCTTTTCAGGGGGAGTTAAGGATTCTACACTGAAGGTATATATTTCTAATTCTTAATCTCTAACATATTTAAAAGAAGAACAACTTTCAGGTATGAAAATTGTTTTTCTAAATGTTCAAACCACTTCTTGTTCTCAAAAGATTTTATGAATTTTGAGGTGTGATTTTAAGTGATTTTTGTTTGGAACTGTTAGCTCCAAATTCATTGTATAGAAAGTATTGAAAAATAGGCTAAGTTTAGAAACCTCTGAAGACTTCTACTTACTCCAAGGTACACCGCATAAGTGCTAACCACAGAAGCTATGTCGACCATCTAGCCGAGAAGTTCCCAACCTGAAGATCATTCTCAAACCATAGAGACTCTGTGATCTCTCATAGAGCCTTTGTGTAGCTATGCTCTGGAGATGGAAGACTTGAAGATTTCAGGATACAATGGACAAGACAACACCATATGCAGATCACGTGACCCTGTTGTACAAAGATCTTCAAGATCAATAGTACATCCCACGATGGTTTTACTTTCCATGTGGCATTCCTTATATGGAATGTCAGTCTTTGTCTTGTACTATTGTGTGCTCCCCGTTGTATATGAAGGGAGCACCTACTGTAGGATTAAACACGTGAGCACACATAAATCTTCACACCCTGTTTTAGCAGTACTATCCTAGAGAGCATATTTGCACACAATTGTGCATGTTCTTGGTGTATTATTCAAGTTTAATGAAGCAAATTCTACTACCAAACTAAAGCATTTGAATTACTACATACAAATCTCTTTAGCAATCTCTATATTCTGTTTTGTGTAGTTTATTGGTTCATCATTTGATTAGAACACCCTCATTTGGGATCAACTGGAACTTTCATGCTTAACTGATCATGTGTTTCCAAAGATCAATACTTGTGTATTATCTTTTCTATATACTGTCAAGTATTCATACACACTAGTTCAGTAATTTCAAATGACTTTGTTATTACCACATCTCATAATGAAATAATTTTTTAGTGGTAATACCCTCGATTTTTTTTCATTGTTGTTGAATATCAGACGTCATTTCTAAATTTTGTGCGTTCATTGTCAACATGTTTATATTTGTTCATATAAACAAATTTCAATTCTCTGATACCCCAAGCTATTTTTCATGATAGTTGATCTGATTGAAACATTGTCAGATTCTCAAAACAATTCTCTTGATTTCATTTCATTCATTCCATTTCCTTGTTTTGAGAGATCTTCAATGTTCAAAAGCTCATGCATGATTGATATTCTTTGGAGCTTACATTCATTTGACATTGTTATCTACTTTTGGATGCTTATCTAGTAAAAATAAATTGTTGAGCAACATTATTCTTTTAGAACAAAATTCATGGGAATCAGTGTGAGAGCTTATCAGAACTTCTATAGATTCACAATAACCGGTGTTTCCTACCCAAGAAGCCATCCTCGAGTGATTGAGGGGAGAGGGGTGTGTTATTCCCAATTTTTGCAAGATGAACAAATAATTGCTCAATCAAATCTCATATTCATTGATTCAAACTTCACATATTACAATCTTTCTCTCTCTAAGATTCTCTCACTAGATTCTCAATTGTACACACACAATGAAGCTCTCTACTATACTTCTACTTACAAAATACAAAGACAAAAGGTATTTATACCTAAGATCTATTACAAGGAACACACAACTATACAAACTAACATGTTTTGACATTAGTTGACTTTGACTTCCCACTTTAAGTGACTTTGACTTTGCAATCTTGAAGGCTTTGACTTAAGCTTTTGACTTTCCATATAGATGATCTTGAAGACAACAATCTGTGCTCTAGAAAATGTTAGTAGTACGAATCAGGTTTACCTTAACCATCCACATTCCGATCATAGAAAATGTTAGTAGTACGAATCTGATCATTTGAATTAACTGACCACTTTGTAGAAACAGTTGTATGATATGACCTTGATATTGTCTTGAATGAGCATTCTGAATCAGCTGAATCATCTCTAGGTGTTTGAAGAATTGAATATGTAGTGTTCTGCTCAGTCAAAACCATCTTATTCTTCAAGTTCTATTATCTTGGAAGATAAATTGTTTCTTTACTTGTTGAGGAGGTCAATCTCTTTCTGATATTCAGACTTCGTGTTCTCCTCTTTCATGGCCTTTGTTGATAGTTCAGATAATGACTATGTAAGCTTCTTAATCTCTGACTCAAAAATCTTTCTTTCTTCTTCAAAATCCTTCTCGACATTCTTTCTCTGATCAAATATTTCTTTGAAGATTCCTACATTTTTCTGTTCAATTACCTTCTTCTCTTTTGCAAATTTGTCCCTTTCAATGATGATCACTTTCTCAAAATCAGTCACATGTTGAGAAACTTAGGAAACACTAAGATGGTTGCACAAGAATTTCAGAGAATGGGGATTAAAAAATATAGAAAACAAAGGTTTCTATTTGGAGTTCAAGGATTGAGCACACCCTCAGATGGAGGGGTGAACTTCCTATTTATACCCTATGCATTAAATGCATGGCAGGGCACTTTACACGTGGCGTTCACAGATTGGTTTTGGAAGTCTGACTTTGGGAGACATGCTTTCGGCCGGATCACGAACAGTGTAGTTAACAGAGTTGTTGTACGAACTGTGGCAGAGGCATGTCCGTTCTGACACATCGTACTGAGTTGTGCAAGGTAAGACAAAAGGAAACTTGAGGTATAAGTTTTGTGATCATTCGATCGCTGAATATCTCTTTCTTCAGAGATATCAAGAGTTCAGCGATCGTTGAAGCTTTCCTCATGTTCCTTCGCATATAAGTAGAGTTGTCTTTGCTTCACTGACATCCGCATTAGGTCATTAGTAGACTTCTCTTTGTTCAGCAGCTTCGTCTTCGATTCAGCTATGAACATCAGTTGACGCGAGACTTGTCTTCAGGGATTACGTTACTGTTTACATCAGAATTATCAGCGATAACTTAATAGACTCAGTTTGATCACTGATAGTGAAACACATATATATATTAATTGTTTATAAGAAAGACTATCAGCGATAACTGAACAGACTCAGTCTAATCGCTGATGGTGAAACACTAATACATAATAAACGTAATTTTCACTAAGTACAAAAAAGAGTCGTTATCAAATCACTGAGAGAGTTTGGATCAACAATCTCCACCTATTTGATAATGACAAAGTAACTGAAGAAAGTTACTTTATAATTCAAAATGATGGAATAATCAGGACTCATAACATACATGACCCAATTACTATTTTAAGGGATCTTTTACAGTACTGATATAGTTAAGTACTTCACTGAAATTTTCATTAATCCTGGAAAAAGAATTACAAGGTATGAAAATTACAAGTACAAGTGATGTACTAACTACTGTAAGTTTAAACTAATAGATTACAAGAAGAAAACTAATCTATCAGCTATCTAAAGAGGATTTAAGAGGATTGATCAAATACTCAGGTATTTCTTCTCCTTTTTGCTTTCGCTCTAAAGATTATTTGCTAATTATCACTTGGGTTTGCTCAGCAGTAGGAGAGAGATCACACCATAAGCACGTGAGATTTTTGAGAAGGCCCAGGGGACAGATAGGGATTTCAGAGATTTTTTGAAATCTGAGCTGTTCCTCGTCATCTCTGAAAAAGATTCCAGAAGGTTCTTCAAGTACTTGTCCCGCAACATATGGTCCACCAGGAGGCAGAGATAGATCCAGAGCTGAAAGATCAAGAGGAGGACCGAACAGAGCTTCTCTTGAAAATTTGATGGATGTTTCATTTCTGATCACCGCGACATTTTCAGAGGGAGAGGAGATAGGCTTTCTTCTGATCTGCTTTGACTTAGAAGGAAGAGAAGACGACACTTTTAATATTGCAGCGACTCTGTTGATGGGAGCATCATTTATCCCTTTAACATAGCCTCTGTAGATTGACTTTGATTTTTTCAGTGCGTCTTTGAACTCAAGCCATTCCATATAGCCGAGGCTTTCCAGCTTTGAAACAAACATTACTTTGCAGCTTCCATCCTCTCTGGTAATCTCCATAGTGACAGAAACTTTGTCCTTCTTCTTTCTTCCAGAGATAGCGACTGAAACAATCTTCATTGGGTCAGAGCGATAGTCGAGTTTATGTTTGCAGCAGTCGACTGAACTATCACTGACCACTAGATCTTTTGAGCGTTCCTCTTCAATCTCTTTCAAAAGAGCAGCCTGGACTTCAACTGGTTTCTTCTTCAGTTTCTTGTCTTTGACTTGAGAAGACTGAATTTTGAGAGCCAGAGTGGCATCTCTTTGACAGTCAGCGATCAGCTTCTCATCCCTGGCGGATTCTTCAATGTCAGTTTCAGTCAGGAACTCTAGATCTATTGATTGAGAGGGGATCTTTAGTCGTTGACTCTCCAGATGAGAGATCATCTCTGTTCTTTTCTTCATCTCTTCCTTTGACCAATGAAGTGGTCTAGAGGGCCTCCGTGGGTGTTGCAGGGACTCATCTTCTTCATCCTGTTCATCAATATCTTTTACAGAGATTGGGATTAACAGGTCATCAGCTTCAGCAGCTGGGATTATTTGGAGCTCTTTACCCTTAAGAAGGGGAGAGAACTGTCTGGTCAGAAAATGAAAAAGGTTAGTTTATTTTTGTAGAAGAAGAGAAATAAAGGCTTAGAAAGAGACAGGGGTGGGATTTTTATAGAAGGATAAGGGAACGAGAGAAAGGCATACTTGAGAAGGATTCTCCTCAGATAGTGAAGTCATCTTCAGGCTTCCCTCAGCAGTAGCACCTTTGCTTTGGGAAGGGGTTCCTGAAGATGTTCCATGGCTCCCCCTTGCTTTGATAACTTCTTTCGAAGCTATCGTTGATGAAGTGACGGCTGAAGAACACCATAGAGATTGATCTTCTTCATCGTCATCATCATCATCTTGATGAGGTTCTTCCTCTTGATCTTCAAGATCAAGGGCTTCATCTTCATCGTCCTCCTCTTCCTCTTCATCGATTAACTCATCGATGGTAGGAGGGGCTTTTTCAGCAGCTATCTCCCCCTCAACCTGAGAGGGAGTTTCCTTCTGTTAGACCTTAGCAGCAACCTCAAACTCCATATTTTCTTCAGTTTCCTTCTCCCCCTCTTTGTCATTATCATTGAGGGAGAGATCTTTGGAAGGAGATGAAGCTTTTGCAGCAGCCAACACCTGAACTTCAGCCTCCAAACTCTCCAGACGGCCTTCAATCGCAGGAAGATCTGACGTAGCCTGATGAATGAACTCTATGCCAATGTTCTCTGTGAATGAGGGAGTAGGAGTCGGAGCTGGTGTCTTCAGGTGAGTCAGGATTTGCTGAAGAAGGACTTCACAGAAATCAACCTTTGTAGCCAGGGCTGCAATATGTTGTTGTGAGTCTTCCCTGTCTTTGGCAATCGCTTCTTGGAGAGTAGCGATTTGAGAAACGTCAGCTTTGGAGGCGCATTGAGCTGTGAGCGTCTGCAGTGCTTCACCAGTGGTATGAACAGCGCTGGTGGTGGTGTTGAGAGAGGCAATCAGAGATTCCACCTTTGCACTCAAACTGTTGATATTGGTGTCAACAGTCGCCAAACTAGGACCTGAAATATAAGTTAGTTTTTGAGAAACATGCTTATATGGTGAGTTGGGATAAGTGTTTAAGGTTATAGGGGTACCTGAATTATCAAACATTTTGTAGAATTGTAAAGATTCCTCAAAAGATTGATGTTCAGGTCCTATGGGTCCAAACTGTGGTTGAGTTGAGATACATGGAGGGTTAGAGATCAAAGAAATAGAAGGACTAGAGATGGGGATAGAAGAAGTAGGTATAGGGGTAGTTACCTCAATTTGTTGTTGAACTGGGATCGTAGGTTGCGTCACTATTGTTGTGACAGCGACCGAGATCGCTGGCACGGTTGAAATGGGTATCACTGAGTATGTGGAGGAGAGACCTACGAATGCATCCAAGGAAGTTTGTTGATAAACATCCTTAGGTATAGAGCTAGAGGTAGCTTTCTCCTTGGTCACCTTGGCCTTCTTCGAAGGACCAAGGGAGCCAGTTGATGGTCGTTTGGAAGGGTTAGCGGCAGGGATAGCAGAAGAAGGAACCTCCTGCATGGCCGCTGAAGTCGAAGAAGTGAGGAGAGAGAGTCGGGAAGGAAGTTCATAGATACTTACCTCGTTGGGAAGCGGCTTGACCTCCAGGGAGCGCTGACCCACCTTGGGAAAAGAAGCATCAACATTGGTGGGGTAAGTTGCAGGGTATAGAAACTTCAGGTACGCACAAATGAAGCGTACATAGGGAATCTTAGGATCCCTCTCGGTCTTCTCTATCTTTGACCTTAGATCGTCAAAGATAGCTGTTGCGTAGTCGAAATTTCTTCCGGCGATCACCGAGTAAGTCATCTGGACCTGAATCTTGCTAGCCTGGTTCAGTGACCCACTTTTCCCACTTATACACTGAATGAAGTGAGAGAAGATGTAGTTAAGCTGAGAAGGCATGAGCACCTTCTTCACCAGAGTCAGCTTCTTGTTTGGTATTGTCGTTCTTGGCTTGGGTTCCCAAGAGTATTCCATAGCATCCAAGAATTGGATGAGTTCAGCATTAGTGGGTAAGGCGTCGAATCCATTCCTGGGTTTGTCGGGAAATCGCAGAGCTTTCCCCAGCCCTAAGGCTGTCATCATCCCTGTTCCAAGTTCAGTGTTGAAGGAGATAGAAGGAACTAATTCACCCTTTTTGTTGGTGAGATAGGCCTCTTCAGCGGTAAACCATAATTGTTGGAGAAGAGCTTTGAAAGGTGTGGGATCCACAGTGATCGCATAGGCAATGCAGGATTGCTTCAGAAATATTGTTTTTGGGAAGCTCAGAATCAGCGATGGCGAACTTGACGTTCTTAGAGGCGACAAGTGCAGATTGAGACATTCTGAATATGAACAGATATAAGAATAGAAGAAAAGTTTTAGTCTAAAAATAAAGAAGGTTTTCCCAGTTTCTATTTTAGGAAAGAAACATAGAAAAATCAACATATTTGAAGATTAAAAAATTGTTCTTAATGTAAGATATAAGAACAAGAAGAAAAACCAAAGATTTTGAATGAGGATAATAAAAGAAATGGTTTTGAATGAATAAAATCAAAAGAAATATGATTTTATTAAAAGGAATCTTATAAACCTATAATGGAAGTCCATAAATGGAGTATTATATAAAAAGATTTAGAACAAGAATAAGAAGAAGATCAAGAATAACCAGTTGATCTTGAAGGAGATGATGCAAATACTTGAGAATGCTAGAATTCTTTTGAGAAAGTTTTCTTGCCTTTAAAGTATTTCCAGAAAGCGTAAAATGATAAGAATGGGAAAACATTCTTTTTATACGTGAGAGAGAAGGAGAGAGAGAGTGTGAGAGGCGGGAAAACAAATGTTCATCATGACATGGACACGTCCCACGAAATTGATTGGATGGAAGGGCAACGGACGAACGTGTCAGAGAAAAGGCATGTCGTGGATTGTCGGTTCAAATGACGTCATAGAAGAGATAGAGACTGTTCATTTGTCCGTTTTGAAATTATCGCTGAAGAAAAGTCAGGGAGAAAATTTTCTTTTTGAAAGTATCCCTGATGGTAAAGTTAGGGATGAATTTTCTTTTAAGAAGGATCACTGACTAGAAATATCAGTGATAAATTTATTTTTCAAAAAGCTTTTAATCATTTGAAGAAAGTTCAGTGATTAAAGTTTATATTTTGAAAAACATCGTAACTGAATGAAGATTCAGTTGTAGGGATGGAGAGAACATACCTGAGAGTCAGAATGTTTATCAGAGAATGATAAATGGGGAACTTATGATTACTGACACAATGCATGAACTCTGAAGAATTATTCTTCGAGATTCAACATTCCAAGCACACTGATGAGAAAGTTGAACCTTGTCTCATCAAGAGGTTTGGTGAATAAATCAGCAAGCTGATAGTTAGTAGGGATGAAATAAAGTTCAATTTCACCGCTCATCACATGATCTCTGATAAAATGATATATGATCTCTATGTGTTTCGTCTTTGAATGTAGCACTGGATTATTTGCTATAGCGATAACACTAGTGATGTCGCAATAGATTGGAATCTTTGATAGTTGAAGGTCATAGTCTAATAGTTGATTTCTCATCCATAAGATCTGAGAACAACAGCTTCCAGCGGCGACGTATTCAGCTTCAGTTGTGGAAGTGGACACTGAATTTTGCTTCTTGCTTGTCCAGTTTACCAGCTTTCCTCCTAGGAGTTGACATCCACCAGTGGTACTCTTTCTGTCAAGTTTACAACCTGCAAAATCACTATCAGAATAACCAGTTAGATCGAACCCTGAGTCTTTAGGATACCAAACACCGAGGTTAGGAGTTCCTTTCAGATATCTGAAAATTCGCTTGACAGCGATCAGATGGGATTCCTTGGGTTCAGATTGATAGTGTGCACATAAACAATTAGAATATATGATGTTAGGTCGGCTCGCTGTAAGATACAGCAGGGAGCCTATCATTCCTCTATAGGCAGTGACATTAACAGGTTTTCCAGATGGATCTTTGTTAAGAGTCAGGGGAGGCGCCATAGGAGTTTTCATCGCTGAAGTTTGTGTAAGATCAAACTTCTTCAGCATGTTATTAACATACTTACTTTGGCTGATAAAAGTACCTTTGTCAGATTGTTTAATCTGAAGACCAAGAAAATATGTCAGCTCACCCATCATACTCATTTTGTATTCTTTCTTCATTATTTCAGCGAAGCGAGTACACAGAGATGGGTTAGTAGAACCAAATATGATGTCATCGACATATATTTGTACAAGAATAATATGACCTTTTATCTTTCTGAAAAACAACGTATTATCAATTTTCCAACGTTCAAAATTTTCAGAGATAAGAAAAGATGAGAGTGTGTCATACCAAGCACGAGGGGCTTGTTTTAGACCATAGAGAGCCTTATCCAATTTATAAATATAATTTGGATACTTAGGGTCATAGAACCCTGGAGGTTGTTCTACATAGACTTCTTCATTCAGCTTTCCATTTAGAAACGTTGATTTTACATCCATTTGATAAACGATGAAGTCTTTATAGACTGCATAAGCTAAGAATAGTCGAATTGCTTCGAGCCTAGCCACAGGGGAAAGGTTTCATCATAGTCTATGCCTTCCTCTTGTCTGTATCCCTGAGCAACAAGTCGAACCTTGTTGCGGGTTACAATTCCATGTTCATCTAACTTGTTTCTAAACACCCATTTGGTGCCTATAACAGTTTTATCAGATGGTCTAGGAACGAGATTCCAAACTTTGTTACGAGTAAACTCAGTCAGCTCTTCTTGCATAGCGCTGACCCAGTTTGGATCTCTGAGGGCATCATCAGTCTTCTTTGGTTCTATTAAAGAGAGAAAGTTGACAAAGAGACAGATATTACCTGAGCTTCGTCGTGTCTGAATACCTGCATCGAGATCACTAAGAATTTGATCTATTGGGTGATCTGTGGTCCATCGCTAAGCAGGAGCATGATTGCTTACCTCAGAGGTTGGATCAACAATTGGAATGTTACCGATGAGGACGCTTGAGGTTCATCAACAATTAACTGTTGAGTAGTGGATATGCTGTTATTATCAGAGAGGTTTTCAGACGAAGGTAGATCTGATGGTAGCAAGGTGTTTAGAGGTTCAGCTGAAACCCATGAGGTGGATTCAGTGGTAGGATGTATAATTTTTGGATCATCATCAGCGGCTTGAGGATCTGAAGGCTGATGGTTTGAGAAGAAAGGTTTTGTTTCTCTGTAGTGAGAAAGCATCCAAGCATTTAACTCTTCATTGTCAGCGATTGGTTTAGAGTTCGTTGAGCGAGTTTCATCAAACGTGACATGAATTGTTTCTTCCACAGTTTGTCTTCGCTTGTTGAAAACTCTGTAGGCTTTGGAGATGGAGGAATATCCTAGAAATATTCCATCATCAGCTTTTGGGTCGAACTTTCCAAACTGATCTTTGTTGTTTAAGATAAAGCACTAACAACCAAAGATATGAAGAAAGCTGATAGAGGGCTTTCTTCCATGAAAGAGTTCATAAGTTGTCTTTCCAAATCGCTTTACTATAAGTGATCTGTTTTGAGTAAAACATGCAGTATTTATAGCTTCAACCCAAAATTGTGTAGGGAGATAAGAATCACTGAGCATTGATCTACCAGCTTCAATGATCGTTCTGTTTCTTCTTTCAGGGACTCCGTTTTGCTGAGGTGTTCTTACTGAAGAGAAATTATGAGAAATTCCCTTGTTCTCAAAGAAATTGTTCAGAGAACTGTTTTTAAATTCAGTTCCATGATCACTTCTTATTGAACGAACAATAAGATTATTCAGCACTTCCATCTTTTTAACAAAAGATATTAGTTCTTCTGGAGTATCACTCTTGTAGCGAAGAAAGATAACCCAGGTATAGCGAGAGAATTCATCTACAATGACAAGTGTATATTTCTTTCCAGCAATTGATTGGATATTGACAGGGCCAAACAGATCCATATGTAAGAGCTGAAGAGGACTTGTCACTGAGGAAACTTGTTTAGATTTGAAACTAGCTTTTGTTTGTTTTCCTTTTTCACATGTTGAGCAAAGAGATTCTTTAGCATATGAGTGCTGAGGAAGACCAGAAACCAGTTCCTTAGATGAGAGAGAATTCAGGGTTTTGAAGTTTTGATGAGAGAGCCTTTTGTGCCATAGCCAGTTGACATCAGAAGAGGCTTTAGAGAGAAAACATAAGTTTTCAGTGGTAGTAGAGTCCATATCTATTACATAGACATTTTCTCTGCGATAACCACTGAGAGCAAGTTTTCCTTTTTCATTCACCACTGAACATGTTTTCTTAGAAAAGCAAACTTCGTAGTCTTTGTCACATAGCTGACTGATGCTTAGAAGATTATGCTTCAGTCCATCTACATAAGCGACTCTTCGAAAGGTAGTTGTTCCATTGCTGAGAACACCAAACCCTCGGGTAAATCCTTTTTGTTATTCCCAATATTCAAGTTCTACCAAAGGTCACAGAGGGACCTTTCTCTTCCTTGTATTCAGTGAGCAGGTCTTTTTGTCCAGTCATATGACGAGAGCATCCACTATCGAGATTCCAGATGCCCTTTGATCCCTGCACACATAAGGAAGATTAAGCGTTGTTTGGTACCCACTTTTCAATGGGTCCTTTTGGGTTAGTGGAGATGGAAGGTTCAGTAATCTTTACAGCAGATGAAGATTCAGCTTCAGTGGTAATCTTCACTTTGTTTAATTTCTTAACCTTAGTGGTATTCTTCACTTTGGTCGATTTTTCAGCTTTAGTGACCTTTTCAGCCTTGGAGGCATTTATCTTCACTTTAGCTGATTTATCAGCTTTAGTGGCAGTTGGACATTTGCTTGCAATATGGTCAGTAAAACCACAGTGATAACATTTTCTATATTTGAAAACGGTTTTAGGACCAGAAGTAAAAGGTTTTGCAAGTTTAAGATGAGCAGGTCCAGCTCCAAGAATGCCTTCATCATGAGATCTGGGAGGAATTTTTATTTCTTCAGATCTCGTGGTTTTAAGGTCAATCTTTAGCTTTGGAGGACAGAGATCGAAGATTTCTATCACAGAGCTAGAGGATTGATTCACTGAAGGTTTAGAAGGAACTTTCAGCTTTGCTTTCTTGGTAGCCTTTTAAGGACGAAGAATGGATTTTCCTTTATCCGCAGACTTAGAGCCTTTGGATTTTTCCTCAGGGATAGAATTTGAAGAAGAAGGATAAAATTGATCATAAGAAGTGTAAGAGATAGGAGTGACAAACGTTCTAAACTTAAGCATGGAACTTTCTTCTTTTGGCTCATCCTGTGGTGTCCAAAAGCCAAGACCAGTTTTATCACTTTCAGGAGTTTGAGCATTTATTATCTCAGAGATCTTTGTTGATGATTTGCACCATTTTTCAACATGAGCCTTTTCTGCTTTTAGAGCATCAATGGCTTGTTCGCGTTCAATGCTGATGATTTCATTTATAATGACTTGATCTTTTAACTTCTCTTCTAAAAGAGTTAGTTCTCTGATCTTTTCATGACATTTCTCTATCTCTTGAGTTAAATGAACATTTTTGTTCTCAGCTTGAGTTTTGTCGTTTAGAGCATTATAAAGATCAATAGTCAGCACATCAACAGCGCGACTTCTCTCAGCTTCAGGGAGAGAGGTATTAGTAGAAATAGATACCTGAGATGATATGTAGCTCATAGAAGGTTCAGATGATTCTTCTGCTTCTTCTTTAATCTCAGCCATGAGGCAGAGATTAGCGACTTCTTCTTCATCAGAACTTGATTCTTCTGATTCAGCCCAGTCATGTTCTTCAGCGATGAGACATTTACCTTTTCGCTTGTAGCTTTTCAGCTTTTGATATTTCTCATCACTGGATCTTCTTGAGGTAGAAGGCTTGAAGACCTTTTTATACCTGCACTCACTATCAAAGTGTCCAATCTTTTCACAGTTATAGCAAGTGGCAGTAGCCTTATCAACAGGAGTTGATTTTGGATTTTCAGTGAGAGAGAGAGGCTTATTTCTTTGGAAATTGCTCTTTCTTGCAAATCTCTTAAAAGAGTTTGTCAAGAGTGCTAAGGACTCATCGAACTCTGAAAGATCAGGGTCTGATAGATCCTCAGATTCAGAATCTAGCTCAGTGATGGTGAGAGTAGATCGCTGAGATGGAATTATCTCTGAAGAGCCTAAAGCAACAGGAGTGCTTTTGGAGTCTTTAGAATCTTTTACAAGATTCTTCTTTAAGAGATTCGATTTCTCATAGTTGACCAATATTCCATACAGAGTGTTGAGAGAAAGAGAATTTAAGTCTTTTGTCAGCTTAAGACATATTGAATAATTGTCCCAGCTTTCAGGAAGACATTCTAAGAATTTTGTTAGGACCTCAGAATTAGAATAGGTCCTACCAACGGTTCTTAGATCAATGATTAAGCAGTTAAACCGCTGATGAACGTCAAAGAGAGATTCATTCTTACCAGCGATGAAACTTTCATATTGTCTTACCAAGTTAATCTTTCGAGTCTCTTGGATTTTAGTGGTGCCCTCATATTGAACACATATGGTTTCCCACATTTCTTTAGAAGTTTTCAGATGCATGATGGAATGGAAAACTTCATCAGGAAGAGCCATTGAGATAATGGTCTTTGCTCTTGCATCTATGCCTACCGTCTTTTTGTCTTCATCACTCCACTGTCTTATTTCCTTAACGACATAGCGTTCAGGGACAGCTTCAGTGGTGGTAGTAGCGGGAACTGCAGCTATAATTCTAACAGGTTCATAGGGTCCATTTTCTATATACTCAGGTATAGTAGGATCAGCACCTTCAAGAAATAGCATCATTCGATTTTTCCATAGAGAAAAGTTATCTCTGCTAAATCGAGGAGGTTTAGAGAGTGAACCATTGTCATAGTAGTTAGTGTTTGTGTTAAGTGCCATTTAGAACAGCAAGGAAGAGAATAAAACAAGATCTTGTTTATCAGATTAAACAGTCTGCTCTGATACCACTTGTTGGTCCCGGAGGTGCTTAACAAGTTTTTAGAAGGGGGGGGTTGAATACAAACACAGAAATTTAAAGTTTAATAAATTGTTTATTGATAAATCAAACACAATTTACAAGTTTGTTGCGGAATAAGATTAAGACAGACTCAATCTAAACAAGCTTAAGAAACACTAAGATGGTTGCACAAGAATTTCAGAGAATGAGGATTAAGGAATATAGAAAACAAAGGTTTCTATTTGGAGTTCAAGGATTGAGCACACCCTCAGATGGAGGGGTGAAGTTCCTATTTATACCCTATGCATTAAATGCATGGCAGGGCACTTTACACGTGGCGTTCACTGATTGGTTTTGGAAGTCTGACTTTGGGAGACATGCTTTCGGTCGGATCATGAACAGTGTAGTTGACAGAGTTGTTGTACGAATTGTGGCAGAGGCATGTCCGTTCTGACACATCGTATTGATTTGTGCAAGGTAAGACAAAAGGAAACTTGAGGTATAAGCTTTGTGATCATTCGATCGCTGAATATCTCTTTCTTCAGAGATATCAAGAGTTCAGCGATCGCTGAAGCTTTCCTCATGTTCCTTCGCGTATAAGTAGAGTTGTCTTTGCTTCACTGACATCCGCATCAGGTCATTAGTAGACTTCTCTTTGTTCAGCAGCTTCGTCTTCGATCAGCTATGAACATCAGTTGATGTGAGACTTGTCTTCAGGGATTACGTTACTGTTTACATCAGAACTATCAGCGATAACTGAACAGACTCAGTTTGACCACTGATAGTGAAACACATATATATTAATTGTTTATAAGAAATACTATCAGCGACAACTGAACAGACTCAATCTAATCGCTGATGGTGAAACACTAATACATATTAAACGTAATTTTCACTAAGTACAGAAAAGGGTCGTTATCAAATCACTGAGAGAGTTTAGATTAACAACTCAGTATTCTCAGCTTCCAAACTCTGTACTTTTCTATTTCCAAACCAGATATCTGTTTCAAAAGATCTTCATTTATCTTCTTTAATGCATTGACTTCTTCCCTTAGCAACCTCTTTTCATCATGATATCTCTTGGATCTCTTTGAATAATAATCAACAGATGAGATGAGATTTGCATTCTCTGTTTTGAGTTTAAAAATCTGATCTTCTTCATCATCATCAAAATATCCCATCTTGATAGCACTTACACAAAAAATCGTTAACAAAAATCAAAAATTTTGATCACAATCAGAAATTTGTCCCCCTCCATATTACAGTTTGCAAAAATTTGTTTAAGAATGAAATTCTCACACAAATCACAGAATTTGCACAACACACAAAAGTCACAATTCGCACAACCTTAGGAATCCGCACAACCACAAGTAACTTTTCGCACAACAGAGAGATACAAATTCTATACTTAGAAACTTTTTCAATCTCAAACAATTCGTATCGATACGAATTCTAGACTTAGAAAATTTTCCAACTTTCTATGCAAAATCTGAGGAATTCGTATGTAACCCTTATGCGAATTCTGAACAATTCGCATGAAGCACAATACGAATTCTAGGAATTTATATGCTACAATATACGAAATCCTTACTTTTCGCACGTAGAACTATACGAAATTTGCCCTTAGAAAAAAATTCCCAACTTTTCGTATACTGAGCTATGCGAATTCTGAACAATTCGCACAAAACCTTATGCGAATTCTTTCCTTAGCTTTTTCAACAGCTCAGTTTTATGTAAATTTTTATCACTATGCGAGTTCTTCCTATGATCATGCGAGTTCTTCTTTTTCCATGGGAATTCTTCAGATCTCGGCCCAAAAACATCAAATTCAACCCAAAAACGATCCAATACTTTGAATTAGGCCATGAAACTTTGTCCATTTGATCTTGATCACACCTAGAACTGGTTACAAACAATTAATTTCAACTAAATCAACAACAATTACAATTCAATCAAACATACAGTGCGTGAAGAACATTCGAAGAATTTTTTTCAAGAAATCCAAAATTCACACAAACAATTGTGAATTGGACGATGTGATCCAAATATGATGTCTTCTAATCAACAAAAAGATTACAATACAAGAAATTGCAACTCCAAAACAACAAAAATACAAGAAATTCGACTTGGAACAGTGTTCTGCGAGTTCTTGAAAAATTCGGCCAAAATTTCATATTTTGATCTTGATTTCTGATCTTTGTCTACTCTGATATCCATTTTTATTCCCAGTTTGTGCAAGATTAACAAGATGAACAAACAATTCCTCAATCAAATCTCATATTCATTGATTCAAACTTCACAGATTACAATATTTCTCTCTCTAATATTCTCTCACTAGATTCTCAATTGTACGTGTGAATGAGTAATGGGTTCTTCCCTATCTGTTCTCTGTCGTTCAACACAAAACATTTACAACCAAAAACATGAAAATATTTTATGTTTGGATTCCTCTGGTTGAGCAGATGATAGGGGGTTTTTGCATTCCTCTTCACTATTAATGGTCTATTTTGAGTGAAGCATGCAGTTGAAATGGCTTCTGCCCAAAAAGAAATAGATAGTCCTGAGGCAGTGAGCATAGTTCTGGCGGCTTCCACTAGTGTTCTATTCTTGCGTTCAACAACACCATTTTTTTGTGGAGTCCTTGCAGCCAAAAAGTTTTGTGAGATGCCCTCTGTCGTAAGATAGGCTTCAATGGTTGAGTTCTTAAACTCTGTGCCATTGTCACTTCGAATTCTCTGCACCCTGCAATCATGAAGAACTTGTATTCTCTTTAGAAGATTGATTAGTACCACAGGAAAAATAGATTTCTTTTGAACAAATTCCACCGAAGTGTATCTAGAGAATTCATCAATAAGAACAAGAATGTACTTTTTCCCACCTAGGCTCTACACAGATATAGGACCACAGAGGTCTACATGAAGCATCTGTAGAGGTCTAATGCAGGAGATGTCTCTCTTGCTCTTATGGGCAGCTCTTTTGAGTTTACCCATTTCACAAGCAGATCATAGATAATATCTGTCGAATTTAATACCTGGTAGCCCACTCACCAGTTCTAAATTTACAAGCTTGTCTAGTGTATGAAGATTTAAGTGACATAACCTGTTATGCCAGAGCCAAGCCTCCTCATTCTTACTTGATACCAAGCAAAGCTTTTCTTCTTTGTTGATTGACTTGAAGTCCATGAGGTATATATCACCTCTTCTTTTCGCTCGCAGAAGTTCTGTGGATGTGTCTCCTTTCAACAGAGAACAATATTGCCTTTTAAACATCACATCTAGTCCATTATCACAGATTTGGCTAACACTTAGTAAGTTGTGCTTAAGGCCATCCACATAAGCCACTCTGTTGACATCGATGTCTCCTTTAGCAATGACTCCATAGCCTTTAATTTGGCCCTTCTTGTTGTCTCCAAAGGTCACAGATCCACCTCCAAGTTTGTCTTTTGTATGAGGTGAGCAACCCTCTGTCGCCAGTCATGTGCCTTGAGCACCCGGAGTCTAGGTACCAAATGGGCACATGATGTTTCTTCTGCGAACAAATCAAGAAGATTTAGGTACCTATTTACAAATGGGTCCATTTTTGTTAGGAGTCTTTAAAGATGCCTTAGCACCTTTTGTTTTGGTTTTATCCTCTTTTGCAGAGGTACCATTTTGTCCGTTCTCACCCTTGAATTTGGCATTCTTGGGCTTGGTATAAGATATATGACAGGTTGGCCTTGAGAAATGTTGGTTAAGATCATGCTTGAGATCGAAGCATTTACAATGAGGGACTCCAGAAGAAAATTTCTTAAATATTTCATTAAATTGATCAAAGGAGGGTACATAACATTGTTTACAACAACCCTTTTTAGATTTGGGTTTCTTTTCACAGAAAACTTTGTCTAATCTAGGTTGAGTTTTATCAAAAACTCCTCTTAGATGGCTCTTTGATTGTACTCTCCCTTGGCGACTTCCTTTTCTTGCATTCACTGCCACAGAAGTATCAAATTTGTCAAATATGGGCCATTTTCCCTTCTGTTGCCAAGTGAGTTTTTCTTGGAAAGGTTTTGTGAATTTTGGAGCTTTGGTCTCTTGAAAGATCTGGATTTTTTCTTTGTTTACTTTTTCAAGCTCAAGAGAGGTCTTAGCTTGCAGACACATGTCCATAAAATCAGGGCAAATAGGTACACCTGTAGGTCTCCTTTTGAAAGAGATCATTCTTTTATGAATGTAGAGGGAAGCTTATTCTTCTATAGATTATAGAGGACTATCTCTTGTTCCACAGAACTAGTCTCTTCATCGACAGAGGATGACTCAGACTCAGACTCAGAATCTGAAGCAAGAAAATCTCTGTGGACGAGGGCATGATTTTCTGGATATGTATTGTTTTGTACATTGATAGTGTCCTTTGAAACATTTAGATTTTTGAGAATTCATGGGATCATTTCAGGGACACTTAGACATTTGATTAGATCTTTCTCCAAGATTTCTTGCACTTCAGAGGTTATATCAGGATGGTTTAGAAAGTGATTCTCATATGCTTTTCTCAAGTCACTTTCCAAAAATATTTTGAAGAGATTTTTTTCCACATAAGTAGGTACAAACTCTGGAGCATCAGAGGATAGTTCCTTTTCAGGAATCATCATGCACACAAATGCCATTTGAGTTTTGTTTTTATGAATGATCAAATCTGAAGATCCCTATCTGTTTTTGAGACAAATATTTCCTTGGAATGGATTTTCTCTTTTCAGAGAGTGATGATGACAAATCATTTTTTTATACCATACATTTTCCATCTGCAGAGGTTTCCTCAGATGTGGTCCTTCAGAGGTTCTGCGCCTCTTAAATGTGGACATCAAATTAGGAAGACTTCGTTTTAAAAATTGTCCAGGGCAGAAGATATTTGCTAAAGATTTGTTTCTTTTGTTTCCAGTATAGGGGTCTGTATCATCAAACCCTATACCTTTTCTGTCGATCTGGGTATTTACTTTTTCATGCACTTTCTGTGCATCCTGATATTTCCTAATCAAAAGATCTCTTTCGAGTAAGTCTTGATGATGGACTTCTCTCTCTTTTTGGAAAAAGTTTTTCAGTGAGACAACATATAAACGATCATTCTCACTATTCTTTAGCTCCTTAATTTTCTCTTTTAAAGCTTGGTCAAGTTTGGAAACTTTTTCTTTTAGCCCTTTCTTTTCAGAGATATGCTCAGAAACAAGTGATTGTCTTTCAAGATAGAGTTTATCCTTCTCTTGAGTGAGAATTATGTTCTCTCTCTCAAAGAAGGCAAGTTTTTTCTCAAGTTCTGAGCATGTGCTTTTGCAAGCAAAAAATTCACTCTATAGTTTAAGAAATTTGTTTTCAGAGTCAATGGAAGATGAGTTAGAAGTGGATACCTCACTATCACCGTCAGAGGTGTTGACTTCTGCCATTCCACAGAAGAGTGCATTGTTGTCTCCTTCATCAGAGGATTCATCAGTGACAAGATTTTCCTGTTCAGCCATCAAGGACCTTTGAGTGTAGTACTCTGTCTTCTTTTTGAAGAAAGCAGCATCTCGAACAGGTTTGCTCTTGTTGACATTTGATCTGTACTCTGCCGTAAAGTGCCCTAGCTTCCCACACTTGAAGAAACCTTCATTTTGTTGGGGAGCCTTGTCTCCACCTCTGCCTACCATCTTCTGACCACCTCTTCTCTCATCTTGTCTTTGATCACCAAGTTCTTCTCTCCCAAACTTTCTTGGTTCACGATATCCTCTTCCTCTGTCATCTCTTCCTCTATATGCAGGCTTTTTCTTAAGACCCCTATTGTATTCTCGATTCATAAGAGCAAGAGTTTTTGCTAAAGCATCCATGTCTATTTCTTCCTCAGAGCTTTCCTCACTGTCACTCTCTTCCACAATTACTTTCTTCTTCTTCTTCTTCTTTTGAGTATCCTCTGTAGTCCTTTCCTTTTTACCTTTGTCTTGAACCTCCATGGCATTTCCTACCAACACCAGAGGTCCACAGACAGGAGGCATTAACATTGAAATTCGGTTCTCTTGGCTTATTAATGTCCCGAAAAGGTCAAATATGGACCAAACATCAAGATCTAGAGTTGTCTGGATAGACATAGTTAGATGGAGCCATTCATCATTGAGACTCTGAAGGAATCTGACAATGTTTTCCTCAGAGGTTCTGTTGATCCCGTACCTCTTGCATTTATTGATCAGGGAGTTGTATCTGTTATAGGTGCTTTGAATGGATTCACCCGGCAGAGCCTTAAAGACAAAATATTCATTTATGCATAAGGCTCTATTGTTCTTTAGGGTTTTAGAACCACCCTCAAGCTATTTTTCAAGCTCTAACCACAGATCCTTTGAGGTTTCACAGGAGTCCAAAGACTGTAAGATGTCATTTGGAATGGCCATGACGAGTAGCCTTTTGGCTTTCTTTGCATGTTCATGTAAGGCATTCTCTTGTTCAATCCATTAAGCAATGGGTTTGGGATGTTGGTATTCAGGGATTTCAGGTGTGTTTGCAGTAGCAGGAACACGAGGAACAGTGGTCATTGGAATGTATGGAGGGTTATGAAGAAACTCAACCAACCTAGGATCCACACCTTCGAGAAAGTTTACCATCCTGATTTTCCACTGAGGATATTCATCCCTGAGTAGAGTAGGAGGTTTTGATTGAGATCCTGAGCTGAAGAAGTTGATTGCATTTGCCATTTTCAGTTGACAAAGATGAAATCAAGAAACAGAGTATGAGATGAAAAGTGGGTAGAGATGAAGATTAACTCAGCAATGTAGGATATTTGGTGTGAGAGATGCTTATAACCAACAAACAAGCTTTGAATCTGTCCTAGAGATTTGAACACACTTATTTTTGAATCTATATCAAATTGGTTGATATAAACCCATAAAACAGAGTGTATTCTTTTGAATGGAGAACGGAGTGAAGAACAGACTTAAACTACTACCAAGAACACTAGAATCAAGTATAGAACAGGATCCTTGGATATTAAAGCTCAAAGCCTGCTCTGATACCATTTGTTGATACCAAAATATGGTGTTCTAAACTTTGATTTACTATTAACTACACAAAACAGATGATTAAGAGTGCGGAAGCGTTTTTAAGTGTAGAAATATAGTAGTTGAATGGTAGTGAACACACTAGCAAGCATTAAACAGAAACATGAATAGTATAGAGATGATTACTGAAGAATCTGCTTCATTAACTTGCAAGTTACACCAAGAACACGCACTTGTGTGTGCTAATAGGCTCAAAGAAAATATAACGTTCTCAGATTAGTGTGTGATCGCGTGATTCAAACAATGGTGGTGCTCCTAAAATATACGAGGAGGATGCACCCCATAGTACAAGACAAAGGTTGGCATTCTAATGAGAGAATGCCACCTGGAAAGGTAAAACATCGTGCGCCGCATAAAGGATTTGTAAAATCTTCGTACAGCAGGCTCACGTTTTCTGCACGTGGAGTTGTCTTGAACTATTATCAGGAAGTCTTCCATATCCATAGGTTATCCATCACAGAGGCTCTGTGAGTGACCACAGAGGCTCTGTGATCTGAAACTGATCTTCAGGTTAAGTTCTCGAGCAGATGGTCGACAGGATCTTCTGTGCTTGCAACTTCTGTGGTGTACTTGAAGATTTTAGTCGTCTTCTGAGGTTTCTACATTTAGCCTATTTTTCAATACTTCTATACAAATGAATTGGAACTAACATTTTCAAATAAGAAATACATTCAAGCATTAATGCATACCGAAATTTGCGCGTGTTACATTATGATATTTCTTGTGAAGTTTTGGTTCATGGTTAATAAACAGTTGTTACATTCATATTAGATAACTGAACCTTCCTAATAAAATATGTGAATTTTGCATCACTTCATGTGAATGTTTGATAAGGATTCATAATTCATTAACTTCGTCGCATGAAATAATTAAACTTTCGCTATGCCTCAGGTTATGCTATTTTTTGTAAAGTTTTGGTTCATGTTTAATAAATAGTTGTTACATTCATATTAAATAACTGAACATTCACCATAATGTGAATGTTTGATTATGATTCAAAATCCATTACATTCATATGAAATAATGCAAATTATGTTATTTATTTCTAAAATTTTGGTTCATGTTCAATAAATAGTTGTTGCATTCTTATAAAAATAACTGATCATTCACAACAAAATGTAAATGTTCCATTACTTCATATGAAGGTTTGATTAAGATTTAAAATTTGTTTCATTCACACGAAATAACCTAACATATGCATGTTATTTTCTTTCTTCTGAAGTTTTGGTTCATGTTTAATAGATAGTTATATATATTCACTTTAAGTTGTTGAACTTTCACAATAAAATATGTGAATGTTTGATTAGGATTCAAAATCTATTACTTACACACAAAATAACTGAACTTTCACAATAAATATGAATTTTTGGTTCGTGTTTAATAAATTGTTGTTACATTCACAATAAATATGTGATGGACTCATTTGTATGAACCAATATTCAAAAAGGGTTATCCAATTTGCATGAATCAAACCTACATGTTTTGACTGTGGAAAATAATTAGAAGAAAATTTTGATGGCGACAATCAAGAAAGAACCAAGCATTCACATGAAACACTAGAACATTTAGGTGTCGTTTGTTTTTTAAGAGGTCTAAAGTCTGAAGTCTTAATTTAGTTATGATTAATAAGAGGTAGTGTTTAAAAAAATCTAAATGATTCAGACTTAAGAGTCATTAAGAGGTTTTTTTAAAAAAACAAACAACCCCTTACTGTGAAGATTGAGTTCTGTCAAGTGAATGTTCATAATAAATTTTGAAAATCGGATAAGAAAACTGGAAAAAAAAGCATCACGGATGCCAAATTAAAGATAATAAAATGTTTGTTTATTATATAATTTGTTTGCTCCAATTATGATTATCTTTCGTTTATTTTACTTTTAAAGAGTTTGGGATAATTAATTTAACTTTATAAATAATGAGATACTCAATTCAAAAACATATATGCACCACATTTGACCAATTTAACCTTAAATAAACAAGAGATGCATCAACATTGGGGAGCACTTAGGATTTGATCGTAATGATCTAATAGCCAAAAATACTTTTTACATTTCTTTCGAGAAAAAAAAAATTCGTCGAAACCTAATCTTATATATATAGAGAGAGAGGGAGGATCAAACGAGAACAGTAACTATTTAAAAGAACACGAGAACTAAAAAAATCCTTAGTGATTTTATATTAACGTGCACAAATGCCACGCGAACCTGAAGCCACGGCCAAACTCCTTTTTTCGTGTGTTAATGTAAAATCACTAATGATTTTGTTAGTTCTCGTGTTCTTTTAAATAGGTATTGTTCTCGTTTGAACCCGACTATATATATATATACCTATATAGGGTGCGTTTCTTTTGCAACCAAAACAATTTGTACAAATTATGCAAACCAATTTTAGGAGTTGTTTGGTTGGTTTTCCATTAAGTTTTGTATGGATAAAGTTGTCTGTATGGTATAGATTTAGAAGGTTTTTATTTGAAGGAGTTTTTTCATAGATGGAATAAACATGTTTTTTTTAATGGGAGGGACTGCTTTGGAAAAAACTTGACTTTCTGCATAAAGCCCCCCCCTTAAAATCTTACTGAATAAGCCACTTTCTATATAATTAAGCTACTACCAAACAGTCATATATAGTTGACTGAATAAGCTGTGAGTCTCATTAAGCTCATTAAGCTGCTAACAAACAGGCCCTTAGTCGTTCATCAAGTCTAATGAATATATGATTTTATTGTGTTTTCTAATTTAAAATCATGATTATAATGAATAAACTTAACATTTCCTAATTTAAAATCATGAATATAATGAATAAACTTAACATTTTCCATATATAACACAATCATTATTAATGAATCATAATCATTATCCATAAATATATCTATTGCTTCCTAATATAGTGGTTTGCATAGTTTGTACAAATTGCTTGGGTTGCAAAAGAAACGCACACTATCTATCTTCACAGATGAGGAAGGAAAAAGCTCACTTTAAGACAAAAGTCATGAACTTTTTTTCGTAACTTATATGTAAATCATAGTCTAGAGTCAAATGAAATTGATTCCATAGGAGTTAGTTTGTCATATATATATACTATATTATAAAGATTGCATAAAAAACTCTTAAAAACAACTGTTAAAGCTTAATGTACCGTTATTTAATTCTAATTACTTAAAACTTAAATAAAGAATGAAAACTAAATCTCTTAATATTTAATCATTATCTCTAACAATTTATTCCTAAAAAATCAAATTTTAAATATAAAATATTAACTAAGTGATAAACATAATCAAAACGGGATAAACATCTAATTTAAAATATATAAGATAATCATTTAATTATAACAAAATACTTATTTTTTATATATAAAATATTTTAATCATTATCTCTAACAATTTTAACTCTCTAAAATCACTCATCATTTCAACTTCCCAAAAAATCAAATTTTAAATATAGAATTTAACTAACTGATAAACATAATTAAAACGGGATAAATATCTTAATTTAAATATAAATAAATTTAAAATATACAAGATAATCATTTAATTCTATCTACATTTATATCTATACTATATTATAAAGATGACATAAAAAACTCTTTTAAAACTTAAATAAAAAATGAAAACTAAATCTCTTACTATTTAATCATTATCTCTAACAATTTTAACTCCCTAAAATCACTCATCATTTCAACTTCCTAAAAAATCAAAATTTAAATATAGAATATTAACTAACTGATAAACATAATCAAAACGGGATAAACATCTAATTTAAAATATATAAGATAATCATTTAATTCTAACAAAATACTTATTTTTTTATATATAAAACATTATATTATTAAACCTAAATTAAACAAATTTATAAAAAAAAACGTTATCACTTTCTCAAAACCATCCAAAGCCGTACTGTAAATCGACAAAAAAACAAAAATAAAAGAAAACATTAAAATCGTGATGTATCTCGCTGCATTGCGCGAGTACGCTTCTAGTATATATATATATATATATATATATATATATATATATATATATATATATATATATATATGTGTGTGTGTGTGTGTGTGTGTGTGTGTGTGTGTGTGTGTGTATGGAAAGGTTCAAATGAGAAATGTTAAGTGTGTGAGAAATAGAGAAATGATCTTAGGGGTTGTTTTACCTCTTAATAGTTCCATTAAGAGGTAACATCTGAATCGTTAAGAGGTAAATCTTGTTTGGCAAAAAAAAAAGTTTGTCTCTTAATGGTTTTGAAACCATCTGAATGATTTTGTATCCTAAGCCTCCCTTAACCATTCAGCTCCCTAATTTCATTGTGAACAGTTACCAAACAAACATACTTCATTTTGCACCCTAAAAAGATCTACTAAATTCATCGAGTTGTTCCAGAGAATCAAAACGAGCCTCTTAATCATTCTGACTACTTAATCATCCTGCAACAAACCATTCAACAGCTGCCAAACAATCCTTTAGCCCTTCATTTGGTCAGCATTTGCGGTTTTGACTGTGAAGCAACAAATAATTCCTTTGGATAATTCCTTTCATGGTCTGCAGAAGATAAATGGGTAGTTTCGTAACTTTTACAAATAGACGACAAACAAGTTCACATATGAACTAGTGTGATTTACTTATGAACTATACGTTCATATGTGAACCTATTAATTAGTTCATATGTTAATTTGTTAATTAGTTCAACTGATTCACATATGAACCTACAACTAATTAGTTCATATATGAATCATAAAGGTTCATATGTGAATCAGTTAAAATATAATTCATATGTGAATTACACGGGTTCACATATGAACATATAGTTCATATGTGAATCACACAAGTTCAAAAATGAACTCGTCCACGTATTTGTAAAAGTTACGAAACTGTCTTTCTATTTTTGGAATAACCGCAATTTTTGACCAGTAAAAACCACAATTTTTGACCAGTCAAAGCCGCAATTTTTGACCAGTCAAATTCAATCTTGATCGTATGAATGGCTAGGAGTACTTCTCTATTTATCACACACTTAGCATTTCTCATTTGAACCTATGTCTATATATATATATATATATGTATATATAGGGTTGGGTTCTGATGAAAATGAAAATTATGATGAGAAGGGTAAGAAGGGATCCTCACCCTTGAATCAATCATAATTGAAGATCAACACTAATGAGATACACTGTATCAATTATCTTCTAAAGTGCAATTAATAGGTTGTTTTGAGATTAAAAGTGATCAAATATCCAAATCCCTTCTTACACTTCTCACCTTAACTTTTATTCTCATACGATCGTTCATCTCTCTCTCCCCCCCCCCCCCTCTCTCTCTCTCTATATATATATATATACATACATATAGTGGTTAAATCTAGTAGGACCAAAAAAAGGTTAAAGACTTGAGGACTAATTTAATCAATTGATTAGAATAAATCAAGGGTCATTAAATAAAAAACCTATTTGTAATAAAATAAAAAAGTAAGGGTAGTTTTGACAATTTGTAAGGACGTTGAAAGGATAGTTTGTATATTATTTTATTAAACTCAAACTAAAATTGAATCACAGAATCCAAATAACAATTCATATTTGATAAATTCTTTTCACCATTAGATTGGGGCATATGTCTCATCTCAGGTAGACCCTCTACTGCCCTTCATCATCTCCGGCGGTTTCCCCTCCTCCTTCACCATCTCTAGTGGTCTCTCCCCTCCTTCACCGTCGCTGGTAGCCTCCTCCATTATGATTCATCCTCCAACTGTTTTTTTGATCTACTTTTCCATGGAGGAGGTACTTTACCATGGAATCTGGAGAAGTTCGTCTGGGTGGTGTTAAATCATTCGTAGTTTGTCCCAGTTCTGGCAGGTGATTGTTTGCGGTGGTTTCATCAAAATCTGATTCGACCTTCTCGTAGATGATTGTTTGAATCAGTAGCAGTTTGGTGAGAAGTCTTGGCCAACTTGGATACATCTTCACTTTGGACAGTAGACGAATTGGTTAAAGGCGGATCCACCGTGGGACGAGCGGTGGAGATGTTGAACATTAAGAAGGTGAATAAAGTGACAACATCGATTTTTTTTCTTCATAATTTTGGGTGTGGTGTTTCGTGTGTCCAGGGGTGGGGGAGAAAAAAGGTAACAAATTTAGGGGTTTTTTGTTTCTTGGTTTTGTATTTGATTTCCATGGTAAAGTAACAGTTTTAGGGTTTTTTTTTGTTTCCCAAGTTTGTGTTTAATTTCATGTAGTGAAATAACATATAGAAGAAAATTGTGTTTGATTTCATGAGTTGAAATAACATGTAGACGGTAATTGTGTTTAAATTCATGGGGTGAAATAAATTATAGATCAAAAGTGTGTTTGATTCAATATGGTGAAATATGAAAATTATATTGGAAATGAGTTGAAATACCAAATAAATGAAAATTATGTTTTATTTCATGAGTTGAAATTGCATGGTGAATATGTGTTTTATTTGGGGAATCTTTGTTACCAAAGTGACAATTATGCCATTTTCATGTGGTGAAACAACTTCAATTAAAACAATATGATCAAAATTAAATAAGGGCTTAGATCGGTTCTCACGGTTTTCAATCTTTTTGTTGTTCTCATTTGATTATCGTCTTCTCTCTCTCTCTCTCTCTCTATATATATATATATATATATTTATGTATGTATATGTATAGAATATGATTCAAATGAGAACCCCAAACTTTTAAGGAAGAGAGAAGCAATATCAACTACTAGCTTAAATTTTCTATTTTCAAGTCTTCTTTTAACTAATTAAGATAATTTTTGAAAAAAAAAACAAATATCCTAATGTATCTTCTATTTTTCAATAACATTTTTTGGATATTGATAATTATCTATTTTTTATCAAAGTTTCCACACTGGAAATCATTCGAGATTTTATAATTTACAGATCGAATTAAATCTTATTTGCCTAAATCTCATATATGAACACGAACATCGATGTTCTTCAGTGGTCGTTTGAAATGTAACCAAACACAAAAGATCCCAATAAACCATTGTCAGACAGTGATAATCAGGTGTATATTGGTTCATATGTGAATATGTGTATCCTAACATAGATTAACACGTGAATCCTAATATAGATTCTAAATCAGTTTAACATTCATGTGTAAATCTTAATTATAACTTGTACATAAATCAATTTAAAACATACCACCATGATTCTGAATTAGTTTAATATTCATGTGTGTGTGAATTCTAACATAGATTCTGTTGGTCCTGGACCATAATGACTCACACATAAAGTGTTTGTAGAAGGTGGGGGGGGGGGGTTTGTATACAAACATAGTAAATTTGCTCTCTTTAATTTAGTTTATTTCAAACATAAAATTACAAATATGTTGCGGAAGCTAGGAGGCAAGACCTTTATCCTAAACTATATGAGGTGACAAATTTACACATTAAAAGAGAGGAGAGGAAAGTCCTCTTTCAGATTTGAGAGACTAAGATAACTCTCGGATATTGACGTCAAATTTACTTTGAAGCTACAACATAGACATGTTCTTTCAAAATGTGTTATTTGCAAGTTAACACAATGAAGTCATTTTATAGCCTTCATTGTATTAAATGCTCTCTTTCAACTTTAACAAGTGTTTTCATCTGATTTGCTGATTCATGCATGCTTGTACTTTTCAGTTCGGCCTTTTGAGTTAATGTAAACACTTGTTAACCCTTCCCATCCTTTTATATGCAGAGGGAACAATAAAGTATGATAAGTATTAAAATAATAATTTAGAGCATACTTAAACTGATATGCCTTTGCATGTTCCCATACTTTAGGATGAGAGTAGGGAAGAGTTGGTGAACCAACTTGCTGGCTAAGTTTGCACTTTAATTTCAGCTTGCCAGTAGTAGTATTTGTCAAACTACATACTGACTATATCTTGTATTGATATTCTTTTGGCTAAATGACAAACTAATCTACTTTGGTGACAATCTGATCACTCTTCTGCTAATCTTCGACTTTGCTGAAGGCTTCTTTATTCTTTGAACAATACAGATAGTAATAAGACTTTTACAAGGGAAAAAAAATCCTATTTTGTTTATTCTGAAGTATAAGTTATACAACAGTTACCGGTTATAGACATTTGTGAAAGATAGATGTGTCGGATATTAAATGCATGAAATATATCAAAGGAGTTAGGGAATCCGTTGAGAGTATCAATCTGATGGTTGCTTAAGAGCATTCATTGGATTGAGACTTTTATCCGTATGCATTTCAATCCAATGGTTGTTAATCCGATGAGTAATAGGTTTTGAATTCTTCATGGAATTAGAACCTTATTAAGTGTCTAATCTGATGGTTTGGAGTATACATCAGATTGGACTTGTTTTTGTTGACAAAGAAGATAGTTTATTTTTAAGTGTTTTAATCTTTGAATGTCTATATGTATTATGTACAATTCCGATGGTTGAAACTTATCAGATTCACATATGAATTATAATATAGATTCACATGTGAATTTTGATTATAACTTGTACGTGAATCAATTACAGTTTATAATCAAGATTCTAAATCAGTTTAAGATTCGTATGTGAATCTTAAAAATATTTATCATCTTGGATCTTAAATTAAAGATAATGAAATTTTCGTTATTTTGGTATAATTTATTTAAATAAAATGTTGATTATATTTTAAAATTATAAGAAAATGAGTAATCTAATTTTTCCATAAAAAACACTACTAAATAAAAGACCAATTCCGGCAGAGTTTTTGCCGGAAAATGACGGATTGGGCCACCGGACTATTTTGTAGTGAAAAGAAAGTGGATAGTTTTTTTTTTTTGAAAAGTGTGTGAATAGTGAATTAATTATATACAAGTTTCAAAATGACCCCTCAACTTCCATAGGTTCTTTAAATTAGTGACAATTTCATCTATATTTAGATATTTTTCATTCAAGATCTTATCTATTGAAAAATCTTATCTAATTGTTGCGAACCTTTACAACAAAAAACACTATGAATGTTACTTTCACAGTGTTTTACTGTGAAGTTTCAAATGGAAAAAATGTGGTCTTACGGGTCTCAAAAAAACAGACTGATCTCACATTATTCCAACTATGTATATATATTACTATATATATATATATATATATTAAATATTAGGCCCATTCACTTTCTATCACGCTTTACGCGATTCGTTATTGTCCAAAAATTCTTGTACTTACATGAACTTGGTAAAGGAAATTTAAGTTTTTTATGCCTTTATACCTTGTATATCAAAATATGCTTATATATACCATTCACTCTTTATATCTCATTGTTACTGAAAATTTACGTTTCTGTCTTTTGGCTTCTCTACTCTTTATCTCTCAAGAGTTTTAACCACATCACCTCTAAGGCTCCAACCTATGTCAAGCACCCTAAAAAGAGCAGAAACCTTTAAACATATAGCACTAACCAAAGGGTTATTGATGACGACGATGTTGATGAGTAGAGTTTGCTCGGTCCATTACATAAAAAAGAAGTTAAAAGCAATCCATTGTTCATAAAACAATATAGAAGTTGATAAGTACTCATAGAAGCATAGAAGAACACTGACCAATGTAATTTTGATGTTCTAAAGTGATTGAAAAAAGAATGCTAGTAAGTTTAAGATTCTATGTATGTATGATAGCTCAACATGTTTTTATTATTTCTTTATCAACTATTATTTCAGAGTTGCATTTTCTTTTCACTGATAAACACATCCTAAAGCTATAGAAACATTTTTTTTTGAACGGCAAGTTAACACACACACGTTCCCGGGGTATCCGGACTCTCACTTAAGGGTGCCACCCGATTAATCCCCGTCGACCACGACCCAACCCAATTAAGGGTACCACTATGTGACAGACCCATGATCATGGATGTTACAGGATGTTCATCACGGGGTTCGAAACTGAATAGTTAGGAATATCATCCACTAACCAGCAGGATGTTATCTTACCACTGAGTTATTGTTATTGAGACAAATGAAAAACGCAGAGGCATTAAAACCTCGTAAATAATTGCATTTATATATAACTTTAGCTTTTATAAAATCAAAAGAAAATCTCCAATCTCATTTGTTGGACAATTCTGTCCCTTAACCCTAAATCTTTTGTACAAACATGACAAGGTTATTATCGTCATTTAAATTTTAATCATTTCCACTTAACTTCAAACGGCTTAAAGTCCAATCTTAACGGAGCCATATGCTTACGTCATAGCATCATTTTGACAAAACGTCACTTCTTTTTCCCCTACGCGCAAGTAAGAGCGTATAAACAAACATAGGCCCTTCCCTATTTGGACGGGTAAATAAGCGCGTGATCGTGGAATCGAGTCTCCTAAATATTTTGGCATTTTATTACCACTTGCTATTTTTTTAATTAATAATAAAATATACATATTTATTTTCCTATATTATTGATAGATGTGTTATGGGTTGTATTAGATCTCAATTCTCACACCCACCAAACATCGTATGGAGTCTTCCTCTTGGCCACAAAGTTTGCCAAGCAACAGGATCAAGGCCATTCAAGAGCTCACCCAAGGCCAACCCTTGATTAACAAGCTTCGAGATATGCGTCCCGAAGAAATCGAGTCCGACCTCAGGTCAATTGACGGTGTGGTCGGACAGATATTAGGAATGTTCGATAACACCCTTTCGATCCTGAGCTCGTCGAGCTTCACCGAGATCCCGTATATCCCAACCGGTGATATCAAATCTTCGGGAAGTTGGGATGGCCAGACGTCGATGGAAAATCATGATGAAACTGTTAAAATCGTAACGCCAGTAAAAACGAAGAGGGGATGTTACAAAAGAAGGTAACTTTTTTTATTTTTATTTTTATGATTGATGAGTTTAATTAATTAGTCATGAATCGGTAATGATAAGGTTCCTTTGTGTGCATATGATGCTTATAGTGTTAAATTTATTTTTAAAATTAATTAGATTTAACTAATGTCAACCATATATATACTAGGGCAAATTATCTATGGATATGATATATACACACACGTATTATATATATATATATATATGTATATGTAACAAAGTTATTAATAAATATTTATGTTTTTGCTAAAGTAGAAAAAACTCAACGACATATACAAAAGTAGTTTCTAATCCGATTGATGACGGATATGCTTGGAGAAAGTACGGACAAAAACCGATCCTCAACGCAACACATCAAAGGTAATATTTTTTCCCAATTTACTTGAATATTTTAGTGAATATTATCATATGGATATACGTGTTTCGAATTTACTAAGAGTATCCTTTTTAAACAAACACATATTCCAAGTTCAGTCAGAATCACCAACTATACATATACAGCTGTAATAGTTATGCAATAATTAATAATGTATTAATAAGAAATTAATGTGTTTGGCTAATTTTGTTTTACATTAATTAATGTGCAGAAACTATTATAGGTGCACTCACAAGGTTGACCAAGGGTGTCAAGCAACCAAACAAGTTCAAATGACTGAAGACATGCCACCAAAGTTTAAGATAACCTACAATGGACACCATACTTGCAAGAATTTACTAAGATCTTCTCAGATCATGTTGGATTCTCCGGACCCAAGCGATACTTCGATAATTCTTAATTTTGAAACAAAGGGTTTTATTGAGAACAAACAAGCTGGCGTTTGTTTATCCTCAATGAAACACAACCTTAAGGAGGGTTTTCCTTCTTTAGGGTTGAAACAGAACCAAACTTCTCATTCTCACTTATCGTGGGATCTGACTACACAAGTCTCGCAAGTCCCTTCAGAACCTGTGTCTATGATGTCATCTGGGTTAGATCATGAGGATATGATCTCTTCAGAGGTATATTCGTCAACATGTAGTACCCGTGGCTATGATGAGATAGACGATCTACTTGGCAACAATGTTTTCGGGGACTTCTTTGAATTATGCTCCTAGTTAGTTCTTATTTGGAATGTTTCCAACATATAAATGCATGGTAGGATGAATATAAACTTGTTTTATGAAATTGATTTCTGGATTTGGTCATTGGAGTTTGACACCATCCATGAGGTATGAGATTTTGTGTTATTTGTGTGTCATGTTTGATGACAACCACCAAACCCTAGTTAAACCATGTTATAATAAAATTAATTTTAAGAATTAAGTAAACACCTTTTGAAGTTAAAGTTTGTATGTTAATATATGTTATGAGATTTTTTTTTAACAACAACTTAAAGAAACCAGAAAATGTTCAAAAGACAATGTAAGATAAAGTACCTCTATATATAAATTTGCAACGTAATTGGGAAGTGAACACGTTGACCCCAATTTCCTAATATTGATAAAACACGAAGATATTATGTATTATAAATATGACACGTTTCTCTCCTCTCCTACGTACCCAATTGAATTTTAGAAAGAAAAAGAGAGAGGGTGATGATCATACAAGAAGTAATAATAACCGTGATTTAATCTTAAATAATCTGGGATTTTATTTTTATTTCAAATCAAATCAATTCAAAGAATGGAATCGTATCGCATCATTGCTTCATACATTAGATAAACATTGTTTTTTAGCATTGAAAATTTCTTGTCTTGAATCTTGATTCCATCCGTCGTTTTTTTGTTTATTAACGTTTACAATTTTTTGAGCAATTCCACTGTTCAATAGTTGAGTACATCTGTTGATAAATTAATGAATATCACCTCAGTTTGTATTAGAATATGTAATCACATATGAAATTGATATTATCATAAATGACATTAATATATATATATATGGAGAAGTTCATTTGAGAAATGTTAAATGTATGAAAAATAGAGAAATGATCTCAACTCTTTATCTGGTCAACATTTGCGGCTTTAACCGTGAAGTACCGGATAATTCCTTGTGTGGTCTGTAGAAGATAGAGGGGTAATTTATAAAATACGCGGGACGAGTTCATATGTGAACCTATGTGATTCATATATGAACTATACGTTCATATGTGTATCAGTTAATAATTAGTTCATATGTGAATCACAAAGGTTATATGTAAATCACAAATGTTCATATGTGAATCTGTTAATTAGTTCATATGTGAATCAGTTAAAAAAGTTCATATGTGAATCATGCAGGTTCATATATGAACGTCTCCCGTGTATTTGTAAAAATTACATAACTATCCTTCTATATTTGGAATAGCCGCAATTGTTGACTAGTCAAAGACGCAATATTTGATATATATATATATATATATATATAGGGATTCATTTGAGAAATGTTAAATGTAACAACCCAAACTTTCAAGGATTAAACATAAGCAGTTTAATATAAAAGAACACCAAAATGGCCCCAAGTCAACAAGTTTACAATTTAAGATTTGCGATAACGCAACCTAATACACAACTGAGATTTAACAAATAAAGAAACAACTATAAGGAAGTCTTCTATTTCCGGTACCACTCGCATCTTCTCCTTCCCTTTATCCAAACCTCCTACTTCACAGCTGCCTGAAAAGGTTTTTAGTTTTGAAAGAGCGTGAGTTAGACCGGAGGCCTAGTGAGTTCCCTCTGAAAGAAGTTCTCAAACCATAGCATCATATAAAATATTTATAAACAATTATAAACCAATTCAGTTTTTATTTATAAAACATCACACCCGTAAATCACGCTTTCGGCACACACTGAAGTCACACATAGGCGACAACGTGTCTAGCTCATATTGCCTTATTCTGGGACACACCCCCTATTGGCATAAACGAGACACCCCCCCCCCCCCCCGGTATAAGCGTAGGTGGGACACACCCCCAACTTAGGCCATACTCGCCAACTACAATGTATACATAGATTTAATCATTAACAACCGCATAAACCACATTTAATAAATCTCGCATGTATATAAAGCATACATAAAGAATAACATACTTTAAATAAACCTCCACATGCCTTTAACCACTTTAACAATGTAAAACATTTAGTTAGAAAAACTCACATGCATAAAATATAGAATCATTATCATAAGAGATTTTAGTTCATAAAAACTCACCAGATATCCAACAAGAATCCTTCCCTAATGCTTTACGACTCGATTTGGCACCAAAAACCGAACGATGACCATAAATCAAATGCCCAAAACAAGTTCCCGCCACCCGGGTCACTTGATACATGAATCTGCCATGGGAAGCCCGCATCCCGGGTCCTCCCCGACTCCCGGGGATCACGCCTCCCGAGCCTCCCCCGGCTTCCTCCGACTCCCGGGGCTTCCCATTCCAGGGACTCCCCCGGTTCACCCCCAACTCCCGGGGTTCCCTATTCCCGGGTCTCCCCCGGTTCATCCCGTCTCCCGAGACCCTCTACTCCCGAGTCTCCCCCGGTTTGTCCCGACTCCCGGGTGTTCAATCCAGTGGGGTTTCGTTCGAACGAGAAAACCCTCGAACCCCTGGGCGATTTCAATCATCGGGAAAAAGAATAACACAGGAACAAAATCCTTCCAAGAAAGGTATTCCTCCAACATCACTATTAAAGAGTTAGGAGGTAAAACTCCATTAATTTCACCTCAACAACCCAAAAATCCAACTATTTGGGTAGAATCCAGGTAAGGGTTCAATCCTCACTAAAATCTAATCAAAACTAGATTAGGAGGTTGAATCATAGACCAACAATACTAGCTTAATAGTTTAGAAGGTTACCTTGAAGAACAAAAGGCAACAAGCTTCCTCAAAATCCCTTTCTTCTCCAATTTCTCCAAGATGCCTTCTCGTCCTCTTCTCTCCCTGATTTCTAAGCCGCCACCCACAAAAATGAAATAAGTGAATAGGGTATTAGGGTTTAATACCTTATTTCCTTATTTACATACTAGTCCTCCATCTTTAAATTCAAAAAGGGGGAGAAATATATTCAATAAATGAGAAGGTCAAGAAATGGATAAGAAGTTATAGGAGAACTAAATTCAAGAATTGATGTTTAAAGATCAGATTGTGAAAATTCTGTGGATAAAGTGATCAAGTGATGACAGGTTTGAAGATTATATTTAAAAAATATGGGGAGAATGTTTGGATTGAAAGAGAAAGTTCAAAAGTTCAGAAAGTTGGTTGAAAATTTGCTGAAAATTTCTTTGAAGATTATTTTCTAAAACAAAAGTGAGCTAAATCTGATGATAATTTCGCTTCTGAAGTCTGAAAGAGGTTTTATTACCTTGGGGGAGATTGTTAAAATTCGTGAAGAAGATATTCACAGATTTTAGGGAAAATTACTGAATGTTTGAAGACAGTTCAAAGAAAGGGGAAATGAATTGCTTATCTTTGTGAAGATGATAAAAGTGGGAGATTGAATTTTCCAAAGATCTACAATGGATAAGATTGTTCGTTATTACAAAATTTCTTTTCAAAGAAAGATCGTTACATGTTTCACAAAGGGGAAGATAATCAACTTATTGTTTTGAAGATGATCTTGAATCCAGAGGGAGAGATTGTTAGTGCATAAATATGTTGCATCCAAGATCATGGAGATTGAAAGTCAAATGCTCAAGTCAAACCCTCATTGCAAAGTCAAAGTCAAAGTGCTTAAAAGAGAAAGGTCAAAGTCAAGCATGTTAAAGTCAACTAGTCTAGTTTAATTAGTTTAGTTTTGTCTTTGTAACTAGTAGGTATAAAACTTGTTTTCATTTGTAGACTCATATGACACTGACAGAGAGAAATCTTAGAGAGAGAATTATTTCCATTTAGAGCATCGTGTGCTGTTTGATTCATTGTTCAATAAATGACATCTTGAATTGATCTTATTGTTGTTCATCTTGATTATCACATAATTTGGGAACAATAATTGGTATCAGATCAAGCATAGAATCAGAGAATCAGAGAATCAATCAATAATCTTGATGTTTTGATCGTTTTTTTTTAAACTCGCAGATCACTGTTTATCATTCAAATTTGTAAATTTCTTGTTGTTTTGTAGTTGAAATCACTTGTATTGTAATCGATTTATGTCATAGAACACATTTGATTTGTATTACTTCATCCAATTCACAGTTGTTTGTGTGAATTTTGGATTTGTTTGAGTTTTTGTTCGAACACTGTATACGTACTGAGTTTAGATCAAATTTGTGATTTTGATGTATTTTGTTGAAATCATTTGTTTGTAACCTGTTCGAATTGTGATAGAGATCAAATTGATAAAGTTTCGTGGATTAATTTGGAGTATTGGATCAATTTTGGATTGAAATTGAAGTTTTTGGGACGAGATCTGAGGAATTCGCATGAAGAACTGAAGAACTCGCATGATGAATATGAACTCACATGGAAAGTTAAGTTTGAAATTCGTGAAGTATGGAACTCGCATCTTGTGGTGTACGAGAAGTGTAAAACTCGCATCAGCCTACATGCGAATAGAATAAATTCACATCCATTGATATACGAAAAGTTGCTTTTAGGATTTCTAAGGTCAGAATTCGCATCCCATTACATGCGAAAAGTGGAAAATTCGCATCCTGTTACGTACGAATTCTGAGGAACTCGCATCTCAAGTTGGAATATTTTCTAAGGCAAGAATTCGCATCGATACGAATTGTTTGGGTTTGAAAATTATTCTAAGTCCAGAATTCGCATCACAAGGTTATGCGAAAAGTGTTCAAGTTGGTGAAAAGTCTAAGTCTGAAATTCACATATTTCTATATGCGAGAAGTCTGAAATTCGCATCGTTCTATATGCGATAAGCTTAGAACTCGCATACTTCAGCGTGCAAATTCTATCAATTCGTATCCTTACTTGTGCGAATTTCTTCCTTGTGCGAAAAGTTTGGTGGCTAAGTTCTTTTGGTGTGCGAATTTCATCATAGTGTGCGAGAAGTTCCTACTTTGGTGTACGAATTCCATACTTGGTCATTTTTCTGACTGAGTTTTCTTAGATTTTGATATATTCTGATTATGTGTGTAAAGATCTGTGCTTTTGATCAATATGACTTCCAAGGATGCCCTTTCAATCGGTACTGATGTCAAACCACCCGTTTTGTTCAAGGGTGAGTACGAGCAATAGAAGGATAGATTTCTGGATTTCATAGACAGACATGAGAATGGAGAATTCATTAAACAATCAATTGATGAGGGTCTGATGAAACCAGTAACTGCTATAGTGCCTGATGAGGATAATTAAAGTTCAGATAGTGAAGATGGTACTGAGAACAGAGGGATAAAGACCAAAGAGATTGTATTTGATTTTTCAAGCTATACACCTGAATAAAAGAAAAGATACAAGACAGATAAACAAGCAAGATCTCTACTTCTTCGAAGCATACCAAGTGAGATCTACATAAAGATTGACAGCTACAAGGCTACAACAAAGAAGATGTGGGATCAGTTGGAGAAAATGATGATGGGATCAAAGATTGGTAATCAGATGAAGGTGGCCAACTGCATAAATAACTATGAAAGTTCAAGGATAAATATGGGGAAAGTATGGAGGACACATTTGAAAGATTTGTTTCTCTACTAAATGAGTTGGCAAAGATCAAGGTGAAAAAGAAGCAGAGTGAGAATAATGTTAAATTTCTATGTGTCTTGCAGCCAGAGTGGAAGAAACATACAAGAAGAATGAAGCAGATGAAAGATCTGAGTGAGATGCCTTTACATGAAGTTTATGAAACTCTGAGATAGAATGAGGAAGAAGTAGAAGAGGAGAGAGGAGAAAAAGAAGAGTGAGAAGCAAGTTGCTGATCCAGTTGCCTTGGTAGTAGAAAAGAAGAAAAGAGTTCAAACAGTCAAAGATACTCTTCAGGGTCATGGAACTATGAAAACAAGGAAAAAGTTGAAGGAAGGAGGTTTGATGATAGAAGGTCTGAAGGAAAGAGTTATGTGGAAAGGAAGCCAGAAGAGAGAAAGTATGTGAACTAGTATGGACAGAAGAAAGCTGAGGAACTTATCAAGTGCTACAACTGTGGCAAGATAGGCCACTTTGCTAAGGATTGTAGGAAGCCGAAAGTGAGAAATTTCGAGTACTACAAGAATAAGATGCTTCTTGCCAAGCAAAAAGAGACAGGCAAATCACTGATGGCTGAGGATGATTACTGGCTAGATCATTCAGATTACGAGGAGCATAAAGAGGAGACTGCTCACATGTGCTTAATGGGCAAGGAAGTCAAGTACGATGAATCTGATGAGGAGAATTCCGAAGAGGTAAATAACTTTTCAGAATATGATTTTTTTAATGATAATGGAAACCATGATGGTCGAGCTTCAGGATTTATAAGCTAAGCTCAAAAAGGAGAAAAGTAGAGTTGCGAAAAAGCATCAAACAATTTTTGATCTCAACAAGGAAATTGCTGGGAACAAAAACTTGATTGACTCTTTGAAGAAATTTGTCACTGTTTTTGAACAACAAAAAACTTGTTTTTGAACTCAAATTTCTGAAACAGTTTCTAAGTTCAATAAGTCTGAACTTCAGAAGCAAGAGTTTGTTGTCATTTATAATGAATTGCAATTTGAAAAATAATATTTGCTGAAAAAGATTAATGGTTTGGAAGCAAAGCTTTATGCTCGAGGTCAATCTGATCAAACCATTTATCTAAACAAACCAAAGGAGGTTATTGATTTCAAAGATAATTTGGGTATTGGTTACGATAACCCACGTTATCTGAAGAAAGCAATTAGAAAGCAACCAACTTTATATAACTTTGATTTCTTATAAGTGACAGACAAATGTCCTCATTTGAAACCTAAATTTGTTACAAAATCATCTAATGAGGTTGAGGCTAAGGAAGATGAAAACAGAAAGAACACAACCAAAATGCAACTACCATTCTACTATAAAAAGTTGAATGATAGTTATTTTTTTGAACAAACAAAGTTTCTGTCAAACGATTATTTTGAAAGCTATTTTACTAAGGAGTTGGAGGCAAAACATGTTAAAGCCAAAATTTACATTCCTCCACTCAACTTGGAAAGTAAAATTTATGAGCTTGAGAACACTTTAGTGGAAGAAAGAATTTTGGTTGATCTTGAGAATGTTGTGTTTTCTACTGTCATGAAGAACACTAATTTCAAAGCTGAAGTTACAAATGACAACTCCGAATCAGAAAGAGTTTGTGTAAACAAATCCACTGATTCAGATGCGTCATCTTGTAAATTTTTTATGGGAAATGTTTTTACTAATCCTAACTTTTCAGATTGTGCTAAAATGTTTTATCAAAAGAAGTGTTCTAAAAAGTCAAATGATTTCAAAATTCCAAATTCTTCCAAAGCACAACAGTTTGATGATGATGTTGATGACTTATTTGCGGATGAAAATGATTTTTTAAATTTCGATGGTTGTTTGGATGAAAGTGTTGATAAATTTGATTTCAATGCTAAACTTCCAGATCATACTTCTTTTGTGATTAATAATGATGCTTCACCTAGCGTTTTTGAAAAAGGTGAAACATCAACTAAGGTTGATGATTCAGTTCCTGTGAGTACCTATTACTCTAAAGGTATGAAGCAAAAGAAAAAGGCGCTCACAGAAACGGACCAACACAGGTAAGCACAAGAAGACACAAACTCTTAAATCTCATGTTTATGATAAATCTAAATCTTGTGTTTTAGAATTGAGAAGGAAAAAGTCAGAAGCAAGATTAGAATGGAGACCTAAAAGAAAGATTGAAGAGTCAACGAAATCATTTTCTGACATAGATTGTAATAGGACTACTACTAGTTTGCCTGATGTAATTGATCAATGTGCTTCTCATAAAACAAAACTTGTAACTTCTTACAAGGTTTATACAATAAAGCAGTTTATCCAATTATCTCAATTGCCTAGTCAGTGTTCCACATACGGTCGAAATGATTTTGTGACTCGACAATATTCGGATTGTTGGTTTGGTACTTATTATATACATCATTCTAATGGTTTTGAAAAACAAAGAGGACCCAAATTCAAATAGGTGCCAAAATCTTGTGTTAACACGAAAGGACTCATCTATAAATGGGTACCTAAACATGATGTTGTCTAATTTTTCTTGTGCAGACCCGTCATATGTGGTACTTGGATTCAGGCCGTTCCAAGCGTATGAGAGGGCAGAAAGATATTTTATCTAATTATACCGAGAAATTCTACGGCAACGTGAGTTTTGGGAATGACCAGTTTTCACCGATACTTGGTTATGGAGATGTAGTGCAAGAAAATGTAACGATAAAGAAGGTGAGTTCTGTTGAAGGATTAGGACACAATCTATTCAGCATTGGTCAGTTGTATGACAAGGATTTAGAGGTCAACTTCAAAGCCAAGAGATGTTGTGTTAGAAATGAAGATGGTAAAGAAATCTTGGTCGAAACATGAAACTCAAACCTCTACACGATTAATCTGTCAAATGTCAAGACTAATAATGCGGTGTGTCTACTTTCTAAAGCCTCTATGCAATAAAGTTGGTTATGGCATAGAAGACTGTCTCATCTCAACTTTCGCTACATTAACAAGCTGGTGACTGGAAATTTGGTTAAAGGATTGCCTGACCTGAAATATGTGAAGAACATCTGTATGACGCGTGTGAGAAAGGCAAGATGAAAAGAAGCTCACATAAGCCTAAGACTGAACCGAGCACAAGTACTCCTTTAGAATTGTTGCAAATGGATCTCTGTGGTCCAATGTAAACGCAAAGCATAAACGGCAAGAAATATGTTCGTGTGATTGTGGATGATTTTTCAAGATACACTTGGTGTAGATCCCAGAAACAGTGTAATCACAGTAAATAATCAACAATAATCAAAAGATTAAATCACAACTGCCGGTCATATGATTAGATTTATCAATCAAAGGTTTAAAGTTTACAAAGAGAATTTCAATATGTTACTTCCCAGATTATGTCAAGTTCTAATCTAAATGCAATCACAAACAAGATCACAACAAATTGATTAACTACCTGTTTTCAATTTCAGAATGAATTCATATACAGAAGTTTTTCTCTCACACACTTTCTTTCCTAGAATTTCCGCATACAATGAATTTAGTTACAAGCTTCTACTACTACCACTACTCCTCGTCACATGTCTTTTAAACAAAGACACGCGCACAAAAACACCAAAGGAAAAGACAAGACTTTGACAATTTGACTTATTACAAAGTTGACTTTGACTTTCACTTGAGAGTTGACTTTTAAGCATTTGACTTAGTTGACTTTCAACTTCAGTAACCATGATTTTGTATCCAACAAATATGTGCACTAATAATCTCCCCATTTGGATCCAAGATCATCTCTAAAAGATTTTGTAATACAATCTCCCCCTTAAGCTCAGTTTTTACAACCTCCCCCTTGAAGTTGCTCTTTAACTCTAATCTCCCCCTTTGTTAAGATGAAGAACTTTATCAACTTGTCTCCTCTTTGTAGACTTCTTGTCAACTCAGAATATCTTCATAAATCACTATAAGCATTGAAGTGCAATCTCCCCTTCTTATACTAAGAACAATGTCCTCCAAGGTTGTAAAACCTCTTTCGAACATTGGAAAAAAATTATATTCAGGTTTAGCTCGGGTTGCTTTAGCAAATTGTTTTCAAAGAAAATTTCAGTAAAATCAGCTTGTCTTCAAAATTCTTTGAATTTGCTCTTCCAGCTCTCAACAGACTCTCTTCAAATTCACTGTCTTGACAAAACTATCTTGATCACTTCACACGTTTTTTGATCCTCTCTCGTATCTATAACATTTCTTGATTCGCTCTCCCCCTTTTTGACGAATGAAGCATGAAATCATCAAAACTCATTACAAGAAATGTCCGTAATCTGTTCTGACCACTGATCTTTTCCAAGAGCCTCTGACCATCTATCGATCCAAAAAGATATTCATCCGAATATTTGCAAATTTAGACAAATTATGAGTGTAACACCTGAATCAACAAATGAATCAGTTAAAACTCCTGTTAGTAACACGAAGTCACTATGTGTAATGAATACACAATAGAAAGAAGCTTTTGTGATATTCACTCCCCCAGCTCTTCCATCCAATCATCGAATAACACAAGTTTATTCTATGAACGTTTTGACAGAAAAACGAATTTCCTGTGTGTATGTGCTTGTGTTTGAAAGAATTAGCACAGATGATTGCTATTATATAGGATCAAAATTGTGTAAACCATTGAGACAACAACAGTTAAATACAGACTCGATTGTGCATGATCGAAGTGCGAAGGTGGGCCAGACTTCCTTCTTTTTCAATATCCAGATTTTCCAAATGAAAATCAGATAGATTATGTGTTGCGTCCCCTTGAAATACAAAACATTTTCTTGTTGAGAAGAAAATGAGTAGCTGGTGGGTTTTTTTTTATCAAGAGTTGGCATGGGCTAGTTGCCTGTTTCAATGATGTTTACGAAGAATTGCGAAACACCAACAATGTGGCTGCCTGAATCAGAAAAAGTTGGTGCAGAGTTTGATATTCTTTTACTCTGTTCTCTCACCCTCTTTCTATTAATCAATGAGCTCACATCTAACCAAACTCTCATTTCCATTTTACCTTATCACACAACCCACACTCAGTTATTTTGACTCCTCACTCTTCGATCACTCAAGGATTAACTTCTTGGGTAGGAAACACTGGTTAACGTGAATCTATAGAAGTTCAGTTTAAGCTCACACAATGAAACCATGTAATTTTCCTAAAAGAACATGTTGCTCAAACAGTTTAACTTTGCAGTTAAAGCACAAATATATACATCTCAGATGTCTGTATGCTCATGGATATAATAATGAAGATTTGAGCATTTTAAACATTGAAGATTTTTCAAACAAGATAATTGAATGAATGAAATGAATACAAGAAACTTGTTTGAAATAATGACATTGTATGAAAAAGATGAAAATATTTGAATGATTTATCAATTAAGGCTTAGGTCAGTAAAAATTGGATATTGTCTATATGAATTAAAATATAGACACTCTTGAAAGAAATGTTTCAAAATGAAATCACGCTCAATTTTTGAAAATCAAGCGGGGTGTATCACCATCGAAAAATATGTTCAATTTGAGACATGGTGATAACATATTCAACAAAAATTTAAACCGGTGTGTGTGAATACTTGAAAAGTATATGGAAAAGATAATACGCAAGTTGTTAGAGCAAATATATGTTGGATACAAGATCATGAAGATCAGAGGTCAAAGTATAAGAAGTCAAAAGCTGGAAAATCAACTCTCAGTGAAAGTCAAAGTCTTTGTGTAATAAAGTCAAAGTCAAAGTGTATTTGTTTTGTTTCTTTGTTTTTTGTTGATAGGTATAAATAGTGTTGTTTTTGTTTAATAGACATATGACTTGATAATTGTACGTATTTTGAGAGAATTTTAGAGAGAGAAAGAGATTTGTAGACAGAGAAAGTTGTATATAGTTTGATTCTTGAATTGAATTGAAACAGGTAGTTTTGATAATCTTGTTTGTGTTTGATTAATTGTGATTAGAAACTTGATTCAGGGACACACAATTGGTATCAGAGTAGATCCAGATTGAAATCAAATCAAGAAAGTTGTCGACACTGTGTTCTTGAGTTCTTGAATCAGATTTTGAGTTTTTGGTTGAATTAGTGTCTGTAATTGATGAGAATGTGTTCGTATATTGATTTAGATTGAGTTTGTATATCTTTTGTATCGAATTGCACTATAATTGATCATCTAATTTTGAAATTGTAGAGTTCGAGTTACACGAGTTCTGTTCATTGAAATTTGAATCGAATTGTAAGAGTTTATGAGTTAGATTGAAATTCATTGCTAGTTTTTGGTTCTAAGGTATGTTAGTGGTCAGTTTGTCGAAGTTTCAGATCAAAATTTGAGGTCTAGATGTGTTTTTAGTCGATTCAGAGGTGTTTTTCTTCGAAAACTTAATAACTCGTAGACTTATTCAAGAACTCGCAAGACTCATCTCAAGAACTCGCAGAGTATCAAGATTTCGTAATCGTCAAAAGAATTCGCAGAAAAATCTCAAGAATTCGTTGATATCATCAGTTTTCGCATAGTTATTTCTGAAAATTCTTAAGGACAGAATTCGCAGTCCTCTGTATTGCGAAAACCAAAGAATTCGTTGTTGGGACTTTTACGAATTTCATAGAATTCGCAGAGTTCTTTTCTGAAAAAGTTTCAAGTATAGAATTAGCAGAAGGCTTAGAATTCGTATTTGTGTGTATTATGAATTGCTTAGAATTCGCTTTTCAGTGTGTTGCGAAAACTACAAGAATTCGCATAAGTTATTCTTGCGAAAAGGTTTTCTTAAATTTTTTCAAAGAACATAATTCGTATCAGTGAGTATTGTGAAATGTATAGAATTCGCAAGTGAGAGTGTTACGAATTCCCTAGAATTTGTATCTTTCATCTTACGAACTCTTGTGCATTACGAATTCTGTGATTGTTTTTGTATCTTGCGAATTCTGCATGTATTTTTGGTAATTTGTGAATTCCTTGCCTTTCTTTGTGTAGTTTGCGAATTCCTTGTACCCAGTGTTGGTTGCGAATTCTAGACTTAGTGAATTTCATAAATTTCTTTGTTTAAGTTCATTTCAGTGTTATTCAATATTCTTGTGATTTCTATTGGACTAACGGTCAGTTTCAAGTTTCTTATTGCATATTTTGAAACAGGATGACTTCAAGAGAAGCACTGGCTATTGGGTCTGATATCAAGCCTCCTGTTCTATTCCGAGGAGAATACGAACAGTGGAGGGATCGCTTTCTTGATTTTGTGGACAGGAACGCAAATGGAGACAACATTTATTTGTCTATCACTGAAGGTACTATGAAGATTCCCACTACAGAAATTCTTGCGGATAATAGATCAGATGATGATGAAGTTCAGACAGAGACAGTTCCGAAAGAACCTGCTCAGCTTACTGACCCCCAGAAAAATCGGTTAAAAGCTGATAAACAAGCCAGATCTCTTCTTTTTATAGAGTATCCCAAACGAGATTTATATCAAGATTAACAGTTACGAATATACTGCCAAGTCAACTTGGGATCAATTGCAGAAGATGATGATGGGTTCAAAGGTAGGCAACCAGATGAAGGTAGCTAACTGTATAAACAGCTACGAAGAATTCAAAGCGAAGGATAATGAGAGCTTGGAGGACACGTATGAACGGTTTGTTCTGCTTCTAAATGAGCTGTCAAAGAACAAGGTTAAAAAGAAGCAGATTGAGAACAACGTGAAGTTCCTCAACATCTTGCAACCAGAATGGAAGAAACATACACGCAGGATGAAACAAATGAAAGATTTGAGTGATATCCCTCTTCATGAAGTCTACGAGATATTACGACAGAATGAAGAAGAGGTGGAAGAGAAAAGAACTGAAAAGAAGAAAGTTGAGAAGGTTGCCGATTCTATAGAACTTGTAGCTGGAGAGAAGGAGAAAGAAAAGAAAGAGAAGAAGAAAGAGAAGAAGAAAAAGAAGAAGATAGTCATTTCTAGCTCTGAGTTTGATTCTGAATCCGATGGAGATGACGGGGAGAACCTCAAGCAGGCAATGCTTTTACTGACCCGAGCTTTCCAGAAAAACTTCTATAAGAAATCAGGGTCAAGTTCACAGAGGTATTCTTCTATGGGGTCAAATAATCATGAGCATAGAGAAAGAGTTGAGGGTAGAAGATTTGAAGAGACAAGATTTGTTGAGAAGAAGCCAGGTGAGAAGAAGAAGTATGTGAATGACTACACCAGTACTGAAAAGAAAGCTAATGATCTGATCAAATGTTACAACTGTGGCAAGGTTGGACATTACGCAAAATATTGTCGGAAGCCGAAGGTTCGGAATTCGGAATACTACAAGAACAAAATGCTCTTGGCCAAGCAACAGGAAGCTGGCAAGGCATTAATGGTTGAAGACGAATATTGGTTAGATCATTCGGACGTTGAGGAAGAGACAGAAGAGTCAACTCATTTATGCTTAATGGGTAAAGAAGATAAGCATGATGATTCTGAGGATGAGACATCTGATGAGGTAATGCACTTAACTGAAAATGATTTTATGACCAAAATGGAAGCCATGATGGTCGAACTTCAAGACCTTCAATCTAAACTGAAAAAGAAAAAAGACAGAGTTCCTAGGAGAAATCAAAAGATTTTTGAACTTAATAAATTAGTTATTGGGATCAAAGATTTAATTGATTTTCTACGCAAATCTGCTTCTGATTTTAAACATGAAAAAGTTTGTTTTGAAAATAAGATTTCTGATTTTGAATCTAAACTTTCTAAGTCTGATTTAGAATATAAAGAATGTGTACTAAAAGCTCTTAAATTGCAGGCTAAAAACAAGAGCTTGACTACGAAGGTAAATGGTTTGGAAGCTAAACTTCATGCTATAGGCCAAACAGATCAAACTATCTTTCTAAATACACCCATTGAAGAGGCTGATATTAAAGAGAAATGGAGACTCGGTTACGATAACCCCCATTACTTAAAGAAAGCCATTAGAAAACAACCAGCATTGTATAACTTTGATTTTCTTGTTGCTGCTAGTAAATATCCTCATTTAAAACCCAAATTTGTTACCAAATTACCAGATAAAGTTGAGGCCAAAGAAACTGAAAATAGAAAGAATATAACGAAAATGCAACAACCATTTCGCTATGAAAAGCTGAATGATAGTTACCTTTCTGAAACACCAAAAGTTCTTTCAAATAATTATTTTGCTAGTTATTCTGTTTCAGAGATGGAGGCAAAACCTGCAACTGCAAAAGTTTATGTTCCTCCACTCATTCTAGAAAGCAAAATAATTGAGCTTGAAAACGTTTTATCTGAAGAAAGAATTTTGGTAGATATAGAACAAAGTGTATTTTCAACTGTGTTAAAGAACACTGTTTTTCAAAATAAATCTACAAGGTGTTCTAATTTTTCTAAAGCCCCTCAAACTTCAACTGATAATTTTGATGACTTATTTATGTCTGCAAATGATTTTCTTAATTCTGATGATGGGTGTGTAGAAGAAATTGATATGTTTGACTTCAATGCTCCACTTACAGATCATTCTACTTTTGTTATTAATGTAGAAGCTTTACCAAGTGTTCATGAAAAAGGTGAATCATCAACTAAAGTTGGTGAATCAGTTTATGTGAATGCTAATTACTATGCTAAGGGTAAGAAACATAAGAAACAGCGCTCACAAAAACGGAACAACACTGGTAAACACAAGAAATGCCAATCTCAGAAATATGATTTTCTTAATAAATCTAAATTCTTTGTTTCAGATTTAAGAAAGAAAAGGTCGGAAGAGCGAACTGAATGGCGACCTAAAAGGAAGATTGATGAAAAGGCAGAATCAATTCCTGATAATTCTTGTAATAGATCAAATAGTAGTGTGTCTGATGTAGTTGGTTCTGTTGCTTCTACTAATAAAAAACTTGTAACTTCTTACAAGAGATATTCCATAAAGCAATTGTTCCAATTATCTCCTACTACTACTAAATCTAATACTTATCTGTGGAATGATTTTGCTTATCATCATTATTCTAATGATTGGTTTGGATCTTATCATGTTTATTCTTCTAAATCAAATGTTTTTAAGAGTTTTCAAAGGAAAAGAGGATCCATATTGAAAAGGATTCCAAAATCTTGCGCTAATCTGTTAGGACCCGTTTTTAAATGGGTACCTAAAATTATTGTTCCCTGATTTCTCTTGCAGACCCGTCATATGTGGTACTTAGATAGCGGCTGTTCCAAGCATATGACTGGGCAAAAGGATTTATTGTCTAATTATATAGAGAAATTCAACGGAAATGTTCGTTTTGGCAATGATCAATTTTCACCAATTCTTGGATATGGTGACATCATTCAAGATAAGCTGACGATAACGAAGGTGAGTTATGTAAAAGGATTAGGGCACAACCTATTTAGTATTGTCCAGTTCTGCGACAAAGGATTTGAGGTAAATTTCAAAGCTAAAAGTTGCTCGGTGCGTACTGAAGACGGCAAAGAACTCTTAGTCGGCACTCGAAAGTCCAACCTCCATACCATCAATCTTTCAAAGGTCCAGACTGACAATCAGTTTTGCTTACTGACAAAAGTTTCGATGTAGCAAAGTTGGCTTTGCCACCGACGGCTGTCACACCTGAATTTTCGTTATATCAACAAATTGGTCAAAGGCAGATTGGTGAAAGGTCTTCCTGAGCTGAGATATGAAAAGGAACATCTATGTGCAGCGTGTAAAAAAGGAAAGATGAAGAGAGCTCCACAAAAACCGAAGCTTGAACCTAGTACCAGTTCTCCATTACAGTTGTTGCATATGGATCTCTGTGGTCCGATGCGAACTCAAAGCTTAGGCGGAAAGAAATATGTTCTAGTTATCGTGGACGACTATTCGCGATACACGTGGGTCAAATTTCTACGATCAAAAGATGAGACGCCCGAAGTACTCATCACATTTTTGAATACGACCCAGGTGAATATGCAGAAACCAGTCAAGCTTCTATGAATGGATAACGACACAGAGTTTAAAAATAGAATTGTTGAAGAGTATCTTGAATCGGTCGGGATATCACATCAATACTCTGCTGCTCGTACCCAGAACAGAATGGAGTAATCGAAAGGCGAAATCGAACGCTAGTCGAGGACCCTCGCACTATGCTCAGCCAATCAGACCTACCTCTGTTTTTTGTGGACAGAAGTTGTTTCGACTGCATGTTACACTCAAAACCGTTCCATGATACACCACATATTTCAAAAGACTCCGTATGCTTTGTCAACAACCGAACACCAACTATGAAGTGTTTTCATATATTTGGGTGTAAGTGTTTTGTGCTAAACAACAGAGAGAGTCTGAAAAAGTTCAGTGCTAAGGCAGACGAGGGCATCTTTATTGGATATTCTTCTACATTTTCTGCATACCGAGTGTACTTAAAGAAGTCGAAGACTGTTATCGAGAGCGCAAACGTCACATTTGATGAGGAGATGGCTTCTGAACAAGTAAGTTCAGAACCCATGATAACCGGAGTGCTAGCTTTTGGACAAATCAGTCCAGAACCTGTTCCTACAGTGAATAAATCAGATGTTGTATCATCGTCTACTACTCATTTATCTGATTTAGATCTTTTATTTGAACTGTTTTATGATAAATTTTTTGGATCTAATGTGACTAAACCTGTTGTGGTTGACAGGATGGAAGATTCAACGACTAATCATCCAACCACATCAGATGTTTCCACTGAATCAAATTCCCCGATTCAGCAAGAAATTCCAGTTCATATGCCTACTCCGATAGTTGAAGCTGTAACTACTAACGAAGAGCCAGAAGTTGCTGAATCAGTAGGGTGTACTATAAGGACTGATCAATAGACTGAACACACTGTACCTACTGAAACTTCTGCACCAATTACTTCAACTGAATCCCTCTCTCATACTGTACAAACTTAAGAAGCTGATAGTGGATTTTTAGATGACCACCCTGATCAATCTTCATTTATTCTGCTCCCTCATGAACATCGCTGGACCAAAGAGCACCCTCTTCATCAAATCATTGGAGATCTAGACAAACCGGTGCAAACTAGGCCAACAACTTTAAATCAATGTCTGCATGACTCATTTCTGAGTAAAATAGAGCCCACTCGTGTATTAGAGGCTCTAGCTGACTCGGATTGGGTGACTACTATGCAAGAGGAGCTAAACCAATTTTGTTGGGAAATTCAGAAATACATAAGTACAGTTAATGCTGCTAGCAGAACTTGATTACTACTTCTGAAGTTAATGCTGCTGATACAGGTTAATGATGCTAATCAAGATTAATACTGCTAGAAGAAATTACTACTGCTAAGAAATTTTAGTACTGCTAGTAGTTAGTACTGCTGAACATTAATACTGCTCAAAGTAGTAATGCTGCTGAAGACTTAGTGCTGCTTAAGAGATAATCAAGATTCGTGCAGATCAAGTTTGACGATTATGGAAAGCTTGGAGATAAAGATGAAAGATTATTATGAAGATCTTTTATTATTTGTAATTATCTTTTATCTTCAGTATATATAGAATAGTTTGTAATTGATAGAGAATATAACTTTAGAATTCTGAATTTTCTGAGTTTTTGTTTTCATAGAGAGAATCAACCTCAAGGCTTATAGTCCTAGTTCTAGAGAAGTAGAATTCGTATTGGTGAGCCTGTTCATCAATATTGAGGTTGAGTGTTGAATCTTGTAACTTTATAATCATTCAATAAAGTTTACAAGTTGTTATTCTGATTCACTTTTTCATTGAATATTAAAGTGTTATTCCGCAAACTTATTTAATATTGTTTCTAAGTGTTTATTCTTGTTAAGAATTAAGATCCTGACTAGTGGTATCAGAGCTAGTATTATCAGAAATCTTATTCATCATGGAAAATACAGTTGAATCAAACAGTACTTTGGTCTCAAAGGTTCCAATGCTCAGATCCAATGAATTTGACATGTGGAAGATTAGAATCAAGCAATACATTCTCCTCACAGATTACTTCATGTGGGAAATCATTGAGAATGGCCCATCTGATGCAGGAAAGATTGGTGAAGATGGAAAAAGAACCACCAAAAACGGATGCAGAAAGAAAGACAAGGCAAACAGAGATGAAAGCCTTAAGGACACTGCTCTTGGCCATTCCCAATGAGTATCAACACCAATTCTGCAATTGTACTGATGCACAGATGCTCTGGAATGCTCTAGAGAAGAGATTCTCTGGTACTAAAAGTACCAAGAGAAATCAAAAGGCAATCTTGAAACAACAGTATGAAAACTTTATGTCAACTAAGAATGAGTCCATGACTCAAACTTTTGACAGGTTTAACAAGCTGATTGGTGAACTAGCTACTATGGGAGTACAGATTGATCAAGATGATGTAAACAGAAAGTTCTTAAGGTCCCTTGGAGATGAATGGACCATGTACACTGTTTCATTCAGACAGAATGAACAATTGGAAGAGAAAGAACTTGATGATCTGTACAATGACCTTAGAGTATTTGAAGCTGAGGTGGAGGCAAAGAAGAAGCCTTCTGGATATATATTCATAATGCTGCACTCCTATCAGCATCAATTGATTCTACTGCTAACCCTGAATCAGTTAATGCTGCTAAAGGAGCAAATCAAGAAAAAGGCACTGAATCTGTGTTTGAAGCCTTTCTTTCCAGTCATGGAAACTCCTCTTTAATTAATGATGATTTGGAACAACTTCATCCTGATGACCTTGAAGAGATGGATATTAAATGGCAGATGTCCATGCTTTCCATGAGGGTGAAGAAGTTCATCAAGAGAACTGGTAGGAACAACTTCTCCCAAAGAAGAGAAGATGGAGCAGGGTTTGATAAATCAAAGGTGGAGTGCTATAAATGCCATCTGAAGGGACACTTTGCCAGGGAATGCAGAAGTGGAGTGTCTCACAACAACAACCACCAACAAGCACAGTCTGGAAACCTCAACCATAACAGAAACTCTGCTCAAGCCCTTGTTTCTCAACAAGGAATGGGGTTTGACTAGAGCGATCAAGCAGAAGAGGCTATCCAAAATCAATCTCTTATGGCAGAAGTATCTGATCTCCCAACTGAGGTAAGTTCTAATCTCTGTTCTAAAACTTGCACATACACTGTTAGAAGGTACAGGGATCACAATCAGAAGATGAGTGATGACCTTAAGAGATTAGAAAAAGATATAAAAGACTATGTGAGAATTGTTGAGAGGTTTGAGGAACAGATTAAAGGTTTTCAAGCCAATGAACTCCAACACTCATATGATACAAATTACTGGAAGTGGGAGAAGAAGGATCTAGAACACAAATTGACCAAATCTAAAGAGGAGAGTGAAAAGTTGAGAGAGGAGCTAACCAAGGTTAAGCTTGATGTGGAGCTAACCAAGGTTAAGCTTGATGTGGAAACGTTTTTCAATGCTTCTAAAGCAATGGACTCTTTTCTACAAACTTAGATTCATGACAAATTGAGAAGAGGAATTGGGTACAATGCCACACCACCACCATATAACAACAATTACATTCCTCCTACTTCAGACTTGCTAGAAACCAAAGATAGGAAGGACTTGCCTGAGAGAGCCACTGAGATATATCCCTTAGATGAGGTAGTTGTTGAGGATAATACTGAGAAAGAGGTTGGTAAGAGTAAGCAGAACAATGTGTGTGGTGAGATTCCTCTAACGAATAACATTATCACCAATGAGGACTGTGGAAGGGATTGGATCAAATCAAAGGACATAGAGAAGACAGAGGGAAAGTCTGGTAAGGTCCATTACAAACAGACCACAGTTGTGAATCCAGTTCCTTGCAAACAGTGTGCATGTAAGAAAACTGAACCCCTAAAACATGATAAAAAGAGGGGAAATCAAAGAAACTGGAATAATCAGTGGGCACAAAAACAAGGGGTTGATTTGAGTAAAATCAATAGACCAAAACCTTGTTTTATCTGTGGAAAATTGAATCATCTTGCCAAATACTGTTATTTCAATCCTATGAACCAAAGGATGAATTTTCAAAGATCTATGCAAAAACCCTTTGGTTATAGGAAGATTGAAAGGAACCATGTGGCTAAGAAATCTGTTAAACCTAAAAGCCACATGAAGAAAAAGATTGTTAAAGAAAGTGTCAATATGTGGGTTCCTAAATGCACTAAACCTGTTAGTACTGCTACCCCAAATAGTACGGCTGACAATGATAGTGCTGCTAGAAGCAATACTACTGCTATCAATGTTAGTGCTGTTGACATTGTTAGTACTTCTTCAAATGTTAATACTGCTAACTCTGTTAGTACTGCTAACAAGGTTAGTACTGCTAAACCTGTTAGTGCTGCTAACTCTGTTAGTACTTCTCAGGTTAGTACTGCTCCTAGTGTTTGTGCTGCTAGACCAATCATATTGACAAAGTACTCCAATAAAGAGTGTACTGATTTTAAAAATCTCATCAAAAAGGAATGTAAGTACTTTGATGAGAAAGGGAGACCCAAGACCACTTTGGCTTGGGTCCCCAATCAATACTAATTGTTTAATCTTATGTGCAGGGAAATCAGCAACTCAAGGGGAAGAGCATCTGGCATGTTGATAGTGGTTGCTCTAGGCACATTACTGGGAACATGTCATGCCTCAAGAATTTCAAGAAAATTGATGGTGGGCATGTTGCCTTTGGTAATACTCTAGATGGAGGTAAGATAAGTGGTAAGGGGGATGTAACCAAAGGTAAAATGACCTTTGAAGATGTATTCTATGTTGAGCAGTTAAGGTACAACCTGTTAAGTGTATCACAGGTTTGTGACAAACAACATAGTATATTATTTACTGATTCGGAATGTATTATCCTTGCTCCTGGATTCAAGGTAGTTGATGAAAAGATGAAACTACTAAGAACTCCCAGAAAGGATAATGTATATTGCTTAGATATGGAAAGTGTTTCAACTGATTCATCCCTAAACTGTCTTGTTTCAAAACCTTCGTTGGATGAATCATCACTTTGGCACAAAAGGATGTGTCACATGAACTTTAAAACAATGAATAAACTTGTTAAAAACAACCTTGTAAGAGGTTTACCTTCCAAAGTCTTTTCATGTGATGATCATTGTGTTGCCTGTCTCAAAGGCAAACAACACAAAACTTCTCATAAGTCCAAAGAGTTGAACACAATCTCTAATTCTCTTCAGTTGTTGCATATGGATCTGTTTGCTCCTACAAATGTTATGAGTATAGGTAAGAAATCATACAGCCTAGTTATTGTTGATGATTACTCTAGATTTACTTGGGTATATTTTCTAAGGACTAAGGATGAGACAAGTGGACTGATCAAATCCTTTATTCTATGAATTGAAAACCAAACAAATCAAAAGGTAAAAGTCATTAGGTCAGACAATGGTACTGAATTTAAAAATCACGACCTAAACACCTTTTGTGAGGAAAAAGGAATTGAGAGGCAATACAGTGCTCCTAGGACTCCACAACAAAATGGTGTTGCTGAGAGAAGGAATAGGACACTGATTGAGGCTGCTAGATCTCTGTTGGCTGATTCAAAACTACCAATTACTTTCTGGGCTGAAGCAGTTAATACTGCTTGTTATGTCCAAAACAGGGTTCTAGTAGTCAAACCTAAAAACAAGACACCATATGAGCTTTTAAATAAAAGAAAACCATTTATTGAATTTTTCAAACCTTTTGGGTGTCCTTGTACCATTCTCAATACCAAAACTCACTTAGGAAAGTTTGATAGCAAGGCAGATGATGGTTTTCTTGTTGGTTACTCATCTCAGAGTAAGGCTTACAGAGTTTTTAATACTTCTTCTAAAATAATTGAGGAAAGTGACAATGTCAAATGCAATGAGAACACACCAAATCCTATTGGGTCTGGTCCTCAGTGGTTATTTGACATTGATTCACTAACTAACTCTTTGGGTTTCAATAGTGATTATCATGCAGGTTCAGTAAGTGGAGGATCAGGGGATGAACAAGTACAAGTACAAGACATTATTCCTCAGTTTGTGATCTTTCCCATACCTACAATAGAGCCTGTTGATGTCTATGCAAAGGTAACTATTACTGAACCAATTCAGAGTGAAGAAGAAGGAAGAGATGAGGAGAATCAAGTGCATGAAGAGCCAGAAGCAGCTGATGAGATCACCTTAGCTTACTTAAATGACTCAAATCTAGATGTGGGACTCAATGAAGAACCTAGTCATCAGCCTAGAACTCAAAAGAACCATCCTCTAGAGCTGGTCATAGGAGACATTTCTTCTCCTATGATAACAAGGAATCAAAGCAGACTTCAAGAGCTGCAGGATCAACAACACACATTACTCTCTTGCTTTCTATCTCAGATTTAGCCTAAGAAGGTTTATGATGCAATGAAAGATTCCAGTTGGATAGAAGCTATGCAAGAAGAGTTACTGCAGTTCAAATTGCAAGAAGTTTGGAACTTGGTGGACCTTCCAAAAGGTCATAGAGCTATTGGCACCAAGTGGATTTTCAGGAATAAAAAGGATGAGAGAAGAATTGTTCATCAGAAACAAAGCAAGGCTTGTGGCACAAGGGTACACTCAAGAAGAAGGAATTGACTATGAAGAAGTGTTTGCTCCAGTGGCAAGGGTAGAGGCAATTAGGCTATTTCTAGCCTATGCCTCATACATGAAGTTCAAGGTATACCAAATGGATGTGAAGAGTGCCTTTCTTTATGGTACAATTGATGAAGAAGTATATGTCTGTCAGCCCCCTGGATTTGAAAATCCATCATATCCAGACAGAGTATACAAACTGAAGAAATCACTTTATGGTCTTCATCCAGCCCCAAGAGTATGGTATGATACTCTATCTACCTATCTCTTGGTGAATGGATTTGAAAGAGGAATAATTGACAAGACCCTCTTCATTAAAAAGAGTAAGAAGGACATCCTACTTGTTCAGATTTTTCTGAATGACATCATCTTTGGATCCACAAAAGATCAGATGTGTAGAGACTTTGAAAAGTTGATGCACAAAAGCTTTAAAATGAGTTCAATGAGTGAACTTACCTTCTTCCTTGGGCTTCAAGTGAAACAGAAGAAAGATGGGATCTTCATAAGACAATCAAAATATGTGAAAGACATCATGGATAAGTATGGCTTAACAGACTCAAAGCCAACAAGCACACCAAAGGAGACTCATAAAAAGATCACTGTTGATCTTGAGGGGGAGGATGTTGATGTCCATCTATATAGATCAATGATTGGATCTCTCATGTATCTCACAGCCTCAAGACCAGACATCATGTTTCCAGTGTGTTTGTGTGCCAGATTCCAAGTCAAGCCAAAGAAATCACATCTATAAGTTGTTAAAAGGATTTTCAGATACTTAAGAGGGCAACCTAGATTAGGTCTTTGGTATCCTTATGAATCCAACTTTGACTTGATTGCTTATTCAGATAGTGACTTGGGAGGTTCTAACATGGACAGAAAGTCTACTTCAGGTGGATGTCAACTTTTGGGTGCAAGACTAGTATCTTGCCAGTGTAAGAAGCAAACCACAGTGTCCTTATCAACAACAGAAGCTGAGTATATTGCTGCTGCAAGTTGCTACTCTCAGGTTCTATGGATTCAGAATCAGATGCTGGACTATGGGGTAACCTTTCTTCACACTCCAATCTTTATTGACAATAGCAGTGCTATAAGCATTGTTAATAATCCAGTCAAGCACTCCAAAACAAAGCACATTGAGATCAGGTATCACTTTATTAGAGATTGTAATGAAAAGAAGCTAATTCAAGTTGCTAAAGTTCATACTGACAACCAGTTTGCTGATCTATTCACTAAAGCCTTTGATGTGGGTAGATTCACTTTCTTGTTCACAAGTGTGGGCATGATCAACTCTGAATGAGCTCATGTCTTAAAAAGTGTTTTCATACCTGTTATTGGTTTATTCTTTGGTGCTACTAGCGTCTTTTTCAGTAAGTTATTACCTTGCTCAGAGTACCTCAAGCTTCAAAAAGTGTAAGTATAGTTAATGCTGCCAGTGTAGTTTTAATACTGCCAGTGCACAGTTAATACTGCTAGTGGTTAATATTGCTCACAGTTAATACTGCTAGTTAGTTAATACTGCTAGTAGTTAATACTGCTCACAGTTAATACTGCTAGTTAGTTAATACTGTTATTAGTTAATACTGCTATTAGTTAATACTGCTATCAGGTACTACTGCTAGTTAGTTAATACTGCTAGGAGTTAATACTGCTAGTTAGTTAATACTGCTAAGAGTTAATACTGCTCTCAGTTAATACTTCTAGTTCGTTAATACTGCTAGTAATTAATACTGCTTATGTCCCGAATCGTATAAATACCCTTTTTGCCCGCCCAAAAGTTCATAACGACTCTTTGATTTCTATTCATCTGCTCTCTAAACCTTTTTCTCTCAAGCTCCTAGTAAGGTTCAGGCAAGAACACTCAAGTTCAATGGCATCCATGGCATTCATTGACGAGCACAACGAAGTCGCTATGCTTCTAAAGCTTAAACAAGCTGTTGGTTTCCATCAGATTATGGATTTTCTCAAATCCAACCACATTGCCCATGCTCTTACTGTATCGCCAACAATCTACATAGAGCATCAAATACATTTCTGGGCAAAGGCCACAGTAGTCACAGAGAATGGGGTGCAGACAATCAAGACAAGGGTATGTGACAAACCCTTGTCAGTTTCTGAAGAGGTGATATGCATCTGTCTACGTCTAGACGATGCTGCAGGTATTACTTCTATTCCTAATGAGGACTTGTTCTCGAATCTGTCAAGAATGGGGTATGGAGGCCAATTGGGTGGTTTTAAATTCTCAAAAGCTAAATTTTATACCCAATGGCGTTTTCTTGTTCATACCCTGATGCACTGTATTTCCAAAAAGACTACTGGATGAAGTGAGTTTAGCAGTACCATTGCTTATGCTTTGGTCTGCTTGGCCACTGCCAGAAAGTACAATTTTTCAAAAATGATTTTCAGTGATCTTGTATCAAACTTGGGAAGCAAAAAGAGTTTTTATATGTACCCAAGGTTTGTACAGGAAGTTATAACCCATGAATTGACGGATATGCCTCGCCTTGATGAGGTATATGTACCCAAAATCCGCAAAGGTAAGGTCTTTTCAAACATGAAAAGATCTCCATTGGACTTGGAAGGAGTTGACACCCCATTGTTCTCTACAATGATGGTGGTGTCCCACAATGAAAAAGGTATGGCTTTAGAGTCAAGGCCCTCATTAGACCAACCCACTGAAAGCCAATCCCAACCTTCCATCACCATATCAATCCCTCAGTCCCTTGTTCAAAAACCAACTTCCCCAATAACCAATACTTATATCAGGAAAAAGGTAAAGAAGGCTTTTTCCCTTCTTGTACCTACACCCACAAAGCCTTTAAGCCCTTTAATGGAGAATTCTCCATTAGAGAATATCTATAGGGAAACCACAGGGGCGTCTCCCAACCCCAAGGAGGTGCTCAATGAGGTGATGAATGAGCATATGGGTGCAAAGGCTGCCACTACTCCTACTAGCACAGAGGAGGTCAATGGTAACATAAATAAGACCTTCCCCATGGAAACTTTGGGTGAGCAATCATCCAAAGGTTCCAGGTGCCAAGAAACCATGGGGGTAGCAGGTGCTTCTGCTAGACAGAAGACCTCTACTACAAAAAGATCCCATGATCCTTCAAAAGGGGGTAACACTCCTGGAGAAGGTGAGGACAAATATGACTATTATGAATTGATGGAAACAATGGGAAACATCAACATGGATGAAATCAAGCAGGGAAAAGACATAGAAGATCTGAAACTGATCATTCTGTCTCAACAAGTTCAGATCACCGACCTGAAGAAAATGGTGAAGAGATTTGATCCAGAAAAAGAAGAAGAAACAGTTTGTGCTCAGAAGAAGGGAACCAGTGACTGATGCTCCCAAAAAGGGGGAGTCAGAAGATGATGCCAACATGGAAGATGCCAAAGATTAGGGGGAGCAGAATAAAGTTGATTTTGAGGGGGAGCAAGAAAAAGAAACAGAGTTTGTACAAGAAGCAGAAACATCAAGCAAAGCAGCAGAAACTGTTAATACTGCTGAACTGAAGGAAGCAGCAGAAATAGTGCAAGAAGTACTAACAGATCTTGAAATTGCTGAAACCTTAATCAAAACCAAACATGATACTCCCAAGGTCACCTCAAAGGCTAAAGGAGTTGTCATCAAAGAAAGAGGTGAGGCAGTAAAGAAAGCAAGTGTTGAGAAGGTGATAAACCAAGATAAAGGCAAAGCTAAAGTGGTGGAATCTGATCAACCAATCAAAAAGCAAAAGTTGGTTGAGTCAGATGAAACTTTGGCCAGGAAGATGCAGGATGATCTTGAGCAAGAAGAAAGGGTTCAAGTTGAAAAAGACAGGGAGATGGCTAAGGCTCTGGCTGCAGAATTAAATGAAGCTTATCAACAAAGTCTGACAACTGAAATAGCACAAAAGAAAGCTGGAACCAAGAAGAAATCTGTGTTGTTCAAAAGAGCTGCAAAGAAGAGACAACCCTCAAAGACATTCCTTGGTACTCAAGAAAGAAATAAGGTGATTACATTTCTCAAAGGAGTTGTAGGAGTCAGAAAGGAGATGTTCTAAAAGATGACTTTTGAACAGAATAAAGAGTTGTACAATTCAGAAATGACCAAGCTTCAAGGGAATGAAACTGCAAGAGTTGAAATGGAGAAGAGAATGAAAGAAAGGAATGACTTTCTGATAGAAAAGCGTTTTCCAGATGAGCAAGAAACACCAAAGAGAGAAGCCACTCTTGGTGAAAGTCTGAGGATTTTAAAAAGAACCAAAATGATAGCCAGAAGAAAATCAGCCAAGAAGCCTAGAGTAGTTGAAGAAGAAGCTGAGAAGGTTGCGGAAGAAGAAGGGGCACCTAAGCCAAGTGAACAGAAAGAACCATCAAGCATTGATGATGTAAATCTGTACATGGTAGTGATGGACAAAGTGCCTGAACCTATTACAGCTGAACCTGTTGGTGTTAAGCCTCCTGAGGTCATTTTATGGGATACAATGAAGGTTGATGGAAAATAATACATCAGGCTCAAAAGAAAAGATGAAAAGCATGAAGTGTATAATACATGGGCAAAGATTGTCAGAACATGTTCCAGATCAGATCTAGAAGAGATGTATGAATTAGGAATGAAGTTGTATGCAGATCAATTGAAAGCTCTAGGGATTTCAATCACAAAACTTGTGATGGAGTATCTGTGTATGATGTTCAAGCCTGAAGAAGTGGAGCATGTGATCAGAAATGTGTTTCAAAAAGTCACCAACTGGACTCTATATGAAACTAGTGGAGTATATGCTTTGACTATGGATTCAAATCACATAGAATACTTCCTAGTGGATAGAGTGTACAACCACAGTAGACTGAAGCTGCATGCAATGTTGAAAAAGAAGCTTGGATGTGCTCTAGATTCAGAAATGGCAAAGTATCTGATTCAAAGAACAATCAATCAGAGGTTGGGGCTGAATGCAAATACAGGAGTATGAACTATGAAGTTTTGGGAGCATCTAAAAGATCATCTGAAGAACTTGACTTCTCTTCCTAAAAGTCAAGTTAGGGGGAGATTGTTGGGAAATTCAGAAATGCATAAGTACAGTTAATGCTGCTAGCAGAACTTGATTACTACTTCTGAAGTTAATGCTGCTAATCAAGATTAATACTGCTAGAAGAAATTACTACTGCTAAGCAATTTTAGTACTGCTAGTAGTTAGTACTGCTGAACATTAATACTGCTCAAAGTAGTAATGCTGCTGAAGACTTAGTGCTGCTTAAGAGATAATCAAGATTCGTGCAGATCAAGTTTGAAGATTATGGAAAGCTTGGAGATAAAGATGGAAGATTATTCTGAAGATCTTTTATTATTTGTAATTATCTTTTATCTTCAGTATATATAGAATAGTTTGTAATTGATAGAGAATATAACTTTAGAATTCTGAATTTTCTGAGTTTTTGTTTTCATAGAGAGAATCAACCTCAAGGCTTATATCCTAGTTCTAGAGAAGTAGAATTCGTATTGGTGAGCCTGTTCATCAATATTGAGGTTGAGTGTTGAATCTTGTAACTTTATAATCTTTCAATAATGTTTACAAGTTGTTATTCTGATTCACTGTTTCATTGAATATTAAAGTGTTATTCCGCAAACTTCTTTAATATTGTTTCTGAGTGTTTATTCTTGTTAAGAATTAAGATCCTGACAAGTTTGAAGCCTTGAAAGTTTGGCGACTTGTACCAAAACCTGAAGGTAAATCCATCATTGGTACAAAATGGGTATTCAGAAACAAGAAGAATGAAGATGGTATTGTCATTCAAAACAAAGCAAGACTTGTTGCCAAAGGTTACCGTCAAGAGGAAGGCATAGATTACGACGAGACTTACGCTCCAGTGGTACGAATAGAAGCAATCCGCATTTTTCTAGCGTTCGCTGCTGACAAAAACTTTACTGTCTATCAAATGGATGTGAAGACTGCCTTTCTGAATGACATACTTAAGGAGGAAGTCTATGTCTCGCAAGCAGAAGGCTTTGTAAATCCAGATAAACTAGATCATGTCTACATCATGGATAAAGCACTTTATGGGTTAAAACAAGCGCCTCGAGCCTGGTATGAGGTATTATCATTGTTAGAGCACAAATATGTTGGATTCAAGATCATAAAGTTTGAAGACCAAAAGATCAAGAAGTCAAAGCTGGAAAGTCAACTCTCATCAAAGTCAAAGTCTTTTGTTAATAAAAGTCAAAGTCAATGTATTTGTATTTTGTTTCTTTGTAATTTGTCAAGGGTATAAATACCTTTGTCCTTGTCTTTGCAATTAGAAGTGTACACAAGAATTAGAGAGAGAGAGCAGATTAGAGAAGAGTTCATAGCATATCATTCTAGTGAGAGAGTTTAGAGAGAGAAAGTTGAAAGTTTGTAATAGTTGTGATTGAGATCAATGAATGTGATTACGAAATCTCATCTTGAGTAATTGTTACTGAATTAGAATTTGAAATTAGGGAATCACAATCAAAATTCTTGGTCAAGTTAGGTTTTACAAAAGGTAAAGTCGATACCACATTATTCATTAAAAAGGAAAAAGCAAATATCATTCTTATTCAAATATATGTTGATGATATAATATTTGGCTGTATAAATTCTAAATACTGTAAGAACTTTTCTAATCTAATGGTGTCAAGATTTCAAATGAGTATGAAGGGAGAGATGAATTTCTTTCTCGGATTACAAGTAAAATAGTTTTCAACGGGGATTTTTATACACCAAGCAAAGTAAATTTTTGATATTTTTCGGAAGTTCAAAATGGAAAATTGCAAACCAATTGGAACCCCAATGGCACCAGGTACTAAGATTAACACTGATCCTTCGGGAAAAGCTGTTTATGTTAGGACTTATGTTCTCTACATGTTTATGTATCTTACTTCAAGTAGACCATATATTATGTTTGCTACATGTTTATGTGCAAGATATCAAGCCAATCCAAAAGAATCCCATATGTCTGCTGTCAAGTGCAACATTAGATATCTTAAGGGGACTGCAGATCTTGGTCTGTGGTATCCTAAAGATACTAGTTTTGAACTAACATCTTATTCAGACGCAAATCATGTTGGATGTATGTTAGACAGGAAGAGCACATCAGGTCATATTCAATTTCTTGGAGACATGCTCGTTAGTTGGGGGTCAAAGAAACAACTTTGTGTTTTCACCTCAACTGCTGAAGCAGAGTATGTAGCTGCTGCCAGTTGTTGCTCTAAGGTCTTGTGGATGAGGACACAACTTCGAGACTATGGATTCAAGTTTGACAAAATACCGATTTATTGTGATTCGAAGAGCACCATAGCTATACCAGCTAATCCTGTGCAACATACTAAAACAAAGCACATTGATGTCAGGTATCATTTTATTAAATATAATGTTGAAAATGGTACAATAGAACTTTACTTTCTAAAAACTGATTATCATCTTGCAGATTTGTTTACCAAACCTTTAGATGAAAAGAGATTCCATTTTCTTGTATCTAAGATTGGTATGCTAAATCTCAAGACCTAATCAACGATTACCTATTAAAGTTTCTTTTATTGTAACTTTTCAATATTTCTTTATTATTAATTCTGAAAGGATATATGCACTTTAACATTTTTGTTCATGATATCAGCGGGAGTGAGACAAGATCTTAAAATGATCAACATTATTTTGAGGGGGAGTTTATAGAATTTTTGCATTTACTTAACTGCCAAATTTTTGTGATGCATGAATTTAGGGGGAGTCTATGAGTACAACAAAAGGAGTAAGGATATGATTTCTGATTACTTCAGATCAGAACTCGTTAATTCAATGTTTTACTGCTTTCTGTTGTTTACTTTTCAATAAATTTGTGAATAAAGTTGCTTTGACATGACTTTGAGACTTTTACAGACTGGGAGAAGCTATCAAGATCATATCATTATGATTTTAAGCTTGACTTCATGAGATTTAAGACTGCACGACAAAGGTTAAATTTCTTATCTTAATCTCATATATGGTTGAAAGAAGGACGACTTTCAATCATAGAAAACATATTCTTAAATGTTTAAATCATTTCCCGATTCTTAAACAGATTTCATGAATTGGAAGTGTGATTTTTTAAATGTTTTCATTTTATTTGAGTTTGAATGTTTTACAAACCGTGTGTTTCCAAAGATAAATACTTGTGTATTGTCTTTTCTATATACTTTCAAGTATTCACACACACCGGTTTGACTTATTGTTCAAAATGTTCTTACCATGTCTCAAATTTGAAACATATTTTTTGATGGTAAGACACCCCTCTTGCACTTCAATGAATTTTGAGCGTTATTTCATTTCTAAACGTTTCATTCAAGAATGTCTATATTTTGTTTCATATAGACAATATCCATTATTCTTGACCATAAGCTTTGATTGCTATATCATTTGATTATGATCATTTTCATACAATGTCAGATTTTCAAACAAGTCTCTTGCATTCATGTTCATTCATTCAATTTACCTGTTTGAAATATCTTCAATGTTTAAAATTCTCATATCTTCATGATTATATTCTGAGCATATACACATCTGACTTGCATTTGAGCTTTAACTGTTCAAGTTAACCATTTTTGAGAAATATATATATTTCATAGGAAAATATGGGTTCTTTGTGCTAGGACTTAAATGAAAACTTCTATGGATTCACGATTACTAGTGTTTCCTACCCAAGAAGTTAATCCATCATGATTGAGTGTGAAGAGTTGAAAAGAAATGAGTGTGGGTTGTGTGTCGAGGTAAAATGGAAAAGAGAGTTTGGTTAGCAGTGAGCTCAAATGATTAAACAGAAAGACAGTGAGAGAACAGAGTAAAAGAATAACAAACTCTGCACCAAATACTTTCTGAGCCGGGCAGCCACATTACTAATGTTTCACAATTCTTCGTGAACATTATTGAAACATACATATAACCCATGCCAACTCTTGATAAAAACCCCACCAGCCACTCATTTTCTTCTTAAAAAGAAAATGTTTCATATTTTTCTGGGGACGCAACATATAATCTATCTGGTTTTCATATGGAAAATCTGGATATTGAAAAAGAAGGAAGTATGCCCCACCTTCGCGCTTCAATCATGCACATTAACTCTGTGTTTATCTACTGTTGTCTCAGTGGTTTACACAATGTTGAGCCTTTTATAAAAGCAATCATCATATGCTTAATTTTTTCTACACTTGCACGAACACACAAGGAATTTGTTTTCTTGTCATAACATTCATAGAAATTGCATTTGTAGTATTTTGATGTTTGGATGGAAGCCCTGGGGGAGTGAACATCAAAAAGCTCATTTCCTCTGTGTATCTGTTACACACAGTAACTTCGTGTTACTGACAGGCATATTAACTGATTCATTTGTTGATTCAGGGGTTACCTTCATAGTTTGTCTGGATTTGAAAAGATCTAGATGAATACTTTGTTCGAATTGACAATGAATCAGATGCTCCGTTTGTAAGATCAGTTGTCAGAACATATAACGACATTTCTTGTGAATGTTTTGATGATATAGATGCTCTATTCATCAAAAAGGGGGAGATAAATTAAAGAAATGTTTGTGTCAGAAATTTCAAAGTTAAAGAATTGTTCGAGATCAAAGGATAATTATGAAAAAAGGATGCAAAGTTGAAGATTTCTGAAGATGTGCTGATTTTAGTGAAACTTTCTTTGATGGTTACTTTGCTAAAGCAATCCGAGCTAATTCTGAAGATAATTTCTTTCCGAAGTCTGAAAGAGTTTTGTGATAGTTTTGGGGAGATTGTTGAAGAGCATTTCTACCATATTTGAGGGAGATTGTTAATATTCTCTTCAGAGACAGACTTGGGAAGAATACAATCAAAGAAAGGAGAAAACTGAATTGCAAAATCTTTCAAAGATGATCTTAAATCCAAAGGGGGAGATTGTTAGAGCAGAAATATGTTGGATACAAGATCATGAAGATCAGAGGTCAAAGTACAAGAAGTCAAAAGCTGGAAAGTCAACTCTTAGTGAAAGTCAAAATCTTTGTGTAATAAAGTCAAAGTGTGTCAGGATCGAAATTCGAAACAAGAATTTAATAAACACTCAGAAACTTATGTTAAAGAAGTCGCGGAAAAACACTTTAACAGTAAATCAATCAAACAGTGTATGCACTCAAATCACAAGTTATATTGATTTAACTTAATGATTACAAAAAAAACCTCAATCTGTTGAACAGGCTCAACAGACGTTCAATACTTCTATATTGAAAGGACTTCTAAGAACCTTGAGGTTAATTCTCTCTAAACGAATGTATTCTGTATGTATGATCATATCAAAAACTATCTCTAGACTATATATACAGAACTAATTACAAGATAATTATCAAAACAAAATTGATCTTCATAATCCATTCCATAATTATCTTCATCTTTTATCTCCAGGTCATAGTCTTTCGTTCCAAGTCATCATTATCAACATGAGCAACATTAATCTTCAGCAGTACTAACTATGCATGCAGTATTAATCATGCTAGCAGTAGTAATTCTTCTCTTGCAGTAGTAATCTTTAAGCATTACTAACTTTTAGCAGTACTAACTCTTCAAGCAGTAGTAATTCTACTAGTAGTAGTAATTCTTTCATCTTGCATTATTAATGTAATCAACTGTATTAATCTTTAAGTCTAGCAGTAGTATCCATCCTTAGCACATTTCAGACCCAACAATCTCCCCCTAACTTAACTTTTCAATTTGAGAAGTTAAGTTCTTCAGCATAGGGTCTTCATGATGCTTTCAAAACTCCAATTCAATTCCCAAGATTTGGATCCAGTCCCATACTTTGATTAATGGTTCTTCTGACCACAATCCTTGCCATTTCAGAACCTGTAGGGCAGACTAACTTTGCATTCAGCATCCCTTGCAACTTTGCCTTGCTGTGGTCATACACCTTATCCACCAAGAAGTACTCATGATAGCTTTTGTCAATTGTAATCATGTAGACTCCACAATTTTCAAATAGCATCCAATGAACTTTTCAATTTGAGAAGTTAAGTTCTTCAGCATAGGGTCTTCATGATGCTTTCAAAACTCCAATTCAATTCCCAAGATTTGGATCCAGTCCCATACTTTGATTAATGGTTCTTCTGACCACAATCCTTGCCATTTCAGAACCTGTAGGGCAGACTAACTTTGCATTCAGCATCCCTTGCAACTTTGCCTTGCTGTGGTCATACACCTTATCCACCAAGAAGTACTCATGATAGCTTTTGTCAATTGTAATCATGTAGACTCCACAATTTTCAAATAGCATCCAATGATCAATCTTTTTAAATCCATATTCATGATGTAAATCTTTGATCCTATGCTGCACTCTTTCAGGCTCAAACATCATGCACAAGTAATCCATGGCTATCTTGATTAAGTTCATTTCTGTTCCTTGCAACACAGTCTCATACAGTTTTATCCCAACTTTGTACATTTCTTCCAAGTCAGCTCTGGAACAACTTCTGATTACTTTGCCCCAAGTTGCATAAACCTCAAACTGATCACCCATTCTCTTGATTCTGAAATATTCTTTTCTGTTATCCTTCAGAGTATCCCAATGAATAATCTCTGGTGCTTTCATTGATATAGGTTCAGCTTGCATAGGTTCTTCATTAGTCACAATCATGTACAAATTCACTTGCTCATCTGATTGTGTAGGCTGATCTGAAGATTGTTGGCTTGTTTGCTCTAGTCTTTGCTCTTGAGATTGAACATTTGCTTCTGTTTGTTCCCGCTGCTCTACAGAAGGTTCAACTTCCATTTGTTCACTTCCCAACTCTTTCTTTCCTTCTTCAGTCCTAGTCCTTTTTGCCTTTGGCTTGGTGGCAATGGACTTCTTTCTTTTAATGGCTCCAATCTTTTGAGCTAAGGTCTCTTCTTTCTTCACTTCTGCCTTGTCTTTGATAGGAGTGCCTTCTTCACTGTCAGGGAAAGGCTGTTGTATGTTGAGATCATGTTTTTCTTTTAACCTCAACCCTTTGAGTGAAATCCCCTTTCAGATTGGCCATCTCCTTTTTGTATAGCTCTTCTATTCTTCCAAATGACATACTTGTAAACATTTCTTTAGGAACTCCAATAGCTCTTTTCAGAAAGTTTATCATTTTCCTTCTTTCTTGATTGGCTAGGAATGTTTTAGATGGCTGTCTTTGTCTTGTCTTTAATAACAGCCTTTGCCTTGATGCCTTCTTTGTAACTTTCTTAGCAGCAACAACAGTCTTCATACTCCTTTGAAATTCCTCATTAAGCTTAGTAGACAAATCTAAAGCAATCTCTCTGTCTTTTGCAGATTGGATTTCTTCCTCCTTTTCCATCTCTTCTTGTAGCTTCTTTGCTAACTCTTCATCCAGGGCTATTTGTGATGATTTCTTTGATGGCTTCACAGATTCAACCACCTTTTCTTTCTCTTTCCTCTTGATCTCTGTCTCACTAACTTCTTTTCTTTTCTTCTCTGAACCTCCTTCTTTGATTACCACTCCCTTAGCCTTTTGAGTAGCCTTGGGAGTGTCAGTCTTTGCCTTAACTAGAGTCTCTGCAATTTCTATTTCCTCTGCAGACATACCTATTTCAACTACAACTTTCCTTGTTTCTACTGCTGTTGTTACTACTTCTTGTTCAGTTTCTGCTTCTGCCTCATTTACTGCTGCTTTCACAATAGTTTCTGCTGTTGATGTAGTTTCTACTTCTTTTGCTGTTTCTGCTGCTTGTTTCTTTTCTGCTTAACTTTTCAACTCCCCCTCAAAATGAGATTCCATGCCAACAGGGCTTTGCTTTTCAACTTCAACTTGACTCTCCCCCTTTTTGAAAGCATCTTTTACATCTCCCATTTTCTTCAATACATACTGCTTTTTCTTCTTTTTGTGCACCAACCTTAGAACTATTTTCTTCAATTTGACTATCTGTTCTTGTTGAGAGATAATCTCCTTCTTCATCTCTTTTATTTCCAGATCTACATTATGAACTTCCAGACTAATTGTACCAAGTGTGTCCATCAATTCTTTGTAGTTATATCTGTCCTCACCTCCTTTAGGTGTGTTTACCACATTTGAAGGATCCTTGGATCTTTTAGTGGAGGCCTTCTGCCTAGCAGAAGCACCTTCTACCCCCGTGGTTTCTTGGCACCTGGGAGCTTTAGATGATTGCTCATCTAAAGTTGCCGTGGGGAAGGTCTTAAGTATGTTCACACTATCCTATCCTACACCTTGTGCAGAAGCAGTAGTGTGAGCCTTGCTGCCCACATGCTCATCCTTCTCCTTATAGAGCACCTTCTTGGGGTTGGGAGACACCCCTATGGTTTCCCTTTGGATATTTACTGATGGAGAATGCTCTATCAGAGGGCTTGTAGGCTTTGGGGGTGAAGATACAAGAAGGGAAAGAACCTTCTGTACCTTTTTCCTTATATATGTTTTGGTGATGGGGGATTTTGGCTTGACAATAGGGATCATAGGAGTATTAATTGAAATGAGTGGTGTGGGTAGGTCATCAGTTGGGTGGTCAGATGTGGGTTGTGACCCTGATGCCTCACCATGGGAATGAGACATAACCATCATTGTAGAAAACACTGGTGTCTCTTATCCAGAAAAGTCCTTACTTGGTCTCTTCATGTTGGCGAATACCTTCCCTTTGGGAGGTTTTGGTACATACACCTCATTAAAAGAGGGTAAATCCGTCAATTCATTATTTAGTACTTCTTGCACAAATATTGGATACATATAAAAGCTTTTGGTTTTGGTATCCATATTTAACATTAAATCATTAAAAATCATTTGAGAAAAACTAAATTTTCTAGAGGTAGCTAAGCAGACTAGAGCATAAGCTAAGGTAATGCTGAACTCACTCCATCCAGTTGTTTTTCTAGAAAAACAATGTTGAAGGGTATGAACAAAAAATTTCCATTGAGGTAAAAATTTTCTTTTAAAGAACTTATACACCTCAGTAGGACCTTCAAACCTTTTCCACTGATCTTACCTCTTGATCGATTGTCACCAAAAGCAACATGTCCTCCATCAAACTTTTTGAAGTTTTGAAGGTAGGCCATGTTACCTGTCATGTGCCTAGAGCAACCACTATCTACATGCCAGATACTCTTCTTCTTGAGCTGTTGGTTGCACTAGACATATGATAAAATAGTTAGTTTTTAGAGGAAACCCAAGCCAAAGTGGTCTTGGGTTGCCCTTTCTCATCAACATATTTATAATCAGTAATCTTAGTCTGGATGAGATGATCAGAGTTTAGAATCTAATGGTTGGAATACTTTGTCAAAATTATAGGCTTAGCAGTATTAACACTGGTAGCAGCATTATCCTTGTTAGTAGTACTAACTTGGTTAGCAATAGTATTGCTATCAGCAACACTATTTCTATTAGTAGTACTATTTGGGATAGCAGTACTAACAGGTTTCTTTACTTTTGGAACCCAAATCTTGTCAAAGTTGTTTGCTTTCTTGTTCTGTGAGTTACTCCTTGAAATGCTTGGAGTATTTTCTTTTGATTTAGCAAACTTCTTCTGGATATGAGATTTTGCAGTCCCAGTTTTCATTGGTACTGTTCTCATATTAGCAGCCATGTGATTTCTTGATTTCTTCCTATAACCAAAGGAATTTTGTGTTTGTCTTTGAAAAGTAACTCTTTGGTTAATAGGATTGAAATAACAATATTTGGCAAGATGATTCAATTTGCCACAGATAAAATAGGGCTTTGGTCTATTGATTTTGCTTAGATCAATTCCCTGTTTTTGAGCCCACTGATTATTTTTGTTTCTCTTATTTCCCCTTATTTTATCATGTTTATGGGGCTTGTTCTGTTGACAAGTACAAAGATTTATAACAGAGGTTTGCATGTAGTGAATTCCCTGTACCTTTTCCTTTCCTTTCATGGAGGTCTCAACTTTCTCACTCTTAATAGTCTCTTTCTTTGTCTTGGACATCTCCACTTTATCACTCTTGATAAATGGTTTACCCCCTCTCTCATTTGTAAGAATGTGGTTTTCTAAGGGAATATCTTTATGGTCTTCCTTATTCTTACCCTCAGAGTTCTCTTCTTCAGAATCTGCCTCAACCACTACTTTGTCTAATGGATCTACTTCAGTGGCTCCTTCAGGTAATTCCTTCTTATCTTGTCTTTCTAAGAGGTCTGAGGTGGGTGGAATATCATTGTTATTGTAAGGTGGAGGGGTGTTGTTGTAGCTTATTCCTCTTCTCAGTTTGTCATGAACTTGAGTTTTGAGTAAAGAGTCCATTGCTTTAGAAGCATTGGAATATTTCTCAATATCTAATTTGGCTTTCTCAAATTCACTCTTAATTTTCTCACATTCCTCTCTAGACTTTTCTAGCTTAATCTCTAACACTTTCTTCTCCCACTTCCAATAGTTGAGATCATATGAATGTTGAAGTTCATTGGCCTGATATGCCTTAATTTGTTCTTCAAAATTCTCAACGATCAAAATATACTCTCTTCTATCTTTCTCCCACCTTTTAAGATCATCACACATGCTCTGATTGTGATCCTTGTATTTTTTAACAATTTCAAGACATGCTTTAGAGCAAATGTTAGATTTTACCTCAGCCATCAATGCTTGCCTCTGGATTCTGTTTATGATGGTTATTGATTTCTGAGTTCCTTACGCTCTAATACCACTTGTCAGGATCGAAATTCGAAACAAGAATTTAATAAACACTCAGAAACATATAGTAAAGAAGTCATGGACAAACACTTTAATAGTAAATCAATCAAACAGTGTATGCACTCAAATCACAAGTTATATTGATAGAACTTAATGATTACAAAAAAAACCTCAATCTGTTGAACAGGCTCAACAGACGTTCAATACTTCTCTATTGAAAGGAGTTCTAAGACCTTGAGTTTAATTCTCTCTAAACGAATGTATTCTGTATGTATGATCATATCAAAAACTATCTCTAGACTATATATACAAAACTAAATACAATATAATTATCAAAACAAAATTGATCTTCATAATCCATTCCATAATTATCTTCATCTTTTATCTCCAGGTCCTAGTCTTTCGTTCCAAGTCATCATTATCAACATGAGCAACATTAATCTTCAGCAGTACTAACTATGCATGCAGTATTAATCATGCTAGCAGTTGTAATTCCTCTCTTGCAATAGTAATTGTCAGGATCGAATTCTCAACAAGAATTATGAATACTCAGAAACAATATCAAAGAAGTTTGCGGAATAACACTTTGATATTCAATGTAACAGTAAACAAACAGTGTATATGATTAACAACTTGTAAACTTGTATTGAATGATTAGAATCACAAGATTACACACTCAACCTCAATCTTGAAGAACAAACTCTTTCAAGACGAATTCTACTTCTCTAGTATTAGGATCTATGCCTTGAGGTTGATTCTCTTTTTTTTTTTAAACTTAGCATGAATTCTGTATATATCTAAACTATTCTATACATTCTATACATAAACTGAATAAAAGATAATTACAATAAATAAAATATCTTTAGTATATCTTCCATGAATATCTTCAACTTTCCATGTTTATCTTTAACCACGATCTCTTCATCATTATCTTCACATTATCTCAGAAGCAGCATTAACTGAGTCTTGGCAGCATTAACTACTAAGCAGCACTAACCACTAGCAGTACTAACTAGCTAAGTAGTACTAACTTTGTTCAAGCAACACTAACTTTAACTAGCAGTATTAATTCTGAAAGGCAGTAGTAATACTCAGCAGTATTAACTTTGAAGTCCTTTGGCAGTAATAATTTTGAACTAGCAACATTAAATACTTATTCACATCTTCAGTTCCCAACAATCCCCCCCTAACTTGACTTTTTAGAAAGAGAAGTCAAGTTCTTCAGATGCTCCCAAAACCTCATAGTTCATACTCCTGTATTCGGATTCAGCCCCAAACTCTGATTAATGATTCTCTTTATCAAGTACTTTGCCACCTCAGAATCTGGAACACATCCAAGCTTCTTTTTCAACATTTCATGCAGCTTTAGCCTGCTATGATTATAGAATCCATCCACTAGGAATTATTCTACATCATTAAAATCCATAGTTATAACATATACTCCACTAGTTTCATATAAAGTCCAATTGTTGATAGTCTTGAAGACATTTCTTCTTCAGGTTTGAACATCATACACATATACTCCATCGCTAGTTTATTGATTGACACTTCAGGAGCTTTCAGTTGATCTGCATACAATCTCATTCCTATCTCAAACATTTCTTCAAGATCAGACCTTGAGCAAGTTCTGACAATTTTGTTCCAAGTAGCATATACCTCATACTTCTCATCACTTCTCTTTAGTCTGATATATTCCTTGCCATCTACCTCCAAAATATCCCAGTTAATTTCTTCAGGAGGTTTGACTCCTACAGGTTCAGCTGAAATTGGTTCAGGCACTTTGTCCATCACTACCATATACATCTTTACATCATCAGTGCTAGCAGGTTCTTTCATTGTAGATGACTCAGGTGCCTCTTCTTCTTCAGCAACCTTTTCAGCCCCTTCTTCTGAATCTATTCTAGGCTTCTTGACAATCTTCTTTCTCTTGGACATCATCTTAGTTCTTTTCAGATTCCTTTGACCTTGCCCTGTAGTAGCTTCCTTCTTCTTTTCTTCCCTTTTCTCTTCCTTTCCTTTGGTTAGAGTTCCTTCTTCACTTTCAGGGAATGGTTGATTGATATTTATATCATGTCTCTTCTTGGCCTTCTTTTCAAACTCCACTCTATCCTTTTCATTACTCTTCAGCTTCCCCATTTCTTTCTCATAGAGATCCTTAATTTGATCAAAAGACATCTTCACAAACATTTCTTTCTTTACACCAATTGCACTCCTCAAGAAAGTTATCATTTTGTTTCTTTCTTGAGTTGCAAGATAAGTTTGTGAAGGTCTTCTCTTCTTAGCACTTGTTCTGACCATCATAGCCTTTCTTAAACTCATTGCTCTTTGTTTTGCTTTCTCTGTTTCCAACCCTTTCTGGAATGCTTCATTCAACTCATTTGCAAGAGCTCTGGCTATTTCTCTGTCTTTTTCAACCTGCTCCTTTTCTGCTTGATCTAGCTCTTCTTGCATTTTCTTGGCTAATGCTTCATCTGACTCAATCATCTTTTGCTGTTTGGATGGTTGATGAGATTCTATCATCTTTTCTTTTCCCTTTTTCTTTACATCTGTAGCCACTCCTTTCTTCTCTATCTTCTTTGCTCCCCCTTCATTTATGACTACTCCCTTTGTTTTAGGAGTGTCATTCTTTGCTTTGACAAGCATTTCAGCTACTTCAATCTCTGCTTGTGTTAGCTCTGTTACTACTGCTTGTGAAGTTGTGGCAGCACTAATAGTTTCTGCTGTTTGTTTTGGCTCAGCAGCACTAACTGTAGTTTCTGCTGCTTGTTCTTTTATAACACTTTCTGCTTCTTTCTCCCTATCATGCTCCCCCTCAAACTCAACTTTCTCTGTTTCAGCTTCCATGTTTGCTTCAGCCTCTGACTCCCCCTTTTTGGGAGCATCAGACACTGGTTCCCTTCTCTTTAGCACAAACTGTTTCCTTCTCTTCTTTTGTATCAGCCTGGTCACCATCTTCTTTAATTTGGCAATCTATGCTTGTTGGGACAGGATCACTAGCTTCATCTCCTCTATGTCATTCCTTTGTTGAAGAACATCTTGGTTGATGTTGTCCATTGTTTCCATCAATTCATAGTAGGTATATATGTCCTCACCTTCTCCAAAAGTGTTACCCTCTATTGAAGGATCATGGGATCTTTTAGTAGTGGAAGTCTTCTGCCTAGCAGAAGCACTATCCACCCCCGTGGTTTCTTGGCACCTGGGACCTTTGAATGATTGCTCATTCAAAGTTGCCATGGAAGAGGTCTTATTTATGTTACCACTGTCCTTCTCTGTATTAGCAGAAGTAGTGGCAGCCTGCTCACCCATATGCTCTTCCTCCTCCTCAGAGAGCACCTCCTTGGGGTTGGGAGACACCCCTTTGGTTTCCCTATTGATATTCTCTAAAGGAGAACTCTCCCTTAGAGGGCTTAAAGGTTGAGTGGGTGAAGGTACAAGAAGGGAAGGAGCCTTCTTTACCTGTTTCCTTTTGTATGTTTGGGTGATTGGTGAAGTTGGTTTATCAAGAAGAGACTGGGGGATTGATTTAGAGTGGGAAGGTTGGGATTTGCTAGCAGTGGGTTGGTCTAATGGGGGCCTTGACCCTGCTGCCATACCTTCATCAGTGTGGGACACCACCATCATTGTAGAGAACAATGGGGTGTCAACTCCTTCCGAGTCCCCAACAGATCTTCTCATGTTTGAGAAAATCTTGCCTTTACGGGGTTTAGGTACATATACCCCATCAAAGTGAGGCATATCCGTCAATTCATGGGTGATAACTTCTTGAACAAACCTGGGGTACATATAAAAGCTCTTTCTGCTTCCCAAGTTTGAGACAAGATCACTTAAAATCATTTTAGAAAAATTGTACTTTCTGGCAGTGGCCAGGCACACCAAAGCATAAGCAATGGTGCTACTGAACTCACTCCATTCAGTAGTCTTTTTAGAGATACAGTGCATAAGGGTATGGACAAAGAAACGCCATTGGGGTTAAAATTTGGCTTTTGAGAACTTGAACACACCCAATGGGCCTCCATACCCCATTCTAGTAAGAGTAGAAAACATTTCATCATTAGAGATAGAAGTTATACCAGAGGCATCGTCTAGACGTAGACTTATGCGAGTTACCTCTTCAGTAACTGTCAAGGGTTTGTCACACACCCTTGTCTTGATCATTTGCACACCATTCTCAGTAACAATGGTGGCATTTGCCCAGAATTGCCTCTGATGCTCGATATAGATTGATGGCGACACAGTAAGAGCATGGGTAATATGGCTTGTCTTGAGAATATCCACAATCTGGTGGAAACCATCAGCTTGTTTGGGCTTCTGTAGCATCGCGATTTCATTGTGCTCGTCTATGAACGTCATTGATGCCATTGATCTTGAAAGTTCTTGCCTGAAAACTTTGAACTTGAGAGAGAAAGGGTTTAGAGCGCAAGTGAACAGTATGCAAAGAGTCGTTATGAACTTTTAGGCGGGCAAAGGGTATTTATAGTATTCGGGACATAAGCAGTATTAACCTAGAGCAGTATTAACGGACAAGCAGTATTAACTGCGAGCAGTATTAACAGACAAGCAGTATTAACTGCGAGCAGTATTAACCACTATCAGTATTAACTAGCTAGCAGTATTAACTGAGAGCAGTATTAACGGACAAGCAGTATTAACTGCGAGCAGTATTAACGGACAAGCAATATTAACTGTGAGAAGTATTAACGGACAAGCAGAATTAACTACGAGCAGTATTAACAGACAAGCAGTATTAACTGCGAGCAGTATTAACGGACAAGCAGTATTAACTGCGAGCAGTATTAACAGACAAGCAGTATTAACTGCGAGCAGTATTAACTGCGAGCAGTATTAACCACTAGCAGTATTAACTAGCTAGCAGTATTAACTGAGAGCAGTAGTAACTGCGCACTGGCAGTATTAAAACTGTACTGGCAGTATTAACCATACTTACTCTTTTAAGCTTGTGATGAACTGAGTACTGCTATGTATTCCCTGAAAGGAAAGATTAGTAACACCAAGAATAAATAATATACAGGTAATTAACCACTTTTCGAGAAGGTGCTTATTCAGAGTTGATCATTCCCACACTTGTTACCAAAAAAGTGAATCTACCCACATCAAAGGCTTTGGTGAATAGATCAGCAAACTGGTTGTCAGTATGAACCTTTACAACTTGAATAAGTTTCTTTTCATTACAGTCTCTTATGAAGTGATACCTGATCTCAATGTGCTTTGTCTTTGAGTGCTTGACAGGATTATTCACAATGCTAATAGCACTGCTATTATCAATAAAAATTGGAGTGTGTAGAAAGGTTACCCCATAGTCCAACATTTGATTCTGAATCCATAAGACTTGAGAACAGCAACTTGCAGTTGCTATGTACTCTGCCTCTGTTGTAGATGTGGACACTGTGGTTTGTTTCTTGCACTGCCATGAAACTAGTCTTGCACCCAAGAACTGACATCCTCCAGAAGTAGATTTTCTGTCCAAGTTTGCTCCACCTAGATCACTATCTGAGTATGCAAGTAGGTCAAATGATGAGTCATGAGGATACCAAAGTCCCAATCTTGGTTGCCCTTCGAGATATCTGAATATCCTCTTAACAGCTTGATAGTGAGATTGCTTTGGCCTAACTTGGAATCTTGCACATACACAGACTGGAAACATTATATTTGGCCTAGAGGCTGTAAGATACATGAGAGAACCAGTCATGGATCTATAATGATGAACATCCATATCCTCCCCCTCAAGATCTGCTGTTATTTGCTTGTGTGTCTCCATAGGTGTGCTGGCAGATTTTGAATTTGAGAAACCAAACTTGGTTAGAATGTCCTGCACATACTTGGACTGACAGATGAATATTCCATCTGACTTCTGTTGAACTTGGAGGCCAAGAAAGAAAGTAAGTTCCCCCATGGAACTCATTTTGAACCTTTGATGCATTAGTTCCTCAAACTCCTTGCACATGTTGTTTCTTGTAGATCCAAAGATGATATCATCAACATAGATTTGGACCAGCAAGATATCCTTCTTCTTTCTCTTGATAAATAGAGTCTTATCAATGACTCCTCTTTCAAAGCCATTTTCCAAGAGATAGGATGACAGAGTGTCACACCATGCTCTTGGAGCTTGATGCAGTTCATAAAGTGCTTTCTTCAATTTGTATACCCTGTCTGGATAGCTTGGGTTTTCAAACCCTGGTGGTTGACAGACATATACCTCTTCTTCAATTGAGCCATAGAGAAATGTACTTTTTACATCCATTTCATAGACTTTGAATTTCATATAAGAAGCATAAGCCAGGAATAATCTAATTGCTTCTATCCTGGCTACAGGTGCAAATACTTCTTCATAATCTATTCCCTTTTCTTGTGTATACCCTTGAGCCACCAACCTTGCTTTATTCCTTATCACTATGCCTCTTTCATCTCTCTTATTCCTGAAGACCCATTTTGTTCCTATTGCTTTTTGGCCTTTAGGAAGGTCTACCAGATCCCAAACATCTTGCAGCTTGAATTGCAGTAGTTCTTCTTGCATTGCTTCTATCCAACTGGACTCTTTCATTGCATCATGTGCCTTCTTAGGCTCAAGCTGGGATAAAAAGCAAGAAAGCACTGTATGCTGTTGGTCTTGCATTTCTTGTAGCCTGCTTTGATTTCTAGTCATCATAGGAGAGGATATATCTCCTATTACCAGCTGTGGAGGATGATTCTTTTGAATTATGGTGTGATGATTTGGTTCTTCATTGAGTCCCACCTCTAGATTGGAGTCATTCAACTCATTTGGGGTGTTTTCAGCAGCTACTTCTGATCAAGCAATCAAACACTCTCAATTAAGAATATGACAATATTATTGTAGAGAGAGAAAGTAAATCTTGATTTATTCATTAAGCTCTTGTAAGATACACAACAAAGCAATTTATATCATCCAAGTTACTTGCTAGAACTGCAATTGCATTCTCATTCCCACCAACAACATCGCTCATAATGCTCAAGTAAGTTTCCATTGTCTCAGCTGCATCATCTGAAAAATTCTCCACATATATTTCATACATTTGACTTTCTCCCTCTGAAAATGGTATGTCCATTTTGTCAATAAGCTTGGGTTTTGAGGGCGTTAACTTTGTATTTCGCAGAGGTAGATGGTCGATTTCCATATCTTTTTTGTTTGTGTTGGCCAAATGCATTACATTCAGGGAACTAGTGACTTCGTTTATGGTCGTCATGTCCCTATAAAAACTGTTTCTTTGATGACCACCTGACCAGTTTTTCTCCTAGATAATGACATGCTCCAGATGTACTTTTCCTGTCTAATTTATTTCTTGCATGATCTGCGTCAGTATATATGCAATTAATTCAAACTTGGAATCTTTTGGATACCAAAGGCCCAAATTCGGAGTGCCTTTAAGATACCTCAAGATTCTTTTGACAGCAGACAGATGTGACTCTTTAGGATTCACCTGATAACTTGCACAAAAACATGTTGCAAACATAATATCTGGCCTACTTGCTGTCAAATATAGAAGAGATCCAATCATGCTTCTATAGATATGTTGATCTACTGTTTTTCCGGAGATATCAGCATCTAATAATCTGTCGGCTAGCATGGGAGTCTTCATAGGTGAAGTAGAGTTCATGTCAAATTTCTTTAACATGTCTCTGATATATTTAGCCTGATTTATAAAAATCCCTTCCGGGGTTTGCTTAACTTTCAGGCCTAAGAAAAATGTGAGTTCACCCATTATTGACATTTGAAAACGCTTTTTCATGATATTTTCAAATTCTAAGCACAACTTTTGTGAAGTAGAGCCAAAAATTATATAGTCAACATAAATTTGTACAAGTATTAAATCCTTACCTTTCTTTTTGAGAAAAAGAGTAGTGTCGATTGTACCTTTCCGAAAACCTGACTCAGTTAGATAGACTGAAAGCGTTTCATACCATGCTCTTGGCGCTTGTTTTAATCCATATAATGCCTTATCAAGAACATAGACATGATCTGGAAATTTCGGATCCACAAAGCCTTCAGGTTGACTCACATAAACTTCTTCATGAAGAATGCCGTTGAGAAAAGCAGACTTCACATCCATTTGATAGACTTTGATATTCTTGTGAGCCGCATAAGCAAGAAATATCCTTATGGCTTCAATCCGAGCAACTGGTGCATAGGTTTCGTCATAATCAATCCTTTCTTGTTGATTGTACCCTTTTGCATCCAGCCTTGCTTTGTTTCTTAAAATAATTCCAGCCTCGTCCTTTTTGTTTCGGAAGACCCACTTTCTTCCAACAATTGATTTGTCTTTGGGTCTTGGTATCAATCTCCACACTTTGTTTCTTTTGAACTCATTCAATTCATCCTGCATTGCATTTATCCAATCTGGATCCTTTAAAGCTTCTGTCGGCTTCTTTGGTTCAAGGTTGCTCAGAAAACTTGAACACATGCAGAAATTGGTTGTTGCTGGTGGAAAAGCAGATCTGGTAGTCACTCTAGCAAACGGATCACCAATTATGTTTTATGAAGGATGAGCCCTTGTCCATCTGTGTGAGCTTGGTAATACATCAACCTCTGTTTGATTATTAGAAGAATCAAACTCATCTTGTATTGCTGGTTCTTCAGAAGTTGAATTAATTTGAAATTCTGATTCTTCTGAAGAAGGTAAAATTGGACTTGATGTGTTTTGCATTGGAACAACTTCTTCATTGAGAGTTTCCAACACATTTCCTTCAGGTGTAGATGAAACATCTTCATTATTTGTTGAGGTTGTGTTGTCCGAAACTTCTTGTACTTGAGATGTAGAAGCTTCTCCATTATCTTCAGAGGGTCCGGATATATCTGCAGTGGTAGTAGATGTATCAGTGATAGGTATGTCATTTTGATCTTGTATGTTCTGAAATTCATCAAAAGCATCATAAAACAGTAAATCTAAATCTAAATCAGTCAAAGATTTAGAAATCTCAGTCTGTTTTGAAGTAGGTTCCACACTGGATGATGTGGAAGCTTTGTCTTTCGCTTAAGATCCGAGTTCTGAACTGTTTTGTTCAGAAGTCCTAGTCTGTCTTTCATCAAAGGTTACGTTTGCACTTTTGATCACCGTCTTCGTTCGAGTATTGTAGACTCTGTATGCTTTGGACTGGAGAGAATACCCAATGAATATCCCCTCATCGGCTTTTGGTTGAAATTTTGATAAGTTTTCTCGATCATTAAGAACATATCACCTGCAACCAAACACACGAAAAAATTTGACATTAGGCTTACGACCATTAATCAATTCATAAGAGGTTTTATTAAAACGTTTATTGATAATAGTCCTGTTCTGTGTGAAGCATGCAGTTGCTACAGCCTCAGCCCATAAAAACATTGGTAGCTCTGAATATGCCAACATTGTCCTTGCAGCCTCAACCAAAGTTCTATTCTTACGTTCAACAACTCCATTTTGTTGAGGTGTCATCACAGCAGAGAAATTATGTGATATGCCAACAGATTCTAGAAATGTTTGCAAGGTAGCATTCTTGAATTCTGTTCCATTATCACTTCTCAGTTGCTTTACGGGGCTTTGCATCATAACTTGAATCTTCTTGATGAACTTGATGATTAGATCAGGAGCCTCAGATTTCTGTCTTAGAAACTCTAGCCAAGTATACCGAGAAAATTCATCCACCATCACTAATATGTATTTCTTTCCGTTGATGGATTAAGTTCTCATAGGTCCACACAAGTCCATGTGAATTAGCTCGAGACACTCATTACAGTTTGATAACATCTTTAATTTTTGTGAACTTCTCTTCATCTTTCCTTTTGCACAGGCTGAACAAAGTATGTCTTGTTCAATCTTCAATTCAGGAAGTCCAGTCACTAACTGTTGTGTCCTCAGCTTGTTTAAATCACGAAAATGTTGATGAGAAAGTCTCCGATGCCACAACCAACTTTCCTCTGTTGATGTCTTTGAAATTAGACATACAGGCTTTGAAGCTTTCAGAGTTGGAAAGTGAACACTATATAACAATCTCATTCTACCGGCTTTAATTAGTTCTGCTCCACTTTGATCTTTAATGTAGCAAAAATCCGCATCAAATTCTATCTTGCATTTCTTTTCTGCAAATTGGCTTATGGAGAATAAATTGTAAGCCAAGCCTTCCACATACAGAACCTTTGATATTGTGATCAAACTATTCTTGATAGACCCATAACCTCTGACGTATCCTTTCATCTCATTCCCAAAACTTACTGTACCTGCGTAATGATCTACGTAGTCGAACAGCAGGTGTTTATGCGTTGTCATGTGTCTTAAAGCTACAGAATCAATGATCCACATATGACACGCCTGAAATTAAAAAATCACTTAACTTTAGGTACCCATATGAATATGGGTCCTTTATTGTTAGTACTCTTAACAGTATTTAAAGTTGCTGATGACCCTTTAATTTTCCATTCAAATCTTGGTCCTTTTGGTGGAGTTTGTGTGTTTAGCTTAGCTTTTGGAATCCATTTCCACACAAACTTCACATCAGCTAGTTTATTAACACGAAAATCATTATTTTTCCTTTTTAAAGAATAAATCTCAGCATTGTTGGCTTTAAAATGAGTAAGAGATTTTATGTTCTTTAATTGGATATGTTTATTTTTCTTTGAAGACTTTTGTTTCCAAGAAAATGAACTACTAAGACAGTATGAACATTGCAATTTAGTAGTAGCTTGCGTCAACAACTCTTTTCGAGAAAAGATATTCGTTTTATTGAAATTTTGTTGTTTGACAGAAGAACAAGCATTATCTACTCTACTACATTGACATTTATCCATTTCATTCACAGTCTTTTCCACTACAGTCTTCTTTTGCTCCAAACAATCTTTCTTCACAGTTTCATCTGAAATAGAAACAGATTTAGAAATGTTATCAGATGATACAGAAAAATATTCAGATTCAGATGAAGACTCACATTTGATCATAGAATTTGGAATATCTTTATCAACAATAACCTTTTTGCCTTTTGATAATTTGAAAATTTGAGATTCTAGACTTCTGATTTCTTTTTGCAAAGATTCATTTTGATTAAAACTTGAGTCTAGTTCCATCCCAAAATTTTCATTTGCATCTTCCAATTCAGCAATTGTGTTGTTGAGAAAAGAAATTTGCCTTTGTAAAACTTCATTTTTATCCAAGGCTTGTTGATATTCAAGATCAGAAAATTTAGAAGTACAAACGGAATTAGACTTATCAGAAATGACACTTTCATTTTTATCTTCTAAGATTGAGCAGGTTAAGACAATTTCAGAATTTTCAGAATCAGACTTGTCAGAATTTGAATTAGATCTTGAAGACTCAGGTTTTTCTTTAAAGATATTTTCATATTCTACAAACGAATCCTTGTTACTTTTGTAAGAAGTATGTCAGGATCGAATTCTTAACAAGAATTAATTTTCAGAAACTAATATCAAAGAAGTTGCGGAATAACACTTTGATATTTAATAAAACAGTAAACAAAACAGTATATGATTAACAAACTGTAAACTTGTATTGAATGCTTGAAGCTACAAGATTACACACTCAACCTCAATATTGATGAACAGGCTCACCAATACGAATTCTACTTCTCTAGAATTAGGATCTATATCTTGAGGTTGATTTTCTCTATCTGAAAATTAAAAACTTAAAAACTATTTTAATATATTCTATACATTCTATACATATACTGATCAAAAGATAATTACAAAGAATAAAAAAATCTTCAGTATATCTTCCATGTATATCTTCTATGTATATCTTCAGTATATCTTCAGAATAAACAGCTGTCATACATTCCATCCGGATCTCTTTAGCAGCACTAATTATGCTTAGCAACATTATCTTCTTCCAGCATCATTAACTACTAAGCAGTACTAACTACTAGCAGTACTAACTAGCTAAGCAGTACTAACTTTGTTCAAGCAACACTAACTTTGACTAGCATTAGTAATTCTACTAGCAGTAGTAATACTCAGCAGTATTAATCTTCAAAGTGTTCTGGCAGTAGTAACCACTCTTGTATTAGCAGTAGTAACCACACTTAGTAGAATCTTCAGTTCACAACAATCTCCCCCTAACTTGACTTTTAGAAGAGAAGTCAAGTTCTTCAGATATTTCTTCATAATCTCTCCAAGATGCTTTCAACACCTTTTGTTCAGTTTCCCAAATTTGGGTCTAGGCCCAAGCTTTGATTCAGAGTTCTTCTCACCACAATCTTGGCCATCTCTGAATCCTTTGTACAGACCAGTGTAACTTTAAGCATCCCTTCCAACTTCTCCTTGCTATGCTCATATGTTTTGTCCACCAGGTAGTATTCATGATAACAGTTATCAATAGTAATCATGTATACTCCATAGTTTTCAAATGGTATCCATTTGTCAATCTTCTTGAATATGAACTCATGCTTATGATCTTTAATCCTATGATGTACTCTTTCTGGATCAAACATCATGCACAAGTATTCTAATGTAACTTTGAGAAGATTCTCTTCAGTACCTTTCAACACAGGTTCATAAAGTTTCATCCCCACTTTATGTAGTTCTTCTATGTCAGCTCTGGAACAACTTCTGATAACTTTCCCCCATGTTGAATAAGCTTCAAATGAACCATCAGCTCTCTTGATTCTGAAGAAATTCTTTCCATTGTCTCTTAGAATATCCCAGAAGATGATCTCTGGAGCTTGCATAGAGATTGGATCAGCCTTCAAAGGTTCCACTATGGTCATGTATGTATCCATATTCTCATCTGTTGGCTCATTGGACTGTTCTGGAGGTTGAACTGATTCTGCTATAGGTACCTCTGAATGTTCTGTTGTAGTACCAGCTGTTTCTTCTACTCTGGGCCTTTTAGACTGCCTTTTGGAAGCAATTGTCTTCACCCTTTTTCCAGCTTTGGCTTCAACACCAACACTTCCAGGTTCTTCCTGTTTCTCTTCTGCTTCTTCTTTGGAAGGTGTAGTTTCCTCAGGGAATGGTTGTTGGATGTTGAGATCATGTCTCTCTTTCATCCTTCTCTCAGCCTCTTCCCTTTGTGCTGAGTCCCCTTGGAGTTTGGCCATTTCCTTGTTGTATAATTCTTCAACCTGAGAGTAAGCCATATGGGTAAACATCTCCCCCATAACACCAATTGCACCTTTCAGGAAGTTAATCATCTTTCTTCTTTCCTGATTGGCCAAAAAGGTCTTGGAGGGTTGTCTTTTCTGCTTTTGCTTCTGCATAGGCATCCTCTTTACTTGAAGTTTCTTGACCTGAGCTGTTGTCTGAGCTGCTTCTTTCAAACTCTTTTGATATTCTGCATTTAGCTTCTTGGCCATTATTCTTGCAAGCTCTCTATCAGTTTCTGTTTGCAGCTGTTCCTCCTTCTCCATTTGATCTTGCAACTGCTTTGCTATTGCCTCATCCATCTCAATCTGAGACTTCTATTTTGGAGGCATTTCAGCTTCAATCACCTTCTCTTTTCCTTTTCCCTTTGATTCTTTCAAAATTTCCTTTTCTTTTTCCTGCTCTGAGATCCCTCCTTCTTTGATGACTACTCCCTTGGCCTTTTGAGAAGCCTTGGGAGTATCATTCTTTGCTTTGACTAAGGTTTCTGCTATCTCCATTTCTTCCACAGAGAGCCCTAGTTCTGTTTCTTTTTCCATCTCTTCCTCTGTCTCCCCCTCAACTTCAGCTTTCTTTTCAACAGTTTCATTCTCTTGCTTCTCCCCCTTGTTGGAAGCATCTTGAACACTTGCCCTCTTCTTTAAAACAAACTGCTTTCTTATCCTTTTCTGTACTAGTTTCATTACCAACTTCTTGAGCTTGGTAATCTGCACTTGTTGAGATAGGAGGACCAGCTTCAGCTCCTCTATTTCTTTTCCTTGCTTAATAACATCCTGGTTGATGTTTCCCATGGTTTCCATCAATTCCTCATAGTTATATCTGTCCTCACCTTCTCCAGGAGTGTTACCCCCTATTGAAGGATCATTGGATCTTTTTGAAGTGGAAGTCTTCTGCCTAGCAGAAGCACTATCCACCCCCTTGGTTTCTTGGCACCGGGGTCCTTTGGTTGATTTCTCACCCAAAGTTGCCATGGGGAAGGTCTTAGAGATGTTACCACTATCCTTCTCTGTGCTAGCAGAAGTAGTGGCAGCCTTCTCACCCATATGCTCATCCATCTCCTTTGAGAGCACCTCCTCAGGGTTGGGAGACACCCTAGTGGATTCCCTTTGGATATTCTCTACTGGAGAGTGCTCCAATAGAGGGCTTTGAGGCTCTTGGTTAATAGTAGGTACACCAAGGGAAGGAGCCTTGTGTACCTTTCTCTTGACATAAGTCTTGGATATGCTGGGAGTGGGTTTTGCAGTAAAGGACTGAGGAAAAATTTGAGAGTGGCAAGGTTGGGCTTGGCTAGCAGTGGGATGGTCTAATGAGGGCCTTGACCCTGCTGCCATACCTTCAGTGGTTTGGGACACCACCATCATTGTAGAGAACAATGGGGTGTCAACTCCTTCCGAGTCCCCAGCAGACCTTCTCATATTTAAGAAAACCTTGCCTTTGGGGGGTTTAGGTACATATACCCCAACAGGTTGAGGTATATCCGTCAATTCATGGTTAATAACTTCTTGAACAAACCTGGGATACATGAAGAAGCTCTTCTTGTTATCCAGATTTGAGACAAGATCATGAAAAATCATTTGAGAAAAATTGAATTTTCTAGCAGTGGATAAACACACCAATGCATAAGCAATGGGACTGCTAAATTGGCTCCAGCCAGTTGTTTTCTTTGAAATACAGTGCATTAAAGTATGAGCAAAGAACCTCCATTGGGGTGAAAATTTTGCTTTGAAAAACTTAAAAATCCCCATCTGGCCTTGATATCCCATTCTGGAAAGAGTTGAAAACAGTTCATCATTTGGAATAGAAGTTATACCAGAGGCATCGTCTAGACGTAGACTGATGCGAATAACTTCTTCAGTAACGGTTAGGGATTGGTCACATATACTGGTCTTGATCATCTGCACACCATTCTCAGCAACAATGGTGGCATTTGCCCAGAATTGCCTCTGATGCTCGATGTAGATGGTAGGGGCAACAGTGAGAGCATGAGCAATGTGGCTTGACTTGAGGAAATCCACAATCTGGTGGAATCCTTCGGCTTGTTTTGGCTTCTGTAACATTGCGATCTCATTGTGCTCATCGATAAACGCCATGGATGCCATCGAACTGGGATGTTCTTGCCTAGAAAACTAGGTACTTGAGAGAAAAAGATTAGAAGAGCAAGTGAACAGTATGCAAAGAGTCGTTATGAACGTTTAGGCGGGCAAAGGGTATTTATAGTATTCGGATTATAAGCAGTACTAACCTAGAGCAGTATTAACTAACTAGCAGTATTAACTGCGAGCAGTATTAACCGCGAGCAGTATTAACTAACTAGCAGTATTAACTAACTTACTCCTTGAAGCTCAGGCTGAATTGAGTACTGCTATGTATGCCCTGCAAAGATAGATTAGTAGCACCAAGAAACTATAATATTCAGTTATTTATCCACTTTTTGAGATAAAGCTTATTCAGAGTTGATCATTCCCACACTTGTTACCAAGAAAGTGAATCTACCCACATCAAAAGCTTTGGTGAATAGATCAGCAAACTGGTTGTCAGTATGAACTTTCACAACTTAAACAAGTTTCTTTTCATTACAGTCTCTTATGAAGTGATACCTAATCTCAATGTGCTTTGTCTTAGAGTGCTTGACAGGATTATTTACAATGCTGATAGCACTGCTATTATCAATAAAGATGGGAGTGTGTAGAAAGGTTACCCCATAGTCCAACATTTGATTCTGAATCCATAAGACCTGAGCACAGCAACTTGCAGCTGCTATGTACTCTGCTTCTGTTGTAGATGTGGACTCTGTGGTTTGTTTCTTGCACTGCCATGAAACTAGTCTTGCACCCAAGAACTGACATCCTCCAGAAGTAGACTTTCTGTCCAAGTTTGCCCCACCTAGATCACTGTCTGAGTATCCAATTAGGTCAAAGGGTGAGTCATGAGGATACCAAAGTCCCAATCTGGGTTGTCCTTTGAGATATCTGAATATCCTCTTAACAGCTTGAAAGTGAGATTGCTTTGGCCTAACTTGGAATCTTGCACACACACAGACTGGAAACATTATATCTGGCCTTGATGCTGTGAGATACATGAGAGAGCCAATCATGGATCTGTAATGATGCACATCCATATCCTCCCCCTCAAGATCTGCTGTTATCTGTTTGTGTGTTTCCATAGGTGTACTAGCAGGTTTTGAATCTGAGAAACCAAACTTGGTTAGAATGTCCTGCACATACTTGGATTGACATATGAAGATGCCATCTGACTTCTGTTGAACTTGGAGTCCAAGGAAGAAAGAAAGTTCCCCCATGGAACTCATTTTAAACCTTTGATGCATTAGATCCTCAAACTCCTTGCACATGATATCTTTTGTAGATCCAAAGATAATGTCATCAACATAAATTTGTACCAACAAGATATCCTTCTTCTTTCTCTTGATAAATAGAGTCTTATCAATGACTCTTCTTTCAAAGCCATTGTCCAAGAGGTAGGATGACAGAATGTCATACCATGCTCTTGGAGCTTGATGCAGTCCATAAAGAGCTTTCTTCAATTTGTATACCTGTCTGGATAGCTTGGGTTTTCAAACCCTGGTGGTTGACAGACATATACCTCTTCTTCAATTGATCCATAGAGAAAAGCACTCTTTACATCCATTTGATAGACTTTGAAGTTCATGTAAGAAGCATAGGCTAGGAATAATCTTATAGCTTCTATCCTAGCCACAGGTGCAAAGACTTCTTCATAATCTATACCCTCTTCTTGAGTATACCCTTGAGCCACTAGCCTTGCGTTGTTCCTTATGACAATTCTTCTTTCATCTCTCTTGTTCCTGAAGATCCACTTTGTGCCAATTGCTCTGTGACCTTTAGGAAGGTCTACCAGATCCCATACATCTTGTAGTTTGAACTGCAACAATTCTTCTTGCATTGCTTCTATCCAGCTGGATTCTTTCATTGCATCATATGCCTTTTTAGGCTCAAGCTGGGATAGAAAGCAAGACAGCACTATATACTGTTGATCTTGCATTTCTTGAAGTCTGCTCTGATGTCTAGTCATCATAGGAGATGATATATCTCCTATTACCAGCTGTGGAGGATGATTCTTTTGAACTCTGGTGTTATGACTAGGTTCTTCATTAACATCAGCTTCTAGATTGGAGTCATTCAACTCAACTGAAGTGTTTTCAGCTGCTACTTCTGATTCTTTATCTTCTTGATTCTCTTCATCTCTACTCTGTCTTGGTCCAGTAGATTGTTCTATTTCACAGTCTTCAAAAGAATTCACTGTGGGAGTGGGAAAGATCACTGATTTAGATACACTTTCTTGAACTTGTGTAGTCCCTGATCCTTCACCTCCTGAACCTGCATGATCATTACTACTGAAACCAAAGGAGTTAGTTAGTGAATCAATGTCAAATAGCCATTGAGGACCAGTTCCAATAGGATTTGGTGTGTTGTCATTGCATTTGACATTGTCACTCTCTTCAATTATTCTAGAAGATGAATTGAAAACTCTGTAGGCCTTACTTTGAGATGAATAACCAACAAGAAATCCATCATCTGCTTTGCTATCAAACTTACCTAAGTGAGTTTTGGTATTGAGAATGGTACAAGGACACCCAAAAGGTTTGAAAAATCCAATAAAGGGTTTTCTTTTATTTAAAAGCTCATATGGTGTCTTGTTCTTTGGTTTAACTACTAGAACTCTGTTTTGGACATAACAGGAAGTATTAACTGCTTCAGCCCAGAAGGTAATTGGCAGTTTTGAATCAGCCAACAGAGATCTAGCGGCCTCTATTAATGTCCTATTTCTCCTTTCAGCAACACCATTCTGTTGAGGAGTCCTAGGAGCACTATACTGTCTCTCAATTCCTTTATCTTCACAAAAGGTGTTTAGATCAAAATTTTTGAATTCAGTCCCATTATCTGATCTAATGACTTTTACTTTTTGATTAGTTTGGTTTTCAATTCTCAGGATAAAGGACTTGATCAGTCCACTTGTCTCATCCTTAGTCCTTAGAAAATATACCCAGGTGAATCTAGAGTAATCATCAACAATAACCAAGCAGTAAGATTTCTTGCCTATACTCATAACATTTGTAGGGCCAAACAGATCCATGTGCAATAACTGGAGACAAGAAGAAATAGAATTTATCTCTTTGGTCTTATGAGAAGTTTTATGTTGTTTGCCTTTGAGACAAGCAACACAATGATCATCACATGAAAAGACTTTAGAAGGTAAACCTCTTACAAGGTTGTTTTTAACAAGTTTGTTCATAGTCTTAAAATTCATGTGACACATCCTTCTGTGCCATAGAGAGGATTCATCTATAGAAGATTTTGAAACAAGACAATTTAGAGATGAATCACTTTTAACATTTTCCATATCTAGACAGTAAACATTGTCCTTTCTTGGAGTTCTTAGTAGTATCATGCTTTCATCAACTACTTTGAACCCTGGAGCAAGGATCATACATTCAGTATTTGTAAATAATATACTATGTTGTTTGTCACAAACCTGTGATACACATAACAGGTTGTATTTTAATTGATCAACATAGTAGACATCCTCAAATGTCATCTTACCTTTGGTGACATTACCTTTTCCACTTATCTTACCACCAGTAAGATTGTCTCCAAAAGCAACATGTCCTCCATTGATATGCTTGAAATCCTGAAGGCATGACATGTTGCCTGTCATGTGCCTTGAGCAACCACTATCAACATGCCATATGCTCTTTCCCTTGAGCTGTTGGTTGCCCTGCACATAAGATAGATCAGTTAGTATGAATTAGGAACCCAAGCCAAAGTGGTCTTGGGTACCCCTTTCTCATCAAAATACTTGCATTCCTTCTTGACAAGATTTTTGAATTTTAACTCCTCATTCTTGGAGTATTTTGTCACAATTATAGGCTTGGAAACATTTGTGCTGGAAACAGTACTGGTTTTAGAGGTATTAACTGCCTTAGCAGCACTTGCATGCTTAGCAGTACTAACCTTGTTAGCAGTAGTAACTGTGTTAGCAGCAGTAACTGTGTTAGCAGTATTAACCTTTGAAGAGATACTAACTGTATTAGCAGCATTAATGTTTTTAGCAGTACTAACACAGGTAGCAGCAGTAATACTTTCAGCAGCACTAACCCTGTCAGCAGTACTAACAGTTTTAGTGCTTTTGGGCACCCACATTTTAATGCTTTCTTTTAAAATCCTTTTCTTTATGGGGCCTTTCTTTTCAACATGTTTCTTTCCAGCCTTTCTATAATCAACAGACTTTTGCTTACATCTTTGAAAGGTCATCTGTTGATTAATAGGATTGAAAAAGCAAGATTTAGCCAGATGATTTAACTTGCCACATATGAAGCAAGGTTTTGGTCTATTGATTTTATTCAGATCAACTCCTTGCTTCTGAGCCCATTGATTATTCCAGTTTCTTTGATTTCCTCTTTTTAAACTAGAATTTAGGCTCTTGGCTTTACTGCAATCACACTGTTTACCAGATGCAGGATTCACAACTGTGGTCTGTTTGTAATGGACCTTGTTGTCTTTTCCTTTGGTCTTTTCTATCTCCTTGGACTTTATCCAGTCTTTCCCACATCCCTCATTGGTGATTATATTGTTTTCTTCATGGATTTCTTTACCTATCTTATTATCTCTCTTCTTACTGGCTTCTTTCTCAGTTAGATCCTTAATCACTACTTCATCCAAAGGGTCTATCTTAAAGTCTTTTTCAGATAAGTCCTTATTCTCCTTGGTTTCTAATAAGTCTGAAGTAGGAGAGATATAATTGTTGTTATAAGGAGGAGGTGTACTGTTGTATCCAATACCAGGCTTCATCTTATCATGAATCTGAGCCTTTAGAAGAGAATCCATTGCCTTTGAAGCATATGAAAACTTCTCTATGTCAAGTTTAACTTTGGACAATTCTTCCTTTAGCTTATCACTCTCTTCTATGGATTTAGAAAGTTTAGTCTCTAACTCATTCTTTTCCCACTTCCAGTAGTTAGTATCATAAGAGTGTTGAAGTTCATTGGCTTGAAAGCCTTTGATTTGTTCTTCAAATCTCTCAACTATTAGTACATAATCTCTTCTATCTTTTTCTAACCTTTTGAGGTCATCACACATACTTTGATTGTGATCCCTGTATCTTTTGACAGTGTCAATGCAAGTTTTAGTGCAAAGGTTAGAAATTACCTCAGATGGGAGATCAGACACTTCTGCCATAAGAGCTTGATTCTGAATGGCTTCCTCAGCTTGATCACTCCAGTCAAATCCCATTCCTTGTTGAGAAACAAGGGCTTGAGCAGGATTCTTGTTCTGAGTGTAGCCTCCATTCTGAGCTTGTTGGTGGTTGTTGTTAGACACAACACTCCTGCATTCTCTAGCAAAGTGTCCTTTCATGTGACACTTGTAACATTCCACTTTGGTTTTGTCAAAACCAGCTCCATCCTCTCTTCTTTGGGAGAAGTTATTCCTACCTGTTCTTTTAATGAACTTCTTCACCCTCATGGATAGCATGGCCATCTGCCATTTTATATCCATCTCCTCCAGGTCATCAGGGTGAAGTTGATCCAGATCATCATTGATTAATGAAGTGTTACTATGACTGGACAAGAAGGCTTCAAAGATTGTTTCAGATCCTTTTTCTGAACTTGCTCCACCACCAGTACTAACTACTTCAGGGATGGCAGTAGTATCAGTGGCTGCTGAAAGAAGTGCAGAATTGTGGACATAACCAGTAGGTTTCTTCTTGATCTCTACCTAAGTTTCAAAAACTCTTAGATCATTGTATAGATCATCAAGTTCTTTCTCCTCCAGATTGTCACTCTGCCTATAAGAGACAGTGTACATAGTCCACTCATCCCCAAGAGATCTGAGGAATTTCCTGTTGATGTCATCTTGATCCATCTTTACTCCAACAGTGGCCAATTCTCCAATGAGTTTGTTGAACCTATCAAAAGTTTGAGTCATAGACTCATTCTTTGAGGAAGTAAAATTCTCATACTGCTGCTTAAGAACATCTCTTTGATTTCTCTTGATACTCTTAGTTCCAGCAAATCTTTTCTCTAGAGAATTCCAGAGAATTTGAGCATCAGTGCAGTTGCAAAATTGATGCTGATATTCATTAGGGATTGCCAAGAGCAGAGTGCTCAAGGCCTTCATCTCTGTCTGCCTGATCTTTCTTTCACCATCTGTCTTTGGTGGAGGTCTTTTTCCATTTGGTCCTATCCTTCCAGCTTCAGAAGGACCATTCTCAATGATATCCCACATTGAGTAGTCAGTGAGAAGAATATATTGTCTGATCCTTATCTTCCACATGTCAAACTCACTGGGTTTGAGCATTGGAACCTTGGAGACCAAAGTACTGCTTGATTCTGTAAGATTTTCCATGATAGATGTTTCTGATTCAATAGGCTCTGATACCACTTGTCAGGATCGAATTCTTAACAAGAATTAATTTTCAGAAACTAATATCAAAGAAGTTGCGGAATAACACTTTGATATTTAATAAAACAGTAAACAAAACAGTATATGATTAACAAACTGTAAACTTGTATTGAATGCTTGAAGCTACAAGATTACACACTCAACCTCAATATTGATGAACAGGCTCACCAATACGAATTCTACTTCTCTAGAATTAGGATCTATATCTTGAGGTTGATTTTCTCTATCTGAAAATTAAAAACTTAAAAACTATTTTAATCTATTCTATACATTCTATACATATACTGATCAAAAGATAATTACAAAGAATAAACAAATCTTCAGTATATCTTCCATGTATATCTTCTATGTATATCTTCAGTATATCTTCAGAATAAACAGCTGTCATACATTCCATCCGGATCTCTTTAGCAGCACTAATTATGCTTAGCAGCATTATCTTCTTCCAGCATCATTAACTACTAAGCAGTACTAACTACTAGCAGTACTAACTAGCTAAGCAGTACTAACTTTGTTCAAGCAGCACTAACTTTGACTAGCAGTAGTAATTCTACTAGCAGTAGTAATACTCAGCAGTATTAATCTTCAAAGTGTTCTGGCAGTAGTAACCACTCTTGTATTAGCAGTAGTAACCACACTTAGTAGAATCTTCAGTTCCCAACAAAGTATTCAGTTCATCATATGAAAATTTAACAGATTTAAAATACTGAGTTTCTAATTCAGTTTCAATTTCTGTCTTTTCTTCTACTGTCTCTTCCTTTTCTGTCTTAGGAAATTCAGGCTCAGAAGTCTCAGGTTTTACAAATGTTTCTATGATGTGTGGAATTAAAACAATTGATTCATCACTCGACTTTTTAAAGTTATAAAGTTTTTCGAGTGCCTTTTTCAACACATCCACATCAGAGAGACCTAAACCTGGTTTTGCTTTATAGAAACGAGTGTCTTTCTGATTGTTGGTTAAAATTTTAAGAGTCTGTTCCGTTTGACCTCTTTTGTAATTTAGATCTTCCAATTCCTTGATCTTTGTGTAAGCTTCCGTCCTGTCTTTCGAAACAATATCATACTGAATTGTTAGATCAAGATTTTTTTCTTTTAAAGACATGATTTCTTTTTGTTGTTCAGAAATTCTTGTTTGAAGTTTGATTATATCCAATTTCAGAACATTTTTCTCTTCTTCTTTTTCTTCAACCAACACTTTGAAGATGTAAGCCTGATCTTGATGTCCTTGTATTGTACTTCTTTGTTGTTTGAAATATTTCTTTAACTTCTAAAACTTAGATTTCAACTCATTGAGCTCGGACATCAAGTTCATTGCTTCATCATCATCATTTAAGAATTATCAGAAAAATTAGAATGAGAATTTACATCAGAATCTGACTCATTATTCAAATGTGCCATTAAGTTGTAATGGACTTGAGTCAGATTTGCTTTAGCAACCTCAGTCTCTTCATCATCATCGGAGTAGCCAAGCCATATCTCATCTTTTGCCTTTAAAGTTGTGCCCTTTTCCAAAGCTTTCGCCAATTGAGCCTTTTTCTTTTAATACTCGTAATTCTTGACACGCTTCTCTGGACAATCCTTGATAAAGTGACCGGGCTTTCCACAGTTAAAACATTTATCCGACTTTTTTTCTCTTCTTTCTTTTCTTCTTTTCTTCTTTTCTCTCCTCTTTCTTCTATTTCTCTTTCTTTTCTTCAAATCTGTCTTTGTGCTTGCTGTACTTGTAGGAATCAAACTTCGGCTTGTTATAAAATTTCTTCCGACCAAACCTTTTATGAAAGCTAGAAGTCAGAAGTGCAAGCTTTTCTGCAAATTCATTCAATTCATCATCAGAATCATCTGAAACATCATTCTCTGAACTGTCTGAACTGTTGACCATGCTGGTGATTAGTGCTTTCTTTTTCAAACTTTTTCCCAAACCAGAACTTGACTTAACTGTCTTTCCCTTGTCTTGAGCAATTAGAGCCAAAGAGTCTTCTACCTTCTTTTGTTTTTCTTTTAACTGAAGTAACTCTTTGTTCACAGAAGCTTGCTCCTTTATCTTGTCCTCATGTTGGTTTAAAGCACAGAAAAGATCATTCAGCTTTTCTGCATCCATGTCTTTATTTATCTGCATTTGAATAGTGTAGACATCCAACTCTGGCTGAAGATTCTTGATAAACTTGAAGTTTATTTCAGATTCAGACTTTTGAACTCCGTTTCTTCTTAAATCATTTAGAATGATGTTGTAGCGATCATACGCTTCCCTCAGAGATTCTCCTTCTTTTACCTTAAATCCTTCATAAGCATTTATACTCTGATTCCTTTTAGTCTTGACAGATTTTACTGATCCCATGAACTGTTTTTCTAGCTCATCCCAAATGTCCTTAGCAGATTCCCGGCTATCAACACGGTTGAAAATATCATTAGGAATGGCCATAATCAGATATGTCAATGCAGTTGCATCCCTTTCCACTAACTCCCTATTAGTGTCACTGTATTGAATAGGATTTCTACCTACAATCCTTTCAGGAATTTCAGGATTAGTATCAGTAGCAGGAATTCTTGCAACTGTCACATGTGGAAAATGTGGACCATTTAGAATCGAATCCATTAATTTCTTATCTTGATTATTGAAGAAATTAATCATCCTTATCCTCCACTGTGGATATTCATCAGCTTGAAGAACCGGTGGTTTGGATCTCGAACCCATACTGAGTAGATCTCTAGACATGATTGTGACTGAAATATGATTTGAAATGATCGTTCAAGAAGTGCAGATTACACTCGGTGTGTAAAAAAAATACTGATCAGATTTAAACCAACAGACAAAAATTGACTAAGTACTCAAACTCGCAGACCACAGAATTGCTTGAAACTCGCAGACCAATAAACTCGCACAACATTGTTTCGAGAAAACTCGCAGGCCGAGAAAACTCGTAGAATACTGTTTCGAGAAAACTCACTAGCTGAAATGTGCGCGTTTTATGAAACTCACAGATGATCACTTGTGGACAAACGCGCAGACAAACGCGCAGGCAAACTCGCAGATAAACTCGCAGATATACGGAACTCGCTGACTAACTTGCGCGTTCTTGAAACTCGCTGATTTCGACTAGCGCGTTATGAGAACTCTCTAACTTCGACTAGCGCGTTATGGAAACTCGCTAACTTCGACTAGCGCGTTTGAGGTCGAATCTCCAACTTGCGCGTTCTAGAGACTTGCGCGTTCTAGCGATGAACGTGCGCGTTTCACGAACTCTGCGTGTTCTTGGGAAGAACTTGCGTGTTTTATGAATCTAGCTCGTTCTTGGGTTTCCTTGCGTGTTCTTCACTGTTCGATCAAAAAATCAAGTAAAACTTGATTTTGATTCTGCAAAACACACAACTAGTCTACGATATCATCCTGAACAAGATTACAACAATGAATTTTCAAAAGAAATCAAAAATTACAGTGATTCGTCCAAATTACAGTGTTCGAGTTTACTGTTCACAAAAACTACCAATTTGAACAAATTGATCAAACTAAAATACGAATTAGGCTATGTGATCTGAATGAAAGATGATCCAATGAATAAAACGAATACAATCAAATCAAATTCTTGATTTAATTGCACAAAAACAAGAAAACCATGGATCAAACAGTGAAATATCAGTCCGCCAAAAATATTCAATTTTTTTTTTCAAAACTGATCCCAAACTGCTTCTTCTTGTTTTCTCTGATACCAAATGTTAAAGTCCAATCAAATAAATGTAAGAACACAATCAAGAACAATGAAAATCAATGAGGAAATCACAAGTGTATTGATATCACAAGTGAAATGGGTTACAAGGTTTCTCTCAAAGGATTCTCTCTAATATTGCAAAAATGACTAGTTACTTCAAAACATAACAAGGAAGACCTATTTATAGGTCAAACAAGAAAACAAGGAAAGCTAACAAAAGTCAACACACAATGATCTAAACTATAATACAGTAACATCTTGAGTCTCCTCATCTCTACTTTCTTGTTCACTCTAACTTGGTCCAGTAGATGGTTCCTTTTCACAGTCTTCAACAAGATCCACTATGGGTATGGAAAAGATCACAGATTCAGATATACTGTCTTGGACTTGGGTAGTTCCTGATCCTCCACTTCCTGAACCTGCCTAATCATCACTACTGAAACTAAAAGAGTTAGTTAGTGAATCAATGTCAAATAGCCACTGAGGACCAGACCCAATAGGATTTGATGTGTTCTCATTGCATTTGACATTGTCACTTTCTTCAATTATTCTAGAAGAAGAGTTAAAAACTCTGTAGGCCTTAGTCTGAGATGAATAACCAACAAGAAATCCATCATCTGCCTTACTATCAAACTTACCTAAGTGAGTTTTGGTATTGAGAATTGTACAAGGACACCCAAAAGGTTTGAAAAAACCAATAAAGGGTTTTCTTTTATTTAAAAGCTCATATGGGGGCTTGTTCTTTGGCTTGACCACTAGAACTCTGTTTTGAACATAACAAGCAGTAATAACTGTTTCAACCCATAAGGTAATTGGTAGTTTTGAATCAGCTAACAGAGATCTAGCAGCCTCTATTAGTGTCTTATTTCTCCTCTCAGCAACTCCATTCTGTTGAGGAGTCCTAGGGGGGCACTATATTGTCTCTCAATTCCTTTTTCTTCACAAAAGGTGTTTAGATCAAGATTTTTTAATTCAGTTCCATTGTCTGATCTAAGGATTTTTACTTTTTGATTAGTTTGGTTTTCAATTCTTAGGATAAAAGATTTGATCAGTCCACTTGTCTCATCCTTAGTCCTTAGAAAATATACCCAAGTAAATCTAGAGCAATCATCAACAATAACCAAGCAGTAAGATTTCTTGCCTATACTCATAACATTTGTAGGACCAAACAGATCCATATGCAATAATTGGAGACAAGAAGAAATTGTATTTATCTCTTTGGTCTTATGAGAAGTTTTGTGTTGTTTGCCTTTAAGACAAGCAACACAATGATCATCACATGAAAAGACTTTTGATGGTAAGCCTCTTACAAGGTTGTTTTTAACAAGTTTGTTCACAATCTTGAAATTCATGTGACACATCCTTCTGTGCCAAAGAGAGGATTCATCCACAAAAGCTTTTGAAACAAGACAGTTCAGGTATGAATCACTATGAACATTATCCATATCTAGACAATAAACATTGTCCATTCTTAGAGTTCTAAGTAGTATCATGCTTTCATCAACTACCTTGAACTCTGGAGCAAGGATCATACACTATGTATTAGTAAATAATATACTATGTTGTTTGTCGCAAACCTGTGATACACTTAACAGGTTGTACTTCAAATGATCAACATAGTAGACATCCTCAAATGTTATCTTACCTTTGGTGACATTACCTTTTCCACTGATTTTACCACCTGTAAGATTATCTCCAAATGCAACATGTCCTCCATTGATATGCTTGAAATCCTGAAGACATGACATGTTGCCTGTCATGTGCCTAGAGCAACCACTATCAACGTGCCATATGCTCTTTCTCTTGAGCTGTTGGTTGCCCTGCACATAAGATAAATCAGTTAGTATGTATTAGGAACCCAAGCCAAAGTGGTCTTGGGTACTCCTTTCTCATCAAAATACTTTCATTCTTTCTTGACAAGATTTTTAAACTTTGACTCCTCATTTCTGGAGTACATTGTCACAATGATAGGCTTGGAAACACATTTGCTAGAAGCAGTACTGGTTTTAGACTTACTGACTGCATTAGCAGCACTTGCATGCTAAGCAGTACTAACCTTGTTAGAAGTAGTAACTGTGTTAGAAGTATTAATCTTTGAAGAGGTACTAACTGTATTAGCAACATTAAATTTTTCAGCAGTACTAACACTGGTAGCAGTAGTAATGCTTATAGCAGGACTATCTCTGTCAGCAGTACTAACAGTTTTAGTGCTTCTAGGCACCCACATTTTAATACTTTCTTTTAAAACCTTTTTCTTTATGGGACCTTTAGTTTCAACAGATTTCTTCATCACCTGTTTCTTTCCAGCCTTTCTATAACCAACAGGTTTTTGCACAAATCTTTGAAAGTTCATCTGTTGGTTAATTGGGTTAAAGAAACAGTACTTAGCCAAATGGTTTAACTTTCCACATATGAAACAAGGCTTTGATCTATTGATTTTACTCAGATCAATGCCTTGTTTTTGTGCCCATTGGTTATTCCAGTTTCTCTTATTTCCCCTTGGTTTATCAAGTTTTTGGGGCTCAGATTTATTGCATGCACACTGCTTGCAAGGGATAGGGTTCACAACAGTGGTCTGCTTATAGTGAACCTTCTTGTTCTTTCCCTCAGTCTTCTCTATGTCATTGAACTTGATCCAATGCTTTCCACATCCCTCATTGGTGATTATGTGGTTTTCTATAGGAATCTCACCACTCATAGTGTTGTCCTTATCCTTGACAACTTCTTTCTCAGTTTTATCCTTAACAACTACTTCATCTAAGAGATCTATCTCAGTGGCTCCCTTAGGTAGGTCCTTCCTATCCTTTGTTTCTAACAAATCTGAACTAGGAGGGATGTAGTTGTTGTTATAGGGTGGTGGTGTGGTATTGTACCCTATTCCTCTTCTCAGTTTATCATGAATCTGAGTTTGTAGCAAAGAATCCATTGCTTTGGAAGCATTGGAAAATTTTTTTACATCTAGTTTGACTTTAGCTAGCTCTCCTCTTAGCTTTTCACTCTCTTCTTTGGATCTGGTCAGTTGAAGTTCTAAGTCATTCTTCTCCCACTTCCAGTAATTTGTGTCATAAGAGTTGTTGGGAACTGAAGATGTGAACAAGTCTTTAATGCTGCTAGTTCAGAATTACTACTGCCAGAAGACTTCAAAGTTAATACTGCTGAGTATTACTACTGCTAGTAGAATTAATACTGCTAGTCAAAGTTAGTGCTGCTTGAACAAAGTTAGTACTGCTTAGCTAGTTAGTACTGCTAGTGGTTAGTGTTGCTTAGTAGTTAATGCTGCTAGAAGAGATTAGTGCTGCTGGAACAAAGTTAATACTGCTCAGAGTATTAATGCTGCTGAAGATTAATACTGCTTATAAGATGGAGATTAGCATGGAAGGATAACAGCTGGATGGTCTGAAGATTATGGAAAGCTTGGAGATAATGATGGAAGATATTCTGAAGATATTTTATTAATTGTAATTAGCTTTTATCTTCAGTATATATATTGTATTGTTTAGAATTGTTAGATAACTTTTGTGAATTGATTCATTCTAAGTTCTAGAGAGAATCAACCTCAAGGCATAGTTCCTAATTCTAGAGAAGTAGAATTCGTATTGGTGAGTCTGTTCATCAATATTGAGGTTGTGTGTTTAATCTTGTAACTACAAGCATTAAATACAAGTTTACAAGTTGTTGATTATATACTGTTTTGGTTTACTGTTTTATTGAATATCAAAGTGTTATTCCGCAAACTTCTTTGATATTAGTTTCTGAGAATTTATTCTTGTTAAGAATTCGATCCTGACAAGTGGTATCAGAGCTAGTATTCTCAGAAACCTGCAATCATCATTCTTCCTTAAAATCAGAAATCATCAATGGCAAAAGTTTCAGATTCTTCAAGCACATAAATCCCCACGGAGGTAACATCTAATCTTTGCTCTAAATCCTGTATTGAAACTGTTAAAAGGTACAGGGATCACAACCAGACCATGAGTGATGACCTGAAGAGATTTTAAAAGGACGTAAAAGATTATGTTAGGATTGTTGAGAGATTTGAAGAGCAGATTAAGGATTTTCAAGCCAATGAGCTTCAACACTCTTATGACACAAACTACTGGAAGTGGGAGAAGAATGACTTAGAACTTCAGCTGAAAAAGTCTAAAGAGGAGAATGAGAAGATAAAGAGTGAGTTTGAGAAAGGCAAGTTGGATATTGAGAAATTTTCCAATGCTTCAAAAGCAATGGACTCTTTGCTCCAAACTCAAATCCATGACAAACTTAGAAGAGGAATAGGCTATAACACCACCCCACCACCATACAACAACAACTACATTCCTCCTATATCAGACTTATTAGAGACCAAGGATAGGAAGGAATTGCCTGTTGGAGCCACTAAGGTAGATCCATTAGAAAAAGTGGTGGTTGAAACAGACTCTGAAGAAGAGAACTCTAGTGAAAAAAATAAGGAGAACACTGTGAGTGGTGAGATTCCTCTAGAAAATCACATTATCACCAATGAGGGATGTGGAAAGGCTTGGATCAAGTCTAAGGACATAGAAAAGACTGAGGGAAAGTCTGAGAAGGTCCATTATAAGCAAACCACAGTTGTGAATCCTGTCCTTTGTAAACAGTGTTCTTGCAATAAATCTGAGCCCCAAAAACATGATAAACCAAGGGGAAATCAGAGAAACTGGAATAATCAGTGGGCAGAAAAACAAGGGGTTGATTTGAGTAAAATCAATAGACCAAAACCTTGTTTTATCTGTGGCAAATTGAATCATCTTGCCAAACACTGTTATTTCAACCCTATCAACCAAAGAGTCACTTTTCAAAGAAAACCACAAAACTCTTTTGGTTATAGGAATAAAAGAAGGAGTCATTTGCCTGAGAAAAGAGCACCTTTAAAGTCTCATGCTCAGAACAAGTTTGCTAATACAAAAAAAATGCTCCAAATAAGCCAAGGAGTAATTTAAAGACAAAGAAAGCAAACAACTTTGTTCAAGTTTGGGTGCCAATTGTAAAGAAACCTGTTAGTACTGCTATCCCAGATAGTACTGCTCACAGAAATAGTGCTGCTGCAACCAATACTACTGCTAACAAGAATAGTGCTTCTACTAGTATTAATATTGCAAAGCCTATAATCTTGACAAAGTATTCCATCCATGAGATTCCTAAACAACTCATCCAGACCAAACTGACAGATTATATAAATGAGAAAGGTCAACCCAAGACAACTTTGGCTTGGGTTCCATCCAAGACTAACTGATATATCAACTGTGCAGGGCAACCAACAGCTCAAGAGGATGGGCATGTGGAATGTAGATAGTGGTTGCTCTTGGCACATATCAAGTAACATGGACTGCCTTCAAAGCTTCAAAAGGTTTGATGGAGGACATGTTGCTCTTTGAATGATACTCCAGATGGAGGTAAGTTCAAAGGTAAGACAAGTGGTTAAAGAATGATGGAAAATGGAGAGATGGAATAAAAGTGTGAGGTACAAATGAAAGGTTATGGACAACACAAGCTTAAAAGGTGTAAGTGCAGTTAATGCTGCCAGTGCAGTTTTAATACTGCCAGTGCACAGTTAATACTGCTTTCAGTTAATACTGCTAGTAGTTAATACTACTCTCAGTTAATACTGCTAGTGGTTAATACTGTTAGTGGTTAATACTGCTAGTAGTTAATACTGATTTCAGTTAATACTGCTAGTAGCTAATACTGCTCTCAGTTAATACTGCTAGTTCAGTTAATACTGCTAGTAGTTAATACTGCTCTCAGTTAATACTGCTAGTGGTTAATACTGCTTTCAGTTAATACTGCTAGTAGTTAATACTGTTAGTGGTTAATACTGCTGTCAGTTAATACTGCTAGTGGTTAATACTGCTTTCAGTTAATACTGCTTATAATCCGAATACTATAAATACCCTTTGCCTGCCTAAAAGTTCATAACGACTCTTTGCATACTGTTCAATTGCGCTCTAACCCTTTTCTCTCAAGTACCAAGTTTTTCAGGCAAGAACATCCCAGTTCAATGGCATCCATGGCATTCATCGACGAGCACAATGAGATCGCGATGCTACAAAATAAAGCAAGCTGCAGGATTTCATCAGATAGTGGATTTTCTGAAAACTAGCCATATCGCCTATGCTCTGACAGTGTCTACATCAATCTATATCGAGCATCAAAGGCAATTCTGGGCGCATGTCACCATTGTTACTGAGGATGGTGTGCATATGCTCAAGACGAAGGTGTGTGGCAACCCATTAACAGTTACTGAAGAGGTGCTTCGCATCAGTCTACGTCTAGACGAGGCCTCTGGTATAACTTCTATCTCTAATGATGAATTGTTTTCTACTCTTTCAAGAATGGGGTATGGAGGCCCATTGGGTGTTTTTAAGTTCTCAAAAGCTAAATTCTCACCCCAATGGCGTTTTCTTGTTCATACCTTGATGCACTGCATTTCTAAAAAGACTACTGGATGGAGTGAGTTCAGCAGTCCCATTGCTTATGCTTTGGTATGTTTGGCCACTGCCAGAAGGTACAATTTTTCACAAATGATTTTCAATGATCTTGTTTCAAACATGGGAAACAAAAAGAGCTTTTATATGTATCCCAGGTTTGTTCAAGCAGTAATCAACCATGAATTGACGGATATTCCTCATTCTGATGGAATATATGTACCAAAACCCCCTAAAGGCAAGGTTTTCTCAAATATGAGAAGATCTGCTGGGGACTCGGAAGGAGTAGACACCCCATTGTTCTCTACAATGATGGTGGTGTCCCAAACAAATGAAGGTATGGTAGCAGGGTCAATGCCCCCATTAGACCAACCCACTGCTATCAAATCCCAACCTTCCCTCTCTCAAATTTTCCCTCAGTCCTTTGCTGCTAAACCCACTCCCAGAATATCCAAGACTTATGTCAAGAGAAAGGTACACAAGGCTCCTTCCCTTGGTGTACCTACTATTAACCAAGAGCCTCAAAGCCCTATATTGGAGCACTCTCTAGTAGAGAATATCCAAAGGGAATCTACTAGGGTGTCTCCCAACCCTGAGGAGGTGCTCTCAAAGGAGATGGATGAGCATATGGGTGAGAAGGTTGCCACTACTTCTGCTAGCACAGAGAAGGCTAGTGTTAACATCTCTAAGACCTTCCCCATGGCAACTTTGGGTGAGAAATCAACCAAAGGACCCTGGTGCCAAGAAACCAAGGGGTAGTTGGTGCTTCTGCTAGGCAGAATGCCACTACTAAAAGATCCAATGATCCCTCAAGGATGGGCAAAACATCCACAAAGGGTGAGGACAGAACTGAAACTGATGAATTGATGGCAAAACTTTCCAAGGATCCTTCAAGGGTGGGTAAAACACCTAAAGAAGGTGAGGATAAATATACTTACTGGGAATTGATTGAAGCATTAGCCAACATCAATGTTGATGTGGTTAAACAAGGAAAGGAAATTAAATAATTGCAGCAAGTGGTCATCTCCCAACAAGAGCAGATTTCCGAACTCAAGCGATTGGTAGGAAAACTCATTGCCAAGAAAAGGAGAAAGCAGTTTGTTCTAAGAAGGAGAAATGGGGCAAACAAAAAGAAGGAGGAAAATGCTTCCAAAAAGGGGGAGAATTCAAGCTCAGAACAAATAGACCAACAGATTGAGGGGGAGTTTGTTGAAGAAAGGGTTGAATTTGTTGAAGAAAAGACAGCAGCAGAAACGGTTAGTGCTGCTGAAACTACACAAGCAGCAGTAACAGGATTAACATCTGAAGAGGTTGAAGTAGCAGAGATGCTGGTAAAAGCAAAGAATGACACTTCCAAAGAAAAGGGAGTGGTCATAAATGAGGGGGGAGACAAGAAATCAGAACAGAAAGACATGGCTGCAGATGTAAAAAGAAAAGGGAAAGAAAAGATGATAGAAACTGATCAACCAACTAAAAAGCAAAAGATGATTGAATCAGATGAAGCATTAGCCAAGAAACTGCAACAAGAGTTAGATCAAGCAGAGAAAGAGCAGGTTGAGAAAGACAGAGAGATAGCCAGCGCACTATCCAATGAACTAAATGAAGCATTTCAGAAAGGGTTGGAAACAGAGAAAGCTAAGCAAAGAGCAATAAGCTTGAGAAAGGCTATGATGGCCAGATCAAGTGCAAAGAAGAGAAGACCTTCACAAACTTACCTTGCAACTCAGGAAAGGAACAAGATGATAACTTTCTTGAGGAGTGCAATTGGTGTGAAGAAAGAAGTATTTATAAAGATGACTTTTGATCAAGTCAAGGGACTATATGAGAAAGAAATGGGAAAGCTGAAGAATAATGAAAAGGACAGAGTAGAGTTTAAAAAGAAAGCTAAGGAGAGGCATGATGTAAATATCAATAAACCCTTCCCTGAAAGTGAAGAGGGAACTCCAACAAAGGAAAAGGCAAAGATTAAAGAAGAAGAGACTCTAGCTCAGAAGATCAAGAAGATAAAAAGAGTTAAGTCTATTGCTTCTAAAGGTCCTAGATCAGAAGAAAGGACAAAGGAAGAAAAGAAGAAGGAAGCTACTATAGGGCAAGGGCAAAGGATACTGAAGAGAACCAAGATGATGGCAAACAGAAAAAAAGTTGACAAGAAGCCTAGAATAGAAGAAGAAAAGAAAGCTAAAACCCAGGAAGAAGTACCACAGAGTTCAGATGCAAACATGTACATGGTGATAATGGATAGAATTCCAAAGCCTATCTCAGCTGAACCTGTTGGATTCAAACCTCCTGAAGTTATTCATTGGGATACTATGGAGGTGGATGGCAAGGAGTATATCAGATTAAAAAGAAAGGATGAGAAGTATGAAGTCTATAGCACCTGGAACAAAATTGTCAGAGAGTGTTCAAGATCTGATTTGGAAGAAATGTTTGAAGTGGGGATGAAAGTTCATGCAGATCAATTGACAGCTCCAGGGTTACCAATTATGAAGTTAGTTATGGAATATTTGTGCATGTTGTTCAAACCAGAAGCAGTAAAGCATTTGATAAAAGATGTATTTAAAGCTGTTAGTGGATGGACTCTATATGAAAGGAGTGGAGTCTATGAACTGGCATTGGATACTTTTCACATGGAGTATTACTTGGTGGATTGGGTCTACAATCACACAAATTTAAAGCTTCATGCCATGTTGAATAAGAAGTTGGGTTGTGCACCAAATTCAGAAATGGCAAAGTACCTAATTCAGAGAACTATCAATCAGAGTATGGGACTGGATCCTAACATTGGAGTAGATCAATGAAGATTTTGGAAGCATTTGAAGAACTTGCCTTCCCTTTCTAAAAGTCAAGTTAGGGGGAGATTGTTGGGAACTGAAGATGTGAACAAGTCTTTAATGCTGCTAGTTCAGAATTACTACTGCCAGAAGACTTCAAAGTTAATACTGCTGAGTATTACTACTGCTAGTAGAATTAATACTGCTAGTCAAAGTTAGTGTTGCTTGAACAAAGTTAGTACTGCTTAGCTAGTTAGTACTGCTAGTGGTTAGTGCTGCTTAGTAGTTAATGCTGCTATAAGAGATTAATGCTGATGGAACAAAGTTGATACTGCTCAGAGTATTAATGCTGCTGAAGATTAATACTGCTTATAAGATGGAGATTAGCATGGAAGGATAACAGCTGGATGGTCTGAAGATTATGGAAAGCTTGGAGATAATGATGGAAGATATTCTGAAGATATTTTATTAATTATAATTAGCTTTTATCTTCAGTATATATATTGTATTGTTTAGAATTGTTAGATAACTTTTGTGAATTGATTCATTCTAAGTTCTAGAGAGAATCAACCTCAAGGCATAGTTCCTAATTCTAGAGAAGTAGAATTCGTATTGGTGAGCCTGTTCATCAATATTGAGGTTGTGTGTTTAATCTTGTAACTACAGGCATTCAATACAAGTTTACAAGTTGTTGATTATATAATGTTTTGGTTTACTGGTTTATTGAATATCAAAGTGTTATTCCGCAAACTTCTTTGATATTAGTTTCTGAGAATTTATTCTTGTTAAGAATTCGATCCTGACAAGAGTGTTGAAGCTCATTGGCTTGAAAACTCTTAATCTGCTCTTCAAATTCCTCAACTATCCTGATATAATCTTTTATGTCTTTTTCCAATCTCTTAAAGTCATCACTCATATTCTGATTGTGATCCCTATACCTCTTAACAGTGTTAATGCAATTTTGAGAACATAGATTGGAAGTTACCTCTGTTGGGAGATCAGACACTTCTGCCATTAGAGCTTGGTTTTGAATGGCCTCTTCAGCTTGATCACTCCAATCAAACCCCATACCTTGTTGAGAGACAATGGCTTGTGCAAAGTTTCTAATATTATTGAAGCTTCCATATTGTGTCTGCTGGTGGTTGTTGTTGTGAGACACTCCACTTCTGCATTCCCTAGCAAAGTGTCCCTTTTTATGGCATTTATAGCATTCCACCTTAGACTTGTCAAAACCTGCTCCATCTTCTCTTCTTTGGGAGAAGTTGTTCCTCCCAGTTCTTTTGATGAACTTCTTAAATCTCATAGAGAGCATGGCCATCTGCCATTTAATGTACATCTCTTCAAGATCATCTGGATGGAGTTGTTCCAAGTCATCATTGATAAGAGAAGAGTTTCCATGACTGGCTAGAAAGGCTTCAAATACAGTTTCAGTGCCTTTCTCTTGATTTGCTCCATTGGCAGCATTAACTGATTCAGGATTGGAAGTAGAATCCATTGATGCTGAAAGGAGTGCAGCATTGTGAACAGACCCAGAAGGCCTCTTCTTAGCCTCTACCTCAGATTCAAAAACTCTTAGATCATTATAAATATCATCAAGTTCCTTTTCTTCCAGTTGATCATTCTGTCTGAAAGACACAATATACATGGTCCATTCTTCACCCAGGGACCTTAGAAACTTTCTGTTCAGATCAATTTGTACTCCCACTGTGGCTAGTTCACCAATAAGCTTGTTGAACCTGTCAAAAGTTTGAGTCATGGACTCATTCTTGGTTGACATAAAGTTCTCATATTGTTGCTTCAGTATGGCTTTCTGATTTCTCTTGGTACTTTTGGTACCTGAGAATCTCTTCTCCAGAGCATTCTAGAGCATCTCTGCATCAGTGCAGTTGCAGAATTGATGTTGATATTCATTGGGAATAGCCAAGAGCAAGGTGCTCAAGGCTTTCATCTCTGTCTAGTCTTTCTTTCTGCATCAGTTTTTGGTGGAGTTCTCTTTCCATCTGCACCAATCTTTCCTGCTTCAGAAGGACCATTCTCAATGATGTCCCACATAGAATAGTCAGTGAGGAGTATGTACTGCTTGATTTTGATCTTCCACATATCGAATTCATTGGGTCTGAGCATTGGAACCATTGAAACTAGAGTACTGTTTGATTCTGCAAAGTTTTCCATGATGAATGAATAGATGTTTCTGAGAGAACAGGCTCTGATACAACTTGTCAGGATCAAGTTCTCAACAAGAATTATGAATACTCAAAAACAATATCAAAGAAGTTTGCGGAATAACACTTTGATATTCAATGTAACAGTAAACAAACAGTGTATATGATTAACAACTTGTAAACTTGTATTGAATGATTAGAATCACAAGATTACACACTCAACCTCAATATTGAAGAACAGACTCTTTCAAGATGAATTCTACTTCTCTAGAATAAGGATCTATGCCTTGAGGTTGATTCTCTTTTTTTTTTTTTTAAACTTAGCATGAATTCTGTATATATCTAAAATATTCTATACATTCTATACATAAACTGAATAAAAGATAATTACAATAAATAAAATATCTTCAGTATATCTTCCATGAATATCTTCAGCTTTCCATGTTTATCTTTAACCACGATCTCTTCATCATTATCTTCACATTATCTTAGAAGCAACATTAACTGAGTCTTGGCAGCATTAACTACTAAGCAGCACTAACCACTAGCAGTACTAACTAGCTAAGCAGTACTAACTTTGTTCAAGCAACACTAACTTTAACTAGCAGTATTAATTCTACTAGCAGTATTAATTCTACTAGCAGTACGAATACTCAGCAGCATTAACTTTGAAGTCCTCTGGCAGTAGTAATTCTGAACTAGCAGCATTAAATACTTGTTCACATCTTCAGTTCCCAACAGTAATCTTCAAGCAGTACTAACTCTTCAAGCAGTAGTAATTGTACTAGCAGTAGTAATTCTTTCATCTTGCAGTATTAATGTAATCAGCAGTATTAATCTTTAAGTCTAGCAGTAGTATCCATCCTTTGCACATTTCAGACCCAACAAAGTGTATTTGTTTTGTTTCTTTGTTTTTTTGTTGATAGGTATAAATAGTGTTGTTTTTGTTTAATAGACATATGACATGATAATTGTACGTATTCTGAGAGAATTTTAGAGAGAGAAAGAGATTTGAAGAGAGAGAAAGTTGTAAATAGTTTGATTCTTGAATTGAATTGAAACAGGTAGTTTTGATAATCTTGTTTGTGTTTGATTAATTGTGATTAGAAACTTGATTCAGGGACACACAAAAGTAATAATCTTTGGAAACACATGGGGAGACTAGGACCCAGGAGACAAGGTCTCAGGAGACAAGGACCCGGGAGTGAAGGTCAAGAATGTAAGGTCCTGGCATTGCAAAGTCCTGGGGTGTAAGGTCCCATGGTGTAATGTCCTGGGATGAAAGGTCCTGGAAGAGTCTTGGAGATTTAATATGGGTTCGAGTTCTTTGAAAAAATCGGCGATAAACAAAAAATCGCCCAAGAAAACGCTTTTAACACATAAAATTACCTAAAGATTTTACTAAGTAATCGCAAACCCAGACTTAATTAGACAGAATAAACCCTAAAACCACAAACAATTTACTTCAATTTTGATGAACTAAGGAACAACGTGTAAAACCAAGAAAAATCTGGGGCGGCGATTAACCAGAAATTCACATAGACTCACTTTTAAAACCAAAAAATTTAACACAAATTATGCTTATCAAACCCAAACAAAACACAAACACAGATTCAATTTAGTAGCGAAACCACTAAAACTCAAGAAAAAACATCGATTATGACAACTCAGAATATGATGAACAGATGCCAAAAGTCGACTAAGTCGATTAAACATAAATCGATAAGCAGAAGGGTTTTTAGACAAACGTTTTGGATCAAAAATCTTGTCTCTTTGCTCTGATACCAATTGTAGATCCCAGAAACAGTGCAATCACAGTAAATAATTGTTAGAGCAAAAATATATTGGATACAAGAAAATGAAGACTAGAGGTCAAAGGTATAAGAAGTCCAAGTTGGAATGTAAACTTTCATTAAAAGTCAAAGTCTTTGTAATAAAATGTAAAAGTCAAAGTCCTTGTATTTGTTTTGTTTTCTTTGTTTTTATAGGTTGTATAAATAGTTTTTCTTTTGATTAATAGATAGATGACTAGTTGAAAGATATTATATACGATCCAGAGAGAGTTTTAGAGAGAGAGAAAGTTGTAATCTAGTGAATTTGAATTTGAATCAAACAGGTAGTTGAAATCAATCTTGGTTGTTTGATTTGTTTTTGCAATTTGAATCTTAAAATAGGGACACACAATTGGTATCAGAGCAAATCCAATCGAAATCAAATCAAGAAAATTTGAGTTCTAGTGCGAATTAAAAGTTGAAATTGATTAGGTTTTGTCTACTAAGTGTTATCGATCGAGTCTGTATAGTTCAATTTGTCAATTGCACTGTAATTGATTGTTAATTTTTGGATTTTGTTGTTTTTGAGTTTACAAGTCTACGAGCACTGTATTGGATCAATTTGTAAATTTTGATGTTTGTTGTTGAAATTAGTTGATAATAATGTGTTGTAGACGTTTAGGTGATCAAATTGTCAAATTTTCGAATTAAAATTCGAAGTCTATATAGTGTTTTGATGCAGATCTGATCGAATTATAGGTTTCAAGAAGTTTGCGCCAGTTCATCAGAACTTTGCGCCAAATCCAAGTTTTGCGCCAGATCTACGTTTTACGCAAGAGGAGTTTCTTGCTAACTTCACTTAGTGAATGTTCTGATTTTTGCGCCATCTACAAATAGCGCAAAGTTTCATTTGCGCCATCTTCTATTCGCGCAAAGTTTGTTTTGCTCCAGCTTCTCTTAGCGAAAAGCATTTATGGGTTTAGAGGATTTCTGAGTTTTGCGTGTGAAGTGTTTAGTGCAAATTGTCTTTTGCGCCTTCTACACTTCGCGCAAAATATTGTTTTGCGCCATTGCTCTTAGCGCAATGTTTGCTCAAAGTTTAATTTCGCGCCATTTTCTTCTAACGAATAACTGAGTTTTCCGCTATCGTCTTCTAGCGCATAATTTCTTTCGCGCTACTTTCACTTAGCGCGTTTCAGGGTTTGCATTTGGAAGTTTGATTTTGGCGCCATCTTTGAGTAGCGGAAAGTTTGCTTTGCGCCAGCTTCAATTAGCGCAAAACTGACTTTTGCGCCAATTTCACTTAGCGGAAAATTTGATTGTTGCTCTACTACCTTTAGTGAATTTTCTTACTTTGTCATTTTTCAAGATTTTCTAATTTTGTGTGATTTCATTTGGATTAATGATCAAGTTCAAGTTTCTTATTGCATATTATTCAAACAGGATGACTTCAAAGGATGCTCTTTCTATCGGTACAGATGTCAAGCCTCCCGTTTTATTCAAAGGGGAGTACGAACAATGGAAGGATCGCTTTCTTGACCTTCTGGACCGATACGAAAAAGGAGAAAACATTCTTTTGTCAATCATGGAGGGTCCTATGGTACTACCTACTATTCAGATACCTGATGATGATTCATCTGACAGTGAGGATGGTGATGTGGACAGAGAGAAAAAGATGAGAACTGTTCCAATGGATTTTGCACAATATTCTGAGCAGCCGAAAAGCCGTTTCAAAGCAAATAAACAAGCAAGATCTTTACTTCTTCAAAGCATTCCGAACGAAGATAAGAAGATGTGGGATCAACTTCAGAAGATGATGATGGGATCGAAGGTTGGGAACCAGATGAAAGTAGCTAACTGCATTAACAACTACGAAGAATTTAAAGCAAAAGAGAATGAAAGCTTAGAAGACACCTATGAACGGTTTGTCTTGCTTCTGAATGAATTGTTAAAGAACAAAGTGAAAAAGAAGCAGATCGAGAACAATGTCATGTTCTTAACCTGAATGGAAAAAGCATACGCGTAGGATGAAACAAATGAATGATCTAAATGACATTCCGTTACATGAGGTTTATGAAACATTACGGCAGAACGAAGAAGAAGTGGAAGAGAAAATAGCTGAGAAAAAGAAGATTGAGAAAGTTCCAGATCTTATAGCATTAGTGGCTGGAGAGAAGGAAAAAGAAAAGAAAGAGAAGAAGAAAAAGAAGAAGATAGTGGTTTCTAGTTCTGAATTAGAATATGAATCTGATGGAGATGATGGAGAGAATCTGAAACAGACAATGTGGTTACTGACCCGAGCATTCCAAAAGAAGTTCTACAAGAAGCTGGGATCAAATTCACAGAGATACTCTTCATCAAGCTCAAAGAACCACGAGCACAGAGAAAGAGTGGAAGGAAATAGATTTGGTGAAAGAAAGCCAAAAGAAAAGAAGATGTATGTGAATGATTACACCAGTACTGAAAAGCCAGCTAATGATCTAATCAAATGCTACAATTGTGGCAAGGTTGGACATTATGCTAAAAATTGTCGAAAGCCGAAAGTTCGTAATTCAGAGTACTATAAGAACAAAATGCTCTTGGCTAAGCAATAAGAGGCAGGCAAGGCATTAATGGCAGAAGACGAATACTGGTTGGATCATTCTAATGTGGATGAAGAACAAGAATAGACTGCTCACTTGTGCTTGATGGGAAAAGAGGTGCAATACGATGATTCTGATGAAGAAACTGTTGATGAGGTTATCAATTTAACTGAAAAATGTTTCATGACCAAAATGGAAGCCATGATGGTCGAACTTCAAGACCTTCAAACCAAACTGAAGAAGGAAAAAGACAGAGTTGCTAAAAGAAATCAAAAGATCTTTGAGCTTAATAAGTCAGTTATTGGGAACAAAGATCTAATTGATTCTTTACGCAAGTCTGCTTCTGATTCTAAAATTGAAGTAGATTGTTTTGAAAAGAAGATTTCTGATTTTGAAGCTAAACTTTTTAAATCTGATTTAGAGAAGAAAGAATTTGCACTAACTGTTTATAAATTGCAGGTTAAGAATAAGCTCTTAAATAAGAAGGTAAATGGTTTGGAAGCCAAACTTTATGCAAGAGGCCAAATAGATCAAACTATTTTTCTTAATGCACCTAATGAGGAGGCTGATGTTAAGGAAAAATAGGGACTAGGTTACGAAAACGCCCATTACTTAAAGAAAGCTATCAGAAAACAACCATCATTATATAATTTTGATTTTTTTGCTGCTGCTGGTAAACATACTCATTTAAAATCCAAATTTGTTACCAAATTACCAGAAGAAGTTGAGGCCAGAGAAACTGAAAATAGAAAGAATATAAAGAAAATGCAACTACCATTTAATTATGAAAAGTTAAATGATAGTTATCTTTCTAAAACACCAAAAGTTCTTTCAAATAACTATTTTGCTAGTTATTCCGTTTCTGAGATGGAGGCAAAACCTGCAACTGCAAAAGTTTATGTTCCTCCACTCATTCTGGAAAGTAAAATAGTTGAGCTTGAAAATGTTTTATCACATGAAAGAATTTTGGTAGGGATAGAACAAAGTGTATTTTCTACTGTTTTAAAGAACACAGTTTCTCAATCTAAATCTCAAAGTGTTCTAAAGTTTCAAAGGCACCTCAAACTTCGACTGATAACTTTGATGACTTATTTGCGTCTGCAAATGATTTTCTCAATTCTGATGATGGGTGTATAGAAGAAATTGATATGTTTGATTTCAATGCTTCACTTCCAGATCATTCTACTTTTCTTATAAATGGAGAAACATTACCAAGTGTTTTTGAAATTGGTGAATCATCAACTAAGGTTGGTGAACCAGTTTTTGTGACTGCTGATTATTATTCTAAGGGTAAGAAACATAAAAAACAGTGTTCACAAAAACAGAAATACACTGGAAAACAAAAGAAAAGCCAATCTCAGAAATCTGATTTTCCTAATAAATCTAAATCTTCTGTTTCAGTTTTAAGAACAAAAAGGTCGGAAGCAAGAACTGAATGGCGAACAAAAAGGAAGAATGATGAGAAGGCGAAATCAATTCCTGATGTAGTTAATGATAGATCTGATAGTAGTGTTAATGATGTAGTTGGTAAAGTTGCTTTTAATAAACAAAACCTTGTAATTCCTTACAAGCGATATTGCTTGATGGAATGATTTTGCTTGTTTTCATTATTCTAATGATTGGTTTGGATCTTATCATGTTTATTCTTCTAAATCAAAAGTTTTCAAAAGAAAAGAGGCTCCATATTCAAATGGATGCCAAAATCTTGTACTAATCTGTTAGGTCCCGTTTTTTAATGGGTACCTAAATCTGTTGTTCTCTGATTTCTCCTGCAGACCCGACATATGTGGTACTTGGATAGCGACTGTTCCAAGCATATGACCGGGCATAAAGCTTTATTGTCTAATTATACCGAGAAATTCAGCGGCAATGTACGATTTGGGAACGACCAGTTTTCACCAATCTTAGGATATGCGGACATCATTCAAGACAATATAACGATTAAGAAGGTGATCTATGTCAAGGCTTAGGGCACAACTTGTTTAGCATCGGTCAATTCAGCGACAAAGGGTTAGAGGTCAACTACAAAGCTAAGAGATGTTCGGTTCGTACTGAAGACGACAAGGAACTCTTCGTCGGCAATCGAAAGACAAATCTCTACACCATCAATCTTTCAACGGTTCAGAATGACAATCAGGTTTGAACTCAAAAGAAGAGCAAACATTGCTGGAGATACTTGTGATGGGCTAAAAAAGATAAATTCTCAAATCTTTGCTGAAAGAGATCACTTGAAAGATAAAGTTTTTAGTCTTGAGGTTGAAATCAACATGATGAAAGAAAAGTACAACTCAAGAGATAAAGAAGAGACAAAGAAGATTGAGAAGAAAAGAAAGGAATTGGAAAAAGATAATGCTGAACTTCAAAAGAAGATTGATGAACTGAAAGAACATATCTCTCATGATGAAAAGAAGTCAAAGAAATAAAAAGGTTGAATTGGAGAAAGAAAGAAAAGCCTTTTCACAGAAATTTTCTGAGTTCTCAAGAAAGGCATTTGAAGAAAAGAAATCCATTGAACTGAAATGTTCCAAACTTTCTCAACAAGTGACGGATTTTGAGAAAGTTATCATTTTGGAAAGAGACAAATTTGAGAAAGAAAAGAAGAAAGTTGAACAAAAAAATGTTGGTGTGTTCAAAAAAATATCTGAACAAAGAATATGTGTAGAGAAAGACTTTTAGAAAGAAAGAAAAGTATTTGAGGATGAGATAAAGAAGCTGACTAGAAAACCGTCTGAACTGTCATCAACAGTTCTAAAGGAGAAGAAGACGAAGTCTGAATTGCACAAGAAGTTTGATCTGCTCTCAAAGGAAATAAACAGTTTGTCATCAAATATCAAGTAACTTGAAGAGATCATGTTCAAGGTGAAACTGACTGAGCACAAGAGACCAGAATCAATTGTTCAATCACCGAGAGATGATCCAGCTGCATCAGAATGTTCAATCAAATTAGCTACAAGTTCAATTTTTACAAATGTTTCTAATAATCCTTTGTTTGATGCAAATGATAATCATACTTCTAAACATAAAGAACAGATTCATCCTTCTAACCTTTTCTATGACAAATCTATTGATGGTTCAAGTAACATCAAGAAGAACAAGTCTCAGCAGAAATTGTGTTGGAGAAGGAAAGATGAGAAAGAAAAAGAAAAGTGGATTTGGAGAGTAAAAGGATCTACAGATGAGAAGAAGGATCAGAAATCATTTTTGCATTCACCTATTGCAAAGAAGAACAATGCTCCTAAAGGTAAAACTTTTGGTAAATCTGATCTTGTTTATCCTGTCAATCAATTGATGAGGTTAGCCAAAAGAAAATTAATTGTTCTTACTGTGGTACAAATGATTTTGTAAGTAAAAATTATGTGGATAACTGGTATGGTTCTTACTACATTTCTCCTAATAGAATTGCAACTAACAAATCAGGACCCAAATACAAGTGGGTACCAAAAGCTAAATATGTGTTACAGGCACCTAAAGACTAAGGGGAGAAAGAACAGTGGCTTCTAAACACTACAGTTTAGAACCCGTATCTAAAAGATCAAAGTAGACTTCTGAGTAAATTATACTCAGGACTTGGACTTCAGAGTTAAAGAACTATGACTTCTAAACACATCAGTGTAGGACTCGTTCTTCAATGATAAATATGGAGCGTTTGTCTTCTATATTCATTTCAATCCTAGTAATTCAGAACTCGGTTTAATGATTAATGATTATGCATATGTTAAGGGGGAGCTTACATGTTTTATATTTTTACTGATATATTTTCTGATTTTTCAGGAGGAGATTAAATGATAAATTCATTATTACATTTTAGACGGAATTACAATTCTCTTCGGAGAATATATAACGATGGCTTTTGAATACTTCAGATCAGAACCCGACCCTAAATGTTTTTCTTCTGAAGGATGCTTACTAGATAACATCTTTTCAAGGAGTTTTTGTTTTGAGGGGGTGTTGCTGAAAATTTCACTGTCATATCTTTTAGGGGCAAAAGATAAAAGAAAATTATCCTTTAAATGCCATATTTTTCGGATGACTTGACTTTTTACAGATACGTAGGGGGAGTATATGAAGTTTTTGTCAAGGATGCTGAAAAGATAATATTCATTTTAGGGGGAGTTAAGATTTCTACATTGCAGGTATATATTTCTGAATCTTACACTCTATCACTTGTTGAAAGAAGGACAACTTTCGCTTGTGAAAATTGTTTTCTTAAATGTTCAAACCACTTCGCGTTCTCAAAATGTTTTATGAATTTCGAAGTGTGATTTTAAATGATTTTCATTTGGATACTTTAATGATTATCTGACCATTTGTTTCCAAAAGATTAATACTTGTGTATTATCTTGTCTATATACTGTCAAGTATTCATACACACATCGGTTCAATACATTTTTATTGACTTTGTTATTATCACATATCAAAAGTTTAATCTTTCGATGGTAATGCTCCCGTTTTCTATTCAATGTTGTTTGAGATCAGGCGTCATTTCTACTTGAAATGTACTTTCATTGCTAAATTGTTTATATCTTGTTCATATAAACACCTTTCGGTCTTTGATATCCCAAATTATTTTTCTTCATGATATTTGATCTGATTTTATCATTGTCAGATTCTCAAAACCATGAAATTGAATGATTATAAATGTTCAAAGTTTTGAGAAATCTTAAATGTTCAAATTGCTTAATGAGCATACATACACTGACTATGATATGTTGTGCTTAATTGTCAAATAATCATTGAGCAACAGATTCTTTTAGGATAAATACATGGGATTCAGTGTGAGTGCTTAAAATACTTCCATGGATTCACGATAACCTGTGTTTCCTACCCCGGAAGTAATCTTTGAGTGATTGAGGGGAGAGGGGTCAAAAGAATTGAGAGTGGGTGTGTGTTGAGGTAAAATGGAAATGAGTGTTTGGTTAGAAGCGAGCTCAAATGTTTAAAAGAAAGAGAGTGTGAGAACAGAGTAAAAGAATATTAGACTCTTCACCAAACTTTTTCTTGCCGGTAGCCACATAATCTGTTGGTTCACACTTTTTTGTGACCTTCATTGAAATAGACAATTAGCCCATGACAACTCTTGCAAACAGCCCCACCTGCTACTCATTCATTTCTCAACAAAAGAATGTTTTATTTTTCAAGGGGAAGCAACACATATTCTATTTTATCTTCATTTTGAAGACTCGAATATTGAAAAAGAAGGAAAGTGTCCCCACCTTCGACCCTTTCTCATGCACATTGAGTCTATGTATAACTGTTGTTGTCTCAATTGTTTACATAAGTTTGAGCCTTATTAAAAAGTAATCATTATGCTAAATTCTTTTATACACAAGCACATACACATGGAAAATTCGTTTTTCTGTCAAAACGTTCATAGACTAACCTTGTGTGTTTTCAATGATTGAATGGAAGTCCTGAGAGTGAACATCACCCAACCTCCTTATATAGTACATCCGTTGTACTAAGTAACTCGGTGTTACTTTCAGGCACTTTAACTGTTTTATCTGTTGATTCAGGGTTACCATTCCTAATTTTTCTGAATTTGAAAAGATTCGGATGAATACATTTATGAATTGACGAAAACTTATCAGATCAGTTGGAGGAGATTGTTCATATGCTACCAAAAAGGGAAGATTATTACACATGGAGACTATGCTTATCTGATTATTTGATGGAGAACATTCAAATACAGAGCTGACATTAAAAAGTTTTGATGATTCTGATTCTCAAAATTCATCAAAAAGGAGAAGAAGTTTCAAAGTTCAAGTAAGATTCAAGTTGATCGTATCAGAAAGGCGGAAAGTCTTCAAAGATAAATTTTTAAAGAGAGAGCAAAGTTATGAAAAAGCAAGTAAAAGGGGAAGATAGTTCGAGATTTCAAAGTCAGGTTAATTTCAAAGCAAAAGCATTGGCAAGAGATATATAATGAAAGGGGGATATGTTAAAGTTAGATGGTTGTTTGTTATAAAAGAAAGAAATTTACAAGAGATGATTCAAGAAGAGATTAAAGTCAAAGTAAAGTTTGAAGATTATCAAATTGATGAGTTTATTTGAAGCTGTATATTTGTAATCAAAGAAAGAGATAGAAGAAAATTTCAAAACTTTGAAGATTTGAAGATGTTATAGCTAAAAAACATTGTTTGTTGAAGATTGTTTTGAAGAAAAGAAGATCTGAAGATAATTGTTAAATTTTTTTTAATCTTGAATCCAAAGGGGGAGATTGTTAGATATGAATTGTATTCAAGATTAAATGGAGGGTCTAAATTGTAATTGTGGTAAAGTGTGTGATAGTCTTTCTAATTGTTGTTTAGAAGTTGACTATGCTAAAGGTCATGTTGACCATATAAATAGCAAGTGTTAGTTGAGTTTGGTCACATAGAACACGCACAAATACTTGAGATTGTAGAGAGAGAAATTGTGCATACAGAGAGAATATTCAATGTATGAATTGAAAATCTTTAAGATCAATGAATATGACATTTGGATTAATTGTTTGTGTCTATTAACAGTTTGAAACTGGAAGTACATAAACAACTAAAGGTTTTTACAACGCTTTTAAATAAAACAATTAAACTCTGTAAATGCGTTATACAACTTTCAACGCACTAGAACTTTCAGTCCTAGCACTTGGGTCAAATTTCTAAGATCAAAAGATGAGACGCCCGATATCATCATCTCATTCTTAAAGACCGTTCAAGTGAACTTACAGAAGACAGTTAAGCTACTCAGAATTGTAATGGCACAAAATTCAAGAACAAAACGGTTGACGATTATCTTGAATCGGTCGGGATAACTCATCATTTTTCTACTGCCACAACGCCGGAACAAAATGGGATAGTTAAACGACGAAATAGGACTCTTGTTGAGGTTTCACGAACGATGCTGAGCCAGTCCGATCTATCCTTATTTTTGTGGGGCGAAGTTGTCTCAACTGCATGTTATAATCAAAATCGTTCAATCATTCATCGTCGGTTTGGTAAAACTCCATATGATTTGATAAACAATAGAATACCTAGTATTAAACATTTTCACATCTTTAGATGCAGGTGTTTTGTGTTGAATGATAAGGACAACTTGAATAAGTTCAGTCCCAAGGCTGATGAAGCATTTTCATTGGACATTCTCAATCGTCTGCTGCATACAGGTCTAATCAGTAATTACTTATTAAAGTTTATTTTATTGTGTTTTTTTTCATTTCTTTATCAATATTTCTGAAAGGATATCTGCATTTTCACATGTTGTTCATTTTCTCAGGGGGAGTGAGACAAGATTCTAAGTTGATCGATATTATTTTGAGGGGGAGTTTATAGAATTTAACTGTTAAATTTTTGTGATGCATGAATTTAGGGGGAGTTTACAAGACAAAGGAGTAAGACTATGACTTCTGATTATTTCAGATGGGAACTCGTACTTTCAATGTTTTACTGCTTTATGTTTTTTTTTAATTTTGAATAATTTTTTTGTGAATAAAGTTGCTTTGACATGACTTTGAGACTTATGCAGAATGAGAGAAGCTATGCAGATCATATTTTTTTTTACTTCAGCTGACTTCATGAGATTTAAGATGAAGCGAAAGAGGTTAATTTCTTATCTTAATTTCATATATGGTTGAAAGAAGGACAAATTTCAATCATAGGAAATCATGTTCTTAAATGTTCAAACCACTTCCCGATTTTTACACAGATTTCATGAATTTGAAGTGTGATTTTAAATGTTTTCATTTTATCTTGTGCTTCAATGTTTATAAACCGTGTCTTTCCAAAGATAAATAGTTGCGTATTGTCTTTTCTATACTTTCAAGTATTCACACACATCGGTTTGATTTCTTGTTAAAATTGTTCTTACCATGTCTCATATTGAAACATGTTTTTGATGATAATACACCCCGCTTGTATTCAAATAATTTTTTAGCGTATTTTCATTTTGAAACGTTCATTTCAAGAATGTCTGTATTTTGATTCATATAGACAATATCTGTTATTGTTGACCATAAGCTTTAACTGATATATCATTTCATTTCTGATCATTTTCATACAATGTCAGATTTTCAAACAAGTCTCTTGCATTCATATTCATTCATTTAATATACTTGTTTGAAAATACTTCCATGTTTAAAAAATGCTTATATCTTCATGATTATATCTTTGAGCATATTTACATTTGACATTTGTATATGAGCTTTAACTGATATAGTTAAATCATCTGAGCAACATATGCTTTATAGGACAATATGGGTTTTTTGTGCTAGGACTTAAATGAACTTCTATGGATTCACGTTAACCGGTGTTTCCTACCAAAGAAGTTAATCCATAGTGATTGAGTGTGAGGAGTCTAAAAGAAATGAGTGTGGGTTGTGTGTTGAGGTCAAATGGAAAAGAGAGTTTGGTTAGATGTGAGCTTAATGATTAAAAGAAAGAGGGTGTGAGAACAGAGTAAAAGAACATAAGACTCTGCACCAACTACTTTCTGAGTCGGGCAACCACATTACTAATGTTTCACAATTCTTCGTGATCATTATTGAAACAGGCAAATAGCACATGCCAACTCTTGATAAAAACCCCAACAGCCACTCATTTTCTTCTTAAAAAGAAAGTGTTTCATATTTTTCTGGGAACGCAACTCATAATCTATTTGATTTTCATTTGGAAAATATGGATATTGAAAAAGAAGGAAGGCTGTCGCACCTTCGCACTTCAATCTTGCACATTGAGTCTGTGTTTAATTACTGTTGTCTCAGTGGTTTACGCAATGTTGAGCCTTATTCAAAGCAATCATCATATGCTTAATTCTTTCTACACTTGCACGAACACACAAGGAATTTGTTTTCTTGTCATAACATTCTTAGCAATACCCATTGTGGTGTTTCGATGATTGGATGGAAGCCCCGGGGGAGTGAACATCAAAAAGCTCTTTTATAATGTGTATTCGTTACACACAGTGACTTAGTGTTACTGACAGACATTTTAAGTGATTCATTTGTTGATTCAGGTGTTACATTCCTATTTTGTCAAGATTTGAAAAGATCTGGGTGAATACATTGTTCGAATTGGCAAAGAATAAGAGGCTCTTGGACAGATCAGAATGGTCAATGACATATCTTAATAAAAGTTTTGATGATACTGATGACCGTTTCATCAAAAAGGGGGAGATGATTTACAGAAATGTATGGATTAGAAAGTTCAAAGTTTGAAAGTTTGAAAGATTGTTAAAGCAAAGTCAAAGAAATTCTGAAGATGTGCTGATTTTCGAAAATTTTCTTTGAAGACATTTTGATGAAGCAAGTTGAGCTAAATCGGAAGATAATTTCTTTCTGAAGTCTGAAAGAGTCTTGTGATAATTTTGGGAGACTATTGAAGATTGTATCTACCATATTTGGGGGAGTTGTTAATTTGTTCAGAGACAGACTTGGGAAGAATAAAGTTAAAGATCAACCAAAAGAGGAAGATTATACTCAAATTAAGCTTAAAGGAGAGATTTAAAGTTCATCAATGCAACTAAAGGAGGAGATTGAACTGCTAAATTGTTCAAAGATGATCTTGAATCCAAAGGGGGAGATTGTTAGAGCAGAAATATGTTGGATGCAAGATCATGAAGACTAGAGGTCAAAGGTACAAGAAGTCAAAGCTGGAAAGTCAACTTTCATTAAAAGTCAAAGTCTTTGTAATAAAATGTAAAAGTCAAAATCCTTGTATTTGTTTTGTTTTCTTTGTTTTTTTAGGTTGTATAAATAGTTTTTCTCTTGTTTAATAGATAGATGACTAGTTGAAAGATATTATATACGATCCAGAGAGAGTTTTAGAGAGAGAGAAAGTCGTCTAGAGAGAGAAAGTTGTAATCTTGTGAAATTGAATTTAATCAAACAGGTAATTGAAATCAATCTTGGTTGTTTGATTTGTTTTTGCAATTTTAATCTTGAAATAGGGACACACAATAATCAACAATAATCAAAGATTAAATCACAACTGCTGGTCATATGATTAGATTTATCATTCAAAGGTTTAAGGTTTACAGAGAGAATTTCAATACGTGTAAGTAAACCTTCAAATGACCAACTCTTGTAGAAATTAGGTTAAACAACCTATTTATACCTAAACCTAAACCCTAAGGCCTAAGACCTAAAACAAACAAACAAGCCCAATAAACTGTTAGATATGAATTGTATTCAAGATTAAATGGAGGGTCTAAATTGTAATTGTTGTAAAGTGTATGGTAGTCTTTGTAATTGTTGCTTAGAAGTTGACTTTGCTAAAGGTCATGTTGACCATATAAATAGCAGGTCTTAGTTGAGTTTGGTCACATAGAACACGCACAAATACTTGAGATTGTAGAGAGAGAAATTTTGCATACAGAGAGAATATTCATTGTATGAATTGAAAACTTGTGTGTGTCCCTGAATCTAGTTTTTAATCACAATTAAACAAATAAAACACAAACAAAAATCAATTACCTGTTTGATTTCACTTTCAAATTCAAGATTACAAACTTTCTCTCTCTAGAACTCACTTTCTCTCTTTAATGTATTCTCTCTCAACTAGACAACTTCTTCCAATCTTACAACTGAATACTACGCTTTGCTTCTGTTCACTACTAATTACAAAAGGAAAGGAAACTATTTATACTTACAACAAACACAAGAAAACTAAACAAATACAAACACTTTGATTTTTATTACCAAAGACTTTGACTTTGATGAGATTTGACTTTCTCATCTTTGACTTCTTGAACTTTGACTTTTGTCTTCTTGATCTTGTATCCAACATATTTATGCTCTAACAATCTCCCCCTTTGTATTCAAGATCACTGTTTAAAGATCTAGCAATTCAGTCTTCACTTTAAGCTCTGTTAGTACAATCTCTCCTTTTTTTTGACGGTATTCTTTCCAAAACAGTCTTCAAACGATTAACAATCTCCCCAAAACTTTCACAATAATACTTTCAGACTTTGGAAAGAAATTATCTTCAGAATCAACTCGAATTTGCTTTAGCAAATAATCTTCAAAGAAAATTTCCTCAAATCTTCATAAATTCTTTGATCTTCTTCAAATCTTTACTTTGAACTTTTTTGACTTGGACATTTCTAAAAAAACATCTCTCTAAACTTTATCATTTCTTGATACCATCTCCCCCTTTTTGATGATTTGATCATCTATATCATCAAAACTTTACTTCCAAGAAATGTCTTTGACCATTCTGATCTGTCCAAGAGCCTCTGATTCTGTGATCCATAACCAAGTATTCATCCAGATCTTTTCAAATCTAGACAAAAAAAAATATGTAACTTCTGAATCAACAAATGAATCAGTTAAAATGCCTGTCTGTAACACGAAGTCACCGTGTGTAACGAATACACAATATAAAGGAGCTTTTTGATGTTCACTCCCCCAGGGCTTCCATCCAATCATCGAAACACCACAAAGGCAATTTCTATGAATGTTATGAAAAAGAAACAAATTCCTTGTGTGTTCGTGCATGTGTAGAAAGAATTAAGCACGATGATTGCTTTTCAATAAGTCTCCAAGTTGTGTAAACCACTGAGACAACAATAGATAAACACAGACCCAATGTGCATGATTGAAGTGCGAAGGTGGGGCAGACTTCCTTCTTTTTCAATATCCAGATTTTCCAAATGAAAACCAGATAGATTATATGTTGCGTAACCTTTGAAATATGAAACACCTTCTTTTTGAGAAGAAAATGAGTAGCTAGTGGGGTTTAGTCAAGAGTTGGCATGGGTTAGTTGCCTGTTTCAATAACGTTCACCAAAGAGTTGTGAAACGCTAGTAATGTGGCTGCCCGGCTCAGAAAGTAGTTGGTGCAGAGTTTAAATTTCTTTTACTCTGTTCTCACACCCTCTTTCTTTTAATCATTAATCTCACTACTAACCAAACTCTCATTTCCATTTTACCTCAACGCACATCCCACACTCATTTCTTTTAGACACTTCACACTCAATCACTAAATCTTTAACTTCTTGGGTAGAAATCACTGGTTAACGTGATTTCATAGAAGTTCAGTTCATTCCTAGCACAAAGAACCCATATTATCCTAGAAAGCATATGTTGCTCAGATGATTTAACTTTATCAGTTAAAGCTCATATACAAATGTCAGACAAAGTGAATGCTCAGATGATATAATCATGAAGATATGAGAATTTTTAAACATTGAAGTATTTTCAAACAAGTATATTGAAAAAATAGATATGAATGCAAAAGACTTGTTTGAAAATCTGACATTATATGAAAATGATCATAAATGAATGATATAGCAACTAAAACTTATGGTCAAGTGAGAGTCCAAGATCACTGATTCTTTAAAGAGAGAAAGTAGAGAGGGAGAATAATGGAGCGCAAAACAGAGAAAATATTAAATTCTGTGTGTGTTTCTTACAAGGAATAAGACCAAAGGGACTTAAATACCCTTGGTCAGATACAACACTAAATGATTACTACACAGTAATTGACCAAGACCAATAAATACAATGATTACTATAAAATCAGACCTAACAATCTCCCCCTTAGTAATCATTGGTGCTTTGGTCTTCAAAAATGATCTTCTAAATCAGCACGGACCATAAAAGAAACTTTGTATGATCTTGAATGAACTGTGGTGTTCGGAGCAGGAACAGCCAACGAATCGTTTGTAGTTGATAGAATAGAATCTTTGAGCGAATCTTGATAAGCAGATAAACTTTTGAGTTCTTTGTCTCTTAAACTTCTCCTTGACTTCTCTCCCTCATGACCTTGATGATCTTGATCAACTTGGTCATGTAAATGTTGGAAGCGAGACAACGTAAGATATGCAAAATCAAAGAAACAGAAAAAACAGGGAGGTTTGCGCTTCATTTTGGATGCGCAAACTAAGATTTGCATTTCATGTTAAACGTGCAAACCAAGGTTTGCGTTTCATGCTGGAAGCGCAAAGCTGACTTGGACAAAGTTTACCTTTTTAAGCTCTTTGACTCCCCCTATACAAATGCACTAGATATGACACTTTGAGTTAGCATTCATATAAAGAAAATCAGATACTCCCCGTCAAAAACAGATATAATCTTTGAAAAATATTATCTTTGTTCACTCCCCCTTGAATAATGCATAAACCCATTAAAATATATTTATGAGAACACAATGATCAAATATTAATGTAGAAAGAAAAATATACTGAATGTAAATTTTGAAACAACTAAACATATGAAATTTTAAACATTAAACAAATAAAAGTCTACTTAATAAAATATCACAGATTTATCAATCATTTGAAATCAAACATATGATGTTGGATACAAGAACATGTTTTATTGCATATCAAGTTAAAACATGTTCAGTTTCAAAAACTTCCATCAATCTATTCAGTGTGCTCACATGCGAATCTTCGATTAGCTTCAAGAAAATGAAATTATAAAAATATTATAGAGAACTTTGCATGTACTCACACTAAGCCATCAAGAATTAAGATATTCATAAATTTATAGATTTATCGCAACTCAAACATATCACCAAGTATCATGAGATGTGTGCTCATTAGCATCTTTTAGCATTGTGCACATTGGCATCTTAACATGAGTGTGCTCTTTGGCATATTTTAAGCGCGTGCACTTTGGCATATTTTGATCAAAAAGTTTATTAAGTAAAAAACATGCCGTAAACATAACTTTCTATCTGACCCTATTGCAGGATTTGGGTCAGCCGCTCCTAGACCAGATGGCCTTAAAGGACTAGGTGTCAAGCACCCCTTGGAACTTACTCTCCCAGATCAGAAAGGCTACATCGACATTTCCTAAACCCATTTATACTAGTAAAACATGACTTTCGATCTGGTTCTATAGAAGGATTTCTGTTCGATCACTCCCAGACCAAATGACCTTAGGGACCAGATGACAAGCATCCCGAGGAACTTACTTTCCCAAACCAGAAAGGTCACAGTTACAAACTTTCAAACTTAGAGATTCCTGTTTTATAAGAATTTAATTATCATCTCAATCACTTAGTTTTACATCTAAGTGCTTAGCCCATATTTTTATTACAATCCAAATTTTGATTTGTTAGAATTTTCCAAGCATTGTAAACTATAAATATTCCGAATCACACAACTTTAAAGCAGTAATAAAAGTTTCAAACATGTTGCTGACTTTTCGAATTTTGTAAGACTTGAAATTTGACCATATAAAAACTTTAATATAAATAAAAGAACTTGAAAATTTATCCTAAACACATATTTTATTCAAAAGAAAGAAAAAATGTAAAACTTTACTTTATAGAATAAAATTTGTAAAGATTTAAACTTTTAATAATAAATATTTAGTTGGAACAAAATAAAATTCAAGTATTTCATCTTTCACATTATAAAAATAATTTGTGTCTCAAATTAAAAAAAATGGGTTATACAAATTCACGAGATAAATAAACAAGCTTAGATTATTAAAACATTGAGAAAAACTGGAAAAACATCATATACAGAGATATATGCAGCGGAAATAAAATTGATGTACTCACAATATCTCATTAGTCAGAAGCTTAAACTATGAAGAACGAGTTCTAAACTGATTTGTTTAGAAGTCATAGTCTAAGAAGTACGGGTCCTGAGCTGAAGTACTCAGAAGTCAATGTTCTATTACTCCCCCTTAACATGTGATGTCTGCAACTTTGAATCAGATAAAGATTTGGGTACCCACTTGTATTTGGGCCCATGTTTGTTAGTTGCAGTTCGTATGGGGAAATATTTGTCAGACTTAACATTTAAAGCCCGAGGAATATGATCAGAAAAATAATCACAATCATCAGAAGAAAATGCATAATCATCAGAACTAGAATCTGAGGAAGAACATGAGACATGTTTTGAAATTCGAAACATTTGCTTTCTAGAATATTTTGAAATTTTATTACATCTAGCAAATGAATCACTGTTATAAAGTTTGTCTACACATTTATCCTCATCAACAATAGATTCATCAGATGTCCGCCTCGCTCTCCAGATTTGCTTCTTTGACTTGCTCACAGTCCTATCTGAAAGAATAGAATCGGAAGAATTAGAACAGTCAGAAATAACTTTATCTTGTTTCTTTGACTTCTTTGACCGTCTTTTTTTACGCTTAGGTTTATAATATTGATCATTTAGCGTAAAAGAATTATCAAGAATTTTAGACGAAATATTTAAATCAGAAATAATAAATTTATCCAAACAACCAATCTGATCAACTAATAAATCTGAATTTGCCTCGGAGTCTGAATTATTTTGAGAAAAGGTTTTAAAATTTGAAACTGCCTTATTATTTTCCTTAGAATCAGAAGATAGACAAGAAATAGAATCTGATTTTTGAGAAAATAAATTTTCTTCAAGACTAGACGTCATGACAGAAAGAATAATAACAGATTCAATTTTCTTCAAAATATTTTGATCTTCTATCTGACCTTCAAGATCTATGATTTTCCTTCTAATACTAATGGAGGAGTATATTTCTTCGAATCATAAATGATTGGAGAAATATTTCCTTTATCAGAATCAGGTGCATAAGGAGCAATAAAATCATCAGACATTGAAGATTTGATAGGAGATATATCATTTAAAATTCTTTTTCCTCTTCTTGATTTTTCTGGAAAATATTTTGCATTTTCGGACGTATAAACAAAAGGAATTTCATTTTTCTTATTATTTATCCTTTTCTCATTTTTGACTTCTAACACTTGCTTCTCATTCATCCAATCAATTTTAAACTGAGGAGCATAATGAGCAAGAGTCAGATAATCGTATTTGATTGTTCCAGAATCTACTTTCTAAAACAAGATTAATCACACAAACAAGAATTAAGAAACAATTACCTGTTTGATTAATTTCTCAATTCAAGATTACAATCTCTCTCTCTTTAGAACTCTCTCCAACGATCTCTCTCTCTCTCTCTCTAGAATACAACAGAATGATTTTTCCAATTCAGTTCTCTACTAATACAAATGAAAGAAACTATTTATACTAACTACAAATTACAAAGAACATACAAATACAAAATACATTTGACTTATTACAAATAGACTTTGACTTTTAATGAGATTTCACTTTAGCAGCTTTGACTTTCTCAACTTTGACATTCAGTATTTTTGATCTTGTATCCAACAGATTTATGCTCTAACAATCTCCCCCTTTGGATTCAAGATCATTGTTGAAAGATCTAGCAAGTCAGTTCTTCACTTTAAGCTTTGTCAAAATAATATCCCGTTTTTCATTGTTAGTCTTCTTTCCAAAAATGTCTTCAAATGATGAACAAACTCCGCTAAACTTCATATAGAACGCTTTTAGACTTGTGAAAAGAAATTATCTTCAGAATCAACTCGAATGCTTTAGCAAATAATCTTCAAAGAAAATTTTCTCAAAACTTCAGAAATTCTTTGATCATCTTCAAATCTTCAAATATTTATCATTTCTTTGAAACCATCTCTCTTTAACTTCAAAAACTTTAACATTTCTTCATACCACCTCCCCCTTTTTGATGAATGGAGCATCTAGATCATCAAAACTTTGATTCCAAGAAATGTCTTTGACCATTCTGATCTGATAACGAGGCTCTGATTCTGTGATCCACAACCAGTATTCATCCAGATCTTTTCAAATCCGAACAAAATAAGAACATGTAACTCCTGAATCAACATATGAATCAGTTAATATGCCTGTCAGTAACACAAAGTCACTGTGTGTAACGAATACACAATATAAAGGAGCTTTTGTGATGTTCACTCCCCCAGGGCTTCCATCCAATCATCGAAATACCACAAAGGCAATTTCTATGAATGTTATGACAAAGAAACGAATTCTTTGTGTGTTCGTGCACGTGTAGAAAGAATTAAGCACGAATAACTGCTTTCATAAGGCTCAACATAGTGTAAACCACTGAGACAACAGTAGAAAAACACAGACTCTAAGTGCATGATTTAAGTGCGAAGGTGGGGCAGACTTCCTTCTTTTTCAATATCCATATTTTCCAAATAAAAACCAGATAGATTATATGTTGCGTCCCCAGAAAATATGAAACATTTTCTTTTTGAGAAGAAAATGAGTGGTTGGTGGGGTTTAAGCAAGAGTTGGCATGGGCTAATTGCCTGTTTCAATAATGTTCACCAAAGAGTTGTGAAACGCTAGTAATGTGGCTGCCCGACTCAAAAAGTAGTTGGTGCAGAGTTTGATATTCTTTAACTCTGATCGCACACCTTCTTTCTTTTTAATCATTAAGCTCACTACTAACCAAACTCTCTTTTCCATTTTACCTCAGCACACCCACACTCATTTCTTTTGACTCCTCACACTCAATCACTAAGGGATTAACTTCATGGGTAGGAAACACTGGTTAACGTGAATCCATAGAAGTTTAGTTAATTCCTAGCACAAAGAACCCATGTAATCCTATAAATCATGTGTTGCTCAACTGGTTTAACTATATCAGTTAAATCTCAAAATACAAATGTCAGAGAAATGGATGCTCAGATGATATAATCATGAAGATTTAAGCATTTTTAAACATTGAAGTATTTTTAAACAAGTATATTGAATGAATGAAAATGAATACAAAAGACTTGTTTGAAAATCTGACATTGAATGAAAATGATCAGAAATGAATGATATAGCAATTAAAACTGATGGTCAAGAATAATTGATATTTGTCTATACGAAACAAAATATAGACATTCTTGAAATGACCGTTTCGAAATGAAATATCGCTCAAAAAAATTCATTGAAGTACAAGCGGAGTGTCTTACCATCGAATAAAACCTATTTCAATTTAGAGACGTGGTAAGAACAACTTGAACAAAAATTCAAACCGGTGTGTGTGAATACTTGAAAGTATATAGAAAAGACAATACGCAAGTAATTATCTTTGGAAACACACGGTTTGTATATCAATTTAAGCACAAAATAAAATGAAAACCTTTAAAATCACACTTCCAAATTATAAAATCTGTTTAAAAATCGGGAAGTGGTTTGAACATTTAAGAACATGTTTTCTATATCTGAAAGTTGTCCTTCTTTCAAATATATTTAAGATTAAAGTAAGAAATTTACCTTTTCGCTCAATTTTAAATCTCAGAAAGTCAGGCTGTAGTCATAAAGATATGATCGTGTCAACTTCTCTCATCCTGTATAAGTCTCAAAGTCTAGTCAAAATTTATTCACAAAATTTATTCGAAAATTAAAATGACATAAAGCAGTAAAACAATTAAAGAACGAGTTCTGATCAGAAGTAATCAGAAATCATAGTCTTACTCCTTTTGACTTATAGGCTCCCCCTAAAATCATGCATCATAAAAATTTTGTCAGTTAAGTATAATGCAGAAATTAGTTTTGCTCCCCCTCAAATGAATGTAGATCATTTAAAATCTTCTCTAACTCCCCCTGAGATCATGAGCAAAGAATTAAAGTGCAGATATCCTTCAGACATATAAATAAAGAAAATGATGAAAAATAACAATACGTAACTTTAGTAGGTAATAACTGATTATGTCTTCAGATTTAACATACCAAGCTTAGAAACAAGAAAATTAAATCTCTTCTCATCTAAGGGTTTGGTAAATAAATCTGCAAGTTGATAATCTGTTTTTACAAAATAAAGTTTAATTGTTCCTTTTTCAACATTATCTTTGATAAAATGATACCTTACATCAATGTGTTTGGTTTTCGTATGCTGAACAGGATTAGCAGATATGGCAATCGCACTCTTCGAGTCACAGTATATTGGAATTTTATCAAATTTGAATCCATAGTCTCGTAGTTGTGTTCGCATCCACAAGACTTGAGAGTAGCAACTGGCAGCAACTACATACTCTGCTTCAGCAGTCGAAGTGGAAACACATAATTGTTTCTTTGATGCCCAGCTAACGAGCTTGTCTCCAAGAAATTGAACGTGACCAGAAGTACTCTTTCTGTCCAACATGCAACCTGCATGATCTGCATCTGAATATGCAGTCAGTTGAAACCCAGTATCCTTAGGATACCACAAACCAAGGTCTGCAGTCCCCTTCAGATATCTAAAAATCCGTCTGACAGCAGCCAAATGGGATTCTTTGGGAGCAGCTTGATATCTAGAACATAGATATGTTGAGAACATAATATCTGGTCTACTTGATGTAAGACACATTAACGATCCTATCATACCTCTGTAAGTTCTAACATCAACATTTTTACCCGAAGGATCAGTGTGGATCTTAGTACCAGGTGCCATCGGGGTTCCAATTGATTTACAATTTTCCATTTTGTACTTCCGAAGAATGTCCAAAATGTACTTAGATTGATTTATAAAAATCTCCGTAGAAAGCTGTTTAACTTGTAATCCGAGAAAGAAATTCATCTCTCCCATCATACTCATTTGAAAACGTGACACCATGAGGTTAGAAAAGTTTTTGCAATATTTTGGATTAGTAGAACCAAATATTATATCATCAACATAAATCTGAATAACTATAATATCAGCTTTTTCCTTCTTTATGAATAAAGTGGTATCGATCTTACCTTTAGAGAAACCAGACTTGACCAAGAATTTGGATAATACATCGTACCAGGCTCGAGGGGCTTGCTTTAATCCATAAAGAGCTTTGTCCAAGATGTATACATGATTTGGCTTGTCTTGATTGACGAACCCTTCAGGTTGAGACACGTACACTTCTTCTTTAAGAATGCCGTTCAGAAAGGCTGTTTTCACATCCATCTGAAAGACTGTGAAGTTCTGATGAGCAGCGTAGGAAAGAAACATTCTGATTGCCTCTATGCGCGTTACTGGAGCATACGTCTCATCATAATCGATGCCTTCCTCTTGCCGGTAGCCTTTGGGAACAAGTCTAGCTTTGTTTCTAATGACGACACCATCTTCATCCTTTTTGTTCTTGAATAGCCACTTAGTGCCGATCACGGTTCTGCCTTCTGGTTTAGGAACCAGCCTCCAAACATTTAGGGTTTCAAACTGATTGATCTTTTCTTGCATTGCAGATACCCAGTCCGATTCAGCAAGAGCCTCAGATACCCGAGTTGGCTCAATCTTGCTGAGGAATGAGTCATGCATACATTGATTAAGAGTCGCTGACCTTGTCTGAACAGGCTTGTCAAAATCTCCAATTACTTGATGTAATGGATGATCTTTGGTCCAGCGATGCTCATGTGGGAGTGGAATAGATACTGATTGAATATGATCATCATCTTGAAATCCACTTTCAAAATCTTCAGTTTGAATTACAGGAGGGGGGTTGTCAGTTGAAGTTTCATGTGCAGAAGTATCAGTGGGAACAACAAATTCAGGCTGTTGAGTAGACAATGTAGTACACCCAACTGAAACAGTTACTTCTGGCTTAGCATTAACTTGTGTATCTTCAACTGTAGGAGTAACAAGAGGAATATGAGTTTCTGTCTGAACGGGGGATGCTTGTTCAGAAATAACATCTGAAGTGACTGGATGATGACAACTTGTATCTTCAGACCTGTCAGTCACAGCAGATTTAGATACATTAGTTCCAAGAAACTCATCATAAAAGAATTCAAATAACAAATCTAAATCAGTTAAATGTGAAGTAAATGTAGAAGCGTTATCCGAATTTGTCGTTGTATACACAGGTTCTAGACTGATCTGCCCAGAAGCTAATACACCAGTAATAACGGGTTCTGAACTGATTTGATCAGAAGCCATTTCTTCATCAAATGTAACATTGACGCTCTCCACAACTGTCTTTGACTTCTTTATATAAACACGATATGCAGCAGAAGTTGAAGAATTACCGATAAAGATGCCTTCATCCGCTTTAGCACTGAATTTGTTCAGACTCTCTCTGTCATTAAGCACAAAACATTTACACCCAAATATATGAAAGTATTTGATGGTAGGTGTTCTGTTGTTGATCAGCTCATATGGAGTCTTTTGAAACGGGCGGTGTATCATGGAACGATTTTGAGTATAGCATGCAGTCGACACAGCTTCCGCCCACAATAATAGAGGTAAATCCGATTGGATAAGCATAGTCCGAGCGGCCTCGACTAGCGTCCGATTACGTCTTTCTACTACTTCATTTTGTTGAGGCGTTCTAGCAGCAGAATACTGATGTGATATCCCGACCGATTCGAGATATTCATCAACAATATTGTTCTTGAATTCTGTGCCATTGTCAGTTCGAAGGAACTTGACTTGTCGCTGCAATTTTACCAGGGTCGTCTTTAAGAATGAAATGAGAACTTCAGGTGTCTCATCTTTTGATCGAAGAAATTTGACCCACGTGTATCTTGAGTAATCATCCACAATAACCAACACGTATTTCTTACCACCCAAACTCTGAGTTCTCATTGGACCACATAAATCCATGTGAATCAGTTCTAACGGAGAACTAGTGCTTGGTTCAGGCTTCGGTTTGTGTGCGGCTCTCTTCATCTTACCCTTCTCACATGCTGGGCATAAGTGTTCTCGTTCATATTTCAGCTCAGGAAGTCCTTTGACCAATTTCCCACGAACCAGCTTGTTGATATAACGAAAGTTCAAATGAGATAAACGTCTGTGCCAGAGCCAACTTTGCTGCGTTGAAGCTTTTGTCATCAAGCAAACTTGATTGTCAATCTGAACTTTGGACAAGTTGATGGTGTAGAGGTTTGTCTTTCTATGTCCACCCAAGAGTTCTGTTTCGTCTTCAGTACGAACCGAGCAACTCTTAGACTTGAAATTAACCTCTAACCCTTTATCGCAGAATTGACCTATGCTGAATAAGTTGTGCCCCAAACCTTTGACATAACTCACCTTACTGATCGTTATCTTGTTTTGAATGATGTCACCATATCCTAGAATAGGTGAAAGCTGATCGTTCCCAAATTTGACATTACCACTGAATTTCTCTGTATAGTTAGACAATAAAGCTTTTTGCCCAGTCATATGCTTGGAACATCCACTATCCAAGTACCACATATGCCGGGTCTGCAAGAGAAATCAGGCAATAATAGATTTAGGTACCCATTTAAAAACGGGACCTAACAGTTTAGTACAAGATTTTGGCATCCACTTGAAAATGGACCCTCTGTTCTTTTGAAAACTATTTGATCTCGAAGAATTAACATGATAAGATCCATACCAATAAGAAGAATTATGAGAATAAGCAAAATCATTTCTCTGATAAGAATAATATGTAGTAGTAATAGGAGACAATTGAATCAATTGTTGTATTGAATATCTCTTGTAAAAAGTTACAAGGTTTTGATTATTAAAAGCAATTTGATCAATCACATCAGTATCACTACTAACTGTTCTATTACAAGTATTATCAAAAATTGATTCTACTATCTCATCATCCTTCCTTTTTGGTCTCCATTGAGATTGAGCTTTCAACTTTTTCTTCCTTAAATCTGAAACATAAGAGATAGATGAATTAGGAAAAGCAGATTTCAAAGATTGAGTTTTATTTTGTGTACCAGTGTTTTTCTGTTTCTGTAATCGCTGTTTCTTATGTTTCTTACCATGGGCATAGTAATCAGCAGTTACAGAAACTGATTTACCAACCTTAGTTGATGATTCAACAGTATTTACACCACTTGGTATCACTTTGTCATTTTCAAGACAAGTAGAATGATCAGGAAGTTTAGAATGAATGTCAAACATATCAGATTCTTTCATGCTCCCATCATCAGAATTAAAAGAATCATTTGCAGATTCAAATAAGTCATCAGAATTGTCAGAAAAAATTTGAGGTGCCATTGAAACTGTAGAACACTTTGTTGAATTAATTTGAAAAACAGTGTTCTTTAATACGGTAGAAAATACATTTTGTTGAATATCCACCAAAAGCTTTTCATCAAATAAAACATTTTCAAGTTCGACTATTTTGTTTTCAAGGATAGATGTAGGAACATAAACCTTTGCAACTTCAGGTTTTGCCTTCATCTCAGATGCGGAATAACTAACAAAATAGTCGTTTGAAAATACTTTTGGTGTTTCGGAAAGATAACTATCATTTAACTTCACATAGTTAAATGGTAGTTGCATTTTCTTTTTGTTCTTTCTGTTTTCAGTTTCTTTGGCCTCTACTTCGTTTGTTTAAACAATGAGGATTTTCAAAACCAAGTCCCCACCTTTGTTTTAAAGCTTCTTCACTCCTTGGCTTGTTCATATAAATTGTTTGTTCAGATTGATTTATTCGATAAAGTTTTTCTTCTAACTTATTTGTTTTATCTGAAAATTCATCTTTTAAATTAGTCATAGCCGTCAAAGATTGAAGATAAGTCTTATTTGAATTTTCCAAATCATCCAATTTCTTTTGAAAGATGTCTTTAGTCTTTTCTAAAATTGATTTTTCATCTTTCAAAGAAATTTTTAGTTTGTCAATCAAATCTGAGTTTTCGGAATTTAAATTCTTTAGAGATAAAATATTTTAACGTAAATCAGACAAAGCATTTATCATGATATCAAATTGAGAGGTAATGAAGTTATAATCAAATTCAGAATATACCTCATCAGCATCAGAATCAGAATCATCTGACTGATCTGTTAGATCCCAATACAGACAACAAAAGAAGAACTCCATATAAAATAAGATATAAGATAGAACATGATCATCATCGATTAAGCACATCTGAGCGATCTCGACGTTTGATGCTTCATCATCGGAATAATCCAGCCAAAATTCTTCCTCGACCAGTAAAGCAGTTCCGTTCTCTCTCTTTTCAGCCAATTCCACTTTCTTTCTGTAGTATGCCAAATCCCTAACCACCTTTGCTCTACACTCCTTTGACATGTGACCCGACTTTCCGCAGTTATAGCAAGCAGCAGTCTTTAGGTCGGGTACTTTGACTTTAGGATCAGAAGTGAAGCGAGAAGAGTTGGAACCCGACGGTGGTTGGAATTTTCTCTGGTAATGTTGAGAAAGAAGGATCATAGCTTTCTGTAAAGCCTCACCATCATCTTTAGTTGATCCGGTGTAAGCATTTTCAGACAATGCTTGTTCAGATAATTGCTTCATGAGAAGAGCAACCGGGTCTACTATTTTCTTCCTTTTATCCATCTTGGCCTTTTTCTCTAACACCAAGCTTTCATCAGTCATTAGAATCTCGTAAAGTTCTTGAATTTGCATTGTTGAGATTCTGACATCATTCCTTAATCTGTGGCTTGATTTATTCCACTCAGATTGAAGAGCATTAAGGAACTTCAGATTTGTCTCAAGAGCAGTCTTTTCCACTTTAATCTTTCTAAGATCATTAATCACAGTGCAAAACCGATCAAAAGTCACCTTCAGAGATACATTGTCCTTTGCCTTAAATTCCTCAAAGTTATTCATGAAGCGTGTCTGGCGTATTTGAGTAGCAACTGATGATCCAAGCATGATCTTTTCTAATTGAGTCCACATCATGTTTGGATTATGTTTGAAACAATCAATTCGATTGTAGATTGAGTTAGGCAGAGCTAGCATCAAATTGGACTTTGCTTCTCTATCGGCTTTTTCACGTTTGATTTCATCATCAGTCAAAGGAATGTTATTTTTCAGTCTGATGAATGGTCCTTTAGTAAACGACTTCATCATATTTTCTCCATTTGTCTGACGCTCAATGAAATTTATGAACCAATTGCATCGTCAAATCATTTGAGTAGAATCTTGCTTGGAGAGCAAACTTGGCAGAATCCATTGCTGATGTACCAGAAAATCAAAAATCAGATTGAATTGAAAAAATTTGAAAAAATTTGAAAAAATATTAAAAATTGAAAATTTGAAAAACACTTGTTATGACACAAAGTTAAAAAAAAAGATGACACACTAAAAAAAAATTCCAGAGGTTTGCGTATGAAGACAGGGAGACGCGAAAAGAGAAGTGTGAACTCAAGATCTTAAGATTCTAGAGAGAGAAAGCTAGAGAGAGAGAGTTAATCTTGAAAGCTCTTGTCATATATCTCACATATCTGATTTACAATTAAGTTCCTACCTAAAGATTACAAAGCAAACTCTATTTATACCTAAAGCTTAAACTAAAACTTAACTACTAAGAAAACAAAACTAGCTTTGACTTTTACAAGACTTTAACATTGTTGACTTCCAACTTTGACTTCCTAATTAAATCTTGGATACAATATTTGGACTTAACAATCTCCCCCTTTGTATTCAAGATTTAATAAAAATTTGATGCAGATCTTCAACTCTTGATTCTTCATCTTTTGTCTCTTGAAGCTTTCAAAAACTTTGCTCTTTTGCAGCTTTTGAAGAATCTTGGAAAGTCTTTTTAAACTTTGAAGCTTTGGAAAGTCAACATGTCTTGAACAAAACATTGAAAACTTAAAACATCTTTGAAACATGAATCTTCATTTCTGAAAAATCTTTCGTCTTCAATCAAAATTGTATCTTCATCACTTTGATCACTAAATCGACTTCGGAAGAAACAAACTTTCACGAATCATCTTGATTTGACTTTGAACATTCTTTATCAGACTTGAACTTTTAAAACAACAGCGGAAGCAAATTGAAATTCTGACATGAACTTTGAACTTGAACTCTTGAAATTGATCTTTGAATAATTCTCCCCCTTTTTGATGATGTGAGCATCAATATCATCAAAATTACATCAATTTCGGCATAAACTTTGATTTCCCCCTTTGTGATCAACAAACAATCTCCCCTTTGATAATTGTCGTACTTTGATCTGAAATTTGTCGTACTTTGATAATTGCCGAATCATGAACAGTATATATATCCGAATCTTTTCAAATTCAGACATAATGAGCTTGTAACCCTGATTCAACAAATGAAACAGTTAGGAATGCCTGTCAGTAACACGGAGTCACTGTGTACAACGAATGTACAATATAAGGAGTTGGTTTGATGTTGACTCCCCAGGACTTCCATTCAATCATCGAAAAACACAAGGTTTATCTATTAATGTTCTGACAGAAAAACAGATTTTCTGTGTGCTCGTGCTTGTGTATGAAAGAATTTAGCACAATGATTGTGTTTCATAAAGGCTCAAAGTATGTAAATCACTGAGACAACAATGATTGTACATGGAATCAATGTGCATGAGAAAGGGTCGAAGGTGGGGCAACTTTCCTTCTTTTTCAATATCAGTATCTTCCAAGAGAAGATCCGATAGATTATGTGCTGCTTCCCCAAAAAATGTGAAACATTCTCTTTTTAAGAAAAGAATGAGTAGCTGGTGGGGTTATATACAAGAGATGGCATGGGCTATTTGCCTATTTCAATGATGGTCACCAAAGAAATGTGAACCAATCAGTAATGTGGCTGCCCGGCTCAGAAAGATGTTTGGTGCAGAGTTCTGATATTCTTTTAACTCTGTTCTCACACCCTCTTTCTTTTAAACATATAAGCTCACATCTAACCAATCTCTCATTTCATTTTACCTCTGCTCATTCCCACACTCAATTCTTTTAGACCCCTCTCCCCTCAATCACTCAAAAGATTTCTTCCGGGGTAGGAAACACTGTTATCATGAATCCATGGAAGATCTATTAAGCACTCACACTGAATCCCATGTTCCTAAAAGTACATGCTGGTCAATGATTTTCTTGACATGTAAAGCACAAGAAATTATATGTCAGAGTATGTATGCTCATTGAAAAATATGAATGAAATTTGAGCATTTGTTCTTTGAAGATTTTCTCAAAACAAGGATATTGAATGAATGAATATGAAGTCAAGAGAATTGTTTTGAGAATCTGACAATGAATCAATCAGATCAAATCAAATGGTTAAGGTATCAAAGAATTGGATATTTTGTTTATATGAACAAATATAAACAATTTATCAATGAAAGCACAAATATGAAAAAAAAATGTATGATGCTCATCAACTTTGAAAGCAAACGGGAGTATTACCATCGAAAAATTTGTTCGAATTTGAGACATGGTAATAACATTTTCAAATAAAATACTGAACCGGTGTGTATGAATACTTGACAGTATATGGACAAGATAATACACAAGTATTGATCTTTGGAAACACACAGTCAGTTAAACAATAAAGCACAAAAATTGAAAAACATTTAAAATTCACACTTCTAAATTCATGAAATCGTTTGAGAATAAGAAGTGGTTTGAACATTTCAGAAATTGTTTTTCATGTTTGAAAGTTGTCCTTCTTTCAAACAATCATAGATCTCGGATCAGAAGATTTTTTTTTTTTACCTTTTGGGCTCCCCCTCAAATCATGATATAAAGATTTGATCTTTTGAGCTCCCCCTGGATATTAGCACAATATCCTTCTTTGATCGTTGAAAAAACGGGTCCTGATCTGTCATGTGATCAGAAGCCACTTTATTCATAGTATTTATTTAAAAAATAAAAGACAGAAAGCAGTAAAACGATTATAAAATGAGTTCTGATCTGAAGTAATCAGAAGTCATCACCTTTACTCCCCCTTAAATTAAGCATCTGAAATATGTCAATTAAAACAGGATAGAGATCAAACACTCCCTTTAGAATTGTTAGACCATCAATATCAGAAAAATTTAGCAAAGAAAAAGTTTAGGATAGAGATCAGATCAATTCACTCGGGACGGAGACCATCAATATCCATCGGATGCAAGCATACAGGAGTAAGGTCTTTTTGATCGTTGAGGTACGGGTCCTAAGCTGTTGTGCTTAGAAGCCATAGTCTTTCAGCATTGAAATGCGGGTCTTGAACTGTAGTATTCAAGAGCCATTGTCTTTCTTACTCCCCTTTGGATTGAGATGCCTGCAACACAGATTCAGGTTTCGGTTTTGGTACCCACTGGTATTTGGGTCCAGAAATGTTAGTTGCAGTGCGTGTGGTGGACACAGAGTAAGAACCATACCAGAAATGGTCATTTGTTTTATGAAAATGATCATGTGTACAACAAATAGAACAATAATATTTCTTACCATTGGGTGTTTTGTTCTTCTTTGCTTTGTGTACATGTACACATGAGTTCTTCTCTTTCAGCTCATCAGTCTTGTCATCTTTGACTGATTTCTTCATCCAGACCAGTTTCTCGTTCTTGAAAGTTTTTCTCCTTGGATAATAATCTGAACCATCTAAATATTCATCAAAGAACAGGTTAGTGCGACGAATCTGATTGAATGAATTGATTGACCTTTTTGAAGAGACATATTTATGATTTGAACTTGAAACAGATTTTTCAAGCTCTTTGATCTTTGATGCAAAGATGTCTCTTTCTTTCTCAAGCTGATCAATCTTTGTCTTGAATTCAGACTTCGTCTTTTTCTCTTTCAACCCTGTAGCAGACAGTTCAGATAATTTTGAAGTCAGTTTCTTAATTTCGTTCTCAAAGATTAAACGTTCTTCTTCAAACTCTTTTTCTGAATCAGTTCGCTGGCCAGATAATTCTTTAAAAAATCCTACATTCTTTTGTTCTATGGCCTTTTTCTCTTTTTCAAACTTCTCTCTTTCTAAAATCAGTACTTTCTCAAAATCGGAGATTTGTTGAGAAAGTTTTATGCATTTAAGCTCAAACGACTTCTTCTCTTCATAGCATTTCTTGGAAAAATCTGAGAACTTTTTGGAAAATATTTTCTTTTCACTTTCAAACTCAGCTTTGTTTGCAACAAGCTGTTTTTCCAAATCAGATAAATTCTTTTTAAGCTCAACGTTCTCAGATTCCAATTTCTTAACTTTCTGCTCATTGCTCTCAACAGAGACTGTCTGCTGAATTATAGTTTTCTTAACCACTGAGCCAAGCATGATTTTCTCCAAATGAGTCCACATGAGCATTAGATTGTTCTTGTAACAATCTACACGATTGTATATGTGATTTGGCAATGCAAGAATGAGATTAGACTTAGCAATTCTTTCTCCGTTGTACTTTAAAGATTCTTCTTCATTGTACTCATCAACTGGCTTTAGTATTGTGGATTGTTCAGTATTAGCAGTGGCTGGAATGATCTTGACAGGTCTCTCAAAAGGAGGATTGGTTAAAGCTCGAACCATGTAATCCCCATTTTGTTTTCTCTCAAGAAAATTAATAAATCGATCTCTCCATTGAGAATACTCATTCTCATTGATAAGCATAGGGAGACGTGTATCTATCCCGGGAGACATCATCAACTCATTCTTATAAACTTGTGATTGAAGAGACATGCTAAAAAGAAGCAGAATGCTTTTCGGGTGAAGAAACTAAGGACTGAATAAAAAAAATTTCGTGAAATTTGAAATTTGAATAATACTTGATATTTCGCAGTGAAGAAAAAATATTTCGAAAGATGACCAATTTTTTTTTTTCAGGACCGAAAACCTAGATTCTCGATTTGCGTGTGTTACCTGGAACACAAAGCTATAAAAGACCTAAAACCACCTTTTTCGGTTGTTGAAGACACCGAAAACTAAAGCTATAAAGGACCGAAAACCACCTTTTTCGGTTATAAAGGAGACCGAAAACCTAGCTTCTCGGTTATTGAAGAAACCGAAAACCAAACCTTTCGGTTATAGAGGGGACCGAAAACCTAGCTTCTCGGTTGAAGAAGAAACCGAAAAACTAAGTGTGATTCTGATAAGATCGAAAACCCTTAACCGAAAACCTTAGCCGAAAATAACAAAATCCAGATGAATGAACCGAAAAACTTGAAGAATGAACCGAAAACCCTGATGAATAACCCGAAAACTCTGATGAATAAACCGAAAATCGATTCTGTCCAGTTTACGAATGAAGAAAATCACACAAGTCCAAAATTTCTCAAAACACTCTCACGGAATTCACTTAGAAACAGGTTCAAAAACCAAAACTAATTCAAATATAGATCAAACATCCAAATTTCAACAAGAATTCGCGAAGAACAGAAAAAAAAAACTCGAGAACTTTTCTGGAATATTCAAAATTGACAAATTCGATTAACAAATGATCAAATCTTTGCACGAATCAAGAACAAAACATGTTCTACACTGAATTCCGAAGCAATTGAATCCAAATTCACTGAAAATCGCTCAGAAAATCAACATAGATCTAGAGAAAATGTCCAGAAAACGATTTTTTTGAAAAAAAATTTATGACGAATTAGAAAATCGAATGATCTGATTAACACGAAATTTAGTACTCTACTCTCAAATCTCTCAAAATCTAACCAGCTCTGATACCAATTGTGAACTCAAGATCTTAAGATTCTAGAGAGAGAAAGCTAGAGAGAGAGAGTTAATCTTGAAAGCTCTTGTCATATATCTCACATATCTGATTTACAATTAAGTTCCTACCTAAAGATTACAAAGCAAACTCTATTTATACCTAAAGCTTAAACTAAAACTTAACTACTAAGAAAACAAAACTAGCTTTGACTTTTACAAGACTTTAACATTGTTGACTTCCAACTTTGACTTCCTAATTAAATCTTGGATACAATATTTGGACTTAACAAGAAGCTTTTCGTGGGAAGAAGGGAACACAAACAAGAGGTTTGCGTGTGAAGATAGAAGCGCAAACTAGAGGTTTGCGTGTCAAGAGAGAACCGCGAACTAAACTTTGCGTTTGCTTAGAGAAACGCAAGATGACACTTTGCGGGTGAAGCTTTGCGTGTGAAGAGGGAAGCGCAAAGCAGACTTTGCGTTTGTTGAGGGAAGCGCAAAGCAGACTTTGCGTTTATAGAGGGAAGCGCAAAGCAGACTTTGCGCCTCCAACGTGAACCGCAAACTTATATGAATGAAGCGCAAACGTGAATGAATGAAGCGCAAACTTATGAACGATACGCAAACTTCAGAAACTCACACAAATTACGCAAGAACAATTAAAACTTTGAAATTGAACCAAGAAAAACACACACTGATTATTGAAAAACACTTTCTAACAAATTTCAGCCAACAATATCGATTAAAAACAACTAAATCACGAAATTCGTAATTGAACAATACGTAAACCGAGTTTTTCCAGAAAATCAAAATATTTTAAAATTGATGATCAAAACACAATTTTCTTGAAATTTGATGTGAATCAAATATATTTTCCTCGTAAATACGAATCCAACAAATCAAATAACAAAGAAATTCGTTCAAAAACAAACCCAAATTTGATGAAAAATCTGAAAACGAGATTTTCTTGAAAAATTCAAGAAAATCAATCAAATTTTCGATTTAATCCACAAATTCAGTATCGAAAAAACAATCTCTCAATTCTCTCAAGATTCAGTTGGCTCTGATACCAATTGAGAGTCCAAGATCACTTATTCTTTAGAGAGAGAAAGTAGAGAGAGAGAACAATGGAGCGCAAAACAGAGAAAGTATTAAGTTGTGTGTGAGTTTCTTACAAGGAACAAGACCAAAGGGACATAAATACCCTTGGTCAGATACAACACTGATAAGACTCTAAACACAGTAATTGACCAAGAACTATAAATACAATGATTACTATAAAATCAGACCTAACATCAAGAATAACGGTATAGTCTATATGAAAAAAAATATAGACATTCTTGAATGAAACGCTTCGAAATAAAATATCGCTAAAAAATCTTTGAAATACAAGCGGGGTGTCTTACCATCGAAAAATATGTTTCAATATGAGACATGGTAAAAACATTTAGAACAAAAAGTCAAACCGGTGTGTATGAATACTTGAAATTATATAGAAAAGACAATACGCAAGTATTTATCTATGGAAACATACGGTTTGTTTATCAATTAAGCATAAAAATTAAAATGAAAACATTTAAAATCACACTTCCAAATTATAAAATCTGTTTAAAAATCGGGAAGTGGTTTGAACATTTAAGAACATGTTTCCTATATTTGAAAGTTGTCTTTCTTTCAAATACATTTGAGATTAAGATAAGAAATTTACCTTTTCCGCTCAATCTTAATTCTCATAAAGTCAGCTGTAGTCATCAAGATATGATCATGTCATCTTCTCTCATCCTGCATAAATCTCAAAGTCTAGCCAAAACAAATTTATTCACAAAATTTATTCAAATGTAAATGACATAAAGTAATAAAACGATTAAAGTACGAGTTCTGATTTGAAATAATCAGAAATCATAGTCTTACTCCTTTTGATATTTTATGCTCCCCCTAAAATCATGCATCACAAAAATTTGTCAGTTAATCAAAATGCAGAAATTAGTTATGCTCCCCCTCAAAACAATGTAGATCATCTAAAATCTTCTCTTACTACTCCTGAGATCATGAGCAAACAAATAAAATGCAGATATCCTTAAGACATAAAGATAAAGCAAATGATGAAAAATAACAAGACGTAACTTTATTAGGTAACAACTGATTATGTCTTAAGATTTAATATACCAAGCTTAGAGACAAGAAAATTAAATCTCTTTTCCTCTAATGGTTTGGTAAATAAATCTGCAAGCTGATAATCTGTTTTTACAAAATAAAGTTCAATTGTTCCTTTTTCGACATTATCTTTTATAAAATGATACCTGACGTCAATGTGTTTGGTTTTCGTATGTTGGACAGGATTAGCAGATATTGCAATTGCACTCTTCGAGTCACAATATATTGGAATTTTATCGAACATGAAACCATAGTCTCTTAGCTGTCTTCGCATCCACAAGACTTAAGAGCACCAACTGGCAGCAGCTACGTACTCTGCTTCAGCAGTCGATGTGGAAACACATAATTGTTTCTTTGATGCCCAACTAACGAGCTTGTCTCCAAGAAATTGAACGTGACCAGAAGTACTCTTTCTATCCAACATGCAACCTTCATGATCTGCATCTGAATAGGCAGTCAGTTGAAACCCAGTATCCTTAGGATACCACAGACCAAGGTCTGCAGTGCCCTTCAGATACCTAAAAATCCGTTTGACAGCAGCCAAATGGGATTTTGTTTGGGAGCAGCCTGATATCTAGAACATAAACATGTTGAAAACATAATATCTGGTCTACTAGAGGTAAGTTACATTAACGATCCTATCATACCTCTATAAGTTCTAACATCAACATTTTTACCCGAAGGATCAGTGTTAATCTTAGTACCTGGTGCCATCGGGGTTCCAATTGTTTTACAATTTTCCATTTTGTACTTCCGAAGAATGTCCAAAATGTACTTAGATTGGTTAATGAAAATCCCCGTAGAAAAGTGTTTAACTTGTAATCCGAGATATAAATTCATCTCTCCCATCATACTCATTTGAAAACGTGACACCATGAGGTTAGAAAAGTTTTTGCAAAATTTTGAATATGTAAAACCAAATATTATATCATCAACATAAATCTAAATAAGAATAATATCAACTTTTTTCTTTTTGATTAATAAAGTGGTATCAACCTTACCTTTAGAAAACCGGACTTGACCAAGAATTTAGATAAAACGTCATACCATGCTCGAGGGCTTGTTTTAAACCATAGAGGGCTTTGTCCAAGATATAAACATGATCTTGCTTCTCTGGATTGACGAACCCTTCTGGTTGCGACACGTACACTTCCTCTTTAAGAATGCCATTCAGAAAGGCTGTTTTCACATCCATTTGAAAGACTGTGAAATTCTTATGAGCTGCGTAGGCTAGAAACATGCGGATTGCTTCTATATGCGCTACTGGAGCATACGTCTCATCGTAGTCTATGCCTTCCTCTTGCCGGTAACCTTTGGTAACAAGTCTAGCTTTGTTTCTTATGATGATACCATCTTCATCCTTTTTATTCTTGAATACCCATTTAGTGCCTATCACGGTTTTACCTTCTGGTTTTGGAACTAATCTCCAAACCTTTAGGGCTTCAAACTGATTGATCTCTTCTTGCATGGCAGATACCCAGTCCGAATCAGCAAGAGCCTCAGATACTCGCGTTGGCTCAATCTTACTGAGGAATGATTCATGTATACATTGATTAAGAGTCGTTGACCTCGTTTGTACAGTCTTGTAAAAATCTCCAATTACTTGATGTAATGCATGATCTTTGGTCCAGCGATGCTCATGAGGGAGTGGAGTAGATATTGATTGAACATGATCATCATCTAGAAATCCACTATCAGAATCTTCAGTTTGAATAACAGGAGGGGGGTTTGTAGTTGAAGTTTCAGGTGCAGAAGCATCAGTTGGAATAACAGACTCTAGCTGTTAAGTAGATATTGTATTACACCTAACTGAAACATTTACTTCTGGCTCAACATTTACTTGTGTATCTTCAACTGTAGGAGTAGATGTTGGAATGTGAGTTTCTGACTGAATGGGGGATACAAGTTCAGTTAAAACTTCTTAAGTGACTGGATGATTGCAACTTGTGTCTTCAGACCTGTCAGTCAAAGCAGATTTAGATACATTAGATCCTAGAAACTCATCATAAAAGAATTCAAATAGGAAATCTAAATCAGATAAATGTGAAATAGAAGTAGAAGCATTATTTGAATTATTCGCTGTAGAAGCAGGTTCTGGACTGATCTGCCTAGAAGCTAATACTCCAGTGATCACGGGTTCTGAACTAAGTTGTTCAGAAGCCATTTATTCATCGGATGTAACATTTACGCTCTCAACAACTGTCTTTAACTTCTTCAAATAAACACGATATGCTGCCGATGTTGAAGAATAACCAATGAAGATACCCTCGTCCGCCTTAGCACTGAATTTATTCAGACTCTCTCTGTCGTTAAGCATAAAACATTTACACCCAAATATGTGAAAATACTTGATTGTTGGTGTTCTGTTGTTGATCAGCTCATATGGAGTCTTTTTAAAACGACGGTGTATTATGGACCGATTTTGAGTATGGCATGCAGTCAACACAGCTTCTGCATTTTGTTCAGGCGTTCTAGAAGCAGAATACTGATGTGAAATCCCGACTGATTCGAGATATTCATCAACAATCTTGTTCTTGAATTCTGTGCCATTGTCAGTTCGAAAAAACTTGACTTGTCGCTGCATTTTCACCTGGGTCGTCTTTAAGAAAGTAATGAGAACTTCGGGCGTCTCATCTTTTGATCGAAGAAATTTGACCCACGTGTATCTTGAGAAATCGTCTACAATAACCAACACGTATTTCTTTCCACCCAAACTCTGAGTTCTTATTGGACCACACAAATCCATATGTAACAATTCTAACGGAGAACTAGTGCTTGGTTCAGGCTTTGGTTTATGCGGAGCTCTCTTCATCTTACCCTTCTCACATGCAACACATAAGTGTTCTTTCTCATATTTCAGCTCAGGAAGTCCTTTTACCAATTTCCCACTAACCAGCTTATTGATATAACAAAAGTTCAAGTGAGATAAGCGTCTCTGCCAGAGCCAACTTTGCTGCAAGGAAACCTTTGTCATCAAGCAAACTTGATTGCCATTCTGTACCTTTGAAAGATTGATGGTATAGAGGTTCGTCTTTCGATTTCCGACTAAGAGTTCGTTGCCATCTTCCGTACGAACCGAACATCTCTTAGCTTTGAAGTTGACCTCTAACCCTTTATCACATAATTGACTAATGTTGAATAAGTTGTGCCCCAAGCCTTCGACATAACTCACTTTACTGATCGTTATGTTGTCTTGAATAATGTCATCATATCCTAAGATAAGTGAAAGCTGATCGTTTCCAAATCTGACATTTCCACTGAATTTTTCTGTATAGTTAGACAATAAAGCTTTTTGCCCAGTCATATGCTTGAAACATCCACTGTCCAAGTACCACATATGCCGGGTCTGCAAGAGAAATCAGTAAACAATAACTTTAGGTACCCATTTAAAAAAGTGTCCTAACAGATTAGCACAAGATTTTGGTATCCGTTTGCAAATGGACCCTCTGTTCTTTTGAAAACCTTTAAAAATATTTGATCTTGAAGAATACACATGATAAGATCCGAACCAATCAGAAGAATTATGAGAATAAGCAAAATCATTTCTCCGATAATAATAAGATGTAGTAGAAATAGGAGATAATTGAATCAATTGCGTTATTGAATACCGCTTGTAAGAATTTACAAGGTTTTGTTTATTTGATGCAAATTGATCAATTACATCAGTATCACTACTAACTGATCTATTACAAGAATTATCAGAAATTGATTCAGCTTTCTCATCACCCTTCCTTTTTGGTCGCCATTCAGTTCGAGCTTTCGACCTTTTCTTGCTTATATCTAAAACATAAGATGTAGATTTATTAGGAAAAGTAGATTTCTGAGACTGATTTTTCTTTTGTGTACCAGTGTGTTTCTGTTTCTGTAATCGCTGTTTCTTATGTTTCTTACCTTGAGAATAATAATCAGCAGTTACAGAGACTGATTCATCAACCTTAGTTGATGATTTAACAGTTTTAAGAACACTTGGGAACACCTTTCCATTTAAAAGACAAGTAGAATGATCAGGAAGAATAGCATTAAAGTCAAACATATTAATTTCGTCTATGCACCCATCATCAGAATTAAGAAAATCATTTGCAGATTCAAATAAGTCATCAAAATTATCAGACGAAGTTTGAGGTGCCTTAGAAACTTTAGAACACTTTGTAGATGTAGATTGAAAAATCGTGTTCTTTAATACAGTAGAAAATACACTTTGTTGAATATCAACCAAAAGTTTTTCATCAGATAAAACATTTTCCAACTCAACTATTTTACTTTCAAGAATGAGTGGAGGAACATAAACCTTTGCAATTGCAGGTTTTGCCTTCATCTCAGAAACAAAATAACTAGCAAAATAATCATTTGAAAGAACTTTTGGTGTTTCTAAAAGATAACTTTCAGGATCGAATTCTCAACAAGAATAAAGTGTCAGAAACAATATCAAAGAAGTTGCGGAATAACACTTTGATATTCAATGTAACAGTAAACAAACAGTATATGATTAACAACTTGTAAACTTGTATTCAATGATCAAATCACAAGATTACACACTCAACCTCAATCTTGAAGAACAAGCTCTTTCAAGACGAATTCTACTTCTCTAGAATTAGGATCTATGCCTTGAGGTTGATTCTTTCTAGAACTTAGAATGAATAATAATTACCTAAACTATTCTATACATTCTATACATATACTGAATAATTGATAATTACAATAAATAAAATATCTTCAGTATATCTTCCATGAATATCTTCAGCTTTCCATGTTTATCTTTAACCACGATCTCTTCATCATTATCTTCATATTATATTAGAAGCTACATTAACTGAGTCTTGGCAGCATTAACTACTAAGTAGCACTAACCACTAGCAGTACTAACTAGCTAAGCAATACTAACTTTGTTCAAGCAGCACTAACTTTGACTAGAAGTATTAATTCTACTAGCAGCAGTAATACTTAGCAGTACTAACTGTTGAAGTCCTTTGGCAGTAGTAATATTATACTAGCAGCATTAACCATACTTGGTAAATTCTTCAGTTCCCAACAATCTCCCCCTAACTTGACTTTTAGGAAGAGAAGTCAAGTTCTTCAGATATGATCTTCAAAATGCTTTCAACACCTCTCATTCAGTTGCCCAAATTTGGATCTAGCCCCAGACTTTGATTTACAGTTCTTCTCACCACAATTTTAGCCATCTCTGAATCCTTTGTGCATACCAGTGTAGCTTTAAGCATCCCTTCTAGCTTCTCCTTGCTATGCTCATAAATTTTGTCCACCAGGTAGTATTCATGATAACAGTTGTTAATAGTAATCATGTATACTCCACAGTTTTCAAATAGTATCCATTTATCAATCTTCTTGAATATAAACTCATGATTATGATCTTTAATCTTATTAGCCACTCTTTCTGGATCAAACATCATGCACAAGTATTTCATTGCTATCTTGAGAAGATTCTCTTCAGTACCTTTCTGATAATCCAAGATCACTAGAACTTCTAGAGAGAGAAAGTAGAGAGAGAGAACTATGGAGCGCAAAGCTGAATTTTCACTAAGATGTGCTTGTGTTTCTTACAACAAACAAAGACCAAAGGGACTTAAATACCCTTGGTCAAATACAATACTGATCAGGTCTAAACACGGTATTAACCAAGTCCTATAAATACAATGATTACTATAAAATCAGACCTAACAATCTCCCCCTTAGTAATCATTGGCGCTTTGGTCTTCAAAAAATATCTTCAATTACAGCACGGACCAACAAAGCGACTTTCAGAAGCTCTCTGACTTTTAAGAAAAAACTTCTTCTCAGCATCTTGCAGATTGAAAATTTTCTTTGCTGCTTAAGCTCAAGACGATACACCTTTTTTGAATGATCTTGAATGAACTGTGGTTTTCGGAGCAAGAACAGCAAAAGAATTTGAAATAGCTGAGTGAATGGAATCTTTGAGCGAATCTTGATCAGCAGATAATCTTTTGAATTCTTTGTCTCTTTAACTTATCCTTGACTTCTCCCCCTCATGAACTTGATGATTTTAATCAACTTGGTCATGCAAATGTTGGAGACGAGACAGCGAAAGATCTGCAAAATCAAAGAAACAGAGAAAAACAAAGCAAAAAGAGGAGGTTTGCGTTCCATGCAGGAAGCGCAAACTAAGGTTTGCGTTCCACATGGGAGACGCAAAGCAAGGTTTGCGTGCCATGCTTGATACGCAAAGCAAGGTTTGCGTGTCATGCTTGATGCGCAAAACAAGCTTTGCGGGCCATGTGTGAAGCGCAAAGCTGCCTTAGAAAATTTTTACCTTTGAAAGCTCTTTGACTCCCCCTACACAAATGCATTATATAAGACAATTCGAGATAACTTTCATGTAAAAAAAATCAGACACTCCCCCTCAAAAACAGATATAATCTTTGAAATACAACTCTTTGTTCACTCCCCCTTGAATAATGCATAAACCCATTAAAATATATTTATGAGAACACAGTGATCAGAAATTAATGTAGAAAGAAAAATATACTGAATGTAAATTTTGAAACAACTAAATATATAAAATTTTAAACACTAAACAAATTTAATTTTACAGAGTAAAATATCACAAATTTATCAATCATTTAAAATCAAACATATGTTGTAAGATAAAAGAACGAGTTTAATTGCATATCAAGTTAAAACATGTTCAGTTTCAAAACTTCCAGCAATCTATTCAGTGTGCTCACATGCGAATCTTTGATTAGCTTCAAGAAAATGTTATTCTAAAAATATTATAGAGAACTTTGCATGTACTAACACTAAGCCATCAAGAATTAAGATATTCATAAATTTACAGATTTATCGCAACTCAAACATATCACCAAGTATCATGAGATGTGTGCTCATTGACATCTTTTAGCATTGTGCTCATTGGCATCTTAACATGAGTGTGCTCTTTGGCATCTTTTAAGCATGTGCACTTTGGCATCTTTTGAATCAACAAGTTTATTAAGTAAAGAACATGCCGTAAACGTAACTTTCTATCTGACTTTATTGTAGGATTTGGGTCAGTCGCTCCCAGACAAGTTGGCCTTAGGGGACTAGGTGTCAAGCACCCCTTGGAACTTACTCTCCCAGATCAGAAAGGCTACATTGACATATCCTAAACCCATTCATACCAGTATAACATGACTTTCGATCTGGTTCTATTGCAGGATTTGGGTTCGATCGCTCCCAGTCCAAATGACCTTAGGGGACCAGATGACAAGCAACCTGAGGAACTTACTTTCCCAAACCAGAAAGGTCACAGGTAAAAACTTTTAAACTTAGAGATTTCTGTATTTTAAGAATTTAATATTCATCTCAATCACGCAGATCAACGTCTAAATGCTTAGCCCATATTTTCATTCCAATCTAAAATTTTGATCGTTTAGATAGTCTAAGCAAAGTAAACTATAAAAATTCCGACTCACATATCTTTAAGGCAGAAATAAAAGTTTCAAACATGTTGCTGATTTTTCGACTTTTGTAAGACTTGAAATTTGACCATATAAAAACTTTTATATAAACAAAAGAACTTGAAAAATTATCCTAGACACATATTTTATTCAAAGGAAAGAAAAAATGTAAAACTTTACTTTATAGAATAAAATTTGTAAAGATTTAAACTTTTAATTAATATTTAGTTGGAACAAAATAAAATTCAAGTATTTCATCTTTCACATTATAAAAATAATTTGTGTCTCATATTAAAAGTAAATTTTGGGTAATACAAATTCATGAGATAGATAAACAAGCTCAGATTCTTGAAACATTGAGAATAACTGGAACACATCATAATCAGAGATATATGCAGCGGAAATAAAATTGATGTACTCACAGAATATCATTAAGTCAGAAGCTTAATCATTGAAGAACGAGTTCTAAACTGTATGTGTTTAGAAGTCAAGTCTATGAAGTACGGGTCCTGAGCTGGATTACTCAGAAGCCAAATTCCCTTACTCCCCCTTAACATGTGATGCCTGCAACTTTGAATCAGATAAAGATTTGGGTACCCACTTGAATTTGGGCCCGTGTTTGTTAGTTCCAGTTCTTATGGGGTAAAAATAATTGACAGAATTGACATTAGAAGCACGAGGAATATTATCAGAAAAATAATCACAACCATCAGAAGAGAAAGCATGATCATCTGAACTAGAATCAGAAGACGAATGTGAGACATTTTTGGAAATTTGAAACATTTGCTTTAGAGAATATTTTGAAACTTTATTACAAACAGCAAATGAATCACTATTATAAAATTTGTCTACACATCGATCTCCATCAAACATATAATCAGTTGATGTCCGCCTAGCTCTCCAGATATGCTTCTTTGACTGGCTCACAGTCCTATCTGAAATAATAGTATCGGAAGAATTAGAATTGCCAGTAAAAATTGTATCTCGTTTCTTCGACTTCTTTGACCGTCTTCTTTTACGCTTGGGTTTATAATATTGATCATTGAGCGTAAAAGAATTATCAAGAATTTTAGAAGAAATATTTAAATCAGAAGAAATAAATTTATCCAAGCAATCAATCTGATCAACTAATAAATTTGAATTCACATCGGAGTCTGAATTATTTTGAGAAAGGATTTTAAAACTTGAAACTTCCTTTTTATTTTTCTTAGAATCAGAAGATATGCTAGAAATAGAATCTGATTTTTGAGAAAATAAATTTTCTTCAAGACTAGAAGTCATAAAAGAAAGAATAATGTCAGATTCAATTTTCTTCAAAATATTTTGATCTTCTATCTGATCTTCAAGATCTATGATTTTTCCTTCTAATATTAACGGAGGAGTATATTTCTTTTAATCATAAATGATTGGAGAAATATTTTCCTTATCAGAATTAGGGGCATAAGAAGGAATAAAATCATTAGACACTGAAGATTTAACAGAAGATATATCATTTAAAACTCTTCTTCCTCCTCTTGATTTTTCCGGAAAATATTTGGCATTTTCGGACGTATAAACAAAAAGAATTTCATTTTTCTTTTTATATATCCTTTTCTCATTTTCGAGATCTAACACTTCCTTTTCACTAGTCCAATGAAATTTGAACTGAGGAGCATAATGAGCAAGTGTCAGATAATCGTATTTATATAAGGTGGGAACTTTGTCTATTACTTTGTTTAAAAATTGAGGATTATCAAAACCAAGTCCCCATCTCTGTTTTAAAGCCTCTTCACTCCTCGGCTTGTTCATATAGATTGTTTGTTCAGATTGGTCTCTTTGATAAAGCTTTTCTTCTAACTTAATTATTTTATCAAAAAATTCATCTTTTAAAATAGTCATCGATGTCAAAGATTCAAGATAAGTTTTGTTTAAATTTTCCAAAGCATCCAATTTATTTTGAAAGATGTCTTTAGTATTTTCTAAAATAGATTTTTCATCCTTCAAAGAAATTTTCAGCTTTTCAATTAAATCTGACTTTTTAGAATTTAAAACTCTTTCAGATAAAAATTTAGAGCGCAAATCAGACAAAGCATTAATCATGATATCAAACAGAGAGGTAATAAAGTTGTAGTCAAATTCAGAATATACCTCATCCTCATCAGTGTCAGAGTCATCTGACTGGTCATCTCCGACTAAGCACAAATGGGCGATCTCGACGTTCGATGCTTCATCATCGGAATAATCCAGCCAGAATTCTTCTTCTGCCAGCAAAGCTGTTCCATTCTCTCTTTTCTCAGCCAACTCCAATTTCCTTCTGTAATAAGCTGAGTCCTTAACTTTCTTTGCTCTACACTCCTTTAAGATGTGACCCGGCTTTCCGCAGTTGTAGCAAGCAACAGTCTTTGGCTCGAGTACTTTTACTTTAAGACTAGAAGTGAAGCGAGAAGAGTTGGAACCCGATCTAGGTTGGAACTTCTTCTGATAGTGTTGGGAGAGAAGGATCATAGCTTTCTGTAAGGCCTCTCCATCGTCATCAATTGATCCGGTGTAAGCGTTATCAGACAACGCTTGTTCATTCAATTGCTTCGTGAGAAGAGCAACCGGATCAACTGTCTTCTTGTTCTTTTTGTCTAACTTGGCCTTTTTCTCTATCACCAAGCTCTCATCAGTTAGCATAATCTCATACAGCTCTTGAATCTGCATCATGGAAATTCTGACATCGTTCCTCAGTCTATGACATGATTTATTCCATTCAGGCTGAAGAGAATTAAGGAACTTCAGATTCGTCTCAAGAGCAGTCTTTTCCACTTTAATCTTTCTAAGATCATTAATCACAGCGCAAAACCGGTCAAAGATAGCCTTCAGAGATTCATTGTCCTTCGCCTTAAATTCCTCAAAGTTGTTCATGAAGCGTGTCTGGCGAATCTGAGTAGCAACTGATGACCCAAGCATGATCTTTTCTAACTGAGTCCACATCATATTCAGATTATGTTTGAAACAGTCAATTCGATTGTAGATCGTGTTAGGTAGAGCTAGCATCAAATTGGACTTTGCTTCTCTATCGGCTTTTTCACGTTTGATTTCATCATCTGTCAAAGGAATGTCACCTTTTGGCTTGACAAATGGTCCTTCAGACAAAGATTTCATCATGTACTCTCCGTTACTCTGACGCTCAATTAAATTTATGAACCTGTCTTGCCACTGTGTAAACTCATCTTCGTTGATTAAGACTGGTGGACGAGTATCTGTTCCCAATTGCATCATTAGATCATTTGAGTAGAACCTAGCTTGGAAAGCAAACTTGGCAGAATCCATTGTTGATGTATCTGCAAAACAAAATCAGAATGAATAGTAAAAAAAAATTAAAAATTGTAATATATATTTTTTATTTATAGAAAAGAGACCAAACTGAGGTTTGCAGGTGTTGTGGGAAAATCAAACTGAGGTTTGTGGGTGCAACTGGAACCGCAAGATGAAGTTCACGGGTTAAGAGAGGAACGCAAAGTGGACTTTGTGGGTGTTGTGAGGAACGCAAACTGATGTTTGCGTTTGCAATGGGAAACGCACAATGAGGTTTGCGGGTGTAATGGGAAATGCAAAGTTGAGCTTTGCGGGTTAGGCTAGAAATGCAAACTGAGACTTTGCGTTTGAGGCTTCAAGCGAAAACCTGAAAAACAAGATGATGAAAGATACGCAAAGCAATATGAATGACCCGCAAACTATATGAATGAAACGCAAAGTGTGGATCTTGAATAAACCGAACGCAAAACACAAAAAACTTCTAAAAACTCGATTTCAACACCAAATTTGATGAACTTTCCTTTTAAAAATTTGATCGAAAACAGATTTTCAATACATTTCAAACAAAGATTTCGATTAAAATCCACTAAAACTGAAAATCATGAATGTAACAGTACCATAAACTCGTTTTTCCAGAAAAATTCAATTTCTCAAAATCGATGAACTAAACTTGATTTTCTTGTAAAACTCTATGAAGCAAACATGATCGATTCACAAAAACGAGACTAATGAAATCAAATTTAACCAAAAACGATCACAAACACTTCCAAATTTGATGAGAAATCAAGAAAACGAGATTTTCTTGAAAAATTCAAGAAAATCGATCAAATTTTCGATTTCGATCACCAATTCAGATTAGAAGAATGCAATATCTCAATTTTCTCAAGATCTAGCTTGCTCTGATACCAATTGATAATCCAAGATCACTAGAACTTCTAGAGGGAGAAAGTAGAGAGAGAGAACTATGGAGCGCAAAGCTGAATTTTCACTAAGATGTGCTTGTGTTTCTTACAACAAACAAAGACCAAAGGGACTTAAATACCCTTGGTCAAATACAATACTGATCAGCTCTAAACACGGTATTAAGCAAGTCCTATAAATACAATGATTACTATAAAATCAGACCTAACACTTTCAACACAGGCTCATAGAGTTTTATCCCCACTTTGTATAATTCTTCTATATCAGCTTTTGAACAACTTCTGATAACTCTCCCCCATGTTGAATATGCTTCAAATGAACCATCAGCTCTCTTGATTCTGAAGAAATCCTTTCCATTATCTCTTAGAATGTCCCAAAAGGTAATCTCAGGAGCTTTCATGGAGATTGGAACAGTCTGTACAGGTTTTACTATAGTCATGTACAGCCCCATATGCTCTTCTGATTGCTCTTTGGACTGTTCTGAGCTCTGCACAGGTTCTGTTGAAGATGTGACTGAAGGTTCTGCTTCAGTTTCTGCTCTTTCTTCCACTCTTGGCCTTTTAGACTGCCTTTTTGAAGCAATTGTCTTCACCCTCTTTGAAGATTTTGCTTCTTCACCAACACCCTCATGCTCTTCCTTCATCTCTTTAGTTTTGTCTTTTGAGGGTGTGGTCTCCTCAGGAAATGGTTTATGAATATTCAGATCATGCCTTTCCTTCATTCTTCTCTCAGCCTCTTCCGTTTGAACTGAATCCTCTTGAAGCTTAGACCTCTCTTTCTGGTACAGTTCTTCAACCTGATTGTATGCCATCTTGGTGAACATTCCCCCTTTGACACCAATTGCACCTTTCAAGAAATTTATCATCTTTCTTCTTTCCTGATTGGCCAAAAATGTTTTGGAAGGTTGTCTTTTCTGTTTTTGAATTTGCATCTTTTTGACTTGAAGTTTCTTGGCTTGAGCTGCTTCTTTGATACTTTTCTGATATTCTGCATTCAACTTTCTGGCAATGATCTTTGCAAGTTCTCTTCTGTTTCTGTTTGCAACTGTTCCTCCTTTTCCATTTGGTCTTGAAGCTGCTTTGCTATTGCCTCATCCATTTCAATCTGGGACTTCTCCTTTTCAGGCAGTTCAGCTTCAACCATATTCTCCTTTCCTTTTCCTTTTGACTCCTTTGCCTTTTCAGTTTCCTTCTGTTGAATTCCTTTTTCATTGATGACTACTCCCTTGGCCTTTTGAGTAGCCTTAGGAGTGTCATTTTTGGCTTTAACTAGTGTTTATGCAATCTCCAGTTCCTCCACCGAAAGCCCTGCTGTTTCTTTTATCTCAGCAGCATTAACTGTTTCTGCTGCTTGAGTAGTATTAACAGTTTCTGCTGCTGCTTGTTCTATTTCAGTTCTTGAATCTTGCTCCCCCTCAACTGTTTCTTTATCCCCTTCACCATCAAATCTCTCCTCAGAATGTCTTTCCTTCTCTGTTTCCTTCTCTTTATTCTCCCCTTTGTTGGAAGCATCTTTTTCAGGTTTCCTCTTCGTCAACACATATTGTTTTATCCTCTTCTTTTGTACAAGATTTGTCACCATCTTCTTTAATTTGGCAATCTGAACTTGTTGTGACAAGATTACCAGCTTCATCTCTTCAATTTCTTTCCCTTGTTTAATAACATATTGGTTTATGTTGCCCATTGTTTCCATCAATTCATAGAAGTTATATTTGTCCTCACCTTCTCCAGAAGTATTACCCTCTATTGAAGGATCATGGGATCTTTTTGTAGTGGAAGCCTTCTGCCTAGCAGAAGCACTATCCACCCCCGTGGTTTCTTGGTACCTGGGACCTTTGAATGATTTCTCATTCAAAGTTGCCATGGGAGAGGTCTTAGGTATGTTACCATATGCTCAGCACCCATATGCTCTTCATCCTCCTCAGAGAGCACCTCCTTGGTGTTGGGAGACACCCCTTTGGTTTCCCTATTGATATTCTCTAAAGGAGAATTCTCCCTTAGAGGGCTTAAAGGCTGAGTGGGTGAAGGTACAAGAAGGGAAGGAGCCTTCTTGACCTGTTTCCTTTTGTATGTTTGAGTGATTGGTGAAGTTGGTTTATCAAGAAGAGACTGGGGAATTGATTTAGAGTGGGAAGGTTGGGATTGACTAGAAGTGGGATGGTCTAATGGGGGCCTTGACCCTGCTTCCATACCTTTATCGGTGTGGGACACCACCATCATTGTAGAGAACAATGGGGTGTCAACTCCTTCCGAGTCCCCAACAGATCGTCTCATATTTGAGAAAACCTTGCCTTTAGGGGGTTTAGGTACATATACCCCATCAAAATGAGGCATATCCAACAATTCGTGGGTGATAACTGCTTGAACAAACCTGGGGTACATATAAAAGCTCTTTTTGTTTCCCAAGTTTGAGACAAGATCATTGAAAATCATTTTAGAAAAATTGTACTTTCTGGCAGTGGCCAAGAACACCAAAGCATAAGCAATGGTGCTACTGAACTCCATCCATCTAGTAGTATTTTTAGAGATGCAGTGCATAAGGGTATGGACAAAGAAACGCCATTGGGGTGAAAATTTGGCTTTTGAGAACTTGAACACACCCAATGGGCCTCCATACCCGTTCTTGTAAGAGTAGAAAACAGTTCATCATTAGAGATAGAAGTTATACCAGAGGCATCGTCTAGACTTAGACTAATGCGAATTACCTCTTCAGTAACTGTCAATGGCTTGCCACACACCTTTGTCTTGATCATTTGCACACCATTCTCAGTAACAATGGTGGCATGTTCCCAGAATTGCCTTTGATGCTCGATAAAGATTGATGGCGAGACAGTGAGAGAATGAGCAATGTGGGATGTCTTGAGGAAATCCACAATCTGGTGGAAACCAGCGGCCTGTTTGGGCTTCTGTAGCATCGCGATTTCATTGTGCTCGTCTATGAAAGCCATTGATGCCATTAATCTTGGAGTTCTTGCCTGAAAACTTTGAACTTGAGAGAGAAAGGATTTAGAGCGCAAGTGAATAGTATGCAAAGAGTCGTTATGAACTTTTTAGGCGGGCAAAAAGTATTTATAGTATTCGGGACATAAGCAGTATTAACCTAGAGCAGTATTAACTAATAAGCAGTATTAACGACAAGCAGTACTAACTACTAGCAGTATTAACTGCGAGCAGTATTAACTAACTAGCAGTATTAACGGAGAGCAATATTAACTGAGAGCAGTATTAACCAGTAGCAGTATTAACTTATTAGCAGTATTAACTGAGAGCAGTATTAACCACTAGCAGTATTAACTAACTAGCAGTATTAACTGAGAGCAGTATTAACTGTGCACTGGCAGTATTAAAACTGTACTGGCAGTATTAACCATACTTACTCTTTTAAGCTTGTGATACACTGAGTACTGCTATACATATCCTGAAAAAAAAAGATTAGTAACACCAAGAATAAACAATATACAGGTATGTAACCACTTTTTGAGAAGGGGCTTATTCAGAGTTGATCATTCCCACACTTGTTACCAAGAAAGTGAATCTACCCACATCAAAAGCTTTGGTGAATAGATCAGCAAACTGGTTATCAGTGTGAACTTTTACAATTTGAATAAGTTTCTTTTCATTATAGTCATTTATGAAGTGATACCTGATCTCAATGTGCTTTGTGTTTGAGTGCTTGACAGGATTATTCACAATGCTAATAGCACTGTTATTATCAATAAAAATTGGAGTGTGTAGAAAGGTTACCCCATAGTCCAGCATTTGATTCTGAATCCATAAGACTTGAGAACAGCAACTTGCAGCTGCTATGTACTCTGCTTCTGTAGTAGATGTAGACACTGTGGTTTGTTTCTTGCACTGCCATGACACTAGTCTTGCACCCAAAAACTGACATCCTCCAGAAGTAGATTTTCTGTCCAAGTTTGCTCCACCTAGATCACTATCTGAGTATGCAAGTAGGTCAAAGGATGAATCATGAGGATACCAAAGTCCCAATCTGGGTTGCCCTTTGAGATATCTGAATATCCTCTTAACAGCTTGATAGTGAGATTGCTTTGGCCTAACTTGGAATCTTGCACATACACAGACTGGAAACATTATATCTGGCCTAGAGGCTGTAAGATACATGAGAGAGCCAATCATGGATCTATAATGATGAACATCCATATCCTCCCCCTCAAGATCTGCTGTTATCTGCTTGTGTGTCTCCATAGGTGTGCTGGCAGGTTTTGAATCTGAGAAACCAAACTTGGTTAAATGTCTTGCACATACTTGGACTGACAGATAAAGATTCCATCTGACTTCTGTTGAACTTGGAGTCCAAGGAAGAAAGTAAGTTCTCCCATGGAACTCATCTTGAACCTTTGATGCATTAGTTCCTCAAACTCCTTGCACATATTATCTTCTGTGGATCCAAAGATAATATCATCAACATAGATTTGGACCAGCAAGATATCCTTCTTCTTTCTCTTGATGAATAGAGTCTTATCAATGACTCCTCTTTCAAATCCATTTTCCAAGAGATAGGATGACAGAGTGTCATACCATGCTTTTGGAGCTTGATGTAGTCCATAAAGTGCTTTCTTGAATTTGTATACCCTGTCTGGATAGATTGGGTTTTCAAACTCTGGTGGTTGACAGACATATACTTCTTCTTCAATTGAGCCATAAAGAAATGACTTTTGACATCCATTTGATAGACTTTGAATTTCATATAAGAAGCATAAGCCAGAAATAATCTAATGGCTTTTATCCTAGCCACAGGTGCAAATACTTCTTCATAGTCTATTCCTTCTTCTTGAGTATACCCTTGAGCCACCAACCTTGCTTTGTTCCTTATGACTATGCCTCTTTCATCTCTCTTGTTGCTGAAGACCCATTTTGTTCCTATTGCTCTTTGGCCTTTAGGAAGGTCTACCAGATCCCAAACATCTTGCAGCTTGAACTGCCGTAGCTCTTCTTGCATGGCTTCTATCCAACTGGACTCTTTCATAGCATCATGTGCCTTTTTAGGCTCAAGCTGGGATAAAAAGCAAGACAACACTGTATGCTGTTGGTCTTGCATTTCTTGAAGCCTACTTTGATTTCTAGTCATCATAGGAGAAGATATATCTCCTATTACCAGCTGTGGAGGATGATTCTTTTGAATTCTGGTGTGATGACTAGGTTCATCATTAAGTCCTACCTCTAGATTAGAGTCATTCAAGTCAATTGAGGTGTTTTCAGTAGCTACTTCTGGTTCTTGATTTTCTTGATTCTCCTCATCTCTACTTTCTTCTTCACTCTGATTTGGTCCAGTAGATGGTTCCTTTTCACATAAATCCACTGTTGGTATGGGAAAGATCACAGATTGAGATATATTGTCTTGAACTTGTGTAGTCCCTGATCGTCCACTCCCTGAACCTGCATAATCATCACTACTGAAACCAAAAGAGTTAGTTAGTGAATCAATGTCAAACAGCCACTGAGGATCAGATCCAATAAGATTTGGTGTGTTCTCATTGCATTTGACATTGTCATTTTCTTCAATTATTCTAGAAGAAGAGTTAAAAACTCTGTAAGCCTTACTCTGAGATGAATACCCAACAAGAAATCCATCATCTGCTTTGCTATCAAACTTACCTAAGTGAGATTTGGTATTGAGAATTGTACAAGGACAGCCAAAAGGTTTGAAAAATCCAATGAAAGGTTTTCTTTTATTTAAAAGCTCATAAGGGGTCTTGTTCTTTGGCTTGACCACTAGAACTCTGTTTTGGACGTAACAAGCAGTATTAACTGATTCAGCCCAGAAGGTAATTGGCAGTTTTGAATCAACCAACAGAGATCTAGCAGCCTCTATTAGTGTCCTATTCCTCCTCTCAGCAACTCCATTCTGTTGAGGAGTCCTAGGGGCACTATATTGTCTCTCAATTCTTTTTTCTTCACAAAAGATTTTTAAATTCAGTCCCATTGTCTGATCTAATGACTTTTACTTTTTGATTAGATTGGTTTTCAATTCTTAGAATAAAGGATTTGATCAGTCCACTTGTCTCATCCTTAGTCCTTAGAATATATACCCAGGTAAATCTAGAGTAATTGTCAACAATAACCAAGCAGTAAGATTTCTTGCCTATACTCATAACATTTGTAGGACCAAACAGATCCATATGCAATAACTGGAGACAAGAAGAAATTGTATTTATCTCTTTGGTCTTATGAGAAGTTTTGTGCTGTTTTGCCTTTAAGACATGCAACACAATGATCATCACATGAAAATACTTTTGAAGGTAAACCTCTTACAAGGTTGTTTTTAACAAGTTTGTTCATTGTCTTGAAATTCATGTGACACATCCTTCTGTGCCATAGAGAGGATTCATCCACGGAAGCTTTTGACACAAGACAGTTCAGGGATGAATCACTATCAACTTTGTCCATATCTAGACAATAAACATTGTCCTTTCTTGGAGTTCTAAGTAGTATCATGCTTTCATCAACTACCTTGAACCCTGGAGCAAGGATCATACTCTCTTAGTAAATAATATGCTATGTTGTTTGTCACACACCTGTGATACACTTAACAGGTTGTACTTTAATTGATCAACATAGTAGACATCCTCAAATGTCATCTTACCTTTTGTAACATTACCTTTTCCACTTATTTTACCACCAGTAAGATTATCTCCAAATGCAACATGTCCTCCATTGATGTGCTTGAAATCCTGAAGGCATGACATGTTGCCTGTCATGTGCCTAGAGCAACCACTATCAACATGCCATATGCTCTTTCCCTTGAGCTGTTGGTTGCCCTGCACATAAGATAAATCAGTTAGTATGAATTAGGAACCGAAGCCAAAGTGGTCTTGGGTACCCCTTTCTCATCAAAGTACTTGCATTCTTTCTTGACAAGATTTTTAAACTTTGACTCCTCATTTCTGGAGTATTTTGTCACAATGATAGGTTTTGAAACACATTTGCTAGAAGCAGTACTGTTTTTAGAATGACTAACTGCATTAGCAGCACTTGCATGCTTATCAGTACTAACCATGTTTGAAGTAGTAACTGTGTTAGCAGCAATAACTGTGTTAGCAGTAGTAATCTTTGAAGAGGTACTAACAGTATTAGCAGCATTAAAATTTTCAGCAGTACTAACACTGGTAGCAGCAGTAATACTTCTAGCAGCACTATCTCTGTCAGCAGTACTAACAGTTTTAGTGCTTCTAGGCACCCACATTTTAATACTTTCTTTTAAAACCTTTTTCTTCATGGGGCCTTTGGTTTCAACAGATTTCTTCATCACATGTTTCTTTCCAGCCTTCCTATAACCAACAGGTTTTTGCACAGATCTTTGAAAGTTCATATGTTTGTTAATAGGGTTAAAGAAACAATACTTAGCCAAATGGTTTAACTTTCCACAAATGAAACAAGGCTTTTGTCTATTGATTTTACTCAAATCAATGCCTTGTTTTTGTGCCCATTGGTTATTCCAGTTTCTCTGATTTCCCTGGGTTTATTATATTTTTGGGGCTCAGATTTACTGCATGCACACTGCTTGCAAGGGATAGGGTTCACAACAGTGGTCTGCTTATAGTGAACCTTCTTGTTCTTTCCCTCAGTCTTCTCTATCTCGTTGGACTTGATCCAATGCTTTCCACATCCCTCATTGGTGATTATGTGGTTTTCTATAGGAATCTCACCACTCACAGTATTGTCCTTATCCTTGACAACTTCTTTCTCAGTTTTATCCTTAACAACTACTTCATCTAAGGGATCTATCTCAGTGGCTCCCTTAGATAGGTCCTTCCTATCCTTTGTTTCTAACAAATCTGAACTAGGAGGGATGTAGTTGTTGTTATAGGGTGGTGGTGTGGTATTGTACCCTATTCCTCTTCTCAGTTTATAATGAATCTAAGTTTGTAGCAAAGAATCCATTGCTTTGGAAGCATTGGAAAACTTTTCTACATCTATTTTGACATTAGCTAGCTCTCCTCTTAGCTTTTCACTCAGTTGAAGTTCTAAGTCATTCTTCTCCCACTTCCAGTAGTTTGTGTCATAAGAGTGTTGAAGCTTATTGGCTTGAAAACCCTTAATCTGTTCTTCAAATCTCTCAACAATCCTTACATAATCTTTTATGTCCTTTTCCAATCTCTTAAGGTCATCACTCATGTTCTGATTGTGATCCCTATATCTTTTAACAGTGTTAATGCAATTTGGAGAACAAAGATTGGAAGTTACCTCTGTTGGGAGATCAGACACCTCTGCCATTAGAGCTTGGTTTTGGATGGCCTCTTCAGCTTGATCACTCCAATCAAACCCCATACCTTGTTGAGAGACTAGGGCTTGTACAGAGCTTTTGTTATTATTGAAGCTTCCAGACTGTGTCTGCTGGTGGTTGTTGTTGTGAGACACTCTACTTCTGCATTCCCTAGCAAAGTGTCCCTTTTGATGGCATTTATAGCATTCCACCTTAGACTTGTCAAAACCTGCTCCATCTTCTCTTCTTTGGGAGAAGTTGTTCCTCCCAGTTCTTTTGATGAACTTCTTAACTCTCATAGAGAGCATGGCCATCTGCCATTTAATGTCCATCTCTTCAAGATCATCTGGATGGAGTTCTTCCAAGTCATCATTAATGAGAGAAGAATTTCCATGACTTGCCAGAAAGGCTTCAAATAGAGTTTCAGTGCCTTTCTCTTAACTGCTATTGATTCTGTTACTGCTTCTTGTACAACATTTTCTGCAGTTGTTTGCTCCCCCTCAAACTCAACTTCCTCTTGCTCCCCCTTAGCTTTGGCATCTTCCATATTGAGATCAGCTGCTGACTCCCCCTTTTTGGGAGCATCAATCACTGGTTTCCTCCTTCTTAGTACAAATTGTTTCTTCTTCTTTTGCATAATCAATTTCTTCGCCATTTGCTTCAGGTTGACAATCTGTTCTTGTTGTGACAGAAGTATCATTTTCATCTCTTCTATATCTTTGCCCTGTTTGAGCACATCCATGTTGATGTTTCCTATGGTTTCTATCAATTCAAAATAGTTATATCTGTCCTCACCTTCTCTAGAAGTGTTACCCTCTTTTGAAGGATCATTGGATCTTTTTATAGTGGGAGCCTTCTGCCTAACAGAAGCACTGTCCACCACCGTGGGTTCTTGGCACCAGGGACCTTTGGATGATTGCTCACCCAAAGTTGCCATGGGGAAGGACTTAGTTATATTACCACTGACCTCCTCTGTGCTAGCAGGAGTAGTGGCAGCCTTAGCACCCATATGCTCAACCATCTCCTCAGTGAGCACCTCCTTGGGATGCAACACATAATCTATTTGATCTTCATTTGGAAGATGTGGAAATTGAAAAAGAAGGAAGTCTGCCCCACCTTCGCACTTCGATCATGCACAATTGAGTCTGTGTATTACTGTTGTTTTCTTAATAGTTTACACATTTTAAGCCTATTTGAAAAGCCTATGTAGCTTCAATCATTCTACACTATGCATGAACACACAAGGAATACGTTTCCATATCTTAACTGTAACACTCTAAAATTCAGAGTAAATTAAAACCTAGAAATATGGCAACAAGACATCCGTATTAATAAAATCTTCCCATAAAGGGGGTTCAGTCCTTAAGACTATACAAAAACCTGTACGGATTTAGAATTAATCGACAAACCAATCTAAACATATACTATCTAGATTACATAAGTTGTTAATCCAGAATCATCCAGAAATGTGGGACTTAACAAATGCCCAACAATCCAATACTGATCATCTCAAAAACCCTTGAGGTCAACCCCGACACTCAAGCCCTTGGCAACCCGCCGCTAACGAGAACCTGATATACATATCATTTGAGAAAAAGTGTTTGTTGGGAACTGAAGAAAAGCTTAAGTATGGTTAATGCTGCTAGTTCAGATTTACTACTGCTAGAAGACTTCAAAGTTAATACTGCCGATTATTACTACTGCTAAGTAGAATTAATACTGCTAGTCAAAGTTAGTGCTGCTTAAACAAAGTTAGTACTGCTTAGCTAGTTAGTACTGCTTAGCTAGTTAGTAATGCTTAGCTAGTTAGTACAGCTAGTGGTTAGTGCTGCTTAGTAGTTAATGCTGCTAAGACCAAGTTAATGTTGCTTCAGAGATAATGTGAAAATAATGATGAAGAGATCGTGGTTAAAGATAAACATGGAAAGCTGAAGATATTAATGGATGATATACTGAAGATATTTTTTTAATTATCTTTTTGTTCAGTATATGTATAGATTTGACAGAATAGTTTTTAGATAGTTATTATTCTAAGTTCTAGAGAGAATCAACCTCAAGGCATAGATCCTAATTCTAGAGAAGTAGAATTCGTCTTGAAAGAGCTTGTTCTTCAAGATTGAGGTTGAGTGTGTAATCTTGTGATTTTAATCATTCAATACCTGTTTACAAGTTGTTAATCATATTCTGTTTATTTACTGTTACATTGAATATCAAAGTGTTATTTCGCAACTTCTTTGATATTGTTTCTGAGACTTTATTCTTGTTAAGAAATCGATCCTGACAAGTGGTATCATAGCCTTTTCTCTCAGAAACATCTATTCATTCATCATGGAAAACTTTGCAGAATCAAACAATACTCTGGTCTCAAAGGTTCCAATGCTTAGACCCAATGAATTCGATATGTGGAAGATCAGAATCAAGTAGTACATACTCCTCACTGACTATTCTATGTGGGACATCATAGAGAATGGTCCTTCTGAAGAAGGAAAGATTGGTGCAGAAGGAAAGAGAACTCCACCAAAAACTGATGCTGAAAGAAAGATTAGACAGACAGAGATGAAAGCCTTGAGCACTTTGTTCTTGGCTATCCCCAATGAATATCAACACCAGTTCTGCAATTGCACTGATGCAGAGATGCTCTGGAATGCTCTGGAGAAGTGATTCTCAGGTACCAAAAGTACCAAAAGAAATCAGAAAGGCATTCTGAAGCAACAATGTGAGAACTTTATGTCAACCAAGAATGAGTCCATGACTCAAACTTTTGACAGGTTCAACAAGCTTATTGGTGAACTTGCTAAAGTGGGAGTACAAATTGATCAAAATGATCTGAACAGAAAGTTTCTAAGGTCCCTGAGTGATGAATGGACCATGTATACTGTGTCTTTCAAACAGAATGATCAACTGGAAGAAAAGGAACTTGATGATCTCTATAATGATCTAAGAGTTTTTGAATCTGAGGTAGAGGCTAAAAAGAGGCCTTCTGGATATATTCACAATGCTGCACTCCTTTCAGTATCAACTGATTCTACTTCCAACCCTGAATCAGTTAGTGCTACCAATGGAGCAAACCAAGAGAAAGGCACTGAAACTGTATTTGAGGCCTTTCTGGCAAGTCATGGAAACACTTCTCTCATTAATGATGACTTAGAACAACTCCATCCAGATGATCTTGACGAGATGGACATGAAATGGCAGATGGCCATGCTCTCTATGAGAGTTAAGAAGTTCATCAAAAGAACTGGAAGGAACAACTTCTCACAAAGAAGAGAAGATGGAGCAGGTTTTGACAAGTCTAAGGTGGAATGCTATAAATGCCATCAGAAGGGACACTTTGCTAGAGAATGCAGAAGTGGAATGCCTCAAAACAATAACCACCAACAAGCTCAATCTGGAAGTTTCAATAATAACAGAAACTCTGCACAAGCCCTTGTCTCTCAACAAGGCATGGGGTTTGATTGGAATGATCAAGCTGAAGAGGCCATCCAGAACCAAGCTCTAATGGCAGAGGTGTCAGATCTCCCAACAAAGGTAACTTCCAATCTTTGTTCTCAAAATTGCATTAACACTGTTAAAAGGTACAGGGATGACAACCAGACCATGAGTGATGACCTGAAGAGATTAGAAAAAGACATAAAAGATTATGTTATGATTGTTGAGAGATTTGAAGAGCAGATTAAAGGTTTTCAAGATAATGAGCTTCAACACTCTTATGACACAAACTACTGGAAGTGGGAGAAGAATGACTTAGAACTTCAACTGACTAGATCCAAAGAAGAGAGTGAAAAGCTAAGAGGAGAGCTAGCTAAAGTCAAACTAGATGTAGAAAATTTTTCCAATGCTTCCAAACCAATGGATTCTTTATTACAAACTCATATTCATGATAAGCTGAGAAGAGGAATAGGGTACAATACCACACCACCACCCTATAACAACAACTACATCCCTCCTAGTTCAGATTTGTTAGAAACAAAGGATAGGAAGGACCTACCTAAGGGAGCCACTGAGATAGATCCCTTAGATAAAGTAGTTGTTAAGGATAAAACTAAGAAAGAAGTTGTCAAGGATAAGGACAATACAGTGAGTGGTGAGATTCCTATAGAAAACCACATAATCACCAATGAGGGATGTGGAAAGCATAGGATCAAGTCCAAGGAGATAGAAAAGACTGAGGGAAAGAACAAGAAGGTTCACTATAAGCAGACCACTATTGTGAACCCTATCCCTTGCAAACAGTGTGCATGCAGTAAATCTGAGCCCCAAAAACATGATAAACCAAGGGGAAATCAGAGAAACTGGAATAACCAATGGGCACAAAAACAAGGCATTGATCTGAGTAAAATCAATAGCCCAAAGCCTTGTTTCAATTGTGGGAAGTTAAACCATTTGGCTAAGTATTGTTTCTTTAACCCTATTAACCAACAGATGAACTTTCAAAGATTTGTGCAAAAACCTGTTGGTTATAGGAAGGCTGAAAAGAAACATGTGATATAGAAATCTGTTGAAAGTAAAGACCCTATGAAAATGTGGGTGCCTAGAAGCACTAAAACTGTTAGTACTGTTGACAGGGATAGTGCTGCTGGAAGCATTACTGCTGCTACCAGTGTTAGTACTGCTGAAAATATTAATGTTGCTAATAATGTTAGTACCTCTTCAAGGGTTAATACTGCCAACACAGTTACTACTTCTAACAAGGTTAGTACTGCTAAGCATGCAAGTGCTGCTAATGTAGTTAGTACTTCAAAAACCAGTACTGCTTCTAGCAAAAGTGTTTCTAAACCTATCATTGTGACAAAGTACTCCAGAAATGAGGAGTCAAAGTTTAAAAATCTTGTCAAGAAAGAATGCAAGTATTTTGATGAGAAAGGGGTACCCAAGACCACTTTGGCTTGGGTTCCTATTACATACTAACTGATTTTTCTTATGTGCAGGGCAACCAACAGCTCAAGGGAAAGAGCATATGGCATGTTGATAGTGGTTGCTCTAGGCACATGATAGGCAACATGTCATGCCTTCAGGATTTCAAGCATATCAATGGAGGACATGTTGCGTTTGGAGATAATCTTATTGGTGGTAAAATAAGTGGAAAAGGTAATGTTACAAAAGGTAATATGACATTTGAGGATGTCTACTATGTTGATCAATTGAAGTACAACCTGTTAAGTGTATCACAGGTTTGTGACAAACAACATAGCATATTATTTACAAATACTGAGTGTATGATCCTTGCTCCAGGGTTCAAGGTAGTTGATGAAAGCATGATACTACTTAGAACTCCAAGAAAGGACAATGTTTAATGTTTAGATATGGATAGTGTTGATAGTGATTCATCCCTGAACAGTCTTGTTTCAAAAGCTTCTGTGGATGAATCCTCTCTATGGCACAGAAGGATGTGTCACATGAATTTCAAGACAATGAACCAACTTGTTAAAAACAACCTTGTAAGAGGTTTACCTTCAAAAGTATTTTCATGTGATGATCATTGTGTTGCATGTCTTAAAGGCAAACAACACAAAACTTCTCATAAGACCAAAGAGATAAATACAATTTCTTCTTGTCTCCAGTTATTGCATATGGATCTGTTTGGTCCTACAAATGTTATGAGTATAGGCAAGAAATCTTACTGCTTGGTTATTGTTGATGATTACTCTAGATTTACCTGGGTATATTTTCTAAGGACTAAGAATGAGACAAGTGGACTGATCAAATCCTTTATCCTAAGAATTGAAAACCAAGCTAATCAAAAAGTAAAAGTCAGTAGATCAGATAATGGGACTGAATTTATAAATCTTGATCTAAACACCTTCTGTGAAGAGAAAGGCATGGAGAGACAATATAGTGCCCCTAGGACTCCTCAACAGAATGGAGTTGCTGAGAGGAGAAATAGGACACTAATAGAGGCTGCTAGATCTCTGTTGGCTGATTCAAAACTGCCAATAACCTTCTGGGCTGAAGCAGTTAATACTGCTTGTTATGTTCAAAATAGAGTTCTAGTGGTCAAGCCAAAGAACAAGACCCCTTATGAGCTTTTAAATAAAACAAAACCTTTCATTGGTTTTTTCAAACCTTTTGGGTGTCCTTGTACAATTCTCAATACCAAATCTCACTTAGGTAAGTTTGATAGCAAAGCAGGTGATGGATTTCTTGTTGGTTACTCATCTTAGAGTAAAGCTTACAGAGTTTTTAACTCATCTTCTAGAATAATTGAAGAAAGTGACAATGTCAAATGCAATGAGAACACACCAAATCCTATTGGGTCTGGTCCTCAGTGGCTATTTGACATTGACTCACTAACTAACTCTTTTGGTTTCAGTAGTGATGATTATGCATGTTCAGGGAGTGGAGGATCAGGGACTACACAAGTTCAAGAAAGTATATCTCAATCTGTGATTTTTCCCATACCCACAGTGGATCCTGTTGAAGACTGTGAAAAGGAACCATCTACTGGACCAAGTCAGAGTGAAGAAGAAAGTAGAGATGAGGAGACTCAAGAAAATAAAAAACTAGAAGTAGCTGCTGAAAACACTTCAGTTGAGTTGAATGACTCTAATCTAGAGATGGGACTTAATGAAGAACCTAGTCATAACACTAGAGTTCAAAAGAATCATCCTCCACAGCTGGTAATAGGAGATATATCTTCTCCTATGATGACTAGAAATCAAAGCAGGCTTCAAGAAATGCAAGATCAACAACATACAGTGCTTTCTTGCTTTTTATCCCAGCTTGAGCCTAAAAAGGCACATGATGCTATGAAAGAATCCAGTTGGATAGAAGCCATGCAAGAAGAGCTATTGCAGTTCAAGCTACAAGATGTTTGGGATCTGGTAGACCTTTATAAAGGCCAGAGAGCAATAGGAACAAAATGGGTCTTCAGGAATAAGAGAGATGAAAGAGGCATAGTGATAAGGAATAAAGCAAGGCTGGTGGCTCAAGGATATACACAAGAAGAAGGAATAGACTATGAAGAAGTATTTGCACCTGTGGCTAGGATAAAAGCAATTAGATTATTCCTAACTTATGCTTCTTATATGAAATTCAAAGTCTATCAAATGGATATCAAAAGTGCATTTCTTTATGGCTCAATTGAAGAAGAAGTATATGTCTGTCAACCACCAGGGTTTGAAAACCCAAGCTATCCAGACAGGGTGTACAAATTGAAGAAAGCACTTTATGGACTACATCAAGCTCCAAGAGCATGGTATGACACTTTGTCATCCTATCTCTTGGAAAATGGCTTTGAAAGAGGAGTCATTGATAAGACTCTAGTCATCAAGAGAAAGAAGAAGGATATCTTGTTGGTCCAAATCTATGTTGATGATATTATCTTTGGATCAACAAGAGATAACATGTGCAAGGAATTTGAGGAACTAATGCATCAAAGGTTCAAGATGAGTTCCATGGGGGAACTTACTTTCTTCCTTGGACTCCAAGTTCAACAGAAGTCAGATGGAATCTTTATTTGTCAGTCCAAGTATGTGCAGGACATTCTAACCAAGTTTGGTTTCTCAGATTCAAAACCTGCTAGCACACCTATGGAGACACACAAGCAGATAACAGCAGATCTTGAGGGGGAGGATATGGATGTTCATCATTATAGATCCATGATTGGCTCTCTCATGTATCTTACAGCATCTAGGTCAGATATAATGTTTCCAGTCTTGTATGTGCAAGATTCCATGTTAGGCCAAAGCAATCTCACTATCAAGCTGTTAAGAGGATATTCAGATATCTCAAAGGGCAACCCAGATTGGGACTTTGGTATCCTCATGACTCATCCTTTGACCTACTTGCATACTCAGATAGTGATCTAGGTGGAGCAAACTTGGACAGAAAATCTACTTCTGGAGGATGTCAGTTTTTGGGTGCAAGACTAGTTTCATGGCAGTGCAAGAAACAAACCACAGTGTCCACATCTACAACAGAGGCAGAGTACATAGCTGCTGCAAGTTGCTGTTCTCAAGTCTTATGGATTCGGAATCAAATGCTGGACTATGGGGTAACCTTTCTACACACTCCAATTTTTATTGATAATAGCAGTGCTATTAGCATTGTGAATAATCCTGTCAAGCACTCAAAGACAAAGCACATTGAGATCAGGTATAACTTCATAAGAGACTGTAATGAAAAGAAACTTATTCAAGTTGTAAAAGTTCATATTGATAACCAGTTTGCTGATCTATTCACCAAAGCTTTTGATGTGGGGAGATTCACTTTCTTGGTAACAAGTGTGGGAATGATCAACTCTGAATAAGCCCCTTCTCAAAAAGTGGTTACATACCTGTATATTGTTTATTCTTGGTGTTACCAATCTTCTTTTTCAGGATATGTATAGCAGTACTCAGTGTATCACAAGCTTAAAAGAGTAAGTATGGTTAATACTGCCTGTACAGTTTTAAAACTGATAGTGGTTAATACTGCTCGCAGTTAATACTGCTCTCAGTTAATATTGCTAGTTAGTTAATACTGCTAGTGGTTAATACTGCTTTCAGTTAATACTACTAGTGGTTAATACTGCTCGCAGTTAATACTGCTAGTAGTTAGTACTGCTTGCTGTTAATACTGCTAGTGGTTAATACTGCTTGCAGTTAATACTGCTAGTAGTTAGTACTGCTTGCTGTTAATACTGCTTATTAGTTAATACTGCTCTAGGTTAATACTGCTTATGTCCCGAATACTATAAATACCCTTTGCCCGCCTAAAAGTTCATAACGACTCTTTGCATACTGTTCACTTGCGCACTAAACCCTTTCTCTCTCGAGTTCCAAGTTTTCAAGCAAGAACCTTCAAGGTCAATGGCATCCATGGCGTTCATTGACGAGCACAATGAAATCGCGATGCTCCAAAAGCCAAAACAAGCTGAAGGTTTTCATCAGATAGTCGACTTTCTGAAGTCCAGCCACATTGCCCATGCTCTCACTATATCTCCTACCATCTTCATAGAGCATCAGAGGCAATTCTGGGCACATGCCACCATTGTTACTGAGAATGGTGTGCAAATGATCAAGACGAAGGTGTGTGGCAAGCCCTTAACAGTTACTGAAGAGGTAATTCGCATCAGTCTACGTCTAGACGATGCCTCTGGTATAACTTCTATCTCTAATAATGAACTGTTTTCTACTCTTACAAGAATGGGGTATGGAGGCCCATTGGGTGTTTTTAAGTTCTCAAAAGCTAAATTCTCACCCCAATGGTGTTTTCTTGTCCATACCTTGATGCACTGCATTTCTAAAAAGACTACTGGATAGAGTGAGTTAAGTAGCACCATTGCTTATGCTTTGGTGTGCTTGGCCACTGCCAGAAAGTATAATTTTTCTAAAATGATTTTCAATGATCTTGTCTCAAATTTGGGAAACAAAAAGAGCTTTTATATGTACCCCAGGTTTGTTCAAGACGTTATCACCCACGAATTGACGGATATGCCTCATTTTGATGGGATATATGTACCGAAACCCCCTAAAGGCAAGGTTTTCTCAAATATGAGAAGATCTGTTGGGGACTCGGAAGAAGTAGACACCCCATTGTTCTCTACAATGATGGTGGTGACCCACACTGATGAAGGTATGGCAGCAAGGTCAAGGCCCCCATTAGACCAACCCACTGCTAGCTAATCCCAACCTTCCCACTCTAAATCAATTCCCCAGTCTCTTCTTGATAAACCAATTTCACCAATCACCCAAACATACAAAAGGAAACAGGTAAAGAAGGCTCCTTCCCTTCTTGTACCAACAACCCCTAAGCCTTTAAGCCCTCTAAGGGAGGATTCTCCCTAAGAGAATATCTATAGGGAAACCAAAGGGGTGTCTCCCAACCCCAAGGAGGTGCTCTCTGAGGAGGAGGAAGAGCATATGGGTGCTGAGGCTGCCACTACTCCTGCTAGCACAGAGGAGGACAGTGGTAACATACCTAAGACCTCCCCCATGGCAACTTTGAATGAGAAATCATTCAAAGGTCCCAATTGCCAAGAAACCAAGGGGGTGGATAGTGCTTCTGCTGGGCAGAAGACTTTCACTAATAAAAGATCCCATGATCCTTCAATAGAGGGTAACACTCCTGGAGAAGGTGAGGACAGATATGACTATCTTGAATTGATGGACACAATGGCCAATATAAACAAGGACGTGATCAAACAGATCCAAGATATAGAAGAATTGAAGCTGATAGTTCTGTCACAACAAGAGCAGATCCTCACCTTAAAGCAAATGGTCAGAAAATTAAATCTCCAAAAGAAGAAAAAGCAATTTGTGCTTAGAAGGAGGAACCCTTTGACTGATGCTTTCAACAAGGGGGAGAAGAAAGAAAAGGAAACAGAAAAAGAAACTGAAAAGAGAGTTGGAATTGAGGGGGAGACAAAGGATGTAATAGAGGCAGAAACTGAAGTTGTTCAAGCAGCAGAAACTGTTAATGCTGCTGAAGCAACAGAAACAGTTAATGCTGCTGAAAGAAAAGAAGCAGCAGAAACAGAAGAAGCAGTAACAGGGCTCTCTGTAGAGGAACTGGAGATTGCAGAGACATTGGTTAAGGCCAAGAATGATACGCCTAAGGCTTCTAACAAGGCCAAGGGAGTAGTCATCAATGAAGGAGGGATCTCAAAGAAGGGAAAAGAGAAAGAAGTCTTGAAGATATAAAGGGAAAAGGAAAGGAAAAGATGGCTGAAGTAGAAATGCCTGCCAAGAAGAAGACTCAAATTGAAATGGATGAGGCAATAGCTAAGAAGCTTCAAGATCAAATGGAAATGGAGGAGATGCTTCAAACAGAGAAAGATAGAGAACTTGCAAAGATCATGGCCAGAAAGTTGAATGCAGAATATCAGAAAAGCATCAAAGAAGCAGCTCAGGCCAAGAAACTTTAAGTCAAAAAGATGCCAATTCAAAAGCAGAAAAGACAACCCTCCAAGACCTTTTTGGCCAATCAGGAAAGAAGAAAAATGATAAATTTCCTGAAAGGTGCAATTGGTGTTAAGGGGGAGATGTTCAACAACATGGCATACACTCAGGTTGAGGAGTTGTATCAGAAAGAGATGGCCAAGCTTCAAGGAGATTCAGCCCAAAAGGAAGAAACTGAGAGAAGAATGAAGGAAAGGCATGACTTGAACATTCAAAGACCATTTCCTGAAGAGACCACACCCTCAAAAGACAAAGCAGAAGAGATGAAGGAAGAACATGAGGGTGTTGGTGAAGAAGCCAAATCTGGAAATAGGGTGAAGTCAATTGCTTTCAAGAGGCAGTCTAAAAGGGCAAGAGTGGAAGAAAAGGCAGAAACTGCAGCAGAAACTAAAGCAGAATCAGTGTAAAGTCCAGAGCAGTCTAATAAGCAAACTGATAAGAGTATGGATCTGTACATGACAATAGTAAAACCTATGAAGGTTGTTCCAATCTCCATGAAAGCTCCTGAGATTACCTTTTGGGACATTCTAAGAGATAATGGAAAGGATTTCTTCAGAATCAAGAGAGTTGATGGTTCATTTGAAGCATATTCAACATGGGGGAGAGTTATCAGAAGTTGTTCAAGAGCTGACATAGAAGAATTATACAAAGTGGGGATAAAACTCTATGAGCCTGTGTTGAAAGGTACTGAAGAGAATCTTCTCAAGATAGTAATGGAATACTTGTGCATGATGTTTGATCCAGAAAGAGTGACTTATAGGATTAAAGATCATAATCATGAGTTTATATTCAAGAAGATTGATAAATGGATACTATTTGAAAACTGTGGAGTACACATGATTACTATTGACAACTGTTATCATGAATACTACCTGGTGGACAAAATTTATGAGCATAGCAAGGAGAAGCTAGAAGGGATGCTTAAAGCTACACTGGTATGCACAAAGGATTCAGAAATGGCTAAAATTGTGGTGAGAAGAACTGTAAATCAAAGTCTGGGGCTAGATCCAAATTTGGGCAACTGAATGAGAGGTGTTGAAAGCATCTTGAAGAAAATCTGAAGAACTTGACTTCTCTTTCTAAAAGTCAAGTTAGGGGGAGATTGTTGGGAACTGAAGAAAAGCTTAAGTATGGTTAATGCTGCTAGTTCAGATTTACTACTTCTAGAAGACTTCAAAGTTAATACTGCTGAGTATTACTACTGCTAAGTAGAATTAATACTGCTAGTCAAAGTTAGTGCTGCTTGAACAAAGTTAGTACTGTTTAGCTAGTTAGTACTGCTAGTGGTTAGTGCTGCTTAGTAGTTAATGCTGCTAAGACCAAGTTAATGCTGCTTCAGAGATAATGTGAAGATAATGATGAAGAGATCGTGGTTAAAGATAAACATGGAAAGCTGAATATATTCATGGAAGATATACTGAAGATATTTTTTTAATTATCTTTTTGTTCAGTATATGTATAGATTTGACAGAATAGTTTATAGATAGTTATTATTCTATGTTCTACAGAGAATCAACCTCAAGGCATAGATCCTAATTCTAGAGAAGTAGAATTCATCTTGGAAGAGCTTGTTCTTCAAGATTGAGGTTGAGTGTGTAATCTTGTGATTTTAATCATTCAATACAAGTTTACAAGTTGTTAATCATATACTGTTTGTTTACTGTTACATTGAATATCAAAGTGTTATTCCACAACTTCTTTGATATTGTTTCTGAGACTTTATTCTTGTTAAGAAATCGATCCTGACAGTGTTAGGCTTAAAAAGCCTAGTTAGAACATACAGTTTATAAATTTCAAAGGATATAACATTTGCATCCAAAAAGGAAACCTTTCAAACAAGCATTTCCAAGTTAACTGATGTTAGGAATAAAATCCATTAAAATAAGGTCATAAACCTTCTTTCCAGAACCTCACAATTTAATGCACATGTAGTTCTTCGTTTTGATTAGCTTATGGAACCTCACAATTTAATGCACATGTAGTTCCATAATTTATTAACGGCCAGAACCTCACAATTTAATGCACATGTAGTTCTAAAATCTCCCAAAACTCAAGTTATATCAAATATGTAGAAAACTTAGATCTGAAACCATTGAGATATATAGGAGTTCCAAAAGGTAACTTTTGATTTGTATAAAGTGTAGAATGGTAGTAGGAACTCACCCAATAGGTTTATACGAAAACCTGAAGAACCAGATATCAATCCTCTTGACAAGACGAAGTTTTCCACACCGGAACCTCAAATCGAAAGCTAGACAGAGAGAAATATCTAGAGAGAGGATGAGAGAGTTTGAGAAAAAGTGATGAAAACCCCCAAATGAGATATTAGATTGGAAAACCCTTAAGTTGGTCCAGGAAACCTCGCAGGTTATGCCGCGACCTCAACCTGCGGCATAACTCGCCCGCTTACACAAAACCAAACCCATCCAGAGGGTTTCGCGGGTTGTACCACGACCTCAAGTCGCGGTGCAACTCGCGTGGTTCACTATGATTCGACCAAAACCACCAAAATCCAAAATCAAACTCCCAACCAAACGGGGTGCTAACGACAACGCTTAAACACAAGAATAACAAGATTACATAACGAAATTCGGGTTGTTACAATACTCCCAACCTTAGGATGATTCCGTCCTCGAAATCTACTCTTCTCAATGGAACACTGTCCGCAGAGAAGATCGTCACAAACCCAAATGCCAGAATCATTAACGAGATCCTAATACCGACATCCACATTAGCTACCCTTCTTGGGTACAATTCACTCCTAACCGAGAGAACACTCAAAACTTCAGAGTAACCTTTACTCCTAAGGTTACGGTTGTCTCCCAACCTTAGGTGACAACTACTACCTCTAGGAAATAAGCGACCTCAGCTTTCCATCTACCAATTTCTTTCAAACTGCACAGTTCCGAACTCAAAGCCAACGGTCGACGCTAATATTCACAAAACTCTTAGATTTCATTGATCCATTCCTAATATCGGTAAAGATATTCTTACAAGGCGCACCAATGCGTCTTTCCGGCAATCGGTTAACACAGATTCTGCTAACACTCAACTCCGATCCGACTCCAAATCTGGAAATAGCCCTTATTCAAATTTCTTAATACTTCCATAAATACTTCGTCTACAACCACAAAAAAATAACTTCTAAACGTACCACCAATCTACACATTCAGACTATAAAGGACGGGCGCTAATAAAACCCACAACAGGAATTTGATGCACATGCTGAAAATAAAAAGGATTAGGCTTAACGCCTAGAGAGTTCAAGAGTTTTACATAAGTAAAAGCAATTAAATTCATGAACTTCTCTTTAAAATAGAACCTTTCAAAAAAATGAATTTTAAAACATGGAACAACTCCTTTTCAAAGTTATGCAATTTCAAAGATGGATCCTTTATTTCAACGATACTTTATAAATTGACACAACTTGTACTAACTCGAAGTATGAAACATTAGTAACACCATCCACATCGTACGTCCGAAAACATGGACACTAGGCCCAATACTCACACGACCAAAAACGAAAGAAAACTAAACATCAATATGCAGGAATAACACATTTCATTCAAACCTCAATATATGTGGGGAGAACCCAATATTAAAGCCATCATTTACCGTCGACTTCACATAACCAAAGTTGGTAAAAATATGACATTAGTGTTTAAAATACCTCGGGTCTACGACGGAGAGACCCGTACACAAAGAGAATAGAAGGACACGCAAGTAGGCCACCCATACAACTTCCTCGCATGACCTCTAAACGTTTCCATCTTGGGTGGCGAGAACAAATGAATGGGGCCACCCGTGATGTTATTGGATTTCACCACGTATCCCGATCTTAGTTCCCCTGCCATACCAGACATCACAACTTCACACCGTTTATTGCCTCTAGCCATACTCCGTCGAGTTCCACCTCAAGGGCTTACGAACACGGGTGCCTATCCAATCCAGACGAGTTCCAACACAGCAGCTCGTGCCACCTATTGTATACTCGCTAGCCAACCCGAGCGGTCACTAAGTGTAACTCAAAACCTCAGGCTTTACAAAACAGACAGACTGTCTATGGATCTACAACACTGTCTAGCATTACATGACTCCAACTGAAAAACCAAAGCTCCCAAAACATGTAATTCCCAATGGCATGAAATAATCGCCATCATACTCAAAAAATTCCACAACTGTTTTTAAACCATACAAATGTCCTCAAGTCTCCGTTTAGTCAAAACTGAGCCAACAACCCAACAGTTTACGTAAATACCCAAATGAAAGCCAATATAAATATTGAAACACGTTTGACCAACTATTATGCAAACACGACCAAAAGTATAATTAACTCAAATCTCATCGTTGGTTAAAACAAACCATTTTCCAAATGAACTCATATCCTTATGTTTTCAAAATGCCTCATAACACAATAATATGCATTTTCTAAAAAGGTTTATAAGATCAATTACAACAAATAACACTTATGTCAATTGAACTCGAATTATATATGTAAAATCATCAAAGAAACACTTCAACATGATTTATTTACCAAAATAACCAAAGATCCCAAAATGGGTGTCTCAACATGTTCATAAAACTAAACATTTCAAAATAACCAAAACTTATCAGCAGTTAACAATTTAATGTAAAACACAAACACTTTAAAATAAATATTTTGGCATGTACACCGTTTTCACAAATCAACTTTAACTCACCAAAAAATTGAATAAACTTTATCATACTAAAATCTTTCATTGCGGTTATAAATCCGGACAAATGTCCACACGACTCATTCAGTCAAAACCCGAGCCAAAGGCCCGACACTTCACGTAAATTTCCAATGAAAGCCCCGTAAACCTTAAAACACATTTATCCGACATTTAACGGTTTTCCCCAAATAATGAAATGTTTTTAAACAATGCTTATGAAAACCCACACCACAAAGACGTGCTTTCTCAAAACTTAACACGTATTGGGACCAAAGATTTTTCGAAAGGTTTTATGAATGCAAATATTCTAAGATGCATATGTCATGAAATAGACTTTGTTTGCACAAAATCATCAAGGATGCATAAATCATAATGTAGATTTTACGTATACAAAATAATCACCCAGAATATGTAAATCACGCTATTTACTTGTTGAAATATTCAAGCTCGACATGAGCAATTTATGATTTTAAAACAATCCAAGTTACCGAATACGAAAACTTAACAAAATACTCGCACCTTGAAAAATACCGAGTAAAACATACGCAATAGTTTACACTATAAACGTGAAAATAGGTTCTTGCACTTCGACATGTGCACAATTGTTTGTACAACTCCAAAGGAAAAATCACAATTTTACTTTTAAAATTTCTCCTCTATAACCAAGAGGCGTTGCAGCAAAAGAATTTTCAACTCACCCCATATGCAACAATTCATTCCTCCAAAAAGGGTGGTAAAATAACGGGGGTGCAATTAAAATTTCAAATCGAGTTTAAAGCTTCACGTTGTAAAGATAAACACATCTGAACAAAATAGAAACTACAACGACAACAATACCGCTAACTCGCTAAATGCTTTGCGGAAATTTTAACAGTAAGAGTTAATGATGGAAATACGATCAGAACGAAAGTCCTGTTTTTAAAAATAGATAAATCGTTTATGCAATCATTCACACCAACGTTATACTTAAATCCAATGCATATAGTGCCCGTCAGTTGACATTTGTTAACAAAACCCCGAAACTAACGCACACAATGATGCATATGCACATGTTCCTGAAATTATTTACGCGACACAAAAGTCGTAAGATGACACACCATAATCCAACTGGATTTTCATAAAACTCATTAACGCTAAAATCAAGTGGTGTCCAAATTTCCATTTTTCAACACAAATAAGTCATAATTGCACGCAATGAAATTAAACTCGCGCATCTCTAAATATACGCACGCGACAAAAGAATCCGCAAAAAAAAAACTTCATGAATTTAAACAAAACTCGTACAAACTAAAATCTCCAAGAAACTCCGACTCAAGGCATGGAAATAACTTTTCCTTTAAAAACCATTGACATACGTGGAAGAGATCCAATGTCAAGGTCAAAATTCCACCGCTACTTGCCCATTAACTCAAAAAACGTTAAAACACATATATTACGACATCCAAAAATAGCATTTAAACACAAGACGTGAAAAAAGAGAATTTTGATAACAATTTGAAATCAGGTGCAACAAACCTTTTAAGCATGCTTATGCTCATAGTTTAAAATATGTTGATTGCTAAATGTTTTGCCAAAACGTTATAAGGTAATTTACTTTATGGTTGGCGATCATGAAAAGCAATTTATGTAACCATATGTTAGAAATAAATTTAATGCATGAATTCGGTCGACACTCACATCTTAATACTACGGTTCCCAACATCCCGGCGTACTATAATCAACCGGATGCCTCAGGCATCTTAGGGCAACCATACCATTAATTAACTTACAATCTCCTCGAAATAGAATCGATCTAACAAGATATAGTTCTAATTCCACCAACGAATTTTGTTCAAGATGATTAACTTAATGCGTTCAACGCACTTACTATCATTCCAAAGAGACATTGCTATAAACAACAATCATACTTTGGCTTACTCGCTTAGAAACTTTTGCACTACTCGAACGGTCAACATACTAAGGTAGAGTAGATAAACACAAGCACGAGAAAGGGTAAGGAAGAGTTTAATTGAAACATGCACGAAAAAAATGTACCGTGATGCCTATCAATTCTCATAACATTAGCAAACCAATTACACTCACGTAAAATATCCTCATAATCACATTAGCTAAGTGAGATTATGAACATATAACACATAAGGGTTCTTGTTACCATCATCACAACGCTTGATTAACATATCTCCGTCAATTCTAAGCCTAACCTATCTTAGAAGTTCTACCCAATCTCACAATCAGTGCCTATCAAACTCAGTCTAAGTCTAGACATCTTACATTCATGCCTAGTTTGCTTAAACTAGAGCTCTGATACTAACTTGTAACACTCTAAAATTCAGAGTAAATTAAAACCTGGAAATATGGCAACAAGACATCCGTATTGATAAAAACTTCCCGTAAAGGGGCTTCAGTCCTTAAGACTATACAAAAACCTCTACGGATTTAGAATTCATCGACAAACCAATCTAAACATATACTATCTAGATTACATAAGTTGTTGATCCAGAATCATCCCGAAATGTGGGACTTAACAAATGCCCAACAATCCAATACTGATCATCTCAAAAACCCTCGAGGTCAACCCCGACACTCAAGCCCTTGGCAACCCGCCGCTAACGAGAACCTGATATACATATCATTTGAGAAAAAGTGTTAGGCTTAAAAAGCCTAGTGAGAACATACAGTTTATAAATTTCAAAGGATATAACATTTGCATCCAAAAAGGAAACCTTTCAAACAAGCATTTCTAAGTTAACTAATGTTAGGAATAAAATCCATTAAAATAAGGTCATAAACCTTCTTTCCAGAGCCTCACAATTTAATGCACATGTACCTCTATATTTGTTAACGGCCAGAGCCTCACAATTTAATGCACATGTAGCTCTATATTTACTTTAGTTGGTAAACTTCAAATAATATAAGTCCACTCAAAACCTAGGGATCCACTAGTAATGGTACAGACTCGTTACAACAATATATGTGACAAACCACAGATAAACATATGGTATAAACACATTTTATAAACAAAATGTCATTTCCAGTTCAACTTCTGGTAAGAATGAAAATTATAAAAAACGAGTTCTTAAACATTCATTTCACATATCCACATAATGTGAAAGTAAAACATCAATTTACTTCAATAAGATAAGATCCATCATTTTAGTAAACACAAATGATCGGGAACCCTAAAATCTCCCAAAACTCAAGTTATATCAAATATGTAGAAAACTTAGATCTGAAACCATTGAGATATATAGGAGTTCCAAAAGGTAGCTTTTGATATGTATAAAGTGTAAAATGATAGTAGGAACTCACCCAATAGGTTTATACGAAAACCCGAAGAACCAGATATCAATCCTCTTGACAAGACGAAGCTTTCCACACCAGAAACTCGGATCGAAAGCTAGATAATAATCACCAAACTCTAGAGAGAGAGAGAGAGAGAAATATCTAGGGAGAGGATGAGAGAGTTTGAGAAAAAGTGATGAAAACCCCCAAATGAGATATTGGATTGGAAAACCCTTAAGTCGGTCTAGGCAACCTCGCGAGTTATGCCGCGACCTCAACCCGCGGCATAACTCGCCCGCTTACACAAAACCAAACCCATCCAGAGGGTTTCGTGGGTTGTGCCGCGACCTCAAGTCGCGGTGAAACTCGCGTGGTTCACTGTGGTTCGACCAAAACCACCAAAATCCAAACTCAAACTCCCAACCAAACGGGGTGCTAACGACAACGCTTAAACACAAGAATAACAAGATTACATAACGAAATTCGGGGTGTTACATTAACATTCATAAAAAATTTCTTTGTGATTTTTCGATGATTGAATGGAGACCCTGGAGGAGTAAACATTAAAAAGCTCCTTTCTAAAGTTGTACAAAGTGGCACTGTGGTACTTACTGTTAGAACATAAATGTTCTATTTTAGAAGTTTAGTAAAGTAATCCATTTATGTATTGTATTGGGCCTTGTACATGGGTTTGGGCTTAATGTGTAACAAGGGTGTTGAGGCATATAGATAGAATCTTGTAGTTAGTTTGTTTTGTAAGTTTCATTTTGTTATCTTGTAGTCCATACGAATTATTCGCTCTCTGTAGTTAGTTTAAATTTTTGTTGAATAAAACTACAGATTCAATTCTCAATTATACATGTCAATATTTCTTAATTAATCAATTATGATCTCATTAGACCTAACATTTGGTATCAGAGCCTAACACATAAATCTATCTACGAACGATCGAGATCAAATTGTTTGGATTGAAGAACAGTTCACTATCGTATAGTTTTTGAGAAAATTTTCGAATTTGTTGATTCGGTGTTAAATTAGATGAACTTTGTTGCCAAATTGATTCAGTGGATAAAGTCAAAACATATGGAATCAATTACAATCTGTAATTTAAACTTATTTGGATTATTTGGATCGATTTTTGAGAATTTTTGTTCGAAAATGTTTGTCACTGTGGTTGAGATCGATTGGGCTTTAGAGATGTTTTTGGACTAGATTATCAACAACAAATGTGCTCCATTGTTGTTTTCGAACCTGCTCACAAAGTTTCAACTCAAAATTCGATATATTGAGGTTGAATTCGAAGAAAATCTGGAAAAACAATCGAGATCCACGGAATTCGCATGATACTCGGAGAACTCTCATGGTTTGAAAGAACTCGCATAAAAGAATTCACATGGTAAAAATATTGAATATTTCGCATTATTAGAATTCGCACGTTGAAGGACTTTGAAGATGAAAATTTTCAAGTATGGATTTCGCATGACAAAGAGATGCGAAAAGTGCAGAATTCGCATGACACATAGATGCTAAATGTTCAGAATTCACACGGTGAAAGTCTTTGATGATGAAATTTTCTAAGTGTTCATATGCGAGAAGTAAAGAATTTGCATGCTAGAGTGTTGCAAAAAGTGAAAATTCGTTTAAAGGGTCATGCGAGAAGTGGGGAATTCGCAAATAGGCGCATGCGAGAAGCTAGAATTCGTACGCAGGCCTATGCGAATTATGAGGTTTTAGACTAAGCCTCATGCGAATTGTGCTAAATTGAATAGTGATCTGTGAATTGTTGAAGTTATGCGAAAAGTTTTGTGATTTTTGAGAAAAGTGACTGTTCTGAACCCATTTTGCTACAAGTTTGCCCTGTCCCTGAGATTTTTATGCATAATGCATATGTGACATAACTTTTATCTTATGTTGGTCACATATCCTTAGCAACTGATCTAATCTTTCACGAGTGCTCATGTTTGTCAAGATTTTCAGATTCTGGATGTGAGGATTTAGTATCTAATTGGATTGATTTAGCTGCCTGAGTATCTGCAATCATCAGTCTGGAGTGCTTATATTTGTTGTTAGACCGTTGAGTACTCTTTATCATTCTTTTGACCTGATCAATCAGTAGTGTGAGTAACTGCAATCATTGTTCTGATGCTTTGGTGGTGTTTCAAAATCCTGAGTGCTTATAATCATCCAACTGATTCATGAAGAAATGAGTTCTGAGTTCTTTCGTTTAGTGGTATGGAAAGCAGTCAGAAAATGAGCATCTTTCATCAGTTGTTGAACAGTAATTCCATCTAACCCTTGCCTTGTAGTGTTTGCTACCGGAAGCTACCTCCTGTAAGCTGATCAGATTAAGTTCTGAAGATGAATTCTTATTCAACTCAAGGTTCAAAGACAAATCAGATGTTATACACTTAAGATGTACTTGGTTGTCATTCCATATTTTAACACATATCATTCTTGTGGGCGTAAGGAATGTGTTGGATTTACAACAGTCAAAAGCTGTCTTTATGTGCACTCAGTCGAGGTTATTGTCTACATCAGATCTGATATTAAAGTTGAAACTTCAAGGATAAGAGCTACTTTCAAGGTGGAACTAGAGGAACTTTGAAGTTTATGCAACACAAGTGTTTTCTAAAGAAATCAATGGGGGAGAGGAGCTGAAGTTGAGCTGAAAAGAGAATGATTACTTTACAAAACTTAGGGGGAGAATGTTAGAACATAAATGTTCTATTTTAGAAGTTTAGTAAAGTAATCCATTTATGTATTATATTGGGTGGTGTACATGGGTTTGGGCTTAATGTGTAACAAGGGTGTTGGGGCATATAAATAGGATCTTGTAGTTATTTTCTTTTGTAAGTTTCATTTTGTAATCATGTAGCCCATATGAATTGTTCACTCTCTGTAGTTAGTTTAGATTTGTATTGAATAAAACTACAGATTCAATTCTCAATTATCCATGCCAATCTTTGTTAATCAATCAATTATGATCTCATTGGACCTAACACTTACAAGCATTTTAACTGATTCATTTCTTGATTATGAGTTACATTCTTATTTGTCTGAATTTGAAAACATAGGAATGAATACATTATGAAATGACGGATGGTTCAGATGCTCAATTTGAAAGATTAGTGGTCAGAAAAAGGTTATTGACATTTCTTGAAGAAGTTTTGATGATTTCTATGCTGCATCATCAAAAGGGGGAGAAATCTATTCAAGAAATGGATAAGAAGTTATGGGAGAATTAAATGTAAGAATTGTTTTTTAAAGATCAAATTGTGAAAATTTTGTGGATAAAGTGATCAAGTGATGACAGATTTGAAGATTATATTTCAGAAATATGGGGAGAATGTTTGGATTGCAAGAGAAAGTTCAAAAGTTGGTTGAAAATTTGCTGAAAATTTATTTGAAGATTATTTGCTAAAACAAAAGTGAGCTAAATCGAAAGATAATTTTGCTTCTAAAGTTTGAAAGATATTTTATTACCTTGGGGGAGATTGTTAAAATTCGTGAAGAAGATATTCACAGACTTTAGGGCAGATTACTGAAAGTTTGAAGACAGTTCAAAGAAAGGGGAGATGAATTGCTTATCTTTTTGAAGATGATAAAAGTGGGAGATTGAATTTTCCAAATATCTACAAAGAAGAAGATTGTTCATTATTACAAAATTTCTTTTCAAAGAAAGATCGTTACATGTTTCACAAAGGGGAAGGTAATCAACTTATTGTTTTGAAGATGATATTGAATCCAAAGGGGGAGATTGTTAGTGCATAAATATGTTGGATCCAAGATCATGGAGATTGAAAGTCAAATACTCAAGTCAAACCCTTATTGCAAAGTGAGAGTCAAAGTGCTTAAAAGAGGAAGGTCAAAGTCAATCATGTTATAGTCAACAAGTCTAGTTTAATTAGTTTAGTTTTGTCTTTGTAATACTAGTAGGTATAAAAACTTGTTTTCGTTTGTAGACTCATATGACACTGACAGAGATAAATCTTAGAGAGAGAATTATTTCCATTGAGAGCATCGTGTACTATTTGATTCATTGTTCAATATATGACATCTTGAATTGATCTTATTGTTCTTCATCTCGATTCCAACTCCCAGGTTGCTTTTTATCCCATTGTGAAATTATCAGTGTGAAATTGCCATTACACCTTTACAAATCGAATCTCCTTATTCCTCAACGTATTCACCTTGAGGTCCAAGATGGCCACCGGTTCCTCGATAAAGCTTTACTTCTCATCCACACGCACCTCGTCCAACGGTATCGCCACATCGGTTTCGGCCAAACACTTCTTCAAATTCGAAACGTGAATCGTAGGGTGAATTCCTTGTAAATTCTCAGGTAGGTCAAGGTTATATGCCACTTCTCTAACCCTCTCGCTAATGGTTAAGGGTCCAAAGAATCTAGGTCTCAATTTACCTTTCTTTCCAAAACGGACCACACACTTCCAGGGTGAGACCTTTAGCATCACTTTATCTCCTACTTGAAACTTGATCGACTTCCTCCACTTGTTGGCATACCTTTTCTGACGTTCTTGGGCTGTTCTAAGCCATTCCCTTATCAGCTTCACCTTATCGGCAGTCACTTGCACTATTTCTTGACCTACAAATTGTCGTTCTCCCACCTCGTTCCAGCATAAGGGTGTTCTATATTTGCGTCTGTATAAGGTTTCGATCGGTGCTGCTTGTATACTCACATGGTAACTATTATTGTAGGAGAACTCTATTAACGGAAGATGAACTTCCCACGAGCCTCTGAAATCAATAGCACATGATCGACACATGTCTTCCAACGTTTGAATGGTCCTCTCACTATGGTCATCCGTTTGAGGGTGTTAAGTCGTACTCAACTTGAGTTGCGAACCTAACTCTCTTTGTAGACTCCACCAAAAAGATGATGTGAATCGACCATCCCTATCTGATACTATAGACGATGGCACTCCATGCCTGGACACTATCTCGTCTATATACAACTTCGCCAGTTTCTCTAATGGGTACGTCTCTTTAATCGGTACGAAGTGGGATGATTTTGTGAGTACATCCACTATCACCCAAATGGCGTCGTACCCCTTAGGTGATCACGGAATCCTAGTGACAAAATCCATCCTGATTTCTTCCCATTTCCACATCGGTATTTCCAACGACTGCAGTTCCCCATACGGTCGTTGGTGTTCCGATTTCACCTTCAAGCAAGTCAGGCATCGCTCGACAAAGTAAGCGATGTCTTTGTTCAAACCTGTCCACCAGTAACATTGCTTCAGGTCTCTATACATTTTATTGGTTCCCTGGTGTACGGAATAGCGAGACTTATACGCTTCTTCCAACACTCTCTTCCGGAGGTCACCCACTTTTGAAATCCACACCCGATTACCAAAAAATCTCACCCCACGGTTGTCCACCAACAACGAGGCCGCAATTCCAAAAATCCTCTCATTCTTCACATTCTCTTCTAGGAGTGCTTCTTCTTGAAACTTATTGACTTCCTCCAAGAAATTAGAAGTTGCTTCAACTCAAAAGGCTACTACCTGCTCTTTCCGACATAAGGCGTCAGCCACCACAGTGGCTTTACCCGGATGGTAAAGAATCTCACAGTCATAATCACTTAGCTGTTCCATCCATCTTCGCTGTCTCATATTCAGCTCCTTCTGATTGAACAGATGTTGTAGACTGTTGTGGTCTGTGTAAATCTGACACTTGACTACGTAAAGGTAGTGCCTTCAAGTTTTCAAGGCAAAAACCACCGTCGCTAGCTCTAAGTTGTGCGTCGGGTAGTTCTTCTCATGCTCTTTCAACTGGCGAGACACATAAGTAATCACCTTTTTTTCTTGCATTAGAACACACCCTAAGCCCAACTTAGAAGCATCGTTGTAGATTACGAATCCTTCATATCCATTGGGTAGGGATAAAATGGGTGCACTAATAAGGGTTTCCTTAAATTTACTAAATGCACTCTCTTGAGCTTCCGCCACATAAACTTTACGTTTTTCCTTGTTAAGGCGGTTAACGGCGTGGCTATTCGCGAGAAGTCTTGAATGAATTTTCGATAATAACCCGCCAACCCAAGGAAACTTCTCACTTCTGATGCCGATTTTGGCGTTTCCCAACCTATTATTGCCTCAATCTTTGTTGGATCAAATTTGATTCCATCCTCCGACACCACATGCCCTAAGAATTGAAGTTCCCTTAACCAAAACTCACACTTCAAGAATTTGGCATACAATTTCTCGCACTTTAACAACTCCAACACCACTCGCAGGTGCATCTCGTGCTCGCTCATGGACCGTGAATAGATGAGTATGTCATCGATGAAGACGATCACACACTGGTCCAAGAGTGGACTACATACCCTATTCAGCAGGTCCATGAATATTGTTGGTGCATTAGTAAAACCAAAGGGCATGACTAAGAACTCATAGTGTTCGTACCTCGTACAAAAAGTAGTATTAGGCACATCCTCCTCTCTCACCTTCAGCTGATGAGAGCCTGATCTAAAATCTATCTTTAAAAAGTAACTTGCTCCTTGCAACTGATGGAACAGATCATCAATTCTAGGAAGCGGGTACTTATTCTTGTGTGTTACCTTGTTAAGTTCGCGATAGTCTATGCACATTCGCATAGACCCGTCCTTTCTTCCTAAAGAACAACACATGCGCTCCCCACGGAGAAGTGCTGGGACGAATGAAACCATTGTCAAGCAACTCTTGCAACTGGATCATCATTTCCTTTATCTCGGCCGGTGGCAAACGATAGGGTGCTCTTGCGATTGGTGCCGCTCCAGGCATCAAATCAATTCTGAACTCCACTTGCCGATCTAGAGGTAAGGTGGTCAAATCCTCCGGAAATACCTCTGGGTACTCACCGACCATTTGAACTGACTATAGTTCCCTCTTTTCTTTCTTAGCATCTAGCACATACGCTAAGAACCCCATACACCCCTTCACTAAGCACCGCCTAGCCTTGGTCATCGAGATCAAGCAGGATTTTCTATCCCGACGGTCTCTGTATACCACCACTTCTTTCTTATCAGGAAAAGTTATACTGATCAAATTGTTATTACATACTATGTTGGCATGCCAACCAGTCCATACCTATAATGACGTCAAATTCCCCTATACCCATCGGGTATAGACGCAACGGGAAAGGTGACCGTCAATGTCAATTCTACAACCTTCATAAACTTCCCCCGCTAAGAATTGACTATCATCAACCACTTCTAATTCAAGCCCATGACTTTCCGAATAAAGTTCGACGACAGAAACGAACGGTTTGCGCCCGAATCAAATAACACCTTAGCAAAAGTCGAGTCTATAGGGAAAGTACCTATCACCACATCCGGTGTTTCCATCGCCTCCTCCGCTGTCATAATGAAAGCCCTAGCCCTTGCCCAGGCTGGTTCCAACTTCCTTTCTTCTCCTTTCCCTCCAAAACATCCGACAGCTCCCTTCTTCAGTTGTTGACAAACTATTTTGATATGGTCTGGAGAACCACACTGATAACAATACCTCGGTCCCTGACAGTCCCGAGCCATGTGCCCTGTCTTTCCACATTTAAAACAGCCATCCCGATCCATTATACATTCACCTCTATGCATCCGATTACATTTCCCACACGGTTTCTCCCCAAACAATGATGTCACACGCTGCTCGGGCCTTGCATTCTTATTATTCTTAGGGTCACGAGTTAGCCCTTCCCACTTTGTCTTCTAGCCACTCCTCTCAGTCAGCTGGAAAACTTAATCCTTTTCAGTCATCTCAGCCGCGTTAACAGCCGCTTGAAAGGTAGAAGTCTTGTGCTGCCATAAGCTCTCGGATGTTACTTATTAAACAAAACAGATACATGTCAATCCGCCGCTCCTCATTTGGCACGTAAACTTCCGTAAAACAAACCTTCTCAAGAAATTTGGTCGTATACTCTCGCATAGTCATCTCCCGTTGCTTCAGATTCAATAACTCTTCTTACAATTTGTTCACAACTGGAAGAGGGCAAAACTGTCGTTTGAACCTGGCGACAAAGGTCTCCCATGACATTCCCTTCGCCACTTTCGAACCCTTACCACCACTCTCGTCCTCCCACCAAAACACGACATTATCTCTCAACATGGACAATGCAAACACCACATTTTCTTCCTCCACACATTTGCAGGTGTCAAAGACCAGCTCCATTTCCCCAATCCACTTTATCACCACCAGCGCATCACATTCCCCTTTGAAGGTTAGAGGCTTGCATGAATAAAACGATTTGTAGCTGCAGCCTCTCTCCACCACCGCTCTAGTTGCTATTTCCGAAAACGTTTGGGATTAGGTAACCATCACAGTCATTGGTGGGTTCGACATCTCAGTTACTTCTCTCTCTTCACTCTTTCCCTTGCTTCCTGATGTTTCCCTCGTCAGATGATCCAACAGAGCTTGCAGCGTTTGCTGGAGTTTTCCATCTCATTAGCAAAAGTTTACTGAGTCACAAAGGCTTGGTTTTTTCCCCTACCGGGACTCCTTGAACGTCTTCTTCCTCTGATAGTAGCAGAACTCTCTTGCAAAGAGGGTTCCTATTCCGCCATAACCTCCACGCTGCTCGCTCAATGACTCCCTTGCACTGTCTTTTTCCCCTGAGCACCTGCCTCAGGTTCGTCCAGCTGAGTGGCAGCCTTCTGGGACCCCTTCCCTTGACCCTTTCTGTGACCGCTTCCCTTTTCCTGAGTGGATATCTTTCTTGGAGGGGCTTTTGGTCCTTCCACAATTACTTCGTTCATCGACACCGCCTCCACAACCGGCACAAATCTACTCCTTGTTACTCGCTCAGACATGCTTACTGAAAAGACGGAAACATGCAACATTCAATCCAACAGGTCCAACGTAACAAGGTAAATTAAGCACACACATGTACCTGTAAACTTGCAATTACATTGGCTAGAATAATTCCAAATTTACCTTACATGCTAGTCCTCACCACCTCATTACTCGACTCCCTATGTACTTTCTATTTCTCAGTTGTGTTTCTACTCCTTCAGTTTATGTCTAGGCCCCTCCAGTCACCTAGATCTCTTAAACTATGATTCAAATACCAATTGTAACAACCCAAATTTTCAAGGATTAAACATAAGCAGTTTAATATAAAATAACGCCAAAACGACCCCATGTCAACAAGTTTACAATTTAAGATTTGCGATAAGGCAACCTAATACAAAACTGAGATTTAACAAGGAAAGAAACAACTATAAGGAAGTCTTCTATTACTGGTACCAGCTCACATCTTCTCCTTTCCTTTACTCGAACCTCCTACTTCCCATCTGCCTGAAAAGATTTTCAGTTTTGAAAGAGCGAGAGTTAGACCGGAGGCCTAGTGAGTTCCTTCTGAAAGAAGTTTTCAAGCCATAACATCATATAAAAGATTTATAAACAATTATAAACCAATTTACTTTTTATTTATAAAACATCACACCCGCAAATCATGCTTTCGACACAAAATGAAGTCACACATAGGCGACAACATGTCTGGCTCATACTGCCTTATTCTGGGACACCCTCTCGTATGAACGCAGGCGGGACACCCCCCAACTTAGGCCATACTCTCCAACTACAATGTATGCATACATTTAATCATTAACAACCGCATATACCACATTTAATAAATCTTGCTTGTATATAAAACACACATAAAGAATAACATACTTTAAATATACATCCACAAGCCTTTAACTACTTTAACAATGTAAAACATTTAGTTAGAAAAACCCACATGCATAACATATATCATCATCATCATCATCATAAGAGATTTTAGTTTAGAAAAACTCACCTGATATCCGACAATAATCCTTCCCTAATGCTTCACGACTCGATTTGGCACCTAAAAACAAAACGATGACCATAAATCAAATGCCCAAAGCAAGTGCCTGCCACCCGGGTGAATTGATTCATGAATATGCCACGGGGAGCCCGCCTCCCAGGTCCTCCACGGCTCCCCCTAACTCCCGGGGTTCATGCCTCCCGGTCCTCCCCTGGCTTCCCCCAACTTCCGGGGCTTCTCACTCCCGGGGCTCCCCCGGTTCACCCCTGACTCCCAGGGTTCCGCACTCCCGGCTCTCCCCCGGTTCACCCCCGACTCCCGGGGTTCCCAACTCTCGGGTATCCCCCAGTTCATACAATGTCCTGGGACACTCTACTCCCGGGTCTCCCCCGGTTCGTCCTGACTCCCGGGTGTTCAATCTAGTGGGGTTTCGTTCGAACGAGAAAACCCTCGAACCCTTGGGCGATTTCAGTAATAGGGAAAGAGAATAACACAAGAACGAAATCCTTCCAAGAAAGATATTCCTCCAGCATCACTAATAAAGAGTTAGGAGGTAAAACTCCATTAATTTCACCTCAACAACCCAAAAATCCAACTATTTGGGAAGAATCCAGATAAGTGTTCAATTCTCACTAAAATCTAATAAAAACTAGATTAGGAGGTTGAATCATAGACCAACAATACTAGCTTAATAGATTAGAAGGTTACCTTGAAGAACAAACGACAACAAGCTTCCTCAAAATCCTTTCTTCTCCAATTTCTCCAAGATGCCTTCTCTTCCTCTTCTCTCCTGATTTCTAAGTCGCTACCCACAAAAATGAAATCAGTGAATAGGGTATTAGGGTTTAATCCCTTTTTTTCCTTATTTACATACTAGTCCTCCATATTTAAACTTCTAACCACCACTTACCCAAACTCCCATCTTATTACATTCGGACATGGTTATCACATTAAATGTTTGAGAAATACAGAAATGATCCTAGCCCTTTATCTGGTCCACATTTGCGGCTTTGACCATGAAGCACGGGATAATTCCTTGTGTGGTCTGTAGAATATATAGGGGTAGTTTCGTAAAATACGCGAGACGGACTTATATGTAAACCTATGTGATTAATATATGAACTGTACGTTCAAATGTGAATCCGTTAATTAGTTCATATGTGAATCACAAAGATTCATATATGAATCTGTAAATTAGTTCAACTGGTCCACATATGAACCTACAGTTAATTAGTTCATATGTGTGTTGGATCCCAGATCTAATCTCGTAACAATGATATAAACAATAAGAGTAATGACAGCGGAAGTAATACAGTTTAATATCAAAGGAGATTCAAATATCACAGTTTATAAAGCAAATAAAGATAAACAAGATATTCTTAGAATAAAATATTCAACTTATATTATCAGATATATAACTTCTTAAGCACACTTTGAACAATAAGGTGATGGTCCTATTTATAGGACCATAAAGTAAGCAGTGTACTTGCATGACGAAAAAGAGCATGCTGAACAGTGACCTACTCTAGAAAGTAAATCTTATCACTAAGTGATGTGTCATCTGTTCTTCTGTTCATTCGTAGAAAACTTGTGAACATCTTCAGAGAGAATGTCTTCAGAGCTCTGACGTTGTCTTCAGAGCCTTTGATGAAGCCATCTCTAATGTCTTCTCTGAAAGTTGCAATCTCTGATAAGTACTTCAGAGGCAGGTTTGTCCTCTGAAGTCTTCGTCCTCTGAAGTCTTCGTCCTCTGACGTCTTCGTCCTCTGAAGTGTATCTTTTGGATGTCCTCTGAAATAGGACGGGTATTTTCAACACTTTAACAAACAGATGATTTGGAGCTAACAATCTCCCCCTAAGTGTCGAAAATAAAAGATACATAAATAACAGAGAATGGAATTTTAATCTAGAAAGCATAGAGGAGAAAATCATTCTCTTAAGTATTACTTCTTAAACATTTGGAAGTTTAATACAAAGAAAGTAATAAAAAAAATAAAGAAACAGACTACAATTTGTCACTTGAACAGATTCCATGGAATTTCATGATCAGAGCTCTGAAGTTGATCATCGAGTCAATCTCTAAGTCAAGCTTTGCCAGTAAATCTGCTTTGTGCCTTTCTTCCTTTGCATGGATCAATTTCTTTATACCTCTCAAAGTTTCATCAAAGTACTTCGACACTTCCGAAGCTTGAAAGATCTTCTTTTCTTGTTTTACTTTGAAGACGAAACCCAGAGGTTCTGCAACGATTGATCCAGTCTTCTGTTCTTCAAGTTTGCCGAATGACTCCACAGGTTCAGTTACCTCCAGCTTCTCTTCCCCTAGGTTCAGAGTTATTTGAAAGTCACGTTTTGCTCGGTGTTTGACATAGGCCTCCATTGTCCGTCGGACTTCAACCATGCCCATCCTAATTTCCCTTCTTCCATGATCATACCTGGCAGAGCAATAGGAATATAAATGTGGTAAATCATATGGATTTCGATTTACGAGATCATTGTCATTGAACTCGTAAATCTTCTGATCATATCGAGTTACCACATAATGCCTATAGATAATCTTGTTGTAAGCAAAGGTCTTTTTTGAGATATTGTTGATTTTGATGACTGGATCATCAGAGAGGACCTGTGCTCTTGGTTTGGTTTTATCTCTGATAAATCTTTGCTCATAGTCTGGCATGTCCTCTCTGATTCTTGGATTCAGAGGAATGACTAGTGTGTCTGCCATGTTGAACTCACAGTAGATGTATCTGAAGTGGTCTTCTATGGAAGCTTCGGGATTTGATTCGAGGAATGTGGGAGGTTTATTGAACACTTTTGCTGGAAGACCGATGCTTGCTTTCTGAACAGGATTCTATGAAGGAGCCTGTTCATCAACAACCATAGTTTCTGATTCCTTCATCTGTGGAGGATCTTCTTTTGAGGGTTTAGAGATGTAGCCATCTATCTCTGGTGATTCCCTCAGCTCTGACGTTGTTGAAGTATGATGTGGTTGAGCATTCTTGATGACATACTCTTCGACATCAACTACTTCAACCTCTTCTACAACCTTTTTTCCAGAATCTTATTTTTCTTCTTTTTCAGATTCTGATTCGTAAGCATCTCTCATCACATAAGTTGGTCTTTCTAGTGATGAGAATGTATCTTCTGATGTTGAGAAGTCTACGAGCTGTTCATCTTCTTCTTCGTCCAGAGCTCCAATAGTTTCTTGAGATGCAGCTGTGATTTGTTCAGCTGTGATTGGAACTATTGGAGCACCTGAAGTGGATGGTCCTAAAAAGATGATCGGTACTGGTGACTTTAGAGTGGCTTGAATATGTTCAGCAGAGGTGGAGGTTGAATGTCTCTCTGTTCCTTTCTCCTTGTGTTGGTTTGATTCAGAAGGAGTGGACTCCTTTTGTGTTTCAACAGGTTTTGGAATAGGAGTCTTCTCCCCCTTATGAAGATCGGATAACCCCTGAGGTTGGTCATCTTCGTCATCAGAATCTTCATATCTATCCTTCTTTCGTGCTTCTTCGGAGCATGCGACCTCTGGTTTCTTTCTTTTCAATACTCCCTCTGAAGATTTGACATTCTTCAGAAGGTCTTCAATCTTCTTGTTCTGCTGAGTGGTCTTGGAGACGAACTTGCTAGATATATTCATTACATTGCTGGTGATCTTCTTGGAGAAGTTGGTCAGGTCAGCCTTTGTAATGAATTCTGTTGTAGTAGGAGCAACAGCAGAGGAGGTAGGGATCTTTGCAATTACCTCTGTCAAAGAACGCAAGACTTCCTCTTTGAATTGAGAGAAGTCTGCATGTGTTGGAGTGGGGGAAGAGGTAGGTTGAATCGCCTGGAGGAGCTCTGTTTTCGAGTTCAAAATTTCTCTGGACAATACGGAGTCATTCTTTATGACCAAGCTTTCCAGAGCTTCCAGTTTTTCGTTCTGATTGAGAACCGTCATGCGCAACTCAGAGACCTCTGAAGTGAGCTTTTCAACTTCAGAGTTAGAGGCAGAGGTCTCCGAGGTCTTCTCCATTTGAAGTTTTATCTCCTTCAGAGATTCTCTGATTTCATCACCAAAGATTTTGAACTCCTCTTTGGTAACGTAATCAGAGGGGGTAACCTTAGGATCAACAGATGATTCTAAGTTTCCCTCGAGTTCAGAGGGGCCTTCTTTCGGAGGTGGTTTGATGTTTTCTACGGAAGGACTTCCCATTAATCCTTGGGGAACCTTTTTCAAGGATTTTCCTATAATGGTTTCGATTGGTCTCTGATAATCAGAGTCAAAATCTGATGATGAGATCCAAATGTGTTTGGAAACCCTGCTGTCCAGGCTAAGGATTCCTTGTGCAAGAAGGTCGTGCCATTCTTTTTCTGACAGGAAATCCTTACGTTCTAAGGGACGGTCCAACTTAGTTTGAGCCACAAAGGCATCATGTGTGGGTGGAGGTGACATACTCTGGGGTGATTGAGTATTTTTATCTTGGTCTAAGTCCTTTTCGGAGGACTTAGCCGTATCAGAGGTTTCCTTTCTGGTGCATGCTTCAGAGGCAGAAACAGACGTTCGAGGTGTGCACCCCTGTTTCAATGTCCATTGATGCTGGACCACCTTGGAAAGTAAATTTATTTGCACTGGGATTTGGGCTTTGGATTCTCTCATTTGTGTCGTCAAGGACATCTTTTTCTACCTCACCGCCCTCAGATTCTAAGTTTAGAAACTCACCCTCACACTCTCAGAGCCACCCTCTGGTTGCGCTCTGTTAATGTTTTGAGCAGTATCAGAGATATCACTCTCTAATTCAGGCTCAGGCTCAGAACCTAAGTGTGTTGGGGATCCCATCATCGGTTCTGATGATTGGGCAACATGACTAAGTAGGAGATGGGTAGGAGAGTCAGCAGGAATTATCTCAATCATGGTGTGTGGGAAACGTCGGTCATGTGGATAAGGAGGAACATCTGTGTCTTTGAATGAGTTCATCATAAACAAAGCTGTCATTAGGCTCTCCTCAGTGATGGAGAATTTTTCCATTGTTCGTTGAATGACCACAGAGATGAATCGGGGAAACAGTACCAATATTGGTTGTTTTCCTTTGGTCAAGTCCTTGTTCTTCTTGTCCACCGCCGTCAGCATCTCACAGAAGAGAATGTGAGCCATATTGATGCTTCTGTTGAAAAAGAGAGCATATATTATGGCTATTATCGCTGGATGAGTCTGATCCTGACTTCCAATCTTGCAGGTTATTGTTCGGTTGAGAACACTGAACATAAAGTTCCATTTAGGAGGCAGGTACAGGCGTCTGAATTGACTTAGGCGTGTTATTTCTTTGTTATAGCCTAAGTGTTGGAGGAACTGAAGAAGGACTTCTTGAGTTGGGGGTTTCTCAAAGGTTTCTATTTGAAGATCAGTTTTGGTGAGGAGGTTGAATCGGCGAGTTAGGGTTTGTGGGGTGATTCTTATGTTTAAGCTTTGTTCACCTAGGTCAAGGTGCCCAACCAGTCCTTCCTTTTCATCGTCGTATTCACTTGAATACCACAATTGTTGGACAAAGCGAAGGGGAATATTTGAGGCATGTTTGGTTAGAACATCATTGAGTTCGCAGTTGGTGAAAAAGTCGAGGATTGGGCGAAACTGTTCATCGTATTTTGATGGGGTGACGTCCAGAAAGTAGTTGTTTCCTTTGACTGGAACATCGAACTGTACCATATTCAAGCTTGGAACAAGTTTGCTTGAGTTATCTGAAGTTTGTGAATGAGCCGCCATTGTTGCAGGTTGAGAAAGATGAAAGCTTAGAAAGAGAGATTCGACTTTTGGATTTTGAGAGTGTAAAGAATAATGAGAAGTGAACAAGGGTATTTTATAGCTACAAAAGGAAGGTAGAGGGACAGGTTATTGAAGCGGCGAATGAGAGTCCCAATGTCAGAAAGAACGTTCCATCATCCCCGAATTGATGGGTGACACGTTTAGGCGTGTAGGAGAGAACCGCTTTGTGTTAGAAAACCGCCAGTTGGGTTTTTGAAAAGAAACAAGTGGCTATCCAAAAAGATTTATTATTTAAAAAAATTTCCTGGAATATTTGTTTAATGAGAAAAGATCAGAAGCTCTGATATTAATATCAGAGACAAGATCAGAGCCTCTGATAAAAATATCAGAGACAAGATCAGAAGCTCTAATAAAAATATCAGAGATCAGAGACAACATCAGAGTCTCTGATAAAAATATCAGAGGCAAGATCAGAGGTTCTGATAAAAACATCAGAGACAAGATCAGAGGCTCTGATAAAACCATCAGAGACAAGATCTTTTCTCCACCTTGAAAGATGAAAGGGTCGTTGTCTCCCCCTTGACACATGCTTGGAGATTCAAAAGAGTGATTTTTACCATATTTGAAAAATTCTAGAGGCTCTGATTAAAGGAATAAAGACTCTGATGTTTTCATTTAAGTACACTGATATTGATATGCTACTCGATTCAGAGACTCTGATATACGATCAGATACTCTGAGTCTCTTTTGTTAGGTAGATATATTCAACATTCCCAACTTGCTACTTAAAAAATTGAACCTTCGTTCATCTAAAGCTTTTGTGAAAATATCAGCAAGTTGAAGTTCAGTTGGTACAAAATACATCTCTATTGTTCCTTTTTCAACATGATCTTTCAGAAAGTGGTACCTTACATCGATGTGCTTGGTTTTGGAGTGTTGTACTGGATTGGCAGAGATGGCTATGGCACTTTTTGAATCACAGAGAATTGGAATTCTGTCAAATTGTTGGCCATAATCTCTGAGTTGAGTCTTCATCCATAATACTTGTGAGCAACAACTAGCAGCAGCAACATATTCTGCCTCTGCAGTTGAAGTGGAAACACAGTTTTGTTTCTTGGATGACCAACTTACCAGCTTATTGCCCAATAACTGACAACACCCAGAGGTACTTTTTCTGTCAAGCTTAAATCCAGCATGATCTGCATCAGTGTAAGCTGTTAGATCAAAACTTGAAAGTTTTGGATACCAGAGGCCTAATGAGTGTGTCCCTCTGAGGTATCTGAAAATTCTTTTGACAGCAGTTAAATGAGATACCTTTGGATTTGCTTGATATCTAGCACAAAGGCATGTTGCAAACATTATGTCAGGCCTACTTGCAGTTAAGTATAATAGTGAACCTATCATGCCTCTGTAGGTTTTTATATCCACCGATTCTCCTGATGGATCAGAGTCAAGTTTGACTCCGGTGGATAGAGGTGTTCTCATCAAAGTTGAATCATTGAGTTTGTATTTTTGCAAAATTTCAGAGACATACTTAGATTGACTTATGAATGTACCTTCTAAAGTTTGTTTTACTTGTAAGCCTAGAAAGAAAGTTAATTCTCCCATGAGGCTCATCTCAAATTCACTCTTCATCAAATCTGAGAACTTGTCACAATAGTTTTGATTGGTAGAGCCAAATATAATGTCATCAACATAAATTTGTACTAAAAGCATCTCATTCTTGTACCTTTTGATGAATAAGGTAGTATCAATTGTGCCGTTTTCGAATCCATTGTTAATCAGAAAAGTGGACAGAGTTTCATACCAAGCTCTTGGGGCTTGTTTGAGTCCATACAGAGCTTTATCAAAATAATAAACATGACTAGGATACTCTGTACTTTCAAATCCAGGTGGTTGCTGGACATAGACTTCTTCATTTAATTTACCATGAAGAAAGGCAGATTTAACATCCATTTGATAAACTTTGAATCCTTTGTGTGCAACATAGGCTAAGAATATTCTGATTGCTTCTAGCCTAGCTACAGGTGCAAAGGTTTCATCATAATCAATGCCTTCTTCCTGGCAATATCCTTTTGCAACCAACCTGGCTTTGTTTCTGATTATTATTCCATCCTCATCCTTTTTGTTTCTGAAAACCCATTTCGTTCCAATTGAAATTTTTCTTTGGGAAGGGGAACTAGGGTCCAGACTTTGTTTCTTACAAACTCTTGAAGTTCATCCTCCATTGCAAAAATCCAATGAGGATCTTCAAGAGCTTCTTTTACCTTCTTTGGTTCAATAATGCTCAAAAAGTTTACATAGAAGCATTCATTGATGGTGGCAGATCTTGTTTTAACTTCTTCGGATGAGGATCCAATGATTTGATCAAATCGATGATCTTTTGTCCATCTAGTGTTTGGAGCAATAATTTGTGCAGTTTGAGTTTTAGAGGCTCTGACGTTTGGTGACACATCTGTTGTATTGTTCAGAGGCTCTGAAGGTGATACCTCTGTTGTATTGTTCAGAGGCTCTGAAGGTGATACCTCTGTTCTACGGTTCAGAGGCTCTGTTGGTGATGCCTCTGTTGTACTGTTCAGAGGCTCTGAATTTTGTTCCAGAGATGCAGATTCTTGTTCTTCATCATTTGGTTCTGGAGTTGCTTCAGATACTTCTTGATCATCTTCTGATTCACTTTGCTGATCTGCATTTGGTGAAACAGAAGGTGTTAGTTCAGAGGGCCCTGAAAGGGTTGTACCTGTTTCTTGAGGTTCTTCTGAATTCTCTCTCTGTCTCTCTCTGAAGATAACTTCAGAGATATCTTCATCATCAAAGAAATCTTCAAGTATTTTGTTTAGTTCAGATTCCCTTGATGATTCAGAGATTGGTGATGAACTTTCTTGTTGTTCAGAGCTTTTATTGTCGTCAAAAGTGATATTGATGCTTTCTTGGATAGTCCTTGTTCTAAGATTGAACACTCTGAAAGCTTTTGAGGCTAATGAATATCTAATGAATTTGCCCTCATCTTCTTTCTTGTCAAACTTTCCAAGATATTCTCTATCTTTCAGAATGTAACACCTGCATCCAAAAACATGAAAATATTTAATATTAGGTTTCCTATTGTTAATGAGTTCATAAGATGTTTTCTGAAATCTCTTGACAATTGTAGCTCTATTCTGAGTGAAGCAGGCTGTTGCTACTGCTTCTGCCCAAAAATTTGTTGAAAGATCAGATTCAGCAAGCATTGTTCTGGCAGCTTCAACAAGTGTACTGTTTTTCCTTTCAACTACTCCATTTTGTTGAGGAGTTCTTGCTGTAGAGAAGTTAGGGGTAATGCCTTCTTCTGATAGATAAGAATTGATTTTGGCATTTCTGAACTCTGTTCCATTATCACTTCTTAGTTTCTGAACTTTGTTGCTGAATAAAACCTGTAATCTTTTCAACAACCTTATTAATATGTCAGGTACATCAGATTTAGCTCGAATGAATTCTATCCATGTGTATCTGGAAAATTCATCAATCAGAACCAGAATGTATTTCTTATCTGTAGACTCTGTACAGAGATAGGACCACAGAGGTCCACATGAAGCATGTGCAGAGGTCTAGGACAGTTGTTTTCACTTTTGGTTTTATGGGAAGATCTTTTCATTGTTAAACTATAGAGATGGTAATCCCTTAACCAAATTAAGTTTAACTAACTTATCAAGTGAGGAAAAGTTTAGATGTGAAAACTTTTTATGCCAGAGCCAGATTTCCTCACTATTCAGAGATACAAGACAAAGTTTCTCTGAATCAGTGTCTGTGATTTTGGTAAAGTTCATTCTGTAGAGGTTACCTTTTCTGTCTGCTCTTAGCATTTCTTGACCTGATTCTGAGTGAAGAAGTGAACAATATTTTCTTTGAAATTTCACATCAAAACCATGATCACAAAGTTGACTTATGCTTATCAGATTGTGTTTTAATTCATCCACATAAGCAACTTTTGATACTGAAACATTTCCTCTTGATAACTCACCATATCCTTTAATTTGTCCTTGCTTGTTGTCTCCAAAAGTAACTGCTCCTCTAGATTTTGCTTTGAATGAGGATAATAGTTCTTTATTTCCAGTCATATGCCTTGAACATCCAGAATCTAGGTACCAGATTGGCATTGACTGTTTCCGCAAGACAGATTATTGTTTCTTAGGTACCCATCTCATTATGGGTCCTTTTGTGTTAGACTTTGGTGGAATTGTATGACTTTTTGGCATCTCATCTTTTGATGTCTTGCCTTTACTTGTCTTCTTTTGAGATTTTGTCTCTGAGATATTTTTCAGAGATTTATTCGAAAGGCAGTGTGATCCTTTAAAATGATTTTTCAGTTTGTCAGGATCGAATTCTCAACAAGAATTAATTCTCAGAAACAATAACAAAGAAGTTTGCGGAATAACACTTTGATATTCAATGAAACAGTAAATCAAAACAGTAAATATGAAGAACAAACTGTAAACTTGTATTGAATAATAGAAATCACAAGATTACACACTCAACCTCAATCTTGAAGAACAGACTCTTTCAAGAGGAATTCTACTTCTCTAGAATTAGGATCTATGCCTTGAGGTTGATTTCTCTAGAACTCAGAATAAATTGTTATTCTAAAACTATTCTATATATTCTATACATATACTAAACAAAAAGATAATTACAATAAATAAACAAATCTTCAGTATATCTTCCATGTATATCTCTAAGCATTCCATGAAAATCTTCAGTCCATCCAGCTGTTATTCTTTCATGCGAATCTCCATTTTATAAGCAGTATTAATCTTCAGCAGCATTAATCTCTTCTAGCAACATTAACTACTAAGCAGTACTAACTAGCTAAGCAGTACTAACTTTGTTCAAGCAGCACTAACTTTGACTAGCAGTATTAATTGTACTAGCAGTAGTAATACTCAGCAGTATTAACCTTGAAGTCTTCTAGCAGTAGTAACTTTGAACCAGCATCATTAACCATACTTAAGCTTTTCTTCAGTTCCCAACAATCTCCCCCTAACTTGACTTTTAGGAAAAGAAGTCAAGTTCTTCAAATATTCTTCAAGATGCTCCCAAAACTTCATGATGGCCTACATTCCAGTATTTGCATCCAATCCCAAACTCTGATTGATTGTTCTTTGGATCAAGTATTTAGCCATCTCTGAACCTGGAATGCACCCTAGCTTTTTCTTCAGCATGGCATGAAGCTTTAATCTGCTATGATTATACACTCTATCCACTAGGAAGTATTCAGTATGATTCAGATCCAAAGTCACTGTATATACTCCACTAGTTTCATATAGAGTCCAACTGTTGACTGACTTGAAGACATTCTTGATCACATGCTCTACTTCTTCAGGTTTGAACATCATACACATATACTCCATTACCAGTTTTGTAATTGAAATCTCTGGAGATTTTAGTAGATCTGCATACAACTTCATTCCTATTTCAAACATCTCTTCAAGATCTGACCTAGAGCATGTTCTGAAAATTTTTGCCCAAGTGTTGAACACCTCATACTTTCCATCTTTCCTTTTCAGTCTTATGTATTCCTTTCCATCCACAGTCAATGTATCCCAGTGAATGACCTCTGGAGGCTTTATATCAACAGGTTCTGCTGAAATTGGTTCAGGAAATTTGTCCATCACTACCATATACAAATTCACATCATCTGAGTTTTATGGCTCTTTCTGTTTAGATGACTCAGGTACCTCTTCTTCTTCAGCAACCTTCTCAGCCTCTCCTTCAGCTATTCTAGGCTTTTTGATTGACTTTCTCCTAGCCATCATCTTTGTTCTCTTTAAAGTCCTTAGACTTTCCCCCAGAGTGGCTTCTTTCTTCTCTTCTTCCTTGTTCTTTGCCTTTTCTTTGATAGGAGTTCCCTCTTCACTTTCAGGGAATAGTTGATTCATATTCACATCATGTCTCTCCTTGGCCTTCTTTTCAAACTCCACTCTATCCTTTTCATTACTCTTTAGCTTCCCCATTTCTTTCTCATAGAGATCCCTGATTTGATCAAAAGTCATCTTCACAAACATTTCTTTCTTTACCCCATTTGCACTCCTCAAGAAAGTTGTCATTTTGTTTCTTTCCTGAGTGGCAAGGTAAGTTTGTGAAGGTCTTCTTTTCTTTGCACTTGATTTGGCTATCATAGCCTTTCTCAAGCTTATTGCCCTTTGCTTAGCTTTCTCTGTTTCAAGCCCTTTCTGATAAGCTTCATTTAATTCAGCAGCTAGAGCCTTTGCCATCTCCCTGTCCTTTTCCACCTGAATTGTTTCTTCTTTTTCAATATCCTCCTGCATTTTCCTTGCTAAGGCTTCACCTGATTCAACTAACCTTTGCTTCTTGACTGGTTGATCAGATTCCACCATCTTTGATTTTCCTTTGTCTTTGCTCATTGCCTTATTACTGTTATCTTTCTTGATCACTTCACCTTGTTCTTTGATGATTACTCCTTTGGTCTTTGATGTGACCTTGGGAGTATCATTCTTGGCTTTAAGTAAGGTTTCTGCAATCTCAAGATCTGTCAATACTTCTTTCACTGTTTCTGCTGCTTTATTTATGTCAGCAGTAGTAACCGTTTCTGCTTCTTCTTGTGTTTGTATTTGCACTGAATTTCTTTCTGTTTCTGCTTCCTACTCCCCTCAACATCAAATTTCTCTCCATCAAGCTCCCCCTTTCTTGTGGCTTCTTCCATGTTGATCTCCCCCTTTTTGGGAGCATCATTCTCGGATTTCCTTCTCCTTAACTGTAATTGCTTTCTCTTCTTCCTCTGTACCAGACTGATCACCATCTTCTTCAGCTTAGCAATCTGTACTTGTTGTGACAGGATCACCAGCTTCATCTCCTCTATTTCTTTTCCTTGTTTCAGAACATCTAGGTTGATGTTTCCCATTGTATCCATCAATTCCTGGTAGTTATATCTGTCCTCACCTTCTCTAGAAGTGTTACCCTCTTTTGAAGGATCATTGGACCTTTGAGTAGTGGAAGTCTTCTGCCTAGCAGAAGCACTATCCACCCCCGTGGTTTCTTGGCACCAGGGACCTTTGAATGATTGCTCATTCAAAGTTGCCATGGGGGAGGTCTTATTGATGTTACCACTTTCCTCCTTTGTGCTAGCAGGAGTAGTGGCAGCCTCATCACCCATATGTTCTTCCTCCTCCTCAGAGAGCACCTCCTTGGGGTTGGGAGACACCCCTTTGGTTTCCCTATGGATATTTCCTAAAGGAGAATTCTCCCTTAGAGGGCTTAAAGGCTTGGGGGATGATGGTACAAGAAGGGAAGGAGCCTTCTTTACCTGTTTCCTCTTGTATGTTTGGGTGATAGGAGAGGTTGGTTTTGCTAGAAGGGACTGGGGAATAGATTTAGAGTGGGAAGGTTGGGATTGGCTAGCAGTAGGATGGTCTAATTGGGGCCTTGACCCTGCTGCCATACCTTCATTGGTTTGGGACACCACTATCATTGTAGAGAACAATAGGGTGTCAACTCCTTCCGAGTCCCCAGCAGATCTTCTCATATTTGAGAAAACCTTGCCTTTGGGTGGTTTAGGTACATATACCCCAACAGGATGAGGTATATCCGTCAATTCATGAGTAATTACTTCTTGGACAAACCTGGGGTACATAAAGAAGCTCTTTTTGTTTCCCATGTTTGAGACAAGATCACTGAAAATCATTTTAGAAAAGTTGTAGTTTCTGGCAGTGGCCAAGCACACCAAAGCATAAGCAATGGTGCTGCTGAACTCACTCCATCCAGAAGTGTTTTTGGAAATACAGTGCATAAGAGTATGGACAAAGAAACGCCATTGGGGTGAAAATTTGGCTTTAGAGAATTTGAATACACCCAATGGGCCTCCATACCCCATTCTTGTAAGATTAGAGAACAGTTCATCTTTTGGGATATAAGTTATACCAGAGGCATCGTCTAGACGTATACTGATGCGAATAACTTCTTCAGTAACTGTTAAGGGTTTGTCACACACCCTTGTCTTGATCATTTGCACACCATTCTCAGCAACAATAGTGGCATTAGCCCAGAACTGCCTTTGGTGCTCGATATAGATTGTAGGTGAGATAGTAAGAGCATGAGCAATATGGCTTGATTTGAGGAAATCCACAATCTGGTGAAATCCTGCAGCTTGCTTTGGCTTTTGTAGCATCGCGATCTCATTGTGTTCATCGATGAATGCCATGGATGCCATTGATCTTTGTGAAACGCTTGCCTGAAACCTTTGAATCTTTGAAAGAGAAAGGGTTTAGAGCGAAGTGAACAGTATGCAAAGAGTCGTTATGAACGTTTAGGCGGGCAAAGAGTATTTATAGTATTCGGGACATAAGAAGTATTAACCTAGAGCAGTATTAACGGACAAGCAGTATTAACCGCGAGAAGTATTAACTACTAGCAGTATTAACTAACTAGCAGTATTAACCGTGAGCAGTATTAACTAACTAGCAGTATTAACTGCGAGAAGTGTTAACTACTAGCAGTATTAACTAACTAGCAGTATTAACCGCGAGAAGTATTAACTACTAGCAGTATTAACTAACTAGCAGTATTAACAGCGCCCTGGCAGTATTAACCATACTTACTCTTTGAAGCTTGAGTGAAATTGAGTACTGCTATTTATGCCCTGCAAAGGAAGATTAGTAACACCAAGAATCCATGTTATTCAGGTTTTTAAACACTTTTTGAGAAGATGCTTAGTCAGAGTTGATCATTCCCACACTTGTTACCAAGAAAGTGAATCTACCCACATCAAAATCTTTGGTGAATAGATCAGCAAACTGGTTGTCAGTATGAACTTTTACAACTTGAATAAGTTTCTTCTCATTACAGTCTCTAATAAAGTGATACCTGATCTCAATGTGCTTTGTCTTAGAGTGCTTGACAGGATTATTCACAATGCTGATAGCACTGCTATTATCAATAAAAATGGGAGTGTGTAGAAAGGTTACCCCATAGTCCAGCATTTGATTCTGAATACATAAGACTTGAGAACAGCAACTTGCAGCTGCTATGTACTCTGCCTCTGTTGTAGATGTGGACACTGTGGTTTGTTTCTTGCACTGCCATGAAACTAGTCTAGCACCCAAAAACTGACATCCTCCAGAAGTAGATTTTCTGTCCAAGTTTGCCCCACCTAGATCACTGTCTGAGTATGCTGTTAGGTCAAAGGGTGAGTCATGAGGATACCAAAGACCCAATCTGGGTTGCCCTTTGAGATATCTGAATATCCTCTTAACAGCTTGAAAGTGAGATTGCTTTGGCCTAACTTGGAATCTTGCACATACACAGACTGGAAACATTATATCTGGCCTTGATGCTGTGAGATACATGAGAGAGCCAATCATGGATCTATAATGATACACATCCATATCCTCCCCCTCAAGATCTGCTGTTATCTGCTTGTGTGTCTCCATAAGTGTGCTGGCAGGTTTTGATTCTGAGAAACCAAACTTGGTTAGAATGTCCTGCACATACTTGGATTGACAGATGAAGATGCCATCTGACTTCTGTTGAACTTGGAGTCCAAGGAAGAAAGTAAGTTCCCCCATGGAACTCATTTTGAACCTTTGATGCATTAGTTCCTCAAACTCCTTGCACTAGTTGTCTCTTGTAGATCCAAAGATAATGTCATCAACATAGATTTGGACCAGCAAGATATCCTTCTTCTTTCTCTTGATAAATAGAGTCTTATCAATGACACCTCTTTCAAAGCCATTTTCCAAGAGATAGGATGACAGAGTGTCATACCATGCTCTTGGAGCTTGATGCAGTCCATAAAGAGCTTTCTTCAATTTGTATACCCTGTCTGGATTGCTTGGGTTTTCAAACCCTGGTGGTTGACAGACATATACCTCTTCTTCAATTGAGCCATAGAGAAAAGCACTTTTTACATCCATTTGATAGACTTTGAAGTTCATGTAAGAAGCATAGGCTAGGAATAATCTGATTGCTTCTATCCAAGCCACAGGTGCAAAAACTTCTTCATAATCTATACCCTCTTCTTGAGTATACCCTTGAGCCACAAGCCTTGCTTTGTTCCTTATGACAATTCCTCTTTCATCTCTCTTGTTTCTGAAAATCCACTTTGTGCCAATTGCTCTGTGACCTTTAGGAAGGTCTACTAGATCCCATAAATCTTGTAGTTTAAACTGTAACAGTTCTTCTTGCATTGCTTCTATCCAGCTGGATTCTTTCATAGCATCATGTGCCTTTTTAGGCTCATGCTGGGATAGAAAACAAGAAGGCACTGTATGCTGTTGATCTTGCATTTCTTGAATCCTGCTTTGATGTCTACACATCATAGGAGAAGATATATCAACTATTACCAGCTGTGGAGGATGATTCTTTTGAACTCTGGTGTTATGACTAGGTTCTTCATTGAGTCCTACCTCTAGATTATAGTCATTCAACTCAACTGAAGTGTTTTCAGCAGCCACTTCTGATTCTTTATTCTCTTGGGTCTCCTCATCTCTATTTTCTTCTTCACTCTGACTTGATCCAGCAGATGGTTCCTTGTCACAGTCTTCAATAGAATCCACTATTGGTATGGGACAGATCACAGATTTAGATATAGTTTCTTGAACTTGTGTAGTCCCTGATCCTCCACATCCTGAACCTGTATAATCATCACTACTGAAACCAAAAGAGTTAGTTAGTGAATCAATGTCAAATAGCCACTGGGGACTAGACCCAATAGGATTTGGTGTGTTCTCATTGCATTTGACATTGTCACTTTCTTCAATTATTCTAGAAGAAGAATTAAACACTCTGTAGGCCTTACTCTGAGATGAATAACCAACAAAAAATCCATCATCTGCTTTGCTATCAAACTTACCTAAGTGAGTTTTGGTATTGAGAATGGTACAAGGACACCTAAAAGGTTTGAAAAATCCAATAAATGGTTTTCTTTTATTTAAAAGCTCATTGGGAGTCTTATTCTTTTGCTTGATCACTAAAACTCTGTTTTGAACATAGCAAGCAGTATTAACTGCTTCAGCCCAGAAGGTAATTGGCAGTTTTGAATCAGCCAACAGAGATCTAGCAGCCTCTATTAGTGTCCTATTTCTCCTTTCAGCAACACCATTCTGTTGAGGGGTCCTAGGAGCACTATATTGTCTCTCAATGCCTTTTTCTTCACAAAAGGTGTTTAGATCAAGGTTTTTGAATTCAGTCCCATTATCTGATCTAATGACTTTTACTTTTTGATTAGTTTGGTTTTCAATTCTTAGGATAAAGGATTTGATCAGTCCACTTGTCTCATCCTTAGTCCTTAGAAAATATACCCAGGTAAATCTAGAGTAATCATCAACAATAACCAAGCAGTAAGATTTCTTGCCTATACTCATAACATTTGTAGGACCAAACAGATCCATATGCAATAACTGGAGACAAGAAGAAATTGAATTTATCTCTTTGGTCTTATGAGAAGTTTTATGTTGTTTTCCTTTAAGGCTAGCAACACAATGATCATCACATGAAAAGACTTTAGATGGTAAACCTCTTACAAGGTTGTTTTTAACAAGTTTGTTCATAGTTTTGAAATTCATGTGACACATCCTTCTGTGCCATAGAGAGGATTCATCTACAGAAGCTTTTGAAACAAAACAATTTAGAGATGAATCACTAACAACATTGTCCATATCTAGACAATAAACATTATCCTTTCTTGGAGTTCTAAGTAGTATCGTGCTTTCATCAACTACCTTGAACCCTGGAGCAAGGATCATACACTCAGTATTTGTAAATAATATACTATGTTGTTTGTCACAAACCTGTACTTCAACTGATCAACATAGTAGACATCCTCAAATGTCATCTTACCTTTGGTGACATTACCTTTTCCACTTATCTTACCACCAGTAAGATTATCTCCAAATGCAACATGTCCTCCATTGATATGCTTGAAATCCTGTAGGCATGACATGTTACCTGTCATGTGCCTAGAGCAACCACTATCAACATGCCATATGCTCTTTTCCTTGAGTTGTTGGTTGCCCTGCACATAAAATAAATCAGTTAGTATGAAATAGGAACCCAAGCCAAAGTGGTCTTGGGTACCCCTTTCTCATCAAAATACTTGCATTCTTTCTTGACAAGATTTTTGAACTTTAACTCCTCATTCTTGGAGTACTTTGTCACAATGATAGGCTTGAAAACATTTTTGCTAGAAGCAGTACTGGGTTTAGAAGTACTAACTCCCTTAGCAGCACTTGCATGCTTAGCAGTACTAACCTTGTTAGCAGTAGTAACTGTGTTAGCAGCAGTAACTGTGTTGGCAGTATTAACCTTTGAAGAGGTACTAACAGTATTAGCAGCATTAATATTTTCAGCAGTACAAACACAGGTAGCAGCAGTAATACTTCCAGCAGCACTAACCCTGTCAGCAGTACTAACAGTTTTAGTGCTTCTAGGCACCCACATTTTGACACTTTCTTTTAAAATCTTTTTCTTCATGGGGCCTTTCCTTTCACCATGTTTCTTTATCACATGTTTCTTTCCCTCCTTCCTATAACCAACAAGTTTTTGCACAAATCTTTGAAAGGTCATCTGTTGGTTAGTAGGGTTATAGAAACAATATTTAGCCAAATGATTTAACTTGCCACATATGAAACAAGGTTTTGGTCTATTGATTTTACTCAGATCAACTCCTTGCTTCTGAGCCCATTGATTATTCCAGTTTCTTTGATTTCCTCTTTTTAAACCAGAATTTAGGCTCTTGGATTTACTGCAAGCACACTGTTTACAAGATCCAGGATTCACAACCGTGGTTTGTTTGTAATGGACCTTGTTATCTTTTCCTCTGGTCTTCTCTATCTCCTTGGACTTGACCCAGATTTTCCCACATCCCTCATTGGTGATAATGTTGTTTTCTAATGGGATCTCTTTACTCACATCATTATCCCTATTCTCACTGGCTTCTTTCTCAGTTAAATCCTTAATTACTACTTCCTCCAAAGGATCTATCTTAAAGGCTTTCTCAGATAAGTCCTTTTTCTCCTTGGTTTCTAACAAGTCTGAAGTAGGAGAGATATAATTATTGTTGTAAGGAAGAGATGTATTGTTGTATCCAATACCAGGCTTCATCTTATCATGAATCTGAGCCTTTAGAAGAGAATCCATTGCTTTTGAAGCATATGAAAACTTTTCTATGTCAAGTTTAACTTTAGACAGTTCCTCTTTCAGCCTATCACTCTCTTCTAAGGATTTAGACAGTTTGGTCTCTAGCTCATTCTTTTCCCACTTCCAATAGTTTGTGTCATAAGAGTATTGAAGTTCATTAGCTTGAAAGCCTTTGATTTTCTCTTCAAATCTCTCTACTATCAACACATAATCTCTTCTATCCTTTTCTAATCTTTTGAGGTCATCACACATACTTTGATTATGATCCCTCAGAGGGGAGATCAGACACTTATGCCATAAGAGCTTGATTCTGAATGGCTTCCTCAGCTGGATCACTCCAGTCAAATCCCATTCCTTGTTGAGAAATAAGGGCTTTAGCAGGATTCTTGTTCTGATTGTAGCCTCCATTCTGAGCTTGTTGGTGGTTGTTGTTTGGAATAGCACTCCTGTATTCTCTAGCAAAGTGTCCTTTCATGTGACACTTATAACATTCCACCTTGGTCTTGTCAAAACCAGCTCCATCTTCTCTTCTTTGAGAGAAGTTATTCTTTCCTGTTCTTTTAATGAACTTCTTCACCCTCATGGATAACATGGCCATCTGCCATTTAATATCCATCTCCTCCAGGTCATCAGGGTGAAGTTGATCCAGATCATCATTAATCAATGAATTGTTTCTATGACTGGACAAAAAGGCTTCAAAGATAGTTTCAGTGCCTTTTTCTGAACTTTCTCCACTCGCAGTACTAACTGCTTCAGGGTTGGCAGTAGTATTAGTGGATGCTGAAAGAAGTGCAGCATTGTGGACATAACCAGTGGGCTTCTTCTTGGTTTCTACTTCAGTTTCAAAAACTCTTAGATCATTATATAGATCATCAAGTTCTTTCTCTTCCAGATTGTCACTCTGTCTATACGAGACAGTGTACATAGTCCATTCATCCCCAAGAGATCTGAGGAACTTTCTGTTGACATCATCTTGTTCCATCTTCACTCCTACAGTAGACAGTTCACCAATGAGTTTGTTGAACCTATCAAAAGTTTGAGTCATAGACTCATTCTTTGAGGAAGTGAATTTCTTATACTGCTGCTTTAGAACATCTCTTTGATTTCTTTTGATGCTCTTAGTTCCATTAAATCGTTTCTCTAGAGCATTCTAGAGAATCTGAGCATCAGTGTAGTTGCAAAATTGATGCTGATATTCATTGGGGATGGCCAAGAGCAGAGTGCTCAAGGCCTCATCTCTGTCTGTCTGATCTTCCTCTCACCATCTGTCTTTGGTGGAGCTCTTTTCCCATCTGGTCATATTCTTCCAGCTTCAGAAGGACCATTCTCAATGATATCCCACATTGAGTAGTCAGTGAGAAGAATATATTGTCTGATTCTGATCTTCCACATGTCAAACTCACTGGGTTTGAGCATTGAAACCTTAGAGACCAAAGTACTGCTTGATTCTGTAAGATTTTCCATGATGAAAAGATGTTTCTGAGAGAGTTTGGCTCTGATACCACTTGTCAGGATCGAATTCTCAACAAGTAAATCAAAACAGTAAATATCAAAGAATTAATTCTCAGAAACAATATCAAAGAAGTTTGCGGAATAACACTTTGATATTCAATGAAACAGTAAATCAAAACAGTAAATATGAAGAACAAACTGTAAACTTGTATTGAATAATAGAAATCACAAGATTACACACTCAACCTCAATCTTGAAGAACAGACTCTTTCAAGACGAATTCTACTTCTCTAGAATTAGGATCTATGCCTTGAGGTTGATTTCTCTAGAACTCAGAATAAATTGTTATTCTAAAACTATTCTATATATTCTATACATATACTAAACAAAAAGATAATTACAATAAATAAACAAATCTTCAGTATATCTTCCATGTATATCTCTAAGCATTCCATGAAAATCTTCAGTCCATCCAGCTGTTATTCTTTCATGCGAATCTCCATCTTATAAGCAGTATTAATCTTCAGCAGCATTAATCTCTTCTAGCAGCATTAACTACTAAGCATTATTAATCTTCAGCAGCATTAATCTCTTCTAGCAGCATTAACTACTAAGCAGTACTAACTTTGTTCAAGCAGCACTAACTTTGACTAGCAGTATTAATTCTACTAGCAGTAGTAATACTCAGCAGTATTAACCTTGAAGTCTTCTAGCAGTAGTAACTTTGAACCAGCAACATTAGCCATACTTAAGCTTTTCTTCAGTTCCCAACACAGTTTCATCAAAAGATAAATGAAGTTATAATTAATGGAACAAGAAGAAGTAGGAGCAAAGTTTTTCTTTTTATTAAAAGCATTTGTTATATTTTGACTTCTTTTGAAACTAGCACTAGGAATATTACATTTATCCCTAACTACTTCTTTTCTTTTTGCTTGATAGACAGTCTTTTTTTCAGGTTGCTTTTTCTTGTTCAAAAACATCTTCTTTTCTTTGTTGCTTACTGCACAGACATGATCAATATGGTTAATTTTTGTCCATTTGCCTTTTTGTTCAGGAGAGAATTTTATTGTTTTATAGGTGTAAGAACCAGAAGTGTTTGTTTTATTCTTTTTCAAGTTCCAGAGATGTTTTTGCTTGTAAACACATATTTGCAAAATCAGGACTTATTGGTATTCTGGTTTTGGTTTTCAATACTGAAATTGGAACATTCAAAATACCAGAGCCAACAGTTTCTATCTTTTTGTGAATTACATTCCCTGGTTTACAAAAAATCTGTTCATCAATCTCTAAATCAGATTCTGAATCAGAGTCAAGAAAGTCTCTCTTAGATTTAATAGAGATATCTACCTCTATTGGTTTTTTAATTTCTTTTGATCTAAAGACTTTGAAGATCCGTTACATGCTTTCTTTTCTTTTTAAGTCCTCCATGACATTTTCTTCCCAAATATTTTGAACATCATCTTTAAACGTAGTTCTGATGTTTTCATCTGACTTTGGTGAATACAGAGGAGCATTCGGATTAAGTGAACTCTGAGATTCATTTTCAGAAGTACTTGTATCAGAGGTACTTGGTTCAAATGTCTCTGATTCACTTGAGATGAAAGCATCAAATCTGAAAATTTCTTTGGAATCATAGCTCTGAGGTTTTGTAAAGTGTACCTCTGAAGTTTCTTCTTTTATCTGTAACACAGATTCTTTAATGTCTTTTACTTCAGAGTACTTTGTATTTTTGAAATTTAACGCTCTTGCTTTTGATCCCTCTGATGTTTTCATTCTTTTGAAATTATTCAGAGATGGATCTTCAGAGCTTTGGACCTTTCCTATACAAAAAGTGGAAGAAAGTGGAAGAAAGTGAAGTTTTCTCCAATCCATTAAATGAATTCAACTCATTGAATCCTAGCCCTTGGGAGTCCATCTGAGTTTTTATTTTGTCGAAAACACTTTGTGCATTTACATAGCTTTTGATTCGAAGATTTTGTTTATCTAGAGATTGATGTAGGATTTCTCTTTTCTTTTGAAAAAATTTGGTTAAGGCAATAGAATTTAGCCTTTCATACTCAGATTTCTTTACTTCTTCTTCTTTTACTTTTAAAACTTTTTCAATCTCTTTTATTTCTTCTGAAAATGATTTTTCTTTTTGCATGTTGGTTTCTTCAAGTTTGGGTTTTTCAAGAAAAATTTCTTTCTTTTCTGATTCCAGAAGATTCTTTTCTCTTTTGTAAAAAATGAGCTCTTTTGTTACTTGCTCTCCTTTCTCTTTTTCTTCAACAAACTTTTGCTTTAGATCCTGAAGTTCAGTAATTAGTTTAAAAGCATCTATTTCAGGATCACTGTCAGAGGTGTAAAGAGAGTTTACCTTTTCAGAGTTGTCTTCGGATGCTTCATCAGTTTGATTTCCATCTGAAAAAGCCATACCACAGAGATTGGTAGGCTCTTCCTCACCATCACTTGTCGAGTCAGATAGCCAGTCTTCCATTTCTGCTACAATAACTCTTTCTTTTACATTGTATTTGTATTTGTTCTTGTAGTAATCTTGATCTTTGACAAGTTTTCCTCTGCAGTTTGCAGAGAAGTGGCCTGATTTTCCACATCTGAAGCATCTTCCCTCATTTTGATTTGGTGGAAGAGTGGCAGTACTTGTTTCTGGCTTCTGTTCTTGAGGTTTGAAGTATCTTTGTGGTTATGGATACCTTGGTTGGAATGGTTGTTGTGGTCTTGTTTGTTGTGTTGCATCATCATGGTTGAAGTTTGCACCCTTTTGATCACTATATGGAGTGAATCTGGGTTCTTGTTGAAATCTTCTCTCCGGATTTCTTCTTTCTTCATTCTCTCTCCTTCCTTCAAATACCTTCTTACCATATTTCTTGTTAAACTGATGAGTGATTAATGCAAGAGATTTGGCGAAGGCATTTATATCTTCATCTGAGTCTGAATCAGTATGAGTTTCTTCTGCTATCAAAACCTTTTTGGATCTTCTTTTTGTTTCCAAACATTTTTGTGACTCTTCACAGTTGTTTTCTTTCGATTTTTGTTTTGAAACAAGTGCAAGGGTCCTCCCAAAGAGGTTTTTGATTTTTGCTTCAAAACTTCTTTTTCATGTACAACAAGAGTACCATAAATGTCAGTTAATGACCATGACTCAAGATCTTGATTAGCCTGTATAGACATGGACAGTTGTGACCATTCTTCATTCAAGCTTTTCAAAAAAAGAACGTTGTTTTCCTCTTTTGTTCTTATCACTCCAAACTTTCTACATTTGTTTATTAGAATGTTGAATCTTGAGTAAGTTTGGTGTAACTTTTTTTCTGGTAGAGCATGAAAATCATGATATTCATTGATGCATAGATTTCTTCTATTTTTCTGAGTTTGTAGGCCACCTTCAAGTTGATTTAACAACTGATCCCATATCTCTTTTGCAGTTTTACAAGAATCAAGTTCTTGAAAGATATCATTGGGAATGGCCATTATGAGTAATCTAGCAGCTTTTGAGTCATTATCCATCATCTTATTTTCTTCATCAATGAAGTTTGTGGTTTTCTTTTCATAATATGCAGGTATTTCGGCAGTATCTGCTATTGCAGGAACTCTTGGTACCAACACCATTGGAATGTGAGGTCCAACGTTCACAGATCTAAAAAGATCCTTGTCCATACCTTCTAGAAAATTTACCATCCTTATTTTCCATTGGAGATATTCATCCCTTAAAAGTGTAGGAGGTTTTGTTAATGACCCAGCTGTATACATGGCACTTATGCTTGAGTTTGCCATTTAAAAAAAAATGATGATTTGAAGAACTGATGCTTTTCGTAATGAACTGAGATTTACTATCAAATCTAGAGCATATGATGTTCTTGAATAAACTGGGTTTATATGAACATGCACAGATATTTAAAGTTTAGAATCAATGAGATGTAAATCTATCCGAATATGAAGATATGATCTTTCTTTGTTTTAGAAACAAAGGAAGCTCTGATACCAATTGTTGGATCCCAGATCTAATCACGTAACAATGATATAAACAATAAGAGTAATGACAGCGGAAGTAATACAGTTTAATATCAAAGGAGATTCAAATATCACAGTTCATAAAGCAAATAAAGATAAACAAGATATTCTTAGAATAAAATATTCAACTTATATTATCAGATATATATCTTCTTAAGCACACTTTGAACAATAAGGTGATGGTCCTATTTATTGGACCATAAAGTAAGCAGTGTACTTGCATGACGAAAAAGAGCATGCTGAACAGTGACCTACTCTAGAAAGTAAATCTTATCACTAAGTGACGTGTCATCTGTTCTTCTGTTCATTCGTAGAAAACATGTGAACATCTTCAGAGAGAATGTCATCAGAGCTCCGACGTTGTCTTCAGAGCCTCTGATGAAGCCATCTCTGATGTCTTCTCTGAAAGTTGCAATCTCTGATAAGTACTTCAGAGGCAGGTTTGTCCTCTGAAGTCTTCGTCCTCTGAAGTCTTCGTCCTCTGACGTCTTCGTCCTCTGAAGTGTATCTTTTGGAAGTCCTCTGAAATAGGACGGGTATTTTCAACACTTTAACAAACAGATGATTTGGAGCTAACAATGTGAATTATTTAATTAGTTCATATATGAATCATAAAGGTTCATATATGAACAAGTTAAAAGAGTTCATATGTGAATTGCACTCGTTCACATATGAACATATAGTTCATATGTGAATTATACAGGTTTATATTTGAACTTGTCCTGTGTATTTGTAAAAATTCCGAAACTGTATTTCTATTTTTGGAATTGCCACAACTTTTCACCAGCCAAAGCCGTAATTGTTGACCAGTCAAAGTGTAAGTTCCCAATTCAAGCAAACATCAAACAAGATAATCAAGATTTGACAGTTTAAGAACAAGATCTAGAGAGAGAGTGTAGAGAGAGAAAGCTCCAAAGTCGTATATCTAACAATCAATTACATTAATGATACAAGGAACTCTCCCACTAATATTCTCTCATATACCTATATCTACTACTTCTAAAAGAAACACTCACATTACATGTAAGTTGACTTTACAACATTTGACTAGATTTTGACTTTACATGACCTTGACTTTTCTACTTAATTCTTGTATACAATTATACACTAACAATCTCCCAGTTTGTATTCAAGATTTAAAAAATTTTGACAATCGTCTTCAGCTCTTGATTCTTCAAACATTGACTCTGACAACATTAAACGTTCAAGATCTGACAATCTTTAAACTCTGATGCTTTTGAAGAATCTTGAAAAGTCTCTCACTTTGTCTTTGAAAATCCAACAAGTCTTGATCAAAAATTTGAAACTCCTGAAACTTCTTTGATCTTTAAAACTTCTTCGAATTTTGAGGAATCATTCAATGCTTGTATCTTCATCTCTGTGAACTCTGAACATGTTTGAAACTCTTGAAATTGCTTTGATCTTCAAAACTTTTTTGAACTTTTAGGAATCTTTCAATTCTTGTATCTTTATCTCTGAGATCTCTGAACTGCCTTTTGAATACAACCTTTCTTGAAACATCTTTCAACAAATTTCTTCAGAATCCTTTACCTTACATATGTCTTTAACATGAAATTCCGAATATGTTTTCTCCATTTTGATAAACTTTCATTTGACTTGACAACATTCGTTTGTCTTGAAACTTTCAGATTATCTCCACCTTTTTCTTTAGAATATCTCTTCCTTTTTTATGAGAATAATCTTTCATATGACTTGAAAATCTTGAATTTCTCCCCCTTTTTGATGAATTGTGAGCAGCAAAATCATCAAAACCTTTTTAAGTCATCACAGTCTTGGAAAATCTATCTCCCCCATTATGATAATCTGACATTCTCCCTCTTTATGATACAATAACAATCTCCCCCTTTATAAAATGACAATCTTCTCTCTTTTGATTTGTGTATCCATCAATTCATAGGAAATGTATATACTTGAATCTTTTCAAAACCGGATATAATGAATGTTGTAAACCTGAATCAACAAATGATACAGTTAGTATGCCTGTAAGTAGAATGGAGCCACTTTGTATAATGGATGTACATTGGAAATGAGTTTTTGAGATGTTCACTCCTCCCGGGCTTCTATTCCATCATCAAAAAACCACAAAGTAATTTTCTATGAATGTTATGACAAGAAAACATATTCCTTGTGTGTACGTACAAGTGTATAATGATTGAAGCTACTCAAAGCTTTTTCAGGCTCAAAATGTGTAAACTATTGAGACAACAACAAGTTTTACACAAACTTAATGTGCATGAAAGAGGTGCGAAGGTGGGGGAAACTTCCTTCTTTTCAATATCTAAATCTTTCGAGTGAAGACCACATAACATATGTGTTGCGTCCCCAAGAAAATATGAAACATTTCTTTGTCGAGAAAGAAACAAGTGCTTGGTGGCGTAATTGCAAGAGTTGACATGGGCTCACTGCCTGTTTCAAGGATAGTCACCAAAGAATGTGAACAAACCAGTCATGTGGTTGCCCGGTGTTGATCCAAACTCTCTCAGTTATTTGATAAAAAACTCTTCTATACTTAGTGAAAATTACGTTTATACACTATGTATTAGTGTTTCATCATCAGCGATCAGACTGAGTCTGTTAAGTTATCACTGATGATCTTTCTTGAAAACATTTCTATGTATTAGTGTTTCACCATCAGCGCTTAAATACTGAGTATGTTCAGTATCGCTGTTTGTTTCTGATGTAAACAGTTAAACATAATCCCAAAAGACAAGTTTCGCGTCAACAGATGTTCATAGCTGAATCTAACACGAAGCTGTTGAAAAAAGACAAGTCTACTAGTGACCTGATGCGGATTTCAGTGAAGCAAAGGCGACTCTACTCATACGCGAAGAAACCTGAGGAAAATATTCATCGATAACTGAACTTCTTTGTATCTCTGAAGGAAGAGATATTCAGCGATTGATGATCACTTAGCTTATGCCTCAAGTCTCTTTTGTCTTTCTCTTGCACACTAAGTACGATGTGTCAGAACGAACATACCTCTGATAAAATTCGTACAACAACTCTGTCAACTACACTGTTCATGATACGGCTGAAATCATTTCTCCCAAAGTCAGACCCTCTCTTCTAATCAAGGAAGGACACGTGTAAAGTGTCCTGCCATGCATTTAATGCATATGGTATAAATAGAAAGATTACCTCTCCATCTAAGGGATGAATACTCCTCTAGATTTCATGTTTCAAAAATATAGAAACCTTTGTTTTCTATACTCTCTAACCTTCCATTCTCTATATTCTTGTCCAACTATCTTAGTGTTTTCTTTTGTTTGTTTATATTGAGTTTTACTTATTCTTATTTCGCAACAGACTTGTAAATTGTATTTGATTTATCAATAAACAGTTTATTAAACTTTAAATTATGTGTTTGTATTCATCCCCCCCCCCTTCTACAAACTTGTTAAGCACCTTCGGGACCAACAAGTGGTATCAGAGCAGACTATTTAATCTAATATACAAGATCTTGCTTTATTCTCTTCCTTGCAATTCTAAAATGGGACTTAACACAAGCACAAACTACTATGATAATGGTTCACTCTTTAAACCTCCTCGATTTAGCAGAGATAACTTTGCTCTCTGGAAGAATCAAATGATGCTATTTCTAGAAGGTGTAGATCCTATTATACCTGATTATGTAGCTAATGGACCCTATGAACCTTTCACTGTCATATCTTTCGTTCCCGCTACTGTCACCACTCCTGCTGTCTCGGAGCATTATTCCCTTAAAAAATAGGACAGTGGATTGATGAAGATAAAAAGAAAGTTGGTTTAGATGCAATGACAAAAACCATTATCTCTATGGCTCTGTCTGATGAAGTTTTCCATTTCATCATGCATCTTAAAACCTCCAAAGGAATGTGGGACACTATATGTGTTCAATATAAAGGCACCATTGAAGTCTAAGAAACTCGAAAGATTAACTTGGTACGTCAGTATGAAACTTTCATCTCTGGTAAGAACGAATCTCTCTCCGATGTTCACCAGAGGTTTAACTGCTTAATCATTGATCTAAGAACTGCTGGCAGGACCTAATCTAATTCTGTGGTCTTGACTAAATTCTTAGAATGTCTACCTGAAAGCTGACGAAAGACTTAAATTCTCTCTCTCTTAGCACCTTGTATGGAATATTGCTCAACTATGAGCAATCAAACCTCCTGAAGAAGAATCTTGTAAAAGATTCTAAAGACTCCAAAAGCACTCCAGTTACTTTAGTCTCTTCAGAGATAATTTCATCTCACCGGTCTACTTTTATAATCACTGAGTTAGATTCTGAATCTGAGGAACTATCAGACACTGATCTTTCAGAATTTGATGAGCCCTTAGCAATCTTGACAAACTGTTTTAAGAGATTTTCAAGAAAGAGCAATTTCAGAAGAAATAAGCCTCTCTCTCTCACTGACAAGCCAAAATCAACCCTTGTTGATAAGGCTACTTCTACATGTTTTAACTGTGAGAATATTGGACACTTTGCAAGTGAGTGAAGGCCGAAGAAACTCTTTAAACTTTCTACCTTAAGAAGATCCAGTGATGAAAAATACCTTAAACTTAAGGAAAAATATCAAAAGTTGAAAAAATACAAACGAAAAGGTAAAGGTCTCATCGTTGAAAAACATGACTGGGCTGAATCAGAAGAATCAAGTTCCGATGAAGAAGAAGTCTCTAATCTCTGTCTCATGGAAGAGATTAAAGAAGAAGTGGAAGAATCTCCAGAAACTTCCATGAGCTATATATCATCTCAGGTATATATCTCTACTAATCCCAATCTATTTGAAGCAGAAATAAGTCGCCCTGTTGATGTGCTGAGGATTGATCTATACAATGCTCTAAACGGAAAATCTCTAGCCGAAAGCAAAAACATTGATTTAACTGAATAGCTAGAAAAATGCCATGAAAATATCAAAGATCTGACTCTTTTAGAGGAAAGTTTGAAAGATCAATTCATTGTTAATGAAATCATCAGCATAGAAGACGAACAAGCCATCGTTGCTCTAAAAGCAGAGAAGGATACTGTTGAAGGATGGTGCAAATCCTCAACAAAGATCACTGGGATTATAAGTCCTCAGATACCTGCCAGTGATAAAACTGGTCTTGGTTTTTGGAAACCACAGGATGAACCCAAAGAAGACAGTTCCATGCTTAAGTTTGGAATGTTTGTCTCGTCCATCCCTAACACGTCTTATGCTCAGTGATCTTCTTCATCTTCTTCTAAAAATATCCTTGAGGAAATATCTAAAGGCTCTAAGCCTGCAAGTAAAGGAAAATCCATTCTACATCCTCAGAAGGCTACAAAAAAAGCAAACCAGAAAGTTCCTTGTAAACCTTCAGTGAATCAATCGTCCAGCTCCGTGATAGAAATCTTTGTTCTCTGTGCTCCAAATCTGAAGATTAATCTTAAGCCTAAGAGATTTGAAGAAATGAAAGTTCCTCCCATATCTCATGATAAAAGCATTCTTGGAGTTGGCCCTGCTCATCTTAAATTCTCAAAACCTACTACTCATGGTCCTAAAACCACATTCAAATATAGAAAATGTTATCACAGTGTATTTACTGACCATATTGCTGGCAAATGTCCAACTGCCACTAAAGCTGATAAAACAACTAAAGTGAAGATGAATGCCTCCAAGGCTGAGAAGGTCACTAAAGATGAAAAATCGACCAAGGTGAAGAATACCACTAAGGTTAAGAAATTAACCAAGGTAAATGTTACCACTGAAGCTGAATCTTCATCTGCTGTGCAGATTGTTGAACCTTCCGTCTCCACTAACCCTAAAGGACCCATTGAAAAGTAGGTACCAAAGAAAGCTTAATCTTTCTTATGTTTGCAGGGATCAAAGGGCATCTATTATCTTTATAGTGAATGCTCTTGACATATGACAGGACAAAAAGACCTCCTCACTGAATACAAGGAAGAGAATGGTCCCTCTATGACCTTTGGTGGAAATGGAAAAGGATATACCCGAGGGTTTGGTGGCCTCAGCAATGGGACAACTACTTTCAGAAGGGTCACTAACGTAGATGGATTGAATCACAATATTTAGAGCTTCAGTTAGCTATGTGACAAAGACTCTAAAGTTCGCTATACCAAGAAAGCATCTTCAGTGGTAAATGAGAAAGGGAAACTTGCTCTCAGTGGTTAACGTAAAAAAATGTCTATGTAATAGATATGGACTCTACTACCATTAAAAACGTATGTTTTCTTTCTAAAGCCTCTTCTGATGTCAACTGGATTTGGCACAAAAGACTCTCTCATCTAAACTTCAAAACCCTGAATTCTCTCTCATCTAAGGAACTGGTTTCTGGTCTTCCTCAGCCCTCATATGCTAAAGAATCTCTCTGCAAAGCATGTGAAAAAGGAAAACAAACAAAAGCTAGTTTCAAATCTAAATAATTCTCATTAGTGACAAGTCCTCTTCAACTCTTGCATATGGATTTATTTGGCACTGTCAACATACAATCTATTGCTGGAAAGAAATATACACTTGTCACTATAGATGAATACTCTCGCTACACCTGGGTTATCTTTCTTCACTGCAAAAGTGATACTCCAGAAGAACTAATATTTGTCGTTAAGAAGATGGAAGGGTTGAATAATCTTACTGTTCGTTCAATATGAAGTGATCATGGAACTGAATTCAAAAACATTTCTCTGAAAAACTTCTTTGAGAACAAAGTAATTTCTCATAATTTTCCTCAGTAAGAACACCTCAGCAAAATGGAGCCGCTGAAAGAAGAAACAGAACGATCATTCAAGTTGTTAGATCAATGCTCAGCGATTCTTACCTCCCTACTCAATTTTGGGTTGAAGCTGTGAATACCTCATGCTTTACTCAAAATAGATCGCTGATAGTAAAGCGATTTGTAAAGACAGATTATGAACTATGTGTGTTCCAAAATCTAGTTTCTTAAACAATAACAATCAAACAAACAAGATTCAAATCAAAGATTACCTGTTTGATTACTTTGAATTTCACAATTTACACTTTCTCTCTCTAGAACTCCTTCTCTCTCTAAAACGTATTCTCTCAAATTTGATATTACAATTTTCCAACTTCCAACCCTTTGATTCTACTGAAAACACGAGAAGAAAAATGTATTTATACTAACACCTAATACTAAGGAAACAACAAATACAAATACAACTAAGTTTGACTTATTACAAATAGACTTTGACTTTTAATGAGATTTGACTTTCTTCAGCTTTGACTTTCTCAACTTTGACCTTCAGAATACTTGATCTTGTATCCAACAGATTTATGCGCTAACAATCTCCCCCTTTGGATTCAAGATCATTGTTGAAAGATTTAGCAATTAAGTCTTCACTTTAAGCTCTGTCTGAACAATCTCCCCTTTTTCTTTGACGGTCTTCTTTCCAAAACTGTCTTCAAACGAATAATAATCTCCCCAAAACTTTCACACAACACTTTCAGACATTGGAAAGAAAATTATCTTCAGATTCAGCTCACCTTGCTTTAACAAATAATCTTCAAAGAAAATTTCCACAAAAACTTCAGAAATGCTTTGATTGTCTTCAAATATTCCCTTTGAACTTTCTGACTTGAATATTTCAGAAAATCAACTTCACAAAACTTTATCAGATCTTGTTATCATCTCTTCCAAACTTCAAAACTTTAACATTTCTTCATATCATCTCCCCCTTTTTGATGATTTGAGCATCTATATCATCAAAACTTTTCGTCCAAGAAATGTCTTTGACCATTCTGATCTGTCATACTGAGCCTCTGATTCGGTAACCATAACCAAGTATTCATCTAGATCTTTGCAAATCCAGACAAAATAAGAATAGGTAACTCCTGAATCAACAGATGAATCAGTTAAAATGTCTGTCAGTAACACAAACTCACTGTGTGTAACAAATACACAATATAAAGGAGCTTTTTGATGTTCACTCCCCCAGGGCTTCCATCCAATTATCGAAATACCACAAAGGCAATTTCTATGAATGTTATGACAAAGAAACAAATTCTTTGTGTGCTCGTACATGTGTTGAAAGAATTAAGCACAAATAATTGCTTTTCAATAAGGCTCAAAGTTGTGTAAACCACTAAGACAACAGTAGATAAACACAGACTCAATGTGCATGATTGAAGTGCGAAGGTGGGGCAGACTTCCTTCTTTTTCAATATCCAGATTTTCCAAATGAAAATCAGATAGGTTATGTGTTGCGTCCCCTTTAAAATATGAAACATTTTCTTTTTAAGAAGAAAATGAGTGGTTGGTGGGATTTAAACAAGAGTTGGCATGGGCTATTTGCCTATTTCAATAACATTCACCAAAGAATTGTGAAATGCTAGTAATGTGGCTGCCCGGCTCAGAAAGTATTGGTGGAGAGTTTGATATTCTTTTACTTTGATCTCACACCCTCTTTCTTTTAATCATTAAGCGCACTACTAACCAAACTCTCTTTTCCATTTTACCTCATCACACAACCCACATTCATGTCTTTTTGACTCCTCACACTCAATCTCTATGGATTAACTTCTTGGGTAGAAATCTCTGGTTAACGTGATTCCATAGAAGTTTAGATAATTCCTAGCACAAAGAACCCATATTTCCTATAAAAGCATAATGTTGCTCAGATGATTTAACTATAACAGTTAAAGCTCATATACAAATGTCAGATGAATGTATTCTCAGAATATAATCATGAAGATATGAGCATTTTAAAAACATCGAAGTATTTTCAAACAAGTATACTGAATGAATGATCATGAATGCAAAAAACTTGTTTGAAAATCTGACATTGTATGAAAATGATCAGAAATGAAATGATATATCAATCAAAGCTTAAGGCCTAGAATAATGGATATTGTCTATATGAACCAAGATATAGACATTCTTGAAATGACGTTTTGAAATGAAATGACGCTCAAAATTCTTTGAAGTACAAGCGGGATGTCTTACCATCGAAAAAATTATGTTTCAATATGAGACATGGTAAGAACTATTTGAACAAGAAATCAAACCAGTGTGTGTGAATACTTGAAAGTATATGAAAAGACAATACGCAAGTATTTATCTTTAGAAACACGGTTTATTTATCAATGAAGCACAAAAATAAAATTAAAACATTTAAAATCACACTTCCAAATTATAAATTTTGTTTAAGAATCGGGAAGTGGTTTGAACATTTAAGAACATGTTTTCTATACCTGAAAGTTGTCCTTCTTTCAAATATATTTGAGATTAAGATAAGAAATTTACCTGTTCGCGTAATCTTAATTCTCAGAAAGTCAAGCTGTAGTCATTTGGATATGATCTTGTCAGCTTCTCTCATCCTTCAAGTCTCAAAGTCTAGTCAAAAATTTATTCACAAAATTTATTCTAAAAAGAAAATGACCTAAAACAATAAAACGATTAATGTACGAGTTCTGATTTGAAGTAATCAGAAATCATAGACTTACTCCTTTTGGCTTAAAGGCTCCTCCTAAAATCATGCATCACAAAAATTTTGTTAGTTAAAATGTATAATGCAGAAATTAGTTTTGCTCCCCTCAAATGAATGTAGATCATCTAAAATCTTCTCTTACTCCCCCCGAGATCATGAGCAAACAATTAAAGTGCAGATATCTTTCAAAAATAAAGATAAAGAAAATGATGAAAAATAACAATTTGTAACTTTAGTAGGTAACAACCGATTACGTCTTAAGATTTAACATACCAAGCTTAGAGACAAGAAAATTAAATCTCTTTTCATTTAAGGTTTTGGTAAATAAATCTGCAAGTTGATAATCTGTTTTTACAAAATAAAGTTCAATTGTTCCTTTTTCTACATTATCTTTAATAAAATGATACCTGACATCAATGTGTTTGGTTTTCGTATGTTGGACAGGATTAGCAGATATGGCAATCGCACTATTCGAGTCACAGTATATAGGAATTTTGTCAAACTTAAAGCCATAGTCTCGTAGCTGTGTTCGCATCCACAATACTTGAGAGCAGCAACTAGCAGCAGCTACATACTCCGCTTTAGCAGTCGATGTGGAAACGCATAACTGTTTCTTTGAAGCCCAGCTAACGAGCTTGTCTCCAAGAAATTGAACGTGACCAAAAGTACTCTTTCTGTCCAACATGCAACCTGCATGATCTGCATCTGAATATGCAGTCAGTTGAAACCCTGTATCCTTAGGATACCACAGACCAAGATCTGCAGTCCCCTTCAGATATCTAAAAATCCGTTTGACAGCAGCCAAATGGGATTCTTTGCGAACAGCTTGATATCTAGAACATAAGCATGTTGAAAACATAATATCTGATCTACTCGATGTAAGATACATTAACGATCCTATCATACCTCTATAAATCCTAACTTCAACACTTTTACCCGAAAGATCAGTGTGGATATTAGTACCTGGTGCCATCGGGGTTCCAATTGGTTTACAATTTTCCATTTTGTACTTCGGAAGAATGTCCAAAATGTACTTAGATTGGTTAATAAAAATCCCCGTAGAAAACTGTTTAACTTGTAGTCCGAGAAAGAAATTCTTCTCTCCCATCATACTCATTTGAAAACGTGACACCATGAGGTTAGAAAAGTTTTTACAATATTTTGGATTAGTAGAACCAATATTATATCATCAACATATATTTGAATAAGAATAATATCAACTTTTTCTTTCTTGATGAATAAAGTAGTATCAATCTTAACTTTGGAGAAACCAGACTTGACCAAGAATTTGGATAAGACGTCATACCATGCTCGAGGGGCTTGTTTTAATCCATAAAGGGCTTTGTTCAAGATATATACATGATCTGGATTATCTGAATTGACGAACCCTTCTGGTTGAGATACGTACACTTCCTCCTTAAGAATTCCGTTCAGAAAAGCTGTTTTCACATCCATCTGAAAGACTGTAAAGTTTTTGTGAGGTGCGTAGGCAAGAAACATTCTGATTGCCTCTATACGCGCTACTGGAGCATACGTCTCATCATAATCAATGCCTTCCTCTTGCCGGTAGCCTTTGGCAACAAGTCTAGCTTTGTTTCTTATGACGATACCATCCTCATCCTTTTTATTCTTGAAAACCCATTTAGTTCCTATCACGGTCTTTCCTTCTGGCTTAGGAACTAATCTCCAAACCTTTAGGGCTTCAAACTGATTGATATCTTCTTGCATTGCAGATACCTAGTCCGAATCAGCAAGAGCCTCTGATACTCGTGTTGGCTCAATCTTGCTGAGGAACGAGTCATGCATACATTGGTTTAGAGTCGCTGACCTAGTTTGAATAGGCTTGTTAAGATCTCCAATTATTTGATGTAATAGGTGGTCTTTGGTCCAGCAATGCTCATGAGGAAGTGGAGTAGATATTGATTGAATTTGATCATCATCTAGAAATCCACTTTCAGAATCTTCTGTTTGAATAACAAGAGGAGGGTTCTCAGTTGAAGGTTCATGTGCAGAAGTATCAGTTGGAATAGCAGACTCTGACTCAACTGACACAGTTACTTTTGGCTCAGCATTAACTTGTCAAACTTCAACTGTAGGAGTAACATCAGGAATGTGAGTTTCTGACTAAACGGGGGATACTTGTTCAGTAATGACCTCTGAAGTGACTGGATGATGACAGCTTGTATCTTCAAACCTGTCAGTCACAGCAGATTTAGGTACATTATTTCCATGAAACTCATCATAAAAGAATTCAAATAACAAATCTAAATCAGTTAAATGAGATGTAGATGTAGAAGCGTTATCCGAATTTTTCGCTGTAGAAACAGGTTCTGGACTGATCTGCCCAGAAGCTAATACTCCAGTAATAACGGGTTCTGAACTGATTTGATCAGAAGCCATATCTTCATCAAATGTGACATTAACGCTCTCAACAACTGATTTTGACTTCTTCAGATAAACACGATATGCTGCAGATGTTGAAGAATAACCGATAAAGATACCTTCGTCCGCCTTAGCACTAAATTTATTCAGACTCGCTCTGTCATTAAGCACAAAACATTTACACCCAAATACGTGAAAATATTTGATAGTTGGTGTTCTGTTGTTGATCAACTCATATGGAGTCTTTTGAAACCAGCGGTGTATCATGGAACGATTTTGAGTATGGCATGAAGTCGACACAGCTTCTGCGCACAAGAATAGAGGTAAGTCCGATTGGATGAGCATAGTCCGAGCGGCCTCGACTAGCGTTCGATTTCTCCTTTCGACTACTCCATTTTGTTCAGGCATTCTAGCAGCATAATACTGATGTAAAATCCCAACTGATTCGAGATATTCATCAACAATCTTGTTCTTGAATTCTGTGCCATTATCAGTACGAAGAAACTTGACTGGTCATTGCATTTTCACTTGGGTCGTCTTTAAAAAAGTAATGAGAACTTCCGGTGTCTCATCTTTTGAACGAAGAAATTTGACCCACGTGTATCTTGAATAATCATCCACAATAACCAACACGTATTTCTTTCCACCCAAACTTTGAGTTCTCATTGGACCACATAAATCTATGTGTAACAATTCTAACGGATAACTAGTGCTTGGTTCAGGCTTCGGTTTATGTGCGGCTCTCTTCATCTTACCCTTTTCACATGCTGCACATAAGTGTTCTCGTTCATATTTCAGCTCAGGAAGTCCTTTGACCAATTTCCCACGAACCAGCTTGTTGATATAACGAAAGTTCAAATGAGATAAATGTTTGTGCCAGAGCCAACTTTGTTGCATTGAAGCTTTTGTCATCAAGTAAACTTGATTGTCAATCTGAACTTTGAACAAATTGATGGTGTAGAGGTTGGTCTTTCGATTTCCAGATAAGAGTTTTGTTCCATCTTAAGTGCGAACTGAGCAACTCTTAGACTTGAAGTTGACCTCTAACCCTTTATCGCAGAATTGACCTATGCTGAATAAGTTGCGCCCCAAGCTTTCGACATAACTCACTTTACTGATCGTTATGTTGTCTTGAATAATGTCACCATATCCTAAGATAGGTGAAAGTTGATCGTTCCCAAATCTGACATTTCCACTGAATTTCTCTGTATAGTTAGACAATAAAGCTTTTTGCCCAGGCATATGTTTGGAACATCCACTGTCCAAGTACCACATATGTCGGGTTTGCAAGAGAAATCAAGCAATAACTATTTTAGGTACCCATTTAAAAACGGGCCCTAACGGATTAGTACAAGATTTTGGTATCCATTTAAATATGGATCCTCTTTTTCTTTGAAAGCTTTGAAAAACATTTGATCTCGAAGAATTAACATGATAAGATCTATACCATTCAGAAGAATTATGAGAATAAACAAAATCAGTTCTCCGATAATTAGAATAAAATGTAGTAGGAATAGGAGATAATTGAATCAATTGCTTTATTGAATATTTCTTGTAAGAAGTTACAAGGTTTTGTTTATTTTAAGTAAATTGATCAATTACATCATCATCACTACTAACTTGGCTAGTAAAAGAATTATCAGAAACTGATCCTGCTATCTTATCCTCCTTCCGTTTTGGTCTCCATTGGGATCGAGCTTTCAACTTTTTCTTCCTTAAATCTGAAACATAAGATATAGATTTATTAGGAAAAGTAGATTTCCGGGATTGAGTTTTCTTTTGTGTACCAGTGTATTTCTGTTTCTGTAATCGCTGTTTCTTATGTTTCTTACCGTGAGCATAGTAATCAACAGTTACAGAAACTGAATCACCAACCTTAGTTGATGTTTCACCAATATGAACATCACTTGGTAACACTCTTTCATTTTTAAGACAAGTAGAATGATCAAGAAGTTTAGAATGGACATCAAACATATCAGATTCTTCCATGCACCCATTATCAGAATTAAAAGAATAATTTGCAGACACAAATAAGTCATCAGAATTATCAGAGAAAGTTTGAGGTGCCTTTGAAACTGTTGAACACTTTGTTGATTTAACTTGAAAAATAGTGTTCTTTAAAACTGTAGAAAATACATTTTGTTCTATATCAACCAAAAGTTTTTCATCAGATAAAACATTTTCAAGCTCTGCTATTTTGCTTTCAAGAATAGATGTAGGAACATAAACCTTTGCAATTGCAGGTTTTTCCTTCATCTCAGAAGTAGAATAACTAACAAAATAGTCGTTTGAAAGAACTTTGGGTGTTTCTGAAAGATAACTATCATTTAACTTTACATAGTTAAACGGTAGTTGCATTTTCTTTTTATTCTTCCTATTTTCAGTTTCTTGGATCTCAACTTCTTCTAGTAATTTGGTAAAAAATTTGGGTTTCAAATGAGTATGTTTACCAGCACTTTTCAGAAAATCATAGTTATAGAGGGCTGGTTGTTTTCTGATAGCTCTCTTAAGATAATGGGGGTTTTTAAAACCAAGTCCCCATTTCTCTTTAACATCTTCCTCTTCATTAGGTGTATTGAGAAAAATGGTTTGATCTATTTGACCTCTCGCATAAAGTTTTGCTTCCAGACCATTTACCTTCTTGTTCAAAAGCTTATTTTCAAGCTGCAGTTTATGAACAGTTAGTGCAGATTCTCTTTTCTCAAACTCATATTTAGAAACTTTAGCTTCAAAATCAGAAATCTTCTTTTCAAAACAATCTACTTGAGATTTAGAATTAAAATCAGACTTGCGGAAAGAATCAATGAGATCTTTGTTCACAATAACAGACTTATTAAGCTCAAAGATCTTATTATTACTTTTAACAACCTTTTCTTTTTCCTGTTTCAATTTATTTTGTAAATCTTGAAGCTCAACCACCATGGTTTCCATTTTAGTAATAAAATCTTTTGCATTTAAGTTTAATACCTCATCAGCGGTCTTGTCATCTGACACATCATTCTTCACTTCTTTTCCCATGAGACATAGATGAGCATTTTCTTCCTTTTCTTCCTCTTCACCTTCTGAATAATCCAGCCAAAATTCATCTTCAGCCATTAAAGCTACACCCGCTTCTTGCTGTTTTGCCAAAAGTAATTTGTTCTGATAGTACTGAGAGTTGCGAACTTTCGGCTTCTGACATTCTTTAGCAAAATGACCCATCTTGCCACAATTGTAGCATTTGATTGAGTCAGTTGCTTGCTTTTCAGCAGCAGTGTAATCATTCATGAACTTCTTCTTCTCATCGGGTTTCTTCTTCATATATCTTTTCTCTTCATATCTCTTTCCTTCCACTCTTTCACCATGCTCATGGTTCTTAGAACTTGAAGAAGAATACCTTTGAGAATTTGATCCCGGCTTCTTGTAGAATTTCTTTTGAAAAGCACGGGTCAATAAAATCATTGCTTGCTTCAGACTTTCACCATCTGATGCAGATTCAGATTCAGAAGATGTAAGAACTTTCTTCTTCTTCTTTTCTTTTTCCTTCTCTCCGGCTACCAAAGCAATAGGATCAGGAACTTTTTCTGCTTTCTTTTTCTCAGCTCTCTTTTCCTCTACTTCTTCTTCATTCTGCCTCAGAGTCTCATACACTTCATGTAAAGGAATCTCATTCAGATCATTCATCTGTTTCATCCTACGAGTATTCTTCTTCCATTCAGGTCGTAGAATGCTAAGGAATTTGACATTATTTTCCAGCTGCTTCTTGTTCACCTTGTTCTTTGTCAGTTCATTCAGAAGCACAGTAAACCGTTCATATGTATCTTCCAGACTCTCATTCTCTTTGGCTTTGAATTCCTCATAGCGATTGATGCAGTTAGCCACTTTCATCTGATTCCCTACTTTGGATCCCATCATCATCTTTTCCAATTGATCCCACATCTTCTTAGCATCATGCTTGTAGCTATCAATCTTGATGTAAATGTCATTAGGAATGCTTTGAAGTAGAAGAGACCTTGCTTGCCTCTCTGTTTTATGCCGTTTCTTTTGTTCTTCAGAATATTCTGATAAATCCACTTTAGATGGTTCTGTCTTTAATTCTCTTTCCTCATCATCATTGACATTATCAGTTGAATCTTCATTAACAGGTACTTGAACTATGATCGGTTTCATAGGACCTTCTGTTATTGATAGAAGAATATTCTCTCCATTTGCATGTCGGTCTATGAAATCCAAAAATCTGTCCTTCCATTGTTTATATTCTCCTTTAAACAGCACAGGAGGCTTGACATCGGTTCCAATGGAAAGTGCATCTTTTGAAGTCATCTTCTTTAAACCTGTTTGAAAAATATATCAAATAAGAAACTAGAACTGATCGTTAGTCCAAAATATGAAATCACAAGAAAAATCTTGAAATTTTTTTTCAGAGATTTTGATCACAGAAAGAACTTTTGTCCCCCTCCCCAGACTTAGCACGGGGGTCCCGCTACCCGGATAGTGGGTGGGATCAAGGGGCAACACCCTTGCAGGGTCGAGGGGCAGCGCCCCTAGAGTTTTGAAAATTTCTCAGAAAATATTCTAAGTATAGAAACTCGCAAGTCACTATTCAAGCTTAAAACTCGCAGACTGAGAAACACGCAGATCGAGATTTGCGCGTTTGATAAACTCTCAAGCAAACTCGCAGATAAACTCGCAAGCAAACTCGCAGATCAAACTCGCAGATGATGAAACTCGCAAGTGCCAAAACTTGCTAAAAACTGTTCACACTGAAACTCGCTAACAGAGGCTTGCGCGTTTACTAAACTCGCACATCGAAGAACTAGCAAACCACCAAACTCGCACGTCGAAGAACTCGCTAATCACTATTCCTCCTGAAACTCGCTAGCTTCAATTAGCTAGTTTGTAGAATCGTTGGCCACTACTAACGCGTTTCTTAGAACTCGCAGATAGCCCTTGCGCGTTTTAGACCAAAAATTTATTCCTTCGACTTGCGCGTTCTAGCTTATGAATCTTGCGCGTTTCATGACGAACTAGCGCGTTTCACGAACAACTTGCGCGTTTGAGAGATCTTGTGCGTTCTTCCTTCTGTCGACCCAAAGACTAACTTTTCCATCTGATTTCAATCTTTTCTTGTTCAAACGATCTGTAACTTAGAACGAACCTTTGGAATCTACCCAAGAACAGGTTACAATACACGATTTTTACAATTAAACACTTACAAATCACATAGATTGATGAAACAGTGACTTACGACTTTGTGTACAAAAACTTAACAAAAAATCACAAAATTCGTGTGATTAACAATGCAATACAGAAATTGAATTACAAAGACTCGATCTAATACACTTTTAGAACAATTCCTAAACAAAATTTGCTCCAAAATCTCACTCAAACTCAAACTTCGATTTTCGGCTAAGAACAGTGACGAACCAAGCTTTTATCGAATTTCTTGATCTGATTTCACCTTTGGATCTGCTCTGATACCAATTGTGTGTTCCAAAATCTAGTTTCTTAAACAATAACAATCAAACAAACAAGATTCAAATCAAAGATTACCTGTTTTTTTACTTTGAATTTCACAATTTACACTTTCTCTCTCTAGAACTCTTTCTCTCTCTAAAACGTATTCTCTCAAATTTGATATTACAATTTTCCAACTTCCAACCCTTTGATTCTACTGAAAACACAAGAAGAAAAATGTATTTATAGTAACACCTAATACTAAGGAAACAACAAATACAAATACAACTAAGTTTGACTTATTACAAATAGACTTTGACTTTTAATGAGATTTAACTTTCTTCAGCTTTGACTTTCTCAACTTTGACCTTCAAAATATTGATCTTGTATCCAACAGATTTATGCGCTAACAAACTTCATGGAAGAAAACCCTCTATCAATTTTCTTCATATCTTTGGTTGTCAGTGCTTTATCTTAAACAACAAAGATCTACTAGGAAAGTTCGATCCAAAAGCTGATGATGGAATATTTCTTGGATATTCTTCTATCTCCAAAGCCTACAGAGTCTTCAACAAGAGAAGACAAACTGTGTAAGAGGCAATTCATGTCACATTTGCTGAAACTCGCTTAGCAAACTCTTTGCCAATCGCTGACAATGAAGAGCTAAATGCTTGGATGTTTTCTCTTTATAGAGAAACAGAACATTTCTTCTCAAACCATCAGCACTCAGATCCTCCAGCTGTTGATGATGATCCAAACATCATACCTTCCAATGTTGAATCCACCTCATGGGTTTCAGCTGTGCCTCTAAACACACTCCCTCCATCAGATCTTCATTCGTTTGAAAACCTTTTAGAAAACAATGGTCTGTCTAACACTCAACAGTTAATTGCTGATGAACCTCAAGCTTCTTCATCAGTGAACATTCCTATTGTTGATCCAACTCCTGAAGTGAGCGATCATGCTCCTGCTCAGCGATGGACAAAATATCAACCCATAGATCAAATTCTTGGTGATCCCGATGCAGGTATTCAGACTCGACGAACTTTAAGTAAAATATGTTTATTTGTCAACTTTATTTCTTTAATAGAGCCAAAGAAGACTGATGATGCCCTCAGAGATCCAAACTGGGTCAATGCTATGAAAGAAGAGTTGACTGAGTTTTCTCGAAACAAAGTTTGGAATCTTGTTCCTAGACCATCTGATAAAACTGTTATAGGCACCAAATGGGTGTTTAGAAACAAATTAGATGAACATGGAACTGTAACCCATAACAAGGCTAGACTTGTTGCTCAGGGATACAGACAAGAGGAAGGCATAGACTATGATGAAACCTTTGTCCCTTTGGCTAGGCTCGAAGAAATTTGACTCTTCTTAGCTTATGAAGTTTACAAAGACTTCATTGTATATAAAATGGATGCAAAATCAGCGTTCCTGAATGGAAAGCTGAATGACGAAGTCTATGTAGAACAACCTCCAGGGTTTTATGACCCTAAGCATACAAGTTATGTTTATAAATTGGATAAGGCTCTCTATGGTCCAAAACAAGCCCCTCGTGCTTGGTAGGACACTCCCTCATCTTTTCTTATCTCTGAAAATTTTAAACGAGGTAAGATCGATAACACCTTATTTTTCAGAAAGATAAAAGGTCAAATCATCCTTGTGCAAATATATGTCGATGACATAATATGTGGTTCTACTAACTGTTAATACTGATTTTGTAGTAATCATTGTAATTATTTTCCTTGTTTATACTGTACTTAGTGTGCTTATCTGTGTTGTTAAGGCTAGGGGTATTTAAGTCCCTTGTGCCTTTGTTTTTGTAACTTTACTCTCATTTTGAATAGAACGTACACATTTGGAGCTCTCTACTTTCTCTCTCTAAAGATTTAATGATTCTCGGACTTTCAATTGGTATTAGAGCTTTCTGAATCTTGAGAGGACTGAGAGATTGTGTTTTAGATTCTTAATTTGTGGATTGAAGCAGAAAGTTTATCGATTTTATTGATTTTTTTTAAAAAAAGTCTCGTTTTTCGTTTTTAGTAGTCGATCATATTTGCTTCATATACTTTTGCATGAAATTCAATATTTGATCTTGGTGTATTTTCATTGTTATAATCGATCTTGCGTGTTTTATTCGACTTTTTACTATTTGCGCAAGTTCTTGTAGGTTTGCGCAAGTTCTTATTGGTTTGCGCAAGATTCATACTATTTTGCGCGAGTTCATATAGTACTAATACCTGTGTTAGTGTATTTCAGGTTTGCGCATTGGTCTATTCTCGCAAAGTTTATTTTGCGTATCTAGTGCCTTCCGAAAAGCTCAAGAGTTCAGTTTGTGGTTCAAGTTTCTTACGCAAAGCTCATATTGCGTATTCCTTGTATTACGCAAAGTACCGTTTGCATATCCTTTTGCTGAAGAGAACTTCAGTTTGCATAACATTTGACTTACGCAAAGTTCGTATTGCGCTTCACTTGGTTTACGTACAACTCATTTTGCGCAACCTTCTTCTTACGCAAAGCTCAATTTGCGCAACCTTCTTGTCCCGAAAAGTTCAGTTCTCGCATCATTTGGCTTACGCAAAGTTCAATTTGCGGATCGCACTTCTTACGCAAACCATCTGTTTGCGTGTGTTCCAGACTTAGCATTTTTCTGAACTTTTAATTTTCTCAAAATGTCTTTGCAAGCTCAAGTTTACAAGAATGACTTGGTTGTCTCCTTCAGCAAATCTATGCCCTCTTATGCCTTAATGACCGCCAGCAATCCTTCTATCTTTCTTCCAAAATCACACTTTACTGACAATCTTTCTTAGACCACCATCCAACGAAAATCGTTGTATATTTCTTCCATCTCCCTAAAAAGAGTCGTAGAACCACCTATTAGCGAAAACGACCTATCCACGACACGGCGATACAGGGGATATGAAGCCACGCACGACGTTGGCATGACCCCGTCATAACGTTGGCACGACCATGGCATTACACTGGCACGAAGACACAGGGGCTACGCCGCAAGGCACGACACGACCACAACACGACATAAAATCTATACACGACACAGTGACGCAGGGCTACGACACCAGGTACAACACTATCACGACAGGATAGGCCGACATGTCCATAGCACGGTGGCAGAGGGACCACGACCCTAGGAACAACATGAGTGCTCGGCACGACCATGACACGGTGGCACAGGGGCCACGACGACAAACACCCATAAGCCAAAAAACCGCAGCGGCCGACTCCCGACTGTAAAGGGGATCCAATTTCTAATTATTTTCGATTTCGTTTCGATTATTCAGTTAATGTGTTAGAGTGGCTCTAATATTACTATTGATTTTCGATTAAAAGTAACCTTATTAGAAACATAATGGAAAATAAAATTGATTTAATTAGGTTACTTTCTGTGTGTCCCACAATACAAGTTCTAATCAAGATCATCAACAAAAACTCAATCCAAATTGTCATATGTTTTTCAATTAATCACACTTTACAATTCGAATTACATAGAATGCTCTCTCAAACTCTCTCTCTAAGATAAACATGAAGATTTGAGTTAAATTTACTCTGTCTAAGATAAACTTTCTTTCTCAAACTTTCTCTCTCAACGAGATAAACATGAAGATTTGAGAATTTTAATCATGAAAAATGTTCTAAAAAACAAGTATATTGAAAGAATGAAATGAATACAAAAGACTTGTTTGAGAATCTGACAATGTATGAAAAGATCAAATATGAATGATTTATCAATAAAAGCTTAAGTCATGAAAAATTGGATATTGTCTACACGAATCAATTATAGACATGTCTTGAAAGAAACATTTTGAATGAAACAACGCTCAAATATCAATGAAGTTCAAACGAGGTGTCTTACCATCGAAAATTAGTTTCACTTTGAGACATGGTAATTACATAATCAATAAAAGAACTAAACTGATGTGTGTGAATACTTAACAGTGTATGGAAAAGATAATACACAAGTATTAATCTATGGAAACACACGGTTTGTTTAACATTGAAGTTCATAAAACGAAAACATTTAAAAAACACTTCTAAATCCATGAAATCATTTTGAGAATAAGACGTGGTTTGAACGTTTAAGAACATGTTTTCATGTCTGAAAGTTGTACATCTTTCTAACATGTATGAGATTAAGAATAGAATAATCCTTACACTCAACATTAATCTCAGAAAGTCAACTCCAAAATCATGATTGATATGATCATGTAAGCTCCGCCTCAAAATCTGTATTTAGTCAAAAAGTCATCAAAGTACAAAGTCTTATTCACAAACATTGTTAAAAATATAAAGACATGAAAGCAATAAACCTTTTAAGAACGAGTTCTGATCAAGTGTAATCAGAAGTCAAATACTCCCCCTGAAAATATGTGTTCGCAATATTATCAGTAGAGATAATATGTATACTCCTCCATGAAGGTTGATCATCTCTTTGATGCATCGGAGTACATTTTCTTTTGATCATTGAAGTATAGGTCGTAAACTGTTTTGTTTAGAAGTCAAACACTTTGACATTAAAGTACAAGTCTTGAACTATGTTCTTCAAGAGCCATTATTCGTTGAAGTATAAGTTCTGAACTGATGTATTTAGAAGTATATGTTCTTTTACTCCCCCTTAACTTGAGATGCCTGCAACACAGATGAATCCTTTGGCTTTGGTACCCACTGGTATTTGGGTCCATGTTTGTTTGTTGCAGTTCTATTAGGAGTAATATAATAAGAACCATACAAGTAATCATCAGAACTTTATGAACAAAATCATTTGATCCACAATAAGAACAATTATTCTTCCTTTTAGATAACCTGATTAATTGATCTATCGAATAAACAAGATCAGGTTTACCTTTATGCACAATGTTCTTTTTGGCATTGAGTGTATGCTCAAATGATTTCTTACCATCCTTCTCCTCAGAATCTTCTTTCACTCTCCAAACTAACTTCTCATTTCCTTTTCTTCTTCTTCTAAAAGTACCTGGACCATCAACATTCCTATCATAGAATAGGTTAGTAGTACGAATTTAATCTTTAATATTAACGGACCTTTTTGTAGAAACAGTTTTAGGATGTGAACTTGACGTTGTTTTATCTTCAATTTCTGTTATCATGGAAGATAAATTGTTCCTTTCCTTGACGAGCTGGTCAATCTGTTTCTGAAATTCAGACTTCGTCTTCTGTTCAGTGAGTGCCTTTGTTGATAGTTCAGATAATGACATTGTAAGCTTCTTAATCTCTTACTGAAAAATCTTTCTTTCTTCTTCAAAACCCTTTTCCACATTATTTCTTTGATCAGATAAATCTTTGAAAAATCCAACATTTTTCTTCTCAATTACCTTCTTATCCTTCTCAAATTCTTTTCTCTCTTTTTCTAATAGGCTTTCTAACTCAGAAATCTTTCCTTTGAGATATTTTCCTTCAAAACCAAACTTAGCTTTCTCTTTCTGAAATCTATCTCTTTCAACAATTATTACCTTCTCAAAATCTAATACCTGTTTTGAAAGCTTTGCACACTTCAAATCAACTATTTTCTTTTCTTCAAAGGTCTTTCTTGAGAATTCAGAGAATTTCTGTGCAAACCTTTTCTTTTCCTTCTCAAATTCATCTTTGTCTTTGACAATCTTCTGTTCTAATTCTGAAAAATTCTTTCTCAAGTCTTCATTAGCACTTTCCAAACTCTTACCTGTCTTTTCATTCTTACTGAGAGAATCTTGTTTCTGGATTTTGACAATCTAAGCTTCCAAATATGAAATCTTACTTTCCAATTCAAAATTTTCACTTTCTATGTTAGAAATCTTCTTCTTTAGAACACCATTTTCAACCTCCAATCCTCTTTCATTTTCTTCAACCAATCTGAGATTACTATTTAATATCCCTTCATTCTCTTTCTTTTTATTTGCAATCCGAATTAAACTGTTAGAGCAGAAATATGTTGGATACAAGATCATGAAGACTAAAGGTCAAAGTACAAGAAGTCAAATATAGAAAGTCAATTCTCAGTGAAAGTCAAAGTCCTTGTTAATAAAGTTAAAGTCAATTGTATTTGTTTTGCTTTCCTTGTTTTAGATGAAAAGTATAAATAGAGTTGTTTTTCTTTAATAGATAGATGACTAGTTGAGGAGTACGTATTCTAAAAAAGATACATTTAGAGAGAGAAAGTTGCAATTTGTGCTTGTAATCTTTGGATTGTGAAATTGAAATCAAAACAGGTAGTTGTTAAATCTTGTTTTGTTTGTTTGATTGTGATTGGTAGCAGAGCACATCCAATTGAAATCATATCAAGAAAGGGTTCGACACTGTTTCATTGAAGCTTACATTTGAATTTTGAGTTTTTGGTCGAATTTGAGTCTGTAATTGATAGGAATCAGTTTGTTTACTATATTCGATTGAGTTTATGTAGTTTAATTTCTGTTTTGCACTATATTATACTTGAATTTTAGAAATTTGTCAAGTTTTGAGTTTCACGAAGTCAAACGCTGTAATAGATTGATTTGTATTTTTTTGTGTTTGTTATTGAAATTTATTGTCTGTAATTTGTTCGTGGTATTAAATCGAAGCGATCAGCATAATTTCAGAACAATTGGTGAAGGATTCGTCGAAATCAAGAAAAGACTTGAGTTTTTGTTCTAAAAACACAAGAACACGCAAGTTCTTCAAGAACATGCAAGATCTACAAAACGTGCAAGCTTCATCGGAAGAACGCGCAAACTGAAAGATTTTTTTATTTTGGCTAAAAACGCGCAAAGTGCTATTTGCGAGTTCTTGAAACGCGTAGATCGAAGTTTGCGTGTTTGATTCTTCAGTCTGCGAGTTTGATCATTTTCGAGTTTTGCGAGTTTAGCTTGCGAGTTTGATAAAACACGCAAGTAGGCATCTGCGAGTTATCCAAACGTGCTCGACTCGTCTTGCGAGTTTTTCAGTGAACAATGATCTGCGAGTTTATCTGTCTGCGAATTTCAAGTTTTTTTAGTGATCTGCGAGTTTCTCAGTAAACAGTGATCCGCGAGTTTATCTGTCTGCGAGTTTCAAGTCTTTTTAGTGATCTGCAAGTTTCTCAGTGAACAGCGATCTGCGAGTTTATGTGTTTGCGAGTTTCAAGTTTTCTTAGTGATCTGCGAGTTTCTCATCATAAACTCCTATTTCAAAATTCCTAAAATCCTATTTCAAGATTTTTGTATCTTTGTGATTTCATTTGGACTAACAGTCAATTTCAAGTTTCTTATTGCTTGTATGTCAAAACAGGATGACTTCCAAAGACGCTCTATCAATTGGTACAGATGTCAAGCCCCCAATTTTGTTCAAAGGGGAATATGAACAATGGAAAAATCGCTTTCTTGACAGATCGTCAAACAAATGGAAAGAATATTTTATCATCAATTGAAGATGGACCAATGAAGAAACCTACTGATGAGATTCCTACTGAAGGTAATAACTCAGATGGAGCTCAGAAAACAAAGAGAGTTGATAGAGATTATGCTCAATTCATTACGGAAGAAAAGAGTCGGTTTGATGTTGATAAACAAGCCAGATCTTTGCTTTAACAAAGCATGACCAATGAGATCTATGTGAAAATAGACATCTACAATTCAACTACCATGTCAATGTGGGATCAGCTACCGAAGATGATGTTGGGTTCTAAAATTGGAAACCAGATGAAGGTAGCTAACTGCATAAACAACTATGAAGAGTTTAAAGCAAAGGAGAATGAAAGTTTGGAGGAAACCTATGAGAGGTTTGTGCTTCTTCTGAATGAGCTTTCCAAGAACAAGGTTAAGAAGCAATAGATTGAGAACAACGTGAACTTTTTCAGCATCTTGCAACCTGAGTGGAAAAAGGACACTCTTCGAATGAAACAGACGAAAGATTTGAGTGATATTCCACTGTATGAGGTCTACGAGACATTGCGACAGAATGAGGAAGAGGTTGAGGAGAAAAGAGCTGAGAAAAAGAAGTTTGAGAAAGTGCCCGATCCCATAGCATTGGTGGCTGGAGAGAAAGAGAAAGAGAAGAAGAATGAGAAAAAGATTGTGTTGTTCAGTTCTGAATCAGAGTCTGAATCTGATGGAGACGATGGAGAAAATCTTAAGCAACCAATGCTTTTATTGACTTGTGTTTTTCAAAATAAATTTTACAAGAAACCGGGGTCTAATTCTCGGAGATACTCTTCATCATCGTTGATCCCAGTTTAGATGTTCTTTAACTTGATTTAACCTTTTACTACACACAGATTATATAACTAGAGTGCGGAAGCGTTTAAGATGTGTAGAAGAGATTGAACATGCAAAGTGGTAAACACACAGGTAATTAATGAACAGGAAGTAAAGTATTACACGAAAGTAACTCAAAGAATTGTTTCATTAATTACCCAAGAACACCAAGAACACGCACTGGTATGTGCAAAAATATGCTCAAGGAAAATACAGACAGCTGGTTTTTTGTGTGTGCTCACTCATCTTCTCAACTCTAAGGTGGTGCTCCTTAATATAACAGAAGGATGCACCCCTTAGTACAAGACAAGAACTGACATTCCATAAATGGAATGCCACCTGTAAAGTAAACATCGTGGGACGCCCATTACTTTGATCTTGAGGATCTTCGTACAGCAGGTCTCACGTGTTCTGCACGTGGTCTTGTTTTGATCTCTAAGAAAAGCTTCAACAGCTGATCTCCAGAGGTTGGCCTTCACAGAGGCTCTGTAACCCAAGTATCATTCAGGTTTTATTTCTGGTAGATTTTCTGCGGGGTAATTTCCAAGCTTTGCACCTTCTGTGGTGTATCTGAGTGTTCAGCGGCAGTCTTCTACGATTTCCATACTTAGCCTATTTTTCAATACTTCTATACAGAGTGAGTGGAGCTAACAATCTCCCCCTAAGTATTGAAAAATAAATATTTGGAATTTAGAGTGATGGCTAAGCTAGAAGCAAACGAGGTGAAAGGAACTCAACCTCTGAAACTTGATTTTCATTTAAAACAGGATAATGCCAGAAGGCAATTACATTTGACAAAAAAAATTACAGGTCATCAGAGCCTATACTTTGGCGTCTGGAAAATCATTGATCTTCTTTCCAAACCCACCTTCTTTCTTCAGTTCTCTGTAGTAGCATATGCATAGGTCTCTGAAGTTTAAGGTTGCACCTATGTTTGTCAGAAGGATGTCTGCGGGTACGAGTGGGGTGCTTCTGTGTTTGATAAGTAGATCTTGAATGAGTAGCAGAGATTCGGTTGAGTACTTTTGGCTTTCCATCCCTATGAACAATTTCTTTTCTCTTTTGAGATTTAAGTACACAAAGCCAAAAGAAGGTGAAGTGGTGATGGATTTTGGCAAATTATTTGCAGAGGGTGGTAAGCTGTCTTCTGGTGGAGGAAAGTTGACCTTTTTGACTCCCAGGTCAAGTGCCACTTGAAAGTCAGCTATACTGTAGAACAACAGTTTTTCTCTCATGACCCTCTTGATTGTGAGATGTGCTTCCTGGTGTTCCTTCTTCCAGCCGAACTTTTCCTCTTTCCATTTGAATAGCTCTGGAAGATCATGAGGATGAAGATTGGGTAGATCTGCGTCTGTGAAAGTCCATATCTTCGTATCTTCCCTTTTTACAGCGTATTCACTGAACCAGAAGTTCTTACACTTTGTGTGTCCAAGCTTGATTGCCACGACCTCTGTGATCTTGGCCATGCTGAAGACTTTGGATTTTGGCTTGGCTTTATCTTTGTAGAATCTCCTTCGTTCCTCTTATATAGTTTCCTCTGAGAGTCTGACTGTTGGAAGATCTTGAGCTCCGCGGCTATAGAGGTATTTGTATACTTCTTCTTCGATGTCCCTTTTTGGAGGAACAGGGAAGGGTCTTCTTAGGCTCTCAAAGCCTTGGATAACCTCTGCAACTCTATCCTCTGATGATATGTCAAGTGGTTGTAGGATGGGGAGTTCTGACAGAGGTTGTAGATCAAAGGCCCAGTCTTCCCCTTCAGGTTTCACTCTTTTGAAAGCATCAAAAGAGCTTTTTATTAGTTTCTCAGAGGTGGGAGGAGGAGATTTGACCTTCTTCAGAGGTTCTGTAGCTATTGCCTTGCCTTTGTCTTTTGCAGTTGGTGGGGATTCAATGATTTGGATTATGATGGGAGAGGGGGTTGCAGAGACCTTTTGTTTAGATGATCTCTGTGGTTCAGGTTCTGAGCTCATAGGGACTTGGTTTAGGGGAGACACTGATATTGGTGCTTCCTTTGTGGATTGCAGATTCTCCCCCTCATGAGGACCATGGCCGGAGGCATCAGGATCTTGGTCGTCATGTTTTGCCCTCTTCTGTCCTGCCTGGGTTTGGCAAGAGACAGGTTCCTTCCTCTTCTTTGGCGTACAGAGGTTGGTGTTGACATGATCTGTGATCTTCTTGATTGCGTCTTCTGCAGCCAAAGACAGAGCGTTGATTTCTATATCTGACTTGAAACGAAAAGTGGCTATAGATCGCTTCAAGTCAGCTGATAGCTTCTCTCCTTGGTCTTTGAAATTGGATCGAAGGAGTTTTTGGTCTTGTAGAAACAGATTGCCCATTGCTTCCAAGTCAGCTTTAGTTGCAAACGTAGAGGAGTCTGGGGCAGAGGTTGATGCTTGTGTGGGAGCCGGGACCATAACACTGCGAGTTATGTCCTTTATTTCCTCTCTGAGCCTGCCCATTTCGACCACTCCGGTCTGAACTCCGGTCGAAGCATATTTGGGGAACTCCTCTGTGCAAAGATCGGCCAGAACTTGAATTTCATGGGAGTGTGCGATGATGGCTTGTCCACAGGCTTGAAGATCATCCCTTTTTGCGCTGTTAGTACTGAGTGCTTGCAGAGCTTCAGTATTAGCTTTTAGGGCCTCTGCAAGGATTTCAGAGTTGGCTTTGGACTCTCTGGAGATCGAGCTTTGCAACTCGTCAAGTTTTTTGATCACCATGTCAGCAAAGGCTTTAAACTCGTCCTTTGTGACAAAGGTGGCAGAGGTGACCTCTGGAACAACACATGTTCCAGATTTAGCCAACGAGTCTTTGGCACCTTCAGAGCCTGTTTTTATGATGAGCTCTGGAGGATTTCCTTCCAATCCTCGATGTTCCACAGAGGAGACATCTATGGAAGTTCTGTCAACACGTTCTTTGAGGGAGGGTTCAGAGACTCCCTTAAGATCGATGTTGAAAGGATTATGTGGTTGTTCTAGAACCACAGAATCATCGTGTTCTCGCACCATCAACTCTGAGATAGTTTGGATGTCACTCTTGTGTGTGACAGAGGTAACGAATACCTCTGTGTGAGAAAGAGATGTGTCCTGGGGCAAATGGACACGCAGAGCAACACTCTCATCCTTTTGAGAGGGTGAGGTGGTTTTAGTTTCCCCGGATGGTGGCACAGAGGATGAAGGAATATCCTCTGTCTGGATGGTTTGGGCGGGGTTCGGACTGTGCGGTCCTATTTCAATACCCCTCTGCACTAGAACTGCAGGGGTAGAAGTGTGGGTTGCACTGGGAGTTGGTTTTGGTGTTGTGCCAAAGGCATCTTTTATGTTTCTCTCCTCCAACGATTTTTTACCTGGTTCCACTTCTTCATTATCGCTCTTTGACCTTCCTGTCACATCATCTAGTTCCATTGCCACGGTTTCCCCTAATCCTCCAGAGAATTGAAGAGAGACTTCGCGTGCTATTGCAGAGGCTATTTGAGTTGGGCTCTGAGGTCCATCCTCAGGGGACTCTGCAAGGACTAGGGTTCTTCTTGCCTTCTGCAGGGGCTTTGTCAGACCCTTTGCCTCTGCAGCTCTCTTTTTCTTGTTTTTCTTTTTCTTCTTTTTCTCACTCCCCTCCCCTCTAACTAAAGGGTTCTCTGTTTCATTCTTTTTAGCCTCTGCGGCTTGAACTTCTGTTCGCACTTCCTCGTCTCTTAGGTACACTACAATGTCTCCTACTTGGAATCCTACGCGAGGGGGGGTTACAGGACGCGGTTCAGGTGTCCTGTTCCCTCGTATGTATTCCCTAGCCTCTTCTTCGCTACCCAAATAAGTCAAATCTTTGTTGACAAAGGTCTGGCATCTGGATATCCGGTTTTGATGGTGGTGGGTTTATGAGACTTCATCTCATATAATTTGATTGTCTTATCCTCTGCTGGTAGTTTTCCTTCTCCGATCAAGTCATCGCCTAGTAGCAGTCCTAGGAAACGTCCAAACACGATGTTCTTTGGTTCTGTCCCTCTGTCTTGGTCCTGTTGTTTGGTAATCACGGTATTTTGGATCTCCCTAAAGATAATTCCAGCGTAGTCTAGTGGGAGATCGTAGTAAATCCCATACATTATTGCCAAAATTGTATGGCTTGATTGATCAGGGCTTCCAACCTTCGATGTTTGGCATCGGTTCAGAATCGAGAAAAGGACGTTCCATAGAGGGTGTAGATTCTGTCTCCTGAAGTTCGTTCTTTTGGTGATTGGAACTGCGTAGCCAATGAACCTCAGAAATTCTAGTATCTCTTCCTCTGTGGGCTCTTTTGAGAATTTTTGCAGGTTGAGATCTGTTTTGGTGGGAAGTCCAAAGACATCGGAGATTTTCCTACGATTGATCCCTAAGTCCAGAATTTTTTCAGTTGAGGGATGGGTTGCATATCCAATAATGCAATGACCATATTTGTCCATTTTGACATGGCGGGCACTTAGCCAGAACTGTTGGATGTAAGATTCGGGGATGTCATTTCGTTTCCACGTTAGGGCTCTAACTAGGAAATGATTCTTGAGGAGTTGAATCAATGGTGTTGCTTCAGTGGGAAAACCAGAGGGATTTAGGGTGACAATGTGGTTATTTGGCTTGTTATTCAGTTGGGCCAAGTGATAGTCGTGTCTGGTGAAGGACAACATCCTGCTTATGAGCACATGTTCTTGGTCGACAGAGTCTGAATCAGCCTTTTGAACCATTGAGTGATGAGATTTGTTGGATTTCTTGGATCCATTTGAGTTCTTGGAGGAAGATGAGAGAGAAGCCATTGAAAGAACAGAGGAGAAGAGGAAAGGCTTTTTGCTTGACGTTCTTGAGAGAAAAAGGTGCAGGTAAGAAAGGAAAAGAGGGGGCAAATGGGATTTTATACATGGAAGGTAAAAAGAATAAGCGGTAAAAGAAAATTTCGAATCCGTGATGAGTGAAAGCGTATAAGAAGCCGTTTCATAAAAACGACGTTATAGATAATGATCCAATCAAATATTGCCATGTCAGATGATGGCGGTGCACGATCTAGGACGTGCGCCACCCTATTCTCACGCGCCTGGCATTTTCTATTTTCATGTGACAGTGAGTTTCAAAAAATAACCCGCATCATATGACCTGAGTTTCTCAAGTGATGATAATGACAGAAGCTCTGTGAAGAAGAGGCTTCTGAGGTCATAGGCAAGTTTAAGAGGGAGAAGAGGTGCGATGAAATGATCGAGTTCCTTTTAAGGTGCATTTGCTCAAGCCCAGTTTAGAGGTGCAGAGATTGTGATAGGTCACAGAGGCTCTGTGGTCGACCTCAGAGGTTCTGAGATCATAAATTTCCTTTTTAGGAAAGATTTTCACAGATTTGATCATTTCAAAGTTTTGATTGTTAAATTACTACAAAGAGGGATCTTTCTGAGGGCATAGTGCTCGAGAAAGAGTTTTGACCCTTGGTTCGGATGGACTAACCTCACTCTGTAGTCTGTTGCGAAGAACAGTCTTGCTCCCCCTTGAAAAGTCGCGATTGGTGATGGTTAGATCTGCTCCCCCTTCAACTATGCTTGGATCATATAAAGATAAAATTTGCACAAGACATAGATTTGCAAGAATAAAGTAATATTAAGAGAGTTAAAGAGATTATTTACAATCAAGGAGTATGTTATATACAAATATGTGCAACAGAGGCTCTGTGCAGGGGTACAGAGGCTCTGTGGTCAACCCATGTTGAGCATACCAGACTTGCCAAATAGAAAAGTGAATTTTTTCTCATCCAATGCCTTTGTGAAAAGGTCGGCAAGTTGGTAGTCTGTGGGCACAAAATACATCTCTATTGTGCCCTCCTCCACATGATGTTTCAGAAAGTGATACCTGATATCGATATGCTTGGTCTTAGAGTGTTGTACTGGATTGGTAGAGATCGCAATGGCACTTTTGGAGTCACAGAGGATGGGGATTTTTTCGATATCGAATCCATAGTCTCTAAGTTGGGTCCTCATCCACAGAACTTGGGAACATCAACTTGCAGCAGCAACATATTCTGCTTCTGCCGTAGAGGTCGAGACACAATTCTGTTTCTTGGAAGTCCAACTTACTAGTTTCCCTCCTAGGAATTGGCAACTCCCAGAGGTACTTTTCCTGTCGAGCTTGCATCCTCCGTAATCGGAATCTGTATAAGCCATGAGATCAAAGTCAGAGTTCTCCGGATACCAGAGACCAAGATTTTTGGTTCCTTTTAGGTATCTGAAGATCCTCTTGACAACATAAAGATGAGATTCTTTGGGGTTAGCTTGAAATCTTGCGCAGAGACATGTGGCGAACATTATATCGGGTCTACTTGCTGTTAAATAGAGCAGAGACCCTATCATGCCTCTTTAGAGTTTACACTCCACAGGCTTGCCTTCTGGTTCTGCATGAAGTTTGGATCCAGTGGACATAGGAGTCTTCATTGGTGAGGAGTCAGAGAGCTTGTATTTTTCAAGTATGTCAGAGACATATTTTGATTGGTTTATGAAAATTCCCTCTGTGGTTTGTTTGACTTGCAATCCTAAGAAGAATGTGAGTTCTCCCATCATGCTCATCTCAAACTCACTCTTCATCAATGATTCAAATTTTTTGCAGTATAAATCATTTGTAGACCCAAAAATAATGTCATCAACATAGATCTGTACAAGTAGAATCTCACCTTTTCTCTTCTTAAAGAATAAAGTAGTATCAGTTGTACCTCTTTCGAAACCATTTGCAAGGAGGAAGTTTGAAAGTCTGTCGTACCAGGCTCTAGGAGCTTGTTTCAGTCCATACAGAGCCTTATCCAAAAAGTAGACATGATTTGGGTACTTGGAGTTCTCAAACCCTGGTGGTTGGTGGACATATACTTCTTCTTGAATCTTGAATCTGTCCATTCAGAAAGGCTGATTTGACATCCATTTGATATACTTTGAAACCTTTGTGGGCTGCGAAGGCAAGAAAGATTCTTATTGCTTCGAGTCTTGCCACAGGGGCAAAGGTTTCTTCGTAGTCGATGCCTTCTTCTTGGCAATATCCCTTGGCCACCAGTCTTGCTTTGTTCCGGATCACCACACCATCCTCGTCCTTTTTGTTCCTGAAGACCCATTTGGTTCCTATTGCGGTTTTGCCTTTCGGCAGAGGCACTAGGGTCCATACTTCGTTTCTTTCAAACTGCAGAAGCTCTTCTTGCATAGCTTCTACCCAGTTTGGATCTTTAAGTGCTTCAGATATCTTTTTGGGTTCGATGATACTCACAAAATTTGTATAGTAACAAAAGGTTGCAGTGCTCGATCGAGTTTGGACCTTGTCAGAAGCGTCACCTATGATTTGGCTCTGTGGGTGACTTTTGGTCCATTTTATCATGCGGGGTAGGTGATCATTGGAAACTTCTGTGGTAAGTTCAGGAGCACATTCGTTTTGATGTAGATCATCTTCTGTTGAAAGAAATTTATCATTTGTACTTTCTACAGGACTTGGTTGTTCACCATGAGTGGAGGTAGAGAGTTCTAGAGAGCCTTTATCTGGTGTTGACCCTTCTGAGAGGTTTTGAAGATGACCATCATCTTGATTGAGCTTGGGGCCTTGAGTTGTATTGTCCTCAGAGTGCTCCCCCTCGATGTTTGCACCTGCAGCATTACTGAAGGAGGGAGAAGCATTACTAGGACCAGTTAGAGAAGTACCTGTTTGGTCCTCAGAGGGTTCGACTTCAGAGGCTCTGCGGTCACCTTCAGAAGGTTCATCATCATTGAACATTTCTTCAAACAGATGATGAAGATCATTTGTACGCGATGATCCACCAGAATCTTCATCCTGAAGTTTGAGTCCTGAGCTGATTTGCTCAAAAGTCATCTGAAAAGAATCATCAAATGAAACATTAATACTTTTGAGTATATGCTTGGATTTGATTACATAGATTCTGTATGCCTTGGAGTTTGATGAATAGCCAACAAATTTGGCTTCATCGGCTTTGGGACTGAATTTCCCTATCTGATCTCTGTCGTTTAGTACGAAACATCTGCAACCAAAAACATGGAAGTACTTAATGTTTAGCTTCCTTTGGTGTAGTAAGTGATATGGTGTCTTTGCATGTCTCTTTACGATCAAGGATCGATTTTGGGTGAAGCCTGCAGTTGAAATTGCTTCTGCCCAGAAAGAAATAGAGAGCCCTGAAGCATTGAGCATAGTCCTTGCGGCTTCCACTAGTGTTCTGTTCTTTCGTTCAACAACACCATTTTGTTGTGGAGTCCTTGCAGCAGAGAAGTTCTGTGAAATTCCTTCTGTCGACAGATAGGCGTCAATGGTTGAATTCTTAAACTCTGTCCCATTGTCACTTCGGATTCTCTGTACCCTGCAGTCATAAAGGACTTGTATTCTTTTGATAAGATTGATTAGTACTTCAGGAACATTTGATTTCTTTCGAACAAATTCAACCCAAGTATATCTAGAGAATTCATCTATGAGTACAAGGATGTACTTCTTGCCACCAAGACTTTGCACATATATAGGACCACAGAGGTCAACATGAAGCATCTGCAGAGGTCTGGTGCAAGATATATCAGACTTGGTTTTGTGAGCAGCCCTTTTGAGTTTGCCCATCTCACAAGCTGAGCATAGATGATCCTTGTCGAATCTAATACTTGGTAGACCACTTACTAGTTCTAGTTTCACAAGTTTGTTAAGTGTGTGAAAGTTTAGATGACAAAACCTGTTGTGCCAGAGCCAAGCTTCTTCATTTTTACTTGAGACTAAGCAGAGCTTTTCTTCTCTGTTAGTTGATTTAAAGTCCATGAGGTATAGATCACCTCATCTTTTGGCTCGCAGAAGCTCTGTGGTTGTATCTTCCTTCAGCAGAGAGCAGTACTGCCTTTTGAACATCACATTGAGTCCATTGTCACAGAGTTGACTTACACTCAGAAGGTTGTGTTTGAGGCCATCCACATAGGCAACTTTGTTGACATCGATGTCACCTTTGGCAATGATTCCATAGCCTTTTATTTGACCCTTTTTATTATCTCCAAAGGTTACAGATCCTCCTCTATGTTTTTCTTTGTAGGAGGAAAGCAATCCTCTGTCGCCAGTCATGTGTCTTGAGCACCCGGAGTCTAGGTACCAGATAGGCACATGCTGTTTTTTCTGTGGACAGATTAGAGAGTTTTAGGTACCCATTTCCAAATGGGTCCATTTCTGTTTGTAGACTTTGAAGATGCCTTAACATCTTTGGTTTTGGATTTATCCTTATTTGCAGAGGTACCGGTTTGTCTCTTCTCACCCTTGAATTTTGCATTCTTGGGCTTGGGGTGAGATATAAGACAGGAGGGCTTTGAAAAGTGTTGATTCAAAGAATGCATGAGATCAAAGCATTTACAATAAGGAACATTTGAAGCAAATTTCTTGAAAATTTCATTAAATTTGTCAAAGGAAGGTACAGAGCAAATTTTACTACAACCCATTTTAGATTTGGGTTTCCTTTTACAGAAAGCTTTGTCTAATCTAGGTTGAGTTTTTTCAAAAACACTTCTTGAGTGACTCTTTGGTTGTACTCTTCCTTGATCTTCTTTCCTTGCTTTCACTGCAACAGAAGCATCAAGTTTATCAATTTTAGGCCATTTATTCTTCTGTTGCCAAGTGAGTTTTTCTTGAAAAGGTTTTGGAGCTTTTGAATCATGAGGGATCTTGTTCCTTTTAGATTTTTCAAGCTCAAGAGAAGTCTTTGCTTGCAAGCACATGTCCAGGAAATCAGGACAGATAGATACACCTGTGGTTTTCCTTTTGGGAAGAACTGTTCTATTGAGAATGCCAGAGGTAAGTTTACTCTTCTCTGGACCACAGGGGAGTACTTTAAGTTCCACAGAACTTGTCTCATTTCCAACAGAGAACTCTGATTCTGACTCAGAGTCTGAATCGAGGAAGTCTCTGTGTATGAAATCTTGACCTTCTGCAAGTGCCTTGCTTTGTCCATTGGTATCCTCTGAAGTATTTAGAATTTTCGAAATACACGGAATGACCATAGGAATGTTAAGATAGTTTTGTAGATCTTGCTCAAAGATTTCTCTTACATCAGAGATAATATCAGGATGATTAAGAAAATGGTTTTCATAGGTCTTTCTCAAGTCATTTTCCATAAATCTTTTAAAAAGTTTTTCTTCCACAGAGGCTGGAACAAACTCTGGAGCTTCAGAGGACAATTCCTTTTCAGGAGTCATCATGCATACAAAAGCCATTTGAGTTTGTGTTTCTGGATGACCAAATCTGAAGATTCCTATCTGTTTTTGAGACAGATATTTCTTTGGAATATAATTTCTCTTTGATAAGAGATAAGAAGGTAGATTATAGTTTTCATACCATGTATCCACCATCAACAGAGGATTCCTCAGATTTGGTTCTTCGGATGTTTTTCGCCTTTTAAATGTGGATAGAAGGTTTGGAAGACTTGGATTTAATGATTTTCCAACGCAGAAGATATTTGCTAAAGATTTGTTTCTTTTATCTCCAGTATAGGGATCGATATCATCGAACCCTATACCTCTTCTGCCAATTTGGGTGTTGACCTTTTCAGTGACCTTTTGAGCATCCTGATACCTTTTGATTTTGAGATTTCTGTCGAACAGATCTCGATGAAGAGCTTCTCTTTCCTTTTGAAAGAAGTTTTTCAAAGAAGTGGCATTTAGACAATCACTCTCACATTTCTTAAGTTCTTTGACCTTTTCTTTCAAAGCTCTGTCGAGATTTATGATTTTGTCATTGAAATCCCTTTTTGTTGAAATATGCTCAGAGATAAGAGTTTTGTTTTGAAAGTAAAGCTTATCCTTCTCTTATGTGAGAAGTCTAGTTTCTCTTTCAAAGAAGGCAAGCTTTTTCTCAAGATCTGAGCATGTATGTTTGTAAGCTAGAAGATCATTTTGTATTTCAAGAAGCTTGCTTTCAAAGTCCGAGTTGCAAGAGTTAAAAGTAGATACCTCACTTTCGTTGTCAGAAGAGTGGACTTCTGCCATTCCACAAAAGAGTGCGTTATTTTCTTCATCAGATGATTCATCGGTCACAAGGTTCTCTTGTTCTGCCATTAGGGATTTCTGAGTGTAGTACTCTACTTTCTTTTTGTAGAAGGCAGCGTCCCTTGTGGGTTTCCCTGTGTTGGCAGAGGACCTGCACTCTGCTGCATAGTGGCCTGGTTTCCCGCATTTGAAGCATCCTTCAGTTTGCTTCGGGAATTTGTCACCAGCTCTGCCGTCTGACTTTTGTCCATTTCTTTCTTCTTGCCTAGGTTCTTCAGACCACTCCTTTCTCTTGGCCTCACCATATCCTCTGCTTCTATCATCTCTTTCTTCTCTTCCTTTGTACTCTGGCTTCTTCTTGAGACCACGATTGAACTGTCGGGTCATTAGTGCAAGAGTTTTGGCCAGAGCAGACATGTCAATCTCCTCCTCAGAGTCTTCTTCACTTTCACTCTCTGCTACAAGTACCTTCTTCTTTTTCTTCTTCTGAGCCTCCTCAGTTGCCTTATCCTTCTTTCCCTTGTCTTTGCCTTCTGAGGCACATCCTACAAGAGCCAGAGGACCTCCGACAGAGGTTGATAGTTTGGAAATTATGTTCTCTTGGCTAATTAGTGTTCCGAAGAGATCAGATATGGACCAAACATCTAGATCCAATGTGGCTTGCATGGACATGGTTAAATGAAGCCACTCATCATTAAGGCTCTGTAGAAATCTGACATTGTTTTCTTCGGAGGTTCTGTGGATCCCATATCTCTTGCACTTGTTTATCAAAGAGTTGTATCTATTGTAAGTGCTTTGAATGGATTCACCCGGCAGAGCTTTGAATGCAAGCTCATGTTGTGCCTTTTCTTCTTCACTCCATTCAAGGACTGGTTTGGGGTGTTGATATTCAGGAATTTCAGGAGTATTGGCAGTGGCAGGAACACGAGGAACTGTTGTCATTGGGATGAAAGGAGGATTGTGAAGAAAGTCAACCAGACCAGGATCCACACCTTCAAGGAAGTACACCATCCTGATCTTCCATTGAGGATATTCATCCCTTAGAAGAGTGGGAGGTTTGGATTGAGATCACGCACTGAAGTAGTTGACAGTGTTTGCCATTTTGGTTTCAGTGAGTAAAACAGAGTATGGCACGAATTAGAAAGAGTATTACAGAGATGATGTGTGAAGATGAGAATATGAATTGGTAAGAACAAATGATCAACCAACTAGCTTTGAATCTGTCTTTAAGAGAAGAACACACTTGTACCTATTACTATATCAAACAGGTTGATATAGCTTCAGAAAAGCAAAGTGTGACTGTGAGTGGAGATTGGAACGAAGAACAGACTCAAATTACCACCTTGAGTGTTGGAAACAAGTATAGAACAGGATCCTTTGATATTGAAAATCAAAGTTTGCTCTGATACCAATTGTTGATCCCAGTTTAGATGTTCTTTAACTTGATTTAACCTTTTACTACACACAGATTATATAACTAGAGTGCGGAAGCGTTTAAGATGTGTAGAAGAGATTGAACATGCAAAGTGGTAAACACATAGGTAATTAATGAACAGGAAGTAAAGTATTACACGAAAGTTACTCAAAGAATTGTTTCATTAGTTACCCAAGAACACCAGGAACACGCATGGTATGTGCAAAAAGGTGCTCAAGGAAAATACAGACAGCTGGTTTTTTGTGTGTGCTCACTCATCTTCTCAGCTCTAAGGTGGTGCTCCTTAATATAACAGAAGGATGCACCCCTTAGTACAAGACAAGAACTGACATTCCATAAATGGAATGCCACCTTTAAAGTAAACATCGTGGGACGCCCATTACTTTGATCTTGAGGATCTTCGTACAGCAGGTCTCACGTGTTCTGCACGTGGTCTTGTTTTGATCTCTAAGAAAAGCTTCAACAGCTGATCTCCAGAGGTTGGCCTTCACAGAGGCTCTCTGAGTGATCACAGAGGCTCTGTAACCCAAGTATCATTCAGGTTTTATTTCTGGTAGATCTTCTGCGGGGTAATTTCCAAGCTTTGCACCTTCTGTGGTGTATCTGAGTGTTCAGCGGCAGGCTTCTACGATTTCCATACTTAGCCTATTTTTCAATACTTCTATACAGAGTGAGTGGAGCTAACAATCATGTTCAATGAACCACGAGCATAGAGAAAGAGTGGAAGGAAATAGATATGTTGAGAAGAAGTCGGAAGAAAAGAAGAAATATCTGAATGATTACACCAGTACTGAGAAGACAGCTAATGATTTGATCAAATGCTACAACTGTGGCAAGGTTGGACATTATGCTAAAGATTGTCGAAAGCCAAAGGTTTGTAACTCGGAGTACTATAAGAACAAAATGCTCTTGGCTAAGCAACAGGAGGCAGGCAAGGCAATAATGGCAGAAGACGAATTTCGGTTGGATCATTCTGATGTGGAGGAAGAACAAGAAGAGTCAGCTCACTTATGCTTGATGGGAAAAGAGGTGAAAGATGATGATTCTGATGATGAGACTGCTGACGAGGTAATGAACTTAACTGAAAATGATTTCATGACAAAAATGGAAGCCATGATGATCGAACTTCAAGATCTACAATCTAAACTGAAAAAGGAAAAAGACAAAGTTGCTAGGAGAAATCAACAGATGAACAGAAAAACAAGTATGTGTTCTAAAAGCGTTTAAACTGCAGGTTGAAAACAAGACTTTAGAGAAAAAGGTAAATGGTCTGGAAGCAAAATTATATGTTCGAGGTCAAACAGATCAAACTATTTTCTTGAATACACCTAATGAAGAAGTTGATTTTAAAGAAAAATGGGGACTAAGTTATGATAATCCTCATTACCTAGAAAAAGCTATCAGAAAACAGCCAGGTTTATATAATGCAAATTTCATGTATGCGGCTGCTAAATATCCTCATTTAAACCCCAAATTTGTGACCAAATCATCAAAGGAAGTTAAGGCAAAAGAAGATGAGAAATAAATGAATTAAAAAAAATGCAACTACCATTCTGTTATGAAAGACTGGATGATAGTTATCTTTTTGAGAAACCAAAATTTCTTTCACCTGATTATTTTGCTAGCTATTCTTCTACTGAGATGGAGGCAAAACCTATTCAAGCTAAAATTTATGTTCCTCCACTAGATATGTTTGACTTCAATGCTTCACTTCCAGATCATTCTACTTTTGTTATCAATGGAAAAGCTTTACCTACTGTTTATGAAAAAGAAAAATCATCAACTAAGGTTGGTGAATCAGTTTCTGTGAATGCTGATTACTATGCTAAAGGTAAGAAACATAAGAAACAACGCTCATAGAAACGGATCAACACTGGCAAACACAAGAAAAATCAATCTCAGAAATCTGATTTTCCTAATAAATCTAAATTTGTTTCAGATATAAGAAAGAAAAGTCAGAAGAGAGAACTGAGTGGCGACCTAAAAAGAAGAGTGATGAGAAGGCGAAATCAATTCCTGATGTAGTTACTGATAGATCTGATAGTAGTATTAATGATGTAGTTGGTAAAGTTGCTTTTAATAAACAAAACCATGTGATTCCTTACAAGCGATATTCAATGAAGCAATTGTTCCAACTATCTCGTTCTACTACTCAATCTTATACTTATCGGTGGAATGATTTTGCTTATCATCATTATTCTAATGATTGGTTTGGATCTTATCATGTTTATTCTTCTAAACCAAATGTTTTCAAAAGTTTTTAAAGAAAAAGAGGATCCGTATTTAAATGGATACCAAAATCATGTGCTAAAATGTTAGGACCCGTTTTTAAATGGGTACCTAAATCTGTTGTTTCTTGATTTCTCTTGCAGACTCGGTATAGGTGGTACTTGGATAGCGGCTGTTCCAAGCATATGACCAGGAAAAAAGCTTTATTGTCTAATTATACAGAGAAATTCAATGGAAATGTACGTTTTGGCAACGACCAATTTTCACCATTTCAGGGCTATGGTGATGTGGTACATGACAAAGTAACGATAACAAAGGTGAGCTATGTCGAAGGATTAGGACACAAACTGTTTAGTATTGGCCAGTTCTGCGACAAAGGGTTAGAGGTAAATTTCAAAGCTAAGAGTTGCTTAGTGTGTACTGAAGACGGCAAAGAACTCTTAGTTGGTACTCGCAAGTCAAACCTCTACACCATCAATCTCTCAAAGGTACAAACTGACAATCAGGTTTGCTTACTGACAAAAGCCTCGATGCAGCAAAGTTGGCTTTGGCACCGACGACTATCACATCTGAATTTTCATTACATAAACAAGTTGGTCAAAGGCAGATTGGTGAATGGACTTCCTGAGCTGAGATACGAGAAGGAACACTTGTGTTCAACTTGTGAAAAAGTAAGATGAAGAGAGCTCCACATAAACCAAAGCCTGAACCTAGTACCAGTTCTTCATTAGAGTTATTGCATATTGATCATTATGGTCCGATGCGAACGCAAAGCTTAGGCGGAAAGAAATATGTTCTTGTCATTATGGACGATTATTCGCGATTCACGTGGGTCAAATTTCTACGATCAAAATATGAGACGCCCGAAGTACTCATTACATTTCTGAAGACGACCCAGGTGAATTTACAGAAACCAGTCAATCTTCTTAGAACTGATAACGGCATAGAGTTCAAAAACGTAACTGTTGTAGAATATCTCGAATCGGCCGGGATATCACATCAATACACTGCTGCTCGTACGCCAGAACAGAATGGAGAAGTCGAAAGGCGAAATTGAACGCTAGTCGAGGTCGCTCGCACTATGCTCACCCAATCAGGCCTTCCTCTGTTTTTTGTGGGCAGAAGCTATTTCGACTGCGTACTACACTCAAAACCGTTCCATGATACACCGCAGATTTCCAAAGACTCCTTATGCGTTGATCAACAACTGAATACCAACCATCAAACATTTTTATATTTTTGGTTGCAAGTGTTTTGTGCTAAATGACAGAGAGAGTCTGAACAAGTTCAGTGCTAAGGCAGATGAGGTCAACTTCATTGGATATTCTTCTACATCTGTTGCATATCGAGTTTATTTGAAGAAGTCAAAGACTGTTATCGAAAGCGTAAACGTCACATTCGATGAGGAAATGGCTTCTGAACAAGTCAGTTCAGAACCCGTGTTAACTGGAGTGTTAGCTTCTAGACAACTCAGTTCAAAAATTGTATCTAAAAAGAACAAATCAGATGAAGCATCAACTTCGACTAATCATTTATCTGATTTAGATCTTTTAATTTAACTGTTTTATGATGAATATCTTGGGTCTAATATGCATAAAGCTGTTGTGGTTGACAGAATGGAATATTCAACGGCTAATCATCAAACCACTTCAGATGTTTCCACTGAATCAAATTCCCCGATTCAGCAAGATATTCCAGTTCAAATGCCTACTCCATTAGTTGAAGTTGTATCTACTAATGATGAGCCAGAAGTTCCTAAGTTAGTTGGATGTGCTGTAAGGACAGATCAACAGACTAAACAAGTTGTACCTACTGAAACTTCTGCACCAATTACTTCAACTGAAACCCTCCCTCAAATTGCTCAAACTGAAGAAGTTTATAGTGGATTTTTGGATGATAATCATGATCAATCTTCATCTAATCCACTCCCTCGTGAACATTGTTGGACCAAAGAGCACCCTTTACACCAAGTCATTGGAGATCTCAACAAACCGGTGCAAACTAGGTCAGCAACTTTGAATTAGTGTTTGCATGACTCATTCCTCAGCAAGATAGAGCCTACTCGAGTATCAGAAGCTCTAGCTGATTCGGATTGGGTGTCTACTATGTAAGAAAAGTTAAATCAGTTCGAAGCCCTGAAAGTTTGGAGACTATTGCCAAAACAAGAAGGATGAGGATGGTATTGTTATTCGAAACAAAGCAAGACTTGTTGCCAAAGGTTACCGAAAAGAGGAAGGCATTGATTATGACGAGACTTATGCTCCAGTAGCGCGTATAGAGAGATAATTCGCATGTTTCTAGCTTACGCAGCTCACAAGAACTTCACAGTCTATCAAATGGACGTGAAGACTGCCTTTCTAAATGGCATTCTGAAGGAGGAAGTCTACGTCTCATAACCAGAAGGCTTTGTGAATCCAGATAAACCAGATCATGTCTACATCTTGGATAAAGCACTTTATGGGTTATAACAAGCGACTCGAGTCTGGTTTAAGGTATTATCAAAATTCTTGGTCAAGTCAGGTTTTCCAAAAGGTAAAGTCGATACCACTTTATTCATTAAAAAGGAAAAATCCGATATCATTCTTATTCAAATATATGTTGACGATATAATATTTGGCTCTACAAATCCTAAATATTGTAAGAACTTTTCAAATCTAATGGTGGTAGATTTTCAAATGAGTATGATGGGAGAGATGAATTTCTTTCTCGGATTACAAGTAAAACAATTTTCAATGGGGATTTTTATAAATAAAGCAACGTACATTTTTTATATTCTTCGGAAGTTCAAAATGGACAATTGAAAACCAATTGGAACCCCAATGGCACCAGGTACTAAGATCGGCACTAATCCTTCGGGTAAAAGTGTTGATGTTAGAACTTATAGAGGAATGATAGGTTCTTTAATGTATCTTACTTCTAGTAGGCCAAATATTATGTTCTCAACATACTTATGTGCAAGATATCAGGTTGATCCTAAAGAATCCCATTTGGCTGCTGTCAAACGGATCTTCAGATATCTCAAGGGGACTGCAGATCTTGGTCTATGGTATCCTAAAGATATTGGGTTTGAACTAACTGCTTATTCAGACGCAGATCATGCTGGATGTATGTTAGACAGGAAGAGCACATCGGGTCATGTTCAATTTCTTGGAGACAAGCTCGTTCGCTTGGCGTCAAAGAAACAACTTTGTGTTTCCACTTCGACTGCTGAAACAGAGTATGTAGCTGCTGCTAGTTGTTGTTCTCAAGTCTTGTGGATGAGGACACAACTTCGAGACTATGGATTTAAGTTTGACAAAATACCAATCTATTGTGACTCGAAGAGCGCTATCGCAATATCAACTAATCCTGTGCAGCATACTAAAACAAAGCATATTGATGTAAGGTATCATTTTATTAAAGATAATGTAGAAAAAGGTACAATAGAATTTTACTTTGTAAAAACTGATTATCAACTTGCATTTTTGTTTACCAAAGCTTTAGATGAAAAGAGATTTAATTTCCTTGTGTCTAAGCTTGGCATGCTAAACCTCAAGATCTAATCAGTAATTACCAATTAAAGTGTTGGGAACTGAAGATGTGAACAAGTATGGTTAATGTTGTTGGTTCAGAGTTACTACTGCTAGAAGACTTAAAGGTTAATACTACTGAGTATTACTACTGCTAGTAGAATTAATACTGCTAGTCAAAGTTAGTGCTGCTTGAACAAAGTTAGTACTGCTTAGCTAGTTAGTACTGCTAGTAGTTAGTGTTGCTTAGTAGTTAATGATGCTAGAAGAAGTTAATGTTGCTGAGCATAGTTAGTGCTGCTTAAGAGATCCGGATGGAAAGAATGACAGCTGGATAAACTAAAGATTATGGAAGCTTAGAGATATACATGGAAGATATACTGAAGATTTGTTTATTTATTGTAATTATCTTTTGATTAGTATATGTATAGAATGTATAGAATAGATAGATAACTTTTGATAATCATTCACTTTAAGTTATAGAGAGAAATCAACCTCAAGGCATAGATCCTAATTATAGAGAAGTAGAATTCGTATTGGTGAGCCTGTTCATCAATATTGAGGTTTAGTGTGTAATCTTGTAACTTCAAAGCATTCAATACAAGTTTACAGTTTGTTATTCATATTTTACTGTGTGTTGATTTACTGTTTCATTGAATATCAAAGTGTTATTCCGCAAACTTCTTTGATATTGTTTCTGAGAATTAATTCTTGTTGAGAATTCGATCCTGACAAGTGGTATCAGAGCTAAACTCTCTCAGAAACATATATTCATCATGGAAAATCTTACAGAATCAAGCAGTACTTTGGTCTCCAAGGTTCCAATGCTCAAACCCAGTGAGTTTGACATGTGGAAGATCAGAATCAGACAATATATTCTTCTCACTGACTACTCAATGTGGGATATCATTGAGAATGGTCCTTCTGAAGCTGGAAGGATAGGACCAGATGGGAAAAGACCTCCACCAAAGACAGATGGTGAAAGGAAGATCAGACAGACAGAGATGAAGGCCTTGAGCACTCTGCTCTTGGCCATCCCCAATGAATATCAGCATCAATTTTGTAATTGCACTGATGCTCAGATTCTCTGGAATGCTCTAGAGAAAAGATTTGCTGGAACTAAGAGCATCAAAAGAAATCAAAGAGATGTTCTAAAGCAGCAGTATGAGAACTTTACTTCCTCAAAGAATGAGTCTATGACTCAAACTTTTGACAGATTCAACAAGCTCATTGGTGAACTGGCAACTGTAGGAGTGAAGATGGATCAAGATGACATCAACAGAAAGTTCCTCAGATCTCTTGGGGATGAATGGACTATGTACACTGTCTCATATAGACAGAGTGACAATCTGGAAGAGAAAGAACTTGATGATCTATACAATGATCTAATAGTTTTTGAAACTGAAGTAGAAACCAAGAAGAAGCCCACTGGTTATGTCCACAATGCTGCACTTCTTTCAGCATCCACTGATACTACTGCCAACCCTGAAGCAGTTAGTACTGCCAGTGGAGGAAGTTCAGAAAAAGGCACTGATACTATCTTTGAAGCCTTTTTGTCCAGTCATAGCAACAATTCATTGTTTAATGATGATCTGGATCAACTTCACCCTGATGACCTGGAGGAGATGGATATTAAATGGCAGATGGCCATGTTATCCATGAGGGTGAAGAAGTTCATTAAAAGAACAGGAAGGAATAACTTCTCTCAAAGAAGAGAAGATGGAGCTGGTTTTGACAAGACCAAGGTGGAATGTTATAAGTGTCACATGAAAGGACACTTTGCTAGAGAATGCAGAAGTGTTGTTTCAAACAACAACCACCAACAAGCTCAGAATGGAGGATACACTCAGAACAAGAATCCTGCTCAAGCCCTTGTCTCTCAACAAGGAATGGGATTTGACTGGAGTGATCAAGCTGAGGAAGCCATTCAGAATCAAGCTCTTATGGCAGAAGTGTCTGATCTCCCCTCAGAGGTAATTTCTAATCTTTGCACTAAATCTTTCATTGACACTGTCAAAAGATACAGGGATCACAATCAAAGTATGTGTGATGACCTCAAAAGATTAGAAAAGGATAGAAGAGATTATGTATTAATTGTAGAGAGATTTGAAGAACAAATCAAAGGCTTTCAAGCTAATGAACTTCAACACTCTTATGACACTAACTATTGGAAGTGGGAAAAGAATGAGTTAGAGACCAAACTGTCTAAATCCTTAGAAGAGAGTGATAAGCTGAAGGAGGAACTGTCTAAAGTTAAACTTGACATAGAAAAGTTTTCATATGCTTCAAAAGCAATGGATTCTCTTCTAAAGGCTCGGATTCATGATAAGATGAAGCCTGGTATTGGATACAACAGTACACCTCCTCCTTACAACAACAATTATATCTCTCCTACTTCAGACTTGTTAGAAACCAAGGAGAAAAGGACTTATCTGAGAAAGCCTTTAAGATAGATCCTTTGGATGAAGTAGTGATTAAGGATTTAACTGAGAAAGAAGCTAGTGAGAATAGAGATAATGATGTGAGTAAAGAGATCCCAGTAGAAAACAATATTATCACAAATGAGGGATGTGGGAAAATCTGGGTCAAGTCCAAGGAGATAGAGAAAAGCAAAGGAAAAGAGAACAAGGTTCATTACAAACAAACCACGGTTGTGAATCCTGGAGCTTGTAAACAGTGTGATTGCAGTAAAGCCAAGAGCCTAAATTCTGGTTTAAAAAGAGGAAATCAAAGAAACTGGAATAATCAATGGGCTCAGAAGCAAGGAGTTGATCTGAGTAAAATCAATAGATCAAAACCTTGCTTCATATGTGTCAAGTTAAATCATTTGGCTAAATATTGCTTCTTTAACCCTATTAATCAACAGATGACCTTTCAAAGATTTGTGCAAAAACCTGTTGGTTATAGGAAGGCGGGAAAGAAACATGGTGAAAAGAAAGGCCCCATGAAGAAAAAGATTTTAAAAGAAAGTATTAAAATGTGGGTGCCCAAAAGCACTAAAACTGTTAGTACTGCTGACAGGGTTAGTGCTGCGGGAAGTATTACTGCTGCTACCTGTGTTAGTACTGCTGAAAACATTAATGCTGCTAATACAGTTAGTACCTCTTCAAAGGTTAATACTGCCAACACAGTTACTGCTGCTAACACAGTTACTACTGCTAACACAGTTACTACTGCTAACAAGGTTAGTACTGCTAAGGCAGTTAGTACCTATAAAACCAGTAATGTTTCTAGCACAAATGTTTCCAAGCCTATTATTGTAACAAAGTACTCCAAGAATGAGGAGTTAAAATTCAAAAATAATGTCAAGAAAGAATGCAAGTATTTTGATGAGAAAGGGATACCCAAGACCACTTTGTCTTGGGTTCCTAATTCATACTAACTGATTTATTTTATGTGCAGGGCAACCAACAGCTCAAGGGAAAGAGCATATGTGTCAGGATCGAATTCTTAACAAGAATTAATTCTCAGAAACTAATATCAAAGAAGTTGCGGAATAACACTTTGATATTTAATAAAACAGTAAACAAAACAGTATATGATTATCAAACTGTAAACTTGTATTGAATGCTTGAAGCTACAAGATTACACACTCAACCTCAATATTGATGAACAGGCTCACCAATACGAATTCTACTTCTCTAGAATTAGGATCTATGACTTGAGGTTGATTTTCTCTCTATGAAAATTAAAAACTTAAAAAACTTCTTTGAATCTATTCTATACATTCTATACATATACTGATCAAAAGATAATTACAAAGAATAAACAAATCTTCAGTATATCTTCCATGTATATCTTCTATGTATATCTTCAGTATATCTTTAGAATATCCAGCTGTCATACATTCCATCTGGATCTCTTTAGCAGCACTAATTATGCTTAGCAGCATTATCTTCTTCCAGCAGCATCAACTACTAAGCAGTACTAACTACTAGCAGTACTAACTAGCTAAGCAGTACTAACTTTGTTCAAGCAGCACTAACTTTGACTAGCAGTATTAATTCTACTAGCAGTAGTAATACTCAGCAGTATTAATCTTCAAAGTGTTCTGGCAGTAGTAACCACTCTTGTACTGGCAGTAGTAACCACACTTAGTAGAATCTTCAGTTCCCAACAATCTCCCCCTAACTTGACTTTTAGAAGAGAAGTCAAGTTCTTCAGATATTTCTTCATAAGCTCTCCAAGATGCTTTCAACACCTTTTGTTCAGTTTCCCAAATTTGGGTCTAGGCCCAAACTTTGATTAATGATTTTGCTGACCATAAACTTTGCCATTTCTGAATCTTTAGAACATGTAAGCTTGGCATTCAACATTGCTTGTAGTTTACCCTTGTTGTGCTCATATATCTTGTCCACCAAGTAGTACTCATGATATGCTCCATTCACAGTGATAACATAGACCCCACATCTTTCAAATATCTTCCAGTTTTCTATCCTTAGGAATTTATTCTCCAGATGTAAATCTCTGATCACATGTTGAACTTTACTAGGCTCAAACATCATGCACAAGTACTCCATGGCTAATCTGATTAAGTTTCTTTCTTCTCCTGTCAGCTCCTTTTCATACAATCTCATTCCAACTTTGAACATCTCTGCTAAGTCTGATCTTGTACAACTTCTGATGAAACTTCCCCAAGTAGGATACACCTCATATATATCCCCTAGCCTCTTAATCCTAAAGAATTTCTTTCTTTGATCCTCCAGGATATCCCAAAAGATTATTTCAGGAGCTTGAATAGAGATGGGATCTACTTGTATTGGATCATCATTTGTTAATGTCATGAACAATTCAACCTGTTCATTGGAATGCTTGTTTGATGATTCTGAATCCTGAGTTGGTTCTGCTGAAGGTGTAACAGGAAGTTCAGATTCTGCTCTTTCTTCAATTCTTTGTCTTTTGGACTGAATCTTGGAGGCTATAGACTTTACTCTCTTTGAAGATTGTACTTTGACCTCAACATTCTCTTGCTCTTCTTTCTTTTCTTCAGTTTTATCCTTTGAAGGTGTGGTCTCCTCAGGGAATGGTTGTTGGATGTTGAGATCATGTCTCTCTTTCATCCTTCTTTCTGCTTCTTCCCTTTGAGAGGAATCCCCTTGGAGTTTTGTCATTTCCTTTCTGTATAGCTCTTCAACCTGAGAGTATGCCATATGAGTAAACATCTCCCCCTTAACACCAATTGCACCTTTCAGGAAGTTTATCATCTTTCTTCTTTCCTGATTGGCCAAAAAGGTCTTGGAGGGTTGTTTTTTCTGCTTTTTAAATGGAATCCTTTTTACTTGTACTTGCTTGGCCTGAACTGCGGTTTTCATGCTCTTCTGATACTCTTCATTTAGTTTTCTGGCCATATTCAGTGGAAGCTCTCTATCCTTCTCAGATTGAAGTTGTTCCTCCCTTTCCATTTCTGCCTGAAGCTTCTTTGCCACTTCTTCATCCATTTCTATCTGATTTTTCTTCTTTGCAGGTTGTTCAGGTTCAATCATCTTAGCTTTACCCTTTGTATCCTTCAACCCTGCCTCACTTCTTTCTTGTGTCTTAGTTTCAAGGCCTCCTTCATTGATGACCACTCCCTTAGCCTTTTGAGTAGCCTTAGGAGTGTCATTCTTTGCTTTTACTAAGGTTTCTGCTATCTCCAATTCTTCTACAGAAAGCCCTGTTACTGCTGCTTCTGTTACTGCTGCTTCAGCAGTATTAACAGTTTCTGCTGCTTGGGTAAATTCTGTTTCTTTTTCAGCTTCTATCTCCCCCTCAACACCAAATCCCATCTCAGATTTGCTTTCCTTCTCTGTTTCATTCTCCTGATTCTCCCCCTTGTTGGAAGCATCTTGAGCTCTTGTCCTCTTCTTTAAAACAAACTGCTTTCTTCTCCTTTTCTGTACCAATCTTGTCACCAATTTCTTCAGTTTGGTGATCTGAACTTGTTGAGATAGAATAACCAGTTTCATTTCTTCAATCTCTTTCCCTTGTTTGATGACATCCATATTGATGTTGCCCATTGTTTCCATCAATTCATTGTAGTCATATCTGTCCTCACCTTCTCCAGGGGTGTTACCCCCTATTGAAGGATCATTGGATCTTTTAGTAGTGGCCTTCTGCCTAGCAGGAGCACCATCTACCCCCTTGGTTTCTTGGCACCGGGGTCCTTTGGTTGATTTCTCACCCAAAGTTGCCATGGGGAAGGTCTTAGAGATGTTACCACTATCCTTCTCTGTGCTAGCAGAAGTAGTGGCAGCCTTCTCACCCATATGCTCATCCATCTCCTTTGAGAGCACCTCCTCAGGGTTAGGAGACACCCTAGTGGATTCCCTTTGGATATTCTCTACTGGAGAGTGCTCCAATAGAGGGCTTTGAGGCTCTTGGTTAATAGTAGGTACACCAAGGGAAGGATCCTTGTGTACCTTTCTCTTGACATAAGTCTTGGATATGCTGGGAGTGGGTTTTGCAGTACAGGACTGAGGAAAAATTTGAGAGTGGGAAGGTTGGGCTTGGCTAGCAGTGGGATGGTCTAATGAGGGCCTTGACCCTGCTGCCATACCTTCAGTGGTTTGGGACACCACCATCATTGTAGAGAACAATGGGGTGTCAACTCCTTCCGAGTCCCCAGCAGACCTTCTCATATTTGAGAAAACCTTGCCTTTGGGGGGTTTAGGTACATATACCCCAACAGGTTGAGGTATATCCGTCAATTCATGGTTAATAACTTCTTGAACAAACCTGGGATACATGAAGAAGCTCTTCTTGTTATCCAGATTTGAGACAAGATCATGAAAAATCATTTGAGAAAAATTGAATTTTCTAGAAGTGGATAAACACACCAATGCATAAGCAATGGGACTGCTAAATTGGATCCAGCCAGTTGTTTTCTTTGAAATACAGTGCATTAAAGTATGAGCAAAGAACCTCCATTGGGGTGAAAATTTTGCTTTGAAAAACTTAAAAATCCCCATTTGGAAAGAGTTGAAAACAGTTCATCATTAGTAATAGAAGTTATACCATAGGCATCGTCTAGACGTAGACTGATGCGAATAACTTCTTCAGTAACGGTTAGGGATTGGTCACATATCCTGGTCTTGATCATCTGCACACCATTCTCAGCGACAATGGTGGCATTTGCCCAGAATTGCCTCTGATGCTCGATGTAGATGGTAGGGGCAACAGTGAGAGCATGAGCAATGTGGCTTGACTTGAGGAAATCCACAATCTGGTGGAATCCTTCGGCTTGTTTGGGCTTCTGTAGCATTGCGATCTCATTGTGCTCATCGATAAACGCCATGGATGCCATTGAACTGGGATGTTGTTGCCTGGAAGACTAGGTACTTGAGAGAAAAAGATTAGAAGAGCAAGTGAACAGTATGCAAAGAGTCGTTATGAACGTTTAGGCGGACAAAGGGTATTTATAGTATTCGGATTATAAGCAGTATTAACCTAGAGCAGTATTAACTAACTAGCAGTATTAACTGCGAGCAGTATTAACCGCGAGCAGTATTAACTAACTAGCAGTATTAACTGCGAGCAGTATTAACTAACTAGCAGTATTAACTAACTAGCAGTATTAACTAACTAGCAGTATTAACCAACTAGCAGTATTAGCCAACTAGCAGTATTAACCAACTAGCAGTATTAACTAACTAGCAGTATTAACTAACTAGCAGTATTAACCAACTAGCAGTATTAACCAACTAGCAGTATTAACTGAAAGCAGTATTAACTACTAGCAGTATTAACCACTAGCAGTATTAACACTGCACTGGCAGCATTAACTGCACTTGCACCTTTTAAGCTTGTGTTGTTCATAACTTGTCATGTGTACATCACACTTTTATTTCATCTCTCCATTTTCCATGATTCTTTAACCACTTATCTTACCTTTTAACTTACCTCCATCTGGAGTATCATACAAGGAGCAACATGTCCTCCATCAAACTTTTTGAAGCTTTGAAGGCAGTCCATGTTACTTGATTTGTGCCAAGAGCAACCACTATCTTCCTGTCAAATTCCCTTCTTCTTGAGCTGTTGGTTGCCCTGCACACTTAATAGATCAGTTAGTCTTGGAAGGAACCCAAGCCAAAGTGGTCTTGGGTTGACCTTTCTCATTAATATAATCTGTCAGTTTGGTTTGAATGAGTTGTTTAGGAATCTCATGGCTGGAATACTTTGTCAAGATTATAGGCTTTGCAACATTAATACTAATAGAAGCACTATCCTTGTTAGCAGTAGTATTGGTTGCAGCAGCACTATTTCTGTTAGCAGTACTATCTGGGATGGCAGTACTAACAGGTTTCTTTACAATTGGAACCCAAACTTGAACAAAGTTGTTTGCTTTCTTTGTCTTTAAATTACTCCTTGGCTTATTTGGAGCATTTTTCTTTGTATTAGCAAACGTGTTCTGAGCATGAGACTTTAAAGGTGCTCTTTTCTCAGCCAATTGATTTCTTCTTTTATTCCTATAACCAAAAGAGTTTTGGGGTTTTCTTTGAAAATTGACTCTTTGGTTGATAGGGTTGAAATAACAGTGTTTGGCAAGATGATTCAATTTGCCACAGATAAAACAAGGTTTTGGTCTATTGATTTTACTCAAATCAACCCCTTGTTTTTGTGCCCACTGATTATTCCAGTTTCTCTGATTTCCCCTTGGTTTATCATGTTTTTGGGGCTCAGATTTATTGCAAGAACACTGTTTGCAAGGGACAGGATTCACAACTGTGGTTTGCTTATAATGGACCTTCTGAGACTTTCCCTCAGTCTTTTCTATGTCCTTAGACTTTATCCAAGCCTTTCCACATCCCTCATTAGTGATAATGTTATTTTCTAGAGGAATCTCACCACTCACAGTTTTCTCCTTACTCTTTTCACTAGTGCTTTCTTCTTCAGAGTCTGTTTCAACCACCACTTTGTCTAAAGGATCTACCTTAGTGGCTCCAACAGGCAATTCATTCCTATCCTTGGTCTCTAGCAAGTCTGATATAGGAGGAATGTAATTGTTGTTGTATGGTGGTGGTGTTGTGTTATAGCCTATTCCTCTTCTAAGTTTGTCATGGATTTGAGTTTGGAGCAAAGAGTCCATTGCTTTAGAAGCATTGGAAAATTTCTCAATATCCAGCTTTGCTTTCTCAAACTCACTCTTTATATTCTCATTCTCCTCTTTAGACTTTTTCAGGTGAAGTTCTAGATCCTTCTTCTCCCACTTCCAGTAGTTTGTATCATATGAATGTTGAAGCTCATTGGCTTGAAAACTCTTAATCTGTTCTTCAAACCTCTCAACAATTCTAACATAGTCTTTTATGTCCTTTTCTAATCTTTTCAGGTCATCACTCATTTTCTGATTGTGATCCCTGTACCTTTTAACAGTTTCAATACAGGATTTAGAGCAAAGATTAGATGTTACCTCAGTGGGAATTTCTGTGCTTGAAGAATCTGAAGCTTTAGTCATTGATGATTTCTGATTTCAAGGAAGAATGATGATTGCAGGTTTCTGAGAATACTTGCTCTGATACCACTTGTCAGGATCGAATTCTTAACAAGAATTAATTCTCAGAAACTAATATCAAAGAAGTTGCGGAATAACACTTTGATATTTAATAAAACAGTAAACAAAACAGTATATGATTATCAAACTGTAAACTTGTCTAGAATTAGGATCTATGTCTTGAGGTTGATTTTCTCTCTATGAAAATTAAAAACTTAAAAAACTTCTTTGAATCTATTCTATACATTCTATACATATACTGATCAAAAGATAATTACAAAGAATAAACAAATCTTCAGTATATCTTCCATGTATATCTTCTATGTATATCTTCAGTATATCTTCAGAATATCCAGCTGTCATGCATTCCATCTGGATCTCTTTAGCAGCGCTAATTATGCTTAGCAGCATTATCTTCTTCCAGCAGCATTAACTACTAGCAATACTAACTAGCTAAGCAGTACTAACTTTGTTCAAGCAGCACTAACTTTGACTAGCAGTATTAATTCTACTAGCAGTAGTAATACTCAGCAGTATTAATCTTCAAAGTGTTCTGGCAGTAGTAACCACTCTTGTACTAGCAGTAGTAACCACACTTAGTAGAATCTTCAGTTCCCAACAATATGGCATATTGATAGTGGTTGCTCTAGGCACATGACAGGTAACATGTCATGCCTACAGGATTTCAAGCATATCAATGGAGGACATGTTGCATTTGGAGATAATCTTACTAGTGGTAAGATAAGTGGAAAAGGTAATGTCACCAAAGGTAAGATGACATTTGAGGATGTCTACTATGTTGATCAATTGAAGTACAACCTGTTAAGTGTATCACAGGTTTGTGACAAACAACATAGTATACTATTTACAAATACTGAGTGTATTATTCTTGCTCCAGGGTTCAAGGTAGTTGATGAAAGCATGATACTACTTAGAACTCCAAGAAAGGACAATGTTTATTGTCTAGATATGGACAATGTTGATAGTGATTCATCTCTAAATTGTCTTGTTTCAAAAGCTTCTATAGATGAATCATCTCTTTGGCACAGAAGGATGTGTCACATGAATTTTAAGACTATGAACAAACTTGTTAAAAACAACCTTGTAAGAGGTTTACCATCTAAAGTCTTTTCATGTGATGATCATTGTGTTGCTTGTCTTAAAGGCAAACAACACAAAACTTCTCATAAGACCAAAGAGATAAACTCCATTTCTTCTTGTCTCCAGTTATTGCATATGGATCTGTTTGGTCCTACAAATGTTATGAGTATTGGCAAGAAAATCTTACTGCTTGGTTATTGTTGATGATTACTCAAGATTTACTTGGGTATATTTTCTAAGGACTAAGGATGAGACAAGTGGACTGATCAAATCCTTTATCCTAAGAATTGAAAACCAAACTAATCAAAAAGTAAAAATCATTAGATCAGATAATGGGACTGATTTTAAAAATCTTGATCTAAACACCTTTTGTGAAGAAAAAGGCATTGAGAGACAATATAGTGCTCCTACGACTCCTCAACAGAATGGTGTTGCTGAAAGGAGAAATAGGACACTAATAGAGGCTGCTAGATCTCTGTTGGCTGATTCAAAACTGCCAATTACCTTCTGGGATGAAGCAGTTAATACTGCTTGTTATGTCCAAAACAAAGTTCAAGTGGTCAAGCAAAAAAACAAGACTCCCTATGAGCTTTTAAATAAAAGAAAACCCTTTATTGGATTTTTCAAACCTTTTGGGTGTCCTTGTACCATTCTCAATACCAAAACTCACTTAGGTAAGTTTGATAGCAAAGCAGATGATGGATTTCTTGTTGGTTACTCATCTCAGAGTAAGGCCTACAGAGTGTTTAATTCTTCTTCTAGAATAATTGAAGAAAGTAACAATGTCAAATGCAATGAGAACACACCAAATCCTATTGGGTCTGGTCCTCAGTGGCTATTTGACATTGACTCACTAACTAACTCTTTTGGTTTCAGTATTGATGATTATGCAGGTTCAGGATGTGGATGATCAGGGACTACACAGGTTCAAGAAAGTATATCTAAATCTGTGATCTTTCCCATACCCACAGTGAATTCCTTTGAAGACTGTGAAAAGAAACCATCTACTGGACCAAGTCAGAGTGAAGAAGAAGGTAGAGATGAGGAGACCCCAGAAAATAAAGAATCAGAAGTGGCTGCTGAAAACACTTCAGTTTAGGTGAATGACTCTAATCTAGAGGCTGGACTTAATGAAGAACCTAGTCATAACACCAGAGTACAAAAGAATCATCCTCCACAACTGGTAATAAGAGATATATCCTCTCCTATGATGACGAGACATCAAAGCAGACTTCAAGAAATGCAAGATCAACAACATACAGTACTTTCCTGTTTTCTATCCCAGCTTGAGCCTAAAAAGGCACATGATGCTATGAAAGAATCCAGTTGGATAGAAGCAATGCAAGAAGAACTGTTGTAGTTCAAACTAGAAGATGTATGGGATCTGGTAGACCTTCCTAAAGGTCACAGAGCAATTGGCACAAAGTGGATCTTTAGAAACAAGAGAGATGAAAGGGGAATTGTCATAAGGAACAAAGCAAGGCTGGTGGCTCAAAGGTATACTCAAGAAGAGGGTATAGATTATGAAGAAGTTTTTGCACCTGTGGCTAGGATAGAAGCAATCAGATTATTCCTAGCCTATGCTTCTTACATGAACTTCAAAGTCTATCAAATGGATGTAAAAAGTGATTTTCTCTATGGCTCAATTGAATAAGAGGTATATGTCTGTCAACCTCCAGGGTTTGAAAACCCAAGCTATCCAGACAGGGTGTACAAATTGAAGAATGCTCTTTATGGACTGCATCAAGCTCCAAGAGCATGGTATGACACTCTGTCATCCTATCTCTTGGAAAATGGCTTTGAAAGATGAGTCATTGATAAGACTCTTTTTATCAAGAGAAAGAAGAAGGAGATCTTGTTGGTCCAAATCTATGTTGATGACATTATCTTTGGATCCACAATAGACAGCATGTGCAAGGAGTTTGAGGACCTAATGCATCAAAGGTTTAAAATGAGTTCCATGGGGGAACTTACTTTCTTCCTTGGACTCCATGTTCAACAGAAGTCAGATGGTATCTTCATTTGTCAATCCAAGTATGTGCAGGACATTCTAACCAAGTTTGGTTTCTCAGAATCAAAACCTGCCAGCACACCTATGGAGACACACAAACAGATAACAGCAGATCTTGAGGGGGAGGATATGGATGTGCATCACTACAGATCCATGATTGGCTCTCTCATGTATCTCACAGCATCAAGGCCAGATATAATGTTTCCAGTCTGTGTATGTGCAAGATTCCAAGTTAGGCCAAAGCAATCTCACTTTCAAGCTGTTAAGAGGATATTCAGATATCTCAAAGGGCAACCCAGATTGGGACTTTGGTATCCTCATGACTCACCCTTTGACCTAATAGCATACTCAGACAGTGATCTAGGTGGGGCAAACCTGGACAGAAAATCTACTTCTGGAGGATGTCAGTTTTTGGGTGCTAGACTAGTTTCATGGCAGTGCAAGAAACAAACCACAGTGTCCACATCTACAACAGAGGCAGAGTACATAGCAGCTGCAAGTTGCTGTTCTCAAGTCTTATGGATTCAGAATCAAATGCTGGACTATGGGGTAACCTTTCTACACACTCCCATTTTTATTGATAATAGCAGTGCTATCAGCATTGTGAATAATTCTGTCAAGCACTCTAAGACAAAACACATTGAGATCAGGTATCACTTCATAAGAGACTGTAATGAAAAGAAACTTTTTCAAGTTGTGAAAGTTCATACTAATAACCAGTTTGCTGATCTATTCACCAAAGCTTTTGATGTGGCTAGATTCATTTTCTTGGTAACAAGTGTGGGAATGATCAACTCTGAATAAGCTTTCTCTCAAAAAGTGGTTAAATATCTGAATATTATAGATTCTTGGTGTTACTAATCTATCTTTGCAGGGCTTTCATAGCAGTACTCAATTCAGCCTAAGCTTCAAAGAGTAAGTATGGGTAATACTGCTAGTGGTTAATACTGCTAGTTAGATAATACTGCTCGCAGTTAATACGGCTAGTTAGTTAATACTGCTCACAGTTAATATTGCTCGCAGTTAATACTGCTTGGTAGTTAATACTGCTCGCAGTTAATACTGCTAGTGGTTAATACTGCTAGTTAGTTAATACTGCTCGCAGTTAATACTGCTAGTTAGTTAATACTGCTCGCAGTTAATACTGCTCGCAGTTAATACTGCTTGTCCGTTAATACTGCTCTAGGTTAATACTGCTTATGTCCCGAATACTATAAATATCCTTTGCCCGCCTAAACGTTCATAACGACTCTTTGCATACTGTTCACTTGCGCTCTAAACCCTTTATCTCTCAAGTTAAAAATTTTCAGGCAAGCTTTTTGCACGGATCAATGGCATCAATGACATTCATAGATGAACACAATGAAATCGCAATGCTACAGAAGCCCAAACAGGCCGCAGGGTTCCACCAAATTGTGGATTTCCTCAAGTCAAGCAATATTGCTCATGCTCTTACTGTTGCTCCTACAATCTATATCGAGCATCAAAGGCAGTTCTGGGCTAATGCCACCATTGTTGCTGAGAATGGTGTGCAGATGATCAAGACAAGGGTGTGTGACCAACCCTTAACAGTTACTGAAGAAGTTATTCGCATCAGTCTACGTCTTGACGATGCCTCTGGTATAACTTCTATGCCAAATGATGAACTGTTCTCTTCCTTTGCAAGAATGGGGTATGGAGGCCCTTTGGGTGTGTTTAAGTTTTCAAAAGCTAAATTCTCACCCCAATGGCGATTTTTTGTTCATACCTTGATGCATTGCATCTCTAAAAAAACTACTGGATGGAGTGAGTTCAGCAGTCCAATTGCTTATGCTTTGGTCTGTTTGGCCACTGCTAGAAGGTACAATTTTTCACAAATGATTTTCAGTGATCTTGTATCAAACGTGGGAAACAAAAAGAGTTTCTTTATGTACCCCAGGTTTGTTCAAGAAGTTATTACTCATGAATTGACGGATATACCTCAACCTGTTGGGGTATATGTACCTAAACCCCCCAAGGTAACGTTTTCTCAAATATGAGAAGATCTGCTGGGGACTCTGAAGGAGTTGACACCCCATTGTTCTCTACAATGATGGTGGTGTCCCAAACCACTGATGGTATGGCAGCAGGGTCAAGGCCCCCATTAGACCATCCTACTGCTAGCCAATCCCAACCTTCCCACTCAAAATCTATCCCCCAGTCCCTTCTTGAAAAACCAACCTCTCCTATCACCCAAACTTACAAGAGAAAACAGGTAAAGAAGGCTCCTTCCCTTCTTGTACCATCAACCCCTAAGCCTTTAAGCCCTCTAAAGGAGAATTCTCTTTTAGGGAATATCCATAGGGAAACCACAGGGGTGTCTCCCAACCCCAAGGAGGTGCTCTCTGAGGAGGAGGAAGAGCATATGGGTGATGAGGCTGCCACTACTCCTGCTAGCACAGAGGAGGAAAGTGGTAACATCAATAAGACCTCCCCCATGGCAACTTTGAATGAGCAATCATTTGAAGGTACCTGGTGCCAAGAAACCACGGGGGTGGATAGTGCTTCTGCTAGGCAGAAGACTTCCACTACTAAAAGATCCAATGATCCTTCAAAGGAGGGTAACACTTCTAGAGAAGGTGAGGACAGATATAACTACCAGGAATTGATGGATACAATGGGAAACATCAACCTAGATGTTCTGAAACAAGGAAAAGAAATAGAGGAGAAGAAGCTGGTTATTCTGTCACAACAAGTTCAGATTGCAAAATTGAAGAAGATGGTGACCAGGCTGGTTCAAAAGAAAAGAAGGAAACAGTTTGTACTCATAAAGAGGGACAAAGTTCAAGATTCTTTCAACAAGGGGGAGAAGCATGAAGGGGAAACTGTTGAAAAGAAAGCTGAAGTTGAGGGGGAGACAGAGGAACAAATGGAAAAAGAAACAGTTACTGCTGCTGAAGTAAAAGTAGCAGCATAAACTGAAGCAGCAGAAATAGGGCTCTCTGTGGAAGAAATGGAGATAGCAGAGACTTTAGTAAAAGCAAAGAATGATACTCCTAAGGCTACTCAAAAGGCCAAAGGAGTGGTCATTAATGAAGGAGAACCTCAAAAGAAGAAAATGAAGGAGGATATAAACGGAAAAAGAAAGATGATTGAACCTGAACAACCTTCAAAGAAGAGGAGTCAGATTGAAATGGATGAGGAGATGGCAAAGCAGCTTCAAGAGCAAATGGAAAAAGAGGAGCAAATTCAAACAGAAACTGATAGAGAGCTTGATAGGATAATGGCCAAGAAGTTAAATGCAGAATACCAAAAGAGCTTGAAAGAAGCAGCTCAGACAACAACTCAGGTCAAGAAACTCCAACTTAAGAAGATGCCAATTCAGAAACAAAAGCAGAAAAGACAACCCTCCAAGACATTTTTGGCCAATCAGGAAAGAAGAAAAATGATAAACTTCCTGAAAGGTGCAATTGGTGTTAAGGGGGAGATGTTTACCCACATGGCATACTCTCAAGTTGAAGAGTTGTATAACAAGGAAATGGTCAAGCTCCAAGGGAATTCAGCACAAAGGGAGGAGGCTGAGACAAGAATGAAGGAAAGGCATGACCTAAATATTCAAATGCCATTTCCTGAGGAAGTCACACCTACCAAAGAGAATAAGGAAGACTCAGAGAATGTTGGTATAGAGGCTAAATCTGCAAAAAGGGTAAAGACTATAACTTCCAAGAAGCAAAGCAAAAGACCAAGAGTTGAAGAAAGAGCAGAAACTGCAGCAGAACCTTCAGTTAATCCTTCAGCTGAATCTGTGCAGAACCCAGAACAGTCCAATAAGCAATATAATCTTGAGCTTTATATGTCTACAACAGCTGATGAACCAGTTCAAGTTGATCCCATTTCTATGAAAGCACCAGAAGTCATCTTTTGGGATATTCTGGAAGATCAAAGAAAGAAATACTTCAGGCTTAAGAGAGTGGGAGATATATATGATGTGTACTCTACTTGGGGTAGACTCATCAGAAGCTGCTCAAGATCAGATTTAGAAGAGATGTTTAAAGTTGGATTGGGTTATATGAAAAGGACCTGAAAGGAGAAGGAATGAGCTTAATCAGATTAGCCATGGAGTATTTATGCATGATGTTTGATCCTAGCAAAGTTCAACATGTGATCAGAGATTTGCATCTACAGAATAAATTCCAAAGAATAGAAAACTGGATGATATTTGAAAGGTGTGGAGTCTATGTCATCACTGTGGACAGAGCTTATCATGAGTACTACTTGGTTGATAAAATTTATGATCACAGCAAGGCTAAATTACAAGCTATGTTGAATGCCAAGCTTACATGTTCAAAATATTCAGAAATGGCAAAGATTATGGTTAGCAGAATCATTAATCAAAGTTTGGGCCTAGATCCAAATTTGGGAAATTGAACCTGAGGTGTTGAAAGCATCTTGAAGATCAATTCTGAAGAACTTGACTTCTTTTCCTAAAAGTCAAGTTAGGGGGAGATTGTTGGGAACTGAAGATGTGAACATGTATGGTTAATGCTGCTCGTTCAGAGTTACTACTGCTAGAAGACTTAAAGGTTAATACTGCTGAGTATTACTACTGCTAGTAGAATTAATACTTCTAGTCAAAGTTAGTGCTGCTTGAACAAAGTTAGTACTGCTTAGCTAGTTAGTACTGCTAGTAGTTAGTGCTGCTTAGTAGTTAGTGCTGCTTAGTAGTTAATGCTGCTAGAAGAAGTTAATGTTGTTGAGCATAGTTAGTGCTGCTTAAGAGATCCGGATGGAAAGAATGACAGCTGGATAAACTAAAGATTATGGAATCTTAGAGATATACATGGAAGATATACTGAAGATTTGTTTATTTATTGTAATTATCTTTTGATTAGTATATGTATAGAATGTATAGAATAGATAGATAACTTTTGATAATCATTCACTTTAAGTTATAGAGAGAAATCAACCTCAAGGCATAGATCCTAATTCTAGAGAAGTAGAATTCGTATTGGTGAGCCTGTTCATCAATATTGAGGTTGAGTGTGTAATCTTGTAACTTCAAAGCATTCAATACAAGTTTACAGTTTGTTATTCATATTTTACTGTGTGTTGATTTACTGTTTCATTGAATATCAAAGTGTTATTTCGCAAACTTCTTTGATATTGTTTCTGAGAATTAATTCTTGTTGAGAATTCGATCCTGACATAAAGTTTTCTTTATTGTCAATTTTCATCATTTCTTTATTATTATTTCTGAAAGGATATCTTCACTTTAACGTGTTGTTCATGATCTTAAGGGGAGTGAGACAAGATTCTAAGATGATCAACATTATTTTGAGGAGGAGTTTATAGACTTGTTGGATTTACTTAACTGTTAAATTTTTGTGATGCATGATTTTAAGGGGAGTTTATGAGTATAACAAAAGGAGTAAGGATATGACTTATGATTACTTCTTATCAGAACTCGTACATTCAATGTTTTACTTCTTTATGTTTTTTAATTTTGAATAAATTTGTGAATAAAGTTTCTTTGACATGACTTTGAGACTTGTGCAGAATGAGAGAAACTATCACGATCATATCTTTATGACTTCAGCTGACTTCATGAGATTTAAGACTACACAAAAAAGGTTAGTTTCTTATCTTAATCTCATATATGGTTGAAAAAAAGATAAGTTTCGATCATAGAAAACATATTCTTAAATGTTTAAACCACTTCCCGATTTCTAAATAGATTTTACAAGTTGGAAGTGTGATTTTAAATGTTTTCAATATTTACTTGTGCTAACATGCTTACAACACGTGTGTTTCCAAAGATAAATACTTGTGTATTGTCTTTTCTATATACTTTCAAGTATTCACACACACTGGTTTGATGTTTTGTTCAAAATGTTCTTACCATGTCTCAAATTTGAAACATATTTTTCGATGGTAAGATACCCCGATTGTATTTCAATGAACTTTAAGCGTCATTTCATTTCGAAACGTTCTTTTAAGAATGTCTATATTTATTATTCATATGGACAATATCCATTATTCTTGATCATAAGCCTTAACGGTTATATCATTTCTTATCTGATCATTTTTCATACAATGTGAGATTTTCAAACCAGTCTCTTGCATTCATATTCATTCATTTAATTTACTTGTTTGAAAATATTTCAACGTTTAAAAATGCTCAAATCTTCATGATTACATTTCTGAGCATACATATATCTGACTTGCATTTCATACTTTGTGCTTTATTTGATAATGTTAAACTATCTTGAGCAACACATGTTTCAAAGGAAAATATGGGTTCTTTGTGCTAGGACATAAATTATCTTCTATGGACTCACGTTAACCGGTGAGGAGTCTAAAAGAAATGAGTGTGGCATGTGTGACGAGGTAAAATGGAAATGAGAGTTTGGTTAGAGGTGAGATTAATGATTAAAAGAAATAGGGTGTGAGATCAGAGTAAAAGAACATCAAACTCTGCACCTACTACTTTCTGAGCCGGGCAGCCAGATTACTAATGTTTCACAATTCTTCGTGAACTTTATTGAAATAGGAAACTAGCCCATGCCAACTTTTGTTAAAACCCCACCAGCTACTCATTTTCTTCTTAACAAGAAAATGTTTCATATTTTTAGGGGATGCAACACATAATCTATCTGACTTTCATTTGGAAAATCTGGATATTGAAAAAGAAGGAAGTTTGCCCCACATTCGCACTTCAATCATGCACATTGAGTCTGTGTTTATCTATTGTTGTCTTAGTGGTTTACACAATGTTGAGCCTTATTAAAAGCAATCATCATATGCTTAATTCTTTCTCCACTAGCACAAGGAATTTGTTTTCTTGTCATAACATTCATAGAAATTCCCATTGTGGTGTTTTGATGATTGGATGGAAGCCCTGGGGGAGTGAACATCAAAAAGCTCCTTTCCTATGTGTATCTGTTACACACAGTAACTTCGTGTTACTGACAGGCATATTAACGGATTCATTTGTTGATTCAGGTGTTACATTTCTATTTTGTCTATATTTGAAAAGATCTAGATGAATACATTGTTCGAATTGGCAACGAATCAGAGACTCTTGGACATATCAGAATGGTCAAAGACATTTCTTGATGGAAGTTTTGATGTTATAGATGCTCTATTCATCAAAAAGGGGGAGATGATTTAAAGAAATGTCAGAGCCAAGAATTTCAAAGATAAAGAGTTGAAGAAGATAAAGTTTGAAAGATTGTTCAAGCAAAGTCAAAGTTGTTTGAAAAGGTGCTGATTTTCTGAAATTTTCTTTGAAAATACTTTGCTAAGGTAAGTCGAGCTAAATCTGAAGATAATTTTTTTCTGAAGTCTGAAAGAGTTATGTGGTAATTTTTGGAAGATTATTGAAGATCGTTTCTACCATATTTGGGAGAGATTGTTAATTTTGTTCAAAGACAAACTTGGAAAGAATAAAGTTAAACAAAAGGAAGAGATTGTCCAGATTGAACGAAAAGGGAGATTGTTTTGCTAAATTGTTCAAAGATGATCTTGAATCCAAAGGGGGAGATTGTTAGAGAAGAAATATGTTAGATACAAGGTCATGGAGACTAAAGGTCAAAGTACAAGAAGTCAAAGCTGAAAAGTCAATTCTAAGTGAAAGTCAAAGTCCTTGTTAATAAAGTCAAAGTCAATTGTATTTGTTTTGTTTTCCTTGTTTTAGATGATAGGTATAAATAGAGTTGTTTTTCTTTAATAGATAGATGACTAGTTGAAGAGTACGTATTCTGAAAAATATACATTTAGAGAGAGAAAGTTGCAATATGTGCTTGTAATCTTTGGATTGTGAAATTGAAATCAAAACAGGTAGTTGTTAAATCTTGTTTTGTTTGTTTGATTGTGATAAGAATCTTGAATCAGGGACACACATAAACTTTGACCGGGTCTATCATTATCTGCTCTCAATCTTTCAATGATACGCTTATTTGCATTCGGTTGTTCTTCAAGTTCTGACATTTTATGCTTCTGATCTTTCTATTTACGTTGTTCAGAAGTATATTCTTCAACAAAGAAATGATCATCCATTGATTCTGATAATATTTGCACAAAAGATCGTTAGTTTGAAAGAAATAATCAAAATTCAGAAAAATCTTAGAAAAATATTCAGAAAATAAATTTCCAAAAATTTCGTAAGTCAAGAATCCTCACACCACAATAGCTACACAATTCGCACAACTCCACAGAATTCGCAGACCTTCCACAATTCGTACGTAACTAGATGCGAATTCTAAGGAATTCACACGCTGCTATATGCGAATTCTGAGGAATTCGCACAAAACTATATGCGAATTTAGACTTAGAAAAATTCTAGATAACCAACTTTTCGCATGAGCTTTTCGCACACCAAGAAGATACGAATTCTATACTTAGAATCTATTTCAACCTCAAACAATTCGTATGGATACGAATTCTAGACCTAGAAAGTTTTCCAAATTTCCAAGAGAAATCCGAAGAATTCGTATGAAACCCTACGTGAATTCAAGGAATTCGTACGATACAATGTGCGAAGTTCTTACTTTTCGCACGTAGCCTTATTCGAATTATGTCCTTAGAAATTATTCTTCCAACTTTTCGTACACCAAAGTATGCGAAATCTGCACAATTCGCACACGAGACTTATGCGAATTCTTCCCTTAGCTTTTTCACAAAATCGGACTTATGCGAAATCTTAGGCAAACAAATTCATCATGAGAATTCTTCGTACGAAATCCTTAGGTCTTGCGAGTTCTTCAAAAATCATGCGAGTTTATCAACATTCGACCCAAAAACACTTCAATCGATCCAAAAACCCATTAATTCTTCGATTTTGAGTCTGAAACTTTGCCAATTCAGTTACAAACCGTGTATAATCCTGTTACAAACAATGAACTTCAAAGAAATTCACTCAAAAATTCAAATCAAATCCAATACAGTGCTTCGACTAGTACGACTCAAAAATCACACAATCATCAAATCAATTGAAAATTACAGTGCAAGATTGATCCAAACTAATACAAGATCATTCTTGTAACATCCGTATTTTTCGGGTAAGTATAAGGTTCTATTAATCTTATGTTTTTGTGTCTATTAAAGTAGAAGTTATATGCTTAAGTGATATTGTGTTTATATATGATTATTTGGTTCTGTTGGTTTGGAATCTTTAGAAATCACCCTTGGGAAACAGTGACTCACGCGACTTTATACCACGTGTTCGTATTTCTTCGGATTTTGTTATCCTATTTTTAGGGTGTTACAATTCTAATACATTATACGAACATTATAGATTCAATTAATCTCACAATTTCAAACTAAAATTCAAAATTCAATCAAGACATAGTAACCATGGTGCGAAGACACATTCTTGAAAAAATTCAATCGAACTTCTGCTTTGATACCAATTGTGTTTCCCATAATACAAGTTCTAATCAAGATTATCAACAACAAATTCTATCCAAATCGTTATATGTATTTCAATTAATCACAGTTTACAATTCGAATTACACAGAATGCTCTCTCAAACTTTCTCTCTCTAAACTCAGTCTCTCTCTTAGTCTCATGAGTCTACGTACATAAAAGGACTATTTATATCTACATAAAAATACAAGACAAAATTAAAATACATTGACTTTGACTTTTATTTATTACAATGACTTTGACTTTTCTTAAGAGGCTTGACTTGGACTTTGACTTTCATCTTCAAAATCTTGGATCCAACATATTTGTGCACTAACACTTTCTTTTAAAAAACGTTTCCTAAAAAGAGACCCTTAAAGGATCCAATGACACAAGTAAAATTGAATTAACAAAGCAGGGTGTTTAGAATTAATAAGCACCAGAAACCAAGTTAGGTTTCCTCTAGGTAGTCCACAAATGAACACGCTTTGACTTCAACAGAGTGGTAGCTCCAAACCCTTAGAGGGCTTTGCGAACTTGAGGTTTGGTTCGCACGATTCCGATGTAATTCGAAGGAATTTGAATGATCAATTCCATTTACCAAATTTTGTTTAGGCGTTTGGTTTACCTATGGAATGGAATTGAATTCCACACATTCCACCATTCATGGATTTGGTCATTTTATCACAATTGAGAAGGAATTCAATTCCATTCCACCCTATTTTCTCAAAAAGACAAAATTATCACTATCTTCCCTACTTGATTTACACAGACCACCATCGCCGACCACCATCCATTTGGACTTCCATCGACCACACTGATGTGAACCGCCACTGACCACCACCGATGTGAACCACCGTCGACCACCACCGATGTGAACCACAGTCGACCAGCACCAATCTGAACCACCATCGACCTTCGCCGATCTGAACCACTTCCGACCACCACCGATCTAAACCATCATCGACCAGCACTGATCTCAACCAATATTCTGAACCATCGCCGACCACCGCCGATCTGAACCACCACCGATTTGAACCACCACCGACCACCATCAATCTAAAACATGCCGACCACCACCAACATTACCGATCTGGACCACAATTGTGGGGTTTTAGTTTCAAAGTTTTCAAAAAGGGTATTTAGGTCATTTACCAATATTTCATTCCAATTCCAAAGCTACATTATGTGAATCAAACAGACATATTTCAATTTTTTGAACAGATTCCATTCCAATGTCTATCAACCAAACAGGGAGTGAAATCTGATAGCATTCCACTCCAAATTGTTAGATTTATTTCAAGCAACAAATGAGGAACTCCATAGAAATGTAGATACAAGATAGAAATTAACAACAATAATTATCAAAATCATATCTCATATACTTGGATTGATAAACATGGAGGGAGAATTGTAGAGAATACCACGCTAAACATTTGATCGACTCCCATTAGAGTCACCTAGTCTGCGTGTGTGAAGTGTATTATCTCCCAAAAATCATAATGATAAAATGAACCATAGAAACCTATTTATTGGCTCACTTATAAGACAAATAACCCAAGCCCATAAACCTCCTAAAAAGCCCAAAAACAATTTATGTATAAAACATTTATCAAATTGGGGCTAATTTGATCTAACAATATACCCCTAATGTTTTATACGGAAAGCATCATCATATAAACTTCCCTTTGCTTTCTTTAGAATCTTTGGTGTGCCATTCTTCGATTCTTCAAAGCATCACAAGATCCCATCAAATGTAGGCTCATATTCTTGAAAGACCGAGACAATTTATCTCCTTTGGTCAAGCTTTCATGACTCAACTTCACCGTTGTTTTTGAACATCAAGGAGCCATATTGAGAGAAAACATATGGCATACACATTGAATTCCAGCCTCTTAGCTTTTCAACGAGCTTTGATTCAACCATTTTGGATGAAAAATGAGTGAGTTGTGTAAGTTTTCCCTCGGTTGCACAGATTGGTCGTCAAAACAGAAAATTTGACTCTATAAACCCCATTGAGTAAATGTTCAACTTTGAGCCTTATACTTGAATAACAAAGAAGGGAGTGACAAACAATGTGTCACAATATCAGCTTGAAAGCATGAAGAACCATCAACAGAACACCGTTCTTGAAAGCGGAAAGAGCATGAGTGAAATGTAATGCTTTCGGTCCAACACCCTAAAGCAGACTTGGAAATTGATTTTGGCATATCAGCTCAAGGAATTTGAGATAACTCAAAACATCAAAGTCATAGGTCTGTGTTTTATCAATCCAAAGCAATTGGACTCATGTCATTTGGAGTTCTGAGTAAAACGTTGTGCGCGTTTTTCTGAAACAACACAATGTTGTCTGAAAATTTGAAAAATTCGGGCTTATCGCTCTTGGCTCATTGCGACCTCTGAACCATTAAACTCTAATGTTTGTGTTCAGTTATACCTCTTGTCCCCCCCCCCTTTCTGGTCACTGCTCTTCAGAGGTTTTGGTCCATAGAGGCTCTGTGGACAATTTAAGAGCCTCTATGTGCCTCTTAAGAGCATATCTGAATATCAACTTCTGCACGCATACATATGGACAACCTACAGAGGCTATGTGCATCAACCTCTGATGTGCATAATCTTCACTTTTGAACTTATGCACATTTTTGGACTGTTTTGAATATCCTTTGCCCATATCTTATGAGATACCATAAAACCATCTTTTGGACAACTTCTGATCATGTGCATAGATGTCTTCTGCACAAAAAACCTCTTTGTGTGCATAAGCATCTCTGGACAACTTCTGCAAAGGTTCTGGACAATCCACAGAGGCAATGTGATTTGCATCTTTACAACAGTAGCCTATGCACACTATCGAATTGTTGCTGAACTTTTCGAACAAATTATACACAAAAACAGATTGCATACCCTATTTCATACTGGCATTTTCAAAATTTGGAAACTCTCTTCACTTATTGAATATGAATTCTAAAATCTGTACTAAATTTTCACACGAACGGACTTAAGGAACTTGATGCACTTCATTTAGCTCAGAAGTAACTACAACTTGGTCTGAGAGATTTTTTGACTCGACTTGTATTGATTCAGACTTCTGTGGAGGACCAATTTCTGAGATATTCTTGCTGAGAAGTTGATCCACAAACTTTGATGTACAAAACCAAACTTTGGAATCATCATGAACATGACTGCGTAGACATTTTTGAACATAGAATTAACATGGACTTCAAGATTGAATTAATAGTAGCAAATTTGCAGTCTTTTAACTGGAAAAATGTATTTTACGAACATATATTCAACATGATCAACAACCACATTCTACTACACTTAGAATTCTTCACAAATCGATATTGATAGCAACAAAAAATTGTTCTTTGATGAATATGGCAGCAGTTAGCTTCATTCTTATGTAAAACATGTTGTTTCAATACGTAATTCTCAGACTTCCACTCCCAAACAAGCAATCTTCCAAGTCTTACATATTTTGCAACCCTGTAACTTTGGTACCCAGTATCAATCAGAAAATCCCGTAACTTTGGTGGCCCAAAAGTTGTTAACTACCAGCATCTCCATAATTTATTAAACTTATTAACCTCTGGATCAACATGAGGGTAACAGATTTGCATGACTACAAATTATGGTAACATTATGTGATCATCAAATCAGTCAAAATCCTTTAGTGAAATGAATCGACCATGTTAGTGCACAAATATGTTGGATACAAGATCATTAAGATGAAAGGAGAAAGTCAAAATCAAAAGCTCAAGTCAACTCTCCAGCAACAGTCAAAGTCTTTGTAATAAGGTCAAAGTCAAAGCTTTTGTATTTTAGTGTTTAGTTTTCCTTTATAAGTTTTAGAGTATAAATAGTTTTATTTTTGTTAGTAGACTCATATGACTTGAAGAGTTGAGCGCGTTTTAGTGCGAGAAATATCAAGAGCCTTGTAACCAAATTGAATTGAATTGAAATCATTTGTTCAATTGATTGTTTGTGTCATCTTAATCTTGAATTGCACATATTGTGGGGCACACAATTGGTATCAAAGCATACAAGAATTCAGAAATTCACTCATTGATCTAAATTTTGGTCGACAAATTTCAAGAACTCGCAAGGCGTCTGAGCAAATTTGACTTCGGAGATTCAGTGTTGTTTTGGATTTGTAATTGATTATTTTGTACTCGATTTTTGTTTAGAACATGTTTAGTTTGAATTACTTTGCCTAATTCACATCTATTCTATGTGAATTTTGTTTTTTCTTGTAATTCAGTTCGAGTTTGTCAAACGCACTGTCTTTAGATCAAAGTTGTATTTTTGGTGTTTTAGACTGAAATCATTCTATTGTAACCTGTTCGAGATATGGAATAGACGCAATCAGCAAAGTTTTAGTTTGAATTTTGATGTATTGAATCGAATTCAGTGGAAAAGTTAGAGTTTTTGAACGAAAAGATTAAGAACGCGCTAGATCTAAAGAACGCACAACCTGCTTATTGAAGAACACATACACGACAAAGAATCTTGCAAAGGGTGAAGAACACGCAAGAAGCATCGTACGAGAAGTCAGAACGCGCACATCTCTGTGTGCGAGTTTATACTGTTTGATTCCTTTGATCTGCATGAAGTTGGGATTTAGAGAGAAATGTTGCTTTTGCGCAAATTAAAAGTGTGAAATTTTTTCTAACTGTTAGAATACGCAACGTGATTGCGACAAGTGATTGCCCGAAATGTTTTTCTTCAAAAACGCGCAAGCCGTTGTCTGTGAGAAGCTAGAACTCACACGACCCTTTTCATCAAAGCTTAAACGTTCATCCCTCTTTGTGTGCGAACTCAGATCTCGCATCCTTCATTGTGCGCGAAACAGGAACGTGCATAATACTGTTTGCATGAAGTTTCTTTCTTTGTTCAACTTTTTCTAATTTTTTTTGTGATTTTCAGCGTTTACCAAGTTTGACTTTTACAGGTCAAGTTTTGTTCTGAATTTTTGGATGATCATTTGTGCAAATATTTTACAAGATGGGATATTTTGACGATCAAGTAGAAATAGAGAAACTCACAAAAGAGAATACTGAACTCAAAAGAAGGAATAAAATGCTTGAGACAACAATGGATAAATATGTTATACTTTGCAAAAAGAAAGAAGATGCTAAGAAACTGTTCAGTGAAGAAATCAGTGCACTAAAGAAAAAAATTGAAGAGCTCACAAAAAAGAGTTCTGATTTACATCAAAGTGATAAGAGCAAGGAAATTGAAGAGAAAGCCCAAGTCTTGGAAATTCAAAATGCATAGCTGAAAAAGCAGATTTCTGAATTTGAACAGAAGATTTCCAAAGACATAGATGTATTTGAAAAGAGAAGAAAGGTTTTGAAAGTGAAAAGCAAAGGTTTGTAAAGAAATTTTCTGAATTTTCAAAGAAATCATTTGAAGAGAAGAAAACTATTGAACTTAAATGTGCAAAACTTTCTCAACAAGTGGATGATTTTGAGAAAGTGATCATCATTGAAAGGGACAAATTTGCAAAAGAGAAGAAGGTAATTGAAAAGAAAAATGTTGGAATAATCAAAGAAATATCTGGTCAGAGAAAGAATGTCGAGAAGGATTTTGAAAAAGAAAGAAAGATTTTTGAGACAAATATCAAGAAGCTTATAGAGAAGCTATCTGAACTATCAACAATGACAATGAAAGAGCAAAATACGAAGTCTGAATTCCAGAAGAAGATTGATCTACTAATGACAGATAGGAACAATTTATCTTCCAAGATAAAAGAGCTTGAAGAAGTTGTCTCTAAGGTGGTTTTGACTTAACAGAAGACTCCAGATTCCATTCTTCAAACCCCTAGAGATGAGACATCATCAAGTTCACATCATAAAACTGTTTCTACAAAGAGATCAGTTAATTCATATGAACAGATCCGTACTACTAACATTTTCTATGATAGGAATGTGGTGGTTCAGGTACATACAAAAGAAGAAGGTACAGAGAAGAGAAGTTGATCTGGAAAGTGAAACCAACTTCTGATGACAATAATGATGAGAAGAATGGTAAGAAATCATTTGTGCATACATCACATGTCAAGAAGAACAATGTGCGAAAAGGTAAACTTGATCATGTTTATTCGAGAAATCAATTACTCAGGTTAGCTCATAAGAAGAGTTATTGTTCTTACTATCGTGCAAATGATTTTGTTCATAAAACTTATGATCATTTCTTGTATTGTTCTTTTTCTATTACTCCTAATAAAACTGCAACTAACAAACATGGACCCAAATACCAGTGGTTACCAAAGCCAAAAGTGAAAGTGCAAAAATCTCTAAATCTTTAGAGAGAGAAAGTAGAGATAGAAAGTCAATATGCTCCAAAATGTAATATGATATTCAAATGAGTTCAAAAGATACAAAACAAAGGATCTAAGGGGACTTAAATACCCCTAGCCTTAACAAAACAAATTACATCATTAAGAACAGTTTAGACTAGGAAATAAACACAATGATTACTATAAAAATAGATCTAACAATCCCCCCCTTAGTAATCATTGGTGTCGTGGTCTTAAATTTTTTTCTAAAATAGCATTGACCAACCAGACGACTTTGGAAAAATCATTGACGCTCTTCTCATTGACGAAGTCTATTCAAACCAACTAAAACTTCCAGTCGTCTTAGAGTTGAGAGAAGATTCAATCTCTCATGAATTGTATTCAGAGTCCTTTTAAGAAGACGAATCTCGTCATTATCAACCAGAAAAGCTTTGATTCTTGACTCCAAAAATCTTCTTTGAGCATCTTTCAGACGTTGTTCCAACTGAAGCTTCATCATATTCAAAGTTCCATCTGAGTAATGAGCAATTTCTTCAAATCTGAAAAAACATTTCTGATTTGAGCCATTTTTATAGACCACTCCATATTGATCTTGAACTACAGTGAATAAAAGATAAGAGTCTAAGTCTGGCAAGCTTTGATTTGGCCTCAGAAGATTTACAACTGGTTGAAAGCTTTCAACGGCCATCTGGAAATCAAACACTCTGAGGAAACGGATTTGCCGTCGAATAAACCTTTTGACAGCAAACAGAGCTTGAGAAATATCTTGAGTTCTGTGATAAAGATTCCTGAAATGGTCATATAGAAACTCAATATCATCCATAGAAAGATCAGAAAAATCTGCCTCAGAGAAGGTATATCGATTGCAATCTCTTATTTCCACTACAAATTCCGGATACCAGATATTAACTAGCTTTTTTATTGTGACACTGATAACTCGGACAATCAGATGTGGCGAAGAAACGCTATCGTTTCTACGAATTTGGCACTTGATTAGCATCAAATATTTGTACTGATATGCTTCTTCCTCCTTTTCAACGCCAAGAATAGCACAAATGTTGATTTCCCTTCTTCCAGAAACGAAGATATTTCTCTGAGTGTCTTCTAGAAAAGCAGTTCTCAGTCTTGATGCCATATATTGATGTTGAATATTTCTTTGCCTCTGTTGTCTGGACAAGTCTGGTCCTTCTTCTTGAATATTCGGAGGAACCACAGGTTCAGAAGAAAGATCATCAACTTGTGCTCTAGACGACTGACCTAATTCAAATGTACCTGAAGGAGCAGAGGTAGTCGGACCAGAACTTACAACAGGAGTAGAAATAACTGAAGCAGATTCAGGAACTTGAGAAGCTACAACAATAGATTCAGGAACCTCATCTTGAGAAGGATGATCTCTATACAACATGTCTACTTCTTATTTATCCTTAGCATCCATAAACATAGACTCATCTTCAGTATCAGAAATAATGACTATGTCATCACAATCCTCTTCTTTAATTTGGAAGATCTTCTCAAATTTGACATCATCATCATCATCATCATCAGAATTTATATCAATGAAGTTTGCAAAATATGACCTCATATCATTCGCAACTTCTCAAGCCTCTATATCAATTGCCTGTTGAGAAAAATCAGGATCAACATACACAAAACTTGCATGTTATTTTCAATATTTTGTTCAGAAAAATTCATAACATTTGACATGGATGATAAATCGATATTATCAAGCATAACATCCATTAGATCTTGAACACTGCAATCCTGGACATTATCAGTGCTCTTTCCTTTGTCAGAAGCCTCTTCTTGTGTCTGATCTACTCTTGCTGACAACCCTTCCACTCTTTGTCACTTACTCATCTCCCCCTCATGACCTTGATGATCTGGATCATCCTGGTCATGTCTTCGTTTCAGAGACGGAGCGACTTCAGATCTTCAACTTTGTTTATGAAGATCAAGCCTGTTAGATAAATCGGAGAAGGCTTGAGACATAAAAGTTTTGAGATCAGAAAAACTTGTTCGAACTTCAGATCTAAAAGCATGAAACTCGTCAGATAGCACAGAAATCCTGTCAGAATCAGAAGTGGAAACTGGAGGCAGATTTGGTTGGAAGTTCCCTAAAAGAGAGATAAGATCTTGATCTTGATGTTTAGGAGGCGACATAGAGAGAAGTCGAGCATAGAGCAAATCTGTCAACTCTAAAATTGGAAGATCGGAGACTGGAGTTCTTGAAGTCGAGACAGGAGGACGTGTAGAAGTAGATACAACAACAGACTGGAAAAACGATGGAGGTTGAGGAATAGACATGATTGCAGGAAAAGATGATTGAACAGCAGTAGACGAGTCTCTAATAACCACCCGAGATGGGCGTCTGAAAGGAATTACTTCAGGTATTGAGGATGTATCAATCTCTGGCATCTTACCCTTTAAGAAAGCACGTAACTTCTGAATTTCCGAATTCTTGTGTTCTTTAAACTGCTCATTCATCTGTCGAATCACATCATTCAGAGTAGAAAATTTTGCTGTTGAATCCCGTACCTCGACTGAAGAAGTTTCGACACTAGAAGAAGGCTCGAGAGAAGACGGAGAAACAATTGTATCTAGAACCCGATGATGAGTTGAAACATTAGCAAATGCTAAATCAAGTTCATCGACATGTATATCAGCAACTCTCGGATTGATGGGAATAGATTCGGCTTCAGAAAGAATATCCTCTTGAATAATCACTTCCGGTGTCTTGGTCTTCCTTTCATAAACTTTAATACTCGGTTGATCAGCATGATCACTATCATCATCATCAGAATCACTTTCATCCTCATCTTTATCACTAGCAAGAACAGTATCATCATTAACATCTCTATCTCTATCATCAGTAAATGCATCAGCAGCAGCAGAAGAAGTATCATGAACATCAGGTTCAGTAGCAATAGAAGCAAGAACATCACCAATTTGATGAGTAGCAACTGCTTGAACCTCTTGATTAGAAATAGATACTTCAACTTCATGTTCAGCATGTGACGGTTCTGCTTGGTCATCACGAATCGGCTCTTCTTGATCTACTTCCAAAAATTCGTTCTCCATACAGTACTGAATAACATCGTCATCTGTGATGTCAGCATATTGTGCGATGAGCACATATGGAATAGTCATCGAAAAGTTGAACGATTGCTTCTGTTTCTGAATATATGTCACATCAGAATCAGGGATCTGAGGACCATTCAAGCAACGAGGAATGACTGAATTACTTCTTAGCATGATACGAACGATTAGCTTCATGTATCTGGCAAAAGGAATTAATTTTCTCTTCTTGTTTGTCTTCTTGTATTGAACTCTCTCTGATAACTCAGTCCAGAAGATGTAGGTATAGTCGACATGCAAGTCATAGACAACTGCATGGAATAACCTCAGATAGTGTAGACTGGCATTGTCAGTGCCAGAATGCTTAGAAGTCAAGCATCTGTTGAGAACTGAGAACAATGTATACCAGACGGGAGGAAGATTTGACTTATCAAAGTCACTGACCCGAGTCAGATTGCCCAGATAACCCAGATTTATGATTTCTGATTCCTTGAAGAACATCCTCTTCAGAAGGAAACTGATCGTAAGAAGTGCACCCTGATCGAGAGTTCGGTTCTGGAAGTTCTAATATAAGCCGCAGACGCTTGTATGATAAGAACGAATCAAATTGATCAATCTGTAAATCGAATCGGTGAGGTCGAGCAAGCTCATTCTTTGTAATGGTATGCCAAGCCTGCTGAAGATAAACTTCAGGAACATCTGCACAGTAAGAGAGAGTAGGAGCAAGTGGATGACCTTTGAGAATTGAGCGTATCACCGGATGAATCTTGATTCGATCAAAATCTACGTAGTAGTTGTTCGACTTGTACGGCATGTACATGATCGTTGGAAAAACATCATTTGGTGAACGTCTAGAAGCGGACAAATTTGCTCCAACAGAAGGAACAGACGGCATAGGCGTCTCATGAGAAGCCCGATCAGAAGGATCATCGAGAATAACATTCTCATCCTGAATTACTGGATCAGTGTTGGTTTGAGAAGCCATTGAATAACATGGAAAACAGAAATGAAGAAAAATAAGACAAAAGAAGAAAAACACAAAGATGAAAAAATTTCTATGTATGGTTTGCGTGACAAGAAGGAAACGCAAAGAAGGTTTGCGTGATGAACTAGAAACGCAAAGAGCAGTTTGCGTGACAAGCTTGAAACGCAAACTAAGGTTTGCGTAACCAGTGCATTACGCAAAGTAGACTTTGCGTGGGAACCTTGTGATGAAAACTATACTTAGAAAAATTTTCAACAACAAACAAAACAAAACAAGGTTTGCATGAGACATAGGTGACGCAAAGTAAACTTTGCGTGACAAACTTGTAACGCAAAGTGAACTTTGCACAACCAATGTGATACGCAAACTATACTTGACAGATCAACACAAGAAAAGAGGGTTTGCGTTTCAAGTTGATCACGCAAAGTATACTTTGCGTGTCTCGATAGAAACGCAAAGTAAGCTTTGCGTTACCTACTTGTTACGCAAACTATACTTCAAAAAAAAACACACAACACAAACAAAGTTTGCGTGACCTACTTGTTATGCAAAGTGAACTTTGCGCAACCCGTTGGTAATGCAAAGTAAGCTTTGTGTGACCAACGTGAAACGCAAACTTAACTTTGCGTAACCCGTTGGAGACGCAAACTTACACAAACGCAAACCAAAAAATACACAAACCCTAACATAATCTACACTTTGCGTGAGTTCATCTGAAATATGTTCGAAAATCCTCAAAAAAATTTTACTTAAACACAAAATTAATGATGCAAAAACCGTTTATGAACACTTAAAAACAAAAAAACGAGGATAGAGATACTGATTAAAATCAGTATAACACTCAAAAATTGAGAGAGAATTTTTTTTGAACATCCCAGATGAACAGTCGCAAAAAATAGAAAAACACAAAATCAAAGCATAAAAACAACAAAGTAAAGAAAGAAAACACATACCTGATTAACGAATTAGAAGACTAAGACAAACCCAACACACGATTTGAGCTAAAAATCTCGATTTGAAGTAGAAGACAATGAACAGTGATAGAAATCGCACAGTAAGAAAAAAACGATAAAGAAACCAAAATCCACTTTAGTACAATGTAATACAAATCAAAGCCAATCAGAAAAACTAAAACACATACCTGATCGATTCTCTATCTGAAATCAGAAATGAAAGAAAATGATGCACATATATGTAGAAGATGAACAGTTGAAATTTCAAAAACAAAAAAATAGGAGCGAGAAAAGATAAAGGGAACACTACTAGGGTTCTTTATACTAAAACAAAATAAAGAACACTAAAAAAATACTTCAAAAAAAAATACTTCTAAAAAAACCATTCTTATAAAAAAACTGAAAACTTACCTGTACAACTCATTTACTCCCCCTTCACAAATGCACAAAATTTTAACAAATCAGATCAGCATTTGCATAAAAATATCAGAAATACTTACCTGATTAATTTCTGACCAGCACGAGAAGTATTTTATCAGCTTTATTCACTCCCCCTCAAAGACAGACTAGATCAGATATTCTTTTTAGATTGACTCTCCCCCTCGAAATATGCACAGACCATATACAAAAATACAGATACTCAAACATAAAGACATCAGTATCAAAAATGATCATATTGAATATAAATTTTGAAACAACTGAACATGTAAAATATTTAAACACTAAACAAATTAAAGTCTACTTATTAAAATTTCACAGATTTATCAATCAGTTGAAATTAAGCATATGTTGTTGGATGTAAGAACAAGTATAATTGCATATCAAGTTAAGACATTTTCAGTTTCAAAAACTTCCATTTGTCTATTCAGTGTGCTCGCATGTGAACTTCAATTTGCTTCAAAAAAAATGCAGTTCGAAAATTATTATAGAAAATTGTGCATGTACTGACACTAAGTCATCAAACATTAAGACTTTCACAAATTTACAGGTTTATCATAACTCAAACATATCACCAAAGATCATGAGATGTGTGCTCATTGGCATTTTTTTAGCAGTGTGCACATTGGCATCTTCACATGAGTGTGCTCCTTGGCATCTTTTAAGCGTTGTGCACTTTGGCATCTTTTAATCAGAGAGTTCATTAAGTAAAGAACATGTCGTAAACGTAACTTTCTATCTGACCCTATTGCAGGATTTGGGTCAGCCATTCCCAGACCTGTTGGCCTTAGGGGACTAGGTGTCAAGCACCCCTTGGAACTTACTTTCCCAGATCAGAAAGGCTACATCGACATATCCTAAACCCATTCATACCAGTAGAACATGACTTTCGATATGATTCTATAGAAGGATTTGGGTTCGATTACTCCCAGATTAATTGACCTTAGGGCACCAGATGGCGAGCATCCCACGGAACTTACTTTCCCAAACCAGAAAGGTCACAGGTACAAACATTTAAACTCATAGATTTTTGTATTTTAAGATTTTATAAATCATCTCAATCACTTAGATCAATGTCTAAATGCTTAGCCCATATTTTCATTCCAATCTATAATTCTGATCATTTAGGTAGTCTAAGCAATGTAAACTATAAAAATTCCGACTCACATATCTTTAAAGCAGTATCAAAAGCTACAAACATGTTGCTGACTTTTAGACTTTTGTAAGACTTGAAAGTTGAACATATAAAACTTTAATATAAACAAATAACTTGTGAAAGATTCTAGACATACGTTTTATTCAAAAGAAAGAAAATCTGTAAAATTGTACTTTATAGAATAAAATTTGAAAAGATTTAAACTTTTAAATTCAACATGCCTAATTTTGAAAGCAAAAAATTGAAACGATTTTCATCTAAGGCTTTTGTAAAGATATCAGCAAGTTGATATTCAGTTGGTACAAAATATAATTCAATAGTACCTTCTTCCACATGATGCTTTATGAAATGATACCGCATATCTATGTGCTTGGTCTTGGTGTGCTGGACCGGATTGACTGATATGGCAGTTGTGGACTTGTTGTCACAATATATTGGCACTGTTTTGTACAACATTCCGTAATCCCGAAGTTGTGTCTTCATCCATAGGACTTGAGCGCAACAACTAGCTGCAACGACGTATTCAGCTTCGGCTGTTGATATTGATACGCAATTTTGCTTTTTAGACGCCCAGTTTATTAGTCTGTCTCCGAGAAACTGAAGATGACCTGAGGTGCTCTTCCGATCCAATTGATTACCGCCATAATCTGCATCTGAATACGCAATCAATTTATAGTCAAAACTTATAGGATACCATAAACCTAAATAAGGAGTTCCTTTAATATATCTAAAAATACGCTTGACTACTAGTAGATGAGATTCTTTATGCTTGGCTTGTAATCTGCACACAAACATGTCGAGAACATTATGTCCGAGTGACTTGCAGTTAGATACATCAGTGATCCGATCATTCCTCTATATGTTTTTGATCTACAGCTTTTCCATCTGGATCGAGTCCAATTTTGGCACCATGAGCCATCGGCGTTCCGATTGAAGTATATTTGTCCATCTTGAATTTCTTCAAGATGTCAAATACATACTTTGACTGGTTGATGAAGATACCATCAGGAAGCTGCTTCACTTGTAAGCCGAGGAAGAAATTGATTTCTCCCATCATGCTCATCTGGAATCTAGAGGTCATAAAATTAGAAAACCATGTACACAAAGATTTGTTCGTAGCACCGAAAATAATATCATCAACATAAATTTGTACTAAGCAAATATCCAATTTCGAATGATATATAAAAAGAGTAGTATCGATCGAGCCTTTGGTGAAGCCGGATTTTACTAAGAAAGCTGACAACTCATCATACCACGCCCTTAGAGCTTGTTTCAAGCGGTACAGTGCTTTATCGAGAAAATATACGTAATCTGGACGATCTTTGTCAACAAATCCCTCTGGCTGAGATACATATACTTCTTCTTTTAGTTTACCATTGAGAAATGTCGTCTTGACGTCCATTTGATATACTGTGAAGTTGCGATAAGCAGCGAAGGCAAGAAACATTCGGATAGCTTCCAATCTGGCAACGGGTGCAAATGTTTCATCGTAGTCAATACCTTCTTCTTGTAGATATCCTTTGGCTACCAACCTTTCTTTTTTCCGCATGACGATACCATCTTTATCCTTTTTGTTCTTGAAAATCCACTTAGTGCCAATAACGCTTTTTCCTTTCGGCCTTGGTACAAGTCTCCAAACTTTGAGTGCATCAAATTGATTAAGCTCCTCTTGCATAGCAATAATCCAATCCGGCTCCTCCAACGCTTCAGAAACTTTTGTAGGTTCAATATTGCTTAGGAAGCAAGTGATGAGACATTCGTTGGAAGTAGCCGACTTGGAGCGTGTAGAAACACTGGCTTGAGGATCTCCAATAATTTGATGAATTGGATGAGATCTTATTCATTTTGTGGTATGAGGGAGATGATCATTGATATCTTGAACCACTTCTAATTGATGAGAGGGAGGTTTAAAAACTTCTACATAAGATGAAGAGATAGAAATAGTTTCAACTTGAGGAGGAGGTATCTCAACAATCTCTGAATCAGATTCGGGAACAGATTGTTGAATAACATCATTCTGTACTTCTTCCTGAAGTGATTCCTCTTGAACAGGTTGATCTTGAATAGACTCTTCTTGAATAGGTTCTTGAAGAATTGGCTCAGTTTCTGATTGAACATTGTCTGATTGAACAAATTCTTGTTGTGCCAGTTCTTGTTGAACAGGAGAGACTGGAGCAGCATCATTATCAGAGATAGATGCAGCGAAATTTGGAATAGATGAGCTCTTAGTTTCCTGATTCAAAACATTAGAAACAATTTCAGAATTAGATCTAGGCACATCATCATAAAAATTTTCAAACAAAAAATCAAGATCAGAAAGAATAGGAGAGGGAGTAGAAGAATCCTGGTTATCCGGTGAAAGAGCAAGTTCTGAATTGATTTGCTCAGAAACTGAATTTCCAGTAAATGCGGGTTCTGAGCCTGAGTGACTAGAAACCAAGTCAGCAGCTTCGTCAAATTTTACATTGATACTCTCTATAACCTTTCTTGCAGAGAACAGAAAAACTCTATAAGCAGCAGAGTTTGAAGAATAAACCAAGAATACACCCTCGTCTGCCTTTGGACTAAACTTGTTGAGATTCTCCCTGTCATTCAGAACGTAGCATTTTCAACCGAATGACTTGAAATACTTGATGTTCGGTTTGATCCCGTTCATAAGTTCATTCGGTGTTTTGTTAAAGCGACGATGCAGAAATGATCTGTTCTGCGTATGACAGGCAGTTGACACTACTTCAGTCCAATAAGACAAAGGTAGACCTGAATAAGCGAGCATTGATCTGGCGGACTCAACGAGCGTTCTGTTTCTTCTTTCAACAACGTCGTTCTGTTGCGGAGTACGTGCAGCAGAAAATTGTTGATGTATGCCTTGATATTTATAGAATGCCTGAAGAGTACTATTTTTTAATTCAGTGCCATTGTCAGATCTTACCACTTTCACATGCTTCTGCTTATTCGTTTGAGTTGCCTTGATGAGATTGATAAGAACTTCGGGAGTCTCGTCTTTTGGAGTAATCATCAACAATCACCAAAACCTATTTCTTATGTCCTAAACTCTTCGTCTTCATCAGACCACACAAGTCAACATGCAAAAGGTCAAGAATAGCCGAAGTGCAGTATTCAGGCTTAGGCTTGTGAGGAGCTTTCTTCATTTTTCCTTTCTCACAATCTTGGCATAGATGGTCTTTCTGGAAACGGAGAAATGGAAGACCTCTCACTGAATCATTCTTGACCATGCGATCCATATACTTGAAGTTAAGATGAGCAGTCGACGATGCCAAATCCAACTTTCATTGATAGATGCTTTGGATAATAAACACATATCTGATGAGATCTTAACTTTGGAAAGATCAATTGTATACAAATTAGATCTTCTCTTTCCAACCATTAAGTCTTTGCCACTATCGTTCTTTACAGTAACCCTTTTTGATTTGAAGTTGACTTCAAGATCTTTATCGCATAATTGGCCGATGCTGAACAGATTGTGACTTAGACCCTCGACATAGCTTACTCTTTTGACAGTTATGTTTCCTTGAACTAGATCGCCATAACCAAGAATCGGAGTTGTTTCACAGTTGCCAAATTTCACATGACCGCAAGATTTATCTTTAAAATTAGACAAAAGTGATTTGTTGCCAGTCATGTGTTTTGAACAACCCGAGTCCAGATACCATAATCGACTTAGTTGCACACACAGAAACTACACCTTTTTAGGTACCCATATGCTTATGGGTCCCTTGTTAGATTTATGTCATTTATTTTTCACAGATTTATTTTTCAAGCAAGCATGAAAGCACTTATCAATAGAAGATAAAACACAATCATCAGAATCAGAACTAGAAGAAGCATATGAGATATTCATTGATATATCAAACATTTGCTGAAAAGAATATTTTAGGTATTTATTACATGAAGCAAATGTATCTGTATCACAAAGAGTGTCTACACATTTAACTCCTAACAGTTTAGATTATGGTGATAGTTGTTTAATCTTCCAAATCTGCCTTGGTGACTTCCTCACAATCCAATCTGAATAAGAAAAATCAGAAACATTAGAATTTTCAGATAAGACAGTATCATGTTTCTTTGAATTCTTTGATCTTCTTCTTTTACGCTTCTTTTTATAAAATTGAGCATTTAGCAGTAAAGAATTATCAATAATTGAATCAGAAGATGAAACTTTATCTAGGAAATCAGCCTGAGCATTTTACATTGAAGAACTATCCTCAGAGTGAGAACTTTCAAAAAAACACAAGTCAGGAGGAGGTTTGCGCGACCCTTTGGTAGCGCAAACTGTGCTTTGCGTGACCAACGAGTGGCGCAAAGTGTCGGTTTGCGTTACCAACGGGTGACGCAAATGCACATTGTTTTTCAAAACTTTAGCATTTTCCTTTGAATCTTTTGAAAATTCAGTAGAAATTTTATCTTCAAAACTTGTTTTTATTATTAAAAGAAATATATCGTTTTCTAAACAAGTTTGAAGATTTTGTTTTTCCAATCGATCTTCAAGATCAACATTTTTTTCTTCTAACACTAATGGGGGAATGTATTTCTTAGTATCATAAGACACCGGAGATACATTTTCCTTATTAGTGTTAGCAAATATATCAACAAAATCTGTTGACAATGAAGATTTATTGGAAGATTTGATATTTAAAGTATTTTGAAATTTTTTGAATTTCTTAGATTGATCAGGATAATACTTTGCATTTTCAGAGGTGTAAACAAATGGCATTTCCATCCTCTTGTTTTTCATCCTTTTCACATTTTCATCTTCCAAAATTTGTTTCTTAGTTGTCCAAAAGAATTTAAACTGAGTAGCATATCTTGCAAAAGTAAAATGATCATATTCATATAAAGTAGGAACTTCATTTTTAGCATGATTTAAAAAATGCGGGTTTTCGAAACCAAGTCCCCACTTTTCCTTTATAGCTTCTTCACTCCTTGGTTTGTTCATATAAATGGTTTGTTCAGATTGTTCTCTTTTATATAATTTCCTTTCTAAAACAATTATTTTCTCAGAAAGATTTTGATTTGAAGAAGGCAGTTCAGTCAATGAATCACGATAAGTCTGATTTGAATTTTCTAGATTATCTAACTGCTTTTGAAATTTCTCTTTTGTATCAATTAAAATTGAATTTTCATCTTTTAGAGAAATTTGCAGTTTATCGATTAAATCAGACTTTTCTTGATTTTTAAACTTTTCAGAAAAGAACTTTGAGCGCAAATCATGCAAAGCAGTGATAAAAACATTCATTTGAGATAAGAAAAAATTATAGTTAAACGCAGATATTACCTCAAAACCATCAGATGAGGTATCCTCTTCCTCATCATCACTTTTATCGTCACCAATAAAGCACATAGCCGCAGTCTCCTCATTTTCAGCCTCGTTGTTCGAATGATCCAACCAGTATTCTTCTTCGGCCAACAGGATGGTTCCACTTTCCTTCTTTTCAGCGAGGGCCAACTTCTTTCGGTAAAAAGCAGCATCCTTTACCACTTTGACTCTGCAATCCTTAACCATATGTCCAGGCTTCCCACAGTTATAACAGTTGATCACCTTTTTGTCATCTTTCTTTTGGTCAACTACCTTAGATGGTTCATACTTTGGAGTGTATGTCTTTGAAGGAGCACGAGGTTCTATCTTCTTAGAACCAGAAGTAAACAACAGGTTGTTTGAACCAGATCTGAGCTTGAATCTTTTCTGATAGTGCTGAGTCAAAAGTATCATGGACTTTTCTAGAGGTTCGCCATCATCATCCGTTGATCCATCATAAAATGATTCAGTTAATGCTTGCTCATCCAGTTGACTTGCAAGGAGTGCAATTGCATCCATTGGCTTAGGCTTGTTCTTCTTATCTAGCTTTGCCTTCTTTTCAATCACCATTGAGTCATCTGTCATCAGAATTTCGTACAATTCCTAAATTAGCATGGTAGATATTCGAACATCATTTCCTGTTCTATGGCATGACTTGTTCCATTCTGGTTGTAGTGCATTCAGAAACTTCAAATTAGCCTCCAATTCAGTCTTTTTAACTTTGATCTTGTACAAATCATTTATGACAGCTCAAAATCAATCAAATACACTCTTCAAGCTTTCCCCGTCCTTAGCCTTGAACTCTTCGAAATTATTCATATATCTTGTTTGGCACAACTGATTTGACATTGCAGTACCAAGCATAATCTTTTCAAGTTGAGTCCACATCAGCATAGGATTCTGTTTGAAACAGTCAATTCTGTTGTATATGGAATTGGGTAGAGCAAGAATCAGATTTGATTTGGCCTGGCTATCAGCTTGATGTCGTAACAGCTCATCAGCATCATATTCCCTTAATGTTTTCTCAAGAGTGGTAGCAGCAGTCGTTGCAGTAGCTGGAACAACTTTCCTTGGTGTCTCCATTGGACCCTGAGTCAGTTATTTCATCATGTTCTCCCCATTCAGTTGTCTTTCAATGAAGTTAATAAACCAGTCCTGCCATTTTTCAAACTCATTCTAATTAATCAGTACTGGAGGGCGTGTATCAGACCCCAATGACATCATGAGGTCATTCTTGTAGATTTGTGCTTGCAGAGAAATTTTTAACACAAACTTGATCTGAAAAATGCCAAGACTTAAAGATACACACTGGCGCAAACATGAGGTTTTCGTGAAACGATGATGGCGCAAAGTGGACTTTGCGCGAGCTGAAGGAAACGCAAGATGATCTTTGCGTTCCACACTGAAGACGCAAACTGACTTTGCGTGATGAGAATGAAGCGCAAACTGATGTTCTCGTTACTATAGTGTAACGCGAAGTAAACTTTTGCGTGACTAGAGTAAAACGCAAGGTATACTTCTTGTGAACAAATAAAGCGCAAAGAGTACTTTTCGCTATATACTGGAGACGCAAGGTGATCAAAACTGAATTTGTTGCGAACTTTGAAGAATTCCTTGGATTATTATGACGCAAAGTAGATGAATCTAGTGCAAACCTGTTAAGAACTAGCGCAAAGTTTAGATCTTCCGCAAAGTTTAGATCTTGCGCAAAGTTCAAAAAATCACGAAAATTTCCACAAAAACAATTATATCCATGAAATCAAATCAACAAATATCCACAATAATGATCGAAAACACAATTCTAACACAATCGAATTAATAGAAACGATTAAACACCACAAATTGATATTTTCAAAAATCAACAAAACGTGAAAATACGTTTTTCAGAAAAAATACAATTTCACAAAATCATACTTCAAAACATGATTATTTTGAAAAATGATGTGAAAAACAAATGATCTCTTATCAAAAACGAATTCAGACAATCATAATTCAAACAAATTGAACCACAAACCAAACCGAATTTGATGAAAAAGCAAAAAATGAAATTTTATTGAAAAATTCAAGAAAATCGATCGAATTTCTTGCTTTAATCCACAAATTCAGTATCAATTACGAATTCTCTCTGATCTCTCAAGATCTAGTGTGCTCTTATACCAATTGAAAGTCCAAAAATCTCTAAATCTTTAAAGAGAGAAAGTAGAGAGAGAAAGTCAATATGCTCCAAAATGTAATATGATATTCAAATGAGTTCAAAAGATACAAAACAAAGGCTCTAAGGGGACTTAAATACCCCTAGCCTTAACAAAACAGATTACATCATTAAGAACAGTTTAGACTAGGAAATAAACCCAATGATTACTATAAAAATAGATCTAACAAAAAGATTCATCTGTGTTGCAGGCACCTCAAGGCTAGGTGGAGTAAGAGAACCTAGGCTTCTAAATACAACAATTCAGAACCTGTGCTTCAACGAACCATGGCCCTTGGATAATACAGTTCAAGACCCGTTCTTCAATGATAAGGAGTTTGACTTCTAAACACAGCAGTTTAAGACTCGTACTTCAACGATCAAAAGAGATTATACACCAATGCATTGTACTTCGATGCATAAAAGAGATGACCAACCTTCAATGTGGAGTACATATTTTTCCTGTTGTTAAATATTGTGAATGTAATATTTCAGGGGGAGTAACTGACTTCTGATTACATCTGATCATAACTCGTTTTTTAAATTGTTTTATTGCTTTCGTTTCTTTTATTTTTCAACAAATTTTGTGAATAAGATTTTGTATTTTGACGAATTTTTGACTTTTTGTAGATTTTGCGGGGGAGCTTACATGATCATATCAATCATGACTTTCAAGCTGACTTTATGAGATTTAAGCTGAGCGTAAGGAATATTTTAACCATAATCTCATACATGTTTGAAAGAAGGACGACTTTCATACATGAAAACATGTTCTTAAACGTTCAAACCACTTCTCGATTCAAAAACAGATTTCATGAATATAGAAGTGTGATTTTAAATGTTTTTTTTATTATGTGATTCAATGCTTTACGAATCGTGTGTTTCTAAAGATAAATACTTATGTATTATCTTTTCCATATACTGTCAAGTATTCACACACACCAGTTTAGTACTTTTATTGACTAAGTTCTTACCATGTCTCAAATTTGGAACTAATTTTCGATGGTAAGACACCTCGTTTGAATTTCATTGATATTCGAGCGATGATTCATTCAGAACGTTTCTTCCAAGACTTGTCTATATTTGATTCGTATAGACAAATTCCAATTTTTCATGACCTAAGCTTTTATTGATAAATCTTTCATATTTTATCTTTTCATATATAGTCAGATTCTCAAACAAGTAATTTGTATTCATTTCATTCATTCAATATCCTTGTTTTGAGAGAATCTTTCATGATTAAAATGCTTAAATTTTCATGATTAGCTTCATGAGCATACATATATCTGACATGTATTTATGTGCTTTAGCTGAAAAGTTAAACCAATTGAGCAACAGTTTGCTTATAGGACTACATGGGTTTATTGTGTGAGAACTTAACAGAACTTCTATAGATTCACGTTAACCAGTGTTTCCTACCCAAGAAGTTAATCTTGAGTGGTCGAAAGGAGAAGAGTCAATATATGAGTGTTGGTGTGTTCTGAGATAAAATGAAAAGAGAGTTTGATTATAAGTGAGCTCAATGTTAAAAAGAAAGAGGATGAGGGTCAGAGTAAAAGAATATCAAACTCTGCACCAACTTTTTGTGAGTCAGACAACCATAATACTGTTGATTCACAAATTCTTTCGTGAACATCATTGAAACAGGCAACTAGCCCATGCCAACTCTTGATTTAAACCCCACCAGCTACTCATTTTTTTCTCAACAAAGAGATGTTTCAATTTATCTTTGGGATGCAACAAAGAAGGAAGTATGCCCCATTTTCCAGATTTTTATTTGAAAAATCTGGATATTGAAAAAGAAGGAAGTATCCCAATGGTTTACACATTTTTGGACCAATTAAAAGAAATCATCATGCTTAATTATTTAATACACAAACACATACACACAGAAAATTCGTTTTTCTGTCGGAACGTTAATAGTTTAACCATGTGTTATTCGATGATTGAATGGAAGACCTGGGAGAGTGGACATCAAAAAACTCCTTTCCAATGTGTATTTGTTACATTAAGTGGCTTCTTTCTACTGACTGGAATTCTTAACTGATTCATTTGTTGATTCAGGTGTTACACTCTTATTTGTCTGAATTTGAAAAGACTCGGGTGAATATATTATGAAATGACGAATGTTTAGTGGCTCAGTGATAAAGATCATGGTCAGAATTTCATGACATTTCTTGGTGAAGTTTTGATGATTTATATGCTCTACATCATCAAAAAGGGGGAGAAATTAATTTCAAGAAATGTTGGTTGAAGAAAAGTTTGTAACAATTTTGGTGAAATTAATGTCATGAAATATGATTTGGAGAAAGTTTGTTGCAAGGTTTTGTCAAGGAATGCAAGTTATAAGGAGATTGTACATAATTGGAAGAGAAAACTCAAAGAATTCACAATGTTCGTTGGAATTTACTGATATTTTCTTTGAAGTTGAGATGCTGAAGTAAAGTAAGCTAAATCTGAAGATAATTTCTTTCTGAAGTCTGAAAGAGGTTTCTACAACCTTGGGTGAGATTGTTTAAGATTCTTGAAGAACATTAATAGAGACATTGGGGAAGATTACAAAAAGTTCTAAAGACAGTTCAAATGAAAGAAAGATTGATTTTGAGCAAAAGGGGAGATTGTTAATGCACAAATGTGTTGGATACAAGATCATGAAGATGAAAGGAGAAAGTCAAAGTCAAAATCTCAAGTCAACTCTCAAGCAAAATTCAAAGTCTTTGTAATAAGGTCAAAGTCAAAGCTTTTGTATTTTAGTGTTTAGTTTTCCTTTGTAAGTGTTAGAGTATAAATAGTTTTATTTTTTTTAGTACTCATATGACTAGAAGTGTTGAGCGCGTTTTAGTGAGAGAAATATTGAGAGCCTTGTAATCAATTTGAATTGAATTGAAATCGTTTGTTCAATTGATTGTTTGTGTCATCTTAATCTTGAATTGCACACATTATGGGACACCCAAACCATCATGTTGAGAACAAGTAGACAACAAATCACCAACAAGGTAGTTGCACAAATCTTAAAAGAATTTGATTTGTCACGCTACATGTTGTTTTAATTGTGGATCAACAACTTTGAACAACGCCAACAAACAGATTTAAATCTTGTTAGAGCACATATTTGTTGGATTCAAGATCATAAAGATTGTAGATGAAAGTTCAAGAGGTCAAAAGCTGGAAAGTCAACTCTCAGTGAAAGTCAAAGTCATTTTGTAATAAAAGTCAAAGTCAATGTTTTGTATTGTGTTTCCTTGTAATTGTGTGAAGGTATAAATACGTTGTGTCCTTGTAATTCTATGTAAGTTGGTAACATTCATATTGTAAGTAAGTCATTGTAAGTCATTGAGAGAATTCAGATTGTAGTAGAGTGAGCAGATTAGAGAAGAGGTGATTAGAACATTATTCTAGTGAGAGAAAGTGAGATTTGTAATTGTTTGATTGTTGATTCAATGACATATGACTAAGATTCTTGATTGATTCTGTTTTACAATTAGAACTTGATAAGATCTGGGAATAACAATTGGTATCAGAGTAGATCCAATTGAAATCATTTCAAGAAAATGTGTTCGACACTATTCCATTGACTTTCAAATTCAATTCTGAATTGTGTTGGTTTATCGTGTTGTAATTGATTGTTTTATGGTCGAATCATGTTTTAGAATGAGTTTGTATAGGTAAAATCATGAATTGCACTGTTGTAACACTCTAAATTTTTCAGAGTAAATTAAAACCTGGAAATAAGGCAACGAGACATCCGTGATGATATTAACTTCCCATAAAGGGGATCAGTCCTTAAGACTATACAAAACTCATACGGATATAGAATTTATCAACAATACTAATCTAAACATAACCGTCTAGACTACAACACTTGACGAACCAGAATTCACTAAAAGATGGGACTTAAACAATGCCCAACACCAAAATACTAGACATCTCAAAATATTCTTTGATTTCACGCTCGACTCTCAAAGACCCTGTGCAACCCACCGCTAAGGGAAACCTGTTATACATATCATTTGAGAAAAAGTGTTAGGCTTAAAGTCTAGTGAGAACATACAGTTTATTCAAAATCAGAGATATAAACATCAGTATCATAAAGAAATCTTTTCATAAAGGTTTAGTTTATAAAAGATAACATTTCGCCACAACCGGGCCTCTTCGGTCCAAAACTCTTAAACGGTGATAAAAGGACCATTTTACCAAGGAGATTGGTGTAACACAAAGTAGACCACAAATCCGAGTTATGAGCTAAACACTTGGAGTCCTCAGCAATGAACCTAGAGTCCGTGCTACGAGGTGAGATCGCGCTCCCAAGGGAAACCAATGTATACTCCTTCACTAGGATCACCATGAACCATGGCTAGTAACCGGCCTTACATAACCGTACCATAAACTCATCATGGAATATGTGATCCATAGCTACAATTTGGGGAATATAGCCTCCCAACAAAACAGTCTACTCCAAAACCTAGGGATCCACTAGTAATGGTAAGGACTCGTCACAACAACATATGTGACCAACCATAAATAAATATATGGTTACAAGTACATTTTATAAACAAAATGCTACTCCCAGTTCAAATTCTGGTAAGAATGAAAATCATTAAAATGAGTTCATAATCATCCTTTTCAAACGACCACACATAATGTGCAAGCAAAACATCATTTTACTTCAATAAGGCGGAACCCGTCATTTTGGTCAAATCTGACCGGGAATCCCGAGATTCACCAAAAACTTCATTTATAACAAATGTAGAGAACATAAAATCATACCGTAGAAATACTTTAGATTTCACAAATAAGAGTTTTGATATGTATAAAGTTTGTAAAATGTAGGTAGGAACTCACCAAACAGGTTTATACGAAAACCCGAAAACCAGATATCGACCACGACGAAGGGGTGAAGCTTTATACACCGAAACCCCGAGCAATGCACTTAGTACTAGCGATTAACGAACCCTTGAATTTCCAAATAAACTTTAGAGAGAGAGAGACTTGAAGAGAGAGAGAGAAAACGATTTAGAGAGAGAGAATGAGATTCAGAAAATGAGAGATATTTTGGGTGGAAACCCTTAAGTCGGCCAGGAGAGCTTCGCGGGTTATGCCGCGACTTCCACTCGCGGCACAACTCGCCCGTGTCCCTAAAACCCAAGACATCCAGTGGGTTTCGCGGGTTATACCGCGACCTCAACCCGCGGCATAACTCGCGTAGTTCACTGTGGTTTGTCCAAAACCACCAAAGGCCAAACTCAAACTTGGTAACAAACGTGGTGCTAACGACAAAAGCTTAACACTAGAATACCAAGGTTACATAACAAAATTCGGGGTGTTACAATCCTCCCAACCTTAGAATGATTTCGTCCTCGAAATCTACTCTTCTCAATGGAACACTGTCCGCAGACAAGATCGTCACAACCCAAATGCCAGAATCATTAACGAGATCCTAATACTGACATCCACATGAGCTACCCTTCTTGAACACAATTCACTCCTAATCGAACGAACACTCAACACTCTAAAGTAACCTTTACTCATAAGGTTACGGTTGCCTCCCAACCTTAGGTGGCAGTTACTACTTCAGGAAATTCACAACCTCAACTTTCCATCTACCAATTTCTTTCAAACTGTACGGTTCCGAACTCAAAGCCAACGATCGACGCTAATCTTCCCAAAACTCTCAGATTTCACTGATCCATTCCTATTATCAATAAGGATATTCTTACAAGGCCCACTAATGCGTCTTTCAAGCAAACGGTTAACATAGATTCTGTTATCACTGAACTCCAATCCGACTCCAAATCTGGAAATAGCCCTTATTAGAATTTCTTAATATATTCCTAAATACTTCGTCTACAACTACTTTATAAAGGTTTACCTCTAAACATACCACCAATCTACACATTCGGACCATAAAGGATGGGCGCTACAGAAACTCCTACGTAGCCACTATCTCCAACCTGTGGAAGACTTCACCAACCACTTACTCTAGCTCAAGGCTAAGGCCAGACTCCTCAAAGCACTGCTAGAACCGAACTCCCAACCGGAAATGATGCACATGAAGATAAATAAATAAATAAAAGTTTAAGCTTAGCGCCTAGAGAGCTCAAGAGTTTTACATAAGTAAAAGCATTTAAATTGATGAACTTCTCTTTAAATCAGAACCTTTCAAATAATGAACCTTAAAACATAGAAACAACTCCTTTTCAAAGTCATGCACTTCCAAAGACGGATACTTTATTGCAAATACGTTTTATAAAATGACACAATTTGTATAACTCGAAGTATGAAATATTAGTAACACTATCCAAATCGTACGTCCGAAAACATGGACACTAGGCCCAATACTCACACGACCAAAAACAAAAGAAAACTAAATATCAACATTCACGAATAACACATTTCATTCAAACCTTAATATACGTGGGGAAAAACCCAATATTAAATCCATCATTTACCGTTGACTCTACATAACCAAAGCCGGTAAAAATATAACATTTAATTCTTAAAATACCCTGGGTCTACGACGGAGAGACCCGTACACAAAGAGAATAGAAGGACACCCAAGTAGGCCGCCCATACAACTTCCTCGCATAACCTCTAAACGTTTCCATCTTGGGTGGTGAGAACACGTGAATGGAGCCACCCTTGATGTTATTGGATTTCACCACACATACCGGTCCTAGTTCCCATGCCATACAAGACATCACAATCCTCAGACCTATTATTGCCCCTTGACATACTCCGTCGAGTTCCACTCCAAGGTCTTACGAACATGGGTGTCTATCCAATCTAAACGAGTTTCAACTCAGCGGCTCGTGCCACCTATTGTCTACTCGCTAGCCAACCCGAGCGGTCACTAAGTGCAACCCAAAACCTCAGGCTTTACAAAATAGACAGACTGTCTAACATTACATGACTCCAACTGAAAAACCAAAGCTCCCAAAACATGTGACTCCTAATGACATAGAATAATCGCCATCATACACCAAAATTCCACAACTGTTTTTTTTAAACCGTACAAATGCCCTCAAGACTCCATTTAGTCAAAATTGAGTCAACGAGCCAACGGTTTACGTAAATACCCAAATGAAATCCGAAATAAATATTGAAACACGTTTGACCAACTATTATGCAAACACGACCAAAAGTATGATTAACTCAATTCTCGTCGTTGATTGAAACAAACCGTTTTCTAATTAAACTCACATCCTTATGTTTTCAAAAGGCCTCATAACACAATAATATGCATTTTCTGAAAAAGGTTTATAAGATCAAACACACCAAATGACACTTACGTCAATTGAATTCCAATTATATATGTAAAATTATCAAAGAAATACTTCCACATGATTTATTTACCAAAATAACCAAAGATCCCAAAATGGGTGTCTCACATGTTCATAAAACTAACATTTCAAAATGACCAAAACTTATCAGCAGTTAGCAATTTAGTGTAAAACACCAACACTTTAAAATAAACATTTTGGCAGGAACTCCTTTTTCACAAATCAACTTTAACTCACCAAAAACACAAATAAACTCCATCATACGAAAATCTTTCATTGCGGTTATAAATCCGGACAAATGTCCACACGACTCATTCAGTCAAAACCCGAGCCAAAGGCTCGACACTTTACATAAATTTCCAATGAAAGCCTCATATATCTTAAAACACATTTAACCGACATTTAACGGTTTTCCCAAATAATGAAATGTCTTTAAACAAGGTTTACGAAAACACACACCACCAAAACATGATTTCTCAAAACTCAACACGTATTGAGACAAAAGATTTTCCAAAAGTTTATGAATGCAATTATACTAAGATGCACAAAATTATCCAAGATGCATAAATCATAATGTAGATTTTACGTGTACAAAATCACCCAGAATATGTAAATCACACTATTTACTTGTTGAAATATTCAAGCTCGACATGAGCAATTTATGCTGTTAAAACAATCCAAATTACCGAATACGAAACTTATCAAAATACTTTCACCTTGAGAAATACCGAGTAAAATATACGCAATACTTTACGCTATAAACGTGAAAATAGATTCTTGCACTTTAACATGTGCAACAATGGTTTGTACAACTCCAAAGGGAAAAATCACAGTTTTATCTTTAAAATTTCTCCTCTATAACCAAGAGGCGTTGCAGCAAAAGGATTTTCAACTCACCCTATATGCAACAATTTATTCCCCAAAGGGCGGTAAATAACGGGGATGCAAATAAAATTTCAAATCGAGTTTAAAGTTTCACGTTGTAAAGATAAACACATTTGACCAAAATAAAAACTACAATGACAAAAATACCGCTAATTCGCTAAATGTTTTGCGGAGATTTTAACAGTAAGAGTTAATGATGGAATACGATCAGAACAAAAGTCCTGTTTTTTTTTTTAAATAACATAAATCGTTTATGCAATCATTCACACCAACGTTATACTTAAATCCAATGCACATAGTACACGACATATGATACTTGATAATAAAACCCCGAGATTAACACACATAAAGATGCACACGCACATGCCTCTCAAAATTATTTACGCGACACAAAAGTCGTAAGATGAGACACCATAATCCAACTGGATTTTATAAAACTCATTTACGCTAACAATCAAGTGGTGTCAAAATTTCTATTTTTCAATATAAGGTAAGGTGACCATTCAGACAAAATTCTGATGAGACACGATTTCCAAAACCAATGTAAGCATGCTTATGCTCATAGTTTAAAATATGATGAGTGCTAAATGTCTTGCCAGAACGTTACAATGTAATTTACTTCATGTTTGGCAATCATGAAAAGCAATTTAGGCAACCTTATTTTAAAAATAAATTAAATTCATGAATTCGGTCGGCACTCACATTTTAATACTACGCTTCACAATATTCCGACGTTCTATAATCTACCGGATGCCTCAGGCATCATAGGGCAACCATCCCATTAGATTAACTTACAAATCTCCTCTATATGGAATCGATCTAACAAGATATAATCCTAACTCCACCAACAAATCTGGCTTAGGATGATTAACTTAATGCGTCCCACACACTTAGTATAATTCCAAAGAGACATTGCTTACAAACAACAATCATTCCTTAGCTTACTTGCTTATAAACCTTCGCACTACTCTAACGGTCAACATACTAAGGTAGAGCAGACATACACAAGCATGAGAAAAGGTAAGGAAGAGTTTAACTAAAACACGCACGAAAGAAACGTACTGCTACGTCTACCAATTGTCACAACTTTAGCAAACCAATTACACTCACGTAAAATATCCTCATAATCACATTAGCTAAGTGAGATTATGAACATATAACACATAAGGGTTCTTGTTACCATCATCATAACGCCTGATACACATAACTTCCGTCGACTCTAAGACTAACCCCTCTTAGAAGTTCTACCCAAAACTCACAATCAATGCCTATCAAACTCAGTCTAAGTCTAAACATCTTACATTCATGCCTAGTTCGCTTAAACTAGAGCTCTGATACCAACTTGTAACACTCTAAATTTTTCAGAGTAAATTAAAACCTGGAAATAAGGCAACGAGACATCCGTGATGATATTAACTTCCCATAAAGGGGATCAGTCCTTAAGACTATACAAAACTCATACGGATATAGAATTTATCAACAATACTAATCTAAACATAATCGTATAGACTACAACACTTGACGAACCAGAATTCACTAAAAGATGGGACTTAAACAATGCCCAACACCAAAATACTAGACATCTCAAAATATGCCTCGAGTCCACGCTCGACTCTCAAAGACCCTGTGCAACCCACCGCTAAGGGAAACCTGTTATACATATCATTTGAGAAAAAGTGTTAGGCTTAAAGCCTAGTGAGAACATATAGTTTATTCAAAATCAGATATATAAACATCAGTATCATAAAGAAATCTTTTCATAAAGGTTTAGTTTATAAAAGATAACATTTCGCCACAACCGGGCCTCTTCGGTCCAAAACTCTTAAACGGTGATAAAAGGACCATTTTACCAAGGAGAGTGGTGTAACACAAAGTAGACCACAAATCCGAGTTATGAGCTAAACACTTGGAGTCCTCAGCAATGAACCCAGAGTCCGTGCTACGAGGTGAGATCGCGCTCCCAAGGGAAACCAATGTATACTCCTTCACTAGGATCACCATGAACCATGGCTTGTAATCGGCCTCACATAACCGTACCATAAACTCATCATGGAACATGTGATCCATAGCTACAATTTGGGGAATATAGCCTCCCAACAAAACAGTCTACTCCAAAACCTAGGGATCCACTAGTAATGGTAAGGACTCGTCACAACAACATATGTGACCAACCATAAATAAATATATGGTTACAAGTACATTTTATAAACAAAATGCTACTCCCAGTTCAACTTCTGGTAAGAATGAAAATCATTAAAATGAGTTCATAATCATCCTTTTCAAACGACCACACATAATGTGCAAGTAAAACGTCATTTTACTTCAATAAGGCGGAACCCGTCATTTTGGTCAAATCTGACCGGGAACCCCGAGATTCACCAAAAACTTCATTTATAACAAATGTAGAGAACATAAAATCATACCGTAGAAATACTTTAGATTTCACAAATAAGAGTTTTGATATGTATAAAGTTTGTAAAATGTAGGTAGGAACTCACCAAACAGGTTTATACGAAAACCCGAAAACCAGATATCGACCACGACGAAGGGGTGAAGCTTTATACACCGAAACCCCGAGCAATGCACTTAGTACTAGCGATTAACGAACCCTTGAATATCCAAATAAAATTTAGAGAGAGAGAGACTTGAAGAGAGAGAGAGAAAACAATTTAGAGAGAGAGAATGAGATTCAGAAAATGAGAGATATTTTGGGTGGAAACCCTTAAGTCGGCCAGGAGAGCTTCGTGGGTTATGCCGCGGCTTCCACTCGCGGCATAACTCGCCCGTGTCCCTAAAACCCAAGACATCCAGTGGGTTTCGCGGGTTATACCGCGACCTCAACCCGCGGCATAACTCGCGTAATTCACTGTGGTTTGTCCAAAACCACCAAAGGCCAAACTCAAACTTGGTAACAAACGCGGTGCTAACGACAAAAGCTTAACACTAGAATACCAAGGTCACATAATGAAAATCGGGGTGTTACAACTGTAATTTTTCATTAATCGACGAATTTGTTGGTTTTAGTTTTTCACGAGTTTATACACTGTGTTCAGAATCGATGTTGATGATTAAGTGAATTTTGTTGTAATTCGTTGGTATAAATAGATTCTAGAAGTGTTGTTGATTAAATTGTCAAAGTTTCGAGTTTTAATTCAAGGTCTAGATAGTTTTTCAGGCAGATCAGATCGATTTTTTCATCTCAGATTGAAGAACTCGCAAGCAGATCCGAAGAACTCGCAAGAACTATGAAGAACTCACAGATGTCTAAGGATTCGCAAAAACCTTGAGAATTTTGCAGACTATCTAGAATTCGTAGAAGTCATCAGAATTCGCATAGGCTTGATTTTGAAATAGGGACAGAATTTGCAGATCTTGTGAAAAGCCTGTATTTCGTCTTTGTGTCAATTGCGAAAAGTGTAGAATTCGCAGACTAGTCTGTTGCGAAAAGTGCATTCTGAAATATTTCAAGGATAGAATTCGCAAATGGCAATCTTACGAATTCCTTAGAATTCGTTACTGTGATTATTGCAAATTGTCAGAATTCGCAGATTGTCTAGAATTCGCTAGTGTGTGTTTTTGCATCTTGCGAATTCCTTACTAGTCTTTGTATCTTGCGAATTTTGTGTGAATTCCTTGATATTCATTGAGTAGTTTGAGAATTTTGTGTGTCTTGATTGTGGTTAACGAATTTCTTGCATCTCTTTTGTATTTTGCGAATTCCTGACTTGGTTAAATTTGAAAATTTCATTTATGAGTTTTATTTGATTTCATTTGGATTAACGATCGTTTTTGTCAAGTTCTTTTCATAACAGAATGACTAAAAGAGAAGTTCCAATGCTGTTCGAAGGAGAATACGAACAGTGGAAAGTTAGATTCTTAAACTGTACAGATGTACAAGTTATGGGTTGCTACATCAAGTTATTATTGATAAAAGGAGTGAAGAAACCTCAATATTTAATAGAAAAGTGTACTGAGGAACAAAAGAGATATCTGGAAGTTGATAGAATAGCTAAAAATTTCTTCTTGCAAAGTATGTCTGGTAAGTTTTTTAGTAAAATTAATATCAACAATTTGACAGCGAAGGAGTTGTGGGATTATCTTGAATGGAGGATGATAGGATCAAATATGTCATCAAGAGTTAAGTTTTTGGAAACTGAGAACTCTGATCTAAAAGAGAAGATTTCAAATCTGGAAACCCAAATTGTCCAAATCCAACATCAAGCAAAATCTGATGAGCAGAATGAAAAGAAAGTTAGGGATTTGGAGAGTGCAAATGTTGATCTTCATCAGAAGATTTCTGATTTGGAAGATGCTAATGCTAAACTTCAATAGACAATATCAGATCTGGATCGAAAGATGGTCAAAGATAAATCTGATTTTGAGAAAGAAAAGGAAGAGTTTGATCAGAAATTCTCAGAATTTTCCAAGAAGAGTTGTGAAGAAAAGAAAACAATTGAGCTTAAATGTATCAAGCTTTCTCAACAAGTAAGTGACTTTGAGAAAGTAATCATTCTGGAAAGGGAAAAGTTTTCCAAAGAGAAGAAGGCCATTGAACAAAAGAATGTTGGATTCTTCAAAGAAATATTCGGCCAAAGAAAGGATGCAGAGAAGGAATTTGAAGAAGAAAGGAAATTATTTGAAGATGAGATTAGAAAGCTGACTGTCAAGTTGTTAGTGTATTAATTGTATCCAAGATTTAATTGGGAAAGTCTTGTATAAAGCCTTTGCAATTGAATAGTCAAAAGAAGTCAACGTAAGTTAAATAGTGGGAAGTCAACATTAGTACTTGAGTGTTTAGGTACTTGAGAGTTTGAGAGGATACATATTCAAGTTACTCGAGAGTTTCATAGAGGGTATAAATACCTATAGTTTTGTTAATCATGTAACTAAGAGTTTTTCATGTAATATCAATTAACGTGTGGAACTTTCTCTCTCTACTCTCTCTCTAAGATCTTGATACTGTCAAATATTAAGAGATAGAATTGCTTGATTGAATCAGGGAATACATTTTCAATTGGTATCAGAGCAAACCAAACATTTTTAGAAAGATTTCATCACCAAATCTGATTCAAATTCTTGAAAAATCAAGACCACATATCGTATTTTATATTTTTCACTGTTGTATCAAATTTGAATCTGCTAGTTGATGTTTGTGTTAGAAAATGATACCATAGTGATCGTTTACTATTTTGGAAAGTTTCTTGTTCACATCTAATTACGAATTAATCACTAAATCTAATTCAATCTTTGATTTTTGTGATTTTCAGTATGAAAATGTCGAATATTGACTTTTGACAAAATCTTAATGATATAGATGTTTTTAATCATATAATCTTTCATGAAAAGTATTCTTGTTTGTAATTCGATCATATTGGTGCAATTCTGAGAATTGTTTTGCAGGATATTCGATTTTTGGATCAATCGTGAAATTCATAGGCAAGAACGCGCTAGATTTCTCAAACGCGCAAGATTCAAGTGAAGAACACGCAAATCTCAGTCTGTGAGTTCTTGACAAATGCGCTAACAGAGGCGTGTGAGTTTCTGAGAAACACGCAAGAAGTGATTTGCGAGTTTCAGAAACGCGCTAGAATAGGCTTGCGAGTTTGAAATTCTTGAAAATTTTTCTAAGTATTAAAACGCGCTAACAATGTCTTGCGAGTTTGTGTTTTGCGCTAACAACGTCTAGCGAGTTTTGTGAGTTTCGCGCTAACAATGCCTTGAGAGTTTCATACTTTCACGCTACCAATGTCATGCGAGTTCTAGTTTCACGCTATCAGTGTCTAGCGAGTTTCTAGTTTCGTGCTACCAACTACTAGCGCGTTTCTCAGTGAATAGTGCTTAGCGAGTTTTGTGTTTTGCGAGTTCAGTGATCTGCGAGTTCCAGAGATAGAAATTTTTCTGAAATTATTTTTTTTAGTGGTGATCCAAGTTTGATTTTTTTAGTCAACTGTTCTGAATTGTTTGGGAATGATCATTTCAATCAAGCTCATTTTTCATTCAAGATGCCAAAGACAGATGAGAGGGGAAATACAATATTGTCAGCAAGAGATATGGCAGTATTGTACATGCCTGAGGTACCTATTATAGAGGCTGAACGAGATAAACTGAGAATTCAGAATGCAACCTTTATCAAACAAATTCAGGAGTTTAAATCAAAATTGTCAAATTCTGATAAATCTTCTGTTTGTGCAAAATGTACAGATATTGCTAAATCTGATTATGCAGGTATCATCAGCGCAAGAGAGAAGGAAATTAGAGAAAAGGAGATAAAAATTAAAGATGGAGAGAAAATGATTAGAAATAAAAGAATATGCCATTCAGTCTCTTGAGAGAGCAATCAAAGTCAAAGAGACTGTATTTTCAAATCTTCAAACGCAACTGAAGACGACGGAACAGAAATCATCAGAATTGCAAGATGAATCAGTCAAGCTTCAAAACAAGTTTAAGGCTTTTGAAGATCAGATATCTGCTCTGGAGAAGAAGAATGCTGAACTGAAATCAAGCCTTCAAGCAGAAAAAGAAAAATCAAATGTGAAGACATCTTCCACTCAACAGATGTCTGATTTTTCATAGAAAACACTCCAAGAGAAAAAGCATTAGTAGCTTAGATGTCTTAAACTTTCCAAGCAAGTGTCTGATTTTGAAAAGATTCTAATTATTGAAAGAGACATATTTGCTAAGGAAAGAAAATTTCTTGAAAATAAAATTACTGAACTTCCCAATCATATTTCTACTTTACAAGACTTGCTCGAAAAATAAAGAAAAATTTTCAAAGAAAAGAAGCAGTCTTATGAGCTTGAAAAGAAAAATACTGAAAAAAGAAATACTGGGATATCTAAGCTCACATCCAAATTAACTGCTCTGTCATCAGATTATCAAAAAGAACAGAAGGCCAAATCTGATTTGAAACAAAAGTTTCACACACTTTCAGATGAAAGAAACATTTTCACTAGAAAGATAAAGAACTTAGAAGCTGCAAACAGTGAACTGTCAGAAAAGATTACAGCTGATGTGATTGATCAATCACCTGCTGATAATTCAATAGAATCAGTCTGTTCTTTCAAAACAGCTTCGAGTTCTATTCATGAGAAAAAAAATTTGAAAAAGAAAAGGGTCAAATCACAAACTGTCAACTCAAATCATATTAGACCATCAAATCTATTTTATGATAAATCTGTTGATGGTTCAGCAAATTTTTACATTAAATCTCTTGGAAAGAATTCGAAGAAAAATCACATGGTCTGGAGAGTGAAGAGTTCTTCAGATGATGAGAAGAAGAAAGACAAAGCTTCAGCTTCCACAACCAATGCCAAAAAGAACAGTACGCATAATGGTAAATCTTTTGATAATTCTGATATATATTACTCGATTGCTCAAAGGAAGATCTGTTGTTCTTACTGTGGAGAGAATGACTTCATTCGAAAAGAATCTGCTCATAACTGGTACGGATCTTACAGAATTACTTCTCAGATTTCTGATTTTAAAAGATATAAATATAATGAGAGGTGGATTCCTAAATCTAACATACCAGGACCCAAATACCAGTGGGTACCAAAGCCTATTAAATTTGTTTCCCAGGTACCACAGGTATAGGGGGGCAAGATGTTTGACTTCTAAGTACTACAACTTAGAACTCGGACTTCAATGTCAAAGAACATCGACTTCTAAGTACTACAACTTAGAACTCGAACTTCAATGTCAAAGAACATTGACTTGTAAGTACTACAACTTAGAACTCGGACTTCAATGTCAAAGACAATGGCTCATGAATAATTCAGTTCAAAACCTAACAGATGAAAGTTTTTAAAAAGATTCTGAAGAAGATTCGTGAAAGTTTCTTTTTCCGAAGAGGATCCAGAGATTACAGTAATGAAGATACAGTTTTCAAAGATCCCTCGAAGTTCCAAAGATTTTCAAAGGTTTCAAAGCTTTATTGAAGACTTGTTGACTTTCCAATGATACAAAGTGCAAAAGACATTTCAAGATTCTTCGAAGACTAAAAGACTGAAGATTCAATGTCAAAGACAAAAGTTGAGGAATCAAGCGCTGAAGACTATTGTCAATTTTTTTTAAAAATCTTGAATACAAAGGGGGAGATTGTTAGTGTATTATTGTATCCAAGATTTAATAGGAAAATTCAAGTCAAGAAATGTCAACAAAGTCTAATGTAATTGTAAGTCAATATGATGTTTAGGCTAATGAGAGTTTCTTATCAAGTAGTTTAGCATTGTGAGAGAAGTACAACTTGAGAGTTTGTTCAAGTACTTGAGAGTTTTAGTTGGACTATTTGAGAGTTTTAACATGTGGGTATAAATACCTTATGCTTTGTAAGATTTCATTGTAACGCTTTACACTGTCAGATCTATGAATACGAAGAACTTTCTCTCTCTACTCTCTTTCTAAAATCTTGATACTTTGCAATTGAATAGTCAAAGGAAGTCAATGTAAGTCAAATAGTGGGAAGTCAACATTAGTACTTGAGTGTTTAAGTACTTGAGAGTTTGAGAGGATCCATATTCAAGTTACTTGAGAGTTTCATAGAGGTTATAAATACCTATAGTTTTGTTAATCATGTAACTAAGAGCTTTTCATGTAATATCAATAAACGTGTGGAACTTTCTCTCTCTACTCTCTCTCTAAGATCTTGATACTGTCAAATATTAAGAGATATAATTGCTTGATTGAATCAGGGAATACATTTTCACAAGTTCTCTGAACTATCTGAGAGTGCACTGAAAGAGAAGAAAATGAAGTCTGAGTTTGAGACGAAGATTGACCTTCTCGTCAAAGAAAGAGACACCTTTGCTTCAAAGATTAAAGAGCTTGAAAAGATTGTTTCAAAGGTGGTGGTGAAAGAGCACATGACTCCAGAGTCACAAATCCACACACTGAAAGATGATCCAACTTATTCTGAATTTTCATTCAAGAAAGTGGCAAGCTCACATCATAAGACTGTGTCTTTAAAGAGGACAGTTAAATCTTCTAATCAGATTCGTAGTACTAACCTTTTCTATGATAGAAATATAGATGGTTCAGGTACACATCAAATAAGAAGTAGATACAAAGAAGAATAACTGGTCTGGAAGAAGAAACCAGTTGAAGATGAGAAGAAAGATGAGCTGAAAGGAAAGCAGTCATGTGTACATACACATAAAGCCAAGAAGAACAATGCACGTAAAGGTAAACCTGATCATATATACACGAAAGATCAGTTAATCAGATTATCAGGTAAGAAATACTATTGTTCTTACTGTCGTATATATGATCATGTTGACAAAACTAATGATCATTACTGGTATGGTTCTTACTCAGTTACTCCCATAAGAACTGCAACTAACATTCATGGACCCAAATACCAGTGGGTTCCAAAGGCGGAAGCTGATTCTGTGTAGCAGGCACCTACAGTCAAGGGGGAGTAAGATAACCAAGGTTCTAAGTAAATCAGCTTAGAACTCGTACTTCAACGAAGTTTGACTTCTAAACACAACAGTTTAGGACTCGAACTTCAATGATCAAAAGACCTTACTCTTGTACTGATCAGAGATTGTACTCCAATACTCGAATGAGGAAATCAACCATCAAGGGGAGTACTTACTTTTCTGAAATATTTTGCATCCGATAGATATGATGAACTACATTTCAAAATAGAATTGTAGATCTCTATCATGTATTTTTTCACTGACATATTTTAGATGCATACTTTCAGGGGGAGTAAAGGTGATTATTTCTGATCAGAACTCGTACTTTCAATATTTTACTGCTTTATGTTTTTTAATTTTGAATAAATTTGTGAATAAATTTCTTTGACATGACTTTGAGACTTGTGCAGAATGAGAGAAGCTATAAAGATCATATCTTTATGACTTCAGCTGACTTCATGAGATTTAAGACTGCATTGAAAGGTTAATTTCTTATCTTAATCTCATATATGGTTGAAAGAAGGACAACTTTCAATCATAGAAAACATATTTTTAAATGTTCAAACCACTTCCCGATTCTTAAGCATATTTCATTAATTGGAAGTGTGATTTTTAAATGTATTGATTTTACTTGTGATTAAACGTTTACAAACCGTGTGTTTCAAAAGATATGTCAGGATCGAATTCTTAACAAGAATTAATTCTCAGAAACTAATATCAAAGAAGTTGCGGAATAACACTTTGATATTTAATGAAACAGTAAACAAAACAGTATATGATTAACAAACTGTAAATTTGTATTGAATGCCTGAAGCTACAAGATTACACACTCAACCTCAATATTGATGAACAGGCTCACCAATACGAATTCTACTTCTCTAGAATTAGGATCTATGCCTTGAGGTTGTTTTCTCTCTAGAACTTAAATTAAAAACTTAAAACTAATTCAATCTATTCTATACATTCTATACATATACTGATCAAAAGATAATTACAAAGAATAAACAAATCTGCAGTATATCTTCCATGTATATCTTCTATGTATATCTTAGGTATATCTTCAGAATATCCAGCTGTCATACTTTCCATCCGGATCTCTTTAGCAGCACTAATTATGCTTAGCAGCATTAACTTCTTCTAGCAGCATTAACTACTAAGCAGTACTAACTACTAGCAGTAGTAATTCTACTAGCAGTAGTAATACTCAGCAGTATTAATCTTCAAAGTACTCTAGTAGTAGTAACTCTGAACTAGCAGTAGTAACCACTCTTGTACTTGCGTATTTTCTTTTCTTTATACTTTCAAGTATTCACACATACCGGTTTGACTTTTTGTTTAAAATGTTCTTACCATGTCTAAAATTTGAAACATATTTTTCGATAGTAAGACACCCCGCTTGTATTTCAAAGAATTTTGAGCGATATTTCATTTCGAATCGTTCATTTCAATAATGTCTATATTTTGTTTTGTATAGACAATATCCATTATTCTTTACCATAAGCTTTGATTGTTATATCATTTCATTCTAATCATTTTTTATACAATGTCAGATTTTCAAACAAGTCTTTTGCATTCATGCTTATTCTTTTCATTTATTTGTTTGAAAATATTTCAATGTTTAAAAATGCTCATATCTTCATGATTATATCTCTGAGCATATACATATCTGACTTGTATTTATAAATCTGTATACACACAAATATAAATCTCAAAGCACAACTTTATATGAGTTCATCATTGATTCACAAGATTGTTGTTAATATTTAAATCTGTATGATCATGGATGAAACACTGCCTATGAACAATCAAGCACTGGAGTTTTCTAAGTTGTATACAAACTGATTGAATTCTTGATATTATACAATCTATTGCTTTGATCAAAATCTACATTCTCTATTCGTCTTTGTAAAAACATGAAAACCAATCTGCACAATAGGGACTGTTTTACATTCAGAGGTACTGCTTTAAAATTCTGAATATAATCAGATTGAAGCACTTGTGGTCACATTTGATCGACCGAAACACAGATTAACGTTCTAAACCTCACTTGGATGAATTCTTGAAAATCAGATTGACTTACAAATCCAGTCCACTAGGCTGTGTCCATCCAGAACACACACCATAAGACATATCCGTATCACTCCACATCAAAGAAAAATCTTCCAATCCACAAACATACCCAAAAATTTCACAAAGCAAAATCTGAATAAAAAAAGTCCAATCTTTGATTAAGATAAAGCCAGATCAAAGATCAGCAGCCTTGAATCCAAGAAACCATAAAAGCTATAGACTAAAGCATACACAAGGATGGGATCATAGATCAACCGTCTACTTAGTGCAAAAATGTTAGACCAATAAAGGAGAAGGATCAAAACATAAATATGTCATAAAACTGATCAGAATTAATCCAAATAGAATGAAATCTTCACAAACACATTTCATCAAACATGTGGTTTGCATAATTCAGATTTTGTGTAAAATCAAACATATATTCTATAAAAGATCATCCAAATCGCATCTAAGTCAAAAAAATTGGATCTCTAATAAGCATAAAACTATGAATAAATCACAGAAATGATATTTGTGTTAAGGCTCATGTGATTGAATTGATTAAAGCACCAAAACCACAAAATAATTGTAACACCCTGAAAATTGGGATAAACAAAAATTTCCAAAACTGGAAATGTGGTACATGAATGTCAAGACACGAGCCTTTCCAAAAGAGAAACAATGTATGCCTGTTTAATTACATGTTTGTAATTTAACGATAAGAGACAACAACATCTTAATCTGATCTCTAACAAGAAATAAGATTACAAATGGTTGTCATCTTAAGCTCAAAATAATTATCTTTAAGAATGGCGTCCCAAAAATTGCTCCCAAGCTCACATCTATAGTCCAACTAGCTCTTCTTGGCGACCACACAACTATAACCTCAGATACGTATTGACACCAACAAGTGTTAGGCAAAAAGTCTAGTGAGTTTGAACAAATAGCATATATATTAATAAAACAACGTTAAAACATGTTAATATAATTATATAACTCATTTATTTGGAATCAATGGGGGAGATCCATAGCACCGATTGAGTTTCACCTCAAGAGTCGAAATACCTAAGCGTCTACTCCCACGAGTAACACCACAAGGCTCGGAACATAAAGAACTACCTCTAAGGCATTACCCCATATGGCGGGGATCTAGGTGCATACCTCCAAGGTGGTACCACAAGATTATATCCTCCTAGTGCCTACTTTAAGGTTCATCCGCAATATATAGAAATCAACTGTTGATCCAAGCCCTCTCAGTGATTTGATGATGACCCTTTAAAATACTTAGTCAAAATTATGTTTAACATCTGTACGTATTAGTGTTTCACAAACAACGATCAAATACTTAGTATGTTCAATATCGCAGATAGTTTCTAATGTATTCAGTTAAATGTAATCTCTGAAGACAAGTTTCGCGACATCAGTGGAACCAAAACAAAGTGATCATTCCTACAAAGTGAACATTCAAAGTGACATGTCTGAGTGGACTGTCAAGATCTTATTACCACATCTACATTTGTTAAAAGATAAATTCACTCCATAGGGTTGTTATCGATGACAAAGTGATCATTCCAACAAAGTTTCAGAACCAAATTTCAAGTTTGGATGGATTTCTAGTGAAAAGATTGAAAATATCAACGAGATCTACAGAATTCACAGAGATGATGAAGAACTAGCAAGTAGAACTCGCAGGGCAATGGAATTCGCAAATATCTTAAGGAAATAATTCGTAGACTGAAGGAATTCACATACTACAGAGAAGAAAAATTGCTAAGGGACGAATTCGCAAGTGTGAGAATTACGAATTCAGAGGAATTCACACCTGAGAGAGATACGAATTTCAAAGAATTCGCACAAGACACAAGTACGAATTGCTCAGAATTCGCAAACCAGTGTTCTGCGAAAAGCTAAGAATTCGCAAACCAGTGTTCTGCGAAAATCTCAAGATTCCGTATCCTTTTTTAGTATCTTTATCATACGAGTTCTTGAATGTGTGTGCCTTGCGAATTGCTCATACGAATTCTTGCTTGTGAGTGTCTTGCGAATTGTGCTATACGAATTGTGTCATACGAATTCTGTACTTCGCATATTTTCAAGTGATTTTTCTGATTTTTTGAATAAAGATCATTTCTACCATATTTTTTTAGATATCAATTTGCAATATGAGATTTTTCTGATATTTTGATTAAAGATCATTTTTAGTGGGATCTTCGTGCTAAGTCTGCGTATGGGTACATATTTTTCTTAGTGTGATTAAAGTTTCTGAGTTTTTAGTATTTTTTTCAGATTTCAAGATGCCATACACAGATAAAAAGGGAAATATGGTGCTAACCAACAAAGATTGTGCTTTAGCATACATGCTAGAGATTCCAGCACTCAAAGCTGAGAACAAAAACCTGAAGATTCAGAACTTATCTCTGCTTTATCAAATTAATAGTTTGAAAGATAATAAAGATTTTGTTTGTTCAGAATGCATATATAACTCAAAGATTAATTTTGTAGGAATAATTGAATCTAAAGATAAAGAGATCTTAAGTCTTCATGAAAAGCTGAAAAGATTTGAAAGTCTTAATTCTAGCTCTACATGGTCTAAGAAAGAAATAATGCAAAGAGAGTTGGATGAACTGAGAAGAAGAGCAAACATTACAAGAGAAACTTGTGAAGGGATAAGAAAGACAAATTCTCAAGTCTTTGCTGAAAGAGATAAGCTGAAAGATAAAGTCTTCAGTCTTGAGGTTGAGATAAATATGATGAAGGAAAAAACAACCCAAGACAAAGACAACATAAAATCCCAAGATGAGATGAAGAAGATTGAGAAGAAGAGAAAGGAAATTGAAAAAGATAATACTGAACTGAAAAGAAAGATGGATGAACTGAAAGAAAAGATATCTCAAGATGAAAAAAAGAATGAGAAAGAAAGAAAAAAATTTGCAAAGAAGTTTTCTGAATTTTCCAGAAAAGTTTTTGAAGAGAAGAAATCTGTTGATCTTAAATGTATAAAACTTTCTCAACAAGTTTCCGACTTGGAGAAAGTGATCATCTTGGAGAGACACAAGTTTGTGAAAGAAAAGAAGAAGATTGAGCAGATAAAGAATGTAAAGAAAGATTTTGATGAAGAAAAGAAAGTGTTTGAGACTGAGATAAAGAAGGTGAATGAAAAGCTATCTGAGTTGTCAACAAACATTCAGAAGGAGAAGAATGCAAAATCTGAGTTGCACAAGAAGTTTGATCAACTAACAAAGGAAAGAAACTGTCTGTCCACAAAGATCAAAGAACTTGTAGAGATCATGTTCTAGGTGAAGCTGACTAAGCACAAAACACCAGAATCAATTGTTCAATCACTGAGAGATGATCTAGCTGCATCTGAATGCTCATTCAAATCAGCAGCAAGTTCAATTTTTACTAATGTTTCTAATAATCCTTTATTTGATGCTAATGATAATCATACTTCTAAACTTAATGATAAAATTCGTCCTTATAACCTTTTCTATGACAAAAATGTTGATGATTCAGGTAACATAAAAAAGAACAAGTCTCAGAAGAAAACGTTTTGGAGAAGGAAATATGAGAAAGAGAATTGGTTTTGGAGAATTAAAGGATCTTCAGAAGAGAAGAAGAAAGAAGATAAATCATTTGGTTTTGGGGAAGCAGCTTCACTTGGAAGATACTAATATTGAAAAAGAAGGAAAGTTTCCCCACCTTCGACCCTTCATCATGCACAATTGAGTCTATGTATAATCATTGTTGTCTAAATGGTTTACATAGTTTTAGCTTTATGAAACACAATCATTGTGCTTAATTCTTTCATACACAAGCACGAGCACACATAGAATTTGTTTTTCTGTCAGAACATTCATAGAAAATACCTTGTGTTTTTCGATGATTGAATGGAAGTCCTGGGAGACAACATCAAACCAACTCCTTATATTGTACATTCGTTGTACACAGTGGTTTTGTACTACTGACAGACATTCCTAACTGTTTCATATGTTGATTCAGGGTTACAACTTCTTGTTTGTATGAATTTGAAAAGATTCAGATGAATACATTCATGAATTGACGGCTCATTCAAATCAGATGAACGATTCTCTCATATCATTCATTGCGAGAGATTGTTCATTTGTCTACACAAGGGAAGATTGTTTATATTTTATCCAGGGAGAGATCATGAAGACTCTGCTTACTTGTTCATTTGGGGGAGATATTCCAAACACAGATCTAAACTTGAAGAGTTTTAATGATTTTGATTCTCACATTTCATCAAAAAGGGGGAGTTTGTTAGAGCATAAATCTGTTGGATACAAGATCAAGAGGACTGAAGGTCAAAGTTCAAGAAGTCAAAGTTGAGAAAGTCAAATTTCATCAAAGTCAAAGTCTTTTGTAATAAAAGTCAAAGTATTGTATTTGTTTGTTTCCTTGTTGTAATTAGTTATAAGTATAAATAGTTTTTCTTTTCTTTGTAATTAGGAGAGAACTTAATTGAAGCATTATTCAGTTGTATTTTAGAGAGACAATTATTAGAGAGAAGGATAGTTCGTTAGAGAGAGATTGTAGAGAGAGAAAGTGTAATCTTGAGATTGAAAATAAAATCAAACAGGTAATTGATTCGTATTTGTATCTTGTTTGATTAATCTTGTTTAACAACTAGATTCAGGGACACACAGAGTTGTATCAAAGTTCAAGTTCAGATGAAAAGTTTATATCAGAATTGGGGAGATAAATCAGAGTTCAAGATCAGATGATTAAAACTTGTATCAAGAAAGAGTGACAGATGATTTTCAAAGTCAGGTTGGAAGCTGAAGTAATGATTGTTGTAAAGGGGGAGATTGAAGTTAATGGTTGTTTGAATCAAGTGGTTTAAAAGTCAAAGTTAGTCAATGTTTGAAGACTTGTTTGATTAAGAAGATTTTGTCAAAGTTTTGTTAGAGCATAAATCTTTTGGATACAAGATCAATAATACTGAAGGTCAAAGTTGTGAAGGTCAAAGCTGAAGAAAGTCAAATCTCATTAAAAGTCAAAGTCTCTTAATAAAAGTCAATGTTTTTGTATTTGTTGTTTTCTTGTTTTAGATGGTAGTATAAATAGTTTTTCTATTTGTATTTGTAGATGTAACAAGTTGAAAAGTAAGAGGTCAGTTGTACGTTTTAAGAGAAGTCAGATTGTAGAGAGAGAGATAGAGAGTTCTAGAGAGAGAAAGTGCAAAGATTGAATTGAAAGAAATCAAACAGGTAATCATTGTTGTTAATCTTGTTTGTTTGATTAATATGGTGTAGAAACTAGAATCTGGAACACTCAATTGGTATCAGAGCAGATCCAAAAGGTGAAATCAAATCAAGAAATTCAAGTTTGTTGGTTCGTTACTATTCATGAGCAGAAAATTCGAGATTATGAGTTTTTGTGAGTTTTTGGAGCAGATTTTGAGTAGATTTTGATCGCAAAGTGTACTAGATCGAATCTTTGTATTTTAATTTTCCTTTTGCACTGTAATTTCACTCGAATTAGTGATTTTGGTTGAGTTTTTGTTAACGAGTCGTGTTTACTGTTACATCGATTCTTTTTATTTGTAAGTGTTTGTTTGTAAGTTTCTTGAATTGTAATTCGTTCTAGAGTTGTAATCGAGCATCAATCCAGAGTTTCAGAGCGTTTGGACCAAGAAAAGATCGATTGCAGGTGAAAAAGATGGTTTTTGGGTCGAAAAACGGAAGAACGCGCTAGATCGCCAAAACGCGCAAGTTCTTCGTGGAACGCACAGGTTCATCAGGGTAGAACGCGCAAGTCGAAGGAAGAATTTGGTCTAAAACGCGCAAGGCTAGTTGCGAGTTTCAAGAAACACGCTAGTAGTGGCCAGCGAGTTCATCAAACTCGCTAAACAAAGCTAGCGAGTTTCAGAAGGAATAGTAGTTTGCGAGTTTTTTGGCCTGCAAGTTTGAGGAGAAACAATTGAACTTTATTTTATAAAAACAGATTATCAACTTGCAGATTTATTTACCAAACCCTTATATGAAAAGAGATTTAATTTTCTTGTTTCTAAGCTTGGTATGTTAAATCTGAAGACATAATCAGTTATTACCTACTAAAGTTACGTATTGTTATTTTTCATCATTTTCTTTATTTTTATATCTGAAGGATACCTGCACTTTAATGGTTTGCTCATGATCTCAGGGGGAGTTAGAGAAGATTTTAAATGATCTACATTCATTTGAGGGCGAGCAAAACTAATTTCTGCATTATACTTAACTGACATTTTTTTTGTGATGCATGATTTTAGGGGGAGCCTATAAGTAACAAAGAGTAAGACAATGATTTCTGATTACTTCTGATCAGAACTCGTTCTATAATTGTTTTACTGTTTTCCGTCGTTTATTTTCGAATAAAATTTGTGAATAATTTTTTTTTACTAGACTTTGAGACTTACAGGATGAGAGAAGCTGACACGATCATATCTACATGACTACAGCTGACTTTCAGAGATTTAAGATTGAGCGACAAGGTAAATTTCTTATCTTAAATCTTACATATATCTGAAAGAAAGACAACTTTCAGATATAGAAAACATGTTTTTAAATGTTCAAACCACTTCCCAATTCTTAAACAGATTTTATAATTTGGAAGTGTGATTTTAAATGTTTTTATTCTATTTTTGTGCTTCATTGTTAAACAAAACGTGTGTTTCCAAAGATAAATACTTGCGTATTGTCTTTTCTATATACTTTCAAGTATTCACACACACCGGTTTGATTTTAATTCAACATGTTCTTACCACGTCTCTAAATTGAAAATATTTTTCTTCGATGGTAAGACACCCCGTTTGTATTTCAAAGAATTTTGAGCGATATTTCATTTCAAAGTGTTTCATTCAAGAATGTCTGTATATTGTTTCATATAGACAAATATCCATTATTCTTGACCATAAGTCTTAATTGTTATATCATTCATTTCTGATCATTTTATACAATGTCAGATTTTCAAACAAGTTTCTTGCATTCATGTTCATTCATTCAATTTCCTTGTTTGAAAATACTTCAATGGTTTAAAATGGTCATATCTTCATGATTATATCACTGAGCATACTTATATCTGACATTTGTATATGAGCTTTAACTGATAATAGTTAAACCATTTGAGCAACTCATGCTTTCTAGGAACTATGGGTTCTTTGTGCTAGGAATTAACTAAACTTCTATGGATTCACGTTAACCAGTGTTTCCTACCCACGAAGTTAATCCTTTAGTGATTGAGTGTGAGGAGTCTAAAAGAAATGAGTGTGGGTGTGATGAGGTAAAATGGAAATGAGAGATTGGTTAGTTGTGAGCTTAATGATTAAAAAGAAAGAGGGTGTGAGATCAGAGTAAAAGAATATCAAACTCTGCACCAACTACTTTCTGAGCCGGGCAGCCACATTACTAGCATTTCACAAATCTTTGGTGAATGTTATTGAAACAGGCAAATAGCCCATGCCAACTCTTGCTTAAACTCCACCAACCACTCATTTTCTTCTCAAAAAGAAAATGTTTCACATTTTCAAGGGGACACAACATATAATCTATCTGATTTTCATTTGGAAAATCTGGATATTGAAAAAGAAGGAAGTCTGCCCCACCTTCGCACTTCAATCATGCACTTAGAGTCTGTGTTTATCTACTGTTGTCTCAGTGGTTTACACAATGTTGAGCCTTATTATAAAAGCAATTATCGTGCTTAATTCTTTATACACTTTCATGAACACACAAAGAATTCGTTTCTTTGTCATAACATTCATAGAAATTGCCTTTGTGGTATTTCAATGATTGGATGGAAGCCCTGGGGGAGTGAACATCAAAAAGATCCTTTATATTGTGTATTCGTTACACAGTGACTTTGTGTTACTGACAGGCATATTAACTGATTCATATGTTGATTCAGGAGTTACATGTTCTTAATTTGTCTGGATTTGAAAAGATCTAGATGAATATCTTGGTGGGTTGACCGAATCAGAGGCTCAGTATGTCAGATCAGAATGGTCAAAGACATTTCTTGGACGAAAAGTTTTGATGATCTAGATGCTCAAATCATCAAAAAGGGGGAGATGGTATGAAGAAATGTATTGTGGAAATTATATGAAGAAATGTTAAAGTTTTTGAAGTTAAAGTGAGATGATTTCAGAGAAATGATAAAGATTTGAAGATTTGAAGATGATCAAAGAATTTCTGAAGATTTTAAGGAATTTTTCTTTGAAGATTATTTGCTAAAGCATTCGAGTTGATTCTGAAGATAATTTCTTTCCAAAGTCTGAAAGTGTTGTGTGAAAGTTTTGGGAAGATTGTTACTCGTTTGAAGAAAGCTTTGGAAAGAAGACCATCAAAGTAAAACGGGAGATTGTTCAGACAGAGCTTAAAGTGAAGACTTAATGCTAAATCTTTCAACAATGATCTTGAATCCAAAGGGGGAGATTGTTAGAGCATAAATCTGTTGGATACAAGATCAATAATACTGAAGGTCAAAGTTGTGAAGGTCAAAGCTGAAGAAAGTCAAATCTCATTAAAAGTCAAAGTCTCTTAATAAAAGTCAATGTTTTTGTATTTGTTGTTTTCTTGTTTTAGATGGTAGTATAAATAGTTTTTCTATTTGTATTTGTAGATGTAACAAGTTGAAAAGTAAGAGGTCAGTTGTACGTTTTAAGAGAAGTCAGATTGTAGAGAGAGAGATAGAGAGTTCGAGAGAGAGAAAGTGTAAAGATTGAATTGAAAGAAATCAAACAGGTAATCACTGTTGTTAATCTTGTTTGTTTGATTAATATGGTGTAGAAACTAGAATCTGGAACACTCAAGTTTGTTGTAAACAAAGGGGGAAAATGAAGATTCTACTAAAGTTGTCAATGGTTTCAAGATTTAAAGTTTAAAAGATTGTTGAAGATGTTAAAGCTTTCAAAATGTCAAAGCTGAAAAAGTTTCAGAGCTGAAGATTTTTTCTGAAGATAAGAAAACCTGAAGATTATTGTCAATTTTTTTTAATCTTGAATCCAAAGGGGGAGATTGTTAGATTGATATTGCATTCAAGATTAAAAGTAAGGGTCTAGTTGTTATTTGTATAATAGTTTGAGGGTTTTGTTGTAAAGTCAACGTAAGTTGACTTAGTATGAATAGTTTTAGTTCCTTGTTAGATTGGTAGACACGCATACACATCAGACTTCATAAAGGATTTGGTAAGAACACACAGTAACACACAGTGAATGTATGATATGTAACTACGAGTTAGATTTGTGACTAAATGAAATAATTTGATTTGATCTAATAATAATGTGTTGTTAATCTGTGTTTTAATTGTATGCTAGTATTTCTGGGTCACATAAAGGTTGAGACTCTCTCTGAGGGTTGCCTTCTATCCGTTCTCTTAGTGAACCAAGTATAAAAACCCTTGATTTTGTTAGATTAGAATTGTATTCAAGATTAAAATAGAGGGTCAATTCTGTAATAGTTTGAAAGTGTAAGGTTTGAGTTGTAAAGTCAACTAAGGTTAACTTAGTATAAATAGTTGTTCCCTTTGTAATCTTGTAGATACTCTTACATGTCTAAGAACACAAGTCACACACACATTCAGAGAGAACATAGATAGAATTCTCATAACATTCAATGTGAGATATGTGACACCTAGACTTGTGACTACGTTGTAATCATATGATTTTAATACAAAAGATTGTTTGTTAATCTGTGTTGATTGAATATATGCTAGTAATATTGGATACCAAGAATCGTTGCCATTTTATTAATCGAGGTTAGAGCAATACTTATGGTACGATCTTCATACCCTTCTTGTGCGTGTTAAGTCAGTAGCTAGAAAGCCTAGGAAGAACTGGGACGCCTTTGTCATCTATCAAGGCACAACTTTAGACCCTAATTTTATAATGGCTTTAGACCCCATTAGTACATGTTTGGGTAAAATTTCACAAGTCATGACCGACGCAAGAAGACCAAGTATCTCCAAAGTTAAGACCAGTCTTGTATTAAGGCAGGGTCCTAAAGACCACACCCAACAAGAACTACAGTAGCCACTTAGGGCAACAGTCGTAAGTTCCTTACGACCACGACCGAACAATCTCTCAACAACTCATCATCTTATGACATTTATAACGTAACAAACAATTATATCATTTATTATCTACAACCGTTTTTCTTTATGACTCTTTATTTCAAGTTTAACACACATTTACAGGAAAACGTTCATAACGGACGACCACCATCAAGACTCCATAAGGAAAATACCGTTGGACATTTAATGCTCATTTATTACTACCAAAGCTATATATATATGAGCTTGAATAACTCAATCTGGGATCATCTCGTATGCACACAACGTTCAAAGACTTGCAAAGCTCTCATGTTATTCTATTGATCAAGAACGCTCGATGAACTGTTTTTACTTCCCGAAAAATAGCATAAACTTACGATTTGTTTCCTTTCATTTGTAATCTTGTCAATTGTACTTTTGATCACTATTTCTAAAGGATGATGTCCTTGATTGACGTCCATAGTGCGCTTGACGATCTCTGCTATCGTCCGCGGTTTTACCCTCGATGAGGTTTTCCGCAACGCCAAATTCTCTGTCATAACTTTACTTTTCGTCTTTGACGTATGATTTGTCGATTGATCGCTTAATTTAGTTGTTAAAGCTCCACACCTACCTCAAGTCATCTTTAGGATGATTTTTGGTATTAACAGTTTGGCGCCCACCCTGGGCCCCCAGCTAATACGACCTACTAACGATTTCAGTATAACTCTTTTGCTCAACATGATCATGGAGGGACAAGGAACTCAAGCCCATGTTATTGCTCAAATGTGCATGGAATTAGACGCTACCCGCAGTCGCATCAATACAGTGGATGAGCAAAATCGCAAATCAACCAAAGAACTTGCATCTCTGAGGAACCAAAATTATGGAAATCAGTTTGGACCTTAATTTGGTACGAGGCCACCCATTAACATGAATTTTGAATGTTTTCAACCCCCATTGCCTTCATACTCAAGGCCAACGCAACGTACGGGGGTCGCCACCTTCTCTATCACGACGATCCCCACGTTGCCGACACCAGTGTCAGTATTTCATGTTGGAGAATCGTCGCATCGCAATGGATTTTTTCCAACTGCGGGTGTAACGTCCCAAGACTTTGGATTCATACTAGTTTCGCTCCCGACGAGCAATGGATTGAATCTGGACGACCCGGTCGCACGACGGCTGAAGCACTTAGAAGAACAAAATGAGAAGATGTTGTTGCTACTCTCTAACCTTCCAGGAGTTGTCGTACCTGTGGACGTTGAACCACGAACTGGGTTTCAGGCATCGCCTTGTGTCGACGAAATGGCGATAGTCAACTTCCCAAAGAAGTACAATATCCTGACATTCACCCCAAAGTACTCTGGAGTGAGTGATACAACGGAGCACATCGCACAGTATAAGCAGTTAATGTGGATTGTGTTGATACCCTATAAATATCAAGACGTCTACATGTTTAAAAGCTTCAATGCGACCCTCACATGTGTAGCTCTTCAATGGTTGATCAATTTACGACAAATAATTCTTATTATATTTGTAAGATAGGTTGCTTGAGTGTATTTTGACCCAGGGGGCATCGTTGGAGAACAATGTCTCCATCAGCAGTTTCACAGAGTTGGTGTAAGTCCAAGATTCAAGCAAACACAATCAATTCAGTCAATTAAGCACAAAATTGTAGAGAGAGAAACTAGATAGAGAATGTCATATGTATATTGAGTCACAAGTATTACAAGAACTCTCATACCATGTTACTCACTTGCTTCTCTCACAAAGCAACTTTTCTCTCATTCCATATGATACTACCCTTCATTGAGGTATTTATATGGTCAAAGGACCATGGACAATTACATGTAAACAACATTGACTTTGACAATATTTGACTTTACACATCTTGACTTTTCCACTTAAATCTTGGATACAATAATACACTAACAGCTGGTCAACCAGTTTTTTCAATACTTTGCTAGCAGTCGTAAGACGGAAAAAGAAAACTAGAGACCTCTACTATATCACTCAGAAAGTAGGCGAATCCATCCGAAACTACTTCAATCGCTTCAATTATGAGATGATCAACATATGGAATTCTAACGTCAGGACTACGATCGAGGCTTAGAAGCAAGGTCTCGTTGGTACATCAGACTTATATATGGATCTAACGAAATATCCACCGGAGAACTTCGAAGAGGTTCGAGTTAGAACGTTGGCTTACATGCGAGTCGAGGATGATGCAGCATCTAACATAAGCATTCCAACGATAAGAAAGCATTAAGTGTCAAAAAGTCAGCCTTCAAGAACAAATCAACCTCCAAGGTCGAACCATCCAAGCAAATCTAGAACGTAAGGTTTGACAAGAAGAAAAACACCACTACAAATAAGTTTCCTCGGTATTCTACGATTTCATCCTACGGATTCAAGGGAACATCCTAAGAGGTAGTCGAAGCCTTGAAGAATGTGTAGAGGAACATTAAGTGGCCCCTAAAAACGAAAGAGACAATGCCTAGAAGAACAAGTCCAAATGGTGCGACTTTCATGACGATCACGGTCACACGACGGGCGATTGTATTGCCTTGCGACGAGAATTTGCTTGGCTCATACCAAAAGACCATCTGCAAGACATATTGGGCGTTAATGCGCGACCGACCTCAACAGAACATGCAAAGGTCGTAAATTGTGTGACCGAAGGTTCCGACATTTGTGGTCGAACTTATTCGGCAACCAAGAGGCACACCAGTCGAGGAACTGAAGACTTTCCCATCTTACGATCATCATGACTGAAACATGAGCTGGAGCAGGAAGCTAAGCCTATCACCTTCGATCAAGAAGATCTCGATGATCAGTGGCAGAAACATCACGATGGCTTGATCGTTCAACTCACGATCGGGAATTGCTCGAACAAAAGTATCCTGATCGATGGAGGATTTTTTGCTAACATCATCTTCCTTGGCATGATCAAAGCAATGGAAATTGAGAAGTCAGAACACGTACGATGTTTGACGGTTCTTGTAGGATTCAATGGCGACGTGGCTAACACCATCGGGGAAATTACTCTCCCAATATTCGCCAAAGGAGTCAAAAAACAAACGAAGTTCAATGTCATAGATTGCTCGTCAGGATATAACATAATCCTAGGTCTGCCTTGGATTTACTACATAAAGGACGTACCATCAGACGGTCAAATTCCCAATGCCCTGGGCGTCCAAGAAGTCAAAAGCAAGCATAAGATCGCGTGGGAATGTTACAATATTACGATGAAGCGTATGAAGCAGAGTATATCGCAATTACAGAACCAGGCCTATCCTGAAACCGTTGACGACTATCGACTAGAAAAAGTTGTCTTGGATCAGGACAAGCCTGACAGGGTCATCTTCATCGGTACATCTCTTGACCATTCCTTAAAAGAATCACTAATTTGTTTCTTGTAGGAAAATGCCGACAACTTTTCCTAGATGCACGAGGACATGGTTGGTATAGACCCTGAGGTCATTTCACATTGACTAAATGTTGATCTGTCTTTCAAACCCATCAAGCAAAAGCGACGCAAATTCGCTCCTTAGTGAAACAATGTGATCAATGATAAGGTCGATAATTTGCTCAAGACTAGAAAAAATCGAGAAGTCAAGTACCCCGAATAGTTAGCAAACGTCGTGGTCGTACAAAAGAAAAACGGGAATTGGAGAGTAGGCGTAGACTTTACATATCTCAACAAAGCTTGTCCTAAAGACCCGTTCCTCTTACCTCACATCGATATTATGGTCGACGTGACCGTTGGTCATGAGATCCTCATATTCATGGATGCATATTCGGGTTACAATCAGATCTGAATGCGTCATGAAGACCAGGAAAAGACGACATTCATGACAAATAAAGGTATTTACTGTTATAAAGTCATGCCTTTCAGTCTTAAGAATGCAGGATCCACGGACCAACGACTAGACAACAATATGTTCAAGGAACGTCTTGGCGACACAACGGAAGTCTACATCGACGATATGGGAGTAAAATCAAAACGAGTAATCGATCATATCGGTCATCTGAAGCAGTAGTTCGACATACTCAAGGAATACCATATGAAGCTTAACCCCACGAAATGCTCCTTCAGAGTAACCGTAGGAAAATTCTTAGGATATATGGTCACTTGGCGTAGGATCGAAGCCAATCCCGACCATATAAAGGCGATCATGGACATCAAGTCCCTGCGTAACTTCAAAGACCTCCAACGACTTACTGGACGAGTCGCAGCATTAAACAGGGTTATCTCCCGATCTTCAGATAAATGTCATCTATTTTATAATTTCTTGAGAAAAAATAGGGGCTTCGAGTGGACGGGCAATCATGAAAAAGCACTCCAAAATCTTAAGGAATATATGGCGTTGCCACCTTTACTGTCGAAACCCAAAGACCATGAAACATTACAACTTTACCTAGCCGTCAGGAAAAACACTTTAAGTGTCGTTTTGACTCGAGAAGACGAAAAGCAATAACACCCTATTTATACATAAGTAAGTCATTACTCGACGTTGAAACTAGGTATTCCTCTATGGAATTGTTGTCATTAGTTACAACTGCAAAAAAGTTATGTCACTATTTCGAATAGCATCCTATAATTGTCGTGACTAACTTTCCTCTTACGTCAGTCTTAAGCAAACCTGAGTTAACAGATCGATTGGCAAAATGGAGTATCTACCTTAGTAGCTACGACATCGATTACAAACCTAGGACAACAATCAAATCACAGGCATTGGCCGACTTCATTGCCGACACCAACACAAAATTAGATAAACAAACGGAACTTGTGGCAACTCTCGACGACATGACTTAGACTCTACCCGTCAACGAATCATCCAACACCTGTGAGGCATGTCTTGGCATTGTCCTCAAGTCACCGCAGGGGGAAAAGATGGTGTACTCCATACAATGCGATTTCAGAGCCACGGACAACGAAGCTGAATACGAAGCACTGATCGTGGGAATGAACGTGGCTCAAGACCTGGGAGTAGCAAGACTTCATGTCAAGAGCGACTCCCTCATGGTCGTCAATGAAATGAATGGAGAATTCGTGGCTAAGGACTCAAAAATGACAGCTTATCTCAGAGTAGCCAAAGCCAAATATGAAGTTTTTCAATATTTCACCATCACACAAATCCCAAAGGATCAAAATACCGAAGTTGACGCATTAGCCAATCTTGGGTCGGTACTTGGACAATCTTCATTTGATGTTGTCCCAATAATTCATTTGGTGATGCCATCCATCGAAAATGAAGACCACATCCATGTGATAGAAGAGGAAGATAACTGGTTGAGCGAGATCAGATAATTCTTAACGAACGGCCAACTTCCTAAAGACAGGATATAAGCCCAAAAGATCAGATTTAAGGCATCCAGATACACTTTGATCAGAAGACAACTCTACCGACGTTCGTCGATAGGACTAAATCTTTGATGCATCGTTAATAAAATCCATATCCAAAGCATTTTACAAGAGATGCACAACAAAGAATTCGGCAACCATTCTGGCGGTCATAGTCTCGCTAATTGAATCTCTTGACAAGGTTACTATTGGCCAACCTTACGATAGGAGGCCATAAGGTATGTCCAAAGTTACGATGCATGTCAACGTTACTCAGGTACGTCCTACAAACCTTTTGAACCATTCCACTTGGCTTTAACTCCATGGCCCTTCATGAGATAGGGAATGGATATTGTCGGCAAGCTACCTCCGGCCCCCGGGCAAAAGGTATTTCTATCAGTTCTTACAGATTATTTTTCAAAATGGATAGAAGTGATCGCTTTCTTCCAAATTTAAGAAAAAAGGTCATCTGTTTTATCCAGACTAACATCATCTACAACTTTGGAATCCCATCTGAGATCGTATGCGATAACAGGTCGTAATTCGTAAGCGACAGAACTCAACAGGTCTCCGAAGATCGTAACATCAAACTAACGACTTCAACGCCCCGATACCTCAAACGAACGGACTTACCGAGTTAAACAAAAAGACGATCATCAATTCAATCAAGAAAAGACTCAAAGCGGCAAAAGTCTAAGGGGTCGAAGAAGTTCCAACAGTTCTCTGGGCCAATCGTACGACTCCTCGAATGTCCACAGGACAAACCCCCTTCTCTCTGGTCTAAGGTTGCGAAGAAGTCTTTTCGGTCGAGACTCAACTTCAGACCTCATGGTATACACCGATCGAACACTACTTAGTCGACCTAAGTTAGGGCCTCGACGCCATTGAGGAACTAAGGGAGTCCGCATTAATCAGAATGGCGTGTGAAAGACAAATGGTCGAACGGCATTTCAATAAGAATGTCAAGTCCAAGATTTTTCAACTAGGCGACTATGTCCTACGTCGATTGTTCCATAACTCTCAGTAGCCAAACGCAGGTTAACTTTCCACCTAATGCGAAGGTCCATATCGTATGACTGAAGTCATGGGTAAAGGCGCCTACCGGCTACAGACCCTCGACAATCAGGACATCCCTCGAAGTTGGAATGCGATACATTTAAAGAAAGACTTCTTTTAAACTCATTCCTTTTTTCCTTATGATTATCTTTCATATTGATTACTGACTTAAGCATAGGATAATCTAGTGTTATTACATCGTAGGATCAGTCGAACTTTCAAATTTATTCATGGTTGTACGATCATCTCAAGACCAGGTCGTATGATATAATAACCTAATATCAAAACCTTTCCTTAGTCGCAAGTTCCTTACATACAAAATTTTTTGGCTTAAATTTGACAGGCTCATTACTTGTCATCTATTACAATTAATTACGGAACTATTACTTGCGTCAATCGCAAGACGTTTTAAGCAAGTCGTTTACTTTCCTCCATCATAAGTTCCTTAACAAGCTATTTATTTGTGACGGTCGCAAGTTCCTTACGAATTATTTTCTTGCCCATTCGTGAGTTCATTACCTTATGCTTGATTATATTTGATGGCGTAAGTTACTTGTTTGTTTTCTACTTATTTCTCGACATCTATAGTTGTCATGAATTACTTATGAAATTTTTTGTGTGGGTTAATTCTTGCGACAATTGAATTTACAACAAGTTCATATAACAAAAGTTTACTTGCATTGGTATTTGAAGGGGTTACAAAAATAAGCACGACCACCAACGCTCGACCAGTGGAAAAAACACAAAAGTAAAAAAGCTAAAAACTAAGGAGTCGGCTCAACATCAGCATCTCCATCTTAGTGAGCGTCCTCCCCAGCCTCGACCTCTTGTTCATCTTCGGAGTCGAGATCTCTCTCGATCCCGACAGATTGGAGGAAGGACTTCTCTTCCTCCTCACCGCTGCCATAGGGCCCTTCCCTATCAAATGGCGTCGCACGATCGCCACAGGAATCCTGAGTCACGTGAATGCTTTAATGGATGTTACTTTTTCCTCAATTTCGGCGACCTACTTCTTGGTCACGACCGCCTCCGTCCTAAGCGCCTCGACCTCTTTTTCATTCACGGTCAAGGTTGCCTTGGACGTCTTCAACTCCGCCTCCGACATGGACGCATGACCAAGGGCCTCCCTCAGTCGCTCCCACAGATCCTCCTTCTCATGATCAGACTCCTCCAAATGGTTTATGGCATCATCGAAACGGACGGAATACTCCTCACGTTGGGCTTCAGCCAACTTGGCATTTTCCTCCGCCTCCACGTCCCTAGCCAGAGCCTCTTGCTCCTTGTCCAAGGCGGTCGGGATTTGTTTTCTCACATTGTCGATAGGTGTATTGAGAACCAACCCTGCCTCGAGTGCCTGCGGAAAATATGGCTAGATATCAGGTCGTACGATCAAGGTAAACAATAAAAAGACAGAAGGGTAATTTTTTCTAACCATTAAAGTCATCAATCGTTAAATCCTTCTAACGGTCGAGGAATGTCGACTGAATAAAGTTCCCCAAGTGTGTGAACAATGCCTTCCTACTTAACTGGTCGAACGACATAAAATGGACTGGCAAGGGAATCTTTTCTGACATGAGACCTGGGTCCTCTTCGATCTGAGAACCTTTCCCTTATCCTTGGACAAGGGAGATCGACTTTCCACCCCTGATGGTGGAGCCTGAGAAATGGACTCGGCATCCATGACCGAAGGTCCTGTCGTCTTCTTGAATTTAGTGGCCTCGGGACAACTACTCTTTGAAGGAGGTTTCTTGCTTTTAATCTCTCGAAGACGGTTCCTTCCAGTTGTCAGGGGGTCCCTTCCTTTTAATCTCTCGCCTTTTACGAGCAAGTTGGGAAGTGCCTCTCTCTTGGAAAGGCCCGATGTCTTCATGGGGGTCGACCCTTCTGAAAAACCAAAAGAAAACACGAAGTTAGTTATGTCAAAAATGTTATCACTATACCTTACGATCAGTAAGTAACATCTCACAACTAGACCTTACACTATCTTTAGACAAGTAAGTGACGTCTCATGACTAGACCTTACACTATCTCTAGACAAGTAAGTGACGTGTCATAAGACTCTATCTTACAAGAGATCTCACGATATGTAGGCAACGTCTTATTACTAACCTCTACATGATCTCATAACTAGTGGGTAACGTCTTCGACTAAACCCCAAGATATTTAACGACCAGTAGGTGACGTCTTCGACCAAGCCCTATAGCTAAACCAAAAAGGAAAACTTACCCGTCATCTCTGGAGTCTCGTCGTCGAACTCCGCTATACTTCGAGAAGAGGTTGTACCTATGGTTCGTCTCCGCCTTAACCGTATAGACCAGAAGGAGATATTTGATAATGAAGGGTGATACCCACTCAGTTGTCAATCATTCAATCACTTAAACGATCTGCCTAAACTGGGACATCATTTTCCCCGACGATAGGACGAAGGTCGTGAGAAAAGACCTCGACAACGGAGAATAGGGCCAGGTGAACCCTATCTTAAATGGATATTTAAATAAAATGAAGTATTCATTCTGACACTACTCCGGCCTTAATTGGTACTGAGCATTTAGCCTCACATCGGCTGGAATCTTGGCCAAAAGCCGGAATGCCTTTATATCTTCTTCCCCAACAATAGTACTAAGAGGGTGAATTGTCATCAAAAAGTCTGGGACAGAGGCTACCGTGTCGTGGAGACCAAAAACTTCCCAATCTCTCCTAGGTATACGGTCTTGGGTCTTAATACTCATAAAAAGGGTATGAAGATCGTACCATAAATATTGCTCTAAACCTGGATTGATTTTTTGCAAGTATTCGGTGTACGCAAGTTTTTTTGGCAACGATCACACGAAAATATGAAACCCTCTTCCTCAAAAAAGTTAAAATTGCGTAAAAAGGAAAGGATTCAACCGGTGATTCCTATTTATATGAGATTAAGTGTCTGGTCGAGTTGACAGATGGTCGATGTTTAGGTTAAATTTCACAAGTCACGACCGACGCAAGAAAATCAAATGTCTCCAATCTATGGACCATTCTTGAATTAAGATAAGGTCCGAATGATAACACACATCGAGTATCATAATCGTCACTTATGACGACGGTCAAGAGTTTCTCTCGTCCACAACCAGAAAGAACCTCCTGATAGACTTATATCTCACGACCTTCATAATGTAACTAATGATTGCTTATCATTAATTAAAAACTACTGTTTTTTCTTTTTGAATCCTTTATTACAGGTTTAAAGCACATAATGATTACCGGATATAACGGACGACCATCATCAAGATCAATCATTATCAAGATCGTTGAAGATTTAATGCTCATTTATAGTGACTAAAAGCTATATATACAAAGGCCTGAAGAACTGTTGATCCAAACTCTCTAAGTGATTTGATAACGACCCTCTTCTATACTTAGTGAAAATTACGTTTTAGTATGTATTAGTGTTTCACCATCAGCGATCAGACTGAGTCTGTTCAGTTATCGCTGATAGTCTTTCTTATAAACATTTCTATGTATTAGTGTTTCACTATCAGTGATCAAACTGAGTCTGTTCAGTTATCACTGATAGTTCCTAAAGTAAACAACCAACGTAATCCCTGAAGACAAGTCTCGCGTCAACAGATGTTCATAGCTGAATCAAAGACGAAGCTGCTGAACAAAGAGAAATCTACTAGTGACCTGATGCGGATATCAGTGAAGCAAAGACAACTCTACTAATACGCGAAGGAACATGAGAAAAAGCTTCAGCGATAGCTGAACCTCTTTATCTCTGAACTTAGAGATACTCAGCGATCAAACGATCACAAAGCTTATGCCTCAAGTTTCCTTTTGTCTATCCTTGCACAACCTAGTACGATGTGTCAGAACGGACAAGTCTCTGCAATCATTCGTACAACAACTCTGTCTACTACACTGTTCATGACCCGGCCGAAAGCATGTCTCCCAAAAGTCAGTTTATCAAAGCCAATCTATGAACGCCACGTGTAAAGTATCCTGCCATGCATTTAATGCATATGGTATAAATAGGAAATTCACCCCTTCATCTAAATGGGTGCTTCATCCTTGAACTCAAGATAGAAACCCTTGTTTTCTATATCTCTTAATCCCCTCTCTCTGAATCTCTTGTGCAATTATCTAAGTGTTTCTTAAGTTTGTTTAGATTGAGTCTGTCTTAATCTTATTCCGCAACAAACTTGTAAATTGTATTTTGATTTATCAATAAACAATTTATTAAGCTTTAAATTCTGTGTTTGTATTCAACCCCCCCCCCTTCTACAAACTTGTTTAGCACCTTCGGGACCAACAAGTGGTATCAAAGCAGTTTGTTTAAATCTAATAAACAAGATCTTGCTGTATACTCTTCCTTGCTATTCTAAAATGGTATTAAACACAAACACAAACTACTATGATAATGGTTCACTTTCTAAACCTCCTCGATTTAGCAGAGATAACTTTTCTCTATGGAAAAATCGAATGATGCTATTTCTTGAAGGTGCGGATCCTACTATACCTGAATATATAGAAAACGGACCCTATGAACCTGTTAGGATTATAGTTGCGGTTCCCGCCACTGCCACCACTGAAGCTGTCCCTGAACGATATGTCGTTAAGGAAATAAGACAGTGGAGTGATGAAGATAAAAAGAAGGTAGGCATAGATGCAAGAGCAAAGACCATTATTTCAATGGCTCTACCTGATGAAGTTTTCCATTCCATCATGCATCTGAAAACTTCTAAAGAAATGTGGGAAACCATATGTGTTCAATATGAGGGCACCACTGAAATCCAAGAGACTCGAAAGATTAACTTGGTAAGACAGTATGAAAGTTTCATCGCTGGTAAGAATGAATCTCTTTCTGACGTTCATCAGCGATTTAACTGCCTAATAATTGACCTAAGAACTGTTGGTAGGACCTATTCTAATTCTGAGGTCCTAACAAAATTCTTGGAATGTCTTCCTGAAAGCTGGGACAGTTATTCAATATGTCTTAAGCTGACAAAAGACTTACATACTCTCTCCTTAAGCACTCTGTATGGAATATTGCTCAACTATGAGCAATCAAATCTTCTGAAGAAAAATCTTGTAAAAGATTCTAAAGACTCCAAAAGCACTCCTGTTGCTTTAGTCTCTTCAGAGATAATTCCATCTCAGCGATCTACTCTCACCATCACTGAGTTAGATTCTGAATCTGAGGATCTATCAGACCCTGATCTTTCAGAGTTTGATGAGTCCTTAGCACTCTTGACAAACTCTTTTAAGAGATTTGCAAGAAAGATTAACTTCCGAAGAAGTAAACCTCTCTCTCTTACTGAAAAACCAAAATCAACTCCGGTTGATAAGGCTACTGCTACTTGCTATAACTGTGAAAAGATTGGACATTTTGCAAGTGAATGCAGGTCGAAAAAGGTCTTCAAACCTTCTACCTCAAGAAGATCCAGTGATGACAAATACCATAAGCTGAAGAACAAATATCAAAAGCTGAAAAGCTATCAGCGAAAAGGTAAAGGTCTCATCGCTGAAGAACACGACTGGGCTGAATCAGAAGAATCATCTTCTGATGAAGAAGAAGTCGCTAATCTTTGCCTCATGGCTGAGATTAAAGAAGAAGTGGAAGAACCATCTGAATCTTCTATGAGCTACATATCATCTCAGGTATCTATTTCTACAAATCCCTCTCTACCTGAAGCTGAGAGAAGTCGCTCTGTTGATGTGCTGACGATTGACCTTTATAATGCCCTAAACGACAAAACTCAAGCTGAGAACAAAAATGTTCATTTAACTCAAGAGCTGGAGAAATGTCATGAAAAGATCAAAGAACTAAATCTTTTAGAAGAAAAGTTGAAAGATCAAGTCATTATAAATGAAATCATCAGTATTGAACGCGAACAAGCCATCGCTGCTCTAAAAACAGAAAAGGCTCATGTTGAAAAATGGTGCAAATCATCAACAAAGATCTCTGAGATAATAAATGCTCAAACTCCTGATAGTGATAAAACTGGTCTTGGTTTTTGGACACCTCAGGACGATCCTAAGAAAGAGAGTTCCTCGCTTAAGTTTGGAACTTTTGTCACCTCCTTCTTTGACACTTCTTACAATCAACTCTATCCCTGTTCTTCTTCAAATCCCATCCCTGAGGGAAAATCCAAAGACACTAAGTCTACGGATAAAGGAAAGTCCATTCTCCTCCCTCAGAAGGCAACCAGGAAAGCAAAACTGAAAGTTCCTTCTAAACCTTCAGCTAAGCAATCCTCTAGCTCTGTGATAGAAATCTTTGATCTCTGTCCTCCAAAGCTGAAGATTGACCTTAAACCTTCGAGATCTGAAGAAATGAAAATTCCTCCCAGATCTCAAGAGAAAAGTCTTCTTGGACCTGGCCCTGCTTATCTTAAACTTGCAAAATCTTCTACTTCTGGTCCTAAAACCATTTTTAGATACAGAAAGTGTTATCACTGTGGTTTTACTGATCATATTGCAAGTAAATGTCCAACTGCCACTGAAGCTGATAAAATAGCTAAAGTGAAGAAAAATGTCTCTAAAGCTAAGGTCACCAAGGCTGAAAAATCAACCAAGGTGAAAAATTCCACTAAGGTTAAGAAATTAACCAAAGTGAAGATTACCACTGAATCTGAATTTTCATCAACTGAGAATACTACTGAACTTACCTTATCCACTAACTCTGAAGGACCCATTGAAAAGTGGGTACCAAACAACGCTTAATCTTCCTTATGTGTGCAGGGATCAAAGGGCATCTGGTATCTTCATAGTGGATGTTCTCGTCATATGACTGGACAAAGAGACCTGCTCACTGAATACAAAGGAAGAAAAAGGTCCCTCTGTGACCTTTGGTGGAAATGGTAAAGGATTTACCCGAGGGTTTGGTGTCCTCAGCAATGGGACAACTACCTTTCGAAGAGTCGCTTATGTAGATGGACTGAAGCATAATCTTCTAAGCATCAGTCAGCTATGTGATAAAGACTATGAAGTACGCTTTACTAAGAAAGCATGTTCAGTGTTAAATGAGAAAGGAAAACTTGCTCTCAGTGGTCATCGTAGAGAAAATGTCTATGTAATAGATATGGACTCTACTATCACTGAAAACTTATGTTTTCTATCTAAAGCCTCTTCTGATGTCAACTGGCTATGGCATAAAAGGATCTCTCATCTAAACTTCAAAACCCTGAATTCTCTCTCATCTAAGGAACTGGTTTCTGGTCTTCCTCAGCACTCATATGCTAAAGAATCTCTCTGCTCAGCATGTGAAAAAGGAAAACAAACAAAAGCAAGTTTCAAGTCAAAACAAGTTTCCTCAGTAACAAGTCCACTTCAGCTCTTGCATATGGATCTGTTTGGCCCTGTCAACATCCAATCAATAGCTGGAAAGAAATATACACTTGTCATTGTAGATGAATATTCTCGCTACACCTGGGTTATCTTTCTTAGCTGTAAGAGTGATACTCCAGAAGAACTAATATCTTTTGTGAAAAAGATGGAAGTGCTGAACAATCTTACTGTTCGTTCAATAAGAAGTGATCATGGAACTGAATTCAAAAATAGTTCCCTGAACAATTTCTTTGAGAACAAGGGAATCTCTCACAACTTCTCTTCGGTAAGAACACCTCAGCAAAACGGAGTCGCTGAAAGAAGAAACAGAACAATCTCCCCCTAGTCTGGCGACTGTTGACACCAATGTCAACAATTTGAGTTCAAAGGTGGATTCTCTCTCTGCTTCTCTCAACAACACCACCAGTGTTGTTCAAACAGCTGGGGATGCATTGAAGACGTTGACTGCCACCTGCGCCTCCAAAGCTGATCTTTCTCACATCGCTACTCTTCAGGCAGCGATTGTCAAAGTCAGGGAAGAATCCAAGCAGCAGTATGATGATCTGTCTGCAAAGATCGATGCCTGCACTACGACTCTTCAGCAAGTCCTCGACAAGCTGAATGCACCAGCTCCAGTTCCTGCTCCATCATTTACAGAAGATGATCGTTCAGCCCTGACCATAGCTGTGGAATTTATTCACCTAGCTACGTCCGACATCCCTGCACTTGAAGGACGACTCACAGGTCTGGAGGCTGAAGTCCAGAAGCTGGCTACTGCAACAACTTCATCTCCACAAGATCTCTCCTTTGTTGATAATGACAAAGAGGGGGAGAAGACAGCTGAAGAAAACACGGATGCTGAAGTTATTGCTGAACCACCGAAGGAAACTCCCTCTCAAGTTGAGGGGGAGATAGTTGCTGATAAAGCCCCTCCCACCATCGCTGAAATAGTCAATGATGAAGAGGAGGATGAAGATGATGATGAAGACCTTGATCTTGAAGATCAAGTGGATGACTCTCATCAAGATGATGATGATGACGATGAGGAAGATCCATCTCTCTGGTGTTCTTCAGCCGTCACATCATCAGCGATAGCTTCGAAAGAAGTTATCCAAGCAAGGGGGAGACAAGGATCATCTTCAGGAACCCCTTCCCAAAGCAAAGGTGCATCTGCTAAGGAAACCCTGATGATGATCTCACTACCTGAGGAGAATCCTTCTCAGGTATGCCTTACTCTTGTTCCCTTATCTTTCTATAAAAATCCTACCCCTGTTTCTTTCTAGCCTTTATCTCTCTTCTTTCCTTAAAAATAATCTAACTTCTTTTTCATTTTCTGACCAGACAGTTCTCTCCCCTGCTTAAGGGTTCTGAACTACAAATAATTCCAGCTGCTATCGCTGAAGAAATAATCCCAATCTCTATCGCTGAGATTGATGAAGAAGAAGAAGAAGATTCCCTGGTCCATCCAGGAAGGCCCTCTCAACCATCTCATGGCTCAGAGGAAGTGATGAAGAAAAGAGCTGAAATGATCGCTCAACTAGAAAGTCAACGGTTGAAAGTCCCTCTTCAAACATCCTTCTCAGAGCTCGACTTCCTCACTAAAGCTGAACGAGAAGAATCTGCCAAAGCTGAGAAACTGATCGCTGAATGCAGACGAGATGCCCAACTCGCTTTAAAGATTCAATCTTCTCAAGTCAAGGACAAGAAGCTGAAAAGAAAGCCTGTGGAAGTTCAAGCTGCACTGCTGAAAGAAATTGAAGAGGAACGATCCAAAGAACAAGAGATCAACGATAAGTCCATTGAATGGTGCAAACAGAAGATGGATTATCGCTCTGATCTTCTTCCACTAACAGCCGTGACTATCTCTGGTCGCAAGAAGAAGGATCAACTCTCAGTGACCATGGAGATTACCAGAGAGGATGAAACTCAGAAAGCTATGTACGTTTCCAAACTTGAAGGTTTCGGGTTTACAGAGTGGATAGAATTCTGGGATGCGCTGAAGAAATCGAAATCTACATACAGAGGCTACGTTGAAGGACTTCTTAAAGCTCTCATCAACAGAGTCACTTCTGTACTGAATCTGCCATCTCCTATCCCTCCCAATCCCAAGAAACTCAAGATAAGAATCGGGTCCTCCTCCTCTGAAGACGTCGCCATCATCAGGAATGAAACTTCTATCAAATTTTCAAGAGATGCACTGTTTGGTCCTCCTCCTGATCTTTCAGTTCTGTATTTATCTCTGCCTTCTGGTGGTCCTTTCCAAGCTGGTCAAGTAATTGACCATCCTTATGGAATATTCTTCAGAGATGATGATGAGGAACTCAGATTTCAAAGAGTCTCTGAGATTCCTATCTGTCCTCTGAATCATCTCAAGGATCTCTTATGCTTATGGTGTGACTTCTTCCCTGCTGCTGAGAAAATCAAAGAAATTATCAGCCAAGAATCTTTGGAACGAAGACAGAAAGGAGAAGAAATACCTGAGTATATGATAAATCCTCCTAAATCTTCTTATAGCGGATAGATTAGTTTTCTCTTCTGAAATCTATTAGTTGTACTTACAGTAGTTAGTAATTTACTTGTAATTTTCATTCCTTGTAATTCCATTCCTGAATTAATGAAATTTCAGTAAAGTACTTAACTTCATCAGTGCTGTAAAAGATCCCTCAAAATAGTAATTGGGACATGTATGTTACGAGTCCTGATTATTCCATCATTTTGAATCATAAAGTAATTTTCTTCAGTTACTTTGTCATTATCAAATAGGGGGAGATTGTTGATCCAAACTCTCTAAGTGATTTGATAACGACCCTCTTCTATACTTAGTGAAAATTACGTTTTAGTATGTATTAGTGTTTCACCTTCAGCGATCAGACTGAGTCTGTTCAGTTATCACTGATAGTCTTTCTTATAAACATTTCTATGTATTAGTGTTTCACTATCAGTGATCGAACTGAGTCTGTTCAGTTATCACTGATAGTTCCTAAAGTAAACAACCAACGTAATCCCTGAAGACAAGTCTCGCGTCAACAGATGTTCATAGCTGAATCAAAGACGAAGCTGCTGAACAAAGAGAAATCTACTAGTGACCTGATGCGGATATCAGTGAAGCAAAGACAACTCTACTAATACGCGAAAGAACATGAGAAAAAGCTTCAACGATAGCTGAACCTCTTTATCTCTGAACTTAGAGATACTCAGCGATCAAACGATCACAAAGCTTATGCCTGAAGTTTCCTTTTGTCTATCCTTGCACAACCTAGTACGATGTGTCAGAACGGACAAGTCTCTGCAATCATTCGTACAACAACTCTGTCTACTACACTGTTCATGACCCGGCCGAAAGCATGTCTCCCAAAAGTCAGTTTATCAAAGCCAATCTGTGAACGCCACGTGTAAAGTATCCTGCCATGCATTTAATGCATATGGTATAAATAGGAAATTCACCCCTTCATCTAAATGGGTGCTTCATCCTTGAACTCAAGATAGAAACCCTTGTTTTCTATATCTCTTAATCCCCTCTCTCTGAATCTCTTGTGCAATTATCTAAGTGTTTCTTAAGTTTGTTTAGATTGAGTCTGTCTTAATCTTATTCCGCAACAAACTTGTAAATTGTATTTTGATTTATCAATAAACAATTTATTAAGCTTTAAATTTTGTGTTTGTATTCAACCCCCCCCCCCTTCTACAAACTTGTTTAGCACCTTCGGGACCAACAAGAACCATTCCAGGGACCTGACTGGGATATTCGTACTCATCATACGCGACACTCAAGAATACTCGGTTTATTCTCAACACTCGACATAGTATTTTCAACACACGACGAAGAACACATATTTACAATTCATTTATTTTTCATTGTAATATTGTCATTTGTACTTTCGATCACTCCTTCTAAAAGACGACGTATCTGTTTGGCATCCATAGTGCACTTGACAATCTCTGCTATCGTCCACTGTTTGGAGCTCGACCGGGTTTTCTGTATCACCAAATTCTCTGCCTCTTATTCACTTTTATTATTTGTCGTACGATTTGTTGATCAATCGCTTACTTTAGTTGTTAAAGCTCCACATCGACTTTAGATCATTCTTGGGATGATTTTTGGCATTAACAGTTTGGCGCTCACCGTGGGGCCCTAGCTAGAGTAAAATCCTCGACAACGAGTGCGGCTTACTAATAGTTTTAGTGCAACTTTTTTTAGTAGAAGGATCATGGAAGCTTAGGGAACTCAAGCCCGTGTCATTACTCAAATGCGTATGGAACTTGATGCTGCTCGTAGTCACATTAACGCTCTGGATGAGCAAAATCTTATAGCAACTAAAGAACTCTTTGCGATGCGGAATCAAAATGTGGGAAACCAATTTAGGCCTCAGCATGGTCTAAGGCCACCCTTTTACATGACTTTTGTAGGTTCTCAACCTCCATTGCCTCTATACCCCAGACCAATGCAAGGTATTGAACCAGCTACTAGATTTGCCACTTTCTCCATCTCGACGCTTCCAGAGATGCCACCGCCAACGACAGTATTTCCATCGATGTACATGCCTCCCATGCACGTGCCAATTAATGGTGACACTAAAGATACATCCCATGGCAACGGGTTTTTTTGAAATTCTGGTATAATATCTCAAGACTCTGGATTTGTGCCAGTTTCACTCCCGACGAGCAACGGTTTCAATCTGGACGATTGAAGCAGTTAGATAAGCAAAATGAAAAGATGTTGTCGTTACTCGCAAAGCTTCCAAGAATTGTTGTGCATGTGGACGTTAAACCAAGGACGACATTTCAAGCGTCACCTTTTGTCGACAAAAATTCCATGGTCGATGTCCCAAAAAGGTACAACATCCCAACGTTCACTCCAAAGTTCTCTGGAATTAGTGATCCAACCGAGCATATCGCACAGTATAAATTGTTGATGTGGATTGTGTCGATACCCTATCAGTATCAGGAGGTCTGCATGTGCAAAAGCTTCGGTGCAACTTTCATGGGTACAACACTTTAATGGTTGATCAATTTGCGACCTAAGTTCATCGGCAGTTTCACAGAGCTAGACAACAAATTCTTCCAATAGTTTGCTAGCAGTAGTACGATGGAAAAGCAAACTAGCGACCGCTACTACATCACCCAAAAGACAGGCGAGTGAGTTCAAAATTACTTCAATCGCTGCAATTCTGAGATGATTAGCGTACGATCAATGGTTGATCAATATACATTCATCTCACGACCAAGTCGTTTGATTTTTAACCTAAAAACTTGCCCTGGTCGCAAGTTCTTTAATCCATTTTCTGGATGGTATTTGCTATTTACTAATTTCATCATTTAGCAGGTTTGCAATTTACTTTAGTTGCCAAGTCAATGTTGATTGACAGGTTTATAATTTGCGTCAATCGCAAGTTCTTTGATAAATTAATTATTTACCCCGTCGCAAGTTCATTGATTTATTCTTGTTAGTATTGGATGTCATCAGTTACTTACGGAAATTTCTATCACTATTTCTCTTATGATTATCCTTTCTATGCTTGTCGTGAAAGACTTATGCAATTATCTAAGTGAAGGTTGCATCAGTATAATTTCTTCACAAAGTTCTTATATTAATATCTAAAAAGATATTACAAGACATGGGACGACCACCAACAGTCGCCCGATTGAAAAAAGAAAAAATTATAAAGAGCTAAAACTAAGGAGTTGGTTGCTCTTGCTCCTGCTGCTGGGAGTCGACCGCAACATTTATACCTTCAGGGGTGTCCTCCTCTCACTCGACTTCTTGCTCGTCTTCAGAATCAAGATCTTTCTCGCGACGACAGGGGGTTCTGACCCCTCTGTTAGCGTCTCATCATGTCCGCTCGAACCTTGAGGAGAGTGAAAGCCTCCATAGACTTCACCTCCTCTTCGAGATCGGGGAACTGCTTCTTCAACTCCCCCAACTCCGCCCTAAGGGCCTCAACATATTTTTCATTCGTGGTCGAGGCTTCCTTAGTCGTCTTCAGCTTCACCTCCTCCTTGAACGCTCAACCAAAAGGCCTCCCTTAGCTGCCCCCGGAGCTCCACCTTCTCATGACCGACAGACTCAATCTGGTTAAGGGCATCGTCGAGACGGATGGAGTACTCTTCCTTCTTGGCCTCCGCCTCCATGGCCTTGGCCTCTGCCTCCCGGGCCCTAGTCAACGCCACCTCTTCTTTTACGAAGGCAGTCGGAACTAGCCTCCTCACCTGGTCCATACGGATGTTGAGAATACGACGAACGATTGCATTGCTATTAAAAAGGAACTCGCTTGGCATGTCCTAAAAGGTAATCTTAAAGAAATATTCTACGAACCAACAACGCTCAACAACGACGTTAGACCTCCATCTCCTGTTCATGAGAAAGTCGTGAATTGTGTTATGGGAGGATCCGACGTCTGTGGTCTGACTTATTCTCCAGCAAAGAGGCATGCCAGTTGGGGGTAAATGTTCAGCCTGTGCCTCGATCCTCACAACCAAAAGAAGAACTGAAGCTAGAGTCGATGAAGATAACATTCGACCGGGATGACCTGGGAGACATACATCAAAAACAACATGATGGGTTAATTGTTTAACTTAAGATCGGCAGCTGTTTAACCCGGAGGGTGTTGGTCGACGGGGGAAGCTTAGCGAACATAATCTTTCTCGACACCGTCAAAACCATGGAACTAGACAAGTTAGAGATCGTTCGACGTTTGACGACCTTGGTCGGTTTCAATGGAGATGCGACAAGCACCTTTGGAGAGATCTCTCTGTCAGTCTACGCATAAGGAATCAACAAGCATACCAGGTTCAGCGTCATCGACTGTTCGTCAGCATACAACATTATTCTTGGTCGACCCTGGATTCATGACATGAAGGTCGTCCCTACAACGTTTCACTAGACGATGAAATTTCCCACACCATAGGGAGTACAGGAGATCAAAAGTGAACCAAAACTTGCACGCGACTACTACAAGATAACAATGAAACCATGAAATCAATCCATCTAGCTTACAGAACCAGGATGTATCTGACACTGTCGACGATTATCATTTGGAGGAAGTCATCCTGGACCAAAGCAAGCCTAATCAATTCGTCTTCGTATGTTCATCCCTCGATCCTTCTATTAAAAAAGAACTAATCTCTTTCTTGCAGGAACATTGTTGGTCCACATAACTATCAACAATTCATGATCTAATTAAGAGGAACAAGATGAAATTGGGAAGGAGATACATTTATTCACATTGAAACAAGACACATACTACTTTCCTAGAGAGAGAATGTGTTTTCTCTCTAGATCACACTCTCAACTCATGAAGCTACATTGTGAAAATAGAACTACTAAAAATTACAAATGAACTAATCTATTTATACCTCCCCCAACTCACACTTATTCTACATTAAACCCAAGCTCGTTTTACTCGATAAGCCTAAATTACAATCTAAGCCCATTACAAATATAAAATGGTAAACCCCTTTACAAAACATTCTAACTTGGACATTTTATATCCTAACAAACATGCTGATTGTTTGGCTTGGACGAAGGAAGACATGGTCGACCTTGACCCTGACGTCATTTCACACAAGTTAAACGTGGACCCATCATTCAAACCTATCAAGCAGAAACGTCGAAAGTTCACTCCAGAGTAAAACAAGGTGATCAATGTCAAAGTTGACAACCTCCTCAAAACTGGGAAAATTCGAGAAGTAAAGTACCCCAACTGGTTAGCCAATGTCGTGGTCGTACAAAAGAAAAACGGAAAATGGAGGGTGTGCATAGACTTTACAAACTTAAACAAGGCATGTATGAATGATCTGTTTCCTTTACCACATATGGACGCTCTAGTTGACGTGATCGCTGGACACGAACTCTTGACATTCATGGACACATACTCAGGCTACAATCAAATACTTATGCACGTCGACGATCAAGAAAAAACAGCCTTTATGACAGACAGGGGTATTTATTGTTATAAGGTTATGCCTTTTGGTTTGAAAATTCCAGGTTCCACATACCAGCGATTGGTTAACAAAATATTCAAGGATCGACTCGGAGATACCATGGAAGTATACATTTACGACAATCTCGTCAAGTCACGACAGGCTATCGACCACGTCGAACATCTACGTCAATTGTTCGACATTCTCAGGAAATATCTCAGAATTCTGAATCCAATAAAGTTCTCCTTTGGAGTAAGCGATAGGAACTTCTTGGGATATATGGTGACTCGACGAGGGATCGAAGGTAGTACTGATCAAATCTAAGCCATAGTCGAGATCAAATCGCCAAGGAACTTCAAAGAAGTCCAACATTTGACCGGTCATGTGGTAGCCTTGAATAGGTTTATCTCATGATCGTCAGACAATTGCCACTTGTTTTATAACGTCATATGAAAGAACAAAGGCTTCCAGTGGACGGACGACCACGAGCAAGCATTGCAGAAATTAAAAGAAAACATGGCGTCACCTCCACTACTGTCGAAACCACAGGACAATGAGGTCTTACAACTATACTTGGTCGTTAGTCCCAATGCGGTAAGTGCAGTCCTGGTAAGAGAGCACGATAAACACCAATTGGCAATATACTACATAAGTAAATTTCTATTAGATTCTGAGACCAGGTATTCCTCAATGGAAAAATTGTTATTGTCACTAGTTACAGCTGCGAAAAAGTTACGACATTACTTTGAGTCGCATTCTATAACTGTTGTTACTAACTTTCCACTTAAGTCTGTTTAGAGAAAACCAGAATTGGTAGGTAGTTTAGAAAAATGGAGTATATATCTCAGAAGTTACGACATCGACTTCAAACCTAGGACCGCGATCAAATCGCAAATCTTCGCAGATTTTGTCGCTGACTTTAGTACAGATCTAGAAAAAGATGAACAAGACGAGGATTATTCTATGGCTACTCACAACAACAAACCATGGCCTCTACATGTCGACGGATCGTCCAACACCAAAGGCACATGAATAGGCGTCGTCTTAAAGTAGCCACAGGGGGGAAAGATGGTGTACTCCATAATATGTGAATTCAAAGCAATGAACATTGAAGCAGAGTATGAAGCTTTGATCGTGGGAATGAACATGGCACGCGACTTGGGGGCAAAAGGGTTACACGTCAAGAGAGACTCTGTCATTGTCTTGAACCAAATGAATGCGAGTTTGCATTGAATAATCAAAGATGACATCATATCTCAAGATAGCCAAAGCAAAATTAGAAAAATTCAAGCCGTTTTCGATCGAACAAATCCCGAGAGATCGAAAAACTCAGGCTGATGCCTTGCCCAATCTTGGATTGGTACTTAGCAGACCTTTGTTTGATACAATACCCATGATACATCTTGCGACATCATCCATTGATCACAACAACATTTTCCAGATCGACGATGAGGAAGAAGAGTGGTCGAGCAACATAATGAGCTACTTATTGCACGACCAACTTCCAGAAAACAGAATGGAAGTCCGAAAGATCAGATTCAAGGCATCCTGATATGTCGTGATATAAAGAAGACTTTATCGACGATCGTCCATGGGACTTAATTTGCGGTGTGTCCCTAGCAAAACACAAGTCCAAAACATCTAGCAAGAAATGCATGACGATGAGTGTGGCAATCACTCGGGTGGTCGTAGTCTGGCCAATTGAATATCACGACAAGGACTCTATTGGCCGACACTACAACGAGACACCTTCAGGTAGATACAAAGTTGTGATGCATGCCAACGACATTCAGGTACGACGCATAAACCCTCTAAACCTTTACACTCGACATTAGTTCCAAGGCCCTTCATGAGGTAGGGAATGGATATAGTCGGTAAATTACCACCTGCCCCCGGCAAAAAGGTATTTATACTCGTGCTTACAAATTATTTCTTTAAATGGATAGAGGTAGTCTCTTTTTCCCAAGTTCGGGACAAAGAGGTTATATATTTTATCCAAACTAACATTATATGCAGATTTGGGATACCATCCGAGATTGTCTACGACAATGGATCCCAATTCATAAGCGAAAGAACTCAACAATTCTGTGAAGATCATAATACAAAACGCACGACCTTGCCTCAGCGATATCCTCAGTTGAATGGACTTGCAGAATCGAGCAATAAGACTGTTGTAAATTCGATCAAGAAATTATTGAAAGCAGCAAAAGGAAAATCGGTTAAAGAACTTCCTTCAGTCCTTTGGCCAAATCGTTTGACTCCACATACGTCCACAGGACAAACTCCCTTTTCCTTGGTCTATGGTTGTGAGGTGGTTCTACCCTTCGAGGACCAGCTACCAACATCGAGGCACACTTCAGTTGACCATAACCTGGTCGACCTAAGTTATGATCTCGATTCCCTTGAAGAAATGAGAGAATCAACATTGATTCGAATGGCATCTCAAAAACAATCAGTCGAACGTCATTTCAACAAAACCGTCACGACCAAAATATTTCAAGAAGGCGACCACATCTTACGCCGAGTGCTTCAAAACACTCAAGAGCCAAATGCAGGTAAGCTTTCCATCAAATGGGAAGGTCCTTATCGTATATCTACAGTCGTAGGAAAAGAAGCCTATAGGCTCCTAACCCTCGACGACCAAGAAATCCCTCGTAGTTGGAATGCAACACATCTCAAAAGGTAATTTTTTCTACGTTCTTTATTCTTCTTTCCTTACGAATTATTTGTCACAGCTAATACTGACTTAAGCATCAGAGGGTCTGGTTAGCCAACGACCAACTTCTGACATCGTTTTCTCTCAGAATCGCACGACATAAAACCGTAAGTCTTTATACGACTTGGTCTTGTGAAACTCAATTTTAAGATTTTAACTTAGAAAAAAATTGCTATGAATGAATTTCTTTTGTCGCAAGAATCATTTAACTACTTGGATTGCCATAGTCACAAGTATGCTTGAATTATGTTATCTGTGCAACTATAGATTGAATGACTTATCTTTCAATTGCTTGGTCGTACGATTCTCTGGTTTGAAAAGTTCTAAGTACTATAATGACTTATGTCTTTATCTTGTGATTTCGTGTACACATATTTATTTTATAACGCTTGACATGCTCGACAGATAAGATAAAAACCATTTATATTAATAACCAAAAATAAATGGTTACACGTGGAAGGCTCGGCCACCAACGGTTGACCATATAAAAACTAAGGTGCCGTTTGTTTTTTAAGAGGTCTAAAGTCTGAAGTCTTATTTTAGTTATGATTAATAAGAGGTTGTGTGTAAAAAGGTCTGAACAATTCAGACTTAAGAGTCATTAAGAGGTTTTTTTAAAAAAAACAAATAACCCCTAAAACAAATAAATCATAGGACCAAAAGCCTCAAGATAGAGGAGCATCTTCAGTTGGCTGTGATGCGGAAACTTCACCTGTCTGAGCTTCATCAACCTGGGCCTCATCCTCGACCTCGACCACTTTGACAACCTTCTCATCTTCGGAGTCCAGCTCTTTCTCGTTCCCGCCGTCTACAAGATAGATCTTGAGGTCTTCAACAGCGTTGGCATGGGAATTCTTCCCAGCCAAGTGTCGCCTCATGATCGTCGCCTTTGTCGTCCATCGAGTAAAAGCCTCGACGGACTTGAGCTCTTCTTCCAACTCCTTGATCTTGGTCTTCTGCTCGACCTCCTTCACTTTATGGCCCCTGATCTCTTTTTCACTCTCGAACAGGGATTCGTTGCTCCTCTCCAGATCCTCCCTCATCTTCTTCAAGATCTCGCAGGACACGTGAAAACGTGTCTACAGATCGACCATGTGGTGACCAGAGACCTCTAGGACCTTGTGGGCTTCTACAAGACTCACGGTAAGAGCAGTTCGCTTCTTCTCCAGTGCCGCTTTCTCTCTTTCAAGATCAAGCAACATATATTACCTAATCCTCTCTATCTCTTCGTAGAGACTGAGAGAGGCCTGGAACGTCTGCAACACACGACATGCGACAATAGTACACAAAGTTAAAAACAATACAATGTACAAAAAGGTAAGTTTTGACACTTACCATGAAGGAGAGACCGGCGACATTGGATCCCACATCATCAACCGACATCCCCTTAAAATGCTCCCCGAAGGTCGAGAGTTGTTATTTCCTCAGATGAGAAAATATCCTCGCCCTGTCGAGGACGTCATCCACCATAAAGTTAGAGGACAGCGTGAAATTGACCGTTTGATCTTCTGTGGATCCTTTCCCTTTGTCGGACGACTGGGGGATGGATCCAGAGGCCTCAGTCGCCTTCCTCTACTCTTATGCCGATGGTGGTCGCTCGCCACCTGACACCTCCAGTAAATTCACCATTGGAGGTGCTACATTTATGGGGACCGCCGGTATGGCATCGTCTATATTCGTCTTCACAGGAGTGGTGACTCATCGACAATGGTTCCCTCAGAACCTTCATCCTTGTCCTCTTGGGCACACTCGATGCAGCAGGCGAGAGCCCTTCCTTTTTTCCTGACCCTTCCGGGCCAACTCCAGCTGGGCCTTACTCATGTCGACCGCAGTCGGTATCTTCGCAGGTGAACCTCTTGAAAAACACATAAAAACATCGCAAGATACGACAACATCATAGTCAATGGAAATCAAAGGAAAAGGTAAAATAAGTAGAGGAAAGGGTATGTTACCTGTTATCTTCCTCTTCTTCTTTCCCATCTTCTTCCTCTCCCTGGTCTTCCCTCTCTTCTTCTTCGACCTCTGAAGGATCGACAATAGTCAATCCCTCACCGTCGTCGTCTCCCAGTTGTCGAGAAGTAAACGATCAATCGTCCTTGTTGTATCCTAGGGAGGGATTGATCTTATACACCAAATCAATATTCAGACGTACCTCATCGAACTTGATAGCTGAAATCAAAGAAGAAAGAAAAAATGCCAGATATAAATTAATTACAGAAAACGAACGACAAAGTTGAAAAAGTACCCTTACTCGATGTATTCCAAAACATCTCAGGCACGTCACTGTCTGGACCCAATGATGTTGTACGCACGAATACGTACCTTGTTTTCCACTTGTCGTCGTTAACCGCAGTGTTAAGCATCAAGGTGCGGTCACCTCAATACATAGAAAACGGGTTATAGCGGTGGAAACTATCCACCTTCACTTGACCCCTAGTCCCCTATTAGTCGCTTGATAACCGAGATGACTCTCCAGAATTGGGGCATAAGCTTCCCCGATGTGAGGTTAAACGTAAGCATGAACAACCTCGATAGTGGCGAATATGGCCATTTAAACCCTATCTTAAAGGGATACTCTTAGATCACGAAGAACCCCTCTGGAAACATGTCCGGACGTATTTGACCGGGAGAATTAATGGTTAGTGTAGAAGGGATATGCACTAAACGCCTAAGATCGTCAAGATCATCTTGATCTTGGATCATACTCGCTTGCTCACTCGACATGGCTAGACCTCTCAGACTGATTTTTAGTCTTAAATCGCATGTAAAAGAATAAGGGAGGATCGTACCTTATATAGTTGCTCTAAACCTTGATAGAAACTAAATCGGGAAGGGATTTTGTAAGTCTTGGCAAGGATTCACAGGAAAATCTCTCTCTAAAAAAACTCTGAAATCATAAAAGGAAACAATCCCTGGATACCCACTATTTATATGCAAAAATCGTATCAAGTGAAATCGCTCGAAGATCGACACGTGTTAATCGACTCTTCATGAGCATCAACAGATCTTCGACACCTATTCTGACAACTTTCACGTGTGTTCCCCACGCCTCCATGACATTATGTATGTCAGTAAGACCCTTATGGGTCTAGTTGGAAATGAACCGCTTCGGTTCCGACGTGACTAAAGCCTTTCCCCAGATGACACATGGCGACCGCCAAATATCTCGAAAAACATAAAATTCAAAATTCAAAATTGCCTCTTAATTTTAAAATTTGGTGGAAAATTGTTTGAGTCAAAAATCCACGACCACGACGAATGACATTTAATGCAACTTACACACTACTGGCCTTGTATTAAGATAAGGTCTTGTCGACCAAACATAATTATGATACTGGTTGACACTTGCATGGACGTTGGTCGAGCGTTAATCATACGATCTCCAGACGATTATACCCGACCACGACTATAGCAACGTACGACCCAACGTTCTTCTCTTGTTTATTTAATGCAGGTTTAATGCCCATAAAGACCAACGACTATAATTGACCAGAATCATCAAAGCAATTATGGAGCTTCGACCGTTACAAAGACACATTTATAAAGATCAAAGACTATAAATAGACACCTACAACTACATCTACAACATCTGAGCTCCGATATTACAAGCTACAAGAAGAATTCTGCCAGCACTCTCTACCATACTACACGATCACAGTATTATACACATGACCGAAGTATTTTACACACGACCTACACTCATTACTGGTTTCTGCGATTGTATTTCTTATTTATCTTCTGTAAGCACTGTAATACATAAGGACATCACCCCTCTTTGGCGATCATAGGGCTCGACGACCCTTCCTAGTCGTCCATGGTTTTTTCCTCATTGAGATTTTCTCGGGTCAACAAATCTTTTATCTCTCCATCTTGTTATTATCACACGTCTTGTCGATTGGATACTTTCTCTAGTTGGACAATTCTCCACACCGACCTGAAATCATCCATTGGACGATTTCTGGCATTAGCAGGCAGGTCTTGGCATCGTCCTCAAGTCGCCACATGGGGGGAAGATGTTGTACTCCATACGATGAAATTTCATGGCTACAAACAAATGAAGTTGGATACGAAGCTTTGATCGCAGGAATGAATGTGGCTCACGACCTGGGGGCAACAAGACTTCACATCAAAAGGAATTCAATGGGGAGTTTGCAGCTAAAGACTCTAAAATGACGACTTTCACAGTACCAAAAGCCATGTCCGAAGAATTTCAAGAGTTTTATATTTCACAGATCCCTAGGTATCAAAATACCCAAGCTGATGCATTAGCTAACCCTGGGTCGACACTTGGACAGTCCTCATTTGACGTTGTCCCAATAATTCATCTGGTGACACCACCCATCAAAAACGAAAACGATGTCCAAATGGTTGAAGAGGAAGACAACTAGTCGAGCGATATTATAAAACTTCTAACAAACGACCAACTTCCAGAAGATAAAATGGAAGCCCGAAAAATCAAATTTAAGGCATCCAGATACATTATAATTAGAGGACTACTCTACTAACGATCATCGACAAGACTAAACTTACGATGTGTTACCAATAAGAGTCAAGTCCAAAGCATTTTCCAAGAAATGCACTCGGGAAGTGCGGCAATCACTCTGGAAGTCTAATCTTGGCAAATCATATCTCTCGACAAGGATATTATGGGCCAACTTTACGACAGGAATCAATGAGGTACGTCCAAAGTTGCAACGCATGTCAACAACATTCATTTATGTCACATAAACCTTTTGAAATCTTGCACTCGACACTAACTTCATGGCCCTTCTTGCGATGGGGAATGGATATTGTCGGCAAGTTACCTCTGCCCCCAGGCAAAAGGTATTCCTTGGAGTCCTTACCGATTTTTTCTCAAAATGGATAGAAATCCCAAGTTCGGGACAAAGACGTCATCTCCTTTATCCAGACTAACATCACTTGTAGATTCGGAATCCAATTCGAGATCGTATGTGATAACGGATCGCAGTTCATAAGCGAAAGAACCAGCAGTTCTATGAAGATCGTAATATCAAACTTACGACTTCAACGCCCTGTTATCCTCAATCAAATGGACTTGCCGAGTCGAGTAAGAAAATGATCATCAATTCGATCAAGAAAAGACTCAAGGCAGCAAAAAGCAAGTGTGTCAAAGAACTTCCGACAGTTCTTTGGGCCAACCGTATGACACCTCATACATCTACACAACAAACTCCTTTCTCTCTGGTCTATGGTTGCGAAGCAGTCTTGCTTGTCGAGGCTGAAGTTCCGACCTCACGACACACATCGGTCGATCATTAAGGTCTTAAAATCAATAGGTGACGTCCTACGACCAGACCCTATAAAATAACAAAAACTTACCCGCCATCCTCTTCTCCGGAGTCCCTGCAATGGCCTCCTCCTTCTTCCTCTATGGAAGCAGCGGTTGATGACACGACGTATTGTACATCGTCGTCTTCATCCCAATCTATAGTAGTACGAATGGTGAAGAAGGAACGGTCCTCGACGCTGAATTCGAGGAATCTTTTGACTTTGGCGGTTGAGTCAGTGGAAGGCTCAGCTACCGTGATGTCAACCAGTAGAAAAGCAAAATGAAAAAGTTAGCAAAAAATTATCGGTAAACAAGTACAAAAAGAAAAGCTAAAAAGAGACCTCACGTCTTACCTTTGGTATTCCACCTTATGGTAATCCATTGGTCATCGGTGCCAAGTGAGGCAATGCGACCAATGACATACCTTGTCTTCCATCTGTGGTCGTTAACCGCAGTTGTTAGATATGTTTGAATCAATTTGTTATTTAAGTTTGACTTTTTGTAAGTTAAAGTTTGTCTTTATATCTTTGTGTTTCTATGAGGTTATGTCTTGTGTAACACATATAAATACCCTTCGTCAAATAAGTACATTCATTAAGCTTGTAACATTTCCAAATGTTGTAACCTTGTGACTTTCATATCAATACATGAGACTTGTGACTACTTTCTCTCTCTAGATCCTATCTTTAATTTGGGTTCTTTAATTATCAATATGCTTGAAATTTGGGATCACAATTGGTATCAGAGCTAAATCAGATTGTTGGAAATATCAACATGCAAACATTTGGAAGAAATTTGATTTCCAAAATTGGAAAGTTGCGTATCACTGTTCTATTGGTGTTTTTATGTTTTAGTGGTGATTTTAATGTAATTTTGGTTGCATTGTAATCTCATTATAGCATAGAACATTTCTTATACACATTGTAATCACTGAATCACAACAAATCATTGTCAACTTGATCAAAATAGTAAGTATTGAAAGTTTACTGTTTACACACTGTAAATTGATCAATTCTCTTGATCATGTTTGTTTATTATCTAATAAATGCTCAAGGGTTGTTATCGATCATGTTTTGTGTGTGTCCCTAAATCTACTTTCTAATCACAATTAAACAAACAAAACACAAACAAGAATCAAATACCTGTTTAATTTCACTTTCAAATTCAAGATTACAAACTTTCTCTCTCTAGAACTCTCTTTCTCTCTCTAATGTATTCTCTCTTAACTAGACAACTTCTTCCAATCTTACAACTGAATACTACGCTTTGCTTTTGTTCACTACTAATTACAAAATGAAAGGAAACTATTTATACTTACAACTAAAACAAGGAAACTAAACAAACACAAACACTTTGACTTTTATTACAAAAGACTTTGACTTTGATGAGATTTGACTTTCTCAGCTTTGACTTCTTGAACTTTGACTTTTGTCTTCTAGATCTTGTATACAACATATTTATGCTCTAACAATCTCCCCCTTTGGATTCAAGATCACTGTTTAAAGATCTAGCAATTCAGTCTTCACTATAAGCTCTGTCAGTACAATCTCCCTTTTTTCTTTGACGGTATTCTTTCCAAAACAATCTTCAAACGATTAACAATCTCCCCAAAACTTTCACAATAATACTTTCAGACTTTGGAAAGAAATTATCTTCAGAATCAGCCCGACTTTGCTTTAGCAAATATTCTTCAAAGAAAATTTCCTCAAATCTTCAGAAATTCTTTGATCTTCAAATCTTTACTTTGAACTTTTCTAACATGGACATTTCTGAAAAAACATCTCTCTAAACTTTATTATTTCTTGATACCATACACTGAATCTAGTTTCTAATCACAATTAAACAAACAAAACACAAACAAGAATCAATTACCTGTTTGATTTCACTTTCAAATTCAAGATTACAAACTTTCTCTCTCTAGAACTCTCTTTTTCTCTCTAACGTATTCTCTCTCAACTAGACAACTTCTTCCAATCTTACAACTAAATACTACGCTTTGCTTCTGTTCACTACTAATTACAAAAGGAAAGGAAACTATTTATACTTACAACTAAAACAAGGAAACTAAACAAATAAAAACACTTTGACTTTTATTACAGAAGACTTTGACTATGATGAGATATGACTTTCTCAGCTTTGACTTCTTGAACTTTGACTTTTGTCTTCTTGATCTTGTATCTAAAATATTTATACTCTAACATTTTGAGAAAATGGTCAAAGTTTGGTGATCAATTTCAAAGAATTGAGTGGAAAACAGTGGAATTAAAGTAAAAAATGAACAAGATCTACAGAATTCGCATCATCGTCGAAGAACTCGCATGAAGAACTAGCACCTTGAAGATTAAGGAAGAATCACATGAAGTTAATTGTTAAAATTTTCTAAGAAATTCGAAGAATTCGTATCCTTCATCATACGAATTGTCAGAATTCACATCAAAAAGCTCAAAGATTCGCATCTCAAAATTGGAAATTTTTCTAAGTCAACAATCCGCATCGATACGGATGGTTTGAGATTGGAAAAGTTTCAAAGGGAGGAATTCATATCACAGTGAAAGGTGTTGTGCGAAAAGTCAAGAATTCACATCATTCCTTGTGCGAATAGTACAGAATTCGCATCCCACTATATTCGAAAAGTCAGAATCCACATGTAGTTATATGCGAAGAGTGAAGAATCCTCATCCTGTTGCGTGCAAATTTCTTATGTGTGCGAATTGTTTACATAGTGTTGTGTGAATTTCATACATAGATTATTTTTGAGTTATTTTTCTGGAAAACTTTCAAAGTTGATTTTTCTGATTATCTGAGTAATGATCTTTTCAAGCATTATTTCAGATATATTTTCACAATGCCTTACATATATGTGAAGGGAAATATGATTCTTACAAATATTGACTGTGCACCGACATACATGCCTGAGATACCCAAGATTGAACCTGAAAATGAACAGCTTAAATTTCAGAACTCGGAACTGAAAGCTGAGATTGAGAGTCTGAATGTCAAACTGAAGAAAGCTGAAATTCAAGTATCAACATATCAGGCTAAAGGAACTTAATGGTTAAAGAAAGTTGATGAGAGAAGTAAGAAAGAGAGAGTTGAACTAGAGAAATATTTCAATCAAAGATTATCTGATCTTTCAAAGAAAGCTGAAAATGAAAAAAAGATTTAGAAATCAGATGTGCAAAACTTTTAAAACAAGTTTCTGAATTTGAGAAAAATGTAATTTCTGAAAGATGTATTTTTGAAAAGAAAAATAAAAACAATGAAAAGAAAAATATTGTCCTTTTCAAAGAAATTTTAGAGAAAAATCAGAACTTGGAAAAAGATTTTTAATCTGAAAGGAAAGTTTTTGAAGATGAGATTTCAAAACTTACAAGCATGTTGGCTACTTTATCTTTAGATATTCTGAAAGGACAGAATAGTAGGTCTGATCTACAAAGCAAGTTTGATAAACATTGAAATGAAAAATCCAAGTTGAATGACAAGATCAAACAACTTCAAATAGCTAATGCTGATTTGTCAAATAAAACTATAGCTGATATTACTGACGTGTCTTCTTATGATGATTCAACTGAATCAGTCTAGTCTTTTCAATCAGTTTCAAACTTAGTTCAGAAAATGGTTTTCAAGAACAAGAATGTCAAAACTGAAATCTTGAAACCAATTCAGATTAAAACTTCAAGTTCATTTTATGTAAAATCTGCTGATAAACAAGTTCCTTATTTTTAAAAAATTGGATTTAAAGCATCTGAGAAAGATAAGATGATCTGGGTTGTTAAGAGATTTCCAGAAGTAGTCAAATACTAGAAATCATCTGCACAAGCTTCAAAGGTGAACAAGAACAAGGCATCAAAAGGTAAATCTTTTACTACTCCTGATTACATTAAATCTACAAAACATTTAATCAGTTTAGCTAAAAGAAAACTTTGTTGTTCTTATTGTTGTACTAATGATTTTGTTCACAAAGAACACATCTATAACTGGTATGATTCTTACAAGTATACTTATAAAACTGCATTTCACAGAGGTGGAAACCACTCAAAGAAGTTTTCACATACTAACAATGATTGACCTAAATTCATCTGGGTACCAAAACCTGTTAAACCTGTGATGCAGGAACCCACACTCAATAAAGATTGAAAGGATGATGACTTCTAAGTAAAGCAGCTCAGGACTCAATCTTCAATGTTAAAGGTTGATCACTTCTGAACACAGCAGTTCAAGACTCAGTCTTCAAAGTCAATATATGAGCCCTAATCTGAACTCATACTTCAAAGAATATTTTTTTAATTCTAAAGGAGAAACAGATATGAATCACATTTCTAAGGGAGTATTTCTTATTTCGAATTCATTGGGGAGATTGTTATATTTTTCATATATCATATTTTTGGGGAAGATTGTCATACTTTTAATAATGATTTTCAAATGTATGCAGATATGAAGGGGGAGCATATCTGTACATGTCCTTAAAATCCATATCATGTCTAGGGGGAGCATCAGATTATCAAATCACAATTGATATCAAATCAACGAGAAAAAACAAGTGATCAAGTCAAGGGGGAGCAAATCAAGTCAAGTCAAGTGGAGCGCAATACAAAAATATCATTAAAAAGGGAGTATGTTCAAGGGAGTAAGTATGTGTGTGTATAAATCTTTTTGAGAAATAAAATGAGTGTGTATATCATTAAAAGGGGAGTAAGTACAAGTCCTTAAGATCCATTTTTGAAATTTTCTATTTTTGGCAATTTTGGAAAAAATTTCTAATTTTTGCAAATTTCCATGTTTAAAATGTTTTTCAAAAGTTGGAAATTTTGCTAAATCCAAAATTCGCACACATTGGTATTGGAATTCCTGGAATCCGCACCCTGTGTCATGCGAATTGTTGGAATTCACATATGATGGCATACGAATTCTAACTTCTCGCATCCTTCTATATGCGAAAATTGTGAATTTCCCATCCAATGCCATGCGAATTGTTCTTTAAGCATGGAATTCGCATATTGTTTCATGTGAATTCTTACACACATTGTCTTATTCTTTCTAAGACAAATTTGCATCCCTTTTCAATGCGAAAAGTGATTACCCACTCAGATCGTGCCACGTGTCTTTTCTATTCCTGTGTATAAATATCTTGTTTATCATTTTTTTCAATCACTTTTACAAGTTTGGCTTTCATACGAATTCTCACACTTAGAATCCTCTCAAAACCTCATTGTGCGACTTTTGATTTCCACAACTTGTTCTTCGAAGATTTTCTTGATTCTAGGTTTTAGTTTGTTCATTATTTCGATTTGTTCTTATTATTTGATAATATCCCTGATTCAAATTCTTACTGATTCAACACAATCAAACAAAAATGAATTATAAGATTAGAAACTTAACCTGTTATTACAAATCTGATTTTACAATTCGTATACACACTTTCTTTCTCTAGCTTTCTCTCTCTCTATAGAATGCGAAATGTTCTCTGTTCTGATTATTACACGAACTACTCTAACACCCTAGTCATATATATAATAACAGAAAACTAATCTACACGCTTACAAACAAAAGCAAACACAAGACTTTGACTTTTGACATTTGACTTTGACTTCACAATGAGAGTTGACTTTCAGCTTTGACTTCTTGAACTCTGACCTTCAGTCTTCTATGATCTTGCATCCAACACATTTATGCTCTAACATTCTCCCTCTTTGGATTCAAGATCATCTTCAAAAATATTTTGCAATTCAAATTGGACAATCTCCCTCTTTGTCAGTTTTTAGCAAATTTATCTCCCCCTTTTGTTGAACTTTAGCAGAATTGCTATATTCTGCCCAAAATCTGTTTTCAAAATTAGTAACATTCTCCCCAAGGTTGTAAAACCTCTTTCAGACATCGGAAAAAAATTATCATCAGGTTTAGCACTGTTTGCTATAGCAAATTATCTTCAAAGAAAATTTCAGTAAACTTTGCTCGCTTTCATAAATCTTTGAACTTCTTACTTTCAGCTTCCAACAAACTTTCTTGATCTTTTTCCAATATCTGATACAAACTTTTCTTTCCAGACATTTCTTTGAACATAACTTCTCCCCCTTTTTGATGATTAGAGCACTGAAATCATCAAAACTTTCACAAGAAATGTCTCTTAAATATTTTCTGACCATTGACCTTTTAACAAGAGCCTCTGATTAGCTGTCGATCGAAATAGATATTTATCCGAATCTTTTCAAATTCAGACAAATTAGAATATAACACCTGAATCAACAAATGAATTAGTTAAGATGTCTGTCAGTAACACGTAGTCACTATGTGTAATGAATACACATTGGAAAGGAGCTTTTGAGATGTTCACTCCCCTAAGGCTTCCATTCAATCATCGAAACACCACAAAGGGATTTCTATAAACGTTATGACAAGAAAACTTATTTCTTGTGTGTTTGTGCAAGTGTTTGAAAGAATTAAGCACATGATAATGGATTTGTATAAGGCTCAAAATTGTGTAAACCGTTTGTTAGGAACTGAAGAAAAGCTTAAGTATGGTTAATGCTGCTAGTTCAGATTTACTACTGCTATAAGACTTCAGAGTTAATACTGCTCAGTATTACTACTGCTAGTAGAATTAATACTGCTAGTGGTTAGTGCTGCTTAGTAGTTAATGCTGCTAAGACCAAGTTAATGCTGCTTCAGAGATAATGTGAAGATAATGATGAAGAGATCGTGGTTAAAGATAAACATGGAAAGCTGAAGATATTTTTGGAAGATATACTGAAGATATTTTTTTAATTATCTTTTTGTTCAGTATATGTATAGATTGGATAGAATAGTTTATACATAGATTTTATTCTAAGTTCTAGAGACAATCAACCTCAAGGCATAGATCCTAATTCTAGAGAAGTAGAATTCGTCTTGAAAAAGCTTGTTCTTAAAGATTGAGGTTGAGTGTGTAATCTTGTGATTTGATAATTGAATACAAGTTTACAAGTTGTTTATCATATACTGTTTTGATTACTGTTACATTGAATATCAAAGTGTTATTCCGCAACTTCTTTGATATTGATTCTGAGACTTTATTCTTGTTAAGAAATCGATTCTGACAAGTGGTATCAGAGCCTGTTCTCTCAGAAACATCTATTCATTCATCATGGAAAACTTTGCAGAATCAAACAGTACTCTGGTCTCAAAGGTTCCAATGCTCAGACCCAATGAATTCGATATGTGGAAGATCAGAATCAAGCAGTACATACTCCTCACTGACTATTTTATGTGGGACATCATAGAGAATGGTCCTTCTGAAGAAGGAAAGATTGGTGCAGATGGAAAGATAACTCCACCAAAAACTGATGCTGAAAGAAAGATTAGACAGACAGAGATGAAAGCCTTGAGCACTTTGCTATTGGCTATCCCCAATGAATTTCAACACCAGTTTTGCAACTGCACTGATGCAGAGATGCTTTGGAATGCCCTGGAGAAGAGATTCTCAGGTACCAAAAGTACCAAGAGAAATCAGAAAGCCATTCTGAAGCAACAATATGAGAACTTTATGTCAACCAAGAATGAGTCCATGACTCAAATTTTTGACAGGTTCAACAAGCTTATTGGTGAACTTGCTACAGTGGGAGTACAAATTGATCAAGATGATCTGAACAGAAAGTTTCTAAGGTCCCTAAGTGATGAATAGACCATGTATACTGTGTCTTTCAGACAGAATGATCAACTGGAAGAAAAGCAACTTGATGATCTTTATAATGATCTAAGAGTTTTTGAATCTGAGGTAGAGGCTAAAAAGAGGCCTTCTGGATATATTCACAATGCTGCACTCCTTTCAGCATCAACTGATTCTACTTGCAACCCTGAATCAGTTAGTGCTGCCAATTGAGCTAACCAAGAGAAAGGCACTGATACTATATTTGAGGCCTTTCTGGCAAGTCATGGAAACTCTTCTCTCATTAATGATGACTTGGAACAACTCCATCCAGATGATCTTGAAGAGATGGACATTAAATGGCAGATGGCCATGCTCTCTATGAGAGTTAAGAAGTTCATCAAAAGAACTGGAAGGAACAACTTCTCACAAAGAAGAGAAGATGGAGCAGGTTTTGACAAGTCTAAAGTGGAATGCTATAAATGCCATCAAAAGGGACACTTTGCTAGGGAATGCAGAAGTGGAGTGTCTCACAACAACAACCACCAGCAGACACAGTCTGGAAGCTTCAACAATAACAGAAGCTCTACACAAGCCCTAGTCTCTCAACAAGGTATGGGGTTTGATTGGAGTGATCAAGCTGAAGAGGCCATCCAAAACCAAGCTCTAATGGCAGAGGTGTCTGATCTCCCAACAGAGGTAACTTCCAATCTTTGCTCTCCAAATTGCATTAACACTGTTAAAAGATATAGGGATCACAATCAGAACATGAGTGATGACCTTAGGAGATTGGAAAAGGACATAAAAGATTATGTGAGGATTGTTGAGAGATTTGAAGAACAAATTAAGGGTTTTCAAGCCAATGAGCTTCAACACTCTTATGACACAAACTACTGGAAGTGGGAGAAGAATGACTTAGAACTTCAACTGACTAGATCCAAAGAAGAGAGTGAAAAGCTAAGAGGAGAGCTAGCTAAAGTCAAACTAGATGTAGAAAAGTTTTCCAATGCTTCCAAAGCAATGGATTCTTTTGATACAAACTCAGATTCATGATAAACTGACAAGAGGAATAGGGTACAATAACACACCACCACCCTATAACAACAACTACATTCCTCCTAGTATAGATTTGTTAGAAACAAAGGATAGGAAGGACCTACCTAAGGGAGCCACTGAGATAGATCCCTAAGATGAAGTAGTTGTTAAGGATAAAACTGAGAAAGAAGTTGTCAAGGATAAAGACAACACTATGAGTGGTGAGATTCCTATAGAAAACCACATAATCACAAATGAGGGATGTGGAAAGCATTGGATCAAGTCCAATGAGATAGAGAAGACTGAGGAAAAGAACAAGAAGGTTCACTATAAGCAGACCACTGTTGTAAACCCTATCCCTTGCAAGCAGTATGCATGCAATAAATCTAAGCCCCAAAAACATGATAAACCAATGGGAAATCAGAGAAACTGGAATAACCAATGGGCACAAAAACAAGGCATTGATCTGAGTAAAATCAATAGACCAAATCCTTGTTTCATATGTGGAAAGTTAAACCATTTGGCTAAGTACTGTTTCTTTAACCCTATTAACCAACAGATGAACTTTCAAAGATTTGTGCAAAAACCTGTTGGTTATGGGAAGGCTGGAAAGAAACATGTGATAAAGAAATCTGTTGAAAGTAAAGGCCCCATGAAGAAAAGGATTTTAAAAGAAAGTATTAAAATGTGGGTGCCTAGAAGCACTAAAACTGTTAGTACTGCTGACAGGGATAGTGCTGCTGGAAGCATTACTGCTGCTACCAGTGTTAGTACTGCTGAAAATATTAATGCTGCTAATACTGTTAGTACCTCTTCAAAGGATAATACTGCCAACACAGTTATTGCTGCTAACACAGTTACTACTTCTAACAAGGTTAGTACTGCTAAGCATGCAAGTGCTACTAAGGCAGTTAGTACTTCTAAAACCAGTACTGCTTCTAGCAAAAATGTTTCCAAGCCTATCATTGTGACAAAGTACTCCATAAATGAGGAGTCAAAGTTTAAAAATCTTGTCAAGAAAGAATGCAACTATTTTGATGAGAAAGGGGTACCCAATACCACTTTGTCTTGGGTTCCTAATACATACTAACTGATTTATCTTATGTGCAGGGCAACCAACAGCTCAAGGGAAAGAGCATATGGCATGTTGATAGTGGTTGCTCTAGGCACATGATAGGCAACATGTCATGCCTTCAGGATTTCAAGCATATCAATGGAGGACATGTTGCATTTGGAGATAATCTTACTAGTGGTAAAATAAGTGGAAAAGGTAATGTTACAAAAGGTAAGATGACATTTGAAGATGTCTACTATGTTGATCAATTGAAGTACAACCTGTTAAGTGTATCACAGGTTTGTGACAAACAACATAGCATATTATTTACAAATACAGAGTGTATGATCCTTGCTCCAGGGTTCAAAGTAGTTGATGAAAGCATGATACTACTTAGAACTCCAAGAAAAGACAATGTTTATTGTTTAGATATGGACAATGTTGATAGTGATTCATCCCTGAACTGTCTGGTTTCTAAAGTTTCTGTGGATGAATCCTCTCTACGGCACAGAAGGATGTGTCACATGAATTTCAAGACAATGAACAAACTTGTTAAAAACAACCTTGTAAGAGGTTTACCTTCAAAAGTATTTTCATGTGATGATCATTGTGTTGCATGTCTTAAAGGCAAACAACACAAAACTTCTCATAAGACCAAAGAGATAAATATAATTTCTTCTTGTCTCCAGTTATTGCATATGGATCTGTTTGGTCCTACAAATGTTATGAGTATAGGAAAGAAATCTTACTGCTTGGTTATTGTTGATGATTACTCTAGATTTACCTGGGTATATTTTCTAAGGACTAAGGATGAGACAAGTGGACTGATCAAATCCTTTATCCTAAGAATTGAAAACCAAACTAATCAAAAAGTAAAAGTCATTAGATCAGATAATGGGACTGAATTTAAAAATCTTGATCTAAACACCTTCTGTGAAGAGAAAGGCATTGAGAGACAATATAGTGCCCCTAGGACTCCTTAACAGAATGGAGTTGCTGAGAGGAGAAATAGGACACTAATAGAGGCTGCTAGATCTCTGTTGGCTGATTCAAAACTGTCAATTACCTTCTGGGCTGAAGCAGTTAATACTGCTTGTTATGTCCAAAACAGAGTTCTAATGGTCAAGCCAAAGAACAAGACCCCTTATGAGCTTTTAAATAAAAGAAAACCTTTCATTGGATTTTTCAAACCTTTTGCGTGTCCTTGTACAATTCTCAATACCAAATCTCACTTAGGTAAGTTTGATAGCAAAGCAGATGATGGATTTCTTGTTGGTTACTCATCTCAGAGTAAGGCTTACAGAGTTTTTAACTCTTCTTCTAGAATATTTGAAGAAAGTGACAATGTCAAATGCAATGAGAACACACCAAATCCTATTGGATCTGGTCATCAGTGGTTGTTTGACATTGATTCACTAACTAACTCTTTTGGTTTAAGTAGTGATGATTATGCAGGTTCAGGGAGTAGAGGATCAGGGACTACACAAGTTCAAGACAGTATACCTCAATCTGTGATCTTTCCCATACGTTTTATGTGAAAAGGAACCATCTACTGGACCAAATCAGAGTGAAGAAGAAAGTAGAGATGAGGAGAATCAAGAAAATCAAGAACCAGAAGTAGCTGCTGAAAACACCTCAGTTGACTTGAATGACTCTAATCTAGAGGTGGGACTTAATGAAGAACCTAGTCATCACACTAGAATTCAAAAGAATAATCCTCCACAGCTGGTAATAGGAGATATATCTTCTCCTATGATGACTAGAAATCAAAGTAGGCTTCAAGAAATGCAAGACCAATAACATATATTGTTGTCTTGCTTTTTATCCTAGCATGAGCCTAAAAAGGCACATGATGCTATGAAAGAGTCCAGTTGGATAGAAGCCATGCAAGAAGAGCTACTGCAGTTCAAGATACAAGATGTTTAGGATCTGGTAGACCTTCCTAAAGGCCAAAGAGCAATAGGAACAAAATGGGTCTTCAGGAATAAGAGAGATGAAAGAGGAATAGTCATAAGGAACAAAGCAAGGTTGGTGGCTCAAGGATATACACAAGAAGAGAGAATAGACTATGAAGAAGTATTTGCACTTGTGGCTAGGATATAAGCAATTAGATTATTCTTAGCTTATGCTTCTTATATGAAATTCAAAGTCTATCAAATGGATGTCAAAAGTGCATTTCTTTATGGCTCAATTGAAGAAGAAGTATATGTCTGGCAACCACCAGGGTTTGAAAACCCAAGCTATCCAGACAGGGTGTACAAATTGAAGAAAGCACTTTATGGACTACATCAAGCTCCAAGAGCATGGTATGACACTCTGTCATCCTATCTCTTGGAAAATGGCTTTGAAAGAGGAGTCATTGATAAGACTCTATTCATCAAGAGAAAGAAGAAGGATATCTTGCTGGTCCAAATCTATGTTGATGATATTATCTTTGGATCAACAAGAGATAACATGTGCAAGGAATTTGAGGAACTAATGCATCAAAGGTTCAAGATGAGTTCCATGGGGGAACTTACTTTCTTCCTTGGACTCGAAGTTCAACAGAAGTCAGATGGAATCTTTATCTGTCAGTCCAAGTATGTGCAGGACATTCTAACCAAGTTTGGTTTTTCAGATTCAATACCTGCCAGCACACCTATGGAGACACACAAGCAGATAACAACAGATCTTGAGGGGGAGGATATGGATGTTCATCATTATAGGTCCATGATTGCCTCTCTCATGTATCTTACAGCCTCTAGGCCAAATATAATGTTTCCAGTATATGTATGTGCAAGATTCCAAGTTAGGCCAAAACAATCTCACTATTAAGCTGGTAAGAGGATATTCAGATATCTCAAAGGGCAACCCAGATTGGGACTTTGGTATCCTTAAGACTCATCCTTTGACCTACTTGCATACTCAGATAGTGATCTGGGTGGAGCAAACTTGGACAGAAAATCTACTTCTGGAGGATGTCAGTTTTTGGGTGCAAGACAAGTTTCATGGCAGTGCTAGAAACAAACCACAGTGTCCACATCTACAACAGAGGCAGAGTACATAGCAGCTGCAAGTTGCTGTTCTCAAGTGTTATGGATTCAGAATCAAATGCTGGACTATGGGGTAACCTTTCTACACACTCCAATTTTTATTGATAATAGCAGTGCTATTAGCATTGTTAATAATCATGTCAAACACTCAAAGACAAAGCACATTGAGATCGGGTATCACTTCATAAGAGACTGTAATGAAAAGAAACTTATTCAAGTTGTAAAAGTTCATACTGATAACAAGTTTCCTGATCTATTCACCAAAGCTTTTGATGTGGGTAGATTCACTTTCTTGGTAACAAGTGTGGGAATGATCAACTCTGAATAAGCCCCTACTCAAAAAGGTAGTTACATACCTGTATATTATTTATTGGTGTTACTAATCTTCTTTTTCAGGATATGTATAGCAGTACTCAGTGTATCACAAGCTTAAAAGAGTAAGTATGGTTAATACTGTTGGTACAGTTTTAATACTGCTAGTGGTTAATACTGCTTGCAGTTAATACTACTAGTAGTTAATACTGCTAGTGGTTAATACTGCTAGTGGTTAATACTGCTCTCAGTTAATACTGCTAGTTAGTTAATACTGCTAGTGGTTAATACTGCTCTCAGTTAATACTGCTAGTGGTTAATATTGCTCGCAGTTAATACTGCTAGTAGTTAGTAATGCTTGCGGTTAATACTGCTTATTAGTTAATACTGCTCTAGGTTAATACTGCTTATGTCCCAAATACTATAATTACCCTTTGCCCGCCTAAAAGTTCATAACGACTCTTTGCATACTGTTCTCTTGCGCTCTAAACCCTCTCTCTCTCAAGGATCAAGTTTTCAGGCAAGAACTTTCAAAGATCAATGGCATCAATATCCCTGAAATCGCGATGTTACAGAAGCCCAAACAGGCCGCTGGTTTCCACCAGATTGTGGATTTCCTCAAGATAACCCATATTGCTCATGCTCTCACTGTCTCGCCATCAATCTTTATCGAGCATCAAAGGCAATTCTGGGCACATGCCACCATTGTTACTGAGAATGGTGTGCAAATGATCAAGACAAAGGTGTGTGGCAAGCCATTGACAGTTACTGAAGAGATAATTCGCATCAGTCTACGTCTAGACGATGCCTCTGGTATAACTTCTATCTCTAATGATGAACTGTTTTCTACTCTTTCAAGAATGGGGTATGGAGGTCCATTGGGTGTTTTTAAGCTCTCAAAAGCTAAATTCTCACCCCAATGGCGTTTTCTTGTTCATACCTTGATGCACTGCATTTCTAAAAAGACTACTGGATGGAGTGAGTTCAGCAGTCCCATTGCTTATGCTTTGGTCTGTTTGGCCACTGCCAGACGGTACAATTTTTCTCAAATGATTTTTAATGATCTTGTCTCAAATCTGGGAAGTAAAAAGAGTTTTTATATGTACCCCAGGTTTGTCCAAGAAGTTATCACCCACGAATTGATGGATATGCCTCATTTTGATGGGGTATATGTACCTAAAGCCCCTAAAGGCAAGGTTTTCTCAAATATGAGACGATCTGCTGGGGACTCGGAAGGAGTTGACACCCCATTGTTCTCTACAATGATGGTGGTGTCCCAAACTGATGAAGGTATGGTAGCATAGTCAAGGCCCCCATTAGACCAACCCACTGCTAGTCAATCCCAACCTTCCCACCCTAAATCAATTCTCTAGTCTCTTCTTGATAAACCAACTTCACCAATCACCCAAACATACAAAAGGAAACAGGTAATGAAGTCTCCTTCCCTTCTTGTACCAACAACCTCTAAGCCTTTAAACCCTCTAAGGGAGGATTCTCCCTTAGAGAATATCTACAGGAAAACCACAAGGGTGTCTCCCAACCCAAAAGAGGTGCTCCTTGAGGAGGAGATTGAGCATATTGGTCATGAGGCTGCCACTACTCCTGCTAGCACAGAGGAGGACAGTGGTAACATAAATAAGACCTCCCCCATGGCAACTTTGAATGAGAAATCATTCAAAGGTCCCCGATGCCAAGAAACCAAGGGGGTGGATAGTTCTTCTGCTAGGCAGAAGGCTTCCACTAATAAAAGATCCCATGATCCTTCAATAGGGGGTAACACTCCTGGAGAAGGTGAGGACAGATATATAAACAGGGCCAAGATATTGAAGAATTGAAGCTGATAGTTCTGTCACAACAAGAGAAGATCCTCACCTTAAAGCAAATGGTCAGAAAATTAATTCTCCAAAAGAAGAAAAAGCAATTTGTGCTTAGAAGGAGGAACCCTTTGACTGATGCTTTCAACAAGGGGGAGAAGAAAGAAAGGGAACAGAAAAAGAAACTGAAAAGAGAGTTGAAGTTGAGGGGGAGACAGAGGATGTAATAGAGGTAGAAACTGAAGTTGTTCAGGCAGCAGAAACTGTTAATGCTGCTGAAGCAACAGAAACAGGTAATGCTGCTGAAACAAAAGAAGAAGTAGAAACAGAAGAAGCAGTAACAGGGCTCTCTGTAGAGGAACTGGATATTACAGAGACATTGGTTAAGGCCAAGAATGATACTCCTAAGGCTTCTAAAAAGGCCAAGGGAGTAGTCATCAATGAAGGAGGGATCTCAAAGAAGGGAAAAGAGAAAGAAGTCTTGAAGCATATAAACGGGAAAAGGAAAGGAAAAGATGGCTGAAGCAGAAATGCCTGCAAAGAAGAAGACTCAAATTGAAATGGATGAGGCAATAACTAAGAAGCTTCAAGATCAAATGGAAAAGGAGGAGCAGTTTCAAACAGAAAAAGATAGAGAACTAGCAAAGATCATGGCCAGAAAGTTGAATGCAGAATATCAGAAAAGCATCAAAGAAGCAGCTCAAGCCAAGAAGCTTCAAGTCAAGAAGATGCCAATTCAAAAACAGAAAAGACAACCTTCCAAAACATTTTTGGCCAATCAGGAAAGAAGAAAGATAATAAATTTCCTGAAAGGTGCAATTGGTGTTAAGGGGGAGATGTTCAACAACATGGCATACACTCAGGTTGAGGAGTTGTATCAGAAAGAGATGGCCAAGCTTCAAGGAGATTCAGCCCAAAGGGAAGAGGCTGAGAGAAGAATGAAGGAAAGGCATGACCTGAAGATTCAAAAGTCATTCCCTGAGGAGAACACACCTTCAAAAGATAAAACTGAAGAGATGAAGGAAGAACATGAGGGTGTTGGTATAGAAGCTACATCTGGGAAGAGGGTGAAGACTATAGCCTCCAAGAAGTAGAACAAAAGGCCAAGAATTGAAGAAACAGCAGAACCTTCAGTTACTTCTATGTCAGGATCGAATTCTTAAAAATAATAAATTCTCATAAACTAATATCAAAGAAGTTGCGGAATAACACTTTGATATTCAATAAAACAGTAAACAAAACAGTATATGATCAACAACTTGCAAACTTGTATTGAATGCTTGAAGTTACAAGATTAAACACACAACCTCAATATTGATGAACAGGCTCACCAATACGAATTCTACTTCTCTAGAATTAGGAACTATGCCTTGAGGTTGATTCTCTCTTAAACAAAAACTTATATTTTTAAATCTCTAAAAAGTTATCTCACTATTCTAAACAATACAATATATATATACTAAAGATAAAAGCTAATTCCAATTAATAAAATATCTTCAGAATATCTTCCATCATTATCTCTAAGCTTCCCATAATCTTCAGTTTATCCGGCTGTCATCCTTTCTATACAGATCTCCATCTCATAAGCAGTACTAATCATAAGCAACATTAATATTCTGAGCAGTACTAAGTTCAGCAGCACTAACCATGCTCAGCAATATTAATCTCTTAGCAGTAGTAACTCCAACAGTACTAATATTGAAGAGCAGCATTAACTTTGTTCCAGCAGCATTAACTACAACTAGCAGCATTAACCTCATAAGTATTAACTTCAGTAGTATTAACCATGTTCTTCTAGAAGTATTAACCATGTTGAACTAGAAGTAGTAACCATGTTGAACTAGAAGTAGTAACCATGTTGAACTAGAAGTAGTAACCATGTTGAACTAGAAGTAGTAACCATGATGAACATTAACTTCAGAAGTAGTAACCATGTTGAACATATATCAGACCCAACAATCTCCCCCTAACTTAACTTTTCAAAACTAAGAAGTTAAGTTCTTCAGCATAGGGTCTTTATGATAATTTCTAAACTTTCTGCAATTACTGGTTCTTCTTGATTCAGTTTCTGCTGTTATCTTCTTTTCTGTTTCTGGTGTAGTTACTGCTTTAGTTCAGCTTCTTCACTTATCTCCCCCTCAAAATAAGATTTCATATCAATACAAACTTTAATTTTCTTCCTTTTCAGTACCAGCTTCTTGATATGATCTATCTGCTCCATAATTTGATTGTGAACTTTCAGACTAATTGTACCAAGTGTATCCATCAATTCTTTGTAGTTAAACTGTCCTCACCTCTTTTAGGTGTGTTTACCACCTTTGAAGAATCCTTGGATCTTTTAGTAGAGATCTTCTGCCTAGCAGAAGCACCTTCTACTCCCTTGGTTTCTTGGCACCTGGGACCTTTAGATAATTACTCATCTAAAGTTGCCATGGGGAAGGTCTTAGATATGTTTACACTGTCCTGTCCTGCACTTTGTGCAAAGTCAGTAGTGTGAGCCTTACAACCCATATGCTCTTGCATCTCCTTATTGAGCACCTTCTTGAGGTTGGGATACACCCCTATGGTTTCCCTATTTATATTCTCTAAAGGAGAATTCTCCCTTAGAGGGCTTAAAGGTTGTGTGGGTGAAGGTACAAGAAGGGAAGTAACCTTCTGTATCTTTTTCTTATATAGTATGGTAATGGGGAATGTTGGTTTGACAAAAGGAATCTGAATATTTATGCTTTGTAGTGGAAGGTGTGGATAGGTCATCAGTGGGTTGGTCTAATGAGAGCTTTGACCCTGATGCCTTACCTTCTTGATTGTGGGACATCACCATCATTGTAGAGAACAATGGTGTGTCAACTCCTTCCGAGTCCTTAGCAGATCTCTTCATGATTGAAAAGACCTTGCCCTTAGGGGTTTTAGGTACATATATCTCATTGAAATGAGGTTAATCCGTCAATTCCTTATTAAGTACTTCTTGTACAAACCTTGGATACAGATAAAATCTTTTTGATTGATATCCAGGTTTGACATTAAATCATTGAAGATCATTTTTAGGTATAAAAAACTTACATTAGCAGTAGTAACACTTATCAGCAGCATTAACACAGACTGACAGTATTCACTGAACTAGAAGTACTAACTACCTTTCAGTATTAGCAACCTGAAACACTTACAGACACAAGGTTAGTAGTACCATATACTATAAAATTTTCAAAAGTTACTTTATCTTTTGAAACTATACCTTTTTCACTTTTCTTACCTTCTACTGGATCAAAAGTAACATGTTCTCCATCAAATCTTTTGAAGAATTTGAAGTTAGTCCATGTTCCTTGTTATGTGCCAAGAGAAACCATTATCTTCATTCCAAATGCTCTTCCTCTTGAGCTTTTGGTTGCCCTGCACACTTGATAAATCGGTTAGTCTTTGAGGGAACCCAAGCCAAAGTGGTCTTGGGTTGACCTTTCTCATTAATATAATCTGTCAGTTTGGTCTGAATGAGTTGTTTAGGAATCTCATGGCTGGAATACTTTGTCAAGATTATAGGCTTTGCAACATTAATACTAGTAGAAGCACTATCCTTATAAGCAGTAGTATTGGTTGCAGCAGCACTATTTTTGTTAGCAGTACTAACAGGTTTCTTTACAATTGGAACCCAAACTTGAACAAAGTTGTTTGTTTTCTTTGTCTTTAAATTACTCCTTGGCTTATTTGGAGTATTTTTCTTTGTTTTAGCAAACTTGTTCTGAGCATGTGATCTTATAGGTGCTCTGTTCTCAGCCATATGATTCCTTCTCTGATTCCTATAACCAAAAGAGTTTTGTGGTTGTCTTTGAAAAGTGACTATTTGGTTAATAGGATTGAAATAACAGTATTTGGCAAGGTGATTCAGCTTTCCACAAATAAAACAAGGTTTTGGTCTATTGATTTTACTCAGATCAACCCCTTGTTTTTGTGCCCACTTGTTATTCCAATTTCTCTGATTTCCCCTTGGTTTATCATGTTTTTGGGGCTCAGATTTATTGCAAGCACACTGTTTGCAAGGGACAGAATTCACAATTGTGGTTTGCTTATAATGGATCTTCTCAGACTTTCCCTCAGTCTTCTATATGTCCTTAGATTTGATCCAAGCCTTTCCACATCCCTCATTGGTGATAATGTTATTTTCTAGAGGAAGCTCACCACTTACAGTGTTCTTCTTACTCTTTTCATTAAAGTTTTCTTCTTTAGAGTCTGTTTCAACCACCACTTTGTCTAATGGATCTACCTTAGTGGCTTCATCAGACAATTCCTTCCTATTATTGGTCTCTAGCAAGTCTGATATAGGAGGGATGTAATTGTTGTTGTATGGTGGTGGTGTGGTGTTATAACCTATTCCTCTTCTAAGTTTGTCATGGATTTGAGTTTGGAGCAAAGAGTCCATTGCTTTAGAAGCATTGGAAAATTTCTCAATATCCAGCTTGTCTTTCTCAAACTCACTCTTTATCTTCTCATTCTCCTTTTTAGACTTTTTCAGCTGAAGTTCTAGGTCATTCTTCTCCCACTTCCAGTAATTTGTATCATAAGAATGTTGAAGTTCATTGGCTTGGAAAACTTTAATTTGTTCCTCAAAGCTCTCAACGATTCTTACATAGTCTTTTATATCTCTCTCTAATATTTTAAGATCATCACACATACCCTGATTGTGATTCCTGTACCTTTGAACAGTTTCAATACAGGATTTAGAGCAAAGATTAGATGTTACCTCAGTGGGAATGAAAGTGCTTGTCGATTCTAATTCTTTAGCCATGATGATTGATGTTTAATGAATGTTTCTGAGAATACTAGCTCTGACACTTTGATATTCAATAAAACAGTAAACAAAACAGTATATGATCAACAACTTGCAAACTTGTATTGAATGCTTGAAGTTACAATATTGATGAACAGGCTCACCAATACGAATTCTACTTCTCTAGAATTAGCAACTATGCCTTGAGGTTGATTCTCTCTTAAACAAAAACTTATATTTTTAAATCTCTAAAAAGTTATCTCACTATTCTAAACAATACAATATATATATATATACTAAAGATAAAAGCTAATTCCAATTAATAAAATATCTTCAAAATATCTTCCATCATTATCTCTAAGCTTCCCATAATCTTCAGTTTATCCAGCTGTCATCCTTTCCATACAAATCTCCATCTCATAAGCAGTACTAATCATAAGCAACATTAATATTCTGAGTAGTACTAAGTTCAGTAGCACTAACCATGCTCAGCAATATTAATCTCTTAGCAGTAGTAACTCCAAAAGTACTAATCTTGAATAACAACATTAACTTTGTTCTAGCAGCATTAACTTTGTTCCAGCAGCATTAACTTTGTTCCAGCAGCATTAACTACAACTGGCAGCATTAACCTCAGAAGTATTAACTTCAGAAGTATTTACCATGTTCTTATAGAAGTATTAACCATGTTGAACTAGAAGTAGTAACCATGTTGAACTAGAAGTAGTAACCATGTTGAACTAAAAGTAGTGACCATGATGAACATTAACTTCAGAAGTAGTAACCATGTTGAACATATATCAACCCAACATTCTACAACTGAATCTGTAAGAACCTAGAACAATCCAATAAGCAATATAATTTTGATCTATATATGACTACAACAGCTGATGAACCAGTTTCAGCTGATCCCATTTCTATGAAAGCGCCAGAAGTCATCTTTTGGAATATTTTGGAAGATCAAAGGAAGAAATACTTCAGCCTTAAGAGAGTGGGAGATATATATGAAGTGTACTCTACTTGGGGTAGATTCATAAGAAGTTGTTCAAGATCAGATTTAGAAGAGATGTTTAAAGTTGGGTTGGAGATATATGAAAAGGAGCTGAAAGGAGAAGGGATGAGCTTAATCAGATTAGCCATGGAGTACTTATTCATGATGTTTGATCCTAGCAAAGTTCAACATGTGATCAGAGATTTGCATCTACAGAATAAATTCCAAAGAATAGAAAACTGGATGATATTTGAAAGGTGTGGAGTCTATGTCATCACTGTGGACAGAGCTTATCATGAGTACTACTTAGTTGATAAAATATATGATCACAGCAAGGCCAAATTACAAGCAATGTTAAATGCAAAGCTTACATGTTCAAAAGATTCAGAAATGGCAAAGATTGTGGTTAGCAGAATCATTAATCAAAGTTTGGGTTTGGATCCTAATCTAGGAGTGTGAACTGAAGTGTTGAAAGCATCTTGAAGAAAATCTGAAGAACTTGACTTCTCTTCCTAAAAGTCAAGTTAGGGGGAGATTATTGGGAACTGAAGAAAAGCTTAAGTATGGTTAATGCTGCTAGTTCAGATTTACTACTACTAGAAGACTTCAGAGTTAATACTGCTGAGTATTACTACTGCTAGTAGAATTAATACTGCTAGTGTTAGTGCTGCTTAGTAGTTAATGCTGCTAAGACCAAGTTAATGCTGCTTCAGAGATAATGTGAAGATAATGATGAAGATATCGTGGTTAAAGATAAACATGAAAATCTTAAGATATTCTTGGAAGATATACTGAAGATATTTTTTTAATTATTCTTTTGTTCAGTATATGTATAGATTTGACAGAATAGTTTATACATAGATTTTATTCTAAGTTCTAGAGAGAATCAACCTCAGGGCATAGATCCTAATTCTAGATAAGTAGAATTCGTCTTGAAAAAGCTTGTTTTTCAAGATTGAAGTTGAGTGTGTAATCTTGTGATTTGATAATTGAATACAAGTTTACAAGTTGTTTATTGATAGTGCGTGGAATACACCTATAGATGTGTGATAATTGAATCTCAAAGCAAGTATACAATGAGACCCAATATCGTCTTTCAAGTAATAATGTGGTAAAATACCGACTATCGTCCCACAGAGATTGTTGTAAAAGTGCAATAAAAGTGTAATGAAAGAGATGATTTCAGATGGCGAATTTGAAGACTTTGTTTGGCTTGGTTGACAGTTAAAATAAGATAACAGAGAATAAAGATAGCAAGGGTGTAAGACTTTTGGTGAGTATCAAATGCAAGTTTCTGTGGACCAATGCTGTAGGGATGCTATAGCATTGTATCTCTCAGCAACTAGTTCCACCACCTACTTTAAGAACGATCCTCTCGGATTTAGTCGTAACACTTGGATTTAGCTCCTACCAGGCTCATCTCTGTGCAGTATCAGAACCAGTGATAGTGTCGAACGGTGCTCTCAAAGTATATGGATAAATAAACAAGTTTATTAAAAATCACTCTCTCGAGTTAATTCCCATATCATCCAAGTTGACGTGTTCCAAGTGGCTTATCTCTAAGTCCACTACACTTTAACACTTTGACTCGTGATCAACCCGTCAAGAATATATCGATTAGAAAAACATAGTTGCCAAATTTCTTGGTAAGCAACTTTTCCAAGTATACTTCCTATGTCATTCGAATTGACGTGTATTATGTGGCCCATCTCTGAGTCCACTACACTTTACCACTTTCAAAGCGATCAATTCGTCAAGAAGTGCGTTTGGATTTATAAAACTTAGAATGAAATGGTGGAACATCGTTATTGAGAAACGACGTCCACTTTCTTTTGATTTAAAAACTCACCATTTGCCTCACACCCAAGCTAATGAAGTTAGCTACTCATGACGGAAATTAAATTGCAAGAAATATAAAGAGCGGAAATTAAAGACATAAAATAAATTGCGTAAAGTAAATGACAATAATAAATAACGGAATGTAAATGCGATAAGCGTAAATAAATAAATACGAGAAAGCAAGAAATAAAATAAATACGAGACTTATATTAAAATAGCTAGCGTAAAAGTAACAATCGGTTTATGAAACCGATTGGATCTTGAAATCCAAACTTCCAACAACTCCTTGGAAATGAAAAGTACTTGCTAATTCAAAACTTGAGAGAGTAAACACTACTCAAGATTACTTACTTGCACACTAAACAAGCACCTAAACCCACCTATTTATACAAAAGAAGTTGGGTAATAACCATTGGGCAAAGACCAACTTGGGGCCCAAGATATCACAAAAGACAAAGCTATAATCCATAAAGTGCTTTTTGACATTTTCCTAAAAGCAAAAAGCAAATCTGATGGTTTCTTCAAAAATCAGCAGCCCATATCTTCAATAAAAGCCTGGCCCAATAACCATGACAGCTGGATCCATGAAGCCCATCCAAAAGTCTGATGCCATCCAATGCTGTGGGAATGTTGTGACTAACTGCTGCAAGATTTAAACAATAAACATAAAATAAGCTACTATTTAACCAAAAGATAAGTTTCACCACCACATTAAGCCTCATAAAGAAATATGGAAAATAACATATACAAAAGACTCAAATTAGGGATTTGAAAATAAAACAACTATCCTAATAAAGAGAAAAAGAGTGAAAATGCATTGATTTCTCAATGCATATCACATCCCCAAACTTAAAATGTTGCTTGTCCCCAAGCAACTAAAAGAAACAACTAAAAGAAACAACTAAAATGACTCAATTTCGAAAATTTTCAAGATTATGGCATTAAGTGCACACACATGAAGATTCAACCAACAAATGTAATCCATAGCCTTTCATAAATCCTTAGTGACAAACTCATTTCCTAGAAGTGTGTGAACCATAAGCTAGCTACACATTATCTTTGTTTGCTCAAACACGTACCACTTCTAAGGTCAATAGGACTTTAACATTTGGGTTCACTCTTTTTGGCACATCTTTTCCTCACTTTGCCTTTTCCTTTCAACATAGCTATCATTTTGAACTTTGTTCAAAATTTTGGCACTTTTGTGCTCTTTTAATTGAAAGTGTGCACCTTGCCCCTATGGGACATTTTGGGTGCATCTTGACATATTCTCAACAAAGTATCATATTAGAGCTTTGCTTATTTTTTTTTGTTTTGATCTTTTTGTTTCTGCTTTTTGCAAAGGAGGGGTAACCCTCACATCCCCAAACTTGGAATGTCCAATGTCCTCATTGGATGTGTTTCTAAGGATGTAGTGTATAAAGGTGTCAAGTGGCAACAAATGAGAATGGAAGTGATGGACTATTTCATTCCTTAGAATCTGTGGTGAAGTGTGATCATATGTGTCCAAAAACATGCAGCTAGTTCTAGCAAGAACAACTACCAGGTGAGTCAGTGATTAAACCAAAGAATTATTTGGGCTATGGACACAAAAGCTGAAAACATTCTAACACATGCAATCTCGAATAAAAACAAACCTAAAAGTTATAAAAACTATCCCTTGACTCAATAAAATAAAAAAAATTATAAGGCTAAAAGTAGTGAATTAAACCTGCCCTACTCCGAAGGAGTAGGCTCTGCCTCTTCAGAATGGCCATCAGATGCAGCAGCCTTCGCAACTGCAGCACTAGCCTTGATTTTGCGGTACTTTTCCCTCAAACGTGCGTTCTTCTCAGCCAACCTCGAGTTTTCCTCCTTTAGCTTCTTCAGCTTCCCTCTCAAAACCCGTACCTTGCTGCGGGTGGTCGCTTCGTTGACTTCCTTGTACTTTTTGGCTGCCTCCGTAGACATGCCACTGCATTCTTTGATGTTGTCCGTCAACTCTGTTTGCAACCTGTCAATTCTATCAAAATATTCGTGCCTTTGTTGGAATAAGGCATCCATTAGTGAACTGTTTTGGGTTATCAGTTCATGAATCATGGTCATCATTTCAGAAGAATTTCTGGGATTTGGTGCGGTTTCTTTCAGTCTATGCACCAACTTAGTATCAATGACCCAATTCTCCTCTTCCTCCTTCACTATCACATCTTTATCATAAGTGGGGACCTCAACTGAATGACACAAATTAGTTATCAAAATAGGGAAAAACAACTTCCCTTGCTTCCTTGTAGTGCAATATTTGATCCACTTCAAAATCATCTCTCCCACATCAATGGTCAAACCCTCCATTACACAATACAGGACCAACATTCTTTCTACTCCTATAGTGCCATCGTGTGTGGTAGGAGACAAAGAGTGCTTAATAAAATGCATCCACACATTGGCATTCGATGTGAGATTGGAGGCTTTGAAAGTTCGGAGCCTAAAATTTCCATGAGGCTCCCAAGCTGTGTTGGGCTTGCTAAGAAGTTGCACAATCTCATTCAATTTTTCTTCAGTGGATCGGTGAAAAAGTTTGTCAAAATCAGTGTATCTGGGGGGTGAAAATCCTAGCAACTCGTTTATTTTGGTTGAGTGAAAATGGAACTCGACACCTCGTACAGTGAGTGAGGTGCCTGTGCATACACTCACTTCTGCATAAAATTCTTTAACAAGGGTAAGGTTGTAGGATTGTTGTAATGAAACCATAATCCTCTATGCTTTGCTCATCAAATCCCCTTTCAGGTAAGGTTGTCTTATCTTTCTGCTTGGCAAATTCCTGCTTAGCTTTAAGAGAGCTAAAACCATCGTTCGGGAGCTTTGGTCTCGGCACGCTGGAGGGCTTGGAAGTTTCTGCCCCGGGATGCTGTGGGGATGCTGCAGCGGCAGCAGAAGGCTCCTGCAAATTTGTTCTTTTGGAAGCTCGAGTAGAAACAGCCTTGGCCTCCTCTTTACCTTTTGAGGCTTTTTTAGCCTTCTTATTGGACGACCCTTCAGCGAGGGGGTCTTTAGAGGCAACCCTCTTCCCCAAACTTGATTTTTTTTCTAGGGGATGAACGAAGGGTGGACTTGGATTTTCCACCCTTAGAGGGTTCTTTAGGACCGACATCACCACCCTCCCCAAGCTCTACAGTCCGCGGAATACCCAGGTCGTCCATCACACTACCAATAACCTCAACATCGGGGTTTTTGAAAGAACTTTCATCACCCATAACCCCTTTATTTTTTTCAGAGCCGACGCCCTTTTGGGTTTCGACAGTGACAACCTCAGGTACTTTAGTACCTCTATCAGCCACATCAACCTCCTCCTCTTCTGTTTCAGAGGTGATATGACCCTCGAGAGTGGTTCTAGGGCTAGAAGGAGTTACCTGATTTACAACAGGGGTGGTGGTCTGCTCCTTGTCAGTATCAACCTCCGGCTCATTCAAGTTCAGCCCTAGAGAGGTTGTTGTAGTGGTTTCTATAGGGGGGTCGATTGGGGTTTCCATAGCGACGGCTTCGGTGGTTGTTGTTGTGGTTTGAGTGACTTCAGTGGTTTTAGAAGAGGGTTTTTCGACAGGGGGTTTTTGGGCTTCGATGGTGGTGGTTGTTTATGGAGGGGGAACGTCGGTGGTAGAGGGGTGGGTTTTATCGGTGCTTGTTCCGATGTCAATGGTGATCGAGGGTTTGGCGGGTGGTGGTAGATGGTTTTCGAACGAGGTGGTGGTTATGGTGGTGTCGACCACCGTCGGGGTTTCGATGACAGAGGAGGGCTCGTCGACGGAGGGTTCAGCGGTGGCAGCGGAGTCGACTGTAGTGGCCTGCCGTCGGCCACTTCTTCTCGTCGGAGGTCGCCTAGCGATTTGCTTCATACGAGCCATAAGTTAGGGTTTGATATCTGAGAGAAAGGTTTCTTGAGAGAAGATTATTGAAAGGTTTCTTGAGAGATAATGAAAGGTTGGTGGAAGAAATCAGGAAGTTAAAGGGATTAAAGAAAAATGGAGGTTATCTTGGTCTGGTGGGTAATACCCGTTGGAAATTGGGGAGATAAGATGTCTTGGGCATGAAATGATGATAAAAAAATTGAGCCTTGTGCCCCTGATGTACTTATTAGCATGAGGTCATTAAATGACATCATCTCCCTTGTCCTTTTTCTTTTGAATCTGCCGCCAATATCCTGGTTGAAACAAAAATTTTGGCTTCCTCAAGAAGCTTCTTCCAAAAACCTGAAAAATAAATTAAATATTAAACATATTCTGAAAACTTAAAAATGATACATAAAGAAAAAGAAAACTTAAATTAAAATAATACATAAATGAGAACCAGTTTTTTTTTTTTTAAATAACTTTAGACATGGAGACTTTCTCAAGGAGCAGCAGATTCTGCCAGGCAATGCTCTGGTAATGCTACAGGCTCATGGTACACTTTCACACGCTGACCATTAACTTTGAAAATACTTCTATCTTCTAGGTTAATTAAATCGATTGCTCCATATGGATGAACTTTATGGACTTGGAAAGGTCCGGACCAACGGGACTTTAACTTTCCTGGGAACAGTCTTAACCTCGAATTAAACAATAGAACATGTTGGCCTTCTCTAATCTCTCTGTGATGGATTCTTTTATCATGCCATTTCTTTGTTTTCTCCTTATAGAGCTTAGCATTTTCATATGACATGTTTTTGTGCTCTTCCATTTCACATAGTTGTATCTTTCTTTTATTTCCAGCAAGGTCTAAAGACATGTTCAACTTTTTAATGGCCCAATATGCTCTATGCTACAATTCCAAAGGGAGGTGGCAATTTTTTCCAAAGACTAGCTTATATGGGGACATACCAATTGTTGTTTTAAAAGCAGTTCTGTATGCCCATAAAGCATCATCTAGTTTGACAGCCCAATCTTTTCTGTTAGGTTTTACAACCTTTTCCAAAATTCCTTTAATCTCTCTATTAGAGAGCTCGGCCAGTCCATTGGTTTGTGGGTGATAAGCGGTGGCAATTTTGTGCTTGACATTATATTTTTCAAGGACTCCATGCAACATATTATTCACAAAGTGGGTACCCTCATCACTGATTAGTGCACGGGGGGTACCAAACCTTGTAAAAATTTGTTTTTGGAGAAACTTAATCACAGTTTTAGCATCATTAGACACACAAGCCACTGCCTCAACCCATTTTGACACATAGTCAACAGCAACAAGAAGGTATTGGCATTGGTTTGATGGTGGAAAGGGACTCATAAAGTCAATTCCCCATACATCAAAAAACTCTACCTCAAGGATCCCATTTAGTGGCATTTCATTCCTTTGGGAAATGGAACCACTTCTTTGGCATTCATTGCATCTTTGTGCAAAGTTATGGGAATATTTGAAGAGAGTAGGCCAATAAAAACCAGATTGTAAAGCTTTTGTTGTTGTTCTTTGGCCTCCAAAATGTCCTCCATAGGCTGCTTGGTGGCAATGCTGCAGAACTGCTGCCACCTCAGTTTCAGGAATGCATCTCCTTAAGATTTGATCTGCACCAAGTTTAAACAGAAAAGGATCATCCCAAAAATAAGATTTAGTGTCATGGAGAAATTTCTTGAACATTTGGCCAGAGTAATTGGGGGGTTTTATACCACATGCCAGATAATTTGCTATGTCAGCAAACCATGGCTGGTCAGATTGTACCATAAGAATTCTTTCGTCAGGAAAGGTCTCATTGATATCTCCTCCTTTTTTATTTTCACTAGACCTCTCAAGTCTAGACAAATGATCCGCTACTTGATTGTCTACTCCTTTTCTATCCACAATCTCTAGGTCAAACTCTTGCAACAACAGGACCCATCTAATCAATCTAGGTTTAGCGTCCTTTTTTGAGATCAAGTATTTAATGGCGGTATGGTCCGTATGTACAATAACTTTTGTCCCTATCAAATATGATCTAAATCTCTCAAAGGCAAAAACCACGGCTAACAATTCTTTCTCTGTTGTTGTGTAGTTGATTTGTGCTTCATTCAATGTCTTACTTCCGTAATAAATTGAATGAAATATCTTTTCTTTTCTTTGACCCAAGACTGCTCCTACAGCCCAATCACTGGCATCACACATGATTTCAAAAGGTTTGTTCCAGTCTGGAGCTACAATCAATGGCGCAGTCACCAAAGCTTTCTTTAAGGTGAGAAATGCATTTCTACATTCTTCATTGAAATCAAATTTTTGGTCATGCTGTAATAGTATACACAAAGGTTTTGAGATTTTTGAAAAGTCTTTAATAAATCTCCTATAAAATCCAGCATGACCAAAAAAGCTTCTGATTCCTTTAACAGTGGTTGGTTCGGGTAGCTTTTCAATTATTTCAAGTTTAGCTTTGTCTAACTCAACTCCTCTTTTTGAAATTAAGTGTCCAAGAACAATTCATTCTTTAACCATGAAATGACATTTCTCCCAGTTAAGCACCAAATCAGTTTCTTCACACCTTTCAAGACTCATTTTTAGATTTTGCAAACAATTATCAAAAGATGAACCATATACTGAAAAATCATCCATAAAGATTTCTATGGATTTTTCAAGCATATCAGAGAATATGGCCATCATGCATCTCTGAAAGGTGGCAGGAGCATTACACAGTCCAAATGGCATTCTCTTAAAAGCAAAAGTGCCATAAGGACATGTGAATGTTGTCTTTTCTTGGTCCTCGGGAGAAATGGCTATTTGATTATATCTGAGTAGCCATCCAAGAAGCAATAGTACTCCTTACCGGCTAACCTGTCCAACATTTGATCAACAAAAGGTAATGGAAAGTGGTCCTTTTGAGTAGCCTTGTTTAGTCTACGATAGTCCATGCAAATTCTCCATCCGGAGACTACTCTAGTAGGGATGAGTTCATTTTTATCATTTGCAACCACAGTAAACCATCCCTTTTTTGGGACACATTGGACTGGACTAACCCAAGAACTACTGGCTATCGGGAAAATGATTCCTGCATCTAACCATTTCAAAATTTCCTTTTTTACTACATCTTTCATGACAGGGTTCAACCTCCTTTGTGGTTCTATGGATGTGAAGTCCTTGTCTTCTAGAATGATTTTATGCTGATAAATAGACGGACTAATCCCTTTAAGGTCAGTAATGGTCCATACTATGGCTTTAGTATGCAACTTCAACATATCCACAAGTTTTTTTCTTGATGCAATTCTAGGGTAGAATAGACTATGACAGGCAGTTTGCCTTCTTCTCCCAGAAAAGCATACTTATAATGAGATGGGAGTTGCTTTAACTCCAGGTCAGGTGGTGAAACAGTGGATGGCGTAAACGGCTTTTGTTCATTAAGTTCCAATGGTTCAAATGCTACATCTTTCACATGGACCACTTCCTCTTTTTCTAAGTCAAATTCCTCAACATCAAGCTCTTCATCTATGGTCAAGTTCTCATCATTTTCTACCTTTAACTCACAGGCTTTTCTTACTCTCTCATTATGACACATTGATTCAATCACACTTAATGTCGAACAATCCTCTACATCATCAGGGTATTTCAAGGAATTGAAAACATTAAATGTGACTTTTTGGTCTTGGAGTCTCATGGTCAACTCTCCCTTTTGGACATCTATCAAAGTTCTCATAAAACTTGTTTTGATCTTAATCAGGCTCTGATACCAATTGTCGGTCCAACAATACTTATCAAGTTTATAGAAACAACAACACAATATGATTACCAACCTGTATTGATTATAACAAATGAGTTACAAGGTTGATCGATTAAGCTCTTGATGTGTTCTCTATGTTTTTCTCTCAAATACACCTTTAAGTGTGTGTTTGTATGTGTGTGTGAATTCTTATCTGATGTGTTAGAGAGATTGAGAGACAACTTAATCTAACCAAGTGTGTCTAACACACAATCTACAACTTGCAAGAGCAAGTTGTAATATTTAAACAATAAAACTAATAACTAAATATCTAGATATACAATATCTACATATTATATAGCTAACTAAACTAGAAACTAACTTAGCTTTTTCAATACTAGAAACTAGATATTTAAACTAAGTAAACTAATACAATTACATTGACATTTATTACAAATAGACATAGACTTTTATATTGAGAGTCGACGTTCCGGCTTTAGCTTCAGATTACGATCTTTAGATTGGATGATCTTGAATCCAATGAGACTGTGGTCTAACACAAACTTATTAGTAATGTTTAAAAGGATGATTTTCTCCTCTATGTTTTCTAGTTTAAGTTTTTTGTTCTATGCAACTCTTGCATTTTATATTTTCAACACTTAGGGGGAGATTGTTAGCTCCAGATCTTCACCTGTTTTAAAGTGTTGAAAATATGTAAGTCCTACATCAGAGGACTTCCAGAGACAGACTTCAGAGAACAAAGATTTCAGAGGACGAAGACTTCAGAGGATATACCTGCCTCTAAAGGACACATCAGAGGAACACTTTCAGCAAAAGACATCATAGATGGCTTCATCAGATGCTCTGAAAACTACATCAGAGCTCTGAAGACATTCACTCTGAAGAAGGAGCTGAAGACATTTTCCTGAAGTATCAGAACAGATAACCAATCACTTAGTGATAAGATTTACTTTATAGAGTAGGTTACTATTCAAGCATGCTTCTTTTTGTCAGAATAGTACACTGTTTACTTTATGGTCCTATAAATAGGACCATCACTCCTTTGACAAAAGTGTGCTTTTTGATATCTTGTATTAGAAGAATCAACAGAATATATCTTGAGAAGATCTTGTTCTTATTGCTTATATTATTATATAAACTGTGATATTTGAATCTGCTTTTGATATTAAACTATATTGCTTTCGCTGTTATTACTCTTGTTGTTTATATCATTATTATCCTAAGATTAAATCTGGGTTCCAACAACCTTACCCGTGACCAATTTATTGATATAACGAAAATTTAGGTGAGAAAGCCTTCGGTACCATAACCAACTTTGTTGCAGCGAGGCTTTTGACAGTAGACAAACCTGATTGTCAGTCTGGACTTTTGACACATTAATTGTGTAGATGTTAGACTTTCGAGTGTCGACCAAGAGTTCTTTACCGTCTTCAGTACGTCAAGAACATCTCTTGGCCTTGAAATTTACCTCTAAGTCTTTGTCGCAGAACTGGCCAATACTGAATAGGTTACGCCCTAAAACCTTCCACGTAACTCACCTTCGTAATCGTCACATTATCTTGTATCACATCACCGTAGCCGAGAATCGTTGAAAACCGATCGTTGCCAAAACGTACATTCCCGCAGAATTTCTCTGTGTAATTAGAAAAGAAATCCTTTTTCCCAATCATATGCTTGGAACACCCGCTATCCACGTACCACATATGACGGGTCTGGATAAGAGAAATCAGGGAAGAACAATTTTAGGTACCCATTTAAAAGTGGGTCCTAACAGATTAGCACAAGATTTTGGTTTCCATTTATATATGGATCCTTTGAACTTTTGAAAAACTTTTGATGTAAAAGACTTATAAGAACAAACATGATAAGTACCAAACCATTCATCAGATTATTGGTGTGAGACAAAATCATTCCATTTATAAATAGATGACTTAGCAGTAAACCGAGATAATTGAAATAATTGCTTTATTGTATATCTCTTGTAAGAAGTTACAAGGTTTTGTTTATTCAAAGAAACATTACCAACTACATCAGAATTACTACTAGTAAATCTATTACAATCCAAATCAGGACATGATTCTGCACTCTCATCTATCTTCTGTTTTGGTCTCCATTCTGTTCGAACTTCTGACCTTTTCTTTCTTAAATCTGAAACAAAAGATTTAGATTTGTTAGAAAAATCAGATTTCTGATATTGTCTTTTCTTTAACTTACCAGTGTTTTTTCATTTCTGTGAGCGCTGTTTCTTTTGCTTTTTACCTGACTGGTAGTAATCAGTACTCACAGAAACTGGTTCACCAACTTTAGTTGATGATTCACCAATTTAATGCACACTTGGTAAAGCTTGACCAATTTAATTCTTTTATCAGTTAAAATATTTTCAAGTTCAATTATTTTGCTTTCCAATACGAGTGGAGGAGTGTAAATCTTAGCTTTAACAGGTTTTACCTCCATCTCAATAGTAGAATAGCTAGAAAAATAATCGTTTGAAAGAAATTTTGGTTTTTTACAAAGATAACTATCATTCAGATTTTGATAGCAAAATGGTAGTTGCATTTTCTTTAAATCCTTTCTCTGTTCATCTTCTTTAGCCTCTACCTTATCCGATGACTTGGTAACAAATTTGGGTTTTAAATGATGATATTTACCAGCAGCAAAAAGAAAATCAAAATTATACATTGCTGGTTGATTTTTGTTGGCTTTCTTTAAGTAATTGGGGTTTTCATAACCAAGTCCCCATTTCTCTTTAAAATAAGCCTCGTCATTAGGTGTATTTCGAAATATAGTTTGATCTTTTTGGCCTTGTGCATAAAGTTTGGCTTCCAAACCATTACCTTTTTCTCTAAGTTCTTGTTTTATACCTGCAAAATATGAGCTTTTAGAACACATTCATACTTTTCAAGATCAGACTTAGATAGTTTAGATTCAAAATCAGAAATCTTACTTTCAAAACAATATTTTTCTTGTTTAAAAATAGAAGAAGATTTGTTTAAAGAATCAATCAGATCTTTGTTCCCAACAAGTTCCTTGTTAAGTTCAAAGATCTTTTGATTTTTCTTCCCAACTCTGTTCTTATCCCTTTTCAGTTTTGATTGTAGATCTTGAAGTTCAATCATCATAGCTTCCATTTTACTCATAAAATCAGATTCAGATAGATTTAGTACCTCATCAGTTGTCTCCTCATCAGACTCATCATATTTCACTGTGTTGCCGATCAAGCACATGTGTGTTGTCTCCTCTCTTTCTTCTTCATTTGAATAATCCAGCCATTACTCATCTTCAGCCATCAATGCCTAGCCAGCCTCTTGTTGTTTAGCTAAAAGCATCTTGTTCTTATAATATTCTGAGTTTCTGACTTCGGGCTTTCTACAATCTTTGGCATAATAACCAGTCTTGCCACAGTTGTAGCACTTGATCAGGTCATCTGTTTTCTTCTCAGCGCTATAATCATTCAGATATTTCTTCTTCTCATCTGGTTTCCTTTCCTCAGATCTCTTTTCCTCAAATATTTTTCATACTATCCTTTCCCGATGCTCATGATTCTTTGAACTAGAAGAGGAGTACCTTTGAGAGTTTGACCTCGGTTTCTTCTAAAACTTTTTTCTAAAAAGCACCGGTCAATAAAAACATGGCTTGTTTGAGGTTCTCCTCAAAATCACTGTCAGACTCAGAATCAGAATCATCTGAGCTAGGGAGCACAATCTTCTTCTTCTTTTTCTTTTCTTTCTTCTTTTTCTCTTTCTTACCAGCTACTAGAGAATGGGGTCAGCTGGTTTCTCATATTTCTTTTTCTCAGCCCTTTTCTCTTCAACCTCTTCTTCATTTTGTCGCAAAGTCTCATAGACTTCATGCAGAGGTATGTCACTCAAATCCTTCATCTGCTTCATCCTGCGAGTGTGCTTCTTCCACTCAGGTTGAAGAATACTGAGAAACTTTACATTGTTCTTTGACATCTCGTTCAGAATTAGCACAAATCTTTCATAAGTTTCCTCCAGGCTCTCATTTTCCTTATCTTTAAACTCCTCGTAGCTATTAATACAGTTGGCTACTTTCATCTGATTTCCTACTTTAGAGCCCATCATCATCTTTTGCAACTGATCCCACATCTTTTTGGCATTTTCTTTGTAGCTGTCAATCTTGTTGTATATTTCATTTGGGATACTCTGAAGAAGAAGAGAACTGGCTTGTTTATCAGCTTTGAATCTGCTCTTTTGCTCGTCAGTGTACTGGACAAAATCCTTAGCAACGGTCTTCGTTTTTCTGATTTTGTCCTCATCTCCATCTTCACTATCAGAAGAATCTTCATCCGGTATCTCAATGGTAGGAGGAATCATTGGACCTTCAGTAATGGACAGCAAAATATTTTCCCCGTTTGCATGTCGGTCAGTGAAGTCTAAGAATCTGTCTTTCCATTGCTCGTACTCCCCTTTGAAAAGAACTGGGGGTTTGACATCAGTGCCAATTTAGAGAGCATCCTTGAAAGTCATCCTGTTATTAAAATATTCAATAAGAACTTGACAATGATCGTTAGTCCAATTTGAAATCACAAAAATACAGAAAACTTGAAAGAAAAACAGAAATGTAATTTCCAAAAATTCTACAAGTATGGAATTCGCAAGCTACAATGAAGTACAAGGAATTCGCAGATCACAGAGATAACGACAAATTCGCACACTGAGTTCGTATAAAACCAAACTTCAAAATTCACAAGTAAAGAAATCAAGAATTCGTAAACAAAGAACAATTCAAGAATTCGCAAACAATCAAAATTCGTAAGCTATTAGAATTCGTAAGATAGACACTCACGAATCCAATACTTAGAAAAATTTTAAAACACTTTTACACGAACAAACACAAGAATTCATAAGATACTCTTTTGCAAATTCTAAGAAATTCGCATATGAGACTTATGCAAATTCTATTCTTTCAGAACAACTTTTCGCAAGAGTAAAGTCTGCGAATTCTATCCCTATGAAATCTTTCACAACACTTTTCGTAGAAAATACTTGCGAATTCTTAGCTTTTCTCAAAACACACAAATACGAATTCTATGAAATTCGCATGAGACACGTATGCGAAATCCTCTATGAATCCTGCAAAACCCAATTAATCTGCGAGTTCTTCATGTAATCCTGCGAGTTCTTGAGGGACATGCAAGTTCTTCAAATCTCGAACAAAAACCACACTGATTCACTCAAAAATCAATCTATACCCCGAATTTTGATCTAAGACTTTGACAATTCGATCTCTAACACATATAGAATCAAAATCTACCAAAGAAATTCAACTAAAAACATTCAAGAATACAAATTCAATATAACTCTGTACGACTGAACTCGGGAATACAAAATACGTACAAAATCCAAATTTGATCTCAATTATAGTGCAAAACTCAAATTAACCTAAACGAACACACTGAACAAATTACAACTCGAAAAACTCACAAAAAACAAGAAATATGATCTAATACTCAAGAACACAGTTCGATATCCATATTTTCTTTATTTCTAATCGGATTTGCTCTGATACCAATTGATAATGTCCCTGATTCAAGTTCTTACTAATTCAAACAATCAAACAAGATGAATTATCAGATTAGAAACTTAACCTGTTATTACAAATCTGATTTTACAATTCATGTACAACTTTCTCTCTCTAGCTTTCTCTCTCTCTACAGAATGTGAAATGTTCTATGCTCTGATAATTACACGAACTTCTCTAACACCCTAGTCATATATCTAATAACAGAAAACTAATCTACATGCTTACAAACAAAAGCTAACACAAGACTTTGACTTTTGACTTTTGACATTTGACTTTAACTTCACAATTAGAGTTGACTTTCAGCTTTGACTTCTTGAACTTTGACCTTCGGTCTTCTATGATCTTGCATCCAACACAACTATTCTCTAACATTATTGGTGTTTGTTTGTTCATTTCTTGCAGGTTACCCTGTTAGATTAAATTGGCCCCCAATTTAATTAAATGTTTTATAAAGAATTGTATTTTGGGATTTTTAAATACTTGTGTGGGCTTGAGCCTTTTCATTGTAAATGGGCCTTATATAAAGGTTCCCATGGCTCATTTGATCATTAGATTGTTGGAGAAGACACTTTTTAACACACACAGACTAGGTGAATCAGATGAGAGTCGATTAATGTTTAGTGTGGTGTTCTTCCCAATATCCCCTCCATTGTTAATCAATCTAAGCATATGAGATGTGATTTTGATGAATATTGTTCTTCATTTCTATCTTATATCTTCTTTAATACAGAGTTCTTCTTTTGTTTGCCTAAATGGGATCTAACAATTGGTATCAGAGCCAAATGAAGAAACTCTTCTTCATTTTGGTCATCTATGGCAACAATTGAAGATTGGATGATTATTTTGTTGTTTTGGTACTTAGATTGATTCAATCACATGAGCCTTGACACAAATATCATTTATGTGATTTATTCACTGTTTTGTTCTTATTGGAAATCCATTTTTTGATTTAGATGTAATTTGGATGATTTTTGATGGAACATTTTATTGATTCTTAACCAAAATCTGTTTCTGCACACCACATGTTTGATGAAATGTCTATGTGAAGATTTGATTCTATTTGGATTAAATCTGATCATATTTATTACATGTGTATGTTCTTGATCTTTCTCCTTTATTGGTCTAACATCTTAGCACTAAGTAGATGGTTGATCTATGATCTCATCCTTGTGTGTGCTTTAGTCCATAGCTTTTATGGCATCTTGGATTCAAGGCTGTTGATCTTTGATCTGGCTTTATCTTAATTCGAGATTGGACTCTCTTTTTGTTTAGATATTAGTTTGTGAGATTTTGGATCTGGTTTGGTGTGAATTTGGTCAATGTTTTTATACTTAATTGTTTCTCATAGCAGAAAAATGGCTGATGTCCAGACAGATTTGCGATGTTGTACTAAATTGTTCATATCTCACTCATGAAGGCACCACTTGATACGATTCAAAAATCCCTGGATAAAAAAACAAGTGAATTAAAAAGTTTCATGTTTTGAACTTTCAGAGATTCGAATTATAGATGGGTCAAACGAATCGTTGAAGTGGACACCAGTGTGCTGATCCAAAGCTGTTGGACAAATCTGCGCGACTGTGGTATATTGATCATATCTCCCTCAATACAGCTCCAAAAATGTTGAGTTTAGATGCATTGAAATTCTAAGACAGAGTATTACAACTTTTAGGTTTTAAGTTTTCTCAAAATAAAGCTTCTTATATGTCAAAAACTGTGTTGAACTCAAGTGATAGCTGCTGGACAGAAAGTTGCTGTTAAGTTTCAAAACAGCAAGTAAAACATATATGTTGGTGTCCTTGTTGTGCAAAACGGATTTGTATAATAGTTAATTGCATAGGTTAACCACAGAGGATGAAACCACAAAAGATCTATGCACAGAGGCGGCAATAGAGGTTATTCAAATATGCACAGAGGCATGAGCAGAACTTCTGTGCACGTGCAGAAGATGAGGTGCATAAAGTGTTCACATCAGAGGACTTCTATAGAGTCTCTGTAAGGATGTCCAGAAGTAAACAATGTGCATAGGACAGAAGTCCACAAATTCTCTTTGCACGTGCAGAGGTTGTCGTGCAGAAGCATACGTAGAGATGCTCTTAAGAGGCAAAGAAATACTATTTGGTTGTCCGCAGAGACTCTGACCAAGAAAAACGCAAAAGCATCCACAGAGGCTCTGTGGAACAAAATCTCAGAGGTACGAGTAGGGACCAGAGGGGGGTATCAGAGGTTGAACATCAGAGGTCGCGATGAACCATAACCCATAGCCCAATTTTTTCTGATTTTCTGACAGGATTGTGTTGTTTCAGAAACACGCGTACAACTTTTTATTCGAAGCTCCGATTTACATGAGTCCAGTTGCGTTGGACTTATAAAACATAGACGTATGACTTTGAAGTTTTGAGTTTTCTCAAATTTTTTGTTCTGATCTTCTAAAATCAGTGTCAAAGTCTGCATAAGGGTACTGGACCGAAAGCATCGCATTTCACTCGCGCTCTTTTCGCTTTCAAGAACGGAGTTCTCTCGTCGGTTCTTCATGGTTTCAAGATACACATGTTACAAATTTTTTGTCACTCACTCCTACATTATTCAAGTTTAAGGCTCGGTGCGGAACGTTTACTCAACGGGATCTTAAGAGTCAAATTTTCTATTTTGACGACCGTTATGCGCAGCTGTGGGAAAACTTGTACAACTCACTCATTTTTCATCCAAAATGGATGAATCAAAGCTCATTGGAAATCTAAGAGGCTGAAGTTTAATGTGCATGTTTTATGTTTTCTCTCAATCAGACTCCTTAATGGTCAAAAACAGCGGTGAAGTTGAGACATGAAAGTTGGACAAATTAGGATAATTCGTTTAAGTCTTTCAAGAATATGAGCCTACATTTGAGGGGGAGCTTATGATGCTTTCAAGACTCGAAGAACGGCACACCAAAGATTCTAAAGAAATCAAGGGGGAGACTATATGATGATGCTTTCTTTCTCGCTTCTTCAGAGCATGTGACCTCTGGTTCTTTTCTCTTCAATACTCCCTCTGAAGATTTGATATTCTTCAGAAGGTCTTCAATCTTCTTGTTCTGCTTAGTGGTCTTGGAGACGAACTTGCTTGAGATGTTCATTACATTGCTGGTGATCTTCTTCGAGAAGTTGGTCAGGTCAGCCTTTGTAATGAATTCTGTTGTAGCAGAAGCATCAGCAGAGGAGGTAGGGATCTTTGCAATTACCTCTGTCAAAGAACGCAAGATTTCCTCTTTGAATTGAGAGAAGTTTGCATGTGTTGGAGTGGGGGCAGAGGTAGGTGGAATTGCCTGAAGGATCTCTGTTTTGGAGTTTTGAATTTCAATAGACAATACGGAGTCATTCTTTAGGACCAATCCATGCGACTTGTTGATGAATTTCTATGCGAGTTGTTTGATAAAAAAACAAGTGAAATAAAGAATCACTATTTTATTCCTCGCAAGAATTCTTGACTTGAATAAAATAGTCATTCTTTATTTGATAAAAAAAACAACTGAAATAAAGAATGACTATTGTTCTTCTTCGTATCTAACATACCCTTACTGGATTAAAATTTCTACGGTTTAATTTGAACTTCTATGGATTGTTCTTCTTCGACTTTCGAACTGGAACTTGATTAATCAAAAAAAATTTAAACTTTGTTTATAATCTTGGTTGTTAAAATGGAACGTAAGTAACATTTACATGATGTAATTGAACCTCGAGCAAATAAGTTTTTGACCTAATTCGAACATTTTTAGGTTTGATTTTGGTATCTGAGTTTTCGACTCTTCGATGTTGTTTATGATGTTCATAATCTTCTTGATAAAAATCATAAATTGATACCTTAAAATGGATTTTAATCCTAATTTGAATGTTAATTCTTTTTTATAATCCATAATCGAACCTAAAGATATCATATTTTGGATCAAAAATTCAAAATCAAGAATTTTGTTAATATGGGTTCATCATGAATATACGAGTTTTTGAAGATCATCTTAATATTGTTCTTAGTGTTCTTGACTAACACTTAAAAAATTTCAAAGTTTAAAATTTTGAAATTTCAAGTGCCATGCGAGTTGTTGATGAATTCATGTTCCGTACGAATTCTGGACTTCTAATGTCAAATTTTATTCAAGTCAAGAATTTGTATATTGCTTTATACGAATTATGTGTTGTGTTTCATTCCAAGTTGAGGAATTCACATATTGCATCATGAGAACTCCATACTTTATGATTTTTGAGAAAAAATTTCAATGTCTAAAAATTTTGATTTTTCACTAGCAATTTGGATCCTGTCCATATTGTTCATCTTTCTCAGGTACCCAATGGCAGACAACCAATCGATTGATCAGAATGTGCAAATGGGTGAAAACTCATTACCTGAGGCATCTCGAGAATGTCCCATGCCATCACCAAGGTCTGACTACCAACCTGTACCTTGTGTCAATCTTGACCTCATTCTCATTTATCCATCTTAGATGAAATCTCAGCAGCCAAACAACCATCACATGGAGTTCACAATCAAGATTGATCCTCTTGGACTAGATATTCTGAAAAACGATCCTTTAAAATATGCTTTAACTGCTCAAGGCAGTGTTCCAGAGCTCTATGTTCAACAAGCTTGGAAAATAATTAGAGTCACTACAGTTAAAGTTGGCAATGAAAGAGTTCATGTTTTCAAACTGGAGATTGATCACTACACTTCTGTTTTGGACTACCAGAGATTTAGATTCATCTTGAGTCAACCTGCTGTTGATGTTAGGGAAGGGAGAACTTCCTATGATGACTTTCCTAGTGATGCTGAAGTATTTCAAGGCATCAGAAACATGAGTTATGTTGGGTAGCTAACTCAAGTGAACCATTTCAAGAAGAAAAACTTGCCACCATTCTACTACACTTTGTATTCGGTGATCAACCGGTGTCTAACTGCCAAAGTCTATGGTACAGACAATGCCAGCATCCACATACTCAGACTATTTCATGCAGTAGTCTATGATCTACATGTAGACTATGCAATTATTTTCTGGACATAGCTTTATGAGAAAGCCGTTTCAAAGAAGACTTCAAAAGTATCGAACTACATTTCATACCAAAGATTTATGACCTTGATTGTGAGAAGCATGTTGAGAAGAAACACGGACATTCCCAAGAGAAATGATTATCCTTCTGCACCTGTTAGTGAAATGATATTTATAATAAAGCAAAAGAAGGAGTTCAATTTTTCCATGCCAGTACCAGAATCTCTTTTAGAGTATGTTGATCCGGAATCTGAATCTATTATAGCCTATAGAGAGTCTATGGGACAACCAGGACCGGTTGTCTCTACCCCAGGCTCAACCCATTGGAGAGTGGAGTCAGTGATGGTTTCTGTTACTCAGGGAGTACAAGAATGGGGAGTGAAGAGAAAAAATCTTGAGAGGGGTAAAAAAGGGGGTTGGAGACCTAGACTTGAGACTTCAGAGTCACGGGCCATCGCCTTAGATCTTGTGACAACTTCAGTCAATGAAAGTCAAGGCTGTAAATATGAGTCAGATCTAAATGCATCACATAATGTTAGTGAGGATGTACCATCAACAACTATTGACAATGAAGTTCATGAAACTGTTGATTCTGATAGTGATGGAAACAATAATGCTGATGATGATAGTGCTAATGAATCAGAAGATGGTGATGGTGATGATGCTTATGATGATAACCAAGGTGGTGATGGAATTCAAGATGATATACAGGCAGATGTACAAGATGATAAGCAAATTGATGTATTTGCAGAGTTCTATGAGCATGATGCTATGGAACTAGATGTTGATAACACTGTTAATGAAGTTGTGGGAGATATAAGAAGACCTGAGGGAGATTTAGTTGAAAATATAGAAGAGAGGTTGATAGAAAGGAAAGAAAAAGAACATGGTGAGAGTTTGTGTACCCAAACCTACCAATCCAGACGAGCATCCACATCTACCACTTCGCTGCATGTGTTGCGAGCAAGTGTTGAAAAAGACATAAGTAGGCCACTTATGCACCTGCACACCCAAGCCAGCCACTCTATCTCTTCTCAAAATGAGTTAGTTTCATTTTCTCACAAGGAATTAGCACTAACTCTACTTGTCTCTCATGCAGAGACTACAGGTAATTAAAATAGAGAACAACAGCCCCCGTTCTCAACTTATTTCTCTACACATGTAAGTATAGTGCCATTTGAGATTCCAATTGTCATTCCTAGGACACATATTGAAACGGTCACCATCAAAATTCTTCGTGACCCGATCGGAACATCCATAGTAGATTCCCAATCCGGACTACGAGGATTGGATGGAAGTCCTGCCATTGCTAACATTCCGCCAACTTTGAACACAGGCCACACAGTTGCTTCGTCGACTGTTGTGAGAATGGAGAGTCTAAGTGACCCCGGTGTTACTTTGCCTGACTTTGTGTCAAAGGATTTTCTTGATCGCGCTTTAAAGGCTGTTGAGACCAGGATGACTGAGAAGTTTGAGAAGGAAATGATAAGTGTTAAAAGGTTGTTGAAAGGGAAAAACACAGTTGAACCTGAGCCAATTCAACCAGTTCAACCACAACTACAAATTACCCAGCCTGTTGATTTCCTATTGTGAGCTTAAATCCAAGTTGTTTGCTAAGCTCTTATCCCAAGCTCCGAAAAATCAACAAGATGCAGATCTTTTTTCACTTCTGCTATCCCACCATCAATCACAACCACCACAGTCTGTGCAACCAGCAGATTTTATTATAGATTTAGAACTTAATTCTTTTAAAGATGATGTTTTGCATGCTATTTATGATCTTAAACAAGTAGTGCAAACATCATGCAAAGCCCAAGCATCTGTTCCAAGGCATGATCATGATTCTGATCATGACCATGAGGGGGAGAATAGGGAGAAACATAATACTAGTGTGTCTGATGCTACTAGATTGGGTGAGCATGCTCAGAATGTTGAAAATGTTGGTGGAGACAAAGATGAAAATTTTGATGATCATGGTACTAAGCAGAGTGATCAAGATGGTGAAGCTACATGAATTGAGCTAGTTTTGTATGTTGATTAAGATATAGAACCAAGGTTTGAAAAGCCTAAGGTTGCTTCAATAAAGGAAAGTTTGGAGTTGACTGGATTACAGAATGTAAATATCATTGTTCTTTCTGACAATGATGAAGATGAGGATATTGATGCTAAGTATGAAATGTTTTGGAAGATAAAGGAGGAGGAAGAGGAAGACTTCATGGAAATTGCTTCTGATGATGATGATTTTCAGATAGTAGAAGTTGTAGAAAAAAAAGCTGAAGTTGTTCCTGAAAATGCATAAAGTATACTTGATGGACTTTTTAAAGATAAAGATTATGATGCATTGAATGTGTTATTTGCTCAGAATTCTCTAAAAGATATTTATATAAGTCCGGTTCATAATGATGCACCTGAACCAAGTACTTATGCCATTCCATCTGTCCCTACCTTCAAAGAATTTGATTTTCCTGTGTCTAATGAGATTCCAGTTGATACTTTTGGGGAGGATTTGCCTTATATACCAAAGCCAAATAGCCCTGAAAAGTAGCCAGATGTTTCTAAAGAACCACCTCATGCACCTATTGTTCCAAATGAAGAAGGTACTTTAGTTACTGTTGTAGTTGGTTCTACACCTTATACTGGCTATGATGAATTTGGTCCTACATTGGAAGAGATCAAAAGAATTCTTTGTGCTTTAAGAGTTCCATATCTTGAAGAAAATGTCATGATCATTGTAAGCTACATCAGGCAGCTTGACCAATATCAAATTTTGATGATTCAAGATAAGTCTCCAGAATATAAAGATTAGTATGTCAGAATGCTTGCAACTATTTGTAGAACTTCTAAAGATGTCAAGTCTAGAGCAGGAATTGTTGTTGTAAAAGAGGCAAAGTTGAAGAGATTCATTAACATATGGTATCCTGAGTTTGTTGTTCAAAGAAAAGACATGAAGACTTATATTTTCAATGAATCTGACTTCATTAATATAAGATTTGATGATCTTCAATTCTTGTATCATGAATTCAGAGGGACGACCATTAGATTTCTTGATTTGATCAATGCCTAGGATACAATCAAAAGGTTTATCATAAGGCATATTTTTTACACATACTCCTATGATTTCCAGCTTGGTATTGATACAAATCAGAGGAGAGTGAATATGCTTGCACTTAATATGACTCATCCATTACTTGAAGAAACTCCACTTTACACTGTGCTCAGAGAACAAGAGTTGGGAGTTATTGTAACACCCTGGATTTTCATTATACATTTATCGTTGTAATCTTGTGTTTAACCGTTGTCGTTAACACCCAGTTTGTTTATCGTTCGAGTTTTTGGTTTTCGGTGGAATTATGAACTTTCAGTGAGTTTCGCGACTTGCTCACGACTTGGAGTCGTGACATAGGTCGCGTAGTCCTCTGTTTGGGTTTTGATTTAAGAGCACGGGCGAGTTATGTCGCGAGTTGAGGTCGCGGCATAACCCGCGAAAGACCTTGACCGAATTAAGGGTTTCAGTTTCCAAAATATTTCATTTAGATCTCATCTCTCAATCTCTAAACTCTCTCCTCTCTCTCTCTCTCTCTCCCTAAATCGTTTCTCTCTCTCTTTCTCTATAGTTTGATAGCTAATACTTGGTGTTCGATCCGAGGTTTCGATGTTTTAAGCTTCACCTTTACGTCGTGATCGTTATCGGGTTTTCCGGGTTTTATCCTAAAACCTACTAGTGAGTTCCTACTATCATTTTAAACTTTATACATATCAAAAGTTACCTTTTTGGAACTCCTATATATCTCAATGGTTTCATATTTCAGTTTTCTACATATTCGATCATTATGTTTACTAAAATGATGGATCTTATCTTAATGAAGTAAAATGATGTTTTACTTGTACATTATGTGGATATATGAAAAGAATGTTTAAGAACTCATTTTAATGATTTTCATTCTTACCAGAAGTTGAACTGGAAATGACATTTTGTTTATAAAATGTGTTTATACCATATGTTTATTTATGGTTGGTCACATATGTTGTTGTGACGAGTCTATACCATTACTAGCGGATCCCTAGGTTTTGAGTCGACTGTATTGTTGGGATGTCACATTCCCCATTTTGTAGCTATGGATGCACATGATCCTCGGGGGTAACTTGGTACGGTTATGTGAGGCCGGATACTAGCCATGGTTCATAGTGATCCTAGTGAAGGAGTATACATTGGTTTTGCTTGAGGCTAGATCTCACGTTGTAGCACGGACTTATGTGTTCGTATCCTTGGATTCCAATTGTTTAGCTCATAACTCGGATTTTGGCTTACTTTGTGTTACGCCACAATCCTTGGTAAAATGTTTTATCGTTGGTCATTTGATAACATGTTTATAACGAAAAAGCCCGGTTGTGGCAAAGGTTTCAATTTTAAGATTAAACCTCTTTGGAAATACTATCTTATGATACAAATGTTTATATCTTCTGAGTTTTATAAACTGTATGTTCTCACCAGGCTTTAAGTCTAACACTTTTTTCTCAAATGATATGTATAACAGGTTTCCCTTAGCGGTGGGATGCACGGGGTTTTGGGAGACGAGTTGGGTCTCGAGGCATTTTGAGATGACTAAAGTGTTGATAGTTAGGCATTGTTAAGTCCCATTCTTTTGATGAATTTTGGATTGTCAACTGATGTAATCTAGATAGTTATGTTTAGATTAGTTTGTTGATGAATTCTAAATCCGTACAGGTTTTTGTAAAGTCTTAACGACTGATACCCTTTTGAGGAATTTATATCAATGGAAATGTCATGTTGCCTATTGTGAGAAGTTTTATTTTACTCTGAATTTTTAGGATGTTACAGTTATTTATGAAAATGGAGAGCAGGTTAAGAGATTCATGAGAGTCTAAAAAATTGCTAAATATTCTGATGGTACTTTGAAGTTAGTCTTGAAGGAAATCAAAACCAGATATGATGAAAGTGAGAAGAAAAGGCTTGAATTGAATGATCATATGCCAAAGTCTGAAAGAATCTTCACAGGTCATGTGATTCTTGCTATTCAAGACAGAATTCATTTTAAAAAATGTATCAGAAGGTTTGAATCATTTTTGGGCATCATGAGAACAAGTATGAGAAGGTGGACAAGTTGAATACATGGAAATTGATCTAAAAGGAGGAGATTGTAAGATATGTGTGAATCCATTTGTTATGTAAGTTTGACTTTTTGTAAGTTGAAGTTTGTCTTTCTATCTTTGTATTTGTATGAGTTAAATGCTTGTGTAACCCATATAATTACCCTTTGTCCAGTAAGTACGTTCATTAAGCTTGTAACATTTCCATGTCTTGTAACCTTGTGACTTTGTTATAAATACATGAGACTTGTGACTACTTTCTATCTCTAGATCCTAGCTTTAATCTTTGTTCTTTAAGGTAGCGTTTGGTATGCAGACATGATTGGACGGGACGGGACGGGACTGGACTGAACAGGACAAGAGACTAGGACTGGACTGGACTGGACGGGACAAGACAATTGTATGTCTTGTGTTTGGTACGACTAGGACTGGATAGGACAGAACTGGACAAGTTTCCCTAAAAGTTGTTTGATGATTTTGTATGTCATATAATAATTATAAATAACACAAATAAAGTATATCTTTAAATAATTTAATCAAAAAACATTTTTATTTTTTTACACAATTTTCATACATATAAATACTTACAAAAACAATAGTAGAAAATTTGAATGATAGTAGTTCGAAAAAATCCGATTTATATAAAAAAAAATAATATTTTGGTTCAATTTGGAAGATCTTAATGAATTGGCCGATGCATAGTTGAAGCGACACGTAAAGATAAAGGCGATGGGTGGTCGGTGAAAGACGGTAGTTGTGAAGAACGTGAAAGATAGTGGATAGTGGTGGTGCAAGAGGTTGTTGTACTTGTGGTTGATGTCGTAGAAGTATAGGTGGTCGACGATGATAGTGGTGGTGGCGGTGGACAGTGGTAATAGAGGTTATTGTAGTGGAGGAAGAGGCGGAGGTCACCGACGGTGGTTGACGATGACCGACGATGGTTGTCTGTGAGCGTCGGTGGTGGCGACGACAATGAGTGGTGGTGATCGGTGCAGGTGGCGATGGGCGATGGTGGAGGAAGTTGTTGTAGTAGTGGAGGAAGAGGTGGAAGTGGTCGATGATGGTTTGTGGTGGCTACCGGTGGCCGTCGATGGTGGTGACGACCATAGGTGGTGGTGATCGGTGTTAGTGGAGGTGGTCGATGATGATAGCGAAGGTGACGATGGCCGATGGTTGTGGAGGTGGAGGAGGAGGTTGTTATGGTGGAGAAATAGATAGAGGTGGTTAACGGTGGTTGGCGGTGGCTACTGGTGGCCGTCGATGGTGATAGTGGCGGTGATGGGTAGTGGTGAGCCTTAAGACTAATACCATATTAGGATTATATATCAAATGACGTTAGATTAGTGATTTTTAGTTTCTGTCTGACTTTTGTCCCATGTTGTTCAACCTATTTTGGTGGAACAAGAAAATACCCTTTTTTGTCCCATCTTGTCCCACTCTGTCCAGTCTTTGTCCCTGTCCCATGTCGCACCAAACGTGGGACAGTGAATTTTTGTTCTGTCCCATGTCACGCCAAATGTGGGACAGTAAGTTTCTGTCTCGTCTCGTCCCACCCAGTCTGCAAACCAAACGCACCCTAATTGTCAATATGCTTGAAATCTGGAATCACAACAGTCACCTGAACCAGGGTACGAGGCCCTCTATACATTAAAAAGAGGCTGTACCGGTGGTTCGCCTCCGCCTTAACCGATTAAGCCAAGAGAAGGTCATAGACGGTAAAGGGCGTCTCCTAATCCGATGTTAATCATTCAACGACTTGAACGATTCTCTAAAACTGGTGCATCATATGCCCTGGCGATAAATCAATGATCGTGAGAAACGATCTCGACAATAGAGAATAGGGCCACGTAAACCCTATCTTGAACGGGTATTCGTATAACATTAAATACCCTTCCGGGCATTGCCTTGGATGGTGCAATACTGGGAACAAAGCTCTACGACATCAAGAATACCAGCCAGTGACAGGAACACCTTAATGTCGTCCTCGCTCCTGAGGGTACTAACAGGATTCGGTGACTTTGCAAAGTCGGAATCAAAGGTTGATACGACAGAAAAGTTAGACTCTCAGGCCTAAGCGCATAAAAAAGGTCAAGAAATCTTACCTTATATGGGCTCTAAACCTCAAATCCTCGATGGCAGGGATTCGATTCTCTCTTTTGCAGGTTTGACAAAGATTTTCAAGAAATATCTCCCTATAAAACGTGATCGCGTAAAAAGGAATTGATTCAACCAAGAATCGTTATTTATACTTGATTTGGTATCAAGTTAAGTCGGCAAATGGTGGACACCTGTCATCGACCTTTTCCACGCCAACCGTCAGATGAACGACACTTGTCCCTATGCCTGACACCACGCACCCCACATCGCTATGATCTCACTACTGATAAACGGTTGCACGATTTCCCTCGTAATCACTTCGGTTTTTGAGAAACCGATTGAGTTAAAAAAATTCGACACGTGTCCAATCTGGTTACAAAATCCGAAAAGTCGACTTGCCACCCAATTTTCGAATTTTGGGGGCAAGCTATATGGGTAAAATTTCACAATTCACGACCGACACAAGAAAATCAAACGTGTCCAAACTAAGGACCATCCTTGTATTATGATAAGGTCCTGAAGATCATACACATCGAGAGTCATGGTTGTCCCTCATGACGACAGTCGAGAGTTTCTCATGTCCAGGACCAGAAGGAACCTCTCGATAAGTTTATATCTTACGACCTATATAACATAACTGACGATTACTTATCATTTATTACATACAACTGTTTTTTCTTTATGAATCATTTATTATTGGTTTAAAGCACATAATGGCCAATGGATATAACGAACGAGCTCCATCAATATCAATCATTATCAAGACCGTTGGGCACTAAATGCTTATTTAAGGCGACCAAAAGATATATAAACATGGCTCAAAGAATAATTCGAGACATCTAAACTGATCATACCTACACAGCGCTCAAGAACACTCAACTAAGCTTCTATCAAGTGAGAACTCTCGATGAAGTGTTCTATCGTACGACGAATAACATAAACACACGATTTATTTGCTTTTCATTGTAATATTGTCATTTGTACTTTCGATCACTCCTTCTAAAGGACGACATCCCTGTTTGACATCCATAGTGCACTTGATGATCTCTGCTATCATCTGCGGTTTTTACCCTCAACGGGGTTTTTCGCGTCACCAAATTCTATGTCTTTTATATACTTTTATTCTCAGACATACGATTTGTCGATCGATCACTTGCTTTAGTTGTTAAAGCTCCACACTAACCTTAGAACTTTCTTTGGACGATTTTTAACATTAACACTTAATTGTCGAGTCAGAAAAAGGCGCGAATCCAGTAAAGTCGATCGCTAAAAAACAAAAAAATGATCGTTAAAACACAAAAACATTGACGAGCCAAAATACCCTTCCGGGTATTGCTTTGGATGGTGCAATACTGGGAACAAAGCTCTACGACATCAGGAATACCAGCCAGTGACCGGAACGCCTTAATGTCGTCCTCGCTCCTGAGGGTACTAACAGAATTCGGTGACTTTGCAAAGTCGGAATCAAAGGTTGATACGACAGAAAAGTTAGACTCTCAGGCCTAAGCGCATAAACAAGGTCAAGAGATCTTACCTTATATAGGCTCTAAACCTCAAATCGTCGATGGCAGGGATTCGATTCTCTCTTTTGCATGTTTGACAGAGATTTTCTAGAAATATCTCCCTATAAAACGTGATCGCATAAAAACGAATTAATTCGGCCAAGAATCGTTATTTATACTTGATTTGGTATCAAGTCAAGTCGGCAAATGGTCGACACCTGTCATCGACCTTTCGCACGCCAACCGTCAGATGAACGACACTTGTCCCTATGCCTGACACCACGCACCCCATGTCGCTATGATGTCACTACTGATCGGTAAAACTATCTTGAACGGGTATTCGTATATCATGAAATACCCTTCAGGGAATTGCTCTGGATGGTGAAATACTGGGAACAAAGCTCTACGACATCATGAATACCATCCACTGACCGGAATGCCTTAATGTCGTCCTCGCTCCTGAGGGTACTAACAGGATTCGGTGACTTTGCAAAGTCGGAATCAAAGGTTGATACGACAGAAAAGTTAGACTCTCAGGCCTAAGCGCATAAAAAAGTTCAAGAGATCTTACCATATATGGGCTCTAAACCTCAAATCGTCGATGGTAGGGATTCGATTCTCTCTTTTGCAGGTTTGACAAAGATTTTCTAGAAATATCTCTCTATAAAACGTGATCGCGTAAAAAGGAATTGATTCGGCCAAGAATCGTTATTTATACTTGATTTGGTATCAAGTCAATTCGGCAAACGGTCGACACCTGTCATCGACCTTTCGCACGCCAACCGTCAGATAAACGACAGTTGTCCTTATGCCTGACACCACGCACCCCACGTCGCTATGATGTCACTACTGATAAACGGTTGCACGATTTCCCTCGTAATCACTTCGGTTTTCGAGAAACCGATTGAGTTAAAAAAAATCGACACATGTCCAATCTGGTTACAAAATCCGAAAAGTCGACTTGCCACCCAATTTTTGAATTTTGGGGGCAAGCTATATGGGTAAAATTTCACAATTCACGACCGACACAAGAAAATCAAACGTGTCCATTCTAAGGACCATCCTTGTATTAAGATAAGGTCTTGAAGATCATACACATCGAGAGTCATGGTCGTCCCTCATGACGATAGTCGAGAGTTTCTCATGTCCAGGACCAGAAGGAACCTCTCGATAAGTTTATATCTTACGACCTATATAACATAACTGACGATTACTTATCATTTATTACATACAACTGTTTTTTCTTTATGAATCATTTATTACTGGTTTAAAGCACATAATGGCCAACGGATATAACTAACGAGCTCCATCAATATCAATCATTATCAAGACCGTTGGGCATTAAATGCTTATTTAAGGCGACCAAAAGCTATATAAACATGGCTCAAAGAATAATTCGAGACATCTTAACTGATCATACCTACACAACGCTCAAAAACACACAACTAAGCTTCTATCAAGTGAGAACTCTCGATGAAGTGTTCTATCGCACGACGAATAACATAAACACACGATTTATTTGCTTTTCATTGTAATATTATCATTTGTACTTTCGATCACTCCTTCTAACGGACGACATCCATGTTTGACGTCCCTAGTGCACTTGATGATCTCCGCTATCATCTGCGGTTTTTACCCTCAACGGGGTTTTCTCCGTCACCAAATTCTATGTCTTTTATTTACTTTTATTCTCAGTCATACGATTTGTCGATCGATCACTTACTTTAGTTGTTAAAGCTCTAGACTAACCTTAGAACTTTTTTTGGACGATTTTTAACATTAACACTTAATAGTCGAATCAGAAAAAGGCGCGACTCCAGTAAAGTCGATCACTAAAAAACAAAAAAAAGATCGTTAAAACACATAAAAACATTGACGAACCAAAATGAAAAAAAAAACTCTAAAACTTACCCATGGTATTCCACCCCGTGGTAAGCCACTGAACATCGTCACTGGATGATGTTACGCTGCCAAAGTCATATCGTATCTTCCACTTGCGGTTATTAACAGCGGTCTCCTGAACCAGGACACGATCTCCTCTGTACCTAGAAAAGAGACTATACCTATGGTTCGTCTCTACCTTTTACCGAATAGGCAAGCAAGAGATCATTGACAGAAACGGGCGACGCCCATTTGGCGGTCAGTCGTTCAATGACTTGAACGATCCGCCAAAACAGGGGCATCATTTTCTCATAGGGAATTAGCACTAACTCTACCTGTCTCTCATTCGGAGACTACAAGTATTGAAAATAGAGAACAGCAGCCCCCGTTCTCAACTTATTTCTCTACACATATAATCAAGTGCCATTTCAGATTCCAATTGTCATTCCTAGGACACATATTGAAACGGTCACCATCGGAATACTTCGTGACCCGATCGGAACATCCATAGTAGATTCGCAATCTGGACTAACATATCGTCAGCTTTGAACACAGGCCACACAGTTGCTTCGTCGACTGTTGTGAGAACAGAGAGTCTAAGTGACCCCGGTGTTACTTTACCTGACCTTGTGTCAAAGGAGTTTCTTGACGGCGCCTTAAAGGCTGTTGAGACCAGGATGTTTGAGAAGTTTGAGGAGGAAATGTTAAAAGGTTTTTGAAAGGGAAAAAAACAGCTGAACCTAAGACATTTCAACCACAACCACAAATTACCCAACCTGTTGATTTGTCTATTGATGAGCTTAAATCCTTGTTGTTTGATAAACTCTTATCTCAAGCTCCGGACAATCAACAAGATGCAGATCTTCTTTCACTTTTGCTATCCCACCATCAATCACAACCACCACAACTTATGCAACCAGAAGATTTGGTTAGAGCTGCAGAGTTTAATTCTTTTAAAGTTGATGGTTTGCATGTTATTTCTGATCTTAAACAAGTAGTGCAAACATCATGCAAATCCCAAGCATCTGTTCCAATGCATGATCATGATTCTGATCATGACCATGAGGGGGAGAATAGGGAGATACATAATGCTAGTGTGTCTGATGGTGGTAGATTGGGTGAGAAAGCTCAGAATGCAAAAAATGTTGGTGCAGAAAAAGATGAAAATGTTGATGATCATGGTACTAAGAAGAGTGATCAAGCTGATGAAGCTACAGGAATGGAGCCAGTTTTGTATGTTGATTCAGATATAGAACCAAAGGTTGAAAATCCTAAGGTTGCTTCAATAAAGGAAATTTTAGAGTTGACTGGATTACATAATGTAAATATCATTGTTCTTTCTGACAGTGATGATGATGAGAATATTGATGGTAATTATGAAATGTTTTGGAAGATAAAGGAGGAGGAAAAGGAAGATTTCATCGAAATTAATTCTTATGATGATGATGTTGGGATAGTAAAAGTTGTAGAAAAAGAAGTTGAAGTTGTTCCTGAGAATGCCGAAAGTATACTTGATGGACTCTTTGAAGATAAAGATTTTGATGCATTGAATGTGTTATTTTCTCATAATTCTCCAGAAGATATTCATATAAGTTCAGTTCATAATGATGCACTTGAACCAAGTACTTCTGTTATTCCATCTATCCCTACCTTCAAATAATTTGATTTTCCTGTGTCTAATGAGATTCCAGCTGATACTTTTGTGGAGCAAAATGTTAATCAAAGTACTGAAATGAATGTAGATGAGGAGTTGACTTATATTCCAAAGCCAAATAGGCCTGAAAAGCAGCCAGAAGTTTCTAAAGAACCACCTCATGAACCTATTGTTCCAAATCAAGCAGGTACTTCAGGTACTACTTTAGTTGGTTCTACACATTATACTGGCTATGATGAATTTGGTCCTACTTTGGAAGAGATCAAAAGAAATCTTTGTGCTTTAGAAGTTCCATATCTTGAAGAAAATGTCAAGATCTTTGTGAGCTACATCAGGCATCTTGACCAATATTAGATTTTGTGGATTCAAGATAAGTCTCCAGAATATAAAGATCAGTATGTCAGAATGCTTGTGGCTGTTTGTAGAACTTCTAAAGATGTCAAGTCTAGAGCAGGAATTGTTTTCATAAAAGAGGTGAAGCTGAAGAGATTTATTAACATCTGGTATCCTGAGTTTGTTGTTTAATGAAAAGACATGAAGACTCATATCTTCAATGAAGCTGAGTTCATCAGTTTAAGCTTTGATGATCTTGAATTCTTGTATCATTAATTCAGAGGGATGACCATTAGATTTCCAGATGTGAACAATACCTTGCATACAATCAAAAGGTTTATCAGAAGGCATATTTTTTACACATACTGCTATGATTTCCAGCTTGGTATTAAAACAAATCAGAGCAGAGTGAATATGCTTGCACCTGATATGACTCGTCCATTAGTTGGAGAAACTCCACTTTACACTTTGCTTAGAGAACCAGAGTTGGGAGTTATTTATGAAAATGGAGAGCAGGTTAAGAGATTCATGAGAGCCTCAGAAATTGCTAAATATTCTGATGGTACTTTGAAGTTTGTCTTGAAGGAAATCAAAACCAGATATGATGAAAGTGAGAAGAAAAGGCTTGAATTAAATGATCATATGCCAAGGTCTAAAAGAATCTTCATAGGTCATGTGATTCTTGCTATTCAAGACAGAATTCATTTTAGAAAATGTATCAGAAGGTTTGAATCATTTTTGGGCATCATGAGAACAAGTATGAGAAGGTGGACAAGTTGAATACATGGAAATTGATCCAAAAGGAGGAGATTGTAAGATATGTGTGAATCAATTTGTTATGTAAGTTTGACTTTTTGTAAGTTGAAGTTTGTCTTTCTATCTTTGTGTTTGTATGAGTTTAATGGTTGTGTAACCCATATAATTACCCTTTGTCCAGTAAGTACGTTCATTAAGCTTGTAACATTTCCATGTCTTGTAACCTTGTGACTTTCTTATAAATACATGAGACTTGTGACTACTTTCTATCTCTAGATCCTAGCTTTAATATTTGTTCTTTAATTGTCAATATGCTTGAAATCTAGAATCACAACAGTCACCTGAACCAGGGTACGAGGCCCTCTATACATTAAGAAAAGGCTGTACCGGTGGTTCGCCTCCACCGACAGTCAAGAGTTTCTCATATCCAGGACCAGAAGGAACCTCTCGATAAGCTTATATCTTACGACCTATATAACGTAATTGACTATTTTTTCTTTATGAATCCTTTATTACATACGCCTGTTTTTTCTTTATGAATCCTATATTACTGGTTTAAAACACATAATGGCCAACGGATATAACGAACGAGCTCCATCAATGTCAATCACTATCAAGACCGTTAGGGATTTAATGCTTATTTAAGGTGGCCAAAAGCTATATAACAAAGGCTTGAAGAATAATTCGAGACATCTTAACTGATCATACCTACACAGTGCTTAAGAACACTCAACTAAGCTTCTATCAAGTGAGAACACTCGATGAAGTGTTCCGTCGCACGACCAATAACATAAACGCATGATTTATTTTCTTTTCATTGTAATTTTGTCATTTGTACTTTCGATCACTCCTTCTAAAGGGCGACGTCCTTGTTTGACATCCATAGTGCACTTGATGGTCTCTACTATCATCTGCGGTTTTTACCCTCAACGGGGTTTTTCGCGTCACCAAATTCTCTGTCTTTTATTTACTTTTATTCTTAGTCATATGATTTGTCGATCGATCCCTTACTTTAGTTGTTAAGGCTCCACACCGACCTTAGATCTTCCTTTGGACGATTTTTGACATTAACACTTAATAGTCGAGTTAGAAAAAGGCGTGACTCCAGTAAAGTCGATCACTAAAAAAACAAAAAAAAAGATCGTTAGAACACATAAAAACATTGACGATCAAAAAGGAAAAAAAAACTCTAAAACATACCCATGGTATTCCACCCCGTGGTAAGCCACTGACCATCGTCACTGGTTGACGTTACGCGGACAAACACATATCGTTTCTTCTGCTTGCGGTTATTAATAGCGATCTCCTGAACCATGACATGATCTCCTCTGTACCTAGAAAAGAGACATACCTATGGTTCGTCTCCACCTTAACCGAATAGGCCACCAGGAGATAATTGACAGAAAAGGGCGACGCTCATTTGGTGGTCAGTCGTTCAATGACTTGAATGATCCACCAAAATTGGGGCATCATTTGCCCCGGAGATAGGCCGAAGGTCGATAAGAACGACCTCGACAATGGTGAAAAGGGCCAAGCAAACCTAATCTTGAAGGGATATTCATACAAAACAAAATATCCATTCAGACATTGCTCGGGCCTTAGCTGATCCGGAGCACTTAGCCTCATGATGGCTGGAATCTTGTAGAGAATCCTAAAAGCCTTCATCTCCTCCTCTCCTTTTACAACACTAGGAGGATCAATCGCCATTAAAGAAATTTGTTAGGGGCGTCGTAAGCTCACGGGTTACAAACCACATGGCACTTTCAAAGAAATTCTAAACTCGAAAATGGTAACTCGGATCTTTTCTTAAAAACAAAGGAAAATGTAAAAAGGAAAGGATCCGTCAAGGATTGCTATTTTTACACAATTCGATGTTAGGTCGAGTCGACAGATAGCCGACACCTGTCATCGACCCTTCGCACGCTAGCCGTTGGATAAATATATGTTGATGATATATTATTTGGCTCTACTAATCCAAAATACTGAAAAAACTTTTCTAACCTCATGGTGTCACGTTTTCAAAAGAGTATGTTGTTACCTAATAAAGTTAGGTATTGTTATTTTTCATCATTTTATTTATCATTATTTCTTAAAGATATCTGCACTTTAATTGTTTGCTCATGATCTCAGGGGGAGTAAGAGAAGATTAAAGTTGATCATTATTCTTTTGAGGGGGAGCATAACTAATTTGTGCATTTTACTTAACTGATAAATTTTTGTGATGCATGATTTTACGGGGAGCATATACGAAAATGAGTAAGACTATGATTTTTGATTATTTCAAATCAGAACTCGTACTTTAATCATTTTACTGCTTTATATCTTTTACATTCGAATAAATTTGTGAATAAAGTTGCTTTGACTAGACTTTGATATTTTTGCAGGATGAGAGAAGCTGACAAGATCATATCTTAATGACTTCAGCTTGATTTCATGAGAATTAAGATTGAGCGAAAAGGTAAATTTCTTATCTTAATCTCATATGTATCTGAATGAAGGACAACTTTCAGATATAGAAAACATGTTATGAAATGTTCAAACCACTTCCTGATTCTTAAACAAGTTTTCATGAATTGGAAGTGTGATTTTAAATGTTTTCATTTTTTTTTTATTTTTGTGCTTCAATGTTTTCAAACCGTGGATTTCCAAAGATAAATACTTGCGTATTATCTTTTCATACACTTTCAAGTATTTATACACACCGGTTTAATTTTTGTTCAAATTGTTCTTACCATGTCTCAAATTGAAACTATTTTATCGATGGTAAGACACCACGCTTGTACTTCAATTAAATTTTTAGCGTCATTTCATTTCGAAGCATTCATTTCAAGAATGTCTATATTTTTGTTTCATATAGACTATATCCGTTATTCTTGACCATAAGCCTAAATTGATATATCATTTCATTTCTGATCATTTTCATACAATGTCAGATTTTCAAAAAAGTCTTTTGCATTCATATCTATTCTTTCAATATACTTGTTTGAAAAATACTTCATTGTTTAAAAAATGCTCACATCTTCATGATTATATCATCTGAGCATTCACGTTATCTGACATTTGTATATGAGCTTTAACTGATAAAGTTTAATCATCTGAGCAACACATGCTTTCTAGGACTTCATGGGTTCTTTGTGCTAGGATTTAAATGAACTTCTATGGAATCACGTTAACAAGTGATTTCTAGCCAAGAAGTTAATCCATAGTGATTGAGTGTGAGGAGTCTAAAAGAAATGAGTGTGGGTTGTGTGTTGAGGTAAAATGGAAAAGAGAGTTTGGTTAGATATGAGCTTAATGATTAAAAAGAAAGAGGGTGAGAGAACAGAGTAAAAGAATATCAAACTCTGCACCAACTACTTTCTGAGCCGGGCAGCCACATTACTAGTGTTTCACAACTCTTTGGTGAACGTTATTGAAAGAGGCAACTAGCCCATGCCAACTCTTGCTAAAACCCCACCAGCCACTCATTTTCTTCTCAAAAAGAAAATGTTTCACATTTTCAAGGGGACGCAACACATAATCTATCTGATTTTCATTTGGAAAATCTGGATATTGAAAAAGAAGGAAGTCTACCCCACCTTCGCACTTCAATCATGCACTTAGAGCCTGTGTTTATCTACTGTGTTCTCAGTGGTTTACACAATTTTGAGCCTTTATAAGCATTTGATGACTTAATTTTTTCTACACTTGCATGAACACACAAGGAATTCGTTTCTTTGTCAAACATTCATAGAAATTGCCTTTGTGGTGTTTCGATGATTGGATGGAAGCCCTGGGGGAGTGAACATCAAAAAGCTCCTTTATATTGTGTATTCGTTACACACAGTGACTTTGTGTTACTGACAGGCATTCTAACTGATTCATTTGTTGATTCAGGAGTTACATGTTCTTATTTTTTCTGTATTTGCAAAGATCTAGATGAATACTTGATTATGGATCACAGAATCAGAGGCTCAGTTTGACAGATCATAATGGTCAAGGACATTTCTTGTTGAAAGTTTTGATGATATCGATGTTCAAATCATCAAAAAGGGGGAGATGTTATCATGAAATGATAAAGTTTTGAGGGATGATTTTTATAGAGATGACCAAGTTAGAAAAGTTCAAAGTAAAGATTTGAAGAAGATCAAATAATTTCTGAAGATTTGAGGAAATTTTTCTTTGAAGATTATTTGCTAAAGCAATCCGAGCTGATTCTGAAGATAATTTCTTTCCAAAGTCTTAAAGTATCTTGTGAAAGTTTTGGGGAGATTGTTAATTGTTTGAAGACAATTTTGGAAAGAATATCGTCAAAGAAAAAGGGGAGATTGTACTGACAGGGCTTAAAAGTGAAGACTGAATTGCTAGATATTTCAACAGTGATCTTGAATCCAAAGGGGGAGATTGTTGGAGCATAAATAAGTTGGATACAAGATCAATATGACTGAAGGTCAAAGTTTAAGAAGTCAAAGCTGAGAAAGTCAACTCTTATCAAAGTCAAAATTCATTTTGTTAATAAAAGTCAAAGTCAACATTTGTATTTGTTTGTTTCTTTGTAATTGTATGGAGGTATAAATACCTTCTTGTCTTTGTATTCATTAGATTTGTAACTAACAGATAGAGTTGTAAATTGAGAGTACACGTTTTTTAGAGAGAGAAAGTCAAGAACATTGTTTGTAATCGTTTGGATTAAAGTTGAATCAAACAGGTAATTGATTCATAAATCTTGTTTGTTGATTTGTTTGTGTTTAGAGACTAGAATCTGGGAATAACAACACCTGTCCCTACGCTTCATACAACGCGCCCCACATCATCATGACGTCGCGGCCGTTATGCGGCTGCAAGCTTCTCCCCACTAACTATTCAATTTTCTAAAACCAATTCGGTTATATTTGTCGACATGTGTCTAGTCCGGTTACAAAATCCGAAAACTCGACTTGCCGCCTATTTTTTGAATTTTGGGGGCAAACTCTTTGGGTAAAAATTCACAAGTCACGACCGACGCAAGAAAACCAAGCATCACCAATCTTAAGACAACTCTTGTATTAAGATAAGGTCCTGACGACCGTATACACCGAGGACCATAGTCATCACTTATGACGACGGTCGTAAGTTTCTCACGACCACAACCAAGAGTCACTCGACGACTCCTATCTTACGACCTTTGTAACGTAACTAGCGATTATATGTCATTCATTACATATGACCGTTTTCTTTTATGATTCTTTATTACAGGTTTTACATGCATTCAAGGGAAAACGGTCATAACGGACGAGCATCATCAAGATCAATCATTACCAAGACCGTTGGACATTTAATGCTCATTTATAGCTACCAAAGCTACATAAACAAACTCGAAGAACCATTCAACACTTCGGATACGATCTAATACTCATATTCTTCTAGCATACACAACGTTCAAGAACATCCAACCTAGTCTCTCTCAAGAAAATACTCTCGACAAAGTGTTCCATCACACAACAAACAGCTTCAAGATTATTACTTGTCTATTTACTCCTGTAATATTGTCATTTGTATTATCAATCGCTCCTTCTAAAGGACGACTTCCCTGTTTGACGTCCATAGTGCACATGACGATCTTTACTATTGTCCTCGATTTTTACCCTCGACGGGGTTTTCCACGCCACCAAATTCTTTATCTCTTGTCTATTTTTTATCCTTGTTGCAAGATTTGTCGATCGATCTCTTACTTTAGTTGTTAAAGCTCCACACCGACCTTAAGTCTTCCTTTGGACAATTTTTGACATTAACACCATTTATTTCATAATGTCTTAAGAAAAAACAGGGGCTTCAAGTGGACGGTTAACCATGAGAAAGCTCTTCAAAAGCTTAAGGAATATATGGCATCGCCACCTTTGTTGTCGAAACCCTAGGACCATGAAACTTTGTAGCTCTATCTGGTCGTGAGTTCGAACGTTGTAAGTGTCTTCATGACTCGAGAGGACGAAAAGCAACAACTGTCGATCTATTACATAAGTAAATCACTTCTCGATGCTGAAACCAGGTATTCCTCTGTGGAAAACTGTTGTTGTCTTTAGTTACATCCGCAAAAAAGTTACGTCACTATTTTGAACCGTACCCTATAAATGTTGTGACTAACTTTTCTCTTAAGTATGTCTTATGGAAACCTGATTTGATAGGTCGATTAGAAAAATGGAGTATCTACCTTAATACCTACGACATCGAGTATAAACCAAGGACAACGATCAAATCATAGGCATTGGCCGACTTCATCGCTGACTTCAGCCCAGAATTAGATGTACCGACGGAACCTGTGGTCATTCTCGATGACGCAACCTAGACTTTACAAGTCGACGGATCATCTAACTCCCGGGGGGAAAGACTTGGTGTCATATTCAAGTCATCATAGGGGGCAAGATGGTGTACTCCATACGATGTGATTTCAGAGCCATAAACAACGAAGCTGAGTATGAAGCACTGATCATGGGAATTAATATGGCTCACGAACTAAGTCCAACAAAACTTCACGTCGAAAGTGACTCCCTCCTGGTCGTCAATCAAATGAATGGAGAATTCGCGGCTAAAAACCAAAAATGACAGTTTACCTAAAAGTAGCCAAAGCCAAATATGAAGTTTTTCAACATTTCACCATCAACCAGATCTCAAGGGACCAAAATATCCAAGATGACACATTAGCTAACCTTGGGTCGGTACTAGGACAATCCCCATTCGATGTCATCCCGATAATTCATCTGGCGACACCACTTCTTGAAGATAAAATGGAAGCACAAAAGATCATATTTAAAGCATCCATGTACACATTGATTAGAGGGCAACTCTACCAACGGTCGTCGACAAGACTAAAACTTTGATGCAGTACCAATAAAAACCAAGTCCAAAACATCTTACAAGAAATGCACGATGGAGAATGCGGTAATTATGCAGGTGCTCGTAGCTTGGCAAATCCTATCTCCCGACAAGGATATTATTGGCCAACCTTACGATAGGATGCTATAAGGTATGTCCAAAGTTGCGACGCATGTCATCGACACTCATGTATGTCACAAAAACCTTATGAACCCTTGCACTCGACTATAACTCCATGGCCCTTCATGCGATGGGGAGTGGATAATGTCGGGAAGTTACCTCCGGCCCCAGGGAAAAAGGTATTTCTACTTGTTCTTACAAATTAGTTTTCAAAATGGATAGAAGCGGCAACTTTCTCTCAAGTTTGGGACAAAGATGTCATCTCTTTTATTCAGACTAACATCATCTATAGGTTTGGAATCCCCTCTGAGATCGTATGTGACAACGGGTCGGAATTTATAAGCGACAGAACCCAGCAGTTCTTCAAAGATCGTAACATCAAACTTACAACTTCGACGCCCCGATATCCTCAATCAAACGGACTTGCCTAGTCGAGTAACAAAATGATCATCAATTCAATCAAGAAAAGTCTCAAAGCAACAAAAGGAAAGTGGGTCGAAGAACTTTCGACGGTTCTTTGGGCCAATCGTACAACGCCTCGTACGTCCAACGGACAAACGCCCTTCTCTCTGGTCTATGGTTGCGAAGTGGTCTTGCCGGTCGAGACCCAACTTCCAACCTCACGATACACATCAGTCGATCAAAATATAGTCGACCAAACTTACGACCTCAACGCATTGGAAGAATTAAGGGAGTCAGCATTAATCAAAATGGCATCTCAAAAGCAATTGGTCGAACGACACTTCAACAAGATTGTGTAAGCCAAGATTTTTCACGAAGGCGACTATGTCTTGCGACGTGTGTTTTAGAACCCCCATGAACCAAACTCAGGTAAGTTATCCATCAAATGGGAAGGTCCGTATCGTGTAACCGAGATTATCGAAAAAGGAGCCTACCGATTGCAAGCCCTCGATGGTCGTGACAATTCTCAAACGTGGAATACGGTACATTTGAAGAAGTATTTCTTTTAAACCCATTTCTTTTTCCCTTATGATTATCTCTTTATAACCACTACTGACTTAAGCATCGGAGAGTCGTTGGCCTAGCTAACGACCCCCTCTAATGGTGTTTTGTTGCAGGATTAGTCGAGTATTTGACTTTGCCTATGGTTGCACGATCATTTCATGACAGAGTCATACGATCTATAACCTAGTATCAAAAATCTTGCCTTGTTCGCGAGTTCCTTAAATCCATTTTTTGGATTGATATTTATTATTAGCCATACATGTTAGTTCTTTTGATTTAAGGCTAACTTAATCATTTAACAGGTTTATAATTTCTATTGATCGCAAATTCCTTGATAAATTATTCAATATCATGTTCATTGACTTATGCTTGATCATATTTGATGTCCTGACTTACTTAGGGAAATCTCTATTGATAATCCTATTTATAGTTGTCTGTTTGTTTGTCATGACAAAGACACGACCACCAACAGTTGCCCTATCAAAAAGTACAAAGATAAGAAAAATTAAACTAAGGAGCCTCTAGTTGCTCCTGTTCCTCCTACTGCTGAGGTGCGACAGCAACATCTCCACCCTCGGGGGCGTCCTCCCCCACCTCGAGCTCCAGGTCGTCCTTAGAGTCGAGATCTCTCTCAACTCTAGGAAGAAGGCCAACTCGCCTTCCGTCGATGCCAGGGGGTTTTGACCCCTCAGATTTCACCTCATTAGGGCCGATTGAACCTTGAGGCGAGTGAAAGCCTCAACAGACTTCACCTCTTCTTCAAGTTCAGTGACCTACTTTTTTGTCGCTCCCAGCTCCGCCTAAAGGACCTCAACCTCTTTTTCATTCACGGTCGAGTCTTCCTTACACATCTTCAACTCCGCCTCCACCGTAGACGGGTGACTTAGGGCCTCCTTCAGCTGCCCCCAAAGTTCCTCCTTCTCATGACCAACGACCTCAATATGATTGAGGGCGTCGTCAAGTCGGATGTAGTACTTGTCGGTCCAACAATACTACTTAACAAGTTCTTAGAAACAACACAATAAGATTACCAACCTGTTTGATATATAAAATAACGATTACATGGTTGATCGATTAAGCTTTGCTTTGTGTTCTCAATGTTTTCTCTCTTTTACACCTTCTTGTGTGTGTGTTTGTATGTGTGTTTTCTATATCTGATTGAGAGAGACTAGTGACACAATATCTAATCCACTAAGTGTGTCTAACACACTATCTAGATAATATCTAGATATTAATTCTAGATATTATATCTAATAAAGCTAACTAACTTATACTAGAAACTAACTAAACTAGGTAAGATACCTTTATCTAACTATTACAATACTATAATTTAGATATTTAAATCTAAGTAAACTAATACAATTACATTGACATTTATTACAAATAGACATAGACTTTTATATCGAGAGTCGACGTTCCGGCTATGGCTTCAGATTGCGATCTTCAGATTGGATGATCTTGAATCCAATGAGACTGTGATCTAACAATCTCCCCTTTGGATCAAGATCGTATAATAAAAAGATTTATCGAATTCAGTCTTCTTGTTCAGCTCAGAAGATGCAATCTCTTTTTCTGAAATCAACATGTCTTCAATAGAATTCAGTCTTTGACGTGATTCTTGAAACATGTGATCTTTACCATTTCTTGTGTAGTCATTCTCCCCCTTTTTGATGTTAAGTGCAACGACTTCATCAAAATTTGTTGTAAGAAATGTCAATCTGACGGTTAGAGCCCCTGATTCGTCAATTCATAAGAGATTCATCTAGATCTTTGCAAATCCAGACAAATGTGTCGTGTAACACCTGAAATCAACTAATGAATCAGTTATCATGCCTGCCAGTAACACTAAGTCACTGAGTGTAACGAATACACATTGGAAAGGAGCTGTTTTGATGTTGACTCCCCCAGGGCTTCCATTTAATCATCGAAACACCACAAAGGTAATTTCTATAAACGTTATGACAAAGAAACTAATTCCTTGTGTGTTCGTGCTTGTGTTTGAAAGAATTAAGCACTGATGATTGCTTATTGGCTCAATTTTGTGTAGACCACTGAGACAACAGTAAGTTAAACACAGACTCAATGTGCATGATTGAAGTGGGAAGGTAGGGCAGACTTCCTTCTTTTCAATATCTAGATTTTCCGAATGAAAATCAGATAGCAAATGTGTTGCATCCCCTTTTGAAAATGTGAAACACTTTCTTGTTGAGAAGAAAATGAGTAGATGGTGAGGTTTGATCAAGAGTTGGCATGGGTTAGTTGCCTGTTTCAATAATGATCACCAAAGAATTGTGAATCACTAGAATGGTGGCTACCCGGCTCAGAAAAAGTTGGTGCAGAGTTTTGATATTCTTTTAACTCTGTTCTCACACACTCTTTCTTTTAAACTTTTTGCTTTCTCTAATCACACTCATTCCTTTTCTATTTGCACACTCAATCACTAAGGATTAACTTCTTGGGTAGAAATCACTGGTTAAGGTGATTCCATTGAAGTTGTGTTAATTCCTAGCACAATGATTCTTTGTTTTCCTAGATGCACGTGATGCTCAGATGGGTTTAACTATTTCAGTTAAAGCACAATTTAGATCATGAAAACATTTAAAATACACTCCCAAAATTAAAAATGTCATGAAAAATCGGGAAGTGTTTTGAACATTAAAAACAATGTTTTCTTATGATTGAAAGTTGTCCTTCTTTCAACCATATGTGAGATGAAGATATAGAATTATACCTTTACGTACGATATTCCATCTCATGAAGCTAAGCTTTAAGTCATAAACATATGAACTTGTAAGCTTCTCTCAAAAATTCTGCAAAAGTCTAATGTCAAGTCAAAGTAATAATTATTCACTTATATTGAAAAGACAAAAAGCAGTAAAACTTTTAAAAGTATGAGTCCTGATCTGAAATAATCAGAAGTCATATCCGTACTCCCTTTTTGACTTGAAGAGCTCCCCCTAAAATCTTGCATTACAAAAAAATCTTGCATTAAAAGGTACATGCAATATTTTATGAGCTCCCCCTCGAAGTAATATTGACCAGATGTCAATTTCTTCTCATACTCCCCCTTGGATCATGAACATTTTGATAGAATGACAGATATCAATTTGAGTTAAGAATGAAGAAATGATGAAAAAGTATACAATAGAAAACTTTGTTATGTAATTACCGATTATATCTTAAGATTTAGCATACCAAGCTTAGAGATAAGAAAGTTGAACCTCTTTTCATCTAAGGGTTTGGTGAACAAATTGGCAAGTTGATAATCAGTCTTTACAAAGAAAAGTCCAATTGTTCCTTTTTAACATGATCTTTAATAAAGTGATACCTGACGTCTATGTGCTTTGTCTTTGTGTGTTGAACAGGATTCGCTGTGATTGCGATGGCGCTCTTGGAGTCACAGTAGATCGGGATCTTATTGAAGTGGAAACCGTAGTCGCTTAATTGAGTTCACATCCATAAGACCTGAGAACAACAGCTAGTAGCAGCTACATACTCTGCTTCGGTCGTAGAAGTTGAAACGCAAAGTTGCTTCTTTGATCCCCAACTTACTAATTTGTCACCGAGGAACTGCACATGTCCTGGCGTGCTCTTCCTGTCTAACATACAACCTGCATGATCTGCATCTGTGTAGGCTGTTAGTTCAAAAGTAGTATCTTTGGGATACCACAGACCGAGATCTGTGGTACCCTTCAGATACCTGAATATACGCTTGACAGCAGTCAAATGGATTTCATTAGGATTAGCCTGATATCGGGCACAAAGACATGTTGAAAACATTATATCTGGCCTACTCGACGTAAGATACATTAAAGAACCTATCATCCCTCGATAAGTCCTAATATCAACAGCCTTTCCCGAAGGATCGCTGCCAATCTTAGTACCTGGTGCCATTGGGGTACCAATCGGTTTTGTATTTTCCATTTGGAACTTCCGAAGAATATCCCTAATGTACTTTGATTGATTGATAAAGATACCCGTAGAAAACTGTTTTACTTGTAAACCGAGAAAGAAATTCATCTCTCCTATCAAGTTCATTTGAAATCTAGACACCATAAGGTTTGCGAAGTTCTTACAATACTTAGTATTTGTAGAACCAAAGATAATATCATCTACATAGATTTGAATTAAAATGATATCGCATTTTTCCTTTTTAATAAACAAAGTGGTATCCACCGTACCATTGGAAAACCCAGACTTAACTAGAAAAGTGGAAAGGACAACATACCAGTCTCGAGGTGCTTGTTTCAGACCGTAGAGTGCTTTGTCAAGAATGTAGACGTGATTCGGCTTCTTTTGATTGACAAAACCCTCTGGCTGAGAGACGTAGACTTCCTCCTTCAGAATTCCATTGAGGAATGCTGTCTTCACGTCCATTTGAAAGACCGTGAAGTTCTTGTGGGCTGTGTAGGATAGAAACATTCTGATTGCCTCTAATCGTGCCACAGGGGCATATGTTTCGTCATAGTCTATTCCTTCCTCTTGTCTATATCCTTTGGCTACTAGTCGTGCCTTGTTCCGGATGACGGTACCAGCTTCGTCTTTCTTAATTTTGAAGATCCACTTCGTACCTATAATGGTTTTACCTTTAGGCTTCGGTACGAGTCTCCAGACTTTAAGTGCATCGAACTGATTCAGCTCTTCTTGCATTGAGATCACCCATTCTGGATCAGCAAGAGCTTCTGATACTCTTGTTGGCTCAATCTTGCTTAGAAAGGAGTCATGCATGCACATGTTCATTGATGCTGACCTAGTTTGCACCGGTTTTGATGGATCGCCTATGATCTGGCTTATCGGATGCTCTTTGGTCCATTTATGTTCATGAGGCAATGGATTATATGAATGTATGTCAATTGTGTCATCTATAAATCCACTTGTACCTTCTTCGGTTTGTTCATGAGGAGTGATTTCAGTTGAAGTGGCAGGTTCAGAAGGCTCAGCAGGTACAACTTGTTCTGGCTGTAGATTGATCTGTACAGAATCTCCTACTATTGCAGCTACTTCTGGCTCTTTATCACATGGAACTTCTTCAACCGTTGGAGTCGGCATTTGAATTGTAATCTCTTGTTGAATCGAGGCATTTGATTCAAGTGGAACATCTGAACTGGTTGGATGAGTAGTCGTTAAGTCTTCCATCCTGTCAACCACAACAGATTTCTTTACATTAGATCCGAGATATTCATCATAAAACAATTCAAATAATAAATCTAAATCAGATAAATGGTTAGTAGAAGTTGATGCTTCATCTGATTTGTTCTGTTGAGACATAGGTCCTGGACTGAGTTGCCCAGAAGCTAGTATTCCTGTTATTGCGGGTTCTGAATGTTGTTGTTCGGAAGCCATTTCTTCATCAAAGGAGACGTTGACGCTTTCAATCTCCGTCTTTGTCTTCTTTAGATAGATACGATATGCAGTTGGTGTTGAGGAATATCCAATGAAGATTCCTTCATCTGCCTTAGCACTGAATTTGTTGAGATTCTCCCTATCGTTTAGTACGAAACACTTACATCCAAATATATGAAAATATTTGATTGTAGGTGTTCTGTTGTTGATTAACGCATAAGGAGTCTTTTTGAACCTTCGATGTATCATGGAACGATTCTGTGTGTAGCACGCGGTCGAAACATCTTATGCCCACAAAAATAGAGGTAAGTTGGAATGACTTAGCATAGTATGAGCAGCCTCGACTAGCGTTCGATTTCTTCTTTCAACTACTCCATTTTGTTGAGGCGTTCGAGCAACAGAGTATTGATGTGAAATCCCGACAGATTCGAGATATTCTTCAACTTTGTTGTTCTTGAACTCTGTGCCGTTATTTGTTCTTAGAAACTTGACCGGTTTCTGCAGATTCACCTGGGTCATCTTTAGGAATGTAATGATAACATCTGGTGTTTCATCCTTTGTACGTAGAAACTTGACCCATGTGTATCGCGAATAGTCGTACACGATCACGAATATGTACTTTTTGCCACCTAAGCTATGAGTGCGCATTGGACCGCATAGATCCATATGCAATAACTCTAAAGGAGCTTTTGTACTTGGTTCAGGATTCGGTTTATGAGGTGCCCTCTTCATCTTGCCCTTTTCACAAGCTGCGCATAGATGTTCTCTTTCATATTTCAGCTCTGGAAGTCCTTTGACGAGCTTTCCACTGACCAGATCGTTGATGTACCTGAAGTTGAGGTGAGAAAGACGTCGATGCCATAACCAACTTTGTTGCATCGAAGATTTCGATAGTAGACAAACTTGTTTGTCAGTCTGGACATTTGATAAGTTGATTGTGTAGAGGTCTGATTCTCGTGTACCGACCAAGAGTTCTTCGCCTTCTTCATTGCGAACAGAACAGCTCTTGGCTTTGAAGTTGACCTCTAAGTCTTTGTCACAGAACTGGCCTATACTGAACAAGTTGTGTCCTAAGCCTTCTACATAGCTCACCTTCTTGATAGTGACATTGTTATGTTGTACATCACCGTATCCCATGATTGGAGAAAACTAGTCGTTACCAAATCTTACTGTTCCACAATATTTGTCTTTAAAGTTGGACAGTATCTCTTTTTGCCCTGTCATTTGCTTTGAACATCCGCTGTCCAAGAACCATGTATGACAAGTCTGCATAAGATAAATTAGAAATTTAGATTTGTATATGACAACATTGGAATATACACTTTGGTCATCGAAGTGCGGGTCTTGAACTGATTTGTTCAAAAGCCTATTTCGACTTTGATGTTCGGGTTTTGAACTGCATTATCCAAAAACCTATTTTTGACATTGAAGAACGAGTCATGATATGTACATAATCTGAAGTCGCTTTCTCTCTAAGCTTTTTGTGCCTGCAACACAGATTTCACTTTAGGTACCCATTGGAATTTGGGTCCTACTGTGTTAGCACAAGATTTTGGTATCCATTTCAAATTGGATCCTATTTTCTTTTGAAATGCATGAGAAGAATTGGTATGAGATGAATGCACATGGTAATTTCCAAACCAATCTTCAGAATCTTGACAAGATATAGATATATGTTTATCATAAAAAGAAGACTTTCCAGCAGATAAAGATAACTGAAATAATTGCTTCATTGTGTATTGTTTACGAGAAACAGCAAGTTTTGGGTTCAAAACAGCAATATCAGCAATTACAACATCTTTAGTAAGCGAAGTCTTATTACAATTAACACTACTAGACGTTAAGACGGTCTTGTCAAGGTTCCGTTTGGGTTACCACAGAGAATTTGCTTCTGGCCTTTGATTTCTCAGATCTGAAACATGTAAAGCTGGTGAGTTAGACCTTGGAGCAACAAATGAATGGTTCTTCTTGGAATTACCAGTAGTGGTCGGTTTCTGTGAATGCTGAGATATTTTCTTACCTTTAGCACTCTTAGCGTTCACAGAGACTGATTTATCAACGAAAGCTTTCGTTGATTTTGCACTGTTCACAGTCTTACTGGTTTTTCTTAAAGTTTTCTTCACAAATGATGAATGGTTGGGAAGTTTTGTATTAAAGTCAAAGAGATTGGAACCATCATCTGAACTACCGTCAAAGTTCAAAAAATCAAGACTTTTATTTGATGAACTAGACAAATCATTAGAGTTTGAAGCTTTTGAAAGAACAGAATTTGAAAACACGGTTGTAAAAATGCTTTGTTCAATATTTATCATAAGTCTTACATCTGATAAGGAAGTCTCGAGTTCAGAAATTTTACGTTCTAAAACAAGAGGAGGGACATATAATTTACCTCTGATAGGCTTCGCCTCCATTTCCTTTACAGAATAACTTGGAAAGAAATCACTTGAAAGTGGTTCCTTCTTTTTATATATTGGGTTTTCATCATAACTATTATTCAACTTCGCATAATAAAATGGAAGATGAACTTTAGCTGATTTTATCCGTTTTTCCGTTTCATTGGCTTCATCCTCTTTTGACAGTTTAGTCCCAAAGGTTTTAAACGCGGGGAGTCTGCGGGCTAATTGCATATTGAGATGATCATAAAGTCCTGGAACTTCAGACATCCCCTTTTGTAGACAGTGAGGATTCTTATAACCGATTCCCTATCTCTCTGTTTCCTCTTTGGGTTTGTTCAGAAAAATAGTCTGTTCAGTTTGACCCATTTTATACAACTTCTCTTCGAAACTTTTTAGTTTTCCAAACAAAGAAAAGTTCTCTTTTGTACAAGAAGCATGCAACTTTTTAAGCTCAAAAATATCTACCGCACCTTTTAGCAGTTGAGATTTAAGATCAGAATTCTCTTTTAGAATTATTGTCTTTTCCTTAGCATTAGTGTCATTTTCTTTATGTAAAACCTCAATTAATACTTTTTTCTCAGCAATTTCATTGCTAAGTTTCTGTATTAACTGGTTTTTGTCTGTTATGACACCATTATCATGTTTAGGATTAGATTCTAACTCTCTTTGTTTCATACTCATGGCATGCATTTTATTCATGAATTCTAAATCAGAAAGATTACATACCTCATCTTCTTCATTGTCAGAATCAACTTCAGCATCTGATTCTATCTTGCCCATCAAGCACATGTTGACGGCTTCTTCTCTATCTTCATCATCTTCTTCTTCATCATCTGAGTGATCGAGCCAGTATTCGTCCTCAGCCATCAGTGCCTTGCCTGCCTCTTGTTGTTTTGCAAGAAGCATCTTGTTCTTGTAGTAGTCTGAATTTGTGACTTTTGATCTGCGACAGTCTTTGGCATAGTGACCTGGTTTACCACAGTTGTAGCATGTAGGAGGTTCTGTCTAACTTGATCCTTCAGCTTTGAATTTCCTTTCTTCCGGTCTCTTCTCCTCTATCCTCTTTCCTTCCGACTGAAACCTTCTTTCTTCAGGTTTCCTCTCCTCTGATCTTCTCCCCTCAAATCTTTTCCCTTCATATCTGCTACCTTCAATCCTTTCTTTGTGAATGTAGTTGTTCGGACCAGATGAATATCTCTGATTATTTGATGTTGGCTTTGTGTAGAACCTTTTCTGAAAGGCACTAGTCAGCATCATCATTGCTTGCTTCAGCTGATCATTTTCATTTGATTCTGAGTTTGCACAACCTTCATCTTCTTCTTCTGATTCATATACAGTCGCCTTATTCTTCTTCTTTCTGACTACAAGGGCGACTGTGTCTTCAATTACCTTTCCTCTTTGTCTCTTCTCATCAAGAATTTCATCCACCTCTTCTTCATTTTGACGGAGGGTTTCATACACCTCGTGAAGTGGAATCTCATTCAAGTCTTTAATCTGCTTCATCTGACGAGTAAATCTTTTCCATTCAGGTTGAAGAATACTAAGGAATTTGATATTCAGCTCATTTTGAGATTTGTGAACTTTGTTCTTGCTAAGTTCATTCAGCAATGTCACAAACCTGTCATAGGTTTCTTCTAAGTTTTCTCCCACCCTACCTCTAAATTTTTCATAGTTATTCAGGCAGTTGGAGATCTTCAGCTGATTTCCAATTTTTGAACCCAGCATCATCTTCTCGAGCTGATCCCACATTTCTTTACCTGAAGCCTTGTAACTGTCAATCTTGACGTATATTTCATTTGGGATCCCTGTAAGATGTATGACTTTGATAATTTGTCGCCTTTGGCTCTTCTGAGGTTATCATCTTGTAGCTCGCGATACTTCAGTTCAACCTGTGTAGGCACGTTATCAATTACACGAGTCGTCATTGGTGGTGTCATAATCCCTTCTTCAATAGATGTTCTGATATAATCACCCAGCTCGTGTTTGTCAATGAAGTTTAGAAACCTATCCTTCCACTGTTCGTATTCTCCTTTGAAGAGAACTGGTGGCTTGGTGTCAGTTCCTATTGCAAGGGCTTCTCTGGATGTCATCTCTAAGTATGGAATAAGGAGAAATGCGGGTCTTTGAGAAATGAACCGAGAAGTTGAGGAATGCGGGTGCTTTGGGACCCGAGTTGTAGGAATGCGGGTGCTTGAGGACCCGAGTTTAAAGGAATGCGGGTCTGAGCTATGCGGGTCTCTTGGGAACCGAGAAGTTGAGCTTTTCGGGTCACTAAGGAACCGAGAAGTTGAGCTTTTCGGGTCACTTGGGAACAGAGAAGTTGAGCTTTTCGGGTCACTAAGGAACCGAGAAGTTGAGCTTTTCGGGTCACTTGGGAACCGAGAAGTTGAGCTTTTCGGGTCACTTGGGAACCGAGAAGTTGAGTTTTTCGGGTCACTAAGGAACCGAGAAGTTGAGCTTTTCGGGTCACTTGGGAACCGAGAAGTTGAGCTTTTCGGGTTATTCAACATCTGGAATGCGGGTGTTCGACCTGTTCTTCTGAAAATCGTATGAATCTTGTTCCTGAAACGATTTAGCAATAACAAACACTACCCTTATGTCTAGAAACACTTCTAGAACAGATTGTAGGCACTCGATCTCACTAAAACACTCTTTTTAGAAAATAATCTGATCGCATAGTAACTTACTCTTCTCAACTCTTTTCTCACAAAAACCAGAAATTGGAACTCGATTTAAGCTTTAACGTGAAAATAAACACATACAACTCGATCTAGCATGTATTTCGATCACACTCTGATCGATTCTAACACCTAAAACACTCTTACACTCGAAATCAATTTTTTTCTTGAAGAATACAGAGACGTTTTTCTGAAAAACTTGTTTGATCTTAATCAGGCTCTGATACCAATTGTCGGTCCAACAATACTACTTAACAAGTTCTTAGAAACAACACAATAAGATTACCAACCTGTTTGATATATAAAATAACGATTACAAGGTTGATCGATTAAGCTTTGCTTTGTGTTCTCAATGTTTTCTCTCTTTTACACCTTCTTGTGTGTGTTTGTATGTGTGTTTTCTATATCTGATTGAGAGAGACTAGTGACACAATATCTAATCCACTAAGTGTGTCTAACACACTATCTAGATAATATCTAGATATTAATTCTAGATATTATATCTAATAAAGTTAACTAACTTATACTAGAAACTAACTAAACTAGGTAAGATACCTTTATCTAACTATTACAATACTATAATTTAGATATTTAAATCTAAGTAAACTAATACAATTACATTGACATTTATTACAAATAGACATAGACTTTTATATCGAGAGTCTACGTTCCGGCTTTGGCTTCAGATTGCGATCTTCAGATTGGATGATCTTGAATCCAATGAGACTATGGTCTAACAGTACTCTTCGTTTTTGGCCTCCGCCTCTTTAGCTTTGGCCTCCGCCTTGGTAGCCTTGGCCACTGCCATCTGTTCCTTAGCCAGAGCGGTCGGGACTGACCTCCTCACCTGGTCCATGCGGGTGTTGAGGACTAGCACCGCTTCGAGACTCTACACAATTGTACGACCAACAATTAGATCGTAAGACAAATAGCAATTTAGAAATCTCTTGACTAAAAAAGTAACTTACCATAAAAGAGTGCCCCAAGACATGGGCGGTTCGGTCATCGACCGATACATCCTTGTATCGATCAGAGAACGATGGTAGAAGGAATTTTCCCAAATCGGGAAACGAGGACCTTCTACCCAGCTGACTGGACAACATAAAGTCGCCTGGAAGAGTGAAGCTCACGTCGAATGGAGTCGGGACCTCAATGGTCTCAGGACCCTTCCCCTTGTTTTTTGACATAGGGGATTGGTCTTCCACACCAGCCGGAGGATCCTGTAAGATCGGCTCCGCGTCCATGACCAGAGTCACCTTCGTCTTCCCCTTTGAAGACGGTTCCCTCGGGACCATCTTTGTCTTCTTGACCCCCAACCCAGACGTCAGAGAAGCCTTTCTCTTGATCTCTCACCCTTTTCAGGGGAGTTGCGCAAGGGCCTATCCCTTAGATAGACCCATGGTTGGTTTTACGGGGGTCGATCCTCCTGAAAACGAACAGAGTAAAAGTATGTAAAACCAAACAATTCTTACAAGTAAGTAACGCCTTTTACAGGCTAGACCTTACAAAGATCTTACGGCCCGTAAGTAACTTCTCATGACTAAAACCTTACGAAAAATAAAACAAGTAAGTGACGCCTTTTATAGGCTAGACCTTACAAAGATCTTACGTTCCGAAGGTGACATCGTACGACTAAACCCTAAGTGATCTAAAGACCAGTGGTGACGTGTCATGACTAGACCCACCAACCTACAACCAGCGGGTGACATCTTTTACAAACTAGAGCCCATAAGGTCCTATGATCAATAAGTGATGTCCTACAACTAGACCCTATAAACTAAAAAAGGAGAACTTACCCGTCATCTCTAGAGTACCTTTGTCGGTATCCTCCTCGTCTTCTCCTTCTTCTTCTACGGAAGCAGCAACTGACGACCTGCCGTATTGTACGTCGTCATCCTCGTCAGCAGTAGGACGAGCGGTAAAAAAGGAGCATTCCTCGATGCTGAATTCGATAAACCTCTCGACTTTGGCGGCCAAATCTGCAAAAGGAGCCGCTACCGAGAAATCGATCACTAGCAAAATGAAAACTAAGGTTAGTAAATAACTTTCGACAGATAATCTAATGACAAAATTGCTAAAGAGACTTTACGTCTTACCCTCGGTATTCCACCCTGTGGTGAACCATTGCACGTCGTCGCAAAGCGACGCGATGCGACCGAAGACGTATCTCGTCATCCACTTGCAGTCGTTGACCGCAATCGCCTGAACCAAGGTATAAGGCCCTTTGTACTTAGAGAAAATGTTGTACTGATGGTTTGCTTCCACCTTGACCGTGTAGGACAAGAGAAGGTCATAGTTAGTAAATGACGATTCCCATTTATTCATCAATTGTTCAATCACTTGAATGATTCTACATAACTAAGGAATCATCTGCCCCGACGACAAGTCGTAGAACGTGACGAACAATCTCGACAGTGGTGAATTAGGCCAAGTAAACCCTATTTTGAACGGATACTCGTATATAACAAAGTATCTGTTCGGGCATTGCTCTAGTCATAACAATGCCGGAGGACAAAGCCTCACATATTATTCTATACTAATTATTATTGTTATTGCACTGTTCTGGGATCCACAATTGGTATCAGAGATGAATCGAAATAATTTTCATTCGATATGATCAAAAGGTTTGTCTAAATTCCTATTTTTATCGACTTCTGGCTTAAGAACGGCGCTTATCTATGTTCTTCACAATCAAGGATTTTTGGTTGGAGTTTTAGTGTTAATTAGTTTAAGTTAGACTTGGGTTTGTGTTTTTGAAGCTAAACAGTCAAGTAATTTCGATTTAGAAAAGTGTTTTGGTTGAAATCTGGATTTTTCACGGTACGTCAATACCCAGATTACTCAACCAATCCGGGTTTTGGGTTTCCCGGGTTGAGTCTATTTTCTGGTTTTCAATCACATCTAGTACCGGATTTCATAGGATTACACTCTGGTTACTGGTTTCTGCCTGCGCCTCCACCGGTTTTCCATGTTCCAGTTTTTAATACCGAGCCATTGCACAGTGACTCCCGTATTTGAGTTCGGGTCTCAGAACCGGGTGTCTACTTCCCGGGGTCAGCGATCCCTGTTTCCCGGTTCCTACCCTTGGTATCTGGGTTTGAAGATTGCAATCCTGGAGAAATAGATACCTTGCTATCCGGGTTTTACCAATTTTAATTTGGTTCCATACATACCAGGAATTAATTTATTTTATACCGGGAATTAATTTTTTCCCAAGAAATTACATCTTCGTTGGGGTTTCCTCTACCGCTAGCAGTATTGTTTAGCTCCGGCTCCATAGTAAGTAGATTAACATAATCTAAAAATCCTAAACCTTAAGATTGATGAGAGAATTGAAGCAGATATTTGAATCCTAGATTGCAGATGGTGTTCTTGAATTAGAGCAGCAAAGGTATTAAGCCGAACCCTTGCAATTCTTTCTCCCCAAATAAACCAAACAATTTTAGTTTCAGGAACGATTTCAGTTCCTATTGACTAGCTTGGTAACCATAACTAGCCCTGTATATCGGTTTTGTAGCTCTTACCGGATTTTAGAGCCTGTTACCGGATTTTTGAAATTGAAAAAGTTGGAACCGGGTTTGTTTTGTTGTTTACCGGGAAATAAATGTTTCGAGTTTATAATCGGTTGTTCGAAAAGTATTTCGGATGATTCGGTAGTGATCGTGGATGAACCTTTTCGATTTTAAATTGTTAAGGAATATTCAAGAAGCATAAACGATTGATTTCGTTCCAAAAAGTTTAACCCACATCGAGTTTTTAAGTTTTCATTCGGTTTTCAATAAATTTTTGAATGCTTCGTTCGAGAGATTGAGAGATTGTTTCGAGTTCTAATCAATTGAGGGAGCTTAAGGGAAATTAAAAAATCGTTTTTTATCAAAAACATTCCAACCCATATCGAGCTTTTGAGTTTTCGATCGTTTTCCGTAAAATTTTTGGTCGGTTCGGTTAGTCCCTTTATGATCGTGAGTTGACCGTTTGAGTTTTAATCTTCAGGAATCCCGGCCAGAAGCCAGAATGCCTCGACGTCTCCCTCCTCGATGAGGGTACTAATTGGGTCTAGTGACATAGCGAAATAGGGATCGTGGATGGTTTCTACATAAAAACCAAAAGCCTCCCAATTTTTCCTAGGCTTACAGGCTAAGGTCTTGAAACGCATAAACTAAGGGTCAAGAAATCGTACATTAAATAATTGCTCTAACCTTCATCGATTTGGCAAGGATTTTCAGTATTCCAGGTTTTTGGCAAGGATTCGAAGGTCTCTCTCTAAAAAAGAATTCTTAATCACGTAAAAAGGAAAGGATTTAAACAGGATCACTGTTTATATAGGATATGGTGGCAGGTCGAGTAGATGGTAGCTGGTGTGTGGAGGAACTCGACGCTATCCTAGAAAGGTAATCCAAGAAATTGCGTCACAAAGAAGTTACCATGGTCAAAATGCAATGGAAGCATCATCTTGGAGCCAATATGACGTGGGAAGCCGAGGAGGATATGAAGCGGAGATATCTTCATCTTTTCGTATAGTTGGGATTTCGAGGACGAAATCATTCCCAAGTTGGGGAGGATTGTAAAACCTAGAATTTTCAATTAATAAAATCTCCTAATATTTCTTAATTTGAATTGTATACTTTTTATGTATATCTTAGACTCTAAACCTCGCGAGAAATCCTTTCGGGTGAAGAAAGTGCCCATTTTGGAGTTTAGATAGGGGTTGGGTGACAGTTCTCGCCGACCTTGCCATGGGCATTGTCGTCGTGGTTACAATCGCCGAATAATGTGAGGTTTCGGTACAAATTGTGCGGTAGTGCCCCCCAATTGTGACAATGGCACTATCGCCGTGTCACTCTTGCGTCGTGGGGATGAGCCACGGTACCTTTTGGGCGAGAATGCCCCGTGATAGTGACAATGTCACTATCGCCGTGTCAAGGTCGCAAGTGGGGGGTTGGGTTATAAATTGAGCAACTCTGAATTCTAAACCATTTATCTGATTTTGGGGCTGCATTCAATATGTGATTCTCTCATATGTTGGTAGGGTCTCATCCTCCATTCCTCCCTCTTCATTAACTTCTTCTCTAGCTACCTCTAATGTGGATTATTATTGCTCTTCTATGGTTGTTAAAGCTTTAAATGTGAGCATATCAAGCATCCTTCAATCTCAATATCTCCATCTTCTTCAACTAGGATTTCTAGGGTTTTCAACAAAACCCATATTGTGAATTCATCCTTACATTTTAGAAACTTTATACATGTTAAAACTACAATTTTGAACTTCTAATCATCTCCCTACTTACATTTTTCTTGTTGAAGAGTTTTGACGAAAATTGGAATTTTTGGAGAATTTTAAGGGTTCCTCGCCTTTTTATGAAATAATGAAGTATCATATGAGTAACACTAAAACATGTTTGGATTTATTAATTATGGCTAAATAATGAGATAAATGTATTACGGCCAAGTTTATGGTTTCGTTTCAAGATGGGATTGACTTGGTGAAATTATTTCGGAAAATATGTGACTCATGTGTGATTGTTGGTTGTTATGATGTTGAATTTCAAGTATACATCGAATGAGGAAATTATTTTGTAAATGATAAGCAAACCATTTTATGAGAAGGTAAATGGTAAACTATATGTGTGATTATAGTTTGAGTCACCAATGTAATGGTGGCAAGTTTAGACTATACTAGTGGATCCATAAGTATTGAGTCGGCTTATTTTTGGGATGTATTCCCCTTTGTTACTAGTTGAGATATTAGGTCCACGGAGGCAATTTGGTACAGTTATGTGGGAACGGTTACTATCCATGGGCCATAAATGTAATCCTAGTAAATGTGTATGACTTGGATCCTCCGGTGCCCTCCCCCACATCTGAGTACGATCTGGTGTTGTTCGTGGCCATGGGTCCAAGTATTAAGCTCACAACTCGGAGAGTGGCTTACTTTTGTGTTCCGTCACAATCCTTGGAAAAATCGAGCCTCCCCCGTCATCGCAAGATGTATTTTGGGCCGTAAGGTCATTATGTGGTTATTCTTTCATTTGTAAACTCAACTCCTTGGAAAAGATTACTTATCGTTACAATTAATTTAATTTTCTATTGCTATATAAACTGTATGTTCTAACTAGGCTTTAAGCCTAACACTTTTTCTCAAATCACATGTAAAAAAGATTCCCATAGCGGTGGGTTGCCGAAGGTTTGAATGATGAGCGAGGGTGCTTGAGGCATTTTGAGATGATAGATGATTTGGAGTTTTGGCGTTTAAACTACCTTATTATTTTGGAAATTTGGGTTGACAACCAATGTAATCTAGATAGGATATATTTAGATTAGTTTGTTGTTGATTCCCATATTCATGCACAAGTTTTGTAAACACTTTTATATATTTTCCCTTTTGGGTGTTTTACTCCAAATACAAACGTCATATTGCCGAATTTTCAAAATTTTAAATTACTCGAAATTTAGTGTGTTACAACGACCGATGCAAGAAAATCAAACATCTCCAATTTTAGGAATATTCTTGTATTAAGATAAGGTCCTAACGAACACACATCGAGAGCCGTGGTCGCCACTTATGACGATGGTCGAAAGTTTCTTACGACTACAACCAAAAATATCTCGATAATCGAATATCTTACGATCTTTATAACGTAACTAACGATTATGTCATTTATTACTTACGACCGTTTTTTCTTTTATGACCAATGTCCATAACGGAAGATCGTCATCAAAACCAATGAGGTAAAATACCGTTGGACATTAAATGCACATGTATGAAGACCAAAGCTCTATATATACAAGCTCGAAGAATCATTTGGCCATACGAACTCATCTGAAGCATATCAGAAACACAGCGCTCAAGCATACTCAAGTTAAGAACTCTCGATAAAGTGCCGCACTTCACGACGATTGACATAATATTACGATTTGTTTGCTTTCTCTTGTAATATCGTTAATTGTACTTTCGATCACTCCTTCTAAAGGACAACGTCCCTATTTGATGTTTATAGTGCACTTGATGATCTCTGCTATCGTCCGCGGTTATTACCCTCGACGGAGTTTTCCGCATCACCAAATTCCTTGTCTCTTATTTACTTTATATCTTCATCACACGATTTATCTATTGATTACTTACTTTATTTGTTAAAGCTCTACACCGACCTTAAGTCATCCTTAAGACATTTTTGGCATTAACAACGAGGACGATGACGTGGAATACGTCGGGACTTAGGTTTCCCCAACTGTCGAGGAGGAGGAAGAGTCCGACTAGGAGATTCTAGAAAAGCCAATGACGGGTAAATATTTTTTTCATAGTCGTAAAAGATCTAGTCATAATACGTCACTTACTGGTCGCAAGACCATGAAAGGTTTATACATGAGATGTCACATATTGGTCGTAAGACCACGTAAGGTTTAGTCATGAGACATCACTTACTGGTCGTAAGATCACATAAGGTTTATTCATGAGACATCACTTACTGGTCGTAAGACCACGTAAGGTTTAGTCATGAGACGTCACTTATGGGTCGTAAAATCGTGTAAGGTCAAGTCGTTTAGACGTCACTTACTTGTTTAAAGATAGTGTAAGGTCTAGTCGTAAGACGTCACTTACATGTTTATTTAATGTTTTCAATAGGATCGACCCCCGTCAAACCAACTATCGACCTCTCTCGGAAGGGGGCGTTCACTCAACTCGCCTGAAAAGGGCAAGAAATCAAAAGAATGGCTCCCCCGACAGCCGGGTCGGGGGTCAAAAATAGAGGACGATCCTGTGGGAACCGTCTTTGAAGAGTAGTGGCCCTGAGGTCACTACTACTGAGAAGGCGAGGCCGCCACCGGTGGAGGTCATGTCGATTTCCCAGACTCCACTATCGGGGGTGGAGGCTTAGACTTCCCAGTCGAAAGACAAGGGAAAGGGTCCTCAGGTCAAGGAAGACTTGAGCCAAATGTCGGTTAACTTTACTTTACCGTCCGACTTCATGTCGTCTGGTAAGTTGAGTAAGAAGGCGTTGTTGCCACATCTGGAAAAATTCTTTCTTCCAGCATTCCGTGATCCATACAAGGATGTATCAATCGATGACATGGGAGCCCAAGTACGTTGTCGTAGCTTTTATTTTTACGTTTGCTAATTTCGATCGTACGATCTAATGTTTTTCCTTTGTATTTTATTTTGTAGGCGCTCGAGGCGTCATTGGTCCTTACCACACGTCTTGACGACGTGAAGAGGCTAGTCCCCACGGCTCTTGCTAGGGAGAAGGAGGCCTTAACAAAGGAGTATAAAGCTGTGGACAAATCCAAGAAGGCGGAGGCCAAACGAGAGGAAAACTCTGTGCGTCTCGACGATGCCCTCAATACCGTTGAAGTCGTAGAGCATGAGAAGGAGGAGATCCTTGGGCAGCTGAAGGCGAAAATTGAACGTGCGTCCCTAGCGGAGGCAGAGTTGGAGGCGACTAGGGTAGTCTCGGCTGGGCCTGAAAAAGGAATCGAGGCCCTTAGGTCGCAGTTGGACGCAACCAAAGAGCAGGTCATGGAGCTCGAGGATAAGATGACGTCCATAAAGGTATTCACACGTCTCAAGGTCCGGACCGCCTTAATGAGGCGCCATCTAAGGGGGCAGAATCCCCTGGCGGCAACAGAAGGAGAGCTAGTTTTCTTCCTAGAGTCCATCGGGGTCGAGAGAGATCTTGACTATGAGGATGAACAGGAGTTGGAGTCGGGAGAGGAGGCCTCCCAAGGTGGCGATGCTGGGGTCGCGACCCAGTAGGAGAAACCAAAGGCTCCTTAGTGTTAGCTTTATATAAAAAAAATCTTTTGATTGGGTGATCGTTGGTGGTCGTGCTTATTTTTCTAATCATTCTTTTGATTTAATACAAGGATTTTTGGCAAGTAATTTGTCACAATTTTGACTTGTCATAACAACCGATAAAAGATGTATAACACTCACATGTCATTCATGGCAACCATTAAGAGAGATGACGAGAGAAAACAATAGAAAATTTTCTTAGTAACTCACGACAACAGACAAATCGTAACCTAATAAACTTGCGACCAGGTAAGTGAATAATTTATCAAGATATTTGCGATGGGGCAAAATGACAAACCTGTTAATCATTTAAATTATAGAACTTGCGATCTGGACAAGTAATAAACCTTTCGAATGATCGGATCGAACTTAGGTCGATGGACTTGCGAACAAGGCAAATGAAAAAATATCAACCCAAACTGGAGTTCAAGGAACTTGCAACCTAGGCAAGGTCATTCAAGGATAGATGATAGATCGTGCGACCTGGTCACGATATGATCGTATAATTGTAAGTAAGGTTGAATGTTCGACCGCACCTGCGATGAAACCACATTAGAGGAAATCGTTGGCTAGGCCAATGACTCTCCGATGCTTAAGTCAGGAATTGTTATAAAATGATAATCGTAAAAAAATGACAAAATTAAAAGAAATACTTTTTTTAATGTATCGCATTCCAACCTCGTGGGATATCCTGATTGTCGAGGGTTCGTAGCCGGTAGGCGCCTTTTCCAATGACTTCAGTTATACGTTATAGACCTTCCCACTTAGTGGATAACTTACATGTGTTCGACTTTTGAGTGTTTGTAACACTCGTCGTAATACATGATCGCTCTCCTGTAAGATTTTGGTCTTAACATTCTTGTTGAAATGTCGTTTGACCAATTGTATTTGAGACGCCATCTTGATCAATGCAGACTCCCTTAATTCCTCCAATGCGTCAAGGTCGTAACTTAGGTTGACTAAGTTGTGATCGACCGATGTTTGTCATGAGGTCGGCAGTTGGGTCTCGACTAGCAAGGCCGCTTTGCAACCATAGACTAGAGAGAAAGGGGTATGTCGTATGAACGTACGAGGCATCGTACGATTAGCCAAAAGAACTGTTAGAAGTTTTTCGACCTATTTTCCTTTAGCTTCCTTGGGTCTTTTTCTTATAACATTGATGATTGCTTTGTTGCTAGACTAAGAAATTCCGTTCGATTGAGGATAACGGGGAGTACAAGTCGTAAGTCTGATATTACGATCTTCACAGAACTGACGAGTCCTGTCACTTATGAATTGAGACCAGTGATCACATACGATTTTGGATGGTACTCCGAACCTTCAAATAATGTTATTCGGGATAAAAGATACGACTTCCTTATCCATGACTTGGGAGAAGGTGGCTGCTTCTATCCATATAAAAAATAATCCGTAAGGACAAGGAGAAATACCTTTTCCCCGAGGGAAGGGGGTAATTTTCCGACAATGTCCATTCCCCATCGCATGAAGGGTCATGGGATCAAAGTCGAGTGCAAAGGTTCATACGATCTATGAGACATACCTATGTGTCTTTGACATGCATCACAACTTTGGACGTACCTTATGGCGTCTTGTCATAAGGTCGGCCAAGAGTAGCCTTGTCGAGAGATTCTGTTTGCCAAGCTGCGACCACCTGAGTGGTTACCGCATTCTCCATCGTGCATTTCTTATAAAATGATTTGGACTTGACTTTTACCGACGACCAATCATAATTTTAACCCTGTTGACGATCGTCGATAGAGTTTTCCTCCGATCAAGATATATCTGGATTCCTTAAATCTGATCTTTCGAGTCCCCGTTCTGTCGTCAGGAAGTTGGTCGTTCATGAGATAATTTTTTATGTCGCTTGACCAATCGTATTCCTCTTCTACCACATGAGTGTGGTCTTCGCTTTCGATGGATGACATCGCCAAGTGAATTATTGGAACGGAGCCAAGTGAGGATTGTCCAAGTGACAACCCAAGGTTGGCTAGTACGTTGTCTTGGGTGTTCTGGTCCCTCGAGATCTGTGCGGTAGATAAAGGTTGAAAAGCTTCAAATTTGTCTAGAGACAATTTGAGGTAGGTTGTCATCTTGGAATCTTTAGCCACGAATTCTCCATTCATCTGATTTACGACCAAGAGGGAATCACTTTTGACGTGAAGTCCTCTTTCCCCAAGGTTGTGAGCCATATTCATTCCTGCGATTAAATCTTCGTACTCGGCTTCGTTGTTTGTGGCTCAAAAATCGTATCGTATGGAGTATACTATCTTGCCCCCTGTGGCGACTTGAGGATGACTCCAAGGCCTACTCCCTTGGAATTTTATGATCGATCGACGTGTAGGGTCAAGGGCATGTCTTCGAGAGTTTCCATAGGTTTCGTCTGTACTTCCAGTTATGGACTTAAATCAACGACAAAATCAGCCAAAGCTTGCGATTTGATGGTTGTCCTCGGTTTGAAGTCAATGTCGTAACTACTATGTCAGGATCGAATTCTTAACAAGAATTAATTTTCAGAAACTAATATCAAAGAAGTTGCGGAATAACACTTTGATATTTAATAAAACAGTAAACAAAACAGTATATGATTAACAAACTGTAAACTTGTATTGAATGCTTGAAGCTACAAGATTACACACTCAACCTCAATATTGATGAACAGGCTCACCAATACGAATTCTACTTCTCTAGAATTAGGATCTCTATCTTGAGGTTGATTTTCTCTATTTTAAATTAAAAACTTAAAAAACTATTTGAATCTATTCTATACATTCTATACATATACTGATCAAAAGATAATTACAAAGAATAAACAAATCTTCAGTATATCTTCCATGTATATCTTCTATGTATATTTTCAGTATATCTTCAGAATATCCAGCTGTCATACATTCCATCCGGATCTCTTTAGCAGCACTAATTATGCTTAGCAGCATTATCTTCTTCCAGCAGCATTAACTACTAAGCCGTACTAACTACTAGCAGTACTAACTAGCTAAGCAGTACTAACTTTGTTCAAGCAGCACTAACTTTGACTAGCAGTATTAATTCTACTAGCAGTAGTAATACTCAGCAGTATTAATCTTCAAAGTGTTCTGGCAGTAGTAACCACTCTTGTACTAGCAGTAGTAACCACACTTAGTAGAATTTTCAGTTCCCAACAATCTCCCCCTAACTTGACTTTTAGAAGAGAAGTCAAGTTCTTCAGATATTTCTTCATAAGCTCTCCAAGATACTCCCAAAACTTCATAGTGGCCTATATTCCAGTATTTGCATCCAATCCCAAACTCTGATTGATGGTTCTTTGGATCAAGTATTTAGCCATCTGTGAATCTGGAATACACCCTAGCTTTTTCTTCAGCATGGCATGAAGCTTCAATCTGCTATGATTGTACACTCTATCCACTAGGAAGTACTCAGTGTGATTTAAATCCAAAGTCACTGCATATACTCCACTAGTTTCATATAGAGTCCAATTATTTACTGTTTGAAACACATTTCTGATTACCTCCTCTACTTCATCAGGTTTGAACATCATACACAGATACTCCATTACCAGCTTTTTGATTGAAATCTCTGGAGCTTTCAGTTCATCTGCATATGTCTTCATCCCTATTTCAAACATTTCTTCAATATCAGACCTTGAGCATGTTCTGACAATCTTACTCCAAGTGCTGTACACTTCATATTTCTCATCTTTTCTCTTCAGTATGATATACTCCTTTCCATCCACTGTCAATGTATCCCAGTGAATGACCTCAGGAGGCTTAACTCCTACAGGTTCTGCAGAAATTGGTTCAGGCACTTTGTCCATCACTACCATATACAAACTTACATCATTTTTAGTTGATGACTCTTGCTGGTTAGATGACTCAGGTGCCACTTCTTCTTCAGCAACCTTTTGTTCTTCTACTACTCTAGGCTTCTTGTTTTTCTTTCTTTTAGCCATCATTTTGGTTCTCTTCAAAATCTTTTGAACCTGAACTAGAGTCTCTTCCTTATTCTTTTCTTCCTTTTTCTCTGCCATTTCTTTGATAGGAGTTCCCTCTTCACTTTCAGGGAATGGTTGATTCATGTCAATATCATTACTCTCCTTGGTCTTCTTTTCAAATTCCACTCTATCCTTTTCATTGCTCTTCAGCTTCCCCATTTCTTTCTCATAGAGGTCCCTGATTTGATCAAAATTCATCTTCACAAACATTTCTTTCTTTACCCCAATTGCACTCCTCAAGAAAGTTATCATTTTGTTTCTTTCCTGAGTGGCAAGGTAAGTTTGTGAAGGTCTTCTTTTCTTTGCACTTGATTTAGCTATCATAGCCTTTCTCAGACTTATGGCCCTTTGTTTAGCTTTTTCAGTTTCAAGCCCTTTTTGATAGGCTTTATTTAACTCAGCAGCTAAAGCCTTTGCCATCTTCCTATCCTTCTCCACCTGAGCTCTTTCTTCTTTTTCCATCTCCTCCTGCATTTTCCTTGCTAAGGCTTCATCTGATTCAACCAACCTTTGCTTCTTGACAGGTTGATCAGATTCCACCATTTTTGCTTTTCCCTTATTCTTTGCCTCTGCATCCATTTCTTTCTTTTCTATTTTCTTTGCTCCCCCTTCATTTATGATCACTCCCTTTGCTTTGGGAGTGTCATTCTTTGCTTTGATCAACGTCTCAGCTACTTCAACTTCTGTTGGTGATAACTCTGTTACTGCTGCTTGTGAGGTTTCAGCAGCATTATCAGTTTCTGCTTCTAGTTGACCTGAGACTCTTTCTTTTTCTGCTTCCCTCTCCCCCTCAACTTCAACTTTCTCTTTTTCAAGCTCCCCCTCTCTTGTTGCTTCTTCCATGTTGATCTCCCCCTTTTTGGGAGCATCCTTCTCAAATTTCCTTCTCCTTAGCACAAACTATTTCCTCTTCTGTTTCTGTACTAGTTTCATTACCAACTTCTTGAGCTTGGTAATCTGCACTTGTTGAGATAGGATGACCAGCTTCAGCTCCTCTATTTCTTTTTCTTGCTTAATAACATCCTGGTTGATGTTTCCCATGGTTTCCATCAATTCCCCATAGTTATATATGTCCTCACCTTCTCCAGGAGTGTTACCCCCTATTGAAGAATCATTGGATCTTTTTGAAGTGGAAGTCTTCTGCCTAGCAGAAGCACTATCCACCCCCTTGGTTTCTTGGCACCAGGGACCTTCAAATGATTGCTCATTTAAAGTTGCCATGGGGGAGGTCTTATTGATGTTACCACTTTCCTCCTCTGTGCTAGCAGGAGTAGTGGCAGCCTCATCACCCATATGCTCTACCTCCTCCTCAGAGAGCACCTCCTTGGGGTTGGGAGACACCCCTGTGGTTTCCCTATGGATATTCTCTAAAAGAGAATTCTCCCTTAGAGGGCTTAAAGGCTTAGGGGATTCTGGTACAAGAAGGGAAGGAGCCTTCTTTACCTGTTTTCTCTTGTAAGTATGGGTAATTGGAGAGGTTGGTTTTGCAAGAAGGGACTGGGGAATTGTTTTTGAGTGAGAAGGTTGGGCTTGGCTAGCAGTGGGATGGTCTAATGAGGGCTTTGACCCTGCTGCCATACCTTCAGTGGTTTGGGACACCACCATCATTGTAGAAAACAATGGGGTGTCAACTCCTTTCGAGTCCCCAGCAGATCTTCTCATATTTGAGAAAACCTTGCCTTTGGGGGGTTTAGGTACATATACCCCAACAGGTTGAGGTATATCCGTCAATTCATGGTTAATAACTTCTTGAACAAACCTGGGATACATGAAGAAGCTCTTCTTGTTATCCAGATTTGAGACAAGATCATGAAAAATCATTTGAGAAAAATTGAATTTTCTAGCAGTGGATAAACACACCAATGCATAAGCAATGGGACTGCTAAATTGGCTCCAGCCAGTTGTTTTCTTTGAAATACAGTGCATTAAAGTATGAGCAAAGAACCTCCATTGGGGTGAAAATTTTGCTTTGAAAAACTTAAAAATCTCCATCTGGCCTTGATATCCCATTCTGGGAAGAGTTGAAAACAGTTCATCATTAGGAATAGAAGTTATACCAGAGGCATTGTCTAGACGTAGACTGATGCGAATAACTTCTTCAGTAATGGTTAGGGATTGGTCACATATCCTGGTCTTGATCATCTGCACACCATTCTCAGCGACAATGGTGGCATTTGCCCAGAATTGCCTCTGATGCTCGATGTAGATGGTAGGGGCAACAGTGAGAGCATGAGCAATGTGGCTTGACTTGAGGAAATCCACAATCTGGTGGAATCCTTCGGCTTGTTTGGGCTTCTGTAGCATTGCGATCTCATTGTGCTCATCGATAAACGCCATGGATGCCATTGAACTGGGATGTTGTTGCCTGGAAGACTAGGTACTTGAGAGAAAAAGATTAGAAGAGCAAGTGAACAGTATGCAAAGAGTCGTTATGAACGTTTAGGCGGGCAAAGGGTATTTATAGTATTCGGATTATAAGCAGTATTAACCTAGAGCAGTATTAACTAACTAGCAGTATTAACTGTGAGCAGTATTAACTGCGAGCAGTATTAACTAACTAGCAGTATTAACTGCGAGCAGTATTAACCGCGAGCAGTATTAACTAACTAGCAGTATTAACTGCGAGCAGTATTAACCGCGAGCAGTATTAACTAACTAGCAGTATTAACCAACTAGCAGTATTAACCAACTAGCAGTATTAACCAACTAGCAGTATTAACCAACTAGCAGTATTAACCAACTAGCAGTATTAACTAACTAGCAGTATTAACCAACTAGCAGTATTAACCAACTAGCAGTATTAACCAACTAGCAGTATTAACTAACTAGCAGTATTAACTAACTAGCAGTATTAACCAACTAGCAGTATTAACCAACTAGCAGTATTAACTGTACTTACTCCTTGAAGCTTAGGCTGAATTGAGTACTGCTATGTATGCCCTGCAAAGATAGATTAGTAGCACCAAGAAACTATAATATTCAGTTATTTATCCACTTTTTGAGATAAAGCTTATTCAGAGTTGATCATTCCCACACTTGTTACCAAGAAAGTGAATCTACCCACATCAAAAGCTTTGGTGAATAGATCAGCAAACTGGTTGTCAGTATGAACTTTCACAACTTGAACAAGTTTCTTTTCATTACAGTCTCTTATGAAGTGATACCTAATCTCAATGTGCTTTGTCTTAGAGTGCTTGACAGGATTATTTACAATGCTGATAGCACTGCTATTATCAATAAAGATGGGAGTGTGTAGAAGGTTACCCCATAGTCCAACATTTGATTCTGAATCCATAAGACCTGAAGACAGCAACTTGCAGCTGCTATGTACTCTGCTTTTGTTGTAGATGTGGACACTGTGGTTTGTTTCTTGCACTGCCATGAAACTAGTCTTGCACCCAAGAACTGACATCCTCCAGAAGTAGACTTTCTGTCCAAGTTTGCCCCACCTAGATCACTGTCTGAGTATGCAATTAGGTCAAAGGGTGAGTCATGAGGATACCAAAGTCCCAATCTGAGTTGTCCTTTGAGATATATCTGAATATCCTCTTAACAGCTTGATAGTGAAATTGCTTTGGCCTAACTTGGAATCTTGCACACACACAGACTGGAAACATTATATCTGGCCTTGATGCTGTGAGATACATGAGAGAGCCAATCATGGACCTATAATGATGAACATCCATATTCTCCCCATCAAGATCTGCTGTTATCTGTTTGTGTGTTTCCATAGGTGTACTAGCAGGTTTTGAATCTGAGAAACCAAACTTGGTTAGAATGTCCTGCACATACTTGGATTGACATATGAAGATGCCATCTGACTTCTGTTGAACTTGGAGTCCAAGGAAGAAAGTAAGTTCCCCCATGGAACTCATTTTAAACCTTTGATGCATTAGATCCTCAAACTCCTTGCACATGATATCTTTTGTAGATCCAAAGATAATGTCATCAACATAAATTTATACCAACAAGATATCCTTCTTCTTTCTCTTGATAAATAGAGTCTTATCAATGACTCCTCTTTCAAAGCCATTGTCCAAGAGGTAGGATGACAGAGTGTCATACCATGCTCTTGGAGCTTGATGCAGTCCATAAAGAGCTTTCTTCAATTTGTATACCCTTTCTGGATAGCTTGGGTTTTCAAACCCTGGTGGTTGACAGACATATACCTCTTCTTCAATTGATCCATAGAGAAAAGCACTCTTTACATCCATTTGATAGACTTTGAAGTTCATGTAAGAAGCATAGGCTAGGAATAATCTTATAGCTTCTATCCTAGCCACAGGTGCAAAGACTTCTTCATAATCTATACCCTCTTCTTGAGTATACCCTTGAGCCACTAGCCTTGCTTTGTTCCTTATGACAATTCCTCTTTCATCTCTCTTGTTCCTGAAGATCCACTTTGTGCCAATTGCTCTGTGACCTTTAGGAAGGTCTACCAGATCCCATACATCTTGTAGTTTGAACTGCAGCAATTCTTCTTGCATTGCTTCTATCCAGCTGGATTCTTTCATCGCATCATGTGCCTTTTTAGGCTCAAGCTGGGATAGAAAGCAAGACAGCACTGTATGCTGTTGATCTTGCATTTCTTGAAGTCTGCTCTCATGTCTAGTCATCATAGGAGATGATATATCTCCTATTACCAGCTGTGGAGGATGATTCTTTTGAACTCTGGTGTTATGACTAGGTTCTTCATTAACATCAGCTTCTAGATTGGAGTCATTCAACTCAACTGAAGTGTTTTCAGCTGCTACTTCTGATTCTTTATCTTCTTGATTCTCTTCATCTCTACTATGTCTTGGTCCAGTAGATTGTTCTATTTCACAGTCTTCAAAAGAATTCACTGTGGGAGTGGGAAAGATCACTGATTTAGATACACTTTCTTGAACTTGTGTAGTCCCTGGTCCTTCACCTCCTGAACCTGCATGATCATTACTACTGAAACCAAAGGAGTTAGTTAGTGAATCAATGTCAAATAGCCATTGAGGACCAGTTCCAATAGGATTTGGTGTGTTCTCATTGCATTTGACATTGTCACTCTCTTCAATTATTCTAGAAGATGAATTGAAAACTCTATAGGCCTTACTTTGAGATGAATAACCAACAAGAAATCCATCATCTGCTTTGCTATCAAACTTACCTAAGTGAGTTTTGGTATTGAGAATGGTACAAGGACACCCAAAAGGTTTGAAAAATCCAATAAAGGGTTTTCTTTTATTTAAAAGCTCATATGGTGTCTTGTTCTTTGGTTTAACTACTAGAACTCTGTTTTGGACATAACAGGCAGTATTAACTGCTTCAGCCCAGAAGGTAATTGGCAGTTTTGAATCAGCCAAAAGAGATCTAGCGGCCTCTATTAATGTCCTATTTCTCCTTTCAGCAACACCATTCTGTTGAGGAGTCCTAGGAGCACTATACTGTCTCTCAATTCCTTTTTCTTCACAAAAGGTGTTTAGATCAAAATTTTTGAATTCAGTCCCATTATCTGATCTAATGACTTTTACTTTTTGATTAGTTTGGTTTTCAATTCTCAGGATAAAGGACTTGATCAGTCCACTTGTCTCATCCTTAGTCCTTAGAAAATATACCCAGGTGAATCTAGAGTAAGCATCAACAATAACCAAGCAGTAAGATTTCTTGCCTATACTCATAACATTTGTAGGGCCAAACAGATCCATGTGCAATAACTGGAGACAAGAAGAAATAGAATTTATCTCTTTAGTCTTATGAGAAGTTTTATGTTGTTTGCCTTTGAGACAAGCAACACAATGATCATCACATGAAAAGACTTTAGAAGGTAGACCTCTTACAAGGTTGTTTTTAACAAGTTTGTTCATAGTCTTAAAATTCATGTGACACATCCTTCTGTGCCACAGAGAGGATTCATCTATAGAAGCTTTTGAAACAAGACAATTTAGAGATGAATCTCTTTCAACATTTTCCATATCTAGACAGTAAACATTGTCCTTTCTTGGAGTTCTTAGTAGTATCATGCTTTCATCAACTACTTTGAACCCTGGAGCAAGGATCATACATTCAGTATTTGTAAATAATATACTATGTTGTTTGTCACAAACCTGTGATACACTTAACAGGTTGTATTTTAATTGATCAACATAGTAGACATCCTCAAATGTCATCTTACCTTTGGTGACATTACCTTTTCCACTTATCTTACCACCAGTAAGATTGTCTCCAAAAGCAACATGTCCTCCATTCATATGCTTGAAATCCTGAAGGCATGACATGTTGCCTGTCATGTGCCTTGAGCAACCACTATCAACATGCCATATGCTCTTTCCCTTGAGCTGTTGGTTGCCCTGCACATTAGATAGATCAATTAGTATGAATTAGGAACCCAAGCCAAAGTGGTCTTGGGTACCCCTTTCTCATCAAAATACTTGCATTCCTTTTTGACAAGATTTTTTAATTTTAACTCCTCATTCTTGGAGTATTTTGTCACAATTATAGGCTTGGAAACATTTGTGCTGAAAACAGTACTGGTTTTAGAGGTATTAACTGCCTTAGCAGCACTTGCATGCTTAGCAGTACTAACCTTGTTAGCAGTAGTAACTGTGTTAGCAGCAGTAACTGTGTTGGCAGTATTAACCTTTGAAGAGGTACTAACTGTATTAGCAGCATTAATGTTTTCAGCAGTACTAACACAGGTAGCAGCAGTAATACTTCCAGCAGCACTAACCCTGTCAGCAGTACTAACAGTTTTAGTGCTTTTGGGCACCCACATTTTAATGCTTTCTTTTAAAATCCTTTTCTTTATGGGGCCTTTCTTTTCAACATGTTTCTTTCCAGCCTTTCTATAATCAACAGACTTTTGCTTACATCTTTGAAAGGTCATCTGTTGATTAATAGGATTGAAAAAGCAAGATTTAGCCAGATGATTTAACTTGCCACATATGAAGCAAGGTTTTGGTCTATTGATTTTATTCAGATCAACTCCTTGCTTCTGAGCCCATTGATTATTCCAGTTTCTTTGATTTCCTCTTTTTAAACTAGAATTTAGGCTCTTGGCTTTACTGCAATCACACTGTTTACCAGATGCAGGATTCACAACTGTGGTCTGTTTGTAATAGACCTTGTTGTCTTTTCCTTTGGTCTTTTCTATCTCCTTGGACTTTATCCAGTCTTTCCCACATCCCTCATTGGTGATTATATTGTTTTCTTCATGGATTTCTTTACCTATCTTATTATCTCTCTTCTTACTGGCTTCTTTCTTAGTTAGATCCTTAATCACTACTTCATCCAAAGGGTCTATCTTAAAGTCTTTTTCAGATAAGTCCTTATTCTCCTTGGTTTCTAACAAGTCTGAAGTAGGAGAGATATAATTGTTGTTATAAGGAGGAGGTGTACTGTTGTATCCAATACCAGGCTTCATCTTATCATGAATCTGAGCCTTTAGAAGAGAATCCATTGCCTTTGAAGCATATGAAAACTTCTCTATGTCAAGTTTAACTTTGGACAATTCCTCCTTTAGCTTATCACTTTCTTCTAAGGATTTAGACAGTTTAGTCTCTAACTCATTCTTTTCCCACTTCCAGTAGTTAGTATCATAAGAGTGTTGAAGTTCATTGGCTTGAAAGCCTTTGACTTGTTCTTCAAATCTCTCAACTATTAGTACATAGTCTCTTCTATCTTTTTCTAACCTTTTGAGGTCATCACACATACTTTGATTGTGATCCCTGTATCTTTTGACAGTGTCAATGCAAGTTTTAGTGCAAAGGTTAGAAATTACCTCAGATGGGAGATCAGACACTTCTGCCATAAGAGCTTGATTCTGAATGGCTTCCTCAGCTTGATCACTCCAGTCAAATCCCATTCCTTGTTGAGAAACAAGGGCTTGAGCAGGATTCTTGTTCTGAGTGTAGCCTCCATTCTGAGCTTGTTGGTGGTTGTTGTTAGACACAGCACTCCTGCATTCTCTAGCAAAGTGTCCTTTCATGTGACACTTGTAACATTCAACTTTGGTTTTGTCAAAACCAGCTCCATCCTCTCTTCTTTGGGAGAAGTTATTCCTTCCTGTTCTTTTAATGAACTTCTTCACCCTCATGGATAGCATGGCCATCTGCCATTTTATATCCATCTCCTCCAGGTCATCAGGGTGAAGTTGATCCAGATCATCATTGATTAATGAAGTGTTACTATGACTGGACAAGAAGGCTTCAAAGATTGTTTCAGATCCTTTTTCTGAACTTGCTCCACCAGCAGTACTAACTGCTTCAGGGATGGCAGTAGTATCAGTGGCTGCTGAAAGAAGTGCAGAATTGTGGACATAACCAGTAGGTTTCTTCTTGATCTCTACCTCAGTTTCAAAAACTCTTAGATCATTATATAGATCATCAAGTTCTTTCTCCTCCAGATTGTCACTCTGCCTATAAGAGACAGTGTACATAGTCCACTCATCCCCAAGAGATCTGAGGAATTTCCTGTTGATGTCATCTTGATCCATCTTTACTCCAACAGTGGCCAGTTCTCCAATGAGTTTGTTGAATCTATCAAAAGTTTGAGTCATAGACTCATTCTTTGAGGAAGTAAAATTCTCATACTGCTGCTTAAGAACATCTCTTTGATTTCTTTTGATACTCTTAGTTCCAGCAAATCTTTTCTCTAGAGAATTCCAGAGAATTTGGGCATCAGTGCAGTTGCAAAATTGATGCTGATATTCATTAGGGATTGCCAAGAGCAGAGTGCTCAAGGCCTTCATCTCTTTCTGCCTGATCTTTCTTTCACCATCTGTCTTTGGTGGAGGTCTTTTTCCATCTGGTCCTATCCTTCCAGCTTCAGAAGGACCATTCTCAATGATATCCCACATTGAGTAGTCAGTGAGAAGAATATATTGTCTGATCCTTATCTTCCACATGTCAAACTCACTGGGTTTGAGCATTGGAACCTTGGAGACCAAAGTACTGCTTGATTCTGTAAGATTTTCCATGATAGATGTTTCTGATTCAATAGGCTCTGATACCACTTGTCAGGATCGAATTCTTAACAAGAATTAATTTTCAGAAACTAATATCAAAGAAGTTGCAGAATAACACTTTGATATTTAATAAAACAGTAAACAAAACAGTATATGATTAACAAACTGTAAACTTGTATTGAATGCTTGAAGCTACAAGATTACACACTCAACCTCAATATTGATGAACAGGCTCACCAATACGAATTCTACTTCTCTAGAATTAGGATCTCTATCTTGAGGTTGATTTTCTCTATTTTAAATTAAAAACTTAAAAAACTATTTGAATCTATTCTATACATTCTATACATATACTAATCAAAAGATAATTACAAAGAATAAACAAATCTTCAGTATATCTTCCATGTATATCTTCTATGTATATTTTCAGTATATCTTCAGAATATCCAGCTGTCATACATTCCATCCGGATCTCTTTAGCAGCACTAATTATGCTTAGCAGCATTATCTTCTTCCAGCAGCATTAACTACTAAGCAGTACTAACTACTAGCAGTACTAACTAGCTAAGCAGTACTAACTTTGTTCAAGCAACACTAACTTTGACTAGCAGTATTAATTCTACTAGCAGTAGTAATACTCAGCAGTATTAATCTTCAAAGTGTTCTGGCAGTAGTAACCACTCTTGTACTAGCAGTAGTAACCACACTTAGTAGAATTTTCAGTTCCCAACATACTAAGGTAGATACTCCATTTTGCTAATCGACCTGTCAACTCAGGTTTTCTTAAGACAGACTTAGGAGGAAAGTTAGTCACAACAGTTATAGGATGCGATTTAAAATAATGTCGTAACTTTTGGGCCACTATAACTAGCGACAAGAGCAATTTTTCCATAGAGGAATACTTGGTTTCAGTATGTAGTAGAGATTTACTTACATACTATATCGGGAGTTGCTGTTTATCATCCTCTTGAGTTAAGACGACACTTTCAATATTTCTGCTGACAGCGAGATATAGTTGTACGACTTCCTGTTCCTTTGGTTTCAACAGTAGGGACGGCGACGCCATGTATTCTTTCAACTATTGATGTGTTTCCTCATGGTCGTCCATCCATTCGAAACCGTTGTTTTTTCTCAAGACACTGTAAAATAAATGGCATTTATCCGAGGATCGTGAGATAAACCTGTTTCAAGTTGTGACTCGTTCAATAAGTCGTTGGACTTCTTTAAATTACGAGGAGACTTGATGTCTATGATCGCCTTAATCTTGTCTAGATTGGCTTCTGTGAGTCCAAGATCACTAAATCTCTAGAGAGAGAAAGTAGAGAGAGAGAAAGTAAGCACAAATATGAGTTGTATTCAAGTATGCGTGAAAGTGTGTTACAAGACACAAGGACCAAAGGGACTTAAATACCCTGGTCAGAAACAACATAGTGTAAGACATTGTACACAATATAAGACCAAGCCTATAAATACAGTGATTACTATAAAATCATACTTAACAATCTCCCCCTTAGTAATAATTGGCGCTTTGGTCTTCAAAAATCCATCTTCTAAATCAGCATGGACCAACTAAGCGACTTTGCAAAGCATTCTGACTTTTAAATAAAATTTCTTCTCATCATCTTTGAAGATTTGTTGTCTTTACTGCCTTGACAAGACTGGACCAGTTTGAAATAAACTTGAAAGAACAGTCGGTTCATCAGCTTGTGCTCTTGACGATACACCTCTTTTAAATGATCTTGAATGAACTGTGGTGATCGGAGCTTGAACAGCAAAAGACAATTAAAGTTGAAGAAATTTTGAATCTTTGAGAGAATCTTGATCAGCATATTAACATTTGAGCACTATGTCTCTTTATCATCTCCTTAACATCTCTTAATTCTCCCCCTCATGACCTGGATGATCTGGATCAACTTGGTCATGCAATTGTTGGAGACGAGACAACTTAAGATCTGCAAAATCAGAGAAAAAGAAAAAAAAAATAGGAGGTTTGCACGACAGGCAGGTGGCGCAAAGTTAGGTTTGCGTGACACGCTTGTGGCGCAAAGTGAAGTTTGCGCGAGCTGAAGGTGGCGCAAAGCTACTTATACTTAGAAAAATTTTACCTTTTTAAGCTCTTTGACTCCCCCTACACAAATGCACTAGATATGACAATTCAAGTTAGCATTCATATAAAGAAAATCAGATACTCCCCCTCGAAAACAGAAATGATCTTTTCAGAAAAAATCTCCTTTTTCACTCCCTCTTGAATAATTCTCAAACCCATTTGAAAAAGATATGAGAACACAAGGATGAAAAACAACAAAAGAAAAAATACTGAATATGAAATTTGAAACAACTAAAACATGTAAAAATTTAAACACTAAACAAATAAAATTCTAATCAGTAAAATATCACAGATTTATCAATCAGTTGAAATCAAATATATGTTGTTGGATACAGAAACAAGTTTCATTGCATATCAAGTTAAAACATGTTCAGTTTCAAAAACTTTCATCAATCTATTTAGTGTGCAATTATGTGAACTTTGATTAGCTTCAAGAAAATGCAATTCTAAAAATATAATAGAGAACTTTGCATGTAATCACACTAAGCCATCAAAAATTAAGATTTTTACAAATTTACAGGTTTATCACAACTCAGAAATATCACCAGGTATCATGAGATGTGTGCTCATTGGCATCTTTTAGCATTGTCCTTGTTAGGATCGAGTTCTCAACAAGAATTATGAATACTCAGAAACAATATCAAAGAAGTTGCGGAATAACACTTTGATATTCAATAAAACAGTAAACAAACAGTATAATTTTGATGAATAACTTGCAACCATGTATTGAATGATTAAAATCACAAGATTACACACACAACCTCAATCTTGAAGAACAAGCTCTTTCAAGACGAATTCTACTTCTCTAGAATTAGGATCTATGCCTTGAGGTTGATTCTCTCTAGAACAAAAACTTAGAATGAATTGAATTCTTCTAAACTATTCTATCAGTTCTATACATATACTGAATAAAAAGATAATTACAATAAATAAAATATCTTCAGTATATCTTCCATGAATATCTTCAGCATTATCTTCACATTATCTCAGAAGCAGCATTAACTTAGTCCTGGTAGTATTAACTACTAAGCATCACTAACCTCTAGCAGTACTAACTAGCTAAGCAGTACTAACTTTGACTATCAGTATTAATTCTACTAGAAGTAGTAATACTTAGCAGTATTAACTTTGACTAAGTTTGACTAAGTCCTCTGGCAGTAGTAATTTTGACTAAGTACTAACTTTGACTAAGTCCTCTGGCAGTAGTAATTCTGAACTAGCAGCACTAACCATACTTAAGCTTTTCTTCAGTTCCCAACAATCTCCCCCTAACTTGACTTTTAGGAAGAGAAGTCAAGTTCTTCAGATCTTCTTCAAGATGCTCCCAAAACTCCATCATGGCCTAAATTCCAGTATTTGCATCCAACCCCAAACTCTGATTAATTGTTCTTTAGATCAAATATTTAGCCATTTCTGAATCTGGAATACACCTTAGCTTCTTCTTCAGCATGGCATGAAGCTTCAATCTGCTTTGGTTGTACACTCTATCCACTAGGAAGTTCTCAGTATGATTTAAATCCAAAGTCATTGCATATACTCCAATAGTTTCATATAGAGTCCAATTATTCACTGTTTGAAAAACATTCCTTATCACCTCCTCTACTTCATCAGGCATGAACATCATACACAGATACTCCATTACCAACTTTTTAATTGAAATCACTGGAGCTTTCAATTCATCTGCATATAACTTCATCCATATTGCAAACATTTCTTCAATATCAGACCTTGAACAGGTTCTGACAATCTTACTCCAAGTGTTGTACAATTCATATTTCTCATCTTTTCTCTTCAGTGTGATGTACTCCTTGCCATCCACCTCCATGACATCCCAGTGAATAACTTCAGGAGGTTTAACCCCTACAGGTTCTGCTGAAATTGGTTCAGGCACTTTGTCCATCACTACCATGTACATTTTGACATCCTCAGTACTTACAGGTTCTTGCATTTTAGATGACTCAGGTGCCTCTTCTTCTTCAGCAGCCTTTTCAACCTCTTCTTCCACTAATCTAGGCTTCTTTGTAGGCTTTCTCCTTGCCATCATCTTGGTTCTTTTTAAAGTTCTTAGACTTTACCAAGAGTAGCCTCTTTCTTTGGAGTTTCTTGCTCATCTAGAAAAGGCTTTTGTATTACAAAGTCATTGCTCTCCTTCATCCTTTTCTCCATTTCCACCCTGGCAGTGTCATTCTCTTGAAGCTTTTTCATCTCTGCATCATATAGTCCTTTGATTTTCTCAAAAGACATCTTTGAAAACATTTCTATTTTAACTCCTACAGCACCCTTGAGGAAAGTGATCATCTTGTTTCTCTCTTGGGTACCAAGGAATGTCTTTGAGGGTTGTCTCTTCTTCTTTGCACCCATTTTGAATTCTCCAATCTTCCTTAGAGATGTGACTTTCTTTTTAGCCATTTCAGTTGCCAGACTCTGTTGATAGGCTTTATTCAGCTCTGCAGCCATTGCTTTTGCTATCTCTCTGTCTTTTTCCACTTGGACATTTTCTGCTTGTTCCAATTTAGCTTGTATCTTTCTTGCCAAAGCTTCATCTGCCTCAATCAACTTTTGCCTTTTCATTGGTTGGTCAGATTCTGAATCAACTAGCTTTGCTTTACCCTTTTCTTTGCTTATCACCTTCTCAGACCTGGATTTCATTGCAACATCACCTCTTTCTTTAATGATAACTCCTTTGGCCTTTGAAGTGACCTTGGGAGTATCATGTTTTTCTTTGATTAGAGTTTCTACAATTTCCAGCTCTGTTAGTACTTCCTTCACTGTTTCTGCTGCTTTGTTCATGTCAGCAGTAGTAACCATTTGTGCTGCTCCACTTGAACTAGCAGCATTAATGGTTTCTGCTGCTTGCTCACTTACTGCTGCTTGTTCTGAATTTCATTCAGTTTCTGTTACTAGCTCCCTCTCAACACTGTGTTTCTCCCCATTATTCTCCCCCTCAAACACAACTTTCTCTTTTTCCTCTTCCAAGTTATCTTCAGCCTCTGACAACCACTTTTTAGGAGCATCAGATACTGGTTCCCTTCTCTTTAGCACAAACTGCCTTCTCTTCTTTTTCTGAAGCAATCTCCTTACCATATTCTTCAGTTTGGAAATTTGAGCTTGTTGAGACAGAACTATTAGTTTCAGCTCTTCAATATCTTTTCCTTGGTTAATCACATCCCTGTTGATGTTTGCCATTGTGTCCATCAATTCAAGATAGTCATATATGTCCTCACCCTCTCCAGGAGTGTTACCCCCTATTGAAGGATCATGGGATCTTTTAGTAGTGGAAGTCTTCTGCCTAGCAGAAGCACTATCCACCCCCGTGGTTTCTTGGCACCTGGGACCTTTGAATGATTGCTCATTCAAAGTTGCTATGGGGGATGTCTTATTTATGTTACCATTGTCCTTCACTGTGCTAGCAGTAGTAGTGGCAGCCTGCTCACCCATATGCTCTTCCTCCTCCTCAGAGAGCACCTCCTTGGGGTTGGGAGACACCCCTGTAGTTTCCCTGTAGATATTCTCTAAAGGAGAATCCTCCCTTAGAGGGCTTAAAGGCTTAGGAGTTGAAGGTACAAGAAGGGAAGGAGCCTTCTTTACCTGTTTCCTTTTGTATGTTTGGGTGATTGGTGAAGTTGGTTTATCAAGAAGGGACTGGGGAATTGATTTAGAGTGGGAAGGTTGGGATTGGCTAGCAGTGGGATGGTCTATTGGGGGCCTTGACCCTGCTGCCATACCTTCATCAGTGTGGGACACCTCCATCATTGTAGAGAACAATGGGGTGTCTACTCCTTCCGAGTCCCCAGCAGATCTTCTCATATTTGAAAAAACATTACCTTTAGGGGGTTTAGGTACATATACCCATCAAAATGAGGCATATCCGTCAATTCGTGGGTGATAACTTCTTGGACAAACCTGGGGTACATAAAAAAGCTTTTTTTGCTTCCCAAGTTTGAGACAAGATCACTGAAAATCATTTTAGAAAAATTGTACTTTCTGGCAGTGGCCAAGCACACCAAAGCATAAGCAATGGTGCTACTGAACTCACTCCATCCAATAGTGTTTTTAGAGATACAGTGCATAAGGGTATGGACAAAGAAACGCCATTGGGGTGAAAATTTGGCTTTTGAGAACTTGAACACACCCAATGGGCCTCCATACCCCATTCTAGTAAGAGTAGAAAACAGTTCATCATTAGAGATAGAAGTTATACCAGAGGCATCGTCTAGACGTAGACTGATGCGAATTACCTCTTCAGTAACTATCAAAGGCTTGCCACACACCTTTGTCTTGATCATTTGCACACCATTCTCAGTAACAATGGTGGCATTTGCCCAGAATTGCCTTTGATGCTCAATATAGATTGATGGCGATACAGTGAGAGCATGGGCAATATGGGTTGTCTTGAGGAAATCCACAATCTGGTGGAAACCAGCGGCCTGTTTGGGCTTTTGTAGCATCGCGATTTCATTGTGTTCGTCGATGAATGCCATTGATGCCATTGGTCTTTGAAAGTTCTTGCCTTAAAACTTGATACTTGAGAGAGAAAGGGTTTAGAGCGCAAATGAACAGTATGCAAAGAGTCGTTATGAACTTTTTAGGCGGGCAAAAGGTATTTATAGTATTCGGGACATAAGCAGTATTAACCTATAGCAGTATTAATTAACAAGCAGTATTAACGGCGAGCAGTATTAACGGCGAGCAGTATTAACGGCGAGCAGTATTAACTACTAGTAGTATTAACTAACAAGCAGTATTAACGGTGAGCAGTATTAACTACTAGCAGTATTAACTAACTAGCAGTATTAACTAAGAGCAGTATTAACCACGAGCAGTATTAACTAACTAGTAGTATTAACTGAGAGCAGTATTAACCACGAGCAGTATTAACTAACTAGCAGTATTAACTGAGAGCAGTATTAACCACTAGCAGTATTAACTGTGCCCTGGCAGTATTAAAACTGTACTGGCAGTATTAACCATACTTACTCTTTTAAGCTTGTGATACACTGAGTACTGCTATATATATCCTGAAAAAGAAGATTAGAACACCAAACAAAAACAATATACATGTATTTAACCACTTTTTGAGAAGGGACTTATTCAGAGTTGATCATTCCCACACTTGTTACCAAGAAAGTGTATCTACCCACATCAAAGGCTTTGGTGAATAGATCAGCAAACTGGTTATCAGTATGAACTTTTACAACTTGAATAAGTTTCTTTTCATTACAGTCTCTTATGAAGTGATACCTGATCTCAATGTGCTTTGTCTTTGAGTGCTTGACAGGATTATTCACAATGCTAATAGCACTGCTATTATCAATAAAAATTGGAGTGTGTAGAAAGGTTACCCCATAGTCTAGCATTTGATTCTGAATCCATAAGACTTGAGAACAGCAACTTGCACCTGCTATGTACTCTGCCTCTGTTGTAGATGTGGACATTGTGGTTTGTTTCTTGCACTGCCATGAAACTAGTCTTGCACCCAAAAACTAACATCCTCCAGAAGTAGATTTTCTGTCCAAGTTTGCTCCACCTAGATCACTGTCTGAGTATGCAAGTAGGTCAAATGGTGAGTCATGAGGATACCAAAGTCCCAATCTGGGTTGCCCTTTGAGATATCTGAATATCCTCTTAACAGCTTGATAGTGAGATTGTTTTGGCCTCACTTGGAATCTTGCACATATACAGACTGGAAACATTATATCTGGCCTAGAGGTTGTAAGATACATGAGAGAGCCAATCATGGACCTATAATGATGAACATCCATATTCTCCCCATCAAGATCTGCTGTTATCTGCTTGTGTGTTTCCATAGGTATGCTGGCAGGTTTTGAATCTGAGAAACCAAACTTGGTTAGAATGTCCTGCACATACTTGGACTGACAGATAAAGATTCCATCTGACTTCTGTTGAACTTGGAGTCCAAGGAAGAAAGTAAGTTCCCCTATGGAACTCATCTTGAACCTTTGATGCATTAGTTCCTCAAACTCCTTGCACATGATGGCTCTTGTGGATCCAAAGATAATATCATCAACATAGATTTGGACCAGCAAGATATCCTTCTTCTTTCTCTTGATGAATAGAGTCTTATCAATAACTCCTCTTTCAAAGCCATTTTCCAAGAGATAGGATGACAGAGTGTCATACCATGCTCTTGGAGCTTGATGCAGTCTATAAAGTGCTTTCTTCAATTTGTATACCCTGTCTGGATAGCTTGGGTTTTCAAACCCTAGTGGTTGACAGACATATACTTCTTCTTCAATTGAGCCATATAGAAATGCACTTTTGACATCCATTTGATAGACTTTGAATTTCATATATGAAGCATAAGCCAGGAATAATCTAATTGCTTCTATCCTAGCTACAGGTGCAAAGACTTCTTCATAATCTATTCCCTCTTCTTGTGTATACCCTTGAGCCACCAACCTTGCTTTATTCCTTATTACTATGCCTCTTTCATCTCTCTTATTCCTGAAGACCCATTTTGTTCCTATTGCTCTTTGGCCTTTAGGAAGGTCTACCAGATCCCAAACATCTTGCAGCTTGAACTGCAGTAGCTTTTCTTGCATGGCTTCTATCCAACTGGACTCTTTCATAGCATCATGTGCCTTTTTAGGCTCAAGCTGGGATAGAAAGCAAGAAAGCACTGTATGTTGTTGGTCTTGCATTTCTTGCAGCCTGCTTTGATTTCTAGTCATCATAGGAGAAGAGATATCTCCTATTACCAGCTGAGGAGGATGATTCTTTTGAATTCTGGTGTGATGACTAGGTTCTTCATTAAGTCCCACCTCTAGATTTGAGTCATTCAACTCAACTGAGGTGTTTTCAGCAGCTACTTCTGGTTCTTGATTTTCTTGATTCTCCTCATCTCTACTTTCTTCTTCACTCTGATTTGGTCCAATAGATGGTTCCTTTTCACAGTCTTCAACAGAAACCACTGTAGGTATGGGAAAGATCACAGATTGAGATATACTATCTTGAACTTGTGTAGTCCCTGATCCTTCACACCCTGAACCTGCATAATCATTACTACTGAAACCAAAAGAGTTAGTTAGTGAATCAATGTCAAATAGCCACTGAGGACCAGACCCAATAGGATTTGGTGTGTTCTCATTGCATTTGACATTGTCACTTTCTTCAATTATTCTAGAAGAAGAGTTAAAAACTATGTAAGCCTTACTCTGAGATGAGTAACCAACAAGAAATCCATCATCTGCTTTGCTATCAAACTTACCTAAGTGATATTTGGTATTGAGATTTGTACAAGGACACCCAAAAGGTTTGAAAAATCCAATGAAAGGTTTTCTTTTATTTAAAAGCTCATAAGGGGTCTTGTTATTTGGCTTGACCACTAGAACTCTGTTTTGGACATAACAAGTAGTATTAACTGCTTCAGCCCAGAAGGTAATTGGCAGTTTTGAATCAGCTAACAGAGATCTAGCAGCCTCTATTAGTGTCCTATTTCTCCTTTCAGCAACTCCATTCTGTTGAGGAGTCCAAGGGGCACTATATTGTCTCTCAATTCCTTTTTCCTCACAAAAGGTGTTTAGATCAAGATTTTTAAATTCAGTCCCATTGTCTGATCTAATGACTTTTTTCTTTTTGATTAGTTTGGTTTTCAATTCCTAGGATAAAGGATTTGATCAGTCCACTTATCTCATCCTTGGTCCTTGGAAAATATACCCAAGTAAATCTGGAGTAATCATCAACAATAACCAAGCAGTAAGATTTCTTGCCCATACTCCTAACATTTGTACGACCAAACAGATCCATATGTAATAACTGGAGATAAGAAAAAAATTTATTTAGCCCTTTGGTCTTATGAGAAATTTTGTGTTGTTTGCCTTTAAGACAAGCAACACAATGATCATCACATGAGAAGACTTTTGAAGGTAAACCTCTTACAAGGTTGTTTTTAACAAGTTTGTTCATAGTCTTGAAGTTCATGAGACACATCCTTTTGTGCCATAGGGAGGATTCATCCACAGAAGCTTTTGAAACAAGACAGTTCAGGGATGCATCACTGGAAACATTGTCCATATCTAGACAGTAAACATTGTCCTTTCTTGGAGTTCTAAGTAGTATCATGCTTTCATCAACTACTTTGAACCCTGGAGCAAGGATCATACACTCTATATCAGTAAATAATATGCTATGTTGTTTGTCACACACCTGTAATACATTTAACAGGTTGTACTTCAATTGATCAACATAATAGACATCCTCAAATGTCATCTTACCTTTTGTAACATTACCTTTTCCACTTATTTTACCACCAGTAAGATTATCTCCAAATGCAACATGTTCTCCATTGATATGCTTGAAATCCTGAAGGCATGACATGTTGCCTGTCATGTGCCTAGAGAAACCACTATCAACATGCCATATGCTCTTTCCCTTGAGCTGTTGGTTGCCCTGCACATAAGATAAATCAGTTAGTATGAAATAGGAACCCAAGCCAAAGTGGTCTTGGGTACCCCTTTCACATCAAAATACTTGCATTCTTTCTTGACAAGATTTTTAAACTTTGACTCCTCATTTCTGAGTACTTTGTCACAATGATAGGTTTAGAAACACTTTTGCTAGAAGCAGTACTGGTTTTAGAAGTACTAACTGCATTAGTAGCACTTACATGCTTAGCAGTACTAACCTTTTTAGAAGTAGTAACTGTGTTAGCAGCAGTAAACGTGTTAGCAGTAGTAATCTTTGAAGAGGTACTAACAGTATTAGCAGCATTAAAATTTTCAGCAGTACTAACACTGGCAGCAGCAGTAATACTTCTAGCAGCACTATCTCTATTAGTAGTACTAACAGTTTTAGTGCTTCTAGGCACCCACATTTTGATACTTTCTTTTAAATCCCTTTTTTTCATGGGGCCTTTAGTTTCAACAAATTTCTTTACCACATGTTTCTTTCCAGCCTTCCTATAACCAACAGGTTTTTGCACAAATCTTTGAAAATTCATCTGTTGCTTAATAGGGTTAAAGAAACAGTATTTAGCCAAATGGTTTAACTTTCCACATATGAAACAAAGTTTTGGTCTATTGATTTTACTCAGATCAATACCTTGTTTTTGTGCCCATTGGTTATTCCAGTTTCTCTGATTTCCCCTTGGTTTATCATGTTTTTGGGACTCAGATTTATTGCATGCACACTGCTTGCAAGGGATAGGATTCACAACAGTGGTCTGCTTATAGTGAACCTTCTTGTTCTTTCCCTCAGTCTTCTCTATCTCATTGGACTTTACCCAATGCTTTCCACATCTCTCATTGGTGATTATGTGGTTTTCTATACGAATCTCACCACTCACAGTGTTGTCCTTATCCTTGACAACTTATTTCTCAGTTTTATCCTTGACAACTACTTCATCTAAGGGATCTATCTCAGTGGCTCCCTTAGGTGGGTCCTTCCTATCATTTGTTTCTAACAAATCTGAACTAGGAGGGATGTATGTTGGGAACTGAAGAATTTACCATGTATGGTTAATGCTGCTAGTTCATCATGGTTACTACTTCTGTGGTTAATGCTGCTAGTAGAAGTTAATGCTGCTGGAACAAAGTTAATGTTGCTCTTCATTATTAATACTGCTGGAGTTACTACTGCTTAGAGATTAATACTGCTGAGTATGGTTAGTGCTGCTGAACTTAGTACTGCTCAGAATATTAATGTTGCTTATGATTAGTACTGCTTATGAGATGGAGATCCGTATGGAAAGGATGACAGCTGGATAAACTGAAGATATTCAAGGAAGCTTATAGAGATAATGATGGAAGATATTCTGAAGATATTTTATGTATTGTAATTATCTTTTATTCAGTATATGTATAGAATTGATAGAATAGTTTAGAATTATTATTCATTCTAAGTTCTAGAGAGAATCAACCTCAAGGCATAGATCCTAATTCTAGAGAAGTAGAATTCGTCTTGAAAGAGCTTGTTCTTCAAGATTGAGGTTGAGTGTGTAATCTTGTGATTTGATCATTGAATACAAGTTTACAAGTTGTTAATCATATACTGTTTGTTTACTGTTACATTGAATATCAAAGTGTTATTCTGCAACTTCTTTGATATTGTTTTTGAGACCTTATTCTTGTTGAGAATTCGATCCTGACAAGTGGTATCAGAGCCTTTTCTCTCAGAAACATCTATTCATTCGTCATGGAAAACTTTGCAGAATCAAACAGTACTCTGGTCTTAAAGGTTCCAATGCTCAGACCCAATGAATTCGATATGTGGAAGATCAAAATCAAGCAATACATACTCCTCACTGACTATTCTATGTGGGACATCATAGAGAATGGTCCTTCTGAAGCAGGAAAGATTGGTGCATATGGAAAGAGAACTCCACCAAAAACTGATGCAGAAAGAAAAACTAGACAGACAGAGATGAAAGCCTTGAGCACCTTGCTCTTGGCTATTCCCAATGAATACCAACATCAATTCTGCAACTGCACTGATGCAGAGATGCTCTGGAATGCTCTGGAAAAGAGATTCTCATGTACCAAAAGTACCAAGAGAAATCAGAAAGCCATTCTGAAGCAACAATATGAGAACTTTATGTCAACCAAGAATGAGTCCATGACTCAAACTTTTGACAGGTTCAACAAACTTATTGGTGAACTAGATACAAAGGGAGTACAAATTGATCAAGATGATCTGAACAGAAAGTTTCTAAGGTCCTTGAGTGATGAATGGACCATGTATACTGTGTCTTTCAGACAGAATGATCAACTGGAAGAAAAGGAACTTGATTATCTCTATAATGATCTAAGAGTTTTCGAATCTGAGGTAGAGGCTAAAAAGAGGCCTTCTGGGTATGTTCACAATGTTGCACTCCTTTCAGCATCAACTAATTCTACTTCCAACCCTGAATCAGTTAGTGCTGCCAATGGAGCAAATCAAGAGAATGGCACTAAAACTATATTTGAAGCCTTTCTGGCATGTCATGGAAATTCTTCTCTCATTAATGATGACTTGGAACAACTCCATCCAGATGATCTTGAAGAGATGGACATTAAATGGCAGATGGTCATGCTCTCTATGAGAGTTAAAAAGTTCATCAAAAGAACTGGGAGGAACAACTTCTCCCAAAAAAGAGAAGATGGAGCAGGTTTTGACAAGTCTTAGGTGGAATGCTATAAATGCCATCAAAAGGGACACTTTGCTAGGGAATGCAGAAGTGGAGTGTCTCACAACAACAACCACTAGCAGACACAGTCTGGAAGCTTCAATAATAACAGAATCTCTACACAAGCCCTAGTCTGTCAACAAGGTATGGGGTTTGATTGGAGTGATCAAGCTGAAGAGGCCATCCAAAACCAAGCTCTAATGGCAGAGGTGTCTGATCTCCCAACAGAGGTAACTTCCAATCTTTGCTTTCCAAATTGCATTAACACTGTTAAAAGATATAGGGATCACAATCAGAACATGAGTGATGACCTTAAGAGATTGGAAAAGGACATAAAAGATTATGTGAGGATTGTTGAGAGATTTGAAGAACAGATTAAGGGTTTTCAAGCCAATGAGCTTCAACACTCTTATGACACAAACTACTGGAAGTGGGAGGAGAATGACTTAGAACTTCAACTGACCAGATCCAAAGAAGAGAGTGAAAAGCTAAGAGGAGAGCTAGCTAAAGTCAAACTAGATGTAGAAGAGTTCTCCAATGCTTCCAAAGCAATGGATTCTTTGCTACAAACTCAGATTCATGATAAACTGAGAAGAGGAATAGGGTACAATACCACACCACCATCCTATAACAACAACTACATCCCTCCTAGTTCAGATTTGTTAGAAACAAAGGATAGGAAGGACCTATCTAAATGAGCCACTGAGATAGATCCCTTAGATGAAGTAGTTGTTAAGGATAAAACTGAGAAAGAAGTTGTCAAGGATAAGGACAATACTATGAGTGGTAAGATTCCTATAGAAAACCACATAATCACCAATGAGGGATGTGGAAAGCATTGGATCAAGTCCAATGAGATAGAGAAGACTGAGGGAAAGAACAAGAAGGTTCACTATAAGCAGACCACTGTTGTGAACCCTATCCCTTGCAAGCAGTGTGCATGCAGTAAATCTGAGCCCCAAAAATATGATAAACCAAGGGGAAATCAGAGAAACTGGAATAACCAATGGGCACAAAAACAAGGCATTGATCTGAGTAAAATCAATAGACCAAAGCCTTGTTTCATTTGTGGAAAGTTAAACCATTTTGCTAAGTATTGTTTCTTTAACCCTATTAACCAACAGATGAACTTTCAAAGATTTGTGCAAAAACCTGTTGGTTATAGGAAGGCTGGAAAGAAACATGTGATGAAGAAATCTGTTGAAACCAAAGGCCCCATGAAGAAAAAGGTTTTAAAAGAAAGTATTAAAATGTGGGTGCCTAGAAGAACTAAAACTGTTAGTACTGCTGACAGAGATAGTGCTGCTAGAAGTATCACTGCTGCTACCAATGTTAGTACTGCTGAAAATTTTAATGCTGCTAATACTGTTAGTACCTCTTCAAAGATTATTGTAAGTCGAAGATCACTAGAACTTCTAGAGAGAGAAAGTAGAGAGAGAGAAACTTGGAGCGCAAAGTGTAAATTCACATTAAAGAGCGTGTCAAAACTTACATCCAACAAAGACCAAAGGGACTTAAATACCCTTGGTCAAATACAATACTGATAATCTCTAAACACAGTATTGACCAAGTCCTATAAATACAATGATTACTATAAAATCAGACCTAACAATCTCCCCCTTAGTAATCATTGGCGCTTTGGTCTTCAAAAAATATCTTCAATAACAGCACGGACCAACAAAGATACTTTCAGAAACTTTCTGACTTTTAAGAAAAAATTTCTTCTCAACATCTTGCAGATTGAAAATTTTCTTTGCTGCTTAAGCTCAAGACGATAAACCTCTTTTGAATGATCTTGAATGAACTGTGGTTTTCGGAGCAAGAACAGCAAAAGAATTTGAAATAGCTGAGTGAATGGAATTTTTGAGCGAATCTTGATCAGCATATAATCTTTTGAACTCTTTGTCTCTTTAACTTCTCCTTGACTTCTCCCCCTCATGACCTTGATGATTTTAATCAACTTGGTCATGCAAATGTTGGAGACGAGACAACGAAAGATCTGCAAAATCAAAGAAACAGAGAAAAACAAAGCAAAAAGAGGAGGTTTGCGTTCCAAGCAGGAAGCGCAAACTAAGGTTTGCGTTCCACATGGGAGACGCAAAGCAAGGTTTGCGTGCCATGCTTGATACGCAAAGCAAGGTTTGCGTGTCATGCTTGATGCGCAAAACAACCTTTGCGGGCCATGTATGAAGCGCAAAGCTGCCTTAGAAAAAATTTACCTTTGAAAGCTCTTTGACTCCCCCTACACAAATGCATTATATAAGACAATTCGAGATAACATTCATGTAAAGAAAATCAGACACCCCCCCTCAAAAACAGATATAATCTTTGAAATACATCTCTTTGTTCACTCCCCCTTGAATAATGCATAAACCCATTAAAATATATTTATGAGAACACAATAATCAAAAATTAATGTAGAAAGAAAAATATTCTGAATGTAAATTTTGAAACAACTAAATATATAAAGTTTTAAACACTAAACAAATTAAATTTTACAGAGTAAAATATCACAAATTTATCAATCATTTAAAATCAAACATATGTTGTAAGATAAAAGAACGAGTTTAATTGCATATCAAGTTAAAACATGTTCAGTTTCAAAACTTCCAGCAATCTATTCAGTGTGCTCACATGCGAATCTTCGATTAGCTTCAAGAAAATGTAATTCTAAAAATATTATAGAGAACTTTGCATGTACTAACACTAAGCCATCAAGAATTAAGATATTCATAAATTTACAGATTTATCGCAACTCAAACATATCACCAAGTATCATGAGATGTGTGCTCATTGGCATCTTTTAGCATTGTGCTCATTGGCATCTTAACATGGGTGTGCTCTTTGGCATCTTTTAAGCGCGTGCACTTTGGCATCTTTTGATCAAAAAGTTTATTAAGTAAAGAACATGTCGTAAACGTAACTTTCTATCTGACCCTATTGCAGGATTTGGGTCAGCCGCTCCCAGACCAGTTGGCCTTAGGGGACTAGGTGTCAAGCACCCCTTGGAACTTACTCTCCCAGATCAGAAAGGCTACATCGACATATCCTAAACCCATTCATACCTGTAGAACATGACTTTCGATCTGGTTCTATTGAAGGATTTCTGTTCGATCACTCCCAGACCAATTGACCTTAGGGGACCAGATGACAAGCATCCCGAGAAACTTACTTTCCCAAACCAAAAAGGTCACAGGTACAAACTTTTAAACTTAGAGATTTCTGTATTTTAAGAATTTAATATTCATCTCAATCACTTAGATCAACGTCTAAATGCTTAGCCCATATTTTCATTTCAATCTAAAATTTTGATCGTTTAGATAGTCTAAGCAAAGTAAACTATAAAAATTCCGACTCACATATCTTTAAAGCAGAAATAAAAGTTTCAAACATGTTGCTGACTTTTCGACTTTTGTAAGACTTGAAATTTGACCATATAAAAACTTTAATATAAACAAAAGAATTTGAAAATTTATCCTAGACACATATTTTATTCAAAGGAAAGAAAAAATGTAAAACTTTACTTTATAGAATAAATTTTGTAAAGATTTAAACTTTTAATTAATATTTAGTTGGAACAAAATAAAATTCAACTATTTCATCTTTTACATTATAAAAAAAATTTGTGTCTCATATTAAAAGAAAATTTTGGGTAATACAAATTCATGAGATAGATAAACAAACTCAGATTCTTGAAACATTAAGAATAACTGGAACACATCATAATCAGAGATATATGCAGCGAAAATATAATTGATGTACTCACAGTATCTCATTAAGTCAGAAGCTTAATCATTGAAGAACGAGTTCTAAACTGTATGTGTTTAGAAGTCAATGTCGTTGAAGCACGGGTTCTAACCTGAAATACTTAGAAGCCAAAATTCCCTTACTCCCCCTTAACATGTGATGCCTGCAACTTTGAATCAGGTAAAGATTTTGGTACCCACTTGTATTTGGGCCCATGTTTGTTAGTTGCAGTTCGTATGGGGAAATGAGAAGTAGATTTAACAGATAAAGCACGATGAATATGATCAGAAAAATAATCACAATCAGAAGAGAAAGCATAATCATCAGAACTCGAATCTGAGGAAGAACATGAGACATATTTTGAAATTCGAAACATTTGCTTTCTACAATATTTTGAAATTTTATTAGATGAAGCAAATGAATCACTGTAATAAAGTTTGTCTACATATTTATCCCCATCAACAAAAGATTCTTCAGATAATCGCTTCTTTCTCCAGATCTGCCTTGGTGACTCCCTCACAGTCCGATCTGAAGAATAAGAATCAGAAACATTATAATTTTCAGATAAAACAGTGTCATGTTTCTTTGACTTCTTTGATCTTCTTCTTTTACGCTTCTTTTTATAAAATTGATCATTTAGCAGTAAAGAATTATCAATAATTGAAACAGAAGAAGAAACTTTATCAAAGAAAACAGTCTGTGCTTTTGAAATTGAAGAACTAGCCTTGGAATCTGAAGAGTTTTGAGAAAGGATTTTAAAATTTGAAACTTCCTTTTTATTTTCCTTGAAATCAGAAGAGATGTTAGAAATAGAATCTGATTTTTGAGAAAATATATTTTCTTCTAGACTTGAAGTCATAAAAGAAAGAATAATGTCAGATTCAATTTTCTTCAAAATATTTTGATCTTCTATCTGATCTTCAAGATCTATGATTTTTCCTTCTAATACTATCGGAGGAATATATTTCTTCAAATCATAAGAGATTGGAGAACTATTTTCCTTAGAAGTATTAGGTGCATAAGGATTAATAAAATCATCAGATATTGAAGATTTGGTAGAAGATATGTCATTTAGAACTCTTTTTCCTCTTCTTGATTTGTCCGGAAAATATTTTGCATTTTCAGAAGTATAAACAAAAGGAATCTCATTTTTCTTTTTATATATCCTTTTCTCATTTTCAACATCTAAAATTTGCTTTTCACTAGTCCAAAAGAATTTGAATTGAGGACCATAGTGTGCAAGATTTAGATATTCATATTTATATAAGGTGGGTACTTCGTCTATCACTTTGTTTAAAAAATGAGGATTGTCAAAACCAAGTCCCCATCTATTCTTAATAGCTTCTTCACTCCTTGGCTTGTTCATGTAAATGGTTTGCTCAGATTGGTCTCTTTTATATAATTTCCTTTCTAAAACAATTATTTTCTCAGAAAGAATTTTATTTGAAGAAGTCAGATCAGTCAACGAATCATGATAAGTCTGATTTGATTTTTCTAGATCAACTAACTGCTTTTGAAATTTCTCTTTTGTGTCAATTAAAATTGACTTTTCATCATTTAAAGAAATTTGCAGTTTTTCAATAAAATCAGACTTTTCTTGATTTTTAAACTTTTCATAAACTAATTTTGAACGCAGATCATGCAAGGCAGAGATAAAAACATTCATTTGAGATAAGAAGAAGTTATAGTTAAAATCAGATATTACCTTAGAACCATCAGAAGAGGTATCATCTTCCTCATCATCACTTTGATCGTCACCAACAAAGCACATGGCCGCAACCTCTTCATTATCAGCCTCGTCATCCGAATGGTCCAACCAGTACTCTTCTTCAGCTAGCAGTACAGTTCCACTCTCCTTCTTTTCAGCTAGAGCCAACTTCTTTCGGTAAAAATCAGCATTCTTTACCACTTTGACTCTGCAATCCTTGACCATATGTCCAGGCTTTCCACAGTTAAAGCAGTTTATCACCTTTTTGTCATCTTTCTTCTGATCAACTGTCTTAGCCTGTTCATACTTTGGAGTGTATGTCTTTGAAGAAGAACCAGTCTTAGAACCAGAAGTAAACTGCATATTGTTTGACCCAGATTTGTGTCGTTTTTGATCGATTCTCCTTTTGGGTTTTGTTTAGACTTCTTAATCGACACTCATGTATGTTCTTATTGGTTTAATTTCGTATATTTTGCTTTAATTTTTGTGATTTTATGTTTTCGGTAAAAAAAAAATTAACTAAGAAAGAAAGACAAGAGCTTTGCGGGTCAAGAAAGGAACGCAAAGTGGAGCTTTGCGGGTCACACTAGAAACGCAAAGTGAACTTTGCGGGTCTAACTAGAAACGCAAAGTGAAGCTTTGCGGGTCTAACTAGAAACGCAAAGTGAACTTTGCGCGTGTAGTAAGATCCGAGAACCTGACTTTGTGTGTGTCACTTGAGACGCACAATGAGCTTTGCGGGTCCAACGTGAACCGAAAACCTGAAAAAATACAATGAATGAAACGCAAAGAATATGAGTGATACGCAAAGTTACTTGATAGAAACGCAAACTTGGATGAATGAAACGCAAACTTCAGAAAACCTCTAATTTTGCGTAAAAACGATTCTAACACTGAAATTAAATCAAGAAAATGACACAATGATAATCGAAAACATATTTCTAATACAAATCAACTATCAGTTTCGATTAAAAACATCAAACTCTTAAAATTTGACAAGAACAGAACGAGAACGACGTTTTTCCAGAAAATTCGTTTTTCTCAAAATCGATGAACTAAATCCGTTTTTCTTGAAAAACAACCTGAAACAAAAGTGATCGAATATTAAAAACGAAACTAATAAGCCCAAAAACAACCAAATTCGATCAAAAACCAATCCAAATTTGATGAGAAATCAAGAAAACGAGATTTTCTTGTAAAATTCAAGAAAATCGATCAAATTTTCGATTTCAATCAACAATTCAGACTATGAAAATGCAATCTCTCAATCCTCTCAAGATCTAGTAAGCTCTGATACCAATTGTAAGTCCAAGATCACTAGAACTTCTAGAGAGAGAAAGTAGAGAGAGAAACTTGGAGCGCAAAGTGTAAATTCACATTAAAGAGCGTGTCAAAACTTACAACCAACAAAGACCAAAGGGACTTAAATACCCTTGGTCAAATACAATACTGATAATCTCTAAACACAGTATTGACCAAGTCCTATAAATACAATGATTACTATAAAATCAGACCTAACAATTACTACTGGTAACACAGTTACTGCTGCTAACACATTTACTACTTCTAACAAGGTTAGTACTTCTAAGCATGCAAGTGCTGCTAATGCAGTTAGTACTTCTAAAAACAGTACTGCTTCTAGCAAATGTGTTTCAAAACCTATCATTGTGACAAAATACTCCAGAAATGAGGAGTCAAAGTTTAAAAATCTTGTCAAGAAAGAATGCAAGTACTTTGATGAGAAAGGGGTACCCAAGACCACTTTGGCTTGGGTTCCAAATTCATACTAACTGATTTATCTTATGTGCAGGGCAACCAACAGCTCAAGGGAAAGAGCATATGGCATATTGATAGTGGTTGCTCTAGGCACATGACAGGCAACATGTCATGCCTTCAGGATTTCAAGCATATCAATGGAGGACATGTTGCATTTGGAGATAATCTTACTAGTGGTAAAATAAGTGGAAAAGGTAATGTTACAAAAGGTAAGATGACATTTGATGATGTCTACTATGTTGATCAATTGAAGTACAACCTGTTAAGTGTATCACAGGTTTGTGACAAACAACATAGCATATTATTTACTAATACAGAGTGTATGATCTTTGCTCCAGGGTTCAAGGTAGTTGATGAAAGCATGATACTACCTAGAAATCCAAGAAAGGAAAATGTTTATTATCTAGATATGGACAATGTTGATAGTGATTCATCCCTGAACTGTCTTGTTTCAAAAGCTTATGTGGATGAATCCTCTCTATGGCACAGAAGGATGTGTCACATGAATTTCAAGACAATGAACAAAGTTGTTAAAAACAACCTTGTAAGAGGTTTACCTTCAAAAGTCTTTTCATGTGATGATCATTGTGTTGCATGTCTTAAAGGCAAACAGCACAAAACTTCTCATAAGACCAAAGAGATAAATACAATTTCTTCTTGTCTCCAGTTATTACATATGGATCTGTTTGGTCCTACAAATGTTATGAGTATAGGCAAGAAATCTTACTGCTTGGTTATTGTTGACGATTACTCTAGATTTACCTGGGTATATTTTCTAAGGACTAAAGATGAGACAAGTGGACTCATCAAATCCTTTATTCTAAGAATTGAAAACCAATCTAATCAAAAAGTAAAAGTCATTAGATTAGACAATGGGACTGAATTTAAAAATCTTGATCTAAACACCTTTTGTGAAGAAAAAAGGAATTGAGAGACACTATAGTGCCCCTAGGACTCCTCAACATAATAGAGTTGCTGAGAGGAGGAATAGGACACTAATAGAGGCTGCTAGATCTCTGTTGGTTGATTCAAAACTGCCAATTACTTTCTGGGCTGAAGCAGTTAATACTGCTTGTTATGTCCAAAACAGAGTTCTAGTGGTCAAGCCAAAGAACAAGACCCCTTATGAGCTTTTAAATAAAAGAAACCCTTTCATTGGATTTTTCAAACCTTTTGGGTGTCCTTGTACAATTCTCAATACCAAATCTCACTTAGGTAAGTTTGATAGCAAAGTAGATGATGGATTTCTTGTTGGGTATTCATCTCAGAGTAAGGCTTACAGAGTTTTTAACTCTTCTTCTAGAATAATTAAAGAAAGTGACAATGTCAAATGCAATGAGAACACACCAAATCATATTGGATCTGGTCCTCAGTGGTTGTTTGACATTGATTCACTAACTAACTCTTTTGGTTTCAGTAGTGATGATTATGCATGTTCAGGGAGTGGAGGATCAGGGACTACACAAGTTCAAGACAGTATATCTCAATCTGTGATCTTTCCCATAACAACAGTGGATTTATGTGAAAAGGAACCATCTACTGGACCAAATCAGAGTGAAGAAGAAAGTAGAGATGAGGAGAATCAAGAAAATCAAGAACCAGAAGTAGCTGCTGAAAACACCTCAGTTGACTTGAATGACTCTAATCTAGAGGTGGGACTTAATGAAGAACCTAGTCATCACACCAGAATTCAAAAGAATCATCCTCCACAGCTGGTAATAAGAGATATATCTTCTCCTATGATGACTAGAAATCAAAGTAGGCTTCAAGAAATGCAAGACCAACAGCATACAGTGTTGTCTTGCTTTTTATCCCAGCTTGAGCCTAAAAAGGCACATGATGCTATGAAAGAGTCCAGTTGGATAGAAGCCATGCAAGAAGAGCTACTGCAGTTCAAGCTGCAAGATGTTTGGGATCTGGTAGACCTTCCTAAAGGCCAAAGAGCAATAGGAACAAAATGGGTATTCAGGAATAAGAGAGATGAAAGAGGCATAGTCATAAGGAACAAAGCAAGGTTGGTGGCTCAAGGGTATACACAAGAAGAAGGAATAGACTATGAAGAAGTATTTGCGCCTGTGGCTAGGATAGAAGCAATTAGATTATTTCTGGCTTATGCTTCTTATATGAAATTCAAAGTCTATCAAATGGATGTCAAAAGTGCATTTCTTTATGGCTCAATTGAAGAAGAAGTATATGTCTGTCAACCACCAGGGTTTGAAAACCCAAGCTATCCAGACAGGGTATACAAATTGAAGAAAGCACTTTATGGACTACATCAAGCTCCAAGAGCATGGTATGACACTCTGTCATCCTATCTCTTGGAAAATAGCTTTGAAAGAGGAGTCATTGATAAGACTCTATTCATCAAGAGAAAGAAGAAGGATATCTTGCAGGTCCAAATCTATGTTGATGATATTATCTTTGGATCCACAAGAGATAACATGTGCAAGGAGTTTGAGGAACTAATGCATCAAAGGTTCAAGATGAGTTCCATGGGGGAACTTACTTTCTTCCTTGGACTCCAAGTTCAACAGAAGTCAGATGGAATCTTTATCTGTCAGTCCAAGTATGTGCAGGACATTCTAACCAAGTTTGGTTTCTCAGATTCAAAACCTGTCAGCACTCTTATGGAGACACACAAGCAAATAACAGCAGATCTTGAGGGGGAGGATATGGATGTTCATCATTATAGATCCATGATTGGCTCTCTCATGTATCTTACAGCCTCTAGGCCAGATATAATGTTTCCAGTCTGTGTATGTGCAAGATTCCAAGTTAGGCCAAAGCAATATCACTATCAAGCTGTTAAGAGGATATTCAGATATCTCAAAGGGCAACCCAGATTGGGACTTTGGTATCCTCATGACTCATCCTTTGACCTACTTGCATACTCAGATAGTGATCTAGGTGGAGCAAACTTAGACAGAAAATCTACTTCTGTAGGATGTCAGTTTTTGGGTGCAAGACTAGTGTCATGGTAGTGCAAGAAACAAACCACATTGTCCACGTCTACTACAGAAGCAGAGTACATAGCAGCTGCAAGTTGCTGTTCTCAAGTCTTATGGATTCATAATCAAATGCTGGACTATGGGGTAACCTTTCTACACACTCCAATTTTTATTGATAATAGCAATGCTATTAGCATTGTGAATAATCCTGTCAAGCACTCAAAGACAAAGCACATTGAGATCAGGTATCACTTCATAAGAGATTGTAATGAAAAGAAACTTATTCAAGTTGTAAAAGTTCACACTGATAACCAGTTTGTTGATCTATTCACCAAAGCTTTTGATGTGGGTAGATTCACTTTCTTGGTAACAAGTGTGGGAATGATCAACTCTGAATAAGCCCCTTCTCAAAAAGTGGTTACATACCTGTATATTGTTTATTCTTGGTGTTACTAATCTTCTTTTTCAGGATATGTATAGCAGTACTCAGTGTATCACAAGCTTAAAAGAGTAAGCATGGTTAATACTGGTAGTGGTTAATACTGCTCTCAGTTAATAATGCTAGTGGTTAATACTACTCTCAGTTAATACTGCTAGTTAGTTAATACTGCTAGTGGTTAATACTGCTCTCAGTTAATACTGCTAGTGGTTAATACTTCTCTCAGTTAATACTGCTAGTTAGTTAATACTGCTAGTGGTTAACACTGCTCTCAGTTAATACTGCTAGTTAGTTAATACTGCTAGTGGTTAATACTGCTCTCAGTTAATACTGCTCTCCGTTAATACTGCTAGTTATTTAATACTGCTAGTAGTTAATACTGCTCGCAGTTAATACTGCTAGTAGTTAGTACTGCTTGTCGTTAATACTGCTTATTAGTTAATACTACTCTAGGTTAATACTGCTTATGTCCCGAATACTATAAATACTCTTTGTCCGCCTAAAAAGTTCATAACGACTCTTTGCATACTGTTCACTTGCGATGCTACAGAAGCCCAAACATCCAAGATCAATGGCAAGAACATCCCAGATCAATGGCATCAATGGCTTTCATAGACGACCACAATGAAATTGCGATGCTACAGAAGCCCAAACAGGCCGCTGCTTTCCACCAGATTGTGGATTTCCTCAAGACAACCCACATTGCTCATGCTCTCACTGTCTCGCCATCAATCTTTATCAAGCATCAAAGGCAATTCTTGGCACATGTCACCATTGTTACTGAGAATGGTGTGCAAATGATCAAGACAAAGGTGTGTGGCAAGCCATTGACAGTTACTGAAGAGGTAATTCGCATCAGTCTACGTCTAGACGATGCCTCTGGTATAACTTTTATATCTAATGATGAATTGTTTTCTACTCTTACAAGAATGGGGTATGGAGGCCCATTGGGTGTGTTCAAGTTCTCAAAAGCCAAATTTTCACCCCAATGGCGTTTCTTTGTCCATACCCTTATGCACTGCATCTCTAAAAAGACTACTGGATGGAGTGAGTTCAGTAGCACCATTGCTTATGCTTTGGTGTGCTTGGCCACTGCCAGAAAGTACAATTTTTCTAAAATGATTTTCAATGATCTTGTCTCAAACTTGGGAAACAAAAAGAGCTTTTATATGTACCCCAGGTTTGTTCAAGCAGTTATCACCCACGAATTGATGGATATGCCTCATTTTGATGGGGTATACGTACCTAAACCCCCTAAAGGCAAGGTTTTCTCAAATATGAGACGATCTGCTGGGGACTCGGAAGGAGTTGACACCCCATTGTTCTCTACAATGATGGTGGTGTCCCACACTGATGAAGGTATGGCAGCAGAATCAAGGCCCCCATTAGACCATCCCACTGCTAGTCAATCCCAACCTTCCCACTCTAAATCAATTCCTCAGTCTCTTCTTGATAAACCAACTTCACCAATCACCCAAACATACAAAAGGAAACAGGTAAAGAAGGCTCCTTCCCTTCTTGTACCTTCACCCACTCAGCCTTTAAGACCTCTAAGGGAGAATTCACCTTTAGAGAATATCAATAAGGAAACCAAAGGGGTGTCTCCCAATCCCAAGGAGGTGCTTTCTGAGGAGGAGGAAGAGCATATGGGTGTTGAGGCTGCCACTATTCCTGCTAGCAAAGAGGAGGACAGTGGTAACATACCTAAGACCTCCCCCATGGCAACTTTGAATGAGAAATCATTCAAAGGTCCCAAGTGCCAAGAAACCACGAGGGTGGATAGTACTTCTGCTAGGCAGAAGCTTCCATTACAAAAAGATCCCATGATCCTTCAATAGAGGGTAACACTTCTGGAGAAGGTGAGGACAGATATAACTACTATGAATTGATGGAAACAATGGGCAACATCAACCAAGATGTTCTTAAACAAGGGAAAGAAATTGAAGAGATGAAGATGGTAATCCTGTCACAACAAGTTCAGATTGTCAAATTCAAGAAGATGGTGACAAAGCTTGTACAGAAGAAGAGGAGAAAACAATATTTGTTGAGGCAGAGGAAACCTGAAAAAGATGCTTCCAACAAGGGGGAGAATAAAGAGAAGGAAACAGAGAAGGAAAGACATTCTGAGGAGAGATTTGATGGTGAAGGGGTAAAGAAACAGTTGAGGGGGAGCAAGATTCAAGAACTGAAATAGAACAAGCAGCAGCAGAAACTGTTAATACTGCTCAAGCAGCAGAAACAGTTAATGCTGCTGAGATAAAAGAAACAGTAGGGCTTTCTGTGGAGGAACTGGAGATTGCAGAAACACTAGTTAAAGCCAAAAATGATACTCCTAAGGCTACTAAAAAGGCCAAGGGAGTAGTCATCAGTGAAGGAGGAATTCAACAGAAGGAAACTGAAAAGGCAAAGGAGTCAAAAGGAAAAGGAAAGGAGAAGATGGTTGAAGCTGAACTGCCTGAAAAGGAGAAGTCCCTGATTGAAATGGATGAGGCAATAGCAAAGGAGCTTCAAGACCAAATGGAAAAGGAGGAACAGTTGCAAACAGAAACAGACAGATAACTTGTAAAGATCATGGCCAGAAAGTTGAATGCAGAATATCAGAAAAGCATCAAAGAAGCAGCTCAAGCCGAGAAACTTCAAGTCAAAAAGATGCAAATTCAAAAACAGAAAAGACAACCTTCCAAAACATTTTTGGCCAATCAGGAAAGAAGAAAGATGATAAATTTCCTGAAAGGTGCAATTGGTGTCAAAGGTGGAATGTTCACAAAGATGGCATACAATCAGGTTGAAGAACTGTACCAGAAAGAGAGGTCTAAACTTCAAGAGGATTCAGTTCAAAGGGAAGAGGCTGAGAGAAGAATGAAGGAAAGGCATGATCTGAATATTCATAAACCATTTCCTGAGGAGACCACACCCTCAAAAGACAAAACTAAAGAGATGAAGGAAGAGCATGAGGGTGTTGGTGAAGAAGCAAAATCTGCAAAGAGGGTGAAGACAATTGCTTCAAAAAGGCAGTCTAAAAGGCCAAGAGTGGAAGAAAGAGCAGAAACTGAAGCAGAACCTTCAGTCACATCTTCAACAGAACCTGTGCAGAGCTCAGAACAGTCCAAAGAGCAATCAGATGAGCATATGGGGCTGTACATGACTATAGTAAAACCTGTACAGGCTGTTCCAATCTCCATGAAAGCTCCTGAGATTACCTTTTGGGACATTCTAAGAGATAATGGAAAGGATTTCTTCAGAATCAAGATAGCTGATGGTTCATTTGAAGCATATTCAACATGGGGGAGAGTTATCAGAAGTTGTTCAAGAGCTGATATAGAAGAATTATACAAAGTGGGGATAAAACTCTATGAGCCTGTGTTGAAAGGTACTGAAGAGAATCTTCTCAAGATAGCAATGGAATACTTGTGCATGATGTTTGATCCAGAAAGAGTGGCTTATAGGATTAAAGATCATAATCATGAGTTTATATTCAAGAAGATTGATAAATGGATATTGTTTGAAAACTGTGGAGTATACATGATTACTATTGACAACTGTTATCATGAATACTACCTGGTGGACAAAATCTATGAGCATAGCAAGGAGAAGCTAGTAGGAATGCTAAATGCCAAGCTAGTATGCACAAAGGATTCAGAAATGGCCAAGATTATGGTAAGAAGAACTGTAAATCAAAGTTTGGGCCTAGATCCAAATTTGGGAAATTGAACCTGAGGTGTTGAAAGCATCTTGAAGAAGATCAGAAGAACTTGACTTCTCTTCCTAAAAGTCAAGTTAGGGGGACATTGTTGGGAACTGAAGAATTTACCAAGTATGGTTAATGCTGCTAGTTCATCATGGTTACTACTTCTGTGGTTAATGTTGCTAGTAGAAGTTAATGCTGCAGGAACAAAGTTAATGTTGCTCTTCATTATTAATACTGCTGGAGTTACTACTGCTAAGAGATTAAAACTGCTGAGTATGGTTAGTGTTGCTGAACTTACTACTGCTCAGAATATTAATGCTGCTTATGATTAGTACTGCTTATGAGATGGAGATTCGTATGGAAAGGATGACAACTGGATAAACTGAAGATATTCAAGGAAGCTTATAAAGATAATGATGGAAGATATTCTGAAGATATTTTATTTATTGTAATTATCTTTTATTCGGTATATGTATAGAATTGATAGAATAGTTTAGAATTATTATTCATTCTAAGTTCTAGAGAGAATCAACCTCAAGGCATAGATCCTAATTCTAGAGAAGTAGAATTCGTCTTGAAAGAGTTTGTTCTTCAAGATTGAGGTTGAGTGTGTAATCTTGTGATTTGATCATTGAATACAAGTTTACAAGTTGTTAATCATATACTGTTTGTTTACTGTTACATTGAATATCAAAGTGTTATTCCGCAACTTCTTTGATATTGTTTCTGAGACTTTATTCTTGTTGAGAATTCGATCCTGACAATGTAGTTGTTGTTATAGGGTGGTGGTGTGGTATTGTACCCTATTCCTCTTCTCAGTTTATCATGAATCTGAGTTTGTAGCAAAGAATCCATTGAATCTACATCTAGTTTGACTTTAGCTAGCTCTCCTCTTAGCTTTTCACTCTCTTCTTTGGATCTGGTCAGTTGAAGTTCTAAGTCATTCTTCTCCCACTTCCAGTAGTTTGTGTCATAAGAGTGTTGAAGCTCATTAGCTTGAAAACCCTTAATTTGCTCTTCAAATCTCTCAACAATCCTCACATAATCTTTTATGTCCTTTTCCAATCTCTTAAGGTCATCACTCATGTTTTGATTGTGATCCCTATACCTTTTAACAGTGTTAATGCAATTTGGAGAACAAAGATTGGAAGTTACCTATGTTGGGAGATCAGACACCTCTGCCATAAGAGCTTGGTTTTGGGTGGCCTCTTCAGCTTGATCACTCCAATCTAACCCCATACCCTGTTGAGAGACTAGGGCTTGTGTAGAGTTTCTGTTATTATTGAAGCTTCCAGACTGTGTCTGCTGGTGGTTGTTGTGAGACACTCCACTTCTGCATTCCCTAGCAAAGTGTCCCTTTTGATGGCATTTATAGCATTCCACCTTAGACTTGTCAAATCCTGCTCCATCTTCTCTTCTTTGGGAGAAGTTATTCCTCCCAGTTCTTTTGATGAACTTCTTAACTCTCATAGAGAGCATGGCCATTTGCCATTTAATGTCCATCTCTTCAAGATCATCTGGATGGAGTTGTTCCAAGTCATCATTAATAAGAGAAGAGTTTCCATGACTGGCCAAAAAGGCTTCAAATACAGTTTCAGTGCCTTTCTCTTGATTTGCTCCATTGGCAGCACTAACTGATTCAGGATTGGAAGTAGAATCAATTGATGCTGAAAGGAGTGCAGCATTGTGAACATATCCAGAAGGCCTCTTCTTAGCCTCTACCTCAGATTCAAAAACTCTTAGATCATTATATAGATCATCAAGTTCCTTTTCTTCCAGTTGATCATTCTGTCTGAAAGACACAATATACATGGTCCATTCATCACTCAGGGACCTTAGAAACTTTCTGTTCAGATCATCTTGATCAATTTGTACTCCCACTATAGCTAGTTCACCAATAAGCTTGTTGAACCTGTCAAAAGTTTGAGTCATAGACTCATTCTTGGTTGACATAAAGTTCTCATATTGTTGCTTCAGAATAGCTTTCTGATTTCTCTTTGTACTTTTGGTACCTGAGAATCTCTTCTCTAGAGCATTCCAGAGCATCACTGCATCAGTGCAGTTGCAGAACTGATGTTGATATTCATTGGGAATAGCCAAGAGCAAGGTGCTCAAGGCTTTCATCTCTGTCTGTCTAATCTTTCTTTCAACATCAGTTTTTGGTGGAGTTCTCTTTCCATCTGCACCAATCTTTCCTGCTTCAGAAGGGCCATTCTCAATGATGTCCCACATAGAATAGTCAGTGAGGAGTATGTTCTGCTTGATTCTGATCTTCCACATATCGAATTCATTGGGTCTGAGCATTGGAACCTTTGAGACCAGAGTACTGTTTGACTCTGCAAAGTTTTCCATGATGAATGACTAAATGTTTCTGAGAGAACAGGCTCTGATACCACTTGTTAGGATCGAATTCTCAACAAGAATTATGAATACTCAGAAACAATATCAAAGAAGTTGCGGAATAACACTTTGATATTCAATAGAACAGTAAACAAACAGTATAATTTTGATGAATAACTTGCAACCTTGTATTGAATGATTAAAATCACAAGATTACACACACAACCTCAATCTTGAAGAACAAGTTCTTTCAAGACGAATTCTACTTCTCTAGAATTAGGATCTATGCCTTGAGGTTGATTCTCTCTAGAACAAAAACTTAGAATGAATTGAATTCTTCTAAACTATTCTATCAGTTCTATACATATATTGAATAAAAAGATAATTACAATAAATAAAATATCTTCAGTATATCTTCCATGAATATCTTCAGCTTTCCATGTTTATCTTTAATCACAATCTCTTCAGCATTATCTTCACATTATCTCAGAAGCAGCATTAACTTAGTCCTGGCAGTATTAACTACTAAGCAGCACTAACCTCTAGCAGTACTAACTAGCTAAGCAGTACTAACTTTGTTCAAGCAGCACTAACTTTGACTAGCAGTATTAATTCTACTAGAAGTAGTAATACTCAGCAGTATTAACTTTGAAGTCCTCTGGCAGTAGTAATTCTGAACTAGCAGCACTAACCATACTTAAGCTTTTCTTCAGTTCCCAACAGTGCTCATTGGCATCTTTTAAGCACGTGCACTTTTGGCATCTTTTTAATCAAAAAGTTTATTAAGTAAAGAACATGCCGTAAACGTAACTTTCTCTCTGACCCTATTGCAGGATTTGGGTCAGCCGCTCCCAGACCAGTTGGCCTTAGGGGACTAGGTGTCAAGCACCCTTTGTAACTTACTTCACCGGATCAGAAAGGCTACATCGACATATCCTAAACCCATTCATACCAGTAGAACATGACTTTCGATCTAGTTCTATTCAAGGATTTGGGTTCGATTACTCCCAGATCAAATGACCTTAGGGGATCAGATGACAATCATCCCACAGAACTTACTTTCCCAAACCAGAAAGGTCACAGGTACAAACTTTTAAACATAGAGATTTTTGAATTTTAAGAATTTAATATTCATCTCAATCACAAGGTTTTACGTCTAAGTGCTTAGCCTATATTTTCATTACAATCCAAAGTTCTGACTTTTTAGGTTTTCTAAGCATTGTAAACTATAAATATTCTAAATCACACAACTTTAAAGCAGAAACAAAAGTTACAAACATGTTGCTGACTTTTCGACTTTTGTTAGAAATGAAAGATGAACATATAAAAACTTTAATATAAACAAAGCAGCTTGAAAGTTTATCCTAAACATACATTTTATTCAAAAGAAAGAAAATCTGTAAATCTGTTACTTTATAGAATAAAATTTGTAAAGATTTAAACTTTTAAAAACTGAAAAGATTTTTTTTATAACAAGTGTCTCAAAAGATATATTGGGTTAAATCAAAATTCAGGAAAGATTGAAATTGCTCAGATTCATGAAAAAGATTTGAGAATACTGGAAAACATCATTATCAGAAATAAATGCAGCGGAAATTAGGTAGATGTACTCACAGTATCTCGTTAGTCAGAAGCTATAAAGCTTTGAAGAACGAGTCCTATACTGATTTGTCTAGAAGTCGTAGTCGTTGAAGTACGGGTTCTGGGCTGAAGTACTCAGAAGCCAATATTCTTTTACTCCCCCTTGACGTGAGGTGCCTGCAACTTTGAATCAGATTTAAATTTGGGTACCCACTTGAATTTGGGCCCGTGTTTGTTAGTTTCAATTCGTATGGGGAAATAATTAGAATATTTGAGACGAGAAGCACGAGATATATTATCAAACATATAAGCATGAGAAAAATGATCAGACAAAAAATTACAATCATCGGAAGAGAAAGCATAATCATCAGAACTAGAATCTGAGGAAGAACATGTGACATATTTTGAAATTCGAATCATTTGCTTTCTAGAATATTTTGAAATTTTATTACATGAAGCAAATGAATCATTTTTATAAAGTCTGTCTACATTTCTATCCTCATCAGTCATTGTTAGATCAGATTTTATAGTAATCATTGTATTTATTTTACTGCTTTATTAGTTTTATCTGTTTTGTTAATGCCTTGGGGTATTTAAGTCCCCTTGGCTTGTTAGTTGGTTAATGAACATACTTGGATTAATCTGAATATACTGTTGATTTCAAGAGTTCACTTTCTCTCTCTAGATTCTCTCTCTACGATCTTGTGATCTTGGCTCATCAATTGGTATCAGAGCCTCCAAGATCTTGAGAGGATTGAGATTTAGTGTAATTACTACTGTTTTGTGTGATTAATTCGGAAAATTTGATCGAATTTTTTTGTTTTTCAAGAAATATCTCGTTTTCTGGATTGTCATTAATTTCACTCTGTTTTGTGATTGAATTGCTTTGAAATTGATGTTTTTAGATGCGTTTTATATAATCGGTCTAGTTTGTTTCTTGTTGATTTGCATAAAAACGTGATTTGGTGCTTCGATTTTAAGTTTGAATATATTCTGAAAAGTTCGAGTTCTGTTGTCTGTTCTATTTTGATTTTGATGATTCAGTGTTGATCGATAATGTCATTTGAAATATATTAGAAACTTGTTTTCGTTCAATTCTGTGTAATCTGTTTGGATTTAATTCATTGTTATAATTGAATTAGAAGATTTATAGTTTAGTGTTGAAATGCGGGTCACTCATCTGAAATGCGGGTCACTCAACTGAAATGCGGGTCATTCATCCTTATGTGCATGTTTGTTAGAAATTGTGAAGTATGCGTGTGTTTAATGAAGAATGCGGGTTATTCATATTCATAATTTTAGAATGCGTTTCCATCATTTCTTCATTGTAAAACTAACGTTTGAGTGTTAGTTTTTTCTCAGGTTGTAGATTCTTTGGAAACGCGTTTCTACAGTTGCGTGTCAACCTTAACACGCATTTCTACAGTTGCGTGTCAACCTTAACACGCGTTTCTACAATTGCGTATCATCCTTAACACGCGTTTCTACAATTGCGTGTCAGACATAACACGCGTTTCTATAATTGCGGATCATTCTTGACGCGCATTTCTCTTGGACGCGCATTCTTAAACACGCATCTCTAAGGAAAGCTTTGAGCATCTTTCTGGACACGCATTTCTTAGTAGTGCGTTTCATCTACGACCCGAATTTCTTAGGAGTGTGGGTCATCTTCACTTGGTCAATTTTTCTGAATTCCTGATTTCATCAATTATGTCTCTACAAGCTCAACTTTATAAGAACGATCTCATGATGTCGTTGGGATCTGAAACACGTCCACCTGTTCTGATTAATGAGAACGAATTTGAACAATGGCAGGACCGGTTTGTTAATTTCATCGAAAGGCAATCAAATGGTTAAAATATGATGAAAGCCTTGACTGAAGGACCCGCATTTCTTCCTTAGTGTCTTCTTAAGGACCCGCATTCCATACTTAGTATTTTTTTTTGTTTGTTAATCTTTGAAATGTCTTTTGTTTTAGGATATCATGACTTCTCAAACAAATATTGATCCAATGATTCAAGATGAGAATGTCATTCTTCAGGATCCGACAGATCAAGCATCTCTTGATACTCCAATGCCGTCTGTTCCATCTGTTGGGGCTGATCTGTCTATATCAAGGCGAAATCCAAATGATGTGTTCCCGAATGTCATGTACATGCCTTATAAGCATAACAACTACTTTGTTGATTTTGATCGCATCAAGATTCATCCTGTCATACGCACTATTCTTCGTGGACATCCGCTTTCTCAAGCTCTCTATTCAGTTGCTGATGTTCCGGAAGTCTACGTACAGCAAGTATGGCACACCATTACTAAGAATGAACTGACACGTTCTCATCGATTTGATCTCCAAATTGATCAATTTGATTCATATCTGTCTTACAAGAGGTTAAGATTGATTCTTGAGCTTCCTGAGCCTGATTCTAGACCTGGAAGGACAACATATGATCAGTTTCCATCTGAAGAAGAAGTGTATGAAGGCATCAAACGCCTAGGATATGTTGGTCAACTGAACAGGGTTATAGACTTTGACAAGTCTAATCTTCCTCCTGTCTGGTATTCTTTATTTTCAGTCATCAACAAATGCTTAACATCCAAACATACCGGCACGGATAGTTCTAGTCTTCACTATCTTCGACTGTTCCATGCAGTAGTCTATGACTTGCATGTCGACTATACGATTATTTTCTGGAACGAGTTGTCTGAAATAGTGCAAGACAAGTTAACCAACAAGCGACGGAAGTTCATTCCTTTTATCACGTTTTTAAAACTGATCATTAGAAGCATGTTTAGATGCAATCTGGCAATTCCTCGAAGATTATCTTGGCCGCAAGTTCAGGATACTGAGATGCTTTTTCTTAAGAAACAGAAGAAGTCATTCACATTTTCTATGACCATTCCTTATGGTCTTATTGCCAATTATGCTGACATGACCGATCCCAGTGTCATTGAGTATTGTTTAGAAAATGACTTTGAAGAGGCTGAACAGGAAGTACCTTCTCATGGCACTCCAGTTGGTACTACTCATGAAGAGCAAATTGAAGCTTCTACTCAGGAAATAGTTACTACTGTTGTAACTACCATGGTGACAGATGTTGCTCCTTCTACAATTCTACAAGATGTTGCTACACTTCACATAGAATCTGTCATTGCTAATATTGAATCTGAAGATAATGCTGATAATAGAGGAAATGTTTCTATTGATGAAACAGTTGTTGCGAATGATGATGTGACAAATCCTGGCGTTGCTGATGATGATATGATTGATGTTGATCATGCTGATAATGATGCAACAAATGATGATTTTTCTGATAATGGTGATAATACAACCAGTGATTCAGATGTTGGTGATAATGATGATGATCAATTGCGCTTGAAAGTGTATGACAGGAAGTCCAAGACACCAGAAATGCTTGCTTCAACAGAAGTTATATCTGATGATGATTTTGTTCCAGTTAATCCATTAATTGCACATATTCAAGTTGATGAATTGGATACAGCTTTTGATGAAGCCACTGAATTGGTTCAAAGTCAAGCTCCAGCAACTACATTTGCAGATATTCATTCTACCTCAACAGCTGTAGAGCTTACATCTGATCAAGCTCGGGTTTCCACTAATAAATTATCAACTCTGAATAATGTAATTCGGAAATTATCGGAGAAAATGGATGCTGAAAAGGAAGCACAGATTCTGAAGTTAAAAGCTCTTTTCAAAGGTAAGATGCCTGAGATTGATACTTCAGTGATTCCTACAGAGATTCCATTCAGACGCCCATCTGGGGTTGTTCTACGAGAGCAGTCTTCTGTTGTTCAATCTTCTGCTCCAGCAATCATGTCAATTCCTCTACCACCGTTGTTTACACAGTCAATTGGGATATCTTCATCTTCTAGTATACCTGTGTCTTCTTCTACAACTACAGATATTCCTATTTCAGAGTTGAAAGATTTGCTCTATGCTCATCTTATTTCTCTTTCGCCACCAGAACATCAGGATCAAGATCTCATTTCTCTGCTTCAAAACTTTCAACATACGCCTCCTCCAGTATCTTCATCTGAATCTGACAGAGTCTATGTTTCATCTACTGAATTTCAGGAATTCAAATCAGAAGTTAGATCCAGTCTATCTGATCTTCGTTCTTTCATGACACGGGCTTTTTCAGATCTATCTAACAAGATTGATCATCTAGATCAATCATGCAGGACTGAGGCTGGTACGTCTCTTAAACACCGACATGACCAAGATGATCCCGATCATCAAGGCCATGAGGGGGAGATGGCAAAGAGACAAAGAACAGAAGGTTCTTCTGAAGCACAAGAAGTTGGTCAAGAAGGAGTGGTTGAAGATAGAGAAAAGAATGCTGATACTGCTCAAGATTGCAGTATTCAAGACCTAATAGATGTCATGATTGACAATGTTGATGTATCTGTCTTGCATAATGAATTTAATTTGTCTGAAGCAAATTTTAACAATTTGCAAGTTGTAGTTTAAGTGGATCCAGATGTTTCAGGTAGAGCTAATGAAGTTGAAGAATCAGAAGCAGCAAATGATATGAGATCTTTCTTCGCAAACTTCATTGAGATAAATTCAGATGATGATGAAGAAGTGAGATTTGAGAAAGTTGCTCAAGTTGAAGAAGAAGATTGTGACAATATCATTATCTTATCTGATACAGAGGATGATAATGTTTTCATGGATGCAACAGATACAAAAGAGGCTGAATTGTTATATGTTGATCTTCCAAGTCAAGGTGAGATTCCAGAAGTTGATCAACCTTTGTCTACTCCTGTAACTTCTTCTTCTCCGACAACCAAAATTCCATCAAGTGCATTTGAAGTTGGTGAGTCGTCTAGAGCTCAAGCAGTTATTCCGTCTTCCGAACCGATGATTCCTCCATATCTTCTAGAAGAAGGAGAAGCTTTATCCAGGCAAAAAAGACAGAGAAATCTACAGCAAAGATATATGGCTTCTAGACTCAGAACTGCATTTCTTGAAGATATCCAAAGCAATATCTTTGTTTCTAGTAGAAGGACACTCAATATTTATGCCATTCTTGGTGTAGAGAAAGAATCAGAAGCTTATCAGCATGAGTACTTAACATTCATCAAGTGCCAACGCAAAAGGAATAACTCTGTTGCTTCTCCTCATTTAATTGTTCGAGTTATCAGCGTCACAATTAATAAGTTCATGAACATATGGTATCCAGAACTTAAAGTGGAAAGAAAATACTGCAATCAGTACAGCTTTTCAGAAGCTGATTTCGTTGATCTTTCAATTGATGATATTTAATTCTTATATGATCATTTCAGGAATCTTTATCACCAGACTCAGGATATTTCTCAAACTCTTTTTGTCATTAAACGGTTCATTCGACGGCAGATCCGCTTTTTCCGTGTGTTTGACTTCCAGATGGCAGTCGAAAATTTTCAGCCTGTGGTTAATCTTGAAAGGCCCAACAGAAGTTTGCAGAATCTAGAGTCATATCCATTATTCACCATTATTGAAGATCCATTCGGAGTAGTTTACAAGAATAACTCAAGTGAAAAATGTTTTCTACGATTTGATGAAGTTGGATATTACTCTGATGGAACTCTAAAGGTGATCAAACTTCAGTTGGAGCATCGTTTGCAAGAGGCTAGAAGAAATTTTTTGGAATCAAGAAGATAATTTTATATTCTTGAAAATGATGAAATTCATCTGATCCGTAGAGCTCTGAACACTATTCAAGATAGACTGAATCTTCGTTCAACTCTGCGACGTTTGGAAGTATTAGTTGGGCTGAACAGATTACGTCAACGAGAAGAACGCCAATAATCTTTCAAGTCGTCTAGATGGTCAATTTTGTTTTTTTGAAGATTTTTTTTAAGACCTCGGCGCCAATGATTACTAAGGGGGAGATTGTTAGATCAGATTTTATAGTAATCATTGTATTTATTTTACTGCTTTATTAGTTTTATCTGTTTTGTTAATGCCTTGGGGTATTTAAGTCCCCTTGGCTTGTTAGTTGGTTAATGAACATACTTGGATTAATCTGAATATACTGTTGATTTCAAGAGTTCACTTTCTCTTTCTAGATTCTCTCTCTACGATCTTGGAGTCTTGGCTCATCAGTCATAGAATCAGAAGATGTCCGTTTCGCTCTCCAGATCTGCTTCTTTGATCGAGCGCTCAAAGTCCTATCTGTAAGAATTGAATCGGAAGAATTAGAACAGTCAGAAATAACTTTATCTTGTTTCTTCGACTTCTTTGACCGTCTTCTTTTACGCTTAGGTTTATAATATTGATCATTTAGCGTAAAAAAATCATCAAGAATTTTAGACGAAATATTTAAATCAGAAGAAATAAATTTATCTAAGAAATCAATCTGATCAACTAATAAATATGAATTCGCCTTGGAATCTGAAGAGTTTTGAGAAAAGATTTTAAAATTGGAAACTTCCTTTTTATTTTCTTTAGAATTAGAGGAAAGATTAGAAATAGAATCTGGTTTTTGAGAAAATAAATTTTCTTCAAGACTAGACGTCATGAAAGAAAGAATAATATCAGATTCAATGTCCTCTAAAATATTTTGATCTTCTATCTTATTTTCAAGATCGATGATTTTGCCTTCTAATACTAACGGAGGATTATATTTCTTCGAATCATAAATGATTGGTGAAATATTTTCCTTATCAGAATCAGAATCATAAGGAGCAATAAAATCATCAGACATTGAAGATTTGATAGGAGATATATCATTTAAAACTCTTCTTCCTCTCCTTGATTTTTCAGGAAAATATTTGGCATTTTCATACGTATAAACAAAAGGAATTTCATTTTTCTTGTTATTTGTTCTTTTCTCATTTTCGATATCTAATACTTGCTTTTCACTTGTCCAATGAAATTTGAACTGAGGAGCATAGTGTGCAAGAGTTAGATAATCGTATTTATATAAAGTAGGAACTTCGTTTATCACTTTGTTTAAACAATGAGGATTGTCAAAACCAAGTCCCCACCTTTGTTTTAAAGCTTCTTCACTCCTTGGTTTGTTCATAAAAATTGTTTGTTCAGATTGGTTCCTTCGATAAAGCTTTTCTTCTAACTTATTTATTTTATCTGAAAATTCATCGTTTAAAGTTGTCATTTTAGTCAAAGACTCAAAATAAGTCTTATTTGAATTTTCCAAATCATCCAATTTCTTTTGAAAGATGTCTTTGGTATTTTCTAAAATAGATTTTTCATCTTTCAAAGAAATTTTTAATTTGTCAATCAAATCTGACTTTTCAGAATTTAGATTTTTTTCAGATATTAACTTAGAACGCAAATCAGATAAAGCAGTAATTATAATATTCATCTGAGAGGTAATAAAATTGTAATCAAAATCAGTATATACCTCATCTTCATCAGTATCAGAATCGTCTGACTGATCATCTCCAACCAAGCACATCTGAGCGATCTCGACGTTTGCAGCTTCGTCGTCAGAGTGATCTAGACAGAATTCTTCTTCGGCCAGCAGAGCAGTTCCGTTCTCTCTCTTTTTAGCTAGCTTCAATTTCTTTCTGTAATAAGCTGAGTCCCTAACCTTCTTCACTCGACACTCTTTTGAAATATTACCCGTCTTTCCAGAGTTGTAGCAGGCAGCAGTCTTTGGCTCGGGTACTTTGGCTTTAGACACAGAAGTGAAGCGAGGAAGGTTGGAACCCGATCGAGGTTGGAACTTTTTCTAGTAGTGTTGAGAGATAAGGATCATAGCTTTCTGCAATGCCTCACCATCATCTTCAGTTGACCCATTGTAAGCGTTTTCAGACAACGCTTGTTCAGCCAATTTGCTCGTGAGGAGTGCAACCGGGTCTACTGATTTCTTATTCTTTTTCTCTAGTTTGGTCTTCTTCTCTAACACCAAGCTCTCATCAGACATCAGAATTTCGTATAATTCTTGAATCTGCATAGTAGAAACCCGAACATCGTTCCTCAGTCTGTGACAAGTTTTGTTCCATTCAGACTGAAGAGCATTAAGGAATTTCAGATTCGTCTCAAGCTCTGTCTTGATTACATTTATCTTTCGCAGATCATTCAGCACTGCACAGAATCTGTCAAAAACACTCATTATAGACTCACTGTCTTTGGCCTTGAACTCTTCAAAGTTGTTCATGAACCGAGTATGTCTAAGCTGAGTTGCGACCGAAGAACCAAGCATGATCTTTTCCAATTGTGCCCATAACAGATTTGGATAATCTTTGCAATGATCAACTCGGTTGTAGACATAATTTGGTAAAGCTAGCATCAAATTAGCTTTCAACTCTCGATCAGCTTTCATTCGTGAAGCCTCTTCAGATGTTGGAGGAGTCTCTTTATTAGGCTTTACTAAAGGTCCTTCGGTTAGAGACTTCATCATGTTCTCTCCATTTGCTTGACGCTCGATGAAGTTCAAAAATCGATCTTGCCATTGAGTGAATTCGTTTTCATCAACAAGAACTGGAGGACGAGTTTCAGATCCCAATGACATCATCAGATCGCTTGAGTAGAACTTATCTTGAAAGAAAAACTTTGCATAATCCATTTCAGATATTCAAAAAAAATGTTGTGTGAGACTTGCGCAAAGTAGAGCTTTGCGTGAGAAGGCAGAAACGCAAATGAGGCTTTGCGTGAGCAGGCTGATACGCAAACCAACTTTGCGTAAGCCAAGTGAAACGCAAGAAGAGATTTGCGTGATAAGCAGATGACGCAAACTAGACTTTGCGTGAGGTGTTGATCGCGCAAACTAAGCTTTGCGTGATGAACTTGAGGTGCAAACCGAACTTTTCGCGAGCAAAGGAAAACGCAAAGTGATCTTTGTGTATGCTATGAAAGACGCAAACACCACTTTTCTTGATACACTTGAGACGCAAAACAAAACTTTTCGCGATAGAAGAAGACGCAAACTTAGGTTTGCGTGAGGAACACTAAGATCAAATTTGAACTTCTCGTGAAAATGAAGATTTCCCTTGAAGAATGTAGCACAAACTCGATGAATGTAGTGCAAACCTGTGATGAACTAGCGCAAAGTTTAGATCTCTCGCAAAGTTCTAAAAATCAATAAAATCTTGCTAAAAAAGATTATATCCATGAAATTAAAGCAACAAATATACACAATATTGATCGAAAACAAGATTCTAAGACAATTCAATCAACAATATCGATTAAACACCACAAAATCAGATTTCAAGAAAGTAGAGTGCTTAAAAACGAGTTTTCCATAAATCCTTTAAATCTCAAAATCAACGATCGAAAACTGTTTTTCTTGCAAAAATGTATGAATCAAATATGATCTATATCCAAAAACGAGTCTAAAGAATCCAAATACAACACAATTCGATCTAAAACCAATCCAAATTTGATGAAAAAGCTAAAAACAAGATTTTCTTGAAAAAATCAAGAAAATCAATCAAATTTCTGCTTTAATCCACAAATTCAGAAACGTAAAACAATTTCTCTCAGTCCTCTCAAGATTCAGATTGCTCTGATACCAATTGTGAGTCCAAGATCACTAAATCTCTAGAGAGAGAAAGTAGAGAGAGCAAGTAAGCGCAAATATGAGTTGTATTCAAGTATGTGTGAAAGTGTGTTACAAGACACAAGGACCAAAGGGACTTAAATACCCTGGTCAGAAACAACACAGTGTAAGACACTGTACACAATATAAGACCAAGCCTATAAATACAATGATTAGTATAAAATCAGACTTAACAGCTTCAATCCCACAACGAGTGACCATGTATCCCAGAAATTTTCCTGCGCTTACTCCAAATGAGCATTTTGTCGGGTTCAACTTCATATGATATTCCCAGAGAATGTGGAATGATTGTTTCAAGTGATCAATATGTTTGGTCACTTGTTTTGACTTTACCAACATGTCATCGATGTAAACTTCCATTGTATCACCTAGATGTTCCTCGAACATCTCGTTGACCAATCTCTGGTACGTCAAGTCTGCATTCTTAAGACCAAAAGGCATAACTTTGTAAAAACAAATACCTTTGTCTGTCATAAATGCAATTTTCTCTTGATCGTCGCGATACATCAAGATTTGATTATAGCCTGAGTAGGCGTCCATGAACATGAGAAGTTCGCGACTAGCTATCGCATCGACCATGGCATCAATATGAGGCAAAGGGAATGGATCTTTAGGATAGACTTTATTAAGATCAGTGAAGTCTATGCAGACTCTCCACTTTCCGTTTTTTTCTTTTGTATGACCACGACATTAGCCAACTAGTCGGGATATTTAACTTCTCAAATTTTTCCTGTCTTGAGCAAGTTATCAACTTCATCGCTGATCACTTTGTTGCGTTCTGGAGCGAACTTACGACATTCTGTTTAATAGGTTTAAACGAAGGATGGACGTTGTGACGATGTGAAATGACCTCGGGGTCGATACCGATCATGTCTTCGTGCGTTCAAGAAAAACATTCAGCATGTTCTTGCAAAAAGATATTAGTAACTTTTTTATAGCAAGGTCGAGAGACGCATCGATGAAAACCACTCTGTCAGGCTTGTCCTGATCTAGGACGACTTCCTCTGGATGATAGTCGTCGAAAGTTTCAGGGTCCGTCTGGCTCTGTAATTGTAGATGTTCTGCTTTTTAGGTTTCATCGTGACTTTGTAACATTCACGTGTGATTTTATGCTCACTCTTGATTTTCTAGACACCCCCAAGGTGTTGGAAACTTGATCGTCTGATGATACGTTGAGTGGACAGCCTTCATATCATGAATCCAGGGTCTACCTAGGATGATGTTATAAGCGGACGAGCAGTCGATAACATTGAACTTGGTCAACTTGTTGATCCCCTTGGCGTACACTGGTAGAGTAATCTCCCCGATAGTGTTCGCCATGTCGCCATTAAAGCCCACGAGAACTGTTGAACGTCACACAATTTTTTCTTTATCGATTCTCAAAGCTTTGATCGTGCTAAGGAAAATTATGATTGTAGAACTTCCTCCATCGAGCAGAATTCTCTTGGTTGAGCAATTCCCGATCGTGAACTGTACGATCAACCCATCATGATGCTTCTGCCACGGATTGTCAAGATCCCTTTGATCGAATGTGATGGACAATGCTTCCAACTCCAACTCGTGCTTTGGTCGTGACGATCGTGAAATTGGAAGATCTTCAGGCCCTCAACTGGCTTGTCTTTTGGCTGTGGAGTAGGTTAATCCACGTATGTTTGACCCTCTGGTCACACAATTTACGACCTTTACATGCTCTGGTGAAGCAGGTCGTTTGTTAATTGTTAGGACTAAAAGTCCTAATGCGTTGAAAGTTATATAAAGAATTATAAAGTTTAATTGTTTTTATTTAATTCGTTGTAAAAGCCTTTTAATAATTGTTAATTGGGCTTAGTTTGGTTTAATGGGCCTTAGACTTTAGTGTTTAGGCCCTTGATATAAATAGGGTGATTTAGGGTTTGAGAGGTTGAATGTTCATTAAGAGGTTATATGCGTACAAATCAAATTCTCTCTGTAATCTCTAAACCTTTATCAATCAATCCAATCATATGACCAGGTTTTGGGATTCAATTCTTATTCTATACTGATTATTATTGTTATTGCACAGTTCTGGGATCCACAATTGGTATCAGAAAAGAATCGAATCAATTTTCATTCGATACGATCAAAAGATTTGTCTAAATTCCTATTTTTATCGACTTCTAGCTTAAGAACGACGCTTATCTGGGTTCTTCAAAATCAAGGATTTTTGGTCTGAGTTTTAGTGTTAATTAGTTTAAATTAGACTTGGGTTTGTGTTTTTAAAGCTAAAAAGTCATGTAATTTCGATTCAGAAAAGTGTTTTGGTTGAAATATGGGTTTTTTACTGTTCGTCAATACCCAGATTACTCAACCAATCCGGGTTTTGGGTTTCCCAGGTTGAGTCTATTTTTCGGTTTTCAATCACATCTAGTACCGGATTTCATAGGATTACACTCTGGTTACCGGTTCCTGCCTGCGCCTCCCCGGGTTTCCATGTTCCGGTTTTTAATATCGGGCCATTGCACGGTGACTCCCGTATTTGAGTCCGGGTCTCGGAATCGGGTGTCTACTTCCCGGGGTCAGCGGTCCCTCTTTCCCGGTTCCTACCCTTGGTATCCGGGTTCGAAGATTGCAATCCGGGAGAAATAGATACCTTGCTATCCGGGTTTTACCAATTTTAATTTGGTTCCATACATACCAGGAATTAATTTATTTTATACCGGGAATTACAAGGAATTAAAATTTTCCCAGGAAATTGCATCTTCTTTGGGATTTCCTCTACCGCTAGCAGTATTGTTTGGCTCCGGCTCCATAGTCGTCGTCAGGGGCGGTGCTGGAATGAATCCTGAATCCTGAGACGTGATGCCAACTATGGTGAATAATCCATTGCGTATGTGATGATTCTACCTTACCGTTGATAGGTGCATGCATATGAGGGATAGACATCGCAGGAAATACGTTCGTCGACATTGGCAACGTCGAAATAGTTGGAATAGAGAAAGTTACAATACATGTACCTTGCGTCGGTCTTGGGTACGGAGGCAACAGAGGTTGAAAACATGTAAAAGACATGTTAAAAGGTGGCCTTGGACCGAACTGAGGTCCAAACTGATTTCCAGTGTTTTGATTCCTCAAGGACGCAAGTTATTCAACTATATTGCGATTATGCTCGTCTAATGCATTGATGCAATTACGGGCAGCTTCGAGTTCCATGCGCATTTGAGCCATGGTTTTAAGTTCCTTGACATGATCTTGTTAATCAAAGAAACCTCAAAGAAATTGTTAGTAGGTTGTACTCTTTGTTGAAGATTTTACTCTAGCTGGAGCCCCACGGTAGGCGCCAAACTGTTAATGCCAAAAATTACCCAAGGATAACTTAAGGTCAGTGTGGATCTTTTAACAACTGGAGCGAGGAATCTATCGGCAAATTGTACGATAAGAATAATAAAAGATAAGACACAAGAAATTTGGTGACATGGAAAACCCCATCGAGGGTAAAAATCGCGGACGATAGCATAAATCATCAAGTGCACTATGGACGTCAAACAGGGACACCATCCTTTAGAAGGAGCGATAGAGAGTACAATTAATAATATTACAAGTAAAAATACACAAATCGTAAGATTATGTCGTTCATCATGAAGTGTAGCACTTCGTCGAGAGTTTTTGCTTGAGAGAGAATAACTTGAGAGCTTTGCGTATGCTTGAATGTGGTGAGTACGAGATGTCAGATGTCTCGAATGTGTCTTTGAGCTTGTATATATAGCTTGAGGAACCATAAAGACTGTATATTTGATATAGAGAGAATGGCGACGGAAATCGAAGAGCAAATCGTAAATCTAAAACATAATCAAAAGCCTTTTGTTAATTAATTTCCTTATTCCATTACAATTCTAAGTCCTTTTGTTTTTTATTAGTTTTAGTTAATTAAATAATTATATTAGCTAGTAATTTAGGATTATTTAGTTTCCTTTTATTAGTTATTTAAATAGCTTCCTAGTTAGTTTATAATTAGGATAGTTCTAATTTTCATATTTATTTCTTAGTTAGTTTAGCTATAAATAGGGTAGCTAGGTTTCATTGTTAATCAATTCAATCAAGTTTCAATTAATAAAGCTTAGCTTTTTAGAGAGTTTTCTCTTAATTTTGAGTTTTACGCATCGTAATTCTCAACCGTTAAAAGGGTTTAGACGCTTGTCGATCCTTTCCGCAAACCTACGCTGCGTCAGTTGGTATCAGAGCAGGATTCGCTTGTCTTTTCACTAACAATTGCAGATCGACAGCCGACTACCAAAGCAGATTTAGTAGAGATGAATGTGGCCTTAACCACATCACTTGCTAATCTGACAGCGGCTGTTAACAGGCTTTAACCCAACATCGTCAACGACAACCGTCAGAGAAGAGACAGGTTTGAAGGACCGGTCATGGCGCCATGCAATGGCTACCATCATCGGGTCGATGTTTCGAGTTCCAAATCCGAAGAGGAGGAAGAAAATCACCAAGAAAAGATCAATATCCTACTTCAACAAATACTACTTTCGTCGAAGGAAGAAAGCCAACACGAAAATCTTTTCCGATCGCATTGTTCGGTGCACAGAAAGGTAGGTAACCTAGTTGTCGATAACAGAAGTGGTGTGAACCTCGTGTCCCAGAAATTGGTTGATTACTTTAATCTACCTAATCAACCTCATGAATGTCCTTATTCTCTTGGGTGGATCAAGAACGGTTTTCACGTTAGAGTCACGCAAACTTGTCGGGTACCTATATCAATCGGAAAGTATTATCAAGAGGAAGTTATATGTGATGTTCTCGATATGGATGCATGTCATATCCTATTGGGCCGACCTTGGCAATTTGACAACGATGTCACTTATAAAGGGCGAGACAATGTCGTGTTGTTCTGTTGGGGCGACCGAAAGATCGCTATGGCACCCGTTAGTAGCTTCGAAAAGACCCCCGACAAGAAAAGCGACAACTTTCTCATCATGACTAATAGCGAGCAAGAGATGGAAGAAGATGCGAAGAAAGTTGAAGTCTTTTGCCCTATCGTTGTCAAAGGACTAATTAGTGCAGAAAAAGTCGAGGCTGAAATTCCGAAAGAAGTGACCGAGATGCTAGAAGATTTCAAAGAATTAGTTGCGGATGATTTGCCTCCCGAATTACCACCCATGAGGGACATTCAGCACCAAATCGATTTGATTCCGGGAGCTAGTCTACCGAACTTACCTCATTATCGGATGAGTCCCAAAGAGAACGAGATTCTAAGAGAGCAAGTTGAAGACTTGCTAAAGAAGGGCTTTATACGAGAAAGCATGAGCCCGTGTGCCGTACCCATACTCCTAGTGCCGAAAAAGAATAATCAATGGAGGATGTGCATTGATAGTAGGGTCATCAACAAAATCACTATCAAGTACCGGTTCCCCATTCCACGATTGGAAGATATGCTTGATGAATTGCCCGGCTCCACCATATTCTCCAAGATTGATCTTAGAAGCGGCTATCATCAAGTTCGTATTCGACCGGGCGATGAATGGAAGACCGCATTCAAAACACCGTTCGGACTCTACGAATGGTTGGTTATGTCTTTCGGCACATCTAACGCACCAAGCACCTTCATGAGGACTATGAATCAGGTATTACGCCCTTTCATTGGAACTTTTGTAGTCGTTTACTTTGACGATATCCTCATCTATAGCCGAGGAAGGGCTGATCACCTCAATCATCTCCGACAAGTCTTAACGGCACTACAAGAAAATAAGCTCTATGTCAATTTGAAAAAGTGCACTTTCTGCACCGACAAGCTTTTATTTCTTGGTTTCATCGTCGGAGAAAACGGTATTGAAGTAGATGAAGAAAAGGTAAAAACCATTCGAGAGTGGCCAATGCCCAAGACGGTCACCGATGTCCGTAGCTTTCATGGCCTAGCAACCTTTTATCGGAGGTTTGTCCGGAATTTTAGTACCGTCACCGCCCCGATCACGGAATGTCTAAAGAAAGGCAAGTTTCAGTGGGGTCCCGAGCAAGACGAAAGTTTTTCCTTAATCAAAGAGAAACTTAGTACCGCGCCCGTTCTAGCATTACCCGATTTCGAGAAAGTTTTTGAAGTTGAATGTGACGGGAGTGGCATTGGAATCGGTGTTGTCCTAAGTCAAGAAAAAAGACCGGTTGCTTATTTTAGCGAAAAACTTAGCGAAGCCCGACAAAAGTGGAGCACATACGACCAAGAATTCTATGCGGTGGTTCGAGCTTTACGGCAATGGGAGCACTATTTGATTCAAAAGGAGTTCGTTTTGTTTACCGATCATCAAGCCTTAAAATTTATCAACAGTCAGAAAACGATTAACAAGATGCACGCTCGTTGGGTAAGTTTTATGCAAAAATTTCCTTTTGTCATCAAACATAAATCCGGCAATCTCAACAAAGTGGCCGATGCCCTTAGCCGACAAGCCAATTTGCTCATCACTTTATCACACGAAATTGTTGGTTTTGAGGTGTTAAAAGAACTTTATAGTGAAGATGGTGACTTCAAAGATATGTGGGAAAAGTGCGATAGCGGCACCCCTAGCGGCGATTTCTATATCCGAGACGGTTACCTTTTTAAGGGCAACCAACTATGCATTCCCGACTCTTCATTACGGGAAAAATTGATTCGAGACATGCACGGGGGAGGATTAAGCGGTCACCTCGGACGGGATAAAACCGTTGCTAGCTTGGAGGAACGATATTATTGGCCACATTTAAAGAGGGACGCAAGTTCGATTGTTAAAAAATGTTATACTTGCCAAACCGCAAAAGGACGGTCTCAAAACATCGGCCTCTACACCCCTCTCCCGATTCCCGAAGACATTTGGCAAGACCTCTCGATGGACTTCGTGTTGGGTCTTCCCCGTACTCAAAGGGGGGTGGACTCTATTTTTGTCGTGGTTGACCGTTTCTCAAAAATGAGCCACTTTATCGCTTGCAAGAAAACCGCCGATGCAAGTAACATCGCAAGACTGTTTTTCAAAGAAGTAGTACGTTTACATGGTGTTCCGAAAACGATCACTTCCGATCGAGACACAAAGTTTCTTAGCCACTTTTGGATCACACTGTGGCGAATGTTCGAAACGACCCTCAATAAAAGTAGCACCGCTCACCCCTAAACCGACAGCCAAACGGAAGTTACTAACCGGACTTTGGGAAATATGCTTCGAAGCGTATGTGGTGACAAACCGAAACAATGGGATGTGGCCTTAGCACAGATCGAGTTCGTTTACAATAGTGCCGTCCACACTGCCACCGGTTGCTCTCCTTTTTCCTTGGTCTATACATCATCCCCGAGACACGTGGTCGATTTAATTAAGCTACCGAGAGATCCGGGAGTTAGCATTGCAGCGGGTAACATGGCTAAAGAATTACAAGCAACGAAAGATGCCGTCAAGTCACGTCTTGAAGCTATCGGTTTAAAGAATAAAGCGGCGGCCGATAAACACCGCCGGAAGAAGGTTTTCAATGAGGGAGATGAAGTAATGGTTTTCCTACGGAAAGAACGATTTCCTATCGGTACTTACGGGAAACTCCAACCCAGGAAATACGGACCGTTCAAGATCACAAAGAAGATTAACGACAATGCTTACGTCGTTGCTCTTCCCGATTCGTTACATATATCGAACACCTTTAACGTGGCCGATATATATGAGTATTACAAAGACGAGTCAATTCCTTTAGAAGAGAACTCGGGGTCGAGTTCTTCTGAAGTGGAGGAGACTGATATAGAGAGAATGGCGACGGAAATCGAAGAGCAAATCGTAAATCTAAAACATAATCAAAAGTCTTTTGTTAATTAATTTCCTTATTCCATTACAATTCTAAGTCCTTTTGTTTTTTATTAGTTTTAGTTAATTAAAATAATTATATTAGCTAGTAATTTAGGATTATTTAGTTTCCTTTTATTAGTTATTTAAATAGCTTCCTAGTTAGTTTATAATTAGGATAGTTCTAATTTCCATATTTATTTCTTAGTTAGTTTAGCTATAAATAGGGTAGCTAGGTTTCATTGTTAATCAATTCAATCAAGTTTCAATTAATAAAGTTTAGCTTTTTAGAGAGTTTTCTCTTAATTTTAAGTTTTATGCATCGTAATTCTCAACCGTTAAAAGGGTTTAGACGCTTGTCGATCCTTCCACAAACCTACGCTGCGTCAATATTGAATAATCTTTATGATGTTTTCCGTTATAGCCTTTGTCCACTAATCCTGCAATAAAGAGCCATAGTAGAAACGTATAATCGACAATAAATAAGTCATAATCGTTACTTACGTTATAATAATCGTCGAGAGGTTTTGGTAATGAGTCGTGGGTCGTAAGAATCTTACGACCATCGACATAAGTGGCGACCGGAGTCGTCAATATGCATGGTCTTCAAGACCTTATCTTAATACAATAGTTATCTTAAGATTGGAAACGTTTGGTCTTCTTGCGTCGGTCGTGACTTATGAAATTTTACCCAAACAATCGACGGATCCAACTTTTAACGACGGATTACGTGAAAAACAGTTGTTTCATAGTGTTAAAATTCGATTATTTTTTGACACAAATAGTATTATATTCATAACATATATATTATAGATATTATTTTGGTTAGCATATTTGAATTTTATAGAAATTGCCAATTAATTTCGAACGTGCCAAATATGTTTTCTCTAATGCATAAATTCCAAAACCAAATATATTCTAGAGTAAACTTCAATATTTGTTCCTGAAGGTTTATTGAAAGGTCTGAAAATCGAACATAAATTTTGATAAATTTAGAAATTATATTTGTGATTTTTCACTAACTCTATTTATTTTTCTCGTTAGAACAAGGAACATTTCAATCTTTTTTAACCACAAGGGTTGTGGCGTATTGTTTAAGCCCCTGGAGGATGTGGTGGAATATCCCATATGCCCAGGGTTCGAATCCAGACGTATTCAACAATTGTGGTCATTGAGATTTAATCAAGGTTGATATCTTACAGTCATAATTTGTCAAGGGATTAGTTTATGCATAGCTTAGGGCACCCCTCCAAAAAAAAGAACATTTCAATCTTTTTTATCAAAATCTTTAATTTTCTCTTTAAAAAATAACATAACATTTTATTTTATATTTTCTTTTAAAAAATAACATATTTTAGATTGAGAGAGAGAGATTTCATGATAAAATAAAATACAAAATATAAAATAAATATTAAGTTATTTCATGAAAGAAAATATTTTTTTGATGAAAAGACTGAAATATCCCTTGCTCTAACGGAGAAAATAAACAAAGTTAACGACCAGGACCACTTTCAAAACAAAATGACAACCACAAGGAAGGTTTCTAAACATATGAAAGTTTAGGTCTCACTTTCAAACTTTTCACTAGATTTCAAGGACCAAAATTGAAGTTAACTCTAAATTCTATCATAATAAATTGAGTAAATTACATTTTTGGTCCCTATGGTTGTCACTTACTATCAACTCTAGTCCCTCATTTAAACTAATTACAGTTTTTGTCACTGTGGTGGCGAATCTGTTTCACTTTTGGTCCCTTGACTAACTCTGTTAAAAAAAGTCAGTTAGCTTCAAGGGCACTTTGGTCTTTTTAGTATTTCCTTAATCTTTAATAAAATTTACATAAATAGGTCAATAAACATGCGTCGATTCAGCAACCTCCATCCGATCAGCAACCTTCATCGATCAACAACCCTAGAATCCAACTTTCATCAGTTCATCCCTCAAGAAATATACATTGATTCCATCCTTGTAGAAACAAGGCGTCGATTCCAGCCTCCAACTGTTTCTCCACCAAACTTGCCGACCACCTCTATCTCTCTCTCTCTCCCTCTCTTATCTCCTCTCCGCCTCTTCTCTCTTCTATTCTCGCCATCGAACCCGTCTCCCAGAGATCTATTTCTCCATTTGTTCATTTGGATCCGCATATGTCGATTTCATTTAGGTCTACATCTCCAAATTTCGTTTGAGTGTTTGAAGCATTTGTCGATTTTCATTTAGGTTTGCATCTCCTACATCTCTATCTGTTCACATGGATCTGCAGTCATTGATTTCCTTTGGGTCTACATCTCCATATTTCTTTTGAATGTTTTCGATTTCCAGATTTGTGTTTGTTAGTTTTAACTTTTGATTTTCAGATTTGAAGCTTTTCGATTTTTACCTATTCGTTTATCAAATTTGTTGGGTTTTATTGTTGTGATTTCCATGTTTGGGTTTGTTTTGATTTTCAAATTTGAAGCTTTTTTATTTATACCTTTTGGTTACCAGATTTCATGATCCATATTAGCATCCATGGGTGTTAAAGGTGCCGTTTGGTTACCTTACACAATTAAACTCCAAGAACTCAAGCATTCATTTGGATCTGTTTCTTATGGAGCACACCACATTTTCTTCTCAAAGCCATAGATTTCACAGCATCCCCTCTGGCGCCCACCACCCCAACAATCGTTTGCACCATCCACATAAACAGATTGTCTTCTATTTTTTATTTGGATTTGAATTTGGTTTGCTTTTATTTGGATTTGAATTTGGTTTATTTATGAGTTAGGTTTGTTTATTTATGGTTTTCTAGATGGTTTCTTATTTTGGATTGTCGGAGAAGATAGACAGGTGGGGAATTATATGGTTGCAGGTGTCGAGTGTCGGGAGCATCAGGTTGTACACACGCTTAAAGTATGTATACATTTAAACTTGTTTAAAAAGGAGAAGGCAAAATCTGATAAAACAATAAATAGGTAAAAAAATGACTAAAATGTCCTCATCTTAACGTAGCTATTTTAACAGAGTTAATAAGATGGACCAAAACCAAAACAAAATTGCGACCAGAGGGACCAAAAGTGAAACAAATTGACAACCACAATGACTAAAATTGTAATTAGTTTAATAGAAGGACTAGACTTGATAATAAGTGGCAACTACAGGGACCAAAAGTGTAATTTACTCAAATAAATTTTAATTTGGAGCATTACAAAAATCGTCCACGACGTTTGATAGTTTTGGGATTCATTCTACAACTTCATTTATTACAAATCTATACTATATTATAAAGCATGGATAAAAAAACTCTTAAATACAAATTATTAGGCATAAGGTACCATTATTTTATACAAGATTTTAAAAATCTCTTAATTTACAAGTATCAAAGTACAAGATACATATTACTACTGCAGGCTTCTAACACCTACCAATTTGGTATGTGCAGGGTCTTTCTTTTATGCAGATATTTTCATGTATCATTATTAATTAATATATTATATTACTATAAATTTGTTTTAATAATATTATTAAATATGTAATTGGTTATATTTCTAGATATCATTAAAATATATAAGATAATCATTGAATTCTAATTTTTTTTATATAAAAACATTATATTATAAGCCTAAATTAAAAAAATTATTAAAAAAACATTATCACTTTCTCAAAATCATCCAAAATCATACTGTAAATCAACAAAAAAACAAAAAATAAAATGAAACATTAAAATCGTGATATATCTCACTGTATTGCACGAGTACGCTTCTAGTAACTCTTTAACATTTGCAATACGTATTTGATTTTGTCAATTTCATTCCTGGCAAAAAAAAAATTGGGTGCTATTACTTAGAAAATTAAAAAAAATAAAGAACATAGTCGTATTTTTAAAGTTTACCATTAAATTAAATATTTTAAAAAAATAATATAGCGGATATAAATTTTTGGGGAGTGTCAATCGCACCCCCCCCCCCCCCCCGTTTTTGTAACTTCAGTTAAATACAGAGATTTTTTAGACAATTTTGATTATGAATTAACACTTGAAATGAAAAAAATTAAAAATAAGTAAACCAACTAAATCGAAATATGTTGTCCTTACGCCCACGTTCACTTCCACTCCCACCAATCTCGTGAAGTCATATTATCATTTTTTAGAAGAAAAGAGCAAACAAAATGGGTTATATGATTAAACAATGTAGTGATTTGCATTCAAATAATTGATGAAACATGAGAAAGGGAACGGAAAATTTGGGAACAACACTTCCCCCTCCCTCTCTTCTTCTTCCCCATGGTGTCGCAGGTTCTTTTACTTCATTAAATCATCGTCAAGACAGCATCAAGTTACCATTTTGTGAATCGAGTCACAACCACCAATGGCGTGAGGAAAGTCTTTGAATTGGCGACTGGGAATTTTTCTAGTTGTTCTTTAGGGGCCCATGTAATTAATTGAGGTACATGCAAGTTGATCCAGACACTCATGGTTAACAAAAAAAAAAAGACTTTGGATTGGAATGATCATTAACAATGTCTCTTATCTTTTCATGGAGAAAACCATGTACGGATTTTTCACCTTCACTAGCCTTCCTTCTCCAATAGGAGGCCATGGCTTCTGTTTAAATATCCGAAACAAAACGCAAACTAGGGTTCTATGTTATCTAGGGTTTTAATTTATTTATTTGATTTAGATTTTAAATTTTTTTTATTTTGATTTAAGTTTTTCATTTACATGGGGTTTGTATCATAATTCTTTTAGATGAATTTGTTATTCATATTCATGTTCATGCAATTGTTCTTGATTTCTTAATAGTATAAAATCAATGGTAAAATGACAAAATTACCCTCATTTGATTAAAGTTAATCGACTAACATAATGACCGTTAGTGGAAGTGACGAAATCCGTAACATAGCAAACACCAGAGGTTTATTTGTAATAAATGAAGTTGAGGGATGATATTTGTAAAAGCCTATCAAACTTTCAGGAATGTTTTTGTAATCTACTCTTTAACTTATTAATTAACTTTGTCATACACTTAAAAAATTAAAAGTCTTTTTCTGACGACTAAGCATATACACTCATATGTCAATTTATTTATTTTTTGAGAAAGGGTGTTCTGAGACTTTGGCCCACACTAATCCCCACACTAATCCCTTGACAATGAAACCGACTGCTAAAGCAATCAGCCATGAGGTTATACCCAATGGCCACAAAGTTACGAATGCAGGGAATCAAACCCGGGTTAAGCGCTATGAACTCCCCAGATGATTATGTACAACTACACCACAAGCCTTGTGGTTTATGTCAATTTATTATTGTTCATTAATTCAAAACCAATCCTTGTGAGTTGATATCATAAAGGTCAAAACTTATGATGTATATGATCTCGTTATGAGCATATTATTATAAGGTTATATATCTCGCAACCATCGTTATGAGATGAACCATATACTTGAAACTCACAATCTCAATTCCTCCAATCAAATTTTGATATGTGTAAATGTAGGATGTGTACGTAACCGTAAGAAGGAGGTTATCTATATGTAGGGAGATGGTTATATAGGTAAAAGTAAGGGGTACGTGTAAGTATTAACTTAAAAGAGTAAAAAAGGATGACCTGTTTATGTCTTTATTGGATGAACATAAAAAGAATAAAGAAAGGGAAATAAAATATATTTCCTTAATAAACCGCGTTATAAAAATGGAAGTCTTTTTATAATTACTAAATCTCGACATGCAAACAACTTTAAAGGAAGATATTATTGACATATTTAAATTTTAAAATTTTAAAAGTCAAACTAATTAACATCTAAAATCGACTATGAGTAATAAAAGTTGACCATGATTCGTATCCAAATTTACCTACCATGTCATCATTGTCTTAAAAATCTAAGTGGTTGATGGCATAATAAATTTTGGAGTAAATTACATATTTGGTCCATGTGGTTTATGTTTTTTAACATTATGAGTCTCTAATTTGAAATATCTATGGATCACATCCCTATGGTTAACAATTTATAACACATTTGGTCCCTTGTCACTAATTCCGTTAGATTTTTCTGTTAAATAATTTAACTAAGAGGATATTTTGGTCATTTTGATCATAAGGATCATAGATGTAATAAAAACCATAAGGACCAAACATGTAATTTACTCTCTATGTGTTGTATACAATGTTTTAAAAAACTCGCCGCACAGCCACCATGGCACGCCATGGCACCAAGGCTTGTGTGTCACGCCATGTTAAGCCCATGACATGCCATGGCCTAATACGCAGTTATCGTAATGAGATATTTGATTTTTCTTTATGTTTTTAATGTCTTATTTTCAAGTTTTTAATATATAACCTAATTGAACTTGCTTATTACTATTGACTCATTGAGTAACACTACAAAACATACGTTTTTATATATATAATATTATATATGAATTAGAAATTTAACTCCATAAGTCACGCCTTGAAAACGTCATGTCTTCGCCGTGGCTACTAAGGCTTGAGGCTTGGCCTCGTCGCCACGCCACGCCTCACGCCATTTAGAATTTTGATTGTATATTCTCTCTCTCTCTCTCTCTCTCTCTCTCACACACACACACACACATATATATATACCTCAAAAAACTGAAAAACACTCTGATAGTCCTTCATCTAGACGGTATGCACTTGTGCATACAAGTAATTTACATTTTTTTTTATATACATTTGCATATGCACGTGTGCATATTACAATTTACATGTATGCACAAGTGCATATCGTCTAAATGAAGGGCTACCAGAGTATTATTCAGATTTTCATTTTCTTGAGGTTTTCCTTTGAACCTAGCCTTATATATATATATATATATATATATATATATATATATATATATATATATATAATTTTAATAATTAATAATATACATAATAGCTACTAATGCATGAAATTGTTTGAAAATTAAATATTTTAGAACAATATACTTTTTAATATGATTATTTTTTTTTCAACGAACACTTTTTTTAAATACTTTTTAAATGTTAGCGATATAAAATGTGTTTTACAAATCATCTTAATATTGTTATATTAATGAATAATTTAAAAAATTTCTAATTAATTTACTAAATAATATGTCCAGTCATTTCTATAAAAGCAAATAAGATATATTTTTTTCAAGATAAATACTTTATTTCTAAAAAAACATGACAATTTTTATTTCTCTTCTTTAAAAAGTACATTTTTAAACATTTTTTTAAATTTCAGCAAGATAAATTGTGATTTGCATGTTTCTTAATATTGTTATATTAGTAATGAATAACTAAGATTTTTAATTTATTTAATATATTTTTTAAATAATATATAAAGTTAAAGCTTTTGAAACTATAATGTTGCAATAAGAAATGTAACTTCAGCAATAAGTGATATGTGAACAAAAAAATTTGAATTTTTTAAAGTATATAATGCATTGATAAAAAAATAATTTGAAAAAGTATGTAGTTGTGAAAAGAAAAAGTGAAAGTGCAATTTATAATAAGAAATTTTTTGAAAGTAGGATGAAAATCATGTATATGGCCCGAATATAAAATATATATTTATATATATATAGTAGGCATATACTCGCGCGATGCAGCGGAATGTAAGTAAAAAACGAACAATTAATGCTATTTCTTTATATACATTTCATCAATAATCAACCATGACCTAAGAATCACAACTTATGAAACCTAAACCCATAAAGATATAAGTAATTAAATAAGTAATTGTAAGGGTGATAAATGTAACATTATAAGGGTAGTAAATGTTATTGTACAAAAGATTAAGGGTGGTAAATGTAATTGTACAATAGTTTGTACAATAACCGTTTTAGAATTTTCATTATATAATATAGATATAGATATATACAATATTATTAACTATTATATATATAACATTAGTTATGAAATGTATATTATAAATATATTTAATATTATTAAACATATATATTAATAATATATCTATACTACCTTATAATACATTTACATCAAACTCTAAAAACAAGTTATCAAACAAAAAGTATCATCAATTTATGCAGGAAATTTGAAAAACTATGAATTACAAGTTTTAAAGCATGATGTACAAGTCCTTTTAGCTTAGTACCACCACCACCGAGTTTGGTATGCCTGAGGGTTTTCTTTTTTCCTCTGTAGAATTTTACTTTCTTCCTTGATAACCCACCTCCTAACACCACCAAAAGTGAAATGTCCAGCCTTTTCTTCCCATATTAAGCTTTGTTCCATATATTATTGTGTACATTACATTATCCCTCAACTATACAAACATCAATTCCCGCTTCTAAACTGATCTGCATATTCAAAATTTGAAATTCTCTCTTCATCCAAGGATTCTTCTTCACGACAATTCTCCTTCAATTTCAAACTCATGTGTAACCTTCTACAACTATCTCTATGTCTCGATTTTCTTCATCTCTACTCATCATGACTAGATTGATGTTATATGTGTTTTCTAGTGTTAAACTCATGTGTTGTTTTTATGTACACAAAGTGTTTGATGAAAGTTCTCTATGATGTCTTCTAACAATTTTCATATGTGGTTTTTTGTGTTTACGCAGGGGTTCATCTCAGCTCAAAGGGAATCGGTTCTCTGATTTTGTTATGGAACTGATAGAAGAGGTGTTTCAAAAAGTTACAGTTCTATGCTAAATCATTTGTTTGTTGTTCCTAAGTTGGTTAGTTCATGTTTGTGATAGAAATTCCTGATTTTGTTCTTAATTAGATATCAAGATGATGCAAGAGAAGGCAAATGAGCAGCTTGAAAATATTACCATTGATCAAGACACTTTGGGTGGTGGGATTAGAACCATAGGGTTTTAAAAAAAGAATTAAAGAAGAAAAAAGGGAAAGAGATGACGAGAAGGAGAAAAAGAAAAACTTGATGTGTTATAAATTTATAACAGCAAGTGTACGGGAGGTATAGCATACGGGTCGATCATAGGGAGGCGCTGGACTAAACACAGACTCGTTCCAGACTATGGCCTAGCTACGGAAATTATCAATATTGTTATTTTTTATAAAACTAATAAAATAAACAGATAAAAGAAGGAAGCAAAACAAACTAACGGGCAATGGGTAATGTCAACTTCAGATTTTAGTAAAGGTGGGAATTCGTTATGCAAAATTACTTCAACCCTCTTTCGAGGTGGAAAAGTTTTTCTAACCCAAGACTCATATTTGCTTTCGCAATATGTGTACGTTGGAAAGAAACATTATGATTCAAAACGAATATTTTTTCCAATCAACGTCCCTAACTATTTATCATGTTAGGACCGTTGTCATTGATCAATTTGATCCAAGTAAAAGACCAAACTTTCGTTTCATCAAAAACCAATCAAATTAACTAAATGATTTGTTAAAATCCAATTAATCAATTTCAACTTTCGTTAAAATCGAAATGGATTAAAACTCAACATTCGTTTTAAAAACAATTAATCAATAACAAGACCTTTGATCTGTTGGTATTTTTCCACTTTATGTATTTTAATAATACATATAAATAAAATGAAATAACTAAAATAATCAACAAATGATTAGTATAATTCAAATACAAAAGGGAATCGACAGAAAATGTAAACAAATAAACCGTATATTCAAACGATGCTGAGGCTCGTGTTGAACACGATTCCATTAAACAGATTTGCCGTCTGTTCCCAGGGAACAACAGCGTAAGTAGCGTGTACTGCCGGATATTGCCACTTTGCCTGAAAATATCGCCGGAGAAACTGTATGCAGAGAGAACATAGAGCTAGGTGTTTTCAGTATATCAGAGAGTCTTGAACGAATATGAACTCCTCTATTTATACTTGAAAACGAAACCATCATATTAATATGTTATTAATCGATAATAATCAGTAACTAAACATAATTATTTGATTATTAAAACATATTAGTTTATATCATCAATGAATATCAATTGGGAGTTACAAATGACTATTCAACAGTGAAACTTACTGTTTAGTCGACAATCAGGTGCATGTCGCGAGCTGTCAAGCGACAAACCCGCGTAATGCACTGATCAAAACAAAAATTCGCAAAAACCAAGTTATGCGAGCACAAGATTTCGGAGCGGCATTCGCGTCCGCAGGTCGCGCCCACACACAAGTTCGCCGAATTTAGCCTACGAAAGTCTCAATTGGCACCCCCCCTGCGCGCGGGTAGGTGATGGAGTAAAACCAAACTAAGGACTTGAAAGTCCCTCCCACTTTTTTAGTTATAAACCACTAAAACTTTGGTCTTCCTTCCTATGTGGGACACAATCCCACACCCACTTGGTTTTGCCAATTTCATTCCAAGCACTCAACTTTGAGCATCAATATCTCATTCACACATATTCCGTTTTGGACACATAATATATCGTTTCGAAGCTCTCATATAGGAGAACATAAACCCACGAAGAGTTAGATATATACAATAGATATACATGTATTTATTTGTGTCCAAAGTTAGTAAAAAATCACATTTTTACTAAAATTTTCCAACATGATCTAAAGAGACGATTACCCAAATGAACGAAAGTTAAACTACGAAACAAAACATAAACATAAATCTAACGAAAGCAATACAATTAATCTATGAAAACTATAAAAATCGATCCAAGGAGTGTCACTCTCCAAGAATTGTTTTTAACCTAAGAAAGCAGTAAATTAAATTAAGAGTGGTGCAATAAATTTAAAAGGGAGAACTAATATAAGGAGAAGAACATTAACACTAGATAATGTAAAAAAAAAAAAGATAAATCCAAACATAAATATAAAATATGGAGAAACGAAACGTTACAACGGGTGTTGAATGTTGAATGAGAATCTGTCACATTTCATCTTAATCTTCGATCCGTCAAAACATCGCATCTTCTTCACATCTTCTTCACATCTTCAAAAGACTCAACAAACAAGGGATTACAAAAATAAAAAATAAAAACTAATCTAAACCTAAAATCTAAACTAAAGAAAAAGAAGAAAAAACTAAAATCTAACAATTCATCGCTCAACAAAAACAAAAGATTAAAACTAAAACTAAAAGAAAAAAAAACAAACACAAAAAAAGAGAAAACTCCATGAGCCGTTAGGAGGAGGAGAAAAGAGATTTTGAACCCTAAAAAATAAATTTTATTTATAAAACAAAATTATCAAACTAACCCCTTTAATTTGCAGCAATTCCATAAATAGCCCTCTTGATTTATTTTCTATCCAAACATCCTTTGTTGGATTTTATTCTTTGAATTTTGGCCCAACTTTATCATATATCTTGAATTTGCCCACCACATAAAGATTGATCAAATACTTTAAATCCATCGTCGTCCATATTCACGCTTTCAACGTAATTACCTGTCAAAACCCGATAAAACCACAAAAATACCAATGTAATATCCTCAACTGATGATTAAACAAAAACTAAATAAAAATATAATAAAAACTACGTACAAACAATTAAACTAGACATAAAATGCAATTATAAACTACTATGATGCACGCACAAAATGCACTTAACGGGATACTCATCATGAAGAAGAGTAGGAGGTTTGGTGAGAGACCTAGCAGTATAAATGACATTCAAATTTGCATTCGCCATTTTTAAGAAGCAAATTGACCAAACTTTGATGAATTGATTTCAAAGAAGATTATAAAAATGAACTGAATTTTCAGGTAAAGTGAAGAATATTCAAGAACTTAATAAGTAGATTTCAAATCAAAAACAGAAAACACGAATAATCACAAAATTTTCATTGATATTGCAAAATCTGTGAATATTCGGATACTAGATGAACTACTGATTTTGAAATGAAGTGATCTTCAAAGTAGAATCAACCTGGAAAACAGATTGGATCGATTTGATTTAAGCAAATCAATCTGCTCTGATACCAATTGTTGGTTCCCAGATTCTACTTTGATTTGATAAACAGATTAAAAGTGAGCGGAAGCTTGAACAATTTATCAAATATAGATCAAAACAATAAGAACAACTAGAGAGAACTGACCAGATTTGATCATCAAGGTTGCCATATGATTGATATCAAGGTTGCCATATGATTTGATTATCAAGGTTGCCAAGAACAAACAGTAAGTGTGTAAATTCTCTCTAGAATTCTCTCTCTCAAATTTGTTACGTATGCACAAGATATGAATTTATGTGTGAGTGCATACTGAGATATGCAATCATATCTTCTATATATAGCCTAAATCAGGAAAGTCAACATGTTGACCAATCCTGGTGTGCCAAGTGTAAAGGTAAAATAATCGTCTTGACCTGACATGGCAGGCTATGATAGGAGACTCCACACTTGGAGATATTTGAGCCAAGTTAAAGAACAAAGGTCAGCGGGGGCCTTTGGGCTCTGACTAGCTTGATCATCTGATGGTTAGGCTTCATCTGAATAGACTATCTCTTATGCCTTGTCTCTTAGTTTAACTTGTTCGCAGAGGTATCATTGAACTGTCTTTGATCCTCTGGACTTAGTAGATTTTCAATACTCTTACATTCAGAGATAATTAGGGATAAAAGTAATTGACACAAAGAAAGAAAATAGTGTTGTTGAAACCATACTGGTAGTTAGTGAATTCCCAGAAGTCTTCCCAAATGATTTGACTAGTCTTCCACTGGATCGATCGGTTGAATTTAGAATTGGCTCCGTCTGAAATGAAATAAATGATGTCACAGTTACAGAAATTATTAGAAAAAGGTTTTATCAGACCCAGTACTTCTCCGTGGGGTGCACCGGTGTTATTTGTAAAGAACAAGGATGGGTCGATGAGAATGTGTATTGATTATCGGGAACTCAATAAACTAACAATAAATAATACGTATCCGCTTCCGAGAATCTATGACCTTTTTTATCAGTTAGTTGAGACTAGTTATTTCTCAAAGATTGATTTATGATCCGGTTATCATCAGTTGAAAGTTCGGGAAGAAGATGTGTCAAAAACTACATTGCGTACCTGATACGGTCATTACGATTTTTAGTGATGTCGTTCGGTTTGACTAATGCACCAGCAACTTTTAGGGATATGATGAACTGGGTATGTAATCCTTATCTTGATAAATTTGTGATTGTTTTTATCGATGATACTTTTATCTATTCCCAATCAGAAATGGAAATGCTAATCATCTTCGTTTGATACTAGAACTGTTGAAACGGGAAAAGCTTTTCGCTAAACTTTCTGAATGTGAATTTTGGTTTCAAGAAGTTCAATTTTTGGGACATATTATTTCTAAAAACGGTATTAAAGTGGATCCTATAAAAGTTGAATCTATTGAAAAATGGGAACCACCAAGAACACCGACTGAAGTATGAAGTTTTATGGGTATAGTTGGGTATTACCGTAAATTTATTCAGGATTTTTCTCGTATTGAAACTTCTCAAAATATGTTAACGAAGAAGAATGTGAAATTTGAATAGAAAGAAGCTTAATTCGAAGCATTCCTAACTTTGAGAGAAAGACTGTGTAGTGGACCGATTCTATCTTTGCCCGGTGGTTTAGAAGATTTTGTAGTTTATAGTGAGGCTTCAAAATTGGGTCTGGTTGTGTATTGATGCAACGCGGAAAGATTATTGCTTATGGTTCTCGTCAGTTGAAAGACCACGAGAGATACAATCTCACTCATGATATGGATTTTGTTGCCATTGTGTTTGATTTGAAGATTTAGAGACATTATTTATACGGTACCAAATGTCAGATTTTTACCGGTCATAAGAGTCTTCAACATTTGTTCGATCAACGGGAACTGAATATGCGACAACGTCTGTGGTTAGAATTGGTGAACGATTATGACTATGAGATTCTGTATCATCTGGGAAAAGCTAATGTGGTGGACGATACTTTAAGACATAAAGAAAAGAGTGGAACAATCAAAGCCATTGCATTACGAGTCGAGTTGTTACCGAATATTTTCAAAGAGTTAAAGAAAAGTCAGATTGAAGCTCTGAAAGAAGAAAACTTGAAACAAGAACGATTCACAGGTATGTTTGTTGTTTTAGTAAAAGATGGTCGTGAATTAATGTGATTTCAAAATAGAATTTGGGTACCTCATTTGGGTGATATTCGTTACAAGGTTTTGAATGAGGCTCATAAGTCTCGTTTTTCTATTCATCCGGGTACTAACAAAATGTATCGAGACTTACGACAATTTTATTGGTGGTCGGGTTTGAAGAAATATATTGCTCGAGATGTGGAGCGTTGTTTAACTTGTTTGCAGGTTAAAGTGGAACATCAGAAACCGTTCGGTAAGTTATAATCGTTATAAATTCCGGTTTGGAAATGCGATCACATCACAATGGATTTCATAAAAAAATTACCAAGAACACCGAAGGGCTCTAATGCTATGTGGGTTATTGTAAACGATTGTCAAATTTCGCTCATTTCTTACCGATTAAAGAATCGTAGCCGTTAGAAAGATTGGCAAAGTTGTATATTGATCAAGTGGTATCTCGTCATGGTGTTCCATTATCGGTTATATCAGATCGAGACAGTCGGTTTACTTCGATGTTTTGGAAAAAATTTCAGAGGGAAATGGGTTCTCATATAAAGTTGAGTACGACTTACCATCCACAAACAAACGGTAAGAGTGAACGAACGATTCAAACTCTCAAAGATATATTACGAGCTTGTATTATCGACTTTGGTGGTTCGTGGGAAGGACAATTACCTTTGATTGAATTCCCTTATAACAACAATTATCACTCAAGTATTCAAGTAGCACCTTCCGAGGTTTTATACGGTAGAAAATGTAGAACGTCGTTGTGCTCCAAATGAAGTGGGGGAGAAATAGTTGACCGGAACGGAAATCGTTCAGTTAACTGCAAATAAAATCAATCAGAATCGAGAACATTTGAAGATGGCTCAGGACCGACAGAAAAGCTACACCGATAAATGTCATAAACCAATAGAGTTCTAGGTTTGGGACAATGTGATGTTGAAAGTCTCGCCATGGAAAGGAATTGTACGATTCGGGAAATGGGGTAAACTAAGTCTGAGATATATCGGATCGTTTGTGATTATTGATCGAGTTTGTGACGTAGTTTACCGGTTAGAACGTCCATCATAATTGAGCAATATTCACAACACTTTTCATGTGTCAAATCTACGTAATTGTTTGATTAACTCTGAAATGACCGTATCGTTACCCGAAGTTCAAGTTGATGAGAAATTACATTTCATAGAAGAGCCAAAATCTATTATCGATTTCAAAGTGAAAAAGTTGAGAAACAAAGAAATTGGATTAGTAAAGGTTCAGTGACAATATCATAAGGGACAAGATGCTACGTGGGAATCAGAATCTGAAATGAGATCTAAATACCCTCATTTGTTCGACTGATAGAATTCCGAGACGGAATTCCTTTAAGGGGGAGATGTTGTAATACCCTTGTTTTAAATTTACATCGAAATCTAGGGGGTAATTGATAATTATTTATAATGTAGGGACTTTTGAAAAAAAATAGAAATCTTTGTAGGTGAGTCATCACCTAAAGCCTTACATCATTTTCCAGATTTAATTTTGAATTCATAAAAGTGTTTTTGTGTGTCTTTTGAGAGTGTGACGCATGGAAAGTCAAAGTAAAGTTCATCTTTCTCTTCTAGGGTAAAGTTTCTTCCTTTGTTCTTTCATTTTAGGTTGTTAGTAGTTTTGGGTTTATGAGTTTGGTTTAAATACTTGAGATTTGGATTTGAAACTTGAGATTTGGAAATCAATTTCAAAGGTAAATATCTTCAAAATCTCATGGTGGGTTGTGAACTAATTATTGAAATTAGGATCTCTTCTTGATTATATGATTTGGTGGTTTTTAGGTTTAAAAAGAATTGGTCTTATGCTAGTATTTGATCCAAGATGAAAAGTAAGTTGATTTTGAAGTTGTGATTAATTTATGGGTTTTGGTCATTTTTCTTGGGGTCGTTTGGGGTATCGTTTAAGTTCCTTATATGATATTAAGAGAATTGGAATAGATTATATTGTTCCCATTATAATCTATGTTTTATAATTCAGATTATCGCTCGGTTTCGAGTTTCGTTATTGGTTAAGCTTTGAATTATCATATATCGTTTTCGAAGTGAGTTTTCTTTTGATCGTTTACGAACTGAAATACAATTATCTATAAATGGTTATAGTTTAGTTGTTGTATCTTGTGGACAAGATTCGTTTACAATGGATAATTGTGGTTACGGTATTTATTATATGTGATTTATAATCATCACAAGTGATGTATTTATTGATTTTTGGGTTTAAGGGACTTATACAACAAAAGCTCGTGTGCGTGAGAGACTGTAATTGTTTACGCGGGGGAAGTTATGTATATATATATATATATAGAGAGAGAGAGAGAAAGAGGGAGGATCATGCGAGAAGCTAAACATTTTGCGAGAAGGCGAGAAGTGTTTAATCATATATGATTAAACACATGTTATATTGGCAATACATAGACGTTTAATCATAAATGATGACCCACGAATGTTTCGTGTGGTAAGCCACTGCCGATATTGATTGCGGTCTTATCGGAGTGTGCATGTTATAGCTTGCGATATGTTTCATGTAGTGAGCCATTTTTTTTATTGACTTTTGTCTTATCTGGGTGTGCGTTATTTTGAATAGTGATTGTTGTGTTTAGTTGCTTTAGGAGGGAAGTAATGCTTGCGGGTCTACGGAGTGATTATCCGATAAAAGGTTTTATGTTAAATATTATATGGAACTGTTTACTGACAGAGATTCTCTCACTAGACCATTTGGTCTAACCCTCATTTTGCTTTCAAAATATACATTTCAAGACAAGCACGTATGATTGATAAAGGGAAAGGAAAGTTGTAAGTTTATCTGTTTACATGACTATATGTGAAGTTGTCTAAAGTTATCTGGCAGTTGCTTTTGATTATTGTCATATAGATATTATGTATTATGACAATTTAGCAAAAAGTTAGTAGTGACTTTTGATATATTTGTATTGTTTTGTATTGAAAGACCACATTGTATCACGTATGTGTTTGGATATATGTAAATTATGTGATATTTGTTATGCGAAATATGTGGGTTGATACACTCACACACACAACATCACTCCCTCTCGCCCTCGCCCTTGCCATTCCTCGTTGGCCCATCATTGCTCGTTATCCATAATGGAGCATGTATTACATATGAAAAAAGATGGATGACCGGGAAAAAAACGATTAAAAAGAGTGAGATCGATGGCAGGGCCAATGGCGATGATAGAGAGCGGACGACCATGAGGTGACGAGGGGTTTGAATGACGTAGGGTTTGGGAACAATAAAATTGATTTTGTTTTTTTTTTTTACTTTAAAACATTTCTAGCCGGTCTTTTTGGGTTAAAGTGATGTAAATAACTAATTTTTAAAAGTTTGATGGTTTATTTATTATAAAAAAATCAAGAATTTGATCATTCAATATGAGAAAGTTTAATACTTTTTTCATTAAAAAAAACAATCTAGATTAACCATTCAAATGGGAAGATTAATGGTTTATTCCTTTAAATAAAAAAATAGTTTAGAAATTTAATCATTTAAATTGATAAACTTGTTTTCTAACTTTTTTGAAAATAGAGTAAATTACGTTTTTCAACCTTGTAGTTTGTTAAAAATTGCAATTTTCGTCCTTGTGGTTGAGAAATTATGGTTTTCATCCTTATAATTTGTAACTCATTGCTATTTTCGTCCTTATAGTTTATAATTTATTGTTGTTCTAGTTCTTGTGGTTTACAGTTCTTTACTGTTTTAGTCCCTCATACTTAAAAAGGTAGGAATTAATACAAGAACGAAAATAGCAATAAATTACAAACTATAGAATTGAAAATCGTAATTTAAACTATAGGGATGGAAATCAAAATTATTAACAAACTACAGGGATGGAAATCGTAATGTACTCTTTAAAGTATTTATTAGGATGAAGGATATTTTAAATATTTGAGGAGCAATCTAATATGCTTTTTTAAGAAATAAAAAATAAGCATATAGATTCCAAATTTAGTAATAACATAAGAATTTTGTTAATCACAAACTTTATTGTTACAACCGAGTATTTAAATAAAAAGAATACTAAAAATGAACAAGACAAAGATAGGATATATATATAAAGAAAAATACTAAAAATGAACAAAACGAGATAATATATATATATATACTATATTATAAATCACAGATAAAAAAAACTCTTAAATACAACATTTTAAGCACAAGTTACAACTAATTAAACCCAATTACTTAATTTACAATTTCTTAATGTTTTGGTACAACATTTCCAAGCACAGTATTTCACATAATCATCTATTTGTGGAATGGATACTCATTTATTAATATAACTATTTGTTTTTTTGGTGGAGGATTTTATAAAATAGATTTTATATTAACATAATCTATTTTAAATGTAGGTTTTACATTTAAATCTATATTAACGAGATGTAATATAAAATCTTTTTTCTTCCGTATTTTTTTATATTAAATCTCATAATGATTTTTTTCATATTTTATTTTATAAAATCTTTTTCCATATTTTATTTTATAAAATCTTTTTACATAATGAGATGTAATATAAACTCTTTTTTCTTCCGTATTTTTTTTTGCTGATATAAAATCTATTTTATTTTATAAAATCTACACGTATTTTATATTAGCATAATATAAAATCTACACGTTTTTTTTCCACGAGCATTAAAAGAAGAAAAAAGAAGGTTGATATGAGTTAAAAATAAAAATTAACGAGATACACTAATAAATTATCGTATTCTTTAAAATAAAAATATTCCGCAATACTTTCCAAATCAACCAAGTGTAAAGAAAATAAAATAGAAACGATGTAGATATAAAAATAATATTCCATATTTTTAATATATTTACATTTAAATGTAAAATCGAAAATAAAAATAAAAGATTTTAAAATATTCTCTACATTCACTATAAATATATATAGCTTTTCTATGTATCATCCGAGTACAAAAAGAAGACGAACGGCCGGGTGTTAATGGCGGAACCTGCAACTGAACAAAAGGTATTCCACTATATTTTTGTTTTTTTTGAAAAACTACTTTTTTATATTTTATTTTATTTACTGAGGATTTGTTTATATTTTTCATAACCACAATCATATTTTTCGAAGTAGGGGAATAAGATATATATACATATCTTTATTTTTATCGACTAATACTATGAGGTTTTGAAGTCAATAGTCAAATAAATATGTTGTGAGACATATCTTTTGAGTTTTAAATAATATAATACAAAACTATTACCAATATTATTGCACATAGTCATAACAACAAACAATTAAGAATATATGCAAGTTAACCACTTATGAAAATACATTCATTTTTCACATTGTATTTCATTAACTGTTAACAGAGAAATTACGTTTTATTTTAACTCGGTTCAATAATCCAACAAAAAATTTATCCTCCCGTGCAATGCACGGGCCCAACACTAGTTATATTATAAAACATCTATAAAAAACTCTTAAAAAACAATTGTTAAAACTTAATGTACCGCTATTTAATGTTAATTACTTAAAACATAAATAAAGAATGAAAACTTAAAATCTTTTGTTATTTTATTCTTATCTCTAACAAATTTAACTCCCCTAAAATCACTCCTCATTTCAACTTCCCTAAAATCACTCCCTACATAATTATATACATGATAAAAATCAAATTTTAAATATAAAAAATCTAAAATATAATTAAGAAAATCTAACAAAATATTTAATGTTTATTTTATAAAAAAACATTACTTTATTAAAACTAAAATAAATTACATTATTATTAAACTATCGAATAAAACTTTTAAAAGCAAACTTTTATGCAGTAAATATTGTTTATTGATACACATTACTTAAAACTCAAGATTACAAGTTTTGATGCATGAGTACAAATTTCTAAAGTAATATGTTTGAATTCATAACTAAACGATAAACATAATCAAAACAGATTAAAATTTTTAATTTAAATATAAAGAATTTAAAATATATAAGATAATTGTACTGTAAATCGACAAAAAAACAAAAAATAAAAGAAAAAATTAAAATCGTGATGTATCTCGCTCTATTGCGCGAGTACGTTTCTAGTTTATAAACAAAAATTATATATAAACGACAAATATGTATGATTCAATACGGCACACAAATAGAGAGAATATTTAAAGTAAAAATAATCACATAAACTATCTCAAAGGACGAATGTAATAACCGGGTTAAAAAGTAAAGGAATTAAAAGTTTGGGTAAGAGAGTAAAAAGAGGTCCGTAGTAAAGGGGGTCAGAGTAAAAAGGGGAAAATAATAGGGATTAAACCCTAGGACCTAGTGTGATTGTGGTTGACGGCTGATATTTGGAAGGAAGAAGAGAGAGTTTGAAGCAATCGATTAGAGGAGAGCAAAGGGGTTGTGTTCTTGATGCTCATCAATTTCCAAGGTAAGTCTTAATCCTTTTCTCTTTATTGTTAAGGGTTTAGCGTTTGATTTCTCAAAATCTTTTAGTTGTTTATTTAGATATCGATCGGCCCATAGGTTTTTCTGAGTTTGGTTTGGAAGCTGATATAGAAACATCTAATCGGTTAGGGGGGTGTTGTTGTAATCGATGTTCTGCAATTGAAATGGGTACCGGGTTGAGTTGTTATCGATTTCTGGTTATAATCTCAATTTATGTGGTATTTGAGTGTTGGTGTTTGGGGTTTTTGTTCGAGCAGGGGGCACCGGTCGACGCCTTGGTCTATGACACCGGTCGACTTTGGCCCCAGTCAAGTACCTTAGGCACCGGTCGAGAAAGGGACCTCAGTCAAGAGTGACCTCGGTCGCATGGGGTTAGACCCCGGTCACCGGGGGGTTAGACCCTGATCTTTGACACCGGTCACCGGGGGGGAGGGGTTTAGACCCCGGTCGCGGCCCGGTCCCCGGGTTTGGTTTTTGTGGTCCGAAGCCCATATCTTAAATAGGGAGCATTTTCTTTGGTGGGCTTTGTTTATTTGAGGACCGACCCATTCTCATTTGTTTTATTTCAAGGACTCAAGGTACTTTGTCTCGGTGTAACAACCTCAAAAATCAGAGTAAATTAAAACCTGGAAACCTGACAATATGATGAAAGCAATTCCATTAACTTCCCATAAATGGGATCGGTCCTGAAGACTATACGATTCTATACAAGGATTTCATCAAAAGAATGGGACTTAACAATGCCCAGCAACAATACTTAAAACATCTCCAAAAACCCCGAGACTCAAAACTCGTCTCTCGAAAAACCCCGGCACCCACTGCTAATGGAAACCTGTTATACACATCATTTGAGAAAAAGTGTCAGACTATAAAGCCTGGTGAGAACATACAGTTTATAAAGCTCGTAAGATATAAACATCAGTATCATAAAGAAATCTTTTCATAAAGGTTTAGTTTGTAAAGATAACATTTCGCCACAACCGGGCCTCTTCGGTCCAAAACTCTTAAACGGTGATAAAAGGACCATTTTACCAAGGAGAGTGGTGTAACACAAAGTAGACCACAAATCCGAGTTATGAGCTAAACACTTGGAGTCCTCAGCAATGAACCCAGAGTCCGTGCTACGAGGTGAGATTGCGCTCCCAAGGGAAACCAATGTATACTCCTTCACTAGGATCACCATGAACCATGGCTAGTAACCGGCCTCACATAACCGTACCATAAACTCATCACGGAACATGTGATCCATAGCTACATATTTGGGGAATATAGCCTCCCAACAAACAGTCTACTCCAAAACCTAGGGATCCACTAGTAATGGTAAGGACTCGTCACAACAACATATGTGACCAACCATAAATAAATATATGGTAATAAGTACATTTTATAAACAAAATGTTACTTCCAGTTCAACTTCTGGTAAGAATGAAAATCATTAAATGAGTTCATAAACATTCTCTTTACATAATCACGTAATGTGCAAGTAAAACATCATTTTACTTCAATAGGGCGGAATCCGTCATTTTGGTCAAAACTGACCGGGGACCCCGAGAATCACCAAAAAACTTTATTTACAACAAAATGTAGAGAACATAAAATCATACCGTAGAAATACTTTAGATTTCGCAAATAAGAGTTTTGACATGTATAAAGTTTGTAAAATGATAGTAGGAACTCACCGATAGGTTTTCAGAATAAAACCCGGAAAACCAGATAATGACCACGACGTAGAGGTGAAGCTTAAAAGACCGACCCCTCGCTAGAAACACCGAAAACTAGCAACCAAACAAGCCTTGAAGATCGAAGAAGAAAAAGAGAGAAAAAGAGGAGAGAGAGAGAATATATGAGATTTTAGAAAAATCTCAACAAAACTGAGATATTTAGCAAGGCTTTGCACACCTCCCAACACAGGGCACGACCTGTGCGTTTTCCAAAGGGAAGGGCGCACGGCCCGTGCGTTTTCCACTGCCTCGCACACTGTTTCATGCGCACGACCCGTGCGCATTTCTTGAAGGATGGCGCACGACCCGTGCGCCCTGTAGACAGAAACATCCTCTTCATTTCTTCTTTACAACCTCTCAAAACCAAACGAAAATTCGGGGTGTTACAATCCTCCCTAAGTTGGGAATGATTTCGTCCCCGAAATCCCAACTACTCAAAAAGGTGAGGGTATCTTCGCTTCATATCCTCCTCGGCTTCCCACGTCACATTTGCTCCCCGGTGATGCTTCCACTGCACCTTGACCAAGGTGACTTCTTTACGACGCAACTTCTTAGACTTTCTCTCTAAGATGGCGTCGGGTTCTTCCACACAACGGTTTCCTTCGTCAACCCTTAACTCTGAAAGGGGAATGACGCTGTCTTCTACCGCCAAACATTTCCGGAGGTAGCAAACATGAAACGTGTTGTGTATTCTGCTCAACTCCGGTGGCAGTTCCAACTGGTAGGCTTGCAAACCCACCCATTTAAGCACTTTGAAAGGTCTGAGGAAACGGGGACTCAGCTTCCCACGCTTTCCGAACCGTATAATACCTTTCCACGGCGACACCTTAAGCATAACGCGGTCGCCCACTTGGAATTCCATCGGTCGCCTCTTCTTATCGGCATAGCTTTTCTGACGATCCTGAGCTGCTTTCATTCTTTCACGAATGCACTTGACCTTATCGGCAGTCTCTTGCACGATCTCAGGTCCAGCAAACTGCTTTTCTCCCGCTTCAAGCCAGCACACGGGAGTCCGACACTTCCGCCCATACAAAGCCTCAAAGGGTGCCATTCCGATACTCGAGTGGTAGCTATTGTTATAGGCAAACTCCACCAAAGGCAGGTGAGTGTCCCAGCTACCCCCGAAATTGATGACACAAGACCTCAACATGTCTTCCAAAGTTTGGATCGTTCGTTCGCTCTGCCCTTCGGTTTGCGGATGGTAAGTCGTACTCAACTTCACTCGAGTACCAAGCTCTTTCTGAAATCCATCCCAGAAGTTCGAAGTGAACCGACTATCGCGATCCGACACGATCGACAATGGTATGCCGTGTCTCGAGACCACCTCATCGATGTAAATCTTTGCTAACTTATCCATCGGTAGAGTCTCGCGCATGGCCAAGAAATGAGCGCTCTTCGTTAATCTGTCAACTATCACCCAAATGGTATCGTGACCTCGAAGAGTTTTAGGCAACTTCGTCACGAAGTCCATGGTGATATGCTCCCATTTCCATTCGGGAATCTCTAAAGACTGAAGACTTCCATATGGTCTCTGTTGTTCGGCCTTAACTTGCGAACACGTCACACAACGCTCAACGTAACGTACCACATCGAGCTTCATTACCGGCCACCAATAGTGCAACTTCAAGTCCCTGTACATCTTTGTGCTTCCCGGATGTATGGAATACTTGGACTTGTGTGCATCTTCTAGCAACAGCTCCCGGTTTCCCCCAATCTTGGGCACCCACACACGACCGCTGAACAGTTTCACTCCACGGCTATCTTCCGTTAAGAGTAAACGCTGCTTAGTCATGACTTCATCCTTTAGATTCTCTTCTAACAGTGCTTCCACCTGTGATGTCTTGATCTTCTCAACAAGACTAGACACAAGCTCGATTCTTGAATGGGTAGCTCGAATATTTCCGCTATAGTCCTTCCGACTTAGCACATCGGCCACCACGTTTGCCTTACCTGGGTGGTAAAGCAATTCACAGTCGTAATCTTTAAGCAACTCGAGCCACCTCCTTTGCCTCATATTCAACTCTTTCTGATCAAAGACATACTTCAGGCTCTTGTGATCCGTGTATAAAGTACATTTCGTGCCGTAGAGGTAATGTCGCCAAAGATTCAACACGAACATCACCGCTGCTAACTCCAGATCATGGGTTGGATAATTCTGTTCATGTATCTTAAGCTGCCTCGAGGCATAAGCGATTACCTTACCTCGTTGCATCAACACACAACCCAATCCTATCTTTGAAGCGTCGTTGTAAACCACGAAATCTTCTGACCCTTCAGGTAATGTCAAGATCGGAGCTTCACACAACTTCTTTTGAAGGATCCGGAATGCCTTCTCTTGGGTTTCAGTCCATTCAAACTTCACATTCTTCCGAGTCAGAACTGTCAAGGAAGAAGCGATCTTGGAAAAGTCTTGAATGAATCTCCTGTAGTATCCTGCCAGACCCAAGAAACTTCGGATCTCGGACGGACTTTTAGGAGGCTCCCAATTCATCATAGCTTCAATCTTGGAGGGATCTACTTTCACTCCGTCTCGAGTGACTACGTGCCCCAGAAATTGTACTTCTTTAAGCCAAAAGTCGCACTTGGAAAATTTGGCGTACAATCTTTCTCTTCTCAACACTTCCAGAACCTCACGTAGATGATGTTCGTGTTCCGACTCACTCTTGGAGTACACTAGTATGTCATCAATGAATACAATGACCGACTTGTGGAGGAAAGGTCGGCACACTCTATTCATCAAGTCCATAAACACTGCTGGTGCGTTCGTCAGGCCAAAAGGCATTACAAGGAACTCGTAATGGCCGTAACGCGTTCTGAAAGCCGTCTTCGGAACATCTTATTCTCTTACCTTCACTTGGTGATAACCTGATCGTAAGTCGATTTTGGAGAAACAACCCGCTCCTTGAAGTTGATCGAACAAGTCGTCTATTCTCGGAAGCGGATACCTGTTCTTCACTGTAGCTTTGTTCAACTCACGATAGTCAATGCACATTCTTATTATGCCATCCTTCTTCTTGACAAATAAGACCGGAGCTCCCTAAGGTGACGAACTCGGTCTTATGAATCCCTTCTCCAATAGCTCTTGGAGTTGTGCTACCATCTCTTGCATCTCTGATGGCGCTAAATGATAAGGTGCTTTAGCGATCGGTGCAGCGCCAGGCACAAGATCAATCCGAAAATCTACCTGACGATCGGGTGGCAACCCGGGCAAGTCGTCCGGAAAGATATCTGGAAACTCACGCACGACCTTCACATCTTCCAGCTTTGATTTCTCTAACTTAGCATCGATCACATAGGCTAGGAAAGACGAACATCCTTTTATTAAACACTTGCGTGCTCTTGCCATTGTGATAATTGCCACTTCACCCTTCCTCTTTTCACCATAGATGACCACGACCTCTCCAGAGAGGTTGGGAAGTCGAATCATCTTCTTGGAACACACGAACTCGGCCTGATTGTTTGACAACCAATCCATACCGATTACCACATCAAAACCCCCGATTAACATTGGTAATAGATCGATCGAGAATTCTTTCCCTTCGATACCAAGAGTACACTGCCTCAGAACCTCGTGGATCAGAACGTGACTACCATCGGCTATTTCTACCACTAATGCATCCTCAAGACTAGTAGTGGGCATAGAAATTTTCTGACGGAACAATTCAGATACGAAAGAGAAACTAGCACCCGTATCGAACAAAATACGAGCAGGTACAGAGTTTATAAGAAAAGTACCCGATACCACATCAGCGGATGCTCTAGCCTCTTCGGCCGTCATCTAAAATGCTCGACTTTGAACCTTAGGAGGGTTCTCCTTCCTTGCTGGCGCGTTACCCGACACAAGCTTCGGGCAATCCTTCCTCGAGTGTCCCGGTGTCTTGCACTCAAAACAGATGATCCCTCTGACCGGGCAATCTCTGACAGTATGACCAGGCTTCCCACACTTGAAGCAAGTTTGAGAATTGTTGTAACAGTTACCGTGATGCTTGGTTCGACACCTCGGGCACCACTTAGCTTCCTGATAACTGCTGAAGTTGCGGTTCCCAACAAAAGATCGGGTCCGCTTGGGAGGTACTGAACTGCTCTCCCACTCTCTTATCAGACACTATCACAGAATTCTCAGATTTTCTCTTCGCGAACATCTCTTCCATGAATTGAGCTTCCTCCACCATCTCTCGGAGGTTAGAAGCTTTGAAATTATGGACCATCGATTGCATGTCATCTGGTAAGCCGTTGAGATAAGCTTTCATTTTATCTTTTTTTGTTGGGGCAGCGTGCCCCACCAGACCCAGCTTCTCCATAAACTGACGGGTGTACTCCCTCACCGTCAGGCTTCCCTTCACCAAGGACCGGAACTCTTTCTCAATTCGGTCCATCGTTCTCTCGTTGCAAAACTCTTCTAGCAGCTTCTTCTTGAACTCGGCCCAAGACAACTGGGCCAACACTTCAGGAGATAGAGTGGATTGGATGATATTCCACCAGATGAGTGCAGTGTCCCTCAACAATTGGGTACCGAACCGCACCCTCTGGTCATCTCCGCATTCGAAAGAGCCAAAAGCTTGCTCGACCGCTCGGATCCACTTCACACACAAGACTGGGTCGTCAGAACCAGAGAACTCTGGCGGTCCGCAACCCAAAAAGGATTTGTAAGAACAACTTTTCCTATCTCTCGGAGCACCAACAATCCTGTTCTCCTCAGCCCTGACCCCTGTACCAACGCCTCCAGAACCTGCTACGATGTTTTCCACAACCGTCTCACTTCTACGATTGTTCACATCACGGTCCTCAATCACTTTTAGCAGACACTCTTGCTGCTTTGCCATCTCTTCCCTCATTGCCAACATCATGCTGGCCATCAACTCAGACGGGGAACTAGCATCCCTGATGACTGGGTGGGACAAAGCCAGGTCTACTCGCGGAATGACCTCTGGCCCCCCACCTAGTACTTGCTGAACGGGTGGACGAACGATAACCTCAACTCCTTCCGGTTGATCAGCTGCAGAGGCTGTCGCTTCTACACCATCAACACGAGTACGCGGTCTACCATGCGTATTCACCATACTGAACTGTTTCACAGAACAAAGACAGAGATAAGAGAGAGATTGAATAAACACAAAGGAAACGTACTACCACATTACCAATTGTCATAGCAATAGAAATTCAAGCACACTTACGTACAGTATCCTCATAATAACATTAGCTAAGTGAAATTATGAACATACAACACATAACGGTTCTTGTCACCACTACTACAACACCTGATAAACGTACTTTCTGTCAACTCTAAGACTAACCCATCTTAAGAGCTCTACCCAATTCTCGCGGATCAATTCTTAGTATACACAGGGGGGGTTAGACCCTGATCTTTGACACCGGTCACCGGGGGGGAGGGGTTTAGACCCCGGTCGCGGCCCGGTCCCCGGGTTTGGTTTTTGTGGTCCGAAGCCCATATCTTAAATAGGGAGCATTTTCTTTGGTGGGCTTTGTTTATTTGAGGACCGACCCATTCTCATTTGTTTTATTTCAAGGACTCAAGGTACTTTGTCTCGGTGTAACAACCTCAAAAATCAGAGTAAATTAAAACCTGGAAACCTGACAATATGATGAAAGCAATTCCATTAACTTCCCATAAATGGGATCGGTCCTGAAGACTATACGATTCTATACAAGGATTTCATCAAAAGAATGGGACTTAACAATGCCCAGCAACAATACTTAAAACATCTCCAAAAACCCCGAGACTCAAAACTCGTCTCTCGAAAAACCCCGGCACCCACTGCTAATGGAAACCTGTTATACACATCATTTGAGAAAAAGTGTCAGACTATAAAGCCTGGTGAGAACATACAGTTTATAAAGCTCGTAAGATATAAACATCAGTATCATAAAGAAATCTTTTTCATAAAGGTTTAGTTCGTAAAGATAACATTTCGCCACAACCGGGCCTCTTCGGTCCAAAACTCTTAAACGGTGAAAAAGGACCATTTTACCAAGGAGAGTGGTGTAACACAAAGTAGACCACAAATCCGAGTTATGAGCTAAACACTTGGAGTCCTCAGCAATGAACCCAGAGTCCGTGCTACGAGGTGAGATCGCGCTCCCAAGGGAAACCAATGTATACTCCTTCACTAGGATCACCATGAACCATGGCTAGTAACCGGCCTCACATAACCGTACCATAAACTCATCACGGAACATGTGATCCATAGCTACATATTTGGGGAATATAGCCTCCCAACAAACAGTCTACTCCAAAACCTAGGGATCCACTAGTAATGGTAAGGACTCGTCACAACAACATTTGTGACCAACCATAAATAAATATATGGTAATAAGTACATTTTATAAACAAAATGTTACTTCCAGTTCAACTTCTGGTAAGAATGAAAATCATTAAATGAGTTCATAAACATTCTCTTTACATAATCACGTAATGTGCAAGTAAAACATCATTTTACTTCAATAGGGCGGAACCCGTCATTTTGGTCAAAACTGACCGGGGACCCCGAGAATCACCAAAAAACTTTATTTACAACAAAATGTAGAGAACATAAAATCATACCGTAGAAATACTTTAGATTTCGCAAATAAGAGTTTTGACATGTATAAAGTTTGTAAAATGATAGTAGGAACTCACCGGTAGGTTTTCAGAATAAAACCCGGAAAACCAGATAATGACCACGACGTAGAGGTGAAGCTTAAAACACCGACCCCTCGCTAGAAACACCGAAAACTAGCAACCAAACGAGCCTTGAAGATCGAAGAAGAAAAAGAGAGAAAAAGAGGAGAGAGAGAGAGAATATCTGAGATTTTAGAAAAATCTCAACAAAACTGAGATATTTAGCAAGGCTTTGCACACCTCCCAACACAGCACACGGCCCGTGCATTTTCCAAAGGGAAGGGCGCACGACCCGTGCGTTTTCCACTGCCTCGCACACTGTTTCGTGCGCACGACCCGTGCGCATTTCTTGAAGGATGGCGCACGACCCGTGCGCCCTGTAGACAGAAACATCCTCTTCATTTCTTCTTTACAACCTCTCAAAACCAAACGAAAATTCGGGGTGTTACAATCGGGTTGATATTCTTGTGGGTCGAGGATATTTTTAGGGAATAGGTGACGTTGGGATTATGGTGTTAGGGTCAACCTTGCTATATAATAGAAAAAATTGGGTGTTCACCGGTCAATGTTTCCTTTATAGGTTTCGGACCGAATTTTAAGAGTAGACGCGAGAATTGAGCTAAGGACGCCAGGTGAGTTTTTCTGAACTAAACCTTTTGTTAACGAAAGCATGTGAAGTTTAATTTTAAACTTTGATTTATTTACGATGGCATGATTATTATGAAAGTATTCAAGTGTGTTATAAATCGTTGAAAGTTAAATGTATGCATACATTATATGTGGAGATTATGACCTAAGTCGGGGAGTGTGGCCCGCCTACTCATGCCGGGGAGTGTGACCCGTTTATGCCATTGGGGGTGTGTTCCAAAATTAATGTAGTGCGAGTTAGACACACCGTCTGCGAGTTAGACACACCGTCTTTGACGGTAGTGTGGTCAGTAGCGTGTTTTATCCTTATGTGTTTATAAATCTGTTGATTTAAAATTTTCTGGAAAGTTATATTGTTGCTTAACTATTAGAGGGGACTCACTAGACCTATGGTCTAACCCTCGCTCTTTCAAAACTATAAATCTTTTCAGACAGACGGGATTTGGGAAGAGCGGATAAGGGCAAAGAGAAGATATAGCGGGGATAGATAGAAGACTGTCATTTTAGTTCTCTTTATTAATATCTCAGTTGTGTTTAATTAGGTTGCCTTTGCAAACCTTGAATTTAAATTGTACGCTTGGGGCCGCTTTGGCATGAATTTTTATTATTAAGATTTAATTGTTATCTTGTTATTTCTGGTTGGGTTGTTATAACGAAGTTGTATAACAAAAGAGGTGGAGATTTTACAACAAAATTTTAGATTTAAACCAATTGTGTTCATTCTCTTTTTAGAAATCGTGATTTATCTTGTTTATGATAGTCGTAAAACTTATGTGGTAGGGTATATTTAAATTACCGATAGAGTTATATGTCGATGATATGGACGGATCACTGATGGATCTCCACGAACACGGGCTTTTACAATATTTTGTCCATGGTATTTATAAGATTCAGGTTGATCCATCGATGAAGGATACACTCATCAAAGAATTACCAACAAATTGAAAAACATATGGTTTGAAAAAATGAAATTTCCAATATCTAAGCAATGATCCATGGTGTTCTAAGAGCATCTCCATCCCACTCCATGTCCCATATTTTACTCCACAATAGAGTAATTATTCTCCAAACCAACTCCATTTCTCATACCATTTTTGTGTAAATGAATAGTATTACTCCAGTAACACTATTCAACCACTCCTTTTTAGAGTAAACTTTCATCTATACATTTTTAGGTTTTTTTTTAAACCTCTTAATAGCTCTTAGGAATAGGGCTTTTAGAGAAGGAAGTTTTAGAGAAGATTTTGAAAGCGTATCTAAAGGTGATTATTAGAGAAGGAACTACATGACAAAAGTGAGAAGCGTATCTGAATGTAACACGACTTTTAGAGAAGGATCTGGAACCAAATTACTCACTACAAAAACCATCTCTAAAACTTTTAGAGACACTTTTTAGGTAAATCAAATCTAAAAGTCGAGTAATAAGCTTTAGCAACACTTTTCAAAACCTCTCTAAAGAATAAATGATTTTTATTTTTATTTCTAAATTAATAAATAATTTTCAGTTACACTTCTCTAATTTTTAAAGCGTATCTAAAGTGTTCTTCTTTTCAAAATAAAATCAAAATTATATAATAACTTATAATTGGAAATCAACGGAGATAGTTGATTTCCACGACTGTTCTTCGAACTAGGGTTCTGCAAAAGATGCGATTTCATGGTTGTCAATTTCGCAAGTTTGATTTTCGAATACTGGTCTTTGATTTCGACTTCGAATTTAATTCGTCTTCAATCTTCGAGTTAGGGCTTGAACAATAACCTCTCCACACCCTAACACTCACAAATCGCTCAATTCGTAGGGCGATTCATTCTACCTTGCTCTTTGTTCGGGTTGTCTGATTGGATCTCTCACTCGGATTCGTTTTTTGATCAAACCGCCTAATGTTATCTCTAACAATGGTGAGATTACTTGATTCACATTTCTCTTCATTTTGATTTGGATCCGTTTAATGTAATTCCGCTTGATTGATCATCGGTTCAATCACATTTTGGAACCGTTCGTATGATTTGCTTGGGATTTTTAACTATCTAGTGTGCTAAATGGAACTTCATTTTGTTTTGTTTGTCATTCACTTTGGGACAATCTCTCAGACTCGAGATCAAGGTAATGTTGCTATTCTAATTGAATTCACTAATTGTTGTTATTGTTATTAAGTAGAGATGTATATATGCTAATCATGCTAATTATGAATATTTTTGGGAGAGGAAACTCGCACAAAGATCAGAAAGATTAAAATCCTACTCTTCTTATTCATTTGAATTCGTTTCTTGACTCGTGTATTTCTCTGATAATGATTTCTAGCTCTTTTTTGCTTCTAGCTACTAAATTGGAAGCTTTATTAGCTAAGGTGTAGGGAAGTTCATTTTTCCGCAAGTAGTAGACATTTATGTTTTAATAGTGATTGTTTTTTTAATTTTTCTCAGCATCCCAACAAGTTTGTATTCAAGGATGGTCTGCAACTGGAATTACTACCCAGGTATGATAGTAGTTTAGCAAGTTTTTGGAAGTGTGAGTTCTCATTGAATTGACTGATATTCTTTTATGAAATTTGGTTTGCACCTCCAAAGTAGCATACATGCTTGTTTCTCGTGATGAATATTCTTATCTTGTGTACTTTAATGTTATGTAAGGCAAGAAATGACAGAATCTTTAATGATTTCTTTAATGATAGTTTCACTAGGGGGGAATGTAATGAAGAAGTTAAGAACAACTCTAACCTTCCCCATTATTGGCGTGTAGAAATTAACAGAAGCTACAGAATGAATTAGATGGAAGTTTGATCATATACCTGGGTAGCATTTATCATATATAGAAATTAACGACGATAAAGCGTTTTGGCTCCCAAACAGCAGCATTTATCGAGAGTTTCCACCTCTCGGCAATTAGCCTCACTGCATCTCTCTTCTCTTTCAACATCGAACATAACACATGAACCTTAAGCGCAGCAGCTCCGCCTCTGCCTCTGCCAACAACCAACATCTTGCATCTCTCTTCCACAGACAAAACCCACTTAGGATCACGTCTGAATAGGTCTCCTAGCATATCAGAAACCATAACATTCTCACCAAAATGTAGCGCCTCCAAATTTGGAGTTGTGACACCAAAAGCATCCGATAGAACTTTTTTACGCTCCATCTTTGAACATTCATCGTCACACATGAGCTTCCTCTGTCCAAGTGGAACCTTCTTACCATTTGCTTCGATGGGTTGAAGTTGCACTAGCAATTTCTGAACTGCAGATGCTTCAAGAAGGGTGTCAGCATTGTAACCACAATTGCTGTTGCTGCTTCCGGCATCACAAGGAACAATTGCAGTTATTCGACCACAAGAGCATGCTATTGTGACAGGGAACTCGCACCTTGCATCTGGACATGCATTATTAGGGTGACAAAGGGCAGTACATGTGTTCTCTTACACGCAGGAATATATATTAAGCTTATTCTCTTTCATCTCTATGTGATGGTATTATATTTACATGTTAATGTGTTATGTGTTCTTCACCCAAATAGATCTTTAAATGACTTCTTTTTGCACAATTACCTTTATATGATTAATAACTTTCATGTATAATGATCTTTAGGTAAAGTATGCTGGAAGGAGGGTTCTTCTAAAGTTGGACCGACTGGTATGAAAGAGGTACATTTAATGAACCTTCTTGCAAAACGGTTAACTTGGTTGAATGTCGTACACTTATGGCTAAGATTTGTTCTTTTTTCTAATGACATTTGTGTCTTATCACTGCAAATGAATATAATTTATGTTTGTATATTGTGTTCTAAAATTTAAAATTGAAGTACTTGTTTATATGGAGAAGAAGGGTTTGTTTCCAAAAACAGAAACAGGCAGAACCTCGAAAGGTTCAAACCTTAGTTTCGAAAAGCTTGATACCTTTGAATGCCTTATTCTCTAATGTTTTAATAGCTAAAGTAAAATCTTAATAGATCTTAACCTATGTCTTTTAAAATTTAATTCTTTCATGTCTTGGTATGTTGGTTGCATTCTGAATGTCATTGGTGTATTATATGCGACCCCTTCCTATGGGTGTCCCACACCCCAGTGTGGATGCCAATTGCTTTCAATGCATGTAAGATCTAATATATGAAGCATCATGTTGGACGGTGTCGTGATAACTACATTCTCTTGCATGTTTATGCCATACAGAATCGACACACTTTCATATGCTTAATAAATGCATGTGGTATCTAACATTCGTGTACTTCTCTTATGGAAAATTGCATATTTGCTGTCGGCGATTCTTCTGCTTTGAGAGATCCAAAAGGAAAATTGATTCCAGCTGCACAGGTAATATAGAACAATAATATGCTAATAGGAGGTGATTGTTACTATATGTTTTATTTTTAGAGCATCAAAAGAAAATTTGGATTTCTTTTGTTCTTGTTTATCTGCAGATAAAGGAACACAGCCTTAGGAGCCAACTCATGCAGCCAAAGCGTGAGTAGCTCATTACATTCAGAGGTAAACAATTTCTCCTTGACTCCATCTAAACCAAACAATTTCATAAAAAGTGGGTAGTTAAAAATGGTGGCTAAAGTTTGTTTTGGTTTTCTTATTTCTACTGCAAAATTGCATCAAAATTTGTGAAGCAATCTGTTCTTGAATAATTTGTGAAGCAATCTGTTAAAAAATCTCAACTTCTCAGATCAGGTTTCATTTACCAAATCCCCTTTTTGTACAATCTATCACTACTCTGTGTTTGTTTGTTTTCTTTATAAAATTATTATGCATGTGGTTATTCATATGTCCACTTGTTTGTTTGTTTCAGATAAGGAGGGAAATTGGCACATTGAAGATCCTCAAACATCCCAACGTCGTTAGATTACACGAGGTACCTTTCATTCTAAACATTTCTCAAGATCTGCTTCTTTTTATCAATTTCTTTGGATTTTCAATCACTTGTTCTTTTCTGTAATCATCTGCAGTGTTTTCAATTAAATAATATATTATTTAAAAGACAATTCAAACAAGTTTCAATAATTTAGACTTACAGGGGTGGGGTGGGGTTTCTTGCTGGACCATCATAGAGGTTATTCCTAATCCTAGTTTATCAATTAAGGTACATCAAGTTGGATATAACTTTTAATATCATCAAAAGGGGGTGTCATCCTTTTCTTTTTCTTTGTTCGGTTTTATGATAACATCATACATACATACATACATACATACGTACGTACGTACGTACATACATGATTAAAGTTACCCCATCATGAAAATCATCTTCTGATGCAGGTTTTGGCAAACAAAACCAAGATTTATATGATTCTTGAATACGTCAACGGAGGTGAATTATTCGACAAAATGTGTACTGTCATTATATACAGATACAAGATTATAATCTTGCTCCCCTGAAACTGGTAAGCGTTTATCGGGTAAATTGTTGCATACAATGTCATTTTGGCTAAAGTTGTTGTCCTTTTTGGGTTAATTTTTGTGCGTAACCTACATTGTTTCAAATTCTTATCTTTCCATTTATCTGTAAAACAGAGGTATCTGTAAATGCTATTGAAATGCTATTAAACGGAGTCCGAGCTTGCTTCAACCAAATACGAGCTCGTTCTTATGAAGGGTGAAATGGCCGAGTTGCGTCAAATGTGAGCTCGTTTGTGTCTGGCCAACCACTTTCGAGTTTTTCATCTTCACTAAATGCTCAAGAACATGGTTCTGAGACTCGAGATCATTAGAACATTCGGTTATGATTTTGGATTTTTTTTTTTAAACTTGGATGGATGCATGAATTGATTGAACTTTAGGGTAGAAGTTCTTGTCTTTTATATAACGAATCTATAAAAAAAACTATCGTTTTGGGATTTTTCAGAATTTGTTCTTTGATTAATTTAATATTAATTATTTATTTGTTCTATTATATATATATATATATATAATTATGTATGTATGTGCAGTTGAAATATGGATGGAAATAAATATAAAATATACTCTTTAGAGAAGGATTTGAATTTTTAAAAGTGTAACTAAAGGTGACTTTTAGAGAAAATTTTGAGTGTGTATCTAAATACCATATTTAGAGAAGGTTTTGAAAGTGTTACTAAAGAGAACCTTTAGAGAAGCTTTTTAGAAAGTGTCACTAAAGCCAACATCTTTAGAGAAGTTTTTCCATTTCCTTCCCATAATGTATCTTTTAGTAACCCTTATAATCTGTCACAAAAACTTGAAAAGCGTCACTAAATAATTACTTTTAGGGGGCGTTTGGTTTGCAGAATGTTTTTGGATGGAATGGAATCTGTCAAAGGAATTTGACTTTGATGGAATTGGAATGGAATGTTATCAGGTTTGACCACCTGTTTGGTTGACAGAATTGGAATGGAATCTGTTAAATGAATTGAAATTTTTCTATTTGGTTCACATATTGTTGCTTCAGAATTGGAATGGAATTTTGGTAAATGACCAAAATATCCTTTTTGATTATTTTAATTTTTTAAACAAAAATTACTTTAATAAAATAGTCATCAAATAGTTTAATTTTTAACAAAAATTGTTTTTATTATTTTAGCACATGAATGATGCCGAGAGAGAGAGGAGAGGAGAGAGAGGAGAGAGGGAGAGAGAGAAGAGAGATAGAGGATAGAGAGTGGAGGAGAGAGTGGAGGAGAGAGAGGAGAGATAAAGAGAGAGGGAAGAGAGAGATAGAGGAGAGAGAGGAGAGATAAAGAGAGAGGGAAGAGAAAGAGAGAGGAGAGATAAAGAGAGAGGGAAAAGAGAGAGAGAGGAGAGAGTGGAGGAGAGATAGAGGAGATAGAGAGATAGAGAGATAAAGAGAGGCGAAAGTGTAGGAGAGAGAGAGAGGATAAAGGGAGAGAGAGGAGAGAGGAGAGAGAGGGAAGAGAGAGAGAGGAGAGAGTGGAGAGAGAGAGAGGAAAGAGAGTGAGGATAGAGTGGAGAAGAGAGAGAGGAGAGAGAGTGAGGATAGAGTGGAGAAGAGAGAGAGGAGAGAGAGTGAGGATAGGGAGAGGGAGAGAGAGAAGAGAGAGAGGAAGAGAGAGATAAAGAGAGGAGAGAGAGGGAAGAGAGAGAGACAGGAGAGAGCAGAGAGAGGAGAGAGGAGAGAGAGGGAGATAGAGATGAGAGAGATAGTTAGTGTTTGTTGATAATCAATATTAGTAGGGTTTAGTTTGGAGTAAAGGGTAAATTTGGAATTATCAAAATATAATATTCCATTCCATTGAAATCCTTGGGTTTTAGGATGGAATGTTCAAATCCTTCGTGTGTGGAATTTGGTGGAATTCAGACATTCCTTCCATAGAAAAGAATGAACCAAACAAGGGAATTGAATTTGGTCAAAGGAATTGGACATTCCAATTCCATCGGAATCTGCGAACCAAATGCCCCCTTAGAGAAGCTTTTTGAAAAAAAATGATTAACCTTTAGAGAAGCTTTGAAAGTGTATCTAAAGACCCACAAAAACGTCTCTAAAGGCTACCCAAAAATGCACCCTTCGAAAACCCTCACTAAAGCCTTTACCTACCCTTATATAGGGAAGCTCTTTGACGGAAATGAAAAACTTCTCTAAAGGCTTTAGAGAAGCTTTTAGGACTTTTAAGTACAAAACAAAACCTTTCCTGAAGGTCATTTCTCTTGTAGTGATACCACCTCTTATTAATCATAACTAAAATAAGAATTCAGACTTTAGACCTCTTAAAAAACAAACGACACCTTAGTCTCTCAAGTTCCAATATATACATTTGTAGTTTTATTTAATCATTTTAGTTATAATACATTACATGTAAATATTATAAAATTAATTGATATTAATTTATGATATGTATAATAAATTTAATTTGTAATTCACAAACTTTTTTAAGATTTTAATATTTTTCAATGATCTAAAATTATTAAATATTCTTCAATAATCTAAAAAATATATATATATACGTATATATATTACAATACAAAAACGTAATCAACGAACTACAACAACAATACATAAGTAACACCAACATAATAAGAAAAATTAGAGGGATGAAACTTATATAACACATACTAATAATCTAATAATCCGTCATACAAAATGTGTTAATTGATCATTTATGAAACAAAATATTCCAAAGCATGAATGGGTTGTATTTCTTTTAAGTGTGTGTAATATTTCTTAAATGTATGTCAAATATTTATTTAAATGTGTATTATAAATGTAATATTTTTATTTAATAAAATATATTTGTTTAGTAATATCATAATTAATTCAAAGTTAATTATATACGAATAATTTGTTGTAGTTATAATTGTGTAATATATAATTAACAAAGTTATTGTAATAAAAATATGGGAGCTATATTTGTAAAAAGTTAATAAATAAAAAGGATATTATAGAAAATCTTTATAGGTTGAAAACTAGAATATACTTGAAATATTCTTTTTGGAGTTAGAAATGATTTTAAGGGTTGTAGATAGGGGTGAGCACGACCCGAAACACCCGAAAAAACCCGAACCGATTTCCATGAAATATCCGAGAACTGAAACCCGTTTATCTGATATACCCAGAATATCCGAAATATATTAAAATCATTTTTTTAAATACCAAATACCTAAAATCTAAATCCCTAAATCGAAAATTCGAAATACAGATTACAGAATCAGTCTCGACTCATATATGTCTTCTCGTCGTTCTCGAGTCTCGACTCCTCCAGTCTCCATTCCATCGCCATCGTATCTGAGTCTCGTCTCTCGTCTCTCAAGTCTCCATATCCATCGCCATCGGCTACTCCTCCGACGACTCTCATCTCGACATCGACATCACACTGTAAGTTAAACTTTGTTACTTGATAATCGATAATCGATTGATAATTTGTTGGCATAGATTCTTAATTTCTTATTTTGGGGTTTTTTTGGTTTGCTTTTATAGATTTTGGTAATTTGTTGGCATAGATTCTTAATTTGGTTTGGTTTTATTGTTTTGGTATATATTCTTAATTTGGTGGCATAAATTCTTAATTTGGTTTGGTAATTTGTTTACAGAAATAGAATCATATTGTTTTCTTGTTTTGGAATGAAATTTATACTTCACACTTCACAGTTCACACTTCACAGTTCACACTTCACAAAAATTTAATAACATTAAGGCAAACCGAGAGTAGTGCAAGTGTGCAACTGTTTGTATCACATATTCATATTCACAGAAATTTAATAGATTTTTCATTTGTCTGTATCACATATTCACAGAAATTTAATAGTGTGCAAGTGTGTTAAACTTGGATGGTTGGATTGGATTGTCACATCTGTTTGTTTGGACTTTGGACACTAAGTCGTTACACTTTACACATTACAGTGTTGACATTATTGAATATGTCTCAATCTCAAGCCGAGAGTAGTTCAACTGTAATTTAGACTTTGATAACTTTGGTTCATAGTTGTTTGTATTATGTAATGTAAAATAGTTGTTTGTAATGTAAATTAGTTGTTTGTAAAATGGTATTTAAAAAATAGTTGTTTGTTTAGGTTTTAACAGGCCCAAAAAAAAGAAGCCCAAATCAGGCCCAGACCCGACCCACCCAATCCGCCCCACCCGAACCCGAACCACCCGAATTATATTCGGTCGAGTTTCCGGGGTTCTCTTCCCACCCGAATATCCGATCGGGTTTAGGGTTTATGCACCCGCCCCGCCCGATGCTCAGTCCTAGTTGTAGATGTGTAGTCTATGTAGAAAATAGGTTTAAGGGTTGGGGATGGTCTAAAAGAGTCGTCATGGCGGTTGTTCCTGGCGTAAGACTTGTCTTGGACGTCTTGTTAAGTCCATAGCATGTCATGGACAGTCGATGCGCACTATTTGAAAGACATTATTTGGTTTTTTTCATCTTTTTTATTGTTTTATTTTTAGATTTTAATATATAACCTATTTGTATATGGTCTTGTTGGGAAACATTAGTAAAAATTTGTGTTTTTTACTAACTTTGGACACATTTAAATACATATATATGTAGTGTATATATCTAGCTTTTACTGGGTTTGTGCTCTCCTATATGAGGGCTTCAAAACGATATATCGTGTATCCAAAACGGAATATGTGAATGAGATATCGATGCTCAAAGTTGAGTACTTGGGATGAAATTGGTAAAAAGCAAGTGGGTATGGGAATGTGTCCCACATGGGAATAAAGAGTAAACATTCAATGGTTTATAACAATGAATGTGGGAGAGGCTTACAAATTTCTTTGATTGGTTTTACTCCAACTCCTATCCATACGAGGGGGGTACCGATTAAGATTTTTGTAATTTAAATCAGCAAACTTGTGCATGGACACGAATGCAGCTCCGAAATCTCGGGCTCGCACAACTTGGTTTTTGCTAAATTTTATTTTGATCCAGTGACCCGGACAGGTTCTACAGATTTCTCGCTATAAGTCACACTTTGAAACGTCGAAAAATTTATAGGACACTTAAAAAAAAATTCATAGGTTAGCTAATATAATTTTGGGATATTGCTACTTTGATTGCTCTCTCCCCATTCATACAATAAAGCTAGACGTGACTTGACCAATTTTAGAACTTAGTTCATAAAACAATTCTGCATTCTTTACCTTATTTTAAATACATTATAAAACACAAAAGGAAAAATCATTGAAATCATTACTTCCAAACATATCATCCATCTCATGTTGTTCGATACTAGCCATAGATGAATATGCCCTTGAGGATGTCATGTCCCCATGCTCCGACCCCAAATATACTCCATGATCTAACCGTACGGACATAGATACAAACTCTGACGGAACTTGTGAAATTTGCGTAATCGGATCCCATGAAAGACAGTTATTGGAAGGTGTAGATTGGTCGTTGTCTCTCAAATTATCGAATGAAGGAAAACCCTCCTCATGTTCACATTTCATGGTGTGGAAATAGGAGCTAACTTGTTTGTTTCCCGTGAGCCCCTTTGCTTCAAAGTTAAGAAGGATCGAGGTATCTCTTGGATTCGGAGAATCCAAAATGATTTGTGGAGCTCGTTGTAAATTCTTGCAAGTATGGCTTCTCATGTAGGTTATCTTATATAGCGGTGGCTCATCTTCGATCTTTTGAACTTGTTTGGTTGCTAGACACCCTTGGTCAAGCTTGTAGGTGCACCTATAATAGCTCCTACATATAAATAAACATACACGAGCTAGTAAATTGGTCAGACCCATGTGATTAGCTATAAACTAACTTTTCAAAAACCAACTTTAAGTAGCGTTTCAGTAACCTTTAAGCATTTTTTTTTCATTTAACTATCGATCATGTCTTCTTAGGATATTTTATATTATCATATACCTAAATTGCATTTTAATACCAAACATGACTAGTTTATCAGAAAACAACTAGATTCTCGATTAGTTTGATGAATATAACCTAAATATAAAAGTTAAAAGAAAAAAACACCTTTCATGTTTTGACTCGAGAATCTTCTTTTGACCATATTTTCTCCATGCATGTCCATCATCAGTCAAACCTGAAGTTAGTTGCGTAGATGCCCATGAGTTTTTCCTGCACGTGCTCAAACAAATTAATAATTCACAACTTGATATATGTATATATTTAATTCAAAAGCAAATAATGTGCATAATGGGTTTGATATATAGGGTCAGGTTCAGGAGAAAATCTTAAAAAAATAGAAAATTGAAGAATACACTGGTAGCCCTTCATCTGGACGGTATGCACTTGTGCATACAGGTAATTTGTAACATGCACAAGTGCATAATGCACTTGTGCATAAAAACCAAAAATCAACATAATTTACCTGTATACAGTCCAAATGGAAGGCTACCAGAGTGTTCTTCAGTTTTCCGTTTTTTTGAGGTTTTCTCCTAAATCTCCGTCTTGATATATATTAGGGGTAAACTAATCATTCTACGATGCTACTTGCCAAGTATATAATAGAATAACGACAAATTTAAAAATAAATATTATACCTTTTATAACATCCCCTTTTAATTTTCACAGGTATTACCATTCTTGAATTCTTGTCGGACTTTCTTGATTTATGGAAGGATTCTAAATAACTCGCTTGGAGCGGAAAAGTCTCGTTAAACTTTCGTGATTCTTGATCATCCAAGCTACACAAGGAATGCAAATAACTTGATTGGAACAGAAAACCGTCGTCAGGCTTGCTTGATTTTTGCTCATCGATACTACACGTGGATTGCAAATAATTGGTTGGGAGTTGAAAAGGCTGGTTGAAACTACTAGAGCCCATGATCGAGAGGGTGTTGTCGAACATCCCCAAGATTCGATCCACTACACCATCAAGTGATGTGGGGTCGGACTCGATGTGGTCCGACCGTTGAAGGATTTGCCGAAGCTTATCGGTCCATTCTTGGCCTTGGGTGAGTTCATGAATAGCTTTTTTCCGGTTAATTGGCAAACTCTCGGACCAAGTTGGAGTCTCCATACTACATATAATTGGTGGTGTGAGCCGTACAACACATCTCAACATATATACACAAGAAAATAGATAAAGAGTATTAAATAAAATATAAAATATAAAATATAAAAAAGGAAAGTGACATGAAGCCTTCTCGACCGTTCCGGAGATAAATGTTGTATCCACGCGCCAAAGGCCGGTCGTCGACGAAAGAACAATGAAGCACGCGCTCACGTGCGAGTGGGGCCAAATATGTGACGTTTCCTCAAAAGCAAATGGTGACGCAATACAAAAACGTGTTTGGGAGTTGACGAAGAAGGAAATGACAATGGTAGCCCTGGGGTCGTTAGGAAACAGTTTTTTAGTAAATAACGTCCTTGGTACCTGTAGTATGTCAAAAATCACGGTTTTGCCCCCTGAACATCAATTTTAATACAAAAAAGAGACCTGTGGTTTGCTCTTTATCATGGTTTTACTCCTTGGACCAAACGACCATCCACCATCTCCGTTAATTACGTGGGTAAATGATCATTTAATTGTTTTTCTTCTTTTTAATTATTTTTTCCTTTTATTGAATAAAAAAACCCTAAACTAATTAATATTTGTGCCTCTTCTCTCTTTACCATATGTTGGAAACTCCCTCCCTCTCGCCTGATATATTGTGCCGAACTCTCCTCCTCATAACATCACCTGGCTACAATTGCATATCGCCGTTTCTTCCATGTGTTCCTCATTGTAGGCCTGTCTTCTTTATGCCCATCTTCTCCATCACGATCTCCACCACAAGCCACAGTCTTCCTTCCTCGCCCATGATAGCCACATCTATGTTGTCTCTTATTCCCCGTTCCTTTATATTGACGCCATTACAGTTGTCCTCCTAGATCTAGCAAGCTGACAAGTGGATATACAAGTAAGAAAGTTTAAGATTCAAGAACACAAATTAAGGGCAGAGTTTGATTTAGGGTTATAATTTGTACACTTTTTTAATTTATGTTCATATTTTTTCTTTTTTAGGTTTTTGATTTATAGTTTGTATAACAAACTTTTTGGAATGGAATTATAGTAAATCGTTGTTTATGTTCATATTCTTACTATTGAATTGTTGAGGATATATATATATATATATATATATATATATATATATATATATATGGGTTGTTTTATTTGGAACCCTTAAAAAGGTTGCAAACCTTGCAACACACATCTTAACCGTCGGATTCATGATCGGTGGTTACAATAGATATGGGGCCCAATATTTTTAATTAAAAAAAACAGAAAAATAAAAATAAAATAACCATCGATCATGAATCCAACGGTTAAGATGTGGGTTGCAAGGGTTGCAACATTTTTCAGGTTTGCAAAATATACTTCTACTATATATATATTTATGGTTGGGTTTCAGTGAGAAGTTGAGTTAACGGTTAGAATCGTGAAAGTGGTTATCAACCGTTAGATGGGAAATTGACGCACACTAAGATGAGATGCACTAGATCAATTCTATTCTAAGTCTCAATTCATGGGAGAACTTGAGATTAAAAGATTAACGGTTCAGATCCATTTCTCATGTTTCTCACGTTTAACTCAACTTCTCACACGATCTTTCGCCCCCCCCCCCCTCTCTCTCTCTCTCTCTCTCTCTCTCTCTCTCCCTCTACATATATATATATATATATATATATTGATTTTACACTTTTCGTATGAATTTGTATCACTTTTGTCCACAACGCTCTTGATTATTAAGAAAAGAAAAAGAAAAAAGAATGATAATAGTAAAAAAAAACATTTTGCTTTAAACATTTGTATATTAAAATTTATTTAATAAACTAATGGAAAAAAAAAAGATAAAAAGACCAAAATGGCTGCATGTCCTCTTCACATGAGGGGATATAATCGGCCTCAATGAACGACCCTTACGATGAGAGTTCAAATTCGTAAGAATTAACAAACCACATTGATTGTCAATATAATAAATGAACCATATAAACATAATTTGTAACTTAACATACCATAGTGACAAAAAGTGTAGTTTACTCTATCTTTTTATACTTGATGTGCAATTAAGATCTACTTATATTTTTTTTTTTGAGAGGGTATCCCAGACCACATTGGGCCCAGACTAATACCTGGCAATTTGGGCCGAAGCCCGACTGCTAAAGCATGCAGCCCGGGGTCGAAGCCCCCGTACCTCCAGGATACGTCCCCCAGGGTTCGAACATGAGACCGCTACTAGCAAGTCCACATGCCTTACCACTAGGCTAACACCCACTACTACAAATTATGCTTTTATAAACGGTTGTTTTTGGGCTTTATACGCGGTTTTGGAACCGCATATATCGCGGGTGTTTGTAAAAGTATCGGGCTTTTATACGCGGTTCCAAAACCGCGTATAAAACTCAACTTTTTATACACGGTTTCAAAACCGTTTAGAAAAGTAATATTAACCGCGTATAAAAGTGACCATCTTACACGGTTTTTAGATGAAACCGTTTAAAAAATCTCTACTAACCGTTTATAAAAGTATTTATCTTACACGGTTTTTAGATGAAACCGTTTATAAAAGTCTATATCTTACACGGTTTTTTGCTAAACCCGTTTACAATTGTATTAATTTTTCACGGTTTTCATAACAAAACCGCGTATAAATGTAACCATTAATAAAAAAATTGCACACATTTGTACACGGTTCTTTTACTAAAACCGCGTATAATGAGTTATATTTATATTTTTAATATTTTCTTCGATTTTGTTACCATCCATTATTCCAAATGTTGGTGAAGCTGCATTATATCGATATGCTAAATTTCCAAATACAATTCATATTCGAATATTGAACATGTCAAACACAATTCCAAATACAAAAATCAGCTAGACGCATAAATGTAGCATCTCGAAGTAACCATTAACCATTAAACTTTAAAAATCATCAACGTAAATGTAATATCTCAAAGTAACCAAACATTCTAATATTTTTCATCGTATACTAAGTCTAATAATTCTTAAAACAACCCCCCCCCCCCCTAAATTCATTACCACATTTTACTCTATTTCATACGTTTCAAAGTGAACGATCTCGCAATATTGCAAACATTCTCCTCAACTTGTGTACTTGTGAAAGGATCCGTGGTTGTCCATGTGTCCTATAAATAAATTTGAAAGTAGGTGTTATTATATATGAAATAAAGTGTTTTTTACAATATATAAATAAAATGAAAGCAATTTAAGAAGCACATACCTTGAGAGAGGAGGCATATTGTTCATGCATTACAAATTGGAAGATTTGCTTCACTACATAGTAACCACACTCCCAACCATCTTGTTGTTGATTACACTAAAGTGTAAAAAAATTAGTGATTAAACATATTAAAGTACAAAATAAATTGTTGGGATATATAAATTATACTTTGTTTAATCTCCATGTAACCGAAGTGTTGGCTTGAGAAGACTCTGTGGCATGATTGTACTTTGCAATGGCCCTAAATGAAAAGTAACAAAACATTTGTGTTGATAGTCGATTACTATATAAATAAATATCAATATACTAAAGTAATACATTACTTACGTGTCAATTAGGTCTTTGATCTTGTAAGTTTCGGTTGTCTTTCCGTTTGTCATCATCGAATCTAATACATAGACCAAGCTACGTCTAGGCCTAATGATTAGTAGCGACCAATGATGCCTAAAAATGTTCAAAATGATACTTAAAGTGTAAAATTTATATTATTATTATAATAGTAAGATATATAAGTATATATCTTACCCATGTGAGTATGGTGCCAAAAAAACTCCTTTTCTTTTTGGTGCATCATTGTTGCCAAAATTGTGTTTGTGACACGAGTATCATCCCATCCAAAGGCTGAAATACATAACACATAATCAAAAGGCTGCATTTCCAAGAACATCAAGAAAACAATCTTTGGTTCCATAGTCTAAACAACACATCATTTTACTGAAAAAATGTAAGATCTACCCATAAATTCAGACACCCACAACAAACAAACATAAATAAGAAATCTTCTAATAGCATTTATCAAAATAAAACTTGTTGATTTTTTATGGCTTTAAGAATAACTAACATATTTTGTTTTAGAAAACCCATAAATAATTTACATTATCGTTTAACATCTTTGGCTATGAAAATAGATTGTTGGTAAGCATTTTAAACTCAGTAAGCGTTTATCGGGTAAGAGTCGTTTTTCACACTTACTAGGTAAAAATCTTGGTCCTTGCATTATCTCTTACCGGGTAAGATTCTCGTCCTTACCATGCTTAATCAATAAGGTAAATGATAGTGGGAAACACTTACCCCGTAAGCATTGAGTAAACGACCCATAAATAAATAATTAAAATCTAAATCACACTCCAAATATTCACAAAATGTCAAAATCAAAGTCACTAAAATATGAATTAGCACTAAATCCTTGCTCACGGTAACAAAGAAAGTTAAGAATGAACAATGAAGTAATTAAAAACTAAAAAAAAAGTCCAAAATTCAACTTAAAAATAAGCATTATGCATTGAAATTGAAAAGTGGGGTGTAAATGGAACGGTGTTGGAAATAAAGTTGGTAAAAGTGGGTTGATCACCTAGAGTCTAGAATGAAGGCACGTGGCCAAACACAGGGGAAAAAACACAGGGGCCATGGCAGATTCTAAAAACTATTGCTCCAGGTTTTACAAAACTATTGCTCCAGGTTATCCAGAAATTCCAAGGTTGAAATATTTAAGTGAAATCAGTTGCCATCAATTCAATAAGATGACGCTCCCACTTAATTGATTGCAAATCATTAAACAAGAACACATACAAACCGTTGTATCTATATGATTAATTAACGGAACTGTTAGATATGATTGCTCTATAAATTCATGGATTATAGGAAGAAAAAAACCCAAGTGAAAAACGAAACTAATTCAACTACATGTAACTAGGGTTTTAAGAATCAAGCAATGCTACCATTTAATTAGGGGTTTAAGAATCAGACCTGGCATTGAATTTGTTACTTCCACATCATCGTCCGAAGCGTCATCGGATAAATCATTGCTTGAAAAATCAGTGCCCCCTTCGTTCGTCATCGTCAGAGGGGAAGCAGGCGTACCAGAATACCACCGGAGGGGAAGCAGGCATACAAGAATTTCGGGAGAAGTAGGAGAAGTGCTGTTGAGGGGTGGAGATCGAACTGTAGAAGGTGGAGGGAAAGCGTATTTTGTGTTTAGGGAAACCGTATAGGCGTATATGATAAATTGGGTTTTGGGCTTTTGGGAGATGATGCAAATTGGGTTTCCTATTATTATTAGAGATTATTATTATTACTCTTATTATCATTATTATTAAAGATTATTATTATTATTATTATTATAAAATAGACATAAAAAAATCTTAATTATAATATTTTAAACACAAAATACAACAGGTAGTTTATCTCACAGTGTTTATCCTGTATTTAATATGTTTATTTACAATTAGTTATACAAATAAAAATATGGGACTTTAATAAGTTATAATTATGTTTCATTAACTTGTAATTTTGAATTTTAACTAAAGGGTTGTTTACCAACAATAGTTGGTAAGCGTTGTCCAGAATAAGAGGTCTGACTAGAATAAGTGTCTCTGTCTGGAATAAGTGCTGTCTAGAAAACTACTGTTTACCAAGTATTTTGGATTTGGTGTTGACCGACAAAAAATGACCATTATAACCCTATATATGATAAATTGTTAAAAATAATGCTACTATTTACCTAATATTATGTATGAATAATTGTTGAATGACAAATACAAATTTCTTAATTGAAATATATTTAAAAAAGAAAATAAATTGAACTTCAACATAATAATTTGTGTTCAAATCATATTTTAAACATTGGACAATAATTGATTTGCAATCTGATCACGCAAATTAGTCATATATTCATTGTCTTGAGAACTCCACTCCATTTCATCCACTTCTATTCCACCGCTTCCTTCATGTTGTTCTTCAGTAGGGGTAAACATGGTGTTCTCATCATATTCCATAAACAATCGATCTTGGATATTGCATTTCCTTATAAAGTTATGAATCGCAAAACAAGCAATCACCACGTCTTTCTGTATTGGAAAAGGATAAGGAGCCATTTGCTTCAGGATTGGAAATCTTTCTTTCAAGACACCGTATGCACGCTCGATAACATTTCTAAGTTGTGCATGAGCATGGTTGAACATTTCTTCTTTAGTTAATGCCCGCCGACGTCGGAAATCTGCTAGCCAATACCTTGTATTGCGATATGGTGTCATAAATCCCCGGGTGCAAGTATATGCGGCATCACAAAGATAGTATTTATCTGCAATTATATCGAAAGCTTAAGCAATATAGAAAAATAATAACATTTTAATGTTAAGATAAACGATACTTACTCGATGAAGGAAACGGAAATCCCGAAGTTGGGTTAAATGCAACCTCTCTCAAAACTCTAGAATCATGTGCAATGCCTTCCCATCCGGCCCAAACAAACGTGAATATCATATTAAAATCGCAAATTGCTAAAACGTTTTGGTAGCATTCCCCCCTTCCTCTTCCTCTATACCTTGCTTGTTGATCACTGGGCACAACTGCATGTATCAGGGTTCCATCTAACGCACCTATAGCCCCCTGTGAAAAACAAAAAAAGCAATAAGAAACTTGTAAAAAAATATCAAAAGATTTAGGACTCATCAAATCAATAACATAAATCATACCGGAAATATTTCTTTGAGGTGCCTAAATCACTCTGATGTATTTGTTGTTCCATCAAAGGATGTTGGCCCTACAACCTCTCTCGCGAATTCCATCATTCCTCCCAATACTTCATGATAGTGTTGTTTGGTACTGGTGATCAACTTAGCTTGAAGGGTGGTGGAATTTGGGCATGGGTGTCTGCCAGCCTCTGCCCCCAATCCCACGCTTGAAGACAGCAAATGAACTTTTAAGGGAGTAATTAGATAAATCCATGTAGGCAGTTAAGGCTTTATCTTATCTCTCCAACCTAATCTCTTTGCGTTTTTGTAATTTATTTTTCCTAATAGTATGAACTTCATGAATATGTTTAAAAGTTCAAAACACAGGAGTTGAGAAGACCAAAACCTCCAGTAATATAAGAGTACAGTCTAATATCATATCCAAACCAGTTTACTGATATGGGAACTCATATGGCTACAACAACAATGAGTTCATCCAAAACTAGTTTGAGCAGGTAATGGTGCCAAATATCAACAGGTGAACCCCTTGGACCAGTCTACATAGATATAACTTCTAAATTAAACAAATGATCTGGAAGATTCAGTTCACGTGTTAAGCATGATAATGGATAAACATCAAGGTGGTATGCTTAGATATTTGAAGTAGCACATTCATCATCTTCACAAAGGGGCTATTATTACTTGAATGGCAATAAGCCTTTACTACTTGGGCTATTATTACTATTATGCTAGATATGCAATTCTGTCAAAACAATACAGTTTGATTAAGTAAGATAATGCCAGAGGGAAGTTGACCTTTTGATATGCAAACGTTTAGAAGGCTATAAATGTTGTTTTGCAGGCTTATTTCGAGAAGGGATGATGCAAACTAAATAAGGAAGTCCAGACTAGGTTGTACTATATTAATTGTGATCCAATCCCACCGAGGTATGAGTGTATGACTAAAATCACCATTAAATCAACCCTTTATACATACATTTGATGGCTAGTAATTTAGTTGATTGTCATTTGGTTAGATACAATAGATTCATGTAGGTTTACTAGTGTTCTAAAAAGCGTGCAACGGCGGCAAGGTGCGGTGTTCACGACCTGTAACAGCTATGTCGGTTGTTTAAGGCGTGACGCCAAGGCACTCCATGTCGGCTGTTTAAATTGTTCAACATCGTTGTGTAACAGTAGAAACATAAATGTACATATGTATATACATACACACTTGCTACCTTAAGCCATGTCGTGAAAAGCCCGGTGGTTTATAAGGCTGGCTTGACCGCTAGGCCGTGCCTCGTGCCATTTAGGACATTAGTGTGTACACATTTGAAAAACATATATTAATGTGAACCTGGGATACAAGTCTTTAATCGATACAGTCCCTCCTTATGACCATTCTTTGATTTTACAATCTTAACCAAATTTCACATCCAAATCTATGCAATAAACGAATCATAAATTGTTCAAGTGCTTGATTGAGTGAAAAAAGAAATTGTAGGTGAAAACCCCAAATCAAGAACCCTAAATACATAAATGAATCAAGCATTGTGTACCTGATATCGTAATGGAGATCACTAGGGTAAGGCAGTGAACGACTAGAAAAAAACGCAGCAAATAAGTTCCCCTTCGATGCCGACCAACAACTATCGTGGATGCAGACCAACAACTATTGAAATCAGCAGCAAAGAAAAACTGCAGACCTGCGATTGAGAGCTTTCATCGATGAATAGAACACTATAAGATATCAGGGGATGAAAGAGAACACTATAAGATGAAGAGAACACTGCAGACCTGCGATTGAGAGCTACGATTGAGAGCTGCGATTGAGAGCTGCGATTGAGGCCTGAGACCTGCGATTGAGAGCTTTCATTGAACGTTGATGACTTCTTTGAATGTTGATCGATGAAATAAATAGGGAAGGATTGAGGATAAAAGGGGAAAAATATCAGGGGAGTATCTCTGACCACTATAAGAGTGGGGATAGTTGCTGACCGAATTTCATCCAGTAAGAGGAACGGTCAGATCGTCTTTTCAGATTAAGTGGTTAGTAAACACCCCAACACTTATTAGGGTAAGAGCCTCTTATTTAATAAGAGCCAATAAGAGCCAAGTAAACAACCCCTAATATATTTATACTATATTATAAAGCATTTAAGCTAAACTCTTAAAAACTAATTTTTATACATTAGGTACCACTTATTAATATATATTACTTAAAATCCAAAAGTACAAGTTGATTAAACATAAGTACATCTAATAAAAGCTCAATGTTTGAATTCATGTAACTAACTGCAGATAAGCACTTATTTTTATTTTCTAAAATATCTAAAAATTTTAACTATTGATATAATTAACCGATAAATATAAGAAAATTCGAGATAAAGCACCTTATTTTATTTTTTTATTGAAGTATGTTATATTTTAAATTTTAAATATAAAATATCTTAAATATAGTTATCATTTAAATTAAACATTTTTTGACCCGTAACAAAATACTTTATTATTAGTTTTTTTATAAAAAAACCATAATTAAACTAAACTAAAATATATTTTTGTTTTAAATCTAGGTTTCTCAAAATCGTAAAATAAAATAAATAAAAACTAATAAAAGTATGAATAATATATGATCGAGAGTTCGAGTTATAGATTTCAGAAACTCGCTGCATTGTGAGGGTACATTTATAGTTATTATTATTGTTATATAATTATATAATTACTACTCTTATTATTATTAACACAAAAACAATAATTAATACCGACATTATACGCGGTTTTTGTACTTTTATACGCGGTTTTAAATAAACAACCGCGTATAAAAAGGTATGACATTTATACGCGGTTGTTTGTACTTTTATACGCGGTTTTAAATAAACAACCGCGTATAAAAAGGTATGACATTTATACGCGGTTGTTTGTACTTTTATACGCGGTTTTTATACTTTTATATGCGGTTTTTAAAAAACCGCGTATAAAAGGGTATGACATTTATACGCGGTTGTTTGTACTTTTATACGCGGTTTTTAATAAACAACCGCGTATAAAAGGTTTACATTTTTACGCATTAGCTTATACTTTTAGACGCGGTTGTATGTACTTTTATACGCGGTTGTGTATTCAAAACCGCGTATAAAGGTTACCTTTTATACGCGGTTATTTATTAAAAACCGCGTATAAAAGTAACACTTTTGTACGTGGTTTATTGCTAAAAACCGCGTGTAAATGTAGCTTTTACGCACGATTTTGTTAGCAATAACCGCGTACAAAAGTGACCCTTTCGTACGCAATTTTTAATAAATAACCGCGTATAAAAGGTAACATTTATACGCGGTTTTATCGATGCAACCGTTTGTAATTGTCGAGTACACTTTTTATACGGTTTTTAATTTAGAACCGTGTATAAAACCATATTTTTAGCAACGGTTCAAATTGAACCGTGTAAAAAGGTTCCAGATTCGTCCTTTATACGCGGTTTTTGTAAAAACAACAAAAACCGTGTATAATTAGGCGCGTATAAAAGTCATTTTTGTAGTAGTGACCCCTTTGGTCTACTTATATTGTTGGTTGTTATCCATTTACATAATAAGACTTCTCTTTAAGTTTTTGTATTTTGTTTGAAGGTTTTTTCTACTTTTATGAAATATTGTAACTTCTATTTTGTGAATTTATGTTTCAATTTTTATCCGGGGATGGAAACGAGCCGGGTAATCCATTCTTCGTCTTCTTCTTCAACCCCGGCCCGATTAATCTCCAACGAGTTCTGGGGGTGTGTGTGAGGGGAGGAATCTTGGGCGATTTTGGAGAACTCGTTGTATATCCGTTTAGTTTAAAAACTGTAATTTAAAATTAAATTTATAAGAAATCATTACTACATTAATTACCAATATTGAAAATAAAATATATTTATCATTTAATAATAAATATATACGTATATTTAAAAATATGTAATTTAAAAATTTAACTTATAAGAAATCGTTACCACATATACACACACTATATACATATATTAAATAAATCAAAATATTTATTTGGGGTCGCATTAGGGGTTGGTAATGTCATCCCCGCCCCCGTCCCGACCCCCCTTCGGGTATGAAAATAAATCTCCGTCCACGTCCTGTTACGCTTTGGGGTCAGGTATCCGTCCCTATGGGTAAAATTTTTATATCTACTATATCTCTGAAGGATTGTAATATATTAAGGATATTTTTATTGTTTTTAAGGTTTTTTAGAGTGAATTATGTCGGTCCAACAATACTACTTAACAAGTTCTAAGAAACAACAACACATTAACGATTACCAACCTGTATTGAATATAGAAACGATTACAAGGTTGATCGATTAAGCTTTTGATGTGTTCTCTATGTTTTCTCTCAAATACACCTTTTTGTGTGTGTTTGTGTGTGTGATCTATGATCTGATTGTGTGAGAGATTGAGAGATACACTTAGATAATATCTAGAATAGATATTATCTAAATCTAATCTACTTAACAACTTGCAAGAGCAAGTTGTAGTATTAAACTAATATAACTACATAATATCTAACAAATAGATATTATGTCTAACTAAGTTAATATATAACTAACTAAGTTACCTAAGTTAACTAATATCTAACATACAAGATATTAAGTTAACTTTTACAATAATAAACAAATACATTGATTACATTGACATTTATTACAAATAGACATAGAATTTTATATCGAGAGTCGACGTTCCGGCTTTAGCTTCAGATTGCGATCTTTATATTGGATGATCTTGAATCCAATGAGACTGTGTCTTAACAATCTCCCCCTTTGGATCAAGATCATTACGAAAATGATGTAGCAATTTGATCTTCTCTTTTAGCTCAGAAGATGCAATCTTTTTCTCTAGCTCTTGACTCAGCATGTCTTCAATCTAATAATCTCCCCTTTTGAAGAGTGGACGTGATTCTTGAAACATGTGATCTTTGCCATTTCTTCTGTAGTCATTCTCCCCCTTTTTGATGTTAAGTGCAACGACTTCATCAAAATTTGTGGTAAGAAATGTCAATCTTGCGGTTAGAGCCCCTGATTCGTCAATTCATAAGAGATTCATCCAGATCTTTGCAAATCCAGACAAATTAGATATGTAACACCTGAAATCAACTAATGAATCAGTTATCATGCCTGTCAGTAACACTAAGTCACTAGTGTAACGAATACACATTGGAAAGGAGTTGTTTTGATGTTGACTCCCCCAGGGCTTCCATTTAATCATCGAAACACCACAAAGGTTATTTCTATAAACGTTATGACAAAGAAACTGATTCCTTGTGTGTTCGTGCTTGTGTTTGAAAGAATTAAGCACGGATGATTGCTTATTGGCTCAAAATTGTGTAAACCACTGAGACAACAGTAAGTTAAACACAGACTCAATGTGCATGATTGAAAGTGCGAAGGTAGGGCAGACTTCCTTCTTTTCAATATCTAGATTTTCCGAATGAAAATCAGATAGCATATGTGCTGCATCCCCTTTGAAAATGAAACATTTTCTTTTTGAGAAGAAAATGAGTAGATGGTGAGGTTTGATCAAGAGTTGGCGTGGGTTAGTTGCCTGTTTCAATAATGATCACCAAAGAATTGTGAATCACTAGAATGGTGGCTACCCGGCTCAGAAAAAGTTGGTGCAGAGTTGTGATATTCTTTTAACTCTGTTCTCACACGCTCTTTCTTTTAAACTTTTTGCTTTCTCTAATCACACTCATTCCTTTTCTATTTGCACACTCAATCACTAAGGATTAACTTCTTGGGTAGAAATCACTGGTTAAGGTGATTCCATTGAAGTTGTGTTAATTCCTAGCACAATGATTCTTTGTTTTCCTATGATGCATGTGATGCTCAGATTGGTTTAACTATTTCAGTTAAAGCACAATATTGATCATGAAAACATTTAAAATACACTCCCAAAATATAAAATGTGTTGAAAAATCGGGAAGTGGTTTGAACATTAAAAAATAATGTTTTCGATGATTGAAAGTTGTCCTTCTTTCAACCATATGTGAGATGAAGATATAGAATTATACCTTAACGAGTGATCTTTCATCTCATGAAGCTAAGCTTTAAGTCATAGAAATATGAACTTGTAAGCTTCTCTCAAAAATTCTGCAAAAGTCTAATGTCAAGTCAAAGTAATAATTATTCACTTATATTGAAAAGACAAAAAGCAGTAAAACTTTTAAAGTACGAGTTCTGATCAGAAGTAATCAGAAGTCATGTCCGAACTCCTTTGACGTGAAGAGCTCCCCCTAAAATCTTGCATTACAAAAATTTGTCATAAAACGTAAGTGCAGAAATCTTATGAGCTCCCCCTCAAATTAATATTGACCAAGTATGAGTTTCTTCTCATACTCCCCCTAGAATCATGAACATTAACATATGAAATACAGATATCATTCACAATTAAGCATAAAGATATGAGGAAAAAGTAAACAATAGTGAACTTTTATAGGTAACTACTGATTATGTCTTAAGATTTAGCATACCAAGCTTAGAGATAAGAAAGTTGAATCTCTTTTCATCTAACGCCTTGGTAAACAAATCTGCAAGTTGATAATCTGTTTTTACAAAGAAAAGTTTTATGTTTCCTTTTTCTACATGATCTTTGATAAAGTGATACCCGACGTCGATATGTTTGGTTTTTGTGTGTTGAACAGGATTCGCTGTTATTGCGATGGCGCTCTTGGAGTCGCAGTAGATCGGGATTTTGTTGAAGTGGAAACCGTAGTCGCGAAGTTGTGTTTGCATCCACAAAATCTGAGAACAGCAGCTAGCAGCAGCTACATATTCTGCTTCGGCCGTGGAAGTTGAAACGCAAAGTTGCTTCTTCGATCCCCAACTTACTAGTTTGTCACCGAGGAACTGTACGTGTCCTGACGTGCTTTTCCTGTCTAACATACAACCTGCATGATCTGCATCTGTGTACGCTGTTAGTTCAAAACTAGTATCTTTGGGATACCACAGACCGAGATCTGCGGTGCCCTTCAGATACCTGAATATACGTTTGACAATAGTCAAATGGATTTCTTTTGGATTAGCCTGATATCAGGCACAAAAACATGTTGAAAACATTATGTCTGGTCTACTACTAGTAAGATACATTAAAGAACCTATCATTCCTCTGTAGGTCCTAATATCAACAGTCTTTCCCGAAGGATCGGTGCCAATCTTAGTTCCTGGTGCCATTGGGGTACCAATCGGTTTTGTATTTTCCATTTGGAATTTCCGGAGAATTTCCCTAATGTACTTAGATTGATTGATAAAGATACCCGTAGAAAATTGTTTTACTTGAAGCCCGAGAAAGAAGTTCATCTCTCCCATCAAGTTCATTTGAAATCTAGACACCATAAGGTTTGCAAAATTCTTACAGTACTTAGTATTAGTTGAACCAAAAATAATATCGTCGACATAGATTTGTATTAAAACGATATCGACTTTTTCTTTCTTTATGAACAAGGTGGTATCCACCGTACCTTTTGAAAACCCAGACTTGACTAGAAAAGTGGAAAGGACATCATACCAGGCTCGAGGGGCTTGTTTCAGACCGTAGAGAGCTTTGTCGAGAATGTAGACGTGGTCCGACTTCTCTTGATTGACAAATCCCTCTGGCTGAGAGACGTAGACTTCCTCCTTCAGAATTCCATTGAGGAATGCTGTCTTCACGTCCATTTGAAAGACCGTGAAGTTCTTGTGGGCAGCGTAGGCTAAGAACATTCTGATTGCCTCTAAACGCGCCACATGAGCGTATGTCTCGTCATAGTCTAATCCTTCCTCTTGTCTGTATCCTTTGGCTACTAGTCTCGCCTTGTTTTTGATGACGGTACCAGCTTCGTCCTTTTTAATCTTGAAGATCCACTTCGTACCGATGATTGTTTTACCTTTAGGCTTTGGTACGAGTCTCCAGACTTGAAGTGCATCGAACTGGTTCAATTCTTCTTGCATAGAGACTACCCAATCTGGATCCGCAAGAGCCTCTGATACTCGAGTTGGCTCAATCTTGCTTAAAAAGGAGTCGTGCATGCACCAGTTGATTGACGCTGACCTAGTTTGCACCGGCTTGGATGGATCACCTATGATCTGACTTGCAGGGTGCGCTTTGGTCCATTTACGTTCATGAGGCAGTGGATTATAGGAATGAATGTCAGTTGTGTCATCTATAAATCCACTTGCACCTTCTTCATTTTGATTGGGAGGAGTTATGATAGTTGCTTCAGTTGAAGTTGTTGGTTCAGAAGACTCAGCAGGTACAACTTGGTCCGGCTGTAGTTGGATCTGTATGGAATCTCCTACTGTTGCAGCTACTTCTGTCTCTTTATCACATGGAACTTCTTCAACTGTTGGAGTCGGCATTTGAATTGTAATCTCTTGTTGAATCGGGGCATTTGATTCAATTGGAACATCTGAACTGGTTGGATGAGTAGTCGTTAAGTCTTCCATCCTGTCAACCACAACAGATTTCTTTACATTAGATCCGAGATATTCATCATAAAACAATTCAAATAATAAATCTAAATCAGATAAATGGTTAGTTGAAGTTGAAGCTTCGTCTGATTTAGTATGTTGAGACGCAGGTTCTGGACTGAGTTGCCCAGAAGCTAGTACTCCGGTTATAACGGGTTCTGAACGTTGTTGTTCGGAAGCCATATCTTCATCAAAGGTGACGTTGACGCTTTCAATCACCGTCTTTGTCTTCTTTAGATAGACACGATATGCAGTCGCTGTTGAGGAATATCCAATGAAGATTCCTTCATCTGCCTTAACGCTGAACTTGTTGAGATTCTCCCTATCGTTTAATACGAAACACTTACATCCAAATATATGGAAGTATTTGATTGTCGGTGTTCTGTTGTTGATCAAACCGTAAGGAGTCTTCTTGAATCTCCGATGTATCATGGAACGATTCTGTGTGTAGCACGTGGTCGAAACAGCTTCTGCCCACAAAAATAGAGGTAAGTTGGAATGACTTAGCATAGTACGAGCAGCCTCGACTAGCGTTCGATTTCTTCTTTCAACTACTCCATTTTGTTGAGGGGTTCGAGCAGTAGAGTATTGATGTGAAATCCCGACAGATTCGAGATATTCTTCAACTTTGTTGTTCTTGAACTCTGTGCCGTTGTCTGTTCTTAGAATCTTGACCGGTTTCTGCAGATTCACCTGGGTCATTTTCAGGAATGTAATGAGAACATCAGGTGTCTCATCCTTTGAATGAAGAAACTTGACCCATGTGTATCGCGAATAGTCGTCCACGATCACGAGTATGTACTTCTTGCCACCTAAACTTTGAGTGCGAATTGGACCACATAGATCCATATGCAATAACTCTAAAGGAGCATTGGTACTTGGTTCTGGCTTCGGTTTATGAGGTGCTCTCTTCATCTTGCCCTTCTCACAAGCTGCACAAAGATGTTCTCTTTCATATCTCAGCTCTGGAAGTCCTTTGACGAGCTTTCCACTGACCAGATTGTTGATGTACCGAATGTTGAGGTGAGAAAGACGTCGATGCCATAACCAACTTTGTTGCATCGAAGCTTTCGATAGTAGGCAAACTTGTTTGTCAGTCTGGACATCTGATAAGTTGATTGTGTAGAGGTCTGATTCTCGTGTACCGACCAAGAGTTCTTCGCCTTCTTCATTGCGAACAAAACAACTCTTGGCTTTGAAGTTGACCTCTAAGTCTTTGTCACAGAACTGGCCTATGCTGAACAAGTTGTGTCCTAAGCCTTCTACATAGCTCACCCTCTTGACAGTTACATTGCCGTGTTGTACATCACCATATCCCATGATTGGAGAAAACTGGTCGTTGCCAAATCTTACTGTTCCACAATATTTGTCTTTGTAATTGGACAATATCTCTTTTTGACCTGTCATGTGTTTGGAACATCCGCTGTCCAAGAACCACGTATGACTAGTCTGCATAAGAGAAATTAGAAATTTAGATTTGTATAGGACAACATTGGAATATACACTTTGGTCATCGAAGTGCGGGTCTTGAACTGATTTATTCAAAAGCCTATTTTTGATCTTTGATGTTCGGGTTTTGAACTGCATTATCCAAAAACCTATTTTGACTTTGAAGAACGAGTCCTGATCTGTACATAATCAGAAGTCGCTTTCCCTTTAAGCTTTGTGTGCCTGCAACACAGATTTCGCCTTAGGTACCCATTGGAATTTGGGTCCTGCTGTGTTAGCACAAGATTTTGGTATCCATTTCAAATTGGATCCTTTGTTCTTTTTAAAATCATGAGAGTTGGTATGAGATGAATGCACATGGTAATTTCCAAACCAATCTCCAGAATCTTGACAAGTAATAGAAACATGTTTATTATAGATAGAGGACTTTCCAGCAGATAAAGATAACTGAAATAATTGCTTCATTGTATATTGTTTACGAGAAACAACAAGTTTTGGATTCAAAACAACAATTTTAGCAATCACAACATCTTTAGTAAGCGAAGTCTTATTACAATTAACACTACTAGACGATAAAACGACCTTGTCAAGCTTCCGTTTTGGTTGCCATTGAGAATGGGCTTCAGGTCTTGACTTGCTCATATCTGAAACATGTAAAGCTGGTGAGTTAGACCTTTGAGCAACAACTGAATTCTTCTTCTTAGAATTACCAGTAGTGTTTGGTTTCTGTGAATGTTGAGATATTTTCTTACCTTTAGCACTCTTAGCATTCACAGAGACTGATTTATCAACGAAAGCTTTCGTTGATTTTGCACTGAACACAGACAAACTGGTTTTTCTTGAAGTTTTCTTAACAAAAGATGCATGGTTAGGAAGTTTCGCATTAAAATCAATTTGTTCACAACAACCATCTAAACCACCGTCAGAATTAAGAAAATTAAACTCTTCGTTTGATGAACCAAACATGTCATTAGAAGTAAAAGCCTTTGTAAAAACAACATTTTTCATAACAGTTGAAAAAACCTTTTGTTGAATCTCAATCATAAGTCTTTCATCCGATAAAGAGGTCTCGAGTTCAGAAATTTTACTTTCTAATACGAGAGAAGGGACATAAATTTTACCTATAACAGGCTTCGCCTCCATCTCTTTTTCAGAATAACTTTGAAAGTAGTCAGTTGAAAGAGATTTCTTCTCATCATTTGGAAAGTCATAACTATTATTCAACTTCGCATAATAAAATGGAGCGTGAACTTTAGTTGACTTCATCCGTTTTTCAAATTCATTGGCTTCATCCTCTTCTGATAGTTTAGTATTAAAAACTTTAAATGAGGCGATTCGGTGAGAAACAAGCATAGAGGTATAGTCATAAAGTGCAGGCACTTCTCTTATACCATTTTGAAGACGTTGAGGTTTCACATAACCGATTCCCCAATTTTCTTTGTTCTTTTTCGGTTTGTTAAGATGAATGGTTTGCTCACTTTGACCTAATGAGTATAGCTTCTTTTCCAAATCATCTAATTTAGCAATTAAAGTCTTGTTTTCTTTAATACATAAAGAATGCATATCAGTAAGCTTATAAAAATCAATCTCACTTTTTGTCAATTTAGACTTGAGCTCACTATTCTCTTTTAGAATTATAGTCTGTTCTTTTGCGTTGGTGTCAGCGTTTGTATGTAAAACCTCAACTAATACTTTCTTCTCAGCAAGTTCATCGCTAAGTTTTTGTATCAATTGGTTTTTATTAATAATAACACCATTTTCTCGCTTAAGATTAGATTCTAACTCTTCTTGTTTTAAAACCATAGCATGCATTTTATTCATTAAAGCTTTATACGATAAATCACGTACCTCCTCTTCTTCATTTTCTGAATCAGCTTCAGCATCTGATTCAATTTTGCCCATCAAGCACATATTGACGACTTCTTCTCTATCTTCATCATCTTCTTCTTCATCATCCGAGTGATCGAGCCAGTATTCGTCCTCAACCATCAATGCCTTGCCTGCCTCTTGTTGTTTTGCTGAAGCCCATTTGCTAAGACTGCTATTCATTTGAATAGTAATCTCTTCTAAAATTCCTTTCAAGATAAGAATTTTGGCAAACTTATCAGCTTCAAGTTCTAAGAAACAACAACACATTAACGATTACCAACCTGTATTGAATATAGAAACGATTACAAGGTTGATCGATTAAGCTTTTGATGTGTTCTCTATGTTTTCTCTCAAATACACCTTTTTGTGTGTGTTTGTGTGTGTGATCTATGATCTGATTGTGTGAGAGATTGAGAGATACACTTAGATAATATCTAGAATAGATATTATCTAAATCTATTCTACCTAACAACTTGCAAGAGCAAGTTGTAGTATTAAACTAATATAACTACATAATATCTAACAAATAGATATTATGTCTAACTAAGTTAATATATAACTAACTAAGTTACCTAAGTTAACTAATATCTAACATACAAGATATTAAGTTAACTTTTACAATAATAAACAAATACATTGATTACATTGACATTTATTACAAATAGACATAGACTTTTATATCGAGAGTCGACGTTCCGGCTTTAGCTTCAGATTGCGATCTTTATATTGGATGATCTTGAATCCAATGAGACTGTGTCTTAACAAATTACATTGGTGATCCTTCTGGTTTGCTCAAATTTTAGAGCGAATTATACTTTTGGTCTATATAGTTTACGCAAATATTGATTAGTGCCTCATAACGGTTGCTAACTGAAACTGTTAACTCCGGAGACCTTGATTTTTATAAGATTAAAAAGTTAAGTACCATCAATATAGATCGTTTGTTTTAAAAACCATATCCAAAATTTGATCAAACCCCAGGGACCACCAATGTAATTCACTTTTTTTTATATTATAATTATGTCCAAACCAACCAAATCAACCATAATGTAATTAGTAGGGTAGAGTTATAAATTGATAATGTTTTAAATAAATTAAAATTCTACTTCTAAGTCGAAATAATTTTATTAAATAATCCAAATGCCTTGAATCCGACCCATGAGGCAGTTCCACTATGAAACTATATATATAATTGGTATTTACATGCTTTTGTTTTGTTCTCGAGGGATTAATTATTGTTTAATTTATGAGTGAATTACATTGATGGGGTCTTTCAAGGGAGATCTTACTATTTTGTGATAACTATAAGATCCAATCTCATCCATACATTTTAATAATCAATGGTGTAAAATAATTAAGAGAACTAATAATTAAAAACACAAATTTAAGTCATTAAAATAGGTAAAAAGGAAAAAATGTCAAAAAATATTATAATTAAGTGTGATCTAATTTAGGTGGGTCCGATAATTTTGGAATGGAACAATTGCGATAATCTCAAAATATTGAAACTGTATACATATTTTCTTGGTGATATAATAAACCGTGTTACACTATGGTCTTACAATTTTAAAAGGAAACCGGTTTTGTGACAGCAAATGGGATGTGATACACTATGATCATCTTGCAAAAATCTGATCTCCTTGATGATACAATGATGGAAAACTTGTCGCTAATTCAAAAGGTGGTGATACGCTGTGATCAGTGCTCTCATTCACTACAAATTTACCTAATGTATCACTGTGATGCACTCAAAGATGTTAGTGTATTATTGTATCCAAGATTTAATAGGAAAAGTCAAGTCAAGAAATGTCAACAAAGTCTAATGTAATTGTAAGTCAATATGGTGTTTAGGCTTATGAGAGTTTCTTATCAAGTAGTTTAGCTTTGTGAGAGACGTAACATGTGGGTATAAATACCTTATGTCTTTTTTGTTTTCATTGTAACAGTACGCTTCATTGTTAAATCAATATACATATGACTAAAGGCTTTCTCTCACTACTCTCTCTAGTTCTTGATAATTGTCAAAATCTTGTATTGAAATTGTGCTTGATTATGATTGGGATTACACTTTCAATTGGTATCAGAGCCGAACCAAACCAATTCAGAAGGATCAGATTATCAGATTGAATCAAAATTAAGAAATCTTGATTTTACGAACTCGTTTCTTGGAAATTCACTGTTGAATCAAAATTTTTTCGAATTTGTTGTTCTTTGACTGTTGAATCAATTGTATTGTGATCGATTAGTGAAATGGAACACTTTGTATTCACACTTGCATAATAATTGATCACTGATTTGTTTGAATTTTTGGATTTTCGTAAGTTTTGATAACACGAACTCAGAGTCTGCATTCTCGATCAAAATGCACTGTACTTTGATGTTTTTAATAGATTTGTTGTTTAGAAAGATGTTCTAGATTGTATTTAGAGTCTATTAGAATCGATTGCAGGGAAATTTGCAAGTTTTTGAATTTGTTGGATCGATTATGTGAAAAAACAAGGATAGAACGCGCAAGATCCGTAGAACGCGCAAGATTCATATTAAGAACACGCAAGCTATCAAGAACACGCAAAAAGAAGGACTTTGATGTATCAAGTTATCTGCGAGTTCTTGACAAACGCGCTAACAAAGGTCTGCGAGTTCCAGAAACACGCAAGACAAAACTTGTGAGTTTTGGTCGATCAGTTCATGTGATCTGCGAGTTTCTCAGAAACGCGCAAGAAGTGACTTGCGAGTTTGAAATCTTAGAAAAATATTCTAAGTGTTGAAACGCGCTAACAATGTCTAGCGAAAAGCTACTTTGCGCCAATAACATCATACGAGTTTCATACTTTGCACTACCAGCGGCCTGCGAGTTTTCTACTTTGTACTAACAACTTCTAGCGAGAAGCTATTTCGCGCAAGCAGTGGCCTGTGAGTTCTGTGAGTTTCGCGCTAACAATGCCTTGCGAGTTTCTACTTTCGCGCTAACAACGTCTAGCGAGTTCTGACTTTCGCGCTAACAACGTCTAGCGAGTTCTGACTTCGTGCTAACAACGTTTAGCGAATTTCTCGATGAACAGTGCTTAGCGAGTTCACTTGGTCTGCGAGTTTATTTCTTTGCGAGTTCCAGAGATAGATTTTTTTTAAATTTTTTTTTGATGATCCAAGTTTGACTTTCAGACAAATATTCTGAACTATTTGGGAACGATCATATCAATCAAGCTCATTTTTCATTCAAGATGCCAAAGACAGATGAGAGGGGAAATAATGTACTTTCAGCTAGAGATATGGCTGTATTGTACATGCCTGAGATACCGAAAATAGAAGCAGAAAGAGACAATCTGAAAAATCAGAATTCAAAGCTTCTTAAACAGATTCAGGAGTTGAAGCTAAATTTGTCAAATTCTGATAAAACTCCTGTTTGTACAAAATGTACTGATATTGCTAAATCTAATTTTGCAGGTATCATCAGAGAGAAAGAGAAAACGATTTCTTTAAAAGAAAACACTATTCAAACTTGTGAAAAAGAAATCAAACTGAAAGAGAAAAAGATTGCAAATCTTCAAAGCCAACTGAAGACGATTGAACATAAATCATCAGAATTGCAAGATGAATCAGTCAAGCTTCAATTCAAGTTTAAGGATTTTGAAGATCAGATATCTGCTCTGGAGAAGAAGAATGCTGAACTAAAAACAAGCCTCCAACCAGAAAAGGAAAAATCAAATGTGAAGACATCTTCTACTCAACAGATGTCTGAACTTTCCAAGAAAACTTTACAAGAGAAAAAAGATATTGAGCTTAGATGCCTTAAACTTTCCAAGCAAGTGTCTGATTTTGAAAAGATAATAATCACTGAAAGGGACACTTTTGCAAAAGAAATACATGTTCTTGAAAACAAAATTACTGAACTTCCCAAACAGATTTCTACTTTACAAGACTTGCTTGAAAAAGAAAGACAAATTTTCAAAGAAAAGAAGCAGTCTTATGATCTTGAAAAGAAAAATACTGAAAAGAGAAATTCTAGGATTTTCAAAGATATATCAGAAAAGAACAAGAACTTGGAAAAAGATTTTGAGCTTGAACGTTTACATTTTGAATCTGAGATATCAAAGCTAACATTCAAATTAACTGCTCTGTCATCAGATTACCAAAAAGAACATAAGGCCAAATCTGATTTGAAACAAAACTTTGACACAATTTCAGATGAAAGAAACATTTTAACTAAAAAGATAAATGACTTAGAAGCTGCAAACATTGAATTGTCAGATAAAGTAACAACTGATGTGATTAGTCAATCACCTGTTGATAACTCAACATAATCAGTCTGTTCTTTCAAAACAACTTCAAGTTCTATTCATGACAAAAATGTTTTCAAAAAGAAAAGTGTCAAACCAATTATTGTCAAATCAAGTCAGATCAGACCATCAAATCTGTTTTATGATAAATCTGTTGATGGTTCAGCAAAATTTTATATAAAATCTCTTGGAAAGCAATCTAAGAAAAATCAGATGGTCTGGAGAGTGAAGAGTTCTTCGGATGATGAGAAGAAGAAAGACAAAGCATCTGCGTCCTCAACCAAAGCCAAAAAGAACAATGTACAAAAAGGTAAATCTTTTTGTTATTCCCAATATTCAAGTTCTAATTGATACAAACAATCAAGATGAGAATCTAAATCATATGTCATTGAATCAAACAATAAAGATTACAAATTCACAACTTTCTCTCTCTAAACTCTCTCACTAGAAACATATTCAATTAGCTCTTCTCTAATCTGCTCTCTCTCTCTCTCTCTGATCCGTGTACATCTCACACACTTACTTACAACTTACAATGACTTACTTCGTTTTACCAACTTCTTTGATACTACAACTAAAAACAGAAATAGAAACTATTTATACCTACAACTAAAACAAGGAAAAACAAATACAAATACAATACATTGACTTTTATTACAAAAGACTTTGACTTTGATGAGAGTTGACATTCTTCAGCTTTGAGTTTCTTGAACTTTGACCTTCAGTCTTCTTGATCTTGTATCCAACATATTTATGCTCTAACAATCTCCCCCTTTGGATTCAAGATCACTGTTTGAAAGATCTAGCAATTCAATCTTCACTTGTAAGCTCTGTCAATACAATCTCCTCTTTTTCTTTGACGGTATTCTTTCCAAAACTGTCTTCAAACGATTAACAATCTCCCCAAAACTTTCACAAAACACTTTCAGACTTTGGAAATTATCTTCAGAATCAGCTCGAATTGCTTTAGCAAATAATCTTCAAAGAAAATTTCCTCAAATCTTCAGAAATTCTTTGATCTTCTTCAAATCTTTACTTTGAATCTTCTGACAAGGACATTTCTGTAAGAACATCTCTCAAAACTTTATCATTTCTTGATACCATCTCCCCCTTTTTTGATGATTTGAGCATCTATATCATCAAAACTTATCTCACAAGAAATGTCATTGACCAAACCAATCTATCAAACCGAGCCTCTGATTCTGTGATCCATAACCAGGTATTCATCTAGATCTTTTCAAATCCAGACAAAATAAGAATATGTAACTCCTGAATCAACAGATGAATCAATTAAAATGCCTGTCAGTAACACAAAGTCACTGTGTGTAACAAATACACAATATAAAGGAGCTTTTTGATGTTCACTCCCCCAGGGCTTCCATCCAATCATCGAAATACCACAAAGGCAATTTATATGAATGTTATGACAAAGAAACAAATTCTTTGTGTGTTCATGCACGTGTAGAAAGAATTAAGCACGAATAATTGCTTTTTAAGGCTCAAAATTGTGTAAACCACTGAGACAACAGTAGATAAACACAGACTCAATGTGCATGATTGAAGTTCGAAGGTGGGGCAGACTTCCTTCTCTTTCAATATCCAAATTTTCCAAATGAAAACCAGTCACCAAAGAATTGTCAAGAGTAGTTGGTGGGGTTTTGTCAAGAGTTGGCATGGGCTAGTTGCCTGTTTCAATAACGTTCACCAAAGAATTGTGAAACGCTAGTAATGTGGCTGCCCGACTCAGAAAGTAGTTGGTGCAGAGTTTGATATTCTTTTACTCTGATCTCACACCCTCTTTCTTTTAATCATTAAGCTCACATCTAACCAAACTCTCTTTTCCATTTTACCTCATCACACCCACGCTCATTTCTTTTTGACTCCTCACACTCAATCACTAAGGATTAACTTCTTGGGTAGAAATCACTGGTTAACGTGATTCCATAGAAGTTCAGTTAATTCCTAGCACAAAGAACCCATGTATGATCCTAAAAGAACGTGTTGCTCATAATGATTTAACTTTATCAGTTAAAGCTCATATACAAATGTCAGACGAATGTATACTTATAAAATATAATCATGAAGATTTGAACATTTGAAAACGTTGAAGTATTTTCAAACAAGTATATTGAATGAATGAACATGAATGCAAAAGACTTGTTCGAAAATCTGACATCGTATGAAAATGATCAGAAATGAAATGATATATCAATTTAGGCTTATGGTCAAGAATAATGGATATAGTCCATATGAAACAAAAATATAGACATTCTTGAAATGAATGCTTCGAAATGAAATGACGCTCAAAATTCATTGAAGTACAAGCGGAGTGTCTTACCATCGAAAATATGGTTAAAATATGAGATATGGCAAGATCATTTTAAACAAGAATTCAAACCAGTGTGTGAATACTTGAAAGTATATAGAAAAGACAATACACAAGTATTTATCTTTAGAAACACACGGTTTGTAGAAACGTTTAAGCACAAAATAAAATGAAAACATTTAAAAATCACACTTCCAATTCATGAAAAACTGTGTAAGAATCGGGAAGTGGTTTGAACATTTAAGAACATGTTTTCTATATCTGAAAGTTGTCTTTCTTTCAGATATATTTGAGATTAAGATAAGAAATTTATCTTTTCGCGCAATCTTAAATCTCATGAAGTCAAGCTGAAGTCATTAAGATATGATCTTGTCAGCTTCTCTCATCCTGCAAAAATCTCAAAGTCTATTCAAACCAACTTTATTCACAAATTAATTCGAATGTAAAAGACATAAAGCAGTAAAACGATTAAAGTACGAGTTCTGATTTGAAATAATCAGAAATCATATCCTTTACTCCCCCTGAAAATATGCATCTGAGATTCATCAGTGAAAAAAAAACACATGATAGAGATCTACAACTTCCTTTGAAGTGTAGTTCGTCATATCTTCCGAATACATATTTCCAGAAAAATTTATGTACTCCCCTTGAAGGTTGATTTCCTCTTCAGAGTATCTGAGTACACTCTCTTTTTCATCTTTGAAGTACGAGTCCTAAACTGTTATGTTTAGAAGTCAAACTCCGTTGAAGTACGAGTCCTGAACTGATTTGTTCAGAAGCCTTGGTTCTCTTACTCCCCCTTGACAGTAGGTGCCTGCAACACAGAATCAATCTTTGGTTTTGGTACCCACTGGTATTTAGGTCCATGTGTGTTAGTTGCAGTTCGAATTGGAGTAACTGAATAAGAACCATACCAGTATTGATCACTAGCTTTATGAACAAAATCATATGTATGATAGTAAGAACAATACCTCTTTTTAGATAACCTGATCAATTGATCTCTCGAATAAGCAAGATCAGGTTTACCTTTCAGCACTTTGTTCTTCTTTGCATTTGAGGCAGATACAAATGATTTGTTACCTGTCTTCTCTTCCTTCTTTCCTTTCTTTTCTTCCTTCTTCTCATCATTCTTCTCATCTTCAACTTGTTTTACCTTCCAAACCAACTTCTCTTTTTCATATCTTTTTCTTCTCCTTCTATGTGTACCTGAACCATCTATTTTCCAATCATAGAAAATGTTAGTTGTACGAAGTTGATCAAATGAATTAACTAACCTTCTTGAAGAAACAGTTTTCTGATGTGAGCTTGCAGCTGTCTTGAAAGAACCAACTGAACTATTTCTAGGTGAGTGGATTTTGGACTCTGGAGTCGTATGCTCAGTCACCACCACCTTTGAAACAATCTTTTCAAGCTCTTTTATCTTTAAAGATAAACTGTCTCTTTCTTCAATTAGTAGGTCAATCTTCTTCTTGAATTCAGACTTCGTTATCTGCTCTTTCAGTGCACTCTCAGACAGTTCAGATAGCTTTGCATTTAGCTTCTTGATCTCAGCTTCAAACAAGCTTCTTTCTTCCTCAAAACCCATTTCAGCATTTGTCCTCTGACCAGATATTTCTTTGAATATCCCAACATTCTTTTTCTCAATGATTTTCTTCTCTTTGTCAAACTTCTCTCTTTCCAGGATGATTACTTTCTCAAAGTCAGGGATTTGTTGAGAAAGCTTAATACATTTAAGCACAACCGTTTTCTTCTCGTCAACACATTTTCTGGAAAACTCGGAGAATTTCTTAGCAAATTCTTTCTTTCTCAAAAACTGATCTGTCTTCAACAATTTGCAATTCTAATTCAAAGATCTTCTTTTCATTAGTACACCCTGTTTGCTGAAACTTGACAATGTGATATTCTAATTCTGAAATCTTGTTCTTTAACTCAATGTTTTCAGCTTCTAAAAACAAAACATTTTCTTCATTAAGCCCAGAAGTCTATTTCAGCAGATCGTCATTTATCTTCTTTAACACACTGATTTCTTCTCTCAGTAACTTTCTTTTATCAGAATATCTTTTTGACCCCTTAGAATAGTAGTCAACTAAAGAAGCGAGATTTTTGTTTTCTAATTTGAGCTTTTCAATCTTCTTTTCATCACCATCAGAAGAATATCCCTTCTTGAATTATCTGTTTGAAAAAGAACTTGAACTTGATCGTTAATCCAAATGAAATCTCAAAAATACAGAAAAACTTGAAATAAAAAATCAGAGATTTTGATCACAAAAAAAACTATGCCCCCCTCCGCAGACTTTGCGGGGTCGAGGGGCAGCGCCCCTAGAGAATTTTTTTTCACTATTAAAGGCCATATTACAGTTTTGAAAATTTCTCAGAAAAAAATTCTAAGTAAACCAAGCTTTGCGTGTCATGTGTGATGCGCAAACCACGCTTTGCGTATCTAGTGTGTTGCACAAACCACACTTTGCGTATCTAGAGTGTTGCGCAAACCACACTTTGTGTATCCAGAGTGTTGCACAAACCACGCTTTGCGTTTCGAGTATGTTACGCAAATCAATTCTTGTGACGAGTAGCTTTGCTTGTTGAGAAGGTTACGCAGATCTGTCTTTGCGTATCGAGAAGCGTACGCAAACCTTTCTTTGCGTATCAAGAAGCATACGCAAACCTTACTTTGCGTATCAAGAAGTGTACGCAAATCACACTTCGCGATTTTCTGTTGAATACGTAAACCTCAGAAAGATCACTTGATGAAATCTCGATGAATCTTGCGCAAACCTCAATGAATCTTGCGCAAACCTCGATGAACTTGCGCAAACCTTGAATCTTGCGCAAACTTCAAAAATCTACCAGATCTTCACCAAAAACCATTCTAGACCTCGAATTTCAGTATGGAACTTTGACAATTTACTCGCCTAAACATCTAGAACACAATCCTAACATCTAATTTCGATCAAATACACAAAAATGTACAAATCAATATGAATACAGTGTTCTTGACTCGTGAACTCCAAACTCAACAAAAATCAAAATTAAAGATCGATTACAGTGAAATTCTTGAAAATTCCTATACAGACTCCATCAATTACACTTTCTTAACAAAACCTAATAAAAAACAACTCGAAATTCGCACAAAAATTCGAAATTCAATTCTCGCTCAAGAACACAGTGTCAAACTTTCGTATTTTTCTTGATTTCGATTTGGAATCTGCTCTGATACCAACTGTTATTCCCAATATTCAAGTTCTAATTGATACAAACAATCATGATGAGAATCTAAATCATATGTCATTGAATCAAACAATAAAGATTACAAATTCACAACTTTCTCTCTCTAAACTCTCTCACTAGAAACATATTGAATTAGCTCTTCTCTAATCTGCTCTCTCTCTCTCTGATTCGTGTACATCTCACACACTTACTTACAACTTACAATGACTTACTTCGTTTTACCAACTTCTTTGATACTACAACTAAAAACAGAAATAGAAACTATTTATACCTACAACTAGAACAAGGAAAAACAAATACAAATACAATACATTGACTTTTATTACAAAAGACTTTGACTTTGATGAGAGTTGACTTTCTTCAGCTTTGAGTTTCTTGAACTTTGACCTTCAGTCTTCTTGATCTTGTATCCAACATATTTATGCTCTAACACTTTTGGTAATTCTGATACGTTTTATTCTACTAATCATCTTATCAGGATTGCTCAGAAGAAAATATGCTGTTCTTACTGTGGAGCACATGACTTTGTAAGTAAGAATTTCGTTAATTACTGGTATGGTTCTTATTATGTTACCCCCATACGAACTTCAACTAACACATCAGTACCCAAATACCAGTGGGTACCAAAAGCTAAAACTGTGTTGCAGGCACCCAAAGTTTAAGGGGGAGCATGATGATTGACTTCTAGACAAATCAGTCTAGGACTCGTACTTCAAAGAACAATGGCTTCTAAACACTTCAGTTTAGAACCCGAACTTTAATGGAAAGAACTGTGGCTTCTAATCACATGACAGATCAGGACCCGTTCTTCAATGTTCAGACATGAATATTTTGTAAATATCCAGGGGAAGCTTATCAGACCTAAATCATATTATCATGATTTGAGGGGAGCTTAAAAGTAAGTATCTTCTAATTCTAGATCTCTGATTGTTTGAAAGAAGAACAACTTTCGAACATGAAAAACGGTTTCTGAAATGTTCAAACCACTTCTCAATTCTCAAAAGATTTCATGAATTAAGAAGTGTGATTTTAAATATTTTTCATTTTTGAGCGTTAATGCTTAACTGATCGTATGTTTCCAAAGATCAATACTTGCGTATTATCTTGTCTATATACTGTCAAGTATTCATACACACCGGTTCAGTACTTCATTTGAATTTGTTATTACCATGTCTCATAACGAAACAATTTTTCGATGGTAATACCCTCGTTTGTTTTCAATGTTGTTGAGCATCATTCATCATTTCAATATTTGTGCTTTCATTGCATAATTGTTTATATTCGTTCATATAAACAAAATATCCAATTCTTTGATACCCTAACCATTTTCTTTGATCTGATTGATACATTGTCAGATTCTCAAAACAATTCTCTTGATTTCATATCATTCATTCAATATCCTTGTTTTGAGAGATCTTCAAAGTTCAAATGCTCAAATTTCATTCATATCTTTAATGAACATACGTTTTGACAGTGTTATCTTATATGTGCTTAAATGTTCAGTTAAACTGTTGAACAACTATTCTTTTAGGACTTGCATGGGATTCGTGTGAGAGCTTAAACAGAACTTCCATGGATTCACGTAAACCAATGTTTCCTACCCCAGAAGTTATCCTAGAGTGATTGAGGGGTGAGGGGTCATAAATCAAAGAGTGGGGGAGATAACTCATCCGTTTGAGTTTTTCTCATTGTGTGGAGCGGAAAAATGTAAATGAGAGTTTGGTTAGAAGTGAGCAAAATGTTAAAAAGAAAGAGGGTGTGAGAACAGAGTTAAAAGAATATCAGAACTCTGCACCAACCACTTTCTGAGTCGGGAAACCACATCTAGTGATTGGTTCACATTCTTTGGTGACCATCATTGAAACAGGCAGTGAGCCCATGCCAACTCTTGCAATTACCCCACCAGCCACTCGTTTCTTTCTTAACAAAGAAATGTTTCATTTTCTTAGGGGACGCAACATATTTTCTATCTAGTCTTCACTCGGAAGATTTAGATATTGAAAAAGAAGGAAAGTTGCCCCACCTTCTCACCTCTTTCATGCACATTGAGTCCGTGTAATAATTGTTGCTGTCTCAACAATTTACACAATTTGAGCCTGAAAAAGCTTAAGTAGCTTCAATCATTCATACACTTTCACGTACCCAAGAGGAATATGTTTTCTTGTCATAACATTCATAGAAAATTCCTTCGTGATTTTTCGATGATTGAATGGAAGCCCTGGAGGAGGGAACATCACCAAAGCTCCTTTCCAATGTACATCCGTTGTACAAAGTGGCTCCGTGCTACTTACAAACATATCAACTGTATCATTTGTTGATTCAGGGTTACCAAGTTCATTATATCTGAATTTGAAAAGATTTGGGTATATACAGTTCATGATTCAGATACTCAGATCAAAGGATGGAAAATGTCAAATTATCATAAAGGAGGAGATTAGGGGGATGATCAAAAAGAATGTTTAAATTGAAGATGTTTTGATGATTATGGTGCTCACAATCATCAAAAAGGGGGAGATATCTACAAAGATCAATTTCAAAGACAAATGGTGAAGATAATCCTGAAGAGATAATTCTGAAAGTTCAAGACAATTCAGATGCTTACTGTGTTTCAGAGACAGATTCTGAAGATGATTCGGGAAAGTTTGTTTTTCTGAAGACTGATCAGAGATTACAGTAATGAAGATACAGTTTTCAAAGATCCCTCGAAGTTCCAAAGATTTTCAAAGGTTTCAAAGCTTTATTGAAGACTTGTTGACTTTCCAAAAATACAAAGTGCAAAAGACTTTTCAAGATTCTTCAAAGACTAAAAGAGTGAAGATTCAATGTTAAAGACAAAAGTTGAAGAATCAAGCGCTGAAGACTAGTGTCAATTTTTTTTAAATCTTGAATACAAAGGGGGAGATTGTTAGTGTATTATTGTATCCAAGATTTAATGTCAGGATCGAATTCTCAACAAGAATAAAGTCTCAGAAATAATATCAAAGAAGTTGCGGAATAACACTTTGATATTCAATGGAACAGTAAACAAACAGTATATAATAAACACTTTGCAAACTTGTATTAAAATCACAAGATTACACACTCAACCTCAATCTTGAAGAACAAGCTCTTTCAAGACGAATCCGACTTCTCTAGAATTAGGAACTATGCCTTGAGGTTGATTCTCTCTAAAACTTAGAATGAATAAAAACTGTTAATCTTTAAATCTGTTTTATCAAAACTATACATATACTGAACAAAAAGATAATTACAAATAAATAAAATATCTTCAGTATATCTTCCATGAATATCTTCAGAATATCCGTGCTTATCTTTACCCACGATCTCTTCATCATTATCTTCACATTACCTTATAAGCAGCATTAAGTCTTGACAGCATTAACTACTAAGCAACACTAACCACTAGCAGTACTAACTAGCTAAGCAGTACTAACTTTGTTCAAGCAACACTAACTTTGACTAGCAGTATTAATTCTACTAGCAGTAGTAATACTCAGCAGTATTAACTTTGGAGTCTTCTAGCAGTAGTAATTCTAAACTAGCAGCATTAATCACTTGAGTTATTCTTCAGTTCCCAACAATCTCCCCCTAACTTGACTTTTAGGAAGAGAAGTCAAGTTCTTCAGATGCTCCCAAAATACCATTCTTCAGATCCCTGTATCAACATTTATACCCAAACTTTGATTGATCATTCTTTGAATCAGATATTTGGCCATTTCTGAGTTTTCAACACATCCAAGCTTCTTCTTCAGCATTGCATGAAGCTTAAGTCTGCTGTGATTGTATACTCTGTCCACTAGGAAGTATTCTATGTGATTTCTATCCAAAGTCACTGCATATACTCCACTAGTTTCATATAGAGTCCAATTGGTGACTGCTTGAAACACACTTCTTATGACATGCTCCACTTCTTCAGGTTTGAACATCATACACAGATACTCCATCACCAGTTTTGTAATTGAAATCCCTGGAGCTTTTAACTGATCTGCATACAACTTCATCCCTATTTCAAACATCTCTTCTATATCAGACCTAGAGCATGTTCTGACAATCTTGGCCCAAGTGTTGAATACCTCATACTTATCATCCTTCCTCTTGAGTCTGATATACTCCTTTCCATCTACTGTCAGTGTATCCCAATGAATAACTTCAGGAGGCTTTATACCAACAGGTTCTGCTGAAATTGGTTCAGGAACTTTGTCCATCACTACCATGTACATCTTTAAATCATCAGTACTTGAAGATTCCTTCTGTTCAGATGACTCAGGTGCCCCTTCTTCTTCAGCAACCTTATCAGCCTCTCCTTCAGCTATTCTAGGCTTCTTGGTTAACTTTCTCCTTGCCATCATCTTGGTTCTCTTTAAAGTCCTTAGACTTTCACCCAGAGTGGCTTCTTTCTTTGGTGGTGTTTCTTGCTCATCTGGAAAAGGTTTTTCTATCATGAAATCATTGCTTTCTTTCATTCTCTTCTTCATCTCCACCCTGGCAGTTTCATTTCCTTGAAGCTTGGTCATTTCAGAATTGTACAGCTCCTTGATCTGCTCAAATGTCATCTTGGAGAACATCTCCTTTCTGACTCCTATAGCACCCTTGAGAAAAATTATCATCTTGTTTCTCTCTTGAGTACCAAGGAAAGTCTTTGAGGGTTGTCTCTTCTTTGCAGCTGTTTTTATCACCACAGATTTCTTCAAAGTTGCTGCTTTCTTCTGTGCAAGTTCAGTTGCCAGGATTTGTTGATAGGCTTCATTCAGTTCAGCAACTAGAGCCTTTGCCATCTCCCTGTCCTTTTCAACCTGAACTCTTTCTTCCTTTTCAATATCAGCCTGCATCTTCCTGGCCAAGGCTTCATCTGATTCAACCAACCTTTGCTTTTTGACTGGTTGATCAGATTCCACCATATTTACTTTTCCTTTGTCTTTGTTCATTACCTTCTTACTGTTATCTTTCTTGATCACTTCACCTTGTTCTTTGATGACTACTCCTTTGGTCTTTGAAGTGACCTTGGGAGTATCATGTTTGGCTTTAAGTAAGGTTTCTGCAATCTAAAGATCTGTTAATACTTCTTTCACTGTTTCTGCTGCTTGTTGAATTTCAGCAGTATTAACCATTTCTGCTGCTTTACTTGAACTAGCAGTATTAATGATTTCTACTGCTTGCTCTGTTGTTACTGCTGCTTCTTGTGTTTCTTTTTCTATTTCTGCTTCTTGCTCCCCCTCAATATCATGTTTTACTCCATCAAGCTCCCCCTTATCAGAGACTTCTTCCATGTTAAACTCCCCCTTTTTGGGAGCATCATTCCCTGATTTCCTTTTCCTTAGCACAAATTGTCTTTTCTTCTTTTTGTGAACTAGCTTCATCACCAATTTCTTGAGTTTGGTAATTTGTACTTGTTGTGACAGAATTACCAGCTTCATCTCTTCAATTTCTTTCCCTTGTTTGAGAACATCTTGGTTGATGTTGCCCATTGTTTCCATCAATTCATAGTAAGAATATCTGTCCTCACCCTCTCCAGAAGTGTTACCCTCTTTTGAAGGATCATTTGATCTTTTTGTAGTGGAAGTCTTCTGCCTAGCAGAAGCACTATCCACCCCCTTGGTTTCTTGGCACCGGGGACCTTTGAATGATTGCTCATTCAAAGTTGCCATGGGGAAGGTCTTATGTATGTTACCACTGACCTCCTTTGAGCTAGCAGGAGTAGTGGCAGCCTTCTCTCCCATATGCTCTTCCTCCTCCTCAGAGAGCACCTCCTTTGGGTTGGGAGACACCCTTGTCGGTTCCCTGTAGATATTCTCTAAGGGAGAATCCTCCCTTAGAGGGCTTAAAGGCGTAGGGGTTGATGGTACAAGAAGGGAAGGAGCCTTCTTTACCTGTTTCCTTTTGTAAGTATGGGTTATTGGTGAAGTTGGTTTATCAAGAAGAGACTGGGGAAGTGATTTAGAGTGGGAAGGTTGGGATTGGCTAGCAGTGGGTTGGTCTAATGGGGGCCTTGACCCTGCTGCCATACCTTCATCAGTTTGGGACACCACCATCATTGTAGAGAACAATGGGGTGTCAACTCCTTCCGAGTCCAGAGGGGATCTTTTCATGTTTGAAAAGACCTTACCTTTGGGAATTTTGGGTACATATACCCCATCAAAATGAGGTATATCCGTCAATTCATGGTTAATAACTTATTGGACAAACCTGGGGTACATATAAAATCTCTTTTTACTTCCCAGGTTTGAGACAAGATCATTAAAAATCATTTGTGAAAAATTATACTTTCTGGCAGTGGCTAAGCATACCAAAGCATAAGCAATGGTGCTACTGAACTCACTCCATCCAGTTGTCTTTTTAGATATACAGTGCATAAGAGTATGGACAAAGAAACGCCATTGGGGTGAAAATTTGGCTTTGGAGAATTTGAACACACCCAATGGGCCTCCATACCCCATTCTAGTAAGAGTAGAAAACAATTCATCATTAGAGATAGAAGTTATACCAGAGGCATCGTCTAGACGTAGACTGATGCGAAGTACCTCTTCAGTAACTGTCAAGGGTTTGTCACACACCCTTGTTTTGATCATTTGCACACCATTCTCAGTAACAATGGTGGCATTTGCCGAGAATTGCCTCTGATGCTCTATGAAGATGGTAGGAGATAGAGTGAGAGCATGGGCAATATGGCTTGACTTCAGAAAGTCGACTATCTGGTGAAAACCTTCAGCTTGTTTTGGCTTTTGGAGCATCGCGATTTCATTGTGCTCGTCTATGAACGCCATGGATGCCATTGATCTTGAAGGTTCTTGCTTGAAAACTTTGAGAGAGAAAGGGTTTAGAGCGCAAGTGAACAGTATGCAAAGAGTCGTTATGAACGTTTAGGCGGGCAAAGGGTATTTATAGTATTCGGGACATAAGCAGTATTAACCTAGAGCAGTATTAACTGAGAGCAGTATTAACTGAGAGCAGTATTAACTGAGAGCAGTATTAACTGAAAGCAGTATTAACTGAAAGCAGTATTAACTACTTAGCAGTATTAACTGGAAGCAATATTAACTGAAAGCAGTATTAACTGAAAGCAGTATTAACTACTTAGCAGTATTAACTGGAAGCAGTATTAACTGAGAGCAGTATTAACTAAAAACAGTATTAACCGAAAGCAGTATTAACAATGCACTGGCAGTATTAACAATGCACTGGCAGTATTAACAATGCACTGGCAGTATTAACAATGCACTGGCAGTATTAACAATGCACTTACTCTTTTCAACTTATGATGAACTGAGGACTGCTATGAATTCCCTGAAAAGAAAGATTAGGACCACCAAGAATACATAATATACAGGTATTGAACCACTTTTTGAGAAGGAGTTTATTCAGAGTTGATCATTCCCACACTTGTTACCAAGAAAGTGAATCTACCCACATCAAAGGCTTTGGTGAATAGATCAGCAAACTGGTTGTCAGTATGAACCTTTACAACTTGAATAAGTTTCTTTTCATTACAATCTCTTATGAAGTGATACCTGATTTCAATGTGCTTTGTCTTTGAGTGTTTGACAGGATTATTCACAATGCTAATAGCACTGCTATTATCAATAAAAATTGGAGTGTGTAGAAAGGTTACCCCATAGTCCAACATTTGATTTTGAATTCATAAGACTTGAGAACAGCAACTTGCAGCTGCTATGTACTCTACCTCTGTTGTAGATGTGGACACTATGGTTTGTTTCTTGCACTGCCAAGACACTAGTCTTGCACCCAAAAACTGACATCCTCTAGAAGTAGATTTTCTGTCCAAGTTTGCTCCACCTAGATCACTATCTGAGTATGCAAGTAGGTCAAAGGATGAGTCATGAGGATACCAAAGTCCCAATCTGGGTTGCCTTTTGAGATATCTGAATATCCTCTTAACAGCTTGATAGTGAGATTGCTTTGGCCTAACTTGGAATCTTGCACATACACAGACTGGAAACATTATATCTGGTCTAGATGCTGTAAGATACATGAGAGATCCAATCATGGATCTATAGTGATGAACATCCATATCCTCCCCCTCAAGATCTGTTGTTATCTGCTTGTGTGTCTCCATAGGTGTGCTGGCAGGTTTTGAATATGAGAAACCAAATTTGATCAAAATATCCTGCACATACTTGGACTGATTTTTGAACCTTTGATGCATTAGATCCTCAAACTCCTTGCACATGTTGTCTCTTGTAGATCCAAAGATGATATCATCAACATAGATTTGGACCAACAAGATATCCTTCTTCTTTCTCTTGATGAATAAAGTCTTATCAATGACTCCTCTTTCAAAGCCATTTTCCAAGAGATAGGATGACAGAGTGTCATACCATGCTCTTGGAGCTTGATGCAATCCATAAAGTGCTTTCTTCAATTTGTATACCCTGTCTGGATAGCTTGGGTTTTCAAACCCTGGTGGTTGGCAGACATATACTTCTTCTTCAATTGAGCCATAAAGAAATGCACTTTTCACATCCATTTGATAGACTTTGAATTTCATATAAGAAGCATAAGCCAGGAATAATCTAATTTCTTCTATCCTGGCCACAGGTGCAAATACTTCATCATAGTCTATTCCCTCTTCTTGTGTATACCCTTGATCCACCAGCCTTGCTTTATTCCTTATCACAATACCTCTTTCATCTCTCTTATTCCTGAAGACCCATTTTGTTCCTATTGCTCTTTGGCCTTTAGGAAGGTCTACCAGATCCCAAACATCTTGCAGTTTGAATTGGAGTAGCTCTTCTTGCATTGCTTCTATCCAACTGGATTCTTTCATAGCATCATGTGCCTTCTTAGGCTCAAGCTGGGATAAAAAACAAGAAATCACTGTTTGCTGTTGATCATGCAAGTCTTGCAACCTGCTTTGATTTCTAGTCATCATAGGAGAGGATATATCTCCTATTACCAATTGTGGAGGATGATTCTTTTGAATTCTGGTGTGATGATTAGATTCTTCATTAAGTCCTACCTCTAGATTTGAGTCATTCAACTCAACTGAGGTGTTTTTAGCAGCTACTTCTGATTCTTTATTAACTTGAGTCTCCTCATCTATACTTTCTTCTTCACTCTGACTTGGTTCAGTAGATGGTTCCTTTTCACAGTCTTCAACAGGATCCACTGTGGGTATGGGAAAGATCACAGATTGAGATAAACTGTCTTGAACTTGTGTAGTTCCTGATCCTCCACTCCCTGAACCTGCATAATCATCACTACTGACACCAAAAGAGTTAGTTAGTGAATCAATGTCAAATAGCCACTGAGGACCAGACCCAATTGGATTTGGTGTGTTCTCATTGCATTTGACATTGTCACTTTCTTCAATTATTCTAGAAGAAGAGTTAAAGACTCTGTAAGCCTTACTTTGAGATGAGTAACCAACAAGAAATCCATCATCTGCTTTGCTATCAAACTTACCTAAGTGATATTTGGTATTGAGAATAGTACAAGGACACCCAAAAGGTTTGAAAAATCCAATAAATGGTTTTCTTTTATTTAGAAGCTCATATGGGGTCTTGTTCTTTGGCTTGACTACTAGAACTCTGTTTTGAACATAACAAGCAGTATTAACTGCTTCAGCCCAGAAGGTAATTGGCAATTTTGAATCAGCCAACAGAGATCTAGCAGCCTCTATTAGTGTCCTATTTCTCCTCTCAGCAACTCCATTCTGTTGAGGAGTCCTAGGGGCACTATATTGTCTCTCAATGCCTTTCTCTTCACAAAAGGTATTTAGATCAAGATTTTTAAATTCAGTCCCATTATCTGATCTAATGACTTTTACTTTTTGATTAGTTTGGTTTTCAATTCTTAGGATAAAGGATTTGATCAGTCCACTTGTCTCATCCTTAGTCCTTAGAAAATATACCCAAGTAAATATGGAGTAATCATCAACAATAACCAAGCAATAAGATTTCTTGCCTATACTCATAACATTTGTAGGACCAAACAGATCCATATGCAATAACTGGAGACAAGAAGAAATAGAATTTAACTCTTTGGTCTTATGAGAAGTTTTATGCTGTTTGCCTTTAAGACAAGCAACACAATGATCATCACATGAAAAGACTTTTGAAGGTAAACCTCTTACAAGGTTGTTTTTAACAAGTTTGTTCATAGTTTTGAAATTTATGTGACACATCCTTTTGTGCCATAGAGAGGATTCATCCACAGAAGCTTTTGAAACAAGACAGTTCAGGGATGAATCACTATCAACATTGTCCATATCTAGACAATAAACATTTTCCTTTCTTGGAGTTCTAAGTAGTATCATGCTTTCATCAACTACCTTGACCTCTGGAGCAAGGATCATACATTCTGTGTTAGTAAATAATATGCTATGTTGTTTGTTACAAACCTGTGATACACTTAACAGGTTGTACTTCAATTGATCAACATAGTAAACATCCTCAAATGTCATCTTACCTTTTGTGACATTACCTTTGCCACTTATTTTATCACCAGTAAGATCATTTCCAAAAGCAACATGTCCTCCATTGATATGCTTGAAATCCTGAAGGCATGACATGTTGCCTGTCATGTGCCTAGAGCAACCACTATCAACATGCCAAATGCTCTTTCCCTTGAGCTGTTGGTTGCCCTGCACATAAGATAAATCAGTTAGTTTGAATTAGGAACCCAAGCCAAAGTGGTCTTGGGTACCCCTTTTTCATCAAAATACTTGCATTCTTTCTTGACAAGATTTTTAAACTTTGACTCCTCATTTCTGGAGTACTTTGTCACAATGATAGGCTTGGAAACACATTTGCTAGAAGTAGTACTGGTTTTAGAAGTACTAGCAGCACTTGCATGCTTAGCAGTACTAACCTTATTAGAAGTAGTAACTGTTTTAGCAGCAGTAACTGTGGTAGCAGTATTCATCTTTGAGGAAGTACTAACAGTATTAGCAGCATTAAAATTTTCAGCAGTACTAACACTGGTAGCAGCAGTAATTCTTCTAGCAGCACTATCTCTGTCAGCAACACTAACAGTTTTAGTGCTTTTAGGCACCCACATTTTAATACTTTCATTCAAAACCTTTTTCTTCATGGGGCTTTTGTTTTCAACAGGTTTCTTCACCACATGTTTCTCTCTTGCCTTCCTATAATCAACAGGTTTTTGCACAAATCTTTGAAAGTTCATTTGTTGGTTAATAGGGTTAAAGTAACAGTACTTAGCCAAATAGTTTAACTTTCCACATATGAAACAAGGCTTTGGTCTATTGATTTTACTTAGATCAATGCCTTGTTTTTGTGCCCATTGGTTGTTCCAGTTTCTTTGATTTCCCCTTGGTTTATCATGTTTTTGGGGCTTAAATTTATTGCATGCACACTGTTTGCAAGGGATAGGGTTCACAACAGTGGTCTGCTTATAGTGAACCTTCTTGTTCTTTTCCTCAGTCTTCTCTATCTCATTGGATTTGATCCAATGCTTTCCAGATCCCTCATTGGTGATTATGTGGTTTTCTATAGGAATCTCACCACTCACAGTGTTGTCTTTATCCTTGACACCTTCTTTCTCAGTTTTATCCTTAACAACTACTTCATCTAAGGGATCTATCTCAGTGGCTCCCTTAGGTAGGTCCTTTCTATCCTTTGTTTCTAACAAATCTAAACTAGGAGGGATGTAATTGTTGTTATAGGGTGGTGGTGTGGTATTGTACCCTATTCCTCTTCTAAGTTTGTCATGGATTTGAGTTTGGAGCAAAGAGTCCATTGCTTTAAAAGCATTGGAAAATTTCTCAATATCCAGCTTGGCTTTCTCAAACTCTCTCTTTATCTTCTCATTCTCCTCTTTGGATCTGGTCAGTTGAAGTTCTAAGTCATTCTTCTCCCACTTCCAGTAGTTTGTGTCATAAGAGTGTTGAAGCTCATTGGCTTGAAAACCCTTAATCTGCTCTTCAAATCTCTCAACTATCCTAACATAATCTTTTATGTCCTTTTCCAATCTCTTAAGGTTATCACTCATGTTCTGATTGTGATCCCTATACCTCTTAACAGTGTTAATGCAATTTTGAGAACAAAGATTGAAAGTTACCTCTGTTGGGAGATCAGACACCTCTGCCATTAGAGCTTGGTTCTAGATGGCTTCTTCAGCTTGATCACTCCAATCAAACCCCATGCCTTGTTGAGAGACAAGGGCTTGTGCATAGTTTCTGTTACTATTGAAGCTTCCAGATTGAGCTTGTTGGTGGTTATTGTTCTGAGGCATTCCACTTCTGCATTCTCTAGCAAAGTGTCCTTTCTGATGGCATTTATAGCATTCCACCTTTGACTTGTCAAAACCTGCTCCATCTTCTCTTCTTTGTGAGAAGTTGTTCCTTCCAGTTCTTTTGATAAATTTCTTAACTCTCATAGAGAGCATGGCCATCTGCCATTTAATGTCCATCTCTTCAAGATCATCTGGATGGAGTTGTTCCAAGTCATCATTAATGAGAGAAGAGTTTCCATGACTTGCTAGAAAGGCTTCAAAAACAGTTTCAGTGCCTTTATCTTGAGGTGCTCCATTGGCAGTACTAACTGATTCAGGGATGGAGTTAGAATCAGTTGATGCTGAGAGAAGTGCAGCATTGTGAACATACCCAGAAGGCCTTTTCTTAGCCTCTACCTCAGATTCAAAAACTCTTAGATCATTATACAGATCATCAAGTTCCTTTTCTTCCAGTTGATCATTCTGTCTGAAAGACACAGTATACATGGTCCATTCATCACTCAGGGACCGTAGAAACTTTCTGTTCAGATCATTTTGATCAATTTGTACTCCCACTGTAGCAAGTTCACCAATAAGCTTGTTGAACCTGTCAAAAGTTTGAGTCATGGACTCATTCTTGATTGACATAAAGTTCTCATATTGTTGCTTCAGAATGGCTTTCTGATTTCTTTTGGTACTTTTGGTACCTGAGATTCTCTTCTCTAGAGCATTCTAGAGCATCTCTGCATCAGTGTAGTTGCAGAACTGGTGTTGGTATTCATTGGGGATAGCCAAGAGCAAAGTGCTCAAGGCTTTCATCTATGTCTGTCTAGTCTTTCTTTCAGCATCAGTTTTTGGTGGAGTTCTCTTTCCATCTGCACCAATCTTTCCTGCTTTAGAAGGACCATTCTCAATTATGTCCCACATAGAATAGTCAGTGAGGACTATGTACTGCTTGATTCTGATCTTCCACATATCGAATTCATTGGGTCTGAGCATTGGAACCTTTGAGACTAGAGTACTGTTTGATTCTGCAAAGTTTTCCATGATGAGTGAATAGATGTTTCTGAGAGAACAGGCTCTGATACCACTTGCCAGGATCAAATTCTCAACAAGAATAAAGTCTCAGAAACAATATCAAAGAAGTTGCGGAATAACACTTTGATATTCAATGGAACAGTAAACAAACAGTATATAATAAACACTTTGCAAACTTGTATTAAAATAACAAGATTACACACTCAACCTCAATCTTGAAGAACAAGCTCTTTCAAGACGAATTCGACTTCTCTAGAATTAGGAACTATGCCTTGAGGTTGATTCTCTCTAAAACTTAGAATGAATAAAAACTGTTAATCTTTAAATCTGTTTTATCAAAACTATACATATACTGAACAAAAAGATAATTACAAATAAATAAAATATCTTCAGTATATCTTCCATGAATATCTTCAGAATATCCTTGTTTATCTTTACACACGATCTCTTCATCATTATCTTCACATTACCTTATAAGCAACATTAAGTCTTGACAGCATTAACTACTAAGCAGCACTAACCACTAGCAGTACTAACTAGCTAAGCAGTAATAACTTTGTTCAAGCAGCACTAACTTTGACTAGCAGTATTAATTCTACTAGCAGTAGTAATACTCAGCAGTATTAACTTTGGAGTCTTCTAGCAGTAGTAATTCTAAACTAGCAGCATTAATCACTTGAGTTATTCTTCAGTTCCCAACATTTAATAGGAAAAGTCAAGTCAATAAATGTCAACAAAGTCTAATGTAATTGTAAGTCAATATGGTGTTTAGGCTTATGAGAGTTTCTTATCAAGTAGTTTAGCTTTGTGAGAGAAGTAACATGTGGGTATAAATACCTTATGGCTTGTTTGTTTTGATTGTAACATTACGCTTCATTGTTAAATCAATATACATATAACTAAAGGCTCTCTCTCACTGCTCTCTCTCTAGTTCTTGATAATTGTCAAAATCTTGTATTGAAATTGTGCTTGATTAGGATTGGGATTACACTTTCAAAAGAACATTGTGTTACACTGTGATTAACATCGTGTTACACTGTGATTTCTACTGTGATGCACTCAAAGAACATTGTGTTACACTGTGATTAACATTGTGTTACATTGTGATTAATATACAAATGTGATACCCATTATGATACGACGATAATACCCAACTGTGGTACCACTATGATACCAACTGTGTTACATTGTGATTACCATACAAAATCCTCTATTTATTCATCTTCTTCCCCATGTTGCGTGGAAATTTTGTGGGGTAATGAAAAAAAGGAATGAGATCGAGATCCCATAATTCGTCGGCGTCGATGGAGATGGAGATGGAGATCTGATACACCATCATCTAATAGCTGAAAGCCATCACTCTGTTCTCGATTGCAAAAAACATCTCTCTGATCTTGATTGGAAGGCAGATTACTGTAATATCTGGGTTCAAATTGCTCAATTTTAGAGTTCGGTTGAAAAGTTGATCAAGACCCAAAGTTCAAGGGGTTAATTGTAAGTTAGGATTAAAAGGGGTCTTAACCCTAGGGATTCTCCCCATTGCATTCTGGAGGCTGAATACTGAGTAGAGAAGGAGCAGGGAACAAGTTCTTGGGGGGATTGAAGAAGAGAAAGAATCAGAAGGGGGATCGACATCTCAGCTCCTTCAAGGTAAGGTTTCTAAGACAATGTTTTCCTTTTTGAAATGGTAGGTTGTGCAAGACCCCTCCTCAAAGAAGTAGAGTCTGATGGGTTATTTGTCAGGGTTGAATGAGATGATTGGAAACCCTCTTTTGCTCCTTAAAAATCAATCATAATGATTGATTATGTTAATAAGATGATTATTGTCGTTTGGAGTCCAAATCCTACACAATTTGATAATGAATCGGCGGGATTAAGGAGTTTGGGGTTTTTGTTCGAGACCTAGAGTTCGTTCAGAACCCTTAATTGCCTCTAGGTGAATATGAGACAAGCGCCCGGTGTCGAAGTCCCAGGAGGGATGGTACCGGGGGTGATCTCGGGCCGTGACCCTGGGAGACGGGGTACCCGGGGGGGTTGTGTAACCCGGGATATGACCCCGGGAGGCGGGGGAGCCCGGGGTGGTGTTAACCGAACGGGGTAACCTGGGAGTGGGGTTCTTATATGTTGGGAACTGAAGAAAAGCTTAAGTATGGTTAATGCTGCTAGTTCAGAATTACTACTGCTAGAAGACTTCAAAGTTAATACTGCTGAGTATTACTACTGCTAGTAGAATTAATACTGCTAGTCAAAGTTAGTGCTGCTTGAACAAAGTTAGTACTGCTTAGCTAGTTAGTACTGCTAATAGTTAGTGCTTCTTAGAAGTTTATGCTGCTTGAAGAAGTTAATGCTGCTGAGCATAGTTAGTGTTGCTTATGACTTGAAGATCCGAATGAAAAGGATGACAGCTGGAAAGAATAAAGATATTCATGGAAGGCTTGAAGATATCTATGGAAGATATACTGAAGATATGTTTATTTATTGTAATTATCTTTTGATTAGTATATGTATAGAATGTATAGAATAGTTTAGATGATTATGATTTTATTCTAAGTTCTAGAGAGAAAATCAACCTCAAGGCATAGATCCTAATTCTAGAGAAGTAGAATTCGTCTTGAAAGAGTCTGTTCTTCAAGATTGAGGTTGAGTGTGTAATCTTGTGATTTCAATTATTCAATACAAGTTTACAGTTTGTTCTTCATATTTACTGTTTTGGTTTACTGTTTCATTGAATATCAAAGTGTTATTCCGCAAACTTCTTTGATATTGTTTCTGAGAATTAATTCTTGTTGAGAATTCGATCCTGACAAGTGGTATCAGAGCCTAATTCCCTCAGAAACATCTATTCATTCATCATGGAAAACCTTGCAGAATCAAACAGTACTCTGGTCTCTAAGGTTGCAATGCTCAAACCCAGTGAATTTGACATGTGGAAGATCAGAATCAGACAATACATTCTTCTCACTTACTACTCAATGTGGGATATCATTGAGAATGGTCCTTCTGAAGCAGGAAGGATAGGACCAGATGGGAAAAGACCTCCACCAAAGACAGATGGTGAGAGGAAGATCAGACAGACAGAGATGAAGGCCTTGAGCACTCTGCTCTTGGCCATCCCCAATGAATATCAGCATCAATTTTGCAATTGCACTGATGCTCAGATTCTCTGGAATGCTCTTGAGAAAAGATTTGCTGGAACTAAAAGCATCAAAAGAAATCAAAGAGATGTTCTAAAGCAGCAGTATGAGAACTTCACTTCTTCAAAGAATGAGTCTATGACTCAAACTTTTGATAGGTTCAACAAGATCATTGGTGAACTGGCTACTGTAGGGGTGAAGATGGAACAAGATGATATCAACAGAAAGTTCCTCAGATCTCTTGGGGATGAATGGACTATGTACACTGTCTCATATAGACAGAGTGACAATCTGGAAGAGAAGGAACTTGATGATTTATATAATGATCTGAGAGTTTTTGAAACTTAGGTAGAATCCAAGAAGAAGCCCACTGGTTATATCCACAATGCTGCACTTCTTTCAACATCTAATGATACTACTGCTAACCCTGAAGCAGTTAGTACTGCCAGTGGAGTAAATTCAGAAAAAGGCACTGGAACTATCTTTGAAGACTTTTTGTCCAGTCATAGCAACAATTCGTTAATTAATGATGATCTGGATCAACTTCACCCTGATGACCTGGAGGAGATGGACATTAAATGGCAGATGGCCATGTTATCTATGAGGGTGAAAAAGTTTATTAAAAGAACCGGAAGGAACAACTTCTCTCAAAGAAGAGAAGATGGAGATGGTTTTGACAAGATTAAGGTGGAGTGCTATAAGTGTCACATGAAAGGACACTTTGCTAGAGAGTGCAGGAGTGTTGGTCCAAACAACAACCACCAACAAGCTCAGAATGGAGGACAACAAGTTCAGAATGGAGGCTACAATCAAAACAAGAATCCTGCTCAAGCCCTTGTTTCTCAACAAGGAATGGGATTTGACTGGAGTGATCAAGCTGAGGAAGCCATTCAGAATCAAGCTCTTATGGCAGAAGTCTCTGATCTCCCCTCTGAGGTAATTTCTAATCTTTGCACTCAATCTTGCATAGACACTGTCAAAAGATATAGGGATCACAATCAAAGTATGTGTGATGATCTCAAAAGATTAGAAAAGGACAGAAGAGATTATGTGTTAATAGTAGAGAGATTTGAAGAGCAAATCAAAGGCTTTCAAGCTAATGAACTTCAACACTCTTATGACACAAACTATTGGAATTGGGAAAAGAATGAGTTAGAGACCAAACTGTCTAAATCCTTAGAAGAGAATGATAGACTGAAAGAGGAACTGTCTAAAGTTAAGCTTGACATAGAAAAGTTTTCATATGCTTCAAAAGCAATGGATTCTCTTCTAAAGGCTCAGATTCATGATAAGATGAAGCCTGGTATTGGATACAACAATACACCTCCTCCTTACAACAACAACTATATCTCTCCTACTTCAGACTTGTTAGAAACCAAGGAGAAAAGGGACTTGCCTGAGGAAGCTTTTAAGATAGATCCTTTAGATGAGGTAGTAGTTAAGGATTTGACTGAGAAAGAAGCCAGTAAGAATAGGGATAATGCTGTGAGTAAAGAGATACCATTAGAAAACACCATTATCACCAATGAGGGATGTGGGAAAATCTGGGTCAAGTCCAAGGAGATAGAGAAGACCAAAGGAAAGAATAACAAGGTCCATTACAAACAAACCACGGTTGTGAATCCTGGATCTTGTAAACAGTGTACTTGCAATAAAGCCAAGAGCCTAAATTCTGGTATAAAAAGAGGTAATCAAAGAAACTGGAATAATCAATGGGCTCAAAAACAAGGAGTTGATCTGAATAAAATCAATAGACCAAAACCTTGTTTCATATGTGGCAAGTTAAATCATTTGGCTAAATATTGCTTTTTTACCCTATTAATCAACAGATGAACTTTCAAAGATTTGTGCAAAAACCTGTTGATTATAGGAAGGCTGGAAAGAAACATGTGATGAAGACATCTGTTGAAAGTAAAGGCCCCATGAAGAAAAAGGTTTTAAAAGAAAGTATTAAAATGTGGGTGCCTAGAAGCACTAAAACTGTTAGTACTGCTAACAGGGATAGTGCTGCTGGAAGTATTACTGCTGCTACTATTGTTAGTACTGCTGAAAGTATTAATGCTTCTAATAATGTTAGTACCTCTTCAAAAGTTAATACTGCCAACACAGTTACTGTTGCTAACACAGCTACTACTTCCAACAAGGTTAGTACTGCTAAGCATGCAAGTGCTGCTAAGGCAGTTAGTACTTCTAAAACCAGTACTGCTTCTAGAAAAAATGTTTCCAAGCCTATTATTGTGACAAAGTACTCCAAGAATGAGGAGTTAAAGTTCAAAAATCTTGTCAAGAAAGAATGCAAGTATTTTGATGAGAAAGGGGTACCCAAGACCACCTTGGCTTGGGTTCCTAATTCATACTAACTGATTTATCTTATGTGCAGGGCAACCAACAGCTCAAGAGGAAGAGCATATGGCATGTTGATAGTGGTTGCTCTAGGCACATGACAGGCAACATGTCATGCCTTCAGGATTTCAAGCATATCAATGGAGGACATGTTGCATTTGGAGATAGTCTTACTGGGGGTAAAATAAGTGGCAAAGGTAATGTCACCAAAGGTAAGATGACATTTGAGGATGTCTACTATGTTGATCAATTGAAGTACAACCTGTTAAGTGTATCACAGGTTTGTGACAAACAACATAGCATATTATTCACTAATACTGAGTGTATGATCCTTGCTCCAGGGTTCAAGGTAGTTGATGAAAGCATGATACTATTTAGAACTCTAAGAAAGGACAATGTTTATTGTCTAGATATGGACAATGTTGATAGTGATTCATCCCTAAATTGTCTTGTTTCAAAAGCTTCTGTAGATGAATCCTCTCTTTGGCACAGAAGGATGTGTCACATGAATTTTAAGACTATGAACAAACTTGTTAAAAACAACCTTGTAAGAGGTTTACCATCTAAAGTCTTTTCATGTGATGATCATTATGTTGCTTGCTTTAAAGTCAAACAGCATAAAACTTCTCATAAGACCAAAGAGATAAATACAATTTCTTCTTGTCTCCAGTTATTGCATATGGATCTGTTTGGTCCTACAAATGTTATGAGTATTGGCAAGAAATCTTACTGCTTGGTTATTGTTGATGATTACTCCAGATTTACTTGGGTATATTTTCTAAGGACTAAGGATGAGACAAGTGGACTGATCAAATCCTTTATCCTAAGAATTGAAAACCAAACTAATCAAAAAGTAAAAATCATTAGATCAGACAATGGAACTGAATTTAAAAATCTTGATCTAAACACCTTTTGTGAAGAAAAAGGTATTGAGAGACAATATAGTGCCCCTAGGACTCCTCAACAGAATGGAGTTGCTGAGAGGAGAAATAGAACACTAATAGAGGCTGCTAGATCTCTGTTGGCTGATTCAAAACTGCCAATTACCTTTTGGGCTGAAACAGTTAATACTGCCTGTTATGTCCAAAACAGAGTTCTAGTAGTTAAGCCAAAGAACAAGACACCATATGAGCTTTTAAATAAAAGAAAACCCTTTATTGGGTTTTTCAAACCTTTTGGGTGTCCTTGTACAATTCTCAATACCAAAACTCACTTAGGTAAGTTTGATAGCAAGGCAGATGATGGATTTCTTGTTGGGTATTCATCTCAGAGTAAGGCCTACAGAGTTTTTAAATCATCTTCTAGAATAATTGAAGAAAATGACAATGTCAAATGCAATGAGAACACACCAAATCCTATTGGGTCTGGTCCTCAGTGGCTATTTGACATTGATTCACTAACTATCTCCTTTGGTTTCAGTAGTGATGATTATGCAGGTTCAGGATGTGGAGGATCAAGGACTACACAAGTTCAAGAAAGTATATCTAAATCTGTGATCTTTCCCCTACCCACAGTGGATTCTGTTGAAGAATGTGAAAAGGAACCATCTACTGGACCAAGTTAGAGTGAAGAAGAAAGTAGAGATGAGGAGACTCAAGAACATAAAGCCTCAGAAGTAGCTGCTGAAAACACTTCAGTTGAGTTGAATAACTCTAATCTAGAGGTAGGACTTAATGAAGAACCTAGTCATAACACCAGAGTTCAAAACAATCATCCTCCACAGCTGGTAATAGGAGATATATCTTCTCCTATGATGACTAGACATCAAAGCAGGCTTCAAGAAATGCAAGATCAACAGCATACAGTGCTTTCTTGTTTTCTATCCCAGCTTGAGCCTAAAAAGGCACATGATGCTATGAAAGAATCCAGTTGGATAGAAGCAATGCAAGAAGAACTGTTGCAGTTCAAGCTACAAGATGTATGGGATCTAGTAGACCTTCCTAAAGGTCACAGAGCAATTGGCACTAAGTGGATTTTCAGGAACAAGAGAGATGAAAGAGGAATTGTCATAAGGAACAAAGCAAGGCTGGTGGCTCAAGGGTATACTCAAGAAGAGGGTATAGATTATGAAGAAGTTTTTGCACCTGTGGCTAGGATAGAAGCAATCAGATTATTCCTAGCTTATGCTTCTTACATGAAATTCAAAGTCTATCAAATGGATGTAAAAAGTGCATTTCTCTATGGCTCAATTGAAGAAGAGGTATATGTCTGTCAACCACCAGGGTTTGAAAACCCAAGCTATCCAGACAGGGTATACAAATTGAAGAAAGCTCTTTATGGACTGCATCAAGCTCCAAGAGCATGGTATGACACTCTGTCATCCTATCTCTTGGAAAATGGCTTTGAAAGAGGAGTCATTGCTAAGACTCTATTTATCAAGAGAAAGAAGAAGGATATCTTGCTGGTCCAAATCTATGTTGATGATATTATCTTTGGATCCACAAGAGACAACATGTGCAAGGATTTTGAGGAACTAATGCATCAAAGGTTCAAAATGAGTTCCATAGGGGAACTTACTTTCTTCCTTGGACTCCAAGTTCAACAGAAGTCAGATGGAATCTTTATCTGTCAGTCCAAGTATGTGCAGGACATTCTAACCAAGTTTGGTTTCTCAGATTCAAAACCTGCTAGCACACCTATGGAGACACACAAACAGATAACAACAGATCCTGAGGGGTAGGATATGGATGTTCATCAGTATAGATCCATGATTGGATCTCTTATGTATCTTACAGCCTCTAGGCCAGATATAATGTTTCCAGTCTGTGTATGTGCAAGATTCCAAGTTAGGCCAAAGCAATCTCACTATCAAGCTGTTAAGAGGATATTCAGATATCTCAAAGGGCAACCCAGATTGGGACTTTGGTATCCTCATGACTCACCCTTTGACCTACTAGCATACTCAGACAGTGATCTAGGTGGGGCAAACTTGGACAGAAAATCTACTTCTGGAGGATGTCAATTTTTGGGTGCAAGACTAGTTTCATGGCAGTGCAAGAAACAAACCACAGTATCCACATCTACCACAGAGGCATAGTACATAGCAGCTGCAAGTTGCTGCTCTCAAGTCTTATGGATTCAGAATCAAATGCTGGATTATGGGGTAACCTTTCTACACACTCCAATTTTTATTGATAATAGCAGTGCTATTAGCATTGTGAACAATCCTGTCAAGCATTCAAAGACAAAGCACATTGAGACCAGGTATCACTTTATAAGAGACTGTAATGAAAAGAAACTTATTCAAGTTGTAAAAGTTCACACTGATAACCAGTTTGCTGATCTATTCACTAAAGCTTTTGATGTGGGTAGATTCACTTTCTTGGTAACAAGTGTGGGAATGATCAACTCTGAATAAACCCCTTCTTAAAAAGTGGTTCTATACCTGTATATTATGTATTCTTGGTGTTACTAATCTTCCTTTTCAGGGCATTTCATAGAAGTACTAAATTCAGCACAAGCTTAAAAGAGTAAGCGCAGTTAATACTGCTAGTTAGTTAATACTGCTAGTGGTTAATACTGCTCGCATGTTAATACTGCTAGTTAGTTAATACTGCTAGTGGTTAATACTGCTCGCATGTTAATATTGCTAGTTAGTTAATGCTGCCAGTGGTTAATACTGCTCGCAGTTAATACTGCTAGTCAGTTAATACTGCTAGTGGTTAATACTGCTCGCAGTTAATACTACTAGTTAGTTAATACTGCTAGTGGTTACTACTGCTCGCAGTTAATACTGCTAGTGGTTAATACTGCTCGCAGTTAATACTGCTTGTCCGTTAATACTGCTCTAGGTTAATACTGCTTTTGTCCTGAATACTATAAATACCCTTTGCCCGCCTAAAAGTTCATAACGACTCTTTGCATACTGTTCACTTGCGCTCTAAACCCTTTCTCTCTCAAGTTCAAAGCTTTCAGGCAAGATTTTCTCAAAGCTCAATGGCATCAATGGCATTCATAGATGAACACAATGAAATCGCGATGCTACAGAAGCCCAAACAGGCCTCTGGGTTCCACCAGATTGTGGATTTCCTCAAGTCAAGCCATATTGCCCATGCTCTTACTGTATCGCCTACAATCTATATCGAGCATCAAAGGCAATTCTGGGCAAATGCCACCATTATCACTGAGAATGGTGTGCAAATGATCAAGACAAGGGTGTGTGACAAACCCTTGACAGTTACTGAAGAAGTTATTCGCATTAGTCTACGTCTAGACGATGCCTCTGGTATAACTTCTATCCCAAATGATGAACTGTTCTCTTCTCTTACAAGAATGGGGTATGGAGGCCCATTGGGTGTGTTCAAGTTCTCAAAAGCAAATTTTCACCCCAATGGCGTTTCTTTGTCCATACCCTTATGCACTGTATCTCCAAAAAGACTACTGGATGGAGTGAGTTCAACAGCACCATTGCTTATGCTTTGGTGTGCTTGGCCACTGCCAGAAAGTACAACTTTTGTAAAATGATTTTCAGTGATCTTGTCTCAAACATGGGAAACAAAAAGAGCTTCTTTATGTACCCCAGGTTTGTCCAAGAAGTTATTACTCATGAATTGACGGATATCCATCATCTTGTTGGGGTATGTGTACCTAAACCCCCCAAAGGCAAGGTTTTCTCAAATATGAGAAGATCTGTTGGGGACTCGGAAAGAGTTGACACCCCATTGTTCCCTACAATGATGGTGGTGTCCCACACTGATGAAGGTATGGCAGTAGGGTCAATGCCCCCATTAGACCATCCTACTGCTAGCCAATCCCAACCTTCCCACTCTAAATCTATTCCCCAGTCCCTTCTTGAAAAACCAACCTCACCAATCACCCAAACATACAAGAGGAAACAGGTAAAGAAGGCTCCTTCCCTTCTTGTACCATCAACCCCCAAGCCTTTAATCCCTCTAAGGGAGAATTCTACTTTAGGGAATATCAATAGGGAAACCAAAGGGGTGTCTCCCAACCCCAAGGAGGTGCTCTCTGAGGAGGAGGAAGAGCATATGGGTGATGAGGCTGCCACTACTCCTGCTAGCACAGAGGAAGACAGTGGTAACATCAATAAGACCTACCCCATGGCAACTTTGAATGAGCAATCATTCAAAGGTCCCAGGTGCCAAGAAACCACGGGGGTGGATAGTGCTTCTGCTAGGCAGAAGACATCCACTAATAAAAGATCCAATGATCCTTCAATAGGGGGTAACACTCCTGGAGAAGGTGAGGACATATATGACTATGATGAATTGATGGAGACAATGGGTAACATCAACCTGGATGTCATCAAACAAGGCAAAGAGATAGAAGAAATGAAGTTGGTAATTCTGTCACAACAAGTACAGATTACTAAGTTGAAGAAGATGGTGATCAGTCTTGTACAGAGGAAGAGGAAAAAGCAATTTGCACTCAGAAAAAGGAAATCTGGGAATGATGCTCCCAAAAAGGGGGAGATCAACATGGAAGAAGCTACAAAAGAGGGGGAGCTTGTTGGGATGAAATATGGTGTTGAGGGGGAGAAAGCAGCAGTAAGTGATCAAGCAGCAGAAACCATTAATGCTGCTAGTTCAAGTGGAGCAACAGAAACGGTTACTACTGCTGACATGAACAAAGCAGTAGAAACAGTGAAGGAAGTACTAATAGAACTGGAAATTGCAGAAACTCTGATCAAAGCAAAACATGATACTCCCAAGGTCACTTCAAAGGCCAAAGGAGTTACCATAAAAGAAAGAGGTGATGCTGTAATGAAATCCAGGTCTGAGAAGGTGATAAGCAAAGAAAAGGGCAAAGCTAAGCTAGTGGAATCTGATCAACCACTCAAAAAGCAAAAGCTGGTTGAATCAGATGAAGCTTTGGCCAGAAAAACACAAGCTGATATTGAGCAAGAAGAGAGGGTTCAAGTAGACAAAGACAGAGAGATGGCTAAGGCTCTAGCTGCTGAACTGAATGAAGCTTATCAACAAAGCCTGGCAACTGAAATTGCACAGAAGAAAGCTGCAACTTTGAAGAAATCAGTGGTGGTAAAAACAGCTGTAAAGAAGAGACAACCCTCAAAGACTTTCCTAGGTACCCAAGAGAGAAACAAGATGATTATATTTCTCAAAGGTGCTATAGGAGTCAGAAAGGAGATGTTCTCAAAGATGTCTTTTGAGAAGATTAAAGAACTGTATGATTCAGAGATGATAAAGCTTCAGGGGAATGAAACTGCAAGGGTGGAGATGGAGAAGAGGATGAAAGAAAGTAATGACTTTGAATTTCAAAAGCCCTTTCCAGATGAGCAAGAAACACCACCAAAGAAAGAAGCCACTCTGAAAGAAAGTCTAAGGACTTTAAAGAGAACCAAGATGATGGCAAGGAGAAAGTCAACTAAGAAGCCTAGAGTATCTGAAGGAGAGGATGAGAAAGTTGCTGAAGAAGAAGGGGCACCTGAGTCATCTAAACAGAAAGAGCCATTAAACACAGATGATGTAAATTTGTATATGGTAGTGATAGACAAAGTGCCTGAACCAATTTCAGCAGAACCTGTAGGAGTTAAGCCTCCTGAGGTCATTCTCTGGGATACATTGACAGTGGATGGAAAGGAATACATAAGGCTCAAAAGGAAGGATGAAAAGTATGAGGTGTTCAATACTTGGGCAAAGATTGTAAGAACATGCTCTAGGTCAGATCTTGAAGAGATGTTTGAGATAGGAATGAAGTTGTATGCAGATATACTGAAAGCTCCAGAGATTTCAATTACAAAACTGGTAATGGAGTATCTGTGTATGATGTTCAAACCTGAAGAAGTAGAGCATGTGATCAAGAATGTATTCAAGTCAGTCAACAGTTGGACTCTATATGAAACTAGTGGAGTATATACAGTGACTTTGGATCTGAATCATACTGAATACTTCCTAGTGGATAGAGTGTACAATCATAGCAGATTGAAGCTTCATGCCATGCTGAAGAAAAAGCTAGGATGTATTCCAGATTCAGAGATGGCTAAATATTTGATCCAAAGAACCATCAATCAGAGTTTGGGATTGGATGCAAATACTGGAATTTAGGCCATTATGAAGTTTTGGGAGCATCTTGAAGAGCATCTGAAGAACTTGACTTCTTTTCCTAAAAGTCAAGTTAGGGGGAGATTGTTGGGAACTGAAGAAAAGCTTAAGTATGGTTAATGCTGCTAGTTCAGAATTACTACTGCTAGAAGACTTCAAAGTTAATACTGCTGAGTATTACTACTGCTAGTAAAATTAATACTGCTAGTCAAAGTTAGTGCTGCTTGAACAAAGTTAGTACTGCTTAGCTAGTTAGTACTGCTAATAGTTAGTGCTCCTTAGAAGTTTATGCAGCTTGAAGAAGTTAATGCTGCTGAGCATAGTTAGTGCTGCTTATGACTTGAAGATCCGAATGAAAAGGATGACAGCTGGAAAGAATAAAGATATTCATGGAAGGCTTGAAGATATCTATGGAAGATATACTGAAGATATGTTTATTTATTGTAATTATCTTTTGATTAGTATATGTATAGAATGTATAGAATAGTTTAGATGATTATGATTTTATTCTAAGTTCTAGAGAGAAAATCAACCTCAAGGCATAGATCCTAATTCTAGAGAAGTAGAATTCGTCTTGAAAGAGTCTGTTCTTCAAGATTGAGGTTGAGTGTGTAATCTTGTGATTTCAATTATTCAATACAAGTTTACAGTTTGTTCTTCATATTTACTGTTTTGGTTTACTGTTTCATTGAATATCAAAGTGTTATTCCGCAAACTTCTTTGATATTGTTTCTGAGAATTAATTCTTGTTGAGAATTCGATCCTGACACTATAATTTTAAGAATTTGTGGTTCTGAGCAGTTCATTGGGGAAGGGTCGCTATTTAAGATCTAGAGAGAAAGAGAGAAAATAATCGTCTCTTAATAGTTATCTTATCTAGGGAGAGTGTCTTACCGAATTATCAATGCTATTGTAGGTTGTGAGATTGCCAGAGCGCGAAATTAAGCAAGGACCAAAGGTGAATTTTTCTAACTAAATGCCTTGTGGTTTTAATGCAGTTTAATACATGTGGAAGTTACTTTAAAGCATATCTTTATTTACGTGAGCTTCATACATGCGAATTTTCTTTTAAACGTGGTACATGCTTTTACTGTTGGTTAAATGTATGCATACCTTGTTGTGAGCTGTATGGCCAAAGTCGGGGGTGTGGCCCGCCTGGGCTCGTACTGGGGGGTGTGTCCCGTTTATGCCAATTGGGAGGTGTGACCCAAGTAAGGCAGTAAGGCAGTATGAGCCAGACACGCTGTTACTCTCGAGTAACGGTATTGTGTGCGGAAAACGAGTTTTTAAATGTGGTTATGTTTACAAGCTGAATGGGTTATGTTTTATTATAAACTTTTATGTATCTTGTATTTCGAACTACGTTTTTAGGGGACTCACTAGTCCTTCGGTCTAACCCTCGCTCTTTCAAAAATTAAAAACATTTTCAGGTCGCCGTGAGGTAGGAAGCTCGGGCAAGGGTAAGGAGAAGGTGTGATCGGGTGCCGGAATAGAAGACCTCCTTTTAGTATATTTTCCTTTTATTCTCAGTTGTAATAGGTTGCCTTTCCGCAAACCTTGAATATTTTAATGGTTGATTTGGGGTCGTTTTTGGTGTAAATTTCTTATATTTATGGTATGCTTTGTTAGAATTGTTTGGGTTGTTACAATTGGTATCAGAGCCATTGTTTAAGGGATCTAGGTGACCAGACAGGCCTAGAATTAAACTAGGAGAGTAGAACACAATTGAGAAAATAGGACGGCCTTAGGAAGACGAGTGATAGGGTAGTGAGGACTAGCATGTAAGGTAAATTTGGAATTACATCTGGCCAGTGTAATTGTGAATTTACAGGTACATGTGTGTGCTTAACTTGCCTTATTGCATTGGACCAATCGTATTGAACATTGTGTGCTTATGTCTTATCAGTAGTCATGTCGGAGCGGGTGACAAGGAGTAGATCGGTGCCTGTAGTCGAGGCAACATCGGTAAATGAAGTTGTTGTAGATGGGTCAGTCGTTCCTCCTCGGCCGGCCGCCACTCGGGGAAAGGGACGGGGTCGACCTAAGGGGAAAGGAAAAACGACCCGAAAGGCGGCAACATAGGTGGGCGAACCGGAAACGGGCATTCTGGGGAGGAAAACGACACGTGTTGCCCGACGAGTAAAAAGTGTCGAAGTGGTGGCTGAACAAGATCCCTCTCTTCAAGAGAGCTCAGCTACGATAAGGGGAAGAAGACCGACAAGGAGCCGTGGGGGAGGTTGGACCCAAGCCTTTGTAACGCAAGAGACCTTCGCTACTGAAATGGGGAAGTTGTAGGAGACTTTACAAGCTCTATTGGCTCATCAGACCAGGGAAGCAGCAACTAGTAAGGAGAAGAGTGAAGAGAAGGACACGACAGAGATGTCGGAACCACCGGTCACTGGGATGGGCAGTCACTCGCTATCTACCCCGGTTGTAGCTGCTACGACGCCGACGGATAAGGGATGTAGTTACAAATCCTTTGCAGCATGCAAACCCCCTGTTTTCAAGGGAGAATGTGACCCAATTGTGGTTATCAAGTGGATCGGCGAGATGGAATTAGCCTTCGACACCAGTAAGTGCGCTGAAGAGGACAAGGTTGTGTTTGCATTATCGATGCTGAGGGACAATGTCGTATTTTGGTGGGAGGTGGAAACTGGGGGCAGAGGTTCAAGGGCGGCCATAGGGATGGCTTGGGAGACGTTTGTTGCCAAGATCAAACAACAGTTTTGTCCTCTAGCAGCAGTGAAGAAATTGGAGGAGGAATTCCTGAACTTGGAGTAGGGAGAGATGACGGTGCGAGAGTACACAACCAAGTTTCTTGAAAAGGATCGATTTGCCAAAATTTATGTAGCGAATGAGGAGCGATGAGTGGATATGTATCTGTTTGGGTTGAGGAGTGTAACACCCTGAATTTTGGGATTGGGTGAGAAGTTGACCTTTACCCAAAGTTTAAGGGGGTATTCTGTAACTTGGGCTATATAAATACAAATCAAATTAGATATTTTGATTTATATCACAAATATCAGTTCTTGGTTTTGAGAAGTCAGAGAGAAAGGAAGAGTGCAGGAGAAGCTTTGTTTTTGGGTGGATCGTTTCGGGCAAATCGAGGTACGAATCTAGCTTAATGCTTTGATCTGAATGCTTTTAGCCGTGTAGAATCTCGTTATGAAGATTTTGAACCGTTCCATTTTGAGATCTGAGTATTTCTCATTTGGATCTGGGTTGAATCTGGGTTCTGCATCGTACTGTTCTTGATGAACAAGACGATCGGATGGGCAAAGGACCGATGGTCGTTCGACCGGTAGTCCTTTGACCCGATGAGCGTTCGACCGAATGAGTGAAGGACCGGACGAATGCTTTCGACCGGTGCCCTTCGACCGGAGATGGTTCGACCGGGGGGTTGCGCCCGACCGGAGGTCGTTCGACCGGAGGTTGTTCGACCGGTGTTGTTGTAGGCCGGAGTTGTCCTTTGACCGGTTTAGGTTCTGTTAAGTTGTTAGCTTCTGTGTCTTTGAGTCCTATTCAAGTAACGAGAGGTTTATCTGTATTTCAACTTACCGATTCTTTCGGTGTTATCATAGGTAGCGCTCGTTAAGAAGAAGGAAACAGAGGTGAGTTCGTACTATCATTTTAAACTATATACATATCAAAAGTTACCTTTTTGATCTTATCTTATTTTAAAAGTAAAATGATGTTTTACCTGTGCGTTTATGAGAAAGAAATATTCAAAGGAACTTCTTTTAAATGATTTTCATTTTTACCAGAAGTTGAACTGGGAATAGCTTTTTGTTTATAAAAATGTGTTTGTAAGCATATGTTTATTTATGGTTGGTCACATACGTTGTTGTGACGAGTCCTTACCATTACTAGTGGATCCCTAGGTTTTGGAGTAGACTGTTTTGTTGGGATGTTACATTCCCCAAATTTGTAGCTATGGATCACATGTTCCTCGGGGGCAACTTGGTACGGTTATGTGAGGCCGGATACTAGCCATGGTTCATGGTGATCCTAGCGAAAGAGTATACCTTGGTTTTGCGCTTGGGGCTTGATCTCACGTTGAAGCACGGACTTTGTGATTCGTATCCGCGGATTCCAATTGGTTTAGCTCGTAACTCGGATTTGTGGTCTACTTTGTGTTACACCACTATCCTTGGTAAAATGGTCCTTTTATCACCGTTTAAGAGTTTTGGACCGAAGAGGCCCGGTTGTGGCGAAATGTTATATTTACGAATTAAACCTTTATGAAAAGATTTCATATGATACTGATGTTTATATCTTTCGAGTTTTATAAACTGTATGTTCTCACCAGGCTTTATAGTCTGACACTTTTTCTCAAATGATGTGTATAACAGGTTTCCATTAGCGGTGGGTGCCGGGGTTTTTGGAGAGGCGAGTTTTGAGTCTCGGGGTTTTTGGAGATGTTTTAAGTATTGTTGCTGGGCATTGTTAAGTCCCATTCTTTTGATGAAATCCTTGTGTAGGATTGTATAGTCTTAAGGACTAATCCCATTTATGGGAAGTTAATGGAATTGCTTACGTCATATTGTCAGATTTCCAGGTTTTAATTTACTCAGATTTTTGAGGTGTTACAAGTTGGTATCAGAGCTCTAGTTTAAGCGAACTAGGCATGAATGTAAGATGTCTAGACTTAGACTGCGTATACTAAGAAATGATCCGCGAGAATTGGGTAGAGCTCCTAAGATGGGTTAGTCTTAGAGTCAACGGAAAGTACGTTTATCAGGCGTTGTAATGGTGGTGACAAGAACCGTTATGTGTTGTATGTTCATAATTTCACTTAGCTAATGTTATTATGAGGATATTGTACGTAAGAGTCCTTGATTTGCTGTTGATATGACAATTGATAATGTGATAGTACGTTTTCCTTTCGTGTTTTTCCTATCTCTCTCTTATCTCCTTCTTTGTTCTGTGAAGTTGTTCAGCATGGTGAATACGCGTGGTAGACCGCATACTCGTGTTGACGGACTGGAAGCGACAGCCTGCACAGCTGATCAGCCGGAAGGAGTTGAGGTTGTCGTGCGTCCGCCAGTTCAACAAATACTAGCTGGGGGGCCAGAGGTCATTCCGCGTGTGGACCTGGCTTCGTCTCACCCAGTTATAGGGGATGCTAATCCCCAGTCAGAGTTGTTGGCCAGCGTGATGTTGGCAATGAGAGAAGAGATGGCTAAGCAGCAAGAGTTTCTGCTAAAAGCGATGGAGGATCGCGACGTGAACCATCGGAGAAGTGAGACGGTGGTGGAGAACGTCGTAGTAGGTTCTGGTGATGATGGTATAAGGGTCACGGCGGTAGAGCGCAGGAGTTCTGAAGCTCCGGGGAACAGGAATAGTTGTTCCTATAAGTCCTTTCTGGGCTGCGGACCGCCAGAATTCTTCGGTTCTGACGACCCGGTGGTGTGCGTTAAGTGGATCCGAGCGGTTGAGCAAGCTTTTGGCTCTTCCGAATGTGGTGATGATCAGAGGGTGCGGTTTGGTACCCAATTGCTGAGGGACACTACACTCATCTGGTGGAATATCATCCAATCCACTCTATCTCCGGAAGTACTGGCTCACTTGTCGTGGGCCGAGTTCAAGAAGAAGCTGCTAGAGGAGTTTTGCAACGAGAGGACCATGGACCGAATTGAGAAAGAATTCCGGTCTTTGGTAAAGGGAAGCCTGACGGTGAGAGAGTACACCCGTCAGTTTATGGAAAAGCTGGGTCTGGTGGGGCACGCTGCCCCAACAGAGAAAGACAAGATGAAAGCTTATCTCAACGGCTTGCCTGCGGACATGCAATCCATGGTCCATAATTTCAAGGCTTCTAACCTCCGAGAGATGGTGGAGGAAGCTCAATTTATGGAAAATATGTTCGCGAAGGGCAAATCTGAGAAGGCAGTGGTGGTGCCTGAAAAGAGAAAGTGGGAGAGCAGTTCAGTACCTCCCAAGCGGACCCGACCTTTTGTTGGGAACCGCAACTTCAACAATTATCAGGAAGCTAAGTGGTGCCCGAGGTGTCGAACCAAGCATCATGGTAACTGTTACAACAATTCTCAAGTTTGCTATAAGTGTGGGAAGCCTGGTCATACTGTCAGAGATTGCCCGGTCAGTGGAATCGTCTGTTACGAGTGTAAAGCACCGGGGCATGTAAAGAGAGATTGCCCGAAGCTTGTGTCGGGTAGCGCGCCAGCAAGGAAGGAGAACCCTCCTAAGGTTCAGAGTCGAGCATTTCAGATGACGGCCGAAGAGGCTAGAGCATCCGCTGATGTGGTATCGGGTACTTTTCTTATAAACTCTGTACCTGCTCGTATTTTGTTCGATACGGGTGCTAGTTTCTCTTTCGTATCTGAATTATTCCGTCAGAAGATTGCTATGCCCACTACTAGTCTTGAGGATGCATTAGTAGTAGAAATAGCAGATGGTAGGCAAGTTCTGATCCACGAAGTTCTGAAGCAGTGTGCTCTTAGCATCGAGGGAAGAGAATTCCCAATCGATCTGCTACCAATGTCAATCGGGGGTTTTGATGTTGTAATCGGTATGGATTGGTTGTCAAACAATCAAGTCGAGTTCGTGTGTTCCAAGAAGATGATTCGACTTCCCAACCCCTCTGGAGAGGTCGTGGTCATCTATGGCGAAAAGAGAAAGGGTGAAGTGGCAATAATCACAATGGCAAAAGCATGCAAGTGTTTAGTAAAAGGATGTTCGTCTTTCCTAGCCTATGTGATCGATGCCAAGTTAGAGAAGTCCAAGCTGGAAGATGTGAAGATCGTGCGGGAGTATCCAGATGTCTTTCCGGACGACTTGCCCGGGTTGCCACCCGATCGTCAGGTAGAGTTTCGGATTGACCTTGTGCCAGGCGCTGCACTGATCGCTAAAGCAGCTTACCGTTTAGCGCCATCGGAGATGCAAGAGATGGTAGCACAACTCCAAGAGCTTTTTGAGAAGGGATTTATAAGACCGAGTTCGTCACCTTGGGGAGCTCCGGTCTTATTTGTCAAGAAGAAGGATGGCACAATGAGAATGTGCATCGACTATCGGGAGTTGAACAAAGCTACAGTGAAGAACAGGTATCCGCTTCCGAGAATAGACGACTTGTTCGATCAACTTCAAGGAGCGGATTGTTTCTCCAAAGTCGACTTACGATCAGGCTATCACCAAGTGAAGGTGAGAGAAGAAGATGTTCCGAAGACGGCTTTCAGAACGCGTTACGACCATTACGAGTTCCTTGTAATGCCTTTTGGCCTGACGAACGCACCAGCAGTGTTTATGGACTTGATGAATAGAGTGTGCCGACCTTTCCTCGACAAGTCGGTCATTGTATTCATTGATGCCATACTAGTGTACTCCAAGAGTGAGTCGGAACACGAACAACATCTACGTGAGGTTCTGGAAGTATTGAGAAGAGAAAGATTGTACGCCAAGTTTTCCAAGTGCGACTTTTGGCTTAAAGAAGTACAATTTCTGGGGCACGTAGTCACTCGAGATGGAGTGAAAATAGATCCCTCCAAGATTGAAGATATGATGAATTGGGAGCCTCCTAAGAGTCCGTCAGAGATCCGAAGTTTCTTGGGTCTGGCGGGATACTACAGGAGATTCATCCAAGACTTTTCCAGGATCGCTTCTTCCTTGACAGTTCTGACTCGGAAGAATGTGAAGTTTGAATGGACCGAAACCCAAGAGAAGGCGTTCCGGATCCTTCAAAAGAAGTTGTGTGAAGCTCCGATCTTGACTTTACTTGAAGGGTCGGAAGATTTCGTGGTTTACAGCGACGCTTCAAAGATGGGATTGGGTTGTTTGTTGATGCAACGAGGCAAGGTGATTGCTTATGCCTCGAGGCAGCTTAAAATACACGAGCAGAATTATCCAACCCATGATCTGGAGTTAGCAGCGGTGGTGTTCGATTTGAAGCTTTGGCGACATTACCTCTACGGCACGAAGTGTACTCTTTACACGGATCACAAGAGCCTGAAGTATGTCTTTGGTCAGAAAGAGCTGAATATGAGGCAAAGGCGGTGGCTCGAGTTGTTGAAAGACTACGACTGTGAATTGCTTTACCATCCCGGTAAGGCGAACGTGGTGGCCGATGCGCTAAGTCGGAAGGACTATAGCGGGAGTATTCGGGCTACCCATTCAAGAATCGAGATAGTGTCTAGTCTTGTTGAGAAGATCAAGACATCTCAGATGGAGGCATTGTTAGAAGAGAATCTCAAAGAGGAAGTCATGACAAAACAATGTTTACTCTTAACGGAGGATAGCCGCGGAGTGAAACTGTTCAGTGGTCGTGTGTGGGTGCCCAAGGTTGGGGGAAACCGTGAGCTGTTGCTAGAAGACGCACACAAGTCCAAGTATTCCATTCACCCGGGAAGTACGAAGATGTACAGGGACTTGAAGTTGCACTATTGGTGGCCGGTGATGAAGCTTGATGTGGCGCGTTACGTTGAACGTTGTGTGACGTGTTCGCAAGTCAAAGCCGAACATCAACGACCGTATGGGAGTCTTCAGTCCTTAGAGATTCCCGAGTGGAAGTGGGAGCATATCACCATGGACTTCGTGACGAAGTTGCCTAAGACTCTTCGGGGACACGATACCATCTGGGTGATAGTGGATAGATTGACGAAGAGCGCTCATTTTCTGCCTATGCACGAGACTTTACCGATGGATAAGTTGGCGAAGCTTTATATCGATGAGGTGGTCTCGAGGCATGGAATACCATTATCGATCGTGTCGGATCGCGACAGTCGGTTCACTTCAAACTTCTGGGATGGGTTTCAGAAAGAGCTTGGTACGCGAGTTAAGTTGAGTACGGCTTACCATCCGCAGACCGACGGGCAGAGCGAACGAACAATCCAAACCTTGGAAGACATGTTGAGGTCTTGTGTCATCAATTTCGGGGGTAGTTGGGACTCTCACCTGCCTTTGGTGGAGTTCGCTTACAACAATAGCTACCACTCGAGTATTGGGATGGCACCTTTTGAAGCACTGTATGGGCGAAAGTGTCGGACTCCCGTGTGTTGGCTAGAAGTGGGAGAGAAGCAGTTCGTCGGACCTGAAATCGTGCAAGAGACTGCCGATAAGGTCAAGTGTATTAGAGAGAAGATGAAAGCGGCTCAAGATCGTTAGAAGAGCTATGCCGATAAGAAGAGGCGACCGATGGAATTTCAAGTAGGCGACCGCGTTATTCTTAAGGTATCGCCATGGAAGGGCATCATACGGTTCGGAAAACGTGGGAAGCTAAGTCCTCGTTTCCTCGGACCTTTCAAAGTACTTAAGCGTGTAGGGTTGGAGGCCTACCAGTTGGAACTGCCACCGGAGTTGAGTAGAATACACAACACGTTTCATGTCTGCTACCTCCGGAAGTGTTTGGCGGTAGAAGTTGGGGAGGATTGTAATACCCTGAATTTTGGGATTGGGTGAGAAGTTGACCTTTACCCAAAGTTCAAGGGGGTATTCTGTAACTTGGGCTATATAAATACAAATCAAATTAGATATTTTGATTTATATCACAAATATCAGTTCTTGGTTTTGAGAAGTCAGAGAGAAAGGAAGAGTGCAGGAGAAGCTTTGTTTTTGGGTGGATCGTTTCGGGCAAATCGAGGTACGAATCTAGCTTAATGCTTTGATCTGAATGCTTTTAGCCGTGTAGAATCTCGTTATGAAGATTTTGAACCGTTCCATTTTGAGATCTGAGTATTTCTCATTTGGATCTGGGTTGAATCTGGGTTTGCATCGTACTGTTCTTGATGAACAAGACGATCGGATGGGCAAAGGACCGATGGTCGTTCGACCGGTAGTCCTTTGACCCGATGAGCGTTCGACCGAATTAGTGAAGGACCGGACGAATGCTTTCGACCGGTGCCCTTCGACCGGAGATGGTTCGACCGGGGGGTTGTGCCCGACCGGAGGTCGTTTGACCGGAGGTCGTTCGACCGGAGGTTGTTCGACCAGTGTTGTTGTAGACCGGAGTTGTCCTTTGACCGGTTTAGGTTCTGTTAAGTTGTTAGCTTCTGTGTCTTTGAGTCCTATTCAAGTAACGAGAGGTTTATCTGTATTTCGACTTACCGACTCTTTCGGTGTTATCATAGGTAGCGCTCGTTAAGAAGAAGGAAACATAGGTGAGTTCCTACTATCATTTTAAACTGTATACATATCAAAAGTTACCTTTTTGATCTTATCTTATTTTAAAAGTAAAATGATGTTTTACCTGTGCGTTTATGCGAAAGAAATATTCAAAGGAACTTCTTTTAAATGATTTTCATTTTTACCAGAAGTTGAACTGGGAATAGCATTTTGTTTATAAAAATGTGTTTGTAACCATATGTTTATTTATGGTTGGTCACATACGTTGTTGTGACGAGTCCTTACCATTACTAGTGGATCCCTAGGTTTTGGAGTAGACTGTTTTGTTGGGATGTTACATTCCCCAAATTTGTAGCTATGGATCACATGTTCCTCGGGGGCAACTTGGTACGGTTATGTGAGGCCGGATACTAGCCATGGTTCATGGTGATCCTAGCGAAGGAGTATACCTTGGTTTTGCGCTTGGGGCTTGATCTCACGTTGAAGCACGGACTTTGTGATTCGTATCCGCGGATTCCAATTGGTTTAGCTCGTAACTCGGATTTGTGGTCTACTTTGTGTTACACCACTATCCTTGGTAAAATGGTCCTTTTATCACCGTTTAAGAGTTTTGGACCGAAGAGGCCCGGTTGTGGCGAAATGTTATATTTACGAATTAAACCTTTATGAAAAGATTTCGTATGATACTGATGTTTATATCTTTCGAGTTTTATAAACTGTATGTTCTCACCAGGCTTTATAGTCTGACACTTTTTCTCAAATGATGTGTATAACAGGTTTCCATTAGCGGTGGGTGCCGGGGTTTTTGGAGAGGCGAGTTTTGAGTCTCGGGGTTTTTGGAGATGTTTTAAGTATTGTTGCTGGGCATTGTTAAGTCCCATTCTTTTGATGAAATCCTTGTGTAGGATTGTATAGTCTTAAGGACTAATCCCATTTATGGGAAGTTAATGGAATTGCTTACGTCATATTGTCAGATTTCCAGGTTTTAATTTACTCTGATTTTTGAGGTGTTACAAGGAGTAATATCCGGGAGCTGGCGGTCGTGCGAGAACCCACCACTTTTCAAGCGGTCGTCAACGCGGCAGAGATGACTGAGAAGGACAAAGCATGTTAGATTTCAGAAAGGGGCAATAAAAAGCGGAAATGGGAAGGGCCAGTCCGTGACCCAAGGAAATTTAAAGGTGCAAGATCTGATCAGCGGGCAACGTCAAAGTTTGAGGTTAAGTCGTGCAGTAAGTGTAACCGGATGCATAAAGGGGAATGCTTGATGGATCGTGAAGGTTTCTTTAAATGTGGGAAGATAGGGCATATGGCTAGGGATTGCTAGGGGTCGAGGAATTGTTATCAGTGTGGTTCTCCAGATCACATTAAAACCGTTTGTCCACAGCTGAAGAAGGTAGCAGTCGGGGGATTTGGATGAAAAGGAGGAGAGAGGAAGGTAGAGCCAACTATGGTGAGGCCTACGGCATTTAATATGACGACTGAGGAGGCGGTGGAAACACCAGATGTGGTAACAGGTACTTTCCCTATAGACTCGATTTTTGCTAAGGTGTTGTTTGATTCGGGTGCAAACCGTTCATTTGTGTCACCGAAATTTGTGCATAATTTACGAGTGAAACCCAAGAAGCTTAGTCATGGGTTTGAGGTAGAAATAGCAAATGATAGTCGAGTCTTAGTGGGGGAAGTATACGAAGGGTATAGAATTGACATCAACGGTCATTCCTTTCCATTACGGCTATACCCGATGGGTATGGGGGAATTTGACGTTATCGTGGGGATGGACTGGTTGGCGTCTAATGATGCCAATATAGTCTGCAATAAGAAGTTAATCCGTATAGCTTTACCGGATAAGGAAGAGTTAGTAGTATATGGTGACCGTCGGAATAGGAAGTCGTGCTTAATCTCGTTGATCAAGGCTAGACGAAGTCTGTGGAAGGGGTGCGTAGGATTCTTAGCGTACGCTGTAGACGCTAAAAAAGAGAAGAAGGGGTTGGAGTCGGTCCCGGTATTAAGTGAATATCCGGTGGTGTTTCCGGAAGATTTAACCACTTTACCCTCGGATCGACAAGTGGAAGTCCGAATAGACTTAATGCCCGGAGCGACATCTATTGCAAGAGCACCCTACCGTTTGGCACCGGTAGAGATGAAGGAGATGATGAATCAACTGCAAGAGCTACTCGAAAAGGGGTTTATTCTCCCTAGTACCTCACCGTGGGGAGCGCCGGTGTTGTTTGTTAAGAATGACGGGTCTATGCGGATGTGCATAGACTACCGTGAGCTTAATAAAGTAACTGTCAAGAATAAGTACCCGCTTCCCAGAATTGATGATCTTTTCGATCAGTTGCAAGGAGCGAGCTATTTTTCGAAGATAGACATGCGATCAGGCTACCATCAGCTGAAGGTGAGGGAGGAGGATGTGCCTAAGACTGCCTTTCGTATAAGGTACGGGCACTATGAGTTCTTAGTCATGCCCTTTGGGTTGACTAACGCGCCAACAACATTCATGGACTTGATGAATAGAGTGTGTAGCCCACTCTTAGACAAGTGTGTCATTGTCTTTATTGACGACATACTAATTTATTCACGGTCCATGAGTGAGCACGGGTCACACCTGTGAGCGATATTGGAGTTTCTTAAATGTGAAAGGTTGTACGCCAAATTCTCAAAATGCGAATTTTGGTTAAGGGAGGTGCAATTTCCAGGACACGTGGTGTCGGAAGATGGGATTAAGGTCGACCCGGATAAGATTGAGGCTATCAAAGGTTGGGAGGCGCCAAAATCGCCATCATAAGTAAGGAGTTTTCCTGGATTGGCGGGCTATTATCGAAAATTCATTCAGGACTTCTCGAGGATAGTCACGCCGTTAACTGCTCTAACAAGGAAAAACGTTAAGTTCGTATGGGCAGAAGCTCAAGAGAAAGCGTTTGGTAAATTGAAGGAAAGTCTTAGTAGTGCACCTATTTTATCTCTACCCAATGGGACTGAAGGATTTGTGATCTACAACGATGCTTCAAAGTTGGGTATGGGATGCGTGTTAATGCAAGAAGGCAGATTTAGTGCCTACGCATCCCGTCAATTGAAAGAGCACAAGAGGAATTACCCTACGCATGATCTAGAATTGGCGGCGGTAGTTTTCGCCTTGAATATTTGGACGCATTACCTATATGAGGTTAAGTTTCAGATTTATATTGATCACAAGAGCCTTCAACGTCTATTCAACCAGAAAGAGCTCAATATGAGGCATCGTAGATGGATGGAACTATTAAACGATTATGATTGCGAAATTCTTTACCATATGGGGAAAGCCAATGTAGTGGCTGACGCCTTGATTCGGAAAGAGCGTGGCAATGCAACGAGGGTAGTGGCGTTTCGGTTTGAGGCCACTTCCACCTTCTAGGATGTAACACCCCGATTTTCGAAGGGTAACATTTCGAGTTATTACAGAAACCGATATATCAAGGAAAAATAATATATTTTATTTTGTACTTTAATCCTATATTTTATAGTGTTAGTGAATGAAGGATTCAATTACGAGTCCAACGGTTCTTTCCGGAGCAAAAACGGAGCTATAACGAAGAAGTTACGGCCAAATCAGTGAACGAGAAGAAAACCGGGCGAACAGTGCATCTCGCGACTTACGCCGCGACTTAGGATGTATGCCGCGACTTAGGGGTAAACGGGCGACTTATGCCACGACTTAAAGTCGCGGCATAACCCGCGAAACCCCATGGTCGAGCTAAAAACCGATTTTCAGCCACCAAACTTCATTTCCTCATAACTTTTGATCCACAACTCCGATTTGGGTGATTCAAGTTGCCACGGTTTCGTTTTTGAGAGATCTTTAAGGATATAGCAAGATATTGGAAGTCTATTGATGTTGGGAATTCAGAATTTGCACAAGTATGGTTAATGCTGCTAGTACAACATGGTTAGTACTTCTGAGACAGATTAATACTGCTAAACAAGATTAATACTGCTTGATGAAGTTACTACTGCTGAGCATAGTTAGTACTGCTAAAGGTTACTACTGCCAACTTAATCAATACTGCTGAACATGGTTAATGCTTCTGAACATGGTTAGTACTACTTATGAGATGAAGACTTTGTATGGCAATGAAGACAGCTATATTAATTGAAGATATTCATGGAAAGCTTGGAGATAACTATGGAAGATTATACTCAAGATCTTTTATATTTTGTAATTATCTTTTATTTTCAGTATATGTAAAGACTTAGTCAGAATAGTTTAGTAAGTAATTTTTTGAGTTTTTGTTTTGATAGAGAGAATGATCCTCAAGCTTTATAATCCTAATTCTAGAGAAGTAGAATTCGTATTGGTGAGTCTGTTCATCATTATTGAGGTTTTGTTTGAAAACTTGTAGCTTTAATCTTTCAATAAAGTTTACAAGTTGTGATTCATATTCACTGTTTCATTGATATTCTGAATATTAAAGTGTTATTCCGCAAACTCCTTTAATATTGTTTCTGAGTTCATTATTCTTGTTAAGAATTAGATCCTGACAAGTGGTATCAGAGCACAGTATTCTCAGAAACCTTCATTCACCATTCTTTCTCAGAAACCTTCAATCATCATGGACAATTCAAGTGATAGTGTTCTGGTCTCAATGGTTCCAATGCTCAGATCTAATGAATTTGACATGTGGAAGATTAGGATCAGGCAATACATCCTTCTCATAGATTACTCTATGTGGGACATCATTGAGAATGGCCCATCTAATGAAGGAAAGATTGGACCAGAATGAAAAAGAATTCCACCAAAGACTGATGGAGAAAGGAAGATAAGGCAGACAGAGATGAAAGCCTTGAGCACACTGCTCTTGGCTATTCCCAATGAGTATCAACACCAATTCTGCAACTGCACTGATGCACAGATGCTTTGGAATGCTCTAGAGAAGAGATTCTCTAGTACCAAAAGTACCAAGAGAAATCAGAAGGCTATTTTGAAGCAACTATATGAAAACTTCATGTCAACTAAGAATGAGTCCATGACTCAAACTTTTGACAGGTTTAACAAGCTGATTGGTGAACTAGCTACTGTTGGAGTGTAGATTGATCAAGATGATGTGAACAGAAAGTTCTTAAGGTCTCTTGGAGATGAATAGACCATGTATATTGTCTCTTTCAGACAGGATGACAAGTTGGAGGACAAAGAACTAGATGATCTTTATAATGACTTAAGGGTGTTTGAGGCTGAAGTTGAAGCCAAGAAAAGACCATCTTGATACACTCATAATGCTGCTCTCTTATCATCTTCTTCTTCTTCTACTGTTTCTGCTCCTAATGCAGAATCAGTTAGTACTGCTTATGTATCTAAGCAGGATGTATCTAATGACTCTGTATTAGAAGCTTTTCTTGCTAGTCATGCCAATTCTGGTTTAATTAATGATGATCTTGAACAAATTAATGTTGATGACCTTGAGGAGATGGATATAAAGTGGCAGATGGCTATGCTAACTGTGAGGGTCAAGAGATTCATAAAGAGGACTGACAGGAACAACTTTTCTCAGAGGAGAGAAGATGGTGTTGGGTTTGACAAGTCAAAGATGGAGTGCTACAAGTGTCACAAAATGGGACACTTTGCAAGAGAATGCAGAGGAGGAATTCCTCAACAACATGGCAGTAACCATCAACAAGCACATTCATCAAGCTTCTAAAACAACAAAAACTCCACTCAAGCTATTGTTTCTCAAGAAGGAATGGGATTTGATTGGAGTGATCAAGCAGAAGAAGTTGTTCAGAATCAAGCCCTGATGGCAGAAGTCTCAGAATCTTCCAGCACAGATATTCCAACTGAGGTAAAAACTAAACTGTGCACCAAAGATTGTCTACAGACTGTACAAAAGTATAGGGATCATAACCAAAGCATGTGTGACAACCTTAAAAGGTTAGAAAGAGATATAAGAGAGTATAAGGTGATTGTTGAGAAGTTTGAAGATCAAATCAAGGCTTACAAGGCCAATGAAGTTCAGCATATGTATGACACAAATTACTGGAAGTGGGAGAAAGATCAATTAGAGATTCAAATAGAAAAGTCTAAAGAGAAGTGTGAGAAGATAAAGAGTGAGTATGAGAAAGCTAAGCTTGACATTGAGAAGTTCTCTTATGCTTCCAAAGAAATGGACTCTTTGCTTAAAGCTCAAGTTCATGATAAGATCAAGAGTGGTATAGGATACAATGCAACACCTCCACCTTATAACAATAATTACATCCCTCCCTCTTCAGATCTATTAGAAAACCAAAATAAAGAGGACTTACCTATAGGAGCAACAGAAGTAGATCCTATAGATAGTGTGGTGGTTAAAGAAGAGAATGAGGAAGAGAATTCTGAGAGTAAGAATGCAGAAGAGATTCCTGTAGAAAATCATATTCTTACCAATGAAAGGGTAAGGTACAGGGAATCCACTATATGCAGACCACAGTTGTGAATCCCTGTACATGTAAACAGTCTCAGCCCCAAAAACATGATAAAATAAGGGGTAATCAAAGAAACTAGAATAATCAGTGGGCACAAAAACAAGGGGTTGATTTGAGTAAAATCAATAGACCAAAACCTTGTTTTATTTGTGGAAAGCTTAACCATATTGCCAAATACTGTTATTTCAATCCTATGAACCAGAGGATAAATTTTCAAAGACATATACAAAATCCTGTTGGTTATAGGAATCAAAGAAGGAATCATATGGCTGAAAATGTAAAAAGAGCACATGTAAAAGCTCTTGCTCAAAACAAGTTTGCAAAATCTAAGAAAAATACTCCAACTAAGCCAAGGATTAACTTTGTCCAAATATGGGTTCCAAAAATAAAGAAATCTGTTAGTACTGCTATTTCAAATAGTACTGCTGACAGAAATAACACTGCTGCAAGCAATACTCCTGCTAACAATGTTAGTACTGCTAATCCAATTAGTACTGCTAACAAAATTAGTACTGCTAATCCAATTAGTACTGCTAATGATGTTAGTACTGCTAACAAAGTTAGTACTACCAATCAAGTTAGTACTGCTTCTAATAACAGACCCATAATTGTGACAAAGTATTCAAGCCATAAGATTCCCCAGTCTGAAAAGCTCATCAAAACTGATTGTGAATATGTTGATGAGAATGGGAAACCCAGGACCACTTTGGCTTGGGTTCCTACTAAAAACTAACTGTTATACTTTATGTGCAGGGCAACCAACAGCTAAAAGAAAAGAGCATTTGGCATGTTGATAGTGGTTGCTCTAGGCACATGACAGGCAACAAGTCCTGCCTACAAAACCTTAAAAGAATTGATAGAGGACATGTTGCATTTGGTGATAATCCATCTGGAGGAAAGATTAGTGGGAAAGGTAATGTATCAAAGGCTAAGATGACATTTGAGGATGTCTACTATGTTGAGCAATTGAGATACAACCTGTTAAGTGTATCACAGGTTTGTGACAAGAAGCATAGTATATTGTTTACTGATACTGAATGTATTATCCTTGCTAAAGAGTTCAAGGTAGTTGATGAAAGTATGATACTACTGAGAACTCCAAGAAAGAACAATGTTTATTGCTTGGATTTAGAGAATGTATCTAATGATTCATCATTTAATTGTCTATTTTGAAAAGCTTCTGTTGATGAATCATCTCTTTGGCACAGAAGGATGTGTCACATGAACTTTAAAATAATGAATAATCTTGTGAAAAACAACCTTGTAAGAGGTTTACCACAAAAGGTATTTTCATGTGATGATCATTGTGTTGCATGTCTTAAAGGCAAACAACACAAATCTTCTCATAAGTCCAAAGAGATAAATACAATCTCTACACCTCTCCAATTATTGCATATGGATCTGTTTGGTCCTACAAATGTGATGAGTATTAGCAAGAAATCTTACTGCTTAGTTATTGTTGATGATTTCTCTAGATTCACTTGGGTCTATTTTCTGAGGACAAAGGATGAGACAAGTGGACTGATCAAATCCTTTTTTCTCAGAGTTGAAAACCAAACAAATCAAAGAGTTAAAACCATTAGGTCTGATAATGGAACTGAATTTAAAAACAATGACCTAAACAACTTTTGTGAGAAAAAAGGTATTGAAAGACAATACAGTGCTCCTAGGACTCCTCAACAGAATGGAGTTGCTGAGAGGAGAAACAGGACACTGATTGAAGCTGCAAGATCCCTGTTGGCAGATTCAAAACTGCCAGTTACATTTTGGGCATAAGCAATTAATACTGCTTGTTATGTTCAAAACAGGGTTCTAATAGTTAAATCTCAAGGCAAGACACCATATGAACTTTTTAACAAGAAGAAACCTTTTATTGGATTTTTCAAACCATTTGGGTGTCCTTGCACAATTCTTAATACCAAAACTCACTTAGGCAAGTTTAATAGCAAAGCAGATGATGGATTTCTGGTTGGTTACTCATCCCAAAGTAAGGCTTACAGAGTTTTTAATACCTCTTCTAGAATAATTGAGGAAAGTGACAATGTCAAATGCAATGAGAGCACACCAAACAAACTTGGTACAGGCCCTGATTGGCTTTTTGACATTGATTCACTAACTAATTCTTTGGGTTTCAGTTATGAGAATAATACAGGAACAGGGACAGAATCAGTACAAGACAAAAGATAAGAGTTTGTGCTATTTCTAATCCCTACAGCAGATCCTATTGAACTCTGTGTTCAAGAGAAGAAAGATGTTGCATATTCATAGGACACTGAAACGGCTCAGAATGAAGAGGAGAGAGGTGAAAAGGAGGATCAGCTTTTGACTTCAGAACAACTAGAACCTGAGATGCCTGCATTGGCAGAAGATGATACTGATGATGAGAACTCCTCAGTGTTTGGTAGCAACACTCCAGAAAAGAATGACACCAATCTTGAAGTCAATATTCAGGAAGAGGCTGTAAATGCTACAAGGACTCAAAAGAATCATCCTCCTCAGTTGGTGATTGGTGACATCAATTCTCCAATCATCACAAGGAATTAGAGTAAGTTGGGAGGATTAAAAGACATACAATCAGGCTTACTATCTTGCTTTCTATCTCAGGTTGAGCCCAAAAAGGCACATGATGCAATGAAAGACCCAAGCTGGATAGAAGCAATGCAAGAGGAGCTGCTGCAGTTTGTACTGCAAAATATATGGGATTTGGTAGAATTGCCTAAAGGACACAGAGCTATAGGGACAAAATGGATTTTCAGAAACAAGAAGGATGACAGAGGGATAGTGATCAAGAACAAGGCTAGATTGGTAGCACAGGGGTACACTCAAGAAGAAGGAATTGATTATGAAGAGGTTTTTGCACCAGTGGCCAGGATTGAGGCCATTAGGTTATTTTTAGCCTATGCCTCTTTCATGAAGTTCAAAGTCTACCAAATGGATGTGAAAAGTTTTTTTCTGTATGGTAAAATTGAAGAAGAAGTATATGTCTGTCAGCCTCCAGGGTTTGAAAATCCCAGATATCCTGACCGAGTATACAAATTGAAGAAAGCACTGTATGGACTACATCAAGCACCAAGAGCTTGGTATGACACTTTGTCTACCTATCTCTTGGAAAATGGTTTTGAGAGAGGAATAATTGACAAGACTCTGTTCATTCAAAGGAAGAAGAAGGACATCCTGTTAGTACAAATCTATGTGGATGACATCATCTTTGGATCCACAAAAGATCAATTGTGCAGAGATTTTGAAGAATTAATGCATAAGCAATTCAAGATGAGTTCTATGGGTGAACTTACTTTCTTCCTTGGGCTACAAGTTAAGCAGCAACAAGATGGAATCTTCATAAGACAAACCAAGTATGTGCAGGATATTTTAACCAAGTTTGGATTCTCAAATTCCAAGTCTGCAAGCACACCCATGGAGACACACAAACCGATAACTGCAGATCTTGAGGGGGAGGATGTGGATGTTTATCACTACAGATCCATGATTGGCTCCCTCATGTATCTCACAGCTTCTAGACCAGATATCATGTTCCCTGTTTGTGTGTGTGCAAGATTTCAAGTTAGGCCAAAGCAATCACATTTTCAAGCAGTCAAGAGGATATTCAGATATCTCAAAGGTCAACCCAGATTAGGACTGTGGTATCCTCATGACTCACCATTCAACCTACTTGCATATTCAGATAGTGACTTGGGTGGAGCTAACTTGGACAGAAAGTCTACAACTGGAGGATGTCAGTTTTTGGGTGCAAGACTAGTATCATGGCAGTGTAAGAAGCAAACCACAGTGTCCACCTCAACAACAGAAGCCGAATACATAGCTGCTGCAAGCAGCTGCTCACAAGTGCTATGGATTTAGAATCAAATGATGGACTATGGTATGACATTTCTTCACACTCCTATTTTCATAGACAACAGCAGTGCTATCAGCATTGTTAATAGTCCTGTCAAGCATTCAAAAACAAAGCATATAGAAATAAGGTACCATTTTATCAGAGACTGTAATGAGAAGAAGCTAATTCAGGTTCAGAAAGTACACACAACTAACCAGTTTGCTGATCTATTCACAAAAGCTTTTGATGTGGGTAGATTCAATTTCTTGGTGACAAGTGTGGAAATGATGAACAATGAATAAGTATATTCTCATTCTCTTTATATACCTATATAGATTCCTCCTTAGTTACTTTCTTTAAATTGGTGCTATTAACCCCTGTGTGTTTAAGTGTTTCATGTTGTTTTGAATGAGTACTTAGTTCTTCTATAGCAGTTAATACTGCTAGTTAGTTAATACTGCTAGTGGTTAATACTGCTCTCAGTTAATACTGCTAGTTAGTTAATACTGCTAGTGGTTAATACTGCTCTCAGTTAATACTGCTAGTTAGTTAATACTGCTAGTGGTTAATACTGCTCTCAGTTAATATTGCTAGTTAATTAATACTGCTAGTGGTTAATAATGCTAGTTAGTTAATACTGCTCTCAGTTAATACTGCTAGTTAGTTAATACTGCTAGTGGTTAATACTGCTTATGTCCCGAATTGTATAAATATCCTTTTTGCCCGCCTAAAAGATCATAACGACTCTTTGAATACTATTCATCTTCTCTCTAATCCTTTTTTTCTCTCAAGCACCTAGTAAGTTTCAGGCAAGAACACTAAAGCTCAATGGCATCCATGGCGTTCATTGATGAGCACAACGAAATCGCGATGCTTCAAAAGCCGAAGCAGGCTGATGGCTTTCACCAGATAGTCGATTTTCTCAAAACAAGCCATATCGCGTATGCCCTTACAGTGTCACCATCCATCTACATTGAGCACCAGAAACAATTCTGGGCAAATGCCACCATTGTTACTGAAAATGGTGTGCAAGTTATCAAGACAAGGGTGTGTGACAAACCCTTGACAGTTTCTGAAGAGGTAATTCGCATTAGTCTACGTCTAGACGATGCCTCAGGTATCTCATCTATCTCTAATGATGAACTGTTTTCAACTCTTACTAGAATGGGGTATGGAGGCCCATTGGGTGTTTTTAAGTTCTCAAAAACTAAATTTTATCCCCAATGGCGGTTTTTTGTCCATACCCTGATGCACTATATTTCCAAAAAGACTACTGGATGGAGTGAGTTCAGTAGTACCATTGCTTATGCTTTGGTCTGCTTGGCCATTGCGAGAAAGTACAATTTTTCAAAAATGATTTTCAATGACCTTGTGTCAAACTTGGGAAACAAAAAGAGTTTTTATATGTACCCAAGGTTTGTACAGGCCGTTATAACCAATGAATTGACGGATATGCCTCAATTTGATGAGGTATATGTACCTAAAATCCCCAAAGGTAAGGTCTTTTCAAATATGAAGAGATCTCCATTGGACTCGGAAGGAGTTGACACCCCATTGTTCTCTACAATGATGGTGGTGTCCCCCAATCCAGAAGGTATGGCTTCAGGGTCAAGGCCCTCATTAGACCATCCCACTGAAAGCCAATCCCAACCTTCAATCAGTATATCAATCCCACAGTCCCTTCTTCAAAAACCAACTTCATCAATCACTAATACATATATCAGGAAAAAGGTAAAGAAGGCTCCTTCCCTTCTTGTACCTTCACCCATAAAGCCTTTAAGCCCTCTAATGGAGAATTCTCCATTAGAGAATATCTATAGGGAAACCAAAGGGGTGTCTCCCAACCCCAATGAGGTGCTCAATGAGGAGATGTATGAGCATATGGGTGAGCAGGATGCCACTACTCCTGCTAGCACAGAGGAGGACAGTGGTAACATCAATAAGACCTCCCCCATGGCAACTTTGAATGAGCAATCATTCAAAGGTCCCAAGTGCCAAGAAACCAAGGGGGTGGAGGGTGCTTCTGCTAGGCAGAAGACTTCCACTACTAAAAGATCCCATGATCCTTCAAAAGGGGGTAACACTCCTGGAGAAGGTGATGACAGATATGACTACAATGAATTGATGGAAACAATGGGCAACATCAATCTGGATGTCATCAAACAAGGCAAAGACATAGAAGAAATGAAAATGGTAATCTGTCTCAACAAGTACAGATTACCAAATTGAAGAAAATGGTGACAAGATTGGTGCAAAAGAAGAGGAGAAGGCAGTTTCTTTTGAAGAAAAGGAAAAATGCTAATGATGCTTTCAACAAGGGGGAGAATTCAGAGGCTGAAGCAGAAAAGGAAAGTACATCTGAGATGGGATTTGATGTTAAGGGGGAGAAAGCTACAGAAACAGAAGCACAAGCAGTAGAAACAGATAAGGTTTAAGCAGCAGCAGTAACAGAACAGGTAGCAGCAGTAACAGGGCTATCTGTTGAAGAATTGGAAATAGCAGAAAATTTGGTAAAAGCAAAGAACGACACTCCTAAGGCTACTCAAAAGGCCTAGGGAGTGGTCATCAATGAAGGAGGCCTTGAAAAGAAGAGAAAAGAAAGAAGTGAGGCAGGTTTGAAGGATGCAAAGGGTAAAGCTAAGATGGTTGAACCTGAACAACCTTCAAAGAAGAAGAACCAGGTGGAGTTAGATGAAGAAGTAGCAAAACAACTCCAAGCTGAGATGGAAAAGGAGGAACAACTCCAATCAGAGAAGGACAGAGAGCTTGCACTGGAGATGGCCAGAAAGCTCAATGAAGAATATCAAAAGAGCATAAAAACTGCAGCTGAAGTCAAGAAAATACCAGTCAAAAGAATGCCAGTCAAAAAGCAGAAAAGACAACCTTCCAAGACCTTTTTGGCCAATCAGGAAAGGAGAAAAATGATAAATTTCCTGAAAGGTTCAATTGGTGTCAAAGGAGAGATGTTTACTAATATGGCATACAGTCAAGTTGAGGATCTCTATAAAAAGGAAATGGCTAAGCTTCAAGGGGACTCCTCATAAAAGGAAGAGGCTGAAAGAAGGATGAAGGAGAGACATGATCTAAACATTCAACAACCATTCCCTGAGGAAGTCACTCCTACCAAAGAAAAGGCTGAAGACACTAAAGAAGAGAATGTTGGTATGGAAATGAAATCTGCAAAGAGAGTAAAGACTATAGCTTCCAAGAAACAGTCCAAGAAGCCAAGGGTTGAAGAAGCTGAAATAGAGGCAGAACCTTCAGTTACACCTTCAGCAGAATCTGTGCAGAACCCAGAGCAGTCCAATAAGCAATCTGATGAGCAAGTGGGTCTTTATCTGACTGTAATAGAACCAGTTCAGGCTGTTCCCATTTCTGTGAAAGCACCAGAAGTCATCTTTTGGGACATTCTGAGAAACAACAGAAAGGATTACTTTAGGCTTAAAAGAGTTGGTGATGTATTTGAAGTATATTCAACTTGGGGGAAAGTAATTAGAAGTTGCTCTAGAGTTGATCTTGAAGAGATGCATAAGGTGGGAATAAAGCTTTATGAACATGTTTTGAAAGGAACTGAAGAAAGTCTACTAAAGATTGCAATGGAATATCTTTGTATGATGTTTGAACCAGAAAAAGTGGTTTATAGAATCAAGGATCTACATCATGAGTATGGGTTTAAGAAGATTGATAAGTGGATACTCTTTGAAAACTGTGGTGTATACATGATCACAATTGATAACTGTTATCATGAGTAGTACCTAGTGGACAAAGTGTATAATCATAGCAAGGAGAAGCTGAATGGTATGCTGAAAGCTAAGCTAGTATGTGCAAAGGAATCAGAAATGGCCAAAATTGTAGTAAGAAGAACAATTAATCAAAGTCTGGGTCTGGATCCGAATTTGGGCAACTAAGCTGTAGTGTTGAAAGCATCTTGAAGACCATAAATGAAGAACTTGACTTCTCTTCTCAAAAGTCAAGTTAGGGGGAGATTGTTGGGAATTCAGAATTTGCACAAGTATAGTTAATGCTGCTAGCACAACATGGTTAGTACTTCTGAGACAGATTAATACTGATAAACAAGATTAATACTGCTTGATGAAGTTACTACTGCTGAGCATAGTTAGTACTGCTAAAGGTTACTACTGCCAACTTAATCAATACTGCTGAACATGGTTAATGCTTCTGAACATGGTTAATACTGCTTATGAGATGAAGACTTCGTATGGCAATGAAGACAACTATATTGATTGAAGATATTCATGGAAAGCTTGGAGATAACTATGGAAGATTATACTGAAGATCTTTTATATTTTGTAATTATCTTTTATTTTCAGTATATGTATAGACTTAGTCAGAATAGTTTAGTAAGTAATTTTTTGAGTTTTTGTTTTGATAGAGAGAATTAACCTCAAGGTTTATTATCCTAATTCTAGAGAAGTAGAATTTGTATTGGTGAGTCTGTTCATCAATATTGATATTTTGTTTGAAAACTTGTAGCTTTAATCTTTCAATAAAGTTTATAAGTTGTGATTCATATTCACTGTTTCATTGATATTCTGAATATTAAAGTGTTATTCCGCAAACTCCTTTAATATTGTTTCTGAGTTCATTAATCTTGTTAAGAATTAGATCCTGACAATTGAATTATACAAGAGTATCTTATGGTGGTAAGCTCCTCATCTCTCTCACTTCATCTTCTTCACCAAAGTTTTCTAGGGTTTCACCCACCCTTTGTTCTCCCTTTCGTAGATTGGAGGTTTGTAACCATTTTGGTGAACTAGAGGTGTTGTTTTTTTTTTGAGGGAAAACTCCGGCAATATTATAAAACGAAAACAAAAGAGTACGGCACACCGCCTACAACCAAACGAAGAAACACAAAAACTTGGAAACAACCCCATACCAAGCAACTAACAACCAAAATAAACACAACATAATAGACGCAAATAACATCAAAAAAAAGATGCTAAAAACCACCGGAGCTCCAAACACCAAAGCCGCAAGGCCAAAGCTAAGATTAGGTCGCTTCATAAGATATAAGACGAGATCTTCTAGTAGTCCAAGCAAGCCGACATTGAACCATGTCCCGTATTTATTTGATGATCACCTCCATATCATGCTTTTCATTACGGAACAAACGAATTTTCCGTTCTAGAGGTGTTGTTGTTGGTGGATTCAAGCTTGGATTAAGGTAATCTTCTATTCTCTCCATTTTTGGATGTTAAGGTTTCGGTATCAGTTTAGGTATTCGTGTATAAGGTTGGAAAACGATTCTTTGTGGTTGACTATGGTTATTTATGGTTGAATATGTATGGATTTAGGTTTTTGGAAGTTTTGTCTTGAGAATCCAAGTGTTCTTCAACGGAGCTCTAGTTGGGGAAAAATCTAGATTTAGCCTAAATCTAGCAAGGTGAGTTCAAGTTGATTTGTGAAAACGATATACATGCCAAAATGTTTATTTTAAAGTGTTTTGCATCTTACATGAAATTGTTAACTGCTGATAAGTTTGATTATTTTGAAGGTGTCAACTTTATAAACATATATAGCACACATCTTTGTGATTTTTGGGTATTTCGTTAAATGTGTCATAAATGAACGGGTTTTGATGAATTATTGCATAAAGAAGTATTTGGTCAAAAAAATGCACTTTTAAGTGTCTGTCGGGTTTTATGCATTCGTTCATGAAATGGGATGTTTTGAAAGGTACGAATACGTGAGTCCTTTGGGTTTGGGTCATTCCCGGCTATGGGGAACATTTTAAAAATGGAAAACCTTTCTGGGGTTTGGGACCGAAGGCCAATGGTATTTTGAGAATTAAAGATTTTGGGAAAATGTGTATTTTGGTTTATATAAATATTTTGGCTCGCATGTTTTAGCCAAACGTCTATTTAGCCTATTGGGCTTGATTTGTACTCGGTGGAGTCTTTGGAACATTTGTTGGGTTTTGTTGTTTCTATTCAGAATTTGACTTTGGAAATATGTTCAGATTAAAAAATTTCAAAATTAAGTCTGATTTTGTTCGATATTTGTTCGGTTTTGGTAGCTCGGTGGAGTCTTTGGAACATTTGTTCGATATTTTTGATAATCAAATTAAAAAATTTCAAAATTCAGTCTGATTTTGTGATTAATTGGTGAAATTGTATGAAAGTATTTTGTTTCTAAACAAAAATCGATCACACTTTGACCAATTTTACACTCAATCAATGACTATGAATCGAGAATTTTAAGATTCATTTGGTTTGCGAATTTTACTTCTATGATCAGAGAGTTTCATTACTTTGAAAATTTTCAGAGTTACAATTTTTCAGAGATTTTTTTTGTGCTAATTCAAGTTTGACTTTTAGTCAATTGTTCTGAACTGTTTGGGAACAATCTTTCATAATCAAGCTAATCATTCAAGATGTCTTCTACAGGCAAACATTCTACACAGAGAAAGTGGATGATCAACAACAAAGATTTGGAGCCTATCATTTTAATTCCATATATCATAGTGGATGGAAATGAAATTGTGCCTGAGATACCAAGAAAAGAAGCTGAGCGGGATAGACTGAAAGATCAGAATTCAGAGCTTCTTAAGCAGATACAGGATTTGAAGTCTAAATTGTCAAATTCTGATAAAACTCTTGTTTGTACAAAATGTACTGACCATGCTAAATCTGATTGTGTAGGTATCATCAGTGCTAGAGAGAAGAAAATAAGAGAAAAGAATGAGAATTAAAGCTGAAAAAGAAAACGATTGAATATCTTCAAAGCCAACTGAAGACAACTGAACGAAAATCATCAGATTTCCAAGTTGAATCAGTTGAGCTTCAACAAAAGTTTACGGATTTTGAAGACAAGATATCTGCCTTGGAAATACAAAATGCTGAATTGACAAAAAGTCTCCAAGCAGATAATGAAAAATCTAATCTGGAGAAGGATTCCACTCAAAAGATGTCTGATTTTTCAAAGAAAACACTACAAGAGAAAAAGGATTAGAGCTTAGATGCATAAAACTTTCTAAACAAGTGTCAGAATTCGAAAAGATAATAATCACTGAAAGAGACACTTTTGTGAAAGAAAGACAAGTTCTTGAAAACAAAATAACTGAACTTCCCAAACAGATTTCTACTTTACAAGAATTGCTTGAAAAAGAAAGACAAATTTTCAAAGAAAAGAAGCAGTCTTATGAGCTTGAAAAGAGAAATGCTGAAAAGAAAAATACTGGGATTTTCAAGGAAATATCTGAAAAGACCAAGAACTTGGAAAAAGATTTTGAGCTTGAACGTCAAAATTTTGAATCTGAAATATCTAAGCTCACATCCAAATTAACTGCTCTGTCATCAGATTACCAAAAAGAACAGATGGCCAAGTCTGATTTGAAACAGAAATTTGACACACTTTCAAATGAAAGAAACATTTTGACTAAAAATATAAATGACTTGGAAGCTGCAAACATTGAATTGTCTGATAAAGTAACAGCTGATGTGATTAGCCAATCACCTGTTGATAACTCAACAGAATCATTCTGTTTTTTCAAAATAGCTTCAAGTTCTATTCATGATCTAAATGTTTTCAAAAAGAACAGTGTCAAATCTAGAATTGTCAAATCAAGTCAGATTCGACCATCAAATCTATTTTATGATAAATCTGTTAATGGCTCAACAAATTTCTACGTTAAATCTCTTGGAAAGAATTCTAAGAAAAATCAGATGTCTGGAAAGTGAAGAGTTCTTCCGATAAAGAGAAGAAGAATGATAAAGCATCTGCTTCCACAACCAATGCCAAAAAGAACAGAGCACACAAAGGTAAATCTTTTGATAATCCTGATATGTATTACTCTACTAATCATTTGATAAGGATTGCTCATAAGAAAATATGTTGTTCTTACTGTGGAGCACATGACTTTGTAAGTAATAACTTTGTTAATTACTGGTATGGTTCTTATTATGTTACCCCCACAAGAACTGCAGCTAACACATCAGGACCCAAATACTAGAGGGTACCAAAAGCTAAATCTGTGTTGCAGGCACCCAAGGTTTTAGGGGAGCATAGAACTTCGGCTTTTGAACAAAACAGTTCAAAACCCGGACTTAAGTGTCTAGTTTGTGGCTTCTGATCACATGACAGATCAGGACCCGTTCTTCAATGTTCAGACATGGATATTTTGCAAATATCCAAGGGAGCTTAAAAGAAAACAAATCATGATATAATGATTTGAGGGGGAGCTTAAAGGTAAATATCTTATGATCTAGATCTCTGATTGTTTGAAAGAAGAACAACTTTCAAGCATGAAAAACGTTTTTCTTAAATGTTCAAACCATTTCTCTATTCTCAAAAGATTTCATGAATTAAGAAGTATGATTTTAAATGTTTTTCATTATTGAGCTTTAATGTTTAACTGACCGTGTGTTTCAAAAGATTAATACTTGCGTATTATCTTGTCTATATACTGTAAAGTCTTCACATACATCGGTTCAGTACTTCATTTGAATCTGTTATTACCATGTCTCATAACTAACAAATTTTTCGATGGTAATACTCCTGTTTGCTTTCAAATTTTGTTGAGCATCAATCATCATTTCTAATTTGTGCTTTTATTGTTAAATTGTTTATATTCGTTCATATAAACAAACCATCAATTTCTTTGATACCCTAAGCATTTTGTTTGATCTGATTGATACATTGTCAGATTCTCAAAACAATTCTCTTGATTTCATTTCATTCATTCAATATCCTTGTTTTGAGAGATCTTCATTGTTCAAATGCTCAAATTTCATTCATATTTTTCATGAGCATACATTTTGACAATGTTATCATATATTTTTGTGCTTAACTGTTCAAGTTAAACTGTTAAGCAACTATTCTTTATAGGCCTTACATGGGATTCGTGTGTGAGCTTAAACAGAACTTCCATGGATTCATGTAAACTTGTGTTTCCTACCCAAGAAGTAATCCTAGAGTGATTGAGGGGTGAGGGGTCAAAATCAAAGAGTGGGGGAGATAACTCATGCGGTTGAGTTTTTCTCATTTTGTGGAGCGGTAAAATGTAAATGAGAGTTTGGTTAGTAGTGAGCTTTAATGTTAAAAAAAAAGAGGGTGTGAGAACAGAGTTAAAAGAATATCAAAACTCTGCACCAACCACTTTCTGAGTCGGGCAGCCACATATTCTGATTGGTTCACATTTTTTGGTGACCATCATTGAAACAGGCAGTGAGCCCATGCCAACTCTTGCATTAACCCCACCAACCACTCGTTTCTTTCTTAACAAAGAAATGTTTTATTTTCTTTGGGGACGCAACATATCTGCTATCTAGTCTTCACTCGGAAGATTTAGATATTAAAAAAGAAGGAAAGTTGCCCCACCTTCGCACCTCTTTCATGCACATTGAGTACATGTAATACATGTTGCTGTCTCAATAGTTTACACATTTTGAACCTTATAAAACACAATCATTGTGCTAAATTCTTTCATACACAAGCACGAGCATACAGAAAATTTATTTTTCTGTCAGAACATTCATAGATAAACATTGTGTTTTTTAATGATTGAATGGAAGTCCTGGGGAGTCATCATCAAACCAGCTCCTTAAATTGTACATTCGATGTACACAGTAACTCCGTGTTACTGACAGGCACTTCTAACTGTTTCATTTGTTAAATCAGGGTTACTAAGTTCATTATATCTGAATTTGAAAAGATTCGGGTATATACAGTTCATGATTCAGCTATTCAGATCAAAGAGCAGAGAATGTCAAATGTATCTCAAAGGGGGGGGGAGAATATTTGAAAAAGGGGAAGATTCAAAGAAAGTGCTGAAATTGAGAGAGTTTTGATGATGATGATGCTCACAATCATCAAAAAGGGGGAGAAATCTACAAAGATCATTTTCAGAGATGATATGTCAAAAAGTGGAAGAAATTTCTGAAAGATTCAAATTTCAAAGCTGATTTGAAGAAAAGAGACTTTCTAAAGATGATTATGAAAGTCCAAGCTAGATGAAAAGAAATCATTCTGAGATTATTTAAAGTCAAATTAGAAGATTTGTGAAAGTTCATTTTTCCAAAGACGATCAAGAGATCAGAGTGATGAAGATAAAGTTTTTGAAAGATTCCTCGAAGTTTCTCAAAGGCAAAAGATTTCAAAGAAGTTTAAAGAAGTTTCAAAGATGAAGTTTTCATAGTATTGTTTGAATACTTTAAATGATTCTATTTCAAGACTTGTTGACTTTCCAAAGCTGCAAAGTGTTAAAGACTTTTCAAGATTCTTCAACAACTTCAGAAAGAGCTTCAAAGTTCAAAGCCGTCAGAGTTAAAGATTGAAGAATCAAAGCGCTGAAGACTAATGTCAAAGGGGGAGAATATTAGTGCAATAATTGTATACAAGATTTAATTGGGAAAGCCTTGTAAAAAGCCTTGTATTTGAGAAGTCAAAGGAAGTCAATGATAGTCAAAATGTAGAAAGTCAACATTAGTTTTAGAGGTGCTTAAGTACTTGACAGTTTAAGTACTCGAGAGTTTGTGTGGATAGTTATTCAAGTTACTTGAGAGTTTCTTTGTCCATATAAATAGTTTGTATTCTTTGTAAATCATGTAACACTAAGAGCTTTACATTGTAATATCAGAATATTTCTCTCTCTACTCTCTCTCTACAATAAACACTGTTAGATCTTGAGTAAGAGTGTTTGAATTGCTTGATTGTGTTTGGGAATTACAATTTCAGTTAGCTATAGACCCAGAAAGGTTGATGTTAACGAGTGTTTTATCCCTAAGTGATGCTCATATAACATTGATAAGTGGCTTAACTTTGTATGCCCCTCACTTTTGATGGAATTCGGGTATCCCCCATCACCGAGAGGTGTTGTTTTGGGTATTGAGTTTTATTATCCAAGTTTTCGGTGGCGTTTGTATAATTGGGTTTTATCCTCGGTCTATGGGTTGAGTATTATGCCCCACCCACGTATTGGGTGTTTTGGGATATAAAGTTTTAACTGTATGTTCATAAATGGAGAGTTCAATTTCTATCCACGTTTTGAGTGAGTTTTGTGTTAAACCAAATTTATGAATGGGCGGTTTATTTTGGTATATTCGTCCTTGAAGTAGTTTGGATTGAAAAACGTTTAAATTGGTGTCTTTTGCCTAAATTGCATACTATTGGAAAATGAGTCGTTTCCGTATGTAAGACGTAACGAATTGAAAGATTATGATTTTAACCGCATTTCTGCTTTTAAAAGGTTAATTTTATATGTTGAAAACTCTGGAGCTCACTAGGCGTTAAGCCTAACCTTTTTATTTGTCGGCATGTGCATCAGGTTCCAGTTGGGGTTTGGTTCTAATAGCTATGGAGAGTTGAGGCTTAGCCTTGTGCAAGTGTAAGTAATTGGTGAAGTCTTCCGCAGTTTGGAGATAGTTACTAATATTCGGTTTTAGTAGCACCCGTCCTTATTATAGACTGTCTGTATAGAATGAATGTGTGCATTGAGGTTAAATCTTGAATTGTATTTGTAGATGAATCATTTATTAGTGTATTTAGAAAATTTTAAATTAGTTGGTATTTCCAGATTTGAGGGTGTTACAAGTTGGTATCAGAGCTTAAGTTTGAGAGAATTAGGTATTGATTTTTGGATGCCTAGACTCAAACTGGCGTACTTATAAGTGATTATAAGTGAAGTTGCACATTGGGAATCTTAAGATAAGATATAAGATAAGATATTTTGGAGTTCATCGAGTCGCTAGAAACGGGAAATTTGTCAAGGGTCGCAAGGATGATCATGTATGGTACGTTCATAATGGCACCTGGCCAGTGTTATGGTGAACCTACATATTACATGTGTATACTTGAACTACCTTGGTATGATGACCGTTGGGGTAGTGAGAAAGTTTCTAAGCGAGTAATTTAAGGAAAGGTTGATGTCTATAGCAATGTTGCATTGAAGTGATAGTTAAGTGTGATGAATGCATTAAGTTGATAATCTTGATAATCTTGTTGTTAAAAATCTCTTCGTCCACGTTTCGTGTCTAACGTTCTTTTTCGGATATTGTAATATCCGTGTTTTAATGTTATTTAAGTTATTGGGCAAGTAACTGTGGACTTTTTGACCTTGACATTGGATCTCCTCCGCGTATGTTAAGGTTTTAAAGGAAGAGTTGTCCCATGTTTTGGAGTCGGAATTTTTTTTCGTAGAATTTTGGTCTGAATGAGTCGTGTTCAATTTTATGAAGTAAAGTTTTGCAACGTTTTGGGCGTGTGAGTGTAATTTGAGTTGCGTGGGTTTCAATTTTATTGCGTGTAAATTTACGAACTTTTTGGGCATCATGTCTCATGAAGGTTTTGTTGAAAAGGGTCACTTTATCTTACGTTGCGATTTAGAGTTTGACATTTTGGAATTGTTGTCGTATTACGTTTTATTTTTTTTAATTATGTTGGGAAATGAAATTTTGACACCGTTTGATTTTAGTGTTATTGAGTTTTTATGAAAATTCAGTTGAGTTTTATGGTGTCTTATCTTACGATTTCTTACGTCGCGTAGATGAATTTTGGGACGTATATGCATACATTATTGTGTGCGTTGATTTATAAATTTTGGTAATAGACGTCATCCCATGCGTTGTTTTGGGAAAGTTTCATTTTCACGTGATTTATCTCTGGGCTATGTTCAAGTGTCACTCGTTGCATACTAATTTTATTTGGATTAAATTATTCTGTTGGTGTGAGTAATTCTATAAAAAAAATCTATGTTGTTTCAGATAGAATTGTTTATTTAAATGTGTTTCAATTGTAAACTTTGCTGTCATAAGTTTCCGCAATGCATGAAATGAGTTTTCGGTTTGCATGTCGTTGTTGTTACCGCGTTGGGTAAGTGTGTTTTATATGTGCGGCCCAAAATTGGGACTCAATTTAAAATTTATTTACGTTCCTATCGTGTAGTTAAATTTGGGGAAAATAAACGGACATATATGGGCCTTGTTGGAAATTTTATCTTATAATGTGTTGCGTTCCTTTAAAGAAAAGATTTTAAAATTGAAGTCGTGAAGTTTTTCTTTGGAAGTCGTACGAACATTCCTTGCACGTGTTGTGGTGCAGGAACCTATTTTCACGTATATAGTGTAAATTGTTGCGCATGTTTTATTATTGTCTCTATTAACATAAGTATTAAACAAATGAGTTTTGGAAATGGTTTCATATGTGTTGATGATCAATTTTGAAAGCTATCAAGTGAACGGTAGTGTATCTTTACCGCATGATTAATCGTTAAAAAGCTTATGTATTTGAAAGTTTTATAAATTTCAAATTGGCATAGTAGTTTGAAAAACCTTGAACTCCTTGAGCTACAGGTGCAAACCCTCTTGTGATGGAGGTCGTGTTTAAGGACTAAAGGAGTCCTCGGAGGTTGAAGTGTCGAAGGTCTTGACCTATGGTTAGTGTTGAATTTGGGTTTCTGGTTTTATGGTTTGGTTCATGCAGAGATAACTGGTGTACTAGATTTATGCATTCATCCATTATTTAAGTGGTGATCTTTCAGTTTCGGTAATTCTTCGGGTTAACGCGTTGTGTGGTCTCTTGAATATTGTTGGACATGAATTAATGAGTTGGTTGTTCAATATCATGTGCGTGTTGGAAAGTGTGCCATCCGGGTGAGTCTTCAGAAAATAAAGGATATATTGTGGTTCGGTTGTTAGAGAGGTAAGATTGGAATTTTAGTGTCATGTTAGGCGTCAACTTTATTTGTCAATGCAAATCTGGGATGAGATATTTGACGATACGCCCATGTTGCAGTATAGCCATCTTGAGGATAGATGTCGACACTCTATTGTGTGGACGATAACCTAGGTGGTGCTTTGGTGCACTCCCGATGGATCTTATGTGTTCGCAATTCAAGTGGTGACCTTAAGGAGATCAGATATTGGTATTTAGGGATCGATCTTTGTTATTTGTGTAATTGTCAAGACTTTCGCTGTTATGGAAATCGATGCTTAAGTGCTTGACGGGAGTTGTGTAACCTTGGAGTTTGGGGATAAGCGAGCGTGTTGGTACGTTGTTGGGAGGAACATCGGGCTAACGCTTGGGTCTATGGAAGAGTGGGAGCCCTTGTAATCACCTTGTCTGTGTCAGCTCGAGGAACGAATCTAAGGCTGTGTTGGATCAGACAAACTAGTTGTTAGGAAATTTCGTCGAAGGACGATATCTCTTTGGTGAAAATGTCGAGGTAGACTTTAAGTACAAACCAATTATTGAGGTGTAAGACCCCGTTTAAAAAAAACGTGTAACTATTCTTTCCCGAATTGAACCGTGATTAAAAATGATAACTAAAGATAGTTAAGGGTTAAAACCGTCATTTAACCAAACTTATTAATTATATTATATTATATATATATTAAAAAAAAACCCACCATATTAAGAATATCCATCCAACGTCTTCTTCATTTAACTTCATCATCACCGCCATATGATTTCTCTCTCTATATATAGAAACTCTCTCAATTCTCTCTAAATTTCTATCAATTTCGTGAAGCAAATCAACGAAATAATTATATATTCGGAATCTACGCTACGAACTCTTCCTAGAGGTATAAATTTCTTCTTAAGTTATTTAAGTTGGTAGGTTAGGGTAGTTGAAGTTGGTTGGTAGATTATGACATGTTATTGCAAAGTTATGATCATTTACATGTATAGGAATGTTTCTTTTTGTCAAAATTACAAACGCGTAAAGTTTAGAATCAAAATGGTGATATTTATATCTAGATGTTTAACCGCACACCAAGTGATCGGTTTAATGTCTAAGAGAATATAATTTCGTGGTTAAGCTTAGGATAATAACCATTGAGTTTTAGGTTATGCGATTAATAATAATTGGTGGTTTAAATAGGCAATCGAACGAGTTAAAGTTGTTGTGAGGATCGATTGATCGCGTGATAATCTCAATTCGATTAAGGTATGGATTTCATTTCTTTTGAATCGTGGGAAACTATTTGTTGTAGTTGACCCTTCCTAAAGGTGGTTCACCGCCTTGTGATTGATCAACCGAACGTGATCAACAAATACGAAATTGTACACACACTTACACATTGATTTTGGTTTATTGAATCAATTGTTTGAACATTTTGATGTTTTATTAAAATGTGTCTCGTATGAGATTGTTTATGAAAAAATGTGAAGTATATAGATTATAATTTCTGTGATCGCCATTTGGGTAAGTGGCATATGTTTAGTTTTCGTTGATTTTAGAAGAACCCAATAAATGGGCACATTATTTGGGATGCCTTCTATGGCGGCTTTGTTGTCATAGTGTCCTGCAGATGACGGTCCACCAGAGTTAAGCCTATGTGGCTTACGTGAACCCACTCTAGGGGGACTTGGATGACTTTGTTGGCTCCAGGGCGGATGAATCGATTCTAGAAATTTACCCACATAATATGTGACCGTGGTTAAATTCACGGGGGACTCGTTGTGTGTGCCCGCATGCCGACCTAGTTCGTGTGGCTGATCACCCCACGAACATGACTGGAATTGACGGACTTTATTTATATAAGTTTTGAAGTTAAAGTGTGAAATGTTCTTGAGATTATTGCTTTTGATTATATTACCAAACGTTTCTCTTGATTTAAATGAACTATGAACTTCAGTCTCAAAGAACTTTCTTCGAATCGAATTTTTATGTCTTCCGCTTCGTTATCGACACGGCAGGTTCGAAGTGACGTTTACGGGGATGGGACTTGAGATCGAGCGTGAAATTTTGGAGTTCTTAGACTCAAATTATTATATAAACGTTCTAAGTTTATAAACACTTTTTGAAGTGTAAGATTTTGGATTGTAATATATGTTTGGAGTTTATTAGTAGCTCTGATTTAGTTGTGTAATTATGTTAAGTCCCGTTCGTGACATCACCCGTTCCGGACCACGGGGACGGGGGATGTTACAAATATGGTATCAGAGCATAGGTTACGACTTGTAGATTAAATATGTTTGACCTGTAAGAATTGGGTAGACATTAGAATGGGTAGACTAGAATTTAATTCTATTTGCTGATTTTCAATCCGTAACTGTTTTGAATTCCGATCTTGATCTTGTTCTATGTTAGAATGTCGAGACGTGGTCGACCACGCAAATCCAGATGTTAACCTGAGGGTAACCCAAACCCCAACCCAGTGAGGGGTACAAGTGAGCCTAATATTGATGATGTGGTCCATCAAACCATGTCAATTATGATGTATATATACATTAAGCAGACCATGTTAACTTAATCGATTTATCTGCGTATGCCTTGTTTGATACCGAGGCAACACACTCTGTTGTTTCTGAACAAATATATTCCCAGTTAAAAACCTTTTGAGCAAACCACCAAAATTACAGTCGTGATATCTACCCCAATGGGTGGTTCAATTTGTTTGTTAACTCAATTTTCAAACTGTCCATTATTTATATGGAGACTGCATACGGGAGGTCACTCTACTTCCAATGCATATGTCCCACTTTCAATTAATATTGGGTATGGACTGGTTGTCACACCACTGTGCAACTATAGACTGTAATGTCAAATAAATATTATGTGGGGATATTGACAAAGCAGAGGCAAAGTAAGAAGATGTTAGTGCTTTAAACTCTATTACTGTGAAACAGTATACATAGCAAAGTAACAAAGGTTTTCTGGCCTTGTTACAAGATCCCGAACATGTATTCCCTACTTCTGCACCCATACCTGTTGTTTATGAATATCTTGATGTGTTTCTCGATGATCTACCGGGTATACCACCAGTCCAGGAAGTTGAATTTACCATCGATCTAGTCCCGGGAGCTTCTCCTATTTCCAAGGCTCCCTATCGAATGGCTCCAACTGAAATGAAGGAACTCAAAAATCAACTCGATGATCTATTGAAGAAAGGTTTCATTCGACCCGGTGTCTCACTCTGGGGATCTCTGGTTCTCGATGTCAAAAAGAAAGACGTTCTAATGCGTTTTTGTATTGATTACCGGGAGCTTAATAAAGTAACGATCCGTAACAAGTATCCGTTGCCGAGAATCGACGATCTGTTCGATCAATTACAAGGGGCACGATACTTTTCCAAAATTGATCTTTGGTCTGGGTACCATCAACTTCGTATTCGAGATTGTGATATTCCGAAAACCCCATTCAGAACTCGTTATGGGCACTACGAATTCTTAGTAATGCCTTTCAGGCTAACTAATGCTCCAACAGTCTTTATGGATCTTATGAATCGGGTTGTCAAGGATTATCTCGATGACTTTGTTACTGTGTTTATAGATGACATATTGATTGTTGGAGCATAAATATGTTGGATTCAAGATCATAAAGATTGAAGACAAAAGATCAAGAAGTCAAAGCTGCTAAAGTCAAATCTCATTAAAAGTCAAAGTCTATTTTGTAATAAGTCAAACTTAGTTGTATTTGTTTTTGTTTTTAGTTTTCTTGTATTAGGTGGTAGTATAAATACTTTTTCTCTTTGTAATTTCAGTAGAGAACACTCATTGTAAACAAATCAGAGAAGAGGTGATTAGAAAGATTTGTCAATTGCACTGTAATCAATTCGATTTTTTGAATTTTTGTGATTTTTGTGTTCACGAGTTTTTGACATTGTGTCTGCATCAAATTTGTAATTTTTATGTATTTGATCGAAATTCTGTGTTAATTTTGTGTTTTAGATGTTTAGATAGTGAATTGTTGTAGTTTAGTGTTGAAATTTTAGGTTTAGATGAGTGTTTGGTGAATTTGTTCGACTTTCAAGGTTTGCGGGTTGTTCTTCAAGTTTGCGTTTCATTCAAACAGGTTTGCGGGTCATTCATCAAGATTTGAGTAAGTTCTTCAGAGGTTTGCGGGTCATTCAAAGGTTGCGGGTGTATTCAACGAGATACGCAAAGTGATATTTACGTTTTCATCAACAACCGAGAAGCGAGCTTTGCGGGTGTTTCTACAAACGCAAAGTTGGTTTTGCGTTTGTAATGTGAAACGCAAAGTTTACTGTTTATGTACCGTTGACACGCAAAGTTCATGACAAACGAAAACAAGAAGTATATCTAGAAACGCAAAGTGATTGGTTGATAAGAGAAGTAGGGGTTTGCGTTTCCTTCTTGAACCGCAAAGTGTGGTTTGCGTTCACACTACAAACGCAAAGTTAGGGTTTGCGTTCCATGTTACAAACGCAAAGTGTGGTTTGCGTTTCATACTTAGAATTTTTTTTTCTGAGAAATTTTCAAAAGTGTAATATGGTCTTTAATAGTGAAAAATTTTTCTCTAGGGGCGCTGCCCCTCGACCCCGTGCTAAGTCTGTCGAGGGGGACAAAAGTTCTTTCTGTGATCAAAATCTCTGAACTTTTTTTTTTTTAGATTTCTGTATTTTTCTTGTGATTTCATATTGGATTAACGATCATTTTTTGTCAAGTTCTTTTTGTGACAGGTATTCAAGATGGGATATTTTTCTGATGATGATGAAAAGAAGATTAAAGAGCTCAAAATGGAGAACCAAAGTCTTACTTCCTTAGTTGATTATCACAAAAAGAGGTCAAAGAGATTTAATGATGAAAGGAAGCTACTGAGAGAAGAAGTCAGTGCATTAAAGAAAATAAATGAAGATCTGATGAAACAGACTTCTGGGCTTAATGAAGAAAAGATCTTGCTTTTGGAAGCTCACAACGCTAATCTAAAGAACAAGATTTCTGAATTAGAAGATCACATTGTTAAGATTTCTGAATTAACCTGGTGTGATAATGAAAAGAAGATCTTTGAATTAGAACTGCAAATTGTTGAAGAAAGATCAATTTTTGAAAAAGAAAAGAAAGAGTTTGCTAAGAAATTCTCCGAGTTTTCCAGAAAATGTGCTGACGAGAAGAAAGTGATTGGGCTTAAATGTTCTAAGCTTTCTCAGCAAGCGTCTGACTTTGAAAAAGTAATCATCCTGGAAAGAGAGAAGTTTGACAAAGAAAAGAAAATCATTGAGCAGAAGAATGTTGGATTTTTTCAAGAAATATCTGTTGGAAGAAAGAATGCTGAGAATGGATTTGAAGAAGAAAGAATTATATTTGAGAAAGAGATAAAGAAGCTTACTGCACAGCTATCTGAGCTATCTACTTGTGTGCTTAAAGAGTAGCAAACAAAGTCTGAATTTGAGACGAAGATTGATCTTATTGTAAAAGAAAGAGACAGTTACTCTTCAAAGGTAAAAAAGCTTGAAAAGATTGTTTCAAAGGTGGTGGTGACTGAGCAAACGACTCAAGAGTCAAAAATTCATACACCTAGAAATAGTTTAGTTGGTTCTAACAAGACCGCGTCAAGTTCACATCAGAAAATTGTTTCTACAAGAAGGTTAGTTAAATCTTTTGATCAAATTCGTACAACTAACATTTTCTATGATCAAAATGTAGATGGTTCAGGTGCACATAGAAGAAGAAGAAGATATCAAGAAGAGAAGCTGATTTGGAAGATAAAACCAGTTAAAGATGAGAAGAATGATGAGAAGAAGGTAGAAAAGAAAGGAAAGAAGGAAGAGAAGAAAAGTAACAAATCATTTGTACATGCATCAACAGCTAAGAAGAACAAAGTTCTAAAAGGTAAATCTGATCTTGCTTACTCGAGAGATCAAATGTTCAATTTATCTAAGAAAAGGTATTGTTCTTATTGTAATACATATGATTTTGTTCATAAAGCTAGTGATCATTACTGGTATGGTTCTTACTCAGTTACTCCCATTCGAACTGCAACTAACACACATGGACCCAAATACCAGTGGGTACCAAAACCGAAAATTGATTCTATGTTGCAGGCACCACAAGTCAAGGGGGAGTAAGAGAACTGTGGCTTCTGAATACTACAGTTCAGGACCCGTACTTCAATGCTTAAAAGAAATGCTACTCCCGAGCTGATAAGAGAGTGTACTCAGATACTCAGAAGAGGAAATCAACCTTCAAGGGAGAGTACATAAATTTTTCTGGAAATATGTATTCGGAAGATATGATGAACTACACTTCAAATGGAGTTGTAAATCTCTATCATGTGCCTTTTACTGATAAATTTCAGATGCATATTTTCAGGGGGAGTAAAAGGATTATGATTTCTGATTACTTCAAATCAGAACTCGTACATTAATCTTTTTATTGCTTTATGTCATTTTCTTTTAGAATAAATTTTGTGAATAAATTTTTGACTAGACTTTGAGACTTGCAGGATGAGAGAAGCTGACAAGATCATATCTAAATGACTACAGCTTGACTTTCTGAGAATTAAGATTGCGCGAAAAGATAAATTTCTTATCTTAATCTCAAATATATCTGAAAGAAGGACAACTTTCAGGTATAGAAAACATATTTTTAAATGTTCAAACCACTTCCCGATTCTTTAAAAAGATTTCATGAATTGGAAGTGTGATTTTAAATGTTTTCATTTTATTTTTGTGCTTAATTGATAAATAAACTGTGGGTATCCAAAGATAAATACTTGTGTATTGTCTTTTCTATATACTTTCAAGTATTCATACACACCGGTTTGAATCTTTGTTCAATATGTTCTTACCATGTCTCAAAATTGAAACAATTTTTCTTCGATGGTAAGACACTTCGCTTGTATTCAATGAATTTTGAGCGATATTTCATTTCGAAACGATCATTTCAAAAATGTCTATATTTTGTTTTGTATAGACAAATATCAATTATTCTTGACCATAAAGCCTTGATTGTTATATCATTCATTTCTGATCATTTTCATACAATGTCAGATTTTCAAACAAGTCTCTTGCATTCATGTTCATTCATTCAATTAACTTGTTTGAAATATCTTCAATGCTTTTAAATGCTCATACCTTCATGATTATATTTTATGAGCATATATTCATCTGACATTTGTATTGTTGTGCTTTAACTGATATAGTTAAACCATCTTGAGCAACACATGCTTATTAGGATTATATGGGTTCTTTGTGCTAGGAATTAACTGAACTTCTATGAAATCACGTTAACCAGTGATTTCTACCCAAGAAGTTAATCTCTTAGTGATTGAGTGTGAGGAGTCAAAAGAAATGAGTGTGGGTGTGACGAGGTAAAATGGAAATGAGAGATTGGTTAGTAGTGAGCTTAATGATTAAAAAAAAAGAGGGTGTGAGATCAGAGTAAAAGAATATCGAACTCTGCACCAAATACTTTCTGAGCCGGGAAGCCACATTACTAATGTTTAACAATTCTTTCGTGAACATTATTGAAACAGGCAAATAGCCCATGCCAACTCTTGCTTAGACCCCACCAACCACTCATTTTCTTCTCAAAAAGAAAATGTTTCATATTTTAAAGGGGACGCAACACATAATCTATCTGATTTTCATTTGGAAAATCTGGATATTGAAAAAGAAGGAAGTCTGCCCCACCTTCGCACTTCAATCATGCACATTGAGTCTGTGTTTATCTACTGTTGTCTCAGTGGTTTACATAACTTTGAGCCTTATTGAAAAGCAATTATTTGTGCTTAATTATTTTTACACACGCACGAGCACACAAAGAATTTGTTTCTTTGTCATAACATTCATAGAAATTGCCTTTGTGGTATTTCGATGATTGGATGGAAGCCCTGGGGGAGTGAACATCAAAAAGCTCCTTTATATTGTGTATTCGTTACACACAGTGACTTCGTGTTACTGACAAGCATTTTAACTGATTCATTTGTTGATTCAGGAATTACATGTTCTTATTTTGTCTGGATTTGTAAAGATCTAGATGAATACTTGGTTATGGATCACAGAATCAGAGGCTCAGTTTGACAGATCAGATTGGTCAAAGACATTTCTTGGAGAAAGTTTTGATGATCAGATGCTCTATTCATCAAAAAGAGGGAGAAGATAACAAGAAATGTGTGATTCAAAGCAATATTGAAGTTGTGAAAGAAAGTTATTAAAGAAAGTTTGCTGAAAGAATTAAAAGATTTTAGAATTGTTGAAGATAAGTGAATTGTTGAAGATAAGTTTGTTCAAGGTTGATAAGAGAAAGTTCAAAGAATTTCGAATGCAAGCAGATTTTGGAGAAAGTTTATTTGAAGAAAGTTGGATAAATCGTTCAGAGCTGAAAATGAAGATAATTTCTTTCAATGTCTGAAAGAGGTTTGCTTACAACCTTGGGGGAGATTGTTATTATTTTTAAAGATCAGATATTGGGAAGATTGTTGAAAGTTTTTGAAGACAAAGCTAAAGAAGAATTTCATCGTGTTAAGGGGGAGTTTGTATATCTTGTTTGTATCAAAGGGGGGATTACAAGAGAAGATAAAGATTTTTCAAAGGGGAGTTACTTCAATTGAGCTTAATTAGAGAAGATCGTATTGCTAAATCTTTTAGTAATGATCTTGATCCAAAGGGAGAGATTGTTAGAACATAAATATGTTGGATTCAAGATCATAGAGATTGAAGACAAAAGATCAAGAAGTCAAAGCTGCTAAAGTCAAATCTCATTAAAAGTCAAAGTCTATTTTGTAATAAGTCAAACTTAGTTGTATTTGTTTTTGTTTTTAGTTTTCTTGTATTAGGTGGTAGTATAAATACTTTTTCTCTTTGTAATTTCAGTAGAGAACACTCATTGTAAACAAATCAGAGAAGATGTGATTAGAAAATCATTCTAGAGAGAGAGAGTGTGTTTGTAGAGAGAGAAAGTTGAGAGTTTGTAATATTCGATTGAGATCAATGACATATGATTTACGAATTCTCATCTTGATTACTTGTTAGTGATTAGAACTTGAATATCTAGGAATAACATTGATATACTCAAAGTCAAGAGAGCAACACAATCAACATCTTCAAATCGTTTTAGAAACTTTTCAAACGAAAAAAAAAAATTATACCCAAAATGTTCCAAATGTGAATTCTGACTTGATCAAGTATCTTTTCTCGGACACGTAATCTCTGCGGAAGGTATTAAAGTCGATCCAACGAAAATTGAAACCGTCACTAAATGGCCTCGACCTACGAACGTATCTGTAGTTCATGGTTTTATGGGTCTGGCTGGTTATTATAGACGATTCATTGAAGGATTTTCTAAAATATCACTATCGTTAACTCGATTACTCCGAAAAGGAGTCAAATTTAATTGGGGTTCCAAACAAGAACCTAGTTTCGAGGAACTAAAAAATCGGTTGGTTACCGCACCTGTTCTTGTATTTCCGTCTGGCACCGACGGGTTTCAAGTTTACAATGATGCTTCAAAGAAAGGTCTCGGTTCAGTTCTTATGCAAAACGGTATATTGATCGTATATGCTTCACGTCAATTAAAGCCTTATGAGGTCAATTATCTGACTCACGGTCTCGAATTGGCTGTGGTTATCTTCGCCCTCAAAATTTGGCGTCATTATTTTTACGGTGAGACATGTGAAATTTTCACCGACCACAAGAGCCTTAAATATATATTTACTCAATAAGAGTTAAATATGCATCAACGAAGGTGGCTCGAACTTCTAAAGGATTATGATGTTGATATACAATATCATCCGGATAAGACTAATGTAGTCGCCGACGCCTTTAGTCGTAAAGCCATGGAACATGTTTCTTCTTTACTTGTTCCTACAGAGTTGGCTTTGGAGATTGAACGGTTCGGACTGGAAATCTATCCGAGTTCGCAAACGGAAATTCTATCAAACCTGATGGTAGAATCGACTCTAATTTCTCGGACGAAAGAAGTCCAACAAGACGACGGTGAATTGTGGGTGAAGTTCCAGCAAGCAAAAGAGAATGTTAGTTTGGAATTCAGGATCGATGATGATCACGTGTTGTGGTTTCGGGATCGTCTTTGTGTTTCGAATAACTCGGAGCTTAAAGATCAAATTCTGATCGAAGCTCATAAATCTAATTTTTCTGTTCACCTGGGTACAACAAAAAAAATGTATCGCAATTTAAAGACCCATTACTTGGTGGGTTGGAATGAAGCGAGATATCGCCGACTTTGTATCTTTGTGTCTCACTTTTCAACAAGTTAAAAGTGAACATCAATGTCCGGGTGGTCTTCTCCAATCGCTGAACATTCCCGTAAGGAAATGGGAACACGTAACTATGGATTTTGTAGTCGAACTACCCTACACGACCTTGAAACACGATGCAATTTGGGTAGTGGTTGATCGACTGACGAAATCGGCTCATTTTCTTCCTATTCGACAAACTTGGTCAATTAATAAATTGACAGAAGTATTCCAACGTGAGATTGTACATCTCCATGGCACTCCTGTATCGATCACCTCCGATCGAGACCCACGTTTTACATCTCAGTTTTGGGAAGGTTTACATAAAGCTTGGGGCACACGTTTGAATTTTAGTACAGCCTTACATCCGCAAACTGATGGGCAATCTGAACGTACAATTTAAACATTGAAGGATATGCTCCGAGCATGTATGTTGGAATGGCATGGAAGTTGGGATAGTTACTTGTACCTAATAGAGTTCTCCTATAATAATAGCTGACAGTCGAGTATCGGCATGGCCCCGTATGAAACACTTTATGGCCGAAAAATGTTGAACACCGACTTGTTGAAATGAAGTTGAAGAACGTATTCTCGAAGGTCCAGAATTGGTACAAGTTACTACCGAGAAGGTCGAAATTGCGCATCAAATGATGAAAGAGGCTCAAGCTCGTCAAAAGAGCTACGCCGACAAGTGACGACGACCTATCGAGTTCCAACCGGGAGATAAAGTTTTCTTAAAAAGTTTCCCCAACTCGTGGTATCATACGTTTTGGTCTCAAAGGAAACTTGAGCCCGAAATATATTGATCCCTTTGAAATTCTAGAAAAGGTTGGAGTTGTGGCATACCGGTTAGCTCTATCGCCACAATTACCTCACGTACATAACGTGTTCTATGTCTCTTCACTTCGAGGGTACAACTATCATCCTTACACATCGTTGAATATCCCTTGAAACACATAGAACCAGATCTTTCTTATCGCGAGGAACCTGATGCGATTATTTCTCGTGATGAGTGAGGAAAACATGCGACGAAAGTACCCCGAATTCTTTAATCGAGGTAAGTTTCCATCTAAATTCGATTTCGGGGACGAAATCTCTTTTAAGGGGGGGAATAATTGTAAGACCCCGTTTAAAAAAAAACGTGTAACTATTCTTACCCGAATTGAACCGTTATTAAAAATGATAACTAAAGATAGTTAAGGGTTAAAACCGTAATTTAACCAAACTTATTAATTATATTACATTATATATATATATATATATATATATATATATATTAAAAAAAAACAACAACAAACCACCATATTAAGAATATCCATCCAACGTCTTCTTCATTTAACTTCATCATCACCGCCATATGATTTCTCTCTCTATATATAGAACCTCTCTCAATTCTCTCTAAATTTCTATCAATTTCGTGAAGCAAATCAACGAAATAATTATATATTCGGAATCTACGCAACGAACTCTTCCTAGAGGTATAAATTTCTTCTTAAGTTATTTAAGTTGGTAGGTTAGGGTAGTTGAAGTTGGTTGGTAGATTATGACATGTTATTGCAAAGTTATGATCATTTACATGTATAGGAATATTTCTTTTTGTCAAAATTACAAACGCGTAAAGTTTAGAATCAAAATGGTGATATTTATATCTAGATGTTTAACCGCACACCAAGTGATCGGTTTAATGTCTAAGAGAATATAATTTCGTGGTTAAGCTTAGGATAATAACCATTGAGTTTTAGGTTATGCGATTAATAATAATTGGTGGTTTAAATAGGCAATCGAACGAGTTAAAGTTGTTGTGAGGATCGATTGATCGCGTGATAATCTCAATTCGATTAAGGTATGGATTTCATTTCTTTTGAATCGTGGAAAACTATTTGTTGTAGTTGACCCTTCCTAAAGGTGGTTCACCGCCTTGTGATTGATCAACCGAACGTGATCAACAAATACGAAATTGTACACACACTTACACATTGATTTTGGTTTATTGAATCAATTGTTTGAAAATTTTGATGTTTTATTAAAATGTGTCTCGTATGAGATTGTTTATGAAAAAATGTGAAGTATATAGATTATAATTTCTGTGATCGCCATTTGGGTAAGTGGCATATGTTTAGTTTTCGTTGATTTTAGAAGAACCCAATAAATGGGCACATTATTTGGGATGCCTTCTATGGCGGCTTTGTTGTCATAGCGTCCTGCAGATGACGGTCCACCAGAGTTAAGCCTATGTGGCTTACGTGAACCCACTCTGGGGGGACTTGGTTGACTTTGTTGGCTCCAGGGCGGATGAATCGATTCTAGAAATTTACCCACAGAATATGTGACCGTGGTTAAATTCACGGGGGACTCGTTGTGTGTGCCCGCATGCCGACCCAGTTCGTGTGGCTGATCACCCCACGAACACGACTGGAATTGACGGACTTTATTTATATAAGTTTTGAAGTTAAAGTGTGAAATGTTCTTGAGATTATTGCTTTTGATTATATTACCAAACGTTTCTCTTGATTTAAATGAACTATGAACTTCAGTCTCAAAGAACTTTCTTCGAATCGAATTTTTATGTCTTCCGCTTCGTTATCGATGTTTTCATTATTATTTACGAATTTATATTATAATCCATTCACTGAGCCCTGTGCTCAGCCGTGTTTTTGTTTTCTGACACGGCAGGTTCGAAGTGACGTTTACGGGGATGGGATTTGAGATCGAGCGTGAAATTTTGGAGTTCTTAGACTCAAATTATTATATAAACGTTCTAAGTTTATAAACACTTTTTGAAGTGTAAGATTTTGGATTGTAATATATATTTGGAGTTTATTAGTAGCTCTGATTTAGTTGTGTAATCACCCGTTCGTGACATCACCCGTTCCGGACCACGGGGACGGGGGATGTTACAAATAGGAGACCTTGATGCGTCGTATTTAGAGGTATCTAAGGGAAAAGGTTACCTTGGAGTAGTCTTAGTGGAAATGACTGATTAAGGTCGTAAGTTACTCTTGAGGTAATAGGAGCAACATAAGGTTGTGAGGCAACCAAGATTTAATGGTTAAGAAAATGATTAAGCAAGAATTGGATATTCATTCCGTCATCGGTGAGTTATATCAAACGTTGAGATTGAGTTTGCAACGACACGTTAGGAGGAACGCAGCGACAACCTCAACCGAAATGTGGTCGGGTCCGTACAAGAGGTAAGGTTTCATGAAGGCATTCCTTTCGGATAGAAAATCGATCGATTTATCCAAGTGTCATGTTGGGTTCTTGGTGGTGCCAGATTTTGAGGACGAAATCTCTTTTAAGGTTGGGAGGATTGTAACACCCCGATTTTCGAAGGGTAACATTTCGAGTTATTACAGAAACCGATATATCAAGGAAAAATAAGATATTTGATTTGGACTTGAATCCTAGATTTTATAGTCTTAATGGATTAAGGATTCAATTAGGAGTCCAACGGTTCTTTCCGGAGCAAAAACGGAGCTATAACGAAGAAGTTACGGCCAAATCAGTGAACGAGAAGAAAACCGAGCGAACAGTGCATCTCGCGACTTACGCTGCGACTTAGGATGTATGCCGCGACTTAGGGGTAAACGGGCGACTTATGCCACGACTTAAAGTTGCGGCATAACCCGCGAAACCCCCTGGTCGAGCTAAAAACCGATTTTGAGCCACCAAACTTCATTTCCTCATAACTTTTGATCCACAACTCCGATTTGGGTGATTCAAGTTGCCACGGTTTCGTTTTTGAGATATATTCAAGGATATATCAAGATATTGGAAGTTTATTGGAGTATACAAGAGTATTTTATGGTGGTAAGCTCCTCATCTCTCTCACTTCATCTTCTTCACCAAAGTTTTCTAGGGTTTCACCCACCCTTTGTTCTCCCTTTCGTAGATTGGAGGTTTGTAAACATTTTGGTGAACTAGAGGTGTTGTTGTTGGTGGATTTAAGCTTTGATTAAGGTAATCTTCTATTCTCTCCATTTTTGGAAGTTAGGGTTTCGGTATCAGTTGAGGTATTCGTGTATAAGGTTGGGAAACGATTCTTTGTGGTTGACTATGTTTATTTATGGTTGAATATGTATGGATTTAGGTTTTTGGAAGTTTTGTCTTGAGAATCCAAGTGTTCTTCAATGGAGCTCTAGTTGGGGAAAAATCTAGATTTAGCCTAAATCTAGCAAGGTGAGTTCAAGTTGATTTGTGAAAACGATATACATGCCAAAATGTTTATTTTAAAGTGTTTTGCATCTTACATGAAATTGTTAACTGCTGATAAGTTTGATTATTTTGAAGGTGTCAACTTTATAAACGTATATAGCACACATCTTTGTGATTTTTGGGCATTTCGTTAAATGTGTCATAAATGAACGGGTTTTGATGAATTATTGCATAAAGAAGTATTTGGTCAAAAAAATGCACTTTTAAGTGTCTGTCGGGTTTTATGCATTCGTTCATGAAATGGGATGTTTTGAAAGGTACGAATACTTGAGTCCTCTAGGTTTGGGTCATTCCCGGCTATGGGGAACATTTTAGAAATGGAAAACCTTTTTGGGGTTTGGGGCGGAAGGCCATTGGTATTTTGAGAATTAAAGATTTTGGGAAAATGTGTATTTTGGTTTATATAACTATTTTGGCTCCAATGTTTTAGCCAAACGTCTATTTAGCCTCTTGGGCTTGATTTGTACTCGGTGGAGTCTTTGGAACATTTGTTCGGTTTTGGTAGCTCGTTGAGGAGCCTTGGACGTATGGTGTACTTAGTTGCATCTTATTTGAGAGTTACATGTTTTGAATGTGTTAGTTCATTCGTTTGAGTCATGTAACGTTTTAGACTGTAATGCATTGGATCCATAGGCACATGAGTCAGTCGGTTGGTTTAGTTGGGGACTTTATCCCCGTATTGTAACTTGAAATATGCATGGGGTCTTATGATCAATAATTTCAACTTTCTTGTGAACGAGCTTAACTGGGATGTTTTGGGATTCCAAGGTATAGACATGGAGGGGTTGAACTTGATGAGTGCACGAAGATTTCCAAGGTACAGACCTAGAGGGGTTGAACTTGATGATTATCCAAGCAATAGACATGGAGTTGTTGAGCTTGTTGGTTTGTTAGCTATAGAGCTGGAAAGGTTGATGTTAACGAGTGTTTTATCCCTAAGTGATGCTCATATAACATTGATAAGTGGCTTAACTTTATGTGCCCATCACTTTCGATGGAATTCGGGTATCCCTCGTCACCGAGAGGTGTTGTTTTAGGTATTGAGTTTTATTATCCAAGTTTTCGGTGGCGTTTGTATAATTGGGTTTTATCCTCGGTTTATGGGTTGAGTATTATGCCCCACCTGCGTATTGGGTGTTTTGGGATATAAAGTTTTAACTATATGTTCATAAATGGAGAGTTCAATTTCTATCCACGTTTTGAGTGAGTTTTGTGTTAAACCAAATTTATGAATGGGCAGTTTATTTTGGTATATTTGTCCTTGAAGTAGTTTGGATTGAAAAACGTTTAAATTGGTGTATTTTGCCTAAATTGCATACTATTGGAAAATGAGCCGTTTCCGTATGTAAGACGTAATGAATTGAAAGATTATGATTTTAATCGCATTTCTGCTTTTAAAAGGTTAATTTTATATGTTGAAAACTCTGGAGCTCACTAGGCGTTAAAGCCTAACCTTTTTATTTGTCGGCATGTGCATCAGGTTCCAGTTGGGGTTTGGTTCTAGCAGCTATGGAGAGTTGAGGCTTAGCCTTGTGCAAGTGTAAGTAATTGGTGAATTCTTCCGCAGTTTGGAGATAGTTACTAATATTGGGTTTTAGTAGCACCCGTCCTTATTATAGACTATCTGTATAGAATGAATGTGTGCATTGAGGTTAAATCTTGAATTGTATTTGTAGATGAATCATTTATTGGTGTATTTTGAAGATTTTAAATTAGTTGCTATTTCCAGATTTGAGGGTGTTACATTGGAGGAAGTCAAGAGTCTACAAAAAGAAGCGCTCTTGGAAGAGAATTGGAAAAGCGAAAGAATAGTCAGAATCGTAAGTTCGTTAACCTTAGACAACCGTGGAGAGAGATGTTTTGGCGATCGAGTGTAGATCCCGAAACTGGGCGACCTTTGGAAGAAAGTATTGGAGGAAGCGCATAAGTCGCGTTATTCTATTCACCCGGGAACCAACAAAATGTATCGAGACTTAAAGCAAACCTACTGGTGGCCGGGTATGAAGAAAGACATCGCTTACTTCGTCGAGCGATACCTAACATGTCTAAAGGTGAAAGCGGAACATCAAAGACCTTACGGAGAGATTCAACCATTGGAAATACCTGTATGGAAATGGGATGAGATCGCGATGGACTTTGTTACCGGATTTCCGCGATCACCTAAGGGATACGATGCCATTTGGGTGATAGTGTATCGACTCACAAAATCTACTCATTTCCTACCGATTAAGGAGACGTATCCGTTAGAGAAATTGGCTAAGTTGTATATAGACGAGATAGTGTCCAGACATGGAGTGCCGTCATCTATAGTTTCAGATCAGGAAGGTTGATTCATGTCGTCTTTTTGGAGAAGTTTGCAAAGAGAGTCGGGTTCGCAACTCAAGTTGAGCACCGCCTATCACCCACAATCGGAAGGTCAAAGCGAGAGGATCATACAAATGCTGGAAGACATGCTTCGAGCAAGTGTGATCAACTTCAAGGGTTCATGAGAAGTTCACCTACCATTAATAGAGTTATCTTATAATAACAGTTATCACGCCAGTATTCAAGAAGCACCGTTCGAAGCGTTGTACGGTCGCAAGTGTAGAACACCCCTATGCTGGAATGAGGTGGGAGAACGACAACTGACAGGTCCGGAAATAGTGCAAGTGACGGCTGATAAGGTGAACCAAATTCGTGAAAGGATGAGATCAGCGCAAGAACGACAAAGGATGTACGCGAATAAACGAAGAAAACCCATCGAATTTTCAAGTGGGAGACTTGGTCATGTTAAAAGTTTCGCCTTGGAAGGGAGTAGTCCGCTTCGGAAATAAGGGTAAATTGCGACCGAGATTTGTTGGACCGTTTACGATCCTAGAACGTGTTGGTGAAGTAGCGTACAAACTGGATTTACCCGTGGAGCTGCGAGGAATCCAACCCACGTTCCACGTGTCGAATCTGAAGAAGTGTATGGTAGAAACCGACGTAGCGGTAGTGTTGGAGGATATCCATGTGAATGAAAAGTTGAATTACATCGAAGAACCGGTGACCATTTTGGATCACAAAGTCAAGAAGCTAAGGAATAAGGAAATTCGGTTAGTACGGGTACAATGGGAGTTCCACAAGGGACACGAGTCAACGTGGGAAGTGGATGCGGAAATGAGGTCCCAGTACCCCAGTCTGTTCAACGATGGAATTCCGGGGACGAAATTCTTTTGAGGGGGATATTGTAATATCCGGGTTCAAATTGCTCAATTTTAGAGTTCGGGTGAAAAGTTGATCAAGACCCAAAGTTCAAGGGGTTAATTGTAAGTTAGGATTAAAAGGGGTCTTAACCCTAGGGATCCTCCCCATTGCATTCTGGTGGCTGAATACTGAGTAGAGAAGGAGCAGGGAGCAAGTTCTTGGGAAGATTGAAGAAGAGAAAGAATCAGAAGGGGGATCGACATCTCAACTCCTTCAAGGTAAGGTTTCTAAGACAATGTTTTCCTTTTTGTAATGGTAGGTTGTGTAAGACCCTTCCTCAAAGAAGTGGAGTCTAATGGGTTATTTGTCAGGGTTAAATGAGATGATTGGAAACCCTCTTTTGCTCCTTAAAAATAAATCCTAATGATTGATTATGTTAATAAGATGATTACTGTCGTTTGGAGTCCAAATCCTACACAGTTTGATAAGTGAATCGGTGGGATTAAGGAGTTTGGAGGTTTTTGTTCGAGGCCTGGGGTTCGTGCAAAACCCTTAATCACCTCTGGGTGAATATGAGACGAGCGCCCGATGTCGAAGTCCTGGGCGGGATGGTACCTGGGGTGATCCCAGGGATAGCCATCCCGGGCCGTGACCCCGGGAGGTGGGAGCCCGGGAGGGGGTTGTTCAACCCCGGGCCATAACCACGGGAGAGGGGGAGCCCGGTTCGTTTGTGTAACCCGGGATGAGACCCCGGGAGGTAGGGGAGCCCGGGGTGGTGTTGACCAGACGGGGTAACCCGGGAGTGGGGTTCCTGTATTTTTAAGAATCTGTGGTTCTGAGCAGTTCATTGGGGAAGGGTTGCTATTTAAGATCTAGAGAGAATGAGAGAGAAAGTAATCGTCTCTTAATAGTTATCTTATCTAGGGAGAGTGTCTTACTGAATTATCAATGCTATCGTAGGTTGTGAGATTGCTAGAGCGCAGAATTACGCAAGGACCAAAGGTGAGTTTTTCTAACTAAATGCCTTGTGGTTTTAAAGCGGTTTAATACATGTGGAAGTTACTTTAAAGCATATCTTTATTTATGTGAGCTTTATACATGCGAGTTTTCTTTTAAACGTGGTATATGCTTTTACCGTTGGTTAAATGTATGCATAGATTGTTGTGAGCTTTATGGCCAAAGTCGGGGGTGTGGCCCGCCTGTGCTCGTACCGGGGGGTGTGTCCCGTTTATGTCAATTGGGAGGTGTGACCCAGCTAAGACAGTGTGAGCTAGACACACTGTTACTTTCGAGTAACGGTAGTGTGTGCCGAAAGCGAGTTTTAAATGTGGTTATGTTTACAAGCTGAATGGGTTGAGTTTTATTATAAACTTTTTTGTATCATGTATTTCGAACTATGTTTTGAGGGGACTCACTAGACCTTCGGTCTAACCCTCGCTCTTTCAAAAATTAAAAACATTTTCAGGTTGCCGTGAGGTAGGAAGCTCAGGCAAGGGTAAGGAGAAGGTGTGATCGAGTGCCGGAATAGAATACCTCCTTTCAGTATATTTTCATTTTATTTTCAGTTGTAATAGGTTGCCTTTCCGCAAACCTTGAAGAATTTAATGGGTGATCTGGGGCCGTTTTTGGCGTAAATTTCTTATATTTATGGTATGCTTTGTTAGTATTGTTTGGGTTGTTACAATAACAACCAGATGCAAGAACACAAAGTTATTAATAGAGCAAGCATTCAGGCTTCAACATCAAGAATGGAGGATTCATATGCTTGAATTTCAAACCCAAATATGGATATTATCTCAGAATCAATTTGTTGATATATTCAAGGAAACTTAATATTTGATTGATAAGGGATTGATATTTTCAGTTACAAAAAAATTTGTAATATTATTTAATTTATCAAATGACTAATATAACCTCCCTTATTAATTAATAAAAAATTTAATAAATTAAGATGGGTGGATGAGATTGGATCTCTTTGTTACCACAAAATACTAAGATCTCATATGATTAGGCTCCACATTGATGGTTCATGTGATTTGCTTAAATTTTGGATTTAGTCCCTAAAACAAATTATCTATATTAATAGTCCCTAACTTTTCAATTCTATAACACTCATGGTCCGTATACTTAACCCCATCAATTAACAATCATTATTAAGAACTAACCAACCTTTATACAAACTACATGGACCAAAATGCAATTCCCTCTAAATTTATTATGTCTCACTTATTCACGACTTCTTTTAAAATTATTTAGTATTCTATATATTTAAATACATATTAAATTTCTTAAATTAAACTATGTATTAAATAAAAATCTTTATAATTATTCTAAAACTTTTAAATTGACAAATAATTTGTATTAGAAAATTTCAAATTTAGAAAATTTGTGATTTGCGTTTTTTTAATTAAATTATTTTGTTAAAAAATACTTTATATTACTAATTAGGAATCAAATTTCTTAAATTAAAGTACATATTCAATAAAAATCTCTATATTTATTTTAAATAGTATTAAATTTCAAAATTGACTTTTGTATAATAAAAAATACCAGGTTTGAAAAGATAAAGAAAATCAAGAAAATTCACATTTAAAATACTACAAATCAAGTACGGTTAACGTGGATTATTTATATATTCAAACTAAAAATAAGTAAAATAATAACAAACAAAAATACAAACTATAACTTAAAATTATTCAAACAAGTAAGAAAAACTATCGCAAAATCCTACAAGAATAATGTTTAATTATATGAACAATTATAAAGAAAACGTTCATTATCTAAAATTTAAAAATAAAATATAAAAAGTTGCGATATATTAACTTTAAAATGCCATGTGAGCACTTCCATCGATATGATGTTGATATGACGTAACTTTTTTTATTTAGACAACAAAAGTTTTCTGAATATTTATTTAGATAATTAATCTCACTTTAACCATACTTGATTTATAATATTTTACTTGCATATTTTAATGCCAAACTGAAAAACTATGTAGATTTTTCTTACTTTCTTCTACTTTTCAAAACTTTGGATTTTTTTAGTGTAAAAGTCGTTTTATTAATTTAATAGTTTTTAAATCAATACAAATAGTTTTATTTGATATTTACTTTAATTTAAGAAATTTGATTTATGTTTGGTTGAATAAAGTTTTTTTAGCAAAGGAATTTAATTAAAAAGACTGAATCACAAAAAAAATTTAAAATTTGGGATTTTTGAAACAAAAACTTATTTTTTCAATTTAATAGTTTTAGAATAAATATAAGATATTTATTTAATATGTAGTTTCATTTAAAAATTTAATTGATTAAATATATAAAATAGTTTTAATAATTGTTTTTTTCAAAAGATGTGATTCAAAAAATCTAATGTTTTTAGTAATTGTTTTAGGGGGCATTACATTTTGGTCCATGTAGTTTGTGTAAAGGTAGATTAGTCCTCCATTGTGATTCTTAACTAATAGAGTTAAGTTAGAGACAATGAGTATTATAAAATTAAAAAGTTAGGGATTATCAACGTATATAGTTTGTTTGAGAGACCAAATTCAAAATTTAAACAAACCACAGGACCACCAATGTAATTTACTCTTAATTTATTAGAGTAATTAAGCTTTGTATTTTTTTCCATTAATTTTATAATTTATGCAATAGTTTAATGAAAGTATTATAATAAATATACACATAGCACCTCAATTATATGATTAATTCTTTGTTGTCATAATAAGCAATTAAATTTTTTAAATTCATCGATCATGTATTTTCTCTGTAAGAAATATAAAATCTTGACCATTCAATTGGTTTTTGTTGAAGGACTATGTGCCATAATTAAAAGGAAATTATTGACAGAATATTTTCTTAATATTAGATTACCATAATAAATGTTTCATTTTCTTTGTAAACTCCTCTCTATTTAAAGGACTTATAATTAATGAGAAATATAAACTTTCTCTCTCTGTCTTATTGTTATTCTCACTATATTGATTGTTCTGTAACACGTTATCAGCACGAACGCTCTACGAAGATTATCAAATCCGGCACCAACATAAATTATTGATTTTGTTATGAGATAATCAAGCATATTGGTCGTTCATGCTACTACTTAGTTAATTAAGTTATTTTGTGAGATGGATAAGGTTCAAAAGAAAAAGAGACTCAAAATCAATTTGTTTTGATAATAATCAAACGAAAAAGACAAAAAGATTTGACCTCATGAAAATTATTTTTTTTGAATGTTTTAAAAGAAAACATCAATACAATGGTTATTAAAAATAAAATAAAACAATACTACATTACAAATTTACAATGGATACTACCACTAAAAACTATATCTACTTGTTCTTAATAAAAACACTAATATTATTTTGTATTTTAATTTATCTGTGAATAGATATAAATTTTTATTTTTATTTAAGAATATATATTACCATTTTTATCCATTTTGTTATGGAAGATTTATTTATTTTAGTTCTATTTCCTATCTCCCAAAAAATACAATAATGCTTACTTTAAATTATTAATTTCAATTCAAATAATATTTAAAGTAATATAATATTTTTAAAATTAATTATTTTATTCAAGTAACTATCAATTTAATTATAAATTTATAAATTGAAATTAAGATAAGAATTTGTAAGTTATATTTGTGGGTAAGATTCTTTATGAACCCATGTGTTTGGTATGGTATAATTTTCTATATTTTGTTTCCATTTCTCATTCACATGTATTAAAATTATATTTGACATGTTAATTGATTTATATCAATGTTGTTTATTTTTTTAATCTTTTTTTTGCCTATTAATTGAATTTGGGTTATTAATTTAATTTAGACATTTTAATTTAGATTGGTTAATTGTTATTTGTTTATTTAGGTCAATCTAATTTCTTTGATATTAAAATATTTAGTAATTTAGTTATGGATTTTGTTTTAGAATTGTTTTTCTCTACATAATATCTGAATGTTTATTTTAATTATAAGTTCCTACTTATAATTTTCAATTTTACAGTAGTTTTTGGAAGTTACACTTCCAAACCCATATATCTTGGTCTTTTACGAAAAGCTTCAAAAGGAAAATAATATTAAGATGTTTAAAAGTTTGAAGTTCACTTTATGTCAAAACAATATTTATTTGTCTAAGGGTAATCTCTTAAAATACTATTAAGGTATTAAAACACTGAAATTAGCTTCATATACCAAACTCATATTCATTTTTGGCCTCAGGCCAAAAACTCTATAATGTTATCTTCAAATTAAATAATTCACAAGATATCTAAATGATTTTGTCAAACGGGTGTAAATAACCCTAAGGTTTGTAGGGACTTAAGAAATCCACGTGATTCTCCTACTACTTGGAAATCCAATAGATTGAGTGATTTCTTTACGCAAATTAAAATATTGATGAAGTATTATAAAAAAAAAAAGTAAGCATACAAAATCCAATATTGTTATGATAATGAAATTTCATACATAAAATAGTAATTATAACCCTAATCCATTGTCTTATCAAATAGAAAATCATATATTATCCCTTATATATGTAAATGGTTGAAACAGTTCATCCTGAAATCAATGTCCTAAACTCAAAAGAACTTGAGTAGAAATATGAATATCAAATGTAAAACCTACTTTTGTCGAAAAGGTACAATAATATATATCAAACGTCCATCAACTCCCTATTGACCCTAAAACCAACCTTCTGAAAATGTACAAACATCAAGTTTTGAGACAACATATAAATCCTAATTTTCATAGGAATACCTTTACTAGAAACCCCCAAAGAACTGTGGGATTCCTCGAAAGGGAGAATCAGAGGTATTCATGAACATGTACTCCCCAAACTAATCGTACAGCGGAATGAAACTCGCTTACTCGATCACAAAAAGGTAACTGATCTCAACAACGAAATGTTATATCCAAAATGCGTCTCAATCTCTGTGGCAAGGAACTCACAGAAGATGGCATGATTTATAACATTATTTTCACCTTTCATATGTCACAAAGGCCTAATTTTGGCCTTGACCACGAGCCCTTGCAGCTCCCCGCCCTCTCACAGTTGCCGAGCGTTCTTGATGCGAGGTTTCCCTATCCACCGGAACCTCAACACTTCTCATCCTGCGAGTGGTCTACGTATTGACTTTTCCCCGAACTCCATTTACCGACAGATTCTCCCCTACCGGCACTGCTCTACTTCGCAAAGCTCGCTCCGACATGACGACAACTGAAAGAACACAAGGATAGACTTTAATTTAATAGGCCCATATGCAACAAGATTTGTAGACACACACATGTACCTGTAAATTTGCTATTACATTGGCCAGATGTAATCCCAAATTCACCTAACATGTTAGTCCCTATCTCTCATTAAATACATCCCTATAACGGTAACCCTACGACGTCCTATTTCTCGGTTGTGTCCCACCTACAATTTAAGTTTAGGTCCAAAAAGGACACCTAAATCGCTTAAACTATGGCTCTGCTACGAAATGTAACAACCCAATTTAACAATAACAATCAAGATAAGAATAAACTTCCCCAAAACGGGTCCCAATACAAAATTTCGGAAATAAAGGAATTAGCATAGTCCAAACAGAAACAATTCTATCACAACCGAGAAACTATAATTGCATCTGTACCGCAACTAAGGCTTCACTCCCCGTCTAACTAGCTATTAACACTTCTCCTTTCCCTTTAAAGAACCGGCAACAGACCCCTTACCTGAAAAGGGTTTTTCAAAAGAAAGAAAGTGAGGGTTAGACCGAAAGGTCTAGTAAATTCCCAATCCTCGGCTTGTTAACAAGAAAATGTTTTTTTTTTGGAAACAATAAATAAGAATAATTGAATAAACACATCAATTAAATATTACTTGAAACACAATTCCTACATTCTCACGTCTGCGTCCTTAGGGCCCCAGTAGATCCCCATACGGCTCCCTCATAGATGCCGTCGACCATATACATAGGAAACAAATTCCACGTACACGAACCAACCATCCCCTATGGTTAAAGTTTAGCCATGGCCCACAATCCAACAGTTACAACATATTTTCGTCATAAATGCGATATATATATTTATATGCACAAATAATCGACAGTAGCTCTAATGATCATAAAGCTTCAACGCAACTCATATATATAGAATCAACAAAACGTTTGTAAGTAAACACCCCATTCAGTTTAGAAATCTTTTAATAAGGGAACTCACCTGATTGGATGAAATTCGACACACACGAACAACTATCCTCGGATAAATCGAACTCCTACATTCCATGTTAATAAGACGATAATAATTTCTGTCACTGCTATAAATTTACTGTGTTCCCAGACTGACTGATAAAAAGGGGTAATTGAAATTTTACTAATGAATGCAGACCCGGGCGACCGTACACCGGGCGACCATGTCCCGGGCAACCTCGCACCGGGCGACCCCGGTCTAAGCCATACCGGGTGATCCCGGTCAATCTCATAACGGGCGACCCCATACCGGGAGACCTCGGTCAATCCCACACCGGGCGACCCCACACCGGGAGACCCCAGTCGATGGGAAGAAAGTGCAGTTCGAGGGTGGGAAACACACCCAGACTCAGCGCGATGATACACAGTGGTCTTGGAACTATCAATTGTTCCCCAACTTGGCTAGAATACAAGGATTTCACTCACAATCATACCTCAAATCCCCATTTCACTATTTCTTTTCCATTCTAACCAAGACCCCAAGTCGATTCAGTAGAGAATAATATTAAGCTTCAAGAATTCTTACCCAACAAGAAAAATCTTAAAGAAAGCTAGAAATGAATTCCTAGTTCTAAATGAGATTGGAGACATACCTTTGAAGAATGATTTCCACAAATTGATATCGGTTTCTCCCCAATAATTCGATCAGTCTCCCTTTCCCTTCTTCTTCTCTTTTCAGACGCCGCACACCCACCCACCAATACTCCAAATGAGGAAAAGATTAGGGTTTTAGCCCTTTTATGACTGCATTTGCAATTAAGTCCCCCAACTTCCTTATTTTCCACTTTTACACCATTTATTATCATAAGTTTATGACACAATGAATTAACGATTGTTACACAGATGCAACTACTGTTAGTTGATATTGGATAGTTAAAGAAGAAATACATTCATCACTAGTTTTTTCGAGAAAGGAACAAATTGAAAATAAACTATATCATATTAATTTAAGATTGATTAAGCATATGCTTCCTGGAAATTTATGTTAAGCATAAAATTAATATACACACTCAAATCGATAACCATTATAGATTTAAAGAAATACATCAAAGACAATTACAAAACTCTCAATATTCTCCCTTCCGTGAAGGAATGTATCGAGGAGAACTTGAGTTTTTGTAGGACACTTCACACAATATAAAGAGATTGACTAACATTTTTTTTAATTTATCCAATCAAAATACTTAGACGATGTACTGTCATTTTCTTGTTGGTACAAGATTAATAGTCATTAAAGCACTATATTAATGAAAACCTTGTTAAGATATTCATATCAACTAGAAATCATATTATAAGAATGGAATTGAGTATATGTACATCAACTCTAATGATATGAAATGAACATATATTAGAGAAATTAATGTGTCAAATTAGTGGATTATCTAGGTCACTAAATCATATTTTGTCACCAATAAAGAATTTTTGGACAATGACATATATATGTTTCACATGGGATACCATGGTCATGACATAGTGATCCGTGAGTGAATGGCAAAAATGAGGCAAATTGCAAATGTTGACTTCTGCAACATAAGAAGCAACGCCATTATCATAACATGCCCTATCGAATACCTAAAACTTTTGTATACCTTGAGCCTTAGCCAAGACAGAAATGAGACTATCCTAAAGCTATGGACATAATACCAAAATATTCCATTCTTACAATGAATCCAAGATGATATTTATGGACATAAACATCCAGAATGCGGGCCATTAAAGTACTTAATGGTTCTGGTTTCGACATGATGAATGCAAGTCGTATTATTGTCCACATGAAATGTTGCACTCCTAGCACTAGCTATACGTTTAAGGGCTCACCACCCTGATTATCCCTTCAAGTCTACATGACTTAGAACACTAGAGAATTTACATCATAAGGATGTGATGATTATTGCATATGTATTGGGATCATTGTAAAGTTTCCTATACCCCATATGTATATCTAAAATGGTCTCGTAGAAGTTGTCATCAAAAGAATATAGATGGTAGCCAAGACATTAGTTATGTGCACCGATTTACTTACATGTGTTTGGGGTTATGCAATACTATATGCATATTTACTTTTCTTCATTTTGAGACCTATTACTAGCTAACCAGTCTCATGTGTACCAGTTGGTAACTGGATATAAGCCTGATATTTTACATTTACGCATGTTTGGTTGTGTAGTATATGTGCCAATTGCGCCCCCACAGCGCACCAAAATGGGTCTCTAAAATGATTAAGTATATTCTTGGATATGAATCTTCAAATATTATCCGCTAATTAGAATCCTTGATAGGTGATCTTTTTACCGCTAGATTTGCGGATTGTCACTTTGATGAGACAGTCTTCCCGTCGTTAGGGGGAGATAGGAAAAAGGATTTTCCGTAGGAACGACAGGAAGTGTCATTGAAAATTCCCACTCTGTCTCATGTTGATCCCTAAACTTCATAATGTAAAGTTGAAGTGAAACGAATCAGACTCGATACCTGATAAATTTAATGTTATTCCAGATGTGACAAGATCACATATACGAGCTGCAAATATACTTGGAAGGTTAAAGTCCCTAAACAAGGGCACAAAGTCGTTGGAAAGTGCGTTGCAATCACACATGGTGGAGGTGTGGTTGAGGTTGTAACTCCCAAACGGAAATGGGGGAAGCTACTTGGTTCGATAGATACTCATCTAAAGGAAGAGAAGAGTAAGGCACAACTATTTGTCATCAATACATAAACCTCTCATGAGATTGTCTCTGTTTAAACTATATCTATGAATCATTACTGGAGGACGCTTCGAAGTTAATATTGATTCTAGAGATTAAAGAAATCTCAAATGAATTATGAGAGTGGATATGAGTCGATGGACAGATCATACATACTCATTGATGATATATTTCACATATATTGATGCTTATGAGATGATAAAGCACATTGACATCGAACCATGCTCAGTTGAAAAATATCAAGAAAGAGCAAATTGGCCTAAATAAACAATCCAGAAGAATCATATTATTTGACAAATGAACAAGTATTTGGTTTGGTAGTGCTAACCCACCAAGTGTAAGGCCTGTAAGACATAGATAAATCATTTATCGTAAAGCGTAATGAGAATAATTAAGTCATAATGTATGATACTCCCCTTTGGCGCAAGGTTTCACACAACGCCCTGGATTGACCACAAGAAGACTTACTCTCCCGTGATGGACGTTATAACGTTCTACTAATTAATTAGCCTAGTAGTTTCTGAAGGACTGGAAATGCAACTCATGAATGTGGTTACCACATATCTCTACGGGGATCTAGATTCAGTGATATATAAAAGTGCTTGATGATATTACATTACCAAAATCAAGTAACTCTAAACCACGAAATGCGTTTGCAATAAAATTAAAACGCTCACTTTATAAATTAAAGCAATCTATGCGGTGTGGTATACCCGACTAAGTGAATACTTGATTGGGAAATGGTATATAAGAACGATGAACTATGTCTTTGCGTATTTATTTAGGAAAACAAGTTCCAGATCTTCAAAGTAGCGTTATATATCGATGTTATGAACATAATTGATACTCTTGATGAACTAAGAGAAACTACAAGCCACTTGAAATCTATATTTGAGATGGAAAATCTTGGGAAAACTTGTTTTTGTCTAACTATTTGAGCTAGGACACCGAGTTTGTTAAATATTAATTCACCGATCGCATATGTCTAGAAAATAATCAGGCAAATTAATATGAACAAAGCGCATCCGACTAGCACTCCCATGATCAGTCAAAGTGTTGGATATAAGGAAAGATTCATTTAGTCTAAAGGATGATGACTAAAAAGTGTTGGGGAGCTGGAATTCCCTATCTAAGTACAATATGCGTATTATCGTACTTAACACAATACACTTGACTGTATATTGTATTTCTTAGTGAACTTGTTAGCTAGATTTAGCTCAGCGCCAATGCAACGTCATCAGAATGATATCGAATTAATCTTTTGAAACCATTGGCATAGACTTATACTTTCCCTATAGAATGAAAAAATGGGATTGATAATGAAAATTCAATACCTACTTAGAATGTAAGCAACAAAAGTACTAGCTCTTATAGAAAAACACCAAACAATATCTTGGTATGTATTTGCTGATATTAGGTATGTGCTGATCCATACAAAGGTTGTTCCCAAATTGGATAAGTAATTACCACGGGGAACACTCCAATTGCTTGGAAGTAAGCTAAGCTAACCCTTGTAACTACCTCTTTGAACGATTCCAAAAATATTACTCTCCATGAGACTGTTCAAGAAATGTATATGATTAAGGACTGTCATTACACATATTAGAAGAGCTAGTAATTTTGAGTTCAACCACTATCCTACATGCATATATGGAAATAATGCATCATGTATCGAATAAATGAAAGTAAGATACATGAAAGGTGATAACACAAAGCATATTCTGCTTAAGTTTCTATACAATCAGTAGTAACAAACTCTCCTCTAGATTCAAGAGAACCGAGTAAGATGTCTAGAGAATGTGACATATTTTACCAAATCATACCTAAAACCATATTTTGGAAACATGTAGAAAGTATTAAAATGCAAATATTTTCCAAACTCCCGTGATTAATGTACGAATTAGGGGGAGTAGTAGACAAAAGAGGGAGTCTACTATACATGTGACATTGTTATGTTGTGCTCTTTCCTTCACCCAAGGTTTTATTTTTTCCACTGGGTTTTGTTCCTCGGTGCAAGGTTTTAGTGAGACAACTATTTATAAATCATCTTATTTATAAACCCTTGATTGATGTACAAATCAAGAAATATAATAAACTAAAGAAATTGTTTATTGGTGCCTTTTACTCTTTCCTTCGTCCAAAGTTTTTATTTTTCCCATTGGGCTTTGTTTATTTGGCGTAAGGTTTTAATGAGGCAAGAACTATGCACCATCACTCATTTGACTCGGCACAAGGGGGAGTGTTGAAGGATTATGTGCTATCATCAAAAGGAAGTGATTGACAAAATATTTTCTTAGTATTAGATTACCATAATGAATGTTTCCTTTTCTTTGTAAACTCCTCCCTATTTAAAGGGCTTACGATTAATGAGAAATATAGACTTTCTCTCTCTGTCTTATTGTTATTCTCTCTATATTGATTGTTGTGTAACAGTTTTCAATATTTCTTGTTTTTTTTAATCTGAAAAAACAAATCTAATTTAAGGAGATGTTTGGTTCACATAATGAAATTTGATGGAATTGGAATCTATTGAAGGAATTTGACTTGAAAGGAATTGGAATATGTTAAGCCTAAATATTAGTTGCTAAATGTTTACACAACACAATAATGATAAGAGATCAAGAAGAATCAATCAAATAACCATATATCTCTTGTGCCACAAGTCTAACTGTGAGTGTGTGTTCTTGGTGTAATCACTACCTTGTGTGTGAAATAATTCAAATGAAGCCCTAGGGATTCTCAAAGAAACATTGCCTTATATAGATCAACATGACCAAGGCATGGTCAAACCTAGATAACTACGTATTACCCCCTAGGAAATTAAAGACAATTACAATTAAGACCCCTTTCTACATTTTAATCTTGAATACAACTAATGATCCAACAATCTCCCCCTTTGGATTCAAGATTAAAAAAAACTGGCAATTTTCTTCGGGTCTTCACTTCTCTTGAAAACTGTAGCAGATATGTCGTTAACAACTTCAAAACTTGTAGCTCTTCACAGTCTTCACAACTTTGAGGAAATTGTAACCTTCCCCTTTTTGCTGAAATTGGAATGAAGTGTCCTTCTGACGATCATCTTCAGTCAGACTTTTGATAATTCAGATAGGTCCAGACACATTGAAATCTCTGAAAAAACTTGAATCCTTCAGCAATCTTCAACAAACTTCCTTTCTTGAACAAAGTAACTCAGACCTGACTTTGAAATCCTTGAATATTCTCCCACTTTTGATGAATGTTGAGAATCAGCATCATCAAAACATTTCAAAGCAGGTCAGTCTTGGAATTATCTCCCCCAAATCAACATTTAAGCTCAGTCTTCATGAATATCTCCCTCGTTGGAAATAATAACAACCTCCCCCAGATAGAGAAATATACTAATATCTTCAAAATGCGATCTGAATCTGATTCAGCCATCAATTAATAAAATGTAATTATTTGAATCTTTGCAAATTCAAACAATTTAGGAGTTGTAACCCTGAATCAACAAATGAAACAGTTAGAAGTGCCTATTAGTAACACAAAGTTACTAAGTAACATGAAGTTACTATATAAGGAGCTGGTATTGACGTAGACTCCCCAGGACTTCCATTCAATCATCGAATAACACATGGTTATCTATGAACGTTCTGACAGAAAACAAATTTATGTGTGCTCGTGCATGTGTATGAAAGAATTAAGCATAAATGATTGCTTTTTAACTTTGGCTCAAAGTATGTAAACTTGTTGAGACAACAAAAAATTATACAAAGACTCAATGTGCATGAGAAAAGGTCGAAGGTGGGGCAATTTTCCTTCTTTTTCAATATCCGAATTATCCAAGTGATAATCAGATAGAGTATGTGTTGTTTCCCCGTTCAAATATGAAACATCTTCTTGTTGAGAAGAATATGAGTAGCTGCTGGGGTTATATGCAAGAGGTGGCATGGGCTAGTTGTCTGTTTCAATATTTTTCACCAAAGACTGTGAAACAATAGATTATGTGGCTTCCCGGCTCAGAAAATATGTGGTGTAGAGTTTATTTTCCCTTTACTCTAATCTATCACCCTCTTTCTTTTAAATCAATTGAGCTCACTTCTAACCAAACTCTCATTTGCATTTTAACTCAGCACTCTCCCGATCTCTATTTTTAATGAACCCCTCTCCCCTCAATCACTCAGGATTACTTCCGGGGTAGGAAACACTGGTTAGTGTGAATCCATGGAAGTTCTGATAAGCTCACCCTGAATCCCGTATTTTCCTAAGAGAACATGTTGTTCAACAGTCATTTGTACATGAAAGCACAATAAATCAATGTCAGTAAATGTATGCTCATGACAAGATAAGAATGAAATTGGAGCATTTAAAACATTTAAGATATCTCAAAACAACTAGAATGAAATCAAGTGTTTTGAGAATCTGACAATGATTCCTTTAAGAGCTGAAGCTAAAAAGGATGATTCCTTTACAATCAGATCTATTAATCACGAAGAACAAAGATTTGGAAGACCAAAGACGAAAGGTGTTTATACGAACAGTCTATAAACATATTGGCAATGAAAGCACATGAAAATGAAATGACGTCTAATTTTTAAACAAACAATGAAATTTCAAACGGGGGGATTACCATCGAAAGATTTATCTTCTGAGATGTGGTAATCACAAAGTCAAGAAAATGAGTGTACTGACCAATTTGTGTAAGAATACTTGGTAAAGTATAAAGAAAGGACAAGTACACAAGTATTTGTCATTGGAAACACATGGTCAGTTAATGTCATGGAGTCTAAGGATTAGAAAGATATACCTTGAGTATGATATCCTTAACTCCCCCTAAAGATATTATCTATTGAGTTATGTGACAAAAAAACTCAGGTTCTCCCCCTATAACCTGTGAAAATTCAACTCATCAAAAAGTATGACAATATCAACGCGCATATCTTTTCTCTCTAACAGATATAACTGTTAATGTTTCAACATTTCTCCCCCTCAAAACAAAAATATTTGACAATTAAGCTCCCCCTCAACGCAAAAACTTCTAGAATGATGTGAGCTTTAAAGCATCCTTTTTAGAAGAAAATCATTGAAGTGTGGGTTCTAATCAGATGTAATCAGAAGCCAACTCCTTTGGAAATTAAGTGCGGGTCCTGATCTGAAAGCCAAAATCACTTGAAGTATACTGCAAAAGAGAATATTGGTAATCATTTATAAAAATGATTCCGCTTCCGTCAGTAAAAGATATGAATAGCAACTGTTTGAGAATCAATACAAAAGCAACAAGATTAAGATATAGAAAAATCCACCTCGAGTCATGAGAAAAGGTTTAAGTAGACATGATCAACATTCCAAGTTTGCTGATTAGAAACTTGAAACTCTTTTCATACAACGGCTTGGTGAAAAGGTCAGCTAACTGGAAGTCGGTATTAACAAAGTGCATTTCAATATCACCTTTTTCTACGTGGTCCTTGATGAAGTGATAGCGCACATCTATGTGCTTGGTCTTCGAGTGCTGGACCGGGTTAGAAGTTATTGCAATTGCGCTCTTGGAATCGCAATAAATAGGCACTCGCTTGTAGTTGTAGCCAAAGTCCTTCAACTGCGTCTTCATCCAGAGGATTTGCGAACATCAGCTAGCAGCAGCTACGTACTTTGGAAAGAATCAAGGTATTGGTGCCTTGTACCCAAAAACCTTGATTCTTGGCTCTGATAGCAAATGTTAAGCCTATATATTAGTTGATAAATGTTTACACAACACAATAATGATAAGAGATCAAGAAGAATCAATCAAAATAGCCATATATCTCTTGTGCCACAAGTCTAAGTGTGAGTGTGTGTTCTTGGTGTAATCACTACCTTGTATGTGAAATAATTCAAATGAAGCCCTAGGGATTCTCAAAGAAACATTTCCTTATATAGGTCAACATGACCAAGGCATGGTCAAACCTAGATAACTACATATTACCCCCTAGAAAAATATAGACAATTACAATTAAGACCCATTTCTACATTTTAATCTTGAATACAACTAATGATCCAACATAATAGAATTTGATGAAATTTGACCACGCGTTTGGTTGGTAGGAATTTAATTCCTTCACGCCATGGAATGATGAATTTCTTAAATTATGGAATTCAATGGAATTGGAAGGATTTCGTCGCTTTCATTTCGTGAACCAAACATGGGTTTGGAATTTGGTCATAGGAAATTGGCCATTCCAATTCCTTCAAATTTAATTCTTCCAATTCCATGAACCAAACAACCCCTAATTGTTTTGATTTTTGAATCATTGTTTTCTTTTGAAATAGAATCATAGTTTTTTGAGTAAATTACATGTTTGGGCTCTGTGGTTTATGTGTTTTAACAATCTGGGTCCCTACTTTGAAATATCTATGGATTGAATCCTCCTGGTTTGTACTTTATAAACGCATTGGGTCCCTATTTCTAACTCTGTTAAATTTTTTCTGTTAAGTATGTTAGCTAAAGGGGTATATTAATCATTTTACTCTTTTTTCTAATTTTCTATTAAAAACCACAAGGACCAAATATGTAATTTACTCTTTGATGTGTATATTAATAATATACATTAAAGTAAATATATATTATCTATATATATGAAACCCGTGGCTTCATTTTCCCCGACAACACCCTCACCGCTTTCTTCCCCGATTACAGATCCCAAAAAAAGATGGAGATTATCCCTGTTTTTGTTGACTTGAAAAAGGGTGTTCATCATTTCGGTGGATTTGGATTTGCTTCTTCTAGTCGATGGAGAATGAGATGAGGGGTCGATAGAGATAGGGAGGGGGTTGTTGTAGGTGAAAGGTGGTTGCCAGAGATGAAAGATTCTCTGGTGGAGATTGGAGACGAAGGGGTTGGTGTTGGTCATCTTCTCTGGGCAAGTATCGGGGAAGGGGGTCGTTGGAAAAACCGGGGAATGGGGTCGGTCATCTTCTCTTGGAAAATATCGGGAAAGGGGTCATTGGAAAAACCGGGGAACGGGGTCGTCGGAAAAACCGGGGAACGAGGTCGTCAGAAAAACGGAGGATGGAGGAAGGAGTTTCACCGATGAAGATGTTCATGATCTTGGGGAAGTGCATTAAACATGTTTATTAAAACCAATTTGATTTATACTACTGTTAATTTGAAAAAACAAATTGTTGTTTAAGTGTTTTGATTGACCTCTTCTGCTTAGCATGTAGTTATTGCCATCAATTTTCCAAATCTATTTGATAACAATGGTAAGGTGACATTCATTGACAAAATGGAGGTGTTGAGGGAGTTAACCGACTCATTGTTGACCATCCTAGACTAAAGATGGATGTTGAAGTCCCAATTAATTAGGATTTCCTAAAAACAGAAAACTATCCATTTTGAAATACCTTCTCTACAAAAACCGTCCTCCTCTACAACTGTTTTATGCACCACAGAAGCAACTACAATTGTGACTTGTGAATATGGACAACCTAGGTGCATAATGTGTGTAATTACTGAACCTTTGGCTTTATATATTAGATTAGAATTGTATTCAAGATTAAAATAGAGGGTCAAAGTTGTAATAGTTTGAATGTTAAGGGTTTGAGTTGTAAAGTCAACTAAAGTTGACTTAGTATAAATAGTAGGTTTCTTTGTTAGATTGGTAGAGATACGAATGCAAGTTTGGTAAGAACTCGTACACCTTGGAAAACACACACAACATGAGACTTGTGGCATACTATTAGATCTATGACTTCATTGTAAATTGTGTTTAGTTCAATCAATATTGTGTTCTTAATCTGTTGTTTGAATATATGCTAGTAATTGGGATCACATTTGGTATCAGAGCGTAGGATTCAACAATTTTGTGACTTTTTCGAGTTCGTATTCTGTTACGAGTTTCTTGAGCAGAGTTTTGTGATAAAATGAGTTTTTGATAAAATTTTTGGTTGATTTGTGGTCGAAAAATGTTTTAGAACATTTGTGTGTTATTGAATTGCAAAGAAAAACCATTTTTTATAGTCGATTTGTGATTTTTCATAAGTTTTGTTCGAACGAATGTTGGTTACTGTGTGATCATGAATTTGGATGTTTGAGTGTGTTTTAGAGTTTTATTTTGAATTGGATTGATCGTTGTACTAACCTGATTGATTCTGTGAAGATACAACATCTTATTCGAAGATTTCGATAGATTTTTGGACTAGATTTCACATTTTCGAACTGTTAACTCAAGAATTCGCAAGATTTGTGTTAGAGCAGAAATATGTTGGATACAAAATCATAAAGACTAGAGGTCAAAGATACAAGAAGTCAAAGCTGGAAAGTCAACTCTCATGGAAAGTCAAAGTCATTTTGTACTAAACTCAAAGTCAATTGTATTTGTTTTGTTTCCTTGTTTTAGTTGCTTGATATATATAGTTGTTTTTGCTATTTAATAGATAGATGGTTAGAAGTTTTGGATACAATTTCAGAGAGAGTTTTAGAGAGAGAAAGAGAAGTTTAGAGAGAAAAAGTCAAGAACAGATTGTAATTGTTGGAATTTGAAATTGAAATCAAACAGGTAGTTAATTCATCTTATTTAATTTGTTTGATTGCGATAAGAATCTTGAAATCAGGGACACACAATTTGTTCTTCTCGTACGAAGAACTCGCAGGACTCAATTTTCATAGAAGAATTCGCATATATGATAATCTAAATTCATTAAGTGAAGAATTCGTAACACTGTAATATACGAAATGTTGTAGAATTCGCATAGAATTTTCTTTAAAATATCTAAGTGTTGGAATTCGTATATCTCTATATACGAAAAACAAGATTTCACATAAGAGTGTTGAGCGAAAAGTTGATTTTTGAAATATCAAGGCAAGAATTCGCAGGGGGCATTATACGAATTGAACAAAATTCGCATACCTGTGTGATGCGAATTGTGTAGATTTTGCAAGTTAGAGTGGTGCGAATTGTCAAGTTTCCGCATAGTGTTCATACGAATTCTCAAAAATTTCGCATAGTTTTTCAAATATTTTTTTTAAGTTTAGAATTCGTATGTGATACGAAAAGTTGGTGAATTGTTGAAAATTTGTTCAAGTAAAGAATTCGTGTCCTCGTGTTATACGAATTCTGTTTGCGAAAAGCTTGTGTGCGAAAAATTTAAATTTCTAGTCTGCGAATTCCATACTTGTGCGATTTGTGAGCTTGCTTATAGGAATTTCAAGTGTTATACGAATTCTAATATAATTTTCATGCGAATTGCTACTTATTCTTGGTGTATGCGAATTTCTATTTATGAAAATTTTGAAGTCTTGTTTTCATTGTCTAAATTTGTTGAATTCGAAGATCAATACTAGCTAATTTTTGTGTGCGCAGATTGATTGATTGATTTGATTTGATAAATTCATCATGTCTAAATAACTTCTTTCGATGGGTTCCGAATCCAAACCTCCGGTGTTGTGTGTCGGAGAATATGCTTAGTGGAAACTGAGGATGGTTCAATTCTTAAATTGTAAGAACCGAGACTACATGAAATCAATCATAGATGGACCTAATGACCCTATGGTGATTGTAGCTGGCCAAGGTGCTACTGATACTTCTCCCGAGATACCTGTCAGATATGTGCCAAAGCCATATCAATACTTCAACGAGAGGGAGAAGGCGCTGCACAAGATAAATGAAGAAGCTCTTATCTATCTCACAATGGCTATTTCTAATGATATCTACAACCGAGTAGATAGTTGTGAATCCGCCAAGGCCATGTGGGATAAGCTCGAAAGACAGTTTAAAGGTACTGAAAGGTTGATACAGGCAAAGCTTAATCAAAGCATTAATGCTTATGAGGGATTTCATGCCAAGGAAGGAGAAGCATTGGTGGACACCTACAACAAATTTAATGTGATACTAAACGACTTGAGGAGATATGGTATGAACAAAACTGTTTCTGAAATGAACTACAAGTTCATCAAGAACAAGAATCCCGAATGGAAGAGTTATGCCATAAACATTCAGATGACCAAGAATATGGCACAAGAGGATGTGAATGGCATCTTTACAACTCTATCTCAGCATGAAGATGAGGTGAAGCTAATGAACGAAGAGAAAAAGTTTGTCAAGGATTCACTAGCCTTGTTATCTGAAAGAAAAAAAGGGATCAAGTTCTAAATCCGTTTCTACCTCCAAGTACAAGTCCAAGAGATCCAAAGCCTTCCTGACAGAACTAAGTGAATCAAGTTCTGAAGAATCCTATGATAATGTTGAAGTACATTCTGATGAAGACATACGAAAGTTTGTTGAAAACCTGGCCCTCATCACCAAACAATTTCAAAAGAGCTTTGGTAAGAAAAGGTTTTCCAAGTCAATGTATGAAGGGTACCGGAAGGACAGATCAGAAAAGTACAAACCGAGGTATGCAAAGAAAGAAGGAAAGAGAGAAGAGAAAAGAGAAGAGAAGAGAAGAGAGAAGAGAAAAGAGAAGAGAAGACTGAGCCTAAATTATGCAGGTGTTACAACTGTGGTAAGCCTGGTCATTTTTCTAAGGATTGAAAGTTAAAGAGGGTAAAAAACTCAAAGTACTATGCCAAAAAGTCCTTATTAGCAAAGAAGGTAGAAGAAGGAAAGGAGCTGATGGCAGAAGAAGAAAATTGGTTCTTTCAAAGTTCTGATGAAGAATCAGCTCACTTCACTCACGTCTGCATGATGGTAAAGATCAATGATGAGGCAGACACTTCTTCTGAACAATCTGACTGTGACTCTGAGGTAAGTACTCATTTTAACTCTGAACTTGTTGAATCTCTCATGGCTCATATTCAAAATATGGAAAAATAATTTGAAAGCTTAAAAGGCAAAATTAGCACTGAACGACAATCTGTGATCCCAGATTCAAGCAATCATGCACAGATAATAACAATCAAAGAATCAAGATCAAAGATGAGAGAGAATTAGTCATTGGTATTGTCATATTCATATGTCTGACATGAAAGTTACAATGACTCAAAAGCTTACAAAAAGTTACACAAAACAAGACAAAGGAATGCTTATATAGAGTCAAACAAGGTCTTGACCTCTACACAAGCTACAAGAAAAGTCAACACAACTTAAACACAAACACTTACAAATTGACTCAAAACTATACTCTAATAATCTCCCTCTTTTTGAGCAATTTGAAGTCTTCAACTAGTTCACCTCTTCATGCTAGATCTCCTCAAACCCAAATATCCTTCAAACCTTCTGATTGCTTTTCTGAATCTGATTCTGTCTTTAATTGCATCAATGACATTCTCAGTAAAGATTCTCTCCATTCTGGGCATGTGATCATTCTCCTATAATCTCTTCTTCTCACTTTCCTCATACTTGGTCTGTAGCTTCTTGACAAAATCTTCCAAAGTACCATCAGAGTACTTATGAATCTTAGTTGCTCTCATAAATCTTTTCTTCTATTTAGTCTCATTCTCATACACAACACCAAGTTCTGGCTCTCTTAGCACTGTGTAGAGTGGAGTCTCTTCAAGTAGAGGATGTGTCATGTCAGGCTTTAGCAAATTAATCCTTCTTTGATTAGTCTCAATGCCTAGCTGGAAATCATACAAATAAGTATGGTAGATATGCCTTCGGATAAATCTCTTAATAGTATCCAAAGCAAATACTATTTTAGGATGCCTGATTGTTCTGTCTCTGAAATCATGATAAATGAATTCAATATCTCTGAAATGAAGATTAGCATAATCAGCTTCATTGAAGAAATAAGTTCCCAAATTCTTTCTTTGAACAGTGAATTCTGGATACCAAAGCTTCTTGTACTACTTCATGGTAACCTTGACAACTTTAAGTATTTCAAATCTGATTTTAACATACTTACGTGTTCTCGCCATAATCTGCAGCATTTTGATGTAATATTTTTGATACTCTGGAGACTGATCTTTATAGAATTCTAACCGTGTATTAGGACGTACGGGCCAAGGGGATTCCACATGCCCCATGCTACTCGGGTACCCAAAACCGACACAGGTGGGTAGGTAGAGAATACCTAGGGGCACGAGACAACTCTCTCTAAGGAACTTGGCAAAATAGCCTCACCTGACAGAGCAATGCCGCGTGGAGGTAGAAGGCCTATGGATCGTGACCTGAAAATACAACATTTTTGTTACTTGACCAACCATCAGGAGAAGTAAATACAACTACCAAGCTGGAGTACGGTTGGGGCAGAGAATTCCAAATTCGAAATAAAAAATTAAAAAATGAGAATACGTCGGCGTAGCAAATCAAAATATAAAAACTCACATTGGGTCCCAGTGCCGGAAGGTCAAGGAAGTTGGTGACCTGATGACAGGGGAGCCGGAGACTGATCTTTAATCCCCAAGAGTTGATCTTGATCTAACTGTCTGATGTAGCTCACAAAGATTTTAACTCCTTCTTCAAGATATGGTACACGTAAAGATCTTCTAATTCTTTTAATCTCTTCAAGAGTCAGACCAAACTCATCATAGCCAGTAAAAGGAATAGAACCCACTGCTAGAGTTCCTGAAGGACCTGCTTCAGTTTGTGGAAACTTTGGAACAAACGGTGGTTCTTTAACAAATTCCTTCTGAATATCTTGACTTCCTGGCTTTTTCTGGTATGGCAATTCTTCTTCCATATGAACATCAGACATGAACATCAGCAACAAAATAAAGATTGACAGGAAAATCAACATTCTGATCAGCAACATCAGGTTGAACAACATTGGGGTGAGGAACAAGCTCACTGAAAGATGGAACAGTCGAAATAGTACTAGGTTCAGGCAACTGAACATGAATAGGACTAAGATGTAGCCCCTCAGGTGTACTCTGAGCAAACATGTCATTTAGTGCATCAGTGTCTCTGTCCTCAAACAAATCATCCAGAACACTTGCCTCATGAGCTGGTATTTCTTCAGATCTATTCACAATCTCAGTAACATCTACCACCTCATCATCTGAATCAAGTTCAACCAAGTCATCTTTCTTCCCTTCTTCTTTAATTTTCCAATAAAGCTCATATTTGGTATGAACTTCAACAAGAGTATCATCTTCAAGGGCTATCACATCAGGATTTGGTAGACCTGTAATCTCCAAAATCTCCATCCTTGTTGCAATCTTAGGCTTTTCAACCCTCGATTTAACACTATCTTTAACATACAAAACCAGTTCCATCTGATCATTTTGCACATTTCCTTGATCATCTTCCCGTTCCACACCTTCAACATTAACAACTATTTCCTTCATCAATTCTGTAGCACCAGAACTACCAACAACTGCTTGTTTCTCCCTTATCTCCCCCTCATGATCATTATCTGGATCATGATCATGTTCTTTAGTATAAACAACTGCTTGGGCTTTGCACAATGTTTGAACTACCTGTTTGAGATCAGATAGAGAAAACAAGATGTCAGTTTTAAAAGAATTAAACTCTGAAGAACTAACCACATCTGTTGGTTGCACAGATTGTGGCGGTTGATTTTGATGGTGGGATTGCAGAAGGGTAAGAAGATCTGCATCATGCTGAGTATCCGGAGCTTGAGATAACAACTTTGCAAGCAATAAAGATTTAAGCACATCGATAGATAAATCAGCAGGTTGAGTGTATGGAATTTGATGGCTTTGATGTATAGGCTCAGGTTGAATAACTGGGTTTTTTCCTTTCAATAGACGTTTAAGACCTCCTATTTCCTTCTCTACCTTCTAAAAAATATGGGTTTCAACAACCTTTAAGGCGCCGTCGAGCAGTTCCTTTGACACAAAGACAGGGTTAGTAACTCCGGTATCACTTAGATTAATCGTTTTTATGACAACTGAAGAATCAATTGCACGACCTGTTTTCATCATTGGCAAAGACGTGTCGATGACAGGACTTCCACTTGATCCTCGTAGTTCGGATTGCGAATCTACTACAAGCGTTCTGATCAGGTCACGAAGACTTCCGATGGTAGCAATCTCAAAATGTCAAGAACATCAAGAATAGTCGAAAGGTCAGATTCAAAAACCAATCCCAAACATAACGATTTAGGTTAACATTCATGATTATTTGGGTTCGAATATATCATCTTAATGTTCTATTTAGTACACATTAACATCTAGTCATTAATCAAGATTAAGATTATAAAAAAATTTCAAAGTCCAGACGAGGATTCTTGAAGATGAACAGTCCATATTCGAAAAACCTAAGATCTAAGCTAGATTAGGTAACCCTGCAAATCAAGACCAAATACAAGATATACGATAAACAAACTACAAAATACAATCAAAAAGAAAACAAGATTTAACCTTTAAGATCAAGAATCAAGAAGAATCGATGAAAAGATTAAAGTTTACACACAGGGGTTTTAGGGTTAGGTTCTCTAAAAATTCGTAAGTTTAAACAAGATATGAAAAGTGAGGGTTTCGTAGAAAGATAGTGTATATATACCATAGAATGATATGGACACGTGGCACATTACACTGGAACTCCCACTTTTCGCAGAAACACTTATGCGAATTGTCTTGAAAAATAAGACAATAGTGTGTGAGAATTCACATGAAGCAAGTATGCGAATTTTGTGTAAGCTTAAGAATTCGTATAGCAGTGAAATGCGAATTCTTCGCATTTCGCAGATAAACATATGCGAATTGTTAGAATTCGTATCACTCTGATGTGCGAATTCTCAAGAATTCGTACAACACACATCTGCGAATTCTGAGGATTTCGCATGATAGTGTTATGCGAATTCTTGACTTAGCAACATTTCCAACTTTTTGAAAATCATTCTAAATGAGGAAGCTTGCTAATTTTGGAAACTTTTCAAAAATTTGTCAAAATAGAAACTTTCCATAAATGGAAACTTTCCAAAAATGACATTTTTACTCATTTTTAGTTCCAAAAACAAGTTACACACACTGCACACTTACAACCCTTTTTAGATTTGATCTGTTGAGCTCCCCCTGACTTGATGTATGGTTCTTCTGATTCTTTTTAGATTTGTTCTTTCTTGATACCAATTATTTGTCTTTTCTTTACAAGCTCCCCCTTCACATGTTGTGGATCTTTCTTCTTTGTATGGATATGCTCCCCATTCATATCTGCATACAGGCAAAAATATAACATTTCAGAACAATGTTACTAAAAAATCTCCTTTTAGATAACATTCTTCCTTTTCATAAGATATAACAACTAAGATCTTCTCTCAACTTCAATTCACACAAATTAAATCTAGTCAATGAAAAAATCCCTGTGAAGATGTGACATTCAAGATCTTGTCAGAATCTTGACATTGAAGTTTGAGTCCTAAACTCCTGTGTCTAGAAGTCATAGTCTTGAACTTTGAAGATTGGGTCCTAAACTGCAGTGTTTAGAAGCCATTTCCTTTTACTCCTTCTTGAGTTTAGGTTCCTGCATCACAGGTTTAATAGGTTTTGGTACTCAGTTGAGTTTGGGTCCATTCTAGTTAGTATGTGAAAACTTCATTGAGCGGTTTTCACCTCTGTGATAAGCAGTATCAGTAAAATTCTTATGAGAATAATACCTTTTGTATATATGTGCTTTGTGAACAAAATCATCATTACAGCAAAATGAAAACTCTATGAACAACAGAGTTTTCATTTTGCTAACCTGATCAGATGCTTGTTTGACTTGATAGCATTAGGTGCAAAAGATTTACCTTTTTGAGCCTTGTTCTTCTTTCTCAGTTCAACTTCTGCAGATGATTTCTGGTATTTTACTGATTCAGGAGAACCTTTGACAACCCAGATCATCTTCTCTCTCTCGGAAGTACTATGTCCAGAATAAGCAGCATATCTATCAACAGATTTAACATAGAATGGAGTAGAAGGTTTAATCTGATTTGGTTTCAAGATTTCAGATTTAACAGTTTGTTTCTTGAAAACCATTTTCTGAAATAAGCTAGATACTGATTGAAAAGAGCAAACTGATTCAACTGAATCAACATCATAAGAGGATGGTACAAGTGTCTCAGATGCTAACTTGTCAGAAAGATCAGCATTAGCTTTCTCAAGTTGACTGATATTGTCATTCAACTTGGCTTTTTCATTGCACAGTTTATCAAACTTGCTTTGCATATCAGATTTAGCTTTCTGTCCTTTTTGAATATGTGTAGATAAGACAACTAACTTGTCAGTAAGTTTAGAAATCTAAGATTCAAAGAACATCCTTTCAGCTTCAAATTCTTTCTCCAATTTCTGATTTTTGTCAGAAATCTCTTTGAAAAGCACAATATTTTTCTTTTCAATATTTTTTCTTTCTCTTTCAAAGACATCTCTCTCAGTAATGAAAATCTTTTCAAAATCAGAAACTTGTTTGGAAAGTTTTACACATCTGAGTTCTAATTCTTTCTTTTCTGACTCAGCTTTCCTTGAAAGTTCAGACAACTTTAGGTTGAAAGTGTGTTGGGTCTGAAATGTGCTAAGTCCAGTTAGTACTGCTAAGTATTGAAGATTACTATTGTTGAAGACTTTAGTACTGCTACTTGAAGATTACTACTTCTTGAAGGATTACTACTGCTAGTAGTTAGTACTGCTTGAAGAGTTAATACTGCAAGTTGGAAGTTACTACTGCAAGCATGGTTAGTACTGCTATGGTTTAGAAGATGCTGCTGAAGATTAATGCTGCTCATGATGATAAAGATGGATTGGTTGCTTAAAGCGAAAGACATGGAGATTGAAGATAATTATGGACTTGATGCTGAAGATCAACTTTAATTTAATAATTATCTTATAATCTATCTTGTAATCTGTTTTGTATATATAGTCTAGAAGTCTTTTGCTTATGATAGATAAAGTTAGATATACAGATACAGAGAATACGTATAGTTTTGTTCTAGAGAGAATTAACCTCAAGATTCTTAGAAATCCTTTCTTTAGAGAAGTATTGAACGTCTGTTGAGCTTGTTCAACATATTGAGGCTTTGGTTGTAATCATTAAGTTAATTCAATATAACTTGTGATTTGATCATATATTGTTTCATTGATTTACTGTTAAAGTGTTTTTCCGCAACTTCTTTAACATAGTTTCTGAGTGTTTAGTTTAAATTCATGTTTCGAATTTCGATCCTGACAAAGTCTTCTCTAGTTCAGCTTTCTCTTTCTTGAACCTCTCATCAACTTTCTTCAACCATTCTTTTCCTTTCGCTTCATAAGTTGATACTTGTGTCTCAACCTTGGTGAGTTTGACATTCAGAGTATCAATATCATCTTTCAACTTTGAGTTTTGTCTTTTCAGCTTCTCATTCTTAACTTTAAACTCTTCAAGATCAGTTTCCATCTTTGGAATCTCAGGCATATATGACAATGCACAATCCCTCTTTGTAAGAAACAGATTTCCCTTCTCATCTGTGTAAGGCATGATTAGTATCTATAAAAAATAATGCTTGAAATGATCTTTAGTCAGAAAATCAGCAAAATTTGAAGTAAAAATACAGAAAAATCACTTAAAATGAAATACAAGACAAGAATTCGTATGCAACACACAACACAAAATTCGCAAGCAACAATTCGTATGTCACAATTCGTATGTCACATTTCGTATAACACACACAAAAAACAATTCGTATAAAACAATTCGCATAAAAGGATATAAAAAAGGATATGAAACTTGAGCTTTTCGCATACAAGCATGTGCGAGTTTTAAGCTTTTCGCATGAAGGCTTATACGAATACTTTGAAATTCGTATAAGACTCAGATGCGAATTCCTTTCAATTCATGTATCTCTCAGGTGCGAATTCTATACTTCTCACATATAACTCTTGTGCGAATCCTGAGCTTTTCGTACAAACACTTGTGCGAATCCTTTCCTTAATCAACTTTTCTTCTCTTTAGTATGCGAATTCCTTTAGTTTGCGAATTCTTCCCTTAATATCAATAGAAATAGCTATTCTGCGAATTCCATTGCTTTGCGAGTTCTATCTGCGAGTTCTTCAATAAATCTGCGAATTCTCTGGATCTTGACCATTTTTCTGAAAAATTCAACAGAAAACTATCCAAATGTTTGATTCTAAAACTTTGCAGAATCACTCTCTATATCATCGTGAACAACCCTTCACAATGAATTTCATCAAAAACAACTATAGAAATGGGAATCGATTCTGAAAAGTTTGCGACAGGAAACTTTCTAAAAATACAAATATTGATCAAATTCAATCAATTTGTTGCTCAATTGAAATTCTAACCAAAACAAGAAATGTTCTATTACTAAGTACGATTACTATGAACACAAATTTACAACAAAAAAAAATCACTAAATCAAAAACTTGATCTCGATGAAACAGTGACATTCTAAAACTTGAAAATCATCTTTCTGTCTTCAAATTATGATCCAAATCTTTATGATTTTTCTGATTAAGCTCTGATACCAATTGTGATCGTAGATTCAAGCAATCATGCACAAATAATAACAATAAAAGAATCAAGATCAAAGATGAGAGAGAATTAGTCATTGGTATTGTCGTATTCATATGTCTGACATGAATGTTACAATGACTCAAAAGCTTACAGCAAGTTTCACAAAACAAGACAAAGGAATGCCTATATAGGGTCAAACAAGATCTTGGCCTCTACACAAGCTACAAGAAAAGTCAACACAACTTAAACACAAACACTTACAAAATGACTCAAAACTATACTCTAACACAATCAGTGATGAGTTTTCGTGATGAAAACACATTATTGAAGGTTGTTGTTTAGGATAAGGAAGGATAAGGAATCGAAAAAAGTTGCCTTAAAGAAAGAAAAAGAGGTTTTGAAATCTAAAATTAATGAGCATGAAAGAAATCTTGTTAATTTAAATTCTGAAAAAGGTGAATTTAAAATTAAGTTTGAAGCTTGCTTTCAGGAGCGGAATGAAGCGTATTGCAAAATCAAACAATTAGAGGATTTGAACTTAAAGAGAGGACAGACTGAGCAAACATTGGATTTGCTTACAAACAAACTCCAAGATGTCCGTTTTTATAATGCTAAGACGGGTTTAGGTTTTGAGGAAAATGATGTTTTAAAGTGAGCCCCTGAAAACTTGTATAATTTTGACAAATTGGGGTCAAAACCAAAGAAAATCCCGGACATTCATGATACGTTTGTCAAAGCTGAAACTAATAAGTCTGACATCTCTACTAAAGGTAAAGAGGTGATTGATGATGATACGTCGAGTTGTGCTGATTCACATTCTAGTTTTAAATCTGTTGGTCTTTCATATAATGATTTGAACAAAAGCTACAAAAACAGGAAACTTGAATTTGTTGAGTTTCAATCATTATTTTCTACACCATCACCAACAGAATCAGCCAACAATGACAGAAATATACCTGAAACTCAATGTCAATATGATGTTGAGAATCAGACTCCAATATCTAAACCAGTCACTTTTGAATCTCCAAAAGTGGTTAAGACTGAAGAATGCTTAAATGTCATGAATGCTAGCATTAAAACTGATTTTTCAAAGAAAATAACTGAGGAGATTTTTGAAAACATGATGAATGCTTCAGATCCTGTTCCTATCATTGAGAAGTTAGAATCAAACTCTGTGTTGGATTAAACATCTGCTTTTACAAAACAAATCAGTGAACTACAAAAGTCACTTGAAGAGTTAGAAGATGAGAATTGTGATCTCAAATTCAAACTTGACAAGTCTTTTGAGGAAAATAAAGAGCTTTCTAAAGAGTTAAATAATTTGAGAGCTTATTTGTCTAATCAAAATTTAAATGAGAAAAAGATATTTGAATCTCAAAAATGGAATGTTCATTCAAATCCAGAGTTTGAGACTAATAATTCCAAAACCTCTATTGTTTTGCAGGTACCACCGGTCTAGGGGGTACAGGAACAATGGTTTTTGAACACAGCAGTTCAAAACCCGTACTTCAAAGTACAAGTTATTGACTTCTAAGTACTACAACTTAGAACTCGGACTTCAATGTCAAAGACAATGGCTTTTGAACAAAACAGTTCAAAACCCGGATTTAAGTGTCAAGATTGTGGCTTCTGATCACATGACAGATCAGGACCCTTTCTTAATGTTCAGACAAAGATATTTTGAAAATATCCAGGGGGAGCTTAATAGACAACAATCTATCTATCAATGATTTGAGGGGGATATTAAAGGTAAATATCTTCTAATCTAGATCTCTGATTGTTTGAAAGAAGAACAACTTTCAAGCAAGAAAAACAGTTTCTGAAATGTTCAAACCACTTCTGGTTCTCAAAAGATTTTATGAATTTAGAAGTGTGTTTTTAAATGTTTTTCAATATTGAGCTTTAATGTTTAACTGACCGTGTGTTTCTAAATATCAATACTCGTGTATTATCATTCCTATATACTGTAAAGTATTCACACACATCGGTTCAGTACTTCATTTTAATTTGTTATTACCATGTCTCTAAACGAAGCTATTTTTCGATGGTAATACCCCTGTTTGTAAATCACTGTTGTTGAGCAACAATCATCATTTCAACTTGAGCGTTCATTGCTAAATTGTTTATATTTGTTCATATAAACAAAATATCTAGTTCTTTGATACCCTAACATATTTCATTTGATCTGATTGATACATTGTCAGATTCTCAAAACCATTCTATTGATTTCATTTCATTCATTCAATATTCTTGTTTTGAGAGATCTTCATTTTTCAAATGCTCAAATTTCATTCTTAATTTTAAATGAGCATACATTCTGACAATATTATCATTTTGAGCTTAACTATTCAAGTTAAACTGTTGAGCAACCATTCTTTTTAGGACTTACATGGGATTCATGTGTGAGCTTAAACAGAACTTCCATGGATTCACGCAAACCAGTGTTTCCTACCCAAGAAGTTATCCTTGAGTGAATGTGGGGTGAGGGGTCAAAATCAAAGAGTGGGGGAGATAACTCATCCGGTTGAGTTTTTCTCAGTGTGTGGAGCGGAAAAATGGAAATGAGAGTTTGGTTAGAAGTGAGCTTTAATGTTAAAAAGAAAGAGTGTGTGAGAACAGAGTTAAAAGAATATCATAACTCTGCACCAACCACTTTCTGAGCTGGGCAACCACAAAATCTGATTGGTTCACATTCTTTGGTGACCATCATTGAAAAAGGAAGTGAGCCCATGCCAACTCTTGCATTAACCCCACCAGCCACTCGTTTCTTTCTTAACAAAGAAATGTTTCATTTTCTTTGGGGACGCAACATATCTGCTATCCAGTCTTCACTCGGAAGATTTAGATATTGAAAAAGAAGGAACGTTGCCCCACCTTCGCACCTCTTTCATGCACATTGAGTTCGTGTAATACTTGTTGTTGTCTCAACAGTTTACACATTTTGAACCTTATGAAACACAATCATTGTGCTAAATTCTTTCATACACAAGCACGAGCACACAGAAAATTTGTTTTTCTGTCAGAACATTCATAGATAAATCTTGTGTTTTTCAATGATTGAATGGAAGTCCTGGGGAGTCATCATCAAACCAGCTCCTTAAATTGTACATTCGTTGTACACAGTAACTCTGTGTTACTGACAGGCACTTCTAACTGTTTCATTTGTTGAATCAGGGTTACAACGTTCATTATATCTGGATTTGAAAAGATTCAAGTATATACAGTTCATGATTCAGCTATTCAGATCAAAGTGCAGAGAATGTTAAATGTATCTCAAAAGGGGAGAATATTTGTAAAAGGGGGAGATTCAAAGATAGTGGTGAAATTGAGAAAGTTTTGATGATCATGAAGCTCACAATAATCAAAAAGGGGGAGAAATCTACAGAGTTCAATTTCAAAACAATTTCAAAGTACTAAAGAATGTTCAAAATTAAGATTTGTGGAGTATTTCTGAAAGTTCAAATATGATGAAAAGAAATCACTCTCAAAAGATTCTGAAGACAAGTCAAAAGATTCTGAAGACAGGTCCAAATTAAGATGATTTGAGAAAGTTTGTTTTTCCGAAGACGGTAAAGAGATCAGAGAGATGAAGATACAAAGTTCAAAGATCCCTTGAAGTTTCAAATGTTTCAAAGATGAAGTGTTTCAAAGAAGTTTTCAAATTATTGTTTCAAGACTTCAAATGGTTCGTCTACAAGACTTGTTGACTATTAAAAGATACTAATCATGAATGACTTTTCAAGATTTTTCAACAACTTTAGGAAGAGCTTCAAAGTCCAAGAATGTCAAAGACAAAAGTTGAAGAATCAAGCACTGAAGACTAGAATCAATTTTTTTTAAATGTTGAATACAAAGGGGGAGAATGTTAGTGTATTATTGTATCCAAGATTTAAGTGAGAAAAGTCAAGTCAAGATAAGTCAAACAATGTCTAAGTCAATATGAGTTTACTTAGGTGTTAAGCTTGTAGTTTTAGTCCTTGGTATAAATACCTTGGTTTTTATTTGTTGTAAGTAGGTGGTTCTTAATTGCTATATACATATGACTACGTTTCTCTCTATACTCTCTCTAGACTTAACATTGTTATATTGATTCTTGATTGAGATTGTTGTTTGATTGCTTGATTTGAATCTGTATTTACAATATCAAAGTAAAACAGTCACATGAAGGTATTTTCATTAATCAGTCAAAATATATCAGAAATATCCTGAAAAAGTTTAATATGCTTGAAAGTTCAGTAATGAAAACGCCAATGGCAACCGGGACACTTTTAGATGCTGATTTGTCTGGTAAATCTGTAGATCAAAAAGTATACCGTAGCATGATTGGTTCATTATTGTACTTAACAACAAGTAGACCAGATATAATGTTTGCTACATGTTTCTGTGCGATATATCAAGCTAACCCGAAGGAATCTCTCCTCGTCGCTGTAAAAAGAATACTTAGGTACCTTAAAGGCACTCCCGAGTGAGGCCTTTGGTATCCTAAGGATTCTAGCTTTGATTTAACTGCCTTTATAGATGCTGACCACACAGGTTGTAAACAGGATCGGAAGAGCATGTCTGGATCATGTCAGTTTTTAGGAGACAAATTGGTAAGTTGTACTTCAAAGAAACAAAATTGTGTTTCGACATCCACCGCTGAGGCTGAATATGTAGCTGCCGCTAGTTGTTGTTCCCAAGTCCTCTGGATGAAGATACAATTGAAAGACTTCGAATATTCCTACGAACGAGTTCCTATCTACTGTGATTCCAATAGCGCAATAGCAATAACTGCTAATCCGGTGCAACATTCAAAGACTAAACACATTGATGTACGGTACCACTTCATCAAAGATCACGTGGAAAAGGGCGACATAGAGATGTATTTTGTGCAAACCGACTATCAGTTAGCTGACCTTTTCACTAACCCGTTAGATGAAAAGCGTTTCACATTTTTAGTCAGCAAACTAGGTATGTTGAATGCCAGTCCATGATTCGAGGGGGAGTGATTCTTACTTTGTCTTATCTTAATTGTGTGTTTTGGAGCTTGTAAACAGTACTTACTATTCATTTGTTACTGACTAAGGCGGAATCATTTTAAAAATGATTACCAAATATTTTTTTTCTTTCAGGTTGATTTTAAGTGACATTGGCTTCTGATTATATCAGATCAGGACCCGTTCTTCATTGGTAAAATTGAATATTACTATTCTCATCGGAGAATACGTAATTATAGCTTCTGTATACTTTAGTTCAGAACCCAATATCAAATGTTTTTCTTCTGAAGGATACTACCAAGATTAAATATTTTCAAGAAGTTTTTTTTTTAATTTGAGGGGGAGTCACTGTAAATTACACTGTTATATCTTTTAGGGGGAGGAGATATAAGAACTTTATTAGACATTCATATTTATATTTTTCTGATAATTTGAATTGTTATAGATTTCGAGGAAGCTTAAATGAGAATATTCATTTTAGGGGGAGAATACAGGTATATTTTTCTATATATTAATCTTTACCACTTGTTGAAAGATGAACAACTTTCACTTGTGAAAAATCATATTTGGAATAAATGTTCAAACCACTTCACATTCTTAAAATGTTTTCTTGAATTGAGAAGTGCGATTTTTAAATGATTTTCTTGTGGATACTTTCATGTCTAACTGACCGTGTGTTTCTAATGACAAATACTTGTGTAATTGTCATGTCTTTATATTGTCAAGTATTCATACACACTTTGGTTCAGTACATTTCTTGACTTTGTTATTATCATGTATCAAATGATAAATCTTTCTATGGTAATATTCCCGTCTTTTGTTATTCTTAATTGTTTGAAATCAGACGTCATTTCTTATTATAAATGTGCTTTCATTGATAAAATGTTTATATCTCATTCATATAAACATCTTACGTCTTTGATATCCCAATTTATAATTCTTCATGAAATATTTGATCTGATTCAAATCATTGTCAGATTCTCAAAATATTTCTATTCTTTCATGATTATTCATTCATACAAAGTTTTGAGAAATCTTAAATGCTTAAAATGCTCAAATTTCATTCTTATCAGTTCTGAGCATACATATACTGATAAATGATTTCTTGTGCTTAAATGTCAAGTTATTCATTGAACAACACATTTTTCTAGGACAAAATTTCATGGGATTCAGTGTGTGAGCTTAAATGACTTCCATGGATTCACGTTAACCAGTTTTTCCTACCCTAGAAGTATTCTTGAGTGATTGAGGGGAGAGGGGTCAGAAGAATAGAGTGTTGATGTATGATGAGGTAAAATAGAAAAGAGAGGTTGGTTAGAAGCGAGCTTAAAAGATTAAAAGAAAGAGGGTGTGAGAACAGAGTAAAAGAATATCAGACTCTACACCAAAATTATTTCTGAGTCGGGTAGCCACATAATCAGTTGTTTCACATTTCTTCGTGAACGATATTGAAACAGACACTTAGCCCATGCCAACTCTTGCAAACACCCCACCAGCTACTCATTCTTTTTTTAAAAAGAGAATGTTTCACATTTTCTGGGGAAGCAACACATACTCTATTGGTTCTTCACTCGGAAGATACTGATATTGAAAAAGAAGGAAAGTTGCCCCACCTTCGACCCTTTATCATGCACGTTGAGTCTATGTATAATCATTGCTGTCTCAATGTTTTGCATAATTTTGAGCCTAAACAACAATCATTGTGCTAATTCTTTCATAACACAAGCACGAGCACACGGAAAATCTGTTTTTCTATCAGAACATTCATAGAAAATACCTTGTATTTTTTAATGATTGAATGGAAGTCCTGGGGAGTGAACATCATCTTAAGCTCCTTACATTGTACATTTGTTGTACATAGTAACTTTGTGTTACTGACAGGCATTCCTAACTGTTTCATATGTTGATTAAGGGTTACCACTCATAATTTGTCTGAATTTGAAAAGATTCTCCTTCAATTCTTCGAGTTTGAGTCTAAAATTTTGTATGCATGTTCGAAATCAACATTGGAGCACTTTTTATAGTTGATGATCTTGTCTGGAAAGCACTCTATAACAAAATTCGATCTCAACACAGTGTTTTACGATTTTCGAACCAAAATCCTCAAAATCCGATTAATTCTTCCAAACAAATTGAAATTGAACATTGTAGTTGATTCTCTGTGATTCGACACTAATCTCTAAATCAATTTAACTTCAAATCTCGATCAATTAAGCACCAAATTAAAAAAATCTCAGAAATTGATTATGCGAAGTTACTGTTCCATAAAAAAAACTATGATCTTGATCGAAACGATGAAAGATTTATTCGATTTAGGCCCTGATACCACTTGTTAGGTCCATAGATCACATTTAATATGATGTAAGATTAACAAGAATGATTGGGAAGGAATGTTTGTTTATTCATAGAGTCACACAATCTAGAGAGAGGAATGTTTCTCTCTCTCTAGAAACAGAAAGAGCGCATACAATCTACATTTTAATGAAAAGTTACAAAACAATTACAAAATAATTCCTATATATACCCTCACACCTTTGTATACAAATAAGCCCAAACCCAATGTATAAGGCCCAAACTACACAAACATGATTTCTTTACAAAACCTCTAAATAGAACATTTTATGTTCTAATATATGTTCTTCCATGTCTCAAAATTGAAACTAATTTTCGAAGGTAAGACACTCCTTTTGTACATTCAAAGTTTGTTGAGCATTATTTCATTCAAAATGTTTCTTTCAAGAATGTCTATACTTGTTCTTATTGACAACATCCAATTTTTCATGACCTAAGCTTTTATTGATAAATCATTCATATTTGATCTTTCGAGACATTGTCAGATTCTCAAACAAATCTTTTGTATTCATTTCATTCATTCAAATTTACTTGTTCTTTCCATGATTAAAATGCTCAAATCTTCATGATTATCTTACTGAACATACATATATCTGACATGTATTTTATACTGTGTTTTAACTGAAAACGTTAAACCAATTGAGCAACGTTTGCCTATAGAACAATATGCATGGGAATTATGTGAGCTTAATTGAATTTCTATGGACTCACGATAACTAGTGTTTCCTACCCAGGAAGTTATTCTAGAGTGATCAAGAGGCGAGGGGTCAATATCTGAGTGTAGGTGTGTGTTGAGATAAAATGGAAAGAGAGTTTGGTTTGAAGTGAGCTTAAATGTTAAAAAGAAAGAGGGTGAGAGATCAGAGTAAAAGAATATCAAACTCGCACCAACTTTTTCTGAGCTAGGCAGCCACATTACTATTGTTTCATAATTATTTTGTGAACTTCATTGAATCAGGCAACTAGCCCATGCCAACTCTTGCCTTAAACCCCACCAGCTACTCATTTCTTTCTTAACAAAGAGATGTTTCAATTTTCTTGGGGATGCAACACATAATCTATCTTGTCTTCATTCGGAAGATATGGATATTGAAAAAGAAGGAAGTCTACCCCACCTTCGCACTTCGATCATGCACAATTGAGTCTGTGTAAAACTATTATTGTTTCAATGGTTTACACATTTTGAGCCTTTTATAACACATTCATGTTTAAATTATTTCATACACAAGTACGAACACACATAATTTTTTTTTTCTATCGGAACGTTCATAGAACGACCTTGTGTTATTCGATGATTGAATTGAAGACCTGCGGAGTGGACATCAATAAAACTCCTTGTACAGTACTTTCGTTGTACTAAGTGACTTCGTCTTACTTACAGGCATATTAAATGATTCATTTGTTGATTCAGGGTTACATTCTTATTTGTCTGAATTTGAAAAGATTTAGATGAATATTTTATGAATTGACGGATATTCAGAGGTTTATATGGAAAGATCATGGTCAGAAAATGATGACATTTCTTGAAGAAGTTTTGATGATTTCTATTCTCTACATCATCAAAAAGGGGGAGAGATAGTCATGAAATGATCTATGGCAGAACTAATTTGAAGAAATGAAAATTTTGTCCAAGGTCAAATTCAGAACATGATGGAGAAGTTATTTCAAGAAATATGGTTTGGAGAACAACTAGTATTTCTTATGGGGATTTTGTACAAGATTTGAAAGAGAAAGTTCATAGAATTCGGAAAGTTTGCTGAAATTTGCAGGAATTTTCTTTGAAGTTTGATTGCTGAGGAAAAGGGAGCTAAATCTAAAGATAATTTATTTTCTGAAGTCTGGAAGAGGTTTTATTACCTTAGGGGAGATTGTTAAAGATTCTTGCAAAAGATATTAACAAACTTTGGAGGAGATTACAGAAGGTCTGAAGACAGTTCAAAGAAAAGAAAGATTGAGTTTTTGAACAGATTTATTCAAAGGGGGAGATCGACTTTCAAAGGAAAAATTATTTGTTAGATACACAAAGAAGAAAATTGTTCGCGATTGCTGAAGTTTAATTTGAATCCAAAGGGGGAGCTTCAATGCTTATTCTTTTTGATGATGATCTTGAATCCAAAGGGGGAGATTGTTAGTGCACAAATATGTTGGATCCAAGATCATGGAGATGAAAGTCAAAGTCAATGCTCAAGTCAAAGTATCTTATTGCTTAAGTCAAAGTCTTTGTAATAAGTCAAGTCAAAGTCATTGTGTTTTCTATTTTTTTCTTTGTAATTGTTAGAAGTATAAATAGTTTCTTTTTATGTTCGTAGACTCATATGACAAAAAGAGAGTCTGAGTTTAGACAGAGAAATATTGGGAACATATTGTATACTGATTGAATTGAGACTGAATAAGAATGAAATTTGTTTGATCAATCATTGTTCATCTTGATTAGAACTGTAGTATTGTGGGACAAACACGATGTTTTTCTGATCCCTGGGGTATCTGCTGATTCTTTAAGGCTCACTTTATTCCCATTTTCTCTAAGGGATCGGGCAAAAGTTCGGTTCAATTCATTAGCACCAGGTTCTGTGCCACATGGAGTGACGTGGCTGAAATTTTTTTGCGAAAATATTTTCCACCCACCCGGAATGCCATGTCCAGAAATGAAATTTGCATGTTTAAACAAATAGATGATGAAGCGATTCCGGATGCGTGGGAAAGATTTAAAGAATTGTTGAGAAAATTCCCTCATCATGGCATTCCCTAATGTATTCAACTCGAGATGTTTTACAATTGGCTTGTTCCCAATGCTAAACAAATGCTCGATGCGACTTCAGGAGGGGATTTTACATCTAATACCTACAATGTCGGGTATGAGATTCTTGGAAAGATTTGAACAAACAATGGACATTGGGCTGATCCAAGGGCTCAAACTCAAAGGAAGGTTATTGGAATGCATGATGTAGATGCATATACTGCATTGACAACTTAACTTGATTCCATGACCAATATGCTTAAAAATATAACTTCTGGTCAGGGAACACAACCGACTGTCCCTACACCTGCTGCTGCAGTCCTCTCTGTGCAATGTGTGTGTTGTGGTGGAGAGCATTTTTATGAACACTGTCCACATAACTCTAAATATATAAAAAAAAAATCAAAATAGACCTACTCCCCACTCCAACCATTACAATGCAAGTTGGAAACAACACCCAAACTTCTCTTGGAACAGTCCATGTTTAAATCCACCAGCACAAAAGCAGCAAAAGAACTCCTGTTAAACTGAAATTGTATTCAAGATTAATTAAGGGTCATTGTTGTAATTAGTGTTTATGTGTGAGTTGTAAATGAGCTTAGAAGGTTTGACCTTGCTTGGTCATGTTGACCTATATATAAGCAAGTCTTTGTGTTGTTTCTAAGTAAGGGTGAACAATTAAGTGTGTGAAAGTGAAGGTGTAAGCGTGGTATTGATTGAGAGAGTAAGAACACATAGTTGCACACCTTGAGAATACACACAAACACTCTATCTTGAAAGGTTTATCACAAATAGGTATATGGTTTGATGTAATCTTTGTGATTAATAAACAAAAGTGTTTTGTGTAGATTTGTATGTGTTTATGCTAGTAATTCTTGGGCCACAATTGGTATCAGAGCCAAATCCATTTCAAAATCAAGACATTTTTTTGAGTCGTACTGTTCACTGTTACTGTTCATGAAGTTCAAATTGATTTCGATTTTTAGTGGAAATTTCGAGTTCAAATTGGTCAGGTTATGATCGTGGAGTGAATTAGATCGAGTCTGTATCGTTTATTTTGGAAATTGCACTATAATTGATCATCAATTTGATGATTTTCTGTGTTTTTGAGTTCACGAGTTAATATGCACTGTAAATCGAGTCAAAGTGTATAATTTTGTGTTTGTTATTGAAATTCTTGCATTGTAACTTGTTCGAGTATTGAATTTGAGGATTTCTGCAAAGTTTTGAAGCAATTGAAGAAGTTTTGAGTCGAAATTCGATGAAAAAGTGAAGAACACGCACGGAAATCTGAAGAACGCGCTAGATCTGTAAAACGCGCAAGTTCGTCGATAGAACGCGCAAGCTGAAGAATCTCAATTTTGGCCAAAACGTGCAAGGCGTTGTTAGCGAGTTCTAGAAACTCGCTGGTCGAAGTCTGCGAGTTTGGAGAATTGAAAACTTTTTCTAAGGACCAAAACGCGCACGTAGTGGTTAGCGAGTTTTAAAAACGCGCTAGTCGTAGTGTGCGAGTTTCATCAGGAACAGGGATTTGCGAGTTCATTCATCGTGCGAGTTTGAATTTCTAAGAAATTTTTTCTATGTATTGGAACGCGCAAGCATGGTTAGCGAGTTTGTTCAAAACACGCAAGTAGTGCCTAGCGAGTTTTGAAAATGCGCACATCTCAATTAGCGCGTTTCAACGTGAATAGTAACTTACGTATTTAGGCGTTAGCGAGTTTCTTCGAGAACAGTCTCTTGCGAGTTTCAACGTCTAGCGAGTTTCAGCGATCTGCGAGTTTCTCAGAACACGCAAGTCTTTGCGTGCGAGTTTCAACAGTGACTTGCGAGTTTTGTCACTAAGTCAAAATTTTCAAAACTGTAATATTTAGTGACCCCACAAGGGCGTTGCCCTTGACCCCACCCGCTAACCGGGTAGCGGGACCCCCGTGCTAAGTCTGCAGAGGGGGACATAGTTATGATTGTGATCAAAAAAAATTTTGAATTCTTATTTCAAGATTTCCATATTTCTTGTGATTTCATTTGGACTAACGATCATTTCTAGCATATTTTTATAGATTTCAAGATGAATCAGGAGATCATTTATGATTTTGAAAAGATGAACATTCCTGAAGCTAAAGCACATGTTAAATATCTTCTTGGATAGTCATCAATATATAGTAACATGATCTTTGATTGTGAGAAAGAAAACAAACAACTCAAATCTGAAAAAGATAAGCTGAAAGAAAAAGTCTTTAATCTTGAGGTTGAGCTAAATATGTTGAAAGAAAAAGAAAACCCAAAAGACAAAGAGGACACGAAGAAGGTTGAGAAGAAAAGAAAAGATTTAGAGAATGAAAATGTTGAGCTGAAGAAGAACATATTTGAATTAGAAGCTCAAATTGAAAAAGAGAAGAAAGAAAGGGAAAGTTATGAAAAGAAAAGGAAAGAGTTTGAAAATGAGAATGCTGAATTGAAAAAGAAAATTTCTGAATTTGAGAAAGAAAGAAAAGACTTTCTAAAGAAAATTTCTGATTTCTCAAGAAAAGCATTTGAAGAAAAGAAAGTTGTAGAGCTGAAATGTATTAAACTTTCTCAACAAGTTTCAGACTTTGAGAAAGTAATCATACTGGAAAGAGAGAAATTTGAGAAAGAGAAGAAGAAGATAGTTGAGACAAAGACTGTAAAGAAAGATTTTACTGAAGAAAAGATTGTGTTTGAGACTGAGATTGCTAAGCTTACAAAGAAGCTATCTGAACTGTCATCAACAATACTGAAAGGAGAAGAATGCAAAAGTTGAGTTGCATAAGAAGTTTGACATATTGTCAAAGGAGAGAAACTGTTTGATTTCAGAGATTAAAGAACTTGAGGAGATCATGTTCAAGGTAAAGCTGACTGAGCATAAAATGCCAGAATCTATTGCTCAATCCCCAAGAGATGATCAAGCTGGTTCAGAATGCTCATTCAAAACATCTTCTAGTTCAAATTTTATGAATGTTTCTCATAATCCTTTATTTGATTTAGATGATAGTCATACTTCTGCCCTTAAAGATAATATTTGTCCTTCAAACTTGTTTTATGACAAAAATGTTGATGGTTCAGGTAACATCCAGAAGAAAGAATATCAGAAGAAAATGACATGGAGAAAGAAAGATGAGAAAGATAAAGAGAATTGGTATTGGAGAGTGAAAGGATCTTTTGAAGAGAAGAAGAAAGAGAAATCATTTGGGCATATATCTAAAGCTCAATGGAATACTACACCGAAAGGTAAAACTTTTGGCAAACCTGATCTGATTTACACTGTTAATCAATTGTTCAGGTTAGCTCAAAATAAAATAAATTGTTCCTACTGTGGTTCAAATGATTTTGTTAGTAAAAATTTTGAAAATTACTGGTATGGTTCTTACTATATTTCTCCTAATAGAACTGCAACTAACAAACCAGGACCCAAATATCAGTGGGTACCAAAAACAAAGACTGATTCTATGTTGCAGGCACCTATGGTCAAAGGAGAGTAAGAGATCAAAGGCTTCTAAGTACATCAGCTTAGAACCCGTACTTCAAAGGCTTCTAAAGGAGAGTTTAGGATTCGGATTTCAATGTCAAAGAGTTTGAATTCTGAATTTACTTCAATCCTAGAGGAGATTCTTCTTAAGGAAAGTCATTATTCTCACCGGAGGATAAGTGACAATGGCTTTTGGACAATGCAGTTCAAAACCCGTATTCAAATGTTTTCTTCTGAAGGATGCTTTCATGATTATATCTTTTCAGGAAGTTTTTCGTTTGAAAGGGAGTTTAGAATTTATATTGCTATATCTTTTATAATAATAATTCTAAAAAGATTGATGTTTTACAGATATCAAGGTGGAGGATATCTATTCACGGATACTTTAAATTGTTATATTCATTCGAGGGGGAGTTAAGGATTCTGATCTACAGGTATTTCTTTCTAATCCTTATACTCTAACACTTGTGAAAGAAGAACAACTTTCACTTGTGAAAAATGGTGTTAAAATGTTCAAACCACTTCACGATTTTAACATGTTTTTTATGATTTGAGAAGTGTGAATTTTAAGTGATTTTTGGATACTTATATACTTATCTGGCCGTGTGTTCTTTAAAGAATAATACTTGTGTATTTTCTTTTCTATATACTTTATCAAGTACTCATACACACACTGGTTCAGTATTTTCAAATTGATTATGTTATTACCATGTATCAAATGATATATCTTTCTATGGTAATACTCTCTTTTGGTATTCACAGTTGTTTGAGTCAAACGTCATTTCATTTTTAAATGTGCTTCTATTGAGAATATGTTTATATATTGTTCATATAAACAATTTAAGTCTTTGAATTCTCAAATATTTTTCTTCATGTTAATTTGATCTGATCTTAATCATTGTCAGATTCTCAAAACATTTCTATTCTTTTCATTCATATAAAGTTTTGAGAATATCTTAAATGTTTAAAATGCTCAAATTTCATTTCTGATTTTTGATGAGCATATATACACTGACATATGATTTCTTGTGTTTTACATTTCAAGAAAATCATTGAACAACATGTAATTTTAGGAACATGGGATTCAGTGTGAGTGCCTAAATAGATCTTCCATGGACTCACGATAACCAGTGTTTCCTACCCCGAAAGACATCTTTTGAGTGATTGAGGGGAGAGGGGTCTAAAAGAATTGAGTGTGGGAGTGAGCAGAGGTAAAATGAAAATGAGAGATTGGTTAGATGTGAGCTTATATATTTAAAAGAAAGAGGGTGTGAGATCAGAGTTAAAAGAATATCAGAACTCTGCACCAAACATCTTTCTGAGCCGAGCAGCCACATTACTGATTGGTTCACATTTCTTTGGTGACCATCATTGAAATAGGCAAAGAGCCCATGCCATATCTTGCATACAACCTCCCTAGCTACTCATTCTTTTCTTAAAAAGAGAATGTTTCATATTTTCTGGGGAAGCAGCACATAATCTATCGGATCTTCACTTGGAAGATACTAATATTGAAAAAGAAGGAAAGTTGCCCCACCTTCGACCCTTTCTCATGCACATTGAGTCCATGTATAATCATTGTTGTCTTAGTGATTTACATACTTTGATCTTTATGAAACACAATCATTGTGATAATTCTTTCAAACACAAGCACGAGCACACAGAGAATTTGTTTTTCTGTCAGAACATTCATAGAATTACCTTGTGTTTTTCAATGATTGAATGGAAGTCCTAGGGAGTCAACATCAAACAAGCTCCTTAAATTGTACATTCATTGTACACAGTAACTTCGTGTTACTGATAGGCATTTCTAACTGTTTCATATGTTGATTCAGGGTTACAACTCTTATTTTGTTTGAATTTGAAAAGATTTAGATGAATACATTCATGTTTCAACGGTTCTTTCAGATCAGACGAAAGATTTTATCACATCATGTATTGGGGAGATTAATAATTTTCCTATCTGGGGAGATTGTCTATTATCATAAGGGGGAGATGAAAGTTCATGAATAATGTGCTTATCAGATCGTGGGAAGTTCATTCAATGATAGATCTGACCTTGAAGTATTTTAATGATTTTGATTCTTACAAATCATTAAAAAGGGGGAGACTAATCAAAAGTTCAAGATCAGATTGAAGTTTTAAAGATTTCAGAGGAGATAAAGTTTTCAGATGATCAAAGTCAAAGGTTAAAAAAGCTTGTCAAAGAAAAAGTGAAAGAAAGTCTTTGTGTTGTTTTTAAGTAAGGGTGAACAATTAAGTGTGTGAAAGTGAAGGTGTAAGCGTGGTATTGATTGAGAGAGTAAGAACACATAGTTGCACACCTTGAGAACACACACAAACACTCTATGTTGAAAGGTTTATCACAAATAGGTATATGGTTTGATGTAATCTTTGTGATTAATAAACAAAAGGGTTTTGTGTAGATTTGTATGTGTTTATGCTAGTAATTCTTGGGCCATAACTCCAATTTTCAAAATCAAGCAAATAGTTCTCAAAACCAGTACAAGGAAAATTTTCAAAACAATCATCATCAGAATAATCATAATCAAGGTTTTTAACACACTCAACCACCTGTTCAAAATGAATATCATTCACCTTCACAGGATGACTCAAATATCACTCTGGAAGCAATGATGAAAGGATTCATGAGTTAGACACAAGCTGCTCTCCGGAGTTTGGAAACACAAGTCAGTCAAATTGCACTTAATCAGACCAACAGAGCCTTAGGCACTTTGCCTAGTAACACAGAAATACCCAAGGCTCCAGTAAAGGAACATGTGAAAGCTGTCACACTTAGGAGTGGTAAAGAATTACCTGAACCTGTGGAAAAGAAGTTTGGACCAATAACCAAAACAGATTTTGAAAAAAATGTCCAAACGCATTACTGTTCTAGAGATTCCTGTTGTTCTGACATCACCAATTCAAGTAGAAAAACCAAGATCCTAAGATCACAAGTTCAAGTCCAACACTGATTGATCCAAAGTCCACTGTTGTGATTCCACCCAATGAGACCAAGACCAAAGGCATACTGGACCCATATTGCTTAGAACAATCAAACCAAGCTATCATCAAACCAGTTCCCCCTATGTTTATAACCCCCAAAGGTTAAGAAATGAGAAGGAGGAATTGCAATTTAAAAAGATTTTGGACGTTTTCAAAGCAATGCATATCAACATACCTCTTGTTGAAGCATTCCGCAGATGCCCAGTTTTGCCAAGTTTCTTAAAGACATATTGAGCAAGAAAAAGAAATTGAATGAATATGAGACTGTTCCCCTCACAGAAGTTTGCAGTGCTCTCCTGACCAACAAAATTCCCCCTAAGCAAAAAGACCCAGGGAGTTTTACTATCCCTTGTTCCATAAGTGGGAAAGAAGTTGGGAAAGCATTGTGTGATTTAGGTGCCAGTGTCAACCTTATGCCATTATCCATTTTCAAAATCCTACGCATAGAAGAGGACAGACCTACCACAGTCACACTCATTCTAGCAGATAAGACCATTGCTTATCCCAAGGGAAAGATTGATGATGTTTTAGTCCAGGTTGACAACTTCATTTTTCCGGCTGATTTTTATCATTTTAGACTTTGAGGTTGACATAGATATTCTTATACTTTTAGGAAGACCTTTCTTGGCCACTGGTAGAAATCTGATATGTTAGTGCACATATTTGTTGGATACAAGATCATTATTACTGAAGGTCAAACAAACAAGTTAAATGCTCAAAGTCAACTCTCAAGCAAGAAAGTCAAAGTCTTTGTAATAAATGTCAAAGTCAAAGTCTCTTGTTTTTTTTGTGTAGTGTAATGTTTCTTGGTATAAATAGTCTTGTCCTTGTCTTTGTTGTAAGTGGAGTAAGTGAACGAAGCAGATTAGAGAAGAGGTTATTGTTTACATTCTAGTGAGAGAAAGTGATAAAAGAGACATGGTATCTGTGAGTTTCAAGAATCAATGAATATGACATATGATTACGAAATTGATCATCTTGATTGTTATTGTGATGGTAATTACAATTAGAACTTGACAGATTTGGGAATTATTAATTGGTATCAGAGCAAATGGAAATTCAGAAACATGGATTGAATTTGAAAATTTTGGTCGACATTTCAAGAACTCGCAAGGAGTCTGTTGAGATTTGATTTTCATGATGTTGTATTGTTTTGAACGTGTATTTGTTTGGTTTAGATTCGAATTAGTGTTTAGAACAAATCGTGTTTGATTCAATCTGCCTAATTCACACTGTTTAAATGTGAATTTTGAATTTTTGATCGGATTTGAGTTCGAGTTGTAAACGTACTGTATCAAGATCGAGTTGTAATTTGTGATGTTTTTGGTCTGAAATTCCTTGGTTGTATTTGGTTTGAATTCTGCTCAAGATGATTTCTGCAAAGTTTCAAATCAGTGCATGAAGTTTTGGATCATTTTTTATTTGAAAAATCAAGTTTTTGTTCGTAAAGTAAAGAACACGCAAGATCTCAAGAACGTGCAAGTGAAGAACTCGCAAAAGACTAAACAAGAGAAAAAATGAAGAACTCGCAAGAAATGTCATGCGCTAAGTTGGAACGCGCAAGGTGCATCGTGCAGATTTCGACTATTTTGTTCCTTGGTTGTACGAGAAGTTCGTTTACGTGAAGTGAAGTTTGCATGTTTGCGTTTTGCGCGAAGTGAAGAATCCAATTATTTTCTAAGTCTAGAACGCGCAGACTTATTGCGCGAAGTGTCAAGAACTCGCACGAAGGTTCCTGCGCGAAGTCTAAACTCATACATCCTTGTTTGCATGAAGTTCATTTTTTGTATCCTTCTTTCTGCGCGAAGTTCATAAACTCGCAAGATACTGTTTTTTGCAAAGTTTTATATTCCTTTGTTATGCGAGTTTTATACTTAGAATATTTTTTGAGTTTTTCAATATTTGACCAAATTTGACTTTTTGTAGTACAGGGTGTTTCTGAATTTCTGACGATCAAATTCAAGTTCTTTTTGTGATAACAGGAGTAAATATCAAGATGTCATCAAAAGAAGAAATTGCTAAACTTAAGGCCAGAATTGTCTCTCTTGAAGATAAGATTGCACAAAAGCTTGAGAACAGTTTCAAGTTACATAAAGAAGTTGTTGGATATAAAGATCTGGTTGATTACTATAAGCAGAAAGAAAATAACCGAGTGGCTACGTTTAATAGTCTTAAAAAATGGATGCATTCACATATGGGCTTACTGAAAAAGGCAACTGATTCGGGAAAATTTTATGTTTTCTTTGCTGAGTGTAAAGATCATTTAAAACAACTTGAAAGAGAAGTTCTTCAAGATTTGAAAGAAGATAAATGGTTGGAATCTAAGATATACGGTCAGAGAACGAATGCCGAGAAGGATTTTGAAGAAGAACGAAATATTTTTGAATCTGAGATTAAGAAACTTACTGACAAGTTATCTGAACTATCAACTTATTCATTGAAAGATCAGAAATCGAAGTCTGAATTCAAGAAAGAGATTGACCTACACATCAAAGAAAAGGACAGTCTATCTTCAAAGATAAAAGAGCTTGAAGATATTGTTTCTAAGGTGGTGGTGACTGAGCAAACGACTCCAGAGTCAAAAATCCACACACCTAGAATTGATTCAGCTAATTTCTGAATGTTCATTCAAGACAGGTGCAAGCTCACATCAGAAAATTGTTTCTACATGAAGGTCAGTTAACTCATTTGATCAGATTCGTACTACTAACATTTTCATTGATAGAAATGTTGATGCTTTAGATACATTTAGAAGAAGAAGAAGGAGATATGAAGAAGAAAAGATGGTCTGGAAGGTGAAACCAGCTGATGATGAAAAGGATGATGAGAAGAAGGATGAGTAGAAAGGAAACAAGTCATTTGTATGTGCATCAAAAGCCAAGAAGAACAATGTGCTGAAATGTAAACCTGATCTTGTTTACTCGAGAGATCAATTAATCAGGTTGTCTAAAAGGAAAAATTATTGTTCTTACTGTTGTACTTATGATTTTGTTCATAAAACGAGTGATCATTTCTGGTATGGTTCTTACTCAATTACTCCTAATAGAACTGCAACTCACAAACATGGACCCAAATAACAGTGGGTACCAAAGCCGAAAGATGATTCTGTGTTGCAGGCACCTCAAGTCAAGGGGGAGTAAACGAACCAAGGCTTCTGAATACTACAGTTCAGGACCCGTTCTTCAAAGATTAAGGAGTTTGACTTCTAAACACAACACTTTAGGACTCGCTTTTCAATGATCAAAAGATGTTATACTCCATGCTGAACGAGATTGTACTCCGATACTCAAATGAGGAAATCTACCTTCAAGGGGGAGTACACATTTTTACTAAAAATATGCATCTACAAGATATGATGATCTACATTTCAGGGGGAGTATTAGATCTCTATCATGTTTTTCACTGACATATTTTATGATGCATAATTTCAAGGGGAATGTATGATTTATGATTACATCTGATCAGAACTCGTACATTCAAAGTTTTACTGCTTTATGTCATTTACTTTTCAATAAATATTGTGAATAAAGCTTTGCACTTTGATGACTTTGTTGACTTTTTGCAGACTTGAGAGAGAGCTTAAATGATCATATATGATTTTAAGCTGACTTGATGAGATATAAGACTGAGTGAAAAGGTTTATTTCTAATCTTTATCTCATACGTATCTGAAAGAAGGACAACTTTTAGATATGAAAACATGTTTTTAAATGTTCAAACCACTTCTGATTCTTAAAATGATTTAATGAATATAGAAGTGTGATTTTAATTCTTTTCGTGTTTCATGTGCTTTCAATGTTAAACAAACCGTGAGTTTCCAAAGATTAATACTTGCGTATTATATTTTCCATATACTTTCAAGTATTCACACACATCGGTTTAATTTGTTTTGAAAAATGTTATCACCATGTCTCATATTAAACAAAAATTTTCGATGGTGATACACCCCGCTTGATATTCAAAGTTTGAACGTTGATTTCATTTCAAAACATTTCTTTCAAGAATGTCTATATTTGTTTCGTATAGACAAATTCCAATTTTTGCTGACCTAAGCCTTAGTCGATAAATCATTTCTATTTGATCTTTTCATACAATGTCAGATTTTCAAACAAGTTTCTTGTATTCATTTCATTCATTCAATATACTTGTTTTGAAATATCTTCAATGTTTAAAATGCTCAAATCTTCATGATTATCTTTATGAGCATATAGACATTTGACTTGTATATATGTTCTTTAACTTTAAACAGGCAACTAGCCCATGCCAACTCTTGATAAAAACCCCATCAGCTACTCGTTTTCTTCTCAACAAGAAAATGTTTCAATATTTCAAGGGGACGCAACACATAATCTATCTGGTTTTCATTTGGAAAATCTGGATATTGAAACAGAAGGAAGTCTGCCCCACCTTCGCACTTCGATCATGCACAATCGAGTCTGTGTTATACTATTGTTGTCTCAGTGGTTTTGACAATTTTGAGCCTAACAAAAGAAATCATCAGTGCTTAATTCTTTCAAACACATGCACGAGCACACAAGGAATATGTTTTCTTGTCATAATGTTCATAGAAATTCCTTTGTGGTGTTTCAATTATTGAATGGAAGACCTGGGGAGTGAACATCACAAAAGCTCCTTTCTAATGTGTATTCGTTACACATAGTGACTTCGTGTTACTGACAGGCACTTCTAACTGATTCATTTGTTGATTCAGGTGTTACACTCATAGTTTGTCTGAACTTGCAAAGATTCGGATGAATATATTATTTGGATCGACAGATAATTTAAGGCTCAGTATAAAAGATCAGCGGTCATAACAGATTAAAGACATTTCTTGTAAAGTTTTGATGATTTCATGCTCCAATCATCAAAAAGGGGGAGAAGAGTTCAAGAAATGTTATAGATACGGGAGACAGAATCAAGAAATATGTGCAGTGATCAAGAAAATTATCTCAAGACAGTTGATTTTGAAGAAAGTTTGTTCAAAGTTGAAAGAGATATTTCAAAGATTTCTGAAAAGCGAGCAAAGATTATTGAAATTTTCTTTGAAGACAGTTTGCTAAAGCAATTCGAGCTGAAACTGATGATAATTTCTTTCTGATGTCTGAAAGAGGTTTTACAACCTTTGGGGAGAATGTTACTAATTTTGAAGACAGACTTTGGAAAGATTACAGAATGTTTGAAGATTGCTCAAACACTTATTTTTTTGAAGATAATCCCTATTGAAAGAAATCTACAAAAGGGGAGACAAAGTTGATAAAGTTCTTCATCTCATCAATGGGAGAGATTAAAGTTAAAGATCAACTGAAAGGGGGAGATTGTACAAACTGCTCTTAAGGAGGAGATTGTAATTTTTGTGCTTAAAGGGGAGATTGAATTGCAAAATCTTTTAGAGATGATCTTGTTCCAAAGGGGGAGAATGTTAGTGCACATATTTTTGGATACAAGATCATTATTACTGAAGGTCAAAGTCATACAAATCAGATGCTCAAAGTCAACTCTCAAGCAAGAAAATCAAAGTCTTTGTAATAAATGTCAAAGTCAAAGTCTCTTGTGTTTTGTTGTGCTGTGTAATATTGCTTGGTATAAATAGTCTTGTCCTTGTCTTTGTTGTAAGTGGAGTAAGTGAATGGAGCAGATTAGAGAAGAGGTTATTGTTTACATTCTAGTGAGAGAAAGTGATAAGAGAGACATTGCATCTATGAGTTTCAAGAATCAATGAATATGACATATGATTACGAAATTGATCATCTTGATTGTTATTGTGATTGTAATTACAATTAGAACTTGACAGATTTGGGAATTATTATGATAGATGTTGAGAAGGGAGAGTTGACAATGAGACTTCAAGATCAAAAAGTCATCTTTAATGTCTTCAATTATTTGAAATACCCTAGTGATTTAGAGGACTGTTCAAGCCTAGGTGTCATTGAAGCATTGTGTCATAAGGAGGGAGTCAAAAAAGCCTGTAGGATAGAGGAGGAGGATGGGGAAGAGCTGACCTTAGGAGAAGAGGATGATGATAGAGAATCTACCTTCAGAAAAGAAGATATTGTGTTTTTTGATCCTGCAGCATTTGAGCTGTTGGAAAATAATGATCAAAAGTCATTTACTCCTTCTATAATCTCACCACGTGACATGGAGTTGACAACTCCCATCTCATCTGAAGTATACCTTTCTAGGGGAATAAGACAAATTACCTGTCATCATCTCAGCTACCCTCTATTGCATCAAGAAAAAAAGTTATTAGATATGTTGAAGTTGCACACAAAAGCCATAGGGTGGACTATTGCTAATGTTAAAGGGATTAGTCCCTCTGTCTGTCAACATAAGATCATCTTAGAAGACAAAGAATTCACATCCATAGAGCCTCAAAGAAGATTGAACCCTGTCATGAAAGAGGTAGTGAAAAAGAAAATTTTGAAATGGTTAGATGCAGGAATCATTTTCCCAATAGCCAGTAGTTCTTGGGTTAGTACAGTCTAGTGTGTACCCAAAAAGGGAGGGATCACTGTCATTTCCAATGACAAGAATGAACTCATCCCCACAAGAATAGTCTCCGGATGGAGAATTTGTATGGACTACCGTAGGCTGAATAAGGCTACCCAAAAGGAATATTTTCCATTACCTTTTGTTGATCAAATGTTAGACAGGTTGGCTGGAAAAGAGTACTAATGCTTCTTGGATGGATACTCCAGATATCCATAGCACAAGAAGACTAGGAGAAGACTACTTTAATTTGTCTTTATGGCACTTTTGTCTTCAGACGGATGCCTTTTGCACTTTGCAATGCACCAACCACTTTTCAGAGATGCATGATGTCCATATTTTCTGACATGCTTGAGAAATCAATTGAAATATTTATGGATGATTTTTCTGTATATGGTTCATCTTTTGATCAGTGTTTGGATAATTTAAAACAAAGTCTTAAAAGGTGTGAAGAGACTTACTTGGTACTTAATTGAGAAAAATGTCATTTCATGGTAACAGAAGAAATTGTTCTTGGTCATATAACTTTTAAAAGAGGAGTTGAGGTAGACAAATCTACACTTGAAGTAATTGAAAAACTACCTGAACCAACGACTGTAAAAAGTATCAGGAGCTTTCTTGGCCATGTTGCATTTTATAAACGGTTTATAAAATACTTTTCAAAAATTTTAAAACCCTTATGTCTATTATTACAGCATGACCAAAAATTTGATGTCAATGAAGAATGTAAAAATGCATTCCTTACCTTGAAGAAAACTCTAGTAACTTCACCAGTGATTGTTGCTCCTGAATGGGCTAAACCTTTTGAGATCAAGTGTGAAGCAAGTGATTGGGTTGTTGGTGTTGTATTAGGTCAAAGAAAAGAAAAAAAATCATTCCATTTATTATGCAAGCAAAACCCTAAATGAAGCTCAAATTAATTACAAAACAACTGAGAAATAATTGTTAGATGTGGTGTTTGCCTTTGAGAGATTTAGATCATATTTGATGGGAGCAAAAGTCATTGTACATACCGACCATGCTTCCATTAAATATTTGATATCAAAGAAAGATGCAAAACCTAGGTTGATAAGATGGGTTTTGTTGTTACAAGAGTTTGACCTAGAGATTATTGATAGGAGAGGAGTGGAGAACCAAGTGGTTGATCATTTGTCTAGGTTAGAGAAACTTGTTGAGAGTAGGGAAGGAGGAGACATTATTGAGACCTTCCCTGATGAAAAGATTCTTGTAGTGCAAACACATCTTTCATGGTTTGCTGATATAGCAAATTATTTGGCTTGTGGCATCATTCCTTCTGATTATACTCATCACATGCTTAAGAAATTTCTCCATGATAGAAATTTTACTTGTGGGATGACCCTTTCTCTGTTTAAACTTGGTACATATCAATTGTTAAGAAGGTGTATCCCAGAAACTGAAGCTGGAACAATTCTACAGCATTGCCATTACTCGGCTTATGGAGGAAATTTTGGAGGCCAGATAACAACAACTCAAGTGTTTCAATTAGGATTTTATTGGCCAACTATCTTTAATGATTCCCATAATTTTGCTCAAAGATGTAATGAATGTCAGAGAAGTGGTTCCATTTCTTAGAAAAATGAAATGCCTTTGAATGGGATCTTAGAAGTTGAGTTATTTGATGTTTGGGGAATAGATTTTATGGGACCATTTCCCCCTTCAAACAATTGTCAATATATTTTAGTTGTTGTTGATTATGTGTCAAAATGGGCGGAGGCAATGACATGTGTTTCAAATGATGCTAAAACTGTAATTAAGTTTTTACAAAAACAAACTTTTACAAGTTTTGGTACCCCCAAGCACTAATTAGTGATGAGGGTACTCACTTTATAAACAATTTGTTAAGTAAAGTTCTTGAAAAATATAATGTGAAACACAGGGTTGCCACTTCATACCACCCATAAACCAATGGATTGGTTGAACTCTCAAACAGAGAAATCAAAGGGATTCTGGAAAGTTTGTCAAACCAAATAGAAAAGACTAGGCTTTCAAATTAGATGATTCTTTATGTCATACCGGACTGCTTTTAAAACACCTTTGGGTATTTCCCCATACAATCTAGTCTTTGGAAAGACCTGTCACCTCCCTTTGGAACTTGAACATAAAGCATATTGGGCTATAAAGGAATTGAACATGAACTTAGATGAAGCTAGCAATAAAAGAAAGTTGCAACTTTGTGAACTAGAAGAGCATAGGAACATGTCCTATGAGAATGTCAAGCTTTATAAGGAAAAAACAAAAAAAATGGCATGATAATAGGATCAGACACAGAGAGTTGAAAGCTGGCCAGAAATGTCTTTTGTTCAATTCTAGGATGAAATTGTTTCCAGGTAAACTCAAGTCTAGATGGTCAGACCCATTTCTTATCCACAAAGTATATCCATATGGGGCTGTAGACTTAGTCAATACGGAGAACAATAGTGTGTTCAAAGTCAATGGCTAGAGAGTGAAGTTATTCCATGATGCTGTAGCATCTCCACAACATTGCTTTGTGGAGATGATCACTCTATGCTAAAAAGCTTCAAACAAAGATAGGAACTATATCAAAGTTCCACAATCTGTGTAAGTAATCTTTTTTTAAGCTTATTTAGTAGTTTTATCAATTAGTTTTATGTAATGTGTTTGTTAGTGTGCAGGTTTAGTCAGAGCAACAAGGGAAACAGAGGAAGCTATTCAATGCTACAACATTAGAGATCTGAGGTTTTAAAAAGAACAAATAATGGTCAGCTGAAATTTGTGGAATAAATCAGTATTATTTTTGGGTTTATTTAAGGATAAGTACAAGAGATGACATCAGATTAAGTCATTTCTAGGCTATTAGAGACACCTTATCTCACTTTATAGCAAAGAAATGATTAGAACGTTCTAATAGATACCTTTTGATGTACTTTCCTTGAAAACCCAAAGGATATTAACCACAAGCCAACCTGTATTCCTCTAAATTAATCAGATAAGTACAAACCCTTTCAAAATGTTGTCTTTTCATCTCCTCTCTAAACATCCTCTTTTCTTGTGAATAACTGTTTCCTACTCTTCCACTCTCTACTTCACTTCCAAAACACCAAAACCAAACCCACTCAAGAAACCATCATCTTCCCCCTTTCTCAAATCAATCCCTGCAAATGGCAAGAGTTAAGCGAACCATGGTGCAAAACCCAACTGATGAAGAACGCCGGTGAAGGAGCCCACGAACCAGGGCTGTTGTTCAGTCATCGAGCACCAACACTCAACCACTACCAGTGGTTCTCGAAGACAAATCCATACCTCCACAGGTTCGGGTCTCTCTTACAACCCTATTCTCACATGCTTATGAGATTGAGCACACTTCAATGGCTGAAAAAGGTGAAATTTTGACCAAGCAACCATCCACGGGGGAGATTCCACCAAAGAACCATCTTGCAGTTATTGTTCATCTAAGCTTCATCACCATTGAAGATTCTCAAGTATCCTCTTCTGCTAAAAAACCCATGATAGATGGTTTGATCACCTCTTGTTCAGAGGATGATTCTAAAAATCCAATTGCTTTACAAAGATAAATATTGGGAATTTTAAGAGGTATGAGTTCGATTGCTCATTTGGGCCATTGAATTCTACTAAGAGAATGGCCACCATCACCCCATAACCTCTTCAAACTAAGGAGGTGGTGATACCTATGGAAGAGGTTATGGCCCTGTTGAAAATATGGAGAAACCTATTGAAGAGAGGTAAACCCCTATGATACATGTTGAAATCTCAGAGAGAAGTGAGTAAATCCCTGGTGAGAATGTAGAAATACATTAGAAGAGAGGGAAACCCATGAGAGGAATGAGGAAACCTTTGTAGAATTTTCTTAACATAATGCAATATGGACTTATAAAGATGAGCCTTTAGTGATTAAACCTACTAAGAAATGAAAAGGGTTGGGAAAGACTCATGCTAAGAAAACCAGAATAGAGAGTAGGGAACCAAAACAGAAAAGGACCAAGAGAGTAACGATTGAGGGAGAGGCATCTGGAACTAAACCAAGTGAAACCAACTGTCATGTTGCAGCATCCTTGCAGCATGTGCAGTCCATGGGTAGAAAAACTATAACAGAAGAACATGTTGTGGAAGTCTTGCCAAGGCCAACTACTCCTCATAATGGCTTCAGTTCCAAGGCTGCTGCTAGAATGTTGCCTAAATTTTAGACCAAGATTGTCCTTCCTGATAAGGGGATTGATGAGTAGAGTATGAGAGAGTTCCATTTTATTAGGCAAGTGGTTGATACACAGGGTTTGGGCAACTTGTGCCAAGTGTACACCTCTTACAATCTGACCCTCATAAGAGAGTTATACTGTGAGATGGCTGTCACTTATGTGTCAAAAATCCATGTCAGGGAACCATAGTCCATCTCACAACTAAAAAGATCAATAGGTATTTGGAGCTCAATCCCCTTAAGAAAACAAAGTACTATGAGCTTGTCCACCATGCCACCCTCAATGATTTGACAGAAGCAACTGTTGTTGTGGGAAAGCCAAAATCTACTTGGGAACACCATGCCAATCTGATGTTGAGAACTTTCAAATCCTCAAACCTCACAGTTGTTTCCAATGTTTAGATCAACTTTGTTAGGAATTCCATCTGACCAACTAATCATGAAAGATCCATTACAGTGGAGAGGATGCTTTTTCTTTATTATCTTATGACAGGTAGAAACCATCAACATTGGAAGGATCATTTTGAAGAGTATCAGGGAATGCTCAGCAAGGATCATGGGTAAATTCTACTTCCCTGGGATGTTGACTAAGATGGGAGTTCGTAAGTATGTAGATGACTTGATAGTGAGGGAATGAGAGATTGACATGAAGGCAGTACAAAGGCTAAAGGACTGGAAGGAGAAAGGCATTGGAGATAATGACATGGTGGGGATGATGCAAGAATTATTGACACAGAACAACAACCTCATAAACACCATTTTGCAGCAAAGGAGTGAATTTATGGACAAGTTGGAAGATTTAAGGGTGAAGATGCAGTCTATGGTTGATGGCAGAAAGAGAAGGGACCAAGCATAAGAGGGTTCTGAAGTAAGCAAGCTGAAGAAGATGTTGAAAAAGAAGAAGGCTGATATTGAAGGCCTTAGAGCAAAGTTAACTGCAGAAGGGAATGTCCATACTGGTGCTGCAGCATCAAGCAGCACAACACCGCACTTTGCAGCCACTGTTGGCCTCTTACAGCCTACTGAACCTGAGTAGGACAAGTTTAGATCACACCCTTTCTTCTCTATTTTATGCTTATTTTTGTTTCTGGAGTGTGGGATTAGTCTTTTACATTTTTAGGTTTATTTCCTTTGCATTGGATTATTATTTGTGGTTGTTAACTTAGTTGTATATCCGAAATAATTTCATGTGTCCAAGTCTCATTTTTAGGAAAACACGTGCTAGAACTAGCCTAATAGTTTTTTGGGACACAGTTTGGTCCATACTCTGCATTTATCACACAAGTATTCTTGGCCTATGTTATTTTCTTGCATCTTAGCCACCCAAAATCAATGACAAAAACACCCATTTTCTCCTACAATGAGGACATTGCAGAATTCATAGTTTGGGGTGGGGGTGTCTAAAATGGCACAAGAAAAGCCTTGAAAAGTGGCAAATCAACACCCAAAAAGTCCTATAGGGGTTGGTGTATGTACCCAACAGAAAAATGCATAAAATTTGAAATTTTTTAAATGTTGGTACATGGTGTGAGAAAAGGCATGGTGGGAAAAAGAAAAGTCAAAAGAGGGAAACCCATTCACCCAAAGTCCTAAGAAATGTGAGATGTAGGATGTGTGACCATAACAAAAGGATTTAAAAGGTATCATATGGTTCATGTTGTTAACTAGAATGATATTGTTGGTTACTTTGGATTTATAAAAGGCTATGTGATGTACTCTTAACATGCTCAAACTCATGATATGCACTTAATGTCATCCCTTGCAAAACTATGAAATTTGAGTCTTTTCTTTTGTCCTTTTTATTGCTTGGGGACAAGCAAAGTTTTTAGTTTGGGGTGGTGGTAAGTACTCATTTTTTAGTACTTAAGCACATCTTTTTAGCCTTTAGATAGGATTTTTTTTTTCACTTCCAAATCCCACTTTGAGTCATTTTCTACCTTATTTTCCATTTATTTGGTTTCGGAGCTGAATTTGTGTGGTTTACTTGTTCTATAAACAAAGTAGGCTACTTTGTCATCTTTTGAAAACGTTTTTGGAAACCGGGCATGCTGCAACACTGGTACAACATGGAACTGATGGTTTTGAAGTAAAAAAAATGAAGAAGATGTAGACTAGGGGTTGTTTGTTTACCTCTTAATGGTTTCATTAAGAGGCAACCTCTGAATTGCTAAGAAATAAATCTTGTTTGGCAAAAAAAAAAGGGATGCCTCTTAATGGTTCCAAAATCCTCTGAATGATTTTGTATCTTGGTCTTCCCTTAACTATTAAGTGCCCTGATTTCATTATGAATAATTAGCAAACAACCATATTTCATTTTACACTATATCATAAAAACCTCGTAATCATTCAGACCACTTAATCATTTTGCACTAAACCATTCAGCAACTGCCAAACAACCCCTAATTTGAGTTGTTGGCATTGAATGGGTCTTTTTTAACCCTTGAACACTAATTTAATCTGATTTGTAATAGTTTAGTTATGTTGGAACTAGTTTTTGTATCCTTAGTTGGCACAGTACTAGCCTAAGTACACTAAGATTCCCCTTAATTGCAAGTTTGCCACTCCCTTTGGTTATAAAAGGAGGGTTTAGTTGCATTTAAGGAGACATCTTCTACACCATCTAGACTTCTACTTATCATTAATTTACCTTAGGATCTGATCATAAATCGGTCCTACATTCTCTTTAAATTCCATTAATTAATGTTTATGTTCTTCAAGTTCTTCATCTAGTTCTTCAAAATCTTCATATGTTCTTCATCCTATGCATTGCATGCTTGCAGCATTGGAACAGCACCCACCTGCACTTTATTTTCTTTATTCATCTTTTATCTCTAGCTTTTCCTTTACTTTCTTGTCTTTAATTTTCAGTATTTAAATTCCTTGTTTTTACTTTCCATTTTAGTTTCTTGTCATTTACACTTCATTTTCATTTACATTCTTGTCTTTACATTTCAAGTCATATACATATATTTACATATTTTCAAGTCATTTACCTTTCAAGAGCACTTTGCATTATGTTTACTTTTGTTGTTCTTTGTATTTATCTTTCTTTATTTATAGTAATGAGTAGCTAAACATCTTAGCTTGGGTGTGAGGCAAAGGGTGGTCATGTTAACCTAAAAGAAAGTGGGATTTTTGTGACTTTAACAAAGTTTTATTGTTCCAACTCAAGTTTTATCAAGATAATACAACTCCTTGACAAATTGATCACTTTGATAGTGTTATAATGTCATGGACCTAGAGATAGGCAATTGAATAGCACGTCAATTTGGATGACATGGGAGGTAATATCGAAAGAGTTACTTAAAACGAGAGTTGTTACTTGTGTTTTTCAAAATGATTCATTCTTGATAAGTTTTTACTTTTTCGAAGGGTTAAAATGGAATAGACTTAGAGATAAGCTATTTGGATTACATTAACTTAGGAGGTACGGGGGTTATTTCGAAAGAGTAACTTTTAACAAAGAGAATTTGTTTTGCCGTATATTTTGAGAACTCCACTCCCATCATTCTTTTACGTTGAACTTTGCTCAGAGATGAGACTGTTCATAGCTATTGGAATAATGGGATGGTGAGAGTCCGAGAGGAACGTGTCTTAAAATAGATAATAAAACTAGTTATTGTCACAATAATGCTGCAACATTCCTATAACATCATGTTGTAGCATTTATGTAGCATTGGTCTGCTGGAATTTGGTTTAATATTGTTAATGCTTTGTTTAGATCAAGTGTGTTTGACTTTTGTTAATTGTATTTGACTTTATGTTTTGTATTTTACATGCTTTGAGAGAACCATGTAGTGAGGTTTATTTGTATTGTTTGAGATAAGTACTTTGAGAGAAGTCTTGATGTATAAATAGTCTTGTTTGAAAGAACCTTTGTAAATCTTGTGAATTGTACGCATACACTTGTGACTAATAGACATATGACTTTCTCTCTAAAATTCTCTCTCTAGAATCTTGATTTGATTTGTACTTGAATTGTCAAGTGATTGTTGATTTCAAGCGTGTCGTGTGTGGATCATTGATTCTGGAGCTTCAAGACACATGGCAGCGCACAAACACCTGTTGTTCGACTACGTAGAGCATTACGCAGGTACAGTAAATTTTGGTAATGAAATGAATGGCTACGTCAGAGGTTACGGCACTATCAAGAACAACATGATATCAATCTCTAAGGTTCTGTACGTGGAGGGTTTAGCCTGTAATTTGTTCCCAATCAGCCAGTTCACAGAGAAGAAATGCAAAGTTGAATTTGATACTGATTACTTTTACATCAAAGATCAGAGTGGAGCAGAACTTATCAAGGCTGGTAGAATGGTACTATTATACGGTGTTCACTTCCCAACACTTAAAGTTTCAAAGAGTGTGTCTGATTTCTAAGACATCTACAGAAGAGAGTTGGTTGTGGCATCGGAGACTATCTCATCAGCACTTCCGTGATTTGAATATGTTGAGGACACAACATCTTGTGACTGGACTTACAGACTTGAAGATAGAACAAGATTCTTTATGTTCTGCCTGTGAAAATGGAAAGATGAAAAGAAGTTCACACAAACTGAAGATGTTATCCAACTGCAACAAATGTCTGGAACTTATTCATATGGACTTATGTGGACCAATGAGGACTCAATCTATTAATGGCAATAAATACATTCTTGTCATGGTAGATGAGTACTCAAGGTATACATGGGTAGAGTTCATGAGGAAGAAGTCTGAGGCTCCTGATCTGATAATCAAATTCATAAAGAAAATACAAGTTCTTCTACAATGCCCAGTACAACAACTGAAAAGTGATAACGGAACAGAATTCAAAAATGCTACTCTATAAACTTTTCTGGAATCTGTTGGAATATCACACAACTTTTCTGCGGCAATGACACCTCAACAGAATGGGGTAGTCGAAAGAAAGAACAGAACTTTGGTAGAGGCAGCAAGGACAATGCTTGCATATTCAGAACTACCATTATTTTTCTGGGCTAAAGCTGTAGCCACCGCATGCTTCACACAAAACAGGACCATTATTAATAAACGTTTTAATAAGACTTCTTATGAATTAATTAATGGTCGTAAACCTACAGTTAAATTCTTTCGTGTGTTTGGATGTAGGTGCTATGTACTTAATGATCGTGAGAACCTGTCAAAATTTCAACCCAAAGCTGATGAATGGATCTTCATAGGATACTCTCTTCAGTTAAAAGCGTACAGAGTCTACAATACCCAAACAAAGACTGTGATTGAAAGTGAAAGCGTGACCTTTGATGAAACTAAGACAAGGACTTCTGAACACAACAGTTCAGAACTCGAATCTAAAGGAAAAGACAAAGCTTCTACTTCATCAAGAGTAGAACCTGATCATGCAAAGAAATCTGAACCTTACACTAATTCTGATCTTGATCTATTATTCTTTGATGCTTTCAATGATTTATCTGTTGAAAATAATAGTCAAGAAAATTTAGTAAATACTAACTCACATCCTACCAGTGCAGATATCTCTGGCCCATCTGAAGAAGTTGGTGAAGCTTCTACAAGTAAAACGCAAGAGGTTTCTGAACAAGTTGATCCAGAAAACTCAACAGAAATGATCTCATCACAATTTGAAGTGGGATCTACATCAGCAACATCTGGACAACAACCAGAACCAACAAATTCGGAAGCTGAACCATCTTCTAGTGCACAAAGTCCAACAGCTACTGAGACTGATCAACCTGCAATACATGATGAGTTTGACAATGCAAATGATCAAGCTGAAAGAGATGTATTGCCAAGTACACTCAAATGGACAAGGAGTCGCTCACGGAAAACATAATTGGAGATCTGAATGCTAAAGTATCAACCATATCTGCAACTGCATCTGCATCTGCATCGGCCAATTTCTGTATGTTCTCAAATTTTCTCAGCAGCATGGAACCGAAAAAGCCGTCTGAAGCTCTTAAAGATCCTGCTTGGATAAATACGATGCAAGACGAGCTAAATGAATTCAAAAGGAATGAGGTGTAGAGACTTGTACCAAGACCCAAGGATAAAACCATTGTTGGAACAAAATGGGTATTTCGGAACAAGAAAGACGAAGCTGGTATTATTGTCAAGAACAAAGCATGGCTTGTAGCGAAAGGTTATAATCAACAAGAAGGAATCGACTATGATGAAACCTACGCTCCCGTGGCAAGGATAGAGGCAATAAGGATCTTTCTTGCATACGCCGCACATAAGAATATCAAAGTATATCAGATTGACGTCAAATCGGCTTTCCTCAATGGTATACTACATGAAGAGGTGTACGTAAGTCAACTTGAAGGCTTCATTGATCCGAAATTTCGAGACCATGTATACATGTTGGATAAAGCTCTTTATGGACTGAAGCAAGCACCGTGTGCATGGTATGAAACCCTTTCAATATACCTTACCAAGTCTGGATTTCGAAAAGGTACAATCGATACAACTCTTTTTCTTAAAAAGAAAGGTGTGGATTTGATGCTAGTACAAATTTATGTAAACGACATTATTTTTGGTTCTACAAATTCAGATCTTTGTGATGAATTTCAAAACATCATGAAGAAAAGATTTCAAATGTCAATGATGGTTGAATTAAATTTCTTTCTAGGATTTCAAGTTAAACAAACCCCGCAAGGGATTTTTATTAATCAAGCCAAATATATATGAGACATGTTGAAGAAATTTGGCATGAACTTGTCATCACCCATGAACACTCCAATGCAAGCCGGAAGTCTGTTGGACGCTGATATTTCTGGAAAATCAGTTGACCAACGGACCTACAGAAGCATGATTGGATCTCTTATGTACTTGACATCTAGTAGACCAGATATAATGTTTGCTACATGCTTTTGTGCTAGGTATCAAGCAAATCCTAAGGAGTCCCATTTGCTGCAATCAAAAGAATCTTCAGATACCTCAAAGGCACACCAAATTTGGGCTTTTGGTATCCGAAAGATTCTGGTTTTGTACTAATGGCCTAGACAGACGCAGATCTTGCAGGCAACAAATTAGAACGGAAGAGCACCTCTGGAGCTTGTTAGTACCTGGAAGATAAATTAGTAAGATGGTAATCTAAGAAGCAGAATTGTGTATCAACTTCTACAGCTGAAGCAGAATACGTTGCAACTGCTAGTTGTTGCTCACAGATTCTGTGGATGATGACACAGCTGAAGGACTAGGAGTATACATTCACAAAGGTTCCCATCTACTGTGACTCCAAGAGCGCCATAGCAATAACATCTAATATAGAAATGCATTTTGTAAAAGATCATGTTGAGAAAGGAAATATAGAAATGCATTTTGTTTTGACTGATTTTGAGGTTGTTGACTTGTTTACAAAACCTCTTGATGAAAATAGATTTACATTTTTGGTCAGCAAACTTGGAATGTTGAACCTTAATGCATAGTTATATTTCTATTTCTATGCCTGTTGTTGAGGGGGAGCTGAATCTATTTGTTATTTGTTTAAGTGTTTTAGTCAATTATTTTTTTGAAAAGTTTGATACTATTAACACTTGTGGACTCATGTACAATGAGTACCAAAGATTCATCTTGTTTTGTAGTGTAAAAGTCTCATGCAATATTCAGAAAGATCATACCTTGGACAATGACTTCTGATCACATCTGATCAGGGCTCGTACTTCAGTAAGATTAGCAGAATGTCATATCAAGGGGGAGTACACAGACTTGCACTCATCAATTGGGAGCATTTTGTGAAGTCTATAAGTTGGTGTGTGAGTGTGTATTTACAAAAGGTTTTGAAATCAGAAAGATATTTTTCAAAAAAAAAAGTTAATTTTTAAGCTTAAAAATGATTTTACAAAACTTGCTATTTTTGGACAAAAGCTTAAAACATTTTTTGGAAATTTTCCATTTTTGGAAATTTTTCAAAATTTTTCTATGTGTAGAATGTGCATAGCCTTATGCGAGTTTCTACTTCGCGCAAATCATTGTGTGCGCAAAGTGTAGAACGCACACACTTCATCGTCCGAGTTCTCACTTCGCACATGACAAAGGCTGTGCGAAGTACAAAACTCGCAAGCTATGTTATGCGCGTTTCTACTTCGCGCACACCACTTTGTGTGAGTTTGCACTGTTCATTCAGCTTCGCGTACATCATGTTCTGCGAGTTTCATCTTCGCGCACATCATTCATGCGTGAAGTACATACACGATCTTGCTATTCTTTGTGTGGTAAGTGTTTTCCTTCGATCTGCGAGAAGTGAGTCGTCCACTCATATCGTGCCACGTGTCATATCGATATCAGAGTATAAATCTACGAGTTTTCTATCTTCAGACCACTTCTCTCGGAATTACTAGCGAGTTTTCACACTTAGATATTTTTTTCTCTCAAGCTTCTTTTGCGACTTTTGATTTCAGATCCTGTTCATCATCAAATCAGTGTAGGTGTTATGTTCTTATGATCGATTATTGTTTTTATATCTTTGTTGATTGTTTTTCTGGTTTGATTTTGTTTCTTCTAGGGTTTTAATTTTTTTCTGTTTTTCTGTCTGTTCATCTTCTTGAATGACACTGGTTATTTTGAATCTTGTTCTTTCAAAATTCTTGTTTGTGTTGCAAATAATACTTGTTTGTCTATCTTGGTTTGCTTCGATTTCACTTGTTTGCAGGTGTACCTTGACTATGGATCTCATAGACCATGAATTTATTGGACTTCTTGGACTGTAATACTCGATCTTATGAACTGATGTTTTTACCTTATGAATTTGAACTCATGAACTCATGAAATGAGGATTCTTTGGACTGTTTGATTCATTTGGACCACATCTGGATTTGAAGCTAAATTAAACTTAAATCTGAACATTTTAGCATTCAATGACCTAAGCAAAAGAAATATTTCAGATTTCTAAAATTTGAAATTCAAAATTTTTCATGAACAGTGTTCAAATCCAAGGTTTGTTATGAGAGTTCTAAAGGAATTCATATTACTTTAGAGTTTCAGGTTTAATGTTCATATGAATTTAAGGATCTGAGAGTTGAGTTATGAGATTCATGCAAGTTTTTGGTCAATTTCAAAGTCATGCGAGTTTCTCATTTTGTGAGAGTTTTGGTCACCTTGCAAGTTTTTGTTATGCGTGTTCTCTAAGTCTCTCGGTATCTTGAGAGTTCTGTACTTAGAGAATTTTTCAAAATTTTCAAGTGTTTTTGCAATACAACATGTTTTGTCAGAACAATTCAAACTTTCAAGTGTACAGTTCAAGTTTGTGTCTTTTTGGTAATTTTTTTATTTTTGTTAAAAGTTACATTTTACAATCTTGTAACTTTCGGTGCCTATCTGTTCTATGCTTAAAGTACAATTCTTTCTGTACTTGATACTTCGTGTATCAAAACGATTTTCTGAAAAACATGTTTTGGGCTTATTGACTAAGATATTGGATTTTATCCAATAGTTGTTATCTTTTTCAGGTAATCATTGGTGGAAGAACAAATTCATGATCAAAGTGTCCACATGGATGAACATGATCCAAATGGTTCTAAAGAAACTCCTATGCCTTCCTCCAGATCTCTCTTCCAATCTGAAGTCGGTGTAGATCCAGATCAAGCCCTGATCAACCAATCTGAGTACTTGTTGTTATATCCCAACCACCATCACGTGGACTTTGACAATCTGAATGTCAATCCACTTGTTGTGGAATTTCTGAAAGGCCATCCACTTCGTCATGCTCTGACATACACTGCTGCAGTTCAATTGATCTATTTACAGCAAGTTTGGAAGACGATCGAATATGTGGTTGAGAGCGACACCAAAAAATATTTCAGGCTCAGAATTCACAACTTTACTTATGTGCGTACGTATCAAAGACTCATATGGATCTTGGACTTACTAGAAGCAACTTCTAGAGAGGGCAGAACCAGATTTGATCAATATCCACTAGATTGAGTAGTTTTCGAAGGCATCAAAGCCTTAGGATATGATGGTCCATTGACAAAGATTAGTGAATTCAAGAAGACTAATCTTCCTCCTTTCTACTATCAGATGTTCTCAGTCTTCAATAGATGCTTCACTTCAAGAAATTCCGGTCTGGACAACACAAACATGCATACCCTGAGACTATTTCATGCAGTCGTGTACGATCTACACGTCGATTACTCAGTGGTCTTTTGGACGGAACTATATGAGAAACTGATCAGCAAGAGGACATCTAAGAGACCTATCTATGTGCCTTATCAAAGATTTCTACAGCTGATCATCCGAAGTATGATCCGATGAAACAAAGATATTCTGAAAAGATCTCAACATGAACTTGCTCCAGAATTCGAGATGAAATATCTTCAAAAGCAAAGGAAGCAGTTCAATTACTCCATGCCGGTTCCACAAGATCTACTCTCATATGTCAATCTGAACTCTGAGTGCGTAATAGAGTATAGATAGTCTATGGGAATACCAACATCGGTAAACCCTACCCAGGACTCAAACCTTAGGATAGAGGAGTCGGTGAGGGTTCCTGAGACCATGGGGTCCAGGAGCGGGGAGAGATGAGGGAAAATCTAGAGAGGGGAACAAGTGGGTTCAGAATATCACATCTGAAGCTGTGGGGACCTCGGCACAAGATGCCACACGTCTAGAGGTTTCCACATTCGAACCTGAAAGGACTATAATCCGTCAATCAAGTCCTCAGGTAAGGATAGATGATGAAGTTGTGAATTCTGATACTGAGTCGGATCGACATACTAGTTCATCAGAGAATGTTCCTTCAGCTACTTCGGATCATCATGCTGAAGATGTTATATTTCATAAGACTGATGTTGATAATGAGAATCTTCAACACAGTTTTGGCTTTCTAGATGATGTTTCTCTACATCATAATGATATGGACATCGATATTGCTGGTACAGATATTGCACAAGTCTTGGGAGATATAAGGAGATTAGAGGGAGCTATAGCTGAAAATGTTGAAAGTGTGAGGCAAAGAGAGATTGTAGAAAAAGAATATGGTGAGCGTGAGTGCAACATAACCTACCATTCCAGACGGGTAACCAAATCAAGTGCTCCGTTGCATGTGTTGCAATCAGAAGCACAAGACATAGGTCGCCCACTTATGCATCTGCACACCTCAGCCAACCATTCTACTTCCTCACAACAGGCTGTAGTCTCATCTTCTCACGGGGGTTTAGCACAAACTCTATCTGCATTTCACTCGGATATGGCAGGTATTGAAACTAGAGCTCAGCTGCCCCAGAGCTCAACTTCTTTGTTTTCACAATCGATTCTAGAGCCAATTGTTTCATCATTCATTCCTAGGACACAACACATTACTTCTTCTATTACCGGTCGTCTAAGTGACCCAGTTGGAACACCTGTAGTAGCTTCGTAGTCCGGACTACGAGGATCAGGTGGAAGTCCTGTCATTGCTAACGAGATTCCAGCTTTGAGCACATGCCACACTGTTGGATCATCAACAGTTGTGACAACGGGAAGTCTAAGTGACCCCGGAGTTATCTTACCCGACTTCGTTTCAAAGGAATATCTCGAAGGCGCCTTAAAGGCTGTTGAAAAACATGTCACTAAGAGCCTATCTGCAAAGTTTGAGGAGGAGATTGCGAAAGTTAAAAGCCTTCTAAAGGGTAAAGGCCCAGCGGTTGAAGAGCTTGTTTAGCCACCTCCACCACCATCAGTTCAGCTAGTTGATTATTCGGTGGAGGAGCTGAAATCTATGATGTATGCCAAACTTCTATCTCAGGCAACCGCTGAGGATTCTGATGTTGATCTTGTTGGATTATTAAGGGATCAATAAACTCCAATCTCATCTGAAGTTGTTTCCATTACTGAGTTCAATGCTATCAAGACAGAAATGGTTCAACATATCCAGGAGTTAACCAAAGCAGTTCAAGATTCATGCAAAGCTCAAACAGGTTCAAAGAAAAGGCATGATCATGACCATGATGGGGAGAAAATCAAACGCCAAAGAACTGCTTCAGAATCTGAACTTGCTATTGTTGGTGGATCAGATAGAGGGGAAGATACAGAAATCGTTGATCTTGTTGGTGATGAACAGATGGATATGGGTGAACATCAAGGAATGAATTTGATCTTATACGTTAATGAAGACGTAGAACCATTGGTTGAAAAGCCCGTGGTTGTTACAAGAGAAGAGATCATAAGGCTCACTGGTTTGGAGGAGATTTATGCGATAGATCTGTCTTCTGATGATGAAGAAACTTCTGTTGAGAAGTATGATAATTTTTGGAGAATTAAGGAGGAGGAAAGAGAGTTTATAGGAGAAGGTGAAGCGAATATTCTGGAAATCCTTGCGTGCTCTCAAGAGGATATCCAGCTCAATCATGTGAACGTAGAACTTCCAGAAACAAACCTTCAACAACCTGCTAGAATTGATACGCAGAGCCTTAGAGAGAGAAAATTAGAGAGAGAAAGTTTCCTGTACGAATTGTGATTTGAGATTGGACTAACAGGTTGTGTAAGACTCGATTTTGAAAGCGTATAATCATTTCTTACCAATTGAACCGTAGTTAAATATGACAACCTAAGATAGTTAAGGGTTAAAACCGTCATTTACCTAAACTCTTTATATATATATATATATATATATATATATATATATTACTTTTGATTTTGATTTGCATCTTATTAATTTTGGAAGTTATCTTTTACCTTTTTTTAAGCATTTTATTTATTTTTAACTGGACAATCAGTTTACCCATCGATCTAGGTAATATTTTTTGACGTTTTAGAACTGTTGTTGAAGAAAGTTGTTCGTTTATAGTGATTAGCACTATGCATATATGCATTTGGGAAATATGTCCTTACCATATCCGATAGTTGTGCACATATGCATGTATGATTATAGTACATGTATGAATTTTCACAAAAGTGCATATATGCATTTTTAATTATAGTGCATAGATGCATGTATATATGCCAGTATGGACATGTGCACTTCATTTTCATTATGTAATTTCCAAATATGAGAAATGTGCACATAATCATATGTGATTGAAAATTATGTATGGATATACCCAAATATACACATATGCATATGTGCAATATGTATATGTTAATTCTATATGACCAATATCAAATCGACAAATCTTGCAGTTATCAGAAAAAACTCATATTACAAACAAATATTAAAGTTCACCTGATGAAGGATGAAAAACTCATATTACAAACAAATATTAAACTCATATTCCTCAAACTCGATTTCCGAGTCTTCATCGCTGGTGACTGAAGTCGATTCAGAGCTCGTATCACCGATAACCGATTCTCCGATCTCCATATCATTAATGTGATCTCTAAACCAGAATTTTGGTGTCGGAGGAAATGTTTCCATGCCGATTTTAGGTATAAAACAGATATGGAAGAGGTGATTAATCCTATGCAATGATTCGGATCTCGATTTTGTGCCATTTGTTCGAGATAAAATCTTCCATTTCTTCGTTCGGTTGATCGCAAGGAGACACATGTTTTTGTTTTCCCTTTGTGTTTTGATGGTTACCTAATGATTCTAGGGGAAGAAATCCCTAAATGTTAGCGATAATGATTCTAGGGGAAGAAATCCCTAAATGTTAGGGATTTTACGATTGTAAAACGTGTTTCTGTAAATAAAGTTGGATTGTTATTTTAGCAAATTAACCTTGTGCGCTTGTGCATTGTTTTAAATCACTCTTTATGTATAAAAATTAATTAAATGGAAATTCAATTAAATATGAGTCGTGGATCATCGTAATGGATGGTTGAGATTGGTTATCACAATTAGCACTAATGTCACGGTTAGCAAATGAATGGGTCTCTCTCTATATATATATTATATATAGTATATATATTATATATATATATATATTAAATAGTAATTCTTTAAATATATATATATATAAAAGAAACCAAAAGTTAGAAAAAAACTACATATCGTCTCCTATTCATTTCATGTTCACCGCCATTTTTCTCTCCCTCTAAACTCTCACTTCTTTCTAGATTTGTTCTCAATCAGTTGAAATAATCGATGAAACAATTATATATTCAGAATCTACTCTTCGAGTCCTTCTTAGAGGTATAAATTTCTTCTTAAGTTATTTAAGTTGGTAAGTTAGGGTAGTTGAAGTTGGTTGGTAGATTATGTTGTGTTATTACAAAGTTATGATCAAATATATGTTTAAAAATGCTTAGGTTTGTCAAAATTACAAACGGGTAAAGTTTAGAATTAAAACGGTGATATTTGCATCTAGATGTTTAACCGCACACCAAGTGATCGGTTTAATGTTTAAGAGAATATAATTTTGTGATTAAGCTTAGGATAATAAGCTTTGAGTTTTATGTTATGCGAGTAATAGTAATTTATGGTTTAAATAAGCAATCGAACGGGTTAAACTTCATCCTGAATCTCGGTTGATCACGTGTTGCATCTCAGTTCAATCAAGGTATGGATTTCATTTCTATTGAATCGTGGGAAACTAGTTGTTGTAGTTGACCCTTCCTAATGGTGGTTCAGCGCCTTATGATTGGTCAACTGAATGTGATCAAAGAACGTGTAATTATACACACACATACACATTGATTTTTGGTCTAAATTTTATGTTTGAACGTTTTCGTGTTTTTGTTGTCTCATATTGAGATTGGATTATGAATCATTTGTTGAAACTGTTAGCATTTTATTAAAATTTGTCTCGTATGAGATTGCTTATGAAAAATATGAAGTATATTGACTATAATTTCTATGATCGCCATTTGGGTAAGTGGCATATGTTTAGTTTTCGTTGATTTTAGAATAACCCAATAAATGGGCATATTATTTGGGATGCATTCTATGGCGGCTTTGTTGTCATGACGTCCTGCAGATGACGGTCCACCAGAGTTAAGCTTATGTGGCTTACGTGAACCCACTCTGGGGGACTTGGTTGTCTTTGTTGGCTCCAGGGCGGATGGATCGATCTTAGAACTTAACCCACATAATATGTGACCGTGGTTAAATTCACGGGGGATTTGTTGTGTGTCCCCGCATGCCGACCCATTAATTCGTGTGGTTTGGCCACCCTATGAACACAACAGGAATTGACGGACTTTATTTATATTACATTTTGAAGTTAAAGTGTGAACCGTTCTTGAAATTCTTGATTTCAATTTTGAATATTACTAAATGTCTCTTTTGAATTTAAGGAACTATGAACTTTAGTTTTATCAACTTTTGTCGAATGAATTTTTAAGTCTTCCGCTTCGTTATCGATGTTTTCATTATTATTTACGAATTTATATTATAATCCATTCACTGAGCCATGTGCTCAGCCGTGTTTTTGTTTTCTGACACGACAGGTTCGAAGTGACGTTTACGGGGATGAGACTTGAGATCGGACGTGATATTTTGGAGTTCTTAGACTCACTTTATTTTACAACTTTCTAAGTTTATAATGACTTTTTGAGGTATGATAGTTTGGATTGTAATATATGTTTGTTTATTAATAGCTCTGAATTTAGCTGTGTATTTATGTTAAGTCCCGTTCGTGACATCACCCGTTCCGGACCACGGGGACGAGGGATGTTACAAATATGGTATTAGAGCATAGGTTTCGACTTGTAGATTAAATAGGTTTGACCGTGAGAATTGGGTAGACTAGAATTTAATTCTATTTACCGATTTTCAATCCGTAACTGTTTTGAATTCGATCTTAATCTTGTTCTGTGTTAGAATTTCGAGACGTGGTCGCCCACGAAAATCCAGATGTTAACCTGAGGGTAATCCAAACCCCAATCCAGTGAGTGGTACAAGTGAGCCTAATATTGCTAATGTGGTTCGTCAGACCATGTCAAGTATAATGCCTACAAACCTTGAGCAGGCCAGGTTAACTTAATTGATTTATCTGTTTATGCCTTGTTTGATACCGAGGAAACACACTCTATTGTTTCTGAACAATTAGAATACCGGTTAAAACCTTATGAACAAACCACTGAATTTCTAGTCGTGATATCTACCCCAATGGGTGGTTCAATCTGTGTGTTAACTCGATTTTCAAATTGTACGTTATTTAATGGAGACCTCATACTGGAGGCTACTCTACTTCCAATGCATATGTCTCACTTCCAATTATTGTTTGGGGATATTGACAAACCAGAGGCAATCTTTCAAGGAGGTACTCCTAAAGAAGATGTTAGCGCTTTAACCTCTATTACTGTGAAGCAGTATACTTGGCAAAGTAACGAAGGTTTTCTGGCCTTGTTACAAGACCCCGAACAGGCTCCCTACTTTTGCACCCATACATGTTGTTTTCGAATGTCTTGATATATTTTCCGACGATCTACTGGGTATACCACCAGTCCGGGAAGTCGAATTTACCATCAATCTAGTCCCGGGAGTTTCTCCTATTTCCAAGGCTCCCTATCGAATGGCTCCAACTGAAATGAAGGAACTCAAAACATAACTCCATGATCTATTGAATAAAGGTTTCATTCGACCTAGTGTCTCACCCTAGGGAGCTCCGGTTCTCTTTGTCAAAAAGAAAGACGGTACAATACGTCTTTGTATTAATTACCGGGAGCTTAATAAAGTAACGATCCGTAACAAGTATCCATTGCCGAGAATCGACAATTTGTTCGATCAATTACAAGGGGCACGATACTTTTCCAAAATTGATCATCGGCCCGGGTACCATCAACTTCGTATAAGAGATTGTGATATTTCGAAAACCGCATTCAGAACTCGCTATGTGCACTACAAATTCTTAGTAATGCCTTTCGGGTTAACTAATGCTCCAGTTGTCTTTATGGATTTTATGAATCAGGTTTTCAAATATTATCTCGACGACTTTGTTATCGTGTTTATCGATGACATATTGATATACTCAAAGTCAAGAGAGCAACATGATCAACATCTTCACATTATTTTGGAAACTCTTCGAACGAGAAAGTTATATGCAAAACGTTCCAAATGTGAATTTTGGCTTGATCAAGTATCTTTTCTCGGACATGTAATGTCTGCGGAAGGTGTCAAAGTCGATCCAACGAAAATTGAAACCGTCACTAAATGGCCTCGACCTACGAACGTACCTGAAGTTCGTGGTTTTCTGGGTCTGGCCGTTATTATAGACGATTCGTTGAAGGATTTTCTAAAATATCTCTACCATTAACCTGATTACTCCGAAAAGGAGTTAAATTTAATTGGAGTTCCGAACAAGAATCTAGTTTCGAGGAACTGAAAATCGATTGGTTACCGCGCTTGTTCTTGTATTACCGTATGGCACCGACGGGTTTCAAGTTTACAGCGATGCTTCAAAGAAAGGTCTCGTTGTGTTATTATGCAAAACGGTCGAGTGATCGCATATGCATAATGTCAATTAAAGTCTTATGAGGTTAATTATCTGACTCGTGATCTCTAATTGGTTGCGGTTATCTTCGCACTCAAAATTTGGCGTCATTATTTGTACGGTGATACATGTGTGAAGTTTTTACCGACCACAAGAGCCTTAAATATATATTTACTAAAAAAGAGTTAAATATGCGTCAGCAAAGGTGGCTTGAACTTCTAAGGGATTATGATGTTCATATACAGTATCATCCGGGTAAGGCTAATGTAGTCGCTGACGCTTAAAGTCGTAAAGATGTGGAACAGGTTTCCTCGAACGGTTCAGACTGGAAATCTATCTAAGTTCACCAACGGAAATTCTATCGAATCTGATGGTAGAACTGACTCTAATTTCTCGGATAAAAGAAGCCCAATAAGACAACGGTGAATTGTTGGCAAACTTCCAGCAAGCACAAGAGAATGTTAGTTCGGAATTCAGGATCGATGATGATCACGTGTTGTGGTTTCGGGATCGTCTTTGTGTTCCAAATAACTCGGAGCTTAAAGATTAGATTCTGATTGAAGCTCATAACTCTATGTTTTCCGTTCACCCGTGTACAACAAAAATGTATCGCAACTTTAAGACACTGGTGGGTTGGAATGAAGCGAGATATTGCCGATTTTGTAGCTCGTTGTCTCAATTGTCAACAAGTTAAAAGTGAACATAAACGTCCGGGTGGTCTTCTACAATTGCTGAACATCCCAGTATGGAAATGGGAACACGTAACTATGGATTTTATAGTCGGACTACCCCGCACGACCTTGAAACACGATGCAATTTGGGTAGTGGTTGACCGACTGACGAAATCGGCTCATTTTCTTCCTATCTGACAAACTTGGTCATTTGATAAATTGACAGAAGTATTCCAACGTGAGATTATACGTCTCCATGATACTCCTCTATCGATTACCTACGATCGAGACCCACGCTTTACATCTCGATTTTGGGAAGGTTTACATAAAGCTTGGGGCACACGTTTGAATTTTAGTACAACCTTTCATCCGCAAACTGATGGGCAATCTGAACGTATGATTCAAATATTGGAGGATATGCTCCGAGCATGTGCATTGGAATGGCATGGAAGTTGGGATAGTTACTTGTACCTAATAGAGTTCTCCTATAATAATAGTTGGCAGTAGAGTATCGGCATGGCCCCGTATGAAGCACTTTATGGCCGAAAATGTCTAATACCGACTTGTTGGAATGAAGTCGGAGAACGTATTCTCGAAGGCCCAGAACTGGTACAAGTTACTACCGAGAAGGTCGAAATTGCGAGTAAAATGATGAAAGAGGCTCAGGCTCGTCAAAAGAGTTACGCCGACAAGCGACGACGACCTATCGAGTTCCAATCGGGAGATAAAGTTTTCTTGAAGGTTTCCCCAACTCGCGGTATTAGACGTTTCAGTCTCAAAGGAAAGTTGAGCCTGAGATATATCGGTCCCTTTGAAATTCTGGAAAGGGTTGGAGTTGTGGCTTATCGGTTAGCCCTACCGCCGCAATTATCCCATATACATAATGTGTTCCATGTCTCTTCACTTCGAGGGTACAACTATCATCCCTTACACGTCATTGAATATCCCTTGAAACACATAGAACCAGTCTATCTTATCGCGAGTGGCCTGAAGCGATTCTTGATCGTGATGAGAGAGGTGCACGAAAGAGAGTGATTCCTTTTGTAAAAGTTCTTTGGAAAAATCATTCTGAACGTGAGGCGACGTAGGAAACTGAGGAACACATGCGACGAGAGTACCCTGAGTTCTTTAATCGATGTAAGTTTCCTATTTAAATTCGATTTCGGGGACGAAATCTCTTTTAAGAGGCGGAATAATTGTAAGACTCGATTTTAAAAGCGTATAATTATTTTTTACCAATTGAACCGTAGTTAAATAGGACAACCAAAGATAGTTAAGGGTTAAAACCGTCATTTACCTAAACTCTTTATATATATATATATATATTACATGCATATATATATAGGGCCTCCTTCATTTGCTAACCACGACATTGGTGCTAACCGTGCTAACCAATTTTCAACCAATCAAAAGCTCCCTAGAGTTTATGTCATTCACTAAATGCTATTAAATCTCAAAGAGTATTATTGGAATTTTACAATTTTCGGCCATTTAAATTTTTTCCATAACTTAAGGAGATTTTTAATTTGGTAGTTATCCAATTTTTAAATATAATATTTTTAAATTTTCGGCCATTTAAATATAATATTTTAAAATTTTTAAAAATTGGTAGTTATCCAATTTTTAAATATAATATTTTCAAATGGTAATATTTTTAAATTTTAAATTTTTTCCATATTTTTAAATTGTAATATTTTAAAATTTTAAAATCGGTAGTTATCCAATTTTTAAATATAATATTTTTAAATATTCAGCCATTTAAATTTTCTCCATATTTTAATGAGGTTTTTAATTTGGTAGTTATCTTAATATTAAATATAATATTTTTAAATTAAACTTGGTAATTTCCTAATTCACGCCACATTTATCTTGTTTCCATAGTTCAAATATTTTTTTAAATTGGTAGTTATCTTTATTTTGGAATATAATAATTTATTGTTTCTAGCGTATTCAAAATGCATATATGCACATCAAGGTTTAATAATTTGAACAATGCACACATGCACAGAAAACAAAAATATTTTAAACTTTAAAGTTTGAAACTTAACATATAACCATATGCACATATGCAATCTTAAAAGATGCACAAATGCAAATATGCACAGGTTGCATATATGAATATACAATTTACATCGAACTGCATATATGCACAAACTGCATATATACACAGGTTGCATATGCATATATGCACAAACTGCATATATTCACAGATTCACTGTTCTAAATGACCCTATCAGCAACCTCGTAGCTCTGCGAAACCGCGTATCTCGATCTATTCGCTACAAAGCAAGCAATCCCCTGAAACTCGAGCTTGGATTTTAGTCATTTACAGAACAGTATCAAGTTCGGGTTTTGGCCGTGATATCCTACGTAAACATAGCAACTCTTGAGTTTCGCATTCGCAGGCGATACCGACCCTTTCGCGAAAGAAATACGAGGTACCAGAAACGAAAACGAGATACTTGGTGCTATCGTATTGTTATTGGAAGACGGTAGAGGAACACAGTTGACGATTTTCAGCTTCGTATCGTCGGAAAAATCGCATCTTTCCGACGTGGGAGTATAGGAAGTGCTCGGGATATCGTCGTTGGGGGACCCACAGTAGGATACCGGAGTCGATGGTGAGTAAATGAAGTCGGTGTGGTGGTGGTCGAGGGCAGATTCAGGTCATCTCCGGTGGCTCTCGGAGATATGTAAGGTGACTGCAGGGCGGAGACGAAGGTGGTAGACGGCGGCAATATTAGAGACGGAGAGTTATATGGTGATGATTGAAATTAAAATTAAAAAGAATAATTTCAAATTAAAAAGATAACTCCCAAAAATAACTAACTGTATTATTTAAATTTAAGATTCTTCCTCATTTCATGCCGTGATTATCTTAAAAATTAATTAAAATAAATTTTAATTAAAATATAAAAGGAAATGTATTTTGACCGAAATACCCCTGTGCATACATGCATTTTATTTTTATAAACCGTTTTTTATATTTTATTTTAATAAAAAATTAATTAATTGTGGACCATTGATCTCATCATTCTACGGTTGATATTGGTTAACACGGTTAGCACCAATGTTACGGTTAGCAAATGAATGGGCCTCTATATATATTACGTAGTATATATATTACATATATATATATATATATATATATATAAATATATATATTAAATAGTAATTCTTTAAATATATATATATATATATATATATAAAAGAAACCAAAAGTTAGATAAAAAAACTACATATCGTCTCCTATTCATTTCATGTTCACCGCCATTTTTCTCTCTCTCTCTAAACTCTCACTTCTCTCTAGATTTGTTCGCATTCAGTTGAAGTAATCGATGAAACAATTATATATTTGGAATCTACTCTTCGAGTCCTTCTTAGAGGTATAAATTTCTACTTAAGTTATTTAAGTTGGTAAATTAGGGTAGTTGAAGTTGGTTGGTAGATTATGTCGTGTTATTACAAAGTTATGATCAAATATATGTTTAGAAATGCTTAGGTTTGTCAAAATTACAAACGGGTAAAGTTTACAATTAAAACGGTGATATTTGTATCTAGATGTTTAACCGCACACCAAGTGATCGGTTTAATGTTTAAGAGAATATAATTTTGTGATTAAGCTTAGGATAATAAGCTTTGAGTTTTATGTTATGCGAATAATAGTAATTTATGGTTTAAATAGGCAATCGAAGGGGTTAAACTTCATCCTGAGTCTTGGTTAATCACGTGTGGCATCTCAGTTCGATCAAGGTATGGATTTCATTTCTTTTGAATCATGGGCAACTAGTTGTTGTAGTTGACCCTTCCTAAAGGTGGTTCACCGCCTTATGATTGGTCAACTGAATGTGATCAACGAACGTGTAATTATACACACACATACACATTGATTTTTTATCTGGATTTTATGTTTGAACGTTTTCGTGTTTTTGTTATCTCATATTGAGATTGGATTACGAATCATTTGTTGAAACTATTAGCATTTTTATTAAAACGTGTCTCGTATGAAATTGTTTATGAAAAATATGAAGTATATTGACTATAATTTTTATGATCGCCATTTGGGTAAGTGGCATATGTATAGTTATCGGTGATTTTAGAATATCCCAATAAATTGGCACATTATTTGGGGTGCCTTCTATGGCGGCTTTGTTTTCATGACGTCCTGCAGATGACGGTCCACCAGAGTTAAGCCCATGTGGCTGACGTGAACCCACTCTGGGGGACTTGGTTGACTTTGTTGGCTCTAGGGTGGATGGATCGTTCTTAGAACTTTACCCACAAAATATGTGACCGTGGTTAAATTCACGGGGGATTCGTTGTGTGTCCCCGCATGCCGACCCATTAGTTCGTGTGGGTTAGCCACCCCATGAACACAACAGGAATTAACGGACTTTATTTATATTACATTTTGAAGTTAAAGTGTGAACCGTTCTTGAAATTCTTAATTTCGATTTTGAATATTACTAAACGTCTCTTTTGAATTTACGGAACTATGAACTTGGGTTTTATCAACTTTCGTCGAATGATTTTTTAAGTTTTCCCCTTCGAATGAATTTTTAAGTTTTTAGCCGTGTTTTTGTTTTTTGACACGGCAGGTTCGAAGTGACGTTTACGGGGACGGGACTTGAGATCGAGCGTGATATTTTGGAGTTCTTAGACTCACTTTATTTTATAACTTTCTAAATTTATAAAGACTTTTTGAGGTATGATAGTATGGATTGTAATATATGTTTAGAGTTTATTAGTAGCTCTGAATTTAACTGTGTATTTATGTTAAGTCTCGTTTCGGACCACGGGGATGGGGGATGTTACAGGTTGAGTTTTAATCTTTAAATTCATCTGTTATGTTTGTGATTGAATTAGTAAGAACTTGATCAAATCTAGGATTATTAATTGGAATTAGAGTAGAAATCCAATTTGAAATCAAGAAAATACAGAGTTCGACACTGTTCGTAGAACTGAAATTGAAATTTGAATTTTTTTTGTGTGAATTCGAGTTTGTAATTGAGTGTATTGTGTTCGAATTTTGTATTAGATGGATCTTGTATAGATTTTGTAGAGTTTTGCATTGTATTTGATCTTCAATTTTTGATTTATTGAGTTTTAGAAACACGAGTTTTGTCGACACTGTATATGGATCAATTTGTAATTACTAGTGTTTCTTGTTGAAATTCTTTGATAAAATTCGATTCTATATGTGTTAGAGATCGAATTGTCAAAGTTTCGGGCTATAATTTGTTGTTTAGATTGGTTTTTTAGTGAATCAGTGAGATTTTTCATCGAGATTTGAAGAATTCGCAGAACATCTCAAGAACTCGCACAACCATTGGGATTCGTAGATATCTTTAGATTTTGCATCTCTTTATATTTCGCATCTTAGATTTCGCATAATTGTGTGTCTCTGAATTTTACAAGTAATGAATTCGCAGATGGTTGTGGTGCGAATTGTATAGAATTCGCATTGTTGAGACGTGCGAATTGATAGAATTCACATTAGTGTGTGCGAAAAATGATTTTAGAAAATCATCAAGGAAAGAATTCGCAGAAGTCTTGTTTACGAAAAGTTTTTGATAAAATTTTCAAAGGACAGATTTCGTACCTGTGTGTCTTGCGAAAAGTAAAGAATTCGCTTCTGAGAGTTATACGAATTATTTGAATTCGTATATAATTCGTATGAGTCAGTGTGCGAAAAGTTTTTCATGTGAAAAGTTTAGTTTTTCAAAATATTTTCTAAGTTCAGAACTCGCATAGTGTTATATGCGAATTCTGTGTGTGCGAATTCTGATTTCATCCTTCATGCGAATTTTGTAGTGTGAGTTATTAGAGAATTCTATTGTTTTGTGTCTAGTATGCGAATTCAGTTTAAATTGTACTTACATGTGAATTCTCTGTGTTCTTCACTCTATCGTGCGATTTCTATTGGACTAACAATTGTTTGTCAAGTTCTTATTGAATATTTTAATAACAGGATGACATCAAGGGAAACACTCGCGATCGGAACTGACGTGATACCACCAGTACTCTTCGAAGGAGAGTATGAGTAGTAGAAAGATCGCTTCTTAGATTTCATTGACAAATTTGAATTGGGAGATTACATCCGATTATCTATGAATGAAGGGATTATGAAAACTCCAACAAAAATTCATACGTTTGAAGGAGAGCATGGAGAAGAGATAGTAAACAAGGAATATCCTCTACCTCAAGATGAGTACACTGATGAGCAGAAAAGAAGGGTAAAAGTTTACAGATTGGCTAGATCTTTCATACTACATGGAATACCAAATGAGATTTATGTCAAGATTGATAATTACAACGCCACGGGCAAGGAAATGTGGGATCAATTAGAGAAGATGATGCTCAGATCGAAGATTGGCAACCAACTCAAGGTCTCTAACTGCCTCAACAACTACGAGGAGTTCAAAGCCAAAGAAGGAGAATCTCTCGAGGCAACATATGACAGATTTGTGACCTTGCTGAATGAGCTAAGCAAGAACAAGGTCATAAAATCACAGATTGAACTGAATGTAAAGTTCCTCAGCATACTGCAGCCCCCGAGTGGAAAAGATTCACTAGAAAAATGAAGCAAATGAAAGATCTGAACGAAATTCCACTTCATGAGGTCTACGAAACTCTTAGGCAAAACGAAGAAGAGGTGGATGAGATCAAAAAGGAAAAGAAAAAGACTAAGAAGGTAGTTGTTGGTCCTATTGCTTTGGTGGTGAAGAAAAAGTCTGTGAGTTTGAAGAAAAAGAAGAAAGTCATAGTTTCTGAGTCCGAGGAGGCGGAAAGTGAAGATAATTCTGATTATGACGATTGTGAGAACTTAAAGCAGGCTATGCTGATGCTGACTAAAGCCTTTCAGAAAAAGATCTACAAAAAGCCTATCTCAAAGAGTTAGAGATATTCTTTTGGGTCCAGAAATAATGAACACAAGGAGAGAGTTTAAGGAAAGAGAATAGAGGAGAAGAGGTCTGATGAGAAGCAATACAAAGCTGAATAGAAGAAACATTCAGAACCAACAAAGTGCTACAATTGTGGCAAACTCGGAGACTTTGCTAAGGACTGCCGAAAGCCCAAAGTCTGAAACTTCGAGTATTACAAGAACAAGATGCTCTTGGCCAATCAATAGGAGGCTGACAAGGCACTTATGGCGGAGGATGAGTTCTGGCTCGACCATTCAGACGAGGAAGAGGAGAAAGAAGAAAAAGCTCATTTGTGTTTCATGGGTAAGACAGGGATTGAAGCTGAAGCTGAGATTGATGAAGAGGACAACGAAGAGGTATGTGATGTGACTGAGTCATAATTTTTAAATGCTATGCAAGCTATGATGGTTGAACTCCAAGAAGTAAAGTCTAAACATGAACGCGAAAAAGGTATCTTGAAAGAAAAAAATCAATTAATACAGAAACTTAGCAAGGATCTTGCTGAGAAGAACGTATTGATTGAAGCTTTACATAAGAATATTGATAGCAGGGCTAAAGTGAAGACTATAATTCACAATGAATTAGCTGAAACTACTTCAAAGTATAAACTATGCCAATTTGAATCAAAAGAGATTGCTAAAAAGTGTTCATCACTCTCAAAAGATAATAAATCTTTAACTGACAAGGTGAATGTTTTGCAGGAAAAGCTTTACAGTTTAGGTCAAACTGAACACACTATTCATCTGAACAAACCTAAAAAGAGTAGTGAGTGTTGGGGACTTGGTTACGAGAACCCACACTATCTCAAAAAGGGTATTTCAAAAGTGCCTACGCTTTATGACTTTGGATTTTTAAAACTGGCACCACAATACCCTGAGCTAAAAGTTAAGTGGACCAAATTGTCTGACGAGGATGAAGCTAAAGAAAAAGAGAAACGGAAGAACATAACTAAAATGCAACTTCCATTCCATTATGAGAAGTTGAATTATAGTTACAGTTCTGATAAATCAAAATTTCTTTCTAATGACTATTTTGAGAGTTATTCTTCAAAAGAGTTGGAGGCTAAGCCTATTGAAGGAAATCTTTACGTACCTCCTCTCGTGTTAGAAAGTTAAATTTCTGAACTCGAGAATACTCTAGCAGAAGAAAGGATTTTGATGAATCTAGAACAAAATGTGTTTTTCACTGTGTTTAAAAATTCTGATTTTTCTAAATCTTCTAAATCTGATGATATTTCTGATCTATTTGATGAAGAGTTTGATTTTTTAAACTCTGAAGGTGCGTTAGATAATTGTGTTGGTCAATTTGATTTTAATGCTAAACTTCCTGATCATTCACAGTTTATCATAAACTCTTTCGGATTACCAAGTGTGTACGAGAAAGGAAAAACATCAACGAAAGTTGATGAATCAGTTTCTGTGAACACCAAGAATGCTAAAGGTAAGAAAAAGAAATATAGGCATTCACAAAAACAGGGAACCACTGGTAAGCCAAAGAAAAAGCAATCTTTTATTCTAAAGTTTCAACTGTTTCAGACGTGAAAAAGAAAAAGACTGGAGTTAAATCATCATGGCTACCAAAGCAGAAGGTTGAAGAGACTGTTAAATCATCTTCTGTTGTTTCTGATTGTAATAGAGGAACATCTAGTATTACTGATATAGTTGAGAATATTTCTTTCAATAAACAAAAACTTGTATCTTCTTACAAGAAATATTCAATAAAGAAAGTGTTCCAATTATCTTTGTTTGCTAGAAAATCTTCTAATTATAAGAGAAATGATTATGCATCTCGACAATATTCTGATGTTTGGTTTGGCACATATCATGTATATTCTTATCATTCTATTGCTTCTAATGTTTTTCAAAAGGTCAAAGGGTCCATATATAAATGGATGCCAAAATCTTATGCTAACTCTGTAGGACCCAAATTTAAATGGGTACCTAAAGTTATTCTTCCCTGATTTCTCATGTGCAGACCCGTCATATGTGGTACTTGGATTCTGGTTGCTCCAAGCATATGACCGGGCGGAAAGATGTTTTATCTAATTATACAGAGAAATATTGTGGGACAGTTAGATACGGCAACGACCAGTTTTCACCAATTCTAGGTTATGGTGATGTAAATCATGACAATGTGACGATTACTATGTTGAAGGATTAGGGCATAACCTGTTCAGCATTGGACAGTTCTGCGACAAAGATCTAGAGGTAAATTTCAAGGCCAAGAGATGTTCTATGCGTACTGAAGATGGTAAGGAACTCTTAGTCGGCACGAGAAAGTCAAACCTCTACACTATTAATCTGTCAAAAGTCCAGACTGACAATGAGGTTTGTTTATTGTCAAAAGTCTCGCTACAACAAAGTTGGTTATGGCACCGAAAGCTTTCTCACCTGAATTTTCGTTACATCAACAAACTGGTAACAGGCAAATTGGTAAAAGGACTTCATGAGCTGAAATATGTCAAAGAACATCTGTGCACAACACGCGAGAAAGGTTAGATGAGGAGAGCCGCTCACAAGCCAAATCCTGAACCTAGTACAAGTTCTTCATTGGAGTTGTTGCATATGGATATTTGTGGTCCTATGCGTACGCAGAGTATTAACGGCATGAAATACGTATTAGTTATTGTGGACGATTATTCACGGTACACATGGGTAAAATTTCTGAGATCAAAAGATGAGACGCCCGAAATCCTCATCACATTCTTAAAGATTATCCAAGTGAATCTGTAAAAGCAAGTCAAGATTCTTAGAACGGACAATGACACAGAGTTTAAGAACAAAACTGTGGAAGATTATCTCGAATCGGTCGGGATAACACATCAATTTCTGCTGCCAGAACGCCAGAACAGAATGGAGTCGTAGAAAGACGGAATCGAACGCTAGTCGAGGCCGCTCGTACTATGCTGAGTCAATCCAATCTACCTCTGTTTCTATGGACTGAAGATGTTTTGACTGCTTGCTATACGCATAATCGTTCCATAATACATCGTCGGTTCGGTAAAACTCCATATGCTTTTATTAATAATCGTACACCTAGTATTAAACACTTCCATGTTTTTGGATGCAGGTGTTTCGTTTTAAATGACAGAGAGAGCTTGAACAAGTTCGGACCGAAGGCTGACGAAGGCATCTTCATTGGATATTCTCAAACGTCTGCAACATACAAGGTGTAAATGTCACATTCGACAAAGAGTTGGCTTCTGAACGAAAGCAGTTCAGAACCCGTCAGAACTGGTGTACTAGCTTCTGGACAGATCAGTCCAGAACCTGTGTCTAAAGCTACTAAATCTGATGAAGCGTCATTATCGACATCTCACTTATCTGATTTAGATCTTTTGTTTGAATTGTTTTATGATGAATTTCTTGGAACTATAGTGTGTAAACCTGTTGTGGTTGATAGATCAGAAGATTCACAAAGACATCAACCAACCACTTCTGACATATCTACTGAATCAAATTCCCCGATTGAACAACAGATTCCAGTTCAAACACCTACTCCAACGGTTGAAGCTGTGAACGTTAACGAGAAGATAGAAGTTACTTAACTAGTTGGTTGTACCGTAACGACAAAGCAAAAGTCAGAAAATGTTGTTCCAACTGAAACTTCTGCACAAGAAACTTCAACTGTACCCCCATCAATTCCTGAGCAAACTATTGAAGCTGACAGTGGATATCTAGATGATAGTCATGATCAATCTACATCAAATCAACTTCCTCATGAACATAGGTGGACCAAAGATCACTCGATAATCCAGATAATTGGAGATCCATCAAAGTCGGTGCAAACTAGGTCTGCTACATTGAATATGTGTATACATGACTCATTCCTGAGTAAGATAGAGCCAACTCGCGTATCTGAAGCTCTAACTGACTCAGAATGGGTAACTATCATGAAAGAGGAGCTAAACCAGTTAAAAGCTTTAAAAGTCTTGAGACTTGTGCCAAGACCAGAAGGTAAATCAATAATCGACACAAAATGTGTATTCAAGAATAAAAAGGACGAAGATGGTATCGTTATCAAAAATAAAGCAAGACTTGCGGCTAAGGAATACCGACAAGAGGAAGGAATTGATTATGACAAGACTTACGCTCAGTGGCATGCATCGAATCGATCATAATGTTTCTTGTATATGTTGCTCACAAAAACTTCACCGTCTACCAAATGGACGTGAAGACTGCCTTTCTCAACGGCATTCTAAAAGAAGAATTCTACGTCTCACAGCCTAAAGGCTTTGTCAATCAAGAGAAACCAAATCACGTCTATATTCTTGACAAAGCACTTTACGGTCTGAAACAAGCGCCTCGAGCCTGTTACGAAGTTTTATCAAAGATTTTTGTCAAGTCGGGCTTCACAAAAGGAAAAATCGATAATACTTTGTTTATTAAAAAGGAAAAAGCCGATATCATTCTTATTCAGATATATGTGGATGATATTATATTTGGCTCAACAAATCCTAAATACTGTAAGAATTTTTCTAACATCATGGTGTCACGTTTTCAGATGAGTATGATGGGAGAGATGAAATTCTTTATCGGATTATAAGTTAAGTAATTTTCAACGGGGATTTTCATAAATCAAGCTAAGTACATTTTTGATATTCTTCAAAAATTTTAAATGGAAAATTGTACAACAATTGGAACCCCAATGGCACCCGGAACTAAAATCGGCATGGATCCTTCGGGAAAAGTTGTCGAAGTTAGAACCAATAGAGGGATGATTGGTTCTTTGATGTATTTAACTTCTAGTAGGCCAGATATAATGTTTTCTACTTGTTTATGTGCTCGATGTCAGGCTAATCCCAAAGAATCCTATTTGTCTGCGGTCAAAAGGATTTTTAGATATCTGAAAGGCACTGCAGATCTTGGTTTGTGGTATCCTAAAGATACTGGTTTTGAATTGACAATCTACTCAGATGCAGATCATGCAGGTTGTATGTTGGATAGGAAAAGTACGTCAGTACATATACAGTTTCTAGGCGATAAACTCGTAAGTTGGGCATCAAAGAAACAACTGTGTGTTTCCACATCAACGGCTGAGGCATAGTATGTTGTTGTTGCAAGCTGCTGCTCTCAAGTCTTGTGGATGAGAACACAACTGCGAGATTATGGCTTCAAATTCGACAAGATCCCGATATACTGTGATTCTAAGAGGGCCATTGCAATATCAACAAATCTTGTACAGCATACAAAGACCAAACACATAGACGTTCGATATCACTTTATCAAATATAATGTGAAAAAAGGTACAATAGAACTTTATTTTTTAAACACTGATTATCATCTTGCATATTTATTTAACAAGCCTCTCGACGAAAAGAGATTTAATTTTCTCGTTTCTAAACTTGGTATGTTAAATCTCAAGACGTAATTGGTGATTACCTACTAAAGTTTTCGTTATTGTTATTTTTTCTAAATTTCTTTATTTTTAATCTGAAAGATATCTGCACTTTAAGGTATGCTCATGATTTCAAGAGGAGTGAGAGAAGATGAAAAGATGATCTACATCCAATTGAGGGGGAATTTAAATGTTTTTCACTGATAATTTTTTTTTCTGATGCATTAATGCAGGGGAAGTAAAAATCTGAATAAGGAGTACGGATTATGACTTCAATGTTTTATTGCTTTATGTCATTTATTTTTTAATAAATGTTGTGAATAAAGCTTTGCATTTTAACGGGCTTTATGTTTTTTGCAGAATTGAGAGGAATCTTAAACGATCATATTTGTTATGACTTAGAGCTGACTTGATCAGATTTAAGACTGAACGAAAAGGTTTATTTCTAATCTTAATCTCATACGTATCTGAAAGAAGGACAACTTTCAGATATGAAAACATGTTCTTAAACGTTCAAACCACTTCTGATTCTTAAATGATTTCATGAATATAGAAGTGTAATTTTAAATGTTTTCATTTTTATTTGTGCTTAAATGTCAATAAACCGTGTGTTTCCAAAGATAAATACTTGTGTATTATCTTTTCCATATACTGTCAATTATTCACACACACCAGTTTAATATTTTGTTGAAAACGTTCTTACCATGTCTCAAACTGAACTATTTTTCGATGGTAAGACACCACGATTGAACTTAAATAAATTTTGAGCATGATTTCATTTCGAAACGTTCTTTCAAGAATGTCTATATCTTGTTTCGTATAGACAACATCCAATTTTTGCTGACCTACGCCTTAATCGATAAATCATTCCGATTCTGATCTTTTTCATACAATGTCAGATTTTCAAACAAGTTTCTTGTATTCACTTCAGTCATTCAATATACTTGTTTTGAAAAGTATTCAATGTTTCAAATGCTAAATCTTCATTATTATCTATGTGAGCATACAGACATCTGACTTGTATATTTTGTGGTTTAACTGATATGGTTAAACCATTTGAGTAACATGTTCTTTTAGGACAACATAGGTTTCTTTTGTGAGGACTTAAATGAAATTTCAATGAATTCACGTTAACCAGTGTTTCCTACCCAAGAAGTTAATCCCTCAGTGATCGAGTGTGAGGAGTCAAAATACTGAGTGTGGGTTGAGTGATGAGGTAAAATGAAAAAGAGAGTTTGGTTAGAAGTGAGCTCCATGATTAGAAGAAAGAGGGTGTGAGAACAGAGTAAAAGAATATCAAACTCTGCACAAACTTTTTCTGAGCCGAGCAACCACATTACTAGTGTTTCCCAATTCTTCGTGAACATTATTGAAAAAGGCAACTAACCCATGCCAACTCTTGATAAAAACCCCACCAGCTACTCATTTTCTTCTCAACAAGAAAATGTTTCATATTTCAAGGGGACGCAACACATAATCTATCTGGTTTTCATTTGGAAAATATGGATATTGAAAATGAAGGAAGTCTGCCCCACCTTCACACTTCGATCATGCACAATCGAGTATGTGTTTAACTGTTGTTGTCTCAATGGTTTACACAATTTTGAGCCTATAAAAGCAATCATATGTGCTTAATTCTTTCAAACACTTGCACGAACACACAAGGAATATATTTTCTTGTTATAACGTTCATAGAAATTCATTTGTGGTGTTTTGATGATTGAATGGAAGACTTGGGGGAGTGAACATCAAAAAGCTCCTTTCCAATGTGTATTCGTTACACACAGTGACTTTGTGTTACTGACAGGCATCATAACTGATTCATTTGTTGATTCAGGTGTTATATTCTTAATTTGTCTGAATTTGCAAAGATTCGGATGAATATCTTCTTGGATCGATAGATGTTTAGAGGCTCAGTATGAAAGATCAGAGGTCAGTTCAGATTAAAGACATTTCTTATAAAGTTTTGATGATCTCTTGTTCAAATCATCAAAAAGGGGGAGAAGAGTTAAAGAAATGTTTGAGTATGAAATGTTAAAGATGGGAGAGATATTCAAGAAATGTGCTAAAAGGAGAAATTTATGTATATTCAAAGAAAGATTGTTGAAGATTATTGGAGATCCATCAAAGTCGGTGCAAACTAGGTCTGCTACATTTGAATATGTGTATACATGACTCATTTCTGAGTAAGATAGAGCCAACTCGCGTATCTGAAGCTCTAACTGACTCAGATTGGGTAACAGCCATGCCAGAGGAGCTAAACCAGTTTGAAGGTTTAAAAGTCTGGAGACTTGTGCCAAGACCAGAAGGTAAATCAATAATCGACACAAAATGGGTATTCAAGAATAAGAAGGACGAAGATGGTATCGTTATCAGAAATAAAGCAAGACTTGTGGCTAAGGGATACCGACAAGAGGAAGGAATTGATTATGACGAGACTTACGCTCCAGTGGCATGAATCGAAGCGATCAGAATGTTTCTTGTATATGTTGCCCACAAAAACTTCACCGTCTACCAGATGGACGTGAAGACTGCCTTTCTCAACGACATTCTAAAGGAAGAATTCTACGTCTCACAGCCTAAAGGCTTTGTCAATCAAGAGAAACCAAATCACGTCTATATTCTTGACAAAGCACTTTACAGTCTGAAACAAGCGCCTCGAGCCTGTTACAAAGTTTTATCAAAGTTTTTTTCTCAAGTCGGTATTCACAAAAGGTAAAATCGATACTACTTTGTTTATTAAAAAGGAAAAAGCCGATATCATTCTTATTCAGATATATGTGGATGATATTATATTTGGCTCAACAAATCCTAAATACTGTAAGAATTTTTCTAACCTCATGGTGTCACGTTTTCAGATGAGTATGATGGGAGAGATGAATTTATTTCTCGGATTACAAGTTAAGCAATTTTCAACGGGGATTTTCATAAATCAAGCTAAGTACATTTTTGATATTCTTCGAAAATTTAAAATGGAAAATTGTACAACAATTGGAACCCCAATGGCACCAGGAACTAAAATCGGCATGGATCCTTCGGGAAAAGCTGTCGATGTTAGAACCAATAGAAGGATGATTGGTTCTTTGATGTATTTAACTTCTAGTAGGCCAGATATAATGTTTTCTACTTGTTTATGTGCTCGATGTCAGGCTAATCCCAAAGAATCCTATTTGTCTGCGGTCAAAAGGATTTTTAGATATCTGAAGGGCACTGCAGATCTTGGTTTGTGGTATCCTAAAGATACTGGTTTTGAATTGACAGTCTACTCAGATGCAGATCATGCAGGTTGTATGTTGGATAGTATGTTGCTGCTCAATCTGTTGCTCTCAAGTCTTGTGGATGAGAACACAACTGCGAGATTATGGCTTCAAATTGACAAGATCCCGATATATTGTGATTCTAATAGCGACATTGCAATATCAGCAAATCCTGTACAGCATACAAAGACCAAACACATAGATGTTCGATATCACTTTATCAAAGATGATGTGGAAAAAGGTACAATAGAACTTTATTTTGTAAACACTGATTATCAGCTTGCATATTTATTTACCAAGCCTCTCTACGAAAAGAGATTTAATTTTCTCGTTTCTAAACTTGGTATGTTAAATCTCAAGACGTAATTGGTGATTACCTACTAAAGTTTTCGTTATTGTTATTTTTTCTTCATTTCTTTATTTTTAATCTGAAAGATATCTGCACTTTAAGGTATGCTCATGATTTCAGGGGGAGTGAGAGAAGATGAAAAGATGATCTACATCCAATTGAGGGGGAATTTAAATGTTTTTCACTGATAAATTTTTTTTCTGATGCATTAATGCAGGGGGAGTAAGAATATGAATAAGGAGTATGGATTATGACTTCTGATTACATCTGATCAGAACTCGTACATTCAATGTTTTATTGCTTTATGTCATTTATTTTTTAATAAATGTTGTGAATAAAGCTTTGCACTTTAACGAACTTTATGTTTTTTGCAGAATTGAGAGGAAGCTTAAATGATCATATTTGTTATGACTTAGAGTTGACTTGATGAGATTTAGGACTGAGCGAAAAGGTTTATTTCTAATCTTAATCTCATACGTATCTGAAAGAAGGACAACTTTCAGATATGAAAACATGTTCTTAGACGTTCAAACCACTTCTGATTCTTAAACGACTTCATGAATATAGAAGTGTGATTTTAAATGTTTTCATTTTTATTTGTGTTTAAATGTCAATAAACCGTGTGTTTCCAAAGATAAATACTTGTGTATTATCTTTTCCATATATTGTCAAGTATTCACACACACCGGTTTAACATTTTGTTGAAAAAGTTCTTACCATGTCTCAAACTGAACTATTTTTGGATGGTAAGACACCACGATTGAACTTAAATGAATTTTGAGCGTGATTTCATTTCGAAACGTTCTTTCAAGAATGTGTATATCTTGTTTCGTATAGACAAAATCCATTTTTTGCTGACCTACGCCTTAATCGATAAATCATTTCGATTCTGATCTTTTTCGTACAACGTCAGATTTTCAAACAAGTTTCTTGTATTCACTTCATTCATTCAATATACTTGTTTTGAAATGTATTCAATGTTTCAAATGCTAAATCTTCATGATTATCTATGTGAGCATACAAACATCTGACTTGTATATTTTGTGCTTTAACTAATATATGTCAGGATCGAATTCTCAACAAGAATTATGAATACTCAAAAACAATATCAAAGAAGTTGCGAAATAACACTTTGATATTCAATGTAACAGTAAACAAACAGTGAGTATGATTAACAACTTGTAAACTTGTATTGAATGATTAAAATCACAAGATTACACACACAACCTCAATCTTGAAGAACAGACTCTTTCAAGATGAATTCTACTTCTCTAGAATTAGGAACTATGCCTTGAGGTTGATTTTCTCTCTAGAACAAAACTTAGAATGAATAATAATATCAAAAGTTATCTTACTATTCTAAACAATACAATATATATACTGAAGATAAAAGCTAATTACAATTAATAAAATATCTTCATAATATCTTCCATCATTATCTCCAAGCTTTCCATAATCTTCAGTCCATCCAGCAGTCATCCTCTCCATACGGATCTCCATCTCATAAGCAGTACTAATCATAAGCAGCATTAATACTCTGAGCAGTAGTAACTCCAGCAGTACTAACCATGCTCAGCAGCATTAATCTATTCAAGCAGTACTAACTTTGAACTAGCAGTACTAAACTTGTTGAGCAACATTAATCTTCAACTAGCAGCATTAATCTTCAACTAGCAGCATTAACTCAGAAGTATTAACCTTAGAAGTATTAACTTCAGAAGTATTAACTTCAGAAGTATTAACCTCAGAAGTATTAACCTCAGAAGTATTAACCAAGTTCTTCTAGCAGCATTAACTTCAGAAGTAGTAACCATGTTGAACTCACTTGTCAGGATCGAATTCTCAACAAGAATTATGAATACTCAGAAACAATATCAAAGAAGTTGCGGAATAACACTTTGATATTCAATGTAACAGTAAACAAACAGTGAGTATGATTAACAACTTGTAAACTTGTATTGAATGATTAAAATCACAAGATTACACACACAACCTCAATCTTGAAGAACAGACTCTTTCACGACGAATTCTACTTCTCTAGAATTAGGAACTATGCCTTGAGGTTGATTTTCTCTCTAGAACAAAACTTAGAATGAATAATAATATCAAAAGTTATCTTACTATTCTAAACAATACAATATATATACTGAAGATAAAATCTAATTACAATTAATAAAATATCTTCATAATATCTTCCATCATTATCTCCAAGCTTTCCATAATCTTCAGTCCATCCAGCTGTCATCCTCTCCATATGGATCTCCATCTCATAAGCAGTACTAATCATAAGCAGCATTAATACTCTGAGCAGTAGTAACTCCAGCAGTACTAACCATGCTCAGCAGTATTAATCTCTTCAAGCAGTACTAACTTTGAACTAGCAATACTAAACTTGTTGAGCAACATTAATCTTCAACTAGCAGCATTAACTCAGAAGTATTAACCTTAGAAGTATTAACTTCAGAAGTATTAACTTCAGAAGTATTAACCTCAGAAGTATTAACCTCAGAAGTATTAACCAGGTTCTTCTAGCAGCATTAACCAAGTTCTTCTAGCAGCATTAACTTCAGAAGTAGTAACCATGTTGAACTAGCAGTATTAACACATTCAGCAGCACTATCCATCCTTGACATCTTTCAGACCCAACAATCTCCCCCTAACTTAACTTTTCAAAACTGAGAAGTTTAGTTCTTCAGCATAAGGTCTTTATGATAATTTCAAAACTTTCTGTAATTTCTAGTTCTTCTTGATTCAGTTTCTGCTGTTATCTTCTTTTCTGTTTCTACTGTTATCTTCTTTTCTGTTTCTGATGTAGTTACTGCTTTGTTTCAGCTTCTTCACTTATCTCCCCCTCAAAATAAGATTTCATACAAACTTTAATTTTCTTCTTTTTCAGTACCAACTTCTTGAAATGATCTATCTGCTAGTGATAAGAAGTGATCACCTTTTCATCTCTTTTATCTCCATAATTTGATTATGAACTTTCAGACTAATTGTACCAAGTGTATCCATCAATTCTTTGTAGTTAAACTGTCCTCACCTCCTTTAGGTGTTTTACCCACCCTTGAAGGATCAGAGGAACCTTTTTCCATCAATTCATTGTAGTTAAACTGTCCTCACCTCCTTTAGGTGTGTTTACCACCCTTGAAGGATCCTTGGATCTTTTAGTAGAGATCTTCTGCCTAGCAGAAGCACCTTCTACTCCCTTGGTTTCTTGGCACCTGGGACCTTTAGATAATTACTCATCTAAAGTTTCTATGGGGAAGGTCTTAGTAATGTTTACACTGTCCTGTCCTGCTCTTTGTGCAAAGTCAGTAGTGTGAGCCTTACAACCCATATGCTCTTGCATCTCCTTATTGAGCACCTTCTTGAGGTTGGGAGACACCCCTGTGGTTTCCCTATGGATATTCTCTAAAGGATAATCCTCCCTTAGAGGGTTTAAAAGCTTAGTGGGTGAAGGTACAAGAAGGGAAGGAGCCTTCTTTACCTGTTTTATTGGTGAAGTTGGCTTATGAAGTAGAGACTATGGGATAGATATAGAGTGGAAGGTTGGGATTGGCTAGCAGTGGGAATGTCTATTAAGGGCCTTGACCCTGCTGCCATACCTTCTTGTGGTTGGGACACCACCATCATTGTTGAGAACAATGGGGTGTCAACTCCTTCAGAGTCCCTAGCAGATCTTCTCATGTTTGAGAAAGCCTTGCCTTTAGGGGGTTTAGGTACATATACCTCATCAAAGTGAAGTATGTCCGTCAATTCATTATTAAGTACTTCTTGTACAAACCTTGGATACAGATAAAATCTTTTTGATTGATATCCAGGTTTGACATTAAATCATTGAAGATCATTTTTAGGTATAGAAAACTTACATTAGCAGTAGTAACACTTATCAGCAACATTAACACAGATTGACAGTATTCACTGAACTAGAAGTACTAACTACCTTTTAGTATTAGTAACCTGAAACTCTTACAGACACAAGGTTAGTAGTACCATATACCATAAAATTTTCAAAAGTTACTTTATCTTTTGAAACTATATCTTTTTCATTTTTCTTACCTTCTGCTGGATCAAAAGTAACATGTCCTCCATCAAATCTTTTAAAGAATTTGAAGGCAGTTCATGTTCCTTGTTATGTGCCAAGAGCAACCATTATCTTCATTCCAAATGCTCTTCCTCTTGAGCTTTTGATTGCCCTGCACACTTGATAAATCAGTTAGTCTTTGAGGGAACCCAAGCCAAAGTGGTATTGGGTTGTCCTTTCTCATTTATATAATCTGTCAGTTTGGTCTGAATGAGTTGTTTAGGAATCTCATGACTGGAGTACTTTGTCAAGATTATAGGCTTGGCTGCATTACTACTAGAAGCAGCACTAGCCTTGTTAGCAGTACTAACTTGGTTAGCAGTACTAATCAAGTTAGCAGCACTATTCTTGTTAGCAGTACTATCTGGGATAGCAGTACTAACAGGTTTCTTTGCAATTGGAACCCAAACTTGAACAAAGTTGTTTGCTTTCTTTGTCTTTAAATTACTCCTTGGCTTATTTGGAGTATTTTTCTTTGGTTTAGCAAACTTGTTCTGAGCATGTGATCTTATAGGTGCTCTGTTCTCAGCCATATGATTCCTTCTCTGATTCCTATAACCAAAAGAGTTTTGTGGTTGTCTTTGAAAAGTGACTCTTTGGTTAAAGGGATTGAAATAACAGTATTTGGCAACATGATTAAGCTTTCCACAGATAAAACAAGGTTTTGGTCTACTGATTTTACTCAGATCAACCCCTTGTTTTTGTGCCCACTGATTATTCCAGTTTCTCTGATTTCCCCTTGGTTTATCATGTTTTTGGGGCTCAGACTTATTGCAAGCACACTGCTGATAAGGAGCAGGTTTCACAACTGTGGTCTGTTTGTAGTGGACTTTGTTAGACTTTCCCTCAGTCTTCTCAATGTTCTTAGATTTGACCCAAGTCTTTCCACATCCCTCATTGGTGATAATGTGATTTTCTAGAGGAATCTCACCACTCACAGTGTTCTCCTTATTTTTTTCACTAGAGTTCTCTTCTTCAGAGTCTGTTTCAACCACCACTTTTTCTAATGGATCTACCTTAGTGGCTCCATCAGATAATTCCTTCCTATTCTTGGTCTCTAGCAAGTCTGATATAGGAGGGATGTAGTTGTTGTTGTATGGTGGTGGGGTGGTGTTATAGCCTATTCCTCTTCTAAGTTTGTCATGGATTTGAGTTTGGAGCAAAGAGTCCATTGCTTTTGAAGCATTGGAAAATTTCTCAATATCCAGCTTGGCTTTCTCAAACTCACTCTTTATCTTCTCATTCTCCTCTTTAGACTTTTTCAGCTGAAGTTCTAGGTCATTCTTCTCCCACTTCCAGTAATTTGTATCATAAGAATGTTGAAGTTCATTGGCTTGGAAAACTTTAATCTGTTCCTCAAAGCTCTCAACGATTCTTACATAGTCTTTTATATCTCTCTCTAATCTTTTAAGATCATCACACATACCCTGATTGTGATCCCTGTACCTTTGAACAGTTTCAATACAGGATTTAGAGCAAAGATTAGATATTACCTCAGTGGGAATGGCAGTGCTTGTCGATTCTGATTCTTTAGCCATGATGATTGATGTTGAATAAATGTTTCTGAGAATACTAGCTCTGATACCACTTGTCAGGATCGAATTCTCAACAAGAATTATGAATACTCAGAAACAATATCAAAGAAGTTGCGAAATAACACTTTGATATTCAATGTAACAGTAAACAAACAATGAGTATGATTAACAACTTGTAAACTTGTATTGAATGATTAAAATCACAAGATTACACACACAACCTCAATCTTGAAGAACAGACTCTTTCAAGACGAATTCTACTTCTCTAGAATTAGGAACTATGCCTTGAGGTTGATTTTCTCTCTAGAACAAAACTTAGAATGAATAATAATATCAAAAGTTATCTTACTATTCTAAATAATACAATATATATACTGAAGATAAAAGCTAATTACAATTAATAAAATATCTTCATAATATCTTCCATCATTATCTCCAAGCTTTCCATAATCGACATACATACATACATATGCATATATATGACATATAGCTATACACATATATATAGACATACATATATAAACACACGTATATATATAAACATGATATAGACGTATGTGCTATATACATACAAGCAATACATATGTATACAATACATCTATAGACATACATACATATATATACATACACACATACATAGACATGCATGATATAGACGTATATGTGCTATATACATACAAGCAATACATATGTACACAATACATCTATAGACATACATACATACATACATACATACATACAACATAGACATACATGATATAGACGTATATGTGCTATATACATACAAACAATACATATGTATACAATACATCTATAGACATACATACATAGACACATAGACACATACAAATATACATACACACATGACATAGACATGATCTATAGACATACATACTACATACAATACATGATCTAGACATACACACACACACTTATATGCATACAACACGTATATATATACATATATATGTACTATATACATACATACAAGCAATACATGTATACATATATACATATATATATATATATGCATACGTACATGATCATACACACACACATACATACATACATACATGATGTTGGAAAAAATAAATAAAGTAATTTCCGACGGATTACCGACGGAATTCCTTACGGCCGTCGGTAATTTGCGACGGATTATCGACGGACATCAGAAAAAATAATTATTAATTAAATTATTAAATTTACCGACGGAATACTGAAGGATTGAAATATTTAAAAAAAGTAAAAATAAAATAATATTAGGTCCGTCGGTGATCCGTCGAAAATGTATATATTTACCGACGAATCACCGACAGATTGTGTATCCGTCGCAAATGTTACATATCCGTCGTTGTTCCGTCGGAAATAAACGACGGATATTGGTCGTCGTAAATTTGTGGTCGGTAATAAGCAATTTTCTAGTAGTGTCTAGTAATGATAAGACGTTAGAGTATTTGGTGAAAAAGTTGCCTAATATGTATGATGGTGGGAGACATTTTCATGTTAGGTGCATGACGCATATTCTAAACCTAATTGTGAAAGATGGTTTAAAAGAGAACAATTATCATATTGATTGTGTGCAAAAGGTGGTTAGGTATATTGGACAATCGACACAAAGAATAGCCAAATTTAAAAAGTGCATGAAAGTTTGTAACATTAAATCAAAAACGTTTTTATGTGGTGATTTCCTTACTAGGTGGAATTCCACCTTTGAGATGTTGAAGATTGTCGTGGAGTTAAGGGAGGTATTTTTCATGTTTGAAGTTGAAGATGCTAGTTATTTTCATGATCTTGATAGAGTGCCCGAACATTCGGATTTTGGTATATGCAAACTAGTGGTCGAATTTCTAGAGAAATTCAAGATTAAAATGAAAACTGCATCGGCCACTTCAAAGCCCTTAGCTAATCTTTTTTAAGAGAAATTCTAGATGTAGACCAACATCTACGTATGTGGGAGGAGAACCCCGATTTTTATTTAATGCCTCAGTCAATGCGACAAAAATACAATAAGTATTGGGGGAAGTTTGACGAACTTAATGACTTTATGTATGTAGATCCCAGATTTAACAACAATTTATGATCTATAAAGATAACAAGATGAGATTAGGAGAGAATACCATTTATTCACATTGAATACGAAGAACACGAACATAATCTAGAGAGAGAAAGTGTTTCTCTCTCTAGAATACACGCTCTCTCAAAACGGCTACATTGTGAATGAATGACTTCACCCTAAAACCCTAAACACATAAATTATTTATACCTCTCCATCTCTCACTTGTTTTAACCTAAAGCCCAAGCCCAATTACAATTTAAAGCCCATTTACAATTAAAGCCCAAATACAAATATTAAGTGTAGACCCTTTACAAAACTTTCTAAACTTCGACATTTTATGTCCTAATAATCTCTCCCTAAAGTTTTGTAAAGGAATCATCGTTTTCAAAGCGACAATTCTTCTCCCTTTTGATTTCTTTGAAAAACTTTAGTGTTACGCATCTTCAAGATAGCTCAGGCTCCCCCTTGAATGAAGTTCTTATCCTTTAAAATTTCAACTTTAACACCAGATCCGATGTGTGAAATAACCTCAACTGAGTGCACTAAAGATAACTTTTATCTCTAGAAACTCAACACATTCGTTACGCCCACAAGAAAGAAATGTGTGAGTTTTGCGTGACAACCACAGTGCATCTTCAGTTTATAACAACGAATTTGTCTTTGAACCGCGAGTTCAATAGAAGTTCATTTTAAGAACTTGTACTGATCAGCTCGTAGAGGAAGCATCTTGTAGCAAACACTACTCGGTAAGGTAGAACAACTGTCGAGAAAACCGAACGAGAAAATTCCGAAATAGATAAAAAATATTCCTTGAAATTTCTGTTTCACGGATCACACGGTTAAAGCACAAAAGAAATATCGAAACAAAATCCGGTGAAAACGGGTATTTATAAAAAAAAATCGGTACCAAAAAGTCAGAAAAAAAAATCCGGATAGGATTTGACTTAAAATTTGGTGAGCATACTGACCATTCGGTACACATAGGCTTCAAATCCCAAAACCCAGTCGCTAAAGCCCAAAATTCGGATATATACGGCCCAATGATTAAAACTCGATGGTTAAACCCATTTAAATCTGGAACCCACTTATAACAAACACCCGCCGGCCACAATATTTATCAATAGTGGCCGAACACAATTGTAAACCATATATCACTAATAGTTGCTATCCTCAAATTTAATTCACGGTTAAACATCAACAAAATTTAAAGGTCATTTAACAGCCGATTACAATTTTTGTCACCGACCCATGATCATGAAACAACCAATCATAATTTTGAATTGAATTCATGGTTAATGTAAAACACATCCGCCGACAACATATTTACCGACCATTAAAAAAATACAGTCGGTCATCAAATTGTATTACTTCACAGCCGTTGATTTCAATGAAGCATTCAGTCATCAAACTTTTTCCACTAACCGCCGCCATTAACAATTATAATTCCACCGATGCATTAACTTTGGCATCCAATCACATTGACAACAAAACTCATGTATCAAACTCCACCGACCCACTTTGTTCTTGATAACCCAAAAAAAATTGAAACTCCAATTTTATAATTGAAATGACCGACCCATTATCAAATTTAAAAACATAATAATAGCCGCTTCCAATTGCAATTTAATTCCTTATTAATTGAAAAACTTAGCTGCCATTCTCAAATTAAATCAAGAAGAACACATCCAAACTTCACCAAATCAGATCCAAAAAAAATCAATCGATTACTAAAAACCTTGGGTTGTTGATCACGAACTGTTGAAAAACAATCGAATCAAAGAAAAATTTCTTTGATCCGACTCTGATACCACATGTAGATCCCAGATTTAACAACAATTTATGATCTATAAAGATAACAAGATGAGATTGGGAGAGAATACCATTTATTCACATTGAATACGAAGAACATGAACATAATCTAGAGAGAGAAAGTGTTTCTCTCTCTAGAATACACGCTCTCTTAAAACGGCTACATTGTGAATGAATGACTTCACCCTAATTAAAACCCTAAACACATAAACTATTTATACCTCTCCCTCTCTCACTTGTTTTAACCTAAAGCCCAAGCCCAATTACAATTTAAAGCCCATTTACAATTAAAGACCAAATACAAATATTAAGTGTAGACCTTTTACAAAACTTTCTAAACTTGGACATTTTATGTCCTAACAATGTATTTTGCCGTTATGTTGGATCCTACAATGAAATCATCTTTTATTGGACATGCGTTTAGAAGGATGGTTATGTATAACATACCAAAGGAGAAACCCATGTCAGAAGAAGTGTTTGAGATGAAGGTGACAACTATGGTGCAAGAGATTGAGAAAAGATTGGATGTTTTATTTAAAATATACAAAGAAAGGTTGGACACGATTGACCTTACTTCCTCATCTCAAGAAGCGTGTAATGAAGAAGATTTGATATCATGTGATGGGGGTAATAATTTTTTGGGGGAATTTCTACATGTGAATGAAAGTAACACAGTTGCAATTAAAACCGAGTTAAAGAAGTACCTAAATGAGCCTAAAATGTCATTTACTACCGGGTTTGACATACTTAGTGTTGGAAATTTTAGTAAAAATGTATTTTTTACTAACTTTGGACACATTTAAATACATGTATATGTATTGTATATATCTAACTCTTAGTGGGTTTGTGTTCTCCTATATGAGAGCTTCGAAACGATATATTATGTGTCCAAAACGGAATATGTGTGAATGAGATATCGATACTCAAAGTTGGGTGATTGGAATGAATTTGGTGGAAACCAAGTGGTGTGGGAAGTTGTCCGACATAGGAAGGAGGAACAAAACTTTTGTGGTTTTTAACCATGAAAGTATGAGGGACTTACAAGTCCTTTGTTTGGTTTTACTCCATTACCTACCCGCGCGCAGGGGGGGTGCCGATTGAGACTTTCGTAGGCTAAAATCGGCAAACTTGGGCGCGACCTGCGGACACGAAATCTTGTGCTCGCGCAGCATGGTTTTTGCGAAATTTTTTGTTTAATCCAGTGCATTGGGCGAGTTATGCTGCGGGTTTACCCGCGTGGCAACTCGCGACATGCATTAGAGTGTCAACAAAAAACAGTGAATTACGCGGGTTAGGCCGCGGGCTTACCCGCGCCGTAAACCGCGACATGCACTGTCTTGAGGACGAGAACAGTGCACCACGCGGGTTGTGCCGCGATTTTACCCGCGTGGTAAGTCGCGACGTGCACTGTTACAGAATCCGTTTGTAACTCCTTTCGATACTCATTGATGTTAAAAATTAATATGTTTTATTATCAGATGATTACTATTAATTTCTGATTAATTACATATTTATTTCGTCGGTTTCAATCGTGAGTATCAAATGTGGAGTCCGGCTTCATTCCTCGACACACCGAATATCGAACAACGCACTATTCTCTGAATTTCTCTCGCATACGTTTTCTCTCCGGCATTTTCAGGCAAGTGGTTATATCCGGCAGTACACACTGCTTACGCTGTTGTACCCTGGGAACAGACGACGAATCTGTTTAAGGGAATCGTGTTATACACAAGCCTCAGTGTCGTTTCAATTCATCTTCGGTTATTCGTATACATTTATCTTCAGTCCATTTCATTGTATTCGATTTGTATTAATCACTCATTGATTGTATTTACTTTTACATTTGTTGTAATTTTATATGTATTGTTAAAATACATATCGTTTATACTAACACTTAGATGGTTGAAACAAAATGTTATGAGGTTCCCAATTGTATCTCGGATGGCCAAAGGTAATTATTTAACTTTTCAAGCTTTTTCAACATTATGTTTTACAATATTATTGTTTATGAACTTTGTATTTTTGTTAGATATTTTGGCAATACAAATTTCCACCGTGGTAACCAAGTCGGAGTTTAGTATGAGCGGTCGTGTACTAGACTCATACAGAACAAACTTGTCAACTTCCATAGTCGAGGCATTGGTTTGCACTCAAGATTGGGTGAGAAAGTCTAGGAAACCGATTGTAGATGACATTGATGATATATTAAAGGACGACGACATTGCGAAAGGTAATAAAAATTATGTTAATAACTTAGTATTAACTTTATTTGTTTCTTGATTGTTGTTAATCTTAACTATCTTTGTTTCTTTTTGTATATACAGAGATTGAAGAGGCGATCAACGATAAAACGGAAAAGGAAAGACATAAAAGAATATCGAAGATTGTTGAACTTTTGCTTGTTTTTGAACTTTTGATTGGTTTTAAACTTTTGATTGTTAAATTTTTTTATTGTTTGGAATTGATTTTGAAACACATTTCAATCATTATGAATATATTTTAGTTTGCGATTGGTTTTGATACACATTTGACACATTTTTTTTAATTTTAGGTCCTAAGTGGTACTAGTACCGATTTTCCCGTTCTGAAACAGAAACCAAACCGGTAAATACGGTTTGGTTTTCGGGACCGGTTTTTAGTCCCAAAATTTTTCGGTACCGATCCGATCCCGATCTCATCCCTAAGCTACAATTGAATTCAAGACACTTCTTCATTTGAAAAATAACTTTCATATGTCGATAATGAAATAGATGACAAAAAGGAGGAACATGCTATTAATCCATCATGAATGAATGTGTTCTTGATTGGTCTTGATCGATCTCGATGATTTCTCTATCGGTCTCGATAGGTTAGTGATCGGTTTCGAATCACTACTACAAAAGAGGGTATCAGTGACAAAAATCACCGACAGCCTATCACCGTCGGTGATCCGTCAGTAATTTCCGTCGGTGATCACATTACCCACGATTGTTTGTCCGACGGATTACTGATAGTTTTATCCATCGCTAAAAGTCTCTAGGATTGTTGTGGATGTGTTAACGATTGGTCTTGATGGGTTATCTATCGGTCTCGATGTGTTCTCAATCAGTCTAGATATGTTCTCGAAGTTTCTCGATTGGGTCTCGATTGGCTTCGATGGAAGATGAAGGTGATGGGTAATGCTTTTATACATATTTAAAATGACAAAAGGTGGTGAAATTTGTAACGGATGGAACAATAATACACAAAAAAGATTGTGATTTCTTTATAAGAGATGTAGCAAAGAGGAAAAAAATATGGAATGGTGCATGTCATTTATGGTAGGAGTCAATCGCACGAGAATTTCTAAGTTAAGCATTTACTTTATTACTTATTTAACCTTTTTTATTATTGTTTAATTGAGAAGGTTGATTAATTAGAGTTGTTAGATGTAACTGGTTCCTAGGTTCATATATCTCTTTTATAATTCCTATATATTTGAACCTCCTCCTCCATCTCTCTCTCCCTATATATATGGCTGAGATCGAGAGGCGAATCTAAAAGGAACTGAAAAACTATGAAAAACGGATTAATTAAATATATATCAAAAAGGATGTCTAACTGAAGATATAATAAAGTGACAGTTTTTGGTGTAATTTATTTCGTTATATTTTTACGGATTTTTTATTTAAACAATCGGGGGGGGGGGGGGGGGGGGATATTTTTTTTAAATATGGTTATAACTATCTTTTTAACTACTTCAATTTGATCATCTCAATCAACAGTTTGAATGTGTTCTTCTATTCCTTTTTGTAGAGTTCTCTCTGAATCTCTCTCCCCTATATATATGTATATATATATATATATATATATATAGCCATACATTCATTTGAAAGTGCTAAATATGTGAGAAATAGAGAAGTAATTCTAACCCTTCCACTAAAAAATAAATGGTCAAGATTTGCGTCATTGACTGTGAAACACTGGATAATTCGGTCGCATGATAACAACTACGCAAAAGATAAAGTGGTTGATTTGTAACTTTTTTTACAAATATGCGGCAAACAAATGCATATGGGAACCCGTGTGATTCATATATGAAATATATATATATATATATATATATATGCATATGTGAACCCATATGATTCACATATAAACTATATGTGCATATGTGAACCCGTGTGATTCACATATAAACTATTAAATTAATTCACATATGAACTACATGTTCATATGTGTACCTGTGTAATTCACATATGAACTATTTAACTGATTCACATATAAACCCGTGTGATTCACATATGAACTATCTAACTGATTCACATTTGAAGTATTTAATTAATTCACATATGAAACCGGATGATTCACATATGAACTATCTAACAGATTCATATTTGAACTATTTAACTGATTTACATATGAACCTGAATGATTCACATATGAACCAAAATGGTTCACATATGAGTTATTTTTAAGTCATTCACATATGAATATTTAATTGATTCACATATTAAAAAACTTGATAAGTTTGATAACCTAGAATTGCAATATATGATCGAGAAAGAATCGTAGAAATCGATGATAGAATCGTTAACGGGATCGAGATTGTATACCGCTGACCAAACTTCAGTTATTGTCATCGATAATGATGATGAAGTGATCAATACATTAGAGGGATCAAGATATTGATTATCGCCGCCGCTTTTTTCTAGTTACCATGTTACCCTTACTTTAAAAAAGCTGATCATTTAATCCAATGGCTGAGATCACTTCTCTACTTCTCACACACTAAACACTTCACAAATGAACCTCTCATTATATATATATATATATATATATGTATATGTATATGTATATGTATATGTATATGTATATGTATATGTATATGTATATGTATATGTATATGTATGTATGTATGTGTGTGTCTTCTTTTGAGATTTGTACAATTTACAATCTAGTTCATGAAAAATTAGTTGAAAAATAAAATTCAATATAAAATAAAAAACTCTACTTTCTCTCTTATCTCCACTTTTTTTCCCAACTCTCCTATTTTCTCTCTCATGTCTCCAAAACATATTTGTATGTACATAATTATATATATATATATATATATATATATATATATATATATAGTCCCCTTCATTTACTAACTGTGACATTGGTGCTAACCAATCTCATCCATACATTATTATGATCCGCAACTCATAATTAATTGAATTTTCATTTAATTAATTATTATGCATAGGGGTTGATTTGAATAAATGCACATGTGCATAGGGTTAAATTGGTGTTGGGAATTCAAAATCATACAAGTATGGTTAATGCTGCTAGCACTAAATGGTTATTACTTCTGAAGTTACTACTGCTGATACAGGTTAATGCTGCTAACCAAGATTAATACTGCTAGAAGAAGTTACTACTGCTAAACAATTTTAGTACTGCTAGTAGTGAGTACTGCTGAACTTAATACTGCTCAAAGTATTAATGCTGCTGAAGACTTAATACTGCTTATGAGATGAAGACTTCGTATGGCAAGGATGACAATTGTACTGAATGGAGATATTCATAGAAAGCTTGGAGATAACTTTGAAAGATTATACTGAAGATCTTTTATTCTTTGTAATTATCTTTTATCTTCAGTATATGTATAGAATAGTTTGTATCTTTAGAAAAGAGGATTAATTCTGAGTTTTTAGTTTTCTTAGAGATAATCAACCTCAAGGTTTATAATCCTAGTTCTAGAGAAGTAGAATTCGTATTGGTGAGCCTGTTCATCAATATTGAGGTTGTGTGTGAAATCTTGTAGCTTTATCACCATTCAATAAAGTTTACAAGTTGTTATTATGATTCACTGTTTCGTTGATCTTTGAATAATAAAGTGTTATTCCGCAAACTCCTTTAATATTGTTTCTGAGTGTTTATTCTTGTTAAGAATTCCGATCCTGACAAGTGGTATCAGAGCTAGTATTCTCAGAGATCTTATTCATCATGGAAAACATAGTTGAATCAAACAGTACTCTGGTCTCAAAGGTTCCAATGCTCAGATCTAATGAATTTGACATGTGGAAGATTAGAATCAAGAAATACATTCTCCTTGCAGATTACTCCATATGGGACATCATTGAGAATGGCCCATCTGATGAAGGAAAAATTGGTGCAGACGGAAAAAGAACTCCACCAAAGACTGATTCAGAAAAGAAGATAAGGCAGACAGAGATGAAAGCCTTGAGTACACTGCTCTTGGCTATTCCCAATGAATATCAACACCAATTCATCAATTGCACTGATGCACAGATGCTCTGGAATGCTCTAGAAAAGAGATTCTCTGGTACCAAAAGTACCAAGAGAAACCAGAAGGCAATATTGAAGCAACAGTATGAAAACTTTATGTCAACTAAGAATGAGTCCATGACTCAAACTTTTGACAGGTTTAACAAGCTGATTGGTGAACTAGCTACTATGGGAGTACAGATTGATCAAGATGATGTAAACAGAAAGTTGTTAAGGTCCCTTGGAGATGAATGGACCATGTACACTGTTTCATTCAGACAGAATGAACATTTAGAAGAAAAAGAACTTGATGATCTGTACAATGACCTTAGAGTATTTGAAGCTGAGGTGGAGGCAAAGAAGAAACCTTCTGGATATATTCATAATGTTGCACTTCTATCAACATCAATTGATTCTAATGCTAACCCTGAATCAGTTAATGCTGCTAATGGAGCAAATCAAGAAAAAGACACTGAATCTGTGTTTGAAGCCTTTCTTTCCATCCATGGAAATTCCTCTTTAATCAATGATGATTTGGAACAACTTCATCCTGATGATCTTGAAGAGATGGATATTAAATGGCAGATGGCCATGCTTTCCATGAGAGTGAAGAAGTTCATAAAGAGGACTGGGAGGAACAACTTCTCCCAAATAAGAGAAGATGGAGCAGGCTTTGATAAATCAAAGGTGGAGTGCTATAAATGTCGTCTGAAGGGACACTTTGCCAGGGAATGCAGAAGTGGAGTGTCTCACAACAACAACCACCAACAAGCTCAGTCTGGAAGCTTCAATCATAACAGAAACTCTGCTCAAGCCCTTGTTTCTCAACAAGGAATGGGGTTTGACTGGAGTGATCAAGCAGAAGAGGCTATCCAAAATCAAGCTCTTATGGCAAAAGTATCTGATCTCCCAACTGAGGTAAGTTCTACTCTCTGTTCTAAAACTTGCATAGACACTGTTAAAAGGTACAGAGATCACAATCAGAACATGAGTGATGACCTTAAGAGGTTAGGAAAAGATATAAAAGACTATGTGAGAATTGTTGAGAGGTTTGAGGAACAGATTAAAGGTTTTCAAGCCAATGAACTCCAACACTCATATGATACCAATTACTGGAAGTGGGAGAAAAAGGATCTAGAACTCCAACTGACCAAATCTAAAGAGGAGAGTGAAAAGTTGAGAGAGGAGCTAACCAAGGTTAAGCTTGATGTGGAAAAGTTTTCCAATGCTTCTAAAGCAATGGACTCTTTACTACAAACTCAGATTCATGACAAATTGAGAAGAGGAATTGGGTACAATACCACACCACCACCATACAACAACAACTACATTCTTCCTACTTCAGATTTGCTAGAAACCAAAGATAGGAAGGACTTGCCTGAGGGAGCCACTGAGATAGATCCCTTAGATGAGGTAGTTGTTGAGGATCAGACTGAGAAAGAGATTGGTAAGAGTAAGGAGAACAATGTGAGTGGTGAGATTCCCCTAGATAATCACATCATTACCAATTAGGGGTGTGGAAAGATTTGGGTCAAATCAAAGGACATAGAGAAGACAGAGGGAAAGTCTGGTAAGGTCCATTACAAACAGACCACAGTTGTGAATCTTGTTCCTTGCAAACAGTGTGCATGCAAGAAATCTGAGCCCCTAAAACATGATAAAAAGAGGGGAAATCAAAGAAACTGGAATAATCAGTGGGCACAAAAACATGGGGTTGATTTGAGTAAAATCAATAGACCAAAACCTTATTTTATCTGTGGCAAATTGAATCATCTTGCCAAATACTGTTATTTCAATCCTATAAACCAAAGGATGAATTTTCAAAGATCTATGCAAAAACCCTTGGGTTATAGGAAGAAGGAAAGGAACCATGTGACTAAGAAATCTGTTAAATCTAAAAGCCACATGAAGAAAAAGACTGTTAAAGAAAGTGTCAATATGTGGGTTCCTAAATGCACCAAAACGGTTAGTACTGCTGCCCCAAATAGTACTACTAACAATGATAGTGCTGCTAGAAGCAATACTACTGCTACCAATGTTAGTGCTGCCAAGAGTATTAGTATTGCTAAAACTAACATAGTTAGTACTTCTTCAAATGTTAATACTACTAACTCTGTTAGTGCTTCTAACAAGGTTAGTACTGCTAAACCTGTTTGTGCTGCTAACTCTGTTAGTACTTCTAAAGTTAGTATTGCTCCTAGTGTTTGTGCTGCTAGACCACTCATATTGACAAAGTACTCCAATAAAGAGTGCTCTGTGTTTAAAAATCTCATCAAAAAGGAATGTAAGTACTTTGATGAGAAAGGAAGACCCAAGACCACTTTGGCTTGGGTTCCCAATCAATACTAACTGTTTAATCTTATGTGCAGGGCAACCAGCAGCTCAAGGGGAAGAGCATCTGGCATGTTGATAGTGGTTGCTCTAGGCACATGACAGGGAACATGTCATGCCTCAAGAATTTCAAGAAAATTGATGGTGGGCATGTTGCCTTTGGTAATACTCCAGATGGAGGTAAGATCAGTGGTAAGGGGGATGTAACCAAAGGTAAAATGACCTTTGAAGATGTATTCTATGTTGAGCAGTTAAGGTACAACCTGTTAAGTATATCACAGGTTTGTGACAAACAACATAGTATATTATTTACTGATTCTGAATGCATTATCCATGCTCCTAGATTCAAGGTAGTTGATGAAAAGATGATACTACTAAGAACTCCAAGAAAGGATAATGTATATTGCTTAGATATGGAAAGTGTTTCAACTGATTCATCCCTAAATTGTCTTGTTTCAAAAGCTTCTTTGGATGAATCATCACTTTGGCACAGAAGGATGTGTCACATGAACTTTAAAACAATGAATAAACTTGTTAAAAACAACCTTGTAAGAGGTTTACCTTCCAAAGTCTTTTCATGTGATGATCATTGTGTTGCATGTCTCAAAGGCAAACAACACAAAACTTCTCATAAGTCCAAAGAGTTGAACACAATCTCTAGTTCTCTTCAGTTGTTGCATATGGATCTGTTTGGTCCTACAAATGTTATAAGTATAGGTAAGAAATCATACTGCCTAGTTATTGTTGATGATTACTCTAGATTTACTTGGGTATATTTTCTAAGGACTAAGGATGAGACAAGTGGACTGATCAAATCCTTTATCCTAAGAATTAAAAACCAAACAAATCAAAAGGTAAAAGTCATTAGGTCAGACAATGGTACTGAATTTAAAAATCATGACCTAAACACCTTTTGTGAGGAAAAAGGAATTGAGAGGCAATACAGTGCTCCTAGGACTCCACAACAAAATGGTGTTCCTGAGAGAAGGAATAGGACACTGATTGAGGCTGCTAGATCTTTGTTAGCTGATTCCAAACTACCAATTACTTTCTGGGCTGAAGCAGTTAATACTGCTTGCTATGTCCAAAACAGAGTACTAGTAGTTAAGCCTAAGAACAAGACACCATATGAGCTTTTAAATAACAGAAAACCATTTATTGGATTTTTCAAACCTTTTGGGTGTCCTTGTACCATTCTCAATAGCAAAACTCACTTAGGAAAGTTTTATAGCAAGGCAGATGATGGTTTTCTTGTTGGTTACTCATCTCAAAGTAAGGCTTATAGAGTTTTTAATTCTTCTTATAGAATAATTGAAGAAAGTGACAATGTCAAATGCAATGAGAACACACCAAATCCTATTGGGTCTGGTCCTCAGTGGTTATTTGACATTGATTCACTAACTAACTCTTTAGGTTTCAGTAGTGATTATCATGCAGGTTCAGGAAGTGGAGGATCAGGGGATGAACAAGTACAAGTACAAGACATTATTCCTCAATCTGTGATCTTTCCCATACCTCCAATAGAGCCTGTTGATTTCTGTGAAAAGGAGAATGCTACTGAACAAATTCAGAGTGAAGAAGAAAGAAGAGATGAGGAGAATCTAGTGCATGAAGAGCCAGAAGCAGCTGATGAGATCCCCTCAGCTGACTTAAATGATTCCAATCTAGATGTGGGAATCAATGAAGAACCTAGTCATCAGACTAGAACTCAAAAGAACCATCCTCCAGAGCTGGTCATAGGAGACATCTCTTCTCCTATGATAACAAGGAATCAAAGCAGACTTCAAGAGCAGCAGGATCAGCATCACACAGTACTCTCTTGCTTTCTATCTTAGATTGAGCCTAAGAAGGTTTATGATGCAATGAAAGATTCCAGTTGGATAGAAGCTATGCAAGAAGAGTTATTGCAGTTCAAATTTCAAGAAGTTTGGGACTTGGTGGACCTTCCAAAAGGTCATAGAGCTATTGGCACCAAGTGGATTTTCAGAAATAAAAAGGATGAGAGAGGAATTGTGATCAGGAACAAAGCAAGGCTTGTGGCACAAGGGTACACTCAAGAAGAAGGCATAGACTATGAATAAGTGTTCGCTCCAGTGGCAAGGGTAGAGGCAATTAGGCTATTTCTAGCCTATGCCTCATACATGAAGTTCAAGGTATACCAAATGGATGTGAAGAGTGCCTTTATTTATGGTACAATTGATGAAGAAGTATATGTCTGTCAGCCCCCTGGATTTGAAAATCCATCATATCCAGACAGAGTATACAAACTGAAGAAAGCACTTTATGGTCTTCATCAAGCCCCAAGATCATGGTATGATACACTGTCTACCTATCTTTTGGAGAATGGGTTTGAAAGAGGAATAATTGACAAGACCCTCTTCATTAAAAGAAGTAAGAAGGACATCCTACTTGTTCAGATCTATGTGAATGATATCATCTTTGGATCCACAAAAGATCAGATGTGTAGAGACTTTGAAAAGTTGATGCACAAGAGCTTTAAAATGAGTTCAATGGGTGAACTTACTTTCTTCCTTGGGCTTCAAGTGAAACAGAAGAAAGATGGGATCTTCATAAGTCAATCAAAATATGTGAAAGACATCTTGGATAAGTATGGTTTAACAGACTCAAAGCCAGCAAGCACACCTATGGAGACTCATAAATAGATCACTGCTGATCTTGAGGGGGAGGATGTTGATGTCCATCTATATAGATCAATGATTGGATCTCTCATGTATCTCACAGCCTCAAGACCAGACATCATGTTTCCAGTGTGTTTGTGTGCCAGATTCCAAGTCAAGCCAAAGCAATCACATCTTCAAGCTGTTAAAAGGATTTTCAGATACTTAAGAGGGCAACCTAGATTAGGTCTTTGGTATCCTTATGAATCCAACTTTGACTTGATTGCATACTCAGACAGTGACTTGGGTGGTGCTAATATGGATAGAAAGTCTACTTCAGGTGGATATCAACTTTTGGGTGCAAGACTAGTATCTTGGCAGTGTAAGAAACAAACCACAGTGTCCTTATCAACAACAGAAGCTGAGTATATTGCTGCTGCAAGTTGCTGCTCTCAGGTTCTATGGATTCATAATCAAATGATGGACTATGGGGTAACCTTTCTTCACACTCCAATCTTCATTGACAATAGCAGTGTTATAAGCATTGTTAACAATCCAGTCAAGCACTCCAAAACAAAGCACATTGAGATCAGGTATCACTTTATTAGAGATTGTAATGAAAAGAAGCTAATTCAAGTTGCTAAAGTTCATACTGACAACCAGTTTGCTGATCTATTCACTAAAGCTTTTGATGTGGGTAGATTCATTTTCTTGGTCACAAATGTGGGCATGATCAACTCTGAATGAGCTCATGTTTTTTAAAAAGTGTTTACATACCTGGTATTGGTTTATTCTTTGGTGCTACTAACTTCTTTCTCAGGAAGTTATTACCTTGCTCAGAGTACCTCAAGCTTCAAAAATTGTAAGTATAGTTAATGTTGCCAGTGCAGTTTTAATACTGCAAGTGCAAAGTTAATACTGCTAGTTAGTTAATAGTGCTAGTTAGTTAATACTGCTAGTGGTTAATACTGCTAGTTAGTTAATACTGCTAGTTAGTTAATACTGCTAGTGGTTAATACTGCCAGTGCAAAGTTAATATTGCTAGTGGTTAATACTGCTCTCAGTTAATACTGCTAGTTAGTTAATACTGTTAGTTAGTTAGTTAATACTGCTCTCAGTTAATACTGCTAGTTAGTTAATACTGCTAGTTAGTTAATACTGCTAGTTAGTTAATACTGCTTATGTCCCAAATCGTATAAATACCCTTTTTGCCCGCCTAAAAGTTCATAACAACTCTTTGATTTCTATTCATCAGCTCTCTAACCCTTTTCTCTCAAGAACCAAGTGTTTCAGTCCAGAATACTCAAGCTCGATGGCAGTTATGGCGTTCATTGATGAACATAATGAGATTGCAATGCTACAAAAGCCGAAGCAAGCCGCTGGATTCCATCAAATTGTGGATTTTCTCAAGTCCAGCCACATTGCCCATGCTCTTACAGTGTCGCCAACAATCTACATAGAGCATCAAAGAAAATTTTGGGCAAATGCCACTGTAGTCACAGAAAATGGTGTGCAGATAATCAAGACAGGGTGTGTGACCCTTGTCAGTTTCTGAAGAGGTGATTCGCATTTGTCTACGTCTAGACGATGCTGCAGGTATTACTTCTATTCCTAATGAGGACTTGTTCTCAAATCTTTCAAGAATGGGGTATGGAGGCCAATTGGGTGGTTTCAAATTCTCAAAAGCTAAATTTTATACCCAATGGTGTTTTCTTGTTCATACCCTTATGCATTGCATTTCTAAAAAGACTACTGGATGGAGTGAGTTCAGCAGTACCATTGCTTATGCTTTGGTCTGCTTGGCCACTGCCAGAAAGTACAATTTTTCTCAAATGATTTTTAATGACCTTGTGTCAAACTTGGGAAACAAAAAGAGTTTTTATATGTACCCAAGATTTTTCCAGGTAGTTATAACCAATGAATTGACGGATATGCCTCACTTTGATGAGGTATATGTACCAAAAATCCCCAAAGGTAAGGTCTTTTCAAATATGAAGAGATCTCCATTGGACTCAGAAGGAGTTAGCACCCCATTGTTCTCTACAATGATGGTGGTGTCCCACAATGAAGAAGGTATGGCTTCAGGGTCAAGGCCTTCATTAGACCATCCCACTGAAAGCCAATCCCAACCTTCAATCACCATATCAATCCCACTGTCCCTTGTTCAAAAACCAACTTCACCAATCACCAATACATACATCAGGAAAAAGGTAAAGAAGGCTCCTTCCCTTCTTGTACCTTCACCCACAGAGCCTTTAAGCCCTCTAATGGAGAATTCTCCATTAGAGAATATCTATAGGGAAACCACAGGGGTGTCTCCCAACCCCAAGGAGGTGCTCACTGAGGAGATGAATGAGCATATTGGTGCAAAGGCTGCCACTACTCCTGCTAGCACAGAGGAGGTCAGTGGTAACATCAATAAGACTTTCCCCATGGCAACTTTGGGTGAGCAATCATCCAAAGGTCCCAGGTGCCAAGAAACCATGGGGGCAGCAGGTGCTTCTGCTAGGCAGAAGACCTCTACTACAAAAAGATCCCATGATCCTTCAAAAGAGGGTCACACTCCTGGAGAAGGTGAGGACAGATATGACTATCTTGAATTGATGGAAACAATGGGCAACATCAATATGGATGTAATCAAGCAGGGAAAAGACATAGAAGAGCTGAAACTGATAATTCGGTCTCAACAAGTACAGATTACCAACCTGAAGAAAATGGTGAAGAGATTGGTCCAAAAAAAAGAAGAAGAAACAATTTGTGCTCAGAAGAAGGAAACCAGTGACTGATGCTCCCAAAAAGGGGGAGTCAGAAGCTGATGCCAACATGGAAGATGCTAAAGTTGAGGGGGAGTTTGATGGGGTTACTGGAGATAATGTACAAGCAGCAGAAACAGAAAGCATAGCAGTAGTAAAAGAGAAAGCAGTAGAAACAGAAAGTGTGTTTGATCAAGCAGCAGAAACTGTTAATACTGCTGAATTGAATAAAGCAGCAGAAATGGTGCAAGAAGTTTTAGCAGACCTTGAGATAGCAGAAACTTTAATCAAGGCTAAGTATGATACTCCCAAGGTCACTTCAAAGGCCAAAGGAGTTATCATCAAAGAAAAAGGTGAAGTGATCAAGAAAGCAAGTATTGAGAAGGTAGTAAGCAAAGACAAAAGCAAAGCAAAGTTAGTGGAATCTGATCAACCAATTAAAAAGCAAAAGTTGGTTGAGTCAGATGAAGCTTTGGCCAAAAAGATTCAGGCTGAACTTGAGCAAGAAGAAAAGGCTCAAGTGGACAAAGATAGAGAGATGGCTAAGGCTCTAGCTGCAGAGTTAAATGAAGCTTATCAACAAAGCTTGGTAACTAAGTTAGCACAGAAGAAAGTTGCAACCCTAAAGAAGTCTGTGTTGGTCAAAATTGATGCAAAGAAGAGACAACCTTCAAAGACCTACCTCGGTACTCAAGAGAGAAAGAAGATGATTACTTTTCTCAAAGGTGCTGTGGGAGTCAGAAAGGAGATGTTCTCAAAGATGACTTTTGAACACATCAAAGGGTTGTATGATTCAGAGATGACAAAGCTTCAAGGGAATGAAACAGCCAGAGTTGAAATGGAAAAGAGGATGAAAGAAAGTAATGATTTTCTGATAGAAAAACCTTTCCCTGATGAGAAAGAAACACCAAAGAAAGAAGCAACTCTAGGTGAAAGTCTGAGGACTTTAAAAAGAACTAAAATGATGGCAAGAAGAAAATCAGCCAAGAAGCCTAGAGTGGATAAAGAAGAAGCTGAGAAGGTTGCTGAAGAAGAAGGGGCACCTAAGTCAGCTGAACAGAAAGAACCATCAAGTACTGATGATGTGAATCTGTACATGGTAGTGATGGACAAAGTTCCTGAACCTATAACAGCTGAACCTATTGGTGTTAAGCCTCCTGAGGTCATTCTCTGGGATACAATGAAGGTTGATGGAAAAGAGTATATCAGGCTCAAAAGAAAAGATGAGAAGTTTGAAGTGTATAATACTTGGGCCAAGATTGTCAGAACATGTTCCAGGTCTGATTTAGAGGAGATGTTTGAAATAGGAATGAAGTTGTATGCTGATCAATTAAAAGCTCCAGAGATTTCAATCACAAAACTTGTGATGGAGTATCTGTGTATGATGTTCAAACCAGAAGAAGTGAAGGACATTATCAGAAATGTGTTTCAAACAGTTAACAACTGGACTCTATATGAAACTAGTGGAGTATATGCTTTAACTATGGATTCAAATAACATAGAATACTTCCTAGTGGAAAGAGTGTACAACCACAGTAGATTGAAGCTGCATGCAATGTTGAAAAACAAGCTTGGATGTGCATCAGATTCAGAAATGGCAAAGTATTTGATCCAAAGGACAATTAATCAAAGTTTGGGGTTGGATGCTAATACAGGGATATGAAGAATGGTGTTTTGGGAGCATCTGAAGAACTTGACTTCTCTTCCTAAAAGTCAAGTTAGGGGGAGATTGTTGGGAATTCAAAATCATACAAGTATGGTTAATGCTGCTAGCACTAAATGGTTATTATTTCTGAAGTTACTACTGCTGATACAGGTTAATGCTGCTAACCAAGATTAATACTGCTAGAAGAAGTTACTACTGTTAAGCAATTTTAGTACTGCTAGTAGTGAGTACTACTGAACTTAATACTGCTCAAAGTATTAATGCTGTTGAAGACTTAATACTGCTTATGAGATGAAAACTTCGTATGGCAAGGATGACAGCTGTACTGAATGGAGATATTCATAGAAAGCTTGGAGATAACTTTGAAAGATTATACTGAAGATCTTTTATTCTTTGTAATTATCTTTTATCTTCAGTATATGTATAGAATAGTTTGTATCTTTAGAAAAGAGGATTAATTCTGAGTTTTCAGTTTTCTTAGAGAGAATCAACCTCAAGGTTTATAATCCTAGTTCTAGAGAAGTAGAATTCGTATTGGTGAGCCTGTTCATCAATATTGAGGTTGTGTGTGAAATCTTGTAGCTTTATAACCATTCAATAAAGTTTACAAGTTGTTATTATGATTCACTGTTTCATTGATCTTTGAATATTAAAGTGTTATTCCGCAAACTCCTTTAATATTGTTTCTGAGTGTTTATTCTTGTTAAGAATTCCGATCCTGACAATTGGTAAAATAACTATCCCTTTTATTTAAGGAAACACGTGTGAATATCATAAAATCCCTAAGATTTAGGGATTTCTTTGTGTAACAGATTAGGTAAACATCAAAACACCAAAAAAATCAAGAAATCAACAACCAAAATACCACTGTAGCGTCGAATCCGGATTAAGCAAAGGGAAATCGAAAGTGATATTCAGAATCATCGAAAAAAAGGATTAACTATCGAAATCGTGGGAGAAAAGGCGCGATAATGGATGGGGTTGAAGGCGGGAATCGACGCAGAAGAGGTAAAACATTTCAATTCTAGGGTTTATAAATAGGGGAAACTAGGTTAACCATTAGGTAACCATTGTTGCAGTTCGCAAAATCAGTGAATGTATCTTCAAAAGGTGTGGGCTATCAAAATTCAAGAACACTATGCATAATCCTGTCGATATCGATCTGGAAGCGAACACTAATTTGAAAACTTTAGTGAACAAAATCGCAGAGGGAGCAGAAATTCATACTGAAGACCCCAACCAAGATAACACAGATGAAGGTATAAATTGTTGAATTTCGGTCTAGGTTTATAATCTTTTTAGAATGGACACTGTAAATGTCCAATGTCACGAATTTTCATTGTTATTAATGCAATATGGTATCATAATGCGGTAAAGGCTTTCACTAATACATTAATGCACATTGAGTATGAAATCAGTATGTGGTTGTCCACACTCCATCTGTGGTTGTATGGTATAAGATTGTGTTTGTCCATATATAAATTACATATGCACATTGCACGTATGTATACGTGCACATTTGGGTGTACCCATAAATAAACTCTAATCATATATGCATATGTGCACATTTCTCATATATGGAAATTGCATACTGAAATTGAAGTGCATATGTCCATATTGGCATATACACATGCATATATGCACTGTAATCACTTTTAAACTCCTTCCTATTAGAGCTATTTGGTATCATAATGGGGTGAAGGTTTTCACTAATGCATTTATGCACATTGAGTATGAAATCAATATATGGTTATCCACACTGTATATGTGGTTGTATGGTATAAGACTGTGTTTGTCCATATAGAATTAACATATACACATTGCACATATGCATATGTGCACATTTAGGTATATCCATACATAAAATCCAATCACATATGAATATGTGCACAACAACAGAGGTGATTCGACTGTCGCTCATTATGCTAATCACTAGAAACGAAAAACTTTCTTCAACAACGGTTCCAAAACATAAAACAAATCCCTAGATCGATGAGTAAAACTGATTATGCAGTTAGAAATAAATAAAATGCTTAAAAAAATGTAAAAGATAACTTCCGAAATTAATAAGATGCAAATCAAAATATAATTTTAAATTAATATATTTAATATAAGGATAGTTACCTAATTAAAAACTCCTTTAAATGGGGCGAGATTTAACAAATTCCCATATTACCCTTTCAGATTTAATAGCATTCATGGCATAACAAAAACTCTAGAAAGCTTCTGATTGGTCGAAATTTGGTTAGCACAGCACCAATGTCACGGTTAGCAAATGAATGTCTCTCTCTCTCTCTCTCTTTCTATATATAATATCCACGCATCGTAGACTTGTACCAAGCTCAAATAGCTTGTACATAGTCTAAATTTCTAAATCTGTCAACTTGGAGGACCATTTTTGTCAATTGACCAAAGTGCTTATAACATAATAATCTGATTTTTCTTTCTTTCTTTCATTATTACACGTATTCTTCAATTCACCATCTTCTTCTATCTCACTTTTCATTTTTCAAACTTCTCTTCATCTCTCTAGAATTGTAGGTTGATCTTTGAAGTTTTTGAGAAACCGAATTGGAGAAATGATCTACTCATCGAGAGCTACATGTAGGTACCATTTGTTTTTAGTTTTCTTCAAATTTTTGTTTATGGGTTTTGAGGTTTTGAAACCCTTTTGTGAAAATCTTGATGTATTAGGTTGAAGGAAGCTTAAGAGATGATTTCCTTGTCATTTTGAAGTTGAAAGACCAAAAATACTGAAGGTAAGATTACAAATTTTTGGTCTTAGTTTTCTTAAGGATTTTTCTTAGATGTAAAGATCGATAAATGGTGGTATTAGGTTCATTATATGTTAGTAATGTTAAATTTGGGTTTTGGTTAACTTTTGGTATCAAAAGTACGCAAATGAATGGAACCATTAAAATGGTTTTGAGCTTCAATGTTTATTGCCCACAAGGTGTTTGATAAAATGCCACAACCATTTTTACAATTCTGTGAATTTTAACTTTCTGTCCCTGTTTTCAAAAATTCGTATAAAATCAACCGTAAGTCCAAATAAGCTTGAATTTTGCAGTTAGAAGGTTCTTTATGTCCTTCACAACTTTGTAGTTTTCACCGAGACCTGAATCTAAGTCGAAGTTGCTCAAAAACACAGTTTTAGCTGCTGGTCTGCAGCTACTCGGAAATTTTGTTGTTGTCTTTATTAAGCTGTAGCAAATAAACCGTAGCTTCAATCATCGTGAGTTCAATTGTGATGGAATCCCGAGAGGTTTAGTTACAATGTTGGTTAGAAAGGAATGACTATATCATATTCTAATTAGGTGTTAAATGTGTGGTCGATATGACTTAGGGTCGCGTATGATCTAAGATATGAGCTAAAGCTTGATGGAAGCATTTTAAGCACTTTTTGGATATCAGGTATGGATTTCCCTACTTCATTCTATACGAGGATAATCCCTTGATAAGAGTATCCATTCCATCATTAAATCATGACGCTATAAAAGTAAGTGCATGTAATTCGAATTCGAAATTCCTTTATCATGTTGAATTACGATATTCCTTTGTACAACAACATTCCTATGATTTTGTGTCTACTTTATGAACTTATTTTGGAAAAACGATACTTTGGAAGTATTCATGTTCATTCAACTATTATTCTCATGTGAGGCTTGAAAAGTCATTTTAGACTTTAGATATTGAACATTTTCCTTCAACAATATTTTGAACCATAAAGGTCGTTTGATAGATTTCATGGTGGTTATTTTCTTTTAACTCTCATGATTTTCACTTGATGTTATAATTTTGTATGACATAGTGGTCGGGGCATAGATCATTGTGACGCTCTGTGGTGCTCGTAAACCACAGCGTCCCCATACTGGTGCGCTATAGTGTGAGCTTTACCTAGGCATGGGTGGGGGCGTATGGACTGGTCCTAGGATATGCGCATTATGATACGCATTCGTTGCGTACGGGAATGGATGTGTGTGCCCACACTTCATCCCACAACCCATGTGGACTGATCCTCCCGTGGGATTTGTGACACATTGAGGGTTTCATCCGTTGAATCCTCTTTGTGATTATGAACTGGGAAACCGGTCTTGTAATTTATTTTTATACGATGTCTTACGACATTTATTCTTGTTTAAAAATATTTTATAACTCATGTGTTGACTTATACTTTGACTTCTGTTATGTCAAACTATTATGATTGTTTCCGCTACGAATTGATTTTGTTTCCGTTATTTTTCTTTATATTTGTAATTAATCCGTTCACTGAGCATTTGTGCTTAGCCGTGTTCTTTGTTTCTGACACGGCAGGTTCAGTAGAAAAGATTCGGGGAAATTCTGGGAACTGACCGAGTAGACCTGAAGTTACAACAGGTGGATCTTTTGATAGTTTAGTTGTTGTTCAGGTGTTATACGCTTTATATTTAGCCGGTTGTGTTTATGTTTGAGGTTCCGCAAAATTTATCTTTTGGGTTGTGTTTAATTGCTTTGATACCGACCCTAATGCTTAATTAGTTTATATTTGTGTTTCGGGTCAAAAGTGTGACACGCACCCTGTCCTCAGCCACGCGGGACTGGGGTGTTACACTATATATATATATAGGGGCCTAATCAAACGAGAACTAGGTTGTTTGTGGTAACCGTGAGATCCAATGTGAGCCACTCATTTAATATAATTAATTTTGTTTTTAAAATAAAGTAAAAGGATAATTTGGTAAATTGATAATTTGAATTTTTTTTAATAAAAAACCAATTCCTTACTTGACTTATTCCAAATTTAAATGATTTCAATTTACCATAATTTATTAATTTAAACCCAACCGTCGACCACAATCTATTGGTTATCACACTATGTATCATAGTTATATAATGTCTTACTGCTACAAGTTATTGGGTATCACAGTGTGTATCATAGTCATTTAATGTGTTACTATTATAAGTTCTTGGGTATCACATGTATCATAATCATTTAATGTTTTACTGTTCAAAGTTATTTGGGTATCACAGTATGTATCATAGTCATTGTAATGCCTTACTGTTAAAAGTTATTGGGTATCACAATGTATTTTTCTTGTTTTACGAAGTGTGTCACATAGTATCAGGCAGTGTTTTGTTTTACTAAGTGTATCATGCTATATCTTTTCATTATTTTATTAAGGGGACACATTGTGCATCAAGTTTTTTGCCGGGAAAAAGTTCGCCGGAGAGAAGAGAGAGGAAGGAGGAGAGACTATTTTTAAAATACCTAAGTTGCCCTTTAATTAAAATCATAAGTTAAAATTACCAAAATTAATAATTTTCTAATTTATTCATTGATTTGTGGTTGAAATTGGATCTCACGGTTATCACAAACAACTAAGTTCTCCCTTAAAATGGTCCCATATATATATATAATAGGTGAGCATTATAAATCTAGATTTGGTATAGCTTGTGTATTGTGAACACCAACTACATCAATAAAACTAAATCTATCAGTTGTGAACATCATGTGAACCTTGAAAATACATTAGTAAAAAAATTAGTAAGCTTGTTTAGATTGTGTTTAGTATGTGTTCACTTTATGAGTGTATTTAATTGTACGTCTGTGTATGTTACAGAGAGAGGAGGGGAGAGAGAGAAAGAAAAAGATATATATGAAATTTTTAATGAATGCATTAATTTTTATTTAATAAATAATGATAATTATTTTCTTAATTATCTCATTAATTAATAACATTAATTATTTTAATTTGTGGCTTAGGATGGACCTCACCGATCTCACAAACTTGTAGTTCTCAAATGATTAAGTCAATATACCTATATATATATATATATATATATATATATAGAGAGAGAGAGAGAGAGAGAGAGATGGGGGGGAGATGGGCTCTCGATGGGTGTTGGTTTATGGTAATAAAGAATTTGATGTCTTACGATGTTGAAGAAAGTGTTGAAGAAGGTGACGTCGAGTTACAGACTTACCGTGTTGAGCTGTTGTACATACTTGAACGTACATAAATATTCATAATGAATATAACACATATATAACATTTCACATAAAAGACCATGTTAAAATGAAGAAAAAAAACTATATCGAGATGGATGTCAAATAGCATGAAATTCTCATTTTTTTGATGTAATTTGTAGGGGTGTTCACGGTTCGGTTCAATTCGGTTAGTAAGAAAAATGTAAGCCGAACCGCATGAGGCTGATATCTGGTTACCCGAACCGAAACGAACCGTAGGTTGAACCGAACCACACCGAACTGAAACGAAATAAGGTGGTTACCCACGGTTCGGTTCACGGTTACCCAAAATTATAAAAACTATCATTTACAATATAAAAATGGTACCGAAATATAACATTTAAAAAATTACACACTACATAAATTAAAATAATCAAAGTGTGACAAATTAAAATAAGTTTAATTATTTAAAAACATCCATTACTCACTTAATGTCCACTCCTTGACAACCTCATACCACCAAATTTAATCATCAACCGTAATGATAGACAACAAAACGTAAAAAAACTTTTACTCATTTAACTTTAGCCTAATAAATAATATAAATTAAATATCATATATACATCATATCCGGTTCGGTTCGGTTCGGGTACCCGCGGTTATCTAAAATTCAAAACCGAAACCAGCCCGTCAATACCCAGTTTTTTCGGTTTTCGATTTTTTGATTTTCAGTTTTCGGTTTCGAACCAAACGGTTTCGATCGGTTTCTCGATTTTCCGGTTTTTTTAACACCCCTTAATTTGTTTGATTAATTAGTAAGTTTTAAGATAATTTAGTTTAAACTTTAAGGGGGTAATATTTTTTAATAATAAATAATAATAAAAAGTCAAATAAGGGATTGAAATTAACTTCTTTTTTTACCCCTAATCACCTTAATTAATAATTTTAATTAAAAAACTCTATTTAATGTGCGTTGTTGGATCAATAGAGATAGATGACCGAGATCAGTCCTCATGTTCACAATAAAAATGGAGTTTGCAATTGAACTTATATATATATATATATATATATATATGTGTGTGTGTGTGTGTGTGTGTGTGTGTAGGAGAGGGATCAAATGCAAATCAAGTTATTTGTACAAACCGTCGATTTCATTGTTTAATTTAATGAAATTTTTTCATATGATTATTTTCTTGATGAAATTGTTTTACATATTTTTTGTTTCATGTAAAAATGAGAAATAATGAAACAATTTCATTTTTACATAAAAATAAAAATATATGAAACAATTTTATCATATTAAACACTTTAATGAATTTTTTTTATTAAATTAAACAATGAAATCGACAGTTTGTACGATTAGTACAAATGACTTGGTTTACAAAGTAGGGACAAGTTCAAACGAGAAGCTAGACATTTTACGAGAAGGTAAGAAGTGTTTAATCATATATGATACACAAACTTAATCATATATGATTACACACATGTTATATTGGCAATACATAGACGTTTAATCATATATGATTAAACACACCCACAAGCCGTGTAATCATATATGATATCACACTTCTCGCCTTCTCGCAAAATGTTTAATTTCTCGCATGATCCTCCCTCCTACAAAGTAATTAACTAAACCACCAATATATATATATAGAGAGAGGAAGGATCATGCGAGAAGTTAAACATTTTGCGAGAAGGCGAGAAATGTGATATCATATTATGATTACATAGTCTATGGGTGTGCTTAATCATACATGATTAAACGTCTATGTATTGTCAATATAACATATGTTTAATCATATATGATTAAACTTGTATATCATATATGATTAAACACTTCTCGCATTCTTGCAAAATATTTAGCTTCTCGTTTGAACATGCTCCTATATATATATATATATATATATAGAGAGAGAGAGAGAGAGAGAGCAAGGATCATTTGTTAACCATCCATTTCTTGTTAACTTTATAAACGTTACTCAACCAATAGAAATGCAAGGATTATTCACTACAAGGAAAATGAGTTTTAGAGAAGGAACCTTCAGAGAAGGTTTTAAAAGTGTATCTAAATATATGTTTTAGAAAAGGAATTAGATGACAAAAATGATAAGTGTAGGTGAAAGTAGAATGATTTTTAGAAAAGGACATCCAAACATATTATACGGTATGAAAAATGTTTCTAAAAGCATTATTTAAAAAAAAAAAAAACTATCTAAAAACCTCTCTAAAGATCATAACAAGATGTAACCCTTACAAAAGCGTATCTGAAGGTTAATTTTTTCTTTTTTATACTTTTTAATATTGGATAAATATTTAGTTACGGTTTGACAAGTGTTTCTAAAAAGTTTTTTTTTATAGATAAAAATCAAAATAAGAAACGGACAAAGTCGGAGCCCTAAATTCTTTTCCCAATCGTTCAAATTTCGTCTCTCAAATCGTCATCGCCGGATTACTCACGTTGCCTCTAGCCGATGTTCCAGTTCCCAGTTCTTAGCTCGAACACGTAAAGCAATTTAAATTCAAATTGGTCGATTTCCGTTGTGTGTGCTTGTAAGTCTGTATTTGGATGTCAACATCGATTAGGTTCGTCTTCTATTTTGATTGTTACTAAATCAAAGTACATTTCTATTATGCTTTAAGATATGACTTTTTTTAATTCACTGCATGTGATTGTGTAAGCGAGTGATCAGTGCGTCGACTATTTTTTGTGGATTTTGGTCATTTAGGTTGTTTTGACTCGAATGAATGGATGGAGTTCCGGATTTGATGGAACTAGTTGTCAGGGCTTTCAGTTGGTGAACCCAAATTAACCTCCAATTTGATACTGGACCTATGTTTTTGCTCGTATGATTTTCTAGATTTCATTTACATTTCACTTGTGTTCTAAGTTTATTTGATTTCACCTATGTTTTTGCTTGTATAAACAGGTAGTACTACTTATATCCGATTTCATTCATTCTAATTTTCTGTATGCCTGGATCAGATCATATAAACAGGTAGCAGCTTCAATTTCTGTTCCCTATGATCTATTGTTTTGGTTTTGCCTCCAAGTGCTTCAGTCTTGGCTTTGGCATTTCATCTGGTACAATTCTTATCTATATGCCCTCTATGCTATTTCTTTTCTGGTTGCCCATTCATTTGTTCTGTTTATAAGTATAGTAAAGATATGAAGTATAGTAAAGATATGAAGTACAAGGTCTTTCATCTTTAATTATAAGCATTATTAGTTAATCAACAAGCAATATGGTGGTAAAAGTGGTGGGATAACCAAGCAATGAGCAGAACAAATATGGTAGATTATGATTGCCATTTTTTAATTCACTGTTGAAAACCCCTTGCCTTTAAATCTTTTTTTGGCCTGTTGTTTGCCTTTATAAGATATCACTTGTCTTTCAACATAGATATTTTGCTATTGTTTTCTTTCTCCTTATAATATATGCCTCTTTTATCTTTTCATGTTGTAAAATGTTATTGCATATTTGTTACAAGGTGCATCTAAATAGATATATATTGATAATTATATATATGGTGGATTGCTTTATGCCCACCAAGTTTCTCCATCTAAAATGATGAATGCAGGTTCCTTTTCATTTAAAGAAAGAAAAAAAATTAGTAATCAGATTCTATATATAAACTATATATCATTTTTTGGGGATCATTTCCATTTTCTGTTGTAATCTGTTTAATTTTCGTTACGGTTGATTGATTCCAGTGAACCAATCCTTATGGGCCCAACGTGTTTCCACTATGCGAGAATGGAAAGATATGAAGGGATAGACGCAACATCTTTACAAGAAAGATGACGCCTTTGGAAAATGGCCAGCTAAGAATAAACAAGAAACGAGTGGGGAAGGACCGATAAACAGTGCAAGTATGTCCTTATTCTCTATCTTCTAATTCAAGATATTGTTTACCATTTTTAGTTAACCAGCAAATGTATATGATATCCTCCTCCTATCCATGTGCCCTTATGCCAACATGTAGGTTTTTGTATGCTCTCTGCTTTTCCAAGTCTGTGTCTTAGTAATGGATGGAGTAATAAAATTTCGGACGCTTGAATCACAACGCGACACAAATAGTAACATCATAAAGGTTTTGCTTTTAAAGTTCTGGAATTATGAAGTTGTTTGGTTTACTGCGCACATTAGATTGAAAGTATTATCTTTGGTTTACTAGCCACCATCTCCTTGGTGTATATATATATATATATATATATATACCATATGTTAATAGATTCAAAGGATTCATACTTATTTTTCCACGTTTGTATATTGTTAATCGATTCAATATGATGATAGATTTACGTATGTATAATAATCATATAGGATATTAATAAAATTTTATGTTTTACTATTTATATTGACTAGAGAATTTGGTATTTTTTTTGTAAATCAAAAAAGAAAAAAAGAGATCTATGGGTACCTGTATGACGTATTCATGAGTAAAGACTATTATTGCATACTCGATACCAGTTTGGTAACTCTTCCCATGGATAGATTTACCCAACCTGTCTGTACCTGTAATTGGGTTAACCAATGAAGGATTGTGTGAAAAGAAGAGTCAAGGTGAGGTGAGAAGGTAAGAAGGGATTTGGACCCTTGATCACATTTAATCTCAAACCCACCCATGAATCGCGCTTGATACCGAGATTGATCCGGTACATCTCGGTGCATCTAATGTGCATCCAAGGGTGGAGATCCCTTCTTACCCTTCTCACCATAACTTTCATTCCCACCTTAACCCAACCCTAACCATGAATACCCAGTTCCAGGGACCTATGGATTCTTGGCTCCTCAAATAGCTTGTCGTATGAATAAGGTGAGAATCACAGGATGTTGTCTATTATAACCAACAACTGACATAGAATTAGCTATCGTTGTGACGATGGAAGTGATCCTTTGATTCTGAGAAAATCTTGAAGGAATGGTCTTTCATCCTGTTCAATCAATACATATCTAGCTCCCGAAAATATAGAAATGCAATGGTGATAAGAAGTACATATTCAAATTGTTGGTTCAGTCTTCTGCATTGACAACATTGTCTGTAATATCTCTAAGATTGTACAACACGTGCTTATGTTTTATAATTTACTCAATATTTACCATATATATGGTATAGTTCTAGTGTTAATAAGCACTCATGTTACTTTAGTTACTATAGTATTTGCTTTGTTTGTAAATGAGGTTGTGTCTTATAGATAAACATGGAAAATGGTCTTGATCCCTCCATAGGGAAAGCGATTATGCAAGCTGCACAAGAAGAGTGGCGAAGGGAAAGTTAAATGATCACTTTCCACTGGTTATATGGCAGACTGGAAGTGGAACTCAAAGCAATATGAACGCCAACGAGGTTAGGAATCTGGTTGTAATCTTTACTTTTGTTATGAATTTAACTTACAGATGATTGAAGTTGCTGATCTATGGGTTGCGCGATGTTGTCCTACATTTTTTTTTTATCATTTTTTGATGTTTTTCTTGATTAATATTGTTATTTACTTTATTATAATACATACATATATACATATACGCCACATTTATAATATACCCTTTAGAGAAGGAACAGAGAGTTTTTTTAAGTGTACCTAAACGACACCTTTAGAGAAGGTTTACAAAAAACCTCACTAAAACTTATGCCTTTAGAGAATATTTTGATTATATGTATGTAAATATAACATTTAGAGAAGGTTCATGAAAGTGTAACTAAAGTATACCTTTAGGGAAGGTTTACACAAAGTGTCACTAAAGCCTATACCTTTAGAGAAGCTTTTACGAAAACCTTCTCTAAAGGTACCTTTTAGTGACGCTTGAAAACCGTCACCAATGCTTAAAAAACGTCACTAATACATATACTTTTAGAGAAGCTTTTTAGGAAAAATGGGTCACCCTTTAGAGAAGCTTTAAAAGTGTATCTAATGCTTGAAAAAACTTCTCTAAAGGGTTAACATAAGTGTACCCTTCGAAAACCCTCCCTAAAACTTTTAGCTACCGTTATATAGGGAAGCTTTTTGACGGAAATGAAAATCTTCTCTAAAACCTTTAGAGAAGCTTTTTAGACATTTAAATACAAAATAAAACCTTCTCTGAAGGTCTTTCTTCTTGTAGTGATTGTTGTTTAAATTGTGTAATTGTTTAATGTAAAAGGGTAGAAACGTCATTTTGTAAGTAACCAAATTTTCATTAATTTTATTGGGAGTTACAAAATGAAGATTCCATAATTATATTGTAGGTTATGATTGTATTATTTTGTCCATTTTCATCATATTTTTTAAATCATATCAATATTACTAAAGTCTTCTGGTTCATATGTTTGATAAAATCGTATAGTCGTTTTCAAGAAAATTTTCCGGTAGTCATCTTAATTCAGAAAACACATGAACATCCCTGAAATTTCTACAACGACATCCAATGAATGTTGATGTCCTTTCGTTATGAACACAACAAAATTAACAAATAATAAAACATTGTTTATAATATCTACGATTTTTATATTATTTTTTTAAACATTGACGATGAACAAACATCTTCATTTTTAACATTAATGATCATCGTATATAATATCTACGATTTTAAAAAAAAAATTCTCATTTGAAAGATATTCAAGCACATAATGCACATTGATCGTATATGTCATTCTGAATCGTTCGGTAAAGACTGCAACTTTTAGTAAAACATTTCGATTATCGGATGTGGCAACATGAAGAAATATCCCAAATTTATGTAGTGAAAATGAATGAACAATGTAACGAAAATATATGTTCATATTTATAATGTTCAACAACGTTCATTGTTTATAATATTCATCAATGTTCAAATATATGTAATGAAAATGAATGAACAGTGTAACGAAAAAGTGTAAATGTGCAATTTGATTCACTTTGGATGCACATGAACATTGTATACGTGATGTTCATATATATTATCATTATAGATGTGCAAAACAAATAATAAAGAGACTTTGATAAATGAATCCTAATTATTGGCGATATATGAATATTAGTAAAGGATAATTAACAATCTCAATTTCAAAATAATGAATCGTAGATGAATCATCGGTTACGATTGTGGTTTAAGGGAAATTAATGAGCCATTAAATGGGGTTTTAAAGGAATTATTATTTGATTCCCCAAATTACCCCTAACCACATATGTTCACATATCCATTTAATAAATAAAACATATTTTATTAATTACAAAATTAGTTTTAATCTCAACCATCCAAATGTTAAGATGGATGTTTGAGATTAGTACATAAAGTTAACAATAAAACAAGAGTTAACAAAAGAACTTAACCCTATATCTATATCTATCTATCTATCTATATATATATATATATATATATATATATATATATATATATATTATTAAAAGTCTAAAACGGTTCTTGAAAAGCAGTTTTTGGAAGGCCATTAAAATTAAATGTTACATTTACCACCCTTACAATTAATTATTTAATGTACTTTATATCCCTTGTTTTTTCATTTTTCATTTTACACCTTTATCATGTTAACACAAATAATCGTATATGAACAAAAATGCAATGAAAAAATACGTTTCTTTTTTTACAAATTATATCATTATAATCGTCTCGTCAATACGTTCAAAACAAGCCAAATATTGAATATTTTTTAATTTAACCGTACTATTAAATATCATGAATATCTACGAATTAAATTGTTTTATATAAAAATTTTAAAACGAGTATTGTACAATCTTTTGTACAATAACATTTACCACCCTTAAATGTTACATTTACCATCCTTACAATTACTTATTTAATTTAGGGAAATTAATTAAAATGACCGTATTTCAATCCCGTATTACCTATATACCCCAAATCTCTTTCATTTTGCCAAAATACTCCTTTTGTCCGGGATCCATGGCCGGGATGCTTACCAATCCTGGGGTTACCTTCAATGACGGCGTAAATAGTGATTTCCCGGTGTTAGGCCGGGATGAACAGTGAAATCCCGGGTTTAGGCCGGGATGAGGGCCGGGATTGGGTAATTAGGGTTAGGGTTTCCGAAACTTAGGGTTTGGTCCTATGATTTCATGTGATTCCAGTGTTTTTCACGTTTTTGTTGCTGATTCTTTCTACTGTTTTTTTACTGCTTTTTTCCACTTTGTCATACAATAATTGTACTTGTCATTGAATGGTGTTTGTCATTGAATTCATCTTCGGCTATAAATTTTGCCTTTAAAGATCAGTATAATGCAAGACATCCATCACATCTATTGCATTTTTCTTTCTTGCTCTCACTTTCATTGTTTGAATTGCTTAATTTTTCATACTATTGAAAAAATGAGTTCACCTGTTGTAAAAGCTAAACTCTATTTATGTTTCAATGGTCAGTGGGTTCAAAACAACAATGAGTGGGATTATATTGGGTACACAAAGCGTGGTGTACAGATTCCAGTAATCTATACATATAAGAGGTTTCTTCATTACGCCATGGGAAAATGTGGAATCGAAGATTCTGCTACTTGCAAGTTGGTGTTCAAACGTGAAGATCGCTCACTAGTGGAGCTAAACAGCGATGAACTAATCATTGGTTTTATGCAAATTGCAGCCGATTCAGAAAGACCTCTAAAATTAACGCAACACTCTAAAATTAAAGCAACACTCTAAAATGAACGCAACACTCTAAAATTAACCCAATCTCTCTAAAATTAACGCAATCTCTCTAAAATTAAACACTCTAAAGTTATCGCAACCTCTAAAATATTTAAAATTAACGCAACACTCTAAAATTAAAGGAACACTCTAAAATTAACGCAACACTCTAAAATTAACGCAATCTCTAAAATATTTAAAAAAAATGCAACACTCTAAAATTATCGCAACCTCTAAAATTAACGCAGTCTCTAAAACTAACGCAATCTCTAAAATATTTAAAATTAACACAACACTCTAAAATTAACGCAATCTCTCTAAAATTAACGCAACACTCTAAAATTAAAGCAACACTCTAAAATTATCGCAACACTCTAAAATTAACGCACCACTCTAAAATTAACGCAACCTCTAAAAAACACGAAATACTCTAGCATATTAACAACATAAACATAACACGCAAATCTATAAAATAAACGCATAATCAAACACAAAGTCTAAATAACATACAACAAATATTTTATAAAATATAAAACTACAATGGGGTTAAAAGAAAACTTACCAAAGTAAGTAGACGAGACATATCGGAGATTGATAAAACACCAATAAATCGAGTCGAAATCCGAGCGTGATATACACGAGATATAAGAGAGAGTTAGAAGTAGAAGAGAAAAAGTGGTTGTGTGGGGTGGGGTTTCAATTGGGACCATTTGATTTTATAATAGAGGGGAACACTTCTTGCCCTAATTTAATTAAATCCCCACCGTCGATATGTCTAAGATCAACACATAGCTTCCATCCCGGCCCCCAACCCCGGCAATTCATTGTTCATCCCGGACTAATGCCGGGATTCCACTATTCATCCCGGCCTAACGCCGGGAAATTCACTGTTCACGCCGTCGATGAAGGTAACCCCGGGATGGGTGTCAATCCCGGCCACGGATCCCGGACAAAAGGGGTATTTCGGCAAAATCAAAGAGATTTGGGGCATTTCGGTAATACGGGATTGAAATACAGGTACAATAACATTTACCACCTTAAAAATTATTGTACAATCTTTTGTACAATAACATTTACCACCCTTACAATGTTACATTTACCACCCTTACAATTACTTATTTAATTTACTTTATCTCCCTTGTTTTTTCATTTTTCATTTTACAACCATTATCATATTAACATAAATAATCGTATATGAACAAAAATGCAATGAAAAAATACGTTTTTTTTACAAATTATACCATTATAATCGTCTCGTCAATACCTTCAAAATGAGTCCAATATTGAATATTTTTTTAATTTAACCGTACTATTAAATATCATGAATATCTACGAATTAAATTGTTTTATATAAAAATTCTAAAACGGTTATTGTACAATCTTTTGTACAATAACATTTACCACCCTTAAATGTTACATTTATCATCCTTACAATTACTTATTTAATTTACTTTATATCCCTAAAAATTATAAAAGGTTATTACTTATTGTACAATCTTTTGTACAATAACATTTACCACCCTTACAATGTTACATTTACTACTCATTAATTATTTAATTTATTTATTTTTTATCCCTTGTTTTTTCATTTTTTTTATTTTACACCATTATCATATTAACACAAATAATCGTATATGAATAAAAATGCAATGAAAAAATACGTTTCTTTTTTTACAAATTATACCATTATAATCATCTTGTCAATACCTTCAAAACGAGCTCAATATTGAATATTTTTTAATTTAACCATACTATTAAAAACTATGAATATCTATGAATTAGTTTGTTTTTCTATCCATACGTTTTATTTTATTTTTTTCACCGTTAGCATATTAAAAATACATAATTGTAGATCAACTAAAATATATTAAAAATATGTTTCATTGGTATTATAAATTCTAATATTATAATTGTTTCGTCAATAATTTTAATATAAACTAATTATTGAATATTTTTATGGGTAACATAAATGTGTAACATTATATATATATATACTATCTATATCTATACTATTATATTAAAATTGTAAAATGGTTATTTTCAAAATTCAATGTTACATTTAACATCTTTACAATTAGTTATTTAATTTACTTTATATCCCCTTACTTTTTCATTTTTCATTTTACACATTTGTTATATTAACACAAATAATGGTATATGAACAAAATGCAATGAAATAATATGTTTCTTTTTTACAAATTATACCATTATAATTGTCTCGTCAATATCTTCAAAACGAGCCCAATATTGAATATTTTTTAATGTAACCATACTATTAAATATTATGAATATCTATAAATTAATTTGTTTTCTATCCATACGTTTTATTTTTTTTCACCTTTAGCATATTAAAAATACATAATCGTAGATCAACTAAAATATATTAAAAATACATTTCATTATTATTATAAACTAGGCATATACCCCCGCACGATGTGGCGCGAAAAATCGTGAAATCGAAGTAACAATTGACAAAGGTATGTATCACCTCGTGCAACAACTCGAAATCAAAATGACAACAACGTTTCATTTTAAGTTTGTATTTATTCGTCCTTATCGATGCTTTAGTCTATGATTCACATATAAGTGCACCAAACGACTCAAACACCGTGTTTTCATAGACTAAAGTATCGATAAGAACGAATAATACAAACTTAAAATGAAAACGTTGTTGTCATTTTGATTTCAAGATGTTTCGCGAGCGGATACATACCTTTGTCAATTGTTTCTTCGATTGCACGATTTTTCGTGATGCATCATGCACGAGTATATGCCTAAGAGCATCTCCAACAACTTCTCCAAAATGGAGAAAATGGGGATTTTGGTCATTTATTTGCTCCAACAGATTCTCCAAATCTTTCTCCAAAATGGAGAAAGTAGGAGAGAGAGAGGGTAATTTCTCCAAATTTGGAGATCTCTCCAAAAATGATTACCATGAGAGAGAAATGATTTTTTATTTTATTCCACCAATAAGAAAGGTGGAGGCTAAATGCACCAAAAAAGGTGCTAAATACACCAAAAATTATTGATAAATCATTGTGTTTTTTTGTTTTTTTGCCTTTTTGTTGTCTTTTTTATTTTTATTATATATTTATTTTTTTATTTTTATTATATAGTTTTGTAATAAATATTTATAAAAGAAATAAATATTTATATAAATATTTTTGTTTATTTGTTTATTTGTTTTTTCTTTTTTAATATTACTATTTTTATTTGATTTGAAAAGAAATAAATATTTATAAATATAAATATTACTAATTTTTTTAATTATATAATTATAAAAATAAAACATAAATATTGCGATTTAACATATAAATAGAACATAAAATAATCTATATTACATTCGATTATTCTAAAATAACATTATCCGTAGTACAATTAACACGTAAAAGCTGCATGTACTTCTTTATTCGCTCTGAATACGGGGTAGCCCATCCAGCAGCGCACGGATAACTGTAATGGAAAAAATGTCCTACAATTTGTGAAAACGGGTACCCTTCTTTCATATCTAATTTCACATAATGGTTACCATTAACGTACCCGATTGTAAAAACAACATGCTCATACCACATTGGCAGAGTGGACCTAAGCGGCAAGTACGTCCCTGTTATTCCCAGATTCTAGTTCCTATTCACAATCAAACAAACACAAACAAGATTTCAATCAAATTACTTGTTTGATTTCTCTTTCAAATTCCACAATTACAACTTTCTCTCTCTAGAACTCCCTCTCTCTCTCTCTACAGATCTCTCTCTGGAAAAACGTACAACTGAATACTATGCTCCACTTATGTTAACTACTAATTACAAAGGAAAGGAAACTATTTATACCTACAACTAAAACAACAAGGAAACAAAACTAATACAAATGTTGACTTTGACTTTTATTAACAAAAGACTTTGACTTTAACTTGAGAGTTGACTTTCTTCAGCTTTGACTTCTTAAACCTTGACTTTTATCTTCTTGATCTTGTATCCAACAGATTTATGCTCTAACAATCTCCCCCTTTGGATTCAAGATCACTGTTGAAAGAAATAGCAATACAGTCTTCACTTTGAGCTGTGTCAGTACAATCTCCCCTTTTTCTTTGACGTTATTCTTTCCAAAACTGTCATCAAACGATTAACAATCTCCCCAAAACTTTCACAAGATACTTTCAGACTTTGGAAATAAATTATCTTCAGAATCAGCTCGGATTGCTTTAGCAAATAATCTTCAAAGAAAAATTTCCTCAAATCTTCAGAAATTCTTTGATCTTCTTCAAATCTTCAAATCTTTACTTTGAACTTTTCTGACTTGGACATTTCTGAAAATCATCTCTCAAAACTTTATCATTTTTTGATACCATCTCCCCCTTTTTGATGATTTGAGCATCTGTATCATCAAAACTTATTTCAAGAAATGTCGTTGAAATTCTGTTCTGACCACTGATCTGTCATAATCAGCCTCTGATTCTTTGATCCATAACCAAGTATTTATCTAGATCTTTGCAAATCTAGACAAAAATAAGAACATGTAACTCCTGAATCAACAAATGAATCAGTTAAAATGCCTGTCAGTAACACAAAGTCACTGTGTGTAACGAATACACAATATAAAGGAGCTTTTTGATGTTCACTCCCCCAGGGCTTCCATCCAATCATCGAAATACCACAAAGGCAATTTCTATGAATGTTATGACAAAGAAACAAATTCTTTGTGTGTTCGTGCATGTGTAGAAAGAATTAAGCATGAATAGTTGCCTTTTAAAAAGGCTCAACATAGTGTAAACCACTGAGACAACAGTAGATAAACACAGACTCAATGTGCATGATTGAAGTGCGAAGGTGGGGCAGACTTCCTTCTTTTTCAATATCCAGATTTTCCAAATGAAAACCAGATAGATAATATGCTGCATCCCCTTGAAAATGTGAAACATTTTCTTTTTGAGAAGAAAATGAGTGGTTGGTGGGGTATTAAGCAAGAGTTGGCATGGGCTATTTGCCTGTTTCAATAACGTTCACCAAAGAATTGTGAAACGCTAGTAATGTGGCTGCCCGGCTCAGAAAGTAGTTGGTGCAGAGTTTAATATTCTTTTACTCTGTTCTCACACCCTCTTTCTTTTGATCAATAATCTCACTAATAACCAATCTCTCCTTTACATATTACCTCATCACACCCACACTCATTTCTTTTAGACTCCTCACACTCAATCTCTATGGATTAACTTCTTAGGTAGAAATCACTGGTTAACGTGATTTCATAGAAGTTCAGTTAATTCCTAGCACAAAGAACCCATGTATGATCCTAAAAGAACGTTTTGCTCAGATGATTTTTACTTTAGCAGTTAAAGCTCATATACAAATGTCAGATGTAAATATGCTCAGAAAATAATCATGAAGATTTGAGCATTTTTAGTCATTGAAGTATTTTCAAACAAGTATACTGAATGAATGAACATGAATGCAAAAGACTTGTTTGAAAATCTGACATTGTATGAAAATGATCAGAAATGAAATGATATAGCAATTAAGGCTTATGATAAAAAATAACAGATATTGTCTATACGAAACAAAAATATAGACATTCTTGAAATGACGTTTCGAAATGACATATCGCTCAAAATTCTTTAAAGTACAAGCGGGGTGTCTTACCATCGAAAAATTGTTTCAATTTAGAGACATGGTAAGAACAATTTGATCAAAAATTAAACCGATGTGTGTGAATACTTGAAAGTATGTAAAAAAGACAATACGCAAGTATTTATCTTTGGAAACACACGGTTTAGTTAACAATTAAGCACAAAAAAATAAAATGAAAACATTTAAAATCACACTTCCAAATTATAAAATCTGTTTAAGAATCGGGAAGTGGTTTGAACATTTCAGAACATGTTTTCTATATCTGAAAGTTGTCCTTCTTTCAGATATATTTGAGATTAAGATAAGAAATTTACCTTTTCGCGTAATCTTAAATCTCATGAAGTCAAGCTGAAGTCATTAAGATATGATCTTGTCAGCTTCTCTCATCCTGCAAAAATCTCAAAGTCTAGTCAAAGCAACTTTATTCACAAAATTATTCGAATGTAAAAGACATAAAGCAGTAAAACGATTAAAGTACTAGTTCTGATCTGAAATAATCAAAAATCATAGTTCTTTACTCCTTTTGGTATGACATATAAGCTCCCCCTAAAATCATGCATTACAAAAATTTTGTCATTTAATTAAAATGCAGAAATTAGTTATGATCCCCCTCAAAATAATGTAGATCATCTAAAATCTTCTCTTACTCCCGTGAGATCATGAGCAAACAATTAAAGTGCAGATATCATTCAGACATAAATCCATATGCAGTAACTCTAGTGGAGAACTGGTGCGTGGTTCAGGCTTCGGTTTATGTGTGACTCTCTTCATCTTACCCTTCTCACATGCAGCACATAAGTGTTCTTTCTCATATTTCAGCTCAGGAAGTCCTTTTACCAATTTTCCACTAACCAGCTTGTTGATATAACGAAAATTCAGATGTGATAGTCGTCGGTGCCAAAGCCAACTTTGCTGCATCGAAGCTTTTGACAATAAGCAAACATGACTGTCATTCTGTACCTTTGAAAGATTGATGGTATAGAGGTTCGTCTTTCGATTTCCGACTAAGAGTTCATTACCGTCTTCAGAACGAACAGAACACCTCTTAGCTTTGAAGTTGACCTCTAACCCTTTGTCGCAGAATTTACCGATGCTAAACAAGTTGTACCCTAAACCTTCGACATAACTCACCATCCTAATCGTTATGTTGTCTTGAATGATATCACCATATCCTAAGATTGGTGAAACTTGGTCGTTCCCAAATCGAACATTGCCGCTGAATTTCTCTGTATAATTAGACAATAAAGCTTTCTGCCCGGTCATATGCTTGGAACAACCGCTATCCAAGTACCACATATGACGGGTCTGCAAGAGAAATCAGGAAACAACAATTTTAGGTACCCATTTAAAAACGGGTCCTAACAGATTAGCACAAGATTTTGGTATCCATTTGAATATGGATCATCTTTTCTTTTGAAAACCTCTAAAAACATTTGATCTTGAAGAATAAACATGATAAGATCCAAACCAATCATTAGAATTATGATGATAAGCAAAATCATTTCTCCGATAATGATAAGATTTAGTAGTAGTAGGAGATAATTGAATCAATTGCTTTATTGAATAACGCTTGTAAGAAGTTACAAGGTTTTGTTTATGAGAAGCAAGTTGACCAACTACAACACTATCACTACTATCAGATCTATTACATGAATTATCATAAATTGATTCAGTATACTCATCATTCTTCCTTTTTGGTCGCCATCGGTTCTTGCTTCCGACCTTTTCTTTCTTAAATCTGAAACAAAAGATTTAGATTTATTAGGAAAGTCAGATTTCTGAGATTGATTTTTCTTGCGTTTACCAGTGTTATTCTTGTTCTGTGAATGTTGTTTCTTATGTTTCTTACCATTAGCTTAGTAATCAGCATTCCCAGAAACTGATTCACCAACCTTAGTTGATGATTCACCTTTCTCATGTACACTTGGTAAAACTTTTCCATTTATGATAAAAGTAGAATGATTTGGAAGTTGAGCAGTAAAGTCAAACATATCAATTTCCTCGATACATCATTCATCAGAATTTAGAAAATCATTTGCAGACTCAAATAGATCATCAAAATCAGTCTTAGAAGTTTGAGGTACTTTTGAAGATGTAGAACACACTTTAGATTTGCAAATAAAATATGTGTTCTTTAATACTGTAGAAAATACGTTTTGTGTTAGATCACTCAAAATTCTTTCATCAGATAAAATATTTTCTAACTCAATTATTTTGCTCTCTAAGACAAGTGGAGGTACATAAATTTTGGCTTGAACAGGTTTTGCCTCCATCTCAGTCGAAGAATAACTAGCAAAATAATCAGTTGAAAGAAATTTTGGTGTTTTAGAAAGATAACTATTATTCAGTCTTTCATAACAGAATGGTAGTTGCATTTTCTTCAAATTCATTCTTTTCTCGTCTTCTTTTTCCTCAACTTCTTTTGATGCTTTGGTGATAAATTTGGGTTTCAAATGAGGATATTCATCAGCTGCATACATATAATTTGCATTATATAGACCTGGCTGTTTTCTGATAGCTTTTTCTAAGTAATGAGGATTATCAAACCCTAATCCCCATTTTTCTTTAAAATCAGCATCTTCATCAGGTGTATTAAAAAAATAGTTTGATTTGTTTGGCCTCTAAGATACAATTTTGCTTCTAAACCATTTACCTTTTTCTCTAAAGTCTTGTTCTCAACCTGCAGTTTAAACGATTGTAGAACACATTCTTGTTTTTCAGAATCAGATTTAAACAATTGTTTTTGCAATTCAGAAATTTTACTTTCAAAACAATCTTTTTCATTTTGAAAAACAGAAGCAGATTTGCGTAGAGAATCAATTAAATCTTTGTTCTCAATAACTGACGTGTTGAGCTCAAAGACCTTTTCATTTCTCCTAGCAACTTTGTCTTTTTCCTTTTTCAATTTATTTTGAAGATCTTGAAGTTCGACCCTCATGGCTTCCATTTTGGTCATGAAATCATTTTCAGTTAAGTTCATTACCTCATCAGCAGTCTCATCATCAGAATCATCATCTTTCACTTCTTTTCCCATCAAGCATAGATGAGCAGTCTCTTCTTGTTCTTCCTCATCAGAATGATCCAACCAGTATTCATCTTCAGCCATTAATGCCCTGCCAGCTTCTTGTTGTTTGGCCAAGAGCAATTTGTTTTGATAATATTTTGAGTTGCGAACCTTTGGCTTCCGACATTCTTTTGCATAATGTCTGAACTTGCCACAGTTGTAGCATTTGATCAGATCATTAGTCGTCTTCTTTTCAGTACTTGTGTAATCATTTACATACTTCTTCTTTTCTTCTGGCTTTTTATCAATCATTCTATTTCCTTCCACTCTTTCTCTATGCTCGTGGTTCTTTGAGCTTGATGAAGAATATCTCTGAGAATTGGATCCCGGCTTCTTGTAAAACTTCTTTTGGAAAGCACAGGTTAACAGTAGCATAGCCTGCTTGAGACTTTCTCCATCATCTCCATCAGATTCAGACTCTGATTCAGAACTAAATACCACTGTCTTCTTCTTCTTCTTCTCTTTCTTTTCTTTCTCTCTCTCCAGCCACTAATGCTATAGGATCAACAGCTTTCTCAACTTTCTTTTTCTCAGCTCTTTTCTCTTCTACCTCTTCTTCATTCTGTCGCAGAGTCTCGTAGACTTCATGTAGAGGTATTTCGCTCAAATCCTTCATTTGTTTCATCCTTCGCGTGTGCTCTTTCCATTCAGGTTGCAATATGCTGAGAAACTTTACATTGTTCTCAATCTGTTGCTTGTTGACCTTGTTCTTGGAAAGCTCATTCAGAAGCAGCAGAAACCTATCATAGGTTTCCTCCAAGCTTTCATTTTCTTTTGCTCTAAATTCTTCGTAGCTGTTTATGTAGTTAGCTACCTTCATTTGGTTTCCAACTCTAGAACCCAACATCATTTTTCTTAATTGACCCCACATTGATTTGGCAGTTTCATTGTAGCTGTCCATTTTCACATATATCTCATTTGTCATGCTTTGTAAAAGCAAAGATCTGGCTTGTTTATCAGCATCAAACCTTTTCTTCTGTTCATTAGAAAAACTATCATACTTTTTATCCACTCTCCTTGTTCTCGGAGCTCCATCTGAATCATTACCACCAGCAGGAATCTCCTCAGTAGGTTTCTTCATTGGGCCTTCTGTGATAGATTTCAGAATGTTCTCTCCATTTGATTGTCTATCAATAAAGTCCAAAAATCTATCTCTCCATTGTTCATATTCTCCTTTGAACAACACCGAAAGCTTGACATCAGTTCCAATTGAGAGAGCGTCTCTGGAAGTCATCCTGTATGTACCTGTTTGAACAAATATGCAATAAGAATCTAGAAACTGATCGTTAGTCCAATTATGAAATCACAAGAATATAGAAATGACTCTGAAAATATAATTCATAAATTTTGATCACAATCAGAATTTTGAAAAATTTGACTAAGTGACAAAACTCGCAAGTCACTATAGAACTCGCAAGTCACTATTTCTGAAAAACTCGCAGACTAAGGCTTGCGCGTTTGTGAAACTCGCATGCTAAAGCTTGCGTGTTCTGATAAACTCGCAGATAGTTAAAACTCACTTGACGTTGAAACTCGCAAGTGACTATTCCCATTGAGCTCGCTAACGTTTAAACACGCAGACCACTATTCACGATGAAAAGCGCTAAATGAGACGTGCGCGTTTTCAAAACTCGCTAGTCAATACTTGCGCGTTTGAACAAACTCGCTAACCAAGCTTGCGCGTTCCAACACTTAGAAACTTTTCTTGAAATTCCAAACTCGCACGATGAATGAACTCGCAGATCACTGTTCCTTCTCAAACTCGATTGTAAAAACAACATGCTCATACCACACTGGCAGAGTGGACCTAAGCGGCAAGTACGTCCCACTGCCGGTCATACTTATAACATGTAATATCACATTATATTTTGAAGCAATCAAGACATCTATTTCAGGCATTGTCATCAAGTGTTCAAATGGTGCACCTTGATCTGATCGAAAGAAGTTTAAAGTGTTATAAGTAATATCCCAATGTTCACCTCCAAAAACGTTGATGTACTCTGTCTTGTATGTATCTAACTCTTCCATCAAGTTATACCGAATTGTGGGCCATGCATCTTCATGAAGACCTAGAGAGACAGCTATTGCTCGAAATCCGCAATTTCCATCACCTATCACATCATGTACCTGCTTGATGTAAGGGTGAAACAATGCTGGATATTGATTGATGTATGGATGTGCATTATAATTTTTGAACATGAAAGAACTGTGTCTCGCTGGTTCTTGGAAGCTCATTTTTTCCTTGTCAACAAATCTAGACACATTCGAACTACTACGTCTAAGGGGTCTTTCACTTGTAAAACACGGGTCAACATGAGTTGGAAATGAGGGATCAACATGAGTATTTCTGAAAAGCTTATCCTTCAACGAGGGCCGTCCACGAGTAGTCTTGTTAACAACAGGTTCACGAATCCATGTTCTTGATGCATTGGCTATCTCTTTTATCTTGCTCAGTAAACTGAACTTACCAGATCTCGTTTGCTTGTTAAATTCCTCAGTAAACATTTGGACTTCAGCTTCACAACCTACGTCATCATCTTGTAAAGATTTGCACGGTGATATATCAAGCGTCGTCCAAAATACATCAACTGAATCAATTGGGATAGGATGACCTTTGTTCAATTATTGCATTTGTTCGTGTGCACATGACATTTGTTAGTTGTCATTTTTATTTACGTTTCAATTTGGGGTAAGAATAATTATATGTTTTTAAAAAAAAAACTGAGTCTTACAGAGTAAATTACAGATTTTGTCCCTAACGTTTGGTGTTTGTTACGGAATTGGTCCCTAAACGAAAAATACATTTTACAAAGTTATGAGAAAATGTAATTGTTACAAAAAGAAAAATACATTTTACAAAGTTATAATAAAATCAAAAGTTACAAATTTATAGAATAAAATAAAATCAAAAGTTACAAATTTATAGAATAAAATAAAATTAAAAGTTACAAATTTTATAAATTTATAAAATCAAAACACACACACACTATATATATAAAGATAAAGATAAAGATAAAGATAATAATAATAATAATAATAATAATAATAATAATTATTATTATTATTATTATTATTATTTGACTATTTGCACCTTTAATGATTGGATCGGAAAATAAGAATTCACTATTTGCACCTTTTTGGTGATGCACCAAAAAAGGTGCTAAGAGCATCCACAATGTACGTGTTTTTCACCGAATTTTTTCATAGCTTTTTTCTTACACATTATTGTCACATCAACAACTTAAAAACCTCCACCATGTGAAAAACCTCATCCAAGCTTTTTCATTACTTTTTAAACTATTCAGGGTCCCACTATTTTAACTTTATATCATTTTTATTCTTATTTATAAAAATAAATACATTAAAATTCATACAAATACATATTTATTTAAATCAAGAAAATATTATTAATTTAATTATGTATTTATTTTACATAATTTTTTTAAATATATAAAAGTTGTATAAAAAGTATGTAAAATAAAAATTAAAAAATGTTAAATTTAAAAGTATGTATAACCGAAAATGAAAATTGGGTCATTAAGAAATCTGTTAGAATTGTATAAATATGTCAAATTTGAGATATTATTTTAAAAATATAAAATATAATTACTTTCATTATGTATTTATTTATATTATTTATTTAATAATTATATTTAAATAAGATTACTTTAAATATATTAATAAATAAAACCGATTAAATACGAAACTTTTATAAAATTCTATGAAGTTAAAACTGATTAAATACGAAAAAGCAGGTCGTGCAGTTACGAGGTATGACGAAAAACCTCACGAAAAACCTTAATTGAGAAACCTATCCACTATGTGAAAAACCTCAAAAGAAGGTTTTTGCTTTTTGAAAACCTCCCAAAAACCTCACCAAAAACCTTCCTACGAGTACATTGTGGATGCTCTAAATACACCAAAAATCATTGATAAATCATTGTTTTTTTTTGTTTTTTCGTCTTTTTGCTGTCTTTTTTCTTTTTTCTTTATTTTTATTTTTATTATATATTTCTTTATTTTTATTTTTATTATATAGTTTTGTAATAAATATTTATAAAAGAAATAAATATTTATATAAATATTTTTGTTTATTTGTTTTTTCTTTTTTAATATTACTATTTTTATTTGATTTGAAAAGAAATAAATATTTATAAATATAAGTATTACTAATTTTTTTTAATTGTATAATTAAAAAATAAAACATAAATATTGCGATTTAACATATAAATAGAACATAAAATAATCTATATTACATTCGATTATTCTAAAATAACATTATCCGTAGTACAATTAACACGTAAAAGTTGCATGTACTTCTTTATTCGCTCTGAATATGGGGTATCCTATCCAGCAGCGCACGAATAACTGTAATGGAAAAAATGTCCTACAATTTGTGGAAACGGGTATCCTTCTTTCATATCTAATTTCACATAATGGTTACCATTAACGTACCCGATTGTAAAAACAACATGCTCATACCACACTGGCAGAGTGGACCTAAGGCGCAAGTACGTCCCACTGCCGGTCATACTTATAACATGTAATATCACATAATATTTTGAAGCAATCAAGACACCTATTTCAGGCATTGTCGTCAAGTGTTTAAATGGTGCACCTTGATCTGATCGAAAGAAGTTTAAAGTGTTATAAGTAATATTCCAATGTTCACCTCCAAAAACGTTGATGTGCTCTGTCTTGTATGTATCTAACTCTTCCATCAAGTTATACCGAATTGTAGGTCATGCATCTTCATGAAGACCTAGAGAGACAACTATTGCTCGAAATCCGCAATTTCCATCACCTATTACATCATGTACCTGCTTGATGTAAGGGTGAAACAATGCTGGAAATTGATTGATGTATGGATGTGCATTATAATTTTTGAACATGAAAGAACTGTGTCTCGCTGGTTCTTGGAAGCTCATTTTTTCCTTGTCAACAAATCTAGACGCGTTCGAACTACTACGTCTAAGGGGTCTTTCACTTGTAAAAGACGGGTCAACATGAGTTGGAAATGAGGGATCAACATGAGTATTTCTGAAAAGCTTATCTTTTAACGAGGGTCGTCCACGAGTAGTCTTGTTAACAACATGTTCACGAACCCATGTTTTTGATGCACTGACTATCTCTTTTATCTTGCTCAGTAAACTGAACTTACTAGATCTCGATTGCTTGTTAAATTCCTCAGTAAACATTTGGACTTCAGCTTCACAACCTACGTCATCATCTTGTAAAGATTTGCACGGTGATATATCAAGCGTCGTCCAAAATACATCAACTGAATCAATTGGGATAGGATGACCTTTGTTCAAGTATTGCATTTGTTCGTGTGCACATGGCATTTGTTAGTTGTCATTTTTATTTACGTTTCAATTTGGGGTAAGAATAATTATATGTTTTTAAAAAAAACTGAGTCTTACAGAGTAAATTACAGATTTTGTCCCTAACGTTTGGCGTTTGTTACGGAATTGGTCCCTAAAAGAAAAATACATTTTACAAAGTTATGAGAAAATGTAATTGTTACAAAAAGAAAAATACATTTTATAAAGTTATAAAAAAATCAAAAGTTACAAATTTATATGCGGCTTGCTTGGAATACTCGGCGGACTAGGAATCAGATTCATGGCCCAACGTGATCTTTCTTTGGATTGGTTGTTTTGCGCCTCTGGTTGGGTGGTGGTGTTTTTTTTGCTTCTGTTTAGAGTTGGTAGTTTCTTATTTTGGCTTTTTTATGGCTTGGTGCTTTTTTTCCCTTGCTTGGGTCTTTTGTTGGATGGTTGATGTAACTTTTTTTGTTTCTTTGTTTTAATATATTTGTCGGGTTTTCCTTCAAAAAAAAACATGATGTTTCGTAGAAACCTGTTAAAAGGCAATCATTGTTTTGTCGAAATGTCTACAGATATCATCTTTACCAATCGTTGTCACGTATTACAGTGTAAAAATGTGATCTTTTTCACAGTTGTTCGAAAAACGATGTAAAGACTTGAACTGTTTTCATGGTTGTCGCGTAAGATCGTTCTAAACATGTTGTTTTTAAATGGAGTTTCGTATTAACATGTAAAACCTGAGCTTTTTACCGGCTTGTTTTTTAAAAAGTGTTAAAACTTGAGTTAGTGTGACAGTTGGTTCGTTGTACCGTGCGAAACATGACCTTCATACACGGTTATATCCTACAACTAAGTGAACACATGATTTTTTTTTCACGCTTGGTTGTTAGAAGAACTGGGTAAAAACGTAAACTTTCGACCTGATTTAGATTACCAAATATAAAACACACGAACGAAATTTATCAAGATGTAACCTTTTTAAATTTATCAAGAAAACTTTATCCTACTTGGTACTCTCCTTAAAATAGTAAATTAGATGAAAATATAGTAAGTTGTATCCCAAAATAAACATATACAAAACATTAATTTTTTTTTTAACAAAATGACTAGTATACTTATATAGTTCCCTTTCTTCGACAAGTATCAACAGACAACACATGCTCACTTCGGCTTAACAATGTCCTTTACTTTACTTTCGAGTCACTCAGGAAGAATATAAGTATAATATATCATTATGTTAATTTTTATGAAACTTGTTATAACCTACATAAAATCATAAAATTTTCATAAAACCATGAAATCTACAAAAACACATCTTTTTATTATAGAAGGAATATATACAATACTTGATGGGAATACAAACTTAACTATAATTATACATCTAAAAAACTTTTTAAGGATTTCCCTTTCGGGAAGTCCCTAAAAGTTATAAACTAAACTGAAAAGGAAACAAGAAGTACCTTAATTAGATCAAGCACAACTTATGATACAAAGTTTATATATTACAATGGAAGAGGCTAAAATTTTAAGAGAGGGTTTTTAAAGTATGGATGGCTTCGGAGAGTTGAGGCTTTGATTGCTTGTTCCTTATTCTTCAATGCTACTGATGCTCCTCTTATATAGTAATAGAGAATCCATGGATTTGTAACATCTGTAAAGGTGTTACAGTAAAAAGTAGGTTGTAACGTCTCAAAGCAATTATTTCCTTTGCAACGTGTCTAAACCAATTATGTCTTGTAGCTTCGAGAGGGGTCTTCAGTCTTCTGGAATTTTACTGTAGTTCTTTTGTCTGATCTGCTACAGTTCTTGATTACGTGTTGAGATTTATACAGTATTTCTTCAAGTAGGGTCTTTTCTTGAACAGTAGAACCGTATCACGTGTCGAGATTGTGTCTTGCAGTACTGTCGAAAGAGTACCCGCTGTCTTCAGAATAGTTGTCTCTCTGGTTTCTTTCTGAAGAGGAATGTGATTTTTCTTTAAGCATTTCTTTATCTTCAGAATGTTTAGGAATGTAATCTTGGATTACTTCGTTAATCATTCTATTAATCTCATTTTTAGCTTTTATCTTTGGTATTTTAATTTTTCTGGAGATTTTCTTTGGCTTCTGAGAAGGGATTACTGGGGTTTCTCCTATTTCTTCCATAATTGCTTGGCCTGTTTGGATAGAATCTAAATGTAGGCTCTGTGAAGGGCTTTGTGTGAGGGAAAATTCTGAGGATTGTTCTGGGGATGTGTATGTGGGTGAGTATTTAACTAGAAAATCATAATGTTTTCCAGGTTCTCCGAGAGAATCCCAGATTTCTTTCTCATGTTTTTGAGGTCTAGGGGTAGAGAGATCAAGAGCCCTCTGTGTCTCTTGAGATTTTGGCAATCCCATAGCCATCTCCGGATTTGATGAGTCTTTACCAGCCACCGGTAAAGCGGGACTAGCCATTGACTTATTAGGTTCAATGGTACCTTTTATGGCATTCATTGGAGAATGTCCACCCATCTTAATCTTCTGATTTTGGCCAGAAGATAAACCTTTGTTTATGGATTGGTCTATAATTTGTCTTTCTAAGAAAGAAATTTTCTTTTGTAATTCTAATTTTTCATTTCTGAGTCTAGTATTGTCATCATTGAGAATTTTAAAATTTTTGGTAAGAGATTCACAATGATCACAAAATAAAATCTGATTAGTATCTCTAGTCACAGAAAATTCTAAAGGGGATTCTTGATAATTTCTTAAAGAAGGAGATATGAAAAAATTTCTACCTAACTTCTCACTAGCATTTTTAATTGCTTCTTGGTAGTCATTGAATCCTTTGAACCAAGGATTTGGAAAATCCTGAACTGCTTCAAGGACTTCAATCCAAGTGTGAAAGAATCCTGTCTTAAATCCTCTAAAAACTACATAAAATTTAAAACATTTAGATTTCTGAGTAAAATATTCTGACAAAGCATTTAAACAAGCTATAAAATATTTGATATCTTTAGGGTTCTTATTATAACAAATCCAAAGATTGACTATCAAAACTTGTTCTTCTTTGCTAAGTGAAAATCCTTTTAAAGTTTTAAAACTTTTTTCGTCTTTGGGGTATACAGTCATTACATAAGGACCGAATCTCATATTTTCTTTAGGAATTTGACTATTTTCAACATTATTTAAAAAAGGTCTAGGAGAGGATGTACTACCTAGAGAAAAGCCTGGACTGAAGGGTGGTCTACTATTCATCTGCAAAACAAAATATTAGTAACAAAAAAGATTAATCTATCCATCTTAACTCTAATCGATTATTAATATTTTCTCTAATTTTTCCTACTACTAAAAATTTTATTTCAAAAGAAATATCTAAAGATACAAACATGGCTATTTTTGTTCTAATTATTAAATTATTTTCTATATATGGCACGTACAAGCAATAAGAAAGACAAGTACAAGTGCAAAATCTATAATGAGTTGGATATAAGTCTCTACAAACTATACAATTCATTTTTAATTACCTTGTTGTTCTATAAGTCTACTTAAAATGTCTGCAGCTTTATTATCACTTCCCTTAATATGTTCTATATTAATATTTAATCCTGTGTTACTAACTCTGTCTAAGAAATTTAACAATCGTCTTCTAGTGCTTCTTTTACTTTCTCCTTTCATTTTATTATAAAATGAGACTATAGCTTCACAATCTGTTCTAATAGTAATTTCTTTTTTAGAGATTATGAATAGTTCAAAACTGTCTAAAGCGTAATTGATTGCTAATAATTCTGCATCTATGCTACTAATATTTCCTTTTTCTTTGAATTTACCACTATTATAGCGGCAAATCTTTTCTGTACTTTTATTAGCATATTTATGGGGTTTGCACAAAAGTATTGCTCCCCATCCTGTATTACATCCATCTATCTCTATTATTAAATAATTTGTGTCTAAAGGTAATGCTAGCTCTGGTATGGTCTTTATTTGTTCTTTTAATTGTTGTACTAGCTTTATATCTTCTTGGTTAAAATATCTTTGGCCAGTAATTGAAGTCTTAGCATATAAGGGTCCTCCTATTTTTCCTAAATTTTTAATAAAAGGTCTAGCATAATTTATTAATCCTCAAAACTTCTGAAGTTGCTTTAAATATTCTAACTTATCTGGAAACTCTAATGCTTTTTGGGCTATATGAGGCTGTAATTTAATTTTTCCTTCTCCTATATTTACGCCTAAAAAGTCTATATATTCTTTAAACAATTGCATTTTCTTTTTACTCAATATTAATCCATGTTTTATGAATTCTGAAAATACAATCTGTAAGTGTCCTCTGTGTTCTTTTCTGTTTTTGCTAAAAACTAATATATCGTCTATGTATACAGCTACAAAATTACTGTGTTTATTAAATATGTCTTCCATTTTTCTCTGAAAAATACTTGGGGCATTCTTGAGTCCAAAAGGCATTACTAACCATTCATAATGTCCTTCAGAACAAGTAAATGCAGTCCATTCTATACTATCAGGGTGCATCTTGACTTGCCAAAATCCTGATTTTAAGTCAAATTTACTAAATATTTTACAATTCTGTATTTTATTTATTAATACTGTTTTGTCTGGAATATTATAAGCATCATCTATAGTATTGTCATTAAGTCTTTTATAATTTATTACCATTCTACTTTTTCCTCTAACTATTTCTGAATGTTTTCTAACTATAAAAGCTGTTGATCTATGAGGACTATCTGATTTCCTAATTACTCCTAATTTTAATAATTCTGAGATATGCATTTTAAAGTCTTCTCTATCTTGATTAGTCGGTTCTATATTTTTTGTTTTTATTATGTATTTTGGATTTTTTATTTTTAATTCACATTGAACTTTATCTTTCTCCCAATATTTAATAATATTTTCTCCTATAATTCCTATTTTTTCTAATTTAGAAATTAAATTATCTATATCTTGGTCTGTAACTAATGTTGTATATAAAGTTTCACTATTTATGAAATCAAGGTTATGGTCTATAAAATTATCCTCGTCAAACTCTAAGTTTTCTTCGTACTCTAAATTTTCTTGTAAGTCTTCTTCTTTCAACTGACATTCTCTCTCTTTCATACATTGACAGGGTTTTTCTAAGGGTTCCCCAGCACGCTTCTCAATGCACGAAGAAGAAACTACTGGAGCTAAGAATGTATGTCGATGAAAATGTAAATAATCTTTATTTATTGTAACACTTCCATCATCTTTTAGTAAAAAACTAAGTCCCAAAATGATTTGTATGTCTGAAATCTTTAAATGTCTTACCCAAGTACTGTTATGTGGAAGAGTGTATTCTTTACTATCTCCACAATTGGTCTCAAAAATTATTTTACTATTTGGTCTTAATAATTCTTTATATAGAAAAAGTCCTCCATCCATTTGTTGGGCTTCACTGGGAGAGTCTGATTGTAAAATGTATTTATTAGGGACTAAAGATTTATGTATTATACAATTTGAGCATCCTGAATCTACTAATGCTGTACAATTAATAATATAATTATCTATTCTTACTTTACATTTTACCTTTAAAGTCTTTAAGTTTTCTGAATTACAAATAACTTGAACATTATCTTGATCAAAATTATTATCATTAATTATTTCTTTTCCTTTTGTATTATTTTCTAAATAGTCTATTTTCTTTAGAACTAATTTTAAGGTTTCTTCTACATTTTCTATTCTTTTTCTTAGAATCTTTAATTCCTGTTTTTCAATTTCTTTAATTATATTTGTAGATTTTTCAGGTTCTAGGTCTAATAATCCTTCTTTTTCTATGCATTTTATACAAGCTTCTTTAAGACAATTAAAATATTTGACTCTTAAAGTTCTGTGAGGAAATTTAGCACAAAATATACAAGGAATACTATCTGTTCCTGAATTTTTATGCCAATTATGATTACATAATTTTTCCTCTATATGGACAAAGTCTAATTCTGGTTCTGAGTTCTGAGTAAATTCATTTATTATTTCTGGTTCAGAATCACTACTTTTTTCTTTTTCAAACTGGTTTTCTTCTATGGTTATTATGCTATAAATAGATTCATTGTCTGAGACATATTCATCTACCGGAATAAGATCTTCATTAACACATTCTACTAGAGTGCTCTTTTTATCAAAATTATTTACTCTCTTAGGGCAAGTTCTAGCTAAATGTTCACTACTACTGCATACATAACAACTTAATTTATTTTTGTATGTTCTTTCTAGTTTAAATTTTTTTAACATGTTTTTGTTCATTTAAATAAGGTTTCCTTTTATTAGATTTTCTAAGATAGTATCGTGCTTTAGTGGGTCTTTTGTAATTATTATATTTCTTTTTGGGTTTAGGGTTGGATGTTCCATATGTTTGGGATGTATACATATCTTTGCAAAACTTATAATCTGTTTGTTTTAATTTTTTATGTATTTGTAATTCTACACATTTTTCTTCTAACATTTTTGTAATAAATTGAGCTCTCTGTCCTATTGGCCAACAATAATCTGGGTATTCTTTTACCGAGGGCAAATTAATCCATTTATTATGTATTTCTAATCCCAATGGTCCAGGTAATTTATGAAATAATTTATTTCCTATTTCTTGGTAAAATGTATTTCCTGCTATGGCTGTAAGATATACATAATGATTTAAATACTGTTTTACTTTCTAACCACTAGTCCATTGATATAAAGACAATTGTTCTAATTCTCTCATGGCTTTCTTTTGTACATTCATTTGTCCTGAATTAGGGTCTGCTCCTGTTGCTAATATCTATATTTGATTAACGAAATTATAAGGATTACTTCCTAATGATATTAAATTATTATATTCGTCTGATTGTTCTCGTTTAAAGGCTTCCCACATTGCCTTTGTGCTTTATCCTAAAAATGTTTCTAGGTATCTATACATATCTTAGGGTTCTAGATCTTGGTGGAGTCTATAATAATGGGCTATTAATGTACTTTTCCAAACGTCTATTACATTGGTCCAAATTTGTGGGTCATGGGCTGTTAGGTTTAATATGTATCCTTTTGATTCTGCTTGAAAGTTTATTGGTTGTTCTAATGGTCTTTCTATTCCTTTAGCTATATACTTATAATCATTTGGTGGTTTTTTGTAATTTCCATAGGGTGATCTTGGAGGGAAGCTATTGTAAGAGAATTGTTCCATGGGAACTGTCCTTTCAAATGGAGATCTTGCAGTTGTTCTATAACTTTCAGCTTCTTCATCTACTAGCTCTTTTTGATAACTTATGTCTGTATTATAAGTCATTTGATCATTTTCTTGTAATAATCCTATTCTTATGTTTCTAAATTCATCATAATAGATGTATTCTTGTTCTGTAATTTGTTAAGATAAGTATAATTGGTCTTCTAATTGTAATAATTCTTCATTATTTAATTCTATATTTAATTCTTTTGGAAATATTATCTTATCTAATTCATTATTCATTAACTCTATATGTACTGCATCACTATCAATAGTATTTTTAGAATTATTATCTATTTCGTCTTCATATTCTTGATTAGGTATTGAAACATAGTCTGTGAATCTTAAACTAGTTTTTCCATATCTATCTGTATACATTAAAGCATCTTTAGGGGCTACCATCTTTTGCTTTTGTTCTTCCAAAACGCTTAAATTCCAATCTAATCCAATTAATTCTTCTGTAGAAAATTCTTTTGGTTTTACCATTTTTATTCCTCTGCTACTAAGTAAGTCTACTACTTTATCTGTGTATACTTTATATTTTGTTTTAGAGGTGAGAGAACATCTTCCTAATATTCCCAAGGATATTAACAAATTATCTCCTTGTTCTACATCTTCATATCCTCTTGTCTGTATTTCTATTTTTATGTGTTTAATAAAATCTTTAATAGTCAACAAAAAATCTGGACTACAATATATAATTCCTTTATTGCTATTTAAATCTACTTCTGTACTTGCTATCATCCCTTTAGCAATATTGGAAATTCTATTATCGAAAAGAGTAATTAATATTTTACATCCTAAATTTTTTCTCATTAATCCTTTTACTCCTATAACTATTAATCCTAAATGTATGAAATTAAAATTTTGTCTTTTTAAATGTTTTTCAGCTTCTTGGGATACTACGTCTAATATTCTAGTTTGATTTTTATTCTAGTTTGATTTTTTATACATTGAACTGTTACTTCTCTATTATGTTTAAAAAATTGGGTTGATTTCTCAAACATTCCTTTATTATATAATACTTCTGGATTTAATAAATGTAAACCATGAGTTTGAAATTTCTCATAATCATGTTCTGGATCTATTATTTCTTCTAATTTAGCATCATATTCTTCTCTTTTATTTATAAATTTGTCTAACATACTTGTTGACCTAATTACTAATGAATTTTTACTATTTGTTTCTGACATCATATTTCTATTGTTTTATATTGTCTAAAGTTTAATTCTTTAGATGTTTTCTTTCTAGAAACTATTTCTTTACCTGTGTTATTAATAGTGAGTGAACTAATTTGATTAGTTAATTGTTGTATATCTTCTAAATTAGGATTTTTCTGATTTTCAAGTCTTTTTGTGAAGTTTTCTAATGTCTCTTGTATATTTCTTATTTCTACCTTGTCTATTTTTGGCTAACTAATTTTTTCTAAAATAATCTTATTTTGTTCTTTTATATAATCGTAATTACTACGTGTTTCTCTAAGGTCTTTATTTATATTTGCTATATTATTTTCTAATGTGCTAAGATTATCTGCTAACTTACTAATTTTAACTTCTAAATTATCGGCTAAATTTATTAATAAATCTAAAATAGTATTCTGGACTTGATCTGTGGAATAAAAGTTATGTTGGTGGTCTCTTTCAAAAATACACTTAAGTTTACCTTTATCTATTATATTTAATAATCTTTTATTTGTGGGTTGGTTTAGTTCTACTCCTAAATATTCTATTCGTTTTGATTCCAGATTCACTGTAAATTACGTAAATAGGCTAAAATAAGTTGTCTTGTTAAAAGTCCTAACCTCCTTTTCTCTATTTCAAGTTCTCTCAAGACACCTATTTCAGGCATTGTCATCAAGTGTTCAAATGGTGCACCTTGATCTGATCGAAAGAAGTTTAAAGTGTTATAAGTAATATCCCAATGTTCACCTCCAAAAACGTTGATGTACTCTGTCTTGTATGTATCTAACTCTTCCATCAAGTTATACCGAATTATGGGTCATGCATCTTCATGAAGACCTAAAGAGACAGCTATTGCTCGAAATCCGCAATTTCCATCACCTATTACATCATGTACCTGCTTGATGTAAGGGTGAAACAATGCTGGAAATTGATTGATGTATGGATGTGCATTATAATTTTTGAACATGAAAGAACTGTGTCTCGCTGGTTCTTGGAAGCTCATTTTTTCCTTGTCAACAAATCTAGACGCGTTCGAACTACTACGTCTAAGGGGTCTTTCACTTGTAAAAGACGGGTCAACATGAGTTGGAAATGAGGGATCAACATGAGTATTTCTGAAAAGCTTATCCTTCAACGAGGGTCGTCCACGAGTAGTCTTGTTAACAACAGGTTCACGAACCCATGTTTTTAATGCACTGGCTATCTCTTTTATCGTCCTAAGTAAACGGAACTTACCAGATCTCGATTGCTTGTTAAATTACTCAGTAAACATTTGGACTTCAGCTTCACAACCTACGTCATCATCTTGTAAAGATTTGCACGGTGATATATCAAGCGTCGTCCAAAATACATCAACTGAATCAATTGGGATAGGATGACATTTGTTCAAGTATTGCATTTGTTCGTGCGCACATGGCATTTGTTAGTTGTCATTTTTATTTACGTTTCAATTTGGGGTAAGAATAATTACATGTTTTAAAAAAAATGAGTCTTACAGAGTAAATTACAGATTTTGTCCCTAACGTTTGGCGTTTGTTACGGAATTGGTCCCTAAAAGAAAAATACATTTTACAAAGTTATGAGAAAATGTAATTGTTACAAAAAGAAAAATACATTTTACAAAGTTATAATAAAATCAAAAGTTACAAATTTATAGAATAAAATAAAATCAAAAGTTACAAATTTTATAAATTTATAAAATCAAAACACACACACACACACACACACTATATATATATATAAAGATAAATATAAAGATAATAATAATAATAATAATAATAATAATAATAATAATAATAATAATAATAATAATAATAATAATAATTTGACTATTTGCACCTTTAATGATTGGATCGGAAAACAATAATTCACTATTTGCACCTTTTTGGTGATGCACTAAAAAAGGGGCTAAGAGCATCCACAATGTACGTGTTTTTCACCGAGTTTTTTCATAGCTTTTTTCTTACACATTATTGTCATATCAACAACTTAAAAACCTTCACTATGTGAAAAACTTCACCCAAACTTTTTCATTACTTTTTTAAACTATTCAGGGTCCCACTATTTTAACTTTATATCATTTTTATTCTTATTTATAAAAATAAATACATTAAAAATCATACAAATACATATTTATTTAAATCAAGAAAATATTATTAATTTAATTATGTATTTATTTTACATAATTTTTTTAAATATATAAAAGTTGTATAAAAAGTATGTAAAATAAAAATTAAAAAATGTTAAATTTAAAAGTATGTATAACCGAAAATAAAAATTGGGTCATTAAGAAATCTGTTAGAATTGTATAAATATGTCAAATTTGATATATTATTTTAAAAATATAAAATATAATTACTTTCATTATGTATTTATTTATATTATTTATTTAATAATTATATTTAAATAAGATTACTTTAAATATATTAATAAATAAAACTGATTAAATACGAAACTTTTATAAAATTCTATAAAGTTAAAACTGATTAAATATGAAAAAGCTACGAAAAAGCAGGTCGTGCAGTTACGAGCTATGACGAAAAACCTCAATTGAAAAACCTCTCCACTATGTGAAAAACCTCAAAAGGAGGTTTTTGCTTTTTGAAAAACCTCCCAAAAACCTCACCAAAAACCTCCCTACGAGTACATTGTGGATGCTTTAAAATACACCAAAAATCATTGATAAATCATTGTGTTGTTTTTGTTTTTTCGTCTTTTTGTTGTCTTTTTTCTTTATTTTTATTATATATTTATTTTTTTATTTTTATTATATAGTTTTGTAATAAATATTTATAAAAGAAATAAATATTTATATAAATATTTTTGTTTATTTGTTTTTTCTTTTTTAATATTACTATTTTTATTTGATTTGAAAAAAATAAATATTTATAAATATAAATATTACTATTTTTTTTTATTATATAATTATAAAAATAAAACATAAATATTGCGATTTAACATATAAATATAACATAAAATAATCTATATTACATTCGATTATTCTAAAATAACATTATCCGTAGTACAATTAACACGTAAAAGCTGCATGTACTTCTTTATTCGCTCTGAATATGGGGTATCCTATCCAGCAGCTCACGAATAACTGTAATGGAAAAAATGTCCTACAATTTGTGGAAACGGGTATCCTTCTTTCATATCTAATTTCACATAATGGTTACCATTAACGTACCCGATTGTAAAAACAACATGCTCATACCACACTGGCAGAGTGGACCTAAGGCGCAAGTGCGTCCCACTGCCGGTCATACTTATAACATGTAATATCACATAATATTTTGAAGCAATCAAGACACCTATTTCAGGCATTGTCGTCAAGTGTTTAAATGGTGCACCTTGATCTGATCGAAAGAAGTTTAAAGTGTTATAAGTAATATTCCAATGTTCACCTCCAAAAACGTTGATGTGCTCTGTCTTGTATGTATCTAACTCTTCCATCAAGTTATACCGAATTGTAGGTCATGCATCTTCATGAAGACCTAGAGAGACAACTATTGCTCGAAATCCGCAATTTCCATCACCTATTACATCATGTACCTGCTTGATGTAAGGGTGAAACAATGCTGGAAATTGATTGATGTATGGATGTGCATTATAATTTTTGAACATGAAAGAACTGTGTCTCGCTGGTTCTTGGAAGCTCATTTTTTCCTTGTCAACAAATCTAGACGCGTTCGAACTACTACGTCTAAGGGGTCTTTCACTTGTAAAAGACGGGTCAACATGAGTTGGAAATGAGGGATCAACATGAGTTTTTCTGAAAAGCTTATCCTTCAACGAGGGCCGTCCACGAGTAGTCTTGTTAACAACAGGTTCACGAACCCATGTTTTTGATGCACTGGCTATCTCTTTTATCTTCCTCAGTAAACTGAACCTACTAGATCTCGATTGCCTGTTAAATTCCTCAGTAAACATTTGGACTTCAGCTTCACAACCTACGCCATCATCTTGTAAAGATTTGCACGGTGATATATCAAGCGTCGTCCACAATACATCAACTGTATCAATTGGGATAGGATGACCTTTGTTCAAGTATTGCATTTGTTCGTGTGCACATGGCATTTGTTAGTTGTTATTTTTATTTACGTTTCAATTTGGGGTAAGAATAATTATATGTTTTTAAAAAAAAACTGAGTCTTACAGAGTAAATTACAGATTTTGTCCCTAACATTTGGCGTTTCTTACGGAATTGGTCCCTAAAAGAAAAATACATTTTACAATGTTATGAGAAAATGTAATTGTTACAAAAAGAAAAATACATTTTACAAAGTTATAATAAAATCAAAAGTTACAAATTTATAGAATAAAATAAAATCAAAAGTTACTAATTTATAAAATAAAATAAAATCAAAAGTTACAAATTTTATAAATTTATAAAATCAAAACACACACACACACACTATATATATATATAAAGATAATAATAATAATAATAATAATAATAATTTAACTATTTGCACCTTTAATGATTGGATCGAAAAACAAGAATTCACTATTTGCACCTTTTTGGTGATGCACCAAAAAAGGTGCTAAATACAACAAAAATCATTGATAAATCATTGTGTTTTTTTGTTTTTTCGCATTTTTGTTGTCTTTTTTCTTTATTTTAGGGTGTTGATTCGGACACCCCACCTCTTAATTATCACGATTCCCTAAAAAAATGTTTGTTTGAAGAAAAAGTCAAAAGGTCAAAAAACTTTTAATTATCTCTATTCCCTTAAAAAAAAGTTTTTTGACTTTTTAGTAAATTGTGGCAGGATAATTAAAACTATTTCCTAAAAAAAAACTTTTTGACTTTTTAGGAAAATTGTCTATGGAGTTGATAGATTCTTGGAAGACGGGATGTGAAATTGTGTCTTAGAAACAAATACATTTAACAATTTCTATTTAGAAAAATATATTTTATTTAAACGTACTTTTAAAGATAATGTCAAAATGTAAACAACCATCCTCTATACTTTGGTCGTATTTTTGATTTTTTATCACTATTCTACACCGGAGTAAATGCATGGCAGCCAACCATCTTTTCTCAACCATGCATACTGCCTACTTCTTAACCCTAATTTTTTGGGTTCTCAATTTTTTTTAAAGATTGTGTAATTAAAACTAATACATTATGTTATTAGTTGGTGAGTAATTTGGTTATATATTAATACATTATGTTGTTAGTTGGTGAGTAATTTGGATATATATTAATACAGTTTGTTGGTGAGTAATTTGGTTATATATTAATACATTTTGTTGTTAGTTGGTGAGTAATTTGGTTATATATATAACTCTATCAATTAACACATTAACAGTTACCAAATCAACCAAATTGAGGTAAAAAATACAAGTTTATTGCAACACTTGTTTTTAGGTGGAGAGGGAAGTGGGGTGGGGGACGATTGAGTTTTTTTTCCCTTTTTTTCTTTGTTAATGTTAGAAATTTTTTTTATGATCATTTACTAATTTTGTAATACTTTACAAAAAATTTCAGGTATTGTGTTTAAGATGACGAGTACGTCAAAGTTTTCCACCGACCAAGTAGTATTTAGCATTGTTGTTATGTACAAGATCTATTTTATTTGTTTATATATTAAATCACTGACATAAATAACTTTTTGATTTTAGGTGTTTATGTCTCGAGAGGATTTGATGGCTTGGGTGCAAAATGTGGCAAGATCTCTTGGTTTTGTTATTGTCACAAAACGATCAAAGACTCGACCAAGTGGTTATGTGTCTAAAGTTGTACTCATGTGTGACCGTGGTGGTATATCAAGAAGTAAAATCGATTCTAAAAAAGACATTGGAACAATGAAAACTGATTGTCCATTCGAATTGGTAGCAAAATATTCAAAAATGAATGATTTTTGGACTTTAAGGGTCGTACGTGATGAGCATAATCATGAACCCGCAACGTATATTGAGGGTCATGCATATGCAATGAGATTTTCTAATAACGAATATCGTTTAGTTGCAGATTTGACACGGTTGAATGTGAAACCACGTGATATTTTATCAACATTGAATGAGCAGAATGAGAATAATGTATCTTCATTAAGGACCGTATACAATGCACGTCGTAAGTATCGTATGTCCGAGCAACAAGGTAGAACTCCAATACAAAATCTTATGTATATTTTGCAGGATAAAGGTTATCGCTTTGAGTTCCGTACAAATGATAGTACTAATGAGCTAGAAGAATTATTCTTCGCTCATCCGACATCAATAGAGATGTGGCGTGCATTTCCACATGTCGTGCTAATGGATGCCACGTATAATACAAACAAGTATAACCTTCCTTTCCTCGAAATTGTTGGAGTTACTTCTACAAATAAGACATTTTCAATAGCGTTCGTATTTATGCATAAAGAAAAAACAAACAACTATACTTGGGCATTGACGTGCTTGAAAATGACTATGGACGAGTCTTTTTCCCCTCGTGTTATAGTCACAGATAGAGATCTAGCTTTAATGAAAGCATGCGAGAATATTTTTCCGGATAGTAAGAATTTACTCTGCAGATGGCATATTTCAAATGATATCACCAAGCATTGCAGGCAACGTATAAAGTCACATCAAACTTGGAGTCGTCTTCTACCAAGATGGAATTCATTAGTTGAATCCCTAACAGAGACAATATATAAGCAAAACTATGCGTACCTTCAGGCACTATTAGTTGAACACATAGGTATTATTTACATAATTTTTGAAATTCTAATATGCTTAACAAATTTATTCGTTCTAATTTTACATTTATGTTTTTTCACTTGTTAGATGTTCTTGATTATCTGCATAGAGTTTGGTTAGACAAGTACACAGAAAGGTTTGTTTCTCTTTGGACCGACAAGTATCTTAACTTTGGGAACTCAACAACAAATAGAGTTGAGAGTCAACATGCAAAGTTAAAAAAATACTTGGATACGGCAAAGTGTGATTTAGACAGGTTTGTCTATATCATTGAGGACATTGTACAGTCACAACATACAACTATCAAAGAAAGTTTTGAAAGAAGTAGAATATTTCGTTGGAAAGAATTTAACGTACCACTGTTCCAAGACTTACAGGGTTCTGTCTCAAAATATGCTATGAAAAAAATATCAGCCGAACTTGATCGGGCTAAAGGCTTTCCGTTAACTCAAGAATTTTGTGGTTGTCAGTTGCGAACATGTTTTAGGTTGCCATGTGCTCACGAACTTGTAATGTATATCAGTGCAGGTAAATTTTTCTAGATTCAGTTAATATATGTTTTTTTTTCTAATTAAATGAAATTCTAAGGAATTTAATTGAATACAGGTATGTCTATTACACTACATTCGATTGATATTTTTTGGAGGAAGCTCGATTTTGTGTCATCCATGCCTGTCAAAGAAAAAAATGTTGATTGTGAGATGTTTGAAAAGAGTTCTCCTCATCAATCAGAATCTAGCAAGTTCAGCTTTTTAAGAAAACTGAAGGAGGTTGTCGAACCCATGGTTAAGAAAAATAACCGTGGGCGTCCCAAAATCAAGCGTGGTCATCTTTCAAATCATGTTCCTCATAGACATAGTTGTGTAAACACAAATTTTTTTTGGGATTTCACCGAGCAACCGGCGAGACACAGTTCATATGATATGGATGTAACCAAGGAACAGTGGGAGAGAGGTTCATACACAATAGACTTGAATAAAGAACCATCAGGTCAAAGTTCACCCCAAATAAACTTGAACGAGGAACCAGTGGGGAATCTGTTAATGAAACAAATCCCGAGTATGTTTCATTATTATGTTACAAATATACGAGATGTAAGAGGAGACGGGAACTGTGGATTTCGAGCAATAGCTGCTTGTCTTGGTTTTGGTGAAGACCATTGGCTTTACATTCGGCAATAACTTTTAGATGAGTTATTGACTTCATATAATGTTTATGCTAAAGTTTTCATCGATGGTCTCAATGAAATACACACTTCATTGTCTTTCTGGGATTCACCTACACCACCGCAACATTGGATGGTTATGCCAGAGACAAGCATCTTGATTGCTAACAGGTTTGGTGTGACCGTCAACTTTTTAAGCAATGGAGAATGTTCGACTTGCTCCCCTCTATGGAAAGGTCCAGAAGAGTTTCAATCACATCCAATTATTACAATTGCACATGTAAATGGTAATCATTATGTGATGGTAATTTTAGAAGGAGACCACCCAATGCCTCATATTTTACGATATTGGGTGCGTCATAAAGCTTCGTCTGCAGTTACATGGGAAACCATGTATATGAGACGTTTAGAAAATTATAGACAACTCAATCCTCGTTGTTCCGAAAAAGATTTTGTAGACTTATCGTATTTTATGTAATAAATATTAATCTATTGTCCTTTAATTATTTTTATCTCGTATTTTTGTGATGATTAGAAAAAATGTTACTTCAATAAAAAATGTATTTTTATTTATGATTTGGTATTATAAAGCACTTAACAAAAAATAAGAAATAAAATAACAAATTTTTTTTTAATAGAAGGTAAAAAAAAGTTAATGTATATTTTTATTTATTAAACATTTAACAAATGTATTTTTATTTATATTAACAAAATGTAAGAAAAAAAAAACAAAAAAAAAATAAAATTAAAAAAGTAATAATAATTATAAAGTGATTAGTAGTTTCTTGAATTGACAAGATTAGGGGGTGCAATGATCCTCACCCTTATTTTTATTTTTATTATATATATATTTTTTTATTTTTATTATATAGTTTTGTAATAAATATTTATAAAAGAAATAAATATTTATATAAATATTTTTGTTTATTTGTTTTTTCTTTTTTAATATTGCTATTTTCATTTGATTTGAAAAGAAATAAATAGTTATAAATATAAATATTAGTAATTTTTTTAATTATATAATTATAAAAATAAAACATAAATATTGCGATTTAACATATAAATAGAACATAAAATAATCCATATTACATTCGATTATTCTAAAATAACATTATCCGTAGTACAATTAACACGTAAAAGCTGCATGTAATTCTTTATTCGCTCTGAATACGGGGTAGCCCATCCAGCAGCGCACGGATAACTGTAATGGAAAAAATGTCCTACAATTTGTGGAAACGGGTATCCTTCTTTCATATCTAATTTCACATAATGGTTACCATTAACGTACCCGATTGTAAAAACAACATGCTCATACCACACTGGCAGAGTGGACCTAAGCGGCAAGTACGTCCCACTGCCGGTCATACTTATAAAATGTGATATCACATTATATTTTGAAGCAATCAAGACACCTATTTCAGTCATTGTCATCAAGTGTTCAAATGGTGCACCTTGATCTGATCGAAATAAGTTTAAAGTGTTATAAGTAATATCCCAATGTTCACCTCCAAAAACGTTGATGTACTCTGTCTTGTATGTATCTAGCTCTTCCATCAAGTTATACCGAATTGTGGGCCATGCATCTTCATGAAGACCTAGAGAGACAACTATTGCTTGAAATCCGCAATTTCCATCACCTATCACATCATGTACCTACTTGATGTAAGGGTGAAACAATGCTGAAAATTGATTGATGTATGGATGTGCATTATAATTTTTGAACATGAAAGAACTGTGTCTCGCTGGTTCTTGGAAGCTCATTTTTTCCTTGTCAACAAATCTAGACGCGTTCGAACTACTATGTCTAAGGGGTCTTTCACTTGTAAAAGACGGGTCAACATGAGTTGGAAATGAGGGATCAACATGAGTATTTCTGAAAAGCTTATCCTTCAACGAGGGCCGTCCACGAGTAGTCTTGTTAACAACAGGTTCACGAACCCATGTTTTTGATGCACTGGCTATCTCTTTTATTTTCCTAAGTAAACTGAACTTATCAGATCTCGATTGCTTGTTAAATTCCTCAGTAAACATTTGGACTTCAGCTTCACAACCTACGCCATCATCTTGTAAAGATTTGCACGGTGATATATCAAGCGTCGTCCAAAATACATCAACTGGATCAATTGCGATAGGATGACCTTTGTTCAAGTATTGCATTTGTTCGTGCGCACATGACATTTGTTAGTTGTCATGTTTATTTACGTTTCAATTTGGGGTAAGAATAATTATATGTTTTTTAAAAATAACTGAGTCTTACAGAGTAAATTACAGATTTTGTCCCTAACGTTTGGCGTTTGTTACGGAATTGGTCCCTAATAGAAAAATACATTTTACAAAGTTATGAGAAAATGTAATTGTTACAAAAAGAAAAATACATTTTACAAAGTTATAATAAAATCAAAAGTTACAAATTTATAGAATAAAATAAAATCAAAAGTTACAAATTTTATAAATTTATAAAATCAAAACACACACACACACACTATATATATATATATAAAGATGATAATAATAATAATAATAATAATAATAATAATAATAATAATAATAATAATAATTTGCACCTTTAATGATTGGATCGGAAAACAATAATTCACTATTTGCACCTTTTTGGTGATGCACCAAAAAAGGTGCTAAATACACCAAAAATCATTGATAAATCATTGTGTTTTTTTGTTTTTTCGTCTTTTTGTTGTCTTTTTTTTATATTTTTTTTCTATATTTTTTTTTTATTTTTATTATATAGTTTTGTAATAAATATTTATAAAAGAAATAAATATTTATATAAATATTTTTGTTTATTTGTTTTTTCTTTTTTAATATTACTATTTTTATTTGATTTGAAAAGAAATAAATATTTATAAATATAAATATTACTATTTTTTTTAATTATATAATTATAAAAATAAAACATAAATATTGTGATTTAACATATAAATAGAACATAAAATAATCTATATTACATTCGATTATTGTAAAATAAAATTATCCGTAGTACAATTAACACATAAAAACTGCATGTACTTCTTTATTCGCTCTGAATACGGGGTAGCCCATCCAACAGCGCACGGATAACTGTAATGGAAAAAATGTCCTACAATTTGTATATATATATATATATATAAAGATAAAGATAATAATAATAATAATAATAATAATAATAATAATTTGACTATTTGCATTTTTAATGATTGGATCGGAGAACAATAATTCACTATTTGCACATTTTTTGTGCAAATAGCACCCCCATAAGAAATCTTTAAATGAAATGTATAGCAGAGAGGAAAAATATATTATTAGATATATATACATTATTTTAATATTATAAGTAATGATGGCATCTCCAAAATGGAGAATCTTTTAGAGATGAATATAACTTTTGTTGAAGATTTTGAACTTTGGTTCTCCATTTTTTGAGAAATTTTGGAGAAGCTGTTGGTTGGAGATGCTCTAATATACATATTATAAGAACTCAATTGTTCGTTGAACCGAAGTCAACACTTTGTTACCCGAGGTGGTTCACATCAATTAACCTCCTCACAAACATACATTAAAACGTTAACACAAGCGATTATGTTAATTTATATGGACATCCGATAACAAATTGGTTCTTGCTTCAAAAAAGAAGTTCCTACCGCATTTATATATAATACAAATAGAAAAGGGAAAACTATTTACCTTTACGTAAAACCTTATCCTTATGCATCTGCCAAATGATCTTGTTGCGAATCATGATTAGCAGAGTGTTGGTGTTGTTCGGCATCATTGTAAAAGAATTTGGCAATGCAACAATAGATTAAGAAGTTTGTTGAGCAAGCATATATCAAGAGTCTATAATACTTGTCTACCCGACTCTCGTTGATTGTGTAGCCAAACCATCCCGGTTGGCTTTTAAGCAATAAGATGAGAAAAACGTTAAGCAACTTTCCGCAGCCATGAACGATTTCAATATATTCCTCCCCATAACTCCTTATGGGTTCGTCTTTAATCTGTGACGCGTAGAAGTTTAACAACCCTTCCCCCGTAAGTCCTTCCATGCATCCAAGCATACAAAATTGAGGCGCTAACCAAAGAAAACTTATGGAAGTACGTTTATCTTCATCGCCCATACGCTCGACTCCTTTTAACCTGTGAACCTCTAGTTGCCAAGCCAAAACACAACTTATGATTGCAAAAATCATTCCAACACCAATTTTGACCTTGTCGTTTTTACGGACACTGCTAATCCAGCATATACCACAAATTGCGCGATACAAAAATGGGATAAGAAAGCTCGAGAAATCTTGAACCAAGTTGTATATCTGGATCGGTATTTTGTCCGTATTTAGTTTGCTATATTGCTGAAGAAAGAAAGTATTCCCTGTTGCTGATATTACACAAACCACCAAAAACATTCCCCACATGGGAAAGATCCTTAAGAGCCTCTTTACGACCACCATATCTTCTTGTTTATAAGAACCACTTTCTCTATCATCATGCCTTATCCTATCTAAACGTAGTACTGATCTTTTCTGCATAATCCCTTCATTTTTTGTCATTTTGATTCCTAAACTCTGTCGGAATTTGTCTTGTCCTGAAGTACTCGTTAAACACCTAGCTAGTCATAAAATATGTTAGATTCTTATGCATGTATAAAAGGGGACGTAAACATGTACAGATGCGTATACAGAAACAGACTCCATGAAACTATATTTTAAGTAACAAAAGAAAAATCTGATGTCATCTGAAAACATCAACATGACAACATTAATTATCCACGATTACATACATATATACAATGCCATCCATCGCATCCCTTCCATAATGATGGTGCCTGTTCAATTTCATAACTGTCACATGACAGTTAATTACACTAAATTAAATGTCTAATTTACCTAATTCCAATAAATGTAACTGGGAAAGGGATTCAAACACAATGATCGATCGATTGGAATACAAGCTACATGTACAGGTGATTTAAGAAGTTGCTAAGGAGCAGCTGGTTTGACTGCTGACTGCTTTTTTTAGCAATATCAATAGGGGCTTTTATCACTTTATGAGTTCACAATGATCAAGATTAATGACTAAAACAAAATTGAGTTTATAAAGAGTTTAAATGTCCTAATGAAGTGTTTTATAGGACTTCTGTTTATAGGACCAAAAAATAAAGTGTTCTATCTAAAAACGTTAATAAATTTACAAGAATTTTTTAAAATAAAACGCAGTATCAACTATTTTATAGGATACTTTTTGAAAAAGTGTCCTATAAATACAAATGTATTGTAAGAAAAATGGTTTTATAGGACATTTCTCAAAAGTGTCATATAAGAGTTAATTAGTAGAACACTTTAATTTTGAAAAGTTATTAAAAACTTTACGACCATATAAAAACATCCTATAAAATGACTGTAACAGTTTTTGATAGTAAGGGGCTGTTTGACAGTTGCTGAATGGTTTGGTGCTGAATGATTAAGTTGTCAGAATGATTAAGAGACTTTTATGATATAGTGCGAATTGAAATATGGTCGTTTGCTAATTGTTCAGAATGAAATCAGGGTTCTTAATGGTTAAGGCAGGGTCAAGATACAAAATCATTCAGAGGGTTTTGGAACCATTAAGAGGCAGAACTTTTTTTTGCCAAACAGGATTTACCTCTTAACGATTCAGAGGTTGTCTCTTAATGGAACATTAAGAGGTAAACAAACAACCCCTAAGCTTTATTAATTATTTGGTATTATAAAATTAAGTCCTATAAAACACTCTATTAAGACCCTTAAACACTTCAAGCGTTCTATAAACCCGATTTTGTTGTAGTGAATGGCTTAAAGGTTTGTAATTACCCGGCTACTAATTGCACTAAAATGCTATCATGTTTTCTAGAGTTCACTGTGTAACACTGTAATGGAATGGTGAAATTAAACCGTGCCTTGATATAATGATGGAGCAATTAATGTGATGTTTGAAAATTAAAATCAGAAGAGAGAAAGAAGAAAGATATTACCGTGAGTTGCACTTGAGTAGCTTCTGAATACGAGCACGAAACACTCGAAAGAAGATCTCAACGGGTCTTTCAGTCAACGCATCCTGATAATAGACATTATGTCCTTTGCAGAAAATCATCAAAGCTGTTGTCATAGTGATTATGCAAATCATGAATGAACTTCTCCAAGATGGATGAAACCCCCCAAGAGCATCAGTGGCAACCCACAATATCGCGGAAATGACACCAAATACATGTGCTATACGCAACCAGATTGTTGCACGTGCGATAGATCTTGTTTTAGTCCGATCCTCTGATTTGTCAATGTCATTGACCAGGTCGATAAGTACGTCCCGTAAAACATTGGCTCCTGAAGTTCCAAGAGCAAGGAGAACTAGTGCGAGCACTACAAGCCATTTCACGTCATATGGATTGAACATCCAGAAAAGCATCAAACCCTGTAACAAGAGACATGTAAAACATGGTCAATAGCAACAAAATGGCCACCAAGGTCTTCTGGATACTATTTGTAAGTACCACTGCAAAACCTTTATTTGCATAGAGAAACGTGTAAAACAATTACCTTTCCAAAATATGGTCGTTATAGAAATCCTTTTTTCATCAAGGGAAATGCTAAGAAAAAAGATAATTAAATATGGTTCTTTACAAGATAATTCCAAGACTACTCTACCATGATCAACTCTTGAGATTAAACCTAAGAAAATCTAATCAGACTCTAATTGGAATTTTTCTCCACCTATAAATAACGCATTTGTCCATCATAATTACTCCCATTTTTCTTCTTTCTCGAAATCAAAACATATTAGGCAAAAAAGTATAGAAACCAAATAAGCCTCATGCAATGGGATCGCACCACCAAACATCAATAACATCAAAATGTCCGGAGATACTATTTACATAATGCAAGACTAATATTACATTTATGATAATATGATGTACACTGATACCAAAAGTCAGTTGTATTTCTTGAGTGAATAAAGGGTTACAATTTCCACAGGCTTTCGAGAGGCCTGGGACTCTCCCAAAACGGTTTCCCGCTCAACAGAATTCACAAAACAGAATGAATCCCCCCAACTCTCACACCCCTTATTTATACCTAATACCACTGACTTACTACCCAAGCATTGACGAACCTATTAATCATGCCCTTTTGACATAGCCTACCACTATTGACTGTTTGACTATTTAACCAGGGTATAACAATACCCGCCCCTCAAACTTCCACCTTGTCCTCAAGGTGGAAAATAATCAAAAAGGAATTCTTTCCAGCCGTTCACATCCAAGACGAGTGGCGTCCTGTGTGAACATAGGTATAAAAAAAACAATTGATTGTGCCCCATCTAAGAGCTCTCCAATATGCTTCACAAGATTGTAAATACCTTCGGTTCAACTTCAAACCGAACAAACTTGTATCTTTGGTTCCCAGCAGCCAAGGACCTTCATTATCGCGCTCATCATTGAAGTTCACAACCTCTGAATGGGTATCCAACCCCACATCTCTTCCATTCAAAGCAAAATATGAGGTACGTTTGATACCGGCCAATCTGCCAGCCTCTGAATTAGATCGGTTTAAAAATCCATTCAGTAGAATTCTTATTCCATCGACCCCGAGTATTTGCACCATCACCCATTATTCCCCTCTTTCCATCCAAAAACCAATTTAGCATACAACAACCACCATTATAATCAAAGACATGATTGCAAACTCCACGTAGTTGTCACCCATTATGTTCTCAACTTTTTTAGAAATATAATGGTGTGTGTCAGTCTCATCATTATTAATTAATACAACTACATACAACCCCTCAATAATACCTACTAACATCATTGTTTTTGGATTAATTAACTTGATCACAGAGTTGAAGTGTACCTCGATTTCTGGTCACACCTCTGTGGCTCCACCACCGTCCAATAGCTCTAATATCATCTCCATTTTCTTAATGAATTCCTCTTCCGATTTCCGATTCATAGCCTCGATGATATTCCCTTGTTTTAAGGCTAACGGTGGCGACAGTTGTAAGAACGTAGAAGGCGGTGGTGAAAACGGTGGCCATGGTAAAGGCAGTGGCGGAGATGTTATTAACGTTGGTGGTGGTTCACGTCTTCACGATGGACATCACCCTACCAAATTCTTCTCAAAGTCGTCGTAACTAAAGGTTTAGACAAAGAGATGATACTTTCTTTTATGTTTGGTACGGGCTTAGCCCAATGGTAGATGGAACGGGCTTAGATTCCTCCTTTTCCTTCCTCGCTTTTCTCTTCTTCATGGGCCGATTGAGTGGCTTCCTCATCGTATAGCATAAAGCAATCGATGTTTCCTCTATATTCGGCTTTGATTTTGAATTCCACTTCAAATCTCGATTTGGAATTGGATCTGATTTTGAGTTCAAATTTAAATTCAGACCGAGATTTTGATTTTGATCTGATTTCGCATTTAGATTCATTTCTGGATCTGGATCCGAACCCGTCGCCTCACCATCTGGTTTGTTGTTCAATGGAATTGTTGCCGATTCTGTGTCGCCGTTGTTGAACAAAGGATCGAATGATCTCTCTCCTATAATTTCTCTCTGTAATTCCTTATCATCATCGTTTTCATCATAATCTTCTTTCTTCATGCTCCGTAATCCCTCTTTTAACGAACTCAAATATGATTTCATTGAACTTAGGGTTTCCAACATCTATTTGGTTGCTGACAGTATACTCCTCAAGATCTCCTGCTCTGATACCATTTGATGTACACTAATGCCAAAAGTCAGTTGTATTTCTTGAATGAATGAAGGTTTACAATTTCCACAGGCTCTCCTAAAACAGTTTCCCGCTCAATAGAATTCACAAAATAGAATGACCCCCCCAACTCTCACACCCCTTATTATACCTAATACCACCGACTTACTACCCAAGCATTGACCGCTTGTACCGGAGCACTAATAGCTTGTACTTTCCTACAACAACCTATTAATCATGCCCTTTTGACACAACCTACCACTATTGATTGTTTGACTATTTAAACCAGGGTATAACATAATCATATAATTCATGATCTTAATTTTATTGAGAATGTGGCAAGTCTTTTGTGTTGGTATTCAGAAAGGCATGAAGCCTTCTGAATTTTGATTACTTCAGGGTGGGATGGATTCAGAAGGCAATTCGCCATCTGAATTTTGGTGTAAGTACCGCTTGTCTTATCCATCCGTAGTTATTTGGTAATTGATCTTACCCATTAATAACTACTTAAGCACCTCAAGTTAGCTGACAATTAACTCTATATGTATTTAAGGGGTACTATTTGATCTCATCTTTAACATACCAAACATACCAGTTTTTGTGTGTTTTTGCTCTTGATTTTACCTTCAAACCTTGAGTATGTACTTGGATTATCTCAATGTAAACTGATGATACCCAAAGTTGCAATATGGTCGAAATATTAATTACGGACAGTGATTCCGTTCACTATCCAATTACTATCCATGTTCTTCCATCAATATCATGGTACCCAAAGCCCAATATCTAATTAACTGAGCTTTGGTTTAGAACACATGATCATCATAAAATATAATTAATCTGTATCATTATATCCTGCATATATATATATATACACACACACACACACACACACACACACATATATATATATATATATATATATATATCCATTGCTAAATGTAAACCCAAATTTTTGGTGCGTATAATTTTGAGTTTCATATTTATATTTAGGCCTTAGAAACACTCTTGGTATCTATTTTGAGTTGGCTTAATGTATTGGGTGAGAAATAAGCTAATTAATTTTTCTGTAGAAGTTTCATGCCCGGGGAGATCGCGCCTCACACCCGGGGAGAAATCCTTCACGCTCAGTGAGTTTGGGCAGAAAATTGGGTCTGATCAATGGGACCCATCAGCTCTCTTAATTTTTTTTTTTTTTGCCCTAAAATCTCATTTCTTCTCATTTTTCGTCTCCTTCTTCTTCCTTTCTCTCCCAACATTGAAATCATTGGTAGAGCTCTAGGATCATATTTTCAAGGATCTTGGGAGCATTTTAAGTCAAGAAATCAAGAGGAAATCAAATCTTCAAGATCATCTTCATCACTTCTCCTCCAATTTGACCTAGTTATTGGGTTTTCCTAGATACCGATTTGTAAGTTCATCTTAACCTTCCCAAACATTTATTCATGTTAAAACCTTTCACTTTAACCTATTAGAACATCACTTTTGATGTATCTTCAATATATTGAGTTTTGGTCAATTTTGGATGTTTTGGGTGATTAAATATTTTTTTTACTAAGGTTGGTTATGGATTTGATTTGCGGTTACTTTTGGTACTTTTCTAGGCTTGGTTAAAGTTTTTAGAGATGGGTGTTTGTGGATCTAAAACCTTCATAATTTTGGAAGCTAGAGATTGGTTTGGAAACTATGTTTAACCTGACCTAGTAAGGTGAGTTCAAGTTGGTTTGTGAAAACTATGTAAATGCCAAAAATGTTTATTTTTGATGTATTGAAATTTTTCCTTGACATTTATCAAATGTGGTTATTATAGGATGAAGTTTGCATTTTTAGTACAATGAGTTTATAAATCTTGAGAAATGCTCGTATTTGGGGTTTTTAGACATTTTGATAACTAAATCACAAGTGTGGATTATTTTGATGAATTATCTTATAAATAGAGATAATTTTGGTGTTAATGCATTTTTAGTGTATTTTTGTTTGGAAAATGCATATTGTTATGTTCTGGGACATTTTGGAAATGTAAATGTTATGATTTCAATTGGAAAATGGTTTGTCCCAACCAATGATGAGATTTTGAGTTAATCATGTCTTTAGAGCACCTGTTTGCATGAAAGCTAAATACGTTTGGTGGTTCAGGTTGGTGGTGCTTGGTGGTAGTTCAGATCGATGGTGGTCAGCGGTGGTTCAGATCGGTGGTGATCAGCGGTGGTTCAAATAGGTGATGCTCGGCCGATGGTTCACATTGGCGGTGGTCAACAATGGTTTAGATCGGTGTTGTTCGACGGTAGTTTAGATTGGTGGTGGTCGATCGGTGGTTCACATCGGCGGTGGTCGACGGTGGTTCAAATCAGTCGTGGTCCGTGGTAGTTCAGATCGGTAGTTCAGATCGCCGGTGGTCGGTGGTGGTTCAGATCAGTGGTGATCGACGGTGGTTAATATCAGTAGGTGGTTCAAATCGTTGTTTATAGATGGTGGTCTAGGTAAATCAAATAGGGAAGATGGGGATAATTTTGTCTTTTTGAGAAAATAGGATGGAATGGAATAGAATTCATTCTCAATTGTGATGGAATAGCCAAATCCATGAATGGTAGAGTGTGTGGAATTCAATTCCATTCCATAGGTATGCCAAACGCCTTAACGGATTTTGGTCAATTGAATTGTTCATTCTAATTCCTTCGAAAACCATCATAATCCTGCGAACCAAACGCCTCCTAAAGTTTGACAGCATATACCGAACCTTTTCCATGATTGTTCGGTTCATACGTTCTGCCACACCATTTTGTTGGGGAGTGTGGACCACCGAATGGTGTTTAGGAATGCTTTGACTAGTGCAAAAAGTATTAAACTCTGCCTAACAAAACTCTAAACCATTATCGGTCCAAAATATTTGATATGCTTTTTGGTTTGCTTCTCTATCATAGTCTTCCAATCATGGAAGGTAGCAACCATATCAATTTTATGTTTCAAGAAATAAGCCCTGACCTTTTGCGAGTAGTCGTCCATAATCGTCAGCGTGTAAATTGCACCACCATGCGACTACACTCTCGTCGGTACCTATAATGCACGTACTCAAGAATCACCTTGGTTATATGAGTTGAGTTCAAGAATGACACCTTCTGCTTCCCATAAACGCAATGCTCACAAAATGGGAGCTTCTCGATTGCTTGGCTACCCAAAAGCTTCCTTTTGCTCAACTCCATCATACCAAGTTCAATGATATGTTCGAGTCTCATGTCCCACAACTTTGTTTTATCAACATTCTAAAGAGCCCATGAAGCTACCTAAACGTCTTCGATGATGGTAGTTCCCGTCAGAACATACAAATTTGTACTTTGTGGAGTGCCATTCAAATAGACTAGAGAACCTCTAACCACCTTGATGAATCCAACTTCATCGATAAACTTGTTGCCTTTGATGTCAAGACCATTAAGTGAAATCAGGTTTCTCTTAAGCTCGGGTACATATCTAACATTACCCAAAGTTCGGACGACCTCATCATACATCTTGATCCGGACACTACCTTTACCCACCATCTTGCAAATACACCGTTCCCAACTTGAACTGACCCTAAGCAAGACTCATAAGTGGAAAACTAATTATGGTTTGGGCACATGTGGTAGGTACATCCTGAGTCAAGAATCCACTCGGGTGAATAAGCTTTCACGTCATCCATCACAACCATCAAATCACCCATATCATCTTTAGCTACATCCACGTGAGATTGACTAGCAGCCCCTTTCCGTTGTCTCTATTTCTTTTCCGTAATTTGTAACACTTATCTATAACATGACCCTTCATCTTACAAAAGCTGAAAAACTTTCTCTTGGCCTTGGGTTTCGATCGTGATCTACCGGTGATATTGAAATCTCTCTAATTGTCTCCTTTTTACACTAAGGCCTTCAACCGCCTTAGTCACATTAGCAATATGTTTCATCTTGTTCTTTGCATTAAAATATGCATAGGACTCCTCTACCTTAGAGAATCTCGGCTATAAAATAATGATATCCATGAAATTAGCAAAGGACTGTGGCAATTAACACAAGAGAATCAAACCCAAATCTTCCTCATCGTATGACACATCCAAGTGGTTCAAGTCTTCAACTATCTCCTTGAATGTTGAGATGTGTTTGAAAATGGAGTCACCCTCCTATAATTGACGATTATATAACCTTTGTTTCATGTAGAGTTTCTTGGGTATAATCTTAGTCATCAAAAAGTTATCTAACTTCACCTACATTTTAGCCGAAGTAGGCTCTTCACACACATATTGTAGAACATCATTTGACAAGTGTAGATGAATTTGAGATATCGCTCTTAAATTATTGTAGTCCTTCAACTCCTTGTTCCACATATCAGGCATCGCATCACAACCTTCGATACACCAATGTAAACCAATTTGTATCAACACATCCCTCATTTTAATCTTCCCAAGAGAAAACCGAGTGCTCCTATCAAGTAACGACAAATCAATCTTCATGGTTGACATCGTCTTCAAAAACCCAATAAAAGAATTCACAAAACCTAGTTTATCTACAAACAACCTAAGAGCTCTGATACCACTTGTTGCAAATATCAACCACACCAAATCCGAATCAATCCAGAAACCCTTGAATCGAGTAGAAACTTAGTCGAATTTACTCATGACCCAAAGTAAACTCAACTGCGTTCGTATGCGGAAATGGTAAACTCAAACTCTCAACAGAAACAACAATTAACCACAAAATAATAACGTAACTTGACGGAAATAAGTATGTGAGAAACGACACCAGATATACATGAAAACCCCATAATGGAAAAACCTTAGGTGAAGGAGACCATCAAGAAGTCCAATATACTTGATCGATGTTTACAATGATTGGTAAAAATGGAGAAGTCAAAGGAGAATTACAGATTTATGCTTCTGGAATCTTGCACCCAGATGAGAGGAAAAATAAAAAACCAATATATTATCTAGAGAGTAACACCACCAAGGAAAGTGGAAACCATATAATGAACTGTCCAAAACAGATCTTCATGCGGGCCCCAGTGCGGATTGAGCAACATTCAAAGCCTTGCTTCACATTTACATTAAAGTGACTAAGGGGTTGTTCGGTTGTGACTTAATGTGCTATATAGCCTATATGGCTTATTCGCTCAGCTATAAATAGTTGTTCGGTTGTGGCTTAATCGCTCAGCCAGTGACTTATTAGGCCAGGCAGAAAAATAGGGTTCTTTGTATTCAACTATTTATTAACCTTTGTATTCCCCTTATACCCTTCACCCTCATTCATCTTTATCCCCATAAAACCCATTTTCTTCAACTTCCTAAAATCTTTCTTCCCTATTGTCGGTGAAAACCACAAGATCCATGGTGGTTTTTGAACTGCTATTCTTCTTCAATACCCTTGGAAGAAATACAGTGCCTCAGCTTCATAAATCGTTCCATCTGTGTCCATCTTAAGAAACACCACCAAATCCATGTTGCTCCAAGCCCTCCCTCCATTTTCCTCCATGAATCATTCCATCCTCGTCCTCCATTCATCTGTAGCCGGTCTCCATCGTCAATCTGTTTCATGTTGTCTACGATCTGTTCCAAGTCGTCTCTGATTTGTTCCAGACCTTCAAAATCCATCGTTGATCTGTTTTCGACCTGTTTCACTTCATCTCCGATTTGTGATCTGATCTTTCTTTTGTTTCAGGTCGTTACAGATCTTTTTTTTTTGTTTCAGGTTGTCTTCGATTTAATCTGATATGTTTAAGGTCATAACAATTATGCTCTTTTTTTGGTTTCATGAAGATGAGTGCAGATCTATTGAGAATGATATTTGTTCCATGCTTCTTTTTTGTAACAAAGCTCCATACCATTTTTTTTAAATTTGTGTTCTTGATAAACATTTGGTTTGATTTTGATCTATAGATTGGTTTGGTTACATAGGAACATCGATTTGTTTAGTGGTTGAATTGGTAGAATTGAATGTTAGGTGTAAAACAAAGGGTAACATAGTCATTTTCACCATTAAGGCTGATTATTCAGCCTGACAACCAAACAACAATATATCAAATATCATTCAGTTAGATTTATCAATACATAGAACTTTATCTATACAGGACTAAATAGAAAAAGAACCGAGCAACCTTAAAGCTAGTTATCAAGTGGGTTAATTTGGAGACTTTGAAAGTCGCTTTACACACTGTTTCTTTCCGACTCATCCACAAGCACATTTATCCATTGTCAACTTTTTCGATCCCACTTTTATGAACCATCCACTAACATCTTTTGGAGACGCATTATAGCACATATATATACATATAACTTTGACAAATTTTTCCTAAAAATGATATTAATTAGTATCTACCTTGTTCGCACTTTCTTTAACTTCATATTTAGGCTCAATTAATTAATCTTTAATCTTGATTCATAATTGACACTATAGGAAGGAACACAAGCAGATCGACAAATGAAAATGATTCTTAGTTATGATAATGGATGAGTTATACTTACACCCACATACGCAGTGGTTGAAAACAAGAGCGTTCGGAATCTTCCAACAAACGAGTCAGCTGCGTGAGCCATGAATATGACTGAAAATGATGATAATGAATCTTGGATATTCACCAAAATTGCAGACGTCGCAAGATCATCTCCATTCCCAGTAAAATACCATATTAATACACTTGTAATCGCATATCTCGTGATGGAATGGCTAAACACCAAACCTGTACATGTAAAACACAAACTTATATATATATATATATATATATATATATATCGAACCATCATGGAACATGCAGAAAAGCATAGATTTTAGAATTGAAGTTAATTACCGATGACATAGAGCAGACGATGATTGTAGATAAAATAATAATCCTTCCAACAGAATATCAGGACCAAAGTAGAAACGATCAACAAGGCCAGTGAAGAATAGGAAATGATTAACAAAGTATCCATTGATGTGATCAACTACTAGCTACTACCAGTTGTCAAAAAAAAACTACTAGCTACTACCTTAACATCCTGTAATTGATTATTTCTTGCAAGTTTCCATAAATTTTGAACTAAATTGAGGGACACGATATATATATATATATATATATATATATATATATATATATGGAGGACCGATCGAGTACTCAATGAGGCTGAACCTCCTGGAAAGTATTCCACTGGCCCCCCCTGCGTTGAATATAATAGCAAAATGTCACACGAAATTCCTAGAACTTTTCACTTGTATTAGTTTATAAACAAACGTACTCCCATGCCGACATTTTTCAAGATTTTAAATCGTGTCAAAGCTGCAAACGTGTTACACGAAATTTCCATGACAATACCTCTAGAGACTTTTCACGTGTCTTCCGTGCATAAATTAACAATCAACTCAACTCCCCCTAGCTATATATATATATATATATATATATATTTCGGATTTATAAACATGACCATATCATAAAATCTAAATAGAAAAAAACCTCTAGAGACCTCGCTGAAACAAACACAAATAGCTAGAGATCGACCAACTGATTAATTAATGAGGTTGATGAGTGTAATCACCACATATTTATCATCGCCCATCATAAACATAATCAGCCATCCTTTCTCCGACGATGTCGAAGCCCCCGTTGATGAGCCAGACAGTAAGGAACACGAATTTGCACGAAATTGGGAAGATGGAAGCAACCCTTTGGGCTTGGAGGACCAAATACTTTCAGAAATTGTCGATGAACACGATAACGATGGGTCAGCAAGTGTTCCTTTGCCTAAAAACAGAAAAGTTGGTTTCTATCTTTTCTATTGTAGCTTTGTGATCTTGTACATAGTATGTTTTCTTGTAATAGCATACACGTATCCCCTAAAACCCGTATGCGAGATCGACGACTTTAAACTTCCTGGGTACAACGAAGAATTATCAGCCAATATGAATGAAGAAATGAAAGAATCAGTCTACTTAAACCTCACTTTCCACAACCGCAATAGATTAATATCAGCTTCATATGATCATCTCAACATCATTATCTATTATATTCCACCTCAGAGTAAGAGTGTTTATTACCTTGCAAATACCATAGCTCCAGGGTTCCATCTGCATAAACTAAAGCATACGATTGTGAAAGTTCACATGCCTGCGCCTGGGTTGCCGGGTTTATTGCAGTTGGGGCTGCCATTATCTGTAATAACTATTCGTGTGAATTTGGAGTTCAGTGTGAGATTCAGTTGTAGAGCACCATGCCAGCATAAGCAGCGTTTTAATATGACTTTCGACTTTTAGTTTCCATGCATTTTAATTAAAACTGGTAGAAGCTAGATTTGAAGATCGATATCATTATGATGATGAGTAAACAGTCTTCTTATTAGTTTAGTTAGTTAGGGCCTTTCTGGTGTCCTCAGCTCTTGTTCTTGTACCCACATGGCCCTACAGCTTTTATGTATTGTTGAATAGATTTCGAATTAGTCAAAAAGAATTAAAACAATGTGTTTTAATTTAACAAAAAAAGCTAACTTTAATTTAAAGTTTCAAACTTTATTTATAAAGTTTAAGAATTTTCCAAACGAAATCTGTTTAGTTTAATTATTAGGTGAACCTAACAACGATTCTATCCTTCGCGATATAATCGTTAGAAGAAGGGGTAGAAATCAGACTGTCCACTCTAGTGGACGAAAAGAAAAACAATACCCAAAATTAAAACTAACCTAATTAGATGATCGTAAACGCAAACTAAATTGCACGGTTTTCAAAACCTGTCCTTAAAGGTTTTGGCGAATCTTTTGAACGCTCTGAGGCTAACACTCGCTTAACCCCAGAATTTGATGTAGAATCGTTAAACACTAACAACGATAGTGCTTAATCTTAACACAAAGTTGAGACGGAAAAACAGTAGAGATCGAGAGATCGAGAGAGAGAGAGAGAGGGAGAGAGAGAGAGAGAGCAGATGCAGAGATATCGTTTTTCAGTGTGTTTTAATCAATGGGGAGGATGCTGCATTTATATTAGGTGAAACCCTAATCAGCACCCCAGCTTTCTCCCCAAGATTAGGAGATGTAGTTGCAGTTGGAGACTAACATATTTTGTTTTTAATAAACACGTGTTTTAAATGCTGAAAAAACGAAGCTTATGTGCTCACATTTAATTAAAACTTATCTGCTAAAAATTAATTATCTGCTCAAAAGTAATTAAATAATTAACACCATTTAATTAATTATCTCTACAATTCAATCCATAAAAAGAAACTCGGAGCTCGGGGCGAGCCTCTTCTCGTGCAAAGTGCGCATCTCTTCGCGAGAACCGCACCCGCACCCGCGCTCTCGCCCTCGCCCTCTGCCACTGCCACTGCCACGTGCGCGTGCGTTGCACTTCTTTGAGACCCCCACCATAAGCCCATCATTTTACTCAAAGCCCACTTGCGATAATAGGCTTATAAACTTGAGTTTTCTTTTTATCTCTACCAATGTGGGATGGAAAAGTTTCCAACCTCACACTCAATTTCCAACAATCCCCCACCAGGTCGGAAAGTTTTCTGACTTTCATAAAAAATGATGTCACAGTAGTGTCACTAAGATTAAACCCTGTCTAATGTAAATATGCAAGAAGGGATCAATTCAAAAGTATCCTTAGGATTTAAACTTTGAATCTTATGATCTATTTGGCTAATTCACACACATCATCTTTTGTCTTTGTATTCTCACTGAGCGCGAATATGGCCATGCGCTAAATCCTGTTTCATGACCTTTTAGAAGAGAAACCACAACTCTTCATTTGAGGCGGCACTACCTCTCAGTCGTATAGGCAAAGTTCTATAACATCTTCGTTGCTAAGATGTCTCTAAACTTTGTTAAGAGAACTAACTCATCCTTGTTCTCGGCAACGACGTACTACCTGATACCTTACATGGGTCTATCCATTGATAGTACCTTCTATTAGTTAAGTGACTTGTTATTACCTATTAAACTTGGGAGATAGGAGTACTAAATCCAAGTTGGATTCCCATCACTAACCGATTCTGAGTGGTTTCAGAGGTAGTTGATCCTACTAGGTTTCTCGTCAGAGGCTTAGTCAATAGATCTGCCAAGTTTCCACGTGACTTGACATACACAATACTAATTGTACCATTTTCTATCAGTTGTCTCACATAATTATGTCGGAGACCTATGTGTCGCGACTTCCTATTATACACAACATTGTATACTTTTGACAATATGGCCTCACTGTCATAATACATAGGAATCAAAGGAGTTGGATGAGGCCATAAATGGATATCTGTCAGCAGATCTCTAATTCATTCGACTTCTTTGCCCGCAACAACTAGGGCTATGAATTCGGCTTCCATATTCGAATGAGCGATACATGTTTGTTTCTTGCTCGTCCAAGAAATCGCTCCACCATCAAGTGTATAAATCCACCCACTTGTGAATTTAGAATCACTTGAATGATCTAACCAACTAGCATCAGAGTATTCTTTTAAGATTCCTGGATGCATCGTGTATGTCAACTCTAGATCACTGGTTCTTTTCAAGTATCCCAACACTCTACTTATTTCCTTCCAGTGATCTGGGTCCGGATTGCTAGTATATTGACTTAGCTTGCTCACAGCAAAAGCAATATCCAGTCTAGTACAATGCATTGCATACATCATGCATCCTATTGCACTAGCATACTCTAGTTAAGCCACTGCTCTACCAGAATTCTTGTCAAGTTTCACACTTGAATCAAATGGAATATGGAACTCCTTTATATTCAAATGTTGAAACTTAGTCAGTATCTTGTCTATATAGTGGGATTGACTAAGAAAGATTTGAGACCTTGACCTTTTGATTTTAATCCCAAGAATTGTATCTACTTCTTTGAGATCTTTCATCTTAAAGTTCAAGGATAAGTAGTTTTTCGTTTCACGGATACCTTCTAGATTGGTTCCGATGATCAACATATCATCGACGTAAAGACAGATAATTACAGTGGATTCTTTGGTACATTTTGAGTAAATGCACCGATCAGCTCCATTAAGTCTACACACTTTGTTCTCTTGTTCGGGTACCACAAACCCTTCGGGTTGCTCCATATAAACGTCCTCATTTAAGTAACCATTCAAAAAGACTGCTTTCACATCCATTTGATGAATATACAGTCCCTTTATGGCTGAGATTGCTGTAAGAGTTCGAATTGAACTAATTCTAGCAACTGGAGCGTAGGTTTCAAAATAATCGATACCCTCTTTCTATCTATATCATTTGGCTACCAATCTAGCTTTAAATGTTGAGATTGAACCATCCGGTGTAGCTTTCTTTTGAATACCCACTTGGAACCTATGGGTTTTGCTCCCTTGGGTAAATCAGCTAATTCCCAAGTTCCATTTCCCATAATAGAGTCCATTTCTTCGTTTATTGCTTCTTTCCATAGTGAAGCGTCCCTTGAAGATATGGCCTCTTTAAAAGTCTTACGATCATCTTCGATGTTAATCGATAAAATGGCTTCTCTAGTCACTTTCTTTTGTGTTCCTTCTACTAGGTAGGAGATGAAATCATCTCCTAAACTTTTCTCTTTTCTTACTCTAGTACTTCTACATGGTTCTTCAACCTTGGTTGAGGTTTTCGAACTATCACGAGATGTGCTAGGAAGATTTGGAGCCAATGTTCTATCAGAGTTTTCAGCATCTTCTGAAAACTTGTCTTCAAAAAACTCCACATCTCTGGATTCCATTATTACTCCTGTTTCTTTATATAATAATCTATAAGCCTTTCTATTTCTAGCATATCCTACGAATATGCTTTTAATAGCACGGACTCCCAATTTAGATCGTTTTGGATCAGGGGTACGATAGTAAGCAATACAACCCCAAACTCTAAAGTAGTTCAAGTTAGGTTTCCTTCCTTTCCATAGCTCGTATGGGCTGGTTGGGATCACACGACTAGTGATACGGTTGTGAATATGGAAAGCAGTCAGCAATGCTTCGTCCCACAGATTGTTTGGTAGACCCGATTGGTTCAATATAGAGTTGACCATCTCAACAAGGGTTTGGTTCTTACGTTCCGCCAAACTATTCTGTTGGGGAGTAAAAGGTGAGGTGCATTCATGTTTGATGTCATTCTCTTCGCAGAATGTATCAAACTCTCTATTGAAGTATTCACCTCCTCTGTCTGAGCGTAGTATTTTTATTCGTTTTTCAAGTTGATTCTCTACTTCAGCTTTATAAATTTTAAAAGCTTCAAAAGCTTCATCTTTTGAATGTAATAAATAAACATGTAAAAACTGGTGGAAGTCATCACAAAAAGTAATGAAATATCTTTTACCTCCACGGGTAAGTATTCCATTTAACTCACAGATGCCAGAGTGAATCAACTCTAAAATTGATGTATCCCTTTTAACAGTTGGAAAAGGTTTCTTTCTAAATTTTGATTTTACACAAGTTTCACATTTTCCAAAATCTTTATTGTCAATTTTAATCAATCCTTTATTTTGCATTTTTTTCAATATTCTTTACGTTTGTACGTGTTAAACGTTTATGCCATAAAGAAATAGAACACGCAAGATAATCAAAATTAACTTTATTGATAGAAAAGGGAATTACATCCATGACAGAAACAAAAAAGCTATCACTATTCTCAGACAAGCTTAAAACATTACTAGCAACTGACTCGCTAGTACTCGGACCAGAACGGTTATCATCATTTTCATTCAAATTGAGGTGATACATGCCCAGATGACGATATACCTTGCTAATGAAATGTTGCCTCTTGTGGAACACGATCTTCCCGACTTCCATAGTGATTCCAATTCCACTTTCGTCAAGTTTGCTTAGGGAAACAAGACATTTGCAAATAGTAGGCACGTGCAACACATTTCTAACTGGATTATACTCAGAAAATTTGGATCTGGAGTCACACACATGAACCGTGGCTCCAAAATCCAAAAACCAACCACCTCTGCTTGCTATCACCCGGGTTGATTTTTCAGCAATCATGTCAATCTCGTTAATGCTCAAATTGGACACAAGATGTTCTAAGTCAACAACTGCATTAGCTGCAGTCGGTGGGCCAAACTTCCGCTGCTTACACTCCCTCGTATAGTGTCCTATCTCTTCGCAGATGTGACACTTACCCGTTCACTTTGGTCCCTGACTTGATGACTGACTAGGCCTTTTGAAGTTTTTCTTTTGTGGACCCAAATTCCACTCTTTGGCGGGTCCAGAAAACTTCCCCTTTCCTTTGCCACCAGCCTGCACACTATTGGCACTCAAAATGGCCTTGCCATTTTTGTCCCGATTTCGTACTTCTTCCTCAATCCTGATATGTTTGATTAAATCATCCAAAGAGTAATCTTCGGATTTGTGCATCATACGTTTTTGAAAATCCTTACATGATGGGGGCAATTTGTCAACAACAACCTGTTAGATCTATGTTCGAATCAATTTGTCTTGTAATAGTTTGACCTTTTACCTTGTGTATTGTACGAGGTCAAGGAATGTTTGACCCATATAAATACTTAGTTTTTGCTTTTGTTTTTGTAAGTAATGTAACTCTTGTACGTATTCCAAGTCTTGTAACATTTTGACAAATATTGTGAGACATGTAACACAAAGACTTGTGACTATTTCTCTCTCTAGATTTTTGTCAATACTTGTTTGATCTTTGAATGTTAATGCTTGAATATGGAATCACAATTGGTATCATAGTTGAATCAGATTAATTGGAAAGATCTTCAATCATCAATCAAAGAGAATTTGATCCAAAATATTCAAGAATGTTCAATGTTCATATCAAAACTCGCAAGACACTGTTCCATTGATCATTCTTATGATTTTGTGTTGTTTTTAGTAAAAGATTGATTGCATTGTATTCGTAATATAGTATAAATTGTAACACCCACTATTTTGGGGTTGGGTGAAAAGTTGACTTTTACCCAAAGTTCAAGGGGGTAAAAAGTAACTTGGGTTATATAAATAGAAATCAGATTTTTGATATTTTAAAAATATCACAAATATCTGTTCTTGAGAATCAGAGAGAGAGAGAGAAGAGAAGCAGGAGAAAGAGGTCTTCGGGTTTTCTCCCAATCAAGGTACGAATCTAGCTTAATGCTTTGATCTGAATGCTTTTAGACGCGTAGAATCTCGTTGTGAAGGTTTTAAACCGTTCCATTGTGAGATCTGAGTATTTCTCATTTTGGATCTGGGTTCTGCAAATCGATCTGTTCTTGATAAACAAGACGCTCATGTTCGACCGAGGTCATGTTCGACCGAAGGTCTTGTTCGACCGAGGTCATGTTCGACCGAGGTCATGTTCGACCGAAGGTCTTGTTCGACCGAAGGTCTTGTTCGACCGAGGTCATGTTCGACCGAAGGTCTTGTTCGACCGAGGTCGTGTTCGACCGGTGTTGTCATTTTGACCGGACTAGTTCCTGGTAGTTGTTAGACTTTATTGTCTTTAAGTTTTATGTGAGAAAGTTATATGTGTTTCGACTTACCGACTTATCGGTGTTGTCATAGGTAGCAATCGTAAGAAGCAGTCTTTAATCAGGAAGAAATCTGAGGTGAGTCCTTAAGCTAAATCGGTCTGTATTACAAATGCTATGTGATAAATGTATTATTTAAATGTGGAAAACCTGGTTTCAAAGTGACTGATTTTGTTGGGAAATACCTTCTAAAGATTTCACATTTTCAAGAATCACAATTTATAGAATTGAACCGTTGTTCATATGAATTGCCTGTATATCTGTTTTAATATGAGTATGCTCTGAAATGACATGCTTTGGCTTTGAGTCTTAGTGCAATGGATCCATAGGCACTGTGTTCCTCTGTCCCCTGTTTTGGGCATTTGGTTCACGTTTTAGCACGGGATAGGCATCGGGTTGCCATGATAAGTAAGGTGTGGGCCTATACGGTCGGGCAGCGTCTCATGGTGCAGTAAGGTGAAATCCCATTATGTGCTTGAGTTCCCCCTGTTTTGGGAACTCTCAAGGATAGATCCAGAGGGGTTGACTTGAATGTTTTGAGCAACAGATCTAGAGGGGTTGAGCTCGTTATGTGATATGTGGGTATTACTTATACCATGTTTAATCACTAATGGTTTATTGGACTTCTTGACTTAGCTCATGGCTATACTACCGCGTGGCACCAATTGGGTTTAGTACTCTCTTTTATTTAGCTTGTTCTCACTAGGCGTTAGCCTAACGCTTGCTCTTGGTTGTCATGTTGGCAGGTTATCTTAGCGGTGGGGCTCGTCGGGACTGAGGGAGCGACCTTGGGGTCGTGAGAGATTCTTTTGAAGATTTATTTTGGAAGTATAGCGACACCCGTCCCTAATCTAGATATTTTGTAGATTAATAGGATGTCGTCTTATACTTCAATTATCTACCTCAATATTGGCTACTCTATACCCGTTGGGTTGATTGTGTAATGAAAATTGTCACACCTTATTCCGCAACTTAGTCTATTGCCGAATTGTTTCTTCAAAATTTTATTTCCGCAGTTTTCTAGGGTGTTACAAGTTGGTATCAGAGCCTTGGTTTAAGTGAACTAGGTATGACTGTGAGATGCCTAGACTTAAGCTGAGACTATTAAGTTACGACTCGTGAGATGGGGTAGATCTTGTAAGATAGGATGGTCTTAGAGTCAACGGAAAATTGCACAAGTTAAAAGTTGTAACGATGGTAATAAGCACTCTTGCGTATTATACGTTCATAATTTCACTTAGCTAACGTTATTATGAAAATGTCTTACGTAAGCATACTTAGATTACTGTTGTTATAACGATTGATAAGTGTAGAAGTACGTTCTCTGTGTTTTCCGTAATCCTTATCCCGTTCTTTTGCATGATTGCGTTCAGCAGAACCATGGTTAATACCAGGAGTCATCCGGAAGGCCAGGAGGCCGACATACCTACGGCCGACCATCCGCTGGCGACCGTAGTGGGGGAACTGTACGCGTGAGTAATGTGCTGGGTGGAGGACCCGAGCATATTCCTCGACGAAATTTGGAGGCTAATGAACCTATTATAGAAGAAGTGACGGCCGAATCGAGAATGATGGATCGTATGATGTTGGCCATGAATAGGGCCATGGCACAACAACAGGAAGTGTTCTTGAAACTCCTCGAGGACCGAGACACTAACAACCGTAGGCCCGAAACGGTTGGCGAGAATGTGATTGTTGCTGGATCCGGGGGTACCGGACCTGTAATTTCCCCTGTGGTAACTGCAACCCTAGGCGTCAATCGAACGACACGGACTTGCACGTTTAAGGCTTTTCTGGGTTGCCGACCACCAGAATTTAAAGGCTCGGACAATCCCTTAGATTGTATGGCCTGGGTTCGAGAGATGGAGCAAGCTTTTCGCTCAAGCGAATGTGGGGAAGAACAGAGGGTGATATTTGGTTCCCGAATGCTGCGGGGAATAGCTCTTACCTGGTGGGATGTGTACTCTGCTTCGCTGGAGCCGACTGTTCTGGACCAATTGTCTTGGTCTACCTTCAAGGAGAAACTGCTAGAGGAGTACTGTAACGAGCGGTCGTTGGACCGAATCAAGGATGAATTCCAGAACTTGAAGAAGGGAGGTATGTCTGTGAGGGAGTACAGCCGTCTCTTCATGGACAAGCTAGGCTTTGTGGGACATCTGGTCCCGACAGAGAAAGATAAGATCAAGGCTAACATCAAGGGTCTTCCATCGGACATGATGTCGATGGTTCTTGTGACATAGACCTCCACCCTTCGGGAGGCAATGGAAGAAGCTCAACTCAAGGAGGATGCTTACAGTCTCGGCAGGGATCAGAGTGGTCGCCAAGTCGAGAAGAGGAAGTGGGAGGGAAGTTTAATGCCCTCAAAGAAACCATTTTATGTCAACAACAACACTCAGCGAGGAGCTGATCATAGACGTGATGCTAGGTGGTGTTCCAAGTGCCGAAGCAAGCATTTCGGCCCTTGCAACTTTGTTCCCAGGACGTGCTACAAATGTGGGAAGACGGGTCACACGTTCCGAGATTGCCCTCTCAAGGGACAGGTATGTTTTGAGTGTAGGGAACCGGGGCACGTAAGGGCGGAATGCCCGAAGCTCAAGACTGGGGGATTTAGCGGGAAGAAGATGGAACCGCCGCGGTCGACTGGAAGGGCTTTCCAGATGTCGTCAGAGGAAGCTAAAGCATCGATCGATGTAGTGTCGGGTACGTTTCTTCTAAATTCCGTACCTACGCGTGTGCTATTTGATTCTGGTGCTAGCTACTCGTTCATATCTGATTTGTTCTGTCAAAGGCTTGCTATGTCTAAAAGTATGCTAGAGATTGCTGTTGTGGTAGAAATAGCAAATGGAGGTCAAGTTCTAATTCATAGTATCCTTAAGGATTGCATCTTAGAGCTTAAGGGGAAGAAATTTCCCATTAACCTATTACCAATGCAAATTGGCGGATTCGACGTGGTGGTAGGTATGGACTGGTTATCTAAGAACCAGGCCGAAATTGTATGTTCCAAGAAAATGATCCGTTTACCTGTGGAAAACGGAGAAGCGACTATAATCTACGGCGAAGGAAGGAAAAGCGATGTGGCGATTATTTCAGTAATCAAAGCTAGGAAGTGTTTGGCGAAAGGATACGTATCTTTCTTAGCGTATGCCATCGATACCAAACTCGACCAACGGAAATTGGAAGATGTTAGGGTGGTGCGCGAGTTTCCCGATGTGTTTCCGGAGGACTTGCCCGGGTTGCCGCCCGATCGTATTGTGAACTTTCGTATTGACCTCATTCCTGGAGCGGCTCCGATTGCTCGAGCTCCTTATCGTTTGGCTCCTACCGAAATGCAAGAGATGGTGGTTCAACTTCGAGACCTTCTCGAGAAAGGTTTCATCAGGCCGAGCTCGTCACCATGGGGAGCTCCGGTTCTATTTGTCAAGAAAAAGGACGGTGCATTGAGAATGTGTATCGACTACAGGGAACTGAACAAAGTGACGGTGAAGAACAGGTATCCACTTCCAAGAATCGACGACCTGTTCGATCAGCTTCAAGGAGCGGGTTGCTTCTCAAAGATTGATCTTCGATCGGGGTATCACCAAGTGAAGGTAGCAAAGAGCGACATCCCAAAGACGGCATTTAGAACTCGCTATGGACACTACGAGTTTCTGGTAATGCCATTCGGCCTAACCAACGCACCGGCGATATTTATGGACTTGATGAATCGAGTGTGTCGACCGTTCCTCGACAGATTAGTAATCGTGTTCATCGACGACATCCTAGTTTACTCCAAGAACGAAGAAGAGCACGAGCAACATCTCCGTGAAGTATTGGAGGTGTTAAGACGAGAAAGACTCTACGCAAAGTTTTCAAAGTGCGACTTTTGGCTTCCAGAAGTTCAATTTTTGGGACATATAGTTTCAAGGGAAGGAGTCAAGGTGGATCCCGCAAAGATTGAGGCAATGACGAATTGGGAACCTCCCAAGAATCCGTCTGAAATCCGAAGCTTCCTAGGATTGGCAGGATACTACCGGAGATTCATTCAAGGTTTCTCGAAGATAGCCTCGTCGTTGACAATCTTGACCCGGAAGAACGTGAAATTCGTGTGGACCGAGAAGCAAGAAGAGGCGTTTCGCACATTACAGAAGAAGCTTTGTGAGGCTCCTATCCTATCCTTACCAGACGGGACAGAAGATTTTGTGGTGTACAGCGATGCGTCGAAGATGGGTTTGGGTTGTGTCCTGATGCAAAGAGGGAAAGTGATCGCTTACGCATCAAGGCAACTTAAAGTGCATGAAGTCAACTACCCTACTCATGACTTGGAATTGGCGGCTGTGGTGTTTGCACTGAAGTTGTGGCGGCACTACCTCTACGGTACAAAGTGCACTCTTTATACGGATCACAAGAGTCTGAAACATATCTTTAATCAGAAAGAGCTAAACATGAGGCAACGAAGATGGTTGGAGTTGTTGAAGGATTATGACTGCGAATTGCTCTACCATCCGGGTAAGGCAAACGTGGTTGCCGACGCCTTGAGTCGGAAGGTCTGCGGAGGAAATTCTCGTGCTACCTTTGCACGGATTGAAGTAACTTCAACGCTTATTGATAGAATCAAGGAATCGCAAGCCGAAGCCCTGCTAGAGGAAAATCTCAAAGGAGAAGTCATGGCGAAACAACATCTTTTGTTGACTGAAGATAGTCGAGGGGTGAAGCTTTTCAATGGGCGAGTCTGGGTGCCCAAGATTGGGGGTAATAGAGAACTTCTTCTCGAAGATGCCCACAAGTCAAAATACTCCATTCACCCGGGAAGCACGAAAATGTATAGAGATTTGAAATTGCTTTATTGGTGGCCAGTCATGAAGCTCGACGTGGCGCGCTATGTGGAACAGTGTGTGACTTGCTTGCAAGTGAAGGCTGAGCACCAAAAACCCTACGGCAGTTTGCAATCCTTGGAAATTCCGGAGTGGAAATGGGAACACATCACGATGGATTTCGTGACAAAGCTACCAAAGACCTTGAAAGGTCACGACGCCATCTGGGTTATAGTTGACCGCTTGACCAAAAGCGCTCACTTTTTGGCCATGCGGGAGACGTTACCAATGGATAAATTGGCGAAGTTGTACATCGATGAAGTAATTTCCCGGCACGGCGTGCCGCTATCTATAGTCTCTGATCGGGATAGTCGGTTCACGTCGCATTTTTGGGATGGCTTACAAAAGGAATTGGGTACACGTGTGAAGTTGAGCACAGCCTATCATCCTCAAACCGACGGACAAAGCGAGAGGACAATCCAGACGCTAGAAGATATGTTAAGATCGTGTGTAATCGACTTTGGGGGTAGTTGGGATGCGCACCTGCCTTTGGTAGAGTTCGCATACAATAATAGCTACCACTCAAGTATAGGGATGGCACCGTTTGAAGCGTTATACGGTCGCAAGTGTCGAACTCCCGTATGTTGGCTCAAGGCGGGAGAAAAGCAGTTCGCCGGACCGGAAGTTGTACAAGAAACGGCGGACAAGGTCAAAGGCATCCGCGAACGTTTGAAGGCGGCCCAAGATCGACAGAAAAGCTACGCCGATAAGAAAAGACGGCCAATGGAATTCCAAGTGGGAGATCGAGTTATGTTAAAGGTGTCCCCTTGGAAGGGAATTATTAGATTTGGGAAGCGTGGGAAGTTGAGCCCCCGTTTCCTTGGACCGTTCACTGTGACTAAGCGGGTAGGACTTCAAGCTTATCAGCTGGAACTTCCTCCGGAGATGAAGGGAATTCACAACACGTTTCACGTGTGCTATCTACGGAAGTGTCTAGCAAAGGAGGAGAGTGTCATTCCACTCTCCAAGATCAGAGTAGATGAAGGGAATCGTTGTGTTGAGGAACCTGAGGCGATTTTGGAAAGGAAGACGAAGAAGCTTCGTCACCGGGAAGTCACAATGGTCAAGGTTCAGTGGAAGCACCATCGAGGTGCCAATGTGACATGGGAAGCAGAAGAGGACTTGAGGCGGAGGTACCCTCACCTCTTCCCATAGCCGAGATTTCGAGGACGAAATCTTCTCCAAGTTGGGGAGGATTGTAACACCCGCTATTTTGGGGTTGGGTGAAAAGTTGACTTTTACCCAAAGTTCAAGGGGGTAAAAAGTAACTTGGGTTATATAAATAGAAATCAGATTTTTGATATTTTAAAAATATCACAAATATCTGTTCTTGAGAATCAGAGAGAGAGAGAGAAGAGAAGCAGGAGAAAGAGGTCTTCGGGTTTTCTCCCAATCAAGGTACGAATCTAGCTTAATGCTTTGATCTGAATGCTTTTAGCCGCGTAGAATCTCGTTGTGAAGGTTTTAAACCGTTCCATTGTGAGATCTGAGTATTTCTCATTTTGGATCTGGGTTCTGCAAATCGATCTGTTCTTGATAAACAAGACGCTCATGTTCGACCGAGGTCATGTTCGACCGAAGGTCTTGTTCGACCGAGGTCATGTTCGACCGAGGTCATGTTCGACCGAAGGTCTTGTTCGACCGAAGGTCTTGTTCGACCGAGGTCATGTTCGACCGAAGGTCTTGTTCGACCGAAGGTCGTGTTCGACCGAGGTCGTGTTCGACCGGTGTTGTCATTTCGACCGGACTAGTTCCTGGTAGTTGTTTGACTTTATTGTCTTTAAGTTTTATGTGAGAAAGTTATATGTGTTTCGACTTACCGACTTATCGGTGTTGTCATAGGTAGCAATCGTAAGAAGCAGTCTTTAATCAGGAAGAAATCTGAGGTGAGTCCTTAAGCTAAATCGGTCTGTATTACGAATGCTATGTGATAAATGTATTATTTAAATGTGGAAAACCTGGTTTCAAAGTGACTGATTTTGTTGGGAAATACCTTCTAAAGATTTCACATTTTCAAGAATCACAATTTATAGAATTGAACCGTTGTTCATATGAATTGCCTGTATATCTGTTTTAATATGAGTATGCTCTGAAATGACATGCTTTGGCTTTGAGTCTTAGTGCAATGGATCCATAGGCACTGTGTTCCTCTGTCCCCTGTTTTGGGCATTTGGTTCACGTTTTAGCACGGGATAGGCATCGGGTTGCCATGATAAGTAAGGTGTGGGCCTATACGGTCGGGCAGCGTCTCATGGTGCAGTAAGGTGAAATCCCATTATGTGCTTGAGTTCCCCCTGTTTTGGGAACTCTCAAGGATAGATCCAGAGGGGTTGACTTGAATGTTTTGAGCAACAGATCTAGAGGGGTTGAGCTCGATATGTGATATGTGGGTATTACTTATACCATGTTTAATCACTAATGGTTTATTGGACTTCTTGACTTAGCTCATGGCTATACTACCGCGTGGCACCAATTGGGTTTAGTACTCTCTTTTATTTAGCTTGTTCTCACTAGGCGTTAGCCTAACGCTTGCTCTTGGTTGTCATGTTGGCAGGTTATCTTAGCGGTGGGGCTCGTCGGGACTGAGGGAGCGACCTTGGGGTCGTGAGAGATTCTTTTGAAGATTTATTTTGGAAGTATAGCGACACCCGTCCCTAATCTAGATATTTTGTAGATTAATAGGATGTCGTCTTATACTTCAATTATCTACCTCAATATTGGCTACTCTATACCCGTTGGGTTGATTGTGTAATGAAAATTGTCACACCTTATTCCGCAACTTAGTCTATTGCCGAATTGTTTCTTCAAAATTTTATTTCCGCAGTTTTCTAGGGTGTTACATAAATCAATTAGTATTCACATTGTAATCACAAATTCACACAAATTCAGAGTTAATTGTTCATTTTTTAAAAACTTTTGAGTTAGTATTCTGCGTACTGTTATCTTATCGAATCATGATGAGCAAATCGATTCTTGGTGAAATTGAGTGTCAAGGATTGTTCATGATCATATTCTGAACAAATTCACAAAGTTTCGTGATCTAATTCAGAGGATTTAGTGAAAATCAGTGGAAAATCAATGAAAAATATTCAAGATCCAAAGAATTCGCACGAATGATGAAGATCTCGCATGAATGATGAAGAGCTCGCATGTTTGAAGAAGAATTCACATCTCATTGAACTTTGAATATTTTCCAAGTGAAGAACTCTCATCTCTTTATATGCGAAAAGTTGGGAATTTGCATAGTGTTACATACGAGTTGTTGAAATTTCGCATCTAGTCTTATACGAGAAGTTCAAAGATTCGCATCGAGAAGTGAAACTTTTTCTAAGTTCACAATTCGCATTGATACGAAAAGTTTGGATGTAGAAAATCATCTAAGGGAGGAATTCGCATCACACTGAGAGTTTGTGCGAAAAGTTCAAAGTTTTGAAAGTTGAAAAATCAACTAAGTTCAGAATTTGCATAAGTCAATCTGCGAAAAGTAGGAACTCGCATCCTACTACGTGCGAATTATTAGAACTCACATCTAACTACGTGCAAAAAGTGAAGATTCCTCATCCTTGGTGTGCGAATTGTGTGGTTCTACGAATTGTTTCTCATTTGGTGTGCGAATTGTTTCTTGTGTGCGAATTTCTTTCACTGTGGTGTGCGAATTTTATACTTAAAATATTTTTGTGTTTTCTTTTGATAATTTTTCAAAGTTGATCTTTTTGGTTATCTGACTAACGATCATTTCAAGCATTATTTCAGATAAATATTCACAATGCCTTACACTGATGAAAAGGGAAATGTTATTCTCTCAAACAGAGATTGTGCAATGGCATACATGCCTGAGATACCAAAGATTGAAGCTGAAAATGAAAAGCTTAAACTTCAAACTACATAACTGAAAGCTGAGATTGTTGAGTTGAATGTCAAGTTGAAGAAAACTGAAAAGCAGGTATCTACATAACAGGCTAAAGGAGCTAAATGGATAAAGAATTAAGAAGAGAGAAGCAAAAATGAAAAGGTTGATCTAGAGAAAACTTTCAATATGAGATTATCTGAACTTTCAAAGAAAGCTGAAAAAGAAAAGAAAGATTTGGAAATTAGATGTGGAAAACTTTCTAAGCAGATTTCTGAATTTAAAAAGATTTTAATTACTGAAAGAGATATCTTTGAAAGAGAAAAGAAAAATACTAAAAAGAAAATTACTGCTCTTTTCAAAGAGATTTCAGGGAAAATATGAGCTTGGAAAAGGATTTTGAATCAGAAAGAAAAGTTTTTGAAACTGAGATTTCAAAACTGAGATTTCAAAACTAACTAAAAAGTTAGCTACATTATCTTCAAACATTTTAAAAGGACAAAAGAGTAAATTTGATCTGCAAAGCATGTTTGACAAGCTTTGTAATGAAAAATCAAAGTTGACTGATAAGATCAAACATCTTGAGATAGCTAATGTCGATCTGTCATATAAAATAATAGCTGATACAACTGGTTTATCTTCTTATGATGATGATTCAGCTGATCAGTTTGTTCTTTTCAATCTGTTTCAAGTATGTTTCAGAAAATGGTTTTCAAGAAAAAGGATGTCAAATCAAAAGTCTTGAAATCAGATCAGATTAAAACTCCAAGTTCTTTCTATGTCAAATATGTTGATAAACAAGCTACTTATTTTTCAAAATCTGGAAAGAAAGCATCTGAGAAAGAGAAGATGTTATGGGTTGTAAAGGGATCTCCAGAAGCTGAAAAGTATAAGAACTCTAGTGCACAAGCTTCAAAGGTACACAAGAACAAAGCTGCTAAAGGTACATCTTTTACTAACCCTGATTACAGCATGTCTACTAATCACTTAATCAGGTTAGCTAAAAGAAAATTATGATGTTCTTACTGTTGCACTGATAAGTTTGTTCACAAAGCACATATCAAGTGGTATGATTCTTATAATGTCTATTCTCATGATACTACACCTAACAGAGGTGGAAACCAATCAAAGAAGTTTTCACATACTAACAAAGAAGGACCCAAGTTTATCTGGGTACCAAAACACTGTGGTGCAGGAATCAACACTCAAGAAGGAGTACAGATGTAATGACTTTTGAGTGAATTAGCTCAGGACTCAATCCTCAATGTCAATTATGACTTCTAATCACATCAGATTAGGACTCATTCTTCAAAGATTCTTCTGAAAAAGATTCTTTGATTGTCAAATCATCTCAAAGGGAGTATTTCTTGTTCTTGAATATTTTGGAAGATTCTTAAATCTTGTTATTTTAAGAACACTGAATGCTTTGAGTAGATATGAAGAGGGAGCATGCAACACCCGCAAATTTGGAAAGAGCGACTAATTAAAATTTTTCAATAATACCTTAAAGGATAAAAATCTCTTACTACCAGTCCATAATTGAAATACATTTCTAGGTTGAACAATCAACAAATAATTAAAGTCTTACATAAAGACTAACTAAAGTCGAGTGTTACTATATCCCAATAACAATTGCTATCTCCAATATAAGTGCGGAAGACTTCATCAAGCTAATCACCTCTTCGAGCACACAACTAGCACTCATCTCTTCACAGTGTCGCTAGAACTAATCCCGAAATGGAACCTGATGCACATGCCGACAAATAAAAAGGTTAGGCGAACGCCTTGTGAGTTCAAGAGTTTTATATCATGATTATAAAGGAAAACGTAAAATGGAAATATTGTATCTTATAATCATGATCCTTTAAATGATTTACTTTAAAATAAGAGAACAACTCATTTACCAACAATATGCATTTTATAGATGGACGCCTCAACGCCAAAACATTCTTTCATGAAATAATGCAACCCAACACTTACTCAAAACGAGGATAATGGTAATGCTCGAATAATGAAATTTGAATAAACTTTATAAAACAAACGACCAAAATATGAGTAAACTCAAGTCTCCAAAATTATAGCATAAGGGAGATAACCCAAACTCAAAACGTCACCAAAAACAAGGATAACACTAAATACCCCAAAACAACACCTCTCGGTGACGGGGGAGTCCCGAGTTCCAAGGCTAGTGGTGGAACACAAAAGTAGGCCACATTCCAAGTTACTAAGCTCACCATACTAGGAACCCATGGCCACGAACTTGCCGACTCGTACTAAGATGTGGGGGAGGGCACCCGAGGATTCCTAATCATGCTCATTCACTAGAATTACATTTACGGCCCATGGCTAGTATCCGGTCCCACATAACCGTACCAAGTTGCCTCCGAGGACCCAATGTCTCAACTAGCTACAAATGAGAAGTGACTATCCCATAAAAACAGACTCATAAATTAAATCACGGATGCAGGCCCGGGTATTGGACTCCACGAGCCCTCACCGTATTATCCTCGAAATCACATAACTAATTATGGTGCCAACATATAAATAATAGACCATTTTCCTTTTTAAATAATAAAGACCGACTCATATGTCTATGGATCCACTGCATTACAGTCTAAAACAATACATGACTCCAACTGAATGACCAACACACTCAAAACATGTAATTCTCAAATGACGCACATTAACCGCCATCATACTCTAACTCCACAACGGGCAACATGCTATTAAACCGGACAAATGTCCTCAAGACTCATTTATTTTCAAATATGAATTTCCATGTTTAACTGTTGATAAGAATGAAAATCATAAAATGACACTATATACATTCTTTCAAGTACCTCACATAAATGTGCAAGTAGTACTTTATAAACATCCCATTTCATGAATAATGCATAAAACCCGACAAACACTTAAAAGTGTATTTTTGACCAAAGATCTACTTATGCAATAAATCATCAAAACACATTCATTTGTGACACCTTTATCAAAATGCCAAAAATCCTAAATATGGGTGCTTTACAAAGTTTATAAATTTAAATACTTCAAATAATCAAAGATTACCAAATAACTCAACGTTTGATAATTTCATGTAAAACACATAAACACTTTAAAATGGACATTTTGGCATGTACAACATTTTCACAAATCAACTTGAACTCACCTTGCTAGATTTAGGCTAAATCTAGATTTTACCCAACTTGAGCTCCTTTGAAGAACACTTGGATCCTCAAGCCAAAAACTTCCAAAAACCTAGATCCATACATATATATATCCAACCATAAATATCCATATTCAACCATATAGGATCATTCCCCAAACATTAAACATGAAGATCTCAACTTATACCAAAACCCTAATTTCCATAGTTGAAGAAAAGAGAAGATTACCTTCACCAAAGCTTGAACCCATCAACAATACTCTTCTAGATCTCCAAAATAAACCACAAACTTCAAATCTTCAAGATGGAGGAAAAGTTGGGTGAAACCCTAGAAACTTGATGAAGAAGATGAAGTGAAATGGTTCTAGAAAGGTTAATGTGTGTCCCAATATGCAATCATTCAATCAAGTAAATCAATAATTAACACAACAATGCAAACCTGATATTGATTAAGCAATAGATTCAACAGGTTACAGGATTGAAATCGATTTATCTCTCTGTCTGTTTCTCTGTTCACGGCGCACCACCCACACCAACAGCCTCCTCTCCAATTATTAACTCTCTAATTAAGATCTCTTAACCTAATCACCTCTAAAACAAACTATTTATACTTAGGCCTTAAAGCCTAATGGGCTTGGCTTGCTTGGGCCCAACAACAAAAACAAACTAATAACTAAAATATAAACCAAATAAATAAAATATGGAAAACACACTTTTGACTATTTATTACAAAAGGACCCTAGACTATTTGTTGAGACGACTTTATCAGCTTTAACTTCAGATTTCCATCTTCAGATAATTATGATCTTGAATCCAATAAATATGTGCTTTAATAGTTAAGATTCATAAAAATGGTGTGGGGTTTGATTTAGGAGGGAAAGATGGAGAAGGAGAAAGGATTTGGGGTTTTTGGATGAGAAAATTGAAATGAGGGAGGGGGAGATCAAATCTAGATGTGGGGGTAAAAGTATGAGAGAGAGGAGGGAAACGTTGAGGGTGAAAAAGGGTGAAAATTTCATCAGACTCAATGCGGACGTCCACTTGGAGCCCTATGCGGACGTCAAAATGCTTCAGGACGAAAACTGACGAAACTTCTGCTGCTTCTGCAGAAGATCCTATGCGGACGTCCACTTGATTCCATATGCGGACGTCCACTTGACACTGGCCGTGTGCCCGATCACTGTTTTGGTCATAACTTATTCGTTATAGCTCCGTTTTTGCTCCGGAAAGGATCGTTGGACTCGTAATTGAATCATTCATCCAACAAGACTATAAAATCTTGGATCCAAGTCCAAAATCCTATCTCTTTTTTTCCTTGAAATACCGATTTCTGTATTAACTTGAAATTATACTTTTCAAAAATCAGGGTGTTATAGAGCATATCAGTCAAATCCTGAAAATCCATTTCAAGTCAAGGGGGAGCAACAAGATGGCAAATCAAGAAGACACAAAAAAATCACATATCAAATCAAGGGAGAGCAAGATCAAATCAAGGGGGAGCTATACTAAAAGAGGAGCACATTCAAAAGGGAGTATGTGTGTGTAAATGTTTTTGAGAAATAAAATGAGCTTAAAATGTCCATTTTTAGAAAGTTTCCATTTTTGGAAAGTTTCTATTTTTGGAGATATTTGAAAAGATTTCTAATTTTTGGCAAATTTCCATATTTAGAATGTTTTTGAAAAGTTGGAAATTTTGCTAAGTCCAAAATTCGCACACAATGGTATGCGAATTCTAGGATTTCGCACCTTGTTGCATGCGAATGCATGGAACTTGCATCCCATGTCATGCGAATTCTTACTTCTCGCATCCTTCTTCAAGCGAAAAGTGAGAAACTCGCATATAATGCCATGCGAAAAGTTCAAATTCACAGCCTTTGCCATGCGAATGGTTTCTCTAGGCACATAATTTGCATCTCTTTCAAGCGAATTTCTCACACACATTTGTCTAATTCTTTCCAAGACAAATTCGCATCCCAAGCCATACGAAAAGTTGATGCCCAATCAAATCATGCCACGTGTCAAATTCATTCTTGGGTATAAATACACGAGTTTTCTCAGATTAAATCACTTTTTGAAGTTTGGCTTTTCTTACTTATTCTTGCACTTGAAACCCTCCTCTGCGACTCTTTGTGATTTTCGAACCTCAGTCATTTGTTCTTCGATTTCTTGATTCAAGGTTATTTGTTTGTTTAATCTTTGTTAGGGTGAATTTAATGTTAAATAGAAGTTCAGGGTGTAAATGGTTATTAGTTGAAAGTATTATTAGCTTGTTGGGCCTAAAAGCCCATAAGTCCGTCTGTGTAAAGCCTGGATATATAAAGGCTATTTTACTTTCATTTACAGTTTAGTCTCATTATTTTACAAACAACTAGTTTATAGGTTTACTCTCTCTGATCAGAAATCCTTTCTATAAACCTGTAACCCTTTGATTCAATATTAATCATATGACTAGTTTTTGTGACTCATATTCTGTTCATCTTTGATATAACTTGCTGCTGATTGCACTGTACTGGGATCTACAATTGGTATCAGAGCAAAGAGACTAAAGGTTTGATCCAGAAAAAGGTTTGTCTAAAACCCTATAATCAATAATATGTGTTAATTGCTTTTATTTGTTTTAAGTGGTTATCTGTTTCTGAGTATTATCGATCTATTAGATTTTTTTGTCATTTTTTTGTTATATCGGTCCTATTGAATCGTTCTGTGTTGGATTTAAGACTTCTGTGGAAAAAGTTTATCAATCGATTTTTTTTGCAACTCAGATCCGGTCTTATGTGTTTATTGCATATCTGTGGATTTAAATCTGATTATCGGTCGATTGGTTGTGTTGAAATCTAATTATCGGTCGATTGGTAGTGTTGAAATCTGTTTATCGGTGACTGCTATTCGACCTGCTTATTTGTTGATTAATCGATTTAAATTTCTGGGTTTGATCTCGATCGAGTTCCAGAAATCATCGAGTTCATCGGTGTGTTCTTCGACACTATCGGTCTTATCTCTTATTTATTTGTGTTTATCTACAGTTTGTTAATCAACCGATAGTACTCGATCGGTACTTTGATATTATCGGTCTTTCATTTGACCGGTGTATTATTGATATCGGTCCTTTATTCGACCGACTCTCTGATTCGATCGGTACCCTGATTACCGGTCTTTGTTCCTTGACCGATATTTTGTCTATTCCGGTCCTTTGGTTCGACCGGTACATTGTCAATACCGGTCCTTTGCTTGACCGGTACGTTGTCTATATCGGTCTTTTACTTGACCGATACTTAGTTCGACCGGACCCTGTTTCGACCGGGTCCTTGTCCTATTCCTATTTTTTTGTTGTTTTGTTTATTATTGTGTCTGGATCATCCTGCTTGTCTCACGATCGTTACAGTGTTTTTAAGTTAAGAGATTTAAGATGAATTCAAGAGATGCTTTAGCTATTGATTCGGATCAGAAGCCCCCGGTGCTCTATCGGGGAGAATATCCTCAGTGGTACGATCGCTTCATGAACTTCATTGAAGCGAAATCAAACTATGAAGCAATATACAAGTGTCTGACAGAGGGGCCACAAGACTGGCCAACGAAGGTCATACCTGGAGACCCAGCCGAAGGTCGACCAGAGCGTACAGTTCCAAAATCTATCAGTGAACTTACAAATCCAGAAAAGGCTACGTATGAGGCTGAAAAGCAAGCAAAGTCATATCTTCTACAAAGTCTACCAAATGATATCTATGCTTGCATCGATAGTTATAAGGAGTCTGGGAAGAAAATGTGGGACCAGATTGAGAAAATGATGATGGGGAGCCACATCAACAATCAACTTAAGGTGACAAACTGCATCACCAGATATGATGGCTTCAAAGCAATAAAAGGCGAGACACTGACAGAAACCTATGAAAGGTTCAACATGCTTCTGAATGATCTCCAGAAAAACAAGATCACGAAGACGAACACTGAGAACAACATCAAGTTCATGAATAACCTCCAGTCTGAATGGAAGCCGTTTGTATCTCATATTCGTCATACTCAGACTCCGGAGAAGCTTTATCTACATGAACTTTATGAAATGCTACTCCAGGATGAAGAGGAAGTTATGGAACTAATGGGGAATCAGAAAGCTGAAGAAAAGCCGGTAGTTGATCCCTTAACACTCGTATCTGAGAAGAGAGTGAAGTCTGTCAGTCGTTCGTCTGAAAAGAAACCAGTTCAAAGTGAGTCTGAACCCGAAGATCCTGATAGTGATTCGGATCCTGAATTCACTAAAATGAAAGAAGCTATGGTATACCTGACTCAAGCTTTCCAAAAAAGGAAGTTCTTTAACAAGTCTTCCAACAAGCAAAGGTTTTCCACTCGCCGTGACCATCAAGAGAGGTCTGAAGGTAAAAGACATGTAGAAGATGGGAAGAAGTCTGACAAGAGACATGAAGAAAAGCCAAAAGAAGAACCGATCAAATGCTACAATTGTGGTCGGTTGGGTCATTTTGCCAAGAATTGTCGCAAGCCTGTTGTGCGCAACGCAGATTACTATAGAGCCAAGCTGCTACTGGCCAAAAAGAAGTAAACTAGTAAGGCTCTCATGGCTGAAGATGACTACTGGCTACAAGTCTCTGATGAAGAACCTGAAGATGCCGAAGCACACTTGTGTTTCATGGGCAAGCATTCATCACCTTCTGACACTGATGATGAAGATCAAAGATCTCCATGTCAGGTATGTGCTCCTTTTCACGAAGCTTTAATAGATCAGATGCAACTTGCTATGAATAAACTAGACTCCTTCAAGCTACTCTTAAAAGAAAAAGAACAACTCATCTCATTTCTAGAAAAATGAGTTGCTACACAGTCTGAATGTATTGAAAATCAAAGTTTAGAAATCTCAAGCAACTTGTGCACAATTTCTAATTTAAAAGACGAGTGTGAGAGGTGTTCAAAAGATTCAAAAGAGCTTAAGACCAAAGTAGATGATCTGATCAATGAGCTACGCATGTCCAAAAATGAGAAAATTGATATTGTGTCTCAAAACGTGGCTTATAAAAATGAGACACAAAGATTATCTAATCAGTTAAAGGAGATTGAAAAGAAGCTTTATAGACTTGGGCAATCCCAACAAACGTTAAATCTAATTGCACCAAAAGAACCCAAGTATGCGAATAGGGGTATCGGTTACGATAACCCATATTATCTGAAAAAGGCCCTTTCCAAAGTTCCTACGATGTATGCGTCCGAATTTCTTGGATTAGACAAGACCTATCCAGAATACAAAATCAATTGGACCAAACCTATTGAGGATGAGGAATGGGAAGAGGATAAGTTAAGAAGGGATACCTCTACTAAAATGAAACTTCCTTTTGTTTATGATTCTTTAAATGCCTCTTACAACGAAGAAAAACCTTGTTTTCTATCAAATGACTATTTTAGAAGCTACACTCAAGCTGAACTAGATGCTAAAACCGTTCAAACTGAGGAGGAACAAACAGATCATAAAGTCTATGTTCCACCTCTCATTTTAGAAAAGAAAATTGTTCAGCTAGAAGAGTCGTTTGAACAAGAAAGGGACAACTTTCAAAAGGAAAAACAAGAGCTTTTATCCCAAATTGAGTGTCTCCATTCCACTAAAGAGGAAAATGTGTCAGTTAAGGAGAAAGAATACTTTCAGACAGAAATAAAGAAGTTAAATTCACAACTGGCTGCTTTGGCAGCAGATCGCCTAAAAGAGCAACTTCACAAGGCTGAGCCTCAAGCTAAGCCTTCAATTCTCCAAAGAGAGAAAACTCATCTGTTTGAAAATTCTTATCCTGCCTCCGATACATCTTCCTGCAAAGATTTTTTGGGTGACTCGTCCCCAATTCTTTCAAACAAAGGAAAAGAGCCTCAAGTTTTAGAACCGGATCAGTGCTCTGATTTTCAAAATGCTTCCGCCTATGATCCGCTTCAAACTAATTCTTTCGATGTCCTCAATTCCTCAAGCGATAAGGTCCCTTCTGATGAGGAAATGGAATTTTATGCATTCTTGAATTCTGAGGTGTGTCTAGATAGTGATTTGAACCAATTTGATTTTAATCTGTCTCTACCAAGTCATGTTGATTTTCTAAACTCTTCTTGTGAGCCTCCGGTACAATTTCATAAGGGTGAATGTTCCACATCCGCCCTTCAAAAACCTTCTGTGAACAACTCTTCAAAGTCTAAATCTAAAAAGGGTTCACAAAAGAAGAAAAAGACCGGTCGCTCCAAAAGACAACAATCTTCAAGTTTCACATCTTCTGACTTTCAGTTTAACGGTCTTTCAGATATTTTTGGTCAGCGCAAAGAAGTCAAATATGCTTGGGTAGCTAAGAAGTCAAAGGAAAGCTCGACGACACCAGAATTAGTTGATCCAGTTTTAAAGTCTAGGAAAAACAATAACAATCATGATGGTTTTAATTCTAAACGTTTAGTTGAGTGTAATGGAACTTTACCTTTAAAAGTTTATTCTATTTCACAGTTACTCCAACTGTCTCATGATTGTATTTGTTGTTCTTATTGTGGATCGAATGATTTTGTTGATCGTCGTTATGCATCTGATTGGTATGGTTCGTATCATGTTGCTCATTATCAGTCTCCGTTTGATATTACCCGTCATAGAAAAAGACCCAAGTCAAAACGGGCATCCAACACGGGTGTTATCTCTAACCCCAAAGGACCCATTTACGAATGGGTACCTAAAAAGAAATAACTTGTTTTGCAGGAAGGTCATGTGTGGTATCTAGATTCAGGCTACTCCAAGCACATGACCGGAAGAAAGGAGCTACTCACAAACTTCATCGAGAAGTTTTGTGGTAATGTAAGGTTTGGGAACGATCACTACTCTCCCATCAGGGGTTACGGAGATATCGTCAAGGATAATATCACGATTAAGAAAGTGTCGTACGTCGAAGGACTTGGTCACAATCTCTTCACCATCGGTCAATTCTGCGACAAGGATCTAGAGGTCACCTTCAAAGCAAAAAGGTGCATCGTTCGGACTGAAGACGGTAAAGAAATATTAGCTGGAACGCGTCGTACAAACCTTTATACGATTGACCTTTCGTCCCTGAAAGCAGACAAGGAAGTTGTTTGATGTCTAAAGCGTCGGCCGAACAAAGATGGTTATGGCATCGTCGACTCTCGCACCTGAACTTCAAGACTATCAACAAGTTGGTGCCCGGTGGACACGTCAAGGGAATGCCTGATCTTATGTTCGAAAAAGACCACTTATGTGCTGCCTGCGAAATGGGCAAGATGAAAAAGGCGTCTCACAAGCCTAAAGTCACTCCTAGTACTTCACGGTCCCTTGAACTCATTCACATGGATTTATGTGGACCGATGCGCATTCAAAGCATTAATCACAAGAAGTATGTCCTGGTGATGGTTGACGACTTTTCTCGCTACACGTGGGTTAGATTCCTCCGTTCAAAGGATGAAACTCCCGAATTGATCATCTCTCTCCTAAATAATAATCAAGTCAGTCTCAACCTATCAGTCCAGACCATAAGGACGGATAACGGCACAGAGTTCAAAAATCAAGTGGTCTCCGGTTACTTGACTTCTGTGGGGATAACTCACACCTTCTCCGCTGCTTGCACTCCTCAGCAAAACGGGGTTGTAGAGCGCCGGAACAGAACTCTTGTCGAAGCATCTCGCACAATGTTATCTCAGTCCAAGTTACCGCTATTCTTATGGGCAGAAACAGTTGCTACCGCGTGCTACACTCAAAACCGCACTATCATCAACAAGCGGTTCAACAAGACACCGTATGATATCATCAACAAACGCATCCCCAATATCAACTATTTTCATGATTTCGGGTGCACATGCTTCGTACTGAATGACAGGGATGATCTCGGCAAATTCAGCCCCAAAGCGGACGAAGGAGTGTTCATTGGATATTCCCAGCACACCAAAGCTTACCGTGTCTACATCAACCGAACGAAGACCGTCGTTGAGAGTGTGAACGTGACTTTCGACGAGGCCGCTGATATGGTTTCTGAACACCTCAGTTCAGAACCCGCATTAACTGGTGTGTTAGCTTATGGACAAGTTCGCTCAGAAGCTACACAATATCCAGTAGATCCAAATCATGCGTCTACGTCAAGCGCCCATGTTTCTGATTTGGATTTACTTTTTGAGTATTTTTATGATGACTTATTTAATATTAAGTCTAATTGTATGACTTGTAACAGTAATGCTGCTCAAGCACCAGAAGTGACACAAGTCACTGGTCCAACCGACTCCGGTGGCCCATCCTCGCCTGGTGCTTCTTCTTCTACTGATGATGATTCTGCATCCCCAAGCTCAAGTGATCCTTCTCCTATCCAAAAACCGACACCTGTGGCCGGCCCTCCTGAAGTTCCAATTCCGGCATTCTCGGATCCTGCTCTAAATGCATCTCCTGCTGAGTCGTCCTCTGCTGAATACTCGACTCCAACTAAGGAACTTCCACCGCATAGGCCGTCCTCGCTCGAAGCAGTTCAGGATTTACCCCCGGTGGCTATGTGGACTCCGATACTTCTCAACAGACATATCAACCTCTTCCACACACCACCAAGTGGACTCGAGCTCACCCCCTACATCAGATCATTGGTGATCCCAAAACGCCTGTTCAAACTCGATCTACTACTGCGAACGACTGTTTGTTTTCTTCGTTCCTCAGCAGTATCGAACCCTCTACCGTCTCCGAAGCGTTGAATGATCCAGACTGGGTGATCGCTATGCAAGAGGAACTCAACCAATTTGAGAGCCTCAAAGTGTGGTGCCTTGTTCCCCGGCCAATGTACAAGACGGTGATTGGGACGAAATGGATTTTTAAGAACAAGAAGGACGAAAATGGAATAATTGTCCGGAACAAAGCTCGTCTAGTGGCTAAAGGATATCTCCAGCAAGAAGGGATAGACTATGAGGAGACGTTTGCACCGGTTTCCCGCATTGAAGCAATTCGCATGTTCCTTGCCTACGCCGCCCACAAGAATTTCGTCGTCTTTCAAATGGATATGAAATCTGCTTTCTTGAACGGCGTTCTCAAAGAGGAAGTGTATGTCGCGCAACCCGAAGGCTTCGTGAGTTCTGAATCTCCGAATCACGTTTATTTTCTTGACAAGGCCTTATACGGTCTTAAGCAAGCGCCACGAGCCTGGTATGACGCTCTCTCATCCTTCTTGATTAAATCGGGTTTCTCTAAAGGCAAAATTGACACTACTTTGTTTATTAAAAGAGAAAACAACGATATCATTCTTGTACAAATTTATGTTGATGACATAATCTTTGGCTCCACAAACCCCAAGTACTGTCAAAACTTTTCAGCCTTAATGAGTAAACATTTTCAAATGAGCATGATGGGGCAAATGAATTTCTTCCTGGGTCTTCAAGTAAAACAATTAGCAACAGGAATTTTCATTAATCAATCTAAGTACATCTCAGATATTCTTCGGAAATACCAGATGGAAAACTCATCACCTATGAAAACCCCCATGTCTACTAGCTTAAAGCTCCACTCCGATCCTGATGGAAAGGATGTGAATGCTACAACTTATAGAGGTATGATAGGCTCTATGATGTATTTGACGGCTAGCAGGCCTGACATTATGTTCTCGACATTTCTATGTGCAAGATTTCAGTCGAAACCTAAAGAGTCTCACTTAGCTGTGGTTAAGCGTATTATCCGATATTTAAAAGGTACTGCTGATCTTGGTTTGTGGTACCCAAAAGAGACAGGTTTTGAATTGACAGCCTACTCCGATGCTGACCATGCTAGAAACATGCTGGACCGGAAAAGCACATCCGGCCATGTCCAGCTCCTGGGAGATTGTCTCGTCAGCTGGGCTTCGAAGAAGCAAAATTGCGTGTCCACCTCCACCGCCGAGGCGGAGTATGTAGCAGCCGCAAGTTCCTGCTCGCAAGTCATCTGGATGCGCACCCAGCTGAAAGACTACGACTTTAACTACTCGCGGTTTCCCATCTACTGTGACTCCAAGAGCGCCATTGCAATATCCAGCAATCCAGTCCATCACACGAAGACAAAGCACATTGATGTTCGTTATCACTTCATAAAAGACCACGTGGAACGAGGTACCATCAAACTCTATTTTGTTAATACAGAGCATCAGTTAGCAGACCTGTTCACCAAAGCCTTGGACGAAAAACGCTTTAATTATCTTGTGTCCAAGCTAGGTATGCTAAATCTGAAAGTTTGATCCTCTCACAGCCCTCCACGAGTTTCATTCAATAACGAATGACTGTGTCTAATGCCCCAGTGACGTGTCTCTTGTTGCTCCGATCCACACTCCTTGGTTATTGCATTTTACTCGCTAAGTTCTGTGTCAATTTCAAACTTCTGTATCAATAAAGTAGATTTCGTTTGTTTCTATGTTTTTCTCGTGTGTATTTTCTTTTCTTCGTGGTGCTTTCGTGTTTATTTATGCAGTTTCTCCTGTTGATATCTGAAAGCGTAAGTCGTTTGTGGTGGTCATTAGAAGTTGTTCATGTGTTCAGGGGGAGCACGATCGAACGATGTTTGGTAAGGTTCTATAGTCCTCCGTTTCAGGGGGAGCAGGTAAGTTTCTCGTGTATCTCGTCGAGGGGGAGCAGTTTCTCGTAAACCTTTCCCAGTTCGAGGGGGAGCAATTTCTTTTTCCTTAGGTTTTATTTTTTTCCATTAGGAGTTATTTTTTTTAGGTTCTTTTTTTTTAATCAGAAAAATACAAAAATATTTTCAGTTATGTATTTATCTTTATGAAAAATCCAAAAAAAAAATATTTTTGAGTGTTTCAAGCTTTTAGATAGTTTTGTGTGGACCGACCCATATCAGGAACCGGCCCATGTTTTTTTTTCTCGGCCCAATCCCTGCGGCCCATGGTTTTATCGATTCGACCGGGGTATTTAAAACCCCGGTCTTCATCTTCTTCATCCAGCAAACTTTTATCGATCCTTTCTCTCTCTCTAATCTTTCGACCGGAATCTGCTGTACTTCTAGATCTCACCGCTCTCTCTCTCGCTATTGTCATTCGATCACAGGTTCGACACTATTCTTCTTATATTTATATGTTTTCAAGCTTTAGTCGATCCATAGGTCTTAGATTTCGATTTTGGGGTTTGATTTTAATCTGGTGTGTCGATTCGTTTCTCCGGTCGTTTATTCGACCTAGATTTTACCGGTCGAATGTTTTACCGGTCGAATGTCTTACCGGTCGAATGTCTTACCGGTCGAATGTCTTACCGGTCGAATGCGGTCGAATGTTTTTTTTAATCGGTCGAATGGTTATACCGGTCGAAGTCAGTACCGGTCCTTTCCCTTTTCCGGTCCTTTGGTACTCCCTGTGTAATCTTGGTACTTTTGGTTTAAGGGGTTTTGTGTCTTAATTGCTTATACCTATATATATACATGTTTGTGCATGCGGTGTTTGTGCGAGTTCGAGTTTCGGCACCTTGTGATGGTATCAATTTTAAGTGGTGGTGCGCAAATTGGTTAGACCCTATTTCACGAATTGGGTTTTGTTTTTCCAATAAACTGGAGTTAGTATAGGTTGTGGTTGACACCATGGCCATGTAACTCCACCGGCTTTCCTGTTTAAATGTACCTCCGTTCTCACCGATTAACTCTTAACAGGTACTATGGCGCAAAATCCACCTCCAGCGATTGATCCAATCGCCGATGCCGAACTGATTCCCGAGGATCAGTTCATTCAGCTCACAGCCAACAATTATCATCTCGATGTAACCCAACCTGCCCTTCAATATCAGGTCATCATCGAGATCCTCGGTGGGCATCCTCTATCATATGCTCTATCGGAGACAGCGGAAGTGCCGCTATTATACTTACAGCAATTCTGGAAATCTCTACGTGCCTTGGATGCCGACGGTGGATTCCAACTGGAGGGTCGGATTGATCACACACCAGTGCTCCTCACTTGTGATCTTTTCTGACAATTTCTTAATCTGCCGACCGCCGGTTCAGTCCAGGGGTGAAACAACTTCGACCCGCTCGTATCAGACGCTACTCTTTGCACTGACATCGTGTCCCTCGGATACGGCGCCGATCTACGACTTCCATCCGCTTTCAACCGCAAGTACCTCTCCACTATATGGTACACCATGTTCACGTACCTCAATCGATGTCTTTCGGCTATCACGAAAGGCATCGACCAGACGAGTATTAATATTCTCCGCCTATTCCACTCGGTGGCACTCCATCGCCACGCGGATTTCGCCGACTTCCTGTGGTACGACCTTGTTCAGAAGGTCCGATCGAACGCGACTAAAAGACAGACCTTCATTACTTATATGAGGTTTCTCCAGCTCATCATTCGAAGCTACATGGATCTGTATCCCTAGATACCTCGCCGTTCCACGCACCCTACCTGTCCGCATCACCCGACCCGCAAAATTCCAACCCGTCCTGATCTGGAAGGTATCGTCGCCCGACAAATCCCCATCGGGTTGCTGGCCTATGGTCGTCCTTTGGCACTGAGTGTTATAGCTTATAGGCACACACACAATATTCCAGCTCCTATGGTCCAACCAGAACCGGTAGGACCTGCCCCGGGAGCACGACCTAAGAGGCGTGAGGGTCCGCGTCCCCGCACGAGAGGCGGTAGCATCCGGATAGCTGGGGCTTCCGGACAGGGTGTGTCGAGAGAAATCGTTGTGAGGGGAACTGGAGAGGGCAGTGCCGTTGGATCCAGACAAGCCAGTACTTCACGACGATCATCTACACTGCCGAGGGCAACCTCTCCGATCGTAGAAGATGACACAACTACTAAATTCCTCAACGTTCAGTCCTTCTCTGCCACCGCATCGGAAGAGGATACAGCTGCTGAAACCGCATCCGAGTCTGCAGAGGAATCAGGTTCATCCGACTCTCAGTCGGAAGCTGCAACCGACTCTGAGGAGGCAGCCGATCAATCCGCCAGTGAGTCGGACCCACCCACCAACGTATCGGCATCAAATGAAGAGTCTTCTGACTCCGATGGTGACGATAATCAGCCCTCGCCTGGAGAGACAAGGAGAGCGGAGGGAGTTTCAGTTGAAAATACAGAGGTGAGTAGAGAGAAGGAAAGGAGAACAAAATTTCATCATGACCGCGCACAAGTGACGGGGCAACCATCAACGGTTGTTCCCCCTAGCCACATCTGCTACCCAGTCTCATGAGTTGAGACAGGGTATTGAAGAAGACGCCGTGGACCTAGCGGCGCAAATGCACACCCCACCCAGCCACTCTGCCATCTCTCAAAAGATGGTGGTTTCAAGTTCACACGGGGACATAGCACATACGCTACCCGTCTCTCACTTGGAGAGTTCGGGTATTGAAACAAGAGAACGGCCTCCCCCGTTCTCGACTTCTTTCGGTGCACAGTGTCTAGAGCCATTTGATGTAATATATCCCTTTCCTAGGACACAAGTACCATTTTTGGCTACTGCCGGTCGCCTTTGTGGCCCGACCGGAACATCCATAGTAATTCCAACTTCGGTTGGTTTACGAGGATTGGGTGGAAGTCCTACCACAGCTATCATCACGCCAGCTGTGAACGTAGGCGGCTCGACTTCTACAGTCGTAGCTACAACGGGAAGTCTAAGTGACCCCGGAGTTACCCCAACTGAGTTCGTCTCAAGGGAATATATGGACGGCGCCCTAAAGGCTGTCCAAACCATGATGAGAGAGGAGGTAGATTCACTGAAACGCATGATCAAAGGCAAAGGTCCAGCGACTGAGCCTGAACCGCTATCTCCTACACCACCACCTTTCATTCCTGCTACCGAAATGTCAATCGAGGACCTCAAATCCATACTCCTAGCCAAACTTCTTGCCCAATCTCAAACAGAACCCTCCCGAGATGCCGATCTCCTATCGCTACTTCGTACTCAAGCATCCACTCCTACCCCACCACCCCCCAACCTGTTATATCTCTCGAAGCCTTCCAGCTACAGCAAGCCATGCTTCAGTCTTTGCAGCAAACCGTAGCTGTACTGACTGAACGCCTATCAGCCGTGGAGGATACCTGCCGAAGCCAGGCAGACAGGCTCAAGCGCCGGCATGATGATCAGGATGATCCTGATCACCATGAGGGGGAGAAGCACCAACGCCTAACAGAGCCGGAGATACAGACTGTGGAAACAGCTCAAGTGGGAACGGAACAGGGTTCGGGTTCTGGTACTCGATCAGAAGGGCAGGGACAGGCACGGGAACAGTGTATGGATTTGGTTTTGTATGACATTCCAAGGGTTGAAAAGCCTGAGGAATTTGATGAAGGTTCTCCGATTGTCCCTGAAGACTGGGAGTTAATTCTTGACCCGTATGAAGTTTCTGAACCAACAGGAGAATGTGCCAATACTGAAAGAGCGCTGGTAGTCATGCAAGCCGAAATAGATGAAATTTCTTCATCCGGACTATCAGCCAGACGATCAGACTTCTGTTGCGGTTCCACTTTTGACTTATTCTGTTGTTAACCCTGATCTTCCTGAAACAGATATTCCCGTCAGATCTCCTCCAGCATCACCAGTTATGGGAACAGAAAGTACTCCACCAGTTCGTCCATCCAAGTGGGAAAGAGTCAGAATCAAAGTCCCTTTCCTTGAAGAAAGCCAAAAGAAGATCTTTGCCCACTGGATTCGGAAGTATGATGAAGTTGTACTTCATGGTCTACAGTCTGTGAAGAATAAGAAAAACCAGCGTGAGCTTGTATTCGTATATAAGAAGTTTGAAGGCAAGCACTCCAAGACAAAGCTCAGGATTACATCAGCTGACCGGATTCAATCTGCCTTCTTCATGAAAGTAAAGTATTCAGACTTCATGGTAACGAGAGAAGATGGTCAGAAGTATTGTTTTTCTGAAGCTGACTTTCCGTGTCTTGAACCACAAGATTTGCTGTTCATTCTTCGAGACTTAAAGACTAGAACCAAGAGACCCGGGGAAGTCATTGATGCACTCGAGACAGTAAAGAGATATATGAAGTGTGCATTGAAGCTTGCCTCGGTGGAAGATTTTCAGATTGGGTTAGAAAGCCACCAACCAAAGATTAATCTGCTGAAGCCTGATTTGAAGATTCCGTCTGATGCCCAGAGTGTACCTGCATTCACTGTGATAAAGATTCCAGAATTCGGCATGACCTACTTGAACGACAAAGGTATTATGCGATTCATTCGGTTTAATCAGATTGCCAGATTCTGTGACGGTACATTAATGCTGTTGAAAGACAAGTTGAAGCGTGCACTTGATAGTGATGAAAAAGGGGTTCAGCTTTTGGATTCTAATTACAAGCCACTTGTTCTTGAAGCACTGGGAGTTATTGAAGAACGACTGGAGTACAGAACTCAAATGAGATATTTCGAGATCAGCTTTGGTTTTCGAAACACTTATGTTCCAAGCTGGCGCGACTTTCAACTTCTATTTAAAGGGGGAGATTGTTAGGGTGAATTTAATGTTAAATAGAAGTTCAGGGTGTAAATGGTTATTAGTTGAAAGTATTATTAGCTTGTTGGGCCTAAAAGCCCATAAGTCCGTCTGTGTAAAGCCTGGATATATAAAGGCTATTTTACTTTCATTTACAGTTTAGTCTCATTATTTTACAAACAACTAGTTTATAGGTTTACTCTCTCTGATCAGAAATCCTTTCTGTAAACCTGTAACCCTTTGATTCAATATCAATCATATGACTAGTTGTTGTGACTCATATTCTGTTCATCTTTGATATAACTTGCTGCTGATTGCACTGTATTGGGATCTACAATCTTTGTTCTATTATTGTTGTTTCTTGTTTGTATTTGTGTTTCTTGCAGGATTCCCCATACTGGATTAGGGTTTTAGGATTCAAATTTTTATGGACTGTTCATATTCAACTTTTGGACTGGAACTTGAATTTTTAAAATCAAATCTTGATTTTGTTCTTTGTGGTTAAATTTGAACACTAAGGGTGCGTTTGGTATGTAGAATAGAGTGGAACAGAACAGAACAGAACATGTTTGTCCCATGTTTGGTGTGACCATATGTGGGACACGCTAGAACTAAATGGAACAAGCATGGGACACACTTGTCCCACTTCATCCCCCTGAAACTAAGTAGTATAGCAATATTTTGACTAATATACCCTTCGTTAAAAACAAAAACATAAAACATGTCTTCTCATCATCCACGCCTCCAAGCTAGGGGTGTGCAAAATCCGAATAGTCCGAAATCCGCATTCGAACTGAAAATAAGGTGTTTTTGCAAACCCAAATACCCCGAAATTCGATAATCCGAAACCTGACATTTGGGAGGATATCTGGGTTCGGATTGGATTTGATCGTTGGCCACTTAACCTATCTGAAAACCCGAAATAACATAAATCTATATTTTAAATACTATATATATATATATATATATATATATATATTTATCTAATTATTTTTTGAAAATCGTAAATTATAGTCTGTTGAAATATTTTCAAAATTTTAAACTTGCTATCGATTTCATCAATCTTTCAATCGATTGTATTCATCCTAAAAAACGATTGAATTTATATATAACTTTTGCATTATATAATATCCGAACCCGACCGACATCAATCGGAAACCCGACCACCCCAAACCCGAAACAACCTAAAATCCTAAACTTAAAATTTGGGTTTTGATTTCCATATCCAAAATTCAATCGTGATAAAATAATTTTATGTTTTTGATAATCCATTACACTATGTATTAATGATGTAAATTAGTTTTATGTGATGTAATCTATGATTTTTCATCAGGGGTAAATTCGTCATTTAACCAGTCTAGTCCTGTTTTGTCCAGTTTTGTCATGTCTTTCCAAACGCTAGACAGATGTCCTGTTCTGTTCTGTCCTGTCCTGTCCTGTTCCATATTGTCCTGTCCTGTCTATGTACCAAACGCACCCTAAGAAACATTAAGATGATGTAATCGAACCATAATCAAGTGTTTCTTTGACCTAAATCGAACATTTGTTGAGTTTTGTGATGGAATTTGAATGTCGACTCTTCGACTGGAAGTTTGGTGTTCATACTGTTCTTGAACAAATTTCTTAAATCAATGATTAAAATGGTCTTTAATCTTAAATTAAATGGTTAATCTTGGTTTAAAATCATAATCAAACCTCAATCTTAAATTTATGATTTTGGGTTTAAAATCAAAATCGAAGTTTTTTTGAAATCTGGGTTTTATGAGTTTTTGATGAACATCATAAGTGTTCTTGTTGTTCCTGGTTAAATACTTAGAAATATTTCATAATTTAAAGTTTGGAATTTTCAGTGTTCTATGCGAAAAGTTTGTATGAATCAAGTTTCATGCGAATAGTTTGTGATGTTTCGTGTTCCATGTGAATTGTATTTTGATTGTCAAATTTTTTCACGTTAAGAATTCCCACAAGTCTTCATGCGAATTCCCTACTTAGTGATTTTTGAGAAAAAAAAAATTCAAAGTCAAAATTTTGTATTTTTTAACTGACAAAGTGGACATCTGTCAATATCTTCTATGTTTTTAGGTACTCAATGGCTGACAATCAATCTGTTGATCAGCATGTACAAATGGATGAGAACTCACCACCTGAGGCATCAAGAGAAATGCCCATGCCATCATCTAGATCTGATTACCAAGTTGAACCTGGTATCAATCCAGATCTGATTCTGATCAATCCATCAGAAATGAAGCCTCAATCACCAAATAATCACTATGTGGAATTCAAGCTGTTAAAGATAGATCCACTGGTTCTAAGCATACTCCAGAATCATCCTATGAGATGTGCACTGGCAATTTTTGGCACTGTTCCCGAGATCTATGTCCAGCAAGCATGGATGACTATCAAAGTAACAACAAAAATAGTAGGCACTGAAAGAGTTTCTCAGTTTGAGCTTCGAATTGATCATTTCAAATCTATCCTGGATTATCAAAGATTCATATTTATGTTGAACCTTTCTGAAGCCAATTCCAGAGAGGGAAGAGTCTTTTTTGTTGACTTTTCTACAGATTCTGAAGTATTCCAAAGAATCAGAAATATGGGTTATGTTGGTCAACTTACCCAAGTCAATCATTTCAAGAAGAACAATTTGTTGTTGTTCTACTATACTCTTTTCTCGGTGATCAATCAGTGTCTCACTGCCAAAGTCCATGGATCAGACAATGCAAGCATACACATCTTGAAGTTGTTTCATGCTATTGTGTATGACTTACATGTGGACTATGTTGTTGTATTCTGGACAGAACTGTATGAGAGAGTGTTTTCCAAGAAAACATCCAAAGCACCAAATTATGTGCCATATCAGAGGTTCTTCACAATTATTGTCAAAAGCATGCTCAGAAGCAACAAAGATATTCCAAAGAGGCCAAACCATCATATTGCACCAGTAAATGTGATGCGATTTCTGATGAATCAGAAGAAGGAATTTAGGTTTTCTATGCCTATTCCAAAAGGACTTCTTGACTATGCTGACCTAGAATCCAAGTGTGTAATGTCTTATAGAGAGTCTATCGGACAACCCAAGGCTTAATCCCTATGAGAGGGGAGTCTGTGAGGGTTCTTGCTACTAAGGAGGTACAAGAACGGGCAGTGAAGAGAAAAAATTCAAAGAGGGGTACTGGTGGGGGTCGGAGACCTAGACAAAAGGATTCAAGGTCATGGGTCATTACCTAACGTTCAGTGACACCTCCAGCCAATGAAAGTCAAGGCTCTGAAAATGAGTCGGATCTGGCAGCCCAAGCAGATGATAGTGATGAAATTCCTTCTACAACTAGTGATAATGATGAGATAGAACATGATGGTGTTGATGGTGACGGTGAAGATGACAGTGATGGAAATGATCCTGATCAAAATGATCAAGACCAAGGTGATGCTAGTATTCAAGCTGATGATACTGACCACGTTGATGTGTTTGAGCAATTCTATGAGGCTGATGATATGGAAGTTGATGTTGATTCAACTATCAGAAATTTTGTGGGAGATATAAGGAGTAATGAGGGAGCTCTAGTCGAAAATTTAAATGAGAGGATGAGTGAGATTGAAGGAAAATAATATGGTGAGAGAGTGTGTAACCGAACCTACAAATCCAAAAGGGTAGCCACATCTACTACCTCATCGCATGTGTTGCGAGCAGGTATTGAAGAAGACGTTAGTCGCCCACTAACACAACTGTACACCCAAGCCACCCACTCTATCTCCTCTCAACAGAAGTTAGTTTCATTTCAACACGGGGATTTAGCACAAAATCTACCTGGTTCTCACTCGGAGACCACAGGTATTGAAAACAGAGAACAGCAACCCCACTCCTCAACTTATTTCTCTGCACATGTGAGTCTAGATCCAATTGTTACATATATTTCCATTCCTAGGACACTTATACAGACTGCTAATATCGGAAGTCTTAGTGACCCAATCGGAACACCCCCGAGTAGCTTCTATTACTGAACTACAAGGACCGGGTGGAAGTCATGTAATAGTAACATCACGCCAACTATGAACACATGCCATGCGGTTGCTTCGTCAACTGTCATGACAACGGGAAGTCTAAGTGACCCTGGTGTTACTTTACCAGTCTTTGTGATGCAGGAATCCCTCAACGGCGCCTTAATGGTTGTTGAAACGAAGTTGTTGGAGTAGATTGAAGAAGAGGTTGGTGGAGTTAAAAGGTTGTTAAAGGGGAAGGATCCGGTAGTTGAGTCTGAGCCTGTAAGTCAAGTCCAACCTACACCTCAGTCAACTCAACCTGCAGATATGTCTATAGATGAGCTGAAATCATTGCTGTTTGCAAACCTCTTATCCCAAGCCCCAGAAAATCAAACCGATGTACATCTTTTGTCACTTCTGCAATCCCAACACCAAACACAAACACCACCATCTGTGCAAACAGCAGATGTGGTTAGAGCCACAGAGTTTAACTCTTTCAAAGCTGAAGTTTTGCAAGCCTTATCTGATCTCACAAAGGTTGTGCAAACTTCATGCAAATCCCAAGCATCAATTTCAAAACCAAGGCATGATCATGATTCGGATCATGACCATGAGGGGGAGATGAGAGAGAAACAGGGTGCTGATGGTATTGAATTGGTTGTTCAAACACAGAATGTTGAAGGTGTTGATGTTGATCATGATATTATGATGAATGATCAAGGTGAATATAGAGAGCTTATTTTGTATGTTAATCAATAAGTAGAACCAAGGGTTGCAAAGCGTAAGGTTGCTACTAGGGATGAAATATTGTTGGTTACAGGGATAAAAGTTGTTGATGTAATAGATTTGTCATCTGACAATGAAGAAGAGTCAAATGAGAAGTATGATAAATTTTGGAGAGTTGAGGAGGAAGAAAGGGAGAATTTGATGGGAAGTTTTGATGATGATATTTCTGATAAAGAAGCTAATGTGTTAGAAACTTTGTTGGGGACTCCATAGGACATTGTTATTCCCAGATAACAATGCAATCACAAGATGACAATTAATTCCATCAAAGTCTCACTTTTATTACAATCTTAGATGTCAAATACAATACGCTCACAATTCTTTCTCTCTCTAACTATGAAACTCTTATGATGTTATTTGTTGTGTGTTCCAAGATTACTCGCACAACATCCTATTTATACAAACACAGAAACACACTAAACACTGTACACACACACTATAGAACGCGCACACAACTAGAAAAACGTAAATTACAATATTTGACTTTGACTTTTTATTACACTAGACTTTGACTTTGATGCTGAGAGTTGACTTTAGCTTTGACCTTCAGTCTTCAGTCTTCTATGATCTTGTATCCAACATATATATGCTCTAACAATCTCCCCCTTTGGATTCAAGATCATCTTCAAAAGATTTAGCAATTCAATCTTCTCTTTTTGATTCAATCTGTATAGTCTCTCCCTTTGTCAAATTCTATTAATTCAATTATATTCTTGCCAAAATCTGTCTTCAACAAATAGTAACAATCTTTTCCAAAAATTGGTAGAAACCTCTTTCAAACACTTGAAAGAAATCATCTTCAGATTCAGCTCAGATTGCTTCAGCAATTTATCTTCAAAGAAAATTTCTGTAAAATTCAGCATGTCTTCAGAAATCTTTTGAATTTGCTTTCCTCTTTTAGTCTTGCAATCTTTGAAAACAAACACTCTTAAAATCAGTCTTTATTCTCCAACTTTTTTTTATCAATCACCAAAATTGTTTCAAACAAACTTTTCTTTATCAACACCAAAATTGTTTCAAGCAGTTCTTTAGTCAACATTTCTTGAACTATGTCATCTCCCCCTTTTTGATAATTGCAACATGAAATCATCAAAACTTTGCAAGAAATGTCATATACCAAACTGTTCTGACTACTAATCTTTCAACAAGACTTGCGTGAACTAAGGTCCGCGCACCAAGTTTATGCGAGTTCGTAGTTCTCGCACACCACTATGTGCGAGTTCTAGAACTTCTCGCTAGAGCTTGCGAGTTCGAGACTTAGACAAATTTCGAAAAAAAAAATGAAACTCGCTAAAAGCAAACACGCAAGAACAGAGGCTTGCGAGTTTGGGACTTAGAAAAATTTTGAACAAAAAATACTTCGCGCAAAAACACAAACGCGCAAGATCACACTTCTCGCAGGTTCACACTTCGCGCACAAGGAAGTGTTTGAACAATAGAAACTCGCACCTAGTGATGTGCGAGTTTCAGCTTCCCGCACGACACTATTAGCGAGTTCTTGGACTTCGCGCAGAACACTTCTCTTAGATGCTTTGCAAGTTCTACACTTTTCACACTAAAACAAATTCTTTACGAGTTCTTGAGCTTGCGAGTTCTTCACTAGCGCGAAACTCAGATCTAGCGAGTTCTTCACTTAACGACCGAAAACTTAATTTTTCCACTTGAATTTGGCTCAAAACTTCTTCAATTGGCTCGAAAATTTGCAGACTTGCTCAAAAATCCATCTCGAACAGTTTATGATCAATCAATTACAATGAAAAACACTGACTATTACAATTTGATTCTAAACACAGTTCGCTAAAACTTTCAAACTACAACTTTACAAAAATCCAAATTCATATCAAACTACTGAAATTTCTACAATGAAATCCAAACAAAACTTATTCTATATTCTAAAACGATCACAAAGATACAAAAATCAAATCCAAAACATCACTAATTCGAAAAATTCACAACAAATCAGACGACTTGCGTGTTCTTGATAACTCGACCCATGATTTATGGAATTTGATCCAATATTTCTTAATTTCGTATGCTCTGATACCAATTGTTATTCCCAGATAACAATGCAATCACAAGATGACAATTAATTCCATCAAAGTCTCACTTTTATTACAATCTTAGATGTCAAATACAATACGCTCACAATTCTTTCTCTCTCTAACTATGAAACTCTTATGATGTTATTTGTTGTGTGTTCCAAGATTACTCGCACAACATCCTATTTATACAAACACAGAAACACGCTAAACACTGTACACACACACTACAGAACGCGCACACAACTAGAAAAACAGAAATTACAATATTTGACTTTGACTTTTTATTACACTAGACTTTGACTTTGATGCTGAGAGTTGACTTTAGCTTTGACCTTCAGTCTTCAGTATTCTATGATCTTGTATCCAACATATATATGCTCTAACAATCTCCCCCTTTGGATTCAAGATCATCTTCAAAAGATTTAGCAATTCAATCTTCTCTTTTTGATTTAATCTGTACAATCTCTCCCTTTGTCAAATTCTATTAATTCAATTACATTCTTGCCAAAATCTGTCTTCAACAAATAGTAACAATCTTTCCCAAAAATTAGTAGAAACCTCTTTCAGACACTTGAAAGAAATCATCTTCAGATTCAGCTCAGATTGCTTCAGCAAATTATCTTCAAATAAAATTTCTGTAAAATTCAGCATGTCTTCAGAAATCTTTTGAATTTGCTTTCTTCTTTTAGTCTTGCAATCTTTGAAAACAAACACTCTTAAAATCAGTCTTTATTCTCCAACTTTTTTTTATCAATCACCAAAATTGTTTCAAACAAACTTTTCTTTATCAACACCAAAATTGTTTCAAGCAGTTCTTTAGTCAACATTTCTTGAACTATGTCATCTCCCCCTTTTTGATAATTGCAACATGAAATCATCAAAACTTTGCAAGAAATGTCATATACCAAACTGTTCTGACCACTGATCTTTCAACAAGACTTGCGTGAACTAAGGTCCGCGCACCAAGTTTATGCGAGTTCGTAGTTCTCGCACACCACTATGTGCGAGTTCTAGAACTTCTCGCTAAAGCTTGCGAGTTCGAGACTTAGACAAATTTCGAAAAAAAAAATGAAACTCGCTAAAAGCAAACACGCAAGAACAGAGGCTTGCGAGTTTGGGACTTAGAAAAATTTTGAACAAAAAATACTTCGCGCAAAAACACAAACGCGCAAGATCACACTTCTCGCAGGGTCACACTTTGCGCACAAGGAAGTGTTTAAACAATAGAAACTCCCACCTAGTGATGTGCGAGTTTCAGCTTCCCGCACGACACTATTAGCGAGTTCTTGGACTTCGCGCAGAACACTTCTCTTAGATGCTTTGCGAGTTCTACACTTTTCACACTAAAACAAATTCTTTACGAGTTCTTGAGCTTGCGAGTTCTTCACTAGCGCGAAACGCAGATCTAGCGAGTTCTTCACTTAACGACCGAAAACTTAATTTTTCCACTTGAATTTGGCTCAAAACTTCTTCAATTGGCTCGAAAATTTGCAGACTTGCTCAAAAATCCATCTCGAACAGTTTATGATCAATCAATTACAATGAAAAACACTGACTATTACAATTTGATTCTAAACACAGTCCGCTAAAACTTTCAAACTACAACTTTACAAAAATCCAAATTCAGATCAAACTACTGAAATTTCTACAATGAAATCCAAACAAAACTTATTCTATATTCTAAAACGATCACAAAGATACAAAAATCAAATCCAAAACATCACTAATTCGAAAAATTCACAACAAATCAGACGACTTGCGTGTTCTTGATAACTCGACCCATGATTCTTGAATTTGATCCAATATTTCTTAATTTCGTATGCTCTGATACCAATTGTTATTCCCAGATAACAATGCAATCACAAGATGACAATTAATTCCATCAAAGTCTCACTTTTATTACAATCTTAGATGTCAAATACAATACGCTCACAATTCTTTCTCTCTCTAACTATGAAACTCTTATGATGTTATTTGTTGTGTGTTCCAAGATTACTCGCACAACATCCTATTTATACAAACACAGAAACACGCTAAACACTGTACACGCACACCACAGAACGCGCACACAACAAGAAAAACAGAAATTACAATATTTGACTTTGACTTTTTATTACACTAGATTTTGACTTTGATGCTGAGAGTTGACTTTAGCTTTGACCTTCAGTCTTCAGTCTTCTATGATCTTGTATCCAACATATATATGCTCTAACAATCCCCTCCTTTGGATTCAAGATCATCTTCAAAAGATTTAGCAATTCAATCTTCTCTTTTTGATTCAATCTGTACAATCTCTCCCTTTGTCAAATTCTATTAATTCAATTATATTCTTGCCAAAATCTGTCTTCAACAAATAGTAACAATCTTTCTCAAAAATTGGTAGAAACCTCTTTCAGACACTTGAAAGAAATCATCTTCAGATTCAGCTCAGATTGCTTCAGCAAATTATCTTCAAAGAAAATTTCTGTAAAATTCAGCATGTCTTCAGAAATCTTTTGAATTTGCTTTCCTCTTTTAGTCTTGCAATCTTTGAAAACAAACACTCTTAAAATCAGTCTTTATTCTCCAACTTTTTTTTATCAATCACCAAAATTGTTTCAAACAAACTTTTCTTTATCAACACCAAAATTGTTTCAAGCAGTTCTTTAGTCAACATTTCTTGAACTATGTCATCTCCCCCTTTTTGATAATTGCAACATGAAATCATCAAAACTTTGCAAGAAATGTCATATACCAAACTGTTCTGACCACTGATCTTTCAACAATACTTGCGTGAACTAAGGTCTGCGCACCAAGTTTATGCGAGTTCGTAGTTCTCGCACACCACTATGTGCGAGTTCTAGAACTTCTCGCTAAAGCTTGCGAGTTCGACACTTAGACAAATTTCGAAAAAAAAATGAAACTCGCTAAAAGCAAACACGCAAGAACAGAGGCTTGCAAGTTTGGGACTTAGAAAAATTTTGAACAAAAAATACTTCGCGCAAAAACACAAACGCGCAAGATCACACTTCTCGCAGGTTCACACTTCGCGCACAAGGAAGTGTTTGAACAATAGAAACTCGCACCTAGTGATGTGCGAGTTTCAGCTTCCCGCACGACACTATTAGCGAGTTCTTGGACTTCGCGCAGAACACTTCTCTTAGATGCTTTGCGAGTTTTACACTTTTCACACTAAAACAATATCTTTACGAGTTCTTGAGCTCGCGAGTTCTTCACTAGCGCGAAACTCAGATCTAGCGAGTTCTTCACTTAACGACCGAAAACTTAATTTTTCCACTTGAATTTGGCTCAAAACTTCTTCAATTGGCTCGAAAATTTGCAGACTTGCTCAAAAATCCATCTCGAACAGTTTATGATCAGTCAATTACAATGAAAAACACTGACTATTACAATTTGATTCTAAACACAGTCCGCTAAAACTTTCAAACTACAACTTTACAAAAATCCAAATTCAGATCAAACTACTGAAATTTCTACAATGAAATCCAAACAAAACTTATTCTATATTCTAAAACGATCACAAAGATACAAAAATCAAATCCAAAACATCACTAATTCGAAAAATTCACTACAAATCAGACGACTTGCGTGTTCTTGATAACTCGACCCATGATTCTTGAATTTGATCCAATATTTCTGAATTTCGTATGCTCTGATACCAATTGTTATTCCCAGATAACAATGCAATCACAAGATGACAATTAATTCCATCAAAGTCTCACTTTTATTACAATCTTAGATGTCAAATACAATATGCTCACAATTCTTTCTCTCTCTAACTATGAAACTCTTATGATGTTATTTGTTGTGTGTTCCAAGATTACTCGCACAACATCCTATTTATACAAACACAGAAACACGCTAAACACTGTACACGCACGCTACAGAACGCGCACACAACTAGAAAAACATAAATTACAATATTTGACTTTGACTTTTTATTACACTAGACTTTGACTTTAATGATGAGAGTTGACTTTAGCTTTGACCTTCAGTCTTCAGTCTTCTATGATCTTGTATCCAACATATATATGCTCTAACAATCCTCCCCTTTGGATTCAAGATCATCTTCAAAAGATTTAGCAATATAATCTTCTCTTTTTGATTCAATCTGTACAATCTCTCCCTTTGTCAAATTCTATTAATTCAATTATATTCTTGCCAAAATCTGTCTTCAACAAATAGTAACAATCTTTCCCAAAAATTGGTAGAAACCTCTTTCAGACACTTGAAAGAAATCATCTTCAGATTCAGCTCAGATTGCTTCAGCAAATTATCTTCAAAGAAAATTTCTGTAAAATTCAGCATGTCTTCAGAAATCTTTTGAATTTGCTTTCCTCTTTTAGTCTTGCAATCTTTGAAAACAAACACTCTTAAAATCAGTCTTTATTCTCCAACTTTTTTTTATCAATCACCAAAATTGTTTCAAACAAACTTTTCTTTATCAACACCAAAATTGTTTCAAGCAGTTCTTTAGTCAACATTTCTTGAACTATGTCATCTCCCCCTTTTTGATAATTGCAACATGAAATCATCAAAACTTTGCAAGAAATGTCATATACCAAACTGTTCTGACCACTGATCTTTCAACAAGACTTGCGTGAACTAAGGTCCACGCACCAAGTTTATGCGAGTTCGTAGTTCTCGCACACCACTATGTGCGAGTTCTAGAACTTCTCGCTAAAGCTTGCGAGTTCGACACTTAGACAAATTTCGAAAAAAAAATGAAACTCGCTAAAAGCAAACACGCAAGAACAGAGGCTTGCAAGTTTGGGACTTAGAAAAATTTTGAACAAAAAATACTTCGCGCAAAAACACAAACGCGCAAGATCACACTTCTCGCAGGTTCACACTTCGCGCACAAGGAAGTGTTTGAACAATAGAAACTCGCACCTAGTGATGTGCGAGTTTCAGCTTCCCGCACGACACTATTAGCGAGTTCTTGGACTTCGCGCAGAACACTTCTCTTAGATGCTTTGCGAGTTTTACACTTTTCACACTAAAACAATATCTTTACGAGTTCTTGAGCTCGCGAGTTCTTCACTAGCGCGAAACTCAGATCTAGCGAGTTCTTCACTTAACGACCGAAAACTTAATTTTTCCACTTGAATTTGGCTCAAAACTTCTTCAATTGGCTCGAAAATTTGCAGACTTGCTCAAAAATCCATCTCGAACAGTTTATGATCAGTCAATTACAATGAAAAACACTGACTATTACAATTTGATTCTAAACACAGTCCGCTAAAACTTTCAAACTACAACTTTACAAAAATCCAAATTCAGATCAAACTACTGAAATTTCTACAATGAAATCCAAACAAAACTTATTCTATATTCTAAAACGATCACAAAGATACAAAAATCAAATCCAAAACATCACTAATTCGAAAAATTCACTACAAATCAGACGACTTGCGTGTTCTTGATAACTCGACCCATGATTCTTGAATTTGATCCAATATTTCTGAATTTCGTATGCTCTGATACCAATTGTTATTCCCAGATAACAATGCAATCACAAGATGACAATTAATTCCATCAAAGTCTCACTTTTATTACAATCTTAGATGTCAAATACAATATGCTCACAATTCTTTCTCTCTCTAACTATGAAACTCTTATGATGTTATTTGTTGTGTGTTCCAAGATTACTCGCACAACATCCTATTTATACAAACACAGAAACACGCTAAACACTGTACACGCACACTACAGAACGCGCACACAACTAGAAAAACATAAATTACAATATTTGACTTTGACTTTTTATTACACTAGACTTTGACTTTAATGATGAGAGTTGACTTTAGCTTTGACCTTCAGTCTTCAGTCTTCTATGATCTTGTATCCAACATATATATGCTCTAACAATCCTCCCCTTTGGATTCAAGATCATCTTCAAAAGATTTAGCAATATAATCTTCTCTTTTTGATTCAATCTGTACAATCTCTCCCTTTGTCAAATTCTATTAATTCAATTATATTCTTGCCAAAATCTGTCTTCAACAAATAGTAACAATCTTTCCCAAAAATTGGTAGAAACCTCTTTCAGACACTTGAAAGAAATCATCTTCAGATTCAGCTCAGATTGCTTCAGCAAATTATCTTCAAAGAAAATTTCTGTAAAATTCAGCATGTCTTCAGAAATCTTTTGAATTTGCTTTCCTCTTTTAGTCTTGCAATCTTTGAAAACAAACACTCTTAAAATCAGTCTTTATTCTCCAACTTTTTTTTATCAATCACCAAAATTGTTTCAAACAAACTTTTCTTTATCAACACCAAAATTGTTTCAAGCAGTTCTTTAGTCAACATTTCTTGAACTATGTCATCTCCCCCTTTTTGATAATTGCAACATGAAATCATCAAAACTTTGCAAGAAATGTCATATACCAAACTGTTCTGACCACTGATCTTTCAACAAGACTTGCGTGAACTAAGGTCCACGCACCAAGTTTATGCGAGTTCGTAGTTCTCGCACACCACTATGTGCGAGTTCTAGAACTTCTCGCTAAAGCTTGCGAGTTCGAGACTTAGACAAATTTCGAAAAAAAAAATGAAACTCGCTAAAAGCAAACACGCAAGAACAGAGGCTTGCGAGTTTGGGACTTAGAAAAATTTTGAACAAAAAATACTTCGCGCAAAAACACAAACGTGCAAGATCACACTTCTCGCAGGTTCACACTTCGCGCACAAGGAAGTGTTTGAACAATAGAAACTCGTACCTAGTGATGTGCGAGTTTCAGCTTCCCGCACGACACTATTAGCGAGTTCTTGGACTTCGCGCAGAACACTTCTCTTAGATGCTTTGCGAGTTCTACACTTTTCACACTAAAACAAATTCTTTACGAGTTCTTGAGCTTGCGAGTTCTTCACTAGCGCGAAACTCAGATCTAGCGAGTTCTTCACTTAACGACCGAAAACTTAATTTTTCCACTTGAATTTGGCTCAAAACTTCTTCAATTGGCTCGAAAATTTGCAGACTTGCTCAAAAATCCATCTCGAACAGTTTATGATCAATCAATTACAATGAAAAACACTGACTATTAAAATTTGATTCTAAACACAGTCCGCTAAAACTTTCAAACTACAACTTTACAAAAATCCAAATTCAGATCAAACTACTGAAATTTCTACAATGAAATCCAAAGAAAACTTATTCTATATTCTAAAACGATCACAAAGATACAAAAATCAAATCCAAAACATCACTAATTCGAAAAATTCACTACAAATCAGACGACTTGCGTGTTCTTGATAACTCGACCCATGATTCTTGAATTTGATCCAATATTTCTTAATTTCGTATGCTCTGATACCAATTGTTATTGCCAGATAACAATGCAATCACAAGATGACAATTAATTCCATCAAAGTCTCACTTTTATTACAATCTTAGATGTCAAATACAATACGCTCACAATTCTTTCTCTCTCTAACTATGAAACTCTTATGATGTTATTTGTTGTGTGTTCCAAGATTACTCGCACAACATCCTATTTATACAAACACGGAAACACGCTAAACACTGTACACGCACACTACAGAACGCGCACACAACTAGAAAAACAGAAATTACAATATTTGACTTTGACTTTTTATTACACTAGACTTTGACTTTGATGCTGAGAGTTGACTTTAGCTTTGACCTTCAGTCTTCAGTCTTCTAAGATCTTGTATCCAACATATATATGCTCTAACAATCCCCCCCTTTGGATTCAAGATCATCTTCAAAAGATTTAGCAATTCAATCTTCTCTTTTTGATTCAATCTGTACAATCTCTCCCTTTGTCAAATTCTATTAATTCAATTATATTCTTGCCAAAATCTGTCTTCAACAAATAGTAACAATCTTTCTCAAAAATTGGTAGAAACCTCTTTCAGACACTTGAAAGAAATCATCTTCAAATTCAGCTCAGATTGCTTCAGCAAATTATCTTCAAAGAAAATTTCTGTAAAATTCAGCATGTCTTCAGAAATCTTTTGAATTTGCTTTCTTCTTTTAGTCTTGCAATCTTTGAAAACAAACACTCTTAAAATCAGTCTTTATTCTCCAACTTTTTTTTATCAATCACCAAAATTGTTTCAAACAAACTTTTCTTTATCAACACCAAAATTGTTTCAAGCAGTTCTTTAGTCAACATTTCTTGAACTATGTCATCTCCCCCTTTTTGATAATTGCAACATGAAATCATCAAAACTTTGCAAGAAATGTCATATACCAAACTGTTCTGACCAATGATCTTTCAACAATACTTGCGTGAACTAAGGTCTGCGCACCAAGTTTATGCGAGTTCGTAGTTCTCGCACACCACTATGTGCGAGTTCTAGAACTTCTCGCTAAAGCTTGCGAGTTCGAGACTTAGACAAATTTCGAAAAAAAAATGAAACTCGCTAAAAGCAAACACGCAAGAACAGAGGCTTGCGAGTTTGGGACTTAGAAAAATTTTGAACAAAAAATACTTCGCGCAAAAACACAAACGCGCAAGATCACACTTCTCGCAGGTTCACACTTCGCGCACAAGGAAGTGTTTGAACAATAGAAACTCGCACCTAGTGATGTGCGAGTTTCAGCTTCCCGCACGACACTATTAGCGAGTTCTTGGACTTCGCGCAGAACACTTCTCTTAGATGCTTTGCGAGTTCTACACTTTTCACACTAAAACAAATTCTTCACGAGTTCTTGAGCTTGCGAGTTCTTCACTTAACGACCGAAAACTTAATTTTTCCACTTGAATTTGGCTCAAAACTTCTTCAATTGGCTCGAAAATTTGCAGACTTGCTCAAAAATCCATCTCGAACAGTTTATGATCAATCAATTACAATGAAAAACACTGACTATTACAATTTGATTCTAAACACAGTCCGCTAAAACTTTCAAACTACAACTTTACAAAAATCCAAATTCAGATCAAACTACTGAAATTTCTACAATGAAATCCAAACAAAACTTATTCTATATTCTAAAACGATCACAAAGATACAAAAATCAAATCCAAAACATCACTAATTCGAAAAATTCACTACAAATCAGACGACTTGCGTGTTCTTGATAACTCGACCCATGATTCTTGAATTTGATCCAATATTTCTTAATTTCGTATGCTCTGATACCAATTGTTATTCCCAGATAACAATGCAATCACAAGATGACAATTAATTCCATCAAAGTCTCACTTTTATTACAATCTTAGATGTCAAATACAATACGCTCACAAATCTTTCTCTCTCTAACTATGAAACTCTTATGATGTTATTTGTTGTGTGTTCCAAGATTACTCGCACAACATCCTATTTATACAAACACAGAAACACGCTAAACACTGTACACGCACACTACAGAACGCGCACACAACTAGAAAAACAGAAATTACAATATTTGACTTTGACTTTTTATTACACTAGACTTTGACTTTGATGCTGAGAGTTGACTTTAGCTTTGACCTTCAGTCTTCAGTCTTCTATGATCGTGTATCCAACATATATATGCTCTAACAATCTCCCCCTTTGGATTCAAGATCATCTTCAAAAGATTTAGCAATTCAATCTTCTCTTTTTGATTCAATCTGTACAATCTCTCCCTTTGTCAAATTCTATTAATTCAATTATATTCTTGCCAAAATCTGTCTTCAACAAATAGTAACAATCTTTCCCAAAAATTGGTAGAAACCTCTTTCAGACACTTGAAAGAAATCATCTTCAGATTCAGCTCAGATTGCTTCAGCAAATTATCTTCAAACAAAATTTATGTAAAATTCAGCATGTCTTCAGAAATCTTTTGAATTTGCTTTCCTCTTTTAGTCTTGCAATCTTTGAAAACAAACACTCTTAAAATCAGTCTTTATTCTCCAAATTTTTTTTATCAATCACCAAAATTGTTTCAAACAAACTTTTCTTTATCAACACCAAAATTGTTTCAAGCAGTTCTTTAGTCAACATTTCTTGAACTATGTCATCTCCCCCTTTTTGATAATTGCAACATGAAATCATCAAAACTTTGCAAGAAATGTCATATACCAAACTGTTCTGACCACTGATCTTTCAACAAGACTTGCGTGAACTAAGGTCCGCGCACCAAGTTTATGCGAGTTCGTAGTTCTCGCACACCACTATGTACGAGTTCTAGAACTTGTCGCTAAAGCTTGCGAGTTCGAGACTTAGACAAATTTCGAAAAAAAAATGAAACTAGCTAAAAGCAAACACGCAAGAACAGAGGCTTGCGAGTTTGGGACTTAGAAAAATTTTGAACAAAAAATACTTCGCGCAAAAACACAAACGCGCAAGATCACACTTCTCGCAGGTTCACACTTCGCGCACAAGGAAGTGTTTGAACAATAGAAACTCGCACCTAGTGATGTGCGAGTTTCAGCTTCCCGCACGACACTATTAGCGAGTTCTTGGACTTCGCGCAGAACACTTCCCTTAGATGCTTTGCGAGTTCTACACTTTTCACACTAAAACAATATCTTTACGAGTTCTTGAGCTTGCGAGTTCTTCACTAGCGCGAAACTCAGATCTAGCGAGTTCTTCACTTAACGACCGAAAACTTAATTTTTCCACTTGAATTTGGCTCAAAACTTCTTCAATTGGCTCGAAAATTTGCAGACTTGCTCAAAAATCCATCTCGAACAGTTTATGATCAATCAATTACAATGAAAAACACTGACTATTACAATTTGATTCTAAACACAGTCCGCTAAAACTTTCAAACTACAACTTTACAAAAATCCAAATTCAGATCAACTACTGAAATTTCTACAATGAAATCCAAACAAAACTTATTCTATATTCTAAAACGATCACAAAGATACAAAAATCAAATCCAAAACATCACTAATTCGAAAAATTCACTACAAATCAGACGACTTGCGTGTTCTTGATAACTCGACCCATGATTCTTGAATTTGATCCAATATTTCTGAATTTCGTATGCTCTGATACCAATTGTTATTCCCAGATAACAATGCAATCACAAGATGACAATTAATTCCATCAAAGTCTCACTTTTATTACAATCTTAGATGTCAAATACAATACGCTCACAATTCTTTCTCTCTCTAACTATGAAACTCTTATGATGTTATTTGTTGTGTGTTCCAAGATTACTCGCACAACATCCTATTTATACAAACACGGAAACACGCTAAACACTGTACACGCACACTACAGAACGCGCACACAACTAGAAAAACAGAAATTACAATATTTGACTTTGACTTTTTATTACACTAGACTTTGACTTTGATGCTGAGAGTTGACTTTAGCTTTGATCTTCAGTCTTCAGTCTTCTATGATCTTGTATCCAACATATATATGCTCTAACAATCCCCCCCTTTGGATTCAAGATCATCTTCAAAAGATTTAGCAATTCAATCTTCTCTTTTTGATTCAATCTGTACAATCTCTCCCTTTGTCAAATTCTATTAATTCAATTATATTCTTGCCAAAATCTGTCTTCAACAAATAGTAACAATCTTTCTCAAAAATTGGTAGAAACCTCTTTCAGACACTTGAAAGAAATCATCTTCAGATTCAGCTCAGATTGCTTCAGCAAATTATCTTCAAAGAAAATTTCTGTAAAATTCAGCATGTCTTCAGAAATCTTTTGAATTTGCTTTCCTCTTTTAGTCTTGCAATCTTTGAAAACAAACACTCTTAAAATCAGTCTTTATTCTCCAACTTTTTTTTATCAATCACCAAAATTGTTTCAAACAAACTTTTCTTTATCAACACCAAAATTGTTTCAAGCAGTTCTTTAGTCAACATTTCTTGAACTATGTCATCTCCCCCTTTTTGAGAATTGCAACATGAAATCATCAAAACTTTGCAAGAAATGTCATATACTAAACTGTTCTGACCACTGATCTTTCAATAATACTTGCGTGAACTAAGGTCTGCGCACCAAGTTTATGCGAGTTCGTAGTTCTCGCACACCACTATGTGCGAGTTCTAGAACTTCTCGCTAAAGCTTGCGAGTTCGAGACTTAGACAAATTTCGAAAAAAAAATGAAACTCGCTAAAAGCAAACACGCAAGAACAGAGACTTGCGAGTTTGGGACTTAGAAAAATTTTGAACAAAAAATACTTCGCGCAAAAACACAAACGCGCAAGATCACACTTCTCGCAGGTTCACACTTCGCGCACAAGAAAGTGTTTGAACAATAGAAACTCGCACCTAGTGATGTGCGAGTTTCAGCTTCCCGCACGACACTATTAGCGAGTTCTTGGACTTCGCGCAGAACACTTCTCTTAGATGCTTTGCGAGTTCTACACTTTTCACACTAAAACAAATTCTTCACGAGTTCTTGAGCTTGCGAGTTCTTCACTTAACGACCGAAAACTTAATTTTTCCACTTGAATTTGGCTCAAAACTTCTTCAATTGGCTCGAAAATTTGCAGACTTGCTCAAAAATCCATCTCGAACAGTTTATGACCAATCAATTACAATGAAAAACACTGACTATTACAATTTGATTCTAAACACAGTCCGCTAAAACTTTCAAACTACAACTTTACAAAAATCCAAATTCAGATCAAACTACTGAAATTTCTACAATGAAATCCAAACAAAACTTATTCTATATTCTAAAACGATCACAAAGATACAAAAATCAAATCCAAAACATCACTAATTCGAAAAATTCACTACAAATCAGACGACTTGCGTGTTCTTGATAACTCGACCCATGATTCTTGAATTTGATCCAATATTTCTGAATTTCGTATGCTCTGATACCAATTGTTATTCCCAGATAACAATGCAATCACAAGATGACAATTAATTCCATCAAAGTCTCACTTTTATTACAATCTTAGATGTCAAATACAATACGCTCACAATTCTTTCTCTCTCTAACTATGAAACTCTTATGATGTTATTTGTTGTGTGTTCCAAGATTACTCGCACAACATCCTATTTATACAAACACGGAAACACACTAAACACTGTACACGCACACTACAGAACGCGCATACAACTAGAAAAACAGAAATTACAATATTTGACTTTGACTTTTTATTACACTAGACTTTGACTTTGATGCTGAGAGTTGACTTTAGCTTTGACCTTCAGTCTTCAGTCTTCTATGATCTTGTATCCAACATATATATGCTCTAACAATCCCCCCCTTTGGATTCAAGATCATCTTCAAAAGATTTAGCAATTCAATCTTCTCTTTTTGATTCAATCTGTACAATCTCTCCCTTTGTCAAATTCTATTAATTCAATTATATTCTTGCCAAAATCTGTCTTCAACAAATAGTAACAATCTTTCTCAAAAATTGGTAGAAACCTCTTTCAGACACCTGAAAGAAATCATCTTCAGATTCAGCTCAGATTGCTTCAGCAAATTATCTTCAAAGAAAATTTCTGTAAAATTCAGCATGTCTTCAGAAATCTTTTGAATTTGCTTTCCTCTTTTAGTCTTGCAATCTTTGAAAACAAACACTCTTAAAATCAGTCTTTATTCTCCAACTTTTTTTTATCAATCACCAAAATTGTTTCAAACAAACTTTTCTTTATCAACACCAAAATTGTTTCAAGCAGTTCTTTAGTCAACATTTCTTGAACTATGTCATCTCCCCCTTTTTGATAATTGCAACATGAAATCATCAAAACTTTGCAAGAAATGTCATATACCAAACTGTTCTGACCACTGATCTTTCAACAATACTTGCGTGAACTAAGGTCTGCGCACCAAGTTTATGCGAGTTCGTAGTTCTCGCACACCACTATGTGCGAGTTCTAGAACTTCTCGCTAAAGCTTGCGAGTTCGAGACTTAGACAAATTTCGAAAAAAAAATGAAACTCGCTAAAAGCAAACACGCAAGAACAGAGACTTGCGAGTTTGGGACTTAGAAAAATTTTGAACAAAAAATACTTCGCGCAAAAACACAAACGCGCAAGATCACACTTCTCGCAGGTTCACACTTCGCGCACAAGGAAGTGTTTGAACAATAGAAACTCGCACCTAGTGATGTGCGAGTTTCAGCTTCCCGCACGACACTATTAGCGAGTTCTTGGACTTCGCGCAGAACACTTCTCTTAGATGCTTTGCGAGTTCTACACTTTTCACACTAAAACAAATTCTTCACGAGTTCTTGAGCTTGCGAGTTCTTCACTTAACGACCGAAAACTTAATTTTTCCACTTGAATTTGGCTCAAAACTTCTTCAATTGGCTCGAAAATTTGCAGACTTGCTCAAAAATCCATCTCGAACAGTTTATGACCAATCAATTACAATGAAAAACACTGACTATTACAACTTGATTCTAAACACAGTCCGCTAAAACTTTCAAACTACAACTTTACAAAAATCCAAATTCAGATCAAACTACTGAAATTTCTACAATGAAATCCAAACAAAACTTATTCTATATTCTAAAACGATCACAAAGATACAAAAATCAAATCCAAAACATCACTAATTCGAAAAATTCACTACAAATCAGACGACTTGCGTGTTCTTGATAACTCGACCAATGATTCTTGAATTTGATCCAATATTTCTTAATTTCGTATGCTCTGATACCAATTGTTATTCCCAGATAACAATGCAATCACAAGATGACAATTAATTCCATCAAAGTCTCACTTTTATTACAATCTTAGATGTCAAATACAATACGCTCACAATTCTTTCTCTCTCTAACTATGAAATTCTTATGATGTTATTTGTTGTGTGTTCCAAGATTACTCGCACAAAATCCTTTTTATACAAACACAGAAACACGCTAAACACTGTACACGCACACTACAGAACGCGCACACAACTAGAAAAAACAGAAATTACAATATTTGACTTTGACTTTTTATTACACTAGACTTTGACTTTGATGCTGAGAGTTGACTTTAGCCTTGACCTTCAGTCTTCAGTCTTCTATGAACTTGTATCCAACATATATATGCTCTAACAATCTCCCCCTTTGGATTCTAGATCATCTTCAAAAGATTTAGCAATTCAATCTTCTCTTTTTGATTCAATCTGTACAATCTCTCCCTTTGTCAAATCCTATTAATTCAATTATATTCTTGCCAAAATCTGTCTTCAACAAATAGTAACAATCTTTCCCAAAAATTGGTAGAAACCTCTTTCAGACACTTGAAAGAAATCATCTTCAGATTCAGCTCAGATTGCTTCAGCAAATTATCTTCAAAGAAAATTTCTGTAAAATTCAGCATGTCTTCAGAAATCTTTTGAATTTGCTTTCCTCTTTTAGTCTTGCAATCTTTGAAAACAAACACTCTTAAAATCAGTCTTTATTCTCCAACTTTTTTTTATCAATCACCAAAATTGTTTCAAACAAACTTTTCTTTATCAACACCAAAATTGTTTCAAGCAGTTCTTTAGTCAACATTTCTTGAACTATGTCATCTCCCCCTTTTTGATAATTGCAACATGAAATCATCAAAACTTTGCAAGAAATGTCATATACCAAACTGTTCTGACCACTGATCTTTCAACAAGACTTGCGTGAACTAAGGTCCGCGCACCAAGTTTATGCGAGTTCGTAGTTCTCGCACACCACTATGTGCGAGTTCTAGAACTTCTCGTTAAAGCTTGCGAGTTCAAGACTTAGACAAATTTCGAAAAAAAAAAATGAAACTCGCTAAAAGCAAACACGCAAGAACAGAGGCTTGCGAGTTTGGGACTTAGAAAAATTTTGAACAAAAAATACTTCGCGCAAAAACACAAACGCGCAAGATCACACTTCTCGCAGGTTCACACTTCGCGCACAAGGAAGTGTTTGAACAATAGAAACTCGCACCTAGTGATGTGCGAGTTTCAGCTTCCCGCACGACACTATTAGCGAATTCTTGGACTTCGCGCAGAACACTTCTCTTAGATGCTTTGCGAGTTCTACACTTTTCACACTAAAACAAATTCTTTACGAGTTCTTGAGCTTGCGAGTTCTTCACTAGCGCGAAACTCAGATCTAGCGAGTTCTTCACTTAACGACCGAAAACTTAATTTTTCCACTTGAATTTGGCTCAAAACTTCTTCAATTGGCTCAAAAATTTGCAGACTTGCTCAAAAATCCATCTCGAACAGTTTATGATCAATCAATTACAATGAAAAACACTGACTATTACAATTTGATTCTAAACACAGTTCGCTAAAACTTTCAAACTACAACTTTACAAAAATCCAAATTCAGATCAAACTACTGAAATTTCAACAATGAAATCCAAACAAAACTTATTCTATATTCTAAAACGATCACAAAGATACAAAAATCAAATCCAAAACATCACTAATTCGAAAAATTCACTACAAATCAGACGACTTGCGTGTTCTTGATAACTCGACCCATGATTCTTGAATTTGATCCAATATTTCTGAATTTCCTATGCTCTGATACCAATTGTTATTCCCAGATAACAATGCAATCACAAGATGACAATTAATTCCATCAAAGTCTCACTTTTATTACAATCTTAGATGTCAAATACAATACGCTCACAATTCTTTCTCTCTCTAACTATGAAACTCTTATGATGTTATTTGTTGTGTGTTCCAAGATTACTCGCACAACATCCTATTTATACAAACACAGAAACACGCTAAACACTGTACACGCACACTACAGAACGCGCACACAACTAGAAAAACAGAAATTACAATATTTGACTTTGACTTTTTATTACACTAGACTTTGACTTTGATGCTGAGAGTTGACTTTAGCTTTGACCTTCAGTCTTCAGTCTTCTATGATCTTGTATCCAATATATAAATGCTCTAACAATCCTCCCCTTTGGATTCAAGATCATTTTCAAAAGATTTAGCAATTCAATCTTCTCTTTTTGATTCAATCTGTACAATCTCTCCCTTTGTCAAATTCTATTAATTCAATTATATTCTTGCCAAAATCTGTCTTCAACAAATAGTAACAATCTTTCCCAAAAATTGGTAGAAACCTCTTTCAGACACTTGAAAGAAATCATCTTTAGATTCAGCTCAGATTGCTTCAGCAAATTATCTTCAAAGAAAATTTCTGTAAAATTCAGCATGTCTTCAGAAATCATTTGAATTTGCTTTCCTCTTTTAGTCTTGCAATCTTTGAAAACAAACACTCTTAAAATCAGTCTTTATTCTCCAACTTTTTTTTATCAATCACCAAAATTGTTTCAAACAAACTTTTCTTTATCAACACCAAAATTGTTTCAAGCAGTTCTTTAGTCAACATTTCTTGAACTATGTCATCTCCCCCTTTTTGATAATTGCAACATGAAATCATCAAAACTTTGCAAGAAATGTCATATACCAAACTGTTCTGACCACTGATCTTTCAACAAGACTTGCGTGAACTAAGGTCCGCGCACCAAGTTTATGCGAGTTCGTAGTTCTCGCACACCACTATGTGCGAGTTCTAGAACTTCTCGCTAAAGCTTGCGAGTTCGAGACTTAGACAAATTTCGAAAAAAAAAAATGAAACTCGCTAAAAGCAAACACGTAAGAACAGAGGATTGCGAGTTTGGGACTTAGAAAAATTTTGAACAAAAAATACTTCGCGCAAAAACACAAACGCGCAAGATCACACTTCTCGCAGGTTCACACTTCGCGCACAAGGAAGTGTTTGAACAATAGAAACTCGCACCTAGTGATGTGCGAGTTTCAGCTTCCCGCACGACACTATTAGCGAGTTCTTGGACTTCGCGCAGAACACTTCTCTTAGATGCTTTGCGAGTTCTACACTTTTCACACTAAAACAAATTCTTTACGAGTTCTTGAGCTTGCGAGTTCTTCACTAGCGCGAAACTCAGATCTAGCGAGTTCTTCACTTAACGACCGAAAACTTAATTTTTCCACTTGAATTTGGCTCAAAACTTCTTCAATTGGCTCGAAAATTTGCAGACTTGCTCAAAAATCCATCTCGAATAGTTTATGATCAATCAATTACAATGAAAAACACTGACTATTACAATTTGATTCTAAACACAGTCCGCTAAAACTTTCAAACTACAACTTTACAAAAATCCAAATTCAGATCAAACTACTGAAATTTCTACAATGAAATCCAAACAAAACTTATTCTATATTCTAAAACGATCACAAAGATACAAAAATCAAATCCAAAACATCACTAATTCGAAAAATTCACTACAAATCAGACGACTTGCGTGTTCTTGATAACTCGACCCATGATTCTTGAATTTGATCCAATATTTTTGAATTTCGTATGCTCTGATACCAATTGTTATTCCCAGATAACAATGCAATCACAAGATGACAATTAATTCCATCAAAGTCTCACTTTTATTACAATCTTAGATGTCAAATACAATACGCTCACAATTCTTTCTCTCTCTAACTATGAAACTCTTATGATGTTATTTGTTGTGTGTTCCAAGATTACTCGCACAACATCCTATTTATACAAACACAGAAACACGCTAAACACTGTACACGCACACTACAGAACGCGCACACAACTAGAAAAACATAAATTACAATATTTGACTTTGACTTTTTATTACACTAGACTTTGACTTTAATGATGAGAGTTGACTTTAGCTTTGACCTTCAGTCTTCAGTCTTCTATGATCTTGTATCCAACATATATATGCTCTAACAATCTCCCCCTTTGGATTCAAGATTATCTTCAAAAGATTTAGCAATTCAATCTTCTCTTTTTGATTCAATCTGTACAATCTCTCCCTTTGTCAAATTCTATTAATTCAATTATATTCTTGCCAAAATCTGTCTTCAACAAATAGTAACAATCTTTCCCAAAAATTGGTAGAAACCTCTTTCAGACACTTGAAAGAAATCATCTTTAGATTCAGCTCAGATTGCTTCAGCAAATTATCTTCAAAGAAAATTTCTGTAAAATTCAGCATGTCTTCAGAAATCATTTGAATTTGCTTTCCTCTTTTAGTCTTGCAATCTTTGAAAACAAACACTCTTAAAATCAGTCTTTATTCTCCAACTTTTTTTTATCAATCACCAAAATTGTTTCAAACAAACTTTTCTTTATCAACACCAAAATTGTTTCAAGCAGTTCTTTAGTCAACATTTCTTGAACTATGTCATCTCCCCCTTTTTGATAATTGCAACATGAAATCATCAAAACTTTGCAAGAAATGTCATATACCAAACTGTTCTGACCACTGATATTTCAACAAGACTTGCGTGAACTAAGGTCCGCGCACCAAGTTTATGCGAGTTCGTAGTTCTCGCACACCACTATGTGCGAGTTCTAGAACTTCTCGCTAAAGCTTGCGAGTTCGAGACTTAGACAAATTTCGAAAAAAAAAATGAAACTCGCTAAAAGCAAACACGCAAGAACAGAGGCTTGCGAGTTTGGGACATAGAAAAATTTTGAACAAAAAATATACTTCGCGCAAAAACACAAACGCGCAAGATCACACTTCTCGCAGGTTCACACTTCGCGCACAAGGAAGTGTTTGAACAATAGAAACTCACACCTAGTGATGTGCGAGTTTCAGCTTCCCGCACGACACTTCCTGACTATTACAATTTGATTCTAAACACAGTCCGCTAAAACTTTCAAACTACAACTTTACAAAAATCCAAATTCAGATCAAACTACTGAAATTTCTACAATGAAATCCAAACAAAACTTATTCTATATTCTAAAACGATCACAAAGATACAAAAATCAAATCCAAAACATCACTAATTCGAAAAATTCACTACAAATCAGACGACTTGCGTGTTCTTGATAACTCGACCCATGATTCTTGAATTTGATCCAATATTTCTGAATTTCGTATGCTCTGATACCAATTGTTATTCCCAGATAACAATGCAATCACAAGATGACAATTAATTCCATCAAAGTCTCACTTTTATTACAATCTTAGATGTCAAATACAATACGCTCACAATTCTTTCTCTCTCTAACTATGAAACTCTTATGATGTTATTTGTTGTGTGTTCCAAGATTACTCGCACAACATCCTATTTATACAAACACAGAAACACGCTAAACACTGTACACGCACACTACAGAACGCGCACACAACTAGAAAAACAGAAATTACAATATTTGACATTGACTTTTTATTACACTAGACTTTGACTTTGATGCTGAGAGTTGACTTTAGCTTTGACCTTCAGTCTTCAGTCTTCTATGATCTTGTATCCAACATATATATGCTCTAACAGTCATTCACCTTAGTCCAGTTCATCATGATGTTCTTGAGCCTTCCAATGAAGTTCCTTTAATTCCTGCTTTCAAAGAGTTCAATTTTCTTGGTGTTTCTGATTTGCCTCCAAGTCATTCAAGCCCACATCAAAGTCCTGTTCAGACTATTCAAAGCCCAGTTCAAAATGTTGAATCTATCCATGATGTCCAGAATGAGAGTGAACCTGAAGATAAAGGTGTTCATGTTCCTATAATGCCATATCAAGGTGAAGCAGGCCCTTCAAATGAACCTGAAGCACCTCTTGTGCCTTCCAAAGTTGAAATAAGACACATGAGACATGCTCCAAGGGTTCCTTTCTTGGAAGAACAGATGAAGAGGTTGTTTGTTCACCGAATCAGACCGATGGATAAGTACAAAGTTTTGGGTGTCTCTAACCAGCCGAAAGAGTTTCAGGAAGAATATGCTAATATGATTAACTGGTTAAGGCAAACTGAGCGGTCTATGAAGAATAAATCCAGTATTGTCACCATCAAGGAAGTCAGGCTGAAGAAATTCATGCATATCTGGTATCCTGAATTCTATGTGCAAAGAAGAGATATGAGTTAATGCTGGTTTACCGAAGTTGACTTTAACTTTCTGAATGTTGATGACCTTGAATACATGTATCATATTTTCAGAAGAGAAAACATTGTCTTTGCCCTGGAAGCTATTAAAAGGTTCATGATGAGATATATCTTTTACACGTACTGCTATGATTTCCAGCTAGGCATTGAGACAAATCAGAAGAAAGTCAATATGATCAAGCCAAATTTGACTCTGTCTTATATTGATAACTATGACGCATTCACTGTGCTTGAAGAACTTGAGTTGGGTGTAGTCTACAAAAATGGAGAAAATGAGAAGAAGTTCTTCAGAGTTTCAGAGATTGCAAAATTCTCTGATGGAACTCTAAAGGTGATTAGACTACAGCTCAATAACAAATATAAAGAAAGTGAAAGGCAGAGATTACAAGGCGATGAGCACTTACCAAGAAGAGTTAAGTTTGTAATGCAAAGAATTCTTGAAGCTCTTGATGATAGAATTGAATTCAGAAGGGTCATCAGGAGATTTGAATCTTTCTTGGGGATAAGAAGAACAAGTTCAGGAAGATGGTACAGGTGAAGATTTACAAATTGATCCAAAAGGGGGAGATTGTTAGATCTATGTTTGAATAAATTTGTCTTGTAATAGTTTGACCTTTTACCTTGTGTATTGTATGAGGTCAAGGAATGTTTGACCCATATAAATACTTAGCTTTTGCTTTTGTTTTTGTAATTAATGTAACTCTTGTACGCATACCAAGTCTTGTAACCTTTTGACATTGTGAGATATGTAACACAAAGACTTGTGACTATTTCTCTCTCTAGATTATTGTCAATACTTGTTTGATCTTTGAATGTTAATGCTTGAATCTGGAATCACACATCCCCCACTAGGAAGATCTCAGGAAAAGGAATGTTAAGTACTCTCATTTTGTTTTCCAATACTTGAAGTTCATGAATTTGTTCAAGTATTGGTTTTTCATCAACCATTTGGAACCTCAAGTAGCGAGACACAAGATATTTATTTGTGCCTTCTTCTTGTGCCTTGTACTTGAATTCCAAAGAAGTCCAAAGTTCTCTAGGACACGTGATCGAGGCATAAAGATTATAAAGTCGGTCAAATAGGGCATTTTTTATATGCCCATAAACCAGTGTTTCAGCCTCCTTACGGAGTAGACGCTGCTTATCCAGATCGGCTATTCTGGCAAAGTCAGGTTCTTTCCCGGGTTCGGGAATTGTATTATCGGGAATGGGCGGCAGAGTAGGTTACAAGACAAAAAACAACTTCAGGACCATTAACATGAACTTGACCTTCTCCGCCCAACGGGTGTAGTTTGACCCGTAAAAACTGTCCAACTTTACTAGATCTTGTTGCATTAATCGAAAGTTGTCGGAATCCATTTTTTCGAAACCAAAACCTTTAAGATTGTTGAATAGATTTCGAATTAGTCAAACAGAATTAAAACAACGTCTTTTAATTTAAAAAAAAACAACAACTTTAATCTTAAAGTTTCAAACTTTATTTAATTATAAAGTTTAAGAATTTTCCAAACGAAATCTGTTTACTTTAATTATTAGGTGAACCTAACAACGATTCTATCCTTCGCGATAGAATCGTTAGAATAAGGGGTAGAAATCAGATTGTCCACTCTAGTGGACGAAAAGAAAAACAGTACACAAAATTAAACCTAACCTGATTAGATGATCATAAATGCAAACTGAACTACACGGTTTTCAAAACCTGTCCTTAAAGGTTTTGGTGAATCTCTTGAACGATGTGAGACTAACACTCACTTAACCCCAGGATTTGATGCAGAATCGTTAAGCATGAACAGCGATAGTGTTTAATCTTAACACAAAGTTGAGACAGAAAAACAGTAGAGATCGAGAGAGAGAGAGAGAGAGAGATCGAGAGAGAGAGAGAGAGATCGAGAGAGAGAGAGAGCAGATGCAGAGAGATCGTTTTTCAGTGTGTTTTAATCAATAGGGAGGATGTTGTATTTATATTAGGTGAAACCCTAATCAACACCCCTGCTTTCTCCCTAAGATTAGGAGATGTAGTTGCAGTTGGAGACTTAGTCTCCAACTGATTTTGTTTTTAATAAAAATGTGTTTTAAATGCTGAAAAACGAAGCTTATCTGCTCACATTTAATTAAAACTTATCTGCTCAAAATTAATTATCTGCTCAAAATTAATTAATTAATTAACACCATTTAATTAATTATATCTACAATTCAATCCATAAAAAGAAACTCGGAGCTCGGGGCGAGGCTCCTCACTTCGTTTTAATTAAACTTTGCACTTCGCACACCCACTTGAGATAATAGGCTTATAAACTTGAGTTTTCTTTTTATCTCTACCAATGTGGGATGGAAAAGTTTCCAACCTCACACTCAATTTCCAACATTTATAACCACATAGGCACATACCGATTTGAACTCCACTTTGGATGGATGGCAATGAACGTTTCCTTTAAATATTCAAATAGTGAAACTGCTAAATTTTTGTAACTCATCTCAATTATAAAAAATATGTTTTTTAGATCTACCAAAAACCCTCTTAAACAAAAATCTTCTCAAATTAATTCACATATATAGTTTTATCCATATCACTTATAGGAAATCAACCAAACAGCCGTAACAATCATGTGAGGGCTTTTTGACCTTTTCTTTTGTCAACTTTTTATTTTTAAACCGGTCACCGTACATTGTGCAATCGTGATAAATTTTTATATGAAATATTGATGCAAGATAAGATAAAATGTAAATTCTAAATTGATGATTAATAAAATGCAATGAAAAACAATGAATTTTATGATAAACTGTCAATCACCGTCTTGAGTGATTGGAAAAGCTTTGTATATATAGGAAAGTTTACAAGGGATAAATACAAACACAAGATTCTCTAATTTAGGCCTACATAATTACAATTAAATAAAACATTTTTTTCTAAAATTATCACAAAATCATTCCTTATCACCCCCCCCCCCACCTGCGCAAGCAAAGCGTGGGATTAATGCCTATGCGTAGCTTGGATCACAAGAGTTCAAAACTTGGTTGTGCCTCTTGGTGAAGATATCTGCTAGCTGAAGATGAGAGGGAACAAACTGTGTATGAATTTTGCCAGCCAAAACAAGTTCCCGAACAAAATGGTAATCGATATCAATGTGTTTGGTCCGCTTATGCGCAATTAGATATCGGCTAAAAAATAAAGCAGATGTATTATGTAACACCCTCAAATTTGGTAAGAGCAACTAATTAAAATCTCGATATAATATCAAATACAAATCAAAATTCATCATACCTTAAATATAAAATTCTATAATTAACCTCAACAATCATAAACTCCTGCATTAAACAAGAACTACGCCGAAGTCGGGTGCTACTTAACCTCAATACAAGCTGCTCTTCACAAAACCAAAGCGGAAGACTTCGCCAATGCTACTCGCTTCTCGGGCACAATACTAGTACTCCTCTCTTCACAATGTTACTAGGACTATCCCCAACCGGAAACTAAGACACATGCCGACAAATAAAAAGGTTAGGCTTAACGCCTAGTGAGCTCAAAAGTTTTCATCATAAACAAATAAAGCAATAAACTTTAAGGATGTTATTTAAATCGTGATTTCCAAACTGAAATACGTTCTGACTGAAAGCAACCAAAATGAAATACATTAAGTCTGAGAACAATCTCTTTTTCAACATTCACCATCTTCGTGATTAAACCATGGTACAAAACGTACCTTCGAATATAAATCCAAAACCCAAAGTTCACGTAAAACATAACTGATACTTTTAAAATCAACTACTGGAAACATAGATGAACTCTATCATCCAAAAACATGGATAAGGTTCAATATACAAAACCACAGAACATAGATAACAACCCATACTCAAAACGTCACCGAAAACATGGATTATAAAACTCCATACCCAAAACAACACCTTTCGGTAAAGTGGGAGACCCGATTACATTGCACGTGACGGAACACAAAAGTAGGTCACATGACTATGTAGTAAATCCAAAACGCATGGATTATACTCATAATACATATCGAGCTCAACCCCTCTAGATCTTTTGCCCGTGGAGATTCAAATTCAACCCCTATAGGTCTATACTTTGAGGTAACCAAATCCATACCAAACATAAAAGCACATTTAGATTACACCTTACTGCTCATGGGACAATGCCTGACCCCACGGGTCCACATCTTACTTATCATGAATCCCGATGCCTATCCGTGCTACAATGAGGGAAACTAATCGTCCCAACATTGATCGTAACGACTCAAGTGCCTATGGATCTATTGCATTACAGTCTAAAACATTACATAACCCCAAACGAATGAACTAGTGCATTCAAAACATTTAATTCTCAAATAAGATGCAGTTGATGCAAATCATAACCAAATGCTCTACATTGAGCTATTAAAATCGGACAATTGTCCCCAAGACCCAACGAAGTCCAAACCGAGTCGTAGGCTCAACAAATCAAAAGACCAATTGTTAAAAATCATAAAATTAAATCAAACGTAAACAACCCGCATTTATGCAAACCCATGCTCCAAAATATATAAATAACTCCAACATAGTTTAATTTGGGACAAGTTGTTTTCCAAGTGAGTTTATACCATATATCCTTTCAAAATGTCCCATAACACACAATAAAATATATTTATACTAAAAAATATACTTCCATAAAATAAATTATTAAAATGCCAATATGTATGATTTATTTATCAAAATGCCCAAAATCCCAAATGTGGGTGTTTTACACAATTTATAAAATTAAACACTTCAAATAATCAAGACTCACCAATTAACTCAACAGTTGATAATTTCATGTAAACATATAAACACGTTAAAATGGACATTTTGGCATGTACACCTTTTTCACAAATCAACTTGAACTCATCTTGCTAGATTTAGGCTAAAACTAGATTTTTCCCCTAACTTGAGCTCCTTTGAAGGAACTTGGATCTTCAAGGCAAAAACTTCCAAAAACCTAGATCCACAAGTTTCCACCCGTAAGTATTCATATTAAACCATTTAGAATCGTTCCCCGAACACTTTACATAAAGATCTCAACTTATATCAAAACCCTAATTTCCATAAACGAAGAAAAGATGAGATTACATTAACCATAACTCCAATCCACCAACCAAAATACTTCTAGGTCACCAAGATGATCCATACGCTCCCATTCTTCAAAATGATGGAAAAGGTTGGCTGAAAACCCTAGAAAATTAATGATGAAGGTGAGATGAAGGGATTTTTAGTTCTAGCTTCCAAACTCCAATGGTTATAGACCAATCTTGCAATAATTGGAAGAGGAAGACCTTAAGTGCTACAATGGCCGAAATTAATGGTAGGGTTTTGCTTGGGAGAGTTTGGGAAGAAGGTTGGTGGGAAAAAGAATGAGAAAATGGGAGGAAAAATGGGGTTATAACCTTCTGGAGCCGGTCGGCGACCTTGACAGGCGATAGTGACAATGTCACTATCGCGGGGCATACTCGCCCGCTTGGTACCGCGGCTCCTCGACCCCGTACAACATTGCTCTGGCGAGAGTGACAGTGTTACAATCGCTGGGCATTGTCGCCCCACTTGTACCGTGGGGTGTTCTTTCCCCGCGACAGGGCCCTGACGAGAGTGACACTTTCACAATCGCTAGGCATAGATGCCCCCCACATACCCAGGCCTGACTTTTCTAGCGATTTCTCAAACGATGGCGATTCGATTCACGAGATACTCAGGAACCTTCACTAAAGACGATATTCAGATTACTACACAAGGATTTAAGACGGGGAAACCATTTTAATCACAAACCAACATATTATCACAGAGGGGAAGCGGGGGATCCAAAGGTAAAGCCTGAATCTCACGAAGTAAATGAGTAAAATAAGCTCAGCGACAGAATTAGCAAGGGTCTGATACTCAAATTCTAAGCTAGAATGTGACATAGTGGGTTTCTTTTTAGAACTCCATGAAACTAAGTTTCACCTAGGAAGATGGTGCAACCATACATGGAGCGACGTGTGGCATCGCACCATCCCCAATCAACGTCCGAGTAGCCAATAATAAGTGTGGGGTCATCTTGTGGAGTGAAATGAATGCCAAAATGCATTGTCCCTTTAACATAACGTAGAATATGTTTTACTGCGAGAAAATGATCGTCGGTAGGTGATTGAAGATATTGACTGACGTGATTAACAGTGTAGAACAAGTAGGGACGTGTGATAGTCAAATATTGTAGGGCATCGATGTTAGCCCCAATTCTAAATTGTAAAAGTATTGAAAATATTCTAAGTCCTATTTCAGAGGACTTCCAGAGATAGAATTCAGAGGGAAAACCTGCCTCTGAAGTATATTCCAGAGTTAGAGAAATTCAGTAGAAGACATCAGAGATGGCTTCATCAGAGGCACCTGCATCAAAGCTCTGAAGACCTCCTCTCTGTAGAAAGCGCTGAATATTTACAAGTATTGACAAAAGAACATATGACACGTCAGTTAGTGATAAGATTTACTTTTTAGAGTAGGTCGCTTTTCAAGCATGTCTTGAGCTTACCTTTTAGGTAAGACACTGTTCAAGCATGCTTCTAATGTCAGGATAGTACACTGTTCACTTTATGGTCCTATAAATAGGACCATCACTCCATTGACAAAAGTTTGCTTTTTGAGATATCTTGTATATGAATCAACTATTAATATACTGGAAATTATTCTAAAGAAGATCTTGTACGATTTATATATATCTTATTATAAACTATGATATTGAATTTGCTTTGATATTTAAACTATATTGCTTCCGTTGTTCTTCTTATTATTATTGTTTATATCATTGTTATAAGATTAAAGATGGGATCCAACGATTAGTATCAGAGACATCTTTATTTTTAAAACAAACAAGATTATATTTGCATACTCGGATAGATTTACATCTTACTGATTCAAGCTTTCAAAAATTTGTGCATGTTCATATAAACCTTGGTTTATTTAAAAGAACTCCATATGCTCCAGATTTGAAAGTAAATCACAGTTTCATTTTTTGATTAAAGATCTTCTTAGAAAAGTATCAGTTCTTCAAATCTTCATCTTTTCTTCAAAATGGCAAACTCCAGTATAATTGCCATTTATACAGATGGATCATTAACCAAACCTCCTACACTTCTAAGGGATGAATATCCTCAATGGAAGATAAGGATGGCAAATTTCTTGGAAGGTATGGACAGGGATCTTTTAAGATCTGTGAATGATGGACCTCACCAACCAATGATGTTGGTACCAAGAGTTCCAGCAATAGCAGATACTGCTGAAATACTTGCATACTATGAAAGGAAAACTTCAAACTTCACTGAAGAAGAAACTAAAATGATGAAAAATGACTCCAAAGTTGTTAGATTACTGATTATGGCCATTCCCAATGATATCTTTCAAGAACTTGATTCTTGTGTAACTGCAAAAGAGATATGGAATCAGTTGTTGAACCAACTTGAAGGTGGCCTACAAACTCAGAAAAACAAAAGAAATCTTTGCATTAATGAGTACCATGACTTTCATGCATTACCTGAAGAAACCTTGCACCAAACTTACTCAAGATTCAACATTCTCATCAATAAATGCAAAAAGTTTGGAGTTATGAGCACAAAAGAAGAAAACAATGTTCTTTTCCTTAAAAGCTTAAATGAAGAATAGTCACAACTGTCCATGTCAATACGGGCCAATCAAAACCTTGAATCTTGGTCATTGACTGATATTTATGGCACTCTTGTTGCTCAGGAAAAAGAAGTTGTTAAATAAAAGTCAAAAACCTCTTTAGATGGACCACTTGCCCTCCTTTCAAAACAAAAAGGTGTATCAACAGACAGTTGTAGTGAAGAAACAAAGAACTCTTTGAGAAAGGAACCAAAAAGGAAATCTAAAAAGGTTTTAATGGCTGAAGAAGATGAACATTCAGACTCAGACTCAGATGATGACATCAATGCCTTTGCCAAGTCTCTTGCATTAATTACTCACCAATTTAACAAGAAATTTGGCAAGAAAATCTTTGAAGGCAGGAGAGATGATGAAGAAAGAAGAAATATAGAAAGAAGACTTCAACAAGAGCCCAGATCCACTCCACATAGTGATCAAAAGGGTGTTCATTTCAATAATCATGATGCTGCACAACAATCAAGAACTCATTAACCATTCCAACCCAAGTATCCTCAACCTCAGAGATACTTTCAGCCTCAACCACAAGTTCAAAAGACAGAAACTATTGCTGCTCTTCCACCAGATAAAAATGATGGAAGATGTTTTAGATGTGGAAAACCAGGCCATTTCTATGCAAACTGCAGAGGTAGACTTATCAAAGATCAAGACTACTACAAAAACAAGTACAAGTACAATGTCAGAGAAAGAGTACTTGTTGCAGATATGGAAAATTGGTTATCAGACTCTACAAGTGATGGAGAGGAAGAGCCTACCAATCTCTGTGGTATGGCTTTTGCAGATGGTGATCAGACTGATGGATCATCAGAAGACTGCTCTGAAAAGAAACAGCATATGCCCATCTTGTATCTAGATTCTAGATTTTCAAGGCATGTGACTGAAGATAAAAAGTTGTTATCCTCTTTCAAAGCAAGATCTGGAGGAGCAGTAACTTTTGGAGATAATATGCAAGGACAGATTAAGGCTTATGGTGAGTTAACAAGAGGTAATGTGTCTGTATAAAAAGTTGCTTATGTTGATGGGTTAAAACACAACTTAATAAGAGTAAGTCAACTATGTGACCATGGTTTTGATGTGAAGTTTCAAGAAAAACATTGTTCACTTCTTCACTCAAAAATAGGTCAAGAAATGCTGAGAGCAGACAGAAAGGGTAACTTATATAGAATGAATTTTACCAAACACATAAACACTGGCTCAGAGAAACTCTGTCTAGTATCTCTAAACAGTGAAGATGCCTGGCTCTGGCATAAGAAGTTAATTCTCTCATCTGAACTTTTCCTCACTTGATAAGTTGGTCAAACTCAATCTGGTTAAGGGATTACCATCTCTGAAGTTCAACAAAGATCATCTTTGTTCTGCTTGTGAAATGGGAAAAATGAAAAGATATTCCCATAAAACCAAAAGTGATAATAATTGTCCTAGACCTCTGCACATGCTACATGTGGACCTCTGTGGTCCTATCTCTGTACAGAATCTATCAGGTTAAAAGTATATTCTGGTTCTGATTGATGAATACTCTAGATATACTTGAATAGAATTCATCAAAGCCAAGTCTGATGTACCTGATATTTTAATAAGGTTGTTAAAAAGATTGCAGGTTCTGTTCAACAACAAAGTTCAGAAGCTGAGAAGTGATAATGAGACAGAATTCAGAAATGCCAAAATCAACTCCTATCTTTCAGAGGAAAGCATAACCCCCAACTTCTCTGCAGCAAGAACACCTCAACAAAATGGTGTTGTTGAAAGGAAAAATAGAACACTTGTTGAAGCTGCAAGAACAATGCTTGCAGGATCTGATCTTCCAACCAACTTTTGGGCAGAAGCAGTAGCTACAGCCTGTTTTACTCAAAACAGAGCTACCATTGTCAAAAGATTCAAGAAAACATCTTATAAACTCATTAACAATAGGAAACCTAATGTTAAATATTTTCATGTTTTTGGATGCAGATGTTACATTCTGAATGATAGAGAGTCTCTTGGAATGTTTGACAAGAAAACGGATGAAGGAAAATTCATTAGCCTCAAAAGCCTTCAGAGTGTTCAATCTGAGAACAAGAACAATCCAAGAGAGTATCAATGTCTCTTTTGATGATGTCAAAATCCTTGATAACTGTGATGTCAACTCAAAAGCTAAGAATGTCTCTGAATCATCAAAGTTGAGGGAATCTGAACTAAACAAGATATTTGAAGATTTCTTTAATGATGATAACTCAGAATTTCTATTCAGAGGTATTCACAGAGCAACTTTAGAGGAACCCCAAAATACAGGTACAACTCTTTCTGGTCCCTCTGAAATCACAACTTTTGCTTCTTTAAATACAGGTCCACGCAATGAAACAAAACAAATTGAAGAACAAGTCTCTTAAGAAGCAGAATTTGAACAAGAGACATTTGTTGAAGAGACTTCAGAGCCTGCTTCACCATCTCTGGAACCCACTTCAGAGCCTCTGAATAGCACAACAGAGATGTCACCATCTGCCATCTCTGAAGCTCAAACTCCACCTCACATTCATGCTCCAATAACAAGATGGACAAAGGATCATCCCCATGATCAGATCATTGGATCACCTTCAGATGGAATCAAAACCAGATCTGCCACAATCAATAAATGTTATTTTGTAAACTTTTTAAGCATTATTGGACCAAAGAAGGTAAATGAAGCTCTTGGAGATCCTAATTGAATCAGTGCCATGCAGGATGAGCTTCAAGAGTTTGAAAGAAATAAAGTTTGGACCCTAGTTCCCCTTCCTAAAGGAAAATTTGCAATTGGGACTCAATGTGTTTTCAGAAATAAAAAGGATGAGGATGGCATTATAATCAGAAACAAAGGTAGATTGGTTGCTAAGGGATATTACCAAGAAGAGGGTATTGATTATGATGAAGCCTTTGCACCTGTGGCTAGGCTAGAAGCAATTAGAATCTTCTTAGCCTATGTTGCACACAAAGGGTTCAAAATATATCAGATGGGTCTTAAATCTTCCTTCCTAAATGGCAAATTGAATGAAGAAGTATATGTTCAGCAACCACCTTGTGTGACCCTAAATCTAGTTTCTAATCAATATTAATCAAACAAACAAGATAAAACAAATCGATTACCTGTTTGATTTCTTTCAAATTCAATCTTTACACTTTCTCTCTCTAGAACTCTCACTCTCTCTCTCTACAATCTGACTTCTCTTCTAGACCACTTTCTTGCAATGACTTACTTCCCACTGAATTACAAAGATAACAAAGGTATTTATACCTCATAGCAATTACAAGGAAAACAAAATACAATTACATTGACTTTGATTTTATTACAAATAGACTTTGACTTTTGATGAGAGTTGACTTTTGCAGCTTTGACTTCTTGATCTTTTATCTTCAATTATGATCTTGAATCCAACATATTTGTGCGCTAACAATCTCCCCCTTTGGATCAAGATCATTACTAAAAGATTTAGCAATGCGATCTTCTCTTTGATTAAGCTCGATTGAATTAAACTCCCCTTTGGATCAATTTGTATCTTCTCTTAAAATCTCCCCTTTTGATACAAACATAACTTTCTCAACCAACTTTCTTACTCCCCCTATTTGTATGAAATCTTTACAATCTCCCCTTCTCTGATAAGCACAGTATCTTCAAAAACTTTCAGCACTCTTCCCAATGTCTGATCATCAAAAATAGTAACAATCTTTCCCAAGGTTGTACACAAACCTTTTTCAGACTTGAAAAGAAAAATATCTTAAGATTTTCAGATTTAGCACACTTTGCTCCAGCAAATTATCTTCAACAAACTGAAATCTTTCATCTTTCAACAATCTTGAATAATTCTCCCATATCTTGAATTTCGGACATTTCTTCAAACTTTTCAACCAACATTTCTTGATTTGAACTCTTCTCCCCCTTTTTGATGAATTGAGCATCAACATCATCAAAACTTTCATCAAGAAATGTCTTTGACCATTCTGATTTGAGCCTCTGATTCTTTGCCAATTCGAACAATGTATTTATCCAGATCTTTTCAAATCCGGACAAAATAAGAATATAACACCTGAATCAACAAATGAATCAGTTAAAATGCCTGTCAGTAACACAAAGTAACTGTGTGTAACGAATACACAATATAAAGGAGCTTTTTGATGTTCACTCCCCCAGGGCTTCCATCCAATCATCGAAATACCACAAAGGCAATTTCTATGAATGTTATGACAAAGAAACGAATTCTTTGTGTGCTCGTGCATGTGTAGAAAGAATTAAGCACGAATATTGCTTTTATAAGGCTCAACATAGTGTAAACCACTGAGACAACAGTAGATAAACACAGACTCTATGTGCATGATTGAAGTACGAAGGTGGGGCAGACTTCCTTCTCTTTCAATATCCAGATTTTCCAAATGAAAACCAGATAGATTATATGTTGCGTCCCCAGAAAATATGAAACATTTTCTTTTTGAGAAAAAATGAGTAGTTGGTGGGGTTTAAGCAAGAGTTGGCATGGGCTATTTGCCTGTTTCAATAACATTCACGAAAGAATTGTGAAATGCTAGTAATGTGGCTGCCCGACTCAGAAAGTAGTTGTTGCAGAGTTTGATATTCTTTTACTCTGATCTCACACCCTCTTTCTTTTTAATCATTAAGCTCACTACTAACCAAACTCTCTTTTCCATTTTACCTCATCACACCCACACTCATTTCTTTTAGACTCCTCACACTCAATCACTAAAGGATTAATTTCTTAGGTAGAAAACACTGGTTAACGTGAATCCATAGAAGTTTCAATTAACTCCTAGCACAAAGAACCCATGTAATCCTATAAAGCATGTGTTGCTCAAATGGTTTAACTTTAACAGTTAAAGCGCATATACAAATATCAGATGAATGTATACTCAAAAAGTAATCATGAAGATATGAGCATTTTTAAACATTGAAATATTTTCAAACAAGTATATTAAATAAATAAACATGAGTGCAAAAGACTTGTTTGAAAATCTGACATTGTATGAAAATGATCAGAAATGAATGATATAACAATTAAGGCTTATGGTCAAGAATAATGGATATTTGTCTATACGAAACAAGATATAGACATTCTTGAAATGACCGTTTCAAAATGAAATATCGCTCAAAATTCTTTGAATACAAGCGGAGTGTCTTACCATCGAAGAAAAAATTGTTCCAATTTAGAGACATGGTAAGAACATATTGAACAAAAATTCAAACCAGTGTGTGTGAATACTTGAAAGTATATAGAAAAGACAATACTCAAGTATTTATCTTTGGAAACACACGGTTTGTAAACATGTAAGCACAAAATAAAAATAAAACCATTTAAAATCACACTTCCAAATTATAAAATCTGTTTAACAATCGGGAAGTGGTTTGAACATTTAAGAACATGTTTTATATATCTGAAAGTTGTCCTTCTTTCAGATATATGTGAGATTAAGATAAGAAATTTACCTTGTCACTCAATCTTAAATCTCAGAAAGTCAGTTGTAGTCATGTAGATATGATCGTGTCAGCTTCTCTCATCCTGTAAGTCTCAAAGTCTAGTCAAAATCAAATTTATTCACAAAAATTAAAAGATATAAAGCAGTAAAACGATTAAAGTACGAGTTCTGATCTGAAATAATCAGAAATCATAATCTTTTACTCCCCCTGAAAATATGCATCTGAAATTTATCAGTAAAAGGCACATGATAGAGATTTACAACTCCATTTGAAGTGTAGTTCATCATGTCTTCCGAATACATATTTCCAGAAAAATTTATGTACTCCCCCTTTAAGGTTGATTTCCTCTTCTAAGTATCTGAGTACACTCTCTTATCAGCTCGGGAGTAGCATTTCTTTTTCATCATTGAAGAGCGAGTCCTAAACTGTTGTGTTTAGAAGTCAAACTTCGTTGAAGTACGGGTTCTAAGCTGATTTACTTAGAAGCCTTCGTTCTTGACATTGAGGTACGGGTCTTGAACTGTGTTATTCAAGAGCCATCTTTCTCTTACTCCCCCTTGACTTGTGGTGTCTGCAACATAGAATCAATCTTCGGTTTTGGTACCCACTAGTATTTGGGTCCATGTATATTAGTTGCAGTTCGAATGGGAGTAACTGAATAAGAACCATACCAGTAATGATCACTTGCTTTATGAACAAAATCATATGTATTACAGTAAGAACAATACCTTTTCTTAGATAACCTGAACATTTGATCTCTCGAGTAAGCAAGATCAGGTTTACCTTTAAGCACTTTGTTCTTCTTTGCATTTGATGCAGATACAAATGATTTGTTTTCTTTCTTCTTTCCTTTCTTTTCTTCCTTTTTCTCATCATTCTTCTCATCATCATCCACTGGTTTCACTTTCCATACCAGTTTCTCTTCTTGATATTTTCTTCTTCTTCTTTGTGTACCCGAACCATCTACATGTTGATCATAGAAAATATTAGAAGTACGAATCTGATTGAATGAATTGACTAACCTTCTTGAAGAAACAGGTTTCATGTGTGAGCTTGAGGCTGTCTTTTTAAAGTCAGCTGAATTATTTCTAGGTGTGTGGATTTGTGACTCTGGAGGCGTATGCTCAGTCACCACCACCTTTGAAACAATCTTTTCAAACTCTTTAATCTTTGAAGCGAAACTGTCTCTTTCTTTTACAAGAAGATCACTCTTTGTCTTGAATTCAGACTTCGTTTGTTGCTCTATAAGCGCATTCTCAGATAGTTCAGATAGTTTTGCAGTTAGCTTCTTTATCTCAGTCTCAAAAATATTTCTTTCTTCTTCAAAGTCCATTTCAGCGTTTGTCCTCTGACCAGATATTTCTTTGAATATCCCAACATTCTTTTGCTCTAATAACTTCTTCTCTTTGACAAAATTTTCCCTTTCCAGAATGATTACTTTCTCACAATCAGAGATTTGTTGAGAAAGTTTTAAACATTTCAGCTCAACTGTCTTCTTTTCATCAGCACATTTTCTGGAAAACTCGGAGAACTTCTTTGCAATTTCTTTCTTTTCTTTCTCAAAAATTGATCTTTCTTCAACAAGTTGCAGTTCTAACTCAAAGATCTTCTTTTCATTAGCACACCCAGTTAATTCAGAAACCTTAACAATGTGATCTTCTAAATCAGAAATCTTGTTCTTTAGCTTAGCATTTTCAGCTTCCAAAAGCAAAACCTTTTCTTCATTAAGCTCAGAAGTCTGTTTCAAAAGATCTTCATTCATCTTCTTTAAATCACTAACTTCTTCTTTCAGTAGATTCATTTCATCTTTGTATCTCTTTGACCTCTTTGAATAGTAGGTAACTGAGGAAGAGAGAGTTTTGTTTTCTAATTCGAGCTCGACAATCTTCTTTTCATCATCAGAAAAATATCCCATCTTGAATATCTGTTACAAAAAAAACTTGACAAAAATGATCGTTAATCCAATATGAAATCACAAGAAAAATACAGAAATCTTAAAAAAAAATTCAGAGATTTTAATCACAGAAAGAACTTTTGTCCCCCTCCGCAGACTTAGCACGGGGGAAGATTGTTAGCCCCAATTCTAAATTGTAAAAGTATTGAAAATATTCTAAGTCCTATTTCAGAGGACTTCCAGAGATAGACTTTAGAGGGCAAACCTACCTCTGAAGTACATTCCAGAGTTAGAGAAATTCAGCAGAATACATCAGAGATGGCTTCATCAGAGGCACCTGCATCAGAGCTTTGAAGACCTCCTCTCTGAAGAAAGCAATGAAGATTTACAAGTATTGACAGAAGAACAGACGACGCGTCAGCTAGTGATAAGATTTACTTTTTAGAGTAGGTCACTGTTCAAGCATGTCTTGAGCTTACCTTTTAGGTAAGACACTGTTCAAGCATGGTTCTAATGTCAGGATAGTACACTGTTCACTTTATGGTCCTATAAATAGGACCATCACTCCATTGATAAAAGTGTGCTTTTTGAGATATCTTGTATATGAATCAACTTTTAATATACTGGAAACTATTCTAAAGAAGATCTTGTACGATTTATATATATCTTATTATAAACCGTGATATTGAATCTGCTTTGATATTTAAACTCTATTGCTTTCGTTGTTCTTATTATTATTATTGTTTATATCATTGTTATAAGATTAAATCTGGGATCCAACAATCGACAAGGGAACGGTAGAGTGTAGGATTATGAAATGCAAGACCGTAATTCGTCAATGAGTCTGGAGCAACTAAGGGAGTAGCAAAAGGTTTAGAGTCTAAAAGATTAGCTTTGGAAAGGATATATTTCGCATACTTTGTTTGACCCAAAAAAGTGCCATTTTCAGTATAGGTAACCTCCAGGCCAAGAAAATAACTTAGGCGACCGAGATCCTTGATAGCAAACTCCCTATGTGCTCGAGAGATGAAATGACTAATCGGAGATGTGTGATTTTCGGTAAGTATGATGTCATCAACATACACAAGAAGATAGATAGTGGAGGAGTTGCGATGATAATGAAACAAAGATGGATCCGCACGACTGCAGTGAAACCCCATGGTAAGAAGAAGAGTACTTAATCGCTAAAACCACGCACGGGGGCTTGCTTTAGTCCATACAAGGCCTTTTTTAGGTGACAAACATAATGCGGAAAGCGAGGATCGATGAAGCCAGGTGGCTGGTCCATGAAGACTGTTTTTGTTAACACTTCGTGAAGGAACGCATTTTTCACGCCTAACTGGTGAAGATGCCAGTTTCTTTGAACGACAAGGGCAAGAATGATGCGAACATTTGCAACTTTGACCACTAGACTGAAGGTGTGAGAGAAGTCAAAGCCTAGAAGTTGAGAAAAACCTTGGGCAATGAGGCGAGCCTTATGGCGAACAATAGAGCCATCCGAGTGCTATTTGGTCCGAAAAACCATCTGGACCTAACTATGTTAGCTTGAGGAGGGCGTGGAATGAGTTCCCATGTTTCGTTGGTATAAAGGGCTTCGACTTCCTCATTCATGGCAGCAATCCATTCCGGATATTCAGACGCGGGTTTAAATCCTTTCGGCTCAACTTCAGCGGTAAGGGTCGAAAGTAACTTAGTAGAGGCGAGGTTGAAAACGTGTCTAGGCTTGAAAATACTAGCTTTGGCACATGTTGTCATTGGGTGAGTTGCTAGAGGTGGTGCATTAGATGAAGGGACACGATGTTGAGCCTCTGAAGAGAGATCAAGAGGTTGCGTCAGGGTTGTTGGATGATCAGCAGGTGTTGTTGTAGAAGGAATGGCAGCAAACGTCGGAATGATAGAGGAAGTGCTGTTGGAAGCTGTTGGAGAAGCAATGTGCGCGGGAGATGGGTTGTCATTAACATATATATGACATGGACCAGTAAAAACTATGTTATCTGTACGTTTCACAAAAAGGCAGTGGGTGCAGGATGTTGATAATGGGACACATCCAAGTCCGTAGATAATGGAGTTATCGAGTTACCGGAGACGGGAAAGAGGTGCTAATCAAATTGAGCATGCCTTGTAATAAAAACACGAGAAGTGATAGGATCATAACACTTAAAACCTTTGTGAATACCACTATAACCCATGAAAACGCATAGTTTGCTCCTGGGTGCAAGTTTGGTAGATGCGTAATCTCGCAAGTAAGTATAAACACGACACCCAAATGTCTTGAACAAGGCATAGTTGGGAATTGTGTTGTAGATGAGCTCAAACGGTGACCTATTATTCAACAAAGATGTTGCTAAGTGATTAATAATGTAGATAGCTTTAGAAAAGGCATCCAACCAGAAATGTGATGGGGTGTGGGTTTGAAACATCATAGAAAGCCCGATCTCGGTAATATGTCGATGCTTGCACTCGGTTCGCCCATTTGGTTCAAGAGTGTAAGGACAAGAGAGGCGATGATGAATACCATTTCGAGCAAAGAAATCTTTAACACGGGCATTGGTAAACTCTGTGCCACCGTCAGATTGAAGAACTTTCATTTGATGAAGAAAATTGGTTGAAGACAAATTCATGAAATTGCACCAAGACGTCATAAAATTCCTACTTTGCACGTAAAGGATATAACCAAATGAAGCGAGAAAAGTCTTCCACAAATATAACATAATAACGAAAACCATCAGGAGTGCAAACAAGAGCCGGTCCCCATAAATCGTAATGAATTAAGTGTAACAATTCACTAGAACGCTTCTCATTCAATGTAAAAGAAGACCGTTTGCTTTTTGCTAATTGACAAGAAGAACAAAATTACAGTGATTTGCATGACTACAATCTTCTCTTTTCGATCAGGCAATTCAAGATTTATGTTCAAAAATCAAGTGTATCATCTGTTACAATGATTTTAATGCTAACATCTTACCTTCAAAACAAATGTCAAAATTACAACCATCCAAAATGTTCATAGCTCATAAATTAATACTTCAAAATTAAATGCTAACCACCATGATGGATAAAATTATCTCTAACAAATCTCCCGGGTCCTAAAGTTAACAGTCGGGAAAACCTCCGTATCCTAACGATGATGACCACCACGAAGCAAACCCAATAGTTAAACTAGCCCCAAGGGTTGTCAACTTGTCATAGGCGAGATTGGGTTCATATTCGTTTTGGACCAGAATGGTTATGGAGAAATATTCCAAAAGAAAAATGCAATTATACAATTTTAAGCTCATTCATATAATCTAACCATCGACTTGGAGTACATCTCGCAGCATCCACAAAGTCGACCATTTATTACCCTAATAATATCTTAACTTACAAACGACTCTAATTGATGATGTGTAGATCAGCAAAATTTCTGCAGATCGAGTGTTTTTAATGTCCATAACGTGTATAATATGCAATGTTAACCCGATAGATATTGGTTTCGGATCAATATGTCAGCTTTTCTAAAATTGTATCTTTTTTCTATTTTGTTGGTGCGGTTTTCTTTTAGACGTTTCCATGTGATCCATGAACTGCAACTTCAGCTTGATTATCCAACGGCATGTATTGTGCCATGATAGCCCGGATCTCAGAATCCATGTACGTCTGCACGAAAAGATTCATAAAGAAAACAAAAAACATCACCCAAAAGATCTTAACAAGCGTAAAAATCTAAGTAAAATATATACACGAAAATGGATAGAAATCAAGCCTCGACAGAAAACCGTTGGGAATAACAGTATTTCTGTCGCATCTGGTTTTATCTTCTAAAGTTGTGTTTATAAATATCGTCGACTTTCTCTATATGTAAAATCGAATTCACATAATAACAAACCTAGCAAGGACCATGAATGTAGAGGAATTGTTAAAGAACACAAATACAACGAATTTGATCTTCTGTTTCTTGCAACAAAAAATGTGTAACCATGATGGGCAAATTCGTTAAACGACCTCTTATTAGGAGTAACACATATTTGTTTCACAATGTGTTTGTTTCACAATGTAAACCTTTTTAGCCTGTTTGTGAAACAAAAGTTACATATAGATTAGTTTCACATTGTGAACCGAATACATATGAAACAAACACATTGTGAAACAAATATATGTTCATCAATATAATAAATGCTAGCCTTAGATGCGAAAAATCATGTGAACAATACCTTAAGGTAAAAGTTGTCACGGTTATCATAATACATGGAGTTCTCATTTGATTACAACCCCCAACGGGTACTTTGGTTAAATGGCCTAATATAAGTTTTCGGTTATGAGCATAACCTTCTAAAAAGTTTAATGCAATCAGTTTTGTAGAAGGTCAGTGAGCTAAATAGCCCCTACAGCTTAGGGTCGTTCGTACAAAAATCAAGACATTCTTGGTATAATAAGAAGAAAACGAAAACATTTAATTGATTAAAAGAAATAATGCGTACCCGGATTCTGTATTTGTAGAATGCATATCCTATGGCACCAGCAACTGTTATACCAAGAATGATAACCCACACAAATCCCCAGCCAATTCCCGACTTAGCATCTTTACCTATTGCGAAACACTTCCTTTATGAGTTCAATATTCTTTAAAGATATCAATGTATGAGGTTGTTAACTGTTTCAAAAGAAAAGGAACGAAATTCACACAAATATAGTTTTTGGAAAAACCAAATCAAGCAAACCCAGTAGACCCCACAAGACTAGTGTCTGGGGAGGGCAGGATGTACGTGGACCTTACTTCAAGCCCCAGGAGTAGAGAGGTTGTTCCCGAGAAGACCCCCGGCTTGTAAGCAGGATTAGAGAAAATATAGTTTTTGGAGAGTACTAGGTTATAGATTAGAAGACTCGAACAAAGAGCGTAATAGGAAGAGCACTCACTTATACATGTGTCGTGTTCTCTCATGTAGAGCAAATTGCTACCACAATGACAGTCGTAACTACCCCATGTATTCTTGCATCTACAGTCAGGACATTGACAAACGGTCTTCTCTTCACATTCGTCTATGTCTGAAACATATATGATATAGGTTAAAACGCGAATGGTGTTTTCGATCAATTGCAAAGAGAAATTTTGGAAGAACTCTAAGTTAAAAAAAGAAAACTCTGTTTGAGTCCCACGTCGGCTAGACTTGGATACTTTCTCTTCAATATATGTTAGAACCCCTTCTCTACTACAACGACTCTTTTGAAGAGTAACCTAATGTGATTTCACATATTCTTACAGGGTATCAGATCCAAGATCTACCATTTTGGGACATCTTTGCCCGCTACTGGACACTCTCGGACATCTTTGCCCATCTAACCTCTATTGGAGGAGGCACGTTAGAGTCCCACATCGGCTAGACTTGGACACTTTCTCTTCGGTATATGGTTAGGACCAATGTTTTTACTCAAAGGGCTTTTTTGGAGAGTAATCTAATGGGGTTCCACATATTCTCACACACCCAATTGCTCATTGTTCGTTATATTGATGGTATTGGATTCACAAGACTATCGCTTATTTGTCATACTCAAAGGAGATAATACCTTCACACTTTTTATGTCCATCCCCTCTGAATCCATGTGGACACTTGCACCCTTTAGTATGATCATCCTAAAAGAGAAAATGGAAGTACAAAAAAAAAATGAAATGAAGCATCAAGTTATGTTATCACCAAAAGACGAAAAAAGAGTGAAAAATTGGCCTATATGTCAACAATGGCAAGCCTTATAATTAGATGAAGGGATAAAGTTATTCCATAGCGGATCTTCATAATCCTTGTAAGTATTTGAGCAATTTTAACCGGTAACCCCTTAGCTGGCCCACAACGCCTTGCCCCAAGAGCATCATGTGAGAGGCAAATCAAGTTCACAGTTGCCAGCTAGGTAGCTAGCTTAAGAACTAGAGCCCACAAGAAGCTCAATCCCCCAAGGGAATTGTGACTCACATTGTGGTTGTTAGACTCGAGCCCTTGCCAGTTTATGCCCAGGAAGCAACATCCTTGCAAAATGTCTTAGTGGAAAGACTTCACTTCCTAATCCACACAAAGCCAACGAATTGGGATGGTCTTTTCCCCAATATAAATGACAGTATGGTTTTCTATTTCTCGGTCGCCAAATACATATGTATAGAGGCGGTTCAAATAAGAATGCACGTGAGAAGGTAAAAAGAGAATGTTAAGGAAAGGTTCATATGTGAATCCATTGAAAAAATCTATTTGAAGATGAAGATATATGTGAACCGACATTACTGATTATTCATATGAGTTCACATATGCATCTTCAAATGAAGTTTTCCAATGATTCACATATAAACTTTCCGTTAACCTTCCTTTCTTTACCTTCTCCGATATTTAGCCTTCTTATCTGAACCTCCCACTATATATATATATATATATATATAGAGAGAGAGAGAGAGAGAGAGAGAACTAACAATACAAGCAGAATAAGTCCTGCCCTGCTGGGTATCTTTCCAACAGCCTCCATTGTTAAGTCCGCAGCGTAGAGCTCCCGAAGCTACAATGTAAAACAACAAAAAACGGGCATCAGTAAAACCACATGGACACAAGACATAATGCAAATAGACGTTCTTCATAGTATACAGATTACCTTCACAATGTTTATAACCATCACCAAAAAACTTTACACCCTGCACAATCGGGCATTGACACACTCTCCCCCTGAAAGTATCCTACACCAACAACACAAACAAGCATGCAAACCAAATAAAACAAAAAAAAAAAAAAATCAAAAACCTAAAGTGAATGCAAATCTTCAGCTCTTTGTACCCTGCACGCTGTGATATTTGAAGACTTGTCCATCCAGCATCCACCATTGTTTTCCATGCACTCATTTGTTTCAATTCCTGAAAGCAACATACAACATCACTCTACTATGTTTTATACATCGAAATGCAACGAAGTTTGCCTTGATCCCTAATTAGTGTGATGAAGAATTCTTTTTCTAAATCAATGTAATGAAGTTTCAAAATTTCCTATTTTGGTACCCCAACCTAACCACTGAACTTGTAACATTTGATGATGTTGTCTTTTTATATTGTAAAATTGATTATGTGGATGCCAATAAGTTTACTTGTGACTCTCTGCGTAATCAATTTCCTATATATCTTGACAAATTGGCATCTCCGCACCAAATGTTACAAGATCAAAAAACTAAATCCCAACCTTTAGCCCATTTCTAACCAACTTTCCTATTTTTATGTTTTTTTTTACTAATAACAATATTGCTTCTTGTCTAATGATTCTAATAGGTACATCTTTAGAAGAAAATACAACAAATTGTAATTTTGTGATTTGTCGGGTGTTTTAACACAAAAGGCCGCTCTAACCTTTGGGACCCAACTTCCAAGTGGGATATATTGGGTTTGTTTGGTTTGGTTTAGTATACTCGGATATTTGTCAAATTGTTATATTTGATAATTATGTATAGTGTATTTAAATTTAAAGTTTAAGGTCCATGCAAAGATGGAATAATAACTAGGAATAGTGAATAATAAAACTACGAAACTTACCATCTCTTAAACAAATGACAGGCTCAGTAGTCTCCTCGAATCCTGAACAAATGGCCTTCAGAACCGTTCCTTTGTCAAGCTTACCTGAAGCAAGCAACGGTTATTTGGATACCAGAACTCTGTTTCCAAATATCCATTATACATAAAAGTCTTATATTCAATAAACATTTTATATAGTTACTGATGTTATAGGTTACATGGGGAAAGTTCATAATATATTGATAATTGTGAAAACCAACTATTAATAAATTATTCATGATGAATATACCCAAATATTCATTAATATCAAGCTTTTTCATTATTCATGATATTCATCATGAATAGCTATCACGGCATCATATTCATAATGAATGGTTGGTTCTCACGGTTCTCAAAATATTTATGCTTCACAAATGAACCTGCCCCAACATTGCATTTGCTAAATTATATGATTAGGAAACAAGACACATTAAACTACAAATTCTAATGTTAATGTAACTTATAGTACCAATGTTTAATTTAACGTAATCTTCACATATATCTATGATCTAGAAGACATACCCCGGAACTGTCGGTTGTTTATTATAAGAGTTGGCAGCATCGTCACGTCTCCACGCTTACCTTTACCTATCTGCAGAATTACGAAGTTACCCTCAGTATACCCTTCTCAGCAATTCCAAATTAAGATTATGAAAGGTACAAGAATATGTGAATTATAACAACAGAAATGTATACGATCAACACCTGTGCCTCCTGCTCGGCCTTGAGCACTGAGTTCTCCTCGTCTGCTTCTGTATCGCCTACGCATTCATTTATTTTCTTCAGATCAACCCCTACAAAAGATAGAACAAGCAGTTGACAAAAAACTCAATTTTGTTGCACGAAAATTTACCATCTTGAATAAATATATAATAATAATTCAAATTATGCGACAACTATGTTTAAAATAAAACGTAGAACATCAAATTAGGAAACTGATTAGAAAGATAATGTGCTTTTGAATATTAAGAAAGGATATAAAATGTTATAGGCTTTTTAATCAATGTTTGTTATTTATAAATCCGTAATATAAACCATCAAAACCAAGTTTACAATTTACAACTAGCTTTCTGTATCAACTTTGGTTTTGTAGTGTTACTCAATAAGTCAATAATATTAGGCAAGTTAAATTAGGTTATATATTAAAAACTAGCAAATAAGATATTAAAAACGTAAAGAAAAATCAAATATCGCACTACGAAAATTGCACATCACGCCATGGTGTGCCACGGGCTTAACATGGCATGAGACACAAGACTTGTGCCATGGAGCGTCATGGCGGCTGTGTGACGAGTTTTTTAGAACGGTGGTTCAACACACATGAAATGGTGACACCACAACTCCATTCAAACCGAACCGTAATTATCTCATAAAACATTTAAAGAACTGACCAAGTGATTTGATTACTTCATCCGCACACTCTTTGTTGTACATTTTCTCTTTCATCGGGCAACGAATAGAAAAATCCGTCACATAATCCCACCAAAGCCACGGTTTACCACTTTCATTCGCGACTTTAAAGAAACACGCCTGGAGTAAATTTTGCGCAACGACATCCTTCCCATCATACCCAAGACTGAAATCCTCTTCGGGATCAGGAGCACAATATCTTCCGTGATTAATACATTGAGACTTGCATTGTTTACTCAAAATGAAAGCCTCGGGGCAATACCACGTGATATAATGTGGTGTGAATTGTGTGTATCCTTTTTTCTCGAGAATTTGAGCCACCCCTTTAAATTCTTTAACGAAGTCTCTTTGACTTTCGCACTTGGACCCACACTCATCGTTGCTGTTGGTCCAAAACTCGTACTCAACTCTGTCATCGGGGTGAGGAAGAGCTTCTCTCCAATCAAGATTCACTTTTACCATTTCGGGCTTACTTAATTCTCGTTTTATGGCCTCCCCAAGTGATTGGCTTATGAGTGCTGAAGGGATGGATATGTTCTGTAAGTAATCGTTACGTGCGGTTTCTTCTTCCGGTGTGTCCATGGTGATCAAAGGCTCGGGCCTGTCGTCTGCAACAAGAATGGCAGCAGCTCCAGCTTTCTGTGCGTTCCATGCCTTTAACGTAAAATAACAGTCTGCCACAAATTTTAATTCTAAATCAGGGATCATAAAGTATAATTCAATACAAGGAAACAATTAACTTTTATACGATATCTTAATTTCTAAAACAATGAAGTTTTATAGGATATCTTAATTTCTATGGCTAGCAGGTAACATTTTAACAAACCGCTAAGAGAAACGTATATTCTCTTGCATACGACACTAGAATGCTTACTTATGAGGGTTGGGTTCACGTGAGACCAACCTGTTTTCGTGAGACCAAGTTTTTACACTTGAAACTTCACAGCAAAACACTGTGAAGGTAAAAAGAATCCAAACCTTCACAGCAAAAACACTGTGAAGGTTACCTTCACAGTATTTTGCTGCGAAGTTTCAAGTGTAAAAACTTGGTCTCACGGGTCTCACGAAAACATGTTGGTCTCACGTGATCCCAAGTCTACTTATGAAGCTCAAAAGTATATATGATAAGATCTTGAGGGCCAGCTTAACCGGAAAATAAAGGTTCGGCCTCGGGGCTCCTCCCTGTAGATCACCAGTTCGAGTCTCCTCAAGGCCACTTGATATTTTCCTGGCTGTTATCTTCAGGGCCCCATGGAATCAGTAGAGTTGTGCACAAGCTGGCCGTACACCCACGATTACCCAAAAAAATGCACAACTTTGTAGATCAAAAATCTTATCAAGCTAACAATTATTCTAGATGGTGAAGAGGACAATTTGTTGGTCTTACCCTAATAATCTATGGAAAATTCGTCCATCCGATCCTAATCTATCTTGTATAAAAAGGAACCACGTTGTTTTCTTTCTAATGTACTACTTTTTCGATCCGACTCTTGTTAGAAATAGTTATCCTTGACATTTTACGAAAGATGGTAGACTTGTTTTATGAAGTTATCATTATTATGTGTGGAATTATTGATTATAACATAATTAACCAAATGCAAACAAACACATGTGCAAATCAAACACAAAAAGAAACAATCGATAAGCAAACAGAAAGAAAAAGAACAATGGATTAAAAAAGTAGATTTACCGCCACGATCAACAAGAAGGAAAACAGGAAGGCCGGCACCGGATTTGAATTTGAAAGACACATCATCATCAAAGCTCTTGCAAGCCTTTTGATTAACCTCCGGAAAAACAACAGCACCAGCTAATGTTCCTCCATATTGAGGAACACCGAAATTACCAATTGCACATTCATAAGTATCTTTTAAATTTTGAGGTGAAGTCACCCTCAAATTGTTCTTCTCAACCACAAATCTACCAAATGTAGATTCAAACATCAAGAAGAACAAAACACAGATTACAAACCCTAATTTCCCTTCCCTCATAATTTCTCAATTTCTTTGAAGCAAAAAGAGAATGACCCAGATGACAAAATCAAATTCAAAAAGTTAATACTCAAAAGAACCCAATAATCAAAGCCCGAATTCTATGAGATTCTTCATTCACATTCAATCAAATTTGATCAAAACAAACGACCCATATGAACAAATGTAATCACATAGGCTTAAACGTAAGAAACCCAACAATCAAAAAGCGAATTTGATGTTGATTTCAACCCAAATCTCAAAATCATTAAAAGAGATTAACAATTTCTTTGATCAAATGGACATGGGTTTGAGGTGAATTTGCGAGAGAGTGAAATAGGGTATTTGGATGAAGAAAATATGAGAAAAAGGCAAAGGTATGCAAATGTTTACGTATTAGTTGTGAGAGTAAGATGTTGTGTTGTGTACAAGTGTAAATGAGAGAGAAATTTAGAAAGAATCGAGACTGTGTGGGTGGTGGAAGGAAGCAGAGGAGGAGAGATGTATAAACCGCCATTTGATCAAGTCTTTGTTTGATTAACCACCGTACACTTATTAAGGGGGGGAACGATTTTCATTCAAAATTCAGCTTAAGCTTCTAGTGGTTTGTCGATCAACGGACATACATTCAAGATATAAACGGAAATAAATAGGTATGGATCTTCATCTCCATTGCCATTGGGTCGGATCAATACTATTAACCCGCCCCACACAATACCCGTTTTCAACGACATCAATGTATAGAGGCTGGACCTAACATATTATATAATTTCAAAAATATAAAAAACACCTTATCCAAATAGGGATGTAAAGTAGCTTAATCAAGCCGAGCTCAAAAAAATTGATATTGGGCTCAGGTTCGACTCGAGCTCGATTAACTTTTTCAATGTAGGGTTCGAGCTCGAGCTCAAATAGTTTTTGAGTTATCGAGCTCGATGCTCGTTTATGGCTTCGAACTCACGATTGATTAACTTCTTTATTGGCTTGAGCTTGATAACTTTTATATTTTTACCATATCATCAATAAATATATGAGCATGTTTGGCTTGAAAAAGGGTATGCTCGAATGACTCGGCTCAACTCAACTCGAAAAATTGAATCGAGTTTTCGAACGAGTTGAGTCGAACATTGGTGTTATAAAGTTCGGCTCGTTAAGTTAAATGAGTTCTATTTTGTATTCGAGATCGACTCGAGCTCGAGAATAATTAAGCTCGAGCTTGAGATAAATGAGCTCGAGCTCGAGTAGCTCGCTAAAAGCTCGACTCGTTTACACCCTTAGACTTCTAACGTAGTAAAAACTCTAAAACTAGACGTTGAATATGAAAATGTCAACAATCGCTAATCAAAGTGGAACCCGTCGATCTTTCGCAGCCTAGATCGCGACCGAGAGGAGAGCTGTCTGCTTTCAGAATTCAACCATTCTTTCACCCTTTGGACTTTACCACTTTAGTTTGGATTTGGATTTTATCCGATTTGAATTTGGACTTTATCGCTTTAGCCTCTAAATCTTCTTAGACTCGACAAGAAAGTGGGGGGGGGGGGGGGGGGGGCTATATCATTTCTTTCTTTTTTTATATACTTGGAACTTGGAAGCCTCCCATATTAATCCTTTAATTTGAAAAAGGCGCAGGGGCCTTGGTCGCTAATAGCCCTAGGGTCTCTGCCACTGAATGTGTGGGGCATTTTTGGCTCAATCAGCAGCTGAGGCTAGTGAGGGGTCTGGGATAGAACTCGGAACCTGTCTTGTATTTAGGCAAAGTCGTCTTACCCTTTTGTCAACTAAGCTACACGTCAGAGACTAAAATAGAATCGATATTAACCCGTCCGGTTCTAATTTTATAAGTGGATTGTTTCTAAACCAGTTCTTGATGACCGAATACGTATTTTGGTTATTTTTTTTAAATTTGAAAATATAAACCTGAAACAATGTTTTCCAAGTTAAAGTTTCGGGTTTAAACCAAATCAAAACGAGACTTTATATTTGAAAAAATATTTAATCAGTAACCACTTGAAAAACTTGTACTAAATAATATTTAGCATGTTCTGAAAAACTATAAATGTTGTACGTTTGTATATTTCTAAAAACAATTTATTGTATTATATCTGAAAATACGGTATCATATCTCAAATACAGTTGAAATTAATGAATTAGTATATCACGTAAAACTCGTATCATGTAACCTTTAGCTTCAAGAATAAAAATCTCGTGTCCCAAATTATAACATTCTTAATTTTCTTTTTACGCCTCTGCTGCTTGTATTTTGTATCTGGACTTCATACCTTCAAATAGTATCACTTAGCTCATTAATGGTAACTTCTATATTTTTAGAGCGTTTTCAACTTTCAACGATGGTTAAAAAAACTTTGGCTACTTGCTATTTATAGGGAGATAAAAGTTGATTGGTAAAGCTACTTTGTGAATTATTTGTCACTAGCTACTTATAAAGTATGTAAACAAAGTAATGTGTTCAAAGTTATGTTTGGCAAACTAGCTGATGACCGATAAACTAGCTGATGAAAAAGTCATGTTTACCAAAAACTAACTTATAAGTATGTAAAATTACTAAAAAAAACATCTAGAAAAAAAATAATGAATTACAATATTTAATAATATAATTAAAACAAATTTATAGTAATATAATATAAAACAAACAAGGTAGTAAATAATATAATATGTTAATTAAAAGAATTTGAAATTTATTATTATATATATTATAAATTTTGAATTTTAAACCAAATTTTAAAAAAATTACATTTACTTATGATTTTAAATAACCGTTACATATAACATGGAAAAAATAATCAAATAATAATTATAAAAATAATAATAATTGATAACTAAAATATATTGATCAATATATTAGAAAAAAAAATTGATATAATTATCAATAATTCTAAATAATTAAAAATTAATATCAATATATAATTAAAATTTATGTTATAATTTTTAGATAATATTTATTAATTAATAATAATAAATTTTATTAATTAATAATTAATATTTATTTATAATTAATAGTTAATATATAATAATGAATATTAATGAAGACATAATTGGAATAATTATAAAAAACTCCTTATAAGTTACTCCAAGTAGCTTATCAATAAGTTAGTTTATGTTCATCCAAACATTTAAACGATGCCCAAATCCCTAATGACAACCTTTCATGTGAATGTCCATTTCATTCCATCTAATAGAATAAATAATGATTTAATCGTCATGCTTAGAGTTTATACATCATTCTTGTCATTAATAGATAAGAAAATTTGGGTGTTACAACTTATCCCGCATACAAGGATTTAGTCCTTAGAATTTACATTAAACCGAACAACTTTTAGGTGGCTCTTGGTTCACAGAATGAATTATGTCGGAATTGGAATGAAATTTAATCATGTTTGACAATGCACTTGGTTGGCAGGAATTGGAATGGAAATATATAAATTGAAATTTTAGGTGCTGCCACGTTAGCTTTAGTTTATGTTGTAGCATCGGTTATCGCTCTGGTTACGAATGATGTCTGTTTGGTTCATTAATTATAATGGTGGTGGTGGAGTGGAGATGGTGGTGGTGATCGTAGTGGCGGTGGCGATGGCACTGGCGGACGGTGGTGCTTACGACGGTGGTGGTGACGACAATGATAGTGGTGGGGGTGGGGGTGAAGGCGACAGTAGTAACGGCAGTGACGGTGGCGGTGACAACAGTGGTGGTGACATCCATCGTGGTGAGATGGGAATGGAATAGAGTAATATAAGAGTATAATATTTTTTTTTCGCAAAAGATGGTATGAAAGAATTGAAGTTCCTTGCTAGAACCCAAGGATTTTACGTTCTGCTAATTGTGGAATTCTAAATCCTTATGAAAACTTGAAGAATGAACCAAACCCATAAATGGAATTTGGTCAATTTCCGTCAGATTCTAATGAACCAAACGCCACCTTAGGAGTGTTTCACCCTCATTTCCACTTAAGGATTCCAAGTCATCTTAGATAGGGTGTACACAAACCGAACGAAGACGACCAAAGGTGTGTTCGTGTTTGTTCGTTTAACATGAATGGTAAATGAACAAACACAATGAACAAAAAGGAAATATCATTATTCATCATTTTGTTCCTCTAAGATAACATAGAAACCATCGTTACAAAACCAATTAAAGGCTCAAAGGTTTGAAGGGTCGTGCTTAGTTAAAATCAACCAATATTTGAAAATATATAATTTTTGATGTGATTGTTGTAACACTCGAAAATAAATATAAAATGGGGAATAAAGAAGAGGGTGAAAATAAATATGTTTGATAGTGTTGGATTAGAAGTGAAAGGAGGTGGAAAGGAAAATGGATAAAAGTGTAAACTTCAGATCTGTTCTACCATATAAACAATGTAAAAGAATGAACATTAATGAACGCTCACGAACATAAATGAAAGAATTATACCATTGTTCATGTTCGTTCATTTAACTAAACGAATAAAAAAGTGTGTTCATGATTGTTCATTTATTAAATAAACGAATATAAATGAACTTCCTACCAAATGGTTCGTTCAACATAGGTTCTTTTACAACCCTAATCTTATATCCATACCTCCTTTGAACTGTACTGGAGCAATATTTTCACTCTTCAACATGTTTTGATCTTTTTAACCAATATCTTAACTAGTTCTTCGATATGACAACTGAGTTGATAATTACATCTTCAAGTGCTACATTGATTACTCATGCACTAAACACTTTCTCAGGTTCGATATATTGAATGTATTGTGGATTTCTTGCAATTCTATTGGCAATTGCACCAACTCTGGCTATAAAATCAAATGGTCTAATGTATCTTGGACTAAGCTTTCCTCGCTTGCCAAATCTGACTATCCGATCTCCACAGATATATCTTCAACATAACTCATAACTCTATTATCGAAATAAAATTAGAATTTAACGAGATACATGTCATTTATTAAATAAAAAGACTTCAAATTTAAACAAGTTAGCCTCTTTAATTAAGCAGAAGACTACAAAGTCGAAGAATAAAGACAAACATTGTGTATTGTGGTATATTATATACACTTTGATCCTCTTTTGCAAGACGAAAGATCGTGTGAAAAGTAGAGTTAAGGTGGGAAAGTAATAAGTAAGAAGGTCAGAAGGGGTCTGGATCTTTGATCATTTTTAAGCTCAAACCCACCCCATGATTCCATGAATCGCGCTTGATGCGAGAATTGATCAGGTGCATCTCGGTGCATCTCATCCTAATGTGCATGTTGGGTCATCAAAGATTTGAAGATAACCTCCCCTTTTCGGCTTGTAATCATATATCTGTAAAATGTTGTACACTTACATACTTAGAGTATTTTATGGTTCTTTGTAATAGCTTAGTTGTGCTTTAAAATATCGGTGAATCGAAGACCAACCGAATTCAACAGGAAGTAAGTCTATAGATGCGGATCAAGATAAACTTCAAGAGAACTGAGCTAACCCTGCCGAAGAGGAGCAACATATTCGGCAGACTCCCCTTCTGCCGATCCTTCCTTATGTTCGGCAGGAGCAACCTCTGTCGATTTCCCTCAATCGGCAACCCCCTGCCGAATCTTTGGCAGAATATCCCATTGTCGAATTTATTCCTTAATTTGGTAATTCCCTTTATAGCAAATCCTCATGATTTGACTATACTTATTCATTCCCAACATCCTTCTGACAAAAGGAATGGAACCTTCTATTGCACAGAGGATATTCACTCAAGTTCTGATCTGATAGAGACTTTCTTCTAAAAAAATCTCAAAAAGATTTGTACTAGGTATATTTTATTGGGATATTGTCTTATCATAGTACAAAAGTTACCTTTTGTATATTGATAAGTCATTTCAAATATCTCATAATTTATTGAAGAAATCTTAAGGATCCACTTAACATATGACAAGTGTCCTTTGCATTCAATGCATAGGGTAGTATAAAAGAGTAAAGACCTCCTACATGCAACTCAAGCTTTCAGCTCAAGAGATCTCAGTGTACTCAAGCAAAGTTGATAGTTATTTCTCTCCTCATAGCTTTTTAATCTTTGTGCTTTCAAAGTGTGTTCTAAAAGTCTCTAAGTGCTAGATTGTTAGAATAGTTTACTGTTCTTTCTGCAATCAATCTTTTGTTTTTTAAGTGTAATTCTTGATATTTTATATCAATAAAAGAATTAAAATTAAGTAAAATATTTTAGTATTGTATTTAACCCCCCCCCTTTTACAATATTGTTTTACTAATTAGGAACAAACAAGTGGTATCAGAGCAGGTTGGTTTAATCTAATAGACCAGATCTGCGATGGCATCATCTTCTTCTGCTAAGGTTGAGTCATCTTCCCAAAACTCTTTTCCTATCGACAATGGCTTTATAGCCAAACCTCCGAAATTCAACCCTAACAACTTTTCCCTTTGGAAAAGTCGCATGATGTTGTTTCTAGAGGGTGTTGATAGTCGTTTTCTTACTGTACTTCGTGAGGGACCCATAATCCCTAAAGTTTGGGATCGATTTCAAAAATCATCCAAAGATAAGGAAAAAGAAAAAGACAAAGATATCTTGTACCAAAGTTCTGATGACTCTTCGGATGAAGAATGAACTTCTGCCACTGGAAAGTATATTTTCAAAAAACCCAAAACTACACTGAGGAAGACAAGCGTCTTATTGGCCTTGACTCTAGGGGTCAGAGCAATCATTGTTCTCTCTTTTCCCGATGAAGTGTACCACTCTTTGGTAAACCTTTCTACCGCCAAAGAAATGTGGACCACTCTATGTGTTTTGTATGAAGGTACAGAAGAGGTCAAGAAAAGCAAAAAGATCTCTCTTGTTCGCAAGTACGAACTCTTCTCCCATGAAAAGGGAGAATCTCTTTCTAACTACTACAATCGTTTCAATAGTCTTCTTAATGATCTTAAGCTTCTGGGAAGACTATATGAAAATGAGAAAGTTTTGTGCAAGTTTATGGATGGTCTTCCTGACTTTTGGGAGAACATTTGTACTTGTATCAAGACAACCAAGGATCTTGATAATCTTCCCCTCACTGTTCTTTATGGATCCCTTTTTAATTATGAGCAAACAAGGATCAAACGGAAAACTATCATCAAAGAGATAAAAATCCCTTCTATGGCTCTTATTGGTGATACTTCCAAGAAATCTAAGTGCATTCCTTGAATCACCTATCCCTATGATGAGTCTGACCGAGAGAGTCATGATGACTCAACTCACCAATCAGAAGCCTATCTGAGTGAGGCTGATGATGAAGGTGAAGACAACTCGGTTGAACAGATGACGGAGGAGATGGGCATGCTCGCCAACTTCTCTAAGTTCAAAAACAACTTTTCTTCTAACCGTTTTAGAACAAACCAAAAGTCTTTCTTCTCTTCTAAAAATTCTATGGACAAATCCCATGAGGAATGTTATGTTTGTGGCAAGAAAGGCCACTTTGCATCTAAGTGCAGAAGCAATCCTCCAGGGAGATCCAAATCCAATTCTTCTAACTCCTCCAAAGGAAGAAAAATGAGATATGATTCTGCAGGTCGATCTTTCTCCCGAAAATCATCTTCTTCTTCTTTTAAAGAAAACACTTATCGAGCTGAAAAATACAAAGCTAAGTATAAGAGAGAGAATGAGAGAAACGAGAACTCTCACCGTAGAGGAAAGGGTTTAATGGTTGAGTCTCATGACTGGGTTGATGAACCAATCTCTAACAATGAAAAAGGAGATAACAAGCAAGTGTCTCATGACCAAACTAGACGATATGGCTAAAGTTAAAGATACTGACATGACCATGGCGTTGATCTCTGCTGAGTGTTCATCCTCCTCATCTCAGGTCATTGAACATCAACATACATGGTATTTAGACAGTGGATGCTCAAGACATATGACCGGCAATAAATATCTCTTAATTAACTATGTGACTGAAAAAGGACCTAATGTGAATTTTGGTGATAACTCTCGTGGTTCCACCAAAGGTTACGGAACTCTCTCAAATGGTTCTATCACCTTCAACAAAGTAGCCTATGTGGAAGGACTGATGCATAATCTTCTAAGCATCAGTCAGCTATGTGATCTGGGTTACTATGTGATTTTTAGAGTTGATGACTGTCTCATTACAGACAGAAATTATCACACCATTCTTTCTGGTTCCAGAAAAGAAAATGTGTACGTCATCAATATGAATCATAAATCGGAAGAAGAAGAGAGCATATGTTTTATCTCTGAAGACTCTGTCAAAAGAATTGTCTATGGCATAAACGTCTCTCTCATCTTAACTTCAAGACGTTAAATGCTCTTTCCAATAAAGATCTGGTGGTTGGAATGTCGAAGTTATCATTTGTTAAAGAAAAGCTATGTGCAGCTTGTGAGAAAGGAAAACTGACAAAATCTTCTTTCAAAACCAAACATCAGCTTTATCCATGTTTTCAGTTGTGTTTGCTTCATTCTTAATGACTGAGAACATCTTGGGAAATTTGATCCTAAGGCTGATGAATGAATCTTCATGGGCTACTCTCTCATTTATAAAGCCTACAGAGTCTATAACCTCCGAACGAAATGTATTGATGAGTCAATACATGTAAAATTTGATGATCAAAAGTCATCCTCTCTCTCTCATGTGATGACAATGAATTATATCAGTGGATCACTTCTTGTGTAGGAGAAGATTCACACAATCAAAATTTGGCAGGACCCTCTTCTGTCCCCTTTTCAGCAGATCTCCCTTTTCAAAACAACCAACCTTCTTCCTCATCTCCTGCCGAACCGAACGTTTAGATTGTAGTATCAGAAATTCCTACCGAACCAATATTCCAAAATGTTCCTCATGAACCTACCTACAACTTCCCTATCGAACCCTCTTCTTCCTACTCTCCAAAACTTCTTCCTGCACCTCTTCCTCCAGCTACTAAATGGACCAAAGATCACCCAATTGAACAAATCATTGGTGATCAACAAGCAGGTGTTCAAACAAGAAGAGGGATTGGAAATATTTGTCTCGATGTGAACTTTCTCTCTATCATGGAACCTAAGAAAGTTGAAGAAGCTCTAGTAGATCCATGTTAGATAACTGCCATGCAAGAAGAACTCTCTCAGTTTGAAAGAAACAAAGTCTGGAGACTTGTTCCTCGTCCCTCGTCCCTCAGGAAAGACCATCATCGACACTAAGTGGGTCTTCAGAAACAAGATGGATGAAAAAGGCATTGTCATTCGAAACAAGGCTAGACTTGTTGCCCAATGATACAGACAGGAGGAAGGGTTTGATTATGATGAAACCTTTGCTCCTATTGTTAGATTTGAAGCAATCAGAATCTTCCTAGCCCATGTTGCTCATAAAATCTTCAAAGTTTTTCATATGGATATCAAAAGTGATTTTCTTAATGGAGAGTGTTAAAGTCAGTTTTTATAGTAATCATTATATTTATATTCTTGTAGCTAATACTGTGTACTGAGCGCTTTTCTATCTTGTATTGGCCAAGGGTATTTAAGTCCCTTGTGGCCTTTGTGTTTTAAGAAGAGATGAGCGCATTCTTGAGAATACACATACTTTGCATCATACACTTTCTCTCTCTACTTTCTCTCACATAGATTAGATCGATCTTGGTTTATCAATTGGTATCAGAGCCTAATCTTTTCTGAGAGGATTGAGAGAAACAAGATTTTATTTCTGAATTTGAGTTTAAATCAGACAATTTGATTGATTTTCTTGATTTTTTTTCAAGAAAATTTCATTTTTTTTATTTTTCATCAAATTCAGATTGAATTTTGATTTTTTTTTCTTGAGAATTGGTTCATTGGATCCGGTTTCAGTAGCAGAACATCTTTGATTCACATCGATTCGCAAGAAAATCGGTTTTTGGAGGTCAATTTCAAGGTTTACAAGATATTAGTTTGTTCAACGTCAGGCTACTGTTCGTTCATTGAGTTCTTCATTTTTACGGTTTATGCTTGAAATTGGTTGTACATTTTGATTAGAAAAGTGTAATCGATCATATCTAAGTGGTTAAAAACCATTAGATTTGAGTTTGTGTTCAGATTTAGAAGGTTTTATCTCAATTTGCGCTAGATCCATCTTTTGCTCTAATCTCATCATGATTTGCGCCAGTCTCAACGGATCGTAGTTCTCTTCAGATTGTGTTCTGCGCAAAGTTCTTTTTGCGCCTCATCTATTAGCGAAAATTTCACTTTGCGCCAGATTCTTCTTCAGTTTTTCACTAAGTTCAGGATTGTTCTCGCCTTCAGTCTTCTAGCGAAAAGTCTATTTTTTGCCATCAGTTCTTCGCGCAAAGCCTTCTTTGTGCCACCTTCTCCTTGCGCAAACCTCTAGTTTGCACCACCTACTTGCGCCAGCCTCTCTCTGCTTCCAGACTTAGCATTTTCTGAGTTTATTGACTTTAGGATATTTCAAAATTTTCTCTTCAAGATCAGATTTACAAGAACGACATCATGATGTCGTTGGGAACGGACACTCGTCCTCCGGTTTTGGTCAATGAGAATGAGTTCCCTCAATGGCAAGATCGGTTCATTAACTTCATCGAGCGACAAGCAAACGGAGAAAACATGATGAAGTCACTCACTCAAGGACCTTTCGAAAATCCCTTGAAAGAGATTCCCGCGACTGCAACTACATCGGCTGCTATGATTTTGAAGCCTACCGACGAGTACACAGTCGAAGAGACTTTGCGATATAAAGCCGATCGTGAGATAAAGTCTAACCTGATCCTAGCCTTGCCAAATTCTATCTACAACCGAATTGACTGTTACAAGAACAATCCAATGCAGATGTGGACACGGTTAGAGAAGATTATGCTTGGATCAGCGGTTGCAACACAACTCCGGCAAATGCGCTACATGAACAACTTTGAGGAGTTCAAAGCCAAGGCCGGTGAGTCTCTGAAGAGTGTTTTCGATAGGTTCTGGGCAGTGCTGAACGATCTGCACAAGATCAAAGTGACCAAGACTGAGTTAGAGGCTATTCTGAAGTTCCTCAACGATCTTCAACCGGAATGGAACAAATCATGCCACCGATTGAGGAACGATGTCCAGGTCTCTACCCTGCAAATCCAAGAGCTGTATGAGATTTTGGTGACAGATGAGATCATCGTCAAGGAGAAGAAAGCCAAGCTTGATAAGAAGAACAAGTCGAAGATAGTGGACCCGATTGCACTCCTCGCGAGCCAATTGGCTGAACAAGCATTGTCTGATAATGCTTATGACGGGGCCACTGATGACGATGGCGAGGCGCTAGAGAAAGTGATGATTCTTCTCTCCCAGCACTATAACAAGAAGTTCCAGCATCGTTCGGGTTTCAACAATCTTTGCTTCACTTCGAGGTCTAAAAATTACAAGCCTGCCAAAGTGCCCGAGCCTAATAAAGCTACTGCGTGATTCAATTGTGGAAAGTCGGGTCACATCGCAAAAGAGTGTCAAGTAAAGGTGGTTCGGGATTCGGCGTATTACCGGAAGAAGATGGAACTAGCCGAAAAGAGAGAGAACGGAATCGTTCTGCTAGCTGAAGAAGAGCACTGGCTACATCACTCCGAGAACAAAGCTGAAAATGAGGAAACTATTGCTATGTGCTTCATAGGAGCTGATCAAAGCGATGATAATGATGAAGATTCTTCAACTGATGAATCTGAGGTACCTTCAGAATTTGATTACAAATTTATATCTTCGCAAATGAACATCATTATAACTGCCTTACATGATTTACGCTCAAAGTTATTATCTGAAAAGCAATTAAATAAAGAAAAGTCAAATTTGATTGAAAAATTGCAAATTTCTTTGAAAGATGAAAAATCCATTTTGACTCATACAAAAGAAAAATTTTAAAAGAAATTGGATGATTTAGAAAATTTAAATATGACTTATCTTGATTCTTTCACGGAAATGACCAAATTAAAAGAAAATTTTTCGGATAAAATAAATGAGTTGGAAGAAAAATTATATCTACGGGATCAAACTGAACAAACCATTTATTTGAACAAACCACGGAGTTATGTTTCTATAAAAGAAAAATGGGGACTTGGTTTTGAAAATCCGCATTTTTTAAATCAGGCAAAAGAAAAAATCCCCACTTTATATGAATTCAATTATTTAAGACTTGCTCGATATGCCCCTCAATTTAAAATTGAGTGGACAAATGAAAAGCAAATTTTAGATATCGAAAATGAGAAAAGGATGAAAAACACTAAAATGGAACTACCGTTTGTTTATACTCGTGAAAATGCTAAATATTTTCCGGAAGTTTTAAAGAAAAATCGAAAATCCATAAAAGATTTAAAAATTGTTTCTTCTGTTAAGTCCTCATTATCTAACGACTATTTCGATATATATGTCATTAATGCTAATAAGGAAAATATTTCTCAAGTTTCTTATGATACTAAGATATATATTCCTCCATTGGTGCTTGAGGGCAAAATCGTTGAACTTGAGGATAAAATAGAAGAACAAAATCTTGCAAAAGAGTTTGAAAAAGATTTAATTTTTTCTTTCATGACGTCAAGTCTTGAAGAAAAATTAATTTCTCAAAAACAAGATTTAATTAAAGATTTTGTTTCTGGATTTTCATCAGCTTTTGAGGAAAACAAAGCGGAAGTTCCAATCAGTGATAGTTTGCGCCAACCACTGGTAGAGCTGTCAGCAGCGTCGCGCAAACTTTGTTCAGACTTGTCTTTTCTGAAAATTTTTCTGACTCCGAGGCAAATTCAGGTTTATTGTTTGATCAGTTGGGCTTCTTAGGTAAAATTGTTTCTTCACATTCAAATCTTAAATCGGAATTTCTTGATGACTCTTTTACGCTAAATGATGAATATTATAAAACAAAGCGTAAAAGAAGAAGGTCAAGGAAGTCAAAGAAGCAAGCTAATGTCATTTCTGAAAATTCTAATTCTTTTGATTCTAATGTTTCAGATAGGACTTTGAGGACTTCTACAAGGCAGATATAGAGGTTCAAGCAGAAATCCGATGAATCTGCGACTGTTGAGGATCGATATGTAGACAAAATTTGTAGCAGTGATTCATTTGTTGTTTGTAATAAAAATTTTAAATATTCAATAAAGTAAATGATTCAAATTGCAAAAGATGTCTCATATTCTTCCTCTGGTTCTAGTTCAGATGATTATGCTTCGTGATTATGCTTCGTCCTCTACTGATGATTATGTTCATTCCTCTGATAATTTTATCATGCTTTGTTTGTCAAATCTAACAACTTTTCTCGTTTTAGAAATGCAACTAACAAACCTGGATCTAAATTTCAGTGGATTTCAAAAGCTAAATCTGTGTTGCAGGCATCCAAAACTTAAAGGGAAATCATAACTTCGACTTCTAAACATATATGTTTAGGACTCGTTCTTCAAATGTTAATGACTTCTGAGTAAAGCAGCTCAGGACTCGCCCTTCAATGTGTTTAGCTTCTGTACATATGAGAAACTGTGAGCGCAGCTACTTTAAATTCCGTTGTACCTATCTCTGACAGTGATGTTGTTCCAGTTACATCAAGCTATTCAAGAATCTGAGCTACTTCGACCAGAACCTGAAGAAGTGCAAACCAAACACATTGATATGAGGTACCATTTCATTAAACATCATGTGGAAGAAGGTACTATTGAATTATATTTTGTTCCAACTGAATATCAACTTGCCGATATTTTTTACAAAAGCCTTAGATGAAAAACGATTTAATTTTCTGCTTTCAAAACTCGGCATGTTGAATTTAAAAGTTTAAACCTACACAAATTTTATTCTATAAAGTAAAATTTTTACAATTCTTCTTTCTTTTGAATAAAATGTGTGTCTAGGATAAATTTTCAAGTTGCTTTGTTTATATCTAAGTTTTATATGTTTCATATTTCAAATCTTACAAAAATCGAAAAGTCAGCAAAACATGTTTGAAATTTTTGAGGACTGCTTTAAATTTATGTCATTTGGAATTTGTATAGTTTACAATGCTTAGAAAACCTAAAAAGTCAGAATTATGGATCGTAATGAAAATATAGGCTAAGCACTTAGACGTAAAACCAAGTGATTGAGATGAAATTTAAATATATAAAATACATAAATCACTAAGTTTAAAAGTTTGTACCTGTGACCTTTCTGGTTTGGGAAAGTAAGTTCCGTGGGATGCTTGTCATCTGGTCCCCTAAGGTCAATTGGTCTGGGAGTGATCAAACTTAAATCCTTCTATAGAACTAGATCGAAAGTCATGTTCTACTGGTATAAATGGGTTTAAGATGTGTCGATGTAGCCTTTCTGATATGGGAGAGTAAGTTCCAAGGGGTGCTTGACACCTAGTTCCCTAAGGCCAACTGGTCTGGGAGCGACTGACCCAAATCCTGCAATAGGATTAGATAGAAAGTTACGTTTACGACATGTTTTTTACTTACAAAACTTCTTGATTAAAAGATGCCAATGTGCACATATTATAGAAAGATGCCAATGAGCACACATCTCATGATACTTGGTGATATTTTTAAGTTGCGATAAACCTTAAATTTGTGAAAGTCTTAATTTTTGACAGCTTAGTGTGAGTAAAGGAAAAGTACTCTATTATATTTTTAGAAATACATTTACTTGAAGCTAATCAAAGTTCACATGCTAGCACACTGAATAGTTCGATGAAAGTGTTTGAAACTGAACATTTATTAACTTGATATGCAATGAAACTTGTATCTGCATCCAAAAACACACACTTGATTTCAATTGATTGATGAATCTATGATAATTGACTGAATAGAATTTAATTTGCATGGTGTTTAAAAAATTATATATTTAGTTGTTTCAAAATACATATTCAGTATATTTTTCTTTCTACGATTGATGTTTCGATACTTGTGTTCTCATGTCTGTGTAAGTGGGTCTGTGCATATTTCGAGGGGGAGTGAATAAGGAGAAAATTCTGAAAGAATATCTGATCATATCTCATTTCGAGGGGGAGTACATAAAGTGAATACAGTGGACAGTGCATTTGTGTAGGGAGGTAAAAGAGCTCAACAGGTGAATCATTTTAAGTCTCAAGTCAGATTTGCGCCTCCTATAGATTTCTTGCTAGCTTCTTCGACTCAGTCTTGCAGATCTGAAGTTGTCTCATCTCCAACGTAGACATGACCAAGATGATCCAGATCATCAAGGTCATGAGGGGGAGAAGTTAAAGAGACAAAGAGTTCAAAGTTTATCTGCTCAAGATTCTATTTCTTCAGCTATACTAGTCCTTCTGCTGTTCCAGCTCCGACCACCACAACTCCTTCGAGTACATTTGAAAGAGGTGCGTCGTCTAGAACACAAGCTGATGTTCCTGTTCCTGAACCGATTGTTCCTCCAAGCTTATTACAAACTGGTCTAGTCTTGTCAAGGCAACAAAGACAACATAGACTGAAAGATGCTGAGAAGGATTTTTTTTAGTCAAGAAGCTACGCTAAGACGCTTAGAAGGTCTGATTTGAGTTCGAAGATGGGTGTAACAACCTACATTGAAGACCGGAGAGCCAATGATTACTAAGGGGGAGATTGTTAAAGTCAGTTTTTATAGTAATCATTATATTTATATTCTTGTAGCTAATACTGTGTACGGAGCGCTTTTCTATCTTGTATTGGCCAAGGTATTTAAGTCCCTTGTGGCCTTTGTGTTTTAAGAAGAGATAAGCACATTCTTGAGAATACACATACTTTGCATCATACACTTTCTCTCTCTACTTTCTCTCACATAGATTAGATCGATCTTGGTTTATCAGAGAGCTTCCTGAAGAAGTATATGTGAAGTAACCACCTGGTTTCGATGATCCTACTCATCCAGACTATGTGTTCAAGCTGGACAAAGCCCTCTATGGTCTTAAACAGGCTCCTCGTGCCTGGTATGACACCTTATCTGACTTTCTTCTCTCCAACAAATATACCCAAGGTAAAATTGACAACACTCTTTTTCTCAAGAAGACCAGAGGTACTATTATTCTTGTTCAGATCTATGTGGGCGATATCATTTTTGGTGCTACTGATAAGTCTCTTTGTCAGGAGTTTGTCTCTCTCATGAAGAGTAAATATGAGATGAGTATGATGGGTGAGCTTACTTTCTTTCTTGGTCTTCAAATTAAGAAAACTTCTGAGGGAATTTTTATAAATCAAAGCAAATATATTCGTGACCTCCTCAAGAAGTTCAACTTTGATAATTGCTCTCCCATGAAAACTCCCATGGCACCACCTCTTAAAATTCATGTTGATCCAACTGGTAAATCAGTTGACATCACTAATTATAGAGGAAAGAATCGGTTCTCTTCTTTATCTCACTGCTAGCAAACCAGATATTATGTTTGCCACTTGTCTATATGCGCATTATCAGGCCAATCCTAAGGAATCCCATTTGGCTGCTGTAAAACGCATCTTCCGATATCTAAAAGGTACCATGAATTTGGGTCTTTGGTATCCTAAAGACTCAGGTTTTGATCTAATTGGCTATTCAGATTCTGATTTTGCAGGATCTAAAGTAGACAGAAAAAGCACAACTGGACGCTGCCAATTACTAGGTGGAAATTTGGTCAGCTGGTCAAGAAAGAAACAACATTCAGTATCCACTTCTACTGTTGAGGCTGAATATGTTGTTGCTGGAAGTTGTTGTGCTCAAATCTTGTGGATGAAGAATCAACTACAATATTATGATTAGTTCTACACAAGAGTCCCTATTATGTGTGACAGTTCAAGTGCGATAGCAATTGTAAACAACCCGGTGCTTCACTCAAGATCCAAGCATATAGACATCAAATATCGCTTCATCAGATGAGCAAAATGCTTCTTGGGAACTTCTGGCTCACCTGCTCTTATGATGAAGAAACCCACATTGTCTCAGCCTCCATTCTCTCTGATTCTGAACACCCTGATTTATCATTTGGGGTTGAAGATGTTCGTCAAATCCTTCAACTTCCTTCTTTACACCCTATGCTCCCTTCCCCACTCACGACGAGCACGAGGAGGTTATCGATGCTCTGAACTATATTCATGACGGAAAATCTAAAGGAACTGGAACTCTTCTTCGCAAGAACATGGTCGGAGTGTGGAACTTTTTCTTCTCCCACCTCATTTATTGCATATCCCACAAGACTTCCGGGTGGGATCAATCGCCTGCTCACGTGACAAGGTTGGCTCATGCATTGATGTTTGTAAGGCCTATCGATTTCGCTCAGGTGATTTTCGATTCTATTACCACAGTGATCACTCCACCTCGCTCTCCATATGTGGCTTTTCCCCGCTTTCTGTCCTTAATCATCAACAACAAGCTTAAGGATTTTCTTGATGCTTATGCCAAACTGTCGGAGCCGACCATATCGTATGATCTACCGGTCAATCAGGTCGGAAATCAAGTTCTGAATAAAGGAGCCAACTCTATAGACAAGCCCCTAACATGAGGTATGATTTCTTTCGCTACTACTCCCAATTCGATATGGGGTGCCCCTGCGGAATTGGATGACGACAGACCCCATCATTCGTTGGGTCACAACATCTCGGTGGCCCCTATCCCCTCTTCCCGAGCCAAATCGATAGCCATTAAAAAGAAAAATCCAAAGGCTATGGGTGCCACCGCATTTGCTTCCATGACATTGTCTCTGAAAAAACCTTCAAAGACTACCCATGTCAAAACCTCTTCTTCACTTAAGCGGCGGGGCTCTAAATCCCCTCCTAAGTCTCGTTCTAAGAGGCTTAGGAAACCTCAATTGGCCAAGCCACACACTCCCCCTACTGATTCTCAACAATCGGTAGAGGTTGAAATTGTCTCATTTGGGCCAAGGGAATCTGCCATCCCAAAACCCACCTCCTCCATTCCTTCTCAACAGGGTTTGGTTGATCAATCGGGGACCCTTACTACACCTTCATCAACCTTTCAGTTGGTTGATGAGGATGAGTTGGCCTCCTCCCCGGAACAACGACTTTCTTCTCCACCACAAAACCTAACACCCGGGACAAGTCCCGATGATCTTTCACTATTCGATGAATAATCGGCCATTCTAGAGGTCGGTTCTAAGGATCAAACTGATTTCCTGGATGTGTTGTTCACCTATACCACCTACTATGATCCTACCGAACAACACACTCCTTCTCCCCCTAAGAACCAAGATTCGGCACCCCTCAAATCTGCTGAAACACCCTCACTGAAACACTTATCTAAAAAGCTGACCCCGTCCCCAAGATCCACATCTAAACACTCCCACTCATCCTCAACCGACTCTTCCCCTGACTTCCCCCATAAACGGCAACCTCTTGCCCCCCATCAAAAGTTAGCTCATCAACCACCAACCCACCCTGCCAGCTGACTGAGTTCTTCGGCGACACCACCTCCACCTTCTCCTCCACCCTTTGTACCGACCTCCTCTCAAGCCCCTCTCCCCGTACCCTCAGAGGTGTTTGCCGAAATCTTGGACACTAATCGGTAGCATCGTTTGTTGGGTGCTCAGTTTGCCTCCTTCACTACCCACACCGGTCAACGGCTCTCCTGAAAACCTTGACGCCACTCATCAGTCCATGGTGAAGTTGCTCCGTATTGTCAAAGAACAAAATACCGAACTCCTCAGTGTCCAGTCTTCCTTCTTCAAGTGCATGGACACCATGCAAGATGATCTCCATGGCTTAGCTGATCCTCTTGGTGATGCCCTGGCTGCCATTATTCAGCATTTGGAGAAGTTCATTCAAGAAAATACCAATCTGACTATGTCTGTTGCTGCTCTCAAAGCGGCTTCTGATGCTCAGGATTAGGAGTTGGCCTCTCTTCGGCAGTGGGCCAACACTCAGGATTCAATCAATGCACAACTTGTTGAGGCTCTTTCTAAGATCAACAACAAACATGATACTATGCTCGAATCGGTTGCTCGGTACTGTGCTAAGTCGTTGGACATCGACATTGGTGATGCTGCTTTTCGAGTTGATGATCAGGATTGCCTGCACCGGATTGATAAGCGCATGGGTTGTATGTTGGCCAAAGTGGGTCTTTCTTCTCCGACACACACTGAGGGGGGGCAACATACTCCTCATGTTACTATTACCAGTGTACGGCAAGAAGAATCCCAAGTTGTTCAGCAGGTTGAAATTCGGTAGAAAGGTCCTTCTGTTGAGGGGAGGAACCGAAAAATAAAGAATATGACATCTCGGCAGCTACCAAAAATTTACAAAAGGAGGGAACCGATGAAGCGACTGATGTCGATCTAATCGAAGGTGAGGGAACCGACGTTTCTTTTAAAAAGGTCGATGAGTCTGAAAAGGAGGAGCCGAAGAAAGACAAAGGCAAAAAGAATCTCACACCAGAGGAAGAAGCTGCCGAACTCAAGCAACTTAAGGAAGCTAGAACAAAGCAGTTTGCCGATGGTGGTGGTTTGAAACTTGCCCCTCCTTCAAAGACTGCCTCTGATCCTAGGCTTTCGGCTAAGGAGCTCAAGAAAGCTGAGCTAGCTCAAATTGAGCATGATAAAACAAAAGAGTTAGCTCAGAAGTTGGCTGACGAAGAAGCTGAAAAGCCAAGGTTAAGGAAGATGCCATTAGAGCTCAGGAAATGGAGCTTGGTGCTCTAGAGAAATCGGCTAAGAAATCTGAGGAAACCAAGGAGAAGTGCATCAAATGGTATAACTCTACCATCTCCAACCAAAAATCCTCCTCTAAGATCGTTGATGTCAAAATCATCAAACCTTTAAAAGTTGGCGACTATGTTCGTCTAAATATCATAAGGGAGGATCTATCAAGACGAACTGAGAGTCTTGATTGGCTCAAAATGTTCGGTCTTACCGAATGGTTAGAGATTATGGACTGCATGCACAAGAGTAGGAATGCTCTCAAAACCAAAGTAGAGAAGGCCATTATTGACCTTCAAAACAAATTCAGCTCCTACCGAAGAAGATACAAAATTGTGCACACTTCTGCCGAAGAGGAGTTTATTGCTAAACTCAAGGCCGAAAATCCTCCTCCTTTCTCCTCCAAATCGAAGTCCAGGTCCTCCAAGAAGGAAGAAGTGTTTTCACTGATGGCCAAGGAAGGAAAAGTTCCAAACACTTCCAACCTTGACCTATCTATACCGACCTTGGTACCTCAGCCTTCTAGCACTGTCATTCTTGAGCTTGTCTGTGGAATCTTCTTCAATGATGGCTTCGGCCAAATCCGCTTCTTCAGAGCTGATCAGATCCCTCTCGCCGACAACATATTTCTTGGTGGGTTCTTCAAATCATCCCTATGGGTGCTCATGTTGTGGATCTCTACAAAGCTGTTATAGATGAATTAAAGAAGAGAGATTCCACTCCACACATTCCTTTTGGAGAATCCTAGGTTTTTTTTTTAAATTGTACTTTCTTTTGTTTTGGTTTGTATTGTAATCTTCTCACAAGGTTAATACAAGTACAAATTTATTTTTAAGTAAATAGTGTATATAGTTTATTATTTCGTTCTTTTATACTTGTAAATGTCGGATACTCTAAAAATCCAAAAAGAATGGTCTATGTGAAAAAGAACTCAAAAGAGTAAGTAAAGGGTCAAAATGCAATATTCATGTAACTCTCTCTTTTGTCTAAGTATGGGATGTCATCATCAAATATGGGGAGATTGTTGGGTCATCAAAGATTTGAAGATAACCTCCCCTTTTCAGCTTGTAGTTATATATCTGTAAAATGTTGTACACTTACATACTTAGAGTATTTTTATTGTTCGTTGTAATATCTTAGTTGTGCTTTAAAAGATAGGTGAATCGAAGACCAACTAAATTCAACATGAAGTGAGTCTACAGATGCGAATCAAGATAAACTTCAAGAGAACTGAGCTAAGAGGAGCAACATCTTCGACATACTCCCCTTCTGCCGATCCTTCCTTATGTTCGACAGGAGCAACCTCTGTCGATTTCCCTCAATCGGCAACCCCCTGCCGAATCTTTGGCAGAATATCCCATTGTCGAATTTGTTCCTTAATTCGGTAGTTCCCTTTATAGCAAATCCTCATGATTTGACTATACTTATTCATTCCCAACATCCTTCTGACAAAAGGAATGGAGCCTTCTATTGCACAGAGGATATTCACTCAAGTTCTGATATGATAGAGACATTCTTCTAAAAAAATCTCAAAAAGATTTGTACCAGGTATATTTTATTGGGATATTGTCTTATCATAGTACAAAAGTTACCTTTTGTATATTGATAAGTCATTTCAAATATCTCATAATTTATTGAAGAAATCTCAAGGATCCACTCAACATATGACAAGTGTCCTTTGCATTCAATGCATTGGGTAGTATAAAAGGGTGAGGACTTCCTCCATGCAACTCACACTTTCAGCTCAAGAGATCTCAGTGTACTCAAGCAAAGTTGATAGCTATTTCTCTCCTTATAGCTTTTTAATCTTTGTGCTTTCAAAGTTGTGTTCTAAAAGTCTCTAAGTGCTAGATTGTTAGAATAGTTTATTGTTCTTTCCGCAAACAATCTTTTGTTTTTCTAAGTGTAATTCTTGATATTTTATATCAATAAAATAATTAAAATTAAGTGAAATATTTGGGTATTGTATTCAACCTCCCCCCCCCCCCTTTCTACAATATTGTTTTACTAATTAGGGACCAACAGTGCATCCAAAGGTGGACATCCCTTCTTACCCTTCTCACCAAAACTTTCATTTTTATCGAAACCCAACCTTTTTTGCAAAATGGCATCATCCTTAAATACAAAGTTGCTAATTGTGAATATAAATTACAATGATGTTCTTTTGAGAAATCCAATTTGTTATGCGTGTGGTCTAGTAAAAAATATAACTAAATAGTGTATTTTGAAAAGGTATGACGTCTACCTTCTAGAGCGCCACACTAATACCAGTATATTGTGGCCATCATGGGGAGATAAATTGTATGTTTTAGGCATGGTTTTATATAACTCGTTATGGTCTCTTTATGGCGTTGAGGCTTGGCTTTGCCGCCAATGTTAACCTCTGTGACTCCACTCTGAGGCTTGGCTTCCGTTATAATGCATTATCGCGTGTTATAGCACGTTATGGCCCATTACAACACATTATTTGGTAAGACATGTTTTTTTAACTTAAACATAAAACTTATAGGCTCATTATGGCGTTATTCTGTAAGGCTCGTTATTCTGTAAACAACACGTTATTCTGTAAACAACACGTTATTCTGTAAACAACACGTTATTCTGTAAACAACACGTTATTCTGTAAGACTCGTTATGGTCTCGTTATGGCGTTGAGGCTTGGCTTCGCTGCCAATGTTAACCCCTGTGACTCCACTCTGAGGCTTAGCTTCCGCTGTAATGCATTATCGCGTGTTATAGCACGTTATGGCCCATTACAACACGTTATTCTGTAAGACGTGTTTTTTTTACTTAAACATAAAACTTATAGGCAAATGATATTCATGTACACCTAAGACTTAAAAAATATTAAAAGGAAACATAAAATCTAAAAACCCTAAATAGGTCACTTTACTCTCATTCCGGTACACGAAAAAGTTGAACAAGAATTCTTTGAAGAATGAAGAAAGTAGTGAGTAGAGACTATAAAAAGATTTAATCACAATTTTGCACTCTTGATATCATTTTCTTATAAATTCGATATATACTTGATATAAATTATTCTTCTTTACTTTTTAATTTTATCACTTTATATGAATTTAAATTGTTCTGTGAGATTATTCAAAACACTAACGCACACAAGTATATATATATATATATATATACACACAAACACATACACATATGCCGCCTTAGGGCACGCCTTGAAAAACACCATGACCTTGCCATAACTCATAAAGTTTGAGGCTTGACCTTGCCGTCACGTCACTTCTCACGTCATTTAGAACCTTGTTTTAGGGAAAGGTGGATGGTGGCGTAGTCGAATGCAAACCTTCTACTCACTACTAGAAAACAAACTTTCATCAACGGATATTACCGACGGCCTTAACCCGTCTTTAATTTCCAATGGGATCACCGATGGATCCGAAATTTATCAATTAAAAATAATTATCCGCCGGTAATTACCGACAGATTGAGTAATTAGAAATTGAGTAGACTACGATTTCGTCCATGTGGTTTGTAGTTTATATTTTCGTCCTTGCTCTTTAAAAATTGATTTTTTCGTCCCTGTGGTTTTCTTTATTTTCTTTTTTCGTCCCTAAAGCAAATGGCATTAGAAAAATATCGTTAAGTTAAGGCGAATTTTGTCTATAAAGAGTATAATATAAAATAATAAATATAATGATATATATATATATATATATATATATATTAAATATCAAACACATATTCATATACACATCAGATATGAAAACCCTGAGAACACATCAGAACCCCCGCCTTCTTCCCCCACCCTAATACTGCTTCGCCCCCAAATTTCAGCACTCTAATTTCGATCTTCAAACTTCAATCTGTTCTCGAATTTGTGTTTGTTTTCTATTATCGATGTTAAACCCTCCCGGTACTATCTTCCCCCTCACCCCTACTCTCACTAGAGAACAACTGGATTGGTCTACCGATCTCCCTACCTTTCGTCTCACGACCTTTTCATTATGCTCTGGAGACGAATCCACAAGGACGAAACTCTAGAGGTATGATTGATCTGATGATTATGATGTAGAAGAAACCATAGGGATGAATCTCTCGAGGACTGTTAGACATGGATCTCAGCCTAGAAATTTATATTCTCCTGTCACCTAGCTTTGGAATTCTGATCTCAAAGTCTCAAAAATGAAGAAATTTGATAATTCAAGTTTGCTTCAGTTTGAACTTCTTCACCTTCTCCTGTAACAAGCAGCCATTTCTTTACTTTCTCCCTTATAAGCAGCCTTTTCTTTACTTTATTATTAAATAAACAACCTTTTCTTCACTCTTTCCCAGAATAAAAAAACATTTTTCTTCACTTTCTCCATAAATAAGCTTTTCTCATTTCTAGTTTTGTGGTTTTTTATGGTTTTGTGAGAGATTAAGGGGTTGTTTTTTTTTTTTCAAAAAACCCTCTTAATGGCTCTTAAGTCTGAATCGGTCGGACCTTTTTACATTCAGACTGTGTTTTTTTTCCAGTTTTCAGAACCTCTTAACTCTTAAATACATCTGAAATAAGAAATGGTGACCTAACTTCTTAAAACCTATTATCGCTGCCTCAGTTCATATGCCCTCCTTTCTCTCAAGACGCCTCCGAACATTACAAAAACAAATAGTCTTATTGCTTCAAATTTCAAACTTCAGTGCCACCTCTTATTAATCAGAAGTGAAATAAGACTTCAGACCTCTTAAAAAACAAACGCCACCTAAGAGACAAAGACAATTTCTCTTTTCTTATTTGTGCCTTTGTGGGAATTTTTTCGCTTATGGTATTGTGTGTGTATGAGACAGAGCCTTTTTTTTTGTTTATGTTTTTTTGTACTTTTTTGGTTTTATGAAAGAGAGACGGATCTCGACTGTGACTGATTTTGTGGTTTTCTATTTGTAATTTTTGGCTCTACCGAAGGTGTGAAAAGAACAAGTTGGAGAGGTGTGTCGGTGTGGCTAGGTCGTCGGTAATAATGTCCCTGATTCAAGTTCTTACTGATTAAAATGAACAAAACAAGATGAATTACCAGATTAGAAACTCACGCTGTTATTACAAATCTGATTTCACAATTCGTATACAAACTTTCTTTTACTAGCTCTCTCTCTACAGAATACGTATGTTCTCTGATCTCTAGATGTTACAAGTGATTCTCTCTTCCAGATTCTACTACGTGTAGTTCTTTCACAATGACTTACCACAGATTACAAAGACTAAAGGCTATTTATACCTATAAACAAACACAACACAATTACTTTGACTTTGACTTTAATTTATTACATTTGACTTTGACATACTTGCTTGAGAGTTGACTTTGAGCTTATGACTTGTTTGACTTTGATCTTCAAACTTCATGATCTTGCATCCAACAAATATGTGCTCCAACATTCTCCCACTTTGGATCAAGATCATCTCTAAAAAGATTTTTTAATTCAATCTTCTCTCTTTAAGCTCAAATTATATAATCTCCCCCTTTGATCAACTTTATCTTCCTTTGTAGACTTCTTTGACAAATCAGATAATCTTCAGAAATGAACACAGTCTTTGAAAATCCAATCTCCCCTTTTATGCTTATAACATTCTCCCCTATCTTTGATAAAAACAGTTTCTTCAAAACTTTTAGTAATCTTCCCAAAGCCTGTTCTTCAAGAATAATAACATTCTCCCCAAAGGTTGTAAAACCTCTTTCAGACACAACTCTGATTGCTTCAGCAAATTATGTCCAAATAAAATTTCAGTAAACTTTGAACTTTCTCTTTCAGCTTTCAATAATCTTTCTCAAACCAACAAATTCTTGAACACTTTCCAATATTTCTTGATCTTCTCCCCATATCTGATACAAAGTTTTCTTTCCAGACATTTCTTGAACATAATTTCTCCCCCTTTTTGATGATTAGAGCACTGAAATCATCAAAACTTTCACAAGAAATGCCTCTGAAAATCTTTTCTGATCAATGATCTTTTATACGGAGCCACTGAACATTTATCGATCCAAAGAATATATTCATCCGAATCTTTTCAAATTCAGACAAATTAAGAGTGTAACACCTGAATCAACAAATGAATCAGTTAAGATGCCTGTCAGTAACACGAAGTCACTGTGTGTAACGAATACACATTAGAAAGGAGCTTTTATGATGTTCACTCCCCCAGGGCTTCCATTCAATCATCGAAACACCACAAAGATATTTCTATGAACGTTATGACAAGAAAAACAAATTTCCTTGTGTGTTCGTGCAAGTGTTTGAAAGAATTAAAGCACATGATGATTGCTTGTTATAAGGCTCAAAATTGTATAAACCACTGAGACAACAGTAAGTAAACACAGACTCTATTGTGCAGGATCGAAGTGCGAAGGTGGGGCAGACTTCTTTCTTTTTCAATATCCAGATTTTCCAAATGAAAATCAGATAGATTATGTGTTGCGTCCCCTTGAAATATGAAACATTTTCTTGTTAAGAAGAAAATGAGTAACTGGTGGGGGTTTTTATCAAGAGTTGGCATGGGCTAGTTGCCTATTTCAATAATGTTCACGAAGAATTGTGAAATACTAGTAATGTGGTTGCCCGGCTCAGAAAAAATTGGTGCAGAGTTTGATATTCTTTTACTCTGTTCTCTCACCCTCTTTCTTTTAAACATTGAGCTCACATTTAACCAAACTCTCATTTACATTTTACCTCATCGCTCAACCCACACTTAGTATTTGATTCCTCACACATTCGATCACTCAAGGATTAACTTCTTGGGTAGGAAACACTGATTAACGTGAATCCATAGAAGTTTCAGTTAAGTCCTCACAAAAGAAACCCATGTTTTCCAATAAAAATACATGTTGCTTAGGTTTAATTGTAACAGTTAAAGCACAAAATATACAAGTCAGATGTGTGTATGCTCAATGAGATAATCATGAATATTTGAGCATTTTAAACATTGAAGATATTTCAAACAAGTATATTGAAAGAATGAAATGAATATAAGAAACTTGTTTGAAAATCTGACATTGTATGATAAAGATCAAATAGAAATGATTTATCTATTACGGCTTAGGTCAGCAAGAATTAGATATTGTCTATATGAACCAAAATATAGACATTCTTGAAAGAAACGTTTAGAAATGAAATCAGCGCTCAAACTTTGAATAACAATCGAGGTGTCTTACCATCGAAAATATGTTTCAATATAGAGACTTGGTAAGAACAAATTCAACAAATATTAAACCGATGTGTGTGAATACTTGAAAGTATATGGAAAAGATAATACACAAGTATTATTCTTTGGAAACACACGGTTTATAAACATATAAGCACAAGTAATCATGAAAACATTTAAAATCACACTTCTATATTAATGAAATCGTTTAAGAATCAGAAGTGGTTTGAACATTTAAAAACATGTTTTCATACCTGAAAGTTGTCCTTCTTTCAGATACGTATGAGATTAAGATTTAGAAATAAACCTTTTCGCTCAGTCTTAAATCTCATTAAGTCGGCTCTAAATCATAAAGATATGATCATTTAAGCTCACTCTCAATTCTGCAAAAATTCACAAAGTCGTCAAAGTGCAAAGCTTTATTCACAACTTTATTGAAAAATAAAAGACATAAAGCAGTAAAACTTTTAATGTACGAATTCTGATCTAAAGTAATCAGAAGTCATAATCTTTACTCCCCCTGAAAATATGCATCATAAAATATGTCAGTGAAAAACATGATAGAAATCAGATACAACTCCTCCTTAAGTGTAGATCATCATATCTTCCTAATGCACAATTCAGTTAAAATATGTACTCCCCTTGAAGGTTGATCTTCTCTTTTAAGAATCGGAGTACAATTCCATATCAGCACGGGAGTATTATTTCTTTCATCTTTGAAGTACGAGTCCTAAACTGTTGTGTTTAGAAGTCAACCTCCATTGAAGCACGGATCCTGAACTGATTTATTCAGAATCCTTGGTTCTCTTACTCCCCCTTAACTTGAGGTGCCTGCAACACAGAATCATCCTTTGGCTTTGGTACCCACTGGTATTTGGGTCCATCTTTGTGAGTTACAGTTCTATTGGGAGTAATAGAATAATAACCATACCAGTAATGATCACTAGACTTATGAACAAAATCATATGTACGACAGTAAGAACAATACCTCTTTTTAGACAGCCTGATCAATTTATCTCTCAAATAATCAAGATCAGGTTTACCTTTCAGCACTTTGTTCTTCTTTGCATTTGATGTGTGTGATTTGTTTCCTTTCTTATCATCTTTCATCTCATCATTCTTTCCATCATCAACTGGTTTCACCTTCCAAACCAGTTTTTCTTCATTAGATCTCATTCTTCTCCTTCTTTGTGTACCTGAACCATCTACATTTCGATCATAGAAAATGTTAGTTGTACGAATCTGATCAAATGAGTTAACTGACCTTCTTGAAGAAATAGTTTTCTGATGTGAGCTTGAGGTTGTCTTGTTAGAGCCAACTGAACTATTTCTAGATGTGTGGATTTTTTACTCTGGAGTCGTTTGCTCAGTCACCACCACCTTGGAAACAATGTTTTCAAGCTCTTTTATCTTCGAAGAATAACTATCTCTTTCTTTGACGAGGAGGTCAATCTCTTTCATGAATTCAAACTTCGCTTTTTGATCTTTCAATGCATTTGTGGATAGTTCAGATAACTTCTCTGTAAGCTTCCTAATCTCTTCTTCAAACATCTGTCTTTCTTCTTCAAAGTCTTTCTCAGCACTCTTTCTCTGACCAAATATTTCCTTGAAGATTCCCACATTCTTTTGTTCAATGGTCTTCTTCGCCTTCTCAAACTTGTCTCTTTCCATAATGATCACTTTCTCAAAATCTGAAATCTGTTGAGAAAGTTTTATACATTTGAGCTCAACCATCTTCTTCTCTTCAACACTCTTTCTGGAAAACTCTTTCTCTTCTTTCTCAAAAATTGATCTTTCTTCAACAATTTGCAGTTCTAATTCAAATATCTTCTTTTCATTAGCACACCCTGTTTGCTGAAACTTGACAATTTGATCTTCTAAGTCTGAGATCTTGCTCTGTAACTCAGTTTTTCAATTATCAGACTATGTTCCTTGTCTTTAATGCTTTCATCATCTTTTAAATGTTGAGAGTCGGAGATTTGCTTCAGAAGATCCTCATTAATCATCTTTAAAGCACTGACTTCTTCTCTCAGTATTTTCCTTTCATCAGAATATCTCTTTGACCTTTTAGAATAGTAATCAACTGAAGAAGCGAGATTTTTGTTCACTATTCTGAGTTTGGCAATCTTATCTTCATCATCAGAAAAACTCATCTTGAATTATCTGTTATTAAAAAGAACTTGAATTTGATCGTTAGTCCAAAAGAAATCAAACAATTCAGAAAAACTTAGAAAGAAAATCAGAAATGAAATTTCCAAAATTCTCTAAGTAAGGAATTCGTACACTAGAGTAAACCACTAGGAATTCGCATACAAGTACAAAGCACCTAGAATTCGCACAAGCTATGACTTCAGAATTCGTATTCAAAAGAAATCCAACAAGAATTCGCAGATCATTCTACAATGATAACAAGAATTCGCATACAACTACTTCAGAATCCGCAAACAATAACAATTCAAGAATTCGTATACATCTTTTCGCAAGAAAGGTATTTACGAATCCAACACTTAGAAAATTTTAAAAACACTTTTATGCACAAGAATTCGTAAGATACACTTCTACGAATTCTATAGAACTCGCAAGTGAGCCTTCTGCGAATTCTATCCTTAAAATGTTTTTGAACAATTTTTCGCAAAACAGATGTCTGCGAATTCTATCCTTAAAAAAATTTCAATTTATGCGATTTTTATATGCGAATCCTCAGAGTTCTTATCTACGAATCCTAAGAACTCATATCACACATGCTTGCGAATCCTTTACTTTTCGCAACACACTAGCTTGCGAATTCTATGCAATTCGCACATCTCATATCTGCGAATTCTACACTTGATATATTTCAGAATCAAAACTATGCGAAATTCTTTATAAATCCTACGAAAACCAATAAATCTGCGAATTCTTCGTGTAATCCTGCGAGTTCTTGGGAAGATCTGCGAGTTCTTCAGATCTCGAATGAAAATTCGATCTGAATGGCTCAAGAACTCATGAATTCTTCGAATTCCAGTCTCAAAAATTGACAATTCGATCTTCTATACTTCTAGAGTCGAATTCAATCAATGAATTTTGATAAAGAGCACTGACTATTACAAATCGAATCAATATACAGTGCGACTAACTCGTGAACTCGAAATACGTACAAATCATCAAATTGTCCAAAATTAAAGTGCAATTACGAATCAAACCTATACAAGAATGATCTAAACTATAATTCGAACCAACTCTAATCAATTAAACTCACAAATTTGCACAAAAATTCAAAAAATGATCTTCGACTCAAGAACACAGTTGAAACTTTCCAATTTTCTTGATTTCAATCTTGGATCTGCTCTGATACCAATTAATAATGTCCCTGATTCATGTTCTTACTGATTAAAATGAACAAAACAAGATGAATTACTAGATTAGAAACTCAACCTGTTATTACAAATCTGATTTCACAATTCGTATACAAACTTTCTCTTACTAGCTTTCTCTCTCTCTACAGAATACGTATGTTCTCTGATCTCTAGATGTTACAAGTGATTCTCTCTTCCAGATTCTACTACATATTCTACTACCTGTAGTTCTTTCACAATGACTTACCACAGATTACAAAGACTAAAGGTTATTTATACCTATAAACAAACACAACACAATTACTTTGACTTTGACTTTGACATACTTGCTTGAAAGTTGACTTTGAGCTTATGACTTGTTTGACTTTGATCTTCAAACTTCATGATCTTGCATCCAACAAATATGTGCTCTAACAGTCGGAGCCCGTAGGTGAAGGAGGAAAAGGTTGCACAGGAAGTGTCTTGGCAAAGAAGAAGGTCGGTGGGGGGACTACTGGGGTATCTAATCCCATTCGCTCCCCTAGCTTTCGTCTCTCAGCAAAAATGGAAAGATTTGAGTTGTTTAGTCTTCGAGTTTCAATACATGAAATTTTAATGAATTTGAAAGAAATCGTATTGAGAAGTAAGCGGGGCGGGGCGGGGTGCTTAAAGTGGTTGTAAATGTGTAGAATAAAATTTTGTTCAACAAAAATAATAGAAAAAATAAATAAATAGGAGAAATGACCAAAAAGTCCTTGAGTTAACGTACCTTTTTAACAGAGTTAGTCTTACGGACGAAAAATGAAAGGAATTAAAAACTACAGGGACGAAAAAAGCAGTTTTCAAAGACCAGGGACGAAAATCATTATAAAATACAAACCACAAGGACGAAAATCGTAGTTTACTCTTAAAAATTATAGATAGTCCATTAGTTGTTTTGTAGCTTCTTATTTTGTGTGGATGTCAGCTTGTTAGAGCATTTCCAACAACTATGCTAAAGTTTTTTTAAAATAAAGTAAAAAAAAATCAAAATCTCTAAAAAGTTTTGCATCCAACTCCAACAAACTATTCTATTTTAGCAACTCTAATATTAATTATCTTATTAAAATATTCAATTTATTCAATTATATTATTAAAATATACAAGATATGGAAAGTTGGGGAGGAAAAGTTTGTTTTTTTGTGGGTAATAATTAATTTTGGGAAGAAACTATCTATTTAGATATTTCTCTAAATTTAGAGATTTTTACAATCTCTCATTTTTTTCTCTATTTTAGCATAGAGAAAAGCATAGCTATTGGAGTAACAAAAATGCTAAAATGACAAAAATTTCCATTTTAGCATAGCTGTTGGAGATGCTCTTACTCACCAGGCCAAAACCACAAGGTGATATTCATAGATTTATGGAACATGAAATACAGATGGGCATTCGTGATTGAACCCGTGGGAGGGTTAGGGCCGGTTTACGACAGAGACAGACTAATGTAGGATTGGATATATGACCATTAAGAGGTGGTCAAAAACCGGTCCCCGGACGGGCCCAATCGGTTACGGGTTGAAACAGTCGTTAACCGGTCCCGATCCTGATCCCGTTTCGGTGGTTCAGAGGATGGCCCGGTTATGGTGTAGGCTAACCGGTCCCGGATCAGTTACGGGCCGGGCCCAAAATCGGTCCTTCACATATTTATTTATTATTATTTTTAATAAAAAATTTAAAATACTTGATTAAACTTTACAAAATAAATTTGGGTCACTCAAATACACTATAAAAATATGTTTTATTATACTTTCGAGTTAATTACATCAATTATAAAAAAAACACATACCAAAATTCATATTCCCCTCATCCCATGGATTGTATTGAAGAGTCCCGTACTTTTCAAGTCTTTGAAGAGTCGTTGGTTCATCGAGGTCGTCAATGTCGAGTTTTTCATCATCGTCGTAACGTGAGACACCACTAGCATCATCGACGTCGGCAGTTGGATGCGTACTTAGTCCCATGGCGGCTTCGTTTTGTTCTAAATTTTCTTCAATATATTCAATCCCCGTCTCGAGTGATGTAACGTGAGTTGGATCAACTTCGTAATGTGAGATTGTCGAAATGTCCAAACGGCAACCCTGTTTGAATGACACATTGTGTTGTCATTTGTCGGTTCAAATCAGCATCATACGATCATATTTGACCGGAATTGTCAAGTATAGGTTGAGTTGACTCGGCCCCCGATTTCAACGACGGGCACGAAATATCGACGTGCCGCCTTAAGGTGGAATTTCCTTCCGCCGTAAGGAGAGCTCCACAACGTTTGCATTGCGCCTGTCTTTTCCCGTTGGTGAGGATCACCATGTTGTAATTGTTCCAAACTTCGGCCTCGGCAAGAACTTGGGCAATTTGTTCGTTATATATGTCATGTTGTTCACCGACCATTTTGGAAGAGAAAGATAGAAATAGATGAGAATTGAGACTTCAGATATTAGAACTTGCGAGTTTGCGAGAAATGAATACGAGTCGAAATTACAAAATATAGCGAGAATTGCTTGCGTTTTTTACGTTTTGTAACTTGGTATCTTACTCCATACACCACCCAACTTATTTATAGTGTGCTAGGGGGATTAAGGAGCTAAAAACGGTCAAAAAAGTAAAAAAAAAGGAAAAAAAGGATCATATGATCGTTACCCAACGGCTAGAAAACGGATAGTTTTTTTAATAAAATTGTACTAGGCCAGGACGGGCCCATAACCGTTAACCAGTTCGAATCACGCCAAATCCATAACCGGTTATGATTTCCGGGCCTTCAACCAGTTACTACCGGTCCAGGTTCGGATCAGTCACACGCCGCTCCCGGTTAACCGTCGGTTATAGGTCGGGTCGGGCCGGTTTGGCCACCTCTAATGACCTCAGGCCAACCAGTTAAGGAGATAATATCGCAAATGCTTTAGTGGACAGTTAAAGGAACTGGTTAGAAGATTTATTAGAGGGGTCAATTTTAAATTATATATCTTACCACATTTAGGGGTTGTTTGTTTTTTTAAAAAAACTTCTTAATGGCTCTTAAGTCTGAATCGTTCAGACCTTTTTACACACCACCTCTTATTAATTATAACTAAAATAAGATTTCAGACTTTAGACCTCTTAAAAAACAAACGGCACCTTAGTAATTTAATCTATGTTGTATTTAACGATTTAAAATGAAAATGGGAATGTTAGAGAATAGGAATAGACATTACATTGATATTGTTTGGTTAATATCGGAAAATCATTATCATTATCATAGATGTTGTTTAGTATTACCAAAAAATCATTATCATCATCATAATTGATATTTACATCTTAAACATATAATTGTGCTCCCATTCAGGCAAAATCTTCTCATCTTCAAAATGCAATACAAAATGTATTCCACCCAACTTCAAAATAAAATATAAAATATCTTTCACCAACTTCAAAATACAATACAATCCGATACATACATACATACGACTTCAGAATACATACCAAAAAATCATACAAAATATATTCTAAGTCCAAATTCATTGACTAACAGGATACAAGAACCCAAGCACGTAGGATCTTCTCATATGAGAAGGCAATGTAAACAAGACCTTAACTTTGGTAGGTTGGTCATAGCAAATTTCAAGAGCTTTACCAACATCCGCAATTGATATGCCAATACTAAGTAGTTCATTCATGACTTCTTGCATCTTCTCATCGCTCAAAGAATCGGATTTATTAGCACTACGCGAAACATTGGTCGTAGCAGCATGTGATATCACTCGACTACAAATAGACTTGATCTCGGAAACTAATTCATCTAACCTCGCGTCAATGGTATGCTGAAGCGTCGAACATTTCTTATTCTTGTAAATTTCCTTTCTAAGCGAGATGTTTTTGCGCTTTTTTGATGGGTATGTGATTGATGAATTTGGAGATCCTTGTGCATCAAATTCTTGTTCACCTTCATCATCCGAGGAAGAGCACACCAACACATTCTTGTTGTTATTGATATCGTCACAGGCTTGTGATATATCCTCGACTTTTATCCCCGTCACTTTATCTCTACCCCATACCAAGTCCAATTTGCGTAGATATGGAAACTTCAAGTTCCATAAGCCAATTGCATTAATATGAGTCTACAAAAATACAACCGACAATATGAGAAAAATAAAATCATACAAGAAAGAACGATAATAGTAGATCCATGCATTTACCTTACAATAGTCATCATACCATTGTTTCTCACAACTAATTTTATGCTCAACATCATCCCATTGACACCCATGTTGCATCAACATTTCAGAGATCGAATAATATTTGTCTCTAAGATATTTGATCTGAGAGTCGATGTGTGGAAACACATCCTTATCAAAATTTGGAAGCCTTTGAACCAACCTCTTACGCACTTCAAACATGTAATTGCTTAAAAATCCCCCGTCTACCGTATTGCTTTTGTATCCTCTATCTACTTTCCAAAACGGATTAAAAGCAAGTTCTTGTAAAACATTGACCAAAGCTTCACCTTCCTCATCATCCCAATATTGTTTGTTCTTTCCCTTCCCACGATCACATGAAGATGTAGCCATTTCTAATATCAAATAAATATAAGATACAATTGTATGTAAAAATATCACATACAACATGATTAATCATAATGTCAAGAAATATCAAATACAACATGATTAGATACGCAAGTACAATCATAACAAAATCCAGCTACTTCTCCCTACATTAAACATATTGGCTACCATATCATTTCTAACTTCTAAGTGTTAACCGCTAATCTCTTCCGATTAATATTTGTAATCTATTCCACTTCGTTGCTTTCATCCTCATTATTTGCTAGGGAATCATGGCCTGTAAAATTTCGAATCAAGTTGTGTAGGAGGCATTAGGTGATTAAAATTCGAACTTGGATTTCAATTGGGAAGAATGAGGGGGATGCAAGGATCTGCCATCTTCCTTACAACAATCCAATACATCTTTCAATCACATTCCTCGCTTTGGAGTGTTTCACATCGAGATACTCCCCGACGGTGTTTGGTGGATGGTTGTTGAACTCTTTTAGGTGATAATGGTGTCCTCGATACAATGTCATGATGCAAGCATGGTTTTAAAAAACGTTGGAGGCGTACGCCTTGAGGGGCGCGCCTCAAGGCGAGGCGTCCAAAAAACATTTGTGAGGCGGCGCCTCTTAGGGGCTGTTGGAAGCGTACGCCTTGGTTAATTGATACATGACAAAAATGGTGAGGCGGTGGGCGTTGGTGAGTCGTCCGAGTGGATGTAGACTTTTTCAATTAATAAATTGATAAAATTCTAAAATTGAGTAAAAAAACGGCGCTTCTTTATCACCCCACTTTTGTATATGTTGATTACTTTTTAAGACGTATAATATATTATTATATTCTGTTAACAAATAATAATTGTTCAATTCTATTTTCTATTTTCTGATATCTTTTATATATTTATACTATAATTTTATATATAGTTGATAACTTTTGTATTTGTATTATTGTGTGTTTTAATTTTTATATATTTTTAAATTTGTATAATATATATTTGTGTGTATATTGTTCGGCGGTGATAGCAGCTCAAGACAATATATATGTGTGTATATAGGCTGGTGGTAGTGGTAGTATATAGGCTCTGGATAATATATGTGTGTATATAGGCTGGTGGTAGGCTGATAGCCTGGTGTATATAGGCTCAAGATAATATATGTGTTGGTGGTAGTCGCAGCCTAGCATAATGCATGGTTGTAATATGTATATTATATTCGTTGTTCAAGCTCTCTCTCACAGTTCCACCGGTGGTAGTGGCAACCTAACCTGCTATATAAATATGTTGTTTGGTGGTAGTGTCAACTTCTAGCAGTGTGTGTATATACAGTGCACAGTGGTAGTGTCAAAATCTATATATGTATATATATATATATATATTTGTATATAGTGTTTATGTATTACCGTCTAGCGACTATAATTTGTGCATATATATAGTATTTTGAAATTTATTTATTTTCCGCCTTGAGCTTACGCCTCGGACCGCCTTGAGGCTTACGCCTCACATACCTAACAGGAAAACGCCTCGAGACTCGTTTCCGTTTTTTAAAACCTTGGATGCAAGAAAACTAGTTGCATTAGAATGCCAAGAGTCAACCAAGTAATAAAAACCTCGAGAAAACTCTTAGACCTTAAGGCCCTGAGATTGCATCTGGAAGCACATGATTGTCATGTGCAGAACCTTCCCAACCAGGCAAAAGATATTTGAATTTTATGTTCGGGCAACAAACACCTAAAACATTAGTTGAAATACAACCCTTTCTTGTGCAATAACGTGGCTTTTCGTCATTAGGGATGTAACTTAATTAGGGTCCCATCCACAGCTTCTAAGCAATCCTATAAATACAAATAAACTATATATCTTAATGTGATGTTTAATTCATCACGTAGGTGAACTTACAAATGTAACTACAAATTTCATTGTACCTAGAAACATTTCCGTCTCTCATCTTGACAATCTTGTTTCTTGAGTAAGATAGGATGCAACCTCAAATTTACTAAAAGAACCAAATGGAATTGCCAACTAATTGCTTCTCTAACAAAAAATAGATGACTAGTTGTTCTATAATTTTCGTGGTGAACCAAGGTGTATAAAAACATTGCAACAACCTCTTCAATAGATGTGTCTAGCGGGCTTTAAACATCCAATATCGCTTACCATATCACATAGTACCCTAGAGGTTGCTCTATCCATATGAAGCTCATTAATACAAACATCATCACTTTACATTGTCAACCTAAAATCCATTTCATCCGGTCCATCATTTCCTCTTCTTTCATCTTGATTTTCACGAATCTTATATTGAAGGTAGGAACAAATAACAACATAGTAGGCAGCGAATATAAAGAACATGTTACTTGTTGTTTGTTGACAAAACAAAAGTTGCCTAACTTTGCATTGTCTTTCGCCCAATAAGCGAAAATCATTGGACACAGAATGATGTTGTTAACTACTTTTTTAGAAAAATTTTGCTAACTACTTTCAACCTTGTATGAATCATTGTAAACAGAACTATGTTGGGTCTAAGGTTAAGATCAATTTTCATTTGAAAGGTACTATTGTGTGGTTTCTATCACCTGTTATGGTTGTTTAGAAACTGTTTGCTTTCTGTGGTTCTAAATTCAGGTCAATATATGCAAATCGATACGTCAATTAAATCTTTTTCAAACAGAAACCAACACGATTCAATTATTCAAACATGATGTGAGACAAAAACAACAAAAGATAAGCAACAAGAACCAAGAGTAGATAAGAATCTTCTGTTCATCATAATTCGAGTATAACAACAAGAACCAAAGAAGAATTCGAGTAAAACAAACAGTAGAAAACATATACCAAGTCCCTAATTTTAGGGTTTTTTACAGTTCTAAAAGGAAGGAATGTGAACCGGAGAAGAACGTGTATAACAAACAGGTGGTTCTATTATTCAATAAACAAGTGGAGAAGAAAGGGAAATCGTACCTGAATATGAAATGGCCGTCGATTTGCTACCGAAGATGGACTTCGCCTTTGAATATGGTGTTTACCGGCGATTTGGACCAAGGTTTTGGGTGATGGGCTTTTATTTATTTATTTTTTTTTTTTGAGAGGGAGCTAAATGCAATTTATAAAAATTCATTATTTCTAGAAAAAATTTCTTATTGTAACATTATAATTTTAGGCCAAAGATTACGGCAGAAGTTGAGTTAACGGTGATAAATATGAGAAGTTGATCTGAATAGTTGATCTCTTTTAATCTCAAGTCCTCCATGTATTGCAACTTAAAAATGAATTGATCTGGTGTATCTCATCCTAATGTGCGTCTATTTCTCATCTAACGGTTGATAACTATTTCTCACGTTTCTCACTATTAACTCAATTTCTCACCGGAACCTAACCCATAATTTTATTGGACATGTCACATCAACAATATCTTATACATGGACATATCACGTGCATAAAAGCATCTCCAACAGATTCTTCAAACTGAAAATTTTGAGGATTTTGGTCATGTTTTTCATTACAACAAGTTCTTCAAAATGAAGAAAATTAGGAGAGAGTGTGTAAAATTCTTTAAATTTGGAGAACTAAACATATGATTATAGGAGAGACAAATATTTTTTAATAGATTCACACTAATAGGAAACTTTGAAATTAAACTTTTAAAGAGAGAAATAATATTTTATTAGATGAATAGAATGTCTTAATAATGTTGTAGTTTTTAGAATGGAGAATCTCCTGAGTTGAATGTATTTTTTATTTAGAGATTTTAAAGTTTCATTCTCCATTTAAAAAAATAGAGAATCTGTTAGAGATGCTCTACCAATTTTCTAAGGTGGCGTTTGGTTCGTTGGAATCCGGCGGAATTTGAAAAAATTGGAAATTGACCAAATTCCATTTCTGCATTTGGTTCATCTTTCGAGTTTTAATAAGGAATTCAAATTCCATAAATGATGGAATGTAAATTCCTTAGATTATAGCAAGGAATTTCAATTCCTTCCTACCATTTTTTAAGAAAAACTATTATACATTTATACTCTTTTATATTATTGCATTCTATTCTATTCCACCACGATGGATGTCACCACCGCCATCGTCGCCACCGCCGCCACCACCCATTATCGACACTGCCATCCACCCGTCACCGCCACCTCAACCACTAATTGTCGTTACATGCCGCCACCACCACCACCACTTGTCGTTGCCACCACCACCACCGTCGTAAGCATCACCTCCACCACCGCCACCATAGTCATTGCCGCCGCCACCCGTCGTCGTCACTACTAGCACCACCATTACCTATCCTCACCGTCGCCGCCACCACCACCACGAGTCGTCACCGCCACCACCCCCACTCGTCATCACCGCCATCACCATCTGTCATCGCCACCACCACCCGTCGTCGCCGTCACCATCATCACCACCGTCGTAAGCACCAGTCCATTACCACCACCATCAACGCCTCCATGCCATCACCAATATAACATTCAATAAACGAAACATACATATTCAAAAGTGATGGAAGCATTAGATCACTCATAAGTGATGTCGCAACAGATTTTTTTTTACCTCTGCACGAGTTTGAATTTACGTTATTTATAAGACATAAGTAATTTGCTTGCTATCACATCAAAAAGAAAAATACAACCACTTTTTTTAAGTTAATTTTTTAAATGACTTATTTCTATAATAAAAATGTTTGCAAAGGTTTAAATGTTTGTCATCATAAATCTTTCAAATTTTATAACAATTTTAAAAATATAATAATGCTTCAAAAAGATTAATAATAGAAAGTATCATTGTAATGTTTCTAAATCCACAATAAAGTACTATGTTCTACAAACACCCACTATTACTAGGCTATTTAACCAAATAACAAGGTTATGACATGGTGGTAAGAGCTTGGGGACTTCATAGCAGTTGTCCGGGTTCGAGCCCCACTCGCAGTATTGTGGCCACGGGATGAATGCCTGCGGGCCATAGGCCTGTTTTCCAGGAGATTAGTCCAGACCCAAAGTGGTCTGGGATTCTCCTTTACAAAAAAAAAAAAAAATCACTCTTTTATCACTTTTATTCTTTGGATAGAAATAAGGCCTTCTTACATCTTTCCCCTAACTCCACCTTCCAGAGGAATGTATTAAGTTCATTTGGTTTAATTTAGTTCAATACCTCCCCCTCCTCCTTAAAAATCCATATAGATATATGCTAACAGGTTAGGGATTTAATTAAAAATCTTATTACCAAAATGGCCCCCTCACATTGTTTCATAGTTCTTTCCAACATAATTTTAAACATATTTTACATCTGATTAATCAATAATTCTCTTTACTCAGCATTGACCTACTCCAAGAGACACAGAGATGTTAAACTAAGCCTTGTCCACCTGCAACACAAAGTGTAGAAAGGTTTTGTCAGTCTTATGTTTAAATTACTCATATCAACCAAAGAAATATGGATCAAACAAGTCAGCTTGGTTTGATCCTTATTGGTCACTGGTTTGAATCCTATCAAGGACATTGACGGTTTTCCTTAAACTTCGGGGTTCCATGGGATCAGTGGAGGTGAACGCAAGCTCTCCTAGACACTACGGTTATCCCAAAAAAAAAAAAAAGCCAAATTGGATACATCTGGCCAACTTTTTGTCAAATAGGTCAGGTTTGATACATCCATAGCATTGTCAAAATGGCACACAAAAATACATATGATTTTTGATACTCATATGAACACCGACAAGATTCGAGAACACCGATTTTGAGAACACCGATTTTGAGTATGTTTCACACCCATTTTGGCTATAATCCCATCGAAGCCAGCAGACGCATATGTGCCAGTAAAATATCACACAAGAATCTCAAAAACAAACTCCCTAAGGCAATAAAAGTTGCAACATATTTCCCTTTTTGGCCAATTTCCCAATCCTATTTGCCAACTGTACTCATAACAAGTTATTGATTTTGGTCCACAAGATTATCCTATATTGTCATCATATCATTGGAGGATACTTTTGACATTTGACATATAATAAAGTACTTCTATAGAACTATTTACATGTTATAGTGCTCCTATGTTTAAAAAGGTTAAAAGAACAAATGAAAAAACAATCAAAAAAGGACTTGGGCATCCTGTAAACCTCATAAGTTTGAGTAAGGAAACAATTATATACAAGAACCCTAAGGGGGCGTTTGGTGTGATGGAATGGTTTTGAGGGATTTGGATTTCGTGAAAGGATTTGGAATTGGAGGGATTGGATTTGGAAGGATTTGGAATCTTTTGTGTGTATGGTTTGTAGGATTTTGAATGAAATTGAATTCCATTTTTTATAAATAATTTATAAAAACGAATTATAAATAATTATAAAAAAATTAAATTAGCTTGTTATTAATTAATTATTATAAAACAAATGCTTTCAACATATTTTAAAACATTATAACACACAAATACTACAAAATCTCGCGACATACCAACAACCCCCATGGGATTTCTATATCCCATGTTTGTGGGATTTCAATGAAATCCCGTGATTTCAAATCCAACAATCCTTCAAACTAAACAAGGGATCAAATTGGAATTGAATTCCATATCCCTCCAAAACCTAACCAATCCTACGAATCAAACGGGACCTAAGGGGTAACTCAACTGGTAAGGCCTTGAGTTTGCTCCCGAGAGGTCAACGGTTCCGGTACCCTCAGGTCAATGCAGGGTTTGCGTGGCAATTAACTACAGGGTTCCATGGGATTAGTCGTGGCGCAAGATGGCTCGGACATCCACGGTTACCCAAAAAAATATACGAGGAAATCTTAGACCAAATCATCGGTTGTAAGTCTATATAATCTTGAACCATAAGGTGAATGCTTTTAGAAAGGTGCAAATAAATGTATGTTTGAAAGGAAATAGTTACCACTTATAAGAACCAATAAGAGGTGTTTTACCTTCCTCATGAGGATGAATAACCTCTGATCAAGCTCAAACTTAGCTGCAATCGAGGGGTCACCCCTCAACAGCATCAACAAACCGCCAAAGGAGACATAAATGTCCCTGAAAAAACAGGTGAAGTTAATATACAAATCAATATGACCAAATTTTACAAACCAAACCAAACGGTCTCACTATATCCCGCTCGACAGCAAGGGGGGAGGGGGGGTATGCAGATCTGAACTCTACCTCAAAGATCTGAACTCTTACCAAAGGATAGAGTGGATGTTTTCGTGAAATGTGACGAAATCTTATCAATAACATAAAAGTGCATAATACTACAACGACCCAACTTACGCTTTAACATTAGCTCCAGATCCTTCCTCAGTGATCCTATACAGTTTTCCATGCATCACATAATCAAATTTGTCAGCAAGCGATTTTCGACCACCCTGGAAATGGGAAAGAATTCAGTAGAAAAAATATTGGCCTAGAAAATATTTCAATGCTATTTTGACGTACATTAGCAAAAGACCCCTTAATCCCATCTTCATTTCTTCTCATATCGTATAACGGGATTCACAACGGAAATGCTAAGGCTATGTTTGGCAAACTAGTTGAAAACCTAGTTGTTGGCTGATAAGCTAGTTTAGCTAATAAACTAATCACGTTATAAGCTAACCATGTTTGGTAAAAACTAGCTAATAATGTAGATGACAATGTAAAACATACTAAAAGGAAAACATAAGGGGCATAGTCGGAAAAAAGTGAAAAAAAGACCCGATTAGCTATATGAAGTAGCTTTTCAAAAAATCCAGCTTATAAGTTGGCTTATGGATTACCAAACGGGGCTTTTTCAATAAGCTCAAAAAATAAGCTAGTTCATGGTTGCCAAACATGGCCCAAGTCATTCACTGAGGCTTATTCAGATGGTGAAAGCTCTAGCCTCTAGCAAATGATATAGCCTATGGGTAGTTTTGAACATGATACATGTATTTTTTCCTAATAATCAACAAATGCAAATATATCACTTATGCACCCAAAATTCAGACATGCACTAACCAAATTACAAGGACTCAGTTTTCACTGTAACATAATGAGCAAAACTGAACTTATCAGTTAGTATCACAAGATTGCAATCACTGTGGCTTAGAATCAAATCATTCTTTAATCAACAAAGCTCGAGTATTTTAGCAAATAAATCATTCCTAATACAAGATGTATCAATTTGAACTCGGAACTCTTATATAGCTCAGACCATGAGATGTGACTAGAATGTCAAAGAAATCACATGGAAATTGCATAGTAATTATCAGGTAGGAATAGGATGGAAATTAGTATTTTGGGTTAAGAAGATATCTAGGTGATTTAGAATTTTATTACGAGCATTAGTGTTTAATTAGGAGAAGCCCTATCTCCCTTGGTCTAACTCAATTACATTTAATTTTCTTTACATATCCTTCTAGCATGTCTCAACTAATTCGGATTAATGGATATGCTAAATGATTGTAGGGGAGAACCTTGTTGAAAGAGTATAAAAGAATTGAGATAGTAAATGGGTTATGAATTTTTTCATCAATTACATAACACATGTTGTCGTGACTTCCATAGAAAGTTCAAGCGCCACACAACAAATAGATGGTAGTCCCTCATTAGTAAAGTACTAAAGTGAAGGAAGTAATAGAAGTATTGAATTCTTCCCCCTCCCTCTTCTTCTCTAGAGTTTTTGTTTGCTCATTTGGTTTTGTATTTCCCGAGTTTGGTTGCCTTAGTACGAGTAGAAAGGGTTGCACGCGAGCTTGTAGAGACAACTTTTCATCAATAAGCTAACATGTATGCTATTATTCTAGATTATTTTCTATATGTTTGTCGTGATCTAAGAGCTTCTTAGAAGAACTTACATAGACAGTATATAGAAGATGGAGTTTTATATGAAAGAGAAGTGTTGAGATTACCGGGGTAAAAAATCCACTGTCGGGAGTTCCATCCAAATTCAAGGTAGAAGCTAGAACCATCATGAATTTCTCACCAACATGCATAGGATAAACCTCCGTATTTACATCCAGTAGCATGTACATGTCAAACTGATCACTCCGTGCTTCGATGCGATTAACTAGCAAACACATTTGACAAACAAACATATCACTATGAATTCAAACCAAACACCAATCATGTTTTGCAGACTAGAAACATGGCGAATAAAGCATGTATGTCCACTTTCAAAAGTGGCCATACCTGGGGCCTTAAGTATTGCATTCAACCCACGTGATCTCAAAGAGTCTCATGCTTGTTATTCTTGAATTTTCTTTCTCTGTGTAGATACTCACTTTTACCCTAATACTCCCTACTTTAACGTATTTTTGAATTTTAAGCTTGTAGATGCCCATATAGGCTTCAATCGATCTTATATAAAACATGTATCTTCAATTGCTCTGATACCAACATAAACTTCAAAACTCCTTAGGTAGTTGTACTCAAACTGGGACGGCCAGATATTGTCATTTTCAAAGTTTAATGTTCATAGTAGTCTTCTATACTTATAATTCTTCAGATTCGAAACATACAAGCCAAAACTCCCAATATTTCATAGTAAAGAGTTGTATGGCCATGTACATTCCTAGGATTTGACTCGATCACTACCCTTACCACAGCAGAATCAACTATACTTGCAAGTTAAGCTCCAGCTTTAACAAGATCGCTTCATGTGACCAAAAAGCTACTTGAATTAACAACGGTGGGCATATAGCCATACGCTCTTATACCAGTATTGATACCCCTCCCCCATCATATTCACCTACGTCCGAAGAAACCAGAAATAGTATGGGGTAGTATTTGGAATAAGTATCCGCTAGCAAGGGTATTTTGGGGTGTTTCTCTATTTACTAATTGTTGTATTGTTTTCTGTTTTGGAGAGACCACATGAGAATCTAAATTAGTTATTCCATGTGGCCTGTGGGTAGTAGTATAAAGAATAGCCTGCTTGGTTGAGGAGGGACATTTGTTTAGACAATCTTGCATTAACCAATTTTGGAAGAATACCAGATTCTTGAATCGCTGGGTGCTGTAATCATTCAACTCAAACTGAGAGCAAGCAGTAAATTACCTTTACCGGTTAATCATCCTACATAACCACATTTTCCTACTTTTCGACATTTCTAAACAAAAAAGGATGTGAATGTGACACAATATGACGTCGGTCTACCACATAAATGAAACTACTTCGCCCTTGTTTTAATTTGTAACTTCTACAAGACTTCATCATACCATGCTAACTTACAAGCACAAAAATACTAGTTTACTGACATTCTGCTAATCTGTTAACGCCTTTTTGTCTCACATGCTACTTTCTTGAAGGACCAACATTTTCGTTATGCAAGATTCATAAACATTTTATCGATAGATCATATATATATATATATATATGAATTTATATATGTATGGGGATGGTAAGTATGGGGTTGGCCTATATGCAAGCTTGTATATATCCTCAAAACTATGCATTTTAATTAATATGCTCAAAGCGTCATTTTAACTAAATATTATCAAGCTTGCATATACGACAGCCACATAATTTTCCATATATATATATATATATATATATATATATATAGGGGTAGTTTAATTTGCAACCCACGTAAATCTTACAACCCATGCAACTCACATCTTAACCGTTGGATTCATAATCGACGGTTACAATAGATGTGGGCCCAATATTTTCAATTAAAAAAAACATAAAAATAAAATAACCGCTTATCACTAATCCAACGGTTAAGATGTGGGTTGCATGGGTTGTAAGATTTACGTGGGTTACAAATTATCCTTGGCATATATATATATATATAGGGGCAGGTTCAAACGAGAAGGTAGTCAATTTGCGAGAAGACGAGAAGGAATATGAGCCACATAATTTATTAATTAAAAAATAGCATAAATAATTTTTTTTTTAAATTTAGGATAATTACAACTTGAATTGGATAAATCCTTAAAAATCTCATAATATCTTTTAAATTTATTTATTTTTTAATTTTAATAAATTCATAATATTTTTATCAAATTTATATTATTATTTTCTAGATAAAATCATAACTTTCATCAAATATCAATGTGATATCCATAACTAATTCATTATTTATTTCACCATTTTTTTCTCTATTGTTTAGATTTACGGTTTGAATCACATGTGATTAACTTCGTTTAATATGTGATATATTATTATGTATCACATATGATCCCACTAGGTGGATTTTTGTAAATATCACATATGATAATATATGTCTGAATATAAATGAAACATAATCACATGTGATAATATTTACATCACAAAAAAATCTATAAAATATAAATATACATAATCACATATGATTAACTAAAATATATACACTTATCACATGTGATAATATTTACATCACAAAAAATCTATAAATAGAAGTATACATAATCACATATGATTAACTAAAACATATATAATTATCATATGTGATAATATTTACAGCACAAAAAGATCTATAAATACAAGTATACATAATCACATATGATTAACTAAAATATATACAGTAATCACATGTGATAATATGATATGTGATATACATAAATATTCATATAATGATATCACATGTGATATTTGGTTAAAATTGTGAATTTTTTATTAAAAGTATATTTAGAAAAAAAAAATAATAAATAAATTAATAAATAATTGAAATTAAAAAATAAATAAATCTAAAAGATATAATGAGAATTTTAAGGATTTATCCAATTTAAAATGATAATTATCCTAATTTCTAAAACTATTTTTTATTTATGTTTTTTTAATTAATAAATTATGTGGTCCACATTCCTTCTCGCCTTCTTGCAAATTAGTTTACTTCTCGCATGATCCTCTCTCTCTCTCTCTCTCTCTCTCTCTCTCTCTCTCTCTATATATATATATATATATATATATATATATATATATACACATATGAAAAAATATACAAGATCTAAAACAAGAGACTCTACACTACAAACTCTCAACAGATGGAGGAACAACTCTAGAACATAAAACCAAAACAAATGCAACCTCCCATTCAGAAGGATAAAACAGGCCACAACTGAAACTAGTGCCTCAAAAAAGATTCAATAGTGTGCTGTGCTAACACTAGTACTTCTCTATCTTCTTCGGTGCTTGATGTAAGCATTGCATCAACAAATGAAAATTCATATCAACATTTTCAAGATAAAAAAGGCCAAGTGTCTTCAAAATAGTTAAAGCTAAATGCTCTTTTTCTTTAGTAGGACTTGAGTTAATGAAAACCACAATCCATTCATTAGATAAAAAGTATCTGTTACAACAAATCAATCAAGCTCAAAACCAAATCTTCATCTTCCCCTAAATGGTTTCATGTACCTTTGAACACAATTTAACCAAGATTTTCACCATACAAAGATAACAGTTCCCATAACTTGCAAAGATTGGGAATATATGTAATAGAAGTTGCAGAGTTAAAGAAACTAAAACATCTAACATTGATTTGAACCTTTTCTTTTTTCTCGAGAGTAAATCATAATTTGAGCAAACTCTAGATATGTGTTCTTTGAAAGGCCGAGTTTTTTTCTTCTTTCAGATTAGAGCACTCCAAAAGATATGGAATATTCAACGATAAATTAAGATGATGACAGTGAATGATTTCATATACAACCCCCCCCCCCCCCCCGGTATGTTAACATACATCCAATGCAAAGATGTTTCCAACAATATTTCTGACCATAAAAACCAAACAGCACCACATTACATCAAGTACCGAAAAGAAAAGGTTGCTTCAAGTCAAACACCCTTGAACTTTAATTTGGCTCTAAACATATTAACTATGAACTTGAGTTCAAACAAACTTCTTTGACTTTTCTAATGCCCTATAGTTGTATGTACATACGTCCTTCAAACCAAGTTCACCAAACAGAAAGTTTAGATCATAATTACTTGTTGAAGCTCCTCTATACCATGCTACTTACCCAATTTTCAACCATTATAAAAAATATTAAATGAAAATTCTTAAGACCGTCAAAATACTACATAAAGGTGCTGAGGAGCCTAGCTTCTCTCTACCTACTACTGAGATTGGTCATTGGTCATCAGAACTTCCAATGTCATCTCCATAGAAATTGTCAAGAGATTCCCCACTATATATATTCATGATGATACGTTCAAAAGCATTACCTTCAACATCATTCTACTTATAGACAGCAGACCACACCTATTCTCCAGCTGGTCTATTTGCTTCCATCTATTGCTACAAACTACAGTTTTTTTTTTGAACGGCAAGTTAACGCACACACGTTCCAGCGGTATCGGGCCTCCATTACAAACTACAGTTGTCCCAAGGCTGCACAACAAAAGCCCCTTCCATTCTTATGTGCCACACCTCTCCTTTATACATTCAATTCAAAGAAACCACTTTTTGAGCTACTCTTCAATAAAAATCTTCAACATGATCAAAAACACAAGGAAAAATAAGACGATGATGATAGTAGGAATGAAGAAATACCTCTGTCGAATTTCTTGCCATCTGGGTCAAGTTGATCAACCAAAAATATGTCTTCAAACAGGGTTTCAACCATTCTTTCAGCAGCTATATATGATGCACCCCTAAAAACAACAACTTACTAAATTAAATTGATCAAAAACGAAACAATTCTTAATCTGTGGGAGTATGAAGATCAATAGATGGTAGCTGCGATCATCAATTCACCAACAAAAATATCTTGTAGTTGGTGAACAACAAAATCTAGCAGTCGAACATAAACGCAGAACGAATCAAAGGTACCTATGGATGTGCTGAACAAAATAGTTGAAGAAATGAAACAGCGAAAGGAAGAAAAAAAAAGGTCTTCAATGGATGTTTGTGAAAGCAGATGGGACTATTTAGGGTTTTGGATTAGGATCTTAGGGTGTGCTTGGTACATATATTTGAAGGCTGATAAATGGATATGGACCCTAATTCCTTGCTTGGTAAGTGAAAAGAAAATCTGAGAAATAAATGATTTTCATTTCTCTACTTTTATTTCCCCTAAAATGAAAAGAAAATGTGAGAATTGAAAAATTGGATTATCTGGGAATTGAAAAAAAGACAAGGAGGGTTCCACGGTAACCCAACCAAACGGGGTCGGTTTTGTACGAAATTTTGTGTGATGCCTCGTAAACATAAAAAAACATGATCCGAAAAAAAAATTCTCGTTTTGGGGTCGGGATTTTCCCGGGGCTCGGGTTTTGACGGGTTCCGATCCAAACGGGGTCGGTTTTGGACGAAACTTTGTGTGATGCCTCGTGAACATAAAATAACATGATCCAAAAAAAAATTCTCGTTTTTGGGTTGGGATTTTCCCGGGGCCCGACCCGGCCTCGGGTTTTGACGGGTTCCGGCCCAAACGGGGTCGGTTTTGTACGAAAATTTGCGTGATGCCTCGTGATCATAAAAAAACATGATCCGAAAAAAAATTCTCGTTTTGGGGTCGGGATTTTCTCAGGGCCCGGTCTGGGCTCGGGTTTTGACGGGAACCCGGGCAAACGAGGTCGGTTTGGGACGAAACTTTGCATGATGCCTCGTGAACATAAAAAAACATGATCCCAAAAAAAATTCTCGTTTTGGGGTCAGGATTTTCTCAGGGCCCGGCCCGGGCTCGGGTTTTGATGGGAACCCGGGCAAACGGGGTCGGTTTGGGACGAAACTTTGCATGATGCCTCGTGATCATAAAAAAACATGATCCGAAAAAAAAATTCTCGCTTTGGGGTCGGGATTTTTCCGGGGCTCGGCCCGGGCTCGGGTTTTGACGGGTTCCGGCCCAAACGGGGTCGGTTTTGGACGAATTACTGATTTAATTAATGCATTTTAATTATTAAATTATGCATTTTAATTATTCATTTAATTATTAATTTATGCATTAGTTATTAATTTATGGATGCAAATGATAGGTTGGTATAATTCTCTGTTGAAAACTCTGTGCTCCCAAACAAGATAAATGATTCTCTGTTACATTTCTCTGCTGAATTCTCTGTGCTACCAAACAGGAGAGTCAATTCCTATTCTCCAGACCAATTCTCTTTCTCTGCAATTCCATTCTCTGCAATCATTAACTATATATTAAAATTTGAGTAAACTCTGATTATGGTCCCTGAGGTTTGTTGATTTCTTTGAAAGTGGGACATATGGTTTCATAATTTAAGTTTTGGTTCTCATAATTTGAATTTTACTCTGAAAGAGGGACCTGGTCACTAACTCCGTCTATTTGCCTCCTTAATGCTAGGGGTAAATTGGTCATAAATCTATTTCTCTCAATTTTTAACCAAATAACTCTTCGTCTTCGACTCTTCACTCCGCTAACATCAATAACTTAACACTGAGCAAAACCCTCACCTCTCGTTTGATCAAGAAACAATGGCAGAACCTTCGTGGGTTTTAAGGTGGGACTTAGACGAAGGCTGGAGCCCAACATGTATCTATGGTAAGCAAGCATTAAGCTCTGTTTTTTTTTCATTTTCTAATCACCATTTTGAATGAAGTCATTAATTGATTTTTTTCTGATGATTTTGTTCACAGAGATTTATCGAACATTGGTAACAGTAAGGATGAACCATGGAGGTGTTTTTACCAGATTCCCTGGAAGAAGATTACGTGAATGGTAAGGTTGATTATGTTGATTTGGTTAACACTCATGAATTATTTGTGCATGAGTTTGATGATATGGTGTTAGCATTAGGGTACCATAGAGATGAAATAAAGTTTTACCATTTCTTGATTCCTCAAAGTGATCTTGATATTGGATTGAGACCTTTAGGGAGTAATCAGGATGTGTTAAACTTCTTAAAATATGCCCCTGTTATTAAAGTCATTTATGTATTCATAGAACATGGTAAGACAAACCTATTATCCCCAAATCGACATAATGTTGTTATGGAGGAAACATAGATTTGAATCAAAGCATAGATTATATAATTCATAGCTTTGGTCATTTTCTTGGGTTGGAATCAGAGTTACCAGAACAGAGAGGTGATGTGAACTTGGATCGGGGAATAGACTTGAACCATGGACTAGACTTAAACCAATGAGGTGGATTAAACCATGGAGGGGACTTGAACCATGGACTTGATTTCAACTTAGGAGCTTATTTCAACCATGGAGTTGATTTCAACCAGGGAAGTGGAAACCATGGTGTAACACCCCAAAAATAGGGATAACAAAATTCCAGAAAAACGGAAATGTGGTATATAAAATTTGCCATAACAAGAGCCTTCCAAAATGGGGAGATGTGAAAAAAACCCTATTTAATTACAATATGTAATTTAACGGTAATAAACAACAACCATCTAATCTAATTTCTACAACAAAAATAAGATTACAAAAAGGGTTTCGCCTATAGACCCAATAAATCTTCACCAAAAAGTGCGCCCATATGCACCTTCCCCCAAGCTCTCACAAAGTTTGCCTAGACATTCTTAGGTACGGCGCCACTAGAACCTGAGATACACATAAACACCAAGTAAGTGTTAGGCCAAAAAGCCTAGTGAGGTTGAATGACAATTAATATATGCATGGGGATAATTCCAATGTTAAGTTACCAAAAGATATATTCATTAAATGGAATCAATGGGGGAGACTCACTACACCAATCAAATCCCACCCAAGAGACGAGATACCCTAGTGTCAACTTCCTAGAATGACACCACAAGGCCCGACACATTCGAGGGTACAACAACGACATTGCCCCAAATGGCGGGGGTCTAGGCACATACCAACACGGTGGCACCCAAGACTATGTCCTCCTAGTGTCCATTTGACTTGGTTCATCCATACAACTCTTTTATGACCAAGTAGCATATTAGCTCTCACAAGGTGTATTCAACACCAATGTTTGTCGTATGGTCGAATGATTCATATTCATCATCAAATAGGTGTAAGGAACATAAAGACCTACACAACATGACCATTTATGCATATAACCGTAAAAAGAGTATATTCAAAATGAGGAATATTTCCTAAACACTTAATCAACAATACCATATGGTTGTATGAGCATAAATACCATTCATTAGCTCATCCATATTACCAACATATACTTATTTCTTCCCTTCAAAACTAACCATTCGTATTTCAAAGTAACATTAGATCCAACAAACAAATATAAGGAAACCCTAGTTTTAGAAAATAAAGGAAAACAATATTTAAGCAAGTAAATATATGTATCTCATTTAAAAAAGGTTTAGAACACTCACTATCTAGGTTTTAGATAAAAACCTAGAAAAATTGGTGAAGGCTAAGGGAGGTGAGATCTTATGGTCTTCAAGCTTGAATATCTGCTCTTAAATGCTCCCTAGAAGTGATTTAATGGAGATTTGTTGCACTCAACTATAATCTAGTGCATTTATGGAGGAGAGAGTGTAGAAGAGAAGGAAAATTGCCCTAGATGAGCTCCCAACCGTGTCCTAATTTGATTTGGTATAAAAGTGGAGTGAAAATAGGTTTGAAGGGGTTTTTTAAAACGTTCAGGTCTCTCGGGCGATAGTGCCCAGCGATATTGCCACTGGCACCATTGCTAGGGCATAGTCGCCGCCCCATCACACCCCGCGGTACAATCTCGACGATTGTGACCGGCGAGAGTGCCCTATGGCACAATCGCGGTCACTCTCGCCCGAGAAGTACCACAACCTATACTTCTCCCGCGATAATGTCGCGTGACCTTGACACCTATCACAGTCGTCGACAAGGTCGCTAAGTGGGGTTGGTCTCTCGATTTTGGCCCAAAATCTTTCGTTAACAAATTATAGTAACCCGCATAATTATTATCTTGAATGAAATGCACAATTAAAACAGATAAGATCCCTTAAGGTAACGTAAAGGAAATTAGACTTAACCTTACTCATCTACGAATTTCCGGATGTTACAATCCTCCCCACCTTAAATAAGATTTCGTTCCCGAAATCTCACCCTACGCGAATAAGTGTGGGTATATTCTCTTCATATCTTCCTCGGCCTCCCATGTGACGTTAGTTCCCCGGTGATGCCTCCATTGAACCTTGACCATGGTCACTTCCTTGTGACGAAGCTTTTTCGTCTTGGACTCTAGTATCGCTTCCGGTTCTTCTATGCACCGATTCCCGTTATCCACTTGAATCTCCGTCAAGGGAATGATGCTTTCTTCCTCGGCTAGACACTTGTAAAGATAACATACATGAAAAGTAAGATGTATCCCATCCATTTCTGGTGGCAAGTCTAACCGGTACGCTTGGAGTCCAATCTTTTCTAAAATAACAAAGGGTCCAAGGAAATGGGGACTAAGCTTCCCGTGTTTCCCAAAATGGATTATCCCTTTCCATGGTGACACTTTCAAAATCACCCGATCGCCTACTTGGAATTCGATCGGTCTTCTCTTCTTGTCCGCGTAGCTTTTCTGTCGGTCTTGAGCCGCTTTTAGATGCTCTCGGATTTCCTTCACTTTATCCGCGGTTTCTTGAACGATTTCCGGTCCGACAAACTGTTTCTCCCCCGCTTCAAGCCAAAAAGTTGGGGTTCTACACTTTCGGCCGTAAAGGGCTTCAAATGGAGCCATCCCGATGCTTGAATGGTAGCTATTGTTGTAGGCAAACTCCACCAATGGTAGGTGTGAGTCCCAATTTCCCCCGAAATCAATGATGCACGATCTCAACATGTCTTCAAGGGTTTGGATGGTCCTTTCACTTTATCCGTCCGTTTGAGGATGGTAGGTCATGCTCAACTTAACCTTGGTACCCAACTCTTTTTGTAGACCATCCCAAAACTTTGAAGTGAATCGGCTATCTTGATCCGACACAATAGAAAACGGAACACCATGCCTCAACACAATTTCATCGACGTATAGCTTGGCCAATTTGTCCATTGGCAACGTTTCTCGCATCGCCATGAAGTGTGCACTTTTGGTGAGTTGGTCTACCACTACCCAAATTGTGTCGTGACCCTTCAAGGTTTTCGGTAGTTTGGTGACGAAGTCCATTGTGATATGCTCCCACTTCCATTCCGGAATTGACAAGGGTTGCAAACTTCCGTAGGGTCTTTGATGCTCCGCCTTCACTTGCAAACAAGTGACACATTTCTCCACATAGTTGGCCACGTCGAGCTTCATCACCGGCCACCAATAATTCAACTTGAGGTCTTTATACATCTTCGTGCTACCGGGGTGTATGGAATACTTGGATTTGTGGGATTCTTCTAGGAGAAGTTTGCGATTGCCTCCCAACTTTGGTACCCACACTCGGCCTTGGAATAACTTCATGCCGCGACCATCTTCCGTTAATAAATCTCGTTGCTTTATCATAACCTCGGCTTTGAGGTTTTTTTCTCGAAGTGCTTCTGATTGACACCTTTTGATGTTCTCAATTAGGCTTGACACAACGTCAATCCTAGTGAGTGATAAAATGGCACCGCTTCCATGACTCCATCAACTCAAAGCATCCACTACTACGTTAGCCTTACCCGAATGGTAAAGTAATTCTCAGTCATAGTCCTTTAGTAGCTCAAGCCATCTTCTTTGCCGCATATTGAGCTCCTTTTGATCGAAAATGCACTTCAAGCTCTTGTGATCGGTAAAAAGTGTACATTTCATTCCATACAGGTAATGACACCATAACTTTAATGCAAACACCACCGCTGCTAGCTCCAAGTCGTGGGTCGGGTAATTCTTCTCATTCTCTTTCAGTTGTCGTGACGCGTAGGCTATCACTTTTCCTCTTTGCATAAGTACACATCCGAGACCCATCTTAGAGGCGTCACTATATACTACGAAATCATCCGATCCCTCGGGTAGGGACAAGATAGGTGCTTCACACAACTTCTTCTTGAGAGTTCTGAAAGCTTGTTCTTGCGTGTCCGTCCACAAAAACTTGACGTTTTTCCTAGTCAGCGACATAAGTGGCGAAGCGATCTTAGAGAAGTCTTGGATAAATCTTTTGTAGTACCCGGCCAAACCCAAGAAACTTCGAATCTCCGTCGGGCTCGTTGGCGGTTCCCGTCCTATCATTGCTTCGATCCTTGCTAGATCTACCTTTACTCCGTCTTTAGACACAACATGGCCCAAGAATTGGACATCTTGCAACCAAAATTCGCATTTCGAGAACTTTGCAAATAGCTTTTCCTTCTGAAGGACTTCCAATACTTCCCACAGATGTTTCCCATGCTCCGCTTTGTCTCGCGAATAAATTAGGATGTCGTCGATGAAGACTATCACCGACTTGTCCAAGAAAGGTCGGCATACCCAGTTCATCAGATCCATGAACACGACGGGTGCATTCGTCAAACCGAATGGCATTACCAAGAACTTGTAATGTCCATATCTTATTCGAAAGACTATTTCGGAATGTCGTCCTTCTTCACTCTCACTTGATGATATCCTGACCGCAAGTCAATCTTTGAAAACCATCCCGCTCCTTGTAGTTGACCGAAGAGGTCGTCGATTCGGGGAAAAGGATACTTGTTCTTCATCGTAACTTTGTTCAACTCTCTGTAATCTATGCACATTCACATTGTCCCATCCTTCTTCTTCAGAAACAAGACTGGAGCTCCCCAAGGTGACGAACTTGGTCGAATGAAGCCTTTCTCTAGCAGCTCTTGAAGTTGGGACATCATTTCTTGCATTTCCGTCGGAGCCAAGCGGTAGGGAGCACGGGCTATCGGGGTTGCTCCTAGGGTGAGATCAATCTGAAACTCCACTTGACGTTCCGGCGGTAAACCGGGTAAATCCTCCGGGAAGACATTCGGATAATCCCGAACGATCTTCACATCTTCAACCGACTTCTTTTCCAACTTTGCATCTACAATGTAGGCTAAGTATGATGAGCATCGCTTCACTAGATGTTTACGAGCCTTTAAGTAGGAAATCACGGGGGTGGATCATTTCCTCTTCTCTCCATAAATGGTAACCGTACCACCATTTGCCACGTGCACTCTAATAATCTTCTTAGAGCAAATAATGTCTACACAGTTCTTGGTCAACTAGTCCATGCCTATCACTACATCGAAACCCCCAATCGCCATCGGTAAAAAGTCCACCTCGAAACGTTGACCATCTAATTCTAAAACACAATTATAGTAGTGTTCTTGAATCAATACTTGCTCCCCATTGGCTACTTCTACCACTAAGGCATCAAAGAGGGTACTAATGGGAGTAGAGAACATCGAGCAAAAAGAATTCGATACAAATGACAGTTTGAACCTGAGTCAAACAAAATATGAGCAGGCAAAGAGTTTACAAGGAACATACCCGATACCACATCGGCGGTCTCCCTCGCCTCCTCGACGGCCATCTGAAAGGCTTGGCTCGGTACTTTTGGTGGGTTCTCCTTCCTTGGAGCCGACCCTCTAGAGAAACCGCGGTTGCTCCTGGTCAACTTCGGGCACTCTCTCTTCATGTGCCCCGGCTCTCGGCACTCGTAGCAAATGGGTCCTCGGATAGAACAATCACGGGTCATGTGGTCCTTCTTTCCACATTTGGCGCACTCGGGAGGGCCCGAATAGGTATGCTTGCTCTTACATTGATGGCACCACCTTACTTCTCATCCGGGGTCGGTTCCCCTTCCCCCGAAATCCGGTTTGAACTGACGGGTAGGTCCGGATGATCCTTCCCATTTCCTTTTCTTGCCCGCTAGCCCCTTCTCTTCTTTCCCCGCAACCAAGTCGTCCTCCACAAGCAAGGACTCTTCTATCACTTCTTATAGCGTCGACCCTCTAGCATTCCTCACGACCATCCTCATCTTGGCCGGCAACCCATGCTGGTAAGCTTTGATTTTTTATTGTTCATCGGGGGCTAGGTGGCCCATAAGGTTCAGTTTCTCCATGAACCGCTTGGAGTAACCGGTGACAGACAGTGTTCCCTTCTTCAGATTTCTGAAGTCTTCCTCAATCTTATCCAAAGATCGTTCGCTGCAATATTTCTCCAAGATCTTTTGTTTGAAAGTTGGCCAATTCAGTTTAGCTAAAACTGCAGGGGTAAGGATGGATCGGGTGAGGTTCCACCAAATCAAGGCCTCACCTCTTAGCAATTAGGAGGCGAATTTGACCCTTTGCGAGTCATCGCACTCGCTCGACTCGAAGGCCATCTCCACCTCTTAGATCCAGTACATGCACGTCATCGGATCGGCTGAACCTACAAATTCTGGCGGTTTGCTCCCCAGAAAAGTCTTGTACGTGCATCTTTTTTCTTTTCCCTTGTTTTCGACTACCACATGCTCTTCGGTGCACCACCTCCCGACCCAACCACAGCGTTTTCCGCCACCGTTAGGGTCGACGATGACTAGCGTCGTGATCTTCCAAAAGCATCATGAAGAACTCCTGTTGTTGTGCCATGGCCGCGTTCATGGCTTGCATCATGCTACCCATCATTCGACTCTCAAGGGTTACCTCCTCGATAACAGTACGGTAGTAGCAATGTTGTTCCTTGGGATTTGTTCCACTCCTCCGTCCAACACGGGTTGTCTAGGTGGAGCGGTGGCAACCACAACTGTCTCGATTGATCTACCATAGATGTCGATGCCTCATTACCTTCCGGGGGTGTTGGCAACCTGCTCCGAGTGTTAACCATAATGGTCTGCCTTACATACAAGAAAAAGATAAGAGATAGACTAGATATACGTACTACTACATTCATTAAGTATCACAATAACAATGACTCAAACATGCTCACGTAACAATATACTCATAATTGCAGTAGCTAAGTGGAATTATGAATATACTATACACAAGAATTCTTAATATCATCGCAACAATTCTCAATTCATGCAATTTCGTAAGTACTACGCTCTTCCCACCTAAGAATTTTACCCATGGGTGGGTGTCTCATTATAACCGCCTATAGTCTATGTCTAGGCATGCTAAGGTCGATACCTAGTTCACTTAAACTAAAGCTCTGATACCAACTTGTAACGCCCCAAAAGTTGGGTAACAAAATTCCAGAAAAACGAAAATGTGGTATATAAAAGTTGCCATAGCAAGAGCCTCCCAAAATGAGGAAATGTGACAAAAAACCCTGTTTCATTACAGTATGTAATTTAACGGTAATAAACAACAACCATCTAATCTAATTTCTACAACATAAATAATATTACAAAAAGGGTGTCGCCTATAGACCCAATAAATCTTCACCAAAAAGTGCGCCCATATGCACCTTCCCCCAAGCTCTCACAAAGTCCGCCTAGACCTTCTTAGGTGCGGCGCCACTAGAACCTGAGATACACATAAACACCAAGCAAGTGTTAGGCCAAAAAGCCTAGTGATGTTGAATGAAAATTAATATATGCATGGGGATAATTCCAATGTTAAGTTACCAAAAGATATATTCATTAAATAGAATCAATGGGGGAGACCCACTACACCAATCAAATCCCACCCAAGAGACGAGATACCCTAGTGTCAACTTCCTAGAATGACACCACAAGGCCCGACACATTCGAGGGTACAACAACAACATTGCCCCAAATGGCGGGGGGTCTAGGCACATACCAACACGGTGGCACCCAAGACTATGTCCTCCTAGTGTCCATTTGACTTGGTTCATCCATACAACTCTTTTATGACCAAGTAGCATATTAGTTCTCACAAGGTGTATTCAACACCAATGTTTGTCATATGGTCGAATGACTCATATTCATCATCAAATAGGTGCAAGGAACATAAAGACCTACACAACATGACCATTTATGCATATAACCATAAAATAAGTTTATTCAAAATGAGGAATATTTCCCAAACACTTAATCATCAATATCATAGGGTTGTATGAGCATAAATACCATTCATTAGCTCATCCATATTACCAACATATATATACTTATTGCTTCCCTTCAAAACTAACCATTCATATTTCAAAGTAACATTAGACCCAACAAACAAATATGAAGAAACCCTAGTTTCAGAAAATAGAGGAAAACAATATTTATGCAATTAAATACATGTATCTCATTTAAAAAGGGTTTAGAACACTCACCATCTAGGTTTTAGATAAAAACCTAGAAAAGTTGGTAAAGGCTAAGGGAGGTAAGATCTTGTGGTCTTCAAGCTTGAATAGTTGCTCTTAAATGCTCCCTAGAAGTGATTTAATGGATAGTTATTGCACTCAACTATAATCTAGTGCATTTATGGAGGAGAGAGTGTAGAAGAGAAGGAAAATCGCCCTAGATGAGCTCCCAACCGTGACCTAATCTAATTTAGTGTAAAAGTGGAGTGAAAATGGGTTTGAAGGGGTTTTTAAAACGTTCAGGTCTCGTGGGCGATAGTGCCCAACGATATTGCCACTGGCACTATCGCCACCCCATCACACCCCGTGGTACAATCTCGACGATTGTGACCGGTGAGAGTGCATTGTGGCACAATCGCGGTCACTCTCGCCCGAGAGGTACTGCAGCCTATACTCCTCCCGTGATAATGCCGCGCGACCTTGACACCTACCACAGTCCCCGACAAGGTCGCTAAGTGGGGTTGGTCGCTCGATTTTAGCCCAAAATCCTTCGTTAACAATTTATAGTAACCCGCATAGAAATGCGCAATTAAATCATATAAGGTCCCTTAAGGCAACGTAAAGGAAATTAGACTTAACCTTACTCATCTATGAATTTCCGGATGTTACACATGGGGATATAGAGAGTCATAATAGTAATGACTAATGATTTTGATGAAGATATGGAGGATTATGTGGATATTTATGGGGACTAGCTGGGATTAATGGAGAGGGAAGTTGAAGCCAAAATGTGGAGGGTGATATTGATCCTTTTGATATTGACAACTTTTACTTAGGAGATGAAAATGGTAGTTTCTACAAGAAGGCTAGACATAATACAGAAACTAAGCAGATTGACTTTTATATTGGGCAGACTTTTGGTAATAAAGAAACCATAAGAAATCTAATCAAGCAACATTCAATTGACACTAGAAGGGATGTACTGTGGTAAAAAATGACACATCAATAATTAAAAGAAAGCATAAGGAATCTAATCAAGCAGCATTCAATTGACACTAGAAGGGATGTACTATGGTAAAAAATGACACATCAAGAATTTGGACCGTTTGTAGGGGTACACTGCCTAACATAAAAGAGTCCAGTGGGTCTGGTAAAGGAAGAAAGGGTAGATGGAAAATGTCCAATGCACCCACTTGTCTATGGATTTTGTACATATCATGTTCAAAACAGGAAGAAATCTGGATTGTGAAAACCTATTTTGACACTCACAAGTGCTTCCAAACTAGGGAGGTTTGTATGACCACTGTGTAGTTTCTCTCAAAGCATATCACAAAATAGGTCAAGATAGATCCAAATATGCCATTGAAGGCAATTCAATCCCACTTATCATAGAAATTGAGATCTTTGTGTCACCTGTCAAGGCTATGAGGGCAAAACAGTTGGCCATGAAGAAGATTTGGGGAGACTGTGACTTACAGTTTCATCACCTTAGGGATTACCTGTGTGAGGTTAAAAGATGCAACCCAGATAAAACTATTAAGCTAGTAGTTGAGTCAGAACCCAATCCAACATGTGATACCAGGAAATTCAAAAGGGTGTACATATGTTTGGGATCTTTGAAAAGAGGATTCAGGGCAGGTAAAAGGGACCAGTTGGGTCTGGATGGGACTTTATGAAAGGTCCTTTTCCAGGGCAAGTGTTAACAGTTGTGGGTATTGACCCAAATCATGGCATCTATCTAGTTGCATATGCAGTAGTAGAGGCAGAGACAACAGCTTCATGGATGTGGTTCTTAAAATGCCTTAGAGATGACCTTGATCTTCAAACAAATTCCAACTTCACTTTCATTAGTGACAGACAAAAGGTATGAATTTGTATTGTGAATTTGCTCTGTTTTGCTTATGAATTTGCTCTTTTTACAAATAGGGTATTCTTCCAGCAATTGCCAATTTGTTCCCTTCTGTTGAACATAGAATTATGCCTTAGGCATATTCATGAGAATATGAAAATACAATGGAAGGGGAAAGCATACAAAGATCACTTATGGAAATGTGCAACAACTCCTACGGTCCCCCAGTTTAAAACAACAATGGAGAATTTGAAAAGATTCAATACATCTTGCTATGAATGGTTGAACAAGATCACCCCTCAACACTAGAGCATGTCACACTTCACAGGAATAATTGAACCTCTTTTTATTATATAATGACATAACCTCTCTCTAATAACATGTTTCTTACACTCATAGGCAAATGTCACTCTGATGTGCTTCTGAATAACATGTGTGAGGTATTCAATAGACAAATTGTTGATGCTAGGGATAAACCACTTTATTCTTGTCTGGAATACATTAGAGTGTATTTTATGAAGAAGATTGTGAATGTATGCAAAGTAATAGAGGCATGTGATGGACCACTGACCCTAACTGTGAACAAAACTAAGAAAGAGGCATCCAAATATCATGTGTTATTTAGTGGTGGAGATAGGTATCAGGTATGTAAAGTAAACTTGTGTTTAGTGTGTAATATAAACTACACATGTTTCTGATATGTTTCTTATAACATATGTATCTGGCCCTTGGAATGACTAGTACATAGTTGATGTTAGAGCAAGGACATGTTCTTGTAGGAGGTGAGAGTTAACAGGAATTCCTTGCAAGCATGTTGTGGCTACAAACTCGAACATGGCAGCAAATGATTCTGATGTGGTACCTGAAGCCTGGGTGGACAATGCATATGTAACATCGTAAAATTTAGGGTGAATTTAAAATTCGAAAATTCGGCAATATGATGTCTATAATTGGAGGAAACCTGCTCTCCCTAAAATAGGGTTCGATTAAACCTGAATAATATGGTAGTGACATTTCAAAGCTAAAGTATATCATCCCAAAACGGGGAAACAAAGTATGGCGATTACAAACCAAATAAGAATGAAGAATAAAATCGACAACCTAATAATCTAAAAATAGAGTAGTCGGGTGTCGCTATCCTTCCAAAATATGTATCTTCAAAATCAAATGTGATGGTCACTATGTCTCCAAAAAGACCACTCATGACCCCAAGGTCGTCCACTCAGTCCCGACGAGCCCCGCCGCTAAGATGACCTGCCATACATGACAACAAAAGAGCAAGCGTTAGGCTAAAGCCTAGTAAGAACAACTAAATGAAAATAGAAGTAATAAACCCATTTTTTGTCATACGGTAGATATAGTCGTAAGCTAAATCAAAGCAACCAAGTAAACCATTAGTGATCATAATATGGTACAAATAAACGACAATCACATAGTGAGCTCAACTCTTCTAAGTCTATTGCTCGAAAACATCAAGTCAACCCCTCTGAGTCTATTCTTGAGAGTTTCAAAATGGGAGCTCATGCACAATGGAATTATATCTTACTGCCCATGGGACACTGCCCAACCATATATGCCTACACCTTACTTACCATGGTGACCCGATGCCTATTCTGTGCCAAAGTGGTGAACTCAATGTCCAAAACGGGACATTGGAACACCGGGCTTATGGATCCATTGCACTAAGACCAAACACCAAAACATTCTTATACATTCACAATAGATCATGTATAAAAGGGTTACCACTAGTTTACATGGATAAAACTTACCAATGTGGAGTCTTGACTCCCAACCTCAAAGAGAAATCATTAACACAACCCATTAACAGAATATTATAAATCCCATTCCCATTACAAATTTGTCAATAAAAGACCCAATACTTATGTCTCATCGAAACTCCAATGTCACTTTGAGTTTACCCAAAACCCCATAAAACAAAGGTTGGTCACCAAGTATGTAAAGAATATAGAAAACTTTTCATCATAATTTAAATACATTTTTCAACCGTTCTTATTTAGGTTTCCAAAACCCTAATATCTCCAAAACCTATATTTAAGTCAAAATACAACTACTCAAATATTTGGTTAGGAGACATAGATGAGACTAAAGCACATAAACTATAGTAAATATGTAAAACGAAGGATGGAAACTCACCTAGTAAGGTTGTACACAAAACCTTAGAGGATGAGACTTGAGAGAAGGAAGTAGGAGACTCGAATGCTCATCTTCTAGAAACCAAATTGATGACCAACAACCCTAAATCAATGCCATTAATACAGGTAAGGATCTATTCTAGCAGCAATAAATAAATAAAGATGAGAACCATATCTTTTATTTATCCAAAATCGCACCTCAAGAAGTTCCAAGATGAGAAAATGGGAGAAAAGGGGAAAATCCCGACTTTTGGTCTGCTGTGATTCTCCGCAGTTTTAGCCGCGACTATGGGGCCGAGCTGTAGGCCGCACGTGTTCTCATTATAGAGACTCCAGTGAGTCCCGCGGCTCCGGCCGCAGTTCTCAAAATGCGTTGGAGCCCAGGCAAGTCGCTGCGACTCCCCCAAATGCTTCATGATTTTACACTCTAAGTTTTCAAACCTCAAGTGCTTAAGCTTGGCAACTTATGCTACTTACGAACAATTCCCGTAGTTGAATTGACTCGAGAATATATATATATATATATATATATATATATACATAATTCCACAAGGTGTAAGCAAAATTTATTGGCGTTACAATCCTCCCAACCTTGAAATTGATTTCGTCCTCGAAATTTTACCTTACGTAAATAAGTTGGGGTATCTCTACCTCATATCTGCTTCGGCTTCTCAAGTTACATTGGCACCCCGATGATGCTTCCATTGCACCTTGACCATGGCGACCTCCTTATGACGCAGTTTCTTTGACTTTCTATCAAGGATGGCATCGGGTTCTTCCACGCAATGGTTATTCTCGTCCACACTTATCTTCGAGAAGGGAATTACACTCTCCTCCTCCGCCAAACACTTACGAAGATAACAAATGTGGAAGGTGTTGTGAATTCCACTCATTTTGGGTAGTAACTCTAATTGGTATGCTTGGAGTCCCACGCGTTTTAGCACGGTGAATGGTCCAAGGAAACGGGCACTCAACTTCCCATATTTTTCGAATCTTATTATCCCTTTCCATGGAGACACTTTCAATATTACACGATCTCCTGCCTGGAATTCCATTGGTCTCCTCTTTTTGTCAGCATAGCTTTTCTGTCGGTCTTGAGTTGCCTTCAAACGCTCGCGTATGCCTTTAACCTTGTCGGTCATCTCTTGGACTATTTCTGGGCCGACAAACTATTTCTCTCTCGCTTCAAGTCAGCATACGGGAGTTCGACACTTACGTTCCATACAATGCTTCAAATGGTGCCATTCCAATATTCGAGTGGTAGCTATTGTTGTACGTGAATTCCACCAAAGGTAGGTGTGAGTCCCAACTACCCCCGAAGTCGATCACACAAGATCTCAACATGTCCTCAAGCGTCTGGATCGTCCTCTCACTTTGGCTATTGGTTTGGGGATGGTAGGTCGTACACAACTTCACACGCGTGCCTAATTCTTTTTGCAAACCATCCGAAAAATGTGACGTGAACCGACTATCGCGATCCGAGACAATAGATAAGGCACACCATGATGAGATATCACTTCATCAATGTACAACTTGCATGTCTATGGGTAGAGTTTCCCGTATGGCCAATAAATGGGCGCTTTTGGTCAAGCGGTCCACTATCACCCAAATGGTGTCATGACCCCATAAGGTCCTTGGCAATTTCATCACGAAGTCCATAGTGATATACTCCCATTTTTATTCCGGAATCTCCAAATATTGTAAACTCCCATAAGGTTGTTGGTGCTCGGCCTTCACTTGCAAACAAGTCACACATCGCTCCACGTAGCATGCCACATCGAGCTTCATAACCGACCACCAATAATGAAATTTCAAATCTTGGTACATCTTTGTGCTCCCCAGATGGATAGAATACTTTGACTTGTGGGCATCCTCGAGAAGAAGTTCCCGATTGCCCCCGATCTTAGGCACCCAAACATACCCATTGAATAGCTTTACTCCTCGACTGCCTTCCGTCAAAAGTAAATGTTGTTTCGACATAACTTCCTCCTTGAGGTTCTCCTCTAGCAAGGCTTCGGCTTGCGACGATTTGATTCAATCAATGAGTGTTGACATCAACTCGATTCGTGAAAAGGTGGCTCGAGAACTTCCCCCATAGTCCTTCCGACTCAAAGCATCGACGATGACGTTTGCCTTACCCGAATGGTAAAGCAACTCGCAGTCGTAATCCTTTAGTAACTCTAACCACCTCCTTTGTCTTATATTCAATTCCTTTTGATCGAATATGTGCTTCAAACTCTTGTCGTTCGTGTAGAGGGTGCACTTCGTGCTGTAGAGGTAGTGTCTCCATAACTTCAAAGCAAACACCACAGCCGCCAATTCCAAATCATGGGTAGGTTAGTTGATTTCATGAACCTTGAGTTTCCTTGACACGTAGGAAATCACCTTTCCCCTTTGAATTAGAGCATAACCCAAACCCATCTTCGACACATCACTATATACTACAAAATCTTCCGACCCTTCGGGCAGAGACAAGGTTAGAGCTTCACAAAGCTTCTTTTGTAGCATCCGAAACACCTTCTCTTGACTCTCGGTCCACACAAACTTCACTTTCTTTTGGGTTAGGATCGTCAGCGATGAAGCTATCTTGGAAAAATCTTGAATGAATCTCCGGTAGTATCCCTCTAATCCTAGAAAGCTTCGATATTCTGACAGACTCTTGGGAGGTTCCCAATTCATCATTGCCTTAATCTTTGCGGGGTCCACCTTCACTCCTTCCTTCGTGACTACATGACCTCCAAATTGCACTTCCCGAAGCCAAAAGTCACACTTTGAAAACTTTGCGTAGAGTTTCTCCCGCCTTAGCACTTCTAGAACTTCTCGAAGATGTTGCTCGTGATCCGCTTCGTCCTTGGAGTATACTAGGATGTCGTCGATGAACACTATTACCGACTTGTCAAGGAATGGTCGGCACACTTGGTTCATCAAGTGATCGCCGACGCATAGGTTAGGCCAAATGGCATTACTAGGAACTCATAATGACCGTATCGTGTCCTAAACGCCGTCTTCGGGATGTCGCCCTTCTTCACCTTTACTTGATGGTATCCCGAACAGAGGTCAATCTTTGAGAAGCAACCCGGGCCTTGAAGTTGGTCAAACAAGTTATCGATCTTTGGGAGTGGATACTTGTTCTTCACCGTCACCTTGTTCAATTATTTGTAGTCGATACACATCCGCATCGTGTCGTCTTTCTTCTTAAATAACAGGACTGGAGCTCCCAAGGCGACGAGCTCGGTCTTATGAAACCCTCCTCAAGAAGGTCTTGGAGTTGAGTCGTCATCTCTTGCATCTCGGAGGGAGCTAACCGATAAGGATCTCGAGCAATTGGAGCCGCCCCCGGAACAAGGTCCATCTGGAATTCCACTTGGCGATCGTGTGGCAAGCCGAACAAGTCATCCGGGAAAATGTCGGAAAACTCACGCACCACCCTAACATCTTCTATCTTTCTCTTCTCGAGTTTGGTATCTATCGTGTACCCCAAGAAGGATGAACATCCTTTCACTAAACACTTACGCGCTTTAATCATGGAGATAATCGCCAGTTCGCCTTTCCTCCTTTTGTCGTAGATTACTACCGTCTTGCCATCCATAATGGGTAGTCGGATCATTTTCTTAGAGCACATGATCTCGGCTTGGTTCCCACCTAGCCAATCCATTCCCACCACTATATCGAATCCGCTGATTTGCATAGGCATCAAGTTGATGGGAAAATTTTTCCCTTCAATCTCAAGGGAGCAATTCTTCAAAACATCTCGAATTACTACCTGACCACCATTTGCTATTTCTACCATTATCACATCTTCTAAACAACTAGTGGGTATGGCAAGCTTTTGAAAAAATGTATCAGATATGAAAGAGAAGCTGGCACCCGAGTCAAATAACACACGTGTAGGTACGGAGTTTAGGAGAAACGTACCTGATACCACATCGGTGGATGCCTTGGCTTCAGTCGCTGTCATCTTAAAAGCTCTTCTAGGCACCCTTGGAGGATCCACTTTCTTCCCCCGGCTCCTTCGGTCCTTAACTTCGGGCATTCCGCCCTATCGTGCCCCGACTCTTTGCACTCGAAACACATTTTCCCCTTGATGGGACAATCTCTAAATGCATGCCCGGACTTTCCACATTTGTAGCACGTTCCGGGGACAAAGTTGCATGGGCCGAAATGTTTGCTTCGACATTTAGAACACCACCTAGCATCCCGCCTAGGATCGACTCTACGGTGGTTGTTGTTGTTGAAAGGTTTCGGCTTCTTGGAGTGCATAAAGTTTCCTTCCCACTTTATCTTCTCAACTTGTTGACTACCTTACTCTTTACCTCAGTTGTAGGCATCTTCCATCAATTGCGCTTCTTCAATCGCCTCTCGAAGAGTGGAGGCCTTTGACACTCGGACCATGGACATCATATCGGATGGAAGGCCCTTGATGTAAGCTTTGATCTTTTCTTTCTCGGTTGGGACTAGATGTCCCACCAATCCCAACTTGTCCATGAATTGTCGGTTGTATTCTTTCACCGAAAAGTTGCCTTTCATCAGAATCCGGAAATCTTTTTCTATCCGGTCCATCGATCTCTCGTTGGAATACTCTTCCAACAATTTCTCCTTGAAAGTTGACCAACTCAACATGTCCAAAGTAGTGGCCTCTATAGAAGTGGAGTAGACATTCCACCAAGTGAGGGCCGCCCCTCTCAACATCTGGGATCCAAACTTGGCTTTTTGATTCTCTCCGCATTCACTAGCGCAGAAGGCTTGCTCCATTTCCCGAATCTAGTTTATGCACAAAATCGGATCATCTACCCCCTTGAATTCGAGTGGTTGGCAGCTAAGAAAAGTCTTGAAGGAACAAGTCTTCCCTTCTAGTCTCGTGTCCGAAGTCATGGAACTTTCAGTGGGGATCTCATTTTCGGTGCCTCCGGATCCCGCCACTACAATGTTTTCAACAACCGTCTCATGCCTACGATTATTGGTGTCCCTGTCTTCCAGCAGCTTCAAGAATAATTCTTTTTGTTGTGCCATGGCCTTATTCATGGCCAACATCATTCGGTCCATCATTCGCGTTTCCGCGATCACCTCTTCCATGATAGGTTCCGACGTCTCAAGGTTGCGTTAGGGAATTTGTTCGGTTCTTCCACCCAATACCTCATTTAGATGGGAAGGTTCCTCCTCCACGGTCACTCGCGGTTGGTCGGACGTGGATGTCGTCGCATCGTGGCCATCCGGTCTATTCCGGGTATTAACCATCTCAGTCTGCCATACAATCGATAATTGAGGTGAGAATAAGTTGCGGAAATAAAACACAAATGAACGTACTACTACATTCATTAATCATCATAGCGACAGTAATCTAAGAATGCCTACGTTCGATATATTCATAATAGCAGTAGCTAATTGAAATTAGGAACATACTACATATAAGGATTCTCAATTAGTGTAATTTCCGTCGACTCTAAGACCATCATGTCTTAAGAGTTCTACCCAATCTCACCAGTCATAGCTTAATAATCTCAGCTTAAGTCTAGACATCTTACATTCATACTTAGTTCACTTAAACTAGAGCTCTGATACCAACTTAAAATTTGAAAATTCGGCAATATGACGTCTATAATTGGAGGAAACCTTATCTCACAAAAATAGGGGTCGATTAAACCTGAATAATATGGTAGTGACATTTCAAATCTAAAGTATATCATCCCAGAACAGGGAAACAAAGTATGGCTACTACAAACCAAATAAGAATGAAGAATAAAATCGACAACCTAATAATCAAAATTCGTCAAATAGATTAGTCGAGTATTGCTATCCTTCCAAAATATGTATCTTCAAAATCAAATGTGTTGATCACTATATCTCCAAAAAGACCACTCACGACCCTAAGGTCATCCACTCAGTGCCGACGAGCCCCACCGCTAAGATGACCTGCCATACATGACAACAAAAGAGAAGCGTTAGGCTAAAGAATAGTGAGAATAATTAAATGAAAATAGAAGTAATAAACCTATGTGTTGTCGTACGATAGATATAGCCCTGAGCTAAATCAAAGCAACCAAGTAAACCATTAGTGATCATAATATGGTACATATAAACACCAATCACATAGTGAGCTCAACTCCTCTAAGTCTATTGCTCGAAAACATCAAGTCAACCTCTCTAAGTCTATTCTTGAGAGTTCCAAAACGGTAGCTCATGCACAATGGAATTACATCTTACTGCCCATGGGGCGTTGCCCGACCATATAGGCCCACACCTGACTTACCATGGTGACCCGATGCCTATTCCGTGCCAAAGTGGTGAACTCAATGTCCAAAACGGGACATTGGATCACCATGCCTATGGATCCATTGCACTAAGACCAAACACCAAAACATTCCCATACATTCACAATCGATCATGTATAAATGGGTTACCACTAGTTTACATGGATAAAACTTACCAATGTGGAGTCTTGACCCCCAACCTCAAAAAGAAATCATTAACAACCCATCAACGGAACATTATAAATTCCATTCCCATCACAAATTTGTCAATAAATGACCCAATACTTGAGTCTCATCGAAACTCCAATGTCACTTTGAGTTTACCAAAACCCCATAAAACAAAGGTTGGTCACCAAGTATGTAAAGAATATAGAAAAAATTTCATCATAATTTAAATACATTTTTCAACCGTTCTTATTTAGGTTTCCAAAACCCTAAGATCTCTAAAACCTATATTTAGGTCAAAATATAACCACTCAAATACTTGGTTAGGAGACATAGATGAGACTAAAGCAAATGAACTCTAGTAAATATGTAAGACGAAGGATGGAAACTCACCTAGTAAGGTTGTACACAAAACCTTAGAGGATGAGACTTGAGAGAAGGAAGTAGGAGACTCGAATGCTTAACTTCTAGAGACCAAATTGATGACCAACAACCCTAAATCAATGCCATTAATATAGGTAAGGATCTCTTATAGCAGCAATAAATGAAGAAATATGAGAACCCTACCTTTCGTTCTTCCAAAATCACACCTCAAGAAGTTCCAAGATGAGAAAATGGGAGAAAAGGGGAAAATCCTGACTTTTGGTCTGATGTGCTTCCCCGTGGTTTTGGCCGCGACGATGGGGTCGTGTCGTAGGCCGCGCGTGTTCTCATTCTAGGAGACTCCAGCGAGTCCCGCGGCTCCGGCCGCGGTTCTCAAAATGTGTGGGAGCCCACGAAAGTTACTGCCACTCAAATCAACTCAATTTAACTTTGCCCATTCTATTAGAAGAGTATACATTGAATTTTAGTATCAACCTTAATACTCTTCAAATAACACTTTGAAAAGAACTTTATTACAAATCAACAACATAGCCCTACTTTTAGGAATAAGATGATAAACGAAAAAAATGAATCTCATAAACTAACGCATAAATTAAATAATGAATCTCAGGCTTCGGAGTTTGGTTTGTAACAGCAACTCTAGGGACCTCTGTGACACAGAAGCATTGACTAAGCTCTTATCTAAGCATCGTGCGAATGATCTGCGAGTTTTCAAGTTCGTCGAGTTGAAGGTTGCGACCAAGTGGTTCACTCGAGCGCTTGCGATCGGTGAGGGAGGATTTAGTTGTGCTTGACTGTGTAGGTAATTAGGATAGTAGCCGAAATCAGGCCCTGAGCAACAAAGATTCAAATGTTTCAAAGCTAAGAATATTTGAAAATCAGCAGTTAAAACACCATTTGCAAGCATCGTGCACTTAGAATGAAAAGTTTACATCTCTATATAAGGCTATGAATTCAAGACGGAGATTAAACTGAAGACGGTGACCAAATTTTTTCCATTTTCGACCCAACCTGTGAGAGTACCTGGCGCATAACATCTAATTACGTAAGTTTAATAATAATCTACAACTGAACAATAAACTTTCCACAACCACACTTAGGTTCCAGTATCGCCCAACTTTAACCAACGTCCCCAGATGTTTCACCAACGGTTTTTCTTCGTTTAATAGACGTTTATAAAGACTATTAACATGTCTCCTGTAACAATCACTTTCATTCTGTATAAATTAAGAAAAAATCTAAGATTTAAGTAAAAGAGTTGCACATACATGACAAGAAACTTGCAAGACCTCTTTAAATATAAGTAATGGTGAATTGGAGTAAGCCACTTCATACCTCCATCACAAGCCAATTGCGTAATCCCCTCTGATCCTTAAGAGCACTTCCTACAAGTTCTTTTATCCTTAAGAACACTATCGTCAAGTTCAAAAGGTTGGAGTAGAAGATCTTCAAACCATCAATGCACTCTCAGTAACATGGCATTAAAATGGAAATAAAGACAACAATATTAGCAAATACCATTTATCGTGTCACCATCACATGATTGAAGAAAAGGGATTTTTCTAATTCCTCCTTTGAGCTGCATATTCAGTTAATTAGCACCAAAGAGCAGCTTAAAGCAATCATATGGTAGAGAAGTATATCTACAACAAAATAAATTAGAGCACTCATTAAAAGATAATGATGCAATTATGATAATTGGATAGTTCTATACATCTCCTTAGGATTCATAATTATTTTTTGGCTAAAAGCAAATGCAATCAACAAAATTTTCACACCTTCTAATTACTTCTGTGGAAGCATACAAATTTACTTACTCCTACCAATCTAAAAATAAAAAAGGTCACTTCGTCTTTTGAGTTCAAACATATTGCTTCACCAAATTTAAGAACATGTACTTGTGGGACTATAAGCATCAATATTTTCTTAGTTGTAGTATTTCTAGTAATTTTTTAATGTGGTTATCAAAGTTTCTCCCAAATGTAAGTACATTTGATAGTTTTTCTGAAGCCAACATTAGTGCACGTGAGCTTGAAAGTCAAAGTAAACCTCTTTTTCATAATGGAGAGAGTAAAATCGAGCAATCTTACCTTACAATCTTGAAATTCTGCTTTCTTAGTTCTTCTATCAGTAAAATATTTAGCCATGTAGGTCCACTTTGTCATGACGACATGCTTGTGGATTCGGTTTGCAGCGATTCCAATGTCCATGTGGATCGGCAGATGGTGGACTAATATGTGATGAATCTGTCAAAACACATAAATTCAGCTCAACTGAGATATGAAAGTCACTAAGCATAACAAATGATATATATATATATATATATATATATATATATATATATATATATATATATCTTACTTGGTATACATCACAACCTTATCGTATGCAACAATTTAGCACCCTTTCAAAAAAAAAAAAAGTAAGGGTACAGACCTGCCATTTTTTCTGTTTTCCCTGATGTGTGTAAATTGGAGGATAAATTATAAGCATTTCCAACTGATAATTATTTGGGGGTCATAAAAAGGAAATCATATATGTTAAAATTTACGCACTGCCACTACCACTCATGCCATATATATAGGAGACAACGGCAACATGCCATATATTTGCTTGGTTTGGTATTGATAAAAATTTCTAATCAAACAATAGACACATAAATGCTCACTTATGTTAAAGTCCCATTTCGGCTAGACTTGGACCATTTCACCTCTATATATGTTGAAACCCCCTTCTCTTTGTTATCCTATAAATCTTTTTAAGTTACACTCAAGTCTTAAAAGTGTGGCTGATTGATGTTTTCGTTATTTTTCCAAATTAGATCTTCCCATAACATGAAGACAATAATTTAATTATAAACCAGAAAGTAAGCAAGGCAATCAAATAGTGAAGCTAAGTACATTATTGATACATGTCCAAAGAAACAATGAGCAACTTACATGGTGTCGTGTTCCTGTTGCAAGGCAAGTCTCGCTGAAGGCAAAACAATCCTGGTAGATCACTGCAAACAGAGATGCAATTACCAACATACCAGATATAGATTTACCCTTTACACTCCAGATAAATTAAGAATATTGAGGAAAATATGGAAACTATATAATATATGCTTTATACATTTGAAGGTTAAAAAAAATTAAATGCCATTGATTATATATATATATATATATATATATATATATATATATATATATATATATATATATGGATTATTTTGCTAGCATGAAAGGAAAGGAGATGGCTATCTCCACACTACTGGAGATATGAATCAATCACAACCATTGTTTTGATCAAGAGGTGGCAGTAGAATACAGAACATAACTCATAGAACTATAAAAGTGATCCGGTGATGGAAAAGGAGGATGACTTGAACTTTATGATGGCTCAAACTCATCGTTGGATCAGATTTTTTTTACTTTAAGGGCCATTTACCCAAACCTTTACCAGTAAGAGTCAACACTCAAAGTCTCTAACTTTATCAGGTAATATTGTAGTTTATCACAACCTTATCGTATGCAACAATTTAGCCGGCAAACATCATTGATGTACTTGTGTATACATATATAAACTGTAAAGTGCTACAGAGAGGAATAAAAAAACTAACAATTGAAGCACCTTCAAGTGGTATAAACACAGATGCACACACACAACTTAAGAAGTCTAAACATAGTGAAACTTTTCCAAACAAATTAAGCATAAGGAATATGCACAATAGATGGTACAATAAGAAAATTCACACAAATTTGATATATAATATCAGCTATTCAGCTTATATGATTGTAGTAAAACTTCTTAAAATCTGATTTATAAACATAAAACTACTAACCTAGTGAATACATGCTACCCCATAAGGTCTGATTAATTTATAATTAATCTTTTCATCACCGTATTATCTGAAGCACAGAAAATAAACCAGTCATATTAGCAATCAAAAATCTCATATGGAACCAATATCGAATCGGAGAGAGAGCAAACCTATTTATAGATGGAGGATGGAACTGGAGCACCACCAGACCGGCTGTGACAACTGTAGCACTTGAAGCTTTTTTAGCAAGTTATCCTCACTTGGATAAATAAAGTCAAGCTCCACCACTCACAAATTAGAAGGCATTACTCAGAGAGAAAGAGATCACAATATTTTGCTACATGACAGGTTGCAAATAATAGAGATTGTACTACAAATATGTTCCTATTCTAAACTGATCATTCTCACACCAGTCCTCAAACTCTTTCGGATTGGAATGAATTTCAAATTGTGATTTTGAGCTGCATCTGCCCCACGGGTGCAACTACTCTCTGAATCTTCATAATTTTGTTATTTATATGTCATGGTTATACAACACACCATTCGGGTTTTAGAAACTAAAGGAAAATTTCTAGTATGAATGAGTAAAGGATCAACATTGTAAAGCGAATGTTTGATAGAAACCTTGGGATGAAATAAGCATAAGAAATTTAAATTAAGGATTAGTAAAAATATATTAGTAAGCAAATTTCTAGCAACTTAATCATAAATTGGCAAAAAAGAACAATAAATAGATGAAAAGATGAAATCAGTTTTATAAGCAACTGCGATACAAACAATCAAAAAAGCGTTTCTAAACACCTATGCTACCAACCATGTTTTTACAAAGATATTAAACTATCATCACCAGAAGCAGCCCTAACATGGTGGATCGAACCACGGGTATGAACAACGACCCGAGGGACTTGAACGCGGGTAGATGTCGAGTCCGCAGTGTTGGTCAAGTCTTCATCAACGTCAGCATCGAGGTCAATGACTTCATCCCACTTCCATTTGATGAGAGCCCGCACACGTTTTGCGTGCTTTTGAAAATCACGCAACTGAAAAAAGTACTTCATTATTATTTGTACATCAAATATTAACATGAGCATGGAATATATAAGCGAAATTACCTCATCGCTTAGCTCACGGGCTAAGTGGGATTGGTAAGGTTGAAAAGCCTCACCAAATGATATTATCTCCACACTTGCAGATTTTTCCGGTCGAGGATGAACACCGGCTGCATCCCTCTGGATGCTTGTTTCAGTAGAAACTTTGTTCACACTTACAGAATTTTCTGGGCGAGGATGAACACCAGCAACTTCCCTGTCCATGCTTGTTTCCGTAGGAACTTTGCTCTCCATGTCTGATAAATAAACATAAAACCCAATAAATGGTTGAAATTTAAAAAAGAAACATAGACGGTGCACCTACCCCCCCCCCCCCTCTCTTTCCTCTTACACACTTACACCTTGCTATAAACTGAAAGCTTAGACAAATTCATTAGAACACACCCAAAAAATATATTTCAAACATCACTGAGATTTATTCAGAATATCAACAAATGTTAATATATTGAGCATACTTGAATCACATATCTCCATCAATTCACTAATTAAAATCTTATTTAAACAATATTGAGATTAATTCAGAAATTGATAATGAATCAGATTGAACTTATAATAACACTTCTCTAAACCTCCATTAAAATCCCATACAGAAAATCATATATGAATATTACAAGGAGCGAACATACCTCAAATGAAGAAATCAACTGGCACCTGCTTCCCTTCTGATTCTTTCTTGTGAATTCCCTTGGTCTTCTTAGGCCTATTCTCTCCATGGCCTGGAAAGAGAGCGAGATAGAAGCAGAAAGCAAGTCATGTTTATTCAATTCAAAGGGTTTCAGGTATATATTTGTTCTTCGCTCAATTGAGCACCCATTAGAATCAACTTAAAAAAAAATTAAACCGATTGAAATAAACATAAAACCCAATAAATGGTTGAATTGATATAAATACCTAAAATAAACTTGAAATTAGGGTTTAGACGCTCACCAGATGTCGAATGTGAAATCGTCGGATGTGAAATGTTATGTTGCAGATGGTCAATCGCCAATTTATAGATGCAATCTAGAGGAGTTGAAACTCCATTGAAGGCGGGAGTGCAGTCGTGGAGGAGTGAGGGAATTCTGATTGAAGGGGAGGAGTGGCCGATCGGGGCTGGAACTCCATAGAATTAGGTGTGAGGGGAGAGCTCGTGGAGGTTGAAGGCGAAGACGTGGAGAGAAGGGAAGTGGGCTGGATCGTGATTTGGGGGTGGGGTATTAAGAGGAGTGCGCTCGAGATAGAATCTGCCGTGAAATTAGGAATTTGAACGGTGCAGATCAAAAGTTGGCTGAATTTAAACGAACCAAATTAACCCAAAAACGGTTAGACTCGTCTCCATCCACACACACACACATATATATATATATATATATATATATATATATATAATTTTCTCATTCACATATTATTTAATAATATTCTCTTAGTTATTTAATCCATATTTCCATTTTTTTCTTCCAATTTGAAGTTGTTTTTTTCTTTTTATTTTCTTCCAGATTAATTTTAGCTAGTTTTAGTTTTAATTCACAATTATCTTTAAATGATAAAATTGAATTACGTCAAGTTAATTTGGATTAATTGTTATAGTATTAATAAGTTAAAATCTACTTTTATAATTTAATGCCAAACAAAATTCTATCTTTAATTTTAAAATATGATGTTTTTACTGAAAATTTTAAAAAATCATATAAAAGATTAATAAAAAACATTAAAAAAATTATGTTTTATAAAAGTTAATCATTATAGTCCTTCATGTTGTAGCCCAATGGTAAGGTAAATCCTGGGAGGTCAGTGGATGGTATCCCTGACTACCCAGGATCGAACCCCGTGGTGAGCATCCTGTGACATCCATGATCATGGGTCTGCCACATAGTGGTACCCTTAATTGGGCTGGGTCGTGATCGACGGGGATTAGTCGGGTGACACCCTTAAGTGGGAGCCCGGATACCGTAGGAACGTGTGCGTGTGTTAACTTGCCGTTCAAAAAAAAAGTTAATCATTATAGATGTATACCAAGTGTAACAAGAGAGAGAGAGAGAGAGAGAGTCATGCCTTAAAAAATGAGATGGCCCCATAGTAACTCGTAAGTTTTGAGACTTGACCTCGCCACTACGTCACACATCACGACATTTATAACCTTGATTTTTTTTACATGTATAATTTTTTTAAATTAAAAGAATACATAAATTTTACTCAGAATCCTTTCTCCGTGAAGTTTTTATTTTTTAATTTCAAAATTTAAAATTTCAATCCTTTTAATTTTTAACTTTTTTTTTCTCGATTTAAATTTAAAAATTAAATTTTGAATTCCGAAGTTCACATAGAATTCCTTATGTATGTCATTTAATTTTTTTTATAAACGAACAGAAATGGGAAATTTCGGGAAAATGGATATAAATTTAAACTTCCAAATGCGAATAACAACTATAGCGCACTAATTGGGAAGTTTGTACAACTAAAGTTATCAAAGTAACGACGCATAACAAAACAACCTACTTAATCTATACTTTAATAACTAGATGTTATGACTGAAAGTCCTAGTAGTGTGTGGAAAGTTATATAAAACATTTATATAGTTTAATTGTTAATTGTTTTATTTAATCGTTTGTCAAAGCCTTATCTCATTATTGGGCTTAGTTTGGTTTGTTAGGCCATGGTTTTAGGACTGAGTATTTAAAGTTTGTTTCTAATCATTAAACATTAGAGACTTGGAGAAATAGTATTGTGTGCGCCTCATAGAATAGAGAGAGAGTTTTGATTTTCAATCCTATGTTTGTAACTCTCTCATTCATTCAATACAAAGGTTAATCGTTATATTCTTTGTTACTTGAGCAATCTGGGATTCACAATTGGTATCAGAGTTAAGAAACGAAGATTTGATTCATAAAAGGTAAATTTTTTTCTTTCTTCTTTCTCTGAGTTCGATCGTTTGATTTTGGGTTACTAGGTTTATTGATTTTTGTTAAATCGTAGAGTCTAGTTGTTCCAAATCTCTTTAATTGTGTTAGATTAAGTGATTGATAAAGTTTCATCGTCAAATTCATAGTATTGAAGTAGAATTTTGGGTTTTTATAGATCTAAACTTTTTAGTCTGTGTTCTTGAGTTTTTATTGAAAAATCATTGTTTTTGGTTCAAAAATCAATTGAAAAGGTGTTGGAATTCTGGGTTTAATCGATTAAAATTGCTAAAGTTCATTAGTTTTCGATTAAAAGGTTTCGATTTTGTGTTTGGGGTCGACTGTAAGGTTGTGCGCTGCTAAACCGTGTTTTGTATAACCGGGTGTGGACTCTAATACCCTACCCGGGTCTCGCGTCCAAAACCCACACCTTGGTTGAAACCCGCGTGGTTCCCAAACCCTGTTCCAACCCCAAGTCGCATCCCTCTTCACACCCGCTCCTCACCAAGCCCCGTCCCCCAAACCAGGTTCCCTTCCCCAAACTCGGTTCCAATCCCAAGCCCGACTCATACTCCCTAACCCCGTTACACCCAACCCCGGTTCCACCCAACCCCGGTTCCACCCAAACCCAGTTCCTACCCAACCCCGGTTCCACCCAAACCCGGTTCCACCCAACCCCGGTTCCTACCCAACCCCGGTTCCACCCAAACCCGGTTCCCACCCAAACGTGATTCCCTCCTACATCCGTCTCTACCCCAAACCCCGCACCACACCAAACCCGACTACAAAACCTCATCCAGACCCGATTCATCCTCAGACCCGACTCCCACACTCTCAGTTTTCCAAGCTTTGTTCTGTGGTCTGTCTTTTCATTGAATTTTTATTTATTTATTTAATTAACAGTTTCTGGGCTTATCTTATCCTCATCTTAAAGTTTCTTTTTCTCGTCTGTTAGTGTCTTTAGTTTCATATTTCCTTTATTGAATCAAATCACGATCGTCTTACGATCATTTTGTTCAAGTAACAATGGGAAAATTTGCTATGTATGTAGATGGTAAATTCATAAAATCATGTGATGATCCAGAACTTGAGAAAGATCTAATAATTCTTGAAAAGAAAAGCAAAGATTCAGACGATTCATTGAAAAATGAAATCAGTGCTTTGAAAAATAATAATCTCGAACTCAAACAAAAGATTTTTGATCTTGAGATGGAGATTGAGAAGGACAGAAAATATTTTGAGAAGGAAATGAGTGGTTTCTCTAATGAAAGAAAGGGGTTTGAACGAAAAATCCTTGATCTTTCAATGAAGATTTTCGAGGAAAGAAAGACTTTTGAGTTTCAAAATTTTAAACTTTCAAAACAGATTTCTGATTTTGAAAAGATTTTGATAATTGAGCGAAATTATTTTGAGATAGAAAGAAAATCTTTTGAGAATAAAAAGAAAGAACTTGAATAGAAAAATATTGTTGTTTTCAAAGAAATATCTGATAAACGCAACAGTATTGAAAAAAACTTTGAAAGTGAGAGGAAGTTTTTCGAAACAAAAATTCGTAAGCTTTCACAGAAATTGTCTGAATTAACGACAGAGATTTTGAAAGAACAGAAGGTAAAATCCGATTTACAAAAGCAATTTGATTCAATTCTCGAAGAAAGAAATAGTTTATCCGTAAAAGTCAAGAAACTTGAAGAACTGAATTTCAAAGCCGATTTATCTGAACAAGCCAGTCCCGATACTGTTGTTCAATCTCCTTATTCTTCAAGTTCAACTTCCACAACTATTTCTTCGAAGTGTTATGTCAAATCAAATAAATTTTCAAAAGATCGAATTCGCCCTTCAAATCTTTTCTATAATTCTCTTGTTGATAATACAAATAATCAAGTGTTTTGAAAAGTCAAAATGGTTTGGAGAAAGAAATCAACTACAGAAGACAGTGATGGAAACACGTCATATAAATCTCTTGTAGTTGATCCAAAGTCACCGACTCATGTCTATTCCACAAATAAGTTGATCAGTCTAAACCGAGCAAATATCTGTTGCACTTATTGTGGAAACAGTGACTTTGTGGATTCCAGGTATGTCAATAGCTGGTATGGTACTTACAACATCCCCAATCCTCAGTTTCATAGCTTCAAAGCTAAGGCAACTAACCATCAATGATCCATCAAAGCATGGATACCAAAACCAAAATCTGTCTAATCTGTTTTGCAGGAATGTCATGTGGGATTTAATTCAGATTATTCACGTCACATGACTACAATCAAGGGTTATGCCATCTTTTGAGGGGGAGTACCAGGTTTTTCTTTATACTTTCATATTAACTTATGATTACATCAAATCAGAACTCGTACTTAAATGTTTCCCTCAATGATTTATTTTGGTGAGCTAAATGAGTGTTAGGGCTTATAAAGTTTCTATGGTCAATTCAGAACTGGAAGGACCTACCCAAGAAACACATCCAATTCATAGATATCAGTGAGGAGTCTAGCTTGATAGATGAGTTCGGAGCGAAAAGAATATGGTGATGATGTGACAGGACTTAAAAGAATTATTGGTCCTTACCAAACCGAGTCAGTTATCCGGGTTACCACATAATCTATTCATTCTCGTTCTTTGGAGATGAATATTGAAACAAACATGGACCCAATGTCGATAACTTGTGTCACCCTACCTAGCCACTCAAGTATCTCACAAAAGATACTTGTTTCATATATTCACAGAGATTTAGCATATACTCTATCTACTCCTCACTCAAAGGTCTTAGATATTAAAAAAAGGAAGACATCAACTCCGGTCTCTAAACTTCATATTCATCTCACTCTGTCTATTGATTTCAAACCTGTGTCCCAGGTTGAATCAATCTTTGAGCCAAATTGATATGATTTATATTTCTTTCACACACGTACGAATCTTTGTGATTTCCCTTCCATATCTTTGTGATATTGCCAGAATAGTTTGAGAAGTAGATTCTTAAATTTTTACTTCAGTGATAACTAGAAGTCCTATCAGAGATACATCGATGCCAACTCTGAATATAAGGCACACAATTATTTTAATTGTTGTGATAACAGTTACTATTGTGTTTCTTTGTTAGCTGATTACCCTTCTTGGTTATCAGCGATACATCGATTTCCTTGATTGTATACTTGCTAGCAACCCACAAATATGGCCTTCCCAATAACAAACTCAATACAAATACTAATTCCTCATGCATAAAGATTTAGACATGAATTCCCATTTACCAATCATGATCATGGATAATATATTAACAAGTTATATATTATGCAAATCTCCATATTTCACATGTACCACTTCTCAAATCTCTTGATTTCTCAACTCTAATTAGACATGTAGTACTAAATTATCCATCAAACATTTAGAATGCTAAAATGTATACACAAACTAAATCCATGGTTCCCATCAAATTTCAACACACAAGACCAAGGTAGGTCATCATCTCCCAAAACCTTACAAAAATAAATGACCCCCATCTTGACCCAAAATCATCTATTATAAAAGACCAAGACATTTACGATTCACCTTTACTCATATTTAGCACCTTTGACCATAAAACCATAAAACCATAAAACCCATATTTAGGTCAAAGTTCAACATGTAGGAAAATACACAAATTCAACACATAAAGATGCATTTAATGATTATATAGTGATAAGGAACTTACCAAGAGGGTTTGTAAGTAAAACCCTAGTGTTAGGTGGAAACCCTAGAAATGTGGAGGTAGTGACTTGAAACCTTTGAAGTACTTAAGATTTGCAAAACCTTGGAGCTTGACCACTTGGAAACCCTAGATCCTTAGTTAGTAAGCATTAATGTTTAACTCTTCTTGTGAAATAAATGATGAGAGAGAGTGGGGGGAAATAAGGAAGAAAATCGCCAAATAAGAGATAAAATCGCCGGAGTAGAAAAACATTTATGGTGTTCCTCTCAAAATATTATTTAAAGCAAAAAGAATCATCCTGGAGGCCGACGGCGACAATTCCCCACGATAGTGCCTTGGCAATGTGTTGGTCATGAAGGTGCTTAACAAGTTTGTAGAAGGGGGGGGGGGTTGAATAGAAACAAAAGTTTTTAAGTTTAATAAATTGTTTATTGATAAATCAAACATAATTTACAAGTTTGTTGCAGAATAAGATTAAGTAGAACTCTATCTAAACAAACTTAAGAAACACTAAGATGGTTGCACAAGAATATAGAGAATGGGAGATTTGAGAGTATAGAAAACAAGGGTTTCTATATTTTAGAAAGATGAAGGCTTAGGGCTCCTTCTAGATGGAGAGTTGATCTTTCTATTTATACCCTATGCATTAAATGCATGGCAGAGCACTTTACACATGTCCTTCATTGATTGGCTGAGAGGGTCTGACTTTGGGAGACATGCTTTCGACCGTATCATGAACACTGTAGTGGACAGAGTTGTTGTACGAATTGTGGCAGAGGTATGTCCGTTCTGATACATCGTACTGGGTGTGCAAGGGAAAGACAAAAGAGACTTGAGGCATAAGCTAAGTGATCATCGATCGCTGAATATATCTTCCTTCAGAGATACAAAGAAGTTCAGCTATCGCTGAAGCTTTTCCTCAGGTTTCTTCGCGTGTGTAGATTTGTCTTTGCTTCACTGATATCTGCATCAGGTCACTAGTAGACTTGTCTTTGTTCAGCAACTTCGTTTTCGATTCATCTATGAACATCTGTTGACGCGAAACTTGTCTTCAGGGATCACGTTTGACTGTTTACATCAGAAACTATCAGCGAAACTGAACATACTCAGTATTTAACAGCTGATAGTGAAACACTAATACATATGAATGTTTACAAGAAAGATCATCAATGATAACTAAACATACTCAGTCTGATCGCTGATGATGAAACACTAATACATATTTATTAAACGTAATTTTCACTAAGTGTAGAAAAGGGTCTTTATCAAATCACTGAGAGAGCATGGATCAACAATCTCCCCCTATTTGATAATGACAAAGTAACCGAAGAAAATTACTTTTAATTCAAAATAAGGAATAATCAGGACTCATAACATACATGTCCCAATTACTATTTTGAGGGATCTTTTACAGTACTGATAGGGTTATGCACTTCACCGAAATTTTCATTAATTCAAAGAAAGAATTACAAGAGATGAAAATATAAAGTACAAGTGAAGAACTAACTAATGTAAGTCTAACTAATGGATTACAAGAAGTAAGAGACTAATCTATCAGCTATATAAATAAGACTTTGGAATATTGATCATATAGTTAGGTATTTCTTCTCCTCTTTGCCTTAGATCTGATGATTCTTGACGAATGATTGATTTGATCGAATCAGCTGATGGAGAGAAGTCACACCATAGACACAAAAGATCTTTGAGATGATTCAGAGGATATATGGGAATCTCAGAGACTCTTTGAAATCTGAGTACCCCTTCATCATCTTTGAAGAAGATTCCATGAGGATTGTTGAGTACTTGTCCGGGAATATATGGTCCACCAGGAGGCAGGGATAGATATAGAACTGTGAGATCAGGAGGAGGTCCGAACAATGCTTCCTTTGAAAATTTTATGGAGGTGTCGTTTCTAATAGCAACGACATTTTTAGAGGAGGAAGAAGCAGGATTTCTTTTGATTTGCCTTGGCTTAGGAGGAAGAGCAGATGCCACGTTTAAGACTGCAGTGAATCTGTTGATGAGGGCGTCTAGGATTCCTTCGACATGGCCTCTGTAGATTGACTTTGATTTTTTCAGCGCATCTTTGAACTCTAGCCATTCCATGTAGCCAAAACTCTCAAGCTTTGAAATGAACATTGCCTTTGATCTTGCATCCTCTCTGGTTATCTCCATGGTTACAGTAATTTGGTCCTTCTTCTTTCTTCTATAGATGACAACGTCTGTTATTTTTAGTGGGTCGGAGCGATAGTCGATTTTTTGCTTACACCATTCGACCGAGTTATCGTTGACCTCTTGTTCGCTTGAGCGCTCATCTTCAATTTCTTTTAAAAGTGCATCTTGAACTTTCACTGGATTCTTCTTTAATCTTTTATCTTTGACCTAAGAAGATTGAACCTTAAGAGCAAGAGTTGTGTCTTGTTGGCATTCAGTAATCAGCTTCTCAGCTCTGATGGATTCTTCTATCTCAGCTTCAGTAAGGAAGTCAATCTCATTTGATGATTGTTGAAGAGGGATTTTCAGCCATTGACTCTCACGATGAGAGATCATCTCTGTTCTTTTGTTCAGTTCTTCCTCTGACCAATGAGCTGATCTAGAGGGCCTTCCTGGGTGGAGCCGGGCTTCTTCTTCTTCTTCTTCTTCTTCTTCTTCTTGTTCATCAATCTCACTGAATGAGATTGGGATTATTTGTTCTTCATCTATAGAAGCTGGGATTATTTGTAGTTCGGTTCCCTTAAGCAGGGGAGAGAACTGTCTGGACAAGAAGTGAAAAGGAGTTAGTGTATATTTTGGAAAAAGAAAGATAAAGTCTTAGAAAGAGACAGGGGTGTGGTAGGTATAGAAAGAGAGGGGTACGATGGAAAGACATACCTGAGAAGGATTCCCCCCCTCAAATTATGAGACAATGTTTAGGTTTCCCTCGACAGCTATACCCTTTTGCTTGCCTTGGGAAGGAGTACCTGAAGACGTTTCACCTCTCCCCACTGCTTCTTTTGTAGCTTCTTTCGAAGCTATCGCTGAAGTGATATTAGCTGCTGAGAACCAAAGAGATTGGTCCTCCTCATCGTCGTCATTATCATCATCATCAGCTTGTTTCTCCTTCTCTTGATCATGAAGATCAAGATCTTCATCATTTTCTTCGTCCTCCTCCTCTTCTTCTTCATTTAGAATTTGAGCGAGTGCAGAAGAGGGAGGGGCTTGATCAACAACCTTCTCCTCCTCAACATGAGAGGGAGGTATTCCGCCTGGACTTCAGCAACAACTTCCTCAATATTTTCTTCATTAAGTTCTTTCTCCCCTCTTTGTCATTATTAGCGAGGGAGAGTTCAACGGTTTGAGGGACAACTTTTGTAGTAGCCAGAGACCGGACTTCAGACTCCAAACGCTTAAGACGGCCTTCGATGACAGGAATGTCTGAAGTAGCCTAATGAATGAATTCAACAACTATATTCAGCGATGTACGATCATTCTCTGCAAAAGAGGGTGTAGGCGTTGGAGCTGGTTCATTCAGCTTGGCGAGTACTTGCTGAAGGACCGTGGTGCAGGAGTCAACCTTAAGGGAAAGATCCTGAACATCATTGCTGAGGGTGTTCTGCAGACCCTGAATAAGTTGGACCTGTTGAGGAGTTCCAACAAGATCTTCCTTGATCTTGATAATGTCCTCTTCAACAGCTGTCATTTGAGAAGAATCAGCCTTGGAGGATGAGGCAACAGTCAACCTTTTCAGCTCTTCACCAGCGAGATTCACAGCACCGGTGGATTCGTTGACAGAGGTGGTGAGAGATTCCACCTTTTCAGCAAGGTTGTTGACATGAGTGTCAACAGTTGCCAAATTAGGACCTGCAAGTAAAGTTAGTGGATGAGCACGACGTTGCTTAGGCTTATATGGAGAGATGGGAGGTATGTATAGGATTTTAGGAGTACATGAATTATCAAACATGTTGAAGAAGTGCAAATCTCCTTCAAAATTTTGATTATCAGGTCCTATGTGTGCAACTTGAGGTTGTTGTGAAAGAGATGGAGGGTTAGAGACCAAAGAAATAGTAGGAGGAGTAATGGGGATAGAAGAAATTTGGAGTTTAGAAATTACCTCAGTTTGTTGGGAAGGTACTGTGTTAAGTCTAAATATTGTATCCAAGATTTAATGTAGAAAATCAAACATGTAAAGTCAACAAGGTCTGTATATGGTTAGTCAGTATTTTGTTTATCTTGTCTGTGTCCTTGTTCCCTGTGGTATAAATAGGGATATGGCTCTAGTAAGCTTGTAACTTTGAGAACACTTTGATCGCATATTCAATTTATTGAGAGCTTTTCACGTCTATACTTTCTCTCTCTACTTTCTCTCTCTATGATTTGGTAGATTTTGGGATTATCAATTGGTATCAGAGCTGATCCAAATCAGAGAGAGGGTTGAGAGAATTGAATTTCGAATATGAATTTTTTTTTAAATCAAAATCTTGATCGATTTTCTTGTTTTTTCAAGAAAAACTCGTTTTTCTGAATTTTATCAAATTTGATTTGATTTGTGGTCGATTTGATTGTAAAATGGAGTTTTTGGATTCGTTTTTGGTTATAGATCATCTTTGATTCACAGTGATTTGCAAGATTTACATGTTTTGATCTTCTATTTTGAAATTTTTGATTTTCTGGAAACTACGTTTTTAACGAACTGTGGATTTCAAGAAATCTCAAATTTGGCGTTTTGATCGAAATTTTTGTTTGGATTGAGTTAGAAAAGTGTTTTCGACCATAATTGTGCAAAAAGTTTAATCAAATCAAATTCAATTCAGAATTTGATTTTTTTTTGATGATTTTCGAGTGTATGTGAACTTTGCGCCAGATCTGAACTTTGCATGAGTTCTTCAACTTTGCGTCAGTTCATCTTCAACTTTGTGTCACATTCATCTCAAGAGAACTCCTCTTTGCGCCTCTCTCGTATAACACAAAGTAATCTTTGCGCCTTCAATGTCTCACGCAAACCAGAGTTTGCGTCTCACGTTACTCACGCAAACCAGTTTTGCGCCTCTCAAAGGTAACGCAAAGCTCCTTTGCGCCTCACGTCCATCGCGCAAACCAGGGTTTGCGCCACCCCTTGCTCACACAATTCTCATTGTGCGCCACACGAACCTCCAAGTTTGCACCAGTGCTTGCTCTCGTGAAATCTTACTTTGCGCCAGTCTAAGTGTTGGTGGTTGAAGATGTCGTTACTGTACAAGCCTGATATGTCTGTAATAGAAGCTGAACGAAGGACTCTGCAATTTAAAAATTCAGAGTATCTCAGAAGGATTCAGGAGTTGCAACTTCAATTGTTCAACTGTGTTAAAACTCCTGAATGTATAAAGTGTACTAATACTAGATCTAATTTTGTAGGAATTCTCTATGAAAAGGAGAAAGAGATAAAAGAGAAAGAAAGAGAGATTATGAATCTTCAAAGCCAACTGAAGACAACTGAACAGAAATCACCGGAGCTGCAAGCAGAATCAGTTGAGCTTCAAACCAAGTTTAAGGCTTTCGAAGAAAATATATCTGCATTGGAAAGTTCAAATACTGAACTTAAAAAGAAGATATCTGCCTTGGTGTTAGAGAATGCTGAGATGATTAAAAGCATCCAAGCAGATAAAGCAAAATCAAAACAGGAGACTTCTTCTTTTCTTCAGATGTCTGAATTTTCCAAGAAAACTCTCCAAGAGAAAACGGATTTGGATCATAGATGCCGAAAACTTTCCAAGCAAGTGTCTGAGTTTGAGAAGATTCTTATTAATGAAAGAGACACATTTGCAAAGGAAAGAAAAGTTCTTGAGGTTAAAACAACTGAACTTCCCATTCAGATCTCTATTCTTCAAGATTTACTTGATAAAGAAAGAAAAATTTTCAAAGATCAGAAAAAGTCTTTGGAGATTGAAAAGAAGAAATCTGAAAAGAGATATGTTGAGATTTTCATTGAAATTTCTGAGAAAACCAAGAACTTACAAAAAGATTTTGAACAAGAACGTTCACATTTTGAATCTGAAATATCTATGCTCACATCCAAAATAACTGTTCTATCTTCAGATGTGCAAAAAGAACAAAAGGCCAAGTCTGATTTGAAACAGAAATTTGACACACTTTCAAATGAAAGAAACATTTTGACCAAACAGATAAAAGACTTAGAAGCTGCAAACATTGAAATGTCAGAAAAGATAACAGCTGATGTGATTGATCAATCACCTGTTGATAATTCAAAAGAATCAGTCTGTTCTTTCAAAACAACTTCTAGTTCTATTAATGAGAAAAATGTTTTGAAAATCAAAAGTGTCAAATCTCAAACTGTCAAATCAAGTCAGATTAGACCTTCCAACCTATTTTATGACAAGTCTGTTGATGGTTCAGCGCGCATTTATGTTAAATCTCTTGGAAAGAATTCAAGGAAAGATCAGATTGTCTGGATAGAAAAGGGTTCTTCAGGTGATGAGAAGAAGAAAGGCAAAGCATCTGCATCCACATCCAATGTCAAAAAGAACAGTGCACACACAGGTAAAACTTTTGATAATTCTGATACATTTTATTCTACTAATCATCTTATCAGGATTGCTCAGAAGAAAATCTACTGTTCTTACTGTGGAGCACATGATTTTGTAAGTAAAAATTTTAGTAATTACTGGTATGGTTCTTACTCGGTTACCCCCACACGAACTGCAACTAACATTTCTGGACCCAAATAACAGTGGGTACCAAAGAAGAAATTTGATTCTTTGTTGCAGGCACCTCACGTCAAGGGGGAGTAAGAAAGTTTATGGATTTTGAACATAGCAGTTCAAAACCCGGACTTCAATGTCAAAATTTTGGCTCTTGAATAACATAGTTCAAGACCCGCACCTAAATGTCAAGATTATGATTTCTAAACACAATAGTTTTGGACTCGGACCTCAACGATCAAAAGACCTTACTCCGGTTTTTGCATCCGATGGATATGATGGTCTACATCCCAAGAGAATTGATTTGATCTCTATCCTATTCTTTTTCACTGATAGATTTTTCTGATATGATGGTCTACAATTCAAAAGGGAGTGTCTGATCTCTATCCTGTTTTAACTGACAAATTTCAGATGTTTAATTTATAGGAGGAGTAAAGGTGGTGGCTTCTGATCAAATAACAGACCAGGACCCGTTTTTCAATGATCAAAGAAGGATATTATGCTAATATCCAAGGGGAGCTTAAAAGATCTAAATCATTCTATCATGATTTGAGGGGGAGCTGAAAAGGTAAATATCTTCTGTCCTAGATCTCGGATTGTTTGAAAGAAGAACAACTTTCGAACATGAAAACCAGTTTCTTAAATGTTCAAACCGCTTCTTATTCTCAAATGATTTCATGAATTTAGAAGTGTGCTTTTAAATGTTTTTCATATATTGAGCCTTATTGATTAACTGACCGTGTGTTTCCAAAGATCAATACTTGTGTATTATCTTATCCATATACTGTCAAGTATTCATACACACCGGTTCAGTACTTTATCAATTTGTTATTACCATGTCTCGAAACGAACCAATCTTTCGATGGTAATACCCCCGTTTGCTTTCAAAATTGTTGAGCATCATTCATTTTTTCAATTTTGTGCTTTCATTGCTATATTGTTTATATTCGTTCATATAAACAAATTTCCAATTCTTTGATACCCTAGCTATTTCATTTGATCTGATCATAATCATTGTCAGATTCTCAAAACATTTATATTTCTTTCTTGATTATTCATTCATATAAAGTTTTGAGAAATCTTAAATGTTTAAAAATGCTCAAATTTCATTTCTGATTTTTGATGCGCATTCATACACTGAAATATGATTTCTTGTGCTTCATTTCAAGAAAATCATTGACCAACATGTACTTTTAGGAACATGGGATTCAGTGTTAGTGCTTAATAGATCTTCCATGGATTCACGATAACCAGTGTTTCCTACCCCGGAAGAAATCCTTTGAGTGATTGAGGGGAGAGGGGTCTAAAAGAATTGAGTGTGGGAGTGTTTTGAGGTAAAATGGAAATGAGAGATTGGTTAAATGTGAGCTTATATGTTTAAAAGAAAGAGGGTGTGAGAACAAAGTTAAAAGAATATCAGAACTCTGCACCAAACATCTTTCTGAGCCGGGCAACCACATTACTGATTGGTTCACATTTCTTTGGTGACCATCATTGAAATAGGCAAATAGCCCATGCCATCTCTTGCATTAACCCCACTAGCTACTCATTCTTTTCTTAAAAAGAGAATGTTTCACATTTTCTGGGGAAGCAACACATAATCTATTGGTTCTTCTCTTGGAAGATACTGATATTGAAAAAGAAGGAAAATTGCCCCACCTTCGACCCTTTCTCATGCACATTGAGTCCATGTACAATCATTGTTGTCTTAGTGATTTACATACTTCGAGCCTTATGAAACACAATCATTGTGCTACAATTCTTTCACACACAAGCACGAGCACACAAAAAATCTGTTTTTCTGTCAGAACATTCATAGAATTACCTTGTGTTCTTCAATGATTGAATGGAAGGCTTGGGGAGTCATCATCAAACCAACTCCTTATATTGTACATTCGTTGTACACAGTGACTCCGTGTTACTGACAAGCACTTCTAACTGTTTCATTGTGTTGAATCAGGGTTACCATGTTCATTATGTCTATATTTGAAAATATTCGGATATATATCTTTCATGGATTGACGGCTCTCAGATCAAAGTGCGCCAACTTATAAAGGGGAGATTGTTGTTTGTTTTCAAAGGGGTGATCAAAGTCTGTGATGAAATTGATGAAGTTTTGATGATCAGGATGCTCGTAATCATCAAAAAGGGGGAGAATGTTACAAAGATCAATTTCAAAACAATGAAGAGATGTCAAAAGTGAAAAATGCTTCCGCTGATTCAAAGACTGATTCAAAGTCTGATTCAAAGACTGTTTCAAAGACAGTTTTACAAAGTTCAAAGCCTGATAAAGATTATTCAAAGTTTCAAGAAAGTTTGTTTTTCCAAAGATGATCTAGAGTTCACAAGAGATGAAGATACAAAGCTATTTCAATGTTAATGTTTCAAAGATTTCAAGTTTCATGCTCATGACTTGTTGACTTTCAAAAGATTCAAAGTGAAAAAGACTTTTCAAAGGTTCTTCAAAGGCTGAAAGAGTTTCAAAGTTCAAAGCTGTCAGAGACAAAAGCTGAAGTATCAAGTGCTGAAGACTAGTGTCAGATTTTTATTAAATCTTGAATACAAAGGGGGAGATTGTTAAGTCTAAATATTGTATCCAAGATTTAATGTAGAAAGTCAAACATGTAAAGTCAACAAGGTCTGTATATGGTTAGTCAGTATTCTGTTTATCTTGCCTTTGTCCTTGTTCCCTGTGGTATAAATAGGGATATGGCTCTTGTAAGCTTGTAACTTTGAGAACACTTTGATCGCATATTCAATATATTGAGAGGTTTTCACATCTATACTTTCTCTCTCTATGATTTGGTAGATTTTGGGATTATCATACTGAGAAGATGGGGGTTGTCACTGGTGTAGTGTCAGCGATTGTCATCACTAGCACGGTTGTTGAAGTAACTGTAGAGGACGTGGAGGAGAGACCCACAAAAGCATCTAAAGTAGTTTGTTGAGAAACTACCTCAGGAATAGAACTCGAAGGGGCGATCTCCTTGGTCTTTCTGGCCTTCTTAGATGGACCAGGAAGAGCAGTTGATGGTCGTTTGAGAGTGGTGGTAGCGGTAGGGATAGCAGGAGAAGAAACCCCTTGCGTGGCCGCTGAAGTCGAAGAATGTAGAGAGAGACGGGTGCGGAGAGTTAAGAGACTTACCTCATTGGTGACCGACTTGAGCTCGAGTGATCGCTGGCCCACTTTGGAAAAAGTACCATTATGAGTAGTTGGGTACTTGTCGGGGTAGAGAAAGTGTAGGTACGAACAAATAAAGTGTACATATGGGATCTTGGGATCCATCTCCGTCTTCTCTATCTTTGACTTAAGATCATCAAAGATAGCTCCAGCGTAGTCGAAGTGTTTTCCAGCAATGACCGAGTAGCCCATCTGGAGCTGAACTTTGCTCGCCTGATCCAGGGAGCCAATCTTCCCACTCATAATCTGAATAATGTGAGAGAAGATGTAGTTGAGTTGGGAAGGCATGTTGGCCTTTTGGATCTTAGTCAGGCGTTTGTTGGGGATGGTGGAGCGAGGCTTGTTATCCCAACAGTATTCCATATCATCCAAGAATTGGATGAGCTCAGTGTCAGTGGGGAGTGCATCAAATCTAGATTTGGTCTTCTCAGGGAATCGAAGTGCCTTCCTGAGACCAAAAGCAGTGAGGAGACCAGAACCCAGTTCAGTTGTGAAAGAGATGGCAGGGACCACTTTACCCTTTTTGTTAGTGATAGTGGTCTCATCAACGGTGACCCAAAACTGTTGTAGAAGAGTCTTGGAAGGTTTTGGGTCCACAGTGAGAGCGAAGGCCAAGTAAGACTGCTTCAGAAATGCAGCTGCGTCCACCAAGTGTGGATATTTCTCAGCATCGAAGTCCAATCTGGCGAGATGGTTGTTCTTAGGGACCTCGGATTCAGAGATGTTAAACTTGACGTTCTTGGAAGCAATGAGCGATGCTTGGGCCATTTCTGAATATATAAAGAAATAGATTGGAGAGAAAGGTTTAGAGTCTAAAAATAATTAAATTTTTACCAGTTTCTGTATTTAGAAAGAAACATAGAAAAAACAAAGTTATTTTTGGAGTAAAACAGTGTTATTTGTGAAGAAGAAAGAACATGTAGAAAACCAAAAGTTTTAGAGAAGATAAAATCAAAAGAAAAGATTTTATTGTTTGAGAAAATCGTTTAAAATCCATGATAATGAAACATGTAGGATTTTAATAAGAAGTTAAGAATGAGATAAACAAAAACCTGTTGATCTTGAAGAGATGAAGTTTCTAAGACTGGAATGGATTTGTTTGCTTGAATGCCTTAGGAGAGTTTTCTTGCTTTGAAAGTTTGAAGAAAGTGTGAAAAAGATAAGAACGAAAAAGGCATTCTTTTTATGTGAGGAGAGATAGATAGAGAGAGAGAGAGAGAGAGAGAATGTGTGAGGCGGGAAAACAAATGCTCATCATGACATGGACACGTCCTACGAAGTTGATTGGATATAAGGGCAACGGACGAACGTGTCAGAGAAAAGGCATGTTGTGGATTTTCGGTTCAAATGACGTCATAGGAGATAGAAAAAAACGTTTCATTTGTCCTTTTTGAAATTATCCCAGAAGAAAAGGTAGAGATAGGTTTTCTTTTTGAAAGGATCGCTGATAAAAAATTCAGAGATCGGTTTTCATTTCAAAGGATCACTGATGAGAAATATCAGTGATAGATTTTGTTTATCAAAAAGCTTTTAATCATTTGAAGAAAGATTAGTGATTAAAGTTTTGATTTTGAAAAACATCTTACTGAATGAATATTCAGTGATTGAGAGTGATAGAACATACCTGAGTGATTAATGTTTCCATTTAGGAACACTGATTTTACATCCATTTGATATACAATGAAGTCTTTGTAAACTGCATAAGCTAAGAAGAGTCGAATTGCTTCGAGCCTAGCCACAAGGGCAACGGTTTCATCATAGTATATGCCTTCCTCTTGTCTATATCCCTGAGCAACAAGTCTAGCCTTGTTGCGGGTTACAGTTCCATGTTCATCTAACTTGTTTCTAAACACCCATTTGGTGCATATAACTGTTTTATCAGATGGTCTAGGAACGAGATTCCAAACTTTGTTACGAGTAAACTCAGTCAGTTCTTCTTGCATAGCGCAGACCCAGTTTGGATCTCTGAGGGCATCATCAGTCTTCTTTGGCTCTATTAAAGAAATAAAGTTGATAAAGAGGCAGATATTACCTGAACTTCATCGAGTCTGAATACCCGAGTCGGGATCACCAAGAATTTGATCTATGGGGTGATCTCTGGTCCATCGCTGAGCAGGAGCATGATCGCTCACTTCAGGAGTTGGATCAACAATAGGATTTACTGATGAAGAATCCTGAGGTTCATCACTATTAATTGTTGAGTGTCAGATAGACCATTGTTATCAGAGAGGTTTTCAGACGAAGACGGATCTGATAGAGAGAGTGTGTTTAGAGGCTCAGCTGAAACCCATGAGGTGGATTCAGCGTTAGGAGGTATGATGTTTGGATCATCATCATCATCAACTAGAGGATCTGTGTGCTGATGGTTTGAGATGAAAGGTTCCGTTTCTCTGTAATGAGAAAACATCCAAGCATTTAGCTTTTCATTGTCAGCGATTGGTTTAGAGTTCGCTGAACGTGTTTCATCAAAGGTGACATGAATTGTTTCTTCTACAGTTTGTCTTCTCTTGTTGAAAACTCTGTAGGCTTTGAAGATAGAGGAATATCCAAGAAATATTCCGCCAACAGCTTTTGGATCGAACTTTCCAAGTAGATCTTTGTTGTTTAGAATGAAGCACTGACAACCAAAGATATGAAGAAAACTGATAGAGGGTTTTCTTCCATGAAATAGTTCATAAGTTGTTTTTCCAAATCGCTTTACTATCAGCGATCTGTTTTGAGTAAAGCATGCAGTGTTCACAGCTTCAGCCCAAAATTGAGTAGGGAGGTAAGAATCGTTGAGCATTGATCTAGCAGCTTCAATGATAGTTCTGTTTCTTCTTTCAGCGACTCCGTTCTACTGAGGCATTCTTACTGAGGAGAAGTTGTGAGAAATTCCCTTGTTCTCAAAGAAATTGTTCAGAGAACTATTTTTGAATTCAGTTCCATGATCACTTCTTATTGAACGAACAGTAATATTTTCAGCACTTCCATCTTTTTAACAAAAGATATTAGTTCTTCTGGAGTGTCACTCTTGCAGCAAAGAAAGATAACCCATGTGTAGCGAGATTATTCATCTACAATGACAAGTGTATATTTCTTTCCAGCTATGGATTGGATATTGACAGGGCCAAACAGATCCATATGCAAGAGTTGAAGAGGACTTGTCACTGAGGAAACTTGTTTAGATTTGAAACTAGCTTTTGTCTGTTTTCCTTTTTCACATGTTGAACATAGAGATTCCTTAGCATATGAGTGCTGAGGAAGTCCAGAAACCAGTTCCTTAGATGAGAGAGAATTCAGGGTTTTGAAATTTAGATGAGAAATCCTTTTACGATAACCACTGAGAGAAAGTTTTCCATTCTCATTTACCACTGAACATGCTTTCTTGGTAAAGCGTAATTCATAGTCTTTGTCACAGAGCTGACTGATGCTTAGAAGATTGTGCTTCAGTCCGTCTACGTAAGCGACTCTTCTAAAGGTAGTTGTCCCATTGCTGAGGACACCAAACCCTCGGGTATATACTTTTTCATTTCCACCAAAAGTCACTGAGGGACCTTTCTCTTCCTTATATTCAGTGAGCAGGTATTTTTGTCATGTCTTGTGACGAGAGCATCTGCTATCAAGATACCAGATGCCTTTTGATCCCTGTAAACATAAGAAACATTAAGCTTTGTTTGGTACCCACTTTTCAATGGGTCCTTTAGGGTTAGTGGAGATGGAAGGTTCAACAATCTTCACAACAGATGAAGATTCAACTTCAGTGGTAACCTTCACTTTGGTTAAGGTTGGAGGCATTCATCTTCACTTTGGTTTAGTGATGTACTTCACCTTGGCCGATTTCTCATCCTTGGAGGCATTCATCTTCACTTTAGCTGTTTTATCAACTTTAGTGGCAGTTGGACATTTACTAGCAATATGATCAGTAAACCCACAATGATAGCTTTTTCTATATTTGAAGGTGGTTTTAGGACCATGAGTAGTAGGATTTGAGAATTTGAGATGAGTAGGGCCAACTCCAAGAATGCCTTTAGCATGAGATCTGGGAGGAACTTTCATTTCTTCAGATCTCTTAGGCTTAAGATCAATCTTCAGCTTTGGAGGACAAATATCAAAGATTTCTGTCACAGAGCTAGAAGATCGATTTACTAAAAGTTTAGAAGGAACTTTCAGCTTTGCTTTCTTGGTAGCCTTCTGAAGATGAGAAATAGATTTTCCTTTATCTGCAGGCTTAGAGTCTTTAGATATTTCCTCAGTGATGGGATTAGAAGAAGATGAAGAAGAGCACTTAGCATAAGAAGTGTCAGGGAAAGAAGAGACAAACATTCCAAACTTAAGCATGAAGTTGTGTTCTTTAGGATCATCCTGTGGTTTCCAAAAACCAAGACCAGTTCTATCACTGGCAGGGATTTGAGCACTTATAATCTCAGTGATCTTTGTTGAGGATTTGCACCATCCATCAACAGTAGCCTTTTCTGCTTTTAAAGCAGCGATGCCTTGTTCACGTTCTATGCTGATGATTTCATTAACAGTGACTTGTTCTTTCAAACTTTCCTCTAAAAGAGTCAGTTCTCTGATCTTTTCATGACATTTCTCTAGTTGTTCAGTTAAATCAATGTTTTTTTCTCTTAGCTAGAGTTTTGCCGTTTAGAGCATTGTATAGATCAATCGTCAACACATCAACAACACGACTTCTCTCTGCTTCAGATAGAGAGGGATTAGTAGAGATAGATACCTGAGATGATGTATAACTCATGGAAGTTTCTGGAGATTCTTCCACTTCTTCTTTAATCTCGGCCATGAGACAGAGATTAGTGACTTTTTCTTCATCAGAACTTGATTCTTCTGATTCAGCCCAGTCATGTTCTTCAGCGATGAGACCTTAGCTTTTCGCTTAAAGTTTTTCAACTTTTGATATTTTTCTTTCAGTTTAAGGTATTTGTCATCGCTGGATCTTCTGGAGGTAGAAGGTTTGAAGACTTTCTTCGACCTGCACTCACTTGCAAAGTATCCAATCTTTTCGCAATTAAAGCAAGTAGCAGTAGCCTTATCAACAGGGGTTGATTTTGGCTTGTTAGTGAGAGAGAGAGAGAGAGAGAGACTTATTTTTTCTGAAATTTCTCTTTCTTGCATATCTCTTAAAAGAGTTTGTCAAGAGTGCTAAGGACTCATCAAACTCTGAAAGATCAATGTCTGATAGTTCCTCAGATTCAGAATCTAACTCAGTGATAGTGAGAGTAGATCTTTGAGATGGAATTATCTCTGAAGAGACTAAAGCAATAGGAGTGCTTTTGGAGTCTTTAGAATCTTTTACAAGATTATACTTTAGGATATTTGATTGCTCATAGTTGAGCAATATTCCATACAAGGTGCTGAGAGAAAGAGAATTGAAGTCTTTTGTCAGCTTGATACATATTGAATAATTGTCCCAGCATTCAGGAAGACATTCTAAGAATTTATTTAAGACCTCAGAATTAGAATAGGTCGTACCCACGATTCTTAGATCAATGATTAAGCAATTAAACCTCTGGTGAACGTCAGAGAGAGATTCGTTCTTACCAGCGATAAAACTTTCATATTGTCTTACTAAGTTAATCTTTCGAGTTTCTTGGATTTCAGTGGTGCCTTCATATTGAACACAAATTGTTTCCCACATTTCTGTTGACGTTTTAAGATGCATGATGGAATGGAAAGCTTCATTAGGCAGAGCCATAGAGATAATGGTTTTTGCCTTTGCATCTAGTATGACTTTCTTTTTGTCTTCATCACTACACTGTCTTATCTCCTTAAGAGCATAGCACTCAGGGACAACAGGAGTGGTGGCAGTAGCGGGAACAACGCTTATGATAGTGAAAGGTTCATAAGGTCCATGTGCTACGTAATCAGGTATAGTAGGGTCTACACCTTCTAGAAATAGCATCAATCGATTCTTCCAGAGAGCAAAATTATCTCTGGGTGTGCAAGGTAAAGACAAAAGAGACTTGAGGCATAAGCTAAGTGATCATCGATCGCTGGATATCTCTTCCTTCAGAGATACAAAGAAGTTCAGCTATCGCTGAAGCTTTTCCTTAGGTTTCTTCGCGTGTGTAGATTTGTCTTTGCTTCACTGATATCCGCATCAGGTCACTAGTAGACTTGTCTTTGTTCAGCAGTTTCGTCTTCGATTCAACTATGAACATCTGTTGACGCGAAACTTGTCTTTAGGGATTATGTTTGACTGTTTACATCAGAAACTATCAACAATACTGAACATACTCAGTATTTAACAACTGATAGTGAAACACTAATACATATGAATGTTTACAAAAAAGATCATCAGTGATAACTGAACAGACTCAGTCTGATCGCTGATGATGAAACACTAATACATATTTATTAAACGTAATTTTCACTAAGTGTAGAAAAGGGTCTTTATCAAATCACTGAGAGAGCATGGATCAACACAATGTTGCCAGGCACTATCGCCCTAGGTGTATCGCGGGTGATCTAACCCGCATGACTATGCCACCGCGATAGTGACCTTGGCAATGTCGCGGGGCACTCTCGCCCGAGGTGTACCAAACCTCTCAGGGTATGCGCGACAATGCCACGCGAGAGTGACCATGGCAACGTCTCCTGGCACTCTCACCGAGTTACCCCATATTTCCAATTTTGCCCCTTTTCAACCCCCAAGCCACTAAACCAATGATAAAACAATTAGAATTCTAAGTGCTCAAAATAATTACTCACGTAGATATGATTTTATGCATATAGATGTAAAAATCAAGGATCAAAATGCATTGGCGACTCACACATTATAACATAAAGGACGTACTCTAAAATTCGAGGTGTTACAATCCTCTCCCTCTTAGAAAAGATTTCGCCCTCGAAATATAGCACTATCCAAAGAGTTGAGGGCAACGTCTCATTATATCCTCTTCCGCTTCCCATGTCACATTCATACCCCGATGATGTTTCCATTGGACCTTGACCATGATCGCCTATTTATGTCGAAGCTTCTTCGAATTTCTTTATAAAATGGCTTTGGACTCCTCTACACAATGATTGTTGTCCACTCGGATTTCCAACAACGGAATGACGTTTTTCTCCTCCGCTAAAAACTTACGCAAATAACACATATGGAACATGTTGTGAATCCCGTTCATTTACGACAATTCTAACTTATATTCTTAAAGTCCGAAGCACTCAAGGATGGTGAAGGGTCCAAGAAAACGGGGGCTAAGCTTTCCGCATTTTCCGAATCTGATGATCTATTTTCCAAGGGGATACTTTTAGCATTACACGATCACCCACTTGGAACTCTCCTGGACTTCTTTTCTTGTCCGCATAACTGTTTTATCGGTCTTGGGCCGCCTTCAGTCGTTCACTAATACCTATTACATTGTCGGCCGTTTCTTGCAAGATTTATGGGCCATCAAACTGCTTATTTCCCGCCTCTAACCAACACACAGGTGTCCTACACTTCCGGCCATACAACACCTCGAATGGCGCCATGTCGATGCTTGAATGGTAATTATTGTTGTAGGCAAATTCTACTAACGGAAGGTGAGAGTCCCAATTCCCTCCGAAGTCTATAACACAGGACCTCAACATGTCCTCTAAAGTCTGAATGGTCCTCTCGCTCTGGCCATCTGTCTGATAGTGACTCACACATTATAACATAAAGAACGTACTCTAAAATTCGGGGTGTTATAAAACCAAAATTAATTTGTGTACTTTGTCAGAACTTTTGGGAAGATTCTCTCAATTATGTATGTTTTTTCAGTGTTTTAAAGTGTGGGTTTAACAACACTAATATGTATAGTTTTAAAGATTCCCTCAATTATATATGCCTTTTCAATTATGTATTATTCAGTGTTAAGTAGCGATATTGGTCCCTGTGGTTTGTTCATTTTTTTGGATAAGACCCTTGAAAATCAACCTCCATTTTTTGATCAACAATAGTTTCTACGTCAAGAGGAGGTTCCGTATGTGCCCCAGTGTGTGTGCAAGAGGAACCTACCTATGGTTATAACAACAATTGGATTCCCGATATCGAAGAATCCGAGAAGATGCCAATGTTTTTAAATTGAGTATATCTGAAATTGATGATACAGATTCTGAAGATGGTGATGGAAAAGAAGAAGGAGGAGCAAGATGAGTAGGAGGAAAAAAATAAAGAAATACGTCATGCTAGTACATCATTTTCGGCGATCAATTATTTTTTTGGTACGCCTCTGATACTCCCAACACCAATACCCACGATCACAGACAACAAACAACTCAATTATAATCGCACTACACACATCAGGCATGGCGAAATATTTAACACCAAAGAAGAAATTGTATTAGCCATGGGATTGAAATTTATTCAAGAGTGTTTCGAATTTAAAGTCAGTACATCAAAGAGTAGATACGAGACAGTTTATGTCCATACAAATCGTAGTTGGATGATCAGGGCGAACTCAATTGGAGCAAGTAAATGTTCGAAGTTCGAAAATTGGGAGATCGACACACTTGTTCAAAAACTCAACTGCATCCAAATCATAGGCAAGCGAATAGAAAAGTTTTGGGTCACATACTAAAGAAAGTCGTCGCAAACGAGAGTAGAAATTATCGGCTTAATGACATAAGGAATGATATGAACGAGCAATACAATGTTTTTGTTTCATAGAAACAAGCTTGGAGTGCCAAATATTATGCACTGAATTTGCTTAGGATACCTCAGAAGAATTTTTTACCAGACTCCATAGTAATTATTATTTGAATTTAATGATTTTTGAACTATTTTTTACCAGTGTTTGGCATCGTGCGTTGTGCGGTGACAATAACTATTTTAGAAAACATTGAAGTAAGTCAAATGGGTCAATTTTCACGTATCAGATATTAAATCAATAAGAATCAATATTGCATTTGATATGAATCCACTTTTTCATTCCTGATAGTTCTTTTAATATATATAATTAATAAGTTCTATATGTCAATTTTATATCAAAGTTTGTAATTGACTCAAAATAATAAGTATGTGAGACTATTATATTATAACCATGAGGTGTATAATAAGGAATGTTTTGCCATAATATATCAATTTATACCCTACATATATTCTCATAAAATATTTATATTCACCAAGCAAACACGGTATTGTTACCTACTTTTGTATAATTTCGGGATCTTTTCGTAATTTGTTTACATTTGTTGTAATGTACTCATCCTTTGGCCAAAAACCTCCTTGAAACTACCTCTTTCCCAACATGTGTTTGCCCGAAGAGGAATAGTAGTTGCAGTACTGCAATCACGACGGCTGTAGACAAATCAAATTGAATTGTTAATTTTTCATTTGATCTGTTCGAGTTTTTCCGATCTGCTTGAGACTATTTTCTTGCTAGTTTGGTTTATCGATCAATAAAAAATCATGGAAAAAAGAAGTTTTATTAATTTTATGTAAATGAAATATATAATATATCTATTCTAATTTCATATATATGTATGTAAATATATATTGCTTTTAGTTTAAATTAAAAAAGGAATTAAAATAATTTTATATATTAATGATTGTAGACTTGTAGTAAGTTATTATTTATAATTTTATATACTGATTTATTCTAAATTGACTTTTATATATTATTTTTATAGTTTTCTTGTATACATATTATTATATTAATTCTAATTTTAATTTTTTTGATTGTAGTAATTTATATTTTATATACTGATTCTAGATACAAATATATTATATTGTTTTATTTCAGCTACTTTTTCTAAGTGATATTAAATATAATAAGTATTTCATTTATTAATGAGGGAGTTAATAATAAGTATTTAATTATATATTGATTATAATTGTAGTATATGTAGTGATTCTAATTTCATTTATATCTATTTATTATTTAAGATTTAAAAGGTTTGTTTTTTTAATTCTATATATTGATTCCAATTTTTTATATTAATTCTCCTTTATACATATTTAATTTTACTTGAAAATAATACAAATCAATATATTTATATATATAGCTTATTAAAGAAAATCGTACACACACACACACACATATACATATATATATATATATATATATATATATATATAGGGAGAGGTTCATTTGAGAAATGGTAAATATATGAGAAATAGAGAAGTAATCTTAGTCATTCATCTGGTCAACATCGGATAATTTCTTGTGTGGTCTATAGAAGGTAGAGGGGTAATTTCGTAAAATACACAGGATGAGTTCATATATGAATCTGTATGAATCACAAATATTCATATATAAATATGTTAATTAGTTCAACTGATTTATATATGAATCTTTGTGATTCATACAGATTCATATATGAATCTTTGTGATTCACAAAGGTTCATATATGAATCTTTGTGATTCATACAGATTCATATATGAATCTGTTAGTTAGTTCAACTGATTCATATATGAATCAGTTAAAAGAGTTCAGTTGTGAATTGCACTGGTTCATGTATGAACATATAGTTCATATGTGAATTATACATGTTCATATATGAACACAGCCCGCGTGTTTTGTAAAATTTACGAAATTGTCCTTCTATTTTTGGGATAGCCGCAACTTTTGACCGGTCAAAGCCGCAATATTTGACTAGTCAAATCCGATCTTGACCATATGAATGACTAGGATTATTTCTCTATTTCTCATATATTTACCATTTCTCAAATGAACCAAACACTATATATATATATATATATATATACATATATATATCGCGTCATTGACCATTAAGTATTCTAAATAATATATATAAAATGTTATGTGAATAATAATAATAATTGATAATAGTCATTTAATAATATTAAAATATGTAATGGTATTGTGTAAATAATAATTAATAACAATGATTATTCACTAATATATAAAAATAAGAGTACTATGTAAATAATAATTAATGATAATTTGTATTATATTCAATTATCATAAGTATTTGATTTATGTATATTATTATTTATTGCAATAAGGTTTGTTTTTGTGTAACTAAAATTTTTCATCTTTATTTTATTTATTTATATTAATTATACCTAGTTTATTATTATTTTCAATTGTTTTGTATAAAAATATACATGTTATTATATTTAAGTATCATGAAAATTAAAAAAATATTTATTTTTATAAGATTTTAAATGATTAATAAAATTAAAATGTAAGAAAATATATAGAAGACAGAAATAAACAAAAGCTCTAAAATCCCAACATAAGTCAAAAGGATTGTATATCAGAATTAGTCTTCTCAAAGTAAACTGAAAAAAATACAGATAACGATTGAAAATTAATTTATTAATGTTATGTCATAGATTGTAATACTTTCAAAAATCAATTACTAAACCGTTGTTGCCATCTAAAAGCACTGCCATGAATAAACCCTTGGTTCTGATGATCCCTGCAAATCAGTTTCTTATCACATAAAATAGATAATCACAACAAGAGATTAATCAAACCTGATTTGATTCACAATCAAAGGATTACAAATCTCGCTTGAAGAATTTTTCTCTCTCTAAGCTCTCTTTTTCTCTCTCTAGAATGGTGGCTACTAATTTTGCATTCTCTTGCACACACAACCCTAGCAACCTAAATAACCCATATACCTATTTAGGACAAAACAAAATACACAAAATAACTTTGACTATTTATTACAAAATAACCTAAACTCTTATTGAGAGTTGACTTTTCAGCATTGACTTCAGATTTCAGCCTTCAGTCTTGATGATCTTGAATCCAATAAATCTGTGATCTAACAGGTTCCATTGGAAAAACCTTAAGAAAAATATAGAAGATAGAAGTAAAAATAAATAAATCTAAAATCCCAACAAAAGTCAAAAAAGAATAATACCTGGATTAGTATTCTTGAAGTAAACCTGAAAAACAATTTTGTTAAAGAATCAGGGGCGGAACACAATCTTTCCAACCGCAGGGCCAGACCTAAAGCAGGGACACCGATGGCACGTGCCACCGTGTTATCTCTTCGCCGAAAGGTTAAAAAATTTACGTTTATGAAAGGTGCAACCATATCGTTTTAAAATGTGTCACCGTATGATATTCAAAAGTTGAAGAAGGGACAACCGTACCTTGTAATCAACCAAAAAACCAAAAAGACCTCTTGAAATCAACAAAAAAACCGAAAAAAAGTCCCTCGAAATCGATAGAAAAAACTTAAATATCTCTCGAAATCAAGCAAAAAGCTATAAAAATCCCTCGAAACGGTAGAATTAGGCTAAAAACACATCGGGTGATGAAGTGAATGCAATTCTATCAAACAACGTAAACTATACTTGACCGCTTTTATAAAAGCGGATTTTTTTCGCAACCTAAAGTCCACTTTTAAGTTCAAACAACATCTACTTCTAATCTTCTATGTTCTATTAAACAACCTAAATTCAATGGTAGACATTTCATAAAGAATCAAATGCCCAATCAAAAAAAAAAAAAAAAACTCAATCAAAGTAATCAAACAAATTTAAACAATTAAACAGTTAAACCTAATCAATCAAACTCAAACAAGTAATGAGATTATGATTTATGAGCAATGACACTTAGAATTAAAACTTGAAAAAAATTAAAACTTGAATAAAGAACAAAAAACCTTTAGGCTGACCTGCACTTGCTGCTGCTGCTATGGACGTTGTCGGGTGCTGGCGGTGCTATTACCGCTGCTGCCAGTCGCCACCGCTACTGCTACTGTCTGGATAGGAAATCAAGTAATCAACGATTAAAAGGTCAGATATTTTTCCAATGGATTTGCACAGAAAAAACATTCAAACAACTTACTAATTTCAAGTGATTTCAACTTCAAGAAACCCTAAACATTTGATGATTCAAACAACCCATCAATTATAGTTACAATTTTATCTTGACAAACTGATTTCAATTGATTTCAACTTCAAGAAACCCTAAATGGAGTACTGCTTATCGATCAAACGATGGCCGCTGAGACACGAGGAGAAGCAGGGGAGTCGGTTGGGCTGTCGGCGACTGCTTGACTGTGCCTGAGTGGTTGACGGTCACTGGATGATGAATCAATGGACTAGTCCTAGTTGTCGTTCGATGAATCGAAGTACCTGTGAGGCTGTGACCTGTCTACCTGAGTTCAAATCAATTTTTGAACGTACTTACATAGAATAGATGGACTTCTCACTTCTGGACTTTCCCCTAACCTTGTGGACTGGACTGACATGGGGGGGGGGGGAATAAAAAAAAATTACACTACAGAAATAATCAGTTCCTCTTGCAAATTTTTAAACCACAGGGGCCAGGGCCCTGGTTGCCTGTTTGTCCTCCGCCACTGTAAAGAATAATGGTTTGTGTGAAAACACATCAAGTGATGGAGAGATAGAAAAGAGTTTGCTTAAAAAACGATTATGTTGAAGAATAACAGTTTGTGAAATGAAGATTACATCAAGTGATGAAGAGGGAAAAAAAAGAGTTCACCTGAAAAACAATATTGTTAAAAAATAGTAATTTGTTAAATGAAGAAAACATCAAGAGAAGGAGATGGAGAGAAAGATTTTACCTGAATAACGATTTTGTTGAAGAATAAGGACGAAAGAGTATTTCACATATAAAATATTTCTAAAAATCAAAAAAACTTAGGAAAAAAAAAGAAAGGCTTGTGATGTTTTGGAGATGACATATCGTTGTCTTTGGTTGACCCTTTAATATATATAATAGATATATAATAGATGATAGACATATAAAGTAAATATGAAGATGACCTATTGTAACAATCGTTATTTCTTTTGTTCTTCTTTTCTCGTTTAAGTGTGGTTAAAGATGGAAAGAAGAGACTTAGAGACCCTTTTTGGATATTAACCTACAGATATAAATAGGGGGAAAAACCCTAACCCCTCTTTTTATGCTTGTTTGCACCGTAAAGAGAGAAAGGAAAGTAGAAGAGGTTGAGGCTGGGTCTGAAGTCTTGAAGAAGGTAAAGGAGAAGTCAAAGCAACTTGGGGGAGATTTCATCCCAGGAGGTAATTATATCCTAATCTTTCTTCTCTAATTTAAGGATAGAGGCCCTATTAAATATTGGGTTGTTTTCAATTTTGAGTTCTAAAAGTTTATAAAACTTTAGAGGTTAGTCCAGATAATCGAATGTTTGAATAGATTGAATTGTGAGTTTTGATGTTGTGAGTGGTTTTTTATATTCGTAGTCGTATGCGATTGAGGAAAAGGAGTTTGACCCTTGAAATTTTACCTTGTCAGTCGAAGGTCTGGGGAATCGCCCCAAAATCGGACCAAACATTGACTGGAAATCGAGAACCCGGGTAGGTAGTACCTACCGGGAAGTTGGTCGAGACCGGGCTAACTCCCGGTTATAACTCCGTGGGAACTGGATTAAGATCCAGATAATCAGCCACCGGGAACCGGGGTGGGACCCGGATACACGCCACCGGGAACTGGATTTAAACTTGGATAGGCCGCACTCGGGAGACGGTCAAGACCCGAAGAGGTAGCGCCCGGGAATCGAGCAAGACCGGATAGGTCAGGAGTTTGGGGGGAGGGATAGGGTAAATGGGAATACTTTTTAGAAATCCGGGAGGGTTTAATCCGGGTTCCGAAGTGATTGTCATTAGGGGATTAATTATGGTATGTTAAACCAATTTGTAGGAGTTCGAATTTTCTGAAGTGAGTTTTGTTGTGCGCTTCGAGTTTCCATCAAAGCAGGCGAGTTCCCTTAAACCCTTTTTCCAAACATGGAAATGTTTGTAAATGAGTTATCGTTTTGACATGTATTGTTGGTGATGATGTTTGAATAAATATTACTTGAACTAATTTATATTTGGATAAACTTTACGAAATGCGTTTCGATTATTGATAATGGTTGTACTTGTGGCATGAAAATTGCACTCTTAAATGCCTTAAACACGTTTTTTTGGAAATGGTTCACTTTTGAGCATGCTTGGTTCTATACGGTTGTGGCATGAATTTGGTACATTGTTTTGGAGTTGGGTTACACAGTGGGATTAGTGTATCTTGGAATGGTAAATATTCCGTGGGAGAGTATTTATACCGTGTGCCTTGAATCTGTTTCTTGTGCACACGGGAATGACATCTATTGGGGGACATGGGGATCGACCGGGAGCCTCGATTACGGATATCACGGTGAGGTGATATGAGACTATGAACACTGTGCAAATACCCAAATTTGGTGTGACGTGGTTGAATTGCATATTGATGGGCCTTATCGAGGTTTGCATAATTACTGTTGAATTGTTAAACTGTTTTTGATAGAGAATTCACTAGACCTTATGGTCTAACCCTCACTTTTCAAAATTAAAAATCATTTTCAGGTAAGAGGGTGGTTGGTGCGTCTTCCAGGAGAAAAGAGAAGGTTTGAAGTATTAGAGGTGGTGATGATAAAAATAGTATACCTTAATTCCCTATTGTTTAGTCTAGATATCTCAGTTGTGGATGTGTGTATCCGTTGTTTTAATTGAGAACTTTGTCATTTCATGACGTGAAGTCTGGGACCACTTGGTTTATTTTTAGAATTATGCTATTGTGGATTTTGGGTTGTTATAATTGGTATCAGAGCCGTGGTTTAAGGGATTTAGGTGACCAGTTGGGCCTAAACTTAAACCATAAAATGTGAGATCACAACTGAGATATAGGAAGCCATTAGGAAAGACCTTGATCATGGAGGGTCATGACTATTGTTAAGTCTGATTTTATAGTAATCATTGTATTTATAGAGCTTGGTCAAATACTATGTTTAGTGTCTTTCTGTGTTGTATCTGACCAAGGGTATTTAAGTCCCTTTGGTCTTTGTTCCTTGTAAGAAATATACGTACATTAATCTGATATCCTACTTTGCGCTTCTTTAAACTCTCTCTCTACTTTCTCTCTCTAAAGATTTAGAGATTCTTGGATTATCAATTGGTATCAGAGCCATCTAAATCTTGAGAGGATTGAGAGATTGCTTTTTCTAATCTGAATTTATGATTGAAATCGAAAATTTGATCGATTTTCTTGAATTTTTCAAGAAAATCTCGTTTTCTTGATTTCTCATAAAACTTGGATCTGTTTGTGATCGAATTGCGTTTAAATTGGACTTTTTAGATTCGTAATTGCCATATTTGTTTCAGAATGTTTTGCATAAAAACCTTGAGTTGATCTTCGATTTTGAGTTTTAAAAGTTTTCTGGAAAAACGAGTTTGGTTACTGTTCTATCATCGAAATCTCGTTTTTATGGTTTTTAATCGAATATTTTGGTTGATTTGAGTTAAAAAAGTGTTTTCGATCTTATTTGTAAAAGGAAATTTCATCAAATTCGGTGTTGAAATCGAGTTTTTAGAAGTTTTTATGTTTTTATATCGGTTTGCGCAAGATCCACACTTTGCGTTTCATTCATATAGCTTTGCGCAACATTCATGTTGCTTTGCGCATGTTCATAGTTGGATGTGCGTATTCTTCTAACTTTGTTCTTTTGTTTCAGGTTTGCGCTTCCGCCTTCACACGCAAAGTCTTCTTTGCGCACCCTCCTTCACCCGCAAAGTCTACTTTGCGTTTCCCTCTACAAACGCAAAGTGTCATTTTGCGTTTCCCTTAGCAAACGCAAACCTCTAGTTTACGATTCAGTTCAGTTCACGGTTCTTTCTTGAAACGCAAACCTCATCTTGCGTGTCCTCAGTTTGCGTTCCCCTCTGCAAACGCAAAACCTTCTTTGCGCTCCTCATTACATACGCAAACCTCTAGTTTGCGCGTCTCACTTCACACGAAAAGCTCATCTTTGCGCAAGATCAACACTTAGAAATTTTTTCTGAAATATCAGCAATGGATTCCGACAAGTTTGCTTTTCAAGCTCAGTTTTATAAAAGTGATCTGATGATGTCTCTGGGTTCAGAAAATCGACCTCCCGTGCTAATAGACGAAAATGAATTTACACAATGGCAAGATCGGTTTCTAAACTTCATTGAACGACAAAAGAATGGTAATGACATGATAATCATTCTATCTGAAGGACCGTTTGATAGACCCAAATTGGCTTCTGAGTAATTCAGCTCAGGACCCGTACTTCATAGACTATGACTTCTAAACAAATTAGTTTAGAACTCGTTCTTCAAAGCTTTTCAGCTTCTGACTTTATGAGATACTGTGAGTACATCAATTTTATTTTCGCTGCATATATCTCTGTATATGATGTTATTCCAGTTTTTCTCAATGTTTTAAGAATCTGAGCTTGTTTATCTATCTCATGAATTTGTATTACCCAAAATTTTATTTTAATATGAGACACAAATTTATTTTCTTTAATGTAAAAGATGAAATAGTTGAATTTTATTTTGTTCTAACTAAACATTTATTAAAAAAAATTTAAATCTTTACAAATTTTATTCTATAAAGTAAAGTTTTACATTTTTTTTCTTTCTTTTGAATAAAATATGTGTCTAGGATAAATTTTCAAGTTCTTTTGTTTATATTAAAGTTTTTATATGATCAAATTTCAAGTCTTACAAAAGTCGAAAAGTCAGCAACATGTTTGAAACTTTTATTACTACTTTAAAGTAGTATGATTCGGAATTTTTATAGTTTACTTTGCCTAGCCTACCTAATTAATCAGTATTATAGATCGGAATGAAAATATGGGCTAAGCACTTAGATGTTGACCTAAGTGATTGAGATGAATTATAATTTCATAAAATACAGAAATCTCTAAGTTTAAAAGTTTGTACCTGTGACCTTTCTGGTTTGGGAAAGTAAGTTCCTCAGGATGCTTGTCATCTGGTCCCCTAAGGTCAATTGGTCTGGGAGTGATCGAACCCAAATCCTTCAATAGAACCAGATCGAAAGTCATGTTTTACTGGTATGAATGGGTTTAGGATGTGTCGATGTAGCCTTTCTGATCCGGGAAAGTAAGTTCCAAGGGGTGCTTGACACCTAGTCCCCTAAGGCCAACTGGTCTGGGAGCGGCTGACCCAAATCCTACAATAGGGTCAGATAGAAAGTTACGTTTACGGCATGTTCTTTACTTAATAAACTTTTTGATCAAAAGATGCCAAAGTGCACACGCTTAAAAGATGCCAAAGAGCACACTCATGTTAAGATGCCAATGAGCACATTGCTAAAAAGATGCCAATGAGCACACATCTCATGATACTTGGTGATATGTTTGAGTTGCGATAAATCTATAAATTTATGAATATCTTAATTCTTGATGACTTAGTGTGAGTACATGCAAAGTTCTCTATAATATTTTTAGAATTGCATTTTCTTGAAGTTAATCGAAGATTCACATGTGAGCACACTGAATAGATTGCTGGAAGTTTTTGAAACTGAACATGTCTTAACTTGATATGCAATGAAACTTGTTCTTGTATCCTACAACATATGTTTGATTTCAAATGATTGATAAATTTGTAATATTTTACTCGGTAGAATTTAATTTGTTTAGTATTTAAAATTTTATATGTTTAGTTGTTTCAAAATTTACATTCAGTATATTTTTCTTTCTACATTAATATTTGATTATTGTGTTCTCATAAATATATTTTAATGAGTTTATGCATTATTCAAGGGGGAGTGAACAAATAGAATGTTTTTCCAATATTATATCTGTTTTTGAGGGGGAGTATCTGATTTTCTTTATATGAATGCTAATTTGAATTGTCATATCTAGTGCATTTGTGTAGGGGGAGTCAAAGGGTTTCAAAAGGTAAACTTTTTCTAAGTCAGTTTTGCGCTTCCAGCATGACACGCAAACTTCGTTTTGCGCATCCTTCGTGAAACGCAAACCTTGCTTTGCGTTTCCTTCTTGAACCGCAAACTTTGCTTTGCGCTCCCTTCATGAAACGCAAATCTTGGTTTGCGCATCCAACATGAAGCGCAAACCTCCTCTATTTTCTCTGTTTCTTTGATTTTGCAGATTTTACACTGTCTCGTCTCCAACATTTGCATGACCAAGTTGATCAAAATCATCAAGGTCATGAGGGGGAGAAGTCAAGGAGAAGCTAAAGAGACAAAGAGCTCAAAAGTTTATCTGTTGATCAAGATTCACTCAAAGATTCTATTCTCTCAACCATTTCAATTCTTTTGCTGTTCCTGCTCCGAACACCACAGTTCATTCTAGATCATTAAAAAGAGGTGTATCGTCTAGAGCTCAAGCAGCAAAGACAATTTCAATCTGAAAGATACTGAGAAGATTTTTTTTTTCTTAAAAAGTCAGAAAGCTTCATAAAGTCGCTTTTATGGTCCGTGCTGATTTAGAATATTATTTTTGAAGACCAAAGCGCCAATGATTACTAAGGGGGAGATTGTTAAGTCTGATTTTATAGTAATCATTGTATTTATAGAGCTTGGTCAAATACTCTGTTTAGTGTCTTTCTGTGTTGTATCTGACCAAGGGTATTTAAGTCCCTTTGGTCTTTGTTCCTTGTAAGAAATATACGTACATTAATCTGATATCCTACTTTGCGCTTCTTTAAACTCTCTCTCTACTTTCTCTCTCTAAAGATTTAGAGATTCTTGGATTATCAACGATGGTAGCGAGAACCCTCATGTATGGTAAATTCAAAATCACATCCGACCAATGTTATTATGAATTTACAGGTGCATGGGTGGGCTTAACTACCATTGTTGAGACGATAGATGAATGTGGTTGTACGGATTAAGTTATAGTCTTGCAAGTGATTGGCAAGGGTTTGGTGTGTTGAGTGAGAATGTTTTTGGGGTAATTGTTGATACCTCCAGGAATGAGTTATGTTCGATATGTCAATGAACCAACTAAGGGTAGAACATTTAAGGCTCTATAAGGAAGCATAACACGTAAGTGTATGCTTTTTATTAAATTTCTGATGAGATTCCATTTCTGGGGTTGGATGTACCGATTAGTCAGTGTAGAAGGAGAGGATGGTGTTTGAATCTTGAAAGCTTCAATTCAAGATCGGGTGAAAGCAGTAAGTCCTTAACTCTTCAATTAAGCAGTAGGGTGAGAATAGTAGCAGTGTTAGTATGAGGTATAGAGTAGGCTTAAATGAAGGGCAAATGGTCATTGTTAATCCTTACAGGTAAGTTTCAAAACCGGGTATCTTGCGAACCCATGGTCGGAATGGACACGATGTAGTTGGGATAAGCGAATATGTAGAGAATAATCTGTATCAGAAGTTGTTACAAGGGTGAGATACCCGATCTTTTGGTCAAAGCAAGGTGTTAGTGGGAAACTCATGGGAATGCAAACGGTTGACCTGGTTAGGGTGAATAACATTCATTTGTAAAATGAGTTTCATGCATTGTGTTTTAAAATTAGTTACACGAGTCACTTTATATTAAATATTTATACGCGCATGTTGGGTTTCTTGTTTGGAAAATAAACCGATGTGCGCAAGCGAAAAGTCGATCTTTTGGGGAAGTTGCAAACGGATTGATGTTACATACTGGAAGTCTAAACTTGCTAATTGGTGACCTATTTCATCTGTTTCTTAACGATTTAATCTTTATTGGGGCGGTCATGACAACATTTGATCGCATAGTTTTCATAACTGAAATTAGTACGAACATGTTGTTGTCACATCCATGAGTGTGAGAGTCGGTTGACTCGCTCAGGATAGGCGACTATGCTTGGATCTTTTAATGTTGCATGGAAGAGTTTTATTGCATACATTTTACTGTTATCAACGTTGGCATGGATGGGCACTGTGGTTTTAGTACGGGGTTACGTGGGAAGGATCCTCGAGATCCTCGTGCTTGACTATTCAACTATGGTGATTTGTTTCTTGCATATACGAGTTTCTTCATGGCGTCGTTTTCGTTAAAATTTTCAAAGTGAAAAATGATCTCAATCATTGTGCCATCACGCATGAAGGCTAAGTAGGTCGTGAAGGATATTGCAAATAAGGATAAGAAGGATTTCTAGAGTTGAAAAGTGTCGGTTGAGCTGTCTATGGTCGATTTATGACCTTGGTGTCCCCATTAGAAAAGAGAGGTGTATATTGAAAGCCTTAGACATTAGATTTAGTAATATTTGTATTTTAGCTTATCCCCCTGTTCGGTAATTTGGGATATGGTTGTTTGTGGGTGGTTATGTCTAGGAGAGGTACGAAGTTGTTAAGATGTTTTTAATAATCGTATGATAATTAGTAGCATTTCAACATTTTGATGAAAGGTTATCGACGTTGGGCCTAAGTATTGTTGTGGTCTTGTAATAAGATTACATACCAAGTAAATTTTGTGTCTTCATCGAGCAAGGACTCTTGGGTATAATTTGAGTTTTAATGTGGTGGAAGGAATAAGTCCCGTTGGAAATCCTCGTTTGTCGGAGAAATGGTTGAAGCATCATCATTTTAAATTGTGGACATCGAAGTCAACGACCACTCAAAATATCCAGTGTGGATCATTGTCAGTCAACTGAGAATTCGAGTGGTATCTATAGTATAGTTAATTTCCCAAGGTTATACGGGGTCCTTCGGGAGAAATGTATACTTTACACTATGCTGGACCACATGGGATGAGTGCTTGAAAGCAAGAGATCGCTAGTTTGGAGAGGTTATTTTCCTATAAGGTTTGGTTATCTGTATGGGAAAGAAGTATATAACACAACAGAAGTGAGTGCACATCGATTATATCGATCTACAAGGGAGGGTTCCTTATCTTTCAAGACTACGTGAGCTTGGTTCTTGAAGGTCACGATGAGATAACAAGAATCCAAAACTTATTTGACTGAATTGGAGGATCATGATTTGTGGTTTATCTAAATTTGAGAAAGACAAAGTTGTGATATAAGTTGGTTTCAATATAAGTGTGTAGTGGTTGGCGCGAAGAAGACAATATCTATTATGTTTGTAAAGGGGATCATGAAGATTTAGTTACAGTGTGATAGCTTGGGGTGATAGTTGTGTGGCAAATTGTGGTGTTTTACACCAGGGCAGACAGACAAGTCGTTGATGTGAAAAAGAGTTGTTGTTATGCTAGGCGGTGAAATTGTGTTGTCATGTGGGCTAAGTGTAGGTGTAAATCCTGATTTGGATATTTCTGGGGTGAGATTCAAAGGTGGCAGGTATGCTTGAGATAAATGTTACGTTATTGCTATTTTGAGATAAAAAGGGGTGAGTGATAATTGGTGACCACCTAAAAGAAGGACCATGTTCTTCTCGGATGCGTTGGATTTTAGGTGTGTTTATCCTACTCCAATAGAATGCTAATGAGAATATCATATCCGATTAATGGCGGTTCTTTGTTGTAGATTTGAAGTTAAACTGGGAATGTTGAAATAATTCCTTGAGGGTAAAGGAATCCCAGTGGATAGGCCGACTCTGTTTGGAGGGCGGGAAAAATGATGGTACTTTGAGTGTTGGGTATCGTTTTTTGATGAACCGGATGAATGCCTCAAATGAAGATTGTGGTGAAAACTGAGTGCATAATGAAGGGAAACAGTGCTTCAGACTAGTGTGAGAAGGTGAATTTTGTATGACGCAATAAAGTGAGTAAATTGGAAGTAAGAAGTTCACCTGGTGGAAACGGAAGAATGTGGCGTATGTTTAAAAGTTGTCAATTGACGAGCCCATGAACTCCTCGCGAGGATATGAGAAAAGAATGATGTTTAGAAAGGATTATGGGGTATGTTACAGTTAAGGTGTTGACAAAACAAATCCATGAGACTGGCCTAAAGCTTGCATATGTTAGTGAGTATTTCCTTGAAGGTGTGTCTTCTATGTCTTTGGGAAGGCATGGTAAAAGTGGTTGAACGTGATGCTCGGAGGGAAAGATTGGTGGATCTAAGTAAGTGTAACACTCGTAAATCTGTATAGTCTAAATTTCCAATTTATCTGAATTGCGACTTTTTATCCATTTGTCATGCGCCCTTACGAATCGTCGGTTTCTTTTAAGTTAGCTTGTGTGTCGCGGGTTCAAATTTCGAGTTTTTCGGGCATCGGTACTTGTGGCGCGATTGTGCCATGTGATAGTGACAGTGTCACTATCGCGGGGATGGATGACCTTACGGTACATCTCGCGCGATTGTGTCACGCGATAGTGACAGTGTCACTATCGCCTGGCAAGGTCGCGAGCGGGGTCTGAGGGTTAAATTGGACAACTCCGAAAATTAATTCATTTATCTGATTTGGGGCTGCATTCAATACGATTTTTCTCTCAAGTTTTGGTAAGGTATCATCCTCCATTTCCTCCTTCTTCATTAACTCCTTCAACAACCACTATCCTTATGCATTAATGATCTTCTTTAGGTTTTCATAAGTGTTCTTGGTGAAGAATCTCCATCTTCAAAGTGCAAGTCTCATTCTCCATTTCTAGGGTTCTCGGTTTTAGGCTGAAACTAAAATCATAAGATGAGCACATTCAACTCTTTTAAACCTTATACACATCCAATCTAGACTTTTGAACCTATTATTATCTCCTTGTTTACATTATGTTGTTTAAAAGATTTTAACCTAAAATGGGTTTTTGGAGATTTTAGGGTTCTTACTATTTTCAACTAAAAGGAAGGGTTTCATCTTATATAATGTAAAATAAAGGTTTACTTGCACATTTATGTGGGTTACTTGAAAGAACGTATATAATCTCATTTTTTTTATGATTTTCATTCTTATCAGCAGTTAAACTTGGAAATGCATTTTTGGAAATAAATGGTATTGAGGACTATTTGTTTAACTATAGTTGGTCACAAATGAAATTGTGACAAGTCTAAACTATTACTAGTGGTTCCATAGGTATTGAGTTGGCTTATGTTTGGGATGTTTTCCCCTTTGTAGCTAGTTGAGACATTGGTTCCTCGGAGGCAATTTGGTATGGTTATGTGGGACCAGTTACTAGCCATGGACCGTAAATGTAATCCTAGTGAACGAGTATGACTTGGTTCCTCGGGTGCCGTCCCCCACATCTTAGTACGAACCGGAGTTGTTCGTGGCCATGGTTCCAAGTATTTAGCTCATAACTCGGATTGTGGCTTACTTTTGTGTTCCGCTAAAATCCTTGGTAAATCGGGTCTCCCCCGTCATCGCAAGATGTAATTTTGGACCGAAAGGTCCTTATGTGACTAATATTTCAATTTTAAACTCAACTCTCTTGAAAACATTTTCTTTTGTTACAATTAGTCTATGTTTCCTTTTAAATTATAAACTGTATGTTCTCACTAGGCTTTAAGCCTAACACTTTTTCTCAAATGGTGTGTATAACAGGTTCCTTTAGCGGTGGGTTGCCAAAGGTTTGAGTGACGAGCGCGAGCTTGAGGCATTTTCAGATGATTAGATATTTGGTGTTTTAAGCGTTAAATTGATCTCCTTATTTTGGGGAATTTGGGTTGACAACCGATGTAATCTAGATAGTACATGTTTAGATTAGTTTGTTGTTGATTTCCATTTCCGTTCGCAGGTTTTGTAAACGCTTTACACATTTACTTTTTTTGGGTGGTTTATTCCAAATACAAACGTCATATTGCCAAATTTTCAAAAATTTAAATTACTCTAAATTTTTTGGTGTTACAAGTTGGTATCAGAGCTCTAGTTTAAGTGAACTAGGCATGAATGTAAGATGTCTAGACTTAGACCGAGTAGGTTAAGTAATGATTTGTGAGTTTGGGTAGAACTTCTAAGATGGGTTGGTCTTAGAGTTGACGGAAATTATGTTCATCAAGCGTTGTGATGATGGTAACGAGAATCCTTATGTATCATATGTTCATAATCTCACTTAGCTAATGTTATTATGAGGATGTTTTACGTGAGTGTGCTTGAAGTGTTGTTGTTATGACAATTGGTAACGTAGTGGTACGTTTTCCTTCGTGTTTAATTCTCTCTCTTTCTCCTTTCCTTGTTGTGTGGCAGATCAAGATGGTTAGTATGCGTGGTAGACCGCGTACACGAGTGGAGGGTGTCGAGGCGACAACCTCAACTGCTGATCAACCGGAGAGGTTTAAGGTCTCCGTGCGCCCATCTACCCAACCAATGTTAGGCGGAGGGCCTGAGGTTATTCCACGGGTGGACCTGGCTTCGTCCAACCCAGTCATTCGGGAGGAAACTCCCCAATCCGAGTTGATGGCCAACATGATGTTGGCGATGAATGAAGCTATGGCCAAACAACAAGAGTTCCTACTGAAGGTGATCGAGGATCGTGATGTGAGCAATCGGAGGAATGAGATGATTGCGGAGAATATTGAGGTAATTGGATCCGGTGGTACGGGTCATGCGAACCGAACTGAGGAACCAATAACAGTTGAGGCGAGGCAAGGCAAGAGAGCTTACTCATACAAGACCTTTCTATGTTGTATACCACCGGAATTCTCTGGTTCCGAAGACCCGGTAGCGTGCAAAAAACGGATTCAAGGAATCGAGCAAGACTTCGACTCATCTGAGTGTGGGGATGATCAGAAAGTGAGGTTCGGTTCTCAGATGCTCAGGGACACGACTCTCACTTGGTGGAACGTCACCCAGTCCACCCTCTCCCCTACTGTTCTGGCTCAGTTGACTTGGGTCGAGTTTAAGAAGAAAGTATTAGAGGAGTACTGTAGTGAGAGGGCTTTGGACCGCATCGAAGCAGAGTTCCGATCACTTGAGAAAGGAAACTTGACGGTGAGGGAGTATACCCGTCAATTTATGGAAAAGTTAAGGTTGGTGGGGCATATGGCTCCAACAGAAAAAGAGAAGATCAAGGCCTACCTTAAGGCCTGCCAGCGGACATGATGTCCATGGTCCGCAACTCTAAGGCTTCTAACCTTCGCGAGACGATAGAGGAAACCCAGTTTATGGAAAAGGTTTACGCGAGGGGCAAATCGGAGAAAGCGGTGGTGGTCGGAGACAAGAGAAAATGGGAAAGCAATTTTGTACCATCTAAGAGGACTTGACCTTTCGTTGGGAATCGAAACTTCAACAATTATCAAAAAGCTAGATGGTGCCAGAAGTGCCGAAGCAATCTTGTGTCAAGTGCGGTAAGTCTGATCACGCCACCCGAGATTGCCCGATTAGAGGGCTTATCTGCTTCGAGTGCAAGGCACCGGGGCATATGAAAAGGGATTGCCTGAAGCTCAAGTCGGGTAGCGTGTCGAAGAAGAGAGAGAACCGATATAGGGTTTCGGGTCAAGCTTTTCAGATGAAGGCCGATGAAGCCAAGGCATCCACCGATGTGGTATCGGGTACGTTTCTTCTAAACTCCGTACCTGCTCGTGTACTGTTCGATTCAGGTGCCAGTTTCTCTTTTATATCTGAGTCGTTTCGTCAAAGACTTGATGTGCCCACTAATCGTCTAGATAACGCGTTAGTCGTAGAGATAGCAAATGGTAGTCAAGTTCTAATCCTCGATGTTCTGAGGAAGTGTACTCTCGGAATCGAAGGGAAAGAATTCCCGATCGATTTGATGCCGATGATTATTGGATTTTTTGATGTGGTGATCGGCATGGATTGGTTGGCGAACAATCATGCCGAGATCATATGCTCCAAAAAACTAATCCGACTTCCCAATCCTAGTGGGGATGTTGTTGTGATTTATAGCAAGAAGAGGAAAGGCGAGGTGGCAATCATCACCATGGATAAGGCGCACAAACTCTTGGTGAAAGGATGCTCATCTTTCCTAGCCTACATGATCGACGCCAAGCCCGAGAAATTAAAGATTGAAGATGTGAAGATAGTGTGTGAGTTTCCTGACGTCTTTCTGAACGACTTGCCCATATTACCACCCGACCATCAAGTGGAGTTCCGGATTGATCTCATGCCAGGAGCAGCTCCTATTGCTAGATCCCCTTACCGGTTGGCGCCATCGGAGATGCAAGAGATGATGGTTCAACTCTAAGAGCTTTGGGAAAAAGGTTTCATAAGACCGAGGTCGTCGCCTTGGGGAGCTCCGATCTTGTTTGTCAAGAAGAAGGATGGCACGATGAGAATGTGCATCAATTACCTTGAGTTGGACAAGGCAACGGTGAAGAACAAGTACCCGCTTCTGAGGATAGACGACTTATTCGACCAACTCCAAGGAGCGGGGTGTTTCTCCAAGATCAACTTACGTTCGGGATACCACCAAGTGAAGGTGAGGGGAGAAGACGTCTCGAAGATGGCCTTTAGAATGCGTTACGGTCATTACGAATTCCTCGTAATGCCATTTGGCCTAACGAACGCACCGGCGGTGTTTATGGATTTGATGAATAGAGTGTGCCGACCATTTATCGACAAGTCGGTCATTGTATTTATTGATTACATACTCGTGTATTCCAAAAGCAAGTTGGAACACGAGCAACACCTTCGTGAAGTCCTAGAAGTGTTGAAGAAAGAAAGATTGTACGCCAAATTTTCCAAATGCGATTTTGGCTTGAAGAGGTTCAATTCTTGGGTCACGTTGTCACTCGAGACGGAGTGAAAGTGGAACCCTCCAAAAGTAAAGCCATGATGAATTGGGAGCCTCCCAAGAGTCCGTCCGAAATCCGAAGCTTCTTGGGTTTGGCGGTGTTAGGTCTGATTTTATAGTAATCATTGTATTTATAGGACTTGGTCAATACTGTGTTTAGTGCTTATCAGTATTGTATCTGACCAAGGGTATTTAAGTCCCTTTGGTCTTGTTGGTTGTAAGTTTCACACGCACATCAATACAGTTTACACACTTTGCGCTCCATTGTATCTCTCTCTCTATTTTCTCTCTCTAGGATTCATAGATCTTGGATTCACAATTGGTATCAGAGCCAACTGAATCTTGAGAGGATTGAGAGATTGTTTTACTAAATCTGAATTAGTGATCGAAATCGAAAATTTGATCGATTTTTTTTGAATTTTTCAAGAAAATCTCGTTTTCTTGATTTCTCATAAATATTGGATTTGTTTGTGATCGTTTTTGGTTGAAATTGATATCATTAGTTGCGTTTTTGATAATCGATCACGTTTGATTCATATTGTTTTGCATAAAATTCAAGTTTAGATCTTCGATTTTACGATTTTGTATTTTCTGGAAAACAAGTTTTCAAGGTACTGTTTCATCATCGTTGTCAGGATCGAATTCTCAACAAGAATTATGAATACGCAGAAACAATATCAAAGAAGTTTGCGGAATAACACTTTGATATTCAATGAAACAGTAAAACAAACAGTAAATATGATGAATAATTTGTAAACTTGTATTGAATGCTTTAAATCACAAGATTACACACTCAACCTCAATCTTGAAGAACAAGCTCTTTCAAGACGAATTCTACTTCTCTAGAATTAGGATCTATGCCTTGAGGTTGATTCTCTCTAGAACAAAAACTTAGAATTAATTGATTATTCTAAACTATTCTATCAATTCTATACATATACTGAATAAAAGATAATTACAATAAATAAAATATCTTCAGTATATCTTCCATGAATATCTTCAGCTTTCCATGTTTATCTTTAAACACGATCTCTTCAGCATTATCTTCACATTATCTCAGAAGCAGTATTAACTGAGTCTTAGCAGCATTAACTACTAAGCAGCACTAACCTCTAGCAGTACTAACTAGCTAAACAGTACTAACTTTGTTCAAGCAGCACTAACTTTGACTAGCAGTATTAATTCTACTAGAAGTAGTAATACTCAGCAGTATTAACTTTTGAAGTCCTCTGGCAGTAGTAATTCTGAACCAGCAGCATTAACCATACTTAAGCTTTTCTTCAGTTCCCAACAATCGTTTTAGAGATTTAGCGTTGTTTAATAGAAATTGGTTATTAATTGTTGTTAGAATTGTGTTTTCGAAAATCAGTATGTGATTTTCTTGGTTAAATTTCTTGGTTTGATCTGATTTTGCGAAATTTTGCGAAATTTTTTGAGTTTTTGAACTTTGCGTTTCATTCATATAGTTTGCGGGTCATTCATATTGCTTTGCATCTTAGTCATCATCTTGTTTTTCAGGTTTTTGCTTGAAGCCTCAAACGCAAAGTATCAGTTTGCGTTTCTTGCCTAACCCGCAAAGCTCAACTTTGCGTTTCCCACAGCACCCGCAAAGCTCATCTTTGCATTTCCTTTTAGACCCGCAAAGCTCATTGTGCGTCTCAAGTGACACACGCAAAGTCAAGTTCTCGGATCTTACTACACGCGCAAATTTCACTTTGCGTTTCTAGTTAGACCCGCAAAGCTTCACTTTGCGTTTCTTGTTAGACCCGCAAAGTCTCATCTTGCGTTTCCCATTGCAATCGCAAACCTCAGTTTGCGTTTCTTTCTTCACCCGCAAAGCTCCACTTTGCGGGTCTCCCTGTCTTAGATTAAAAAAAAAAAGTCTGGAATTTTTTTTTGTGTGTGTCATCTTTATTTTTTTTAAAACTTTGTGTCATTTAAAGTGTTTTTCAAATTTACATTTTTAATATTTTTCGAATTTTTTTAATTCAATCTTATTTTTGTTTTTCAGATACATCAGCAATGAATTCTGCAAAATTTGCTTTTCAAGCTCAGTTCTACACGAGTGACCTCATGATGTCATTGGGCACAAAAACTCGTCCACCAGTACTGATCGATGAAAACGAATTTACACAGTGGCAAGATCGGTTCTTGAACTTTATTGAACGACAAAAGAATGGAAATGATATGATGATCGGGATATTAAAGCAAATCTAATGTTGGCCTTGCCAAACTCCGTATACAACAAGGTTGACTATTTGAAAACTCATCCTAACCTGATGTGGCAACAGCTTGAGAAGATTATGCTTGGTTCTTCAGTAGCTACTCAACTCAGGCATACTCGATACATGAATAATTTTGAGGAATTCAAAGCCAAGGATGGGGAGTCACTGAAAGCTGTGTTTGACCGTTTTTGTGCCGTCATCAATGATCTTCGGAAGATAAAAGTTGAAAAGTCTGAGCTTGAGACAAATCTGAAGTTCCTCAACATATTGCAACCAGAATGGAATAAATCATGCCACAAATTGAGGAACAATGTCAGAATCTCAACTATGCAGATCCAAGAACTGTATGAGATTTTGCTGACTGATGAGAGTTTGGTACTAGAAAAGAAGGCCAAACTGGATAAAAAGAACAAGAAAACAGTTGATCTGGTTGCTCTTCTCACGAAATAACTGAATGAACAAGCGTTGTCTGATAACGCTTACACCGGGTCAACTGATGACGATGGCGAGGCATTACAGAAAGCGATGATCCTTCTTTCTCAGCATTATCAGAAGAAGTTTCAACCAAGATCTGATTCCAATTCTTCTCGCTTCACTTCTGGGTTTAAAGCCAAAGTACCCGAGCCCAAGACTGCTGCTTGCTACAACTGTGGAAAGCCAGGTCACATCTCAAAGGAGTGTAGAGCAAAGAAGATTAAGGACTCAACTTATTACCGAAGAAAATTGGAGCTGGCTGAGAAAAGAGAGAATGGAACAGCTTTGCTGGTAGAAGAAGAATTCTGGCTAGATTATTCCGACGACGAAGATTCCAATGTCGAGATCGCTCACATGTGCTTGATCGGAGATGACCAGTCAGACGACTCTGAAACAGATGAGGATGAGGTATATTCTGAATTTGATTACAATTTTATTACCTCTCAGTTTGATATCATGATTAATGCTTTGTCTGATTTACGCTCTAAAATTTTATCTGAAAAAGTTTTAAATTCTGAAAAGTCAGATTTAATTGAAAAGCTGAAAATTTCTTTGAAGAATGAAAATCTATTTTAGAAAATACTAAAGACATCTTTCAAAAGAAATTGGATGCTTTGGAAAATTCAAACAAAACTTATCTTCAATCTTTGACTGACATGACCAAATTAAAAGATGAGTTTTCAGATAAAATAATTAAGTTAGAAGAAAATCTTTATCGAAGAGACCAATCTGAACAAACAATTTATATGAACAAGCCGAGGAGTGAAGAGGCTTTAAAACAGAGATGGGGACTTGGTTTTGATAATCCTCAATTTTTAAACAAAGTAATAGACAAAGTTCCCACCTTATATAAATACGATTATCTGATACTTGCTCATTATGCTCCTCAGTTCAAATTTCATTGGACTAGTGAAAAGGAAGTGTTAGATCTCGAAAATGAGAAAAGGATATATAAAAAGATAAATGAAATTCCTTTTGTTTATACGTCCGAAAATGCCAAATATTTTCCGGAAAAATCAAGAAGAGGAAGAAGAGTTTTAAATGATATATCTTCTGTTAAATCTTCAGTGTCTAATGATTTTATTCCTTCTTATGCCCCTGATTCTGATAAGGAAAATATTTCTCCAATCATTTATGATTCGAAGAAATATACTCCTCCGTTAATATTAGAAGGAAAAATCATAGATCTTGAAGATCAGATAGAAGATCAAAATATTTTGAAGAAAATTGAATCTGACATTATTCTTTCTTTTATGACTTCTAGTCTTGAAGAAAATTTATTTTCTCAAAAATCAGATTCTATTTCTAGCCTATCTTCTGATTCTAAGGAAAATAAAAAGGAAGTTTCAAATTTTAAAATCTTTTCTCAAAATAATTCAGACTACGAGGCAAATTCAGATTTATTAGTTGATCAGATTGGTTGCTTGGATAAATTTATTTCTTCTGATTTAAATATTTCGTCTAAAATTCTTGATAATTCTCTTACGTTCAATGATCAATATTATAAACCTAAGCGTAAAAGAAGACGGTCAAAGAAGTCGAAGAAACGAGATACAGTTCTTTCTGACTGTTCTAATTCTTCCGATACTATTATTTCAGATAGGACTGTGAGCCAGTCAAAGAAGCAGATCTGGAGAGCTAGGAGGACATCAACTGATTCTATGTTTGATGGAGATCAATGTGTAGACAAATTTTATAATAGTGATTCATTTGCTATTTGTAATAAAGTTTCAAAATACTCTATAAAGCAAATGTTTCAAATTTCCAAAAATGTCTCATATTCGTCTTCTGATTCTAGTTCAGATGATCATGCTTTATCTTCTGATAGTTGTGATTATTTCTCTGATCATATTCCTCGTGCTTTAAATTTCAAATCTGCTCATTATTTCCCCATAAGAACTGCAACTAACAAACACGGGCCCAAATTCAAGTGGGTTCCCAAATCTTTATCTGATTCAAAGTTGCAGGCATCACATGTTAAGGGGAGTAAGAGAATTTTGGCTTCTAAGTATTTCAGCTTAGAACCCGTGCTTCAACGACTTCGATTTCTAAACACAACAGTTTAGAACTCGTTCTTCAATGATTAAGCTTCTGACTTAATGAGATACTGTGAGTACATCAATTTTATTTCCGCTGCATATATCTCTGATAATGATGGTATTCCAGTTTTTCTCAATGTTTCAAGAATCTGAGCTTGTTTATCTAACTTATGAATTTGTATTACCCAAATTTTTTTTAATATGAGACAAATTATTTTTATAATGTGAAAGATGAAATAATTGAATTTTATTTTGTTCCAACTAAATATCAATTTGCTGAATTCTTTACATTTTGTCTTTAATAAAAAATTTTAATATCGGCATATTGAGTTTAAAAGTTTAAATCTTTACAAATTTTATTCTATAAAGTAAGTTTTACATTTTTTCTTTCCTTTGAATAAAATATGTGTCTAGGATAAATTTTCAAGTTCTTTTGCTTATATTAAAGTTTTTATATGGTCAAATTTCAAGTCTTACAAAAGTCGAAAAGTCAACAACATGGTTGAAACTTTTATTAATGCTTTAAAGATATGTGAGTCGGAATTTTTATAGTTTACTTTGCTTAGACTACCTAAATGATCAGAATTATAGATTGGAATGAAAATATGGGCTAAGCATTTAGACGTTGATCTGAGTGATTGAGATGAATATTAAATTATTAAAATACAGAAATCTCTAAGTTTAAAAGTTTGTACCTGTGACCTTTCTGGTTTGGGAAAGTACGTTCCATGGGATGCTTGTCATCTGGTCCCCTAAGGTCATTTGGTCTTGGAGTGATCGAACAGAAATCCTTCTATAGAATCAGATCGAAAGTCATGTTCTACTGGTATGAATGGGTTTAGGATATGTCGATGTAGCCTTTCTGATCTGGGAGAGTAAGTTCCAAGGGGTGCTTGACACCTAGTCCCCTAAGGCCAACTGGTCTAGGAGCGGCTGGCCCAAATCCTGCAATAGGGTCAGATTGAAAGTTACGTTTACGACATATTCTTTACTTAATAAACTTTTTGATCAAAAGATGCCAAAGTGCACGCACTTAAAAGATGCCAAAGAGCACACTCATGTCAAGATGCCAATGTGCACAATGCTAAAAGATGCCAATGAGCACACATCTCATGATACTTGGTGATATGTTTGAGTTGCGATAAATCTGTAAATTTATGAATATCTTAATTCTTGATGGCTTAGTGTGAGTACATGCAAAGTTCTCTATAATATTTTTAGAATTGCATTTTCTTGAAGCTAATCGAAGATTCGCATGTGAGCACACTGAATAGATTGCTGGAAGTTTTTGAAACTGAACATGTCTTAACTTGATATGCAATGAAACTTGTTCTTGTATCCTACAACATATGTTTGATTTCAAATTATTGATAAATTTGTAATATTTTACTCTGTAGAATTTAATTTGTTTAGTATTTAAAATTTTATATGTTTAGTTGTTTCAAAATTTAAATTCAGTATATTTTTCTTTCTACATTAATTTCTGATCATTGTGTTCTCATAAATATATTTTAATGGGTTTATGCATTATTCAAGGGGGAGTGAACAAAGAGATGTATTTCAAAGATTATATCTGTTTTTGAGGGGGAGTGTCTGATTTTCTTTACATAAATGCTATCTCGAATTGTCTTATCTAATGCATTTGTGTAGGGGAGTCAAAGAGCTTAACAAGGTAAATTTTTTCTAAGTCTACTTTGCGCTTCAGGCATGACACGCAAAGCTTGTTTTGCGTTTCCTTCATGAACCGCAAACCTTGCTTTGCGCGTCACATGTGAACCGCAAACCTTGCTTTGCGCCTTCAACATGAAACGCAAAACTTCCCTGTTGTTTTCTCTGTTTCTTTGATTTTGCAGATCTTTTGCTGTATCGTCTCCAACATTTGCATGACCAAGTTGATCAAGATCATCAAGGTCATGAGGGAGAGAAGTCAAGGAGAAGTTAAAGAGACAAAGAGTTCAAAAGATTATCTGCTGATCAAGATTTGCTCAAAGATTCCATTCACTCAGCTATTTCAAACTCTTTTGCTGTTCTTGCTCCGAAAACCACAGTTCATTCAAGATCATTCAAAAGAGGTGTATCGTCTTGAGCTTAAGCAGCAAAGAAATTTTTCAATCTGCAAGATGCTGAGAAGAAATTTTTTCTTAAAAGTCAGAAAGCTTCTGAAAGTCGCTTTGTTGGTCTGTGCTATTATAGAAGACAATTTTTGAAGACCAAAGCGCCAATGATTACTAAGGGGGAGTTTGTTAGGTCTGATTTTATAGTAATCATTGTATTTATAGGACTTGGTCAATACTGTGTTTAGTGCTTATCAGTATTGTATCTGACCAAGGGTATTTAAGTCCCTTTGGTCTTGTTGGTTGTAAGTTTCACACGCACATCAATACAGTTTACACACTTTGCGCTCCATTGTCTCTCTCTCTCTCTCTCTATTTTCTCTCTCTAGGATTCATAGATCTTGGATTCATAGGCGAGCTATTATCGGAGATTCATCCAAGACTTCTCCAAGACGCTTCTTCCTTGACAGCTTTAACTCGGAAGAATGTGAAGTTCGTTTGGACCGAAACGCAGGAAAAGGCATTTCGGACTTTACAAAAGAAGTTGTGTAAAGCTCCCATATTGTCGCTACCCAAAGGGTCGGAAGACTTCGTGGTCTATAGCGATGCTTCGAAAATGGGATTAGGATGCGTATTGATGCAAAGAGGCAAGGTGATCGCCTACGCCTCGAGGAAGCTCAAAATTCATGAGAAGAATTATCCTACCTACGATTTGGAGTTAGCGGCGGTGGTGGTCGCCTTGAAGCTTTGGAGGCATTACCTCTAGCACGAAATGTACACTCTACATGGATCATAAAAGTCTAAAATATGTCTTTTATAAAAAGAGTCAAACATGAGGCAAAGGTTGTGGCTCGAGTTGCTCAAGGATTACGATTGTGAGTTGCTTTACCATCCCGGTAAGGCGAACGTAGTGGCCGATGCGTTAAGTCGGAAGGACTATAGCGGAAGCATTCAGGCTACCCTTCCAAGAATCGAGTTAGTGTCAAGTCTTATTGAGATGATCAAGACATCTCAAGTAGAAGCCTTGTTGGAAGAAAATCTTAAAGATGAAGTTATGACAAAGTGACGTTTGCTCTTAACGAAAGATAGTCGTGGGGTAAATTGTTCAACGGTCATGTATGGGTGCCCAAAGTTGGAGGAAACCGGGAACTACTTCTTGAGGATGCCCACAAGTCTAAGTATTCCATTCATCCGGGAAGTACAAAGATGTACTGGGATTTGAAGTTACATTATTGGTGGCCGGTAATGAAACTTGATGTGGCACGTTACGTAGAGCGTTGTGTGACGTGCTTATAAGTGAAAGTCGAACATCAACGACTGTATGGGAGTCTTCAGTCATTAGAGATCCCCGAGTGGAAGTGGGAGCATATTACCATGGACTTCGTGACAAAGTTGCCCAAAACTCTTCGAGGTCACGATACCATTTGAGTAATAGTCGATCGGTTGACTAAGAGAGATCACTTCTTGGCTATGCTTGAAACCTTACCGATGGACAAGTTAGCAAAACTCTACATCGATGAAGTAGTCTCGAGGCATGGGGTACCCTTGTCGATCGTGTCGGATCGCGATAGTCGGTTCACTTCAATTTTTTGGGATGGTTTTTAGAAGGAGCTTGGTACACGAGTAAAGTTGAGTACGACTTACCATCCACAAACCCACGGTCAAAGCGAGAGAACGATCCAAACACTTGAAGACATGCTAAGGTCTTGTGTTATCGACTTCGGGGGTAGTTGGGACTCTCACCTACTTTTGGTGGAGTTCGCTTATAATAACAGCTACCACTCAAGCATCGGAATGGCACCGTTTGAGGCTTAATACGGGCGGAAGTGCAGAACTCCTGTGTGTTGGCTAGAAGCGGGAGAGAAACAATTCTCCAGACCCGAAATTATGCAAGAAACGGCCGATAAAGTTAAAGGCATTCGGGAACGGTTGAAAGCGTCTCAGGATCCGGCAAAAGAGCTACGCCGATAAGAAGAGGCGACCAATGTAGTTTCAAGTGGGTGACCGTATGATGCTTAAAGTGTCGTCATGGAAGGGCATTATTCGGTTCAGAAAACGTGGGGAGTTGAGTCCTCGTTTCCTTGGACCATTCAAAGTGCTCAAGCGTGTGGGCTTGCAGGCCTACCAACTAGAGCTTCCACCGGAAATGAACGGGATCCACAACACGTTTCATATCTGTTATCTTCGGAAGTGCTTGGCGGAAGAGGAAAGCATCATCCCTCTTTCCGAGATAAGAGTGGATGAAGGTAATCGTTGTGTCGAGGAACCCAAAGCTATTTTGGATCGGAAGTCAAAGAAGATTCGTCACAAGGAGGTCACGATGGTCAAGGTGCAATGGAAGCATCACTGTGGAGCCAATGTGAAATGAGAAGCTGAGGAGGATATGAAGCGTAGATATCCTAATCTCTTTGAGTAGTTAGGATTTCGAGGACGAAATCATTTCTATGTTGGGGAGGATTGTAACACTCGTAAATCTGTATAGTCCGAATTTCCAATTTATCCGAATTGCGACTTTTTATCCATTCGTCATGCGCCCTTACGAATCTTCGGTCCCTTTTAAGTCAGCTTGTGAGTCGTAGGTTCAAATTTCGAGTTTTTCGGGGTTCGGTACTTGTGGCGCGATTGTGCCACACGTAGTGAAAATGTCACTATCGTCAGGGCACTATCGCGGGGATGGATGACCTTACAGTACATCTCGCGCGATTTTGCCACGCGATAGTGACAATGTCACTATCGCCAGGCAAGGTCGCGAGCGGGGTTTGAGGGTTAAATTGGACAACTCGGAAAATTAATTCATTTATCTGATTTGGGGCTGCATTCAATACGATTTTTCTCTCAGGTTTTGGTAAGGTTTCATCCTTCATTTCCTCCCTCTTCATTAACTCCTTCAAGAACCACTATCCTTATGCATTAATTATTTTGTTTAGGTTTTCATAAGTGTTCTTGGTAAAGAATCTCCATCTTCAAAGTGCAAGTCTCATTCTCCATTTCTAGGGTTCTCGGTTTTAGGTTGAAACTAAAATCACAAGGTGAGCACATTCAACTCTTTTAAACCTTATACACATCAAATCTAGGCTTTTGAACCTATTATCATCTCCTTGTTTACATTATGTTGTTTATAAGATTTTAACCTAAAATTGGGTTTTTGGAGATTTCAGGGTTCTTACTATTTTCAAGTAAAAGGAAGGGTTTCATCTTATATAATGCAAAACAAAGTTTTACTTGCACATTTATGTGGGTTACTTGAAAGAACGTATATAATCTCATTTTTTTTTATGATTTCCATTCTTATCAGCAGTTAAACTTGGAATTGCATTTTTGGAAATAAATGGTATTGAGGACTATTTGTTTAACTATAGTTAGTCACAAATGAAATTGTGACAAGTCTAGACTATTACTAGTGGATTCATAGGTATTGAGTCGGCTTATGTTTGGGATGTTTTCCCCTTTGTAGCTAGTTGAGACATTGGGTCATCGGAGGCATTTTGGTACGGTTATGTGGGACCGGTTACTAGCCATGGACCGTAAATGTAATCTTAGTGAACGAGTATGACTTGGTTCCTCGGGTGCCCTCCCCCACATCTTAGTACGGACCAACGTTGTTCGTGGCCATGGTTCCAAGTATTTAGCTCATAACGGATTGTGGCTTACTATTGTGTTCCGCTACAATCCTTGGTAAATCGGGTCTCCCCGGTCATCGCAAGATGTAATTTTGGACCGAAAGGTCCTTATGTGACTAATATTTCAATTGTAAACTCAACTCTATTGAAAACATTTTCTTTTGTTACAATTAGTCTATGTTTCCTTTTAAATTATAAACTGTATGTTCTCACAAGGCTTTAAGCCTAACACTTTTTCTCAAATGGTGTGTATAACAGGTTCCTTTAGCGGTGGGTTGCCAAAGGTTTGAGTGACAAGCGCGGGCTTGAGGCATTTTGAGATGATTAGATATTTGGTGTTTTGAGCGTTAAATCGATCTCCTTATTTTGGTGAATTTGGGTTGACAACCGATGTAATCTAGATAGTACATGTTTAGATTAGTTTGTTGTTGATTTCCATTTCTGTTCACAGGTTTTGTAAACGCTTTATACATTTACCCTTTTTAGGTGGTTTATTCCAAATACAAACGTCATATTACCAAATTTTCAAAATTTTAAATTACTCTAAATTTTAGGGTGTTACAGTAAGTATTAGTGCGACGGATATTCTGAGTGAGCATTGTGTTTATTATCGTACAAATACATGTAGTTCTGTGAGAAAGTGTCGCTCCTTTTGTAAGGCAATTGTACTCGGAATTAAATTCGGAAAGTTATGGGCTATTGGTGGGTTTAGTGGTATTTTGTCATGTGTTTAGGACTGGCTCAACTTGTCGGTGGACTATTCGTGCAATGAATTGGTGAAAGATATATGGTCATATGTATGAATGCAGTTGTTCGAAGGAATAGGTGTGGATGATATTTTGGTTGATGTGTGGAATGTACAGATGAAGTGGTTACCATCGAAGGATTTGTGGTCGATGTTGTGTTACAGGTCAATGTGTTATTAGTGATGATCGCAAGTCATAATTATGAGTGTTATTAAGACATTGTGTTGTTAATAAAGGAATTTTTATCAGTGATCTTGGAGCTGAGGACCAAGAGTGACTTGGTGTTAGATTGGCAAAGTGAGTGGTTATTCGTAGACGGGAATTCATGGTTCTGTGGCAAATGTATTCTTGGAAAAGAGTGGTGCATTTTGGAAAGGTTGAGCCCACGTTACATCGGATCGTTAGCGATTGTCGAACAGATCGAAGAAGTGGCATACAAGCTTAACCTACCAGAAGAACGAGGTATCCACGACACGTTTGATGTCTCTAACTTGAGGACGTGTTTAGCGGAAGTCGACATGGTTATGCCATTGCAAGACGTTCAATTAGACGTGAAGTTGAGCATTGTAGAGGAACCCGAGGAGATCTTCGATCATAAGGTCAAACGGTTGAGGACTAAATAGATCAGTTTGGTAAAAGTCCATTGGAGATTTCACAAAGGATGGGAAGCAACATGGGAGATGGAATCCGAAATGAGGTCCAAGTACCTGCACCTTTTTGAAAGAAATTACGGGGGGAATTATTTGGGGGGGGGGGGTGTTGTAACGACCGTTATTTCTTTCGATCTTCTTTTCTCGTTTAAGTGTGGTCAAAGATGGAAAGAAGAGACTTAGGGACCCTTTTTGGATATTAGCCTAAAGATATAAATAGGGGGCAAAAACCCTGACCCCTCTTTTTATGCTTTCTTACGCCGTAGAGAGAAAGAAAGGAAATCAGAAGAGGTGGAGGCTGGGTCTGAAGTCTTGAAGAAGGTAAAGGAGAAGTTAAAGCAACTTGAGGGAGATTTCATCCCAGGAGGTAATCTATTCCTAATCTTTATTATCTAATTAATGGACAGAGGCCCTATTAAAGATTGAGTTGTTTCAATTTTGAGTTCTGAGAAGTTTATAAAACTTTAGAGGTTAGTCCAGATAATCGAATGTTTGAATAGATTGAATTATGAGTTTTGATGTTGTGAGTGGTTTTTTATATTCATAGTCGTATGCGATTGAGGAAAAAGGAGTTTGACCCTTGAAATTTTACCTTGTGAGTCGAAGGTGTGGGGAATCGCCCCAAAACCGGACCAAACATTGACCGGTAAATCGAGAACTCGGGTAGGTAGTACCTACCGGGAAGTTGGTCGAAATCGGGTTAACTCCTGGTTATAACTACGTAGGAACCGGATTAAGATCGGGATAATCATCCACAAGGAACCGGGGTGGGACCCGGATACACACCACCGACAACTGGGTTTAAACCCGGATAGGCCGCGTCCGGGCCCAGGAGAGGCAGCGCTCGGGAGTCGAGCAAGACCGGATGGGCCGGGAGTTTGGGGGGGGGGCGGATAGGGTAACCGAGAATACTTTTTAGAAATCCAGGAAAGTTTAATCCGGGTTCCAAAGTGATTGTCAGTCAGGGCTTAATTATGGTATGTTAAACCAATTTGTAGGTGTTCGGATTTTCTGAAGTGCGTTTTGGTGTGAGCGTCGAGTTTCCATCAAAGCAGGTGAGTTCCCTTAAACCCTATCTTCAAATGTAGAAATGTTTATAAATGAGTTATCGTTTTGACATGTATTATTGGTGATGATGTTTGAATAAATATTACTTGAACTAATTTATATTTGGATAAACTTTACGAAATGCGTTTCGATTATTGATAATGGTTGTACTTGTGGCATGAAAATTTCACTCTTAAATGCCTTAAACACATTTTTTCTGGAAATGGTTCACTTTTGAGCATGATTGGTTCTATACGGTTGTGGCATGAATTTGGTACATTGTTTTGGAGTTAGGGTTGCACAGTGGGATTAGTGTATCTTGGAATGGTGAATATTCTTTGGAAGAGTATTTATACCGTGGGCCTTGAATCTGTTTCTTGTGCACATGGGAATGGCATCTGCTGGGGGCATGGGGATCGACTAGGGACCCAATTGCGGATATCACGGTGAGGTGACAGGAGACTATGAACATTGTGCAAATACCCAAATTTGGTGTGATGTGGTTGAATTGCATATTGATGAGCCTTATGGCGGTTTGCATAATTACTGTTGAATTGTTAAACCGTTTTCGATGGGGAATTTACTAGGCCCTATGGTCTAACCCTCGCTTTTCAAAATTAAAAATCATTTTCAGGTAAGAGGGTGGTTGGTGAGTCGTCCAGGAGAAAAGAGAAGGTTTGAAGTATTAGAGGTGGTGGAGATAGAGATAGTATACTTTATTTACCTATTGTTTAGTCTAGATATCTCAGCTGTGGATGCGTGTCCGTTGTTTTAATTGAGAACTTTGTCATTTCATGACCTGAAGTCTGGGACCACTTGGTTTAATTTTCAGAATTATGCTATTGTGGATTCTGGGTTGTTATACCTATATTGGTTTCGTCTTTAGTATATTGGGAGATGGAGAGGAGTTAGGAAAATGAAGGGAATTGTGTTAAATTCAAACATAATGAATAATCAATGTGGAAATTAAAGTGAGAAATTAGGAAAAAAAATGATTAAAAGAAAGATGAAAGAGAAAAAAGATAAACGGGTTTCAAGCCTATAGGAGAAGCATGTCATCAACCTTGGTTTCTCCTTATATATATATATATATATATATATATATATATATATATATATATATATAATCCAACTTCCAAGCCCATGTTTGGTTCACGAAATGAAAGCGATGGAATCGTTCTAATTCCATTGAATTCCACAATTTAAGGAATTCATCATTTATTGGCTTAAGTGAAGGAATTGAATTCCTACCAACCAAACGTATAGTCAAATTCCATCAAATTGCATCCTAATTCGTTCAATGTCAAAGTTTCTTCGATGGATTCCAATTCCATCAAATTTCATTCTGTGAACCAATATAATCTCTCTGTCTCTCTCTCTCTCTCTCTCTCTCTCTCTATATATATATATATATATATATATATAAATAAAGGAGAAACCAAGTTTGATGACATGGTTTCTCCTATAGGTTTGAAACTCATTTATCTTTTTTCTCCTTCATCCTTCTTTTAGTCATTTTTTTCCTAATTTCTCACTTTAATTTCCCACATTGATTATTCATTATGTTTGAATTTAACATAATTCCATTCATTTTCCTAACTTCTCTCTATCTCCCAATATATTAAATAAGAAACCAATATAGGTCTTCTTTATATTTAACTTTATATGTCTATCATCTATTATCTATCTATCTATTATATTGGTTCACAGAATAAAATTTGATGGAATTGGAATCCATTAAGGAATAATCTAATTTCTCCTTTAATAATCTATAGTATCAGAGACCGCGCGTTGCGCGGTGAGAAAAAATATATAGTTAGAAGGCTTGCAAGCAAGTTCAGGTTAAACATAATTCATTAATTAATAACTAATAAAATGTAATGAATGTATTGAAAGTATTTTAGATATAAATTATTTTAATTGATTAGCTTTTGTTAGCCCCAAATCTCAATTTGTAAAGTGTTGAAAATATCCAAGTCCTACTTCAGAGGACTTCCAGAGACAGGCTTCAGAGGACGTGACTGCCTCTGAAGCACATTCCAGAGATAGGGACTTCTCAGCTGAAGACATCAGAGATGGCTTCATCAGAGGCTCTGAAGACTTCCTCAGAGCTCTGAAGATGTTCTCTCTGAAGAGCAAGATACATTGAACCTAACAGATGACATGTCATTTAGTGATAAGATTTACTTTCTAGAGTAGGTCACTGTTCAAGCATGCTTCTATTGTCAGGAAAGCACACTGTTTGCTTTATGGTCCTATAAATAGGACCATCACTCCATTTACAAAAGTGTGATTTTTGATATCTTGTATTCGAAGATTCAACTGAATATATTTCAAAGAAGATCTTGTTCTTTCTACTTGCTTAATATATGAACTGTGATATTTGAATCTGCTTTTGATATTAAACTATATTGCTTCCGTTGTTATTATTCTTGCTGTTTATATCATTATTATTGTAAGAATAAATCTGGGATCCAACAATTGGTATCAGAGCTTCCTTTGTTTTCTAAACAAAGAAAGATCATATCTGCATTCTCGGATAGATTTAAATATTACTGATTCAAGCTTTTAAAATCTGTGCATGTTCATATAAACCTTGGTTTATTAAAAAGAACTTCATATGCTCCAAATTGGAAAGTAAATCACAGTTACATCCTTTGATAAAAGATCTTCAAAGAAAAGCATCAGTTCTATAAATCTTCATCTTTTCTTCACAAAATGGCAAACTCAAGTATAAGTGCCATTTATGCAGCGGGATCATTAACCAAGCCTCTTACACTTCTAAGGGATGAATATCCTCAATGGAAGATAAGGATGGTAAACTTTTTAGAAGGTATGGACAGGGATCTGTTAAGATCAGTGAACGATGGACCTCACCAACCAATGGTGTTGGTACCAAGAGTTCCAGCAACAGCAGATACTGCTGAAATCCCTGCTTACTATGAAAAAAAAACTTCAAACTTTACGGATGAAGAAACTAACATGATGGAAAATGATTCAAAGGCTGTTAGATTACTTATAATGGCCATTCCCAATGATATCTTCCAAGAACTTGATTCTTGTGTAACTGCAAAAGAGATATGGGATCAGTTGTTAAATCAACTTGAAGGTGGCCTACAAACTCAAAAGAACAGGAGAAATCTTTGTATCAATGTAGGTCCATGATCTCTCACATCTCAAGTGTTTGTGTAACAAGTTTAGGATAGAAGAAGGCTTGTTTATTTATTAGAAATGAAAACCTATTCTAGAGAGAACACAAGAGAATTAGGGAGCTACATCTTGAATTATAAAATGATAATATGAATTATTACAACTCAATACTCCTATTTATAGCCCACAACTACCACTACCCTTGTTACAACATGTAAGCCCAAGCCTATCTACTCACTAAAGCCTAATAGGCCTAATTACAATTACAAACACATTTACTTTCCTAAACTTTCTATAATTCATACACTAACATTCTCCCCCTAAAGTTTTGGAAAGTAAATCATCTTCAAGCTCTAGTCTCCTCTCCCCCTTGATTTGCTTGAAAAAACTTTAGTGCATGTATCTTGAATTGTAGGCTCGGCTCCCCCTTGAAAGTTGCTCTCATTCTTCGTTTTCGACTTTAGAAACCGGATCCGATGTAAACCGTAAGCTCGACTAAGTGCACGATAATACATCTCGAAATGTAGAAACACAACTCGTTCCGATAAGCCCACAAGAAAGACAACGAGTGAATTTGACGTGACAAACCGTGTGCATCCTTAGTTTTTAACAAAGGAACCGTCGTTAACCGCGAGTCGAGTAGGAGTTCGGCTTGAGAGTCGTAAACATTTCGCGTGAAGGAGGAACGATAGGGCATACACTACACGGTTGGGGATTGAGGAACAAATTTGGCCAAACTAATGAATTTGGACCAAAATTGTTAGAGAAACTAACGGGACTAACGGAAGTCCGTTTGTTCACTATTCACCTTCACTTTCATACATAAAATCACATGAACTGTTGATTTCTTCTTGACTTTGCTTCAACAAAATATGGTCAAACAATCTGTTTCTTTCATCTATTTGCAACTATAATCTTGAGATGAACATTTTCCAAAAAAAATCATGCATCGTGAACATATTGACGCCGACGATCCAACAGAATGTTTCCGGCGATTTTAACAAACTTTTTCCGGCGTGCTATTTCAAACAGCTCCAAAGTCTCTATTTCTTGCTCAATTTAGTTGCACACAGATCACAATGATAAAACAACGAGATCTGAACGAAGAAGCAAGAAAATTCTGCCGAAACAATCCAATTTTCCGGCGAGATCTGGTTCTAACAATCAAAAACTGATGATTTCCTTCTGAATTCTTTGCCATTTACTTTCAATATGATCGAAATAAACAATAAACCAGATCTGGACAATATGATAGTTAAACTTCGAAAACACAACAGATTTTCCGGTGATAAATCGTTTTTCCGGCGAGGATGTTTTCACAGATCATAGATCACGATCTTATGCTCGATTTTTCTGTAAATCGATAAGAATCGACCGATATAGCCAATTATAACATATCTGGAATAAGATTTGACAAAATCACAGCTTAATCCTCGAATCTCCGACGATGAATAGTACAAATTCCGGCTATCTCGTTTTTCCGATCAGCCTACTTCCAGCTCATCTTTCTACCTCATTTCTCAACGAAAATTTATAAGGAAACTTTCTGTATGCTCAATAAACATATACAAATCGATTTGAGGCATTAAAACATCACATATCCGGCTGGAAGTCGGTTTTCTGGTGGATCTCCGGTGACACGCGTTTTTCCGGCGAACACACTTTCATAACTGATATCTCAATGAATTTTCAACGAATTTCGATTCTAAAAGATGTAGAATTCTCGAAATTCAAAAACTAACATATCTGAGCTACTTGAATCATCTCATGCACAAAAAAATTCAGATCTAAGAATGATAACGAAGAACACCGAAAATTTCGAATTTTTTTTTTCAAAAAACATCAAAACTCATCGAACTTCGATTCTAAAAATTGTAGGTGATCTGAAATTGCATAACGATCAAATCTTCAAGAGCATGAGAGATTTGAACACACTTACATGTAGATCGGGCAAAAATACTTGAAATGTCGAGATCCGAAAATCGTATCGAGAAAAATATCATCGATTCTAGCTTTGATACCACTTGTAGGTCCATGATCTCTCACATCTCAAGTGTTTGTGTAACAAGTTTAGGATAGAAGAAGGCTTATTTATTTATTAGAAATGAAAACCTATTCTAGAGAGAACACAAGAGAATTAGGGAGCTACATCTTGAATTATAAAATGATAATATGAATTATTACAACTCAATACTCCTATTTATAGCCCACAACTACCACTACCCTTGTTACAACATGTAAGCCCAATCCCATCTACTCACTAAAGCCCAATAGGCCCAATTACAATTACAAACACATTTACTTTCCTAAACTTTCTATAATTCATACACTAACAATAAATGAATATCATGATTTTCATGCATTACCCGAAGAAACCTTACACCAAACATACTCAAGGTTCAACATTCTCATCAACAAATGCAGAAAATTTGGAGTCATGAGGACAAAAGAAGAAAATAATGTTCTTTTTCTTAAAAGTCTAAATGAAGAATGGTCACAACTGTCCATGTCAATACAAGCCAATCAAAATCTTGAATCATGGTCATTGACTGACATTTATGGCACCCTGGTTGCACAGGAAAAAGAAGTTGTTAAACAAAAATCAAAAACCTCTTTAGGTGGACCACTTGCACTCATGTCAAAACAAAAAGGTGTTTCACAAGAATGCAGAAATGCAGAAATAGACAACTGTTCAAAGAGGGAATCTAAAAGAAAATCCAAGAAGGTTCTGATGTCTGAAGAAGTTGAACACTCAGATTCAGACTCAGATGATGACATCAATGCTTTTGCCAAATCTCTTGCATTAATCACCCATCAATTTAACAAGAAAATTGGCAAGAAATTTTTTAAAGGAAGAAGAGAGAATGAAGAAAGGAGAGGAAATCCAGAAAGGAGATTTCAGAAAGATGACTATCAACAAGAGCCCAGATCTACTCTGCATAGTGATCAAAAGGGTGTCCATTTCACCAATCTTGATACTACTCAACAATCAAGATCTCAACAATCATTTCAGCCAAGGTATCCTCAACCTCAGATGTACTTCAAGCCACAAGCTCAGAAGACAGAATCAAATGTTGCTCTTCCATCAAACCAAAACGATGGAAGATGTTTTAGATGTGGAAAGCCAGGTCATTACTCTGCAAACTGCAGAGGTAGGCTCATCAAAGATGAAGACTACTACAAAAATAAATACAAGTACAATGTCAAAGAAAGAGTTCTTGTGGCAGAGATGGAAGACTGGCTGTCAGACTCAACAAGCGATGGAGAGGAAGAACCTACCAATCTCTGTGGTATGGCTTTTGCAGATAATCAGAATGATGGATCATCAGAGGACTACTCTGAAAAGGTAAACTCTCCTTCTACCTCTGACAGAGAACTTGAATTGGATGTTATTAAGCTAACAGATGAATTTCAAATCTTAAAGCAAAAACTTGTTGAGGAAAAAGAAAAAAGAAAACAAATGACAAAAGATCTTAGTTTTTACAAAAGGGAAACAGATCTTCTTGAGTCAGAAAAGAAGGATATTTTTGTTGAGAAATCTAAACTTGAAAAAGCTCATAAACAAAAAGAAAAATATTTTTCAGAAAAATTCAAAGAACTTGAGAAAGTTTTAAAAGTTAAAGAAGAAGAAGTAAAAAGACTTGAGTATGAAAGACTCAATTCTGTTGCCTTATCACCAAGTGAGGGTGAAGGAGGACGACATCCCGAAGACGGCTTTTAGAACTCGTTACGACCATTACGAATTTTTAGTAATGACGTTTGGCCTGACCAACGCACCGGCGATATTTATGGATTTGATTAACAGAGTGTGTCGACCCTTCCTCGACAAGTCGGACATTGTGTTCATCGATGACATACTCATGTATTCCAAGAACGAGAAGGAACACGAGCAACACCTTCTGGAAGCCTAGAAGAGTTGAGGAAGGAGAGATTGTATGCCAAGTTCTCCAAGTGTGACTTTTGGTTAAAGGAGGTTCAATTCTTGGTCCACGTTGTCACTCGAGACTGAGTGAAAGTGGACCCCTCAAAAATAGAAGCAATGATGAATTGGGAACCTCCCAAGAGTCCGTTCGAGATATGAAACTTCTTGGGTTTAGCGGGTTATTACCGGAGATTTATTCAAGACTTCTCCAAGATAGCCTCTTCATTGACCACCCTAACCTGGAAGAATGTGGTGCCAAGCTAGGTCCCAAGCTAAAGACAAGGATCACATCGATAAGCCTTATGTTGTTGGTCTCTTGATTGTTCGTCCTGGTAAACATATCAAGGACCAAACAATCTGCAACTTTGTTGCCCCCCCTAAAGACATGAGAGAATTTCGATGGATAATGTTAGCTGGTCTGAGGATCCATAGTACCTGCAGCCTCACGGACTTCATATTCATCATTTTCGAAAGCGGGGGGAAGGGATCTTTTTTCTGCAACGGAAAAAAACGGTTCGGATGGACTTAGACGTTCTTTCCCAACTAAAATAAAAAAAGGTTGTATGATGATCACCCCGGGGTATGCGCTAGCGCCCTTGACAGGCACTCCAGAACCCGCCAAGTTTGTTTGGGTCGAGGCGCAAGAGAAAGCGTTTCAGACCTTACAAAAGAAGTTATATGAAGATCCTATTATATCTCTACCCAAAGGGTCGGAAGACTTCGTGGTTGATAGATACGCTTCAAAGATAGGTTTGGGTTGTGTGTTGATGCAAAAAGGGAAGGTGATCGCCTACGCATCAAGGAAACTCAAGGTTCATGAGAAGAACTACCCTACCCACGATTTGGAGTTAGCGGCGGTAGTGTTCTCCTTGAAGCTATGGCGTCATTATCTCTATGGCACGAAATGTACACTATACATGGATCATAAAAGTTTGAAATACATCTTTGATAAAAAGGCATTGAACATTAGGCAAAGACGGTGGATCGAGTTACTTAAGTAATACGATTGCGAATTGCTTTAACACCCCGGTAAAGCAAAAGTGGTAGTTGATGCCTTGAGTCGAAAGGACTATAGTGGAAGCATCCGGGCCACCCTTTCAAGAATCGAGTTGGTGTCAAGCTTCATTGAGTGAATCAAGACGTCTCAAGTTGAGGCTTTGTTGGAGGAAAACCGTAAGGATGAAGTGATGACTAAACAACTATTACACTTGACGGAGGATAGCCGTGGAGTGAAGTTGTTCAATGGGCATGTTTGGGTGCCTAAGGTTGGATGCAACCGGGAACTTCTTCTTGAAGATGCCCACAAATCAAGATATTCCATCCATCCGGGGAGCACAAAAATGTATAAGGACTTGAAACTACATTATTGGTGGCCGATTATGAAGTTAGATGTGGCACGCTATGTGGAGCGATACGTAACTTGCCTACAAGTGAATACCAAGTACCAACGACCTTATGTATGTCTTCAATCCCTAGAGATCCCTGAATGAAAGTGGGAACACATTACCATGGACTTCGTGACCAAATTGCCGAAAAGTTTGAGAGGTCACGATACCATTTGGGTAATAGTTGATCGGTTGACCAAGAGCACTCACTTTTTAGCCATGCGTGAGACCCTATCGATGGACAAGTTGGCAAAGCTTTATATCGACGAAGTAGTTTCAAGGCATGGAGTGCCCTTGTCTATTCTATCGAATCGCGATAGTCGGTTCACTTCAAACTTTTGGAACGACCTACAGAAAGAATTGTGTACAAGAGTTAAGTTGAGTACGGTCTACCATCCTCAAACCTACGGCCAAAGTGAGGACAATTCAGATGCTATAAGATGCTAAGGTCTCGCGTAATCGACTTCGGGGGTAGTTGGAATTCTCACCTACCTTTGGTAGAGTTCGCATATAACAATAGCTACCACTCGAATATTGGGATGACCCCGTTTGAAGCCTTATATGAGCAGAAGTGTAGAACTCCCGTGTGTTGGCTTGAAGCGGGCGAGAAACAATTCGCCGGTCCCAAAATTGTTCAAGAAACGGCTGACAAAGTGAAGGGCATTCGGGAATGGTTGAAAGCGGCTCAAGATCGGCAGAAGAGTTATGCCGACAAAAAGAGACGACCGATGGAGTTCCAAGTGGGAGACCGTGTGATGATTAAAGTGTCCCCTTGGAAGGGGATAATTTGGTTCGAAAAGCGCGGGAAATTGAGTCCCCGTTTCCTTGGACCATTCACAGTGCTTAAGCGGGTGGGTCTACAAGTGTACCAATTGTCCCACATTTCTTACCTTCAGAGTGGATGAGGGTAACCGTTGTGGGGAGGAACCCGATGCTATTCTAGACCGAAAGTCAAAGAAGTTATGTCACAAGGAGGTCACGATGATGAAGGTGCAATGGAAAAATCATCGTGGGGCCAATGTGACATCGGTGGCCGAGGAGGACATGAAGCGGAGATACCCCCACTTGTTCATATAGCTTATATTTCGAGGACGAAATCGTTTCCATGTTGGGGAGGATTGTAACACCCGAATTTTTGGTAAGTGGAATACCCTCCTATTAATTTCATCTCTATGCCCTCATGGCTCATGATCACGTTTACCTTTAGTTTTAACCTCAACGTGAAGCCCCTATGCGTTTACCCAAGAAATCCCAAGGCATAATGGGTTGTGCGACTGTGTCAGCGAGAATGACATGGGGCATAATCGTCTGGCGTAGTCACAGAGAGCATGAAGCCCGCAGTACCTTGGCGGCGATTGTGCCACCACGACCTTGACATGGCACTATCGCCTGTCATTGTCGCCCGGGTGAGACAGGCCTTGGTACACACGGGGTGAGAATGCTCGCGATTGTGCCCTTGGCACTTTCGCCCGCGGCCAGGTCGGGTTTTTAAGACACTATCTCATTTTTGGCAGATTCATTACCATCTCATTTCTTCATTTGACCCTTTCCTCTTTTCTTAGGTGCGATTCTTGATACCTCCTCACCTCCCTCCGAATCTATTGTGGCTTCTATCATTTAACCTTTGTATCTAGGGGTAATTGAAGATCATTAAGGGTATCCATAGTGCAAGTGTGTTGGAGAGAGTTTGAAGCTACAAAAACCATTTCCATCTTGAAGACTTAGTGGTTTCTAGGTTTTTGACCAAAAACCTAAGTGGTGAGTTCATTCCCATCTTTTAAACCTTATACATGTTAAAATTACCATTTTAGACTTCTAATCATCTCCTTGTTTATATATTCTTTGTGAAAATGATTTTGACCTAATTTGGTATTTTGGAGAATTTTAGGGTTTCTACTATTTTTGCAATATGACGAAGAGTTCTAGGATTTGTGCTATAAAATGTGATTTAGTTTACATATTTGGGGATGAACATTTGGATAAACTCATTCTAATCATATTTGTAACTTTGCTATGATGAGATTTACTTGGGAAATGAAAATGGTCATGATTGGACTTTTAAATATGTATGGTTTCACATAAACGTTGTTTATACAAAGAAGGGTTTAATTATGGAAGGTACGAATTTGGGAAACTATATGTGTGATTATAGTTGGTCACAAATGTATTTGTGACAAGTCTAGACTATTACTAATGGATCCATAGGTATAGAGTCAGCTTATTTGCGGGATAACTCCCGGTCCCAGTTGTAAGTAGTTGAGACATTGGATCCTCGGAAGGCAACTTGGTACGGTTATGTGGGACCGAGTGTAACACCCATAAATTTATCAGATATATATCCTTAGTAATTAAATAAGATAATGATGCAATGAAGTATGTGTAAGTATGTAGTGCTAACGTATTGAGAAATTATCGAACTAGAAATTAAACCATAGTTTAAAATGAAATGGTTTTTGTTTTAGGATTGATAAAAGAAAATAGTATTTTAAATGTTATGAGATTAAGTTAACCAAAAAGAAAAAAATGATGGAGAGTGAATAAGGGATTTGAGGTAGTGCAAAGAAGAAGAAAGAAAAAACCGAGTCTCGATGATAGAAAAAGGGAGGGTTTTTGGATTTTCGAGCAGCACTGCACGACCTTAATCAAGTGAAATGATCGATAAGAAAACGTGGTCCGGTCGAGCTGAAATTTTACAGGTAGCTTCCTAACTCACTAATCATTAATCTGAACGGTGGAGATTGTATTTGGAAGAGCTTAGATATGATTTTCGTACCATTTACAATGACGTTTTTTTGGGTTTCTAGGTACGAAAAACAGAAAGAAATTACTTTTTAGGTTATGATTTCTTAGTATTTGGTGTTTGACTTCTTCACAGAACTTGTTCATAACATTGAGGAGAACAACATACTAAAAAAAATCAGAAGATTTGGTTAAGTTTTAAGTGATTAATTGCAGGCATGTCTTTGATTCAAGAAATTTAGGTTTTGAGTTCAAGAATGTAAATTTTGGGTTGTTTTGGTGAATGGTTTTCGGTATTTAAATTTCATTTAAGACTTTAGGGTTCTAAATGTTTCAAATGCTCAAGGATGTTGAGTCGAATGAGATTTACATGTTACTTTGATGAACTTCATATTAGACCCAAATTTATATTAAAATCTTTACATCAAAGAAACATTATGTTTGTCAATCCAAATCCAACCCAAGACTAGATTATGTGTTGACTTCTTTGAAAGTATAATGTTAGAGTCATTATGTGAGATTGCAATGGCCTTTGGTTCATTTATGGATATCAATCAAGAAACTACGATTTGAAACAAAACGGTTTGACTATTTCAAAAGTCAAACTTTGGTGATGAAGTTTGAAGTTTTGATTTCAATATGAAAATGTGAAGACAGATGATTTAATTTATTTTATAAGAACATTAAGATGATATTAGATGAATTCAAGGGATATAGTTAATATGGATATATAAAGGTGTTACAATGATCAAGTCAACATTTCAAATGGATTATGATGGATTTTCAAAGTTAAAGAATGTATACTTTTGGTTCGAATCAAAATGTAGAAAATATATGTATTAGCTAGAGTTTAAGTGATACTCCCTCCGTCCCAAAATAGGTGTCCACATTTCTATTTATACTTGTCCCAAAATAAGTGTCCACTTTCAAAAAGTAGATAACTAAATTCTCATATTTACCCTTAATTAATGCACAAATATATAAGAGTAGTTAAGAGAGAGAGAAACTAAATAAGGGTAAAGATGTCATTTGGTAACAAAAAGATGTAATCAGGGTCGGCCCTTGGGGTGTTCCAAGTGGTGCCGTCGCAGAGGGGCCCCGATCGTTGAGGGCCTCCGAATTTTTAAAAATTCTCTAATAATATAATTCCTATAAAAAATCGAAAACCCACAAGTTTCACCAAACTGTCTCTAGCTCAGTTGGCTACCATCTACTCCTCTTTGCTAGCACCCCAAGTTCGAACCATGTAGCATATCATTGTAATTAATTGTTTTTTAATTTTTATAAAATTTCAAGATTTATTTACTTTTTTTATAATAACCTAATTATAATTTTTTTGGATCACTTATTTATAAATTCATAAAAATGATAATTATATAAAAAATTAATAAATTTTGTTAACTTTTAAGATAATCTAATGTAAAAAGTTTTAATGATTTCTTTATTTTTTGATTTATCTATTTTTTTTTCTTTATTTTCTTCTCCGATTTAACTTCTAAAAAGTTACAATCACAATTTCTTTATTCGATTTCCTTTTACTTCTTCTTAAGTTATTTCACTTTTAAGGTACAAATTTCAACCTATAAGTAAATATTACATGTTTTTCATTATTTTGTTTTAATTTTCAATGATTTTCTTCTAGCAACTTTCTTTGATTATTTAATGAAGTTCAGAATTTTTCACAATCATTATTGACTTGTATTTCTATATATTTCTAAGTTTGATTTCGATTGAAATGAGTTCCATGTAAATTTATTGTTATTTAATATTTTCATATATATATATATATATATATATATTCTAAATAAAAAAAGGTTTATTTTTTAATTCAGTAATAAAAATTTGTTAAATAATATAACTAAAAAAATATAGGGTTACATTTAGGTTTTGCACAGGGCCTCCAAAATGTCAGGACCGGCCCTCGATGTAATAATTATGTATGTCTAAAATTATGTGTCAAGTCAATTGTGGACACTTACTTTGGGACGGAGGGAGTATATGATTATATGAATACGTAAACCTTCTAAACATAATTTTAAAATGTGTATTAACTTGCTTTGAAGAATAGAATGCAATAGTTTTAAAAAGAAATAAGAGCAAGTGATCGGGTTAAATTAAATTAGTGTCGGAAATTGTAAAAGTTGTATAAAATTGGTCTTAAATCCATTTGGGGAGTTTCTTAATGGATTAGAAAGGTAGGGTTGGCTAAATATTTTGTTTAGAGTGATTATATTAATTTGGTGATCATATCTTGCTTGTCTAGGTAGCAAGATGAATGGGCAAGTCAGGTAAAAACTAGATTTAACTTAATCTAGCAAAGGTGAGTTCAAATAGTCTTAAAATTGGGTGCACGTCAAAAGTACGACTGATTCATGATGCTTGTGTTTAAATGTGTGTCGTAGAAATATGCATGATTTAAACGATGTTATGAAATGCGGTTATTTAAAGTTTTATACAAAGTAACTTTGAAGGTGAAAATGAGCATGCTAAACTATTTTGAAGAACTGTATGAAATGCATTTTTATGTATGAAAACTAGATATTTGCTTAGCATGTTGTTGATTTAAACTATTGATAAACGTACTTTGTGTAATGGAGGTTTTTGAGCTATTGGTGTGTTCTGTCGGTGATGTATTAGATCCGGATCTGGCGACTTAGGGTCACCCCCTTTGTTGCGTTTGTATTGGGGTCGCCCCCTTTACAGTTAGATGGGTTGCTCCCATCGGGTCTTGTATTTGAGTATAGAGCACTATTGGTGCCAAATACTCGGCTAATAGGCATAGTGTCAGAAGGACACAACGTGCACATGGTGATTATGCCGAAATTAGTCTAACGGATAAGTGGACTGCTGGGTAGTGCTCCTTCACTGATTCTGGAATTGTTGTGGGTCTACCCCACGTGGTGCATTGTTATTGCCTCAATGTGAAAATAATAACCGCGTCTTTTATTGTTTTTCGGTGAAGAGTAAATTAAGTAATGTGTTGGTTTTCATATTACTAATGTTTACAAATCATGCATTGTCTTGGATATTTGGATCAGTTTGATTTTTAATGTTATGTTTTATTACAGAAACTCTTGAACTCACCAGGCGTGACGCCTGATTTGTTTTATTTTCCGACGTGTATCCCAGGATCAAGATCATATGATATTATTGACGGTGCTAGTGGAGGTAAGCATTGTTTAGCAACACTATTGGCTGATACGGTGTTTTGAGTACCGTATCGATTGGGACTGAAGATTAGTTCAAAATAATATTTAGATAGATCGTATATCAACATCTCTGTAATATGCTTGTGAGTATTAGTTGATATACACGGTGTAAATACCCGCTTTTGGTTTGGGATTTGTTTAGTGTATATATACATATGATTCAGAGGATATAAAACAGGTATATAATGACTTTTCGAAGAGGTCATGCCGAATTTTCCATAGAAATGTTAGAAAATTTTGGGGTGTTACAAGTTGGTATCAGAGCGATGGTTTAAGAGAATTAGGTTTGAAACCTAGTCTTAAACCGAGGGTTATGTGCTTAAGTTTGAATTATGACCGAGGATCTATGATAAATGGGGTGACTATAGGATAAGAGTTATGATGAGAATGTCTGGGAGACGGTAGTTAAAATATATATATATATATATATATATATATATATATAGGATTAAAATGGTAAATCATGCCTGTATTCTGAGTTGTGTTTGGTCTTAATTGGGTTATGTTTTGATATGGTTTAAAGAATTATATTCGCTAAATGGAAGTCTTTCCAAGTAGATTTTAATGTTCGCTCACTTTTTTTTAATTGATTGAACGACATGTGGAGTTTAGAGTCAAGCCTAATGTTTGAAACATAATCTTATATACGCTTGATGAGATATGTATGGATCATATTTGGGTATAGATGGGACATGTAATGAGTAAACCTTACAATAAAACGAGGAGCATGAAAGACTGAGGTCGACGGGGGAAAATGTCCGACCTAATGACTATTAATGTTAGAAGATTGCTCATTTGTGGATTTACATTTATAATGTTGAGATTGTAAATTAGTTTTCTGTCGCCATTATTTAAGACCTAGTGAAGTATGTTTTAAGATTCTAATGCAACGTATTTTGGAAGAATGCATAGTTTAAGTATTGTCTCGTTACGACCCGACCTATTTTATAATGTAACATTTGTTGATGATAGGCTCTATAAATTATGTCTAAAAAGATTATCCGAATTATGAGAACAAATGGTGATGCGGTGTTCGTTTATGAAAAATGTGGGTCAAGAGATATTGGGTTCATATCAATGACAAAATCTCGATAATGTCTTGCTTAAGGTTGCTATCTTAATTAACATATGTGTTTGATGCCAAGGTAAAAAGGAAGAATTTTGTGGATGTCCATGTAGTTTATAAGTTTTCGGATGTATTTCTATATGACCAACCGGGGAGCGCATCAAATAGCAAAGTCGAATTTTGTATTAACCTAGTTCCTACGACTAACCTATAACTCATACTCCTTATCATCCACCATCCGATCTCAACTTCATGATTTACTTAATAAAGGATTTATCTGACCTGGTTCCTCTCCTTGGCAAGCCTAGTTCTATTCGTTAAGAATAAAGGCTAGTTCTGGAGAATGTATATATACTATTGTGAGTTTCAAAGAACATGTTGATTTTCAACGATTTGATCTCAGATCAACGTATCATCTATTGAAAGTATGAGAAGAAGACACTACCAAAACAAAGTTTTGGATGCACTAGTGACACTATAAGTTTCTTGCGATGCCATTAGCTTGACGAACATTCCATTCACATTCATGGACCTTATGGATCGAGCTTGTTGTCTTTTGTTGGATAAGTCTGTAACATTGTTCCTTGATGATATCTTAAACTATTCGAAGAACGAGGATGATCATGAGGAGCACTTTCATGAACTATTGAAGATTTTAAGGGGTCAATATATGTAAAAAGAATCTAAGTGTGAATTTTGGTTACCTGGGGTTTAATTTCTTGCACACGTGATCAGTAAAAACGGAATTAAAGTTGTCTTGACAAAGATTGAAGCCTTTATGAATTGGCAGACAACGAAGTACTCGTTATAGGTTCGATGTTTTTTGTGGCTAGGTAAGTTATTATAGGAGATTAATTCGAGATTTCTCAAAGTCAAGTAGGGTTGGTTGGAGGCACAAGGTATGGGATTTGATATCCTGTGGAACTCTTGTATTATCATTGTCCTAGGGATTAGAGGACTTAGGAGTGTACAGTGATGTCTCGAGATTAGGTTTTGCATGCGTGTTGATGCAAATAGTAAGGTAATTGTGTATCTTTTAGTCAAGTGAAGGGATGCGAGGGGAAAAAATTATCTCGTTCATCATTTGGAACTTGTAGCGGTTATGTCGGCTGTAATGATTATGACGTCATTCTCTATACGGTACCAAATATAAACTCTTTACGGATCTTAAGATTTTGAAGTATGCACTGAATTAAAAAGGGTTGGATATGATGTATTGGTGTTGGTTGAATATAATTAAGGACTAATATTGTTAAGTTCTTTATCATCCTCGTAATACAAAGGTTGTAGTAAATGCCTTAAGTCGGAAAGAACATTGTGCGACTGTGTAAACTAAATATGTTCGAATATAACTAAGGTCAAGTGTGAATGGTGGCTTAGATAGAAGCTTTACGTGAAGATGATTTGAAAATGATATTATGGTGAAATAATATAGTTTAAAGGAAGACAGTCCGAGACTGAAGTTATACGAGGGATCAACCTAGGTGATTAATCTCGACAGACATAAAAAGGGATTTTAACTAAAGATGTAAAGCAGTCTTGATACTTTATTAGAATGAACAAAGATGTATCGAGACTTGATGTACTACCGATGGCATGTAGGCTAGATGTATCTGAATATGTGGAGAAATGTATGACATGCTCACTAGTTAAAGACGAGTACCGGAGATGCTAGACCTTATGGGCGACAGAAGTCTTTATAGATTCCTTAATAGTAATTGAAGCATGTTAATGTGGCTTTTGGACCATTTTGCTAAAGACATTGACAGGTTATGAACACCAACTGAGAGATAGCTGATAGACTGGCAAAGGGCGTTCATTTTTTTAGTATGAAAGAATCATGATTGATGAATATACTATCAAAGTTGTATATTGATGTGGTTGTCTCAAGGCACAAGTGCCACTATTGGTAGTATTTAGTCGAGACAACGATTTTACTTTCAGGTTTTTGAGAAGGGCTTTAGAGATAACTGGTTACGAGAATAAATTTTAGTATTGCATATCATCCCAAATAGATGGTCAGGGTGAGCTAACTATTCAAACATTGGAAGATATGTTTAGATGATGTGTTATCAATTTTGAGGGAAGTTGGAATTCTACCGGTCGTAAGATTCCGTATAATATTAGATGTCTTGGGAGTATAGGTATGACTCCTGTTTAAGGTGTTGTATGGTTGAACATGTCCTGCTCCAATTTGTTGGTTCAAGGCGGGTGAGGAACAATGTGTACGTCTAGAGATCGTTCATGCACCAACTAATAAAGTAAAGGCGATCATGCAAATGAAAAGAGATAAGGATTGTAGAGTTTCAAATCGGGGATCAAGTCTTTATTAAGTATCTCCATGGAAGGAATCATTTGGTTTGGGGAAATATGGGAAGCTCGTTGGACCATTCATAATGCTTGAGCAGGTAGGATCCCAAATTTTTCTAGATTGGATCTTTCACCTAATGTGTTAGGTATTCACAGTGCATTCCATATGTGTTATATACACGAGTATATGGCCAATGAGGAAAATGTGATTTCAATGTCCGAAACTCACACTAATGATCATATTATATAGGTAGGGAAGACATAATCTGTATTGGAAAGAAAGCAAGAATTTGCAATCAAAGACATTTCTCTAGTTAATGGTGGACTAGAGGAAACGATAAGGGGCAAATGTTACATGGAAATCCGTAACCGAAATCGAGAAGCTATATCCTCAGTTATTCATATAACTAGATTTCGAGGATGAAATCCTTTTAAAGGAGTGGAGAATTGTAACACCCATAAATTTATCAGATGCATATCCTTGGTAATTAAATAAGATAATGATGCAATGAAGTACGTGTAAGTATGTAGTGCTAGCGTATTAAGGGATTATCGAACTAGAAATTAAACCATAGTTTAAAATGAAATGGTGTTTGTTTTAGGATTGATAAAAGAAAATAGTATTTTAAATGCTATGAGAGTAAGTTAACCAAAAAGAAAAAAAATGATGGAGAGTGAATAAGGGATTTGAGGGAGTGAGTATTTAAAGAAAGAAAAGAAGAAGAAAGAAAAAAGAGAGTTCTCGAATCTCGATGATAGAAAAAGGGAGGTTTTTTGGATTTTCGAGCAGCACTGCACGACCTTAATTAAGTGAACTGATCAACAAGAAAACGTGGTCCGATCGAGCTGAAATTTTACAGGTAGCTTCCTAACTCACTAATCATTAATCTGAAGGGCGGAGATTGTATTTGGAAGAGCTTCGATATGATTTTCGTACCATTTACAGTGACGTTTTTTGGGGTTTCTAGGTACGAAAACAGAAAGAAATTCCTTTTTAGGTCATGATTTCTTAGTATTTGGTGTTTGAATTCTTCACAGAACTTGTTCATAACATTGAGGAGAACAACATACTAAAAAAATCAGAAGATTTGGTGAAGTTTTAAGTGGTTAATTGCAGGTATGTCTTTGATTCAAGAAATTTAGGTTTTGAGTTCAAGAATGTAAATTTTGGGTTGTTTTGGTGAATGGTTTTCGTATTTAAATTTCATTTGAGACTTTAGGGTTCTAAATGTTTCAAGTGCTCAAGGATGTTGAGCCGAATGAGAGTTACATGTTACTTTGATGAACTTCATACTAGACCCAAATTTATATTAAAATCTTTACATCAAAGAAACATTATGTTTGTCAATCCAAATCCAACCCAAGACTAGATTATGTGTTGACTTCTTTGAAAGTATATTGTTAGAGTCATTATGTGAGATTGCAATGGCATTTGGTTCATTTATGGAGATCAATCAAGAAACTACGATTTGAAACAAAACAGTTTGACTATTTCAAAAGTCAAACTTTGGTGATGAAGTTTGAAGTTTTGATTTCAATATGAAAATGTGAAGACAAATGATTTAATTTATTTTATAAGAACATTAAGATGATATTAGATGAATTCAAGGGATATAGTTAATATGGATATATAAGGTGTTACAATGATCAAGTCAACATTTCAAATGGATTATGATGGATTTTCAAAGTTAAAGAATGTATACTTTTGGTTCGAATCAAACTGTAGAAAATATATGTATTAGCTAGAGTTTAAATGATATATGATTATATGAATATGTAAACCTTCTAAGCATAATTTTAAAATGTGTATTAACTTTCTTTGAAGAATAGAATGCAATAGTTTTAAAAAGAAATAAGAGCAAGTGATCGGGTTAAATTAAATTAGTGTCGAAAATTGTAAAAGTTGTATAAAATTGGTCTTAAATCCATTTGGGGAGTTTCTTAATGGATTAGAAAGGTAGGGTTGGCTAAATATTTTTTTAGAGTGATTATATTGATTTGGTGATCATATCTTGCTTGTCTAGGTAGCAAGATGAATGGGCAAGTCGGGTAAAAACTAGATTTAACTTAATCTAGCAAAGGTGAGTTCAAGTAGTCTTAAAATTGGGTGCACGTCAAAAGTACGACTGATTCATGATGCTTGTGTTTAAATGTGTGTCGTAGAAATATGCATGATTTAAACGATGTTATGAAATGCGGTTATTTAAAGTTTTATACAAAGTAAGTTTGAAGTTGAAAATGAGCATGCTAAACTATTTTGAAGAACCGTATGAAATGCATTTTTATGTATTAAAACTTGATGTTTGTTTAGCATGTTGTTGATTTAAACTATTGATAAACGTACTTTGTATAATGGAGGTTTTTGAGCTATTGGTGTGTTCTGTCGGTGATGTATTAGATCCGGATCTGGTGACTTAGGGTCACTCCCTTTGTTGCGTTTGTATTGGGGTCACTCCGTTTACAGTTAGATGGGTTGCTCCCATCGGGTCTTGTATTTGAGTATAGAGCACTATTGGTGCCAAATACTCGGCTAATAAGCATAGTGTCAGAAGGACACAACGTGCACATGGTGATTATGCCGAAATTAGTCTAACGGATAAGTGGACTACTGGGTAGTGCTCCTTCACTGATTCCGGAATTGTTGTGGGTCTACCCCACGTGGTGCATTGTTATTGCCTCAATGTGAAAATAATAACCGCGTCTTTTATTGTTTTTCTGTGAAGAGTAAATTAAGTAATGTGTTGGTTTGCATATTACTAATGTTTACAAATCATGCATTGTCTTGGATATTTGGATCAGTTTGATTTTTAATGTTATGTTTTATTACATAAACTCTTGAACTCACCAGGCGTGAAGCCTGATTTGTTTTATTTTCCGACGTGTATCCCAAGATCAAGATCATATGATATTATTGATGGTGCTAGTGGAGGTAAGCATTGTTTAGCAACACTATTGGTTGATACGGTGTTTTGAGTACCGTATCGATTGGGACTGAAGATTAGTTCAAAATAATATTTAGATAGATCGTATATCAACATCTATGTAATATGTTTGTGAGTATTAGTTGATATATGCGGTGTAAATACCCGCTTTTGGTTTGGGATTTGTTTAGTGTATATATACATATGATTCGTAGGATATAAAACAGGTATATAATGACTTCGAAGAAGTCATGCCGAATATTCGGTAGAAATGTTAGAAAATTTTGGGGTGTTACACCGAGCCATGGACCGTATATGTAATCCTAGTGAATGAGTATGGTTAGGATAATTGGGTGCCCTCCCCCACATCTGAGTACGAGTCGACGAGCTCGTAGCCTTGATCCTAATATTGATCTCACATCTTGGAACGTGACCTACTTTTGTGTTCCGTCACGATCCTTGGAAATCGGGTCTCTCCCGTCATCGCAAGATGTTTTGGACCGTATGGTTCGTATAAGAAGGAATATCAATTGAATGAAAAAGTTGTATTTTACATCAACTTACAAGAACATATTTATACACATTTAGAGAATCAAAATAAAAAGGAAAAGATTGTAACTATCCTAGAGGATTACAATATTAATTACAATAAATAAATTTAGAGATATGATGTGATAAAAAATAATCAAGAGAATGATTTGGAGAGATTTGAAGTGTGATCAAGATGATGATTTGGTGAGATTTGATGTATCTCTATCATGCCCCCACAAGATGGACGATCGGTGAGTGAGACCAATCTTGGAAATGAGTGCATGAAATCGAGTGCGAGGAAGTGGCTTAGTAAGAGCATCGGGTAGTTGATCATTGCCTGAAATGTGTGATACACGTAGGTTTTGATGTTGAACATTTTCCCGAACAAAGTGGTAGTCAAGGGCTAAATGTTTCATTTTGGAGTGGAACTTCGGATTTGCAGCAACATATGTAGCTCCCATATTATCGCAATAGATGACTGGCTTGGTTGTGGGTAAGTGTCCTAATTCACTAAGTAAGTTTTGGACCCAAAGGACCTCAGCAGTAGTCGCAGCAACGGCTCGGTACTTGGCTTCGGTTGAAGTGCGAGCAAGAGTTCTTTATTTGCGGGAACTCCAGGAGATAGGATTTCGACCCAAATAGACGATGTACCCAGTTGTAGAAATGTAATCATCCTTATCACCTGCCCAATCAGCATCAGAAAAAGCATGAAGAGTATTTGGCGAGTCTCGACAAAGTAGTAAACCTTGTGTACTTATTCCTGCAAGATAGCGTAATAGCCGCTTGAGAGCGACCCAATGATCTTCCGTAGGTTTGTGCATGTATTGAGATAACCTGTTTACAACAAAAGAGATGTCAAGTCTAGTTAAAGTAAGATATTGTAGGCTGCCCACAAGTGCACGGTATTCAGTTGGGTTGGCTAGAGGGGTTCCGGTATGTGTGGATAAAGGAGGATAGGTAGCCATAGGAGTGGGCATATGTTTGGCATTAGACATATGAGCGCGAGACAAAATGTCTTAGATATATTTGTGTTGGCTAAGAAGGAAACCATGAGGATGGGGTATCAATTCAACACCAAGAAAATAAGACAAGTTACCAAGATCTTTAAGTGAGAAACGAGAGGAGAATTGAGAGATAAATGTGTTTAAGAGAGTAGAATTAGAGCTAGTGATAATGATATCATCTACATAAACAAGTAGGTAGATTAGATCATGATTTTGACGTAGAGTAAATAAACATGAGTCAGAGATAGAATTTTTGAACCCAAGAGTAAGAAGATATGTTTTGAGTTCGTTATACCAAGCTCGTGGAGCTTGTTTGAGGCCATATAGAGCTTGACGGAGTTTGCAAACATGAGTCGGATGAGATTGACTAACAAATCCAGGGGGTTGGACCATAAACACATCCTCCATTAAAGAACCTTGGAGAAAGGCGTTATTAATGTCAACTTGACGGAGAGACCATCCGTAGGGTATGGCTATGGAAAGAACGGTATGAATTGTGGCGGGTTTAACTACAAGACTAAAAGTTTCAGTGTAGTCTAGACCAGGATGTTGGTTAAACCCTTTAGCTACGAGGCGAGCCTTGTAACGGTCTATGGATCCATCTCGGTTAAACTTAGTCCTAAATACCCATTTACATCCAATTAGATTTTGCGATGGAGAGGGGGGAACAAGATCCCATGTTTTATTTTTGAGTAAGGTGTTGTATTCATTTTGCATAGCATCACGCCATATTGGACTTTTTAATGCTTGAGTAATGGTGGTAGGTTCGGAAGAAGATGGTTGAAGAGAGGCATGAAGATTCATTTTAGTAATGGGTTTGCGAATATTGTTTTGAAGACGAGTGATTGGGCGTGATGGAGGTGGGGGTGGGGGTGGAGGTGGAGGTGGAGTTGTGGGTTGAGAGGAAGGAATGGATATAGATGGAATGGATTGGGAATTTACCTCAATTGATGGTGGTGGGTGTGGAGAGGGGATGGTTGTTGTATTCAAGGGATCGGAGACAATAGGAAGTTGGAACACACACCATTCGTTGGTATCGATAGATGTGTGTGGCGGGGAATTTGTAGGGGAAGATGAAAAAGGAAATTCATGTTCGATAAATTTAACATGTCGAGAAACATATATTTTGTGAGAGTCCGGATCAAGACAATAGTAGGCACTTTGCGTTGATGAATAACCAACAAAAACACAAGGTGTGGATCGTGGATCAAGTTTGTTTGACATATAGGGGCGTAACCATGGATAACAGTGACATCTAAAGCTACGAAGTTATTGATAATTAGGCACATGTCCATGAAGTTTAGAGTAAGGAGATTGGAGATGAAGAGTAGGAGTTGGCATTCGATTAATTAAGTAGCAAGCAGTAGCAAAAACAAGAGGCCAATATTTGTGTGGCATAGAAGAATGTGAGGGAAGTGTGACATTTGGGAATTGGGAACGAAAAGTAGGACATTGGGAGACATAACGACCATAATTACGACACCATTGACACTTTCCTTTGAAGGGTTGAGAAGGACGAATAGTGGGAGAAAAAGTAAAGTGGTTTGGAGTAGGTAGAAGACCGGGGTTGGGGGAGGGAGGACGGTGTTGGTGGTTTCGATTTTGATTTTTGACAGCATAGTTAACGGTAGCAGGAAATGTAGTTGAAGATTTTGTCTTGTGCTTGAGAGAGAGTTCACGATTGATGAGTTTTTCATGTAGCTCATCAAACGTGATGGGATTCTCCCGACTTTGAACCGCGTTAATAACACTATCATAGTCGGGATCATTGAGTTGGTCAAGAACTTTGTCAACGATGTCTTCGGGGTCGAGAGGTCGGCCAAGAGAAGCTAGTTGATCGACACAACACTTGATGTCTTGCATGTATTCAGAAATCGAGCGGCTACCTTTAGTAATATTACGAAGATGGTCTTTTATTTGTTTAAGATGGCCTTTAGAGGGATTGGCATATGTTTTGGCAAGAGTTTTCAGGCATCATAGGTGGTAGCACATTGCCAGATGAGAGGGACGAGAGGTCCGGAAAGAGTGCCGTCAAGAGCTCCAAGAATGAGCTTGTCTTGTCGGAACCATGTAGTATATGCGGGATTGGTGATGGTGGTGTTGTTAAATTCGATGGTTTTGGAGGGTGCAAGGTAAGAGCCATCTATGAACTTATGAAGATCATAGCCGAGAAGAGTGGCTTCAAGTTGAGTTTTCCAAGAGATGTAATTTGTTGGAGTAAGTTTGAGGATATGGGAAAGGGAAACAATGATAAAAGGTTTGGTAGGTTCAGAAGTGTTGGGTATAACAGATGGGTCGTTGGATGCCATTGATGATGTTTGGAAGGAAAAGAAGAAGAAAAAGAAAAATAAAAGACAGCAAAAGTGGGCAGCAACGGTGGGAGAAAAAATATGGATCTCGCTCTGATACCATATAAGAAGCAATATCAATTGAATGAAAAAGTTGTATTTTACATCAACTTAAAAGAACATATTTATACACATTTAGAGAATCAAAATAAAAAGGAAAAGATAGTAACTATCCTAGAGGATTACAATATTAATTACAATAAATAAATTTAGAGATATGATGTGATAAAAAATAATCAAGAGAATGATTTGGAGAGATTTGAAGTGTGATCAAGATGATGATTTGGTGAGATTTGATGTATCTCTATCAGTTCGTATGTGGTATTTTGGAAAAGTGAAATTCTTTATTATGTCTTCAGACTTCTATTATCGAATTTACGTTTAACTGATTTATATAAAATGTTTGTTCTCACTAGGCGTAAAGCCTAGCACTTTTTCTCAAATTACATGTATAACAAGTTCTGTTAGTGATAGGGCTTTTATGAAGTGGGAGTCGAATGTTGGCCGATAGCGGCAACTTTTGGAGGCAAACTTTTGGGACATTGGCGTACAAAAAAGGGTAGATATTTTTGGGAGATTGGGTTGACAACCACCATAATCTAGATATAATAATTTAGATTAGTTTGTCGTCGACTTGTTATCCATTCATAGAATTTATATACGCTTTTACAGTTTCCTCTTTTGGGTGATTAAATTCCTATTTAAGATGTCATTTGTAGCCCTTATTCATGTTTAAATTTACCTCTATTTTTAGATTGTTACAAAGTTACACCAAAACTTTTTTTTTAATTTCAAAAAATCCGTTCGTATATACGAACCAATTTTACAAAGGGTTATTTTAACAAAAAAAAAGGAGAGAGAGACATTGGTAGGAGGTTAACCGGTTTTTCAAAAATGACTTGAAAAAATAATTTCCCTAAGAATTTTAAAAACAATTTTTAAAACAAATTAATTTATATATTTTCTAGAATAAAAAAATTATGCATAAACTATATCAGCATAAAGTATTTTTTTTTAAAACACTTAAATTAAATATTTTTTTGAATAAATAAAAAAAATTGAAAAACTTTACGCATAAACCTTTTATACGTAAAATATTTTTTTAAATATTTTTTCTCATATTAAAATTAAAAAAAACAAAAAATATTTTACGTAGAAAAGACTTATGCGTAAAGTTTTTTATGTAAACTATTGTACAAACATGGCATGCCATGTGGCTCCAGAGGTGAAAACTTTACGTATAAAATTTTTCTACGTAAACTATTTTGTTTTTTTAAGAGAAAAATCCAAGTTTAAGCAAAAAATTCTTCTACGTAGACTCTGGTTATATATGGAAATACATTAAAATTTTTGCTATAAACTGAAAACACGTGGTAGAAATGACTATTTATGACAATTTCCCTTTATTTAAACCATCTTTTTTTAGAGGGATTTAAACAATTTTTAATGGAACGTTTTTATAAATATATATATAGAGAGAGAGAGAGAGAAAAAAAAGAAAGTTCAAATGAAAACTCATCTTTCATTGTGCATGTAAGGACAAATCTCAGTCATTCCATCTTTTTTGATCCAACAACTCATATTAAATAGAGTTTTTAATTTTAAGATGTATAGGGGTAAAAATGGAAGATAATTTAAAGTCACACCTACCATATTTGACTTTTTATTTTCTTTTTTATTTAAAAACTTTTACCTAATTAAAGTTTAAAATAAATTATCCTAAAAATTACTAATATTTTAATCAAACAAATTACATCAAAAAAACGAGAATTTCGTGCTCTTCGATATGACATCCATCTCGACTTAGTTTTTTTTTTGCCGTTTTAACCGTTTTTTATGTAAAATGCTATACATGTGTTATATTAATTATGAATATTTATGTACGTTCAAGTTTGTACAACACGTCGATACCGTAAGTATGTAACTCGACATCATCTTCTTCAACACTTTCTTCAACGTCGTAATCCATCGCGTTTCTTCAGCACCGTAACCCAACACCCATCAAGACGAATCGAGAACCTATCGAATAATTCTGTTGTGAAACGGGAAACAAAAGAAAGTACGTCAAGTCTCCACATCTTTACAGGCCATTCATTATTATTCATCATGAATAATGTATCATTAAGGATGAATAATACAACATTCAGGGTGAATAATTCACGATTCATGAATTCGTGTATTATTCATCATGAATGTTGTGTAATTCATCTTGAATACTATATTATTCATTATGAATAATGAATGAACGTTCACAGGTCATTCATGTATTATTTATCATTAATAATGTATCATTCAGGATGAATAATACAACATTTAGGTGAATAATTCACGATGCATGAATTTATATATTATTCACCATGAATGTTGTGTAATTCATCCTGAATACTATATTATTCATCATGAATAATGAATGAATGTTCACATTTTTATTCATACTGAATGTGGGACGTCTGGGGATGTGCATACATATTCATAATGAATTAAAGCAAATTTCGGTTGTGAATTGGAAAACAAAAGAGAGTGTGCCATGTGACTACACCTTCACGGGTCATTCATGTATTATTCATCATGAATAATGTATCATTCAGGATGACTAATACAACATTCAGGGTGAATAATACATGATTCATGATAAATAATACATGAATCATGGATTTGTGTATTATTCGTCCTGAATGTTGTATTATTCATCCTAAATATTGTATTATTCATCATGAATAGTGAATGAATGTTCACCTTTGTTATTCAAACTGAATGTGGATACCCGAGGACGTGCATGCATGTATATAATGAATATAACACATATATAGAATTTCACGTACAACACGGTTAAAACGAAAAAAAAACTATATTGAGATGGATGTCATATCGAAGAGTACGAAATTCTCGTTTTTTTGATGTAATTTGTTTGATTAAAATATTATTAATTTTTAAGATAATTTATTTTAAAGTTTAAGGGGGTAATTTTTTTAATTAAAAATAAAATAAAAAGCCAAACAATGTAGGCGTTGATTCAAATTTCCAATTTTGTCCTTAATCTCTTCTCAATTAACCTTATTATGTATTAATCATTGATTAGTTTTCTAAGTTTTGATCAATAGTTAAAATTTTTCCTCATGTGCACAATAAAATATGAGTTTTCATTTGAACTCACCCCTATATATATATATATACATATATATATATATATATATATATATATATATATATATAGGGAAATGTTCATTTGAGAAACACTAAATATATGAGAAATAAAGAAGTGATCATGGCCCTTGGTTTAAATGATCAAGGGTCATTAATTGAGGGGTCAAATGTGTAACACGGGATAAATTCGGTCACACAATAACAAAAATAGGACAACATAAGGGCAATTTGGTAAAATGAACAACTAAATCAAAATAGGCGGCAACTTAATCATAACAGTACTGTGCACGATCTTTTTCATCACAAACCATCGAGATTCTCCAAATTATTCTCCAGAAACCCTGATTCATCAACAAAACCATCAAAAAACTCATTGTTGATTCATCTTCAATCTGAAGTAATGGCGAAAACAAGAAAGGATACTCCGAATCTTCAACAAGAACCATCAAAAAGTCCAGAAAAGGAAGAAAATCAGATGAGCAAGGTTGAACCATTGATAACTATCATTAGAGACGGTACTTATACATATTTTTTGTAGAATGTCTGAATGATTATCATAAAATATCATCATATACAGTGATTCTATGTTTAACGAGTGGATGAAATCATTTAGAAAATTTTAGGGTTTAATAAAGTTCATAAATGTTGTTTTGTTTTTTGATTACAGCGAAAAATGCACATGGTTTACCAAAACTGAAGATACGAACGAAGAAGAAGGCACGAAATACTAAAGGTATATTCGTTCATAAATGAAGGCGTTATTTTTGTTGAATATAGGGTTTTTAGATGGCAAAAGTCATATATGAATGTTGAATATTCGATGGTTCATATATGAATGTTGAATATAGAATAGTTCATATATTAAATTTTTTTAATGTTTCTCGATAATTTCTGTAGTTTTTAATAGATCTAGGGTTTTTAGATGCAAACATTCATAAATGAATGTTGAATGTTGAATGTTCGATGATTCATATATGAATCTTTTCAATGTTTATTCGATTATTTGTTCAATATAGGGTTTTGAGATACACAAATACATAAATGAATGTTGAATGTTCGATGATTCATATATGAATCTTTTCATTGTTGAATGTTGTATAGTTCATAAATGAATGTTCCAATAATGCAAAGTTCATATATGAATATGTTGAATGTATATGAATGTTCATATATGAATGTTCCAATAATGCAAAGTTCATATATGAATATGTTGAATGTATATGAATGTTCATATATGAATCTGTTGGATATATATGAATGTTCATAAATGAATCTGTTGAATATTATATTGTTTATATATGAATCTGTTGAATATTGTATAGTTCATATATGAATGTTCAATAATGCAAAGTTCATATATGAATATGTTGAATATTGTATAGTTCATATATGAATGTTCCATAATGCAAAGTTCATATATGAATATGTTGAATGTATATCAAAGTTCATATACATTCAACATATTCATATATGAATGTTCATATATGAATCAGTTGAATATTGTATAGTTCATATATGAATATGTTGAATGTATACGAATGTTCATATATGAATCTGTTAAATTTTGTATAGTTCATATATGAATGTTCAATAATGCAAAGTTCATATATGAATCTGTTGAATATTGTATAGTTCATATATGAATGTTCAATAATGCAAAGTTCATATATGAATATGTTGAATGTATATGAAAGTTCATATACATTCAACATATTCATATATGAATCAGTTGAATATTGTATAGTTTATATATTAATATGTTGAATGTATATGAATGTTCATATATGAATCTGTTGAATTTTGTATAGTTCATATATGAATGTTCAATAATGCAAAGTTCATATATGAATTGAATATTGTATAGTTCATATATGAATGTTCAATAATGCAAAGTTCATATGTGAATCTGTTGAATGTATATGAATGTTCATATACATTCAACATATTCATATATGAATGTATATGAATGTTCACATATGAATGTGTTGAATGTATATGAATGTTCATATATGAATCTGTTGAATATTGTATATTTCATATATGAATATGTTGAATGTATATTAATGTTCATATATGAATATGTTGAATATATATGAATGTTCATATATGAATCTGTTGAATATTGTATAATTCATATATGAATGTGTTGAATATTTGTTCATTCATTTTTTTTTTATTTAAATCATTATGTTGCATATTAACAAGTGATGTAGAAGCTGTTGGAAAATTTTAGTAAAAAAATGTGATTTTTTACTAACTTTGGACACAAATAAATACATGTATATGTATAGTATATATCTAACTCTTCGTGGATTTGTGTTCTCCTATATGAGAGCTTCAAAACGATATATTATATGTCCAAAACGGAATATGTGTGAATGAGATATCGATGCTCAAAGTTGAGTGTTTGGGATGAAAATTGGCAAAACCAAGTGTTTGGGAACTTGTCCCACATAGGAAGGAGGAACCAAAATTGTGTGGTTTATAACCAAAAATGTGAGAGGGACTTTCAAGTCCTTTGTTTGGTTTTACTCCATCACCTACACGCGCGCAGGGGGGGTGCCGATTGAGGTTTTCGTAGGCTAAATTCGGCGAACTTGTGCATGGGCGCGACCTGCGGACACGAATGCCGCTCCGAAATCTTGTGCTCGCACAACTTGGTTTTTGTGAAATTTTTGTTTTGATCCAGTGCAGTTCGCGAGTTAGGTCGCGGGTTTACCCGCGCCATAAGTCGCGATATGTTCGGTTTATGAATGAAACAGTAAGTTCTGCGGGTTAAGTCGCGACGTACACTGTTTGTAGACGAGAGACAGTGAATTACGCGGGTTGTGCTGCGACTTCACCCGCGTGGTAAGTCGCAAAATCCACTGTTTCGATTTCCAGTAACTCCCAATTGATACTCATTGATGTGTAAGATTAATATGATTAATTGTAATTAAAAATTGTTTAATTACAGATTAATTCATAATAAATTGTCGGTTTCTACTTTCGAGTATAAATTGAAGAGTTCGGTTCATTCCAATACACCTCGAATACTGAACAATACATATTCTCTCTAATCCTCTCTGCATACGGTTTCTATCCAGCGATTTTCCTCGCAAAGTGGTAATATCCGGCAGTACACACTGTTTACGCTGTTGTACCCTGGGAACAGACGAAAAATCTGTTTAAGGGAATCGTGTTCAACACGAGCCTCAGCCTCGTTACGGTTTATTCGATTTTAATTTTCAGTCGATTCCCTGTATTTAAATTTCTCTAATCTTTTGTTGATTATATTAAGTTATTTCGATTATTTTATTTTATATGTATTATTGAAATACATATCTGTGTACTAACAGAACCTTCAAACACAAAAGAACAAGAAGCTTTTGTTAAAGGCAACGAGACTGAAGAAGGAACGCAAATAGAATTATGTATGTAAACCATAATACATAATGATGACATTTTAAATAAAAATGTTGTTTCATTAATTATATTAACCAATGTCTATAAACAGATAAACAACAAAAGCCCAGTACAAAAGATAAAGAAAAAGCAAATAGAGTGAAAGCTACAACACTGGTTGATGAAGATGATGATTTATCTGTACAAAAGTGTAAAAGGTTGAATAAACAGAAAAAAAAAGCAAGAAAAAATAAACTACCGAGTGATAAAGGTAAGGAATTCTCCAAAACCTCTATTTAAAGCCATTCAAGCTTTGAGTAAAGAGCAAAAAACAATGTGTAAGAAATATGGGTTTTGAAGAATTACTGGAAATGAAGATGGAATTCCATCTAAGCTTGGGTTTTACGTTGTTGACAACTTCAATGATGAAAAAATGGAGATGAAAGTGGGAGAAAACTTGATCAAGTTAACTGGAGAATCAATTCATCACATGCTTGGTGTTCCAAATAAAGGAGAAGGCATATTTGATGGCAAGTTTGTTAATGATGACAACGATATCATTGTCAATTGGAGATCACAGTTTTCCAAAGCAAACATACGGCCAACTGAAATTGAACACTTTATATATGAATCTTTTAATAATTTATCATATATGAACTATATTAATTCATATATGAACACTTTATATATGAATTCTTTATATATGAGAATTCATATATGAAATCTTATTTTAATTCATATATGAATTTTCATATGAATTTAAATATGAATCTAATTTTTAATTCATATATGAATCCTTCATATATATCAATTCTCATATTCTCATATATTGTAAGATACCACATCGGTTGGGGAGGGTAACTAAGGTTGCCTTATAAGGGACTGGATACCTTCTCTATCAGACGCGTTTTAAAACCGTGAGTCCGGGTGTGCGGACAAAGCGAACAATATCTGGTACGGTTGGCCCGGGATGTTACAGATGGTATCAGAGCCGAGAATCGGATTGGTGTGCCAGCGAGGACGCTGGGCTCCCATGGGGGTGGATTGTAAGATCCCACATCGGTTGGGGAGGGCAACTAAGGTTGTCTTATAAGGGACCGTGTTGGTCCCAAATAGCAGTAAATAAACAAGCAAAGTATTGTAGAAGGGGGGTTGAATACAATACACACAGTTTTTCACTTATTTTAATTCTTATTGATTTGAAATCAAGAATTACACATAGAAAACTTTTGATTGTTGCGGAAGATAATAGATGAAATCTATTCAAACAATCTTACACAAAGAGAATGAAGAACAATTATAAAACACTTAGAAAATAATTGAACTTCGTAGAGAGAAAGTTGCCAGGCACTTAGAGAACTTGAAGGTAGTAGAGCTGGTTGAGGGCCGAAGATGAGGGAAGGGAGGTATAAGGGAGGTTTGTTCTTTGGTGGGTTTAAGAGGCCGAAAGAGAGAGATGAGAAGAGAGAGAGAGAGAGATAAAGAGAAAAGGGATGTACCTGGGGTAGATGAGGTAGAGCACTCAGCAGACACAATGGCCATAGAGAAGGATTGAGCTTCACTGTTCATCAACATCTTCTATTTTAGCCATGAAACAAAGGTTGACCATTTCTTTGTCACTTTCAGAAGTGGGTTCATCTGCCCAATCATGGGTTTCAGTCATTTGACCTTTTCCCTTTTTTAGCAAGGTTTCATTTCTCTCCTTCTCTCTCTCTCTTATATTTTGCCTTGTATTTCTCAGCCCGGTCAGACTTTGAGGAGACAGACATATTGGCCTTTTGAAAAAAAGGTTGGTAAGAATTAGACTTGGTTCTGACAAACCTAGAGAAGGTACGGTTAGAGGAGGGTAGTCTGGATTTATCAGAAGACCTGCTTCTGCACTCAGAAGCAAAGTGTCCCTTCCTCCCACACCTGTAACATTCCTCATTTGATTTGTCAGAAGGAGTGGTTTTAGAAAAAGTTGAAGATGATTTTCTTGAGAACTTAGATTTTCTAGAAGAGAAATGAGGGTTATTGGAGTTTTCCTCACCTTCATCATCAGCCTCACTAAGGTAGGCTTCTGAAGGGTCACTAGGGTCCTCTTGACTTTCACGGTCAGAATCAGAGGGAGAAGTGATTCTAGGAACACACAAAGTATTTTTGGAAGAGTCACTAACAAGAGCTAGAGAAGAGCCTTTGATGTCTTTTGTGATTGACTTCCTAAGCAGTTTAGTCTGCTCATAGTTGAAGAGAGTGCCGTACAAAGCAGTGAGAGGCATGAAATCAAGATCCTTGGTAGACTTGATGCAAGTACAAATGTTTTCCCAAAACTCAGGAAGACAATCCATGAACTTGCACAAGACTTCCTCATTATCATATATGCGACCCACAAGTTTTAGATCATTGAGAAGACCGTTAAAACGGTTGTAGTAGTCTGAGAGAGATTCACCCTTTTCATGAGAAAAGAGTTCATACCTTCTTACAAGAGCAATCTTTCTGCTCTTTTTCACTTCAGACGTACCTTCATAGAGAACACACATAGTGGACCACATTTCTTTAGCGGTAGAAAGGTTAACAAGGGAGTGATAGACCTCATCAGGCAGAGAAAAGGCAATGATGGCTCTGACTTTAGTATCAAGAGCTATAAGACGTCTGTCTTCATCATTATATTTGTTGGGATCCTTTACAATGTATCTCCCATTTGCTGGAGTTCTTTCTTCCTCAGAAGAGTCCTCATCAGCATTTCCCTTATCTGCCTTTTTGGTATTGTACCGGTCCCAAACCCTAGGAAGAAAAGGACCTTCATGTAAGATAGTAGGATATCTGCTGTCAACTCCTTCTAGAAAGAGTATCATATGACTTTTCCACAAGAAGAAGTTATTGGGGTTAAACTTTGGTGGTTTGGTTATAGAGCCATTGTCGTATGAAACAGCAGTGGTGTTTTGAGAAAAATCATTTTTCAAAGAAGAAGAAGAAGAAGAGGCCGCCATTGCGGATCTAGTTTATTGAGTTAAACTGAACCGCTCTGATACCACTTGTTGGTCCCAAATAGCAGTAAATAAACAAGCAAAGTATTGTAGAAGGGGGGTTGAATACAATACACACAGTTTTTCACTTAATTTTAATTCTTATTGATTTGAAATCAAGAATTACACATAGAAAACTTTGATTGTTGCGGAAGAGAACATATGAGATATGTTCAAACAATCTTACACATAGAGAATGAAGAACAATTGTAAAACACTTAGAAAACAATTGAACTTCGTAGAGAGAAAGTTGTCAGGCACTTAGAGAACTTGAAGGTAGTAGAGCTGGTTGATCTTGCATGTTGAAACATCCATCATATTTATAGTGCCTCATGCATTTAATGCATGAGACACCTGTTGAGCAAGGGATGGACACAGGTCTTCTGCATGGTACATGATGTACCTTTTGTCTTGGAGTGACTTTGTCTTGAAGTGTTGACCTGCAGGGATGGTGTGGACCTTTCCTTAAAAGAGTGTAAGAGACAAACTTACTTTTTCTGATCTTGGGATGAGGTCCACGTCAATGCAAGATATCACATATATACTTTGTCAGAAAAGTACAATGTGAAGAGAGAAATCTTCAGGCCTTGAAGATTAAGAAGTCTTCGGCTCCTGAAGATTGAGAAGTCTTCGGCTTCCGAGGATTGAGAAATCTTCGTCTTCCGAAGAGGTCTTCGGCTCCTAAAGACTGAGAGGTCTTCGGCTCCTAAGACTGAGAAGTCTTCGGCTCCTAAGACTGAGAAATCTTCGGCTCCTGAAGACTGAGATCGACACCATCCTGGCCAATGGTGTTGATCAAGTAGGCATACTTGGCTTTAGGCTGAAGAGTCTATCTTCAATCCGCTTTGAAAGATATTCTCCTTCTTTGTCTTCTTCGGTTGATCTTCGACTTCACCGAACATTTGTATAGAAACCAAGCTGCTATAAGAACCTCAAACATATTCTAAGTAGGATGATATAAGATGGAAGATCAGGAGGTCATCTTCAAATCTTCAGATGACCCAACATCTTCGGCCTCTCTCACTTTCTTCAGATTACCCTCTCTCACTTTCTTCAGCCACTCTCTCACTCTTCAAAAGCCTACCGAGTCCACCATCTTCGGAGAAACTACATCTACTCATGTGAAATTTGATGATCTTAAGTCATCATCTCTTCATGAGATGATGATTGGTGGATATCATCATGTGTTGGTGAAGATTCTCATAATCCTTCATCTAACTCAAATCCATATGTTCCTTTCCTCTCAAGGCACATCTCCTCATAATGGTGAACTACCTATCTTCTCATCTCCAATCCCTAATCTTCAGATAGTCTTCTCTGAAGATCAAGATCTCTCCTTTCTCCCATCATTACATTTCACACCTATTGATCTCATTTCTCATCATATCACCTCTCCTTCCTCCATCATCAATATTTGATATCTCATTCTCGTCTCAACCTCAAACTTCACCACAAATCATCCCACGTTCTCAACCATACATTCCTTCTTTACCTATTCCTGTCGATCTTCCATCTATCTCTCTCAAAGATGTTCCATCCAACTCTCACCTACAACATTCCTTTCTTCCTCATCTAACTTTAAAAATAAAAAAAAACTTCGGTGGTACTGTTCATCCACCGAACATTAAAAAAAAAAAAAAACTTCGGTGGTACTGTTCATCCACCGAACATTAAAAAAAAAAACAAAAACAAAACTTCGGCGGTACTGTTCATCGGCCGAACATTTTATTAAAAAAAAATTTTTTTGCTACCGAACGTTTTATTAAAAAAAAAAAATTGCCGAAGTACTGTTCATCGGCCGAAATACTATTCATTAAAAAAAATCGTCTTCCGACGTTTACTGTTCATCGGCCGAACTTTAAAAAAAAAAAAAAAATTCGTCTACCGACGTTACTGTTCATATACAAAAAAAAATTCTCTTTCTTTCGGTAGCTCTCTCTCTCTTCTCTTCTCTTTCGGTTTTTCTCTCTCTCTTCCCTTCTGCCTCACCGAACATCCCCCTTATCTCTCCCTTTGGCTCCCTCTCTCTCGGCGCCTCTCCTCTCTTCGGCTCACACCCCACCGAATCCCTTCCCTCCTTCGGCTCCCTCTCTCACTACCCCCTCCTTCGGCTCCCTCTCTCACTACCCCTTATAACCACCGAACCTACCGAAACCCCTCCCCTTTCCCCTTCCTCCCTTTTCCCTCGCCTAGCCACCGAACCTACCAAACTACCCCCCCCCTTCGGCCCCTTCTTCGGCCTCCCACACCCACCGAATCCCTTTCCCCTCATCACCCCTTTCCATTTTTTTTGTTTTGTCCTTTCTTCCTTCCACACTCTTTCTCCCATCCTTTCCATTGCCAAGACTTTCCACCTATCTCTCTTCCTTCGGCTTCCTCCCTCTTCCCTCCCCCCCTCCTTCGGCCCCTTCTCTCTTCCTTCCTTATACCTCCCTATACGAACACCCCCACTCCCCTCAACACCCTCCCACCTTCGGCCGGTTTCCCTTCTTCGGCTAAGCCCACACCCGAATCCCCCCCATCCCCCTTCTTCGGTCACCGAAGCCCCAACAAAACCCCCTTATCTCTCCTACCGAACCCACTTCCCCCACCCTCCTTTTCTTCGGCCCCTTCCATCACCCACCACATCCCCATTTTTTTTCAGCCCCCAACAAACAAACCCACCCCCTTAATTTTTTTTTGGTTTTCGGCTCTCCTCACACCCACATCCACTTAGCCGAAACCCCCCCCCCCCCACATTTTTTTTCGGTAACTCCATCCCCCACCTCCCTTTAATTTTTGTCCTTTTCCCTCCCCATTTTTTTTATCCTTTCCTTCTTTTCTTTCCTTCTTCCCAAGAATTTACACCTCCTAACCTACCCATCCCATCCCTCCTTTTCTTACACCTCCTACTTCCCTTCCCATCCTACCAAATCTCACCTTTTCCTTCCATAATCTTTTCCACTCTTCTCTTCTTTCCCCAATTACTAGATATCCTCCATCAGTCAATTACCTCTTACATACCTTCCTCCCGTCTCTTCTCCTCCTTATTAACCATCCTCATTTTTTTTCCACTTCCAATCTCACCATGATTACCTACCTTTTTCTACCCCCCTTCTCCTTTTCTTTTCTTTTAATTTCCTGTTAAAAAAAAAAAGCCCCCTAAAAAAAAAAACAGAAAAGAGCCTAAAAAAAATGGGCCACTGAATTTATGAGTTCTTCGTGTCTTGTAATTTTTCTGTGTGTCGGTATTTTTTTTTCTATGTATTGATGTCATCATCAAATAGGGGGAGAAAAATATTGTTGGCTCTCTGGTTGATTTGGTGATGACTCTCCAACCAACACATAGAAACTCAAGAAGACCTCTCTCAACAAGGGCTCTCAATCCACCAATCAAGCTCTCAGCCCAGGTATGTTTTCCTTCATAAACTCTCCCGATCTACAATGGGGTGATACTAAAGACACTCCGGTGTCCAAAGGTCCCTCAACTATAGTGGACCCTTCTTCCCCTTTCTTCAGTGACGTCGGCTAGCACTAAATCCTCAACTGCTACTGGCACCGCCGCACTTGCCCAAATGGCCATACCACCGAAAGAACCTTCGGCGGTTACCCAGGTCACACCCCATATCTCAAAGCGGCGGCACTCTACCTCTTCCCCTCCTTCTCCTCTCAAGAGGCTAAGGAAGGTTTCAAGGGCCAAGCCACAAACTCCACCCACCGATTCTCCACAATCGGCAGGTGTTGAAATTTTCCCATCCGGGCCCGCAGACTCTGCTAAACCCAAAGCCATCTCCTTTGTATCCTCACAAAATGATACAATTGTAACATCGGGGACCCCTATTATTCCCTCATCAACCTTTTCCTTGGTTGATAAGGATGACTTGGACTCCTTCCCTATCCAAGGTGCCTCTTCTCCACCTCACAGCCTATCACCCAGGATTCTCAGTCTTGATGCTTCTGCACGATCCAAGGATGAATCTGTCCTTCCAGGAGAAGGTTCGGAGGATCCCGAAAATCTTCTGACTTCTTAGTTAAGAGGGAGTATGAGTTGAGGGGGAGCAACTTACCACTCAAGCTTAAACTTTGTTGAAACTAATTTTGCAATGGACTATGTGATCAAAGCCACCTGACATTAGTTGAGGGGGAGTATGAATTGAGGGGGAGCAACCAACCACTCAAGTTCAAACAATCCCGGCTACTGTCTTCTGTATCTTTGTATATATTTTTCTTTCTCATTCTTTATTCATTGTATTCATTTATTCGTATGTATAGCTATACTTTTTCATTCTTTTGTAAATGTCAGATATACAAAAAAAATGGTCTATGTGAAAAGAACCCAAAAAGAGTAAAGATGGGTCAAAATGAATTTATTCAGTATACTCTTTGTTTTATTCTTTAGTATGGATGTCATCCTCAAATAGGGGGAGATTGTTGGGTCATCTGAAGATTTGAAGATGACCTCCTGATCTTCCATCTTATATCATCCTACTTAGAATATGTTTGAGGTTCTTATAGCAGCTTGGTTTCTATACAAATGTTCGGTGAAGTCGAAGATCAGCCGAAGAAGACAAAGAAGGAGAATATCTTTCAAAGCGGATTGAAGATAGACTCCTCAGCCTAAAGCCAAGTATGCCTACTTGATCAACACCATTGGCCAGGATGGTGCCGATCTCAGTCTTCAGGAGCCGAAGACCTCTTCGGCCGAAGACCTCTTCGGAAGCCGAAGATTTCTCAATCTTCGGAAGCCGAAGATTTCTCAGTCTTAGGAGCCGAAGACTTCTCAGTCTTAGGAGCCGAAGACCTCTCAGTCTTTAGGAGCCGAAGACCTCTTCGGAAGACGAAGATTTCTCAATCCTCGGAAGCCGAAGACTTCTCAATCTTCAGGAGCCGAAGACTTCTTAATCTTCAAGGCCTGAAGATTTCTCTCTTCACATTGTACTTTTCTGACAAAGTATATATATGTGATATCTTGCATTGACGTGGACCTCATCCCAATATCAGAAAAAGTAAGTTTGTCTCTTACACTCTTTTAAGGAAAGGTCCACACCATCCCTGCAGGTCAACACTTCAAGATAAAGTCACTCCAAGACAAAAGGTACATCATGTACCATGCAGAAGACCTGTGTCCATCCCTTGCTCAACAGGTGTCTCATGCATTAAATGCATGAGGCACTATAAATATGATGGATGTTTCAACATGCAAGATCAACCAGCTCTACTACCTTCAAGTTCTCTAAGTGCCTGACAACTTTCTCTCTACGAAGTTCAATTGTTTTCTAAGTGTTTTACAATTGTTCTTCATTCTCTATGTGTAAGATTGTTTGAACATATCTCATATGTTCTCTTCCGCAACAATCAAAGTTTTCTATGTGTAATTCTTGATTTCAAATCAATAAGAATTAAAATTAAGTGAAAAACTGTGTGTATTGTATTCAACCCCCTTCTACAATACTTTGCTTGTTTATTTACTGCTATTTGGGACCAACAGACCGGATACCTCCTCTATCATGCGCGTTTTAAAACCGTGAGTTCGGATGTGTGGACAAAACGGACAATATCTGGTACGGTTGGCCCGGGATGTTACATACATGAGGATTCATATATGAATTATCATATGAATTAAAATATGAATCTTATTTTAATTCATATATGAATACTTCATATATATCAATTCTCATATTCTCGTATATGAGAATTCATATATGAATTCTTTATACTTATAGAATTCATATATGAATTATTATTTTAATTCATATATGAATACTTCATATATATCAATTCTCATTTTCTCATATGAATTCATATGTGAATCATATATACTTAATGAATTCACATATGAATCCTTCAAACTTATTGAATTCATATTTGAAATCTTATTTTAATTAATATATGAATTCATATATGAATCCTATATACTTGTGAATTCAATTTCAGCTTAACACATGAATTCATATATGAATCTTTTAATAATTTATCATAATTTTTATGTAAATTGTAGGCTTTAGAGTTTATGATAAAAGAAAAATTGAATCGCATCAGGTATGATACAATGATTGTAGAAGAAGGACTGAAAGGAGCTTTGGAAACATTTCCAAATAATGAGGTATTCAAAAAATACAAATTAGAATTCGATAAGTCGTTTAAAAAAGAAGATGAGATGAAAGATGAACTTATGCTTGCGGCTGAAGAAGAAGAGTTTTTGATATCAGAAAATCTAGAGTTGGAGAGAAATGTTGATGAAGGATTGGTAATGACACCTATTACCGCTACGATGGATGCAGAATTCTAGCAAGACCCAAAAACTTGTGGGGTAGTTGAGTTGTTAATGAAAGTATATGAGCCAAACGAACAAGAAAAGGAGGTCACGAAAGAGGTAGATGAGTTGGGAGGAGAGGAGAAAGACAGAGAAGAGACAATTGAGAAAGATAATGCAAAGGTAGGAGAGAAGGTAGAACGAGAGAAGGTAGAAGGAGTAGAGAAGAGTGTCGAACAAGAAGCTGGATAAGAACAATCACCAGATGTTGCAAAAATTGCATCTTCATATTTGAAGGATCAACCAAGTGTCAGCTTGGGAATGACATCAGAAGATGAGGATGGAAACAATGAAGATGACAATGAAAAGAAAGAAGAGGAAAGAGAAAAAAAGGAAGGAAAAGGGAAGGAAGTGAAAGAGAAGGAAGGAAATGAGGAAGAAGGAAAAGAAGAGGAAGGAAAACTGGAGAAAGCATTGGGAAAAAGGAAAGTGAGACTGCCAGAAACACTAAGGTCACCATACCTTGATAGAGTGGTCCTAATCACAAAATGTCTATCAATAAATGAAAAGAAAATTGGTAGATGGTTGTTTGCGTTGATCGGAGAATGGTGGTAAATTAATATTATAATTTTAAATATCTTACTTTAAAAATTTATGATCTGCATATATGATGAACTTAATTTAATTTTATTGCCTTTTAGTGATATGATCTATGAAACAAATGATGGAGCATCAATGATAAAGGTGGCAACTGAAAGTTTAATGCCAAATACGTATGTAGTGGCAAATGTGATTGATAGTTAGGTTGCATTACTGAACTCAGAGGAGCCATTAAGAAGCAGAGAATCGCCACATCGTCTTTTTCTAAACACGACAGTTATGGTATGACTTGATTCATATATACATTTTTTAGTCTAGTTGATATATGCATGAGTTATAGAAGAAAATAATCTACTAATTTCATTTTCAAACATAAATACAAAGATTCATATATGAACCTTTGGGTTCATATATGAATGTAAACATTGATATTCATATATGAACCTTAGTGTTCATATATGAACCTTAATTTTCATATATGAACCTTAATGTTCATATATGAATGTCAACATTGGTGTTCATATTTAAAAATTTTGTGAAAATAAAAATTCAAATGTAATTACTTTGTTTACTTAGCCGGATGGAGTTGTGAAGAAGGAAAACACAACAGAAGAAATTTTGAGATTTTCAGCTCAAACATCAAGGATGTATTAAAGAACAATGAAAATCTGGCAAACTTGAGGGAGTATGATCTGGTATGTATACAAATTATATACACAATATATACACAACATACACAGTTAGATGAAATTTAATTGATTTTTCAATTCTATAATGAAAACAGGTATTCTTTCCAATCATACAATCAAGCCACTTCTATCTTTTTGTTTACAACTTGAAGAACCCACAGTTTCTTGTCATAGACAACATCTCTACCGATGTCTCCATACAAAACAAATATGGAAATGTACCTAAAGTACCTAAAGTTCATAAATGAATATATTATGAAGTTTACTGATATGAATAATAATATTATGCAGCATGAATTGTTTATCAAATATTTGAGATCAGTTGAGCATCCAAAAGTTGAAGTGATGGCTCTACTACAACCCTAAGGCATAAAATGAAGTGGTGTTCGGAAAAAAAGAATAGATTATGGGATCTTCACGATGTGCCATATGGAGCACTACATCGGACAAGATATGGTGAAGTGGGATTGTGGTTTCCATACAAATGAAAAACCTCAAAAACAACAAATCTTTCGGCTGAGATACAAATATGCGACAAAGTTGTTGCTTTATGAGAAGAATTTGCATAGGGAGAAAGTTATCAATGAAGCCAACAAGTTTGACTTATTCGATGAATCAAAGAAGAAATATCTTGACTCTCTTGCAAAGACAAAAAAGAATGAGAGACAAGACATGTTGTAGGTAATGATGAGTTTGTTGAACAATGTTTGTTTGTTGTTATAGGATGATGGTATGATGGATTGTTTGTTTTCGAGTAATTGGGGATTGGTAAAAACAATGTTTTCTGCTACAATTAAGGTTGGTGATGGTGATTATACATTTCGTATAGTGGTAATGGGTTGTTTAGAACAAAATTTTGATGCGTTTTGGTATACTAGAAGCGTACTCGCGCAATGCAGCGAGATACATCACGATTTTAATGTTTCGTTTTATTTTTTATTTTGTCGATTTACAATACGATTTTGGATGGTTTTGAGAAAGTGATAATGTTTTTTTTTATAAATTTGTTTAATTTAGACTTAATATTATAATGTTTTTTATATAAAAAAATTAAGTATTTTGTTAGAATTCAATGATTATCTTATATATTTTAATGACATCTAAAAAATAACCAATTACATATTTAATAATATAATTAAAATAAATTTATAGTAATATAATATATTAATTAATAGTGATATATGGAAATGTCTACATAAATAGAAGGCTCTGCACATACCAAATTGGGGGGGGGGGGTTAGAAGCTTGCAGTAGTAATATGTATCTTGTGCTTTGATACTTGTAAATTAAGAGATTTTTAAAATCTTGCATAAAATGATGGCGCCCTGTGCCTAATAATTTGTATTTAAGAGTTTTTTATCTGTGTTTTATAATATAATATAGATTTAATGGTATATTTGATATGTTTTGGTATATTTGATTTGTTTTGGTATATTTGATAGTATTTTTAATCTGTTTCGACATATATTGATTCTTTATACTTCATATATGAATCTTTGTTCATACTTTTTCATATATGAAGAAAAATCTTCATATATGAACCTTTGTATTCATTTATGAATAAGATTTATATATGAATAAGCTTCATATATGAGTCCATTACTTATAAATTTTCATATATGAAGATAAAGCTTCATATATGAACCTCAATATTAATATATGAAACTTGAATTAATATATATATATTATGAATCTTATTATTCATATATGAATTGAATCCATATATGAATTCTTTATAATTCATATATGAACCTTAATATTAATATATGAAACTTGAGTTCACATATGAATTCATATATGAATATCAATTGAATATATTAATTCAATAAGTACAATGGATTCATATATGAATCCACATGTGAATTATTTATATTTCATATATGAATTCAGTAAGTACAATGGATTCATAATTCATATATGAATATCAATTGAATATATTAATTCAATAAGTACAATGGATTCATATATGAATCCACATGTGAATTATTTATATTTCATATATGAATTCAGTAAGTACAATGAATTATATATGAATCCATATATGAATTATTTAAATTTCATATATGAATCCATATATTAATATATGAAACTTGAGTTCATATATGAATATCAATTGAATATATTAATTCAATAAGTACAATGGATTCATATATGAATTCATATATGAATTATTTATATTTCATATATGAATTCAGTAAGTATAATGGAATATGAATCTATATATGAATTATTTATATTTCATATATGAACGGCAAGGTTTATTCATTTTTATATATAAAATTATTCATATATGAATCCATATATTAATATATGAAACTTGAGTTCATATATGAATATCAATTGAATATATGAATTCAGTAAGCACAATGAATTCATATATGAATTATTTATATTTCATATATGAATCTTTGATATTCATATATGAACGGCAAGGCTTATTCATTTTCAAATATAAATGATTCATATATGAATCCATATATGAATTCTTTATAATTCATATATGAAATTTAATATTAATATATAAAATTTGAGATTATATATGAATATCAATTGAATATATGAATTCAGTAAGTACAATGCATTCATATATGAATTATTTATATTTCATATATGGATCTTTGATATTCATATATGAACAACAAGGCTTATTCATTTTCATATATGAATCTATATATTAATATATGAAACTTGAGTTCTTATATGAATATCAATTGAATATATGAATTCAGTAAGTATAATGGATTCATATATGAATTGATATATGAATTATTTATATTTCATATATGAACTGCAAGGCTTATTCATTCACATATATAAAGCAAAGCTTCATATATGAACCTTTGCATTCATATATGAATAACAATTAAATACTACTTTGTGTTCACATATGAATCTTTGAGTTCATATATGAACTTTAATAAATAAACAACTATAAAAATAAATTCTAATGCTCACAATAAAAAAATTATCATTTATTTATGAAATAAAGCAATTATAACAGTAATTATTGAATTAACAAAATGTATGTATCTATTAACTAATCAACAATCTTCAACGGGCAATTACGAGAATCGTGATACCCAGTCTTTTGACAATTTCTACACAACCTCTTAGTCTTTTGATTCTGTTTCGCTGCTTTCTCCCCTGCACCGATCAAACGTTTTCCAGTTCTACAACCTTTGTTGTGGATACCGGATGGTGGATGAATATCATTTTTTTCTAGTTGATTCACACCATTCAGATTCCTTATCGTCTCATTCTGCTTCTGCAATCTCGTTTGATAAGGAACATGAGCATCTACGTCAATCTTCATACTGTGAATTTTGTCAACAACCTCTTTAAGCTTCTCTTTGTCATTTCTAAGACTCATCAAAATATAATCCAAAGTTTCTTGTGCATCATAAGTAATTCTTGCCAATTCACCATTTAGATCCCCTAGCCTCCATGAAATGTGCCTAACATTAAAAGATATCAAGTCTCTTTTCCAACGTCGACATATATACTTCTCAGGTATGGCATCAAAATTCTCATTCATAAAGATTTTGAAAACATGACGACATAGATATCCATGTTGAACAAAATGATTGCATTGACATTCAAATGTTGAATCCAATTGATTCCACACAACCTACAATAAAAATGAACACGAAAATGTAAGTTGTGTTATTAAATAATAATGAAAATGCATATATGAATTGCTGATATTACCTTGAACTGCTTCTTTTTATTATCCTAATCATTTTGTTGAATTGTATAAACTTGGCATCCATCCTTTTCAACAACATTCTGTTGAACACGGGACCACGTTGCTTTATTAATCTCCTTTCGAAGTTCCAAAAATATACATCGTGTGTAAACTTCATATGCATGTTTCTCAATTGCCTTCGGAGTGCACATAGAAGGAATAGTTGTCTGTGTCATATGGTCAAGCTTCCGTTGAGAATTCCTTTGCTTACGTATTGCATTTTCAAATGCAAGCATGAATGTTACAAAATTGTTACCGCGGTGAGAAAATTTGTTGATAAAGGAGTTTATGCTCTCCGACCTTGATGTACTTTTCATCAATGAACAAAAAGGAATAGAATTGAAATAAGCAGGAATCCATCGTTGACGAATACGAAACATGTATGAAAACCATTTGCTCTTCTGAAGTTTGAACCCATTAATCAAATCCAACCACATACTTTCAAACTCTTCAGGCTCTAATTGAACATTCCAAACAAGTTTATTAAACCATTTGTTAAAATTTGTCTCCCTGTAAATAGTTGTGTTAACCTACAAAATAGATATAAATAAATAATGTATATGAATGTTCATATTTGAATCTGTTGAATGTATATGAATGTTCATATATGAATCTGTTGAATATTGTATAGTTCATATATGAATATGTTGAGTGTGTATGAATGTTCATATTTGAATCTGTTGAATGTATATGAATGTTCATATATGAATCTGTTGAATATTGTATAGTTCATATATGAATATGTTGAATGTATATGAATATTCATATTTGAATCTGTTGAATGTATATGAATGTTCATATATGAATCTGTTGAATATTATATAGTTCATATATGAATATGTTGAATGTATATGAATGTTCATATTTGAATCTGTTGAATGTATATGAATGTTCGTATATGAATCTGTTGAATATTGTATAGTTCATATATGAATGTTCAATAATGCAAAGTTCATATATGAATCTGTTGAATGTATATGAATATTCATATATAAATCTGTTGAATATTGTATAGTTCATATATGAATATGTTGAATATATATGAATGCTCATATATGAATCTGTTGAATATTGTATAATTCATATATGAATGTGTTGAATGTATATGAATGTTCATATATGAATTCATATATGAATTTACATATGAATTCATATATGAATTGTCATATAAGTTCATAATTGAAGTATATGAATTCATATATGAACGCTTCATATATAAATTCTTTATACTTATAGAATTCATATATGAATTCTTATTTTATATCAATTCTCATATTCTCATATATGAATTCATATATGAATTCATAATTGATAACAAAGAATGCTAAAACAATAATTCATATATGAAGTTTAATTATATACAAATAATTCATATATGAATAGATAATAACCTTGTTTGGAACTTTGGCCATGATATGCCACATACATAATATGTGACGTGATTGCGTAAAAACCGATGGAATAGCTTGTTTCATTGCCAAACACTGATCTGTTAAAACCAAACTAGGTTGCTTCCCACAATGTGCTTTCAAAAATGCCTCAAGAAGCCACTTAAAATTATCAAGAGTTTCACCAGACAACAAAGCAGCACCAACAGTAATAGATTTATTATGATTATCAATAGCAGTAAATGGGACAAACACCATTCTATACCTATAAAACAAATGATATAACATAAACAAAAAGTAAAAACATATAAACCAACATATAAATAATCTAAAAAAAATTGAATAACAGTTAACAAACTTACTGGTTTGTGCGAAAAGTAGCATCAAATGAAATAACATCTCCAAATTCTTGGTAATTCGGCTTGGCAATTTCATCATCCCAAAAAATTCCACATAATTGATTATCCTGCCGGTTATACTCAAAAGAAAATTGTGCATCATCTTTGGATCTATCTTCCAACATACCAAGAACCGTTTCACCATCACCAGCACCAACAAATGCATTCAAATCTCTCCTAAAATTCTTATAATCATCAACAGTGGAGCCAGATAGATCAAAACCACCTTTAAAAGACATATGCAACGTATGCGCCCTCGATGCTCCAATATTACAACTTGCAACATTATGGATAAAAACTTGATCAGTTAAAGACAATTGCCTTCGTTTTCGAGACATACTCATATCATTTTCATCAAGAAGCATATGATTATGTTTCTCCTCAATGTGATAAACCTCATACAATGATTTTGAAGGTACAAAATGCACCCTAATGCATGTTTTACATCCTGTCATCTTCGCAGTTGAATTACGATGACTTTTACCTTCAATACTATCATGAACAGTATTAAAACTCTTTTTTGGTGGATCCCCTTCTTTACTACACACAACATACTTTATCCTCACAATCCCAAGATTACCATTAACCGTTGTTGAAAGTCTAACATCAAAACCACCTTTCTCAGCATATTGTTCATACATTGAAATAACTTGCTGATAAGACTGAAAAAAGCTACCTAGTTTTGGCTTCAAATCCAAATGCACATTTGGCATCCAAAACTTCGAACCCGAAGGTGAAAAAATGACATGATGAACAGCAGATGTATTTCTAAACGAATGATTTGAACCTGCTACAAAAAAGAATAAATTAACATATAAATATTCATATATGAACATTTCAAAACCAATTAAAATTCAAACAAATATTCATATATAAATTTTAATTGCTTCATAAAGTTCATATATGAATCTATTTATTTATTTTAAATAAAACTAATGCAACAACTAAGAAAATATAATTCATATATGAAAGTTTATAACAATTCATATATGAATAGTTCAAAGAAATTCAAATTCAAACAAATATTCATATATGAATTTTAACTGCTTCATAATATTCATATATGAATCAATTTATCTATACTATATTATAAAACACGGATAAAAAACTTTTAAATACAAATTATTAGGCATAAGGTACCATCATTTTATGCAAGGTTTTAAAAATCTTTTAATTTACAAGTATCAAAGCACAATATACATATTACTACTAGAGGCTTCTAACACCCACCAATTTGGTATGTGCAGAGCCTTCTTTTTATCTAGACATTTTCATGTATCACTATTAATTAATATATTATATTACTATAAATTTGTTTTAATTATATTATTAAATATGTAACTGATTATTTTTTCTAGATGTCATTAAAATATATAAGATAATAATTGAATTCTAACAAAATACTTATTTTTTTATATAAAAAACATTATATTATTAAGCCTAAATTAAACAAATTTATAAAAAAAAACATTATCAATTGCTCAAAACCATCCAAAATCGTACTGTAAATCGACAAAAAAACAGAAAATAAAATGAAACATTAAAATCGTGATGTATCTCGCTGCATTGCGCGAGTACGCTTCTAGTTTCTTTTAAATACAACTAATGCACCAGCTAACAACATATAATTCATATATGAACGTTTATAACAATTCATATATGAACAGTTCAAAGAAATTCAAATTCAAACAAATATTCATATATGAATTTTAACTGCTTCATAATATTCATATATGAATCAATTTATTTCTTTTAAATACAACTAATGCACCAACTAACAACATATAATTCATATATGAACGTTTATAACAATTCATATATGAACAGTTCAAAGCAATTCAAATTCAACAAAAAATCCATATATGAATTTGAATTGTTTAATAATGTTCATATATTTCTTTATTTTAAACAAAACTAATGCATCAACTAAACAACATATAATTCATATATGAAGGTTTATAAAGAATTCAAATAATTCATAAACATAATCAAATCTTCATAAATTAATTAATCAAACATTCATCTTCATCAATCAAATTCCAAAACAGTAAAAAAGTTCAAAAATATACCTTCATCTTCATCAATCACATCTTCGTCATTAGATAATAGATCGACTTCTTCATCGACTTTTTAATCAGGAACATTTTCTGAATTCAACATCATATTGAAAACCTAAATTTTGCGAAACAAGATCGAAGAAGAAATCGAGATCAAATACAATGAAGTGGTGTCCGGTAACTAAATTGCAGAGAAATAAGAGATACGATTAACGTTAATTTAGGATACGATATGTTTAATTTCAATTTTGATTCTAATCGATATGTCCCAAATTACAATATTACCCTTCCTTAAAAAAAGTCAGATCATTTAATCCAAGGGCCATGATCACTTCTCTATTTCTCATATATTTAGTATTTCTCAAATGAACCTAAGGCTATATATATATATATATATAGACGGAGGTTCAAGGGAAAACCTCAAAAAACGGAAAACTGAAGAACACTCTGGTAGCCCTTCATCTGGACAGTATGCACTTGTGCATACAGATAAATTATGTTGTTTTTTGTTTTTTATGCACTAGTGCATTATGCACTTGTGCATATGCACAAATGCATGTTACAAATTACCTGTATGCACAAGTGCATACCGTCCAGATGAAGGACTACCAAGGTATTCCTCAGTTTTTCATTTTTTTGAGGTTTTTCCCTGAACCTGACCCTATATATATATATATATATGTACTTATAATAATTAATACCGGAAAGAGTTTTTATAAGTCCTGTTTATTTTAGGAGTTCTTGTATAAAAACTATGGTTCTTACCTTAAATAATGTGAAACGACATTTGATAGATTTTTATATATCTTTTAATTTTTATATCCATATTATTGATGTTGAGATAATATATGAGACCCACAAAATATTGTTCTTATTAGTCAAAACCATTGTGGAGTTTTAAGGTAGTTCTTAATTTGCTGAGTTGGTAATGATGTGATAAAAGAATTTGCAAAAAGAGAGGTTATTGTAAGTCACTATATAAGTGATGCTCTTAGAACCGATTATGATCGACCAGTTTTTGTTGTTAACCGTGAAGATCCGGATATTATGTCAGGCTAGAGCATCTCCAACATATTTTCTAAAATTTCTCTAAAATGAAAAATTAAAAGTCAAAATCTTTATATTGTGTGTATACATATAATATGCATATATATATATATGTATGTATATATATGTATGTATATATATATATATGAGACGTTTAATTTACAAACCATTCAATTCTAACAAACTATACAAACCAATCTTAGTTGTTCATCTAGTCAAAATTGACTAAGTCCAGAAGTCGCAGACCAAAGCACAAACTTGTCGCAAAACACTGTTGACTAAACTTGTCGTAAGCTATTGAAAGTGAACATTAACTTCTCACAAAGCACTAGACACGAGAAGTTAGCATTCGCAAGCCAAATCAACTGAGAAGTAACTATTCGCGGATCACTAGACACGAGTATTGAACTTATCGCAAGCCACAGTACACGAATTCTGAGCTTGTCGCAAAGAACTACACCCGAGGAACTAGTTGTCATAAGACCCTGTACCCGAGAAGTAAGAATTCGCACGCTGAATCAACCGAGAAGTAGCAACTCGCAAACCACGAGATGCGAGTTCTATACTACTCACTAGTTGAATCACCCGAGAAGTAAGAATTCTCAAGTCAAATCAACCGAAAAGTGACTATTCGCAAACAATATCAACCTAGAACTTAACTACTCGCAGACCGAAGAAACCAAAGACTAAACTTGTCGTAAATGCTTGAAGCCGAGAACCTCACAACTCGCAGACTGAGCGATGCGAGTTTCAGACTTGTCGCAAATCTCACTACATGAACAGTAACTTGACGCAGATTGAGGCTTGCGAGAAGTTCACTTGACATATGAAATATCAAACGAAAAGTACACTTGTCGTACGTTGTTATATGCTAGTTCCACACTTAGAAAAATCACCAATAACACCAAAGTCTTGCGACAATCAGTATGATGCTTGTGAGTTCTTTATGAGGCTTGCGAGTTCTTCACAAAGTTGACCTCAGAACACTTGTTTCAGCCATAATTCGATTAAAACTTCAAATTAAACCACCAAACTCTGTAGATTTGCCCATGATCACTATCTGAACAACTTTGTAGACAACTAATTCGATCAAAAATCACTAGAAATTGGATTTTGATCGAACACAGTGTTTGAACTTTTTCGAACTCAAAATCCACAAAAGCTCCAAATTGATACAAATTGATGTGAATTACACTTTGTGATCTAAACAAGAAATGTTTCAAACCACAATACAAATACAATACAACTAGAATACAATCCAAAAACACCAAAATTCTAAAAAACTCAAATCTGTACCGTGACTTCTAGCGACTTTCTTGATTTTGCAACAAATCTTCAAATTTGATCTATAATCTTTGATCTTTGTCTGCTCTGATACCAATTGATAGTCCTAATTATGAAAGTGAATCAAGAATTAACAATCAAATCATCTTCAAATGTCATATGTATTGATCATAAACCGATTACAAGCTTTCTCTCACTACTTTCTCTCTCTCTACAATATTTTTCTCAAATGATATGCAATATCAATTCCTCATTACAAGATTACAAAAGCAAAATCTATTTATAGCTAAGGCTATTACAAAGGAAAACTAAACACTAAAGCTGACGTTTACATAAAATGACCTTGACTTTGATTTTCCATTCCAAGTAAGTTGACTTTGACTTTTGGTCTTCAGGCTTTGACTTGAGGCTTTCAACTTCAATCTTGATGATATTGAATACAACAAAATGTGCACTAACACTATGTTTGTTTGATGTTAATCTTCTACAAATACATCCATTAATTAATGTTTAGCATAATATGTCGGTTAAACGTAAAATTGGAATTTATATATAAATATATTATATAAAAATTTAATTTTGTATAATGGATAAAATTCCCCAATTCTTCGGTGAGGATCCCTGTTCCCTGATGGGGATGGGGATGGGGATGAGGATAGATCTTTATTCCCCACCAGAGATAGAGACGGGTATAATTAAGGATGGGGACTGGAAATTGAGATCCCTATATTCCCGATCCCGTTGCCATTTTCAGCTAGGATTTGACTCATCCTTTGTGATTTTTTTATGATTTTATTATGTTGAAAACATTGTTTGGATGATGAGTTTTGGATGACGACTTTTGGCTGATTTTGCAACAGAGTTGGTGGATTTCTTCTATGCCCTCTTTTTTAATTTTGAAAAAGTCAAGTAACTTCGTATTTGTTGGGTCTGAAATGTGCTAAGGATGGATACTACTGCTAGACTTAAAGATTAATATTGTTGATTACATTAATACTGCTACTTGAATGATTACTACTATTTGTAGGATTACTACTGCTAGAGGTATTAATACTGCTTGAAAGTTAATAATGCTAGTAGTTAGTACTGCTTGAAGAATTACTACTGCAAGTATGGTTAGTACTGCTATGGATATGAAGATTAATGTTGCTTCTGATGATAATGTTGATAAAGATGACTTTGAACGAAAGACTAGGAGCTGAAGATAAAGATGAAGATAATTATGGAATGGATGCTAAAGATCAATATTTCTTTTGTAATTATCTTGTAATCAGTTCTGTATATATAGTCTAGAAGTCTTTGATAGTTAGAGATAGTTTTTGATAGTCTTATTCAAACAGAATACGTTTAGAGAGAATTAACCTCAAGGTTCTTTGTAGTCCTTTCAATAGAGAAGTATTGAACGTCTGTTGAGCTTGTTCAACAGATTGAGGTTTTGTTTGTAATCATTAAGTTAAATCAATATAACTTGTGATTTGAGTTCATATACTGTTTGATTGATTTACTGTTAAAGTGTTTTTCCGCGAGTTCTTTAACATAGTTTCTAAGTGTTTATTAAATTCTTGTTTCGAATTTTGATCCTGACAAGTGGTATCAGAGCCTTCAACTTAGAAATCAAAAATCATCATGGACGGATCTCATGACAGTGTTCTTGTTTCAAAGGTTCCCATGCTCAAACCCAATGAGTTTGACATGTGGAAAATCATAATCAAGCAGTATATTCTTCTTACAGATTACTCAATGTGGGATATCATTTAGAATGGTCCCTCCAATGAAGGAAAGATGGGAGCAGATGGCAAGAGACATCCACCAAAGACTGATGGAGAAAGAAAGATGAGGAAGACTGAGATGAAAGCCTTGAGCGCTCTGCTCTTGGCAATTCCTAATGAATACCAACATCAGTTTTGCAACTGTTCTGATGCTCAAATCATGTGGAATGCATTGGAGAAGAGATTTTCAGGTACTAAAAGCACTAAGAGAAATCAAAAAGCAATTCTCAAACAACAATATGAGAAATTCATGTCTACAAAGAATGAGTCGATGACTCAAACCTTTGATAGATTCAACAAGTTGATTGGAGAGTTGGCCACTGTTGGTGTCAAGATGGACCAGGATGATGTCAACAGAAAATTTCTAAGATCTCTTGGTGAAGAATGGGTGATGTACACTGTATCCTTTAGACAGAATGATAATCTGGAGGATAAGGAGCTTGATGATCTCTACAATGATCTAAGGATGTTTGAAGCAGAAGTTGAATCTAAGAAAAAACCATCTGGATACTCTCATAATGCTGCCCTCCTATCATCTACTACTGATTCTACTGCTAATACAGAATCAGTTAGTGCTGCTTATGGCTCAAAACAGGATGGGTCCAATGATTCTGTTTTGGAAGCACTCCTTGCTAGTCATGCTAAATCTGCTCTTATCAATGATGATCTGGAGCAGATCAATATTGATGACCTTGAAGAGATGGATATCAAGTGGCAAATGGCAATGCTCACCATGAGAGTCAAAAAATTCATCAAAAGAACAGGTAGGAACAATTTTGCCATGAGAAGAGAAAATGGTGCTGGATTTGATAAATCCAAGGTGGAATGCTACAAATGCCATAATCTGGGACACTTTGCAAGAGAGTGCAGAGGAGGAACTGCTCAACAACATGGAAGCAATAATCAACAACCAAAGTCCACTAACTATAACAGGAATTCATCTCAAGCTCTTTGTTAAGTCTAATTTTGTAGTAATCATTGTATTTATTTCCCTTGTCTAAACTGTGTTTAGTGGTATTATTTGTTGTGTTAAGACTAGGGTATTTAAGTCCCTTTCTAGTCTTTGTTTTGTAACTTTGGAACTCATTTGAATATCAGTTTACATTTGGAGCGTATTGAATTTCTCTCTCTACTTTCTCTCTCTAGGATTTAGAGATTCTTGGACTTTCATTTGGTATCAAAGCAATCTGAATCTAGAGAGAACTGAGAGAATTCGTTTTCTGTGTTCTGAATTTGTAGATTAATCGAAAACTTGATCGATTATCTTGAATTGTTTTTCAAGAAAATCTCGTTTTCTTGATTTTTCATCAAATTTGGATCGTTTTGTGATCGAATTGTGTTGTATTTGGATTCTTTAGTCTCGTAATTGATAGTAGATCATTTTAGATTCATATAATTTTGTTTGAAAATCAGTATTTGATCCTCGATTTTGCTATTTTGAAAATTTCAGAAAACCCGTTTTCACGTACTGTTCCATTTACAAATCTGTGTTTTTGTGGTTTTTAATCGAAATTGTTGTTTGAAAGTAGTTAAAAAGGTATTTTCGATCATTTGTATGTGATTTTCGTGCTTTAACTTCATTGTTATAATCGATCTTGCATGTTCTATTTGATTTTCTGCAGTTTGCGCAACATTCATATAGGTTTGCGCAACATTCATATTGGATTGCGCAAAGTTCATATAGTACTAATCCTTGTGTTAGTGCATTTCAGGGTTTTCGCATCGAGCTATATACGCAAAGTTCATTTTGCGTATCAAGTGCAATCCGAAAAGCTCACTTCTCGTATCGTCAAGCTTCCGAAAAGCTTAGTTTTCGTTTCATCCATCTCACGCAAAGTTGGGGTTCAGTTTGCTGTTAAAGCATATTACGCAAAGCTTAGTTTGCGTATCATTCTTCATACGCAAAGCTTAGTTTGCGTATCCTTCTACATACGCAAAGCTTAGTTTGCGCAACCTTCTTGTTCCGAAAGGCTCGGTTCTCGCATCACTCTGTTTACACAAAGATCATCCTGTGCATCACTTAGGTTACGCAAAGCTCAGTTTGCGCAACCTTTTTGACCCGAAAAGTTTGGTTCGCGTATCACTCTGCCTACGTAAAGTACACGTTGTGTATCTCTCTTGTTACGAAAACTTTCTGTTTGCGTGTGTTCCAGACTTAGAATTTTTTTTTCTGACTTTCTGATTTTCTCAAAGATGTTTTTGCAAGCTCAAGTGTACAAGAATGACCTAATGATGTCATTGGGGTCTGACACACTTCCTCCTGTTCTGATCAACGAGAATGAATTTGAACAGTGGCAGGACCGATTCATTAACTTCATAGAAAGACAACCGAATGGAGATAACATGATGAAATCTCTGACTGAGGGTCCTATGGAGAGGCCAATGAAAGTTATACCAGCTACTGCAACTACTCTGGTTTCATCTGTAGAGAAGTCTCTGAGGGAGTATGATGTTGATGAATTGTTGAGATATCAAGTTGACAGTCAGGCAAAGTCTAACCTGATACTTGCACTACCAAATTCGATCTACAACAGAATTGATTGCTTCAAACAGAATCCTATGCTTATGTGGACTCAATTGGAAAAGATCATGCTTGGTACAGCTGTGTCAACTCAACTGCGTCAGACCAGATACATGAATAATTTTGAGGAGTTCAAAGCTAAGGATGGAGAAAGTCTGAAAAGCGTATTTGACAGATTTTGGGCAGTCATCAATGATCTGTATAAGATCAAAGTGACAAAGACTGAGTTAGAGTCCAATCTGAAGTTTCTGAATGCACTACAACTAGAGTGGAGTAAATCATGTCACAGAATGAGGAATGATGTCAGAATATCCACTATGCCTATTTAAGAATTATATGAAATACTGATGACTGATGAGAACATGGTTCTGGAGAAGAAAGCAAAGTTGGATAAAAAGAACAAGCCAAAGACCGTGGATCCAATTGCCCTATTAGCAAGTCAATTAGCAGAACAAGCTTTGACAGAAGAAGCTTATGATGGTTCCACAGAAGATGATGGTGAAGCCTTGAAGAAAGCAATGATACTTCTCTCGCAACACTATCAGAAAAAGTTTCAGCGTAGAACAAGATCCAACAATCTCCATTTCACTTCTGGCTCCAAGAAGATTGAACCTGGTGCTCCATCAAAGCCTTATGTTCCAAAGTTTGAGCCTGCAAAAGTAGTAGAACCGAAAAACGATGAAAAGAAGGTTATGAACTGCTACAACTGTGGAAATCCTAGGCATCTAGCTAAGGAGTGTAGAGTTAAAGCGGTAAAGGATTCAGCTTACTACAGAAAGAAGATGGAACTGGCTGAGAAGAGAGAAAACGGAACTATTCTGATGGCTAAGGAGGAGTACTGGTTGGATCATTCTGATAACGAGGCTGAGAATGAAGAGACTGCAACCATATGCTTAATAGGAGACGACAAGAGTGATGATGAAGAAGATGACACCTCCTCTGATGATTCTGAGGTAATTTCTGAGTTTCATGTTAATTTTGTTTCATCTCAATTAAACGTTATTGTCAATGCTTTACATGATTTTCGTTCCAAGTTCATATCTGATAAGCTTGATAATCAAGAAAAGTCTGTTTTGATTGAAAAATTGAAAATTTCGCTGAAAGATGAAAAGATCATTTTAAATGACGCAAAAGAGAAATTTCAAAAGAATTTGAATGACTTAGAATTATCAAATCAGACTTATCGCGATTCTTTGACTGAATTGACTGATTTGAACAAAGTTTATCTGACAAAAATAATTATGTTAGAAAAAAAATTGTATAAGAGAAATCAAACTGAGCAGACTATATATATGAATAAGCCGAGGAGTGACGAGGCTATAAAAGAAAGGTGAGGACTTGGTTTTGAAAATCCTCATTGTCTAAACAATGTTATTTCAAAAACCCCAACCTTATATAATTTTGATTATCTAACTCTTGCGAATTATGCTCCTCAATTTAAAATTGACTGGTTGAATGAAAAGCAAGTTTTAGAAATTGAAAATCATAAGAGGATGCATAACAAGAAGATGAAAATGCCATTTGTTTATACGTCTGAAAATGCCAAGTATTTTCCTGAGAAAATGAAGAAATCCAAAAATTCCAAAAATGTTTTAAATGTCAAATCTTCCAATAAATCTTCATTATCAACAGATTTTGTTGATATATATGCTAACACTGATAAGGAAAATGCATCTCCGGTGTCGTATGATTCTAGGAGATACATTCCCCCATTAGTGTTAGAAAGCAAAATAGTTGATCTTGAAGATAAATTGGAAGAACAAAGTCTTCAAACTGATTTAGAAAACGATTTATTTCTTTTTATAATGAAAACAAGTTTTGAAGACAAAATTTTTTCTGGTTTTTTCTAAAGATTCTAAGGAAAATACTCAAGTTTCTAAAAATAATGTTCATTTGCGCAACCAGTTGGTTACGCAAAGCGACACTTTGCGCAAGCCGTTGATCGCGCAAAGTTCAGTTTGCGCAACCAATGCGTTGCGCAAACCTCCTCCTGACTTGCGTTTTTCTGAAAATTCTCACTCCAAGGCAAGTTCATCTATGTCGAATGCTCAGGTTGATTTCCTAGATAAAGTTTCTTCTTCTACTTCAATTTTTGATGATTCTTTAACGCTAAATGATCAGTATTATAAAACAAAAACAAAGCGTAAAAGAAGAAGGTCAAAGAAGTCAAGGAAACATGATAGTGTCTTGTCTGAAAATTCTAATTCTTCTTATTCTTCTGTTTCAGATCGGACTGTGAAGAGACCACAAAAGCTGATATGGAGGATAAAGCAGAAATCTATAGAGTCTGAATTGTTAGAAGATACTTGTGTAGTGAATCTTTGTGACAGTGATACATTTGCTTTTTTTAATAAAAATACAAAATATTCAATCCCGCAAATGATTCACATTGCAAAGCATGTTTCATCTTCTTCTAGTTCTGATTCTGATGAATATGTTTATTCCTCTATTGATGATTGCTTTCATGAGAATTATAAAAATAAATTTTCAAAAGGTAAAAGACACAAATCTAACAAGAAGGGACCCATAAGCATATGGGTACCTAAATTTGTGTAGTTTCTGTATGTGCAGCTTAGTCATTTATGGTATCTGGACTCGGGGTGTTCCAAACACATGACTGGCAACAAATCACTACTTTCCAATTATAAAGAAAAATGTTGCGGTCGTGTTAAGTTTGGAAACTGTGAGACAGCTCCGATTCTTGGTTATGGTGATCTTGTTCAAGGTAATATAACTGTCAAGAGAGTCAACTACGTCAAAGGCCTAAGTCACAACCTATTCAGCATCGGGCAGTTCTGTGATAATGATCTTGAAGTTAGCTTCAAATCTAAAAAAGTTGTTGTGAAGAATGATAGTGGCAGAGATTTACTGGTGGGAAAAAAAAGATCCAACTTATATACCATTGATCTTTCCAAGATCAAAATCCCATCAGATATTTGCTTGCTTTCTAAAGCTTCTGTTCATGAAAGTTGGATTTGGCACAGACGTCTAGCTCACCTCAATTTTTTAAATATATGGATCGATTGGTCAAGAATAATTCAGTGAGAGTTCTTCCAGTTCTCCGTTTTCAGAAAGACCACCTCTGTCAGGATTGTGAGAAAGGAAAGATGAAGAAAGCATCTTATAAACCAAAGCCTGAACCCTGCACGTCGGACATTCTTGATATTTTGCATGTTGATTTATGCGGACCGATGAAGACAAAGAGCATTGGTAAGAAAAGATATGTCTTGGTTGTTGTTGATGATTACTCTCGATATACATGGGTAAAGTTTCTCAAGTCAAAAGACGAGACTCCAGAAGTTCTCATCAACCTCATCAAAACTATTCAGACAAATAAGCAAAAGCAAGTTAAAGTGGTCAGATCAGACAATGGCACTGAATTCAAGAACATCACTCTTCAAGCATTCTATAAGGATCAAGGTATACAACAACAGTTTTCTGCTGCCAGAACACCGCAACAGAATGGGGTAGTTGAAAGAAGAAACAGAACGCTTGTAGAGGCTGCCAGATCAATGCTTGCTTATTCAGGTCTTCCTTTGTCTCATTGGGATGAAGTTGTGTCAACTGCTTGTCATACTCAGAACCGCTCAGTTCTACATCGTCGTTTCAACAAAACACCATATGAACTGATGAACGGTATCAAACCTAACGTCAAATATTTCAAGTCATTTGGGTGTAAATGCTACGTTCTGAATGACAGAGACAATCTGAACAAGTTTAGTCCGAAGGAAGATGAGGGTATCTTTCTGGGTTATTCTTCTAACTCTGCTGCTTACAGAGTCTTTCTGATCTCCGCAAGAAAAGTGATAAATAGCGTAAATGTCAAATTTGACGAAGCTGCTGATTTGGTTTCTGGTCAACTAGGCTCAGAACCCGTTCTTACAGGAAATTCAGCTTCTGAACAACACAATTCAGAACCTGCACTTCAACAGACAAATCAGGATTCTTCTTCTTCTATTCTTAATCTTTCTGATTTAGATTTTCTCTTTGAGAATTTTTATGATGATGTTCCCAAGTCTAATTCTGATAATGTTTCAAATGCTTTGAATCAGGATACTGCGAGCGCATCTACATCCAATTCCGCTGCAACTATCTCTGACATTGATGCTGTTCCAGTCCCTCCTGTCATTCAAACCAGTATTTCTGCATCTGATCAAGTACAATCAGAAAATGAGCAATCAGAACAGGAACATGTGATCACTGAACCTATTCAAGAAGAATTTGCTCAAGATCAATCTGTTCAAGAAGAACAAATTCATAATGAAGAACAAACTGTTAGTGTTCAACCAACACTTCCAGAGTCTGATTCTGAAGTTGTTGAACTTCCCCCTCCTCCTGTCGAGACAGTATCCATATCTTCATCTGAAATAGAGGCTCCTGAACCTCTCCCTCATCAATTAGAAGTTGTTCAATAAACTATCGATCCTCTCCCTCATACAACCAAATGGATAAGATCTCATCCAATTCATCAAATTATTGGAGATCCTCAAGCTAGTGTATCTACACGTTCCAGGACGGTTACTTCCAACGAATGTATCTTCACTTGCTTCCTAAGCAAGATTGAACCATCAAAAGTTTCTGAAGCGTTGGAAGATCTAGATTGGATTATAGCAATGCAAGAGGAGCTCAATCAATTTGACGCACTCAAAGTTTGGAGACTTGTACCACGGCCGAAAGGAAAGAGCATAACTGGTACCAAATGGATATTCAAGAATAAGAAAGACAAAGATGGTATCGTGATTCGCAACAAAGCAAGACTGGTAGCTAAAGGATACAGACAACAAAAAGGTATTGACTACGATGAGACATTCGCCCCGGTAGCTCGACTTGAAGCTATTCGTATGTTTCTGGCATTTGCTGCTTATCGGAACTTCACTGTATATATGATGGATGTGAAGACAACTTTTCTGAATGGGAAACTGAAAGAAGAAGTATACGTTTCTCAGCCATAGGGGTTTGTTGATAAAGATCATCCAATCATGTCTATTTTCTCGATAAAACACTGTACGGCCTAAAACAAGCACCGCGCGCATGGTATGATGAGCTGTCAGCCTTCTTGATCAAATCCTGCTTCACCAAAGGAACAATCGATACTACTCTTTTCATTTATAGATCTAACTTGGATATTTGCTTAGTACAAATATATGTAGATGATATTATTTTTGGTACGACTAACAAATCTTTATGTACTTGGTTTTCTGATCTCATGACTTCTAGATTTCAGATGAGCATGATGGGATAAATTAATTTCTTCCTCGGCTTACAAGTGAAGCATCTTCCAGATGGAATCTTCATCAATCAGTCAAAGTATGTATTTGACATCTTGAATAAATTCAAGATGGACAAATCTACTTCAATCGGCACGCCGATGGCTCACGGTGCCAAAATCGGACTAGATCCAGATAGAAAAGTTGTTGATCAAAAGACATATCGAGGAATGATCGGATCACTGATGTATCTCACAGCAAGTCGCCCGGATATAATGTTTTCTACATGCTTGTGTGCCAGATTCCAAGCAAAGCCAAAAAAATCTCATCTATTAGCAGTCAAACGCATTTTTAGATATATTAAAGGAACTCCTTATTTAGGTTTATGGTATCCTAAGAGTTCTGACTATAAATTGATTGCTTATTCTGATGCAGATTTTGGCGGTAATCTTTGTTTATATTAAAGTTTTATATGTTCAACTTTCAAGTCTTACAAAAGTCGAAAAGTCAGCAACATGTTTGTAGCTTTTAATTATGCTTTAAAGATATGTGAGTCGGAATAATTATAGTTTACTTTGCTTAGCCTACCTAAATGATCAGAATTATAGATCGGAATGAAAATATGGGCTAAGCATTTAGACGTTGATCTGAGTGATTGAGATGAATAATAATTTTTTAAAATACAGAAATCTCTGAGTTTAAAAGTTTGTACCTGTGACCTTTCTGGTTTGGGAAAGTAATTTCTGAGAGATGCTCATCATTTGGTCCCCTAAGGTCAATTGATCTGGGAGTGATCAAACCCAAATCCTTCTATAGAACCAGATCGAAAGTCATGTTCTACTGGTATGAATGGGTTTAGGATATGTCGATGTAGCCTTTCTGAACCGGGAAAGTAAGTTCCAAGGGGTGCTTGACACCTAGTCCTTTAAGGCCAACTGGTCTGGGAGCGGCTGACCCAAATCCTGCAATAGGGTCAGATAGAAAGTTACGTATACGGCATGTTCTTTACTTACCAAACTTTTTGATTAAAAGATGCCAAAGTGTACAACGCTTAAAAGATGCCAAAGATCACACTCATGTGAAGATGCCAATGTGCACACTGCTAAAAAGATGCCAATGAGCACACATCTCATGAAACTTGGTGAAATGTTTGAGTTACGATAAACCTGTAAATTTGTGAAAGTCTTAATTTTTGATGACTTAGTGTTAGTACATGCAAAGTTCTCTATAATATTTTTAGAATTGCATTTTTCTTGAAGCTAATCGAAGTTCACATGCGAGCACACTAAATAGATAGCTGGAAGTTTTTGAAACTGAACATGTCTTAACTTGATATGCAATGAAACTTGATCTTGTATTCAACAACATACGCTTAATTTCAACTGATTGATAAATATGTGAAATTTTACTGAGTAGACTTTAATTTGTTTAGTGTTTAAAATTTTATATGTTTAGTTGTTTCAAAATTTATATTCAGTATGATTTTCTTTTTACACTGATGTCTTAATGTTTGTGTATCATTTTTCTCAAATCTGGTCTGTGCATTTTTCTAGGGGGAGAGATCATCTAACTGCCAATTTGAACAACAGTCTGTTTTTGAGGGGGAGTGAAAATAGCTGATAAATTACTTCAAGTGTTGATCAGAATTTAATCAGGTAAGTATTTCTGATATTTTTGTGCAAATGCTGATTTGATTTGATAAATTTTGTGCATTTGTGTAGGGGGAGTAACAAAGTTCGACAGGTATGTTGTCTATTTTTTAGTAGTATTAATTTTCTATTTTTTTAGTGTTATTTTTTTTAGAAGTGTTATTTTTTTTGTGTTCTTTAGTATTTTTTTAAGTAGTATAAATAGGTTATATGTGTTTCATTTCTCTTTTTCGCTCCTTTTCACTTTTGAAAGCCCCTTTGCACTGTTCATCTTCCTCGCTTCATCCCATCCCTGTACGCCGATTACTTTTGTGATTTCAGCCTTGCATTTCGATCAGATTCAAGCTCTTCTTAGTTCAAATTGAGTATTGGGTTTTGATTTGTTCGTAATTTCGAACATCAGGTCTCTAAATGTCTTCTAACACCCATTCTGATCCCATGATCCAAGACGAGAATGTCATTCTCGAGGATCCATCTGATCAAGCTTCACATGAGACGCCGATGCCGTTTGTTCCTTCGGTTGGAGCGAATCTGTCTGCTTCACGTCGCACTCCGAACGACGTCTTTCCATCACTAATGTACATCTTACCCTACAAGCCGAATAATTACTATGTTGATTTTGACAGAATCAAGATACATCCTGTTATTCGTGCGATTCTTAGAGGTCATCCACTTGCACAAGCTCTTTCTTCATGTGTTGAAGTTCCAGAGGTATATATTCAGCAGGCCTAGCACACAATTACCAAGAACGAGCTTGCTCGTCCACACCGATTTGATCTACAAATTGACCAATATGATTCATTTCTTTCATACAAGCGTCTACGACTGATACTGGAGCTTCCTGAGTCCAACTCCAGACCAGGCCGAACTTCTTATGACAGTTTTCCATCTGAAGAGGAAGTTTTTGAAGGAATTCGTAATCTTGGATATACTGGCAGGTTGACCAGAGTTAGTGATTTTGAAAAATCACATCTTCCTCCAATTTGGTATGCTCTATTCTCTGTCATAATCAAATGTCTTACGGCCAAACATTTTGGAACGGACAGCGCCAATCTACTCTATCTCCGATTGTTCCATGCAATCATCTATGATTTGCATGTCGACTACACTTACATTTTTTGGACTGAACTCTCGGAAAGGGTGCAAGACAAGCTTACAAACAAGAAGCGCAAGTTCATTCCTTTCATCAGATTCTTGAAGCTGATCATTCGAATCATTCTAAGAAGCAATTCAGCTATTCCACGTAGATTATCTTGGTCGCAGGTTCCAGACACAGAAATGCTCTATATTCATAAACAGAAGCAGTCATTCAACTATTCTATGACCATTCCATATGCTTTAATTGCGAATTACGCTGATATGACCGATGAAAGCATTATTGAGTACTACATGGAGAATGAATTCATGGAAGCTGCACAAGATGAGCCATCCCATGACACACAAGATGTTGCTGTTCAAGAGGTTGAGGTTGAAGAAGTTGTTGCTGATAAAGAGATTGAAATAGAAACAGCCGTTGAGCAAGAAGCAGAACTCTCAGCAGAACAAGAAGCAGTTGCAACTCAACAAGTTGATGAAGTTCTAGCTGATCTTGACTTTGAGGATGAAGATGGTGATAATGTTGATACTGCTATTAATGCTGATGTTATTGCTGATGAAGATGAAAATACAGATGCTGATGATGCCATTCATGATGATATTTCTGGCAATGAAGATGATCATGATCATGATGGTGATGATGCTGATCAACCGAGTCTTTGGGTCTATGCAAGACAATCCAAGGAACCAGAAGTTGGTATTTCAACAGAAGTTGTATCAGCAGATGAATCTGTTCATGTTAATCCTTCAGTTGCTCGTATTCAAGTAGATGAATTGGATATAGCGTTTGCTCAATCCTCAGCTCCGTTACAGAGTTAAGCTCCAACTACTTCTCTTGCGGCTATTCAATCTACAACCGTTTCAGCTGTAGAGCTTTCTTCTGTTCAAGCTCGGGTTTCTTCTGAGAAATTCTCTTCTTTGAATGAGTTAATTCAAAAGATAAGTGAGCAGTTTGAAGAGCACAAGCAAGCAGAAATTCAGAAATTGCGTGCTTTCTTCAAGGGAAAAATGCCGGAAATTGATACATCCTCTATCCCTGAAGTAATTCCGTTCAGACGCCCATCTGGGGTTGTGATTAGAGAACCATCTTATGCACCCGTCTCAACTACTGCTTCACCGATTGTATCTCTTCCGATTCCTTCTTTGTTTACACAGTCTGCGGGCATTTCTACATCAGCTCTTACTGGTTCATCTTCACGATCTTCTCTTCATGATCTTCCAATTACCGAGTTGATAGACTTACTATATGCTCGCCTTCTTTCAATGTCACCGCCTGAACATCAAGATCAACATTTGATCTCTCTTCTAAGGAATTTCCAGCCTACGCCGCCTCCAGTTCCTTCATCTGATTCTGACAAGATTACTGCTTTGTCTGAAGAATTAAAGTCTTTCCGATCAGAAGTTCAATCCAGCTTTGCTGATCTTAGGTCTTTTATGACTCATGCTTTTTCATAACTTTCTAACAAGGTTGATCATCTTGAATAGAGCTGCAGAACTGAGGCTGGCCCGTCTCTTAAACGCCGGCATGACCAGGATGATCCCGATCCTCAAGGTCATGAGGGGGAGATGAATAAGAGACAGCGGCTGAAGGGTTTGTCTGCTAGAGAGGATCAGTTACAAGAAGATGCAGTTGATAAAGAGAAGAGTACTGATAACATTCAAGACTATAGCATTCAAGATCTAGTGAATGTTATGATAGAAAATGCTGACTTGTCTTTTATGCCTAATGTACTGAATATTTTTGAGCTCAATATTGATAATAATGTGCAGATTGTTGTGTATGTGGATCTAGATATTTCTGCAAGGGCTCAAGAGATTGAAGATTCAGAGGCAGCTAATGATATGAGATCATTCTTTGCGAATTTCATAGAAATAAATTCAGACGATGATGAAGATGTCAGACTTGAGAAAATTTGCCAAGTCAAAGAAAAGGAGTGTGATGACTTAATCATCATTTATGATATAGAAGATGATTCTGTGTTTTTGGATGCAAAGGACGAAGAAATTGCTGACATGTTGTACAGTGATCTTCCTACTTGTTGGTCCCGGAGGTGCTTAACAAGTTTGTAGAAAGGGGTTGAATACAAACACAGAAATTAAAGTTTAATAAATTGTTTATTGATAAATCAAACACAATTTACAAGTTTGTTGCGGAATAAGATTAAGACAGACTCAATCTAAACAAACTTAAGAAACACTAAGATGGTTGCACAAGAATTTCAGAGAATGGGGGATTAAGGAATATAGAAAACAAAGGTTTCTATTTGGGGTTCAAGGATTGAGCACACCCTCAGATGGAGGGGTGATCTTCCTATTTATATCTTATGCATTAAATGCATGGCAGAGCACTTTACACGTGGCGTTCACTGATTGGCTTTGGAAGTCTGACTTTGGGAGACATGCTTTTGGCCGGATCATGAACAGTGTAGTTGACAGAGTTGTTGTATGAATTGTGGCAGAGACATGTCCATTCTGACACATCGTACTAAATTGTGCAAGGTAAGACAAAAGGAAACTTGATGTATAAGCTTTGTGATCATTTGATCGCTGAATATCTCTTTCTTCAGAGACATCAAGAGTTTAGTGATCGCTGAAGCTTTCCTCATGTTCCTTCGCGTATAAGTAGAGTTGTCTTTGCTTCACTGATATCCGCATCAGGTCACTAGTAGACCTCTCTTTGTTCAGTGGCTTCGTCTTCGATTCAACTATGAACATATGTTGACGCGAGACTTGTCTTCAGGGATTACGTTATTGTTTACATCAGAACTATCAGCGATAACTGAACAGACTCAGTTTGATCACTGATAGTGAAACACTAATACATATTAAATGTTTATAAGAAAGACTATCAGCGATAACTGAACAGGCTCAGTCTGATCGCTGATGGTGAAACACTAATACATATTAAACGTAATTTTCACTAAGTATAGAAAAGGGTCGTTATCAAATCACTGAGAGAGTTTGGATCAACACTACTCATGATGAGGTTCCTGAATCATCTCTAGTAACTGAAGCAACTCAAGTACATGAAACTACAGCTACTTCTACTCCTGTTGTTAATTCAGCTCCGACTACCACCGTTCCTTCAAGCTCATTTGAAGTTGGTCAGTCGTCTAGAGCACAAGCTGATGTTCCTCTCTCTGAACCCGTGATTCCACCGACTATCCTAGAAGAAGGACCAGCTTTGACCAGACAACAGAGACAAAGAAGTTTGCAACGTAGATATTTGGCTTCCATGCAAAGATCAGCTTTTCTTGAAGATACTCAGAGTAACATCTTTGTTTCTAGAAGAAGACCGATCAACATTTATGCAATTCTTGGAGTTGAGAAAGAGTCAGATGCCTATCAGTATGAATACTTAATGTTCATTAAGTGCCAGCGCAAAAGGAATAATATCGTTTCTTCTCCACACTTGATTGTTCGAGTCATCAGTGTCACCATCAACAAGTTTGTGAATATCTGGTATCCTGACTTTGAAGTTGAAAGAAGAGATTGCAGGCGGTACAAATTCTCAGAGGCAGATTTTACTGATCTTTCCATTGATGATATTGAGTTCTTATATGATCATTTCAGGAATCTCTATCATAGAAAGCAGGATGTTTCTCAGGCATTGTTCGTTATAAAAAGATTCATTCGACGTCAAACCCGATTCTTCAGAGTTTTTAATTTCCAGATGGCCGTTGAAAGTTTTCAGCCAGTTGTAAATCTTCAAAGACCCAATCGAAGCTTGACAAACTTAGAGTCTTATCCTATACTCACCATTGTTCAAGATCCTTATGGAATTGTCTACAAAAATGGCTCAAATGAAAAATGTTTTTTCAGATTTGAAGAAATTGCTCATTACTCTGATGGAACCTTAAAGGTGATCAAGCTTCAGTTGGAGCAACATCTGAAAGAGGCTAAAAGAAGATTTTTGGAAACAAGAAGTAATGCATTTCTGGTTGATAATGATGAAATTCGTCTCCTCAAGAAGACTTTGGGTACTATTCAAGAGAGATTGAATTTCCGCTCTACTCTGCGACGTTTGGAAGTGTTAATTGGACTGAAAAGACTTCGTCAAAGGGAAAAGCGTCATTGATTCTCCAAAGTCGCTTAGTCGGTCAATGTTGATTCAGAAGATTATTTTTGAAGACCATTGCGCCAATGATTACTAAGGGGGAGATTGTTAAGTCTAATTTTGTTTGTAATCATTGTATTTATTTCCCTTGTCTAAACTGTGTTTAGTGGTATTATTTGTTGTGTTAAGACTAGGGGTATTTAAGTCCCTTTCTAGTCGTTGTTTTGTAACTTTGGAACTCATTTGAATATCAGTTTACATTTGGAGCGTATTGACTTTCTCTCTGTACTTTCTCTCTCTAGGATTTAGAGATTCTTGGACTTTCACTCTTGTCTCACAAGAAGGGATGGGCTTTGATTGGAGTGATCAAGCAGAGGAGGCAATTTAGAACCAAGTATTGATGGCTGAGGTTTCAGAGTCATCAAGCACTACAATTCCCACAGAGGTAAAATCCAACCTTTGCTCTAAAACATGTCTAGAAACTGTTATAAAGTATAGGGATCACAATCAGAGCATGTGTGATGACCTTAAAAAGTTGGAGAAAGAGAGAAGAGAGTATAGATTGATCATTGAGAATTTTGAAGAACAAATTAAGGCTTACCAGGCCAATGAACTTCAACATTCATATGATACTAACTACTGGAAGTGGGAGAAGAATCAGTTAGAGATTGAACTAGAGAAGGCCAAAGAAGAATGTGAGAAAATTAGGAGTGAATTTGAAAAGGCCAAATTAGATATTGAGAAATATTCCAATGCTTCTAAAGCAATGGACTCTTTACTCAAAACTCAAGTTCATGACAAACTGAGAAGAGGTATTAGGCTACAACACCACCCCTCCACCATACAACAATAACTACATTCCACCCACCTCAGACCTCTTAGAAAGACAAGATATGAATGACTTACCTGCAGATGCCACAGAAGTAGATCCATTAGACAAAGTAGTGGTTGAGGCAGATTCTGAAGAAGAGAACTCTGAGGGTAAGAATGAGGAAGACCATAAAGATATTCTATTTATCAAGAGTGATAAAGTGAAGATGTCCAAGACAGAAAAAGAAACTGTTAAAAGTGAGAAAACTGAGACCTCCAGGAAAGGAAAGGAAAAGGTACAGGGAGTTCACTACATACTGTCAAGATCGAAAATTCTAAACAATAAATTAATACAAACTCAGAAACAATGTTAAAGAAGTCGCGGAATAACACTTTAACACTTAATCAAAAAACAAAATATGAACTCAAATCATAAGTTTATATTGCATAAAACTTAATGATTACAAACACAACCTCAATCTGTTGAACAGACTCAACAGACGTTCTATACTTCTCTATAGAAAGGATAAATACTATTCTTGAGGTTAATTCTCTAAAACAACTCGTATTCTGTATTTCTATGTAAACTTTGTCAATCTCTCTATCTCTATCAAGAACTTCTAGACTATATATACAGAATTAATTACAAGATAATTAACAAAACAAAATTGATCTTCAGCATCAATTCCTTAGTTATCTTCGTCTTTATCATCAGCTCATCTTTATCTCCAAGTCATCTTTATCTTCATAAGCAGCACTAACTCAATAGCAATATTAACTTTGTCTCTGGCAGTACTAACCATACTTGCAGTATTAACTCCTCACTTACAGTAGTAATCTTTAGCAGTACTAACTACTAGCAGTACTAACTCTCCAAACAGTACTAACTATTCATATAGCAGCACTAACTCTTCAAGCAGTATTAATTCTACTAGCAATAGTAATATTTCATCTAGCAGTATTAAACTTACAAGCAGTAGTAATACCTTTCAATCAGTAGTAGTATCCATCCTTAGCACATTCAGACCCAACAATCTCCCCCTAACTTAACTTTTCAGAATGAGAAGTTAAGTTCTTCAACATAAGGTCTTCATGATGGTTTCAAAACTCCATCTTAGTTGCATAGATTAGGATTCGGACCCAGACTTTGATTAATGGTTCTTATGATTACAATATTTCCCATTTCAGAACCTGTAGGACATACCAGCTTTGCTCTCAACATTCATTGTAGCTTAGCTCTGCTATGATCATACACTTTGTCCACCAAGTAGTACTCATGGTAGCTTTTGTCTATGGTTAGGACATATACTCCACATCTTTCAATGAGCATCCAGTGGTCAATGCTTCTGAAAACCCTTTCATGATTCATATCTCTGATAATATGCTTAATCCTGTTAGGATCAAACATCATGTATATGTACTCCATGGCTATCTTGATTAGACTCATTCCAGCTTCTTCCAACACTTTATCATACAAGCTCATCCCAACTTTGTGCATTTCTTCCAAATCAGACCTGGAGCAGCTTCTGATAATTTTACCCCATGTACATACACTTCATAGTGATCTCCTAATCTCTTGATCCTGAAGTATTATTTTCCTTGATCTTTCAAAATATCCCAATGAATGATTTTCAGGAGCATTCACTGAAATAGGATCAACCTTCAGAGGTTCTTTATCAGATACTGTCATGTACAAATCAAATTGCACATCAGTTTGTCTTGATTGACTTGTATGATCTTGATTCTGCTTTAACACATGTTCTGCTGATTCTGCTTCTGCTCTCTCACTTTCATTTTCTTTTTCTTCAATTCTTGACCTCTTTGTCTGTTTCTTTGTAGCAATGGATTTCTTTCTTTTTATAGCTCCAATTTTTTGAGTTAAGGTCTCTTCTTCTTTCACTTTTGCCTTTTCTTTGATAGGAATGCCTTCTTCACTGTCAGGGAAGGGTTGTTGTATGTTGAGGTCATGCCTTTCTTTCATCTTTCTTTCAACCTCTACCCTTTGAATGAAATCCCCTTTCAGCTTGGCCATCTCTTTCTTGTATAGCTCTTTTGTCCTTCCAAATGACATGCTGGTAAACATTCCTTCAGGAACTCCAATAGCTCCTTCCAGAAAGTTTATCATTTTCCTTCTTTCTTGATTGGCCAGGAAGGTTTTAGATGGCTGTCTTTGTCTTGTCTTTAATAGCAGCCTTTGCCTTGATGCCTTCTTTGTAACTTTAGCAGCAGCAGCAGTCTTTAAGCTCTTTTGATATTCCTCATTAAGCTTAGTAGCCAATTCCAAAGCAATCTCTCTGTCTTTTGCAGATTGGATCTCTTCCTCCTTTTCCAATTCCTCTTGCAAGTTCTTAGCCACCTCTTCATCCAATTCTATTTGAGTTTGCTTCTTTGATCCTTTTACTGGTTCAACCATCTTTTCTTTTCCTTTCCTTTTGGCTTCAGCAACACTGACTTCTTTTCTTTTCTTCTTTGTTCCACCTTCTTTGATTACCACTCCCTTGGCCTTTTGAGTAGCCTTGGGGGTGTCATTATTTGCTTTGACCAAAGTTTCAGCAATCTCAACCTCCTCTACAGACATACCAGTTTCTGCTACAACTTTTTCTGTTTCTACTACTTTTGCAGTTTCTGGTGTAGTTACTGTTGCTGGCTCATTTTCTGCTGCAATTTCAGTTTCTACTTCCTTTTCAGTTTCTGCTTCCTCCATTGATTCTGCTGCTTGTTTCTTTTCTGCTTCACTATTTATCTCCCCCCTCAAACTGAGATTCCATACCATCTGGGCTTTGCTTTTCAACTTCAGCTTGACTCTCCCCCTTTTTGGAAGCATCGTGTACACCTCCCCTTTTCTTCAATACATACTGCATTCTTTTCTTTTTGTGCACCAACCTTAGAACCATCTTCTTTAGTTTGCTTATATGCACTTGTTGTGAAAGAATCACCAGTTTCAACTCCTCTATTTCTGCACCCTGTTTGAGTACATCCAGATTGATATTACCCAATATTTCCATTAATTCTTCATAGTTATATCTATCCTCACCTCCTTTAGGTGTGTTGACCACTATGGAAGGATCCTTGGAAGTTTTAGTAGGAGTCTTCTGCCTAGCAGAAGCACCCTCTACCCCCTTGGTTTCTTGGCACCTGGGACCTTTGGATGATTGCTCACCCAAAGTTGCCGTGGGGAAGGTCTTAAAGATGTTCACACTGTCCTGCCCTGCACTTTGTGCAAAGTCAGTAGTGTGAGCCTCACTGCCCACATGTTCTTCCACCTCCTTATTGAGCACCTTCTTGAGTTGGGAGACACCCTTGTGGTTTCCTTATGGATATTCTCTGATGGAAAATGCTCCATCAGAGGGCTGTTAGGCTTTGGGGTGAAGATACAAGAAGGGAAGGAACCTTTTGTACCTTTTTCCTGATATATGTTTTGGTGATGGGGGATTTGGGCTTGACAAAAGGGATCTGTGGAATATTGACAGAATTGAATGGTGTGGGTAGGTCATCAGTTGGGTGGTCAAGTGTGGGCTGTGACCCTAATGCCTCACCATGGGAAAGAGACACACCCATCATTGTAGAGAACAATGGAGTGTCTTGGCTAGAAAAGTTCTTGGAAGACCTTTTCATGTTTGACAACACTTTCCCCTTGGGGAGTTTTGGTACATATACCTCCTTGAAGGTAGGTAAATCCGTTAGTTCCTTATTAAGTACTTCTTGTACAAACCTTGGATACATATAAAAGCTTTTTAATTTGGTATCCAGGTTTGACATTAAATCATTGAAAATCATTTGAGCAAAATTAAACTTTCTAGAGATAGCTAAGCAGACTAGAGCATAAGCTAAGGTACTGCTAGACTCACTCCATCCAGTTGTTTTTCGTGAAATTCAGTGTTGTAGGGTATGAAAAAAGAATCTCTACTGAGGTGAAAATCTGTTCTTGAAGAACTTGAATACCTCTGCGGGACCTACATACCCCATTTGACTAAGAGCATGGAAGAGATCTTCCTTAGGAAGAGAGGTAATACCTGAGGCATCATCTAAGCGTAGATGGATGCGAATACAACCTTCGGTGATGGTTAGAGGTTTATCACAAACCCTTATTTTGATGACCTGAGTGCCATCTTCGGTTTGAATAGCAGCATTGGCCCAGAACTGTCTTTGATGTTCCACATAGATTGTGGGATTAACAGTTAATGCGTGGGCAATGTGTGAGGATTGTAGGAAATCCATAATCTGATGAAAGCCTTTAGCCTGTGTGGGTTTTTGCAACATAGCAACCTCATTGTGTTCATCAAAGAATTCTAGTTCTGCCATCTTCTGATTGATTCTAGGGTTCGAATCGCAACTAGTGGTTTACACTGGTGAGCAAGAAATCGAGAGAGAGAGAGAGAGAGAGAGAGAGAAAGAGAAGCAATGGAAGTTCAAAGAGTCGTTTGTATTTTGGCGGTCACAAAGGGTATTTATAGGTGGAGGGTTTCAGTTAGAAGCAGTACTAAGTACCCTAGCAGTATTAATCAACTCGCAGTATTAACTCATATTAGCAGTAGTAACACATACTGGCAGTACTAACACAGACTAGCAGTATTAACACAGACTAGCAGTATTAACACATACCGGCAGTAGTAACACTGATTAGCATTAGAAATAAGGCAAGCAGTAGTAACTTTGCACTGGCAATATAAGCTACCTAGCAGTAGTAACCATACTTAACCATATTTAAATTTTCAACATGAGTAATATAGAGAGCAGTATTAACTTTACTAGAAGTACCAAGTATTCAATTTAAGCAATCTGAAACACTTAAACACACAAGGTTAGTAGCACCATGCACAAAACAATATGAGAAAGTAGACAGAAAGGAATTTATGCAGAAATGGTACATAAAGCAGATCAAAGGAGGCTTATTCAGTGTTTATCATGCCCACACTTGTGACCAAGAATGTGAATCTACCCACATCAAAAGCTTTGGTGAATAGATCAGCAAATTGGTTACTTGTATGGGCTTTCACAACCTGAATTAGCTTCTTTTCATTACAGTCTTTGATAAAATGGTACCTGATTTCAATATGCTTTGTTTTGGAGTGCTTGACAGGATTATTAACAATGCTAATAGCACTGTTATTGTCTATGAAGATTGGAGTGTGAAGAAAAGTCATACCATAGTCCAGCATTTGATTCTAAATCCAAAGTACTTGTGAACAGCAGCTTGCAGCAGCTATATACGCTGCTTCTGTTGTAGAGGTGGACACTGTGGTTTGTTTCTTGCACTGCCATGACACTAGTCTTGCACCCAAAAACTGACATCCCCCTGAAGTTGACTTTCTATCCAAATTTGCACCACCCAAGTCACTGTCTGAATAAGCAAGTAGGTCAAATGGTGAGTCATGAGGATACCAAAGACCTAATCTAGGTTGGCCTTTGAAATATCTGAATATCCTCTTGACTGCTTGAAAGTGTGACTGCTTAGGCCTTACTTGAAATCTTGCACACACACAAACAGGAAACATGATATCTGGTCTTGAAGCAGTGAGATACATGAGGGAGCCAATCATGGATCTCTAGTGATGAACATCCACATCCTCCCCCTCAAGATCTGCAGTTATCTATTTGTGTGTCTCCATGGGTGTGCTTGCAGGCTTTGAATCTGAGAATCCAAACTTAGTAAGAATGTCCTGCACATACTTGGATTGGCTTATAAATATCCCATCTTTCTTCTGCTTAACTTGTAGCCCAAGGAAGAAAGTAAGTTCACCCATAGAACTCATCTTGAATCTCTTGTGCATCAAATCTTCAAAATCTCTGCACATTTGATCTTTTGTGGATCCAAAGATAATATCATCCACATAGATTTGCACTATTAGGATGTCCTTCTTCTTCCTCTGAATGAACAGAGTCTTGTCTATGATTCCTCTTTGAAAATAATTTTCCAAGAGATAGGTAGACAAGGTGTCATACCATGCCCTTGGTGCTTGATGTAGCCCATAGAGTGCCTTCTTCAATTTGTATACTCTGTCAGGATAATTTGGATTCTCAAACCCTGGAGGCTGACAGACATACACTTCTTCTTCAATTTTCCCATACAGGAAAGCACTCTTTACATCCATCTGATAGACCCTGAACTTCATGAAGGAAGCATAGGCTAAAAATAGCCCGATTGCCTCAATCCTGGCCACTGGTGCAAATACCTCTTCATAATCAATTCCTTCTTCTTGAGTATAGCCTTGTGCCACTAATCTGGCCTTGTTCTTTATTACTATTCCTCTCTCATCGTTCTTGTTCTTGAAGATCCATCTTGTGCCAATTGCTCTGTGTCCTTTTGGAAGATCCACCAGATCCCATACATCCTGCAGCACAAACTGCAATAGCTCCTCTTGCATTGCTTCTATCCATCTTGGATCCTTCATTGCATCACATGCCTTTTTGGGTTCAACTTGAGATAGAAAGCAAGAAAGTAAACCTGATTGTATATCTTTCAATCCTCCCAACTTACTCCGATTCCTTGTGATTATAGGTGAATTGATGTCACCAATCACCAATTGAGGATGATTTTTCTGAACTCTTGTTTGATGAACAACCTCTTCATTAATATTTGCTTCCAGATTAGAGTCATTCTTTTCAAAAGTGATGCCACCAAAAACTGAAGAGTTATCATCATCTGTGTCATCTTCTTCCAAACATGGCATCTCAGGACCTTTGATTCCTGAATCTGAGGGTTGATCTTCCTTTTCACCTCTGTCCTCTTCATTTTGAGCTGGTTCAGTGTCCTTTAAATCTGAAGTATCTTTCTTATGTTGGTCACAGAATTCAACAGGATCAGCAATAGGTGTTGGGAACAACACAAACTCTTGTCTTTGTACTTGTACCTTTTCTGTCCCTGTTCCTGCATTATTCTCATTACTAAAACCCAAAGAATTAGTCAGTGAATTAATGTCAAATATCCAATTAGGACCTGAACCAAGTTGATTTGGTGTGTTCTCATTGCATTTGACATTGTCACTTTCCTCAATAATCCTAGAAGAGGTGTTGAAAACTCTGTAGGCCTTACTTTGAGATGAATAACCAACAAGAAACCCATCCTCAGCTTTGCTATCAAACTTGCCTAGGTGAGTTTTGGTATTGAGAATTGTGCAAGGACACCCAAATGGTTTGAAAAATCCAATAAAAGGTTTCTTCTTTTTAAAAAGCTCATAAAGTGTCTTATCTTGAGATTTCACTACTAGAACTCTGTTTTGAACATAGCAGGCAGTATTAACTGCTTCTGCCCAAAAAGTGATTGGAAGTTTTGAATCTACCAACAGAAATCTAGCAGCTTCTATTAGAGTCCTATTTCTCCTTTCAGCAACACTATTCTGTTGAGGAGTCCTAGGAGCACTGTATTGTCTCTCAATGCCTTTTTCCTCACAGAAGCTGTTTAGGTCATTATTTTTAAATTCAGTTCCATTATCAGACCTGATGAATTTAACTCTTAGATTTGTTTGGTTTTCAACTCTAAGAACAAAGGATTTGATCAGTCCACTTGTCTCATCCTTAGTCCTCAGAAAATAGACCCAAGTGAATCTAGAGAAATCATCAACAATAACCAAGCAATAAGATTTCTTGCCAATACTCATCACATTTGTAGGACCAAACAGATCCATATGCAGTAAATTAAGAGGTGAAGAGATTGTATTTATCTCTTTGGACTTATGAGAAGTTTTGTGTTGTTTGCCTTTAAGACATGCAACACAATGATCATCACATGAAAATACCTTTTGTGGCAAACCTCTTACAAGGTTGTTTTTCACAAGTTTGTTCATTGTTTTAAAGTTCATGTGACACATCCTTCTGTGCCAAAGAGATGATTCATCCAATAAAGCTTTTGAAAATAAACAATTTAGAGATGAATCAGAAACTACACTCTCCAAGTCTAAGCAATAAACATTATCCTTTCTAGGAGTTCTAAGTAGTATCATACTTTCATCAACTACCTTGAACCCTGGAGCAAGGATAATACATTCAGTATCATTGAATAATATGTTATGTTTCTTGTCACAAACCTGTGTATGACAACCGTCCAGTAACCAGAATTTTAAGGTTAGCAATCTTTGATCTATTAGGATCTAATTATAAAGTTAAATTCTTTAAGTATTTAACTTGATTGGTTAGATTAGGATTTTACCCGAAAAATTTCAGTAATCGCGTAGAATACCCGACTCGGACTGATAACTGACCATTACATCTCAGAAATGCCAAAAATTATGTTGGAAGTCTAAAATACATAAAATAATAGGATTCTAATATTTTCAAAATAAATTATATTTATTAATTTATAATATTCATTTTTTTTTAGCATAAACTAAGAATTGAGGGTTACGATTCTTAAATTTATCTGATTATTTAGCTAGGTTTAAATTTTAATTATATTTCTAAATTAATTTTTAAACATTTTGATGAGTCATTGGCCACTTGGCCGAAATTTAGACCATTTCTCTCTTTTGTTTTTAATTAAAAACCAAATTAGGAGATTACTTGGTTCATTTTCAATTTTCCAAGACAACCTCTCATCTTCCTCTTCTCTCTCTCTCCCTACATACGGTTCACACACACACACACATCTTCATTTCAAAAATTTCCAGAAAATTCAAGCATCAAACAAGGTTGTAATCATCTCCATAGCAAGAATATCAAGTTTTCATCATCATCTAATCAAGGTACAAACCCTATTTCTCCATTTCTTTACATTTTTGACAAAGATTGATGCTAAAATTCCATAAAATAACTCATGCATGTATGGAGATACTCCATCTATGGTTTTAGAAGTGAATGGACATCAATGATGGTTAAAACATCTAAAAAGTGATGCCATATGATGATCTTCCATGATAAACCACTATTAAGAGATAAACTTTGAGGTTTCTTGTAGAACCAAATGTTTATATCATGGTACACTTTGTTTTTAGAAAATTTTGATGTTTTAGTTGGTTTAGAAAACTAATTTCATGTTGTAAATTCATGCTTAAACAAACTCTTATGACAAGATTGTGCAAACTTGTGGGATTAAGAGCTTTGTAGTTTGTTAGTGATGAAAAATCACTTATTTAGTTTTCATTGTCACATGCAACCCATTTTGGACGAAACTTTTGTAGTTATAAATGTGTCCAAAATGTATAACTTCCTTCTTAGTTCATTATTTAGTAAAAATAGGTTTTAATCCAAGTGGTTTCACAAGAAACCAGGGAATTTTGACCTCTTAATGCTTAATACAAAAATTTGTAGCACACAGCTTGCTGTCAAGAATGAAACCCCCCACTTCCAAGCTGTGTATCTCATTATTTACGCCATAAAATTTGGGCTTTTTGCTACTAAAATTTAATTTAAGGTATTAGCAATTCATAGAATCAAGAATCACTCAAAATTATGAAGTTTTGGTCATCCATTTGCATTTTAGAAGAAAGTAGTGCAATCTGTCCAGAATTGACAGATTGGTACACTCAACTTCCAAAGACCATAACTTCCTCAATTCTTGTCCAAATTGAGTGAATCTTTTTCCACATGTTAGATTTTTGAATTAGTTTTGCAACCATATATGGCTCATTGCATAATTCTGAGCTTTGGTATCCCAAATGTAAGCTGCAAGTGAAGTGTGTCACTGACCTGAAAATCAGTGACAATCTGTTTTGTGGAATTTATTTGGGGCATCAAAACACCTCTTTAAATCATAACATTTTGCAGATTAGAACGTAACTCAGTATATTAAATTCTATAAAAATTTGGTTATTTTTGGTATTTGGGAAATGTCATTTTGAAACTCATTTCGTGATCACAAATTTTGGACAGCAAGTGCTGAATCCAGAAAGTTGATCTTAAAGCCTTGAAGATTTATGTTTTGGTGTTCATTTTGGTATTATAATCCTAAATTTCTATTTTAGACCACAAAATAAACATAAAGGCATATATTGAGATGTAGAAATGGTTAAGTTAAGACTATAGATGGTTATTGATATTTTGGCTTCTTTACGCAAATCTCTATTAGGGGTAAAGATTCCGGGTTAGAGAAATTGCATTGTCTTAATTCATATCTTCATCATCAGTCAAGGTGAGTATTCACAGCCCCTCTTTTACAGTTTTTATACGTTTTGGGGTGGAAAGCATGTGAATTTACAAATTGTTTCTACTGAATGATTGTTCGTTAAAATTGTCGAATTTTGAATTAAATTGTTTATGCACTATGGTATGTATACTTTACACTGCAAGTGAGTATTCACAACCCCTCTTTTACCGTTTTTATACGTTTTGGGGTGAAAAGCATGTGAATTTACAAATTGTTATTACCGAATGATTGTTCGTTAAAATTGTCGAATTTTGAATTAAATTGTTTATGCACTATCGTATGTATACTTTACGCTGCAAGTGAGTATTCACAACCCCATTTTACTTGTTTTAAATGATTTTGGGGTGAAAAGCATGCTTAAGTACGATTACAATGATTCATGAGTTAATTGAAATGTTTTGCGTTGTTAAGTCGCCAAGGCTTGTTCTCAAGCATTTTAAAAAAGTAAGATGTATGACGTTAAATAGTTGGTATGTTGAGTATTTAAGAGTTAGTCCCCAGACGACACTACTATTAACCCAGAAAATTAGGCCTATAGTATTAGTGGATAGCGCTATTTGGGCTTGACCAACCCCACTTCTTATAGCTGACGAGCTAGGAGTGCACTATACTAGAGAAGTGATTGACCATGCGGCGCTTGAGACCACCTCTGAGTCAAGGCACACGGGGCAAAAACAAGGGTCCGGGACGATTTAGTAGTGGCTCAACCAAGTTTAAGTTATACCGACTCAAGTCATACGAAAAGCAATACTCAAGAAATTTTTCAAGTTAAGCTAATGAGCACGGATATGCTCCAAGTATTTGAGCACGTATATGCTCCAAGTTTTCAAGTTAAGCTAATGAGCACGTATATGCTCCAAGTATTTGAGCACGTATATGCTCCAAGTTTTCAAGTTAAGCTAATGAGCACGTATATGCTCCAAGTATTTGAGCACGTATATGCTCCAAGTATTCAAGTTAATCTTTTGAGCACGGATATGCTCCAAGTATTTGAGCACGTATATGCTCCAAGTTTTCAAGTTAAGCTAATGAGCACGGATATGCTCCAAGTATTTGAGCACGTATATGCTCCAAGTATTCAAGTTAATCTTTTGAGCACGTATATGCTCCAAGTATTCAAGTTAAGCTTTTGAGCATGTATATGCTCCAAGTATTCAAGTTAATCTTTTGAGAACGTATATGCTCCAAGTATTCAAGTTAAGATTTTGAGCACGTATATGCTCCAAGTATTCAAGTTAAGCTTTTGAGCACGAACATACTCCAACTATCCAATTTTTGCATATAAAATGTTTTGTGCATCTTTAAAACTTGTGAACTCACCAACTCTTTGTAGTTGACCTTGTTTTATACATGCTTTTCAGGGAACAAGAAGGTATTCGGAAATGATTGAGATCTAGATTTCGCATTTTAACGTCTAATAGTATCTTGTAATTAAGAATTGGGTTATGTAAAGTAAGTTGATTTTGGGAACATGATGTAACTTTGGTTGAAATGTATGGAGGTATTTTATTATTTCCTAATGATATGTTTATCGAACTGTCATATTCCGTGTTTCCGCTTTAGCGAGGTGTGACACTGTGATACACTTAACAGGTTGTATCTCAATTGCTCAACATAGTATACATCCTCAAAGGTCATCTTACCTTTTGACACATTACCTTTTCCACTTATCTTTCCACCTGCTGGATTATCACCAAAAGCAACATGTCCTCCATCAATTCTTTTGAAGTTTTGAAGGCAGGTCATGTTACCTGTCATGTGCCTGGAACAACCACTATAAACATGCCAAATGCTCCTTCCCTTGAGCTGTTGGGTGCCCTGCACATATAATAAAGCAGTTAGTTTTTAATAGGAACCCAAGCCAAAGTGGTCTTGGGTTTCCAATTCTCATTAACATATTCATATTCAGACTTGATGAGATTATCAAACTAAGGAATCTTATTGCTTGAATACTTTGTCAGAATAATGGGCCTGTCACTGGAAGCAGTACTAACTTGATTTGCAGTACTAACTTTGTTGGCAGTACTAACATCATTAGCAGTACTAATTGAGTTAGCAGTACTAACTGGGTTTGCAGTAGTATTGCTTGCAGCAGCACTAACAGATTTCTTTACTTTTGGAACCCAAACCTGGACAAAGTTGTTTGCTTTCTTTTTCTTTAAGTTACTCCTTGGCTTATTTGGAGTTTTTTTCTTTGAATTAGCAAACTTATTCTGAGCATGATATTTTATAGGTGCCCTTCTCACATTCTCAGCCATATGATTCCTTATTTGCTTCCTATAACCAACAGGATTTTGTATATTTCTTTGAAAAGTGATCCTTTGGTTAATAGGATTGAAATAACAGTGTTTGGATAGATGATTTAACTTGCCACAGATAAAACAAGGCTTTGGTCTGTTAATTTTTCTCAGATCAATTCCTTGTTTTAAAGCCCACTGATTATTTCTATTTCTTTAATTTCCTCTTGTTTTATCATGTTGTTGGGGCTTATTCTGTTTACAAGTACAAGGATTAACAACAGTAGTTTGCATGTAATGGACTCCCCGTACCTTTCCCTTCCCTCTCTTAGAGGTCTCAGCTTTTTCATTCTTAATAGTCTCTTCCCCAGACTTCAATTTCTCACTCTTGACAAAAGGTTTACCCCCCCCCCCCTTTCATTTGTCTGTATGTGGTTTTCTAAGGGAATATCTTTGTGGTCTTCCTCATTCTTACTCTCAGAGTCCTCTTCTTCAGAATCTGCCTCAACCACTACTTTGTCTAAAGGATCTACTTCAGTGGCTCCTTTAGTTAATTCATTCTTGTCCTGTCTTTCTAAGAGATCTGAGGTGGGAGGGATATAGTTATTGTTGTATGGTGGAGGGGTGGTGTTATAGCCTATATCTCTTCTCAGCTTGTCATGAACTTGAGTTTTTATAAGTGAGTCCATTGCTTTAGAGGCATTGGAATATTTCTCAATATATAGTTTAGTTTTCTCAAACTCACTCTTAATTTTCTCACATTCTGTTTTGGCCTTCTCTAGTTTAGTCTCTAACTGATTCTTCTCCCACTTCCAGTAGTTGGTATCATAAGAGTGTTGAAGTTCATTAGCCTGGTATGACTTAATTTGTTCTTCAAACCTCTCAACAATCAAAACATACTCTCTTCTATCTTTCTCTAACCTTTTAAGGTCATCACACATGCTCTGATTGTGATCCCTGTACTTTTTAACAGTTTCAATACAGGTTTTAGAGCAAAGGTTAGATGTTACCTCTGTGGGAATATCAGTGCTTGCTGACTCTGAAACTTTAGCCATTTTGCTTGGTCACTCCAATCAAATCCCATTCCTTCTTGGGAAACAAGAGCTTGAGAAGAGTTCCTGTTGTTGAAGCTAGTGGACTGTGATGGTTGATGGTTGCTAGTATGCTGTTGAGGCATTCCACTTCTGCATTCTCTTGCAAAGTGCCCCAGCTTGTGACACTTGTAACATTCAACCTTGGATTTATCAAATCCAACCCCATCTTCTCTTTTCTGAGCAAAGTTGTTCCTTCCAATCCTTTTGATGAATATTTTTACCCTCATTGTGAGCATAGCCATCTGCCACTTGATATCCATCTCTTCCAGATCATCAACATTTATTTGTTCTAAGTCATCATTAATTAGAGTGGAATTAGCATGACTGGATAGAAAAGCTTCTAAGACTGAGTCATTAGATCCATCTTGCTTTGATCCATGGGCAGCACTAACTGATTTTGAATTAGCAGCAGAATCAGTAGAAGATGATAAAAGAGCAGCATTGTATGAGTATCCAGAGAGCCTCTTCTTTGCTTCTACCTCTGCTTCAAACACCCTAAGGTCATTATAGAGGTCATCCAGTTCCTTGTCCTCCAGTTGGTCATTCTGTCTGAAGGAGACAATGTACATAGTCCATTCATCACCAAGAGATCTTAAAAAATTTCTGTTGACATCATCTTGATCTATCTGGATACCAACAGTGGCCAATTCACCAATTAACTTATTAAATCTATCAAAAGTTTGAGTCATGGACTCATTCTTTGTAGACATGAAGTTTTCATATTGCTGCTTCAAGATGGCCTTCTGATTTCTCTTGGTACTTTTGGTACCAGAAAATCTTTTCTCCAGTGCATTCCATAGAATTTGTGCATCAGAACAATTGCAGAATTGATGTTGGTACTCATTAGGAATAGCCAAAAGCAGAGTGCTCAAGGCTTTCATCTCTGTCTGCCTCATCTTCCTCTCTCCATCAGTCTTTGGTGGAGGTTTCTTGCCATCTGCATCCATCTTTCCTCCATCAGAGGGACCATTCTCAATGATATCCCACATTGAGAAGTCTGTGAGAAGAATATATTGCTTGATTCTGATCTTCCACATGTCAAACTCATTGGGTTTGAGAATGGGAACCTTTGAGACCAAAACACTATCGCTTGAATCATCCATGATTATAGATTTCTGAGTTTTCTAGCTCTAATACCACTTGTCAAGATCGAAAATTCTAAACAAGAATTTAATACAAACTCAGAAACAATGTTAAAGAAGTCGTGGAATAACACTTTAACACTTAATCAAAAAACAAAATATGAACTCAAATCATAAGTTTATATTGCATAAAACTTAATGATTACAAACACAACCTCAATCTGTTGAACAGACTCAACATACATTCTATACTTCTTTATAGAAAGGATCGATACTATTCTTGAGGTTAATTCTCTAAAACAACTCGTATTCTGTATTTCTATGTAAACTCTGTCAATCTCTCTATCTCTATCAAGAACTTCTAGAATATATATACATAATTAATTACAAGATAATTATCAAAACAAAATTGATCTTCAGCATCAATTCCTTAATTATCTTCGTCTTTATCTTCAGCTCATCTTTATCTCCAAGTCATCTTTATCTTCATAAGCAGCACTAAGTCAATAGCAGTATTAACTTTGTCTCTGGCAGTACTAACCATACTTGCAGTATTAACGCCTCACTTACAGTAGTAATCTTCAGCAGTACTAACTACTAGCAGTACTAACTCTCCAAGCAGTACTAACTATTCATATAACAGCACTAACTTTTCAAGCAGTACTAATTCTACTAGCAGTAGTAATATTTCATCTAGCAGTATTAAACTTACAAGCAGTAGTAATACCTTTCAATCAGTAGTAGTATCCATCCTTAGCACATTCAGACCCAACACATGAAAACCTATGTTGTAAATCCCTGTACTTGTTAACAGAACAAGCCCCATAAACATGATAAAATAAGGGGAAATCAGAGAAACAGAAATAATCAGTGGGCTCAAAAACAGGGAATTGATCTAAGCAAAGTAAATAGACCAAAGCCTTGTTTTATTTGTGGCAAGTTAAATCATCTAGCAAAACACTGTTATTTCAATCCTATTAACCAAAGATTTTCTTTTCAAAGACAAACACAAAATTCAGTTGGTTATAGGAAGAAATCAAGAAATCACATGGCTGCTAATATGAGAACAGTACCAATTAAAACTGGGACTGCAAAATCTCATATTCAGAATAAGTTTGCTAATCAAAAGAAAATACTCCAAGCAAGTCAAGGAGTAACTCACAGAACAAGAAAGCAAACAAATTTGTCAAGATTTGGGTTCCAAAAGTCATGAAGCTGACCAATTAGCCCGATCTTTCCTATTGAAAGGAATGACTGGAGAGATTTCAAAAGAGATTTTTCTCACATTAGATCGCGAAAGGGCTACAGGAAAGCTGATATGGGAACATATTGAGAAGTGTATGACAGGATCAAAGATGTCATCAAAAGTTAAGGTTTTGGAAGCTGAGAACTTTGAACTTAAAAGAAAGATTTCTAATTTAGAAGCCCAAATACAGAAGCAAGAGTCTGTAAAGATGAACGGGGAGAAGTTCATGAGCTTGGAGAGTGCAAATACTAATCTTCAACAGAAACTATCAGACTTAAATCAAGAGTTTGTCAAGGACAAATCTGAGTTTGAACAGGAAAGTTCAAAGTTTGCACTGAAGTTCTCAGTATTTTCCAAGAAAAGTGGTGAAGAGAAGAAGACTCTCGAGCTTAAATGTTTAATGCTTTCTCAAAAAGTTGAAGACTTTGAGAAAGTAATCATATTGGAAAGAGATCAGTTTGCCAAAGAGAGGAAGGCAAATGATCAGAAGGGTGCTAAGAAGGGATTCGAAGAAGAAAGAAGCATCCTTGAAGCTGCAATTAGGAAGCTTAATGCAAAGCTATCTGAATTGTCTAAATTTGCACAGAAAGAGAAGAAAAAGAAGTCTGAGCTTGAGACGAAGATTGACCTTATTGTCAAAGAAAGAGACAGTTATTCTTCAAAGGTAAAAGAGCTTCAAGATATTATTTCAAATATGGTGGTGGTGACTGAGCGAATGACTCCAGAGTCAAAAATCCACTCACCTAGAAATAATTCAGTTGGTTCTAACAAACCAGCCGCAAGCTCACAACAGAAAACTGCTCTTTTTAGAAGGTCAGTTAAATCTTCTAATCAGATTCATTCTACTAATCTTTTCTATGACAGGAATAGAGATAGTTCAGGTACACATCAAAGAAGGAGAAGAAGCTTCCAGGAAGAAGAACTGGTCTGGAAGAAGACACCAGTTAAAGAAGAGCTGAAATGTAAAAGCTCATGTGTATATTCGCATAATGCCAAGAAGAACATTGCGCGTAATGGTAAACCTGATTTTGTCTACACGAGAGATCAATTAATCAGGTTGTCAGGTAAGAAATTCTATTGTTCTTATTGTCGTACACATGTTCCTATTCATAAAAACAAGTGATCATTACTGGTACGGTTCTTACTCAATAACTCCTATACGAACTGCAACTAATATTCATGGACCCAAATACCGGTGGGTACCAAAGAAACTTAATGATTCTGTGTTGCAGGTACCTACTGTCTAGGGGGGAGTAGGAGAGAAAAGGCTTTTGAACACAACAGTTCAAAACCCAGACTTAAATGTCAAAGATGGTTATTGAGTAAATCAGCTCAAGACCCGGACTTCAACGAAGTTTGACTTCTAAACACAATAGTTTAGAACTCGTACTTCAAAGATCAAAAGACCTTACTCCTGTGCTGATAAGAGATTGTACTTCAATACTCCAATGAGGAAATCAACCATCAAGGGGGAGTACATACTTTTCTGAAATTTTAAATGCATATCTTTTTCAATTATAAGTTTCAAATGCATAATTTCAGGGGGAGTAAAAAGGTGATGACTTCTGATTATTACTGATTAGAACTCGTACTTTAACAATTTTACTGCTTTTTGTCTTTTCAATTTAAGTGAATAAATTTTACTTTGACTTGACATAAGACTTTTGCAGAATTTTTGAGAGATGCTTACAAGTTCATATGTTTATGACTTTAGAGCTTAGCTTCATGAGATGGAAGATCGTACGTAAAAGTATAATTCTATATCTTCATCTCATATATGGTTGAAAGAAGGACAACTTTCAATCATCGAAAACATTGTTTTCAATGTTCAAACCACTTCCCGATTCTAAAAACGAATTCATGAATTGGAAGTGGGACTTTAAATGTTTTCAAGAAATACATTGTGCTTTAACTGAAATAGTTAAATCATTCTGAGCATCATATGCATCATAGGAAAACAAGGATTTCTTTGTGCTAGGAATTAACACAACTTCTATGAAATCACGTTAACCTGTGATTTCTACCCAAGAAGTTAATCCATAGTGATTGAGTGTAAGAAGTCGAAAAGAAATGAGTGTGATTAGAGTAAGCTTAATGTTTAAAAGAAAGAGCGTGTGAGAACAGAGTTAAAAGAATATCACAACTCTGCACCAACTTTTTCTGAGCCGGGCAGCCACAATTCTAATGTTTCACATTTCTTTGGTGATCATTATTGAAACAGGCAACTAGCCCATGCCAACTCTTGATCAAACCTCACCATCTACTCATTTTCTACTCAAATAGAAAGTGTTTCACATTTTCTAAGGGGAAGCAGCACATTTGCTATCTGATTTTCATTTGGAAAATCTGGATATTGAAAAGAAGGAAGTCTGCCCCACCTTCGCACTTCAATCATGCACAATTGAGTCTGTGTTTAACTTACTGTTGTCTCAGTGGTTTACACAAACTTTGAGCCTATAAGCAATCATCAAGTGCTTAATTCTTTCTATCACAAGCACGAACACACAAGGAATTTGTTTCTTTGTCATAACGTTTATAGAAATTACCTTTGTGGTGTTTCGATGATTAAATGGAAGCCCTAGGGGAGTCAACATCAAACAGCTCCTTTCCAATGTGTATTTGTTACACACAGTGACTTAGTTTTACTGACAGGCATGTTAACTGATTCATTAGTTGATTCAGGTGTTACACAACTAATTTGTCTGGATTTGCAAAGATCTAGATGAATATCTTATGAATTAACGAATCAGAGGCTCTAACTGAAGGACATTTCTTACAAAAAGTTTTGATGAAGTCGTTGCACTTATCATCAAAAAGGGGGAGAATGACTACACAAGAAATGGCAAAGATCACATGTTTCAAGAATCACGTCCAAGATTGAAATCTTCAAAAGAAAGTATTATGAAGACATGTTGATTTCAGAGCTAGAGAAAGAGATTGCATCTTCTGAGCTGAACAAGAAGACTGAATTGCTAAAATCTTTTTTAGTAATGATCTTGATCCAAACGGGGGAGATTGTTAGATCACATATCTATTGGATTCAAGATCATCCAAACTAAAGATCTTAATCTGAAGCTAAAGTTGGAACGTCGACTCTCGATATTAAAGTCTATGTTTGTTTGTAATAAATGTCAAAGTAATTGTTTGTTATTGTATTAGTTAACTTAGTTAGTTATTAGTTATATTATAGTTTGTTATTTAATATCTTTGTAATAGATATTATTTAGAAATAATATCTAGATATTAAGTCTAGATATTATGTTAGGTAGTGTGTTAGACACACTAGATCTTTAAGCAAGTGTATCTCTAACTCTCTCAATCAGATCAGATCATATCGACACATAAAAACACACACTTAAAGGTGTAAAAGAGAGAAAAACAGAGAACACAATCTAGAGCTTGAATCGATCAACCTTGTAACCTTTGTTATATATCAATACAGGTTGGTAATCGTTATTGTGTCGTATTCTATAAACTTGATAAGTATTGTTGGACCCACACTAACTTTGATCATTTCATCCAGACTAAGATTACTGATTATGAATATGTTGATGAGAAAGGGCAACCCAAGACCACTTTGGCTTGGGTTCCCTCTAAAAACTAACTGTTTTATCTTATGTGCAGGGCAACTAACATCTCAAGAAGAAGAGCATTTGGCATGTAGATAGTGGTTGGTCTAGGCACATGACAGGTAACATGGCCTGCCTTCAAAACTTCAAAAAGTTTGATGGAGGACATGTTGCTTTTGGTGATAATCCAGCAGGAGGTAAGATCAGTGGAAAAGGTATGGTATCAAAAGGTAAGATGTCCTTTGAAGATGTATACTATGTTGAGCAATTGAGATACAACCTGTTAAGTGTATCACAGGTCTGTGACAAGAAACATAGTATACTATTTACTGAGACTTAATGTATTATCCTTGCTCCAGGATTCAAGGTAGTTGATGAAAATATGATACTACTTAGAACTCCTAGAAAGGATAATGTTTATTGTTTGGACTTAGAGAATGTATCATCTGATTCATCATTAAACTGTCTATTTTCAAAAGCTTCCTTAGATGAATCATCTCTTTGGCACAGAAGGATGTGTCACATGAATTTTAAAACAATGAACATTCTTGTGAAAAACAACCTTGTAAGAGGTTTACCTCAAAAAGTGTTTTCATGTGATGATCATTGAGTTGCTTGTCTTAAAGGCAAGCAGCACAAAACTTCTCATAAGTCCAAAGAAATAAATACAATCTCTTCACCTCTTCAATTATTGCATATGGATCTCTTTGGTCCTACAAATGTGATGAGTATTGGAAAGAAATCCTATTGCTTAGTCATTGTTGATGATTTCTCTAGATTTACTTGGGTATATTTTCTGAGGACTAAGGATGAGACAAGTGGACTGATCAAATCCTTTGTTCTTAGGATTGAAAACCAAACTAATCTAAGAGTTAAAGTCATCAGATCTGATAATGGAACAGAATTTAAAAACAATGACTTAAACAGCTTTTGTGAGACTAAAGGTATTGAGAGACAATACAGTGCTCGTAGAACTCCTCAACAAAATGGTGTTGCTGAGAGGAGGAATAGGACATTAATTGAGGCGGCTAGATCTCTGTTGGCAGATTCAAAGCTACCCATCACTTTTTGGGCAGAAGCAGTTAATACTGCTTGTTATGTCCAAAACAGAGTTCTAGTAGTCAAATCTCAAGGCAAGACACCTTATGAACTTTTTAACAAGAAGAAACCTTTTATTGGATTTTTCAAACCTTTTGGGTGTCCTTGCACAATTCTCAACACCAAATCTCACTTAGGTAAGTTTGAAAGCAAAGCTGAAGATGGATTTCTTGTTGGATACTCCTCTCAGAGTAAGGCATATAGAGTATTTAATAGTTCTTCAATGATTATAGAGGAAAGTGACAATGTCAAATGCAATGAGAACACACCAAATCAAATTGGTACAGGTCCTAATTGGTTGTTTGAAATTGATTCACTAACTAATGCTTTGGGTTTTAGTAATGTGCAAAATGCAGGAACAAGCTCAGAAAAGGTACAAGCACAGAGTCCAGAGTTTGTGCTGTTGCCAATACCTACAGTAGATCCTGTTGAATTTTGCCAGCAAGAAAAGAAAGATGATTCAGAATCAGAAGATTCTGATCCAGATCAGGATGAAGATGCTAAAGCAGATGAAGAGGACAAAGGTGATGAAGAGAATAAGAGTGATAAAGAGGATGCTCATAATTCAGGAAACACAGGACCTGAGATGCCCATACTGTCAGAAGATGACACTGATGATGACAATTCTTTAGTGTATGGTGGAAGCACTCCAGAAAAGAATGACTCCAATCTTGAAGCAAATCTTAATGAGGAGGCTGTCAATCATACAAGAACACAGAAGAATCATCCTCCTCAATTGGTGATTGGTGACATCAATTCCCCAATGATCACAAGGCAACAAAGCAAGTTAGGGGGATTGAAAGACCTACAATCAGGCTTGTTATCTTGTTTTCTATCCCAGATTGAACCCAAAAAGGCTTATGATGCAATGAAAGACCCAAGCTGGATAGAAGCAATGCAAGAGGAGCTACTGCAGTTTGTGCTACAAGATGTATGGGATCTGTTTGAACTTCCACAAGGACAAAGGGCAATTGGTACAAAATGGGTTTTCAGAAATAAGAAAGATGAGAGAGGAATTGTGATAAAGAATAAGGCCAGGCTTGTGGGACAAGGGTACACACAAGAAGAAGGAATAGACTATGAAGAAGTATTTGCTCCAGTAGCCAGAATTAAGGCAATTAGGTTGTTTCTAGCCTATGCTTCTTTCATGAAGTTCAGAGTTTATCAGATGGATGTCAAGAGTGCATTCCTATATGGGACAATTGATGAAGAAGTATATGTTTGTCAGCCTCCAGGGTTTGAAAATCCTAACTTTCCTGACAGAGTATACAAACTAAAGAAGGTACTCTATAGGCTACATCAAGCACCAAGAGCATGGTATAACACGCTGTCTACCTATCTCTTAGAAATGGTTTTGAAAGGGGAATAATAGACAAGACTCTGTTCATCAAAAGGAAGAAGAAGGACATCCTGCTTGTGCAAATCTATGTGGATGACATCATCTTTGGATCCACAAAAGATTATATATGCAAAGAGTTTGAGGAGTTGATGCACAAAAGATTCAAGATGAGCTCTATGGGTGAACTTACATTATTCCTTGGGCTACAGGTTAAACAGAAGAAAGATGGTATCTTCATCAGCCAATCCAAGTATGTGCAGGATATACTTACAAAATTTGGATTTTCAGATTCAAAGCCTACAAGCACACCTATGGAAACACACAAACAAATCATTGCAGATCTTAAGGGGGAGGATGTAGATGTTCATCACTATAGATCTATGATAGGCTCCCTCATGTATCTAACAGCTTCAAGGCCAGATATTATGTTTGTTGTCTGTGTGTGTGCCAGATTTCAAGTAAGACCTAAGCAATCTCACTTTCAAGCAGTCAAGAGGATCTTCAGATATCTCAAAGGACAACCTAGGTTGGGTCTTTGGTATCCTCATGACTCACCATTTGATCTACTTGCATATTCTGATAGTGATTTGGGTGGTGCAAACTTGGATAGAAAGTCTACATCAGGAGGATGTCAGTTTTTGGGTGCAAGACTAGTTTCATGGCAGTGTAAAAAGCAAACCACAGTGTCCACCTCTACAACAGAAGCAGAGTACATAGCTACTGCAAGCTGCTGCTCACAAGTGTTATGGATTCAGAATCAGATGCTGGACTATGGTGTTACTTTTCTGCACACTCCAATATTCATTGACAACAACAGTGCCATAAGCATTGTTAATAATCCAGTGAAGCACTCAAAAACCAAGCATATAGAAATAAGGTACCATTTTATTAGAGAGTGCAATGAAAAGAAGCTAATTCAGGTTTTGAAAGTACACACAAGTAACCAATTTGTTGATCTATTCACCAAAGCTTTTGATGTTGGTAGATTCACATTCTTGGTCACAAGTGTGGGCATGATAAACACTGAATAAGCATCTTTTGATTTTCTTTATGTACCATTTCTATATAAATTCCTTCCTGCTTACTTTCTTATATTATATGGTGCATGGTGCTGCTAACTATGTGTGTTCAAGTGTTTCAGATTACATCACTGATTAGAATCTTAGTACCTCTGGTTCAGTTAATACTGCTCTCACTACTAATCCTACTGCCAGTTCAAATATGGTTAAGTGTGGTTAATACTGCTTGGTGGTTTATACTACCAGTGCAAAGTTACTACTGCTTACCATATTTCTACTTCCAGACAGTGTCAATACTACTAGTCTGTGTTAATTCTGCTGGTATGTGTTACTACTGCTAGTCTGTGTTAATGTTGTTGGTATGTGTTACTACTTCTTATATGGGTTAGTACTGCGGGCTTGTTAATACTGCTAGGGTACTTAGTACTGCTTCTAACTGAAACCCTCCACCTATAAATACCCTCTTTGACCGCCAAAATCCAAACGGATCTTTGAATTTCCTACGAGTGTTCTTTCTCTCTCTTTCTCTCGAATTCTTACTTACCAGTGCGTAACCCTAGTTTCGATCAAGAAGATGGCAGGACTCGACTTCTTTGATGAACACAACGAGCTCGCCATGTTACAGAAACCCAAGCAAGCTGAGGGTTTCCATGCTATAGTGGATTTCCTCAAATCGTCGCACATTGCCTACGCACTCACTGTCAATCCTACAATCTATGTGGAACACTTGCGACAGTTCTGGGCAAATGCCTCAATACAGACTGTGGAAGGAAACCAGGTTATTCACTCAAGGGTTTGTGACAAACCCATCACCATCATAAAGGATTGCATATGCACTCATCTATGCTTAGATGATGCCTCAGGTATTACTTCTTTACCTAAGGAAGATCTCTTCCAAGTACTTAGTCGAATGGGGTATGAAGGTCCCACTGAAGTATACAAGTTTTACAAGAACAGATTTTCACCTCAGTGGAGATTCTTTGTTCATACCCTACAACACTGCATTTCACGAAAAACAACTGGCTGGAGTGAGTTCAGCAGCACAATAGCATATGCTCTTGTCTGCCTAGCAACTTCTAGCAAGTTTAATTTCTCACAAATGATTTTAAGTGATTTACTGTCAAACCTGGATACCAAAACCAAAACAAAACGATTTTATATGTATCCTAGGTTTGTACAAGAGATTCTACTAAAGGAATTGACGGATCTACCCTCCTTTGAAGAGGTGTATGTATCAAAACCTCCTAAAGGGAAGGTGTTCTCTAACATGAAAAGGCCTAGCAAGGACTTTTCTAGACAAGACACTCCATTGTTCTATACAATGATGGGTGTGTCTCATTCCCATGGTGACGCATCAGGGTCACAGCCCACATCTGACCACCCAACTGATGACCTACCCACACCATTCAGTTCAATTAATACTCCTCAGATCCCTATTGTCAAACCAAAATCCCCCATCACACAAATATATATAAGGAAAAAAGGTACAGAAGGTTCCTTCCCTTCTTGTATCTTCACCCCCAAAGCCTATAAGCCCTCTGATGGAGCATTCTCCATCAGAGAATATCGAAAGGGAAACCATAGGGGTGTCTCCCAACCCCAAGAAGGTGCTCTATAAGGAGAAGGATGAGCATGTGGGCAGCAAGGCTCACACTACTGCTTCTGCACAAGGTGTAGGACAAGATAGTGTGAGCATACCTAAGACCTTCCCCACGGCAACTTTAGATGAGCAATCATCTAAAGGTTCCAGGTGCCAAGAAACCACGGGGGTAGAAGGTGCTTCTGCTAGGCAGAAGGCCTCTAGTCCTCTACTAAAATATCCAAAGATCCTTCAAGGGTGGTAAACACACCTAAAGGAGGTGAGGACAGATATAACTACGAAGAATTGATGGACACACTTGGTACAATTAGTCTGGAAGTTCACAATCAAGATCTAGAAATAAAATAGATGAAGAAGGTGATTATCTCTTAACAAGAACAGATAGTCAAATTGAAGAAAATGGTGCTCAATCTAGTGCACAAAAAGAGGAGAAAACAATTCATCCTGAAGAAGAGGGGAAGTGTACATGATGCTTCCAAAAAGGGGGAGTATCAAGAAGCAGAGGGTGAGAAGGGGATGAAATTCCAGTTTGAGGGGGAGACTGGTGCTGAAAAAGAAAAGGAGGTTGGTGCAGAAGCAGAAACAAGTGTAAAGGCAGCAGTATCTGAACAAGCAGCAGAATCCTTTGTGAAAGCAGCAGTAATTGAGGCTGCAGCAGTAACCAATGAACCTGCAGTAGAAACTGCTGCAGCAGCAGAAACAGAATTATCCAGGGAAGAGATTGAAATTGCTGAAACTCTAGTAAAGGCAAAGAATGAGACTCCCAAAGCTACTCCAAAGGCTAAGGGAGTGGTAATCAAAGAAGGAGGCCCAGAAAAGAAAAGAAAAGAAACTAGTGTGGCAGAGGACAAAAGGAAAGGGAAAGAAAAGGTGGAAGAGCCTGTGAAAGCTTTGAAGAAACAAAGGCAGATAGAATTGGATGAAGAAATAGCTAAGAAATTGCAAGAGGAATTGAAAAAGGAGGAAGAAATACAATCTGCAAAAGACAGAGAGATTGCTTTGGAATTGGCTACTAAGATTAATGAGGAATTTCAATGCAGTTTGAAGACTGTTGTTGCTGCTAAGAAAGTTACAAAGAAGGCATCAAGGCAAAGGCTGCTATCAAAGACAAAGACAAAGACAACCTTCAAAGACATTCCTGGCCAATCAAGAAAGAAGAAAGATGATCAACATCCTGAAAGGGTCTGTTGGACTCAAAGAAGGGATGTTTACCAACATGTCTTATGGTAGAATAGAAGAACTATACAAGAAGGAGATGGCCAAGCTGAAAGGGGATTTCACTCAAAGGGTTGAGGTTGAAAGAAAGTTGAAAGAAAGACATGATCTCAACATACAACAGCCTTTCCCTGACAGTGAAGAAGGCACTCCTATCAAAGAAAATGCAGAAGTGAAGCAAGAAGAGACTTTAGCTCAAAATATTGGAGCCATTAAAAGAAAGAAGTCCATTGCCACAAAACCAAAGGCAAAAAGGACTAGGACTGAAGAAGGAAAGAAAGAGCTGGGAAGTGAACAAATGAAAGTTGAACCTTCTTTAGAGCAGCAGGAACAAACAGAAGCAGATGTTCAATCTCAAGAGCAAAGATCAGAGCAAACAAGCCAACAATCTTCAGGTCAGCCTAGACAATCAGATGAGCAGGTGAATTTGTACATGACTGTGACTGATGAAGAACCTATGCAAGCTGACCCTATCTCAATGAAAGCACCAGAGATTATTCATTGGGATACTCTGAAGGATATAGAAGAGAATATTTCAGAATCAAGATAATGGGTGATCAGTTTGAGGTTTATTCAACTTGGGGCAAAGTAATCAGAAGTTGTTCCAGAGCTGACTTGGAAGAAATGTACAAAGTTGGGATAAAACTGTATGAGAATGTGTTGAAAGGGACAGAAATGAGTCTAACCAAGATAGCCATGGAGTACTTGTGCATGATTTTTGAGCCTGAAAGAGTGCAGCATAGGATCAAAGATTTGCATCATGAATATGGATTTAAAAAGATTGATCATTGGATGTTGTTTGAAAATTGTGGAGTCTACGTTATTACAATTGACAAAAGTTATCATGAGTATTATCTGGTTGACAAGGTGTATGACCACAGCAAGGAAAAGCTGCAAGGGATGCTGAACGCAAAGTTGGTCTGCCCTACAGGTTCTGAAATGGCAAGAATTGTGGTCAGAAGAACCATTAATCAAAGTCTGGGACTGGATCCAAATCTTGGGAATTGAGCTGGAGTTTTGAAAGCATCATAAAGACCCTATGTTGAAGAACTTAACTTCTCAATTTGAAAAGTTAAGTTAGGGGGAGATTGTTGGGTCTGAAATGTGCTAAGGATGGATACTACTGTTGGACTTAAAGATTAATACTGCTGATTACATTAATACTGTTACTTGAATGATTACTACTGCTTGTAGGATTACTACTGCTAGAGGTATTAATACTGCTTGAAAGTTAATACTGCTAGTAGTTAGTACTGCTTGAAGAATTACTACTGCAAGTATGGTTAGTACTGCTATGGATATGAAGATTAATGATGCTAGAAGATTAATGTTGCTTCTGATGATAATGTTGATAAAGATGAATTTGAACGAAAGACTAGGAGCTGAAGATAAAGATGAAGATAATTATGGAATGGATACTAAAGATCAATATTTCTTTTGTAATTATCTTGTAATCAGTTCTGTATATATAGTCTAGAAGTCTTTGATAGTTAGAGATAGTTTTTGATAGTCTTATTCATACATAATACGTTTAGAGAGAATTAACCTCAAGGTTCTTTGTAGTCCTTTCAATAGAGAAATATTGAACGTATGTTGAGCTTGTTCAACAGATTGAGGTTTTGTTTGTAATCATTAAGTTAAATTAATATAACTTGTGATTTGAGTTCATATACTGTTTGATTGATTTACTGTTAAAGTGTTTTTCCGCGACTTCTTTAACATAGTTTCTGAGTGTTTATTAAATTCTTGTTTCGAATTTTGATCCTGACAGTATTTCCTAGTTTTGTTCTTCCTTTCTTTTGGTTATACATCTCTGTATTCCAATCCATATTTTGTAAGAAGTTGATGTTGGATAAATGGAGTTTACTAGAAGTATATCACGCAATGCAGCACGATACATATCAATCTTAATGTTTCATTTTATTTCATGTCTTTATCGATTTTATAATATGTTTTTGTATAATTTTGGGAAAGCAATAATTTTTTTTATTTAATTTCTAATTATAATTTAATTTTAGTTTAATAATAATGTAGCTTATTTTAGGTTTAAAAAATATTCTGTTAGATTTCAATGATTATCTTAATTATATTTTAGATTTTTTATATTTAAAATTTGATTTTTATCCAGTATTTAATTATGCGGGGAGTGACTTTAGGAGAGTTGAAGTAGTTAGAGATAAGGATTGAAAGTTGATAAATAACATTAAAAGTAGTACATAAAGCTTTAATAGTTGTTTTTAAGAGATTTTAAACAATTAACATTAAATAGCGGTACATTAAGCTTTAATAATTGATTTTAAGAGTTTTTTTTCAAATACTTTATAATATAGTATAGATTGAAGATCAAGTATTGGTTGTCCTCACGAGTATTGTTTTCTTATCCTTATGCTTCTTATTCATGGTTTTGAATTTACTTTTGATACTTCAATATTTCATGAATGTTTTTTTGTTCACCTTCATCTCAAACTTTTATTTTCATGATGGGATGATTATTATACTAAAAAAATTGGTGAATTCTATTCATACCCCCTCCTAGAGAGGGTATGGGTATGTGAGTGAAGTAGGAGGGGATATGTGAGTGATGTAGGGGGTATAGGGGGTTTTGTGAGTGAGGAGGGGGTAAGGATAGCAACACCCATTTTACAAAAAAATTAAATTTATTTGAAATATTAAAAAAACTGAAAAATGGAAAAAGGAATCCGGTTGAAAGAACCGGGCATAGGATCAGTTATGACGGGTTAAAAAAGTTTTAAAGAGGGCCGTTTACTGCTAGGATCGATTGTGAGAAGAACCAAGCTTGGTTAGGATCAATTAATAAAAGCTCGATCGAACCCCTATTTTTGTCCCACTCAACCCCACCGATAGATTTTAATAACAAGCAATCAAGTATATGGAACCCTATTTTAAATTGCATCAAACCCTTTATTTTGGTACCTTAGACAAAAACATCACATGCAATAAAAATTTGACCAAAGTAAATTGCATTTTCATGTGAGCTCATATGTAAACCATGTACCTAAATATTTGAGATATCACATATGAGACGAAGGATCATGTGAGAATAGAAGTTAAGGTGAAAAGTGTAAGAAGTGATTTGGACCCTTAAATCACTTTTAACTATGTTGATCTAATGGTTCATAAATTCTAACCGATGAACTACTATTCTCACAATAACTACTATTCTTATTGGAAACAAACTCTCATATCTGATATGCTAAAACAAAGGTTAGTTAAATACAGTACAGAAAACAAGTGCATGAAATTTGACCCAAAAAGTACCAACATTTGGAAGAAAATGTAATACTACCATTACCACTCTGCAAGTGACCATTTTTTCTCATTTCTGTGTAGTCATTAAAGGGCAGTCAAGTCACTAGTAAGTACACTTTCTATCATCATTACACAACTTCCGACTCCCATCGGAACACGATACGCGTAACAACGATCGTAGGGTTAGGCACATTTTTATACATACATGACAGACTTTACAAGAATCGATCAAACCTCATTCTCGTTTGTCTTCTGCTAGATCTTCCGTTAGCCCAATAAGATGATCGGTTGATGCAGAACTTTTCTTTTCCTTTCTTTCCATCATCGTTCCAACTTCACCACCGTCCACTTTCACTCCGGTGGTCAGAGATATCGCCTCCTCATCGTAGTCATCTCCCGTATCCCCTGCATATGCATATCTAAAACCCACATATAACACATTATTAACTATAAACCAAATGTCTCAAATACTCTTCAATAATGATAAATTTAAATAACTTAAACACATTATAGACCAATATCATTATCATAAATTCTTTGGAGTAACAATGGGCCAGCTCAACTGACAAATAAAAGTTATACATACATACAAATATATATATATATATATATATATATTGCGTTTTCCCCAGATCCTGACCCTAGTAACTGTTCATCAACCGTATCCACATGTGCATACAAGTAATTTGTAAGTAATTTTTCCAGAATGCACATGTGCATAGAAACTAGGAAACATTCAAGTACTTGTAAAATTGTATGCACATGTGCATACCGTTAGGCAGGGGAATGAGACCCGCCCCATTGGGGAACTTGGTGTACCCGCCCCGACGGAGACGGGGATTTCCTGCAAAACCGGGGATCGAGGATGGGGACGAGGATCCCTGAAAGTTCAAATCCGAGGATGGGGACGGGGATGGGTAACGTGACCGCCCCGTCCCCGCATATTAAATATATTATATAATTATCACTAAATATTATGTATATTTATTACTAAATATATTGTATATCTATTTTTAAATATATTATTTATAAAGATTTTGATGTAACTTTCATATTTAGAAATGGTATTTTGATCTTTATTTGTTACATTTTTAGATAAAAACCATGGAGAGCCGAAAGCGTTTGATCAAATAATTACGTATGATGTTGTGATTTTGTTCACATTAATATTTGATAGTCCGTAAAAACAAATTTTGGAAATATGTTAGATTTAGACATGGAGCATTATCGATCGAGTATATATAATGCTCAACACATTTCATTTAAAATATATCACATAAACGGAGAAAAAATCCCCGATTACCCGTTGGGGATCCCCGTCCCCAACGGGGATGGGGACGGGGGTCCCCACCCTATTCCCATGCCTACATACCATACAGATGAACGGTTATTAAAGTGTTAAGGGGTTTTTCATTTTTTTTGGATTTTTTCCCAACCCCCCTCTCTCACTCTCCCTCTCTCTCTCTCTCTCTCTCTCTCTCTCTCTCTCTCTCTCTCTCTCTATATATATATATATATATATATATATATATATATATATATATCTTCAGAGCCCCATGGGATTAAATGTTTAGTCCCGCTAGGAGGTTCTTCGGAAATCTAGATAGTTCCATTGAATAGTATAAATAGAGGTATTCTTTCATTTGTAAATGACACTCCGCATTCCACAACTCGAGTAATAGAAGAATCTCCTTGGCATTTTGTTTGCTCATCTTATCCGGTATTCTTGTAGTTTGGCTAACTTAGTATGAGAACTAAGGCCGTACGTGAGCTTTTGAAGACAACTACGTGACAAGCTGGCCCAGACACACGATTACAGTAAAAAAAAACAATGGGCAAGTAATTGTAACTTAAAGGGTCTATCACAAACAGAAAATGTTAAATACCCTTCAAGAACAATAGAACTAACGAATCATTTGAACCCAAATCAATATGACAAGAGGTCAACACAATAATGGCAAGTAATCGCTGCTTAAGAGGTTGTCAAAAAATACCCTTCGGTGATTACAAGAGAAAAGAATATTGTGGACCCTAATCAACATAATCAGTTCTTTGTGACACAAGAGGCTTAGTAGTACTCTCTAAAATGTTCATAACCAGAAATTGTCAAAAATACCCTTCAACAATGGCAAAATAAAAGGATTTTATGAACTTGAGATATCAACTGTCAGTAATAATGACAACATATAAGTGACCATAAATTCAAAAGTTACCGTGAAAGAAGTTTTTAGCAATTCTAATGGAACAGATAGCTGTTCCAAGTGCACCACCATACATCTCTCAAGAGCATGTTTGGTATTTGGACGGGACAGGATAGGATTGGACAGGTGAGAGTGAGGTAGGTAGGTGAAAGAATTAATGGAAGGTTTTAGGGTTTAATTTGACATGGGTAGTTTAGTAATTTAGCAATCTTGTATCACCTCCTTGATTTTTGTTCCACCTATTTTGATGGGACAGAAAAAAATACATTTTTCCCTCCTCGCACCTGTCCTGACCCGGTCCAACATTGCGCCAAACGTGGGATCAATTTTTGTACTGTCCTATCCTCTGTACCAAACAGGCCCCAAATGTCTTAAGTTGAAAACTAAGAAGGCGTAACACATACAAAAGAAATAAAACGAGCAAAAAGATGTTGACCTATAGATTACCTAGTGGGATTGCGAGATGGAGCCCAAAGGATGCATATCACTACCAAGAGAGAAAAGGCGAGCAATGACCAGAAAGCTGGAATAATCCAGTAGATACGCCATAGCTCACTTATTGGGTCGGTTGCATTAAAGTATAGCTGCAACACTCGTTACAAAAGTAAAACGTAGTTAGCAGAATAAAGATGACAGAGAACGACAACAATCCACCAGAACACAAGATAAACAGTACCTCATAGCCAATCCAAGCAATGGAGAGAAGCACAAAAAGTGCAAGGGCATTCGTGAATTTTCGATAAACCTCCAGTTTAGCAACGCTTCTCCGCATCTAAAAAACATTAGAATGATAATAATAACAATTATAAGAAAAAGATAGATGGATATCAGGCCCAATTTTTTGTGTGTATGTGTGTTTTGTATGATTTATGTATGAGGATAAGAAAAGTAACAAATATGGCCTACTAACCAGGCAGCTTTATCAAAGGCTCTCCACCCACAACCTCTAATAACAATTATATTACTACAAGTTAGTAAAACAATACTTACTTTTTAGTGTCTATAAACTTGGGAATAACGATTTAAAACCCGAATTAAAGAAACAACCAGTGCTGCCAATTGAATGAGTTCATGTTGGCGTAGCCAATAATGGTGAGGAATACAGTAAGTTTATAATGATTTGTACTGTTCATTCCAGAGCAAATTGCATGAAAATGCAACGTACTTTGGTCTAATTCCTATTCTATGTAACATACTTTAAAATCCTCCATTTTGGTACTTCAGATGTGATAACTCACACAAAAAAGAAATCAGACCAAGTCCGTTGCATTTTCATGCAATCTTAGATGCAAATCAGGTACCTAAATGTTTTGACTTTTAAGATGTCATAACCGAGGTACTAAAACGAAGATTTAGAAAGTATGTTACACAAAACAGGAATCGGACCAAAGTATGCCGCATTTCCATGCAATTTGCCCATCTTTTCATGAAAGAATGCATAATTCCCATCACAAAAAGTTCTGCCTAGCTTGACTGAACTCAACCCTCCTCACAAATGCCCTAGGGTCACATACTTGATTGATTCATCCAATACTGCCTATAAGATCAATACAAACAGAATCATCGTTTCTCAGAAGCAAGGTAAGAAAGGGTGTAAGAACACCATTACCTGAAGCTTCTCCAAAGTCTTGGATAACGATGAGAATATCCATAAAATAAACCAGGCATCCAAGAATGCAACAGGCAACACCAAATACAATTTGGTTCTTCCAGCAAAATCATTGATGTTTCCCAAGTGTTCCACAAGCTCAAGTGCCTCAGAAGCAACAAAGTATACCAGACCAAGAATTAACACTTTTGAAGTCACACCACCAAGTGTAGGTCTCACCACACCATAGCCCATTGAAACCACCAAAAGCAGTAAGCGAGAAAGAGTCTTCTTAACAGCAGTAATGGTTACTGCCCACACCGTAATACCCACCGGCCTACTTCCGGTTGCACTAAGATTTGAATAATCAAAATACCAAAGTGCCATTTCACACATCCCAAGAGCGATTACAGCCGAAATGTGGTAATGCAACTGCATTATGTCCTTCCAAAACTGAACGAATCTTAAAAACCAACCAAGCCCAAGAACAAGGTAAGCCAAAGACATGACTCCATAGAAGGTCATTAGAGGGACCATCTTCCCAGGCAAATAACCATCTGGATTCCTCCATACGGTTCTTCCAGTAATAGTTGTACCCTTGAGTTGTGGGTCGCAATACATAAAATAAAGATAATACATTCCAGTTTTGTTGATCTCAACTGACTGAGTAGGCATTTTAGCTTCTTGATCCTTTCCTGCAAAGAAGGTCTGGATGCGTCTAGGCCACTCAGGGTTGTCGTCATTTTTTTGAATGATAACCTCTCCCAGATTGCAGGACCCATCTGCAGCGAGCTTTGGGTTGCAACATAAGACATTAGAATTACTTTTCAGAAAATTCCCTCCAATCCTTTCTGTATCTTGCACCTCAAATATAATAGCTTCAATTAATCCAGTTTTACTCTGCATTTCATTTTGAGTCTTAGCTGATTCATCTGTCCTCTTGAAGGTAACACTTTCAAACCTGTAATATCATCAGTGAATTCGATCTGAGATTACTTGCAATCAACAAACCCATTCAAGTAATCGAAATGAGAAGCAGAGATAAAAACAAGAGCCTCAGATCCCACTACAACATAGTCAAACTATCTCAACAAAAATTTAAAATCTTACTCATTATTGAATATTATCAGATAAGCAAGAAAACATTCTAACACAATGAACAACTGAGACACAGGGGAATATATGGTTGCCATACCGACAGATATACGAACGGTTTAGGATATGATTATGTTTGTCATGTTGGCAGTTTGCTTACAATGATTTATCTAGTAGAATTGGTGATATATGCATATTAAGCATAAGAGGGAGCCTTGGGCCAACTCATAAGGTTACTCTTTTTTAATATAAGATGATAGGTACCCCAAGAGTTAAGGGACAAGACTATGTACAAAAATTACCTCCCAGTCCTCTCAAGGTTAAAAAGCATTGCTGCATCCAGGTCAACTTTTATGCATCTTATGTCATTATGCATGCTTATGTGACTCTTGAGAACACCATTTATTTGGTGAAAACTTAGGGGGTGTTTACTTGTGGCTTAATGAGCTTAATGACAAAAGTGGCTTATTCGGGCAGACGTTTGGGGTGTTTACTTGTGGCTTAATGGCTTATTCGTGCAGACAAAATCGGCTTATTCGCTAAGTAGGGGAAGGGGGTGTTGTCCCCATTAAGCCAAAATATTGACAATTCTACCCCTTTGAAAAAAGAATCAGATGACTCCTTCAAACAAAACAAGTTCTCCCGGCTTCCCTAGCCGCAAGAAAGCTCTCCTCCTCATCGTTGCAGATCTTCCTCTACGGCGACCTGCACGGATCTTCCCATCGCAGCTCTCGTCTCCGGCGAACTACGCCCCTCTCCCCGTCGCAGCTCTTTGTCTCCGGTGACTTGTGCTCATCTCCTCCGTTGCTGCACCTCCTGAGATCGGCGACCATTTTTGGGGTCACCATCATCACCATCGACCATCTCCCTAGTTTGCTCACTCCTGAGATCGGCGACCATTTTTGGGGTCACCATCGTGACCAACGACCAGACCAAGATCAGGGTGATTTGAACCATTCTCTGCCATTGATCCCATTTTTACCAAAAACCCTTCTTCCCCATACAATCTTTACACAAATCCCCCAAATTTTCAATTCCTAATCATCACATTCAAAATACCCAATTCAAAAATTGCACCTTTTGGGCTCTAATGTATTCACAAGAACACAAATAAGAATGTTGTTAACAGCTAATTGAAGTTCAAGTTCAAGAGTTTTTGAATGTATTATGTGTTCCACAGTCAAACCATGTTCTTTCCAACTCAAAATTAGTATAAATTTATGTAATGTTAAATGTTCCACAAATATTAATAACCATGCTGAACTATATGATTCATGAATATACAGCTTTCACACACGGAACAGAATGTTATTACAATTCCTAGCAACCAACTACCCACAGTTAGAAGATCAAGTCTTAGATGTTCAATCTTCTCTTATCAAAAACATTTTCCTACCTTTTTCTTAATCTTCACACACACATTTATATATATTTGTTATGTTGTAGGAATCCAGCATACAAAAATGCCGCATTCAAACAAGAGAAAAATGTTTCAGCGTGACAACCATAAACCAGTACACTTAACTGACAACTATAGGCATCCTACCCCAACCTTGCCCAAACACAGGGACATATTGAAGACGATGCTTACAACATGTTTGGCATTGCAAGACAGTCTTTGATTGCATGGATTATTCTTACACATGATCACAAACATGAATACACGAAACCGTGTAATCCCAAAATGTACAGAAAACACTCTTATGTATCATATGCATGAATGATTTAAAATGTAATATATGAACTCCCAAAGAGCCTAGCAGCATACCTCATCCATCAGAACTTTCAGTACAGCTAATTTTTTTTTTTTTTTTTTTTTTGTATTTTGGGCTATCATAGAAACTTAGAAAGTAGAAGTGGAGACATAGAAGGTGGCAGGCCATGAGAAATGAAAGGAAAAAAAAAATGGCAACGCCTTTCTCATTCGTTCAATTGCACCAATTACAGAAGTGCTTTCTTAACCATTCAACTTGAGTCATCTTAACCCCCTATTCATGCTATTCAACATTACTAGTAAAAAGAAAGTCTAATGAACAATCAGTATTGAGAACTGGTTACCTTAGAAGTGTCTTTGGATTAAATCATTTTAAGCACATACTAAAGGGTTAGGCTTCAACTGAAGTAGTGCCTCTGGAACATGAGCAAGGATCCTAGGTGGAAGCACATCAGGTATTATTTCGAATTACATGATCAGTTCTTGTTCATTTAATCTCTTTGCCTAATGAATGACATGTAACAGTAATATTTCAATATATGATGCCTGTTGAGCACACAAAAAATGTTCACTATTGACTATTAGGACCGATCCATCTACTCAAAGGAATAACATAACATTTCTATGGTGTTCTTCACCGACCAATTAATGAAGAACGATAACTCGTAAGTATGGAGCTGGATTGGCAACTAATTTCTTTGTGGTTGATTATCAGTAAGAGAAATCAAGATCAAGTTGTAGATATAAACTGAAAGTAAAACCTGATGAAGGATTTGCCTTCGAGGGGTTTATTTCCTGGAGAAAGAAGTGAAGACTGATTATCTTGATCATGGTGAAGCTTTGAAGCGAAGATGCCTTCACTGCCGCCATGAAAGAGGAAAGCGTTCAACTGAGGAGTGAATAATTCGTTCTGATACTCATGAATCGAAGCTCGGATTGGTACGATTGAGTGATCACATAAGTACAATAAACCCAACAAAAACCCTAGCAGTACTTCGCCATTGTAGAATCGAAGGCCCTCTCTCATCTCTCTCTCTCGAATCTAGGGGAAGTTGAAACGTGACGATTCTACGCGACGTGGAGACTCACTCTAGAGCTCAATTCGCAGTTCCAAACGACGTCGCTTCGAGTGAAAAATTATCCAAAACTTTAACCAAAGTTTATTATTATTTTATTATTCTTTTTAGAGTAAACTACTATTTTCGTCCATGTGGTTTGTTGTTTATAACTATTTTCGTCCCTGATTTTTAAAAATTGTTTTTTTGGTTCTTATGGTTTGCAATTCATTTCGCTTTTTGTCCCTGTATTATTAGTTTTAGGGATGAAAATGAAAAGGAATTACAAACCACAATGACCAAAAATCAACTTTTAAAGTCGGGGACGAAAATAGTTATAAACAACAAACCACAAGGACAAAATTCGTAGTTAATAAATTTTGACTTTTGTAACCCGTTGGCAACGCCTATTACGTGCAGAACGGTTTTGCATGTTCATAATTTAAGTCGACAAAGATAACATCGATCGTGATCATGATATTGTTTTCCGTTCACAAATTGTCTTAACTTCTCTAGATGAACCATTTTATGACATTACAATCCATATTTACATCTATACTTCTTTATAAAAGGAGAGTTATGTTTATCTTGAAATTTTTAAGAGGTCTATGTTTTTAAGCAACTGGTACAAGATGTTGATGCACATACTTGAATTACCCTTTCAATTTCCTTCCCAATGTTTCGTACATATCATTCTCCTCTCCACGTTCCCCACGAATCCCCCCCCCCAAATCTATATGTTCATGAGTCATGGCATCAATCATTTGCTCCATGAAATCGCATATTTCTTCTGATCACAACAATTGGTAGAAGATCAGTTCCCTCTTCGTCTGATGAATCACAAGCGACTAGGATTGTGTTCAAACATTTGGAGCAATAGTCAAGGTATATGCCCTTTTTTCCTTTTCTACTGTTTTGTTTCATTTCAGTTCATATTGCTCTGCTTCAATTTCAATTCCTCCTCTTTTACCATTGAGGTTTGTATGCCTGAACTCTAGAATCATGGTTTCCTAAGTGTATTACCAAAGAGGTGAACTTAAAACCATAATCAAAACATCTTTGGAGCAACAGTCAAGGTATGTGCCCCCTTTCCCTTTTCAATGTCATGTTTCAAATTTGTTCCCATTGTTGTAGTTCAATATTCATTCATTTTGTCCATTGAGGTACGCATGTCTGAACTATGATCACATTAAATCTTTGCATTCTAAATGAAACCGAGAAAATCATATACAAATAGAAAGAATATAGTAAGTAAACAAGAGACTAAGGGGTCGTTTACCAAACGCTTACCAAATTATATTACCTTAACCAATGAATATGGCAAGAACAGTAAGCTTACCCGGTAAGAGCGAAAGCAATGATCGAGAGTCTTACCAGGTAAGTGTAGGTTATGACTCTTACAAGGTTAGCACTTACCAGGTAAATTTTTGCATACGATGTTGTTTTAATGGACTAAAATCTTACTCGGTAAGGTAAGTAATAACATTGAGGGACTGTTTGTTTACCTCTTAATAGTTCCATTAATAGACAACCTCTGAATTGTTAAAAGGTGGATCTTGTTTGTCAAAAAAAAATATGTCTCTTAATGGTTACAAAACCCTTATAATGGTTTTGTATTTTGGGCCTCCCTTAACCATTAAGCGCCCTAATTTCATTCTAAATAATTACCAAACAACCATATTTCATTTTGCACTATATCATAAGAGCCTCTTAATCATTCTGCACTAAACCATTCAGCAATTGCCAAACAACCCTGAATTTAACTGGTAAGCACTTACCGGGTAAGTGTTTGGGTAAATGACCACTAAGTAGGTTTCAAATCTATTCTCATTGCTCTGGTTCAATTTCCATTATATTTGTCCATTGAGATACGTATGTCGGAACTCTAATCACATTAAATCTTTGCATTCCAAATGACACCGACAAAATCATATCCATTAAGGAAAATTAAGTGTTTGTTGAAATTCCTGAATGGGTTTTTATTTGGTTGCCTGAAATTATACGAAGTTGTAGTTGTAGGGTTGGTGTTTGTTGAATTTTCTGAATGGGTTTGCATTGGTTTCCCAGGAATGGTGCGAAGTGATACTATAATAAGGAATTAGTTGAATTAACTTGCTTGAATGGCTTTTTCTAATCGTGTAATAACCACCTGAATTCTTCCTTAAAATCTAAGGTACCCATCCCTAACTTTCACTCCTACAAAGCTCTCTAACTTTGTTTCTTTCGCATCCACTAAGAATTACAAACAACCCACCACTTTATCTTTTGAAACAAGAGGTTCTTGATATCTTGCGTTGTGAAAATGATGAATATTGGATGCGTAATGTATTTAAATGGGCTTTGAAGCAACAAAATTCGAACCCTCTTTGGGAATTTATGAGGAAATGCTTAGAAAGCTTAGCCAATTAGGTTATGTCGATTCGATGGGGGGGGGGTATTGGATGAAATGAAGCAATCTTTGTAAAGGTTGCTGGAGGCACTTTCTTTATTTTGATAGAAAGTTTTGCCAAAGTTTGATTTATACGATGATGGTATTTGTGTTCTATTTATAATGGAAGAAGAGTTTGGAGTGAACCATGCACATACATTTATAATTTCTTGTTGATAGGAACAAGTTGAAAGTGATGTGAAATTTTATATAGAGAGTTATAGGACTGATGTGTGAGAAGATTTATGTAACACCTGTGATTTTGGAAACCCTTAACCCATACGATCGTAACTGTATGACCACCATAATGGAGATTTAGTAAGGTTTTATTTTCTTATGGCAGTAGAGCCATTGAGGATTGAATCGGGCGTGAGAAACAGAAGTAAAACGAAGAAAAAGAAGCCCTACGGCCTGGTGCGCGACCTTGGGTCACGACACAAACCACGCAAGTCGCTTTGGTCGACAAGAGGGACACACACGGGCTTCCCTGCGACCTCAATCCGCGGGCCAAGCCGTGGGAAGGGTCTGGACATTTAAGAATCGGGTTTTTGGGTTTTCTTCATTTGGTGTTATCTCCTTCACCCTTGGTCCGATTTTGGTGATTCTTGGACCTAGGGTTTCGTATTTTGAAGCATTTCAAGTTGAGGTAGAATAGGATTAATGATCTTGGGTTGATTCAAGGGTTTATGGTCAAGGTAATCTCCTTATCCTTTCTTTAGAGGCTAGGGTTTGATATTTTCCATCATCTTCCTTACACCCTTCAACTTTGGTGTGATTTTGTTAGCTTTGTGGTAAAGGAAACCTTGTGGAGGTGTTGGATCTATGATCTAGAGAGATTGGTTGGAGGTTTCAAACCTTCATCAAAGAAGGCTCACATTTCGGGGGTAAAACCTAGATTTAAACTAAATCTAGTAAGGTGAGTTCAAGTTGATTTTTGAAAACGTTGTACATGCCAAAAATGTCTATTTTAGAGTATTTATGTGTTTTACATGATTATTATAAAATGTTGAAATATGTGATGAGTTTTGCTATTTGAACAAACAAGATTTTATAAATCTTATGAAACACCATATTTGGGATTTTTAGGTATTTTGATAAATAAGTCATAAATGAAAAGGTTTTGATGATTTATTGCATAAATGGAGATTATTTGGTTAAAAGGAACCTTTAGCGTTTGTTTTGGATAAATGCTTAATTTTGTGTTATGGGACGTTTTTGAAGGAATAAATGGTATAAATTCATTTGGAAAGTAATTTGTCCCAATCTAAACTATGTTGGAGTTTATTCATGTATTTTGGAGCGTGTGTTTGCATGACGCGAGTCGATTGCGTTTTATTATTTGGGGACCGTTATTTGTTGGTCAAAAAGGGTTTTGAGCACTTTAGCTCGGTGTTGACTTAAAAGAGTCTTGGGGACAATTGTCTGATTTTAATGGCTCAGTATAGAGCTAGTTATGATTTACATACTACTGCACCTTGTTGCATATTGATGTTAATTACATGCTCGAGTGCGTTGGTCATTTCCTGTGTAGTCATGTAATGTTAGACTATGTTGCATTGGATCCATAGGCACGTAAGTCAGTCTGTTTTGGTGGTCAATTGGGTATTGCGGGTTGGACTCCGGGACCCATGTTTTACGACCGGAAACTTTTCAAGTAGGCACTAGGAGGGTTGAGTCTGGAAGTGCTACCGGGGAGGTAGGCACTAGGACCTCCGCCGCTTGAAGTAATGCTTTGGAGGTAGTCTTTAAGTGTGTCAGGCCTTCGGGGTGGAATTCATTGTAATGTTCACCAAGGTCAACCGACTCTTGAGGTGAAACTTGTTAAGAAGTCGTAGGGATACTTGGGCTTTTATGTCGTGAGGCGTCATGCGATTAACGTTGCAAGAGTGGCATACTTTTATGTTCCTCCACTCTCAACGGATACAGGTCTCCCCCGTCGTCGGCCAATAACATTGTAAATATTAATGCCTTACTTTATTACCCTTTGGTTTGTGTGGTTGATTGTAAATGATGACCTTAATATTGGATTCCCTCCACGTATATTAAGGTTTGAATGGAATATGTCATTCCCATTCAAACTAGTGTTCTTTTAAGTGAGTGAGAGAGGGAATTGCACAAATAGACACTTTAAGATAGGAGTTTTGAGGTTGATGGTGTCGCTAGGAATGAGAATCACGTCGAGGGTAGCAAGGATGGTCGTGTACAATACGTTCATAATGGCACCTGCCAATGTTATGGTGAACCTACGAGTTACATGGGTATACTTGGACTACTGCGATGTGACGACCGTTGGGGTAGTGAAGGAGTTTATAAGTGGGTAGCCGTTAGAAGAGGTTGATGATTCTAGCATTCGTCATTTGTATTGACAGTAAGCATGGAGATTGCATTAAGTGGACCGTTTCGGGTCGGAATGATTGTTTGGATTAGAACCATAGACTTTTGGAATCGACATTATTCGAGGAGAAATTGTAAGGTGAACCTATGAAATCCTTGAATTATTGTCTTAAGATGTTAAGCATCCAGATGACGATAGTGTGACTGGAAATTGGGGAGCGTGGTTTCGAGACGTTGAGTGTCGATCAAATTCACGCACGAAATTTATTTCTAAAATGAATTGCATCAATTATCTCTCATGTTTCCAAAAGCATCATGTAGATTATATTACAAAGTCTTGGAAAAATGTCTTCGCACACACAAAGTTTTAAACCATGATTTTAAACTTGCATAAAATTATTTTATTGCATGTGGTTGCAAACTTTGTTGAGACATTCTTTATTCTCGTTGTTGTTCAACACTATTTTCGGGTGCTGTGATGCCCGTATTCTGATGTTGTTTAGGACCTTGGACAAGTAACTATGACCTGTGACTTTAACATTGGATCTCCTCCACATGTGTTAAGGTGTTAAGGTTTTGGACGAAGAGTTATTTCCATGTTTTGGCATGTGTGTTTTCTTGGAAATTTATTTCGTGCGAGCTTTGTTGAGTTTTATGAAGTGTTATCTACGCATGAGTGAACCTTGAAATGCATAGATTAAATTCATTATGTGTGTTGGTTTATGGTTTATGGTTTATTGAGAAATTTATTTCATGAGAGTTTTGTTGGTGAATGTTACCCCATACGCTATTTTGAAGTTTCAATGTTGTGTGATTTCACTTTTGAGTTTTATATAATTATACTTTGTTGTACACTACTTAGTGGTTGAGTCGATTTAAACTTTTGGTATGAGTAAGCTTATGAAAAACCTAGGATGGTTCGTTTTTAACTGATGCAATGAGCATTCTTCGATTTTCGGTTTTATCATTATTGTTTCACGAAATGCATTATATCAATTTGCTAGTATGCATGGCTTCGTAGACACTATCTTTGGTCAAGAGTATTTTATTCATGTAGCCTAGAGTTTGAAATCGATTTAAAATTTATTCATATTTGAACCAAATCGCATGCATCTATCGTTTTACTAAGTTTGAGAAATAAACTGATGTATGCTAAGACCGTAGTGGTCTAATTGAAAATTTTGTGTGCATCTTTTGTTATCGCCGTTATTAGCGTGAGTAGTGATCAAACGTTTTCGAAACGGTTTTTATATGTGTGACACTTGTGACCACTTTGTACACCTACTGAGTATACGGTAGTGGATTTTTATTCGTACGACTAATCGCTATAAAACTTTTGCATTTAGAAGTTCTATAAAATCTCAAATAGGCATATTAGTTGAAAAACTTTGAACTCAATTGAGGCTATAAATTAAAACCCTTCTATAGAGCGAGTTGTAATTAAGGACTAGAGGAGCCCTTGGGAATTGAAACGTCGGATGACTGACTGACTGACTGGTGGTTAGTTTGGAATTTTAGGATTTCAGTTTTGTGAATAGGTGCACGCATAAATAATTGAGGTATTAGATTTATAAGTTCTCCCAGTTAATTAAGTGATGATCTTCCGGTTCCGGTAAAACTGCGGGTTAAGCATTGGTGGTTGTTTGCTTATGGTTGGATAGGAATTGATGGGTTGACTTCCGACATTGTGTAAGGGTCGAATGTGTGCCATCCGGGTGAGTCTTCGAGAATAATGAATATATGGTGATTCGTTTGCTTGAATTTTAGTTCTATGATAGGTGTCAACTTAAATTCTTCAATGCAAGTCTGTAATGAAATGTGTGGTGGTATACCCACGTTTGTTGTATAGTCATTTTGAGGATAGGTGTCGACACTCGCTTATGAGGACAATGACCGTTTGGGTGCTTCAGTGCATTCCCGATGAGGACAATGACCTCATGTCAATAAGAATCTAAATAGAAACATAAAGCGTCTTGCCACCATAAGCATCAACAAATGGGGGAAAAGACATGGATCTTTTGGGAGTTGTTCGTGTAAGGGGTTGTTTAGGAGTATTTTGGGTAGGACTGAACAACAACATCGTTTTGTTCATAACGTAAATGTTTTATTTTGTATTGATTATAGTATGACACCCTCCAATAAAATGACCATGATGAGGAAAGTTCAACTACCGGTCTCATTAGACCCTTATCAAGTGTAACATCCTAGATTTTCCTTTTTGTGTTTAAGTATGTCCAGCCTTAAAAGTAATATAAAAGGACAAGGATCGCTTGGTTTAAGCCTTGGTAAAAGCTTCGCGTGAGATATCGTCGAAATCGCAGAAAACAGGAGAAATAGTGAGTTGGGCGACTATCCCTGTGATCTCAAGTCGCATGGGAAACCGCGTAAGGGGTTGCGGTTTAAGCAAGGTAGCGTGCGGCCTTTCCCGCGCCTTCAAGTTGCATAGGAACCCGCAGGAAGGCTCCACATCGCGATTTTGGGGTTTTAATGTTAGAGTTCTCTTAGTTATCCTCATTTCTCACCTACTCACCAATTTCTTTCTCTCCCACTTCATTTATTGCGGTTGGAAGGTCATTTAAGGCTCATATCCAGGGATTTCTAAGAGTATTGGTATTTACAAGCTAGGATCTCAACTCTAGGGGCAAGAGGTCCATCTTCTTCTCCATCTTCAAAAGGGGTTTTGGTTAATTTCAAGGTTTTCATCAAAATCTAGCGAGGTGAGGTCAGTTTACAACTCTTCTAAACTATATACATGTTAAAATGCTATTTCTATGTTCATTCAAAGCTTTTACCGCATTTCTCTTCATTTGATTGATTTTGGAAAAGTTAGGTCAAAACTATGGTTTTGATGATTTTTGGATATTATGATGAAATGATTATGGAAATTGGTTTTACATTCATAAATGATAATTTTTTCTAGTTGGATGAGTTTTTGGAAACCCAATGGGTGATGGCCAAATTTATGATTATGATGACAAAATTATGAGATCTGCTCATTTGATGGATTATGTAGGCATAGTGTCTATTTATGTTGGGTATATTTTGATGTATCTTGAAGTGTCAAAATATTAGACTAGAATGTAATGGATCCATAGACATAGTAGTCGACTTTGTTGATGGAATGGGGTAATTATCCCCACACCTTAGCTAGACACGAGAACTATATCACCGGGGGACTCGAACTATATACCATGGGTGGTTGAACTTGATTACCGTGTGACCCATCACATTTGATTTCTAGCAAATGAGAATTTCTTAGTTTATTGGGGGATTCGGACTACAAACCGTGGGTGGTTGAACTCGATGACAAATGTTAGTTTAATAGAAGCTCCATAACATTGTAATGTGACTTGCTTTCGTGTTCCGTCACTGTTAATGGTAAATCGGGTTTCCCCCGTCATTTTATGAAATTCCATGTCCTTTCAAGGATAAAAGAGGTTTGAAATGTGTAACATAATCGTATTAAAGCTATGTTTTCGATTTTAATGTTTTATAACTTTATCTTACAATTGTTTGAACTCACTAGGCATTAAGTCTAATACCTTTTTCTCAAATGACACGTATATCATGTTCTATTAGTGGTGGGGCTCCTAACGCTTGAGTGAAGCGACTAATTGCCATCATAGGCATTTTTAGGGTCGATAGCTTTTGTTAGTGGGCGTTGCTCGAAAATAACATTCTTTTGGTGATGATAGCGACATCGTCTATAATCTAAACTTAGGCTAGCTTAGATTAGTAGATTGTTGTTTGTCATCCGTATTTTTTTTGATGTAAACGCTTTACAATTTTCCCATCTTGGGTGATATATTTATATAGATGGCAATTTCTCATTTAAATCAATGTTTAAATTTACCTCTATTTTTAGGGGTGTTACAAGTTGGTATTAGAGCATTAGTTTAAGCGAACTAGGTATGAACCTAAGATGCCTACACTTAAACTGAGACTTCAAGTTATGATTTATGAGATTGGCTAGAACTCTTAAGATGGGAAGTTTATAGAGTCGACGGAATTGCACTAATTGAGAATTGTGATAGGAGTAACGAGAATTCTTATAGATGGTGTGTTCATGATTTCACTTAGCTAATGTTATTATGAATATACTGTGTTAGTGCATAAATGTTGGATCCAAGATCATTTGGATTGAAAGTCAAAGCCCTCTATGCTAAAGTCAAATTCAAAGCCTAAAGGAATAAAAGTCAATATCTTAGCTTAGTTAGTTTGTGTTTTGTCTTGTAAATCTTGTAGGTATAAAAGGTTGTTGTTTTCCTTGTTAGACGCGTGGCACATAATTGAGAATACAGTATAGAGAGAGAAATATTGAGATATTGAGAGCATATGTAATCGTTGGAATTGAAATCAATAATATGGCATTTGATTTAGAAATCTGATGTTCATCTTGATTAGATTTGCACAATTAGGGACTATCATACTGCCACGTAAGCGTGCTTGGCTTTACTGTTGTTACAATGACTTATGAATGTAGTAATATGTTTCAGTTGTTATTATATGTGTATGGAATCTCATATCCTCATACTCGTGTGTGACAGTCATAAATGGTTAACACGTGGGGCAAAACAGTGACTGAAGGAGACAAATAAGAGGTGAGCGTGTCTAATCTGAATCAAGTAGAAAAGGTCGTTAATGTAAATACTCCAACCTTACCGTCGTTGGTGGGCGGGAGAATAGAGCATGTGCCAAAGGTCACATTGGCATCCTCCAACCTGGTACTACAAGAGGTGAACCCTCAAACGGAAATGATGGCTAGTGTCATGCAGATGGTAATCTCAGCCATGGAAAAACAACAAAAGGAATTTCTGAAAATATTGGAGGATAGAGATGTCATTCTCCAAAGGGATGAGACGGTTGTCGAGAATGTAGTTGTGGGATCCGAGGGTACCGAAAACGTGGTCAAAACTGAAGAACACACTATTTCCGACGTTAGGCGAGGCGGGAGAACTTGTTCCTATAAGACCTTCCTTTGTAGCAAACCGCTGGAATTTTCGGGGTCTGACAATCCAGTTGCTTGCATGAACTGGATTCAAGAGATAGAGCAAGCACTTGATTCCAGCGAATGCGAGGAAAGTTAGAAAGTGAAATTTGCCTCTTAGATGTTAAGAGGCCCAACTCTCCGATGGTGGAACGTCACCAAGTCTACCCTCGATGCAACGATTATCTCGCAACTGACGTGGCTCATGTTTAAAAGGAAGATAATGGGTGAATATTGTAGCGAGCGAACAATTGACATTAACGAAGAGGAGTTCCTAGTTCTTAGGAAGGGGAGCAAGATACTCCCACCTTTGTATGGAGAAGCTCAATTTGGTGGGGCATGTTGCCCCAAGTGAAAAGGAGAAGATCAAAGCCTACCTTAAAGGAATACCTGTCAATATGATGGCCATGGTCCGGAATTCCAAGGGCTCCACCCTTTATGAAACTATTGAGGAGGCCAAACTCATGGAAGACTTGTATGCTAGAAAGAAGGAGGAAGACATCGTGGTCGAGGAGAAGAGGATATTGTAAGGAAATTGTGGATGCTTCAAGAGACCAAAACCATTCAACAACAATCGAAGGAACGATCATAAGCGAGAGGCTAGGTGGTGCCCCAAGTGCAAGAGCAAGCACTTTGGTCCGTGTCACTCGAAATCTGAACCTTGTTACAAATATGGGAAGTTCGGTCACATCCATGATGACTGCCTAAAGCTTAAGTCGGGAAGAAATTCCAAGGAAGAAAGAAAGCTCACAGAGGGTCCCCGCAAAAGCATTTCATATGTTGACCGAGGAGGCAAAGGCATCGACAGACGTGGTGTCAGGTACATTTCTTGTTAACTCCATACCTACGCATGTTCTTTTCGTTTTTGGTGCAAGTTATTCCTTCGTATCCATTTCTTTTTGTCAAATAATGTTTGAGTCTGCTCGTATTTTAGCAGATGCTTTGGTAGTAGTAGCGAGTGGTAGTCGAGTGCTTATTAGCAAGGTCTATAGGGATTGTGTTTTGGAGATCGAGGAAATAAATTTCCAATGAACCTTTTTCCGATGTCTATTGGTGGACTTGATGTTGTAGTCGAAATGGACTGGTAGAACCAAGCCGAGATTCTATGCTCTAAGAAGTTGATCCAGATTCCGTTGTCGGGCGATGACTCACTCTTGTCTATGGAGAATGGAGAAAGGGTGACGTCGTAGTCATCTCCATGGTAAAGGCACACAAGTGTTTAGTGAAAGGGTGTTCTTCTTACTTGGAATATGTGTTGGATGACAAGTTAGAAAATAAGAAACTCGAAGATGTCAAGGTCGTTCGTGACTTTCCTGACGTATTTCTCGATGACCTTCTTGGCTTGTCACCCGACCGACAAAGTGGAGTTCCGAATCGATCTTGTTCTAGGGGTCGCTCCGATTGCTATAGAGCCTTACCGATTGGCACCATCCGAAATGCAAGAGATGATGTCGCAACTGCATTAGCTTTTAGAAAGGGCTTCGTGAGACCGAGTTCGTCGCCATAGGGATCTCCAGTCTTATTCGTGAAGAAGAAGGATGACACTATGGGAATGTGCCTTGATTATCAAAAGCTGAATAAGGTAACCGTGAAAAACAAGTACCTACTTACGAGAATCAATAACCTGTTTGATCAACTTCAAGGAGTGGGTTGTTTCTCGAAAATAGACCTTCAATTGGGGTATCATCAAGTGAAAGTGAAAGATATTGATGTGGCGAAGACCGCCTTTAGGACACGATATGGTCATTACGAGTTCTTAGTAATGCCATTCGGTTTGACGAACAAACCGACAATATTTATGGATTTGATGAATTACGAGTTCTTAGATTTTCCTTTTTGTGTTTGAGTGTTTCCAGCCTTAAAAGTAATATAAAAGGACAAGGATCGCTTGGTTTAAGCCTTGGTAAAATCTTCGTGTGAGATATCGTCGAAATCATAGAAAACGGGAGAAACAATGAGTTAGGCGACTTTCCCCATGACCTCAAGTCGCGTGGGAAACCACGCAAGGGGTTGTGGTTCGAGCAGTGGTAGCGCACGACCTTTCCTGCGACTTCAAGTCGCGTGGGAAGCTGTGGGAAGGCTCCAGGTCGCGATTTTGGAGTTTTAATGTTAGGGTTCTCTTTGTTATCCTCATTTCTCACCTCCTCACCAATTTCTTTCTCTCCCACTTCATTGTTGAATTACTATAAGTAGTGATGAATATAAAACTAAAACATCCCTTAATCACTACTTTTACAGGGTACTCAAATGAAAGCAACCATGTTTAACAAGACTGCAAGGAAGTTCTTTGATATGTTTGAAATTAGGAGGGTCTATTACATATCTAAATGAATGATGAAAGTGGCTAACAAGCAAATTAGAACCGTTGAAAATGATTATGAAAGGACTCTGAGTCAATATTCTCAAGTGGAGGAGGCACTTAATGAATCGATGCTTGTGCCTGAAAGAAGGTTCAACTTTGTCCTGATTGATCAGTTGGGACCACATGCCACTCAAAAGAATATTGTTGGTAAGATGCCTGGCTAAGTTTTGAATTATAGCAATTAAATAATGTTAATTCAAATCTAATCCTATACATTTATTCATTTAAAAAATTATTTATTTTAGATATTGTTATTCTTAAATATTATTAGTTGGAAGTATAAAGTAACTACTTTGTAAAAACTTGCTAAAAACTTGCTAAAAACACATATTCAATATATAAACTCAAACTATAACTCTTTTCTCTTCAAAATAAGCAAAGCTGCAGACACGAGGAACAAATCATCTCATCATAGAACCTTAAAAATTTTCTCTTATGAAACCACTAATTGACAGTTCTTTTTACACAACTTTAGACATGTGATATATAGAACCAAAAAGCAAGTATACAAGATGGATCTATATCGTCTTTCAAGTAATAAAATGGTAAGAACCAAGTATCGTATTCCACATGGATAGGTATCTTAAGTTGCAAGATCTCGAGAAGAAAAACTAACTTTAGATGGCAAATTTGAAGACTTTGTTTGGTTTGAGTTAATATTTGATGAAAATAACAGAATAATAAATAAAACAATGGTGTAAGACTTGTAGGTGAGACTTAAACACAAGTTCTAGCAGGCCATGTTGTAGGAATGCTATAGCATAAGTTGGCCATAACAGTTTCACTATCTATTTTGAGGGTATTCCTCTCGGACTTCAATATTTGCACTAATGTTTAGATTCAACTAAAATATCCCTATGTAGTATCCAACTAGTGGTAGTGTAGAATAAAGTACTCAAAATATATGGATTTACAAATCTCTTTGTATAAAATCACTCTCTCGAGTCGATTCTCATATCATCCAAGTTGATGTGTTCCAAGTGGCTCATCTCTGAGTCCACTACACTTTAACACTTTGATTTGTGACCAAATCGTCAGGAATTATTAAATTTGAAAAACATAGATGATAAATCTATTTATCAACAACTCTCTCAAGTCTACTTTCCATATCATTCAAATTGACGTGCATTCAATGGCTTATCTCTAAGTCCTTGGCACTCTAACACTTTTCAAGTGATTAATTCGTCAAGAAGTGTCATTGGTTTTATAAAATTTGTGATGAAATAATAGAACATTGTTATTGCAAAACAATGCCCACCTTTCTTTGGTTCAAAATCTCATATTTATGTCTGACACCCAAGCTAATAAAGTTAGCTACTCATAACTGAAAGTAAAGACATAAAGCTATAAATGACAGAAAGTAAGTGCATAAATTTAAATGACGGAAAATAAATGACTGAAAGTAAATAGCGGAATGTAAATTGTGTAATGTAAATGTAGAAAGCGTAATAAATAATGAAAGTACAGATACTATAATAAAAGACAAAAAGTAACTTCAAACATTTATATCGATCTTTCAAGACTCCAAGTGATTTAAGTCATGGAAATCAGATTTTAGTACATCCTTAAACACTAACTCAAACTCTCTATTTATACTGGGAAAAGAGAGTGGTAAAAATGTCATTTAACAACTAAACTAGTACTAAAGTACAAAAAGTACATTAAAGCAAAAAGTGCATAAGACAAATTAACAAAGAGTTTAAATTACAATCCAAAAGAAAGTACAAAAGCAACAATTGTCTTCATAAAATAAGCCTCCACGTCTTAACCATTACGCTTTTTCTGCCTGATGCTACTGGAATGTTGTAGCATACAAGACGACACTTTTAAATTTGCCCAAAAGTAATAAATCAGCCCTCCAAAGTATAAAAACATGTCATTCACAACTCTAGCTCCAAAAAACAAGTAAATGGAAAGTAAGTGAACAAAATGACTCAAGATTAGGATATATAACCTATCTATGAATGAAGAAATGAGTGTTTAAGCACTAAATAATTAGTGCATATCACGCCCCCAAACTAAAATCGTTGCTTTCCCCCAAGCAACCAAATGACGACTTAAAATGACTCAATGCAAGTCATAGCAATAAGTGCATATAGAAGTAAAATTTGTTCTATCCTCATGTTATTCATAGCCTTTCATAATCATAATTGAACACACACCTATGTTAACCACTTGTATGAACCATATGCTAGCCCCACATTTCTTTTTGTTAGGTCAAAAACTTGCCTACTCAAGGATCAATAGGACTTTCCCAATACTGGTTCTCATTTGGCACATTTTTTTCTCACCAAGCCTTTTCTCTCATTTTTGCTTCAACATTAGAATTTTTTCACTTTTTGGCATTTTTGCTCTTTTGTTGATAACATGTACTTTGTCTCTACGGGACATTTTTAGTGTTATTGAAAAATCCAAAACAAGACATCTCTTTTAGAGTTTTTTTTTTTAATCTTTTGGCCTTTTAGGATTTCCCTCCCCCAAACTCATTCGAAACAACGTCATGTTTTTAGATTAATTATTGAGAACAAGGGTGTCAAAAGGCTATGATGAAAAGAACGAATGACCTATACCCCTTCCTAGAATTTATAGCAAGTCTAGACCAAATTGTGTCCCAAAAAATAGAGTAGCTAGTTCTAGAAAAAAATCAAAGTAGGTTAAATGATGGTAAAAAAAAAAAGTAACAATTTATTAGGGCTATAAACACATTTAAGATAATATGAACAACTTGGCATTACAAAAATAAAATCCTAAAATAAAAGACATTTCCCATACTCAAATATATGAAAAATAAAGAAAAAAGTTTTGGAGCTAAAGGGTCATGATTAAACCTGCCCTACTCCAATGGAGTAGGTTGTGGTGCTGTTGTTGTTGGTGATGCATGTTGCGACACCAGACTCCGCATTTCCTTCTTTTAGCAAGGTGTTCTTTTTTTTTTTTTCAGCTTTTAGATTTCTTGTTGACAACTTCTTAAGGAATAGTGGAATTTGCTGGAGCACATCAGTATGCTCCTCTGTCCTAATGGTCCTCACTAACTCATCTTGGTGTTTCTCTTTCCACTTATGCTTATATACTTTCTTGATCACTTTCTTCACTCCTTGATCACGACATAAGACTTTGATGAAACAAATGGGGGAACATTTGATCCCACAAAGATTTTTCCACATCATTTCACCATCAATAGAACATGATTTTATGAAGTTTCTCGAGTCCCTGGATTGATCATCACGTCCCGTCTTAAAAATATCTTGAAGATTTTATGCACAGTTTTGCTGCAGAAATGTTGGGGCATCTACAACGATATATTTTTTCTGCACAGATTCAAAGCAAGGATTAATGACAATCTTAGCATTTTGTTGCACATTTTCACTATTTTGAAGTGAAGAGGAGTTTCTCAAATGCTCAGGTGCTTCCTTGGAACTCTGTATCTCTTGACTATTTTCCAAAGTATTAGCCTCATTCCCATCCATACTAACACACTCGGATTTTTCAATCTCACTTGGTATAGGAATTTGGATTTGTCTAATGATCTCTTCAACATTAGTTGTGATATTGGCAACATGTGTTATTAGACTTTGTATGTAATCACTCATCATAGTTTCAAGAGATTTAAAGGTTTCAATTAGTTCCAAAGATGCTGTAGTGAGTAAAAATGAGTTGTTAAAATAATCTCCTTGCAACTTCTCAGAAAAAGCAACTTGTTCCTGCCAAGATTGGTCAAAAGTATTTGAGTAAGTGTTACTCTAATCTTGGTAGGGAGGTATTGGTGATGTGAAAGTGCCATGATCTTGACTATTTAAAAACGAATTAGGATGGACCTCACATGATTGAGTGTAACCATTGAAGTGTGGTGTATCCCAATTACTATCTCCCATGAAATAAAGAGATTCGGTGCTCAAAGGATAATTGTACGAGAAATGATTTCCACCACAATAGTTACAGAAAACAGTTTCATACGGCCTAAACAAATGTCCCATTGAAACCACTTTCACAGAAACATAAACTCAAAGATTTGTTACTTGTCCACACATGGAAACATATGACAAGCAACAAAAATGGTAGAAAAATTAGCTTCTCAAGACCCAATCTTTAAACAACTATAAATTTACTCCTGGCAACAACGCCAAAAACTTGACAGTGCTTTTTACACACCTTTAGACATGTGATAAATAGGACCAAAAAGCAAGTATACAAGATGGATCTATATCGTCTTTCAAGTAATAAAATGGTAAGAACCAAGTATCATATCCAACTAGGATAGGTATCTTAAGTTGCAAGATCTCGAGAGGATAAACTAACTTTAGATAGCGAATTTGAAGACTTTGTTTGGTTTGAGTTAACACTTGATGACAATAACAGAATAAAGAAAGTAAGGATAAGATTGGATCTATATCAAGGTCTTGTGAATTGCGTTAACGCCGGTGGGATTCACCCATGTAGAATTGGACAACAGGTTGTATTGCCAGAAACTTTCATCAGAAGCCCATGTGACACGCGACAATGGTTTTCGGCAAGGTTTTAAACGACGTAAGGCATAGCGTGGTGTGGCGGTGAGGTCAAGCCTCAAGCCATACGAGTTATGGCGAGGCCATGGCGTTCTTCAAGGCCTACCCTAGGGTGACCTATGTATACATATATGTATGTATACATACTTGTAGTAGTTAGTGTTTCGAATAATCTCATAGTACACTTTAAATTCAAATAATGTTATAAAACAAAAAAAGAAAGAAGAACCATTTTTATTAAATATATAGAACTTACAAGAAATTGATACCAAGAGTCTAAAATCGAGATTAAATCTTTTGGTTCTCTATTCACTACTTTATTCAAACTTCAAAGAATGTTTGTTTGACTCTCCGTGTACGAGAATGAGAGTAAAGATTTACCGATTTAGGGTTTTGAGTTTATAATATTTTCTTTTAATGTTTATTTAAGTCTTATGTGTTGTACGTAATTATCATTTATCCCCTAAGTAATATGTCTACAGAAAGTAAAGAAACTATGCCTTGAAAAATAATGCGTAATAACGTGCCATAACAAGCCATAACGCACCATAACACATTACAATGGAAGCCAAACCTTAGAGTGGAGCTACAGAAGTTAATGTAGCGTGAATCGAAGCCTCGACGCCATAACGAGTTAACTTAGAACCATTTGGATGTCATGACTTTGGTTTAAGATGACGGAAAACTCATATCTTTCTCACAGTAACATGTAATCCAAAGTGGCCTAAAATCCTTACTGAGTTATTGCCCGATTAGACCGTACAAGATTGACCATATCTAGTTGCCAAAGTGTTTCATGCAAAATTAGAGGATCTCAAGGAAGAATTTTCAAGAAGCACATTCTAGGCATCGTCGAGGCATATGTTTATGTTGTGGAGTTACAAAAACGTTGTTTGGCACATGTACATTTTCTCTTAATAATGGCGCATGAACATAAGATGACCAATCCAGACCATTATGACAGAATCGTTTGTGTAGAAATTCCTGACCCAACAAAGCATCTCGAACTACACTGGTTGGTCATCAAACACATGATGCATGAGTGGTATTTACTACCGTCCAGTCCTTCTATGGAGGGTGAGACAAAAAAATTTCATTTCAAATATCATAAACAATTCAGCGATAAGACGACACATGTAGATGAATTATACTCATTGTATCGTAGGAGAAATAACGGAATGCAAGTAGACGTACGAGGAAACACCTTAATAATCGATGGGTGGTCCCGTATAACCAAAACTCCTAATGATGTTCAATTGTCACATCAATGTTGAGGCTTGCTCCAGTATAATATTTGTTAAATATATATTCAAGCATGTTTACAAGGTTCATGACAAATAGGTTGTTAGTATCGATCCATATGGAGATGGCAATGTTATTTATGAGATAAAGAAGTTTCAAGATGCATGTTATGTCTCACCTCCAGAGGCAATATGGAAAATGTTCAGCTTCAAACTCTCTCAAATCCACCCTCATGTAAAGGTCTTGCAACTCCATGTTCCGAATAAACAGTTTGTTAGGTTTTTAGATGATGATATAATGACAAATGTTGTTAATAAAGAGAGATATGAGAACAATGTTAATCGCCTTTTTTCACAAAAATAGAGTAGGTATGAGTGCAAGAAACTACTTGTATAAATATTTTAAAAAAAATACTATACATGGAATGCAAGCTTACGCCAGTGAAATCCTCAGAAACAAAGATTAACGAGAGGACAATTGGTTTCTGCTAATTATCTAACTGAAGGAAGGAGATTCTACTTGTGTCTAATTATATCTCGCATTTGTGGGCCTACATACTTTGAAGATCATTACACAATTAACGGATTATTACACCTAACATTTCGAAAAGCGACTCTAGAGAGGGTTCATAGAGACCGATGATAATCCATCTCAATGTCTTGTGAAGGCCTTCATATTTCAATTTCTTAGTGCTCTTAGAAGGCTATTCATGAAAATATTGATTTATTGTGAACTAAAAGATGTTCGCAAGTTATAGGATGACCACTATGATTCACTTTCTGAAGATTACATGCGGAAAATGACAATGCTTACTGAGTCCACCTGTAACCCCCGTAATTTCATTTAGAACTTACCAATATATATATATATATATATATTCTTATATCTTTCAAGTCATGACTAGCATCCTGGAACAACGACTTACGTGGGTTGTTGCGCGGGTTCCAAGTTGCGCCCAAAGCCACGGAACTCGCTGGAATTCAGACCCTTGGGACACACACGCGGCATATAGCGCGGACTCAAAGCCGCGGGACCACCTGCATGCCCTAAAAACAGGGTTTCAACCATTTAAACTCATTTATCATATTTTCCCCAATTTAAGAAAAACGTTTTTGAGAGCTTCTTGGTGGTTTTCTTCCCCAATCACTCCTCTCCTCGTTTATTGCCAGCCTAGGGTTTTAGAAGGGCATTTATTGAAGATCTAGAGGTCAAGGAGGACATTAAGTGTGGTTGTTAGCATCATTCAAGTCTCTATTCTCCACTATATCAAGCTAGGAGTTCTAAGTTTCTACGGTTTTTATATAAACCTAGATTGTAAGTTTTCTTCTAACTATTTTAAATGGGATACACCTCTTAATATGTTCCTGTTATTATTTCACATCTCTTTATACATGTCAATCACCTGAAAAGTTTGGGTCACATTTCTATATTTGGTATGTATTGGAGTTTTTGGTCAATAGTCATTATGTGAGATTTGATGGGTATGCTTTGTTGGTAATAGATGAGTTATGTACATATGTTGATATATGGTTGATGGACATTGTAGATAAATATACATGATTTAGGGTTTTGACCTAAATTGGGATTAGAATTATTTGGAGTCTTATACATGTTTTTTACTTGATGTGGAATATGTATAATGATGGATGTTGTAAGTATTGGATGAACCATGAGTATGAACTAGGAGGATGTAGTCTTAGGGTGCCACCTTGACGGTATACACCTAGATCTCCACCATTTGGAGTAATGCCTGGGAGGTAGTCTTCAAATGTTGGGTGTACCTTAGACTTAGATGGGGAATCCTTTGTGCTAGATTTGCTACCGACAGATATCGGGGGGTTTGATGTAATTGTGGGAATGGATTGGCTAGCTAAGCATGACGCCGGTATATTTTTCTCCAAGAAGATGATTAGAGTACCCTTGCCGAAGGGTGGAGAAGTGATAATCTATGGGGAGAAGAATCGAAAGACCAACATGATCATCTCGTCAATCAAAGCACGAAAGAGCGTAGCCAAGGGGTATACTTCATACTTGGCTTACGTGATCGACGTGAAACTTAAGAAGAAGAAGGTATAAGATGTGGATGTGGTACGCGATTACCCGGATGTCTTTCCGGAGGACCAACCTAGATTACCACCGGAACGTCAAGTGGAGTTCCATATCAACCTCACTCCGGGTGCCGCACCGATCGCTCATGCTCCTTATCGTTTAGCACCGACAGAGATGCAAGAAATGATGACGCAACTACAGGAACTTCTCGAGAAGGGAGTCATACGACCGAGCTCGTCGCCATGGGGAGACCCAACTTTGTTCGTTAAAAAGAAGGACGGATCCATGCAGATGTGTATCGACTACCGTGAGCTCAACAAGGTTACCGTAAAGAATAAGTATCCGCTTCCTCGAATTGACGGTCTCTTCGATCAATTGCAGGATACGTGATGTTTCTCTAAAATAGATTTGCGGTCCGGTTACCATCAAGTGCGGGTGAAGGAAAGCGACATTCCGAAGACCAAGTTTTGGATGAGGTACGGTCATTATGAGTTTTTAGTCATGCCTTTCGGGTTGACTAATGCTCCAGCCGTATTCATGGATTTAATGAACCGCGTTTGTCGGCCCCTCTTGGACAAATCTGTTATAGTCTTCATTGATGATATCTTGATCTACTCGCGGGACGAAGTCAAACACCATCAACATTTGCGAGAAGTGTTGGAGATTCTTCGGAAAGAGAAGTTGTTCGCAAAGTTCTCAAAATGAGAGTTTTGGCTACAAGAAGTTCAATTCTTGGGGCATGTGGTATCTAAGGATGGGGTAAAGGTAGATCCGGCAAAGATTAAAGCGATGATGAATTGGGAGCCACCGACGAGTCCAACGGAGATAAGAAGTTTCCTTGGTTTGGTCGGCTACTACCGACGGTTTATACAAGATTTTTCAAAGATCGTCTCTCCGCTCACATCGTTGACAAGGAAGAATGTCAAGTTCTTATGGACCGAAGTTCAAGAGAAAGCCTTTCGGACTCTTCAAATGAAATTGTACGAGGCACTAATTCTATCCTTACCCGAAGGATCCGACGACTTTGTGGTTTATAGCGATGCCTCCAAATTGGGTCTTGGGTGTGTCTTGATGCAAAGAGGAAAGGTGATAGCTATGCATCGTGACAACTCAAAGACCACGATAAGAATTATCCTACACATGACCTGGAGTTAGCGGCGGTGGTATTTTCCTTAAAGCTATGGTGGCACTACCTCTACGGGACAAAGTGTATACTATTTACCGACCACAAGAGCTTGAAGTACATATTCGACCAAAAGGACCTCAACATGCGGCAAAGGAGATGGTTGGAGCTTTTAAAGGATTATGATTGTGAGTTGCTTTATCACCCCAGTAAGGCCAACGTAGTAGTGGATGCTTTGATCCGGAAGAGTCACTGGAGCGAAACCAAATTAACTTTTTCTAGGATCGATATGGTATCAAGCTTAATGGAGGACATCAAGGTGAGTCAAGCCGAAGCACTTCGTGAAGAGAACCTCAAAGCCGAGATCATGGTGAAGCAACGGGAGATACGGAAGATAGTCGCAGCCTTAAGCTATTCCAAGGAAGGATTTGGGTACCGAAGATTGGAGGAAACCATGATTTGCTCTTGGTGGAGGCTCACAAGTCAAAGTACTCCATACATCCCGGTAGCACCAAGATGTATAGGGATTTGAAGCTACATTATAGGTGGCCGGTAATGAAGCTCGACGTGGCCAACTACGTGGAAAGGTGTGTCACATGCCTTTAGGTTAAAGCGGAACATCAAAAGCCTTATGAAAGTTTTCAACCACTAGCCATTCCAGAATGGAAGTGCGAGCACATCATGATGGATTTCGTCACTAAGCTACCGAGGACCTTGAGGGGACACGACACTATCTGGATGGTGGTGGGTCGGCTCACAAAGAGCACCCACTTTTTGGTGACGCGAGAGACGTTGCCAATGGACAAACTAGCCAAGATCTACATTGATGAGGTAGTATCACGTCATGGTGTTCCACTGTCCATCGTTTCAGAACGAGATAGTCGGTTCACTTCCAAGTTATGGGATGGCCTATAAAAAGAGTTGGGCACGAGAGTCAAATTGAGCACGACCTATCATCCCCAAACCGACGGTCAAAGTGAGAGGATGATCCAAACTCTCGAGGACATGCTTTGGTCTTGTGTTATAGACTTTGGGGGAAATTGGGATTCGCATATACCGTTGGTTGAATTCGCCTACAACAATAGCTACCATTTGAGCATCGAGATGGCACCATTCGAGGCACTATATGGACAGAAGTGTAGAACACCAGTGTGTTGGCTTGAGGTGGGAGAAAAACAATTTGCAGGACCGAAAATCGTGCAAGAGACGGCGGACAAGGTAAAAGGCATCCGAAAGTGTTTGAAGGCGGCTCAAGACCGACAAAAGAGCTATGCAGACAAGAAGCAAAGACCGATCGAGTTCCAAGTGGGGGAGCGGGTTATGTTGAAGGTATCACCGTGGAAGGGGATCATCCGTTTCGGGAGCGCGGGAAACTTAACCTCCGTTTCCTCGGACCCTTCACCATATTAGAGAAGATCATACCTCAAGCCTATAGATTGGATCTACCACCGGTAATGGATGGGATTCACCCCACATTTCACGTATGCCACCTTCTCAAGTGCCTAGCTGAGGAAGAAAGTGTCATTCCCTTGACGGAAATACGAGTGTACAACAGGAATCGTTGTGTGGAAGAACCGGAAGCCATATTGGATTCGAAGACGAAGAAGCTAAGACACAAAGAAGTAACCATGGTTAAAGTCCAATGAAGGCACCATCGGGGTGCCAATGTGATGTGGGAATCGGAAGAAGACATGAAGAAAAGATATCCCCATTTATTTAATGAGTGAGATTTCGAGGACGAAATCCTCTTTTAGGAGGGGAGGATTATAACGCCCGTAATTTCGTATAGAACTTACCAATATATATATATATATATGTATATATATGTGTGTGTGTGTGTGTGTATTCTTATATATTTCAAGTCATGACTAGCATCATGGAATAGCGACTTACGCGGGTTGTTCGCGGGTTCCAAGTCGCGTCCAAAGCCGTAGAATTGTTTTGGATCCAATCCATAGGAATCAATAGAAAAGGCAAATCTCTTATGATACACCAGATCCGGCTCGGTTATTGATAGAGTGAATAAATCTGCCATTTCTTGAAATCTTTTCCCGGAGAAGAAGCAATGCCGGTATCTGGGGAATAAGCATCGGCTAACTCTGTGCCAGCAACCGCGGATTCAGGCCCTTGGGACATACGTGCGGCCTATAGTGCAACCTCAAAGCCGCGGCCAAAGCCGCGGGACCACCTGCAGGTCCTAAAAACGGGTTTTCAGCCATTTGAACTCATTTCTCATATTTTACCCAATTTAAGAAAAACATTTTTGAGAGATTCTTGGTGGTTTTCTTCCCCAATCACTCCTATCTTCATTCCTCTCCTCATTTATTGCCAACCTAGGGTTTTAGAAGGGCATTTACTGAATATCAAGAGGTCAAGGAGGACATTAAGTGTGCTTGTTAGCATCATTCAAGTCTCCATTCTCCACTACATCAAGCGAGGGGTTCTAAGTTTCTAGGGTTTTTATATACACCTAGATTGTGAGTTTTCTTCTAACTATTTTAAATGGGATACACCTCTTAATATGTTCCTGTTATTATTTCACATCTCTTTATACATGTTAATCACCTGATAAGTTTGGGTCACATTTCTATATTTGGTATGTATTGAAGTTGTTGGTCAATAGTCATTATGTGAGATTTGATGGGTATGCTTTGTTGGTAATAGATGAGTTATGTACATATGTTGATATATGGTTGATGGACATTGTCGATAAATATACATGATTTAGGGTTTTGACCTAAATTGGGATTGGAATTATTTAGAGTCTTATACATGTATTTTACTTGATGTGGAATATGTATAATGATAGATGTTGTAAGTATTGGATGAACCATGAGTATGCACTAGAAGGATGTAGTCTTAGGGTGCCACCTTGACGGTATGCACCTAGATCTCCGCCATTTGGAGTAATGCCTAGGAGGTAGTCTTCAAATATGCCAGGCCTTCTGGATGTTGCTCATGCCAGTGAACATCAAGGTACATTGACTTGAGGTGAAACTCACTGGTGTGATGGGTCTCCCCCATTGATTCCTTTATGGCTCTTGTTGTGTATAACTGTTTAAATGATCTTGCCATGTTATTGTTCAACTCACTAGGCTCGTTTGGCCTAACACTTGATTGGTTTGATGTGTATCTCAGGTTCTAACGTCGCGATCGCCAAAAAGGATTAGTAGACCTTAGATGTGAACTTGGGAGCATTTTGGGACGCCAAGTATAGAAGATACAAGTTTTGGGGATTTGGATGACAACTTAATATAATCTCTTTCCTAAATGGGATTTAGATTAAAGGGTTGTTATCCCTCATTGCTTATTCAATTACAATCTTGTAATCATAACAGACCTATATTGTTCCCTTTTGGGAAAATCTCGTGCTATGGCATTATTTTCATATACCCCATTTCCAATTCCGGAAACTTTGTTTGTCCCAATTTTTGGGGTGTTATACCAACATATGGTCTTCACGAACATCATGGTCTTTCTATAGCTGATGGATAAGGATCTGAATGATTTTGATCTTTTAAGGGTAAATATAAATGCCAATTTACAAGATGGAGGTTTTCGTTAGGTACAAGAAGAGTACTTCATTGTCATTCAAGATGAACACTTGCAAGCATGAGATTCTCTGAATTCAAACCATAAATCCGCTTTCGATGAGATCATGAGGCACGTTGAGGATGATTGTTCGGGTAGGTTCTTTGTAGATGGTCTTGGTGGAACTGGAAAAACGTTTTTTTTAAGTTTTGCTTTCCAAGGTCTATTCTTATGGTCTTATTACACTTGTGCCTGCTTCATCAGACATTGCAACTAATAACATGTCGGTGGGGGGGGGGAACTGCTCATTCTCGATTCAAGATTCCCTCAATTTGGATAATAACTTAATATCTAACATCATAAAACAGAGTGAAATTCCTCAATTATTTCATGATGCAAGACTAATCATGATGTAGGATTACCAACTCATGTTTCCCATTTAATTTGTTATCTCACATTTTAGTAGATATTTATTTGCTTCCTTTTTCCTAGTTAATGTGTTTGCTATTTAATAAATGTTGGTTAGGAAACTAGATTCCTAATCAATTTATAGTCCTTAGAAATAGGAACATAAATCGTCCATTGTTTTGGTTTGATTCTAATATTCCCATAAGTATTTTGATTATTCCTTGAGTTTTGGCCATTTGATTAGCGATCCGCATCATTTGGTATCAGAGCTCTTGGTACCTCAAATGGCTGTTCATGGGCACCCTATTTGTTAATCTTAGGCTTACTAAACTTTGTGTAGTTAGGGCCTTTATGCGCACAAACCCAACCCTATTTGTTGTATATGTAACATATGTAATGTGTTTGTGTTTGTGTATCTATAGCATATGTAATATGTTTGTGTATGTATATATGTATACGAATATGTTCTATATGCATGGTTTGGGTTTCAAATAGCCTAATAGATGCACTTAGGGCCTTTATGCGCACAAACCCAACCCTATTTGTTCTATATGCATGGTTTGGCTTTCAAATAGCCTAATAGGTGCACTTAGGGCCTATATGTGCACAAACCCAACCCTATTTGTTCTATATGCATGGTTTGGGTTTCAGATAGCCTAATAGGTGCACCTAGGGCCTATATGTTGTATACTTGAATTACTGTTGTATGCTTTCTAACGTTGCTTTATAGACAATGCCTCATATGCCGTGTTCGCCTAGTTCTGGGTCCGGATGAGGTACTCCTAGTCGAGCTACAGGAGGAGCCTCTAGTAGTGGTTCAGCACAACGAGACGAGGAGTCTGGTAATGTTTACCATGACATCGCTGCTCCGGAGCAGCTCCCAACACAGAGGAGACAGCTTGCACCTCGTGATGTTCGCTCAAATGAGTAAATTCATTTATATTAACTTGTTGATAAAATGAATTGTTATTTGTATGGATATTAATTCAATTCCTTATGTAGATGGAATTATTCCGACGCGATCCGCACCGCCACGAAGATAAATAGGACCTTCTTGATTGGCGTATGGCATACTTGGTCCCACGTCCCTCTGGACATGAGGAACAGGATGTGGGAGTGTTTTCAGGTTCGGATTGTATATTTAAATAATTAAATCTTTGGTAGTTTTATTTCCAACTTAAGAATAACTAAACTTGTACGTACAGGTCCACTACACGTGGGATGCTTTTTTAGACGCCTGGATGCGAGATATCTGGGAGAGAAAGTGTGGAAAAGCATACAACAACAATCTGAGTTCTGCCCAGAGTAGAGACGCCAAGTTGCCCATACGTGTTGGGCGGCCCTATGATGAGAACGACCCACACCGAGATATGAACTTGTTGAAGCCATTCCCTCCCGATTGGGTCTCCCTGCCGAACTGGATTGCGATGATCAATGGATGGAACAACGATCATTGGAAGGTGGTTTTTGCGGTGTCGTGTGTGAACCGGATGGCTCCGGTGGATGGCGAAATATCCAAACACACCTTAGGATCGATCTCGTTCGGACATATGTTCGTTTGGTAGGACCTTAATATGCTATAATTAACCCATTGTTTTAGTAGTTTGATTTTTAACATGTTATAATTAACACATGTTTGTATTATTTGCCCTTTGCAGACAAATCAAAAGGAGGCGTGCCACCATCAGGTTTGGAGCTCTTCGATCATACCCACAAGAAGAGGCGGTCGGGTTCGAATACCTCGTCTTCATCCACCGGGGATTATGTGACATCGAGGTGTAGCCGGGGTGCGGTAAGTATTTTACACAAGACTTTAGAATATCTATATATATTTCATGTTTAACTTTAAACTTTATATATCTAGTTTAGGTTGCCATTTGTTGGGAAAGCATTAGGATTTTTATACCATAAGACTCTATTTTATCTAGATAGTTTGTGTTTAACTTTAAACTTTATAAATGGGTAACAACTCTATCTTAGAGTGTGTGTGTGTATATATATATATATATATATATATATATATATATATATATATATATATATATATATATATATATATATTCGACATGCCTCACCCAGAAGTACGACGTTGATCCAAGCCAGTATCCGCTAGTTGATACCTAGTTGTGGCAGAAGGTTGTTGGGGGACCGAAGAAAGGTCGTCTGTTTGGGTTCGAGTACCACCTAGAACCCAATTCGATCTTGACTGGGACAGTGTAACACCCTAAAAATTGGATAAATTAAAACTCGAAATTTTAGCAATTTGACGTCTAAAATATGGAGGTCCAATATATACTGTAAAAATAAACAGCCAACTAGGCAATTCTCAAATTTATGACAACTAAGACCCATAATCAGTTGGGTTAGTTTGCACCAAAAAGTAGCGGCGAGAATAAGGAGACATATACATACAATAACCTACTTAATCTAAAATTAATTCGAACTACATTAACTTGCGTGTTGCTATTCCACCAAAAATCTCTTTTCACACGAAACCCCAAAAGTCCGGCCCTTCAAGATCACCTACGTGCCTGTCGACAATCCCGACATTCTAGATTCCACCACGAGTGGGATCTGTGAGAAAATCAACAACCATAACAAGTGTTAGGACGAAGCCCGGTGAGATTTCATAAATTATACAATTCGTAAACAAGAATATCATAATACTAGACTTGTGTTACCGAACTCCATTGCCTCACAATGTTATTCCCACTTGCGACGATGTTCCCCAAACCTGAATATAAACGCACAAGCGATAACCCTTGAAATACGGGGAAACCGGTTTCCATCGGGGTGACATATACACGGGAATGGATTCACCCGTGATGTTATTAGATTACACCTCATGTCCTGGTCCTAGTTCCCATGCCATCAAGACATCACAACCTCAAACCATACATCGCCTTTATTGCCTACTCCGTCGAGTTACACCTCAAGGCCTTACGGGACATTATTGTCTACCCAAGCTAGACGAGTTGCACCTCAAGGACTAGTGTCCCCCATTGCCTACCCTCTAGTAAATCATACCGGCCAACAATGATAGACCATCAAATATACACACTACATCCTCGTGCACAGGGAAGTAGATACCCATTCTTATCAGGTGATCACCTTCTGATTAAATATACACAACTACATATTTATATCACTTGTCAACACATAAACACCATAATTAACATACAAGATTACATATTGTTAAAAGGTCATGCTTCTCAATAAGCACAATTCGCTCTTTACATTTCATTTAGTATATCTACCATGTTTTCAAATAACATTATGATAGAAGAGTATATTTTTCTTCCACATTTCCATGAAACCCTAGCTAACTAGGTCAAACCCATAAAATAAAGGTATCTTCATGTATTACCCATATAAGTATGTAGATTAGGTTAATAAGAGCATTAAATAAGCATATAACTACAAGAGATAGAGTTTATAGAAGAAACTCACCAACTAGGGTTTGTAAAGTAAAAACCCTGGAAATGGATGAACTTGAAGAAGGTTTGATCCTCTAAAGCTTTAATCTAAAATGAGGCTCCTATACTTGCATTCAATAGCCACCAAACAAACAATAATTGTTAGGGTTTACTCTAGGTCATTAAATGAGGAGAGAAGAGAGGGAGAAGAGAGAAAAATCGCCTTACCAAGGAGAGAACATTTCTGAAATCGAGTTTGGAAGAATGTGGATCTGATTTGGGGGTTGGTCACTTAAATCAACAAGTCAGCCCCTAACATGGGCGACAATGACCAGGAGACTATGCCCTGGGCAATGTCGTCGGGCATAGTCGCACACATGCCTTGACCTACTGGAATTTTTGACCAAAATGGTAGCACCTCGACCTCCACCTGCGGCTTTGCCCCAACGATAATGCCCTGGGCATTGTCGCACATACCCTTAGGGCTGCTGTTTACTCGAGGCTAAAATTCTCACAATCCACAACTCGACTACTCTCGGCTCTCCTAAGTTGCTAAAGTCCCTAGGTGGTGTTTCTCAAGACCGGAGGGTGGTAGACCAAGGTGTAAACACCTCGCGATCAACTAATATATATATATATATATATATATATATATATATATATACGATGTGCGGTTAACAAATGCCCAAGCACACACTCTTACAATTATTGAACACACATACACACGTACGCTCCATATATAAATATTATCATCACTACTTGGTCATGCAATGCATATAAAGAGTTTGTAAACAAATAAGGGTTCGTTAAGGTAGCGTCAAGTTGTTATAGACTCAGGAAAGCATCGAGATGCGCCACGATTATTTACTAAAAAGAACGGGGTGTTACAATCATCCCCCACTTGGAATAGATTTCTTCCTCGAAATACCACACTACTCAAATAAATGAGGATACCGCCTCTTCATATCCTTTTCCGCTTCCCATGTCACGTTTTCACCTCGATGATGTTTCTATTGCACTTTCACCATGACCACCTCTTTATATCGGAGTTTCTTCGTTTCCTTCTCTAAAATGGATTTCGGTTCCTCCACACATCGATCGTTGTCTACTCGAATCTCGGACAATGGAATTACGTTCTCTTCTTCCTCTAGGCACTTTCGTAGATAGCAGACGTAGAATGTAGGGTGAATTCCACTAATCTCGGGCGGTAAATCTAACTTGTAGGCTTGAAGCTTCACATGCTCAATAATAGGAAAAGGTCAGAGGAAATGAGGGCTAAGCTCCCCCCGCTTTCCAAACCTTATAATCCCTTTCCAAGGCGACACCTTCAACATTACTCGATCGCCCACTTGAAATTCCACAAGTCGTCTTTTCTTGTTCGCATAACTCTTTTGGCGATCTTGGGCCGCCTTCAACTTCTCTCGAATGCGCTTTACTTTGTCCGCAGTTTCTTGTACTACTTCCGGTCCGGTGAATTGCTTCTCGCCCGCTTCAACCCAACACATTGGCGTCCTACATTTCCGACCATACAAGGCCTCGAACGGTGCCATGCCTAAACTTGAGTGATAACTGTTGTTATAGGCGAATTCTACCAATGGGAGATGAGAGTCCCAATTTCCCCCGAAATCAATGATGCAAGATCGCAACATGTCTTCTAGCGTTTGAATAGTCCTCTCACTTTGCCCATCCGTTTGAGGATGATACGCCGTGCTCAACTTCACTTTTGTCCCCAATTCTCTTTGAAAGGCATTCCAGAAATGGGAAGTGAAACTACTGTCCCGATCGGACACGATGGATAATGGTACTCCATGCCTCGAGACTACTTCATTGATGTACAATCTTGCTAGCTTGTCCAACGGCAATGTTTCTCTCATGGCTAAGAAGTGCGTGTTTTTCGTCAATCGATCCACTACTACCCAAATGGTATCGTGGCCTTTCAACGTCTTTGGTAATTTTGTCACGAAATCCATTGTGATGTGATCCCATTTCCATTCCGGTATTTCCAATAATTTTAGACTTCCACACGGTTGTTGATGTTCGGCCTTCACTAGCGAGCAAGTTAGGCATTTCTCCACGTAATTCGCCACATCAAGCTTCATAACCGGCCACCAAAAGTTCAACTTCAAATCCCTATACATCTTTGTGCTCCTGAGGTGAATGGAATATCTCGATTTGTGCGCCTCTTCCAAAAGTAGCTTTTGGCATCTTCTCAACTTGGGCATCCAAACTCTTCCTTGAAAGAGTTTCAGTCCTCTACCATTATCCGTCAAGTTAAGATATTGTTTCGTCATCGATTCATCTTTGAGGTCCGCTTCGAGTAACGCTTCGGCTTGAGCGGTCTTTATCATATCCATAAGGTTTGAGATGATCTCAATCCTTGCCAATGAGGTTCACACTGCCCCACTATACTCCTTCCGGCTCAATGTGTCCGCCACCACATTTGCCTTACCGGGTGGTATTGAAGCTCACAGTCGTAGTCTTTCAACAACTCTAACCATCTTCTTTGCCGCATATTCAACTCCTTTTTATCAAAAACATACTTCAAACTTTTGTGGTCGGTGTAGAGGGTGCATTTGGTACCCTACAAGTAGTGTCTCCATAGCTTCAAAGCGAACACTACCACCGCCAATTCGAGGTCATGAGTCGGGTAATTCTTTTCATGCTCCTTCAACTGCCTTGACGCATACACTATCACCTTGCCTCTCTGCATTAGAACATAACCCAACCCCATCTTGGATGCGTCACTGTAAACAACGAAATCTTCAGTTCCCTCGGGTAGGGAAAAGATTGGAGTTTCACAAAGTTTCCGTTGCAAAGTACGGAAAGCCTTCTCTTGAACGTCAGTCCATGCAAACTTCACATTCTTCCGAGTCAACGCGGTCAATGATGATGCAATTTTGGAGAAGTCTTGGATGAATCTTCGGTAATAACCAGCGAGTCCCAAAAAGCTACGGATTTCTGTCAAACTCTTTGGAAGCTCCCAGTTCATCATCGCCTCAATCTTCATTGGATCAACTTTTACTCCCTCACGAGTCACTACATGGCCTAGAAATTGAACTTCCCGCAACCAAAATTCACACTTGGGGAATTTGGCATAAATCTTCTCATTTCTTAGCACTTCAAGCAACTCTCTGAAATGTTGCTCGTGTTCTTCTTCATCCTTTGAGTACACCAAGATGTCGTCGATGAACACTATGACCGACCGGTCCCAAAATGGTTGACACACACGGCTCATCAAGTCCATGAATATTGTTGGCGCGTTCGTTAACCCGAAAGGCATGACTAGAAACTCGTAGTGTTTATACTGAGTCCTAAATGTCGTCTTCGGAACGTCTTCCTCTCGAACCTTCACTTGATGATACCCCGATCGAAGATCAATCTTGGAAAAGCATCCGACCCCTTGCAGTTGATTAAATAGATCATCTATTCGAGGTAACGAATATTTGTTCTTTATGGTCACCTTGTTCAACTCTCGGTAATTGATGCACATACGCAATGACCCGTCCTTCTTCTTCACAAAAAGTACCGGAGCTCCCCACGGTGAAGAGCTCGTTCTTACGAACCCCCTCTCAAGCAATTTCTGAAGTTGTGTAATTATTTCTTGCATTTCTATTGGTGTAAGGTGATACGGTGCACGAGCTATCGGTGTCACCCCTTGAACTAAATCAATCCGGAACTCCACTTGTCGGTCGGGTGGCAAGCCAGGTAAGTCGTTGGGAAATACGTCCGGAAACTTGCTGACAATCTTCACGTCCTCTATTTTATTCTTCCTTGCCTTGGCATCTACCATGAAGGCTAGATATAAAGGGTACTTCTTCGTCAAGTACTTCCTTGCTTTGATGGATGAGATGATGACTACGTCGCCTTTTCACTGTTCGCCATACACAAAGATGAAGTCCATCCCGGACGGGGATCCGTATGAGTTTCTTGGAACACAAGATCTCTGCTTGATGTTTCGCCAACCAGTCCATCCCGACCACCACATCGAAACTCCCAATGGTCATAGGAAGCAAGTCCACCAAAAAAGTTTTGCCACTGATTTCGAGAAGACAATCCCTTAGGATATCCCTTAGGACCACTTGTTCCCCATTAGCTACTTCTATGACTAACGCATCACAAAGAATACTAATAGGCAGGCTTAAGGATTTGCAAAACATACTAGACACGAAGGAGAAATTTGCACCAGAATCAAACAATACTCTAGCGGGTGTGGAGTTGAGTAAGAACGTACCTGACACCACATCGGCGGTTTCCTTCGCTTCTTCCTTGGTCATTTGGAAGGCCCTCCCTTGAGCCCTCGGGATGACCTTCTTCTTTGGTTGGATCCCCGAACTTCCTCCTCTCGCAAGGCCTCTCAATTTGGGGCACTCCCTCCGCACGTGTCCCATCTCTTTACATTCATAGCAAATTATCCCTCTAATGGGACACTCGGTTCTAATATGGCCTGGTTTACCGCATTTGAAACACGAAACTGGGTTGGGGTTGGGGTTGGGGTTGGAGTTGGGTTTGCAAAACCCAAAGTGCTTGCTCTTGCATTTGGGGCACCACTTCGCCTTACGACAGTTGTCAAAGCTTTTACTTCTCGAGTGAAACCTCAGCTTCTTGTACAAATTTGGCGGGCTCTCCCACCATCTCTTTTCCACAGTCTTTGTCTTCTCTTCCTTGTCTCGAGCACAGAGTCTCTCCATTACCTTGGCCTACTCGATGGTTTCACGGAAGTTGGAGGCCTTGGAGTTGTGGACCATTGATAACATTTCCGCGGGAAAACCTTTCAAGTATGCCTTTACCTTTTATTTCTCGGTAGGGGCCACATGCCCCACCAAGTTGAGTTTCTCCATAAATAGACGTGTGTACTCTTTCACCGGCAAATCCCCCTTCTTGATTGACCGGAATTCCTCTTCTATCAAATCCATTTCTTCCTCATTACAATATTCTTCCAAAATCTTTCTTTTGAACTCGACCCAAGACATCTTGGCTAGCACAGATTCCTCTAGAGTCGAGATGAAGACATTCCACCATATCAAGTAGGGGTGCTCAAAAACCGATCAACCCGACCAACCCGTGAAAAAATCAACCCGAGGTAACCTGACATATAATCGATACAAAATTAGGACAACCCGAAGCTATTGGGTTGATATTGGATTAGGCTCAAAGTAACCCGACCAACCCGATAACCCGATAAACGTTTTAGCGACTTTTCTAAAATCATTTATATTTATCTTTAATATGTATAAGTTAACAAAAACAACTCGGCAATAACGAGAAATGGAACTCATAAGAGGACATTATTGCAAAGTTATAGGTAATACCTAAATATTTGACGAACTCGTATATTCTTTTGAAAGATGGATCGTATTTCAAAGAAAAAATTCTTTATTTTTACGTTTTCAATATTGTTTTTACTTTGTTTAAACACAACCCGATCAAACCGACCAACCCGAACGGGTTGGGTTGGGTTGCACTTTTGTTTAGGTTGGGTTGGGTTGAAAATTTTCAAACCACCAACATTGGGTTGGGTTGTTGAAACGCCTTCAATCCGATCAACCCAACCCATGAGCACCCCTATTATCAAGGCCACACCTCGGAGCATCTGAGATCCATATTTTACCTTCTGGCCCTCCTCATAGTCACAAGCTCTGAAGGCTTGCTCAATTTCCATGAGCCAGCTCATACACTTGGCAGGCTCATCGGTTTTGGAAAACTCCGGCGGTTTGAAACAAAGGAAAAACTTGTAGGAACAGGTCCTCCCGGGTTATCTCGTCTCTAGTGCGGTTCTCATCTCCGGTACCCCCGGAACCCGCTATGACTACATTTTCTTCAATTATCTCATGAAGGTGGTGATTTACCTTTCGGTCCTCTAGTAGCTTCATGAACAATTCCTGTTGCTTTGCCATGGTCCCGTTCATGGCTCTCATCATGTCCATCATTTGTGTCTGAGGGTTTACCTCAGTCAAAAGTGGATCAACAGTGACAATGTTGGTCCTCAGGACTTGTTTCACCCTCCCGACAAGCATAGGTGGAATTGGAGGTTCAACCGTTATAGTTTCATTTGGCCTATCGGCCGTGGATTCGGTCACAGCTTGACCATATGGTGACGTTTGAAGATGACTCCGAGTATTTACCATTTTCATCTGTCATAGAACCAAGAGAGGTAAGAAATGGGCTACACAAGATTACACACAAGAAACGTACTAATACGGTTCATCGATCATCATAATCATAGTAATTCAAGTATGCTCACATAGAAATACATTCATAATAACAATAGCTAAGTGTGATTATGAACATACTTTATATAATAATTCTCGCTACCATTTCTTACAATTCTCAACGGTGTAGTTTCCGTTGACTCTAAGACTGTCCCATCTTAGAAGTTCTACCCGATTCTCACACTTCATTGCCTAAAAAGTCTCAACTTAAGTCTAGGCATCGAGATTACATACCTAGTTCGCTTAAACTAGAGCTCTGGTACCAACTTGTAACACCCTAAAAATTGGATAAATTAAAACTCAAAATTTTAGCAATATGACCTCTAAAATACGGAGGTCCAATATATCCTGTAAAAATAAACAGCCAACTAGGCAATTCTCAAATTCATGACAACTAAGACCCATAATCAGTTGGGTTAGTTTGCACCAAAAAGTAGCGGCGAGAATAAGGAGACATATACATACAACAACCTACTTAATCTAGAATTAATTCGAACTAGATTAACTTGGGTGTTGCTATTCCACCAAAAATCTATCTTCACACGAAATCCCAAAAGTCCGGCACTTCAAGATCTCCTACGTGCCTGTCGACAATCCCGACATCCTAGATTCCACCGCGAGAGGGGTTTGTGAGAAAATCAACAACCATAACAAGTGTTGGGACGAAGCCCGATGAGATTTCATAAATTATACAATTCGTAAACAAGAATATCATAATACTAGACTTGTGTTACCGAACTCCATTGCCTCACAATGTTATTCCCACTTGCGACGATGTTCCCCAAACTTGAATATAAACGCACAAGAGATAACCCTTGAAATACGGGGGAGACCCGTTTCCATCGGGGTGACATATACACGGGAATGGATTCACCCGTGATGTTATTGGATTACACCTCATGTCCTGGTCCTAGTTCCCATGCCATCAAGACATCACAACCTCAAACCATAGATCACCTTTATTTCCTACTCTGTCGAGTTACACCTCAAGATCTTACGGGACATTATTGTCTACCCAAGCTAGACGAGTTGCACCTCAAGGACTAGTGTCCCCCATTGCCTACTCGCTAGTAAATCATACCGGCCAACAATGATAGATCATCAAATATACAAACTACATCCTCGTGCACAAGGAAGTAGAAACCCATATTCTTACCAGGTGATCACCTTCTGATTAAATATACACAACTACATATTTATACCACTTGTCAACACATAAAAACCATAATTAACATACAAGATTACATATTGTTAAAAGGTCATGCTTCTCAATAAGCACAATTCCCCCTTTACATTTCATTTAGTATATCTACCATGTTTTCAAATAACATTATGATAGAAGAGTATATTTTTCCTCCACATTTCCATGAAACCCTAGCTAACTAGGTCAAACCCATAAAATAAAGGTATTTTCATGTATTACCCATATAAATATGTAGATTAGGTCAATAAGAGCATTAAATAAGCATACAACTACAAGAGATAGAGTTTATAGAAGAAACTCATCAACTAGGGTTTGTAAAGTAAAAAACCCTAGAAATGGATGAACTTGAAGAAGGTTTGATCCTCTAAAGCTTTAATATTAAATGAGGCTCCTATACTTGCATTCAATAGCCACCAACCAAACAATAATTGTTAGGGTTTATTCTAGGTCATTAAATGAGGAGAGAAGAGAGGGAGAAGAGAGAAAAATCACCTTACCAAGGAGAGAACAAGTCTGAAATCGAGAACGTTAACTATTTAAGAAAACAAGAAAATAGTAAAAAACAGCAAATCATGTACAAAATCATATGTGATTTTACATTAACCCGAAAAAAACGGACGCGGACGACTTTGGGCGCGACCTAAAGTCACGTGCAAAGTCGCGTGAATCATATATAGTTTTGTACGTGAATCATATATGATTTTGTATGTACTCAACTGTTATCGTCTTTTCTTAAATAGATGTTCTCATATAAACTCACCTCCATTAAGTAATATATATATAATAATTAATAAATTAGTTTTTAAAATTTTTATTTAAATATTTTATAATAATATAGTATAACCATACACGATGGTATAAAAAGTACCCTCCACCCAATTACGTTTTTTGTGTGTGTGCCCAAAAGCACGTCCATCTTGTTTTGATTGATACGTTGTGATATAAAGAAAATCTTTACGACTTTTGCTTATTCTATCATGTATTCACACGACACTTGTGAATAAAGAAAATATTTTCTTTAAACTAATTTTTTTTAATAAAATGGAATCCCATTCAAAGGTATAAAAAAAGCAATCGTATCAATCATGTCCCAGTTTCTTTCTCATGGTCCATTAGACCATCCACCCAATATAAAAAAGCAAGAGCACTAACCATCAAGAAATCTAAGGTCTGTTTACCAAATGTTTATTCGGGTAAGCACTTACCAATAAAATCGACACACTAACTTGCTTTACCGGGTAAGATTTTAATCATCACGATGGTATCTTATACAACAATTTACCCGGTAAGCACTTACCGGCTAAACATTTTGTAAACGACCCCTAAGTCACATTATTTACCGGATGAATATGATTACGTTACCGTATGAATATGACTGGAACCATGAATCTTACCCGGTAAGAGCTAAGGCAAAGACCGAGAGTCTTATTCGGTAAATGATGACGAAGATCCTTACCATGGTTAGCGTTTATCGGGAAAATTGCTGCATACGATATCGTTTTGGTGTACTAAAATCTTACCCGGTAAGTAAGTGATAATGTTGAATTTTACTTGTAAGCGTTTACTCTAGTAAGCGCTTACTCGGGTAAGCATTTGGTAAACGGTCCCTAATTACTCTTTTGTTTAGTCAATGGTAAATTTAAGAGGTGATATTTTATAATAAATATATTTAATATAATAAATTTTATTATGAGATGTACAAATAACAACGTTAAATATCGTAAGAATGTAAAAAAAAATTATTGAAAAAAGATTCTTTTGTGAATCATATAAAAAAAATTCATTTAAAAATACATTGTGAATTTATAATTCATATGAAAATATCTAACGTCGGTTCACTTATATATCTTTAAATTAGTTTTTTTTTTTGAATTTTTTCAATAATTCATGCATGAACCTTCTTTTAACTTCTTTTCTTACATCTTACGATATTTAGACTTCTAATTTGAACCGCCTCCTAATATTTAATGAAACAAAATTATATAAATAAACGAGTATTTTAAATTTTTTAATTTAATAACAATATCAGTATAGAGGTGAGTTCATACGAGAACAATATCTATTTAAAAAAATACGAAAACAACCGAGTACATACAAAATCATATATGATTCACGTACAAAATCATATATGATTCACACGACTTTGCTCGTGACTTTAGGCCGAGGCAAAAGTCGCCCTCGTCCGTTTTTTAGGGTTAATGTAAAATCATATATGATTTACTGTTTTCTTGTTTTCATAAATAGTTAGCGTTCTTGTTTGAACATTTCTCTATCAAGATATATATACATATATAGGGAAGGGTCCAAACGATAATATATGTGATTTACGTAAATGCGAGAACACTTGTAAGCTCACCATTCTGTTTTAAGTTATAGTCTTAAGAGAATTAAGGAAGCTGTAAAATATTAAAAAAAATATTTACCTTTTTTAGGAATATCAAAAGCATGCAGAGGTAAAATTGGAAAAAACCTGCAAATCACATATTGTTCAGGCAAAGCCGATGATCGTGGGTGTGATCATCATTGGTTATTCACTTGAACCGCCAAGTTTACAATATTGATGACCATAGCCATCGACCAACATTCAAAAGGGCAAAATCGAAGTCGATAGAGAAGGGGGTATTGACAACGGAGACATCAACATAAAAAGTCTTCGATTTATCATATCATTATCACAACAAAATCACCTAATATGGAGTCTTCGATTTACCACAACATTATCACAGCAAAATCACATCATTATCATATAATTATCGACAAACAGAGGCCTCGCATAAGAAGTCTTTAATAAAATTAGAAGTCCAAAAAACCTGAAATCGGACGTCGCATAAATACCGATAGGCATCAACCCTATGGTTATCGATACTAGCATCATTTAAGGGATAAAGACAAATCATTAAGATAACAGAAAATTATTGATAAATAAATAATTACATTAGTACTCTTAATGATTTATTTTTCAATTATTCTAATTTTAATTATGGGCTAAATAATTTGTAAGCTCAAAAGGGTTCTCGTGTTTTCTTAAAACAAGTGTGTTCCCATTGGAACCTATATATATATATGGGTTAAATCATGTGAGAACCAAAAAAAGATTGAGAACTGTGAGAACCGATCTAAGCCGTAATTTGGTTTTGATCCTATGGTTTTAATTAAAAGTTGTTTCACTTCCAATTTATTTCAAAATTGCCATTGCCTTTAATGACCATGGATTAAAATTAATCAATGGTTTAGATTGGTTTTTACGGTTCTCAGCCTATTTTTTGTTCTTATTTGATTATCGTCCTATATGCATGGGATCATGTGAGAAGTGTCATTTTTTGTGAGAATTGGGAGAAGTGTTTTTAAGCCGTTGATCACTTTTAATTAAATACCCTCCCATGAATTGTGGCTTTAAAGGGAATTGATCTGTTGCATCTCGGTGTATCTCATCCAACGGTTGATAACCACTTCTCACGAAATTTGGCTCTTCTCACCGGGGGCCTAATCAAATGAGAACTTGGTAGTCTGTGGTAACCGTGAGATCCAATATGAGACACTCATTCCATATAATTAATGTTATTTTTAAAATAAAGTAAAAGAATAATTTGGTAATTTAACAATTTATATTTTTTTACTATAAATAAAATCATTAATTACTCAATCCATAATTACCTAATTGATTACAATTTACCATACTTATCATTTTGAAACGGATGATAACCCATGCTTCTCCATAATGGTATCACAATGTATCACAGTGGTGTCACAATGTATCAAGTGGTATCACATGTGGTATCATAGTGCATCTTGTATGTATTTTGAGTATCACGCTCATGATTGTTTGAATCTATATTTTTTTAACATTGTCGATGTTTTTAGATATCACATTGTGTAATATAGTTGTATCACAGTGGCATTATAGTTGTATCACAATGCGTCTTATATTTACTTTGGGTATCACACTGATGAATGTTTGTATGTGGGTCTGGGAGGTCAGATTTGAGAGAGAGAGAGAGAGAGAATCATATTACCTTAAATGCCTTTAATTAAAATTTAAAGTCAAATTACCAAATATATTAATTTCCTAATTTATTCTTTGATGTGTGGATGAGATTGGATCTCACAGTTATCATAAAATATACAGTTCTCCCTTGAATGACCCTACATATATATATATATATATAGAGAGAGAGAGAGAGAGAGGGGTGTTCAAATGCAACCCTTTTTAATGGTGCAACTCATGCAACCCACCTATCTACCACTCATTTTGTTTTCACTTTTTTAATTAAAAAATGTGAAAATAAAATGAGTGGTAGATATGTGGATTGCACCATTAAAAAGGTTGCACAATAACTCACCTATATATATATATTATAGGCGAAAGATCGTGTGAGAAGCTGAGCTAACGTGAGAAGCGCGAGAAGTGTATCTGAACCCTTGATCACTTGTAATCTCAAACCCACTATGAATATTCACACTTTATAAGGAAATTGATTCGATGCATCTTATCTCGGTGCATTTCATCATTATGTGCATCCAACGGTTGATAACCATTTCTCATGTTAACTCAACTTTTCACTGGAACCCAACCCTATATATATATATATATATATATATATATATATATATAATTACATGGGATTTTACATTAACGGTCAAAAAAAAGTGTGGGGGCGACTTTGGCCGCGTCTTCAGGTCTCAGGGCAAAGTCGCGTGAATCTGTCAGGATCGAATTCTCAACAAGAATAAATTCTCAGAAACTAATATCAAAGGAGTTTGCGGAATAACACTTTGATATTCAATGAAACAATAAACAAACAGTAAATATGATAAACAACTTGTAAACTTGTATTGAATGCTTTAAATCACAAGATTACACACACACAACCTCAATCTTGAAGAACAGATTCTTTCAAGACGAATTCTACTTCTCTAGAATTAGGAACTATGCCTTGAGGTTGATTTTCCTTCTAAAACAAAAACTTAGAATCATTAATTTTGAAACTATTCTATCAATTCTATATATATACTGAACAAAAGATAATTACAATTAATAAAATATCTTCAGAATATCTTCCATGAATATCTTCAGTCTATCCAGCTGTCATTCTTGTAATTCGAATCTTCATCCCATAAGCAGCACTAATCACCTTGGAAGTATTAACTGAGACTTTGCAGCATTAACTACTAAGCAGCACTAACTTCTAGCAGTACTAACTAGATAAGCAGTACTAACTTTGTTCAAGCAGCACTAACTTTGACTAGCAGTATTAATTCTACTAGAAGTAGTAATACTTAGCAGTATTAATCTTTGAAATCCTCTGGCAGTAGTAACTCTGAACTAGCAGCATTAAACACTTAAGCTTTTCTTCAGTTCCCAACAATCTCCCTCTAACTTGACTTTTAGAAGAGAAGTCAAGTTCTTCAGATGCTTCCAAAACTTTTACTGATCCAATCCAAGATTAGGATCCAATCCCATGCTCTGATTGATAGTTCTCTAAATTAAATACTTTTCCCTTTCTGAATTTGTTACACAGCCCAGCTTCTTATTTAGCATTGCATGAAGCTTCAAATGAGTGTGATTATAGACCCCATCCACTAAGTAATACTCCATGTGAAAAGTATCCAAGGCTAATTCATAGACTCCACTCCTTTCATATAGAGTCCATCCTCTAACAGTTTTGAACACATCTCTAATTAAGTGTTTTACTGCTTCTGGATTGAATAACATGCACAAGTATTCCATGACCAGCTTCACTATTGGTAACCCTAGAGCTTTCAACTGATCTGCATATAGCTTCATTCCAACTTCAAACATTTCTTCCAAATCCGATCTTGAACATTCTCTGACAATTTTGTTCCATGTAGCAAATACATAGTACTTCTCATCCTTCCTTTTCAATCTGATATATTTCTTGCCATCCACTTTCATAGTATCCCAGTGGATAACTTCAGGGGGTTTGAATCCAACAGGTTCAGCTGTAATAGGCTTTGGAATTTTATCCATTACCACCATGTACATATTTATATCTGAACACTGTGATACTTCCTGAACTTCAGCTTTATTTTCTTCATTCTTAGGTGCCTCTTCTTCTTCAGCAACCTTTTTCTCTTCTTCTACTCTAGGCTTCTTTTCAATCTTCTTTCTTTTGGCCATCATCTTAGTTCTCTTAAGAATCCTTTGGCTTTGTCCTATAGTAGCTTCCTTTTTCTCTTCTGCCTTTATCTTTTCCTTTTCTTTTATTGGAGTTCCCTCTTCACTTTCAGGGAAGGGTTGATTGATATTCACATCATGTCTCTCCTTGGCTTTCTTTTCAAACTCCACTCTATCCTTCTCATTGCTCTTCAGCTTTCCCATTTCTTTCTCATAGAGATCCTTGATTTGATCAAAAGTCATCTTCACAAACATTTCTTTCTTTACACCAATTGCACTCCTCAAGAAAGTTATCATCTTGTGTCTTTCCTGAGTTGCAAGATAAGTTTGTGAAGGTCTTCTCTTCTTATCACTTGTTCTGGCCATCATAGCCTTTCTCAAACTCATTGCTCTTTGCTTTGCCTTCTCTGTTTCCAACCCTTTCTGAAATGCTTCATTTAATTCATTTGCAAGTGCTCTGGCTATTTCTCTGTCTTTCTCCACTTTCTCTTTCTCTGCTTGATCTAACTCTTCTTGCATTTTCTTGGCTAATGCTTCATCTGACTCAACCATCTTTTGCCTTTTAGTTGGTTGATCAGCTTCTATCATCTTCTCTTTTCCTTTTCTTTTTGCATCTTCAGCCATGTCTTTCTTTTCTGTTCTTTTTGCTCCCCCTTCATTTATGACCACTCCCTTTGCTTTGGGAGTGTCATTCTTTGCTTTAAGAAGCATTTCTGCTACTTCAATCTCTGTTGTTGTTAACTCTGTTACTGCTGCTTGTGAAGTTTCAGCAGCACTAACAGTTTCTGCTGCTTGTTTTGGCTCAGCAGTAGAAATAACATCAGCAGTAGTAACAGTTTCTGCTTCTGGGGTTGTTACTGCTGCTGTCTTTTCTTCAACAAACTCCCCCTCAATCTGCGGTCGTCTTTTCCTGGCAATAAGGTTTCCCACCAATTGCTTGAGTTTTGAAATCTGCTCTTGTTGTGAGAGGACCACTTGCTGCAATTCTTTGATTTCCTTTCCTTGATTAACCACATCAACATTAATGTTGGCTAATGCTTCAATCAATTCCCAGTAAGTATATATCTATCCTCACCTTCTTTAGGTGTTTTACCCACCCTTGAAGGATCCTTGGAATGTTTTGCCATCAATTCATCAGTTTCAGGTCTGTCCTCACCCTTTTTGGATGTTTTGACCATCCTAGAGGGATCCTTGGATATGTTAGTAGTGGCCTTCTGCCTAGCAGAAGCACCTACTACCCCCTTGGTTTCTTGGCACCGGGGTCCTTTGGTTGATTTCTCAGCCAAAGTTGCCATGGGGAAGGTCTTAGAGATGTTACCACTGTCCTTCTCTGTGCTAGCAGAAGTAGTGGCAGCCTTCTCACCCATATGCTCTTCCATCTCCTTAGAGAGCACCTCCTGAGGGTTGGGAGACACCCTGTTGGATTCCCTTTGGATATTCTCTATTGGAGAATGCTCCAATAGAGGTCTTAAAGGCTTAGTGGGTGAAGGTACAGGAAGGGAAGGAGCCTTCTTGACTTGTTTCCTTTTGTAAGTTTGGGTAATTGAAGAAGTGGGCTTTTGAAGTAGAGACTGGGGAATAGATATAGAGTGGGAAGGTTGGGATTGGTTAGCAGTGGGATGGTCTGAGGAGGGCTTTGACCCTGCTGCCATACCTTCATCAGTGTGGGACACCACCATCATTGTAGAGAACAATGGGGTGTCAACTCCTTCCGAGTCCCCAGCAGATCTTCTCATGTTTGAGAAAACCTTGCCTTTAGGGGGTTTAGGTACATATACCCCATCAAAGTGAGGTATATCCGTCAATTCATTAGTGATAACTGCCTGTACAAACCTGGGATACATGAAGAAACTCTTCTTGTTGTCCAGGTTTGAGACAAGATCATTGAATATCATCAGAGAAAAATTATATTTTCTAGCAGTAGATAAACAAACCAAAGCATATGCAATGGGACTGCTAAATTGGCTCGAACCAGTAGTTTTCTTTGAAATACAGTGCATCAGGGTATGAACAAAGAACCTCCATTGGGATGAAAATTTAGCTTTGAAAAACTTGAAAATCCCCATTTGGCCTTTATACCCCATTCTTGTAAGAGTTGAGAAGAGTTCCTCATTAGGAACAGAGTTTATACCTACAGCATCGTCTAGACGTAGACAGATGTGTATCACCTCTTCAGTAACTATGAAGGGTTTTTCACACACCCTTATCTTGATCATTTGGACACCATTCTCTGTAACGATGGTGGCATTGGCCCAGAATTGCCTCTGATGCTCTATGAAGATGGTAGGAGACACAGTGAGAGCATGAGCGATGTGGCTGGACTTCAGAAAGTCGACTATCTGGTGAAAACCTTCAGCTTGTTTTGGCTTTTGGAGCATCGTGATTTCATTGTGCTCGTCAATGAACGCCATGGATGCCATTGAACTTGAGTGTTCTTGCCTGAAAACTTGGTACTTGAGAGAAAAGGGTTAGAGCGCAAGTGAACAGTATGCAAAGAGTCGTTATGAACTTTTTAGGCGGGGAAAGGGTATTTATAGCTTGTGGATTATAAGCAGTATTAACCCTAAAAATTTAGTGAAAGCAGTATTAACAGTGAGCAGTATTAACTGAAGGCAGTATTAACTGAAAGCAGTATTAACTGAGAGCAGTATTAACTGAGAGCAGTATTAACCACTAGCAGTATTAACTAACTAGCAGTATTAACTGAGAGCAGTATTAACCACTTGCAGTATTAATTAACTAGCAGTATTAACTACTTAGCAGTATTAACTGTGCACTAGCAACATTAAAAATGCACTGGCAGTATTAAAAATGCACTGACAGTATTAAAAATGCACTGGCAGTATTAAAAATGCACTGGCAGTATTAAGAATGCACTGGCAGTATTAAAAATGCATTGGTTCTGCTGCAGTTTCTTCTTTTTCCTCCACTCTTGGCCTTTTAGACTGCTTTTTGGAAGCAATTGTCTTCACCCTCTTTCCAGATTTGGCTTCTACATCAACATTCTCATGTTCTTTCTTCATCTCTTCAGCTTTGTCCTTTGAGGGTGTGGTCTCCTCAGGGAATGGTTGTTGAATATTGAGGTCATGCCTCTCCTTCATTCTTCTCTCAGCTTCTTCCCTTTGAGTTGAATCACCTTGAAGCTTTGCCATTTCTTTCTTGTATAACTCTTCAACTTGATTGTATGCCATGTTTGTGAACATCTCCCCCTTGACTCTAATTGCACCTTTCAGGAAATTTATCATTTTTCTTCTTTCCTGATTGGCCAAAAAGGTCTTGGATGGTTATCTTTTCTGCTTTTGAATTGGCATCTTTTTGACTTGAAGTTTCTTGGTCTGAGCTGCTTCTTTGATACTGTTCTGATACTCTGCATTTAGCTTTCTGGCCATGATCTTTGCAAGTTCTCTATCTGTCTCAGTTTGCAGCTGTTCCTCCTTGTCCATTTGATCTTGAAGCTGCTTTGCTATTTCCTCATCTAATTCAATCTGAGTTTTTTTCTTTGCAGACAGTTCAACTTCAACTATCTTTTCCTTTCCTTTTCCCTTTGTATCCTTCAAGATTATTACTCCCTCTGGAGTATTACTAACTTCAACCTGAAACACTTAAACACACAGGCTATTAGTATCATGCTCAATGAAATCTTCCAAAGGCAACTTATCTTTTAACTCATGCCCTGAGCATTTATTATTACTTCCCTCTGAATCAAATGCAACATGTCCTCCATGAAATCTTTTGAAGAATTTGAAGGCAGTCCATGTTACCTGTTGTGTGCCAAGAGCAACCACTATCTGCATTCCAAATGCTCTTCCTCTTGAGCTTTTGGTTGCCCTGCACACTTGATAAATCAGTTAGTCTTGGAGGGAACCCAAGCCAAAGTGGTCTTGAGTTGTCCTTTCTCATCAATATAATCTGTAAGTTTAGTCTGGATGAGTAGTTTAGGAATCTCATGGCTGGAATACTTTGTTAAGATTATAGGCTTGGCAACATTACTACTAGAAGCAGCACTAGCCTTGTTAGTAGTACTAACTTGGTTAGCAGTACTAACTGAGTTAGCAATACTATTTCTGTTAGCAGTACTATCTGGGATAGCAGTACTAACAGGTTTCTTTACAATTGGAACCCAAACCTGAACAAAGTTGTTTGCTTTCTTTGTCTTTAAATTACTTCTTGGCTTATTTGGAGTATTTTTCTTTATATTAGCAAACTTGTTCTGAGCATGAAACTTTTTAGGTGCTCTTTTCTCAGCCATTTGATTCCTTCTTTGATTTCTATAACCAGAAGAGTTTTGTGGTTGTCTTTGAAAAGTGACTCTTTGGTTAATAGGATTGAAATAACAGTATTTGGCAAGATGATTCAATTTGCCACAGATAAAACAAGGTTTTGGCCTGTTGATTTTACACAGATCAATCCCTTGTTTTTGTGCCCACTGATTATTCCAGTTTCTCTGATTTCCCCTTGGTTTATCATGTTTTTGGGGCTCAGATTTATTGCATGTACACTGCTTGCAAGGGACAGGATTCACAAATGTGGTCTGTTTGTAATGGACCTTACCAGACTTTCCCTCTGTCTTCTCTATGTCCTTAGATTTGACCCAAGTTTTTCCACATCCCTCATTGGTGATAATGTGATTTTCTAGGGGAATCTCACCACTCACAGTGTTCTCCTTACTCTTATCATTAGAGTTTTCTTCTTCAGAGTCTGTTTCAACCACCACTTTGTCTAATGGATCTATCTTAGTAGCTTCATCAGACAATTCCTTCCTATTCTTGGTCTCTAGCAAGTCTGATATAGGAGGGATGTAATTGTTGTTGTATGGTGGTGGTATGGTATTATAGCCTATTCCTCTTCTAAGTTTGTCATGGATTTGAGTTTGGAGCAAAGAGTCCATTGCTTTTGAAGCATTGGAAAATTTCTCAATATCCAGCTTGGCTTTTTCAAACTCACTCTTTATTTTCTCATTCTCCTCTTCTTTCTGTTTCAGCTTCAACTCATACTGATCTTTCTCCCACTTCCAGTAGTTGGTGTCATATGAGTGTTGGAGTTCATTGGCTTGGAAACTCTTAATCTGTTCCTCAAAACTCTCAACAATTTTTGCATAGTCTTTTATATCTCTCTCTAATCTTTTAAGGTCATCACTCATTGTCTGGTTGTGATCCCTGTACCTTTTAACAGTTTCAATACAGGATTTATAACAAAGATTAGATGTTACCTCTGTAGGAATTTCTGAGCTTGAAGACTCTGAACCTTTAGCCATGATGATGTGATTTTGAATGTAGGTTTCTGAGATTACTTGCTCTGATACCACTTGTTAGGATCGAATTCTCAACAAGAATAAATTCTCAGAAACTAATATCAAAGGAGTTTGCGGAATAACACTTTGATATTCAATGAAACAATAAACAAACAGTAAATATGATAAACAACTTGTAAACTTGTATTGAATGCTTTAAATCACAAGATTACACACACACAACCTCAATCTTGAAGAACAAATTCTTTCAAGACGAATTCTACTTCTCTAGAATTAGGAACTATGCCTTGAGGTTGATTTTCTCTCTAAAACAAAAACTTAGAATCATTAATTTTGAAACTATTCTATCAATTCTATATATATACTGAACAAAAGATAATTACAATTAATAAAATATCTTCAGAATATCTTCCATGAATATCTTCAGTCTATCCAACTGTCATTCTTGTAATTCGAATCTTCATCCCATAAGCAGCACTAATCACCTTGGAAGTATTAACTGAGACTTTGCAGCATTAACTACTAAGCAGCACTAACTTCTAGCAGTACTAACTAGATAAGCAGTACTAACTTTGTTCAAGCAGCACTAACTTTGACTAGCAGTATTAATTCTACTAGAAGTAGTAATACTTAGCAGTATTAATCTTTGAAATCCTCTGGCAATAGTAACTCTGAACTAGCAACATTAAACACTTAAGTTTTTCTTCAGTTCCCAACAGAATCAAATGTGATTTTGTACGAGATGTTAATGTAAAACCACATATGATTTGACCATTACCTTATTCTTTTAAATAGATATTATTTTCGTTTGAACTCGACTTTATATAACTATGAATAATATATAGAGGGAGGATCATGCGAGAAGTTAAACATTTTACAAGAAGGCGAGAAGTGTTTAATCATATATGATTACATGACTTGTAGGTGTGTTTAATCATGTATGATTAAACGTCTATGTATTGTCAATATAACATGTGTTTAATCATATATGATTAAGCTTGTGTATCATATATGATTAAACACTTCCCACCTTCTCGCAAAATGTTTAGCTTCTCGTTTGAACCTGTCTCATAATATATATATATAGGGTGCGTTTCATTTGAAAACCAATCAATTCGTGGAAACTTTGCAAACCACTATTTTAGGAAACATTTTGTTAAGTTTCCTAATCTAAAGTCATAATTATAATAAATGAATCTTATCATCTTCCATATATATCATAATCATTATTAATGAATCATAATAGTTTTCCATAAATATATATATTGTTTCCTAAAACAATGGTTTACAGAGTTTTCACGAATTAATTGGTTTTCAAATAAAACGCACATATATATATTCCTTTAACACAGCCTTTAAAATTTCAATCTTAAACATAAATATATATATTCATATAGAATATGTATATATATTAGACGTAACTATGAATAATATATATTACAAATTTTAAACATAAAAACGTTGCAATTTTCTACAAACTAGCTAACTGGTACAAATATGATTAGATCAGTTATCAATGCACATCCGATACCAAAAGATAATATAAATCAAAATAAAATAAGAATAATTCGGATAAAATAATTCTTTCCTTTTATCTAACTTTTGATGGCAACAACCCCACTATCATCCAAAAGACAACATATGAATCCAATTCACCTTCAATAAATTGGGGAGCTGTTTCCATCGCTTCACCATCAATAAATTCATTCAATTCTTCAACCGCAAATAATTTCACCAATCTTGCTTGTAATTGGGAAAAAATGGCAGTTCTACATTATCTAGACACCATTTTAGTCCCATTAAGCTTCTTCATCACATTTGGCTACCATGCCTATCTTTGGTACCAATTCAAGACCAAACCTTCTTGCACCACAATCGGCATCGAATCGATCAAGCGAAAACATTGGCTCAGAGACATGAAACAGGCATCAATTATGTGTTCTTTATTTGAAAACACTAAATAGGGTTTTGATTGAATCAAGAAAAACCCGACCGATACGGGTTTTTGATCAGATTAAGGAAAAACCCGATCCAAATGTGAATTTTGTTCGATTCAAGAAAAAGATCTTGAATCAAGAAAACCCAACTCTTGACACGAATCTATATGGGTTTTTTTTTCTTATAATTAATTTGTAGAATCTAAAACTTCATATATAGTCATCATATATATTTTGATCGATTATTTTCTTCTCTTTGAATAGGGAGATGATAAGCAAGGTACGTTAGCGGTACAAAGTTTAAGAAACACGTTGATGGGTTCCATACTAGTTGCTATGGTGACATCCATCATAACGGTGGCGTTGGCTGCTTTGATCAACAATACGTACAGTGCGAAGAATCTCTTCAGCAGTTCATTTTTCGGATTACATACGACCAAAATCCTTTTCCTAAAATATGGTTCCTCGTTCCTCTTCTTGTTAACTAGCTTTCTTTGTAGCTCTATGGCGGTTGCAAGCTTGATCGATGCAAATTACTTGATTTATGCATTGGGAGCTGAACCGGATGCCGAAGGAGTAGCATCACCATCGCCATCAACATCTCGTAAATACACTAGGGATATTTTGGAAAGAGGGTTTATTTTAGCAATTTTCGGGAATCGGATGCTTTGCATAACGTTTCCGTTGCTATTTTGGTTGTTTAGTCCGGTTGTGTTCGTGATTGCTTCTATGGCGTTAGTTTGGGGACTTTATATGCTTGATTTCGCTACTACTTGTTAATTATTAACAAAAATGAATCATCTTTACAAGTTTTTTCACTTGATTTGCTCAATTGAATCGTCTAGATTACTCCTTGTGGGAACAACAAAAATGTCGTTATATTTATACCCAAAAGCCTAAAAAACTTCTGTTATAGAGACATTTTTAGTTTTCGCTTTCCGGGTAACTAAAAGTTTTGTATGAAGCTTGTGAGAAGGTAAATTAATGTTAACTTTTAAAGATGGTTCTCTTGGCTTTTAGATACGTTTTAAAGCTTCCTTAAGAGTTTATCTACATTTTAAAACAATCTGTAAAGATATGTATTAGTGACGGTTATAAAACGTGGATTAGGTTTCGGTGAGAAGTTGAGTTAACGGTGAGAAGCGTAAGAAGTGGTTATCAACCGTTGGATGAGAAATGAACGCATATTAGGATGAGATGGACCGAGATAAGATGCACCGAGATGTACCAGCTCCACTACAAGAAAAAGCTTAATTAGTGACCAAAATTTTACTGTCTATTTATATTTTTGTCACTAACTATGACAAAGTGACGATGACAAAGGTCGTTACTAATATAAATTTTGGTGACGAAAAATAAATTTGGTCACTAAGTGGTCACTAATTCTCAAGGAATTTCTTTTACCACTTTCTTTTTCGTCACAAAAAAGTAGTGGTCATTACATTTAAATGATTAGTGACAAAAAATTAATTGGTGGTCACTAAATTGAATATGTTAGTGACCAAAAAATAATGGTCACTAAGTGATATTAGTTTGTTGTAAAATTGTAATGAGTTGGATAGTTTAGTAACCAAAAAAGAGTGATCACTAAATTGAAAGTGTTAGTGACCAACAAAAGGTAGTCACTAAGTGTTATTCATAAATTATAGAGTTGGAGGGGCTAGTGACCAAAAAATCGGTGGTCACTAGATTGAATGTGTCAGTGACCAAAAAGTAGTAGTCACTAAGTGAGATTCATTAGTTGTAGGATTGTTTTGAGTTAGATGGGTTGGTGACCAAAAAACAGTAGTCGCTAAATTGAAAGTGCTGGTGACCAACAAAAGGTAGTCATTAAGTGGTATTCGTTAATCATAGAATTGGAAGGGTTAGTGACCAAAAAATCACTAAATTGAATGTGTTAGTGACCAAAAAATAGTGGTCATTAATTCAAAATTGTTAGTGACCAAAAAATAGTAGTCCCTAAATGGTATTCCATACTTAGATAATTGTAGAGAGTTAGGAATAGTGGCCAAAAGAATAGTGGTCACTAAGTTGGAAATGTTAGTGACCAAAAAATTGTGGTCACTAAGTTGGAAATGTTAGAGACCAAAAAATTGTGGTCACTAAGTCGTAAAATCGTGGCATGTAACACTCGTAAATCTCTACCCGTGAAGTTAACCCTTTGAGAAATTCTTGTTTCTTATCGTAGAATTTCATCCCTTATATCTTACATATTAAGTCTTATCGCGTCATGAGTGGTCTGTGCGGAAAATGGGAAGAAACGATCCTCGGTATACTCTGGGCGATAGTGCCCTGGGCACAATCGTCGGGCACAATCGCCAGCGGGGGTGTGCCCGTGGTACGTTCTAGGCGATAGTGCCCTGGCACAATCGTCGGGCACAATCGCGGTCGGCCCCAGGGCCTTTTAATGTCGCGATTCTCAACCATTTCCCTCATTATCACTTCCTAATCCCTTCCCTTTTCTCTCCCAAACCCCAAAACCGAACCCTAACTCATTTTGATGGTTTTCCCCCTCGAACCACATGATTCTTCATCATCTAACTAGTTGGAACCTTGAACCACAAAACCTCCATCTTCATCTTCCTCATCAAGTTCATCGGTTGGGAGCTCGGGTTGAAGTGTTGGATTGGGTGTTCTCGGAAGTCTCTTTGTCTTCAAGGGTAAGTTTTCTTGTAATAAGGTTATAAATGCTCCATTGGTGGTTTCTTAAGGTTCGATATCTCAAATCTCGGATTTGATGGTTTTGGAGAAATTAGGGTTTTGATCTTGTTTGAGATCTTGGTATTTTTATGTTTGGAGAATGTTTCCTTATGGTTGAAAATGGTTATTTATGGGATGGAATGTTGGATCTAGGTTTTGGAAGTTTTCGGCTTGAGGATTCAAGCGGCCTTCAAAGAGCTCGTTGGGTGAAATCTAGATTTAGCCTAAATCTAGCAAGGTGAGTTCAAGTTGATTTGTGAAAACGCTGTACATGCCAAAATGGTTATTTTAAAGTGTTTTACGTGAAATGGTTAACTGTTGATAAGTTTTGAGTATTTCAATGAGTTTTCATATTTGATAAACTTGGTTTATTTTAGTTTCATAAATGCTCATATTTGGGATTTGAACATCTTGATGAATAATAGCATGATTTATGCTTTTTGGGGATTTTGGTACAAATGAAGCCTAGTTCATGTTACATGCATTTTGGTGTATATGCATTCATAAACCCTTTGGAAAACCTTTGGTCCCATTACGTGTCGAGTTTTGGGTTAAATGCGTCCTTGTAGTGTGTGTCTTCATAAACGTTATTTTTAAAAGACATTTCATTATTGGGAGGGCCGATAATTATTGGTCAAATGGGTTTTGAGCATCTTAGCTCGGTGTTGGCTTAAAATGAGTCGTGTGGACATTTGTCCGGAATTATAACCTGCGGGGGTTTTGAATAAGATGACGATTAATTTCGTATCGTTGGGGAGTTACATGTCTTGAGTGCGTTGGTCATTCAATTGGAGTCATGTAATGTTAGACAGTGTTGTATTGGATCCATAGGAACGTAAGTCTGTCTGTTTGGTAAGGCCTGAGGTTTTGGGTTACATTTAGTGATCGCTCGGGTATGCTAGCGAGTAGGAATATGTGGCTCGGGCCACAGAGTTGGAACTCGTCTAGATTGGATAGGCGCTCACGCCTGTAAGCCCTCGAAAGTGGAACTCCAATGGAGTAAGGCCAGAGGCGTTAAACGGTCCGTGGTATGATGCTCGGTGGAGGCATGAGAACCAGGATGTCAGGGTATTCTGGTAGCATCCAGTAACACCGCGGGGTCCGTGGTATGATGCTCGGTAGAGGCATGAGAATCAGGATGTCGGGGTGTTCGGGTAGAATCCAATAACATCGCGGGTGGCCCCATTCACGAGTTCTCGCCACCCAAGGTGGAAACGTTTAGATGATATGCAAGGAAGTCGCGTGAACGACCTACTTGCGTGTTTTCTATTCTCGGTGTATACGGATCTCTTCATCGTTGATTCGTGGTATTTTTCATGGTAATGTGGTATTTTACCAATGTGAGTTTTAGTGGTTGAAGGTAAATGTTGGCTCTAATATTGGGTTCTTCCCACGTATATTAAAGTCGAATGGACCGCGTCGTTTTCCACGTTTCGATATTTGGATTTCATTATACTTTATGGTCGCGTGAGTATTAATTCGAGTTACATATTTCCAATGGCGTACCCTATTATTATAAATCGTTTTCCTTTACATAAGGGTCGAGTATTATGTCCCGCCCGTGTTCTGGGTGTTTTGGAATATAAGGTATTATTTACATTTCCATGAATTGGAATGTCGAACTATGACCCCATCTTGGGTGAGTTCCGGATTACATCATTTTTATATGAAACGTGTGTTTGGGGGCACTATCTTTAAAAGTGCATATTGTGGGAAAATGTGTCGTTTCCATTTTAAAGTATATTATTTCGAAGGATCTTGCTTTAAACTGGTTTCCTGGCTTTTAAAGATTTATTCATTCATGTTAAAACTCTTGAGCTCACTAGGCGTTAAGCCTAACCTTTTTTTTTGTCGGCATATACATCAGGTTCCTGTTGGGGGTTCGGTTCTAGCAATGCTTCGAGAAGTCGAGCCTTTGCCTTATGCAAGTGTATGTAGTGAGAGAAGTCTTCCGCAGCTTGGAAATAGTATCATGTTTGGGTTTAGAAGCACTCGTCCTTACCATAGATTGTGGTATGGAATGTGTATATGTGTTGAGGTTAATTCTTAATTTGTGTTTGTAGTTTGAAGTATTTATTGATGTATTTAGAAAAATTTTAATAAGTTGATATCTTCAGATTTGAGGGTGTTACAAGTTGGTATCAGAGTTTAAGTTTGAGAGATTTAGGTATTGATTTTAGGATGCCTAGACTTAAACTAACGTTCTTATAAGCGAAGATAAGTAGAGTTGCACATTAGGTACCATAAGATAAGATGTTTTGAGGATGACTAGTCGCTAGAAGCGGTAAAGTTGTCGAGGGTCGCAAGAATAGTCATGTACGGTACGTTCATAATAGCACCTGGCCAGTGTTATAGTGAACCTACATGCTACATATGTGCACTTGCGCTACCTCGAAATGATGATCGTTGGAGTAGCGAGAAAGTTCCTAAGCGAGTCAACTAAGGAAGGATTGAGGTTATATCAAGGTCACCTGGGAGTGATAGCTAAGTGCGAGGAGGTCATTAAGTTAATCCTCTTAAGTCGGAAATCTTGGTTGGATTAGATTCGTGAGTTTGTTAGAACGATTCTATTTCAAGGAGAATCCGTAAGTTTATCAAATTATTGAGATTGTGACTTTAAGACGTTTGAGGCATCCGGATGACAATAGTCTGTCGGTTTGTTCGGAAGGGTAGTCCTATGATGCCAAGTGCCGATCAAATTCTTGCACTAAATTTATTTCTGAAATAAATTTGCATAAATTGTTCTTATGTTCGTAAAACATAAAGTGTTTGTGTTTTGCATTACAAGGTTTTGGTAAAGCATGCAACATTCACCAGATTTTTAACTGTGAGCTTAAGCATTCATGAAAATGTTTTGTTATACGTAAATGCAAATGGTTATCAAAAATCTTTTATTCACGTCTCCGGTTTAACGCTATTTGCGGATGTTGTAATATCCATGTTTTAATGTCATTCGAGTTTGGTCAAGTAGCTATGACTTTTTAACCTAGGCATTGGATCTCCTCCACATATGTCAATGGTTTAAAGGAAAAGTTATTCTCACGCGTTGAGTCGGAATTTCTTGAGAATCTTAGTGTGTGTGAGTTTTGTTGAATTTTCATGGAGTATTGTTTTACACGATGTCTTTTTATGCGTGAGTTTTAATTTTGCTTCTTTTAAGCTTGCGAGTTATTTAGTGTCGTGTCCCATGTAAATTTTGTAAAGCGCTATTTCACCTTTCATTTCAGAAAAAGGAGGAAACTCCTAAAAGTTTAATATCTTAAAGGTATTGTCGTTTTACACTTTTGTCGAGTAACGAAAGTTTGACGCCATTTGGGTTTCACATTAGTAAGTCTTACGAAAATTTAGTTGAGTTTATGGTGTCTCATCTTACGTCATTTCGTGTCACGTAAACCATTTGGGATCATGTATTTGTGCATCATGGTGTGCGTTATTTTATGAATATCGTTATTCGATGTCATCCCACATGTTGCCTTGGGAAATTTCATTATCATGAAAAAAAAATAACTTTGGGTTTTACAAATGTCAATCGTCGCATACTATTTGCACTTGAATTTAAAGTATAGCGTTGGTGTGAGTAATTGCATAAAAGATTTATGCTATTTCAAACAGAGTTTTGTTCTGAGCATATTTCAATCATTCACTTCTACTGTTAAAAGTTTCGCAATGCATTTAGCGAGTTAGCGGTATTCATGTCGTGGTAGTCACTATTTCGGTCGAATGTGTTTATCCTTACGACTTAAAGCTTTAAACTCGATTTGAAATCTTATTTGCATTCCCATTATTTTACCGCCTTTGGGGAATGAACTGTTGCATATGGGGCTGTTGTTACTTTTGTGCTGCAACGTCTTTTGGTTAAAGAGGAAGAATTTTAAAATTAAAATTGTGAGTTTCTCTTTTGGGAGTTGTACAAACAGTTATTGCACGCATCATAATATAGGAACCTATTTTCACGTATAGTGTAAATTATTGCGCATGTTTTATTACTGTCTTTATTAACGTAAGTATTGAACAAATGAATTTCGGAAATGATTTCATAAGCGCTGTATTAATGATCAATTTCGAAACCTATCGAATGAACGGTAGTGTATTTTGTCGCACGTTTAACCGTTAAGAAGCTTTTATATTCGAAAGTTTTATAAACTCAAATTGGCATACTGGTTGAAAAACCTTGAACTCATTAGATCTGTAGATTTAAACCTCTGGCATAAGAGCAGTTGTAATTAGGGACTAAGGAAGTCCTTGGGATTTGAAACGTCGGATGATCCGCCTTGCGGTCAGTCTTGGATCTTGGGCTTTAGTGATGAATCGGTGTGCCCGATTAATAGATATAGTAGACTTAAGTCTTCCCGGTTAATTAAGGGGTGATTTTATACTTCGGTAATCACGTTGTTTAAGGTCTTAGGTAATCATCGACGATTAGATTGGGTTTCGTTTTGGTGGTTTGCTCGTCGTTGTGGCTTTATGGTTGATGTTGTTGGAGTACCATCTCAGCGGGTTCCGCGATTTAAGGAAATTTTGGTAATCTGTCTGTTAGAAATGTAAGATTTGAAAGTTTAGCTCTCTGTTAGGTGTCAACCTTAGTGCGACAATCCGTCTGGAATGGAATTTTAGGCGGGATGTCCACATTTTCGAGGTTATCGTTTAGTCCTAGGCGTCGACTTGTTTTCTTGAGGTCAATGGATCTTGGAATGGATGTTTGTAACCCGGTTGGATTATGGAAAATAGTGACCTTTCAGCGATGGATGTTGAAAGGAGTTTGGGTATTGAGGATTGAGTATCGATGTGCCCAAGCATTCCTGTGGTGTTAAGAATGTTACTTTAGGAATGTCGTGAGATTTGTGTTGGATCGGTAGGAACCTGAGGATTTTTTTGGAAGTGTGATTATGATCTCTAACGTTGTTGATCCAAGCTCTCTCAGTGATTTGATAACGACCCTTTTCTATACTTAGTGAAAATTACGTTTAATATGTATTAGTGTTTCACCATCAGCGATCAGACTGAGTCTGTTCAGTTATCGCTGATAGTCTTTCTCAAACATTTAATATGTATTAGTGTTTCACTATCAGTGATCAAACTGAGTCTGTTCAGTTATCGCTGATAGTTCTAATGTAAACAGTAACGTAATCCCTGAAGACAAGTCTCGCGTCAACAGATGTTCATAGTTGAATCGAAGACGAAGCTGCTGAACAAAGAGAAGTCTACTAGTGACCTGATGCGGATATCAGTGAAGCAAATACAACTCTACTTATACGCGAAGGAACATGAGTAAAGCTTCAGCGATCGCTGAACTCTTGATATCTCTGCTGAAAGAGATATTCAGCGATTGAATGATCACTTAGCTTATACCTCAAGTTTCTTTTTGTCTAACCTTGCACAACTCAGTACGATGTGTCAGAACGGACATGCCTCTGCCACAATTCGTACAACAACTCTGTCAACTACACTGTTCATGATCCGGCCCAAAGCATGTCTCCCAAAGTCAGACATTCAAAGCCAATCAGTAAACGCCACGTGTAAAGTGCCCTGCCATGCATTTAATGCATAGGGTATAAATAGGAAGTTCACCCCTCCATCTGAGGGTGTGCTCAATCCTTGAAATCCAAATAGAAACCTTTGTTTTCTTTATCTCTTAATCCTCCTTTCTCTGAATTTCTTGTGCAACCATCTTAGTGTTTCTTAAGTTTGTTTAGATTGAGTCTGTCTTAATATTATTCCGCAACAAACTTGTAAATTGTATTTGATTTATCAATAAACAATTTATTAAACTTTAAATTATGTGTTTGTATTCAACCCCCCCTTCTACAAACTTGTTAAGCACCTTCGGGACCAACAAGTGGTATCAGAGCAGTCTGTTTAATCTAATAAACAAGATCTTGCTTTATTCTCTTCTTTGCTATTCTAAATGGCACTTAACACAAACACAAACTACTATAATAATGGTTCACTTTCTAAACCTCCTCGACTTAGCAGAGATAACTTTTTCTCTATGGAAAAATCGAATGATGATATTTCTTGAAGGTGCTGATCCTACTATACCTGAATATATAGAAAATGGACCCTATGAACCTGTTAGAATTATAGCTGCAGTTCCCGCTACTGCCACCACTGAAGCTGTCCCTGAACGCTATGTCGTTAAGGAAATAAGACAGTGGAGTGATGAAGACAAAAAGAAGGTAGGTATAGATGCAAGAGCAAAGACCATTATCTCAATGGCTCTGCCTGATGAAGTTTTCCATTCCATCATGCATCTGAAAACTTCTAAAGAAATGTGGGAAACCATATGTGTTCAATATGAGGGCACCACTGAAATCCAAGAGACTCGAAAGATTAACTTGGTAAGACAGTATGGAAGTTTCATCGCTGGTAAGAATGAATCTATTTCTGACGTTCATCAACGATTTAACTGCTTAATCATTGATCTAAGAACTGTTGGTAGGACCTATTCTAATTCTGAGGTCTTAACAAAATTCTTAGAATGTCTTCTTGAAAGCTGGGACAGTTATTCAATATGTCTTAAGCTGACAAAAGACTTAAATTCTCTCTCTCTAAGCACTTTGTATGGAATATTGCTCAACTATGAGCAATCGAATCTCCTAAAAAAGAATATTGTTAAAGATTCTAAGGACTCTAAAAAACACTCCTGTTGCTTTAGTCTCTTCAGAGATAATTCCATCTCAGCGATGTACTCTCACCATTACTAAGTTAGATTCTAAATCTGAGGACCTATCAGACCCTGATCTTTCAGAGTTTGATGAGTCCTTAGCACTCTTGACAAACTCTTTTAAGAGATTTGCAAGAAAGAGCAACTTCCGAAGAAGTAAGCCTCTCTCTCTTACTGAAAAGCCAAAATCAACGCCTGTTGATAAGGCTACTGCCACTTGCTATAACTGTGAAAAGATTGGACACTTTGCTAGTGAGTGCAGATCGAAAAAGGTGTTCAAACCTTCTACCTCAAAAAGATCCAGTGATGACAAATACCTAAAGCTGAAGAACAAATATCAAAAGCTGAAAAGCTATAAGCGAAAAGGTAAAGGTCTCATCGCTGAAGAACATGACTGGGCTGAATCAGAAGAATCAAGTTCTGATGAAGAAGAAGTCGCTAATCTTTGCCTCATGGCCGAGATTAAAGAAGAAGTGGAAGAACCATCTGAACCTTCTATGAGCTACATATCATCTCAGGTATCTATCTCTACAAATCCCTCTCTGCCTGAAGCTGAGAGAAGTCGCGCTGTTGATGTGCTGACGAATGACCTTTATAATGCTCTAAACGACAAAACTCAAGCTGAGAATAAAAATGTTCATTTAACTCAAGAGCTAGAGAAATGTCATGAAAAGATCAGAGAACTAAATCTTTTAGAAGAAAAGTTGAAAGATCAAGTCATTATAAATGAAATCATCAGCATTAAACGCGAACAAGCCATCGCTGATCTAAAAGTAGAAAAGGCTCATGTTGAAAAATGGTGCAAATCATCAACAAAGATCTCTAAGATAATAAATGCTCAAACTCCTGAAAGTGATAAAACTGGTCTTGGCTTTTGGACACCACAGGATGAGCCTAAAGAAGAAAGTTCCATGCTTAAGTTTGGAACGTTTGTCACTCCTATCTCTGACACTTCGTATGATCAATTTTATCCTTCTTCTTCTAACTCTATCCCTGAGGAAAAATCCAAAGACACTAAGTCTGTGGATAAAGGAAAGTCCATTCTTCGTCCCTAGAAGGCTACCAAGAAAGCAAAACTGAAAGTTCCTTCTAAACCTTCAGTAAATCAATCTTCTAGCTCTGTGATAGAAATCTTCGATCTCTGTCCTCCAAAGCTAAATATTGATCTAAGACCCATGAAATCTAAAGAAATGAAAATTCCTCCCAGATCTCATGAGAAAAGCATTCTTGGACCTGGCCCTGCTCATCTTAAACTTGCAAAACCTTCTACTTCTGGTCCTAAAACCATTTTCAAATATAGAAAATGCTATCAGTGTGGTTTTACTGACCATATTGAAAGCAAATGTCCAACTGCCACTAAAGCTGATAAATCAGTTAAAGTGAAGATGAATGCCTCCAAGGCTGAAAAGGTCACTAAAGCTAAAAAATCAACCAAAGTGAAGAAAACCACTAAGGTTAAGAAATTAACCAAAGTAAAGATCACCACTGAAGCTGAATCTTCATTTGCTGAGAAGACTGCTGAAGCTTCCACATCCACTAACTCTAAAGGACCCATTGAAAAGTGGGTACCAAACAATGCTTAATCTTCCTTATGTGTGCAGGGATCAAAGGGCATCTGGTATCTCGATAGTGGATGTTCTCGTCATATGACTGGACAAAAAGACCTGGTCACTGAATACAAGGAAGAGAAAGGTCCCTCTGTGACCTTCGGTGGAAATGGAAAAGGATATACCCGAGGGTTTGGTGTCCTCAGCAATGGGACAACTACCTTTCGAAGAGTCTCTTATGTAGATGGACTGAAGCACAACCTTCTAAGCATCAGTCAGCTATGTGATAAAGACTACGAAGTTAGCTTTTCTAAAAAAGTATGTTCAGTGGTGGATGAGAAAGGAAAACTTTCTCTCAGTGGTTATCGCAGAGAAAATGTATACGTAATAAATATGGACTCTACTACTACTGAAAACTTATGTTTTCTCTCTAAGGCCTCTTCTGATGTCAACTGGCTATGGCACAAAAGGCTCTCTCATCTAAACTTCAAAACCTTGAATTCTCTCTCATCTAAGGAACTGGTTTCTGGCCTTCCTTAGCACTCATATGCTAAAGAATCTCTCTACTCAACATGTGAAAAAGGAAAACAAACAAAAGTTAGTTTCAAGTCTAAAAAAGTTTCCTCAGTGACAAGTCCTCTTTAGCTCTTGCATATGGATCTGTTTGGCCCTGTCAATATCCAATCAATAGCTGGAAAGAAATATACGCTTGTCATTGTAGATGAATTCTCTCGCTATACCAGGGTTATCTTTCTTCGCTGTAAGAGTGATACTCCAGAAGAACTAATATCTTTTGTTAAAAAGATGGAAGTGCTGAATAATCTTACTGTTCGTTCAATAAGAAGTGATCATGGAACTGAATTCAAAAACAGTTCCCTGAACAATTTCTTTGAAAACAAGGGAATTTCTCATAACTTCTCTACAATAAGAACACCTCAGCAAAACGGAGTCGCTGAAAGAAGAAACAGAACGATCATTGAAGTTGCTAGATCAATGCTCAGCGATTCTCATCTCCCTACTCAATTTTGGGCAGAAGCTGTAAACACTGCATGTTTTACTCAAAACAGATCGCTGATAGTAAAGCGATTTGGTAAGACAGCTTATGAACTCTTTCATGGAAGGAAGCCTTCTATCATCTTTCTTCATACTTTTGGTTGTCAGTGCTTTATCTTAAACAACAAAGATCGGCTTGGAAAGTTCGACCCAAAAGCTGATGATGGAATATTTCTAGGATATTCCTCCATCTCAAAAGCCTACAGAGTTTTCAACAAACGAAGACAATCTGTGGAAGAAACAATTCATGTCACTTTTGATGAAACTCGCTCAGCGAACTCCAAACCAATCACTAACAATGAAGAGTTAAATGCTTGGATGTTTTCTCACTACAAGGAAACTGAACCCTTCTTCTCAAACCATCATCATTCAGATTCTCCAGCCGCTAATGATGATCCAAACATTATACCTCCTAGCGCTGAATCCAACTCATGGGTTTCAGCTGAACCTCTAAACACCTTGCTACCATCAGATCTACCTCTGTCTGAAAACCTCTCTGATAACAACAGGTTGTCCACTACTCAACAGTTAATTGCTGATGAACCTCAAACGTACTCATAAGTAAACATCCCAATTGTTGATTCAACCTCTGAGTTGAGCGATCATGCTCCTGATCAGCGATGGACCAGAGATCATCCAATAGATCAAATTCTTGGTGATCCAGATGCAGGTATTCAGGCACGACGAAGCTCAGGTAATATCTGTCTCTTTGTCAACTTTATATCTTTAATAGAACCAAAGAAGACTGATGATGCCCTCAGAGATCCAAACTGGATCAGCGCTATGCAAGAAGAGCTGACTGAGTTTACCCGTAACAAAGTTTGGAATCTCGTTCCTAGACCATCTTAAAAAACTGTTATAGGCACCAAATGGGTGTTTAGAAACAAGTTAGATGAACATGGAACTGTAACCCGCAACAAGGCTCGACTTGTTGCTCAGGGATACAGACAAGAGGAAGGCATAGACTATGATGAAACCTTTGCCCCTGTGGCTAGGCTTGAAGCAATTCGACTATTCTTAGCTTATGTAGTCTATAAAGACTTCATCGTTTATCAAATGGACGTAAAATCAGCGTTCCTCAATGGAAAGCTGAATGAAGAAGTCTATGTAGAACAACCACCAGGGTTCTATGACCCTAATTATCCAAATTATGTTTATAAATTGGATAAGGCTCTCTATGGTCTAAAACAAGCCCTCGTGCTTGGTATGACACTCTCTCATCATTTCTTATTTCTGAAAATTTTGAACGTGGCAAGATTGATAATACGTTATTTTTCAGAAAGATAAAAGGTCATATAATTCTTGTACAAATATATGTCGATGACATAATATTTGGTTCTACTAACCCATCTCTATGTACTCGCTTCGCTGAAAGAATGAAGAAAGAATATAAAATGAGTATGATGGGTGAGCTGACATATTTTCTTGGTCTTCAGATTAAACAATCTGATAAAGGTACTTTCATCAGCCAAGGTAAGTATGTTAAAGATATGCTGAAGAAGTTTGATCTTACACAAACTTCATCAATGAAAACTCCTATGCACCACCCCTGACACTTAACAAAGATCCTTCTGGAAAACCTGTTAATGTCACTGCCTATAGAGGAATGATAGGATCCCTGATGTATCTTACGGCGAGCCGACCTGACATCATGTATTCTACTTGTTTATGTGCACGCTATCAATCTGAACCCAAGGAATCCCATCTGATCGCTGTTAAGCGTATATTCAGATATCTGAAAGGAACTCCTAACCTCGGTCTTTGGTATCCCAAAGACTCAGGGTTCGATCTGACTGGTTATTCTGATAGTGATTTTGCAGGCTGTAAACTTGACAGAAAGAGTACCACTGGTGGATGTCAACTCCTCGGAGGAAAGCTGGTAAGCTGGACAAGCAAAAAGCAAAATTCAGTGTCCACTTCCACAGCTGAAGCTGAATATGTAGCCGCTGGAAGCTGTTGTTCTCAAATCTTGTGGTTGAGAAATCAACTATTAGACTATGACCTTCAGCTGTCAAAGATTCCTATCTATTGCGACAACACTAGTGCTATCACTATAGCAAATAATCCAGTGCTACATTCAAAGACGAAACACATAGAGATCAGATATCACTTTATTAGAGATCATGTGATGAATGGTGATATTGAACTTCACTTTATCCCTACTGACTTTCAGCTTGCTGATTTATTCACCAAACCTCTTGATGAGACAAGGTTCAACTTTCTCATCAGTGAGCTTGGAATGCTGAATCTCGAAGAATAATTCTTCAGCGTTAATGCATTGTGTCAGTACTCATAAGTTCCCCTTTTATCATTCTCTGATAAATATTCTGACTCTCAGGTATGTTCTCTCAATTCCTACAACTGAATCTTCATTCAGTTGTTTTTCAAAATATAAACCTTAATCACTGAACTTTCTTCAAATGATTAAAAGCTTTTTGAAAAATAAATTTGTCACTGATATTTCTAATCAGTGATCCTTTAAAACAAAATCTATCCCTATCTTTACCATCAGGGATACTTTCAAAAAGAAAAATCTATCGCTGACTTTTCTTCAGCGATAATTTCAAAACGGACAAATGAACAGTCTCTTTTCGATGACGTCATTTGAACTGACAATCCACGACATGCCTTTTTCTGACACGTTCATCCATTGCCCTTCTATCCAATCAACTTCGTGGGACGTGTCCATGTCATGATGAGCATTTGTTTTCCCGCCTCTCACATTCTCTCTCCTTTCTCTCACATATAAAAGGAATGTTTTTCCATTCTTATCATTTTACGCTTTCTGGAAATACTTTCAAAGCAAGAATACTCTCTCAAGCATTCTAGCATTCTCAAGCATTTGCATCATCTTCTTCAAAGATCAACAGGTTATTCTTGATCTTTTTCAAATACTTATCTTAAATCTTTTTACATAAAACTCCATTTATGGGTTTATAAGATTCTAATTACATAAAATCATTTTCATTTTTGATTTTATTCTTCAAAAACCATTCTATTTTGATTGCTCTTCATTCAAAATCCTTGGTTTTTCTTCTTGTTCTTGTATCTTCTGTCAAGAACACCTCTTTAATCTTCAAATTTGTTGATTTCCCTATGTTTCTTTCCCAAAATAGAAACTGGACAAATCTTCTTTATTTTTAGACTAAAACCTTTCTTCTACTCTTTTATCTACTCATAGCTCAGAATGGCTCAAACTGCACTTGTCGTCTCTAAGAACGTCAAGTTCACCATCACTGACTCGGAGCTTCCAAAGAACAATCATCTCGCTCGCCTCGATTTTGACGGTGTTAAGTACCCACATCTGAAGGAAGCTGCAATGTTTCTAAAGCAATCCTGCATTGCTTATGCTATCACTGTGGATCCAACACCCTCCAAAGCTCTTCTCCAGCAATTCTGGTTTACCGCTGACGAAACCTCTATCACCAACAAAAAGGGTGAACAGGTTCCTACTATCTCCTTCAGCACTCAACTTGGCTCAGGGATGATGACTGCTTTAGGCCTGAGGAAAGCTCTGCGTTTTCCTGAAAAACCCAGGAATGGATTCGACGCCTTGCCAACTGATGCTGAACTCATCCAATTTCTGGATGCCATGGAATACGCTTGGGAACCCAAGCCAAGGACGACGATTCCAAACAAGAAGCTGACTCTTGTGAAGAAGGCACTGATGCCTTCTCAGCTTAACTACATCTTCTCACACTTCATTCAGTGTATGAGTGGGAAGAGTGGGTCACTGGACCAAGCAAGCAAGATTCAGGTTCAGATGGCTTACTCAGTGATCACTGGACGAAACTTCGACTACGCAACAGCTATCTTTGACGATCTCAAGTCAAAGATAGAGAAGACCGAAAGGGATCCCAAGGTCCCCTACGTACGCTTTATTTGCGCGTACCTGAAGTTCCTCTACCCTGCTACTTACCCCACTAACTCGGATGCATCTTTTCCAAAATTGGGTCAGCGCTCCCTGGAGGTCAAGACGCTCCCCAACGAGGTAAGTATCTCTGAACTTCGCTCCTGACTCTCTCTCCTCACTTCTTCTACTTCAGCGGCCACGCAGGAGGTTCCTTCTTCTGCTATCCCTGCCGCTACCTCTTCCAAATGACCATCAACTAGCTCCCTTGGTCCTTCGAAGAAGGCCAACGTCACCAAGGAGAAATCTACCTCTAGCTTTATACCTAAGGATGTTTATCAACAAAATTCCTTGGATGCTTTCGTGGGTCTCTCCTCCACATCCTCAGCTATAACCACTTCAACCGTGCCAGCGATCTCGGTCGCTGTCACAACAACAGTGACGCAACCTACAATCTCAGTTCAACAACAACCTGAGGTAACTACCCCTATCCTTACATCTTCTATCCCCATCTCTAGTCCTTCTATTTCTTTGATCTCTAACCCTCCATCTATTTCTACTCCACAGTCTGGACCCATAGGACCTGAACATCAATCTTTTGAGGAATCTTTACAATTCTACAAAATGTTTGATAATTCAGGTATCCCTATAACCTTAAACACTTCTCCCAACTCACCATATAAGCCTGTTTCTCAAAAACTAACTTATATTTCAGGTCCTAGTTTGGCGACTGTTGACACAAATGTCAACAATCTGAGTGCAAAGGTGGAATCTCTGACTTCCTCTCTCAACACCACCACCAACGCTGTTCAATCAGCTGGTGAAGCACTGAAGACGCTGACTGCCACCTGCGCCTCCAAAGCTGACGTTTCTCACATCGCTACTCTCCAAGAAGCGATTGTCAAAGTCAGAGAAGACTCACAACAACAGTTTGCAGCCCTGACTACAAAGGTTGATTCTTGTGAAGTCCTTCTTCAGCAAATCCTGACTCACCTGAAGGCACCAGCTCCTACTCCTACTTCCTCATTCACAGAGAACGATCGTACATCGCTGAACATTGCCGTGTAGTTTATTCATCAGGCTACGTCAGATCTTCCTGCATTTGAAGGCCGACTGGACAGTTTGGAGGCAAAGTTCAGGTGTTGGCCGCTGCAAAAGCTTCATCTCCTTCCAAAGATCTCTCCCTCAATGATAATGACAAAGAGGGGGAGAAAGCAGCTGAAGAAAATACGGAGTTTGAAGTCGCTGTTGAGGTCCAACAGAAGGAAACTCCCTCTCAGGTTGAGGGGGAGATAGCTGCTGAAAAAGCCCCTCCTCCTCTAGAAGATTTAATCGATGATGAAGAAGAAGACGATGATGATGAAGACCTTGATCTTGAAGATCAAGAGGAAGATTCTCATCAATATGATGATGATGACGATGAAGATCAATCTCTATGGTGTTCTTCAGCTGTCACTTCATCAGCGATAGCTTCGAAAGAAGTTATCAAAGCAGGGGGAGTCAAGAGACACCTTCAGGAACCCCTTCCCAAAGCAAAGGTGCAACTGCTGAGGGAACCCTGAAGATGATTTCACTACCTGAGGAGAATCCTTCTCAGGTATGCTTTACTCTTGTTCCCTTATCCTTCTATAAAAATCCAACCCCTGTTTCTTTCTAGCCTTTATCTCTCTCCTTCCCTAAAACTAAATGTAACCTTTTTCTTTTTCTGACCAGATAGTTCTCTCCCCTACTTAAGGGTAAATAACTCCAAATAATCCCAGCTGCTGAAGCTGATGATCAAATAATTCCAATCACTGTAAGAGAGATTGATGAAGAGGATGAAGAAGAAGAAGAGTCCCTACAACATCATGGAAGGCCCTCTAGACCCTCTCATTGGTCAGAGGAAGAGAGAAAGAAAAGAACAGAGATGATATCTCATCTGGAGAGTCAACGACGAAAGATCCCCTCTCAATCATCAGATCTGGAGTTCCTGACTGAAGCTGAAATCGAAGAATCCGTCAGGGCTGAGAAGCTGATTGCTGACTGTCAAAGAGATGCCTCTCTAGCTCTCAAAATTCAGTCCTCTCAAGTCAAAGACAAGAAGCTGAAAAGCAAACCAGTGGAAGTCCAGGCAGCTCTTTTGAAAGAGATTGAAGAGGAACGCTCCAAAGAAAAAGCGGTCAGTGATAATACAGTCGATTGGTGCAAACACAAAATTGACTATCGCTCTGACCCAATGAAGATCGTAGTTGTTGCTATCTCTGGGAGAAAGAAGAAGGATAAACTCTCTGTCACAATGGAGATTACCAGAGAGGATGGAAGCTGCAAGGCTATGTTCATTTCAAAGCTGAAAGAACTTGGCTACATGAAGTGGCTTGAGTTCAAAGATGCGTTGAAGAAATCAAAGTCAACATACAGAGGCTATGTTGAAAGGGTAAATGATGACCTCATCAACAGAGTCGCTGCTATACTAAACGTGCCATCTACTCTTCCTCTAAAGTCCAAGCAAATCAAGAGAAAGCCTGCCTCCTCCTCATCTGATAATGTCGCAGTGATCAGAAATGAAACCACCATCAAATTCTCAAGAGAAGCACTGTTCGGTCCTCCTCCTGATCTTTCAGTTCTGGATCTCTCTCTGCCTTCTGGCGGACCATATGTTGCGGGACAAGTTCTTGAAGAACCTTTTGGAATCTTCTTCAGAGATAACGAGGAACAACTCAGATTTCAAAGAGTCTCTGAAATCCCTATCTGTCCCCTCGCTCTTCTCAAGGATCTCATGTGCCTATGGTGTACTCTCTCTCCTGCAGCTGAGCCAATCATAGCGATCATCTGCAAAGAATCTTTAGAGCGAAGGCAAAAAGGAGAAGAAATACCTGAGTATTTGATTAATCCTCCTAAACCCTCTTTAGATAGCTGATAGATTAGTTTTCTTTCTTGTAATCTATTAGTTTAAGTTACAGCAGTTAATACATCACTTGTACTTGTAATTTTCATACCTTGTAATCTTTTTTCTTAGATTAATGAGAATTTCAGTGAAGTACTTAACTCTATCAGTACTGTAAAAGATCCCTCAAAATAGTAATTGGGACATGTATGTTATGAGTCCTGATTATTCCATCATTTTGAATTATAAAGTAATTTTCTTCAGTTACTTTGTCATTATCAAATAGGAGGAGGTTGTTGATCCAAGCTCTCTCAGTGATTTGATAACGACCTTTTTCTATAGTTAGTGAAAATTACGTTTAATATGTATTAGTGTTTCACCATCAGCGATCAGACTGAGTCTGTTCAGTTATCGCTGATAGTCTTTCTCAAACATTTAATATGTATTAGTGTTTCACTATAAATGATCAAACTGAGTCTGTTCAGTTATCGCTGATAGTTCTGATGTAAACAGTAACGTAATCCCTAAAGGCAAGTCTCGCGTCAACAGATGTTCATAGCTGAATCGAAGAGGAAACTGCTGAACAAAGAGAAGTCAACTAGTGACCTGATGCGGATATCAGTGAAGCAAAGACAACTCTACTTATACGCAAAGGAACATGAGTAAAGCTTCTGCGATCGCTGAACTCTTGATATCTCTGCTGAAAGAGATATTCAACGATTGAATGATCACTTAGCTTATACCTCAAGTTTCTTTTTGTCTAACCTTGCACAACTCAGTACGATGTGTCAGAACGGACATGCCTCTGCCACAATTCGTACAACAACTCTGTCAACTACACTGTTCATGATCCGGCCAAAAGCATGTCTCCCAAAGTCAGACATTCAAAGACAATCAGTAAACGCCACGTGTAAAGTGCCCTGCCATGCATTTAATGCATAGGGTATAAATAGGAAGTTCACCCCTCCATCTGAGGGTGTGCTCAATCCTTGAACTCCAAATAGAAACCTTTGTTTTCTATATCTCTTAATCCTCCTTTCTCTGAATTTCTTGTGCAACCATCTTAGTGTTTCTTAAGTTTGTTTAGATTGAGTCTGTCTTAATCTTATTCCGCAACAAACTTGTAAATTGTATTTGATTTATCAATAAAGAATTTATTAAACTTTAAATTCTGTGTTTGTATTCAACCCCCCCTTCTACAAACTTGTTAAGCACCTTCGGGACCAACAAACGTTAAATTCGAAATTGTGTAGACCCGAAGGAAATTGATCGATGAGAAGTTAGAGTCACAAATTACCTGGGGGTGGTAATTGTCATCCAAGGTTGGGAGACGACCGTAACCTTGTGGGTAAAAGGTTACTTTGGGGAGTTAAGTCTTCGCTCGATTATTGTTATAATGTGCCCATGGGGGGCAGTTGTTGGGAATACCGGTGCAAGAGTTGTGATAGTAGTGTTGGCCTTTGGGTTAAGATAATTTTTTTGCGGGTAAGGTCTTTTGGGAATGTGGATTTCGAGGACAAAATCATTTTGGGAATTGTGGTCACTAAGTCGTAAAATCGTGGCATGTAACACTCGTAAATCTCTACCCGTGAAGTTAACCCTTTGAGAAATTCTTGTTTCTTATCGTAGAATTTCATCCCTTATATCTTACATATTAAGCCTTATCGCGTCATGAGTGGTCTGTGCGGAAAATGGGAAGAAACGAGCCTCGGTATACTCTGGGCGATAGTGACCTGGCGAGAGTGCCCTGGGCACAATCGCCGGGCACAATCGCCAGCGGGGGTGTGCCCGCGGTACGTTCTGGGCAATAGTGCCTTGGCACAATCGCCGGGCACAATCGCGGTCGGTCCCAGGGCCTTTTAATGTCACGATTCTCAACCATTTCCCTCATTATCACTTCCTAATCCCTTCCCTTTTCTCTCCCAAACCCCAAAACCGAACCCTAACCCATTTTGATGGTTTTCCCCCTCGAACCACATGATTCTTCATCATCTAACTAGTTGGAACCTTGAACCACAAAACCTTCATCTTCATCTTCCTCATCAAGTTCATCGGTTGGGAGCTCGGGTTGAAGTGTTAGATTGGGTGTTCTCGGAAGTCTCTTTGTCTTCAAGGGTAAGTTTTCTTGTAATAAGGTTATAAATGCTCCATTGGTGGTTTCTTAAGGTTCGATATCTCAAATCTCGGATTTGATGGTTTTGGAGAAATTAGGGTTTTGATCTTGTTTGAGATCTTGGTATTTTTATGTTTGGAGAATGTTTCCTTATGGTTGAAAATGGTTATTTATGGGATGGAATGTTGGATCTAGGCTTTGGAAGTTTTCGGCTTGAGGATTCAAGCGGCCTTCAAAGAGCTCGTTGGGTGAAATCTAGATTTAGCCTAAATCTAGCAAGGTGAGTTCAAGTTGATTTGTGAAAACGGTGTACATGCCAAAATGGTTATTTTAAAGTGTTTTACGTGAAATGGTTAACTGCTGATAAGTTTTGAGTATTTCAATGAATTTTCATATTTGATAAACTTGGTTTATTTTAGTTTCATAAATGCTCATATTTGGGATTTGAACATCTTGATGAATAATAGCATGATTTATGCATTTTGGGGATTTTGGTACAAATGAAGCCTAGTTCATGTTACATGCATTTTGGTGTATATGCATTCATAAACCCTTTGGAAAACCTTTGGTCCTATTACGTGTTGAGTTTTGGGTTAAATGCGTCCTTGTAGTGTGTGTCTTCATAAACGTTATTTTTAAAAGACATTTCATTATTGGGAGGGCCGATAATTATTGGTCAAATGGGTTGTGAGCATCTTAGCTCGGTGTTGGCTTAAAATGAGTCGTGTGGACATTTGTCCGGAATTATAACCTGCGGGGGTTTTGAATAAGATGACGATTAATTTCGTATCGTTGGGGAGTTACATATCTTGAGTGCGTTGGTCATTCAATTGGAGTCATGTAATGTTAGACAGTGTTGTATTGGATCCATAGGCACGTAAGTCTGTCTGTTTGGTAAGGCCTGAGGTTTTGGGTTACATTTAGTGACCGCTCGGGTTTGCTAGCGAGTAGGAATATGTGGCTCGGGCCACAGAGTTGGAACTCATCTAGATTGGATAGGCGCTCACGCCTGTAAGCCCTCAAAAGTGGAACTCCAATGGAGTAAGGCCAGAGGCGTTAAACGGTCCGTGGTATGATGCTCGATGGAGGCATGAGAACCAGGATGTCAGGGTGTTCTGGTAGAATCCAGTAACACCGCGGGGTCCGTGGTATGATGCTCGGTAGAGGCATGAGAACCAGGATGTCGGGGTGTTCGGGTAGAATCCAATAACATCGCGGGTGGCCCCATTCACGTGTTCTCGCCACCCAAGGTGGAAACGTTTAGATGATATGCAAGGAAGTCGCGTGAACGACCTACTTGCGTGTTTTCTATTCTCGGTGTATACGGATCTCTTCATCGTTGATTCGTGGTATTTTTCATGGTAATGTGGTATTTTACCAATGTGAGTTTTAGTGGTTGATGGTAAATGTTGGCTCTAATATTGGGTTCTTCCCACGTATATTAAAGTCGAATGGACCGCGTCGTTTTCCACGTTTCGATATTTGGATTTCATTATACTTTATGGTCGCGTGAGTATTAATTCGAGTTACATATTTCCAATGGCGTACCCTATTATTATAAATCGTTTTCCTTTACATAAGGGTCGAGTATTATGTCCCGCCCGTGTTCTGGGTGTTTTGGAATATAAGGTATTATTTATATTTCCATGAATTGGAATGTCTAACTATGACCCCATCTTGGGTGAGTTCCGGATTACATCATTTTTATATGAAACGTGTGTTTGGGGGCACTGTCTTTAAAAGTGCATATTGTGGGAAAATGTGTCGTTTCTATTTTAAAGTATATTATTTCGAAGGATCTCGCTTTAAACTGGTTTCCTGGCTTTTAAAGATTTATTCATTCATGTTAAAACTTTTGAGTTCACTAGGCGTTAGGCCTAACCTTTTTATTTGTCGGCATGTGCATCAGGTTCCTATTGGGGGTTCGGTTCTAGCAATGCTTCGAGAAGTCGAGCCTTAGCCTTGTGCAAGTGTATGTAGTGAGAGAAGTCTTCCATAGGTTAGAAATAGTATCATGTTTGGGTTTAGAAGCACTCGTCCTTACCATAGATTGTGGTATAGAATGTGTATATGTGTTGAGGTTAATTCTTAATTTGTGTTTGTAGTTTGAAGTATTTATTGATGTATTTAGAAAATTTTTAGTAAGTTGCTATCTTCAAATTTGAGGGTGTTACATGGCATAAATATAATAGCTAGAAGTTCAGTGGCTAAAAATGCCAATTGAACAAACTTTTTTAGAAACACGCGAGTACTTAGTTTAGTTTTGAAAAATTGCAAGATTGTTTTACTCTCTGATTTGGCATTTGGCTTATTCAAATTGAATTGAATTTGGATAAGTTAGGTTTTCAATTTTTATAGATGTAACTTGGATTGAAATTAATTGAAACAAGGGTTGGTGTTATGATTTCTGGATGAATTTCAACGAGTGTATGTCTCATTGCAGAGAACCCAAAGACTGCTCTCTTCTCTGTGGAGATTATCTCGAGTGCCTTGATCACTCCAAAGAGGAAATATCCAGGCCCTATGCTTTTGTATATGGATTTCTACTTCTTATATTTTGTTATATGGATCCGTAGATTACTGTTTGCTAATTCTGGAATTTCTAATATGCATTGCAACATCACTGTTAGTTAATTCTTCTATTTCATTACAAACTGGCCTTTGCTCCATGGAACCAAAACCTAATCTTATATGAGTTTAGGAATCATACATTTTGTTGGGTGGATTTATCCTAGTTTTATCCTAATCTTGACTTTCAAGGCGTCTTGTTTAATTCAAGAAAAATGTTAATCAACTTATCACTTTGATTTTCTGATCTCTTTACCAGAAAATGTAAAAATATTTATTAGGATAAAATTTCTCATGTCTTGAATAGTTGTCCTTTGAAGCATCAAAACTTAAAAGCCTATAACCCCACAACACAATAGAAAGAATATGAGATCATTGGAATAGATGGCATAGAAACAGAGGTTAACCCTCAGCATGATGGTTTGCTGATATTCAAACTTGGTTCTGCCTGTTAACTTCTTAGTTTGTTCCTCTTGCCACTATACCATTAATCTTTTTCCCTTTTTCTGTCACACATGGAACTTCTAGTGTCCCATTGTTGCTTTGTCTTTTAGATTTATTTGATGGGTGAGTAATTGTCTGCCACAAAATGGTACCATTTACAAGGTTTGTAGAAATGAACCTGGAAATTACCACATAGGAAGAACATTTTTGGTTAATTAGTTTTGCCTTCTTATGCATGCCTTTCAAATCCCAAAACTTTTTTGTAAATTTAATTTATGTTGAGATCATATGGTCCATCTTAGTTATTCACTATAGTGAAATATCGTAAGCGGCCATGAAGAGGGTGAATTTCTAAGCCTACATGAAGTTTTCATTAGGCGTTTGTCTTCTGCCTTCAACAACTTCGTTGAATTCATCGAAAGATCATGTCGTGAAATTAATTCATATTCTTCATTCATGGCCTTCTTTAATTTCTTGAACTCATTTACAGATGTATGAAGGTTTTATCAAGCACCGCCCATTATTTGACCTGGTCCCTTCACAATAAGGTTGTCCTAGAGATTAACGCCTCGCCCCATTTCAACTTGTTGCTTCTTTCTTACGTTCTCAAGTTTTAATATTTTCGCATAACCAAGCTGGATTACGCCAATTCTTGGATTCTTCTAGTGGAGCAGAGCAACCTGGTAATGGTGGTAATAATATATCCCTATAGCTCTAATAGTCTTCATTTGGTTTAGCAACCATAGATGAGCAAAATTGAGGCCCAATCTGTATTTGTCATTTTTAACATTTTCAATTTGTGGGTCTTGTTCAACAGTATGAGGAGAAATAAAGTTACGCTAGTGGGTCCCATTTAGTTGAAACAATCGCTCTACTCTCTTTGGTAGTACCCCACCTCTTGGTGGAATATATTGGGCTTGTTCGGTTTGGTTTTTCTTGTCCTTTTTAGTAGATTTGATGATAACCAAAGATATATAGGATCCACAAATGAAGAATCACAATACAAACAAAACAACACTCTAGCCTAGATGTAATACTATGTCTCAGGTACGGATTCGAGCACAAGTGTTCAAATTTCAGAAACAAGATTGGTTGATCTTTTAGACAACACACTCTGGAATAGAAGACTTTCCCCCTCATCTGAGCGTATTGTTTATGTGTCGATACAACAAATATTTCATGGCATCAAAGAATATTTCTTGGCATCTGCTGAATTAATGATAACTATTTACATGTTATATTGCTTTTCTAATACTCCAATGGAAGCTTTAACATTCGTTTATAACCAAATTGAACAATTTCATTTCATTATGTGTTTTTCTTTTCAGTTCAGTTGCTTTTTCTTAATGTCGGTTGTAGACAAATTGCATGCACTCCTTCCAGAGGATCTAGAATCTACATTCGAGGATGATTTAGATAATGTCTTTGACATTACTAATCTCTGCGACATTCACTGGGGCATAGAAAGCTAGAAACAGAAATTGAGATGAAGCGGGTATCCATAAAAATCATGAATACCATTACATATATATATATAATCATGAATACCATTATATATATAATCTTTATGCATCAGTTTTGAAGATACTTGATTCAATGTTGTCATATATGCAAATACAGAGGCTTAAAGACAAGTTTAGAAAGATCCATGAGCAATATAGTTTGCATCAAGTTATGCCAAGACCATTATTTGTTCTTTATCATGTGAGCTCCCAAATTCCGGTAATACTCTCATCTTTTATTTTGCTTCAAGTATTTGTGTATAAACTTAGAACATTAGTAAGAAGGATATGATGCATACTTGAATATTTATTTGAAAATTGAATTTCTTGTTACATTAATATTTATTTGGAAAACATACTTTATATTAATATTTTTTTTTGTTTTGCAGAATGAATTACTAAGTGAGGAAATTGGTTCTTTTTGTTCACTGACAAAAAGAATTGTTTGAAAAAGCTACATCGTAGCCCTGGATATGTAAAGGGATGTATCGCTTCGACGAAACACATTTTAACCAAAGAAAATATGAATGGATTTGGAATTGGAAAAGAACAAATCAGATGCTTTAGAGAAATAATTTTAGATGATTAAAAAAAACAAGTCAAATTTGAAGATGAGAAAAAGAATCTTTAAGAGGAGCATAACCAAATAAAGGGGAAGATGGATAAAGGGGAAGATGAACTTTATGACGATGACACAACTGTCACAGATATCTGTATTGCGATATTAAAATTAAGAATGTAATGTTTTATTTCATGTAGTCATTATGTTAAGTGTTTTTAGTGATGATAAGTTGATATGACAGTGAAATCTTTTTTTTAGCTTTGATCAAAGAATTATACCTTATGCAAATAGAATTAATATTTTGGATTTTCATCTTTACAACTTTTAATTTTATTGCAATGATAATTATAGTAAAAATTACTGACAAATTTATTTCGTCATATGTTCTTTAACAGTGACCACTTTTTTTGGTCACTAATGGAAGTTAACGGATATTAACGAAGTTGTTATCTTGAACCCAATTAGTGATGACTTTTAGTTGTTTAGTGACGATATTTAGTGGCTAAATTAGTCGTCACAAACATAGTGACCACTTTAATTATGTCACTAATTAGTGACCATTTTTGTATTCGGTCACTATAAAAAATTAGTGACGGATCTTTAGTGACGAAAAGTGACCACCGAAATTTTAGTCACTAAACGACCTTAGTGACCAATTTTAGGTTGTTAGTGACCAAAAAAAAATTCGTCACTAACTAGGATTTTTCTAGTAGTGAGATTTATTCCCTTTTAAGCCGCAATTCATGGTAGGGGGCTTGAGATTAAAAGAGATCAGCGATTCAGATCCACTTCTCACGCTTCTCACCGTCAACTTCTCACACGATCTTTCACCTATAAAACGTTAAGATAAGTGTATGCATATATATATATATATATATATATATATATAGGTAGATAGAGAGAGAGAGAGAGAGAAAGAGAGAGTTTCAAACACAACGCTTCTAGTTAGTATAAACTGTATCCAAATCAATCTCAAATGTCTATCTAGTCTAATAAATATCTGGTTTTATCTTGATTGTTTTTTGATTTAAAGCGTTAATCATTGAGAATGAACTCTGATAATCTTCCATAAATATCTAGATCATACTACCTCCGTCCCAAAATAAATGTCACAATTGAAATAGCACACATTTTTCAAAAGGTGTATGTATTACATTTTTTTAATTAAATAAAGGACAATTTTACCCTTAATAATAGAGAGAGAGAAATTATTCATCTTATATTTATGGGTAGAATGGAAAAAAGACGCTACTTTTGAAAATATCACACTTATTTTAGGACAAACTAGAATAAAAATGTGAACACTTATTTTGAGATGGTAGGAATAATAAATAAACTTTCATCGTTTTCATAAATCTCATTTGATTGGTTTATATGGTTTATACTAAATTATATTGGAAGTTTCTAATGAATAACCACCAAAAAAAATTGAGAATGTGATCAAAGGTTCATATGTGAATCATTAGTCAACTCATAAAAAATATGTTTGAAATTGCACATATGAATCCACTTTTTTTTTTTTTTACCAATGATTCACATATGAAGATTCAATTCGCACATTCTCAACTTTTTTGTGCTTTTTATTTGAACTTCCCCATATATATATATATATATATATATATATATATATATATATATATATAGGGGCAAGTTCAAACGAGAAGCTAAACATTTTGCGAGAAGGCGAGAAGTGTTTAATCATATATGATACACAAGCTTAATCATATATGATTAGACACATGTTACATTGACAATACATAGACGTTTTATTATATATGATTACACACACCCACGACCCATGTAATCATATATGATATCACACTTCTCGCATTCTCGCAAAATGTTTAACTTCTCGCATGATTCTTCCTCTCTCTCTCTATAGGTTAAATCAAGTGAGAAACACAAAAAAGTTGAGAATTATTAGAACCAATCTCAACCACAATTAAGATTAATTAATGGTGAGAGATGGGAGGTAACATTTTACATATATGATGTCATTTACACACAAACATAACTCTTAAAAGGGCATAAAAGTAAATCTCTTCACTTTCTATCTCTTATTTAAATTATACAATTTAAATTAAACACCACATTCTTTCTAAATCACAAGTATATTAATTACAATAAAATTTAAATCATGTTGTAGAACAATAAATATAGAGAGAATAGAAAAGCTGTAAATTTTCATTAATCATAAACCCTTTATATAGGGATGGATTACAAGTAGATAACTAGATATTCTAGTTCTAATCTAACTCTGATATATTTTATTTCTATCTCTATCGTCATATCTTTTAGACGATGACACAATTATCCTATAACACTCCCCCTTGTGCCGAGTCAAAGGAGTGATGGTGCAATATCGTTACCTCGTTAAAACCTTGCATCAAAATAAAAACCCAATGGGAAAAAACCCGAAGGAAAGAGTACAACGCACGTTGTGTATAGACTATTCCTTTAGTCTATTATTCCATCATATTTGTACATCAATCATGGAAGTTATATAAACTGTTGCCTCACTAAAACCTTACACCAAGAAACAAAACCCATTGGGAAAAATAAAACCTGGGTGAAGGAAAGAGCACACCATACTAATATCACATGTATAGTAGACTCCCCCTTTTGTCTACTCCTCCCCCCTGTTGCGTATGTTAATCAAGGGAGTTTGGAAAGTCTCCGCATTCCAATGCTTTCCACATGTTTTTCAAATGTAGCCTTAGGCAACGATTTGGTAAATAAATCAGCCACATTCTCCTCTGATCTTACTTAATTCACTTGAATCTTAAGGAGAGTTTGTTGTTGCTGATTATAGAAAAACTTTGGCGAAATATGTTTTGTATTATCACCCTTGATATATCCTACTTTCATTTGTTCAATACAAGCTGCATTATCTTCATATATGCATGTAGGATTTTTAGTGGTTGAACTTAAACCACTTGCTCCTCTAATATGTGTAATGACAGATCTTAGCCATATACACTCTCGAATCGCCTCATGTAAAGCTATAATTTATGAATGGTTCGACGAGGTAGCTACAAGGGCTTGCTTGGTAGATTTCCATGAAATCACTGTGTTCCCAATTGTAAAAACATATCCTATTTGGGAACGACCTTTGTGTGGGTCAGAGAGGTACCCAGCATCAGCAAAGCCTACTAATATATCATTTGGGGTTTCACTGTAGGGGATATCACTTTCTTTGTTAATATCTTTAACAGGTATTGTAACCCCATTTTTCTCTTTGTAGGGAAAGAATAAGCCCATGTCGATGGTTCCTTTTAGGTATCGAAAGATATTTTTGATACCATTCCAATGACGTTGCGTTGGCTCCGAGCTAAATCAAGCTAACAAGTTTACTGAGAATGCAATATCAGGTCGAGTACATTGTGCTAAGTACAATAATGCGCGTATTGCACTTAGATAGGGAATTTCAGCTTCCAACACTTCTTCATCATCATCCTTTGGACGAAATGGATCTTTCATTATATCCAAACTTCGACCTATCATGGGAGTGCTAGCCAGATGCGCTTTATCCATATTAAATCGCCTGAGCATTTTCTGGATATAAGCGGATTGGTGGATTAGAATTCCACAAGCTCGGTGTTCTAGTTCTTTACCTAGACAAAACCGAGTTTTCCCAAGATCTTTCATCACAAATTCAGATTGCAGTATCTCTTATTTCATCAAGAGTACCAATTATGTTCATATCATCAACATACACAACTATTATTGAAAATCCAGAACTTGTCTTCTTTATAAAAACGCAAGGGCACAGTTCATCGTTCTTATATCCCTTTCCAATCCAGTATTCACTCATACGGTTATACCACATCTGCCCGGATTGTTTTAACCCATAGAGTGAACGCCTTAGTTTAATTGCAAACGTACTTCGTGGTTTACTCGAATCGGGTAATGGAAGGCCATTTGGCACTTTCATGTATATCTCTGAATCCAGATCCCCATAGAGATATGCAGTAACCACATCCATAAGCTGCATTTCCAGTCCTTCGGAAACTACTAGGCTAATTAGATAGCGGAACGTTATTACGTCCATTACAGGGGAGTATGTCTCCTTATAGTCAATCCCAAGGCGTTGTGAGAAACCTTGCGCCACAAGGCGAGCCATATATCTTATGACTTCATTTTTCTCATTACGCTTTCTGACAAAGACCCATTTATGTCCTACAGGCTTTACACTTGGTGGGGTTAGCACTACCGGACCAAATACCTGTCTCTTTGCCAAAGAATCTAGTTCTGCCTGGATTGCTTCTTTCCATTTAGGCCAGTTTGCTCTTTGTTGACATTCTTCAACTGAGCGTGGTTCGATGTTATCGTGCTTTATGATCTCATGAACAACATTATATGCAAATATATCATCAATGAGTATGGATGATCTTTCCATCAACTCGTGTACATTATCATAATTCATTGATATTTCTTTGTTCTCTGGAATCAATATTGACTTCAGAGCGTCCTCCAGTAATGATTCATGGACATAACTGTAATCAAAGACAATCTCATGAGAAGGGTTTTCAGTATTGATGATAAGTGGGTCAGATTGTGCCTTACTCTCCCTTTTCTTTCTTGGATGAGTATATATAGAACCAAGTGGCCTCCCCCTTTTCCTTTTGGGAGCTACGACCTCAACCACACTTCCACAGTGTGTGGTTGCAACACTCTTTCCGATGGTGTTGTGCCCCTGTTTGGGGACTTCTAACCTTGCGGGTACATTTGCATCCGGTATGTGTGATCTTGTCACTTTTGCAATATCAGTGAACACATCAGGTATCGAGTCTGCTACGTTTTGAAGATCTAGTATTCGTTTGACTTCACTTTCACATTGTGAAGTGCGGGGATCAAAATGAGACAGGGTGGGAACATTCCATGACAATTCCTGTCGTTCCCTTGGAAAATCCTTTTTCCTATCTCCCCTAATGACGGGAAGACTGTCTCATCAAAGTGACAATCCGCAAATCTTGCGGTAAATAGATCACCCGTCAAGGGTTCTAAATAACGGATAATTGTTGGAGATTCATATCCAACATATATACTTAATCGTCTTTGAGGACCCATTTTGGTGCACTGTGGGGGCGCAATTGGCACATATACTGCACAACCAAATATGCGTAAATGTGAAATATCAGGCTCATATCCAGTTACCAACTGGTACGCAGAAAATGGTTGACTAGTAGTGGGTCTAAAGCGAATAAGTAAAGCTGCATGTAATATTGCATAACCCCATGCAGAAGTGGGTAAATTGGTGTGCATAACCAATGCCCTGGCTATCATCTGTATCCTTTTGATGGTAGCTTCTGCGAGACCATTTTGTGTATGCACATGGGGTACGGGATGCTCTACGTCGATCTCAATAGACATGCAATAATCATCAAATGCTTGTGATGTAAATTCTACAGCATTATCAAGTCGTATAGACTTGATAGGATAATCAGGGTGGTGAGCCCTCAGATGTATAATTTGTGCTAGGAGTTTTGCAAATGTAGCGTTTCGTGTGGACAATAGTGCGACATGCGTCCATCGTGTCGAAGCATCAACCAGAACCATAAAAGACTTGAATGGCCCGCACTCTGGATGTATAGGTCCACAAATATCACCTTGTATACGTTGTAAGAATGAAATGTTTTGCTTTGTGTCTTTAGCATAGGATGGTCTCGATCCTGTTTTAGCTAAGGAACATGCTTTGCAAAAGCTAGGGTTATTCAAGGAGGCATATTGTGATGATGTTGTTGCTTCTTGTGCTTCAGAAGTCAACGATTGCAATTTCTTCGATTCAGATAATTGCTTCATCTTGCCTTTCATTCGAAAGAAAGGGTGTCCACACGTGTCATCATATCACGGCCAGGGTGCCCCAGGCGGTCATGCCAAAGCTTGTATATGTCACTATTCCAAATTCCATTATTGATGACATAATATGATTCAATAACCCGAATTGTGGTAAGATATAACCCACTATTTTGACATATTAATTTCTCTAATATACGTTTCATTCCGTATTCGTTAGAGGTGATGTACATATATTCATTTCCATTCTCGCTGTGTGTTTCAATATGATAGCCGTTGGAGCGTATATCTTTGAAACTTAACAAGGTTCGTTTAGCTTTAGGGGCATATATTGCTTCTGTGATTGTCATTTTAGTGCCATTAGGCAACAAGAAAATGGCAGTTCCTCGACCAAGTATTAAGTTGGATGATCCAATCATTGTGGTCATTGAGGATTTATAATCACTTATTTCAGTTAATAGTAATATGTTTCTTAGTATTGTGTGGGTAGTCCCACAGTCAACTAAGCACTCCAGTTCTCCTCGATACATTCCTACAAGGAACGGAGAATATTTAATTGCTTTGATGTATTCCTTTACATCAATGGTTTAGATAGACACAAAATAAAATTTATTTAATCATCAATTCAAACAATAAATTAAGTTTTCTAAATAATAATAATAATAATAATAATAACAACAACAAATAGTGTCTCAATAACTATGAATGAAAAATGTGGGAAAATTAGTCAAAATCTGGGAGCTCTAGCGATGAATTATTGCTTTTGCTTTTGGTGAACTCTGCAACTGTTAAGTTGACTTATGGGAGATCACTTGTTTTTTCAAGGTAGCGAGATTCCTTTTCTTTGGATTCCCTATATCTCTTGTAGGTCGCGGCTATGTTGTCGCTTGCTCGACAATTCTTATACCAGTGCCCAATGATGCCACATCTATAGCAAGGTTCATTTCCTTCTCTTGCTCTTTTGGCAGAATCGACCATTGGTGCTTTTCCTTTATAGTGACCTTGATTACTTGGTCCAGCAGTTGCATCTCTGTGCCATGAATTGGAAAATCCACCACGACTATTGCCGCGCCCCTGTCCACGACCACGACCATGGCCCTGCATATGACCCTGTCCACGACCACGTCCACGTGATGAATAATTTCCACGTGCGTGTGATTCAATATGTTTAACTCCCCGTCCTTTGGAGTTCTTTCCACTTCTAACGCTTGCATGATTGGATTCAGGAATTTTATTTGTACCGACAGGTCTAGCGTTGTTATTCAAAAGAACCTCATTGTGTCTTTCAGCCACTTGCAGTAGGTTGATAAGTTTGTTAAAAGTTGTGATTCTTTTACTATCATACTCTAATCGATACTGATTCATTAGTATGATTGCTGATGTAGGGAAAGTGGAAAGCGTTTTCTGAATCATGTCGTCTTCTGTGAGCTCTTTTCCACAAAAGTTTAAACGTGCTTTGAGACGCAACATTTCTTTGTTGAAATCATTTACCTTTTTGTAATCGAGTAGGTGGATTTCATTCCACTGTACGATTAGTTCAGGAAGTAAAAAGTCATGAATATTCCCGAATCTTCCTTTCAGTGCATCCCACAATTCTTTGGGGGGTTTTCAGTTGAAGGTACTCCCATCGAAGACTGGGATCGATGTGTCGTCTCAAGAACCTTAAGGCATTTACTTGTACCTTTTCTGACTGTTTGTTTTTAGGGTCAGTAGGGGGGTTGATTGTGTAGCTATAGTCCTTGCTAATGAAGGTGGTTTCTACATCGGATACCCATCTATGGTATTCAAGTCGTTCTGAATCCAGGATATCAAATTCGGGACGAGTTGGTTCAACCATCTACATAAACAAGAGATAAGGTATTCTTATTTTATGAGGGGAAAAAAGGATGCGCATGAAATTTCATTATCATGGCAATATAAGATTGTATTTCAAAATTTTCATTTGCTGAAAATGTTATCTTAGTATCTCAATAATTAAAAAATAGATCGCAAAAACACTTTTGGATTTCCAGGTAAGGAGGGGAATCACGTGGATTACTTAAATCCCTGCAAACCTTTAGGGCTACTTACACCTGTTTTGACAAAATCTTTCAATGCAATGCGATTACTTTCGTTTATGAAATACATGAATAACTTTTGTAAAATGTTTGAAGTTTTAGAAAGCATTATTTTTCTTTTAAAAACGTTTGGAAAAAAACTTGTTTTAAAAGTTTTATTCAAAAAAACGGTTGGATTTTGATAAGCATATCAAAATTTTAAAATATCATTAGTTATCGAATAAAAAAAATTCCTTTTTTTTCGTTTGGTTTTATTTTAAAATCGTTTGCATTTATCATAACACAATAATAGCAACAAAAAAAAACAAGCACAAGATAAACAAACACAACAATTGATAATATATGGTTTCCCCCCCCCCCCCCCCCCTAAAGTGGTGTTGTGAGACAGCCACCACGGTCAGTCTAAGGACAACTTGAAGCTTCAACCGGTCTCGCCATTTTGGTGAAGTCCAATGACTTCGTCTTGATTTATTGGAACTCCGTATTCAGATAGTTACATTTTTAAATAGCAAATTAACAATATCTAATCTATTTACAACTGTCCCTATCTAAAAAAAATTAAAATTACAACCCTTTGCAATTAATACATTTTAATTTTTCCAAGAAAAATAAATATAAAATCAACCAAACAAACACAGGTCTTTTGGGGCAAACAATATATTATTCTCATATTTAATATTTGATTTATAGCAAAATTATATATAACATAATATCCATGTTAGTAATAAGATATTTATGAAACAAATATTCACGAAACGGATATTCACGAAACATAATTTTAACAATCAAAATCCAAGATCAAATAAATGGAATAAATTAATATATGGTCAAAAGAAAAAATAGTTAATCGATAATTATATAAAATTCAAGGCCTAAAACATTTGTCTTTTTCTTTTATCGGGTTTCTTTAAACTAAGGCTCAAGATTGGTCAAATTAGGGCATCATCCTTGATTAGTTTTTTTTTTAACGGCAAGTTAACACACACACGTTTCCGAGGTATCCAGGCTCCCACTTAAGGGTGCCACCCGACTAATCCCCGTCGATCACGACCCAACCAAATTAAGGGTACCACTATGTGACAGACCCATGATCATGGATGTCACAGGATGCTCACCACGGGGTTCGAACCTGGGTAGTCAGGGATACCATCCACTGACCCCCCCAGGATGTTACCTTACCACTGAGCTACAACATGAAGGACATCATCCTAGATTAGATGGATTATGTTAGGAAGAAAAAAAACTCTCATCAAGTATGAGAAGGAACCAAAGCAGAGGGTTGAAGAGATAATTTTTTTTCTAAATATTACCCTAGAAGGTAGAAAAGCACACACAGAAACAATAAATTTTTTTACCCATGCAGAAAGAATGTGTGTGTGTTTCGATTAGATTTTAAGCGCACAATAATCAAGAATTAGGAGTTTGACATCAATGATCAATTATGTGGAAAAAAATGGTATGCCAAAAAGGAAAAAAAACCCTGTAAATATAGTACTTTGATTTCATATGCATGTTTTGAAATTACGACAAAGGTATAATTATCATGTTGGATTTTAATCAGTATGCCGTAAAATTTTTAGTTTTGATAAAATAGTAGTAAAAAAAATCAACTGAAAAGGAATATTTACTTGGATTGTAGTAGCGATGGAAGAATTAATTGATGATGTTGAAAGCTCGAAAATTGATCGCTGAACTATTTGATTGAGCGCACATGATGATAACGTGTTGTAGAACAATAAATATAGAAAGAATAGAAAAACTGTAAATTTTCATTAATCATAAACCCTTTATATATGGATGGATTACAGGTAGATAACTATATTCTAGTTCTAATCTAACTCTGATTTATTTTATTTCTATCTCTATCACTATCTCTATCTCTATCGTCATATCCTTTAGACGATGACACAATTATCCTATAACAAATCAAAATTTTTATATAAAATTATATTAATTACAATAAAATTTAAAATCAAAAAAATTATATAAAAGTTTGACATTTTATTTTCATTAATTTGACACAAGTATCTTTATATATTTTTTTACATTTTCTTTGATAATTGAAATTTTTACATAAAATAATAAAAGTGACTTAACCACATCACATTTCACGCCATTTTGGTTTATTTGCACATTGTGAAACAGCAATACATTGTTTCACCATTTGAAATAACATTACATTGTTTCAAATTAACAACATTGTGTTGTTTCATAATATGAAACAACACTTTCTTATTTCACATCATATTTCACGTCAACTTTTGTTTTGTTTTCAAATTGTGAAACACCACCACATAGTTTCATCTTGTGAAACAACAATTTATTGTTTCAATTTAGCGACATTATATTATTTCACAATATGAAAAAAACACTACATTGTTTCACATTAGTAACATTGTGTTGTTTCACAATATGAAAGAACACTTTAGTGTTTCACATCACATTCCACGTTAACTTTTGTTTTCAAAGTTGTGAAACAACACTACATTGTTTCACCTTGTGAAACAACATTTTATTGTTTCACTTTAGCGACATTATATTGTTTTCACAATATGAAAGAACACTTCAGTGTTTCACTTTCACATCACATTTTACATCAACTATGTTTTGTTTTCACAATCTCAAACAACACTAAATTTGTTTAACTTTAACGACATTGTATTATTCATTGTGTGAAATAAAATTTGGGTGTTTTTAGAATTCCAAATGATGTTTTAATTACAGTATCTTTATATTTACTATATTTTCTTTTCTCATGTGATGTTTTTATTATTTAAAATAATCAACTATATTTTATAAAGATGTATGTTTTTTATACGTTACCATTATATAATATATATGTGAGAGAGTAAGCGAGTAAAAAATAAATTAATAATACAATCAATTAATGAAATATAAAAGATTATTATCAATTAATGAAAATTAATATATCTTATTATTACATATAAATTACAACGCATAAGATTGAATAAAAATTAAATAATAACTGATTCTAACTTTTGATATCTATAAAAAAGGGAAGTGAAAAACAATCAAGAAAAGGAAAAATTACCATTACGTCCTTCCTTAATTATAAATGGAACATTAATTAAGGTTGTTAGATTTGAGTGATTAGATGGTCGAGATTGGTTTAAGGCTCTCAACATTTTTGTGGTTTTCATTTGATTATCGTCTTATATATATATATATATATATATATATATATATATATATATAGAGAGAGAGAGAGAGAGAGAGAGGATCAAACGAGAACAAAATCGAAATAAAAGAACAAAGAAAACGGCAAAATCACATGTGAATCATGTGTGATTTTACATATCTGATAGGTATATACACACATTTTAATTTAGTGACACTTTATGAATACCTTCTCTAATATATCTTTACTTACGCTTTCATTATATAATTACATTTCCAAAACCTTCTCCTTTAAACATATTTTTTAAGAAATCAATTAATAAAAATCAACATTTATGTATGATAAGAATATAAATTTGATAAAACAATATAAGGGAATGTTTGGCAATTACTGGATGATTTAGTGCAACATGATTAAGTGGTCAGAATGGTTAAGAGAGTCTCTATAATTTAGTGTCAGATAAAAAATGATTGTTTGGAAATTGCTTGAATGAACAGTTTGAATGGCATAAAACTACCATTTTACCCCTAGTTTTGTGTTAAATTAAAAATAACATTTTACAAAAGTTGTGACTGAAATTTCTAAATGATACCTAGAAAATAATTAATGGTCCAACCCAATACATGATTCTTATCAATCTAAACAAACACAACAATGCATGTTCAAGTTTTGGCATAACAAAAAATCACACGAAATGCAAGTTTAAACACACTTTTGCGTATCTTGCTTTCAATACACCAAAAGCACACTCGATAACATTTATGAGTTGTGTGTGGGCATGATTGAATCTTTCTTCTTTGTTCAAGGTACGTCGACGTCGAAAATCAGCTAGCCAATATCTTGTATTGTGATATGGAGTCAGAAGTCCACAAGTATTGTCACAAAGATAACATTTTTCTACATTTAACATTTAAGAAAAGTTATTGTTAAGTAAAATTTATAAGAAACAAATTATATTTAATATCATGTAAAAATTATAAATACCTGATAGAGGAAATGGAAAGCCAGAAGTTGGGTTAAATGCAACTTCTCTTAAAACACTAACATCATGTGTTATGCCTCCCATCCAGCCCAAACACAAGTGAATACAATATTAAAACCACAAATCGCTAAAACGTTTTGATAACATTCACTTCTTCCTCTGCCCTACCCCTATGACGAGCTTGTTGATCAACAGACACAATTGCATGTACGAGAGTCTCATCTAACGCACCCATTGCCCCTTTATTAAAAAATATAAACTATAAGAAACTTTTTAACTACATCTTGACTTTGCAAATTATATAAACGAAAACATACTGGAAATATTTCTCTAATATTTCTTTGTGGTTCTCACATGTTGGAGGTTTCTTCATTAGACATTGGTCGTACAACTTCTCTACCAAATTCCATCATTGCTTGTAATACTTGACGAAAATAGACTATTGAATGTTGAAATCTCCGTTTAATCATTCTATAGCATTCATTGTGACCTATTATTGTTAAAAAAGTTTGCCATCTTCTCCTCAACACTTGCATTCCCACTATTTTGCAACCAATTCTTTTGTTTAAAATGGTTGCATAGTAGTATATAGGCATCACGGGAAAGACGCATCAATTCAAGACATTGCGTAGTTGAGCCATTTAATAGTTCTAGAGTATACACATGTCCGATCAATGATGACGTATTATCTCTTATCTTTTCGATTCTTGATGTAGCTTTTTGTTTCAAATACAACCAAAAAAGTAATAAAAGCAACAATTCTTCCTCAACATTCATAGAGAGCACCTTGAAAAAAAGATATAAAAAATGAATGAAAGTTTAACATAATATCAAAAAACATCATCCAAAAGTTGCATGTTCAACATTTCATCATCCAAAAGTTATATGTTAAAAAGCACAACATTGTTCAAAAGCACATCGTACAAAAGTTAACATCATATCAAACACAATGTTTAAAAGCATAACATGCTACAACTACACAAGCCCATACTTTCTTTCTATCATTCTAACCCAACCCTTACAACCCTCTGACTTTAAATACAACCACACTTTCCTATAATCGATACTTTCCTATAATCGACACTTTCACTAGAGATAAAAGTGGCTACGTGGTACAACGGATGCTCCGTTCCCCATCCAAGTCCATCCAACTTTTCCAAGCAAGCAGGCACATCATTCAAATATTTTTCCATAATTACCTTCACAACCTTAGAAATATCTTCTTCAACTTGTGAGTTACCAACTTGTTAACCTTTTCGCTTTTTTGCTTTGTTTTCCTGGACGAGAATCACACTCTTGTCCTAAAGTTGGGGTCGAGGTTTGTTGAGTATTAGGAACTACTTCAACATCTTCACTCGAGTGAGCAGAAAGTAGGTCGATAATGTCAGGAATACTAGAATGTGGCCAATGACTTTCAATTCATGTTACTTGAACTCCACCAAATAGTTGAACACAAAGGTCGGGAAAGAGCAGTCCTATACTCCTCAATGGTTCTACATATTTGCTTTTCTGTTTTAAAAATAGTATATAAAATAATATTAATAAAGATAGCAAATGAAAAAAGGATATACAATAATAAAATTATAAAGAGTTCACCTCAATTTCTAATTTCCATTCTTCCTCAGTTAGATTAAACGTGTTGGTTGTTGGGTTATACACGTTTCCCGTTTTATTTTTTAGTCTCAACCATGCATGTATTTCGCTTTCAAATAATCATAATGGTTTTTCATTTGTTTTTGATCCCCGATGAAATTGTGTTTGTTTTTAAGCGTCTCTACAACAGATAAACGCGCCTTAAGACTAGTGCCTTATCGTCCATGTATAGTGACCTCATGTATACATACTTCAAGAAAGGTTTGCACCACACTCTTTTTTCCAATTTATCCTACGTCTCTTAGGTTGTGAACCCTCACCAACATTATCCATGCCTTACAAATCATAACAAATAGTCACGTATAAAAAAAATCAAATCCTAACAGAGAAATGAACATAAACACTTTGAATATCAAGTTTACATTAGTAAATCATTGTACAAAACTAAACCGTGGGAGAAGACAGAATGTAACGAAAAATGGTAGAGTACTAAATTGGCATAAACATATTACTGTAGGAATTTTTTTTAATATTTGGTATACTCCATTTCTAATGGTATTTGCTCATTTATCCTCAACTTCATGTATTTGGAAGTAATATCAAAGAAGCTTTTGGCATTTTGTGTTTTAAATAAATATCGAAGAAAGAAAAGTGACAGTACAACCTGCATACAAGTGATCAGATTGTATTGCTAAAGAAGAAATAGTACAACCTACTACAAAAGTGATAAGATTGCTAAAGAAGAAAGTAGTACCACATACATTATAAAAAAACAAAAACCTCTAGTTCTTCTTTGAACGTTGAGAAAAAAACATTATCTTTAAACAAGATGAAAAAGAACAATTTTCATTCTTCAAAAAAAAAACCAACCATTTTCGGATTGAACATCGATGAAAGAGCAACCATAAAAGGATTGAAAGTGGAACAGAGTTACCTTCTGAGCATGAGTGATATAGGGTGGAATGAGAGAGGTGATCGAGAGTGCATAGAGAAATATCAGGCGAAGGTCCGACGGAGTCCTGAAGAGAGGAACGAGAGAGGTGGTGGAGATCGTTTCTGTGGGGAATGGATGGAAATGAAGAGGCATATGCAAGGGCAAAGGAGGAAAAAGACAGATCTGAATCGTATAGGGGTGAGTGGAATGTTGAGCGATACAGATATATTTAGTCATTCAGATGCATAAAAAATGTTGCCAAACATGTCTACATCTGACCGATTCAGACATTAACATCTTAATGGTATAATTAAGAGGTAAACAAACAACCCCTAAGTCTTACCAAAAGGTCATTGTCCAAACAATAATGATTATAGGTAGAGCCAGCCTCCCAAGATGTCGAAGATACATAAATATCTGCCATATATAAATATTAAATACTTCAAAAATCATAAAAAAACATAAAAAATTTCAATTTCATATATTTATATATAAAAGAAAAAAATTCAAAACAAACCGTATTCTATGGTCATTCCATTACATTCGTCCATATTTATAAAAACATATAAATTATAAAACTATATTACAACGTTCCAAGGTATCAGGTTTCAGTACTACCATTCTCGTGCACATTTAGTGACTCTGACGAAAATTTGAGAGTGATTAGGCGAATGCAATGGACTTTAGCATTTGATCCTGCTCGGTAATTCAATCCTTAATCTGAGCAAGCTCATATTAGATCGAAGTAATCACAGACTCCATCGAAACAAATCTAGCACTACAAGAAATTACAAATTTTCACCGACGGATAAACAGTTGGTACAATCCATTGTCGACGTGTTTATGATGGAATGAAACTGTCGGAAAGGACTTCGTCAGTAAATTATACCACCAATTAATACCAACAGAGTTTAAAACTTAGCAACAAAACAATTGTCAGTAATGAGTCATTAATTAATATAATTTTATAGTTATAAAAATAAAATGTAGAAAACTCTATATTGACAATTTACCATCAGATTAAAACGGATCACGTTACCAACAGTTTACCGACATATTAGATTACCAACAACATTTGTCAATGGTAGTCTTGTTGTCAAAAGTCTGTCAGTAATCTGTAACACCCCTAAAATAGGAGTAAATTTAAACTAGAAAAACATAAATGGAATAAGTATATAAATATTAAAAATCACCCTAAAGGGAAATTGTAAAACATTTACATCATAAAAGATGGATGATAGATAACAACATACTAATCTAAACCAAAACTAGGTGAAGATTAACATCGGGTGTCACTACGATCACTAAAAGAATACTATCTCAATGTGTCACCAAATAACCTCCAAAGGTAATATCTCCAAATATTCTTCTATTCCGCAATTATCGTTCCACTTAAATGTTAGTGGTCCCGCCACCTAGAGATCCTGATATACATGTCATTTTAAGAAAAAAGTGTTACGCTTAAAGTCTAGTGAAATCAAATAGTTTATAAATAGAGTTAATAAGCATGAAAACTGAAAACATAAAGTTTATACAAAACCAAAGGTCCAAACATTCCATCATAAGGACTATAAAGGCAACAACACGTATTACGACGACGAGGAAGACCCGATTTTCATTGATCGTGGCGGTACACAAAAGTAGGCCACAAATATAAAATAACCAAATCTCCCAAAATAACCAAAATCGATCAAAATCATAAATATGTAAAATACATCAAGAGGGATGTTTAGGATACCAAAGTGTAACATTTTGACATGTATAAAGGTTTAGAAATGGTTAGAATGAACTCACAATGCTAGTTTTTGGAAAAAACCTAGAAAAGTCAAAAAAAAAAAAAAAAACTAGAAGTGAGTTGATCACTTGGATCTTGAACTCTAGATTTGAATTCCTTAGCCTTGATCGTGATAAAATCTCTTGGAAGTGTTAGAAAAGTTCCTTAATTAAATGCCCTCTAAATGAAATAAATGAGATGGAAGAGAAAAAAATTGAAGGAGAAAGAAATTGAGGAGAAAGAAATGGATGAGAAAAATGAGCTCAAAACCGTTGAATTCGACCCTACATGCGCGCTGCCTGATCCATGTGACCTAGCCAGCGACCTGAGGTCGAGGTGCAGGTCACCCGCGTCCTGACTACCAGACACAACACTGAGATACATGACTACCCATGCGACTTAAGGTCACGAGGTAGTTTGCGTGGGGTGGTTTTTCAGCCGTTCTCTCTCGTTTTCTTGGTTTTTCTCGCGTAGGTATGTACCAATCATTTTCACTAACCAAAAGGTTTAATAAATGACAACTTAAAGTCAAATGTAAAGAAAATCTAAGTAAAGGTAAACCAAAATGTGTTACAATCCTTGGAACCTTGAAATTGATTTTGTTCTCGAAATCATTAACTAAGCTAAAAGATCAGGGTAACGCCTTAGCATGTCTTATTCCGCTTCCCACGTCACAATAGAGCCTCGATTATGCTTCCATTGTAACTTCACCACAATTATTTCTTTATGGCGCAACATCTTGGAATTTCTTTTTAGAATCGCTCCCAGCTCTTCAATACAACGCTAATTCCCATCCACACTAATCTCTAAGAAGGAAATCACACTTTTCTATTCCGCCAATCACTTTTCATAGGTGGCACAAGTGGAAAGTGTTGTGAATCCCGACCATCTCAAGTGGAAACTCCAATTTGTAGGTTTGAATTCCCACTCTACTCAATATAGTGAATGGTCCAAGGAAACGAGAAACTGATATTCAAACGCTTCCCAAATTGAATGATATCTTTCCAAGGAGATACCTTCAACATCACACGGTAACCAACTTGGAATTCTACTAGTATCTCTTTTTGTCGGTGCAAGTCTTTTGTCAATCTTGAGTTGCCTTCAAAGATTCATGGATACTGTTAAGTCTAAATATTGTATCCAAGATTTAATGAGGAAAGTCAAAAATGTAAAAGTCAACAATGTCAAAGTCTTAGTTAGTCAAAGGTGTTTAGTTTACTTTGTGGTTAAGTCTTGTATTAGATAGATGGTATAAATAGGTTTGTTTTGTAATCTTGTGGTAAGGATGATGGAAGCACCTAATTGTAATATTTAGACTTGTGATTAGAGAATTCAAGATCTACTTTTTCTCTCTAGTTTCTCTCTCTAGTTCTTGAGTAATTGCTTGATTGTTAGGGATTTTATGATTAACAATTGGTATCAGAGTCGTACCAAACATTTTCAGAAATAATTTGAACAAAGAATTGAATTGAAATCTTGATTTTTAGATCGAAAAATTGATTTTCTGAAAAATTTTCAAGAACACGTACTGTTCATCCAAATTTGTTGGAAAAGTCGTTTTTGATGAAAGAAAATGGAATCATTGGACTCGATTTTAGTTTTGGATTGATTCTTGTATTGATTACATCTAGTAATTCGAACTAATTCTATGTTAAATTTTGATTGTTGAAATTTTCTTGAAAAGTCGAGTTCGAACACTGTTCTTGATTGATTTTTTGAGAATTGTTGGTTTTAATCGGAAATTGATAGTAAACTTGTGTTTAGTATTGTTTGTCGATGATACTGATAAGTTTTTGAGATCAAATTTGCAGATTGGGATCGATTTGAGATAGTCAGAGCCAAGAACACGATTTGCGCTAGTTCATCTAGCTTTGCGTGAGTTCATCGACATTTGCATGAGCTTATCCGGGTTTTAAGGAAATTACAGTTTGCGTCTTTATCAGATCGCGCAAAGCTATATTTGCGTCTTCAGCTTATCACGCAAAGCAAAGTTTGCGCAATCATCGCCTCACGCAAGGCTCTCACGCAAAGATACGTTTGCGTTATAAGGCTCTCACACAAAGTTCCATTTGCGCTACAAGGCTCTCACGAAAAGCTTAATTTGCGTCTTCAGCGGGTCACGTAAATCTACTTTGCGTCATACACTGCTCGCGAGAAGTCTACTTTGCGCCTTGCACTTATAGCGAGAACTTCAATTTGCGTCTTCCACGGTTAACGAGAACCTTACTTTGCGTCTTTCACTGTTCGCGAGAACCTTACTTTGCGCTATCCTCTGCTCGCGAAAAGTTTGGTTTGCGCTACTTTCTGTTCACGCACATCTCAATCTTGCGCCACCAACTGTTAGCGCATATCAAGTGTTGTTCAAATTTTAAATTTTGTGCAAGATTTCAATTTGATCTGTTTTTTTTTATTTTCTAATATACAGTTTGGAACGATCATTCATATCAAGCTGATTTCTCATTAATCATGGGATTTTTTACAGATCTTGAAGAAAAAAATAGAAAGCTGGAATTAGAGAAAGTTAATTTGGGTTATGCTGTTGACTTTCATTCTAAAAAGTCAGAAGAGTATTTTGCTGAAATCATCTTATTGAAAGAAGAAATTAGTGCTTTAAAGACAATCAATGAAGATCTTCTGAAAAGAACTTCAGGGCTGAATGATGAGAAGATAATGAGATTGGAATTTGAGAAAACTGAGCTTAGAAAGAATATATCTGATTTAGAACAAAAGCTTGCTGCAAATAAAGCTGATTTTGATATTGAAAAGAAAGGTTTTTCAACCAAGTTCTCAGATTTCTCAAGGAAGTGTTATGAAGAGAAGAAGTTAGTTGATCTTAAATGCATTAAACTTTCTCAACAAGTTTCCGATTTTGAGAAAGTACTTATTTTGGAAAGAGAGAAGTTTGCTCAAGAAAAAAGGCCATTGAACAGAAGAATGTGGGATTCTTCAAGGAATTATCAGACCAAAGAAATGATTTGAAGAAGAAAGATCCATTTTTGAGACTGAAATCAAAAAGCTGAGTTCAAAGTTATCTGAACTATCTGCTAATGCACTGAAAGAGCAGAAAACGAAGACTGAGTTCACGAAAAAGATTGACCTACTTGTTCAAGAAAGAGAAAAATTTGCTTCAAAGATCAAAGAGATTGAAAAGACTGTTTCAAGTTTAAATCAGAAATCTATCTCTTCATAAAGGTCAGTTAAATCTTTTGATCAGATTCGTCAAACTAACATTTTCTATGATAGATAATTAGATGGTTCAGGTACATCTCCAAGAAGAAGAAGTTACAAGTCAGAGAAACTGATCTGGAAGAAGAAATCAGTCAAAGATGACAAGAAAGATGAGCTGAAAGGAAACACATCATGTGTACATATTCATCAAGCAAAGAAGAACAAAGAGCATAAATGTAAACCTGATCATATATACTCAAGAGATCAATTATTCAGGTTTTCAGGTAATAAATATTATTGTTCTTACTGCTGTATACATGATCATATCCACAAGACCAGTGATCATTTTTGGTATGGATCTTACTCTATAACCCCCACACGAACTGCAACTAACATTTCTGGACCCAAATACCAGTGGGTACCAAAGAAGAAAACTGATTCTGTATTGCAGGCACCTCAAGTAAAGGGGATTAAAAGAACCATGGCTCTTGAATAACACAGTTCAAGACCCGCACCTCAATGTCAAGATTATGGCTTCTAAGTACACAACTTAGGACCCGTACTTCAACGGAGTTTGACTTCTAAACACAACAATTTAGGACTTGGACCTCAGTGATCAAAAGACCTTACTCCTGTTTTTGTATCCGATGGATATGATGGTCTACATCCCAAGAGAATTGATCTGATCTCTATCCTGTACTTTTTCACTGATAGATTTTACTGATATGATGGTCTACAATTCAAAAGGGAGTGTCTGATCTCTATCCTGTTTTAACTGACATATTTCAGATGTCTAATTTAAGGGGAGTAAAGGTGATGACTTATGATTACTTCAGATAAGAACTCATACTATAAACTGTTTTACTGCTTTCTGTCATTTTATTTTTGAATAAATGATGTGAATAAAGTGGCTTCTGATCACATGACAGATCAGGACCCGTTTTTCAACGATGAAAGAAGGATATTATGCTAATATCCAGGGGGAGCTTAAAAGATCTAAATCATTCTTTCATAATTTGAGGGGGAGCTGAAAAGGTAAATATCTTCTGATCCTAGATCTTTGATTGTTTGAAAGAAGAACAACTTTCGAACATGAAAAACAGTTTCTTAAATGTTCAAACCACTTCTTTTTCTCAAAAGATTTCATGAATTCAGAAGTGAGCTTTTAAATGTTTTTCAAAATTTTGAGCTTAATGTTTAACTGGCCGTGTGTTTCCAAATATCAATACTTGTGTGTTGTCTTTTTCATATACTGTAAAGTATTCATACACATCAGTTCAGTATTTCGTTTTATTTGTTATTACCATGTCTCATATCGAACATATTTTTTGATGGTAATACCCTCTTTTGCTTTCATAGTTGTTGAGCATCATTCATTTTTTTCATTGCGCGTTTATTGATAAATTGTTTATATTTGTTCATATAAACAAACTATCCAGTTATTTGATACCCTACCCATTTCATTTGATCAGATTGATACATTGTCAGATTCTCAAAACAATTCTCTTGATTTCATTTCATTCATTCAATATCATTGTTTTGAGAAATCTTCAAAGATCAATTGCTCAAATCTCATGAGCATACATTTTGACAATGTTTTCATACATTTTGTACTTAACTGTTCAAGTTAACCTGTTGAGCAACTATTATGTATAGGACTTACATGGGATTCATGTGTGAGCTTAAACAAAACTTCCATGGATTCACGTCAATCAGTGTTTCCTACCCAGGAAGTTATCCTTGAGTGATTGAGGGGTGAGGGGTCAAAATCAAAGAGTGGGGGAGATAACTCATCCAATTGAGTTTTTCTTATTGCGTCGAGCGGAATTTCTTTCTTAACAAAGAAATATTTCATTTTCTTTGGGGACGCAACATATATGCTATCTAATCTTCTCTCGGAAGATTTAGATATTGAAAAAGAAGGAAAGTTGCCCCACCTTCGCACCTCTTTCATGCACATTGAGTCTGTGTAATACATGTTGCTGTCTCAACAGTTTACACAATTTGAGCCTTATGAAACACAATCATTGTGCCTAAATTCTTTCATACACAAGCACGAGCACACAGAAAATTTGTTTTTCTGTCAGAACATTCATAGATAAACCTTGTGTTTTTCAATGATTGAATGGAAGTCCTGGGGAGTCATCATCAAGCTAGCTCCTTAAATTGTACATTCGTTGTACACAGTAACTTTGTGTTACTGACAGGCATTCCTAACTGTTTCATTTGTTGAATCAGGGTTACCACGTTCATTATATCTGAATTTGAAAAGATTCGGGTATATACAGTTCATGATTCAGTTACTCAGATCAAAGCGCGACGACTGTCAAATTATCATTCCTAACTGTTTCATTTGTCGAAATTGAAGATGTTTTGATGATCATGATGCTCACAATCATCAAAAAGGGGGAGAAATTTACAAAGATTCAATTTTAATGCCATGAAGAGTTGTCAAAGTGGAAAGTCTTGTGAAGAAATTATCAAATGCTTCCGCTATTTCAAAGTCAAAATATTCTGAAGAAAGATTGTTCAAAGATAAATCAAGATGATTGGTGAAAGATGTTTTCTGAAGACAGTCCAGAGATCAAAGAGATGAAGATACAAGATCAAAGTTGTTTCAAAGTTTAAAGTCAAAGTTTCAAAGAGATGTTTCAAAAAGTTTCAAGAATTCAGATTCGCGTTCAAGACTTGTTGACTTTCAAAGCTACAAAGTGCAAAAGACTTTCCAAGATTCTTCAAAGGTTGAAAGAGTAAAGACTGTGAAAGCTTCAAAGTTCAAAGTTAAAGAGACAAAAGCTGCAGAATCAAGTGTTGAAGATCAGTGTCAAATTTTGATTAAATCTTGAATACAAAGGGGGAGATTGTTAAGTCTAAATATTGTATCCAAGATTTAATGAGGAAAGTCAAAAATGTAAAAGTCAACAATGTCAATGTCTTAGTTAGTCAAAGGTGTTTAGTTTACTTTGTGGTTAAGTCTTGTATTAGATAGATGGTATAAATAGGTTTGTTTTGTAATCTTGTGGTAAGGATGATGGAAGCGCCTAATTGTAATATTCAGACTTGTGATTAGAGAATTCAAGATCTACTTTCTCTCTCTACTTTCTCTCTCTAGTTCTTGAGTAATTGCTTGATTGTTAGGGATTTTATGATTAACAGATACTCTTTACCTTCTCGGTCGTTTCTTGCATGATCTCGGGATCGACAAATTATTTCTCACCCACTTCAGGCCAATATATGGGAGTACTACATTTTCGGCCATACAAGGCTTCAAACGTTGCCATTCCGATACTAGAATGGTAACTGTTGTTATAGGCAATTAAACTCCACAAGAGGTAGGTGAGAGTCCTAATTCTCGCCAAAATCAATGACACATGATCTAAGCATATCTTCGAGTGTTTTGAAGGTCTTTTCACTTTGACCATTGTGTTAGTGAAGAAATATGTTGGATACAAGATCAATAAAGCTGAAGTCAAAGCAAGTCAAAGCTCAAGTCAACTCTCATGTTAAAGGCAAAATCAATTGTAATAAAGTCAAAGTCAAAGCATGTGTTGTGAGAGTTTAGTAGTATAAGTGTTTGTGTCAAATAGGGATATCACTAGATTAGAGTGTTGTGAGAGTTTGTAAGTGAGAAGATCACTTTGTACGCACATATGTTTTAGAGAGAGAAAGTATCTGAAAGTTCTCTGTACGAATTGAAGATTGTAATAAAGAAAACTGTTTGATTGATTAATTCTTGTATTATCATCTTGATACTATTTCATGATAAGAACTTGATTTTGGGAATTAATAATTGGTATCAGAGCAGAGTTCAAATTCAAATCATTCAAGAAATACTTCGCATCACTTTTCATTGACCTTTGGATCGAAAATTTGAATTTTGTGTGAAATAGTGTGGTTAATTGAGTCTAGTGTGTTCATATAATGTTTTAGACAAATATTGTATTGATTTGTATAGTTTTTGCATTGTAATTTTGATCAATTTTTGTGATTTTGTATGTTCGTGAGTTCATGAGTTCGAATGCACTGTATCTGATCAATTTGTATGTGTAATTGAATTTCTTTGAAATTCATCACTTGTAAAAGGTTCGAATACTGGATTAGATCAATTTCGTGAAGTTTGAGATCATAATTCGAAGATTTGATGGAGTTTTTGGCTGAATTAAAGCGATTTTAGTTCGAGATCTACGGAATTAGCATATATTCTGAAGAACTCGCATGGGATTTTGAAGAACTCGTAGAAAGAGAAGATTTTGCATATTTGTTGTCTAAAATTTCCAAGTATAGAATTCGCATATGTGTTATATGAGAATTCGTACAAGCTTGTCTACGAAAAGTCAGAATTCGCATAAGGCTTCTATTCGAAAAGTTTTGCTGAAAATATTTTCTAAGTGCAGATTTCGTATATGCCTGCGTGAGAGAAGTGAAGAACTCACATATTGTGGCATACAAATTCCTAGAATTCGCATTAGGGTGATATATGAATTGCTCAGATTTCGCATGAAAAGTTTTTAAATTTTTTCTAAATCTAGAATTCGTATCGATGGGAATTGTTTGGGTTTTGAAAAAGTTTCTAAGTACATAATTCGTATGTTTCTGTTGTGCAAAAAATTCATGCGAAAAGTTGTTTTTCAAATCTTTCTAAGTCAAGATTTCGCATAAGTGTTGCGTGCGAGTTCTTAGAACTCGCATATAATTTCATACGAATTCTGACGATAGTGTGTGTGCGAATTATGGCTTACGAATTCTATTTGTGTGAATTGCTTGGTTAGTTTGTGGTGTGCGAATTCCACACTTGGGAAATTTTTGGAAATTTTATTTCTGAAAATTCTTTCTAAGTTCTTCTGTATTTTGATTTCATTTGAACTAACGATCATTTTAGGTTCTTATTGTACATTATTATTGACAAGATGACTTCCAGAGAAGCCTTAGCCATTGGTACTGACGTGAAGCCACCGGTGCTCTTCAAAGGAGAATATGAACAATGGAAAGACCGCTTTCTATATTTCATCGACCGCAATGATTTGGGTGACTATATCTGCTTATCTCTAGAGGAAGGAGTAATGAAAAACTCCCACCAATATTTTGTCTACCGAAGGAGAGAATGGTGAGGAGATAGTTAACAAGCAATACTCACTACCACTGGATGAGTACACAAATGAACAGAGGAAAAGGGTAAAAGCTGACAGACTGGCAAGGTCGTTTATCTTACAAGGGATTCCGAACGAGATCTATGTGAAAATTGATAGCTATAATGCCACGGGTAAAGAGATGTGGGATCAACTCGAAAAGATGATGCTAGGATGCAAAATTGGTAACCAGCATAAAGTCTCAAATTGCCTGAACAACTACGAGGAATTTAAGGCAAAGGAGGGTGAATCTCTTATGGCCATCTATGATAGATTCGTGACTTTGCTAAACGAGCTCAGCAAGAACAAAGTCAGGAAATCTCAGATCGAGCTGAATGTCAAATTCCTGAGCATACTGCAGCCATAATGGAAGAGGTTCACAAGGCAGATGAAACAAATGAAGGATCTGAATGAGATACCACTCCATGAGGTGTATGAGATTTTAAGGCAGAATGAAGAAGAGGTGGAGGAGATTAAGGATGAGAAGAGGAAAACTGAGAAAGTGGTTACTGATCTAGTTGCTCTTGTTGTAAAGAAGAAAGAGAAGAGATCTATGAGCTTAAAGAAAAAGAAGAAGATTGTAGTTTCTGAGTCTGATGAAGTGGAAAGTGATGAGAATTCTGACTCCGATGACTGTGAGAATCTGAAACAGGCAATGCTGTTGTTGACGAAAGCTTTTCAAAAGAAATTTTATAAGAAGACTAGTTCGAACAATGAATGATATTCTTCGGGTTCGAGAAACTACGAACTTAAGGAAAGAGTCGAAGAAAAAAGATTTGATGAGAAGAAACCAGAAGAGAAAAGGTATCATTAAAGAGAAAAATCAGTCAATACTGAAACTTTGTAATGACATTGCTGAGAAGAACGTATTGATTGATGCTTTACACAAAAACATTGATACTAGTGCGAAAGAAAATACTATAATTCATAATGAATTGTCTGAAACTACTTCAAAATATAGAATGTGTGAATTTGAAGTCAAACAGGTTGCTAAAAGTGTTCATCACTAACGAGAGAAAACAAATATTTATCTGAAAAAGTGAATGTTTTGGAGGAAAAACTTTATACTTTAGGTCAAACTGAACAAACCATTCATCTGAACAAACCTAAAGAGAGTAGCGAGTGTTGGGGTCTTGGTTACGAGAACCCACACTTTCTCAAAAAGGGTATTTCTAAAGTGCCTGCCTTATATGATTTTGGATTTTTAAAACTGACACCAAAATACCCTGAACTCAAAGTTAAGTGGACTAAACTTTTAGAAGAGGATGAAGCTAAGGAAAGGGAGAAAAGAAAGAACAAAACTAAAATGTAACTTCCATTTAGGTATGAGAGGTTGAATTCTAGTTACAGTTCTGACCAGACAAAATTACTTTCAAATGAATATTTCCAAAGTTATTCTACAGAGGAATTGGAGGCTAAACCAGTTGAAGGTAAAATTTATGTTCCTCGACTCGTGTTAGAAAGTAAATTTTCTGAACTCGAGAACACTCTGGTAGAAGAAAGGATTTTGACTAATCTAGAACAAATTGTGTTTTCCACTGTGTTTATCAATTCTGATTTTTCAAAATCATCCAAGGCTTCAAAATCTGATGATGGTAATAGTCTATTTGATGAAGAGTTTCATTTCTTAAACTCTGATGGTGATTTAGATGGTTGTGTTGCTCAATTTGATTTCAATGCAAAACTTCCTGATCATTCACAATTTATTATCAATTCTTTTGGATTACCCAGTGTGTTTGAAAAGGGTGAAACATCAATGAAAGTTGATAAACCAGTTTTTGTGAATACCAATAATGTCAAAGGTAAGAAGAAGAAAACTAGGCATTCACAGAAACGGACAACCACTGGTAAATCTAAGAACAAGCAATCTTTCAAATCTCACAGTTCTAACTTTAAAAGTTTAAATGTTTCAGATGTGACAAAGAAAAAGTCTGGAGTAAGATCAGAATGGCAACCAAAGAAGAAACTTGACGAGACTGCAAAATCATCTTCTGATATTTCTTGTAATAGAGTGTCTAGTAGTATGCTGGATCATTAGTTGTATTCAAGATTAAAATATAGAAAGGGGTCTTAATTGTAATTGTTTATATTTTCCTAGGGAGTATTTTTTAGTTATTTAGGCTAGACCTTGCCTTGGTCATGTGGACCTATATAAGACATTGTTTCTTTGTGAATCCCTAGGGCATCACTTTGAATATCACACACACAAGGTAGTGACTACACCAAAAACATACACTCACACATTTACTTGTGACTAAAGAGATTTATGGCTATATTGATTGATTCATCTTGATCTCTTATCTTTATTGAGTTGTGTTATCAATTTATCAATTAATATCTTGGCTTAACATTTGGTATCAGAGCCAAAGAATCAAGGATTTTGGATTGAAAAGTGATTTTTCGAAAACCTCATTGTGTGAAAATCAATTTTGAGATTTATTGTGTTTTTGAGCATGAAAATGATTTGAATAGGTGCGCATTATGGTATAGAACATCATCAGATTGCCTGATTCCATTTAAAAACACCAATAGATTGATATTTTGAAGATTTTCGAAGTTTTTGGACTAGTGGAGTTCGAACATTGTTCCATTAGATTCTGTGCTCATGAGTTGTTTTTAGTGATTAATATTGATTGGGGTTTGATCATAGTGTATTGGTGAATGATTTGTGTGATTTTTACACTAACATTTAACCTTTTGAAGTGTTTCTGGATTTAAAGTCGTGCACAGGGACGTTTTTGTGAAGAACTCGCAAGTTCTTGGATGAACTCACAAGATCTCTGAATTTCGCAGAGGTTGTTTATTTTGCTAAAGTATAAGATTTACATGTGCTTGTATTGCGAAAACCTCAAAACTCGCAAGAACCTTATCTACGAAAGTTGGAATTCGCAGGATAGGTTGAAATTTGAAAATTTGATAAGTGTAGGTTTCGCAGATACCTTGGTTGCAAAAACTGAAAAACTCGCAGACTATTAGCTTGCGAATCCCCTAAGATTCTCAAGTGGTGTTTACGAATTATTGATCCTTAACTTCAATTTTTTTTCACCAAGTACAGGATTCCCAGGTTCTTAAAAGTTACAATATATTCAGGTTGCGAAAGTTAACTTGCAAAAGAATAAGAGAAAAGTTGAAAAATTTCTAAGTCCAGGATTCGTGAGTCTGTGTCTTGCGAATTCTCTCTTACGAAAGCCGTGTGCGAAAGTTAAAGCTCACTTGAATTTCTCTAAATCTAAAACTCGCAAGATCTTAAAAGTAACTTCTCATTGTTGTTTGCGAAAACTTCCAATCTGAAAATATTTTCTAAGTATAGAACTCGCAACTTTATACTCTGCGAATTCTACTTGTGAAAGCTAGTGTTCTGAATTTTATTCTAAGGAAAGGATACGCTAGGTACTGCTTTGCGAATTGTTAAGGTTTCGCAGGTCTATTATTTTGCGAATTCTAGGTTTCGCAGAAAGCCAGGTTGCGAATTCTACTCATTCTGTTTGCAAATTTTGAAGTTTTTCCCTCTTTTTGCGAATCTTTCTGTGGTTCTTATTGCTTGCGAATTCTACACTTGAGTATTTTTAGAAATTTATCTTTCTGGAAATTTTTTAGTGTAGAATTTATGCAATTCCTGATTCAAAGATCTTATTAGTTAATTTAAATTGTACAGATAAGTTTGCTTGCTAATCAATCTGCTGAAAATGTCGAACCAAATCCTTTCCATGGGCTCTCGGTCCAAACCACCTGTCCTGTTAGCCAACGAGTACCAACAATGGAAGAAGTGAATGATCCAGTAAATCCTATGATCTGAGTGTCTAGTCAAGCTGCAACTGATACCTCTCCTGAGATCCCTGACAGATTTGTTCCCAAACCATATGAATACTTCACTGACCGGGACAAACATTTGTACAAGATAGATGAAGAAGCTCTCATCTTTTTGACAATGGCCATTCCTAATGACATCTACAATCGTGTAGACATCCGAAATTCTGCAAAGGAAATATGGGATGAGCTAGCAAGACAATTCGAGGGCAGTGAAGCTTCAATTCAAGCTAAACAGAATCTGTGCATCAATGCATATGAGGGATTTTATGCAAAGGAAAGGGAGACACTGCTGGACACTTACAATAGATACAATATCATCTTGAATGATTTGAGGAGGAACAACATTTCCAAATCTGCTTCTGAAATAAACTATAAGTTTATTAAGAACTTGAACCCAGAATGGAAGAACTTTGCCATCAATCTTCAGATGTCAAAGAATATGGCCCAAGAGAATGTGAGTGACATCTTCTCCACATTTTCTCAACATGAATATGAAGTGAGATCAATCAACAATGAGTCCAAGGATCTGAAGAACTCAGTGGCTCTTATTGCTGGGAAAGGAAAAGGTTCTAGTTCTGGTCATGTTTCCTCTTCAAAGTCAAAGAAGAAAGTGTCAAAAGCATTTGTCACTGAGATTACTGAGTCAGACTCTGCTACTAGTGAGGAGGAACTGGAGATCGATCCTGATGACGATATACAGAGATTTGCTGAAAACTTGGCCATGATTATGTGCCAATTCAAAAGAAGCTTTGGAAAAAAAGTATTATTCAAAACCGAAGTATGAAGGGTACAAGAAGGACAAGTCTGAGCTGAGGTACAAGCCAAAGTATGGAAGGAGAGATGAGAAGAGAGAGGAAAGAAGAGAAAAGAAGAAAGAAGAAATGAGAGAAGAAAAGAGAGAAGAGAAGAAAGAAGGGAAGAAGGATGAAGCAGGAAGGTGCTTCAACTATGGAAAATTTGGACACTTTGCCAAGGACTACAAGTTCAAGAGAGTCAAGAACTAAGAGTACAATGCAAGGAAGTCTTTGATTGCCAAGAAAGCTGAAGAAGGGAAAGTACTCATGGCCGAGGAGGAGAACTGGTTGTTTCAAAGCTCGGATGAGGAAGAGCAAGCACACTTCACTCAAGTCTCCTACATGGCAAAGCTTGATGATGATGAGACTTCTGAGGCTCATTCTGAAGATGATAACTCTGAGGTAAACGAAAACTCTGAACTCATTGAATCACTTATGGTCCAAATCCATAGTATGAAAGATGAATTTGAACTGTTAAAAGGTAAACTTAGCTCAGAACATCAAACAGCTTTGAGTTTTCGTGTTGAAAACGCTCTGGTGAAAGTTGTTGTGGAAGATAAGGAAAAGGAGAAAGACAATTTAAAAGCTGAAAAAGAATCCTTAAAAAGAAAAATATATGGTTTGGAAAAGGATCTTATTAATCTTAACGCTGAAAAGGGTGATTTTAAAATTAAATTTGAAGTCTGTTTTCAAGAGCGGAATGAAGCTTACACAAAGGTTAAACAATTGGAGGACATAAACATGAAACGTGGTCAGACTGAGCAAACATTAAATCTATTGACCAATAAACTTCAAGATGAAAGATTTTATAAAGTTAAACCATGTTTGGGTTTGCCAGTAAATGATGACTTGAAAAAGGCCCCAGAGCACTTGTATAACTTTGACAAACTTGGCTCCACGGTTAAACCCATTCCTGACATTCGTGTGACTTTCGTTAAAGCTGATACTTCTAAACCTCTTACAGAGACCAAAGGTAAAGAAGTAATAGGAGAGGACAAGTCTAGTGGTACTAATTCGCAAAATTCTTTTAAATCGGTTGGTTTTAAATATAGTGATTTAAACAAGAGTTATGAGACTCGAAAGATTGAATTTATTGAGTTTGAATCACTATTTACCACAACTTCAAAAGAATCAGTCAACAATGACAAAATCCCACCTGAAACTGAATGCAAATACGATGAATATGAATCGGATGCAGATCCATCAATCATACCATCAGTTTCAAACCCTATTACTTCTGAACCTTTACTTGTTGAAAAGGTTGAAGAAGAGACCAATGTCACGAATGAATATTTTTTCAAAAAAGATAAAATGGAGTTTGTTGAGAACATGACTGAAGAAATATTTTCTGAAATGATGAATGCTTCTGATCCTGATCCTGTTTCCATTTCAAACGAGTCAAATTCTTTGAATGATCATACATCTGATTTGATGAAACAAATTGATATGTTGCAAAAATCTCTTGATGAAATTGAAGATGAAAACTTTGATCTCAAATTTAAATTTGAAAAGTCTTTGAAAGACAATTAAGAGCTTTGCAAAGAGATCAATGATTTGAAAGTCACTTTGTTTAAAAATGTTTCAAATGATAAACATATGCTTAATGATCAATGATGGAAGGTAAAATCTAACCATGAATTTGATGAATCTCCAAAACCTCCAGTCATTTATTCTGAGTGCCCTGAGTATCAACCAAGTATTTTTGAGAAGGGTGAGACTTCAGGTATTTCAAGAAAAAGATTGCCTTATAAGAAAAAGACTGACAAGGTTTCTGTTTCTGTTTCAGATCTAAATGGTAATGGAGTTTGGAGGAGGAAGAAGAGTAAAAATGATTGTTTAAATATTTGTGAAACTGATGTTGAAAACAGTTGTACCCAAGACAGTGATGATTTGAGATGTACTTCTTTTGATGAGAATGAATGTCAGATTTGTTGCGATAAATCTAAATTTATGACATTTGCTCGAAATAATTTATATTGCAAACACTATTGGGACAATTCTTTTAAATACTACTCTACTCCTAAGTCCAACAAAAGCAAAAAAGAAAGCTAAAATGAACTTTAATTCCAATTCTTCCACGCAACCTAAAGTTTTTCGTGCTAAGGTTACTAATCCGAGATCCAAAAAGCAACTTCAGGAATTAAATGTTAAAATGGTTTGGAAATGGGTTCCGAAACCACGGTATGAATGGAGAGTAAAAGTCAAATTTGTTGATATTCCTGATTTGCTTGCAGCTAACAGCAAAGGACCCATTTGGATATGGGAACCAAAGAGAAAATAATTGTTTCTTTTGCAGGCCTGTCAATTGTGGGTGATAGATTCAGGATGTTCACGCCACATGACAAGATTCAAGCACCTACTACATAACTTTGTGGAGGAGCCTGCTGGAACAGTTCGCTTTGCAAATTCTGAAGTAAAAGGACATGTTAGAGGATACAGAACGCTTGATAATGGTGTTGTGAAGATACAGAAGGTGTTATATGTTGAAGGCCATGATCATAACCTGTTCAGCACCAGTCACTTCTGTGACATGAAATACCAAGTTCGCTTTACAACATCTCATTGCTATCTTGAGGATCCTGATGGTTACGAAATCTTTAGAGCTGAGCGCCGTGGAAATCTATATTATGTAGATTTTCCAACACTGTCCACCACATGTCCCGTATGCTTACTAGCTAAAGCTTCCAAAGCACAATCATGGACGTGGCATCGCCGCTTGTCTCACCAGAATTTCAGATCAATAACTAAGCTTCAGAGACAAGTTCTGGTAAAAGGTCTACCAGAAATGAGGTTTGAAAAAGACTCACTGTGTTCGGCATTTGAGATGGGCAAAATGAAGCAAAGCTCATTCAAGTCAAAGACTGAATCATCAACCTCATCTGCGCTAGAACTTATTTACATGGATCTTTGTGGCTTAATGAGAACGACGTCTATCAACGGAAAGAAATATGTTTTAGTAATGAAAGATGACTATTCAAGATACACATGGCACGAGTTTCTTCAAAACAAGTCGGATGCGCCATAACTGATTATCGCTTTTATTAAGCGTATTCAAGTACGTCCACAATTGCCACTTCGGACACTTCATAGTGATAACGACACGGAGTTCAAAAATGACACCTTACAGAGCTATCTCATCTCTGTGGGAACTTCACACAACATCTCTGCAGCTTACACTCCACAACAGAACGACATTGTTGAACGGAAGAACCACACCCTTGTTGAAGCTGGTCATACTATGCTTGCGTATGCTGATCTACCAATGTATCTTTGGGTTGAGGCAGTCGTGACAACTTTCTTTACACAGAATCGTACCACAGTGGTCAAATGTTTCAATAAAACTACATATGAGTTGATCAACAATTGTAAACCAAATATCAAATTCCTTCGTGTCTTTGGTTGCAGGTGTTACATTCTAATAGAGCGTCAAGGACTTTCAATATTCGATAAGAAATCGGATGAATGCTATCTTGTTGGATACTCGTTGACATCCAAAGCTTATCGGATTTACAATACAAGAACCAAGACGGTTGTTGAAAGCATGAATGTATCATTTGATGAGAATTCTACTCGGACTTCTGAACACAACTGTTCAGAACTCGGACTCAAGCACAAAGCTTCTATCCATAGCATCTACTTCTTCTAACTCCAACTCTATTTTATCTAAGTTAGATTTGTTGTTTATTGATGCATTTGATGAAATTTGTGCAGACTTTGATAAAGGCATAACAACGTCAATACTAAGTTCGGAGGTTCCTACCCTTGTTGAAGATATATCTGGACCTTCTGAAGAAGTCACTGAAACTGCAACCCCATCAGGTACAACTACACCGATAGTTTCTGATTCGACTAACACTGAATATGCTTCTGCAGATATTCCTTCTGGGAATGAAGTCCCGAGTACTTCATCTGCTATTCCCGAAGCTTCAGTATCAGAAACTCCTGTACAAGATGTCCCGAGAACATCTGAGGATCTACCTGCAGTTTATGATGAATATAATGAGACGAATACGCAACAAACCGTTGAGTCTTTGCCAAGCACACATAGATGGACAAAGGATCATCCCCTACATAACGTGATAGGTGACGTACAATATTGTGTCAAGACACGTTCTGCATCAGCAAACTTCTGCATTTTCTCAAGCTTCCTTAGTGTCCTAGAACCAAAGAAAGCATCAGAAGATCTACGCGATCCTAATTGGATTTCTGCTATACAAGATGAGCTTCTGCAATTCGAAAGGAACAAGGTTTGGCGCTTGATCCCACTACCTCAAGGTAAATAAGTTATTGGAACTAAGTGGGTGTTTAGAAATAAGAAGGACGAGGCTGGAGTAGTGGTAAGAAACAAGGCTCGGTTGGTGGGAAAAGGGTACTGTCAACAGGAGGGCATTGACTACGATGAAACGTTCGCCCCTGTTGCGAGGATCGAAGCAATCAGGATCGTCTTAGCATATGCAGCGCACAAAAACTTTACTGTCTATCAAATGGACGTAAAGTCAGCTTTTCTGAATGGCGTTCTATATGAGGAGGTTTATGTTGCTCAACCTGAAAGTTTCGTTGATCCTCATCACCCTGATCTTGTATACGTATTAGACAAAGCGCTATATGGTCTCAAACAAGCACCACGAGCATGGTATGACACTCTTACTAAATTTCTCCTTACTTCCGGTTTCAAGAAAGGTATAGTTGACACTACCTTATTTCTAAAAAAGCAAGGTGAGGACTTGATTCTCATACAGATTTATGTTGAGGACATTATATTTTGGTCGACAAATCCGAAATTCTGCAAGAACTTTTCAAAGATCATGGAAACGAAATTTGATATGTCGATGATGGATGAATTGAATTTCTTTCTTGGTTTGAAATTAAAGCAATTACCCGAAGGCATTTTCATTAATCAAGCCAAATTCATTAAAGATATGTTAAGAAAGTTCAATATGTCAGACAGTTCTGTCATGAAAACACCAATGGCTACTGGTACATTCTTAGACGCAGATTTATCTGGTAAACCTGCTGATCAAAAGGTGTATCTTAGCATGATTGGTTCTTTACTTTATATGACTGCAAGTCGTCTAGATATCATGTTTGCATCCTGCTTTTGTGCAAGATATCAAGCTAATCCCAAAGAGTCGCACTTAAAGGCTGTCAAGCGAATCTTTAGATATCTTAAAGGCACTCCTGATTTAGGCCTTTGGTATCAAAGGATTCCCGTTTTGATCTCACTGCCTTTACAGATGCTGACCATGCAGGAAGTAAGATAGACCGTAAGAGTACTTCTGGATCATGTCAATTCATAGGAGACAAGCTTGTCACTTGGACATCAAAGAAACAAAAATGTGTTTCTACATCCACTTCTGAGGCAGGGTACGTTGCTGCTTCCAGCTGCTATTCGCAAGTCCTCTGGATGAAGACCCAGTTGAAGGAATTTGGGTATAACTACAAGAGAGTGCCTATTTATTGCGATTCCAAGAGCGCAATTGCAATAACCTCTAACCCGGTCCATCACTCAAAGACCAAGCATATAGATGTACGCTATCACTTCATCAAGGACCATGTAGAAAAAGGTGATATTGAAATGCAATTTGTTCACACCGACTTCTAGTTAGCTGACCTTTTCACCAAGCCGTTGGATGAAAAGAGGTTCAAGTTTCTTATCAACAAACTTGGAATGTTGAACATGTCTAATTAGACCTTTCTCATGACTGAAGGGGGAGTTTTCTGTATCTTAATCTTATTGCTTGTGTACTGACTCTCAAACAGTTGCTATTCATATCCGTTACTGACAGACGCAAAATCATTTTAATCAAATATTACCAATATTCCTTTTGCAGGATACTTCAAGTGACTTTGGCTTTTGATCATATCGGATTAGAACCCGCACTTCAATGATTTTCTTCTAATAAGGATGCTTTAATGCTCACATCATTCTAGGAGTTTTTTGAGTTGAGGGGGAGCTTAACTGTCATATAATTTTGTTTTGAGGGGGAGAATTGTTATAACTGTAAGAAAGAAAAGATATGCGCTTTGATATTGTCATATTTTTCTGATGAGTTGACTTTTCACAGGTTATAGGGGGAGAACCTGAGTTGTTGTCACAAAACTCAACAAATAATATCTTTAGGTGGAGTTAAGGATGTCATACTCAAGGTATATCTTTCTAATCCTTAGACTCCATGACATCAACTGACCATGTGTCTCCAATGACAAATACTTGCGTACTTGTCATTTTTTTATACTTTACCAAGTATTCTTACACACATTGGTCAGTACACTCATTTTCTTGATATCGTGATTACCACATCTCAAAAGAAAAATCTCCCAATGGTAATCCTCCTGTTTGAAATTTCATTGTTTGTTTGAAAATCATACGTCATTTCATTTTCATGAGCTTTCATTGCCAATATGTTTGTACATTGTTCGTATAAACACCTCATATCTTTGGTCTTCCAAATCTTCATTCTTCATGATTAATTGTGCTTTATTGTGCTTTCATGTGCAAATAACTGTTGAACAACTTGTTCTCTTGGGAACATATGAGATTCAGTGTGAGCTTATTAGAACTTCCATGGATTCACCCTAACCAGTGTTTCCTACCCCGGAAGTAATCCTGAGTGATTGAGGGGAGAGGGGTTCATAAAAAGGGAAATGGGGAGAGTGCCATGTTAAATTGCAAATGAGAGTTTGGTTAGAATTGAGCTTAATTGATTTAAAAGAGAGAGGGTGAGAGATCAGAGTAAAGGAAACATAAACTCTGCACCACATCTTTTCTGAGCCGGGCAACCACATAATCTATTGTTTCACAGTCTTTGGTGAACAATATTGAAACAAACAACTAGCCCATGCCACCTCTTGCATATAACCCCACAAGCTACTCATCTTCTTCTCAATAAGAAGATGTTTCATTTTTGAACAGGGAAGCAGAACATAATCTATCTGATTATCACTTGGATAACTCGGATATTGAAGAAGAAGAAAAGTTGCCCCACCTTCGACCCTTTCTCACGCACATTGAGTCTTTTTATAATTTGTTGCTGTCTCAACAAGTTTACATACTTTGAGCCGAAGTTAAAAAGCAATCATCTATGCTTAATTCTTTCATACACATGTACGAGCATACAAAAATTTGTTTTTTGTCAGAACGTTCATAGATAATCATGTGTTATTCGATGATTGAATGGAAGTCCTGGGGAGTCTACGTCACAACCAACTCCTTATATAGTAACTTCGTGTTACTCAGTAACTTTTTGTTACTGATAGACACTTCTACCTGTTTCATCTGTTGATTCAGGGTTACAACTCTTTAATTGTTTGAATTTGCAAAGATTCAAATAATTCATTAATTAACGGCCGAATATGTTCATGAAGACTAAGCTTAACTGCTGATTTGGGGGAGATAATTCCAAAACTGACCTGCTTTGAAATGTTTTGATGATGCTGATTCTCAACAATCATCAAGAAGGGGCAGAATATTCAAGGATTTCAAAGTCAGATCTGGGTTATTTTTTGTTCAAAAGAAAGTTTGTGAAGATTGCTGAAGAATTCAAGTTTTTCAAAGATTTCAAAGTGTCTGAACCTATCTAAATTATCAAAAGTCTGACTGAAGATGATCATCAGAAGGACACTTCATTCCAATTTCAGCAAAAAAGGGAAGGTTACAGTTTCCTCAAAGTGGTGAAGACTGTGAAGAGCTACAAGTTTTGAAGCTATTAATGTCATATCTGCTACAGTTTTCAAGAGATGTGAAGACCCGAAGAAAAGTGCCAATTTTTTTTTGATCTTGAATCCAAAGGGCGAGATTGTTGGATCATTAATTGTATTCAAGATCAAAATATAGAAAGGGGTCTTAATTGTAATTGTTTATATTTTCCTAGGGAGTATTTTGTAGTTATTTAGGCTAGGCCTTGCCTTGGTCATGTGGACCTATATAAGGCATTGTTTCTTTGTGAATCCCTAGGGCATCACTTTGAATATCACACACACAAGATAGTGACTACACCAAAAACACACACTCACATATTTACTTCTGACTAAAGAGATTTATGGCTATATTGATTGATTCATCTTGATCTCTTATCTTTATTGAGTTGTGTTATCAATTTATCAACTAATATATGGGCTTAACATAGTAAAACTGAAGTAGTTGGTAATGTTGCTTTTCAAAATCCAAAACTTGTAACTTCTTACAAGCGTTATTCAATAAAGCAATTGTTCCAATTATCTTCGTCTTCTAATAGATCTTCTACTTATCGTAGAAATGGTTTTGTGTCTCGGCAATATTCTGATGTTTGGTTTGGATCGTATCATGTCTATTCTTATAATTCTTATGCTTCAAAAGTTTTTCAAAAGAGAAAAGAGGACCCAATTTCAAATGGGTGCCAAAATCTTGTGCTAACACTGTAGTACCCATCTATAAATGGGTACCTAAACCAATTATTTCCTGATTTCTCCTGTGCAGACCCGTCATATGTGGTACTTGGATTCTGGTTGCTCCAAGCATATGACTGGGCAAAAAGATTTATTGTCTAATTATACAGAGAAATATTGCGAAGCAGTTCGATTTGGAAATGACCATTTTTCACCAATTCTGGGTTATGGTGACGTTATTCAAGAGAACGTAACGATTAAGAAGTTGAGCTATATTGAAGGTCTAAGACATAACCTATTCAGCATTGGACAGTTCTGTGACAAAGACTTAGAGGTTAATTTCCAAGCCAAGAGGTGTAGTGTGCGTACTGAAGTTGGTAAAGAACTCTTGGTCGGAACAAGAAAGTCAAACCTCTACACGATCAACTTGTCAAAAGTCAAGACAGACAATGAGGTGTGTCTACTATCAAAAGCCTCTATGCAACATATTTGGTTATGGCACAGAAGGCTATATCACCTGAATTTTCGCTACATCAACAAACTGGTCACGGGTAATTTGGTGAAAGGACTTCCAGAACTCAAATATGTTAAAGAACATCTCTGTGTAGCGTGTGAGAAAGGCAAGATGAAAAGAGCCTCTCATAAGACTAAGCCTGAGCCAAGTACAAGTTCATCCTTGGAACTTCTGCATATGGATCTCTGCGGTCCAATACGAACACAAAGCATAAACGACAAGAAATACGTGTTAGTGATTGTGGACGATTTCTCGAGATACACTGGGTCAAAATTTTGAGATCAAAGGATGAGACGCCCGAAGTCATCATCACATTTCTAAAGACCACTCAAGTGAATCTGCAAAAGACAGTCCAGCTTCTTCGAACAGACAATGGCACAGAATTCAAGAACAGAGTTGTTGACGATTATCTCGAATCGGTCGGGATAACACATCAGTTTTCTGCTGCTAGAACGCCTGAACAGAATGAAGTTGTATAAGGAAGAAACAAAACGCTAGTTGAGGCCACTCAAACTATACTGAGTCAATCAGATCTACTTCTATTTCTTTGGGCTGAAGCTGTGTCGACTGCTTGCTACACGCAAAATCGCTCCATTATTTGTCGCCGGTTCGGTAAAACTACGTATGCTTTAATAAATAATAGAATACCTAGCATTAAACACTTTCATATCTATGGATGCTGGTGTTTTGTGCTGAATGGCAAGGAGAACTTAAATAAGTTCAGTCCTAAGGCTGATGAGGGCATTTTCATTGGATATTCTTAGACGTCTGTAGCATAAAGAGTTTACTTGAAGAAGTCGAAGATAGTGGTGGAGAGTGTAAATGTAACATTCAATGAAGAGATGGCTTCTGTTCAAAGCAGTTCAGAACCCGTTCTTACTGGAGTATTAGCTTATGGACAGATCAGTCCAGAACCTGTGATTAGTGATAATAAATCGGATTAAGTGTCATCGTAGACATCTCATTTATCTGATTTAGATTTATTGTTTGAATTGTTTTATGATGAATTTTTTGGTACTAGACTAACTAAACCTGTTGTGGTTGACAAATCGGAAGATTCAAGAATAAATCATCCAGCTACTTCAGATATTTCAACTGAATCCAATTCCCCGGTTCAACAAGAAATTCCAATTCAAACACCTACTCCATCAGTTGAAGCTGTACATGGTAATGAAGAGCCAGAAGTCACTGAATCAGTTCGATGTACTACGTCTACTCAACAGATAGCCATTGCCCAACCAACTGAAGCTTCTACACCGAATACTTCAACTGAACCCCTACCTGAGCAACATGAAAAAGACAGTGGATTTTTAGATGAGCATCATGATCAATCTACATCTAATCTACTCCCTCATGAACACAAGTGAAGCATAGGGCACCCAATACATCAAATCATTGGAGTTCCATCCAAACCGGTGCAAACTAGGTCTGCTACACTAAACCAATGCATGCATGATTCATTCCTGAGCAAGATAGAGCCAACTCGAGTATCTGAAGCTCTAGCTGACTCAGACCGGGTGACTGCGATGCAAGAAGAGCTAAATAAGTTTGAAGCGCTTAAGGTCTGGAGACTAGTGCCTAAACCTGAAGGAAGAACCATAATCGACACGAAATGGGTGTTCAAGAATAAGAAAGATAAAGATGGTATCGTCATAAGTAACAAAGTATGACTTGTGGCTAAAGGATACATGGAAGAGGAAGGTATAGATTACGATGAGACTTATGCTCCAGTTCCGCGCATAGAAGCAAACCGCATGTTTCTAGCATATACCGCATACAAGAACTTGACCGTCTACCAGATGAACATGAAGACTGCCTTTTTTAACGACACCTTAAAGGAGGAAGTTTACATTTCTCAGCCTGAAGGTTTTGTTAATCCAGAGAAACCAAATCATGTATACATTATGGACAAAGCTCTTTACGGTTTGAAGCAAGCCCCTCGCGCCTGGTATGAAGTTTTATCCAAATTTTTAGTCAATTCGGCCCTCTCAAAAGGTAAAATCGATATCATATTTCATTAAAAAGGAGAAAAATGATATCATATTAATTCAGATATATGTGGATGATATCATATTTGGTTCAACTAATGCTAAGTACTATAAGAATTTTTCTAACCTTATGGTGTCAAGATTTCAGATGAGTATGATGAGGGAGATGAATTTCTTTCTCGGATTACAAGACAAACAATTTTGTATGGGGATTTTCATTAATCAAGCAAAGTACATTTTTGATATTCTCAGAAAATTTAAAATGGAAAATTGTACTCCTATTGGTACCCCGATGGCACCTGGAAGTAAGATCGACACTGATCCTTCTGGAAAAGCTGTCGATGTTAGAACCTACCGAGGTATGATTGGTTCTTTAATGTACTTGACATCTAGTAGGCCTGATATAATGTTTTCTACATGCTTATGTGCAAGATATCAGGCTTCACCTAAAGAATCCCATTTATCTGCAATAAAGCGTATATTTAGATATCTGAAGGGCATTGCAGATCTTGGTCTGTGGTATCCTAAGGATATAGATTTCGAGCTCACATCATATTCAGATGCAGATCATGCAGGCTGTATGCTTGACAGGAAGAGTACGTCGGGACACATACAATTTCTTTGCGATAAACTTGTGAGTTGGGCTTCAAAGAAACAACTTTGTGTATCTACTTCAGCAGCCGATGCAGAGTATGTAGCTGCGACTAGCTGCTGTTCTCAAGTGCTTGAATGCGGATACAACTCCGAGATTATGGTTTTAAATATGAAAAAATCACGATTTACTGCGATTCAAAGAGCGATATTGCAATATCTGCTAACCCTGTACAACATACCAAAACCAAGCACATAGACGTGAGATATCATTTTATAAAAGATAATGTTGAAAAAGGTATAATCGAAATTTACTCTGTATACACAGATTATCAGCTTGCTGATTTATTTACCAAGCCGCTGGATGAAAAGAGATTTAATTTTCTCATTTCAAACTTGGTATGGTAAATCTTAAGACTTAATCTGTTGTTACCTAATAAAGTTTAGTTTTGATATTTTTCTTCATTTCTTTATTCTTAATCTAAAAGATATCTACACTTAAGTTTGTTCATGATATCAGGGGGAGTGTGACACAATGCTAAGATGATCTACATTTTAGGGGGAGTTCGAGAGTTTTGCATTTATTTTGTACTGACAAATTTTTATAATGCATAATTTTAGAGGGAGTTGAGTAAGGACTATGACTTCTGATTACATCTGATCAGAACTTGTTCTTAACACATTTTATTGCTTTATGTCTTTATTTTTCAATAAATTTTGTGAATAAAGCTTTGTACTTTGATGACTTTGATGACTTTGTGACTTTGTTCTTATATGACTTTTAAGCAGACTTCATGAGATTTAAGTTGAGCGTAAGGTTCATTCTAAACTTAATCTCATATATGTCTGAAAGAAGGACGACTTTCAGATATGAAAACATGTTCTTAAATGTTCAAACCACTTCTGATTCTTAAAATGATTTCATGAATTTAGAAGAGTGATTTTTTTAAATGTTTTCATTATTCTCATGAGCTTAAATGTTAAACAAACCGTGTGTTTCCAAAGATAAATATTTGTGTATTATCTTTTCCATATACTGTCAAGTATTCACACACACCGGTTTAATATTCTGTTGGAAATGTTCTTACCATGTCTCATATTGAAACATATTTTCGATGGTAAGACACCCCGCTTGATATTCAATGTTTGTTGAGCGTGATTTTATTTCAAAACGTTTCTTTCAAGAATGCCTATATTTTGTTTCGTATAGACAAGTTCCTATTTTTGATAAATCATTCATTTTTGATCTTATCATGCAGTGTCAGATTTTCAAACAAGTATAATGAATGAATGAAATGATTACAAGAACTTCTATGGATTCACTTAACCAGTGTTTCCTACCCAAGAAGTTAATCCTTGAGTGATCGAGAGACGATGAGTCAAATTAACTGAGTGTGGGTGTGCGATGAGATAAAAAGAAAAAGAGAGTTTGGTTAGAAGAGAGCTCAATGTTAAAAAGATAGAGGGTGAGAGATCATAGTAAAAGAATATCAAACTATACACCAAGTTTTTCTGTGCCGGGCAACCACATTTATGATTGTTTCACAATTCTTTGGTGAACATCATTGAAAAAGGCAACTAGCCCATGTCAACTCTTGATTTAACCCCACCAGCTACTCATCTTTTTCTTAAAAAGAAGTTGTTTCAATATTTTATTGGGATGCATCACATATGCTATCTCATCTTCATTCAAAAGATGTGGATATTGAAAAAGAAGGAAGTCTGCCCCACCTTCTCACTTCGATCATTCACAATTGAGTCAGTGTCATACTTTTGTTGTCTCAATGGTTTACACAATTTTGAGCCTGATAAAAAATCATCATGTTCTTAATTCTTTCAAACACAAGCATGAACACACAGGAAATTCGTTTTTCTGTCTAAACGCTCATAGTTTAATTATGTGTTATTCGATGATTGAATGGAAGACCTGGGGGAGTGAACATCAAAAAGCTCATTTCCAATGTGTATTTGTTACACACAGTGACTTTGTGTTACTGACAGACATTTTTAACTGATTCATTTGTTGTTTCAGGCGTTACATTCTAGTTTGTCTGAATTTGCAAAGATTTAGATGAATATCTTTTCGGATCGATAGATAATCAAAGGCTCAGGGGAGAATATTTTGGTCAGAATTTTAAAAGACATTTCTTGTAAAGTTTTGATGATTTTTGTGCTACTATCATCAAAAAGGGGAGAAGATTTGTTCAAGAAATGTTTGATGAAGAAGAGTTTGTATCTGTTATGGGAGAGATAATCAAAGAAATGTTTGAAGTAGAAAGTGAGTTTCAAGTAATGGCTGTGAAAGAAAGTATTTGAAGAAAGTTTATTACAAGATTGTGTCAAAGAAATGCATGTTGTGAAAAGATTGTACAAGTTTGAAAGAGCAAGTTCAAAGAATTCTGAAAGTGAGCAGAAATTTACTGAAAATTTTCTTTAAAGTTTGATTTGCTAAAGAAAAGAGAGCCAAATCTGAAGATAATTTATTTCCGAAGTGTTAGAGCATGAAATATGTTGGATACAAGATCAAGAAGACAAAAGTCAAATTTCAAGAAGTCAAAGCTGAGAAAGTCAACTCTCAAGTGAAAGTCAAAGTCTTTTGTTAGTAAAGTCAAAGTTTAGTGTTTTGTATTTTGTATTTTGTTTTTCCTTGTAATTGTTGTAGGTATAAATAGCTTTATATTTTCTGTTTTTACAAGTCTAGTTGAAACTAACAGAATACATTTGAGAGAGAGAGAGAAATCTGTAGAGAGAGAAAAAGGGAGTTCTAGAGAGAGAAAGTTTGTAATCTTGGAATTTGAAAGTGAAATCAAACAGGTAATTTGATTGAAATCTTGTTTGTTTGATTAATTGTGTTTAGGAACTAGAATTTGGGAATAACAATTGGTATCAAAGCAGATCCAAAAGTGAATCAAATCAAGAAATGGTCGACATTGTGTTCGTTGAAGTCCAGATCGAATTTTTGAGTTCTTGTGCAAATTTCGAGTTGTAATCGATTAGAATTTGTGTGTTTAGTATATTCAATCGAGTTTGTATAGTTGAATTCTAAAATTGCACTGTAATTTTCTCAAATTTGTGGATTTTGTTGAGTTTTATGTCACGAGTTCATATGCACTGTAAGTGAATCAAAATGGGTCAATTTGTGTTTGTTTGTCAAATTTCTGTGTTGTAATAGTGTTTCGTATGTTGTGGTGAAGAAATTGTGCAAATAACAGTTTCAGAAATCAAGTTTACTTGGTTTTTGATCAAACAGATCAAGAACACGCAAGAAAAGGTGAAGAACGTGCTAGATCGACAAAACGCGCAAGTTCTTCACAAGAACGCGCAAGTTGAAGTTTTGGTCTAAAACGCGCAAGGAGTTATTAGCGAGTTCATAAAACACGCAAGGTGTTATCTGCGAGTTTGGAGATTTGGGAAAAGTTTCTAAGTATGGAAATGTGCACGTAGTGGTTAGCGAGTTCTACAAACGCGCTAGTCTAAGCGTGCGAGTTTCATCAGGAACAGTGGTCTGCGAGTTCATTCATCTGCGAGTTTGAAAATCTAAGAAAATTTTCTAAGTGTTGGAACACGCAAGCTATGGTTAGCGAGTTTTTCTCAAACGCGCAAGTAGTGCCTAGCGAGTTTTGGGAACGCGCACGTCTCTATTAGCGTGTTTCAACGTGAATAGTTACTTGCGTGTTTCAGGCATTAGCGAGTTTCATCGAGAACAGTCTCTTGCGAGTTTCAACGACTAGCGTGTTTCAGCTATTTGCGAGTTTATCAGAACACGCAAGTCTTTGCGTGCGAGTTTCACAAACGCGCAAGCTTAAGTCTGCTTGTTTCTTTGTAAATAGTGACTTGCGAGTTTTACAGTGCTTTGCGAGTTTTGTTACTTAGAATTTTTTTTTCTCTGAGAAATTTTCAAAACTGTAATATGGTCTTTAATAGTGACCCCCGTGCTAAGTCTGCGGAGGGGGACATAGTTCTGATTGTGATCAAAATTTATGAATTCTTATTTCAAGATTTCTGTATCTTTGTGATTTCATTTGGATTAACGATCATTTTTGTCAAGTTCTTTTTGTTAACAGATATTCAAGATGGGATATCTTTCTGATGATGATGAAAAGAAGATTCACAAGCTCGAATTAAAAAGCAAAAATCTTGCTTCCTCAGTTGACTACTACTTAAAGAGATCAAAGAGATATTCTAATGAAAGAAAGTTACTGAGAGAAGAAGTTAGTGCATTGAAGATGTTAAATGAAGATCTTCTAAAACAAACTTCAGGGCTAAATGATGAAGAAATACTGAGTTTGGAAGCTGAGAACACAGAGCTGACAAGAAAAATCTTTGACTTAGAAGATCAGATAATCAAAATCCAGCAGCAAGTATCTGTTGAACGTTATGAGGAGAATATTAAGAGTCTGGAAGATGCTAATGCTGAGCTTCGAAAGAAAATATCTGATTTGGAACAAACGATGGTCAAAGATAAAGATGTTTTTGAGACTGAAAGGAAATCATTTGCAAAGAAGTTCTCAGATTTTTCCAGAAAATGTGCTGACGAGAAGAAGACGGTTGAGCTTAAATGCATTAAACTTTATCAACAAGTTTCTGATTTTGAGAAAGTGATCATTGTTGAAAGAGAAAAGTTTGCAAAGGATAAAAAAGAGATTGAGCAGAAGAACGTTTGATTTTTTTAAAGAAATATCTGATGGAAGAAAGAGTGGAGAGAAGGACTTTGAGGAAGAAAGGAATATTTTTGACAAAGAGATAAAGAAGCTGACTGCAAAGTTATCTGAATTATCTGAGAGTGCACTGAAAGAGCAAAAAGCGAAGTCTGAATTAAAGAAAGAAATTGACTTAGACATCAAAGAAAAGAACAATTATTTTTCAAAGATTAAAGAGCTTGAAGATATTGTTTCAAAGGTGGTGGTGACTGAGCAAACGACTCTAGAGTCACAAATCCACACACCTAGAAATAGTTCAGTTGGTTCTAACAAGCCAGCATCAAGCTCACATCTGAAAACTGTTTCTTCAAGAAGGTCAGTTAAATCTTTCAATCAGATTCGTAATACTAATCTTTTCTATGATCGAAATATAGATAGTTCAGGTATACATCAAAGAAAAAGAAGGAAATACAAAGAAGAAGAACTGGTCTGGAAGAAGAAACCAGTTGAAGATGAGAAGAAAGAAGAGTTGAAAGGTAAGAAATCATGTGTACATGAGACTAAAGCAAAGAAGAACAAAGCGTGTAAAGGTAAACCTAATCATATCTACACGAGAGATCAATTAATCAGGTTGTCATATAAGAAACATTATTGTTCTTATTGTCGTACACATGATCATGTTCACAAAACAAGTGATCATTTCTGGTATGGTTCTTATTCCGTTACTCCCATTCGAACTGCAACTAACACACATGGACCCAAATACCAGTGTGTACCAAAGCCGAAAAGTGAATCTGTGTTGCAGGCATCTACAGTCAAGGGGGAGTAATAGAACTGTGGCTTCTAAGTACGTCAGCTTAGAACCCGTACTTCAACGAAGTGTGACTTCTAAACACAAAAGTTTAGGACTCGTACTTCAATGATGAAAAAGAGATGTTACTCCCGGGCTGATAAGAAGATGTACTCCGATACTCAGATGAGGAAATCAACCTTCAAGGGGGAGTATATATGATTATGGAAATATGTATTCGGAAGATATGATGAACTACACTTGAAAGGGAGTTGTAGATCTCTATCATGTGCTTTATCACTGACAAATTTCAGATGCATATTTTCAGGGGGAGTAAAGAATTATGATTTCTGATTATTTCAGATCAGAACTCATACTTTAATAGTTTTACTGCTTTATGTCATTTTATTTTCGAATAATTTTGTGAATAAAGTTGCTTTGACTATACTTTGAGACTTATGTAGATTGAGAGAAGATGACACAATCATATCTTTATGACTTCAGCTGACTTCATGAGATCTAAGATTGTACATAAATGGTTAAATTTCTTATCTTAATCTCATATATGGTTGAAAGAAGGACAACTTTCAATCATAGAAAACATGTTCTTAAAATGTTCAAACCACTTTCCGATTCTTAAACAGATTTCATAAATTAGAAGTGTGATTTTTAAACGTTTTCATTTTATTTTGTGCTTCAAAGTTTACAAACAGTGTGTTTCCAAAGATAAATACTTACGTATTGTCTTTTCATATACTTTCAAGTATTCACACACACTGTTTTGATTTCTTGTTCAAATAGTTCTTACCATGTCTCATATTGAAACATATTTTCGATGGTAAGACACCCCGCTTGTACTTCAATGAATTTTGAGCGTCATTTCATTTCGAAACGTTCATTTCAAGAATGTCTATATTTTGGTTCATATAGACAATATCCATTATTATTGACCATAAGCTTTAATTGATATATAAATTCATTTCTGATCATTTTCATACAATGTCATATTTTCGAACATGTCTTTTGCATTCATATTCATTCATTTCATATACTTGTTTGAAAATACTCTAATGTTTAAAATGCTCAAATCTTCATGATTATATTTTATGGGCATACATTCATCTGACATTTGTATATGAGCTTTAACTGTGAAAGTTAAATCATTATGAGCAACACGTTCTTTTAGGATCATACATGGGTTCTTTGTGCTAGGAATTAACTGAACTTCTATGAAATCACGTTAACCAGTGATTTCTCTCCAAGAAGTTAATTCATAGAGATTGATTGTGAGGAGTCTAAAAGAAATGAGTGTAGGTGTGATGAGGTAAAATGTAAAGGAGATTTTGGTTAGTAGTGAGCTTAATGATCAAAAGAAAGAGGGTGTGAGAACAGAGTAAAAGAATATTAAACTCTGCACCAACTACTTTCTGAACCGGGCAGCCACACTACTAGCGTTTCACAAATCTTTGGTGAACGTTATTGAAGCAAGCAACTAGCTCATGCCAACTCTTGACTAAACCCCACCAGCTACTCATTTTCTTCTCAAAAAGAAAATGTTTCACATTTTCAAGGGGACGCAACATATAATCTATCTGGTTTTCATTTGGAAAAGCTGGATATTGAAAAAGAAGGAAGTCTGCCCCACCTTTGCACTTCAATCATGCACATTGAGTCTGTGTTTATCTACTGTTTTCTCAGTGGTTTACACAATGTTGAGCCTTATAAAAGCAATCATTAGTGCTTAATTCTTTCTACACATGCACGAACACACAAAGAATTTGTTTCTTTGTCATAACATTCATAGAAATTGCCTTTGTGGTGTTTTGATGATTGGATGGAAGCCCTGGGGGAGTGAACATCAAAAAGCTCCTTTATATTGTGTATCCGTTACACACAGTGACTTTGTGTTACTGACAGACATTTTAACTGATTCATTTGTTGATTCAGGAGTTACATGTTCTAATTTTGTCTGGATTTGCAAAGATCTAGATGAATACTTGGTTATGGATCACAGAATCAGAGACTCTTGGACAGATCAGAATGGTCAAAGACATTTCTTGGAGAAAAGTTTTGATGATATCAATGCTCAAATCATCAAAAAGGGGGAGATGGTATCAAGAAATGTTAAAGTGTTTAAAGTTTTGAGAGATGATTTTTATAGAAATGTCCATGTCAGAAGATTCAAAGTAAAGATTTGAAGAAGATTAAAGATTTTCTGAAGATGTACTGATTTTTGAGGAAATTTTCTTTGAAGATTATTTGCTAAAACAATTTGAGCTGAATCTGAAGATAATTTCTTTCCAAAGTCTGAAAGTGTTTTGTGAAAGTTTTGAGGAGATTGTTAATCGTCTAAAGACAGTTTTGGAAAGAATACCATCAAAGGAAAAGGGAAGATTGTATTGACAGATCTTAAAAGTGAAGACTGAATTGCTAGATCTTTCAACAGTGATCTTGAATCCAAAGGGGGAGATTATTAGAGCATGAAATATGTTGGATACAAGATCAAGAAGACAAAAGTCAAATTTCAAGAAGTCAAAGCTGAGAAAGTCAACTCTCAAGTGAAAGTCAAAGTCTTTTGTTAATAAAGTCAAAGTTTAGTGTTTTGTATTTTGTTTTTCCTTGTAATTGTTGTAGGTAGAAATAGCTTTATATTTTCTGTTTTTACAAGTCTAGTTGAAACTAACAGAATACATTTTAGAGAGAGAGAGAAATTTGTAGAGAGAGAGAAAGGGAGTTCTAGAGAGAGAAAGTTTGTAATCTTGGAATTTGAAAGTGAAATCAAACAGGTAATTTGATTGAAATCTTGTTTGTTTGATTAATTGTGTTTAGGAACTAGAATCTGGGAATAACACGAAGTCTGAAAGAAGTTCTTATTACCTTGGAGAGATTACAGAATGGTTGAAGTTTGATTATGAAAAAAGGGAGATTGTATTTTTGTGCTTTAATATCTTTCTGAAGATGATCTTTGATGAATGAAATATACAAGGGGAGATAAATGTGCTAAAGGGGGAGAATGTTAGTGCAGAAATATGTTGGATACAAGATAAGTAAATCTGAAGTCAAAGCAAGTCATAACTCAAGTCAACTCTCATGTTAAAGTCAAAATCAATTGTAATAAAGTCAAAGTCAAAGCATGTGTTGTGAGAGTTTATTAGTATAAGTGTTTGTGTCAAATAGGAATATGACTAGATTAGAGTGTTGTGAGAGTTTGTAAGTGAGAAGATCACTTTATACGCACATATGTTTTAGAGAGAGAAAGTATCTGAAAGTTCTCTGAACGAATTGATGATTGATAAAAAGAAAACTGTTTGATTGATTGATTCTTGTATTATCATCTTGATACTATTTCATGATAAGAACTTGATTTTGGGAATTAATACATTGGTTTGAGGATGGAAAGTCATACTCAACTTCACCCTTGTTCCCAACTTCACCCTCGTTCCAAACTTTTTTTGCAAGTCAACCCAGAAATTATAAGTGAAACGACTATCTCGATTGGAGACAATTGATAGTGGCACCCGGTTCCTTGAGACGACTTTGTCGATATACAACTTCGCGAGCTTATCCGTTGGCAAGGTTTCTCGCATCGCCAAAAAGTGAGCATTCTTTGTCAATTGTCCACCACCACCCATATCGTATCGTGATCCCTCAAAGTCTTCGGCAATCTGGTCACAAAGTCTTGGATGATGTGTTCCCACTTTCATTCGGGATCTCCAAGGATTAAAGGTTTTGTATGGTTGTTGGTGTTCCACTTTGACTTGCAAACCACTGTTCCACTTAACTAGCTACATCTAGCTTCATGATGAGCGATCCGTAATTCAACTACAAATTCATATACATTTGTGTGCTTCTCAGTGAATGGGTATTTGGAAATGTGAACATCTTCCATTAATAGTTCTCGGTTGCCCCCAATATTAAGCACCTAAATGATCCCTCGAAAGAGCTTCACACCTCGACTATCTTTCTACAACAAAAGGTGTAGCTTCATTATCACTTAACTTTGAGATTTTATTCAAACAATGTTTTGGCTAGTGATGCATTGATCTTTCCATAAGGTTCGGTAATAAATAAATTCTTGAAAGAGTGGTCCGAATGATGCACTACATTCTTCCAGACCCGACGCGTCAGCCACCACATTCGCCTTATCTGGATGATAGAGCATATCACATTCTAATTACCTTCGTTGCCTCATGTTCGACTCCTTTTGGTCGAAGACATACTTCAAACCCTTGTGGTAGGAAAAATTTTACACTTTGTATCGTAGAGATGGTGTTGCCATAATTTTAAGGCAAACACCACAGCCGCCAACACTAAATTTGCACCTGGAGAATTTGACATACCGTTTCTTCTTCCGTAACACTTCTAGGACTTCCCGGATGTGTTGTTCCTAATCCGACTCAACTTTGGAATAGATGAATAGGTCATCGATGAATACAATCACCGACTTGTCAAAGGATGGTCGACACACCCAATTCATCAGGCGTATAGACACTGTCGGCGCGTTCCTCAAACTATATTGCTTTACAAATAATTTTTAATGACCATAATGTGTCCTAGAGGTTGTCTTTGGGATGTCATCATCCTTCACCTACACATGATTGATACCCCGAGCGAATATCGATTTTCGAGAGACAACCAGCCCCTTGAAATATATCGAACAGGTCGTCGATCCTAGGGAGTGGATATTTGTTCTTCATGGTTATTTTATTCAATCCCCAATAATTGATGCACATTCTCTCGGTGCCATCCTTCTTTTCTTACTTGGCACTCAACACATATGCCGAGTATGAGAAACATCCTTTAACCATGCACTTCCGTGGTTTCGCCATTGAGATGACAATATGTCCCCTTTTCTTCTCTTTTTGTAGATAAGCACAACACCGTCACCCGTCAAGTAGTCATCGGCAACATATTGACCAAAAACTTCTTCCCCTCGATTTTTAGGAGACGAGCCTTCATAATTTTTCAAATCAATATCTGACTAACATATGTTACTTCCATTAATAAAGACATCCTCTAAGATACTAACATGTAGAGATAGATCTTGACAAAAGGAATATGACACGAAAGGATTAATTTGTGCCAAAGTCATATAGGACAATCATGCACAATGTTACAAGAAATGTACCTGAACCACATTTGTCGATGCCTTGGCTTCATCGTCGTTCATATGAAATGATCGTACTTGAACCCTTGAAGGGTTCTCTTTACTTCCCTATCTTTCGCATGTCTTCAACTTCAACTATCATTTCTGAAGTCTGGTTCCTTACACTTAAAGAAATTACCCACTTCATTATCCAATCCCTCATAGCATGGACGGGATTCCCATACTTATAGCAGCTTCCTGGACTCGAGTTTCAAGGGTCGTAATGCTTGCTCCGACACTTAGGACACCATCTCGCTTCTTGCCTAGAATCAGCCACACAGTTGTTGTTGAAAGATCTCGGCTTCTTGAATGACCTAGAATGACCTTCCCACTTTCTTTTCTCTTCAACCACCAACCTCTCTTTTTTTGGGCAGGGTTGTCCTCTATCAGTTGGGCTTCTTCCATTGCTTTCTAAATTGTAGCTACCATGATGTTCGAACCATAGACTTCATTTCTATCGGTAAGCCCTTATGGTAGGCCTTGATTTTTGTTTCTCTCATTTGGGGCTAAATGGCCAGCCAAGTCCAACTTCTCTATAAACTAACTCGAGTACTTAGATGGAGTTGTTCCCTTTCTTGAGTGCTTGAAACTCATCCCATATCCAGTCCACAGATCTCTCATTACAGTACTGATCCATTACTTTATTTTTGAAGACATGCCATGTGAGTAAAAGGGATAATGGTGGCTACAAGAGCGAATATCGTGGCATTCCACCACCTCAGTGATTTTCTCCTTAGCATTTGAGACGCAAACATGACTTTATAACTTTATTCACATTCACTGGATTCGAACGCCTACTTGATTTCTTGTATCCAGTTCATACACTTAATGGGCTCGGTAGTTTCACAAAACTCCGTCAGTTTATTACACAAAAAGGTCTTGTATGACCAAACCTTCTCTCCACGCTTTACACCGACATTAACGTGCTCTTCTGTGCCAATAACATTTTCATTGCCCGAAGAACCCCCGGTAGCATTCTCGTTGATTGCCTCGAGTCTTTGATTACTTTCATGTAACATCCCAGCCATACCAGATACTTTCTGCTTTGTCCACACACTTGGACTCATGATTTTAAAACGCGTCTAATAAAGGAGGTATCCAGTCCCTTATAAAGAAAACTTTCATTACCCTCACCAACCAATGTGGGATCTTACATTCCACCCCCCTTGGGAGCCCCACGTACTTGCTGGCACACTAGTCTGGCTCCGGCTCTGATACCAACTTGTAACACCCTAAATATAGAGGTAAATTTAAATCTTAAATCTTGAGAAATATAACATCATAAATAAATGGAAATCACCCAAAAAGGGGAAATTATAATAGCCTTTACAAATTCAATATTTGGACATTAAGATCAACAACAAACTAATCTAAATAGTCATATCCAGATTATAACAGTTGTCGGCCCAATCTCCCAAAAATATCTATTTCTATCTGTACGCCAAAACACCAAAAGATTAGATCCGAAAGATGCCATTAACGGCCTAACGCTCGTCCCTCAACTCTTGTGCGACCCACCGCTAAAGGAACCTGTTATACATGTCATTTAAGAAAAGAAGTGTTAGGCTTTATGCCTAGCGAGAATAAATAGTTTATATAGTTTAATAAACATGCATTCGACAAGAAAAGACCTTCAAGCATGATAAAATAGTTTTACTTTCCAAATTACTACATACGAACCATATGGTTCAAAAACATCTTGCGATGATTGATTTCCAAGGATTATGGTGGAACACAAAAGTAAGTCACTTTCGAAGTTGTGAGCTCAATATTAGGATAAAGGCCATGAGCTCATTAACTTGTAGTCAGATGTGGGGTAGGACACCCAATGATCCTAATTATACTCATTCATTAGGATAACATTTACGGTCCACGGCTAGTATCTGGTCCCACATAACCGTACCAAGTTTCCTTTCGAGGACCCAATGTGTAAACTAGTTACAAACGGGGGTTATTCCAAAATTAAGTCGACTATATACCTATGGATCCATTAGTAATAATCTAATTCTTGTCACAATTATATTTGTGATAAAACTATAATCATACATATAGTTTCCATGTCAACAACTCTATAAAAGAGGTTTCCTTGTATAAATAACTTCATATGAATTAAATCCATATATTACCAAATGCATTGACCATTTCCAACTACCATCACGGTATGATTTTAAAGCACCTTTCCAAAGTTTGTAATGCTTAAGGGAACCTTAGTTGCACATAAACATTTCCACCATTTTATTCCCAAAATCTCACTTTTTGCCAATATGACCCTTTAACAATAAAATTTCATAAATATTGACAAAGTAAGATTTCTCAAATAATCAACCATTAATATGTAGACCAAACCACATTTTATAACCCATAAGATAAAACTCTTTATTATGTAGGAAAATTAGATTTGTACGTAAATAACCTTAAATGAGATTTTAATTAAATCCATGACCTTCTCATGAGTATAAACTCATTTTTCTTGAATAGGTCAGAAGGTCATGCACTTAATTAAAAACTCATTTAAGGTCATTTTCTTAAATCACCCGTAGAAAAATGGTAAAAACCCTAAAATCTCCAAAATACCCAAGTTAGGTCAAAGAAAAGTTTTGACATTTATAAAGTTTTAGAAAAGTAGGATGAACTCATAACTTAGGTTTTGTTAGAAAACCTAGAAAACTCTTAGCAAAAATCTTGAAGAAATGGGTGGAGAGGAAGAGCCCTTGATCCTAGCTTCCACACCTTAGTTTGATGATGATTTACCACTAAAATGCTCAAGGATTTGAGCCTTTAATGCTTTAAAATATCAATAAATGAAGAAAGAGGGATGGAAGAGAAAGAGCCTTGAGTTACTTATAGGTGAAATTCGGGGCATTACTAACTTGAACATCCTAAAAATATGGGGCAATTTAGACCTGAATAATAACATTCTAATAAAAATAAATCACCCAGGAATGGGGAAATAGTAAGGCTTTTACAACCATGATAAGAGAGATAAGTTAAACAACCTACTAATCATCTGTAACATCCTAGGCTAACCGTACCAGATACTGTCCGCTTCACGGTTTTAAAACACGTCTAATAGAGGAGGTATCCAGTCCTTTATAAGGTAACTTTCGTTCCCCTCTCCAACCAATGTGGGATCTTACAATTCACCCCCTTGGGAGCCCCACGTCCTCGCTGGCAAACTAGTCCATCTCCGGGATCTGATACCATCTGTAACATCTCAGAATAACCGTACTAGATACTGTCTGCTTTGTCCACACACCTGGACTCACGGTTTTAAAGCGCGTCTAATAGAGGAGGTATCCAGTCCCTTATAAGGAAACTTTCGTTCCCCTCCCCAACCAATATGGGATCTTACTATGTGGTCAAAACGGTCAATATCTAGTATGGTTAGCCTGGAATGTTACAGTTGGTATCAGAGCTCTAGCTTAGGTGAACTAGGTATGAATGTAAGATGCATAGACTTAAGTTAAGATGTTAAGTTATTATTTGTGATATTTGTATAGAACTACTAGGATAGGATGGTTTAGAGTCGACATAATTACACTAATTATAAATTATGATTATGATAATGAGAATTCTTGTGTATAATGTGTTCATGATTTCACTTAGATAATGCTATTATGAATATGTTGTTACGTGAGCATACTTGGTCTACTATTTTCATGATAATTAGTGAATGTAGTAGTACGTTTTTTCGCGTTTAATTCCTATTAACCAATCTCTTACCTCCTTTCTCGTGTATGTGGCAGACTAAGATGGTTAGCATGCAAGGAAGACCGCGTAATCGTGTTGATGGACACGAGGTGACCGCTTCGACCGCCGACCAACCGAAGAGGGTTGAGGCCTCAATAATCCCGCCTGTGCCGCTATTGTTTGGCGGAGGGCCCGAGGTCATCCCTAGGGTAGACTTGGCTTCATCTAACCTGGTCATTTGAGAAGTAACCCCTCAATTGGAAATAATGGCTAGCATGATGTAGATTATGAACGAGGCCATAGCGAAGCAACAAGAATTGCTCTTGAAGGTGATAGAGGACCGAGATGTTAACAACCATAGGAATGAGACAGTTGCTGAGAATGTGGTAGTTGGGGGATCCGGGGGTACATTAAATGAGATCCCAACCGAGGAGCCGATGGCGAACGAGGTGAGGAAGGGTAGGAGGGCTTGCTCATACAAATCCTTCTTATGTAGTAAACCCCCGGAGTTCACCGAGTCGGACAATCCAGTTGCCTGTTTTTAGTGCATAGATTTGTTGGATGCAAGATCATAATGTTTGAAGATCAAAGTCAAGCAAGTCAAATGCTCAAAGTCAACTCTCAAGCAAGAAAGTCAAAGTCTTTGTAATAAATGTGAAAGTCAAAGTCTCTTGTTTTGTTTCTTATATTTGATAGTTAGTATAAATAGCCTTGTCTTTGTATTTTGTAGAGTGTGTAACAACAAGCCTAGACGTGGAGCTTATTAGAGAAGAGATTCATTGTTGTATCTTCTAGAGAGAGAAAGTAGAGAGAGATAGAATCTTGTAATATGTGATTTTATAATCAATGACATGTGATTAGAATTTGATTCTCATCTTGTTGTTTGTAATTAGCAATTAGAACTTGAATTTGGGAATTAACAATTGGTATCAGAGCCTAACAGAGAAATCAATCTTTGCATGATCGAGATCAGATTGCATTGATAAGAAGAGTCGATGTGAAGAAATTCGAAATAGTCAATTTGTGCTTAATTGTTTGTTCCTTGATGTTAAATTGATTTTGGAACTAAAGTCAATCATCATAGAATCAATTATATTGTGTTAATTTCATTAATTTAGACGAATTGATCGATTTTTTGAGTTTTTTGTTCGAAAACTAGTTTCATTCACTGTGGTTGAGATCGATTAATGCTTAGAGTCAAATTTGGATGAAATTATCAACTACGATTATGCTACAAAGTTGTTTTCGGACCTGTGTACAAAAGATCATCTCAAAATTCGAAGTTTTGAAGGTTAATTTGAAGAAAAGTTAGAAAATTGTTCGAGATCCACAGAATTCGCATGATCAGAATGAAGAACTCGCAGATGTTTGAAGAACTCGTATGAAATTGGAAAGAATTCGCATAGTTAATTTGTTGAAGAATTCACATGGTCAGAATTCGCACATTGATCTTTGAAGATGAAATTTGTTAAGTAGGGGTTTCGCATGTGTTAGTATTATGAAATGTGCAAAATTCGCATGCTAGTAATTTACGAAAAGTGTATATGAATTCCTGTGGTCAAAAAGAATTTCGTATATGTGATTTATGAGAGATGCGAGGAATTCACACATAGGCTCGTGCGAGAAGCAAGAATTTGCACGGAGATCTATGCGAATTGTGGTGTTAGGCTATGTGCATCATGCGAATTGTGCTCAAAAGTCAATAGTGATATGCGTATCGATGTTGTTATGCGAAAAGTTTTGATCTTTTTGAGAATTTTGACTGTTCTAAACCCTATTTGATACAAGTTTTCCCTGTTCCTGAGATTCTTACGCGGAATGCATATGTGACATCACTCTCATCATATGTTGGTCACATATCCTTAGCAACTGATATATGTTTCACGAGTGCTCAAGTTTTTCAAGATTTTGAGTTTCTGGATTTGATAATTTAGTCTCTGATCAGATTGAGTTAGCTGTTTGAGCATCTACAATCACCAGCCTGGAAAGCTTCTTTTGTTGTTAGACCGTTGAGAGCACTTTATCATTCTTCTGACCTTATTAATCAGTAGTGTGAGCGACTGCAATCATTGTTCTGATGCTTGAGTTGTGATTCAGAATACTAAGTGCTTATAATCATTCAGCTAATTCGTGAAGAAAGGAGTTCTGGATTTGATTGTTCAGTATTCTGGAAAGTAGTCAGAAAATGAGCATCTTTCATCAGTTGTTGAACAGCGCTTGCCTTCTAACCCTTGCCTTGTAGTGTTTCTATCAGATGCTACCACCCGTAAGCTGATCAGATGAAGTTCTTAAGCTGAATTCTTATTTCAACTCATGGTTCAAAGACAGATAAGATATTATACACTGAAGATGCACTTGGTTGTCATTCCAATATTCAACACATATCATTCTTGTGGGCTTACGGAATGTGTTGGGTTTACAAGAGTCAAAAGTTGTCTTTATGTGCACTCTGTCGAGGTTATGGTCTACATCAGATCTGGTATTTCAGTTGAAACTCCAAGGATAAGAGCTACTTTCAAGGGGGAGCTAGAAGAGCTTTGAAGTTTATGCAACGCTAAGTTTTATAAATAAATCAAGGGAGGAGGAGTTGAAGCTGGAGCTTAAAAGATAATGATTACTTTAAAAAACTTAGGGGGAGAATGTTAGAACATAAATATGTTATAGTTTAGAAGTTTAGTAAAGTAATCTACCATGTAATTGTATGGGGCCTTGTAATGGGTTTGGGCTTATTGTAACAAGGGATGTTGGGCTAGTATATAAGGGGTCTGTAATGTGTAGTTAGTAAGTAAGTTTTCATTCACAATGTAGACTGCGTACGAAATCCTCTCAGTAGTTTGTAGTTTACATTTCAGTATTAAATAAAATTGCAGATTCCTCCCTACAATTCCTTGTTATCTTTTTATGATTCAATCAATCTTGTTACAAGATTCTATCTCTCTCAACTTTCTTTCTCTAGAAGATACAACAATGAATCTCTTCTCTAATAAGCTCCACGTCTATGCTTGTTGTTACACACTCTACAAAATACAAAGACAAGGCTATTTATACTAACTATCAAATATAAGAAAGAAAATACAAGAGACTTTGACTTTGACATTTATTACAAAGACTTTGACTTTCTTGCTTGAACTGGATTCAAGAAATCGAACAAGCCTTCGATGCTTACGGGTGTGAAGATAACCAGAAAGTGAGATTTGGCTCCCGACTTTAATTTTTGGAACGTCACTAAGTCCACCCTCTCAGATACCATTGTGGCCGGTTTAGCATGGGCCGAATTCATAAAGAAGATCATGGAAGAGTATTACAATGAGAGGGCCATGGATCGCATTGAAGAAGATTCCAAGCTCTTAAGAAGGGAAGCATGTCGGTGAGAGAGTACATCCGACAATTCATGGAGCAGTTGGGTTTAGTGGGGCAATGGCCCCAACCGAGAATTAAAAGATCAAGGCCTACCTCAAGGGCTAACCTGCGGACATGATCTCTATGGTCCGAAATTCTAGAGCCTCTACGCTTCATGAAACTGTTGAAGAGGCTCAAATCAAGGAGGATGTCTACACTCAAGGGAAGGAAGGAAGAACAGTTGTGGGAGAGAAGAGAATGTGGGAAGGCAATCCCGGGCCTCTCTAGAGGTCAAGACCATTCAATGGGGGAAGGGACTTTGATAACCGTCGTGAGGTGAGGTTGTGCCTGAAATGCCAAAGTAATCACCACGACACTTGTAAATCCAACCCTACCTCTTGTGCTAAATGTGGGAAAACCGATCATGATACAAGAGATTTCCTAGTGAAGGGGTTTATTTGATTTGAATGCAAGATGCTGGGACACTTCCGAAAAGATTGCCCGAAGTGGAAGTCAGGTAGTGCTCCAAAAAAGAAGGAGAACCCTCTGAGGGTTCCTGGTCGAGCTTTCCAGATGACGACCGAAGAGGCCAAGGCATTTACCGACGTGGTATCGGGTACATTTATCTTAAACTCTGTACCTGTGCGTGTGTTATTTGACTTGGGTGCCAGTTTTCTTTCATATCCGATGCGTTTAGTCGAAATATTTCCATGCCCACTAGTAGTTTAGAATATGCATTAGTGGTAGAAATAGTGAACGGTGGTCAGGTATTATTTCGTGATGTCTTGAAAGGTTGCACCCTTGAATTGGAAGGAAGGGAGTTTTCAATTAGCTTGATGCCTATGTTGATCGATGGGTTTGACGTAGTTGTCGGAATAGATTGGCTGGCTGAGAATGAAGCCGAGATTGTGTTCCAAGAAATTGATCCAACTACCTATTTTGGGTAGTAAGATAGTGGTGGTGTATGGTGTAAGTCCAAGATCCTTTAATCTTAGAGAGAGAAAGTAGAGAGAGAGAGAGTATAAGCGCAGAATATGTATTATTGAATAGAATGCATGAAAAATGTTACAAAGACAAAGCCACAAGGGACTTAAATACCCTTGGCTAATACAACACAGTATGACACTTTAAACAAAGTATTAGACCAAGTCTATAAATACAATGATTAATATAAAATCAGACTTAACAATCTCCCCCTTAGTAATCATTGGCGCTGTGGTCTTCAAAATCATCTTCTAAATCAGCACAAACCATCTAAGCGACTTTGCGAAGCTTTCTTGACTAAAAAAAAAATTCTTCTCAGCATCTTTCAATCTCAGTTGCTTTTGCTGCCTTAATAAGACTGGACCAGTATGTAATAATCTTAAAAGAACAATTAGTTCATCAGCTTGTGCTCTAGACGACACATCTCTTTCAAATGTACTTGAATAAGCTGTAATGGTCGGAGCTTGATCAGCAAAAGAATAAGTAGCTGAGAGAGTATAGAATCTTGAGCAAATCTTGATCATCAGATAAACTTTTGAACTCTTTGTCTCCTTAACTTCTCCTTAACTTCTCCCCCTCATGACCTTGATGATCTGGATCAACTTTGTCATGCAAATGTTGGAGACGAGACAGCTTCAGATCTGCAAAATCAGAGTAAAGGATGAAAAGAGAAGGTTTGCGCTAACTGTTGGTGGCGTAAACTTAGTTTTGCGCTAACAGAAGAAAGCACAAAATTAGTTTTGCGCTAGCTGAAGAATGCGCAAAGCTCGTTTTGCGCTAGAAACTGTTGGCGCAAATCTAAGTTTTGCTCTACCAACTGTTGGCGCAAAAATGACTTCGAATCTGAAAATTTTCACCTGTTAAGCTCTTTGACTACCCTAACACAAATTCACTAAATATGACAATTCAAGTTAGCATTTGTATAAAGAATCAAATACTCCCCCTCGAAAACAGATATGATCTTTCAGAAAAATTTTCCTTATTCACTCCCCCCTTGAATAATCCACAATCCCATTGACAAAGACATATGAGAACACAAGAATAGAAACATCAAAGTAGAAAAAAAAATATACGGAATATGTATTTTGAAACAACTAAACATATAAAAATTTAAACACTAAACAAATTAAATTCTACTTAGTAAAATATAACAGATTAATCCATCAGATGAAGTTAATTGTATGTTGTTGGATACAGATACAAGGTTTATTGCATATCAAGTTAAAACATGTTCAGTTTCAAAAACTTTCATCAATCTATTCAGTATGCTAGCATGCGAACTTCGATTAGCTTCAAGAAAATACAATTCTAAAAATATAATAGAGAACTTTGCATGTACTCACACTAAGCCATCAAGAATTTCACAAATTTACAGGTTTATCGCAACTCAAACATATCACCAAGTATCATGAGATGTGTGCTCATTGGCATCTTTTTGCATTGTGCACATTGGCATCTTCACATGAGTGTGCTCTTTGGAATCTTTTAAGCTTGTGCACATTGGCATCTTTTTACTCAAAAAGTTTGGTAAGTAAAGAACATGTTGTAAACGTAACTTTCTATCTGACCCTATTGCAGGATTTGGGCTAGCCGCTCCCAGACCAGTTGGCCTTAGGGGACTAGGTGTCAAACACCCCTTGGAACTTACTCTCCCAGATCAGAAAGGCTACATCGACATATCCTAAACCCATTCATACCAGTAGAACATGACTTTCAGTCTGATTCTATAGAAGGATTTGGGTTCGATCACTCCTAGACCAATTGACCTTAGGGGACCAGATGACAAGCATCCCATGGAACTTATTTTCCCAAACAAGAAAGGTCACATGTACAAACTTTTAAACTTAGAGATTTCGGTATTTTATATATATATTTTTTCATCTCAGTCACTTAGTTTTACATCTAAGTGCTTAGCCCATATTTTCATTACAATCCATAATTCAAACTTTTTAGGATTTTCACGCATTGTAAACTATAAATATTCCGAATCACATATCTTTAAAGCAGAATACAAAAGTTTCAAACATGTTGCTGACTTTTCGACTTTTAAAAGACTTGAAAATTGAACATATAAAACTTCAATATAAACAAAGCAACTTGAAAATTTATCCTAGACACACATTTTATTCAAAAGATAGAAAACCTGTAAAACATTTACTTTATAGAATAAAATTTGTAAAGGTTTAAACTTTTAAATTCAAATGCCGAGTTTAAAAATATTAAGACAAAAGTAAAGAATTCGGCAAATTGATATTTAGTCAAAACAAAATAAAATTCAATAATATTATCTTCCACATAATGTATTATGAATTTGTGTCTCAAAAAAAAGTTTTGGGTTGTACAAATTCAGGTTTTGAATGAATTTGCTCAGATTCTTAAAAACATGAGAAAACTGGAACAACATCATGATCAGAGATAAATGCAGCAGAATTAAAGTAGATGCACTCACAGTTTCTCATTAGTCAGAAGTTTAATGCGTTGAAGAACGAGTCATAAACTGGCATGTTTAGAAGTCGTAGTCCATTAAAGTACGGGTTCTACGCTGAAGTACTCAGAAGCCAAATTTCTCTTACTCCCCCTTGACATTTGATGCTTGCAACTTAGAAACAATTTTTGATTTTGGTACCCACTTGAATTTGGGTCCATGAAAGTTAGTTGCAGTTCTTGTGGGGAAAAACTTGTTAGATTTGACACGAGAAGCACAAGAAATATGATCAGACAAATGAACATAAGAATTAGCAGAAGAGAAAGCATAATCATCTGAACTAGAATCAGAAGAAGAATATGAGACAATTTTGGAAATTTGAATCATTTGCTTTATTGAATACTTTGAAATTTTATTACAAGAAGAAAATGAATCACTTTTATATTGTTTGTCTACATATCTATCCTCATCAGTCGTAGAATCATCTGGTGTCCGCTTCACCCTCCATATGTGCTTTGAAGAAGTGCTCAAAGTCCTATCTGAAAGAATTGAATCAGAAGAATTAGAATTTTCAGAAATAACAGAATCTTTCTTCTTTGACTTCTTTGACCTTCTTCTTTTACGCTTTGGTTTATAATAATTATCATTGAGCGTAAAAGATTCATCAAGAATTTTAGATTTAAAATTTGAATCAGAAGAAGCAATTTTACCTAAGAAACTCATCTGATCAACTAATAAATCTGAACTTGCCACGGAGTCAGAAAAAGTTTGAGAAAAGCTTTCAGATTTTAGAAATTCCTTTTTGTTTTCCTTAGAATCAGAAGAAAGACCAGAAATAGAATCTTGTTTTTGAGAAAATAATTTTTCTTCAAGACTTGATGTCATGAAAGAAAGAAATACATCTGATTCAATTTCTTTTTGAATATTTTGATCTTCCATTTTATCTTCAAGGTCAATGATTTTGCCTTCTAATATTAATGGATGAGTATATCTCTTAAAATCATAAAAGATTGGAGAGATATTTTTACTTATCAGACTTAGTGGCATATATGTCAACATAATCATCAGACACTGAAGACTTAATGGAAGATATGTCATTTAAACTTCTTCTGCCTTTTTTTGATTTGTCAGGAAAATATTTTGCATTTTCTCTTGTATAAATAAAAGACATTTCCTTTTTCTTATTATTCATCCTTTTCTCATTTTCGATTTCTAACACTTGCTTTTCATTCAACCAATCAATTTTAAATTGAGGAGCATATTTAGCAAGAGTTAGATAATCGTATTTATATATAGTAGGGGATTTTTCTATCGCATTGTTTAAACAATGTGGATTTTCAAAACCAAGTCCCCATTTTTCTTTTATAGACTCATAACTCCGCAGTTTGTTCAAATAAATAGTTTGTTCAGATTGATTCCTTCGATATAATTTTTCTTCCAACTCATTTATTTTATCTGAAAAATTATCTTTTAATTTGGTCATTTCAGTCAAAGAATCAAGATAAGTCTTATTTGATTTTTCTAAATCATCTAATTTTTTTGAAAGATGTCTTTTGTATGAATCAAAATAGATTTTTCATCTTTCAAAGAAATTTGTAATTTATCAATCAAATTTGACTTTTCTGAATTTAAATTCTTTTCAGATATTAACTTCAAGCGAATATCAGATAAAGCAGTTATAATAATGTTCATTTGTGAGGAAATGAAAGTGTAATCAAAATCAGAAATTACCTCATCTTCATCAGTTTCATCATCATCATCATCAGACTGATCATCTCCGATTAAGCACAGTTGAGCAATATCTACATTACCAGCTTCATCATCGGAGTGATCCAGCCAAAATTCTTCTTCAACTAATAAAGCAGTTCCATTCTCTCTTTTCTCAGCTAGTTCCAATTTCTTTCGATAGTAAGCCGAATCCCGAACTTTCTTCACTCGACACTCCTTTGAAAACTGACCCAGCTTTCCACAGTTAAAGCATGCGGCATCTTTCTTAGCCTCAGGCATTTTGACATTCTTTGACCCAGAAGTGAAGCGAAGATTGTTGGAACCCGACCGAAGTTGGAACTTTTTCTGATAGTGCTGAGAGAGAAGAATCATAGTTTTCTCGAGCGCCTCACCATCATCATTAGTGGCCCCGTTATAAGCATTATCAGACAATGCTTGTTCTGCCAGTTGGTTCGTGTGGAGAGCAACCGGGTCCACTGTTTTCTTGTTCTTCTTGTCCAGTTTTGCTTTCTTCTCAAGCACTATGCTCTCATCAGTAATCAAGATCTCGTACATCTCTTGGATTTGCATTGAAGAAACCCGAACATCATTTCTCAATCTGTGACAAGACTTGTTCCATTCTGGCTGAAGAGCGTTGAGGAATTTCAGGTTTGTCTCGAGCTCTGTCTTGTTCACATTTTTCTTGCGTAGATCATTTAGTATTGTGGAAAATCTGTTGAAAACACTCTTTAGAGACTCAGTTTCTTTGGCTTTAAACTCCTCAAAATTGTTCATATAACGTGTATGTCAGAGTTGGGTTGCGATTGATGAACCAAGCATAATCTTTTCCAATTGTGTCCACAACAGATTTGGATAATCCTTGCAATGATCAACACGGTTGTAGACAGAGTTTGGTAAGGCTAGCAACAGGTTAGCTTTTAATTCTCGATCAGCTTTCATACGCGAAGCCTCTTCAGTTGTTTCGGGAGTCTCTTTGTTAGACTTTACGAAAGGTCCTTCAGTGAGAGACTTCATCATGTTATCTCCATTAACTTGACGCTCGATGAAGTTCAGGAACCGATCTTGCCATTGAGTGAATTCGTTTTCGTTGATCAGTACTGGAGGACGAGTTTCTGTGCCCCATGACATCATTACATCCTTTTTGTAGAACTGGGCTTGAAAAGCAAACTTTGCAGAATCCATGGAGACAGAAAAATTTCCAAGTCTGGACTGAGCTGACGCAAACTAGAGGTTTGCGTGAGAGGAAGCTGGCGCAAAGTTAGGTTTGCGCTAATAAGCAGTGGCGCAAAGTTTGTTTTTCGCGAGAAGCAGATGGCACAAAGGAGTCTTTGCGTGACAAGAAAGTAGCGCAAACTTGATTTGTGCAAGTAACTGGTGTCGTAAGAGATTTGTGTGTGTCTTAGGTGGCGAGAACTTGACTTTGCGCGATGTGATGATGACGCAAAAGAATTTTCTCTTGAGAAGTAGATGACGTAAAAGATAACCTTTTGAACTTTGCACGAACTTTCCTGCACTCAGCAAAAATCAAGTGAAATAGAAGTCTGAAGAGTCTAGCGCAAACTTGATAGAATCTCAGAAAAACTTCCAAATTCGATCACAAATACAAATTTAATGTAATTTTCTTACACAAATACGATAGAAAACGAGTTTCTAACAAATTTAATCAACCAATTTTGATCAAAATCCGCAGAATCAACAAATTTGAAATCAAACAGAACAAAACGTTCGAACGGTTTAAGACTCGATAAAATTCAAAATTGAATATCAAACACAAGTTTTCGTGCAAATTGATGTGAAACAAAGATGATTTGGCAATGAATACTAATCCAACAAACTAATTTACAAGCAAAATTTTTCAGAAAACAGATCGAATTTGATGAAAAATCCAAAAACGAGATTTTCTTGAAAAATTCAAGAAAATCGATCAAATTTTCAGATTAATTCACAAATTCAGAGATCAAAACATGAATCTCTCAGTTCTCTCATATTAGATTGGCTCTGATACCAATTGTAAGTCCAAGATCCTCTAATCTTAGAGAGAGAAAGTAGAGAGAGAGAGAGTATAAGCACATAATATGTATTCTTGAATATAATGCGTGAAAAATCTTACAAAGACAAAGCCACAAGGGACTTAAATACCCTTGGCTAATACAACACAGTATGACACTCTAAACACAGTATTAGACCAAGTCTCTAAATACAATGATTACTATAAAATCAGACCTAACATATGGTAAGAGGAGGAAGGGTGATGTAGCGATTATCACCATGGCTAAGGTACAAAAATGCTTGGTGAAGGGATGTTCATCCTTTCAGGCATACGTGATAGATGTCAAGCTTGAGAAGAAGAAACTTGAGGACGTGAAGGTGGTACACGAGTTTCCCTACGTATTTCTGGATGACTTTCCCGGTTTGCCACCCGATCGTTAAGTAGAGTTCCGGATTGACCTTATTCCGGGGGAGGCTCCGATTGCTCCATCCCCTTACCGGTTAACTCCATCTGAGATGCAAGAGATGATGGTTCAACTTCAAGACCTTCTTGAGAAGGGATTCGTAAGACCGAGCTCGTCACCATGGGGAGCTCCAGTCTTGTTTGTCAAGACGAAGGACGACACGAAGCGGATGTGCATCGACTATAGAGAGTTGAACAAGGCAACGGTAAAGAACAAATATCCGCTTTCAAGAATCGACGACTTATTTAACCAACTTTATGGAGTGGGTTGCTTCTTAAAGAATGACTTACGTTTAGGATATCACCAAGTAAGGGTGAAGGAAGGCGACATCCCAAAGACGACCATTAGGACGGGTTACGTCCATTACGTGTTCATAGTAATATCGTTTGGTCTAACTAACGCACCAGCGGTGTTCATGGATTTGATAAATAGAGTGTGCCGACCATTCCTCGACAAGTCGGTCAGTGTGTTCATCGATGACATACTCGTGTATTCAAAGAGCAAGACATAGCATTAGCAACACCTCTGGGAGGTCCTATAAGTATTAAGAAAAGAGAGGTTATATGCCAAATTATCCAACTGCGACTTTTGGTTAAAAGAGGTACAATTATTGGGCCACGTGGTCACTCGAGATGGAGCGAAGGTGGACCCCTCCAAAATCAAAGCAATGATGAATTGGGAAACTCCTAAGAGTCTGTCTGAGATACAAAGCTTATATGGTTTAGCGGGCTATTATCGGAGATTTATCGAAGATTTCTCCATGATCGCTTCTTCTTTGACAACCCTAACTCAAAAAAATGTGAAGTTTGTTTAGACCGAAAGTCAAGAGAAGGTGTCTCAGACTTTACAAAAGAAATTGTTTGAAGCTCTGATTATGTCCGTACCCGAAGGACCGTAAATTTTTGTGGATTATAGTGATGCTTCAAAGATGGGTTTGGGTTATGTGTTGATGCAAAGAGGTAAGGTTATTGCTTACGCATCGAGGAAACTCAAGGTTCATGAGAAGAATTACCCTACCCATGATTCGGAGTTAGTGGCGGTAGTGTTCGCCTTGAAGCTATGGCGACATTATCTTACAACACGAAATGTACACTCTACATAGATCATAAGAGTTTGAAATACGTCTTTGATAAAAAAAGAGTTGAACATGAGGAAAAGGCGGTGGCGCGAATTACTCAAGTATTACGATTGTGAGTTGCTTTACCACCTCGGTAAAGCAAACATGGTAGCCGACGCTTTGAGCCGAAAGGACTATAGTGGAAGCATCTGGGACACCCTTTCGAGAATCGAATTAGTATCAAGCCTCATCGATAGGATTAAGACATCTCAAGCAGAGGCTTTGTTGGAGGAGAATCTCAAGGAAGAAGTGATGACAAAACAACGATTACTCTTCATGGAGGATGGCCATGGAGTAAAGTTGTTCAATGGAAGAGTTTGGGTACCCAAAGTTGGGGGCAATCGAGAACTTATTCTTGAAGACACCCATAAGTCCAAGTATTCCATCCATCCGGGGAGTACAAAGAAGTAAAGGGATTTGAAACTACATTATTGGTAGCCGGTTATGAAATTAAATGTGGCATGCTACGTGGAGCGTTGTGTGACAAAACTTCAAGTGAAAGTCGAGCATCAACGACCGTGCGGAAGTCTTCAATCTCTAGAGATCCCCGAATGGAAATGGGAACACATTACCATAGACTTCGTTACCAAATTTCCGAAAACCTTGAGAGGTCACAATACAATTTGGATAATAGTTGATTAGTTGACCCATAGCGCTCACTTTTTAGCCATGCGCGAGACCCTACCAATGGACAAGTTTGTAAAACTTTATATCAATGAAGTGGTTTCAAGGCATGGAGTGCCCTTGTTTATTGTATCGAATCGCGATAGTCGGTTCACTTCAAACTTTTGGGACGACCTACAGAAAGAATTGGGTACAAGAGTGAAGTTGAGTACGACCTACTACCCTCAAACCGACGGCCAAAGTGAGAGAAAAATTCAGACGCTAGAAGATATTTTAACATCTTGCGTGATCAACTTTGGGGGTAGTTGATACTCTCACCTAACTTTGCTGGATTTCACATACAACAATAGCTACCACTCGAGTATTGGGATGACACCGTTTGAAGCCTTACACGGGCGAAAGTGCAAAACTCCTGTGTGTTGACTTGAAGCGGACGAGAAGCAATTCGCCGGTCTCGAAATTGTGCAAGAAATGGCCAACAAGGTGAAAGGCATTCGAGAACGGTTGACAGCAACTCAAGATCGGCAAAAAGGTTACGTCGATAAGAAGAGACGACCGATGGAGTTCCAAGTGGGAGACTGTGTGATGCTTAAAGTGTCCCCTTGGAAGGGGATAATCTGTTTTGGAAATCATGGGAAATTGAGTCCACGTTTTCTTGGACCATTCACGGTGCTTAAACGTGTGGGACTACAAGTGTACCAATTGGAACTCCCACCAAAAATGAGTGGAATCGACAACATTTTCCCCATTTGCTATCTTCGTAAGTGTTTAGCGGAGGAGGAGAACATTATTCCCCTCTCGGAGATAAGAGTGGACGAGGGTAACCATTGTGTGGAAGAACCCAATGCTATCCTAGGGAGGAAGTCCAAGGAACTTCGCCACAAAGAGTTCACAGTGATCAAAGTGCAATGGAGATATCCCCACCTATTCGAATAGCTTAGATTTCAAGGACGAAATCTTCTCTAAGTTGGGGAGGATTGTAACACCCCGAATTTTACCGGTAAGTAACTCAAAACTCTTTCTCTTCCATCCCTTTTTTTTCATTTATTGCTATTTTGATGCATTAGAGGCTCAAATCCTTGAGCATTTAAGTGGTAAATCATCATCAAGCTAAGGTGTGGAAGCTAGGATCATGGGCTCTTCCTCTCCACCCATTTCTTCAAAATTTTTGCTAAGACTGTTCTAGGTTTTCTAACAACACCAAAGTTGTGAGTTCATCCTACTTTTCTAAAACTCTATACAGTCAAAACTTATATATTAAACTCTTAATCATCTCGTTGTTACATTTTCTTGTTTTGAAATACTTTGACCTAACTTGGGTATTTTGGAGATTATAGGGCTTTTACCATTTTCCTACATAATGAAGAGTTTTATAATATAGGTTATAAAATCTGGTTTGGTCTACATATTTATGGTTGATTCTTTAAGAAATATTACTTTGTCAATATTTATGAAATGTTATTGTTGGGGGGTCATATTGGCAAAAATTGAGATTTTGGAAATAAATTGGTGGAAATGTTTATGTGCAACTAAGGCTCCCTTAAGCCTTCCAAACTTTGGAATGGTGCTTTGAAATCATACCATGATGGTAGTTGGAAATGGTCATTGAATTTGGTAATATATGGATTTACTTCATATCATGTTATATATAAAAGGAACCCCTTTTATGGGGTTGTTGACATGGAAACTATATGTGTGATTATTGTTTTGTCACAAATATAATTGGGACAATCCTTAGACTATTACTAATGGATCTATTGGTATAGAGTCGGCTTAATTTTGGGATAACCTCCGTTTGTAACTAGTTTACACATTGGGTCCTCAGAAGGAAACTTGGTACGGTTATGTGGGATCAGATACTAGCCATGGAGCATAAATGTAATCCTAGTGAATGAGTACGATTAGGATCATTGGGTGCCCTCCCCACATCTGAGTACAATTCAATGAGCTCGTGGCCTTGATCCTAATATTGAGCTCACAACTTGGAAAGTGGCTTACTTTTATGTTCCGCCACGATCCTTGGAAATCGGGTATCCCCCATCATCGCAAGATGTTTTTAAACCATATGGTTCGTATGTAGGAATTTGGAAAGTAAAACTATTTTAACATGCTTGAAGGTCTTTTGTTGTCAAATGCATGTTTCATTGAACTATATAAACTGTTTATTCTCACTAGGCGTAAAGCATAACACTTGTTTTCTTAAATGACATGTATAACAGTTCCGTTAGCAGCGGGTCACACAAGGTTTAAGGGATGAGCGTTGGGCCGTTAACGACATCTTTTGGATCTAATCTTTTGGTGTTTTATCGTACAGATAGAAATAGAGATTTTTTGATGATTGGTCCGACAAACGTTACATTCTAGATATGACTATTTAGATTAGTATGTTGTTGATATTAATGTCCAAATATAGAATTTGTAAACGCTATTACAGTTTCCCTTTTTTGGGTGATTTTCATTTATTTATGATGTCATATTTCGCAAGATTTAAGGTTTAAATTTACCCCTATTTTAGGACGGAATCCATCATCTGCATCATGCTGACCATTTGTTCCGTCTGAGGATTTACATGTTGCAAAAATGGGTTGGAGGAGGCCAACTTCACTCTCGGTACATGTTCCACTCTTCCGCCTAACAATGGCGACAATGGTGGGGGTAAAACATTATTGGGCCCTCCTGTCAGACTCGGAGGTCTACACCTTGTATTCACCATTAGAGATTGCCAGGTATACGAAAGGGATCATATGAGTTAAATCATTACAATATTAACAATTGAAACATACTATTACATTCATTAATCATCATAAAAATAGCAATTCCAAGCATGCTTATGTAAAAATATATTCAAAATAGCATTAGACACATTAAATTTTGAATATATTACACATAAGAATTCTTGTCACCATGATCATGATTCATAACTAGTGTCTTTCCGCCGACTTCTATAACTTTCCTATCTCATGAGTTCTACTCACATCTCACTAATCATCACTTAAACTTTTCAGCTTAAGTCTAGACATCTTAAATTCATACCTAGTTCACTTAAACTAGAATTCTGATACCAACTTGTAGAGCCCTTAAAATATGAATAAATTTAAACCAGAAAAACATAAACGAAATTAGTGCATATATACTAAAAATCACCTTAAAGGGAAATTGTAAAGCATTTACATCATAAAAGATGGATGTCAGATAACAACCTACTAATCTAAACCAAAACTAGGTGAAGATTAACATCGTGTGTCACTACAATCACTAAAAGAACACTATCTCAATGTGTCACCAAATAACCCCCAAAGGTAATATCTCCAAAAATTCTTCTATTCTGCAATCATCGCTCTACTCAAATGTTAGTGGTCCCGCTACCCAGAGATCCTGATATACATGTCATTTTAAGAAAAAAATGTTCAGATTAAAGTCTAGTGAAATCAAATAGTTCATAAATAAAGTTAATAATCATGAAAACTGGAAACATAAAGTTTAGACAAAACCAATAGGTCCAAACTAAGGACTATAAAGTCAACAACATGTATTGCGACGACGAGGGAGACCCGATTTTCATTGATCATGGCGGTACACAAAAGTAGGCCACAAATCTATGTTATAGAGCTTCTACTACGGAACACTGGTCATCGAGTTCAACCACCCACAACCTGTAGTTTGAGTCCCCCAATGAACCAAGATATACTCATTCGCTAGAATTAAATCATTATGGATTTCACGATCATCAAGTTAAACCACCCACGGTCTATAGCTTGAGTCCCCGAGTGATTTAATATTCGTTTCTAGCTTCAATAAAGGTATAACTATCCCATCATAAACTCATAAACTGTCTCCTATGTCTATGGATCTATTGCATTACAATATAATACTTAATAGTTTCTAGATGTATCAATCCATATCAAATACATAAACTTTTATGCACATCAAGTGCCCAAAAGGAATAAATCCCAATTTTATCGATAAACCTAAAATATGCCTAAGTCCATGAGATTATGTTCTAAAAAGATTTTATATTTAAAACCTATTGTTCACAAACAGGGTTATTTCACAATCATCAAATATCCAAGTCCATGTTCTCTCAATGGTAAAAATCCAAAATAAATCAAAGCTTCACATTTGCACTCTAAATACTTATAAACTTGGACAAAGTTATCCATCTATCATTTCCAAAGAACACAAATCATTTATTTAACAAGATGGACAACATTCCCAAATTCCCAAAAAAATCATCTAAATGGCCAAAAATAACTAAATAGGAAAGATCCATCAAAATATCATCCGTATTCTAAAAACTCACTTTTATAACATCTTTAAAGAAGTTACGCTTTCATCTTGTAAAAAGGGTACAAAACCGCCAAATCTCCCAAAATTGATCAAAATCCACATATATGTAAAATACATCAAGAGGGATGTATAGGATATTAAAATGTAACATTATAACATGTATAAAATTTTAGAAAAGGTTATAATGAACTCACAATGCTAGGTTTCGGTAAAAACGTAGAAAAGTCAAGAAAACCCTAGAAGTGAGTTGAACACTTGGATCTTGAACTCTAGACTTGCCATATTCCCCGGAGGAAGTGATAAGGGGGGTTCGGTCCTCTCTATCGAGCGTCATCTTTTAGACGCCAAAACCGTGCCTTCTTTTCTACGAACACCCCACCACTGATTGTTGAACTTTGCCAGTTTGAATTCCTTAGCCTTAATGATGATAAACTCTCTTGGAAGTGTTGGAAAAGTTTTTTAAATGCCCTCTAAACAAAATAAATGAGATGGGAGAAAAATAAGTTGAAGGACAAAGGAATGTCTTATTCCCAGATAACAATGCGATCACAAGATAACAAATGATTCTATAAAATCTCACTTTTTATTTCATAATTGAATTCAATTACAATACTCTCACAATACACTTTCTCTCTCTAACTAAACTCTCACGATGCTATCTCTGTTGTGTGTTTTTAGATTACCCGCACAACACGTACTATATATACAAAAACAGAAACATGCTAAACACTATATACGCACACTATAGAATGTGCACACAACTAGAAAAACAGAAAATACAAGATTGACTTTGACTTTTATTACAAAGACTTTGACTTTGATGCTTGAGAGTTGACTTTAGCTTTGACTTCAATCTTCAGTCTTCTATGATCTTGTATCCAACACATTTATGCTCTAACAATCTCCCCCTTTGGATTCAAGACCATCTCAAAAAGATTTTATAGTATAATCTTCTCTCTTTAAGCTCAGTAAAAATAATCTCCACCTTTAATCAACTTAAGCAATCTTCAGAATCTTCAGTCTTCTTTTCAAAAACTTTCTTCAACAAAATAATAATCTCTCCCAAAGATGATAGAAATGGTCTTCAAAAATCTTCTCAAATTTATCTCAAACCTCTTTTAGTCTTTGGAAAGAAATTATCTTCAGAAATTACTCAGACTGCTTCAGCAAATAATCTTCAAAGAAAATTTCAGTAAAATTCAGCACATCTTCAGAAAACATTGAATTTTCTCTTTTGAACTTTCAATCTTTGTCAAACTTCAAGCAAATAACTCTTGAAAACAAATATTTCTTGATCTTCTCACACATTTCTTGAACCTCTCTCCCACTTTTTGATGATTGCGGCATTGAGATCATCAAAACTTTCTTGAAGAAATGTCATTATCAATTCTGACCACTGATCTATTGAAATCTGAGCCTTTGATTCATCGTCAACCTAAAATAATGTATTCATCTAGATCTTTTCAAATCCAGACAAATTAGAATGTAACACCTGAATCAACAACTGAATCAGTTAATATGCCTGTCAGTAACACAAAGTTACTGTGTGTAACGAATGCACATTGAAAAGGAGCTTTTGTGATGTTCACTCCCCCAGGGCTTCCATTCAATCATTGAAACACCACAAAGATATTTCTATGAACGTTATGACAAGAAAACAAATTCCTTGTGTGTTCATGCAAGTGTTAGAAAGAATTAAGCACATGATGATTGCTTTTTATAAGACTCAAAATTGTGTAAATCATTGAGACAACAATAGTATAACACAGACTCGATTGTGCATGATCGAAGTGCGAAGGTGGGGCAGACTTCCTTCTTTTTCAATTTCCAGATTTTCCAAATGAAAATCAGATAGAATATGTGTTGCGTCCCCTAGAAATATTGAAACATTTTTTTTAGAAGAAAATGAGTGGTTGGTGGGGTTTTTAGCAAGAGTTGGCATGGGCTAGTTGCCTGTTTCAATAATGTTTACGAAGAAGTGTGAAACACTAGGAATGTGGTTGCCCGACTCAGAAAGTAGTTGGTGTAGAGTTTATATTCTTTTACTCTGATCTCACACCCTCTTTCTTTTTAATCAATGAGCTCGCTTCTAACCAAACTCTCATTTACATTTTACCTCTTCACACAACCCACACTCATTTCTTTTTGACTCCTCACACTTGATCACTAAGGATTAAGTTCTTGGGTAGGAAACACTAGTTAACGTGAATCCATAGAAGTTTCATTTAAGTCCTACACAATGAACCCATTATTTCCTATGAAAGCATATTGTTGCTCAAAATTGGTTTAACTTTATCAATTAAAGCACAAAGATACAAGTCAGATATATGTATGCTCAGAGATGTAATCATGAAGATTTGAGCATTTTTAAACATTGAAGACTTTTCAAACAAGATAATTGAATGAATGAAATGAAGATAAGAAACTTCTTTGAAAAATCTGACATTGTATAATAAAGATCAATATCGAATGATGTAACGATTAAAGCTTAGGTCAGCAAAAATTGGATTTTGTCTATACGAAACAAGAATATAGACATTCTTGAAAGAACGTTTAGAAATGAAATCACGCTCAAACTTTGAATAACAATCGGGGTGTCGTACCATCGAAAATTTGTTGCAATTTAGAAACATGGTAAGAACGAATTCAACAAAAATTAAACCGATGTGTATGAATACTTGACATTATATGGAAAAGACAATACGCAAGTATATATCTTTGGAAACACACGGTTTGTTGATCATTGAAGCACAAGTAATTATGAAAACATTTGAAATCACACTTCTATATTCATGAAATCTTATAAGAATCAGAAGTGGTTTGAACATTTAAGAACATGTTTTCTATGATTGAAAGTCGTCCTTTCAACCATATATAAGATTATGATAAGAAATAAACCTTTTGCTCAATCTTAAATCTCATCAAGACAAGCTTCAAGTCATAGTGATATGATCATTAAGTATCCTCTCAATCTACATCAGTCAAAAAGTCCATCAAAGCAACTTTATTCACAACATTTATTGAAAAATAACATGACATAAAGCAGTAAAACATTGAATGTACAAGTTCTGATCTGAAGTAATCAGAAGTCATAATTCTTACTCCTTTTCTTTACTCTTACTCCCCCTGCATTTATGCATCAGAAAATTTATTAATGACAAACATATGCAAAAATGATTAACTCCCCCTCAAATGGATATAGATCATCTAAACATCTTCTCTAACTCCCCCTGAAAACACGAACATACGTTAAAGTGCAGATATCTTTTCAGAATAAAGATAAAGAAATGAAGAAAAATAACAATAAGAAAAACTTTAATAGGTAATCACATATTATGTCTTGAGATTTAGCATACCAAGTTTCGAGATAAGAAAATTAAATCTCTTTTCGTCGAGAGTCTTGGTAAACAAATCAACAAGCTGATAATCAGTATTTACAAAATAAAGTTCTATTGTACCTTTTTCGATATTGTCTTTAATAAAATGATACCTTACATCGATGTGTTTTGTCTTTGTATGTTGTACAGGATTTACGGATATTGCAATGACGCTCTTCGAGTCACAATAAATCGGGATTTTGTTAAACTGGAAACCATAGTCTCGAAGTTGTGTCCTCATCCATAATACTTGAGAGCAGCAACTGACAGCAACTACATACTATGCTTCAGCAGTCGAAGTAGAAACACAAAGGTGTTTCTTTGACGCCCAACTTACAAGCTTGTATCCACTAAATTGAATGTGACCCGATGTGCCTTCCTGTCTAACATACATCCAACATGATCCGCATCTGAGTAAGCCGTTAGTTCAAAACCAGAATCTTTAGGATACCACAGACCAAGATCTGCAGTCCCCTGATATCGAAATAGGCGCTTTACTACAGACATATGGGATTCTTTAGAATTAGCCTGATATCTTGCACATAAACATGTAGAGAACATAATATATGGCCTACTTGAAGTTAAATACATTGAAGAAACAATCATTTCTCTATAGGTTCTAACATCAACAGGTTTTCCCGAAGGATCCATGCCGATCTTAGTTCCAGGTGCCATCGGGGTACCAATTGGTTTACATGTTTCCATTTTGAATTTCCGAAGAATATCAAAAATGTACTTAGCTTGATTTATAAAAATCCCCGTTGAAAATTGTTTTACTTGTAATCCGAGAAAGAAGTTCATCTCTCCCATCATACTCATTTGAAATATGGACACCATGAGGTTTGAAAAATTCTTACAAAATTTAGGATTTGTAGAGCCAAATATAATGTTATCCATATATACTTGAATAAGAATAATATCAGCCTTTTCCTTTTTAATGAATAAAGTAGTATCGATTTTACCTTTTGTGAAGCCCGACTTGACCAAAAACTTTGATAATATCTCATACCAGGCTCGAGGCACTTGTTTAAGACCATAAAGAGCTTTATCCAAGATGTAAACATGATATGGTTTATTTGGATTCACAAAGCCTTCAGGTTGTGAGACATAGACTTCCTCCTTAAGAATGCCATTAAAAAAGACAGTCTTCACGTCCATATGATAGACAGTGAAGTTTTTATGAGCAGCGTACGCGAGAAACGTGTGGATTGCTTCTATGTGTGCTACTAGAGCGTAAGTCTCATCATAATCTATGCCCTCCTCTTGCCTATAGCCTTTTGCGACAAGTCGTGCTTTGTTTCGAATTACGATACCATCTTCATCCTTCTTATTTTATAATACCCATTTTGTACCAATGATAGATTTTCCTTTAGGTCGTGGTACAAGTCTACAAACTTTCAAGGCTTCAAACTGATTTAGCTCCTCTTGCATAGCAGAAACCAATCAGAGTCAGCTAGAGCTTTGGATACTCGAGTAGCCTCTATCTTACTCAGAAAGGAATCATGCATACACATGTTCAAAGTTGCAAACCTAGTTTGCACCAATAAAGTTGGATCTCCAATTATCTGACTTATCGGGTGCTCTTTGGTCCACTTGTGTTCGTGAGGGAGCGGATTCGATGTAGATTGATCATACAAATCATCTAAGTATCCACTAGTAGTGTCTTCTTGTTCAACATTGTTCGAGGGTGAAGTTGAAGTTTCTTGTTCAGAAGTTTCAGTTGGGACAACTTGTTCAGTCTGTTGATTATCCATCACAGTGCATCCAACTGACGTAGTAACTTCTGGTTCAACATGATCAAGTGCAACATCAACTGAAGGAGTATTTGTTTGAATTGGAGTTTCTGTATGAACTGGGGGAACAAGTTCAGTTGATACATCTGAAGTAGTTGGATAATTAGGCATTGAATTCTCTGACCTGTCAACCACAACAGATTTAGGAAGTTTAGATCCTAGAAACTCATCATAAAATAATTCAAACAATAAATCTAATTCAGATAAATGAGATGTAGAAGTTGATGCTTTATCCGAATTAGTCTATTTTGAAACAGGTTCTGGACTGAATTGCCCAGAAGCTAACACTCCAGTAAGTATGGGTTCTGAACTGCTTTGTTCAGAAGCCACTTCCTCATCAAATGTTACGTTAACGCTTTCTATCACAGTCTTTGAGCTCTTCAGATAAATTCTATATGCAACAGATGTCTGGTAGTATCCAATGAAGATTCCTTCTTCAGCCATTGGTGAGAACTTATTCAAGTTCTCTCTATCATTAAGCACAAAACACCTGCAACCAAAAATATGAAAATGCTTAATACTTGGTGTACGATTGTTTATTAATGCATAAGGAGTTTTACCAAACCGTATGTGAATAATGGAGCGATTCTGCGTATAACATGCAGTAGAGACAGCTTCTGCCCACAAAAATAGAGGTAGATCCAACTGACTGAGCATAGTACGAGCGACCTCGACTAGCATTCGATTGCATCTTTCTACTACTTCATTCTATTCTGGCATCCTAGCAACAGAGAATTGATGTGTTATCCCGACAGATTCGAGATAATCTTCAACAGTTTTGTTCTTAAACTCTGTACCGTTATCAGTCCTTAGAAGCTTTACTGTCTTCTGCACGTTTACCTGGGTAGTCTTCAAAAAGTTGATGAGTACTTCGGGTGTCTCATCTTTTGACCTTAGAAACTTTACCCATGTGTAACGCGAATAATCGTCCACTATTACCAAAAAATACTTCTTTCCTCCTATGGTTTGAGTTCTCATCGGACCACACAGATCCATGTGTAACAACTCAAGTGTAGAACTTGTGCCTGGTTCAGGTTTTGGCTTGTGAGCTGCTCTTTTCATTTTACCTTTTTCACATGCTGCACATAGATGTTCTTTTTCATAACGAAGCTCATGAAGACCTTTCACCAATCTTCTTTTGACCAATTTGTTTATGTACCGAAAATTCAGGTGTGACAACCTTCGGTGCCAAAGCCAACTTTGCTGCATCGAGGCTTTTGTCAATAAGCAAATCTGATTGTCAGTCTGGACCTTTGTCAAATTTATCGTGTAGATCTTGGACTTTCAAGTGCCGACTAAGAGTTCTTCGCCATCTTCAGTACACACCGATGAACTCTTAGCCTTGAAATTTACCTCTAATCCTTTGTCACAAAACTGTCCAATACTAAATAGGTTATGCCCTAATCCTTCTACATAACTCACCTTCGTTATCGTTACATTCTCTTGTATCACATCACCATATCCAAGAATTGGTGAAAATTGGTCATTGCCGAAACGAACATACTCGCTGAATTTCTCTGTATAGTTAGACAATAAATCCTTTTGCCCAATCATATGCTTGGAATACCCGCAATCCAAGTACCACATATGACGGGTCTGCATAAGAGAAATCAGGGAATAACAGATTTAGGTACCCATTTAAAAACGGGTCCGTTCAGTTTAGCACAAGATTTTGGTATCCATTTATAGATGGATCCTCTGAACTTTTGAAAAACGTTTGAAACATATGAATTATAAGAACCAACATGATAAGTACCAAACCAATTATCAGAAAATCGGTGAGAACTAAAATCACTCCATCTATAATAGATGATTTAGTAGTAGAATGAGATAATCGGAGTAATTGCTTTATTGAATATCGCTTGTAGGGAATTACAAGGTTTTGTTTATTAGATGCAACACTACCAACTACATCAGAAAAACTACTAGTATATCTATTACAATCCATATCAGGAGATGATTCAGAACTATCATCGATCTTCCTTTTTGGTCGCCATTCCTTTCGTTCTTTAGATCTTTTAATTTTTACTGAAACAAAAGATTTAGATCTGTTAGGAAAATCAGATTTCTGAGATTGTCTTTTTGTAAGCTTACCAGTGTTAGTCTGTTTCTGTCAGCGTCGTTTCTTTTGCTTCTTACATTTTGCATAGTAATCAGCATTCCAGAAACTGTGTCACCAACCTTAGTTGATGATTCACCAACTTCATGCATACTTGGTAAAGTTTGACCATTATTGGCAAAAGTAGAATGATCTGGAAGTGGAGCATTGAAGTCAAACATATCAATCTCATTTACACACCTTTCATCAGAATTTAAAAAATTATTTGCAGACGCAAATAAGTCATCAATATCAACTTCAGAGGTGTTAGATGCTTTAGAGGACTTAGAACACTTTTTAGATTCAACATTTACAAATGTGTTTTTAAAAACAGTAGAAAATACATTTTGTTCAATGTCAGCCAATATTTTTTCATCAGATAAAATATTTTCAAGCTCAATTATTTTGCTTTCTAAAATGAGTGAAGGTACATAAATTTTAGGTTTTAAAGGGTTTGCCTCCAACTCTTTTGTTGAATAGCTTTCTAAATAATCATTGGAAAGACATTTTAGCTGATCTGAAATATAACTATCATTCAACTTTTAATAGCAGAATGGTAGTTGCATTTTCTTTAAGTTCTTTCTTTTCTCATCCTCTTTAGTCTCTACCTCATCAGATGATTTGGTAACAAATTTGGGTTTCAAATGAGGATATTTACCAGCCACAAAAAGAAAATCAAATTTATACAAAGCTGGCTGTTTTCTGATAGCTTTCTTTAGATAGTGTGGGTTTTCGTAACCGAGACCCCACTTCTCTCTAACATCAACTTCCTCATTAGGTGTTTCCAGGATCGAAATTCAAAACAAGAATTTAAACAAACACTCAGAAACTTGGTTAAAGAAGTTGCGGAATAACACTTTCACAAGAAATCAATGGAACAGTGTATGAAATCAAATCACAAGTTGTATTGAATTAACTTGATGATTACAACCAAAGCCTCAATCTGTTGAACAGGCTCAACAGACGTTCAAAACTTCTCTAATGAAAGGATCACTAAGAATTTTGAGGCTAATTCTCTCTTAAAAACAAAGACGTCTGTTCTCAATAATCTAAGACTTTTAGACTATATATTTACATATCAGATTACAAGATAATTATAAAAATAACGTTGATCTTCAACATCCATTCCATAATTATCTTCAACTCCTTGTCTTTCGCTTCAAGTAACAAACCATCTTTATCAACATCAACAGCATTAATTCTTCTAGCAGTATCTTCTTATCATCAGTAGTACTAACATACTAGCAGTAGTAACTTCCAACTGGCAGTACTAACTCTCTAAGCAGTACTAACAGTTCAAGCAGTACTAATACTACTAGCAGTAGTAATGTCTTCAAGTCTCAGCAGCACTATCTAGACTTAGCATATTTCAGACCCAACAATCTCCCCCTAACTTAACTTTTAAAACTAAGAAGTTAAGTTCTTCAGAACAAGGTCTTCATGATGCTTTCAAAATTACTGCTAAACTTCCCAGATCAGGATCCAATCCTGCACATTGATTGATTGTTCTTCTAACCACAATTCTTGCCATCTCTGAACCTTTAGTACAGACCAACTTAGCCTTCATCATCCCTTACAACTTTTCTCTGTGGTGCTCATACACCTTATCAACCAGATAGTACTCATGAAATCTGTTATCAATAGTTATGACATATACTCCAGATTTTTCAACAAGCATCTAATGATCAATGTTGTTAAACCCTTCTCTGTGATGCAAGTCTTTGATAAGATATTCAACTTTATCAGGGTCAAACATCATACACAAATACTCCAGATCCATCTTTGTTAAACTCATCCTTGCTCCTATCAACAAGTCACCATATAATTTCAATCCAACCCTGTACATGTCTTCTAAATCAAATCTGGTACAACTTCTGATGATCTTATCCCATGTTGAATAGATCTCATACTTGCCACCCATTCTCTTGATCCTATAGAATTCTGTGCCTTTATCCACCACAGTATCCCAATGAATGATTTCTGGAACTCTCACTGAGATAGGATCAATTTTCAATGTTTCATCATCTGTCACTGTTAAATACAAATCAAACTGCTCATTAGATTGACTTTGCTGTTCTGCAGGTTGTTGACTTGATTGCTCTTGACTCTGCTCTTGAGTTTCAACATACTCTGCTTGTTGTTGTTGCTCTTGTGGTTTATGTTGTTCTTGTGGATTCTGCTCTTTGAGTAACTGGATTAGATCCTTCTCTATTTCTGATCCTCTTCCACCACTCAACTTTAATTGCAGCATACCTTTCAATCTGATCACATCATGCTTATAATGCTTTTCCACCAGATAATACTCTATCTTTGCCTTTGACATAAACAAAGCATAAACTCCACATTGCTTAAGCAAACGCCATCTCAACACATTCTGTTTTTCAAGTTGTATTCTGTCAGGTTCAAACATAAGATATATCCAGTCCATGATCAGCCTTGTATAATCCTGAGTTCCTTGCTGAATCCTGTCTTCATACAACTTCATCCCAACAGAATACATTTCTTCCAAGTCACTTCTTGAGCACGTTTGCATGAACTGAAGAAAACTTGTATAGATCTCAAATCTGTTATTTGCTATTTTGATCCTCAAAAAGTGCTTGTCTTTCTCCACACATACATCCCAAAAGATAATATTTGGAAGCATTGAACTGACTGGAGTAGCAGGCACAAGAGGTGCATCTGTAGTTCTTGATGATTCAATTTCCATTCTTTCACTGCCCTTCCCTTTCTCACCTTCCTCAGTTCTTGGCCTTTTTGCCTTTGTCTTTGTCGCAATTGACTTCATTCTCTTGGCAGCTCCAATCTTCTGAGCTATAGTCTCTTCCTTCTTAACTTCTACCTTTTCTTTAGTCGGAGTGCCTTCTTCACTTTCAGGAAAAGGCTGTTGAATGTTTAGATCATGTCTTTCTTTCATCTTTCTTTCAACTTCAACCCTCTGATTGATATCTCCTTGCAGCTTTGCCATCTCCTTTTTGTACAAATCTTCTATACTGCTAAAAGACATTTTAGTAAACATTCCTTCAGGAACTCCTACAAATCCTTTCAAGAAGTTTATCATCTTTCTTCTTTCCTGTGTAGCTAGAAAGGTATTTGAAGGATGCCTTTGTCTTGTTGCTTTCATTGTAACCCTCTTTGCAGCAGTCTTCAAACTCTTCTGGTATTCTTCATTAAGCCTTTTTGCCAAATCTATTGCAAGCTTTCTGTCTTTGGCCTTTTGGATCTCATCCTCCTTTTCCAACTCCTTCTCAAGCTGTGTATTCAACTCCTTTGCTACTTTCAAAGAAAGAACTTCTTGTTCAACTGTAGTTAACTCTTTTTGCATTTTCTTAGCCAATTTTGCATCCAATTTTATTTGCTTCTGCTTCTTTAATGGTTTTACAGGCTCAACCATCTTTTCTTTCCCTTTCTTATTGGCCTCTGTCACACTCATCTCTTTGTTTTTCTTCTCTGTGCCTCCTTCTTTAATCACCACTCCCTTAGCCTTTTGAGTAGCCCTAAGAGTGTCATTCTTTGCCTTAGCCAAAGTCTCTGCAATCTTAATTTCTTCCACAGACATTCCTGTTTCTGCTGCTTTCTTTGTTTCTACTGCTGGTTCAGTAGTTACTGCTTCTTTTACTACTGTTTCTGCTACTTTCATACCTTGATACTTCTTATTCACCTCAACATTCTTTTCAGCTTCACCACCAATCTCCCCCTCAAATTGAAATTCCATACCAACTGAACTTTCCTTCTCAACTTCAGCTTCTTGATTCTCCCCCTTTTTGGAAGCATCATGAGCACTTCCCCTTTTCTTCAAGACAAATTGCTTTCTCTTCTTTTTGTGCACCAAATTAAGCACCATCTTCTTGAGTTTGTCTATCTGCCCTTGTTGAGAGATGATCACCTTCTTCATTGCCTTTATCTCCAAACCCTCTTTGTGTACATCCAGGTTCACATTGCCAATGGTATCCATCAATTCGTCATAGTTATATCTGTCCTCACCTTCTTTAGGTGTGTTTACCACCCTTGAAGGATCATGGGATCTTTTAGTAGAGGCACCTACTACCCCCTTGGTTTCTTGGCACCTGGGTCCCTTGGATGATTTCTCATCCAAAGTTGCTGTGGGGAAGGTCTTATCCATGTTAACACTGTCCTGACCCACAACTTGAGCAGAATCAGTAGTGTGAGCCTTGCTGCCCACATTCTCATCCTTCTCCTGAGAGAGCACCTTCTCGGGGTTAGGAGACACCCCTATGGATTCCCTTTGGATATTCTTTGATGGAGAATGCTGCATCAGAGGGCTTGTAGGCTTTTGGGGTGTAGATACATGAGGGGAAGGAACCGTCTGTACCTTTTTCTTTGTATATTTTTGAGTGATTGGGGGAATTGGCTTATCAACAAGGATCTGAGGAAGAACATTTGAAGTGAATGGTGTGGGTAGGTCATCAGTGGGTTGGTCAGATATGGGCTGTGACCCTGATGCCTCACCATGTGGGTGGGACACAACCATCATTGTAGAGAACAATGGTGTGTCTTTTCTAGAAAAATCCTTACTAGGCCTTCTCATATTGGAAATTACCTTCCCTTTCGGAGGTTTAGGTACATACACCTCTTTAAAAGAGGGTAAATCTGTCAATTACATGTCTAGTACCTCTTGTACAAACCTTGGATACATATAAAATCTTTTGGTTTTGGTTTTGGTATCCAAGTTTGACAGCAAATCATTTAAAATCATTTGGGAAAAATTGAACTTTCTGAAGGTAGCTAAGCATACAAGAGAGTAAGCTATTGTACTGCTAAACTCACTCCATCCAGTTGTCTTGCGAGATATACAGTGTTGAAGAGTATGAACAAAGAACCTCCATTGAGGTGAAAATTTTCTTTTCTAAAACTTGTAAACCTCAGTAGGACCTTCATACCCCATTCTACCAATTTCGTGAAATAGATCTTCCTTTGAGAGAGTTGAAATACCTGAGGCATCATCTAGTTGAAGATGAGTGCGTATGCAGCCTTCTGTGATTATGATAGGTTTATCACAGACCCTTGATTGAATGAACTGATTGCCATCAACAGTCTGAATGGATGCATTTGCCCAGAACTGTCGCATATGTTCCACATAGATGGTAGGATTTACATTTAGCGCATATGGAATATGTGATGTTGTTAAGAAATCTACAATTTCATGAAAACCCTCAGCTTGTTTGGGTTTTTGTAACATTGCAAGCTCATTGTGGTCATCACAGAAATCAAGTTCTGCAATCTTTCTGATAGAGTCTAGGGTTCGAATCAAAACTAGGGTTTTCACACTGGTAATCAAGAATTCTAGAGAGATAGAAAGGATGAGAACTCAATGGAAACTCAAAGAGCCGTTAGGGTTTTTGGCGGTCAGAAAGGGTATAAATAGGGTAAGGGATTCAGTTAAAAGCAGTACTAAGTACCCTAACAGCATTAACACATACCGGCAGTATTAACACTGTCCGGCAGTAGAAATAAGGCAAGTAGTAGTAACTTTTGCACTGGTAGTATAAACCACCTAGCAGTAGTAACCATACTTTACCATATTTGAACTGTCAGCAGGAGTAATAGTGAGAGCAATATTAACTTGACCAGAAGTACCAAGTATCTAATCAGCAAAGCAATCTGAAACACTTAAACATAAATGGTTAGCAGCACCATGCACAATGAAATATGAGAAAATAAACATTGAAGAATCTATACAGAAATGGTACATGAAGAAAATCAAAAGAGGCTTATTCAGTGTTTATCTTGCCCACACTTGTGACCAAGAATTTGAATCTACCCACATCAAAAACTTTGGTGAATAGATCAACAAATTGGTTACTAATGTGTACTTTCAAAACCTGAATTAACTTCTTTTCATTGCAATCTCTAATCAAATGGTACCTGATTTCTATATGCTTGGTTTTTGAGTGCTTCACTGGATTATGAACAATGCTTATAGCACTGTTGTTATCAATGAAGATGGGAGTGTGAAGAAAAGTAATACCATAGTCCAACATTTGATTATGAATCCATAACAATTGTGAGCAACAGCTTGCAGCAGCTATATACTCTGCTTCTGTTGTAGAGGTGGACACTGTGGTTTGCTTTTTACACTGCCATGAAACTAGCCTCGCACCCAAAAACTGACATCCTCCTGATGTAGACTTTCTATCCACGTTTGCACCACCCAAATCACTGTCAGAATATGCAAGCAGATCAAATGGTGAGTCATGAGGATACCAAAGACCCAACCTAGGTTGTCCTTTGAGATATCTGAAGATCCTTTTGACTGCTTGAAAGTGAGATTGCTTAGGCCTCACTTGAAATATGGCACACACATACATCAAACATAATGTCTGGTCTTGAAGCTGTTAGATACATGAGGGAGCCTATCATGGATCTATAATGATGAACATCCATATCCTCCCCCTCAAGATCTGCAGGGATCTGTTTGTGTGTTTCCATAGGTGTGCTTGCAGGCATTGTTTCTGAAAATCCATACTTTGTAAGTATATCTTGCACATACTTGGATTGACTTATGAAAATGCCATCTTTCTTCTGTTTAACTTGTAACCCAAGGAAGAATGTGAGTTCACCCATAGAGCTCATCTTGAATCTTTTGTGCATCAACTCCTCAAACTCCTTGCACATATGATCTTTTGTTGATCCAAAGATGATATCATCCACATAGATTTGTACAAGCAGGATGTCCTTCTTCTTCTTTTGAATGAAAAGGGTCTTGTCAATGATTCCCCTTTCAAAATCATTTTCCATGAGATAGGTAGATAGAGTGTCATACCATGCTCTTGGTGCTTGATGTAGCCCATAGAGTGTCGTCTTTAATTTGTATACTTTGTCAGGAAAGTTAGGATTCTCAAACCCTAGAGGCTGACAAACATACACTTCTTCATTAATTTTTCCATATAGGAATGTACTCTTAACATCCATCTGATATAATCTGAACTTCATGAAAGAAGCATAGGCTAGAAACAACCTAATTGCCTCAATTCTGGCTACTGGTGCAAACACTTCTTCATAGTCTATCCCCTTTTCTTGTGTGTACCCTTGTGCCACAAGTCTGGCCTTATTCTTTATCACTATTCCTCTCTCATCTTTCTTATTCCTGAAAATCCATTTAGTTCCAATTGCCCTGTGTCCTTGTGGAAGTTCAACCAGATCCGAAACATTTTGCAGCATAAACTGCAGCAACTCCTCTTGCATTGCTTCTATCCAGCTTGGGTCTTTCATTGCATCATAAGCCTTCTTGGTTTCAATCTGGGATAGAAAACAAGACAACAAGCCTGATTGTAAGTCTTTCAATCCTCCTAACTTACTTTGATGCCTTATGATCATGGGGAAATTGATATCACCAATCTCCAACTGAGGAGGATGATTTTTCTGAGTTCTTGTTTGATTGACAACCTCCTCATTAATATTTGCATCAAGATTGGATTCATTCTTTTCAGGAGTGTTTCCACCAAAAACTGAAGAATTTTCATCATCAGTATCATCCTCTGACAATGTGGGCATTTCAGGACCTGTGTTTTATGAACCTGAAGGATGAACATCCTCTTTTTCACCTTTATCCTCTTCATCCTGTTCTGGTTCAGAATCATCTGTTTCTGAATCATCTTTCTTTTCTTGTTGACAAAATTCAACAGGATCAACTGTAGGTATAGGGAACAACACAAACTCTTGTCTCTGTTCTTGTACCTTTTCTGAACTTGTTCCTGCAATTTGCTCATTACTAAAACCCAAATAATTAGTTAGAGAATCAATGTCAAACAGTCAATCAGGACCTGTACCAATCTGATTTGGTGTATTCTCATTGCATTTGACATTGTCACTTTCCTCTATAATCCTGGAAGAACTATTGAATACTCTATATGCCTTGCTCTGAGAGGAGTATCCAACAAGAAATCCATCCTCAGCTTTGCTTTCAAGCTTGCCTAAATGAGATTTGGTGTTGAGAATTGTCCAAGGACACACAAAAGGTTTGAAAAATCCAATAAAAGGTTTCTTCTTTTTGAAAAGTTCATAAGGTGTCTTTCCTTGGGATTTGACTACTAGAACTCTGTTTTGGACATAACAAGCAGTATTAACTGCTTCTGCCCAAAAAGTAATGGGTAGCTTTAAATCTACCAACAGAGATCTAGCAGCCTCAATCAATGTCGTATTTCTCCTCTCAGCAACACCATTCTGTTGAGGAGTCCTAGGAGCACTGAATTGTCTCTCAATACCTTTAGTCTCACAAAAGCTGTTTAAGTCACTGTTTTTAAACTCAGTTCCATTATCAGATCTGATGACTTTTAACTCTTAGATTTGATCAGTTCATTTGTCTCATCCTTAGTCCTCAGAAAATATACCCAAGTAAATCTAGAGAAGTCATCAACAATGACTAAGCAATAGGATTTCTTACCAATACTCATCACATTTGTAGGACCAAAAAGATCCATATGCAATAACTGAAGGGGTGAAGAGATTGTGTTTATTTCTTTGGACTTATGAGAAGTTTTATGCTGCTTGCCTTTAAGACATGCAACACAATGATCATCACATGAAAACCTTTTTTGAGGCAAGCCTCTCACAAGGTTGTTTTTCACAAGTTTGTTCATGGTTTTAAAATTAATGTGACACATCCTTCTGTGCCAAAGAGATGATTCATCTAAAGAAGCTTTTCAAAACAGACAGTTTAGTGATAAATCAGATGAAACACTCTCTAAGTCCAAACAATAAACATTATCCTTTCTTGGAGTTCTAAGTAGTATCATATTTTCATCAACTAATACATTCAATATCATTAAATAATATACTATGTTTCTTGTCACAAACCTGTGATACACTTAACAGGTTGTATCTCAACTGCTCAACATAGTAAACATCTTCAAAAGTCATCTTACCTTTTGAAACCATACCTTTACCACTTATCTTACCTCCTATTGGATTGTCACCAAAAGCAACACGTCCTCCATCAAACCTTTTGAAATTTTGAAGGCAGACCATGTTACCTGTCATGTGCCTAGAGCAACCACTATCTACATGCCAAATGCTCTTCCTCTTGAACTGTTGGTTGCCTTGCACATAAGATAAAACAGTTAGTGTCTTGAGGGAACCCAAGCCAAACTGGTCTTGGGTTGCCCTTTCTCATCAACATACTTATACTCAGTAAGCTTAGTCTTGATGAGATGATCAGAATTAGGAATCTCATGGCTGGAATACTTTGTCATAGTTATAGGCTTGACAGTATTAACATTGGTAGCAGTACTATCCTTGTTAGCAGTACTAACTTGGTCAGTAGTAGTATTGCTATCAGCAGCACTATTTCTGTTAGCAGTACTATTTGAGATAGCAGTAGTAACAGGTTTCGTGCCTTTTGGAACCCAAATTTTGACAAAGTTGTTTACTTTCCTATTCTGTGAGTTACTCCTTGATTTGCTTAGAGTATTTTTTTTTGCTTTACCAAACTCATTCTGAATATGAGATTTTGCAGTTCCAGTTTTCATTGGTGCTGTACTTACATTATCAGCCATGTACTTCCTTGATTGTCTTGATTGCTTCCTATAACCAACAGAATTTCGTATTTGTCTTTGAAAAGTAATTCTTTGGTTAACAGGATTGAAATAACAGTGTTTGGCTAAATTATTCAACTTGCCACAAATAAAACAAGGCTTTGGTCTATTGATTTTGCTTAGATCAATTCCTTGTTTTTGAGCCCATTGGTTATTTCTGTTTCTCTGATTTCCCCTTATTTTATCATGTTGATGGGGCTTGATCTGTTGACAAGTACAGGGATTTACAACAGTAGTTTGCATATAGTGAACTCCCTGTACCTTTTCCTTCCCTTTCCTGGAAGTTTCTACATTCTTACTCTTTTTCTCTTTCTCTATCTTAGACATCTCCACTTTCTCACTCTTGACAAATGGTTTACCCCCCTCTCATTTGTAAGAATATGGTTTTCTAGGGGAATTTCTTTCTGGTCTTCCTTATTCTTATCCTTAGTGTTTTCTTCTTCAGACTCTACCTCAACCACTACTTTGTCTAGTGGATCTACTTCTATGGCTCCTGCAGTTAAGTCCTTCTTATCTTGTCTTTCTAAGAGGTCTAAGGTGGGTGGAATATAGTTGTTATTGTAAGGTGGAGGGGTGTTGTTGTAGCGTATACCTCTCTTCAGTTTGTCATGAACTTGAGATTGAGTAACGTGTCCATTGCTTTAGAAGCATTGAAAAATTTCTCAATGTCTAATTTGGCCTTCTCAAATTCACTCATAACTTTCTCACATTCCTCTCTAGCCTTCTCTAGCTTAATTTCTAACTCCTTCTTCTCCCACTTCCAATAGTTGTGATCATATGTATGTTGAAGTTCATTGTCCTGATATGCCTTCATCTGTTCTTCAAAATTCACAATGATCAAACTAGACTCTCTCCTATGTTTCTCCAACCTTTTAAGATCATCACACATGCTCTGATTGTGATCCCTGTACTTTCTAACAGTTTCAAGACAGGCTTTAGAGCAAACTTTAGATTTTACCTCTATGGGGATTGCTGTGCTTGAAGACTCTGAAACCTCAGCCATCATTGCTTGATTCTGGATTGTCTCATCTACTTGATCACTCCAACCAAAGGCCATTACTTCTTGTGAGATAAGTGCTTAAGATGAGTTTCTGTTGTTGTTGTAGTTTGTGGACTTTAATTGTTGATTGTTGCTCTCATGCTGTTGAGAAATTCCTCCTCTGCATTCTCTTGTAAAGTGCCCCAGTTTATGACACTTGTAGCATTCTACCTTGGATTTGTCAAATCCTGCACCATCTTCTCTTCTCATTGGCCTGATATGCCTTCATCTGTTCTTCAAAATTCACAATGATCAAACTATACTCTCTCCTATGTTTCTCCAACCTTTTAAGATCATCACACATGATCTGATTGTGATCCCTGTACTTTCTAACAGTTTCAAGACAGGATTTAGAGCAAACTTTAGATTTTACCTCTGTGGGGATTGTTGTGCTTGAAGACTCTGAAACCTCAGCCATCATTGCTTGATTCTGGATTGCCTCATCTGCTTGATCACTCCAATCAAAGCCCATTCCTTCTTGTGAGATAAGTGCTTGAGATGAGTTTCTGTTGTTGTTGTAGTTTGTGCACTTTAATTGTTGATTGTTGCTCTCATGCTGTTGAGAAATTCCTCCTCTGCATTCTCTTGCAAAGTGCCCCAGTTTATGACACTTGTAGCATTCCACCTTGGATTTATCAAATCCAGCACCATCTTCTCTTCTCATGGTAAAGTTTTTTCTTCCTGTTCTTTTAATGAATCTTTTGATTTTCATGGTGAGCATTGCCATTTGCCACTTGATGTCCATCTCTTCAAGATCATCAACATTGATCTGCTCCAGATCATCATTGATAAGAGAAGATTTAGCATGCCTAGCAAGGAAAGCTTCCAAACCAGGATCATTAGGTCCATCCTGTTTTGAGCCATAAGAAACACTAAATACTTTTGTATTAGCAGAAGAATCAGTTGTAGATGATAGGAGAGCAGCATTGTGAGAATATCTGGATGACTTCTTCTTTGATTCAACCTCTGCTTCAAACACCCTGAGATCATTGTAGAGGTCATCAAGTTCCTTATCTTCTAACATCAGCTTCCTCATTAAGTGTTGCCAGGATTGAAATTCAAAACAAGAATTTAAACAAACACTCAGAAACTTGGTTAAAGATGTTGCGGAATAACACTTTAACAAGAAATCAATGAAACAATGTATGTATTCAAATCACAAGTTGTATTGAATTAACTTGATGATTACAACCAAAGCCTCAATCTGTTGAACAGGCTCAACAGACGTTCAAAACTTCTCTAATGAAAGGATCACTAAGAATCTTGAGGCTAATTCTCTCTTAAAAACAAAGACGTCTATTCTCAATAATCTAAGACTTCTAGACTATATATTTACAAATCAGATTACAAGATAATTATAAAAATAACGTTGATCTTCAACATCCATTCCATAATTATCTTCAACTCCTTGTCTTTCGCTTCAAGTAACAAACCATCTTAATCAACATCAGCAGCATTAATTCTTCTAGCAGTATCTTCTTATCATCAGCAGTACTATCATACTAGCAGTAGTAACTTCCAACTAGCAGTACTAACTCTCTAAGCAGCACTAACTGTTCAAGCAGTACTAATACTACTAGCAGTAGTAATCTCTTGAAGTCTCAACAACACTATCGAGACTTAGCATATTTCAGACCCAACAGGTGTGTTTAAGAAAATAGTTTGATCTGTTTGGCCTCTAGCATACAATTTTGCTTCCAAACCATTTACCTTTTTCTCTAAAGTCTTGTTCTCAACCTGCAATTTAAACACTTTTTAAAACACTTTCTTGCTTTCCTGAAACAAACTTAGAAATTTTAGATTCAAACTCAGAAATCTTTCTTTCAAAACAATCTTTTTCAGTTTTAAAATCAGAAACAGATTTGCGTAGAGAATCAATCTGATCTTTGTTTCCAATAACTTCTTTGTTAAGATCAAAGATCTTTTGATTTTTCTTTGCAACTCTACTCTTTTCCTTTTTTAGTTTATTTTGAAGATTTTGAAGTTCGACCATCATGACTTCCATTTTGGTCATAAAATCAGATTTAGAAAGATTAAGTACCTCATCAGCAGTTTCGTCATCAGAATCATCATACTTCATAGTGTTGCCCATCAAACACATGTGAGCTATTTCTTCTCTTTCCTCTTCATTTGAATGGTCTAACCAAAATTCGTTTTCTTCCATAAGGGCTTTCCCCGCTTTCTTTTGAGTAGCAAGCAACTTCTTCTTCTTGTAGTATTCAGCATTCCTGACAATTGGCTTTCGACAGTCTTTTGCAAAATGGCCGACCTTTCCACAATTGTAGCACTTTATCAGTTCTTCATTCCTTTTCTCATCACTACCATATTCATTCACATATCTTTTCTTCTCCTCGGGATTTCTCTCCACATACCTTTTCTCTTCAAATCTTTTGCCTTCAACTCTTTCCCGATGTTCATGATTCTTTGATCCAGACGAAGAATACCTTTATGAATTCGAACCCGGTTTCCTGTAGAATTTCTTCTGGAATGCTCGGGTCAAAAGAAGCATAGCTTGCTTGAGGTTTTCGCCATCGTCACTATCCGAAGCAGAATCAGAATCAGAACTGGGAATCACTATTTTCTTCTTTTTTTTCTTCTCTTTCTTTTCTTTCTTTTCTTTCTCCTTCTCTCCAGCTACCAGGGCTATGGGGTCAGAAACTTTCTCAGTTTTCTTCTTCTCAGCTCTTTTCTCATCAACCTCTTCCTCATTCTGACGTAGTGTCTCATAAAGTTCATGAAGAGCTATGTCGCTCAAGTCCTTCATTTGCTTCATCCGGCGGGTGTGCTTTTTCCATTTCAGCTGTAGGACGCTGAGAAATTTAACATTGTTTTCTATCTGCTTTTTCTTCACTTTGTTCTTTGAGAGTTCATTTAGAAGAAGCACAAATCGCTCATAAGTTTCCTCAAGACATTCACTTTCTTTGGCCTTAAACTCTTCATAGCTATTTATACGGTTGGCCACTTTCATCTGATTTCCCACCTTTGAGCCCATCATCATCTTTTGAAGTTTATCCCACATTTTCTTTGCATTCGCTTTATAGTTGTCTATCTTGATGTATATCTCATTCGTGTTACTCTGGAGTAGAAGAGATCTTGCTTGTTTGTCGGCTTTGAAACGGCTTTTCTGCTCCTCAGAATATTGAGCAAAGTCCTTTGGAACAGTTTTAATCTTTCTCACTCTGTCCTCGTCTCCTTCCTCACTGTCTGAGGATTCATCATCTGGTATTTGGACAGTTGGAGGTATCATGGGACCTTCAGTTATTGATAGCAGAATGTTTTCTCCGTTCGCGTGTCGATCAACAAAATCAAGAAATCGATCATTCCACTGTTCGTATTCACCCTTGAATAGAACAGGACGCTTTACGTCCGTACCGATGGAAAGAGCATCTTTGGAAGTCATCTTGAATCTACATTGCTTACTAATCATCAAAATTCAGAAAACACAAACTGGATCTACAAAAATCAAACTCAGTTAAATTTCAGATAAAATCAGAAAATTTTACTAAGTATGAAAAGCGCATACCAAAGAAATCAAACACAACGCGCAAAAGACTATGTGCGAGTTTAAGAAACGTGCACACCAAAGGATGTGTGAACTGCACTTCTCGCACAAAGAGTTGTGCGAGTTTCAGCTTCGCGCTCAACAAGGCTTGCGTGAACCAAAGTTCTCACAGAAAGCTTATGCGAGTTCTAAGATTCGCGCACTATACTGTGTGCGATTTTTGGGACTTCGTGCTAAAGCCTTGCGAGATCTAGACTTAGAAACTATTTCAAAACTTGAAACTCGCTAAATGCAAACGCACGAAAACAGGGCCTTGCGAGTTATGGACTTAGAATATTTTGAAAACAGATATTTTGCGCAAAAACACAAATGCGCAAGACACACTTCTCGCAGGGTCACACTTCGCGCACAACTCGAAAGATGAACAGTGCAAAGTCGCACCTAGTGATGTGCGAGTTTCAGCTTCCCACACTACAGTATTAGCGAGTTCTTGGACTTTGCACAAAACACTAATCACATATGTTTTGCGAGTTCTTGATCTTGCGAGTTCTTCGCTAGCGCGAAACTCAGATATAGCGAGTTCTTTAGTTAACAACCGAAAACTTCATTTTTCCATTTGAATTTGGCTCAAAATTTCTTCAATTGATCTGAAAATTTGTAGACTTGCTCAAAACTCAATCTCGAACAGTTTATGATCAATCAATTACAATTAAAATCACTGACTATTACAATTTGATTCTAAACACAGTCCGCTAAAACTTTCAAACTACAATTTTACAAAAATCCAAATTCAGATCAAACTACTAAAATTTCTACAATGAAATCTAAACAAAAACTTATTCTATATTCTAAAACGATCACAAAGATACAAAAATCAAATCCAAAACATCACTAATTCGAAAAATTCACTACAAATCAGACGACTTGCGTGTTCTTGATAACTCGACCCATGATTCTTGAATTTGATCCAATATTTCTGAATTCCGTAGGCTCTGATACCAATTGTTATTCCCAGATAACAATGCAATCACAAGATAACAAATGATTCCATCAAATCTCACTTTTTATTTCACAATTGAATTCAATTACAATACTCTCACAACACACTTTCTCTCTCTAACTAAACTGCACGATGCTATCTCTGTTGTGTGTTTTTAGATTACACGCACAACACCTACTATATATACAAACACAGAAACACGCTAAACATTGTATACGCACACTAAAGAACGTGCACAAATCTAGAAAAATAGAGAATACAAGATTGAATTTGAGTTTTATTACAAAGACTTGGACTTTGATGCTTGAGAGTTGAGTTTAGCTTTGACTTCAATCTTCAGTCTTCTATGATCTTGTATCCAACACATTTAGGATCTAACATAATGGATTAGAAAAATGCGCTCAAAATCGTTGAATTCGGTCCTATATACGCAGACCTGATCCATGCGACATGGCCGCAGTTCTATAAGGCTGAGACGTGGCGTGGCGGCGAGGCCAATCCTCAAGCTCTAGGAGCCACGACGAGGCCATAACGTTTTTCATGGCGTGAATTATTGCAACAAATTTCTATATAAAAAAGTATATGTTTTGTACTATTATTCAGGGAGTCAATGATAAGAAACATGTTAAATTAAGTTATATATTAAAAACTAGCAAATAAGACATTGAAAACGCAAAGAAAAATCAAATATCGTGTTACAAAAACCACGCATAAGGCCATGGCATGCTACAGCTTGCCATGGCGCGCGGCTGTTGTAGTAAGCCTTTTAGAACAGTGCCTGCGACCTGAGGTCATCGCAGGTCGCCCGCGTCCTTACAGCTTGACACAACAGTGAAATATGCGCAACTACTCACGCGACATAAGGTCGCGGGGTTGGTTACATGGGATGGTTTTTCGCCCGTTCTCGCTCGTTTTCTTAGTTTTTCTCGTGTAGGATTTTACCAATCTTTTTCATCAAATAAAACGCTTAATAAATGAAAATTTAAAGTCAAATCCATTGAAAATGTAAGTAAACATAAACAAAAAATCTTGGGTGTTACAAAATCCTAGACCGTGGTTTGTCCATAATCCAAACAACTCAGTATAAAATCTCTTTTCAAATATCTTGCAAACCCAGAAAAATAACCTTGGAGGAAAAAACCTCTAACAAGGAGTTTCTAAAAAAGTAATCACAAAAAACAAATCAATCATCGGTAACAATGCCAAAAACTTCGTTATAAGTGAAAAGTTGATACGTTACTTTATAAGTTCACTCTCCGGTCCATGATTGGTTTTTATTCATAAATTGACAAGTTAGCTGTTAGAGAATTCCACAAAATAAGTGTGTATTGTCCCATAAAGATTGGTTTTTAATGAAATAGAGTGAGTATTGTGATTATTGTCCCACAGACTGTTTTTTAATGAAAATTTGACAAGCAATTTGTTAGAGAATTCAGCAAAAACAAAAGAATGATTCTCTATATATATTTTTTATGTTGGAACCTTCCTTCTGTTTCTAAGTGGCTATTTTGAAGATTAATCTCATCACAAAAACAAGTTGGTCAAATGGTAAAACAAAGGTAGCAAGAATAGACGTCAATACTTACTTGAATTACCGACTTTGTACCATCCGTTCCAATGTGGTTGGATTATGTTAAACATCCCAAGGATTTGGAATGTACCTATGGTAGATAAAACATATCCCAAAAGATATCCACAACCCTATATCCCCTATATCGATCTTATTGAACTCAATAGGCCGGAAAGAAACATCATAAACTCAAAAGGAAAAAACATAAAAAAGAATTCAGTAAACGTGTTTTCACGAACAAATTTTCATAAACAAAATCTCCTAAGATATTATGTCTTCTTCGATGACAAACTTTCACAAAGAAATAGATGTCTTTTCACGACAAACGTGTTTTCTATCGTGTTGTTATGGTTGGATTAATTAGGGCTTGAATGGCAGAAGAATGAAAAAGTCTAATTTTTTTTTGTTCTTGTTTGTTGATGGTTATGTTTCTCATAACAACTAATATTAGGGTTGTTAATTTGCGGTCTGGTTTGGACAGTTTAACCCCCTAAATCACAAACCCAAGTACCAAACCACAAATGACGGTTTAAGAAATTATCAAACTGAGCGGTTTGGTAGCAAGTGACCAAAGCGGTCAAATCGAACCACAAAAAGACGGTCTGGTCTGACCGGACCGGCTTAGGTGGCCTCTTATCGGCTTTATACTACAATAATCCCAGATTTGATCAAGTTCTTACTAATTCAATCACAAACATACAAGATGAATTTACAGATTAAAACTCAACCTGTTATTCCAATCTCAAACCACCATTCGTACAGGAAACTTTCTCTCTCTAATTTTCTCTCTAAGGCTCAAGATATCAATTCTAGTTACACGCTTGTTACCACACAACTCTAAGCCATCTATCTATTAAACAAAAACAAAACAACTAAAACTTTGACTTAGACTTATTACATTTGACTTTGACTTTGCTTGAGAGTTGACTTTGAGCTTTGACTTTCAGCTTTAGTGATTATGATCTTGTATCCAACAAATCTGTGCACTAAAATTCTCCCCCTTTGGATCAAGATCATCTCTAAAAGATTTTTCAATTCAATCTCTCCCTTTGTTGAGCAATCTTCAAACATTCTTTCTTCAGAAAACTTTTGTAATCTCTTCAAAGAAATTATTTTCAGGTTTCGCTCAAACTGCTTCAGCAAAATGTCTTGAAAGAAAATTTCTGGAAAAACATCTTTCTTTCGGAATCCTTTAAACTTTCACTTCCAGCGTTCAATAATCTTCAACAATCTTTCTTTGAATATACAAAAATTTCTCCTTTCAGCACATTTCTTTAATACTCTCCCATCTTTAACAATTCATACTCAAACATTTCTTTAACTCTTCTCCCCCTTTTTGATGATTTGAACAAAAGATCATCAAAACTTTATAAGAAAAGTCTTTAATCTGATCTGACCTCTGATCTTTCATACTGAGCCTCTAAACATCTATCGATCCAAAAAGATATTCATCCGAATCTTTGCAAATTCAGACAAATTAAGAATGTAACACCTGAATCAACATATGAATCAGTTATGATGTCTGTCAGTAACACAAAGTCACTGTGTGTAACGAATACACATTGGAAAGGAGCTTTTTGATGTTCCCTCCCCCAGGTCTTCCATTCAATCATCAAAACACCACAAAGGAATTTCTATGAACGTTATGACAAGAAAACATATTCCTTGTGTGTTCGTGCAAGTGTTTGAAAGAATTAAGCACAGATGATTGCTTTTATAGGCTCAAAATTGTGTAAACCATTGAGACAACAACAATTATACACATACTCGATTGTGCATGATCGAAGTGTGAAGGTGGGGCAGACTTCCTTCTTTTTCAATATCCATATTTTCCAAATGAAAACCAGATAGATTATGTGCTGCGTTCCCTTGAAATATGAAACATTTTCTTGTTGAGAAGAAAATGAGTAGCTTGTGGGGTTTTTATCAAGAGTTGGCATGGGCTAGTTTCCTACTTCAATAATGTTCACGAAGAATTGGGAAACACTAGTAATGTGGTTGTCCGACTCAGAAAAAGTTTGTGTAGAGTTTGATATTCTTTTACTCTGTTCTCACACCCTCTTTCTTTTAATCATGGAGCTCACTTCTAACCAAACTCTCCTTTTCATTTTACCTCATCACTCAACCCACACTCAGTATTTTGACTCCTCACACTCGATCACTGAATGATTAACTTCTTGGGTAGGAAACACTGTTTAATGTGAATCCATAGAAGTTTCATTTAAGTCCTCACAAAAGAAACTTATATTGTCCTAAAAGAACTTGTTTCTCAAATGGTTTAACTATATTGTTGGGTCTGAAAGATGTCAAGGATGGATACTACTGCTGAATGTGTTAATACTGCTAGTTCAACATGGTTACTACTTCTGAAGTTAATGCTGCTAGAAGAACTTGGTTAATACTTCTGAGGTTAATACTTCTGAGGTTAATACTTCTGAAGTTAATACTTCTAAGGTTAATACTTCTGAGTTAATGCTGCTAGTTGAAGATTAATGCTGCTAGTTGAAGATTAATGTTGCTCAACAAGTTTAGTACTGCTAGTTCAAAGTTAGTACTGCTTGAAGAGATTAGTACTGCTGAGCATGGTTAGTACTGCTGGAGTTACTACTGCTCAGAGTATTAATACTGCTTATGATTAGTACTGCTTATGAGATGGAGATCCGTATGGAGAGGATGACAGCTGGATGGACTGTATTGCTTGCATGTATATGTATATGTATATGCCGTATGCATATAAATGTCTGAATGTCATGTACATGTTTCCGTTAACGGGAAAAGATAACGGTCGTTAACTGTTTTCGTTAAGTCCAGTTAGTTTAGGGGTATATATATATATATATATATGTGTATAGATGTATGTATGTGTGTATAACACTTTTGGTCCCTGATCTAACTGGAATTAATGGAAAAAGATAACGGCCGTTAACTGTTTCCGTTAATTCCAGTTACTTCATAGGTATATATATATGTGTGTGTGTGTGTGTGTGTGTGTGTGTGTGTGTTTGTGTGTGTGTAGCCTTAGGTTTATTTGAAAAATGGTAAATATATGAGAAATAGAGAAGTAATCCTAGTCATTCATACGGTCAAGATTGGATTTGATTGGTCAAATATTTAGGCTTTGACTGGTCAAAAGTTGTGGCTATTCCAAAAATGAAGGACACTTTCGTAATTTTTATAAGATACACGGGTTGTGTTCATATATGAATATGTATAATTCACATATGAACTATATGTTCATATGTGAATCAGTGTAATTCACATATAAACTCTTTAACTGATTCATATATGAACTTTTGTGATTCATATATGAACTAATTAACTGATTCACATATAAACGTATAGTTCATATGTGAATCATATAGGTTCATATATGAACTCATCCCTCGTATTTTACGTAACTACCCCTCTACCTTCTATAGACCATGCAATAAATTATACGGTTCTTCGCGGTCAAAGCCGCAAATGTTGACCAGATGAATGGCTAAGATTACTTCTCTATTTCTCATACATTTACCATTTCTCAAATGAACATCTCCCTATGTATGTATGTATGTATGTATGTATGTATGTATGTATGTATGTATGTATGTATGTATGTATGTATGTATGTATGTATGTATGTATGTATGTATGTATGTATGTATGTATGTATGTGTATAGATGTATGTATGTGTGTATAACACGTTTGGTCTTTAATCTAACTGGAATTAACAGGAAAAGATAACGGTCGTTAACTGTTTCCGTTAAGTCCAGTTACTTCAGAGGTATTTTAGTCAATTTAAATATAATTGGATAAATTAATTAATAATTTATTTCATAAATTTAATATTAAATAATATATGATAATTTATTTTAATAATTATTAATTTAAAAGTAATAAATTAATAGCAGGGGCAGCAGCAGCTCCGCCGGGCTTGGTGACCCCCACGCCGACGAGTCCACCTTTGTTGCAGCTACCGAGGACGGACTAGATCAGATCCAGTCTGATGACGGGCTTCAGACGCTGTTGAATGGAGCGGGCTCGAGGGTTAGAGTCCCGAATGTTGCATCACAGATGCCCCATCCAAGTCAGCGACCGACACTTTTGTTGTTTGAAGATGGCAGGTTAGTAGATGTGATATATTATTTATTATAGTACATAATAAACCGATCCTAATGTTTTTTATGTTGTATATTTTGCAATTGTGAAGGTTTAGTGATAAGTCAGTAATCCGGAGGGCCATTACCGTTTGGTTAAACTAGGATTTATATTAATTTATTTCTTCTTTTTAACATGTATGGAACACCGATGCATTCAGGCGTGTATCTACAGCCAATACGGCCAACCGGGCCACCGAGCATGATGGGATGACATCTAGACACTGTACCGGATCTATTAGTACCGCTATGCATCGGGACTGCATGATAATTAATCATCCACTAGAATAAATGTATATAATTGATTAATATATATACATGATTTTGTTACCTACTAACAATTTAAGTTGTCTATTGTAGAGAGCTGCATGGGGCCGTTAGCCTATTAGCGACGAGGTTTATGAGGCTACACACTGCACCAATAGGAAGCTTGTTCCGGGTGCGACTGGTTCGCCCACGGATCCTCCGATCTTCGTTTACCCAAAGGCGGCTCGTATGTCGGTAAGTTCAATTATGTATGTCTACATTTTTGCTTGTTTTATAAGATAGATAGAAATTATAGCAAACTTCGTTTGGGGTGCCATTGTTGGGTAGACGATAGATTGTTTTGATAAAAGCAGGTCATGGATATATATTCAAATTACAGTTGAAATGCTGCTGAATTTTCTATAGGTTAGTTGACTTGACAATGCCTAATTTGGTAAAATGTAGGAGAACTACCATCGGATTAGGGAGGAGGAGTACCCGGACTTACCTCCCGACATTGTACCTCCCAATGACGCTAAGTTGTGGGAGCGTAGTGTCGGAGGACGGCGTAAAGGCCGTCTGTTTGGATGGGGACCAGTCAGGATCCCTATTAAGCTATGACCAGTGATTCAGGTGCTAGTACGAGCGGGAGCTTGTGTGTTGGTCACGATGAGGAGGTATGTTTCTCAAATGCTGTTTAACATTGTTAATTATATGTTCGACGGATTTGTCCAACATTGTTATATATATACATATATATGTTTTGTCAAGTGTTGAATTTCAGTTGGATGATCTGAGACAGAGGCTAGAGAGAGAGAGAGAGAGAGCAGAGAGGATCCAGATGCAGTAGCGACTGACGAGAGAGGAAGCAGAGAGGATACGGATACAGAAGCGACTAGAGAGAGATGAAGCAGAGAGGAGGCAGATGCATGAGCGACTTGAGCAGTTTGAGACGTTCATGAGGAAGTTTCAAGATCACCCCACCCCACCCCTTTCCGTAGGATTACGTTTTGTACTACGTTATGTATTTATAGAGATTAAATTAAAAATGGGCAGGTTTTGTACAGTTTAAAATTTAATATTAAATAAAAATTGGCAGGTTTTGTACAGGTTATAAACTGACAATTTTTAATTATTTAAAAAAAAATTATATTACCGACGGATAATCCGTCGGTAAATGATTTTTAATTTAATTTTTATTTATTAAATATCCATAGGAATTCCGTCGGAAATGATCCATCGGTGAAAATCCGTTGGTAATCCGTCGCAAAATGGTGATCGTCGGTGATCCGTCGGAAATTAACCACGCCGTCGGTGATCCGTCGAAAAAATTGGCTGTCAGTGATCCGTCGGTAACATCCGTCGGTTATCCGTCGGTAATCTGAACGCCGACCACTGAAATACCGAGGACCCTTTACCGACGGATTTAACCTTTACCGACGGATCACCGACGGATTTAGCCGTCGGTGATAAGCGTCTTTTTTGTAGTGAGATGTATTATCAACCGTCATAGTCATAACATTTTTTATCCCCCAACCATGTATGCACTCCAAAAAATATTCATAGTCATAATCATATTCATAGTCATAGTCATAACTTCCTTGGTAATAATAATTATCTATACTATATTATAAAGTACGGATAAAAAACTCTTAAATACAAATTATTAGGCACAAAGTACCATTATTTTATGCAAGATTTTAGAAATCTCTTAATTTACAAGTATCAAAACACAAGATACATATTACTACTGCAGACTTCTAACACCCACCAATTTGGTATGTGTATGGTCTTCCTTTTATGCAGATATTTCCATGTATCACTATTAATTAATATATTATATTACTATAATTTTGTTTTAATTATATTATTAAATATGTAATTGGTTGTTTTTTCTAGATGTCATTAAAATATATAAGATAATCATTTAATTCTAACAAAATACTTAATTTTTTTATATAAAAAACATTATATTATTAAGCCTAAATTAAATAAATTTATAAAAAAATATTATCACTTTCTCAAAATCATCCAAAATCGTAATGTAAATCGACAAAAAAATAAAATGAAAAAACAAAATCGTGATGTATCTCGCTGCATTGCGCGAGTACGCTTCTAGTTATTATTAATATACAAATAAATCTACTTGAATTAGATATGCTAAAACTTGTGTAAAACACAATTTATTTTCTCATGCTTATTATTAAACGGAAAGTCTATTTAGAAAATATTTGGCTGTAGTTTTAATGGTATAAAATATATATCGTTTTATGTATTGATTTTGTATTATTTTTTTGATATAATACTTTTATTAAAAAAGATTTGTAAGAGATTTTTAAAGATACTTATGGAAGTAGTTGTTAATGTATATGTGTAGAGGGCGTTAATGTATATGTGTAGAGGGCCCATGCCCATGTTAGTATAAGGCCCAAGCTCATATAGTCCATGTATAAATTCTTTGTATCTTGTAGTCTAGGTTAGATTACTCATTATTTAATTTTCATATTGTACGTTTTCTCTCAATCAATATATCGAGGTTTCAAACCTTCAGCATATTCATCGTCTCCTTCAATCATATTCATCTTCTAACATGGTATCAAAGTTGTAGGTTTATTCTTCGGTTTACTGTTCATCGGTTTACTGTTCATCGTCATCACTGTTCATCCGAACCATAGTCGACTCGTCTCCGCCGCCGCTGTTTCTTTGCTTGCCAACGCCTTTGAATCGATTTACTTTTGAATCGATTTATTTATTATTTTTTTGTTTGAATCGATCTGTTTCTTTAAGACATCGATCTGTTTGTTTTGAGTCGACAAGCTGCCGCTGTTTTGCTTTCTGAAACCCTTACCGCAGAACCGGAAGTTTACCGGTCAATACCTTTTACCGGTCGAGACATTCTACCGGTCGAAATCTTTACCGGTCGAAGCATTCTACCGGTCGGAACTTTTACCGGTCGAAACATTCTACCGGTCGAAACCTTTACCGGTCGAATCACTTTACCGGTCGCAACTTGACTTTTACCGGTCGAAACATTTTACCGGTCGAATCACTTTACCGGTCGCAACTTGACTTTTACCGGTCGAAGCACTCTACCAGTCGCAACTTTTACCGGTCTATACTAGTCGCACTTCTTTACCGGTCCATACCGTTTCTCACTCCTATGGCTACCAATCTCAGTCACTCAAATCCCATCTCGGTTATTTTTAATGGTAGAAACTACATTCTTTGGCATCATCATATGACAATTTTGCTAAAATCCCATGGCCTTTACACCTATGTTACTGGTGTATCCAAAGTTCCAGTTCAGGAAGCAACTAAGAATGCTGTTGACTTTGCAAAACGCACGAATGAGTGGGACATCAATAGTGCTCGTATTCTGGGCCTTATTATTGCCTCCACTACTCCTGAGATCAACCAACAGTTTCTTGGTTATTTTACCGCCAAAAGTCTCTGGGATTTCCTTGCCAAGCGGTACACGTCATCAGGCCTATCTCATCAGTATCAACTGTGGACCACCTTTCAGAGCAAACGTCGACTTCCTGATCAATCCATAAACTCTTATATCTCTGAAATGCAGTCTCTCAAAGATCATATAAGTCTTGGAGCACCACAGAATTTTGATGAAACAACTCAACAATTCATCGCCTACTTCAACCAGCTACATTTGATCACTATTCTAATGGGTCTGACTGATAAATTTGAGAATGTTCGTGGTTCTCTTCTTCATAGACAGCCATTACCTACTCTTGAAGAAGCAATATCAGAATTGATAAGTGAAGAAACCCATCTTCACATGCGTTCTCCGATGCCTGCTACTGATAGCGTTCTCTACACATCTCATCCCAAGTCCAAAGGCAAATGGACCAACAACAATCATTCCAAATCTGTAGGAAAGACGAACACATATGAGTGTGCCTTTTTCCATTCTACTGCTCATCTTCTCCTTGATTATCCTATCCGTAAGTGCCGTAGGTGTGGCATCACTCATCCCCGTCATTATGAGTCTGACTGCCCGAAGAACTCAAATCACACTGGTTCTCATAACCGGATTCACGCTGTTGCTGGGTCTACTATTGCTGATACCGAGGTTTTTTAGCCTCCTCACCTGACCTAATGGAACTGATGCGTCGCAATCAGGAACTCATGGAGAACATCATGTCTAGTGCTATGGGTATGAGTTCTCCACACTCAGCTGCAACAGGTAACGTATGGCTTTTTGACTCCGGGTGTTTTAATCATATGACACCTTGCTCTGATGGTTTCGTTTCTAAGAAACCACCTCAACAATTTACGTCAGTAAGAACTGCTGACAACACTGGCCTACCGATATCCTTTAGTGGAAACGTTTCCACTCCTCATATACAATTACCGGATGTTCTAAATGTTCCGAACCTATCTCTGAGCTTAGTTTCGATTGTGCAGCTTCTTGAATCTAATTTGATCATTTTATTTCATTCTTCTGGTTGTGTTGTACAGGATCCAAAGACCAAGCAGATCCTTGGACTCGGTCGTAAAGTTGGACGGATGATTGAAGTGGTCTACCTTCGTCTTCCATTACCCTCTTCAAGTCTTGTTGCCTCAGTTTCTAGCACTTCTTCTTTTGAGTTGTGGCATGCCCGGTTAGGTCACTTATCTCTAGCCAGAATAAAATCATTAGCTCATTTAGGAGTGTTAGGAAATTGTGTATCAATTGATAATATTTCTTGTTTATCATGCAAACTTGGCAAACATCATGCTTTACCTTTTGAAATGAATGAGTTTAGTTCTACTTCTTCTTTTGATCTTATTCATTCTGATGTATGGGACCAGCACCTCATCCATCCATGGGGGGTGCTCGATATTTTGTTATTTTTATTGACGACCACACACGTTTCACGTGGATATATCTCATGAAACATCGTTCGGAACTACCCAATATTTATATTATGTTTGCCCGGATGATTCACACCCAATTCTCAAAATCTATAAAGATTCTTAGAGCTGACAATGCTATGGAATACAAAGGGCCATCTCTTCTCTCCTTTCTTCAATCTTAGGGGGGACTCTCTCTTAGTACTCCTGTCTTGGTACATCTCCTCAAAATGGTCATGTCGAACGCAAACACCATCATATTCTTGATACGGTTCGCACTCTTCTCATCTCTGCTAAATGTCCAGAACGTTTTTGGGGTGAAGCTGCTTTCACTGCAGTTTATACTATAAATCGTCATCCTACTCCTATACTTAATAATAAGTCTCCTTATGAGGCTATTTATGAGGTCACCCCTGCCTATGAACTTCTAAAAATTTGGGGTAGTGCTTGTTTTGTTCAACTATAACCTCATGAACATACCAAAATTGAACCTCACTCCAGACTTTGCTGCTTTCTTGGATGTGGTATTGAGCACAAGGGTTATCGTTGCTGGGATCCTATCTCCCAGCGTCTTCGTATATCTCGTCATGTTACCTTCTGGGAACATGTTCCTTTTTCTTCTATATCCATGTTTCGTGAGTCTCCTAACTTCACCACTCCATTCTTCACTGATGCTTCCGTCTCATTGGACTCACTCCAATGTGACATCATATCACCTCCACCTGTTGTTCCAACTCCTTACGAGTCTGCCTCTCCTTCAGAGTCTCCTACACCTACACAACCCGCCTCTCCTAGTTTTCCTGATCAACATCAATCATCTGCTCCACCTGCTCAGCCAACATCTGAGGTGCCTGCTGAGTCTTTGGCTCCTGGAACTTTTCAATCTCAGAATGTTAGACGATCAGATCGGGTAAGACAAGTTCCTTATCATCTCCGTGATTATCATGTTTATGCTACTCTGCTGTCAAATCACGAACCTACTTCCTACAAGGAATCCTCCTCTAACCCTGATTGGCAGAAAGCTATGGATGAGGAACTTCAGGCTCTTGACAAAGCTCAGACATGGGAATCTGTCCCTCTTCCACCAGGCAAGTCATCCATTGGCTCCAAATGGGTGTTCAAAATCAAGACAAAATTTGATGGCTCTATTGATCGGTACAAAGCTCGTCTGGTGGCCAAGGGCTTCAATCAAGAGTACGATATTGATTATGAGGAGACATTTGCACCTGTTGCTCGAGTCACTTGTGTTCGCAGTCTCCTAGCCATCGCAGCTACAAAACAATGGCCTCTCTTTCAGATGGATGTTAAGAATGCCTTCTTGAACGGTGACTTATCTGAGGAAGTCTACATGACACCTCCTCCAGGCGTTCGACTTCCACAAGGTCATGTTTGTCGTCTTCAAAAGGCTCTTTATGGACTCAAGCAAGCTCCGCGAGCTTGGTTTGAGAAATTCAGTTCCACAGTCACCTCTCTGGGCTTCTCACCCAGCAACTATGATTCAGGACTGTTTACTCGGACCACTGAGACTGGTACAATCTTACTTCTCCTGTATGTGAATGATATGATTATTACTGGCAGTGACTCTACAGGCATAGCTAATCTCAAGACATCTCTCAGCTCCTGTTTTGAGATGAAGGATCTTGGCTTTTTACACTATTTTCTTGGCCTTGAGGTTCTCTCAGATCCATCGGGAATTTATCTTTGTCAAGCCAAATACACCTCAGATCTTTTGTCCAAAGCTGGGATTACTGACAACAAAACTGCATCCATTCCTCTTGAGCACAACCTTCATTTGGCTCCGAATGTTGGACCTCCTCTGCATGATCTTACTTTATATCGCCAGTTAGTGGGGTCACTTGTCTACCTGACAGTGACTCGACATGACATTGCCTATGCTGTTCATACTATCAGTCAGTTCATGTCTGCACCCTGTTCTGATCACTATGCTGCTGTCTTGCGCATTCTTCGATATTTAAAAGGAACCATGTTTCATGGTATTCATTTTCCATCCACATCCTCATTGACTTTGCGAGGTTTTTCTGATGCTGATTGGGATAGTGACATGACTGATCGTCGCTCCACTACCAGTTACTGTTTCTTTCTTGGCGACTCTCTTATATCTTGGCGAAGCAAGAAACAATCTCTCACTGCTCGATCCAGTACTGAAGCTGAGTATCGAGCACTAGCTGACACGACTCAAGAACTTGTGTTGTTACGCTGGCTACTCTCTGACATGGGGGTTCCTCAACAGTCTCCAACTCCATTGTGGTGTGACAACAACAGTGCGATTCAAAATGCTCACAACGATGTCTTTCACGAGCGAATGAAGCATATTGAAATGACTGTCACTTTGTTCGTCAAGATGTGACTCGTAAGACTATCCAGCTTCTTCCTATTTTAACTCTTGATCAACCGACCGACATTTTCACTAAAGCTCATCTACCAGGACGGTTTCGTAATCTAGTTTCCAAACTCCATCTGGCTCAATATTCTCCCGATTGCGTTTGAGGGGGTTTGTTAATGTATATGTGTAGAGGGCCCAGGCCCATGTTAGTATAAGTCCCAAACCCATATAGTCCATGTATAAATTCTTTGTATCTTGTAGTCTAGGTTAGATTACTCATTATTTACTTTTCATATTGTACGTTCTCTCTCAATCAATATATCGAGGTTTCAAACCTTCAGCATATTCATCGTCTCCTTCAATCATATTAATCTTATAACAGTAGTAATTACCATGGACGAGCAAAATCTACCGCGACCAATAAAATTTAAAGAAACCACAAGGGTCGTGACATACTGATTAAGGCCCTGGACGATGGGGTTAGACCTGACAAACGTGTCGTGTTGTGTCGGGCTCAAAGTTAAACGGGTTGAGAGTGTCTAACCCTAACCCGGTCCGTTTAATAAACGGGTCAGAAAATCTCAACCCTAACCCGACCCTCCTAACCCATTTAACATTTATAAAACTAAAAATTAAAAATCGAAAATTCACATAAAGGTACAAATCCAAAATTCAAATGAAAGCATTATAAATCCAAATTTTATAGTTCAAACTTAAAAGTTCTAACCAAATCTAAAACATTAAAAATCCAAACATTAAAAGGAAAACTTATAATATATATATATATATATATATATATATATATATAGAGAGAGAGAGAGAGAGGGGGGGGGGGAAGGATCATACGAGAAGTTAAACATTTTGCGAGAATGCAAGAAGTGTGATATCATATATGATTACATGGCCTATAGGTGTGTTTAATCATATATGATTAAACATCTATGTATTACCAATATAACATATGTGTAATCATATATGATTAAGCTTGTGTATCATATATGATTAAACACTTCTCGCCTTTTCGCAAAATGTTTAGCTTCTTGTTTGAACATGCCCCTATATATATATATATATACACACACACACACATATATATATATATACATATATATATATATAAATTGGTTATTTGGGTCATTTTCGAGTTGAAATTTTTGACCATGACCTTACACATTTAATTTTCGTGTCGTGTTGTGTCAACCCGTTTACTTAAACGTGTTGAAATGTATTACCCAAACTCGTTTATTTCGTGTCGAGTTCGTGTCGGGTTAATGTGTTGTGTCATTTTTTCCCAAGTCTAGATGGGGTGGAATATCTCATCTCCCAAGGGTTCGAATCCAGACGTACATAACAGTTGTGGCCACTGAGATTTAATCAAGGCTGATGTCTTACCGTCATAATTTGCTAAAGAATTAGTGTAGGCATAGCCTAAGACACCCTTTCCAAAAAAATAAATAAAAAATAAATAAATTTTAAAGACTTGAACCAAATTAACTTGACAATAACTTTTTTTCAAGTTTTTTTTTTCAAATGTGCCCTCCAAATTAAAAAAAACACGTTCATTTCATCCATAAAAATACCTTTCCAAACATAACATTTACATTCTATGTAGATAATTAATCCACATAGATAATTTTATTTGTGGAAGACTTAATGAAAATCAACCAAATAATCCTGATAATTTAAGAAAATAAATAATTAACTTTTGGGCAGAAGCAATTGACTTTGCGAGTCCTTCGAGGACCAAAAAGAAATTATATTAAAATTGAGCGGCACAAATTCAAATGTCGTTTAACTGCAGTCACGTAATCCAATGTCTTTTTGCTTCTTCTAGATTCCACCCGCTTTTAGAATTCTTTTCCAAAAGTTGTCCAAAAGTATCTCAAATCTGCAAACAATCACAAAGTCGTCAAAGCACAAAGTCTTATTCACAAATTTTTTATTGAAAAGTAAATAACATAAAGCAATAAAACGTGTTAAGAACGAGTTCAGAATGAGGTGTGTCTACTGACAGTAGACATACCTCATTGTCAGTCTTGACTTTTGACAGGTTGATTGTGTAAAGGTTTGACTTTCTCGTCCCAACCAAGAGTTCTTTACCATCTTCAGTACGCACACAACACCTATTGGCCTAGAAATTAACCTCTAGGTCTTTATCGCAGAACTGTCCAATGCTAAATAGATTATGTTTTAGGCCTTCAACGTAGCTTACCTTCTTAATCGTTATGTTGTCTTGAATAACGTCACCATAACCCATAATTGGTTAAAACTGGTCATTCCCAAAGCGTACGTTCCCACAAAATTTCTCTATATAATTAGACAATAAATCTTTCTGCCCGGTCATATGCTTGGAGCAACCAGAATCCAAGTACCACAAATGACGGGTCTACATAAGAGAAATCAGGGAACAACAACTTTAGGTACCCATTTATATTTGGGTCCTTTCATATTAGCGCAAGATTTTGGAACCCATTTGAATTTGGGTCCTCTTTTATTTTGAAAAACATGAGGTATACAATATTTTCAAAACCAACATTCAGAATAATGTCGAGTCACAAAATCATTTCGACGATATGTAGACAACTGATTAGTAATCGGAGATAATTGGAACAATTGTTTTATTGAATATTTCTTGTAAGAAGTTACAAGATTTGTTTTTGTAGAAGAAATGTTACCAACCAAATCAGTACTACTAACAGAAATCCTATTACATTCAGAATCCGAAAATGAATTTGTAAGCTCTCCAACTTTCTTCTTTGGTCGCCATTCAGTTCTTACTTCAGATCTTTTCCTTCTCAGTTCTAAAACAACATAAGATTTATATTTGTTAGGAAAATGAGATTTCTGAGTCTGTGATTTATTTTGCTTACTTGTGTTGGTCCGTTTCTGTGAGCGCCTTTTCTTTTGCTTTTTACCTTTTTCATAATAATCGGTACTCACAGAAACTGATTCATCAACCTTAGTTGATGATTCACCTATTTCAAACACACTAGGTAAATCTTCAGAGTTACTAATGAAATCAGAATGATCTGGAAGTTTTGCTTTGAAGTCAAACATATCAATACTTTCATCAATACAACCATCATCAGAATTTAAAAAATCATTTGCACACTCAAATAAGTCATCAATATCATTTTCAGAAGTTTGAGGTGCCTTGGAAGAGTTTGAACACTCATTAGATTTAGATTTAAAAACAGTGTTCTTCATGACTGTAGATAATACAATTTGTTCAATATTAACCAAAATTCTTTCGTCATATAACACATTTTGAAGTTCAATTATTTTGCTTTCTAAAATGAGTGGAGGAATATAAATTTTGGCTTTAATAAGTTTTGCATCCAACTCTTTTGTAGAATAACTTTCAGAATAATCATTCGAAAGAAACTTTGGTTGTTCAGAAATATAACTATCATTCAGCTTTTGATAGCAGAATGGTAGTTGCATTTTCGTTGTGTTCTTTCTATTCTCTTCTTCCTTGGCCTCTACTTCATCAGAAGATTTGGTAGCAAACTTGGGTTTCAAATGAGGATGTTTGTTAGCCGCTTGTAGAAAATCAAAATTATACAAAGCTGGCTGTTTTCTGATTGCTTTCTTCAAATAGTGTGGGTTATCGTAACTGAGACCCCACTTTTCTTTAACATCATTTTCCTCATTTGGTGTGTTTATAAAGATGGTTTGATCTGTTTGTCCTCTAGCATACAATTTGTCTTCCAAACCATTTACCTTTTTCTCTAAACTCTTATTTTCAACCAGCAATTTGTGAACTCTTAACACAAATTTTTGTTTTTCAAGATCAGACTTTGAACGTTTAGAAACAGTTTCAGAAATCTTATTTTCAAAATAATCTTTTTGTTGTTTAAACTCAATAGCAGATTTGTTCAAAGAGTCAATCAGACTTTTGTTCCCAACAAGTTCTTTGTTGAGATCAAAAATAGTTTGACGCTTCTTAGGAACTCCGTTTTTCTCCTTTTTCAGTTTATTTTAAAGGTCTTAAAGCTCAATCATCATGGCTTCCATTTTCTGTAAGAAAACAGATTTAGAAAAATTTTGTACCTCATCGGAAATCTCTTCGTCAGATTCATCATACTTCACTTCTTTCCCCATCAGACACATGTGAGCGCTCTCTTCCTTTTCTTCATCATCTGAGTGGTCTATCCAAAACTCATGTTCCGCCATCAAAGCCTTTCCCGCTTCCTTCTGTTTTGCCAGAAGCATCTTGTGCTTGTAATATTCTGAATTTCTCACGGTAGACTTCCGACAGTCTTTGGCATAGTGACCCACTTTACCACAGTTATAGCATTTAATCAGCTCATCAGACCTCTTCTCACTGCCACAATCATTCACAAATTTATTTTTCTCCTCTGACCTTTTCCATTCATACCTCTTCTCATCGAATCTCCTTCCTTCAATCTTTTCCTTGTGATCATAATTTCTAGATCGTGACGAGTACCTCTGACTGTTCGATCCAGGCTTTTTGTAGAATTTCTTCTGAAATGCACGGGTCAGAAGTAGCATGGCTTGTTTCAAGTTTTCTCCATCATCAGAATCATAATCACTGTTCCCAGACTCATCTGAACTTGAAATAACAACTTTCTTTTTCTTCTTCTTTTCTTTCTCTTTCTCTTTCCTTGCAGCAACTAAAGCTATGGGATCTACAACTTTCTTAGTCTTTTTCTTCTCTTCTTTTCCCTTTTCTCTTCTACTTCCTCTTCGTTCTGTCTAAGTGTTTCGTACACTTCATGAAGAGGGATGTCACTAAGATCCTTAATTTGTTTCATCCTTCTCGTGTATTTCTTCCATTCAGGTTGAAGAATGCTGAGAAATTTGACATTATTTTCTATTTCCTTCTTCTTAACCTTGTTCTTTGCAAGTTCATTCAACAACATAACAAATCTTTCAAATGTATCTTCAAGGCTCTCATTCTCCTTCGCCTTGAACTCCTCATAACTATTAATGCAGGTTGCAACCTTCATCTGATTCCCAACCTTGGATCCCATCATCATCTTTTGCAGCTGATCCCACATCTTCTTTTGCAGTTGATCCCACATCTTCTTTGCATTTTCCTTGTAGCTATCTATTTTGATGTAGATCTCATTTGGTATTTTTTGTAAGAGTAGAGATCTGGCTTGTTTGTCGGCTTTGTATCTATTCTTCTAATCTTCTGTGTACTGAGAAAGATCTTTCGGAACTGTCTTTGTTTTCTGCTCTCTGTCCAAATTACCGTCTTCACTATCCGAGGACTCATCATCCGGGATTTCCATGGTTATCGGAACCATTGGACCTTCTTTGATTAATAGAAGAATATTTTCCTTGTTGGCATGTCTATCAATAAAATCGAGGAACCGATCTTTCCATTGTTCGTACTCTCCCTTGAATAGAACTGGTGGTTTGACGTCCGTGCCGATAGCAAGAGCATATTTGGAAGTCATCTTTGTCTTTACACTGTAAACTAATCTTCAAAAATTCAGAAACAGAAAGATCCTACAAAAGTCAAACTTGGTCAAATCTGGAAATACTTAGAAAAATTCTAAGTATATAACTCGCATAACAAAGAGATAAAACTTCGCGTTAAAATAGTATTGTGCGCGTTTTGAACTTCGCGCACGACACAGGATATGAGAATAGACTTCACGCACACAAGGATGTGCGAGTTTCGGCTTCGCGCACGCTGAAGCTAGCGAGTTCTTGTCACTTCCCGCACACACTTCACGCAATACGTTTGCGCGTTCGAGACTTAGAAATATTTTCGAATTTCACTTCGCGCTAAATGTAAACTCGCAGACTTCACTTCGCGCAGATCAACTTCTCACAAGACTCGAGTTCTCACAGAACCAACTTTGCGCACAGTGAATCAGATGAACAGTAGAAACTCGCACGATGGGATTTGCACGTTTCTACTTCTCGCACATCACAGCTTGCGAGTTCTTCATGATTTGCATGTTTTAAGTCGTTGCGCGTTCTTCACTGTTAGCGAGTACTATGTCGTGCGTGTTCTTCCTCTACGTGTTCGTTGGATCTTGCATGTTTTTCACTTGTTCGAACAAAAACTTGATTTTTCAAATAAAAAACGATCAAATCCTTCACCAATTGATCTGAAATTTTGCAGGTATCCTATAAAACATCACTCGAACAGGTTACGACCAACGAATTTCGATAAAAAACTCAGAAAGTTACAAACTCGATCTAATTATAGTGTTTGTATAAACTCGAACAAAAACTTCAAGAATTTCCAAAATTAGTCCAATCTACTGAAAAATCGACTAAACAGTATACATGAAGATTGATCTATATGCAAAATCGAGTACAATGACGTACACAACAAATTAAAAACATCACTAAATTTTGAAATCAAATCTGAACAAGACGTTTTGCGAGTTCTTGAATTATCGACCAAAATTCTTTGAATTCGATCCTTGTTTCTGAAAATCTGTTAGCTCTGATACCAATTGTGTGTCCCACAATCAGTGTAAAACGAAATAGATGACTCAAATCAATCAATTCTCATATCTCAAATTCGAATACAACAATCTCTCAAATATTTCTCTCTCTACAATACACGCACAATGTTCTCTTGAAGCATCTCTCAAACCACTATTCATATCCCTATTTATACAAGGACACAAACACTCACAACCCTAAACAAAATAATTAAAAACACTTACAACACAACACTTTGACTTTGACTTTTATTATAAAAGACTTTGACTATGTTATAAGAGTTGACTTGAGCTTTGACTTGCATTAACTTCAGTATTCTGTCATCTATGATCTTGTATCCAACATATTTGTTCAGTAACACATGCCTATGTCAACAGAGATTTTCTTGATTTAGATTCAGAACCTGAGGATGACTCAACCTCTGTCAACTCAGAGACTGGTTCTGTCGAACCAGAGATAGTGCCTTGCAGACTAAAGAGATTTAAATTACCCTATTGCATTCTTAATAGGACAATTCCTTCCAAGGAAAGCTCTGCAAGGTTCCCTATCTGCCCTGACTTTCTGGACATGTGTTTACAAGCCAAAACTTCTCTTGAGCTTGAAAAGTTAAACAAACAAAAGGAAATGTCATCTCATAATCCAAAAGCTGTAAGACCTTCAAGACCAAATCATGAAAAATACACTTGGTAACAAAAGCATAAATGGATTAATAATGATAAATCTTTTGCTTTTGTGGCAGTGAAACCGAGAGAAGGTTACCACAGAAGGTGGGTACATCTGAAGACTCTACCGGAGAGGAGTTTTAATAGAAATAAATCTAGCCTAGATAGGTCCTTCTGTAAAAGGAAGTCTGATGCTAGGAAAGATTGTACTTAAAAAAACTCTATACCCATCTTTCATGAATTCAATGAAAAGTTTAAGCAACTTGATTCTAGTGTTCATCATTGTAACTGTTTGTATCTCATGCATAAATTAAGTCAACACTTTTTTAGTCCACACTATTTTATCTCGAGACCCAAAGCTAAGAATGCAAAATTCAAGGGTCAGAAGAAACAAAATGGTTCTTCTGTTATGGAAGTTAAAGCCAAACCTGAGGATACTGAGGCAACCTTAAAGACTCATGGACCCATTTGGAAATGGGTACCTAAATCTCATTAATCTCTACAGCAGAAACATCGTGTGCCCATATGGTACCTAACTCCGGGTGCTCTAGGCACATGACTGGTGATAGAGGGTTACTCTCCTCATATAAAGAAAAATCTGAAGGAGGTTCTGTAACTTTTAGAGATAACAAGAAAGGACAAATAAAAGACTATGGAGTTATTGCCAAAGAGGATGTCGATGTTTGCAGACTTGCATATGCGGATGACCTCAAGCACAACCTACTAAGTGTAAGCCAACTCTGTGACAATGGATACGATGTCATGTTCAAAAAGAAATATTGCTCTCTGCTAAGTAAAAGAACAGACACATAGCTTCTTTGGGTCGACAGAAGAGGTGATCTGTACCTCATGAACTTTAAAACAACAAACAAAGATGAAAAACTTTGTCTTGTTTCAGGTAAAAATGAAGAAGCTTGGCTCTGGCACAACAGGTTCTGTCACTTAAACTTTCATACTCTTGACAAACTTGTTAAAATGAATCTGGTGAGTGGTTTTCCAAGTTTAAATTTTGACAGAGATCATCTATGCTCTGCTTGTGAAATGGACAAACTCAAAAGAGCTTCCCACAAGACCAAGTCAGATGTGTCTTGCACTAGGCCTCTGTATATGTTTCATGTTGACCTCTACAGTCTAATATTTGTACAGAGCTTAGGTGGCAGGAAGTATATACTTGTTCTAATTGATGAATTCTCTAGATATACATAGGTTGAATTTTTCCGAAAGAAGTCTGATGTTCCTCAGGTACTAATAACTCTTATGAGAAAAATCCGAGTTCTATATGACAACAAGGTACAAAAGCCCAGAAGTGACGATGGTACTAAATTCAAGAATTCAACCATCGATGTCTATCTTCCTGAAGAGGGCATTTCACATAACTTCTCTGCCGTTAGAACTCAACAACAGAATGGTGTTGTTGAACGGAAAAATCGAACACTAGTGGAGGCTGCCAGAACTATGCTCACCGCATCTGGATTACCTACTTCCTTTTGGGCAGAAGCTATCTCAACCGCTTGTTTCACTCAGAATAGATCTCTGATCGTGAAAAGACACTCAAAGACCCCATACCACCGAATCAACCAGAGGAAGCCAAACATCAAGTTCTTTCATGTATTCAGATGCAGATACTTTGTCCAAAACAAAAGAGAGCATGTTGGAAAGTTTGAACGAAAAGCTGATGAGGCCAAGTTTATTGGTTACGCATCAACCTCCATGGCATACAGAGTCTATCTGCTCAAATAGAGAATGATACTGAAAAGTATCAACGTATCTTTTGATGACTCATTTCAGATGACTTGTGAGCAAATCAGCTCAGGACTCGAACACCAAATGCAAGTCTCTGGTGGAACATCTACTCGAGCAACTGAGTTAAATCGGCTATTCGAGGAAATGTTCGATGATGATAATCCCTCTGCAGATGATCACAGATGAAAGTCCAATCCATGTTCAAACAAAACATACACTGATTATGTAGAAATCATCTTTGATTAATATGATCAACAATTACAATGATTTCTTGATGTCGAATATCTCACAGTGCCATATACCTATTTTTAGAATATTCTCTCTCTAGATTCCGTATGTCTCTCTCTGAAATCTCTTGTGCGTATATTCTAATTACAAAGACAAGACTATTTATACTTGGTCAACATGACCTCTAAAACTAACTAAACTAAAGTCAAAGTCAAACCCTTTGACTTTCAACTCAATTAACAATAAAACTACATACACTTTACAACATTTACACTTTGACCCCTCATTTAATTTTGAATACAATCTTGACTTAACAATCTCCCCCTTTAGATTCAAGATTAAATTTTTTTTTGACAATAATCTTCAGGTCATCTTCTAGTTGCAAAATCTTCAAAATAAAATCTTTAACAGCTCCAAATTTTGAATGATCTCTCTCTTTGAATGTCTTTTTATCACAAATTTGAAATCTTTAGAACTTTGACAATCTCTTCAACTTGACAATCATCAGACTTTTCTTCGTCTTAAAATACAAATTTTCTCCGCTTTACAACTTTATCTAGACTTTGCTTCCATCAGAAATTGAACTTTGAATCATTTCCCCCTTTTTGATAAACATTAATCTGACTTTGAAATCTTGAAATTTCTCCCCCTTTTTGATGAATTATGAGAAATCAGAATCATCAAAACATTTCAACGTCAGTTTTGTCTTTGAAAATATCTCCCCAAAAATCAAGATAAGCACAGTCTTCATGAGAAACAATCTCCCCGAAAGAGAATATGAACTCCATCTGATCTGATATGAACATTTTGTCGTCAATTAATAAAATGTATTCATCTGAATCTTTTCAAATTCAGACAAAATAAGAATGGTAACCCTGAATCAACAAATGAATCAGTTAACATGCCTGTTAGTAGCACGGAGCCACTATGTACAACGAATGTACATTGGAAATGAGCCTTTTGATGTTCACTCCCCCAGGGCTTCCATTCAATCATTGAAAAACCACAAAGGAATTTTCTATGAATGTTAAGACAAGAAAACTTATTCCTTGTTTGCTCGTACAGGTGTAGCAATGATTGAAGCATTTAAAGCTTGAACATGCTCAAAATATGTAAACTGTTGAGACAACAACAGATATTACATAGACTCAATGTGCATGAAAGAGTTTCGAAGATGGGGCAACTTTTCTTCTTTTTCAATATCAACATCTTCCAAATGAAGATCTGATAGATAATGTGTTTCTTTCCCTTTAAAATTTGAAACATGCTTTTGTTGAGAAAAGAATGAGTAGCTGGTGGGGTTTAATACAAGAGTTGGAATGGGCTAGTTGCCTTTTTCAATGAAGTTGACGAAAGAATTGTGAAACAATATATTATATGGTTGCCCGACTCAGAAAAAGTTTGGTGTAAAGTTTGATATTCTTTTACTTTAATCTCTCACCCTCTTTCTTTTTTAACATTTGAACTCACTTCTAACCAAACTCTCTTTTACATTTTACCTCAACACACACCCACTCTCTAATATTTTGACCCCTCTCCCCTCAATCACCCAGGATAACTTCCAGGGTAGGAAACACTGGTTAGCGTGAATCCATAAAAGTATTTTAAGCTCACACATTGAACCCATGAATTTGTCCTAAAAGCAATGTGTTGCTCAACAGTTCATCTTGGCATATAAGCACAAGATATCATTATCAGAAAATGTATGCTCATCAAAAATAAGAAGGAGATTTGAGCATGTTGAACATTTAAGATCTCTCAAAACAAATTGAATGAATGAATAACATGAAATGAATAGAAATGTTTTGGGAATCTGACAATGATTCGACCAGATCAAATATCATGAAGAAAAAAAATATATTGGGATATCAAAGAACGAATAGTTGTTTATATGAACAACATATAAACAATTTGACAATTAAAGCACAATTATTAAGAAATGACGTCTGATTTCAAACAATATAGAGTACAAGCGGGAGTATTATCATCGAAAGATTTATCTTTTGAGACAGGGTAATAACTAAGTCAATAAAATTACTGAACCGATGTGTATAAGAATACTTGACAGAATAAAGACAAGACAATACACAAGTATTAGTCTTTAGAAACACACGGTCAGTTAATCATGAAAGTGTCCATATGAAAAACATTTAAAATCACACTTCGAAATTCATAAAACGTTTGAGAACACGAAGTGGTTTGAACATTTAAGAAAACATTTTTCAAATACGAAAGTCGTTCTTCTTTCAAAATGTGATAGAGATTATGTAAGTCCAAGTTTTCAAGCTATTCAATCAAGATGAAACAAATTTGACAATTATGCACCAAGTCTAGAGAGAGAGTAGAAAGAGAAAAATGAACAAGTCGTATATCTAACAATGATGAATGTTACAAGCTTACATGAACTCTTACACCACTAAACTCTCATATACTTACCTTTCTTACACACAAACACTCATACTAAAAGGTAAGTTGACTTTACAAGACTTGACAAGACTTTGATTTTACATGACTTTGACTTTTCTACATAAATCTTGGATACAATTATACACTAACAATCTCCCCCTTTGTATTCAAGATTTAAAAAAAAATTGACAGTAGTCTTCAACTCTTGATTCTTCAAAACTTTGACTATGACGTCTTTAACCATTGAAGCTCTGATAATCTTTAAACTCTGTTGCTTTTGAAGAATCTTGAAAAGTCATTCACATTGTCTTTGAAAAGTCTTCAAGTCTTGAACAAAAACTTTGAAACTTCTATGAACTGTGATAAATCTTTGATCTCAGAGTAATCTTTCAATGCTTGTATCTTCATCTTTGTGATCTCTAAACTGTCTTTGAGCAAACAAACTTTCTTGAATCATCTGTCTTGAACTTATTATCTGACTTGAAAATTCTTGATATGTCTCCTCCATATCACCTCCATTTTGATAAACTTTCATTTGACATTACCACTTTCGTCTGCCTTGAAACTTTCAGATTATCTTCTCCTTTTTTTTCAGAAAATCTTTCAAACTCTACTTAATCTTTCACATGACTTGAAAATCTTGAATTTCTCCCCCTTTTTGATGAATTGTGAGCAGCAAAATCATCAAAACCTTTTTCAAGTTATTGTCTTTGAAAATTTATCTTCCTTTTTATGATACAATAACAATCTCCCCCTTTATAAAATGACAATCTTCGCTCTTTTGATCTATGTATCCGTCAATTCATAAGAAATGTATATGCCTGAATCTTTTCAAATTCAGATATAATGAACGTTGTAACCCTGAATAAACATGTGATACAGTTAGAATGTCTGTATGTAGCATGGAGCTACTTTGTTCAATGAATGTACATTTGAAAGGAGGTTTTGAGATGTTCACTCCCCAGGGATTCCATTCAATAATCGAAAAACCAAAAAGGAATTTTCTATGAATGATATGATAAGAAAACATATTCCTTGTGTGTACGTGAAAGTGTAGAATGATTGAAGCTACTTAGGATTTTTCAGGCTCAAATTGTGTAAAATGTTGAGACAACAACAAGTTTTACACGGACTCAGTGTGCATGAAAGAGGTGCGAAGGTGGGGAAACTTTCCTTCTTTTTCAATATCTAAATCTTCCGACTGAAGACCAGATAGCAGATATGCTGTGTCCCCAAGAAAATTGAAACAATTCTTTATTGAGAAAGAAACGAGTGGTTGGTGGGGTTAATCGAAGAGTTGGCATGGGCTAGTGCCTGTTTCAATGATGGTTACCAAAGAATGTAAACCAATCAGTAGATGTGGCTACCCAACTCAGAAAGTGGTTGGTGCAGAGTTTTGATATTCTTTTAACTCTGATGTCACACCCTGTTTCTTTTAAACATTAAAGCTCACTTCTAACCAAACTCTCTTTTCCGCTCCACACACTGAGAAAAACTCAATCGGATGAGTTATCTCCCCCACTCTTTGATTTAAAACCCCCTCACTCCTCAATCACCGTAGGATTACTTTCGGGGTAGGAAACATTGGTTAACGTGAATCCATGGAAGTTCTGTTTAACCTCTCACACTGATCCCATGTAAGTCATAAAAAGAAAGGTTGCTCAATAATTTAACTTGAACAGTTAAGCACAAATATGATATCATTGTCAAAATGTATGTTCATCAAGAATATGAATGATAATTGGAGCATTTGAACTTTGAAGATCTCTGAAAACAAGGATATTGAATGAATAAAATGAAATCAAGAGAATTGTTTTGAGAATCTGACAATGTATCAATCAGATCAAATATCATAAGATATGAACGTGAAATGGTTGGGGTATCAAAGAACTAGATAGTTTGTTTATATGAACGAATATAAACAATTTAGCAATTAACACTCAAGTTTAAATGATAATTGATGCTCAACAACATTGAAATACAAACGAGGGTATTACCATCGAAAAATTGTTTCTTTATGAGACATGGTAATAAAAAAAATCAATATGAAGTGCTGAACCGGTGTGTATGAATACTTGATACTATATAGACAAGATGTTGGATCCCAGATCTAATCTCGTAACAATGATATAAACAATAAGAGTAATGACAGCGGAAGTAATGCAGTTTAATATCAAAGGAGATTCAAATATCACAGTTCATAAAGCAGATAAAGATAAACAAGATATTCTTAGAATAAAGTATTCAACTTATATTATCAGATATATAACTTCTTAAGCACACTTGAACAATAAGGTGATGGTCCTATTTATAGGTCCATAAAGTAAGCAGTGTACTTGTATGACGAGAAAGAGCATGCTGAACAGTGACCTACTCTAGAAAGTAAATCTTATCACTAAGTGACGTGTCATCTGTTCTTCTGTTCATTCTCTGAACTTCAGAGAACATCTTCAGAATGTCATCAGAGCCTCTGACATTGTCTTCAGAGCCTCTGATGAAGCCATCTCGTCTTCACACTTGAACATCCAGAGAGAATGTCTTCAGAGCTCTGACGTTGTCTTCAGAGCCTCTGATGAAGCCATCTCTGATGTCTTTTCTGAGTGCTAAGTACTTCAGAGGCAGGTTTGTCCTCTGAAGTCTTCATCCTCTGAAGTCTTCATCCTCTGAAGTGTATCTTCTTGAAAGTCCTCTGAAATAGGACTGGTATTTTCAACACTTTAACAGATGATTTGGAGCTAACAATCTCCCCCTAAGTGTCGAAAAATAGAAGATACAAAAAAAATAACAGAGAATTGAATTTTACACTAGAAAGCATAGAGAAGAAAATTATTCTCTTAAGTATTACTTCTTAAACATTTGGAAGTTTAATACAAAGAAAGTAATAATAAAAGAAATAAAGAAACAGACTACTATTTGTCACTTGAACAGATTCCATGGAATTTCATGATCAGAGCTCTGAAGCTGATCATCGAGTCGATCTCTAAGTCAAGCTTTGCCAGTAAATCTGCTCTGTGTCTTTCTTCCTTTGCATGGATCAATTTCTTTATACCTCTCAAGGTTTCATCAGAGTACTTCGACACTTCTGAAGCTAGAAAGATCTTCTTTTCTTGATTTATTCTGAAGACGAAACCCAGAGGTTCTGCAACGATTGATCCAGTCTTCTGTTCTTTAAGTTTGTCGAATGACTCCACAGGTTCAGTTACTTCCAGCTTTTCTTCCCCTAGGTTCAGAGCAATTTGAAAGTCACGTTTTGCTCGGTGTTTGACATAGGCCTCCATTGCCCGTCGGACTTCAAACATGCCCATCCTGATTTCCTTTCTTCCATGATCATACCTGGCAGAGCAATAGGCATATAAATGTGGTAAATCATATAGATTTAGATTTACGAGATCATTGTCATTGAACTCATAAATCTTCTGATCAGATCGAGTTACCACATAATTCCTATAGATTATCTTGTTGTAAGCAAAGGTCTTTTCTGAGATTTTGTTGATTTTGATGATTGGATCATCAGAGAGGACCTGTGCTCTTGGTTTTGTTTTATCTCTGATAAATCTTCGCTCATAGTCTGGCATGTCCTCTCTGATTCTTGGATTCAGAGGAATGACCAGTGTATCTGCCATGTTGAACTCACAGTAAATGTATCTGAAGTGATCTTCTATGGAAGCTTCTGGATTTGATTCGAGGAATGTGGGAGGTTTATTGAACACTTTTGCTGGAAGACCGATGCTTGCTTTCTGAACAGGATTCTCTGAAGGAACCTGTTCATCAACAACCATGGTTTATGGTTCCTTCATCTGTGGAGGATCTTCTTTTGAGGGTTCAGAGATGTAGCCATCTATCTCTGGTGATTCCCTCAGCTCTGACGTTGTTGAAGTATGATGTGGTTGAGCATTCTTGAAGACATACTCTTCGACATCAACTACTTCAACTTCTTCTTCAACCTCTTTTTCATAATCTGATTTTTCTTCTTTTTTATATTCTGATTTTTCTTCTTGTTCAGATTCTGATTTTTCTTCTTGTTCAGATTCTGATTCGTAAGCATCTCTCATCACATAAGTTGGTCTTTCTGGTGATGAGAATGCATCTTCTGATGTAGAGAAGTCTACCAGCTGCTCGTCTTCATCTTCTTCCAGAGCTCCAATAGTTTCTGGAGTTGCAGCTATTATTGGAGCATTCGATGTGGATGGTGCTAGAAAGATGACAGGTACTGGCGATTTTAAAGTTGCCTGAAGATCTTCAGCAGAGGTGGAGGTTGAGCGTCTTTCTATTCCTTTCTCCTTGCTTTGGTTTGTTTCAGAGGGAGTGGACTCCTTTTGTGTTTCAACAGGTTTTGGTGTAGGAGTTTTCTCCCCCTTATGAAGATCGGATGACCCCTGAGGTTGGTCATCTGCGTCATCAGAATCTTCATACCTTGCCTTCTTCCGTGCTTCCTCAGAGCATGCGACCTCTGGTACCTTTCTCTTTAATACTCCCTCTGAAGATTTGACATTCTTCAGAAGGTCTTCAATCTTTTTGTTCTGCTGAGTGGTCTTGGAGACGAACTTGCTGGAGATATTCAGAACATTGCTGGTGATCTTCTTTGAAAAGTTGGTCAGGTCAGCCTTTGTAATGAATTCTGTTGTAGCAGGAGCAGCAGCAGAGGAGGTAGAGATCTTTGCAATTACCTCTGCCAAAGAACGCAAGACTTCCTCTTTGAATTGAGAAAAGTCTGCATTTGTTGGAGTGGGGGCAGAGGTAGGAGGAATCGCCTTGAGGAGCTCTGTTTTGGAGTTCTGAATCTCTCTAGACAAAACTGAGTCATTTTTTATGACCAGGCTTTCCAGAGTATCCAGTTTTTCGTTCTGATTGAGAACCGTCTTTCGCAGCTCAGAGACCTCTGTAGTGAGCTTTTCAACTTCAGAGTTAGAGGCAGAGGCCTCTGAGGTCTTCTCCATTTGAAGTTTTATCTCCTTCAGAGATTCTCTGATTTCATCACCAAAGATTTTGAACTCTTCTTTGGTAACGTAATCAGAGGGGGTAACCTTAGGATCAACACATGATTCTAAGTTTCCCTCGAGTTCAGAGGGGCCTTCTGTCGGAGGTTGTTTGATGTTGTCTCCGGAAGGACTTCCCATTAATCCTTGGGGACCCTTTTTCAAGGATCTCCCTATAATGGTTCCGATTGGTCTCTGATCATCAGAGTCAGAATCTGATGATGAGAAACGAATGTGTTTAGAAACCTTGCTGTCCAGGCTAAGGATTCCTTGTGCAATAAGGTCGTGCCATTCTTTTTCTGACAGGCAATCCTTACGTTCTAAGGGATGGTCCAACTTATTTTGAGCCACAAAGGCATCATGTGTGGGTGGAGGTGACATACTCTGGGGTAAGTGAGTATTTTTATCTTGGTCCAAGTCCTTTTGGGAGGACTTAGCCGTATCAGAGGTTTCCCCTTTGGTGCATGCGTCAGAGGCAGAAGCAGATGCCTCTGAGCGGTTAGGATGGGAAGGGTTCGAGGTGTGCACCTCTGTTTCAATGTCCATTGATGCTGGACCATCTTGGACAGTAAATTTGTTTGCACTGGGATTTGGGCTTTGGATTCTCTCATTTGTGTCATCAGAGACATCTTTTTCTACCTCACCGCCCTCAGATTCTAGGTTTAGAAACTCACCCTCTGGAAATCTCTCGTGCTCACCTTCCTCTGCTCTGACAGAGTTATTCTCTTCATCAGAGGGAGGGTTCTCATGTTTTCTCTTCCTCACTCTCTCAGAGCCACCCTCTGGTTCTGCTCTGTTAATGTTTTGAGCAGTATCAGAGATATCACTCTCTGATTCATGCTCAGGCTCAGAACCTAAATGTGTTGGGGATCCCATCATCGGTTCTGATGATTGGGCAACACGACTAAGTAGGAGATGGGTAGGAGAGTCAGCAGGAATGATTTCAATCATTGTGTGTGGGAAACGTCGGTCATGTGGATACGGAGGAACCTCTGTGGCTTTGAATGAGTTCATCATAAACAGAGGTGTCATTGGGCCCTCCTCAGTGATGGAGAATTTCTCCATTGCTCGTTGAATGACCACTGAGATGAATCGTGGAAACAGTACCGATATTGGTTGTTTGCCTTTGGCCAAGTCCTTGTTCTTTTTGTCCACGGCTGTCAGCATCTCACAGAAAAGAATGTGGGCCATATTGATGCTTCTGTTGAAAAAGAGAGCATACATTATGGCTATTATCGCTGGATGAGTCTGATCCTGGCTTCCAATTTTGCAGGTTATTGTTCGGTTGAGAACACTGAACATAAAGTTCCATTTGGGAGGTAGGTACTGACGTCTGAATTGACTAAGGCGTGTTATTTCTTTGTTGTAGCCTAAGTGTTGGAGGAACTGAATAAGAACTTCTTGAGTTGGAGGTTTCTCAAAGGTTTCTATTTGAAGATCAGTTGTGGTGAGGAGGTTGAATCGGCGAGTTAGGGTTTGTGGGGTTATCCTTATGCTTAAGCTTTGTTCACCTAGGTTAATGTGCCCAACCAGTCCTTCCTTATCATCGTTGTATTCACTTGAATACCACCATTGTTGGACAAAGCGAAGGGGAATGTCTGACGCATGTTTGGTTAGAACATCATTGAGTTCGCAGTTGGTGAAAAAGTCGAGGATTGGGCGAAACTGTTCATCATATTTTGATGGGGTTACGTCCAGAAAGTAGTTGTTTCCTTTTACTGGAACGTCGAACTGTACCAAATTCAAGCTTGGAACAAGTTTGCTTGAGTTATCTGAAGTTTGGGAATGAGCCGCCATTGTTGCAGGTTGAGAAAGATGAAAGCTTAGAAAGAGAGAATCGGCTTTTGGATTTTGAGAGCGTAAAGAGTAATGGGAAGTGAACAGGGTATTTTATAGCTACAAAAGGAAGGTAGAGGGAGAGGTTATCGAAGCGGCGAATGAGAGTCTTAATTGCAGAAAGGACGTTCCATCATCCCCGAATTGATGGGTGACACGTTTAGGCGTGTAGGGGAGAACCGCTTTGTGTCAGTAAACCGTCAGAAAAGAAACGAGTGGTTATCCAAAAAGATTTAAAAAAAAAAAATCCTTGAGGATTTGTTTAATGAGACCAGATCTGGGTTCTGATAAAATCATCAGAGACAAGATCAAAGGCTCTGATATAAACATCAGAGACAAGATCAGAGGCTCTGATATAAACATCAGAGACAAGATCAGAGGCTCTGATATAAACATCAGAGACAAGATCAAAGGCTCTGATATAAACATCAGAGACAAGATCAGAGGCTCTGATATAAACATTAGAGACAAGATCAAAGGCTCTGATATAAACATCAGAGACAAGATCAGAGGCTCTGATATAAACATCAGAGACAAGATCAGAGGCTCTGATATAAACATCAGAGACAAGATCAGAGGCTCTGATATAAACATCAGAGACAAGATCAGAGGCTCTGATATAAACATCAGAGACAAGATCAGAGGCTCTGATATAAACATCAGAGACAAGATCAGAGGCTCTGATATAAACATCAGAGACAAGATCAGAGGCTCTGATATAAACATCAGAGACAAGATCAGAGGCTCTGATATAAACATCAGAGACATGATCATTTCTCGCCCTTGAAAGATGAAAGGGTCGTTGTCTCCCCCTTGACACATGCTTGGAGATTCATGAGAGTAAGTTTAACCATATTTGAAAGTCTAGAGGCTCTGATAAAAGGATCAGAGACTCTGCTCTTTTGTTAGGTAGACATATTCAACATTCCCAACTTGCTAATTAAAAAATTGAACCTTCGTTCATCTAAAGCTTTTGTGAAAATATCAGGAAGTTGAAGTTCAGTTGGTACAAAATACATCTCTATTGTTCCTTTTTCAACATGATCTTTTAGAAAGTGGTACCTTACATCGATGTGCTTGGTTTTGGAGTGCTGTACTGGATTGGCAGAGATGGCTATGGCACTTTTTGAATCACAGAGAATTGGAATTCTGTCAAATTGTTGGCCATAATCTCTGAGCTGAGTTCTCATCCATAATACTTGTGAGCAACAACTAGCAGCAGCAACATAGTCTGCCTCTGCAGTTGAAGTGGAAACACAGTTTTGTTTCTTGGATGACCAACTTACCAGCTTATTGCCCAATAACTGACAACATCCAGAGGTACTTTTTCTGTCAAGCTTACATCCGGCATGATCTGCATCAGTGTAAGCTGTTAGATCAAAATTTGAGAGTTTTGGATACCAGAGGCCTAATGTTTGTGTCCCTCTGAGGTATCTGAAAATTCTTTTCACAGCAGTTAAATGAGATACCTTTGGATTTGCTTGATATCTAGCACAAAGGCATGTTGCAAACATTATGTCAGGCCTACTTGCAGTTAAGTATAATAGTGAACCTATCATTCCTCTGTAGGTTTTTATATCCACATTCTCTCCTGATGGATCAGAGTCAAGTTTGACTCCGGTGGATAAAGGTGTTCTCATTGAAGTTGAATCATTGAGTTTGTATTTTTGCAAAATTTCAGAGACATACTTAGATTGACTTATGAATGTACCTTCTGAAGTTTGTTTTACTTGTAAGCCTAGAAAGAAAGTTAATTCTCCCATGAGGCTCATCTCAAATTCACTCTTCATCAACTCTGAGAACTTGTCACAATACTTTTGATTGGTAGAGCCAAATATAATGTCATCAACATAAATTTGTACTAAAAGCATCTCATTCTTGTACCTTTTGATGAATAAGGTAGTATCAATTGTGCCCTTTTCAAATCCATTGTTAATCAGAAAAGTGGACATAGTCTCATACCAAGCTCTTGGGGCTTGTTTGAGTCCATACAGAGCTTTATCCAAATAATACACATGATTAGGATACTCTGTACTTTCAAATCCAGGTGGTTGTTGGACATAGACTTCTTCATTTAATTTACCATGAAGAAATGCAGATTTAACATCCATTTGATAAACTTTGAATCCTTTGTGTGCAGCATAGGCTAAGAAGATTCTGATTGCTTCTAGCCTAGCTACAGGTGCAAAGGTTTCATCATAATCAATGCCTTCTTCCTGGCAATATCCTTTTGCAACTAACCGGGCTTTGTTTCTGATTATTATGCCATCCTCATCCTTTTTGTTTCTGAAAACCCATTTTGTTCCAATTGCAAATTTTCCTTTAGGAAGGGGAACTAGGGTCCAGACTTTGTTTCTTACAAACTCCTGAAGCTCATCCTGCATTGCAAAAATCCAATGAGGATCTTCAAGAGCTTCTTTTACCTTCTTTGGTTCAATAATGCTTAGAAAGTTTACATAGAAGCATTCATTGATGGTGGCAGATCTTGTTTTAACTCCTTCGGATGAGGATCCAATGATCTGATCAATTGGATGATCTTTTGTCCATCTGGTGATTGGAGCAATAATTTGTGCAGTTTGAGATTCAGAGGCTCTGAAATCTGGTGATGCCTCTGTTGTACTGTTCAGAGGCTCTGATGGTGATGCCTCTGTTGTACTGTTCAGAGGCTCTGATGGTGATGCCTCTGTTGTACTGTTTAGAGGCTCTGATGGTGATGCCTCTGTTGTACTGTTCAGAGGCTCTGAGTTTTGTTCCAGAGATGTATATTCTTGTTCATCATTTGTTTCCGGAGTTGCTTCAGATACTTCGTGATCATCTTCTGATTCACTTTACTGATCTGTATTTGGTGAGACAGAGGGTGTTAGTTCAGAGGGACCTGAAAGGGTTGTACCTGTTTCTTGAGGTTCTTCTGAATTCTCTCCCTGTCTTTCTCTGAAGATAACTTCAGAGATATTTTCATCATCAAAGAAATCTTCAAATATTTTGTTTAATTCAGATTCCCTTGATGTTTCAAATATTTGTGATGAACTTTCTTGTTGTTCAGAGCTTTTATTGTCATCAAAAGTGATATTGATGCTCTCTTGGATAGTCCTTGTTCTAAGATTGAACACTCTGAAAGCTTTTGAGGCTAATGAATATCCAATGAATTTGCCCTCATCAGCTTTCTTGTCAAACTTTCCAAGATATTCTCTATCTTTCAGAATATAGCACCTGCATCCAAAAACATGAAAATATTTAATATTAGGTTTTCTATTGTGAATGAGTTCATAAGATGTTTTCTGAAATCTCTTCACAATTGTAGCTCTATTCTGAGTGAAGCAGGCTGTTGCTATTGCTTCTGCCCAAAAATTTGTTGAAAGATTAGATTCAGCAAGCATTGTTCTGGCAGCTTCAACCAGTGTTCTGTTTTTCCTTTCAACTACTCCATTTTGTTGAGGAGTTCTTGCTGCTGAGAAGTTAGGGGTAATGCCTTCTTCTGATAGATAAGAATTGATTTTGGCATTTCTGAATTCTGTTCCATTATCACTTCTTAGTTTCTGAACTTTGCTTCTGAATAGAACCTGTAATCTTTTCAACAATCTTATTAATATTTCAGGTACATCAGATTTAGCTCTAATGAATTCTATCCATGTATATCTGGAAAATTCATCAATTAGAACCAGAATGAATTTCTTACCTGCTGGACTCTGTACAGAGATAGGACCATAGAGGTCCACATGAAGCATGTGCAGAGGTCTAGGACAGTTGTTTTCACTTTTGGTTTTATGGGAAGATCTTTTCATTTTACCCATCTCACAAGCAGAACAAAGATGATCTTTGTTAAACTTTAGAGATGGTAATCCCTTAACCAAATTAAGTTTAACTAACTTATCAAGTGAGGAAAAGTTTAGATGTGAAAACTTTTTATGCCAGAGCCAGATTTCCTCACTATTCAAAGATACAAGACAAAGTTTCTCTAAATCAGTGTCTGTGATTTTGGTAAAGTTCATTCTGTAGAGGTTACCTCTTCTGTCTGCTCTTAGCATTTCTTGACCTGATTCTGAGTGAAGAAGTGAACAATATTTTCTTTGAAATTTCACATCGAAACCATGATCACAAAGTTGACTTATGCTTATCAGATTGTGTTTTAATCCATCCACATAAGCAACTTTTGATACAGAAACATTTCCTCTAGATATTTCACCATATCCTTTAATCTGTCCTTGCTTGTTGTTTCCAAAAGTAACTGCTCCTCCGGATTTTGCTTTGAATGAGGATAGCAGTTCTTTATTTCCAGTCATATGCCTTGAACATCCAGAATCTAGGTACCAGATTGGCATTGACTGTTTCTGCAAGACAGATTATTGTTTCTTAGGTACCCACCTCATTATGGGTCCTTTTATGTTAGACTTTGGTGGAATTGTATTACTTTTTGGCATCTCATCATTTGATGTCTTGCCTTTCCTTGTCTTCTTTTGAGATTTTGTCTCTGAGATATTTTCCAGAGATTTATTCAAAAGGCAGTGTGATCCTTTAAAATGATTCTTCAGTTTCATCAAGAGATAAATGCAGTTACAATTAATAGAACAAGAAGAACTAGAAGCAAAGTTTTTCTTTTTATTAAAAGCATTTGTTACATTTTGACTTCTTCTGAAACTAGCACTAGGAATATTACATTTATCCCTAACTACTTCTTTTCTTTTTGTTTGAAAGGCAGTCTTCTTTTCAAGTTGCTTTTTCTTGTTCAAAAACATCTTCTTTTCTTTGCTGCTTACTGCACAGATAGGATCAACATGGTTAACTTTTATCCATTTGCCTTTTTGTTCAGGAGAGAATTTTATTGTTTTATAGGTGTAAGAACCAGAAGTGTTTGTTTTATTCTTTGCCTTTTCTTGCAACTCTTTTTCAAGTTCCAGAGATGTTTTTGCTTGTAAACACATATTTTCAAAATCAGGATTTATTGGTATTCTGGTTTTGGTTTTCAATACTGAAATTGGAACATTCAAAATACCAGAGCCAACAGTTTCTATTGTTTTGTGAATTACATTCCCTGGTTTACAAAAAATCTGTTCATCAGTCTCTAAATCAGAGTCAAGAAAGTCTCTCTTAGATTTAATAGAGATATCTATCTCTATTGGTTTTTTTATTACTTTTGATCTAGAGACTTTGATGATCCGTTTCATGCTTTCTTTTCTTTTTAATTCCTCCATGACATTTTCTTCACAAATCTTTTGAACATCATTTTTAAACGTAGTTCTGATGTTTTCATCTGACTTTGGTGAATACAGAGGGACATTTGGGTTAAGTAAACTCTGAGATTCTTTTTCAGAAGTACTTGTATCAGAGGTACTTGGTTCAAATGTCTCTTATTCTCTTGAGATGAAAGCATCAAACCTGAAAATTTCTTTGGAATCATAGCTCTGAGGTTTTGTAAAGTGTACCTCTGAAGTTTCTTCTTTTATCTGTAACACAGATTCTTTCATGTCTTTTACTTCAGAGTACTTTGTATTTTTGAAATTTAAAGCTCTTGCTTTTGATCCCTCTGATGTTTTCATTCTTTTGAAATTATTCAGAGATGGATCTTCAGAGCTTTGGACCTTTCCTATACAGAAAGTGGAAGAAAGTGAAGTTTTCTCCAATCCATTAAATGAATTCAACTCATTGAATCCTAGCCCTTGAGAGTCCATTTGAGTTTTTATTTTATCGAAAACACTTTGTGCATTGACATAGCTTTTGATTTGTAGATTTTGTCTATCTAGAGATTGATGTAAGATTTCTCTTTCTTTTTGAAAAAATTTGGTTAAGGCAATAGAATTGAGCCTTTCATACTCAGATTTCTTTACTTCTTCTTCTTTTCCTTTTAAAACTTTTTCAATCTCTTTTCTTTCTTCCGAAAATGATTTTTCTTTTTGCTTGTTGGTTTCTTCAAGTTTGGTTTTTTCAAGAAAATTTTCTTTCTTTTCTGATTCTAGAAGATTCTTTTCTCTTTTGTAAAAAATTAGCTCTTTTGTTACTTGCTCTCTCTTTTCTTTTTCTTCAACAAACTTTTGCTTTAGATCCTGAAGTTCATTAATTAGTTTAAAAGCATCTATTTCAGGATCACTGTCAAAGGTGTAAAGAGAGTTTACCTTTTCAGAGTTATCTTCGGATGCTTCATCAGTTTGATTTCCATCTGAAAAAGCCATACCACAGAGATTGGTAGGCTCTTCCTCACCATCACTTGTTGAGTCAGATAGCCAGTCTTCCATTTCTGCTACAAGAACTCTTTCTTTTACATTGTATTTGTATTTGTTCTTGTAGTAATCTTGATCTTTGAGAAGTTTTCCTCTGCAGTTTGCAGAGAAGTGGCCTGATTTTCCACATCTGAAGCATCTTCCATCATTTTGATTTGGTGGAAGAGTGGTAGTGCTTGTCTCTGGCTTCTGTTCTTGAGGTTTGAAGTATCTTTGTGGTTGTGGATACTTTGGTTGGAATGGTTGTTGTTGTCTTGTTTGTGGTGTTGCATTCTCATGGTTGAAGTTTGCACCCTTTTGATCACTATATGGAGTGAATCTGGGTTCTTGTTGAAATCTTCTCTCCGGATTTCTTCTTTCTTCATTCTCTCTCCTTCCTTCAAATACCTTCTTACCAAATTTCTTGTTAAATTGATGAGTGATTAATGCAAGAGATTTGGCAAAGGCACTTTTTGGATCTTCTTTTTGTTTCCAAACATTTTCGTGACTCTTCACAGTTGTTTTCTTTCGATGTTTGTTTTGAAACAAGTGCAAGGGGTCCACCCATAGAGGCTTTTGATTTTTGCTTCATAACTTCTTTTTCATGTGCAACAAGAGTACCATAAATGTCAGTTAATGACCATGACTCAAGATCTTGATTAGCCTGTATAGACATGGACAGTTGTGACCATTCTTCATTCAAGCTTTTCAAAAAAAGAACGTTGTTTTCCTCTTTTGTTCTTATCACTCCAAACTTTCTACATTTGTTTATTAGAATGTTGAATCTTGAGTAAGTTTGGTGTAACTTTTCTTCTGATAGAGCATGAAAATCATGATATTCATTGATGCATAGATTTCTTCTGTTTTTCTGAGTTTGTAGGCCACCTTCAAGTTGATTTAACAACTGATCCCATATCTCTTTTGCAGTTTTACAAGAATCAAGTTCTTGAAAGATATCATTGGGAATGGCCATTATGAGTAATCTAACAGCTTTTGAGTCATTATCCATCATATTTGTTTCTTCATCAGTGAAGTTTGTGGTTTTCTTTTCATAATATGCAGGTATTTCGGCAGTATCTGCTGTTGCAGGAACTCTTGGTACCAACACCATTGGAGTGTGAGGTCCAATGTTCACAGATCTAAAAAGATCCCTGTCCATACCTTCTAGAAAATTTACCATCCTTATTTTCCATTGGGGATATTCATCCCTTAAAAGTGTAGGAGGTTTTGTTAATGACCCAGCTGTATACATGGCACTTATGCTTGAGTTTGCCATAAAAAAATTTAAGTGTTGATGCTTTGAGTAATGAACTGTGATTTACTGTCAAATCTAGAGCATATGATGTTCTTGAATAAACTGGGTTTATATGAACATGCAAAGATATTGAAAGTTTTAGAATCAATGAGATGTAAATCTATCCGAGTATGCAGATATGATCTTTCTTTGTTTTAGAAACAAAGGAAGCTCTGATACCAATAGTTGGATCCCAGATCTAATCTCGTAACAATGATATAAACAATAAGAGTAATGACAGCGGAAGTAATGCAATTTAATATCAAAGGAGATTCAAATATCACAGTTCATAAAGCAGATAAAGATAAACAAGATATTCTTAGAATAAAGTATTCAACTTATATTATCAGATATATAACTTCTTAAGCACACTTGAACAATAAGGTGATGGTCCTATTTATAGGACCATAAAGTAAGCAGTGTACTTGTATGACGAGAAAGAGCATGCTGAACAGTGACCTACTCTAGAAAGTAAATCTTATCACTAAGTGACGTGTCATCTGTTCTTCTGTTCATTCTCTGAACTTCAGAGAACATCTTCAGAATGTCATCAGAGCCTCTGACATTGTCTTCAGAGCCTCTGATGAAGCCATCTCGTCTTCACACTTGAACATCCAGAGAGAATGTCTTCAGAGCTCTGACGTTGTCTTCAGAGCCTCTGATGAAGCCATCTCTGATGTCTTTTCTGAGTGCTAAGTACTTCAGAGGCAGGTTTGTCCTCTGAAGTCTTCATCCTCTGAAGTGTATCTTCTTGAAAGTCCTCTGAAATAGGACTGGTATTTTCAACACTTTAACAGATGATTTGGAGCTAACACAAGATACTACACAAGTATTGATCTTTGGAAACACACGATAAGTTAAACTTTAACGCTCTATTATGAAAAATATATGAAAATCACACTTCTAAATTCTTAAAATCTTTTGAGAACCAGAAGTGGTTTGAACATTTAAGAAAATATTTTTCATGCTTGAAAGTTGTTCTTCTTTCAAACAATCAGAGATCTAGATCATAAGATATTTACATTTAAACTCCCCCTCAAATCATGATAAAATGATTTATATTCTGATAAGCTCCCATTGGATATTTGCATGATATCATTGTCTTTAAACATTGAAGACCGAGTCCTAAACTGATGTGTTTAGAAGTCTTAGTCCTTTAACATTAAAGATCGGGTCTTGATCTGTTGTAATCAGAAGACATTTCTCTTTAACATGAAAGTACGGGTCTTGAACTGAAATATTCAAGAGCCATAATTCTTTGAGATACGAGTCCTAGATTGTTTTGTCTAGAAGTCATCAATCTTGCTCCCCCTAAACCTGTGGTACCTGCAAAACAGATTTGATAGGTTTTGTACCCCCTGGTATTTGGGTCCTGGTAAGTTAGATTTAGAAATCCACTTCTGATTAGATTTAAAACATTTAAGATTTCTTTTCTGAAAAGTTATTTTGTAAGTTCCCTACTAGTTATGAGCAGATTCTCTTTGAAGAAAATCATTCTCTCCACAGTAAGAACAACAGATCTTCTTTTCAGCAATCCTGATCAAATGATTAGCAGAGTAAAACATATCAGGTTTACCAAAAGATTTACCTTTACGTGCTCTGTTCGTCTTGGCTTTGGATGTGGATGCTGATGATTTGTCCTTCTTGTCATCAGGAGAACCTTTCACTCTCCAGACCATCTTTCCTTTCTTAGAAAAGTTCTTCTCAAGAGATTTAACATAAAAGCTCGCTGGACTATCAACAAACTTGTCATAAAACAGATTAGATGGACGAATCTGATTTGATTTGACAATTTTAGATTTGACACTTGTCCTTTTTGAAACATTTTCATGAATTGAACTTGAAGTAGTTTTAAAAGAGCAAGTTGATTCCGTTGAATTGTCATAAGGTGATTGATTTATCACATCAGGTGAAATCTTCTCTGACAATTCAACATTTGCAACTTCAAGTTGTTTTATCTTTTCGAACAAAATGTTTCTTTCATCAAAAAGTGTGTCAAACTTCTTCTGTAAATCAGATCTTGCCATCTGTTCTTTTTGAATGTCTTTTGAAAGAACAGGTATCTTGGATGTGAGCTTAGATATTTCAGATTCAAAAATTTGACGTTCTTGCTCAAAATCATTTTCTAAGTTCTTATTTTTCTCAGGTATTTCTTTGAAAATCCCAGCATTTTTCTTTTCCGTTTCAAAAGACTTCTTCTTTTCTTGAAAGGTTTGTCTTTCCTTTTCAAGTAAGTCTTGTAATGTAGAAATCTGCTTAGTAAGTTCAATTGATTTATTTTCAAGAACCTGTCTCTTTGGCAAAAATATCCCTTTCAGTAATCAAAGTCTTTTCAAAATCGGATACTTGATTCGAGAGTTTTATGCATCTTAGCTCTAAATCCTTTTTCTCTTAAGAAACTTTCTTTGAAGAGTCAGAAAGCTTTTGAGTAGAAACATTCTCCAAATCTATTTTCACATTATCTGCATTGAGATTTTTTAACAGATCAACATTTTTGGCTTCCAATGCAGAAATTTGATCTTCAAAAGCTTTAAACTTGATGTGTAGATCAACTGATTCAGCTTTAAGTTCTGATGTCCGTTGATCAGTTGTCTTCAGCTTGCTTTGAGGTTTGGTTATCTTTCTTTCTTTCAAATTGATTTCTTTCTCTCTTGCCTCAATGATATTCTCTTTCATAGCAATATCTTTCTCTCTTGTCTTAATGATATCTTCTTTCATTTCAATTTCTTTCTCTCTTGCCTTAATGATACCTACAAAATCAGATTTAGAATGATTAATACATTTTACACATTCAGAAGTTTTATTAGAATTTAACAATTTAACTTTAAACTCCTGAATCTGATTTAGAAGATCTGGATTTTGAATCTTCAGTTTATCTCGTTCAGCTTCTATAATAGGTATCTCAGGCATGTACAGTATAACAACATCTCTCCCTGACAAAAAATCTTTAGACATCTTGATATCTGAAAAAATTTACTTCAAAATGATCGTTAACGAAAATCAGAAAATTTTGATCACTATCAGAAATATGTCCCCCTCCGCAGACTTAGCACGGGGGTCCCACTACCCGGTTAGCGGGTGGGGTCAAGGGGCAACACCCATGCGGGGTCGAGGGGCAGCGCCCCTAGAGAAATGTTTTTTGACATCTTGAATTGATTGTCAACTTGAAATGAAATGATCGTTCCCAAAATATTCAGATAAAAAAATTTGACTTAAAAATCAAACTTGAACAACACTTGAAAATTTTGAAAACACTTAAACTCACAGAACACTAGAACTTGCAAAACACTGAGAAATGAACTTCACTTTGCGCAAACAATGGTGTGCGAGTTTATAGTTTGTGCAAAATGTTGCGTGCGTGTTTCTTAGTTCACGCAGACAATAGTGTGAGAGTTTAGGCTTCTCGTTAAACAAAGCGTGCGCATTTTGTGTTCTGGCAAGTCATGATGTGCGTGTTCTATACTTAGAAACTTTTTGATACTTTAAGTTCATGCAAACAAATCTAAACTCGCAGACCAAATGATCAAATATAAACTCGCAAGAAGGCTTGTGCGCGTAGCTAGTTCTCGCAGACAACTACGTGAGCGTTTTTGTCAAGAACTCGCAGAAAACAATCAAATATAAAGACACTTAGATGTGCGTGTTCTTCACTTCTAGAGTGTTTCTTCAGTGTGCGTGTTCTTCCTTTTGAAGCTTGTGCGTTTCCTGAATCTAGCGAGTTCTTGAAACATAGACACAGAATCGTTCCAAAAACATTATAATCCTGCAATTAAAACTTGGAAATGCACATAAATGATCAAAATAAAATTTAGAACATTTTTCGAATATATCACTTAGACTAAAAACAACAAAATCACATAGAATTGATTCAAACAGTGTTCGATATTTTCAAAAACCAAAAACTCACAAAATCCGAAATTGTTTGTGATTTAGTGTGAATTTCGTGACATGATCAACACAAGAAACGTTCTAAAACATAAATCGAACACTATGGATTCTTTATCTTGCATCAAAAACGATTTTTCAAACAAAATTTGAATCAAACAGTAAACCGTTTTTTGCGTGTTCTTCAGAATCAAGAAATTGAACAAAATCAAGTGTAATTCAAACAATCTAAATGATTTTGTCTAGCTCTGATATCAATTGTAAGTCCAAGTTTTCAAGCAATTCAATCAAGATGAAACAAATTTGACAATTATGCACCAAGTATAGAGAGAGAGTAGTGAGAGAAAAATGAACAAGTCGTATATCTAACAATGATGAATGTTACAAGCTTACATGAACTCTTACACCACTAAACTCTCATATACTTACCTTTCTTACACACAAACACTCATACTAAAAGGTAAGTTGACTTTACAAGACTTTGACTTTACATGACTTTGACTTTTCTACTTAAATCTTGTATACAATTATACACTAACAGATTAAGATTTAGAATGATATACCTTCAACGTAGAAATCTTAACTCCCCCTAAAATGAATATGTATCATTTAAGCTCCCTTTGACTAAACATCAGATACTCCCCTTGTGTATCTATAAAAAGTCAAATATTAGACAAAAACAATATGAATATAACAATGAAATATATTTGTCTTTTCTCTTTTACCCTTAAAAAAAATATGACAGTGAAAATTTAAGTAACTCCCCCTCAAACAAACAACAAAAACTTCCTTAAGAAAATGAATCATTTCAGTTCTAGTAGAAATGAAGACATTTAAGTACGGGTTCTGAACAGAATTATCCATAAGCCATCGTCACAAACTTATAACCTGCAAAACAAAAAAGACTTTGGTAATCATATAAAATGATTCCGCCTTCGTCAGTAAATTAGAATATAAGAAAACGTTCTAACTCCCCTAGACAAATGCAAACATCAAGATCTACTCCCCCTAGAATCAATCAAGAGATGTTAACAGACTTTAAGAAGACATATTGAGCATACCGAGTTTGCTGATAAGAAACTTAAAGCGTTTTTCATCTAAAGGCTCAACAAACAAATCAGCTAACTGGTGATCCGTCTGTACAAAATGCATTTCAATATCACCTTTCTCCATGTGATCCTTTATGAAGTGGTAATGCACATCTATATGTTTCGTCTTGGAGTTCTGAACTGGATTAACAGTTATAGCTATGGCGCTATTGGATTCTCAATAGATAGGGACTCTCTTGTAGGTGTACCCAAAGTCTTTTAATTGTGTCTTCGTCCACAAGACTTGAGAACAACAGCTCACTGCAGCAACATACTCAGCCTCAGCAGTAGATGTGGACACACAATTTTGCTTCTTTGAGGTCCAACTAACAAGTTTATATCCTAAAAATTGACATGATCCAGATGTGCTCTTCCGATCTAGATTACAACCTGCGTGGTCAGCATATGTTAAAGCAGTTAAATCAAATCCGGAATCCTTTAGATACCAAAGGCCTAATTCAGGGGTGCCTTTCAGGTATCTACGGATCCGTTTTACGGCCACAAGATGAGATTCCTTCGGATTTGATTGATATCTCGCGCAGAAACAAGTAGCAAACATAATATCAGGTCTACTTGCCGTAAGATACAATAATGATCCGATCATACTACGGTACATTTTCTGATCAACAGATTTACTGGATAAAGCTGCGTCCAGTAGTGTGCCAGTAGCCATGGACGTTTTCATTACTGCACTGTCGGTCATGTTAAACTTTATAAAAATATGTCGAATGTATTCAAACTGGTTTATGAAAACACCATCTGGGGACTGTTTCACTTGAAGACCAAGGAAAAATGTCAGTTCACCCATCATACTCATCTCAAACCTAGTCTCCATAATCTTTGAACAGTTTTTACAAAATTTAGGATTTGTAGACCCAAATATTATATCATCTACATATATATATATGTATTAAGATCAAATCCTCACCTTGTTTCTTTAGGAATAATGTAGTATCAATCGTACCTTTCTTGAAACCTGAGGTAAGAAGAAAATTGCGTTAAAGTTTCGTACCATGCTCTTGGGGCTTGTTTGAGACCATATAATGCCTTATCAAGAACATAGACTTAGTCAGGGTGATGTGGATCTACGAAGCCTTCGGTTTGTGCAACATAAACCTATTCACGTAGTACTGCATTCAAGAGTGCGGATTTCACGTCCATTTGGTAGATAGTGAAATTCTTATGAGTTCCATATGAAAGGAATATTTGAATTGCCTCGATCCTTGCAACAGGGGCAAAAGTTTTATCGTAGTATATGCCTTCATGCTGACAGTAACCCTTAGCGACCAATCTAGCTTTATTTCTCATAACAATCCATGCCTCATCCTTTTTATTCGTAAAGACCCACTTAGTGCCAATCACTGATTTATCTTTAGGTCTTGGGATCAACCGCCAAACCTTGTTCCGTTCAAACTGGAGTAGATCGTCTTGCATATCAAGTATCCCATCAGGATCTTGAAGAGCCTCTGAAACCTTTTTAAGCTTTAGGGAACTCAGGAAACTAGTGTATAAGTAGAAATTAGCAGACGTTGCATGGGTTTTAACTCCACTGTTGACGTCACCGATTATGTTATGAAGGGGATGATCTCTAGTCCATCTGGTGGTACTAGGAAGGGGTTGAATAGTTTCTCTGTTGTTGAGCTCATTTTATTCGTCAATAATTGCATGAACAACTTCAGACGTTGTTTGAACTTCATTCACAGTTGACTCTGACTGTCGTAGTTCTAGTGCAGAAACAGAACCATGATTAGTTTGATCAGAATCATTTGGTGTTGTTGTACCTGATGAAGTTGTTGTGACTTGTTCAGATGGTCCAGAAATATCTTCAGTTGTTATAGGGACATCTGATGTTGATGCGGATGTACTAGATTTATCAAATTCTGCATAATCATCCATGAATGCATCAAAAAATAATAGATCTAACTCAAATGTAGAGAACTGAGAGTTAGCAACAGAAGACTTGTTTCTTTTGATACGGTAACTATTCCGTCTTGAATAGAAACCTTTCCTTTAAGATCTAAAAATCCAAAAGAAACTTTTTAGTTGATTTCTTAGAGAGTGACTTTCTTTTCTTAATTCCAGAAGTTTTAGCTTTCTCGAACACACTAGGCTGCTTTTCAAAACAATATGAATAAACAACTGTAGGTTTTGCAAGTGTCACGAACTCCGGGTTTGATCTTACATTCCACTTTTTGTCATCAAACTCCTTTTGTTCAGATAAATTCTTTTTGAACAAATTATTTTTTAAATCATTAATCTGTTTACAAAGCTCTTTGTTTTCTTCCAAAGATTTATCAAGTATGAAACGAAGATCACAATTTACGTCTTCAACCTCTTCAAGAGTCTTTTGTAAATAAGATATTTCCTTTTCAAAATTGGATGTTTGATTAACCATGGAGTCAGACTCAAGCTTGTTCAAAATTGGGATAGGATCTGATGAATTCATCATTTCTTCAAAAATATCTTCAGACATATTCTCAACAAACTCAGATTTTCATCAGAATTCATGACATGTAGAGACTCTTCTACCTTTACTCCATTTGGATATTCAGAAGCATTAGATTCAGAAATAACAGTCTGATCACAAACATCAATATCAGATTCATATTCATCATACTGACATTCGGTCTCAGATAAGATCTTATCCTCGTTGACTAATTCAGTATTTGTAGAAGATGTGGAAAATAATTATTCGAATTCTACAAATTCTAACTTTCTAGTTTTGTAGCTTGAGTTCAAATCATTATATTTAAATCCCACCGATTAAAAACTGGATTGTGAATCTATACAACTCGGTTGATCGTCATCTATCACTTGCTTACCTTTCTGTGGAGTGTCCGATACAATAGTCTCAGCTTTTACAAACATGTCACGAATATCTGGAATCTTCTTCACAGTTGAACCCAATTTATCATAATTATATAAACTTTCAGGGGCACTTTTTAAAACATCGTTTTCTGACAAACCTAACCCCAGTTTTGGATTATAAAAACGAACATCCTGGAGTTTATTTGTGAGAAGATTCAGAGTTTGTTCAGTATGTCCTTTTTTTAAGTTTAGATCCTCCAGTTGCTTAATCTTACAGTACGCCTCATTGCGTTCCTGAAAGCAAACTTCAAATTTTATCTTAAATTCACCCTTTTCAAAATTCAAATTCACTAAGTCCTTTTCAAGCTCACTGATTTTGGATGTCAATTCAACTTTTTCCTTTTTCAAATCATCTTTTTCTTTTTCTTTGTCCTCGATTACAACTTTCAACAATGCATTTTCATCACGAAAATTCATAATTGACTGTCGTTCAAGGTTAAGTTTAGTTTTAAGCACATTGAATTCAGGTTCCATACTTTGAATTTGAGTAAGTAAAGAATGAACTATATTAGATTTATCATATTTTTCACTTACCTTAGAGTCACCGTCAGAATTTTCAGAAGGCAGTTCATCTTCATCTACTTTTGCCATCATGCATACTTGAGTAAAATGGGCTTCTTCATCATCAGAACTTTGACACAACCAGTTTTCCTCTTCTGCCATGAGCACTTTCCCTTCCTCCTTTTTCTTTTTCTAGCATTGACTTCTTTGCATAGTACTCTAAGTTCTTTATCCTCTTGAACTTGCAATCTTTATAAAAATGCCCAAACTTTCCACAGTTGAAACATCTTCCATTTTGCGGATCACTCTTTTCTTCCTTTTTCTCTTCCTTCCTCTCTTCTTTCTTTTCATATCCTTTGTCATACCGGGGCTTGAACTTCTCAGACTTATCTTTCTTGTGACCTTCATACTTTGACTTGGAAAAATATTTCTTCTTACCAAATCTTTTGTTGAACTGCTTGGTAATGAAGGCTAAATTCTCAGCAAACCTCTAAACATCATCATTTGAATGCACCTCTACTTCTTCCACTGAAGACTCAGAACTTGACTTTGGTAGCTCAGACAAATAATCTTTAGACAACTTTGACTTTCACTTTGATCCGGAACCAGAATCAGAACTTGACTTACCCTCTTTCTTCTCTGCTAGCAGAGCTAAGGACTCTTTCACCATTTTCTTCTCTTCACTTAGCATCTTTACTTCATCTTCGTGTTGAGACAAAGTGGTAAAAATATCATTCACATATTCTAAGTCCATGTCCTTTGACATCTGAAGATTAATGGCATAGCTCTTCCATTCCGGGTTGAGATTCTTTATGAACTTGTAGTTAATCTCGGATACAGTCTTGTTCATGTGGTTTCGTCTCAAATCGTTCAAAATCACATTTAATCTGTTGTAGGTGTCTACCAGTGCTTCACCCTCCTTTGCTCAGAATCCCTCATAAGCATTTATACTCTGATTCAACTTAGCCTTGATGGAAAGGTCAGTTCCTTGGAATTGTCTCTCCAGCTCATCCCACATTGCCTTTGCAGAGTCACGACTATCCACACGGTTGTAGATGTCAATGGGGATAGCCATCGTCAAGTAAATGAGAGCTTCTTCATCTATCTTTGCTTTTGCCTTCTCCCGTTCACTATAATACTGGTACGACTTTGACACATATCTGACCAGAATTTCAGGAGAAGTTTCCATAGCAAGCTCACCAGGGACCGTAACAATAGGGCAAACTAGTCCTTCAATGATTGACTTCATGTAATCTATGTTCTTATGATTTAAGAACTAAGTCATCCGGATTTTTCATTGAGGGTATTCCTCTATTGAAAGAACTGGTGGTTCAGACTGAGACCCCATGGAAAACAAATTTTTTGACATCTTGGAATTTGAAGAATAAGAACTTGGAATGATCGTTAGTTCGAAAAAATCAACAATCAACAACTCAGAAAAATTTCCAGATAGAATTTTCAAAAAAATTCTAAGTAAGAAATCCTCACACCACTGTGAACCTAAACAATTCACATACCACAAGAAATTCGCACGCCAACAGAAATTTGCACGCCAAATATTTCAAAATTTGCACACCAACAGAAATTCGCACGCCTATATATGCGAGTTCTTCCTTTTCGCACGCTTCGAGATGTGAGTTCTAGATATTCACATGCTTCGAGATGCGAATTATTGACTTAGCCAAACTTTCAAGCTTCAAACTTTTCGCACGATATCCTTATGTGAATGCCATACTTCGAAAAAATCTTGATCTCAAACTTTTCGTATCGATACGAATTCTGTACTTAGAAAAAATCCAGCTTCCTTTTGCGAATTTCTCAGAATACGTATGATATGAGATGCGAATCCTCAGAATTTGTATGATTGATGGTTCGAAAACCTCACTTATCGTATCCTTCGCGATGTGAATTCTGTACTTAGAAAAACAAACTCCAACTTTTCGTATGGTGCTTGATGCGAATTCCTTCTTTTCGTACGTAGGCTAATGCGAATTTCAATCTTTTCGTATGAAACACCCTGCGAATTCCTCACTTAGCTTTTTCAGAAATCATTGCCATGCGAATTTCTGCCACTTCTGTGCGAATTGTGTAGATCGTGCGAATTGTTCGTGCGAGTTCTTCACAGTTCGGCCAAAATTCACTTAAATCGATCCAAAACCCATCAATTCTTTGAATTAGCTTATGAAAACCCACCAATTTGATCACCAACAGTACTTGAATCGATTACAAACAAAAAATTTCTATCAAAATGACTCAAGAATACATTTCGATTGAGATACAGTGCACAGAACTCGAACTTTCGAAAAAATCAAAAAAATTCAAATTGAATCGAAAATACAGTGCAATTTTGTCAAAGATCTATACAAAGAATATCTATAACATCAATCGATCACTAAACAATTGATATATTGAACAATTACAGCACAAATTTGCAAAAACGATCAAAAATAGTCAAACAGGGTGTGAGTTCTTCATTTTGTTGATTTTGTTCGAATCAGGCTCTGATACCAATTGAAAGTCCAATCCAAGTTCAAACAAATGGTACACTGATTATGTAGAAATCATCTTTGATTAATATTATCAACAATTAAAATGATTTCTTGATGTCAAATATCTCATTGTGCCATATACCTATTTTCAAAATATTCTCTCTCTAGAATCTGCATGTCTCTCTCTGAAATCTCTTGTGCGTGTACTCTAATTACCAAGACAAGACTATTTATACTTAGTCAACATGACCTCTCAAACTAACTAAACTAAAGTCAAAGTCAAACCCTTTGACTTACAACACAATTAACAACAAAACTACATACACTTTACAACATTTACACTTTGACCCTTCATTTAATCTTGAATACAATCTTCACTTAACAACAGAGCCTCTGGAGTCGAACTCTCTACGGACCAAACACCACAAGGTACATTTCTCACTGGTCCTAATATTACTTCACCCTCTTCAACTTCTTGTGCAGAAACAACAATTGAAAGGGAGCAAGCAGAGAACCCAAACAATCAAGACTCTATGCTAAATCAAGTTGAAGATCATACTCCAACAACCAAAGTGGACTCATCTCCAGAGAAAGACAAGAACTCAACTCAGGGTACCACTGAGGTCTCTACCTCAACTCAAGACAACATATCTACTCCTATGATGGGCACGAATGATCAAGTGCCCGATGATGTATCCACAGAAGTACAAATTGATGCAACTAGTGACCATCTTCCACGATGACTAGATGGACAAAAAGTTATCCACAGAGCCAAATAATTGGTGATCCTTATGACAATGTCAAGACTCGATCAACCATTGCCAACTTTTGTTTTTACACAAATTTTATTAGTATGATTGAACCGAAGAAAGTTTCTGAGGCCCTGGATGATCCAAACTGGATAGAGTCTATGCAAGATGAGTTTCTGCAGTTTGAGCGCAACAAAGAATGGCCCCTAGTACCTATGCTGAAAGACAAAACTGCTATTGGAACCAAATGAGTCTTTAAAAACAAGAAAGATGAAGATGGAGTGGTCATTAGAAACAAGGAAAAATTAGTGGCCAAGGGATATTGCCAAGAAGAAGGGATTGACTATGAAGAAACCTTTACCCTTGTCGCACGACTAGAAGCAATTAGGATATCTTAGCATTTGCAGCCCACAGAGGATTTAAGGTGTACCAAATGGATGTAAAGTCAGCCTTTCTGAATGGTCAAATACAAGAGGAAGTATACGTCCAACAACCACCGGGATTCAAGAGCTCAAAATATCCAGATCATGTCTATTTCCTGGACAAGGCCTTGTATGGACTCAAACAAGCCCCCAAAGCATGGTATGATCGACTCTCAAATTTCTTGCTTGCCAACAATTTCGAAAGAGGTACTACTTATACTACTCTATTTTATAAAAGGAGAAAAGGTAAGATTTTTCTTGTCTAGATATATGTGGATGACATTATTTTTGGGTCTACAAATGAAAGTTAATGCAAAAAGTTTGAGACATTAATGAAGAGTGAGTTTGAAATGAGCATGATGGGAAAATTAAACTTCTTCCTCGAGCTCCAAGTCAAACAATCCACAAAGGGAATTTTTGTAAATCAATCAAAATATGTCTCTGACATACCTTCAAAATTCAAGCTCTCTAACTCTTCTGTAATGAAAACACCTATGGCCACTGGATCTAAGCTTCACTCGGATCCAGAGGGCAAACCTGTTGAGTGCAAACTCTACAGAGGCATGATAAGGTCTCTTATGTATTTAATAGCAAGTAGACGTGATATCATGTTTTCCACATGCCTCAATGCAAGATTTCAAGCAAACCCAAAGGAACCACACATTTATGCTGTAAAGAAGATCTTTAGATACCTTAAAGGAACCAAAAATCTTGGCCTCTGGTATCTAAAGAACTCTAGCATTGATCTAATGGCTTATACAGACTCAGACTATAGAGGATGCAAGTTATATACGGAAAGAGCACTTCTAGAAGTTGTCAATTTCTAGGAGGAAAACTAGTATGTTGGACTTCTACGAAGCAGAATTGTGTATCCACATCTATGGCAGAAGCTGAATATGTTGCTGCCCCAAGTTGTTGTTCACAAGTTTAATGGATGAGAAAACAACTAAGAGACTATGGTCTGGACGACATCGAGAAGATTCCCATCCTCTGCAACTCAAAGAGTGTCATTGCTATCTCTGCCAACCTTGTACAACACTCAAAGACGAAACTCATTGGTATCAGGTATCACTTTCTAAAGCATCATGTGGAACATGGTATGATTGAAATGTATTTCGTGCCCATAGACTATCAACTTGCTGACTTGTTCACCAAAGCATTAGACGAGAAGAGATTCTCATTATTAGTTGGCAAGTTGGGCATGTTAAACTGGAGTTGATCCACAGAGCCTCCGCACCTTGGTATAGAGCTTCTGATGTATATAGCTTTATCTTTGTATGTATAACTTCTTTTCTTTTGTATGTATAGTTGTTACCTTTAATTATTTGTTCCACTTTTTGGTTGTTTGATCTATGTCTTGTGCATTACTTATCATACTTGACCCAAGCATAGTTCAAGGGGAGCAGAAGGAGACCTTGACTCAAGGGGGAGTAGAAGGAAATCTTGATTCAAGGGGGAGCCATTCTACCAAGCAGATTGTTGAAGAAGGTAAGTTTTTCACACAAATCCAATGTCTAAAACACTTTTCTCGCACACAAACTTTCAAATATGTCCAAATTTACTCCTAAAAACAAACAAAACTTTGAATGGTCAAAATCTCTTGAGGACTTTCCTTAATTAGAAATATTTGGTCATAGAGCCTATACGACCTCTCACAGAACCTCCGCGAGATGTAACAGAGCCTCTAGGCCTGAAAAGACTTTTTTCGATCATGTCATTGATTTTCCAACACTTTGGGTAAAGAAAAGATGTTATCTTGTGCAAGCTTAAACCAACCCCTAGACCACAGAAGCTTTCTCAATCACAGAGCTTTTGCTATTCTCAACACTTGTGTATTTTTTGAAAATTGTGTGGGGTGTGGGTTCTTTTGAGAGTCACAACCATTTGGGTTTAGCAAATGCCACATACATGAGAATAGTGGGAGGCACATGTCCTTGATCGTTCACTGCCTTTAATGATGTGGCAACATCTGATTGGAGGGTGATTTGTACCGTCCTTTTTTAAACGTCTTTTACAAACGGCGTTGTATTGATTATGGATTCGAAATTTTATATTTTACCACTCAACTATTTTACCCTCTCTCACCATAAATACCCAAATCCTTATCACTTTTTACTCTTTACCTGCTATTCATCTCTCTCATGAACTCCGGCAAGAAAAATCTACAACATCCTTCTTCTACTTTTTTTCTATAATGGTTTCCCAATCTGTTTCCGGCAAAAACTCTAACTACTCTTCACCAAGAAGCAATGACCACAAATCTGACAGTGTTGACCAAGAACCCATCACAAGCCGATTGATATCCCTTGATAACCACGAATATCATCTGAACTCCCTTCCCCTGAAACCAAATAACCACCACGTGGTCCTGAACACCAAGGCATTTGGAAAAGAATATGAGCCTATGATCCTGTTGCTCTAAAACCATTTCATTTCCAATGCCCTAACCATGACTAGAACTGATATCCCTAAGACTTACGTTCAGCAGTTTTGGCAAAGCTGCAGATTTGAAAAACATGAGAAATTTGGTTCAACTATCATTGGATATGCTACAGGTCCATCTACCTACAAGGTCTTAAATGGGATAAACAAGAAACTAATTTCTACCATCTTCCAACTCCCAACTCCCAACTAAAACCCAACTCAATTTGGTCAACTACTCTGAAGAACACTCTGATGAGGATTTGGTGTAATTCCTAACTTTCCTTAGGTATGGAAAGCCGATAAGCAAAAGGACTAACTTCAGAAGGCAATTCCTTCCACCAATTTAGAATGTTCTATTCTCGATTCTCAATAGAACCCTAACTGGAAAGATTGGTAGCCCTGACCAAATGAGCCACAACATTCTAGCAAGAATGTATGGGATCTATTTTGACCTACCTCTGAACTATGCCCAATTGATACTGCGTGAAATGATAGGTGTTGTGGTGAAGAAGTGCGATGAGCAATCCAGAGGCAAGGATATGCCAACCTTGATATTTCATCGATTCATTGTCGTGCTTCTGGGGGACGCCATGATAGGCGAAGACAAGATCCTCGAGAAAGCAAGCCACTCAAGACATACGCAATGAACACCCAATAACCAACGATAATCCACTCCGGGTACCCCAATGCTCAAACCATCCCTAAGATACTACTCAAGTATTTGGATAGTGAAGTTAGGCGGGCATACAGACGTGGAAACTGGACTCCAGAACCAAGTCCTGCAACCCCTCCACACATAGGAGCTAACCCTGGTGAGGAGGTTATTTTCCTTAGGACTGAGGGTGTATAAGGTGAGCAACATAGGGAGGAGAGAGTAGAGGGTGAGGTCAGAAAAGAGAGTGGGGAGGGAAGTGAGAAGAGAGAAAAGACGAAAAAGAAAAAGAAACCCCTAAAGAGAATCGAAGAAGAAAAGTTCCATTCCCAATACCTACTGAAATCATAGAGGTCGAAGAGCCTGAGAAGAAGAAAAAGAGGAGGCTCAGAAAGAGGTTCGAAGTAGAAGAAACCCAAGTACAAGAGGCCTCTGTACCTACTATAGAGGTATAAGCCAACCTACTGGAAAAGGAACCTGCAGAGGAGGAGGAGAAACCTCTGCAGAGGAGGAGGAGGAGATTGAGGAAAGTAATAATTGAAGAGCCTCAAAATACAGAGGTAGAAGAAAGGGTTGAGGACACAAGGCCAATTGAACATTAGAGGCCAATAGCCCTGACATCAGTAATAGCAAAAGATGCGGTGGAGAGACTAAGTCCACCGGCTACAGAGGAGAACCTCAGAACCCTCTGCCAGAGTCTTTGGCTCACCTAGCCAGCTTGTATGAGGATATTCCCACACACCTCCAGAGCCTTATCCACCAAAGGAGAAACCAATAGAAGAAGAAGAGGTAGTGGTGGAGTAGGTGAATGAATAGGAAGAGAGTAAGGAGAGTGAGAAAAATTCGAAGGAGGAGAATGAGGGCGTAAAAGATGCCCTAAATGGCACGCCATCCAACCCACCCCCTGTGTTGTCCACACATCTACCTCTGTCGGTCTAGTGCATAAATGTATTGAAGAAGGAGTGCACACTCCGAACCCAACCCCAACCGGATGGACAGATGAGTTTTTTTCATCCTCCGCTCCACTTATAGTTGGGGAACCCCAATCCACCACATCCTCTCAAAAGGATGTTGGTGTAGAAATAATTGTTCAGTTGCCCCAGAACACGCCACCAACCAACACAGAGGCATTTTTTTGACTCTGCCACACACGAAGGACCATCCCAAGGTTGTTCAGAGCAACGTGAGAGCTCACACAAACACGAGGAGGTTCTAGACCAACCATGAGTAAAACTTCTGCCACATTATTGGTTGACTCTGAATCTCTAATAATTGATGACATGGACGGAACATTCATAGAATCCTCTTCTTCTGAAGATATTTGAGGATCAGATGGAAATCCTAAAGAGCCTATCCCAAGAGCAAGCTCTCTAGGTGCCAAAGGGGATTTGGCTCAATCTAGACCATGTGTTGGTTCAGAGGATGACCCCTTTGCACATGTCACAAGGGATGAATTAAAAGCCTTTGTTGATGTTGTGTATTCTACACTAGACGAGTTGAAAAGCTTGGTCACAACCACTGAAGAGAAGGTCATCTATACAGAGCGCCTGTCAAACAGAGTAGGGGACACCTACACTGAAGTGTGCTCTCTGCGGACAAAGATTAATGCACAGAAAGACAAAACTGCAGAAAGCATAGAGAACCTTCAGAAGGCCATAACACAAAACTCTGTTGCAATACAAAAGCTGATCGACACCTCTGCCACTACTGTCACTAAAGTTGAGTTCAAAAAAATGGCAGAGGTGGTCCAGGCAGATATATAGGCTCTGAAGTGTTTGTAGAATTGTCACATAGAAGAATCAGGCTCCCAAAGCCCCTGCCAGTACTTCAACCTCTGCAAAAGAGGTCCTCATGACTCTGCAAGCCGAAATTAAGGACATGTTTCGCAGTGCCATGGTCCCAACAACATCCTCTTGCTAACCATAAACAGACATGAGCTTCCCTTCACACCTAGAAACCAAGGCAGAGCTATATCAGATGGGAGAGGCTCTGCTGAATAAAGTAAACAAGATCGGGGATGACTTCACTGCAAAGGCAAATACTGCTACAGAGTTTGTGAAAAAAACATAGCCCTGATAAAATTCATCACGGACTATGAGGTCAACAAAGAAACCATGGAGGCAGAGGACATTGTGTCCATGATCGAACATTCTGTGAAGACAAATCTTAAACCTGCCGACCAAAAGAAGAAAAGGAAGGAACCCTCTTCCTTCCAAGCAGAGGCAGAAGTGAAGAAGAGGACGCATGATGACCAAGGACCGGATGGTCCTTCTACTCATCATGAGGGGGAGGCTCTGCCAGCACCAAATGTAAAACCTTTATCTGCAACCCCCTAACTTCAATACCCATGAGCTCAGAGGCAAACCAACAGAAGAAAACAAAAACAGCCACCTTTGCAACTCATTCGCCCATCAAAGTCCAAGAACCCAAACAGAAGTGGATGCTGTGAGAAAACCAATTCTACCCCCTTTACCAATGAAGGACATGGAAAAGGTTGTCTACAAGTATCTTTACAGTCAACGCATCAACGATCCACTACCAGAGCCTACTCAAAATCTAGAAATCATCTCAGAGGTAACAAGGAGGTTTTACAGAGATAAGGCACAGAAAAAAAGGTCTTCTCAATGTTCAACATCAAAGAGATTTTAAGGATAAAGACTCTGCACACTCAGTGCAAAAACTGCTGGTGCAACCAGTATTTTGTTCGAAGGGAAGATCGGATGAAGATGAAGTTCACAGACGCAAATCTCAGAAACCTTCACCCCTACGACCTTTCAGAGCTCTATACATGGACAGAAGAGAGATTTGGTTTAGGCAAGAGAACCAGAGGGTACACATAACAGTTAGAAGAGCCATGCAGGAAAAGCTACTATACTTCAACCTAGTCGATTTTCAAGTCGCTCTGGACTTAGGTGTGAAGAAAATCAGCATCACAACCCCCCTGGATGGTGAGGTCCATCAGTTACAGATCTCATAAGATCCATGTCCATGCGTTCCAAAAAGTTGACCATCCTGATCTTCCATTAAGGATATTCATCCCACCGTGATACAAAATGCAATGTCATACATACAATACATACAAGACCCACTGCGGTACCCACTGTAATACCATTGTGATACCCTTCATAAAACAACGAAAATAAATATTTTGATATACATTGTGATACACTCTATATACACATTGTGACACATAACGATATATAAACAAGAAAAGTCCTTAAAACCTCATATCTAAACCAGAAAAGTCTAAAAATCTTGGATTTAGGAAACCAAAAAACCAAGAGAGGTAGGGTTTGGAAACAAGATCTGTATCGTTGTCATCGTCTTACAGATATGAAACATGAGAGAGAAGCGACTTGGTTCGAAAATGATCCAAAACTAACACTCATCGTTTCCCCTTCATTGACTTCCCCATCAAGAATACCCAAATCTATACCGCAAACCACATCGATTTCTTCTTCCCGGTTTATGTCGTCAACTCCAAATCCATGTCGTATTCTTTATCCCCATCCATGTCGGAGACCTCTAGATATCTAACCAATAAGAAGGTTATCGTACATCGTATTCTTCATCCCCATCCATGTCGGGCACCTCCAGATCTCTAACCAAGAAGAGGGTTGGTGTATGAGAGAAAAGGGTGAGAGTATGACAGAAAGTTAGAGAAAGGTACGTATGAGAGGAGTCAGAGAAAGGTGGGAAGAGAAATGTGGGATATTAATTATTTTACGAGCTATCAATTTTTTTGTTACTAATATACCTTTTATGATTATTTAAAACATAATATTAAATATCTTAAATGAGTGGCTTATATAGGATCTCACGGTTACCACAAACTATCACATTCTCATTTGATTAGGCCCTTATATATATATATATATATATATATATATATATATAAGGGCCTAATCAAATGAGAATGTGATAGTTTGTGGTAACCGTGAGATCCAATCTAAACCATTAATTAATTTTAATCCATGGTCATTAAAGGCAATGACAAGCCTGGATAAGCCGATAACTTGGGTGTTGCCATTTTTGCTAACTTTTAAGCTTGGTCACTTGAGTCGGGACTTAAACTCAACCTGGATAAGCCGATAACTTTGAAATGTTAATATTAGATCTTTGACCCAGAGATGGGCGGATTTGAAATACGGCTTAAGTGATACACAAAGATTTGAGAAAGTCTTTGATAATCACGTAGAGATACGGATTTTGTATGATTTACTAAGGTTCAAACGTTGGTAGAGATTCATATTACAAAGAGATTAGGGCATAAATCTCGATATTGGTAGAACTAGATTTTTATATCAACTTAGCTAAATCGGCAAGATTAAGAATCAACAATAATGATGAATTTATGGGCACGGTCTATAAAGATTCACTTTCGAGAGATCGGGATCTTTATAGACGCTTTTGTGACAAAAAATTTCTGACCATTTTGTTACTACAATTGTTTTAAGTGAAACTTACACCTATACCCATTTTAGCTTCTTATTTAGATTTCGTTGTTAAAAATCACCAAATTCACTCAAAATATTTTCGTCTTATCTTATTGAAATCGATGTATTCTCGATTTAGGATTTGAAACTTTGAAGTCCAATCCATGTGGATACGATATCGGTATATTTACCACTATATATAGCGAGCATAGTGTCGATGTATACTTGTACCGCTAGAGATCAAGAATTCGGAGATTAGTGAAGGTGGAGATTGTTGTAAGGATAAATCCTTCAAAGGATTTTTTTATTAAGATTAGAACTTAAAGAAATGGCATATGAGGAAGAACATCATGGAAACATCCTGTAATATCATTGTCATGAAGATCGAGATGATGAAGGTTGACCAGTTGTGTTAGATTCCTAAGCAGGTTATCAGAAAACTTATTCCCAACCATAAGAAGAATTCTCGTATTTATAGAAAATGTCATTGGGATCTTACCGGATAACTCATTGTACGAAAAGTCTAAGTAAAAATGAATGAGTAAAATCAGGGATATTGTCGCCAGAAAATTTGTTTCTGCTCAAGTCCAAAACTTGTAAGTTGTGCAAATGGGACATTGATATTGGAATTTGTCCGGAAAAATTAGTTTCCGACAACATAAGAACGCTCAACTTTGTAGCGTTGCCTATGTTCTCTGGAAACTCCCCAGAGAAATAGTTTTTGGACAAGTGAAGAAGAGATAACATTGTAGACTCAAATAAACAGAGACGGGATTGATCTGGTGAGCTTGTGTTCTGCTTCTGTTCTTCCACTTTCCTTCTCCTTCTCAACTTCTGCTTCTGTTCTTTCACTTTCCTTCTCCTTCTCAACTTCTTTAATTCTTGGCCTCTTTGCCTGTTTCTTAGTAGCAATAGACTTCTTTCTTTTTATAGCTCCAATTTTATGTGCTAGAGACTCTTCCTTCTTGACTTTAGTCTTTTCTTTTGTAGGAGTGCCTTCTTCACTGTCAGGGAAAGGCTGTTGAATATTCAGATCATGTCTTTCTTTCATTTTTCTTTCAACCTCAACCCTCTGACTAAAGTCTACTTGAAGCTTGGCCATCTCCTTCTTGTACAACTCTTCTATTCTACCAAAAGGCATGTTGGTAAACATCCCTCCAGGGACTCCAATAGACCCTTTGAGGAAGTTTATCATCTTTCTCCTTTCCTGTGCAGCTAGAAAGGTCTTAGAAAGCTGTCTTTGTCTTGTCTTTGATGGCTGCCTTTGCCTAGAAGCTTTCATGGTAACTTTCTTAGCAGCAAGCTTTAAACTCTTCTGATATTCTTCATTTAGCTTTGTAGACAAATCTAAGGCAATTTGTCTGTCTTTAGCTGTTTGGATCCCTTCCTCCTTTTCAATCTCTTCTTGCAGCTTCGTAGCTAACTCTTCATCCATTTCTATTTGTGAGAATTTCTTTGATGGTTTCACAGGTTCAACCACTTTTTCTTTCCCTTTCCTTTTGACCTCTGCCTCACTGATCTTCTTCCTTTTCTGTTCTGAGCCTCCTTCATTGATCACCACTCCTTTAGCCTTTTGAGTGGCCTTAGGAATGTCATTCTTTGCTTTGACCAAGGTTTCAGCAATTTCTAGTTTTTCTACAGTCAGTTCAGTTTCTGCTGCTGGTTTTACTATTTTTGCTGTTGCTGTAGTTTCTACTGCTTTTGCTGTTTCTGCTGCTTGTTCAGTTTCTGCTTCATTCACTGTTTCTGCTGCTAGCTTCTTTTCTGCTTCACTACTATCTCTCCCTCAAACTGAGATTCCATACCAACTGGGCTTTGCTTTTCAACTTCAGCTTGACTCTCCCCCTTTTTGGAAGCATCATGTACACGTCCCCTTTTCTTCAATACAAACTGTTTTTGCTTCTTTTTGTGCATCAACCTGATTACCATCTTCTTCAGTTTGGCTATTTGTACTTGTTGGGAAGTGATCACCTTTTTCATCTCTTTTATTTCCAAATCTTGATTGTGAACTTCCTTATTGTACCAAGAGTATCCATCAATTCTTCATAGTTATATCTGTCCTCACCTCCTTTAATTAGCTTAGCAGAAGCATCTTCTACCCCCTTGGTTTCTTGGCACCTGGGACCCTTAGATGATTGTTCATCTAAAGTTGTCGTGGGGAAGGTCTTAGGTATGTTCACACTGTCCTGTCCTACACCTTGTGCAGAAATAGTAGTGTGAGCCTTGCTGCCCACATGCTCTTCCTTCTCCTTAGAGAGCACCTTCTTGGGGTTGGGAGACACCCCTGTGGTTTCCCTTTGGGTATTCTTTAATGGAGAATGCTCCATTAGAGGGCTTGCAGGCTGTTTGGGTGAAGATACAGGAAGGGAAGGAACCTTCTGTACCTTTTTCCTTATATATATTTGTGTGATGGGGGATTTTGGCTTGACAACAGGGATCTGAGGAGTATTAATTGAAATGAATGGTGTGGGTAGGTCATCAGTTGGGTGGTCAGATGTGGGTTGTGACCCTGATGCCTCACCATGGGAATGAGACACAACCATCATTGTAGAGAACAATGGTGTGTTTGTTCCATAGAAGTCCTTACTAGGCCTTCTCATGTTGGAAAACACCTTCCCTTTGGGAGGTTTTGGTACATACACCTCTTGAAAAGAGGGTAAATTCGTCAATTCATTGTTCAATACTTCTTGTACAAACCTTGGATACATATAAAATCTCTTGGTTTTGGTTTTGGTATCCAGGTTTGACAGTAAATCATTTAAAAGCATTTGTGAAAAATTAAACTTTCTGGAGGTTGCTAAGCAGACCAGAGAATAAGCTATGGTACTGCTGAACTCACTCCATCCAGTTGTTTTGCGGGAAATACAATGTTAAAGGGTATGAACAAAGAATCTCCACTGAGGTGAAAATTTGCCCTTGAAGAACTTGTAAACCTCAGTGGGACCTTCATACCCCCATTCTCCCAATTTGTTCGAAGAGATCATCCTACCTTTTGAAACCATACCTTTTCCACTTATCTTACCTCCTTCTGGATTGTCACCAAAAGCAACACGTCCTCCATCAAACCTTTAGAAATTTTGAAGGCAGGACATGTTACGTGTCATGTGCCTAGAGCAACCACTATCTACATGCCAAATGCTCTTCCCCTTAAGTTGTTGGTTACCCTGCACATAAGATAAAACAGTTAGTTTTTAGAGGGAACCCAAGCCAAAGTGTTCTTGGGTTGCCCTTTCTCATCAACATATTCATAATCAGTCAGATTGGTCTTGATGAGGTGATCAGAATTAGGAATTTCATGGCTGGAATACTTTGTCAAAATTATAGGCTTGGCAGTATTAACACTGGTAGCAGCACTATCCTTGTTAGCAGTACTAACTTGGTTAGCAGTAGTATTGCTATCAGCAGTATTATTTCTGTTAGCAGTACTATTTGAAGTAGCAGTACTAACAGGTTTCTTGACTTTTGGAACCCAAATCTTGACAAAGTTGTTTGCTTTCTTATTCTGTGAGTTACTCCTTGATTTGCTTGGAGTGTTTCTTTTGATTTAGCAAACTTATTCTGAATATGAGATTTCAAAGTTGTTGTTTTCACATTGTTGGTCCTGGAGGTGCTTAACAAGTTTGTAGAGGGGGGGGGGGGGGTTGAATACAAACACATAAATTAAGGTTTAATAAATTGTTTATTGATAAAGCAAACACAATTTACAAGTTTGTTGCGGAATAAGATTAAGACAGACTCAATCTAAACAAACTTAAGAAACACTAAGATGGTTGCACAAGAATATAGAGAAGGGGGGTTTTAGAAGTTTAGAAAACAAGGGTTTCTATATTGGTTCAAGAATAGATAACACCTTCAGAAGGAGAGGTGATCTTTCTATTTATACCCTATTCATTAAATGTATGGCAGGGTACTTTACACCTGTCATTCAGTGATTGGATTTGGTAGTCTGACTTTTGGGAGATATGCTTTCGTCCGTATCATGAACACTGTAGGTGACAGAGTTGTTGTATGATTTGTGGCAGAGATATATCCGTTCTGACACATCGTACTGGTTGTACAAGGTAAGACAAAGGAAACTTGAGGCATAAGCTTTGTGATCGATTGATCGCTGAATCTCTTTCTTCAGAGATATAAAGAGGTTCAGCTATCGCTGAAGCTTTTCCTCATGTTCCTTCGTGTATAAGTAGAGTTGTCTTTTCTTCACTGATATCCGCATCAGGTCACTAGAAGACTTCGTCTTCGATGGTTCCTTTTTGATTTCTTCCTATAACCAAAAGAATTTTGTGTTTGTCTTTGAAAAGTAAATCTTTGGTTAATAGGATTGAAATAACAGTGTTTGGCTAAATGATTCAATTTGCCACAAATAAAACAAGGCTTTGGTATATTGATTTGGCTTAGATCAATTCCCTGTTTTTGAGCCCACTGGTTATTTCTGTTTCTCTGATTTCCCCTTATTTTATCATGTTTATGGGGCTTGTTCTGTTGACAAGTACAGGGATTTACAACAGTAGTTTGCATCTAATGATTTCCCTGTACCTTTTCCTTTCCTTTCCTAGAGGTCTTAGCTTTCTCACTCTTACCATTCTCTTTCTCTGTCTTGGACATCTCCACTTTCTCACTCTTGACAAATGGTTTACCCCCCCCCCCTTCTCATTTGTAAGAATGTGGTTTTCTAAGGGAGTTTCTTTATGGTCTTCCTTATTCTTACCCTCAGTATTCTCTTCTTCAGACTCTGTCTCAACCACTACTGTATCTAGTGGATCTACTTTAGTGGCTCCTTCAGGTAATTCCTTCTTATCTTGTCTTTCTAAGAGGTCTGAGGTGGGTGGAATGTAGTTATTATTGTAAGGTGGAGGGGTGTTGTTGTAGCCTATACCTCTCCTTAGTTTGTCATGAACTTGAGTTTTGAGTAAACTGTCCATTGCTTTAGAAGCATTGGAAATTTTTTCAATGTCTAATTTTGCCTTCTCAAATTCACTCCTTACTTTCTCACATTCCTCTCTAGACTTTTCTAGCTTAATCTCTAACTCTTTCTTCTCCCACTTCCAATAGTTGTGATCATATGAATGTTGAAGTTCATTGGCCTGGTAGGACTTAATTTGTTCTTCAAAATTCTCAATGATCAAACTATACTCTCTTTTATCTTTCTCCAGCCTTTTAAGGTTATCACACATGCTCTGATTGTAATCCCTATACTTTTTAACAGTTTTAAGACATGCTTTAGAGCAAAGGTTAGATTTTACCTCTGTGGAGATTGCAGTGCTTGAGGACTCTTAAACCTCAGCCATGAATGCTTGATTCTGGATTGCCTCTTCTGCTTGATCACTCCAATAAAATCCCATTCCATCTTGTGAGACAAGTGCTTGAGATGGATTCCTGTTATAGTTAGTGGACTTTGATTGTTGATTGTTGCTTCCATGCTGTTGAGACATTCCTCCTCTGCATTCTCTTGTAAATTGCCCCAACTTATGACACTTGTAGCATTCTACCTTGGATTTGTCAAATCCAGCACCATCTTCTCTTCTCATGGCAAAGTTGTTTCTTCCTGTTCTTTTGATGAATCTTTTGACTCTCATGGTGAGCATTTCCATTTGCCACTTGATATCCATCTCTTCAAGGTCATCAACATTGATCTGCTCCAGTTCATCATTGATAAGAGCAGATTTAGCATGACTAGCAAGGAATGCTTCCAAAACGTAATCATTGGATCCATCCTGTTTTGAGCCATAAGCAGTGCTGGCTGATTCTGTACTAGCAGAAGAATCAGTAGTAGATGATAAGAGAGAAGCATTGTGAGAGAATCTAGATGGCTTCTTCTTAGATTCAACTTCTGCTTCAAACACCCTTAGATCATTGTACATATCATCAAGTTCCTTATCCTCCAGATTATCATTCTGTCTGAATGATACTGTATACATGACCCATTCTTCACCAAGAGACCTTAGAAACTTTCTGTTGACATCATCCTGGTCTATCAAAGGTTTGAGTCATAGACTCATTCTTTGTACACATAAAGTTTTCATATTGTTGCTTGAGAATTGCTTTCTGATTTCTCTTAGTGCTTTTAATACCTAAAAATCTATTCTCCAATGCATTCCACAGGATTTGAGCATCAGAAAAGTTGCAAAACTGATGTTGGTATTCATTAGGAATTGCCAAGAGCAGAGTGCTCAAGGCTTTCATCACAGTCTGTCTCATCTTTCTTTCTCCATCAGTCTTTGGTGGAGGTCTCTTGCCATCATCTCCCATCTTTCCTTCATTGGAGGGACCATTCTCAATGATGTCCAACATTGAGTAGTCTGTGAGAAGAATGTATTGCCTGATTCTGATTTTCGACATGTCAAAGTCATTGGGTTTAAGCACGGGGACCTTTGAAACAAGAACACTGTCATGTGATCCGTCCATGATGATTATTGATTTCTGAGTTCCTTAAGCTCTGATACCACTTGTCAGGATCGAAATTTTAAACAAGAATTTACTAAACACTCAGAAACTATGTTAAATAAGCCGCGGAAAAACACTTTAACAATAAATCAATCAAACAGTGTATGAACTCAAATCACAAGTTATATTGAATTAATTTAATGATTACAATCAAAACCTCAATCTGTTGAACAGGCTCAACAGAAGTTCTATATTTCTCTAAAGAAATGATTAAAACTAATCTTGAGGTTAATTCTCTCTAAACGTATATGCAAAACTTGTGTAAAAACTTGTTAATCTAACAAAAACTACTAGACTATATATACAAAACTGATTACAAGATAATTACTAAAGAAATATTGATTTTCAGCATCCATTCCATAATTATCTTCATTATTATCTTCAGCTCCTAGTCTTTCGTTCCAAGTCATCATTATCATCATAAGAAGTATTAATCATCCAGCAGCATTAATCTTCAAGCAGTACTAACTACTAGCAGTACTAACTACTACTAGCAGTACTAACTTTTCAAGCAGTATTGATGTATTCAGCAGTAGTAATCCTTCAATACAGAGCAACACTAACCAGACTTAGTTCATTTCAGACCCAACATAGGTGTTAGACATAGCATGATTCGTGAGCTAATCACGAATAGGGTGATTTTGGTTGAACTTGTCCAGTCGCAACAAAATCTAGCTTAGGGACTTGGTTCACAAGTCGGTGATAGGGATGGGATTAAAGTCCATCTAAATCTCTAACGGTGAGATACCCAATTCCCTTCTAATACAACGTTAGAAGTTGAATTCAATGGGAAAGCTCACTCTAAGGTATTGGAGCACGAGATAATCATCCCAAGGTATGTGCGCGGTACTGCAAGTGAAGGAGGTAATAGTTCTTTTGTAAAAGTGCATGTGCGGGTGCATGATGATAAAAACTGCCTATATGAGTGTGAAGTGTGGTCGCTTCAATCATCTTGGACTTGACTTTGATGCACTCATGAATGGATAAGGACACATGGCCTGTATAGTGCAAGTTTAAACTTTAGAGAATTATTTAAATTCATGTGTATGTTATTTTATGGTACTCAAATGGGTTGAAGGGTTCAATCCATAGGACACCCGAATTCTCGAGTATTTGAAATGTGTAATGTATTAAGATGAAAAATTAATCTTCTAGATATTTTCATTTATGCAAGAGTTTGTTTTCCAATATTAACTTTTGTTTGTGAATCAAATATTGCACTAAAATGGGGGAGGAATGTTGGTGATTTTAGTGAAATCATTGGTTCATTTTAAATAATTGGATTCACAAGATAATAATGGGGTTGGTAGCTAAGCTATAACGCGAGCTAGGAGGTGTGGAGTGCACACTCGTGTAAGCTAACTAGAAAACGGGATCGTTGGATGGTTATGTTTGGCGAGTTACTAAGTGGAAAAAGGTTGTGCACTACCCGTGCATTTTTCCTCTTGTAAACGGCACGACCCGTGCGTTTTGTCATGACCCATGTGTTTTTGTTCATAAAATGAGCACGGGCCGTGCGTTTGTCGACAGAAGGTTTTGCACGACCCGTACGTTTTTCCTCTTGAAATTGGCACGGGCCATGCGGCTTCGTCAATTTCGTAATAGATAGAAATTCTTGTAACCGCCAATATTAATGTCCAACAATCAATGTCATTTAATGAGAAATTATTATCATTATTAATATAGGGTTAGTTACGATTCTCAAAATGTTTAAATATGATCAATTTCTGCCTAAATTGATACTGAGAATTGAGATTATCATCGAGTGAATTTCGTGATACCCGGGCAAAATAGGGTCGAAATATCACTTAAGGAAGGAGAGCTCTCACGCGATCTCACATTCTTTATCCGAGTTCTAATCACTCTTTTCTCCCTCGATATTTTGCACCACTCCCCAACAGGTGAACCAATTGTTGAGATTTCTAAACCCATCTTTAGGGATGGGGCCTGCCAAACCATTACTCAAAACATCAAGTAGCTTCAGTGACCGGATATGGAAAAGCGTAGTCAAGATGTCAAAGAACATTGCGGTCGGATTTTCAAATGTACGCGTGATGGTGGATAGGTGGAGCTCAGTGATGGTTCTGGTTACGCTGCAATTAACACGGTACCATGAGCAACAATCGGAATTGCGATTCCATGACGAAAGTGGATCAAGATTTATATCATAATTGGAATGGAAAATGGTGGTAGCATTGGATTTGAAATTGAGAAGAGCTTGTTTCTGATGATGAGGACAAAACAATGATGGGATTGGAATGGAGTAGAGCATGAAGAAGAATAATAAGAAAAAGAATATTGTAGTTACGGTGGTGGCCATGGTGGTGAAATTGCGGTGGTTGCATATATGTTTGTAGAAAGCGGTGGTGATTATAATAAACGTAGTGATTGAAATGTAATTGTAAATGGACAACAATGATGTATAATTTGTAAAGATAAATGATATTGTAATGGTGATATACCATTTGCAGGTCAAATCAATGGGAATGAGCTTGAATATTGGGGATGGGTGATCGAGATTGCTTCAAAACTCCTGTCTTTGACTTGTTATTCTTTTTCCAATGTATAGAAAGTGATTATATTTATTATTATTATTATTATTATTATTATTATTATTATTATTATTATTATTATTATTATATATATATATATAGTAAATTACTGAAAGAGACCTATTCGAGATAGTCAATTTTCAAGAGAAGTCGAAGCTTGAGAGAAGAAGTTTGGAACAATTTTTCTGCTTAATTCAATAATGAAAAGAAAGTATAGTATTTATAGGAAAGCAACTCTAAACTAACCCACTAATAAACTAACCCACTACTTCCTAATCCATAAATAGAGAAAATTACATGTCCATGACTCGTTATTAGGAGGCCACATTTTTCAACCTAAATAAATAAAAACATAATAAAAATCCAATTTATTGAGAGTCGGGACGTGGGGATATGGGTTTGTATAAATGCCCGCCCCTTAAAAAGGGGCCTTGTCCTCAAGGCCGTTAGCTGAAACGCCGAGGTCCAGTGCAATGGGAATGGTTTTGGGGATCTCCTCCGTGAACTCGAGAAGTAGGAATTGAGGTGGGTTACAACGGTGTCTCGGGTGAAAATTCTCGGAGCAACAAAAGCAAAGACCTTTGGAGAGGCAAGCTTGGACTTCTTCCATTGTCGGGCGACGAAGAGGAAGAGCAGTTGGCGGTTGCGGTGGTGTAGGAAGGATCGCCGCGTGTAACACCCTCAAATCAGAAAGGAGCAGCTAATTTAAAATTTCCAAAAAAATGCCTCAAAGAAAGACAAAGTATCTTGCAACAAGTCTATTCATGAAATACCGTTCTAGATTTAACCATCAACAAATATAAATAAAGCCTTACACATATACTAATCAAAGGTCAGATGTTACTAAACCTAAATACAAAATTCTATGACCCAAGATAACGTGGGAAGGCTTCACCAAACCACTCACCCTCGAGCATAATCTATTTATCATCTGTTCACAGTGTCTCTAGTACCACACCCAACCAAGACCTAATGCACATGACGACAAATAAAAAAGGTTAGGCTAACGCCTAGTGAGTTCAAGAGTTTTCAACATGAATAAATAAATTGTTAAAAGGAAAGAATGCAATTTAAATCATAATCTTTCAAAAAGATTTACCTGAAATATGAAAACGACTCGTTTTCCAATAAAATGCATTTTTTTGGGCAAACACCCCGATACAAAATATTCTTTATAAAATGATGCCGCCCAAAACTCACTCAAATGTGAATAGAAAATGGACTCCCAATTATAAAAACACGGATAAACTCAACTCATAAATCATGGAAAACAATCCATATAATTATAATATGCCATCGGAAACATGGAATTAAAATCCAATACTCACGCGACCATAAAATGGGATGAAACCCAATGTTAAAACATGGACAATTAAATATCCAAAATACTGTTGGCCGACAACGGAGGAGACCCGTATCCGTTGAGAGTGGAGGACATAAAAGTATGTCACTCATACAACGTTAATCGTATGATACTTCACGACATGAAAGCCCAAGTGCCCGTACCACTCCCCTCAAAGTACACCCAAAGAGACACCTGAACTTAGCGAATATTACCATGAATACCGCCAAAGGCCCAACAACATTCGAGGACTACAACCATGGCATTACCCCGAATGACGGAGGTCCAAAACGCCCATCAATCATGATAGCACAACCAGACTCAGCCCACCTAATGTACGCTTGAAAGGTTAAGGTCATAAAACATAGGTTCCGGAGTCCAACCCTTTATAATACCCATTTGATCATCAAATAAAAACTGACTTACGTGCCTATAGATCCAATGCAACATAGTCTAACATTACATGACTACACATGAATGACCAACGCACTCGAGCATGTAATTATCATAATTATGCAATTAGATGCATTAAGGTGTAAATCGTACATGGGCTCTACATAGAGCCATTAAAACTGGACAAGTGTCCACGCGACTCTTTTAAGTCAAAACTGAGCTAAAATACTCAAACCCCATTCGACCAACAAACATCGGTCCCTAAATAGAAAAATGCATTCGAACGGCGTTTATGCAGACACATGCCTTAAAGATGTGATTAAACCAAAACTCGTCACGGATTGGGACAAAAGATTTTCCAAATGGGTTCATCCCCTTATGTTTTTCCAAAATGTCTCATAACACGGAGACAAACATTTTCCAAATGATTTATGAAATCAAATACACCAAAACTACATAAATCATAGATTAGACTTCATGTGTATAAAATCACCAAAAATGCATGAATCATAAAATATACTTCATTTGTGCAAAATTACCAAATGCATAAGTCATACTATTTACTTATCAAATATTCAAGTCCCAAATATGGCTTTTCATGAAATTCAAATAACTCAAGTTTAATAAATATGAAAACTTATCAAAATACTTGACACATTGACAATTACCAAGTAAAACATGTTTTTACTTCAAAATACTCATTTTGGCATGTACATAGTTTTCACAAAGCAACTTCAACTCACCTTGCTAGGTTAAGTTAAACCTAGATTCCAAACCCAACCATTAGTCTCCAAAAGTGTAGGTTCCACCATTTCCAAGTCATCTTCAACAAAGAGCTAGGGTTTCCAAATAACCCATTTTATCAACTCTAGAAATGAACTAATAACAAGTAAAACTTTTTGATCTGCAAAGATCCTTATACTAAAGCTTGGATTTACAAGATGCTTACCTCAAATGGAACCTGAAATCTTCCAAACCACGTATCTCCCATGAAATATTTTACTCTCCTCATAAGTAGGCTTCAAATCACTAACTCTTTGATCTCTCAAGAGTGGATTCACCTCAAGTTGCTCCAAAATCGGATCTTGGGCTCTCAAAATCATCGTAGGGAAGAGAGAAGTGGAAAGTGGGAGTAAAATGAGAGAAAACCCTAAATTTTGGGTATAAAAACGACCAGACAGCTTCCCGTGGCCTTGGTCGCGGCCTCAAGTCGTGGGCCAAGCCGTGCGTGTTGCTGGAACCCAAAACTCAGAGACTTACGTGGCCTGTTTCGCAGCCCTGAGTCGCGCGCCAGGTCGCGCAACTCATTGTCCAACCCCGTCCTAACCAGATGTTCGTGCCCGACTCGATCCTTGAGATTTCCATTACGATAGAGAGGTAACCTCAATAAATTTCCATCATACGAGTTATACGGTTACACTACAATGGTTAAGGGTTTCCAAATTCACGGGTGTTACAATCCTCCCAACCTTAAAAGATATTTCGTCCTTGAAATCTGGCACTGACTAAACATCCAGACGTCGTGTTTAGTGTGACAAATTGGTTCTCTATCCAAAAGGAATGCTTTCACGAAACCTTACCTCATACACGAACCCGATTACATCCCGGTTGAGGTTGTTACTGAATTTCTCATGACGAACCGTCATAAAACTTAATTCCAAGGTTCTTTGTACCTTACCGATGATGGAACGCACATCAAGTTCTTATCAAATCATTTTCCCATCATAAAAATCTCGGTTGCCTCTTAACCTCAGGTTGTTCGTATTACTTCAAGAGTAGCTTACGACCTTAACCAACAATTCCTAACAGGGATACCTCGAAGTGGGCTTCACCCTTAGATACTTCTAATCGTCCTTCATCAATTACGTTACACTCCTTTCTGGCCTTCGTGAACACAACAAACTTTATAGAAACGATTCGACCGTAGTTGACCATGCTCTTTTCAATTCCATGTATCTATAATTAGGTTGACTTTACCCGAGTGATAAGGAATCCATATATAGAATTGTTGAGCCGATCACCTGCTGCTGTTATAAAACGATATTTCTAATTGCGACAAATCAAGGTCTCCTCAATACATGATTTCTACTTACGTTCTACTTCGACATCTTCACCAAATTTCCCAATAATCTATACCATAAAAGATTTATCGTCCCTTCCTTAACGAAGTTCCTAACACTAGTTTAGTCTGATCCAGACTACAATAAATAATATCTCCAGGCAGAGGATTGCCCCAAACCCCACGGTTACACTTCTCCTGTAATGCTCTCAAGCATTGATTGTTAAATCAACGAAAACCTCAATGATTACAGGATTACCAATGATTGATCCCTAATTGTCAGCATCTGATATCCTTAAGGTTATCACTTAACTTGCAAACACAACAAATTCAACGAAAGTGCACTGAAGCACCCAAACAGTCATTGTCCTCAAAATTGAATGTCGACTCCTATCCTTAGAACAACTATCTGTAATGTGGATATACTACCAACCATTCCATCCCCAAATTGCAACGTCGATTCCAAGTTGACACCTATTTTCTGAGATAGTCACCCAAATCATACATTCCTACTAGCCAACCATAACATCATCATCATCATCATTATTCACAATTTCCCGTTAATGAGGTACACCACAGGCACACAACATGATGCCGTACCATCAACCCCCAAATCTAGATCAACAAAAGCAAGCAGCCACCCAAAGCTTATCACATTGAACTCACCGAAACCAAAGAACACCACTTAGTAACTGGGAGAGTACTTAAATCTAATACCTTAATTATTCATACGAGCATCGATTCATAAATTGAACCTAAAATTTAGAACTGACCACTAGTCGGATAATCCGACGCTTCAAATCCCAAGGATTCCTCTAGCCCTTATTAACAATTCCTTTCACAAAGAGGGGTTTGAAACAATGGTTCTAATGAGTTCAAGGATTTTTCAAGATAATGTGCCAATTTAACAATTTATAAAACTTTCAAATACACAAGCTTTATAACAGTTAATCATTCGAGTAAAAATCCACTATCGTTTACTCGGTAGGTGTACAAAGTAATCTCAAATGCCACACACATAAAACCATTTCGAAATCGTTTGGTCCTTACTCAAGCTAATAAAGACAATAAACAAGGATACACAACAACCTTTTCAAATGGACCACTATGGTCCTAACATGCATCAATTTGCGCCATGGACGAGGAATAATTGTACGTACTAAAACAGTGTACAGCAAGGCGTTTGTACAAAACTCCCAAAGAGAAGGTTCATGTAATTAAGTTTCCAAAAATTTCTCATTTAACCATATGACGACATGGAATAAAAATTTCCAACAAGGCCCACAAACATCAGTTTAATTCTCAAATTAGTAAAACGATAAGTGCTTGCGATTTGGTCAAACATAAAATAATTTAAATCAACTTCAACTTTTAGCCGCACGGATAAAAAGGCTCTTTGACCAAAAATGGTGGCTATTATGTCATGCATACGAGTAAATAAATACAATGCATTGCGTGAGACTATAGTAGTAAAACCGACAACCGAAAGGTGTTCAAAGAAAAAGTTTAACACGAACCATTACAAGCTATTTGTATGCTTACCCACACCCAAAAATATAATTCAAATGCAATATTAAGTAATGTGCAACGAGATATACTCGTATAAAACTCAAAGAGGAATCACCCGATATAGAGTTTCCAAAATAGCATATGGGATAACATGTGATCCCAGATTCTAGCAATATATTCAGACACAATCTAACAAAAACAAATTTATTAATCAAATCACAAGTATTACAAGTAATCACAGATCTCACAATATATATATATATATATATATACGAACTATCTGTGTTTTCTTTATGTGTGCTTGACTTGTGTATCTGAATAAGCGTATCTACCAATCTAACAAACACCAAACTATTTAAACTAAGTCAACTTTTGTTGACTTTACAACATAAACCCTCAAACTATTCAACACTTACAAAATAGACACTTACTTTTAATCTTGAATACAATATTTGTCTAACAATCTCACCCTTTGGATTCAAGATTAAAAAAAAAAAATTGACAATTATCTTCAGGTCTTCTCATCTTCACAAGTATCTTCAGCTTGAAACTTTTTCAGCTTTGACATCCTGAAAGCTTTGATTTGTAGAAACTCTTTGAAAACACTTTAAATTGAATCTCTCCCTTTGGATTAACTTTTAGAATTTCTGAAAGATCAACCTTTTCTTCAATCTCTAACTTTCTTCAAAACTTTGAAACTTCCAAAATACTTTGAAACTTTGACATTCTTCATCTTTACTTTCTCTTTCTCAATCAACCATATAACATTTGACTTTAAGCTTTGATTCATATCCCCCTTTCATTTCATCTCATATTCTGATATCTCTTTAATCATCCGAACTTGAACTCTGAATTATCTCCCCCTTTTTAATGATTTGTCAGAATCAAAATCATTAAAACTCTTCAAGTTTAGTTCTGTCTTTGGAACATCTCTCCCAAATGAACAAGTAAGCAAAGCCTTCACGATCTCTCCCTTTGAGAAAAATTTGCAATCTCTCCCAATAAATGATACGAGATAATCGTTCATCTGATCTGAATGAGCCATCAATTCACGAATGTATTCATCTGAGTCTTTTCAAATTCAAACAAATTAGAAGTGGTAACCCTGAATCAACATATGAAACAGTTAGGAATGCCTGTCAGTAGCACAAAGCCACTACGTAGAACGAATGTACAATGTAAGGAACTTGAAGTGATGTTCACTCCCCAGGACTTCCATCCAATCATCGAAAAACACAAGGTATTTTCTATGAATATTGTTCTGACAGAAAAACAAATTTTCAGTGTACTTGTGCTTGTGTTATGAAAGAATTAAGCATAATGATTGTGTTTCATAAGGCTCAAAGTATGTAAAACATTGAGACAACAATGATTATACATAGACTCAATTGTGCATGATGAAGAGTCGAAGGTGGAGCAACTTTCCTTCTTTTTCAATATCAGTATCTTCCAAATGAAGAACCAATAGATTATGTGTTGCTTCCCCAGAAAATGTGAAACATTCTCTTTTTAAGAAAAGAATGATAGCTGGTGGGGTTGTATGCAAGAGATGGGATGGGCTAGTTCCCTTTTTCAATGTCATTCACGAAGAAATGTGAAATAACAGTTTATGCGGCTGCCCGGCTCAGAAAGAAGTTTGGAGCAGAGTTTGATATTCTTTTACTCTGATCTCACACCCTCTTTCTTTTAATCTTTTAAGCTCATTTCTAACCAATCACTCTTTTCCATTTTACCTCATCACAGACCAACACTCAATATTTTTACCCCTCTCCCCTCAATCACTCAAGGAATACTTCCTGGGTAGGAAACACTGGATATCGTGAATCCATGGAAGTTCTGTTAAGCTCACACATTGAATCCCATGTATTGTCCTAAAAGAATCTATCTCAATGATTTTCTTGACAGTTAAGCGCAAGAAATCATTTGTCAATATGTTTATGCTCATTAAGAATCAGAAAGAATTTGAGCATTTTAAGCATTTGAGATTTCTCAAAACTTTGTATGAATGAATAATCATGAAAGAGTATAAATGTTTTGAGAGTCTGACAATGATTAAGATAAGATCAAAATTATCATGAAGAATTATATTTTGGGAAATCAAAGACGAATATTGTTTATATGAAAAATATATAAACATTTTAATCAATGAAAGCACATTTCAATATAGAAATGACGTTTGATTCAAACAACATTGAATACAACCGGGAGTATTACCGTAGAAAGATTAAACGTTTCATACATGGTAATAACAAAGTCAAATAGAATGTACTGAACCGTTGTGTATATGAATACTTGACAGTATAAAGACATGACAATTACACAAGTATTTGTCATTAGAAACACACGGTCAGATAGTCATCAAAGTATCCAAAAATCATTTAAAAACACACTTCTCAATTCATGAAAAACATTTTAAGAATGTGAAGTGGTTTGAACATTTTAAGAAACCGTTTTTCACAAATGAAAGTTGTTCTTCTTTCAACAAGTGACAGAGTATAAGGATTAAAAATATATACCTTCATATCAAAATCCTTAACTACCCCTGAAATGAATATTTTCAGTTAACTATCCTTGACAAAAATTCAGATATCCTCCATCTTGATACCTGTAAAAATTCAAGTTATTAGAAAAAAAAAATAACAATGAAAGTACATGTAGCTAATATATCCTCCCCCTAAAAGATATAACAATTAGCTCCCCCTCAAATCAAAAACTTCTAGAAAAGATTTTTTTTATTTAAGCATCCAACAGAAGAAAAACATTTGAGTACGGGTTCTGAACTATAATATTCAAAAATCATTACATATTCTCCGGTAAGAATAGTAGTATGCAATTTTACCAATTAAGAACGGGTTCTGATCTGATGTAACCAGAAACCAAAGTTCTGAAACAGTAAGGAACGGGTCTTGAACTAATTTATTCAAGAGCCATTATTCTTTGAAGCAGGGGTTCTGAACTGATTTATTCAGAAGCCTTGATTCTTTGTCCCCCTTAAACCTTGGGTGCCTGCAACACAGATTTAGCTTTTGGTATCCACTGGTATTTGGATCTAAGTTTGTTAGTTGCAGTTCTATTAGGAAAGATAAAGTAACAACCATACCAGTTGTTCTTATAAAATTTGTTAACAAAATCATTTGAACCGCAGTAGGAACAACTAATTTTCTTTTGCGCTAACCTGATCTGGTATCACTTGATTTATAGTGTAAACCAGATCAGGTTTGCCAAAAGTTTTACCTTTCGAAGCATAGTTCCTTTTTGCATTAGATGCATGCTTAGATGATTTATCTTCTTTCTTCTTCTCCTATGAAGATCCTTTAACTCTCCAAATCCATTTATCTTTTTCTTTCTCATTTATCCTTCTCCAAAATCTTTTCTTCTGAGACTCATTCTTCTTGATGTTACCGGAACCATCAACATTTTTATCAAAGAATAGATTAGAAGGACGAATCTGATCATTTGATTTAGAAGTATGACTGTCAGTGGAATCAAATAAAGGATTAATAGAAACATGTGTGAAAATTTAACTTGTTGCTGATTTGAATGAACATTCGGATGTAGCTAGATCATCTCTTGGTGATTGAGCAATTGATTCTGGCGTTTTGTGCTCAGTCAGCTTCACCTTAAACACGATCTCTTCAAGTTCTTTAATCTTTGTGGACAGACAGTTTCTTTCCTTTGTCAATATGTCAAACTTCTTATGCAACTCAGATTTTGCATTCTTCTCCTTCTGAATGTTTGTTGACAACTCAGATAGCTTCTTGTTAAGCTTTGCATTCTCAGACTCAAATACTTTTCTCTCTTCTTCAAAATCTTTTTCACCATTCTTTCTCTGTCTAGAAATCTCCTTGAATATACCAACATTTTTCTGTTCAGCTTTCTTCTTCTCCTTTTCAAATTTATCTCTCTCCATGATGATTACTTTCTCGAAGTCTGAAACTTGTTGAGAAAGTTTTATGCATTTAAGCTCCACTGTTTTCTTCTCTTCAAAAGCTTTTCTGGAGAATTCAGAAAACTTCTTTGCAAATTCTTTTCTTTCTTTCTCCATTTTCTTTTCATCTAGAGAGATCTTTTCTTTCAGTTCATTCATCTTCTTCATCTCATCTTGTGCTTTTATGTTGTCTTTGTCTTGGGTTGCTTTCTCCTTGATCATGTTGATTTCAACCTCAAGACTAAAGACTTTATCTTTCAAGGAATCTCTTTCAGCAAAGATTTGTGTATTTGTCTTTCTCAGCCCTTCACAAGTTTCACTTGTAATGTTTTCTCTTCTTCTAACTTCATCCAATTCTCTTTGCATTATTTCCTTCTTAGACCATGTAGAGCTAGAATTAAGACTTTTAGACCGTTTCAGCTTGTCTTGAAGATATGAAATCTATTTCTCTTTCGAATCAATAATTCCTGCAAAATTAATTTTGGAGTTAGAGATGCATTCAGAGCAAACAAAATCTTTCTTTAAATCTTTAGAATTTTCTTTCAACATATTAATCTGATTAAGAAGAGATGAATTGTGAATCTTCAGATTCTTGATTTCAGCTTCCATAGTCGGAATCTCTGGGATATATGCTAAAGCACAATCTCTGTTAGTAAGAACCAGATTTCCTTTCTCATAAGTATAAGGCATCTTTGATATATCTGTGAAAAATATGCTAGAAATGATCGTTAGTCCAAATGAAATCAAACGATACAGAAAATCTTAAAAAGAAAATTCATAAAAAATGAAATTTCAAAAATCACAAAGTCTGGAATTTGCAAGGTACAAAGAATACAAGGAATTGGTAGCTTACACAAACACACACAGAATTCGCAACATTCTTTCAAAAATTTGCAACTCACACTCCTGCGAATCCTGAAGAATTCGTTGAACAGTCTAATGCGAATTCTCTTGATTCTTATAACTCAGAGAAGCGAATTCTAAGCTTTTCGCAAGACTCACATATACGAATTTTGTCCTTTGATGAAATTTTAATAAAACTTTTCGCAACACTCTAGTCTGCAAATCCTTTGTAATTCGCAATACACACAGAGACGAATTCTAAGCAATTCGCAATATAGCCATTTGCGGATTCTATCCTTGTGTTTTCAAAAACAAGCCTATGCGAATTATTTGTCAATCAGCGAATTCTTAAAGCTTTCTACGAATTCTTTGACAATCTGCGAATTCTTCATGCTTTTGCGAGTACTTTGGCCTCTGCGAGTTCTTGGATGATCTTTGCGAGTTCTTCAGATCTCGAAGAAAATCTGATCTGAATGACTCAAAATCTCATCAATTCTTTGAACTTTGATCTCAAACTTTGATAATTCGTTCCCTAATACATCTAGAACATATTACAATCAACGAACTTCAATAACAAACACTCAAATGTACGAATCAATCTATGACACAGTGCGTCCAACTCGTGAATACTAAAACCAACAAAATCATCAATCTTGTGAAAAATTACAGTGCAATTCTCGAATTAAACTATAAAGACTCGATCTATTACACTTTACGCACACACTGAATCAATTACAACTCCAAAATTAGCACAAAAACTCAAAATTGAATCTATGACTCAAGAACACAGTGTCGACTCCATTTCTCAATTTGATTTCAAGCTGGATCTGCTCTGATACCAATTGTGATCCCAGATTCTAGCAATATATTCAGACACAATCTAACCAAAACAGATTTTTTAATCAAATCACAAGTATTACAAGTAATCATAGATCTCACAATATATCTATACGAACTATCTGTGTTTTCTTTATGTGTGCTTGACTTGTGTATATGAATAAGCGTATCTACCAATCTAACAAAGACCAAACTATTTATACTAAGTCAACTTTTGTTGACTTTACAACATAAACCCTCAAACTATTCAACACTTACAAAATAGACACTTACTTTTAATCTTGAATACAATATTAGTCTAACATAACATCTACCAATAAAACTCTCATGGCGTTTCTTACGGTTGCAAAAAGACATGTGCCAAACTCGCATGTGACAAAATATTACACAAAACTCATAAGTTAACGCACACAATAATTCGAATATACGTGTTTCAAAGCTCGTCTTCGCGACGCACAATGTCGTAAAATGAAGCTCCATAAGTCCCAATTAAATTTCCGTAAAACTCAATGACACCCAAAAATCAAATAGCATAAGAACAAAGTTGTGACTAAAATGTCATAATTTCAAATATTTTCTTTTTATTGCAATATGATATAAAGTAACATTTTTCAACAGAACTCGAATAAAATCAAACTTCACATAAACTCAAGCACCAAAACATGGGAATAACTTCTCCCTCTACAACCATAACATACGTGGAGGAGATCCAATGTCAAGGTAATAAATCGTAGTTATTTCTCCAAGACTCTAAGCAAGGTTAAATCATGGACACTTATAATATCCGAAAATGGCATTCGACAAAACAGGGATAAAGAAGATCCGTACAACGTTGGCAACCATGTGCACTAAAACAATTTTTTTTAATGCATGTTCAAACTCATGGTTTAAAATCTCGTGCGTATTAAACGCCTTTCCACGGATCCAAAATACGACCCACATGAAAATTTGGGAAAGTATGAAACACTTTATGCAAAATAATTTAAGAGTAAGTTTCGTGCATGAATTTTGGTTGAGACCTAAAACCTTAGGAACGAGCTCTCCAAGTCCAACGATCTCGCTACCGACACCCGGACGCTCAGCATCTTAAGGTAACGATAGGCAACTAAACCGGTTAACCTCACGATTTCTCCTTGAAATGAAGTCGATTTAATAGACCTATGGTTCTAATTCAATCACTGATTGGGACCCGAAGCGGTCAACTTAATGTATTCACCAGTCTTACCGTCACTCCAAGTGACGAATGATAAGATTATCAACTCCTTCTAATGGTTACCCATCTAGAAACTTCTTCACTACCCCAACGGTCATCATACCAAGGTAGTTCGAGCATACACATCTACCATGTAGGTTCACCATAACACTGGCCAGGTGCAATTATCAACATACTGTACATGGTTATCCTTGCTACTCTCGATATGATTCCCGTTCATAGTGACTCCATCAACCTCAAAATATCCAATCTTAATGTGCCTATTGGTGCAACTTCACTTTCAATCACTTAAAATAACGCTAGTTTGAGTCTAGGCATCCAAAATCAATACCTAATTCTCTCTGACTTAAGCTTTGATACCAACTTGTAACACCCTCAAATCAGAAAGGAGCGGCTAATTTAAAATTTCCAAAAAAATGCCTCAAAGAAAGACAAAGTATCTTGCAACAAGCCTATTCATGAAATACCGTTCTAGATTTAACCATCAACAAATATAAATAAAGCCTTACACATAGACTAATCAAAGGTCGGATGTTACTAAACCTAAATACAAAATGCTATGACCCCAGATAACGGGGGAAGGCTTCACCAAACCACTCACCCTCGAGCATAATCTATTTCTCATCTCTTCACAGTGACGCTAGTACCACACCCAACCAGGACCTGATGCGCATGCCAACAAATAAAAAGGTTAGGTTAACGCCTAGTGAGTTCAAGAGTTTTCAACATGAATAAATAAATCGTTAAAAGGAAAGAATGCAATTTAAATCATAATCTTTCAAAAGGATTTACCTGAAATATGAAAACGACTCGTTTTCCAATAACATGCATTTTTTTGGGCAAACGCTCCGATACAAAATATTCTTTATAAAATGATGCCACCCAAAATCACTCAAACGTGAATAGAAAATGGACTCCCAATTATAAAAACACGGATAAACTTTACATCCTGAAACACCCAAAAACACGGGTGGGTCATAATACTCAACTCATAAATCTTGGAAAACAATCCTTATAATTATAATATGCCATCGGAAACATGGAATTAAAATCAAATACTCACGCGATCATAAAATGGGATGAAATCCAATATTAAAACATGGACAATTAAATATCCAAAATACTGTTGGTCGACAACGGGGGAGACTCGTATCCGTTGAGAGTGGAGGACACAAAAGTATGCCACTCATACAATGTTAATCGTATGACATTTCACGACATGAAAGCCCAAGTGCCCCTACGACTCCCCTCAACTTACACCCAAAGAGACAACTAACCTTAGCGAATATTACCATGAATACCGCCAAAGGCCCAAAAACATTCGAGGACTACAACCATGGCATTACCCCGAATGGCAGAGGTCCAAAACACCCATCAATCATGATAGCACAACTAGACTCAGACCTCCTAATGTACACTTGAAAGGTTAAGGTCATAAAACATAGGTTCCAGAGTCCAACCCCTTAATACCCATTTGACCATCAAACAAATACTGACTTACGTGCCTATGGATCCAATGCAACACAGTCTAACATTACATGACTACACATGAATGACCAATGCACTCGAGCATGTAATTATCATAATTATGCAATAAGATGCATTAAGGTGTAAATCGTACATGGGCTCTACATAGAGCCATTAAAACTGGACAAATGTCCATGCGACTCTTTTAAGTCGAAACTGAGCTAAAATGCTCAAACCCCATTCGACCAACAAACATCTGTCTCAAATAGAAAAATGCATTCGAACGGCGTTTATGCAGACACATACCTCAAAGATGTGATTAACCCAAAACTCGTCACGGATTGGGACAAAAGGTTTTCCAAATTGGTTCATACCCTTATGTTTTTCTAAAATGTCTCATAACACGGAGACAAACATTTTCCAAATGATTTATGAAATCAAATACACCAAAACTGCATAAATAATAGATTAGACTTCATGTGTACAAAATCACCAAAAATGCATGCATCATAAAATATACTTAATTTGTGCAAAATTACCAAATGCATAAGTCATACTATTTACTTATCAAATATTCAAGTCGCAAATATGGCTTTTCATGAAATTCAAATAACCCAAGTTTAATAAATATGAAAACTTATCAAAATACTTGACACATTGACAATTACCAAGTAAAACATGTTTTTACTTCAAAATACTCATTTTGGCATCTACATAGTTTTCACAAAGCAACTTCAACTCACCTTGCTAGGTTAAGTTAAACCTAGATTCCAAACCCAACCATTAGTCTCCAAATGTGTAGCTTCCACCATTTCCAAGTCATCTTGAAACAAAGCAGTTGAGAAGGGCTTCTTTAGAAAGACCGATAACACAATTGCTAACACATTCGAATTCGGTTTGATAGTGGGAAATCGATCCGGTTTGATGAAACTTGAATAAGGTGGCCTGATGGTTTTTGAAGGATGATGGACCAAATCGGAGCTCCAAAGCACGAGTGGGGGCTGGCCAGTCGGTGAGTAAACGATTATTGTGAAGGTACTTATACCAACTGAGTGCATCAGCTTTTAGATGGAAGGCAATGATGGAAATGTGTTGGTCGAGGGAGATGTTGTAAAACTCAATGTACTAGTCGGCTTGGAAGAGCCAATCTAGAGGTGCATAACCGTCGAAGATAGGTTATTGAATCTTCGGGGACTTGAGGGGAATTCCGTTTGGGGGTGGGGTGGGGGCGGAGGAGGAGGGGGACCATGGTTAGGATCGGTTTCGAGCTTGGCAAAAGCAGTGACGAGGTTGGCGGTGGTGGTTGTGTTGGTGGTGATTTGCGTAGCAAGGTTTTCGAGTTGGGTGACGGTGGAGGTGGATTCAACAAGGAGCTTGGTTAGGCTATCGGCTAGGAATGGCAATGGGGTGGGTTCGCCGTCCCCCGTCCCCGTCCCCGAAACTGAAATGCATCCCGGTCCCTACCCCGTTCCCCATTGGGTTTTTATTCGGGGCGTCCCGTCGGGGATTTTTTATGCCCCGTTCCCGTCCCCGACCCGATAGGGAATCCCCGATCCCCGAACCCGACCCGGACATTGGGAAAAAAATCCAAGAATAAAAATGGCTGGAAAATCATGTCGAAATGCGATGTAAATTAAAATTGTTGCTCCAAACACAATCCAAATTGGAGTCCAAACACAATCCAAAATCAAGTTTGTTAACACTTACCAGTTAACACAACCAAACATAAAATTGTTCCGACGAAGACACAAACAAAATACTTCATCACATCAACTCATCCAAAGACGTCGTGCCACTTTCTTTAGTACCTCCCTACATTAAGAAATCCATCAAGAAATCAACCCTAAAAAAACTAAACATATTTATATTAAATATTAATAATATATATATGTAATTTTATTTTTATTAATATATATATATATATATATATCGGGGCGGAGCGAGGCGGGGATACCTTGCCCCGATACCGACCCCGACCTGAAATTTTCCCCGTTACCCGACCCCGACCCGAAATTGTCTAACCCGACCCGACCTGAACTTAGTCGGGTTTCGGGTTTCCCCGTCGGGTTCGGGGTTTTCTGCCATCCCTACTATCGGCCATGGCAGCCATAGATTCCTCCAAGAATGGTGGATCACGTTTGGGAGGCATAGTGATCAATGAAAGCACCAATGATAAAGACCGATTCGAGATAATCAATCTCCAAGAGAAGCCGAAGCTTGAGAGAAGAAGTTTGGAACAATTTTTCTGCTTAATTCAATAATGAAAAGATAGTACAATATTTATAGGAAAGCAACTCTAAACTAACCCACTACTTCATAACAGGGATGGACATACGGTGGCACCATATAATATAAACAAGAAATAATTACAAAAAACATTATTTTTTTATTGTCCAATCCAAGCTCTAGGAATCATACACTGAATATGTAGAAATTATTTCTTTGATTGATATAACTTCTATTACAATGATTTATTGTGTCATAGATCTCACATTGTCATATACCTATTTCTCTTTATGATCTTAATTCTCTAAACTCTCTCTGGATTCTACTATCTCATGTACGCACTCTTACAAATACAAAGAACACACTATATATATGGTCAAGATAGTTGACCTTACAACTCAATTAACTAATGTCAAAGACAAATACTTTTACTTATAAGGTTAACAACAAAACCCTTTCACTATACAACATTTACAACTATGACCCCTCATTTAATCTTGAATACAATCTTGACTTAACATTTTTATCGACGTGTCTTCATCTTTTTACCGACGTTCAATATTTTCTGATGTTTTTTTGGCCTAATTCCACCATTTCGAGAGATTTTTAAAGGTTTTTGCTTGATTTCGACATATTCTTAAGTTTTTTAACCGATTTCGAGGGATTTTTTTTCGTTTTTTTGGTTGATTTCACGAGTTTTCTTCAGCTTTTTGGTTGATTTTAAGAGTTTTTTTTTGTTTTTTGGTTGCTTACGAGGTACGGTTACACCTTCTTGAAGCTTCCAAAATAATACGGTAGCACCTTCCAAAAGGATACGGTTGCACCTTTCACAAACCTAAAACTTTTTACCCTTCGTCGGAGAAATATTATGGTGGCACATGCCACCATAACCAAAACATTAGGTTCGTCCATGCTTCCTAAGCCATAAATAGAGGAAATTACATGCCCATGACTCCTTATTAGGAGGCCATATTTTTCAACCTAAATAAATAAAAACGTAATAAAAATCCAATTTATTGAGAGTTAGGACGTGGGGATATGGGTTTGAATCAATTACACCGTTAGTCTATGTGGTTTATTCAGAATTTGAACATCGTACTTGTTGAAAATAAGTAGAGTGGGTATTTTCATGATTTGCATTTCTATTTTGAGTCAGGTCGTGACACTAACCTAGTTAATTCTATTCGATTAGTTCATGGACAAATTGATAATTTTACCTCTTACTTAAAAAAAAAATCCAAACCACCACCTAAATAATGCCATACCTCCCCCCTATCTTTGACCAAACCCTTCTCTATTTATCTCTCGTAAATATTTTGGCTCACCACTGACAACCATAGACCACCAACGACCATCATCATAAATCCACACACAAATGAGTGTATTCAAAATCCTAAATCCAGGAGAAATTCATACACAAAATCTTAAGAATATATAAACATAAACAATCATAGATACAAAACTCAACATAATTCACTTAAAAAAAATTATGATACAAATCCTAAAATCAAAAGCATAAAAGCCTTATTAAACAAAAAATTGATCGTAGACCCTAAATCAGATAAAAACCTAAATCACATAGATTTGGTGATGAAGATGAGATAAAGAGAAAGATAGGAGTGGTGTCGTTTGGAATCTAGAGTCGGTATCTCTGTCTCTCTCTCAGTCTACATTTCCCTCTATCTTTTCCCTGTTCGGATCTCTCTGTATACATAGAAGAGAAGAGTAGATGCAAAAGTGGTGAAGTTGTGTGATGAAGGGGGGACTGGTAAACAAGGAAGGAAGACGATAGATCTAGTGGTGGTTGTCCTCCGTTAACGGAGAGGATACGACACAGGGAAGGGAAGGGGGTTTCACTGGAGAATATGACGTGGGTGGCGGCATAAGATAGTGGTCGGAGATTGAGGTAGGAGGTTGACGTGAAAGATGGTTGTGGTTTCGCTCTGTCCACAAGAAGAGGACTAAGAGCATCCACAATGGTGGAACATTCAAGAACTCACTTCCCATATTTTTTTAATATCACATCATTGTCACATCAACAATAGGCCTGAGCATCGGACGGGTCGAGTCGGGGCCCAAAACCATAAACCCGATCGGATAACGGGTGATGGGTAGGCGCCCTGAAATCCAATGGAAAAGAGCCAGGTATTTTGGATATTGTGTGTTCCCGTCCCGAGTAAGTTCGGGTCGTGGATTCGGGTGAACAATAACAAAAAAAACCAGTTCAAATCATCAACTATATGCAAAAAAGAAGGAACCCATGAAGAAATTGAAGTCAGATTGGTGAAACAAGAAGATAATTTTTTGGAGTGCAACTAAAAATACAAAAACCTGCACGTAAGAAAGGAGATGATAATAGTTCTCCAACAAAGCCTAATTCCTAATTCTAGTCTTTTCCTAATTCCTAATTCCTAGCTCACTGAGGAACACTCAACAAACTTGTAGGTAAGAAAGGATATAATATTGAACAGAAACTTAAAAAGATGTGTCGGTGGAGTTGTGGGCCTCGTGGCCTCATGGGTGGAGTCGTTCGCTGGAAGTCGAGGTTGGAGATGCGTCGGTGGATTAATCAAAGGTCAAACCTAAATAGAATTCTAGATTAAACTTCAACAAATAATAGGTCAAGTCTTGTATAAAGACTAATCAAAGTCGGGTGTTACTAAAACCCCGATAACAGTTGCTATCTCCAAAAGTGCAGAAGGCTTCACCAAGCTACTCTCTCGTGCATAGGACTAGCACTCATCTCACCACGAAGTCGCTAGCAACAATCCTCAACCAAACCTGATGCATATGCCGACAAATAAAACGGTTAGGCTAACGCCTAGTGAATTCAAGAGTTTTCAATATGAACAAATATATTATTGAAAGGAAATAATGCAGTTTAAATCATTATCTTCCAAAATGATTTACTTCAAATATTAAAAGACTCATTTTCCAATAACACGCACCTTTAAAAACAAGTATCCCAACATATAAATTCCTATGTAAAGCAACTTCAACCCCGAACTCACCCAAAACGTGAATAGTGAGTAAACTCCCAATTTATAGAAAAGCGAAATAAACTTTATTTCCCGAAACACCCCAAACATGGGCGAGGCATAATACTCAACCCATAAATCTTGAGTAAGCAAATCCATATATGCAAAACGTTATCGAAAACATGGATAATAAAATAATACAATTTAATACCCAAGTAACACTTTCGGGTGACCGAGGAGACTCAATTCCGTCATACGTGGCGGAACACAAAGTTAAGACACATAGTCACGTTGTCGAACTACAACTCATATCGTAACTGTATTGCCTGCTCTACCGAGCTACACCTCCAGTCGGACTGTATTCCAAGTTCCAAAAGCACCGTATCCCCCATTGTCTGCTCCGTCGAGCTACACCTTAAGGATACGCGATATTATTGCTTGTTCGTTCTCTAGTGGAGTTTCATCCTCAGGGTACTCATTCGACCCCTAATGCCTACTCCCTAACATTCACGATAGGAGCCTCAACTCCATACTTGATAACTCATGATGTCTAACCCTCGTGCACAAGAATTAGAACATGAAATCACAATACCCATGGTCCCGAAGTACAACCCATAAAGGTTACGCTTCGCCAAACAACAGGGGCAACAACAATGCCAACACGGCATAATTCCCAAGGTGAGAATATCAAGACTCCTCATCCTTAAATATGACTGACTTACATGCCTATGGATCCAATGCATTACAGTCTAAAATACATGACTCCAATTGAAAGACACACGCACTCAAAACATGTATTCTCCAAAATAAAGTGCAATAAATGCAACTCATACCCAAAGCTCCACTTTAAGTTATTAAAATCGGACAAAAGTCCCCAAGACCCGACAAAGCCGAAAACCGAGCCTTAAGCTCAACCAATCAAAAGACCGTATGCTAAAATCCACAAAATGCAATAAAATTCAATCGACCACGTTTATACAAACACATGTTCCAAAAATGCATGAATACACTCCAATACCATTTAGATTTGAACAAATCATTTTCTAAACAAGTTTATAACCCCATTGGCACTCTCAAACGTCCCATAACACAAGATCAACATTTTTCATAACACACATTAAAAGTACAATTACTCCAAAGGAGTTACATGCGTACAATAAATCGTTAAAATATCAATATCAAATATCTACTCAACAAATTGCTTGAAATACATTTTTCCCCAAAACCACAGAGGTTTACGATATCCGAAATGTTCGCAAGGTTGGGAATGACCAAACTCCAATGACTCACACATTGTTATTTTCAAACCCTTTCACAACACAAAATACACTTATTACCAATAACCACTAAAATGCATTTTTACCAAATACCCTCCATTTGTGAAAATGGTTATCAAAACATTTTCATTATGATACATTTATCAAAAATCCCAAAAATCCCAAGGATGGGTGTTTTACAAGTTTATAAAGTTAAACACTTCCAAATAATCAAAACTTATCAATTACTCAATAGTTAACAATTTCATGTAAAACACAGAAACACTTTAAAATGAACATTTTGGCATGTACAACGTTTTCACAAATCAACTTGAACTCACCTTACTAGATTTAGGCTAAATCTAGATTTTCCCCAACTTGAGCTCCTTTAAAGAAATTTGAATCTTCAAGCCAACACTCCCAAAAACCTAGATTCATAAATTTCCAACCATAAATACACGCATCCAAAACACTTATAATCATTCCCCAACATTTTACATCCAAGTCCCTAAATTTGGCCAAAACCCTAATTTGACCTAATTTCTCCAAAATCATCAAAACCGAAATTTGAGAAACCAATTGATGTGCCAAGATCACAAGATCGTAGAGAGAGAATCTAGAGAGAGAAAGTGCGCTCCAAATGTAACAATGACTTGTATTCAAACAGTGTACTGTTCTTACAAAACTAAGAACCCAAGGGGACTTAAATACCCCAAGGCACTAACAAAACAGATAACACTACTGAAAGCAGTAAAATAAATACAATGATTACTATAAAATCAGATCTAACAATCTCCCCCTTAGTAATCATTGGCGCCGAGGTCTTAAAAAAAACTTCAAAAACAGCATTGACCATCTAGGCGACTTTGAAGGATCATAGACGTTCTTCTCGTTGACGTAGTCTGTTCAGCCCAACTAACACTTCCAATCGTCGCAGAGTTGAACGGAGATTCAGTCTGTCTTGAATAGTGTCCAAAGATCTACGAATCAGACGAATTTCATCGTTTTCAAACAGATATGACTCTTTTCTTGTTTCCAAAAACTTTCTTCTTGCCTCTTGCAGACGATGCTCCAACTGAAGTTTGATCACCTTTAGAGTTCCATCAGAGTAATATCCAACTTCATCAAATCGTAGAAAGCATTTTTCACTTGAGTTGTTCTTGTAAACTACTCCGTATGGATCTTTGATAATGGTGAATAACGGATAAGATTCTAGATTCTGCAAACTTCGGTTGGGTCTTTCAAGATTAACCACAGGCTGAAAACTTTCGACGGCCATCTGGAAGTCAAAAACACGATAAAATTGGATCTGTCGTCGAATGAATCGTTTAAGAACATAAAGAGTTTGAGAAACATCCTGAGTCCGGTGATAAAGATTCCTGAAGTGATCATACAAGAATTCAATATCATCAATTGAAAGATCAACGAAATCAGCCTCTGAAAAGATGTACCGCTTGCAGTCTCTTCTTTCCACTTCAAGTACTGGATACCAGATGTTCACAAACTTATTGATTGTAACACTAATAACTCGAACTATTAGATGAGGAGAAGCAACGGTGTTATTCTTTTTGCGCTGGCATTTGATAAATGCTAAATATTCATTCTGATAAACTTCTGATTCTTTTTCTACTCCAAGTATGGCATATATATTGAGTGTCCTTCTTCTAGATACAAAGATGTTACTTTGGATATCTTCAAGAAAAGCAGTTCTGAGTCTAGAAGCCATATATCTTTGCTGTAGATTTCTCTGCCTTTGTTGTCTAGATAAAGCTTCTCCTTCTTCTAGAAGAGATGGAGGAATTACCGGTTCGGAAGAAGGAATAACTGCTTGAGCTCTAGATGACTCACCAACTTCAAATGCACTTGACAGAATATTGGTTGTCGGAGCAGAACTAGTTACTGGAGTAGACGAAGGTTGATCAACTTCTGGAATCTCACCTTGACTTGGAAGATCAACATATAACAATTCAGCCTGTTTTGTATCTGATGCATCCATGAAAACAGTATCATCCTCTGTATCAGATAAGATGATGATATTGTTGCAATCTTCTTCTTTAACTTAAGCAACTTTCTCAAATATAACTTCTTCATCATCATCTGAATTTATCTCAATGAAGTTCGCGAAGAAAGATCTCATATCATTTGTTGCTTCTGACTCTTCAACCTCATGAGCTCTACCTGAGACATCTGGATCCACATAAACTACAATCTGCATATTATTAAAATTTGCTTCAGACAAATTAAATTCATTATGCAAAGCAGTTACATCAACATTGTCAATCATGACATCCATTAAGTCTTGGATACTGCAATCTTGAACTGTATCAGCAGTCTTTTCTCTATCTCCAGCCACTTCTTCTTGAACAACTTCTCGTGCTTCAGAAGACCCTTATGTTCTTTGTCTCTTTGCCATCTCCGCCTCATGGCCTTGATGATCGGGATTATCTTGGTCATGTCGGCGTTTAAGAGACGGGCCAGCCTCAGTCCTGCATGATTGTTCTAGATGATCAATCTTGTTAGATAGAATGAGAAAGCTTGTGTCATAAAAGAACGAAGATCAGATAAACTGGATCTAACTTCTGATTTGAATTCCTGAAATTCATGAGATAAAGCATTAATGCGATCAAAATCAGAAGAGATAGAAACTAGAGGCGGCGTTGGCTGAAAGTTCCTCAGCAGAGAGATCAAATCTCGATCTTGATGTTGTGGCGGAGACATAGATAGAAGACGTGCATAAAGAAGATCAGATAGCTCAGAAATTGGAGTATCATGAATAGAAGCTCTGGAAGAAGTATCAATCGGAGCAGACATTGAAATACCCGCAGACTGAGTGAAGATTGACGGAAAAGGAAGAGATACAATCTGAGATGTAGATGAAGAAACTGCAGAAGAAGGTTCCCGAAGAATCACCCCTGAAGGACGACGGAAAAGAATCTCAGGAGGAATAACCGAAGTATCTATCTCTGGCATTTTTCCTTTGAAAGACGCCTTCAGCTTGTTAATATGTTCTTCCTATTGAGCATCCACCCTTTCTGAGAACTGACGAATTAACTCATTCAGAGTTGTAAATTTCTCCGAAGAGACACGTGCAGGAACCATAGGAAGCTCAGCAGAAACAGAGGTAGCAGTAACATCAACAGTAACAGAAGCAGGAGCTTGACTCTGTGCTTGAGTGGATGTTTGAGCAAATGAGATATCCAGTTCATCAACATTTAAACGGGCAGCAGATGGATCAATAGGTTCCGAATCATCTTCTGAAACATCTTCTGGGACAACAACCACTTCCGGTGTTCTTACTTTCCGTTCATACACTTTCATGCTTGATTGATCAGCATCATCATCACCATCATCTGAATCACTTGTCGTATTTTCACCGTCATCAGAAAACTCAGCATTTGTCTCATCATCATCAGCAACTCCAGTTTCATCAAGATCAGCATCTTCTTTAATAACAGTTTCATCAGGATCAGCATCTTCTCTAACATCAGCAGTAACAATAATGGCTTCAGTTTCAATAGCAACAATTACAGATTTTACATGATGAATAGCAACGTCTTGTGGAACTGCAGAAGGATCAACATTTGTCGCCATGGTAGTTACTACAGCAGTAACTATTTCCTGAGTAGCTGCTTCAACTTGCTCTTCATGAGTATTATCAGCTGGAGTGTCATGAGAAGGTTTTTCCTGTTCAGCCTCTGAAAATTCATTTTCTAAACAATAATCAATGACACTGAGATCGGTCATGTCAGCATAATTGGCAATAAGACCATAAGGAATGGTCATAGAAAATGTGAAAGACTTCTTCTGTTTCTGAAGAAAAAGCATCTCAGTATCCTGAACTTGCGGCCAAGATAATCTTCGTGGAATTGCCGGATTGATTCGAAACATGCTTCTAATAATCAGCTTGAGAAACCTGATAAAAGGAATGAACTTTCTTCGCTTGTTGGTTAACTTGTCTTGCACTATTTCGGAAAGCTCGGTCCAGAAAATGATCGTATAGTCGACATGCAGGTCATAGACTACTGCATGGAACAGTCGAAGATAGTGAAGACTAGAACTATCCGTGCCGGTATGTTTAGACGTTAAACACCTGTTGATGACAGAAAATAAAGAATACCAGACAGGAGGAAGGTTAGACTTGTCAAAGTCTACAACCTTGTTCAGTGGACCAACATAGCCTAGTCGTTTGATGCCCTCAAACACTTCTTCTTCGGATGGAAACTGATCATATGTTGTCCTTCCAGGTCTAGAAGTAGGCTCAGGAAGCTCAAGAATCAACCGTAAACGCTTATAACAAAGATATGAATCGAATTGATCAATTTGGAGATCAAATCGATGAGGACGTGCCAGTTCGTTCTTTGTGATGGTGTGCCAAACTTGCTGAATGTAGACTTCCGGAACATCGGCAACTGAACAGAGAGCTTGAGAGAGCGGATGTCCACGAAGAATAGTGCGTATGACAGGATGAATCTTGATGCGATCAAAGTCAACAAAGTAGTTGTTACGCCTATAAGGCATGTACATGACGTTAGGAAACACATCATTTGGAGATCGCCTAGATATAGAAAGATCAGCCCCAACAGACGGAACAGACGGCATAGGTGTATCATGAGATGCCTGATCAGTCGGATCCTGAAGAACGACATTCTCATCTTGAATCATCGGATCAGTATTTGTTTGAGAAGTCATGATAACCTGAAACAAAACACAGATAAACATTTAACAGAAAACACGAAAAAATATTCCAAGTATGAAATGCGGGTCCTGAAGGAAACGCATATGAGGTATGCGTGTCCTGAACGGAACACATATGAGGGAATGCGTGTCCTGAAGGGAACGCATAGGAAAGAATGCGTATCATGAAGGAAACGCATAAGAGAGAATGTGTGTCATGAAGGAAACGCATATCATACTATGAATCAACGAAACAAAGAAAAACATAACAGAGTTTGTGTGTCACTAAGGATACGCACACTAGACTGTGCGTGTTCTTAGTGAGACGTAAACTACTCAGAAAAACGAAACATACTAGAAGAATACGGGTCTCGAGTGAACCGCATAGTTCACTATACGGGTCACAAGTGAAACGCATACTTGACTATGCGGGTCACAAGTGAAACGCATACTTGACTATGCGGGTCACAAGTGAAACGCATACTTGACTATGCGGGTCACAAGTGAAACGCATAGTTCACTTATTTTGATCAAAAAACCTAGAACACGGCTGTTCGAACCCGAAATCCTCAAAAACTAAAATTAGAAGCACAAAACACGAAATTAAAATAAAAGAAAACATACCTGATAGTCGATTATAAGGTCTAAACAAAACCCAATACGCAAATCGATCTAAATCAACTTGAATCTGAGTTTTAGAAATCGATGAACAGTGAAATAATCGCATATCAGATAAAACGCACAAAAATAGACCAATAAGGAAATCAAAACAAAGATAAAGAACACTAAATAAACTACAAACATAGAATGAAAAATAAAAACATACCTGAAATTTCCAAAAACACAATCTGAAAAGAATCAGATTACGAACGCATGAAGACAAACACTCAGAGAGAATTGAGGGAAGATGAATAGTCAAACAAGTTCAAAGATAATAAAGAAAAGAAAAAACACACATCTTACTTCTATAAATTCTAAAAACAAAACACTTCAAAAAAATAACAACTAAAAAAAATACATGATAAGCCCCCATTACTCCCCCTACACAAATGCACAAAATTTATCAAATTAGTTTAGCATTTGCATAGTAAATTCAGAAATACTTACCTTATGAATTTCTGATCATCACAGAAAGAAATTAATCAGCAATATTTACTCCCCCTCAAAAACAGAATATTCACAGAAATAGAAACCAGATATACACTCCCCCTCGAAAAATGCACAAACCATATGACAAAAAAAAACACAGACATCAAACATAAAGACATAAATATTAAAGATGATCATATTGAATATAAATTTTGTAACAACTGAATATATAAACTTTTAAACACTAAACAAATTAAAGTCTACTCAGTAGAATATCCCAGATTTATCAATCAGTTGAAATCAAACGGGAGTTGTTGGATACAGAAACATGTTTCTTTGTATATCAAGTTAAGACATGTTCAGTGTCAAACACTTGCAGGTATCTATTCAGTGTACTCGCATGCGATCTTTGATTAGCTTCAAGAAAAATGTAATTCTAAACATAAAATGAAGAACTTTGCATATAGAGACACTAAGTCATCAAGAATTAAGATTTTCACAAATTTACAGGTTTATCGCAGCTCAAAATATATCACCAAGTATCAAGAGATGTGTGCTCATTGGCATCTTTTAGCTGTGTGCTCATTGGCATCTTCACATGAGTGTGCTCTTTGGCATCTTTTAAGTGATGTGCACTTTGGCATCTTTTAATCAAAGAGTTCATTAAGTAAAGAACATGCCATAAACGTAACTTTCTATCTGACCCTATTGCAGGATTTGGGTCAGCCGCTCCCAGACCATTTGGCCTTAGGGGACTAGGTGTCAAGCACCCCTTGGAACTTACTTTCCCAGATCAGAAAGGCTACATCGACATATCCTAAACCCATTCATACCAGTAGAACATGACTTTCAATCTGGTTCTATTGCAGGATTTCTATTCGATCACTCCCAGATCAATTGACCTTAGGGGACCAGATGTCGAGCATCCCTCGGAACTTACTTTCCCAAAACAGAAAGGTTACAGGTACAAACTTTTAAACTCAAGGATTTCTGTATTTTAAATGCTTAAAAAATAAAATCATCTCAATAACTCAGATCTATACCGAATAGCTTAGCCCATATTTTCATTACGATCTACAATTTTGATCACTTAGGTTGTTCAAGCAAAGTAAACCATAAATATGTCGACTCACCTATCTTTAAAGCAGTATCTAAAACGTCAAACATGTTGCTGACTTTTCGATGTTTGAAAGATTTGAACTTTGAACATATGAAACTTTAAATATAAACAAGGCAACTTGTCAAAGATCCTTGACACACATTTTTATTCAACTAAAAGAAAATTTGAAATATTAAACTTTATAGAATAAAATTTGGAAAGATTTAAACTTTTAAATTCAACATGCCAAGTTTTGAAAGCAGAAAGTTAAATCGTTTTTCATCTAAAGCTTTTGTAAATATATCAGCAAGTTGATATTCAGTTGGTATAAAATATAACTCAATAGTACCTTCTTCCATGTGATGCTTTATAAAATGATATCGCATGTCTATGTGCTTGGTCTTGGTGTTCTGGACAGGATTGACCGATATCGCAATCGCGGACTTGCTATCACAATATATTGGCACAATCTTGTATAGCATCTCGTAATCGCGAAGTTGCGTTTTCATCCAAAGCACTTGAGCACAGCAACTAGCTGCAGCGACGTATTCAGCTTCAGCTGTTGATATTGACAAGCAGTTTTGCTTTTTCGACGCCCAGCTTATCAGTCTGTCACCCAAAAACTGGAGATGACCAGAAGTACTTTTCCTGTCCAATTGATTACGACCATAATCTGCATCAGAATAAGCAATCAAACTATAATCAGAACTTTTAGGATACCATAATCCTAAATAAGGAGTTCCTTTAATATATCTAAAAATGCGTTTGACTGCTAAAAGATGAGATTCTTTTGGTTTAGCTTGAAAACGGGCACACAGGCACGTTGAAAACATTATGTCCGGGTGACTGGCAGTAAGATACATCAGTGATCCGATCATCCCTCTGTATGTCTTTTGATCCACATCTTTTCCATCTGGATCCAGTCCGAGTTTGGCACCGTGAGCCATAGGCGTGCCGATTGAGGTAGACTTGTCCATTTTGAATTTCTTCAAAATGTCAAAGACGTACTTTGACTGATTGATGAATATTCCATCTGGAAGCTGCTTCACTTGTAAGCCGAGGAAGAAGTTGATTTCTCCCATCATGCTCATCTGAAATCTAGAGGTCATTAAATCAGAAAACCAATTACACAGAGATTTGTTAGTCGCACCAAAAATAATATCATCTACGTATATTTGTACTAAGCAGATATCCAGATTAGTTCTGTAAATGAAAAGAGTAGTATTGATCGAGCCTTTGGTGAAGCCGGATTTGACCAAGAAAGCTGACAACTCGTCATACCATGCCCGTGGAGCTTGTTTCAGACCATACAAAGCTTTATTGAGAAAATAAACATAATCAGGACGATCTTTGTCAACAAATCCCTCTGGCTGAGATACATATACTTCTTCTTTCAATTTGCCATTGAGAAATCCTGTCTTGACATCCATTTGATTTACAGAGAAGTTGCGATAAGCAGCGAATGCCAGAAACATCCGAATAGCTTCCAATCTGGCGACAGGTGCAAATGTTTCGTCATAGTCAATACCTTCTTCTTGTCGATATCCTTTGGCTACTAACCTTGCTTTGTTCCGAACGACGATACCATCTTTGTCCTTTTTATTCTTGAATATCCACTTTGTACCAATGATCCTTTTACCCTTTGGCCGTGGTACAAGTCTCCACACTTTGAGCGCGTCAAACTGATTGAGCTCCTCTTGCATTGCTAAAATACAGTCTGGATCTTCTAACGCTTCAGAAACTTTGGTAGGTTCAATCTTGCTTAGGAAGCAAGTGTACAAACATTCGTTGGAAGAAGCTGTTCTAGAGAGAGTAGAAACACTTGCTTGAGGATCCCCAATAATTTGATGGATTGGATGAGATCTTGTCCATTTTGTTGTATGAGGGAGAGGATCAATAACTTCTTGAACCACTTCTATTTGTTGAGGAGGATCTTCAGAAGAAATAATGTCAGAAGATGACACAGATATGGTTTCAACTGGAGGAGGAGGTATTTCCATGACATCAGATTAGGATCTTGTTGACCAGACGAAGCTTGTACTTCTTGTTGAACATTTTCTTTTGGAAAAGCTTCATCTTCTACAGATTCCTCATGGACAGTTTCCGCAATTTCTGGTTCAGAGATGACTTGATCAAGATGATGTTCAGAAGGTATGTCTTGAATTTCGGGAGATACTGAAGCAGCATCAGGTTCAGAGGTTGATGCAGCGGAATTAGGATTAGATGCACTCACAGATTCCTGATTCAAGACATTTGACACATTATCAGTGTTTGGTTTAGGAACATCATCATAAAAATTTTCAAACAAAAAATCAAGATCAGAAAGATTAGACAGAGAAGTAGAAGGATCCTGATTTGTCGACTGAAGTGCAGGTTCTGAACTAATTTGTTCAGAAGCTGAGTTTCCAGTAATAGCGGGTTCTGAACTGTGTTGTCCAGAAGCCAAATCGGTAGCTTCATCAAATTTGACATTCACTGACTCTATCACTTTTCTTGCAGAGAGAAGAAAGACTCTGTAAGCAGCAGAGTTAGAAGAATAGCCCAGAAATACACTTTCATCTGCCTTTGGACTAAATTTGTTCAGATTATCTCTGTCATTCAAAACATAACATTTACAACCGAAAGACTTGAAATATTTGATGTTGGGTTTAATACCATTCATCAATTCATATGGAGTCTTGTTGAACCGGCGGTGTAGAATTGATCTGTTTTGAGTATGACATGCAGTTGATATGGCTTCAGCCCAGTGAGACAAAGAAAGACCTAAATAAGCAAGCATAGATCTAGCAGCTTCCACAAGCGTTCTGTTTCTTCTTTCAACAACCCCATTTTGTTGCGGTGTTCTTGCAACAGAAAACTGTTGTTGTATACCTTGATCATCATAGAATGCTTGAAGAGTAGAATTCTTGAATTCTGTGCCATTATCTGATCTTACAACTTTGACGTGCTTTTGCTTATATGTCTGAATAGTTTTGATGAGGTTGATGAGAATTTCGGGTGTCTCGTCTTTAGATTTGAGAAATTTCACCCATGTATATCTAGAGTAATCATCAACAACAACCAAAACATACTTCTTCTTCCCAATACTCTTTGTCTTCATTGGTCCGCACAAATCAACGTGAATTAGATCTAGAATTTCCGCAGTGCAATGTTCAGGCTTTGGCTTATGAGATGCTTTCTTCATCTTTCCTTTCTCGCAGTCCTGACAGAGATGGTCTTTCTGGAAATGGAGGATTGGAAGACCTCTCACAGAATCATTCTTGACCAAGCGATCCATATATTTGAAATTGAGATGAGCTAGTCGACGATGCCACACCCAACTTTCATGAATAGAGGCTTTTGATAGAAGACAAATATCTGATGGAACCTTTACTTCGGAAAGATTAATGATATAAAGATTTGATCGTCTCTTTCCAACAAGTAAGTCCATGTCGCTATTATTCTTTACAACAACTCTTTTAGACTTGAAACTGACTTCAAGATCTTTATCGCAAAACTTTCCGATGCTGAATAGATTGTGACTTAAACCTTCGACATAGCTTACTCTTTTGACAGTTATGTTACCTTGAACAAGATCACCATAACCAAGAATGGGAGCCGTCTCGCAGTTTCCAAATTTGACACGACCGCAACATTTTTCTTTAAAATTTGTAAGTAGAGATTTGTTGCCAGTCATGTGTTTGGAACACCCCGAATCCAGATAGCATAATTGATTTAGCTGCACAATCAACAATTACTGAGATTTAGGTACCCATATAAATATGGGTCCCTTCTTGTTAGTCCTTTCCTTTTTCTTTTTCAAAAATTTATTTTTCCAAAACATCTGAGATTGATCAAATAAATCATGAACATCAACACATATTAAAGAAGAAACACAATCATCAGAATCAGAATCAGAACTAGAGAGACAATATGAGATATTCTTTGAAATTTGAAACATTTGCTCAACAGAATATTTTGTAGATTTATTACAAAAGGCAAATGAGTCTTGTTTACAAAGAAAATCTACACATTTATTCTCTACAGAAACAATTTCTTCAGATCTCTGTTTCTTTTGCCAAACAGACTTCACAGACTTCTTCAAAGGCCTATCTGAAATAGATGAATCAGAAAAATTAGAATTTTCAGAAATATCAAACTCTTTCTTCCTTTTCTTCTTTGACCTTCTTCTTTTACGCTTTGTTTTATAGAAATGATCATTTAGCGTAAAAGTGTCATCAACAATTTTAGATAAAATATTTGATTTAGAAGAGGAAGTTTTATCAATAAAATCAAACTGATCAGTTAGTTTATTTGGATAAACCTCAGAGCAAGAAACATCAGATGAACACAAGTTGATGGAAGATTTGATAAGACCATAATTATTTTATTTAAAACTCGATGTCATAAAAGAAAAAATGACATCGTTTTCAATTTTTCTCAAAATCTCTTGTTCTTCCAATTGTTCTTCTAGATCAAAGATTTGGCATTCTAAAACTAAAGGAGGTATATATCTCTTAGTATCATAAGGTACTGGAGATATTTTGTCCTTATTTGGATTAGCTTCATTTAAATCAAAGAAGTCATTCGATCTAGAAGATTTAGTAGAAGAAACAATGTTTAACTTTTGTCTTTTCTTCTTTATTTTTTCAGGAAAATATTTTGCATTTTCTTGAGTGTAAACGAAAGGAACTTCCATTCTCTTGTTGTTTATCCGTTTTTTATTTTCCTCAATTGTAGTCTCTTTAGCACTTGTCCAAAGAGGTTTGTATTGAGAACCATATTTTGAAAGACCAAGACAGTCGTAATCATAGAAATTGGGAATTTCAATTTTAGCTTTCTTTAAAAACTGAGGATTTTTAAATCCAAGACCCCAATTTTCTTTTAACGACTCATAGCTCCTTGGTTTATGCATATGAATTGTTTCTTCTAATTCAAATATTTTATCCGAAAACTCTTGATTTAAAATTGACAAATCAGACAAAGAATCATGAGAAGTCTGTTTTTCAATTTCTAAATCTTCTATTCTTTCTTGAAATTTCTCTTTTGTAAATTTTAAAATAGCTTTTTCATCTCTCAGAGAAATCTTCAACTTTTCAATTTGAACAGACTTTTCTTGATTTTCGCGTTTTTCGGATATAAGCTTTGAACGAAAGTCATGTAAAGCATTTGTGATGACATTCATTTGCGATGAAATGAAATTAAAATCAAACTCAGATGGTACCTCAGATTCATCGGTTGAAGTCTCCTCATCGTCATCATCACTGTTGTCGTCTCCAATAAAACACATAGCAGCAGTCTCAACATTGTCAGCTTCGTTATCTGAGTGGTCCAACCAATATTCCTCCTCAGCCAACAAAATTGTTCCACTTGCTTTCTTCTCAGCCAAAGCTAATTTCTTCTTATAGAAATCAACATCTTTCACAATCTTCGTTCTGCATTCCTTTGAAATATGCACGGGTTTGCCACAGTTGTAGCAAGTCATAACCTTCTTATCTTCTTTCTTTGGTTCAGCTGCTGTAGCAGGCTCATATTTGGGAAAGAAAGGCTTTGATGCAGAACTGGGTTCTACCTTCTTTGATCCAGAAGAGAAACGAAGATTGTTTGAACTTGACCGTTTCTGATATTTCTTTTGATAGTGTTGACTTAGAAGAATCATGGCTTTTTCCAATGCTTCGCCATTGTCATCTGTTGACCCATCATAAGCAGACTCTATCAAGGCTTGTTCAGCCATTTGGCTAGCTAAAAGAGCGATTGGATCCACAGTCTTTGGCTTCTGCTTATCCAGCTTAGCTTTCTTCTTCATTACCATGGCTTCATCAGACATCAGAATTTTAAACATTTCCTGAATGGGCATTTTGGAAATTCTAGGATCATTCCTCATTCGATGACAGGATTTTTCCCATTCAGGTTTGAGTGCATTAAGGAACTTCAGATTTGTCTCCAGCTCATTCTTTATAACCTTGATCTTATACAGATCACTAATAACAGTCCAGAACCTGTCGAAGACACTTTTCATGTATCTTGTCTGACGAAGCTGGGTAGACATTGCAGTACCAAGCATGATTTTCTCCAGTTGTGTCCACATCAGCATAGGATTGTGTTTGAAACAATCGATTCTGTTATAGATGGAATTTGGTAGAGCAAGAATCAAATTCGACTTGGCCTGATTGTCAGCTTGGTATCTTAGAAGTTCATCAGCCTCATATTCTATCAATGCTTTTTCTACATTAGTAGCTGGAGTGTTTCCAACAGCTGGTATCACTTTCCTTGGCTTGACCATGGGACCTTCAGTCAAAGCTTTCATCATATTTTCCTCATTTGATTGTCTTTCGATGAAATTAATAAACCGGTCCTGCCATTGTTCAAATTCGTTCTCATTTATCAGCACAGGTGGACGAGTATCAGACCCCAACGACATCATGAGGTCGTTCTTGTAAAGTTGAGCTTGTAGAGACATTTTGATGAAATATGGAATTCAGAAAAATAACTAAGTCTTGAAGACCCGCGTAATTGAGGAATGCGTGTCTGGATTGAATCACATTATTCGGGTCCTTGATGATACACACACCCAAGGAATGCGTGTCCAGAAAGATACGCACTCGATGCTTTCCTCAGAGAGATATGCGTGTCCAGAGAGAAATGCGGGTTCAGAGAGATAAGCGAGTTCAGAAGTACACGCACTTGCTGTTGTGCGTGTTCAACAGGGTACGCACTTGAAGATGTGCGTGTTCAGAGTGACCCGCACTTGAAGATATGCATGTTCAGAGTGACCCGCACTTGAAGATGTGCGTTTCCAAGAGAAAACCAACAATCCTGAAAAAAAAACTAACACTCAAACGTTAGTTTCACAATGAAGATATGATGGAAGCGCATTCTAATATGAATATGAATAACTCACATACTTCATTAAACACACGCATACTTCAAAATCTATGACTATCATGCAAAATATAATATCGACCCGCACAATATATGAATCACACGCACAATAGATTGAATCACACGCATTCTAACATGAATGACACGCATTCTAACACTCGACTTAAAATTCTGCAATATCAAACATATTAGTGAAATTAAATTCAAACAGTTGCACACAATTGATAGAAAACAAGATTTTAATACAATTCAATTGACAAATTCGATCAAATCACTCCAAATCTCAAAAATCAAAAAGAAACAGAATACAGAACACGACTTTTTCAGAATATTTTCAAACTCAAAATCAAAGCATCAAATCACGTTTTTATGCAAAACAACAAGAATCAATCACGATCGACTAACTAAAACGCATCTAATAACATCAATTTCATAGCAACATGATCACAAAAATGTCTGAAATTGGTGAAAATCCAGAAAACGAGATTTTTCTTGAAAAAACAACAAAAATCGATCAAATTTTCGAATTAACCAGCCAAATCAGAAACAATTATACACTAATCTCAATCCTCTCAAGATCTTGGAGGCTCTGATACCAATTGATGAGCCAAGATCACAAGATTGTAGAGAGAGAAAGTGCGCTCCAAATGTAACAATGACTTGTATTCAAACATTGTACTGTTCTTACAAAACTAAGAACCCAAGGGGACTTAAATACCCCAAGGCACTAACAAAACAGATAGCACTACTGAAAGCAGTAAAATAAATACAATGATTACTATAAAATCAGATCTAACAATAATCACTAGGAAATCATCAATGGAGCATTTATAACTTATAATAAGGTGTAGAAATTGAGAGGATAAACTTACCACTTAGGTTTTGGTAAAAAAAACTAGAAAACCCAAAATGAAGCTTGAGGTTGGAGATGAAAATGGAGCCTCTTGACCCTAGCTTCCAATCCCTAACTTGATGATGGAACACCTTAATAAATCAAGAAATGGCTCCAAAATGAGTTAGGGTTTGTGAGGGAAGGAGGAGAAACGATTTGGGAGAGAAAGGGAGAAGCTTTAATGTGAGAAATGAGAAAAATGGTTGAAATCCCGATTTTAACAGCCTTCACTCCCCCTGGTGCGACAATGACACGCGACTATGACACGGTCATTATCACGTGTCATAGTCGCACACTTTGTGATACATTGACACGCAGCTATGACACGATCATTGTCGCGTGTCATAGTGGCACCAAGTGTACCATGGGCGTTCCAACTTGTGGAACTATGACCGTGTGACTATGACATTGTCATAGTCGTCAGGCATTGTAGTCGGACCCTTTCCAAGCCCTGAAACCTGACTTTTTCAACGCCAACACTCCCGATACTCTTAGGGACTTTAAATAATGATTTCCCAACATAAATCCCACCATTTCCAAGTTGTAAAAACGTCCGGGTAACCTTTAATTACCGAAAATTATGGTGCTACAGAACTGAAGTCTAAGAAATTAGGTTTAGTTTAGATATTAGATTTTAGAGGTATTTAGGATTTTAGGTATTTATATTTACCATTTATAAAAGTATAAAACATATTTTTTTTAAATTAATTAAAGTTCGGGTTTTCGGGTGGGTTAGGTGGGGGATTTGGATACCCACCTTGAACACGACCTCTTTAAAGTTCGGGGCTTCGGGTGGTCGGGTTTTGGGTGGGGTTTATCGGGTTATTCGAGGGATCGAGTCGGACGGGTTATTCGGTTCGGTCGGTTTTTGGTCACCCTAATCAACAAAATATGAGAACCTCAATAGAACTCCAACGGTGGTTCTTACAAAAACCTCGTTTTCTATTTTTTATATGTAAAATGTAACCTTATTTATACATTATTATATAAATTTAATATATATATATATATATAACTTGTTATAAAAGTATTAAAAAAGTTTAGATAAAATTAATTAGTTTTCAATTTTCTATATTAACTATGAATTGTTAATATCGAGGACGATGATCAAAAATTAGAGATTAAGCAACCATTTGGAAAAAATTGACGATATTGTGGAATATAGGAATTTTTTGGAAAATTGTTTGGTCTTAGACACTTCAAAACAAAGAGATTTCATGGATGGATTTTTCTGCGGGTAATTACCAACGGATTTATGGTGGATTAACCATCACCGAAATATTTTTCTGTCAATGATTGAAAATCCGCATGTAATCACAATCACCTGCCACACTTTCTCCGGGAAAGAGATCCACCGGTAATCCATTGATGATGGCTTTTTCAAGTAGACTACTGAAGGGTATTTCGTTAGTGAAGCCACTTTGTTTTGTAGTGAGAGAATGTCGAGGAAATGGAGAATTTGGATGGATTTGAAAGCCTTCTTTATTCTCAATGTTTCTTTCCATTTTTTGAAGGAGAGGTGTGAGGAATGTGTCATATGGTATCATCTATATATATATAGGGTCAAGTTCATTTGTTAACCATATTTTTTTTGTTATCTTTATGAACCATTATAAGCCATTGATCTTGGAAATCAATGGTTGAGATTGAATATTTTTTAAAAACCTTAATAAATGTACAATTAATGAAAAATTAGGAGTGAACTATAGTGATAAGGGTATTTTGGGAGAAAATTTAATGAAATACTATGTCCTTATTATATTTCAATTAATGTTCCTTCTAAAATAATCATAACCCCCGGTTCATTGGTGTTCATTAATATGCATGTATTTGATATGGGGACTCGATCAATATCACTTTGTATAGGTTCATTAGGTTCATTAGTGTTCATGAATCTGCATACATTGGTAATTGAATCAGCTCAAGACCCGGACTTCAAAGTTGAAAGGCAAAGGCTTTTGAACACAACAGTTCAAAACCCGGACTTCAATGTCAAGATTATGGATTCTAAGTACACAGCTTAGGACTCGTACTTCAACGGAGTTTGACTTCTAAACATAACAGTTTAGGACTCGGACCTCAGCGATTAAAAAGACCTTACTCCGCTTTTTGCATCTGATGGATATGATGGTCTACATCCCAAGAGAATTGATCTGATCTCTATCCTATACTTTTTCACTGATAGATTTTTCTGATATGATGGTCTACAATTCAAAAGGGAGTGTCTGATCTTTATCCTGTTTTAACTGACATATTTTAGATGCTTAATTTATAGGGGGAGTAAAGGTGGAGGCTTCTGATCACATGACAGATCAGGACCCGTTTTTTAATTATCAAAGAAGGATATTATGCTAATATCCAGGGGGAGCTCAAAAGACATAAATCATTATATCATGTTTTGAGGGGGAGCATAAAGGTAACTATCTTCTGATCTAGATCTCTGATTGTTTGAAAGAAGAACAACTTTCAATCATGAAAAATCGTTTCTTAAATGTTCAAACCACTTCTCTATTCTCAAAAGATTTTATGAATTTAGAAATGTGCTTTTAAATGTTTTTCAAATTTTTGAGCTTAATGTTTAACTGACCGTGTGTTTCCAAAGATCAATACTTGTGTATTATCTTGTCCATATATTGTAATATATTTGGTTCAGTACTTTATTTGCATTTGTTATTACCATGTCTCATATCGAAACAAATTTTCGATGGTAATACCATCGTTTGCTTTCAAAGTTGTTGAGCATCATTCATCTTTTTCAAATTTGTGCTTTCATTGATATATTGTTTATATTCGTTCATATAAACAATTTTCCAATTCTTTAATACCCTATCCTTTTCATTTGATCTGATTGATACATTGTCAGATTCTCAAAACAATTCTCTTGATTTCATTTCATTCATTCAATATTCTTGTTTTGAGAAATCTTCAAAGTTCAAATGCTCAAATTTCATTCATATTTTTAAATGAGCATACATTCTGACACTGTTATCTTTTTGAGCTTAACTGTTCAAGTTAAACTGTTGAGCAACGATTCTTCTTAGGAATTTCATGGGATTCGTGTGTGAGATTAAACAGAACTTCCATGGATTCACGTAACCTGTGTTTGTGTTTCCTACCCAGGAAGTTATTCTAGAGTGATTGAGGGGTGAGGGGTCAATATCAAATAGTGGGGGAGATAACTCATCCGGTTGAGTTATTCTCATTGTATGGAGCGGAAAAATGGAAATGAGAGTTTGGTTAGAAGTAAGCAAAATGTTAAAAAGAAAGAGGGTGTGATATCAGAGTTAAAAGAATATCAGAACTCTGCACCTACCACTTTCTGAGCCGGGCAGCCACATCTACTGATTGGTTCACATTCTTTGGTGACCATCATTGAAACAGGCAGTGAGCCCATGCTAACTCTTGCTATTACCCCACCAACCACTCGTTTCTTTCTTAACAAAGAAATGTTTCATTTTCTTTGGGGACGCAGCATATATGCTATCTAATCTTCACTCGGAAGATTTAGATATTAAAAAAGAAGGAAAGTTTTCCCACCTTCGCACCTCTTTCATGCACATTGAGTCTGTGTATTATCTGTTGTTGTCTTAACAGTTTACATAATCTGAGCCTTATGAAACACAATCATTGTGCTAAATTCTTTCATACACAAGCACGAGCATACAGAAAATTTGTTTTTCTGTCAGAACATTCATAGATAAACCTTGTGTTTTTCAATGATTGAATGGAAGTCCTGGGGAGTCATCATCAAACCATCTCCTTAAAATTGTACATTCGTTGTACACAGTGACTTTGTGTTACTGACAGGCATTCCTAACTGTTTCATTTGTTGATTCAGGGTTACACGTTCATTATGTCTGAATTTGAAAAGATTCGGATATATATTTTTCACGAATTGACGGCTCTTCAGATCAAAAGGGGAGATTGTTAGTTGATCAAAAAGGGGGAAATCAAAGACAGTGCTGAAATTGATGAAGTTTTGATGATCATGATGCTCACGTCATCAAAAAGGGGGAGAATTTTATAAAGATTCAATTTCATTGTTCAAGTTCAAAGTTCAAGACAGAAATTCAAAATGCTTCCGCTGATTCAAAATCAAAAGATTCTGAAAAGAAAATCCAAAGATTCAAGAAGGTTTGTTCTTCCAAAGATGATTCAGAGATCACAAGTGATGAAGATACAAGTTTTTCCAAGACTATTCAAAGTTGTTATAAAGTTGTCAAAGTTTCAATTATGTTTCATGTTCAAGGCATGTTGACTTTCCAAAGCTTCAAAGATTAAAAAGACTTTTCAAGATTCTTTCAAAGGAAGCAAGAGTAAAGATTGTGAAAGCTTCAAAGAGACAAAAGCTGAAGAATCAAGAACTGAAGATCAGTATCAAATTTTTATTAAATTTTGAATACAAATGGGGAGATTGTTAAGTCTAAATATTGTATCCAAGATTTAATAGGAAAGTTAAAGATGTAAAAGTCAACATTGTCTTTGTAATAGTTAGTCAAAGCTTGTTTAGCATTCCTTTGTCTTTAGGTAGTGGTATAAATAGCTTTGTGTCTTGTAATCTTGAAGTATCGTAACGAACTAGAGTTGCACGCATTGTATCATCATAATTGTGGTTAATAATCAAGATCTACTTTCTCTCTCTAGATTCTCTCTCTAGTTCTTGATCTTAATTGTCATATATTGAGTAATTGCTTGGTTGTTTTGGGATTTATTGATTAACAGTTCATTCTGTTCATTAGTATTCACGAATCTACATACATTTTTAATTGCATGATTGGTTTATGCAAACAATCATACCTGGATGTTTGCATCGGTAATTGTTGGTAATTGATATGGAGACTAATTGTTCATCAACTCAAGCATGGAGTAGTTCATACATGTTCATATGAAGAAAAATATGAACATTATTACTTTTAAATATCATATTCATATGAAGAAATATGAATAATATTTCTTTTAAATATCACCTCGAAACATGTGTTAACTTTATGTTACCTTAACCAACATCATATTCATATGAAAAAATATGAACATTATTACTTTTGAATATCTCCTCGAACATATGTGTATGCACTTACATACGAACCGCCGTAACTGAACATCGTATTCAAATGAAAAAATATGAACATTATTTCTTTTAAAAGTTGAAATTTTGACAAAAACACGGTGCTTTATGATTTTATATTCACATAGTTTCGTCTTAGTGGTTTAAAAGGACAATCATACCTGGATTTGCAAAAATCGTCATCTTTAATCGGCGGATAAAAGATTTGAATTGAAACAACTAACTACTAGACTTCATGTGATGTTCATACGATTTTAGCAATTGATTATAGAAAATATTTTGAAATCAAAGAATTAGCAAGGATTGGATCACGTTGTTGGATGACTTTGATAATATTCATATGATTTCAGAATTATGTTGAAAATGGAAAAAATTATGAAATTGTAACCTCCGCTATAATTATGGATGATTTATTTGCGTAACCCCCACGAAGATAAATGAAATATAAATTAATTACTAAATGATGTTTCTACCCTTTTGCATTAAATAAATAAACAAATTAAACAACAAAAAATCTTGCATTTCTATTAGTTGAGCAAGGTTCATAAAGTTAACAAAAATTGTGTGGTTAGCAAATGATTCTTGCTATATATATATATATATATAAATATATATATATATATATATATATATAATTTGATATATTTTTTAAAAATAGAAAATATATTTTACAATTATTAATTTACAATTTATATAATAATTTTAATTTATATATATATATATGTATGTATTTTAAAAATAATCTAACCATATACAATGAGATAATTAAAAATTAAACTTATATAAAGAAAAGAGTAAATTACATTGATGGTTCATGTGGTTTGCTTAAATTTTAGATTTGGTCTTTAAAATAAAATATCTACATTGATGGTCCCTAACTTTTTAGTTTTATAACACTCAAGGTCCATAAAGTTAACACCTCCATTTAGCAACCATTATGAGGGACTAATCCATCTTTAGCCAAAACCAAAAATTCACTTTAAATTTTTTGTGAATCATGTCTTTTTTCTTAAAATAATTAATTAAAAAATATTTATATATCCATTCAATCAAATTTCATATAATAAAGTGCATATTAAAAATAAGTGTATTTTAAATAGAAATGTTTATATTTATTTAAAAACTACTAAATTGATAAAATACGTTAAAAAATTCCAAGTTTATAAAACCATAATCCGGAGAAGCTCACATATCTATTGAGTTGACATTGATATATGCAAGTTAAGTATTGGAAATTAAGTGTGATTAACGTGATATTTTTAATATAAAGTCAAATTACAAGTCTACAAATAATTAAATTAATAATTGCCAAATTTTATAAAAATAATGAGTACAAGCAACTATAAAGAACACGTTTCTTGTCCAAAAATTTATAAAGTTTGGTGTATAAACAATTTCTTTTTTTTTCCTTTAAAATCCAAGAACCATATAAAATCCTTTAAGTCAGGGTCGGTCCTGAGGTTTTGGATACCCGTGGCGAAAAGTCATAACAATGCCCATGGAGGGAAGTAATGTAATGATGGTTCAATACATGGGCCTAACTCCTAAGCCTATAATCACATATTCTACATATAATCATATAAACGATTAGCCAAGAATAAGACAATGATGTTATTTTCTTGGTCAAGAATGAGGTTATTATGTTACTTCTTTTAGTCAAAACGTTATACACGTAAGGTTCAGGAGGGAATAAAGTAGTATACTTATTTGGTTGAGAAATGTAACGTAAGGTTAGAATTCTGTTTGTAGTAGCTAGATGTTTAGAAGGAAGAATTAGTTGACCTCTTATAATACTAAGCCATAAGTAGCTTGCCACAAACCTCAATTCATGGATACAAGTAACAGGAATGAAAGCTATGCACCTACAAGCCACGTATATTAAAGTTCTGTGTGCAATTGAAATTGTTAAGACTAATTTTGTAGTAATCATTGTATTTATTCTCAGTTGTCTTTTCTGTTCATAGAGTGCTTATCTGTTTTGGTTAAGACCTGGGGTATTTAAGTCCCTTAGGTGCTTTGTGTTTGTATCTTTGAACATACATTTTGAATATCAGTTTACATTTGAAGCGCTATCTTTCTCTCTCTACTTTCTCTCTCTAGGATTTAGAGATTCTTGGACTTTCAATTGGTATCAGAGCAATCTGAATCTTGAGAGAACTGAGAGAATTCGTTTTCTGTTTTCTGAATTTGTAGATTAATCGAAAACTTGATCGATTTTCTTGAATTTTTCAAGAAAAGCTTGTTTTCTTGATTTTTCATCAAATTTGGATTGTTTTGTGATCGATTTGTGTTGAATTTGATTTCATTAGAATCGTTTTTAGTAATCGATCATATTTGCTTCACATAATTCTGCCTGAAAACCAAGTTTTGATCGTTGAATTTGAGATTTAAAAAGTTTCTGGAAAAACACGTTCTCGTACTGTTCTATCATCAAATTTGTGATTTAGTTGTTTTTAATCAAAATTGGTGCTTGAAAGTTGTTAAAAGAATGGTTTCGATCATCAGTGTGTGATTTTCTTTCTTTAATTTCTTAGATATAATCATTCTTGCGAAATTTTCTTGTTGTTCTTCGGTTTGCGCAAGTTCTTGTAGATTTGCGCAAGTTCTTATTGGTTTGCGCAAGTTCATAATACTTTGCGCAAGTTCATTGTGTTCTAATTTCTGTGTTAGTGTTTCAGGTTTTCGCATCTAGCTATATACGCAAAGTTTGTTTTGCGTATCAAGTGAATTCTGAGAAGTAAAGTTCTCGTATCATCTAGCTTCCGAAAAGCTTAGTTTTCGTTTCATCCATCTCACGCAAAGCTTCTTTGCATATTCCAAAGTTGGGGTTCAGTTTGCGGTTCAAGCTTATTACGAAAAGCTCAGTTTGCGTACTCTGTTACTTACGCAAATCTTAGTTTGCGTATCCTTCTTTTTACGCAAAGCCCAGTTTGCGCAATCTTCTTATTTCGGAAAGCTCGGTTCTCGCATCTCTCAGCTTACGCAAAGTATAGTTTGCGGATCTCACTGCTTACGCAAACCTTCAGTTTGCGTGTGTTCCAGACTTAGAATTTTTTTTCTGACTTTCTGATTTTCTCAAAGATGTCTTTGCAAGCTCAAGTGTACAAGAATGACCTGATGATGTCATTGGGGTCTGACACACGTCCTCCTGTACTGATCAACGAGAATGAATTTGAATAGTGGAAGGACCGATTTATTAACTTCATAGAAAGACAACCGAATGGGGATAATATGATGAAATCTCTGACTGAGGGTCCTATGGAGAGGCTGATGAAAGTGATTCCAGCTACTGCAACTACTCTGGCTTCAACTGTAGAGAAGTCTCTGAGGGAGTATGATGCTGATGAATTTTTGAGATATCAAGCTGACAGTCAGGCAAAGTCCAATTTGATTCTTGCTCTACCAAATTCGATCTACAACAGAATTGATTGCTTCAAACAGAATCGTATGCTTATGTGGACTCAATTGGAAAAGATCATGCTTGGTACAGCTGTGTCAACTCAATTGCGTCAGACCAGATACATGAATAATTTTGAGGAGTTCAAAGCTAAGGATGGAGAAAGTCTGAAGAATGTATTTGATAGATTTTGGGCTATGATTAATGATCTGTACAAGATCAAGGTGACAAAGACTGAGTTAGAAGCCAACTTGAAGTTCCAGAATGCACTCCAACCTGAATGGAGCAAGTCCTGTCATAGAATGAGAAATGATGTCAGGATTTCTACTATGCCCATTCAGGAATTGTATGAAATTCTGATGACCGATGAATCCATGGTGTTGGAAAAGAAGGCAAAGTTAGATAAGAAGAATAAGCCTAAGTCAGTGGATCCGATTGCTCTTCTGGCTAGCCAACTGGCTGAGCAAGCTTCATCTGAATCTGCTTTTGATGGTTCCAGAAAAGATGATGGTGAAGCCTTGGAGAAAGCAATGATACTTCTATCGCAACACTATCAGAAAAAGTTTCAGGGAAGAACTGGATCCAACAATCTCCGTTTCACTTCCAGCTCAAAGAAAGTTGAACCTGGTGCACCATCAAAGGCATACACTCCAAAGTATGAACCGGTGAAGGTGGCTGAACCGAAAAAGGAAGAGAAAAAGGTGATGAACTGCTTAAATTATGGCAAACCGGGTCATATAGAAAAGGATTGTAGAGTGAAGGTTGTTAAGGACTCAGCTTTCTACAGAAAGAAGATGGAACTGGCTGAGAAGAGAGAAAACGGAACTATTCTGATGACTGAGGAGGAATACTGGTTGGATCATTCAGATAACGAGGCTGAAAATGAAGAGACTACAACCATGTGCTTCATAGGTGATGACAAGAGCGATGATGAAGAAGATGACACTTCCACTGATGATTCTGAGCTTAGTCATTTATGGTATCTGGACTCGGGGTGTTCCAAACACATGACTGGCAATAAATCACTACTTTCCAATTTTAAAGAAAAATGTTGCGGTCGTGTTAAGTTTGGAAACTGTGAGACGGCTCCAATTCTTGGTTATGGTGATCTTGTTCAAGGTAATATAACTATCAAGAGAGTCAGCTACGTCGAAGGTCTAAGCCACAATTTATTCAGCATTGGACAGTTCTGTGATAAAGATCTTGAAGTTAGCTTCAAATCTAAAAGAGTTGTTGTGAAGAATGATAGTGGCCAAGATCTACTAGTTGGAAAGAGAAGATCCAATCTGTATACTATTGATCTTTCCAAAGTCAACATCCCATCAGACATCTGTCTACTTTCTAAAGCTTCTGTTCGTGAAAGTTGGATTTGGCATCGTCGACTAGCTCGTCTCAACTTTAAGTACATGGATCGCTTGGTCAAGAATGATTCAGTGAGAGGTCTTCCAGTTCTCCGTTTTCAGAAAGACCACCTCTGTTAGGATTGTGAGAAAGGAAAGATGAAGAAAGCTCCTCACAAACCAAAGCCTGAACCCTGTACTTCAGACATACTTGACTTACTGCATGTTGATTTATGTGGTCCGATGAAGACAAAGAGCATTGGTAAGAAAAGATATCTTTTGGTTTTTGTTGATGATTACTCTCGATATACATGGGCCAAGTTTCTCAAATCCAAATATGAAACCCCAGACATTCTCATCAACCTCATCAAAACTATTCAGACAAATAAGCAAAAGCAAGTCAAGATTGTCAGATCCGACAATGGCACTGAATTCAAGAACATCACTCTTCAAGCATTCTACGAGGATCAAGGTATACATCAACAATTTTCTGCTGCCAGAACACCGCAACAGAATGGGGTTGTTGGAAGAAGAAACAGAACGCTTGTAGAGGCTGCCAGATCAATGATTGCTTATTCAGGTCTTCCTTTGTCTCATTAGGCTGAAGCCGTGTCAACTGCCTGTGATACTCAGAACCGCTCAATTCTGCATCGTCGTTTCAACAAAAACCATATGAGCTGATGAACGGTATCAAACTGAACGTTAAATATTTCAAGTCATTTGGGTGTAAATGCTATGTTCTGAATGACAAAGACAATCTAAACAAGTTTAGTCTGAAGGCAGATGAGGGTATCTTTCTAGGTTATTCTTCTAATTCTGCTGCTTACAGAGTCTTTCTGATCTCCGCAAGAAAAGTGATAGAGAGCGTAAATGTCAAATTTGACGAAGCTGCCGATTTGGTTTCTGGTCAACCAGGCACAGAACCCGTACTTTCTGGGAATTCAGCTTCTGAACAACACAGTTCAGAACCTGCACTTCAACAGACAAATCAGGATCCTTCTTCTTCTATTCTTAATCTTTCTGATTTAGATTTTCTCTTTGAGAATTTTTATGATGATGTTCCCAAGTCTAATTCTGATAATGTTTCAAATGCTTTGAATCAGGATACTGCGAGCGCATCTACATCCAATTCCGCTGCAACTATCTCTGACATTGATGTTGTTCCAGTCCCTCCTGTCATTCAAACCAGTATTTCTGCATCTGATCATGTACAATCAGAAAATGAGCACTCAGAACCGAAACATGTGATCACTGAACCTATTCAAGAAGAATTTGCTCAAGATCAACCTGTTCAAGAAGAACCAGTTCAGAATGAAGATCAAACTGCTAATGTTCAACCAACACTTCCAGAGTCTGATTCTGAAGTTGTTGAACTTCCCCTCCTCCTGTCGAGACAGTTTCCTTATCTTCATCTGAAATAGAGGCTCCTGAACTTCTCCCTCATCAATTAGAAGTTGTTCAAGAAACTATTGATCCTCTCCCTCATACCACAAAATGGACAAGATCTCATCCAATTCATCAAATTCTTAGAGATCCTCAAGCTAGTGTGTCTACACGTTCCAGGACGTCTACATCCAACGAATGTCTCTTCACTTGCTTTCTAAGAAAGATTGAACCAACAAAAGTTTCTGAAGCATTAGAAGACTCGGATTGGATTATAGCAATGCAAGAGGAGCTCAATCAATTTGACGCACTCAAAGTTTGGAGACTTGTACCAAGGCCGAAAGGAAAGAGCATAATTGGTACCAAGTGGATATTCAAGAATAAGAAAGACAAAGATGGTATCGTGATTCGCAATAAAGCAAGACTGGTGGCCAAAGGATACAGACAACAAGAAGGTATTGACTACAACGAGACATTCGCGCCGGTAGCTCGACTTAAAGCTATTCGTATGTTTCTGGCATTCGCTGCTTATCGGAACTTCACTGTATATATCATATGGATGGGAAGACAGCTTTTCTGAATGGGAAACTAAAAGAATAAGTATACGTTTCTTATCCAGAGGGGTTTGTTGATAAAGATCATCCGGATCATGTTTATTTTCTCAATAAAGCACTGTACGACCTAAAACAAGCACCGCACGCGTGGTATGATGAGTTGTCAGCCTTCTTGATCAAATCCGGCTTCACCAAAGGAACAATTGATACTACTCTTTTCATTTATAGATCTAACTTGGATATTTCCTTAGTACAAATATATGTAGATGATATTATTTTTGGTGCGACTAACAAATCTTTATGTACTTGGTTTTCTGATCTAATAACTTCTAGGTTTCAGATGAGCATGATGGGAGAAATCAATTTCTTCCTCGGCTTACAAGTGAAGCAGCTTCCAGATGGAATATTCATCAACCAGTCAAAGTATGTATTTGACATCTTGAAGAAATTCAAGATGGACAAATCTACTTCAATCAGCACGCCGATGGCTCACGATGCCAAAATCAGACTTGATCCAGATGGAAAAGCTATGGATCAAAAGACATATAGAGGAATGATCAGATCGCTGATGTATCTCACAGCAAGTCGCCTGGACATAATGTTCTCTACATGCTTATGTGCCAGATTCCAAGCCAAACCGAAAGAATCTCATCTGCTAGAAGTCAAACGCTTTTTTAGATATATTAAAGGAACTCCTTATTTTGGTTTATGGTATCCTAAAAGTTCTGACTATAAGTTGATTGCTTATTCAGATGCAGATTTTGGCGGTAATCAATTGGACCGAAAGAGTACTTCAGGACATCTTCAATTCTTGGGAGATAGACTGATAAGTTGGGCGTCAAAGAAGCAGAATTGTGTTTCTATATCAACTGCAGAGGCAGAGTACGTCGCCGCAGCTAGTTGTTGTGCTCAAGTGCTTTGGATGAAAACACAACTATGGGATTACAGGATGTTGTACAAAACAGTGCCTATCTATTGTGACAGCAAGTCCGCAATTGTCATTTCAGTCAATCCGGTCTAGCACACCAAGACCAAGCACATAGATATGAGGTATCATTTCATAAAGCATCATGTGGAAGAAGGTACTATTGAATTATATTTTGTACCAACTGAATATCAACTTGCTGATATCTTTACAAAAGCCTTAGATTAAAAACGTTTTAACTTTTTGCTTTTAAAACTTGGCATGTTGAATTTAAAAGTTTAAATCTTTACAAATTTTATTCTATAAAGTAAAATTTTACAGATTTTCTTTCTTTTGAATAAAATGTGTGTCTAGGATTTTTTACAAGTTCTTTGTTTATATTAAAGTTTTATATGTTCATCTTTCAAGTCTTACAAAAGTCGAAAAGTCAGCAACATGTTTGTAGCTTTTGATTCTGCTTTAAAGATATGTCAGTTGGAATATTTATAGTTTACTTTGCTTAGACTACCTAAATGATCATAATTATAGATCGGAATGAAAAAATGGGCTAAGCTTTTAGACGTTTATCTGAGTGATGAATAAGAAATTCTTAAAATACATAAATCTCTGAGTTTAAAAGTTTGTACCTGTGACCTTTCTGGTTTGGGAAAGTAAGTTCTGTGGGATGCTTGTCATCTGGTCCCCTAAGGTCATTTGGTCTGAGATTGATCGAACCTAAATCCTTCTATAGAACTAGATCGAAAGTCATGTTCTACTGGTATGAATGGGTTTAGGATATGTCGATGTAGCCTTTCTGATCCGGGAAAGTAAGTTCCAAGGGGTGCTTGACACCTAGTCCCCTAAGGCCAACTAGTCTGGGAGCGGCTAACCCAAATCCTGCAATAGGGTCAGATAGAAAGTTACGTTTACAGCATGTTCTTTACTTACCGAACTCTTTGATTAAAAGATGCCAAAGTGCACAATGCTTAAAAGATGCCATAGAGCACACTCATGTGAAGATGCCAATGTACACACTGCTAAAAAGATGCCAATTAGCACACATCTCATGATACTTGGTGATATGTTTGAGTTGCGATAAACCTGTAAATTTGTGAAAGTCTTAATTTTTGATGGCTTAGTGTTAGTATATGCAAAGTTCTCTATAATATTTTTAGAATTGCATTTTTCTTTAAGCTAATCGAAGTTCGCATGCGAGAACACTGAATAGATAGTTGGAAGTTTTTGAAACTGAACATGTCTTAACTTGATATGCAATGAAACATGTTCTTGTATCCAACAACATATATTTGATTTCAACTGATTGATAAATTTGTGAAATTTTACTGAGTAGACTTTAATTTGTTTAGTGTTTAAAATTTTATATGTTCAATTGTTTGAAAAATTATTTTCAGTATTATTTTTCTTTTTACACTGATGTTTATATGGTTGTGTATCCATATTTTTGTCAAATCTGGTATGTGCAATTTTCGAGGGGGAGACAACATTTATCTACAAATTTGAACAATAGTCTGTTTTTTAGGGGGAGTGAAAATAGCTGATATATTACTTCACGTGCTGATCAGAATTTCATCAGGTAAGTATTTTTTGATATTTCTACACAAATGCTTTTCTAATTTGTTAAATTCTGTGAATTTGTGTAGGGGGAGTAAAAAGAACTTGACAAGTAAGTTTATTGTTTTTTTTAGGAATGTTATTTTTTTTAAGTAATTTTTTTTAAGTATTAAGTGTTTTTTAGTATAAATATCATCTGTCCTGTTCATGTTAACTTTTCTCGCTCTCTTTCTCTTTTGAAATCTCATTCAACTGTTCATCTTCTCACTCTCTGCCCGAACTCTAATCTGATTTCTATCAGATTTTGATCTTTGAAATCAGGTATGTTTTCGATTCAATATTTGCTTTCGATTATTGTCTATGAGTTAGTTGTTTATAGTCTTCTTTCTCGATTTTGAAATGTTCATAATCTGATTATTCGCATATCTTCGAACTTTTCATATTCTCATATTGTGATTTTGTTGTTTCTGCTAAAATCGAGTCTTGGGTTTCGTTTAGAATTGTTTTTCGAACATCAGGTATGTTTTCTTTCACTTTGATTTAGTGTTTTTTACTTTATTTTTTCTTGTTTTTGTGGTTTTCGTTTCTAGTATCACGAAAACTAGGGTTTTCGGATGAAGTAGGGTTTACGCAAAGTTAACTTTGCGCAACCAACAGGACACGCAAAGTCCAGTTTGTGTATCCCGTTGGTCACGCAAAGTATACTTTGCGTATCTTACTTGATACGCAAACCTCGATGTTTTCGTGTTATTTGTTTAAGTTTAGTTTGTGCATCTTTAAGGACACACAAAGTCTACTTTGTGTAACCTGTTGGTCACGTAAAGTCTACTTTACGTAATCTCTTTGATACGCAAACCTTGTCTTGTGCTTGTTTGTTGTTTTGTTTAGTTTGCGTAACACTTAGGTTACACAAAGTAGACTTTGCGTGACCAACATGTTTTGTTTAGTTTGCGTAACACTTAGGATACGCAAAGTCTACTTTGCGTAACCTGTTGGTCACGCAAAGTCTACTTTGTGTAACCTTCGTGTCTCGCAAACTTTGTGTTTTGTGTTGAAAGTTTTTCAGGTCTTGTTTACGCAACAAGTTCATCACGCAAACCTTAGTTTGCGTAATGAACTGATCACGCAAACCTTAGTTTGCGTATCTTGCCAGTTCCGCAAACTGTCCTTTGCGTATCACGTTCATTGCGCAAACCTCTCTTTGCGTTTCTAACATGTTGTGCAAACCAAACTTAGAAAGTTTTTCAATTTTTCAGTTTTCTTACTTTGTTTAATTTTTCTTCGTTTTTGTTTTCCATGTCTATTAAATGTCTTCTCATACCCATACTGATCCTATGATCCAATACGAGAATGTCATTCTCGAGGATCCATTTGATCTAGCTTCACATGAGACACCGATGCCGTTTGTTCCTTCCGTAGGGGCAAATCTGTCTGCATCACGCCGAACGCCGAACGATGTCTTCCCAATCATGTTGTATATTCTGCCATACAAGCCGAACAACTATTTTGTAGATTTTGACAGAATTAAGATACATCCGGTGATTCGAGCAATTCTTAGAGGACATCCACTTGCACAGGCTCTTACATCATGTGCTGAAGTTCCAGAGGTATACATTCAGCAAGCCTAGCATACAATTACCAAGAATGAGCTTGCATGCCCGCATCGCTTTGATCTACAAATTGATCAGTATGATTCCTTTCTTTCATACAAGCGTCTACGACTGATACTGGAGCTTCCTGAGCCCAACTCCAGACCAGGTCGAACTACATATGACAGCTTTCCGTCTGAAGAGGAAGTTTTCGAAGGAATTCGTAATCTTGGCTATACTGGTACATTGAACAGAGTTAGTGATTTTGACAAATCACATCTTCCTCCAGTTTGGTATGCTCTCTTCTCTGTCATCATCAGGTGCCTTACAGTAAAACATTCTGGAACGGACAGTGCTAGTCTCTTGTATCTCCGATTGTTCCATGCAGTCATCTATGACTTGCATGTCGACTACACTTACATTTTCTGGACCGAGCTCTCGGATAGGGTGCAAGATAAGCTTACAAACAAGAAGCGCAAGTTCATTCCTTTCATCAGATTCTTGAAGTTGATCATTCGAATCGTGCTCAGAAGCAATTCAGCTATTCCACGCAGATTATCCTGGCCGCAGGTTCCGGACACAGAAATGCTCTACATTCAGAAACAGAAGCAATCGTTCAACTTCTCCATGACCATTCCATATGCTTTGATTGCGAACTACGCCGATATATCTGATGATAGCGTTGTTGAATACTGCATGGAGAATGAATTTCTGGAGGCTGCAAAAGATGAGCCATCTCATGACACAAACGTTGCTGATGTTCAAAAGGTTGAAGTGGAAGATGTTGTTTCAAATATAGAGGTTGAAGAATCTTCAGAACATGAAGTAGAAATTGTTAAGCAACAAATTGAAGTATTTGTAGAACAAGAAGTAGTTGCAACTCAAAAAATGGATGATGTTCTTGCTGATATTGATCCTGCAGCTAGTACTGCTGCTACTTTTGAATTTGAGGATGATGATGATAATGATGATCCTGCTGCTGATGCTGATGTTAATGCTGATGAAGATAAAGATAGAGATACTGTTGATGATATTCATGATGATATTCCTGGAAGTGAAGATGATGACAATGATAATGATGATGGTGATGATGTTGATCAACCGAGTCTTCGGGTTTATACAAGGCAATCTAAGGAACCAGAAGTAGATGTTTCAAAAGAGGTTGTATCAGAAGATGAATCGGTTTCTATTAATCCTTCAGTTGCTCGTATTCACGTGGATGAATTGGATTTAGAGTTTGCTCAAGCATCAGCACAGATAAGTCAAGCTCCAGCAACTTCTCTTGCTGCTATTTATTCTACAATTGTTTCAGCTGTAGAGCTTTCTTCTGTTCAAGCTCGGGTTTCTTCTGATAAATTCTCTCCTCTGAATGAGATGATTCAAAAGATGAGTGAAAAATTTGAAGAGCACAAGCAAGCGGAAATTCAGCAATTGCATGCTGTCTTCAAGGGTAAAATGCCAGAAATTGATACCTCTTCGATTCCTAAAGTGATTCTGTTTAGAAGACCAACTGGGGTAGTTTTACGAGAACCATCTTCCACTGTTACCACATCTCCTGCAATCATGTCTATTCCTCTGCCTCCACTATTGACTCAGACAGCTGGTATTTCTGTATCGACTTCTATGACTCAATGATCTACTTCAGTTCCTTCTGGTTCATCTTCACGATCTTCTCTTCATGATCTTCCAATTACCGAGTTGACAGATTTACTCTATGCTCGCCTTCTTTCGATGTCACCGCCTGAACATCAAGATCAAGATTTGATCTCTCTTCTAAGGAATTTCCAGCCTTCACCGCCTCCATTTCCTTCGACTGATTCTGAAAGAATTACTGCTTTATCTGACGAGTTTCATGCTTTCAGATCTGAAGTTCAAACTAGCTTTGCTGATCTTAAATCTTTCATGATTCCAGCCTTTTATGAAATATCTAACAGGTTTGATATTCATGAACAGAGTTGCAGGACTGAGGCAGGTACGTCTCTTAAACGCCGACATGACCAGGACGATCCCGATCCTCATGGTCATGAGGGGGAGATGAATAAGAGACAGCGGGTGGAGGGTTTGTCTGCTAGAGAGGATCAGTCACAAGAAGATGCAGTTGATAAAGAGAAGAGTACGGATAACGTTCAAGATTGTAGCATTCAAGATCTTGTGAATGTTATGATAGAAAATGCTGACTTATCTTCTATGCCTAATGTACTGAATATTTCTGAGCACAATATTGAAAATAATATGCAGATTGTTGTGTATGTGGATCCAGATGTTTCAGCAAGGTCCCAAGAGATTGAAGATTCAGAGGCAACTAATGATATGAGATCATTCTTTGCGAATTTCATAGAAATAAATTCAGACGGTGATGAAGATGTCAGATTTGAGAAAATTTGCCAAGTCAAAGAAAAGGAGTGTGATGACTTAATCGTCATTTCTGATACAGAAGATGACTCTGTGTTTTTGGATGCAAAGGACGAAGAAATTGCCGACATGTTGTATAGTGATCTTCCTACTCATGATGAGGTTCCTGAATCATCTCCAGTTTCAAAAGCAACTCAAGTACATGAAACTGCAGCTACTTCTACTTCTGTTGTTAGTTCAGCTCCGACTACCACCGTTCCTTCAAGCTCATTTGAAGTTGGCCAGTCGTCTAGAGCACAAGCTGATGTTCCTCTCCCTGAACCCGTGATTCCACCGACTATCCTGGAAGAAGGACCAGCTTTGACCAGACAATAGAGAGAAAGAAGTGTGCAACGTAGATATTTGGCTTCCAGGCAAAGATCAGCTCTTCTAGAAGATACTCAGAGTAACATCTTTGTTTCTAGAAGAAGACCGATCAACATTTATGCAATTCTTGGAGTTGAGAAAGAGTCAGATGCCTATCAGTATGAATACTTAATGTTCATTAAGTGTCAGCGCAAAAGGAATAATACCGTTTCTTCTCCACACTTGATTGTTCGAGTCATCAGTGTCACTATCAACAAGTTTGTGAATATCTGGTATCCCGACTTTGAAGTTGAAAGAAGAGATTGCAGGCGGTATAAATTCTCAGAGGCAGATTTTACTGATCTTTCCATTGATGATATTGAGTTCTTATATGATCATTTTAGGAATCTCTATCATAGAAATCAGGGTGTTTCTCAGGCATTGTTTGTTATAAAAAGATTCATTTGACGGCAAATCCGATTCTTCAGAGTTTTTGATTTCCAGATGGTCGTTGAAAGTTTTCAGCCGGTTGTAAATCTTCAAAGGCCCAATCGAAGCTTGCCAAACTTAGAGTCTTATCCTCTACTCACCATTGTTCAAGATCCATGTGGAGTTGTCTACAAAAATGGCTCAAATGAAAAATGCTTTTTCAGATTTGAAGAAATTGCTCATTACTCTGATAGAACATTAAAGGTGATCAAGCTTCAGTTGGAGCAACATCTGAAAGAGGCTAAAAGAAGATTTTTGGAAACAAGAAGTAATGCATTTCTGGTTGATAATGATGAAATTTGTCTCCTCAAGAAGAAGACTTTGGATTATATTCAAGAGAGATTGAATTTCCGCTCCACTCTACGACGTTTGGAAGTGTTAATTGGACTAAATAGACTTCGTCAAAGAGAAGAGCGTCAATGATTCACCAAAGTCGCTTAGATGGTCAATGATGGTTTAGAAGATTATTTTTTGAAGACCAATGCGCCAATGATTACTAAGGGGGAGATTGGTAAGACTAATTTTGTAGTAATCATTGTATTTATTCTCAGTTGTCTTTTCTATTCTTAGAGTGCTTATCTGTTTTGGTTAAGACCTAGGGTATTTAAGTCCCTTAGGTGCTTTGTGTTTGTATCTTTGAACATACATTTTGAATATCAGTTTACATTTGGAGCGCTATCTTTCTCTCTCTACTTTCTCTCTCTAGGATTTAGAGATTCTTGGACTTTCAGAAATATTCACTACTAGCTAGAAAAGAACATAAACCATCAAATTGAAACGAGAATTTCTCAATTAACTACAACCCTGGATGAGTGTTTAAATTAAAATAAGCTATATTGTTTCATCATCAAAAGATGCACTATATGAACTCTTTTAAAGACTATACTGATTCTGATGAAACCTCAAAATGATCACATTTCAAACCCCTAAAAAATAGTTTAGAACATCCAAGGCCAATAAATTATGTCCTCAATATGATCACAATTCAAATCCTAAAAAAACTATTTTAGAAAACCTAAGGCCAAACACCCGTCAAAATTGAAACAATTTTCTAACTCTAAAAAACAAAAAGGCAAGTGAGAAAACCAAATAAACAAACAACTTTCTAACTCTAAAAAACAATCAGTAAATAAGTTGCTTGAAATTTGATATAAACATAATAATCAAGTAAACCAAACATTAAATTTTGAAATTAAAGGTTTACCTTTGTAACTACGAAGACTCAATTCCTCAAAGGTTCTGCTTGACTGCTTCTGCCCTAAGAGGCTAAGACGGTCGGTCACCACCAGGACACCGTCACACTCACACCGACGACAACTTGGCCGGAGACAGAGGAGAGAACGAGAGTCGGTCGATCGATTAGAGACAGAGGAGAAAACGAGAGTTTACGTCGTGGTCGATTAGAGATAGAGCAGTCCTAAGTCGATCGAATAGAGATGGAGCAGAGTGAGCGAGAGGCCGAGAGTTCACGTCGTGGTCATCGAATAGTGCAAAGGGCTGAGGCCTGAGAGAAATAAATATGTATATGGGCCGCTAACTGTAAAAAAATATTTAAGCCCAATTGAGCCTAGTAGCCTACCTATGGATAAAAAAAATTGATGCCCTGGGCTGCCGCCCCACTGGCTGCTTTAAGTTACTATATTTTTAATAATATTTTGATTATTATATCAATTTAATTGTTTATTTTATTCCCAATTATTTGATAATTCAATTTAATAATGTCTCACGATATTTGAACTTTTAAAACATAAATATTTTTGCGATGAACAATTTGTAATATATAACTATCCCACGTTAATCGTACATAACTTCTGATACATTGTTTGCATAATTCAATGTTCAACCCAAATGATACATGAATTTATTTTAATTTTCTATACTTCAAATTTTTAATGTAAAAATAATTTTGTAAATTTAATAGTTTTTTAAGCTAAGTATAAAGTTTTTATTTAATATGTAGGTTAATATAAGAAATTTGAGATGTAAAATAATTTTTAGTAAAAATTAAAAATAGAAAAAATACGTGATTCAAATTTTTTTAAAAGGAGACGTGATTGACAATATTCTTAGAGCTAATTACATTTTTTTTTTATAAGGGTATCCTGAGCCTATGGCCCAGACTAATCCCTTGACAACTAGAGTTTTTGTCCCAGCTGCTAAGCGTGCAACCCTGAGTTTATCCTCAGTGGCCACAATGCTGCGAGTGGGGTTCGAACCCGGGCAACCGCTATGAAGTCCCCAAGCTCTTACCACCACACCACAACCTTGTGAGTTTGGCTAAAGACAGATTAATCCCTCACACAAGTTGCTAACTGACGGTGTTAACTTCAGGGATTTTGAGCGTGATGAAATTAAAAAGTTATGGATCATTAGTGTAGATAGTTTGTTTTAGGACCAAATCCAATATTTAAACAAACCACAGGGACCATCATTGTAACTAACTCTAAAGAAAATACAGAAACTTTTATAAAAATTTACAAGAAACAAATAAAACAAAATTAATAAATATTTTATTATAATTAATTTATATTTTTGTATCACTTTTAACTTATATGTTTTATAAATTTATTAAAATAAAATAATATGGTTAAGAATCAATATAAAACTAATAAAAAAATAATATAGGCAAGAACCTGAGTTAGAGTTAGGGGTTGTTTGTTTACCCCATGTTAAGGGTTGTTTGTTTACTCCTTAATGATGTCATTAAGAGGTAACCACTAATTCACTCATATACAAATTTTGTTTGGCAAAATCTTTAAAACCTCTTAATCGTTCCACTGGCCTCTAAGTCGTTCTTTTGTTGAACATGATTATTTTACATAGATTTAACACATGAATTGAACTAAGCATCTAACACATAATCAAAATTCATTTTCATACAGGACAGTAGGAGTAGAATTGGTTCCTGTATTGGCTTGTTCTTGATCCATTCTTTTGCAAGATCCACTCTTGATATCTATTCCATGATGGATTTGGTTCAATAGAAATTGTATAGTGTTCTTGATAGAGAATGAACCCAAAAATGGCGCCAAGGGTTTATGTATTGGATGAAGAGATATGAATCGGTCCTTTCCATCAAGTAACCGATTCATGAAGCGTTGCCTTTGTAACTGCTTCATTTTGGTACCCTATATATATATTTCATTAATTATAATATATATATTTATCTTTAATAATATAATAATAAATCACATAATTGTTATCTTGTAATTATCTTGTTCTCTATATAATATGTATATATATATATATATATATATTACAATCTCTCACTGAACAAGATGATCTTAGAATAACAATTAAACTGAATTGTGCACTTGATCTATTATTGTATTAGTACTTAAGCTTCTTAACAATTGAAACCAATCATTAGATCATGGACGCTTACTGATCAATAAAATTGTACAGACTTCCATGGTCATAATGTTAAATTTTCAATCAAATACTCACTTCAATTGGTACCATATCCTCATATTCAATCAACAATTTAAAAACTTTAATGTTGATCAAACATACCCTTAGACTCTCAATATTTTGATCTGGAAAGTAATACTTTTATATATTCATGTGAATGTCCCAATTTGTACAAGTCTTAATTTTACATAATTGAAAAAGTTCCCACATGATATACATATATACACGATTACATATAAAATATGTTCATAGTACAAGGAGATGTAAACTATAATGTTGCAACTTATCAATCCTTTAAAAGTCGATCGAATTCGATATTACCATATCTTTAACGTGTCTCTTAAAACATTCAACTGGAAGTGCTTTTGTAAAAGGATCTACTAATTGCTCCTTCGTGCCTGTCTTCAAGACTTCTATTTCCTTGTCTCTAACGTTTTCCCTTACCGCAAAGTACTTGACATCTATATTTCTGGAACCACTGCTGCTTTTATTATTCTTAGTGAAAAATATGGCAGCAGCATTGTCACAATACATTGTAAGTGGCCTTTCAATTGAATCCAGTATCTTTAATCCAGTGACAAAATTCTTAAGCCAAATGGCATGAGATGTTGCATCGTAGATTGCAATATATTCTGCTTGAAAAGTAGAAGTAGCAGTTAGGGACTGCTTACTTGCTTTCCACGATATCACACCTCCTGTCAACATAGAGATGTAACTAGAAGTAGACTTAAGATCACTCAGTATAGCATTCTATATTTAATTCCTTATCATCAATTCTTCTATATGATAGCATGTGATTCATTGTCCCTTTCAGGTATCTTAGTACCTTTTTTTCCTGCAACCCAATGTGCGTAACCAACATTGGATTGAAATCTAGACAACATATTTACTGCAAAGGCTATATCTGGCCTAGTACATACTTGTGCATACATTAAGCTCCCTATCAATCTTGCATATGGAATTTTGTCCATTTCTTTCTTTTCCAATGTATTATTTGGACATTGTCCCTTATGCAATTTATCTCCTTTTGAAATTGGTGCTTCACCACTTCTACAATTATCCATTCCAAAACTTTTCAATACCCTTTCAATGTATCCCTTTTGTGATAATCCCAAGGTTCGAATCTTTCTATTTCTTATGATCTCAATTCCCAATACATAATGTGCTTCTCCCATGTCTTTCATGTCAAAGCTTTTCATGAGAAAGGCTTTTGTGGTTTGTAGAAGATTCTTACTGTTGGTTGCCAATAAGATATCATCTACATATAATATAAGAAATATAAAACTGCTCCCACTGGTTTTTGAGTATATACATTCATCGAGTTTGTTTTCCTCAAAACTGAAACTATTCATGACATTATCAAATTTCTTATATCATTGCCTTGATGCTTGCTTTAAACCATAAATGGATTTATTCAATTTGCAAACTTGATTATCATTTATTGCAAATCCCTCTGGTTGAGTCATATGAATTTCTTCTTCTAAGTCTCCATTTAGAAATGTTGTCTTTACATCCATTTGATGTAATTCCATATCAAAATGTGCTACAAGGGCCATTAGAACTCTAAATGCATCCTTAGTTGAAACAGGTGAAAATGTTTCATTATAATTGATGCCTTCCTTTTGATTATACCCTTTAGCCACTAATCTGGCTTTGTACCTTTCAACCTTTTCATTCGCATCCCTTTTGGTTTTAAACACCCATTTTCATCCTATTGGCTTTATAGAGTTTGATTTGTCAATTAGGTCCCAAACTTTGTTGTTTGGCATGCTTGTTAATTCATCTTCCATGCCTTTTAGCCACTTATCTTTATTAGATGACTCCATAGCTTCTTTGAAACTGGTTGGATCATCATCTTCATTCAAATCAAACTCTATTTATGTTAAATATACATGGTAGTCATCCGGTATTGCTGATCTTCTTTCTCTTGTGGATCTCCTTAAAGGTTCTGTATTATGTATTGGTTCAGGTAGTTGTTCGGACATGGTTCAAGTACATGTTCTACCTCAGATTCATGTACTTGATCTTGTGGAGATTCCAAAGATGGATTATCAGGGACTTGATCTATATTTTCAGTTATATTGCTACTTACAATAGGTATGGGTTGGAATATTATATTTCCATCTTCAGGGATTGAAGATGAATCATTTTCATGGAATGTTATCCAATTATCCACATTCTGAGGAATTTGAGATGAATTTTCAATGTCATCATCTTCATTGAACATCTCATCATAAAATACTGCCTTGTTTGTTTCAAAAATTCCTTGTTTGTTTCAAAAATTCTTTGTCCTCTTCCTGGGTTATAAAACTTATAACCCTTTGATTTTTCTGAGTATCCAATGAAGAAGGATGACGGTAACCTTGAATCCAGTTTACTTAATTTTTCAATGTGGTATTCTCTGGTCTCTGCCTTGCATCCCCATACATGAAAATGGTTTAGACTTGGTTTGTAGCCATTCCAGAGTTCAAAAGGTGTACCTTTTATTGCCTTGGTTGGTGTTCTGTTTCATATGTAGTTTGTTGTCTTCAATGCTTCCCCCCATAAGAATTTTGGTAAGCTGGATCTCGCAAACATCCTTCTAACCATGTCCATCAGCGTCCTGTTCTTTCTCTCTGCCACGCCATTCTGTGTAGGGGTATAGGGTGTTGTATATTCGGCTTTAATTCCAACTTGTTCCAGATATATGGCAAATGGTCCTTTATGCTGTCCCCTTTCAGAATATTTACAGAAATATTCTCCTCCTTTGTCTGATCTAACTATTTTGATGATCTTTTCGCATTGTCTTTCCACTTCTATTTTAAATTGTATAAAACAATCTAAGACCTGTGATTTTTCTGACATAAGAAATATGTGACAAAATCTTGAAAAATCATCAATGAATGTGACGAAATATTTATTTCCACATAGTGTCTCAATTGGAAAAGGTCCACATATGTCTGTATGAATCAACTCAAGAATGCACTGACTTCTTTTAGATTGAAAATTCCTGGAGTTGGTTATCTTCCCTTTGAGATAATCTATACATGTCTTAAATTCATCAAAGTTTAATTGTGGTAGAATTTTCTGTCTAATTAATTCCTGCATTCTTGATTTAGATATGTGTCCCAATCTTTTGTGCCACAAGAAGAATGATATGTTTTGTTTATGTCTTTTCTTGGCTCCTGTTAGTTTACTTATTGAGTATACTTGTCTTTTAAGACCTTTATTGATGGTTTCATTTACGCAATTTAAATGCCAATAACCATAAATTAAATATGCATTCCCAAAACAGATATCATCCAAATAGAACAACATACAATCTTTATTTGCATAGAAGGAAACATTGTTTTCAGTGAAAATTTGAGAACCTGACACCAGGTTTCTCTTTATTTTAGGTATATAATATACATCGTTCAGAGTTAGAACATAATTGTTCTTAAATAATAATCTACATTCACCAATAGCTTCAACTTTTAAGGCTTGTCCATTTGCGGTACAAATCTTTGACTCATTCGTTCTTGGGATTGTTGTCTTTGACAATCCCTGCATCGAATTAACAATATGTATTGGTGAGGCTGTATCAAACCACCATGAATTGTCACTGTTACAATTAGTGATTTCTAAAGAAAAGAAGTGATTAACATTACCTTTCTTGTTCAACCATTCCTTGAAACCTTCACAATCTTTCTTGAAATGTCCTGTCTTCTTACAGAAGAAGCATTTCAGTTCCCTTTTATTCTTGAAGAGCTTTCATTTGTTCTTGTTGCTCTTTGCATAAGAAGTGGAAGAGCTCCCTTTGTGAAAGTTGGGATGTTTCTTGAATTTGTTTTTGGACTTTGACATGTGATTGACAACTATTGTCTTCCCTTTGATTTTGATTTCTGATTCCTCCTGGACACAAATGGAGACCAGTTCGTCTAAAGTCCATTTTTTCTTCTGTGTGTTGTAAAGGCTCCTTAAGTGACTGTATTGATCAGGCAATGAATTTAACAGAAGGTGCACAAGAAATGAATCATCAATTTCAACTTTAATTTCCTTATGTTTGCAAGAGGTGTCAATTCCTTGCAAGATGTATTCCCTGATACTCCCTTGTCCGTTAAAATTCATTCTGATAAGCTTGTTCATAAGATATCCAGTTTCAGCCTTATCTGATACCTTGTATTTGTCGGCAATTAAGGCAAAGTAGACTTTAGCCAGATCAGATTCGAGTATTCCCCCTTTGACAGCATCAGTCATGCACTTCTTAATGTTATATTAGGGCTATTCTATTGTGTTTGTGCCATTCTTGATGCTTCCGCTTAGCTTCTTTGGCTGTTGTGTCTGTATGTTCTGATGGTGGATCTTCCTTGAGAACATGATCGTAATCCAGAATACCTAGCATGAGTTCGATGTCCTCTTTCCATTTCTTGTAATTCACACCGTTTAGTTATAATATCCTATGTTTAGTACCTAATTTTGTGACCAAAAACGCTAAGATAGGAGATCGTGTTTTCATGACTTGTACCTTTAATTGGATAGTTGTATCTAGGATTTTAGGGATAAAGATTAAAGAAAAGAATTAGAAGGTGTGAAGTGTAATGAATATGAAAGTAGAAAGGGCAATTAGTAAATGTCCTATATTTATATGTTTATACCTAAATTAAACTTAATGATCTCATCTTCTTCATTTATTTTTCATCTAAACCGTATAGAGAGAGAGAGTCCTTAGAGAGAAAAACCTACATTTGATGGGAGATTGAAGAATTTAAGCATGGTTTTGGAAGATTAAACCTAGATTCTCAAGGTAACCTCATCTTTTAGACTTAATTCTTGTTTTGGGTTGATTAATTTTATGGTAAACCTTTGTATTATGATGTGTAGGGGCTTAGTAAGTTCAATTAGGGCTTGAAGAAACCAAATTAAGGAAATCATGGTTAATTGAGGTAAACATTCTTCATGCATTTGATATTAGAGTTCAATTATGTTAAAAGTTATAATTTTAAACTATTTGGTGTATAATTAGTGATGTATGTATTTGGTGTTATTTAAATTGTGGTTAAAATACTTAATTGAGGTCATGGATTAAGGAATGGAATCATTAAAAACGTATTTGAGCTTCAAAGTTAGGTTGCACACCAAGTGTTTGATAAAATGTTTGAGAGACTTTTGTAGTTTTAAACTTTCTGTCCTGTTACAAAACAATTCGTAGAAAATCAACCGTTGGTCCAAATGAGGTGTACGATATACCGTTGGAAACCTTAGAATGTCCTTAACAACTGTTATGAATAGTGAAACTCCTAATTTTGAGTCTAAATATGTCAAAACACTGAGTTTTTGAATCAGCTCACAGTGTGACAAAAACCTGCACACTGTTTTTGTAAAGGCTGTATCGTCCTTCTCGTAGCTCCGAATTGCACAAATCCAGTTGCTATAGAATCCTAAGATATCAAGGTATAACTTTCATTTAGATGATAGTGTCCATTTTGGCTTCTAAATGGGAGAAATATATCGAAACTTATGGCATATAGAAGTTGTCAATTTCTGTTTTTAAGTCAAATTTGAGATATTTGGAAAATATTGTCTACGATCTTAATGATTGTGTTGAGCATTAGTTGAGTGTTTAATTAAATGATTGTAGGTAATCGGAAGCAAGGAAAGGGATAACTAAGGTACGGATATCCTATTTCTTTGAATCGAGGGTAACCGGTTACATTCCGGAAATCCCATCCATTTTGATATATATGACTCCAAACCCTATGGTTTCGAGTACTTGTATAGGAAATATTTATTTCCTTTCAAACTTGAGTTTATGGTAATCGTTTGAATATGTTTCATGATTCGAACATTTTGATGAAAGAGTTTGACTTTATGATAATTGAAATATTGATTTTAAGAACACGAGTTTCCTTGAATTTGAATTAGACTCAACACTTGGGTCACGGGTGTTGAGATGCCTTCCGTGGTGGCTATTAATGACCATGGCGTTCTCGTAAAGGCTAAGGCCAAGCTAATTAGGGGACGTAGGATGCATCCAAGAGCCGAACACCAGAAAATGTCTGGTTACCGGATAGAACCGATTACAGGATAGAGCCGAATACCATAATTGAACTGGTTACCGGGGAATGTGCGGTGTTGTACCCGACATTGACATTCCAAGTCTGATTGGACTGATCATCCGATTAGACAAAGTATTATTGAAATACGGGTGACTCGTTGATTTTAAAATAAATAAATAAATGATTTCTATATTTTTTTATTAATGTTCAGAACGATTGCTTATATTAACTTTTATTTGAACTTAAATTATGTTCACACCATTATGCACAATATCCGCCCACTGAGCGATTTTGCTCAGCCGAGGTGTTTTATGTTTCCTCGGCAGGTTTAGGTTCCACCGCAGGGACAGATTTAATGATCGAGTTATCGTTGGGAGTATAACAAAGACTTAAGATCAACTTTTGTATATCGGATTTGTATAACCTTTTGGGATTAGTTCAAACGATAACATTTTGGGGTTTGTAATTATATTTAAGTTTCGTTTTAAGTTAAATGTTATTTTTTTTTTTGGGAAGCTTAGTACAACTTTGAATGGTGGTGTTTTAGAGTTTTGATCCGGTTATCGGATTGTATTTCTCACGTCTCTGGCTTAAGTTTGATCCGGTTATCGGTTATCGGATTAATCCTGTAGTACTTTAAGTTTGATCTTTGAGGTTAGGTAGAATTTGGCGGGTTTTGGTTTATTCGTTTTCATTTTCATATATCTATACTTGTTCAGTTATCTCGCAATTTCTTTCTACCACTTTCCATAACTGTATGTATTCGTAATCCAAGAAAAGAGACCTGATCTAACCAAAACTGACATTTAGAGAGTTTAGCATATAACCGCTTTTCTCGAAGAATACCCAACGCAATACGAAGATGCTTAGCATGATCAACTTCAGTCTTAGAATATATCAAAATATCGTCGATGAATACTATAATGAACTCGTCTACATAATCTTTAAAGACTCGGTTCATTAAGTCCATGAAAACAGCAGGAGAGCTAGTTAACCCAAATGGCATGACAACGAATTCAAAATGGTCATATCGGGTTCTAAAAGCTGTTTTAGGAATATCCTACTCTTGGACACGTAACTGATGATATCCAGATCTGAGATCGATCTTAGAAAAGAATTTGACCCCTTGGAGTTGATCAAATAAGTCATCAATACGGGGCAATGGATACTTATTACGTATCGTCACCTTATTTAGCTCGCGGTAATCGATACATAACCGCATTGAACCATCTTTCTTTTTCACAAAAAGAACTGGTGCTCCCCACGGTGACACACTAGGACGTATGTATCCCTTATTCAACAAATCATTTATCTGCTCTTTTAGCTCCTTCATTTCTGATGGAGCCATTCGGTAATGCTATTTTGATATTGGAGCAGATCCTGGTATTAAGTCAATGGTGAACTCCACTTCTCTATTGGAAGGGAGTCCAAGAATTTCATCCGGAAACACGTCTGAAAATCCATTCACTACAGGAATAGATCTAAGTTCGAACGGTACCTCATCAGGGTCTTGTAGTGTTACAAGGAAACCTTCAGATCCTTGCCATGCAAAAGATTCAACCGTAAAAAAAGATACGACTTTGGTTCAACTCCCTGATAAATGCTATCGGGTTGACTCAAATCTCCGAAGATAACCCTCTTTGTATCGCATTTAATGGTTGGTCGATGTTTGGACAACCAATCCATGTAGAAAATGAGGTCAAAATACTTCATACACATATGGAGTAGATTTACCTCAGACACAATCAACAATCAATAGAGGACAATTCACGAATTCAGACAAAATGCAAATTCAACTACCCATCAGAGTAGTAATATGCAACGGAGTCTCAGTTAATTTCTCAAAAGGTCTCAAATGTTCCTCTAAAGTATCAGACACAACTGAGTGGGTTGCACCTATATCAAATAAAACATATACAGGTATGCCACATAAATTAAGTGTACCATAAACCATACCAACAGTAGATTTATCAGCATGCAAAGCAAATACTTGTCCACCAGTTGTGGATTGTTTCCCTTTCTCAGTTGCCTTGTCTTTTTGACCCTGCTTACAGTCTCTGGCCAAATGTCCTTTCTATCCACAACTGTAACACGCTCCGGTCATTCTTAGACACGGACCTGGTCGATGTGTAATACCGCACTCTTTACATTTTTGGGGAGGATTGGTATTAGAAGAATCCTTACTAGATGCTCCTTGAGAAGATATTGGTGATCTGAAATTAGAAGACTTCCTCGAGATTGAGAGACCCGAAGATCTGAGATCTGTATTTCCAAACCGCATATCATGACCTCGTTTCTTTCCAGAATCTGATTTCAAAAAAATAACTTCCCTGTCGAGCTCGATCAATGTTTTTTACTGCATCTGCAACCTAACTGACTGAAGTAAACTGATGATTCAGAAGTTGGGTCTTGTACCGATGGCTCAAACTCCACTTGAACTTATCAACCTAATGCATTGTAGTATCTACTGTGATTCCAGCAAATCGAGCTAATCGTAGAAATCGAGTCTGATATTCAGAAATAGATTCATCTTCTAGTTGTTGAATATTATAATACTCCTGAATATATGCATCTTTATCGACTGTTGTGAAGTAACGATGGAAGAAAATTTCTTTAAATTGATCCCAAGTAAGAGTTTCATCTATAGGATTACTTTGAGTCCAAGACTCCCACCAATTATGAGCATCGTCCTCAAGTTTATATGAAGCCAACCTTACTTTGTAATGCTCTGGACAACTTAAAACCTTGAAAAGTTTCTCCAGATTTCGGATCCAATTTTCTGCATCTACAGGGTTAGTGATAGAAGAAAAGACTCGCGGTTTTTGTTTATTAAACCGTTCAAGCCAAACATGAATTTCAGACTGATTAGTATTCTGATTAAGTCTTTGCTCTTGTTCTCCTGTTCCTGTACCTACAGTATTTACAGGAGGCACTTCATTTTTCTGACGGAGAGCCTCTACAGTCTAAGATACAATAGAAGGGATCATATTTGTTGGATAGATGTCGTTAAGCTGTCGTTAAGTCTGGATCAGCTTGAAGTGGAGGAGAAGGAGAAGGAGGAAGAGGAGGAGGAGGAGGAGGAAGGTCGGTTTCATCATGTTGTGTTTGATTTCTCTAGGCCTACCCCTTCGTCTTGGTTGGTTACAATGCAACATCGGAACTGATACAGTCGACCCTGCCAAAGTCAAGGTTGTGGCTAATTGGCCGAGACCGACCAATATATCTGAGATTCGGAGTTTTCTGGGTCTGGCAGGATATTACCAACGCTTTGTTGAAAACTTCTCTCGGATTGCGTTGCCTTTAGCTAAACTTCTCTGAACGAGAGTTAAATTTGAATGGGGGCCTGATCAGCAACATAGTTTTGAAATTCTGAAACAACAATTGATCACAGCTCCAGTCTTATCTCTACCATTTGGGACAGGCGGTTTTCAAATCTACAGTGACGCCTCTCGAATTAGCCTCGGATGTGCACTTATGCAAAATGGAAAGGTTATAGCATATGCATCACGACGACTGAAGTCATATGAGGTAAACTATCCTACTCATGACTTGGAACTGGTTGCAGTTATCTTCGCACTTAAAATCTGGCACCATTATTTGTATGGAGAATCTTGTGACATTTTTACTGATCACAAAAGTTTGAAGTACATTTTTTCTCAGAAAGAAATTAATATGCGTTAGACGTTGGCTGGAATTTCTGAAAGACTACGATGTTCAAATCCATTATCATCCAGGCAAAGCGAATGTAGTCGCAGATGCGTTAAGTCGTAAAAGTATGGGGTTTGTTTCTTGTTATACTGTTTAACCGCACTTGATTTCTGATTTTGAAAAGTTGGGTATTGATTTTTATCCAAATTCTAAAAGTTTGATTTTGGCTAGCGTTTCGATTGAGCCAAATTTGATTTCACGAATTAAGAAGGCCCAACAAAATGACGGTGGTATTTGGTCTCTTGTACAGAAAATTGAAAATGATCGGAATTCTGAATTTTGAGTCGATGACCAGGTATAGTTTGGTTTTGAGATCGTTTGTGTGTACCCGATGATCATGAATTAAAAGAATCTGTATTAAATGAAGCTCATAATTCTTCCTTCTCAATTCATCCCGGTTCTACCAAAATGTCAACGATTTGAAACAATTTTTCTGGTGGGACGGAATGAAAAGAAATATTGGCGAATATGTTGCAAAATGTTCGACCTGTCAAAAGGTCAAAATTGAACACCAAAGAGTCAGCGGTCTTTTACATCCTTTAGAGATACCTGTGTGGAAATGGGAGCACATCTCCATGGACTTTCATACAGGGCTACCAATGACTCAAAAACATCACGATGCAATTTGGGTAGTCGTGGACCGTTTGACTAAGTCTGCACAATTCTTAGCTATTCGGGAAACTTTTTCGGTTAGCCAGTTGTCTGAATTATTCCATACAGAGATCATCAGACTTCATGGAACTCCGGTCACAATTACGTCTGATAGAGATCCGCATTTTACCTCACGATTCTGGAAGAGTCTTCATCAGGCTTGGGGTACACGACTTAATATGAGTTCAACTTTTCATCCTCAATCGGATGGACAAACTGAACGGACAATACAAACACTTGAAGACATGCTTCGTGTTTGCGTTCTCGAGTGGTCTGGCAGTTGGGACGATTATCTTTATCTGGTAGAGTTTTCGTACAATAACAATTATCAATCCAGTATTGGCATGGCTCCATACGAAGCTCTTTATGGTCGTAAATGTCGAACACCTACATGTTGGAACGAAGTAGGCGAACGAGCAATTGAAGGACCCGAATTCGTCCAAATCACAACTGAAAAAGTTGAAGTCGCCCGTCAGAAAATGAAAGAGGCACAAACGCGCCAAAAGAGTTATGCGAACCGACATTGTAAGCCATTGGAATTTCAGTCAAGTGACCATGTTTTCCTTAAACTTTCTCCATTTCGGGGAACACGTCGTTTTGGGGTTAAAGGAATACTTAGCCCACCTTATATTGGACCTTTTGAAGTTCTAGAGCGAGTTGGTGAAGTAGCGTATCATCTTGCGTTACCTCCCCAGTTAGCACATGTTTATAATGTTTTCCATGTGTCGGTGCTCCGTGGATATCCTTATCATCCGTTGCATGTCATCGACTATCCTCTTGAAAAGATTGAGCCAGACTTGTCTTATGTTGAGGATCCTAAAGCTGTTATCGGACGCGAAGAAAGAAAATTGCGTCATCGATCGATTCCATTCGTTAAAGTCTTGTGGCAGAATCATTCTGAAAGTGAAGCGACATGGGAGACGGAGGAATCGATGAAAAAGAAATATCCACAACTTTTTGAAGGTACATAAGTTCATGACTCTAACTCGATTTTGGGGACGAAATCTTTTTAAGGGTGGGAGAATTATAATATCCTATGTTTAGTACCTAATTTTGTGACCAAAAACGCTAAGATAGGAGATCGTGCTTTCATGACTTGTACCTTTAATTGGATAGTTGTATCTAGGATTTTAGGGATAAAGATTAAAGAAAAGAATTAGAAGGTGTGAAGTGTAATGAATATGAAAGTAGAAGGGGCAATTAGTAAATGTCCTATATTTATATGTTTATACCTAAATTAAACTTAATGATCTCATCTTCTTCATTTACTTTTCATCTAAACTGTATATATATATATAGAGAGAGAGAGAGAGAGTCCTTAGAGAGAGAAACCTACATTTGATGGGAGATTGAAGAATTTAAGCATGGTTTTGGAAGATTAAACCTAGATTCTCAAGGTAACCTCATTTTTTTGACTTAATTCTTGTTTTGGGTTGATTAATTTTATGGTAAATCTTTGTATTATGATGTGTAGGGGCTTAGTAAGTTCAATTAGGGCTTGAAGAAACCAAATTGAGGAAATCTTGATTAATTGAGGTAAACATTCTTCATGCATTTGATATTAGAGTTCAATTATGTTAAAAGTTATAATTTTAAACTATTTGGTGTATAATTTGTGATGTATGTATTTGGTGTTATTTAAATTGTGGTTAAAATACTTAATTGAGGTCATGGATTAAGGAATGGAATCATTAAAAACGTATTTGAGCTTCAAAGTTAGGTTGCACACCAAGTGTTTGATAAAATGTTTGAGAGATTTTTGTAGTTTTAAACTTTCTGTCCTGTTACAAAACAATTCGTAGAAAATCAAAAGTTGGTCCAAATGAGGTGTACGATATACCGTTGGAAACCTTAGAATGTCCTTAACAACTGTTATGAAGAGTGAAAGTCCTAATTTTGAGTCTAAATATGTCAAAACACTGAGTTTTTGAATCAGCTCACAGTGTGACAAAAACCTGCACACTGTTTTTGTAAAGGCTGTATCGTCCTTCTCGTAGCTCCTAATTGCACAAATCCAGTTGCTATAGAATCCTAAGATATCAAGGTATAACTTTCATTTAGATGATAGTGTCCATTTTGGCTTCTAAATGGGAGAAATATATCGAAACTTATGGCATATAGAAGCTGTCAATTTCTGTTTTTAAGTCAAATTTGAGATTTTTGGAAAATATTGTCTACGATCTTAATGATTGTGTTGAGCATTTGTTGAGTGTTTAATTAAATGATTGTAGGTAATTGGAAGCAAGGAAAGGGATAACTAAGGTACGTATATCCTATTTCTTTGAATCGAGGGTAACCGGTTACATTCCGGAAATCCCATCCATTTTGATATATGTGACTCCAAACCCTATGGTTTCGAGTACTTGTATAGGAAATATTTATTTCCTTTCAAACTTGAGTTTATGGTAATCGTTTGAATATGTTTCATGATTCGAACATTTTGATGAAAGAGTTTGACTTTATAATAATTGAAATATTGATTTTAAGAACACGAGTTTCCTTGAATTTGAATTAGACTCAACACTTGGGTCACGGGTGTTGAGATGCCTTCCGTGGTGGCTATTAATGACCATGGCGTTCTCGTAAATGCTAAGGCCAAGCTAATTAGGGGACGTAGGATGCATCCAAGAGCCGAACACTAGAAAATGTTTGGTTACCGGATAGAACCAATTACCGGATAGAGCCGAATACCAGAATTGAACTGGTTACCGGGGAATGTGCGGTGTTGTACCCGACATTGACATTCCAAGTCTGATTGGACTGATCATCCGATTAGACAAAGTATTATTGAAATACGGGTGACTCGTTGATTTTAAAATAAATAAATAAATGATTTCTATATTTTTTTATTAATGTTCAGAACGATTGCTTATATTAACTTTTATTTGAACTTAAATTATGTCCACACCATTATGCAAATTATCCGGCCACTGAGCGATTTTGCTCAACCGAGGTGTTTTCTGTTTCCTTGGCAGGTTTAGGTTCCACCGCAGGGACAGATTGAATGATCGAGTTATCGTTGGGAGTATAACAAAGATTTAAGATCAAATTTTGTATATCGGGTTTGTATAACCTTTTGGGATTAGTTCAAACGATAACATTTTGGGGTTTGTAATTATATTTAAGTTTCGTTTTAAGTTAAATGTTATTTTTTTTGGGAAGCTTAGTACAACTTTGAATGGTGGTGTTTTAGAGTTTTGATCCGGTTATCGGATTGTATTTCTCACGTCTCAGGCTACGCGGGATGGGGGTGTTACATTAGTGGTGCAAAGTTGGCCACACTCATAGAGTATTGCGCTGTAAGTGACAAGGATCAATTGTTGATCAGTCTTGTTTAATGATTCTGAATTTGGAATAGACTCGTTTCTTGTCAATCTATGTAGTGACGTGAATCTTGAATTTAATTTCCTTTTGTGAAAGCATATTAAATCCGAAATTCAGTCATATCCAAGTGTTCTTTTGATCAAAACTGCTATGGCAGTATATGAAAAATTGAACACTATAATCTTGCAATTTCAAGTTTGAAGTTGCAATTTCTTCATTATGATTCTTGACTACTATAGTGGAACTTGAATCATATGAATCCAGATTCACTGTGGTGATATGTGGATTTCAAGAAAACTTTGGCTTTTATTATTTACCAAAATATAGTAGAAATTGATTCCATAATGGTTAGTAACATCAATATAATTACTGCATATATGGATTAACTTCATATTTAATCAATTTTCTGCCTAAAAGATCAATCGATTTTGTATATATATGCCTTAGCCGACTCGGGCTCAAAATCAGATGGGATCCAAGACCCGGATCAGACTTACCCTTAAGACTCGGATCGGATTGTCATATTGATCGGGATAGCCCAATCGATTTCTAACAGTTCAATAAAATGAATTGGGCAAATCGATTGAGACCGGTTAAGATGTAAGTCAAGAATCGATTTGAAAATTTTTCATCAAAAAATTGACTTAAAACAGAAACGATTGCATCGACTGACTTAGGAATCTGTCGATCAATTGGAATCGCTAATTCAATTCAATGGTTAATGGCTCTGATTCTGGATAGAGAATGAACCCAAAAATGGAATCGCTAATTCTTGATAGAGAATGAACCCAAAAATGGCGCCAAGGGTTTATGTATTGGATGAAGAGACATGAATCGGTCATTTCCATCAAGTAAGCGATTCATGAAGCGTTGCCTTTGTAACTGCTTCATTTTGGTACCCTATATATATATATATTTCATTAATTATAATATATATATTTATCTTTAATAATATAATAATAAATCACATAATTGTTATCTTGTAATTATCTTGTTCTCTATATAATATAATATATATATATATATATATATATATATATTACATCTTTCACCAAGACATGCCCATATCATTAAGAGGAGCAATATTTCCAGTGTTACCCTCGCCTTCAGCGTATCCAACGTCGTTCCCCAAAACCTCAACTTCCTCTTCTGGTTCTGCAATCCTCATCCTCCCAAAGTTAGGGTTTCTGATTTCTTCGATTCTCTGAAAGTTAGGGTTGCTGTTAAATGGGGTTGTCAATATATGTTTTAAAACTCTGTTGTTTTGATTATAGTCTCTTAATCAAGGATGGGGTTTATTGGTCTTGGTTTCCATCCATTTGTAAATCTATTTGGTATTTAAGAATCCCTTCTTGTATTTGTTGAACCAAAATTATATTAAAATTGGTCAAATTGCAAATTTGCTAATAGATGAACCTGGTACTCTCATTTGTGGATTGATCAGATAGTCGTATAATTGGTTAGAAGTGTTGGGGGTGTTATTTGGAATGGGAGAAATAAGAAGGATAAAATTTGGAAAGTGGATGAAGATTAATTGGAATGGATGCTTTGATTTAGAAGGGTTAATTGAATATGTGAGCATATTATCCTTCATTTTTGACCTACTCTTGCAATCGGGCGATTTTAAGTTGTGGGTTTAGCTTTGTTTTAAGTTTTTCAATTCTCTGCCTATTTCGGGTTTTTTAGTTATATAACCTTCTCATAAATCCATTTTTACAATCTGACCTCCTTTTATTCTAATTTAATTTTACATTATTTTTTATCATTTATAATTAATTAAATTACTGAATTATCCCTATGACTAAAATAATTAAATTTTCTAAAATTGTAAAACAGTGTCGTGAAAAGCCCTAATTTCACTTTTCTCCTTTTGTTTTCACCGTGCGGCTCCCTTTTCACCACACTCTGATTGTCTTCATCGTTCCCATCATCCCCTTCCCCCATCGTCTCCATCGTCGTGCCACCGCTCGTCTGTAGTTCGACCGCCGCTCTTCTGTTTGGTTTGGTTTGGTTTATTTCTCTTGTGAGTCCAAGATCAATGAATCTCTAGAGAGAGAGACAAGGTAGCGCAAAGTATGTGTATATTGATGTATGCGTGAAAAATGTTACAAGGACACAAGACAAAAGGGACTTAAATACCCTGGTCAGATACAACACATAATTAGACTCTAAACACAGTATTTGACCAAGCCTATAAATACAATGATTACTATAAAATCAAACCTAACAATCTCCCCCTTAGTAATCATTGGCGCTTTGGTCTTCAAAATTCATCTTCTAAATCAGCACGGACCAACTAAGCGACTTTGCAAAGCATTCTGACTTTTAAAGAAAATTTCTTCTCATCATCTTTGAAGATCTGTTGTCTTTACTGCCTTAACAAGACTGGACCGGTTTGAAATAAACTTGAAAAAACAGTCGGTTCATCAGCTTGATTCGTTCAAAAACAATCCCAAATTTGATGAAAACTCAAGAAACGAGATTTTCTTGAAAAATTCAAGAAAATCAATCAAATTTTCGATTAATCTACAAATTTAGGGACGAAAAATACAATCTCTCAATCCTCTCAAGATTCAGATGGCTCTGATACCAATTGTGAGTCCAAGATCAATGAATCTATAGAGAGATAAAGTAGAGAGAGAGAGACAAGGTAGGGCAAAGTATGTGTATATTGATGTATGCGTGAAAAGTGTTACAAGGACACAAGACCAAAGGGACTTAAATACCCTGGTCAGATACAACATAGAATTAGACTCTAAACACAGTATTTGACCAAGCCTATAAATACAATGATTATTATAAAATCAGACCTAACATCTCTCTCTCTGTTACTGTGTTAGAATTGGACGACTGATGTCTGTTTTTTTTAATAGACTATCTAAGTTTTCCGGTCTTGTGTAGTTAATGCGGATCCTTGTTTTAGTTGTTCGTGGCCGTTGTTTTTGGTTTTGTCTCTGTGGGTGTCTGGTAGTTTGTTTTTGGTCCTGTGTTTGGTGTTGTGTAGTTGTTGCTGGGTTGGTTTGCTTCTTGCAAACCTTCCCCTTTGCACTATTTGTTCTTAGTTGGAGGTGTTTGTATAAAAGTTATTTTCAAAAAAAAAAAAAAAAGCACTCCACTACCAAGATTAAAATAAGATTTGAAGGTGATATATATTGAAGAGTTTGTTGTGGTTGTTAAAAGATGTTATAAAGATAAAAATTGATTTATTATACTGGTCTTGTGCCTGTGATTTATTTGTCAGCCAGTTGATATGTGTTTTTATCATAAGTGAATAATCATGATGAATATTTTAAGGCAACTTGATGGAGATATATGTAAATAAAGTAATACTGGAGGTTGGCTTTGTTTTCCTAATGATAGTGCAAGAAATAAGGTTGTAGTGGGTTGCATTGCACATTTGTTTTGCTTTTTCTATGTATGTTTCTTGCTATCATCTGTGTTCGTGAAGAAGCAAGGCAAGCATTGTAATAGTAGTTTTGATCAGTTCCAGTAAAAGTATTATAAAACGAAAATAAGTCTAGTTTGTAAGCCAAATAGTTCATTAGATAATTTATTTTTAGAAGTTTACCACTTGATTCAAATCAAGATTACCGGAATGTGACTTTCTTGTATCTTACAGAGAGAAAGCTAGACTCCTGCGTCCTGTATCCATTTTTATTCGGTTTTGGTAGAGTAGACAAATTAACAGTTGTAACATTGCCACATTTGATTTGAAGTAAATATAATTTTTCATAGGATAGACATATCAAGTAGTTCGACCGTCGTTCTTCAGTTTGGTTTGGTTTATTTCTCTCTCTCTCTCTCTGTTACTGTGTTAGAATTTGACGACTGTTAATACGTTTGTAACATATCAAACAGAAGAAGCACTCCACTACCAAGATTAAAATTTGGAAAATACTTGTGCACTATTAACATAATTCAAAGTTAAAACAACCCATCAATTGCTATTATCGTTTAATGTCACAATTGCCAAGCTACAAAATGCAAGTACTTGTCACCATTGCCAATCAGTAGTACTTGTCACCATTGCCAATCAATAGGGTTAGACTGGACCCGACTGGTCCAGTCGGGTGAGACAGTGCTAGTCAAATAATTAGACCGGATTATGTTAGTAGAATTTTTATGATCTATAACATCTTTCGTTTATGACATATTTCTTCTAGTAGCGTATATTTTTTTAGTTATTGTAACAAATGATTTCTTCTAAAATTTCTTAACAAATGATTTCTTCTAAATTCATGGCATATAAAGAATGATGATGCAAGAGGGAACGAATGCCAATGAATCTAGCTCACCATCTCGGGGTGAACCTGTTACGCCTAGACAAAAAGATCCTGAGATTGAAGAGCATGACTGGACCAGTCGAGTTGGTCGAACTACTTGATTTAGCATGACTAGACGCGGTCTATAAGAACTTGGTTTTCACTTTTTGTTGTAATCTCACTCCCAACTCGTCAAAATAAGAACTTGTATAAAATTATCTAGTCGACCCTTTTTATTAACATGATTGGACCCATTCTGACTCGACTCGTCCAGTCAGTCAGTATCAATGTGCATGACCGGCACAGTCGTACCAGGCTGGATCTGGATCTGGTCTAGCTCTATCCATGAGCATGACTAGACCAGTCGAGTCGGTCGAACTACTTGATTTAGCATGACTAGACCCGGTCTATAAGAACTTGGTTTTCACTTTTTATTGTAATTTCACTCCCAACTCATCAAAATAAGAACTTATATAAAATTCTCTAGTCGACACTTTTTATTAACATGATTGGACCCATTCTGACTCTACTGGTCAGTCAGTCAGTATCAATGTGCATGACCGGCACAGTCGTACCAGACTGGATCTGGTCTAGCTCTATCCATGAGCATGACTAGACTAGTCGAGTCGGTCGAACTACTTGATTTAGCATGACTAGACCCCGTCTATAAGAACTTGGTTTTCACTTTTTGTTGTAATCTTACTCACAACTCATCAAAACAAGAACTATGATGGTAAATCAACTTAAGAACCTCCTTTTTGTGGATTCTATATATGTTTTTCAACTATAACTAACAAGTGCTTTGTTCTAAATGGATGGTAGAAGGAATGATGATTCAATAGGGAATTGATGCCAATGATTCTAGTTCACCATCGTGGGGTTTAAGTGTTCGTGTTTCACCTAAACAAAGAGATTCGATCTTTGAAGAGCATGCACAAGTAAGTTATCTTCATGTTAAATTTAGTATTACTTTGCAAAAAAAACTTTTATCTCATAAAAATATTTTGATTTGAAGGTGAATGTTCGATTTGGTGTTCAACATCCTTGTGCATTAATTTCTATCTTGGATAAGAAAGAAGCAAGATAAAAGTCGAGCGTGCTTTGAATAAAGTTGTAAAGACCATTGTCAACGAGTTGGGTGATTGGCAGTTTACCTTGATAAATTAGGTGTGGATATTTTTTTGGGCTGATTGAAACCCATAATATTTATTTTAGTTTGGATTTGTCGCCAATGTGATAGAATAGGTGGATATGTTCTTGATGTAATCAAATTTACCATGTTTTCAAGTAATTATTATAACAATATTGGCTAGTCGGCCTCTATCAATAAGCATGAATAGACCGAGTCTAACTCCACTTGATCTAGTCAAGCTTTTTCTTAATTAGCATTATTAGACCGGTCTAACTCTACTAGACCGGTCGACCTCTATCAATGTGCATGACTGTCGACTTCTATTAATGGTGTGTTACTGCCTTACTGGACTAGTCACACTTGATTGGAACTAGTTGAGGTCTATCAATGAGATTGACTGAACACAGTCGGATGAGTCTAACTCTACTGGTCCGATCGATCTCTATCAATGAGCATGACTGGACCGGTAGCACCAGACCGAAGCCAATCTGGCTTTATCAATGAGCATGACTGGGCCAGTTGCACCAAACCGGAGCCAGTATAGCTTTATCAATGAGCATGACTAGACCAGTCGGACTAAATTAGATTCAGTCGTGTCGAGTTTTTTTCAATTAACATGAGATGAGCCAGATTAACTCTAATTGGGCTCGATCACTATCAAGTATAATATCATCCTAGATGGACTTGGTAAGAATTCAATTTAACCATTTGTTAAAGTCATATTGTGTCCGATCTACCATTTCAAATATATAATATTATATTATCACCTTAGTTAGATTTAGTGAGAATTCAGTTAAAACTATTTTAGCAAAATCAACTTATCATAATTTGATACAATTGGGTTGTACTAAGTACATGATATCATCAAATCCCTACTGTATCAATCAAACATTGTTAATATGCATTAATGGATTTGTAAAAGTCATATTGTATGTAGTTTTTCCATTTTAAGGTACTATATTACAGGGCCATCTTGCTTATATTAGTGATAGTACAATTGAAACTAGTTTATCATAATCAACTATCATGATTGCACATAATTAGGTTCTACTAAGTACATGACATCGTAAAACCCACTAGATGAATCAATTGCCACATTATTGGACATAATTTGCTCTACCATCATATTATTTGGCATAATTGGTTCTACTAAGTACATGATATTGTCTAAGAATGTGCATGACTCGACCTAGTTGCACCATACTAGAGTTAGTCTAGCTAATAGAGAGCATGATACAACAAGTTTGACCAACGGATCAGAATCGGTTGAGCTTTTTTAACTAACATGACTGGACGAGTCTAACTCTATTGGGTTGGTAGATCCCTATAAGTGTGTCCAGCGCACCATTTTAAGCATAATATCTATCTTATATGGACTCAAACAGAGTTCAATTAGATTTATTTCAAGATAATCAAGTATATGCTATCGTCGAATCCTAACTAGATTAGCCGAGCATCGCTAATTGGAATAATTGGAACAAACATCGCTAATTGGAATAATTTGACCTGTTAAGGTAGTTTTGTACCCATTCAACCATTTTAATTGGAATGAATGGACCTGTTAGGGTCATAATGTGTCCATTCTACCATTTGAAATAGATTATATTATATTATTGGATGAATTACTGAGAGTAATCAACTATCATTATTTGATATATTGGGTCTACTAAATACATGTCGGTTAGAATTATGAGATTTCAATTGAAACTAGTTTAACATAATCGGTTATCACGATTGGACATAATTAGGTTCGACTGAGTACATGATATCATCAAACCTTACTAGACCAATCAATCATTCTTAAAACATATGAATGGACCCGTTAGCCATCTTGAATTTAGATTTCCATTTTAAGTATAGTCGAACCAAGTCGGAGCTAATCGAATATTCCAAGGCAAACTATCTCAAATACCTTATCTCAAAAAAGCCCAACTTGAACCGGTGTAAAGCGACTAAATAGTCTAACTCGACCGAGCCAGTCGAGCTCGAATGGGCCAGTCTGACTCAATCGTTCCATCTTCTTCGTCAAATGACATTGATCGTGCTCGACTGGGCCGGTCTAACTCAACTGTTACTTCTTCGTAAAATGACGTCCATTCCTGATGAAAATTGTTGTAAAATATGAATTTTAATCTTTAAAATATGTTTTAAATAGTTCAAACATCCTATGTTTATATTTTTCAATATTCCATATCAAATATTATGAACATATCACTTTTTTCTTTAAATTTTGTGTATTCATATATACTCCTTTTACCATCAATATGAATGTTTATTGTTAGAAAATCGATATCAACACATATGTAGTATTAAAGTTATAATTTAGAAGAAAAACTAATTAAAAAAGTTGAATATTTTAATGAGAATGGAAGCTTGAATGTTAGAAGGAGAATGAAGATTTCATGGAAGAAAGGGTTCCAATCATAGGGTTTAAAGAGAAGAAGAAAGGGGAAAGGGTATTTTAATTTTCCAGATTTTTTAAAACCCATTAAGGGTATTTTAGTAATACTATAAATTTAAAGTTTTATTTTAGTTTTTTAAAATAACCTCATTAAGGATATTGTAGGAATAACACATTTATAAGGTTATTGACTTAATTTTAGATTTTAGAAGGTTAGGGAGCTAACTAAAACCTCATTTAAGGTTAATTAGCTAATTAGCCCGCCTATTTCCCACGGGTTCGTCCGGCGATTCTTGTTGCAGATCTTCCCGCCAAAGCTACTATTTTTTTGTATGGGTGGGTGCAAATCTTGCGATTTTTTCGTTGGCTTTTGTCTCTCGTGCACTCACCTGAGTTTGTTTGAGTCAACTAAACACAAATCAAGTGTGTGTGTGTGTGTTTGATAAGGATTGGATATCACAAAAACATAGTTATAGGTTATTACAAAAACATCATCTTCTTTCTCAAGTACTTACTACAAACTTATAGGATTTGGAAATAGTTGTAGGCTTGTCTTAATTGTCAATGGCATCAATGATTTGGTTTTCCATTTTGGAAAGTATGTTGAGGAAGACAACTAGTAGTTGAACACTTTGTTCTAAATTTTGGCATAGGTAAAGAGTGGTGCTTTTGACATGCTTAAATGCATGTATAAGAACAACTGAGGATCATGAATTTTTTATATATTTTGTCAACATGAATATTGTACTATATTGTCATTTGTATCAACTTATTTAGGCACAATTACAAAAAAACCAAAAACAGGCGCTACCCAACTTGAACAAAACAACGAAATAATTTATAAATTTTTGTATTTAATATTTCTAGAGTTATATATATATGCAGGGTGGTTGTTTAGTTCAAAAAACTTAACAAATAATTATATTTCAACACTAAATCATACTTAGGGTTAAAATGGTAATTTTTTGACATTCAGACTGTCCCTTCAGAACATATACCAAAACAACCATTTTTCATCCTGTACTAAATAATACAGAGCCTCTTAGTCATTCTAACCACTCAACCATTCTGAACCAAATCATTCAACATCTTCCAAACAGCCCCTTATTGTTCAAGCATCATCTGGTTTCTTATTAAAATATGTGACTAGAGGACAACTTCTGTTCCATAGTGAAGGTTCTTACCAAAAAAAAAAAAAAAAAACACAATAGAACCTTCCATATGAACCTTCATTGTTGGATGATCTAAGGGAGGAAGCCGCTAGTGTGTCTATATATTAGATTATTTGTGTGTGGATTATATAATAAATATATAATATTAAAATAATATATATTATATATAACCTAATAGGAAATGATTCAAACGAGAATACATATGATTAGCTCAAATTTGAGAACACTTGTAAGCCTATAGTTATGTTTTAAGTCAGTTTTAGAACGATTGAACAAATAATAATATTAAATAAATTTTTACCCTTTTTAGAAATATCGAAGGCATGCAGGGTAAAATGAGAAAAAGTTGCAAATCACATAATGAACAGACAGAGGCGATGATCGTGGATATGACCATCACTGGTTTTCGAGTTATCATAGTATTATCATAGTAAAATCACATCATAAGAAGTTTTTGATTTATCAAAGAATTATCACATCATTATCAATAAGAGAGACATCGACATAAGAAGTCTTTGATGATACTAGCAACATTTAAGGGATAAAGACAAATCACTAAGATAAAATAAAGTTGTTAACAAATACATAGTTAAATTAGTACCCCTAATGATTTATTTTTATTTATTCTAATTTTTATTATGGGTTAAATAATTTGGAGGCCCATAAGTCGTCTCTCATTTTCGTTAAACAGAGGTCTTCTCGTTTAAACCCCCACAGAAACCTAATATATCACTATATGATATATAGAGTAATTTACAAATTTTGTCCCTGTGGTTATTATTGAAAATTTTGAATTGGGTCCCAAAATGAAATAATTACATGTAGTCACCATGGGTCGTAAGCATATGAATTTAAAAGTAAAAGGCGAGAGATTAGCACCTAAAATACCTAATTGTTGGGTTTGAATTTGGGAAGAGAAGAGTTTCCTTACCAAGTTTAGAAAAAGGTTTCACTAAGTGCTTATGACTCTTACGAGTCTTTCTAGTTTTAGAGGAACTGGATGGTTAAGGGTCAAAAGAGGATGGCATTGAGAAATTGGGAGTAGGGAACCGACTTCCTAGACTTCTTGGTGATCTTGGCCACAAGATCATCAAAGATTAACTGAGCAAAGTTAATCTTGCGACCGTAGATGAGTGCATGACCAATCTTCAAAGCCAATGAGGTGGCTTGGTCAAATCGACTGGACTTGCTGTAGTGGATGGAAAGGTAGTTCCACACAACAAGAAAACGGTTCTTCTTCACCTTGGTGATAGTTTTCTTGGTGATGTTCTCTGGTCATTTGTAGCCAATATCATCCAGCATTTTGATGATCTGGGCTAGAGTGGCCTCTGGTTCATAGCTTTTGAGCTTAGGGGCCTGGAGAATGGATCTAAGGGACCCAACTCCAAGAATACATTGTTGATCATCGATAAGGAAAGAGATCTTTGTGATGTTGTCAGATGTGGTAGTGCATTGCACCTTATACCAAAACTTTCAAAGAAAATTGTGGCTCATTTGATGGGAGAGGGTAAAAGCATGACCATTGGAATTCCGTGACCATGTTTTCCTAAAAGTTTCTCCGTTTCGGGGAACACGTCGTTTTGGGGTTAAAGGAAAACTTAGCCCACGTTATATTGGACCTTTTGAAGTTCTAGAGCGAGTTGGTGAAGTAGCGTATCGTCTCGCGTTACCTCCCCAGTTAGCTCATGTTCATAATGTCTTCCATGTGTCGGTGCTCCGTGGTTATCGATATCATCCGTTGCATATCATCGATTATCCGCTTGAAAAGATTGAGTCAGATTTATCTTATGTTGAGGAGCCTGAAGCTATTGTCGGACGTGAAGAAAGAAAAATGAGGTATCGATCGATTCCATTCGTTAAAGTCTTGTGGAGGAATCATTCTGAAAGTGAAGCGACATGGGAGACATAGGAGTCAATGAAAAAGCAATATCCGCAACTTTTTGAAGGTATATAAATTCATGACTTTAATTCGATTTCGGGGATGAAATCTTTTTAAGGGTGGGAGAATTATAATACCCCGTATTTAGTAAACCAAACTTCGTGATTGAGAACCAAATTGTGTTAAAATATGAAATCGTGCTATAGTAACTTGTACCTTAGTAATCAAGAGTTGTACATTAGTCCAAGTCTATATTTATAAATTTCATTTATGGACTAATGTTGGATGAAACAATCTTGGTTAGGACCAACATTGTAAAGGAATTTTCAAGAAAGGGTTAAATTGTTATAAGTTATAGATCAAGGGTTAGTTTGTAAATATGTTAATCGTATCTTTACTGGTGGATGTATTGCAATCTTTTGGGAGTTCTGTTAGAGCTCTGTACTGTGAATTGTAGACCTTTGATCCGTTTTCGGTTGTGACATTCCCCATCTTAGGACTAGTAGGAAGGGGGTGTTACATCAGAGATTGAAGATTGTCAGAGCTTCAATGTTCAGAGTTATCAGAGTTAAACTTTGAAGAATCAAGCACTGAAGACGATTGTCAAATTTTTATTAAATCTTGAATACAAAGGGGAGATTGTTAGTGTATTTTATTGTATCCAAGATTTAATGTGAAAAGTCAAAGTCTATATGGTCAAAGTCTGTAAAGTCAACTTTGTATAAGTCTTTGAGAGAAGTCTTGTTTAGAGAGTTTAGGTTTGTGAGTGAAGTGTGTCTTAGTATAAATAGGATTTGTGTTTGTAATGTGGGTGTGTATCTTTCATATCAATATCAATACAACTTGTGACTTTCTCTCTCTACTCTCTCTAGAACCTTGATTGTCAAATCTTGTTTGTTTGTGCTTGATTGAATAGGGAATTTTACTTTTTCAATCTAGACTAAACTCCATACCCAAAACACCAAAAGCATAGGTAGCTAAGTACCAAAAAACATTACCTTTTGGTGACGAGGGAGACCCGATTCTATCGAATGTGGCAAGAACACAATAGTAAGCCACTTATCAACGTTCTCGAGTTTTACCTCGGGCCATGGATCCTCATATACGACTCCATTGAGTACCACTGCAATATTCCCATAATGACCCTAGTGTCTACTCGATCTCTAGATAAGTTTCACCACAAACGTCATCAGTCTCCATATACAGCTCCAACGAGCACTACCGTATGACTGACCCCATATACGACTCAATAGAGTACCGTCGCAGGCTACTAGTTCCATATACGACCCAATAAGATACCGCCACAAGTTGTCAAACTATGACTTGGATACCTCTCACTAGATTTAAGTGTGGACATTAAAACTCCACACTAACAACACGAGAGATTCATATGTCGATAGATCCAATTAATTACATTCTAAATTACATAACCCCAGTTGAATCATTAACACACCAAAACATATAATATCTAACAAATACACAATAAATGCATTTTATGTCCAAAGCTTCACATTGATCTATTTAAACCGAAAAAATGTCCCCAAAACTCATTTAAGTTAAAATCAAGCCAATAGGCCCTCATATAATATACTTAACTATTAAATGAAGTCAGCATAAACCACATAAGCCAAAAATGCATGTTTTCCAAACACTAACGAAATAGATGGAACTAGGGGTGTACAGAAAACCGTCAACCCGCGAAACCCGACCAACCCAACCCGCTCCCAACCCAATTAAACCCAACCCGTGAAACCGCCAAACCGCTAAACCGCAAACTGTCAAACCGCTAATTAGAAGGGTTGAAATTGAGTTAGGAAAACTCAACCCAACCCAAACCGCCAACCCGCCGCTATTTTTTTTTATAAAATTATATTATATATATATATATAATATACGGTTTATTCACAACCCAAATTAACTTTAAGACTTATGGATTATTTTATATTTAGATGATTGTAATTAGGGTTTAAACAAACCGAACGTTCAGTAAACCGTTCATAAACCATTCGGCGGGAAGCTTGTTTATGTTCGTTCATTTATAAATGAACAAACACGAATACATTTTTTTGTTCGTTTAGTTAAAGAACGAACATGAACAATGGTCTCGTTCGTTCATTTATGTTCGTTAATGTTCGTTCGTTTGCATTCGATTATGTTTGTTTACGTTTGTTTATGTTCGTTTATTATATAAATATATTTATATATTGGTACATTAATATGTAAAATCATTAATTAAATTGAATTTTAGAATTCCTTTTTTATTGCTCATAAGTTTATCTAGTTTTTCATTTTGTTATGTTATTTTTTAGAAACGAAAGTTGAGTAATGGTGGTTGTTTTTTATTCATTTATGTTCGTTTGTTTATGTTCATTTAAATTTATTTATGTTTGTTCGTTTATGTTTGTTTAAGTCCATTTATGTTCATTCGTTTATGTTTGTTTAAGTCCATTTATGTTCGTTCGTTTATGTTCGTTTAGCATCTTAACGAACGAATATAAATGAACACGAGCAAACACATTTTCTTAATGAATGAACATGAACACATAAATTTTCGTCGGTTTACCGTTCGTGTTCGTTCGGTTCGTTTACAGCCCTAATTGTAATAACTGATAACTTTGTTGAAAATATTTTTAGTTTTATTTATCGTATTTCAATCGGCAAATTTATGTATATTACTAACCCGTCAACCCAACCCGCCATAACCCGCAAGGGTTGGGTTGGGTTGTAAAAACGTCTCAACCCAACCCACATACACCCCTAGATGGAACCTATAACATGAATTGGTCCATAAGCCATCACTTGGTTGGAGTGTAATAACAAAAGGTCCAAAACGGCATTGTTGGTACTTTCAAAATCTCCATAAAGACAATGAAAGGCGTTTATCAAATATTTATAGACTTATGAACAAAAGGGATAATGTGCCTCTATCAAGAGTTCGTAAGTTGGGTAAAATCCAAAAACAACATTTGACCCAAAACAAGGTAAAGAAACCTTTCAACTTGTTCAAGAAATCCAATGAAACCATTATTAACCTAAGTAACCTTTTTCAAGAGTCAAACCAATCATTTTTCCCAAATCATCCAAATATCCAAGAAATCAATTTGATGAGATAAATATCTTTTGTTATCTCAAAACACCCATCAAACATCATGAAAAGTCTTTAAAGGTTTTATAACCCAAAAATGCCTAAAAGCACAAATATTCACAAAACTCTTCTAAAGTGGGCTTAATTCATGGATGCGTATTCGGATCTCAAAATAAAGATCTTTTGACTTATATATAGTTTTGGAAAGCAACTAGAACTCATCTTGGTATATTTGTGCTAAATCTAGGTTTTACCCCAAATTTTGAGGTTCCTTTGGTGAAAACTTGAGATCTTCAAGCTCAGATCCCAAATCTAAGATATGAAGTCGGCTAGAACTCCTCCTCTAACACTCAGTCTTACCGAAAGGCACCACAAAGAAAGAAAAGGTTTGGGACACAAAGAAACTAAAACTCTAAATCTTAAAAGAAGAGTTAATTCAACAAGTAACTCTTTAAATTACCAAAGAAAAATATCCAAAATCTAACCATCCCAAGTTAAGACGAAATGGTGGGGGAGAAAAGTTAGGGTGAGAAAAAGAGAAAACCTAGGTCAAAATCGACTTTAAAACTAATTTGGGCACGAATGCAGGTTTTCATGCGGCTAAACCCGCATGAAAAGTTGCCCTTTTCCAATATTCCTGTGAAACAAACCCTGATGTGGGTTTTCATGCGACTAAACTGTATTCTAACCCGTATTGACCACTGTTTGACTCCCAAATGTCTATCTTAGGACTTGGCATAAAATCCACCTGTTAGATGTATATTGTATTCAAAATTAAAATAGAGGGTCTAGTTTGTAAATGTTGTAATAGTTTGTAAGTTAAGGGTTTGTGTTGTAAAAGTCAACGAATGTTGACTTAGTATAAATAGTTAGTCTTCTTGTTAGATTTGTAGATACGAACATACACTAGATTGGTAAGAACTCGCACACAGTAAACACACACTACGTGAGACTTGTGGCACAAAGTTAGATTTGTGACTATTGTAATTCGTGTGATTAATCAATAAATATTGTGTTCTAAATGTTTGTGTGAAATATATGCTACTAATCTGGGTCACATTTGGTATCAGAGCTTGGGAGAAAGGATTTGTACACCGATTCAACATCAATTTCATCCAGATTTGAAGAATCAGGGAGTTTTCTTGAATTTTTTTTGATTTTGTCGATTTCATCAAGATTGATATGGATTCGTTCATAAAAACATGTTTTAGAATCAAGTTTGATATAGATTTCAAGTTTTAATCATTGAATCAAAGTTTTGAATTTTTTTTAGATCCACGTGTTCTTGATATTGTTTTTCAGATCTGAATTTTTGATTCAAAATGGTTGATATGTTGTTTCAAAATGTGTGTTGTGATATGGTTGAATTCGTTGTTTTTGCAGTATTCACAACAAATCTGAATTTTTTTTAAAATTTTTTTTGCAGAAAATTAACAGTGTTCATCGAAGTGAAGCAAAGAAAAGAAGAAAACTTGTGTGATTCTTATCAAAGCAAGAAACAGTAACGAATTTCGTAAGATGTGAAGTGTTTCATAAGCATCTGTGATAAAATCATACTTCTCAGTCACCACGAAGAACTCGTTAAACTGAGAGATTTCGCAGACTGCTGGTTATTCAAGGAATTCGCAGCTTACTTTTCGTAAACCACACGATGTTAAAAAACAATTCGCATGATATTTTTGACTAAGGAATCCGCAGTGTTTCTAACAGAATTCGTATACCAGTGTTCAAAGGGAATTCGTTTGTTTTTTAAGAGGGGTTGTTTGTTTTTTTTTTAAAACCGCTCTTGAATCGTTCAAACCTTTTTATACACCACCTCTTATTAATCCTAACTAAGATAAGACTTCGACATCTTAAAAAACAAACCGCACCTCAATAAACAATTCGCATGAGACTGTTTTTAAGATTTCACATGAGGCTATTTTTACAGATTTCGCATGGTACACACATCAAACAATTCGTATGAGATTACATACGAATTCCATACTTGGTTGTTTTCTCAAAGAGTTATGCGAATCCATAGATACGAATTCTCAAGTTAGAAAGTTTTTCGAAAATTTCCCGGTCGTGAAGGTTAAGTGGGTCTAATTTTTAGTCGTTTTTACTGGATTTAATTGGTTTTAAACTGTTCCTATGTTGATATAGAGTTCAGAACTACTTTTAGATTCGATTTTGGTCAAGTATTGAACGAGATATACTCGTTTGAAATATCGCCGGAGATTCGCCGGAAAACCGGGTTTAGCCGTAGTTTGTTTTTAAGCGACAATTTTTGTTTCTTTATCTTCATAATCGTGTTCTTAATTGATTTCCATAATTTTCAGGTGATTAAAGGTATTAAAAAGTAAAAATAACTCACCGGAAAACCAATCTCGCCGGAGTAACTTCACTTCGATCCACAGCTCGTAATTCGATGCATGTTTGAAGTTTTTTCATGGGAATCGGTTAAGCATCGAACATAGAGTGTTTTTCAACTGATTTCATCGATTTTCATCGAAGAACGAAGGAGATATCATCGTTAGAAGTTCACAGATCGATTCATGAAGATGATGATGAATAGTGCTAACCGTGCTCCGTTAGTTCCGTTAATTTTCTGACATTTTGGTCCTAGTCCGTTAATTCTGTTAATTTTGTAACATTTTTAGTCCATTTCGTCGTTAGTCCTGTTAGTCTTCTTAAAAAGATTGTAGAGTTATCATTTCTGGTCCCTGGTATTAACTTTTGTTAAATTTTGTTAATTTTCTTTTCAATTTTAGTCCTTTTTGGTTAATTTTGTTAAAACGTTTTAATAGTTGGCAGATTTAGTCCCTGTAGTGTTAGTTTAGAGTTTTGACAGATTTAGTCCCTCAAGTTATAACTTTCAGAAACTGTCACTTTTAGCCCCTATAGTTTATATCTGTTAGATTTTTGCAATTTTAGTCCTTCTAGTTGTTAGTTTCATCTTTTATCATTTTTAGTCCTTCTAGTTTTCTAAGTTTAGTGTTTTAACGTTTTTAGTCCCTAGACTTTATATTTTTGTGTTTTTGTCGTTTTAGTTCTCGTTTTTTGTCGAGTTTTTGTATTTTTCAATTTTAGTTCTTGTTTTTCGTATTAGTTTCGTTTTTTGTCGATTTTAGTCCCTATTTTCGTATTTTCTTTATATTTTAGTCGTTTTTGTTCGTTTTTAGTTGTTTTTTCATTTTTGTCTTGTTTAGTCCCTGTTAATATCTTTTCATTTTTAGTCTGTTTTATGTCATTTTTGGTTGTTTTTATCTGTTTTCGAGCATAACTGATATATTTTTCATATTTTTTACAAGTTTGGAGATTAAAGTGAGATATTTCCGCGCTGACTTTTCGGAATTAATTTTTGGAAGACAAAATTTTAATTTGTTTCTTAGATTTTAATATTCTGAAAAATTTTCTGATTTTAACTGTTGTATTCATTTTTCAAGAGTGTGCACAATATTCAACTTCTAATTGAAGTTTTCTTTTGACGATCATATTTTTTACAGATTTCAAGATGTCTCAAGGTTTCAATTTTGATTTTGATAAGATGAATCTTTTTGATGCTAAAGCGAATATTAAACGTCTTCTTGGACAATTATCGATATACAACAGAATGGCAAATGAATGTGACAGAGAAAATTCAAAGATTAAAGCTGAAAAAGTTGAGTTGCAAATCAAAGTCTGCGCTTGAATCAGAAATAAAAGGTCTGAAAGATAAATCTGAAAGTCCAGATCTTCGAGTTGAAAGAGACAAGTTTGAAAAAGAAAATGTTGAACTTCAAAGAAAGATTACAGAAATGAATGACAAATTTTCTCAAGGTGTAAAGATTGTCAAGAAAGAAAGAGAAGAGTTTGAAAAAGAAAGAAAATCTTATGCTCAAAAGTTTTCAGAGTTTTCAAGAAAAGCGTTTGAAGAAAAGAAGATGGTGGAACTCAAATGTACAAAACTTTCTCAACAAATATCAGACTTTGAGAAAGTTATTATCTTCGAAAGAGAAAAATTTGAGAAGGAAAAGAAGATTGCTGAACAGTAGACTGTTGGTGTATTCAAGGAGATATCTGAACAGAGAAATAATGTTGAAAAATATTTTGAGGAAGAAAGGAAAGTGTTTGAGACTGATATAGAGGAGCTTACAAAGAAATTATCTGAGTTGTCATCAATTATTCTAAACGAAAAGAAGACGAAGTCTGAACTGCAAAAGAAGTTTGATCTGATTCCAAAGGAAAGAAACAATTTATCTTCAAAGATAAAAGAACTTGAAGAGATCATGTTCAAGGTGAAGCTGACTGAGTTAAAGACTCCAAAATCAATTGCTCAATCACCGAGAGATGATCTAGCTGCATCCGAATGCTCATTCAAATCAGCAGCAAGTTCAATTTTTACTAATGTTTCTAATAATCCTTTGTTTGATGTAAATGATAATCATACTTCTGAACATAAAGATCAGATTCGTCCTTCTAATTTTTTCTATGGCAAAAATGTTGATGGTTCAGATAACATCAAGAAGAATGAGTCTAAAAAAAGGTTCTGGAGAAGGAAATATGAGAAAGATAAAGAAAATTTGATTTGGAAAGTTAAAGGATCTTCGGAGGAGAAGAAGGAAGAAAAATCATTTGTGCATATATTCAAAGCTAAAAAGAACTATGCTTCGAAAGGTAAAACTTTTGACAAACCTGGTCTGGTTTATACTATAAATCAATTGATCAGGTTAGCTCAAAAGAAAATTAGTTGTTCCTATTGTGGCTCAAATGATTTTGTAAATAAAAATTATGAAAATAGCTGGTATGGTTCTTATTATATCTCTTCCAAAAGAACTGCAACTAACAAGTCAGGACCCAAATACCAGTCGGTACCAAAAGCTGAATCTGTGTTGTAGGCACCCAAGGTTTAAAGGGGAGAAAGAACTATGGCTCTTGGATAAAACGGTTCAAGACCCGTTCCTCAATGTTTCAAAACTATGGTTTCTGATTATATCAGATCAGGACCCCTTCTTAATTGGTAAATCTGAAGATTACTATTCTCACCGGAGAATATGTAATTATGGCTTCTGAATACTACTGTTTAGAACCCGATCTCAAATGTTTTTCTTCTGAAGGATGCTAATTAGATAATATATATTTTTTAAAAAGAAGTTTTTATTTTGAGGGGGAGTTACTAAGATTTACACTATCATATCTTTTAGGGGGAGAAGATAGACATTTAGATTTTAATTGTTATATTTTTCTGATGACTTGAATTTTTACAAATATTGAGGAAGAGAATATCTGAAATTTTGTCAAGGAAGCTTAAATGAGAATATTCATTTTAGGGGGAGTTAAGATTTCTACATTACAGGTATATATTTATGAATCTTAATATTTATCACTTGTTGAAAGATGAACAACTTTCACTTGTGAAAATCATTTTTGGATTAAATGTTCAAACCACTTCGCATTCTCAAATGTTTTATGAATTTCGAAGTGTGATTTTAAATGATTTTTATTTAGATATTTTCAAAACTAATTGACCGTGTGTTTCCAAAAGATTAATACTTGTGTATTATCTTGTCATATATTGTCAAGTATTCTTACACACATTGGTTCAATACATTTTTCTTGAATTTGTTATTACCATGTATCAAATGATAAATCTTTCTATGGTAATACTCCCGTTTGCTATTCAAATTTGTTTGAGATCAGACGCCATTTCAACTATAAATGTGCTTTCATTGATAATATGTTTATATCTCGTCCATATAACACATATTCGTTCTTTGATATCCCTAAATATATTTCTTCATGATATTTGATCTGATTAAGTCATTGTCAGATTCTCAAAACCATGAAATTGAATGATCTTAAATGTTCAAAGTTTTGAGAGATCTTAAATGTTCAATTGCTCAAATTTCATTCTTATCTTTAATGAGCATACATATACTGACTATGATTTCTTGTGCTTAATTGTCAAGATAAATCATTGAGCAACACATTCCTTTTAGAAAAAAAAAATACATGGGATTCAATATGTGAGCTTAAATGACTTCCATGGATTCACGATAACAGTGTTTCCTACCCAGGAAGTAATCCTTTGAGTGATTGAGGGGAGAGGGGTCAAAAGATTTGAGTGTTGGTGTGTGATGAGGTAAAATGGAAATGAGAGATTTGTTAGAAGTGAGCTTCAATGTTTAAAAGAAAGAGGTTGAGAGATCAGAGTAAAAGAATATTAAACTCTGCACCAAATCTTTCTGAGCCGGGTAGCCACATAAACTGTTGGTTCACATTCTTTGGTGACCATCATTGAAAAAGACAGTGAGCCCATGCTAACTCTTGCATACAACCCCACCAACTACTCATTCTTTTCTCAAAAATAGAATGTTTCACATTTTCTAGGGAAGCAACACATACTCTATTGGTTCTTCTCTTGGAAGATACTGATATTGAACAAGAAGGAAAGTTACCCCACCTTCGACCCTTTCTCATGCACATTGAGTCTATGTATAACCATTGTTGTCTCATTGGTTTACATAATTTTGAGCCTTAACAGCAATCATTGTGCTAATTCTTTCATATCACAAGCATGAGCACACAGAAAATCTGCTTTTCTGTCTTTTCATTCATAGAAAATACCTTGTGTTTTTCGATGATTGGATGGAAGTCCTGGGGAGTGAACATCATCTCAAGATCCTTACATTGTACATTTGTTGTACATAGTAACTTTGTGTTACTGACAGACATTCCTAACTGTTTCATATGTTGATTCAGGGTTACAACTCATATTTTGTCTGAATTTGAAAAGATTCGGATAAATACATTCATGAATTGACAGCTCATTATTAGATCAGTTGGGGGAGAATGTTCATATTCTACCAAAAAAGGGGAGATTGTTCATACTCATGGAGACTGTGCTTATTTGTTTATTTGGGGGAGATCATTCAAAGATAGAGCTGAAATTGAACAAGTTTTGATGATTCTGATTCTCAAAATTCATCAAAAAGGGGGAGATGTTTTAAAGTTCAAAGTCAGGTTTCAGAAATGGGAAGAATTTCAATGTTCAAGTTTGTTTGAAGATGGTCATATCAGAAAAAGGAAGGTAGTTCGAGATTTTAAATCCAGCTCAATTTCAAAGCAGAAAGTACAAGAGTGAAAGAAATATCATATGATTTATTGACCCAAAGAAAGAAAGAAAGAGATAATTCTAAAAGCTGAAAGTTGCATCAAAACCTAAATCCAAAGTCTGACAAAAGTGACAAAGTTTTGAAGATTCCAATGATTGTGAAGAAAGTGTTAAAGTTGATTGGAAAATCCAAAGGGGGAGATTTACTTCAGGTGTTCAAGATGTCAAAGTTCATACAAAGTTTCAAAGATTTCAAGATTCAAAGCTGAAAATATTATTTGCTAAAGATTGTTTTTGAAGAAAAGAAGACCTGAAAATAATTGTTAAATTTTTTTTAATCTTGAATCCAAAGGGGGAGATTGTTAGATCAAGAATTGTATTCAAGATTAAAAGATCAAAAGTGTAATTGTTTAAATTAATAGTAAAGTCAAAGATTGTTAAAGAGTTGTAAAAAGTCAATGTTTGTCAAAGTCTTGAAAAGTCAAAGTGTGTTTAGATTTAGTGTTCTTTGTTAGATTAGGGTATAAATAGGTTTTGTTTAGTTGTAGTTAGTAGAGGTTACTTTTACAATGTCATATTCTTGTAGAGAGAGTTTCTAGAGAGAGAAAGTCAAGAATCAATGAAATACATTTGAGATTTGTGATTGAAATATGTTGTTTGGGTATTACATTTGGTATTTGTGAGGCCCAATGAGAACTCAGTCTATTAATGGGAAGAAGTACATATTAGTGATGATAGACGAGTACTCGAGATACACTTGGCTGGAATTTCTACGAAACAAATCTGACGCACCGGAACTTATAATTGCCTTCATAAAAAAGATCCAGGTTCGACTTCAACTGCCGGTTAAGACATTGAGAAGTGACAACGACACAAAATTTAAAAATGATACTCTTCAGAGTTATCTCGTATCAGTCGGGATTTCACATAATTTTTCTGCTGCCTATACTCCTCAACAGAACGGTGTGGTCGAAAGGAAAAATCGAAACCTGGTTGAAGCAGTGAGAACGATGCTGGCATACTCTGGTCTTCCAATGTATCTGTGGGCTGAAGCCGTAGCAACTGCATGCTTCACTCAGAACCGTACTATCATGATCAAAAGACATAAGAAAACAGTGTATGAGCTTATAAATAATAGAAAGTCAAATATTAAATTTCTTCGCGTTTTTGGTTGCAGGTGTTACATCCTAAACGATCGTGATAATCTTGGCAAGTTCTACAAGAAAGCGGACGAAGGCTACTTTGTATGATACTCTTTGATGTCAAAAGCCTATCGGGTCTACAACAGACGAACCAAGACTATCATGGAGAGTATGAACGTGTCATTTGATGAATCATCTACATTGACTTTTGAACACAGTAGTTCAGAACTCAAGCTAAAACAGAAGGCTTCTATTCAAGACAGAATAGAACCGGAACCTTCACAGACTAAGTCTTCTGACTCACTTAATGTATCATCTAAGTTAGATTTACTGTTTCTTGATGTATTTATGGATATTTGTGCAGATTTCGACAAATCAAACATATCCGCATCAACTTCAGAGGTCCGGGTCATAACTGAAGACATCTCTGGACCGTCTGAACCTGTCACTGCAACAACCTCATTAGGTACATCTACACATGTTATTTCTGACAATACTAATTCGAATTCTGCATCTGCAGATACAAATTTTGGAAAAGAATTCCCGAGTACTTCTTCTGCTGCTCGAGAATAACATCAGCCAGAAACAAATGTACAAGATGTCCTGAGTACATCTGAGGTTGCTCCTACGATATATGATGAATATGATGATGATAACACGCAGATCTCTGTTCAACCACTTCCTAGCACTATAAGATGGACAAGAGGTCATCCCCTACATAATATAATCGGTGACGTACACAATGGAGTTAAAACGCGGGCGACATTTGCAAATTTCTGTCTCTACTCGAGTTTCCTTAGTTCCCTTCAGCCAAAGAAAGCATCAGAAGCCTTACGCGATTCTGATTGGATTTTAGCTATGCAAGACGAGCTTCTACAATTCGAGCGGAACAAGGTCTAGTGACTTATCCCACTACCTGAAGAAAAATCAGTGATTGGCACAAAGTGGGTTTTCAGAAATAAGAGAGATGAAGCTGGAGTTGTGGTTAGAAATAAAGATTGCCTCGTTGCAAAGGGTTATTGCCAATAGGAGGGATATGATTATGACGAGACATTTGCTCCTGAAGCACGGATTGAAGCTATTCAGATATTTCTATCTTACGCAGCCCACAAGAATTTTACAGTCTATCAGATGGACGTAAAATCTGCATTCTTGAATGGGATTTTGCATGAAGAATTTATGTTGATCAACCCGAAGGCTTCGTCGATCCAAAACACCCGGATTATGTCTACGTACTAGACAAGGCATTATACGGATTAAAACAGGCACCGAAAGCTTGTTACGAAACGTTAACCCAATTTCTACTTGCTTCAGGATTTAAGAAAGGTACTATCGATACAACTCTCTTTCTAAAAAATCAAGGTGAAGATATGATCCTAATTCATATTTATGTGGATGACATCATTTTCGGTTCTATTAATCCTAAATTCTGTAAAAAAATTTCAAAAATCATGGAATCTCGATTTGAAATGTCAATGACGGGTGAACTGACATTTTTCCTTGGTCTTCAAGTGTAAACAGTTACCCGAAGGCATTTTCATCAACCAGTCAAAATATATTCGAGATATCCTAAAAAAGTTTAACATGTCTGAAAGTTCAGTGATGAAAACACCAATGGCAACGGGAACACTTTTAGATGTTGATTTGTCTTGAAAATATGTAGATCAAAAAGTGTACCGTAGCATGATTGGTTCATTATTGTACTTAACAGCAAGTAGACCGGATATTGTGTTTGCCACGTGTTTCTGTGCTAGGTATCAAGCGAACCCGAAGGAATCTCACCTAGTCGCTGTAAAAGGAATTCTTAGGTACCTTAAAGGCACTCCTGAGTTAGGCCTTTGGTATCCTAAGGGTTCGAGTTTTGATCTAACTGCCTACAAAGATGCTGACCACACAGGTTGCAAGCTGGATCGCAAGAGCACATCTGGATCATGTCAGTTTTTAGGCAACAAGTTGGTTAGCTGGACGTCAAAGAAGCGGCACATATGCTATTGGTTCTTCACTTGGAAGATACTGATATTGAAAAAGAAGGAAAGTTGCCCCACCTTCGACCCTTTATCATGCACGTTGAGTCTATGTATAATCATTGATGTCTCAATGATTTGCATAATTTTGATCTGTAACAACAATCATTGTGCTAATTCTTTCATAACACAAGCACGAGCACACAGAAAATATGTTTTTCTGTCAGAACATTCATAGAAAACACCTTGTGTTTTTCAATGATTGAATGGAAGTCCTGGGGAGTGAACATCATCTCAAGTTCCTTAAATTGTACATTCGTTGTACACAGTAACTTTGTGTTACTGACAGGCATTTCTAACTGTTTCATATGTTGATTCAGGGTTACAAATCACAATTTGTCCGAATTTGAAAAGATTCGGATAAATACATTTCATGAATTGACGGCTCATTATCAGATCAGTTGGGGAAGATTGCTTAATTTCCTACATGGGGGAGATTGTACATATATTATCAAAGGAGATCATGAAGACTGTGCTTATATTGTTTCTTTGTGGAAGAAAGTTCAAATACAGCACTGCCTTGAAGAAGTTTTGATGATTCTGATTCTCATATTCATCAAAAAGGGGAGAAAGTTCAAAGTTCAAGTCAGTTGCAAGTTAAGTGTATTTGAAAGAATTCAATTTGAAAGAAGTCAATTCGTTGCAAAAGTTGAGAAAAGAAAGTTTGAAGTTTCAAGGTCAAATTCCAGAATTGGTTGATTGTATCAGAAAGGGGGAGAGTTTTCAAAGATAAATTCTTAAAGAAAGAGCAAAGTTCGAGGTTTCAAAGTCTGATTCTTTTGGAAACAAAGGGGGAGAATGAAGATATTGGTGACTATTCAAAGTTGTTTCAAAGATGAAGATTAATATGAAAACGCCATCATTGTCAAATCAAAGACAAAGTTCTTTCAAGTGTCAAAGAGAAAACCTAGGTCAAAATCGACTTTAAAACTAATCTGGGCACGAATGCAGGTTTTCATGCGGCTAAACCCGCATGAAAAGTCGCCCTTTTCCAATATTCCTGTGAAACAAACCCTGATGTGGGTTTTCATGCGACTAAACTGTATTCTAACCCGTATTGGCCACTGTTTGACTCCCAAATGTCTATCTTAGGACTTGGCATAAAATCCACCTGTTGGATGTATATTGTATTCAAGATTAAAATAGAGGGTCTAGTTTGTAAATGTTGTAATAGTTTGAAAGTTAAGGGTTTGTGTTGTAAGTCAACGAATGTTGACTTAGTATAAATAGTTAGTCTTCTTGTTAGATTTGTAGATACGAACATACATTGGATTGGTAAGAACTCGCACACAGTAAACACACACTACGTGAGACTTGTGGCACAAAGTTAGATCTGTGACTATTGTAATTCGTGTGATTAATCAATAAGTATTGTGTTCTAAATGTTTGTGTGAAATATATGCTAGTAATCTGGGTCACACCACCGCATATCATTTCCCAATGATGTAACTTGATAAAAAAGGGATATATTTAAGTTTAACTAGCAAATGGAATACAAAGGCTACGAAAAGTCCAAAAATTCCGGGTGGTACAATGGTACAAGGAGCTTCAAAAATTTCTACTTGATTCGATGTTCAAGAATACAATATCATATTCCTTCTTATTCAATCTTCATTCACATGGATCGGTAATCTATTTGTTGGTTGACGTGGTTGACATTATTGTTACGAGCAATGCACTAACATTCCTTGAAGACTTCATCACAAACATTTTAAAATGAGTTTCTCTCAAGGACTTGGGTGAATTATCATATTTTCTATAGGTTGAAGTTCTCCCTCATCCTGTTTGCTTATTATTAAGCCAAAGAAGTACATTTTTGATATCTTACATAAAGCAAACATGGACAATAGGGGTGCTCATGGGTTGGTTTGATCAGGTTGAAGACATTTGAACAATCTAACCCAATGCTTGTGGTTTGAAAAATCTCAAAGCAACCCAACCCAACCCAAATCGTATGGGTTAGTCGGGTTGGTCGGGTTGATACTTTGGTACATCAAAATATTCTCCTAACTTATTTTCTCTAGCCTACTCATAATTTCTTTTCATGATCAACCATTTGGTAAAACTTATCCATACTTCTTAAATCTTAAGTGTAAGGGTCGGTGGCAGTTACAAAATCGTATTTCAAGTGATTTACGGTCCCAAAAATGATAACAATAAATCACGTGCAACTGACCCGTTACAACAAATGCGGAATAACGAGATCTAAATATTGTATATTTTGGTCTATTGATTCATACTGATCCACAAACGTAAATATAGCAGTTATCGAATATACGATAAAATATAACGAAACAGCAAATAAATCGAGACAACAATATTTAACGTGGTTCCACTATCAGTGTGATAGTGTACATCCACAGGGAGAGAGAGATCTTTATATTACCAACCGGGAGAAATTACAACCTGTTTACGAGATCCTTGGATCAACAAATCAGCTAACCAAATGTTCCCCCAAAACAAGATATATAAATATATATCAATGACATATATATATATATATATATATATATATATATCAACAAAAGGGAACAAGGAAGAAGAAGAAGAAAGTTAGAAAGAAGACTTCTAACTTCTTGTTGGTGTGTTTTGGGATGGAAATGATGCATGTATTTATAGGGATAAAATGGTGCAAGAAGACAAATGGGTATGGGTTGGCAAATGGATGCAAGTTGGCATCTAGTTGGCATCCAAGATATCTTCCATATATTCCCATGCAAAAAGAAAATCTATGTCAAGTAAACCTCCAAAAATATGTGGCTTTAATTAATCCACATATCCAAGCTTTAAACACTTGTACATTGTGTTTGGTGAGTTGCACAGCACCAATAACAAACTTATCTGCTTTAAGTTTTTCAACACTCCACCATGATGTGCAAATCACCCGACGAAACCAAAGCACGAACCAATCCCCCGAATACGGACAAATAACTTATAGAGATTGACACGAGGTAACAAAATGCATTTTGATCGTGACGAGCTTCGACTCAGCCATCACCCGTCAAAAACAAAAGCAAAAATCCTCAAGTGAGCAATCTCAATAAACGAACGAGTTAAGCAACCTAAAAACACGTACCAAGTAATAACTCCCCAAAGATGTCGCTATGTCATCTTTAGCAATATTCTCATCTCTCCCATAAAGTGCCAAATGGCACTAACACAATCTAAGTTGGATCAAATTCGAGCAGTTCTTGAACGCGGCTGGCGGTAACGACTTGGTGAACATATCGGCAACATTATCTTTAGATAATATTTTCTTCAAGTACACAACCTTTGCGTCGTGTAAAGCTACCAGAAATGCATCACGCACATTAATGTGCTTCGTTCGAGAGATGAACGCCAAATTTGTAGCCAAGTGAATTGCACTCTGGCTATCACAACTAATACGGACAGTAGTCTATTTCAGGCCCAAACCAATTAAGAGTTCCTATAAATGAACTGCTTCTTTAGCAGACTCGACCGCTGCAATAAGTTCAACTTCGGTAGTTGATAGTGCAACAACAAACTGTAATCGAGATCTCCAACTAACACTGTTCCACCTAATGTAAAAACATAACCAGAAGTGGATTTCCAACTGACGCGATCACCTGCGTAATCTGAATCGCAGTAACCAAGAATATCACAGTTGTTTTGCATACCATAAATGAGACCGTGAGTTTCCGTACCTTTTAAATAACAAAATACAGTTTTCACTTCATTCCAATGTGACTTACCCGGGTTTGATAGAAACCGACTAATCACACCAACGGAATGTGCAAGATCGGGACGGGTGCATACTATAGCATACATGAGGCTCCCGACTGCACTGGCATACGGAATCTTTGCCATCTCAGCCTTTCCAATATCGTCCACTGGACAATCGTGTTTTGTAATCTTGATGTGTCTTGGAAGTGGCGTAGACACCGACTTTGCTCCATCAAGATTAAACCGCTTCAGAATCTTCTGAATATAGCCCTTCTGTGTTAACCTGAGAGTACGAGACTTTCTGTCCCGAATAATTTCCATGCCGAGAATAACACGAGCTTCACCGAGATCCTTCATTTCAAATTTTGATTTCAACCTATCTTTCAAACAGTTGATTTTAGAATGATCCCTGAAAGCTATCAGCATGTCATCAACATAAAGAAGTAGATAAATAGAAATGCCACCGATTGATCTATGATAGACACAAGCGTCTTTCTCGCTACGCTCAAAACCCAACGAGAGCATAAATAAATCAAACTTCTTATACCACTGTCGAGATGATTGTTTGAGTTCATACAGGGACTTTTTCAATTTACAAACCCAATCAGGTTTGTTGTCGGAGATGAAACATTCCGGTTGCTTCATGTAGATGGTTTCTTCAAGATCTCCGTGCAGAAAAGCTGTTTTCACATCTAATTGTTCGAGCTCCAGATCGAGAATTGCCATAAGGGCCTGAAGGACCCGGATAGATGTGTGTCGAACCACAGGCGTGAAGATATCATCATACTCGATACCCTTCCGCTGTGCAAAGCCTTTCGCAACCAGGCGAGCTTTATAACGCTTATCGTCTTTGACTTTATAGACCCATTTCCAGCCAATTGCACGACTGCCTTTCGGTAATGGACAAAGCTCCCAAGTTTTATTTTTAGATAGAGCTTCCATTTCCTCATGCATAGCTCCTAACCACTTATCACAGTAGCTCGAAGCTAGGGCCTCCGAATAGTCAAACGACTCATCCTGTACAACATGCAAAACATACTCAAGCTGGTCAGTAAAACTCATATTTACAAAATCCCAATCACCATACCTATTAGGAGGACAGATAGTTCTCTGGCTGTACCTCGCAGGTACTGATACTGGAATTGTATCGCCTTGACCTCCACCATCATTCAGAATTTCTTCCTGAACTGAGCTAACTGGATCAGAAGTAGATGTATTTGGTGGACTAACATCTTCTTCAGATTATGATCCCAAAGTGAAACCACGAGCAGATGAGTTGGGTACAATAGGACTGGCAATTATCTCATCTCCATCGGATGTTGGAGAAACAAAAGAGATAATTTCCGGTTCTAGAGCGGGTTGTCGATTATGATTAGACTTGAACATAATCGACTCATCGAAGGTCACATGTCGAGAGTGAATCACCTTTCGGGTGACCGGGTTCCAGATTCGGTAACCCTTAATTCCATCTGTATAGCCGAGTAGGAATCCCTTGGTGGCTCTGGGATCCAACTTTTCATGACCTGTCACATGAATATACACAGGACATCCAAATACACGTATGTATTTCAAACAGATACAACCCTTACCCCTCCAAATTTCTTGCGGAATTTTTCCCCCAATGGCTGAACACGGTAACCGATCCACAATGTGTACAGCAGTGTGAAGTGCTTCAACCCAAAACATTTTAGGGAAACCAGATGTAACTAGCATACATCGAACTTTTTCTAAAAAGGTCCTATTCATCCGCTTGGCGACTCCGTTTGATTGCGGATCGCCGGATGTGGTGTAGTGTCCGTGAATACCTCTACGTGAACAAAAGTCTTTAAAGTTACCACTAATGTATTCACCACCATTGTCAGATCTAAGCACCTTTAATTTTCTACCAGTCTCGACTTCAACTAGTGCTAACCAAGTTTTGAATATTTCAAAAACATCTGACTTTAGCTTAATCACATACACCCAAAGTTTGTGCGAGAAATCATCAATAAAAGTAACATAGTACTTACTTCCACTGAGGGATTGTGTCGAAGATGGTCCCTAGACGTCTGTATGAACGTAATCGAGGATCCCTTTGGTGTTGTGTTTTCCAACACCAAAAGAAAAACGCGTCTTTTACCCGAGATACATTCTGAACAAAAGTCCAGACTCGTAGGCGTGTCAACTGCAATGAGTTTCCGCTTGCACAAAATCTCCAAATTATTCTCTGAGGTGTGCCCCAATCTAAGATGACATAAACGGGTAACATCTAAGTTTCTCGAACTATCCGCGACACACGCATCAGAACTGACAGTTTCGCCTACCAGATGAAACAGGTTATTTTCTGCCTGCTCATCCTTCATCACAATAAAATTCCCTCTGGAGATGCGCATACTCCCATTCTCTATTCGAATCTTACAGCCAAGTTTGGACAGTTGTCCAACAGAAATCAAAGAACGAGTCATATACGGTACAAATTTAACATTTGATAAAGTTCGAATAGTACCGTCAAACATTTTGATTCTGACCGAACCGATGCCCAGAGTGACACACGATGTACTGTTTCCCATATAAATATGGTTACCTTCTAACTCCTCGAAAGTAGTGAAACGATCCCGAAATGGTGTCATATGGCACGAAGCTCCGGTATCCAACAACCAACGCTTGTCGCCTTGTGGTGCAGTAACCGTTGCTGAGAAGCCTGTATCTTGTTCGGTTGCAACTGCTGATGATTCTGCTTTGTTCTTGTCCTTGTTTTTCAAACTCGGACAATCTCTGACCCAATGACCTGGTTTGTGGCAATAATTACAATTGCCACGTTGCTTAGATTTCCCGCGATGACCAGGTTTACGAGATTGGGAGCGGCCACTTGTTCTTCCCCTGAGCTGATCGTCTTGGTCTCTTTCGGCAAATAGACCATGACTGTTGTGGTTGTTCTCCCGCGAATTGTTACCAATTTTCATCTGAATTCTCTGTTCTTCACAGATCATCCCTGCTTTCATGTCAAACAAAGATATTGAATCTCTTCCATAAATAAAACTGTTAGTGAACTGGGAATATTTTTCGGGAAGTGAATACAACAGAATCAAAGCGAGTGCCTCATTGTCTGTGGCAAAAATAGAATCTGTTGCCTTCAACTTCATTATGATGTCTTCGAATTCAGTCATGTGGGCCTGAATGGTAGTGCCTTCCTTCATTTTGAAGAATAGACACGACCTCATCAATAACAGTCGGTTAGTCAAAGTTTTCTTGAGATAAAGATTCTCAAGTCTTTTCCAAATCCCTGCAGTTGTCTTTTCAGAAACAATTTCAGAAATTACATTTGGACCCATAGCCATTTGTAAGGTAGTGAAGGCCCAATCCTCCATTTCCTTAGCTTCTAAGGTGGACATATCCGGATTTATTTATTCCGGAGCAAAGACTACGGGGTGAACATCTTTTTTCTAAGTGCTGCTGTAGTAGTAAACTGCCATTTACCAAAATCACCCTCCCCGTTCCAATTTTCTATTCTAATCCCGGCCCCCGATAATATAAAAGAACTCTTTTCATAAACATTTGGGTCCGAGTTGGAAACGGAACCGACAAATGGATTTCCTGAATCAATAGACATTTTTAACGAGCACTTATCGTGCGACTAAAAATATACAATCTAAGTCAAATTTAGATCTAGCTGCTCTGATACCAATTGTAAGGGTCGGTGGCAGTTACAAAATCGTATTTCAAGTGATTTACGGTCCCAAAAATAATAACAATAAATCACGTGCAACTGACTCGTTACAACAAATGCGGAATAACGAGATATAAATATTGTATATTTTGGTCTATTGATTCATACCGATCCACAAACATAAATATAGCAGTTATCGAATATACGATAAAATATAACGAAACAACAAATAAATCGAGACAACAATATTTAACGTGGTTCCACTATCAGTGTGATAGTGTACATCCACAGGGAGAGAGAGATCTTTATATTACCAACCGGGAGAAATTACAACGTGTTTACGAGATCCTTGGATCAACAAATCAGCTAACCAAATGTTCCCCAAAACAAGATATATAAATATATATCAATGATTATATATATATATATATCCACAAAAGGGAACAAGGAAGAAGAAGAAGAAAGTTAGAAAGAAGACTTCTAACTTTTGGTTGGTGTGTTTTGGGATGGAAATGATGCATGTATTTATAGGGATAGAATGGTGCAAGAAGACAAATGGGTATGGGTTGGCAAATGGATGCAAGTTGGCATCTAGTTGGCATCCAAGATATCTTCCATATTTCCGATGCAAAAAGAAAATCTATGTCAAGTAAACTTCCAAAAATATGTGGCTTAAATTAATCCACACATCCAAGCTTTAAACACTTGTACATTGTGTTTGGTGAGTTGCACAGCACCAACAAAAAACTTATCTGATTTAAGTTTTTCAACATTAAGTATATCACATTCAATTAATTTTCTGAATTGCACACACACACACATGTATATATATATGTGTGTGTGTGTGTTCACAGTTATTGAACATATATACAAAGGAGTTATATAAAGATGGAGAATAGATTGAAAATATACGTATATGAAGAGGGTACGTGATGGTGATATTGTATAATGTAGATATTAATAGAGACTCAACAATCATATTAAATCCAAGAAATAATAGGATATCGTGTTCAACGGGTTAGGTTGTGTTCAAATAAAAGAACCCAATATCAACGCAATACCTTGGGTTGCTTCGGGTAGAGTTATTTCACGTTGGGTTGGTCAGGTATTTGATCACCCTAATAGACGGTGCACCAAGTTACCAACCCTCTTACAACTCATCATCCATTATGGTTGATCGAAAGGCAAGCCACTTGTAAACACTAGACTCTACAAAATATATACCGTTCTCTGATTGGCAATCTCTCTAGACTCACTCGGCTTGATGTTGCCTTCTTATTCAACAAACTTTCTCAATATATATATGCAACGGTCAACTGAGGATCACTGCTAGAATTAAAAAGGCTTTTTCATTACCAAAGTGGGACATCATCTATTATGGGGCTAACTGTTCACCAAAATTCTCCATCTACATTACATGCCTTTCCTGACGCAGATTGGCACGAGATAAAGATGGCTACATAACCAACTATGCCTACTTCCTGTATATGAGTAAAAATATCATCTCTTGGATGTCAAGAAGCAAAAAAACGTGAGTTCACTCAACCACATAAGTGGGATATCAATTAGTGGCTACAAAATCTCTTCCAAGAGTTACCTCTAACTCTCTCTCCTCTTTCCCCACTATATATTTGGACAATGCTTGTGTGTTTCATTCAATTCAAAGATGAAGCATCTCAGGTTAGACTATCACTTTGTTCGTAAAAATGTTCTGACGGTAACCTACGAGATATATACCTACATGGTTAGCAAAAATCTATCTTTCAACCTGGCCGGTCGTTCTGAGGGGCGTAATAAGGATTGAACAAATCATGTTCAATCCAACAGATCTTATCGTGCCTAATACTTGTCGATTCTCTTTGATGCTTGTTGGTTCTAGCTCCTTGATGCTTGTTGATTCTCCATATGCTCACCTAAATCATATATGTGTATATCTTATATGTCTTCATTACCTTTTATAGTCATGTATTATAACATTATAAATGTGTACCATTTCATCAATTCAAATACACCAATTTTTCTCTCTATTTCTATTAATATGTTTTTGATTCCATCAAACAACTGGTTGCCCTCACCCTTCTTCATCCCCACTATACAACCCATACATCCTCTTGTCGACCGCTTTGTTTCTCTACTTTATAGGTTACAAACAAGCAGAGGCGGACGAAATTTTTTTAAAACGAATGCACAAAATAATTAGCATAATATAAAATAAACAAATATTAATTATAAAAAATATGGTTTCATTTAAAATGGCATACAATGGTTTTCGCAACACCCAAGTAGATCTTTTCCCATTTTTTCTATTGTTGTTACCAAAAGTTATAAAGGACAAAAGATGCAAAGAGATTTGGACTTGCAAAGCATAATATCACATGTAATGACACTATTTGTAGGCTACAACCACTTTTGTAAACTTAGAGTAGCACACACCAATTATTAAAGCGGGTGCACTTTTAAGACCCCTATTTTTTCCATTGTGACGCGACGATTGAGCGGTAGCCTGTGATCCCAGGGTTGTCTTAGTAGATCCGTTCCTACTGCCAAAGCTCGCTATAAACCAATTTTTGAGGATGTGGATGTCTAGAATTACCTCTACGAAATCAACCAAGAACATTTTCTTTAAAAAAAAAGTAATTAGGGTCCAGAAACGGTTTATTCAAAACAAATGGATCTTAACTTTCATGACGAGAACCACACAACTCCTAATCCAAACCATACTTTTTGTGTTGATTCAAAAAGACCGAAAATCTAAACCCTATAATATGTATCTCTTGTTCATAGGCATACTGCCAAAATCAGCCAACTTTGGACATAGACTTGTATTCACCATATAATATACATTTTAAACTAATTTTGATGAATAAATAAATTGTCTTCATCAAGTTTAGTAGGTATTGGAAAATGTTAAATGCCTAAAACTTGGTCTTCTTTCTGAGTTCTCATTAGACATAAAATGATTGTTTTTATTAAAAAATGGGATTTTTTATTTGTATTTTTATTAGATCTTTTGTACTTTTTTTATTTATTGTATTCTTGATCACTAACCAAAATAAACTTAGGGGTGGGCCTACATGGACGGGAGTGGGATCCCGTGCACCCGTTCAATCTTATTTCATAAGTAGAATTTTTTTTGGTATGTAAGATGCACCGTTAAATTTTAGGGTGCTCCAAGATATTAGAAATATTCGAAGGGTTAAAGGTGCCAAAAAGTGTAAACTTTAAAAGTTTCATTTTCATTTCATATCTTCACTGAGATTACTCAGAGGGACCAAAGTATAATAAAAATAAAAATAATATATAGATCAAAGGTCAAATGGTCAATATAGGTGAGTTGGTACTTTTTTTTGGGAGTAAATTACGAAGTTCGTCCTTGTGGTTATATGAAAATTATGGATTGAGTCCCTTAAATAAATTATTAAGTATTATCATTGGGGTTTTCGTTTTGTTACGAATCGGATCTCTGCCTCTAAACTCTTAATACAGTTCCGTATAGATCAAGGGCATTTTTTGTCATTAAAAAAAATATATATATATATATATATATATATGTATTTATATTATAAATTCTTATATATAGAGGGTTTTCTTTTGAAATACGTATGATTTTTGAGATCCATGAGATCCAATTTAGGTCACGAAAAATTAATTGAAAAAAATTTAATATAAAATAAAAATCTCTTCCTCTCCCATCTCCACTTTTTTCTCTCATCTCTATTATTTTCTCTCTCATATTTTTCTCTCTTCCCTCTCCATAAAAAAATACATACACACATTATTGCATAGGGGCGTAATCAAATGAGAACTCACTATTTTGTGGTAACCGTGAGATCCAATCTAAGCCACTCATTCAAGATATTTAATATTATGTTTTAAATAATCATAAAGGGTATTTTAGTAACAAAAAACTTGACAACTCATACGATAATTAATATCCCATTTTCTCTCCCCACCTTTCTCTCATACACATATGACATACCTTATGAGCTTTTACGGGTTTTTGCAGGTCTCATGGTGTCGATTTTAAGGGTGATAACAAAAGCATTAGTTCCCCACACTCAAAAGGGTCTCCGAACAAGCACACAGATCTACTTCGTATTCAGTTCGCTCATCATTCTTCTCTGCGTCATTTAACCCAACGACCTCGACAAGTTACCGGCGATGCTACCGGAACTGGAAACCCGTTTCTCTAACTTTCTCTCATACTCTCACCCTTTTCTCTCATACGACATGGATGGGGACGAAGAATACGGTACAGATCTGGTTTCCAAACCCAACCTCTCTCTATTTTTTGGTTTCCTAAATCCAAAATATTTAGACTTTTCTAGTTCAAATCTGAGGTTTTAAAGGACTTTTCTTGTTTAGATATCTTTATGTGTCACAATGTGTATATAGAGTGTATCATAATGTATATCACAATATTTATTTTTTTTGTTTTATAAAGGGTATCATAATGTATCACAGTGGGTATCCGTATCATAGTGGGTATCGAACTGGGTCTTGTATGTATCGTATGTATGACGTTGCATTTTGTATCACGGTGGATATCAGAATATTTATTATCGTTGTTTTATGAAGGATATCACAATGTATCATAGTGGGTATCCATATCACAGTGGGTATCACACTGGGTCTTGTATGTATCGTATGTATGACATTGCATTTTTGTATCATGATGGGTATCACAGTGTATTTTGTATCATAATGTATTTTGTACCACATTTGTATTACAGTGGATATCATAATCTATTTTGTATATCACGAATTAGTTTCACAGGAGAGAGGAGAGAGTAAATTTTTAAAAATACCTAAAATGTCCTTTAACTATAATTTTAAATCAAAATTACCAAAATTATATATTTCCTAAATTATTATTTGATTTGTGGTTGAGATTGGATCTCACGGTTACCACAAAAAAGTCAGTTCTCCCATGAAGGCCCCCCTTATTGCATATATATATATATATAAATATATATATAATAAGTGAACACATTGTGAACACTTTTTTAAAACTAGTATTATAGTTTGTGAACATTTTCTTAAAACTATTAATATAATTTGTGAACAAATTGTGAACACTTTATTAAAATTAGTATTATAGTTTGTGAACACATTGTGAACAATTTCTTATAATTATTATTATATTTTGTGAACACATTGTGAACACGCCATAAATCTAGATTTAATATAATTTGTGAAAATATTGTGAACACCGACATCAATAAAACTAATATATCACTTGTGAAAACCATGTGAACATTGTAGATACATTATAAACACATTAGTAAAAAAATTCTTAAGCTTGTTTATATTGTGTTCTGTTAGAGCATAAATCTGTTGGATACAAGATCAAGAAGACTGAAGGTCAAAGTTCAAGAAAGTCAAAGCTGATAAAGTCAACTCTTGTCAAAGTCAAAGTCTTTTGTAATAAAAGTCAAAGTGTTTTGTATTTGTATTTTGCTTTATTTCCTTGTATTTTAGTTGTAGGTATAAATAGCCTTGTATTTCTATTTTTAGTATGAGTAGAAGAACTAACAGAGAATATACGATTCAGATTGAGAGAGTATTGTAGAGAGAGAGAGAGAGTTCTAGAGAGAGAAAGTTTGTAATCTTGAAATTTGAAAGTGAAATCAAACAGGTAATTGAATTCTTGTTTGTGTTTGTTTGATTAATTGTGTTTAGAAACTAGAATCTGGGAATAACAATTGGTATCAGAGCCGATCCAAAGTTGAAATCAATTCAAGAAAGTGAGTCGACACTGTGTTCTTCAAGTTTGAATCGAATTCTGAGATTCAGGGTGTAATTCGAGTTGAATTTGATTAGGTTTTGTTAGAAAAGTGTTATCGATCTAGTTTGTATAGGATAATTAGTCAATTGCACTATAATCGATTGTGAATTTTGAGTTTTTGTGATTTTTCTAGTTTACGAGTTCACGCACTGTGTTCGAATCAATTTTGTATTGATTTGTGTTTTTGATCGAAATTCATTGTTAGATTTGAGTTCTAGATGTTTAGACTAGCAAATTGTCAAGGTTTCGAGTTAGAATACGAGGTATAGATGAGTTTTTGGTGCGATTTTGATCGATTTTAGAGGTTTGCGTGAGATCTAAAGTTTGCGCAAGTTTGTCGTATTTCACGCGAGTTCATCTCAGTTTGCGTCAGTTCATCGAGAATTTTACCGATTGTTCTAAGGTTTGCGTGATCAACGAGAAACGAGAAGTGAGCTTTGCGTCTTCAACGAGAAACGATAAGTAAGCTTTGCGTCTTCAACGAGAAACGATAAGTGGGCTTTGCGTCTTTAACGAAAAACGAAAAGTTGAAGTGATTGAGTTCAGAGACAAGTTGTACTTTGCGTCAACATCTTTTAACGCAAAGTTGGTGTTTGCGTGATTGCTGGTTAACGAGAAGTTGTGATTTGCGTGATCGACTTGTCACGAGAAGTATTACTTTGCGCTAGTAACTTATCACGCAAAGTGTATCTTGCGCCATTAACTAGAAACGCGAAGTTCATCGTTTGCGCCTTATTCACGACACGCAAAGTGTGATTTGCGTTAGCTACTCGACACGCAAGACTTGGTTTGCGTCAGCTACTCGAAACACAAAGTGTGGTTTGCGTCAGGTTCTAGTCACGCAAAGATTAGTTTGTGCGAGCTGAGTGTCACACAAAGTTTGAGTAGTGTGGGTTTGCGTTACAAGTTCAAGCCGCAAACATTTCTTTGCGCTACAAGTGTTTCATGCAAACAGTGCTATATTTTTCCATACTTAGAATATTTTTTTGAGATTTCATATTTTGGACTAACGATCATTTCTAGTTTCTTATTGCTTTTATTTCAAACAGGTTTAAACAAAATGACTTCCAAAGATGCTCTTTCTATTGGCACTGATGTCAAGCCTCCTGTTCTGTTCAAAGGAGAATACGAACAGTGGAAAGACAGATTTCTGGATTTTGTAGACAGACATGCAAACGGGGAAAACATTCTGCTGTCAATTACAGAAGGTCCTATGGTACCAATCACAGTTCAAATACCTGATGATGACTCATCTGATAGTGAATGCAACACCTCAAAAATCATAGTAAAATAAAACCTGGAAAACCTGACAATATGACGAAAGTAAATCCATTAACTTCCCATAAATGGGATCAGTCCTTTAAACTATACAATCCTATACAAGGGTTTCATCAAAAGAATGGGACTTAACAATGCCCAACATCAATACTAAAACATCTCCAAAAACCTCAAGACTCAAAACTCGTCTCTCCAAAAACCCCGGCACCCACCGCTAATGGAAACCTGTTATACACATCATTTGAGAAAAAGTGTCAGACTTAAAGCCTGATGAGAACATACAGTTTATAAAGCTCAAAATCAGAGATATAGACGTCAGTAACATAAGGAAATCTTTTCATAAAGGTTTAATTTATAAAAGATAACATTTCGCCACAACCGGCCCTTTTCGGTCCAAAACTCATCATACGATGACAAAAGAACCATTTTACCAAGGATAGTGGTGTAACACAAAGTAGACCACAAATCCGAGTTATGAGCTAAACACTTGGAGTCCTCAGCAATGAACCCAGAGTCCGTGCTACGAGGTGAGATCGCGCTCCCAAGGGAAACCAATGTATACTCCTTCACTAGGATCATCATGAACCATGGCTAGTATCCGGCCTCACATAACCGTACCAAGTTGCCCCCGAGGAACATGTGATCCATAGCTACAAATTTGGGGAATATAACCTCCCAACAAAACAGTCTACTCCAAAACCTAGGGATCCACTAGTAATGGTAAGGACTCGTCACAACAACGTATGTGACCAACCATAAATAAATATATGGTATATGTACATTTTATAAACAAAATGCTATTTCCAGTTCAACTTCTGGTAAGAATGAAAATCATTAAAATGAGTTCATAAACATTCTTTTCAAATGACCACATAATGTGCAAGTAAAACATCATTTTACTTCAATAAGGCGGAACCCGTCATTTTAGTCAAAACTGATCGGGAACCCCGAGAATCACCAATAACTTCATTTATATCAAAATGTAGAGAACATAAAATCATACCGTAGAAATACTTCAGATTTCGCAAATAAGAGTTTTGACATGTATAAAGTTTGTAAAATGGTAGTAGGAACTCACCGATAGGTTTTTGGAATAAAACCCAGAAAACCAAATAACGATCATGACGAAGAGGTGAAGCTTAAAACACCGACCCCTTGCTAGAAACACCGAAAACTAGCAACCAAACGAGACTTCGAAGATCGAAAGATGAAAAGAGAGAGAGAGAATTAGAGAGAGAAAGATATATTTGAGATTTGTGATAAAGTGATTTTGGGAACTGAACCTCTTAAGGAGGTCAAAGTAACTACGCGGGTTATGCCGCGACTTCAACTCGCGGCATAACTCGCCCGTGTCCCAAAAACCCTAATCATCCAGTGGGTTTCGCGGGTTGTGCCGCGACCTCTAGTCGCGGTGCAACTCGCGTAGTTCCAAGATTCCATATCCAACAGAGGGTTATGCGGGTTGTGCCGCGCCCTCTAGTCGCGGTGTAACTCGCGTAATTCACTGTTTCTCCCCCAAAATTCTAAAAACTCCAAAACAACATCAAACCAAACACGGAGCTAACGACAACAGCTTAACACAAGAATAACAAGATTACACAACGGAAATCCGGGGTGTTACAGTGAAGATGGTACTGAGGAAAGAGATCAGAAAATGAAAACAGTTCCAGTTGAATATGCTCAGTATTCCGAAGAGCAAAAAAGTCATTTCAAAGCATACAAGCAAGCAAGATCCCTTCTTCTTCAAAGTATCCCGAATGACATTTACGTCAAAATAGACAGCTACAAGGCAAATGCTAAAAAGATGTGGGATAAGTTGCAAAAGATGATGATGGGTTCCAAGGTCGGGAATCAAATGAAAGTGGATAACTGCATTAACAGTTATGAAGAATTTAAAGCCAAAGAGAATGAAAGCTTGGAAGATACTTACGAACGTTTTGTCTTGCATCTGAATGAGTTGTCAAAGAATAAAGTGAAGAAGAAGCAGATTGAAAATAATGTCAAGTTTCTCAGTGTCTTACAACCTGAATGGAAAAAGCATACCCGCCGGATGAAGCAGATGAAAGATTTGAGCGATATCCCACTCCATGAGGTGTATGAGACACTAAGGCAGAACGAAGAAGAAGTGGAAGAGAAAAGAGTTGAGAAAAAGAAGGTTGAGAAAGTTCCAGACCCTATTGCTCTAGTGGATGGAGAGAAGGAGAAAGAAAAGAAAGAGAAGAAAAAGAAGAAGAAAGTTGCTATTACTTCAGAATCAGAGTCAGAATCAGGAGAAAGCCTCAAACAGGCTATGCTGCTATTGACCCGTGCATTTCAAAAGAAATTCTACAAAAAGCCGGGATCCAATTCTCAGAGGTACTCTTCATCTAGATCCAAGAACCATGAGCATAGGGAACGGGTAGAAGGAAACCGATTTGTTGAGAAGAAACCCGAAGAAAGAAAGAAGTTTGTGAATGACTATTCCGTTGCTGAAAAGCCAGCAAATGATCCAATCAAATGCTACAACTGTGGCAAGATTGGACATTTTGCTAAAGAATGTCGAAAGCCAAAGGTTCGCAACTCCCAGTACTATCAGAACAAACTGATATTGGCCAAACAACAAGAAGCGGGCATAGCATTAATGGCTGAAGAAGAATTTTGGCTGGATCATTCAGATGGTGAAGAGGAAGAGAAAGAAGAAGCTGCTCATATCTGTTTAATGGGAAAAGCGGTGAAATATGATGTGTCAGATGATGAAGCGGCTGATGAGGTAATGAACTTAACTGAAAAAGATTTCATAACCAAAATGGAAGCCATGATGGTTGAGCTTAATGACCTTCAAGTAAAACTGAAAAAGGAAAAAGACAGAGTTACTAAAAGAAACAATAAGATCTTTGAGCTTAATAAGTCCGTTATTGGGAACAAAGATCTAATTGATTCTTTACGCAAGTCTGCTTCTGATTCTAAAACTCAAGTAGATTGTTTTGAAAAGAAGATTTCTGATTTTGAAGTTAAAATTTCTAAGTCTGAATTTGAGAAGAAAGAATCTGCACTAACTATTCATAAATTGTAGGTTGAGAACAAGCTTTTGAATAAGAAGGTAAATGGTCTGGAAGCCAAACTCTATGCAAGTGGCCAAACAGATCAAACCATTTTTCTCAATGCACCTAACGAAGAGGCTGATGTTAAGGAAAAATGGGGTCATGGTTTTGAAAACCCCCATTACTTAAAGAAAGCCATCAGAAAACAACCAGCACTTTATAATTTCTATTTTCTTGCTTGTGCTGGTAAACATACTCATTTAAAACCCAAATTTGTTATCAAATTACCAGAAGAAGTTGAGGTCAAAGAAACTGAAAATAGAAAGAATATAAAGAAAATGCAACTACCATTTAACTATGCAAAGTTAAATGATAGTTATCTTTCTGATACACCAAAAGTTCTTTCAAACGACTATTTTGCTAGTTATTCTGTTCCTGAGATGAAGGCAAAACCTGCAACTGCAAAGGTTTATGTTCCTCCACTCATTCTTGAAAGCAAAATAGTTGAGCTTGAAAATGTTGTTTCTGATGAAAGACTTTTGGTAGATATTGAACAAAGTGTGTTTTCTACAGTCTTAAAGAACATTGCTTTTCAATCTAAATCTACAAAGTGTTCTACAGTTTCAAAAGCACCTCAAACTTCGTCTGATAATTTTGATGACTTATTTGAGTCTGCAAATGACTTTCTTAATTCTGATGATGGGTGCATAAAAGAAATTGATATGTTTGACTTCAATGCTCCTCTTCCTGATCATTCTACTTGTCTTATAACTAAAAAAGTGTCACCAAGTGGTTTTAATATTGGTGAATCATCAGCTAAGGTTGGTGAATCAGTTTCTGTAACTGCTGATTACTATGCACAAGGTAAGAAACATAAGAAACAGCGATTACAGAAACAGAAATACACTGGTACACAAAAGAAAACTCAATCTCAGAAATCTGCTTTTCCTAATAATTCTAAATCTTATGTTTCAGATTTAAGGAAGAAAAGGTTGAAAGCTAGATCAGAATGGAGACCAAAGAGGAAGAATGATGAGATAGCCGAATCAGTTTCTGATAAGTCGTGTACTAGATCTGTTAGTAGTAATAATGATGTAGTTGGTCAACTTGCTTCACCTAAACAAAACCTTGTAACTTCTTACAAGCATTATTCAATAAAGCAATTGATTCAATTATCTCCTTTTACTACTAAATCTTTTCATTATCGGAGAAATGATTTTGCTTATTCTCATAATTCTACTGATTGGTTTGGATCTTATCATGTTTATTCTTCAAGATCAAATGTTTTTAAAAGTTTTCAAAGAAAAGGAGGGTCCATATTCAAATGGATACCAAAATCATGTGCTAATCTGTTAGGACCCGTTTTTAAATGGGTACCTAAAGTTATTGTTTCCTGATTTCTCTTGCAGACCCGACATATATGGTACTTGGATAGCGGCTGTTCCAAGCATATGACCGGGCAGAAAGCTTTATTGTCTAATTATACAGAGAAATTCAGCGGCAATGTCAGATTTGGGAACGACCAAGTTTCACCAATCTTAGGATATGGTGATATTATTCAAGACAACATAACAATTAGGAAGGTGAGTTATGTCGAAGGTTTAGGGCACAACTTGTTTAGCATCGGTAAATTCTGCGACAAAGGGTTAGAGGTCAACTTCAAAGCTAAGAGATGTTCGGTTCATTCTGAAGACGACACAAAACTCTTAGTTGGCAAGCGAAAGACAAATCTGTACACCATCAATCTTTCAAAGGTTCAAGATGACCGTCACGTTTGCTTATTGTCAAAAGCTTCGATGCAACAAAGTTGGCTTTGGCACCGACGACTATCACATCTGAATTTTCGTTATATCAACAAGTTGGTCAAAGATAAGTTGGTAAAAGGACTTCCTGAGCTGAGATATGTGAAAGAACATTTGTGTGCTGCATGTGAAAAGGGTAAGATGAAGAGAGCCGCACATAAACCGAAGCCTGAACCAAGCACCAGTTCTCTACTAGAGTTGTTACATATGGATCTCTACGGTCCGATGAGAACACAAAGCTTAGGAGGAAAGAAATACGTGTTGGTTATTGTGGACGATTATTCAAGATACACGTGGGTCAAATTTCTACGATCAAAAGATGAGACGCCCGAAGTTCTCATTACCTTCTTAAAGACGACCCCGGTGAATATGCAGAGACAAGTCAAGTTTCTTCGAACTGACAACGGCACAGAGTTTAAAAACAAAACTGTTGAAGAATATCTCGAATCGGTTGGGATATCACATCAATACTCTGCTGCTCGTATGCTTGATCAAAATGGAGTAGTCGAAAGGAGAAATCGGACGCTAGTCGAGGCCGCTCGGACTATGCTGAGTGTAACATCCCAGGCCAACCGTACCAGATATTGTCCGCTTTATCCACACACCTGGACTCACGGTTTTAAAACGCGTCTAGTAGAGGAGGTATCCAGTCCCTTATAAGGCAACCTTAGTTCCCCTCCCCAACCGATGTGAGATCTTACAATCCACCCCCCTTAGGAGCCCAGCGTCCTCACTGGCACACCAGTCCAGTTCCCGGCTCTGATACCATCTGTAACATCCCAGGACAACCGTACCAGATATTGTCCGCTTTATCCACACACCTGGACTCACGGTTTTAAAACGCGTCTAGTAGAGAAGGTATCCAGTACCTTATAAGGCAACCTTAGTTCCCCTCCCCAACCGATGTGAGATCTTACACTGGTCCAGTGTGACTTACCTCTATTCTTGTGGGCAGAAGCTGTATCAACTGCATGTCATACTCAAAATCGATCCATGGTACACCGCCGTTTCCAAAAGACTCCATATGAGCTGATCAGCAACAGAACACCGACAATCAAGTATTTTCATATATTTGGGTGTAAGTGTTTCGTGCTTAATGACAGAGAGAGTCTGAACAAATTCAGTGCTAAGGCGGATGAGGGTATCTTCATTGGTTATTCTTCAACATCTGCAGCATACCGTGTTTATCTGAAGAAGTCAAAGACAGTCGTAGAAAGCGTCAATGTAACATTCGATGAAGAAATGGCTTATGAACAACTCAGGTCAGAACCCGTGATCACTGGAGTATTAGCTTCTGGACAGATCAGTCCAGAACCTGTTTATACAAAGAAAAATTCGGATAACGCTTCTACTTCAGTTTCACATTTATCTGATTTAGGATAACGCTTCTACTTCAGTTTCACATTTATCTGATTTAGATTTGTTATTTGAATTCTTTTATGATGAGTTTCTAGGATCTAATTTACCTAAATCTGTTGTGACTGACAGGTCTGAAGACACAAGTTGCAATCATCCAGTCACTTCAGAAGTTTTAACTGAACTTGTATCCCCCGTTCAGTCAGAAACTCATATTCCATTGAATACTCCTACAGTTGAAGATATACAAGTAACTGCTGAGCCAGAAGTAACTATATCAGTTGGGTGTGATACAATGTCTACTCAACAGCCAGATTCTGTTGTTCCAACTGTTGCTTCTGCACCTGAAACTTCAACTGCAAACCCCCCTCCTATTATTCAAACTGAAGATCCTGATAGTGGATTTGAAGATGATGATCATGTTCAATCAGTATCTAATCCACTCCCTCATGAGCATCGCTGGACCAAAGAGCACCCTTTACACCAAGTAATTGGAGATCTTAACAAGCCTGTGCAAACTAGGTCAGCAACCTTAAACCAGTGTCTGCATGACTCATTCCTCAGCAAGATAGAGCCCACACGTGTATCAGAGGCTTTAGCTGATTCGGATTGGGTATCTACTATGCAAGAAGAATTAAATCAGTTTGAAGCCCTGAAGGTCTGGATATTAGTTCCAAAACCGGAAGGAAAATCCGTAATTGGAACTAAATGGGTATTCAAGAATAAAAAGGACAAAGATGGTATCGTCATAAGAAACAAAGCTAGACTTGTTGCCAAAGGTTACCGACAAGAGGAAGGCATAGACTACGATGAGACGTATGCTCCAGTAGCGTGTATAGAGGCAATCTGCATGTTTCTAGCCTACGCAACTCATAAGAATTTCACAGTCTATCAGATGGACGTGAAAACGGCCGTTCTGAATAGCATTCTTAAGGAGGAAGTCTACGTGTCTCAACCAGAAGGGTTCGTCAATCCAGATAAGCCAGATCATGTCTACATCTTGGACAAAGCCCTGTATGTTTTGAAACAAGCCCCTCGAGCATGGTATGATGTTCTATCAAAATTCTTGGTCAAGTCAGGTTTTTCCAAAGGTAAAGTTCATACCACTTTGTTCATCAAAAAGAAAAAATCCGATATCATCCTTATTCAAATATATGTTTATGATATAATATTTGGCTCTACAAATCCTAAATATTGCTAAAACGTTTCTAACCTCATGGTGTCACGTTTTCAAATGAGTATGATGGGAGAGATGAATTTCTTTCTCGGATTACAAGTTAAACAGTTTTCAATGGGGATTTTCATTAACCAATCTAAGTACATTTTGGATATTCTTCAGAAGTTTAAAATGGAAAATTGTAAACCAATTGGAACCCTGATGGCACCAGGTACTAAGATTAGCACTGATCCTTCGGGTAAAAGTGTTGATGTTAGAACTTATAGAGGTATGATAAGATCGTTAATGTATCTTACTTCAAGTAGGCCAGATATTATGTTTTCAACATGCTTATGTTCTAGATATCAGGCTGCTCCTAAAGAATCCCATTTGGTTGTTGTCAAAAGGATTTTTCGGTATCTGAAGGGGACTGCAGATCTTGGTCTGTGGTATCCTAAGGATATTGGGTTTCAACTGATTGCCTTTTCAGATGCAGATCATGCAGGTTGCATGTTGGACAGAAAGAGCACTTCAGGTCACATTCAATTTCTTGGAGACAAGCTCGTTAGCTGGGCATCAAAGAAACAATTATGCGTTTTCCACATCGACTGCTGAAGCAGAGTATGTAGCTGCTGCTAGTTGCTGCTCTCAAGTCCTGTGGATGTGAACACAGCTACAAGACTACGGATTCAAGTTTGATAAAATACCAATATATTGTGACTCGAAGAGTGCAATCGCGATATCTGCTAATCCTGTCCAGCATACAAAAACCAAACACATTGACGTCAGGTATCATTTTATTAAAGATAATGTAGAAAATGGAACAATTGAACTTTATTTTGTAAAAACAAATTATCAGCTTGCAGATTTATTTACCAAACCCTTAGATGAAAAGAGATTTAATTTTCTTGTCTATAGGCTTGGTATGTTAAATCTTAAGACATAATCGGTTGTTACCTAATAAAGTTAAGTATTGTTATTTTTCATCATTTTCTTTATCATTATTTCTGAAAGATATCTACACTTTAATAGTTTGCTCATGATCTCAGGGGAAGAGTGAGATGCATTTTACGATGATCTACATTTTTTTGAGGGGGAGCATATCTACTTTCTACATTTTACTTAACTGACAAATTTTTGTGATGCATGATTTTAGGGGGAGTATATAAGTCATATCAAAAGGAGTTCGACTATGATTTCTGATTACTTCTGATTAGAACTCATACTTTAATCGTTTTACTGCTTTACGTCTTTTATATTTGAATAATTTTGTGAATAAAGTTGCTTTGACTAGACTTTGAGACTTGTGCAGGATGAGATGAAGCTATCAAGATCATATTTTTTATGACTTCAGCTGATTTCATGAGATCTAAGATTGCACAGAAAGGTTAAAATTCTTATCTTAATCTCATATATGGTTGAAAGAAGGACAACTTTCAATCATAGAAAACATATTCTTAAATGTTCAAACCACTTCCCGATTCTTAAACAGTTTTTCATGAATTGTGCTTCAATGGTTAACAAACCGTGTGTTTCCAAAGATAATTACTTGCGTATTGTCTTTTCATATATTTTCAAGTATTCTCACACACCGGTTTGATTTCTTGTTCAAATTGTTCTTACCATGTCTCATATTGAACCATATTTTCGATGGTAAGACACCCCGCTTGTACTTCAAAGATTTTTGAGCGTATTTTCATTTCAAAGCATTTAGTTCAAGAATGTCTATATTTTTGTTTCATATAGACTATATCCATTATTCTTGACCATAAGCCTTAATTGATATATCATTTCATTTCTTATCATTTTCATACAATGTTAGATTTTCAAACAAGTCTTTTGCATTCATATCTATTCTTTCAATATACTTGTTTGAAAATACTTCAATGCTTAAAAATGCTTATATTTTCATGATTATATCTCTGAGCATATTCATATCTGACATTTGTATATGAGCTTTAACTGATAAAGCTAAATCATCTGAGCAACACATGCTTTTTAGGACTACATGGGTTTTTTTGTGCTAGGAATTAACTGAACTTCTATGAAATCACGTTAACCAGTGATTTCTACCCAAGAAGTTAATCCTTAGTGATTGAGTGTGAGGAGTCTAAAAAGAAATGAGTGTGGGTGTGACGAGGTAAAATGGAAATGAGAGATTGGTTAGTAGTAAGCTTAATGATTAAAAAGAAAGAGGGTGTGAGATCAGAGTAAAAGAATATCAAACTCTGCACCAACTACTTTCTGAGTCGGGCAGCCACATTACTAGCGTTTCACAATTATTTGGTGAACGTTATTGAAACAGGCAACTAGCCCATGCCAACTCTTGCTAAAACCCCACCAGCCACTCATTTTCTTCTCAAAAAGAAAAGGTTTCACATTTTCAAGGGGACGCAACACATATGCTATCTGGTTTTCATTTGGAAAATATGGATATTGAAAAAGAAGGAAGTCTGCCCCACCTTCGCACTTCAATCATGCACATTGAGTCTGTGTTTATCTACTGTTGTCTTAGTGGTTTACACTATGTTGAGCCTTTATAAAAGCAATCATCATATGCTTAATTCTTTCTACACTTGCACGAACACACAAGGAATTTGTTTTCTTGTCATAACATTCATAGAAATTGCCTTTGTGGTGTTTCGATGATTGGATGGAAGCCCTGGGGGAGTGATCATCATAAAAGCTCCTTTATATTGTGTATTCGTTACACACAGTGACTTTGCGTTACTGACAAGCATTTTAACTGATTCATTTGTTGATTCAGGGGTAACATGTTCTTATTTTGTCTGGATTTGCAAAGATCTAGATGAATACTTGGTTATGGATCACAGAATCAGAGGCTCAGTTTGACATATCAGAATGGTCAAAGACATTTCTTGGAAGAAAAGTTTGATAATATCAATGCTCAAATCATCAAAAAGGGGGAGATGGTATCAAGAAATGATAAAGTTTTGAGAGATGTTTTTAAAGAAAAATCCAAGTCAGAAGATTCAAAGTAAAGACTTGAAGAAGATCAAAGTATTTATGAAGATGTACTGATTTTTGAGGAAATTTTCTTTGAAGATTATTTGCTAAAGCAATCCGAGTTGATTCTGAAGATAATTTCTTTCCAAAGTCTGAAAGTGTTTTGTGAAAGTTTTGGAAATAATACCGTCAAAGAAAAAGGGGAGATTGTTATGAAAGAGTTTAAAATAGAAGACTGAATTGCTAGATCTTTCAATAGTGATCTTCAATCCAAAGGGGGAGATTGTTAGAGCATAAATCTGTTGGATACAAGATCAAGAAGATAGAAGGTCAAAGTTCAAGAAAGTCAAAGCTGATAAAGTCAACTATCGTCAAAGTCAAAGTCTTTTGTAATAAAAGTCAAAGTGTTTTGTATTTGTATTTTGCTTTATTTCCTTGTATTTTAGATGTAGGTATAAATAGCCTTGTATTTCTGTTTTTAGTATGAGTAGAAGAACTAACAGAGAATATACGATTCAAATTGAGAGAGTATTGTAGAGAGAGAGAGAGAGAGAGAAAGTTCTAGAGAGAGAGAAAGTTTGCAATCTTGGAATTTGAAAGTGAAATCAAACAGGTAATTGAATTCTTGTTTGTGTTTGTTTGATTAATTGTGTTTAGAAACTAGAATCTGGGAATAACATGTTCACTATATGTTTACTTTTTTTTTGAAAAGGGATAAGATCACTATATGTTCACTTTATTTGCACATTTAATTATATGTTTGTATAGGTTACAGAGAGAGGAGAAAGAGAGGAAGATATATATATATATATATATGAACTTTTTTAAAATGCAATTTTTAGTTAATAAACAATGATAATAATCTCTTTAATTATCTCATTAATTAATAACAATAATTATCTTAAATTGGTGGCTTAGGATGGACCTCACGGATCTCACAAATTTTTGAGTTCTCAAATGGTTAAACCCCTATATATAATATATATATATATTTATATAATATATGCATGGACACATAGCGACACTCCATGACTTTATTCCTTCAGTCGGCCACCACATCACCGTCACCGAGCTAGATGCCTCCCATCTCCCACTGTCACGGACTTGGACGCTTGCCTCCTCCCCATCGCTCCTTTGCTCAGGCAACCTCTTCGTTCTCTCCTTCTTGTCTCCCTCCTTGCAGTCTCCTAACTTCCGACCGCAACATTTATGACCCTACCTAGCCACCCCCTTCTTCTTCTCTCCGATCTTCTTTTGCAATGTGCTAAAAACGGTGGGTTTTAAATAGTAAATAACTGAAGTAACAGTTCAACAATGGATTCATTCAGATCGGCTTTTGGTTGGGGCTTGGGATTGTGAGTGATGAAGATGGGGGAGCATTTCAACGACTTTTGGACATAAATGGTTTACTTAGGTTTTGATGTTGGTGCTACTCATGTCAGGGTTTATTTAGTTTTAATATATAGATTGGGTGGTTGTTCTTAGGGTTTCCTATGGTTTTAATTTTTTTGTTTGCTTTGGTTTTGATTTTGTTTTATTCTTGTTGGAATCAGTGGACTTCTTTTAAAAAACTGATAAGAATGCAACAAGATCTTAAATTTTTATTCTTGCCAAAGTAAAATCACTATACGTTGTTGGATCCCCCCGTCGACGTCTTCTTTTAAATGACCAGAAGACAAAATGCTAACCTAGAAACAAAGATGATTACCCAGGATACAGTGGCAAGAAATTAGGAATCAATTTTTCACAAGCATTTGTCCTTAGGGAGTGTTTAATGCAAGTATCTTTGCAAAAGGTAAGTCATATATAGATCAATTTCATCATTTTCCTCTTTGACATTTTTACAAACACTACAGCTACGACTGCTGTTATCCCAAAAACAATGTATATCAAGATGACATTAACAATTTCAATCAATCTCACTTTTATTTCACAATCAAATTCAATACAGATATGCTCAAACAGACTTTCTCTTTCTATCTCAGGAACTCTCTCAACACTATGAACTATTACATCTGAGAAACACGCAAACTACTATTTATACAAACATTACAACAGGCGCAAACTACAGGAATGCGCAAAACACTAAACTATTACAAAATACATCTTTGACTTTAACTTTGACCTTCAGTCTTCAGTCTTCTATGATCTTACATCCAACATATTTATGTTCTAACAATCTCCCCCTTTGGATTCAAGATCATCTCAAAAAGATTTTTCAATATAATCTTCTCTCTTTAAGCTCAGTAAAAATAATCTCCCCTTTTTATCAACTTTAGCAATCTTCACAATCTTCAGGATTCTCTCCAAAATCTTTCTTCAAACAAAATAACAATCTCCCTCAAATATGGTAGAAATACTCTTCAACAATCTTCCCAAGGTTATCTCGAACCTCTATCAGACTTCAGAAAGAAATTATCTTCAATTTCAACTCGATCTGTTTCAGCAAATTATCTTCAAAGAAAATTTCTGTAAAATTCAGCAAATCTTCAGAAAACTTTTGATTTTGCTCTTTCAAACTTTAAATCTTTCCCAAACTTCAAACAAATAACTCTTGAACACAAATATTTCTTGATCTTCTCATATTTCTTGATCTTCTCCCCCATCTATAACAGATATGAAACAAACATTTCTTGATTCTGTCTCCCCTTTTTTGATGATTGCGGCATTGAGATCATCAAAACTTTCTCCAAGAAATGTCATTAGCAATTCAAACCACTGATATTTTGAACTAAGCCTCTGATTCACCGTCAATCCATAAAGATATTCATCTTGATCTTTTTAAATCCAGACAAATTAGGAATGTAACACCTGAATCAACAAATGAATCAGTTAATATGTCTGTCAGTAACACAAAGTTACTGTGTGTAACGGATACACATAGGAAAGGAGGTTTTTGATGTTAACTCCCCCAGGGCTTCCATCCAATCATCGAAACACCACAAAGGCAATTTCTATGAATGTTATGACAAGAAAACAAATTCCTTGTGTGTTCGTGCAAGTGATAGATAGAATTAATCACTTGATGATTGCTTTTATAAGGTTCAACATTGTGTAAACCACTGAGACAATAGTAATTAAACACATACTCAATGTGCATGATCGAAGTGCGAAGGTGGGGCATACTTCCTTCTTTTTCAATATCCAGATTTTCCAAATGAAAACCAGATAGATTATGTGATGCGTCCCCTTAAAATATGAAACATTTTCTTTTTAAGAAGAAAATGAGTGGATGGTGGGGTTTTTAACAAGAATTGGCATGGGCTAGATGCCTGTTTTAATAATGTTCACGAAGAATTGTGAAACACTAGTAATGTGACTGCCCGACTCAGAAAAAATTGGTGCAGAGTTTTGATATTCTTTTAACTCTGTTCTCACACCCTCTTTCTTTTAATCATTAAAGCTCACTTCTAACCAAACTCTCTTTTACATTTTACCTCAACACACAACCCACACTCAGTATTTGACTTTTCACACAATCGATCACTCAAGGATTAACTTCTTGGGTAGGAAACACTGGTTAACGTGAATCCATAGAAGTTTCATTTAATCTCACACAAAGAACCCATGTAATCTTAAAAACATAATGTTGCTCAAGCATGATTTAACTTTGTCAGTTAAAACACATAGATACAAGTCAGATGTTGATATGCTCAGAAATATAATCATGAATATTTGAGCATTTTAAACATGGAAGACATTTCAAACAAGTGTATTGAAAGAATGAAATGAATACAAGAAACTTGTTTGAAAATCTGACATTGTATGAAAATGATCAGAATGAAATGATTTATCAATTAAGGCTTCGGTCAACAAAAATTGAATGTTGTCTATACGAAACAAAATATAGACAATACTTGAAAGAACATTTTAAAATGAAATCATGCTCAAATTCATTGAAATTCAATCGGGGTGTCTTACCATCGAAATTTTGTTTCAACTTAGAGACATGGTAAGAACAAATTCAACAAAACATTAAACCGGTGTGTGTGAATACTTGACAGTATATGGAAAAGATAATACGCAAGTATTAATCTTTGGAAACACACGGTTTATAAACATTTCAGCGCAAATAACATGAAAACATTTAAAATCACACTTTCAAATCATGAAATTTATTTAAGAATCGGGAAGTGGTTTGAACGTTTAAGAACATGTTTTTATACCTGAAAGTTGTCCTTCTTTCAGATACATATGAGACTAAGATTAGAAATAAACCTTTTCGCTCAGTCTTAAATCTCATGAAGTCAACTTAAAGTCATAATGATATGATCTTGTAAGCATCCTCTCAATCTGCATCAGTCAAAAAGTCAGTCAAAGCAACTTTATTCACAAAAACTTTATTGAAATTTAAATGACAGAAAGGAATAAAACATTGAATATACAAGTTCTGATCAGAAGTAATTAGAAGTCATAATTCATACTCCTTGCTTTTACTCTAACTCCCTTTGCATTTATGCATCAGAAAAAAATTATCCTTGATAAGCATAAAGCAAAAACATAAACTCCCCCTCAATTTGATGTAGATCATCTTTTCTCACTCCCCCTGAAATTATGAACATACTTAAAGTGCAGATATCTTTTAGATTAAAAAAAATAAAGAAATGAAGAAAAAATAACAATAAGAAAAACTTTAATAGATAATCACTGATTATGTCTTAAAATTTAACATACCAAGTTTAGAGATAAGAAAATTAAATCTCTTTTCATCTAAAGGCTTGGTGAATAAATTTGCAAGTTGATAATCAGTGTTTACAAAGTAAAGTTCTATTCTACCCTTTTCAACATTGTCTTTTATAAAATGATACCTTACATCAATGTGTTTTGTCTTTGTATGTTGCACAAGATTAGCTGATATAGCTATGGCGCTCTTCGAGTCACAATAAATCGGTATTTTATTGAATTGGAAACCATAGTCTCGAAGTTGTGTTCTCATCCACAAGACTTGAGAGCAGCAATTGGCAGCAACTACATACTCTGCTTCAGAAGTCGAGGTGGAAACACAAAGTTGTTTCTTTGACACCTAGCTTACGAGCTTGTCTCCAAGAAATTGAATATGACCCGATGTGCTCTTTCTGTCTAACATACATCCAACATGATCTGCATCTGAATAAGTCGTCCGTTCAAAACCAGTATCTTTAGGATACCACTGACCAAGATCTGCAGTCCCCTTCAGATATCTAAAGATCCGTTTGACCGCGGACAAATGGGATTCTTTGGGGTTAGCCTGATATCTTGCGCATAAGCATGTAGAAAACATAATATCTGGCCTACTTGTAGTAAGATACATTAAAGAACCAATCATGCCTCTATAGGTTCTAACATCAACAGGTTTTCCCGAAGGATCCATGTTGATCTTAGTTCCCGGTGCCATCGGGGTTGCAATTGGTTTACAAATTTCCATTTTGAATTTCCAAAGAATATCAAAAATGTACTTAGCTTGATTTATAAAAATCCCCGTTGAAAATTGTTTTACTTGTAATCCGAGAAAGATTTTCATCTCTCCCATCATACTCATTTGAAATCTTGACAACATTAGATTGGAAAAGTTCTTACAGTATTTAGGATTTGTAGAGTCAAATATTATATCATCAACATATATTTGAATAAGAATGATATCGTCTTTTTCTTTCTTGATGAATAAAGTAGTATCGATTTTACCTTTGGTGAAGCCCGACTTGACCAAAAATTTTAAGAGAACATCATACTAGGCTCAAGGCGCTTGTTTTAACCCATAAAATGCTTTATCTAAGATATATACATGATCTGGTTTATCTGGATTCACAAAGCCTTCTGGTTGAGAAACGTAGACTTCCTCCTTAAGTATGTCATTCAGAAAGGCAGTCTTCACGTCCATTTGATAGACAGTGAAGTTTTTATGAGCAGCGTATGCTAGAAACATGCAGATTGCTTCTATACGCGCTACTGGAGCATAAGTCTCGTCATAATCGATGCCTTCCTCTTGCCTGTAACCTTTGGCAACAAGTCTTGCTTTGTTCCTAATGACGATACCATCTTTATCCTTCTTATTCTTGAATACCCATTTGGTTCCGATGATAGATTTTCCTTCCGGTTTGGGTACAAGTCTCCAGACCTTTAGGGCTTCAAACTGATTTAGCTCTTCTTGCATTGCAGTAACCCAATCTCAGTCGGCGAGAGCCTCTGATACACGAGTTGGCTCTATCTTACTCAGAAAGGAATCATGCATACACATGTTCATGGTCGCAGACCTAGTTTGCACCGGTAAAGTTGGATCTCCAATTATTTGACTTATCGGGTGCTCTTTGGTCCATTTATGCTCGTGAGGAAGTGGATTCGATGTAGTTTGATCATAAAACTCATATAGATATCCACTTTCTTCTTCTTGTTGTTCAACAGATGTTGGGGGTGCAGTTGAAGTTTCTTGTTCAGAAGATTCAGTTGGAACAACTTGTTCAGTCTGTTGATTATCATTCACAGTGCATCCAACTGAAGTAGTAACCTCTGGTTCAACATTTTTTGGTGCAACTTCAACTGTAGGAGTATGTGTTTGAATTTGAGTTTCTTTCTGAACTTGGGGAACTGGTTCAGTAGATACATCCAAAGTGGTTGGATGATTTGTCGTGGAGTCATCAGACCTGTCAACCATAACAGATTTAGGAAGTTTAGATCCTAGAAACTCATCATAGAAAAATTCAAACAACAAATCTAATTCAGATAAATGCGATGTAGATGTAGAAGCTTTATCCGAATTATTCTCTGTAGATACAGGTTCTGGACGGATATGTCCAGAAGCTAAGATTCCGGTTAGAACGAGTTCTGAATTGTGTTATTCAGAAGTCATCTCCTCATCAAATGTGAGATGACGCTTTCGATAACAATCTTTGAGCTCTTCATATAAATCCTATATGCAGCAGATGTCTGGGAGTAGCCAATGAAGATTCCTTCTTCAGCCTTTGGTCCGAACTTATTCAAGTTCTCTCTGTCATTAAGCACAAAACACCTATATCCAAAGACATGAAAATATTTGATATTAGGTGTGCGATTATTAATCAATGCATAAGAAGTTATTCCAAATCGTCTGTGAATAATTGATCGATTCTGCGTATAACATGCAGTAGAGACAACTTCTGCCCATAGAAATAGAGGTAGATCTGACTGACTGAGCATAGTTCGAGAGACCTCGAATAGCGTTTGATTGCGCCTTTCTACTACTCCATTATGTTCTGGCGTCCGAGCAGCAGATAATTGATGCGTTATCCCGACATATTTGAGATAATCTTCAACAGTCTTGTTTTTAAACTCTGTGCCATTATCTGTCCTTAGAAGCTTAACTGTCTTCTGCAAGTTTACCTGAGTAGTCTTCATAAAGTTGTGAGTACTTCGGGCGTCTCATCTTTTGTCCTTAGAAACTTTACCCATATGTAACGCGAATAATCATCCACAATTACCAATACATATTTCTTTCCTCCTATGCTTTCAGTATGCATAGGACCACAAAGATCCATATGCAAAAGTTCAAGCGGAGAACTTGTACTCGGTTTGGGTTTCGGCTTGTGAGATGCCCTTTTCATCTTACCCTTTTCACATGTTGCACATAGATGTTCTTTCTCATATCTCAGCTCAGGAAGACCTTTCACTAATCTGCCTTTGACCAATTTGTTAATGTAACGAAAATTCAGGTGTGACAGTCTTCGGTGCCAAAGCTAACTTTGCTGCATCGAAGCTTTTGTCAGTAAGAAAACCTGATTGTCAGTCTGGACCTTTGAAAGATTGATGGTGTACAGGTTGGACTTTCGAGTGCCAACTAAGAGTTCTTTGCCGTCTTCCGTACTCACCGAGCAACTCTTAGCTTTGAAATTTACCTCTAACCCTTTGTCGCAGAACGGGCCAATACTAAACAGGTTGTGCCCTAAACCTTTTACATAGCTCACCTTTGTTGTCGTCAGCTTATCTTGAATGATGTCACCATATCCAAGAATTGGTGAAAATTGATCATTGCCAAAACGAACATTTCCGCTGAATTTCTCTGTATAATTATACAATAAATCCTTTTGCCCAGTCATATGTTTGGAACAACCGCTATCCAAGTACCACATATGACGGGTCTGCATAAGAGAAATCAAGGAAGAATAACTTTAGGTACCCATTTAAAAGTGGGTCCTAATGGTTTTGCACAAGATTTTGGCATCCATTTATAAATGGATCCTCTGAACTTTTGAAAAACGTTTGAAACATATGGATGATAAGAAGCAACATGATAAGTACCAAACCAATTATCAGAAAATCGGTGAGAACTAAAATCATTCCGTTTATAATTAGATGACATAGTAGTAGATTGAGCTCATCGGAGTAATTGCTTTATTGAATATCTCTTGTAAAGAATTAGAAGGTTTTGTTTATTATAAGCAACACTACCAATTACATCAGAAGAACTACTAGTATATCTATTACAATCCATATGAGGAGATGATTCAGAACTCTCATCGATCTTCCTTTTGGGTCGCCATTCCTTTCGTTCTTCAGATCTTTTATTTTTCACTGAAACATAAGATTTAGATCTGTTAGGAAAACGACATTTCTGAGATTGTGTTTTTGAAAACTTACTAGTGTGTTTGTTTCTGTGAGTGCTTTTTCTTTTGCTTCTTACCTTTAACATAATAATCAGCATTTACAGAAACTGTTTCATCAACCTTAATTGATGATTCACCAACTACATGCACACTAGGTAAAGCTTGACCATTAATAACAAAAGTAGAATGATCTAGAAGTTTAGCATTAAAATCAAACATATCAATCTCATTTACACACCCTTCATCAGAATTTAAGAAATCATTTGCAAACTCAAATAAATAATCAAAATCAGATTCAGAAGTATGAGGTGCTTTAGAGGATGTAGAACACTCATTAGACTCAACTTTGAAAACTGTGTTCTTTATAATTGTTGAAAATACAACTTTTTCAATGTCAGCCAATATTCTTTCATCAGATAAAATATTTTCAAGCTCGATTATTTTGATTTCTAAAATGAGTGGAGGAACATAAATTTTAGCTTCAACAGGTTTTGCCTCCAACTCCTTTGACGAATAACTTTCAAAATAATCATTTGAAAGACATTTTGGCTGATTTGAAATATAACTATCATTCAACTTTTGATAGCAGAATGGTAGTTGCATTTTCTTTAAGTTCTTTCTTTTCTCATCCTCTTTAGCCTCTACTTCATCAGGTGATTTGGTAACAAATTTGGGTTTCAAATGAGGATATTTTCCAGCCACAAAAAGATAATCAAAATTATACAAAGCTGGTTGTTTTCTGATAGCTTTCTTTAGATAGTGTGGGTTTTCGTAACCGAGACCCCACTTCTCTCTAACATCAGCTTCCTCATTAGGGGTGTTAAGAAAAATAGTTTGATCTGTTTGACCTCGTGTATAAAGTTTGGCTTCCAAACCATTTACCTTCTTTGCTAAGCTCTTGTTTTCAACCTGCAATTTATAAGCATTTAGAACATATTCTTCCTTTTCAGAAACAAACTTAGACAATTTAGATTCAAAATCAGAAATCTTATTTTCAAAACAATCTTTTTCCTGTTTAAAATCAGAAACAGATTTGCGAAGAGAATCAATCAAATCTTTGTTCCCAACAACTTGTTTGTTAAGATCAAAGATCTTTTGATTTTTCTTTTCAATTCTAATCTTTTCCTTTTTTAGTTTCTTTTGAAGATCTTGAAGTTCGACCATCATAGCTTCCATTTTAACCATAAAATCAGATTTAGAAAGATTAATTACCTCATCAACAATTTCTTCATCTGAATCATCATACTTCACTATGTCACCCATCAAACACATGTGAGTTGATTCTTCTTTCTCCTCTTCATCTGAATGATCTAGCCAATACTCGTCTTCAGCCATCAATGCCTTGCCAGCTTCTTGTTGCTTAGCCAAGAGCATCTTGTTCTTGTAATATTATGAGTTTCTGACCTTTGGCTTCCGACAGTCTTTAGCGTAGTGACCGACCTTCCCACAATTATAGCATTTGACAAGGTCGTCAGCCTTCTTCTCAGCCCCAACATAGTCATTCAGATATTTCTTCTTCTCATCCGGCTTTCTCTCCACATTCCAGTTCTCCTCATATCTTTTTCCTTCAACCCTTTTCCGATGTTCATGATTCTTTGAACTAGATGAAGAATACCTCTGTGTGTTTGAACCCGGTTTCTTGTAGAATTTCTTCTGGAATGCTCGGGTCAGTAAAAGCATAGCTTGTTTGAGGTTTTCTCCATCATCACTATCTGAATCGGAATCGGAATCAGAACTTTGAATCACAACTTTCTTCTTTTTCTTCTTCTCTTTCTTCTCTTTTTCCTTTTCTACAACAACTAAAGCAATAGAGTCAACAACTTTCTCAACTTTCTTTTTCTCAGATCTTTTCTCTTCAACCTCCTCCTCATTCTGTCTCAACATTTCATACACTTCGTGGAGGGGTATGTCGCTCAAATCTTTCATCTGCTTCATTCGGCGGGTATGTTTCTTCCATTCCGGTTTGTAGGATACTAAGAAACTTCACATTGTTCTCGATTTGTTTCTTCTTGACCTTGTTCTTGGATAGTTCATTCAGAAGAAGCACAAACCTCTCATAGGTTTCCTCCAAACTCTCACCTTCTTTGGCCTTGAACTCTTCATAATTGTTGATATAGTTGGCCACCTTCATCTGATTTCCTACCTTAGAACCCATCATCATCTTCTGTAGATGATCCCACATTGCTCTTTGTATTAGCTTTGTAGCTATCTATCTTGATGTATATCTCATTAAGGATACTTTGTAACAGAAGAGATCTTGCTTGTTTATCGGCTTTGAAACGGTTTTTCTGCTCATCAGAATACTGGGCAAAGTCCTTCGGAATAGTTTTCATCTTTCGCACTCTATCCTCGTCTCCATCCTCACTGTCTGAAGATTCATCGTCTGGTATTTCGAAAGTAGGTGGAATCATGGGACCTTCTGTAATCGAGAGTAAAATGTTTTCCCCATTTGCATGCTTCTCGACAAAGTCGAGAAATCGATCCACTGTTCGTATTCACCTTTGAATAGAACAGAAGGCTTTACATCCGTTCCGATAGAGAGAGCGTCTTTTGAAGTTACCTTGAATCTACACTGCTTACTAATCGTCAAAATTCAGAAAGTAAAGTTGGAACTTCAAAAAAATCAAACTTAGTTAAATTTCAGAAAAAATCAGAAAAATTGACTAAGTATGAAACTCGCATACCAAATAAACCAAAACAAAACACGCAAATGTCTTCGTGCGAGTTTTGAGAAATGCGCATAAGGAAGGCTGCGTGAAGTCACTTCTCGCACTACTTGTGAGAACCAAGGTTCACACACACAAGCTACTGCGAGTTTCTACTTCTCGCACACCACAATGTGCGAGTTCTAGTGCTTCGCGCAAGAGCTTGCGAGAACTGGACTAAGAAAATATTTCGAAAAGAACTTCTCGCTAAACACAAACGCGCAAGAACAGGGACATGCGAGTTTCGAACTTAGAATATTTTTGAACAAAAATACTTCTCGCTAAATGTAAACACACAAACAACTTGCTTCTCGCAGACTCTACTTCGCGCACAAGGAAGAGAATGAACAGTAGAAACACACACACTGTGATTTGCGCGTTCCTACTTCTCGCACGACTCCTCTTGCGAGTTCTTCACTTCAATCGATTTCATAGGCCTTTGCGAGTTCTTCACGTTGCGTGTTCTTCACTAGCGAGTTCTTGAGATCTAGCGAGTTCTTCACTTAACGACCGAAAACTTCATTTTTCTCTCTGAATCTGATACAAATCTTCTCCATTTGACTTGAAAATTTGCAGAACTCTTCTAATACATCTCTAGAACAACTTACAAACAAGGAATTTCAGATTAAAACTCTAATGAATACAATTTGATCTATACCAGTTCGTTTTCAGCCACAAACTTAAAGTTCAAGAAAATTTCAGAAATTCGAACAAAACACTCTGAATTATGCTAAACAGAATACTACAACTATGTTCTAGAAACAAAATCGAATGCAACAAAAACAAAATCAGATTCCAAACAATACATAATCGAAGAAATCAAATATCAACAGTCTCCTAGCGAGTTCACGAACTTTTGATCCAAAAATCTTCAAATTCGATCCTTATTTCTGAATTTCGACCTGCTTTGATACCAATTGTTATCCCATAAACAATGTATATCAAGATGACATTAACAATTTCAATCAATCTCACTTTTATTTCACAATCAAATTCAATACGGATATGCTTAGACATACTTTCTCTTTCTATCTCAGGAACTCTCTCAACACTATGAACTATTACATCTGAGAAACACGCAAACTACTATTTATACAAACATTACAAAAGGCGCAAACTACAGGAACACACAAAACACTAAACTATTACAAAATACACCTTTGACTTTGACTTTGATGCTGAGAGTTGACTTTAACTTTGACCTTCAGTCTTCAGTCTTCAGTCTTCTATGATCTTACATCCAACATATTTATGTTCTAACAACTGCAACAGTACCTAATCCACTTAATGCACCTGAAAAAGTCTCCTCAAATTGGAAACCCAGATAAATATAGTTGATATTAATGGGAATTAGTGTGTTCATCAAATTTGAAACATGTATACAGTTTGAAAAGGACATTTGTATGGCTCCCATGACCAAATCCCCTCCTCTTACCGACGCCCTTTTTGTTTCTTCTGTCACGTTCAACATAATTTCATTGATGAATGCAACTCTGGTTGCTACACATCTATGATGAGAAACAAAACCACCACCAGTGCCTCACTTTTCCCATTCTTGACTTACTCCATCACAGAGAAACCACCACCACCCTACAACTTGTCTTTCTCTTGTTAGATCTCACCGGCAACCACCCACAATCTGTTCCCTAAAAATCATTTGGTTCACATACGTTTTTTGGTATGTGGTTGTAACACCCCGATTTTCAAAAGGTATCATTTCAAGTTAATACAGAAATCGGTATTTTGGGGAAAAATAAGATATAGGATTTTGGACTTGAATCCTAGATTTTATAGTCTTGGTAGATGAAGGATTCAATTACGAGTCTAACGGTTATTTCTGGAGTAAAATCGGAGTTAAAACGAAGAAGTTATGACCAAATCAGCGAGCGGGCAGAAAATGAAGAAAATTGGGCGGCAATGTTCCGCGCGTATGGACCCATGCTGCCACCCGTGCAGAGCCACTGGACGCACAAAAAGGTGGGAAAATCAGCCTAGAACCCCATTTTCTCACCCCAAACCCAAATCTCTTCCCCTTTCTCTCCCAAACCGACCCCTAAACCCCAAAATCGAACCCTAGCTCATTTTTGGGAGTCTTCCTTCTAAAATCAATTATTCTTCTTCACCTAGCAAGTTTTGGAAGCTAGAGCTATAAACCTTTCATCTTCATCTTCTTCACCAATGTTTCTACGGTTTCATCCAACTCTTTTCACTATCTTGAAGATTAGAAGTTGGGGTTTATTTTGGAGATCTAGAAGAGTATTGTTGATGGGTTCAAGCTTTGGTAAAGGTAATCTTCTCTTCTATTCAACTATAGAAATTAGGGTTTTGGTATAAATTGAGATCTTCATGTATAATGTTTAGGGAATGACCCTATCACTAGTACAAAAATGACTTTTTGTGACGGTTTTGAAAAATCGGTTTGTTAAAAAACCGTTACAAAAAGTCACATAAAAAATTAGAGAGTTGTTGTAGTAACGGTTTTTATAAAAAATCGTTACCACTACCAATAACCTAGAAACATAAAGTAATGATTTAGATAAAAACGTTACTAAAAGGTCCCCTATGGTAATGGTTTTAAAATCGTCGTTTTATGTTGTGACGGTTTTTAAAAACCGTTGCCATAAATGACCAATTAGTAACGGTTTTTGTCTAAACTGTTGTTTTATGTTGTAACGGTTTTGAAAATCTGTTTCCAAAACTATAGTATGTATCACAACGTTTATTTGAAAACCGTTTCCAAAATTCATCAGGTTAAGTTTTGTGTCACCAAAAAGTTGTTTATGGTAAATTTTGAAAAACTTACGTCACCGAATGGAATTCTATAGCAACAGATTAAAAACACTTGAGTCGCCATATGTCATGTTACGGTGACATTTTTTAAAATTTCACGTCACTATATGTCATTCTATGGTAATGGTTTTGATTATGTCACACATATATAATGCTACGGTAATGCTTTTAAAAAATAAATGTCACCATATGTTATATTACGATGACAATTTTGAATAATAAACGTCGTTGTCTGTCATGTTATTATGACGGTTATGTATAATGATTGCAATCGTATGTCATGCTACGGTGACGTCGGTTTTTAAGTATAAACGTAACTGTACTTCATGATGCGGTGATGATTTAGAGTAATTAACGTCATTGTACATCATTCTACGGTGACGGTTATGAAATATAAAAGTTGTCATATGTCATGATATGGTGATGGTTTTTTTAAAATAAATGTCTCCTTATGTCATGCAACGATGATGGTTTTAAAAAAATAAACAGCACTATAAATCATGCTACAATGATGGTTTTGGTAAAGAAACATCACTGTATGTACGGTTTTGAAAAATAAAGGTCGTTGTTTGTCTTGCTACAGTGACGAATTCAAAAAATAAAGGTCGTTGTATGTCATGTTTCGATGACGGTTTTGAAAAATAAATGTCAATATAAGTCGTGTTATATTGATGGTTTTGAGAATTATAAGTCATTGTATATCATACTACGGTGACAATTTTGAATAATAAACATTATTGTATGTCATTCTACGGTGACAATTTTGAATAATAAACATCAATGTATGTCATTCTACGGTGACGATTTTGAATAATAAACAACACTGGATTGTTGGTCTTTACCCGGTCCAGACTAGACCTAAAAATCCTGATTAAGAATTGTTAGGATGTTTTATATGTTAAATAGAAGTTCAGGGTGAATATTGTAATTACTTGATAGTTTATTTGTTAGTTGGGCCCAAAGCCCATAAAGCCTATTAAGCTTTGTAAGCGCCATATATAAGGCGTGTTTTAGTTCATATTTCAGGTTAGACAAATCATTATTAGATTGCTAGTCATTAGGTTTACATTCTCTGATCAAATATTCTCTCTGTAAACCTAAACCTTTGATTGTTAAATTTAATCATATGACTAGCAGCTGTGGCTTAGATATTGTTCTTCATTGATTAATTATTGTTGATTTGTTCGTGATTGCACTGTACTGGGATCTACAATTGGTATCAGAGCAAAGAGACTGAAGTTTTGATCCAAAAAGGTTTGTCTAAAACTCTTAATCATTATTCTGATCTATCTGAGTGTTTGGTTTCTGTCGATTAATTGTTTTCTGGATTGGTATTTGTTTACCAATTTGATCTGAGAATTGGACTTACTTTTTACTGCCAGATCAAGTAATTGATTTCTGGTTTAGTGAGTCCGAGTTAAGTTTTTTTTGCAAAATCGATTACATAATTGTTTCTGGGTAAAAGTTCGGTCGATTTTTTCTGGAAAAAGAGTGATTCGATAGACTCTGTGTTCTTGAAAATCAATTTTTTTATCGGCCTGAGTTTTTTGGGTTGCTTATCGATCTGCAAAATTTTGTTGCTTGGTCGATTGATTTTTCTGGGTCGATCGTTATTCAAATTCATCGAGTTTATCGGCATATTATCTGTTATCAATTTGATCGAATTATCTGTTTTCGGTGATTATCTGTTATCGACCGACCCTATTGACCGGACCCTGCAACTGAACTCATTTGACCGGTCTCTTGTTGACCGGTGTACTGCGACCGGATCCTTGCTGGGGACCGGTGTATTGTGTTGACTGGTACCCGTCTTGACCGGTACCTTGACTTGACCGGATCGCTTTGGCGACCGGTGATTTATTGACCAGTACATTGTTCGACTGGTATCCTGGCTCGACCGGTACCCTGCTCGACCGGACCCTATCGGCCGGTACCTTGTTGACCGGTACTTTGTGACTCGACCGGTACGCGACCAATACCCAGTTGACCAGTACCCAGCTGACCGTTACTTTGCGCCCGGTGCCTTGTCGACCGGATCTTCTCTCGACCGGACCCTTGCTCGACCGGGTCCCTGCTCGACCGGGTCCTTGCTCGACCGGGTCCCTGCTCGACCGGGTCCCTGCTCGACCGGGTCCTTGTCCTGCTTATTATATATATACTTTTTGGATCATATTCTTTGTCTCACGATCGCTACAGTGCATTTTAAGTTTAAAGAGATAAGATGAATTCGAGAGACGCCTTAGCCATCGGTTCAGATCAAAAAACCCCGGTGCTCTATCGGGGAGAATACCCACAATGGCATGATCGCTTCATGAACTTTATCTAAGCGAAATTCAACTATGAGGAAATATTCAAATGTCTGAAAGAGGGCCCACAACCCTGTCCAATGAAAAATCCTGTTTCCTGTCAAATGACTATTTTCGAAGCTACACTCAAGCTGAACTAGATGCTAAAACTGTTGAAACTGAGGAGGAACTAATAGACCATAAAGTTTATGTTCCACCTTTGATTTTAGAAAAGAAAATTGTTCAGCTAGAAGAGTCATTAGAACAGGAGAGGAACATTTTTCAAAAGGAAAAACAAGAGCTATTATCCCAAATTGAGTGTCTCAATTCCGATAGAAAGGAAACTGTGTCGGAGGAGGAAAAGGAATTCTTTCAGACAGAAATAAAGAAGCTTAATTCACAACTGGCTGTTGTGGCAGCAAATCTGATGAAATAGCAACTTCACAAAGCTCAGCCTCAAGCTAAGCCTGAAATTCTCCAAGTGGAGAAAATTCATCTGTCTGAAAACTCCTATCCATCCTCGGATACATCTTCCTGTAAAACCTTTTTGGGTGACTCGTCACCAAATCTTTCAAACAAAGGAAAAGAGGCTCAATCTTTAGAAATGAATCATTGTTCTGATTTTCAAAACGCTTCCGCCTATGATCCACTTAAAACAAATCATTCCGATATTCTGAATTCGTCAAGTGATAAAGCTCCTTCTGATGAGGAAATGGAATTTTTAGCCTTTCTGAATTCTAAGGTGTGCCTAGACAACCAATTAGACCAATTTGATTTTAATCCTTCTCTACCAAGTCACGTTGATTTTCTAACTCCTACTTGTGAGCCTCCGGTAAAATTTTACAAGAGTGAATGTTCCACATCTGCCCCACAAAACTCTTCTGTGAATAATTCTTCAAATTCTAAATCCAAAAGACGTTCACAGAAGAAGAAAAATATCGGTCGCTCTAAAAAGCAACAATCATCAAAATTCAAATCTTCTGACTATGGGTTTAACGGTCTTTCAGATACTTTTTGTCAACGCAAAGCAGTCAAGTACGAGTGGGTAGCTAAGAAGTCTAAGGAGAGCACGACGACGACAGAATTACTTAATCTCGTTTTAAATTCTAGGAAAAACAATAACAGTCATGATGTTTTTAACTCTAAACCTTTGGTTAAATGTAATGGATTTTTTCCTTTAAAAGTTTATTCCATTAAGCAATTACTTCAACTGTCTCATGATTGTATTTGTTGCTCCTACTGTGGATTGAATGATTTTGTTGATCGTAGATTTACATCTGATTGGTTTGGGTCGTATCATGTTTCTAATTATCATTCAAAGTTTGATGCTCCCCGCCATAGGAATAGACCCAAGTCTAAACGGGTCTCCCAGTCGGGTGTTAAGTCTAATCCAAAAGGACCCATTTACGAATGGGTACCTAAAAAGCCTTAACTTGTTTTGCAGGACGGTCATGTGTGGTATTTAGATTGAGGCTGCTCCAATCACATGACCGGACGAAAGTAGCTTCTCACAAACTTCAACAAAAAGTTTTGTGGAAATGTACGTTTTGGGAATGACCATTATTCTCCCATCATGGGTTATGGTGATATCGTTAAGGACAATCTCACAATCAAGAAAGTGTCCTATGTCGAAGGTCTTGGTCACAACTTGTTCTGCATCGGTCAATTTTGCGATAAGAATCTAGAGGTCACCTTCAAAGCAAAAAGGTGCAGCGTTCGGACTGAAGATGGAAAAGAAATTCTTGCTGGAACGCGTCGCACAAATCTCTACACGATTGATCTCCCGTCTCTAAAAGCAGATAAGGAAGTTTTTTTGATGTCCAAAGCCTCAGCTGAACAAAACTGGTTATGGCATCGTAGACTCTCGCACCTGAACTTCAAGACTATCAATAAGTTGGTGCTCGGTGGACACGTGAGGGTAATGCCATATCTTAAGTTTGAAAAAGATCATTTGTGTGCTGCCTGTGAAAGGGGCAAGATGAAGAAGGCTTCTCACAAGCCCAAAGCCACTCCAAGTACTTCTCGGTCCCTTGAACTCATTCATATGGATTTGTGTGGACCGATGCGCATTCAGAGTATCAATCACAAGAAGTATGTCCTAGTGATGGTTGATGACTTTTCTCGCTACACGTGGGTTAGATTCCTTCGTTCAAAGGATGAAACCCCCGAGCTGATCATTTCTCTCCTGAAGAGCATTCAAGTCAGTCTCAACCAATCAGTTCAGACCATTAGGACGGATAACGGCATAGAGTTCAAGAATCAAGTGCTCACTAGTTACCTGACATCAGTGGGTATTACCCACACTTTCTCAGCTGCTCGTACTCCTCAACAAAATGGGGTAGTAGAGCGCCGTAATCGAACTCTTGTCGAAACCACGTATACGATGTAATCTCAGTCCAAGCTCCCGCTATATTTATGGGCAGAAGCAGTTGCTACCGCATGCTACACTCAAAACCGTACTATCATCAACAAGCGGTTCAACAAGACCCCATACGAGATCATCAACAAACGCATCCTGAACATCAAATACTTCCATGCATTTGGATGCACGTGCTTTGTACTGAATAGCAAAGACGATCTCGGTAAATTCAACCCAAAAGCGGACAAAGGAGTGTTCATCGGCTATTCACAGCAAGCCAAAGCCTACAGAGTCTACAACAAACAAACAAAGACCGTCGTTTAGAGTGTAAACGTGACTTTTGACGAGGCCGCTGATATGGCTTCTGAACACCTCAGTTCAAAACCCGCTTTAACTGGTGTGTTAGCTTCTGGACAATTACGTTCAGGATCACCACAATCTCCAGTATATTCAAATCAAGCGTCTACGTCAAGAGCACATCCTTCAGATTTGGATATACTTTTTGAGCATTTTTATGATGATTACTTTTCTTCCATGCCTAATGCAATATCATGTAACAGGAATGATGCTCAAGCACAAGAAGTGACACAGGTCACTGGTCCAACAGACTCAGGTGATTCAACCTCGCCTGATCCCCTCCACCCTCTGAAGCTCCTACTGACGCAACGACAACAGTTGGAACTCCTGAACCGACCCCTGCTGAAGGTGCTACCGAAGTTCCCTCTCCAGAAATCCCGGATACCGTCATCGATTAATCACCCGCTGAGTCGACCTCGGCCTCTCGCCCGACTCCAGCCCCAGAGCTTCCACCTCACAGGCCGTCTTCCCTCGAAGCAGTTCAGGATCTCCCCTCAGGTGGTTATGTGGATCCCGATACCTCAAAACAGACATATCAACCTCTTCTACACGCCACTAAGTGGACACGAGCTCATCCCCTACATCAGATCATCGGTGATCCTAATTCACCTATTCAGACTCGATCCACCATTGCGAATGACTATCTATTCTCTTCGTTCCTTAGTCGTATCGAACCTTCAACCGTCTCCGAAGCATTGAATGATCCAGACTGGGTGATAGCTATGCAAGAGAAACTCAACCAATTTGAGAGCCTCAAAGTGTGGCGACTTGTTCCCCGGCCAAAGAATAAGACGGTGATTGGGACAAAATGGATTTTCAAGAACAAGAAGGACGAAGATGGAATCATAGTCCAGAATAAAGTGCGTCTGGTAGCCAAAGGATATCGCCAGCAAGAAGGTATAGATTACGATGAGACGTTTGCACCGGTTGCCCGAATTGAAGCGATTCGCATGTTCCTTGCCTACGCCGCTCAAAAGAACTTCATCGTCTTTCAAATGGATGTGAAATCCGCGTTTCTGAATGGCGTTCTCAAGGAGGAAGTTTATGTCTTGCAACCCGAAGGCTTCGTAAGTTCCGATAAACCGCATCACGTCTCAAACAAGGCCTTGTACGGTCTCAAACAAGTGCCACGAGCCTGGTATGATGCACTCTCATTCTTCTTAGTTAAATCTGGCTTTTCCAAAGGTAAGATCGACACCACCCTTTTTATTATAAAAGAAAAGCGCGATATCATTCTTGTACACATCTATGTCGACGACATAATCTTTGGCTCCACAAACCCCTAGTACTGTCAGAACTTTTCAGCCCTCATGAGTAAACATTTTCAAATGAGCATGATGGGGCAAATGAATTTTTTCTTGGGTCTTCAAGTTAAACAATTAGCAACAGGAATTTTCATTAATCAATCTAAGTACATCTCGGATATTCTTCGGAAATACCAGATGGAAAAATCTTCACCTATGAAAACCCCCATGTCTACCAGTATCAAGCTACACTCCGATCCTGACGGAAAGGATGTGGATGATACAACTTATAGAGGAATGATAGGTTCTGTGATGTACTTGACGGCTAGCCGACCAGACACTATGTTATCGACTTTCTTGTGTGCAAGATTTCAGTCAAAACCGAAAGAGTCTCACTTAGCTGCTGTAAAGCGTATTTTTCGTTATTTAAAAGGTACTGCTGATCTTGGTTTGTGGTACCCGAAAGAGACAGGTTTTTAACTGACAGCTTATTCAGACGCTGACCATGCTGGAAATATGCTGGACCGGAAAAGCACGTCGGGACATGTCCAGTTCTTGGGTGATCGTCTTGTCAGCTGGGCTTCGAAGAAGCAAAATTGCGTGTCAACCTCTACCGCCGACGCAGAGTATGTAGCAGCCTCCAGTTACTGCTCAGAAGTCATTTGGATGCGCACCCAGCTGAAAGACTATGACTTTCACTACTCGAAGATCCCCATCTACTGTGACTCGAAGAGCGCCATTGCAATATCCAGCAATCCCGTCCAACACACGAAGACGAAGCACATTGATGTGCGCTATCATTTCATAAAATACCACGTGGAAAGAGGTACCATCGAACTCTACTTTGTTAATTCAGAACATCAGATAGCAGACCTGTTTACCAAAGCCTTAGACGAAAAACGTTTTAATTACCATGTGTCCAAGCTAGGTATGCTGAATCTGAAAGTTTGACGTTTCTATAGACCTATACGAGTCTCATACAATAACGAATGATTGTGACTTCATGCCCCAGTGACTGGTCTCTAGATGCTCATATCCACACTCATTGGTTTTTGCATTTTACTCGTTGCATTCTGTGCAAGTTTCAAACTTCTGTATTAATAAATTAGATTTCGTTTGTTTCTATTTTTTCTCGTGTGTTTCCTTGTTCTTCGTGGTGTTTCATTTTCTTTTGCAGTCCATTAGTCTGATTCCTTACAGAGTATGTCGTTTGTGGTGGATTTTCGAAGTTGTTCATGTGTTAAGGGGGAGCACTATCGCAGAATGATTTGTAAGATTCTCTAGTCCTCCGTTCGAGGGGGAACAGGTAAGTTCATCTTGTTTTTCGCTTTCCTCGAGGTAATCGTCAAGGGGGAGCGAAAATCCTTTTAACGAAAGTGATTCCTGTTCGAGGGGGAGCATTCCGTATCTCTTAGGTTTTTACCTTCCTTAAGTTTATTTTTAGTTACTTCAGGTTTGGTTTTATTTTTAACTTTTTTTAAGTTCTTTTATTTTTTGAAAAAAAAAATTGGTTTTTGGACCGGCCCAAAATGGTTACCGGCCCAAACGACCTCGGCCCGACCCATACACCGACCCGACCGGAGTGACCTAATCGCGACCCAGGTGTTTAAAACCCCGGGCGCTCTTCTCTTTTCCCTCTTTCACTCTCACTTTCTCTCAAATCACTCTCTCTCTCTCAAATCCTCTCGATCTCTCTCTATATCGCGACCTCTCTCTATATCGCGACCTCTCTCGATCGGCGCTCTTTCAACCTATCTCTCTCTCGATCTCGATCGACAACCAGGTAAGGTTATCTCTCTCGCTCGCCCGTTGTCAGCTCTATCGACCCACCGTAAACCCCCCCGGTCGATGGTTTAACCTAAATCGACTCCGGTTAATTGGTTTTGTCCACCCCGGTCGCCGCCGTAAACCCCGGTCGACTCACCGATGTCATTTTTGGTCACGAACCACCCTTACCATCGACTTCGATCGATTGATACCCTAGACCGGAGACACCCTAGGGTTTTGCAATCGGTATATGTTTTTAATCGATATTTGGCTTGGTGGATAGTGTTCAAAGTTGATTTAAACTTTTCTTTGACTCTGGATTAGTAGAGGCTGTTTGGTTGACTCCGGTCATTGATAAACACCGGTCGACCGGGGTGATATCGGTCGCTTTAGGTTGACACCGGTTGATTGGGTGACCCCGGTCATTTGGTCCCGGGGTTTAAGTTTATCGATATTTTTTTTTATGACTTGGTACTGGTTGGTCTCATATACTCTTTTGGTCTTAGTTTCATATCGATTTGATCTTTCCTGCTTATGTTTCTTATCGATGAATGGTTGTATGATTGTGTTCTGGATCGATTCAATTAACATCGGTCGATACCGGTCCGTGTTGTGACACCGGACGATGGGGACACCGGTCGGTCGTTTAGACCCCGGTCGTTTGTTGACCCCGGTCTGTGTTATACACCGGTCGCCCGGACCGCCCGACCCCTGTCGTTCTTATTCCCCGGTCGTTTGACCCTACCGGTCGATGTTCGATACCGGTCGCTTCGACCCCGGTCGATGGCTTGAACCCGATCGATGCCATACACCGGTCGATGCTTGATACTGGTCGGTTTGATATAAATCTTTGCCTTCTGTTTGTTGGTGGATTTTAAGCTTCTTATGTGCTTGTAGTTCATATATGATTGTGAGTTGCATATTTGATGAGAGTATTGGTTACTGACCCTGGTTCCCGGATTAGGGTTTGAATTGTTTCATGCCTTGGCATTTGAATTGGATATGGTTTTAAACCATTGACTAACAATTTCAAGGAGCTCTTGTTTTGAATGTACCTACGAACTAACATGTTTATTCTTAATAGGTAAAATGGTTCACAACCCGAATCTGGCGATTGACCCCATAGCTGATGCCGAACTGATTCTTGAGGATCAGTTCCTTCCACTCATGCCCAACAATTTCCTTCTCGACGTCACCCAACCTGAATACCAATATCAGGTGATGATCGAGATCCTACGTGGCCACCCTCTCTCTTATGCACTCACGGAGACAGCTGAAGTTCCCCACCTATACTTGCAACAATTCTGGAGTTCTCTTACTCCTAGGGAGGCCGACGATGGCTTCCATCTGGAGAGACGGATTGACACCACACCTGTACTACTCACCCGAGATCTTTTCCGACAGTTTCTCCACTTGCCGACCGCCAGTTCATTTCCGGGGAGAAACAGTTTTGATCCAATAGTGTCCGAAGCAACTCTCTGCTCGGATATTCAGTCCATAGGTTACCGATCGATGCTACGCCTCCCATCTACATTCAACAGGAAGAATCTCACCACCATTTGGTACACGCTCTTCACGTACCTCAATCGGTGCCTATCGGCTATCACGAAAGGCATCAATCAAACGAGTATCAACATCCTCCGCTTGTTCCATGCTGTGGCATTCCACCGCCATGCCGACTACGCCGACATCCTCTGGTTCGAGTTAGTTCAGAAAGTCAGAGACAACGTGACAAAACGACGAAACTTCATTCCGTTCATGCGTTTTCTCCAGATAATCATCCGCAACTTCATGGTTATTCATCCAACCATTGCGCGCCGATCTTCACACCCGACATGTCCGCAAAACCAGACTAATCGAATCCCGACTCGTCCTGATCCAGAAGGTCTTGTCGCCAGACTTATTCCAGACGGGTTACTGGCCTACGCTAGTCCTACAGCGCTGAGTGTGATAGATTATAGGCGCACACACAACCTACAAGCTCCTATGGTCCGTCCAGAACCGGAAGGACCTCCCCAGGGAGCGAGACCTGAGCAGCATGAGTCCAGAGGGCTGGGGCTCCCGGATAGGGTGTGCAGAGAGAAAATATTGTGAGGGGATCTGAAGCGGGTATCGCTGTTCGTCAAAGCCAGGCCAGTACTTCTTGACGATCACCTACACCATCACCGACAGCCTCTCCGATGGTGGAAGAGGACACAGTTATCGAAACCGCTCACGTTTAGTCCTCTTCTGCCACCGAATCTGAGGAGACAACAGGTACATCCGGCACTCAGTCAGAACCAACCACCGAAGCATCAGAATCAAGTGATGAGTCTTCTGACTCTGATGGTGACGATGACGAGCCCTCACCTGGAGAGATAAGGAGAGCGGAGGGAGTTATAGTCGAACATGATAGTGTGAGCAGAGAGAGGGAAAGGAAGAGTAAATATGATACTGAGCGTACACGAGTGATGAGGCAACCATCTATGGTTGAGCCCCACCTAACCGCATCAAGCCAGGTAGCCGCATCTGCTACCCAGTCTCATGTGTTGAGACAGGGTATTGAAGGAGCCGTCGTGGACCTAGCGACGCAAATGCACACCACCCTAGCCACTCCACCATCTCTCAACAAATGGTAGTTTCAATTTCTCACGGGGATTTAGCACAAACCCTACCGGTCTCTCGCTTGGAGAGTTATGGTATTGAAGCAAGAGGACAACAGCCCCCGTCCTCGCCTTCTTTGGGTGAACAGCGTCTAGAGCCCTTCGATGTTATATCTTGTTTGCCTAGGACACAGGTACTTTTTCTCGGCTACTGCTGGAGGCCTTAGTGGCCCGACCGGAACACCTATAGTAATTCCAACTTTGGTTGGTTTACGAGGATTGGTTGGAAGTCCAACCACAACAATTATTACGCCAGCTGTGAACGTAGGCGGTGCGACTTCTACAGTCGTCACCACAACTGGAAGTCTGAGTGACCCAGGAGTTAGTCACCCCGAGTTCATCTCAAGGGAATTTATGGACGGCGCCCTAAAGGTTGTCCACACCATCATGTGTGCCGAAATGAGGGAAGAGGTAGATGCGTTGAAACGTCTGATCAAAGGCAAAGCTCCAACTATTGAGCCTGAACCACTACCTTATACACCACAACCCTCTACTATTTCTACCGATATGTCTATCGATGACCTCAAGTCCATCCTCCTTGCCAAACTACTTGCCCAATCTCAAATCGAACCTACCCAAGATGCCGATCTACTTTCCTTACTCCGCGCCCAAGCATCTACACCTACTCCACCACCACCCCAACCCACTATATCTCCAGAAGCCTTACAGCAACAACAAGCCCTCCTTCAGTCTTTGCAGCAAACAGTATCTGTATTGACTGAACGACTATCATCCGTGGAAGACACCTGTCGCTGCCAGGCAGAGAGGCTCAAGCGCCGACATGATGACCAGGATGATCCTGATCACCATGAGGGGGAGAAGTGCCAAAGACTATCCGAGCCGGAGACACAGTCAGTGGGTACAATTCAGGTGGAAACGGAAAGGGCTTTGGGTTCTGGTACACAACCGGAAGGGCAAGGACAGGCACAAGAGCAGTCGATGGATTTAGTATTATATGATATTCCAACGGTTGAAAAGCCTGAGGAACAAGATGGAGGTTCACTGATAGATCCAGAAAATTGGGCTATGATCGTCGATCCATATTCTGTTTCAGACCCGACAGAAGAACATGCCAATACTGAAAGAGCGCTGGTAGTCCTTCAAGCCGAGATTGATGAGATTATCAATTCCGAATTTACGGCTCAAGGTTATCAGTCAGATGTACAACCTTCTGTCGAGGTACCGCTTTTGACCTATACTGCAGATCACCCTGATCTTCCTCAATCAGATATTCATGTTCGATCTCCTCCTGCATCACCAGTTTTGAGAACAGATCGTACTCCGCCAGTTCAGCCGTCCAAATGGGAAAGAGTCAGAATTAAAGTTCCATTTTTGGAAGAAAGTCAGAAGAAAATCTTTGCCCATTGGATTCGTGAATATGATGAAGTCGTGGTTCATGGTCTCTAGTCGATGAAAAGCAGGGAAAAGCAGCGCAAAATTTTGTTTGTGTATAACTACTTCAAAGATAAGTACAACAAGACAAAGCTCGGAATTACATTTGTCGATCAGATTCACGCTTGCTACTTCAAGGGAGTAAAGTACTCCTTCTTCGTTGTGACAAGAGAAGATGATAAACAGTGGAGTTTTTCTGAAGCTAATTTTCCACGTCTTGAACCACAAGATCTGCTATTTCTGCTTAGAGACTTAAAGACCAGAACCATCAGACCAGGGGAAGTTACGGATGCACTTGAAGCCATAAAGAGATACATGAAGTGTGCAATGAAGCTTGCCTCTGTAGAAGACTTTCAGATTGGGTTAGAAAGTAACCAACCGAAGATCAATCTGCTTAAACCTGATCTGAGCATTCCGTCAGATGCCCAGAATGTACCATCCTTCACAGTTCTTAAGTTTCCAGAATTCGGCATGACATACGCGAACGACAAAGGTGATATGCGTTTTATCCGATTCAGTCAGATTGCCAGATTTTGCGATGGTACTTTGATGTTGCTTAAAGACAAGTTAAAGCATGCAGTTGATCAAGATGAAAAAGGTATTCAGCTACTGGATCCGAAATACAAGAATCTTGTTCTCAAAGCACTGGGTGTTATCTTAGAGCGACTGGAGTACAGAACTACAATGCGCTATTTCGAGATCAGTTTTGGGTTTCGAAAAATATATGTTCCTAACTGGCATGATTTCGAACATCTATTTAAAGGGGGAGATTGTTAGGGTGTTTTATATGTTAAATAGAAGTTCAGGGTGAATATTGTAATTACTTAATAGTTTATTTGTTAGTTGGGCCCAAAGCCCATAAAGCCCATTAAGCTTTGTAAGCGCCATATATAAGGCGTGTTTTAGTTCATATTTCAAGTTAGACAAATCATTATTAGATTGCCAGTCATTAGGTTTACATTCTCTGATTAGATATTCTCTCTGTAAACTTAAACCATTGATTGTTACATTTAATCATATGACTAGCAGTTGTGGCTTAGATATTGTTCTTCATTGATTAATTATTGTTGATTTGTTCGTGATTGCACTGTATTGGGATCTACAAGAATGAGTGTAGTTTCGATCCGTTCCAACCTGTCTATTTGACCCGGCCCGGTCTTTTTGCCACCTTTAATATGTAACAAAAATGATAGAAAACAGTGATTTTGTAAATAGAAGACGCGTTTATTTTGAATAGAACCAATGTCCCAATGTACAAACAATGTTAATTGAAGTCGGGAGAACGATAAAATAAAAAAACTCTAATAATCAAAAAATTTCTAATGCTAAAACTTATAATGAAAATTTTATGTTCCTCAAGTTCCTAGAGACAAAAAGTATACAACAAATGCAATTAGTAATAACTAAAAAACGATCGTGCTCTTGGAGTCTCCTTTGAGAACTTTGGAAGTTGGACTAGAGAGTTGATTCAGGTGACACTTTCCAACTGTGTCCAACTACAATTTTCAACAACCACCATAGACTTTTCCTCATCCCCAAGTCTTTCTCAACCCTTCATTCTTCTCAAAAATTCCTGAACATAAACCTTCCTCTTCACAATGAAATTCAGAACAAGGTTAATATCAACACAACCAAAAGATAAACCTTGTATTTCACAATTAGAATCAAAGAAAAATCAAAACAATACAAAGTTTAAAGAAAGTTACAAGAATATAGGAGTCATGAAAAATGAAAGCCACTAATCCCATCAAAATGTCGATGCAAAAATATTAAGGCTAATAAGGTCCTGCAAAATGACCAAATGATTTCAAAAGAAGGCACTTAATGCACTGCAACAAATCTAATCTATGCAACAACATAAATTGTCGCTAAAGATCAATACTTCGTCGCTAAAGCTAATGCGACAATGAACCTCGTTGTTGTGTATATGGTTAGGTCACATCTATAGCCACATGCTACAACACTCCACTATAGGTAGAAAATTAATATTAAAATATTTACCTACTACGACATAAAAATGACATGTACATGAATCTTCCAAAAAGATGAATCTTTCTAAATGGAAAAGATACCTTCGTAATAAACTCGGATTTGAACTTCATAGTCATCCTCAACATCAATCTTCAGCTTCTTATTCATATCAAAAGATCTTGAGTAGTCATCAAGATTGCAAAGTCTAATGCAAAGGAGACTTGCATCCACAATATTATCACCAAAGACTACAACTCTGGAAGCAATAACAGGTTATGTTCATGGTCAATCTCAGCTTCATCATCCTCATCCCTCACCCCATGAATCTTACAACAAATCACATCTGAGAAATTTATAGATTAGTAACACCAGTCATCTAAATGTATCAAGATTTCAAATTATTCTAGTCATGAATTTGCTCATTGTCTTTTCAATGTCATTGCATATGACTAGCAATAACTAAAGAACTAATGTAATATACATCAAAAGCTTGCCCTTAGAGTTAATAATGGTTTCAAAGCAGCAATAAACAAATTACAAACAAATATAAAGATAAGAGAAGACAAATTAAGACCAATTACTCTAAAGGCAAGCATTTGAACAAATCACAAACAAACAAACAAAAACAAAAAATATTAAACTAACATCATCCAGGACATTTTTTTTATCATTTTGGTGTGTCTAAGCTTCATGAGAAACAACCAACAACTAACTAAACACAATGTAAAAGATGCAATAAACAACCACATAGTTTTATAACTATAACTATATATATATATATATATATATATATATATATATATATATAATATAGTGTTGTCTTGAATTTATATTTAAAAAAATGGATTAATTTATAAAACTACAAGTGTTTGTTTTATAAAGTCTTTTATCCTTTTTAGATATATTTTATAAAATGTACCCGCTACAATGCAGCAGAATGTAATTTCTTTTTTTCAAATCAAGAATATAAAGTTGATGCAACTACTCGTTTAATAAATCTAAAATTTATGTTTAAAATTAATAATATTACAATTTTATATTTCTCAATTAATGAAAAAAATAACAGTTCAATCCAAGGGCTAATCAAATAGATAACAGGATCAACATATAATTTACCAAGTCCCGGTGGATCTTTGAATTGACTGCTAAACAACTAAAAATATGAAAGCTTGCTCAACAAATTAACTTGTTTGTAAATAACAACCTCTACCAATTCAAAGCTTCTTATATCAAGGGCAAGCTTGGAGATATGTAGACTTTGTATCTCCCTTGGTTTTTGTAGTAGTGTCAAACATATATAGCATTGTATACAGAAATATACCAACAGTCATCAAATCCACCCATAGGGTGATTCTGAATGACACAGGAATCAAATTATTATAAAGAGCATTGCATACAGCTTGCTTTAGACAAGGGCATTATGCACATATCTCCTTTTTGTTGCGTCGTCATAATATGTAAGAATAACAACCAAACATTAGGAAGCAAGACAACACATATTTAAATAGATTAAAACACACATACCTCCATATTTGTTTCATTTTTGGTTGTATGTTGAGAGGGGAAGATCTCTTAACAATCATGGATAGGAGCGAATCGACTTCTCTTTTCCAACTCCTTTTCCTTTTTTTTGGCTCGAGTTTGTCCTGCTCTCCAAACACAAAAAACACACAAGAAATAGGTGCTCAAGGGCATACAAATGTAAGTTGAATTCTAAAGTACTCTATAGCACTTCGCTATGGTTGGGTATGATAAATTTTTAATGAATATGTATAATTTGAATGTAAATTAATATTAGTTTGTTTTTTAGTGCATAGTCAAACTACCAAGCAATTCTGCAAGTGATGTCTTGTGTTCTTGCAAGTGAAATCCCACCAAAATCAAAATTGGGAAATCTTAGCTTGACTTTGTGCTTTGGAACCTGACCACCTTCAAGAGTTCTAGTTTGACAATGTTATGCAAAGGTTCATCCAATGATTGGATTCCACCTCAATCTTTTCATTGGTAGCGAGACCATATTCAGACTCAAACTCCTTGCTTGGAAAGGGTAGTGACCTTTTTGCACAAACAGGTAGTTTAGTCTTTTCTGATTCTTCTCTTGAATTAGGGTCAGACCACCCGATTTGAATGAAATCTAGTAAATGGTCCACATAAACATATGTATATTAGGATCTGACTTTGGAAGCTACATAAAGATCATTAAGATTATCACAAACCTTCCTATAACGAACAGTAGTGGGAGAGCCATCTGCCAGGCAGGACATACTGTAGTTGCAAATTCCAAGACAGACTGAATAAATCCAATCTAAATTTGCATTTCTTTAAGAAGATGAATTGTCCTCTGAGGCTTAAAGTAGAAACTGGGGCAACAAGAGGAATTGCTCATTTACATTCTCTCATTTCATTGTGACATCATCTCTTCTGAAGAAAAAAAGTAATGAAGTTGATAACATTGGTATCTGTCATATATTCATTCAAAATGACTACTTTAGGCTTTAGCCTTGCAAATGATTTATACAGAAACCACCCAGGTTTGATGGTCCAGGAGTTGATTCGAGGATGGTTGAGTGCATATCGTCAATTATTATCTTACATTGTGACTGTATTGTGCTTAAGCCTTAATGTCCATTGCTAATGTTTAGGAGTCGCAGTTTGTCTAAGTAGCCTACACTAAAACCCAATTCAAGATTGTTGACCATACTTACAGGTAAGTGTAACTTCAGTTGTAGATTAGATAGTGGTTAGATGTTACTAACTTAAGATAATAGATTATTCTATATCAAATAGTTGTTTTTTAAGTCTTGACCTTCTAGAAGGCTAAGCTCTACCGATAATTGGGGTGCCATTGACCCAATGACACTTTGATTATATCAAAAACTTTGGTATGCATTAAGTCAAAAACTTTGGTATATCAGTTTAAATAACACATAATATACGTAGTATGTCCACGACTTACATTATGTTTTGAAATTGATATAAAATTTCAAGTTCTCTATGAAAATTTCTAAACTATGTCAAACTATTTAAACATGAATTAGATGGTGTTTGGTATTATTGTGTAAAAATATTCATGTCAAGTACCAATCTAACAACAAAAACCAAAATGTTGATTCTTCATTTCCTCGGAGTGGATGGTATAATGTTCTTTCATGAATTATTGGAAAGGATGCGATTTCCCACGAATTAAGAGGTTTACTAGATCTATTTTTTATTTTATTTTATTTTACTTATTTTGAGAAACTTGATTGCTAAGTTACTAGTTCCCATTATTGATGCTAAGAAACCAAAATGAATCACCATCTCATTGCTTGCTAGCAGTATCAGTGGTCGGTATTTCAAAGGTTAATGTTATTACATATATTTAATAACATGCATATTGACATTTTAGTTAAAGGTTTTAAATGCAAATGGGGATGGTTTCTTTCCAGAACTTAGTAATTAATCTAATGGTTGGTTTTGGCTTCAATTGGTGGCCATAATGTCAGTAATCACCCATATTAGTAGAGGATTCATGCTAGTGTTGAGGTTAGGCAAATAAAGTGGCATTAAATCAAGGGATTTGGTTGGAATCCAGGTGAGTTTAGGACTGTCATGTTAGTGTTATTAGAACATTAAAGATGCTAAAGCATGCTTATACATGTTAGTATCGACCTTAAGTGAAAAGGAGTAAAGTTAAACATAGAATGGGTGTGTGTGCATGGGTCAATGGACAACACCCAAAAAAGAAGTGTTGTGTGTGCATGTGCGAAGTCTGTAGCAGCAACGAGCAGCGACTACCAAGGGGGTGTGGCCCGAGGCTGCAACAGCAGCGAATCGACAGCCACCAGGGGATGTGCGTGTGGCCTAGGGGCTGCACCTACAGTGTTATAGCAGCCAGAGGGTTTTGCAGGTGTCTCGGGGATGCACCTGGTGGATGGTGGGCTGGAGATGTCATGAAGGTATAATGCTTTGCTCGAGCTTCTGTGTGGTTCTAGTCTCCTTGGATAGGTGAGTTTGGGTCCAAAATGCAGTGATTCAAATATGATTAATGGCACAAACATGTGTTCAAAAAAATCAAGAGGTAGACCTTTGAGCATTTAATCAAACTAAGAACTAAAAGTGAGTTGTGTGAGCTAATTTGAGAAATGTGGCTATTCAAATCAAGAATAAAGGGCCATCATGTGCTTTGTGTTCATTCTCTATTGATTTAAGCTTGAAGCATTTACTTGTGAAGTTGGAAGTCGGCAACTATTTTCATATTATTCTCTATTTACATTTTTCAGATTTTAATATTGGACTGCTAACTAGTTTTTATGCTATAATGCCAAATTACAGTTAGGGTTGCTACTGCTTCAAGTGTACTCGTCAAGGTTAGTGATGTTTTATATTCTGATTTGTTTTATGGTTTTTAAATGGTACCTGAAGCCTCATCAATATCTTATGTTCATAAGCATTTGAATCCCCACACAGTTTTTTACATGAATCCATATACAAAGTCGTTGGGATTGTTATCTCAATTAACAAGGATACATGCTAAATTTATGATAAATGAAAACATTTAAAAAAGATAAGACATAGATTAACATAGAAAATATGTCAAATGCAACAGAAAAAATAAAATAAAAATTAATGCATAATGTTCCTACACAAAATATTCACACTTAAATGCCAATAAATTCATCATCGTCTTGAAGAATCAACTAAGTGATGGCCTTTTAAATATTTGAGCATTGATGAATAAATAATTATTTTTTCCAAAAATAGTCCTTAAATATAGAAAGATAATTGAAATACAGTAAAAAGAAAAAGAACAAACGAAAAAAAAAACAGAAAGTGAATGCAGCTCATCTACATGTTAGTAAGCCATGGGGACCAGAGGGGCGCTTTCTGGCATGCCTAGAGGTTCTTTTAGTTCCCAGGCTTCATCTCTCTAAGCTTCACCCGTATAACCAAGTAAACATGTAAAGTGCCAAAGGAGAATATATGCATCATATAACAAAAATATATGTTCAAATACATAATTGAAACTACTATTTATAGAAAACCTCAATTCACACCAGATTCTATTCTATGACCAGACATATCTAGCAGTACAGTTTTCGGTCCAGCTTGCTCTTTCATGAACACTTTCATTTTCAAGTACAGTTGTATAATTTGACTTATGGACAACAATAATATTGAAGTTAATTTTCTATTATGCATAATCTTCAGGTGAAATCATCTCAACAAGCTCAAACAGACACAACCCACAAACAGTGATCCTGCCATCATCATTCAGGTAAGGGAACGATTCAAACTAATGTTCATTCCATTTACCTTTTGGGGATGTTTGAAATCTCTAGTGATTCCATTTCCTATTATTCCACCTATATGCAATTACTATACGTAGTCCAAGTCTTTTTAATTGCATTGTTTAGCTTGAATAAATCTTGCTTGGACCGTCCTTTAATCAGCACCTTTAAGTAGAGGCATAAATTGTAAGCATATGATTTGAATGCATCTCGATTACGGTGACTGGTGCCTATTTTGTCTGCCCAACACTTATGTTACAGATTATCTAGAAAGGCATGTTCTGAAAGGCTATATATTCCACTAACTTTAGAAGTAACATATAACATATTGATTTTACATCATGATGTACAATGGTATCATGGCGTAGCTTATCAGTGATGGATATTTTGTTCTGTGAATAATTAAAATAGGTTCCAAATTTTGATTCTTCTATTTTGTTTCTTTGGGTCATATTATTAAGGCCCCATTTAGTTCACCTTGCTTCAAATTATGGGAAATGTATTATAAAGACAAACTTAGAGAAGGAAATGATTGCTTAAATATTGCAACCACCAACATGGTACTATTAAAAATGATTGAGTTGCTTGTGTGTGCCCATCGGCTACTATTAAACTAATAACATAAATTTATGCCTCACTACTTTAGTGTCGAAGACTAAAGTTATTGCATGTCCAATAATTGAGTGAGAATTCATAGTTTATGTTCTTTCATCTTTGTACACTTTTAGTGACTAACTTGTGATAAAGGCCACATTGAGTTAGGAAGCCAATCACACCAAATTTGTTTGAATGCACATTTCTTTCTCTTTGCCATTAGTGATCCTTCTTACATAATCTATATACACGAAGAGGTTCAATCCCCCATTTTTGGTACACTACATAAAAACTCTCTCAATCTGCAGTTCACTACTTCACTACATACATCTTTCGTCCCAAGTTTTTTTTAATTACTTATGTTGGATTTTTTTGGTCCAGGCAACTAGGACATTGATTTCTCAATTGTTTACTTGAATTGCTTACTTTGTGCACAGATGGATTTAATAGATCAACACTTAAAGCATTGCAAGTGTAGCTACGAGGTTTGTTTCATTTTCTTTTTGACTTATGCCACACATTAGACATGTTACTTTTTGTAATTTAAATCCCTAAAATAGATCTATTATGATTAATTAAATCATGCATGCTTGAAAATTGATTAGTGTATGTGGAAGCTAATGCATGGTTTTGAAGTTCTTTATATGATAGCATTGCAATCATGAATCATGTTATTTATTAACTCTTTTTGATCAACCATACATTGTTGTTCAACCCCTAGATTTATTCTTGGTCTGTTCATTCTATCCATGTCCCTTTGTGCAATGATTATAAATGTATTTTCTTTTATTTGTTGTACTCATTACTTGTTTTTATATTAATTTGGATTTTTCTTGTTGCAGGTACCACAAATAACTTACTTATAATCCTAATGACGAGAGACACAAGCATAAGAATTGAAACAACGATTCATGGGATTGTAACACCCGAAAAATCTAAGGTAAGTATTCCCCTCGTTCCTTGACTTTTGTTAATTTGAGAATCTCTTTGTGTGTTTAATTGGCGTTTTATCAACCTGTTAAGTGTATATTAATCTGCCTTTTTAGCTTCGCTTTATCGAACCTTAGAAAGTCAAGTTTTCGGTGTCAAAGGGGATGGTCGCGATTGTGCCATCGCGATAGTGCCCTTGGCACAATCGCCTGGCACTATCGCTGGATTTGTACCGTGAGGTTGGGTTTGGTCGCGATTGTGCCTTCGCGATAGTGCCCTTGGCACAATCACCTCGCACTATCGCGTGGGATGTACCGCGAGTCGTTTGAGTGGCGCGATTGTGCCCCTGCGATGGTGCCATGGGCATAATCGCCGGGCACTATCGCCGGCGGGGGTTTGGGGTATAAAAACAGCCTCTAGACGGTATTTTAGAAAAATGATTCATTTTGTCTTTTAAGGGCCGATTTTTGGAGAGCAAAAGGGGCGATTTTTCCCTCACCAAACCCTAGTTCATATATTGCAAGTCTAAGGACCTTTCCCTCATTGATTTCTCATTCATCAAGGTTGGTGGAGCATTTAGTGTTGCATTGAGCTAGCATCCAAGTCTCATCTTCTCATCCTTCTCGTTGAGTTTTCTATGGTTTCCTCTAAAACCCTAGATAGTGAGTTTTCTACTAATATTTTCAATGAGATACATATATTGAATGTTTACTTGTTTAGCATCTCATGTTTCTGTAAAATTTTGATCACCTGATAAGTTTGACCTAATTGTTACATTTGGGGATTGTTGGGAAATTAGTGATGATAATGCACATGGATATTGATGGCATTATTAATGATGGTACTCATGCTTGGTTATATGTATTTTGATGAACAAATGGGAATATTGGAGTGATTGCATATTTAGAGTTTTGTACCTAAACTATGCTTGGGAATGCGAAGTCTTATACATGTAACTTATTGGTATGGAGTTATGTATAGAGACGGATATTGTACGTATATAGAACAAACCATGAGTAAGTTCTAGGAGGATGTAGTCTTAGGTGCCACCTTGAGGGTATGCGCCTAGACCTCCGCCATTTGGAGTAATGCCTGGGAGGTAGTCTTCAACTGTGTCGGGCCTTCGGGATGTTGCTCAAGCGAGTGAACATCAAGGTACATTGACTTGAGGTAAAACTCATTGGTGTAATGGGTCTCCCCCATGACTATTCCCACATGGACTATAGTGATTAAAAGGTTGTAATTGTTCTATACATGCTTTATAAATGTATGTTATATTACTGTTTAACTCACTAGACCCGTTTGGTCTAACACTTGATTGTTGGTATGTATCTCAGGTTCTAGTGGCGCGAACGCCAAGGAAGTTTAGCCGACTTTTAGTGGTGAGCTTGGGAGCATTTTTGGGATGCCATTCTTGAAGACGATTCTTTTGGAGATAGTTGACAATTGTTTGTAATCTTATGTCTAGCGAGACTTAGATTAGAGAGTTGTCATCTATTATTGTGTCTTATTACAAACTTGTAATTAACAGACATTTGTTGTTCCTTTTTGTATAAGCTCGTGCTTTGGTATTTTATGCATACCATGTTTCCACTTTCCGGCAATTTTTGTTGGTCCCATTTTTGGGGTGTTACAGGGATGGGGAAGAGATCGAAGCAAACAAGGAGTATAACTTAGAGATAAGAAAATTGTTTATGATATTTATAACTTTTGTTATTGGTATTCTCATATATTATCCATATAATGTATATTTAGTACTTTAAATTTCTTTTTATGTAATGTTAATCATTTGATTCGTATTTTGAATTTTGAAGTTTATTTTCATTTTACCATTAAATGATAAAAATCATCAACAAAAGATGACTTGTGGCAACGATTTTGATAATTTAACGTCAACATATGTCATGTTACGATGATTATTTTGAATAATAAACGTCACTGTATGTCATGATACGATGACGATTTTGAAAATTAACGTCATTGTACGTCATGCTACGTAACGGTTTTGAATAATAAATGTCACCGTACGTCATGTTATAGGTGACGGTTTTGAAAAATAAACGTCACCGTACGTCATGTTAGGGTGATGGTTTTGAAAAACAAATGTCACTTTACGTCATGATACAGTGACACTTTTGAAAACTAAACGTTGTCGTACATCATGATACAATGATGGTCTTGAAAAATAAACGTCACTGTATGTTATGCTACAGTAACGGTTTTAAAAAATAAACGTCATTGTACGTCATGCTATTGTGACGGTTTTGAATAGTAAACGTCATAGTACATTATATTTCAGTGATGGTTTTGAATAATAAACATCATCATATGTCATGCTAAGATGACAATTTTAAAAAATAAATGTCATCGTATATCATGCTACAACAACGGTTTTGAATAATAAACGTAATCGTAAGTTATGCTATGGTGACGGTTTTGAAAATATACCGTTGCTATATGACATGCTACGGTGACGGTTTGAGGAAAAACATTAATTTTTTATAGACCTAAAGTGAAGGTTTTAAGTTATTGTAACGTTTTTATGTGATTTCGTAACGTTTTTTAAACGTAACCAAAAGTGTATCAAAAGTGACGGCAAGTAAGGTGACGATTTTTATGTCCACGAAAACCGTTACCGTATACCTATGGTGACGGTTTTTAACCGTCACTAAAGACCTTTTTTGTACTAGTGTATATGGTTGAATATGGGTATTTATGGTTGGAAATGTATGGATCTAAGTTTTCGGAAGTTTTTGGCTTGAGGATCCAAGTTTTCTTCAAAGGAGCTCGAGTTGGGGTAAAATCTAGATTTAGCCTAAATCTAGCAAGGTGAGTTCAAGTCGATTTGTGAAAACGGTGTACATGCCAAAATGTTTATTTTAAAGTGCTTTGTGTTTTACATGAAATTTGTTAACTACTGATAAGTTTTGGTTATTTGGAAGTGTTTCACTTCTTGGGCATTTTGATAAATAAATAATGTTGACATGTGTCCTTGACAATTTTATATAAATGGAGTTTATTTGACGTAATTGTCATTTTAAGTACTTGATCTAATACACCCGTTTTGGGAAATTGCATATCATTGTGTCATGAGGTATTTTGGAAATAAGGGTATGAGTTCATTTGGAAAATGATTTGCCTCAACCAACTTTGTGTCTTGGGTTAATCAAACTTTTAGTCATTGAGTTGCATGACCGTTGGTTAAAAATGTTTTATTGTTACACCGATATTTGTGTACGATAAAGCAATTTTTGTTGAGCTCAGGCTCGGTTTAACTAAAATGAGTCTTGGGGACAATTGTCCGGTTTAATAGCCCGTCGTGGAGTTGTGAGTATGATTTCGCTTAATGTGTACCATTTGATAATTACATGTTTTGGGTACTTTGGTCATTTAATTGGAGTCATGTAATGTTATAGACTATAATGCATTGGATCCATAGGAATATGAGTCGGTCTTTATTATTTAAAGAAATTGGGCTATTATTTATATGTTGGTACCAGAATTAGTCATGGGATTTCGAGGATAATACGGTGAGGGCTCGTGGAGTCCAATACCCGGACCTGCATCCGTGATGTAATTTCTGAGCATGTTTTTATGGGATAGTTATTTCCCATTTGTAGCTAGTTGAGACTTGGACCTAGGGTGGAAACTTGGTACGGTTATGTGGGACCGGATACTAGCTGTGGGTCGTAAATGTAAATCCTAGTGAATGAGCATGACTAGGAATCATTGGGTGCCCTCCCCCACATCTTAGTACGAGCCGGCGTGTTCGTGACCTTGATCCTAGTATGGTGAGCTCAATAACTTGGAATGTGGCCTACTTTTGTATTCCGCCACTAGCCATGGAATCTGGGTCTCCCCCATCACCGAAAGGTGTTGTTTATGGGTATTTAGTTTTATCTTTGTTTTCGGTGACATGTTGAGTTCGTGTTATACTCCAATTGCTAAAATTTTGGGGTTTCAGTCACTCGCATTTCATACGTTTGATTTATAAATTCTATTAAAATTCCAATATTTGAGCATTCATCGTTACTCGCATTTTTGTCAGCGTTGGGTTGCATTACTTCACAAAAGAATGTTTTGGCGTTAAGGCATCCATCTATAAAATGCACATTATTGGTAAATGAGTTGTTCTCTTATTTTAAAGTAATTCATTTTAAAGGATCATGTTTATAAGTTGCAATATTTCCATTTTACGATTTCTTTTATGTTCGTGATATAAAACTCTTGAACTCACTAGGCATTAGTCTAACCTTTTTTTTTGTTGGCATGTGCATCAGGTTCCATTTCGGGTTTAGTTCTAGCGTCTCTGTGGGAGATGAGTGCTAGTTGTGTGCTTGAAGAGGTGATTAGCTTGGTGAAGACTTCCGCATTTAAATTGGAGATAGCGACAGTTAGTGGTTTTTTTGTAACCCCCGACTTCAATTAGTCTTTATGTAAGACTTTAATTACTAAATGGTGGTTCAACCTAGAATTGTAATTCAAGTATAGACTTGTCATAAGAGATTTTATTCTACTTTGAGGTATTGTTGAAAATTTTAAATTAGTCGCACTTTCCAAATTTGAGGGTGTTACAAGTTGGTATCAGAGCATAAGTTTGAGAGAATTAGTTGTTGATTTTGGATGCCTAGACTCAAACTAGCGTTCTTTTAGGTGATTGAAAGTGAAAATGCACCATTAGGTACCTTAAGATAGGATACTTTGGAGTTGATTGGGTCGCTAGAAACGGGAAAACTTGTCAAGGATAACAAGGATGATCATGTACGGTGCCTTCATAATGCCACCTGGCCAGTGTCATGGTGAACCTACATGCTACATGTGTATACTTGTACTACCTTTGTGTGATGACTGTTGGGATAGTAAAGAAGTTTCTAAGCGAGTACCCGATAGAAGAGTTGATGATTATAGCATTGTCACTTGGGGTGATGAGTGAGTATGATAAATGCATTAAGTTGACCATTTTGGGTCGGAGTTATTGGTTGGTTTAGAACCGTAAGCTTATTAATTGACCCTATTTCAAAAAAAAAAAAAGAATTGTAAGGTGAACCGGTGAAATCGCCGATGATTGCCTTAAGATGTTTGAACGTCCGGATGACAATAGTATGACGAAAAAATTGAGGAACGTGATTCGGGGTGTTGAATGCCAACGAGGTCCATGCACGACATTTATTTCTAAAATGAGTTGACATCAGTTGCTTCTCATGTTTTCAAAGTGTAAAGTGAGTTTTGTTACGAAGCCTTGGTAAAGCATACAACACTCATTAGATTTTAAACCGTAAGTTTAAGCATGCATGAAACTGTTTTGTGGCACGTGATTGCAAATATTTTCATTGAAAATCTTTCATCCCCGTTTCGTGTCTAACGCTATTTTCGGATATTGTGACATCTGTGTTTTAATGTTATTTGGAGTATTGGGCAAATAACTGCGAAATTTTGACCTTGACATTGGATCTCCTCCACGTATGTTAGGGTTTTAAAGGAAAAGTTATTTCCGTGTTTTCTACGTTGGAGTTTTCTTGAAAATTTTATTTCGTGTGAGTTGTATCGAGTTTACGAAATATTATTTTATGACGTTTTGCTTCGCGTGAGTGAACTTCGCATGCATAAGTTTAAATTTTATTTCGCATAAATTTACGTGCTTATCGGGCGTCGAGTCCCATGTAAATTTACAACGTTTTGTGGTCTAAAGATTGTAACATTTTTAGACTATTTTTCGTCTTATGCTTTTATGTCAGGAAATGAAAAATTCGACGTCGTTTGATTTTTGCATTAATGAGTCGTATGAAAAACAGTTGGGTCTTAGGGTGTCTTATTTTATGACATTTTGAGTCGCGTAGACTTGCATTATTTTGTGCGTTAACTTATGAGTTTTGTTTAATACTTTTGTCTCATACAAATTTGCTCTGGTGCTTTCGTAACCATAAAGATGTTTATGAGTTTTATTAATGAAGGTTGACTCACATATTATCTTGGGAAGTTTCAATGTCATGAGGTGTCTCTTTGGGGCTTTAGGCAAGCGTGCTACGCCGTATGCTATTTAACATTTGAAATGACTTACACTTTTGTGTGGGTAAACATGTGAAAGAATCTTTAAAGGTTCGAGTCAAACTTTTGCTTTATAACTCCTTCTGTTGTTGATTCTTTTGTTATCGCCTCACACAATACATCGATTTAAAAACGTACATGGTTTTATAGCCACCATTTTGGGGCAAGTGCACTTTATTCGTGTTGTCTAAGGTTTGGAAAGTGATTAAAATTTTATTTACGTTTGGTCGAGTCGCATACACCTACAGTTTTATGAAATTTGAGAAATAAGTTTATGTATGCAGGTTTTGTTGGGAAACTTCATTCCACGTTATTTTAAGGTTAAAAGAAGATTTTGGAACTTGATCTTGAGCTTGAGAAGTTCTACTCTTGGGATTTGTACACATATTTGTTACCCACTGTTTTAGTACATAAAATTATTTTTCTCTTACGTACTCGACATAAACTGATGTATATAGCCTTGTTGAAAATTTTACTTCATGACATTTTACGGTCTAATGAAAAGAATTTTTAGCGGAAACTGTAAAATTCCTCTTTTGAGATTGTATGAACATCCTTTCACGGTCTAATGAAAAGAATTTCAACTTGGCATATTAGTTTGAAAAACCTTGAACTCATTGGGGCTATAGATTTACAACCCTACCGTGAAAGGAGTTGTATTTTGGGACTAGGGAGTCCTTGGGAAATGAAGCGGCGATATTAAAAGTATGCATTCTTCCAGTTATGTAAGAGATAATCTTTCCTTTCGGTAAAATTGCGAGTTAAGACCTTGTGCGGTTGGTTTTGAATGGATGGGTTGAAGTTGACACCATGCTAAGTGTTAGTGGTATACCATCTTTATGGGCACCCGGGAATATTGAGGATGTTTTAGTGTGTTCGTAAAGCTATATGTTTGGAGTTCATGTCCATACTAGGTGTCGACTTTAAATCTTTTGAGAATTAGCTCAGTGCAAGACGACTTGTCCGTTTGAGGACAGTGATCTTTAAAATGTTTTGAAATATCCCGTTGGATTATGAGGAATGTTAGCCTCACGGTGGTGGAATTTAAAGGAAGATTAGATGTTGGTAATTAAGTATCGATATGTATAAGCTTCCCTGATATGGTAAATATCTTATTGATGGAATGTTTGAGGTTTGGAGTAGATCGGGGTTGAGTGATAGTCGAATATACTTTAACCATTTACATGGAGAGCGTATTGGTATACCTCGGAAGGACGGCCTTGGAGCATTAAAATTTATGTTAATGCTTTGTTTAGATCAAGTGTGTTTGACTTTTGTCTTTGACTTTATGTTTTGTATTTTACTTTGTTTTGAGAGAACTTGTTGTGAGGTTCTTTTGTAATGGTTTGAGAGAAGTAGTTTGAGAGTTTCTTATCTTGAGAGAAGTGCTAGTATTAATAGCTTTGTTGTGAGAGAAGTTGTAACCCTCTTGAGAATTGTACGCATAACACTTGTGACTTAATAGACATATGTCTTTCTCTCTCTAAATTCTCTCTCTAGAATCTTGAATTGATTTGTGTTTGTATTGATAGAACATGGCTTGATTTTGACATTTTCAATTGGTATCAGAGCGAGACCAAATCAATTTCAGAAACGGTTCATCACTTGATTGGATCGAATTCTTGAAAGTTCAAGAACGCGCAGAACGTCTTATGGAACTTCACTTTTTGATCAAATTCAGATTGATTTGTTGTAATTACTGTGTAAAAATGGTTTCATAGTACTCGATTTTGATTCTAGGTCATTTCTTATTCATATTATTTCACAATTTAATCACAAATTCAAATTGAATTTCTGAATTTTTGGATTTTCTTGAAAAACATATCGAACACTGTAATCTTGAATGATGCACTGTATATTTTGGTTTTTGATCATTTATTTGTGTTCAAAAAGTGTTTGATTTCACTTTTTGAATCTATTGGTATCATTTGTGAAGAAATTTGCAGGGAATTTCGAAATTTGGGTCGATTTCTAGAACTCAGAGGGAAGAACACGTTAAATCTAAAGTTCACGCTAAGGAAGAACACGCAAAGACAAAGAACGCGCAAGATGGAGTTTTTCTTGTTTTGTGCGAGTTCTAGCTAGTTCGCGCAAGTGTCCTCTGCGAGTTTGTGTTCTGCGAGTTTATGTTTTACGAGTTTTAAAATCCTCAAATTTTTCTAAGTATGGTTCACGCAAACGCATGTGCGAGTTTTACCTGACGTGCGAGTTTACATTCATCTGCGAGAAGTTCAAGCATTCGAAATTTTTTCTAAGTCAGGTTCGCGCATAAAGGATCTTCCGAGAAGTAATTTCGCGCACATCGTTACTAGCGAGTTTCTCATTTCGCGCAAGTAGTGGTTTGCGAGTTTCTGTTTCGCGCTTAAAGCTTCTAGCGTGAAGCTCAGTGAATAGTTACTTGCGAGTTCTGAGTTTTGCGAGTTCTAGTTCTGTGCGAGTTCTATACTTGTATTTTTATCTGGAAATCTTTTTCAGTGGTAATCCGAATTTGACTTTTCAAGTCAATTGTTTCTGATTCATTTGGGAGATCTTGTATATCAAGCCTATCATCAGTATTCTTTTTCAATATGTTCAAGATGCCTACTACAGACGAAAGAGGAAATACTGTATTATCATCACGAGATGTTGCAATCATGTACATGCCGGAAATACCTGCAATAGAGGCTGAACGTGATAAACTGAAGAATCAGAATTCAGCCCTATTAAAACAGATTCAGGATTTTAATTCTAAATTGTTAAATTCTGACAAAGTCTCTGTTTGTGCTAAATGTACTAATAATTCAAAATCTGATTATGCAGGTATTCTCAACATTAATGAGAAAGAATTAAAACTGAGAGGAAGAGAGACACATCTTCTTCAAACCAAACTGAAGACAACTGAGAATAGTTTTTCAGTTTCTAAAGCAGAATCAGTTGCTCTAATCAACAAGATAAAAGAGTTTGAAGAGAAGATTTCTTCCATGAAAGCAAAGAATGCCAATTTAATGAAAAATCTTCCGGCAGATAAAGAAAAGGAGAAAGTTGAAGAAAAAGCTAATCTGGAGAAACTTTACAACCAGAAACTGTCTGATTTTTCCAAGAAGGCTCTCCAAGAAAAGAAAGACTTAGAGCACAGATGTTTAAAACTTTCCAAGCAAATGTTTGATTTTGAGAAAATTTTAATCAAAAAAAGAGACACATTTGCAAAGGAAAGAAAAGTTCTTGATGAGAAAGTAATTGAATTTCCCAAGAAAATCTCAGTTCTACAAGACTTACTTGAAAAAGAAAAGAAATTATTTCAAGAAAAGAAGTCATCTTTTGGGATTAAAAAGAAGAAATCTGAAAAGAGAAATGTTGGGATCTTCAATGAAATTTCTGCTAAAAACAAGAACTTGGAAAAGGAATTGGAGCTTGAACGTCAAAATTTTGAAAATGAAATTTCTAAGCTTTCAAAAAGATTAACTGGTCTATCATCTGATATGTCAAAAGAACAGAAGGCCAAATCTGACTTACAAGTGAAATTTGACACAATTCTTGAAGAAAATAATCTTTTATCTAAAAAGATAAAAGATCTGGAAGTTGCAAATGTTGAGTTGTCAGAAAAGATTTCTGCGGATGTGATAGATCAATCACCTCTTGACAAGTCAACTGAATCAGTTTGCTCTTTTAAAACTGCTTCCAGTTTTATTTCTGAAGAAGTTTCAAGAAAGAATAGTGTCAAACCTAAAACTGTTGATACAAGTCAGATTCGTCCTACAAATCTGTTTTATAATCATACTATTAATGGCACAGTTAAATCTAACAGTAAAATTCTTGGAAAGCAATCAAGGACAGATCAGATGGTTTGGGTTGTTAAAGGCTCTTTAGATGGACAAGTTGTTCAGAAATCATCTCCATCCACATCCAAAGATAAACAGAACAGAGCTCGAAAAGGTAAATCTTTTGCTACACCTGATACGTATTTCTCTACTAATCATATTATCAGGTTAGCTGAAAAGAGGATATGTTGTTCTTACTGTGGGGAGAATGATTTTTTGCATAGAGAATCTACTCACAACTGGTATGGTACTTACCGAATAACTTCTCAGACTAATGTAGTTAAAAGGCATAAACCAATTGAGAAGTGGATTCGCAAATCTAACAAACCAGGACCCAGTATCAATGGGTACCAAAACCTGTGAAATCTGTTTTGCAGGATGCACATGTTTAGGGGGAGCAGATACAGTGGCTTCTGGTTGCATTAAATCAGAACCCGGACATCAATGTCAATGAATATGACTTCTGATCACATCAGATCAGGACTCGTACTTCAGTATGCAGAGCTGAAAGGAATACAATCATGCACACATCTAGGGGGAGCATATTGTAAAGTCTGTAAGTTGGTGTGTGAGTATGTTTTTTCAAATGGATTTGAAATCAGAAAGAAAATTTTCAGAGAAAAAGTTCATTTTTGTGCTTAAAAATGATTTTACAAACTTGCTATTTTTGGATAGAAGCTTAAAGTATTTTTGGAAAGTTTCCATTTTTGAAAGTGTAGAACGCGCATAGCCTTATGCGAATTTCTACTTCACGCAAATCATTGCGTGCGCAAAGTGTAGAATGCGCACACTTCGTCGTGCGAGTTCTCATTTCGCGCATGACAAAGGTTGCGCGAAGTACAAAACTCGCAAGCTATGTCATGCATGTTTCTACTTTGCGCACACTACAGTGTGCGCGTTCGTACTGTTCATCAAGCTTCGCGTACATAAGGTCATGCAAGTTTTATCTTCGCGCAAGCTATATCGTGCAAGTTTTTCACACTTCACGCACATCATTCATGCGCGAAGTACACACACACCTTGCCATTCTTCATGCGGCAAGTCCTTTTTCTTTGTTATGCGAGAAGTGTATCAACCTATCAGATCGTGTCATGTGTCAACTCCTTCTCAGAGTATATATTCGGGAGTTTTCCAGATTCTCGATTCACTTCTCTCATTTACTTCAGCGAGTTTCTCACTTAGAACATTTTTTTCTTTCTGTTCATCTTCTTTTGAACGAACCTTGTTATTTTGTAATTGTTATTATAAAATGTTGATTGTATTGCAATATACACTTGATTTCTATATGGGTTTGCTCGTTTGTGATGCTTTGCAGGTTTACCTTGACTATTTGGAAATTTTGGACTCGAATATTTGAACTGTTGAACTCGACTCTGTGAACTGAAATTCTTGAACTGTTTCATTTGGACTCATTTGGAATTAAATACCGAATCAACTCTAAATCTGAACATTTTAACCTACATCGAACTAATCATAGACATTACTTCAGATTGTTGGGTTTAAAAGCTGTATACTTGAAATTTGAAATTCAAATTTTTTTAATGAACAGTGTTCAAGTCTTGGTTATGAGAGTTCTTGGTGATAGAAACCTCAAACGAATATGACAGTTCATGAGAGTTTTATTTTTTCCTTGAGAGTTTAAGGTTCATGAGAGTTCTAGTTAAGATCATGTTTCATGCGAGTTTCAGAATCTGAGAGTTTTGGTAGCTTTGCGAGTTTCTAGTCACTCTCAGTGTCTTGAGAGTTCTAGACTTAGAAAGTTTTTCACAATTTTTCAGATTCTAAGTGTTTATGCTATATTTCAACATTAATGAGAACAATTCAAAATTTCAAGTGTTTTGTTCAAGATTGTGTCTTTTTGGTTTATTTCTGTAATTTTGAGTTTAGTTACATTTTGCTTCTTGTAACTAATATGTGCTTATTTTTTTTTTTTAGCTTCAAAGTACAATTCTTTCTGTACTTGATACTTCGTGTATCAAAATGATTTTCTGAAAAAACATGTTTTGGGCTTATTGACTAACATATTGGATTTTATCCAATACTTGTTATATTTTTCAGGTAATCAATGTCGGAAGAACAAATTATTGATCAAAGTGTCCATATGGATGAACATGATCCGAATGGTTCTAAAGAGACTCCTATGCCATCCTCCAGATCTCACTTTCAATCTGAAATTGGTGAAGATTCAGATCAAGCCCTGATCAACCAATCTGAGTACTTGTTGCTATATCCCAACAACCATCATGTGGACTTTGACAGTCTGAATGTCAATCCACTTGTTGTGGAAATTCTGAAAGGCCATCCACTTCATCATGCTCTGACAGACACTGCTTCAGTTCCATTGATATACTTACAGCAAGTCTGGAAGACGATCGAATATGTGGTTGAGAGCAACACCAACAAATATTTCAGCCTCAGAATTGACAAATTTACTTATGTGCTCACTTATCAAAGACTCAGATGGATCTTGGACTTACCAGAGGCAAACTCAAGAGATGGTAGAACAAGATTTGATCAATACCCACCAGATTCAGCAGTTTTTGAAGGCATCAAAGCCTTGGGATATGATGGTCCACTTACAAAGATTAGTGAATTCAAGAAGACTAATCTTCCTCCATTCTACTATCAGATGTTTTCTTTATTCAACAGATGCTTCACTTCAAGAAATTCCGGTCTGGTCAATACAAATATGCACACACTGAGGCTATTTCAATCAGTCGTGTACGATCTACACGTCGATTACTCAGTGATCTTCTGAACGGAACTTTATGAGAAAGTGATCAGTAAAAGGACTTCTAAGAGACCTATCTATGTGCCTTACCAGAGATTTCTACAGCTGATTATCCGAAGCATGATCCACTCAAATCGAGATATTCCGAAAAGATCTCAACATGAACTTGCTCCAGAATTTGAAATGAAATATCTTCAGAAACAAAAGAAGTAGTTCACTTACTCCATGCCAGTTCCACAAGCTCTACTCTCATACACTAATCCGACCTCTGAGTGTGTAATAGAGTATAGAGAGTCTATGGGATTACCAACACCGGTTATCCCTACCCAAGACTCAACCCTTAGGCGAGAGGAGTCGGTAAGGGTTCCTGAGATCACGTGGGTCCACGAACGGGGACAGATGAGGGAAAATCCAAAGATCTGAAGCTGTGGGGACCTCGACACAAGATGCCACACGTCTAGAGGTTTCCACATCCGAACCTGAAAGGACTTCAATCCATCAATCAAGTCCTCAGGCAAGCATAGCTGATGAAGATGTGAATTCTGATACTGAGTCGGATCAGCGTGCTAGTTCATCAGAGACTATTCCATCAGCAACTTCGGATCATCATGTTGAAGGTCTTATTCATGATGTTGATGTTGAAGATGAAAACCTTCACCACAACTTTAGTTTCTTAGAAGATGTCTCTCTACAACATGATGATATGGAAATCGACACTGCTGGTACTGGAATTGCACAAGTATTAGGAGATATAAGGAGATCAGAGGGAGGTATAGTTGAAAATATTGAAAGTGTGAGACAAAGAGAGATTGCAGAAAAAGAATATGGTGAGCGAGAGTGCAACATAACCTATCAATCCAGAAGGGTAACCAAATCTAGTGCTCCGTTGCATGTGTTGCAATCGGAAGCACAAGTCATAAGTCGCCCACTTATGCAACTGCACACCTCAACTAGCCATTCTACTGCCTCTCAACAAGTTGTAGTCTCATTTTCTCACGGGGTTTTAGCACAAACTTTATCTGCATTTCACTCGGAAATGGCAGGTATTGAAACAAGAGCTTAGTTGCCCCAGAGCTTAACTCCTTTCATTGCATAATTGAGTCTAGAGCCAATTGGTCTATCATCATTCATTCCTAGGACACATACACATACTTCTGCTATTACCGGTCGTCTAAGTGACCCAGTCGGAACACCTGTAGTAGATCTCCAGTCCGGACTACGAGAATCAGGTGGAAGTCTTGTCATTGCTACCGAGATTCCAGCTTCGAACACAGGCCACATTGTTGGATCCTCAACAGTTGTGACAACGGGAAGTCTAAGTGACCCTTGAGTTATCTTACCCAACTTTGTGTCAAAGGAATACCTCGACGGCGCCTTAAAGGTTGTTGAGAAACATGTCACTGAGGTCTTAACTGCCAAGTTTGAAGAGGAGATTGCAAAAGTTAAAAGCCTACTAAAACGGAAAGGCCCAGCGGTTGAGGAGCCTGTTCAGCCACCTCCACCACCACCAGTTCAGCCAGTTGATCTCTCGGTGGTGGAGCTGAAATCTTTATTATATGCCAAACTCTCATCCCAGGCACCCGCTGAGGAAACTGATGTTTATCTCATTGGCTTATTGAGAACTCAACAACCTCATGCACAAACTGACGTTGTTTCCATATCTGAATTTCAAGCCTTCAAGACAGAAATGGTTCAGCACATCTAAGAGTTAACCAAAGCAGTTCAAGATTCATGCAAATCTCAAGCAGGTTCAAAGAAAAGGCATGATCTTGATTCAGATCATGACCATGACGGGGAGAAAAGCAAACGCCAAAGAACTGCTACAGAATCTGAACATGCTGTTGGTGGATACAGAATCAGACAGAGGTAAGGATATTGAAATGATTGATCTTGTTGGTGATGAGCAAGGATATAGGGTGAAGGTCAGGGAATGGAGCTGATCTTATACGTTAATGAAGATGTAGAACCTCTGATGATGAAGAAACTTCTATTGAGAAGTATGATAATTTTTGGAGAATTAAGGAGGAGGAAAGGGACTTTATTGAAGAAGGAGAAGCGAATATTCTGGACATCCTTGCTTGTTCACAAGAAGACATCCTACTGAGTCCTGTGCACATAGAACTTCCAGAAACTAACCTTCAACAACCTGATATCCCATCTTTCAAAGACATAAACCTTTCAAAACCTTCCAACCAACTTATAAGCCCAGAAAATCAACCCACCCAAACTACCATATCTACCCAAGTTACCCAAACTATCCAACCAACCTCTACCCAACCTATCCCAACTAGCCAACCTATTCCATCTACTCAAACAAATTTACCTAGCCCACAAAGTTTTCCAACACCAAACCATGATGAACCACCTAGCTTTGAAAACATACCCAACCTAAACACTGAAACTGAACCTGAACCTTTCTTTTCTTCTAACCTTTCAAGTACCTCTTGCCCCTTCTGAAGATCAAATCAGGCAAATGAGGAATACTTTGAGGCAACCGTTTATGGAAGAAGAGATGAAAAATATTTTTGTGCACAGGATCAGAGAAATGGACAAATTTAAAGTCTTGGGTGTCTCAGATCAACCCTTGGAATATCAAGAAGAATATGCTCGGATGATGAGCTGGGTGAGAATCTAGAAAGAGTAGTGAAAAACAAATCAGGCATAGTGACTATAAAGCAAGTGAGGTTTGTGCAGTTCGTTCATATTTGGTATCCAGTATTCCATGTGCAGAGGAGAGACTTATCTGAATGCACATTTTCTGAAGTTGATTTATGTTTTATGAATATGGACGACATCGAGTATCTCTACCATCTCTTCGGAAATATGACTATCAGAAAAGATAATATTCTTGCTGCCCTGGATGCTGTGAAGAGGTTCATGAGAAGACAGGTAAACTATACGTACTACTATGACTTTCAACTTGGCATAGAGACAAATCAAAGGAAAGTCAATATGAAGAAACTTGATCTTAGCTTGGAGAATATTAATGATTACAATCTGTTCACTGTGTTAGACAAGCCTGAACTTGGTGTAGTTTACAAGACTTCTGAGAACAAAAAGTGGTTCTTCAGATTATCAGAAATCGCCAAGTTTTCAGATGGAACATTGAAAGTGATCAAGATGCAATTGGAGAGGAAGCTTAAAGAAAATAAAGAAAAGCTGAGGCAAGGTGAAAAAGGGATGAACAATGTGAAGATCCTATCAAAAAGAATTGTAGATGCGATTTATGATCGTTTCAATTTCAGACAAGGAATCAGAAACTTTGAGTCATTGCTTGGTATTCGACAAGGAAGATTATCTCGGTGGGGAAGACCGAATATCAACACTTGATCTAAAAGGGGGAGATTGTTAATGCTTTGTTTAGATCAAGTGTGTTTGACTTTTGTCTTTGACTTTATGTTTTGTATTTTACTTTGCTTTGAGAGAACTTATTGTGAGGTTCTTTTGTAATGGTTTGAGAGAAGTAGTTTCAGAGTTTCTTATCTTGAGAGAAGTGTTAGTATTAATAGCTTTGTTGTGAGAGAAGTTGTAAACCTCTTGAGAATTGTACACATAACACTTGTGACTTAATAGACATATGACTTTCTCTCTCTAAATTCTCTCTCTAGAATCTTGAATTGATTTGTGTTTGAATTGATAGAACATAGCTTGATTTGGACATTTTCAATTTAGAGAATTCCTTGGAGGTTGATGTCGAACTTTGGTTTGGGTCCAGAAGTATGTTGAGCTAAGGTGAATTGGCCGGTGTGTCACAAGCTACTCTTGAGGTAGTAAGTGTCACCCAAGGTTGGGAGACAACCGTGGTATTGTGGTTAAAGACTACTTTAGTGAGTTAAGTGTTCACCCGAACATAAGTGTAACATACCCAAGAGGACGACTGTCGTGAGTATCGGGATAAGGATTATGGTAGTGGTTCTGGAATATGGATTAAGGAAAATCTATCTTGCGGGCAACTTTTTGTTGAAATCTAGATTTCGAGGACGAAATCTCTTTTACGGTTGGGAGGATTATAACACCCCGATTTTCAAAACGTATCATTTCAAGTTAATACAGAAATTAGTATTTTGGGGAAAAATAATATATAGGATTTTGGACTTGAATCCTAGATTTTATAGTCTTGATAGATGAAGGATTCAATTATGAGTCCAACGGTTCTTTCCGGAGTAAAATCGGAGTTAAAACAAAGAAGTTACGACCAAATCAGCGAGCGGGCAGAAAATGAAGAAAATTAGGCGGCAGTGTTCCGCACGGGTCTCCATGTGGATGGACCCACGCCGCCACCCGTGCGGACCCACTGGATGCATAAAAAGGGGGAAAATCGTCCTAGAACCCCATTTTCTCACCCCCAAACCCAAATATCTTCCCCTTTCTCTCCCAAACCGACCCCCAAACCCCAAAGTCGAACCCTAACTCATTCTTGGGAGTCTTCCTTCTAAAATCAATGATTTTTTTTCACCTAGAAAGTTTTTGAAGCTAGAGCTATAAACCTTTCATCTTCATCTTCTTCACCAATGTTTCTAGGGTTTCATCCAACTCTTTTCACCATCTTGAAGATTAGAAGTTGGGGTTTATTTTGGATATCTAGAAGAGTATTGTTGATGGGTTCAAGCTTTGGTAAAGGTAATCTTCTGTTCTCTTCAACTATACAAATTAGGGTTTTGGTATAAATTGAGATCTTCATGTGTAATTGTTAGAGCATAAATATGTTGGATGCAAGATCATAGAAGACTGAAGGTCAAAGTTCAAGAAAGTCAAAGCTGAAAGTCAACTCTCATGTGAAAGTCAAAGTCTTGAAATAAGTCAAAGTCAATGTTGTAGTTTATCTTTTTGTATGCGCGTGTGTTTAGCTTTTGGTTTATTAGAATTGTGGCTAGTGGTTTTGTAACACATGTAACTAGAACAAGAAAGATTCGCAGAGCTTTAGTGAGAGAAAGTGTTTTGTACGAATCTTGATTTGGAATCTATAACAGGTTGAGTATTGAATTCTTGTCATCTTGTTTTTTGTTTGATTGAATTAGAAAGAACTTGAATCAGATACATTATCAATTGGTATCAGAGAAAATCTAATACGAAATCAAGAAAAATACAGAGTTCGACAAACTGTTCATCGAGTTTGGACTGATTCTGAGTGTTTGTACGAATTTGAATGTAAATTTGATTTGGTTGTATTCGTTTAGTGTTTTTGATCGAGTTTGTATAGGTTAATTTGAGTTTTGCACTGTAATTGAGATCAAATTTGGAATTTGTACGTGTTTGACTTCACGAGTCAGTCGCACTGTATTTTGATTCGATTTGTAATAATTTGTGTTCTTTATCGAAAATCATTGTTTGAATTCGATTCTAGATGTATAGGAGAGTGAATTGTCGAAATTACAGTTCAAAATTCGAAGAATAGATAGGTTTTTGAGCGAATCAGTGTGGTTTTTCATTCAGATCTCAAGAACTCGCAGAGTCTTCTAGAACTCGCAGGAAGAACTCGTAGAATCGATGGATTTCGCAGAATATTAGGATTTAGCTTAGTTGAATCTGAAAAATTTCTTAAGTAAAGGATTCGCATCAGTGTGTGTTGCGAATTGTACATGATTCGCATATGTCTCTTGCACATTTCATAGAATTCGCATATCAGTGTGTTAAGAATTCTTCAGAATTCGTATTGATCTATCTGCGAATTGCCAAGAATTCGCATAAGTCTTTTGTTCGAAAAGTTTTTGGATAAAATTTCACAAGGACTGAATTCGTTTAAGTCTTATCTGCGAAAAGAGTAAATTCGCATAATACAGGTTACGAATTCCTAAGAATTCGCAAAAGTGTTTGATACGAACTCTTTGAGTTTTTCAAATAATTTTCCAAGTACAGAATTCGTGAGATTCCTGTCTGTGAATTCTAGTGTTCGAATTATGAACCTTTTGTTGTCTGCGAATTCTGAATCCTTTGGTGTCTGCGAATTCTTGAATTGATTTTACTTACGAATTCTGATTTTGTTCTATATACGAATTATGTGTGCGAATTATGTGTGTATCACAGTGATTTCCGAATTTCGTGTACTTATGTGTAGCCTGCGAATTCCTTACATGGTTAATTTTGGAAATTTAATTTCTGAATTTCTTTCTAAGTATTTTTCTGTATTCTTGCTTGATTTCAAATTGGACTAACGATCATTTTCATGTTTCTTATTGAATATTTCAAATAACAGGATGACTTCAAAGGATGTTCTTTCGATTGGTACGGATGTAAAGCCCCCTATTCTGTTTAAAGGGGAGTACGAGCAATGGAAGGACAGATTCTTAGACTTTGTTGACCGACACGCAAATGGGGAAAACATTTTTTGTCAATTACTGAAGGTCCTATGATTCCTCCCACAATGGAGATACTGGATGATGAATCTTCAGATAGTGAGGATGGAGATGAGGACAGGGTGAGAAAGACTAAGACAATTCCTAAGGATTTTGCCCAGTACACTGACGAACAGAAGAGCAAATTTAAAGCTGATAAGCAACCCAGATCTCTTCTAGTTCAGAGTATCCCAAATGAAATATACATCAAGATCGACAGCTACAAAGCAAATGCCAAGAAGATGTGGGATCAACTGCAGAAAATGATGATGGGATCTAAGGTCGGGAATCAGATGAAAGTGGCTAACTGCATCAACTGCTACGAGGAATTCAAGGCAAAAGAAAATGAAAGCCTTGAGGAAACATATGAGAGATTTGTTCTTCTTCTGAATGAGCTATCAAAGAACAAAGTAAAGAAGAAGCAAATCGAGAACAATGTAAAGTTCCTCAGTATTCTCCAGCCTGAATGGAAAAAGCATAGACGGAGAATGAAGCAGATGAAAGACCTTAGCGATATCCCACTTCATGAGGTTTATGAAACTCTAAGGCATAATGAAGAGGAGGACGAAGAGAAAGGAGCTGAGAAGAAAAAGACTGAGAAACCAGCTGACCCAATAGTTTGGTAGCTGGTAAGAAGGAAAAAGAGAAGAAAGAGAAAAGGAAGAAGAAGATTGTTATTCCAAGCTCAGATGATTCTACTTCTGATTCGGACAGTGATGACGGGGAGAACCTTAAGCAAGCTATGTTGCTATTGACCCGTGCTTTTCACAAAAAGTTCTACAAGAAACCGGAGTCAAACTCTCAGAGGTACTATTCTTCTAGTTCAAAGAATCATGAGCATCGAGAAAGGATAGAAGGAAAAAGATTTGAAGGAAAGAGATATGAGGAGAGCAAACCAGATGAGAAGAAGAAATATTTGAATGATTATGGGGCTGAGAAGAAAACAGATGACATGATCAAATGCTACAACTACGGAAAGATTGGTCATTATTCCAAAGATTGTAGAAAGCCCAAAGTCAGAAACTCAGAATACTATAAGAACAAAATGCTCTTGGCCAAGCAGCAAGAGGCTGGCAAGGCATTGATGGCTGAAGATGAGTTCTGGTTGGATTATTCAGATGAAGAAGAAAGAGAGGAGACAACACACATGTGCTTGATGGACGACACGGTGAAATATGATGACAGTAACGAAGAGACAGCTGATGAGGTAATAAATCTATTTGAATCTGATTTTATGAGCAAAATGGAAGCTATGATGGTCGAACTTCAAGACCTACAATCTAAACTGAAAAAGGAAAAGAACAAAGTTGTGAAGAAAAATCAAAAGATCTTTGAACTTAACAAGGAACTTGTTGGGAACAAAGATCTGATTGATTCTCTAAACAAATCTGCTTCTGTTCTTAAACAAGAAAAATATTGTTTTGAAAGTAAGGTTTCTGATTTTGAATCTAAACTAAGTCTGATTTAGAAAAGCAAGAATGTGTTCTAAAAGCTCATATTTTGTAGGTAGAAAATAAGACATTAGAGAAATAGGTAAATGGTTTGGAAGCCAAACTTTATGCACGAGGCCAAACAGATCAAACTATTTTTCTAAACACACCTAACGAAGAGGCTGATTTTAAAGAGAAATGGAGACTCGGTTATGAAAACCCCCATTACTTAAAGAAAGCCACCAGAAAACAACCAACATTGTATAATTTTGATTTTTTTTTTTGTTGCTGGTAAATATCATCTTTTAAAACCCAAATTTGTTACCAAGTCATCTGATGAGGTTGAGGCAAAAGAGGATGAGAAAAGAAAGGATTTAAAGAAAATGAAACTACCATTCTGCTATCAAAAGCTGAATGATAGTTATCTTTCAGAAAAACCAAAATTTCTTTCATATGATTATTTTGCTAGCTTTCTACCACTGATCTATGGATGAAAAACCAGTTAAAGCCAAGATTTACATTCCTCGACTCGTATTAGAAAGCAAAATAATTGAATTTGAAAATATTTTAACTGATGAAAGAATTTTGAGTGATTTAGAACAAAATGTATTTTCTACTGTTTTACAGAACACTGTTTTCAAAACTAAATCCAATGAGTGTTCAACATCCTCTATGACACCTAAAACTTATGAAGTTGATCTTGATGACTTATTTGCGTCTGCAAATGATTTTTTAAATTCTGATGATGGGTGTGTTCATGAGATTGATATGTTTGTCAGGATCTGATTCTTAACAAGAATAAACACTCAAAAACAATATTAAAAGAGTTTGCGGAATAACACTTTAATATTCAGAATATCAATGAAACAGTGAATATGAATCACAACTTGTAAACTTTATTGAATGATTTAAAGCTACAAGATTTCACACACAACCTCAATATTGATGAACAGGCTCACCAATACGAATTCTACTTCTCTAGAATTAGGATTATAAACCTTGAGGTTAATTCTCTCTATGAAAACAAAAACTCAGAATCATAAATTGATTTTTAAACTATTCTGACTAAGTCTATATATATACTAAAGATAAAAGATAATTACAAAATATAAAAGATCTTTAGTATAATCTTCCATAGTTATCTCCAAGCTTTCCATGATTATCTTCATTCTTGATCTGCACGTATCTTGATTATCTCTTAAGCAGCATTAAGTTCTAGCAGTATTAACACTCTGAGCAGTATTAATCTTCTCCAGCAGTAGTAACTGTGCTCAGCAGTATTAACTTTGATCTGGCAGTACTAACTTCATCAAGCAGTAGTAATCTTGGTTAGCAGTATTAACCATACTTGTGCAATTCTGAATTCCCAACAATCTCCCCCTAACTTGACTTTTAGGAAGAGAAGTCAAGTTCTTCAGATGCTCCCAAAAATCCATTATTCATAGCCCTGTATCATCATTCAACCCCAAACTTTGATTAATTGTTCTTTGGATCAAATACCTTGTCATTTCTGAATCTGGTGCACAACCAAGCTTTTTCTTCAACATGGCATGCAGCTTCAATCTGCTGTGGTAGTAAACTCTATCCACTAGGAAGTATTCTATGTGATTTATATCCATAGTCAGTGCATATACTCCACTAGTTTCATATAGAGTCCAGTTGTAAATTGTTTGAAACACATTTATGATGATATCCTTCACTTCTTCTGGCTTGAACAACATACATAGATACTCCATCACAAGTTTTGTAATTGATATCCCTGGAGCTTTCAGTTGATCAGCATACAATTCCATTCCTACTTCAAACATCTCTTCTAGATCAGATCTGGAACATGTTCTGACAATCTTGGCCCAAGTATGATATACTTCATACTTCTCATCTTTCCTCTTGAGCCTGATATACTCTTTTCCATCAACTTCCAGTGTATCCCAGTGAATGATCTCCGGAGGCTTAACACCAACAGGTTCAGCTGATATAGGCTCAGGCACTTTGTCCATCACTACCATGTACAGATTCACATCAGCATTACTTGATGGTTCTTCCTGAGTTTGAGCCTCCTGTTCAATAGATTTAGATGTTCCTTCTTCTTCAACTTCTTTCTGTTCTTTCTCAGCTTATTCCACTCTAGGTTTCTTGGCTGGTGTTCTTCTTGCCATCATTTTAGTTCTTTTCAACTTCCTCAAACTGTCACCTAGAGTAGCTTCCTTCCTTGGTGATTCTTGCTCATCAGGGAAAGGTTTTTGAATTTGAAGATCATGTCTTTCTTTCATCTTCTTTTCTGCTTCAACTCTTGCTCTGTCATTTCCTTGTAACTTGGTCATCTCAGCTTCATACAAACCTTTGATTTGTTCAAAAGACATCTTTGTGAACATTTCCTTTTTAACTCCCACAGCACCTTTCAGAAAAGTAATCATCTTGTTTCTCTCTTGAGTGCCAAGGAAGGTCTGTGAAGGTTGTCTCTTCTTTGTACCCATTCTGATCATTCCAGGCTTCTTTAGAGTTGTAGCTTTCTTCTTTGTTATCTCAGTTGCCAAACTCTGTTGATAAACTTCATTTAACTCTGCAGCTAGAGCCTTAGCCATCTCTCTCTCTTTTTCCACTTGAACCTTTTCTTCTTGCTCAAGTTCAGTCTGAATCTTCTTGGCCAATGCTTCATCTGACTCAACCAACTTTTGTTTTTTAATTGGTTGATAAGATTCCACCATCTTATCTTTGCCTTTGTCCTTGCTGTTTACTTTATCATCACTAACTTTCTTGATAACTTCAACATTGTCTTTGATGACAACTCCTTTGGTCTTTGAAGTGACCTTAGGAGTATCATGTTTAGCTTTGATTAATGCTTCAGCTGTCTCAAGTTCTTGCACATTGCTGCTAAGAAGGTCTGTTAATACCTCTTGAACCATTTCTGCTACTTCATTCAATTCAGCAGTATTAACAGTTTCTGCTGCTTTGCTTGTTTCAGCAGCATTAACTGTTACTGCTTCTTGTTCTGTTTCAGCTGCTTGTACAAATTCTGATTTTGTTTCTACTGCTTGCTCCCCCTCAAAATCAAATTTCTCCCCCTTATCTTTAGCTTCTTCCATGTTTTCATCAGCTTTTGACTCCCCCTTTTTGGGAGCATCATCCACTGGTTTCCTTCTTCTGAGCACAAACTGTTTCCTTTTCTTTTTCTGAACCAATCTCTTCAGCATTTTCTTCAAGTTGGTAATCTGTACTTGTTGAGATAGAATCACGATTTTCATCTCTTCTATGTATCTCTTCTATATTCATTATAGTCATATATGTCCTCACCTTCTCCAGGAGTGTTACCCCCTTTTGAAGGATCATGGGATCTTTTAGTAGTGGAAGTCTTCTGCCTAGCAGAAGCACCCTCCACCCCCTTGGTTTCTTGGCACCTGGGACCTTTGAATGATTGCTCATTCAAAGTTTCCATGGGGGAGGTCTTATTGATGTTACCACTGTCCTCCTCTATGCTAGCAGGAGTAGTGGCAGCCTGCTCACCCATATGCTCATACATCTCCTCATTGAGCACCTCCTTGGGGTTGGGAGACACCCCTGTGGTTTCCCTATAGATATTCTCTAATGGAGAATTCTCCATTAGAGGGCTTAAAGGCTTTGTGGGTGAAGGTACAAGAAGGGAAGGAGCCTTCTTTACCTTTTTCCTGATGTAGGTATTGGTGATTGGAGAAGTTGGTTTTTGAATAAGGGACTGTGGGATTGATATGGTGATTGAAGGATGGGATTGGCTTTCAGTGGGATGGTCTAATGAGGGGCTTGACCCTGAAGCCATACCTTCTGGATTGTGGGACACCACCATCATTGTAGAGAACAATGGGGTGTCAACTCCTTCCGAGTCCAATGGAGATCTCTTCCTATTTGAAAAGACCTTGCCTTTGGGGATTTTGGGTACATATACCTCATCAAATTGAGGCATATCCGTCAATTCATTGGTTATAACTACCTGTACAAATCTCGGGTACATATAAAACTTCTTTTTGTTTCCCAAGTTTGACACAAGATCAATAAAAATCATTTTTGAAAAATTGTACTTTATGGCAGTGACAAGATACTAGTCTTGCACCCAAAAGCTGACATCCACCTGAAGTAGACTTTCTATCCATATTAGCGCCACCCAAGTCACTGTCTGAATATGCAATCAAGTCAAAGTTGGATTCATAAGGATACCAAAGACCTAATCTAGGTTGCCCTCTTAAGTATCTGAAAATCCTCTTAACAGCTTGAAGATGTGATTGCTTTGGCTTGACTTGGAATCTGGCACACAGACACACTGGAAACATGATGTCTGGTCTTGAGGCTGTGAGATGCATGAGAGATCCAATCATTGATCTATATAGATGGACATCAACATCCTCCCCCTCAAGATCAACAGTGATCTGTTTATGAGTCTCCATAGGTGTGCTTGCTAGGTTTGAGTCTGTTAAACCATATTTATCCAGGATGTCTTTCACATACTTTGATTGACTTATAAAGATCCCATCTTTCTGCTGTTTCACTTGAAGCCCAAGGAAGAAGGTAAGTTCACCCATTGAACTCATTTTAAAGCTCTTGTGCATCAACTTTTCAAAGTCTCTACACATCTGATCTTGTGTGGATCCAAAGATGATGTCATCCACATAGATCTGAACAAGTAGAATGTCCTTCTTACTCCTTTTAATGAAGAGGGTATTGTCAATTATTCCCCTTTCAAACCCATTTTCTAAGAAATGGGTAGACAGAGTATCATACCATGCTCTTAGGGCTTGATGTAGACCATAAAGTGCTTTCTTCAGTTTGTATACTCTGTCAGGATATGATGGATTTTCAAATCTAGGGGGCTGACAGACGTATACTTCTTCATCAATTGTACCATATAGAAAGGCACTCTTCACATCCATTTGATATACCTTGAACTTCATGTATGAAGCATAGGCTAGAAATAGCCTAATTGCCTCTACCCTTGCAACTGGGGCAAACACTTCTTCATAATCTATGCCTTCTTTCTGAGTGTACCCTTGTGCCACAAGCCTTGCTTTGTTCCTGATCACAATTCCTCTCTCATCCTTTTTATTCCTGAAAATCCATTTGGTGCCAATAGCTCTATGACCTTTTGGAAGGTCTACCAAGTCCCAAACTTCTTGCAATTTGAACTGCAGTAACTCTTCTTGCATAGCTTCTATCCAACTTGAGTCTTTTATTGCATCAAAAACCTTCTTAGGCTCAATCTGAGATAGAAAGCAAGAGAGTATTGTGTGTTGTTGATCCTGCAGCTCTTGAAGTCTGCTTTGATTCCTTGTTATCATAGGAGAAGAGATGTCTCCTATGACCAGCTCTGGAGGATGGTTCTTTTGAGTTCTAGTCTGATGACTAGGTTCTTCATTGATTCCCACTTCTAAATTGGACTCATTTAAGTCAGCTGAGGTGATCTCATCAGCTGCTTCTGGCTCTTCCTGCACTTGATTCTCCTCATCTCTTCTCTCTTCTTCACTCTGAATTGGTTCAGTCATAGTCTCTTTTTCACAGAAATCAACAGGTTCCATTGTAGGTATGGGAAAGATCACAGACTGAGGAATAATGTCTTGTACTTATACATCCCCTGATCCTCCACTTCCTGAACCTGCATGATCATCACTACTGAAACCCAAATAGTTAGTTAGTGAATCAATGTCAAGCAACCACTGAGGACCTGAACCAACAGGATTTGGTGTGTTCTCATTGCATTTAACTTTGTCACTTTCCTCAATTATTCTAGAAGAAGAATTAAATACTCTGTAAGCCTTACTCTGAGATGAGTAACCAACAAGAAAACCATCATCTGCCTTGCTATCAAACTTTCCTAAGTGAGTTTTGGTATTGAGAATGGTACAAGGACACCCAAAAGGTTTGAAAAATCCAATAAATGGTTTTCTTTTATTTAAAAGCTCATATGGTGTCTTGTTTTTAGGCTTGACTACTAGAACTCTGTTCTGGACATAACAAGCAGTATTAACTGCTTCAGCCCAGAAAGTAATTGGAAGTTTTGAATCAGCTAACAGAGATCTAGCAGCCTCAATCAGTGTCCTATTCCTTCTCTCAGCAACACCATTTTGTTGTGGAGTCCTAGGAGCACTGTATTGCCTTTCAATTCCTTTTTCCTCACAAAAGGTGTTTAGGTCATGATTTTTAAATTCAGTACCATTGTCTGACCTAATGACTTTTACCTTTTGATTTGTTTGGTTTTCAATTCTTAGAGTAAAGGATTTGATCAGTCCACTTGTCTCATCCTTAGTCCTTAGAAAAAATACCCAAGTAAATCTAGAGTAATCATCAACAATAACTAAGCAGTATGATTTCTTGCCTATACTTATAACATTTGTAGGACCAAACAGATCCATATGCAACAACTGAAGAGAATTAGAAATAGTGTTAAACTCTTTGGACTTATGAGAAGTTTTGTGTTGTTTGCCTTTGATACAGGTTACACAATGATCATCATATGAAAAGACTTTTGAAGGTAAACCTTTTACAAGGTTGTTTTTAACAAGTTTATTCATTGTTTTAAAGTTCATGTGACACATCCTTCTGTGCCAAAGTGATGATTCATCCAAAGATGCTTTTGAAACAAGACAGTTTAGGGATGAATCAGTTGAAACATTTTCCATATCTAAGCAATAGACATTATCCTTTCTGGGAGTTCTTAGTAGTATCATCTTTTCATCAACTACCTTGAATCCAGGTGCAAGGATAATGCATTCATAATCTGTAAATAATATACTATGTTTTTTGTCACAAACCTGTGATACACTTAACAGGTTGTACCTTAATTGCTCAACATAGAATACATCTTCAAAGGTCATTGTACCTTTGGTTACATCACCCTTACCACTGATCTTACCTCTATCTGGAGTATTACCAAAAGCAACATGCCCACCATCAATTTTCCTGAAATTCTTGAGGCAAGACATGTTCCCTGTCATGTGCCTAGAGCAACCACTATCAACATGCCAGATGCTCTTACCCTTAAGCTGTTGATTGCCCTGCACATAAGATAGATCAATTAGTATTGATTGGGAACCCAAGCCAAAGTGGTCTTGGGTCTCCCTTTCTCATCAAAGTATTTACATTCCTTTTTGATGAGATTTTTAAACTCAGAGCACTCTTTACTAGAGTACTTTGTCAAGATGATTGGCTTAGCAGCACAAACACTAGAAGCAGTACTAACCTTAGAAGTACTAACAGAGTTAGAAGCACTAACAGATTTAGCAGTACTAACCTTGTTAGAAGTACTAACAGATTTAGCAGTATTAACATTAGAAGAAGTACTAACAATGTTAGTTTTAGCAGTACTAACATTGGTAGCAGTAGTATTGCTTCTAGCAGCACTATCATTGTCAGCAGTACTATTTGTGGTAGCAGTACTAACAGTTTTAGTGCTTTTAGGAATCCACATCTCGACACTCTCCTCAACAGTCTTTTTCTTCATGTGGCTTTTAGTTTTAACAGATTTCTTAGCCACATGGTTCCATTCATTCCTCCTATAACCAAAGGGTTTTTGCACAGATCTTTGAAAACTCATCCTTTGGTTTATAGGATTGAAATAACAGTATTTAGCAATATGATTGATCTTTCCACAAATAAAACAAGGTTTTGGTCTATTGATTTTACTCAGATCAACCCCTTGTTTTTGTGCCCACTGATTATTCCAGTTTATTTGATTACCCCTCCTTTTATCATGTTTTAGGGGCTCAGATTTAGTACAAGCACACTGTTTGCAAGGAACAGGATTCACAACTGTGGTCTGCTTGTAATGGACCTTACTAGACTTTCCTTCAGTCTTCTCTATGTCCTTAGATTTTACCCAAATCTTTCCACAACCCTCATTGGTAATAATATGATTCTCTAGAGGAATCTGACCACTCACATTGTTCTCCTTACTCTTACCAACCTCTTTCTCAGTCTTCTCCTCAACAACTACCTCATCTAAGGGATCTATCTTAGTGGCTCCCTTAGGCAAGTCCTTCCTATCTTTGGTTTCTAGCAAGTCTGATGTAGGAGGGATGTAGTTGTTGTTGTTGTATGGTGGTGGTGTGGTATTGTACCCAATTCCTCTTCTCAGCTTGTCATGAATCTGAGTTTGTAGTAAAGAGTCCATTGCTTTAGAAGCATTGGAAAAAATTTCTACATCTAGCTTAACTTTGGCTAGCTCCCCTCTCAACTTTTCACTCTCCTCTTTAGACTTTGTCAGTTGGAGTTCTAGATCTTTTTTCTCCCACTTCCAGTAGTTTGTGTCATATGAGTGTTGAAGTTCATTGGCTTGAAAACCTTTAACTTGTTCCTCAAACCTCTCAACAATTCTCACATAGTCTTTTATATCTTTTGCTAACCTCTTAAGGTCATCACTCATATTCTGGTTGTGATCCCTGTACCTTTTAACAGTGTTTATGCAAGTTTTAGAACAGAGATTAGAACTTACCTCAGTTAGGAGATCAGATACCTCTGCCATGAGAGCTTGATTTTGAATAGCCTCTTCTGGTTGATCACTCCAGTCAAACCCCATTCCTTGTTGAGAAACAAGGGCTTGAGCAGAGTTTCTGTTCTGGTTAAAGCTACCAGTCTGAGCTTGTTGGTGGTTATTGTGAGACACTACACTTCTGTATTCCCTGGCAAAGTGTCCCTTCATATGACATTTATAGCATTCTACCTTTGACTTGTCAAAACCTGCTCCATCTTCTCTTCTTTGGGAGAAGTTATTCCTCCCAGTTCTCTTGATGAACTTCTTTACCCTCATGGAAAGCATGGCCATCTGCCATTTAATATCCATCTCTTCAAGATCATCAGGATGAAGTTGTTCCAAGTCATCATTGATTAAAGAAGTGTTTCCATGGCTGGACAGAAAGGCTTCAAAAACAGATTCAGTGCCTTTTTCTTGATTTGCTCCATTAGCAGCATTAACTGATTCAGGGTTAGCAGTAGAATCAATTGATGCTGATAGGAGTGCAGCATTATGAACATATCCAGAAGGCTTCTTCTTTGCCTCCACCTCAACTTCAAATACTCTAAGGTCATTGTACATATCATCAAGTTCTTTTTCTTCCAGTTGTTCATTATGTCTGAATGAAACAGTATACATGGTCCATTCATCTCCTAGGGACCTTAAAAACTTTCTATTTACATCATCTTGATCATTTTGTACTCCCATAGTAGCTAGTTCACCAATCAGCTTATTAAACCTGTCAAAAGTTTGAGTCATGGACTCATTCTTAGTTGACATAAAGTTTTCATACAATTGCTTCAGTATTGCCTTCTGATTTCTCTTGGTACTTTTGGTACTAGAGAATCTTTTCTCTAGAGCATTCCAAAGCATCTGTGCATCAGTGCAATTGCAGAATTGGTGTTGATATTCATTGGGAATATCCAAGAGCAGTGTGCTCAAGGCTTTCATCTCTGTCTGCCTTACCTTATTTTATGCATCTGTCTTTGGTGGAGTTCTTTTTCCATCTGCACCAATTTTTCCTTCATCAGATGGGCCATTCTCAATGATGTCCCACATAGAGTAATCTGTGAGGAGAATGTATTGCTTGATCCTTATCTTCCACATGTCATACTCATTAGATCTGAGCATTGGAACCTTTGAGACAAGAGTACTGTTTGATTCAACTGTGTTTTCCATGATGAATGAAGGTTTCTGAGAATACTAGCTCTCATACCACTTGTCGGGATCTGATTCTTAACAAGAATAAACACTCAGAAACAATATTAAAGGAGTTTGTGGAATAACACTTTAATATTCAGAATATCAATGAAACAGTGAATATGAATCACAACTTGTAAACTTTATTGAATGATTTAAAGCTACAAGATTTCACACACAACCTCAATATTGATGAACAGGCTCACCAATACGAATTCTACTTCTCTAGAATTAGGATTATAAACCTTGAGGTTAATTCTCTCTATGAAAACAAAAACTCAGAATCAAAAATTGATTTTTAAACTATTCTGACTAAGTCTATATATATACTAAAGATAAAAGATAATTACAAAATATAAAAGATCTTTAGTATAATCTTCCATAGTTATCTCCAAGCTTTCCATGATTATCTTCATTCTTGATCTGCACGTATCTTGATTATCTCTTAAGCAGCATTAAGTTGTAGCAGTATTAACACTCTGAGCAGTATTAATCTTCTCCAGCAGTAGTAACTGTGCTCAGCAGTATTAACTTTGATCTGGCAGTACTAACTTCATCAAGCAGTAGTAATTTTGGTTAGCAGTATTAACCATACTTGTGCAATTCTGAATTCCCAACAATGTTTGACTTTAATGCTAAACTTCCATATCATTCTACTTTTGTTATAAATGGTGAAGTTTTACCAAGTGTGCATGAAATAGGTGAATCATCAACCAAGGTTGGTGAACCAGTTTCCGGGAGTACTGATTATTATGCAAAAGGTAAGAAGCAAAAGAAACAGTGCTCACAGAAATGGAAGAACACTGGTAAGCTTAACAAAAGACATTCTCAGAAATCTGATTTTCCTAACAAATCTAAATCTTTTGTTTCAGATTTAAGAAAGAAAAGGTCAGAAGGTCGAACTGAATGGCGACCAAAACAGAAGATAGATGAGAGTGCAGAATCATGTCCTGATTTGGATTGTAATAGATTTGCTAGTAGTAATTCTGATGTAGTTGGTAATGTTTCTTTGAATAAACAAAACCTTGTAACTTCTTACAAGAGATATACAATAAAGCAATTATTCCAATTATCTCGGTTTACTGCTAAGTCGTCTACTTATAAACGGAATGATTTTATTTCTCACCAATTTTCAGATGATTGGTTTGGTACTTATCATGTTTGTTCTTATAAGCCATATTCATCAAAAGTTTTTCAAAAGTTCAGAGGATCCATATACAAATGGATGCCAAAACCTTGTGTTAATCCGATAAGACCCACTTTTAAATGGGTACCTAAAGTTGTTATTCCCTGATTTCTCTTATGCAGACCCGTCATATATGGTACTTGGATAGCGGGTGTTCCAAGCATAAAACCGGGCAAAAGGATTTATTGTCTAATTATACAGAGAAATTATGCGGGAATGTACGTTTTGGCAACAATCAGTTTTCACCGATTCTAGGCTACGGTGATGTGATACAAGATAATGTAACGATTACGAAGGTGAGTTATGTGGAAGGATTAGGTCATAACCTATTCAATATTGGCCAGTTCTACGACAAAGATCTAGAGGTAAATTTCAAGGCCAAGCGATGTTCTGTGCGCACTGAAGATGGTAAGGAACTCTTGGTCGGCACGAGAAAGTCCAACCTCTACACCATTAATCTGTCAAAAGTCCAGACTGACAATCAAGTTTGTCTACTATCAAAAGCCTCGCTGCAACAAAGATGGTTATGGCACCGAAGGCTTTCTCACCTGAATTTTCGTTATATCAATAAACTGGTCACGGGAAAGCTAGTCAAAAGACTTCCTGAACTTAAGTACGAGAAAGAACACCTATGTGCAGCATGTGAGAAAGGAAAGTTGAAAAGAGTTGCTCACAAGCCCAAGCCTGAACAGAGTATTAGTTCTTCACTAGAATTGCTACACATGGATCTTTGTGGTCCAATGAGAACGCAAAGCAAAAGCGGCAAGAAATATGTCTTAGTTATTGTGGATGATTATTCGAGATATACATGGGTCAAATTTCTGAGATCAAAGGATGAGACGCCCGAAGTCATCATTAGTTTCTTAAAGACTACCCAAGTAAATCTACAAAAGCTAGTCAAGCTTCTTAGAGCAGACAACGACACAGAGTTTAAGAACAAAACTGTGGCAGATTATCTCGAATCGGTCAGGATAACGCATTAATTCTCTGATGCTAGAACGCCAGAACAGAACGGAGTAGTAGAGAGACGTAATTGAACGCTAGTCGAGGTCGCTCGTATTATGCTGAGTCAATCCGATCTACCTCTGTTTCTATGGGTAGAAGCTATTTTGAATGCGTGCTATACACAGAATCGATCCATAATACATCGTCGGTTTGGTAAAACACCTTATGCTTTGATAAACAATCGTACATCTAGCATTAAACACTTTCATGTTTTTGGATGCAGGTGCTTCGTATTAAATGACAGAGAGAACCTGAACAAGTTCGGACCGAAAGCTGACGAAGGCATCTTCATTGGTTACTCTCAAACATCTGTTGCATATCGGGTGTATTTGAAGAAGTCCAAGACTGTGATAGAAAGCGTTAATGTTACATTTGATGAAGAGGTGGCTTCTGAAAAAAGCAGTTCAGAACCCGTGCTTACAGGAGTTTTAGGTTCTGGACAGAGAACCTGTGACTAATGAGACTAACTCGGATAAAGCATCTACTTCTACATCTCTCTTATCTGAATGAGATTTGTTGTTTGAATTCTTTTATGATGATTTTCTTATATCTAAACTGCCTAAATTTGTTGTGGTTGACAGGTCAGAAGATTTAATGACTAATCATCCAACTATTTCAGATGTATCTACTAAACTAGTTCCCCCGGTTCAGACAGAAACTCCAGTTCAAACAATTACTCCTTCAATTGAAGATGCACCTGAAAATGTTGAACCAGAAGTTACTACTTCAGTTGGCTGCCCTGTGATGGATAATCAACAGACTGAACAAGTTGTCCCAACTGAAACTTCTGTACAAGAAACTTCAACTGCATCCCCAACAAATGTTGAACAACAAGAAGAAGCTGAAAGTGAATATCTAGATGATAACCATGATCAATCTATATCGAATCCACTCCCTCACGAACATAAGTGGACCAAAGAGCACCCGATAAGCCAAATCATTGGAGATCCAACTTTACTGGTGCAAACTAGGTCTTCTACATTGAACATGTGTATGCATGACTCATTCCTGAGTAAGATAGAGCCTACTTGCGTATCAGAAGCTCTAGCTGACTCGAATTGGGTGACTGCCATGCAAGAGGAGTTGAACCAGTTCGAAGCTTTGAAAGTCTGGAGACTTGTACCAAGACCTGAAGGTAAATCTGTAATTGGTACAAAGTGGGTATTCAAAAACAAGTAGGATGAAGATGGTATCGTAATCAGAAACAAAGCACGACTTGTCGCAAAAGGTTATAGGCAAGAGGAAGACATTGATTATGATGACACTTACGCTCCAGTGGCACGCATCGAAGCGGTCAGAATGTTTCTTGCGTATGCTGCTCATAAAAACTTCATTGTTTATCAGATAGACGTGAAGACTGCCTTTCTGAATGGCATATTAAAGGAGGAATACTACGTCTCACATCCTGAAGTCTTTGTCAATCAAGAGAAACCGAATCATGTCTACATTCTCGACAAAGCACTTTATGGTCTGAAACAAGCACCTCGAGCCTGGTATGAAGTCTTATCAAAGTTTTTGGTCAAGTCGGGCTTCACGAAAGGTAAAATCGATACTACTTTGTTTATTAAAAAGGAAAAAGCCGATATCATTCTTATTCAGATATATGTGGATGATATAATATTTGGCTCAACAAATCCTAAATACTGTAAGAACTTTTCTAACATTATGGTGTCTAGATTTCAGATGAGTATGATGGGAGAGATGAATTTCTTTCTCGGATTACAAGTCACGCAATTTTCAACGGGGATTTTCATAAATCAATCCAAGTACATTTTTTGATATTCTTAGAAAATTCAAAATGGAAAATTGTACAACTATCGGAACCCCAATGGCACCGGGAACTAAGATCGGCATGGATCCTTCGGGAAAACCTGTCGATGTTAGAACTATAGAGGAATGATTGGTTCTTTGATGTATTTAACTTCAAGTTGGCCAGATATTATGTTCTCTACATGTCTATGTGCAAGATATCAGGCTAATCCAAAAGAATCCCATATGTTTGCAGTTAAGCGCATATTTAAATATCTAAAGGGCACTGCAGATCTTGGTCTGTGGTATCCTAAGGATACTGGTTTTGAACTGACAGCCTACTTAGATGCAGATCATGAAGGTTGTATGTTAGACAGGAAGAGTACATCGAGTCATATACAGTTTCTTGGAGATAAACTCGTAAGTTGGGCATCAAAGAAACAACTGTGTGTTTCCACATCAACGGCTGAGGCGAAGTATGTTGCTGCTGCAAGCTACTACTCTCAAGTGTTGTGGATGAGGACGCAACTACGAGATTATGGCTTCAAATTCGACAAGATTCCGATATACTGTGACTCTAAGAGCGCCATTACAATATCCGCAAATCCTGTACAACATACAAAGACCAAACACATAGATGTTCGATATCATTTTATCAAAGATAATGTGGAAAAAGGTACAATAGAACTTTATTTTGTAAACACTGATTACCAACTTGCAGATTTATTTACCAATCCTCTCGACGAAAAGAGATTTAATTTTCTCGTTTCTAAACTTGGTATGGTAAATCTCAAGACGTAATTGGTGATTACCTACTAAAGTTTTCGTTATTGTTATTTTTCTTCATTTCTTTATTTTTAATCTGAAAAGATATCTACACTGAAAGGTATTCATGATTTCAGGGGGAGTGAGAGAAGATGAAAATTTGATCTACATATATTTGAGGGGGAGTTTATGAATTCTGCTTATGCTAATCACTGATGATTTTCTGATGCATAAATGTAGGGGGAGTTAGAGTTAGAAGATAAGGAGTAAGAATTGTGACTTCTGATTACTTCATATCAGAACTCGTACATTCAATGTTTTACTTCTTTATGTCATTTACTTTTCAATAAATGTTGTGAATAAAGCTTTGCACTTTGACGACTTTGTGACTGTTTGCAGAAATGAGAGGAAGCTTAAACGATAATATTTGTTATGACTTGGAGCTAACTTGATGAGATTTAAGATTGAACGAAAAGGTTTATTTCTAATCTTAGTCTCATACATATCTAAAAGAAGGACAACTTTCAGGTATGAAAAAAAATATTAATGTTCAAACCACTTCTGATTCTTAAACGATTTCATGAATATAGAAGTGTGATTTTAAATGTTTTCATCATTATTTGTGCTTTCAATGATATACAAACTGTGTGTTTCCAAAGATATATACTTGCGTATTATCTTTTCCATCTACTTTCAAGTATTCACACACACCGGTTTAATTTTTGTTGAATTTGTTCTTACCATGTCTCTAAATTGAAACAAATTTTTCGATGGTAAGTCACCCCGTTTAAACCTCAAAGACTTTTGAGCGTTGATTTCATTTTGAAACGTTCTTTCAAGAATGTCTATATCTTGAGTCGTATAGACAAATTTCAGTTTTTGCTGACCTAAGCCTTAATCGATAAATCATTTTGATCTTGATCTTGATCTTGATCTTTATCATACAATGTCATATTTTCAAACAAGTTTCTTGTATTCATTTCATTCATTCAATATACTTGTTTTGAAATATCTTCAATGTTTACAAATGCTCAAATCTTCATGATTCTATCTATGAGCATACTTATATCTGACTTGTATATTTTGTGCTTTCACTGATATAGTTAAACCATTTGAACAACATGTTCTTTTAGGACAACATGGGTTTCTTTTGTGAGGACTTAACAGAACTTCTATGGATTCACGTTAACCATTGTTTCCTACCCAAGAAGTTAATCCTTGAGTGATCGAATGTGTGAGGAGTCAAATACTGCGTGTGGGTTGAGTGATGAGGTAAAATGAAAAGGAGAGTTTGGTTAGAAGTGAGCTCAATGATTAAAAAGAAAGAGGGTGAGAGATCAGAGTAAAATAATATAAACTCTGCACCAACTTTTTCTGAGTCGGGAAGCCACATTACTAGTGTTTCACAATTCTTCGTGAACATTATTGAAACATACAACTAGCCCATGCCAACTCTTGATAAAAAACCCACTAGCTACTCATTTTCTTCTCAACAAGAAAATGTTTCAATATTTCAAGGGAACGCAGCATATAATCTATCTGGTTTTCATATGGAAATTATGGATATTGAAAAAGAAGGAAGTCTGCCCCACCTTCGCACTTCGATCATGCACAATCGAGTCGGTGTTTAACTGTTATTGTCTCAATGGTTTACACAATTTTGAGCCTAATAAAAAGCAATCATCATGTGCTTAATTATTTCTAACACTTGCACAAACACACAAGGAATTTTGTTTTTCTTGTCATAACGTTCATAGAAATTCCTTTGTGGTGTTTCGATGATTGAATAGAAGACCTGGGGGAGTGAACATCACAAAAGCTCATTTCCAATGTGTATTCGTTACACACAGTGACTTTGTGTTACTGACAGGCACTTCTAACTGCTTCATTTGTTGATTCAGGTGTTACATTTCAATTTGTTTGAATTTGAAAAGATTCGAATGAATATATTCTTTGGATCGGTAGATAATCAGAGGCTCTAGTGTTCAAAGATCAATGGTCAGTTAAGATTATCAAAGACATTTCTTGTTGAAAGTTTTGATGATCTCAATGCCGCAATCATCAAAATGGGGGAGAAGTTTTGTTCAAGAAATGTCTGGAAAGAAAAGTTTGTATCAGATATGGGAGAAGATCAAGAAAATTATTGGAACGTGTTCAAGAATTTGTTGGTTTGAGAAAGATTTTTGAAAGCTGAAAGAGAAAGTTCAAAGAATTCTGAAGATGAGCTTATTTTCCAGAAATTTTCTTTGAAGATAATCTGCTAAAGTGAACTAAGCTAAACCTGAAGATAATTTCTTTCTGAAGTCTGAAAGAGGTTTCTACAACCTTGGGGGAGAATGTTATTATTCTTGAAGAACAGGTTTTGGGAAGATTACTGAAAGTTTTGAAGATATTATTTTCATCAAAGAAAAGAGAGATTGTTTCGAGCATAAAGAGAAGACTGAGCTTTAATGTCATTCTGTTAAAGTTTAATAAAGGGGGAGAATGCACAAGTTGATATTAAAAGAGGAGATTGAATTGCAAAATCTTTTTGAAGATGATCTTGAATCCAAAGGGGGAGAATGTTAGAGCATAAATATGTTGGATGCAAGATCATAGAAGACTGAAGGTCAAAGTTCAAGAAAGTCAAAGTTGAAAGTCAACTCTCATGTGAAATTCAAAGTCTTGTAATAAGTCAAAGTTAATGTTGTAGTTTATCTTTTTGTATGCGCGTGTGTTTAGCTTTTGGTTTATTAGACTTGTGGCTAGTGGTTTTGTAACACATGTAACTAGAACAAGAAAGATTCGCAGAGCTTTAGTGAGAGAAAGTTAGTGAGAGAAAGTGTTTTGTACGAATCTTGATTTGGAATCTATAACAGGTTGAGTATTGAATTCTTCTCATCTTGTTTTTTGTTTGATTGAATTAGAAAGAACTTGAATCAGGGACATTATCAATAATGTTTAGGGAATGACCCTATATGGTTGAATATAGGTATTTATGGTTGGAAATGTATGGATCTAGGTTTTCAGAAGTTTTTGGCTTTAGGATCCAAGTGTTCTTCAAAGGAGCTCGAGTTGGGGTAAAATCTAGATTTATCCTAAATCTAGCAAGGTGAGTTCAAGTCGATTTGTGAAAACGGTGTACATGCCAAAATGTTTATTTTAAAGTGCTTTGTGTTTTACATGAAATTTGTTAACTGCTGATAAGTTTTGGTTATTTGGAAGTGTTTAACTTTATAAACTTATATAGCATACATTCATGGGCAATTTGATAGATAAATCATGTTGACATGTGTCCTTGACAATTTTATATAAATGGAGTTTATTTGACGTAATTGTCATTTTGAGTACTTGATTTTATACACTCGTTTTGGAAAATTGCATATCATTGTGTCATGATGTATTTTGGAAATAAGGGTATGAGTTCATTTGGAAAATGGTTTGCCTCAACCAACTTTGTGTCTTGGGTTAATCAAACTTTTAGTCGTTGAGTTGCATGACCGTTGGTTAAAAATGTTTTATTGTTACACCGACATTTTTATACGATAAAGCAATTTTTGTTGAGCTCTGGTTCGGTTTGAATAAAATGAGTCTTGGGGACAATTGTCCGGTTTAATATCCCATCGTGGATTTGTGAGTATGATTTCGCTTAATGTGTACCATTTGATAATTACATGTTTTGGGTGCTTTGGTCATTCAATTGGAGTCATGTAATGTTATATACTGTAATGCATTGGATCCATTGGCATATGAGTCGGTCTTTATTATTTAAAGAAATGGGGCTATTATTTATATGTTGGTACCAGAATTAGTCATGGGATTTCGAGGACAATACGGTGAGGGCTCGTGGAGTCCAATACCCAGACCTGCATCCGTGATGTAATTTCTGAGCCTGTTTTCATGGGATAGTTATTTCCCATTTGTAGCTAGTTGAGACTTGGACCCTAGGGTGGCAACTTGATATGGTTATGTGGGACCGGATACTAGCCGTGGGTCGTAAATGTAAATCCTAGTGAATGAGCATGACTAGGAATCATTGGGTGCCCTCCCCCACATCTTAGTACGAGCCGGCGTGTTCGTGGCCTTGATCCTAGTATGGTGAGCTCAATAAATTGGAATGTGGCCTACTTTTATGTTCCGCCACTAGCCATGGAATTCGGGTCTCCCCCGTCACCGAAAGGTGTTGTTTTGGGGTATTTAGTTTTATCCTTGTTTTCAGTGACGTGTTGAGTTCGTGTTATACTCCAATTGCAAAAAATTTGGGGTTTCAGTTTACTCGCATTTCATACCTTTGATTTATAAATTCTATTATAAAATTCCAATATTTGAGCATTCATCGCTACTCGCATTTTTGTCAGCGTTTGGTTGCATTACTTCACAAAAGAATGTTTTGGCGTTGAGAAGTCCATCTATAAAATGCACATTATTGGTAAATGAGTCGTTCTTTTATTTTAAAGTAATTCATTTTAAATGATCATGTTTATAAGTTGCAATATTTCCATTTTACAATTTCCTTTATGATCACGATATAAAACTCTTGAACTCACTAGGCGTTAGCTTAACCTTTTTATTTGTCGGCATATGCATCAGGTTCCATTTCGGGATTAGTTCTAGCGTCTCTGTGGGAGATGAGTTCTAGTCGTGTGCTCGAAGAGGTGATTATCTTGGTGAAGACTTCTGCATTTAAATTGGAGATAGCGACGGTTAATGGTTTTGTTAGTAACACCCGACTTCAATTAGTCTTTATGTAAGACTTTAATTACTTGATGGTGGTTCAACCTAGAATTGTAATTCAAGTATAGACTTGTCGTAAGAGATTTTACTCTACTTTGAGGTATTGTTGAAAATTTTAAATTAGTCGCTCTTTCCAAATTTGAGGGTGTTACAGTGGTTATCATCTAAATATGGAAATTACAGTATAGTTTGCATGGATTTTGTAACTTATTTGCTGGGTGATGCATATCTTGATTCATTTTCATATGCGTAGGTAAACTTCTTTGATTACCAGAAAGACTTGTCTTTATCTCCGACTGGTCATCGGTCCACGCGGTCGAAGTTGCTGCCGATTGTGGTTTTGGTTCCAAATCGAGATCGAGGAGGCATTCGTGGAAGATAAAGTTTTTCTATAATTGTTTAGTGGTGATGGTAGATGTTGTCGGAAAACTTTAGGTGCTGGGGGAAGAGTCACTGACGTCGTAGGCATTGCAATGGGGTGGATTTGGGGCGAGTTTCACAATCCCCGACCCCGGTCCCCGGCGGGTACAGGGATCCTGATCCCGGTTTGTAACACGGTCAAACTCTGGTTAATCCCAGATCCACTCCTCGTTCCCCTTCCTCGATTCATACCCGGTCCCCCCGCCCGGTTCAAACCCGGTCCAGACCCGGTTTTGAGTGTGTTATAACCCTGTTTTGTGCCAAACTTCTGCATTTTTTGAAGTTGTTTTCTGCCTTGTTTTACTTAGAGACTCAAACTAAAAAACATAAAATAACGCAAAAGCAATACATCATTGGTTCATTACATCAAAATATCAAACGTAACAATCTTATTGAAACAATTCATCATGACATCAAAATTAACAAAATACATCAAAAGTTCAAAACTCATAACATGTAATGTTTCCAACTTCCGAGAAACAACTTCTTGCCTCTAGGTCACTCAACATCCTCATCGTATGCAACCGTTTGATCAAATCCTTGCAGTTCTCCATGTTTTTTATCTGAAATTAAAATTATACAAGTTAGAAAATTGTATATACACCACATATCATATAACAATTTATATAATTATTACCTTCAAGTTCTTTCCTTAACCAACTTTGGCTACACATCAATGCTCCAACTATTTACGATTTTAGTCGACTACATTGTTTTGTTATCTTATTCCCGCTCATGCTAAAAGTCGATTCTGATACTACTGTATAAATTGGAATGGCTAACACATCTCTCGCAATCCTACATCTCTCGCAATCCTCTACAGGATAGCAAATTTAGCACCGTTGCACTTCCACCATACCAATACATCAAAGCCTTCTCCATTTGGTAACAATTTCTCTACCAAATAGTCATCCAAAATGCTCGTTTCAAACATATCATCCTCGAAACTCATATTCTCAAATTCCAATTCCCATGAAGCCTTGTTCAAAGAGAATATCCCCCCATGTGAGTGAGTAGTGTCAGATTGTCGTGTCCCTTTGTTGTGATCGTGCTTCCTTTTGTATTCCTCAAATAAATCATTGCATCGGTTACGTATCCTCATAACCTCATCTTTTGAGTCAATACCATAAATCTTTGGAAAGAAGTAATTGATCAACTTTAGCTTATACCTAGGATCTAAAACAATAGCCACACTCATGACATCATGTATGACTCCCCAATATTTATCAAATTTATGCAACATACTTGATGCCATGCTCCTAATAACGACATCGTGAGCGTCTTGCCAACTCCTAATGGATACTTTCATGTCACAAATCAAAGGGAAGAACAAGTTTGAAGTGGGATACTTGGTACCAGAGAATGTCTCGGTCACACGATAAAACAACTTCAACTTATCACAAACATCATATGCCATTCTTCATTCCTTTTCACTAGGTAAACTACCATAATGTTTCTCTTTCTTGCTCAAACGAGTAAAAACATCTTTATACCCTAAGGCAACATTCAACATTATGTAAACAAAATTCCATCTAGTCTTATAATCAAGAACTAATCTCTTTCTACACCTAGTTGTTGTGCAACGAGTCTAAAGTCTTGGGCCCTTTTAGGAGAACATGTATAGAAAGAGACATTATCCCTAACCTTCTTGATTGAGCTCTCAATCATAGAAACCCAATATTGCACAATGAGATTTATGATATGTGCACAACATCTCATGTGAAAAAACCTACCCTTGAAAATTGGTAAGGAAGGAGAAAGAGTACCTAAGAGCCTTTCGACCAAAGCATCATTTGTTGAACAATTGTCAAGTGTCAATGTTGACTACTTGTGGTCAATGTTCCAATCGATGAAGCATTCAACCATCACTTGGGACAATGCATCAACAATATGTGGAGATGGCACACGTATAAAGTTGCACAAAAAAATATACCAAAAATTAGCATTATACTATAACATTGAATTATAAAGATTTAAAGAATAGTAAAACGAAAAATAACCTGATAATCCGATTTTGTAACTTCCCGTTGGCATCTATGTAATGTGATGTTAGTGCTATGTAACCTTTGTTTTGGTTACTCACTGTTCACAAATCCGAAGTAAGAGCAATATTTCTTTCGTTCTCTTCCAAACACCACAAAATAAACCTTTTTCTGTTTCATATATCTTCATGATGTCGGACTTGATTATAACTCTACAAGGCACCTTAAATAAAGGTTGAAAACCATTTGAATACTTTTGAAAGCCAAAATGCTCAACAATAGAAAGTGGGCAATCATGAATGATGATCATCTTGGCTAAATCATCCATTGAAGCTTCGACACTAAATACATAATTACTCAACAAATATGCCTTATGTTCTTAGCCATTTGCTCTTGAACTAGGATATGTTGCCTTATGTCCTTTCTAACTCTCCTAGGACATATTTTGAAGTGATCTTTCAAATGTATCATCCCATCATTGGGTTTACCGATCATCTGTTTATTGCAATACTTACATTTTACAAATCGACGAAGACCGTCAATATATTTCTTCAAAATGGTTCCAGAAAACATATTTCAATCTTTTGTTTGATGGTTCAGTGCTCGTATTTGACCCGATAGGCATGCTTATAGATTCGTTAGTGTCATTACAATTTGTTTGATCTTTCTCGTTTTCTTCCGTAGCATCGCATCCTATATCTACAATATTCTCATTTTCTAAAGTCGCCATCTTAGAAAAATTCAAAAATTAGGCAAAACATAGCAACTATTACCTCTTTGCATTATAAAATATAAAGAATGAGAAACATAAGTCCCATCTTAACTAAAGTCTAGTTCAAGAAAGAAAACAAGTTTTAGTAACATGATTTTATGTACAAAAATCCACAACTAAAAGATGTGAATTCATAAAATTAATTAAAGCCCTATATCACATTGCAATGAAATGAGAAATAATACAAATATAGCATGCATGATACATTGATAATAACTACATAACATGGTCACATCCAATAATAAAATCTCATTTATCTTCGTTTAATCTTCCTTTAATCTTCCATTTCATAGGGTGTGGGAACTGGGAAGGAAAGATGTGAATAGACACATCCAATAATAAAATTTCATTTATCTTCGTTTAATCTTCCTTTAATCTTCCATTTCATAGGGTGTGGGAACTGGGAAGGAAAGATGTGAATAGACACCTTTGTCTTGTGACACTTTTCTAACCCACCTAGTTGTACTTCTACATCTCAACATTTGTTGTTTTTTAATACTTAGTTGAAAATTATGTATCGAGATAACAATATAAAAAACATTACAAAGTTTATAGAAGGCTCTATTCAAGTATCAGTGAGGTCATTGGGAATCAATGAAAGAAGAGACATACAAAAGGCTTGCCTTCTAAACATAATTGATGAAAGATACACACAAACCACTAGCAAAGTTCCAGTACCCCCTCTACCTCTATTAATAATATTCATATATATATATATATATATATATATATAATCCATGTGTTGAAGAATAGCTTCTGGTATGTACAGAGTTGTAGTACAAACAAATAAACAATGACAACAACAAGGACAAAGTTTAATTCATAAAATATGTGAATCCCAGATTCAACAACAATCCATGATCAATTAATAAGAAACAAGATAAGATTGGGAGAGATAGCTTTTATTCACATTGAAAACGAAGAACAGGAACAAAACCTAGAGAGAGAAAGTGTTTCTCTCTCTAGAACACACGCTCTCTCAAATATGGCTACATTGTGAATAATGACTTAATTCTCTAAAACCCTAAACATATAAACTACCTCCCCCTCTCTCACTTGTTTTAACCTAAAGCCCAAGCCCAATTAATTACAATTTAAAGCCCATTTACAATTAAAGCCCAAATACAAATATTAATTGTAAACCCCTTTACAAAACTTTCTAACTTGGACAATTTATGTCCTAACAAAATACAAAACAATTAACATAGAAAAGATTTTGATATAGTAGATGATAGCAACAACAAAGTTGTAGATCCCAGTACAGTGCAATCACGAACAGTTATATTAATGAAGAACAATAATATAGCCACAACCTCTAGTCATATGATTAATATTCAATGAAAAGTTTAGGTTTACAGAGAGAATATATGATCAGTAAATGTAAACCTATTGACTAGAGAATTATGAAAAAACTGAGACTCAACTCTCTAAACTGTCTAACCTAATTTTCAACTAAATAAAGCTTTATATATGTGGCGCAAAGGCCTAATGGGCTTTAGGCCCATTAACAATTAACTATCAATTAATAACAATTCAACCCCTTATAAATGCTTTATATCACTTTCAACACACAGGACTTTCAGTCCTAACAATCTCCCCCTAAAGTTGAATAAGGCATTTATCTTCTTGAAAACTTCAGGCATTGATCTTCTTTAAATCTTCAGGTTTGATCTTCTTTCCCTCTTGAATCTTTGAAAAACTTTGGTGTTGCATGTCTTCAAATCTTTCCTAGCTCCCCCTTGAATAAAGCTCTTGGTCTTCATATTTCAACTTTGTAACCAGATTCAATGTACAATAGCCTCGACTGAATGCACTATCATGCAGCTTTCAACTGTAGAAACTCAACACATCAGATTAGCACACAAGAAAGATAATGTACGAGTTACTTGACTTTCCACGGTGCATCTTCAGTTTAAAACAAAGAATATGTCTTTGAATCGCGAGTTGAATAAACTTTTAGCTTAAGAACTTGTTTCAATCAGCTTGTAGGAGGAAATGACTTGAAGCAGACACCACATGATACGGGATAGAAGAACCAATAAAATCTTTGAAACAATAAAATCTTTGAAATCTTCATCTTTGAATATTGAAACAGCATTGAACTCATATCTTCATCTCTTTGATCTCTAGACTGTCTTCAGAAAAGCAAACTTTCACGAATCATCTTCATTCAAAAATTGAATCATTATGGAATGATTTCTTTTCACCAATCTTGAAAAACTTGAACTTTCTTTCTTTATAACTTTGAAATTGAACTTTGTAAAATTCTCTCCCCCTTTTTGATGATTGTGAACATCATGATCATCAAAACTCTTCAATTTCAACACATTCTTTGATCTCCTCCTTTGTGATAATTTCACATTCTCCGCCCTTTGATCTGAGTATCCGTCAATTCATGAAATGTATATATCCAAATCTTTTTAAATTCAAATATAATAGGAATTGTGAACCTGAATCAACAAATGATACAGTTAGTATGCCTGTAAGTAGCACGGAGCCACTTTGTACAACGGATGTACATTGGAAAGGAGTTTTTGTGATGTTCACTCCCCCAGGGCTTCCATTCAATCATCGAAAAACCACAAAGGAATTTTCTATGAATGTTATGACAAGAAAACTCATTCCTTGTGTGCTCGTGAAAGTGTAGAAATGATTGAAGCTACTTAGCTACATCAGGCTCAAATTGTGTAAACTGTTGAGACAGCAACAGATATTACACGGACTCAATGTGCATGAAAGAAGGTGCGAAGGTGGGGCAACTTTCCTTCTTTTTCAATATCTAAATCTTTCGAGTGAAGACTAGATAACAGATATGTTGTGTCCCCAAAGAAAATGAAACATTTCTTTGTTAAGAAAGAAACGAGTGGTTGGTGGGGTAAAAACAAGAGTTGGTATGGGCTCATTACCTGTTTCAATGATGGTCACCAAAGAATGTGAACCAATCAGTAGATGTGGCTGCCCGGCTCAGAAAGTGTTTGGTGCAGAGTTTTCAGATTCTTGTAACTCTGTTCTCACACCCTCTTTCTTTTTAACATTAAAGCTCACTTCTAACCAAACTCTCTTTTCCATTTTTCCGCTCAGCACAATGAGAAAAAGTCAATCGGATGAGTTATCTCCCCCACTCTTTGATTTATGACCCCTCACCCCTCAATCACTCTAGGATAACTTCCGGGGTAGGAAACACTGGTTTACGTGAATCCATGGAAGTTCTGTTTAAGCTCACTCATGAATCCCATGTAAGTCCTAAAAAGAATGGTTGCTCAACAGTTTAACTTGAACAGTTAAGTACAAAATGTATGATAACACTGTCAAAATGTATGCTCATAAGATTTGAGCAATTGAACTTTGAAGATTTCTCAAAACAAAGATATTTAATGAAAGAAATGAAATCAAAAGAATTGTTTTGAGAATCTGACAATGTATCAATCAGATCAAATGAAATGGTTAGGGTACCAAAGAATTGGATATTATGTTTATATGAACGAATATAAACAATTTTGCAATGAAAGCACAAGAATAGAAATTATGATTGATGCTCAACAACATTGAATTTCAAACGGGGGTATTACCATCGAAAAATTGGTTCGTTATGAGACATGGTAATAACAATTTCAAATAAGTACTGACCCGGTGTGTGTGAATACTTGACAGTATATAGACAAGATAATACACAAGTATTGATCTTTAGAAACACACGGTCAGTTAAACATTAACGCTCAAAATTTGAAAAACATCTAAAATCACACTTCTAAATTCATGAAATCTTTTGAGAATAGATAAGTGGTTTGAACATTTAAGAAAACGTTTTTCATGTTCAAAAGTTGTTCTTCTTTCAAACAATCAGAGATCTAGATCAAAAGATATTTACCTTTAAGCTCCCCCTCAAATCATGAGAAAATGATTTAGGTCTTTTAAGCATTTAAGAACGAGTCCTGAACTGAAGTGTTCAGAAGTCGAACTCCGTTGAAGTACGAGTTCTAAGCTGATTTACTTAGAAGCCTTGGTTCTCTTACTCCCCCTTGACTTGAGGTGCCTGCAACACAGAATCATTTTTCGGCTTTGGTACCCACTGGTATTTGGGTCCATGAATGTTAGTTGCAGTTCTTGTGGGAGTAATGGAATAAGAACCATACCAGAAATGATCACTGGTTTTGTGAATAGGATCATGTGTACGGCAATAAGAACAATAGTATTTCTTACCTGACAACCTGATTAATTGATCTCTCGAGTAGATATGATCAGGTTTACCTTTACGTGCATTGTTCTTCTTAGCTTTGTGTGTATGTACACATGATTTCTTTCCTTTCAGCTCATCTTTCTTCTCATCTTCAACTGGTTTCTTCTTCCAGACCAGTTCCTCTTCTTTGTATCTCCTTCTTCTTTGATGTGTACCTGAACCATCTATATTTCTATCATAGAAAAGGTTAGTACTACGAATCTGATTAAATGATTTAACTGACCTTTTTGATGAAACAGATTTCTGATTTGAACTTGATGCTGTCTTTTCAAGCTCTTTAATCTTTGAAGCAAATCTGTCTCTCTCTCTTTGACAGGAAGGTCAATCTTCGTCTCGCATTCAGACTTCGTTTTCTTCTCTTTCAACGCACTTTCAGATAGTTCAGATAGCTTCTCAGTAAGCTTTTTGATCTCAGCCTCAAATATGCTTCTTTCTTCTTCAAATCCCTTCTCAGCATTCTTTCTTTGGCCGGATATTTCCTTAAAGAATCCAACAATCTTCTGTTCAATCTCCTTCTTCTCCTTGACAAACTTTTCTCTTTCCAAGAATATTACTTTCTCAAAATTAGAAAGTTTCTGAGAAAGCTTGATACATTTCAGCTCGACTGCTTTCTTTTCTTCACAACTATTTCTGGAAAAATCTGAGAACTTCTTTGCAAAAGATTTCTCTTTATTCTCAAAATCGGATTTGTCTTTTGCAATCTTTTGCCCCAAATCAGAGATCTTTCTTTTAAGCTCAGAGTTCTCAGATTCCAATTCTCTTCCTTTTAACAATTCCCTTGGCCCTAACATCAACCATTCAGTGCAATCCCACAACTCTTTTCCTGTCGTTTTGTAAGAAAATATTTGACCAGAAATTTCACTCAAAATGTCACGAAAAAGGTCACAAGAAATACCACTTGACATATAATTTCGAGCAAAATTATTAGCCCTCTCTCTTTTCTCCTGTTCCACAGGCGAAGCTTCTGTCGGAATTTGGGATTGCATCCCTCCTTCAGTCAATGATAATCTGATATAAGTACCCACCTCATGTTCATCCACAAAATTCAAAAAATCAACTTTCCACTCTTCATATTCTCTTTTGGACCGCAGCCTTGGTGGGTTCATCATTTTTGATCGTATCGAATAGACTTAATTCGATCCGGTTTTGAAAAGAGATGAAACTCAAAAGTGCAAGGACCAAAAGTGACAAAGTCTGAAACTTGAAAGTTTAGGGTCACAAATGACAAACTACTGAAACCTTGAAGTACGGGGGCTGAAAGCGACACTAACTAAAACTTAAAACTAGAAGGACTAAAACTGACACAAACTGAAAGTTAAAACTAGAAGGACTAAAAATGACACAAACTGAAACCTAAAACTAGAAGGACTAAAAATGACACAAACTAAAACTACTAACTAGAGGGACTAAAAGTGTAAAATTTAAAACTTCTAACGGACTTAACTAAAACTAACGGAAAAAGGACTAATAAAGAAATAAAACTAACCAAACTAACAAACAAACTGGAGTAACGGAGACTTAACGGAAAAGGACCAAAATGTTAAGCATTTAACGGCAAACTAACGGAAACACTATTCATCATCTTCCTCGTTGAGCCAACCTGCAAAACTTCGAAACGGTTAGAAATAATTAATGCAAAACGATCGTTAAAGCTCTCTGATCAGTCCTTAACAGATTAAAACTCAACCGGTCAACCCACGATCACAAATGAGCCAACCGAAAACTTTTCGAAAACCGATCGAAAACTTAAAAACTCCGTATGGGTTAAAACTTTTCAACCAAAATCGATCGTTTATGTTCCCTTAAGCTCCCTCAACTGATTAAATCTCGAAAAAATCTCTCAAACTCTCGAACGAAGCAACCGAAGATTTTTCGAAAACCGAACGAGACAAAGTCGACCAACTGATTAAGCTCCCTCAACTGATATGGGTGAAAATTTTACGATCAAAGTCGACCGTTTAAGCTTTGTAAACAACCCTTACCAGTTTAAAACTTGAAAAACTTTGTTCCCAAACACTACCTAATCAACCGAAAGATTTTTCGACAACCGAAAAACTCAAAACTTTGAATGAGATGATGGTTCGTGGACACCGAGAGCCGCAAATGACCGGGCGGGGAGATGGTCCGGTCGATGGATTTGATGGCACCGAGCGATAGGATACCAGTCAAGCCCCCGGTCGGTCGAATGACACCGGGAGATAGGATATCGGTCGATAGACACTTTAGTGATACACCGGGGGTTGATGGCACTGGTCGGGAGATGATCCGAGCGAGGTACCGGTCGGGGAGATACCGGTCTCTAGATACCGATCGGTCTTGGTACACACCGGTCAACTTGGTATGAGACACCGGTCGCTTGACTGGAAGCTAGACACCGGGCAAGATATATAGATGGTACCGGTCGAGAATGATATATATATATATATATATATATATATATATATATTTATATATGCGTGAGATATATGTATGGTATTGTTTATGCCAAAAATCTCCCAAGGAAAATTTAAGGTAATCGTGAAGCTTAATCCAACCAAAGGAAGTAACGACAATAATCATACGACTATAATAGAAATAAAGTAAATGAGACAAGAGAATTGGTGACGCGGAAAACCCCAAAATGGGTAAAAACCGCGGACGAGTGTGAGTCGTCGTGCACTATGGACGTCAATCAGGGACGTCGTCCTTTAGAACAGGTGTTACAAGTGTAATACAATGAAAAGTAATATAACAAAGTAAATTCAGTCGTGCGTCGGATGTATTCAGACTTCAATCGTGCGTCGTACGTCAAACAATAGAATGCTTTATGAACTTTGAGAAGGATTGAGCAAGCTTGAGAGTATAATCTGTGAGTTTATGAGGTATGAGCATCAGATGTCCAAATGTGTAGTTTCAACCCCATATTTATACTCCATCTTTCCGTTTTCCAAGTCTTTGAATGCATATGACCGTTTCTGATATTGATGATGGTGTCCGTTATGCTTTTTGTTATTGATGATGTCTATCGTTACAATCTTTAATCATAAATATCCTTGAATCCTGCATTAAAACATGGCATAATGTATATTGTAGGTTAGTAACTGAAATTATGTCGTACGATGGTATTCGTTGGACGGATATTTAACCGTTTTAGTCGAGGTCGCCTGAAGAAAGATTGTCCCTTACCTTATGTCGTACGACCATAGTCTGTTGGACTTTTTTACCCAAACAGTTTGCCCCCAAATTTAAAATTCAAGCGGCAACTTTTGAAATTTAAATTTAAGATTAAAACACGTGTTGCAAAAGAGAACGTGGGTCTTTCGATTAGAATCAAATTGGTTCATTTCTAACTAGATAATGACGTCATCACCTGCATAAGTAAACAGTTAGACAACTAATTTTAGACAGGTGTCGCATTTTGGAAGGACATACTCGAGTATTTCCTCTGATACAAGTGACACGTGTCAAACGACAACTAGCGATCTATTTTCTCGGTAGATTCAGTTTCCAAATTTACAATACAAATAAGGATTTTCTTCAATCTCATCCTTTTTCTACACTTACCTTTTCGAAGAATTCATATCCCCGGCGAGATTCAGTTTCCGATTGATCAGAATCCTTTCCATTTCTAGATTTGAGGTTTAGAACACTATTTAAGGTACGATTTTCAGTCCTTCCTTTGTGTTTGATTTATGCATAGAAAATCTATAGCTAGAAAACCTAGGAAAGCTTGGGATATTTTGAGTTATTGGTGCGCGACTCTTAACATCCCTGACTTTCAGATGTCGAGTGAACCAGTGAGTTTGTTTAGAGAAGAAGAACACATAGATTTTTTCAAGAGTTTGGTTAAACTTCTAGATGAGATAAATCTAGTGTCGCCGGAAGATTTAAGGCCAGACGAGGTTCCGAGGGGATACTGTGTCTTGTACGAGTACCCCTTTAAGATTGGTTTCTCTTGGCCCTTTAGCCCTTTAGTCAGGGCGTTTTTAGATACCTTCGATTTGACACCTGGACAATTAATGCCTCAATTCTGGCGTATTTTCCAAGTGATTGATCGTCTCACAGCCGAGTGGGAAGTACCGTTCAATGTGAACGACCTCTTGACAGCTTATAGCGTGCGACCAAATGGTTATCACCGTTATAGCTTATTCCCTCGTTCAAAGGGGGATAACGTACTGATACTTAACACTGCGGTGAACGACCGTGGGTGGAAACATCGGTATGTTTTCCTTCAAGTGGCATCCGTAAGTGATGAAGACAGCCAATGGTTGTCATCAGGCTGGAATGAATCGGGTAGGTTTATTGTCATGCGTTTTTGTCGTGCGTTTTTATTCGTGCGTTTTAGCTTAATGTTTTTCTTTGTTTTGCAGTGATCGATTTTAGTGTAGTGAAGCCAAAGAGGGATTCTCTCAATAAGGTTCAAAGAATCTTAGAGAGAAGTATTGCTGATCGTTCTTTCTCCCTTCGGTCGAACGACGAGGAGGACGAAGTTGTCCTAGTCAGTGAAGTTGCACCTACTGAGGATCCTTCGAAGGAAGGAGAGGATATAGAAGAGGAGAGAGAAGGAGAAAGAGAAGAGGAGATGATGGGTAAGTTGTTCAACAATACTTACTTCTTCCGTATCGTAAGTATTTTCTAACTTGCTCTTTTCTGTCTCTCTTTTTATTTAGGAGATGCAACTGCCAAATCAGCTGCTGCCAGGAAAGCCGAGCAATTAGAGCTCGCTCGTCAAGGAAGAGAAAAATCGAGGAAAAGATCTGCCTCTTCCACAGGGGTAGATCCAAGATGTGTTCGAAGCAAGCAACTTCGATCTTCGCCTAAGAAGACGGGCGATGCTACTTTAACGTCCCTTACAGGGGCGTCGCCGACGAAGAGAACCGTTGTTGGTGTCGAGCTTGGAGGCTCGACTCAGGTGACAAAGGACATTCCCTTGTCGGGGGTGTCGGGCGTTAAGAAGCCCATCTCCGAAGTTCCTTCTTATTCTTCAAAGGAAGAGAAGAACAAGAAGAAGGTGGGAGAGACGACATTCAAAGTCACTCTCCCATCTGACTTCATGGCAAATGACGTCCTCGAGAGGGACGTCATTTTTCCACACTTGGGAAAATTCCTCCTCCCGACTTTCTATGACCGATACAAGGAGTCTCGGGTCAAGGATACAGGGGCGCATGCTGCTGGTCTTTCTTTCATGGTACGTCTTCACTTGTTCTTTATTCCCTTCATTTTTCTTACTACTAACTATTTCTTTCTGTCGTACAGGCTTTCCAAGCTTGTTTGAGCTTCTTTGCTCAGACGGAAGGTCTTAGGGCGTCCTTTCCCGACGTCAAGAAAAGGGCCGACGAGGCTCTTGAAAGGGAGAAGGTCGCCTTAGAGGCGGTTGAGGTCGAGAAGAAGAAGGTCGAGAGTCTTAAGACCAAACTTGTCGATGCTCAAAGTGAGACGATCAAGTTCAGGGATCATGTCCTTGAACTTGAGGCCTCAACGTCCAAGCTGGAGGTGGAGAAGATAAAGGCCACTACTGCTGCTGCTGCCTCTGCTAATGAAGTCAGGTCCCTCCTCAAGAAAGTTGAAAGCCTAGAGGGTGATGGCAAAGATTTAGAAGAGGAGAATCAACAGCTTGAAGCTTTTTCTCGTCTCACAGCCAGGGCTGCTTTGATGAGACGTCATCTGAATGGGAAGAATCCCATGGCGTCGGCCGCTGAGGAGCTCAAGACTTATCTTGAGAAGGTGGGGACTGAAAGGGATCTCGACGAGGACGACGATCTGGAAGGGAGCGAAGGAGGAGAAGAGGAGCTAGTAGCAAGGACGGACGTCACGCAGGAACAGTCTGACGCTCCTCCTACTTAGTTTCTTTTGAACTTTTTACTTGAAGGTCGACCGTATGTGGTCGTCTCTTTGTAATTTTTTGGAAATGAAAAAGTTTCTTTTGTTTATCAATGCTCGTCACTTGCTTTGTTTTTCCAAAAGCACGTCAAGTAAATTTAAGAAGATACAAAATCATTATATATTATACATTCGACCAAACCATCACTCATTAACATGCTATAATGGAATCAACTGAGTTTTGCGATCGAATAAGTGCAATCGTAATAATTGTTTTCGCATATATATATTGGGAGTCAAATGTAAAAAATTAACCTTTAACAACAATTGCGATCAACCATATACATACGATCGTATGAGTATTACTTGACATGAGAATTTTAGTTAAGTCGTGCGTCCCTGCGAAGATCATTGTTAGCGTGGTGGTCGTTGGTTTGACCAACGACCCTCCGATGCTTAAGTTAGTAATCTTTTTAAGAAATAATCCAAGGAAAAGAATTCATAATTTAAAAGAAATACCTCTTTAAATGAACTGCATTCCAACTTCGTGGGATATCTCGACCATCAAGGGTTTGGATCTTATAAGCTCCTTTACCCACGACGCCAGAGATTTGATAAGGGCCTTCCCACTTAGTGGAAAGTTTACCTGCGTTGAGTTCTTGAGTGTTTTGGAACACTCGACGTAAGACATAGTCTCCTTCTTGGAAAACTTTGATTTGGATATTTTTGTTGAAATGTCGTTCAACAGCTTGCTTCTGCGATGCCATGCGAATGTAAGCAGCTTCCCAAAGTTCCTCTAGGGCGTCAAGATCATAACTTAGATCGACTAAGTTATGTTCAACAGACGTATGTCTTGAAGTTGGTAGTCGTACTTCGATAGGTAACACAGCTTCACATCCATAGACTAAGGAAAAGGGAGTTTGTCCTGTGGACGTACGAGGTGTCGTACGATTAGCCCATAGAACATAAGGCAATTCTTCCACCCATTTTCCTTTGGCAGCTTTAAGTCGTTTCTTAAGTGAATTAATGATAGTTTTATTGCTCGACTCAGCTAAACCATTCGACTGTGGATATCGAGGCGTCGATGTTACTAACTTGATATTTCTTTCTTCACAAAATCTTCGCGTTCGGTCACTGATGAATTGTGTCCCTTTGTCGCACGTTATTTCAGATGGAACTCCAAACCTGCAAATGATGTTAGTTTGGATAAAAGAAACGACTTCTTTATCCCGGACTTGGGAAAAAGCCGCTGCTTCGACCCATTTAGAGAAATAATCAGTTAGAACTAAAAGGAATACCTTTTGCCCGGGAGCAGGTGGTAGTTTCCCAACAATATCCATCCCCATTTCATAAAGGGCCATGGGATCAAAGTCGAGTGCAAAGGTTCAGAAGGTTTATGAGACATACATGCGTGTCTTTGACATGCGTCGCATAACTGTACATACCAAGTCGCATCTTGTCTTATCGTCGGCCAATAGTAACCTTGTCTTGATATCCGGTTAGCTAAACTGCAGCTTCCGGAGTGATTTCCACATTCACCATCGTGCATACCTGTAAAATTTTGTGTACTTGTCCCTTGCTAGTGATACACCGCAAATTCAAACCAGTTGAAGATCGTCGATACAATTGTCCTCTGATCATAACGTACCTCGATGCTTTGAATCTAATTTTTCTTGCTTCCATTTTATCATCGGGCAATTGATTGTGCTCTAAGTAATTTCGAATGTCGTCCGACCAAGAATTTTCTTCTTCAATTGGTGCGACTGAAATATTATCATCCTCCTTGATGGAAGGGGTTGCAAGATGAACTATTGCGATATTGTCGAATGTCGTTCGACTAAGTGTTGACCCCAAATTGGCCAGTGCATCAGCTTGAGTGTTCTGATCTCTTGGTATTTGCTCGATTACAAAGTGACTGAACTTCTTTGCTTCTTCTTTTACTATTTTATAATAGGCAATCATCCTTGAATCTTTTGCTACGAATTCTCCATTGATTTGGTTAACAACTAGGGATGAGTCACTTCGGACGTGCAGACGTGTTGCCCCCAATTCACGAGCAATTTTGATTCCTGCAATCAATGCTTCATACTCTGCTTCATTATTTGTTGCTTTGAAATCGCATCGTATGGAATATACCATTTTGCCCCCTTATGGGGACTGTAGGACGACACCCAAGCCTGTGCCACGTATATTTGTCGAACCGTCAACGTCGAGCGTCCATGTAGTGTCGTGCAAAGTCGCCACAATTAATTTATCGGACGTCATCGTGCTTTCTAGTTCTGGACTAAAATCTGAGATGAAATCGGCTAAAACCTGCGACTTGATCGCTGTTTTGGGCTTGAAATCCAGATCAAAATTGCTGAGGTAAATACTCCACTTAGCTAATCGTCCTGTTAATTCGGGCTTTCTTAACACATATTTTAAAGGAAAATTAGTTACCACAATTATAGGATGTGACTCAAAATAATGTCGTAACTTTTTAGCAGCTATAACTAACGAAAGTAAAATTTTTCTATAGACGAATACCTGGTTTCAGCATCTAATAGAGTCTTACTTATATAGTAAATCGGCAATTGTCGTCCGTCGGTTTCTCGTATAAGAACTGCACTTACTGAATTATTGCTGACGGCTAGGTAAAGTTGAAGGACTTCATCTTGCTCAGGTTTAGAAAGAAAAGGAGGCGACATCATGTATTTTTTGAGTTGCTGCAACGCTTCTTCATGCTTATCCGTCCATTCAAACCCTTTATTCTTTCGTAGGACATTGTAGAATAAATGACACCTGTCGGACGACCGAGAAATGAACCTGTTCAGCGCTGCTACACGTCCTGTAAGACGTTGGACTTCTTTAAAATTTCTGGGTGATTTTAGCTCAACAATTGCTTTAATCTGTTCTGGATTAGCTTCGATTCCTCGTCTTGTGACCATATAACCGAGAAATTTTCCAGCTCGAACTCCAAAAGAACATTTAGTCGGATTCAACTTCATCTTGTATTTACGCAAGATGTCGAACGACTGCTTCAAATGTCCGATATGATCGTCCGCATGTTTTGATTTGACAAGCATGTCATCGATGTATACTTCCATAGTATCACCCAAATGTTCTTTGAACATCATATTCACCAATCGTTGATATGTCGAACCTGCATTTTTAAGACCAAAAGGCATTACTTTGTAACAATAAATACCTTTATCTGTCATGAAGGTTGTTTTCTCCTGGTCGTCTGAATGCATCAATATCTGGTTATACCCAGAATATGCATCCATGAACGTGAGTAGCTCATGTACTGTTGTAGCGTCGACCATAGAGTCGATATGTGGTAATGGAAATGGATCCTTCGGACATGCTTTGTTAAGGTCTGTGAAATCGATGCAGACTCGCCATTTGCCATTTTTCTTTTGGACGACTACAACATTAGCGAGCCAATCTGGATACTTGACTTCTCGTATTTTTCCTGTTTTAAGTAAATTATCAACTTCGTCGTTGATAACCTTATTTCTCTCAGGAGCAAATTTTCGTCTTTTCTGTTGAACAGGTTTAAATGATGGATCAATGTTGAGTTTATGGGAAATAATACTCGGATCAATACCCACCATGTCTTCGTGCGTCCAAGCAAAACAATCATAGTGGTCCTGCAAAAAAAAATTATTTGCTTTTTAAAAGAAGGGTCGAGCGTAGAACCTATGTAAACCATCTGATCAGGCTTATCCTGCTTTAAGACGACAGCTTCCAAGCGATAATCGTCGTTAGTCCCAGGAACGTCCTGGTTCTGTAATTGCTATACTGTTTGCTTCGGAGGCTTCAAGGAAACTTTGTAACATTCCCTAGCAACCTTTCTTTCGCCTTTGATTTCCTGTACTCCCCATTGCGTGGGAAATTTCAGGGTTTGATGATATGTTGAAGGCACAGCCTTCATGTCATGAATCCAAGGTCGCCCAAGAATAACATTATAAGCTGATGAACAATCGACGACATTGAATTTCGTCTGTCTGTTGATTCCTTTAGCATATACTGGGAGTATGATTTCCCCCATGGTGTTTGTCGCTCCACCATTAAATCCAACGAGTGTGGTCGAACGTCGTGTAATCTCGGATTTGTCGATGCCCATTGCTTTCACTGCATCAAAAAAGATAATGTTAGCTGAACTACCTCCATCGACGAGTATCCTTTTGGTCAGACAATTCCCAATGCTCAATTGAACAATTAGTCCGTCATGATGCTTTTGATGTACGTCATCGAGATCTGCCTAGTCGAATGTTAAGGGCATAGCCTCCAATTCTGCGTCCTCTTTGAGTCGAGCCTCCTTTGGAATTGGTCGGTCGTCAGGACCGCGACTGGCATGTCTTTTAGCAGCTGAATAGGTGGTCCCACAGATATCAGAACCTCCAGTGATACAATTAATCACCTTGGCATGTTCTGGGATGTGGGACGTGCGTCTTTCTTTTCCTTTAATTCCTGCAAATAACCTTTCGAATTGAGCCAGGACAACTCTTTCTTTAATGCGATACAATCTTCCGTTATATGACCGAAGTCATCATGAAAGTCGCACCATTTAGTTTTATCCTTCTTGTCACTGTCTTTGTCACTTTTCTTTGTCCATCGTATGTTTTGCTGAAGTTGCTTCAAGGATATGACGACGTCTTTAGCTGATCCAGGGAAACCATAAGATGATACCTTAGGATACTGTACAGATTTAGAAGTCGTCAGTCCTTTCTTTTCAAATCTGACGTTTGAAATCTGCCGAGTAGGCTCTAATCGATTGATTGACTTTGGTTTGAAGTCTGGCTTTTTAACACTTAGGCTTTTTCGGTCGCCCGAATGTTTATTTCTGAATGCAAGGTCATCCTCGACCCTCATATGGGCAAGTGTCCGTGCTCGTACGTCTTCAAAGGTTTCCGGAGGATATTTTGTAAGATCGAGATATAACCCGGAACTATCGTCCAGACCTCGTTTGTATGCTTCGATTGCTGTTTTTACATCACAGTTACGGATACTAATCATCTCCGCATTGAACCGATTAAAGTAGCTCCGGATGGACTCTTCACTATTCTACACGACGTAGTAGAGGTCGCTTGTCTGCTTCTCCATTTTTCGGCTGCTAGCGAATTGTTGAGTAAATTGATTCACCAGTTCTGCAAAAGACCCAATAGTTTTAGGTTTAAGATTTATTAACCATTGTAAAGTTGCCCCGGTCAAGGTCGCCCCAAAACTTTTGCACATGCAAACTTCTTGGAATTGGTGCGGTATTGAGACAGTCCACATAAGTTGCTTGTATTGAGCGACGTGTTCCATTGGATCAGTGACGCCTGAGTACTTTGGACTGAAGGTTGGAATGCTATACTTCTTTGGGACGTCCACTAACGCGATCTCGTCAACGAACGGCGACGCCTGAAACCCTGTACGAGGCTCGACATCCACTGGAACTGCTGCTCCCGGTAATTTGGCCAACATTGATAGGACACGTTCATTTTGCTCTTCCAGAAGTTTTAATCTTTGTGCAACGGGATCTAAGGGAATACCATTTGAAGTGCCCAATGGAACATAACCAGTCCCATTGAGGCTATTCTGCTGCGAGGCATCAGAGGCATATCCATTGAATGGAATAGAGGCTATAGGCATAGTTGGAATCATAAAAGTTGCAGGGTTAATTGATGGCAGACGAGGATAGTTTGGTAATGGAGGGGGCACATTCCAAGTACCAACATAAGCATTTGTAGTCCCTATCATATTATTCCCATTTTGGTTTCTCAAATTCTCGATGGTTTCAGCTGCTTGTCGAGCTTGAGTTGTTAAGGCGTCAATACGAGCATGAGCAGCTGTTAGCTCCATGTTCATTTGAGCTACGACATGATCTTGAGTTCCTTGGAATGCCATTATCCTGAACAACTGGACAAGAAAATACTAAGAGAAAACGTTAGTCTGTCGTGAGATTATTGATGATTTCCTTTGGATGGGGTCCCACGGATGGCGCCAAACTGTTTATGCCAAAAATCTCCCAAGGAAAATTTAAGGTAATCGTGAAGCTTAATCCAACCAAAGGAAATAACGACAATAATCGTACGACTATAATAGAAATAAAGTAAATGAGACAAGAGAATTGGTGACGCGGAAAACCCCAAAATGGGTAAAAACCGCGGACGAGTGTGAGTCGTCGTGCACTATGGACGTCAATCAGGGACGTCGTCCTTTAGAACAGGTGTTACAAGTGTAATACAATGAAAAGTAATATAACAAAGTAAATTCAGTCGTGTGTCGGATGTATTCAGACTTCAATCGTGCGTCGTACGTCAAACAATAGAATGCTTTATGAACTTTGAGAAGGATTGAGCAAGCTTGAGAGTATAATCTGTGAGTTTCTGAGGTATGAGCATCAGATGTCCAAATGTGTAGTTTCAACCCCATATTTATACTCCATCTTTCCGTTTTCCAAGTCTTTGAATGCATATGACCGTTTCTGATATTGATGATGGCGTCCGTTATGCTTTTTGTTATTGATGATGTCTATCGTTACAATCTTTAATCATAAATATCCTTGAATCCTGCATTAAAACATGGCATAATGTATATTGTAGGTTATTAACTGAAATCATGTCGTACGATGGTATTCGTTGGACGGATATTTAACCGTTTTAGTCGAGGTCGCCTGAAGAAAGATTGTCCCTTACCTTATGTCGTACGACCATAGTCTGTTGGACTTTTTTACCCAAACAGGTATGTATGTGATAAATGCAATTAAACAAAACGACTTTCACCGACCCATGATAATTTTGAGCATCCAATCATAACTGATCTAATTCCTCAAAACAATTAAAACTGAAACCTCGGTCGCCGGTAATCAAACTCCACCGACAAACAATTGCAATCGCCGGTCAAAATTAAATCATGGCCGCCGATCTAATTGATTCTAAACTGGAGAGAGATGGCGATAGAGAGAGAGTGCGACGTGGAGAGATGGTTGGACTGAGAGAGATCGAGAGAAAAAAACCTTAGAATTTATTGAGATTGAAACCCACGTGAACACTAAAAAAAATATTTCCCGGATGAATATGGACCGGGAAACGCAAGGTACCGTTCAATTGTAGAATACCGGTCAAGAACAAACCCAAAACAATGTACCGGTCAATTGTAGAATACCGGTCAAGCAGGGTATCGGTCGATAGGGTCCGGTCGAAATCAAACAGATAAACACAAACAGATAAGATTAAAAACCAATAAAATCGATTAATATCAATCGAACCCAGAAATTCAATCAAAACACCAAGCAACTAAATAGCAGATTTAACAGATTAAATAGAGCTCAACCAATCTCAACCCAGAAATCAATCAACACATCCAACACTCATGCATATATGAACCCAGAAAATCGATTTCAGAAACACATATAATAATAATTAAAACAGATAATCGATTAAGGGTTTTAGACAAACCTTTTTGGATCAAACCTTCAGTCTCTTTGCTCTGATACCAATTGTAGATCCCAGTACAGTGCAATCAACAGCAAATAATCAACAATGAAGAACAATTGTATAGCCACAACCTCTAGTCATATGATTAATATGCAATCAAAGGGTTTAGGTTTACAGAAAGAATATCTGATCAGAGAAAGTAAACCTATTGACTAGAGATATGAAAATAATGAGACTAAACTGATAATGAATCTAAGACGGCCTTTATATACTTAGGCTTACAGACTTAATGGGCTTATGGGCTTGAGCCCATCTAATTAATAAAACTATCAAAGAATTACAGAATGAACCCTGAACTTCTATTTAACATTCAAAACACCCTAACAAAAGCCCCTTACCTACAAAACCTCGACAGAGTTCCGTGTCTGAGAATTTTCAACTCGAAGATGTAAGTTCCCTAGAATGGTAGAAAAGATTGTGATATAGTAAATGCTTAGGTTGAATCTATCACCAAACACACAGTTTCACCTAAAATAAACAACAGAATTATTAGCTACCTGGAAGTCGAACAGCGACGACTGACGAGGCTGTGGACGTGTGGTAAGGCAGTGTCGTGATGGGCCGGTGGCCGCCGATGGCGAGGAAACGTGAGGTCGACGAGGTATGTGGTCTCTCTGGAATTTGAAGTCGGTGTCGATTTTAGAGTAGAGGAAACGTGAACTCTTGGCAATGGTGATCGATTTTGGAGTAAAGGCACTAAACAAAAATGGCTAAAAAGAGTCTAAACCTAATTTGGAAAATCAGTCATTCAATAAATAACATATATGTTTTTACAAAATTAAATAATATATAAATATATCGGGTATGAGGCGTGGCGGGAGATACATTACTTGGCCCCGACCCCAACCGTAGTTTGAGCCTACCGAGGATCCCTGGACCTGTTTTGAGGGAATCCCCAGCCCCATTCGGGTCGGGTAAATCGGGTTCCCCACCGGGTCGGGGAAAATCACCATCCCTAGACGTCGGGGTCGGGGTGAGGAAGGTCTGATGACATGGACGATCTTCATCTCTTCTTGCAAAACACAACGCTTTTGAAAATGTTTATATATATAATATTAAATATAATAAGAATAATTTTTATAAAAAGAATAAAAGAAAATAGTAAAAGACGATATTAACCCTGACTTAACGGGGCGCCAGTTAGTGGAGTTAAGGCAAGGACCCAATCCATAACAAAAGTGAAACCATGATGACTATACATGTAGTTATTTCGTTTGAGGGACCCAATCCAAAAATTTTAATAAATACAGGGACGAAAATTGTAATTTACTCTTTTTTGGAAAAACAAACATAAGGCTTTCCTCTGTTTAGTTGTTCCTCGAGACCTCCACTACCACTGCTCGCTCGTCTGCTTCCAGCTTCCACTTGGCCACTCCACTCACATCATTTCAGCCTTTCAGAGCATTTCCAACAGCTTTGCTATAATCCCTCTAAAATAGAGAACCAAAAGTCAAAATCTCTAAAAAATATTACATTCATCTCCAACAGATTTGCTATTTTAGAAACTTTAAAACAACTTATATTATTATAATATTATCTAATTTATCATCCCAATACACTTTAAAGAAAAGTTAATATAAAATGATAAAAAATTTAAATCTCATTGGTGGGATTGAATAAAATTATCATTTCTCTATCCTTATCAAGTTTTAGAGAATTCTCTAAATTTAGAAAATTTTCAAGTTTTCTCTATTATAGCAATCAAGATAGCAAAGTTGTTGGAGAGGTTTAGAGAAGAAAAACCCATTTTTTTCTATTTTAGCAAAGCTGTTGGAGATGCTCTCAGGCTTCTCATTTCTTTGGTTGTTCTTCTCTGACTCTCTGTCTCTCTCTCAATCTCTCATTCAGTTTTTCTTCCAAAACCTTACTCAAATTTAAAATATTTGCCCTAAATTTGTTCTTGATGATTTTGCCATAATTATAATGTTATACAATTATGATTTATGAAATATGTGTACATGTTGATTTCATTGATTTGTTTAATTTTTTATATGAGTTATTTGTTGGGTAGAGTATAGCGTGTAAACGGACAAATCCGATTGTTTGTGTTGTTACTTGTTCAGGGACGACAACTCGCAATTTGGTAGTGACTCATTTATGGCAGAAGGGTTTAATAATTGGGCTAAAAAGGAAAGGTTATCATTGCATGTTGGTAAAGTTAATAGTTAATAGTTTCCACAACCGAGCACAAAAGAAATGTGAAACTTTGGTTCAACAAAAAACAATCTATTGTTGTGGCCTTTCATAAGCAAACTGAAGAGAGAAAATTGAATGAAGAATGTGATTGAATAGGTAAATATATTTTTGTCGGTTGTTTCTTAAATTTGGTTTACCATTTTGTGGCCACAATGAGTCAGAGACGTCTTTAAATCAAGAACTTTTTTTTGGCTCAGTTAGAATTCCTTGGTGAGGCAAATGAGATAGTCCGTAAAGTTATATTAGACAATGCTCCGCGTAATTGTCAATTGACCTTTCCGAAAATCCAGAAAGATATTGCTAATTACTTTGCAGAAGTAGTAGTCAAATCGAACATAGATGAAATTGGTGATGATGTATTTGCTTTGTTAGTTGATGAGTCTAGTGACATCTCAAAAAAAAAGGATCAAATGGCTGTGGTTTTAAGATACGTTGGTGCATGCGGGTTAGTTAAAGAAATATTTGTTGGTCTTCTTCATGTGACAGAGACAAGTTATGAAACTCTTAAAAGAGGAATTGATGCTTTATTTGCTAAACTTGGATTGAGATTGAAACAAGTAATCAATAAATGTATTATTCTTGAATCTCTAATTCTTGAAATCGTTAAATCTATTATTTTTAAATCTCCAAGTTTCTCTATTATTGTTCTTGATTTTTTTATAGGTTAGAGGTTAAGGTTATGATGGAGAAAACAATATGTGTGGTGAGTTCAAAGGATTAAAAGCGTTGTTCTTGCAAGATAATAGCTCCGCATATTACATACATTGTTTTTCTCACCAGTTTCACAGTTTGTGGCGGTTGCAAAAGTCCACCCGGGTCTTTGGAAAGTCTTTAAAATGTTAAGCTTGGTATGTAATATAGTGAACGGTTCTTGCAAACAAAAAGATATTATGCGGGAGAGTTACAAATTAAGAGTGCAAGAAGCCCTTGGTAAAGGTGAAACCTAAAGTGGACCGAGGTTAAATTAAGAACTTTCTCTTACACGAGCTGGATATACACGATGGGTTCTCATCATAAATCAATTGTGAGTTTAATCAATTTGTTTCCAGATGTCGTGAAGTTGCTTGAATGGATTATGGATCAAGGTGATGGTCCCAATAGTAGTCAAACCTTTAGTATTCTATCATTTTTTCCAAACTTTTGATTTTGCGTTTTCTTTGCATTTAATGTGGAGATTTTAGTGGTAACAAACTTATTGTAGAAATCTCTTAAAAAAGATCAAAAAATTTTGGAAGCGGTTTCACTAATAGAAGGAACAAAAAGGCGACTACAAGTGTATAGAGAAAGTGGATTGAGAACCTTTTGGAAACAGTTGAATCTTTTTGTAACTTGCATCATATTCTAAAGGTGGACATGGCGTAAGAATATGTAAATCCAACAAGAGTAAGGCAAAGGACTAGCATTGCCAACTGGCATTATTTTGAGTATGATGTATTGAACACTGTCATTGATTTGCAAATTCAAGAATTCAGTGATCGCTTTAGTGAGGTAAGCATATGGATTTCAGTCCTCGTGCCTCATTTAATTAGTTCAACAAATCAAGTTTATTGAACCTTTGTGAGTTTTATCCATATGATTTTGATGAGATAATGATGTCAATATTGGGGTGAAATTGACATATACTAGGACGATGTGCATCAATATGAAAGCTTTGCCAACTTGAATGGGATTCACGAATTGGCTAGAATAAACATCTTACTTAGCCGTTAGTTTACGATTATTGAAGTTGCTTTTGGTTTTACCCGTTGGAACTGCTTCAGTTGAAAGATGTTTTTCTACAATGAAGCTTGTGAAGTCGTATTTGCGCAATCGAATGGGGGATGAGTTTTTGAATGTCGCGGTCATCTATATTGTCGAAAAAGAAGCGCTTCACAATGTCACGAATGATAATGTACTTAACCTCTTTCAAAAGATGAGCCATCGTCGAGAACAATTATAGAAGGTAACTTGTATGATCATTTTAATAAAATCGTATTTTACTTAAAAAAATTCTTAACCTTTTCTTTTGTGCACTCGCTCGCCTCAAATCTAGGGTCTACCAAACAATAAAATGCATTCCACTGACACATAATTAAATATTGTTTTTACTTGTCCTATTTATATCAAAGTTAGAAGTTTTCCCTTCATCATTCCAAAATGTGGAAATGCTCAAACAAATTCTAAGTAAAGTCAAATAATCTATTAAATATTCAACTTGACCCAAAGGTATAGTAAAAATAAAAATATTGCTATTTAGATGTAAATAAAAGTTCCCCGTTATTAATATCATGTATATATATATATATATAAGTGGAGGTAGGTTCAAACGAGAACACATCCATTTTAAGAAAACGCAAGAACACGCTTATTACATGTGATAATTCACATGAGCGACCTGATGGTGTGCGTACGACTTGGCCTGCGACCTAGATCGTGCCAAAGGTTTTCCATGTCTCCGATTTAGTATCATTGTGATTGATTATAATATCAAAATTAAAACACCCTTATCACATGTGAAGGGGACTAATGTTGTGCAAGTGACTTGGCCCGCGATCTAGGTAGCGCTAAATGTCGCTCGCGTCTATGATTTAATATCACATGTGTATCATATGTGATGGGAAATAGTATTACATGTGATTGACTATATAAAATGGTGTTATCATGTTTTCGTAAAATGGTATTCTCGTTTGAACTCTTGCCTATATATAGGGGGCATTCCAATGAGAACTTAGTAATTTGTGATAACCGTGAGATGCAATCTCAAACACAAATTGAATGATAAATTAGAAAAGAGTAAATTACGTTTTTAGGCCCTGTGGTTTGTTAGAAGTCTCTATTTTCGTCCTTATGGTTTTGAAATTACGATTTTTATCCCTATGGTTTATAATGCATTACCTTGTTTGTCCTTAAGATTTATTTTATTGCTTTTTTCATCCCTATGGTTTACAATTTATTTCTATTTTAGTCCTTCATGCTTAAAAGTAATGTTTTGGCCTCAGGGACGAAAATTGAAATGAATTGCAAACCATAGGGATGAAAACCGAATTTTAAAACCACATGGACGAAATCCGCAATTTTTAACAAACTATAAGGACTAAAAACGTAATTTGCTCATTAGAAAATTAAGAATTTTGGTAATTTTGACTTGAAAGCATCACCACTGTTAAAAAAATACATGCAAACGATCCTCATTATAATACCCAAGATACATACAACATGCATGTTGTGATACCCATTGTATACACGTTGATATCCACTGTGATACCCATTCTTTACAAAGTGTTCACAACCCCAAATGTTAATTTTGGTAATACAAAATGAAAATATGGAAAGAGAGAGTTGTTAAATATGGAGAGAGGGGGGAGAGTTGCTAAATAATTATCTTAAATGATTGAGTCACATTAGATCTCACAGTTATCACAACCTACCGATTCTCTTTAGATTAGGCCCCTATATATATAAACCATAGTTGATGTATAATGATATGTTTAATCATTTGAGAACTCCAAAATATATGAGATCCGTGAGATCCATCTTAAACCACTAATTTAAGATAATTAATATTATTAATTAATGATATAATAATCCTTATTTATTAAATAAAAATTAATAAAATTTCATATTTATCTCTTTCTCTCTATCTTATCTCCGTATGAACATACACATCGTACACACAAGGTGAACACATTATAAACAATTTTAATAAAAAAAATTATTAGGGTGTTAACAAGGTTCACATTGTTTTTACAAGTGGTAAGTGTAGACTTAGTTTGTGTTTACAATATGTTCACAAGCTATACCAGATCTTGTAGATTAAAGTGTGTTCACAATGTGTACACAAACTATAATGGTAATTCTAAGAAAGTGTTCATAATGTGTTCACCTTGAGTTTATATTTAATTATATGTGTGTACGAGTAAGTTATGGAGAGAGAAGAGATAATAGAGAAAATGAGAGGGAGAAGAGAGGAGATAGGAGAAAAATAAGAGAGGGTATAGAGGAGAGAGGCAGAGGTTTTTTAATTTTAATTTAGATTTTTTTTCAACTAATTTTTTGTGGTTTAAATTGTAGCTCATGGATCTCACGAGTTGACAAGTTCTTAAAAGAATGCCCCCTAATGATAACCTATCATATACTATACTTCTCGATGTGTCATCATATAACATTATTAGAAAGTTGACTTCATCGGACTCATCCATCAGGGTTTCTAACGAATCACCGAGACTTCAACAATTCTCAAACCCAAAAAGCAAAGTTGGATTATCGATAGATTAACGACAAGGCTTAGGTCGTCGCTGCTTAGCGATAAATTTTCAATTTCCATAAAAATCGTCTGTAATGTGCCTGTGTTTTTTCAAAGTAATATATTTTTCCATTATTGTTTGGTAAACTCTCGATAATCCATCAGTAATAGGATAAAATCATCGACAACATTAATAAAAAGGGAAAATTGCACCTAAATGGAACCATCTTTAACCTTATTTTTATTTTGGGGAACCAACTTTTAGAATCATCATTTAGGGTTCATAGCAAAGTTTACGTTTATTTAAGGGTCTTGTTAACGGTCAAATAGGTAACCAATCACCCTTAATATGATTTCGCAAATAAAGTATATTATGTGGATTTTTAGATGCCATATCCAAGACTTTCCTAGTAAATTAACCTTCATCTCCTCCATCCTTTCGTCTTCGTCGCTCCAAACCAACCCACCACCTGTAAGGGTCGATGGCAGTTACAAAATCGTATTTCAAGTGATTTACGGTCCCAAAAATTGATAACAATAAATCACGTGCAACTGACTCGTTACAACAAATGCGTAATAACGAGATCTAAATATTGTATATTTTGGTCTATTGATTCATACCGATCCACAAACGTAAATATAGTAGTTATCGAATATACGATAAAATATAACAAAACAGCAAATAAATCGAGACAACAAGATTTAACGTGGTTCCACTATCAGTGTGATAGTGTACATCCATAGGGAGAGAGAGATCTTTATATTACCAACCGGGAGAAAATTACAACCTGTTTACGAGATCCTTGGATCAACAAATCAGCCACCCAAATGTTCCTCCAAAAACGAGATATATAAATAAATATATATATATATATATGGCAAAGGGAACAAAGAAAAGAAGAAGGCTAAAATGGCTCTTTTCTTTACTGATGGATTTGGGGTGATTGTTGATGGCATGGATGCATCCATATATATAGATCAATGGAGAAAGACATGTGATAAATAGAGGTTGCTTGTAGCTTCTTCCATGCATATTTCCAATGGTACTTCCTTTTCATTTCCCATGCATAAGAAGTCTCCTAATAAAACAAGTCTTCCAAAAATATGTGGTTCATATTAATCAACATATCTATACTTTAAACACTTGTACAATGTGTTTGGTGAATTGCACTTGCACAACACCAATAAAAACTTATCTGATTTAAGTTTTTCAACACTCCACCATGATGTGCAAATCCCCCGAAGAAACCAAAGCACGAACCAATCCCCCGAATACGGACAAATAGCTGATAGAGAGATTGACACGAGGTAACAGAATGCATTTTGATCGTGACGAGCTTCGGCTCGGCCATCACCCGTCAACATCAAAAGCAAAAATCCTCAAGTGAGAAATCTCAATAAACGAACGAGTTAAGCAACCTAAAAACACGTACCAAGTAATAACTCCCTAAAGATGTCGCTATGTCATCTGAAGCAATATTCTCATCTCTCCCACAAGGTGTCAAACGGTACTAACACAATCTGAGCTGGATAAAATTCAAGCAATGCTCGAACGCAGCTGGCGGTAACGACTTGGTGAACATATTGGCAGCATTATCTTCAGATAATATTTTCTTCAAGTACACAACATTTGCATCGTATAAAGCTACCAGAAATGCATCACGCACATTAATATGCTTCGTTCGAGAGTTGAACGCCAAATTTGTTGCCAAGTGAATAGCACTCTGGCTATCACAATTAATACGGACAATAGTCTGCTTTAGGCCTAAACCAATTAAGAGTTCATGTAAATGAACTGCTTCTTTAGCAGACTCGACCGTTGCAATAAGTTCAGCTTCGGTAGTCGATAATGCAACAACAGATTGTAATCGAGATCTCCAACTGACAGTTGTTCCACCTAATGTAAAAACATAACCATATGTGGATTTCCAACTGACATGATCACCTACGTAATCTGAATCGTAGTAACCAATAATATCACAGTTGTTTTGCATACCATAAATGAGGTCGTGAGTTTCCGTACCTTTTAAGTAACGAAATACAGTTTTCACTGCATTCCAATGTGACTTACCCGGGTTCGATAGAAACCGACTAATCACTCCAACGGAATGTGCAAGATCGGGACGAGTGGATACCATAGCATACATGAGACTCCTGACTGCACTAGCATACGGAATCTTTGCCATCTCAGCCTTTCCAATATCGTCTACCGGAAAATCGTCTCTTGTAATCTTGATGTGTCTTGGAAGTAGCGTAGACACCGATTTTGCTCCATCAACATTAAACCGCTTCAGATACTTCTGAATATAGCCCTTCTGTGTTAACCTGAGAGTACGGGACTTTCTGTCCCAAATAATTCCCATGCCGAGAATAACACGAGCTTCACCGAGATCTTTCATTTCAAATTTTGATTTCAACCTATCTTTCAAACGGTTGATTTCAGAATGATCCCTACAAGTTATCAACATGTCATCAACATAAAGAAATAGATAAATAGAAATGTCACCGCTTGATCTATGTGTTAGAATAGAATTTTGAGTCAATTTGTTAAGTAGTACTGTCTTTTGTATGTTGACTTTATATGAGGTCAAGGCTTGTTTGATCCATATATAAGTCTTTGCTTTCTTTGTGTTTGTATGTTAAAAAGTTCTAAGTTTGTAAGCGTATCATTGTAATTCATGTTCATAAAGAGATATATGACAGATACCATTTTCTCTCTCATATTGTTCTATGATTGTTATTAGATTTGTGCATGATTTGATTGTTATGGCTTGATTTCTGGGATCACAATTGGTATCAGAGCCTAATCAGAAACAACAGAAAAGATTTGAAGCATAGAATTGAAGACAGATTGGTTACAGTTTCCGAATTTAGAAATACACTATTCCATTGAAATTGAATTTTTGATTTCATGGAGTTCTTGATGTAAATTTGCACTCACAGTGTTCGTATCAGATAGAGGATCATTTCTTGTTTTGTTTGATTGCTCATTGGATCAATAGATTGTCATAATTTGATCAATCTTTCAAACTTTAGCAACTTTTCATTTTCGAACTGTCAAAGATCAATTCCCACTTCATTTGTGATTAATGTGAAAATTCACTCCAGAGGATTGTTATCGATGATATAAAGAGTGATCTTACAAAGTTTCAGGATCAAACATTAAGTTTTGGGTGGATTTCTAGCAAAAAGTTGCAAAATTAAGTCGAGATCTACAGAATTCGCAACATTCATGAAGAACTCGCAAGTAGAACTCGCAGAGTGAAAGAATTCGTAGAATACCAATTCTTGTTATTCTCAAGGAAAGAATTCAGCAGAGTAAAGGAATTTGCAGACTGAAGAATTCGCATCCATAAAGAAGAAAAATGGCTAAGTGAAGAATTCGCACAAGAGTTCTATACGAAAAGCCAAGAATTCGTAACTGTGAGAGACACAAATTCTGAAGAATTCGCAACTGTGTCTTACACGAATTCTAAGAACTCGCATAGGCCTTCTTGCGAAAAGCTTAAGAACTCGCACAAGCCTTCTTGCGAAAAGTTCACAATTCGTTTCCTTACTTATATCCTTTTTACGAATTGCTTGCTTACGAATTCCTTGTTGAATTTTGTGTGTGAGCCTTGCGAATTTTACCTTACGAATTCCTGTTCATTTTACGAATTCTTGCCTTGTGAATTTTGTCTTAATTGTGTCTTACGAATTCTTGCCTTAAAATTTATTTTAATTGATTTTTCAGTGTTTTCACTTTAAATTTTGTTGTTTTTCTGATAAAAGATCATTTCAAGCATAAATGTTCATTGATTTTAATCATGCCTTATACTGATGAGAAAGGAAATCTTTATCTTACCAACAGGGATTGTGCATTGTCATATATGTCAGAGATTCCAAAGATAGAAGCTGAGAATGAAAAGCTCAAAAGTCAAAAGTCAAAGCTCAGAACAGAGATTGATACTTTGAATGTCAAATTAACCAAAGTTGAGACACAAGTATCAACTTATGAATCAAAAGGAAAAGAATGGATCAAGAAAGTTGATGAAAGATTCAAGAAAGAGAAAGCTGAACTGGAGAAAATCTTCAATCTAAAATTGTCTGAACTTTCAAGGAAAGCTGAATCAGAGAAGAAAGAATTAGAACACAGATGTACCAAACTTTCAAAACAAGTTTCTGATTTTGAAAAGATAGTCATTACTGAAAGAGATATCTTTGACAAAGAAAGAAAGAATTCTGAAAAGAAAAACCCTTTAATGTTCAAAGAAATTTTTGATAAAAATCAGAACTTGGAGAAAGATTTTGAAGTTGAAAGAAAACATTTTGAATCTGTGATTTCTAAACTTTCTGACAAATTAGTTGTCTTGTCAACAGATATACAAAAGGGACAGAAGACTAAATCTGAAATGCAAACCAATTTTGACAAGCTTTGTAATGAAAAAGCCAAGTTGAATGACAAGATCAGTCAACTTGAAAAAGCTAACGCTGATTTATCTGACAAGTTAGCATCTGATACATATGTATTATCTCCTTATGATGGTGATGCAAGTGAATCAGTGTGCTCTTTTCAATCAAGAAACAAAATGTTAAATCTGAAGTTTTGAAACCAAATCAGATTAAACCTTCTAGTTCATTTTATGTCAAATCTGTTGATAGATATGCTTATGGATTCAATGCCTCCAAGAAAGAGAAGATGATTTGGGTTGTCAAAGGTTCTCCTGAATCAGTCAAATATCAGAAATCATTTGCAGAAGCTGAATTGAAGAAAAAGAACAGAGCACAGAAAGGTAAATCTTTTGCACCTGATGCTATCAAGTCCAACCAGCATCTAATCAGGTTAGCAAAAAGAAAACTTTGTTGTTCATACTGTTGTAGTAATGATTTTGTTCATAAAGAACATATCTATAAAAGGTATTTTTCAAAGAAGAAGTTTATTGATACTGCTTATCACAGAGGTGGAAACCACTCACTAAAGGTTCCACATACTAACCAGACTGGACCCAAACTCATTTGGGTACCAAAACCTATTCAACCTGTGATGCAGGATACTCCAATCAAGAAGGAGTGATCAGGACAATGGTTTCTAAACACAACAGTTTAGGACCCAATCTTAAATGTTCAAGACTATGACTTCTAGACAAAGCAGTCTAGGACTCAAACTTCAATGTCAAGATATTGATGATCTTGATTGCCAAATCATACCAGGGAGTTTTAAGATTAAATGTCATATTGTGTATAATGAAAGAATGAAATATTTGGGAAAATGTAGTATTCTTAATTGTCACATTTTTATCTGGATGCAGATATGAAGGTGGAGCATATATGTACAGTTGTTCAAAAGGTCCACATAATGTCAGGGGGGAGCCTAGCAGCAAAATCAGACAGACAAATACATGATACATCAAATGTCAAGGAACAGAAGGAACAGACATCAAGTCAAGGGGGATCTTAATGATAACATCTGAAAAGGGTTGTAAGTGTGTTGTGTGTGTGAAAATGCTTTTGGAATAAAAAATAATGTAAAATGTCATTTTCAGAAAGCTTCCATTTATGGAAAGTTTCTATTTTGACAAGTTTTCAAAATTAGCAAGTTTCCTCATTTAGAATGTTTTTCAAAAAGTTGTAAATTGGCTAAGTCAGGAATTCGCATACCTCACACATGCGAAATTTGAGGAATTCGCAGATGTGAGAGATACGAATTCTTGTGAATTCGCAGATGTGAGTATCACGAATTCTAACAATTCGCATAAGTGTTTCTGCGAAATGTGAAAAATTCGCAACACACACCTTTACGAATTCTTGAAATTCTTACACAGAATTCGCAGAATTGTCCTTTGTGAATTCTCACACACTTTGTCTTATTTTTTTTCTAAGACAATTCGTTTCAGTGTATCTTGCGAAAAGTGGTGGTCCACTTAAATCGTGCCACGTGTCACTCTTAATCCCGGGCATAAATAGAGTTGATATCTGAGAAACCTCACTTTTCGCATATCCTTTTAGCTTACGAATTCTTCAGTGCACAACCTTCTCCAAAACCCTTCATTGCGACTTTTCAAGTTTCATCTGTTTTTCTTCGATTTCTCGTTCCAAAGGTGTTTCTTTGTTTGATTGATGATTTGTTTGTTCGTATTGTGTTATTTTGTTGTTTGATTTTGTGCAGGAAACCCTAACTGGACTTAGATTAGGATATTGTCGATTCGTATGGACTATTTATTCAAGAACTCGTGAACTCATATTTTCTTTTTTAAATCTTGATCTTGATAATTTGTTTAGTGTACATTCGAATCACAAGAACGTTACTGAACTTAAATCAAACCTAAGATTTCTACAAATTTTGACCTAAAATCAATACTTATTGGGATTTAAATCGAAACTGCTCTTTCGACTTTTTGTATGTTTATCAGGTTCTTATTGGATATTCAAAATTATATGATCGAAAGTTCTTGAATGTTGGTTTTGGTTGTTTAAAATCTGTTTAAACCCTAAATCGATCCTAACATAATAAGTTTATTGGGTTAAAATTCATATTTTGAAATTTTGAAATCTGGGTTGGGTTTGAAGTTTTAAAGATGTTCTTGAGATACGTATGAACACTTAAACATTTTTTCAAACATTATGAGTTTTGCGAATTCTTGACCATACACTGTATTTTACGAATTTTGGATTTCATGTTCTAACTTTCGCAAAGTATAGAACTCGTGACATTGTCCCTTACGAATTCTGGAGTTGTTTTGATTGTCAAAATTCTTTCTAAGTAAAGAATTCGTGATTCTAACTCTTACGAATTCTGTTATCCGAATTCTTGAAGTTTAGCAAATTCTTGATTGTTTCCAAGAATTCCCAAGTATAGATTTCGCAGATGTCTATCTAGCGAATTCTGGACTTGGTGATTTTCAAAACTTGGTTTTCATGTCCAAAAATCATTTTTTTTTCACTAACCCATTTGAACCTTGTTCAAAATTGTTAAATCTTTTCAGGTACAAATTGAAGATCAGACTATTGATCAGCAAGTTCAGACCGGTGAAAATTCACCAGAAGCAAGCTCAAGAGCAGTGCCCAATGCCATCATCCCGATCTGATTTCCAAATTCCACAAGATGTGAATCATGATCAATTCCTGATATCACCATCTGAAATGAAACCACATCAGCCAAATAATCATCATCTACAATTCACTATTCGCATTGATCCTTTGGTACCGGATATCTTAAGAAACCATCCACTCAGAGATGCTCTTACTGCTGAAGTTGTTGTTCCAGAACTCTATGTACAACAAGCTTGGAAAACTATCAGGGTTTCCCACATGAACGAAAACGGAGTAAGAGTTCAGATCTTCAAGCTGGAAATTGACCACTTTACATCTATTCTCACACCAGAGAGGCTGAGATTAACTCTTAGTCTTCCATATGAGACTGCACGGGAAGGCAGAACAAGTTATGATGAGTTACCTTCTGAAGCTGAAGTACTCCGAGGCATTAGAGACATGGGGTATGTAGGACAGCTTACTCAAGTGATCCAGTTCAAGAAAAACAATCTACCTCCGTTCTACTATACTTTGTTCTATGTGATCAATCGGTGCCTCACTGCTAAGAATTTTGGATCAAATAATGCCAGCAGTCACATTCTGAAACTGTTCTATTCAGTAGTTCATGACTTGCATATTGACTATGCTCGGATATTCTGGACTGAACTATATGAGAAAATGGTGGCCAAGAAGTCTGCTAAAGCTCCGAACTATATTCCTTACCAAAGATTCATGGCGCTTATTGTTCGAAGCATGTTGAGGAGTAACAGAAGTATTCCTAAAAGAATTAATCATCCACATGCTCCTGTCAGTGAAATGAGATATCTAATGAGGCAGAAGAAAGAGTTTTCATTCATCATGCATGTGCCTGAAGCGTTGTTAGACTATTCAGATCCAGAGTGTCCTAGTGTCATGGATTATTGAGAGTCTATGGGACGGCCAGAACCGGTCATCCCTATCCAAGGCTCCACCCCTAGGCGAGCGGAGTCTGTGAGGGTTTTTGATACCATGGGGGTACAGAAACGGGGAGAGAAGAGAAAAAATTCTAAGAGGGGTTCTGGAAGGGGTCAGAGACCATGACTAGAGGCATCAGGGTCACGGGTTGTTACCCCACGTATAGTGAAACCTCCTGTCGATGAAGGTCATGGCTCTGAACAAGATCTGGATCTTGCACATGATGAACAAGCTGGTAATGAAAGTGATACAAGTCTAGTACCTTCTGCTACTAGTTCAAAAGATGATGATGAGGTAACTGAATCAGATTCTATTGGTGGATCAGCTAATGAGGATAAGGATCATGATGATGATGCTAATTCTATTACTGTTGAAACCTCTAAGACTGTTGTTAATACTGAGGTTGTTGAAATTGCTGATGATGAAGAATCTACTCAGTTTGTTGAGACCCAAGCTGATATACTTGGTGATGTAGATGTCTTTGAACCATTCTATGGTACTGCAGCCATGGAAGTGGAAGAGCAACGCCAAGTTGATTCCATTTTAGATGCAGTAATTGGTGAAATAAGGGGAACTGAGGGAGATAAAGTAGAAAATATTGAGAAAGAGAGTGAAAGAGAAGTAAAAGAACATGGTGAGAGTGAGCGTGTGTATACCCGAACCTACCTATCCAAAAGGACAACCACATTTAGTGCTTCGTCGCATGTATTGCGTACAGATGCACAAGACATAAGTAGTCCACTTATGCAATCGCACACCCCATCCAGCCACTCTATGTTTTCTCAACAAGATGTAGTTTCATGTTCTCACGGGGATATAGCACAACGTCTACCGGGTTCTCATTCGTAGAATCAAGGTATTGAAAATAGAGAACACCTGCCCCAGTTCTCAACTCCATTTCATTCACAATTGAGTCTAGTGCCTTATCGTTTACCAATTATTCTTCCTAGGACACTTTTTACTGATTCTACCATCCAATGTCTTAGTGACACGATCGGAACAACCATAGTAGCTCCGCAATCCGGACTACAAGGATCGGTTGGAAGTCCTATCATCGACACGTCTTTGCCAACGATGAACACAGGTCATGCAATTGATTCATCAGTTGTCATGAAAACAGTTAATCTAAGTGATTCCGACGTTACTAACCCTGACTTTGTGTCAAAGGAACTTCTCGACGGCGCCTTAAAGGTTGTTGAAACTCGTATTCTTGAAAAGGTGCAGGAGGAAGTTGGTAGTATCAAACGTTTTTTGAAATGGAAAAATCCAGTAATTGAACCTGAGCCTGTCCAACATAGTCAGCAAACTCCAAACAGTCAACTTGCTGATTTATCCATTGATGAGCTTAAATATTTGCTTCTAGCAAAGTTGCTATCTCAAGCTCCGGATTCTCAGCATGATGCTGATCTTCTTACCCTTCTATAATCCCACCAACAAAATCAACCGCCACAGACTGTTCAACCAGCATATGTGGTTAGTGCCTCAGAGTTTTCTTCTTTTAAATCCGATGTTATGTTTGCTCTATCTGAAATCAAACAGGTAGTTCAAACTTCTTGCAAAACCCAAGCAGCTGTTTCTACTAGAGAACATGATCATGATCCAGATAATGATCATGAGGGGGAGAAAAGGGAGAAACAGGCAGCTACTACTGGATCTGGTATATCAGTCATGGTGGAAGAAAGGACTGAAAATGTTGAAGGAGAAAAGAGGGGAGTTAATCATGATTCTGAGCAGAATGATCAAATGGAGATTGTATTATATGTTGGAGAAGGTTTTGAATCAAGGGTTGAAAAGCCTAAGATTGAAACAAGGCAGGAAATTCTGGTGATTACAGGTCTTCCTAATCCTAATGTAATTGCTCTTGAAGATGATACTTTTGAAGAAGTTGATGCAAAGTATGAGTTGTATTGGAAATGAAAGAGGAAGGTCAAAAAGATGAATTCTTTGAGCTGGAATCTGATGATGAAGTTGTTGATGTTACTGAGTTTGTTAAAAGAGCTCAAGAGATTCCAGAGAATGAAGCAAGCATACTTGATGATTTATTTGAGGACAGGGACACAGAAGCTTTGAATGATATATTCTCTCAGAGTACACCTGGGGGATTACTTTAAGTCCTGTTCATGAGAGTGTTCCTGAACCAACTATTGTTGCAGTTCAATCTATTCCTTCATTCAGTGAGTTTAGTTATCATCCTAGTGTTGTTCAAATTGATGTTGCTGAGCAGAATGTTGAATCATCTGTCAATCTTGATTCTGATGTTCATATGTTTGATACTCATGTTTCTGGTACTCATATGGAAGAAGTGTTGCCATATCAGAAGAAGCCTATAAGTCCAGTTCATCAAGAGGAGTTTGTTAAGGAACCTCCAATTGTGCCAACCTTTCCACAAGCTGAAGCAGGTCTTTCAGATAAGCCAGAAGGAAGTTCTACTCCATTTACTGGTTATGACGAATCTAGTATGTCTATGGAAGAGATTAAGAGAATCAGAAGAATGTTAAGAGTTCCTTACTTAGAAGAAGGTGTTAAGATTTTTGTGAGCTATATCAGACAGTTAGATCAAGCTCAACTTCTGGGTATTCAAGACAAGTCACCAGAATACCAGAAGGATTACATCAAGTTGTTGCAAGTAAGGAGCCGAACTCAAAAAGAAGTCAGGATCAAACATGAAATTGTGCAAGTGTACTTTGTTACCATGAAGAAGTATAATAACATTTGGTATACTCAGTTTGATGTTCAGAGAAAGAACTTGTCTACTTATACTTTCAATGAAGCTGATTTTCCCAACATAAACTTTTGGGATATTGAGTTTATGTATCATGACTTTAGAAGTAGAACGATCAGACATCCTGATATTGTGTTTGCTTTGGATTGCTTCAAGAGATTTATCCGAAGGCATATCTATCATACTTATTTGTATGATTTTCAGTTGGGCATTGAAACAAATCAAAGGAGAGTTAATTTGCTTGCACCTGACATGACTCATCCTCTACTTGAAGAGATTCCACTCTACACAGTACTAAGAGAGCCAGAACTTGGTGTTGTGTATGAGAATGATTTTAAAAAGGAGAAGAGATTTATGAGGGCAGCTGAAGTTGCTAAGTATTCTGATGGAACTCTGAAAGATGTCTTGAAAAAGCTTGAAGAAAAGTATGAGGAAAGTGAGAAGCAAAGGTTAGCTGATAATGATCATATGCCCAGAATGCAAAGGATTTGTACTGAAGATGTCATAGATATAATCAAGGATGGAATCAGATTCAGACAGGCAATCAGAAGGTTTGAGGGATATTTGGGATTGAGAAGAACAAGCATGAAGAGATGGATGAACTGATGTTTTTTTTTCAAATTGCTCAAAAAGGGGGAGAATGTTAGAATAGAATTTTGAGTCAATTTGTTAAGTAGCTTTGTTAAGTAGTATTGTCTTTTGTATGTTGACTTTATATGAGGTCAAGGCTTGTTTGATCCATATATAAGTCTTTGCTTTCTTTGTGTCTGTATGTTAAAAAGTTCTAAGTTTGTAAGTGTATCATTGTAATTCATGTTCATAAAGAGATATATGACAGATACCATTTTCTCTCTCATCTTGTTCTATGATTGTTATTAGATTTGTGCATGATTTGATTGTTATGGCTTGATTTCTGGGATCACACTATGATAGACAGAAGCGTCTTTCTCACTACGCTCAAAACCCAACGAGAGCATAAATAAATCTAACTTCTTGTACCACTGTCGAGGCGACTGTTTAAGTCCATAAAGGGACTTTTTCAACTTACAGACCCAATCAGGTTTGTTGTCGGAGATGAAACCTTCTGGTTGCTTCATATAGATGCTTTCCTCAAGATCTCCGTGCAGAAAAGTTATTTTCACATCTAATTGTTCGAGCTCCAAATCGAGAATTTCCACAAGGGCCAGAAGGACCCGGATAGATGTGTGTCGAACCACAGGCACGAAGATATCGTCATACTCGATACCCTTCCGCTGTGTAAAACCTTTCGCAACCAGGCGAGCTTTATAACGCTTATCATCTTTGACTTTATAGACCTATTTGCAGCCAATTGCATGATTGCCTTTCGGTAATGGACAAAGCTCCCAAGTGTTATTTTTAGATAGAGCTTCCATTTCCTCATGCATAGCTCCTAACCACTTATCATAGTGGCTCGAAGCTAGGACCTCCGAATAGTCAAATGGCTCATCCTTTACAACATGCAAAGCATACTCAAGTTGGTCAGTAAAACTCATATTTGCAAAATCCCAATCACCATACCTATTAGGAGGACGGATAGTTCTCTGGGTTTGCCTTACAGGTACTGATACTGGAATTGTATCGCATTGACCTCCACCATCATTCAGAATTTCTTTCTGAACTGAGATAACTGGATCAAAAGTAGATGTATCTGGTGGACTAACATCTTCTTCAAATTCTGATCCCAAAGTAAAACCACGAGCAGATGAGTTGGGTACAATAGGACTGACAATTATCTCATCTCCATTGGCTGTTGGAGAAACAGAAGAGATAACTTCCGGTTCTAGAGCGGTTTGTCGATTATGATTAGACTTGAACATAATTGACTCATCGAAGGTCACATGTCGAGAGTGAATCACCTTTTGGGTGACCGGGTTTCAGATTCGATAACCCTTAATTCCATCTGTATAGCCAAGTAGGAATCGCTTGGTGGCTCTAGGATCTAACTTGTCCTGACCTGTCACATGAATATACACAGGACATCCAAATACACGTATGTATTTCAAACAGATACAACCCTTACCCCTCCAAATTTCTTCCAGAATTTTTCCCCCAATGGCTAAACACGGTAACCGATTCACAATGTGTACAGCAGTGTGAAGTGCTTCAACCCAAAATATTTTAGGGAAACCATATGTAACTAACATACATCGGAGTTTTTCTAACAAGGTCCTATTCATCCACTCGGCGACTCCATTTGATTGCGGATCGCCAGGTGTGGTGTAGTGTCGGTGAATACCTCTACATAAACAAAAGTCTTTAAAGTTACCACTAGTGTATTCACCACCATTATCAGATCTAAGCACCTTTAATTTTCTTCCAGTCTCGACTTCGACTAGTGCTAACCAAGTTTTGAACATTTCAAAAACATCTGAATTTAACTTAATCACATACACCCAAAGTTTGTGCGAGAAATCATCAATAAAAGTAATATAGTACTTATCTCCACTGAGAGACTGTCTCGAAGATGGTCTCCAGACGTCTGTATGAACGTAATCGAGGATCCCTTTGGTGTTGTGTTTTCCAACACCAAAAGAAACACGCGTCTGTTTACCCGAGACACATTCTGAACAAAAGTCCAGACTCGTAGGCGTGTCAACTGCAATGAGTTTCCGCTTGCGCAGAATCTCCAAATTCTTCTCTGATGTGTGCCCCAATCTAAGATGACAAAGACGGGTAACATCTAAGTTTCTCGAACTATCCGCGACACAAGCATCAGAACTGACTGTTTCGCCTACCAGATGAAACAGGTTATTTTCTGCCTGCTCACCCTTCATCACAATAAAGTTCCCTCTAGAGATGTGCATACTCCCATTCTATATTCGAATCTTACAGCCAAGTTTGGACAGTTGTCCAACAGAAATCAAAGAACAAGTCATAGATGGTACAAATTTAACATTTGATAAAGTTCGAATAGTACTGTCAAACATTTGATTCTGACCGAACCGATGCCCCGAGTGACACACGATGTACTGTTTCCCATATAAATATGGTTACCTTCGAACTCCTCGAAAGTAGTTAAACAGTCCCGAAATGGTGTCATATGTTACGAAGCTCCGGTATCCAACACCCAACGCATGTCACCTTGCGGTGCAGTAACCGTTTGCTGAGAAGCCTGCATCTCTTTCGGTTGCAACTGCTGAAGATTCTGCTTTGTTCTTGTCCTTGTTTTTCAAACTCGGACAATCTCTGACCCAATGACCTAGTTTGTGACAATAATTACAGTTGTCACGTTGCTTAGATTTCCCGCGATGACCAGGTTTACGAGATTGGGAGCGGCCACGAGTTCTTCCCCTGAGCTAATCGTCTTGGTCTCTTTCAGCAAATAGACCATGACTGTTGTGGTTGTTCTCCCACGAATTGTTACCGATTTTCATCTGAATTCTCTGTTCTTCACAGATCATCCATGTTTTCACGTCAGACAAAGATATGGAATCTCTTCCATAAATAAAACTGTTAGTGAACTGGAAATATTTTTTGGGAATTGAATACAACAGAATCAAAGCGAGTGCCTCATTATCTGTGGCAAAAATAGAATCTGTTGTCTTCAACTTCATTATGATGTCTTCGAATTCAGTCATGTGGGCCTGAATGGTAGTGTCTTCCTTCATTTTGAAGAACAGACACGGCCTCATCAATAACAGTCGGTTAGTCAAAGTTTTATTGAGATAAAGATTCTCAAGTCTTTTCCAAATCCCTGTTGTCTTTTCAGAAACGATTTCAGAAATTACATTTGGACCCACAGCCATTTGTAAGGTAGTGAAGGCTCAAGCCTCCATTTCCTTAGCTTCTAAGGTGGACATATCCGGATCTATTTCTTCCGGAGCAAAGACTACGGGGTGAACATCGTTTTTCCTAAGTGTTGTTGTTGTAGTAAACTGTCATTTACCAAAATCACCCTCCCCGTTCCATTTTTCTATTCTAATCCCGACCCTCGATAATTTAAAAGCACCTTTTTGATAAACATTTGGGTCCGAGTTGGAAACGGAACCGGCGAATGGATTTCCTAAATCAACAGACATTTTTAACGAGTACTTATCGTGCGACTAAAAATATACAATATAAGTCAAATTTAGATCTAGATGCTCTGATACCAATTGTAAGGGTCGGTGGCAGTTACAAAATCGTATTTCAAGTGATTTACGGTCCCAAAAAGTGATAACAATAAATCACGTGCAACTGACCCGTTACAACAAATGCGGAATAACGAGATTTAAATATTGTATATTTTGGTCTATTGATTCATACCGATCCACAAACGTAAATATAGCAGTTATCGAATATACGATAAAATATAACGAAACAACAAATAAATCAAGACAGCAAGATTTAACGTGGTTCCACTATCAATGTGATAGTGTACATCCACATAGAGAGAGAGAGAGAGATCTTTATATTACTAACCGGGAAAAAATTACAACGTGTTTACGAGATCCTTGAATCAACAAATCAGCCACCCAAATGTTCCTCCTAAAACAAGATATAAATAAATATATATATATGGCAAAGGAAACAAAGAAAAGAAGAAGTCTAAAATGGCTCTTTTCTTTACCGATGGATTTGGGGTGATTGTTGATGGCATCCATACATCCATATATATAGATCAATGGAGAAAGACATGTGATAAATAGAGGTTGCTTGTAGCTTCTTCCATGCATATTTCCAATGGTACTTCCTTTTCATTTCCCATGCATAAGAAGTCTCTAATAAAAGAAGTCTTCCAAAAATATGTGGTTCATATTAATCCACATATCTATGCTTTAAACACTTGTACAATGTGTTTGGTGAATTGCACAACACCAATAAAAACTTATCTGATTTAAGTTTTTCAACAACACCGTCCTCCATTTTTTTCCCATGACGTACCACGACCTTCCTTTCTTCTTCATCAATTGCAAACGAATCCACCACCGTCCCTCCACTTCTATCAAATCCCACCCGCCTACATCATATACATCCTCATCCCTCAAACACAACGCCCTCCTCTTCTATGACGAAACGGTTTCGAGTTCACGACCATAGGTTCGAAAATCCAACGTCGGTGTTCTTTACCTTTCCCAATCACTGTTAAATCGAAACCGGACCCCAAAGTCGGTGTTTTTTTTTGGTAATCCCATCGATTGGATATGATCACGGACGGCATTATATATATACATATATATATATATATATATATATATATATATATATATATATATATATATATATATATATATTTAAGTGTGTTTTTCTTAGTTTAATTTTTTCCTGGTAAACTCGGTAATTTCACTGGCTGTACTTAGATTACCATAACACCGACCACATTATATTTAAAACTATTTTTTTTTAATTTTTCTGATAAATTAATCCTCGATAATTAGTTAATAGATCACCAACGGCACTTGTGTTATTTTTAATTTGCACCTTCTAAATGGGTAGTAATAGGTTCGTTATTAATAGATCACCGATGGCACTTGTGTTATTTTTACATTAATTGCACCTCCTAAATGGGTAGTAATAGGTTCTAATGAACTTTAATGTAAGGGTTATTTATTAAACACTTATCTGGTAAGTGTTTTGTGGCTCATTTTATCTTATCAAATGAAAATGACAATGATTAAAAATCTTACCTCGTAAAAGCAATGAGAAAGATCGAGAGTCTAACCATACTCTTACCTGGTAAGCGCTTACCCAAAAAAAATATTGCATTCGATGTCGTTTTAATTGACTAAAATCTTACCCGATAAATTAAGTGAAAGTGTTTACTAGTACCGGTATTGTATTATTATACATAAGTATTATAATCTTATATAGTATATAGTATGAATATTCTTGGAATTAGGTATGCACATATATACAAGTAGCCTTAGGTTCATTTGAGAAATGGTAAATATATGAGAAATAGAGAAGTAATCTTAGTCATTCATATGGTCAAGATCGGATTTGACTGGTCAAAAGTTACGGCTTTGACTGGTCAAAAGTTGCGGCTATTCCAAAAATAGAATGACACTTTCGTAATTTTTACAAAATACACGGGTTGTGTTCATATATGAACAGGTATAATTCACATATGAACTATATGTTCATATACGAATCAGTGTAATTCACATCTGAACTCATTTAACTGATTCATATATGAACCTTTGTGATTCATATATAAACTAATTAACTGATTCACATATGAACTAATTAACTGTAAGTTCATATATGAATCAGTTGAACTAATTAACAGATTCATATATGAACTTTTGTGATTCATATATGAACTAATTAATTGATTTTCATATGAACTAATTAACTATTTCATATATGAACGTATAGTTCATATGTGAATCATATAGGTTCATATATGAACTCATCCCGCGTATTTTACGAAACTACCCCTCTACCTTCTATAGATCATGCAAAGAATTATCCGGTGTTTCGTGGTCAAAGCCGCAAATGTTGACCAGATAAATGGCTAAGATTACTTCTCTATTTCTCATACATTTACCATTTCTCAAATGAACCTCTCCCTATACAAGTATGTAATTAACATAAGTACCATTTTAAATCCAATATCATCCATTAAAGGCTAATAAGATCTATGAAGGTCCATTATGACCTACATAAAACCCAAGATGATCTTTAACAAGAGTGAATATGATCCATTAAGAGCATCCATAATGTACAAGCTTTTCATCGAGTTTTTTCATAGTTTTTTTCTTACACATTATTGTCACATCAACAACTTAAAAACCTTTATATGCCTCCACTATGTGAAAAACCTCACCCAAACTTTTTCATTACTTTTTTAAACTATTCAGGGTCCGACTCTTTTAATTTTATATCATTTTTATTCTTATTTATAAAAATAAATACATTAAAATTCATACAAATACATATTTATTTATATCAAGAAAATATTATTAATTTAGTTATGTATTTATTTTACATAATTTTTTTAATATTTTAATACAATATATATTATATATATAAATTTCTTATTGTAAAACAATTAACCACTTAAATAAAACAAAATTAAACAAAGTTATTTTAAAAATATGTACAATAAAATTAATAAAAATTAGGTTATTAAGAAATATATAAAAGTTGTATAAAAGGTTTGTAAAATAAAAATTAAAAAATATTAAATTTAAAAGTATGTATAACCGAAAATAAAAAGTGGGTCATTAAGAAATGTGTTAAAACTGTATAAATATGTCAAATTTGAGATATATTATTTTAAAAATATAAAATATAATTACTTTCATTATGTATTTATTTATATTATTTATTTAATAGTTATATTTAAATAGGATTACTTTAAATATATCTATACTGTATTATAAAAACGATATAAAAAACTATTAATTACAACATTTTAAGCACAAGTTACAACTAATTAAAGTCAATTACTTAATTTACAATTTCTTAATTTACAATTTCTTAATGCTTTGGTACAACCTTTCCAAACACAGTATCTCACATAATCATTTATTTGTTTTTTTGGTGGAGGATTTTATAAAATAGATTTTATATTAGCATAATCTATTTTAAATGTAGATTTTACATTTAAATCTATATTAATGAGATGTAATATAAAATCTTTTTTCTTCCGTATTTTTTTATATTAAATCTCATAATGATTTTTCCATATTTTATTTTATAAAATCTTTTTACATAATTAGATGTAATATAAACTCTTTTTTCTTCCGTATTTTTTTTGCTAATATAAAATCTATTTTATTTTATAAAATTTACACGTATTTTATATTAGCATAATATAAAATCTACACGTTTTTTTTTCACGAGCATTAAAAAAAGAAAAAAGAAGGTTGATATGAATTAAAAATAAAAAATAACGAGATACACTAATAAATTATCGTATTCCTTAAAATAAAAATATTCCGCAATACTTTCCAAATTAACCAAGTGTAAAAAAAATAAAATAGAAACGATGTAGATATAAAAATAATCTTTCATATTTTTAATATATTTACATTTAAATGTAAAATCGAAAATAAAAATAAAAGATTTTAAAATATTCTCTACATTCATTATAAATATATATAGCTTCTCTATGTATCATCCGAATACAAGAATAAGACGAACGGTCGGGTGTCAATGGCGGAACCTGCAACTGAACAAAAGGTATTCCACTATATTTTTGTTTCTTTGAAAAACTACTTTTTTATATTTTATTTTATTTACTGAGAATTTGTTTATATTTTTCAAAATCCACAATCATATTTTTCGAAGTAGGGGAATAAGATATATATATACATATCTTTATTTTTATCGATTAATACTATGAGGTCTTGAAGTCAATAGTCAGATAAATATGTTGTGAGACATGTCGTTTGAGTTTTAAATAATATAATACAAAACTATTACCAATATTATTGCACAAACTCATAACAACAAACGATTAAGAATATATGCAAGTTAACCACTTATGAAAATACATTCGTTTTTCACATTGTATTTCATTAACTATTAACAGAGAAATTACGTTTCATTTTAACTCGGTTCAATATTCCAATAAAAAATTTATTCTCCCGTGCAATGCACGGGCCCAACACTAGTTAATAAATAAAACTGCTAAATAAATAAAACTGATTAAATACGAAACTTTTATAAAATTCTATAAAGTTAAAACTGATTAAATACGAAAAAGCTATGAAAAAACAGGTCTTGCAGTTACGAGCTATGACGAAAAACCTCGCGAAAAACCTCACCCAAAAAAGTTTTCCACTATGTGAAAAACCTCAAAAGGAGGTTTTTGTTTTTTGAAAAAGCTTTGAAAAACCTATGAAAAAGCACATTGTGGATGCTCTAAGGTGTTAATAAGATTCCACCATTTGGACCGGCTATAATCCATTGAGGGCCAAAAATACTCATAATGAATTGAACCATTTAATTTATATGCTTGTAAATTAATAAAACTTTGATTTTCATGAGAATGCCGTCGATGAAGACAATGACTTTCATGAGATCGCCTTCAGCAAACAAATTATGTGAACGAAAACAAAGAAAATGTGTTTGTTGACGTAAAGATTTCAATCAATAATACAAAACCAATATGATTGCTATCTTTTACCTCAACAAACACAATTGTTAGACATGATAATACTCTTTTATCGTTAAGAACATTCGTGATTTTTTTTTTTTTTTTGTTAAAGAGCAAAAAGGTTAAGGAAATACAAAAAAGGTCGTTACAAGGTGCAAAGGCCAAAGCAAACATGAAACCAAACAAAACGGAAGCTAACGAAGAGAATACAACACAAAGACCACATAGGCAAACCAAACTCGAAACAACTAATAAAATAGAGACTTACTAAATTTTGAGATTGGAGAAATATGATGTGGGCCTGCGATCCACTGCTCCCAATCCAAATACTCCTTGTTTGATGGTCTCGAAATCCACTCCAACACTCGAACTCTTATTTCCCCAAATAAAGCCTTTTTCAAAAGCATGTTGCCACGGAAAACAGCGTTATCCGGTGACACCAAACTAGGTAAGGAGTAGCCCAAACGGAGGCTTGCCATATTCTTTGAAGCCAAGGGGAAAACGTAAGAGCACTTGCATAATTAACAATACCACACACCGTGTTTCCCATGTTGTCAAGAGCCCACCAAGCCCAAATAATTCCCAAATTTCTGATGAAAAGTTGCATCCCACAAGACAATGATCCAACGTTTCCTCCGATTCATTACAAAGTGGACATAAAACCGAATGCAAAACTATGCCGCGATTCATGAATTTAGGTGTAAAAGATTCAACCTTTTAACAAGCTACTCGAGTACGAGCTTAACAATTCTCGAGTTTAAGTCGATCTCAAACACAAAATAAAACTCGTTTAACTTAACAAGTTAAGCTTCATAACACCAATGTTCGACTCGGCTCGTGTGGAAACTCGATTAAATTTTTCAAGTTGAGTCGAGTCATTCGATCATACACTTTTTCGAGCCAAACATGCTCATATGTTCATAAATCATACAATAATAAAATTATCAAATTCAAGCCAATAAACGAGTTAATTAATCATGAGTTCAAGCCTTAAACGAGAATCGAGCTCGAGTCTAACATTGAAAAAGTTGTTCAAGCTATTATTTTTTCAAACCGAACTCAAATAGCCTACTACTCAACTCGCTATTCATGGTACAGTCATTTTTAAAATTCTCAGCATCCAGGCTATTAATTTATCCAACATACAAAAGAAACAACAATTAACTTTTACCCAGAAAGAAGGCCAAAAGAAACAACAATTAACTTTTAACCAGAAAGAAGGTTTAAATGTTAAAAGGAGGCAAGCATCCAAATAAAAACTGCACATTTTTATTCTTTAATGGCAGGCAGGCAGGCATGTCTTGTATGAAGAATTTGTATAGAAAAAACTGACATATCAACTTACAACCAACAAAATATTCAGAATGAAGAACACATAAACATGTAACAAATAAATCAAAAACAAAACTTCTATCATACACCATCATCATCATCATCCTATAAATCAGGCCACCTTCTCTATCTACCCTTATTTTGCTGCAATCTAATTCTCCCAATCTGCATCCCAACCATCTTTTTTCGTGGCTCGTGACGTAAGTCCGTTAGACGAGATCGTTCTAGCACCCGGTGATCTTATGGCTTTATCTTCATCCCAATCATCGTCGTCCCAATCTTGATCCCAGCCTTCGGCTGCTTCCACATCGATGGCATTTGAGGATTCCGGGAGTCCCATCTCAAGCTCCTGGTACGGAACTCCGCCACCGGTTCTCCGCTTCCGGAAGCTGCACATGGCCCATGACCCTCCGATAACTAGAGCTACAAGAAAAGCAAAGTAGGCTCCGTAGATAGGTGTCACTTGCTTCGAATAGAAGGATAACTGGTCGAGAAGGTTGTTTTGAGATATGGGAGTTTCCACGCCGATAATGTTGGGAGGAGCATCCACTCTTTCGGACTTGGGAGGAGAGCCGACACCTTTCGACTTGCCGGCATCGTCCGCATCCTTGGCCTTGGTGGCATCGTCGTCGGTGTCCTTGACCTTGCCCTTGGCGGCATCGTCGTCGTCCTTGGCCTTGCCCTTGGCGGCATCCTTGGCCCTGGCGGCAGCGTCGGCATCCTTGGCCTTGGCGGCATCGTTGGCATCCCTGTCCTTGACCTTGGCAGGGCTGTCAACATTTTTGGGCTTTTCTGTATCTATGGCTTCTTTGGATTTTGCAGGATCATCTTTGTCTTTGGGCTTCACAGGAGTGTCTGCAAGATTGTCGACATCTTTTGGCTTTGAAGTATTGTCGGTATTTTTGGACTTTGAAGCATCGTCGACGGCCACAGTCTTAGGTCCATCAATCCGAAGTTCACAATCCCCATTTCCAGCATTTAAAATAACTTTGGTGCTTTTGTCTCCAGAGAATGTAAAATTAACCTACAATATACAGCAGCGCTGAACATAATGATCAGGTTGAAAATATATCATCGAGCATCCAAACTCATTTCCAATGATAATCCATAAATTACAAGTATAAAAAGGTTTTATAATTAATATTCAATTTGAGTAATTTTATTGAGCACAGAGGAAAGTGATACCTATGATAGTTTGTACTGAAACAGGTTTTATATCTTATCAGAGTTGATAAAAGGCAATGTGCTAAAGTGCCTATGAATCTCACAATAATTCCCCACAGTTTATAACCCTAGAGTATGTTGAAGTGGAGGCTGCCACCAAATTTATCGTCCATATTCATAACAATTTTAAGAGGGAACTTTATACAACTTTTGTCCTAAAATAAATGCAACATTTAACTAAGCACGTTGCATTCAAGTCCTTGAATACTAGTAAAATATCTAAAAAGGAAAAATGCATCAAACCGGAACAAAGTTGGGTTTAGTTCCTAGTTAGTGTACCCATTTTGACCCGTAACATGTTGATGTTGTAATATTTGATGACGTAAATGTCTATTTACAAGAGGTTTATGAAATGTTTACAAAAAGGCTACGACGAAGTGCACGATAAACTTGACATCCATGTCGTTATATGTTATAAGATCACAAGGTTACCAGTCAGAATTAGTATAAATAGGATATTTTGAAACGTTGTTACATTAAATAGAAAATTTTCAAAAATTATTACATGGATTAAGAAAATAAAATCACTTGTTACATTAAATAGGAACTAAAGCAAATTTTGTCTTAAGATTAAAACCTCAATGATGACAAAATAGAGGGATCTCTTAAATGGTAAGTAGTGGAAGCTATGATGTCAAGAAAGTAGCTCAACTGCTAGTCTTAGTATTGATAATCACACCCTCACAATAATGATTGCAGGAAACTATAAACTAAAGATACAAAACTTATGTTTTTGAACAAATTTCCTACATCAATGATCATTGCTAGGATTCTTATTATATTATGTGGTTATTTTGTAATTTAAATAAAAAAGTTAACACAGAAAATGGATGACAGGAAAGTTTTCACATAACTGTCCTAATTCCCCAAGTGTAACCATTTTCTTACAATCATAAGCTCCACATTAAACAGCTAGATGGCAATCCATGGTGTTTGTCACCATTGATGTTCGAAAATCATGAAGGAGTATATGATAGCGAATATCTCCAAAGTCCATAGTGTTTACCGTTTTAAAAAGAAGGGCATTAATCCAATATGTATCGTTAGTTGAAGTATGGTCACTTATAAACAATAGAATCTTAAGAGTTGTCCCACATAGGTAGGAAAGTGAAAACAAGTGGGTATATATATATATATATATATATATATATATATATAATCTAGCACTTTGCACGACTGTGTTGTACTTTTACACACCATTGTGAGGTGATCTGCAAAATGTCGCTGTTCTCTGAAATTATTGGACATGAATGTGTTGAGTTTCCCAAAACCACTGTTTGACAGAAATGGTGGACATGATCGTGTAGTATTTTGCTGAACTTTTTGTTTAGTGAAAAATGTTGGACATGATCGTGCCATGGCACAATCATGTTGCAACAGTTTTCTCGTAAACTCGTATGTTTATGCAATTACTATGTCCTGATGGCTTTAAATATCTTCAAAATTGTAGCCTTCTTTGGCAAACATCATACATTAATGCTTCTAAGAATCAAAAGTGAAATGTTTAAGGCATCTGTAACTAAAATCGAACCTTTTCAGTCCCGCGACCGGGTATCTCAAATGCTGGCAAATAATTGTTGATAGATGTCCCCAAGGTGACATTCACTTTCAAGGGTTTATCTCGTTCATTTTGTACAAGAAGTGTCAGCTTGTTTGTACCTGCTACAAAGGAGATGGTTAAGTATGTGTGCATGGAAATAAGCAAGATCTAAGAGTTAAGGAGCAAAAAGAAGGGAAAAAAGTAAATTCCACTGAGAAGTAGAACTAATTATAGTCAAGAATGTAACTATAAATGAATGTAAAATATAAGCAGTTGTGCATGTATGCTTTGCAATAAGCAGGCTTTCAGGATGCCATTGTCTTTTCATCATCAAAGGTTGATAGTCGTAATAGTCTTAGGGTCCGTTTGGTTTGCAGGAATGGAATGGATTTGGGAGGATTTGGATTTCAAATCTATTCCAATCCCGTGTTTGGTTGGCACTTGGCAGGATTGTCCGGATTTGAAATCCTATGATTTCCTTGAAATCCCTCAAACATAGGATTTTGAATCCTGTGGGGGTGGTTGGGATTTCGATGAATTTGCATATAATAATGTTTTAAAATATGTTAAAAATGTTTGTTTTCCAATAATCAATTAATAATAAGGTAATTTAATTATTTTTATAATTTGTAGTTTGTTTTTACAAATTATTTATAAAGAATAGAATTCAATTTCAATTCCAGAAAAACCAAACATATCAAACATTTAAAATCCTTCCAAATCCTTCCACGAAATCCAATCCCTCCAAACCATTCCATCAAACCAAACGCCCCCTTAGGGATAATATAGTAGAACTCGGAAGCTTGACGCATCTAGCTTCTTCAGGGATTAGAGTTGGAGACTTCAAAAAAGCGAGAGGCCATCCACATGGAATCAAATGATCAAGCAAGGAACAAATGTAAGAGAGAAGCCAATAAAATAAGTTGTGTTCCTTTCATGTCTTCTTCATAGCATGCCATCTGGCGTTTAATATTAGCTTAGCTTAGCTCAAAGGTAAAAAGTTTTAACGATAAGGCCACACAGAACATGGGAGTGGCAAGCCTTTGATGTTGTACGCTAGTTTGTAGGAAGCATTTGAACAAGTTGCTACCATGAAAGGATGTTTTTCATGAGGCGGACATCAAAAACAAATATGAGAGAAAATGTGTATTATATATATATATATATACATGTGTATGTATGTATACATACTCACATATAGGATTAGGTTCATTTGAGAAATGCTAAAAATATGAGAAATAAAGAAACGATCCTAGCTGTTTATCTGGTCAACATTTGCGGCTTTGACCGTGAAGCACCGATAATTCCTTATGTGGTCTGTAGAAGATAGAGGGTAGTTTCGTAAAATACGCGAGACGAGTTCATATATTAACCTGTATGATTCACATATGAATTATATGTTCATATATGAACCAGTGTAATTCACATATGAACTCTTAACTGATTCATATATGAACCTTTGTGATTCATATATGAACTATACGTTCATATATGAATCAGTTAATTAATTCATATGTGAACCACAAAGGTTCATATATGAATCTCTTATGTTAATTTGTTCAACTGATTCACATATGAACCTACAGTTAATTGGTTCATATGTGAATCAGTTAATTGGTTCATATATGAATCAGTTAAAAGAGTTCATATGTGAATTACACACTGGTTCACATATAGTTCATATGTGAATCATACAGGTTCATATATCAACTTGTCCCGTGTATTTGTAAAAATTATGAAACTGTCCTTCTATTTTTGGAATAGCCGTAAGTTTTGATCAGTCAAAGCCGTAATTGTTGACCAGTCAAAGACGCAATATTTGACCAGTCAAAGCCGATCTTGACCAAATGAAAGGCTAGGATTAATTATCTAATTCTCATATATTTAGCATTTCTCAAATAAACCTCTCCCCTCACATATATATGTACATGTATGTACTAGTTGTATACCCGTGCAATGCAATGGAATGCGAAATTTTATCATAAACCGAGAATGGAAAATTAACGTAATTCCTAATTAAAAATAAAAATATGAAATTTATGTTTGAACAAAATAGAAGTTGCAATCATTGTGATCATATACATCGGTACATAAATAGCTAAATATTTTTAATTGCTTTGATTTTTGAATTTTCTTTTTTCGGAAATGAGAGCCAGAGAATCCACTATGTGAAAAAATATTACAATCACATAAAAAGCCACTTCCCAATTACACCCACTGACCCACACTCTCGAGAGATGTACTCACATTTCTAAACTCTATAACAAGATAGCAAGAAGGAAAGCAATATAATACTTAAAATGCATTTGACAGGAGCACTTTGAAACCAAAGTCTTGGGCTCCTTTTATTAGGCATAGAGCCCACTCCACCTGTGTGAGATGTTTTTTCCTTCTATTTTTAGCCAAAATTTTCTCAACAAACCATTACTTTTAATGCATTAGTGATTTGTATTTAGTGCTTCATAGATGTTGTAGTTTTACCTGTATGCCTTATAAGATTGTGTGTGTGTGTGTGCACCCATACATATATATACACAAACAATCACCTACATGGACACACACACACAGATATAAAAGATGTAGGCAGACCTTAACTCTGCCTGTTGGTAGAGAGGCTGTTTTTGTACATGTATATATGTTATATGCATATATATACACACATACATATATAGATAAGTTGATATACACGTATAAATAGTATACATATCTACATATATATATATATATATGTAAATTTATGTGTGCAAGTGTATATGACTATATGTTTGTATATTTGGATATGGATGGGTACAGATTAAACCAAACAAGCCCAGTACATACCATCCGAAGGTTGGGTCTGAAGGAAGTAAGAGGTACATAGATATAACCTCTATCCTAAAAAATAGAGCGATTGTTTCATTGAAGACCTCCAGGCATGTGCATAGTGTGAAAAAAGAAGGATAAAGATTCTTCAAAATTTTGGGGAAAAGAACATAAGAATAAAATCCGAAAAAGAACAGCATGCAAATAAGAAAGACATTGTTAAGATTTGAAAAACGAGTTAAAGTAAGCAACCAAAATCAAATGGACAAACCGAAAACCTAACCAAGTTAGGAAGGACTACACACCCTAGTCTAACATAGGATTCAAGGGTCTATTCAAGGGACTAACCCCTCCTCACTCCCTCGACCCTCACGCTTTCTACCCTCCTAATCAGAGCCACCATGCGTCTCCTACGAACATGACCAAAGCACTGCCATCTTCCTTCTCTCAACTTATCTATGATGTGGGGAACAACCAACACCGTCCAGTAGACCTCGTTTGCATATAGATAGGTACATGAACATGTATATAAGATAATATTTAATTGTACATCTATGTATGTATTGTCTCTAGGGTTAAGAAGATGTCAAAGTGCTTTTATCTCTATAAGAACGGTGCGTTCCGAGGTGTGAAGTGGGAGAGAAGGGATGTCATAATTGGGGTTTTGAATAAGACGACCTTTTTATTTTGCATTTTTCTCCCTCCCTCCCTCCCGGTAATGTGTCACTGTCTGGTTTATTTACACCAACATTCCTTAATCACCCACTTTATAAAGGTACACACAAATGAGAAGGCACTATTGAACATCCACTTGTTCTCTAAACTCTAAAGAACAAACAAGCAATATTCTCACCAATTGGGCATGTTTAACGTTCATAAACATGCTAACATACACCAACTTGATAAGATGTTTCAAACCTTGCCTCGACATTTTAGTTGGCCTAAATGTCTTCATTACCCGTAGTCAGATCAGGAATAGTCTCTCTCTCTCTCTCTCTCTCTCTCTCTCTCTCTCTCTCTCTCTCTCTCTCTCTCTCTCTCTCTCTCTCTCTCTCTGTTTGTTTGTTACAAACAAACTTATTTCTTAGAGAGCATTATTGTAGGCATATATATAGGCATCACTCGTTATGATTTAGTAAATAAACAAGTGTCTATTTATTTACACCACTGTCATTTTTCACTTGTAGTTTCTACAACCTTTTGTAAAGAGTAGGATGCTTGCTACAGCTATTTTACGTTCCAACGACCCCTATGGCTGACATACTTCACAAAAATAGTCAACCAAAAAAAACGAAAAATGGAATGCGCAGATAATGGCACTTTTTTCTGTTAAATCCTGTAGTCAAAATATGCATCTTCACATCTAATTTTCATGAAATATGCTGATGCTAGCAATGCCAGGCTTTGAGTTTTAGTTGAGCATTAAGAATATAATCCTTTACATAAAGTCAACTCAAGTCAGCATCAACAAGACAACCAGTTCACCTAATAATTACGGACGTGTTTGGGTGTTTCCATGAACCATGTATTCTAAATCAGAAATCTCAAACATATCTACATTGAGCATAGTTCTTGTAAGTTCATAGAAATTATGAAAAGAAAGACATTCCTACCATTTCCCTCAGAACTAATTCATGGTTACACTGGTTGATATTATATCAACAGGTTATGTTCTAGATATCGCAAGGTTCAACACTTTGTTTAAATTAGCATTAAAGAAATGATCATGCAGAACCTAATGGCTACTAAAGCATAAACAGAAAACATATGTTGAAAGCTAGCAGCTAGCAGGACCAATTCGCAGTACTAGGCTCAAAAAAATGAAATGAAAGGAGAGACAGTTTTACCATTTTCAATATCTTGAATACATGCGATCATGGTTTTTTCCTGGTCACTGCAAAACGGATTCCCCTTGCAATGTTTGCTGGCAAATGTTTTCAACTGCATTTGGTTTTCTACTTTCTCTTTCTCATCATGACTCTTCCCCTTATCTTGTGTCTTATCGCTAGAATTTTCAGAACTTGTATTGGTGCTCGCATCATTCATGCCCTTAGATTCATCATCTGAGGGATCTGTCGTTGGAGCATCCTTTGGCTTCGTAACGGGAGAGGGATTTTGTTTCTTCTCATCAGGTGGCGGAGAAGACAATAAAGAATCCTAAAGGCCAAGAACAAATTTAGTAGGAGCCTCTGCAGCGCACTATAAGGTCACACGATGCTCTTTACACATCCTTTTTGACAACAACAGCACAGAAACAATACGTGTGTGCATCACACAATTTCCGTTTGACCAAAGTAATATAACTTGATAACATGAATTACTTTAGGTAATTCTCTGTTTTACATAAACAATCCCATCCACTTTGATCTTTCATAAGCTGTTAATCTATGAGTGGTTCTTAAAGAACGTAGTGGTCACCGGTGAATGAAGTTGACTTTGACTAAGAGAGGTAAGCAGTCTCGCACAGCCAATTAGTTGTTACTAATAATCATCTCTCATTTACTTTGCCTTCTGTAGGGTTTCATCAAGGAAAGCAGGCTTGATAGGACGAAGTCGTCATTGGTTATTACCCTCAGTATACCATTGAAGATCTCAAATATGAAATCTCAACAAATTTGCATTTAAAGATCCCATCTTTCTCAGAATACATCCCCCCCACCCCCTCCCCTCTATATTTTGCAAGTAAACCTCTTTTTAAGTAGAAATCATCCAAGAAAACAAAGACCATTAAAACTTTGAGCAGAAAATGAAAAAATAGAACCCAAATATATAAAATTTAGGCTATCGCCTTGTGTCAAAAGGGACTCTAGCTGTAGCAGGCAAAGATTGCCAGAAGATGACCACATACCAACAATCTAGATCGCTTGGTATAATATCCGCCGTAGGAATATGATATATATATATATATATATATATATATATATATATATATATAAAATAGTTATTTTGTTCTTTAAAAAAAATTGGTATGGTTTAGCGCTGTAAGTTTGTGGAAAATAATAATAGCAATAATAATAATATTAAGCTTTTGGTTTAAGGTGCTGGGCGTTTTTGGTTAAATTAGAGTAGGGATTGGTTTTGATCTTGGTTGTTAGTTGAGGGGTTAGATTTGTAAACTCTTATATAAGTTGGAATTTTGTTTTAAATGGGTAAAAACCCTCACGTCTGCTGCCTTCATTCTCATTTTGTTTGTCCCACGCTTGAATCACCCTAAACCCAATTTTAATAACAGAGATATCATGGGAGGAATAGCTATCGAAAGTCAAAGGAGAATGGGATCGGTGATTTCCAGTTAGGCTCGTCAATTTCTAGTTATTCTCTTGTCGTTTTAAGGTAAGTTTTTGTTCTAGTCTCGGTTATAAGCGATTAGTATTAGGATTCGAGTTTATGGGATTATTGGGGCTAAAAACCGAGTTGTATCGATGGCTTGAAAGTCACCATTTCGGTAAAAGGAATTAATGGCAGCAGTGGGGTTCGTTAAAATCGTCATTGGAACCCCCAAAATTCTGCTCGTTTCCCTCCCGTTTATGGTCCTTATTTATGCCTAGCGTTAGTATGTACCGTCGTCATTATTTTATCGCCAAGAGATGTGTAAATCGCCGGAAAAACGGGCCAAAGCGACTTGATTTTTAGTCGATTTTGCTGCTGCGTTTGTAGCCGTTTATTAGTCGTTTTTTTAGTCGATTTTGCTGCTGTGTTTGTAGCCGTTTATTAGTCGATTTTGCTGCCGCGTTTTTTACCGTTTATTAGTCGGTTTTAGTTGAGGTTGCTGCTGCGTTTTAGGCTATTTATTATTCAATTAAGTCGAGTTTTGTTGCTGTATTTTGGGCCGTTTATTAGTCGATTTTAGACTTGTTTTGCTGCTATGATTTTAAGGTTGTCAAGTAGGATAATAATAAGTTTTGGGTATTTTTAGGCCGGGATTAAAAGATTAGGCGATCGGCGAATTGATAAATTTTGTGAAGTTTAAGGTACGGATTTCTAATTCTAATTGATTATTTGATTTGTTCACTTATATAAGATTCGATTCATTAAGCTTTCTTTAACTTACATTGATTGACTCACGATCGTTCAATTCGTCCGTTACCGCATCGTTCGTTCACTTGTGCGTTTTACGTCATATATTATTGTAAAAACGTCTTGTCCTAAACATGTTATCTACGTTGTTCAGATTCGTAAAAGAAAATATGTGTTTCCTCCAAAACATCATGTTAGTTGTTCGTCAGCATTTTAGTATGGTTTATGCCTCTAAATGTACACTGGTTGATACTTGTGATTGATTGTGGTCTATTCGATTTGAGCCTTTTGAATGTTACTACTATTTGCTCATCTCACATTTGGCATTCATATGTTCGACTATTCATTCGATTTTGATACGTTCAATTATATTTGGGATTATATGTCGTCACATGTGTTGTGACAATTTACTCTGGGTAAGTCGAGCAACTAACCACCTATGGGGGGTACCATAGGCACGTCATTGTGGCACTGATGGTGTGACACTAACTGTGGCGGTGTGATCAGACCACGGCGTCTCCTCTTTTGTGCTCTGGTGAGAGCTATATTTGGTGTGATGGATATTTGATTTAGGAGGCGTATGGGTCGACCCTAGCATATGTTATTTGTTGTAGGGTGAGTGTCGGTGTAGTGGGGATCTGCAGTCCAGCGTACGGGCCTGTGTGGCCATATGTCCGACACTTGTCACGTCGGTTGATATGCAAGTGTATGCGTTTTTCGAGCTCGATTCATCCCATCATATGTTATTGTTTGATTATGATATTGTTGGTTCTTACAATTTTTGTCTCATCATATGTTATTCGTTTGAAGTTGTTAATTGTTGTCTTCCCTAAAAATTTGAATTCGTTAATGTCTAATATCTTGAGATTGGTTCTTGAATTTTTGGCATTACTTTCCTTTGTTATGTTTATATATCCATGCACCGGGTGTTTGGCTCAGCCATGTTTTATTTCTTTTCCTCATGGCAGGTGATTGGGGGGGGGGGGGGGGGGGGGGGGCTAGCATCGTGAGAAAGATAATAAGGTTCTTGATCGCAAAAAAGTTACAAGAGATTTATTGAAATTTTAGGCATCATTCAATTTATTTCATTGTTTTTAGACTAGTTCATTTGCAAAGGTTTATGTTGGATTTTGTTGATTATTGGGAATTTTAGAATTTTTGTTTGGACGATGTTATTTTGTTTTGGAGACTCTTTATTTTAGAGTTCTATTTAACCGTTTATTGTGTTTGACGTAACCTCCCTTCTTTTGGAATGGGGGTGTTACAATTATGGTATTAGAGCTCTAGGTTTGATCTTGTAGAAAGCCAAATAGGTTTGACCTATGAGTGTTGGGTAGAATTGGGTTTAGAGTTTAATTCAATTAGCTTTATTGCTTTTCTGTATTCAGTATATGTGATTTTATTTTTATTTTTTTGTTCTTTTAATTTACGATGGCTCGTCGATCGCAACGTGTAGCTAACAGGCGTGGTCGTATTTCAGAGGGAGACCCCATAAACCCTAACTCAGATGTTAATCAGAGTGATGTGGACCCAACAATTTTGGTAGCGGTGAATCAGGCGGTTTCAAATTTGTTGCCTACTATTGTGGCCTAAGCAGTTGGGGGCAGCTCAACAGCATAACACCGGGGGACTTCAGCCGAATCCAGAAACACCGGGGGTGGTAATCCAAATCAAACCGGAGGTTCTAGTGGGGCAACACCGGATGGGGCTATTCAAGTGTGGCTTGAAAGATTTCAAAAACAGAAGCCCCAGTCCTTTAGCTCGGTACCGACTCTAGTTGATGCAGAAAATTGGATTGCCCACATACAAAAGATCTTTGAGGTTCTTGGTTGTCCGGAAGTGCATAAGGTGAAACTGGCAGCTTACAAACTTGGAGGTGATGCTCGTGGATGGTGGTACGCGATCAAGCAGGCTAAAGGTAATGTGTATGTTGATGCTCTTTCTTGGGTGGAGTTCCGTGAAGCATTCTATCAGCAGTATTTCTCAATTGCAGATAAGAGTGCGTTTGTGAGAGAATATAGCTCAATCCGCCAGAAGGATGACGAGTCTCTATATCAGAATATCTAGCGAGATTCTTGAGACTCGCAGATTTTGCTGGGTCATTAGTTGCGACAGCATCTGAGCAGGCAGAAAAGTTTAAGTGGTCTATTCATTACAGGTATCGTTCTAAGTTGAACAATGACAAGTTTACTGATGTGGTAGAGGCGGCAAATGCTGCCAAGAATATTTAAATGGAGCGGCAAGACTATTTGACATCCAAATCAGATGGGAGTAAGAAAAGAAGTCGGGATGATCAACAGATTCACAAGGTGGGGCAACAAAATCAGCAGCAAGGAGGTAACCGGGGGAATCAGTGGGGTCAAAGTAGTAATAAGCATCAGGGACAGTGGCAAGGCCAGAATCAGGGTCAGAGACAGTCTTATCGTCAGCAGGGTCAGGGGCAAGGGCAGAATCAGACTCGTTCACAAAAGCCAGATGACAAGGGGAAACATGATTCGGTCTCTCAGTGCAATTCTTGTGGAAGGCGCCATCCTGGGAATGTTTGTTATAGGGCTTCGGGAGCTTGTTTTTTTGTGTGGTCAGATGGGACACTTGGCAAAGGATTGCAAGAACTCTCGTACTACCGATAAGGGGAATGACTCAAAGACAACCAGTGGAGGCAGGATGTTTGCTTTATCAGCTACTCAGGCAACAAATTCAGGTATGATTCGGGAATTCTTTCTGTTGACGCTCATGACGTGTATGCTTTATTTGATACGGGGGCAACCCATTCCATGGTCTCTTTGATTTTTGCTAGCCATCTTAAAGTGCCTTGTACATTGTTAGAATCACCTTTATCTATTGCCACTCCTTTGGGTAATTCAGTTGTTATATCCCGAGAATATAAAGGGCGTCCTTTAAAGGTAGGAGACCAGATCCGTGAGGCTAATTTACTTCCCATTAGTATGACCGATTTTGATGTTATTTTGGGTATGGATTGGTTGTCTAAGCATCGAGCAACAATTAAGTGCCAAACTAAGCAAGTAATCTTCAGCGATAAAGAGAAGCCTGATTTTGTGTATCAAGGGTCTCAGCTAAAAAGAGGAGTGAAGATTATATCTGCCTTGAAAGCTCAAAAGTTATTCTCTCACGGATGTCAAGGTTTTCTAGCATCAGTTAGAGATACGCCTGTGGAGGAGCGTTCCCCTGAAAGCCAACCAGTTGTCAGAGAATTCGTTGATGTATTTCCGGACGAACTCCCAGGGTACCACCAGTTCGAGAGGTAGAGTTCACCATAGATTTGATCCCTGGGGCAGAACCCATCTCAAAAGCACCTTATAGAATGGCACCGTTAGAATTGAAGAACTTATGGAACAATTGCAAGAGCTCCTCGAGCGTGGATTCATAAGGCCAAGTATGTCTCCCTGGGTGCCCCAGTATTGTTTGTGAAAAAGAAAGATGGCTCGATGAGGCTATGTATCGATTACAGAGAATTGAATCTGGTCACCATCAAAAACAAGTATTCGTTGCCTCTTATAGATGATTTGTTCAACCAGCTTCAAGGAGCTAAATACTTCTCGAAGATAGATCTAAGGTCAGGCTACCATCAGTTGAGGGTAAAAGAGCAAGATGTGTCAAAGACCGCTTTTCGCACTCGATACGGCCATTATGAATTTTTGGTGATGCCTTTCGGCCTGACCAATGCTCCAACCGTTTTTATGGACCTGATGAACCGGGTATTCAGTACATACTTAGGCAAGTTTGTCATCGTATTTATTGATGATATACTTGTATTTTCTAAGGAGGAGCATGAGGACCACTTGCGCATTGTCTTAGGAACTTTGCGAGATAAGCAATTCTATGCCAAATTTTCTAAATGCAAATTTTGGCTCGAGCAGGTGGCATTCTTGGGCCACGTTGTGTCAATTATATATATATGGATGGAGACGAGTCAACCACCTTTTCGTTTAATCTGGACCGTTTAAAATCATCCAACTTTCAATCTCGACCGTTGAAACTCATTTCAATCCCTTACGACCCAACTCCCTTGGCCCATTCCCTCACGTCCGCTTTCTATCCACGATTTGTCTACACCTTCAATCAGACGAAATCTCTCCAATTTCTACTCCACGTTCATGGAGTTCCAGCTTCAATCAGATGATCTCCAACCTGCTTTAGCCCCGTCTCTTCCAGATATGTCTCCTCTCAGTCCCTATTTTCTCTCGCACGAACTCCACTCCCTATTTTCTCTCGCACGAACGACTCCCACCTTCAAAAGTTCTGCAACTATAAAATTGCAAGTGGCCATCTGCAACTTTACATTCTTCACATCCAACATCTTCAAGATTGCTCATTGCGATTCTTCAATTTGGACCTAATACGATTTCACACGGATGAGGTATCGAATTTCAAATTCATGGTGTTTCATTGTTTACTTTCCCTGAATCGGCCTGAATGTGAATTTGTTTTCTTGGCTTTGTAGTTATTTCCCCAATTGATTTTGCTGAAGTTTCCCTTGATGTTTCGACATCTTCAAGTTGCTCATTGAGATTCTTCAGTTTGGCCCTAAAACGATTTCGCACAGGTGAGGTATCCAATTTTGATGTTCATGGTGTTTCATTGTTTACTTTTCCTGAATCAGTCTGAATGTGAATTTGAAAAATATGTATTTAAACTTTTAAGTTTTGTTGTTTAATTTTTTAATGGACGAAACTTCAAAAATCACATTTGTGTATTTAAACTTTTAGGTTGATATTTTAGTAGACTTAGAGGTTGTTTACCCAAGCACTTACATGGTAAGCGTTTTACCGGAAAGAATCAACCCTCTAACTTATTTTACCGAGTAAGATTGCATTGTAGTCTATCAAAATGGTATCGTATGGTAAAGCTTACCAGGTAAAAGTTGTCACCCTCACTTATCGGGTAAGACTACATCATTATCATTGCTCCTACGAAATAAGATTCTCGGTCATTGTCATCTTCATTCGGTAAGGTAAATGATCCACTAAGCGCTTATCAGGTAAGCGCTTAATAAATGGCCCCTTAAATTGAGTTGATCTAATTTATTGTATATCAGTTGTTTATCTAACTAAATTTGCTCAGTCACTGAATACCATATGATTATATTTTTTTTTTTTTGGCTTCATCCAAGGATATCCGGATCAATTATCGAAACATTTTAACCATATTCTTACCCTAAGATGCGAAATACAAATTAATATAAAATAAGTTCTTTTTTTCTTATACTTCGGTAGATAACTAGATTAGATTGGATTGGTTTAAATATATTAGAATTTAAATTGTAATACAATTTTTCATCAATCGACTACAATTGAAACCATAACTCTTATTTATTCAAATTGTATTAATATATAAAGACCAATTGTAAATCATATCATCATTAAAATCTTCTCTTACAAAATCACCAAAGCTTCAAAACTGTTAACATTCACGGCTCCCGCCGCATTGTGCGGGTACACAATTAGTGTTTATATATATATATATATATATATATGTGTGTGTGTGTAAACGAAAGTGAGAAGGTAAGAAGAGATATGGACCCTTGATCATTTTTAATCTCCAACCCACCCATGCATCACGCTTCATACGGGGATTGATCCGGTGCATCTCATCCTAATGTATGCAATCCAAAGATGGAGAAACATAACTTTTGAAATGGTAATATCAAATAACGAAATCTAGATTAAAATCATGTCGTGTACCCGACCAACGGACGGGTATAACACTAGTTACGGTGGATCCTGCAAAGGTTGAGGCCGTAACTAATTGGCCAAGACCTACTACAGTGACTGAAGTGCGAAGCTTTTTGGGACTTGCAGGTTATTATAGGAGGTTTGTTGAAGGGTTTTCCTCCATAGCACTGCCTTTGACCCGATTGCTAAGAAAGGGTGTGAAATTTATGTGGGAAGCCGAACAAGAGAAAAGCTTTGAAGAGTTGAAAAAGAGGTGGGTTTTTGCGCCTGTGCTCACTTTGCCATCGGGAACAGGAGGATACCAAATCTATAGTGATGCTTCTAAAAATGGTCTCGGTTGTGAACTAATGCAACATGGAAAGGTTGTTGCTTATGCATCTAGACAGCTCAAGCCATATGAGTGAACTACCCCACTCATGATCTAGAGTTGGCGGCCGTGATCTTCGCTTTGAAAATATGGAGGCATTATCTTTATGGAGAAACTTGTGATATTTTCACAGATCACAAGAGTCTCAAGTACATCTTCACTCAGAAGGAACTTAATATAAGGCAGAGGCGTTGGCTAGAGCTCCTTAAGGATTATGATGCAAGAATCCAATATCATCCCGGAAAAGCCAATCTAGTCGCAGACGCCCTCAGCCGGAAGAATTCGAGAAGTTTGTCATGTCTAATTACTACTCAGCCACATATTCTCCAGGACTTGGAGAGCATGGGTGTTGAGATTTGTGCTAAACATCAAGATGGGTGTCTGGCAAGTTTTATGGTTGAACCCACTCTAGTTTCACGGATCAAAGAAGCCCAGAAGCAAGACGGAGAATTATGGGCCATATTGCAAAAGGTAGGCGATGGTAAGCCAGTTGATTTTCGGGTGATGCAGATGATGTAATATGGTTTGGAAATAGGCTATGTGTTCCCGATGACCCTGAGATCCGTGACGCACTATTGAAAGAAGCTCACAATTAGCCATTTTCTATTCATCCTGGATCTACAAAGATGTATAAAGATCTAAAGCAAAATTTTTTGTGGAATAGAATGAAGCAAGACGTGGCTAACTTTGTGGCGAGATGTCTTACTTGCCAGAAAGTCAAGATCAAGCATCAGCAAGCAAGTGAATTTCTGCAACCACTAAAGATCCCAGTATGGAAGTGGGAGGATATCTCAATGGATTTTGTAACAGGGTTGCCGAAGACACTTAAGAAGAATAATGCTATTTGGGTGGTAGTCGACCGGTTGACTAAGTCGGCTCACTTTCTCCCTATTCAAGAAGGGTACTCAGGGGCAATAAAACGTTACAAGGCACGACTAGTCGCCAAAGGGTTTCGGCAGCAACCAGGCATTGATTATCAGAAGACATCCAGTCTCGTGGTCAAATCGACCACCATCCGTGTTGTTCTATCCTTGCCCGTAACACAGCAATGGTCCCTAAGGCAACTTGATGTGCAAAATGTCTTCCTACATGGTGATCTCAACGAGACAGTTTATCTGCAACAACCACCAGGGTTCGTTGACCCGGCCAAACCCGATCATGTTTGCCTACTTCACAAATCCTTATATGGATTAAAGCATGCCCCTAGAGCGTGGTTTCATCGTCTTTCTACGGTCCTTCAATCTCTTGGCTTTCAGGGCTCCAAGACGGACCCTTCCTTGTTTATTTACTCCGACAGGGGCACCATTTTGTACATGCTAGTCTATGTTGATGACATTCTTTTGACAGGAAACAATCCGGATGCTATTGACAAAGTGGTACAACGTCTTAGCCAATCCTTTGTTGTTCAGGATATGGGTCGCTTGTCTTATTTTCTCGGTATTTAAGTAACCAGTCAGGGTCATGATATGCTTCTATCACAAAGAAAATACATCCTTGAACTCTTGCAACGCGCAGGCCTGTCTAATGCTAAACCGGTTTCATCTCCTATGACCACTACTGCTAATCTTGCTCTTGGTGATAGTGCTACGTTTGCTGATCCGGTCAAATACCGCCAAATTGTGGGTGCCCTTCAGTATGTCACATTGTCTCGTCCGAATATCACTTTCGCGGTCAACAAAGTCATCCAATTTATGCACTCCCCCACTGAAAATCATTGGACTGCAGTTAAACGAATTCTTCGTTACTTGCAGGGCACTGCCGCACTGCTAACTATAGTTTACGAATCATGCATGATTCTGGCACAATCCTTCATGCCTACACTGATTCTGCTTACAACTCCCTGACTGGCTTCTCAGATGCTGACTGGGTTGGTTGCCCCGACGACCGTCGATCCACCGGGGGATATGCTATCTATCTTGGTTCAAACCTAGTATCATGATCCGCACGAAAACAACGGACTGTCTCTCGGTTGTCAACATAGTCTGAAGAATACAAGGCTCTAGCCGATACTGTTGCTGAGCTCACGTGGCTCCAAACACTGTTGCGCGAACTTCGGGTTCCTGTGAAGTCGGTTCCTACCTTATGGTGTGATAATCTTGGAGCTACGTATCTTTCAGCTAACCCTGTATTTCATGCCCGTACAAAGCATGTAGAAGTGGACTTTCACTTTGTTCGAGAAATGGTTGCCCAACGGAAGCTTTCAGTTAAGTTTATATCTACAGATGATCAGATTGCAGACGTGTTCACTATGCCGCTACCTTCACAACGGTTTCTCCTATTACGGTCCAAGCTACAGGTCGCTCCCCGGCCTTAGCTTGCGGGGGAATGTTAGACAATTAAGTGTGATATATGTACATATTTATATTAGAGGGTTTAGAGTGTAAATGTTTCTTTTATATATACCCTTGATTGTAATCGTGTTTCACAATAATACAATACACAATTACCAAGTTTATCTCATAGTATCCGACAGAGATCCTGGTTTACTTCGCGGTTTTGGAAAGGTTTTCAGAATGCTTGGGTACCAGACTCAAGTTCAGTACGGCTTTTCACCCGCAAATGGATGGACAATCCGAGCGAACAATCCAAACTTTAGAAGATATGTTGAGATCATGTGCCTTGGAATGGTCCGGAAGTTGGGACGAGTACTTGTGTTTGGTAGAGTTTGCTTATAATAATAGCTGGCAAGCAAGCATTGGTATGGCTCCATTCGAGGCTCTGTATGGCCGAAGGTGTCGAGCACCGGTATGTTGGAACGAGGTTGGTGAGGCAGTTATTGAAGGGCCAGAGCTTGTGAGAGTCACTAATGAAAAGGTGGCAGTGGCTAAAGAAAAACTAAAAAAAGCTCAATCCCGTCAAAAAAGTTATGCAGACCGTCACCTAAGAGCCTTGGAATATCAATCAGGGGATCACATGTTTCTTAAGGTTTCTCCATTTCGAGGCGTCCGACGGTTTGGATTAAAAGGGAAACTTAGTCCAAGGTACATCGGTCCCTTCGAGGTTTTAGAAAGAGTCGGTGAGGTTGCTTATCGGCTAGCTCTTCCACCTCAACTATCTCATGTACATAATGTGTTTCACGTTTCGGTGTTACGAGGCTATAATTATCATCCTTTGCATGTGGTGCAATATCCATTAGATAAAATCCATGAAGATCTCTCGTGCAAAGAAGAACCCGAAGCAATTCTAGACAGGCAGGAGCAAGTCATGAGAAAGAAATCCATACCGTTTGTCAAGGTGTTGTGGGAAAACCACTCAGCACGTGAGGCCACTTGGGAGAGGGAAAAATCTCTAAGTTTAGAATATCCGCATATTTTCGAAAATTTGTAAGTTTTAACTCTCGATTATGTTTTTAGTTTGATTTCGGGAACGAAATCTTTTCTTTTGGGGGAAGAATTAAAATATCCGCCGTGGGAATATGATATATATATATATATAATGGTTATTTTGTTCTTTAAAAAAATTGATATGGTTTAGTGTTGTAAGTTTGTGGAAAATAATAATAGCAATAATAATAATATTAAGCTTTTGGTTTAAGGTGCTGGACGTTTTTGGTTTAAATTAGACTAGGGGTTGGTTTTTATCTTGGTTGTTAATTGAGGGGTTAGATTTGTAAACTCTTATGTAAGTGGGAATTTTGTTTTAAATGGGTAAAAACCCTCACGTCTGCTACCTTCATTCTCATTTTGTTTGTCCCACGCTTGAATCACCCTAAACCCTATTTTAACCACACAGATATCACGGGAGGAATAGCTACCAAAAGTCAAAGGAGAAAGGGATCGGTGATTTCCAGTTAGGCTCGTCAATTTCTAGTTATTCTCTTGTCGTTTTAAGGCAAGTTTTTATTCCCGTCTCGATTATATGCGATTAGTATTAGGATTCGAGTTTATGGGATTATTAGGGCTAAAAACCGAGTTGTTTCGATGGCTTGAAAGTCATCATTTCGGTAAAAGGAATTAATGGCAGCAATGGGGTTCGTTAAAATCGTCATTGGAACCCCCAAAATTCTGCTCGTTTCCCTCCCGTTTATAGTCCTTATTTATGCCTAGCGTTAGTATGTACCGTCGTCATTATTTTATCGCCAAGAGATGCGTAAATCGCCGGAAAAACGGGCCAAAGCGACTTGATTTTTAGTCGATTTTGCTGCTGCGTTTGTAGCCGTTTATTAGTCGTTTTTTTACTCGATTTTGTTGCTGCGTTTGTAGCTGTTTATTAGTCGTTTCTAGTCGATTTTGCTGCTGTGTTTGTAGCCGTTTATTAGTCGTTTTTAGTCGATTTTGCTGCCACGTTTTTTACCGTTTATTAGTCGGTTTTAGTCGAGGTTGCTGCTGCGTTTTAGGCTATTTATTAGTCGTTTTAGTCGAGTTTTGTTGATGTATTTTGGGCCGTTTATTAGCCGATTTTAGACTTGTTTTGCTGCTATGATTTTAAGGTTGTCAAGTATGATTAATAATAAGTTTCGGGTATTTTTAGGCCGGGATTAAAGGAGTAAGCGATCGGCGAATTGATAAAGTTTGTGAAGTTTAAGGTACGGATTTCTAATTCTATTTGATTATTTGATTCGTTCACTTATATAAGATTCGATTCATTAAGCTTTCTTTAACTTACATTGATTGACTCACGATCGTTCAATTCATCCGTTACCGCATCGTTCATTCACTTGTGACGTTTTACGTCATATATTACTGTAAAAACGTCTTGTCCTAAACATGTTATATACGTTGTTCAAATTGGTAAAAGAAAATATGTGTTTCCTCCAAATCATCATGTTAGATGTTCGTTAGCATTTTAGTATGGTTTATGCCTCTAAATGTACACTCGTTGATACTTGTGATTGATTGTGGTCTATTCGATTTGAGCCTTTTGAATGTTACTACTATTTGCTCATCTCACATTTGGCATTCATATGTTGGACTATTCATTCGATTTTGATACGTTCAATTATATTTGGGATTATATGTCGTCACATGTGTTGTGACAATTTACTTTGGGTAAGTCGAACAACTAACCACCTATGGGGGTACCATAGGCACGTCATTGTGGCACCGATGGCGTGACACTAACCGTGGCGGTATGATCAGACCACGGCGTCTCCTCTTTTGTGAGAGCTATAATTGGTGAGAGCTATATCTGGTGAGAGCTATATCTGGTGTGATGGATATTTGATTTAGGAGGCGTATGGGTCGACCCTAGCATATGTTATTTGTTGTAGGGTGAGTGTCGGTATAGTGCCCAACACCGTATCTCACATTAGTATGTGGGGATCTGCAGTCCAGCGTACAGGCCTGTGTGGCCATATGTCTGACACTTGTCACGTCGGTTGATATGCAAGTGTATGCGTTTTTCGAGCTCGATTCATCCCATCATATGTTATTGTTTGATTATGATATTGTTGGTTCTTACAATTTTTGTCTCATCATATGTTATTCGTTTGAATTGTGAAGTTGTTAATTGTTGCCTTCCCTAAAAATTTGAATTCGTTAATGTCCAATATCTTGAGATTGGTTCTTGAATTTTTGGCATTACTTTCCTTTGTTATGTTTATATATTCGTGCACTGGGCGTTTGGCTCAGTCGTGTTTTCTTTCTTTTCCTCGCGGCAGGTGATGGGGAGGGGAGGGGTTGCTAGCATCGTGAGAAAGATAATAAGGTTCTTGATCGTAAAAAGGTTACAAGAGATTTATTGAAATTTTAGGCATCATTCAATTTATTTCATTGATTTTAGATTGGTTCTTTTGCAAAGGTTTATGTTTAATTTTGTTGACTATTGGGAGTTTTAGAATTTTTGTTTGGGCGATGTTATTTCATTTTGGAGACTCCCTATTTTAGGGTTCTATTTAACCGTTTATTGTGTTTGACGTAACCTCCCTTCTTTTGGAATGGGGGTGTTACACTTGGGTAGTGCATGCAAGACGTCATTTTAACAAATCAAGTTTATTATGAGTTTTGTCTTCATACCAAGGTTTTATCTATGTTTCATGTACAGCACACTTCCTCAGTTTGTATGTTGCATGTTAAACTTATTAGTTACATACACATAGACCGAGATCAAGTGAATTTAGTAGTCCTACAAATAGAGTTTCAGAGAAATATACATTTTGGTCAATTGCACAAGTCTCATTCATCATTATGCCATTCCCAGTTACCTATTACATGAGCTCTTGTTGCAATGTCACCTGACTTACACCACCCTAATTGATGAATTGATGAATTAACATTTGGATCGACCATATCGGAGCATCGATCAAACAGTTAGCATGTAATTAGCTTAAGTAAATGTCTTTAAGGTGTATTCAGAACAATTAAGCAAGAAATTGAATTTAAAATGCAAGAACGACAAAAGCAATTAACGGATCACGAACCTGATTTGCATTAGAGCTGACATTTGGATCCGGGGTCGTCACTAATTTACGAGAATTCAAGGCATTAGACCGACTCAAACCAATCATGAAAAATAACAATAATACTACCAGCAATCCATGTTTATCCATCCCACCGCAAAAAGAAAAATCTTCGATCCACGAATGACGAAACTCCAATATAAACAAAATCCTAACTTAACCTGTTGATATAAAGTTATCGAGCGAAAAAGATACGCCGCTTAATCTATTCAATTGATGAAACCGTCTCATCCTCTTCAAAAAAAAAAACCCTAAGCCCTCAAATCAACATCATCTCAATCAACTGCAAATTCTCGACCAGAACCGAAATATGGTTAAAAGGTTGATGATTAGCTTACGAAGTACGTAAGTAGCGATGCAGAGAAACCAGATGAAGTGGAAGAAATCAGAAATCTGTGAAGATTGGAATCGAAATTTGTTGAGATTTCAATTCGTAGAGGAATTGGTACCAGTAGATGTGTTCTTGACGGAATGACGGTCGGTAAGAAATCAGTTCGGACTTCGGAGCCCGGTTATCTTATGATTGGGCCGGACATCCAACAATTTGGTCATCAATTTAGAATTCGGGTCATGACCCGTTTCTTACAACTTCAAATTAATGCAAAAATTTATACCTTGATTATACTTAAACTAGTTGTGTACCTGTCCGATGCGGCGCGAGTGAATCACAACTTTAAGTAATGACTATGCCTTTAATCATGTTTCTCCGTTCCTCTCGGAGGTCGATTGATCTTTGAACTAAGACCATAATTAATGGTTTGACTGTGAAGGAAACTAAATCACGATGATAAAATCCTTTGAAATTAAATTTCTTTGAACAATGTAATCATAAGAACCAAAATACCATTCTATGTTATACCCACTTTTTAGCCGGTTAAATTGAATACTTACTTCAGTAGGATTCCTTTTCTTCTAAAATACTATTGTCAAAGTGCGTCCTCATGCTTTGATTATGGTGGCTTGCATTGTCACTTGCATCCATCTCCATGTACCTTTTAAAGTATATATATAATATTTGAAGTTCAGAAAACGGTAAACTAAAAAAAATTTATCTTTGTTAAAAAAAAACCTTCATCCTTTGAGTAATTCAAAACGCATAGACACCCTATAGAAATAAAGTCACGCCTATATTAGATTGAGTCGCCAGTCCAACTTTGTACATAACCTCAATCATCAAAAGTTGGTTTAATGCATGAGCACATTAATCAAGAAGTAACTACAAGTCTTCAATTCACATCAACTACTATATCACCAAGTTGAATAAGATCACTTAACCAAACCTATTTATAGTCCTTGTAATTAACAAATTGTGAAGTTGATAGTCCTGCGAAAACCAATGATATTGGATCCTGAAATTTTGGTGATCATCCAACAAAAAGATGACATAGAACTATGTAATCTCATGCATGAGAATCATTGCCCGGTGTCCTATACACAATTTCCCCTCTTTCTCAAGGTCTCTAACCCGAATAAACAAAATTAATACAAACAAAAAAGTTATTTTATTACCTTTTGACCTTAATATTATGTCACTTTGAGCTGAAAATAATCATGAAAAACAAACTCTAAGCATACCTTGGGGGTCTAGGCTTGGTCCGTAGCCAATCTCAATATCATGGCTGTTAAACACAACCCCTTTGTATTATTTTTTTCATCCACCGTACTCCTTTATATTATTTTTATGGTTTTGAACTTAGAAATCGACTGATATATAAATTCAAAGTTAGTATGATGAATTGGTCATAAAATTGGAAATAGAATAGCAAGATTATGGGGTTAGTGAGACTTAATGCTAGTTGTGTACCTATGTGATACGGCATAATTATAAATCCGAGTGCTTGAGTTGTTATGTTTCTTGCTTTGTTCAATAATTTTCCGTCTTTATGGATTTTATTTTTATGGTTTTGTGTGATTTCAAATTATTGATATTTATAAATTCATGGTTATTGGTTAATATGGTTGACCGGCAAATTTAAGCAAGGCCTTTCATTGAACCTTGAGCAAACAACACGTAAAATATGGAGGAATGAACCAATTTGCAAACTTTTTCAAGCAAAGTACAAATGTTCACAGCACAATTACTAACTCTAAAATCCAATTTATCTCCTTTCCTGGTCCCACATTTTTCTACCATCTCTACAAGCTTTTGTAACCTTTCTATCATATTTCCTTTCCCAATATTACTGTGACATCCAACCCCATTTGATATAGTTTTTAACGGTTGAACTCATTGGTATTGCTTCTTCCCCTACATGCAAGGAAAAAAAACATCGTTATAGTTTCAAATTACACCTAGAAGCTCAATTACAAGTGAATGTAATATATGTCTTGTTCCAAAATGGAATCATTGTATATGAAAAAAAAAAAAAGGAGAAGATGCAGATGAAGGCAATTGAATCACGAAAACAAGTCGGTTGGAGATACACATCATACCCTTGGCGAGCTAACCGTAACAACTTTCGAGTGAAATGCACATGAAGCACAGTATTGCAGTTGTACAGCTTGGGAAGGGTGTACTCTGAAACAATATATAAACTCACCATTTTATCAGAATAAGTATTTGTGACTACTTGTATGAATAAAAGTCCATCAGAAGCAAGACTTACAATCAAAAGCACAAACTTCTTGAACAACCCTTACAACAGCTTGCTCCACAATGTTCCTCACAAGAAATCTCCTAATAGCCTTGTCCTGATCAACCATTAAGATTAATAAATAGAAAAGTAGTGCTAAACAAAAGACAGGAATATAATATGTCCATTATATGTTAAAATGAGCATCTCAAACTATCTTTTGAGTCAATTTAACATATTGTTAATAACTCATGTTAGCACAATCAGAATTCAGGATGTACTGCATTTGATACAAATAGATAATGGTGTAGCAAGGGTTCATCAAAAAGTGATTGTTTAATGAATAAAAAATATAACAAGTTAAATACTTTCCCTAAGCCAATAGATTATAGTCACTCTATTGCAAAGATTCATTTTGTATTGTCTGACGCTACCAGTTATCTCTAGAATTCAAAACTAAGGGGTCGTTTATTAAACGTTTACCGGGTAAATGCTTACCAATATCATTTACCTTATTGATTGAGCATGGCGAAGACCAAGAAGCTTACCCAGTAAGAGACAAGGGAAGAACCGAGAGTCTTACGCAGTAAGTGCTTACCGGGTTTTAAATGCTTACCAACAATCCATTTTTATGGCCAAGGATGTTATACGATAAGGTAAATGAAGATGAATCTTTTGCCGGTATGCGCTTACCCGGTAAGAATTTGGTAAATGACCCCTAAGGTAGGTTATAAGATAATAACTTATACTTCCTTTATTACATGCTAAGTAATTAAATCTTTGAGAATTAATCTTCTAATATGAAAGGCTAACCCCATATATATATATATATATATATATATATATATATATATATATATATATATTAAGGGTTGCAAAATATCCTTCCACTATATATATATTTATATATAGGGGCAGGTTCAAACGAGAAGCTAAACATTTTGCGAGAAGACAAGAAGTGTTTAGTCATATATGATACACAAGCTTAATCATATATGATTAAATACATGTTATATTGACAATACATAGACGTTTAATCATATATGATTAAACACACTTACAGGCCGTGTAATCATATATGATATCACACTTCTCGCCTTCTCGCAAAATGTTTAACTTCTCGCATGATCCCTCCTCTCTCTTTCTCTCTCTCTCTCTATATATATATATATTAAAGATACCTGTTACAAAGTTGAAACTGATGAAGATAGACTCATTAATTGCCTAGACAAAGCTCAAGCATATTGCACATCACCATAGTAAGCAACAAAACACTAAAACCATATATATGTATACATGTATGTGTGTGATAATTATATATAGTTTCCGTTGTTTCAAGCAAAAATAACAACAATTTGACCGTTCACAATACTTTGATTCGAGCTTGCATCTATTAATACTATAAATATCAACTTGTTAAAACCTGGAGATAATTAGATTAAAACAAGCAGACAATCTGAAATTTCACACCATCTCCTAACAGCATCATAAAGTAGAAAACCAAGAAATTCAAAATTCAAAAACGATTGAAACCACATCATCAAGCTCCATACCAAATCAAACCACATATAAAACAAGGTATAAGCTTGAAAAAAAATGGATTTGAAAATGCAAGGCCACATCTCGAACCCATTAGTTTATAGAAACCCATCTAGAGCACAATGTGGTGTAGGATCAAAATCAAAATCGAGCAGGACTTACGGTTTCGTACCTTACTGAGCATACGTAAATCGAAATCAAGCAAATTTCAAGCAGGTGCAAATTGCAGCAGAGAAGCTTCAATGGTGAGGTAGGTTTCTTTGAATGGTGCTACTGAGTGAGTGAATGGTTCTGAAGAGAAAAGCTGAAACATTTGGGGCGTGGAAAAGGAATACCTATTTCAAACCAAGCTTCATCCAAATCCGAGAATTAATCCACCTTATATCCCCTATTTCAAACCTGCAGGAATCATGTAGAAAAATCCAGCAGCTTATACTACATTCAAACAACCATAAGAAGGGGTAAGCAGCAGCCAAATAAAATCCAATCCAAATTTGAAATAGGCCAATAAGCTTCAATAAACACAGAAAGAAGGGACCCATGGCAGAAATAAGGGGGATTAGACCCTGAGCATCTCCAAACCAGAATCATGAATAACACATCCATCACTAATAGACCAAACCTGCTGAAACTGAACCATCCAGGCCTGCAATAGATGAAACCAATACCAAGAACAGCAGAAAAAGAAAATAACAGATGTTCTAATCTGAACAAAACCATGATAAAAAGATTGGGCATTAAGAAGCGATGACAACAACAACATTTGAGCCCCAAACATTAGTCTGGTGATCATCGTATGTGTCTATTATGAAAAGGTGATCATATGTTACAGATCAAATAGACAGGTCACAAGCACTTCATTTATTTTAATGAATATATGCATATCCATATTTATCTCTTTCTTAATTTAAAATACTGATGAAGAACAGTTAAAAAGAACACATGGAAAGATGATCTAAGGTGTTAAAAGTGATGAAGAACAGTTAAAAAGAACCTGAAAACTCTTCATTCCGATCTGATAAAAGTTCAGAGTGTTGTTCGCCATTGCGAGAACGATGCGATGGATGTGAACCATCATCCTGATGCTTATACAACATGGGTCCTCTTCTTAAATTGTAAGTAGTAGACTCGTTCGTGTTGTATACAGCAGTGGCTAGAGTGGCACCTGAGGTAGATTCAGTACCAACAGTGTCCGAAGGGGGTCTGCCAGGTGGCTTTTTTAGGTGCTTGCTTGAAGGCCTACCTCTTTTCACTACCTTTGGTTGCAGCTCACCATCATCACCCTCTTGCCTCAAGTTTTCAAAATCCCTTTTCGCCAACTCTTGTATAGATCTCGCCTAAAAGAACAGAAAATCAGAAGTGGAAAAGGGTATGTATATAGAAATCATAGTTCAAGAAAAAAACAACACGAAACCTACCTGCCGGTAGAAAACATTATCAGATGGGTTATACTGCATCGCATTAGAACATATCAAATACACATCTACCTGTATACATCAAAAGAAAACAATTTGATGAAATCAAGGTGCTGGAATGTATGTATAAATTAAATAGATCTGACATGACATACATGTAAAATGTAGATAAACAACAGATATTAGTAGGGCTGTAAAATGGATTCTAAAAGCAGGAAACAATAGAACTGCACATTTCTTAGTGATGCATGCACTAATTTACTCAAAAGATTAATTACTACAAAATAAAAGAACTATCTTGTAAAACAAAATGTCAAATTCAACACAGCTGTGTATGTTTATAAAAGAAATATTAAGAAAAACAAGATAATTGTAATAAATACAAATTTCCCTATTCATATGCTCAAGCTCCATCTCCGCAATTCATCAGGTACACATAATCACGAACCATTTATCAAATCTCTCCCCTTACAAACCCACAACAATGCAAGTTAAAAATACTTACCGCCATGTCTAGATCTAAGCTACTTAGATAGCTTAGAGATGACCGCTGGGAGAGAGGGAGTGAGTTGTTTCCTCCATCCTCTCTGTTTCTCTATCTCAGCTATCTCGTTTCATCAATTCCTTCCCTCTCTATCCATTTCAAATGACTTAAACATGCATAGCCAGTAAAGTGATGTGGCTTTCATAAAGAAATATACTTTTAAGTGAAATAAGGCCAACACAATGCCTGTTTATTAAATGAGTCTCGAACAGTAAAAAAAACACTCTCAGAACTGTTTCTTTCCAAGCTATATGTGGTGTAAAACTTAAAATGGGACCAGAATATTGCCTCTGAACCAATTCCTCATCAGAATATAAAATTTTCAAGCCCATGCAATCACATATCCTAAATAATAACTCAACAAGTTTCAAGTGACTAATTCAATAGTAAGTGCAATTTGGGGTCCAACCACAAGTAAAAGCTCAAATAAGAGTCTTCGTAGAAGTTATCAAGTATTATACTGATACATAAACCTTATACAAAGTATAAACCCTAGTTTTAATCACATAGAACGATATCCATCAAATTGAAAGCAAACAGAAAATCTATAACAAACGAAAATTGGGGGCAAGAATGCAAACCAAAATCGAAATCGATTTTAGTAGCCATGGATAGAAAAATGGAAGAATGCAAACCAAAATCGAAATCGATTTTAGTAGCCATGGATAGAAAAATGGAAATCGATTCCAGTAGCCATGATATCAAATCAAAATCGATTCCAAGATAACAAACCGAAAATCGATTGCAGTAGCCAAATTGAAAGCCATATTCAGATCAACATCAGCCATGGTTTTGTGTAGCACTTGATGAACTGCAAGAGAAAATCAGGGGAAATTGTTGAGCATTTTAGTAGCCATGGATAGAAAAATGGAAATCGATTCCAGTAGACATGATATCAAATCAAAATCGATTCCAAGATAACAAACCGAAAATCGATTGCAGTAGCCAAATTGAAAGCCATATTCAGATCAACATCAGCCATGGTTTTGTATAGCACTTGATGAACTGCAAGAGAAAATCAGGGAAAATTGTTGAGTGGCGATAGATGAGGTGCGATCGATGAGACGGGAAATTAGGGTTAAAATACATTAGGCTTAGTGAGTACATAAAGCTTTAAATGATAGTACATAAAGCTTAGTGAGTTGTAATTAAGAGTTTTTTATGTCATCTTTATAATATAGTATAGATAATTACACGTAACCCGACTCGAAAGTACCTTTTTGGGGAGGTTCAGTAGCGTTTAGTATATAGACCGGATGGAACGGGATGGGACTAGACTAGATAGGATGGGACTGGACAGGACAGGACATGACGGGATAAAACTAATTGTTTGTTCTGCGTTTGATACGACTAGAACGGGCGAAACTAAACTGTTAAAATGACTAAATTACTTCTAAACGTAATATTTATTATAATTATATAATGATTATAAATCAACTAAATATTTACATATCTTTATTTATTAAAATTAAAATGTATTGCATAAATTATATTTATAATTATTAATGTAAAATCATTTAAAATATTTTTTACAAACAATTAAAAAAACTAAATAATAAATTAAATTAAACAAGCCCATCATATGTACCTAACCCTGATAAGAGAAAAAGTCCACTTCATTATTTTTCCTCATCTCCAAGCTTTTCCAAGTTATTGAATTCTTCCACCATCAACACATCTTTTTTCTTCTTTATGCTGCTACTTCAAGATTCTTCTTCAACCACCATCCTTCTCCTAGTCTTCAACGCAGCAGCAAAGTTCTCAACGCAGATCTCCTAGTCCTCAACGCATATCTCCTTGTTGGACAAAAACTTTAGATATGCTCCCCTCGATATCTGTAAAAAGTCAAGTCATTAGAAAAATATGACAGTTAAAATATAATTTTCTTTTATCTTCTCCCCCTAAAAGATATGACAATGAAAATTTCATAAACTCCCCCCTCAAAGTAAAATTTTCTTTAGAAAGATGTTATCTATTAAGCATCCTTTAGAAGTAAAACATTTGAGAATGGGTTCTGAACTGAGCTATCCAGAAACCATAGTCACTTGAAATATCCTGCAAAATAAAAGATATTAGTAATCATTATAGAAATGATTCCGCCTTAGTCAGTAAACAATGAATATTAGCAACTGTTCATGATTTCCAAAAACACATGCAATATAAACAAATACTAAGATGCACCCCCCCTCAGATCATGGACTATGCTTTAAGCAGACATATTCAACATACCTAATTTGCTGATTAAAAATTTAAATCGCTTTTCATCTAACGACTTAGTGAAAAGATCGGCTAATTGGTAGTCAGTTTGAACAAAATGCATTTCGATGTCGCCCTTTTCCACATGATCTTTTATAAAATGATAGCGTACAACAATATGTTTTGTCTTCGAGTGTTGAACTGGATTTGCGGTTATTGCAATAGCGCTCTTAGAGTCACAATAAATGGGAACACACTTGAATGAATATCCAAAATTCTTCAACTGAGTCTTCATCCAGAGGACTTGCGAACAACAGCTAGCCGCAGCTACGTATTCTGCCTCAGCAGTGGATGTAGAAACACAGTTTTGTTTCTTGGAAGTCCAGCTAACCATTTTATCTCCCAAAAATTGGCATGAACCATAAGTGCTCTTTCTATCCAGTTTGCAACCTACATGAGCAACATCAGTATATGCAGTTAATTCAAAACTAGAATCCTTGGGATACCAAAAGCCTAACTCGGGAGTGCCTTTGAGGTATCTAAGTATTCTTTTAACAACGATCATGTGAGATTCCTTAGGATTTGCCTGATATCTAGTATAGAAACATGTAGCAAACATTATATCAGGTCTGCTAGCTGTTAGATACAGTAATGATCCAATCATACTTCGGTACACTTTCTGATCAACAGATTTTTCGGACAAATCTGCATCTAAAGGTGGTCCGGTAGCCATAGGAGTTTTCATTACCGAACTATCAGTCATATTGAACTTTTTCAAAATGTCTCAAATATACTTCGATTGGTTTATGAAAATGCCTTCGGGTGACTGTTTGACTTGAAGTTCGAGAAAAAATGTTAACTCACCCATCATTGACATTTCAAACCGAGACTCCATGATTTTAGAAAAGTTCTTACAAAATTTTGGATTAGTAGACCCAAATATAATATTGTCCACATAAATCTGTATTAGTATTAAATCCTCACCTTGATTTTTAAGGAACAAGGTTGTATCAATTGTACCCTTTTTGAAACCTGAAGCAAGTAGGAATTGAGTAAAAGTGTCATACCAAGCTCGTGGTGCCTGTTTTAAACTATAAAGCGCTTTGTCTAGAACGTAGACATGATCAGGGTGATTCGGATCAATGAAACCTTCAGGTTGAGCCACATAGACTTCCTCATGTAGAATACCATTATGGAATGCCGACTTTACGTCCATTTGATAGACTGTAAAGTTCTTATGTGCAACATAGGATAAAAATATTCTGATGGCTTCGATCTGGGCAACATGTGCAAACGTTTCGTCGTAGTCTATGCCTTCTTGTTGGCAGTAACCCTTTGCTACCAGGCGAGATTTGTTCCTTACTACAACTCCATCCTCATCCCTCTTGTTCCTAAAAACCCACTTTGTGCCTATCACAGATTTACCTGTCGGTAGTAGGATCAATCGCTATACCTTATTCCTTTCAAATTGTAGAAGCTCGTCTTGCATTGCTAGAATCCAGTCGGGATCACGTAGAGCTTCAGATACCTTTTTCGGCTCTAAGAAACTAAGGAAACTTGAGTATAAACAGAAGTTAGCTGATGTTGTACGCGTTTTAACACCACTATGTACATCTCCAATAATATTGTGCAGGGGATGATCCTTCGTCCAATGTGTTGTGCTTGGAAGCGATTGAACAGATACTTGCGTATTTTGCTCATTATATTCATCAAAAACAGCAGGTACAACCTCAGATGTAGATGGAACATCTTGTTCAGGTGTTTCTGATACAGGTAATTTTGGAGCGACAGAGGAAGTGCTCGGGACTTCTCATCCAGAATTTGTATCTGTAGAAGCAGACTCAGTGTTAGTATTGTCAGAAATAGTCGGTGTAGATATACCTGAAGAGGTTGTATTAGTGGCTGGTTCAAAAGCTCCAGATTTGTCATCAGTAATTACTAGGACCTCTGAAGTTGATGCAGACGCGCCAGATTTATCAAAATCTGCACATATGTCCATAAAGGCATCAAGAAATAGCATATCTAACTCAGATGTAATAGTTGATGAGTTAGGAAACTTAGTCTATGTAGATTCGGGTTCTATTCTGGTTTGAACAAAAGCCTTTTCCTTAAGCTTGAGTTATAAACTGTTTTGTTCAGAAGTCAATGTACTATTTTCATCAAATGACACGTTCACACTTTCCATGATACACTTGGTCTGTCTGTTGTACACACTATAGGCTTTAGACGTGAGCGAGTATCCAATAAAGTAGCCTTCGTCAGCTTTCTTGTCAAACCTCGCAAGGTTATCACGATCATTCAGTATGTAGCATCTGCAACCAAAGACACGTAAAAAGTTAATGTTCGGTTTTCGTTTATTAATCAGTTCATACGCTATTTTATTAAATCTTTTAACCACAATCGTCCGATTTTGAGTAAAACAGGCAGTTGCAACGGCTTCAGCCCAAAGATACATTGGTAGACAAGAATATGCCAACATTGTCCTTGCAGCTTCGACCAAAGTTCGATTCTTCCTTTCAACCACACCATTTTGTTGCGGGGTGTAGGCACCAGAGAAGTTGTGAGAAATCCCAACAGATGTGAGATAACTTTGAAGAGTATCGTTTTTGAACTTTGTGTCGTTGTCACTATGCAATGACTTAATTGGCAATTGAAGACGAACTTGGATTTTTTTTAATGAAGGCAATGATCAGATCTGGTGCATCAGATTTTTTTCGCAGAAATTCCAACCAAGTATATCTTGAATACTCGTCTATCATTACAAGAATGTACTGTTTACCGTTAATAGACTGAGTACGCATAGGACCACAAAGATCCATATGAATTAATTCCAGAGGTGTTGAGTAAGAAGATTCAGTCTTTGATTTGTGTGAACTTCGTTTCATCTTCCCCATCTCACATGTGGGACAAAGTGAATCTTTCTCAAACCTCATCTCAGGTAGATCTTTCACAATTCCTTGTCTCACTAATTTATCAATAACCTTGAAGTTCTGATAAGACAAGCGCCGATGCCACGTCCAACTTTGAGCTTTCGATGCTTTTGCAAGTAAGCATACAGGACGTGTAGCCGAAAGCGTTGGAAAGTTTACCGCATAAATATTACCATAACATTTAGCTCGAAAAATCTCATAACCATCTGGATCTTCAATAAAATAGTTAGTGATTGTAAACCGAACTTGAGAATTACTATCGCAGAAATGACTAGTACTAAACAAATTATGATCAAGTCGTTTCATGTATAGTACTTTTTTGATGGTTACAGTGCCATTCTTTAGTGAACCGTATCTTCTAATGAATCCTTGAAGCTTAGAATTTGCAAAGCTGACCGTTCCTGTAGGTTCTTCAACATAATTGTGCAGTAAATGCTTATATCCTGTCATATGTCTAGAGCATCCAGAGTTAACGAACCACAAATGACATGCCTGCAAAAAGAACAAATCACTTCTTTTTAGGTACCCATATCCAAATGGGTCCTTTTTTGTTATCATCACGCAGTTTCTTTAAATCATTGTTGGGAACTGATGATATGCTAAGTACAGTTAATGCTGCTAGAAGGACATGGTTACTACTTCTGGTTAGTACTTCTGATATTAATACTGCTAGTTGTAGATTAATGTTGCTCAACAAGTTTAGTACTGCTAGTTCAAAGTTAGTACTGCTTGAAGAGATTAATACTGCTGAGCATGGTTAGTACTGCTGAACTTAGTACTGCTCAGAGTTAATGCTGCTAATAATTAGTACTGCTTATGAGATGAAGATCCGTATGGAAAGGATGACAGTTGCATGGACTGAAGATTATGGGAAGCTTGGATATAAAGATGGAAGTCTATATTGAAGATCTTTTATTATTTTGTAATTATCTTTATCTTTAGTATATGTATAGAATTGTTTAGAATAGTTGAAAATAATTATTCATTCTGAGTTTTAGCTTTCATAGAGAGAATCAACCTCAAGATTTGTAATCCTAATTCTAGAGAAGTAGAATTCGTATTGGTGAGCTTGTTCATCAATATTGAGGTTGTGTGTTTAATCTTGTAACTTCAATCTATCAATACAAGTTTACAAGTTGTGATTTTGATTCACTGTTACATTGTTTTGTTTGAATATTAAAGTGCTATTCCGCAGCTTCTTTAATATTGTTTTCTGAGAGTTTATTCTTGTTTAGAATTAAGATCCTGACAAGTGGTATCAGAGCCTGTATTCTCACAAATCTCATTCATAATGGAAAACGCAGTTGATTCAAACAGTACCTTGGTCTCAAAGGTTCCAATGCTCAGACCCAATGAATTCGACATGTGGAAGATCAGAATCAAGCAATACATACTCCTCACTGATTATTCAATGTGGGACATCATTGAGAATGGCCCATCTGAAGCAGGGAAAGTTGGTGCAGATGGAAAGAGAACACCACCAAAAACTGATGCAGAAAGAAAGACTAGACAGACAGAGATGAAAGCCTTGAGCACCTTGCTCTTAGCAATTCCCAATGAATATCAACATCAATTCTGCAACTGCACTGATGCAGAGATGCCCTAGAATGCTCTAGAGAAGAGATTCTCAGGTACCAAAAGTACCAAGAGAAATCAGAAAGTCATTCTGAAGCAACAGTATGAGAACTTTATGTCAACCAAGAATGAGTCCATGACTCAAACTTTTGACAGGTTCAACAAGCTAATTGGTGAACTAGCTACAGTGGGAGTACAAATTGATCAAGATGATCTAAACAGGAAGTTCCTAAGGTCCCTGGGTGATGAATGGACCATGTATACTGTGTCTTTCAGACAGAATGATCAACTGGAAGAAAAGGAACTTGATGATCTATACAATGATCTAAGAGTTTTTGAATCTGAGGTAGAGGCTAAGAAGAAGCCTTCTGGGTATGTTCACAATGCTGCACTCCTTTCAGCATCAATGGATTCTACTTCCAACCCTGAATCAGTTAGTGCTGCTAATGGAGCAAATCAAGAGAAAGACATTGAAACTGTGTTTGAAGCCTTTCTGTCCAGTCATGGAAACTCTTCTCTAATTAATGATGACTTGGAACAACTCCATCCAGATGATCTTGAAGAGATGGACATTAAATGACAGATGGCCATGCTCTCTATGAGAGCTAAGAAGTTCATCAAAAGAACTGGGAGGAACAACTTCTCCCAAAGAAGAGAAGATGGAGCAGGATTTGACAAGTCAAAGGTGGAATGCTATAAATGTCATCAGAAGGGACACTTTGCTAGGGAATGGAGAAGTGGAGTGTCTCACAACAACAACCACCAACAAGCACAGTCTGGAAGCTTCAATAATAACAGAAACTCTACACAAGCCCTAGTCTCTCAACAAGGTATGGGGTTTGATTGGAGTCATCAAGCTGAAGAGGCCATCCAAAACCAAGCTCTAATGGCAGAGGTGTCTGATCTCCCAACAGAGGTAAATTCTAATCTTTGTTCTCAAAATTGCATTAACACTGTTAAAAGGTATAGGGATCACAACCAGATCATGAGTGATGACCTTAAGAGATTAGAAAAGGACATAAAAGATTATGTGATGATTGTTGAGAGGTTTGAAGAGCAGATTAAGGGTTTTCAAGCCAATGAGCTTCAACACTCCTATGACACAAACTACTGGAAGTGGGAGAAGAATGACTTAGAACTTCAACTGACCAGATCCAAAGAGGAGAGTGAAAAGTTAAGAGGAGAGCTAGCTAAAGTCAAACTTGATGTAGAAAAGTTTTCCAATGCTTCTAAAGCAATGGATTCTTTACTACAAACTCAGATTCATGATAAACTGAGAAGAGGAATAGGGTACAATACCACACCACCACCTTACAACAACAACTACATTCCTCCTAGTTCAGACTTGTTAGAGACAAAGGATAGGAAGGACCTGCCTGAGGGAGCCACTGAGATTGATCCCTTAGATGAAGTAGTTGTTAAGGATAAATCTGAGAAAGAAGTTGTCAAGGATAAGGACAACACTGTAAGTGGTGAGATTCCTATAGAAAACCACATAATTACTAATGAGGGATGTGGAAAGCATTGGGTCAAGTCCAACGAGATAAAGAAGACTGAGGAAAAGAACAAGAAGGTTCACTATAAGCAGACCACTGTTGTGAACCCTATCCCTTGCAAGCAGTGTGCATGCAATAAATCTGAGCCCCAAAAACATGATAAACCAAGGGGAAATCAGAGAAACTGGAATAATCAATGGGCACAAAAACAAGGGATTGATCTGAGTAAAATCAATAGACCAAAACCCTGTTTTATTTGTGGAAAGCTTAATCACATTGCCAAATATTGCTATTTCAATCCTATGAACCAAAGGTTTAACTTTCAAAGACCTAATCAAAAACCCTTTGGTTATAGGAAGAAAGAAAAGAATCATGTGGCTAAGAAGGCTATTAAATCTAAAAGCCACATGAAGAAAAAGAATGTGGAAGACATTGTCAAGATCTGGATACCTAAAAGCATTAAAGCTGTTAGTACTGCTACCACAAATAGTACTGCTGACAGTGATAGTGCTGCTAGAAGCAATACTACTGCTACCAATGTTAGTGCTGCTAACATTGTTAGTACTTCTGCAAATGTTAATACTGCTAACTCTGTTAGTGCTGCCAACAAGGTTAATTCTGCCAAACCTGTTAGTACTGCTAACTCTGTTAGTACTTCTAAAGATAGTACTGCTTCTAGTATTAGTGCTGCTAGACCAATAATCTTGACAAAGTACTCAAACACTAAGTGTTCTGATTTTAAAAACCTCATAAAAAAGGAATGTAAGTATTTTGATGAGAAAAGGAGACCCAAGACCACTTTGGTTTGGGTTCCCAATCAATACTAATTGTCTATTCTTATGTGTAGGGCAACCAACAGCTCAATGGGAAGAGCATCTGGCATGTTGATAGTGGTTGCTCTAGGCACATGACAGGGAACATGTCTTGCCTCAAGAACTTCAAGAAGATTGATGGTGGACATGTTGCTTTTGGGAATACTCCAGATGGAGGTAAAATCAGTGGTAAAGGTGATGTGACCAAAGGTAAAATGACCTTTGAAGATTTTTTCTATTATGAACAGTTAAGGTACAACCTGTTAAGTGTATCACAGGTTTGTGACAAACAACATAACATATTGTTTACAGATTCTGAATATATTATCCTTGCTCCTGGATTCAAGGTAGTTGATGAAAAGATGATACTACTAAGAACCCCCAGAAAGGACAATGTATATTGTTTAGATATGGAAAGTGTTTCATCTGATTCATCCCTAAATTGTCTTGTTTCAAAAGCCTCTCTGGATGAATCATCACTTTGGCACAGAAGGATGTGTCACATGAACTTTAAAACAATAAATAAGCTTGTTAAAAACAACCTTGTGAGAGGTTTGCCTTCTAAAGTATATTCATGTGATGATCATTGTATTGCTTGTCTAAAAGGCAAACAACACAAAACTTCTCATAAGTCCAAAGAGGTGAACACTATCTCTTCTTTTTTTCATTTATTACACATGGATCTGTTTGGCCCTACAAATGTTATGAGCATTGGGAAGAAATCATACTGTCAAGTTATTGTTGATGATTACTCTAGATTTACTTGGGTATATTTTCTAAGGACTAAGGATGAGACAAGTGGACTGATCAAATCCTTTATTCTAAGAATTGAAAACCAAACTAATCAAAAAGTAAAAATCATTAGGTCAGACAATGGTACTGAATTTAAAAATATTGACCTAAACACCTTTGTGAAGAAAAAGGAATTGAGAGACAATACAGTGCTCCTAGGACTCCACAACAAGATGGTGTTGCTGAGAGAAGGAATAGGACACTGATTGAGGCTGCTAGATCTCTGTTAGCTGACTCTAAACTTCCAATAACTTTCTGGGCAGAAGCAGTTAATACTGCTTGCTATGTCCAAAATAGAGTACTAGTGGTCAAGCCTAAAAACAAGACACCTTATGAGCTTTTAAATAAAAGAAAACCCTTTATTGGATTTTTCAAACCTTTTGGGTGTCCTTGTACAATTCTCAATACCAAATCTCACTTAGGAAAGTTTGATAGCAAGGCTGATGATGGTTTTCTTGTTGGTTACTCATCTCAGAGTAAGGCCTACAGAGTGTTTAATTCTTCTTCTAGAATAATTGAGGAAAGTGACAATGTCAAATGCAATGAGAACACACTAAATCCTATTGGGTCTGGTCCTCAGTGGCTGTTTGACATTGGTTCACTAACTAACTCTTTTGGTGTCAGTAGTGATGATTATGCAGGTTCAGGAAGTAGAGGATCAGGGGACACACAAGTTCAAGACATTATTCCTCAGTCTGTGATCTTTCCTATGCCTACAAAAGAACCTGTTGAAGTATGTGAAAAGGAAACTACTTTTGAGCCAATTCAGAGTAAAGAAGAAAGAAGTGAAGAAGAATCTTCAGTGCATAAAGAACTAGAAGTAGCTGAGGTGATCCCCTCAGTTGACTTAAATGATTCCAATCTAGAGGTGGGACTTAATGAAGAACCTAGTTTTCAGACTAGAATACAAAAGAATCATCCTCCAGAGCTGGTAATAGGAGACATCTCTTCTCCTATCATTACAAGGAATCAAAAGAAGACTTCAAGAGCTGTAGGATCAACAACACAGTACTCTCCTGCTTTCTATCCCAGATTAAGCCTAAGAAGGCCTATGATGCAATGAAAGATTCAAGTTGAATAAAAGCCATGCAAGAAGAGTTACTTCAATTCAAGCTACAGGATGTTTGGGACTTGGTGGACCTTCTAAAAGGTCATAGAGCTATAGGCACCAAGTGGATTTTCAGGAACAAAAAGGATGAGAGAGGTATTGTGATCAGAAACAAAGCAAGGCTTGTGGCACAAGGGTATACTCAAGAAGAGGGCATAGATTATGATGAAGTGTTTGCTCCAGTGGCAAGAGTAGAGGCAATCAGGCTGTTCCTAGCCTATGCCTCATACATGAAATTCAAGGTCTTTCAAATGGATGTAAAGAGTGCCTTTCTGTATGGTACAATTGATGAAGAAGTATATGTCTGTCAGCCACCTAGTTTTGAAAATCCTACATATCCTGACAGAGTATACAAGCTGAAGAAAACACTCTATGGTCTACATCAAGCCCCAAGAGCATGGTATGACACTCTGTCTACATATCTCTTGGAGAATGGATTTGAAAGGGGAATAGTTGACAAGACCCTGTTTATTAAAAGAAGTAAGAAGGACATCCTACTAGTTCAGATCTATGTGGATGATATCATTTTTGGATCCACTAAAGATCAGATGTGTAGAGACTTTGAAGAGTTGATGCACAAGAGCTTTAAAATGAGTTCAATGGGTGAACTTAACTTCTTTCTTGGACTTCAAGTGAAACAGCAGACAGATGGGATCTTCATTAGTCAATCAAAATATGTGCAAGACATCCTGGAGAAATATGGTTTAAAAGACTCAAAGCCAGCAAGCACACCAATGGAAACTCACAAACAGATCACTGCTGATCTTGAGGGGGAGGATGTTGATGTCCATCTATACAGATCAATGATTGGATCTCTCATGTATCTCACAGCCTCAAGACCAGACATCATGTTTCCAGTATGTGTATGTGCCAGATTCCAAGTCAAACCAAAATAATCACATCTTCAAGCTGTGAAGAGGATTTTCAGATACTTAAGAGGGCAACCTAGATTAGGTCTTTGGTATCCACATGAATCTTCATTTGACTTGATTGCTTATTCAGATAGTGACTTGGGTGGTGCTAACATGGACAGAAAGTCTACTTCAGGGGGATGTCAACTGTTGGGTGCAAGATTAGTGTCTTGGCAGTGTAAGAAACAAATCACAGTGTCCTTATCAACAACAGAAGCTGAGTATATTGCTGCTGCAAGTTGTTGCTCTCAGGTTCTATGGATTCAGAATCAGATGCTGGACTATGGGGTAACATTTCTTCACACTCCAATCTTTATTGGCAATAGCAGTGCTATAAGCATTGTTAACAATCCTGCCAAGCACTCCAAAACAAAGCACATTGAGATCAGGTATCACTTTATCAGAGATTGCAATGAAAAGAAACTCATTCAAGTTGCTAAAGTCCATACTGACAACCAGTTTGCAGATCTATTCACTAAAGCTTTTGATGTAGGTAGATTCACTTTCTTGGTCTCAAGTGTGGGCATGATCAACTCTGAATGAGCTCATGTTTTAAAAAATGTTTCTATACCTGCTATTTTGGTTATGTGTGTGCTGCTAATCATCTTTCACAGGAAGTTATTGCCTTGATTAGACCTTCATAAGCTTCAAAAAGAGTAAGTATGGTTAATACTGCCAGTGCAGTTTTAATACTGCCAGTGCACAGTTAATACTGCTCTCAGTTAAGACTGCTAGTTAGTTAATACTGCTAGTGGCTAATACTGCTCTCAGTTAATACTGCTAGTTAGTTAATACTGCTAGTGGTTAATACTGATCTCAGTTAATACTGCTAGTTAGTTAATACTGCTAGTGGTTAATACTGCTCTCAGTTAATACTGCTAGGTAGTTAATACTGCTTACGTCCCGTATACTATAAATACCCTTTGCCCGCCTAAAAAGATCATAACGACTCTTTGAATACTGTTCATTGTCTCTCTAATTCTTTCTCTCTCAAGCTCCTTAGTAAGTTTCAGGCAAGAACTTTCAAGAATCAATGGCATCCATGTCATTCGTCGATGAGCATAACGAGATTGCAATGCTACAGAAGCTCAAACAGGCCGCTGGATTCCACCAGATTGTGGATTTTCTCAAGACAAGCCACATTGCCCATGCTCTCACTGTATCGCCAACTATCTACATAGAGCATCAAAGGCAATTTTGGGCTAATGCCACCATTGTTATTGAGAATGGTGTGCAAATGATCAAGACAAGGGTATGTGAAAAACCCCTAACAGTTACTGAAGAGGTGATACGCATCTGTCTACGTCTAGACGATGCTGCAGGTATAACCTCTATTCCTAATGAGGAATTATTCTCAACTTTGTCAAGAATGGGGTATGGAGGCCAGTTGGGTGGTTTTAAATTCTCAAAGGCTAAATTTTATACCCAATGGCGTTTTCTTGTTCATACCTTAATGCGTTGTATCTCTAAAAAGACTATTGGATGGAGTGAGTTCAGTAGCACCATTGTTTATGCTTTGGTGTGCTTGGCCACTGCCAGAAAGTACAATTTTTCTCAAATGCTTTTTAATGATCTTGTCTCAAACCTGGGAAGTAAAAAGAGTTTTTATATGTACCCCAGGTTTGTACAAGAAGTAATAACCCATGAATTGACGGATATACCTCATTTTGATGAGGTATATGAATTGACGGATATACCTCAAACATGAAAAGATCCCCTCTGGACTCGGAAGGAGTTGACACCCCATTGTTCTCTACAATGATGGTGGTGTCCCACACTGAAGAAGGTATGGCAGCAGGGTCAAGGCCCACATTAGACCATCCCACTGCTAGCCAATCCCAACCTTCCCACTCCATATCTATCCCACAGTCCCTACTTCATAAGCCCACTTCTCCAATCACCCAAACTTATACAAGAAAACAGGTAAAGAAGGCTTCTTCCCTTCTTGTACCATCACCCACTGAGCCTTCAATCCCTCTAAGGGAGAATTCTCCTTTAGAGAATATCTACAGGGAAACCACAGGGGTGTCTCCCAACCCCAAGGAGGTGCTCACTGAGGTGGAGGTTGAGCATATGGGTGCTAAGGCTGCCACTACTCCTGCTAGCACAGAGGAGGTCAGTGGTAACATACATAAGACCTTCCCCATGGCAACTTTGGGTGAGCAATCATCCAAAGGTCCCAGGTGCCAAGAAACCAAGGGGGTGGATAGTGCTTCTGCTACGTAGAAGACTTCCACTACAAAAAGTTCCAATGATTCTTCAAAAGAGGGTAACACTTCTAGAGAAGGTGAGGACAGGTATAACTATTTTGAATTGATAGAAACCATGGGAAACATCAACATGGATATGATCAAACAAGGCAAAGATATTGAAGAGCTTAAATTGATAGTTCTGTCACAACAAGAACAGATTGCAAAGTTGAAGAAAATGGTGACCAGGTTGGTGCAAAAGAAGAGAAGAAAGCAGTTTGTGCTGAAGAAAAGATCAAATGAAAAAGATGCTTCCAACAAGGGGGAGAAAAAGGCTGAAACAGAGAAAGAAAGCTCATATGCAAAAAGAGCTGAAGTTGAGGGGGAGAAAGAGGATGAAATAGAGTCTAAAGCTGTAGCAGAAAAAGAGAAAGAATTTGCTCAAGCAGCAGAAACAGTTAATGCTGCTGAAGCAAAAGATGCAGCAGAAACAGAAGAACCAGTAACAGGGCTCTCTGTAGAAGAAATAGAGATTGCAGAGACACTAGTACAAGCTAAGAATGACACTCCTAAGGCCATTCAAAAGGCCAAGGGAGTGGTCATCACTGAAGGAGGAATCTCAAAGAAAAGAAAAGAAAAGAAACAAGTAAAGCAACTTTGAAGGATACAAAGGGAAAGGGAAAAAGGAAAAGATTGTTGAAACTGAACTGCCTTCAAAGAACAGGAGTCAGATTGAAATGGATGAAGAAGTAGCAAAACAGCTTCAAGAGCAAATGGAAAAGGAGGAACAGCTTCAAACAGAAACAGATAGAGAGCTTGCACTGATTATGGCCAGAAAACTCAATGCAGAGTATCAAAAGAGCTTAAAAGCACCAGCTGAGGCCAAGAAATTACCAGTCAAAAGAATGCCAATTCAAAAGCAGAAAAGACAACCCTCCAAGACCTTTTTGGACAATCAGGAAAGGAGAAAAATGATTAATTTCCTGAGAGGTTCAATTGGTGTCAAAGGGGAAATGTTTACCAATATGGCATACAGTCAGGTTGAGGATTTGTACAAGAAAGAAATGGCTAAGCTTCAAGGGGACTCCTCACAAAGGGAAGAGGCTGAAAGAAGAATGAAAGAGAGACATGATCTCAACATTCAACAACCATTTCCTGAGGAAGTGACACCTACAAAAGAAAAGAAGGAAGAGCCCGAGAATGTAAGTGTAGAAGCTAAATCTGCAAAGAGGGTAACGACCATTGCTTCCAAGAAACAATTCAAGAAGCCAAGGGTGGTAGAAGCTGAAGAGGAGGCAGAACCTTCAGCCACACCTTCAGCAGAATTTGTGCAGAACCCAGAACAGTCCAATAAGCAATCAGATGAGCATATGGGGCTGTATATGACAATTCTAGAACCAGTTCAGGCTGTCCCAATCTCCATGAAGGCTCCAGAGATCATCTTTTGGGATATTCTAAGAGACAATGGAAAGGATTTCTTCAGACTCAAAAGAGTTGGTGGTGCATTTGAAGCATATTCAACCTGGGGGTGAGTAATCAGAGGTTGTTCAAGAGCAGATATAGAGGAAATGTACAAAGTAGGAATGAAACTCTATGAGCCTGTGTTGAAAGGTACTGAAGAAAATCTTCTCAAAGTGGCAATGGAATACTTATGTATGATGTTTGAACCAGAGAAGGTGGTATACAGGATTAAAGATCTTCATCATGAGTATGGATTCAAGAAGATTGATCACTGGATGTTATTTGAAAACTGTGGTGTATACATGATTACTATTGACAAATGTTATCATGAATACTACCTGGTGGACAAAATTTATGATCATAGCAAGGAGAAGCTAGAAGGGATGCTAAAAGCTAAACTAGTATGTTCTAAGGATTCAGAAATGGCCAAAATTGTGGTGAGAAGAACTATCAATCAAAGTCTGGGCCTAGATCCAAATTTGGGCAACTGAATCTGAGGTGTTGAAAGCATCTTGAAGATCAGATCTGAAGAACTTGACTTCTCTTCCTAAAAGTCAAGTTAGGGGGAGATTGTTGGGAACTGATGATATGCTAAGTACAGTTAATGCTGCTAGAAGGACATGGTTACTACTTCTGGTTAGTACTTCTGATATTAATATTGCTAGTTGTAGATTAATGCTGCTCAACAAGTTTAGTACTGCTAGTTCAAAGTTAGTACTGCTTGAAGAGATTAATACTGCTGAGCATGGTTAGTACTGCTGAACTTAGTACTGCTCAGAGTTAATGATGCTAATGATTAGTACTGCTTATGAGATGAAGATCCGTATGGAAAGGATGACAGCTGGATGGACTGAAGATTATGGAAAGCTTGGAGATAAAGATGGAAGTCTATATTGAAGATCTTTTATTATTTTGTAATTATCTTTATCTTCAGTATATGTATAGAATTGTTTAGAATAGTTGAAAATAATTATTCATTCTGAGTTTTAGCTTTCATAGAGAGAATCAACCTCAAGATTTGTAATCCTAATTCTAGAGAAGTAGAATTCGTATTGGTGAGCTTGTTCATCAATATTGAGGTTGTGTGTTTAATCTTGTAACTTCAATCTATCAATACAAGTTTACAAGTTGTGATTTTGATTCACTGTTACATTGTTTTGTTTGAATATTAAAGTGCTATTCCGCAGCTTCTTTAATATTGTTTTCTGAGAGTTTATTCTTGTTTAGAATTAAGATCCTGACAATCATCAACTTTAGCCTTGACTCTCCATTCATACTTAGGCTTTGGTACCCATTTCCAAACCATTTTAACATTAAGATCATGAAACTACTTTTTCTTTAGGAGATTATCTGACTTATCTTGAAACACTTTAATGTGTTGTGTTGAGGACTTGGGGACTGTTTTAGCTTTAAAAACTCTTTTAACAGCTTTTGGCTTGGGAGGAATGGAGTACAGTGAAAAGGTATTGTCACCACAGTGTTTGCATATTAAGTTCTTACGAGCAACTATCAACATCTTTGATTTATCAAAAGACGTACATTTATTCAAACAATCTTGACATTTATTTTCGTTTGAACGTTTACATGACAAATCAACACTATTAGTAACAGTACAATCATTTTCAACAAGATCTTTACAAACTATCTTGTCACTTTCTTTCTTTCTCCATTCTCCTTTACCACCACCTTTACTCAGATCTGAAACATGAAAGGAAACTTTATTAGTTTTCTTGTTCAAGGATGAACTCTTTTTCAAAATTCCTGAAGTCTCGCCTTTTTCATAAATGCTTGGTAAATATTCAGGACATTCAGAGTAAACAATTGTAGGTTTTGTTGAAGTCTCAAACTCTGGATTTGATCTAACATTCCATTTTTGATCATCAAACATCTTTTTATCATTCAAATTCTTTTTAAACAAATCAGTTTTTAAATCATTTAGCTCTTTAGAAAGCTCTTTGTTCTCTTCAACAGATTTATCCAATTTAAATCTGAGATCACAATTCTCATCTTCTAACTCCTCAAGAGCCTTTTCTAAACCTTTAATTTGCTTTTCAAAATCTGATGTTTGATTAGTCACGGAGTTGGATTCAAGCTTCTTTAAAATTGGGACAGGATCTGAGGAATTAATTATGTCATCAAAAATCTCCTCAGTCATTTTGTTAACAAACTCTTTTTGAATGCTAGAATTCATGACATTTGAATTCTCTTCCAACTTAACTTCACTTGAAGATTCAGAAGTAATAGATTCAGATATAGGAGTTTGAGTACCAATATCAGTGTCCGAATCATACTCGTCGTACTAACATTCAGTCTCAGGAATAATTTTGTCTTCATTGGCTGATTCAGTTGAAGATGGTGTGGAAAACAATGATTCATACTCAACAAATTCAAGTTTTCTATTTTTATAGCTTTTGTTTAAATCATTGTATTTAAATCCAACTGATTTAAAATTGTTTTGTGAATCAGCACAACTCGACGTATCATCATCCATCACCTCTTTACCTTTGCATGAAGTGTCAGATTTAGGAGTTCCAACTTTAACGAAAGTATCATGAATATCCGGGATTTTCTTTGTTTTCGAGCCCAATTTATCAAAAATATGCAAGTTTTCCGGGGCCTTCTTCAAAACATCATTTTCAGATAAACCTAATCTCGTATTAGCATTGTAAAATCTGATGTCTTGGAGTTTGTTTGTCAACAAGTTTAATGCCTGCTCAGTCTGTCCTCTTTTCAGATTAAGGTATTCCAGTTGTTTAATCTTACAATAAGCTTCATTTCTTTCCTAAAAGCAAGCTTCAAATTTAATTTTGAATTCACCCTTTTCAAAATTTAAATTAACTAAGTCTTTCTCAAGTTCTGAAATCTTCGTTTTCAAGGTTTCTTTTTCTTTCTTTAACGCCTCTTTTTCAAATTCCTTGTCCTCAACGACAACTTTCAATAATGCGTTCTCATCATGAAAACTCGTCATTGTTTGTCGTTCATAGCTAAGTTTGCTCTCTAACGTCTCACACTCTTTTTCCATGTTCTAGATTTGTGCCATTAAAGATTAAACAAGTTAAGAGTTTTCGAAGTTAGTACTGACCTCGGAGTCACCATCAGACTGTTCAGAAGAGGCTTCAACATTATCATCTACAGTTGTCATCATGCAAACTTGTGTGAAGTGAGTTGACTCATCATCTGAGTTTTGGTAGAGCCAGTTCTCCTCTTCTGCCATCAATGTTGTCCCCTCTTCTTGCTTCTTGGCAAGCAGTGACTTCTTGGCATAATACTCAGAGTTTTTCACTCTTTTAAACTTGCAATCTTTCGAGAAGTGGTCGACTTTGCTGCAGTTAAAGCATCGACCAGACTTAGGATCTATCTTATCTTCTTTCTTCTCTTCCTTCTTCTCTTCTCTCTTCTCTTCTCTCTTTCCAAATCTGGATTTGTATTTCTCTGACCTTTCCTTCTTATACCCTTCATATCTTGGCTTTGAAGAATACTTTTTCTTTCCAAAACTCTTGTAAAACTGTTTAGTGATGAAGGCAAGGTTGTCAGCAAATCTCTGTATATCGTCATCAGAGTGTACTTCAACTTCATCAGTTGATGACTCAGAACTGGACTGGGTTAATTTAGTGAGAAAAGCTTTTGACTTCTTAAACTTTGACTTAGATGAAGAAACGGACTGAGAACTGGAACCCTTCTTTCTTTCAACCAACAGAGCTAGCGAATCTTTGACTATCTTCTTCTCTTCATTCAATAATTTCACTTCATCCTCATGCTGGGAGAGAGTTGAGAAGATGTCATTCACATCCTCCTGAGCCATGTTCTTTGTCATCTGGAGGTTGATTGCATAGCTTTTCCATTCCGGGTTCAAGTTCTTGATGAACTTGTAGTTTATCTCCGATATCGACTTATTCATCCCGTTCCTCCTCAAGTCATTCAAGATCACGTTGAATCGGTTGTACGTGTCTATCAGTGCTTCTCCCTCCTTAGCATGAAATCCTTCATAACCATTCATGCTCTGGTTCAGTTTAGCTTGGATGGGCCTATCTGTTCCTTGAAATTGCCTCTCAAGTTCATCCCACATTGCTTTAGCAGAATCACGACTATCTACCTGATTGTAGATATCGTTTGGGATTGCCATGGTTAAGTATATGAGGGCTTCCTCATCTATCTTGGCTAGTTCCTTTTCTTTCTCGCTGTAATACTGATAAGATTTTGGCACATATCGCACTGGTATTTCAGGAGAGGTTTCAGTTGCAACTTGGCCTGGAACAGTTACTACAGCAACCACTGGTCCATCAATTATTGATTTCATGTAATCTCTGTTCTTGTGATTTAGGAACTGAGCCATCCGCTTCTTCCATTGAGCGTACTCTCCAGCAGATAACACTGGAGGCTTTGATTGCGAACCCATAGAAATAAGATCTTTAGACATTATGATAATTTTATGCAAAAGAAAATTTTAGCTAGAATTGATCGTTAGTCCGACAAAATGAATCAACAGATGCAGAACTTAATTTTTTTTCAGAAAATGAAATTTCCAAAAACTTCTAAGTATAGAATTCATATAGAATGAAGATTAAAGAACAATTCACATGAAAGTAAGCATCAGAATTCGTACAAAGGAAATCAGAATTCGCACAAAGTCCACAATTCGCACACAAGAGACAATTAAAAATGACACAATTCGCATGAACTAGTATGCGAATTCTAAGAATTCGTATATAGCTAGATGTGAATCCTTTACAATTCGTATAATTCTCTTATGCAAATTCTTTACTTAGAAAATTTTGAGAAATAAGCTTTTCGCACAAGGATTTCGTATCACAGGATGATGCGAATTCTTTACTTAGAAAAATTTCAAATATCAAAAACTTTTCGCATCGATACGAAATCTGGACTTAAAAAAATTTTCAAAAACTTATGCGAAATCCTCAAGAATTCGTACAAGGCACATATGCGAATTCCTCATAATTTGTATCCTTCTATATGCGAGTTCTTCACAATTCGCATGAAGGTACGTACGAATTTTGTCCTTAGAATTTTTAAGTCAAACTTTTCGTATCATGGACATCTACGAATTCTAACTTTTCGTACATAAGAGTATGCGAATTCTGCACTTCAACAAATTTTCAATCAAAATATATATGCGAGTTCTAGTCCTGCAAGTTCTTCATACGAAAAGTTAAGATCTTGCGAGTTCTTCGAGTTTTGATCCTAAAAGTCACGATCTAGTCCAAAAATCCAACCAAATCCTCGAATTGGATGTTGTAAACTCACAGAAACAATCATGTTAGCATAAGAAACAATCCAAATCAATTTATTAGCACAAAAATACATTCAAATCCATAATCTGTGATCCAACAGTATACGACTCGTCGAACCAAAAAAACTTCCAAAATCAAAATTTAGTGATTCAAATCGATTTAATAATGAAATTCAATCACGTAGAATCATCCTTGTGGATGAGAAATCAAAACACTTTTTAACTCAAAAATCGATCAAGAACTTCAAGAAACAGTTTACGAACTCTTTTTCTCTCAAATTGTCAGATTTGGCTCTGATACCAATTCTTGTTCCAGTTTCTAGCAATCTAATAATACTCAGATTATCAAAACATCATGTTTTTATTGATAACAACACTTACAAAGATTCATATCCCTATTTAGTGTATTCGACAGTAAGCTCTATGTGTGTGTGTTTTCACGGTGTTTCTTACCAATCTGTGCGTGTATGTTCTATGACTAACTACAATATGACTTTGCTATTTATATGGTCAACATGACCATAGCAATTTGTCAACACTTTACAACATTTACATTAAATACCCACACACTTTACACAATTTACATTTCAGACCCTCCTTTTAATCTTGAATACAATTTAGCTCTAACAAAATGAAGTTCAATGTCTCCATTCATAACATGATCGTTGTGTGCTTAGTCTTTGAGTGGAGTACTAAATTGTTGGCTAGTGCAATAGCGCTAGTGCTATCACAGTAGATAGAAATCTTTGAAAACTGAAGGTCATAGTCGATGAGTTGATTTCTCATCCACAAGACCTGAGCACAGCAGCTACGAGCAACTACATATTCAGCTTCAGCGGTTGATGTGGACATTGAGTTTTGCTTTTTACTTGTCCAACTTACCACCTAGAAGTTGACAACCACCGGTGGTGCTTTTTCTATCCAGTTTGCAGCCTACAAAATCACTATCTGAATAGGCAGTTAGATCAAACCCTGAGTCTTTGGGATACCCAAGACCTAGGTTAGGTGTACCCTTCAGATATTTGAAGATTTGCTTTCCAGCGATCAGATGTGACTTCTTGGGTTCATATTGATACTATGCACAAAGAGGTGTAAAATACATGATATCAGGTCGGCTAACTGTAAGATACAGTATAGAGTCAATCATTCCTCTATAGGCAGTGACATTTATTGGTTTCACATTTGGGTCCTTATTTAGTGGCAATGGTGGTGCCATAGGAGCTTTCATTTCTGAACTTTGAGTAAGATCAAATTTCTTCAACATGTCACTAACATACTTACCATGGCTTATGAATATTCCTTTTTAGAGCGTTTTATCTGAAGGCCAAGAAAATATGTTAGTTCTCCATCATACTCATTTTATATTACTTCTTCATTCGTTCAGTAAACCGAACATATAGTGAAGAATTAGTGGATCCAAATATAATGTCATCAACATATATTTAAACAAGAATGGTATGACCCTTGATTTTTCTAAGGAATAGGGTATTATCAATCTTTCCACGTTCAAACTTTTCAGCAATAAGATAGGAGGAAAGGGTTTCATACCAAGCACGAGGAGCTTGTTGTAACCCATACAGGGCCTTATCCAGTTTATAGACATAACCTAGATGCTTAGGGTGAAGGAACCCTGGAGGTTGCTCTACATAGACTTCTTCATTTAGCTTCCATTTAGGAAGGCTGACTTGACATCCATACTTTGAAGTCTTTGTGAGCAGCATAAGCTAAGAATAGTCGAATTGCTTCAAGCCTAGCTACTGGAGCGAAGGTTTCATCATAGTTTATGCCTTCTTCTTATCTGTATCCATGAGCAACAAGTCTAGCCTTGTTGCGGATAACAATACCATTTTCATCTAACTTGTTACGAAATACCCATTTGGTACCTATAACAGTTGTACCAGATGGACGAGGAACAAGATTACAAACCTTGTTTCTTTCAAACTCACTCAACTCTTCTTGCATAGCATTGACCCAGTTAGGGCCTTGAAGAGCTTCGTTAGCTTTCTTTGGTTCAAGAAGAGATACAAAGTTAACAAAGAGGAATATATATATCTGAACTACGTCGAGTCTGAATACCTGCGTTTGGATCACCAAGGATTTGATCAATTGGATGACTTCTTATCCATCTTTGAGCAGGTAGCTGATCATTCATATATGATAAGATATGAGGTTGAGATACTGAAGAGGAGGCTTCAACATTTGGTTCATCAACAATCAGAGGATGTGGTTCAGATTAAATAACATTTACTGAAGGTTGCTCGGATGTTAAGGGTGATTTAGTGTTTAAGGATTCAGAGGGAGGTATAGTATTTAAAGGCCCAGTTAAGATCCATGAAGAGGACTCAACTCCATTTTTTTGTATTGTTGGATACAATGATAGGATCATCATCAGCTTTGTGTTGTTAAGATGGAGGGTTATTGCTGAAAGATGCTTCAGGTTCACCAAAGTGAGAAAACATCCATTGATTTAGCTCATCATTGTCAAGAATAGATCTTGAGTTTGCTGAGTGGGATTCATCAGAGGTGATGTGTATGGTTTCTTCTACAGTTTGTCTTCTTTTATTGAATAGTCTGAAGGCTTTGGATATTGAGGAGTATCCAAGAAATATACCATCGTCAGCTTTGGGATCAAACTTACCAAGATCATCTTTATTGTTTAAGATGTAGCATTGACAACTAAAGATGTGAAGAAAGCTGATAGTTGGATTTCTTCCATGGAAGATTTCGTAAGTTGTCTTTTTGAATCGATTTAAAATCAGTGAACGATTATAAGTAAAGCATGCGGTGTTGACAACTTCAACCTAGAATTGGGTTGGTAGATGAGATTCATTGAGCATTGATCGAGCAACTTCAATGATGGTTTGATTTCTTCTTTCAGCGACTCCATTTTGCTGTGGTGTTCTCACAGCTGAGAAGTTGTGAGAAATTCCCTTAGTCTCAAAGAAGTTATTAAAAGTACTACTTTTGAATTCAGTACCATGATCACTTCTTATTGACCGAACTATCATATTGTTTAACACTTCCATTTTCCGAATGAAGGATATGATTTCTTTTGGGGCATCACTCTTGTCTCTGAGAAACATCACCCATGTATATCTTGAGAATTCATCCACTATTACTAGTGTATATTTCTTTCTAGTGATGGATTATATGTTGACAGGGCCAATTAGATCCATGTGGAGTAGATAAAGAGGAGTAGTCACTACAGAGACTTGCTAAGATTTGAAACTTCCTCTTGTTTGCTTTCCTTCTCTACATGTTGAACATAGAGATTCCTTAGCATATGAGTATTGAGGTAATCTAGTGGCCTTTAAGAGATCATTCAACGCTTTGAAATTCAGGTGAAAAAGTCTTTTGTGCCATAGCCAGTTGACACTCGATGAGGTTTTGGAGAGAAAGCATATGTTTTCAGTGTTGGAAGAATCCATGTCAATAACATAGACATTTTCCATACGAGTACCAGAGAGAGTGATTTTTCCATCTTTGTCAGTGACGGAACATGTTCTCTTGGTGAAACATACTTTATAATCTTTATCACATAGCTGACCGATGCTAAGAATATTGTGCTTCAGTCCTTCTACGTAAGCGACTCTTTAGAAAGTGGTTAAACCATTGGTGAACACACCGAATCCTCTGGTACAGAGTTTTCCATCTCCTCCAAAGGTCACTGAGGGACCTTTCTCTTCCATGTATTATGAGAGCAGGGTCTTGTTACCGGTCATATGTCTAGAGAATCCACTATCAAGATACCAGATATCCTTCACGTCCTGTAATCATAAGGAAGATTAATTTTTAATTGGTACCCATATTACAATGGGTCCAATGAGGTTAGTGGAGAGGAAAGGTTCAACATTCTTCACATCATCAGCTTTAGTGACAATCTTCACTTTGGTTAATTTCCTAACCTTGGTGGTATTCTTCTTAGCCTTGGAGTCATTCATCTTCACTCTGGCAAATTCTTCAGCTTTCGTGGTTGTGGGGCACTTACTAGCAATATGGCCAGTAAGTCCACAGTGATAACATTTCTTATAGCTGAAGGTAGCTTTACGACCGAAAGCATTAGTATTTGAGGGTTGTAAATGAGCAGGGCAAGCTTCAAGAATGCCTTCAACCCAAACCCTACAAATGAAGGTCTTCATCTCCAAGACAAAACCTTGATTTTGACCAAACTTGAGCAATCTTGAGACTCCAACCATAGATCATTTGCCCTAAAAACCTTTAAGAATCGTCCCAAATAGTGTGAAATCGCCTTCAATGGAAGAGAAACGAAGAAGGGGGAGTGAAATGGCAAACCCTAGCTCAAAATGGTTTTTTTAACCATTAGGAGCCACAGGTGACCTTCCAGGCAACTTAAGTAGCTTGGAAAGTATCCCGAGCATAAAAATCTCTCTAGAGTTGTAGGCGACTTGGGAGGCGACCTAGGTCACCTAGCAACCGGCCTAGCACCATGTTTTGTATTTTAAAATGCTTTTTGACTTCTTGAGCAACCAAACTTGCATGGGAGGTCCTATAACACCCTAAATAACTTTGGACACCACTTTCCTTCATGGATTCACCACAACTTGACCAAAAAACATCAAATGGCTCATTAAAACAAGTATACACCCTTAAACGATTAACCACAAAAACACGAGTGTTACAAAATCCTTAGTGATATCCTTGTTTCACCCCAACTGTTCTCACCCAATTTTTGGCAATTTCGGATGGTATTGTCATCCAAGTTTCTCTACTACGGTTGTCCGCAATAAGAGAAAAGTCAATGCAATACAAAGGATCATATTTTCGCATCCAAGATAGTTCAATTTTTTTAGGCATGTGTCATAAGTAACAACTCGAGGTTTCCATATCTTGATACCATACTATCTAAAAACTTCATAAGCTTGTCGTCAATCTCCGAAGTCGCTTTTGTACTCGTTTTACTCTATTGTTTCTCAACCAGAGCATGAGATGAACAAGGTGTTAAAAACACGGGAGCTTGATCACTTGATATATTGGTCTCTTTGTCAATGACCACAAAAGGCTCGATGGTCGCCGGAAAGAAGGTCAAAATCGACGGTGCAGGGGTATTATACAATGACTACGGTTTTGAATATGGAAGGAGGCGTTTTTATGTCTCCATCATCTTCATTAAAAATAAGGGCAAGGATGTTTTTTTTTTGTTGAATAGGAAAATATAACATAACCATCTGTGCGATTAAGTCATTGGTTGTGAGAAAACGTCGTAAGTAAACAACCCAAAAGAGCTGTTAGTACACATATTTGTTGGATACAAGATCATAAAGATTGAAGATCAAAGTCAAGCCAAGTCAAATGATCAAAGTCAACTCTCAAGCAAGAAAGTCAAAGTCTTTGTAATAAATGTCAAAGTCAAAGTCTCGTGTATCTTGTTGTAAGCTTTGTATAGCTTAGTATAAATAGTTTTTAGTTCTTGTCTTTGTTGTTAAGCTTGTCATAGAGAGTAGAGAGAATACGCGGAGCAGATTAGAGAAGGTTTTCATTGTTATACATTATAGTGAGAGAAAGTGGTGAGATAGTGATTGTAATCTGTGAGATTTAAATCAATGACATATGATTACGAAATTATCATCTTATTATATTGATTGTTAGCAATTAGAACTTGAATCTTGGGAATTAACAATTAGTATCAGAGCAGATCCAAAGTGAAATCATTCAAGAAATGGAAAGTTCGCACTGTGTTCATCTAGTCTTGATCGAATTTGAATTTTTGTGTGTAATTCGAGTTGTAATAGACTGAATTGACTTCGAATTATGTTTTGGATGAATCTTGTATAGGTTTGTGAGATCATAGCACTGTAATTTTCGTCAATTATTGATTTTTTTGTGAGTTTCTAGTTTCACGAGTCTGTCGCACTGTATTTGAATCGATATATACATGTGAGTGATTTTTGTTAAAATTCTTTGTTTGCATTCGATTCTAGAAGTGTTTGTGTTCAAATTGTTAAAGTTACATATTGAAATTCGAAGTTTAGATGGGTTATTGAGAAAATCAGAGAGTATTTTTGACGAGAGTCTGATAACTGAAAACACTTAGTTAAAAAGCAAGATCTCAGACTTAGAAGATCAAATTGTCAAGATTCAGCAATCAGAATGTGCTAATGAATATCTGATAAAGAAGATTTTTGAGTTAAAACTACAAATTGCTGAGAGATCAGAATTTGATAAAGCAAAGAAAGAGTTTTCAAAGAAGTTCTCAGATTTTTCAAGAAAGATCTTTGAAGATAAGAAAATGGTTAAGCTTAAATGTTCTAAGCTTTCTCAACAAGTATCTGACTTTGAGAAAGTGATCATCCTGGAAAGAGACAAGTTTGAAAAAGAGAAGAAGGTTATAGAACAGAAGAATGTTGGAATATTCAAAGAGATATTTGATGGAAGAAAGAATGTGGAGAATGATTTTGAAGAAGAACGAAACATTTTTGAATCAGAGATTAAGAAGCTTACTGATAAGTTATCTGAACTATCAGCTTGTGAACTGAAAGAGCAGAAAACGAAGTCTGAGTTTCAAGAAAAGATTGATCTGCTCGTCAAAGAAAGATATAGTTATTCTTCAAAGATAAAAGAGCTTGAAGAAATTGTTTCCAAGGTGGTGGTGACTGAGCAAACGACTCCAAAGTCAAAAATCCACACACCTAGAAATGATTCAGCTGATTCTGAATGTTCATTCAAGACAACCTCAAGCTCACATCAAATAACTGTTTCTTCAAAAAGGTCAGTCAACTCATATGATCAGATTCGTACTACTAACATTTTCTTTGATAAAAAATGTAGATGGTTCAGATACATACAGAAGAAGAAGAAGAAGGAGATATGAAGAAGAAAAGCTGGTCTAGAAAGTGAAACCAGTAGATGATAAAAAGGATGATGAAAAGAAGGATGAGAAGAAAGGAAACAAATCATTTGTACATGCATCAAAAGCCAAGAAGAACAATGTGCGGAAAGGTAAACCTGATTTTGCTTACTCGAGAGATCAACTAATCAGGTTATCTACAAGGAAAAGGTATTGTTCTTACTGTCGTACATATGATTTTGTTCATAAAATTAGTGATCATTACTGGTATAGTTCTTATTCTATTACTCCTAACCGAACTGCAACTAACAAACATGGATCCAAATACCAGTGGATACCAAAGCCGAAAGATGATTATGTGTTGCAGGAACCTCAAGTCAAGGGGTAGTAAGAGAATCAAGGCTTTTGAATACTACAGTTCAAGACCCGTATCTCATTGTGTCAGTCCACAATATTATCAAGTTCTTATCAACACAAACAACAACAAAGATTTACCAACCTGATTGATAAATAAACGCGGATTACAGATTGATGTTGGTGATTTACTCTTTGAAAGCTCTCTTAGATTTACTCTTTGAAAGCTCTCTTAGATTTACACCGTTGAAATGTGTTATGTATGTTTTTCTATAAGATATGATAATACCTCACCTAACTTAAACAAAACAATATAATATCTAAAACTAATAATATCTAAACTAATATCCTAAAATATCTATTAATTAGATATTTAGGAATAATATAAAATACTAAAAACAAACTTTGACAATTTATTACAAACTGACTTTAGACTAATATTAAGAGTTGACTTTCCAGCGTTAGCTTCAGATTGCAAACTTCAGATTGGATGATCTTGAATCCAATAAATCTGTGCGCTAACAATCTCCCCCTTTGGATCAAGATCATTACTAAAAAGATTTAGCAATTCAGTCTTCTCTTTCAGCTCAGAAGATTCAATCTCCCTCTTAATCTTCAACAAGTAGCAATCTCCCCAAAATACGTAGATAAACTCTCTTTCAGATGATGGGAAGAAATTATCTTCAGATTTAGCTCAGAACGCTGTAGCAAAGTATCTTAAAAGAAAATTTCTCTCAAATCAGCATGTCTTCAGAATACTTGCTCTAAACTTGTGTTGTTCCCCATTTCTTGTGTAGCTCTTCTCCCCCTTTTTGATGAAAAGAGCAACGAGTTCATCAAAACTTTTATGTCAAGAAATGTCTTTCTTAAGGAGCTTCTGATCCGTCAATTCAAAAGATATTCATCCAGATCTTTGCAAATCCAGACAAAATAATCGTGTAACACCTGAATCAACTAATAAATCAGTTAAAATGCATGTCAGTAACACTAAGTCACTGTGTGTAACGAATACACATTGGAAAGGAGCTTTTTGATGTTCACTCCCCCAGGGCTTCCATTCAATCATCGAAACACCACAAAGGTAATTTCTATAAACGTTATGATAAAGAAACAAATTCCTTGTGTGTTCGTGCAAGTGATAGAAAAAATTAAGCATTTGATGATTGCTTATAAGGCTCAATATTGTGTAAACCACTGAGACAACAGTAAGTTAAACACAGACTCAATGTGCATGATTGAAGTGCAAAGGTGGGGCAAACTTCCTTCTTTTCAATATCCAGATTTTCCAAATGAAAATCAGATAGTAAATGTGCTGCTTCCCCTTTGAAAATGTGAAACACTTTCTATTTGAGTAGAAAATGAGTAACTGGTGGGGTTAATCAAGAGTTGGAATTGGCTAGTTGCCTGTTTCAATAATGTTCACCAAAGAAATGTGAAACACTAGAAATGTGGTTGCCCGACTCAGAAAGTAGTTGGTGCAGAGTTCTGATATTCTTTTAACTCTGTTCTCACACCCTCTTTCTTTTAAACATTCAGTTTACTTCTAACCGAACTCTCTTTTGCATTATATCTCATCACACAACCCACACTCATTTCTTTTTGATTTCTCACACTCAATCACTATGGATTAACTACTTGGGTAGGAAACACTGGTTAACGTGTATCCGTAGAAGTTGTGTTAAGTCCTAGCACACTGATCCCATGGTTTTTCTAGAAAGCATATGATGCTCAAAAATGGTTTAACTATCTCAGTTAAAGCACAAAGTAGATCTAGAAAACATTTAAACGCATACTTCCAATTCATGAAATCGGTTTGAGATTCGGGAAGTGGTGTGAACTTTTAAGAACAATGTTTTCTATGATTGAAAAGTGTCCTTCTTTCAACCATATATGAGATTAAGATAAAGGATTATACCTTTATGTGCGATCTTACATCTCATGAAGCTAAGCTTAAAGTCATAAAGATATGAACATGTAAGCATCTCTCAAAAACTGCAAAAGTCTTATGTCATAGTCAAAGTAATGTTATTCACATTGAATTAAAAGACAAAAAGCAGTAAAACAATGAAAGTACGAGTTATGATCTGAAATAATCAGAAGTCATATCCTAACTCCTTTGACTTGTAAAACTCCCCCTAAAATCATGCATCACAAAAAAATTGACATTAAAAAGGTAAATGCAGAAATTAGTGAGTCTTATCCTCAAATTAATATTGACCATCTGTCAATTTCTTCTCATACTCCCCCTTGGATCATGAACAAAATATTTGAAGTGTAGATATCATCCAGAAATAAGAATGAAGAAATGATTAAAAAGTATACAATTAGAAAACTTTGATAGGTAACCACTGATTATGTCTTAAGATTTAGCATACCAAGCTTAGAGACAAGAAAGGTGAACCTCTTTTCGTCTAAAGGTTTGGTAAACAAATCTGCAAGCTGATAATCAGTTTTTACAAAGAAAAGTTCAATTGTTCCTTTTTCGACATTATCTTTGATAAAATGATACCTGACATCTATGTGTTTGGTCTTGGTGTGATGAACAGGATTCGCTGTTATCGCGATGGCGTTCTTTGAGTCACAGTAGATCGGGATTTTGTTAAAGTGAAAACCGTAGTCACGTAGTTGTGTTTTCATCCATAAGACCTGAGAACAACATCTAGCAGCAACTACATATTCTGCTTCGGCCGTTGAAGTTGATACACAAAGTTGTTTCTTCGATGCCCAACTTACGAGTTTATCACCGACGAACTGTATATGACCTGACGTGCTCTTCCTGTCTAGCATACAACCAACATGATCTGCATCTGTATATGCTGTTAGTTCAAAGCTAGTATCTTTAGGATACCATAGACCAAGATCTTCAGTCCCATTCAGATACCTAAAAATGCGCTTAACTGCAGACAAATGGGATTCTTTGGGATTGGTCTGATATCTAGCACATAAGCATGTAGAGAACATTATATTTGGCCTACTAGAAGTAAGATACATTAAAGAACCTATCATCCCTCTTTAAGTCCTAACATCAACAGCCTTTCCAGAAGGATCGGTGCCAATATTTGTACCTGGTGCCATTGGGGTACCAATCGGTTTAGAATTTTCTATTTTGAACTTCCGAAGAATATCAAGAATGTATTTTGATTGATTGATAAAAATCTCCGATGAAATTTTTTTGACTTGTAATCCGAGAAAGAAATTCATCTCTCCCATCATATTCATTTGAAATCTTGACACCATAAGGTTTGAAAAATTCTTACAGTACTTAGGATTTGTAGAGCCAAAAATAATATCATCCACATAGATTTGAATAAGAATGATATCGGCTTTCTCCTTTTTAATAAACAAAGTGGTATCTACCGTACCTTTTGTAAAACCAGACTTGACTAAAAATTGAGATAGGACATCATACCAGGCGTGAGGAGCTTGTTTCGGTCCATAGAGTGCTTTGTCAAGAATGTAGACATGATTTGGATTCTCTTGATTGACAAAGCCTTCTGGCTGCGAGACATAGACTTCTTCCTTTAGAATGCCATTCAGAAAGGCGGTCTTCACGTCCATTTGAAAGACAGTGAAATTCTTGTGAGCTGCGTAGGCCAAAAACATTCGAATTGCCTCTAAACGCGCCATAGGAGCATAAGTCTCGTCGTAGTCTATTCCTTCCTCTTGCTTGTATCCTTTGTCAACAAATCTTGCTTTGTTTCTGATAACGGTACCATCTTCATCTTTCTTGATTTTGAAACCCATTTCGTACCTATAATGGTTTTACCTTGAGGTTTGGGTACGAGTCTCTAGACTTTAAGTGCGTCGAACTGATTCAGCTCTTCTAGCATTGTAGTCACCCAGTCTGAATCGGCAAGAGCCTCGGATACGCGAGATGGCTCGATCTTGCTCAGAAAAGATTCAGGCATACACATATTCATTGAAGCTGACCTAGTTTGCACCGGTTTGGTTGGATCGCCAATGATCTGGTTTATCGGGTGCTCTTTGGTCCATTTATGTTCATGAGGGAGTGAATTATATGAATATATATCAATATTATCATCTAAGAATCCACCGGTACCTTCTTCAGGTTGTTCAGGAGGAATGATGGTTGCAGTTGAAGTAGTAGGTGCAGAAGGCTCAGCAGGTTCAGCTTGGTCCGTCTGTAGATCAGTCTGTACAGAACATCCTACTGATACAACAACTTCTGTCTCTTCATTATTTGTCACAACTTCAACTGTTGGAGTCAGCATTTGAACTGGAATTTTTTGCTGAATCGGGGAGTTGGATTCAATAGAGATATCTGAACTGGTTGGATGAGTAGTCGTTGAGTCTTCCATCCTGTCAACCACAACAGATTTCTTCACATTAGATCCAAGAAATTCATCATGAAATAGTTCAAATAATAAATCTAAATAAGATAAATGATTAGTAGACGTTGATGCTTCATCTGATTTGATCGCTTGAGATGCAGGTTCTAGACTGTTTTGCCCAGAAGCTAGTACTCCGGTTATCACGGGTTCTGAACTGTGTTGTTCAGAAGCCATATCTTCATCAAATGTGACATTTACGCTTTCAACAACTGTTTTTGAGTTCTTCAGATATACACGGAATGCAGTATATGTAGATGAATAACCAATAAAGATGCCTTCGTCTGACTTGGCACTGAACTTGTCCAGACTCTCTCAATCGTTTAGAACATAACACTTACACCCAAATATATGGAAATATTTGATTGTCGGTGTTCGGTTGTTGATTAACGCATAAGGAGTCTTCTTGAATCTGCGGTGTATCATGGATCGATTCTGAGTGTAGCACGCAGTCGATACAACTTCAGCCCACAGAAATAGAGGTAAGTCAGATTGACTTAGCATAGTACGAGCAGCCTCGACTAGCGTACGATTTCTTCTTTCGACGACTCCATTCTGTTGAGGCGTACAAGCAGCAGAGTATTGATGTGATATCCCGACCGATTCGAGATATTCTTGAACTGTTTTGTTCTTAAACTCTGTGCCGTTATCTGTTCTTAGAAGCTTGACCGGTTTTTGCAGATTTACCTGGGTCGTCTTCACGAATGTAATGAGAACATCAGGTGTCTCATCTTTTGAACGTAGAAATTTGACCCAAGTGTATCGCGAGTAATCGTCCACAATAACTAGTATGTACTTCTTTCCGCTTAGACTTTGCATTCGCATCAGACCACAGAGATCCATATGCAGCAACTCTAATGGAGAGCTTGTACTCGGTTCAGGCTTTGGTTTGTGCGGAGCTCTCTTCATCTTTCCTTTTTCACACGCTGCACACAGGTGTTCTTTTTCATACTTCAGCTCTGGAAGTCCTTTAACTAGCTTTTCACTGACCAGCTTGTTTATGTACCTAAAGTTGAGGTGAGAGAGCCGTCGATGCCATAGCCAGCTTTGCTGCATCGAGGCTTTAGAGAGTAGACACACATACTTGTCAGTCTGGACGTTTGACAAATTAATTGTGTAGAGGTCAGACTTTCGAGTGCCTACCAAGAGTTTCTTGTCATCTTCAGTGCGAACAGTACACCTCTTGGCCTTGAAATTTACCTCTAAGCCTTTGTCACAGAACTGGACTATACTGAACAGGTTGTGTCTTTAGCCTTCAACGTAGCTCACCTTCTTAATCATGATGTTTTCGTGTACCATATCACCATATCCCAGAATTGGTGAAAACTGGTCGTTCCCAAATCTAACCGTCCCGCAATATTTATCTGTATAATTGGACAACATCCCTTTCTGCCCTGTCATATGCTTGGAACACCCGCTATCCAAGTACCACATATGACGGGTCTGCACAAGAGAAATTACGAAACAAGAGATTTAGGTACCCACTTGTAAATAGGTCCTACAGTGTTAGTACATGATTTTGGTACCCATTTGAAATTGGGTCCTCTTTGCTTTTGAGAATCAAATGAAGAATTAGTATGATAAGAGTGAACATGATATGTGCCAAACCAAACATCAGAATCTTGACAAGAAGTAGAAACATGTTTATCATAATATGAAGACTTTCTAGCATATAAAGATAACTGGAATAATTGCTTCATAGAGTATTTCTTGCGAGAAACGAAAAGTTTTGGTTTCAAAATAGCAACATCAGCAATCAAAACATCTTTACTAGTCGTAGTTTTATTACAATCAACACTAGAAAGAACATTCTCGTCAATCTCCTGTTTTGGTTTCCATTGAGATTTAACTCCTAGCCCTTTCTTGCTCAGATTTGAAACATTTGAAACTTTTGAGTCAGATTTTTGAGAAACAGACGAATGCTTCTTCTTTGGCTTACAAGTAATGATCGGTTTCTGTGAATGCTGAGATTTCTTCTTACCTTTCGCATTCTTAGTTTTCACAGAAACTGTTTCATCAACTTTCGTTGATGATTTGCTTTTCACAAACTTACTGGATAATCCAAAGGAATTCACAACAAATGGCGAATGATTAGGAAGTTTGGCATTAAAATCAAATTGATCAAAACAATGATCTAAAACACCTTCAGAGTTTAGAAAATCTAACCCTTCATCTAGTAGACCAAACATATCTTTAGATTGTGAAGCCTTGGTTGATTTAGAAAGAACAGAATACTTTAGCATAGTTGAAAACACATTTTGTTCAACATCTATCAAAATTCTTTCATCTGCAAAAGATTTCTCAAGTTCAGAAATTTTACTTTCCAAAATGAGAGGAGGGACGTAAAGTTTACCTTCAATAGGCTTAGCCTCCATTTCTTTTACAAAATAAGTTTGAAAGAAGTCATTTGAAAGATATTTTGATTGAACATCACTATAACTATTATTCAGCTTCGCATAACGAAATGGAAGTTGAACATTATATGTTTTCTTTCGTTTTTCTGTTTCCTTGGCTTCATCTTCTTTAGACAGTCCAGTCCAGAAAACTTTAAGCTCAGGGAATCGTCGAGCTAGTTTCAAAAATGTAAAATCATAAAGTGCAGGCACTTCAGATTTACCCTTTTTAAGGTAGTGAGGATTCTCATAACCAATTCCCCAGCTCACTTTCTTCTCTTTGGGTTTGTTTAGATGAATGGTTTGTTCAGTTTGACCCAATAAGTATAACTTCTTTTCCAAAGCATTTAATTTTTCAAGTAAAGATTTGTTTTCTTCGGTACGCGAAGAATACGTTCTCGTAAGCTCTTTGAAATCAAACTCACTTTTTCTCATTTTTGACTTTGTTTCAGCAATCTCTTTAAGAATTATGGTCTGCTCTTTTACACTGGTGTCAATGTTTTTATGTAAAACCTCAATCAATACTTTCTTCCCAGCAATATCATCGCTAAGTTTTTGTATTGATTGGCCTTTTTCTTTAATGACACCCTTTTCAAGCTTAAGTTTAGACTCTAATTCTTGGAGTTTTGTCATCATGGCATGCATTTGATTTAATAAATTTGATTCAGTTAAATTACATACCTCTTCGTTGTCATCTTCATCGGAAACAACTTCTATTTCCATCTTGCCCATGAAGCATAGATGTGTTGTCTCGTCCTTCTCGTCTTTGTCAAATTCTTCGTCTGATTGATCCAGCCAGAACTCATCTTCTGCCATCAATGCTTTTCCAGCTTCATGTTGCTTGGCTAGAATCATTTTATTCTTGTAGTAGTCGGAGTTCTGGACTTTGGGTCTTCGGCAGTCTCTAGCAAAGTGACCTAGTCTGCCACAGTTGTAGCATGTTGGAGGTTCTGACTGACTAGATTCTTCAGCTTTATACCTTCTCTCTTCCGGCCTTCTTTCCTCTACTCTTTTACCTTCAATCCTCTCTTTGTGAACATAGTTGCTTGGACCAGAAGAATACCTCTAACTGTTTGAGCTTGGATTTTTGTAGAACTTTCTTTGAAAAGCCTTAGTCAACATAAGCATTGTCTGCTTCAGTTTTTCACAGTCATCCGAGTCAGAGTTTGCTTCACCTTCAATTTCTTCTGATTCAGACACAATCATCTTCTTCTTCTTCTTTTTCACAACAAGTGCAACTGAATCAACAATTGTCTTCTCAGACTGTCTCTTTTCATCCATGATCTCATCCACCTCTTCCTCATTCTGCTTGAGGGTTTCATACACCTCGTGAAGTGGAATCTCGTTTAGATCTTTTATTTGCTTCATTTTTCTGGCAAACCTCTTCCATTCAGGCTGGAGGATGCTGAGGAATTTGACATTCAGCTCTATTTGTGATTTGTTGACCTTGTTCTTGCTTAGTTCATTCAGCAAGGTCACGAATCTGTCATATGTTCCTGCTAGAGACTCTCCAACTCTGCCTTTGAATTCTTCATAGTTGTTGAGGCAGTTGGATATCTTGAGTTGGTTCCCAACCTTTGAACCTAGCATCATTTTCTCTAGTTGATCCCGCATCTCTTTGCTAGAGGCTTTATAGCTGTCTATCTTCACATAAATTTCATTAGGAATGCCTTGAAGAATGTAAGACTTTGCTAATCTATCAGCTATTGCTCTCTTTAGTTCATCACCTTCGAGTTCATCAAACTTCAGTTGATATTTTACATCATCAGTCCCGTCTGTACGAGTCTTCATAACAGGTGCCATAATTCCTTCTTCTATAGATTTCCTGATGAATACTCCCAAATCATGTCTTTCAATGAAGTCCATGAACCGATCTTTCCACTGCTCATACTCTCCCCTGAAGAGTACTGGTGGCTTTGTGTCAGTTCCGATAGCTAGGGCTTCTCTTGAAGTCATCCTTTGAAAAAGACTAAGTCTGGTACTGGCGCAAAAGGCACACTTTGTGCTAAAGGAGTCTGGCGCAAAAGAGTTTTGCGCGAGGTGTAGGTGGCGCGAAGTAACACTTTGCGCTAGAAGACACTGGCGCAAAAATGAGTTTTGCACGAGAAGCGGGTCACGCGAACTGGAACTTTGCGCTAGTAGAGGGTCGCGCGAACTGAGGTTTGCACGAGTAATGGTTGGCGCAAAACAAAGTTTGCGTGAGAAGTAGGTCGTGCGTTTTGAAGATTGCGTGAGCAGTTGGTCATGCGAAAGAACTTTTGCGCGAGACGTTGATGGCGCAAAGCAAGTTTTGCGTTAGTAATTGATGGCGCAAAAGTCACTATGAACTGGCGCAAACTTTCAACTCTCGCAAGTTCGTCCCTGTTCTTTGAAAAATCGATCTGATCGCTCAAATAACCCTGTTTATCAACGATTAGCAGTCCCAAATTTTAACAAATTGACCACTAACAGTTTTAGAACAGATTACAACCTTTAGATCTGAAAAGCAATCACTTTTTGAAGTTTAAATCGATGGAACAGTGCAGTTTGAAGTCGTGAACAGTTAGACACTAAAATCGCAAAATGGGAATCGATTAAAGTTCAATAATGAAATTAAAGTATACCACAACGATCTACAACAAATTTCGATCACTACCTGATCAATTTCAACACCAATAACACCCTAAAACTCGAAAATGATTTTGAAAATGAAGAACACAGTGTCGAGTTCTTGAACTTGATATGAATCTGATTTAGAGGCTCTGATACCAATTGTCGGTCCACAATATTATCAAGTTCTTATCAACATAAACAACAACAAAGATTTACTAACCTGATTGATAAATAAACGCGGATTACATATTAATGTTTGTGATTTACTCTTTGAAAGCTCTCTTAGATTTACACCGTTGAAATGTGTTATGTGTATTTTTCTATAAGATATGATAATATCTCACCTAACTTAAACAAAACAACATAATATCTAAAACTAATAATATCTAAACTAATATCCTAAAATATCTATTAATTAGATATTTAGGAATAATATAAAATACTAAAAACAAACTTTGACAATTTATTACAAACTGACTTTAGACTAATTTTAAGAGTTGACTTTCCAGCGTTAGCTTCAGATTTCAAACTTCAGATTGGATGATCTTGAATCTAATAGATTTGTGCGCTAACACATTGTCTAATGAGTTTGACTTCTAAACACAACAGTTTAGGACTCACTCTTCAATGATCAAAAGAGATGATGCTCCCGTCCTGATAAGAGATTGTACTCCGATACTCAAATGAGGAAATCAACCTTCAAGGGGGAGTACATATTTTTATTGAAAATATGCATCCGCAAGTTATGATGATCTACATTTCTGGGGGAGTTGTAGATCTCTAACATTTTTTTTTCACTAACATATTTTATGATGCATAATTTCAGGGGGAGTTTATGATTTCTGATTACATCTGATCAGACTCGTACATTCAAAGTTTTACTGTTTTTTGTCATTTACTTTTCAATAAAAATTTGTGAATAAAGCTTTGCACTTTGACGACTTTTTTATTTTTGCAGAATTGAGAGAAAGCTTACATGATCACATCATATAAGACTTAGAGCTGACTTGATGAGATTTAAGATTGAGCAAAAAGGTTTATTTCTAATCTTAATCTCATACGTATCTGAAAGACGGACAACTTTCAGTTATGAAAACATGTTCTTAAATGTTCAAACCACTTCTTGTTCTTAAAACGATTTCATGAATTTTAGAAGTGTGATTTTGAATGTTTTCATGTTACTTGTGCTTCAATGATTTATAAACCGTGTGTTTCTAAAGATTAATACTTGCGTATTATCTTTTATATATACTTTCAAGTATTCATACACACCGGTTTAATATTTTGTTTGATATGTTCTTACCATGTCTTTAAATTGAACCAAATTTTCGATGGTAAGACACCCCGATTGATATTCACATTTTGAGTGTTGATTTCATTTCAAAACGTTTCTTTCAAGAATGTCTATATCTTGTTTCGTATAGACAATATCTGGTTTTTGCTGACCTAAGCCTTAATTGAAAAGATCAAATCTGAATGATTACATATGTTCGAATTTATTGATCTTTTTCATACAATGTCAGATTTTCAAACAAGTTTCTTGTATTCATTTCATTCATTCAATATACTTGTTTGAAATATCTTCAATGTTTAAAATGAGCAAATCTTCATGAGCATACAGATATCTGATTTGTATTTCATATATTTTGTGCTTTAACTGCAATGTTAAACCAGTTAAGCAACATGTTCTTTTAGGAAAACAACATGGGTTCATTGTGTGAGAACTTAACAAAACTTCTATGGATTCACGTTAACCAGTGTTTCCTACCCAAGAAGTTAATCCTTTGAGTGATCGAAGAGTGAGGAGTCAAAGTATTGAGTGTGGGTTGTGTGATGAAGTAAAATGAAAAAGAGAGTTTGGTTAGATGTGCGCTCAATGTTTAAAAAGAAAGAGGGTGAGAGAACAGAGTAAAAGAATATCAAACTTTGCACCAACTTTTTCTGAGTCGGACAACCACATTTCTAGTGTTTCACAATTCTTTGTGAACATTATTGAAACAAGCAACTAGCCCATGCCAACTCTTGATAAAAACCCCACTAGCTACTCATCTTTTTCTCAAAAAGAAGATGTTTCATATTTTAAGGGGACGCAACATATAATCTATCTGGTTTTCATTTGGAAAATCTGGATATTGAAAAAGAAGGAAGTCTGCCCCACCTTCGCACTTCGATCATGCACAATAGAGTCTGTGTTTAACTGTTGTTGTCTCAATGGTTTACACAATTTTAAGCCTTATAAAATCAATCATCTGTGCTTAATTCTTTCAAACACATGCACGAGCACACAAGGAATATGTTTTCTTGTCATAACGTTCATAGAAATTCCTTTGTGGTGTTTCGATGATTGAATGGAAGACTTGGGGGAGTGAACATCACAAAAGCTCCTTTCCATTGTGTATTCGTTACACAAAGTGACCTTGTGTTACTGACAGACACTTCTAACTGATTCATTTGTTGATTCAGGTGTTACACTCATAATTTGTCTGAATTTGTAAAATATTTGGATGAATATCTTTTTGGATCGATGACGAATCAGAGGCTCAGTATCAAAGATCAATGGTCAGAACAGATTCAGTGACATTTCTTGTCAGAGTTTTGATGATTTCATGCTCCAATCATCAAAAATGGGGAGAAGAGTTAAAGAAATGTTTGCGTAAGAAATGTTAAAGATGGGAGACATGTTCAAGAAATGGTTGTGAAAGAAAGTTTGCTGAAAATGTATTCAAAGTTTACAGAGAAAGTTCAAAGAATCCCAAAAGCAAGCTGATTTTAGAGAAATTTTATTTGAAGATACTTTTGCTGAAACAAACCGAGCTGAAACTGAGGATAATGTCTTTCCAGTGTCTGAAAGAGGTTTTACTACCTTGAGAAGATTGTTATTTTTTGAAGACAGAATTTGGGGAGATTGCTAAGTAAAAAGGGAAATTTAATCTAGTGATATTCTGTCAGAAAGGGGAGATTGTTTTGAGCATAAACTGGGAGATTGTACTTCAATGTTTATTTCTCTAGAAATGATCTTGATTGTAAGAAATATACAAAGGGGGAGATAAAGTTGATAAAGTTCTTCATATTTACAAAGGAGGAGATTAAAGTTAAAGATCAACTGAAAAGGGGGAGATTGTACAAACTGAGCTTAAGGGGAAGATTGTATTGTTAAATCTTTTGGAAATGATCTTGATCCAAAGGGGGAGAATGTTAGTGTACATATTTTTTGGATACAAGATCATAAAGATTGAAGATCAAAGTCAAGCCAAGTCAAATGCTCAAAGTCAACTCTCAAGCAAGAAAGTCAAAGTCTTTGTAATAAATGTCAAAGTCAAAGTCTCTTGTATCTTGTTGTAAGCTTTGTATAGCTTAGTATAAATAGTTTTTAGTTCTTGTCTTTGTTGTTAAGCTTGTCATAGAGAGTAGAGAGAATACGCGGAGCAGATTAGAGAAGGTTTTCATTGTTATACATTCTAGTGAGAGAAAGTGGTGAGAGAGTGATTGTAATCTGTGAGATTTAAATCAATGACATATGATTACGAAATTATCATCTTATTATATTGATTGTTAGCAATTAGAACTTGAATCTTGGGAATTAACAAGAGCTATGCAAATAATCCAGATAGACCATTAAGGGGTTGTTTGGGATTGCTTATTTAAAACAAGTTATGCTTTTTTTTAATGTGTTTATCAACTTATGTGGTGACAAAAAGGAGTTTTATAAAAAGTGTTTGGATTAACTTGTGGTACCAAAACATAATAAGCTAATAAGTTGTTATTTGGGGGTGTTTGGGATTGCTTATACATGTACAATAACCAAAAAAAGTCATAAGTTATTTCAGAGAAGTTGATAAGTCACTACGGACTAACTTCTTAAAAACTCCTTATTAGCGGTGCCAAGAAGCTATAAGCAGTTTTTTTTCCAATCCAAACACTTAAAATAGCTTACTAGCGGTGACAAAACACGATAAGTCAATAAATAGTTTAAATAAGCAATCCCAAACACCGTCTAAACACGATAAGTCAATAATAAGGAGTTTAAATAGGCAATTCCAAACAACCCTTTAGTCTCTATGTAACAATGCTGATGTGTGTGTGTGTGTGTATATATATATATATATATATATATAGAGAGAGAGAGAGAGAGAGAGAGGGAGGTTATTTTGTTAACCTCCCAAATTGTATTAACTTTATTAACCCCTCTCAACCAATAGGAATTCACTTTCAACCTTGGTTAGTTTGAATAAATCATTAAATGTCCAAGGGTAGAAATGGTAGTTCACATTTTTTTTGCTAGACTTTTTGGTTTGGGAATTACAAAAGGAGGTTACAAATTAACAACACTGCATGTACTTTATTTTTCAATTTCTCCGGCATTGCTTTAAGAACTAGTGTTGATGGAAGTTACAATTTCCAGATTCAATACACCATGACACGTATGGATGAAGAGGTCAGGATTGGTAATACTTTCTACATAATGTTGGAAAACCAATATGGAGGAGTGTTAACGTATATGCACACCATAGGGAACAGATGACTTCAACATAGGCATATAGATGGGTTATGCTTGAGAGCTAGACATTTGTGAATGTTATAGACATTCATGTTCATATACGTTCACATTCTCGACTGAACTTTAATGAACGAGTTAATATATATGAACAACTGGTAGTCAAAAATATTATATCAGCAAGTATGAAGATTATGACAACCCTCTTACTACTTTTGTACTAACCGTATTTAACCTATTTTTTGTACTAACTTTGTGAACCGTTTTTTTTTTTTTGTACTAATCATCCTAGTTGACCCACAAATGAACATCATATCAACATACACGTTCAAGTGTTTAACGCGTTCATACGAATGATAAATTATCAATCTACCACCTTATCAACTCACCAATTAATATCAATTTGATTTTTGTGTTTGTTTGAATGGAGGATTCGATGAAGTAAAGTCAACAGAAGTGCCTCCAGCTGCAAGGCGGGATGGTTGACATAATGAACAAAAGGAAGGTTAGTAGCCCCCCCCCCCCAAAAAAAGGAACGAGAAACAAACTATACGAATAATGGTAATTCCCTTTGAATTACTAACCAAATATCAAGCATCTAGTTTTTCAGTCGATATATATGCCCATATAAGTTCATATACGTTCAACATATGTCAAATGAACTCTAATGAATGATCATAGATGTTCAGTCGTGATATATATATATATATATGTCCATTCATGTTCATATGCGTTCACATTCTCAAATGGACACTAATGGAGGATTGTTAACGTATACATGTTCATATTCGTTCTCTTACAAATTCTTTTACCTTTTCCTCATTCCATTCATACTAACTTTGTTAACCTAATTCAACCAATAGGAAACCATTGTTAGTCTTGGTTTAATCAGTGGCGGAACACGAACATCATAGTCTTGGGGGCCGAAAAATAATATTACAAAAATTTGGAAACCCAAAATATAACAATATAAATTCATTGGGTTTTTTAATATGTTTTTAATACTATGAACAACTAATAAATTTTATAAAAATAAAAATAGAAAAATTTAGCTCATTTAATACTCTAGTAACAGAAAGTTTACAATATAAAATCATTTTGTCTTTATCTTTTTCTGACTATGATATACTATTAAATTTTAATAGAAATAAAAAAAGATTTGTTAATATAATACTACTAAATCCTAGAATCATAATGTCCTTAACAGAAAGTACATCAATGGTTTATATATTTTTTGATTATAATATATTAAATAAATTTTATATAACTTAAAAATAGAAATAGAAATTGCCTAATGTAAGACTAAAATCTAAATATTTCACATTATTAATATAAAACTTAAACCAATTTATACATTTTTATATAATTTATAAAAGTTATATGTAATAAATATGTGTTGGGCATATGGGCAAAAAAGATTTTTAGTAATGAAAGAAAAAAATTGGCAATAAAAGAAAAGAAATGAGCACTATAAGACTTGAAACCAAGATCCTTCATATGCAGCCAAGAGATGATAACCATCTTAGCTAAACATTAGATGCAAACTTTATTGCTAATATATGGTATTTGTTCCAAAAACTGTAGGGGCCATGACCCTCTTTGGCCCTCACTATGTTCCGCCACTGGGTTTAATATATATGTACAATAAATATATGATGTTATTATTAGAATTTTTTTATTTTGTTAATTATAGCATTTATTTAATGAGAGAGTTACAATACTATCTTGGGGAAGATATTAAATGAGAGAAAATGTTGATAATTTTTCCAAATACCCTTATCATATATGTTCAATATCATTACTTAATAAAAGACTCATAAATAAGAATTAATGTTGAATTGGTTTTAATCTCAACCCTTCATCTCAAGATCAATGGTTAAGATTTTGGTTCACAAAGTTAGTACAAAAAATACGGTTAACAAATGAACCCGGCCGTATATATATATATATATAGGATCAGGTTCAGGAAAAACCTCAAAAAAACGAAAAACTGATAAACACCCTGATAGTCATTTATCTGGACGGTATGCACTTGTGCATACAAGTAATTTATAACATGCACATGTGCATATAATGCACAAGTGCATAAAACCAAAAAACATCTTAATTTACTTGTATGCATAAGTGCATACCGTCCAGATGAATGGTTACCAGGGTGTTACTCAGTTTTCCATTTTTTTGAGGTTTTCCCTTGAACCTCTCTCTCTCTCTCTATATATATATATATATATATATATATATATGGACAAACCTCTGAGAAAAGGTAAAATAAAAACAATATTATTCATCTTAACTTTTGTTACCATTTGGAAAACGAATATATAAAAAGTTATGTGCAAAAAACATGTTAATAATTATAAAATCGTAATTTTATAATTATATTAATTTTTTACTAGTTATATACCCGCACGATGCGACGGGATGTGAAAATTTCTTTGTAAATGAGGAATAAAATAGTATTTTGATACACATGTAAAATGTTATTGCTATCTGTTGAGTCATATTTTGTAGTGATCATTGTATTTATCTGTCTTGGCTAATACTGTGTTTAGTTAGCTTTATCTGTTACTTTTGCCAAGGGTATTTAAGTCCCTTGTGGCCTTTGTGTTTTGTAAGAAACTTTGACACTCACATTTTTGAATAGATCTGTTTTTACTGTTGGCGTATATACTCTCTCTCTACTTCTCTCTCTAAAGATTTAGAGATCTTGGTCTTTCAATTGGTATCAGAGCATACTAGATCTTGAGAGGATTGAGAGAATTTGTTTTTAGATACTAAATTTGTAGATTAAGCAGAGAATTTGATTGATTTTCTTGATTTTTCAAGAAAATCTCGTTTTTTGCTTGATTCATCAAATTTGGTTAGGTTTCTGGTTGAATTTGTGCAAATTTGTGTTCATTATCTTCGTCTTGAGTAATCGATCATTATTGTTTCATATATTTGTGCATAAAAACCATGATTTGATCCTCGATTTTGTGATTTGGTGATTTTTCAGAAAAAAAAAACTCGTCAAACGTACTGTTACATTCAAGAATTTTAGATTTAGTGTTTTTCAATCGAGTTTGATAATAAAAAGTTGTTAGAATGTTGTTTTCGAGCATTTGTGTGTGATTTTCATGGTATTTTTTTCAAAGTTTCATTCAATCTTGCGAAAATTTTTGATGTTCTGTGGTTTGCGCAAGTTCATGCAGTTTTGCGCATCATTCATATAGGTTTGCGCAAGATTCATATTACTTTGCGCAAGTTCTTTGTGTTCTAATCAGTGTGTTAGTGGTTTTCAGGATTTTCAGTCAGTTTCACGGATCACTCTGCTTACGCAAAATCAGGTTCTCGGATCATCAAGGATCCGTAAAGTCAGGTTCTCGGATCATCAAGAATCCGCAAAGTCAGTTTCTCGGATCACTAAGTTTCTCGGATTACTCTACATACGTAAATTCCAGTTTGCGTACCTTACTGCATACGCAAAACCTACTTTGCGCACCCCACTGCATACGCAAACTTCCAGTTTGCGCAATCTCAAGACTTATATTTTTTTTTAAATTTCTGATTTTCTCGAAAGATGTCTTTGCAAGCACAAATCTACAAGAATGACCTCATGATGTCATTGGGGTCTGATACACGTCCACCAGTACTGATCAATGAGAACGAATTCGAACAGTGGCAGGATCGGTTTATCAACTTCATTGAAAGACAACCGAATGGGGACAATATGATGAAGTCTTTGACTCAGGGTCCAATGGAAAGGCCAATGAAGATTATTCCTGCTACTGCAAACACTGATGCTACAACAGTTGAAAAGGCTTTGAGGGAATATGATGCTGATGAGCTCCTTCGTTATCAAGCAGACAGTCAGGCCAAATCAAATCTGATCCTTGCTCTTCCCAACTCCATTTATAACAGAATCGATTGCTTCAAACATAATCCAATGCTGATGTGGACTCAACTTGAAAAGATTATGCTTGGTACTGCAATGTCAACTCAGTTGCGTCAGACTAGGTATATGAACAATTTTGAAAAGTTCAAGGCTAAGGATGGAGAAAGCTTGAAGAGTGTATTTGACCGATTTTGGGTTGTCATCAACGATTTATACAAGATTAAAGTTACGAAGACTGAATTGGAGGCTAACTTGAAATTTCTAAATGCTTTACAACCAGAATGGAACAAGTCATGCCACAGAATGAGAAACGATGTCAGAATCTCTACCATGCCAATTCAGGAGTTGTACGAAATTTTGATGACAGATGAATCTATGGTGATGGAGAAGAAGGCAAAGATGGAAAAGAAGAATAAGACTATGACCGTAGATCCAATTGCACTTATGGCTAGCCAACTGGCTAAGCAAGCATTAACTGAATCAGCTTATGATGGATCAATGGATGATGATGGCGAAGCACTAGAAAAGGCCATGATACTTTTGACTCAGTACTATCAGAAAAGATTCAAGCACAGATCTGGTTCAAACAACCTTCGGTTTACTTCCGGTTCTAAGAAAATAGAACCAGGTGCTCCGTCAAAGACATACACTCCTAAGTATGAACCAGCTAAGGTGGTTGAACAGAAGAAGGATGAGAAAAAGGTGATGAATTGCTTTAACTGTGGAAATCCTGGACATATTGCTAAGGAATGCAGAGTCAAAGTGGTAAAAGATGTTGCTTTCTATAGAAAGAAGTTAGCTCTAACTGAGAAGAAGGAAAGTGGAACCATTCTGTTGGCTGAAGAAGAGTACTGGCTGGATCATTCGGACAACGAAGCTGAGAATGAGGAGACTGCAGCCATGTGCTTTATTGGTGACGATAAAAGTGATGATGAGGAAGATGATACCTCATCTGATGGTTCTGAGGTAATTTCTGAGGTTAACTATGATTTCTTTTTATCTCAAATGAATGTTTTTATCACTGCTTTGCATGATTTGCGTTCAAAGTTCACTTCTGAAAAGTTAGAAAATCAAGAAAAGTTTGTTTTAATCGACAAACTGCAAATTTCTCTAAAAGATGAAAAGTCAATTTTAATTGACACAAAAGAGAAATTTCAAAAGCAGCTGGATGAATTGGAAAATTCAAAACAGACTTATCATGATTCTTTGACTGAAATGACTTCTTTAAATCAAAAATTTTCTAATAAGATAATTGTTCTAGAAAAGAAATTATATAAAAGAGAACAATCTGAGCAAACCATTTACATGAACAAACCAAGGAGTGAAGAAGCTATAAAGGAAAAGTGGGGACTTGGTTTTGAAAACCTGCAATTTTTAAATCATGCTAAAAATCGAAGTTCCTACTTTATATGATTATGATCATCTTAGTCTTGCAAGATATGCTCCTCAGTTTAAATTCTTTTGGACAACTGAGAAACAAATTTTAGAAGATGAAAATGTGAAAATAATGAAAAACAAGAGGATGGAAATGCCATTCGTTTACACCTTTGAAAATGCAAAGTATTTTCCTGATCAATCTAAGAAATCCAGAAAATCTCAAAATGTTTTAAATATCAATTCTTCCAATAAATCTTCATTACCAACTGAATTTGTTGATATATATACTAATGATAATAGGGAAAATGTATCTCCGGTTTCTTATGATTCAAGAAAATATATTCCTCTGTTAGTGTTAGAAGGTAAGATAGTTGATCTTGAAGATAAATTGAAAGAACAAAGTCTTCAAACTGATTTAGAAAACGATTTATTTCTTTTTATTATGAAAACAAGTTTTGAAGACAAAATTTATTCTGGATTTTCAAAAGATTTTAAGGAAAATACTAAAGTTTTGAAAAACAGTGTGCATTTGCGCACCATGTTGGATATGCAAACTGATAGTTTGCGCACGCAGTTGGATGCGCAAAGCTCAGTTTGCGCCTCCAAAGGGATGCGCAAACCTAATCCAGACTTGTGTATTTTTGAGAATTTTCACTCCGAGGCTAGTTCGTCAATGTCTAATGCTCAGGATGATTTCTTCGATAAAGTTTCCTTTTCTGATTCAATTATTGATGATTCTTTACTGCTAAATGGTCAATTTTATAAAAAGAAGCGTAAAAGAAGAAGATCAAAGAAGTCAAGGAAACATGATATTGTCTTATTTGAAAATTCTAATGTTTCTAATTTTTCTTCTTCAGATCGGACTGTGAGGAAATCACCAAAGCAGATATGGAGGATTAAACAGCAAATTCCAGAATCTGAACTGTTAGGAGTAGGGGTGAGCATGGTACCGGTACCGATTTTCCCGAATCCCGAATATGGTCTAAAGGCGGTACCGAATACCGAACCGAGTAATCATATGCGGTACCGGTATCGGTACCAGTACCGGTACCGGGTATTCGGTATTCGTCCCAAATTTCCCGAATATCTCAAAATCATTCCATCAAACCAAACGTCCTATTAGTGTATTTTTAAAAATTTACATGACTATATTCTTTTACATCATAGATGAGATGTTTAACGTTATATACATTCAAAGCTTGTTACTTTTTTTCAGAAAGTCATATTAAAATCTCAAATATGGTCGTTTAACTAAATTATCTACACATTTGAGAATGCATTTAAATATAAATCAAGCCTCTTGGAGCTCACGAACAAGGTTCACGATGAGCCTAAACTTTATGGTGAGTCTGACTTGAGTCACTTGACTCTTTGTGTTGTTTGAGCCTAAATTAGCTAACCCTTTATAGTAGCATGCATAGCTTGATGATTTTACAGTAAAATCATCAAGCTATGCATGCTACTATAAAGGGTTAGCTAATTTAGGATCAAACAACACAAAGAGTCAAGTGACTCAAGTCAGACTCACCATAAAGTTTAGGCTCATCGTAAACCTTGTTCGTGAGCTCCAAGAGGCTTGATTTATATTTAAATACATTCTCAAATGTGTGGATTAGGAGTGAGCATCGGCACCGAAAATACCGAACCGTACCGGAACCGGTACCGATTATATTTTTCGGTTCGGTACTCGGTACTTGTAATGTCGTTGATTCGGGATTCGGGATTCGGTACTCGGTACTAATACCGAACCATCCCGGTAAGACCAAAGGTCATTTTAATTACTTTCGGTACCATGCTCACCCCTAGTCCAATTTTAAAGAAAAATGTTGCGGTCGTGTTAAGTTTGGAAACTGTGAGACTGCTCCAATTCTTGGTTATGGTGATCTAGTTCAAGGTAATATAACAGTCAAGAGAGTCAGCTACGTTGAAGGACTAAGTCACAACTTATTCAGTATTGGACAATTCTGTGATAAAGATCTTGAAGTCAACTTCAAATCTAAAAGAGTTGTTGTGAAGAATGAGAGTGGCAGAGATTTACTGGTGGGAAAAAGAAGATCCAACTTATATACCATTGATATTTCCAAAGTCAACATCCCATCAGACATATGTCTACTGTCTAAAGCTTCAGTTCATGAAAGTTGGATTTGGCATCGTCGACTAGCTCATCTCAACTTCAAGTATATGGATCGCCTGGTCAAGAATGATTCAGTGAGAGGTCTTCCAGTTCTCTGTTTTCAGAAAGACCACCTCTGTCAGGATTATGAGAAAGGAAATATGAAGAAAGCATCTCATAAGCCAAAGCCTGAACACTGCATGTCGGATATTCTTGATATTTTGCATGTTGATCTATGTGGTCCGATGAAGACAAAGAGTATTGGTAAGAAAAGATATGTCTTGGTTGTTGTTGATGATTACTCTCGGTATACATGGGTAAAGTTTCTCAAGTCAAAAGTTGAGACTCCTGAAGTTCTCATCAATCTCATCAAGACAATACAGACAAATAAGCAAAAGCAAGTCAAAGTGGTAAGACCAGATAATGGCACTGAATTCAAGAACAATATTCTTCAAGCATTCTATGAGGATCAAGGTATACAACAACAGTTTTCTGCTGCCAGAACACTGCAACAGAATGGAGTTGTTGAAAGAAGAAACAGAACGCTTGTAGAGGCTGCCAGATCGATGCTTGCTTATTCAGGTCTTCCTTTGTCTCATTGGGCTGAAGCCGTATCAACTGCCTGTCATACTCAGAACCGTTCAATTTTGCATCGTCGATTCAACAAAACACCGTATGAACTTATGAACGGTATCAAACTGAACATCAAGTATTTCAAGTCATTCGGGTGTAAATGCTCTATTCTGAATGACAGAGACAATCTGAACAAGTTCAGTCCGAAGGCAGATGAGGGTATATTTCTGGGCTATTCTTCTAATTCTGCAGCTTTCAGAGTCTTTCTGATCTCATCAAGAAAAGTGATAGAGAGCGTAAATGTCAAATTTGACGAAGCTGCTAATTTGGTTTATGGTCAATCAGGCACAGAACCCGTACTTACTGGGAATTCAGCTTCTGAACAACTCAGTTCAGAACCTGCGCTTCAACAGTCAAATCAGGATTCTTATTCTTCTATTCTTAATCTTTCTGATTTAGATTTTTTATTTGAAAATTTCTATGATGATGTGCCTAGATCTAACTCTGAAAATGTCTCAAATATTTTGAATCAGGAAACTAAGAACATATCTTCTTCCAATTCCGTTGCATCTATCTCTGAACCTGATGCTGTTCTAGTTCCTCTTGCTGATCAGACACAATCAGAATCTGAGCCTATTCATGAAGAACCTATTCAATCAGAAAATGTACAATCAGAACCGGTTCAAGATGAACAATCTGTTCAAGAGGAATCAGTTTAGGAAGAAGAACATAATGATGATATTCAACAAACTCTTCCAGAATCTGATCCAGATGTTGTTGAGTTACCTCCTCCTACAGTTGAAACTGTGTCTATATCTTCAACTGACTTAGAAGCTTCTGAACCTCCCTCTCATCAATTAGAAGTGGTTCAAGATATCATTGATCCTCTCCCTCATACCACAAAATGGACAAGATCTCATCCAATTCATCAAATTATTGGAGATCCTCAAGCTAGTGTGTCTACACGTTCGAGGACGGCTACCTCCAACGAATGTCTCTTCACTTGATTCTTAAGCAAGATTGAACCAACAAAAGTTTCTGAAGCGTTGGAGGACCCAGATTGGATTATTGCTATGCAAGAGGAGCTTAATCAATTTGATGCGCTCAAAGTGTGGAGACTTGTACCGAGGCCGAAAGGAAAAAGCGTTATTGGCACTAAGTGGATTTTCAAGAACAAAAAGGATAAAGATGGTATCGTCGTGCGGAACAAAGCAAGGTTGGTAGCCAAAGGATATCGACAAGAAAAAGGTATTGATTACGATGAAACATTTGCACCCGTTGCCAGATTGGAAGCCATCCGGATGTTTCTTGCCTTCGCTGCTTATCGCAACTTCTCAGTATATCAAATGGACGTCAAGACGGCATTTCTCAATGGCAAGCTGAAAGAAGAAGTATATGTATCTCATCCAGAGGGATTTGTTGACAAAGATCGTCCAGATTACGTATATTTTCTTGATAAAGCACTGTACGACTTGAAACAAGCTCCAAGGGTGTGGTATGACGAGTTGCCAGGTTTCTTAGTCAAATCCGGCTTCACCAAAGGCTCGATCGATACTACTCTTTTTATATATCATTCGAACTTGGATATTTTCTTAGTACAAATTTATGTTGATGATATTATTTTCGGTGCTACTAACAAATCTTTGTGTACATGGTTTTCTAATCTAATGACCTCTAGATTCCAGATGAGCATGATGGGAGAAATCAATTTCTTCCTCGGCTTACAAGTGAAGCAGCTTCCTGATGGTATCTTCATCAACCAGTCAAAGTATGTATTTGACATCTTGAAGAAATTCAAGATGGACAAATCTACTTCAATCGGAACACCGATGGCTCATGGTGCCAAAATCGGACTCGATCCAGATGGAAAAGCTGTAGATCAAAAGACATATAGAGGAATGATCGGATCCCTGATGTATCTAACTGCAAGTCGCCCGGACATAATGTTCTCGACATGTTTGTGTGCCAAATTCCAAGCCAAACCAAAAGAATCTCATCTACTCGCAGTCAAGCGTATTTTTAGATATATTAAAGGAACTCCTTATTTAGGTTTATGGTATCCTAAAAGTTCTGACTATAAATTGATTTCTTTTTCAGATGCAGATTTTGGAGGAAATCAATTGGACCGTAAGAGCACCTCAGGTCACCTTCAGTTTCTCGGAGACAGACTGATAAGCTAGGCGTCGAAAAAGCAAAATTGCGTGTCAATATCAACAGCCGAAGCTGAATACGTCGCTGCAGCTAGTTGTTGTGCTCAAGTACTTTGGATGAAAACGCAACTTCGGGATTACGGGATGCTATACAAGACAGTGCCAATATATTGTGACAGCAAGTCCGCAATTGCCATATCAGTCAATCCGCTCCAGCTCACCAAGACCAAGCACATAGATATGCGGTATCATTTCATAAAGCATCATGTGGAAGAAGGTACTATTGAATTATATTTTGTACCAACTGAATATCAACTTGCTGATATCTTTACAAAAGGCTTAGATGAAAAACGTTTCAATTTTTTGCTTTCAAAATTAGGCATGTTGAATTTAAAAGTTTAAATTTTTACAAATTTTATTCTATAAAGTAAAATTTTACAGATTTTCTTTCTTTTGAATAAAATATATGTCTAGGATCTTTTACAAGTTCTTTGTTTATATTAAAGTTTTATATGTTCAAATTTCAAGTCTTACAAAAGTCAAAAAGTCAGCAACATGTTTGCAACTTTTGATACTGCTTTAAAGATATGTGAGTCGGAATTTTTATAGTTTACTTTGCTTAGACTACCTAAATAATCAAGATTATAGATTGGAATAAAAATATGGGCTAAGAATTTAGACATCGATCTAAGTGATTGAGATGAATAATAAATTCTTAAAATACAGAAATCTCTGAGTTTAAAAGTTTGTACCTGTGACCTTTCTGGTTTGGGAAAGTAAGTTTCGTGGGATGCTCGTCATCTGGTCCCCTAAGGTCAATTGATCTGGGAGTGATCGAACCCAAATCCTTCTATAGAATCAGATCGAAAGTCATGTTCTACTGGTATGAATGGGTTTAGGATATGTAGATGTAGCCTTTCTGATCTGGGAAAGTAAGTTCCAAGGGGTGCTTGACACCTAGTCCCCTAAGGCCAACTGGTCTGCGAGTGGCTGACCCAAATCCTGCAATAGGGTCAGATAGAAAGTTACGTTTACGGCATATTCTTTACTTAATGAACTCTCTGATTAAAAGATGCCAAAGTGCACAACACTTAAAAGATGCCAAAGAGCACACTCATGTGAAGATGCCAATGTGCACACTGCTAAAAAGATACCAATGAGCACACTTCTCATGATACTTGGTGATATGTTTGAGTTGCGATAAACCTGTAAATTTGTGAAAGTCTTAATTTTTGATGACTTAGTGTCAGTACATGCACAGTTTTCTATAATAATTTTCGAACTGCATTTTTCTTGAAGCTAATTGAAGTTCACATGCGAGCACACTAAATAGACAGATGGAAGTTTTTGAAACTGAACATGTCTTAACTTGATATGCAATTATACTTGGTCTTGCATCCAACAACATATGCTTGATTTCAACTGATTGATAAATCTGTGAAATTTTACTGAGTAGACTTTAATTTGTTTAGTGTTTAAAATTTTATATGTTCAGTTGTTACAAAATTTATATTCAATATGATCATTTTTTTTACATACTGATGTCTTTTTGTTTGAGTATCTGTATTTTTGTTCAACTGGTCTGTGCATTCTTCGAGGGGGAGAGCCAATCTGAAGAGTTTTTATGAACTAGTTCTTTGTTTGAGGGGGAGTAAGTAAAAATACTTCACGAACTGATCAGAAATTAATCAGGTAAGTATTTTCTGATATTTCTATGCAAATGCTGATCTGATTTGATAAATTTTGTGCATTTGTGTAGGGGGAGTAACAGAGCCTGACAGGTATGTTTTCTGATATTATTTTTAGTATTATTCAGTTTGCTATATTTTTTTAGAATTTTTTTAGTGCTTATTTTTTTAGGATAGTATAAATAGTTTTGAAGTGTGTAGTTTTCTCTTTTTCGCTCCATTCCTATTTTGAACATCTTCGCACTGTTCATCTTCCTTCTTACTATTGTTCATCTGTGCCGTTACTTTTCATTGATTTCAGTCTATTGTGTATTGCATTTCATTCAGGTTTGTATTTCTTTGTTTGTTTGTAGTTTTGTTTAGCTTTATATAGTTTGTTGTTGATTTCGATTTTGAAGTTTGGTTTCTTAATGTGTTTCGCGTTTTTCACTGTTCTTCGTTCTTCTAATCATCAGATTCGATCCTATTTGCTCAAAATCAAGTATTGGGTTTTACTTAGTCTTGTATTTCGATCCTCATGTATGTGTTTTCTTTACTTTTTCTTGTGTTAAATAGGTTTAATTTTGTGTTTTTAAGTTTTTCGGTTCGAACTCCCGAAAACCTAGGGTTTTCGTATCAAGTGTTGGTACGCAAAGTGTACTTTGCGCATCCAACAGGATACGCGAAGTCCAGTTTGCGTATCCCGTTGGATACGCAAAGCATACTTTGCGTATCTAACTTGATACTGTTAAGACACAGTCTCATTGGATTCAAGATCATCCAATACGAAGATCGCAATCTGAAGTTAAAGTTGAAAGTTACTCTCAACCAAAGTCTAGGGTCTATTTTGTAATAAGTATCAAAGTTATAATATCTAGATATTTATTATTTAGATATTATGTTTTAGTTTAATATTAGTTTATTATTAAGTTTTGATAATATCTTTTTATAGATATTATCTCTTGCTGTATCTATCGTACACAACTTTGAAAGACCACACAAATACACACACAACACACATAGTGAAGGTGTAAAAAGAGAGAGTTCAGAGCAAAACTGTAACGATCATCAACCCGTGTAATCCGCGTTTATAATCTAAACAGGTTGGTAATCGTATCTTTGTTTGTTGTTTGATTATCTAGTAACGATTACGGACTCACAATTGGTATCAGAGCTGATCCAGATTCAAAATCAAAAAATTTTACTCTCTGTGTTCTTCATTTTTGAAGAACACTGTGCAATAGATCAAAATCTTGATTTTGCGGTTATTTTCGAAATCAAAAGGTTGTGTATTGTTGTTATTGATAAGGAGAACATACTGTCAAAATTTTGTGTGGTAAAACGACCTCTAGCTGGGTTAATTTTAGAGTTACAGGTTGATTTAATCGGAGAAGACGACGTATCGGTATTAAGCGTACCGGTCGAACCTTAGTTTTTACATTCTATCGGTCTTAAGCATTCGACCGGACTCTTGCAAATACCGGTCGAAGATCATTTTTTATCGGTCGAATCTCACAAAGTTTTGGTATCGGTCAAACACTCTCCGGTCAAATCCCACTTTGTACCGGTGGAATATTTTTTTATCCGGTCGAGTATTTTTTTATCCGGTCAAAGTAAACCTCAATTCCGGTCGAACCCCACTTTTCCACTACATTTCCCCGGTCAAAGTAAAACTCACTTCCCCGGTCGAATAAAACTTTTCCACTACACTTCCCCGGTCTTCCTCACTTCACCGGTCGAATCACATCAAAACCATTTGCACATTCCGGTCAAACACAAAACCAATTCCGATCTAAACCCTTTTCAATATCGGTCTTTCACTATTTCTTTGACACGTGTCTCACATCACTCTCTCACATTTCAATTCCACTCACACACTCATTTTCGGTCCACTCACACTTTGCAACCACACTTTCCAATCCCCATTTTATATTTGAACCTTAAGCTTTAATTACACTCACACTCTCCACTCACACCCTCACGTGACCACGAATCACACACCTCACCTTTCCGGTCAAACTTCAATTCACAAGACCATACTCATACACTCACGTGGCATTCTAAGTTTACACCCATTCCACATGCAAACTACTTAATTCCACATGCAAATTTTCATGCAAAACAATTTCTCACCACCTTCCTTTGATTAACTCTCACACTATACCGGTCCAATCATTTTACCGGTCGAAAATTTTACCGATCTTTATATTTTACCAGTTCTTACGTCTTATCGATCGATCCTCACTTTGCGCAATCAACATCTCGCGCAAACTTTTGAATTTTAAAATTCTCTCATATCTCAAAGCCTCTCGCATCTCAAGCCTCACGCATCTCAAAGCCTCTCGCATCTTAAATCTTGTTCAATTATGACTTCCAGAGAAGCTCTTGCCATTGGAACTGATTCCAAACCACCAGTTCTATTTAAAGGTGAATACGAACAGTGGAAGGATCGGTTTCTAAACTTCATAGACAGACATGAGCTTTGTGAGTTCATCAGACAGTCATTTGCAGAAGGAAATATGCAACCAATAAAGACAACTCGTCTAGTTGGAACAGTGCCAACACAAGTTGAACTGAAGTACCATGAGCTTAACGGTGACAACCTAAACAGAGCTAAAGGTGATAAGCTAGCTATGTCATACATTCTTCAAGGAATCCCCAATGAAATCTACATAAAGATTGACAGCTACAAGGCCTCAGCTAAGGAAATGTGGGATCAGCTGGAGAAGATGATGCTGGGTTCTAAGGTGGGAAATCAACTGAAGATCTCCAACTGCCTAAATAACTATGAAGAATTTAGAGGCAGAGCCGGAGAAACCTTAGAAGAAGTACATGACAGGTTTGTGACCTTGCTGAATGAGCTAAGCAAGAACAAGGTCCACAAATCTCAAGTTGAGTTAAACGTCAAATTTCTAAGCGTTCTACAGCCAGAATGGAAGAGATTTGCGAGGCAGATGAAGCAGATTAAAGATCTGAATGAGATTCCACTTCATGAGGTGTATGAGACCCTCAAACAAAATGAAGAAGAAGTGGATGAAATTCTAGAAGAGAAAAGGCAGAGAGGAAAGAAGGTTGAAGTGTATGAATCAGATGAAGATAAAGCTGAAGCAAACTCTGACAAAGATAAATGTGAACAACTAAAGCAAGCATTGCTTTTGTTGACTAAGGCTTTCCAGAAGAAATTCTACACAAAGCCAAACTCAAACAGTCAGAGGTATTCGTCTGGTCCAAACAACTACGCTCATAGAGAAAGGGTCGAAGGAAGTTGATTTGAAGGAAGAAGGTTTGAAGGAAGGAGAATGGAGGAGAGGAAACCAGAAGATAGAAGAGATCTTGCTGAAGGAAAGAGATCAGAGGAAAGGAAACCTGAAGAGAGAAGGTTTCAAGCAGAAGGATCAGGTCAGACAGAACCTATAACGTGCTACAACTGTGGCAAAACCGGTCATTATGCCAGAGATTGCCAAAAGCCAAAAGTCAAGAACTCGGACTACTACAAGAACAAGATGTTGCTTGCAAAGCAACAAGAGGCTGGGAAGGCATTGATGGCTGAAGACGTTTTCTGGCTCGATCATTCTGATGATGATGAAGAAGATGAAGAGAAAGATGAAGTTGTCAACATGTGCTTGATGGGAAAGCATGAATCAGATGATGAAGCTGATTCAGAGAATGAAGAAGAGGTATGCAACTTATCGTATGCTGAATTCATAAATCAATTGCATGCCATGAATGATAAACTCAAAGAGTTAGAGTCGAACCTAAAGCGTGAAAAGGGTGTCATTACTGACAAAAACCAATCAATACAGAAACTTAGCAATGAAATTGCTGAGAAGAAAGTACTAGTTGAGGTTTTACATAAAAACAATGACACCAACGCAACGGAGAAGACAATAATTCTTAGTGAGAATTCTGAACTCAAGTCTAAACTGCTAAAACGTGAGATTGATTTATATGAGCTTACAAATTTGCATGCTTCTTGTATCAAAGAAAACTTTTCTTTACTGGGTTAATTAAAAAGTTTGGAAGAGAAGTTATATAAAATGGGTCAAACTGAACAGACTATTTTTCTGAACAAACCCAAAGAGGAAATAGAGAGATGGGGAATTGGTTATAAGAATCCTCACTGTCTACAAAAGGGGATGTCTGAAGTGCCAGGACTTTATGATCATCTTAATATGCAATTAGCTCGCAGACTCCCCGCGTTTAAAACTTTTTGGACTAAACTGTCAAAAGAGGATGAAGCCAATGAAAAGGAAAAACGGATGAAATCAGCTAAAGTTCATCTTCCATTTTATTATGCGAAGTTGAATAATAGTTATGATGAAAACCCAATATATAAAAAGAAGGAAACTCTTTCAAGTGATTTCTTTCCAAGTTATTCTGAAAAGGAAATGGAGGCGAAGCCTATTAAAGGTAAACTATATGTCCCTCCTCTCGTTTTAGAACGTAAAATTTCTGAACTCGAGAATTCTTTATCAGATGCAAGACTTTTGATAAATATTGAGCAAAACGTATTTTCAACCGTGTTTTCAAATTCTGTTCTTTCAAAAGCTTCAAACTCTGAGGATATGTTTGGTACATCAAATAAAGGATTTGAATTTTTGAACTCTGACGGTGGTTTAGATAATGGTTCTAATCTCTTTGACTTTAATGCAAAACTTCCCAACCATTCATCTTTTGTCAAGAAAACTTTAAGAAAAACCAGTAAGCCTGTGAACAGTGCAAAATCAACGAAAGCTTTCGTTGATAAATCAGTCTCTGTGAACGCTAAGAGTGCTAAATGTAAGAATTTATCTCAGCATTCACAGAAACCGACCACTACTGGTAATTCCAAGAAGAAACATTCATTTGTTGCTCAAAACTTTAACTCACGAGTTTCAAATGTTTCAGAACTGTGCAAGAAAATTCCAGGAGTTAAATCTGAATGGAAACCAAAACAGGAGATTAACGAGACTGCTAAATCCTTTTCGAATGTTGCTTGTATAAAACCAAAACTTGTTGATTCTCGCAAGAAATATTCCGTACAACAATTATTCCAGTTATCTCAATCTACTTATGGTAGATATGATCATGCTTCTCGAAAAGATCCTGATGTTTGGTTTGGAACATATCATGTTCCCTCTTATCATTCAAATTCTTTATTTGATTCTAAAAAGCAAAACGGACCCAAATTTCACTGGGTGCCAAAATCGTTTGCTAACTCAATTGGATCCAATTGGAAATGGATACCAAAGAAAAGGGATGATTCTGTGTTGCAGGTACCTACTGTCTAGGGGGAGTAGGAGAAGATATGGCTTTTGAACACAGCAGTTCAAAACCCGGACTTCAAAGTCAAGATTATGGCTTCTAAGTAAATCAGCTTAGAACCCGGACTTCAACGAAGTTTGACTTCTAAACACAACAGTTTAGAACTCGCACTTCAAAGATCAAAAGACCTTACTCCGTGTTGAATATGAGAAATTGTACTCCGATACTCCAATGAGGAAATCAACCATCAAGGGGGAGTACATACTTTTCTGAAATTTTAAATGCATATCTTTTTCAATGATAAAGTTTCAAATGCATAATTTCAGGGGGAGTAAAAAGGTGATGACTTCTAATTATTTCAGATCAGGACTCATACTTTAAACAGTTTTACTGCTTTTTGTCTTTTCAATATAAGTGAATAATTATTACTTTGACTTGACATTAGACTTTTGCAGAATTTTTGAGAGAAACTTACAAGTTCATATTTCTATGACTTAAAGCTTAGCTTCATGAGATGGAAGATCGTACGTAAAGGTATAATTCTATATCTTCATCTCATAAATGGTTGAAAGAAGGATAACTTTCAATCATTTGAAAACATTGTTTTTAATGTTCAAACCACTTCCCGATTTTTCAACACATTTTATATTTTGGGAGTGTATTTTAAATGTTTTCATGATCAATATTGTGCTTTAACTGAAATAGTTAAACCAATCTGAGCATCACATGCATCATAGGAAAACAAAGAATCATTGTGCTAGGAAATAACACAACTTCTATGGAATCACCTTAACCAGTGATTTCTACCCAAGAAGTTAATCCTTAGTGATTGAGTGTGCAAATAGAAAAGGAATGAGTGTGATTAGAGAAAGCAAAAAGTTTAAAAGAAAGATCATGTGAGAACAGAGTTAAAAGAATATCAAAACTCTGCACCAACTTTTTCTGAGCCGGGTAGCCACCATTCTAGTGATTCACAATTCTTTGGTGATCATTATTGAAATAGGCAACTAGCCCATGCCAACTCTTGATCAAACCTCACTATCTACTCATTTTCTTCTCAACAAGAAAGTGTTTCACATTTTCTAAGGGGATGCAACATATTTTCTATCTGATTTTCATTCGGAAAATCTAGATATTGAAAAGAAGGAAGTCTGCCCTACATTCGTACTTCAATCATGCACATTGAGTCTGTGTTTAACTTACTGTTGTCTCAGTGGTTTACACAATTTTGAGCCAATAAGCAATCATCCGTGCTTAATTCTTTCAACACAAGCACGAACACACAAGGAATTTGTTTTTTTGTCATAACGTTTATAGAAATTACCTTTGTGGTGTTTCGATGATTAAATGGAAGCCCTGGGGGAGTCAACATCAAAACAACTCCTTTTACATGTGTATTCGTTATACACAGTGACTTAGTGTTACTGACAGGCATGACTTAGTGTTACTGACAGGTTGTTACATGATTATTTTGTCTAGATTTGCAAAGATCAGGATGAATAACTATTGAATTGACGGATCAGAGACTACAAGTGGTTGACATTTCTTACTCAAAGTTTTGATGAAGTCGTTGCACTTTCCATCAAAAAGGGGGAGAATCTAAAGCTTGAATAAATGTTCAGTCCATTACATTACAGGACCAAGAACTGCGAGATCAAAGTATTCTGAAGACATGCTGATTTCAGATAAATTTTCTTTGAAGATACTTTGCTAAAGCATTCTGAGCTAGAGAAAGAGATTGCATCTTCTGTGCTGAAAGAGAAGATCGTATTGACAAATCATTTTCGTAATGATCTTGATCCAAAGGGGGAGATTGTTAAGACACAGTCTCATTGGATTCAAGATCATCCAATACGAAGATCACAATCTGAAGTTAAAGCTGAAAGTTACTCTCAACCAAAGTCTAGGGTCTATTTTGTAATAAGTGTCAAAGTTATAATATCTAGATATTTATTATTTAGATATTATGTTTTAGTTTAATATTAGTTTATTATTAAGTTTTGATAATATCTTTTTATAGATATTATCTCTTGCTCTATCTATCGTACACAACTTTGAAAGACCACACAAATACACACACAACACACATAGTGAAGGTGTAAAAAGAGAGAGTTCGGAGCAAAACTGTAACGATCATCAACCCGTGTAATCCGCATTTATAATCTAAACAGGTTGGTAATCGTATCTTTGTTTGTTGTTTGATTATCTGGTAACGATCACGGACTCACAGATACGCAAACCTCAGAGTTTTTGTGAGTGTTCAAGTTTTGTTTGCGTACTACTTTGGATACGCAAAGTGTGCTTTGCGTAACCTTAGTGACACGCAAACCTTGAGTTATCTTTAGTGTTTGTGTTTTAGTTTGCGTAACACTTAGGATACGCAAAGTCCACTTTGCGTAACCTGTTAGATACGTAAAGTGTACTTTGCGTAACCTTAGTGATCCGCAAACCTTCTGTTTTTGTGTTGGAAAATTTTGCATGTCTCATTTTCGTATCAAGTCCAATACGCAAAACTTAGTTTGCGTACTGAACTACATACGCAAACTTCAGTTTGCGTATCATGAATGATGCGCAAAATGTCCTTTGCGTATCATGTTCAATGCGCAAACCTCCATTTGCGTATCTAACTGGATGAGCAAACCAGACTTAGAAAAATTTTCAATTTTTCAGTTTTCTTATTTTGTCTAAATTTTTCTTCGTTTGTGTTTTCCAGGTTTTTTCTATGTCTTCTAAAACCAATACAGATCCAATAATTCAAGATGAGAATGTACTTCTCGAGGATCCTTCTGATCAAGCATCACTTGAGATGCTGATGCCTTCTGTTCCTTCAGTCGGGGATAATCTTTCTGCATCTCGCCGAACGCTGAACGATGTCTTCCCTTCTTTGATGTATATTTTGCCTTACAAGCCCAACAATTATTTTGTAGACTTCGACATAATCAAAATACATCTGGTGATTTGTGCAATTCTACGAGGACATCCACTTGCTCAGGCTCTTTCGTCATGTGTTGAAATTCCAGAAGTATACATTCAGCAAGCCTGGCATACAATTACAAAGAATGAACTGGCTCGTTCGCACCGCTTTGAGCTTCAAATAGATCAGTACGATTCTTATCTTTCATACAAGCGTCTCAGACTAATACTGGAGCTTCCTGAGCCTAATTCCAGACCCGACCGAACTACATATGACAACTTTCCATCTGAAGAGGAAGTATTTGAAGGGATAAGGAATCTTGGATATGTTGGGACATTGGACAAAGTGCGTGATTTTGATAAGTCTAAATTACCTCCAGTTTGGTATGCTCTCTTCTCTGTCATCATCAGGTGCCTTACGTCAAAACATTCCGGCACGGACAGTGCAAGTCTACTGTATCTCCGTTTGTTCCATGCAGTCGTCTATGACTTGCATGTCGACTATACATTCATTTTCTGGACCGAACTCTCGGAGGTGGTGCATGACAATCTTACCAACAAGAAACGCAAGTTTATTCCATTCATTCGATTCTTGAAGCTTATCATCAGAAGCATACTCAGAAGTAATCCGGATATTCCTCGAAGATTATCTTGGGCACAAGTTCCTGATACAGAAATGACTTACATCCAAAAGGTGAAGCGGAATTTTGACTATTCGATGCCTATTCCTTCGGAGCTTATTGTGAATTATGCAGATCCTTCAGATGAAAGTATTATCGAATATTGCATGGATAATGAAATACTTCTGGAAGTTGATCAAGAAGTTGAAGTTCCTGCTAATCAAGAAGTTCAAGTTCAAGTATCTGTTTCTGAACAAGAAGTCAACAAAGCTGTTGAACAAGAAGTTGAGGTAAATATTGAACATCAAGAAGTTCAAGCAGATGTCGCTTATCAACAAATTGAAGATGTAATTGCTCAAATTGCTACTGACTCCCCGATTCATGTTTCTTCTGATGCTGCTAATCATATTGCTACTGAATCTGATGTTGTTGTTTCTGATGATTCTGGTGATGATGGTAATGATGATTCTGGTGATGATGGTGATGACGTTGATCAATCGAGTCTGAGGGTTTATGGACGAAAATTCAAGGAACCAGAAGTGGTTATTCAAGAAGAAGAATTGTCTGCAGAAGATTCTGTTCCTATTAATGCAGTAGTTGCCAATTTACATGTGGATGAGCTTGATCTAGCATTTCACAATGTTTCAACTCATCATCAAGCTCAAGTTACAACTGTTTCTTCGTCTTCTATCGAACTAACTTCTTCTATTTCACCATCTTCAGTCGAGGTTCATGATTCTACTGCAAAGTTTTCTACTTTGAATGAAATGATTCGGAAAATGAGCGATGAGTTTGATGCACATAAGAATGCAGAAATACAGAAGTTACGTACTTTCTTCAAGGGTAAGATGCCAGAAATTGACACATCTTCAATCCTTGAAGTAATTCCTTTCAGACGCTCATCTGGGGTTGTTTTTAGAGAGCCGTCTTCTGCTGTTCAATCTTCTGCTCAAGTGATCATGTCTATTCCTCTACCTCCGTTGTTTATGCAGTCGACTGGTGTTTCTTCATCTACCCGTATTCCTGTTTCATCTTCTAGCACTCCAGTATCAGATCTTCCTATTTCAGAGCTGACAGATTTGCTATATGCTCGCCTTCTTTCGATGTCTCCGCCAGAACATCAAGATTAGGATTTGATCTCTCTTCTAAGGAATTTCCAGCCTACACCGCCTCCAGTTCCTACATCTGATTTTGCAAGACTTACTGCTTTAACTGATGAGTTTCATGCGTTCAGATCTGAAGTTAGAACAAGTTTTGAGGATCTTAAGTCTTTCATGACTCAAGCATTTTCTGATCTGTCTAACAGGTTTGTTATTCATGAACAAAGTTGCAAATCTGAGGCCGGTCTGTCTCTTAAACGCCGACATGACCAAGATGATCCCGATCCTCAAGGTCATGAGGGGGAGATGAATAAGAGACAGAGAGTGGAAGGATCTTCCTCAGCTAGAGAAGATCAGTTACAAGAAGAGGCAGCTGATAAAGAGAAGAGTATTGATAATGTCCAAGATTGCAGTGTCAATGATCTTGTGAATGTGATGATTGAAAATATCAATTTATCTTCTATGTCAAATGTACTAAACATTTCTGAGCAAGATATAGAGAACAATATGCAGATTATTGTGTATGTTGATCCTGATGTTGCAGAAAGGCCTATTGAGATTGAAGAATCAGAAGCGGCAAATGATATGAGGTCATTCTTTGCAAATTTTATAGAAATTAACTCAGATGATGATGATGACACGAGATTTGAGAATATCTTCCAAGTTAAAGAAGAAGATTGTGATGACATAGTCATTATCTCTGATACTGAAGATGATTCTGTATTCTTTGACGCTAAGGATGAAGAAATTACAGATATGTTGTACAGAGATCTTCCTTCTCAAGATGAAGTTTCTAAAACTGTTCCTGATTCTGCTCCAGTTTCTACTCCTGTTGTCAGTACTGCTCCGACTACCTCTACTCCTTCAGGAACATTTGAAGTAGGTCAGTCGTCTAGAGCACAAGCTAACATTCCTTCTGAATCTGTGGTTCCCCCGAATATTCAAGAAGAAGGACCAGCCTTGACAAGATAGCAGAGGCAAAGAAATCTTCAACATCGGTATATGGCATCAAGGCTAAAAACTGCCTTTCTAGAAGATTCTCAGAGAAATATCTTTGTTTCTAGAATAAGGCGGATCAACATTTATGCAATACTTGGTGTTGAAAAGGAGTCAGAAGCATATCAGTATGAATACTTGATGCTCATCAAGTGCCAACGAAAAAGAAATGATCTTGTTCATTCTCCACACTTGATTGTTAGAGTTATCAGTGTTACGATCAACAAACTAGTCAATCTTTGGTATCCAAAGTTTGAAGTTGAAAGAAGAGATTGCAAGAGATATATCTTTTCAGAAGTAGACTTCTCTGATCTTTCTATTGACGATATTGAGTTCTTATATGATCATTTCAGAAATCTTTATCACACACTATTTGCTATTAAAAGATTTATTCGACGGCAAATCCGTTTCTTCAGAGTGTTTGACTTTCAGATGGCTGTCGAAAGTTTTCAACCAGTTGTTAATCTTCTAAGGCCCAACCGAAGCTTGCCAAACTTAGAGTCATATCATATTCTCACCATTGTTGAAGATCCATATGGAGTTGTGTACAAGAATGGCTCGAATGAAAAATGTTTTCTTAGATTTGAAGAAATTGCACATTACTCTAATGGAACTTTGAAGGTGATCAAGCTTCAGTTGGAGCAACGTCTGAAAGAAACTCAAAGAAGATTTTTGGAAACAAGAAGAGAAACATTCCTGTTTGAAAATGATGAAATTCGTCTTCTCAAGAAGACATTGGATACTATTCAAGAGAGATTGAATTTCCGCTCCACTCTGCGACGCTTAGAAGTTTCAGTTGGTTTGAATAGACTTCATCAAAGAGAAGAGCATCAATGATCACTAAGGGGGAGATTGTTGAGTCATATTTTGTAGTGATCATTGTATTTATCTGTCTTGGCTAATACTGTGTTTAGTTAGCTTTATCTGTTACTTTGGCCAAGGGTATTTAAGTCCCTTGTGGCCTTTGTGTTTTGTAAGAAACTTTGGCACTCACATTTTTGAATAGATCTGTTTTTACTGTTGGCGTATATACTCTCTCTCTCTCTCTCTACTTTCTCTCTCTAAAGATTTAGAGATCATGGACTTTCACTATCAAAATTGACTTATGAAGATAAATTAAGATTACATAAACGTTACAACTTTAATCATTTATCTCGACTCATTTTAGGACGTTACAATCATCACTTTGAAAACATATCATAACAAGAGCCAAAACCATAGAAACTTGTTTGTTGTCAAGGTGATTAAAAAAATGATTGAGAGATTATTATTATACCAAGATTGTTGCATCACTCGAACATTTTAATAGTTAATGAAGAACAACTTCATTTATGTAATCACAATATCTTGATGCATCCAAAAGGATAAAACAAAGAGCAAAAAGGGAATTCACATACACTAAGATTTTAAATGGGTTTAAAACGTAATATATACATATATATATATAGGGTCCCCTTCATTTGCTAACCACGACATTGGTGCTAACCGTGCTAACCAATTTTCGACCAATCAAAAGCTTCCTAGAGATTATGTCATGCGATTAATGATTTTAAATATCAAAGGGCAATATTGGTATTTACCAATTCACGCCCCATCCAATCTCATTCCATATTTTGAGGTGTTTGTTATGGTAATTATCTATTCTTTAAATGTAATCTTTTTAAATTAAAATTTGATGTCTATCAAGTTAATATGGAAGTTATCTTCTACCTAATTTTAAGCATCTAATAACTTTCAACCTGCATGAACATATGCTCATATGCACAACTCCTAATGATAACTTCTTACCATATTCCCATATGCACAATTACCAAACAATGCACATATGCATATACAAAATTATAAAAGTAGTTATCTATGTGCAAAAATCCACAACAATGCATACATGCACTTTCAAAATTCAATAAAATATGCTTATACGCACAGATTCCAAACATAGTTCTATTTTCCATGCCTACATGCAGAAATCCATAACAATGCATACATGCACTTTCAATTTTCAATAAAACATGCTCATATGCAGAGACCATCCACAAATACATAACAATGCATATATGCACCATAATAATTACTATTTGAATCCATAGGTTGCATTATTTAACATTCAAAATTCCAGAAGAATGAGACTCCAAACAAAAAAACCATAAGATTGTACAATTTATCGAAATAAAATCGTTTTGATGGGTTTTGAAATTTGTTGGGTTTTGAAATACTTCGATGTCTTCGACTTTGACATCTTGTGCGATCACCTTTCGTTTGTTGGTAGCGGTATCTTCGACGGTACCGACGGCCATGGCGGCCGAGTTGTGTTCTTCCGTTTGGACCGGCGGCGGCGGTGTTCTTCCGTTTTTTGGGTGATTTTCCGGCGGGCGAAGTGGGAGGTTTTGGGTGTGGTTGTGGTGGGGAGAAGATGAGACTGTTGAGAAATTTGTGGGGTAATTTAAAATTGCCCTAATTTTTAGCTTATTTCTTTTGTGTTTATTTAATGAATGGATATGCAAATTTACAATTTTGACCCTATGCGGTTATGCACATTAATTTCATAATGTTTTTATTTTTTTTTTATAAAATTAAAATTGTCATTAATTGTTAACCATTGATCTAAATAATCAACGGTATAGATGGGTTAGCATGGTTAGCACCAATAGTTTGGTTAGCAAATGAATGGCACTCTCTCTCTCTCTCTCTCTCTCTCTCTCTCTCTATATATATATATATATATATATATGAGCACATCCTAAATAATGAATCCTATAAGGTATAGGTTTAATCCTATAAGGTATAGGTTTAAGACGATGCCAAAAACCACTTACCAACTGTGATTCTTCCATTGGTTCCTTCCCATGTGGTTGTCCAACCTCCACATTGGTAACCCAGATCATCAACATGTTTTCCGGCAACAAAAACCCTTTTTGAATTTCTATCTCTGGTAGAAATGGTTTCTTTAGATCCTTCCCGTATTTCAGCAGAACCAATGACTTGCGAACGGTTTCACTTGCTAATTCTCTATGTGGCTGCACAATAGCGATATCAAGGTATTATGTCAGTACCCAGTAGTATTGTTTTCCAATACAATTCTAGTCTTACTGAGTAATTTGATGGACTAAAATTTTACCCGGTAATTTGATTAAATGTATCCAAAATCAAATTGCATCATGAATGGTCCTAATTTGAAATACATGCATATGATTTGTACCTATACCATTATCTTCCTATAAAAGCATCAATTTTGAACAGATTCACATTGAAAAGAAAGTTTATAAAACCAACAACAATAGTCAAAGTTCAAATCTATTAATGCAATCTTTTTTGTGTCTGGTGATGCTAGCCTTAACCACCTCAACAGGACAACCTTTCATACATAATTTCTGACCCAGATCACATTCAAACTCTTGACAACATAATATAAGGGATGACCGATCAATTGAAACATGTAAAAAATCTTATCTCAATCCCTCGATGATAGTCCCAATGCATCGTTCCCGGTCCAGCTGTGTTTATCCCACCCCAAAATAAATGAAGATGGAACTGTGTAATCTCCGAAAACTCTTCGAATCTCTCTCTCTCTCTCTCTCTCTCTCTCTTAACACATAGTATTCTCCTCCTGAATTTGCTTCCTAGACCTACTGCTTGAACTTTATGACAAGAACCTTCGAGATTAAAAATTATCTTCAATCTCACAAAGGAAAGGCCACTCCTCCAACTCTATGCCATCCGTGATAATATCCACCGACACCGGTATCATTATTCCCTTGTTTTAATCCCCTACCCCAAAGTTAAAAACAAATCCCCAACCTCCAATTCATAAGAACTCTAAGGACCAAAAACATTGACAACATCAAATAAAGATGCAAAAAGACATTTGAATGAAAGAATGTGTGGAATTACATAAAAAAACATTAGTGTAATAATATAACCTGTATTTAAAATGTCTCGTTGGTTTCCCCCTTTGACATTCCATTTAGCAAAAATAAGTCTAATCCTCCTACTCCCAACAACCAGTGGTTTGTTGAAGTGCTGAAAGAATTCTTTACAAGAACCAACGATAAATTTGTTAAGAGAGTCATAATATTCTTACAAAAAAGAAAAGACCTATCGAATGAGCAACATGAAAATACCTCTCAATGGTACTCTTCTGCTCAACTCCAAATAGATTGTTTTGATTTATTGAGATTGGGCATCATAATCAGTTGTCTTCTTCCGCCACGATTTGGTGTGTGTGGACATGATCGATTGTTTTTTTATTATACTGCTTTACCCCTTTACATAAAGAAAAAAAAGATCAATAAACGGATCAGATGACAATTAAGAACACTAAAGGAACCAGATGACAAGAACACTCACGTTGATCAAATCAACAGTAAACGGACTGTATAAGGTATCCCAGTAATCGAGTCACGTAATTCAAGTTGTAACATATAAGCGATTAAACCAAATCAACAATGAACATGTTCAAGTTCATTAGGGTTTCAAGAAAGAAGAATACTCACAAACAAAAGCAATTCAGTTTGAAGTCCTTCTAACCTTATTCTCTGCTAGGAGAAGCTCACACAATCATTAGGCGTAGAAGTATTAAGGTTGTCAAACTGCAAAATTAATATTCAGACGCAAGGAAAATGACACAGGTTTCATGAGCAAGTCAAATTGTCATAATCAAGTAAAACAAACATAAACTACCATAGAGTTGAATAACTCAAACAACAGCTAAAAACTAAACTTCCAGAAATTAAGTAAATTAACAACAACAAACTCAAAAGCATAAAGTAAATAAACAACAAAAACAGTCAAAAACATCAAGTAAATAAACAACAAAAAAGTTGTAAATGTACCTGATTGATGTTTTGATTTTTAAGATTGACAAAAACCAAACGGTAGATGTTTTAATTTCCTTTCTTCAATTGTTCCTCTTGTTATGAGTCTAAATATCATCACCTGCAAAATGGCATATGTTTCACATTTATAGACATACACCCATTTTAAACAGCCAATATCCTCCTGCCACTTAGTGGTACCCTTAATTGGGTTGGGTTGTGGTCGACGGGGATTAGTCGGGTGGCACCCTTAAGTGGGAGCCCGGATACCTTGGGAGCATGTGCATGTGTTAACTTGTCGTTCAAAAAAAAAAATCCTCCTGCAACAACTTCTAACCTTATTTTTTGTCCAAGGGGATAAGCTCTGTAGATCAACATGAGGATTCCAATCACCGTAAAAAAAAAAGCCATCAAGATATAAAGAGGCAAATGCGAAAAAAAAAAATATGTGATACACATATGCACAACATGATATTAAAGAAAGCTGTAATTTTATGAAGTCGTAAAAAATAGTACATATACTTGATCGTGAAAACATACAAACTTACGTGTCTGGTGGTGTTCCCAGTCTTTTTTGCCCATCGGTCCGTGGAGTTATCAGTAATGGAGAACATGAAAAACACACATATAAGTTATCGATCGGTGAGGATGGAAATGAAACTGGGTTGTTTGTAGACCACAAGACACGAACGGGGAACGAAAATGAACAACAAATAGGAGGCCTTACCATAAGAAAGAATCGATAGATCGAGAACCAAATAAGGAACAAAAAATTGAGCCCTAATTGTATAGAAAGGAAGAGGTTGAGAGAGGGAAAGATGGATGAGAAAGCGGGAGCGTGGACTGAATTTTCTTGAAATTTTGAAATTGGTTTAAATTTTGATCCGCCTGACCTTGAAGATGAAGAGGCATCTTGAAAATTGAAAAAGAAATAGCATAAAAGAGGGGGGGGGGGGAGGGGGCGATTTTTTTGGATTTCAAAGTTTACAAGAAACTGAATAACTACTTTAGAATTTTTATATAGTAGTAGTAGATGATATTTTAATTAAATTAATTTATTTTAATATTTAAATTAAATTAATTAAGGGAAAAGTTCAAAAAAACCCAATGGACTTTAGTATTTGAAGTGATTAAGTCATTGGACAATTTTTTGGAACAAATAATTCTTTAGACATTTCAAAACACACTAAATAAATTCTTGGACTTTTCAAAACATGTTAAATACATTCTTATTATTTAAAAATGTAACTTGCAACGTACATAACAGATAAAACTACAAATTAAAAAAAAAGATGTCACCTACTTTATCCCCCTACAGATTAAAAAATGGGAAAATTAACTAAAATAGTCGATCTCATCAACCAAATTCATTTTTTAAACATTTTTCAAAATCTATTTTTAAAGTAGTCTAAGTTTATGAATATTTTTTTTGCCTTAAGAATTGTTTTTGGCAAAAAAAAAAAAAAATTAGAAAGCATTTTTATAATATGTTATTTAATTTACTTTATATCTTCTGTTTTTTTAATTTCAATTAACCCTTTATTATATTAACACACATAATCGTATATTAACTAAAATACATGAAAAAAAGAATATGTTCTTTTTTCATATTACACCACTATAATTGTCTCGTCAATGCGTTTAAATTGGCCTAATATTGAATTTTTTGGATATAATATCATATTATTAAATATCATAAATACATACGAATTATATTTAATATTTACATTTTCTATCCTTTTAGGTTATTTATTTAATAATATAATATTAATCTGTAACCATAAGTATTAAAAATAGTTCATGTATTGACCAAACGATTATAATGGTGTAATTTGTAAAAGAAGAAACCAAATTTTTTATATATTTTAGTTAATATATGATTATGTGTGTTAACATAATAAAAATGTAAAATGAAAAAGTAATGCATATAAAATAAATTAAATAACTAATTATAGCTTTATAAGGATGGAAAGTCTAATTTTTTTCTAAAATTATAAGCAAAGTGAATATTTATACATAAAAATTTCTATGTAAGGATGTTTTTTTATTTATTTTTTGGAAAAAAAACAATCCTTACGCAGAAAAAAAAACATTATTCTGGAAAAAAAAACAATCCTTACGCAGAAAAAAAAAACATTATGTGCAAACTTTAACTATTTTAGAAAAAAAAAAGTTTGAAAAGTGGTTAAAAAGTAAACTTGGTTGATGAGATTGACTTATTTCAGTTAATTTCTCCATTTTTAGTTTGTAGGTGGATAAAATATGTGACATTTCTTTTTTAATTTGTAGTTTTACCTGTTATATACGTTGTAAGTTACATTTTTTAAGTAATAAGTATGTATTCAACAGGTTACCAAAAGTCCAAGAATTTATTTGACAGGTTTTATAATGTCCAAACACTTATTTGTTCGAAATCACTCCAAAACTTAAAGTCGGTTAGGTTTTTTGAACTTTTCCCATTGATTAATTATATATTATATAAATTGGTTGAAGTGGTGGGCAGAGGACCCTGCACATCTTGACTACATGTTTGAAGCCGACTATTTAAAAGAGTTGGTTTGCTGTGCCGTAAAGCGTCGTGCATGCATCTCTCTCTCTCTCTCTCTCTCTCTCTTAAGCATGCACTTTCTCCATTTTTCATGAAACTTCCAACCGCCGGCAACCTCCATTTCCGGCGACACACAATCAGCAAGGATCAAAGGTTAAAGAAGAAACAACAATTCAATCGTTTCCTTTGACTTCACGAGACAAATACCAAAACACCACTCGGATAAAGTAAGATTCTCTTAACTCACTGCATCTTGTTATTATGAATACAGCGGTTCTGGCAAATAACTTCTGCTAATTAGTTTAATTTTCGCAAATTGGAGTATTTTAGTAGGTTAATTGGCGAATTTTCGGTGGTGTATTTAGTTTCTCTGTTAAATTGGATTTGAATTAATTGGGATTAGGGTTTTGTCGAACTGATGTTTGCGGATGGAGTCTAGAATATGCATGAACGACTTATGCGGAGCTTCATTAGCGGCGGCTGGTGATTATAAAAAAGGTTGGGCTTTGCGATCTGGTGATTTTACAAAACTTTGTAATAAATGCGGGTAATCCTAGATCTCTTCGGTTTCGAAATTTAAAATTTATCTACTTTAATCTGAAGGTTGAATTATTATTTAGTTCCAAGTAACAGTATTCACAACTGGGTTTTCACTTGATATCATTTCCGTAATCTCTTTTTTGTCTTTTTACCTTTTTGCCTTAATTTTATTTCAAACCGTTCCTTTGTAGCTTAATTTCTTTTACCTTTTGAATTTACCAAACTGTGACTTCTTTTATGAATATGTATTGGATTTGGAGTATTAGGTGAGGTTTCATTTTTAGGATGGTGAATAAACTTAATGTATAATCTTCCATCCATCCACAATCAAGAATGTTTCCTCTTGGCATGTGAGCATCCAGTTAATTATTTTTGGTATGGCTATCGTCTTTGTCTACTGTTTATCTTTGCCTTTTTAAGTGGGCCGTCAAATCCTATGAATAAATTTGATAGATGTTATACATTGTGTCTGATACCAGAATAAAAAAAGACCAAGGGAGAAGGGATGGGATGGGGTCAAGTGGGGTTTTCATTTTGCTGCAACCTGTCTGTTTTTAACTAAAAAATTGTCTTCTTAAAACAAATTTCATTGGAGTTGATCTGCAACATATTCCCATCATCTATAACTACTTCTGTTCCAAACTTGAGTCCACTTTCTAGAAGTTTGCAAAGATAAGCATACATATAATTGTGAGAGATAAATTTGCCTGAAATGTATTATTGTACATAGAGGACTCTGTTTCAGAGGCCGATCTTTTGTTAGATACAATTGTTCGCAGTACTGCATTTCATATTTCTAAAATAATTTCTCCAATCTTTTATTTACTTTTTCAAAAGTGTACACTTTAATTCAACCCCACCCACACTAAAATTCTATTTGGTTACCCTTTCTAATCTGGAGATATTTGGAAATATATCATAGGTATTTTAGGCGTCTCGGCATATGATGAACATTTGCATTTTGCCAATATAAATCTTGCTTATTGTTGCCATCTGTCCAGTTTTTGACTGGCACATGAACCAAGAATTGGAGTGGGTGGGATAGTCTTTCCTAATTTTTTTTAGGTATACTCTCCTGTAACCCTTGAGAATGTCCTTTCTATCTTTCTCATCCTCATCACGACTCACATTACGTATTCACATGTCAACTTTTCACTTTTTCCTAGTTTTGTTGAGATGATCACCTGTTAATTTATATGGCGAAATTTAACAAATTCTTAAGCTTTGTGCCTGGGTGCACATTGAAAAATGGAATGGGTGAGTGTTGAGATAGTTGACTTTTATCTTTGCAGTATGAAACTGCATACCTTTCAAAAAATCAAGTGTTTGCCACCTGCACTAAAAGATGAGTTTGTTGTTTAAGAGAGAGTGCATTTCTTTGGTCTGTTGGTGGTGGGGTCTTATCTTTGTAATAAACAATCACACAATGAAAAAACTGCATTTTAATGGACGTTTTATCTTTAGAGATCAGGTATGATCATTAAGTTATAATATGAGATATGGAAGGCTACAGTAAGTCTGGAGGGCAGGGAGTGGCGTTATCTTGGGTGAGTTTGGAGGATACTAATTAGTTATATAGCAGGACTTGTTGGTATATGAGGTTGAGGTTCCAATTTGTTCCGGAGTCCTCTTGTTTCTCAGGCTTTGCCAGCGGAGGGGAGAAGATAACCATGTAATCATTAGATGAGATGGAGAGGCTTCTGGTGAGACCAATATACCTATAGTTTGTTGATAAGAAGGACAATGACTTCATGATCTGAGCCTTTTAGGGAGATTCCAAATTTTTTAATGAAGTCAATATTTATTAATGCAACTGAAAATGTCTATGCAAAAGGTTTTACTTGATAATATATGAATTATGTTGGTTGTTTATAAGTTGTAGAAGATTTTAAGCAACTAATCATCGGTCAAACCAATAAAAGACTCGAATCAATATAGTAAACTCCAGGCATGCTATGCATTATTGTAATAGCCAGTTTTGTCTATCAGAGACATAGTAAACATTATGGCTGTTAGCCTGTTACATATAATCAGCAGAAAACATATAAGCACAACTCACAACACTACTTATGTGGAAAACCTGTAAGCTGGAAAAGAGGTGGAGAACTTCAATGCAAGGGAATTGAAGAGTACCAGATTGGGGATGGGGAGGTGCTCAAGTTGTAATCGTATTCAACATCACACACTCAGAAAGTCAGAATCTAATGGTCAGGAACCTTGATGCATCGTTCTCAAGCATATATGGGAAGTACATAGAGTCGTTAGCAAAACATTTACTAATGACACTAATATACACATGTAGCAAAATGTAACACCCTTAAATCAAGAAATAGTAACTCATTAAAATTTACTAAATACATCAATAAATAAATCATCTTCAACCACAAATTATGACCTAACCTCAATACAACCATTCATTCTATACAAAGGTCTATGATAAAGACGGTGCTACTAAAACCCCATAATAGTTACTATCTCCAACGTTGCGGAAGACTTCACCAACTACTTACATTTGCACAAGCTAAGGCTCGACTCTTCATGGGATTGCTAGGACCAACTCCCAGCCTTGAAACCTGATGCACATGCCGACAAATAAAAAGGTTAGGCTTAACGTCTAGTGAGCTCAAGAGTTTTCATCAAATCTAAAATAATCGTTTAAAAGAAAGAATGCGGTTTAAAAGTTATAGTCCTTCAATATGATACGTCTTACATGTGAAAACGACTCATTTTCAACAATATGCATTTTAGGTAAAGAACACCAATTAAAACGTTTTCCAAGCCAACTACTTCAAAGATAATGATAAAAGCGTTAGTATAAACTGAACTCTCCATTTATGAAGATGCGGATAAACCTTATACCCCAAAACACCCCAAAACACGGGTGGGGGATAATACTCAACCCATAAATCAAGGGTAAAACCCAATTATGCAAAACGTCACCGAAAACTTGGATAATAAAACTCAATACCCAAAAACAACACCTTTCGGTGACGGGGGATTCCCGATTCCATAAAATGTGGCGGTCCACAAAGTAAGCCCATTTTATGTTGTTATGACTAGTCATATAAACAAAAGTACACGCAAGAGATGTCAGGCTCAGTAGCTTTAAACGTACACCCACGGGAACTCGAGTTCAACCCCGTCGGGTTCCTATGTCGAGCCCCTCATCTAATATCGTAGTACTTGAGCACGAAGGACTTATACCGCAACCCGGTACCTTAACGTGCAGCACGAAGGACTTACATCGCAACCCGATGCCTAACGTGCAGCTCGTAGGACTTACATCGCACCCGATACCTAACGAGCTTCATCCAAAATCGCCAACAAGGCTCGAAGTCGAGCTACCAAATCTGGACAATTGTCCAAAGGCTCCAAATCAAATACAAATACCAAGCCGCAAGCTTAGCACCCATTGACCCATTGGTGAAATAAAATAAGAATACGATAAAACGCACTCGACCAACGGATATGCAAACACCACGACTAAGAGTAAAATTAGTTCGAAACTCAACATCAGTTGAGGCAACCTATTTTCCAAATGAACTTATACTCTTATATCTTCCAAATGCCTCGTAACACAAAATATGCATTTTCCAAATTTAACAGCTGATAAGAATGAAAGTCGTAAAATGAGACTATAAATATTCTTTCAAGTATCTCACCTAAAAGTGCAAATAATACTTTATAAAACATTCTATTTCATGAACGATGCATAAAATCCGATAAACATTTAAAAACGTATTTCTTTGACCAAAGATCCATTTATGAAATAAGACTTCAAAACACGTTCATTTATGACCCATATATCAGAGCCTAAAAATCTCAAATGTGATGTTATACAAAGTTTATAGAGTTAAATACTTCAACAAATCAAAGATTAGCAAGTACTCCAATATTTGATAATTTAATGTAAAACACATAGACACTTAAAATGGACGTTTTGGCATGTACACCGTTTTCACAATTCAACTTGAACTCACCTTACTAGATTTAGGCTAAATCTAGATTTTACCCAACGAGCTCCTTTTGAAGGCCGCTTGAATCCTCAAGCCGAGAACTTCCAAAACCTAGATCCATACAATCCAAACCATTTAGAAATATTCCCCAAACATTATACACCGAAATCCCTAAACGAGATTAAAACCCTAATTTCTCCAAACTCATCAAATCCAAGATTTGAGATACCAAACACTAAGAAACCATCAATGGAGCATTTATAACCTTAATAAAAGAAAACTTACCCTTGAAGACAAAGAGGCTTCCGAGAACACCCAATCCAACATTTCGACCCGAGTTCCCAACCGATGAACTTGATGAGGAAGATGAAGACGGAGGTTTTGTGGTTTAAGGTTCCAACTAGTTAGATGATGAAGAATCATGTGACTCAAGAGGGAAAAACCATCAAATGGGTTAGGGTTCGGTTTTAGTGTTTGGGAGAGAAAAGAGAGGAAGATGGAAGTGAGAAATGAGGAGAAAGGGTGAGAATCGCGACTCTTAAAAGACCTGGGGGCCGACCGCGATTGTGCCCGGCGATTGTGCCAGGGCACTATCGCCAGGGCACTATCGCCCAACAAGTACCGCGGGCACACCCCCGCTGGCGATTGTGCCCGGCGATTGTGCCCAGGGCACAATCGCTGGGCACTATCGCCCAGAGTACACTGAGGCTTGATTCTTCCCCTTTTCCGCACAGACCACTTATGACGCGATTGGCTTTCGCAGACAGGAATTTACGGGTGTTACAATCCTCCCAACCTTAAAATGATTTCGTCCTCGAAATCTGGAATCACCAAGCACCCAACATTCACATTTGAAAGATCGATTGATTCCCTATCCCAAAGGGATGCCTTCATAAAACTTCACCCCATATACAGACCCGATTACATTCCGGTTGAGGTTTTTGCTGAGTTTTTCATAACGTGCCGTTACAAACTAAATTTCAACGTTCAAGATATTTCACCGGCGCCAGGATGAAAGCTGAGTCCTTGATTAATCATTTTCTAAATCGTTCACTCTCGGTTGCCTCCCAACCTTAGATCTCTCATAATACCCCGAACGCAACTTACGACCTTATCTAGTCATTTCCATCAAGAATACCCCAATTCGAACTATTCCCTTAGATACTTCTGATTACGACGCATCAAAGTCTCCTCAAAATTCATTGGTACTTAAAGTCCACCTCGACATTCTCACCAAATGTCTCCAAAATCATCACCACTAGAGAGTTATTGTCCATTGACGAAATTTCCTAACGACTAGCTTGGTCTGAACCATCGCAACCTTTAAACCCGTTCCTCAAAGCTGACCCGGACACAAAGTCTACAAGTGCTCCCATACTTCTATAAACCCAAGCATTGTGTTTCCACCAGAAACATACCATTACGCTCTACTGATAGCCGATCATCCCAAATCCCATGAATCCTCATATTCCTACAGATCCACTCCTAATATTGGTGAAGATGTCCTTCCAAGGCACACCAATGCGTCCTTTAGGTAACTGATTAACCCAAATTCGGCTATCACTCAACTCCGTTCCAACCCCAACCACACAACTTTCTTTAACCAAATCTTTATCAACACGGGGATGCTTAAACCCATCGATACTTAAACATCAACACTTAACTCCTCTTTTAATTTCCATCACCGAAAGGTCATTATTTCCCATAATCCAACCGGAATACTTCCAAACATTCCAAGATCCATTGACTTCAAGAAAACAAGTCGACACTTAAGACTAAACGGTGACCTCGGAAATGTGGACATCCCGTCCACGATCTCATTCCAGACGGATCGTCGCACGAAGGCGGACACCTAGCAAAATGCTAAAATTCCAAATCACGCATTTCTAACAAACAGATCACCAAAATTTCCCTTTTAATCGCGGAACCCACCACGTCGGTATGCCGACAACATAACCCATGATGTGACACCGACTAGCAATCCATCACAACGAATCCCAAAAGAAGCGCAGATAGTCATATAAGACCTTATTCCACATGATTACCGAAGTATGAAATCACCCCTTAACTAGCGGAGAAGACTTAAATCTGCTACTTCCATAAAACAGGTGCGCACAGATTCAAAACTGAAACTCAAACTTTCACGACTGATCGCAAGTCGGAACATCCGACGCCTCCAATTCCAAGGACTCCCTTAGTCCCTAATTACAACTGCTCTTACGCGCCAGGGTTAAAATCTATAGGCCTAATGAGTTCAAGGTTTTTTCAACTAGCATGCCAATTTAAGTTTATAAAACTTCCGAATACAAAGGCTTCCTAACGATTAAACGTGCGGTAAAATACACTACCGTCCGTGCGATAGGGTTCAAAATTGATTAACCACACAACGCATGTGAAACCATTTCCAAAAACTCATTTGTTCAATACTTACGTAAATAAAACGGTAACAAGAGATGCGCAACAAAATTTTCAAACGGACTACCATGGTTCTAGTAATGCATCAATTTATACTATGCATATGAAAGATAACTTTCCGCACTATGACATGGGCAATAAAAGTTTGTACAATTACCAAAAGAGACATTCACAAATTAATTTTAAAGTTCTGATTTCCCAACCCAAAAGTCGTTGCGACATAAAATCCTTAGCAACTTCGTATGCAATAGTTTATTCCCCAAAGTTCAATGAAATGAAAAGAATGCAAATAATTCTTAAATTGAGTTTAAAACTTAAGTCGCCTCGGTAAGACACATTTGACTAAGATGGTAACTACAACGATATGCAATTCAAAAATTCATTTCATGTATTGCGGAAAATTTATAACAGTAAGGTCGACAAGCGAAGCACGCTTAATTAAAATTTAATTTAAGACAATATAAATATTTCACACATTTACTCACGCGAGTGAAAGTCGGATTCAACCTAAAAGTATGCACATATGCTCGTGTGAAACTCAAGATGCAATCATGCGACATTTACATTTTCCAAGGTGACTCTTACGGTTGCAAAAGTGTCGATGCAAGACTCGCATGAAACAAAGTATTGAACACAACTCGTAAATTAACGCACACAATGATGCATATGTACATGTTCTCAAAATTATTTTACGCAACGCAAAATGGCGTAAGACGAGGCACCCTAAACCCAACTGAATTTTCGCAAAACTCAATAATGCTAAAATCATGCAGTGACAAATTTTCATTTCTCAACAAGGATGTAAGACGGCAATATGGCTAAAACACTAAGCCTCCAAGAGTTTCCTCTTTTAATGCAATGAAAGGTAAAATGACACCTTTAACAAAATTCACATGGGACACGACGCCAACTAACTCGTAAGCTTAAAAGAAGCAAAATTAAAACTCACGCACGGAAAGACATCGTATAAAACAACACTCCATGAAATTTCAACAAAACTCACACAACTAAAATTCTCAAGAAATTCCGACTCAACGCGTGGGAATAACTTTTCCTTTAAAACCATTGACATATGTGGAGGAGATCCAATGCCTAGGTTAAAATCTCATAGTTACTTGCCCAATACTCAAATGACATTAAAACATGGATATTACAATATCCGCAAATAGCGTTAAACAAGAGACGTGAATAAAGAGGTTTTGATAACAATTTGCAATTACGTGCAACAAAACAATTTATGCATGCTTAAGCTCACAGTTTAAAATCTGATGCGTGCTAAATGCTTTACCAAAACTTTATAATATAAACCACTTTCTGTTTTACGAACACGAGAAACAATTTATGCAAATTTATTTCGGAAATAAATTTTTAGTGCATGAATTTGGTCGGCATTCACCACTCTAGACTACGCTTCTCAACAACCCGACATACTAATACTATCCGGGTGTATCAAGCATCTTAGGACAACAATCTCAATTTCCTACTATTGTCATCCGGATACTCCACATCTTAAAGCGACGCTCGGATATTTCATCGGTTCACCTTACAATCCCTCCTCGTATGACGTAAATTCCATAAGCTCAAGGTTCTACTCCAACCAATTATTCTTACTCAAGACGATCAACTTAATGCATTCAACTCACTTAACTATCACTTAAACATGACATTGCTATAGACATTAACGTTTCCTTAGATTACTCACTTAGAAACCTTCTCACTACCCCAACGGTAATCGTACCAAGGTAGTTCAAGTATACACATGTAATATGTAGGTTCACCATAACACTAGCCAGGTGCCATTATGAACTTACCGCACATGCTCATCCTTGCAACCCTCGACAAGTTTCCCGTTTCTAGTGACTCGATCAACTCCATCATATCTTATCTTAAGGTTCCTAATGTGCAACTTCACTTACAATCACTTATAAAAACGCTAGTTTGAGTCTAGGCATCCTATAATCAATACCTAATTCTCTCAAACTTATGCTCTGATACCAACTTGTAATACCCTTACATCAAGAAATAGTAACTCATTAAAATTTACTAAATACATCAATAAATAAATCATCTTCAACCACAAATTATGACCTAACCTCAATACAACCATTCATTCTATACAAAGGTCTATGATAAAGACGGTGCTACTAAAACCCCATAATAGTTACTATCTCCAACGTTGCGGAAGACTTCACCAACTACTTACATTTGCACAAGCTAAGGCTCGACTCTTCATGGGATTGCTAGGACCAACTCCCAGCCTTGAAACCTGATGCACATGCCGACAAATAAAAAGGTTAGGCTTAACGCCTAGTGAGCTCAAGAGTTTTCATCAAATCTAAAATAATCGTTTAAAAGAAAGAATGCGGTTAAAAGTTATAGTCCTTCAATATGATACGTCTTACATGTGAAAACGACTCATTTTCAACAATATGCATTTTAGGTAAAGAACACCAATTAAAACGTTTTCCAAGCCAACTACTTCAAAGATAATGATAAAAGCGTTAGTATAAACTGAACTCTCCATTTATGAAGATGCGGATAAACCTTATACCCTAAAACACGGGTGGGGGATAATACTCAACCCATAAATCAAGGGTAAAACCCAATTATGCAAAACGTCACCGAAAACTTGGATAATAAAACTCAATACCCAAAAACAACACCTTTCGGTGACGGGGGATTCCCGATTCCATAAAATGTGGCGGTCCACAAAGTAAGCCCATTTTATGTTGTTATGACTAGTCATATAAACAAAAGTACACGCAAGAGATGTCAGGCTCAGTAGCTTTAAACGTACACCCACGGGAACTCGAGTTCAACCCCGTCGGGTTCCTATGTCGAGCCCCTCATCTAATATCGTAGTACTTGAGCACGAAGGACTTATACCGCAACCCGGTACCTTAACGTGCAGCACGAAGGACTTACATCGCAACCCGATGCCTAACGTGCAGCTCGTAGGACTTACATCGCACCCGATACCTAACGAGCTTCATCCAAAATCGCCAACAAGGCTCGAAGTCGAGCTACCAAATCTGGACAATTGTCCAAAGGCTCCAAATCAAATACAAATACCAAGCCGCAAGCTTAGCACCCATTGACCCATTGGTGAAATAAAATAAGAATACGATAAAACGCACTCGACCAACGGATATGCAAACACCACGACTAAGAGTAAGATTAGTTCGAAACTCAACATCAGTTGAGGCAACCTATTTTCCAAATGAACATATACTCTTATATCTTCCAAATGCCTCGTAACACAAAATATGCATTTTCCAAATTTAACAGCTGATAAGAATGAAAGTCGTAAAATGAGACTATAAATATTCTTTCAAGTATCTCACCTAAAAGTGCAAATAATACTTCATAAAACATTCTATTTCATGAACGATGCATAAAATCCGATAAACATTTAAAAACGTATTTCTTTGACCAAAGATCCATTTATGAAATAAGACTTCAAAACACGTTCATTTATGACCCATATATCAGAGCCCAAAAATCTCAAATGTGATGTTATACAAAGTTTATAGAGTTAAATACTTCAACAAATCAAAGATTAGCAAGTACTCCAATATTTGATAATTTAATGTAAAACACAGACACTTAAAATGGACGTTTTGGCATGTACACCGTTTTCACAATTCAACTTGAACTCACCTTACTAGATTTAGGCTAAATCTAGATTTTACCCAACGAGCTCCTTTTGAAGGCCGCTTGAATCCTCAAGCCGAGAACTTCCAAAACCTAGATCCATACAATCCAAACCATTTAGAAATATTCCCCAAACATTATACACCGAAATCCCTAAACGAGATTAAAACCCTAATTTCTCCAAACTCATCAAATCCAAGATTTGAGATACCAAACACTAAGAAACCATCAATGGAGCATTTATAACCTTAATACAAGAAAACTTACCCTTGAAGACAAAGAGGCTTCCGAGAACACCCAATCCAACATTTCGACCCGAGTTCCCAACCGATGAACTTGATGAGGAAGATGAAGACGGAGGTTTTGTGGTTTAAGGTTCCAACTAGTTAGATGATGAAGAATCATGTGACTCAAGAGGGAAAAACCATCAAAATGGGTTAGGGTTCGGTTTTAGTGTTTGGGAGAGAAAAGAGAGGAAGATGGAAGTGAGAAATGAGGAGAAAGGGTGAGAATCGCGACTCTTAAAAGACCTGGGGGCCGACCGCGATTGTGCCCGGCGATTGTGCCAGGGCACTATCGCCAGGGCACTATCGCCCAACAAGTACCGCGGGCACACCCCCGCTGGCGATTGTGCCCAGGGCACTATCGCCCAGAGTGCACTGAGGCTTGATTCTTCCCCTTTTCCGCACAAACCACTCATGACGCGATTGGCTTTCGCAGACAGGAATTTACGGGTGTTACACAAAATACAAGAATGGGCAGGACCGTGTGATGTGGAAAAGGGAGGGGGTGTTGTAATATGTGGTATGAGAGAGCAATAGAGAGGTAAGAGCATGTTATTTTGATAGATATTTGAGAATCGGTTGACAAAGATACATATTATATTTTCTTAGTAGGGAACTCATATTTCTCAAATGAACAATCGCCGTAGAAATCACCCAATCTTGGTGCTGAAGGAAAAATCTTGGTCTTCCTTTTTTACCACTCTTGCAATGGAGCAACGTTGCCCATGCATCAATGATTGTAATTAATGAGTCTCGTGCAAGTTGTCTTAAGCAATACATATGATGCCTCCATTAATACTCATAAATGGCTCCATACACCTCGTGTTTGGGGATATTTGTAACCCAAGCAATAAGTTTGCTATGAATTACAAAAAATTTCATAAGAGGTAGAGTAAACTTTTTGGCAACCTTGTCTGAACTGAACTGGACTTGCTCTGATTTTGTAGACATGCATATTGAAAATTAAATTTTGAAGAAACTCAAAGACATGTGTATTGTTTGTTTAATCAATTACTAAATTAGGCTGTATAGAAACTCACACCCATATCTATATTGCTACTTATGTCCTTAACAATCCACTCTTAGTAATTGGGTAATTGTAGTGAGGTTCCCTTTCTATAGATGGCCTACCCAAGGAGGGGGAACTAGATTTGAATAAAGCTATTATGTGACGGAATTGCTTTTACTGTATAAACCCGTGGAACAGCCTAATAACCACAAGGCTTGTAGCGTACTGGTTAAAACCTGTGGGGGATGCGATGGGATATCCCATCCACCCCGGGTTCGAATCCAGGCATACGCAACCTGTGGTGGCCACTGGGGGTTTATATAGGGTTGTCGCTTTAACAGTCAAAATTTGCCAGGGATTAGTCTAGGTTGTGCCTAGGATACCCTTTCAAAAAAAAAACTTTTTTCTCGATCGATAACTTTCTAGCTCGCATATATTTTTGTAGGAGATTTTAAATACCTTTCTTAACATTTGCAGTTCTGTATTGTTCCAGTACTGCCTATGAACAACTAGCATTCTGTGAACTGTTCCACCTAGTGGACACTGGTTGGAGGGATTGCACTTCATGTGGCAAGGTAAGCATCTACATAATTATTTGAGTCATATCCCTAAGTTTCTTTATGCATTTGTATAATATTTTCTGCTAATACAGCAACTCCATTGTGGATGCATTGCTTCTAGTGCTTTCATCGAACTACTTGAGGATGGTGGTGTAAGTTGTGTCAGCTGCTCAAATAGCTTGAGATGTGAACCTGTAAGATCAAGTTACATAATATATTATTTTGTTAACTCCCATCAATTCATCCAAGTTTACCAATTGGCTTTAGTCTTTACATGTTGAGAAATCTGGATTTTACAAATTATATGAATCTTTCATAGTTTAATTGTCTGAAACAGAGTCCTCTCTATGTACAATAACACCGCCGACCACCGCCGACCACCACTGACCACCTCCGACCACCGCCGTTCTGAACTATCGTCGATCTGAACCACCGCCGACCACCACTGATCACCATCGACCACCACCGTTCTGAACCACCGCCGACCACCACCGATTTGAACCACCGTCGATCTAAACCACTGCCGACCACCAACCACTGCCATTCTGAACCATCGCCGATCTTAACAACTGCCGACCATTGCCGATCTGAACCACCGTCGACCACCGATAATCGCCCATCTGAACCACTGCCGACAACCACCGATCTGAACCGCTGCTGACCACTGCCGACCACCGCCGTTATCAACCGCCGCCGATTCGAACCACTGTCGACCACCGCCGTTCTGAACCACCGCCGTTCTGAACCACCACCAACCACCGCCGATTTGAACCACCGCCGACCACCACCGATCTGAACCATTGCCGACCACATCCGATTTGAACCACCGTTCTAAACCACCACTGACCATCACCAATCTGAACCACCGTTACAAATAAAGTATTTTTAATGGCTATTTTATTAAAGCATGTTTTGTTTAGAAAAATTAAAATTATCAAAAAGGGTATTTTGGTCATTTATCAACATTTTATTCCAATTCCAAAGCTACATTCTGTGAACCAAACAGACATAATCTAATTCCTTTAACATATTCCATTCCAATTCTGTCAACCAAACAGGTGGTCAAACCTAACAACATTCCATTTCAATTCCTTCAAAGGCAAATTCCTTTGACAGATTCCATTCCATCCAAAAACATTCTGCGAACCAAACAAACACCACCTTAGGCAAACTAAGGTATTTTCCTTGGATGGAAGCGGCAAGATCAAAGAAGGATATCTTGATCTCATAACGAAAATATATTATTGATCTCTTAAAGAAAATTGGAATAGCTGGTTACAAACCGTGGATACACCAATAGAGGCTAATGCTAAGTTTGTGGAAACAAAAGATGGAACTCTTGGGAATTTCTGTGGATACATGTTGTTACCAAAAGCTAGTTGGAAGGTTGATTTTTTTATCACATGCACATCTTGATATCTATTTTACCATAAGCATGGTAAGCCAATTTACAAATCCATAAGAGAACACTTAAAAGCTATATTTAGAATCCTTCGTTATGTAAAAGGCACACCAAGACAAGGACTTTTCTTCAAGAAAAATGAGAAAAGAAGGATTGACGTGTATACAAATGCAAATTGGGAGATATGATCATATGATTACTAATAGAAGGTTAACTTTAGGGACTGCATGTTTCTTAGGGACAACTTGGTTACTTGGAGAAGTAATAAGCAAAGTATAGTTGCAAGAAGCAACCCTAAGGCTAAATTCAAATCAATGGATCAGGGTATATGTGAAGTTCTTTGGCTAAAAAGAGTTCTAATGGATCTGAAACACCAAGGAGTCTCCAAGCTATAATGTGATAACAAAACAACCATCAACATTGCTCACACCACGATTTGAATGAATTGGATTTCCAGATATGTCAATAAGTTTGGGAAGTCAATATCCTATAATCAAGGGAGAGATTTTTTTTGTCAACCCCTAATTACTGGAGATTTCTAGGATTGTCTTCCCTAATTAGCTTTTCTATTTAAATTGTATTCTACTCCCTTGAAGACAATCATCTTCTTCTCATGTACTTTTATTGTTTTTACATACATACATTTGATGTCGTAGGATAGATAGGGGGGTTAAACTTTGGAGTATCCCATGTGCCATTTATCTAGATCTTGCGGGTTTAGCTGTCTCTACCGTCCCCATTGTTCAACCCGTCTTCTCGTTTTCTCATTTGTCTATTTTCTTCTCGCCTTCAACTTTCTTTTAGTTTTTTTTGGAAGGCATAGCGGCATCGAACCAACGAACGACTACCACGAACACACGCACACATGCACGCACACCTCCCCGGCGGTATCGGGCATCCACGGGCAACCCACTAATCCGCCGTTGTCCCGGTTCAAGCCCAACCACAGTCTAAGACTGGGTTGGGGGGCAGCCCAGTCAAAGAATGGACCAACCCAAGGACTGGGTACTCCTCATGCCCTCAAATTGACTCCCCTTGGATTCGAACCCGGTAGATTGGGATACCATCCACAATCCCCCCCAGGATGTTACCGCCCTTGGGGAAACCAACTGAGCTAGACATGATTTGTCCAACTTTCTTTTAGTGTTCCAGGCTCTTTGCAATCTTCTCTAAATTTGCTTTAACTTTTTCTTTTTTTGCAAACATGTGGTTTTTAGCTAAGCGTCCCATATCTTTTTCACAAGCCGTGGTCTTCTCATAAATAGTCTCTCTATCTCTTGAGTTAGAGGATAGGTTTGCATACATTTTCCCCTTACTCTTGGATGGGAATTGGGATCTACTTGGTTTGTTTGGTTTGGCTTACATACATGTACATGTACATATACATATACATATGCATATACGTAATTACATATACATATACACATACATATACATATAGGGTTGGGTTCAAGGGAAAACCCTAAAAATTTGGAAAACCGGAAAACCATGAATGAAAAAGTAAATCAATATGAATATCAAATTAAAAAGAATAATGATCGGGATTTTTTTTGTGTGTAGTTCGTTTTGCTCCAATTTTTATTATATTTCGTCTTTTTTCGATTAAAAAATTGGGGGGCCTTAAAATTTAAAAATAAAGTTGTAACCACCCCTTTAGTCACATTCCGTAGATCAATTAATTTAACGGTTGATGTGGGGTTCCCATTTTTCCTTTTTAAGGGTTTTCTCCTGAATCTCTCTCTATATATATATATAAAATATGTATATATATATGTAGATTCCAAGTCTTTCAAGTGTTCAGATGCATTTTGGATATAGCTGTAATTTAAAACAACAAAAAGTTGAACAATTAAGCCAGCTCATATCTCATTTGCACCCGAAATGCACCGGGGACGCACCCACTTCAGCTAAGCTTTGTCCGACTTTTATTTTTTGCTTTCCGTTGAAGGGTACTCATACAGTGCATATCTAGCCACACCCAATTCGCTCCAAGTGCAGAGATGGTGGTCTTACTAAAGTACAGGTGCTTTGTAGGCCACAACTTGCTGGTTTGCACCCTGTGGGGATGTGGTGGTCTAACTGAAGTATAGGTGCTTCATAGGCCATAACTTACGAGTAACCTCTGTATTGAAATTTTCTCAGAAGAAAAGGGCCATATGTCACTAGAGTAATACTCCCTCACCAAATAGTTTTACGCTACATCCGAATGTATTATTTAGTGCAGACCACTTGCATCAACTATAGACATGGATAGTTTTTTGTTTTGGACTTTGAAGTCCTTAGATTTTTAACCATGTTCTACCATATCACAATTGCTTTAATCTTGTAGATAATTCATTTCATTCTGGCAGGTACTGTTCTGACTGTAAAGCTAATGTGTATTTCCCCAATATAAGTCTTTTCGTATGTTAGGAGGTCAAAATATTTATCCAATCACCATTTGTGTCGAATATTTCAAATTCTTGCAACGAGAATATATACTTTAAGTTTCAATTATTGATGTTTATTGTATTACACGCAGAGCACAAGTGAGGATAAGCCCGAAGAATGTGGTGTTTCAGTGGAAAATAGTGTTGGAGAAATGCGATCCTCCTCTATTAAAATGTTGAAACACTCTGGTGATGGCACTGGTGATGATGGCCAAAAGTTCTTTCTTCCATCCGATAACGAAGATGCATCTACGTCTCAAATGAAACAAGAAGAAAGTTTGCCTCCTAAAGGAGAAATTCAAACCATGTCGACATCAATTTCAACTTTCAATGGAACTTCTGAATCTGCTCATGGAACCAAAGTTATCAAACATAGAGAAAATACAGGGGTTAAAGATGCATATGGATCACTTGTTCAAACAGACTTGACTATTGGCTTGGCTTCTTCTTCTTCAGGAAAGCCAGTATTTCTTCCCAGTATGGCTGTTGAAGAAAGCGAATTGAACAAATCATATTCTTCTTTTCAGCAGGGGCCTTGGTCTCGCCATGTTTTGCCCAAAGTACCCAAATCCATCCTTGCCCAAGGATTTGATGCAAATGCTAGTATGAATTCGCAGATACGTGTTGCTCGGCCACCTGTTGAAGGGCGGATAAAAAATCAGCTGCTTCCTCGTTATTGGCCTAGGATTACAGAACAAGAGTTGCAGCAGATATCTGGAGAGTATCCATGTTTAACAATGTTTTCATCATTTTGTTGGCATTCCCACCATCCTGAAAACAAAGTCTAGAATTGGGATTTGCGTGTCAAGTCAGTTAATTTTTTGACGTTAACAATTAATTAAGAATTGTTTTGGGTTGCAAAAATGGCTACTACATTAACCTAGAATAACATGTCAAAGATAATACAGAATTATAAACTAACTAGCTTAAAATCTATGTCAATTCTAAATTTAAAAAGTAGAAAGTTTGAATTTCCAAAATCAAAAGTTTACTCTTTTTCTCAGGATGGTGGGTGTAAATCAGGGTGTTACTGTTTACTCAATGTAATCATTTCCTTAATCTTGCTTTCTAAGTTCAAATGCCACCGTTGTTCCACTGTTTGAGAAGGTTCTGAGTGCCAGTGATGCTGGTCGAATTGGTCGCCTGGTTCTCCCAAAAGCATGTGCTGAAGTAAGTTTACATCATCAGCTTGTTTGAAATTTAGTCGCTTATCCAGAAGGAAAGCCTTTGTCTGTCCTATGAGTAATGTTCAACTACTTTACAGGCATATTTTCCACCAATATCTCAACCTGAGGGGCTTCCACTCAGAATTCAAGATGTGAAAGGAAAAGAATGGCTGTTTCAGTTCAGGTTTTGGCCTAATAACAACAGCCGGATGTATGTTCTAGAGGGTGTTACTCCATGCATACAGTCGATGCAGTTGAAGGCCGGGGATACTGGTATTGACACCTGAAATCTCCTTGTTGTGAAACCATTGTTCTGTGTTTAGTTTACCAATACTTCTGTGAGTTTGATGTAGAGAGCAGATTGTGATATTTCTGTTAATGATGCTGGAAATATGAATCATCTAGCAGTTTCTTGTCATTGTATATTTGTCATAGATTAACATTACTTATCTTATACTTTTCGTTATTCTTAGGTCGACCCATTTATACCATTACTAGCGGTCTTCTACCTGGCTCCTTTTCATCTTCTCATTCCTTTCATAGATATATTTTGTTATACCTAAAGCATTCATGGCCTTATATTGTACTACCAGTTTTGGTTTACCCATACAATTAGTTTGCCTTTTTAAAACAATATTATTTCTCTATGTAATTGCACACTGTACCTACTGTGAACCAAATCACCTCAAAACGATATGCGCTATTTGATTTCCCATCATGACTGCTTTCACCATCTACCTAATGTGTGCTTCTCTGATTTTATATTTCTTCTGAATTGTCCTGGTCAAATCTTGGGTTTCTCTCTGGTAAACTCATTTGCTTAATATAAAGCTGGCCATTAGCCTCTTCTCTTGACTGTTATGCAATTTACTTCTTCGAAATTTAGGTAGTTTTGAAATAGGGATGTCTTCCTTGTACGTACATACCCTCATGTGAGACGTGTACAAATGGGATGCTTGTTCAGGAATCTTATTCTCTAGATTGTGCTGCCCTTTTAGTGTGTGCATCATACTTAATAATTTAATAGAATTTATGAACATCTTAAATGTTGGATTCTAGTATTCAGCTACTCTAAAGGTATGTGATGCTCTATAAAGTTTTATGAGTAAATTGATACAGTAGCCTCGTCTCTTCTTCAATGTCCTTCTTTAATACCATATAACCCTGGAGTTATTCATTTGATATTTTTGTTACTTGCTCATCCTTTATTTCCTTCCAGTGACATTCAGCCGTATGGAACCTGAAGGAAAGCTTCTTATGGGCTTCCGGAAAGCCTCGATCAGTGCTTCTATGCAGGTAACTCACTTCATATAATATATTAAATATGCTATAGATCATGGATCGCTTCTGTTACATACTCATGTTAATGTATATAAGAAAAGGCTAACCCAACTTGTTTGGATAAAGATTGTAATTGCTATTTCATGCAAGTCAACTCGAATCATATAGTATTGATATACAAACGTCAACTGAACAGGATTCTCGTATAGCTGCAATACATAGTGGTGTCTTTCCAAGTGAACCTTCCTTATCTGGTGTTAACACTATTGGGAATCTTTCTCATATGAGTGATTACTCTGGCCTTCTCCAGACTCTGAAGAGAAACACAGATTCCCATCTAAATGCTTTGTCAACTAATATGAACTCGCCTATTGGAGATGCCAGCAGGCATGCAACTGAGAAGCTTAGAAGCAAATCAAGGGTTGATTCATTTCAACCAGACAAAAAGAGAAGTAGAAATATTGGTTCAAAAAGTAAAAGGTTGCTCATTGAAAGTCAAGATGCTCTAGAGCTGAAATATACATGGGAAGAATTGCAGGATATGCTGAGCCCACCCACTACTCTGAAGCCAAGTACTGTCACCATTGAGGACCATGAATTTGAAGAATACGGAGTAAGTGATCCTTATTTTCTGTGTCATATGCATCAACAGAACTTCACCATCTGCCTGCTAATGAAACTTAAAGTGCAGATTTAGTGTCACAGAGTAACCTGAACAGTGCTCGTAGGTTTGGCCAATGAATTAACTATTTGGTACCAGCAATTGGAGTAACAGGCTTGATGGCTTGTGGAATTATTTTTTGTGATGCCATCTTCCTATCGATAGCTATGTATGCCTGTAACTCTTTTTTTTTCTTGCGTCAGCCCTACCCCAAAACCCAAAGGAATTAACAGTGGAGAGAAAGAAACCAAAATGTGAATATCAGCCAAGTACTTTTATTCAAAGAACCACGCTATGTAGTTATAATAAGTGGAGACCTGGCTGGGATTACAACATTTAAGTGTTCCCTGGATCTGCAAGAAGTGGAATAAATTTGTAATAATCAAAATACATGTATCATTACAGCTTCTCCTTGTTAGTTAAGGCTTAAGTCTACTTCAAAATCTGTGTCTTTCTTGTTGTCTACATAGCATGTGAGAAGTAAAATCTTATCAAGACGTATTTTACTTTAGGTAGAGTGATTATCTTGCAAGTTAGTGTAATGAGCAGGCATTTTGCTCAAGCACCGGCAATCCTGACTTGCTACTTTAGCTGACACTAATCTATGTTCTCTTTTTCAGGAACCTCCTGTTTTTGGCAAGGGTAGCATATTCACTGCTCGCTTATCTGGGTAAGGATTTGTTACTTTTTTTCTTCCTTTCTAGATTACTAGTTTCGTTGATACCCTCCCCATGTCATCCTTATATTTTCTCTAGTAAACCGTTTTCTCAAGCCGGGTTTTTCTCAGAAACAACCTCTCTTTCTCTTGAGACAGGGGTAAGGTTTGCTTACATTATAGCTCTCCTAGACTCTACCTCCGGGTGGGATATACTGGGTTTGTTTGGGTTGGGTTGGTTTATTGATCCCTCCCCAGACCCAATTTAATGTGGGATTCACTGGGTTTGTTTGGTTTGATTTGGTATTGATGCACTTACCTAGAAAAGCATCGATAAGATTCCCTCCAAGTTGAGAATACTTGATTAATGAACACAAGTTGAGAAAAGTTAATTAATCCCCTCCTAAACGGTGTTGCTTAATTCAATCATTAGTTGCTAATGAAGCACTGCAGGAAACTCCTACACGCTTAATGCCTAGACAGCCGCTAGCCGCTTAAGCAGTGTTAGGTGGGGATTTCTAGAACACTGCTAGGCTAGCATGCATTTATGTATACTAATTATTCTATTAACTTAACCAATAACTACTATACCAATAGTAATAAAACTACAGCCAAACAATAATTGTTGATCGAGAATCTTCCTCTTAGGATTAATTGGGAGGGACTTGCATGCCTCTTATATTGATCCAGCGAAGTGAAGCTGGTTTCCCTTCATGATTTTTTATTACCCCTCCTAGAGTAAAGCTCAAGCATGACCAAGAATAGAACCAAATGGAGGAAGACATGTAGTACAAATATAAATGTTAATATTGGTTTTCTTTAATGTCACCAAGGGTTCTCTCCTCTCCTCCCTCACCCACGATTCTCTCAACTTCTCTCCTCCCTCAAGAGTCACGCAACTCTGTATTCTCCTCCCTCATGATTTTCACCATGGGGGTGGTGATGGTGCTGAGGAGTATTTGATTGGTGTAGGAGACAAAAGGGAGGAGAGGGTGGTGGTCAATTCTGCACTAGATATCTTCTCAGGAACCAAACCTGCATGCTCAAATTAATTACCAAAATCACCCCTGGTCTATTGCTCAAATTAATGGTTCAGTAATCTGTTATGGAAATCTAAGTTTGTTATGAATTTTATAAACATTTTATGGAAAAAATTATCATTGAGACTTGAGGCGTACGCCTTGGCTCATGTTTCGTCTTTCAAGACCTTGCTTTCAAGCACAACTTCTTTGTGACCTCCATGCAAAAATCATTGCTTACTCGTTAATTCCCATCCCTGTAAGAGACCTACGTATTTGGTACGCATCACTTGTGTCTGAATGGTTTTCATGTATTGGCCTTTCACTTGGTCCCAACAACTAATGGCAAAGAGCCATACACAAATTATATTTACTCCGATCGCTATATCTTTGTTTGATTACCAACTACAATTGTGTCGAAAAGCAACCGTCTCCATAGAACCCCTTTTTTCAACTGCAAGAGTGACTCTGGTTGGTGGCTGATGGTCTTGGGCATATCTAGGAAACTGGAAACTAAGCTAGTGGTGACAGTGCTTTCCATATCCATTCAAGTGTACGATCTTGTTGTAGGAGTACCAGTAGAGATCAAAAATTTAATGATTCTCTGCAACTTGCTGAAGATGTCTGATGATCTCTTCAAATAGTCTCAAAAATGAATTCTCGTTCCAGTTGATCATCTCAACAGAGGTGTTAGTTGGACTTTTCTTCAAGTTGCGGTATGTATAAAAACATACATAAATAAGAATCTAACCCTAGTTAAGTACCCATGCATAGACAAGGAGCAAAAACACTAGCTCTCCAAAAAACTTGCTTTGACTTGGTCGAGCAAACAACCTGTTTTTTAAGTATAGGTATTTCCATATGTTCCCATCGTCCAAGGTTCAGCCAGATTGTCTTTTCAAACCTATATCAACAAACCAAAGGGCCTTTGGCCTAGCGGTATCGGAGCCTTTGGCCTCCTAAGGAGGTTAGGGGTTCAAACCTCACCAAAGGTGAGTAGGGTGTGTGAGTTTATTTGTTGCATTTGCCATATATAAATATTATATACCTAAAAAAAAACTGGTATCAACAAAATTTTGCTGGCCTTCTACTTTTTGCTTCTGCGTTGTCATTTCCTTTTGCTGGCTCATACCAAATAAAGAAACTCTCCATGCTACGTGCCTGGTCAAGGAAGTTATCTGGCATGACTCCATGAAAGGTCATCCATTCTTTGGTCATGATTGACACTTTGGATCTTGCAGCCCTCTTGTCTTGGTGGAGTATGTTCCATAGCTGAGCCACTCCACTCATATCATCGTGCTTATTATGATCAACAAACTTCTTGTTTTAGATTCTTAATCCCCTGCCAATTTGGAAAATCTTTTGATATTGAAGGATTTATCAAGGTCAAGTTACTAGACTATGTTCCTATCTTTTCTTATTATTTCTTCTATCCTCAAGTTTTTCCTTTGGAATTTGGATAGCTGAGAGGTGTTGTGGGGACCATATACAACCGGCGGAATCGAATTGTGTGGACCTAATTTCAATTTAGAAATTTGACTTGATGATGAGTCAATTTACTAGCCAAGTAGCCAACATTTTCTAAGGCATGCACTTCCAATTTCTCATCTCTCTTTGGCATTGAGCGCTCATTTGACCAATGATAATTATTCGCATTCATATCTTCAAACAATGACTTTTCAAATTTCCCGTGTCTTCTTCACGATTGCCCCTCCCATGGGGGCATCAACGGCTATCTTGATCTCTTGCTTCAAATCATTGTAGAAGGTTTGAATAAGCAACCATTCTGTTACTCCGTGGTGTGGGCAATGAGGCTGAAGATCCTTAAATCTCTCCCATGTTTCATAGAGTGACTCCTGATCATACTACTGAGAAGAGGAAGTAATTTTATTGCAAAGCTTTGCAGTTCTTCCAAGTGGGAAGAACTTGGCTAGGAAGGCTCATTAGTCTTCAACCATTCTTTTGTGTAGAAGGAAACAACCGTAGTCGTAGTGCATCAGCAAAAGCTCCATTTATCTTGATGGTGTAGCACATCTCTAGAAGCACGTTAAGATGATCATTTGGGTTCTCCATCGGCATACCCCCAAATTGATATTGTTGAGTGAACACATTATGTTCATCTTCAACTCAAAGTTAGTTGCCTGAATGTTTGGCTGGGCTATGCTTGATGCCGGTGGCTTCCCCTGCATCTTCCTTCATTTGGGGACTTGTTAACTTTTCTGCCAACCTTGTAAGTCGTTCCAAATTCCATTTCATCATTAATTACGTGGAAAAATCTCATAGAAAACATGAAACCATCCCGAATACAACCAAGAGCGACGATTAAAAAGGAAACATGCAAAAATATACTAAATGAATGCAAATGCATGAATGCTATGCAACCAAAGTAAGAGTAAAATATGCTCTAAACACTTGTGACCAAGGTGTTTTATACATTTTGATACCAAACATGGAGTTATATCTACCCTTCACCGAAGAATAACTGTTTTTCAGGTTTTATATGTGATTGTAATCACTGTTTACTTAGCATGGCAAGATTGATGTTTCAGGGAGCAAGAACAGTGGGCTCAATGCGATAACTGTTCAAAATGGCGTAGATTACCTGTTGATGTTCTTCTTCCTGCTAAATGGACATGTCAAGAAAATGTATGGGATCAGAGCAGGTAAGTCCTGGAGGGTATTGGGATTATTCTTATGATAAACAAACTTTGTGAATTGAACAATTTTACAATATGGGGAAGTTCAAATGAGAACCATAAATATTTTGAATATTTGGGAACCTACTATTTCATGTGTAAGCTTAAATATTCATGAATATCATGCATTTTCATTATTCATGATATGATGCATTTTTAGCATGAATATCACGTATTTTTGTCATGAATTTCATGCATTTTCAATATGAATAATTTTCATTATAAATATTTATCATGATATTCATCATGAATAACGCATGAAACAGTTGGTTACTATGTTCTCAAAATATTTACGGTTGTCATTGGTGCCCCCATACAACATTTGGGTTATGTAGAAAATTTGGATTATATAGCCGCTGATAAATTGGTATTCATAGGTCGGTCTGTCTTGCACCAGATGAACTAAGCCCTAGAGAGCTTGAGTACCTTCTTGGGCTGGCTAAAGGTACGATGTTTTCATTGTTTGTATTGCTTCCATCCTACGAAAATTGCAAACTTTGATTGGGCAAATAGTTTTAGGGAAGTGTTTGATATTTGTCAAATGCCTAAAATAATCTTTAATAATCTTGTCAACAGAAATCAATAGTATTTGTTTACAATAACGATGACAATGGACAATTTGTATCTTGAAAACTTGGAAAAATGTATATGTGGCAAATTTAATGGGACAAAGGGAGCCTCTTGCAAGTCCATGGCTTTTTGTTCATTGAAATTTTTACTTTTGCTTAGCAAATGTGAAATATGTACTAAAATCTCTCTGTCCCAAAATAATTGTCCACAATGAAAAAGACACACAATTTTAGGAATTCGTAATTATTACACTTTGTAATTACAACTTTAGCATTAATAATAGAGGGGAGTAATGAATTTCTCCATTTTCCGATTAAGGGTAGAATTGGAAAGTAACACTTACTTTTGAAAGTGGACATTTATTTTGGGATAAACTAAAATAGAAATGTGGACACTTATTTTGGGACGGAGGCATTACCTTTTAGCTAAAAGCCGATTTCTGTCAATAGTTTTCCTTTGGTTTACTTACCTTCGGGTGATTTTTGTTGGTTAGAATTTCAAAAGTGGCGGAGGCCAGACCAATCGCATGGAGCAACCAGAGACAATCTAAACGAGCCATCCATTGCCGCCACCACCAAGCACCCAAGACACCGCCCTGGCTGCTCCTGCATAGTCTGCAGTCAACCTCCTAGCGGCAAAGGCAAACACAAGCCCAATTGCACCTGCAACGTCTGCATGACAGTCAAACGCCGCTTCAAAACCTTAATGTTGCGCAAACAACAACGCCAAGCGGAGCGTGAAGCGGAAATTGCAGAGAAAAATCAGCTTAAATTGGAGACAGAGATCGAAATCGGTTTTGCAGAGTCGAGATCATCGGGCAAGGGACAATTAGACCTAAACATCCATCCTCGCCGTTTACAAGATAATCATGCAAAAAGCCATGTAAGCATGATGAGTCTTCTTCAAGCTGCAAATCAGCCACTGGAGATATATATGAAGCAGAATGGTCTCACGAGCTTAATCTCCGAGCCACAAGCGAGCTCAGGTTCACAACCATTGCCACAAGATATACCCACGGTTCAAGCCGATAGACAGGGTAACGAGGAGGAGCGGCAAGGACTGGACGAGAACCAAAACAGTTCGTAAATTACTTCATTTGGTTTCGGAGTGTTGGGAACCGAATACATGTTGGATGGACGTTTATCGTGATCGGTATTCTGGTTGGAAACTTTTGGATGAACAATTGTACCTTTTTTGTGGTGCAATTGGGGTGAGTTGTTATGGGATTTGATTTGAATACATTACACGTTTGTCATATATGTTTATATAACACATTGAATAAAATCTTTGTTTTGTATAAAAAAGAGTGTGTGGTACCTTGTTTTAGGTACCAAAAACTGGAATTATATTGTGCAATAATTTTTCAGACTCGAGCCCCACTAGCAGCACTTGTGGCCACTGAGGATAAACTCAGGGCTGCACGCTTTAGCAACTGGGCCAAAGGCCCTAATTGTCAGGGATTAGTCTGGGCCATAGGCCCAGGATACCCTTTCAAAAAAAAAAAAATTCAGACGTTTAGTCCTACATCCAGGTGTTACTAGAGAATCGTGATCATATCTTGTTTTATATTGTGAAATATTACATGTGAAAGTGTATAATGTTGTTTGGCAATGTTTACATATAAAAATAATTACATTGTGAAATAATATTCTACTTTCACATGTATTGTTTTACATGTGAAATAATATTCTACTTTCACATGTATTGTTTTACATGTGAAATAAAACATGAATTAAAATGTTGTCACGGTTCTCAATTTTTTGAGGTTCTTATTTAATTATACCAATATATATATATAGTGTTAGGTTCAAATAAGAACATCTAAAATTTTAATAATGAGAAAAACAATCTCAATCACTAATTTAAATTTTCTATTTTCAAGTGTTTTTATTAATTAAAATAATTATGGAAAAAATCAAATATCATAATTTTTCTTCTATTTTTTATGTAACTTTTTTTTGGATATCAATAATCATCGATTTTTATCCATTTTTTCACCTTAAAATAATTTGCAATTGTACAATCAACAAATCAAATTAAATCTCATTTGCCTAAACCTCATATGTGAATATGTGAGTCCTAACATAGAGGAGGTTCAATTCTTGGGCCATGTTGTCACTCGAGACAGAGTAAAAGTGGACCTTTCTAAAATTGAAGTAATGATGAATTGGGAACCTCCTAAGAGTCCGTCCGAGATATGAAGTTTTCTGGGTTTAGCGGGCTATTACTTGAGATTTATTCAAGACTTCTCCAAGATTGTCTCTTCATTGACCGCGTTAACCCAGAAGAACGTGAAGTTTGTTTGGGTCGAGGCGCAAGAGAAAGCGTTCCGGAACTTACAAAAGAAGTTGTGTGAAGCTCTCATACTATCCCTACCCGAAGGATCGGAAGACTTCGTGGTTTATAGTGACGCTTCAAAGTTGGGTTTGGGTTGCATGTTGATACAAAGAGGGAAGGTGATCGCCTACGCATCAAGAAAACTCAAGGTTCATGAGAAGAACTACCCTACCCACAATTTGGAGTTAGTGGTGGTAGTGTTCGCCTTGAAGCTATGGTGACATTACCTTTATGGCATGAAATGTACACTCTACACGGATCATAAGAGCTTAAAGTACATATTTGATCAAAAGGAGTTAAACATGAGGCAAAGGCGGTGGCTCGAGTTACTCAAATATTATGATTGCGAGTTGCTTTACCACCCCGGTAAGGCAAACGTGGTAGTTGACGCTTTGAGTCGGAAAGACTATAATGGAAGCATCTGGGCCACCCTTTCAAGAATCGAGTTGGTGTCAAGCCTCATTGAGCGAATCAAGTCAGCTCAAGCGGAGGCTTTGTTGGAAGAAAACATCAAGGATGAAGTGATGACGAAAAAACGATTGCTCTTGACGGAGGATAGTCGTGGTGTAAAATTGTTCAATGGACGAGTTTGGGTGCCCAAAGTTGGGGGCAATCAGGAACTTCTCCTAGAAGACGCCCATAAGTCCAAGTATTCCATCCATCCGGGGAGTATAAAGATGTATAGGGACTTGAAACCTACATTATTGGTGGCCGGTTATGAAATTAGATATGGCACTCTATATGAAGCGATGCGTGACTTGCCTACAAGTGAAAGCCGAGCACCAACGCCCTTACGGGAGTCTTCAATACCTAGAAATCCCCGAATGGAAATGGGAACATATTACCATGGATTTCATGACTAATTTGCCTAAAACCTTACGAGGTCACGATACCATTTGGGTAATAGTCTATCATTTGACCAAGAGTGCGCATTTTTTAGCCATGCGCGAGACTCTAGCAATGGACAAGTTGGCAAAGCTTTACATCGACGAAGTGGTTTCAAGGCACGGAGTGCCCTTATCTATTGTATTGGATCGCGATCGTCGGTTCACTTCGAACTTTTGGGATGACCTACAGAAAGAGATTGGTACAAGAGTGAAGTTGAGTACGGCCTACCATCCCCAAACCGACGGCCAAAACGAGAGAACAATTCAAACGCTAGAAAATATGTTGAGATCTTGCATAATTGACTTCGAGGGTAGTTGGGACTCTCACCTACATTTAGTGGAGTTCGCGTACAATAATAGCTACCACTCGAGTATTGGCATGACCCCGTTTGAAGCTTTATACGGGCGAAAGTGCAGAACTCCCGTTTGTTGGCTTGAAGCGGGCGAGAAGTAATTCGCCGGTCCTGAAATAGTACAAGAAACGGCCGACAAGGTAAAGGGTATTCGGGAACGATTGAAAGCGGCGCAAGATAGGCAAAAGAGCTATGCCGACAAGAAGAGACGGTCGATGGAGTTCCAAGTGGGAGATCGTGTAATGCTTATAATGTCCCCTTGGAAGGGGATAATCCAGTTTGGAAAGCGCGGGAAGTTGAGTCCTCGTTTCCTTGGACCATTCACGGTGCTCAAACGTGTGGGACTTCAAGCGTACTAATTAGAGTTACCACCAGAAATGAGTGGAATCCATAATACGTTCTGCATTTTCTATCTTCAGAAGAGAAAAGCGGAAGAGGAAAGTTTTATCCCCCTCTCTGAGATAAGGGTAAACGAGGGTAACTGATGTGTGGAACAACCAAACGTTATCCTAGAGAGGAAGTCCAAGAAGCTTCGTCACAAGAAGGTCGTGATGGTCAAGGTGCAGTGGAAGCATCATCGCGGCGCTAACGTGACGTGGGAAACCGAGGAAGACAGAAGAAGAGATACCCCCGTCTGTTCGCCTAGTAAAGATTTCGAGGACGAAATCAATTCCAAGGTGGGGAGGGTTGTAACGCTCTAGAATTTCTATTTTGTATTCCGACATGTTTAGCCTTAGATGCAATTCAATTGGATATAGATCATTTGAGTCGAATCGTGGTTAAACCTCTTGTATGAAATCAGAAAAAAAATCAAAAGGAAGCAACAAACAACAATTTGCGCGACCTTTCCCGCGGCCTCAAGTCGCGTGGGAAGTCGCGCAACTCATTGTGGTTTTGAGCAGTGTAGCACGCGGCTTTCCCCGCGACTTCAAACCGCTTGGGAAACCGCAGGAGAACCTCTGGTCGATTTTCTGGGTTTTAACCCCAAGACCCTCATTCAATTCCTCATTTTCTCCCAACTCACTTCTTCCCTCTTCTCCCACTTCATTGATTGCAGTTTTGGAAGTATTGAATGCTCTATTTCTCCACTTCTCCAAGGATTTCCATCGTCATTTAAGGTTGTGAATGCTAGAGTTCAAGGGTGTGGCATCTCATTCCTCCATCTTCTTCCCAAGTTCTAGGGTTTCTAACCAAAACCTAACATTGTGAATTCATCCCTACTTTTTAAACATTATACATGTTAAAACCATATATTTTGAACTCATAAACATATCCTTGGTTACATTTTATATTTGGGGAATTTTGACCTAACTTGATGTTTTGTAGATTGTAGGGTTCTAACTATGTTTTGGAGTATGTCGTTAGGAAAACATGTTTTGAAATACCAAGTATGTTTTGTTTACATATTTTTACTAATACCTGGATGAAATCTCTTTAAGGATTATTTAGGGGTTTTCTCTAGTTTGAAGATTTCATTTGGGGATATATGGTATTTGGTTGTTTTGATAAAGATTGGGTTGAATGTCTATAAAATGTTGGAGAAGTGTTGGAAGTATTTTATAATGAAAACGAAAATGACCATTTATTGGTCCTTATTTGGGTATATTGCAAGGAAATGATTTATGTATGGAAATCATACTACAAAAGTTCTATTATGGAAACTATATGTGTGATTATAGTTTGGTCACAAATGTAAGTGTGACAAGCCTTAGCCTATTACTAATGGATCCATAGGTATAAAGTCGGCTTATTTGTGGTATAAATTCCCGGTTGTAACTAGTTGAGACATTGGGTCCTCGGAAGGCAACTTGGTACGGTTATGTGGGACCAGATATTAGTCATGGACCGTAAATGTAATCGTAGTGAATGAGTATGATTAGGATCATTGGGTGCCCTCCCCCACATCTGAGTACGAGTCGATAAACTCGTGACCTTGATCCTAGTATTGAGCTCGTAACATGGAAAATAGCTTACTTTTGTGTTCCGCTACAATCCTTGGAAATCAGGTCTCCCCCGTCATCGTAAGATGTTTTTGGACCCAGGGGTCGTATGTCGTAATTTGGATAAAGTGAAACCATTTGTTGCATTTTTCCAATGTTTATTAATCGAATTCAAGTTTAACTGATTTATATATAAATTGTTTGTTCTCATTAAGCGTAAAACCTAACACTTGTTTTCTTAAATGACATGTATAATAGGTCGTCTTAGCGGTGAGGCTCCAAGGTCTTGAGTGAAGAGTTGAATGTCGTTAGCGGTTCTTTTGTGTTAGACGACTTAGATTACTTGGCGTACTATATATTTTGGAAGTTGATAGTAACACCCATCTGCAATCTAGGCTTAGTATAGCTTAGATTAGTAGGTTGTCATGTATCATATTCCTTCGTTGTTGTAAAAGCTATTACAGTTCCCCTTCCTTGGTGATTCCATTTTTGTAGTTGTCATTTACCTGTTATTTTCAGGTTTAAATTTACCTCTATTTTTAGGAATGTTAGAAGTTGGTATTAGAATTTCTAGTTTAAGTGAACTAGGTATTCTCTTGTGATAATGTTGTGATAATCGAAAACCAGTGAAGATTACGTATAAAATCATCGTTTTGTCTGTTCATTATGTGATTTTGCTGTGATAATGATTTGATTTCGCTGAATATGTTATATGTATGTGATTTTAGGGATAAAGAAGTCACCAAGATTACAAATAGATACGAAATCTCATGATTATCATTTATGATTATGATTAACTACTTTTTTCTTGAGGGATGATCAATCGAGAATGTTATTTTAAGATAATACGAAAATGGCCAAATAATGTGCAAAATCACAAATGATTTTACATTAACAGGCAAAAAAGGTGTGTGGACAACTATGGCCACGTCTTTAGGCTGCAGGACAAAGTCGCATGGTTCTCATTTAAACCTCTTCCTCAAAAACAATGTTAATATCAAAAGAAGCCATAACAGTGTGAAATGATGAAACATATGAAGCAATAGAAACAACAGTATTTGTATGATACAAGAAAACTAACTCTAATATATAAAAAACCAACCAACCAAAACACTTATATCTACAAAAAGAACACCTAAAAACCATCCCAAAAATAGAAATTCAACATCTTCCACCTTCTATATCCACTAAGATTCACTTAAAAGGAGAGGGGAAGCATGCAAACAAAAACAAAATAATCAAAAATAAATAAATCTTTCTATTAACATTCAAAACCCTTCTACACTGGACCGTCGAGCCGAAGATGACGATCTTCGGCTTTCTTGACGGTCCACTACTCCCTCCAATGTCAGATTGGAGGCACAATTTCTTGGCGGCAGAGACGACGGCAGCACCGGCAGCCGTGGTGGTGGTGATGGCGAGTAACTCAATCTCGGGGCGGGATAAATAATCCCGTTCAAACTAAGCGATTTCGCCATGTGTTTCCGGTTGATCGTGCCCGGTTCTTGGAGCGGGAACCGGCACGAGAATTTCATTTCCTGTATGATTTTTAGGTGTTCAACGATCGTTCTCATTGTTGGCCTCTCCGATGGATCGGTTTGAAGGCATCTTTGAGCTATGTCCGCCATCGTTCGGGCGGCCCTAGCCGGAAACCGCCCTTTTAGCTGAGGGTCCATAATTAGCGACAACCTACTATCGTCCGCCAAGAAAGGCCGACTCCATTTGATTAAGTTCCTCTCCTCTTTTGGATGACGGCAATCTAGATTCTTTCGGCCCGTAAGCAACTCAAGAAGCATGATCCCAAAACTCCATACGTTGCTCTTCGGGGTCAACAATCCTCTCTCAAGTGTCTCTACTGAAAGATTCGCCATAGCCTGAACCACATTTCGATAGCACGTCAACAAATACGCATACATATAGGGAACTGCCTGAACATGCAAGCCAACTCGAGCCTGGTACGGCTCATGCAGATGAAACCAAACGTACCCGGTATATCCCACTTAAAAGCAAACAAACCCGGTATATCCCGCCCGGCTCGATAGCAGGGTCCCGAAGGGATGGGATGTACGCAGTTCCGACCTCTACCCTCATAGGGTAGACCAGTTTTTTCCATAAAAAACCCGGGTTCGTGCAATAGTGTGAGCGAAAAGGAAAAGGCAGGAACATGTTTTCCAAGCTAGGCCTAGGGCCAAACGGGTCAACTTTTTCACGAGCCAAAGGTGCTTTTGGTAGGCAGACAAGACACTGGCCATGACTAAACGGGCGAGAGTGAGGTTGGCAGGTGATTGAATTATTAAAGGTTTTAATTTAACAAGGGTAGTTCAGTAATTTACCAAATTTGTCTCATCTTTTTTTTTGTTCCACCTGATTATGGGCTTGCCCGCGTACTAAACCAGGGACGGATTTAGTTTATTAAATACGGTGGCACGTGCCACCGTATTATCTCTTCGACGAAGGGTAAAAAAATTTAGGTTTGTGAAATGTGCAACCGTATCGTTTTGGAAGGTGCTACCGTATTATTTTGAAAACTTCAAAAAAGTGCAACCATACCTCTTAATCAACCAAAAAAAACAAAAGAATCTATCGAAATCAACGAAAAAAACCGAAAAAACCCTCGAAATCGATAAAAAAAAAACTTAAAAATCTCTCGAAATCGAGCAAACTTTAAAAATCCCTCGAAATTATGGAATTAGGCTAAAAACACATCGAACAATATTAAACGTCGGTAAAAAGATGAAGATGAAGACATGTCGATAAAGATGAAGACATGTCGATAAAAACTATACTTTTTGTAATTATTTTTTGTCTGGTGCCACCGTATAAAAATATTTCTGGATCCGTCCCTGTACTAAACTCACCCTAAATGTTGCATTCGTGACATGAACCCGTGATAGAGAGGAAGAACTTACAACTGAACTGTTCGAGATGTCAGTCTCGGGAATGTGACTTATGCAGCCGTATCCCGATAGCTTCGCGCTAAAATCTTTGTCAATTTGTATATTTGCAGTCGAAAATTCATGAAACATTGCCTGAGAAACAAAAAGAAAAAACACTCAGCAAACACTACTTGATGATATTTCCGGATTCAAATTTACGAAAAAGTCAAATCTTTGACTACCTGAAACGGGCCTTCTTCGTGCAAAAACGTAAGCCCTTGTGCAGCACAAAGTGCGACTTTCATTCTAGCATTCCAATCTATTGGTGGACCATCGGTTCGCCCATACAAAAGCCGGTCTAAACTCCCATGAAATAGCCTCTCGTAAACCAGCATTCTCCTATCGGATCCTTCACGAGCATGGAAACCGATCAACTTACAAAGGTACGGGTGCTGCAATGATGCTAACGTGTTCACTTCGCTAACAAATTCCTTCAAACCCTGAAAAACATGTAACAATCATGAGACTTTCCAAAAGCAGTCAGCACTTTAAGTTTATAGGACCAAAATTGGCATATTATCTAAAGGCGCTACAATTAGTTGTTAAGATGAAGTTTGGCAACCTAATAGAATATAAAAAGCAAATTGTCCTATTCGCCTTTTTATATGACATTTATGAAAAACTTCCTATTTATGAAACCCTAAAAAGGCTAATAGGACACTTTTCAAATGCGTGCTTTAAACATTACTTTTTGTGTCATGTTAGGTTGTCCAACAGCGACGATGAAACTTGGTTAGGTCGTCTAACTTTGTCCTATAAAGGTACTTTTTGGTCATGTAAACTTAAAGTCTCATTAAGTATTCTATCCGTTCAATAAATGATTACCTGAGATGAAGGATGAAGACTCGTAACGGTTCCTTGGTGATTCTTGACATTAGAAGTATCTTCTCCGAAAGAAGCTCTATACATAACGGATGAAAGACCTTCAGACACGCATCGATCAGGTGAAAAGTTGCGGCAGGCGGCTGCAATTTCTTCAAACGAGAAGTTCTTAAGAGTTCCTGATGTGGGTAACGAAGAGGGAATCGTGGGCGGCAGAAGGGGTCCCGATGGCGGCAGTGGCAGCGGGCCGGAAGCGTTCAGGGGCAGCAGCGGCCCACTGCCGCTGCCAACTTTAAAGCTTCCCATGGTTTTCAAGTTGGCCACATGGGGTGCAGGAAGCGGTAAAGGCTGCGGGACGGGCGGCAGCCCACCACCGCGGGTTTTGTTCTCTTCGTGTTCTTCAAATTCGGCCGTGGATAGTGCGTCTTGCTCGGCTGTATCCAAGGTTGAAGGAGCGGACCATGCCCGCATACGGCTCATGTTTGTAGCCTGGCTTGGTTGAACCGGTCTGACCCTGGTTCGAAAGCTTGGCGGTGCGGACTGTAGTGCTCGAGCTTGGGTTAGTGGCTCGGGTAATGTGGTCGGGGTTGGGTCTTGTGGGTTGATTCGTTTTACATGAATGCTCGGATTCGACTTCTTCTTCTTCCCTTTTAACACCGTTAAACACCCCATCGTCTTCAAATTCGAGAATTCCAAGTTATATGCCTACAAATTGAAGATCAGAAACAGAATGTATCAAAAAACATGAAATTGTAGACATATCAAGAAAATCTTGAAACCATTTTTTCTGCTGAAAAAAAGTCTATTTTTTTTTACTTCAAATATTGACACAAATTGCTTCATTGTAAATCAAAACCCAATTATCAGATTAAACTATGTGGATTGTAAATCTGAAATTAAGAAATTTCAAGAACCCTAAAAACTGAAATTGTGATTCTTTTCATGAATTGGTATAAAGCTGAAAATCCCCAAATTATTTCATAAAACTTGTGTACGAACAATGCCCATAAGAATCATCCTAGAACCAATTAAGAACAAATACTTGTATAATCACTGATATTAAATATTACGTAAAAAGAAAACTATTTATGTATATAAATACACACACACACACACATATATATATACACATAGACACAGATTTGTATTTTGCTGTTTGTTTTATTAGATCAGCATCAAGACAATCACTAGATCAAATTAAACCTAGAAATGAGAAAAGAAAAAAAAATTATTAATTTTATTATATTTTATAAAAATCAAAAAGATAATCTTCATCATAAACCGGAAACTGAAATTAATGCATAAATTCAATCCATGAGATGTAAAAGCTGTAATCTTTATCATATCCCAGATTCACAAAAACACCCCATTTCTATTAAAATCAAACAAAAAAAAAAATAATAATAATAATAATAAGACATAAACAACAAGAGAAAATTCAAGAGATTGCTGAAAAAAAAAAGTTGAAAAATCAAGATCTAAAAAGAGCAAGGAAGAGAAGCTGACCTGGTAAAAGAAATTGATCTTTTTTGCTGTTTGATTATTCCAAATTCTTGATCTTGGTGGTCTTAAACAACACCAATTAGAAAACCCACAAATCTTTCTTCCAAGATTTGTGAAATCTGTTGACAATTTGTGAAGAACAAACCCTAGAAATATTCAGAAGAGAAAGGGGGAGTTTAGAGATATTTCAGAGAGGAAAAAGTTTGGGGAAAAGATTCAAGGGTAGTACTGTGCATTTAGGAAGCAGATGTCTATTTGTTTATGTGTTTTAAGAGAGAGAGAGAGAGAGAGAGAGAGAGAGAGAGAGAGAGTTTCAGTAGTCAAACCAATCAAAGGAAAGATGTCATTATTGTTATCACTTTGTATACAACATAAATGGATTTACTCACTTAACTTTGACTATTTTGTCCTCAACACTTTGATCACCACAAAAAGGAAAAATCTTCTTGTTTATCTAATTTGTCATTTTTGCCCTTCATTTCCATCAAAGTATTTGAATTGCGTGTACGATTCTTTAATTATGATATCTGGTATTTTTAACGAAATTAGTCTAAGCACCCATTTGACGTCATTCGATAAAATTTAAGCATTTAGACTAATATACGTGGCCCTAAATGATATAATCCCTCCGTCCTAAAATAAGTGTCCACAATTGACTTGACACACAGTTTTAGACATGCATAATTATTACCCTTTTTTTATATCAAATGACATCTTTATCCTTATTTAATGTTTCTTTTTCTTCACAACTTTTATGTATTTGTGCATTAATTAAGAGTAAATGTGAGAATTTAGCTATCTACTTTTTGAAAGTAGACACTTATTTCGGGACAAACATAAATAGAAATGTAGACACTTATTTTGGGACGGAAGGAATAACTATTTAGGAAGAATCACAATTGAATCTTTCTACTTGAAGCCAAAATAAATTAAAAACAATGAACTTAGTCGATCTTGTTTCTGTTTAGCATAACAATCAGTTTTTATACTTTAATAAATATAGATTTTGCACCTATTTTATTAGAAATTAATAATTCATATAATTATTAGCGATGTAGATGTCATTTGTTGATTTAAATTGTATTCTTGATTATATAGAAAATTGACATATCAAAATGAACCGATACAATTTAGGCTATGTTTGGTAGAAAAAGCTAGCTTAAAGGCTAGCTTTTTTTCCTGGTACGTGTTTGGATGACCATAAGCTAGCTTATTGAAACGCTACTCAAAGTAGCGTTTTGAAAAGCTAGCTTATAAGCTAGTTTGTCAAACATGAAAACCAATTTGTAATATAGAATAATTATAAAATTATAATAAAAATAAAATGGGGTTTTGTTATATTAACAATAATAAAATGAATAAATGATTGATTTAAATTAAAAAAAAAATATGAATTCTTTGTGTTATAAAAGATATAGGAGTTTGTGAGGGGTTGGTAGATAAAGGGTAGTTTGGTCATTATAGAAGGGGAAGAAGATAAAGAAAAATCAAAAAGGAGAAAGGGTAATACGGTAATTTAAAGAAGGGAACAAGTAGTATCTCGATATTCAACGAAGAGGGGCCTCGATTGAAGTGACGCCTCAGTCAAACTTTGGACCATATAATAACCGGTGGGCCATTCCATTTTATATTTATTTAGGGGCAATAACACTTCTTTTTTTTTAAATTGACGAAGTAGCACATTTTCAGAGAAATTGCTAAAATAGCACCTTATTACGCCGAATCCATTACATCACCTTTCGGCGTAAATTGTTCATGGACCCCACATTTGACAAACCAATAAAAAAATAACACGTGTTAATCATGTCTCCTCCTTTTCAGACAACTTTTTCTAGTGGGCCCGGCGTAAAACCCTCCACCCCACCCCCACCCGGCGGTACCCCCCCGAGTTGACATAATATTCCAATCATTATCCCTACTTATTAATTGTTTGACATAATTTGCTGACATCAGCCCTAAAGTTTTTTTTATGTTTTGTATTATTTAAAAAAAATTATAGTGTATTTTTTTTTTTTTTTTTATGTTTTGTATTAATTATAAAAAAAACTGAAGTGTATTTTTTTATGTTTTGTATTAAATAAAACTCGTTTTTTTAATTGTGTAAAAAAAATTGAATTTTTTTTTTAAATTTTGGCACAAAATTTGACATCAATTTTTTTTGAGTTGATATATTATTCCTGTATTCCCCTTTCCCAAAAAAAAAAATTACCTTCCCAATATATAATATTCCAAGATATATACTGATTTGACAACACAATAACAATAATCAGATATATTTTGACCAACTTTAGACCCGATTTTTTTTACTCAATACCCGGTTTTTGCTATTTTATCTTCATTGTGACATAGATACCAATTTATTTCAAAAAATCTTCCTAATTTTTAAACAATGAAAATAAATATCAGATAAATTTTGACCAACAAATATTACTCCCTTCCCAAAAAAAATTTACCTTCCCAAGATATATATATCGATTTGACAACACAATTACAATAATCAGATATATTTTGACCAATTTTAGACCCGATTTTTTTACTCAATACCCGGTTTTTGTTATTTTATCTTCATTGTGACATAGATACCAATTTATTTCAAAAAATCTTCCTAATTTTTAAACACTGAAAATAAATATCAGATAAATTTTAACATCATAAATGTCTTACAACAAATGCAACAAAAAAAGTAAAGCAAATACATTTTTACAAGCCTAGATCATAAGTTGGTTGAACATAGTCTTGTGTATCGTCCTGTTGTGATGGATGATACTGGGTGGTACGAGGCTCGGGTTTCCTACGACTACTAGACGCTCTCGTTGTACGTGACGGGGCTGGCATCGGACTTGTACAGTTGTAGTGAAAATGTCCCTTTTCGCCACAACGACTGCAGGTTTTCACGATCGGTTCCTCGTCTCGTGAGGGGATACGGTCGCAATTTCGTGGTCTTCCGGCGTTTCGTATGTTTATGGGAGGTGGGAGGCATGTCATACGTTGTTCGGGCAACACATATTCAGATGGCGGTGGAAGAGTATTCACTTGATCGTCATATGTTGCCCGATAAGCTTGCATTGTGAACCATTTTGAAGTCCATTGGCTGCAATCTGTATGACCAAGTTGTCGCGTAACCGCTATTAGATGATCACACGGGATGCTAGACAGTTACCATTGCATGCATGTATATGTCTGAGACTGCAAGTCAACTATGCCATTCTTATACTAGTCATGAACTTCGTATTCAGTTTCTGAAATGGGATACACCCTCCATCTTGCGCTCGCATTGATTCTTTTCTCGATCTTTGCCTCCGCCCACTGTGTCACTATGTTTTGGATTTGCGCTGTAGGAAAAACGATAAAAACGTTACACTAAATTAACAGATTTTCAATCGAGAATACATAGTTGTGTATATAAATATACTTCCATCGTGGTCGCGCTTGTAATACCATTGCGGCAATGTCGAACGGTAAAACTCGACCAACATTGTAATCGGCAAGTAACGCGCAAATCGACGCAACGAGTTCACGGACTCCGCACTGTTTGAAGTCATTGAGTTGTACCGCAGGCCAGGAAACATTGAGCGTGCCCATCTCTCGTTTATGATATTTATTTTCAGTGTTTAAAAATTAGGAAGATTTTTTTTTGAATAAATTGGTATCTATGTCACAATTAAGGTAAAATAACAAAAATCGGGTATTGAGTAAAAAAAATCGGGTCTAAAGTTGGTCAAAATATATCTGATTATTGTCATTGTTTTGTCAAATCAGTATATATCTTGGAAAGGTAATTTTTTTTTGGGAAGGGAGGAATATTTTTTGGTCAAAATTTATCTGATATTTATTTTCAGTGTTTAAAAATTAGGAAGATTTTTTTGAATAAATTAGTATCTATGTCACAATGAAAGTGAAATAACAAAAACCGAGTATTGAGTAAAAAAAATCGGGTCTAATGTTGGTCAAAATATATCTGATTATTGTCATTGTGTTGTCAAATCAGTATATATCTTGGGAAGGTAATTTTTTTTGGGAAGGGAGGAATATTTTTTGGTCAAAATTTATCTGATATTTATTTTTAGTGTTTAAAAATTAGGAAGATTTTTTTTGAATAAATTAGTATCTATGTCACAATGAAGGTAAAATAACAAAAACCGAGTATTGAGTAAAAAAAATCGGGTCTAAAGTTGGTCAAAATATATCTGATTATTGTCATTGTGTTGTCAAATCAGTATATGTTGGTCCCAAATAGCAGTAAGTAAACAAGAAAAGTATTATAGAAGGGGGGTTGAATACAATACACACAGTTTTTCACTTAATTTAATTCTTCTTGATTTGAAATCAAGAATTACACATAGAAAACTTTGATTGTTGCGGAAGAGAACAGATGAATCTGTTCAAACAATCTTACACACAGAGAATGAAGAACAATTGTAAAACACTTAGAAAACAATAAGAACTTCGTAGAGAGAAAAAGCAAGTGCACTAAGAGAGCTTGAAGGTTGTAGAACTGGGTATTTTCAATGTTGAACCATCCTTCATATTTATAGTGCCTTATGCATTAAATGCAAAGGACACTTGTTGTTAATCATAAAATCCCAATTTAATCAAGCAATTACTCAAGAACTAGAGAGAGAAAGTAGATCTTGAATATTAACCACAATGCTAAATGTTTACAATGACGTGCTTACTATATTCTTTAGAACAAGATAACAAAGCAAACCTATTGATACTACCAAACTATTACAAAGACTTAACCACTAATTAAACTAAACATACTTTGACTTTCTGTTACAATGACAATGTTGACTTTTACATATTTGACTTTTCTATTAAATCTTGGATACAATATTTAGACTTAACAATCTCCCCCTTTGTATTCAAGATTTAATAAAAATTTGATATTGATCTTCAGATCATGATTCTTCAGCTTTTGTCTCTTTAACTTTGAACTTTGAAGCTTTCACAATCTTTACTCTTTCAGCCTTTTGAAGAATCTTGACAAGTCTTTTTCACTTTGAAGCTTTGAAAGTCAACATGTCATGAACACGAACCAAAAATCTTGAAACGTTTGAAAAACAGCTTTGAAAAACTTTATCTCTGAAATTTCTTTCATCTCCGAGCAAAATTGTATCTTCATCACTTTGATCTCTTGACTGTCTTCAGAGAAACAAACTTTCACAAATCATCTTGATTTATTTTTGAACAAACTTTCTTCAGAATCTTTTGTCTTTGAATTAGCAGAAGCATTTTGAATTCAGAATTTCTTCACAATTCTTTTCACTTTGACAACTCTTCATGACTTTGAAATTGATCTTTGGAAAATTCTCCCCCTTTTTGATGATTGGGAGCATCATGATCATCAAAATTTCATCAATTTCAGCACAGACTTTGATTTCCCCCTTTTTAATCAAATAACAATCTCCCCTTTTACAGTCTCCGCCCGTTGATCTGAATAATTGAATCATGAACTGTATATATCCGAATCTTTTCAAATTCAGACATAATGAACGTGTAACCCTGATTCAACAAATGAAACAGTTAGGAATGCCTGTCAGTAACACAAAGTTACTGTGTACAACGAATGTACAATGTAAGGAGCTGGTTTGATGATGACTCCCCAGGACTTCCATTCAATCATTGAAAAACACAAGGTTTATCTATGAATGTTCTGACAGAAAAACAAATTTTTTGTGTGCTCGTGCTTGTGTATGAAAGAATTTAGCACAATGATTGTGTTTCAGAAAGCCCAAATTGTGTAAACTGTTGAGACAACAACATGTATTACACGGACTCAATGTGCATGAAAGAGGTGCGAAGGTGGGCCAACTTTCCTTCTTTTTCAATATCTAAATCTTCCGAGAGAAGATTAGATAGCATATATGTTGTGTCCCCAAAGAAAATGAAACATTTCTTTGTTAAGAAAGAAATGAGTGGTTGGTGGGGTAATAGCAAGAGTTGGCATGGGCTCACTGCCTTTTTCAATGATGGTCACCAAAGAAGGTGAACCAATCAGTAGATGTGGCTGCCCGACTCAGAAAGAAGTTGGTGTAGAGTTATGATATTCTTTTAACTCTGTTCTCACACCCTCTTTCTTTTTAACATTATGCTCACTTCTAACCAAACTCTCTTTTCCATTTTTCCGCTCCACGCAATGAGAAAAACTCAACCGGATGAGTTATCTCCCCCACTCTTTGATTTTGACCCTCACCTCTCAATCACTCAAGGATAACTTCCTGGGTAGGAAACACTGGTTACGTGAATCCATGGAAGTTCTGTTGAAGCTCACAAACAAATCCCATGTAAGTCCTAAAAAGCAAGGTTGCTCAACAATTTAACTGAAACAGTTAAGCACAAAATAATAACAGTGTCAGAATGTATGCTCATTTAAAAATAGAAATGAAATTTGAGCATTTGAACATTGAAAAATTCTCAAAACAAAGATATTGAATGAATGAAATGAAATCAAAAGAATTGTTTTGAGAATCTGACAATTTATCAATCAAATCAACTAAAAAAGGATAGGGTATCAAAGAATTGGATATTTGTTTATATGAACAAATATAAACAATTTATCAATGAAAGCACAGTTTTAGAAAAAGATGATTGATGCTCAACACCTTTGAATTTCAAACAGGGGTATTACCATCGAAAAATTGTTTGAATTTGAGACATGGTAATAACAATTTCAAATAAAATACTGAACCGGTGTGTGTGAATACTTGACAGTATATGGACAAGATAATACACAAGTATTGATCTTTGAAAACACACGGTCAGTTAAACATTAAGCTCAAAATTTAAAAAACATTTAAATGCACACTTCTAAATTCATAAAAACTTTTGAGAATAAGAAGTGGTTTGAACATTTAAGAAACGGTTTTTCATGTTCAAAAGTTGTTCTTCTTTCAAACAATCAGAGATCTAGGATGGAAGATATTTACCTTTTCAGCTCCCCCTCAAATCATGATATAATGATTTATGTCTTTTAAGCTCCCCCTAGATATTCGCATAATATCATTCTTTGATCATTGAAAAACGGGTCCTGATCTGTCATGTGATCAGAAGCCACTTTATTCACATCATTTATTCAAAAATAAAATGACAGAAAGCAATAAAACATTTTATAGTATGAGTTCTGATCTGAAGTAATCAGAAGTCATCACCTTTACTCCCCCTTAAATTAGGCATCTGAAATATGTCAGTTAAAACAGGATAGAGATCAGACACTCTCTTTTGAATTGTAGACCATCATATCAGAAAAATCTATCAGTGAAAAAGTACAGGATAGAGATCAGATCAATTCTCTTGGGATGTAGACCGTCATATCCATCGGATGCAAAAATACAGGAGTAAGGTCTTTTTGATCGCTGAGGTCCGAGTCATAAACTGTTGTGTTTAGAAGTCAAACTCCATTGAAGTCCGGGTCCTAAGTTGTGTACTTAGAAGCCATTATCGTTTATCTTTGAAGTCCGGGTTTTGAACTGCTTTGTTCAAAAGCCTTGGTTCTCTTACTCCCCCTTGACTTGAGGTGCCTGCAACACAGAATCAGTTTTCTTCTTTGGTACCCACTGGTATTTGGATCCATGAATGTTAGTTGCAGTTTTTGTGGGAGCAATCGAGTAAGAACCATACCATAAATGATCACTCGTTTTGTGAATATGATCATGTGTACAGCAATAAGAGCAATAATATTTATTACCTGAAAACCTGAGTAATTGATCTTTTGAGTATATACGGTCAGGTTTACCTTTATGCTCTTTGTTCTTCTTTGCTTTATGTACATGTACACATGATGTGTTTCCTTTCAGCTCATCTTCCTTGTCATCCTTGACTGATTTCTTTTTCCAGATCATTTCCTCTTTCTTGTAACTTCTTCTTCTTGGAAATGTATCTGAACCATCTAAATATCTATCATAGAAAATGTTAGTTCGACGAATCTGATCAAAAGATTTAACTGACCTTTGTGAAGAGACAGATTTCTGATTTGAACTTGAAACAATCTTTTCAAGCTCTTTGATCTTTGAAGCAAATTTGTCTCTTTCTTGAACAAGCAGGTCAATCTTCTTCGTGAACTCAGACTTCGTTTTCTGCTCTTTCATTGCATTAGCAGATAGTTCAGATAACTTTGAAGTTAGCTTTTTGATTTCAGTCTCAAAGAAGGATCGTTCTTCTTCAAACCCATTCTCTGCATTGTTTATCTGGCCAGATAGTTCCTTAAAGAATCCCACATTCTTCTGTTCAATGGCCTTCTTTTCTTTAGCAAACTTCTCTCTTTCCAAAATAAGTACTTTCTCAAAATCAGAAATTTGTTGAGAAAGTTTTATGCATTTAAGATCCACTGACTTCTTTTCTTCATAACACTTCCTTGAGAAATCTGAGAACTTGGTTGAAAAACCTTTCTTTTTAATATCAAAATCAGCTTTATTTGCAGCAAGCTTTTGTTCTAAATCAGATATATTCTTTCTAAGCCCAGCATTCTCAGATTCCAATCTCATTATCTTTTCATCATTCAGCCCCGAAGTTCTTTTCAGAAGATCTTCATTGATTGACTTCAAAGCACTAATTTTTTCTTTTAGTATGATAATTTCAGCAAAATACTCTTTTGACTTTTGCGAGTGAAAGTCAACAGCATATCCCAGATTAACTTTCTCTAATTCAAGCTTTCTATTCTTCTCTTCAAGATCTGTAAAAAATCCCATTTTTAATGAGTAGTCAGCTTGATATGAAAGATCGTTCCCAAACTGAAAATCAGAAAATCAAAAATCAGAACAAATTGAAATCTTTCGCAAAATTTAAAATTTTAACACTTGTTATGCGCTAGCAGTTGGTGGCGCAAGACTGAGTTTTGCGTGGACAATATGTAGCGCAAACCAAACTTCTCGCGAGCAGAGAGTGACGCAAAGTAAGCTTCTCGTGAACCTTGGAAGACGCAAAGTAAGGTTCTCGCGAACAAGGGATAACGCAAAGTGAAGTTCTCGCTATCAGTGCAAGGCACAAAGTAGACTTCTCGCGAGCAGTGTATGACGCAAAGTATATTTGCGTGACCCGCTGAAGAAGCAAATTAAGCTTTTCGTGAGAGCCTTGTAGCACAAATGAAACTTTGCGTACGAGCCTTGTAGCGCAACGTAACTTTGCGTGAGAACCTTGCATGAGGCGTTGATTGTGCAAACTTTGCTTTGCGTGATAAGCTGAAGACGCAAATGTAATCTTGCGTGATCTGATGAAGACGCAAATTGTAATTCTCCTTAAAGTCCGAATAAGCTCGCGCAAATGTCGATGAACTCGCGCAAATTGTAGATGAACTCACGCAAAGATTAGATCTAGCGCAAAGTAGCCAATTCTTGGCTCTGACTTGCTTAATTCGATCCAAATATGCAAATTGGTTCTCAAAAATTTATCAGAATCATCGACAAACAATACAAAACATAAATTTACTATCAATTTTCGTTTAAAACCAACAATTCACACAATTCGATCAAGAACAGTGTTCGAACTCAACTTTTCAAGAAAATTTCAAAAATCAAAATTTAACATTGAATTTGTTCGAATTACTAGATGTAATCAATACAAGAATCAATGCAAAACACAAATCGAATCCAATGATTCCATTTTCTTGTATCAAAAACGAATTTTCCAACAAAATTCGGATGAACAGTACAAAAACTCGAGTTCTTGAAATTTTTTTCGAAAAAATCAATTTTTCGATCTAAAACTCCAGATTTCAATTCAAATCTTTGATCAAATCATTTCTGAAAAGTTTGGTACGACTCTGATACCAATTGTTAATCATAAAATCCCAATTCAATCAAGCAATTACTCAAGAACTAGAGAGAGAAACTAGAGAGAGAAAATAGATCTTGAATATTAACCACAATGCTAAATGTTTACAATGACGTGGTTACTATATTCTTTAGAACAAGATAACAAAGCAAACCTATTTATACTACCAAACTATTACAAAGACTTAACCACTAAGTAAACTAAACATACTTTGACTTTCTATTACAATGACAATGTTGACTTTTACATCTTTGACTTTCCTATTAAATCTTGGATACAATATTTAGACTTAACACTTGTCATCTTGGTATTGGATACCAAAGACTTGAGATCGGCACCATCCTGGCCAATGGTGTTGATCAAGTAGGCATACTTGGCTTTAGGCTGAGGAGTTTATCTTCAATCCGCTTTGAGAGATATTCTCCTTCTTTGTCTTTTTCGGCTGATCTTCGACTTCACCGAACATTTGTATAGAAACCAAGCTGCTAAAAGAACCTCAAGATATTCTAAGTGTTATGATATAAAATGGAAGATCGGGAGGTCATCTTCAAATCTTCAGATGACCCAACAATCTCCCCCTATTTGAGGATGACATCCATACTAAAGAATAAAATTAAGAGTATACTGAATAATTCAATTTGACCCATTTTTACTCTTTTGGGGTTCTTTTCACATAGTTTTTTTTTGTAAGGATTTATAAGTATATCCGACATTTACAAAAATAAAAGAATGAAATATATATGTACAAACTAGGTAAAAGAAATGCACTTGTATTAAATAAGATAACAAAGCAAGAGTTACAAGTACATAGGTAAGATAGAGCATTGCTTTATTCCTTCTTTTGTCTTTTATGAAGTTCACCCATAATGTCATGTCGAAGAAATGCAGCTTGAGAATTAACGGGGATAAGAGAGAGAATGGCTACCAGAAACTCGGTGTGAGCAATAGATATTTCTTCATGCCTGAAGAATCTCTTAGTTTCCGTCTCATCTAGGAAATAGACTGCTTTGTATGGACGCCCTATCACAGTGCCTGGACCGAAGGGCGGACCATTTGGTACCTTTAGATTCAGATTTTGAGTATTGGGAGTCATTCCTTTGGCAGCGAGATCCTTGAAGATGTGTTGTTTGTCAGAATGAGAGATTTGTGGAGGGGAGGAGAGACACATCTTCCTTAGAACTTCAACTTGGACTTCTTCATCATGTGAATGTTTGTACTTCTTGCCAATATTCTTCATTCTCTTTAGAAGACTGTTCAGGGACTTTTTGACCGAAGGCTTGTGCCGACTAAGGGACTTGGATAAAAGTTCAGAGATTTCATACCATTCAGAAAGTCCATAATCGTCCAAGTCACAGAATCTAGTAGCCTGTTGGGAACCGTCTTCTCTGCGGATGACCATTCTGATATCTATCTCTGATCGTTTGGAGGTGCCAAACTTTACTTCAACAATTTTAGATTCTAGCTTTCGTTCCATCAAAGATTTTCGGTACCATAGAATTTCATCAGAATTAAGATCAGCCGCCTGTTGGATTTCAACTTCAGGAAGGACAAAGTCAGAAGTGACTTTGTTTGGAGGTTGAAGCTTTAGCCGATTAGCTTCAGAAACAAAGGCTTTTAGTGCAACAACCTTTTGTTGTTGGGAAAGCAAGGCCTCTTCATCAACAGATAGCTTTTTCTTACCTTTATCTATCCCTTGTCTTGGAAGCTGCTCCCCCTCAGTTGGAGCATTAGTAGAAACAGCAAGAGTGGGACCCTGACAGCCGCTGTCTGAAGAGACTGGAACCAGCTGTTTCTCCCCCTCAGCGGCAGTCGGGTGAGCAACCAATAAAGAATCCACCTTCTGATGAAGAGACAAAAGAGATTGAAGAAGCTGAGAGGTAATGGCGCTTTGAGCATCCGAAGCCACCGAAAGACATCGGACCTCCTCATCACGAGCATCATAGGCTTCTTGAAGAGAAGCGAATAAGGCAGTGAGATGATGATGGGAGGTCTTGAGAGATAATAACTTGTCGCAAGTGACGTTGACGAGAGAGCCGAGAATGTTCTGATGTTTGCGAAATTGAGCACCAATGAGACGATGTTGGTTGTTGGCTTCCTGAATATCTGCTATAATTTCTGGGGGAATGATAGGAACAGGAGGAGGAGGGTCTCGTGCTGCAGCTGAGGCCTGACACCGTGAAGGCGTCGGTGGATGATGAGGAAAAGGAAGAATCCGAGATGGTTCTTCGTAGGATGGACGACTCTGGCAGAGAGCATCGGTGGCAGGCGAGCGTGGTGATAAAGATGAGTCATCGTAGGAGATACCGTCAGCGTAGGTAGCCAGAGAAGGAGAAGAGCTTTCTGGAGAATGTGGAGGAGAGCGGTAGGCGGAGGTAGAAGGGCCTGCTTGAGTTGTCACCTTGTCTTGACCCTGCTGCAAATAATCCAAATACCGTGAAGGAGCGGATTGTCCGTTGCCAAAGTGCCCTTATGAAGAAGGGGTTTGGTCACGACTGGCGCCTTGTAGTCGAATGTGATGTGATGAGAGGCAGCAATTTCAGCAGCTAATTTATTGGAAATAAGGAGCCAGATAAATCGAGGAAAAGCCACATGCGGCCACTTTTGAGGGGTGATGACACTGACTAATTCTTTGAAGAAATACCCGGCAAAATCAATCTTTCTTTGAAAAATAAGAGCATGTACCAGTTGGGTAATGTAGGAGGAACATTGATCATGACCACTAGTTTTCTTGCTGAGACATAAAATAACATGAGAGAAGAATAAATGCCAGATACCTCCCATGTTTTTGCGAAGCAGCGTGCCCGGACTCCGGGCATGATCTCCATGGATGTAGTTTAGAGCCGCAACAACCTCCTCATGCTCGTTGCCAAGCGGGAATTCCTCATAAGAGGAGTACACAGGAAGATGAAGTGTCGAACGAACATCTTCAATTCCAAAAGTGAGTTCGGGGGAAGTGGGGTCAGAGAGAATGGAAGCAGACACTTTCTTTAATTTATCATCATAGACATAAGTAAGCCAAAAATTGCCAATGAGCAGTTTGCTCATTTTTGGTGGGTTTTTGGTCAAGGAATATTGAAGTGGAGATTTAACGAGGAAAGAAGATATAGGATTAAACTCACTGTGTTTGGGATCACTTTCCAATCTTTCAACATGGTTGCATGGGTGGAAAATGAGATCTGCATGAGAGGTGGGAGGTGTAATAACCGGACTAAAAATAAAGACTTCAAAGTTAGGGTGGTAAGTAGTCAAAACCTATTATTGTTGGGGGCTAAGTGTAAATATTTTTTTATAAAGGAATGTCATAGGGTTTAGTGCAATTCATTGTTGGCGACTAAGAGAAACCTGGGGAAGAACTCAGAATCGGCGAATTGGAGAGGAAGCAAAGGAGGACTTCTAGGAATTTTTCTCTTAAGGTATCATCTCTAAATTTATCATTCTTCCCTTTAATCTCTTAATTTCTGCTGTACCCTTGTTATGGAATGAGACCTGATAAAGTTTAAAATTGGGTTAGAAATCAGAAATTAAGGGTGCTTTAATCTGGTAAGTGATTCATGGGGTATGTTAGTGTTTATGTTAATGTTGGGTGATTTTAGGAAGGATATTCGATTTTAGGGTAAAGAAGGTAATCGGTCGGGGGAGAGAGAGTGTGTGTTATCGCAGTCTGCGTATTTTGGTATCGAGAACTCCAAATCGCCTCCGGTCGAAATCAATATCGGTCAAGGGGGATTCCCGGTCGAAGGGGGGAATCGAGATCCGGTCGCACGTCTTCACTGGTGCATATCGGTCGACCGGACAGTACCGGTCGATGCTGTTGAGGGGAATCCGGTCATTAGGTGAACCCCGGGTGTAGATGCTGGCAAGTTCCAGTCGAAATAGGGGGGAGAGGGCGCTGACTCCGGTTGCGACTCCCTAACCCGGTCGCTGCTTGGTTTTAAAGGGGTGGGCCGAAGCCCACATAGAAGAATAGATGACTTGGCCCGATTGGGAAGTTTATTTTGATCCTGTGGGCCAGACCAATCAATTATAATAGTTGGGTTAATTAATTGTTTTTCGTCAAGCTTTCTCTTATTTAAATGAAAGACCGTTGGGGTTCGTTTGGGGTTAGGATTAATTTATCTAGATATAGCATATCGAGAATTCATCTAGAATTACCTTGTTTTATAGGTTTCAATTTGGATATTAAAAGTACACGCAAGATTTAAGCAAAGGACTGCAGGTGAGTTTTTCTGAACTAAATCCTTTATGAACGGAAGCATGCGATGATTGATTTTCAAATGTGATTTATTTACGATGTCAAGTTTACAATGATATGATTTAAGTGTGTTATATATTGTTGGTGTTTAAATGTATGCATACATTATTTGCGAGTTATGTGACCTAAGTCGGGGAGTGTGGCCCGCCTACTCGTGCCGGGGAGTGTGGCCCGTTTATGTCGTTGGGGGTGTGTCCCAACATTAAGGCAACGCGAGTTAGACACATCGTCTTTGACGGTCGTGTGGTTCGTAGCGTGTTTTACTTATGTGTTATTATCAACTGTTGATTTTAATTCTGGAAAGTATTTTGTTGCTTATCTGTTAGAGGGAACTCACTAGACCATCGGTCTAACCCTCGCTCTTTTTAAAACTAAAAATCTTTTCAGGCAAGCGTGATTTAGTAAGATCAGAAAGGGGCAAAGTGAAGATGTAGCGGGAAGAGTTAGAAGACCGTTCCTTTAGTTATCCTTATTTTATCTCAGTTGTGTAGGTTGTTTTCGAAGACTGTGAATTTTTAAATTGTAAGCTTGGGACCGTTGCGGCATGAATTTTATTCTATTACTAGGATTTATATTACCTTATTGTTGTTTCTGGTTGGGTTGTTACAGTTGGTATCAGAGCCATAGTTTAAGGGATTTAGGTGACCGGTTGGGCCTAAATTTAAACTGTGGAGTAGATGGACACAACTGAGATTTAGGGAGCCTTTAAGAAAGACCTTGATCATCGTGAGGTGTGATAACAATAGTGAGTACTCTTATGTAAGGTAAATTCAGAATCGCATCTGGCCAATGCCATTATGAATTTACAGGTGCATGGGCATACTCAATTGCTATTGTTGAGTGTGGTTCAGGGTAGAGAGTTCTATCCATAGATTGATAGTTTTAGTCTAGCGTGTGGTGGAAGTTCGTTTTTTTGAAGTAAGGTTATGTCGTTAGGATGCTTATCGTGCGGGATGTAGATATTTCGTTGAGAAAGGACCTCCTGAGTCCATAAGGAAGAGAATGATGATAGGAGGTGAGCTTGTCGCTCCAAGGGAGTCTTCGGTTGGCAAAGGGGTATGTCGTTTAGTGAGAAGCAGGAAAGTGTTAATCCAAGAATCGAATGATCGATTTGAGGCTTCTAAAGCTGTAGTTAATTGAAGGGTGGTTGAGAGACGATATTAGTGTTGACTGATAATATGTAGTGAGGATCAGGTGGGAATGAGTTACCGTTTGGGTTGTGAGTCAACACTCACGGTGATGACTAGTTTTGGGCTTTCAAGGCTGTTAGAGGTCAATGGTGCCGGAGGTTGTGGCACAGTTGAGAACCCTGACTGGTTGGTCGGAAGCGAGGAGTCCGGGATAAATTATAATGAATGTAAACAGTTGATCTTATGAGAGTAAATAGCCTTCAATGTTATTGAGTCTCATGCATTGTGTGTCAAATAAATTGCTGAAGCTTTTATATCTTTCACATCAGACATTTTGGCAAGTGTGTGTCTTACGAAGTAGATGTTTTGAAAACGTGTCGACACATGCGGATATGTGTTTGAATCGAAAGGACAAGTTTTTGGACTTTGGGTGATAAATTTTGAAAATAATTAAATATTTCTTTACAAATGAGTCGATCTTTGGATAAGAAAATCAAAACATCATTTGATCGCATGAATTTATAAGTGAGTTGGGTATAAACATGTGTTGGCATATCAACAAGGGTGAGAGTCGTTGGCACACTCAGTGTAAGCACTTTCTGGGGTATTTTATAAATTGTGTGTGTAGAGTTCATCGGAAACATTTTTCATTTGTGCCAACCCCGACAATGGGGTATGGTGAGGAGAAATTGTTGTAGAGTTGAGGTAAAACGATTATTGAAATCATTGTACGTGTTAATCATAAAATCCCAATTCAATCAAGCAATACTCATAATATGATCAAGAACTAGAGAGAGAGTAGAGAGAGAAAGTAGATCTTGAATAACCACAAGGCTAAAAGCCTATTTATACCACAAGATTAACAAAGACTTAACAACTAAGGAAACAAATACAACTTTGACTATCTAATACAAAGACAATGTTGACTTTTACATATTTGACTTTCCTATTAAATCTTGGATACAATATTTAGACTTAACAATCTCCCCCTTTGTATTCAAGATTTAATAAAAAATTGATACTGAACTTCAGCTCTTGATTCTTCAGCTTTTGTCTCTTAAACTTTGAACTTTGAAGCTTTCACAGTCTTTACTCTTCAGCTCTTGAAGAATCTAGAAAAGTCTTTTTCTCATTGAAGCTTTTAAAGTCAACATGCCTTGAACGCAAAACTGAATTCTTGAATCTTTTTGAAACATCTTTGAAACTTTGACATTAAACTTTGAAACAACTTTGATCTTATATCTTCATCTCTTTGATCTCTGGACTGTCTTCAGAAAACATCTTTCACAAATCATCTTGATTTAACATTAAACAAACTTTCTTTAGAAACTTTTTTTGACTTTGCAATAGCAGGAAGCATTTGAATTTCTTCACCAGTCTTTTCACTTTTAACAACTCTTCATGATATTGAAATTGATCTTTGGAAAATTCTCCCCCTTTTTGATGATTGAGAACATCATGATCATCAAAACTTCATCAATTTTAGCACAGACTTTGAATTCCCCCTTTGTAATCGAATAACAATCTCCCCTTTGACAGTTGCCGCGCTTTGATCTGAATAACTGAATCATGAACTGTAAATACCCGAATCTTTTCAAATTCAGATATAATGAACATGGTAACCCTGATTCAACAAATGAAACATTTAGAAATGTTTGTCAGTAACACAAAGTTACTGTGTACAACGAATGTACAATTTAAGGAGTTGGTTTGATGATGACTCCCCAGGACTTCCATTCAATCATTGAAAAACACAAGGTTTATCTATGAATGTTCTGACAGAAAAACAAATTTTATGTGTGCTCGTGCTTGTGTATGAAAGAATTTTGTCAGGATCGAATTCTCAACAAGAATAAATTCTCAGAAACTAATATCAAAGAAGTTGCGGAATAACACTTTGATATTCAATGTAACAGTAAACAAAACAGTGTATAATCAATAACTTGTAAACTTGTATTCAATTATCAAATCACAAGATTACACACTCAACCTCAATCTTGAAGAACATACTCTTTCAAGACGAATTCTACTTCTCTAGAATTAGGATCTATGCCTTAAGGTTGATTTTCTCTAAAACTTAGAATGAATGATTAAATCTAAACTATTCTATCAATTCTATACATATACTGAATAAAAGATAATTACAATAAATAAAATATCTTCAGTATATCTTCCATCATTATCTTCAATCCTTCCATGAATATCTTGATTCTTTACAGCTGTCATCATTTCCATCCGGATCTTCAATTCATAAGCAGTACTAATCATAAGCAACATAAACAACTAAGCAACACTAACCACTAGCAGTACTAACTAGCTAAGCAGTACTAACTTTGTTCAAGCAACACTAACTTTGACTAGCAGTATTAATTCTACTAGCAGTAGTAATACTCAGCAGTATTAACTTTGAAGTCTTCTAGCAATAGTAAATCTGAACTGGCAGCATTAATCATACTTGAGCTTTTCTTCAGTTCCCAACAAATTTAGCACAATGATTGTGTTTCATAAGGCTCAAATTGTGTAAACTGTTGACACAACAACAAATATTACACGGACTCAATGTGCATGAAAGAGGTGCGAAGGTGGGGCAACTTTCCTTCTTTTTCAATATCTAAATCTTCCGAGTGATGACTAGATAGCAGATATGCTGCGTCCCCAAAGAAAATGAAACATTTCTTTGTTAAGAAAGAAATGAGTGGCTGGTGGGGTAATTGCAAGAGTTGGCATGGGCTCACTGCCTGTTTCAATGATGGTCACCAAAGAATGTGAACCAATCAGTAGATGTGGTTGCCCGACTCAGAAAGTGGTAGGTGCAGAGTTCGGATATTCTTTTAAATCTGATCTCACACCCTCTTTCTTTTTAACATTATGCTCACTTCTAACCAAACTCTCTTTTCCATTTTTCCGTTCCATGCAATGAGAAAAACTCAACCGAATGAGTTATCTCCCCCACTCTTTGATTTATGACCCCTCACACCTCAATCACTCAAGGATAACTTCCTGGGTAGGAAACACTGGTTGACGTGAATCCATGGAAGTTCTGTTTAAGCTCACACACGAATCCCATGTAAGTCCTAAAAAGCATAGTTGCTCAACAATTTAACTGAACAGTTAAACACAAAGTGTATGATATCATTGTCAAAATGTATGCTCATGAGATTTGAGAAATTGAACTTTGAAGATCTCTCAAAACAAAGATATTGAATGAAAAAAATGAAATCAAGAGAATTGTTTTGAGAATCTGACAATGTATCAATCAGATCAAATGAAAAGGATAGGGTATCAAAGAATTGAAAATTTGTTTATATGTGTGAGTCCGTGATCGTTACCAGATAATCAAAACAACAAACAATAGATAATAAACCAACCTGTTTGGATTATAAACGCGGATTACACGGTTGAGTTCTTGGGTTCTCTCTGTTTGTTTTTCTCTCTTTACACCTTGATACTATGTGTTGTGTGTGTTCTTGTGATCAGATGATCGATAATAGAGAGAAAGATAATATCTATTTAAGATATTATCAAAACTTAATAAACTAATATTATAACTAAAAACATAATATCTAAATAATATCTAGATATTATAACTTTGACACTTATTACAATTTGACCCCTAGACTATGGTTGAGAGTAACTTTCAGCATTAACTTCAGATTGCGATCTTCGTATTGGATGATCTTGAATCCAATGAGACTGTGTCCTAACAATCTCCCCCTTTGGATCAAGATCATTACGAAAATGATTTGGCAATACGATCTTCTCTTTCAGCACAGAAGATGCAATCTCTTTCTCTAGCTCAGAATGCTTTAGCAAAGTATCTTCAAAGAAAATTTATCTGAAATCAGCATGTCTTCAGAATACTTTGACCTCGAAGTTCTTGGTCTTGTAATGTAATGGACTGAACATTTCTTCAAGCTTTAGATTCTCCCCCTTTTTGATGGAAAGTGCAACGACTTAATCAAAACTTTGAGTAAGAAATGTCAACCACTTGGAGTCTCTGATCCGTCAATTCAATAGTTATTCATCCTGATCTTTGCAAATATAGACAAAATAATCATGTAACACCTGAATCAACTAATGAATCAGTTAACATGCCTGTCAGTAACACTAAGGGCCTGTTTACCAAATCTTCCATTAAGTCCTGTATGGATAAATGTGTCTGTCTGGATAAATGTGTCTGTCTGGATAAATTGATGCTGTTGTTTACTTTTTTATCTGAATGAACAGTCTGAATAACAGAAATGACCAATTTACCCCTGAATATGAATTTTAAGCTGTTTTATAAATTGTTGTTTATTTTTTAAGTCATTTAATCATAAATTCATTGATATAAACCAAAAATCAAAACATAAAATCATAAAGTACTTAAAATTTCAAGTTCAAACACAAACTAGAAAAGTTCAAACACAAAGTACCCAAAGTTCAAAGACAAAGTAGCAAAGTTCTAACACAAATGCTTAAAATTTAAACATTATTAGCCAAACTATTTGCAATTCCATCACGCAAAGAAGCCATATATTGAGTGCTATTGGCACCCCATTGGGATACATCGAATTCTTCTTCTCCACTTCCTTCGACTTCTTCTTCGTTCAACAATGCGGTGTCCTCGTTGCACTCCGTAAACAATTGGTCTTGAATATTATATTTTCGAATAAAATTATGTATTGCAAAGCAAGCAATTACCACATTTCTTTGTGTTGTGAATGGAAAAGGAGCCATCTGCTTTAGGATTGGGAACCTCGCTTTCAAGATACCGTAAGCACGTTCAATAACATTCCTGAGCTGGGCATGTGCATGATTAAACTTTTCTTCTTTAGTCAAAGCACGTCGACGTCGAAAATCCGCCAACCAATATCTTGTGTTACGATATGGAGCCAAAAATCCCCGAGCATTGGCATATGCAGCGTCACAAAGATAGTATTTATCTGAAAAACCACCCACATCAAATATATAATATACAAAAAAAAGGAATATATCGATTGAGAAAGTTGTATACCTTGTGGCGGAAAAGGAAAACCAGATCTTGGGTTAAAAGCAACTTCCCTAAGTATTCTCGAATCATGCGCTATACCTTCCCATCCAGCCCAAACAAAGGTGAATATCATGTTGAAATCACAAATTCCTAAAACGTTTTGATAACATCGACCGCCTCCTCTTCCCCTGTAAGCAGTTTGATGACTGGTTGGCACAATTGCATGTATAAGGGTACCATCCAGTGCACCTATTGCACCCTTCAATAATAGAAAAATATTAAATATATATATATATATATATAAATATAAAATGTTTTAAATTGTCAAGAATAAATCTTACTGGAAATTTTTCTCTCAAGCGTCTTTGATTACTCGACATATTTGAAGTTGAATCAGAAGTTGTCGGCACCACCATTTCTTTTGCGAATTCCATCATTCCTAGTAAAACTTCATGGAAACAAAGATGAACGGTTCTTGTAGAGCGTTGAAATCTACGTTTAATCACTCTATAACGTTCGTTATGACCGATCATCGTCAAAAACATCGCCATCTTCTCTTCGACACTAACATGTCTACTATCTCTCACCCAATTTTTTTGCCTAAAATGATTGCATAAAAGTATATATGCTTCACGTGAGAGGCGCATCAACTCTTGACATTGCGTACTAGGTCCGGTTAATAACTCTTGGGTGTAAGCATATCCACTCAATGCCGAAGTATTATCGGCATTCTTTCTATTCTTTCACGTGCATTTCTTCTTCGTCTTACATATATATATATATAAGAACTACCATGAGCATTTCTTCCTCAAAAGTCAACATCTATTAAAATAAAAATGCATATCATAAATCCAAAACAATAAAAATGCATATCATAAATCCAAACAAAAGCCACATAGCATATCATGTTCAAAAGTTCCCAAAAAACACCAAAAACGTGGCACCACAAGTGCAAAAGTTAACACCATACAAGTTCAAAAGTTAACACCAAAAGTCCTAAAACAACTCCTTAACAATATCCTTGTTTCTTCCCAACTATTTTCACCCACTCTTTGGCAATTTCTTCCGGTATTGTCATCCAAGCTTCTCTATTACGAGTGTCCGTAAGAAGAGAAAAAGCAATCGAGTATAAAGGATCATCTTTTTCCCACCCAAGCCCGTTCAACTTTTTTAGGCATGTGTCATATGTAAAAAGGTCGGGGTTCCCATATCTTATCGACATACTATCTAAAAACTTTATAAGCTTTTCATCAAGCTCCGACGTGGCTTGAGTACTCTTTTTACCCTTTACTTTCTCAACCGGAGCACGGGATGTACAATGTGTTGATGACACGGGAGCTTGATTATTTGATGACGGACCATTGCCTTCAACACCAGTGGTCTCTTCATCAACGACCACGAAAGGCTCAAAGGTTGGCAAAGGGTCCTGTGATGACGGACCATGGCCTCCAAGACCCGTAGACGTACCACCCTCAAACAATCGTGCACACAAGTCAGGATATGGAAGACTTGTAGTCCTCAAAGATTCAACATACCTATTGGTCTGTGTTAAAAAGAACATCTATAAATATACAAATAAAGTAAACAAGAATTAAAATAAAACAGTATCTAAAGTTAGAAAATGACCTCTATCTCCAACTCCCATTCTTCTTGCGTCAAGTTAAAAGTGTTAGTGATAGGATCATAGACATTCCCAGTTTTGTTTTTTTAACTTCAACCAAGCAGTATATTTTCCTTTCAGATAATCAAAATGGTTGCGCATTTGCTTTCGATCTACCACAAAATTGTGTGTGGTTTTCAAAGTCTCGAAAACTTTCTTCCAAGAAAGTGCCTTCAAACCAGTACCCTCGTTTCCATTTAACCCTACCTCTAAAATACAAGCCTCTAGGAAAGTTTTCACGACACTGAGATCTTTCCAACTTATCCTAATTCTCTTTTGTTGTTGTGATTCACCGGTTTGTTCCATACCTAAAACAAAATCGGTAACAAACCACAACATATCAAAATACACATAAAATTGTTGCCCATAAATATATAGATACACACCAAAATTGTGAACACAAATACATAAATAATAATTAACCAATAAACAAAGATAAAATTATGAAACACATACCAAACTGATTTGAAACCAATAAAAGAAAGAAAATTAAGATTGAATCTATAATCAATCTAACCACATAAGCAAACTATAAGATTATAAACATACCTAATAAATAACAAATAATCTGCAAATAATCAACAAATAATTTGCTTTTAGATTATAAACAAATAATTTGCTTTTAGATAAATAACAAATAATCTGCAAACTATAAGATTATAAACATAGTTTCCATTTCGATCTGAAGATGAAGTAGGGAAAAATACCTGAAAGTTGCAGGTTGAAAGTTGCAGGTTCGATGGTGGACGAAGGCGTTGTTGCTGCAGGCGCTGTTGCTGCAGGCTCTGTTCGATGGTTGCTGCAGCGATGGAAAGTGGAGGCGTGAAAGGTCGATGGTTGCTGCAGCGATGGAAGAGTGGTCGCCGACGATGGAAGAGTGGTCGCCGGCGATAGTTGTTGTTCGATGGTTGCTGCAAGGTCGATGGAAAGGAGGCGTGAAAGGGAGGGTGAAAGGATTAGGTTAGGGAGAGAGGCAGAGAGCGTGAAAATGAAAAGTAGGTCTTTTGTTTTTGTTTTTTATGAGGGGTAAAAATGTCATGTTTTGGGCTTAATGGGGACAAGTATCATTTTCAATACTGTGCGATTAAGACAAGTTTGGCTGTGCGATTAAGCCATTAAGCCCCAAGTAAACACTCTTTTTGTCTGCGCGAATAAGCCACTCGTCCCATTAAGCCCATTAAGCCCCAAGTAAACACACCCTAAGTCACTGTGTGTAACAAATACACATTGGAAAGGAGCTGTTTGATGTTGACTCCCCCAGGGCTTCCATTTAATCATCGAAACACCACAAAGGTTATTTCTATAAACGTTATGACAAAGAAACAAATTCCTTGTGTGTTCGTGCTTGTGATAGAAAGAATTAAGCACTTGATGATTGCTTATTAGGCTCAAAATTGTGTAAACCACTGAGACAACAGTAAGTTAAACACAGACTCAATGTGCATGATTGAAGTGCGAAGGTGGGGCAGACTTCCTTCTTTTCAATATCCAGATTTTCCAAATGAAAATCAGATAGCAAATGTGCTGCATCCCCTTTGAAAATGTGAAACATTTTCTTGTTGAGAAGAAAATGAGTAGATGGTGAGGTTTGATCAAGAGTTGGCATGGGTTAGTTGCCTGTTTCAATAATGATCACCAAAGAATTGTGAATCACTAGAATGGTGGCTACTCGACTTAGAAAAAGTTGGTGCAGAGTTGTGATATTCTTTTAACTCTGTTCTCACACGCTCTTTCTTTTAAACTTTTTGCTTTCTCTAATCACACTCATTTCTTTTCTATTTGCACAATCAATCACTAAAGATTAACTTCTTGGGTAGAAATCACTGGTTAAGGTGATTCCATTGAAGTTGTGTTATATCCTAGCACAATGATTCTTTGTTTTCCTATGATGCATGTAATGCTCAAATTGGTTTAACTATTTCAGTTAAAGCACAATTTAGATCACGAAAACATTTAAAAATACACTCCCAAAATATAAAATCTGTTGAAAAATCGGAAAGTGGTTTGAACATTAAAAACAATGTTTTCCAATGATTGAAAGTTGTCCTTCTTTCAACCATATATGAGATTAAGATAAAGGATTATACCTTACGTGCGATCTTATATCTAATGAAGCTAAGCTTTAAGTCATAAACATATGAACTTGTAAGCTTCTCTCAAACTTCTGCAAAAGTCTTAAGTCAAAGTCAAAGCAAATTTATTCACTTAAATTGAAAAGACAAAAAGCAGTAAAACTTTTTAAAGTACGAGTTCTGATCTGAATTGATCAGAAGTCATATCCGAACTCCTTTGACGTGAAGAGCTCCCCCTAAAATCTTGCATTACAAAAATTTGTCATAAAACGTAAGTACATAAATCTTATGAGATCCCCCTCAAATTAATATTGACCAAGTATGAGTTTCTTCTCATACTCCCCCTAGAATCATGAACATTAACATATGAAATACAGATATCATTCACAATTAAGCATAAAGATATGAGGAAAAAGTAAACAATAGTGAACTTTTATAGGTAACTACTGATTATGTCTTAAGATTTAGCATACCAAGCTTAGAGATAAGAAAGTTGAATCTCTTTTCATCTAACGCCTTGGTAAAGAAATCTGCAAGTTGATAATCTGTTTTTACAAAGAAAAGTTCTATGTTTCCTTTTTCTACATGATCTTTGATAAAGTGATACCTGACGTCGATATGTTTGGTTTTTGTGTGTTGAACAGGATTCGCTGTTATTGCGATGGCGCTCTTGGAGTCGCAGTAGATCGGGATTTTGTTGAAGTGGAAACCGTAGTCGCGAAGTTGTGTTTGCATCCACAAAACCTGAGAACAACAGCTAGCAGCAGCTACATATTCTGCTTCGGTCGTGGAAGTTGAAACGCAAAGTTGCTTCTTCGATCCCCAACTTACTAGTTTGTCACCGAGGAACTGTACGTGTCCTGACGTGCTCTTCCTGTCTAACATACAACCTACATGATCTGCATCTGTGTATGCTGTTAGTTCAAAAGTAGTATCTTTAGGATACCACAGACCGAGATCTGCTGTGCCCTTCAGATACCTGAATATACGCTTGACAACAGTCAAATGGATTTCTTTTGGATTAGCCTGATATCGGGCACAAAGACATGTTGAAAACATTATGTCTGGTCTACTACTAGTAAGATACATTAAAGAACCTATCATTCCTCTGTAGGTCCTAATATCAACAGCCTTTCCCGAAGGATCGGTGCCAATCTTAGTTCCTGGTGCCATTGGGGTACCAATCGGTTTTTTATTTTCCATTTGGAATTTCCGGAGAATTTCCCTAATGTACTTAGATTGATTGATAAAGATACCCATAGAAAATTGTTTTACTTGAAGCCCGAGAAAGAAGTTCATCTCTCCCATCAAGGTCATTTGAAATCTAGACACCATAAGGTTTGCAAAATTCTTACAGTACTTAGTATTAGTTGAACCAAAAATAATATCGTCGACATAGATTTGTATTAAAACGATATCGGCTTTTTCTTTCTTTATGAACAAGGTGGTATCCACCGTACCTTTTGAAAACCCAGACTTGACTAGAAAAGTGGAAAGGACATCATACCAGGCTCGAGGGGCTTGTTTCAGACCGTAGAGAGCTTTGTCGAGAATGTAGACGTGGTCCGGCTTTTCTTGATTGACAACTCCCTCTGGCTGAGAGACGTATACTTCCTCTTTCAGAATTCCGTTCAGGAATGCTGTCTTCACGTCCATTTGAAAGACCGTGAAGTTCTTGATGGCAGCGTAGGCTAAGAACAATCTGATTGCCTCTAAACGCTCCACAGGAGCGTATGTCTCGTCATAGTCTAATCCTTCCTCTTGTCTGTATCCTTTGGCTACTAGTCTCGCCTTGTTTCTGATGACGGTACCAGCTTCGTCCTTTTTAATCTTGAAGATCCACTTCGTACCGATGATTGTTTTACCTTTAGGCTTTGGTACGAGTCTCCAGACTTGCAGTGCGTCGAACTGGTTCAATTATTCTTGCATAGAGACTACCCAATCTGGATCCGCAAGAGCCTTTGATACTCGAGTTGGCTCAATCTTGCTTAGAAAGGAGTCGTGCATGCACCAGTTGATTGACGCTGACTTAGTTTGCACCGACTTGGATGGATCACCTATGATCTGACTTGCAGGGTGCGCTTTGGTCCATTTACGTTCATGAGGCAGTGGATTATAGGAATGAATGTCAGTTGTGTCATCTATAAATCCACTTGCACCTTCTTCAGTTTGATTAGGAGGAGTTATGATAGTTGCTTCAGTTGAAGTTGTTGGTTCAGAAGACTCAGCAGGTACAGCTTGGTCCGGCTGTAGTTGGATCTGTATGGTACATCCTGCTGGTTCAGCTTCTTCTGACTCTGCATGACTTGGCACTTCTTGAACTGTAGGAGTTGGTATTTGAATTGTGACGTCTTGATGAATCGGGGTACTTGATTCATTTGGAATGTCTGAACTGGTTGGATGAGTAGGCGTTGGCTCTTCTATCCTGTCAACCAAAACATATTTCTTTATGTTAGTTCCAAGAAATTCGTCATAAAACAATTCAAATAATAAATCTAAATCAGATAAATGGTTAGTTGATGTTGAAGCTTCATCTGATTTGTTCTGTTGAGACGCAGGTTCTGGACTGAGTTGCCTAGAAGCTAGTACTCCGGTTAAAACGGGTTCTGAACAGTATTGTTCGGAAGCCATCTCTTCATCAAAGGTGACGTTGACGCTTTCAATCACCGTCTTTGACTTCTTGAAGTAGATTCTGAATGCAGTTGATGATGAGGAGTATCCAATGAAGATTCCTTCATCTGCCTTAGCGCTGAACTTGTTGAGATTCTCCCTATCGTTTAGAACGAAACACTTACATCCAAAGATATGGAAGTATTTGATTGTAGGTGTTCGGTTGTTGATCAACGCATAAGGAGTCTTCTTGAATCGTCTGTGAATCATGGACCGGTTCTACGTATAGCATGCGGTAGATATAGCTTCTGCCCATAAGAATAGAGGTAGGTCGGAATGACTTAGCATAGTGCGAGCTGCCTCGACTAGCGTCCGATTCCTTCTTTCCACCACTCCATTTTGTTGAGGCGTACGTGCAGCAGAGTACTGATGAGTTATCCCTTTAGATTCGAGATATTCTTAAACAATTTTGTTCTTGAACTCTGTGCCGTTGTCTGTTCTTAGAAGCTTTATCGGTTTCTGCAGATTCACCTGGGTCGTCTTCAGGAAAGTGATGAGCACATCAGGTGTCTCATCCTTTGATCGTAGGAACTTGACCCAAGTGTATCGTGAGTAGTCGTCCACGATCACTAGAATGTACTTCTTGCCTCCTAGACTCTGAGTTCGCATTGGACCACAGAGATCCATATGCAATAGCTCTAGCGGAGCGCTTGTACTTGGTTCAGGCTTCGGTTTATGCGGAGCCCTCTTCATCTTGCTCTTCTCACAGGCTGCACATAGATGATCTTTGTCATATTTGAGCTCTGGAAGTCCTTTGACTAAGTTGCCACTGACCAGTTTGTTGATGTAGCGAAAGTTGAGATGAGAGAGCCGTCGATGCCATAGCCAGCTTTGCTGCATCGATGCTTTAGATAGTAGACAAATCTGCTTATCAGTCTGGACGTCTGATAAATTGATCATGTAGAGGTCTGACTTTCGAGTGCCGACCAAGAGTTCTTCGCCTTCTTCTGTGCGAACAGAACACCTCTTGGCTTTGAAGTTGACCTCTAGGTCTTTGTCACAGAACTGACCTATGCTGAACAGGTTGTGTCCTAATCCTTCTACGTAGCTCACCTTCTTGATCGTTATATTTTCCCGTTGTATATCACCGTAGCCTAATATTGGTGAAAACTGATCATTTCCGTATCTGACTGTTCCGCAGTATTTTTCTGTAAAGTTTGTCAGCATATCTTTCTGTCCTGTCATGTGTTTGGAGCAACCGCTGTCCAAATACCACATATGACGGATTTGCATAGGAGAAATAACGAAACACAGATTTAGATTTTAAGCATTATAAATGAGTAAGACGTTGGAGCGTTAATATTAAAGTGCGGGTTTTGAACTGATGAATTCAAAAGCCTATTTTTCTTAAGCACGGGTTCTGAACAGACGTGTTCAGAAACCATCGTCTTGTCTTTGAAGTCCGAGTCTTGAGCTGTCTTACTCAAGAACCATTTTCTCTATTGAGGTACGGGTTCTGATCTGTTGTAATCAGAAGCCACATGTTTTGCTAAACATTGGGTGCCTGCAACACAGATTTAGATTTTGGTACCCACTTGAATTTGGGTCCTGCTGTGTTAGCACAAGGTTTTGATTTTGGTACCCATTGCAAATTGGGTCCTCTTTTCTTTTGAAATAGATATGAAGTAGGATAATGATAAGAATGCACATGAGATGATTCAAACCGCATAGCAGAATCTTGACTGAAATTAGAAGCATGTTTATCATAAAAGGAAGACTGTCTAGCAGTTTTAGATAACAGGAATAGTTGCTTAAAAGAGTATTTCAGTTTAGGAGCAACATTCATATTCAAAGTATCTGAACCAGACATATTCTTATTACAATAAACAGAATCAAAAGATTTAAAAGTCTTGTCAAGCTTCCGTTTGGGTTGCCATTTCTTGGTCATATCTGAAACAGTTGAAACCTTTGAGTTAGACATTAGAGAAACAACTGAATGCATTTTCTTTGGGTTACCAGTATTGATCGGCTTTTGTGAATGCTTCTTGCCTTTAGCATTTTTAGCTTTCACAGAGACTGAGTTATCAACTCGCGTTGATTTTGCACTGTTAACAGGCTTACTGGTTGATCCAACAGATTTCTTAAGAAAGGATGAATGGTTTGGAAGTTTTGCATTAAAGTCAAATTGTTCAAGACAATCATATAAACCACCGTTAGAGTTCAGAAAATCAAACCCTTGATTTGATGAACTAACCATATTCTCAGAGTTTGAAGCCTTAGAAAGAACATAATTTGTAAACACAGTTGTAAAAACATTCTGTTCAATGTTTATCAAAAGTCTTTCATCTGACAAGGAATTTTCGAGTTCAGAAATTTTACTTTCTAAAACGAGAGGAGGGACATATAGTTTACCTTGAGTAGGTTTCGCCTCCATTTCCTTTTCAGAATAACTTAGAAAGAAGTCATCTGAAAGAGTTTTCTTCTTTTCAGGTTTCTTATCATAGCTATTATTCAGCTTCGCATAATAAAATGGAAGATGAACTTTAGATGATATTAAATGTTTTTCTGTTTCTTTGGCTTCATCCTCTTCAGATAGTTTAGTCCAATAAACTTTAAGTTCAGGGATTCTTCTAGCTAACTTCATAGAAAGAATATCATAAAGTGCAGGCACTTCAGACTTTCCCTTTTGAAGATAGTGAGGATTCTTATAACCGATTCCCCATCTTTCTTTGTTCCTTATTGGTTTGTTAAGATGAATGGTTTGCTCAGTGTGACCTAATGAGTACAACTTCTTTTCTAAAGCATCCATTTTTGCAATTAAAGATTTGTTTTATTCGATAGACAAAGAATGCATTTGTGTAACCTCGTATAAGTCAATCTCACATTTTAGCAGTTTAGACTTGAGTTCAGAATTCTCACTAAGAATTATTGTCTTCTCCGTTGCGTTGGTGTCATTGTTTTTATGTAAAACCTCAACCAGTACTTTCTTCTCAGCAATTTCATTGCTAAGTTTCTGTATTGATTGGTTTTTGTCAGTAATGACACCCTTTTCACGCTTTAGGTTCGACTCTAACTCTTTGAGTTTATCATTCATGGCATGCAAATGATTTATGAATTCAGCATACGATAAGTTGCATACCTCTTCTTCATTCTCTAAATCAGCTTCATCATCTGATTAATGCTTTCCCATCAAGCACAGGTTGACAACTTCATCTTTCTCTTCATCTTCTTCATCATCATCAGAATGATCGAGCCAGAAAACGTCTTCAGCCATCAATGCCTTCCCAGCCTCTTGTTGCTTTGCAAGCAACATCTTGTTCTTGTAGTAGTCCGAGTTCTTGACTTTTGGCTTTCGGCAATCTCTGGCATAATGACCGGTTTTGCCACAGTTGTAGCACGTTATAGGTTATGTCTGACCTGATCCTTCTGCTTGAAACCTTCTCTCTTCAGGTTTCCTTTCCTCTGATCTCTTTCCTTCAGCAAGATCTCTTCTATCTTCTGGTTTCCTCCCCTCCATTCTCCTTCCTTCAAACCTTCTTCCTTCAAATCTACTTCCTTCGACCCTTTCTCTATGAGCGTAGTTGTTTGGACCAGACGAATACCTCTGACTGTTTGAGCTTGGCATTGTGTAGAATTTCTTCTGGAAAGCCTTAGTCAACAAAAGCAATGCTTGCTTTAGTTGTTCACATTTATCTTTGTCAGAGTTTACTTCAGCTTTATCTTCATCTGATTCATACACAGTCGCTTTGTTCTTCTTCTTCTTGACAACAAGAGCAACTGTGTCTTCAACCTTCTTTCCTCTCTGTCTTTTCTCTTCTAGAATTTCATCCACTTCTTCTATATTTTGTTTGAGGGTCTCATACACCTCATGAAGTGGAATCTCATTCAGATCTTTAATCTGCTTCATCTGGCTCACAAATCTCTTCCATTCTGGCTGTAGAACGCTTAGAAATTTGACGTTTAGCTCAATTTGAGATTTGTGGACCTTGTTCTTGCTTAGCTCATTCAGCAAGGTCACAAACCTGTCATGTACTTCTTCTAAGGTTTCTCCGGCTCTGCCTCTAAATTCTTCATAGTTATTTAGGCAGTTGGAGATCTTCAGTTGATTTCCCACCTTAGAACCCAACATCATCTTCTCCAGCTGATCCCACATTTCCTTAGCTGAGGCCTTGTAGCTGTCAATCTTTATGTAGATTTCATTGGGGATTCCTTGAAGAATGTATGACATAGCTAGCTTATCACCTTTAGCTCTGTTTAGGTTGTCACCGTCAAGCTCATGGTACTTCAGTTCAACTTGTGTTGGCACTGTTCCAACTAGACGAGTTGTCTTTATTGGTTGCATATTTCCTTCTGCAAATGACTGTCTGATGAACTCACAAAGCTCATGTCTGTCTATGAAGTTTAGAAACCGATCCTTCCACTGTTCGTATTCACCTTTAAATAGAACTGGTGGTTTGGAATCAGTTCCAATGGCAAGAGCTTCTCTGGAAGTCATAATTGAACAAGATTTAAGATGCGAGAGGCTTTGAGATGCGTGAGGCTTGAGATGCGAGAGGCTTTGAGATATGAGAGAATTTTAAAATTCAAAAGTTTGCGCGAGATGTTGATTGCGCAAAGTGAGGATCGACCGATAAGACGTAAGAACTGGTAAGATTTTCGACCGATAAAATGTTGGACCGGGAAAAAGGATTGATTTATGCTTTACCTGTACAAAGTTTATCTCGACCGATATATAATGAAATTCGACCGGGAGATAGCAAGAAATTGTTTTGCATGAAAAATGAATGGACCGTGAAAAATAATGCTTTGCAAATTAATTTGCAAATGGAGGTGATTTAGTGTGAGAGTGAGTTGTGTGAGTGGACACGTGGGTTTGCATGAGATTTAAAGTAGTGTGTGAGAGTAGGAGTGATTGAGTGTAAGACCGAAAGTTTAATTAGACCGATATTTAAGTGAAAGAAAAGAGTGTAAGACCGATAGTTAAGGTGAGTGGGTGGAACACGTGAAGACCAATTGTGAGTGGAGAGTGGACACGTGAGGTTTGTAAGGAAAATTGTATGCAAATTGTGAGTGGACCGATAGGAATTTGTTTACAAAGGACCGGAAGTGAAGTGTTCTTTGACTGGAAGTAGTTTTCAAGTTCGACCGGTGTTTGTGGTGTTTGACCGGATCAAGATGTTTGACCGGAAGAGAGAGAGGTAAGACCGGGGAAGTGTAGTGGAAAAGTGGGGTTCGACCGGAATTGAGGTTTACTTTGACCGGGGAAGTGAGGAAGACCGGGGCTTGGTTTGTGAGATTCGACCGATAAAAAGTGATCTTCGACCGGTATTTTCAAGAGTCCGGTCGAATGCTTAAGACCGATAGAATGTAAAAACTAAGGTTCGACCGGTACGCTTAAGACCGATACGTCGTCTTCTCCGATTAAATCGACCGTAACTCTAAAATTAACCAAGCTAGAGGTCGATTTACCACACCAAATTTTGACAGTATGTTCTCCTTACCAACAACAACAATACACAACCTTTTGATTTCGAAAATAACCGTAAAATCAAGTTTTGATGATTGATCAGCGTTCTTTAAAAATGAAGAACACAGAGAGTTGAAAATTTTGATTTTGATCTGGATCAGCTCTGATACCAATTGTGAGTCCGTGATCGTTACCAGATAAATCAAACAACAAACAATAGATGATAAACCAACCTGTTTCGATATATAAACGCGGATTACACAGTTGAGTTCTTGGGTTCTCTCTGTTTTTTTTCTCTCTTTACACCTTGATACTATGTGTTGTGTGTGTTCTTGTGATCAGATGATCGATAATAGAGAGAAAGATAATATCTGTTTAAGATATTATCAAAACTTAATAAACTAATATTATAACTAAAAACATAATATCTAAATAATATCTAGATATTATAACTTTGACACTTATTACAATTTGACCCCTAGACTATGGTTGAGAGTAACTTTCAGCATTAACTTCAGATTGCGATCTTCGTATTGGATGATCTTGAATCCAATGAGACTGTGTCCTAACAATATGAACAAATATAAACAATTTAACAATAAAGACACAAATATGAAAAAGATGAATAATGCTCAACAACTTTGAAAGCAAACGGGGGTATTACCGTCGAAAAATTGGTCCGAATTTGAGACATGGTAATAACAATTTCAAATAAAATATTGAACCGGTGTGTGTGAATACTTGACAGTATATGGTCAAGATAATACACAAGTATTGATCTTTGGAAACACACGGTCAGTTAAACATTAAGCTCAAAATTTGAAAAACATTTAAAAGAACACTTCTAAATTCATAAAATCTTTTGAGAATAAGAAGTGGTTTGAACATTTAAGAAACGGTTTTTCATGTTCGAAAGTTTTTCTTCTTTCAAACAATCAGAGATCTAGGACAGAAGATATTTACCTTTTTAGCTCCCCCTCAAATCATGATATAATGATTTATGTCTTTTAAGCTCCCCCTGGATATTAGCATAATATCCTTCTTTGATCATTGAAGAACGGGTCCTGATCTGTCATGTGATCAGAAGCCACTTTATTCACATAATTTATTCAGAAAATAAAATGACAAAAAGCAGTAAAACAGTTTATAGTATGAGTTCTGATATGAAGTAATCAGAAGTCATCACCTTTACTCCTCCTTAAATTAGGCATCTGAAATATGTCAGTTAAAACAGGATAGAGATCAGACACTCCCATTTGAATTGTAGACCATTATATCAGTAAAATCTTATCAGTGAAAAAGTATAGGATAGAGATCAGATCAATTCTCTTGGGATGTAGACCATCATATCCATCGGATGCAAAAAGAGTATACTCCCCCTTGTAGGTTGATATCTTCATTTGAGTGTTGGAGTAATATCTCTTATTATCACAAGAGTAAGGTCTTTTGATCGCTGAGGTCCGAGTCCTAAACTGTTATGTTTAGAAGTCAAACTCCGTTGAAGAACGGGTCCTAAGCTGTGTACTTAGAAGCCATAATCTTGACATTGAAGTCCGGGTTTTGAACTGCTATGTTCAAAAGCCATGGTTCTCTTACTCCCCCTTGACGTGAGGTGCCTACAACACAAAATCAGTTTTCTTCTTTGGTACCCACTGGTATTTGGGTCCAGAAATGTTAGTTGCAGTTCGTGTGGGGGTTACAGAGTAAGAACCATACCAGAAATGATCACTGGTCTTGTTGATATGATCATTTGTACAGCAGTAAGAACAATAAAATTTATTACCTGAAAACCTGAATAATTGATCTCTTGAGTATATATGGTCAGGTTTACTTTTATGCTCTTTGTTCTTCTTTGCTTTGTGAGTATGTACACATGATGTCTTCCCTTTCAGCTCTTTTGACATCTCATCTTTAACTGGTTTCTTCTGCCAGACCAGTTTCTCTTTCTTGTAACTTCTTCTTCTTGGAGATGTTCCTGAACCATCTAAATATCCATCATAGAAAATGTTAGTTCGACGAATCTAATTAAAAGATTTAACTGACCTTTGTGAAGAGACAAATTTCTGATTTGATCTTGAGACAGATTTCTCAAGCTCTTTGATCTTTGAAGCAAAGTTATCTCTTTCTTTCACAAGCTGGTCAATCTTCTTCGAGAACTCAGACTTCGTCTTCTACTCTTTCAATGCATTAGCAGATAGTTCAGATAACTTTGAAGTCAGCTTTTTGATTTCAGTCTCAAAGATGGATCATTCTTCTTCAAACCCATTCTCTGCATTATTTCTCTGTCCAGTTAGTTCCTTAAAGAATCCCACATTCTTCTGTTCAATGGCCTTCTTTTCTTTAGCAAACTTCTCTCTTTCCAAAATAAGTACTTTCTCAAAATCGGAAATTTGTTGAGAAAGTTTTATGCAGTTAAGATCCACTGACTTCTTTTCTTCATAACACTTCTTTGAGAAATCTGAGAACTTCTTTGAAAAAAATTTCTTTTCATTATCGAAATCAGCTTTATTTTCAGCAAGTTGTTGTTCCAAATCAGATATATTCTTTCTAAGCTCAGCATTCTCAGATTCCAATTTCAGTATCTTCTCATTATTCAGTCCAGAAGTCTTTTTCAGAAGATCTTCATTGATTGACTTTAAAGCACTAATTTCTTCTTTCAGTTTAATGAGTTCAGCATAATACTCCTTTGACTTATTTAAGTGAAAGTCAACAGCATAACCCAGATTAACTTTCTCTAATTCAAGCTTTCTATTCTTCTCTTCAAGATCTGTAAAAAATCCCATGATTAATGAGTAATCAGCTTGATATTAATGATCGTTCCAAACTGTATATCAGAAAATCAAAAATTAGATCAAATTGAAATATTTCGTAAAAAAAATTGAAAATTTGAACACTTGTTATGGCGCAAAGTCGAGTTTTGCGTGAGCTATGTATAGCGCAAAGTAAACTTCTCTTGATCAGCGAGTGACGCAAAATAAGGTTCTCGTGACCCGTGGAAGAAGCAAATTAGGTTCTCGTGATACACAGGTGGCGCAAACTATATTTGCGTGACCCACTGAAGATGCAAAGTGGGATTTGCGTGATAGCCTTGTAACGCAAATGAGACTTTGCGTGATAGCCTTGAAGCGCAAAGTGAGACTTTGCGTGAGAGCCTTGAAACGCAAAGTGAACTTTGCGTGATAGTCTTGAAGCGCAAAGTGAAGTTCTCTTGATCCTTGTAAGGCGCAAAGTTGATTTGCGTGAGCCTTTGCTTTCGTGACCAGCTAGAAACGCAAATGTAGCTTTGCGTGATAAGTGCAAGACGCAAACTGAAATTCTCAAAGTCCGTAAAAGCTCGCGCAAACTTCTAGGAACTCGCGCAAATCGTGGATCTAGCGCAAACTTGTAACTGACTTGTACATTTCGATCCAAATCGATTCAAATCTGCAAAATTTATCTCAAGAACTTATCAGAATCATCGAAAAACACTATGAAACACAAATTTACAAACAAATTTCGATTAAAAACAACAATTCACACATTTTCGATGAAAAACAGTGTTCGAACAAAAATGTCAAGAAAAGTTCAAAAATCGAAAATTGGGATCCAAATTGTTCGTATTTTGAGATGTAATCAATACAAGAATCAATCGACAACACAAATCGTATCTAATGATTCCATTTTTCTTGCACCAAAAACGATTTTTCAATAAAATTCGGATGAACAGTACAAAAACACGAGTTCGAGAAAAAATTCCAGAAAATCAAATTTTCGAACTAAAAATCAAGATTTCAATCTAATCCTTTGATCAAATCATTTCTGAAAAGTTTGGTTCAGCTCTGATACCAATTGTTAATCATAAAATCCCAATTCAATCAAGTAATACTCATAATATGATTAAGAACTAGAAAGAGAGAGTAGAGAGAGAAAGTAGATCTTGAATAACCACAAGACTGAATCTTACAAATGACGTGCTTACATTCCTTCTTACAAAGCCACAAGGCTAAAAGCCTATTTATACCACAAGATTAACAAAGACTTAACAACTAAGGAAACAAATACAACTTTGACTATCTAATACAAAGACAATGTTGACTTTTACATCTTTGACTTTCTTATTAAATCTTGGATACAATATTTAGACTTAACAGTACGTGGCTATGTCAGTGGCGTGTCGTGTACACGTGAGTTTGTTTTCTAATGTAGGTATTTTCTAAATTTTCAAACGTGTCAAAAGTTTAAATGTTTGTGCGTCATGCATGAAGGCTATGAACTCTCTAGGTCGTGAGGAAGGTTGCAATTAGGAATGATGAAAGTTTTAAGAGTGGAAGTGTGTCGCTCAATCAGAGGGTAGTAAATGTGCGATATTGGTATTCTTCTATGTAAGGGGGAGGGGGAATAATGGAGGCGGTTAATGGAGACATTGACCTATGATGTTAAAGATGATGGTACTATAATGGTTCACCGTAGGTTTCATGTGGATGTCGGTAAACGGTTGTGTCTGGAGTGGAGTTTGGAGTTGTAAAAATATTTTGGCAATTAGCTGCTGCGGTGGAAGATGAAGGTTTCACTGGAGATCCATGTAGGATGGTAACAGAGTGGAAATACATCAATGTCAATTGTTGCTGTGGAAATCAGAAACCATTAGTGGTAAATGTCGGAGCGTGAAAAAATGAAGTAGTTGTTACGGATAGTTTCGAGGAGTTTTGTGATGAAACGAAGACTTATTCAGAAAAGGTGTGTACCTAGTGTGATGTTGGGCAACCTTGGGTGGATAATACAAAAAGGGAAGATCACTAGTTCATTAAAGTGGTTCTTTATCGACGAGGTTTTGATGGTTATGTGGGAGTGACGTTTTTATATAGCACGACTGGAATGGGTTGCGCTTTGTGCATTTAAGATTTCGAGGTAGTACGTTTAATTATTCAGGCTACTGGAGTTTAATTCCAGCAGGTCGCGATGAGCCGACAAGGAGCGATATCTGGTTGAGTGGTTTTGAAAAGCATAGTTTTGTGATTTAACCAGATTTGAGAAAGACAAGGTTGTGAAATGCCTTGAGGTCCGATTTCAGTATTATGACCAGTGAGAAGTGAGCGGTATTTGTAGGTGTTCCAAGTGGTCGTAGAGACTTGCAGTTGTTCTGGGAGGAGGTAGTAGAGTGTTGGTAGTAACCAGTAGTCGATGACGTCTTTATGACATAGCTGGGAGTGTAAATCATTAAAGTGGTAAGGAGTTTCCTTAAGGATATCTAGAAGGCGGGTGTTAGCGTCATAGGATGAACGTCTTCGTCCGAAGATCTAGGGGGAATGAGTTGTAAGTGGTAAGATTGTGGTTGGAATGCTAAGTTGAAAATAATGTTGTCAAATGATGGGTGGTGGTTATCTAAGAGAGGAGCTATATGTTCTTTTGCAACAAGTTTTGGGCGGGATTATTTTATGTTGAGAGTGTCGAACTGTTTAATTCTGGATGTTGTGCAATAGATAGGAAATCCATGGGCATGAGGAATTGTGCTTGAGGGTGAAGGGATTATAGCAAATTGGGCAATCTTGTTTGGCGAGAGAGAGTGGTGCGACGTGTTCGAATAGTGGGTAACGTTTTTGAAGAGCTGGGTTGATAATCTTGCGTGTGAATTGTGGATAGTCGGTGGAGCTAGCAAGTAGTGTGGTTGTGCTTCGATACTTTTGGGATTCATCGAGGAATAAAGTCAGCAAAGTTATAAATCCCTAGCGTGGGTATGAGAAAGAGAGCATGGCGTTGGTGCGGTGCGTGTATGATTAATCAAAGTCGTGCAGCTGACTAAAATTTCACGTTGCTAATCAGTGAGTCGGTCGTTAGAAGTGGGTATGAAATCCTCAAGGGGGAAGGTAGAGGTGTTGGGATATAGTGCTTGGAGCGAAGAACCATAGTGTCAGTGTTGGCAATACGTGAAAAAGGGGATTCCAAGTGAGTCCGTTATTCCGTGTTAATCCATTTGATAAAGTTTGTATGAACTTGGTCTTTCCGTATCGAGAGGGTGAAGCTGGGTTTTATTGCGTAATTGGTCGGGTATTTGTGGATACAATGAGAAATGGAAGTATATGTCGCATTAATCGGACAGTTGGAACCGATGGATTACGAAGGTTTTCATTTGTGAAAGTTTCTATCATTATGTGAGAAGTTGAAGTGATAGCGTTGGAGCGAGGTATGTTAGCGTGTAAGATTTGTTTAATGCCGAGGAGTTGAGATCAAGGGGGGAGTCGAAAGAGAAGGAGCTTCTGCGTTGGGCTTATGTTGTACTAAGAGGGATTGCTTGCAATGGCAAGTTGGATGATGAAGAGACTCGTGGCGATGAGATGTTGGTGAGGTCTACGGTTGTCGATGTATTATGTTGGTGGGTGGAGTGATTATGTAACCTAGGATGAATGTTGTTGTGGTGTTGACCCCAGTAAACTTCTATTAGTGAAGGAAGTTTTTGTAATCGAGGGGTAAATCTGATGGTTATGTACGATCATATAATGATCAAAACGGTTGGGAAATCGTGCAAGTGACGGCCGACAAGGTTAGTCAGATTCGAGAACGGTTGAAGATGGCTCAAGATCGCCAGAAAATGTATGCAAACAAGCGAAGGAAGCCGATAGAATTTCAAATAGGAGACATGGTGATGCTAAAAGTTTCACCATGGAAGGGAGTCGTTCGTTTCGGCAAGAAGGGCAAGTTGAGACCAAGATACGTAGGACCGTTCCCTATAACAAAGCGTGTTGGAGAGCTAGCTTATAAATTGGATCTGCCGGCGGATTTGCGAGGAGTTCACCCTATTTTCCTTGTATCCAACCTGAAAAAGTGTTTAGCAGAAAGTGACGTTGTAATACTATTAGAAGATGTCCAAATAGATGAAAGGATAAGCTTTGTAGAGGAACCAGTAGCGATTTTGGATCGTAAAGTGAAAAAGTTAAGGAATAAGGAAATTTCCTTGGTAAAGGTTCAGTGGCATTCCACAAAGGTCAGGAAGCGAAATGGGAGTTAGAGTCGGTTATGAGGAGTCAATATCCTGGTTTGTTCGACGAAGGAATTCCGGGGACGAAATTCTTTTGAGGGGGAGATACTGTAATAACCGAACTAAAAATAAAGATTTCAATGTTAGGGTGGTAAGTAGTCAAAACCTATTATTGTTGGGGGCTAAGTGTAAATATTTTTTTATAAAGGAATGTCATAGGGTTTAGTGCAATTCATTGTTGGCGGTTAAGAGAAACCTGGAGAAGAACTCAGAATCGGCGAATTAGAGAGGAAGCAAAGGAGGACTTCTAGGAAATTTTCTCTTAAGGTATCATCTCTAAATTTATCATTCTTCCCTTTAATCTCTTAATTTTTGTTGTACCCTTGTTATGGAATGAGACCTGATAAAGTTTAAAATTGGGTTAGAAATCAGAAATTAAGGGTGCTTTAATCTGGTAAGTGATTCATGGGGTATGTTAGTGTTTATGTTAATGTTGGGTGATTTTAGGAAGGATATTCGATTTTGGGGTAAAGAAGGTAATCGGTCGGGGGAGAGAGAGAGAGAGTGTTATCGCAGTCTGCGTATTTTGGTGTTCGAAAACTCCAAATCGCCTCCGGTCGAAATCAATATCGGTCAAGGGGGAGTTCCGGTCGAAATCCATATCGGTCAAGGGGGATTCCCGGTCGAAATCAATACCGGTCGAAGGGGGGATCGAGATCCGGTCGCACGTCTTCACCGGTGCATACCGGTCGACCGGACAGTACTGGTCGGTGCTGTTGAGGGGAATCCGGTCATTAGGTAAACCCCGGGTGTGGATGCTGGCAAGTTCCAGTCGAAATTGGGGGAGGGGGTGCTGACTCCGGTCGCGACTCCCTAACCCAGTCGCTGCTTGGTTTTAAAGGGGTGGGCCGAAGCCCACATAGAAGAATAGATGACTTGGCCCGATTGGGAAGTTTATTTTGATCCTGTGGGCCAGACCAATCAATTATAATAGTTGGGTTAATTAATTGTTTTTCGTCAAGCTCTCTCTTATTTAAATGAAAGACCGTTGGGGTTCGTTTGGGGTTAGGATTAATTTATCTAGATATAGCATATCGAGAATTCATCTAGAATTACCTTGTTTTATAGGTTTCAATTTGGATATTAAAAGTACACGCAAGATTTAAGCAAAGGACTGCAGGTGAGTTTTTCTGAACTAAATCCTTTATGAACGGAAGCATGCGATGATTGATTTTCAAATGTGATTTATTTACGATGTCAAGTTTACAATGATATGATTTAAGTGTGTTATATATTGTTGGTGTTTAAATGTATGCATACATTATTTGCGAGTTATGTGACCTAAGTCGGGGAGTGTGACCCGCCTACTCGTGTCGGGGAGTGTGGCCCGTTTATGTCGTTAGGGGTGTGTCCCAACATTAAGGCAACGCGAGTTAGACACATCGTCTTTGACGGTCGTGTGGTCCGTAGCGTGTTTTACTTATGTGTTATTATCAACTGTTGATTTTAATTCTGAAAAGTATTTTGTTGCTTATCTGTTAGAGGGAACTCACTAGACCATCGGTCTAACCCTCGCTCTTTTTAAAACTAAAAATCTTTTCAGGCAAGCGTGATTTAGTAAGATCAGAAAGGGGCAAAGTGAAGATGTAGCGGGAAGAGTTAGAAGACCGTTCCCTTAGTTATCCTTATTTTATCTCAGTTGTGTAGGTTGTTTTCGAAGACTGTGAATTTTTAAATTGTAAACTTGGGACCGTTGCAGCATGAATTTTATTCTATTATTAGGAATTATATTACCTTATTGTTGTTTCCAGTTGGGTTGTTACAGAAGGAGCTATCACATTTTTCTTGACAATTTTGGGGGAAGATGAGGAAGCCATGGGTGAGAGAGAAAGAAAATGTAGGTGGAAAGTGAGTAGGAGTGAATGTAAAGATGGTGGAAAATGTAAGGGTGAGGGGTTATATTTGTAGGGGAAGGTGTTGAAGTAGGTGGGAAAAAAGTATGGGATGGGTGAGTGAGGGGAAGTGGGAAAGAAAAGAGATGGTAGTTTTTATATATATTCATGTCGGTAGCCGAAGAAAAAATATATATATATTTTTTAATGTCGGTAACCGAAGAAAAAATATTTTTTTTAAATGTTTTTTTTAATTATTATGTCGGTAACCAAAAAAAGAAAAAAATAATTTTTTTAATTATTATTTCGGTAACCGAAGATTTTTTTTTATCGGTAACCGAAGAAAAAAAGAAAATAAATACATTTTTTTTAATTATTATGTCGGTAGCCGAAAGCACCTTTTTTTATCGGTAACTGAAGAAAAAAAAAGAAAAAAATAATTTTTTTTAATTAGCGGTAACCGAAGAAAAGAAAAGAAAAAAAATTATTATTATTATTATTTTTTATCGGTAACCGAAGAAAAAAAAGAAAAAAATAATTTTTTTAATTATTATGTCAGTAGCCGAAAGCACTTTTTTTTAGTATATCGGTAACCGAAGAAAAAAAATATATTTTTTTTAGTATATCGGTAACCGAAGAAAAAAAATAATTTTTTTTAGTATATCGGTAACCGAAGAAAAAAATAATTTTTTTTAAATTCGGTAGCTGAAGATGAATATTTTTTTTGTAAAATGTTCGGTAGCCGATTTTTTTTTGTAATAATTAAACAACATTTAAAGATCAATATTTAACATACAGAGTTCTCCAATTAGAAATTTGAACCGAGCTTCGTCGAGAGTTTTGGTGAAGAGATCCGCCGATTGAAGTTCGGTAGGGATGAAGTGAAGTTCGACATCACCTTTGGAGATGTGATCCTGGATGAAATGATACCGGATGTCGATGTGCTTGGAACGAGAATGCAACACTAGATTGTTGGCGATGGCGATGGCACTTGAGTTGTCACACAGAATCGGGATGTGGGAGAACAACTGATTGTAGTCTCTCAGTTGGTTTTTCATCCACAGGATTTGAGCACAGCAACTTCCAGCAGCTACATACTCAGCCTCAGCAGTAGAACTGGAGACTGAGTTCTGCTTCTTGTTGGACCAGCTAACAAGCTTGCCACCAAGGAGTTGACAACTTTCAGTGGTGCTCTTCCTATCAATCTTAGATCCTGCAAAGTTAGAATCTGAATAACCCATTAGATCAAAACCTGAGTCTTTGGGATACCAAAGACCCAGATTCATGGTACCTTTCAGATACCGAAAAATGCGTTTAACCGCAGCCAAATGAGATTCTTTCGGATTGGCTTGGTAACGCGCACACAGGCAAGTAGCAAACATAATGTCTAGTCTACTGGCAGTAAGATAGAGAACGGAGCCGATCATGCCTCGGTAGCTGGTGATATCCAAAGATACACCATCTGGATCAGCATGGAGTTTCAAAGGTGGTGCCATAGGAGTTTTCATGGGGGAGGAGTTTTCAAAATTGAACTTTTTCAGAAGATCACGTATATATTTACTTTGATTTATAAAAATTCCTTCCGAAGATTGTTTAACTTGTAGTCCTAAGAAAAAGGTAAGCTCCCCCATCATACTCATCTCATATTGACTTTTCATGAGAGAGGCAAACTCATCACACAGGGACTCATCGGTGGCACCAAAAATGATATCATCCACATAAATTTGAACAAGAATAAGATTACCAAAGGTTTCCTTGATAAATAGAGTGTTGTCAATTTTACCTCTTGAATACTTGTTCTTCAGGAGAAAGTCAGCCAGAGTGTCATACCAGGCACGAGGAGCCTGCTTTAGACCATAGAGAGCTTTGTCTAACCTGTACACATAGTTAGGATGGACTAGATCTTCAAAGCCAGGGGGCTGTTTCACATAGACTTCTTCAGCTAGCTCCCCATTCAGAAAGGCACTCTTGACATCCATCTGGAAGACTCTGAAGTTCTTGTAGGCAGCATGAGCAAGGAAGATTCTGATGGCTTCAAGTCTTGCAACTGGAGCAAATGTTTCATCATAGTCAATTCCTTCCTCTTGCCTATAGCCTTGTGCAACCAGACGGGCCTTGTTTCTGATCACCGTGACTTCTTCATCCATTTTGTTCCGAAAGACCCACTTGGTTCCTATGATGGTTTTTCTGGAAGGACGAGGAACCAATCTCCAGACTTCGTTCCTTTCGAACTGAGAAAGTTCTTCTTGCATGGCAGTGATCCAACATGGATCACCTAGAGTTTCGTCAACTTTCTTTGGTTCAATGAGGGAAAGGAAGTTCACATAGAGACAGATGTTTCCAATACCTCTTTTGGTCTGAGCACCAGCTTGTTGATCCCCGATGATTTGATCAATAGGGTGATCTTTTATCCACTTTAAGGCTGGAGGTAAAGGAGGAGGGTAAGAAATTTGTAGAGGAGAGTTGGAAGGGATATTTTCAGGAGAGATAGATGGAAGGTCGGCAGGTATAGGTGAGGAATGAATGTCAGATTGATAGACTGGGATGATTTGAAGTGTATTTTGAGGTTGGGTAGGTTGAGGATCATCCTCTTGATGAGAGGAGGGGTTGTGAGATGTAGAAGGATCATTGTTTTGGTAGAGAGAAGTGGGAATTGTATAGGGAATGTCTGATGATGTTGGAAGAGGACCATCACCAACACAAGAGGATATCCAACGGTTCAATTCTTCATCATCACAAGAGAGTGATGAAGTCTTGAGGTCATGAAACTTGAGATGGATGGATTCATCAATACACTTCCTACTGAGGTTGTAGACTCTGAAGGCTTTGGAAGTGAGAGAGTATCCCACGAAGATTCCTTCATCAGCTTTAGGATCAAATTTTCCCAAATTTTCTCTGTCGTTGAGAATGTAACACACACACCCAAAGACATGAAGGAAGCCGATGTTAGGTTTTCTACCATATAAGACTTCATAAGGAGTCTTATTGTGTCTTTTCACAATGATAGACCTATTTTGGGTAAAATATGCAGTATTGATTGCTTCGGCCCAAAAATAGGTGGGAAGGTGAGATTCACTCAGCATGGATCGGGCAACTTCACATAGCGTTATGTTCTTTCTCTCCACTACACCGTTCTGTTGTGGAGTTCTGACGGCAGAGAAGTTCTGAGAGAGGCCTTTTTCATTGAAAAAGTCATCCAACATACTATTCTTGAATTCTGTTCCGTTGTCACAACTTACAGATCTTACCAGCTGCCCATTCAGCACTTCAGACTTCTTGATGAACTTTATAATTTCTTCAATAGTGTCACTCTTATACCTGAGAAAAAATACCCAAGTGTAACGAGTGAATTCATCAATAATAACAAGAATGTACCTTCTACCACCAAGGCTTGGGGTACTGACTGGTCCACACAAATCCATGTGGAGCATCTGAAGAGGCTGAGAGGTGGAGAAGCATTGCTTGGACTTGAAGGAAGATTTTGTGAGTTTCCCTTTCTCACATGCAACACACAACTTTTCCTTCACGAAGGATAACTTTGGCATGCCCGTAACAAGCTCTTGGTTTGAAAGGACATTCAAAGTCTTGAAGTTGAGGTGAGAGAGACGCTTGTGCTAGAGTGTGTGTCCCTGAATCTAGTTTCTATACAAGATTAATCAAACAAAACAAGATTTACAATCAAATTACCTGTTTGATTTCAATTCGATTCAAGATTACACTTTCTCTCTCTAGAATCTCTTTCTAACAAACTCTCTCTCCCTCTCTCAGATATTTCTCTCTCTGATATTACAATCTAATTACTTTTCTAAAACAGAAAAACAAAAGCTATTTATACCTACAACTAATACAAGGAAAATACAAAATACATTGACTTATTACAAATAGACTTTGACTTTGAATGAGATTTGACTTTCTTCAGCTTTGACTTTCTCAACTTTGACCTTCAGAATTCTTGATCTTGTATCCAACAGATTTGTGCTCTAACAATCTCCCCCTTTGGATTCAAGATCACTGTAAAAAGATCTAGCAATTCAGTCTTCACTTTAAGCTCTGTCAAAAATATCTCCCATTTTTTTAACAATCTTCTTTCCAAAACTATCTTCAAACGAGTAACAATCTCCCCAAAACATTCACACAACACTTTCAGACTTTGGAAAGAAATTATCTTCAGATTCAGCTCACCTTGCTTTAACAAATAATCTTCAAAGAAAATTTCCTCAAAACTTTAGAAATTCTTTGATTGTCCTCAAATTGTCCTCAAATCTTCCCTTTGAACTTTCTGACTTGAATATTTCAGAAAATCAATCTTCACAAAAACTTTATCAGATCTTGATATCATCTCTTCCAAACTTCAAAACTTTAACATTTCTTTTTATCATCTCCCCCTTTTTGATGATTTGAACAGCTATATCATCAAAACTTTTCGTACAAGAAATGTCTTTGACCATTCTGATCTGTCATACTGTGCCTCTGATTCAGTGATCCATAACCAAGTATTCATCTAGATCTTTGCAAATCCAGACAAAATAAGAATAGGTAACTCCTGAATCAACAGATGAATCAGTTAAAATGCCTGTCAGTAACACGAAGTCACTGTGTGTAACGAATACACAATATAAAGGAGCTTTTTGATGTTCACTCCCCCAGGGCTTCCATCCAATCATCGAAATACCACAAAGGCAATTTCTATGAATGTTATGACAAAGAAACAAATTCTTTGTGTGTTCGTGCAAGTGTAGAAAGAATTAAGCACGATAATTGCTTTTCAATAAGGCTCAAAGTTGTGTAAACCACTGAGACAACAGTAGATAAACACAGACTCAATGTGCATGATTGAAGTGCGAAGGTGGGGCAGACTTCCTTCTTTTTCAATATCCAGATTTTCCAAATGAAAACCAGATAGATAATCTGCTGCGTCCCCAGAAAAATATGAAACATTTTCTTTTTGAGAAGAAAATGAGTGGTTGGTGGGGTTTAAGCAAGAGTTGGCATGGGCTATTTGCCTGTTTCAATAATGTTCACGAAAGAATTGTGAAACATTAGTAATGTGGCTGCCCGACTCAGAAAGTAGTTGGTGCAGAGTTTGATATTCTTTTACTCTGATCTCACACCCTCTTTCTTTTAAATCATTAAGCTCACTACTAACCAAACTCTCTTTTTCCATTTTACCTCATCACACCCACACTCATTTCATTTTGACTCCTCATACTCAATCACTAAAGGATTAACTTCTTGGGTAGGAAACACTGGTTAACGTGAATCCATAGAAGTTCTGTTAATTCCTAGCACAAAGAATCCATATTTTTCCTAGAAAGCATGTGTTGCTCAAATGGTTTAACTATAGCAGTTAAAACTCAAATACAAATGTCAGATATAAGTATGCTCAGTAATATAATCATTAAAATATGAGCATTTTAAACCATTGAAGTATTTTCAAACAAGTATATTGAATGAATGAACATGAATGCAAGAGACTTGTTTGAAAATCTGACATTGTATGAAAATGATCAGAAAAGAATGATATATCAATCAAAGCTTAAGGTCAAAAATATTGGATAATGTCTATACGAAACAAAATATAGACATTCTTGAAATGACGTTTCGAAATGAAATATCGCTCAAAATTCTTTGAAGTACAAGCAGGGTGTCTTACCATCGAAAAAATTGGTTACAATATGAGACATGGTAAGATCATTTTGAACAAAGTCAAACCGATGTGTGTGAATACTTGAAAGTATATAGAAAAGACAATACACAAGTATTAATCTTTGGATAACACACGGCTTGTTTATCAATGAAGCACAAAAATAAAATGAAAAGATTTAAAATCACACTTCCAAATTATAAAATCTGTTTAAAATTCGAGAAGTGGTTTGAACATTTAAGAACATTTTTTTTCTATATCTGAAAGTTGTCCTTCTTTCAGATACATTTGATATTAAGATAAGAAATTTACTTTTTCGCTCAATCTTAATACTCATAAAGTCAAGCTGAAGTCATTAAGATATGATCTTGTCAGCTTCTCACATCCTGCACAAGTCTCAAAGTCTAGTCAAAATTTATTCGGAAATAGAAGACGTAAAGCAGTAAAACAATTAAAGTACGAGTTCTGATCAGAAATAATCAGAAATCATAGTCTTACTCCTTTTGACTTATAGGCTCTCCCTAAAATCATGCATCACAAAAAATTTGGCAGTTAAGTATAATGCAGAAATTAGTTTTGCTCCCCCTCAAATTAATGTAGATCATCTAAAATCTTCTCTAACTCCCCCTGAGATCATGAGCAAACAATTAAAGTGCAGATATCTTTCAGAAATAAAGATAAAGAAAATGATGAAAAATAACAATTTGTAACTTTAGTAGGTAACAACCGATTACGTCTTAAGATTTAACATACCAAACTTAGAGACAAGAAAATTAAATCTTTTTTCATCTAAGGGTTTGGTAAATAAATCTGCAAGTTGATAATCTGTTTTTACAAAATAAAGTTCAATTGTTCCTTTTTCTACATTATCTTTAATAAAATGATACCTTACATCAATGTGTTTGGTTTTCGTATGCTGGACAGGATTAGCAGATATAGCAATCGCACTCTTCGAGTCACAGTAGATTGGAATTTTGTCATACTTGAATCCATAGTATCGTAGCTGTGTTCGCATCCACAAGACTTGAGAGCAGCAACTGGCAGCAGCTACGTACTCTGCTTCAGCAATCGATGTGGAAACGCATAATTGTTTCTTTGATGCCCAGCTTACGAGCTTGTCTCCAAGAAATTGAACGTGACCAGAAGTACTTTTTCTGTCCAACATACAACCTGCATGATCTGCATCTGAATATGCAGTCAGTTGAAACCCAGTATCCTTAGGATACCACAGACCAAGGTCTGCAGTCCCCTTCAGATATCTAAAAATCCGTTTGACAACAACCAAATGGGATTCTTTAGGAGCAGCCTGATATCTAGAACATAAACATGTTGAGAACATAATATCTGGTCTACTCGATGTAAGATACATTAATGAGCCTATCATACCTCTATATGTTCTAACATCAACACTTTTACCTGAAGGATCAGTGTTAATCTTAGTACCTGGTGCCATCGGGGTTTCAATAGGTTTACAATTTTCCATTTTGTACTTCCGAAGAATGTCCAAAATGTACTTAGATTGGTTAATGAAAATCCCCGTAGAAAACTGCTTAACTTATAATCCGAGAAAGAAATTCATCTCTCCCATCATACTCATGTGAAAACGTGACACCATGAGGTTAGAAAAGTTTTTGCAAAATTTTGGATTTGTAGAACCAAATATTATATCATCAACATAAATCTGAATAAGAATAATATCAGCTTTTTCTTTCTTGATGAATAAAGTGGTATCAATCTTACCTTTGGAGAAACCAGACTTGACCAAGAATTTGGATAAGACGTCATACCATGCTCGAGGGGCTTGTTTTAATCCATAAAGGGCTTTGTCTAAGATGTAGACATGATCTGTCTTATCTGGATTGACGAACCCTTCTGGTTGAGACACGTACACTTCCTCCTTAAGAATGCCATTCAGAAAGGCTGTTTTCACATCCATCTGATAGACTGTGAAATTCTTATGAGCGGCGTGGGCTAGAAACATTCTGATTGCCTCTATACGCGCTACCGGAGCATACGTCTCATTGTAATCAATGACTTCCTCTTGCCGGTAACCTTTGGCAACAAGTCTAGCTTTGTTTCTTATGACGACACCATCTTCATCCTTTTTGTTCTTGAATACCCATTTAGTTCATATCACGGTTTTTCCTTCTGGCTTAGGAACTAATCTCCAAACCTTTAGGGCTTCAAACTGATTGATCTCTTCTTGCATTGCAGATACCCAGTCCGAATCAGCAAGAGCCTCAGATACTCGTGTTAGATCAATCTTACTGAGGAATGAATCATGCATACATTGGTTAAGAGTCGCTGACCTAGTCTGAACAGGCTTGTTGAGATCTCCAATTACTTGGTGTAATGGATGCTCTTTGGTCCAACGATGCTCATGAGGAAGTGGAGTAGATGAATTCTGAACATGATCATCATCTTGAGATCCACTTTCAAAATCTTTAGTTTGAATTACAGGAGGGGGGTTGTCAGTTGAAGTTTCATGTGTAGAAGTATCAGTGGGAACAGCAGATTCAGGCTGTTGAGTAGACAAAATAGTACACCCAACTGAAACAGTTACTTCTGACTCAGCATTTGTTTGAACATCTTCAACTCTAGGAGTAACAATAGGAATATGAGTTTCTGTCTGAACTGGGGATGCTTGTTCAGTAATAACTTCTGAAGTGACTGGATGATGACAGCTTGTATCTTCAGACCTGTCAGTCACAGCAGATTTAGGTATATTAGACCCAAGAAACTCATCATAAAAGAATTCAAATAACAAATCTAAATCAGTTAAATGTGAAGTAGATGTAGAAGCGTTATCCGAATTTTTCGATGTAGAAACAGGTTCTGGACTGATCTGCCCAGAAGCTAATACTCCTGTGATAACGGGTTCTGAACTGATATGATCAGAAGCCATTTCTTCATCAAATGTGACATTGACGCTCTCGACAACTGTCTTTGACTTCTTCAGATAAACACGATATGCAGCTGATGTTGAAGAATAACCAATGAAGATACCCTCTTCCGCTTTAGTACTGAATTTATTCAGACTCTCTTTGTCGTTAATCACAAAACATTTACACCCAAATATGTGAAAATATTTGATAGTTGGTGTTCTGTTGTTGATCAGCTCATATGGAGTCTTCTGAAAACGGCGGTGAATCATGGATCGATTTTGAGTATGGCATGCAGTCGACACAGCTTCTGCCCACAAGAATAGAGGTAAGTCCGATTGGCTAAGCATAGTCTGAGCGGCCTCGACTAGCCTTCGATTTCGCCTTTCGACTACTCCATTTTGTTCAGGCGTTCTAGCAGCAGAATACTGATGTGAAATCCCAACTGATTCGAGATATTCATCAACAATATTGTTCTTGAATTCTGTGCCGTTGTCAGTTCGAAGAACCTTGACTTGTCGCTGCATTTTCACTTGAGTCGTCTTTAAGAATGTAATGAGAATTTTCAGTGTCTCATCTTTTGAACGAAGAAATTTGACCCACGTGTATCTTGAATAATCATCCACAATAACAAACACGTATTTCTTTCCTCCCAAACTCTGAGTTCTCATTGGACCACACAAATCCATATGTAACAATTCTAACGGAGAACTAGTGCTTGGTTCAGGCTTCGGTTTGTGTGCGACTCTCTTCATCTTACCCTTCTCACAAGCTGCGCATAAGTGTTCTCGTTCATATTTCAGCTCAGGCAGTCCTTTTACCAATTTCCCACGAACCAGCTTGTTGATGTAACAAAAGTTCAAGTGAGATAAACGTCTGTGCCAGAGCCAACTTTGCTGCGTTGAAGCTTTTGTCATCAAGCATACTTGATTGTCAATCTGAACTTTGGACAAATTGATGGTGTAGAGATTTGTCTTTCGATTTCCACCTAAGATTTCTGTGCCGTCTTCAGTACGAACTGAGCAACTCTTAGACTTGAAGTTGATCTCTAACCCTTTATCGCAGAATTGACCAATGCTGAATAAGTTGTGCCCCAAGCCTTCGACATAACTCACCTTACTTTTCTTATGTTATCTTGAATAATGTCACCATATCCTAAGATAGGTGAAAGCTGATCGTTTCCAAATCTGACATTTCCACTGAATTTCTCTGTATAGTTCGACAATAAAGCTTTTTGCCCAGTCATATGCTTGGAACATCCACTATCCAAGTATCACATATGCCGGGTCTGCAAGAGAAATCAGACAATAACAATTTTAGGTACCCATTTAAAAACGGGTCCTAACAGTTTAGCACAAGATTTTGGTATCCACTTGAAAATGGACCCTCTATTCTTTTGAAAACTTTGAAAACTTTGAAAAACATTTGATCTTGAAGAATTAACATGATAAGATCCATACCAATCAGAAGAATTATGAGAATAAGCAAAATCATTTCTCTGATAAGGATAAGATGTAGTAGTAATAGGAGACAATTGAATCAATTGCTTTATTGAATATCTCTTGTAAGAAGTTACAAGGTTTTGATTATTAGAAGCAATTTGATCAATCACATCAGTATCACTACTCACTGATCTATTACAAGTATTATCAGAAACTGATTCCACTATCTCATCCTCCTTCCGTTTTGGTCTCCATCCGGATTGAGCTTTCAACTTTTTCTTCCTTAAATCTGAAACATAAGATATAGATTTATTAGGAAAAGCAGATTTCCGAGACTGAATATTCTTTCGTGTACCAGTGTATTTATGTTTCTGTAATCGCTGTTTCTTATGTTTCTTACCTTGAGCATAGTAATCAGCAGTTACAGAAACTGATTCACCAACCTTAGTTGATGATTCAACAATATGAACATCACTTGGTAACACTCTTTTATTTTTAAGACAAGTAGAATGATCAGGAAGTGTAGAATTGACATCAAACATATCAAATTCTTCCATGCACCCATCATCAGAATTTAGAAAATCATTTGCAGACTCAAATAAGTCATCAGAATTATCAGATGAAGATTGAGTTGCCTTAGAAACTGTAGAACACTTTGTAGATTTAGTTTGAAAAACAGTGTTCTTTATAACTGTAGAAAATACATTTTGTTGTATATCAGCCAAAAGTTTTTCATCAGATAAAACATTTTCAAGCTCGACTATTTTGCTTTCAAGAATAGATGTAGGAACATAAACCTTTGCAATCACAGGTTTTGCCTTCATCTCAGAAGCGGAATAACTAACAAAATAGTCAGTTGAAAGAACTTTTGGTGTTTTTGAAATATAACTATCATTTAACTTTTCATAGTTAAACGGTAGTTGCATTTTCGATTTATTCTTTCTATTTTCAGTTTCTTGGTCCTCAACTTCTTCTGACAATGTGGTAACAAATTTGGGTTTTAAATGAGTATGTTTATCAGCACAAGCAAGAAAATCATAGTTATAAAGTACCGGCTGTTTTCTGATAGCTTTATTAAGATAATGGGGGTTTTCAAAACCAAGTCCCCATTTCTCTTTGACATCAGCCTCTTCATTAGGTGCATTGAGAAAAATGGTTTGATCTGTTTGACCTCTCGCATAAAGTTTTGCTTCCAGACCATTTACCTTCTTATTTAAATTCTTATTTTCAACCTGCAATTTATAAACAGTTAGTGCAGATTCATTTTTCTCAAACTCATATTTAGACACTTTACCTTCAAACTCAGAAATCCTCTTTTCAAAACAATCTACTTTAGATTTAGAATCAAAATCAGACTTGCGTAAAGAATCAATCAGATCTTTATTTGAAATAACAGACGTATTAAGCTCAAAGATCTTCTTGTTCTTTTTAGCAACTTTTTCTTTTTCCTTTTTCAGATTATTTTGTAAATTTTGTAGCTAAACCACCATGGTTTCCATTTTGGTAATAAAATCTTTTTCAGTTAAGTTTAATACCTCATCAACTGCCTCATCATATGACTCGTCATCCTTTACTTCTTTGCCCATGAGACAGATATGAGCTATTTCTTCTTTCACTTCTTCTTCTCCTTCTGAGTAATCCAACCAAAACTCATCTTCAGCCATTAGAGCGACACCCGCTTCTTGCTGTCTTGCCAAAAGCAACTTGTTCTGATAGTACTGAGAGTTGCGAACTTTCGGCTTTCGACAATCTTTTGCAAAATGACCCATCTTGCCGCAATTTTAGCATTTGATGGAATCTGTTGCCGGCTTCTCGGTAACTGTATAGTCATTCACGAACTTCTTCTTCTCATCCGGTTTCTTCTCCACATATCTATCCTCTTCATACATCTTTCCTTCCACTTTCTGTCGATGCTCGTGGTTCTTTGAACTAGATGAAGAATACATTTGAGAATTTGATCCCGGCTTCTTGTAAAATTTCTTCTGGAATGCACGGGTCAGCAATATCATGGCTTGTTTCAGACTTTCGCCATCATCACTATCTGTAACTGAATCTGACTCAGAACTAGTAAGAACTATCTTCTTTTTCTTCTCTTTCATTTCCTTCTTTTCTTTCTTCTTCTCTCCAGCTACTAAGGCAATAGGATCAGGAACTTGTGCTGCCTTCTTCTTCTCAGCTCTTTTCTCTTCAACCTCTTCCTCATTCTGCCTCAAGGTCTCAAATACCTCATGTAATGCTATTTCATTCAAATCCTTCATCTGTTTCATCCTTCTTGTATGCTTTTTCCATTCCGGACGTAGGATACTCAGAAATTTGACATTGTTTTCCAACTGCTTCTTTTTGACTTTATTATTTGTCAGCTCATTCAAAAGCAATACAAACCTCTCATATGTATCTTCCAGACTCTCATTCTCCTTAGCTTTGAATTCTTCATAACTATTGATGCAGTTTGCCACTTTCATCTGATTTCCAACCTTGGATCCCATCATCATCTTTTGCAACTGATCCCACATCTTCTTAGCATTGGCTTTATAGCTATCAATCTTGATGTAGATCTCGTTTGGAATGCTTTGAAGAAGTAATGATCTCGCTTGTTTATCTGCTTTGTATCGGCTTTTCTGATCTTCAGAATATTGAGAAATATCCACTGTCACTGTTTTCATCTTTTGCTCTCTTTTCGCAGTCCCATCTTCACTATCAGAAGAATCAACATCAGGTACTTGAACTGTTATTGGAGCCATTGGACCTTCGGTGATAGACAAAAGAATATTCTCTCCATTTGAATGTCGATCTATGAAATCCAAGAATCTGTCCTTCCATTGTTCATACTCGCCTTTGAATAGAACTGGAGGCTTAACATCAGTACCAATCGAAAGTGCATCTTTGGATGTCATCTTGTTTAAACCTGCTTGAAAAATATATGCAACAAGAAACTAGAACTGATCGTTAGTCCAAATGAAACAATCAAGAAAATACAGAAAACTTGAAATATAAAATCAGATTTTTTTTATGACAATCAGAAATATGTCCCCCTTCGCAGACTTAGCACAGGGGTCCCGCTACCCGGTTAGCGGGTGGGGTCAAGGGGCAACGCCCTTGCGGGGTCGAGGGGCAGCGCCCCTAGAGAAAAAAAATTCACTATTATAGGCCATATTACTATTTTGAAAATTTTGTCTAAGTTTTCCACACTTTGCGCCTCTAGTGGGAAACGCAAATCTTGACTTTGCGTGTCATACGGGGAACGCAAACCTATACTTTGCGGTTCATGTGGGAAACGCAAACCACCACTTTGCGGTTCAAGAAGGAAACGCAAACCACTACTTTGCGGTTCAAGAAGGAAACGCAAACCACTACTTCTATGATCAACGAATCACTTTGCGTTTCTAGATATACTTCTTCTTTGCATTTGACAACTTTGCGTTTATCACTTTGCGTTTGTCATGAACTTTGCGTGTCAAGTTACACCCGCAATACGCACTTTGCGTGTCAAGTTACACCCGCAAGACGCACTGTGCGTGTCTCGTTACACCCGCAAGATACACTGTGCGTGTCTCGTTACACCCGCAAAACTTAGCTTCTCGATTCTAGAAGAAAAACAAATATTAGCTTCTCGTTTCTCAAACGACTTTACACCCGCAGACTTTGAATGACCCTCATTCCTCTGAAGAACTTACTCAAAACTTGATGAATGACCCGCAAACCTGTTTTAATGAAGCGCAAACTTGAAGAACACCCGCAAACCTCTAAAACCGAACAAAATCGCACCAAAAACTCATTTAAACCTAGAAATACAACTATATACTTCTACAATTCACACGTCTAACCAATTCGAACACAAAACTAACACTGATTTTCGATCAAATACACAAAAACTGAAAAATTGATACAGATACAGTGTCAAGAACTCGTGAACACAAAAACCACAAAAATTCGAAAATTCGAATTGATTACAGTGCAATTGATAAATCTTTCTATACAAACTCGATCGATTTCACTTTCCTAATAAAACCTAATCGATTACAACTCCAAAATCTCACTAAAACTCAAAATCAAATCTGAACATCGAAGAACACAAATACGAACATTCTGACTTTTCTTGAAATTTCGATTTGGATCGGCTTTGATACCAATTGTGTGTCCCTGAATCTAGTTTCTATACATGATTAATCAAACAAAACAAGATTTACAATCAAATTACATGTTTGATTTCAATTCGATTCAAGATTACACTTTCTCTCTCTACAATCTCTTTCTAACAAACTCTCTCTCCCTCTCTCAGATATTTCTCTCTCTGATATTACAATCTAATTACTTTTCTAAAACATAAAAACAAAAGCTATTTATACCTACAACTAATACAAGGAAAATACAAAATACAAAATACATTGACTTATTACAAATAGACTTTGACTTTGAATGAGATTTGACTTTCTTCAGCTTTGACTTTCTCAACTTTGATCTTCAGAATTCTTGATCTTGTATCCAACAGATTTGTGCTCTAACATAGAGCCAACATCTTTTTGTAGAATTTTCAGAGACAAAACAAATGTTTGTTCCGAAGGATGAACTATGTCCCATGTCTATGACATAGACATTTTCTTTGCGGTAGCCAGAAAGTACGGTTTCCACCTTTTTGTAGAAAATGATGCATGAAGATAATTCAAACATCACTTTGAACCCCAGATCACACAACTGACTTATGCTTAGGATATTGTGCATCAAGCCTTCAACATAAGCTACTTTATTAAAGGTGATGGAACCATTTGAGAGTGTTCCATAACCTTTAGTACTTCCTCTAGAGTTATCACCAAAGGTGACAAAAGGACCTTTGGTAGGCATAAAGTTAACAAGAAGAGATTTGTTGCCGGTCATATGTCTAGAGCACCCGCTGTCGAGATACCAGATTTGTTGGTGCCCTAGACCCTGTAATCACAAGGAAATCAGTTCCTTGGTACCCATTTGTAAATGGGTCCTTTTGACTTAGAAGAAGAGGAAGAATCCTTGGAAGCATTTTTATCAAATCTTTCCATAGGACAATCCTTAGCAAGGTGAAAGGTATTACCACAATTATAACATTTTCTATAGATAAAAACCTTTTTGGAGCTTTGATCAGCTTCCTTGTGATGACTGGTCACATTGACTTTCATGGCCTTTGAGGATAGAGAAGTGTCAAGAGGCTTAGGATCCAAGATACCTTTACCAGAGTTAGCTTAAGGAATAGAAGATGGTGTCTTGGAATTCAGCTTTTTCAACATCACTAGTCTTGGAATAGGAAGAGAAGAATATTTCTTTGAGTTTTTCTTGGGAAATTTCTTTTTGGGAGGAAGATCGGCAACCGATTTTCCTTTTTCGGAGGAAGAGAATTTATTTGAAGAAGGCTGAGGAACTTTGGAAGGTTTGGGTTTAGAAGAGGAAGGCTCATTTATTTTTAAGGAGGACATATACTCAAGAATAGGTTTAGGAGAGTCTTTTGGGTCTTGGGCTTCCTCATTTTCATGAGGAGAATCAATGCTCTTAGCTTTGATAAACATTCCAAACTTGAGATCTTTAGAGAGGTCAGAAGAGTCTAAAGGTTCAGAGTTGTCATAGTTCTCTTCAGAAGATTCATAGAATGAGGGAAGAGAGAAAGGAGCATGGATGTCAGTAGGAGGTTCAAGGTAAGATTTCTCGAAGCCTAGTCCAGACCTGTCATCACAAGGTATTTGATCTTGGAAAATCCTTTCTAAGTTTTTGGAGGAACTTGTCCACCTTTTCACAAATTCTTGCTCCTTTTTAGACATTTTAAGAAGTTTATTTTTCTCTTTGGCAAGAGTGAAATTTATGGTTTTCAAATCTTCAAGCTCAACCTTGATTTTGTCAAAATGTTTTAACTGAGAAAGAGAAATTTGCAGTTGAGAAGAAAGAGATTTTATCTGAGCATTTGCCTTTTTCTTTACGTCTTTGGCTTCATAGAAGTCAATGGTCAAAGAGTTAAAAGCTTCAATTTTCTCAGCATCAGATAGAGAAAAGAATGGATGTACCTGAGTAGAAGAGGTGGAGCTCTCAGCAGTAACAAAAGCCATAGAGGTGGAAGAAGTTTCACAGTCATCAACATCATCTAGTTTAGCCATGAAACAAAGGTTGGCCATTTTCTTGTCACTTTCGGAAGTTGGATCATCTGCCCAATCATGAGATTCAACAAGAAGACCTTTTCCTTTGTTAGCTAGAAAAGCATTTCTTTCCTTCTTTCTTTTGTACTTGGCCTTGTACTTTTCAGCACGGTCAGAGTTTGAAGGAACAGACAAGTTTGATTTTTGAAAAGAAGGTTGGTAGGAATCAGACTTGGTTCTGACAGACCTAGAGGAGGTACGGTTAGAGGAGGGCAGTCTAGATTTATCAGAGGACCTGCTTCTGCATTCAGAAGCAAAGTGTCCCTTCCTCCCACACCTGTAGCATTACTAATTAGATTTGTCAGAGGGAGTGTTTTTGGAAAGAGTAGAAGATGATTTTCTAGAAAACCTAGATTTTCCAAAAGAGAAACGAGGTTTGCCTTTTGAAAAACCTGCCATCATGGCAACACCATCTGACAGTTGAGCTACTGAGGTCTCCTCTCCTTCATCAGAAGCAAAGTGTCCCTTCCTCCCACACCTGTAGCATTCCTAATTAGATTTGTCAGAGGGAGTGTTTTTGGAAAGAGTAGAAGATGATTTTCTAGAAAACCTGGATTTTCCAGAAGAGAAACGAGGTTTGCCTTTTGAAAAATCTGCCAGCATGGCAACACCATATGACAGTTGAGCTACTGAGGTCTCCTCTCCTTCATCATCAGCTTCACTAAGATAGGCTTCTGAAGGGTCATTGGGGTCATCTTGGCTATTGTTGTCAGAATCAGAGGGATAGGTGATCCTAGGAACACACACAGTATTTTTTGAAGAATCACTGACAAGAGCTAGAGAAGAGCCTTTGATGTCTTTTGTGAAAGACTTCCTAAGCAGTTTAGTCTACTCATAGTTGAAGAGAGTGCCATACAAGGCAGTGAGAGGCATGGAATCAAGATCCTTGGTAGACTTGATACAAGTACAGATATTTTCCCAAAACTCAGGAAGACAGTCCATAAACTTGCACAAGACTTCCTCATTATCATATATGCGACCCACAAGTTTTAGATCGTTAAGAAGATTGTTAAAACGATTGTAGTAATCTGAGAGAGATCCACCCTTTTCATGAGAAAAGAGTTCATACTTTCTTACAAGAGCAATCTTTCTGCTCTTTTTCACCTCAGACGTACCTTCATAGAGAACACACAGAGTGGACCACATTTCTTTTGCGGTAGTAAAGTTAACAAGAGAATGGTAGACCTCATCAGGCAGAGAGAGGGCAATGATGGCTCTGACTTTAGTATCAAGAGATATAAGACGTATGTCTTCATCATTGTATTTACTGGGGTCCTTTACAATGTATCTCCCAGTGGCTGGAGTTCTTTCTTCCTCAGAAGAGTCCTCATCAACATTTCCCTTATCTGCCTTTTTGGCATTGTACCGGTCCCAAACCCTAGGAACAAAAGGACCTTCATACGACTTTTCCACAAGAAGAAGTTATTGGGGTTAAACTTTGGTGGTTTGGCTATAGAGCCATTGTCGTATGAAACATCAGTGGTGTTTTGAGAGGAAGCATTGTTTAAAGAAGAAGAGGAAGAGGCTGCCATTGCGGATCTAGTTTATTGAGTTAAACTAAACCGCTCTGATACCACTTGTTGGTCCCAAATAGCAGTAACTAAACAAGAAAAGTATTGTAGAAGGGGGGTTGAATACAATATACACAGTTTTTCACTTAATTTAATTCTTATTGATTTGAAATCAAGAATTACACATAGAAAACTTTGATTGTTGTGGAAGAGAACAGATGAATCTGTTCAAACAATCTTACACACAGAGAATGAAGAACAATTGTAAAACACTTAGAAAACAATAAGAACTTCGTAGAGAGAAAAAGCCAGTGCACTAAGAGAGCTTGAAGGTTGTAGAACTGGGTATTTTCAATGTTGAACCATCCTTCATATTTATAGTGCCTTATGCATTAAATGCAAATGACACTTGTCATCTTGGTATTGGATACCAAATATCTTCTTGCAGCAATAAGATCTTGATGTGAAGCAAAGTCGGTTGCGTATCTTGTTTTTGATATTTTGGAGAAGGTCTCCATCAATGCAAGATATCACAAATATACTTTGTCAGAAAAGTACAATGTGATCTTCGACTCCTGAAGATTGAGAAATCTTCGGCTTCCTCCAAAGAGGTCTTCGGTTACCGAAGAGGTCTTCGGCTCCCGAAGACTAAGAGGTTTTCGGCTCCCGAAGACTGAGAGGTCTTCGACTCCTGAAGATTGAGAGGTCTTCGGCTCCCAAAGACTTGAGATCGACACCATCCTGGCCAATGGTGTTGATCAAGTAGGCATACTTGGCTTTAGGCTGAGGAGTTTATCTTCAATCCGCTTTGAGAGATATTCTCCTTCTTTGTCTTCTTCGGCTGATCTTCGACTTCACCGAACATTTGTATAGAAACCAAGCTGCTAAAAGAACCTCAAGATATTCTAAGTATGATGATATAAAATGAAAGATCGGGAGGTCATCTTCAAATCTTCAGATGACCCAACAATATATATCTTGGGAAAGTAATTTTTTTTTGGGAAGGGAGGAATATTTTTTGGTTAAAATTTATCTGATATTTATTTTCAATGTTTAAAAATTATAGAAATTTTTTTTGGAATAAATTGGTATCTATGTCACAATGAAGGTAAAATAACAAAAACCGGGTATTGAGTAAAAAAAATCGGGTCTAAAGTTGGTCAAAATATATCTGATTATTGTCATTGTGTTGCCAAATCAGTATATATCTTGTGAAGGTAGATTTTTTTGGGAAGGGAGGATTTATTTTTTAGTCAAAATTTATTTTCAATGTTTAAAAATTAGGAAGATTTTTTTGGAATAAATTGGTAACTATGTCACAATAAAGGTAAAATAACAAAAATCGGGTATTGAGTAAAAAAAATCGGGTCTAAAGTTGATCAAAATATATCTGATTATTGTCATTGTGTTGTCAAATCAGTATATATCTTGGGAAGATAATTTTTTTTGGGAAGGTAATTTTTTTGGGAAGGGAGGAATATTTTTTGGTCAAAATTTATCTGATATTTATTTTCAATGTTTAAAAATTAGTAAGATTTTTTTGGAATAAATTGGTATCTATGTCACAATGAAGGTAAAATAACAAAAATCGGGTATTGAGTAAAAAAAATCGGGTCGAAAGTTGATCAAAATATATATGATTATTGTCATTGTGTTGTCAAATCAGTATATATCTTGGGAAGGTAATTTTTTTTGGGAAGGGAGGAATATTTTTTGGTCAAAATTTATCTGATATTTATTTTCAATGTTTAAAAATTAGGAAGATTTTTTTGGAATAAATTGGTATCTATGTCACGATGAAGGTAAAATAAAAAAGCCGGGTATTGAGTAAAAAAATTGGGTCTAAAGTTGGTCAAAATATATCTGATTATTGTCATTGTGTTGTCAAATCAGTATATATCTTGGGAAGATAATTTTTTTTGGGAAGGGAGGAATATTTTTTGGTCAAAATTTATCTGATATTTATTTTCAGTGTTTAAAAATTAGGAAGATTTTTTTTGAATAAATTACTATCTATGTCACAATGAAGGTAAAATAACAAAAATCGAGTATTGAGTAAAAAAAATCGGGTCTAAAGTTGGTCAAAATATATTTGATTATTGTCATTGTGTTGTCAAATCAATATGTATCTTGGGAAGGTAATTTTTTTGGGAAGGGAGGATTATTTTTTCGTCAAAATTTATCTGATATTTATTTTCAGTTTTTAAAAATTAGGAAGATTTTTTTTGAATAAATTATTATCTATGTCACAATGAAGGTAAAATAACAAAATCCGAGTATTGAGTAAAAAAATCGGGTCTAAAATTGGTCAAAATATATCTGATTATTGTCATTGTGTTGTCAAATCAATATGTATCTTGGGAAGGTAATTTTTTTTTGGGAAGGGGGAAGATAGGAATAAGGGGAATAATATTTCCACTAAAAAAAATTGATGTAATATAATTTTGTGCCAAAAATTTAAAAAAAATTCAATTTTTTTTATAAAATTAAAAAAAAACGGGTCTAACTTAATACAAAACATAAAAAAATACACTTCGTTTTTTTAATAATTAATACAAAACATAAAAATAAAAAAATACACTACAATTTTTTTAAATAATACAAAAAATAAAAAAGAATACAAAATATAAAAAAAACCTTTAGGGCTGATGTCAGTAAATCATGTCAAAAAATTAATAATTACGGGAAATTATTGAAATATTATGTCAACTCAAAGGGGGGGGGGGAGGGGGGGTTTTACGTCGGGTGGGGGTGGGGGTGGGGTGGTTTTACGCTAGGTAGGGGTGGGGTGGGGGGTTTACGCCGGGCCCACTACGAAGAGTTGTCTGAAAAAGGGGAGACATGATTGACACGTGTCATTTTTTTTATTGGTTTGTCAGATTGGGGTTGATGAACAATTTACGCCGGAAGGTGGCGTAATGGATCCGGCGTAATAGGGTGCTATTTTAGCAATTTCTCTGAAAATGTGTTATTTTGTCAATTTTTAAAAAAGTGTTATTTGTGCCATTGCCCTTAACAAAAAGCAATTGGTTGTTATAAAATAATACTATTTTTTTCTCGAATTTTATTAACTTTTTTTCCAATGGTAATTTAAAGTAATTAAAAAGCTTTAATAAAGCAATAGATAAAAAATATTGATTGTAGGAGATTTAAACCTAAAGTTTTTTAAAAAAATCATGTATTTATCAGTCTTGATTGTTTGAGGTTTCGGTTTGTGAATCTGCACGCGTTTGTATTAATGGAAATAGTAGATTTAAGTCTTCTCAGTTAATTAAGGAAGTAATGTTATACCTCGTTAATCATGCGGGATAAAGTCTTAGGTGATTACCTGCGATTAGATTAGGTTCGTTTTGGTGGATTGCTCGTCGGTGTGACACCATGGCTTATGTGGTCGTTGTACCGTCTTAGCGGGTTCCGCGATTAAAGGAAATTTTGGTGATCTGTCTGCTAGAGTTGTAAGATTTGAAATTTTAGCTCTCTGATTAGGTGTCAACCTTAGTGCGACAACCCGTCTGGAATGGGATTTTGGGCGAGATGTCCACGTTTTCGAGGTCACCGTTTTAGTCCTAGGCGTCAACTTGTTTTCTTGAGGTCATTGGATCTTGGAATGTATGGATGTAACCCGGTGGTTTATGGAAAATATCGACCTTTCAGTGGTGGTTTTTGAAAGGAGTCTGGGTATTGAGGATTTAGTATCGAGGTGTTTAAGCATTCCTGTGGTGATAAAGATTGCATTATAGGAATGGTGTGGGGTTGATGTTGGAACGGAGTTGAGTGTTAACCGGATCTGGATTAACCAGTTACCTAAAGGACGCATTGGGGAGCCTTGGAAGGACATCTTGTTCAATATTAGGAATGGATCAGTAGGAATTCGAGGATTCATGGGATTTGGGAATCGACTATCTGTAGAGCGTAATGGTGTGTTTCTGGTGGGAACGCAATGTTGGAGTCTATGGAAGCGTGGGAGCCCTTGCAGACATTGTGTCCGGGTCAGCTTTGCGGAACGGATTTAAAGGTTGCGATGGTTCAAACCAAGCTAGTCGTTAGGAAAGTTCGTCAAAGGACAATAACTCTTTAGTGATGATGATCTTTGGAGACATTTGGTGGGAATGTCGAGGTGGACTTTAAGTACAAATGAATTTTTGAGGAGACCTTGATGCGTCGTAATCAGAAGTATCTAAGGGAATACTTCGGATTGGGGTATTCTTGATGGAAATGACCAGATAAGGTCGTAAGTCGCTTTCGGGGTAATATGAGGAATCTAAGGTTGGGAGACAACCGAGATTTATCGATTAAGAAAATGATTAATCAACGATGCAATGTTCATCCTGAAAGTCGGTGAAATATATTGAACGTTGAGGATTAGTTTGTAACGACACGTTATGAGAAACGCAGCTACAACCTCAACCGGAATGTAATCGGGTTTGTATATGAGGTGAAGTTTAAGTGAAGGCATTCCTTTTGGATAGGAAATCAATCGATCTTTCCAAGTGTGATGTTGGATGTTTGGTGGTTCCAGATTTCGAGGACGAAATCTCTTTTAAGGTTGGGAGGATTGTAACACCCCGATTTTCGAATGGTATCATCTCAAGTTTATACAGAAACCGATATATTAAGGAAAAACAAGATATTTGATTTTGGACTTGAATCTTAGATTTATAGTCTTGATGGATAAATGATTCAACTACGAGTCCAGCAGTTCTTTCCGGAGCGAAAACGGAGCTATAACGAAGAAGTTATGACCAAAACAGGATTTCAGGCTCACTCTCGCGGACTGTGTGGGGCGCACGGGTCATGTGCCCTCTACGCACAAACCGCGAACGGGTCGTGCGCATCAGGCAGAGGCCTCAGCTCGGGCTTAAAACCTGATTTCCGCCCCATTTCACCCAAAACTTCATTCCTTCATAACTTTTGCTCCACAACTCTGATTTTGATGATTCAAGTTTCTACGGTTTCGTTTTTGAGAGATTTTCAAGGATCTAGCAAGATATTGGAAGTCTATTGGAGTATACTAGAGTATTATTTGGTGGTAAGCTTCTCATCTCTCCCTATTCATCTTCTTCCCCAAAGTTTTCTAGGGTTTCATCCACCCTTTGTTCTCCCTTTCATAGATTGGAGGTTTGTAACCATTTTGGTGAACTAGAAGTGTTTTGGTTGGTGGATTCAAGCTTAGGTTAAGGTAATCTTCTATTCTCTTCATTTATGAAAGTTAAGGTTTCGGTATCGTTTGAGGTATTCATGTATAAGGTTGGGAAACGTTATTTGTGGTTGTTTATGTATATTTATGGTTGGAACCTTGTGGATCTAGGTTTTTGGAAGATTTGGTTTGAAGAATAAAGTTCTTCAAGGAAAGCTCTAAGGGCGTGTTTGGTTTGCAGGATTGGAATGGATTTGGAGGGATTTGGATTTCAAATCCATTCCAATCCTGCGTTTGGTTTGCAGGAAAGGATTTCGTTGACCGGATTTCAAATCCGTTGACCATTTTAAAATCCCTCATATGATGGATTTGGAAATCCTTGGCTTTGGGCATGGATTTGAAATCCAAATCCGATGGATTCTAAAGCGTGATCCAGACCAATGTTTTAAAACCCGATTTTTTGATTGACCCGGTGTGGTAATCGGGTCACGGTTCAACCCGGTTTCAAGAATTTCTATGTATTTTTCATTTTCATGCATATATATATATATATATACAATAACCAAAATATTGATGTCCACAAGTTAAAACATTAGAAAAACACATAACAACAAGTTTTACATCAATCCAAAAACATTAAATAAACACACTTAAGTTTTTCATCAATCCCAATACATCGAAACGAAACATAACGATCAAACCTAATCATGGATCTTGAGACAATGGAGTGTTGGTTTTTAACGCTAATACATATTGCCTATTGGACTAGTCGTTTTTAACTTTTGTTACCGGGTCAACCGGTTCGATATTGGTTCGTTATGACTGGTTCAACCGGTTTTTTAATCGAACCGGCCGGTTCAATCAAGGTCATAAAATGGCATAAACCCGGTCACAATTGACCCGGTCTCTTCACCGGTTCGACCGGCCGAGTCAACCCGGTTTTTAAATCATTGATCCAGACTTCAAATTGTATCGATCCAAATCCGACGTTTACCAATAAAAATAAATTGTTTATAAAATAAACAAATAATTAAAAAAAACTCAATCCAAATCCAAATCCTACAAACCAAACAAGACTTGTAAATGAATGGATTTGAAATCCATTCCAAATCCTACAAACCAAACACATGAAAGGATTTCAAATCCCCTCAAATCCAAATCCCTCCAAATCCAAATCCCTCCTTGAAATCCAATCCATTCCATTCCAATCCCGCAAACGAAACGCGCCCTAAGTGGGTAAAATCTAGATTTATCCTAAATCTAGCAAGGTGAGTTCAAGTTGATTTGTGAAAATGGTGTACATGCCAAAATGTTTATTTTAAAGTGTTTTACATGAAATGGTTAACTGCTGATAAGTTTTGGGTCTTTCGAAGTAAAATATGTGTTATTTGGTTATTCGTCAAAATGTGAGTATTTGATAAGTTTCACATTTGGTAAACTTGGGTTGTGTTAACCTCTTAAAATGCTTATATTGGGTTTGAACATTTTAGTAACTAAATAGCATGATTTGTGTATTCTTAGTGACTTTGTACAAGTAAGATCTAATTCATGATTCATGCATCTTTGAGGATTTTGTACAAATGGATTTTGAGCATTTTAGCTCGGGGTTGGCTTAAAAGAGTCTTATGGACAATTGTCCGGATTTAATAGCTCGATGTAGAGTCCCATTTCATAGCTTACATCTAAATGCATTTTTATCGCATATTTATAATTACAGGCTCGAGTGTTGTTGTCATTCAGGTATAGTCGTGTAATCTTAGACTGTGTTGCATTGGATCCATAGGCACATGAGTCAGTCTTATTTGATGGTCATTTGGGTGGTATGGGGTTGGACTCCGGGACACATGTTTTATGACCTTGTCCGCTCAAGGAGTATACTAGGAGGACTGAGTCTGGGTGGTGCTATTATGGCGTGGAGTAGCCATTGGATGGGCGTTTTGGACCTCCGCCAGGTGGGGCAATGCCTTGGTTGTATCCCCCTTGGGCCGGGCCTTGGAGCGGTATTCTCGTTGTTATATCGCTAAGGTCAGTTGACTCTTTGGTGTAGCTTGAAGGGAGTCGTAAGGACACTTGGGCTTGTGTGTCGTGAAGTGTCATACGATTAACGTTGTATGAGTGGCATATTTTTGTGTTCCTCCACTCTCAACGGATACGGGAAGCCCCCTCGTCGGCCCGTCGTATTTTGGATATTTAATTGTCCATGTTTTAATATTGGGATTTCATTCTACTTTATGGTCGCGTGAGTATTAAATTGGGTTACATGTTTTCAATGATGTACCATATTATTTAAGAATCGTTTTCCTTTATTTATGGGCCGAGTATTATGTCCCGCCCGTGTTTTGGGTGTTTTGGGATATGAAGTTTTATGTACAGTTTCATAATTGGAATATCGAACTATGACCCCATTTTGGGTGAGTTCCGGATTGCATCATTTTACATCAAGGGTGTGTTTGGGAGCATTATCTTTAAAAGTGCATGTTGTGGGAAAAATGTGTCGTTTCCATTTTAAAGTATATTAATTCGAAAGATCTCGCTTTAAACTGATTTCCTGTCTTTTAAAGATATATTCACTCATGTTAAAACTCTTGAGCTCACTAGGCGTTAAGCTTAACCTTTTTATTTGTCGGCATGTGCATCAGGTTCAGTTGGGGGTTCGGTTCTAGCAAGTGCTATGAGGATTGAGCCTTAGCTTTATACAAGAGTAAGTAGTTGGTGAAGTCTTCCGCAGATTGGAGAATGTGTTTGTTATTGGGTTTAGTAACATCCGTCCTTTTCCTATAATGTATGTATAGGATGAATGTGAGCTTTGGGGTTAATTCCCAATTTATGTTTGTAGTTTGAAGTATTTATTGATGTATTTAGAAATTTTTTAATAAGTTGCTATCTTCAAACTTGAGGGTGTTACAAGTTGGTATCAGATCTTAAGTTTGAGAGAATTAGGTATTGATTTTTGGATGCCTAGACTCAAGCTAGCATTCTTATAAGTGAAGATAAGTGGAGTTGCACATTAGGAACCTTAAGATAAGATATTATGGAGTTTACGCCGGGCGGGGGTGGGGTGGGGTGGGGGGTTTACGCCGGGCCCACTACGAAGAGTTGTCTGAAAAAGGAGAGACATGATTGACACGTGTCATTTTTTTTTTATTGGTTTGTCAGATGTGGGGCCCATGAACAATTTACGTCGGAAGGTGGCGTAATGGATCCGGCGTAATAGGGCGTTATTTTAGCAATTTCTCTGAAAATGTGCTATTTTGTCAATTTTTAAAAAAAAATGTTATTTGTGCCATTGTCCCTTAACAAAAAGCAATTGGTTGTTATAAAATAATACTATTTTTTCTCGAATTTTATTAACTTTTTCCAATGGTAATTTAAAATAAATAAAAAGCTTTAATAAAGCAATAGATAAAAAATATTAATTGTAGGAGATTTAAACCTAAAGTTTTTAAAAAAATCATGTATTTATCAGTATTTTTAATAAAATTATTTTGATTATTTTTATAATTAAAGTTATAATAATTATGAAAATATACAATATAATTAATATAAAAATAAATGTCTTAATGAAATACAATAAATAAAGAAAAAGTAAAAAAAAATGTAAACTATGATAAAATGTAAAAATTTATATACCACTTATGTAATTTCCTTATTCATATTTTAAATGAATTAACATTTAATTTTAATAAAATTGGATGGAAGGATGAAAATGGAAGAAAATAAAAACCACAAGGATTAAAAAAAGCAGTTGTAAAAGATCAGGGACGAAAATCGTTATAAACATCAAACCACAGGTACGAAAATCGTAGTTTACTCAAAACTAATCAGAAATTAGTCTTTGGTAATCCTCTATTACATGTTGATGAAACAGCAAAATCACTGCCACAAAAACTGATTTCGTTACGAATAGATCAATGGTTGAAGGCCTTCCACATGGATTGAAGTTAATCCATTACACAATTTCGATAATTTCGACGAGTATGATCAGATCATTACAATCGCTTCACTTTTTACCGTTTCCCTATTCACCCCGGAAAATACATAATTACCGACGGTTTGTTTTCCGATCTTTGGTTTCTCCGAGTGTTATTAATTTTCAGGAGCCTATTTGGTATTATTTGTCTATCGGTAAAATCATAATATACGTACAGTGATCTCAAATGTATAGTAGTATGGACGAGGACGAAAGTTGCGATGAATCATCAGTGGTGTCTTCCATGTTGTGGGTTCGTAACCTTCGTCGGTTCATCAGATCGGATGTTGGCCTTGGTTCTGAAGCCACGATGGGTATTGTAAAAATTCTTATCAATTACCCCCAAATATTGTTGGTTAATCTCTATTCGGAATTAAATGCATAAATATGCCATTTATGGTCATTCAATTTGGTGTTTGTGTGCTTTTAATTGATTCAATAATCAACAATGTGGCATTCACACACTTTGTTATCTTTAATTTTACATACATTTTGATATATTTTTTCATCCCTTTCATCGAGTTATTCGGTTGTATAAATAGAGAGACTTGGGATCGTGGGTGAACAACATGGTTTTTTGTGGGACCCGTAGACCACTAAAAAACACTGTGAAGATAGTAAAAAAACCATTGAACCTTCACAACAAAAACATTATGAACAACAAAAGCATTATGAAAGTTTGTTTTTGTATCTTCACAGTGTTTTTTGTGTGAAGGTTCAGTGTGTTTTTATGCCTTTACAGTTAGTCTCATAGATCTCATGAAAAAAAGAGGGATTTTTAGGTATATAAACTTAAATGAGATTTTCAATTAAATTCATGATCTTCTCATGAGTATAAATCTATTTCTACTTTAATAGGTCAGGAAGTCATGAATTTGATTAAAAACTCATTTAAGATTATATTACCTAAATGACCCCACGAAGAAACAGGGTGGTCTTATGAGAACAAGGCTCTAAATGGCGTGAGGTGTGGAATGGCAGGGAGGCCAAACCTCAATCCTTAGGAGCCACTGAGAGGCCACGACGTTTTTCAAGGAGTGACTTACCACGACAAATCTCTAAATCTTATATAATATTATATGAAAAAAATATGTTTTGTACTATTACTCAATGATTCAATGGTAATAAACAAGTTAAATTAGGTTATATATATTAAAAACTAGCACACAAGACATTAAAAACGTAAAGAAAAATCAAATATTGCATTACGAAAACCGCTTATTAGGCCATGGCGTCCCACAAGCTTAACATGGCCACGTGACACCATGTCGTCTGTTGCGGCGACCCTTTTAGAACAGTGTCGGGAAACCAACCCTATATATATATGTGTGTGTGTGTGTGTGTGTGTGTGTGTATAGACGATTGATCGTGTGAGAAAAAGAGTTAAGGTGAGAAGTGTAAGAAGCGATTTGGACACTTGATCATTTTTATTCTAAAAATACTCATGAATTGCGCTTTAGCAGGGAATTGATCCGGTGCATCTCATTAGTGTTGATCTTCAATTAGGATTGGTCCAAGAGTGGAAGTTCCTTCTTACCCTTCTCACCATAATTTGTTTTCTCACCATATATATGTTCATATATATATATATATATATATATATATATATATAGTTCCTTCTTACCCTTCTCACCATAATTTGTTTTCTCACCATATATATGTTCATATATATATATATATATATATATAGCGCCTGTTAGAGTCTCACATATGCTAGACTTGGACCATTTCCAGCATTCATGAATCCAAGACTATGGCGACTGTTAGAGTCCCACGGCTAGACTTGGACCATTTCCATTCTCTCCTCAAGAGCTCAAATGGAGAATAACTAATGGGTACTACATACTCTAACATGGTATCAAAGCAAGCATGTTTAGAGTGACTCGAGACTCGGTGGCAATATGTGCCCCCTCTCGACATTTGGCACAATATGTGCCCGTCTAACCTCCGTTGGAAGGAGCGTGTTAGAGTCTCACATATGCTAGACTTGGACCATTTCTCTTCCATATATGTTGGAACATCCTTTACTTCCTCAAGAGCTCTTTTGGAGATTTATATCGGGGTTCCACATGTTCTATCAACGACATTTACTTATTCTAGTGGTACCCAAAACTAGTACCTGTTTTTGCCTTTTCTATCTGGTAAATCTTGTATTTTCTTTGCAGAACTTGAAATACGAAAAATTTTGCTTAATATTTTCAAAGAGAAGCATCGAAAAAGCGCAGAAGCTGGCGTAATCCCAAGCTTCTTTAAGAAGGTCTTGATCACCATTTTTGCTTTCTTGTTAAATACATGGTCTTTAATTATATAACAGTCCCGGTTAAATATATAAGATTAAACGTAGAAGTTTTATCCGTTCTTGGATACCATTTCTGATCATGAATCTATTCTATACACTTAAAAGAATGGGATGAAAGTAATGTTATTGATATGATTGGTGATTTGTGAGAGTATAAGTATGTGAATGATAAAATATTTTTATTCGAGTACGTAACTGAAATTTCAAGGTATAAAGACTTTTTATCTACTTTAGCCTAATCTTTCGCTAGTTTTTGATAAATTTGTGTTTTTTTATTCGATCAGAAACCTGAGGATGGTTCCATTAGCCATACGGTTCACAGGTTGGCAAAATATCGTTTTCTAAAGGTACACGCCTCCACTTTGCATGGAAAATAGTCTTGTACTATAATATTACCTTGACCGTAAATGATTTGAGAATTATTTCCTAAATATGTATCAACTCTTGTTTGTTTATGTCAAATAGCAAAGATATCAATTCATTTATTGTTAGTTTCTGGTTTGTTTCTTTTTGCAGCGGGGTTTAGAGATATATATTCGTTTACTGTTTGTTGGTGCAGAAGCAATCTGATATTAATCCTTTACTGTTTGTTGGTGCAGAAGCAATCTGATATTTCGTTAGACGGCTATGATTTGGATGCTATGTGGCTTTGCTTAAGAGAAAATTGTGTGGTTGATGAAGCCACTGGTTCCGAAAGGGTATCTTTTCAAATTGTCACATGTTATTTGCTATAGATATTTTTTTTCTTTGGAAATGGGTGATCCCGGATATGCCCAGACTAATCCCATGGCCAGTCACGACTGTAGGCTTCTCCCACAACCCTGAGGTTAATCTCCTAGTGGCCACAAGCGCATATGTAGATGGCAGGATCCGAACCCAAGTTAATTTTACCATCCACTTGTCTTTATCCACCACGCTACCACCTTTGTGGTTAAAAGGCGTTATCACGGTGGCTTTATCGTTTTTAATCTTTCAATTGTTTTGTGATCATTTGATGTAATTTGCATCTATTGCTATTTGGTTCACGAAATTCGAAGGATTTCAAGGGAATTGGAATCGATCAATTCCTTTGACCAATTTCCAATTCCTTTGTTTGGTTCACATATTGAAATGGATGAAATCCTTTGAATTCCACAAATTAGGTAATTCATCAATCATAAGTGAAGGAACTGAATTCCATCCCTTTGCGTCCAATATGACCAACACCACACACCCCCTTGCCCAAGACTTCCCCCACCACGACCATGCTACTGTCACCTCCTAACCACCACACAGCTATTGTCGCGTAAAAACCAGCCTTACTCCACCCTACCCAACCCCAACCCACCAATGACCACCATGGCACTACTGTCGTCGTTACAACTGCCACCCCACCCCGTCATCCACCCACACTCACCCCAGCACCGTCATCCACCCCACACCTACCCACCCCCAACTCCCCCAACCACTTGACCACCACTGTCATGGTCACAATTACCACCTCGCCACCCCAACGATCACCATGCCACCATTGTCGTCGTCACAATTACCAGCCTGCCACCCCACCGACTACCATGCCACCACTGTCGCTGTCACAATTACCACCCCGTCACCCCACCGACCACCATGCCACTACTGTCTTCGTCACAGTTACCCCCTCGGTGGGGCAACCATCCACCCACCCCCAGGTGGTGGTATTGGTGGTGCGTGGCCCGACCTACCTCGACCTGCCCCTACCCCATCGGCCACCATGCCACTACTGTCGTCGTCACATCACTCACCCAATCCACTACCCACCCCCACTCTTGTGGTGGATGGTGGCGGGGGTTGGCACCCACCCCCACACCGTCCACCAGGCAACTACAGTCATCGTCACAACTACCTATCCCTGCCACTACACACCCACATGGGTGGTAGGAGTGGAAGGGGGAAGGATGGGGGTGGTTGTTGTGACGATGACAGTAATCGCGTGGTGGTTGGTGGGGGTGGGGGGCGTGGCAGGGATGCGGCCAAGTTGGGTGTTTTGACGATGACATTAGTGGCATGGTGGTCGGTGGGGTGTGGGGAGGGCTACCCTTCACCAATACCACTAGGGTGGGTGGGTAGTGGGGGCGTAGTTGTCATCGTCAAAGTTACCACTCTCCCCCCAAAAAAATATGGAGATTCCAATTCTTTTGATAGATTACATTCCAATTTCGACCGACCAAACGCGTGGTCAAATTCCATTTAATTCCTTCAAATTCAAATTCCTTTGATGGATTCCAATTCCACCAAATTCCATTATGCGAACAAAACTCCCTTTTAGTCTCTCTTTGTTTACTTATCTATAATATACTGATTCCTTATTTCTCTTGGTTCAACCGATGTAGGTGGGTTACGAAGACTTTTGCCAAATTGCTTCTCTATGTATAGAACAGATTGGCTCAAAGTGTCGTCGTTTCTTCACCCCTTCAAATTTTATGAAGTTTGAAAAAGATGAATCGGGAAGAATTTCCATTCTATCTTTTTATCTATACGCGATGCGCACGGTGAGGTTTTGAACTTTTGTTTATTTTTCAGGGCGTATCTCTTTTTAACACTATCTGAATGTTAAGATTAAAAAGATACGTACAACATACAACAATGGAAGGTTCAAATATGAAGACTAAATATTGTGAGAATTGTTAAGTCTGATTTTATAGTAATCATTGTATTTATAGGCTTGGTCTTATACAGTGTTTAGTTTGCATATCTGTGTAGTATAAGCCAAGGGTATTTAAGTCCCTTTGGTCTTTGTGTTTTGTAAGGATTCTTACGCACATTCAATAGTCAATCTTACTTTGCGCTTCAACTCTATCTCTCTACCTTCTCTCTCTAAGATTTAGAGATCTTGGATTATCAATTGGTATCAGAGCCAAACTAAATCTGAGAGGATTGAGAGAAATTGATTTCGGATTCTGAATTTGTAGTTTAATCTGAAAATTTGATCGATTTTCTTGAATTTTTCAAGAAAATCTCGTTTTTAGATTTTTCATCAAATTCGAATTTGTTTTTGATCGAATTTCTTTGTAAATTGGTTTGTTGGATCCATTTTTGGTAGTAAAACTCTTTTGATTCACATCGATTTGCAAGAAAATCAAGTTTTAATTGTCAATTTTGAAGATTTTCGATTTCTGGAAAATCTCGTTTTTGGTTCTGTTGGATTCACAAATTTCTGATTTTGTAGTTTTTGTTCGAAATTTTTGTTTGAAAGTTGTTGTAAATCTGTTTTCGAACACTTCTCTGTGAGAAATTTTATCAAATTATGTTTTGTAATCGTTGTTTTGAACATTTCTGAGTTTTATCTTCGGTTTGCGCCAGATCCATACTTTACGCGAGTTCATCCGTAGTTTGCGTGAGTTCTTCTGTGATTTGCACCAGTTCGTCTTGCTGATTTCAGAGTTCTTCGAGCAAAGTCAAGAGTTGCGTCTCTTTAGTCTCTCTAAGATTTAAAGATCTTGGATTATCAAGAATGTAAGAAAGGAAGGTTCATATGTGAATCATTGAAAAAATTCATTTCTTTTTTCCCGATTTTTTCAATGATTCACATATTAACCTTCCATTCTTACCTTTTCACAATATTTGGCTTTCTTATTTAAAATGGCCCCACATACAACATATGTAGAATTGTAGATGCGTATTTTGTTGTTTTTCACCCCCTTTGCAATAATATGTCTTCCTATATATACAGGTTTCTCTTACTCAGGCCAGAATCGATATGAGTGAGCTTGATGAGGATTCTGATGGTTTTCTTCAACCTCATGTACGTACCCCACCACAGTTTGTTCCTTCATTAATGAATTACTGGAAATTAATCCTATTTCTTTCGAAACTTCGGTTTTATTTTGATTTTTGTAAACATTATACGAAAACCTTATTTAAACTTCTTGTTAGGAAATGGAGGCTTATATCAGAGGTCTTATTCCTAACTTGGCTCAACTTCGCGATATGCCTGCAGCATTTGTTCAAATGTATTGCCACATAGCTGCACACAAATTCTTCTTCTTTTGTGACCCCAATAGGCGAGGTTCGTTTCTCTTCCTCTTTAAGGATTACAAATATTCCGCACTTGTTGTTTTAGTGGTTTACTTGTATTTGGATTCTGGTATTTTCGGATCGTTCACGATAGTCTTTGGCAAGTTTGAACCGTTACAAAAAAGTAAACATGGCTTAGACCATGTAGTCGTTACGTTCCCCTTATATCCATTTTTTCAATTTTGCAGTGTTCTTTGTCTCTAGGGATTTTCAGTGTTCATCTTTGAGGAATTATTTTATTCACAGGGAAGGCTTGCATAAAGAAGATTTTGCTTAGCAGTTGTCTTCAAGAACTAATGGAATTGCACCAGGTATTGACCTATGAACACTTTCTTTCTGTCTGGAATTTGAAATGTCTGCTCTTCAGCACCAAATGATATTCACTGTGAATAATTGTAAGGCCAAAGATGCAGAGTTAACTATTTAAGTATAAGAGAAAAATATCATTCTTTAGAGAGAATAGTGTGTGAAATTGGATCAGTTCACAAACGTTAAATGGGCGTGATGGAAATGAATTAGCTGTTTACTACGAAAACTAAACACACACACACACACACACACACACACACACACACACACATATATATATATATATATATATATAGTTGAGGGAGGTTCATTTAGGAACCTTAAGTATTTTAGAAACCCAGGAACCACCTATTTTATATAGTATTCATGGTGAATAACCTTGAATAATAATGAATATTATTGTCATGACGTTCATCATGAATATTTATCACGTTATTCATCATCAATATTTATCACGTTATTCATCATGAGTATAAAATATTTAAGGTTTCTAAATGAACCTGTCCCATATATAGTACGTATGTATGCATGTATGTATATGCAGGGACTTAATCATTTAAGAACCCTATATGTTGTGATAACCGTGAGAACTTATATCTTAACATATTGTTTCACATGATATTTTCTCATCTAAGGCTAGAATTTAATATATTGATTAACATATATATGTTTCACAATGTGTTTGCTTTGTATGTATGCGGTTCACAATGTGAAACCTTTTTACGTGTAACTTTTGTTTCACAAACAAACTAAAAAGGTTCACAGTGTGAAACAAGTACATGTGAAACAAAACACATTGTGAAACAAATATATGTTATTAGATATTGTAAATCCTTGTCTTCGATGAAAATAGATCATATGAAATAGCACATGATGCATGAGTTCCCAGGGTTATCCCAATTTCATGGGTTCTCAAAAGAAGCCCCCTTATATATGCATATGTATATATGTGTGTATTCCCAAAAAGTTTCAAATAAATGAACAAAGGAGCACATAAAAGGGGGCTAAATTTTGTTCTTCTGCTTACTATAGTATGAAGAGAGTAATATTTGTGCTTCCATAATATCAAACTTTATGGCAATTTTCCCTTTCCTTCCTAAATGTTTGCTTGCTGGGTTTTTTCGTTGTTAATCATAACAGGAAAGTGATGGAGAAGGTGATGCTGAACAGAATGATAACTGGTTTTCAATAGCATCTACACAACGTATATGCGGTGAGATCATCTAATATCTGATTTCAACACATAGTGGTGCTTTTTTAAACCTTCTTATTTTGGATAACCATGGATGTCCAGGCTAGCTTACACGTACCTTGACTAATCCCCATGGGGCCTTGAAGATAACAGCCAGGAAAATCTCTAGTGGCCCCAAAGAGACTCGAACCGGCGACCTATAGGCCTAGCCTTTATTTGCCAGTTGAAATGACCCGACCCTCAAGGTTTAAATGATATGGGACAGGTTGTCGTATAAATGTTGCATTTTTTTCAAATGAAAACCGTATAGAAATTCGGTTGTTGTCTCTCTGGCTGACAATACTTATAGTTATGGACAGATACATTTCTGGATCTTGATAAAGATACGAATGGGACGTTAGGCAAGGAGGAACTTGGAGCGTATGCAGATGGGACGCTAACAGATATTTTTATTGAGAGAGGTAATCACCGCCAAAAAGAGTGATTGGTTTTTCAAATCATCGTACTTTCCTTCGTGTTCCGACAAAAATACCATTCTTGCAAAAATGTCCAAAAAGACGCGGCACATTCAAGAATTAATTATTTTGTAGAACCGGTAGATTCTCCTTTTACGTCATTATATCAACATATGCTTTTGCACAATTCAAGGGCCTTCACGAAAACTGTTGCTCTAGTGCTCTACCCTCTAGGATAAAGGACAAGTTTGTGCGTACACCCTCCCCCCCCCCCCCAAAAAAAAAAACACCCTGCTTTCGAGTGGGATATACGAGATTTATTTGGTTTGGTTTGGTTTGGTTTTGTATGATTTGAAATAAACGTCTTCTTATCTTCTCGTTTTTAGTTGTATAGCTTTTGATGAGCATGTCCGCCATGGCAAAACTGTAATCGGTCTTGCTTGGGAGATGGACTTCGAGAGTTTCCTTGATTTCGTTCTTGCCCTTGAGAACAAAGATACCCCGGAAGGGTTGACATATCTATTCCGGTGTCTTGATCTGCATGGAAGGGGATACCTCACAGCAGCTGATATTCATATTCTACTTAGGTAAGGTCGGAATCAGTCTTTCTGTCTCTTGAGACAAAGGTAAGGTAAGGTTTGTATACATCCTACCCCTCCCAGACCCTGTCGTCGGGTAGGATATATTGGGTTTGTTTGGTTTTTCTGCAACAAAAAATTTATGGTTTGAACCCTCTATATTGTGCGGAAAGTTTAAACGAGAACCATAAATATTTTGTGAACTTTATATATTATTCATGATGAATAATCATGAATATCTATCACGGACATTCATTGTAAATAAAGCATGACTAGTTGGTTCACATGTTCTCAAAATATTTAGGGTTATCTGCCCCTTTTGTGTTATATAAAAAACTAAGGGGCCGTTTACCGATGCTTATCGTGTAAGCGCTTACCGTGTGTCACTTACCTTCCGGATAAGCATGGCAAGAACCTAGAATCTTATCCAGTAAGAGACATAGTAAGGACCGGAAATCTTACCCAAAAGACTTTATCCGGTAAGTGGTAGAAAATGCTTAGCCGAGAATGTTATCCAATAAGGTAAGTGAGGGTGGTGCTCTTTTTTTTTTTTTTTTTTGGAATGGTGTCCTAGGCTATGCCTAAACTAATCCCTTGGCAAATTATGACTGTAAGACATCAGCCATGATTAAACCTCAGTGGCCACAATTGTTGTGTACGTCTAGATTCGAACCTGGGTAGATGAGATCTTCCACCACATCCCTCAGGGCCTTAACCTGTACGCCACAACCCTTGTGGTTAGGGTGGTGCTCTTACTGGTAAGCACTTACGTGTTTGGTAAACAACCCCTAATTAGACAAAACGTGACTTTTCCAAATCCAGTACCAACTAACCATAGGCAAATCGGTTGTCGTGTTTTTGGATGAATCAGGTACATACGCGAGAAATGGATCCAGGTCGGAAATTACGAGTTATGCACGGAGGATGTTCGAGATGAAATATGGGATATGGTGAGACCGGTTCATCCTCTAAGAATCACACTCTCTGATTTGTTGGCGTGCAAACAAGGTGGTACCATAGCCAGTATGCTTATAGATGTTCGTGGCTTCTGGGCTCATGACAATAGAGAAAACCTTCTTCAAGAGGACGAAGAACCACTCGATATCGATATGACTCGCAACTAGTTTTCTTTTGCCCTAAATACGAATTATTCATTAATCGGTGTTTGCCTGTTTGGGTGTGCATTGGTTGTTTGAACTTTCAATTTGTAATAATTGTTTTTGACGTGTTTAGCAAATTCTAATTATTTAAGAAAGTAATAGATCTGCACGAAGTTTTCAGATCGGAACAAGGGCTTACGCTTATCACATCACTTTCGGGTAGGATATATTGAACCGTATGCAAACTTGATTTATATCCAAAAGGTTTTTGTCAAGACAAGTGTGTAAAAAAGAGAGTTTTCTCAAAAAAAAAATGTTGAAAAAAAAATATATTTGAAAAATTAAGAACTTAAAAAACAATACAAGTTAAGAGTAAACAATAACATAAAAAAGTTTCAAACAAACAACTAAAAAAATTAAAAAGTTAGGAGTAAACAATAGCACAAATAACACTCTTTTTAATTTTTTTTTGACAAAGTAGCACATTTTCAGAGAAATTGCCAAAATAGCACCCTATTACGTCGGATCCATTACGCCACCTTCCGACGTAAATTGTTCATGGACCCCACATCTAACAAACCAATAAAGAAATGACACGTGTTCATCATGTCTCCCCTTTTTCAGACAATTCTTCCTAGTGGGTCCGGCATAAACCCCCCTACCCCACCCCCACCCGGCGTAAACATATTTATGCTCTAACAACCACCCCACCCCCACCCGGCGTAACCCCCCCCCCCCCCCCGGCGTAACCCCCCCTCTTTGAGTTGACATAATATTTCAATCATTTTCCGTAATTATTAATTTTTTGACATGATTTGCTGACATCAGCCCTAAAGGGTTTTTTTATTTTTTGGATTATTTTTTTTATGTTTTGTATTATTTGAAAAAAAATTGTAGTGTATTTTTTTTTATGTTTTGTATTAATTATAAAAAAAATTGAAGTGTATTTTTTTATGTTTTGTATTAAATAAAACCCGTTTTTTTATTGAATTTTGTAAAAAAAAATTGAATTTTTTTTTTCAAATTTTTGGCACAAAATTATTTGACATCAATTTTTTTTAGAGGGCATATTATTCCTATCTTCCTCCCTTCCCAATTTTTTTTTTACCATTCCCAAGATATAATATTCCAAGATATATACCGATTTGATAACACAATGACAATAATCAGATATAAATAAAACCCGTTTTTTTTTAGTTTTATAAAACAAATTGATTTTTTTTTAAAAAAATTTGGCACAAAATTATTTGACATCAATTTTTTTTTTGAGTGGACATATTATTCCTATCTTCCCCCTTCCCAAAAAATTTTTTACCTTCCCAAGATACATATTGATTTGACAACACAATGACAATAATCAGATATATTTTGACCAACTTTAGACCCGATTTTTTTTACTCAATACCCGATTTTTGTTATTTTACCTTCATTGTGACATAGATACCAATTTATCCAAAAAAAATCTTCCTAATTTCTAAACACTGAAAATAAATATCAGATAAATTTTGACCAAAAAATATTCCTCCCTTCCCAAAAAAAATTACCTTCCCAAGATATATACTGATTTGACAACACAATGACAATAATCAGATATATTTTGACCATCTTTAGACTCGATTTTTTTTACTCAATACCCGGTTTTTGCTATTTTATCTTCATTGTGACATAGATACCAATTTATTTAAAAAAATCTTCCTAATTTTTAAACACTAAAAATAAATATCAGATAAATTTTGACCAAAAAATATTACTCCCTTCCCAAAAAAAATTACATTCCCAAGATATATATCGATTTGACAACACAATGACAATAATCAGATATATTTTGACCAATTTTAGACCCGATTTTTTTACTCAATACCCGGTTTTTGTTATTTTATCTTCATTGTGACATAGATACCAATTTATTTCAAAAAATCTTCCTAACTTTTAAACACTGAAAATAAATATCAGATAAATTTTAACATCATAAATGTCTTACAACAAATGCAACAAAAAAAGTAAAGCAAATACATTTTTACAAGCCTAGATTATAAGTTGGTTGAACATAGTCTTGTGTATCGTCCTGTTGTGATGGATGATACTGGGTGGTACGAGGCTCGGGTTTCCTACGACTACTAGACGCTCCCGTTGTACGTGAAGGGGCTGGCATCGGACTTGTACAGTTGTAGCGAAAATGTCCCTTTTCGCCACAACGACTGCAGGTTTTCACGACCAGTTCCTCGTCTCGTGAGGGGATACGGTCGCAATTTCGTGGTCTTCCGGCGTTTCGTATGTTCATGGGAGGTGGGAGGCATGTCATACGTTGTTCGGGCAACACGTATTCAGATGGCGGTGGAAGAGGATTCACTTGATCGTCATATGTTGCCCGATAAGCCTGCATTGTGAACCATTTTTAAGTCCATTGGCTGCAATCTGTATGACCGAGTTGTCGCGTAACCGCTATTAGATGACCACACGGGATGCCAGACAGTTGCCAGGAAATGGAGGCATATATCAGAGGTCTTATTCCTAACTTGGCTCAACTTCGCGATATGCTTGCAGCATTTGTTCAAATGTATTGCCACATAGCTGCACACAAATTCTTCTTCTTTTGTGACCCCAGTAGGCGAGGTTCGTTTCTCTTCCTCATTAAGGATTACAAATATTCCGCACTTGGATTCTGGTATTTTCGAATCGTTCACGATAGTCTTCTTGTCATCGTTTAATGAGTTTTGGACCGAAAAGGCCCGGTTGTGGCGAAATGTTATCTTTTATAAACTAAACCTTTATGAAAATATTTTCTTATGATATTGATGTTTATATCTCTGATTTTGAATAAACTGTATGTTCTCACCAGGCTTTAAGTCTGACACTTTTTCTCAAATGATATGTATAACAGGTTTCCCTTAGCGGTGGGATGCACTGGGTTTTGAGAGACGAGTTGGGTCTCGGGGCTTTTGAGATGACTAAAGTGTTGATAGTTGGGCATTGTTAAGTCCCATTCTTTTGATGATTACTGAATTGTCAACTGATGTAATCTAGATAGTTATGTTTAGATTAGTCTGTTGATAAATTCTAAATCCGTACAGGTTTTTGTAAAGTCTTAAGGACTGATTCACCTTTTTGAGAAGTTTATAGCAATGCAGTTGTCATATTGCCAAGTTTTCCAGGTTTTAATTTACTCTGATTTTTAGGGTGTTACAGGTTGGTATCAGAGCTCTAGTTTAAGCGAACTAGGCATGAATGTAAGATGTCTAGACTTAGACCGAGTATGATAAGAATTGATCCGTGAGATTGGGTAGAGTTTCTAAGATGGGTTAGTCTTAGAGTCAACGGAAAGTGCGTTTATCAGGCGTTGTGGTGATCGTGACGAGAACCTTTATGTGTTATATGTTCATAATCTCACTTAGCTAATGTTATTATGAGGATATCGTACGTAAGCGTGCTTGAATTTCTATTGCTATAACGATTGGTAATGTGGTAGTACGTTTCCTTTGTGTTTATTCAATCTCTCTCTTATCTCTTTCTCTGTTCTGTGAAGCAGTTCAGTAATGGTGAATACGCGTGGTAGACCGCGTACGTGTGTTGATGGTCTGGAAGCAACAACCTTCACCGCTGATCAGTCAGAAGGAGTTGAGGTTGTCGTGCGTCCACCAGTTCAACAAATACTAGGTGGGGGTCCAGAGGTCATTCCGCGTGTGGACCTGGCTTCGTCCCACCCAGTAATCAGGGATGCTAGTTCCCCGTCCGAGTTGATGGCCAGCATGATGTTGGCAATGAGGGAAGAGATGGCAAAGAAGCAAGAGTTTCTGCTGAAAGTGATTGAGGACCACGATGTGAACAATCGTAGAAGTGAGACGGTTGTGGAAAACATCGTAGCAGGTTCTGGAGGCGCTGGTACAGGGGTCAGGGTTGAGGAACGCAGGATTGTTAATGCTCCAGGAAGTGGGAAAAGTTGTTCCTACAAGCCTTTCTGGGTTGCGGACCACCAGAGTTCTCTGGTTCCGATGACCCAATCTTGTGTGTGAAGTGGATACGAGCAGTCGAGCAAGCCTTTGGCTCTTCCGAATGCGGGGATGATCAGAGAGTGCGGTTCGGTACCCAACTGCTGAGGGATACCACACTCATTTGGTGGAATGTCATCCAATCCACCCTAACTCCTACTGTGTTGGCTCAGTTGTCTTGGGCCGATTTCAAGAAAAATCTGTTAGAAGAATTCTGCAACGAAAGAACAATGGACCGAATTGAGAAAGAATTCCGGTCTCTGGTAAAGGGAAGCCTGATGGTGAAGGAGTACACCCGTCAGTTCATGGAGAATCTTGATCTGGTAGGGCACGCTGCCCCAACAGAGAAGGATAAGATGAAGGCCTATCTGAATGGCCTACCTGCGGACATGCAACCTATGGTCCACAATTCTAAAGCTTCTAACCTCCGAGAGATGATAGAAGAAGCTCAGTACATGGAAGAGATGTTCGCAAGGAACAAAGTTGAGAAAGCCGTAGTGGTGACTGATAAGAGAAAGTGGGAGAGCAATTCTACTCACCCCAAGAGATCACGACCTTTTGACGGAAACCGAAACTTCAGCAATCAGCAGGAAGCTAGGTGGTGCCACAAGTGTCGAACTAAACACCACGGTGACTGTAATACCACATCTCAAACTTGTTATAAGTGTGGGAAGCCTGGTCACACTTTCAGAGATTGCCCGGTCAGAGGACTCGTCTGTTATGAGTGTAAGGCACCGGGGCATGTGAGAAGAGATTGCCCGAAGCTTGTGTCGAGTAGTACGCCAGCAAGGAAGGAGAACCCTCCGAAGGTTTCGGGTCGAGCATTTCAGATGACGGCCGAAGAGGCCAGGGCATCCGCCGACGTGGTATTGGGTACTTTCCTTATAAACTCTGTACCTGCTCGTATTTTGTTCGATACGGGTGCTAGTTTCTCTTTCGTATTTGAATTGTTCCGTCAGAAAATTTCTATGCCCACTACTAGTCTTGAGGATGCATTAGTGGTAGAAATAGCCGATGGTAGTCAAGTTCTGATCCACGATGTTTTGAAGTAGTGTACTCTTAGTATCGAAGGGAGAGAATTCTCGATCGATCTACTGCCGATGTTAATCGGGGGTTTTGATGTGGTGGTCGGCATGGATTGGTTGTCAAACAATCATGCCGAGATCGTATGTTCCAAGAAGTTGATTCGACTTCCCAACCCCTCTGGCGAAGTCGTTGTCATCTATGGCGAAAAGAGAAAAGGTGAAGTGGCAATAATCACAATGGCAAAGGCACGCAAGTGCTTGGTAAAAGGATGCCCATCTTTCCTAGCCTATGCGATCGATGTCAAGTTAAAGAAATCAAAGTTGGAAGATGTGAAGATCGTGCGTGAGTTCCCAGATGTCTTTCCGGACGACTTGCCCGGGTTACCACCCGATCGTCACGTAGAGTTTCGGATTGATCTTGTGCCTGGAGCAGCACCAATCGCTAAAGCACCTTACCGTTTAGCGTCGTCAGAGATGCAAGAAATGATGGCACAACTCCAAGAGCTTCTGGAGAAGGGCTTCATAAGACCGAGTTCGTCAACCTGGGGAGCTCCGGTCTTGTTTGTAAAGAAGAAATATGGCACAATGAGAATGTGCATCGACTATCGTGAGTTGAATAAAGCTACAGTAAAGAACAGATATCCGCTTCCGAGAATAGACGACTTGTTCGATCAACTTCAAGGAGCGTGTTGTTTTTCCAAAATCGACTTACGTTCGGGTTATCACCAAGTGAAGGTAAGAGAAGATGATGTTCTGAAGACAACTTTCAGAACGCGTTACGGCCATTAAGAGTTTCTTGTAATGCCTTTTGGACTAACGAACGCACCAACTGTGTTAATGGACTTAATGAATAGAGTGTGCTGACCATTCCTCGACAAGTCGGTCATTATATTCATTAATGACATACTCGTGTAGTCCAAGAGTGAGTCAGAGCACGAACAACATTTACGTGAAGTTCTGGAGGTGTTGAGAAAAGAAAGGTTGTACGCCAAGTTTTCCAAGTGCGAATTTTGGCTTAAAGAAGTACAGTTTCTAGGTCACGTAGTCACTCGGGTCGGAGTGAAAGTAGACCCCTCCAAGATTGAAGCTATGATGAATTGGGAGCCTCCTAAGAGTCCGTTAGAGATCCGAAGTTTCTTGGGTCTGGCGGGATATTACAGGAGATTTATCCAAGACTTTTCAAAGATCGCTTCTTCCTTGACAGTTCTGACTCAGAAGAATGTGAAGTTTGAATGGACCGAAGCCCAAGAGAAGGCGTTCCGGATCCTTCAAAAGTAGTTGTGTGAATCCCCTATCTTGACGTTACCTGAAGGGTTGGAAGATTTCGTGGTATACAGCGACGCTTCAAAGATGGGACTGGGATGTGTGTTAATGCAACGAGGCAAGGTGATCGCTTATGCCTCGAGGCAGCTTAAGATACACGAGCAGAAATATCCAACCCATGATCTGGAGTTAGCGGCGGTGGTGTTCGCTTTGAAACTTTGGCGACATTACCTCTACGGCACGAAATGCACTCTATACACGGATCACAAGAGCCTGAAGTATGTCTTTGATCAGAAAGAACTGAATATGAGGCAAAGGCGGTGGCTCGAGTTGCTCAAAGATTACGACTGTGAATTGCTTTACCATCCCGGTAAGGCGAACGTGGTGGCCGATGCGTTAAGTCGAAAGGACTATAGCGGAAGTATTCGAGCTACCCATTCGAGGATCGAGCTAGTGTCTAGTCTTGTTGTGAAGATCAAGACATCACAGGTGGAAGCACTGTTAGAAGAGAATCTAAAAGATGAAGTCATGACGAAGTAGCGTTTACTCTTAACGGAAGATAGCTGTGGAGTAAAACTGTTCAGCGGTCGTGTGTGGGTACCCAAGATTGGGGGTAACCGTGATCTGTTGCTAGAGGATGCTCACAAGTCCAAGTATTCCATTCATCCGGGGAGTACAAAGATGTACAGGGACTTGAAGCTGCACTATTGGTGGACGGTAATGAAACTTGACATGGCGCGTTACGTTGAGCGTTGTGTGACGTGTTCGCAAGTTAAAGCCGAACATCAGCAACCGTATGGGAGTTTTCAGTCTTTAGAGATTCCCGAATGGAAGTGGGAGCATATCACCATGGACTTCGTGACGAAGTTGCCTAAAACTCTTCGAGGTCACGATACCGTTTGGGTGATAGTTGACAGATTGACAAAGAGCGCTCATTTTTGCCTATGCGCGAGACTTTACCGATGGATAAGTTAGCAAAGCTTTATATCGATGAGGTGGTCTCGAGGCACGGCATACCATTGTCGATCATGTCGGATCGTGACAGTCAGTTCACTTCGAACTTCTGGGATGGGTTTCAGAAAGAACTTGGTACTCGAGTGAAGTTGAGTACGACTTACCATCCGCAAACCGACGGGCAGAGCGAGCGAACGATCCAAACTTTGAAAGACATGTTGAGGTCTTGTGTCATCGATTTCAGGGGTAGCTGGGACTCTCACCTGCCTTTGGTGGAGTTTGCTTACAACAATAGCTACCACTCGAGTATCGGAATAGCACCCTTTGAGGCTTTGTATGGGCGAAAGTGTCGGACTCCCGTGTGCTGGCTTGAAGCGGGAGAAAAGCAGTTCGCCGGACCTGAAATCGTGCAAGAGACTTCCGATAAGGTCAAGTGCATTCGTGAAAGAATGAAAGCGGCTCAGGATCGTTTGAAAAGTTATGCAGATAAGAAGAAACGACCGATGGAATTCCAAGTGGGCGACCGCGTTATGCTTAAGGTGTCGCCGTGGAAAGGCATTATACAGTTCGGAAAACGTGGGAAGTTGAGTCCCCGTTTCCTCGGACCTTTCAGAGTGCTTAAACGGGTGGGATTGCAAGCCTACCAGTTGGAACTACCACCGGAGTTGAGCAGAATACACAACACGTTTCATGTTTGCTACCTTCGGAAATGTTTGGCAGTAGAAGACAACGTCATTCCCCTTTCAGAGTTAAGGGTAGACGAAGGTAACCGTTGTGTGGAAGAACCCGACGCCATCTTAGAGAGAAAGTCTAAGAAGTAGTGTCACAAAGAAGTCACTTTGGTTAAGGTGCAGTGGAAGCATCACCGGGGAGCAAATGTGACGTGGGAAGCCGAGGAGGATATGAAGCGAAGATATCCTCATCTTTTCGAGTAATTGGGATTTCGGGGATGAAATCATTCCCAAGTTGGGGAGGATTGTAACACCCCGAATTTCGTTAGCCGTTTTGCGAAGATGTTTAGAGGAAAAGGGGGTTTCTGTCTCTGACCCGTGCGCCCTCCTACAGAGAAAACGCACGGGTCGTGCGTATGAATCAATGTGCGAGGCAGTGGCTTGTGCACGGGGCGTGCGCATTTCCTTCTTTGAAGGCGCACGGGCCGTGCGCCCTGTCAGAATGCTTTTTGTGATTCTCTTAAATATCTAAGATTTGAGATATTTTCTTAATATCTCAAATCTCGGTTCTCTCTCTCTTCCTTTTTCTCTCTTTTTCTCTTTTGATCTTCAAGGCTAGTTTAGTTGCTAGTTTTTGGTGTTTCTAGCAAGAGGTCGGTGTTTTAAGCTTCACCTCTTCGCCTGATCGTTATCTGGTTTTCCGGGTTTTATTCTGAAAACCTACCGGTGAGTTCCGACTACCATTTTACAAACTTTATACATGTCAAGACTCTTATTTGCGAAATCCGAAGTATTTCTATGGTATGATTTCATGTTCTCTACATTTTGATATAAATGAAGTTTTTGGTGATTTTCGGGGTTCCCGATCAGTTTTGACTAAAATGACTGGTTCCGCCTTATTAAAGTAAAATAATGTTTTACTTGCACATTATGTGGATATGTGAATAGAATGTTTATGAACTCATTTTAATGATTTTCATTCTTACCAGAAGTTGAACTGGAAATGACATTTTGTTTATAAAATGTGTTTATACCATATGTTTAGTTATGGTTGGTCACATATGTTGTTGTGACGAGTCTGTACCATTACTAGCGGATCCCTAGGTTTTGAGTCGACTGTATTATTGGGATGTCATATTCCCCATTATGTAGCTATGGATGCATATGTTCCTCGAGGGCAACTTGGTACGGTTATGTGAGGTCGGATACTAGCCATGGTTCATAGTGATCTTAGTGAAGGAGTATACATTGGTTTTGCTTGGGGCTAGATCTCACTTTGTAGCACGGACTTATGTGTTCGTATCCTCGGATTCCAATTGTTTAGCTCATAACTCGGATTGGTGGTCTACTTTGTGTTACACCACAATCCTTGGTAAAATGGTCCTTTTGTCATCGTTTAATGAGTTTTGGACCGAAAAGGCCCGGTTGTGGCGAAATGTTATCTTTTATAAACTAAACCTTTATGAAAAGATTTCCTTATGATACTGGTGTTTATATCTCTGATTTTGAATAAACTGTATGTTCTCACCAGGCTTTAAGTCTGACATTTTTTCTCAAATGATATGTATAACAGGTTTCCCTTAGCGGTGGGATGCACTGGGTTTTGAGAGACGAGTTGGGTCTCGGGGCTTTTGAGATGACTAAAGTGTTGATAGTTGGGCATTGTTAAGTCCCATTCTTTTGATGATTACTGAATTGTCAACTGATGTAATCTAGATAGTTATGTTTAGATTAGTCTGTTGATAAATTCTAAATCCGTACAGGTTTTTGTAAAGTCTTAAGGACCGATTCACCTTTTTGAGAAGTTTATAGCAATGCAGTTGTCATATTGCCAAGTTTTCCAAGTTTTAATTTACTCTGATTTTTAGGGTGTTACACAAAGGGACTTAAATACCCTTGGTCAGATACAACACTGATAAGCACTAAACACAATATTTGACCAATCCCTATAAATACAATGATTACTATAAAATCAGACCTAACAGTCAATCATGTCCCCCCTTTTTCAGACAACTATTCCTAGTGGGCCCGGCGTAAAACCATCCCACCCCCACCCGGCATAAAACCCCCCTCCCCCCTTTGAGTTGACATAATATTCCAATCATTTTTCGTAATTATTAATTGTTTGACATGATTTGCTGACATCAGCCCTAAAGGTTTTTTTTGTATTATTTTTAATGTTTTGTATTATTTGAAAAAAATTGTAGTGTATTTTTTTTTATTTTTATGTTTTGTATTAATTATAAAAAAATTGAAGTGTATTTTTTTTATGTTTTGTATTAAATAAAATCCGTTTTTTTATTGAGTTTTGTAAAAAAAATTGAATTTTTTTTTCAAATTTTTGGCACAAAATTATTTGACATCAATTTTTTTTTTAGAGGACATATTATTCCTATCTTCCTCGCTTGCTAATTTTTTTTTACCTTCCCAAGATATAATATTCTAAGATATATACTGATTTGATAACACAATGACAATAATCAGATATAAATAAAACCCGTTTTTTTTAATTTTAATAAAAAAAATTGATTTTTTTTAAAAAAATTTTGGCACAAAATTATTTGACATCAATTTTTTTTTTGAGTGGACATATTATTCTTATCTTCCCCCTTCCCAAAAAAAATTTACCTTCCCAAGATACATATTGATTTGACAACACAATGACAATAATCAGATATATTTTGACCAACTTTAGACGAGATTTTTTTTACTCAATACCCGATTTTTGTTATTTTTCCTTCATTGTGACATAGATACCAATTTATTCAAAAAAAAATATTCCTAATTTTTAAACACTGAAAATAAATATCAGATAAATTTTGACCAAAAAATATTCCTCCCTTCCCAAAAAAAATTACCTTCCCAAGATATATATCGATTTGACAACACAATGACAATAATCAGATATATTTTGACCAATTTTAGACCCGATTTTTTTACTCAATATCCGGTTTTTGTTATTTTATCTTCATTGTGACATAGATACCAATTTATTTCAAAAAATCTTCCTAATTTTTAAACACTGAAAATAAATATCAGATAAATTTTAACACCATAAATGTCTTACACCAAATGCAACAAAAAAAGTAAAGCAAATACAATTTTACAAGCCTAGATCATAAGTTGGTTGAACATAGTCTTGTGTATCGTCCTGTTGTGATGGATGATACTGGGTGGTACGAGGCTCGGGTTTCCTACGACTACTACACGCTCCCGTTGTACGTGAAGGTGCTGACATCAGACTTGTACAGTTGTAGCGAAAATGTCCCTTTTCGCCACAACGACTGCAGGTTTTCACGATCGGTTCCTCGTCTCGTGAGGGGATACGGTGGCAATTTCGTGGTCTTCCGGCGTTTCGTATGTTCATGGGAGGTGGGAGGCATGTCACGTTGTTCGGGAAACACGTATTCAGATGGCGGTGGAAGAGGATTCACTTGATCGTCATATGTTGCCCGATAAGCCTGCATTGTGAACCATTTTGAAGTCCATTGGCTGCAATATGTATGACCGAGTTGTCGCGTAACCGCTATTAGATGACCACAGGGGATGCCAGACAATTGCCGTTGCATGCATGTATGTAGATCCCAGTGCAGTGCAATCACAAGTAAATATGAACAATGAAGAACATATTATAGGCCACAACAACTAGTCATATGATGGATAATACTTCAAAGGGTTAAGGTTTACAGAGAGAATTTCTGATAAGGGTATGTAAACCAAATGACTAGAAAACTGAATAATGAATTTCTAAACTAACAAAATGAAATAGAAATAACTTTAAATACTCAGGCTCGCAGGCCTAATGGGCTTATGGGCGTTAAGGCCCAACAAGCTTACAACTTAAGAACTTGACATAATTTACCCTGAACTTCTATTTAACTAACAAATTAGCCCTAACAATCTCCCCCTTTAAATAGAAGTTGATAGTCACGCCAGTTAGGAACAAAAACTTTCCGGAAACCAAAGCTGATCTCGAAATATCGAATCTGAGTCTTGTACTCCAGTCACTCTTCAATTACGCCCAGTGCTTTAAGAACAAGTGCTTTGTAAGAAGAATCCAGTATCTGAACTCCTTTTTCATCTTGACTCAGCGCACGCTTCAACTTGTCTTTCAAAAGCATCAACGTACCATCACAAAATCTGGCAATCTGATCAAAACGGATAAATCGCAGAACACCGTTGTTGTTCACATATGACATACCAAACTCTGGAATCTTTATAACTGTGAATGCAGGTACATTTAGAGCATCAGACGGAACACTCAGATCAGGCTTGAACAGATTAATCTTCGGTTGATCACTTTCTAACCCAATCTGAAAATCTTCCACCGAAGCAAGTTTCATTGCACACTTCATGTATCTTTTAACTGTTTCTAGTGCATCAATGACTTCTCCGGGTCTGACGGTTCTGGTCTTTAAGTCACGTAGGATGTACAGCAGATCTTGTTGCTCCAGACATGGAAAATCAGCATCAGAAAAGCAGTATTGTTGACCATCTTCTCTAGTAACCATAAAGTCCGTATACTTGACCTTCATAAAGTAGGCAGGTATAATCTTATCAACTGATACAATCCTGAGCTTCGTCTTGGAGTACTTGTGCTGGAACTTTCTGTACACGAACACAAGTTCACGCTGTTTTTCTTTGTTTTTCACTGACTGTAGACCATGTATAACGACTTCATCATACTTTCTGATCCAGTGGGCAAAGATCTTTTTCTGACTTTCTTCGAGGAAAGGTACTTTTATTCGGACTCTTTCCCACTTGGATGAACGAACTGGAGTAGTATAAACTGGTTCTCTAACTGGTGAAGCTGGAGGAGATCTCTCGGGAAAAACTGTAGAAGAAAATTCAGGGTGATTCACTGGATAGGTCAATAAAGGAATCACGACAGAAGACTAATCATCTGGATGCAGTATTTCATCAATTTCTTCTTGCATAACCACCAGAGCTCTTTCAGTATTGGCACATTCTTCTATCGTGTCCGTCACTTCATATGGATCTAGTATTATTGCCCAATCTTCAGGAACTATCGGAGAACCATCTTCAAATTCCTCAGGCTTTTCAACCGTCGGATAATCGTATAGTATCAGGTCTGTCATCGGTTCCCGTTCCTGTTCCTGCCTCTGTCCCTCTGTTCTTGTACCCGAACCCGTACCCTGTTCAACCTGTTCTGACTCCACTACATGTGTCTCCGACTCAGATAGACGTTGGCGCTTCTCCCCCTCATGGTGATCAGGATCATCCTGATCATCATGTCGGCGCTTGAGCCGTTCTGCCTGGCTACGGCAGGTATCCTCCACTGCTGAAAGGCGTTCAGTCAAAACAGCTACGGTTTGCTGAAGTGACTGAAGCATATCTTGTTGGATCTGGAAGGCTTCGGTAGAGACAGTAGGCTGGGGTGTAGGTGGAGTAGGTGTGGATGCTTGAGAACGAAGTAGGGATAGCAAATCGGCATCCTGGGTGGGTTCGGTTTGAGATTGGGCTATAAGTTTGGCGAGAAGGATAGATTTGAGTTCAGGTATGGAAAGATCCGAGGCTGGTAGAGAAGATGGAATAGGTGTGGTCTCCGGCTCAGTCGCAGTACCTTTGCCTTTGACCATGCGTTTGATGTTGTCCAACTCCTCCCTCATCATAGATTGGACAGCCTTTAGGGCGCCGTCCATGTATTCCCTTGAGACAAACACAGTTGGGGTAACTCCGGGGTCACTTACACTTCCCGTTGTAGCTACGACTGTTGAAGTCGAGCCGCCTACGTTCACGGTTGGCGTGATGATAGCCGTGGTAGGACTTCCACCCAATCCTCGTAAACTACCCGAAGGCGGGTTTACTATGGATGTTCCGTACGGGCCACTTAGGCTACCGGCGATAGCCGAAAAAGGAATCTATGTCCTAGGAATGGCATGAATCACAAATGGCTCTAGACTCCGTGCAATCAAAGATGGCGAGAACGGGGGCAGCTGTTCTCTTGTTTCAATATCGGCACCCTCCAAGTGAGAGCCCGATAGCATATGTGCTAAATCCCCGTGAGAATGTGAAACCACCATCTGTTGAGAGATGATGGAGTGGCTTGGTTGGGCGTGCAAGTGCGCCGCTAGGTCCACGGCGGCTTCTTCAATACCCTGTCCCAACACATGAGACTGGGTAGCAGATGTGGCTACCTGGCTAGACGTGGCTAGGGGGGATACAACCGAAGATGGTTGTCCCGTCACTCGTGTACTCTCAGAATGCAGTTTACTCCGCCTTTCCCTCACACAGCTCACTTCTTGATTTTCAACTAATACTCCCTCCGCTCTCCTTATCGCTCCAGATGAGGGCTGATTATCGTCACCATCGGAGTCAGAAGACTCTTCATTTGATGCCGATGCTACAGTTTGGGTTTCCTCTGAGACGGAATTGACTGCCGTGTCTTCAGTAGCAGCGACAGAAGAGGACTGAACTTGAACGGCTTTAGAATCTGTTGCCTTTTCTGCCATTTGAGTCTCTGAAGGTGATGGCGAAGATGGTTGTCTTGAAGAACTAGGCTGGCTCGTTCCAACGGCACTGCCCACGCCAGATCCCCTCACGATAATAGCTCTCGACACACCCTGTCCGGAAGCCCCAGCTATCCGGACGCTCCCGCCTCTCGTTCGTGGACGCGAACCCTCACGTCGCTCAGGTCTCGCTCACTGGGCAGGTCCTGCCGGTCCTGGCCGGACCATAGGAGCTGGGATGTTGTGTGTGTGCCTATAAGCTATCACACTCAGTGCCGTGGGACGAGCATGGTCTAGTACCCCGACTGGGATTTGTCGGGCGACAACACCTTCCGGATCAGCACGGGAAGGAATCTTGCGAGTTGGATGTTGTGGGCACGTCGGGTGGGTAGAGCGGCGCTGTATCTCGGGATACAGGTTCATGTAGTTTCGGATAATGATCTGTAGGAACCGCATGAATGGAATGAAGTTTGACCGGCGAGATGCAGTAGAACGAACTCTATGAATGAGTTCAAACCAGAGAAGGTCGGCAAAGTCCACGTGGCGATTGAATGCCACCGCGTGAAAGATGCGTAGAATCGGGGCGCTGGTCTGATCAATGCCCTTCGTTATAGAAGAAAGACACCGATTGATGTAGGTGAACAACGTGTACCATATCGTCGATAGATGTTTGCGGTTGAAGGTTGATGGAATGCGAAGTTCTGCGCCGTAACCCAAAGAGAGAAGGTCGGTGCACAATGTAGCATCAGTGACAATCGGGTCGAAGTCTTCTCGGCCTGCTACAGATCCGGCGGTCGGTAACCGAAGAAATTGTCGGAAGAGATCACTTGTGAGAAGCACTGGTGTGTGATCTATCCGACCTTCAAGATGGAATCCTCCATCGGCTTCTAACGCATGAAGAGAATGCCAGAACTACTGTAAGTATAATATTGGTACGGTTGTAGTTTCCGTTAGAGCATAGGTGAGTGGATGGCCCCTGAGTATCTCGATGATAACCTGATGTTGAATAGCAGGTTGAGTTACATCGAGATGGTAGTTATTGGCTGTAAGAGGAAGGAACTGATCCTCGGGAATCAGTTCCGCATCTGCGATTGGATCAATCGCTGGTGGCTGGTTTTGTGCCATTGTACCTGTGAAGAATTAACAGATTAGTACGCAGGTTTGGAAAAAGATAATAGCCGTTGGAGTTATACAGTCATGATTTAGATCACACCGGATAGTAACTCCAAACATTGGAAGAGCAAACCCTACTCGTGAATTAGGGTCAGTCACCAAGGCGCATAGACTTTCACCAGCACATATAACCAACAAAATTTCCTCGTAAACAACATATTAAAAAAATATAACTATAAGCACCAAAAAAATGGGTTCGACCGGATAAGATTCAACCGGGGGTTTACTAAGACCGGATTAGTGCAAGATCGGATAAGGCATTCGACCGGAGGTTACTAAGACCGGATGAGGTCTTCGACCGGAGGTCACCTAAGACCGTGGGTGAATTCGACCGGAGGTAAACTAAGACCGGGGGTGCATGCGACCGGGGGAGTCTTCGACCGGGGCGTAACCCTATATCGGAGTATACCCCCGGAGAAGATAAATCGACTACAGAGCGATTGAACAACACAACTTAAAAACGAACGATTACCATCGATCGAAGCAACCTAAAGAGCAGCATATCGAAACCTACCTGATCGATTTAAGATGAAGAAGACGAAGGTTCGGTCGAGAGGTCGTTCGGTCGATAGATGGACCGATCGAAAAACAATTTCGGGCGAGAGAGAGAGAGAAGAAAGAAGTCTGATATCGATCGAATGAGGAGGACAACCTGTTCGACCGGGGTTTATAAACCCCTGGAGGTGAGTTGGGCTTGGGCCGGGGGGGGGGGGGCGGGTAGATTTTGGGCCGAAACAAACCAAACAAACAAACCAAACCAAACAGACAAAAATAAACCCAACCTTAAAAAAATCTTTTTGGAGTTTTCGGAGATATAAAACACAACTTAAAACCACTTACAGAAAAAAATAAACCTAAGGAGAGAAGAAGAAAAAAAAAATTAAAATTAAAGGGCTTAAAAACGAAGACACGAGACCTAGCTCCCCCTCGAATGATTACCATGAGGAGGTCCAAACACATAACCCTCTTACCAGCTCCCCCTCGAAAGGAGGACCCGTGAAACTTACCAACCATCTGACGCTAGTGCTCCCCCTGAACACATTACCGGGTTGTGGATCCACCCCAATCAACTTTCACTTTTCAGCGAACAAGAGATAAACTGCACACAAAATCACAGAAACAGACACACGAACACAAAAGAAGCGGGAAAAACAAGAAATCTACTTTGTTGATACAGAAGTTCGTAACGGACACAAAGTTGAACGAGTAAAATGCAATAACCAAGGAGTGTGGATAATAGCAACCAGAAACAAGGCACTGGTGCATTTGTCACAGTCATTCGTTATTGAATGAACCTCGTAGAGGGCTGCGAACGGATCAAACTTTCAGGTTTAGCATACCTAGCTTGGACACAAGGTAATTAAATTGTTTTTCGTCCAAGGCTTTGGTAAATAAGTCTGCTAACTGATGCTCTGAATTTACAAAATAGAGTTCGATAGTACCTTTTTCCACGTGATCTTTTATAAAGTGATAGCGCACATCAATGTGCTTCGTCTTCGTGTGCTGGACGGGATTGCTTGATATGGCTATAGCGCTCTTCGAGTCGCAGTAGATGGGAATCCTGGAGTAATTAAATCCATAATCTTTGAGCTGGGTGCGCATCCAGATGACTTGCGAGCAGCAACTGGCGGATGCTACATTCTCCGCCTCGGCTGTGGAGGTGGACACGCAGTTTTGCTTCTTGGAAGCCCAACTGACAAGACGATCGCCCAAGAACTGAACATGACCCGACGTGCTCTTCCGGTCCAGCATGTTTCCAGCGTGGTCAGCGTCCGAGTAGGCTGTCAATTCAAAACCTATCTCTTTTGGGTACCACAAACCAAGATCAGCAGTACCTTTTAAATATCGAAAAATTCGCTTAACCACAACTAAGTGAGACTCTTTAGGTTTTGACTGAAATCTTGCACACAAGAATGTCGAAAACATAATGTCAGCCGACTAGCCGTCAAGTACATCAGAGAGCCAATCATACCTCTATAAATAGTAGCATTCACATCCTTACCGTCAGGATCGGAGTGAAGCTTTAGAGTAGTGGACATGGGGGTTTTCATAGATGAAGATTGTTCCATCTGGTATTTCCGAAGAATATCCGAGATGTACTTAGATTGATTAATGAAAATTCCTGTTTGTAATTGTTTTACTTGAAGACCCAGGAAAAAATTCATTTGCCCCATCATGCTCATTTGAAAATGTTTACTCATTAAGGCAGAGAAGTTCTGACAATACTTGGGGTTCGTGGAGCCAAAGATTATATCATCTACATAAATTTGTACAAGAATGATATCATTTTTCTCTCTTTTAATAAATAAGGTAGTATCAATTTTACCTTTTGAGAAGCCAGACTTGACTAAGAAGGAAGAGAGTGCATCATACCAGGCTCGTGGTGCTTGCTTTAGACCGTAGAGGGCCTTGTCCAGAAAGTAGACGTAATGCGGATTTTCAGTACTCACGAAGCCGTCGGGTTGCGAGACATAAACTTCCTCCTTGAGCACGCCGTTGAGAAACGCGGATTTCACGTCCATTTGAAAGACAATGAAATTCTTGTGAGCGGCGTAGGCGAGGAACATGCGGATCGCTTCAATGCGGGCCACCGGTGCAAACGTCTCATCGTAATCAATTCCTTCTTGCTGGCGATATCCTTTAGCCACTAGACGCGCTTTGTTCCGAACAATGATGCCGTTTTCGTTCTTCTTGTTCTTAAAAATCCATTTAGTCCCTATCACCGTCTTGTTCTTAGGTCGGGGAACTAGGCGCCATACTTTGAGGGTCTCAAATTGGTTGAGTTCCTCTTGCATAGCTATTACCCAGTCCGGATCATTCAACGCTTCAGCGACAGTGGAAGGTTCGATACGACTGAGGAACGAGGAAAATAAGCAGTCATTCGCGGTGGTGGATCTAGTTTGAACTGGTGTGCAAGGGTCACCGATGATTTGATGAAGGGGGTGTGCTCGAGTCCACTTGGTGGTGTGTGGATGAGGTTGATATGTTTGATGGGAGGTATCGAAATCCACATGACCACCTGGGGGTAAATCCTGAACTGCCTCGAGGGATGATGGCCTGTGAGGTGACAACTTCTTAGTGGGAGTCGAACAAGGAGAAGAGGACGACTCAGCTGGAGATGAAACGATGGGAGGTTCCGGGATTGCCGGAGAGGAAGCTTCGAGAGCACCTTCAACAGGAGTCGGTGTAGGAAGTTGAACGGAAACAGGAGTCGGTTCAAGAGCACCGGCATCAAGAACTTGAGCAAGAGGGTGTCTATCACTTGAGCTCGGGGAAGCTTGATCATTGGCAGTAGAGGATGGAGCACCAGGCGAAAATGGACCACCAGAGACGGTAGGGCCAGTGACTTGTGTCACTTCTGGTGCTTGAGTAGTATTCCTGTCACATGACGTAGTATTAGACTTAACATTAAATAAATCATTATAAAAGAATTCAAACAGTAAATCCAAATCAGAAAGATGTGCTCTTGACGTAGACGCATGATGTGGATCCACTTGAGATTGTGTAGCCTCCGAACGGAATTGTCCAGAAGCTAACACACCAGTAAGCGCGGGTCCTGAACTGAGATGTTTAGAAACCATATCAGGGGCCTCGTCAAAAGTCACGTTTACGCTCTCAACGACGGTCTTCGTCCGTTTGTTGTAGACACGATAGGCTTTTGCTTGTTGAGAGTAGACGATAAACACTCCTTCATCCGCTTTGGGACTGAATTTGCCAAGATCATCCTTATCATTTAAGACAAAGCAGGTGCACCCGAAGGCATGAAAGTAGTTGATGTTCGGGATACGCTTGTTGATGATCTCGTACGGAGTCTTGTTGAACCGCTTGTTGATGATAGACCGATTTTGAGTATAGCAAGCGGTAGCAACAACTTCTGCCCAAAGAAATAGTGGTAGCTTGGAATGAGATAACATCGTGCGTGCTGCTTCAACTAGAGTTCTGTTTCGACGCTCTACCACCCCATTCTGCTGAGGAGTACGAGCGGCGGAGAAAGTATGCGAGATACCCACTGAAGTGAGATAACCGGTGAGTGTTTGATTCTTGAACTCAGTGCCGTTGTCCGTCCTGATGGTCTGAACTACTTGGTTGAGACTGACTTGAATGCTCTTCAGAAGAGAGATTATCAACTCGGGAGTTTCGTCCTTTGAACGGAGAAATCGGACCCAAGTGTAACGAGAGAAATCGTCAACCATCACCAGGACATACTTCTTGTGATTTATGCTTTGAACGCGCATCGGTCCACATAAGTCCATGTGGATTAGCTCAAGGGACCGAGAAGTACTCGGAATGGCTTTAGTCTTGTGAGACGCCTTTTTCATCTTGCCCTTTTCGCAGGCCGCGCACAGATGATCTTTTGCAAACTTGAGGTCTGGCATACCTTTGACATGTCCCCCGAGCACCAACTTGTTGATATTCTTGAAGTTCAAGTGCGAGAGACGACGGTGCCATAACCAGCTTTGTTCAGCAGATGCTTTGGACAACAAACAGACTTCCTTATCGGGTTTCAAGGACGAGAGGTCGATCTTATAGAGGTTGGTACGTCGCGTTCCAGCAAGTATTTCTTTACCATCCTCAGTTCGAATGCTACACCTTTTAGCCTTGAAAGTAACCTCGAGATTCTTGTCGCAGAATTGACCGATACTAAAAAGATTGTGACCGAGACCTTCGACATAGGAGACTTTCTTGATCGTGATATTATCTTTGACAATATCGCCGTAACCCCTGATGGGAGAGGAGTGATCATTCCCGAACCGTACATTTCCACAAAACCTCTCGGTGAAGTTTGTGAGAAGCTCCCTTCTTCCGGTCATGTGCTTGGAGCAACCTGAATCTAGATACCACACATGACCGTCCAGCAAAACAGGTTATTTCTTTTTAGGTACCCATTCGTAAATGGGTCCTTTGGGGTTAGATTTAACACCCGACTTAGAGGCCCGTTTAGAGTTGGGTCTTTGTCTTTCACGGGAAACATCACGATGAGAATGATTATGAGCAATATGATATGAGCCAAACCAATCAGATGCATAACGACTATCAACAAAATCATTTGATCCACAATAAGAACAACACAAACAATCATGAGACAGTTGAAGTAATTGCGGAATTGAATAAACTTTTAAAGGAAGAGTTCCATTACAATCAACTAGAGGTTTAGAAAAAAACATCATGATTGTTATTGTTCTTTCTAGACTTTAAAACAGGATCAACTAATTCTGATGTTGCCGAGCTCTCTTTTGACTTCTTAGCTACCCAGGCATATTTCACTTCTTCCCGCCGACCATACGTATCTGAAATGCCGTTAAACCCATAGTCAGAGGATTTGAAAATTGACGATTGTGACCTTTGAGAGCGACCGGTCTTTTTCTTCTTCTGTGAACGCCTTTTGGATTTAGACTTGGAAGATTTTGAAGAATTGTTCACAGAAGGTTTTTGCGGGGCAGATGCAGAACATTCATCCTTATAAAATTTAACCGGAGGCTCACATGACTCATTTAAAAAATCAACATGGCTAGGTAGAGAAGGATTAAAATCAAATTGGCCCAACTTGCTATCTAAACACACCTCAGAATTCAAGAATGCGGAAAATTCTAGTTCCTCATCAGAAAGGACCTTATCACATGAGGACTTCAGAACATTGGAAGAGTTTGTTGAGAGCAGATCATATGCGGAAGCATTTTTACAATCAGAACACTGATCTGATTCAAAACTTTGAGGCTCTTTTCCTTTATTTGAAATGATCGATGACGAGTCACCCATAAAAGCTTTGTAGGAAGATGTGTCAGAAGAAGGATAAGAGTTTTCAGACAGATGAGATATCTCTCTTTGGAGAATGGAAGGCTGAGCTTGAGGGTCAACCTTTTGAAGTTGCACTTTCAGATGATCTGCTGCCATAGCAGCCAGTTGTGAGTGCAACTTCTTTATTTCCGTCTGGTAATATTCTTTTTCCTCATCCGACATAGTCTCCTTTTTGTTGGATCTGAGACGCTCAATTTGAGATATAAGACTTTGTTTTTCCTTTTGAAAATTTTCCCTTTCTAGTGCATACGATTCTTCTAGCTGAACAAGTTTCTTTTTTAAAATCAGAGTTGGAACATAAACTTTGGGAGCTAGAGGTTCCTCCTCAGTTTTAACGGTTTTAGTATCTAGTTCAGCTTGAGAGTAACTATGAAAAAAATCGGATGACAGGAAACGGGGTTTGTCAGTATTATAAGTAGCATTTAATGACTCATAAACAAAGGGAACTGTCCGTTTAGAAAGAACAGAGTTTTCTCTTCTCAACCTATCTTTCAATTCTTCCTCCTCAGTGGGTGTGGTCCAATGTATCTTATATTCAGGAAAGATTTTGTCTAATCCAAAAAATTCAGATGCATATAAAGTAGGAACTTTGGATAAAGCCTTGTTTAAACAATTAGGGTTATCGTACCCGATACCCGCATTTCCGTACTTTGGTTCTTTTGGTGCGATTAGCTTTAGCGTTTGATCAGATTGACCTAAATTTATAAAGTTTCTTTTCAAGCTCTTCTAACTGATTTGATAACCTTATGTTCTCATTTTTGTAAGCCACGTTTTGATTTAACAAATCAATTTTCTCGGTCTCAGACATACGTAGCTTAGCGGTCAGGTCATCTACTTCGGTCATTAGTTTTTGTGACTCTGTTGAACAACTCACATTCTCTTCTCTTAAATTAGAAATCGTGCACAGGTAGCTAGAAATTTCTAAGCTTTGTTTTTCCATAAAGTCAGACTGTTTAGTGACACGGTGTTCCAGAGATGAGAGAAGTTGTTCTTTTTCTTTTAAAAGACGCTTGTACGAGTCAAGTTTGTTCATTGAAAGTTGCATCTGATCAGATAAAGCTTCTTGAAAAGGGGCACATACCTGGCAAGGAGCATTGTGATCTTCTTCATCAGTATCAGATGGTGATGAATGGTCGCCCATGAAACACAAATGAGCTTCAGCATCCTCAGGTTTTTCATCCGATACTTGTAACCAGTAATCGTCTTCAGCCATTAGAGCTTTACCGGCTTCCTTTTCTTTGGCAAGAAGCAGCTTGGCTCGGTAGTAGTCTGCGTTGCGCACAATTGGCTTGCGACAATCTTTGGCGAAATGACCTAACCGACCACAATTGTAACATTTGATCGGTTCGTCTTTCGGCTTTTCTTCATTTCTCTTGTCAGGCTTCTTACCAGCTTCAAAGCGACTATTACCTTCAGACTTTTCTCGATGATCACGTCGAGTAGAGACTCTTTGCTTGTTGGAAGTCTTGGTAAAAAACTTCCTCTTTTGAAATGCTTGAGTGAGAAAAACCATTGCTTCTTTCATCTTGGCAAGTTCTGGATCTGAGTCGCTATCGGGATCTTCAAGTTCAGAATCACTCAGCACGGGCTCTTTTCCAGATGATCGGCTGATGGACTTGCCTCTTCTTTCAGATACGAGTGCTATTTGATCAGTTGCTGACTTTTCCTCTGCTTTCCCAATAAGTTCCATCACTTCTTCTTCGTCTTGGAGCAGCATTTCATAGAGTTCGTGAAGATACAGCTTCTCCAAGGTCTGAGTGTGGCGTATATGGGAGACGAACGGTTTCCACTCAGGCTGTAAATTGTTCATAAACTTTATGTTGTTTTCCGTGTTCGTCTTTGTGATCTTATTTTTCTGAAGATCATTTAGAAGCATATTAAACCTTTCGTAGGTTTCCGTCAGCGTTTCACCCTTTCGTGCTTTACACCCATCATATCTGGTGATACAGTTGGTCACCTTTAGCTGGTTATTGATGTGGCTTCCCATCATCATCTTCTCTATTTGGTCCCACATCTTTTTCGATGAGTCCTTGAAGCTATCTATACAAGCATAGATGTCATTCGGTAGACTTTGAAGAAGGTACAATTTTGCCAGCTTTTCTGCCTCGTACATTTCCTTTTCCTCCTTAGTAAAATCACCAACAGAGTTCCGAATCTGACGCTCTGGCCTTCTGTATGTCCCTGAATCTAGTTTCTATGACAAGATTGATCAAACAAACAAGAATTAAGAAAAACAATTACCTGTTTGATTGAATTCTCAATTCAAGATTACAATCTCTCTCTCTCTAGAACTCTCTCCAATGACCTCTCTTTCTCACTCTAGAATACAATTCCTTGATTCTCCTATTAAGTTAACGCTTACAAACTACAAAGACAAAAACTATTTATACTAAAACCTAATACAAGGAAAATACAAAATACAAAATACAAAATACATTGACTTATTATTATAAAAGACTTTGACTTTTAATGAGATTTGACTTTCTTCAGCTTTGACTTTCTCAACTTTGACCTTCAGTATTCTTGATCTTGTATCCAACAGATTTATGCTCTAACACCTTCCTTCAGCTGGGTTTCCCGGTACCACTTTCATTGGCCAATCTTGTGGACCCTCAGGTAGGCATTTGTATATATCTTCATAGTTGGATTTTGCTTCTATGAAGTTCATAAATCGGTCATGCCACTGAGGGTACTCTCCCCGAAAGAGCACCGGGGGCTTTTGGTCAGAACCGATGGCTAGAGCATCCCTTGAGTTCATCTTTACTTCTTAACTTAAGAGCACTGTAATGATCGTTAGGCAAGCAGAATGATCCAAATACAATAAAACAGAAGAAACACAGAAACACTTGGTCTAATCAGAAAATCAGGTCAAACAATATCAGGTCGAAGGTATGCCCGGAGGAAGCAGGTATCCGGTCGAAGGACACGTCCGGGAATACACTTATCCGGTCGAATGATACGACCGGGGACACACGTATCCGGTCGAAGGACAAGACCGGGGATACACGTATCCGGTCGAAGGACAAGACCGGAGGAACACGTATCCGGTCGAAGGACAAGACCGGAAGAACACGTATTCGGTCGAAGGGATTTGACCGGAGAAACTCTTATTCGGTCGAAGGGACAAGACCGGAGCACTCTTATTCGGTCGAAGGGACAAGACCGGAGCACTCTTATTCGGTCGAAGGGACAAGACCGGAGCACAAGTGTCCGGTCGAATACTCAGGTCGAAAGACTTAAAAAAGATAACCACAAAACAATAGATAAGGTCGATTAACACCAAAGAACACGATGAGTTCGACCGAAGAACACGATGAGTTCGACCGAAGAACTCGAAGAGTTTCTGAGAATCGATCGAACCCAAACCCAGATCCTTCGATCCTTTGATCGAAGGAATTCAAAAAAAATCAAACAAAACAATGACCGGATACGAAAGAAAACCCAGAATCACTAAGATCGAATGTTAACTTTCCAGAAAAATACCAGATTCGATCGAAAGAAAAAAAATTCCAGAAAATACAATTCGATCGATAAACCACAAAACCAGATAATCAAATAAGGCACATATTAGCGATTAACACATAAAAGAAGATTATAGGGTTTTAGACAAACCTTTTTTCTGGATCAAACCTTTTGCCTATTAGCTCTGATACCAATTGTTTGTGATTCATGCCATTCCTAGGACACAAATTCCTTTTTCGGCTATCGCCGGTAGCCTAAGTGGCCCGGCCGGAACATCCATAGTAAACCCGCCTTCGGGTAGTTTACGAGGATTGGGTGGAAGTCCTACCACAGCTATCATCACACCAACCGTGAACGTAGGCGGCTCGACTTCAACAGTCGTAGCTACAACGGGAAGTCTAAGTGACCCCGGAGTTACCCTAACTGAGTTTGTCTCAAGGGAATACATGGACGGCGCCCTAAAGGCTGTCCAATCTATGATGAGGGAGGAGTTGGACAACATCAAACGCATGGTCAAAGGCAAAGGTCCTGCGACTGAGCCGGAGACCACACCTATTCCATCTTCTCTACCAGCCTCGGATCTTTCCATACCTGAACTCAAATCTATCCTTCTCGCCAAACTTATAGCCCAATCTCAAACCGAACCCACCCAGGATGCCGATTTGCTATCCCTACTTCGTTCTCAAGCATCCACACCTACTCCACCTACACCCCAGCCTACTGTCTCTACCGAAGCCTTCCAGATCCAACAAGCTATGCTTCAGTCACTTCAACAAACCGTAGCTGTTTTGACTGAACGCCTTTCAGCAGTGGAGGATACCTGCCGTAGCCAGGCAGAACGGCTCAAGCGCCGACATGATGATCAGGATGATCCTGATCACCATGAGGGGGAGAAGCGCCAACGTCTATCTGAGCCGGAGACACATGTAGTGGAGTCAGAACAGGTTGAACAGGGTACGGGTTCGGGTACAAGAACAGAGGGACAGAGGCAGGAACAGGAACGGGAACCGATGACAGCTCTGATACCAATTGTAGATCCCAGTGCAGTGCAATAACAAGTAAATATGAACAATGAAGAACAGATTATAGGCCACAGCAACTAGTCATATGATTGATAATACTTCAAAGGGTTAAGGTTTACAGAGAGAATTTCTGATAAGGGTATGTAAACCTAATAACTAGAAAACTGAATAATGAATTTCTAAACTAACAAAATGAAATAGAAATAACTTTAAATACTCAGGCTCGCAGGCCTAATGGGCTTATGGGCTTTAAGGCCCAAAAGCTTACAACTTAAGAACTTGACATAATTTACCCTGAACTTCTATTTAACTAACAAATTAGCCCTAACAATGTACATGTCTGAGACTACAAGTCAACTATGCCATTCTTATACCAGTCATGATCTTCGTATTCAGTTTCTGAAGTGGGATACACCCTCCATCTTGCGCTCGCATTGATTCTTTTCTCGATCTTTGCCTCCGCCCACTGTGTCACTATGTTTTGGATTTGCGCTGTAGGAAAAACGATAAAAACGTTACACTAAATTAACAAATTTTCAATCGAGAATACATAGTTGTGTATATAAATATACCTCCATCGTGGTCGCGCTTGTAATGCCATTGCTGCAATGTCGAACGGTAAAACTCGACCAACATTGTAATCGGCAAGTAACGCGCAATTCGACTCAACGAGTTCACGGACTCCGCACTGTTTGAAGTCATTGAGCTGTCCCGCAGGCCAGGAAACATTGAGCGTGCCCATCTCTCGTATATGATATTTATTTTCAGTGTTTAAAAATTAGGAAGATTTTTTTTTGAATAAATTGGTATCTATGTCACAATGAAGGTAAAATAACAAAAATCGGGTATTGAGTAAAAAAAATCGGGTCTAAAGTTGGTCAAAATATATCTGATTATTGTCATTGTGTTGTCAAATCAGTAAATATCTTGGGAAGGTAATTTTTTTTTGGGAAGTGAGGAATATTTTTTGGTCAAAATTTATCTGATATTTATTTTCAGTGTTTAAAAATTAGGAAGATTTTTTTTGAATAAATTAGTATCTATGTCACAATGAAGGTAAAATAACAAAAACCGAATATTGAGTAAAAAAAATCGGGTCTAAAGTTGGTCAAAATATATCTGATTATTGTCATTGTGTTGTCAAATCAGTATATATCTTGGGAAGGTAATTTTTTTTGGGAAGGGAGGAATATTTTTTGGTTAAAATTTATCTGATATTTATTTTCAGTCTTTAAAAATTAGGAAGATTTTTTTTTGAATAAATTAGTATATATGTCACAATGAAGGTAAAATAACAAAAATCGAGTATTGAGTAAAAAAATCGGGTTTAAAGTTGATCAAAATATATCTGATTATTGTCAATGTGTTGTCAAATCAGTATATATCTTGGGAAGGTAATTTTTTTTTAGGAAGGGAGGAATATTTTTTGGTTAAAATTTATCTGATATTTATTTTCAATGTTTAAAAATTAGAGAAGATTTTTTTTGGAATAAGTTGGTATTTATGTCACAATGAAGGTAAAATAACAAAACCCGGGTATTGAGTAAAAAAAATCGGGTCTAAAGTTGGTCAAAATATATTTGATTATTGTCATTGTGTTGCCAAATCAGTATATATCTTGTGAAGGTAGATTTTTTTGGGAAGGGAGGATTTATTTTTTAGTCAAAGTTTATCTGATATCTATTTTCAATGTTTAAAAATTTGGAAGATTTTTTTGTAATAAATTGTTATCTATGTCACAATAAAGGTAAAATAACAAAAACCGGGTATTGAGTAAAAAAATCGGGTCTAAAGTTGATCAAAATATATCTGATTATTGTCATTGTGTTGTCAAATCAGTATATATCTTAGGAAGGTAATTTTTTTTGGGAAGGGAAGAATATTTTTTGGTCAAAATTTATCTGATAGTTATTTTCAATGTTTAAAAATTAGGAAGATTTTTTTGGAATAAATTGATATCTATGTCACAATGAAAGTAAAATAACAAAAACCGGGTATTGAGTAAAAAAATCGGGTCTAAAGTTGATCAAAATATATCTGATTATTGTCATTGTGTTGTCAAATCAGTATATATCTTGGGAAGGAAATTTTTTTTGGGAAGGGAGGAATATTTTTTGGTCAAGATATATACTGAGTTGACATATTATTCTATCTTCCCCTTTCCCAAAAAAAAAATTAACTTCCCAAGATATATACTGATTTGACAATAATCACATATATTTTGACCAACTTTAGACCCGATTTTTTTTACTCTATACCCGATTTTTGCTATTTTATATTCATTGTGACATAGATACCAATTTATTTAAAAAAATCTTCCTAATTTTTAAACACTGAAAATAAATATCAGATAAATTTTTACCAATATATATATATATATATATATATATATTGATTAAAAAATGTAACACTTATACATTGATTAAAATGTGCATACTTTTTATTATGAGTATTTATTTTAAGACGAGAAAGTTTTATTTATCATATAATAACTGATAGTTAGTTATTGTAAGAATAATAATAATAATAATAATAATAACAATAATAATAATAATAATAATAATAATAATAATAATAATGGTGGTCTGCAAATGAAATTGACGGTTTGCATGGTTTACAAAATTATGGTGGTCTGCAAATGAAACTACTCATATATATATATATATATATATATATTGGTAAAAATTTATCTGATATTTATTTTCAGTGTTTAAAAATTAGGAAGATTTTTTTTAAATAAATTGGTATCTATGTCACAATGAAGATAAAATAGCAAAAACCGGGTATTGAGTAAAAAAATCGGGTCTAAAGTTGGTCAAATATATCTGATTATTATCAAATTAGTATATATCTTGGAATATTATATTTTGGGAAGGTAAATTTTTTTTTGGGAAGGGGGAAAATAAAATAACATGTCAACTCAGAATATATCTTGGGAAGATAAATTTTTTTTACTAAATTCAAAAAATAAAAAAATGGGTTTTATTTAATACAAAACATAAAAAAAAAAAATACAATTCAGTTATTTTTATAATTAATACAAGACATAAAAATAAAAAAAATACACTACAATTTTTTTTAAATAATACAAAACATAAAAAAAAATCTTATCAATTTTTGGATCCGGCGTAATAAGGTGTTATTTTGGCAATTTCTCTAAAAGTGTGCTATTTTATCAATTTTTTTAAAAAAAAGTGTTAGTTGTGCTATTGTCCCTATATAATGAACAATTAAATATTTTTGATCGAAAAGGAAATATACAGTTTTACTTTTTCTCCAGATCTTTTTTTACCAGATCCAGACTTAATAAATTTAATGGACCATACTGAAGAGATTTTTAATTGAAAGAGATTTTTACAGATATATAAATGTTTTTTAGTTGAGAGGGGTAATTTAAAAAAGAATTGGTTTTAGCATAAAGCTCTACCCTAGAAAATTTACTTAATAAACTATTTTTTATATAATTAAGTCAATATTAAACAGTCATATATAACTAACCATATAAATTATAAATCTTATTAAACTTATTAAGTTGCTAACAAACAACTTCTAAGACTATTTCTAATAGTTTTTTAAAAATGTTTTTGGATTTTATAGTTTTTTTGTTACAACAGTTTGTTCAAAATATTTTCTACAACATAGAGAAAATATAAAGGAGAGGAAAAAAAATTTCTACAATGTTTAAACAACCTTTATAATTTAATGGAGGAAGGTAGAAGATATTTTTTTATTCTTCCAAATATAACTTGTTACTGAATGAGAAAGTATAAAGAAACTATTTTATGTTGGTAAATATGTTAATAATAAAATTAATGTTTGAATCTTTAAAAGATATTGTTAGAGTTGAATGTAATTTATTTGAAAGTTTGACATATATATTTTGAAAAAATTAGAGAGAAATTGTTTGAAGAATGTAGTCATGTAGATGCTCTAACAAGCTATTTCCTAACTATTCATGGTCCATAAAAACTAATTTATAATGTAGATGAGAAAGTAAATTAACCTAAAATTACATGTTGAAAAATTACTTAATTCTAACATTTAAATGGTATAGTTGAAGAAAAAAAAAGTAGAATACATTGCATTTTTTTGGTCATTGTGGTTTTTGTTGTTTTTCTCAGATTGGGTGCTACAAAAATTTTATTGCAAGAAAACCCCCGTGGTATGCATATTTGCTTGGTTTTGGTCTCACTCAATAACGACCGTTAATTTCATTCATTAAATAAGGGGTATTTTGGTCGTTTTCCCTTTTCTTCAGTTTCCTATTAAAAATAAAACAAATATTATATATATAGATGAATGATCGTGTGAGAAGTTGAGTTAACTGCGAGAAGCGTGAGAAGTGGATCTGAATCGATGATCTCTTTTAATCTCAAGTCCTCCCATAAATTGCGGCTTAGAAAGGAATTGATTTGGTGCACATCATCTCCTCCCCCCCCCCCCCCCCCAACACACACACGGTAACCCCTTCTCTTTCACACACACACACACACACACACAATTCATGATAGATGGATATGGCGCATATGTGTTTTGATTAAGGATGGTGATTTCACCCGACCCGTTGGGGAACCCGGTTCACCCGACCCGACCGGGTCCGGGGAACCCGATACTCTCAAACCGAGGGCAGGGTCGGGGGCGGGTAGCCTACCCCCCGACCCGTCCGGTACCCGGATATTTTATATACGTATTTTTAGAAATATATATGTATATATATATATATATATTCATAATCCTATATTCTTATTAGTTTTCCCAAATTAGTGTTAATGTTTTGTAATTATTCATGAATGGTCAAAAATTAGTGGTTTGGATGATTTGGTTTACTGTATCAAAAAAGCTCAAAAAACAGTAGCAAACATGCAAAAAAAAAAAAACAATACAAAAACCAACCAAAGAACAATATTGTGGAGGCATGGCTTGAGGAAGGTAGGTTTGTTTGTTAGCTAAAGTGGACTTTTATGTAAGCTAACTAAATAGGGATTGACTCGTTTTGTTGTGACTCATATATTATATAATATATATTGTATATAAACTCAATAAATTATATTACATCATATAAAAAATGTCAAAAAAAAATTAAAAAAACGGGTCTAAATCGGGCCGGGTAAACAGGTTCCAACCGGGTATGGGGGCGGGGTTGACCGGGGCCGGGTAGTCAATCCCCGTACCCGTTGGGACCGGGGCCATGCTTACTAAACCGGGGCCGGGGCGAGGTAAGGGGATACCCGACTCAAACCCGCCCCGTTGCCATCCCTAGTTTTGATGCTTCTAAGGATGGATATGGGTTTCAAATTTCAATCCATCTAAGTTGTTCTTTTTTTTTTTGAAGAAACATCTAAGTTGTTCTTGACATTGATGGAGATGGGTTTAGATCCCTAGTGTGTATTTCGATCTTTGGTGTGTTTTCAATCCTTGGTGTACAGATTTCGATCCCTACCCCTTCTCGGGTAAATCCTCCACCTCATTTTGTTTTAAAAAAATGTAACCATTAAAAAATTTCCCTTAAAAAATTAAAACAAAATTAAGAAAATGAAAGGAAAGATCAAAACACCCTTGATTTAATAGAATTTTTAACGGTGTTAGTGATTAGGGACGACTTTTAGAGCAAAATGAAAACTACAAGAATGATTTATAGACTTATTAAAGTTTAGGTCCCATTTTCATACTTTTGAGTAAATCTCAAAGATCAAAATTAGATTTTACTACTTAATAAATAAAGCTTTTTCAATAAAATCAAAATATAATTTAGGTTATGGTCACTAAACATAACTTTTATGTGTGTATGTTTATATATATATATATATCTATCTATCTATCTATCTATCTATCTATCTATCTATATATATATATATATAGGGTCCGGTTATTTTACAAAAAAATATATGTTTATATATATAGGGTCCGGTTATTTTACAAACCAGTAAAATCTAACAAACCGTACAAACCGCATTGAAACACCCTGATTTTTGAAAGATATCATTTTAAGTTTATACAGAAACCGATATATTAAGGAAAAATAAGATATTTTATTTTGGGTTTGAATCCTTGATTTTATAGTCTTAAGAGATGAAGGATTCAATTACGAGTCCAACGGTTCTTTCCGGAGCGAAAACGGAGCTATAACGAAGAAGTTATGGTCAAAACAGTGATCGGGGAAGTTTTCAGCTCGTGGTACATTTTCCACGGAAGTGCCCCGCGAGAGTGACACTTGTCACTTTCGCTGTCACTCTCGCCAACAACGTCTAGACGATTAAAATCGCGATTTTCAGCCCCAAACTTCATTTCTTCATATCTTTCTCATCCTAGCTCCGATTTGGGTGATTCAAAGTGCTACAGTTTCGTTTTTGAGAGATCTTCAAGGATCTAGCAAGAGATTGGAAGTCTATTGAAGTATACTAAAGCAATTTGTGGTGGTAATCTTCTCATCTCTCTCTATTCATCTTCTTCACCAAAATTTTCTAGGGTTTCATCCACCCTTTGTTCTCCCTTTCATAGATTGAAGGTTTGTAATCATTTTGGTGAACTAGAGGTGTTTTGATTGGTGGATTCAAGTTTGGTTAAGGTAATCTTCTATTCTCTTCATTTATGGAAGTTAGAATTTCGGTATCACTTGAGGTATTCATGTATAAGGTTGGGAAACGATTTTTTGTGGTTGATTATGATTATTTATGGTGGAACATGTATATTTATGGTTGGAACCTTGTGTAACTAGGTTTTGGAAGATTTGGTTTGAAGAACCAAGTTTCTTCAAGGAAAGTTCTAAGTGGGTAAAATCTAGATTTAGTCTAAATTTAGCAAGGTGAGTTCCTACTATCATTTTCTAAACTTTATACACATCAAAACATATATTTTGAACTCCTATACATCTCCTTGGTTTTGGATTTATGAAAATTGCATTTTGACCTAACTTGAGTTTTAGGAGATTTTAGGGTTCTTGCTATATCTTGTGAAATGGAAGGGTTTCATTTGTTATGAAATAAAATGAAGTATTTCTTGCACCTATTTGGTGAATTACTTGGAAGAATGTATAAATTTCATTTTCATGGTTTTCACTCTTATCAACAGTTAAACTTAAAAAGGCATTTTGGTTATAAAATGTTATTGGAACCATAGGATTATTTATGGTTAGTCACAAACGTAAATGTGACAAGTCTTGACTATTACTAGTGGATCCCTAGGTATTGAGTCGGCTTATATTATTGGGATGTTGTTTCCCCTTTTGTAGCTATGGATGCATTTGACCCTCGGGGGCCTTTGGTACGGTTATGTGAGATCGGTTACTAGCCATGGATCATAATGTAGTCCTAGTGAATGAGTATGACTTGGTTTCCTTGGGGGCCCTCCTCACATCTTAGTACAGACCTTCGTTGTTCGTGGTCATGGTTCCAAGTATTTAGATCATAACTCGGGTTGTGGTCTACTTTTGTGTTCCACTACAATCCTTGGTAAATCGGGTATCCCCCGTCATCGCAAGATGAATTTTATATAAAAGGCCTTTTGTGGCAAACAGTTCAATTGTAAACTTATTTTCTTGAAAAGAATTCCCTTCGTTACAATTGCATATATTTATTCAAATTATAAATTGTATGTTCTCACTAGGCTTTAAGCCTAACACTTTTTCGAAAATGATGTGTATAACAGGTTCCCTTAGCGGCGGGTCGTCAAGGGGTTGAGTGAAGAGTTTGGCTTCTTGAGGAGAATTCTGGATGATAGTTATTTTGGAGATTTGATGTTTAAACCAATTTATTCATTTGGTATTGGGTTGACAACCTATGTAAGCTAGATAGATTTGGTTTGGCTTGGTTTGGTTGGTTGTCACTTTTCCATACTCATTGGCAGGTTTTGTGAATGTTCACGTCTTGCCCAGTATTTGGGTGGTTTGTCCTATTTATAGACGTTATATTGCCGAATTTTTTGATTTTTAAATTACCCCAATTTGTAGGGTGTTACACGCATTCAACCAATCATTATTTTTCATTTTTTCTTAATTATGAGGGTTGATTAGACAATAATATATGAAACAATTTCATCAAAAACGTAAGATGGTTGATTAATCATGAATATATGAAACAAATTTCATCAAAATGAGAAATACATGAAACAATTTCATTATTACATATAAACAAAAATATATGAAATAATTTCACCAAGAAAAGAATTATATGAAACTAATTCATCATATTAAACACTTTCATGAAATAAATTCTGTAACAACCCAAAACTTCAACCAATATAACATAAATAAATAAGATCAAATTCATACCAAAACGTCCCACAATAGAGAATCAAAATTCAAGGTTTGCTATAAGGCAACCTAATACATAACCGAGAATATGGAAATACTATAAGGTAGTCTTCTAAAATTAAGAACCCGCTCACGCTTTCTCCTTGCCTTTCTCCGAACCTCCTACACCGCGTCTACCTGAAAAGGTTTTAGTTTTTGAAAGAGCGAGGGTTAGACCGAAGGTCTAGTGAGTTCCCTCAAGCATCTGATCAACCAGTCTAGAAATGAAGGGATTCCAGAAAATTAGACAAACATAACAGTTTAACGTTAATTACCATAAAAACAACCATGTTACTGTCTCACACTACCGTCAATGCAGAATGACGACGCATCTAGCTCATACTGCCTTAAGTGGACACACCCCCACTGGCATATACGGGACACGCCCCCGGTATGAGCGCAAGCGGGACACCTCCCCGACTTATGATTGCAGGACACACCCCCGACTTGTGGTTGCGGGACCCCCCCTTATGTGCATTAAACATTCCATAAAGTATGTATACATATAGTTATAACAACAACAATGAAGAATCCACCAAATGAATCTCACCATTATATACATCGTAAATAAATAAAAGCTTTAATAACTTTCGTGCAACATTAACCACTTAACAATGAAGGCATCTAGTTTAGGAAACTCACCTGATGCCCACCGATTAGTGTTCTCGCTCTCACTCTCAAGACCGGTCACGAAACCTATTGCATAACATGACATCGATAGATAAGTCTTGACCCATAGACCCTTACGGTTGAAAGGTTCGCCCCCTAACGAGATACAAGCTAAGGACTCAACAAAGAAAGTTAACAACCAGACCTGGGTCACAGGTTGGATCACTGGTTGAGGCCGAACATATAACGATATCGCCCGGGGTCATATGCGCCCGGAGTCTCCCGGTGCATGACAGCCCGGGGCACCTGGCATAGTGTCGCCCGGGTTCACCCGGCATGGTGCCGCCCGAGGTCTCCCGGCCCAAGGCCACCCTGGTTCACCCGGCTTAGTCCCGCCCGGGGTCATCCGGCCCGAGGCCACCCGGGTCCTCCCTATTTCCTCTTTGAACAGAACCCCAAAGCCACCAAGTTGCAGGTGTTCTTCAAGGTTGCCACATCTCCATACCCAGACTAAACTTTTTCCCCAGCCTTTTCTAAGGCCGAAGATCAAACCCAAAGGTTTGAACTCCCAAAACCCTTCTCTAGAATCGATTAAGGAGACAAAACCCCAACATTTCTGGAACACAGAGATTCAAGGGTTTTTTGTGTCTAACTCTCTCATTAATCCATTAAATGAACTCATTGAAATCCAAAACTAATACTAATACAGAGAGTAGTTGTAACTTACCTTCAAGAAGAGCGATGAAAACCTAAAATCCACAGCCAAAAGCTCCCTTTCGTGTTCTTCCTCAAAATAGCTCCAATCGCTCTCTCCCTTTTCTCTCTAATCAGCCGCCAACACCAAAAATAACCTACCCTAGGGTTAGGCCCTTTTATTAAAGAAGTTACATCTAGCCCCTCCCACTTTAATCTTTAAACAGAAACATACCCAAACTCTACTAACTTTATATTTGGACTCGGTTATTACATTATCCTCCCCGGAATTCCCTTCGCTGAACAAACTTGGGTACTAGGACATCATGTCCGCCTTTACTTCCCATGTTGCCTTCTGGCCTCTATGGAAATTCCATTGATCTTTCCCCAAACGGATCTCTTTGTTTCTTAATTTCCTCACTTTAAAATCCAAAATGGCCACTGGTTTCTCGACGTAGCTTAACTTCTCATCCACTAGAATATCCTCTAATGGTACCACCACATTCGCTTCCGTTAAACACTTCTTTAAATTAGACACGTCAAATGTAGGGTGTACTCCTCGTAGATCATCGGGTAGTTCAAGTTTGTAGGCCACCTCTCCAACACGTTCTCTGATCACAAAGGGACCTACAAATATTGGTTTCAACTTTCCTATCTTTCCGAAACGCACAACGCCTTTCCATGGTGAGACCTTTAACATCACATTGTCTCCCACTTCAAAATTTAATGGTTTCCTTTGCTTATTCGCTTACATCTTCTGATGATCTTGAGCTAATCTCAACCTTTCTCGAATTTGGCTCACCTTATCGGTTGTCACTTGTACTATCTCCGAACCTGTCAATTGTTGTTCTCCCACCTCGTTCCAACACAAGGGTGTTATGCACTTGCGTCCATACAACGCTTCAAATGGTGTTGCTTGTATACTGGTGTGATAACTGTTGTTATAGGATAATTCTATCAACGGTAAGTGAACTTCCCACGAACCTCTAAAGTCTATAGCACATGCTCGAAGCATGTCCTCTAGTGTTTGAATGGTTCTTTCGCTTTGACCATCCGTTTGAGGGTGGTATGCGGTACTCAGCTTGAGTTGCGAGCCCAACTCTTTGTGCAGACTCTTCCAAAACTTTGATGTAAATCGACCATCCCGATCTGATATAATAGGCGTTGGCACTTCATGCCTGGATACAATCTCGTCTATGTGCAATTTAGCAAACTTCTCCAACGGGTACGTCTCCTTAATTGGTAAGAAGTGAGCTGACTTTGTAAGTCGATCCACTATCACCCAGATAGCGTCATGCCCTTTAGGTGATCGTGGAAGTCCCGTGATAAAGTCCATCGCGATCTCATCCCACTTCCATACTGGAATTTCCAATGGTTACAATTTCCCGTAAGGTCTTTGATGCTCTGCTTTCACCCTTAGACACGTCAAACATCGCTCGACGAAGTAAGCGGTGTCTTTCTTCAAACCTGGCCACCAATAGCTTGGTTTCAGATCTTGGTACATCTTGTTGGTTCCCGGGTGAATGGAATAGCGAGACTTATTTGCTTCTTCCAACACTTTCTTCTGGAGGTTACCCAACTTCGGGACCCACACTCGTCCACCAAAACATTTCAGCCCACGACTATCAATGGTTAGCAATCTCGCATTCCCGACCATTCTCTCACTCTTCAAATTTTCTTCTAAGAGTGCTTCCTTCTGTACGCTCTTGATTTCCTCCAAGAAGTCAGAAGTTGCCTCGACTCGAAACGCCAAAACTTCCGCTGCATTTCCGCGTTCCTTTCGACTGAAAGCGTTGACCACCACACTGGCTTTACTCGGATGATATAGGATTTCACAGTCATTATCGCTTAACAACTCCATCCACTGGTGCTGCCTCATGTTCAACTCTTTCTGATTGAAGAGATGTTGAAGGCTCTTGTGATCAATATAAATCTGACACTTAACACCGTACATATAATGTCACTAAATCTTCAACGTGAAAATTACTGCCGCCAATTCTAGATCATGAGTCGGGTAGTTACGCTCGTGCTCTTTCAATTGTCGGGATGCGTAGGCGATCACTTTTCCTTCTTGCATCACTACACACCCTAATCCCAACTTAGAGGCATCACTGTAGATCACAAATCCTTCTGTTGGGTAGGGCTAAGATTGGTGCACTACTCAGGATTTCCTTCAATTTACAGAAAACATCCTCTTGAGCCTCCACCCCACAAATTTAACGTTTTTCCTCGTTAGTGCTGTTAACGGCGTGACTATCCTCGAGAAATCTTGGATAAACTTTCGATAATAGCCCGCCAATCCAAGGAAACTTCTCACTTCAGTCGGTGATTTCGGCTCTTCCCAACTCTTGATGGCTTCGATCTTAGCCGGGTCGACCTTAATTCCATGCTCCGATACTACGTGCCCTAGAAATTGTACCTCCCTTAACCAAAATTCACATTTTGAGAATTTGGCGTACAATTTCTCGCGTTTGAGTAACTCTAGCACCGGTCGTACGTGCGACTCATGCTCTCTCATGTACCGCGAATAAACTAGTTTCTCATCAATAAAAACAATGACACACTTGTCAAGGAGTGGACTGCACACCCTAAGGTCCATGAATACAGCTGGGGCGTTAGTCAAGCCAAAGGGCATAACTAAAAACTCATAATGCCCGTACCTTGTACGAAAAGTCGTCTTCGGCACATCCTCCTCTCTTATCTTCAGCTGATGATAACCTGACCGCAGATCTATCTTCGAAAAGTAGCTCTCTTCTTGCAATTGATCGAAAAGATCATCAATTCTGAGAAGCGGTTACTTATTCTTGACTGTTACCTTGTTGAGTTTGCGATAGTCTATATACATTCGCATAGACCCATCCTTCTTCTTAATAAATAACACAGGCGCTCCCCACAGTGAGGTATTGGGACGAATAAAACCCTTGTCAAGCAGCTCTTGCAGGTGTGTCATCATCTCCTTCATTTCGGCCGGAGCCAAACGATAGGGTGCTCTTGCAATAGGTGCTGCGCCGGGCAAGAGATCTATTCGAAATTCCACTTGTCGATCCGGGGAAAAAGTAGTTAGATCATCCGGAAACACTTCTGTATATTCATTTACTGCTGGAATCGACTCTAACCACTTTTTCTCCTTCTTAGCGTCTAGGACGTACGCTAGGAATCCCTCACACCCCTTCACTAAACACCACCTAGCTTGGATCATTGAGATCAAACATGACTTCCTATCCCGTAGATCACCATAAACCACTACCTCTTCTTCCCCGGGTCGAGCTATATGGATCAACTTCTTATTGCACACTATGTTGGCATCATTAGATGTCAACCAGTCCATTCCCACAATGATGTCAAATTCCCCCATACCCATCGGGTATAAATGCAATGGGAATGAATGACTGTCAATGTCAATTCTACACCCCTCAAAACTTACTCCACTAAGACTCGACTATCATCCGCTACTTCTACTTCGAACCCCCGATTAAGCTTCTTGGGTCTCACATGCAAGTTACGAACAAAGTTCGGTGACACAAACGAACGGTTTGCACCCGAATCAAACAATACCTTAGCATAAGTCGAGTCTATAGGGAAGGTACCTGTAACTACATCAGGTGTTTCCACCGCCTCCTCCGCTGTCATATTGAATGCTCTAGGCCTCGCCCGAGCTGGCTCCATATTCCTCTCTCCTCCCTTTCCTCCAATCCCTTCGACCGTTCCCCTCTTCAGCTGTGGACAGTCGATTTTGAGGTGGTCTGGAGACCCACATTGATAACAAGACCTTGGTCCTTGACAATCCTGAGCCAAATTCCCCGCCTTTCCACACTTGAAACAACCGTCACGGTTCATAGCACATTCCCCTTTATGCACTCGATTACACTTACTGCACGACTTGCTCTCAAACCTTGGCATCACCTGCTGATCCGCTCTGCCACTCTTGAACTTCTTTGGATCACGGACCAACCCTTTCCACTTCCTCTTCCCACCGCCCCTCAAAGACGTTTGGCGCGCTTTATCCTTCTCAGTCATCTCAGCCGCATTAACGACCACTTGAAAGGTAGTAGGTTCTCGTGCGACCACCAATTCTCTGATACTACTTCTCAACCTGAATAAGTACCTCTCCACTCGACGTTCTTCGTTCGGCATATAGATTTCCGCAAAATGGACCCGATCGAGGAATTTTGTTGTGTATTCTCGGACCGTCATTTCCCTTTGTTCTAAATTCAGAAATTCATCCTCCAGTTTCTTAACCACCGCTAACGGACAGAACTGCCGCTTGAATTTGACAACGAAGGTCTCCCAATCCATTCCCCTTGCCACCTTCGAACCCTTCCCTCTGGTTTCCGCTTCCCACGAAAACACAATATCGTCTCTCAGCATAGACAATGCAAACACAACCTTATCTTCTTCAGCACACTTGCAGGTGTTGAAAGCTAGTTCCATATTCCCGATCCACTTGATCACCACTATCGGATCGCATTCCCCTTTGAAGGTGTGAGGATTGCAAGTGGTGAATGCCTTGTAGATACATCCCTTCTCGGTAACCGCTTTGACTGCCAATTTCCGGGTTATCTGAGAGTGACTGCCCATCACCGTCTTTCCCTTTCCTTTTGGTAGACCACGACTTCTCCCTCGAGTGGCAGTCGGTCGAGGAGGAACTATTGGTTCATTCACAACAACTTCATTTACCGGCATTGCCTCAGCTACCGACACAGATCTACTCCTCGTCACGCACTCAGACATGAATACTGATAAGATGAAAACATACAACATTCAACACAAAGGTGTAACGTAATAAGACAAGTTAAGCACATGCATGTACCTGTAAATTCGCAATTACACTAGCCATGTGTAATTCCAAATTTACCTCACATGCTAGACTTCACTACCCTATCACCCGTGTCCCTATGGTTATCCTAATTCTCAGTTATGCTTCTACTTCCCTAGTTTAAGTCTAGCCCGTCAGCTCACTCAGATCCCTTAAACTATGGCTCTGATACCAATTGTAACAACCCAAAACTTCAACCAATATAACATAAATAAATAAGATCAAATTTAATACCAAAACGTCCCACAATAGAGAATCAAAATTCAAGGTTTGCTATAAGGCAACCTAATCCATAACTGATAATATGGAAATACTATAAGGTAGTCTTCTAAAATTAAGAACCCGCTCACGCTTTCTCCTTGCCTTTCTCCGAACATCCTACGCCGCATCTACTTGAAAATGTTTTAGTTTTTGAAAGAGCGAGGGTTAGACCAAAGGTCTAGTGAGTTCCCTCTAGCATCTGATCAACCAATCGAGAAATGAAGGGATTCCAAAAAATTAGACAAACATAACAGTTTAACGTTAATTACCATAAAAATAACCATGCTTCTGTCTCACACTACCGTCAATGTAGAATGACGACGCATTTGACTCACACTTCCTTAAGTGGACACACCCCACTGGCATATACGGGACACCCCCGGTATGAGCGCAAGCGGGACACACCCCCGACTTATGATTGCGGGACACCCCCCCCCCCCGACTTGTGGTTGCGGGACACCCCCCGACTTGTGCGCAGGCGGGACACCCCCTATATGCATTAAACATTCCATAAAGTATGCATACATATAGTTATAACAACAACAATGAAGAATCCACCGAATGAATCTCACTACTATAAACATCGTAAATAAATAAAAGCTTTAATAACTTTCGTGCAACATTAACCACTTAACAATGAAGGCATCTAATTTAGGAAACTCACCTGATTCCCACCGATTAGCGTTCTCGCACTCACTCTCAAGAGCGGTCACGAAACCTATTGCATAACATGAATCGACAGATAAGTCTTGACCCATAGACCTTTACGGTTGAAAGGTTCGCCCCCCCAACGAGAGACAAGCTAAGGACTCAACAAAGAAAGTTAACAACCAGACCTGGGTCACAGGTTGGATCACGGGCTGAGGCCGAACTATATAACGATATCGCTCGGGGTCATATGCGCCCGGAGTCTCCCGGTACATGACAGCCCGGGGCACCTGGCATAGTGCCGCCCGGGTTCGCCCGATATGGTGCCGCCCGAGGTCTCCCGGCCCAAGGCCACCCGGGTTCGCCCGGCTTGGTCCCGTCCGGGATGTCAGGATCGAATTCTCAACAAGAATTGATTTTCAGAAACAATATCAAAGAAGTTTGCGGAATAACACTTTGATATTCAATGAAACAGTAAATCAACACAGTAAATAAGAAGAACAAACTGTAAACTTGTATTGAATGCTTTGAAGTTACAAGATTACACACTCAACCTCAATATTGATGAACAGACTCACCAATACGAATTCTAGTTCTCTAGAATTAGGATCTATGCCTTGAGGTTGATTTCTCTCTTAAGCTTGGAAAAAAAATCAATTTAAAACTATTCTGTATCTTCTATACATATACTAATCAAAAAGATAATTACAATAAAATAAACATATCTTCAGCATATCTTCCATGTATATCTCTAAGCCTTCCATAATCTTCAGTCCATCCAGCTGTTATCCTTTCATGCGAATCTTCATCATATAAGCAGTATTAATCTTCAGCAGCATTAACTACTAAGCAGCACTAACTACTAGCAGTACTAACTAGCTAAGTAGTACTAACTTTGTTCAAGCAGCACTAACTTTGACTAGCAGTATTAATTACTAGCAGTAGTAATACTCAGCAGTATTAACCTTGAAGTCTTCTAGCAGTATTAACTTTGAACCAGCAGCATTAACCATACTTGATAAATTCTTCAGTTCCCAACAATCTCCCCCTAACTTGACTTTTAGGACAAGAAGTCAAGTTCTTCAGAATTAATCTTCAAGATGCTTTTCAAGATGCTCCCAAAACTTCATAATGGCCTACATTCCAGTATTTGCATCCAATCCCAAACTCTGATTGATGGTTCTTTGGATCAAGTATTTAGCCATCCCTGAATCTGGAATACACCCTAGCTTTTTCTTCAGCATGGCATGAGGCTTCAATCTGCTATGATTATACACTCTATCCACAAGGAAGTATTCAGTATGATTCAGATCCAAAGTCACTTTATATACTCCGCTAGTTTCATATAGAGTCCAACTGTTGACTGACTTGAAGACATTCTTGATCACATGCTCTACTTCTTCAGGTTTGAACATCATACACAGATACTCCATTACCTGTTTTGTAATTGAAATCTCTGGAGCTTTCAGTATATCTGCATACAACTTCATTCCTATCTCAAACATCTCTTCAAGATCTGACCTAGAGCATGTTCTGACAATTTTCGCCCAAGTGTTGAACACTTCATACTTTTCATCCTTCCTTTTCAGCCTTATATATTCCTTTCCATCCACTGTCAATGTATCCCAGTGAATGACCTCAGGAGGCTTTATACCAACAGGTTCTGCTGAAATTGGTTCAGGAACTTTGTCCATCACAACCATATACAAATGTACATCGTCTATGTTTGATGGCTCTTTCTGATTAGATGACTCAGGTGCCCCTTCTTCTTCAGCAGCCTTCTCAGCCTATCCTTCAGCTATTCTAGGCTTCTTGATTGAATTTCTCCTAGCCATCATCTTTGTTCTCTTTAAAGTCCTTAGACTTTCTCCTAGAGTGGCCTCTTTCTTAGGGGGTGTTTCTTGCTCATCTGGAAATGGCTTTTGAAAATCAAAGTCATTACTTTCTTTCATCCTCTTCTCCATCTCCACTCTAGCAGTTTCATTTTCCTGAAGCTTTCTCATCTCTGAATCATATAGCTCTTTAATCTTCTCAAAAGACAACTTTGAGAACATCTCCTTTTTGACTCCTACAGCACCTTTGAGAAATATAATCATCTTGTTTCTCTCTTGGGTACCTAAGAAAGTCTTTGAGGGTTGTCTCTTCTTTACAACTGTTTTCACCACTGATTTCTTCATAGTTGCAGCTTTCTTCTGTGCAATTTCAGTTGCCAGACTCAGTTGATAAGCTTCATTCAGTTCAGCAGCTAGCGCCTTTGCCATCTCCCTGTCCTTTTCCACCTGAACTCTTTCTTCCTTTTCAATATCCTCTTGCATCTTCCTGGCTAAGGCTTCATCTGATTCAACCAACCTTTGCTTCTTGACTGGTTGATCAGATTCCATCATCTTTGCTTTTCCTTTGTCTTTGTTGATTGCCTTCTTACTGTTATCTTTCTTGATCACTTCACCTTGTTCTTTGATGATTACTCCTTTGGTCTTTGAAGTGACCTTGGGAGTATCATTCTTGGCCTTAAGTAAGGTTTCTGCAATCTCAAGATCTGTTAATACCTCTTTCACTATTTTTGCTGCTTTATTTATGTCAGCAGTAGTAACTGTTTCTGCTTCCTGCTCCCCCTCAACATCAAATTTCTCTCCATCAAACTCCCCCTCTCTTGTGGCTTCTTCCATGTTGATCTCCCCCTTTTTGGGAGCATCATTCTCAGATTTCCTTCTCCTGAGTTGGAATTGCTTTCTCTTCTTCCTCTGTACCAGACTGATCACCATCTTCTTCAGCTTAGTAATCTGTACTTGTTGTGACCAGCTTCATTTCTTCTATCTCTTTGCCTTGTTTGATGACATCTTGGTTGATGTTACCCATTGTCTCCATCAATTCATCATAGTTATATCTGTCCTCACCTTCTCCAGGAGTATTACCCCCTATTGAAGGATCGAGGGATCTTTTATTAGTGGAAGTCTTCTGCCTAGCAGAAGCACTGTCCACCCCCGTGGTTTCTTGGCACCTGGGACCTTTGAATGATTGCTCATTCAAAGTTTCCATGGGGGAGGTCTTATTGATGTTACCACTTTCCTCCTCTGTGCTAGCAGGAGTAGTGGCAGCCTCATCACCCATATGCTCTTCCTCCTCCTCAGAGAGCACCTCCTTGGGGTTGGGAGACACCCCTTTGGTTTCCCTATGGATATTCCCTAAAGGAGAATTCTCCCTTAGAGGGCTTAAAGGCTTGGGGGATGATGGTACAAGAAGGGAAGGAGCCTTCTTTACCTGTTTCCTCTTGTAAGTTTGTGTGATAGGAGAGGTTGGTTTTTCAAGAAGAGACTGGGGGATAGATTTTGAGTGGGAAGGTTGGGATTGGCTAGCAGTAGGATGGTCTAATGGGGGCCTTGACCCTGCTGCCATACCTTCATTGGTTTGGGACACCACCATCATTGTAGAGAACAATGGGGTGTCAACTCCTTCCGAGTCCCCAGCAGATCTTCCCATATTTGAGAAAACCTTGCCTTTGGGGGGTTTAGGTACATATACCCCAACAGGTTGAGGTATATCCGTCAATTCATGAGTAATAACTTCTTGAACAAACCTGGGGTACATAAAGAAGCTCTTTTTGTTTCCCATGTTTGAGACAAGATCACTGAAAATCATTTTAGAAAAGTTATACTTTCTGGCAGTGGCCAAGCACACCAAAGCATACGCAATGGTGCTGCTGAACTCACTCCATCCAGTAGTCTTTTTGGAGATACAGTGCATAAGCGTATGGACAAAGAAACGCCATTGGGGTGAAAATTTGGCTTTAGAGAATTTGAATACACCCAATGGGCCTCCATACCCCATTTTTGTAAGAGAAGAGAATAATTCATCATTTGAGATAGAAGTTATACCAGAGGCATCGTCTAGACGTAGACTGATGCGAATAACCTCTTCAGTAACTGTTAGTGGTTTTTCACAGATCCTTGTCTTGATCATTTGCACACCATTCTCAGCAACAATGGTGGCATTAACCCAGAACTGCCTTTGATGCTCGATATAGATTGTAGGTGATACAGTAAGAGCATGAGCAATATGGCTTGACTTGAGGAAATCCACAATCTGATGAAATCCTGCAGCTTGCTTTGGCTTTTGTAGCATCGCGATCTCATTGTGTTCATCGATGAATGCCATGGATGCCATTGATCTTAGTGAAAAGCTTGCCTGAAAACTTTGAACTTGAGAGAGAAAGGCTTTAGAGCGCAAGTGAACAGTATACAAAGAGTCGTTATGAACTTTTAGGCGGGCAGAGGGTATTTATAGTATTCGGGACATAAGAAGTATTAACCTAGAGCAGTATTAACAGACAAGCAGTATTAACCGCGAGCAGTATTAACCGCGAGCAGTATTAACTACTAGCAGTATTAACGAACTAGCAGTATTAACCGCGAGCAGTATTAACCGCGAGCAGTATTAACTACTAGCAGTATTAACGAACTAGCAGTATTAACTGCGAGCAGTATTAACTAACTAGAAGTATTAACTGTGAGCAGTATTAACTGTGAGCAGTATTAACTACTAGCAGTATTAACTAACTAGCAGTATTAACGAACTAGCAGTATTAACTGTGAGCAGTATTAACTTCTAGCAGTATTAACCACTAGCAGTATTAACCATACTTACTCTTTGAAGCTTAGCCGAATTGAGTACTGCTTTGTATGCCCTACAAAGGAAGATTAGTAACACCAAGAATCTATAATATTCAGATATTTAACCACTGTTTGAGAGGATGCTTATTCAGAGTTGATCATTCCCACACTTGTTACCAAGAAAGTGAATCTACCCACATCAAAAGCTTTGGTGAATAGATCAGCAAACTGATTGTCAGTATGAACTTTTACAACTTGAACAAGTTTCTTTTCATTACAGTCTCTTATGAAGTGATACCTGATCTCAATGTGCTTTGTCTTAGAGTGCTTGACAGGATTATTTACAATGCTGATAGCACTAACATCCTCCAGAAGTAGATTTTCTGTCCAAGTTTGCCCCACCTAGATCACTGTCTGAGTATGCTATTAGGACAAAGGGTGAGTCATGAGGATACCAAAGTCCCAATCTGGGTTTCCCTTTGAGATATCTGAATATCCTCTTAACAGCTTGAAAGTGAGATTGCTTTGGCCTAACTTGGAATCTTGCACATACACAGACTAGAAACATTATACCTGGCCTTGATGTTGTGAGATACATGAGAGAGCCAATCATGGATCTATAATGATGCACATCCATATCCTCCCCCTCAAGATCTGCTGTTATCTGCTTGTGTGTCTCCATAGGTGTGCTGGCAGGTTTTGAATCTGAGAAACCAAACTTGGTTAGAATGTCCTGCACATACTTGGATTGACAAATGAAGATGCCATCTGACTTCTGTTGAACTTGGAGTCCAAGGAAGAAAGTAAGTTCCCCCATGGAACTCATTTTGAACCTTTGATGCATTAGTTCCTCAAACTCCTTGCACATTTTGTCTCTTGTAGATCCAAAGATAATGTCATCAACATAGATTTGGACCAGCAAGATATCCTTCTTCTTTCTCTTGATAAATAGAGTCTTATCAATGACTCCTCTTTCAAATCCGTTTTCCAAGAGATAGGATGACAGAGTGTCATACCATGCTCTTGGAGCTTGATGCAGTCCATAAAGAGTTTTCTTCAATTTGTATACTCTGTCTGGATAGTTTGGGTGTTCAAACCCTGGAGGTTGACAGACATATACCTCTTCTTCGATTGAACCATAGAGAAAAGCACTTTTTACATCCATTTGATAGACTTTGAAGTTCATGTAAGAAGCATAGGCTAGGAATAATCTGATTGCTTCTATCCTAGCCATAGGTGCAAAAACTTCTTCATAATCTATACCCTCTTCTTGAGTATACCCTTGAGCCACCAGCCTTGCTTTGTTCCTTATGACAATTCCTCTTTCATCTCTCTTGTTCCTGAAAATCCACTTTGTGCTAATTGCTCTGTGACCTTTAGGAAGGTCTACTAGATCCCATACATCTTGTAGTTTGAACTGCAACAGTTCTTCTTGCATTGCTTCTATCCAACTGGATTCTTTCATAGCATCCTGTGCCTTTTTAGGCTCAAGCTGGGATAGAAAACAAGAAAGCACTGTATGCTGTTGATCTTGCATTTCTTGAAGCCTGCTTTGGTGTCTAGTCATCATAGGAGAGGATATATCTCCTATTACCAGCTGTGGAGGATGATTCTTTGGAACTCTGGTGTTATGACTAGGTTCTTCATTAAGTCCAGCCTCTAGATTAGAGTCATTCAACTCAACTGAAGTGTTTTCAGCAGCCACTTCTGATTCTTTATTTTCTTGAGTCTCCTCATCTCTACTTTCTTCTTCACTCTGACTTGGTCCAGTAGATGGTTCCTTTTCACAGTCTTCAAAGGAATTCACTGTGGGTATGGGAAAGATCACAGATTTAGATATACTTTCTTGAACCTGTCTAGTCCCTGATCCTCCACATCCTGAACCTGCATAATCATCACTACTGAAACCAAAGGAGTTAGTTAGTGAATCAATGTCAAATAGCCACTGAGGACCAGACCCAATAGGATTTGGTGTGTTCTCATTGCATTTGACATTGTCACTTTCTTCAATTATTCTAGAAGATGAGTTAAAAACCCTGTAGGCCTTACTCTGAGATGAATACCCAACAAGAAATCCATCATCTGCTTTGCTATCAAACTTACCTAAGTGAGATTTTGTATTGAGAATTGTACAAGGACACCCAAAAGGTTTGAAAAAACCAATGAAAGGTTTTCTTTTATTTAAAAGCTCATATGGTGTCTTGTTCTTTGGCTTAACTACTAGAACTCTGTTTTGGACATAGCAGGCCGTGTTAACTGCTTTAGCCCAGAAGGTAATTGGCAGTTTTGAATCAGCCAACAGAGATCTAGCATACTCTATTAGTGTCCTATTTCTCCTTTCAGCAACACCATTCTGTTGAGGAGTCCTAGGAGCACGATATTGTCTCTCAATGCCTTTTTCTTCACAAAAGGTGTTTAGATCAAGATTTTTGAATTCAGTCCCATTATCTGATCTAATGACTTTTACTTTTTGATTGGTTTGGTTTTCAATTCTTAGGATAAAGGATTTGATCAGTCCACTTGTCTCATCCTTAGTCCTGAGAAAATATACCCAGGTAAATCTAGAGTAATCATCAACAATAACCAAGCAGTAAGATTTCTTGCCTATACTCATAACATTTGTAGGACCAAACAGATCCATATGTAATAACAGGAGACAAGAAGAAATTGAGTTTATCTCTTTGGTCTTATGAGAAGTTTTATGTTGTTTGCCTTTAAGGCAAGCAACACAATGATCATCACATGAAAAGACTTTAGATGGTAAACCTTTTACAAGGTTGTTTTTAACAAGTTTGTTCATAGTCTTAAAATTCATGTGACACATCCTTCTGTGCCAAAGAGAGGATTCATCTACAGAAGCTTTGGAAACAAGACAATTTAGAGATGAATCACTATACACATTGTCCATATCTAGACAGTAAACATTGTCCTTTCTTGGAGTTCTAAGTAGTATCATGCTTTCATCAACTACCTTGAACCCTGGAGCAAGGATCATACACTCAGTATTTGTAAATAATATAATATGTTGTTTGTCACATACCTGTGATACACTTAACAGGTTGTACTTCAATTGATCAACATAGTAGACATCCTCAAATGTCATCTTACCTTTGGTGACATTACCTTTTCCACTTATTTTTCCACCAGTAAGATTATCTCCAAATGCAACATGTCCTCCATTGATATGCTTGAAATCTTGAAGGCATGACATGTTGCCTGTCATGTGCCTAGAGCAACCACTATCAACATGCCATATGCTCTTTCCCTTGAGCTGTTGGTTGCCCTGCACATATGATAGATCAGTTAGTATGAATTAGGAACCCAAGCCAAAGTGGTCTTGGGTACCCCTTTCTCATCAAAATACTTGCATTCTTTCTTGACAAGATTTTTGAACTTTAACTCCTCATTCTTGGAGTACTTTGTCACAATAATAGGCTTGGAAACATTTGTGCTAGAAGCAGTACTGGTTTTAGAAGTACTAACTGCCTTAGCAGCACTTGCATGCTTAGCAGTACTAACCTTGTTAGCAGTAGTAACTGTGTTAGCAGCAGTAACTGTGTTGGCAGTATTAACCTTTGAAGAGGTACTAACTGTATTAGCAGCATTAATTTTTCTTCATGGGGCCTTTCCTTTCACCATGTTTCTTTATCACATGTTTCTTTCCAGCCTTCCTATAACCAACAGGTTTTTGCACAAATCTTTGAAAGGTCATCTGTTGATTAATAGGGTTAAAGAAGCAATATTTAGCCAAATGATTTAACTTGCCACATATGAAGCAAGGTTTTGGTCTATTGATTTTACTCAGATCAACTCCTTGCTTCTGAGCCCATTGATTATTCCAGTTTCTTTGATTTCCTCTTTTTAAACCAGAATTTAGGCTCTTGGCTTTACTGCAATCACACTGTTTACAAGATCCAGGATTCACAACCGTGGTTTGTTTGTAATGGACCTTGTTATCCTTTCCTTTGGTCTTCTCTATCTCCTTGGACTTGACCCAGATTTTCCCACATCCCTCATTGGTGATAATGTTGTTTTCTAGTGGGATCTCTTTACTCACATCATTATCCCTATACTCACTGGCTTCTTTCTCAGTTAAATCCTTAATTACTACTTCAGATAAGTCCTTTTTCTCCTTGGTTTCTAACAAGTCTGAAGTAGGAGAGATATAATTGTTGTTGTAAGGAGGAGGTGTATTGTTGTATCCAATACCAGGCTTCATCTTGTCATGAATCTGAGCCTTTAGAAGAGAATCCATTGCTTTTGAAGCACATGAAAACTTTTCTATGTCAAGTTTAACTTTAGACAGTTCCTCTTTCAGCCTATCACTCTCTTCTAGGGATTTAGACAGTTTGGTCTCTAGCTCATTCTTTTCCCACTTCCAATCGTTTGTGTCATAAGAGTGTTGAAGTTCATTAGCTTGAAAGCCTTTGATTTGCTCTTCAAATCTCTCTACTATTAACACATAATCTCTTCTATCCTTTTCTAATCTTTTGAGGTCATCACACATACTTTGATTGTGATCCCTGTATCTTTTGACAGTGTCAATGCAAGATTTAGTGCAAAGATTAGAAATTACCTCTGAGGGGAGATCAGACACTTCTGCCATAAGAGCTTGATTTTGAATGGCTTCCTCAGCTTGATCACTCCAGTCAAATCCCATTCCTTGTTGAGAAACAAGGGCTTGAGCAGGATTCTTGTTCTGAGTGTAGCCTCCATTCTGAGCTTGTTGGTGGTTGTTGTTTGGAACAACACTCCTGCATTCTCTAGCAAAGTGTCCTTTCATGTGACACTTATAACATTCCACCTTGGTCTTGTCAAAACCAGCTCCATCTTCTCTTATTTGAGAGAAGTTATTCCTTCCTGTTCTTTTAATGAACTTCTTCACCCTCATGGATAACATGGCCATCTGCCATTTAATATCCATCTCCTCCAGGTCATCAGGGTGAAGTTGATCCAGATCATCATTAATCAATGAATTGTTGCTATGACTGGACAAAAAGGCTTCAAAGATAGTTTCAGTGCCTTTTTCTGAACTTACTCCACTGGTCGTACTAACTGCTTCAGGGTTGGCAGTAGTATCAGTGGATGCTGAAAGAAGTGCAGCATTGTGGACATAACCAGTGGGCTTCTTCTTGATCTCTACCTCAGTTTCAAAAACTCTTAGATCATTGTATAGATCATCAAGTTCTTTCTCTTCCAGATTGTCACTCTGTCTATATGAGACAGTGTACATAGTCCATTCATCCCCAAGAGATCTGAGGAACTTTCTGTTGACATCATCTTGTTCCATCTTCACTCCTACAGTAGCCAGTTCACCAATGAGCTTGTTGAACCTATCAAAAGTTTGAGTCATAGACTCATTCTTTGAGGGAGTAAAGTTCTCATACTGCTGCTTTAGAACATCTCTTTGATTTCTTTTTATGCTCTTAGTTCCAGCAAATCTTTTCTGTAGAGCATTCCAGAGAATCTGAGCATCAGTGCAGTTGCAAAATTGATGCTGATATTCATTGGGGATGGCCAAGAGCAGAGTGCTCAAGGCCTTCATCTCTGTCTGTCTGATCTTCCTCTCACCATCTGTCTTTGGTGGAGGTCTTTTTCCATCTGGTCCTATCCTTCCAGCTTCAGAAGGACCATTCTCAATGATATCCCACATTGAGTAGTCAATGAGAAGAATATATTGTCTGATTCTGATCTTCCACATGTCAAACTCACTGGGTTTGAGCATTGGAACCTTAGAGACCAAAGTACTGCTTGATTCTGTAAGATTTTCCATGATGAATAGATGTTTCTGAGAGAGTTTGGCTCTGATACCACTTGTCAGGATCGAATTCTCAACAAGAATTAATTTTCAGAAACAATATCAAAGAAGTTTGTGGAATAACACTTTGATATTCAATGAAACAGTAAATCAACACAGTAAATAAGAAGAACAAACTGTAAACTTGTATTGAATGCTTTGAAGTTACAAGATTACACACTCAACCTCAATATTGATGAACAGACTCACCAATACGAATTCTACTTCTCTAGAATTAGGATCTATGCCTTGAGGTTGATTTCTCTCTTAAGGATGGAAAAAAAATCAATTTAAAACTATTCTGTATCTTCTATACATATACTAATCAAAAAGATAATTACAATAAAATAAACATATCTTCAGCATATCTTCCATGTATATCTCTAAGCCTTCCATAATCTTCAGTCCATCCAGCTGTTATCCTTTCATGCGAATCTTCATCATATAAGCAGTATTAATCTTCAGCAGCATTAACTACTAAGCAGCACTAACTACTAGCAGTACTAACTAGCTAAGCAGTACTAACTTTGTTCAAGCAACACTAACTTTGACTAGCAGTATTAATTACGAGCAGTAGTAATACTCAGCAGTATTAACCTTGAAGTCTTCTAGCAGTATTAACTCTGAACCAGCAGCATTAACCATACTTGATAAATTCTTCAGTTCCCAACACGGGATCACCCGACCTGAGGCCACCTGGGTCCTCCCTATTTCCTCTTCGAACAGAACCCCAAAGCCACCAAGTTGTAGGTGTGCTTCAAGGTCTCCGCATCTCCATACCCAGACTAAACTTTTGCCCAACCTTTTCTAAGGCCGAAGATCAAACCCAAAGGTTTGAACTCCCAAAACCCTTATCTAGAATCAATTAAGGAGACAAAACTCCAACATTTCTGGAACACAAAGATTCAAGGGTTTTTGATGTCTAACTCTCTCATTAATCCATTAAATGAACTCATTTAAATCCAAAATTAATACTAACACAAAGAGTAGCTGTAACTTAGCTTCAAGAAGAACGATGAAAACCTGAAATCCACAGCCAAAAGCTCCCTTTCTTGTTCTTCCTCAAAATAGCTCCAATCGCTCTCTCCCATTTCTCTCTAATCAGCCACCAACACCAAAAATAGCCTACCCTAGAGTTAGGCCCTTTTATTAAAGAAGTTACATCTAGCCCCTCCCACTTTGATCTTTAAACAGAAACATACTCAAACTCTACTAACTTTATATTTGGACCTGGTTATTACAAATTCATTCAATAAAACAAGGAAAACCATGGTTTGTACGGTTTGTTAGATTTTAGAGGTTTGTAAAATAGTCTTGGCCTATATATATAAGTGTGTGTGTGTGTAGACGAAGGATCATGTGAAAATAGGAGTTAAGGTGAGAAGCGTAAGAAGAGATATGGACTCTTGATCACTTTTAATCTCATCCCCACCCCCATGAATTGCACGTGATACAGGAATTGATCTGGTGCATCTCACATGTGTTGATCTTCAATTATGATTGATCCAAGGGTAGAGATCCATTCTTATCCTTCTCACCATAACTTCCATTCTCACCGAAACTTAACCCTATGAATGTTTGTATGTATGTATATGTATATATAGGCAAAGGATCGTGTGAGAAGTTGAGTTAATGGTAAGAAACGTGAGAAGCGGATCTAAATCGTTGATCTCTTTTAATCTCAAGCCTCCCATGAATTGCGGTTTAAAAGGGAATTGATCCGGTGCATCTTACCTCGGTGCATCTCATCCTAATGTGCGTCCATTTCTCATCCAACGATTGATAACCACTTCTCACACCTCTCAGTTCTCACCGTTAACTAAACTTCTCAACGGGACCCAACCCTATATATATATATGTATAAAGTAGTTGTGCTTTTTATTAGTTAACTTTTATATATGATATTTGTATGATTGTATCCATATGTATATTTGTAAAAAAAATGGAGTTGCTTTTATTTTAAAAAATAACAGAATATCTATTAATTTAATTCATGCACTTTATAATATAGGTAAAATAAAAACAATTAAACTATAATTTAACACATAAGTTATACTTTAAAACATAATATATGCAAAAAAATGACAATCAACTTTTGTTTAATAAACAATTTTGGTCACTAAATTTTGAAAATTGTTATTAATAAATAGATCAACTTTACAAAGTTTTTATTTAATTTAATATGAATCAAGTTATTTTTCATTTTATTAGAACATAATAAATCAAAAAATTACAACAAATTTTGGTTTAATTTCTAATTGAAATTTGAAATTTATTAACAAAATGACTAAACTTTGTAATTAGTTTTATTTAATCAATATGAACCAAGTTATTTGTCATTAATTATTCTCATAAAATACACATAATGATAATAACCTTGGTCCGTGTTACACCAAGTAAAACATTCTGCAAAGTACAAGTACTTTTTAGTGATTTTCAAACTTTTGTAACAAAACTAAAAATGCACATAGCAAGCGGAGTTGTTTTTATAATCCCAACTAGTGATGGCCAAATGGGTCCGACCCGACCTGGCCCGATCGATTAACCGAAGCCCGGCTCGGCCCGGCCTGATAGTAAACCGGTTTAGAGCCTGAAAAATCAAACCGGTCTAGGATTTTGGAGGTTTTGCCGGCCCAACCCGATTCGATGGTTTAAAAAAATAGCCGTTATAGATCCATTAACTAGCCGTTTTTGACTCTTTTTTTGGATACCCCCCAAACCCCTATAAATACTTGTGTTGATTATGGAATTAGACACCAACTTACAAAACGCAAAAAAAAGCATACAATTCTCATTTCTCATTATATTTGTTTCTCACAAGTTCTAGTGATCTAGTCTAAATTATAAATAAAATGTATTTCTAAAGTGTATTTTAGTGATCCAATACAAGAAGTTTAGTAATTAATTATTATATAAAGAAATTAATTTAAAAAAAAAAGCATGGCCCGATCACGACCCGGTTTTCTATGAACCGGTTACTTCCAACATTAACCGGGCCACTGATATTTGGGTGAAACCCGACCCAGCCCGGCCCGAAGCCCGCTTGGCCCGATTTTTGGCTTTACTGTCTGGGCCCGAAGCCTGTTTTAGCCCAACCCAAACCCGATATTTGACCATCACTAATCCCAACTAGACAATGTGACTTTGAGTTTCAAGCAATGAGCAAAGAATTGATGTTGCTCTAGTTTTATAGATAGTCCATTACTTGTCAATTTCTTCAAGTGTCCATTCCATATCTAATTCAACTTCAACAATGGTGGGATTTCTATAGATAGGTTTTTTGTGGTTCCGTTGTCTTTTGTTGGGGTTTTTCTTGTTTATTAATGAGAGAATTACACTTTTGGTCCATGAGGTTTGGTGATTTTTTTGAAAGTGGGACATGTATTTTAATAAGTTAAGTTGTAGCCCCTGAGGTTTGAATTTTGCTTTGAAAATGGGACCTGACCACTAATTTTGTTAAAAAAAATTCTGCTAGAGTCAGGGGCAAAATCGTCCAACCATGTTTTTGTCCTTTTTTGCACTTCTCTTTTGGTTTTTCTTATTTTGTGTAAAAATCATGAAATTATAGGGTCCAAATTTGCAATTAACTATATATATACACATTATATCCACACACACACACACACACACATATATATATATATATATATATATATATATATATAAAAGAGACACATGGACCAAATGGACGACACCACCCCCTCCACAAACGCCGACACCACCCTCTCCCACTCGAATCATACCCTCCTCTTCTGCCATCTCACGTTTCTCTCTACCACAGGGACCAAATCACATAACCAAATCCCAGAATTCGTTTGCCAAAATGAAAATCACAAAACGGTTCAATCGAGTCGTTAAACCCCTGAAACCCGTTATTGTTCGATCAATGATCCCAACCTCAAATCATTAAGATCAAACCAAATTTGAAGCAGAAATCAAAAACAAAACCTAGAACAATCAAGCAAAAATCCCAGACCCAATCACATCTTCATTCATTAGAATCAAAGCCCACATTGTTGTTGGAGAAAACCCCAATTTTGGGTCCTGAATATTACCAAATTGACGCCTGTAACACCCTCAAATTTGTTAAGAGCAACTAATTTAAAATTTCGATGTAACATTAAGTGAGGGACAAAACTTCCTCCACAGATCAAAACTCAATATGCCTGGAATTAAAGTTTTATAATTAAACTCAACAATTGTAAACTCCAATAATATACAAGGACTAAACCGAAGTCGGGTGTCACTTAACCCAAATACAAGTTGTTCTTCATAAAACCAATGCGGAAGGCTTCACCACGCTACTCACTTTTCGAGCACACAACTAGTATTCCTCTCTTCAAAGTGATACTAAAACTATCCCCAACCAGAACCTGTTGCACATGCCGACAGATAAAAATTTTAGGCTAACGCCTAGTGAGTTCAAGAGTTTTCATCATGATTATAGAAATCGTTATACGAAAATAATTCAACTTAAATCATGATCCTTCAAAATGAATTACTTTAAATATGAGAAAGACCCGTTTTCCAATAATACATATTTTATAGATGAACGCCTCAATGCCAAAACATTCTTTCATGAAATAATGCAACCCAACACTTACCCAAAACGTGAATAATGGTAAATTCTCAAATATTGAAATTTGAATAAAACTTTATAAACCAAACGACCAAAGCATGAATGAACTCGAGCCTCTAAAATCAAAACATATGGATAATGCCCCAAACTCAAAACATCATCGAAAACATGGATAAGACTAAATACCCAAAACAACACCTTTTGGTGACGAGGGAGACCCGAATTCCAAGGCTAGTGGCAGAACACAAAAGTATGCTACATTCCAAGTTATTGAGCTCACCATACTAGGATTAAGGCCACAAACTCGCCGGCTCGTACTCAGATGTGGAGGAGGTGTAACACCCGTAATTTTGGAATTTCTCCTCGATGATAATACGGGAGTCGTTTGACTCTTAGAACGTAAAAGTATCAAGAAATCAAATAAGTTTTACAATGGAACCATTGGGAATCGAATCAGGAGCGAAAAAATGCGAGAAAACGGGACTTTTGGAGTGCTGCGGGACCCTGGGCCATGACCCAGGCCACGCAACTCGCTGGAATCGAGTTGTGGGAAGCGGGCGACTTGCCCCGCGACTTGTAAGTCATCGGCAAGGCCGTGGGAACCGATCTGAGAGTTTTAAACTTGATTTTTGGGATCTAACTTCATTTTATCATAACTTTCTCCTCCTAAATCCGATTTAAGTAATTCTTGAACCTATAGTCTCGTCTTTTGGAGCTTTTCAAGTAGATAAAAAATGGGATTGAAGATATTGGGTGGATCAAAGGATTTATGATTAAGGTAATCTACCCATCGTTCCATCTAAAAAGTTAGGGTTTGGTGTTCTTCATCTTGTTTTTGTATCCTTAGGGTTTGGTATAACTTTGAGAATATTTGTGGTAAGGAATATGTTGAAAGCTTGGAGCTTGTGGAAGGGTCCAAGATCTCCTCTTCAAAGGAACTCAAGTTTGGGGGTAAAACCTAGATTTAGTCTAAATCTAGCAAGGTGAGTTCTAGTTGCTTTGAAAAACTATATACATGTCAAATGCACATATTTTGGGTTTTAAAAGTATATCCATGAGTTTACTTCATTTTGATAAGTTTGTGAATAGTTGTACATTACACATATTTGAGTTATAAATCTTTGAAAATGGGTTACAATATTTTATGAGGTGTTTGAGTCACCAAAAAGGGGATTTTGATCTACCATACATGTTTCTTGAAGATTTGAAGAATTTGGGTATTATGTTGCTTGGGTCCTTAATATGGAAGATTTGGAGTACAAATGATTTTAAATGGAATTATAGTGTGAGTTGGGGAGTTTTAAGAACGATCATTAAAATATGGTCATTTAGGGCTTTACTCAACCTACGAGTTTTATATTTGAAAACTTTAAGTCCATTGAATTTAAAAGTGTGAGTTATTGGAACGTGTATCTTTTAACTTGGGAATATTTGGAAAAGTGTGGACCTTAGCCTTCGGGCCTTTGGCCAATTATATTTGGAGAAGTGATAAATTTGGGGAAGTTGTACATCGACTTATGTAGCCATATTGGCTCTATTTGTGTGTCAAATGTTTTATGATGCCTTACAGCTTGATTAGTACACTAACGAGTTTAGGGACGTTGTCCGGTTTAAATGGCTCATTATGGACCGTGGTAGACACTAGGCGACAATGCCCTGCGACTTTGCCCAAGGGCATTGTCACGGTGGCAAAGTCGCACCACTCCCCCACCCTTCTGTTTGCTCCTCGCGATAGTAACTCGCGATATAATTGGCCAAAGGCCCGAACCCTAAGGTCCACACTTTTCCAAATATTCCCAAGTTAAAAGATACCCGTTCCAACAACTCACACTTTTAAAGTCAAAGGACTTAAAGTTTTCAAATATAAAACTCGTAGGTTGAGTAAAGCCCTAAATGACCATATTTTAATGATCGTTCTTAAAACTCCCCAACTCACACTATAATTCCATTTAAAATCATTTGTACTCCAAATCTTCCATATTAAGGACCCAAGCAACACAATACCTAAATTCTTCAAATGTTCAAGAATCATGTATGGTAGATCAAAATCCCCTTTTTGGTGACTCAAACACCTCATAAAATATTGTAACCCATTTTGTTGGGAACTGAAGAAAAGATCAAGTATGGTTAATGCTGCTGGTTCAGAGTTACTACTGCTAGAAGTCTTAAAGGTTAATACTGCTGAGTATTACTACTGCTAGTTCAATTAATACTGCTAGTCAAAGTTAGTGCTGCTTGAACAAAGTTAGTACTGCTTAGCTAGTTAGTACTGCTAGTAGTTAGTGCTGCTTAGTAGTTAATACTGCTAGAAGAAGTTAATGTTGCTGAACATAATTAGTGCTGCTTAAGAGATCCAGATGGAAAGAATGACAGCTGGATATACTGAAGATATACATGGAAGATATACTGAAGATTTGTTTATCTATTGTAATTATCTTTTTCTTTAGTATATGTATAGAATGTATAGAATAGATAGAATTAATTTTTGATAATTTTTGATAGAGAGAAATCAACCTCAAGGCATAGATCCTAATTCTAGAGAAGTAGAATTCGTATTGGTGAGTCTGTTCATCAATATTGAGGTTGTGTGTTTAATCTTGTAACTTCAAGCATTCAATACAAGTTTGCAAGTTATTGATCATATACAGTTTTGTTTACTGTTACATTAAATATCAAAGTGTTATTCCGCAACTTCTTTGATATTAGTTTCTGAGAATTTATTCTTGTTAAGAATTCGATCTTGACAAGTGGTATCAGAGCCTGATTTCTCAGAAACATCTAGTCATCATGGAAAATCTTGCAGAATCAAGCAATACTTTGGTCTCAAAGGTTCCAATGCTTAGACCCAATGAATTCGATATGTGGAAAATCAGAATCAAGCAGTACATACTCCTTACTGACTATTCTATGTGGGACATCATAGAGAATGGTCCTTCTGAAGAAGGAAAGATTGGCGCAAATGGAAAGAGAACACCACCAAAAACTAATGCAGACAGAAAGATCAGACAGACAGAGATGAAAGCCTTGAGCACCTTGCTCTTGGCTATTCCCAATGAATATCAACATCAGTTCTGTAACTGCATTGATGCAGAGATGCTCTGGAATGCTCTGGAGAAGAGATTCTCTGGTACCAAAAGTACCAAGAGAAATCAGAAAGCCATTCTGAAGCAACAATATGAGAACTTTATGTCAACCAAGAATGAGTCCATGACTCAAACTTTTGACAGGTTCAACAAACTTATTGGTGAACTAGCCACAGTGGGAGTACAAATTGATCAAGATGATCTGAACAGAAAGTTTCTAAGGTCCTTGAGTGATGAATGGACCATGTATACTGTGTCTTTCAGACAGAATGATCAACTGTAAGAAAAGGAACTTGATGATCTCTATAATGATCTAAGGTTTTTGAATCTGAGGTAGAGGCCAAAAAGAGGCCTTCTGGGTATGTTCACAATGCTGCACTCCTCTCAGCATCAACTGATTCTACATCCAACCCTGAATCAGTTAGTGCTTCCAATGGAACAAACCAAGAGAAAGGCACTGAAACTGTGTTTGAGGCCTTTCTAGCAAGTCATGGAAACTCTTCTCTCATTAATGATGACTTGGAACAACTATATCCAGATGATCTTGAAGAGATGGACATTAAATGGCAGATGGCCATGCTCTCCATGAGAGTTAAAAAGTTCATCAAAAGAACTGGGAGGAACACCTTCTCCCAAAGAAGAGAAGATGGAGCAGGATTTGACAAGTCTAAGGTGGAATGATACAAATGCCATCAAAAGGGACACTTTGCCAGAGAATGCAGAAGTGGAATGTCTCAGAATAACAACCATCAACAAGCTCAATCTGGAAGCTTCAATAATAATAGAAACTCTGCCCAAGCTCTTGTCTCTCAACAAGGGATGGGGTTTGATTGGAGTGATCAAGCTGAAGAGGCCATCCAGAATCAAGCTCTAATGGCAGAAGTGTCCGATCTCCCAACAGAGGTAACTTCCAATCTTTGTACTCAAAATTGCATTAACACTGTTAAAAGGTATAGGGATCACAACCAAAACATGAGTGATGACCTTAAAAGATTGGAAAAAGACATAAAAGATTTTGTGAGGATTGTTGAGAGATTTGAAGAGCAGATTAAGGGTTTTCAAGCTAATGAGCTTCAACACTCTTATGACACAAATTACTGGAAGTGGGAGAAGAAGGACTTAGAGCTTCAACTGACCAGATCTAAAGAAGAGAATGAAAAGCTAAGAGGAGAGCTAGCTAAAGTCAAACTTGATGTAGAAAAGTTTTCTAATGCTTCCAAAGCAATGGATTCTTTGTTACAAACTCAGATTCATGATAAACTGAGAAGAGGAATAGGGTACAATAACACACCACCACCCTATAACAACAACTACATCCCTCCTAGTTCAGATTTGTTAGAAACAAAGGATAGGAAGGATCTACCTAAGGGAGCAACTGAGATAGATCCCTTAGATAAAGTGGTTGTTAAGGATAACACTGAGAAAGAAGTTGTCAAGGATAAGAACAATACTGTGAGTGGTGAGATTCCTATAGAAAACCACATAATCACCAATGAGGGATGTGGAAAGCACTGGATCAAGTCCAAAGAGATAGAAAAGACTGAGGGAAAGAACAAGAAGGTTCACTATAAGCAGACCACTGTTGTGAACCCTATCCCTTGCAAGAAGTGTGCATGCAATAAATCTGAGCCCAAAAACATGATAAACCAAGGGGAAATCAGAGAAACTGGAACAATCAATGGGCACAAAAACAAGGGCTTGATCTGAAAAAAATTAATAGACCAAAACCCTGTTTTATCTGTGGAAAGCTGAACCACATTGCTAAATACTGCTACTTTAATCCTATGAACCAAAGGATGAATTTTCAAAGACCTACTCAAAAATCCTTTGGTTATAGGAAGAAAGAAAAGAACCATGTGGCTAAGAAAGTTGTTAAAACTAAAAGCCACATGAAGAAACATAGTATGGAAAATAATGTCAAGATGTGGATTCCAAAATGTACTAAAACTGTTAGTACTGCTACTACAAATAGTGCTGCTAACAGTGATAGTACTGCTAGAAGCAATACTGCTGCTAGCAATGTTAGTACTGCTGACATTGTTAGTACTTCTATAAATGTTAATACTGCTAACTCTGTTAGTGTTGCCAACAAGGTTAATACTGCCAAACCTGTTAGTACTGCTAACTCTGTTAGTACTTCTAAAGATAGTGCTGCTTCTAGTATTAGTGTTGCTAAGCCAATAATCTTGACAAAGTATTCAAATACTAAGTGTTCTGATTTTAAAAATCTTGTCAAGAAAGAATGCAAGTATTTTGATGAGAAAGGGGTACCCAAGACCACTTTGTCTTGGGTTCCTAATCCATACTAACTGATCTACCTTATGTGCAGGGCAACCAACAGCTCAAGGGAATGAGCATATGGCATGTTGATAGCGGTTGCTCTAGGCACATGACAGGCAACATGTCATGCCTTCAGGATTTCAAGCATATCAATGAAGGACATGTTGCATTTGGAGATAATCTTACTGGTGGTAAGATAAGTGGAAAAGGTAATGTCACCAAAGGTAAGATGACATTTGAGGATGTCTACTATGTTGATCAATTGAAGTACAACCTATTAAGTGTATCACAGGTATGTGACAAACAACATAGTATATTATTCACAAATACTGAGTGTATGATCCTTGCTCCAGGGTTCAAGGTAGTTGATGAAAGCATGATACTACTTAGAACTCCAAGAAAGGACAATGTTTACTGTCTAGATATGGACAATGTTAAAAGTGATTCATCTCTAAATTGTATTGTTTCAAAAGCTTCTGTAGATGAATCCTCTCTTTGGCACAGAAGGATGTGTCACATGAATTTTAAGACTATGAATAAACTTGTTAAAAACAACCTTGTAAGAGGTTTACCTTCTAAAGTCTTTTCATGTGATGATCATTGTGTTGCTTGCCTCAAAGGCAAACAGCATAAAACTTCTCATAAGACCAAAGAGATAAATTCTATCTCTTCTTGTCTGCAATTATTGCATATGGATCTGTTTGGTCCTACAAATGTTATGAGTATTGGCAAGAAATCTTACTGCTTGGTTATTGTTGATGATTACTCTAGATTCACCTGGGTATATTTTCTAAGGAATAAGGATGAGACAAGTGGACTGATCAAGTCCTTTATCCTGAGAATTGAAAACCAAACTAATCAAAAAGTAAAAGTCATTAGATCAGATAATGGGACTGAATTCAAAAATCTTGATCTAAACACCTTTTGTGAAGAGAAAGGGATTGAGAGACAATATAGTGCTCCTAGGACTCCTCAACAGAATGGTGTTGCTGAAAGGAGAAATAGGACACTAATAGAGGCTGCTAGATCTCTGTTGGCTGATTCAAAACTGCCAATTACCTTCTGGGCTGAAGCAGTTAATACTGCATGTTATGTCCAAAACAGAGTTCTAGTGGTCAAGCAAAAGAACAAGACTCCCTATGAGCTTTTAAATAAAAGAAAACCCTTTATTGGATTTTTCAAACCTTTTGGGTGTCCTTGCACCATTCTCAATACCAAAACTCACTTAGGTAAGTTTGATAGCAAAGCAGATGATGGATTTCTTGTTGGTTATTCATCTCAGAGTAAGGCCTACAGAGTGTTCAATTCATCTTCTAGAATAATTGAAGAAAGTGACAATGTCAAATGCAATGAGAACACACCAAATCCTATTGGAACTGGTCCTCAATGGCTATTTGACATTGATTCACTAACTAACTCCTTTGGTTTCAGCAGTGATGATTATGCAGGTTCAGGATGTGGAGGATCAGGATCTACACAAGTTCAAGAAAGTATATCTAAATCAGTGATCTTTCCCATACCCACAGTGAATTCTTTTGAAGACTGTGAAAAGGAACCATCTACTGGACCAAGTCAGAGTGAAGAAGAAAGTAGAGATGAAGAGAATCAAGAAGATAAAGAATCAGAAGTAGCTGCTGAGAACCCTTCAGTTGAGTTGAATGACTCTAATCTAGAGGCTGGACTTAATGAAGAACCTAGTCATAACACCAGAGTTCAAAAGAATCATCCTCCACAGCTGATAATAGGAGATATATCCTCTCCTATGATGACTAGACATCAAAGCAGACTTCAAGAAATGCAAGATCAACAGCATACAGTGCTTTCTTGCTTTCTATCCCAGCTTGAGCCTAAAAAGGCACATGATGCTATGAAAGAATCCAGTTGGATAGAAGCAATGCAAGAAGAACTGTTACAGTTCAAGCTACAAGATGTATGGGATCTAGTAGACCTTCCTAAGGGTCACAGAGCAATTGGCACAAAGTGGATCTTCAGGAACAAGAGAGATGAAAGAGGAATTGTCATAAGGAACAAAGCAAGGCTAGTGGCTCAAGGGTATACTCAAGAAGAGGGTATAGATTATGAAGAAGTTTTTGCACCTGTGGCTAGGATAGAAGCAATCAGATTATTCCTAGCCTATGCTTCTTACATGAACTTCAAAGTCTACCAAATGGATGTAAAGAGTGCTTTTCTCTATGGCTCAATTGAAGAAGAGGTATATGTTTGTCAACCACCAGGGTTTGAAAACCCAAGCTATCCAGACAGGGTATACAAATTGAAGAAAGCTCTTTATGGACTGCATCAAGCACCAAGAGCATGGTATGACACTCTGTCATCCTATCTCTTGGAAAATGGCTTTGAAAGAGGAGTCATTGATAAGACTCTATTTATCAAAAGAAAGAAGAAGGATATCTTATTGGTCCAAATCTACGTTGATGATATTATATTTGGATCCACAAGAGACAACATGTGCAAGGAGTTTGAGGACCTAATGCATCAAAGGTTTAAAATGAGTTCCATGGGGGAACTTACTTTCTTCCTTGGACTCCAAGTTCAACAAAAGACAGATGGTATCTTCATCTGTCAATCCAAGTATGTGCAGGACATTCTAACCAAATTTGGTTTCTCAGATTCAAAACCTGCTAGCACACCTATGGAGACACACAAGCAATTAACAGCAGATCTTGAGGGGGAGGATATGGATGTGCATCATTATAGATCCATGATTGGCTCTCTCATGTATCTCACAGCATCAAGGCCAGATATAATGTTTCCAGTCTGTGTATGTGCAAGATTCCAAGTTAGGCCAAAGCAATCTCACTTTCAAGCTGTTAAGAGGATATTCAGATATCTCAAAGGGCAACCCAAATTGGGACTTTGGTATCCTCATGACTCACCCTTTGACCTAATAGCATACTCAGACAGTGATCTAGGTGGGGCAAACTTGGACAGAAAATCTACCTCTGGAGGATGTCAGTTTTTGGGTGCTAGACTAGTTTCATGGCAGTGCAAGAAACAAACCACAGTGTCCACATCTACAACAGAGGCAGAGTACATAGCAGCTGCAAGTTGCTGTTCTCAAGTCTTATGGATTCAGAATCAAATGCTGGACTATGGGGTAACCTTTCTACACACTCCCATCCTTATTGATAATAGCAGTGCTATCAGCATTGTAAATAATCCTGTCAAGCACTCTAAGACAAAGCACATTGAGATCAGGTATCACTTCATAAGAGACTGTAATGAAAAGAAACTTGTTCAAGTTGTAAAAGTTCATACTGACAACCAGTTTGCTGATCTATTCACCAAAGCTTTTGATGTGGGTAGATTCACTTTCTTGGTAACAAGTGTGGGAATGATCAACTCTGAATAAGCAGTCTCTCAAAAAGTGGTTAAATATCTGTCTTTTATAGTTTCTTGGTGTTACTAATCCTCCTTTACAGGGCATACATAGCAGTACTCAATTCAGCCTAAGCTTCAAAGAGTAAGTACAATTAATACTGCTAGTGGTTAATACTGCTAGTTGGTTAATACTGCTAGTTGGTTAATACTGCTAGTGGTTAATACTGCTAGTTGGTTAATACTGCTAGTGGTTAATACTGCTAGTTGGTTAATACTGCTAGTGGTTAATACTGCTAGTTGGTTAATACTGCTAGTTGGTTAATACTGCTAGTGGTTAATACTGCTAGTTGGTTAATACTGCTAGTTGGTTAATACTGCTAGTGGTTAATACTGCTAGTTAGTTAATACTGCTCGCAGTTAATACTGCTAGTTAGTTAATACTGCTCGCGGTTAATACTGCTCGCAGTTAATACTGCTCGAAGTTAATACTGCTCGCGGTTAATACTTCTTATGTCCCAAATACTATAAATACCCTTTGCCCGCCCAAAAGTTCATAACGACTCTTTGCATACTGTTCACTTGCTCTCTAAACCTTTTTCTCTCAAGTACCTAGTCTTCCAGGCAAGAACATCCCTGTTCAATGGCATCCATGGCATTCATCGACGAGCACAATGAGATCGCGATGCTACAAAAGCCAAAGCAAGCTGAAGGATTTCACCAGATTGTCGACTTTCTGAGGACAAGTCACATCGCTCATGCACTCACAGTGTCCCCAACCATCTTTATAGAGCATCAGAGGCAGTTCTGGGCCAATGCCACCATTGTTGCTGAGAATGGTGTGCAGATGATCAAGACGAGGGTGTGTGACCAACCCCTAACTGTTACTGAAGAAGTTATTCGCATCAGTCTACGTCTAGACGATGCCTCTGGTATAACTTCTATTCCTAGTGATGAATTGTTCTCAACTCTTTCAAGAATGGGGTATCAAGGCCAAATGGGGATTTTTAAGTTTTTCAAAGCAAAATTTTCACCCCAATGGAGGTTCTTTGCTCACACCTTAATGCATTGTATTTCAAAGAAAACAACTGGCTGGAGCCAATTTAGCAGTCCCATTGCTTATGCATTGGTGTGTTTATCCACTGCTAGAAAATTCAATTTTTCTCAAATGATTTTTCATGATCTTGTCTCAAATCTGGATAACAAGAAGAGTTTCTATCATGTACCCCAGGTTTGTGCAAGAAGTAATCACCCATGAATTGACGGATATACCTCAACCTGTTGGGGTATATGTACCTAAACCCCCCAAAGGCAAGGTTTTCTCAAATATGAGAAGATCTGCTGGGGACTCGGAAGGAGTTGACACCCCATTGTTCTCTACAATGATGGTGGTGTCCCAATCAAATGAAGGTATGGCAGCAGGGTCAAGGCCCCCATTAGACCAACCCACTGCTAGCCAATCCCAACCTTCCCTCTCTCAAATTTTCCCTCAGTCCTTTACTGCTAAACCCACTCCCACAATAACCAAGACTTATGTCAAAAGAAAGGTATACAAGGCTCCTTCCCTTGGTGTATCTACCTTTAACCAAGAGCCTCTAAGCCCTCTAAGGGAGAATTCTCCCTTAGAGAATATCCAAAGGGAAACCAATAGGGTGTCTCCCAACCCTCAGGAGGTGCTCTCTAAGGAGATGGAAGAGCATATGGGTAAGAAGGCTGCCACTACTTCTGCTAGCCCAGAGAAGGATAGTGGTAACATCTCTAAGACCTTCCCCATGGCAACTTTGGGTGAGAAATCAACCAAAGGACCCCGGTGCCAAGAAACCAAGGGGGTAGATGGTGCTTCTGCTAGGCAGAAGGCCACTACTAAAAGATCCGAGGATCCCTCAAGGATGGGAAAAACATCCAAAAAGGGTGAGGACAGTACTGAAACTGATGATTTGATGGCAAAACGATCCCATGATTCTTCAAAAGGGGGTAACACTCCTGGAGAAGCTGAGGACAGATATGACTACAATGAATTGATGGAAACAATGGGTAACATCAATATGGATGTCATCAAACAACGGAAAGAAATTGAAGAGATGAAAATGGTGATTCTGTCTCAACAAGTACAGATTACCAAATTAAAGAAAATGATCACAAGATTTGTGCAAAAGAAAAGGAAAAGGCAATTTGTTTTGAAGAAGAGGACAAATGCTAATGATGCTTTCAACAAGGGGGAGAATTCAGAGGCTGAAGTAGAAAAGGAAAGTATTTCTGAGATGGGATTTGATGTTAAGGGGGAGAAAGCTGCAGAAACAGAAGCACAAGCAGTAGAAACAGATAATGTTCAAACAGCAGCAATAACAGAACAGGTAGCAGCAGTAACAGGGCTATCCGTTGAAGAATTGGAAATAGCTGAAACCTTAGTAAAAGCAAAGAATGACACTCCTAAGGCTACTCAAAAGGTTAAGGGAGTGGTCATCAATGAAGGAGGCCTTGAAAAGAAGACACAAGAAAGAAGTGAGGCAGGTTTGAAGGATACAAAGGGTAAAGCTAAGATGGTTGAACCTGAACAACCTGTAAAGAAGAAAAATCAGATTGAACTGGATGAAGAAGTGGCAAAGCAGCTTCAGGCAGAAATGGAAAGGGAGGAACAACTTCAATCTGAGAAGGATAGAGAGGTTGCACTGAATATGGCCAGAAAACTAAATGAAGAGTATCAGAAGAGAATGAAAACAGCAGCTCAGGCCAAGCAAGTACAAGTAAAAAGGATGCCATTCAAAAAGCAGAAAAGACAACCCTCCAAGACCTTTTTGGCCAATCAGGAAAGAAGAAAGATGATAAACTTCCTGAAAGGTGCAATTGGTGTTAAGGGGGAGATGTTTACCCATATGGCATACTCTCAGGTTGAAGAGCTATACAGGAAGGAAATGACAAAGCTCCAAGGGGATTCCTCTCAAAGGGAAGAAGCAAAAAGAAGGATGAAAGAGAGACATGATCTCAACATCCAACAACCATTCCCTGAGGAAACTACACCCTCCAAAGAAGAAGCAAAAGAGAAAAAGGAAGAACCTGGGAGTGTTGGTGTTGAAGCCAAAGCTGGAAAAAGGGTGAAGACAATTGCTTCCAAAAGGCAGCCTAAAAGGCCCAGAGTAGAAGAAACAGCTGGTACTACAACAGAGCATTCAGAGGTACCTATAGCAGAATCAGTTCAACTTCCAGAACAGTCTAGTGAGCCAACAGATGAGAATATGGATCCGTACATGACCATAGTGGAACCTTTGAAGGCTGATCCAATCTCTATGCAAGCTCCAGAGATCATCTTCTGGGATATTCTAAGAGACAATGGAAAGAACTTCTTCAGAATCAAGAGAGCTGATGGTTCATTTGAAGCTTATTCAACATGGGGGAGAGTTATTAGAAGTTGCTCCAGAGCTGATATAGAAGAACTATACAAGTGGGGATGAAACTTTATGAACCTGTGTTGAAAGGTACTGAAGAGAATCTTCTCAAAGTGACATTGGAATACTTGTGTATGATGTTTGATCCAGAAAGAGTACACTATAGGATTAAAGATCATCAGCATGAGTTCATATTCAAGAAGATTGACAAATGGATACTATTTGAAAACTGTGGAGTATACATGATTACTATTGACAACTGTTATCATGAATACTACCTGGTGGACAAAATATATGAGCATAGCAAGGAGAAATTGGAAGGGATGCTTAAAGCTACACTGGTATGTACAAAGGATTCAGAGATGGCCAAGATTGTGGTGAGAAGAACTGTGAATCAAAGCTTGGGCCTAGATCCAAATTTGGGAAATTGAATCAAAGGTGTTGAAAGCATCTTGAAGAGTAATTCTGAAGAACTTGACTTCTTTTCCTAAAAGTCAAGTTAGGGGGAGATTGTTGGGAACTGAAGAAAAGATCAAGTATGGTTAATGTTGCTGGTTCAGAGTTACTACTGCTAGAAGTCTTAAAGGTTAATACTGCTGAGTATTACTACTGCTAGTTCAATTAATACTGCTAGTCAAAGTTAGTGCTGCTTGAACAAAGTTAGTACTGCTTAGCTAGTTAGTACTGCTAGTAGTTAGTGCTGCTTAGTAGTTAATACTGCTAGAAGAAGTTAATGTTGCTGAACATAATTAGTGTTGCTTAAGAGATCCAGATGGAAAGAATGACAGCTGGATATACTGAAGATATACATGGAAGATATACTGAAGATTTGTTTATCTATTGTAATTATATTTTTCTTTAGTATATGTATAGAATAGATAGAATTAATTTTTGATAGAGAGAAATCAACCTCAAGGCATAGATCCTAATTCTAGAGAAGTAGAATTCGTATTGGTGAGCCTGTTCATCAATATTGAGGTTGTGTGTTTAATCTTGTAACTTCAAACATTCAATACAAGTTTGCAAGTTATTGATCATATACAGTTTTGTTTACTGTTACATTAAATATCAAAGTGTTATTCCGCAACTTCTTTGATATTAGTTTCTGAGAATTTATTCTTGTTAAGAATTCGATCCTGACACATTTTCAAAGATTTATAACTCAAATATGTGTAGTGTACAACTGTTCACAAACTTATCAAAATGAAGTAAACTCATGGATATACTTTTAAAACCCAAAATATGTGCATTTGACATGTATATAGTTTTTCAAAGCAACTAGAACTCACTTTGCTAGATTTAGACTAAATCTAGGTTTTACCCACAAACTTGAGTTCCTTTGAAGAGGAGATTGTCAGGATCTAAATTCTTAACAAGAATAAACACTCAGAAACAATATTAAAGGAGTTTGCAGAATAACACTTTAATATTCAAAGATCAATGAAACAGTGAATCAGAATAACAACTTGTAAACTTTATTGAATGGTTATAAAGCTACAAGGTTTCACACACAACCTCAATATTGATGAATAGGCTCACCAATACGAATTCTACTTCTCTAGAACTAGGATTCTAAACCTTGAGGTTAATTCTCTCTAAAAACAAAAAACTCAGAATTATATTTTTTTTAAGTTACAAACTATTCTATACATATACAAAAGATAAAAGATAACTACAAATAATAAAAGATCTTCAGTATAATCTTCCATATTTATCTCCAAGCCTTCCATGATCTTCAATCAATACCGCTGTCATCCTTGCCATATGAAGTCTTCATCTCATAAGCAGTATTAAGTTTTCAGCAGCATTAATACTTTGAGCAGTATTAAGTTCAACAGTACTAACTACTAGCAGTACTAAAATTGCTTAGCAGTAGTAACTTCATCAAGCTGTATTAATCTTGGTTAGCAGCATTAATCTTTCTCAGCAGTATTAACTTCAGAAGTAGTACTATGTTGTGCTAGCAGTATTAACTGTACTTGAGCAATTCTTTCAGTTCCCAACAATCTCCCCCTAACTTGACTTTTAGGAAGAGAAGTCAAGTTCTTCAGATGCTCCCAAAACATCATTATTCATAGCCCTGTATTAGCATCCAACCCCAAACTTTGATTAATTATCCTTTAGATCAAATACTTTGCCATTTCTGAATTTGGAACGCATCTAAGCTTCTTTTTCAACATTGCATGCAGCTTCAATCTACTGTGGTTGTACACTCTATCCACTAGGAAGTATTCTATGTGATTTGAATCCATAGTTAAAGCATATACTCCACTAGTTTCATATAGAGTCCAGTTGTTAACTGTTTGAAACACATTTCTGATAATGTCCTTCACTTCTTCAGGCTTGAACAACATACAAAGATACTCCATCACAAGTTTTGTGATTGGTATCCTTGGAGCTTTCAGTTGATCAACATACAACTTCATTCCTACTTCAAACATCTCCTCTAGATCAGATCTGGAACATGTTCTGACAATATTGGCCCAAGTATGATATACTTCATACTTCTCATCTTTCCTCTTGAGCCTGATATATTCTTTTCCATCAACTTCCAGTATATCCCGGTGAATGATCTCTGGAGGCTTAACACCAACAGGTTCAGCTGTAATAGGTTCAGGCACTTTGTCCATCACTACCATGTACAGATTCACATCATCAGTACTTGATGGTTCTTCCTGTTCAACGGACTTAGGCGCCCCTTCTTCTTCAGCAACCTTCTCACTTTCTTCTTTATCCACTCTAGGCTTCTTGGCTGATTTTCTTCTTGCCATCATTTTAGTTCTTTTTAAAGTCCTCAGACTTTTACCTAGATTGGCTTCCTTCTTTGGTGTTTCTTGCTCATCAGGGAAAGGTTTTTCTATCAGAAAATCATTACTTTCTTTCATCCTCTTTTCCATTTCAACTCTGGCTTTTTCATTCCCTTGAAGCTTAATCATCTCTGAGTCATACAGCCCTTTGATCTGTTCAAATGACATCTTTGAGAACATCTCATTTCTGACTCCCACAACAATTTTGAGAAAAGTAATCATCTTCTTTCTCTCTTGAGTACCAAGGTAGGTCTTTGAAGGTTGTCTCTTCTTTGCAGCCATTTTGACCAACACAGACTTCTTTAGGGTTGCAGCTTTCTTCTGTGCTATCTCAGTTGCCAAACGTTGTTGATAAGCTTCATTTAATTCTGCAGCTAGAGCCTTAGCCATCTCTCTATCTTTGTCCACTTGAGCTAATTCTGCTTGGTTAAGTTCAGCTTGAATCTTCCTGGCCAATGCTTCATCTGACTCAACCAACTTTTGCTTTTTAATTGGTTGATCAGATTCCACTAATTTTGCTTTGCCTTTGTCTTTGCTTACCACCTTCTCAATACTTGCTTTCTTGATCACTTCACCTTTTTCTTTGATGATAAATCCTTTGGTCTTTGAAGTGACCTTGGGAGTATCATGCTTAGCCTTGATCAAAGTTTATGCTATCTCAAGTTCTTCCATATTGCTGCTACGAAGGTATGTTAATACTTCTTGCACCATTTCTGCTGCTTCATTCAATTCAGCAGTATTAACAGTTTCTGCTGCTTGTTCAAACACACTTTCTGTTTCTACTGCTTTCTCTTTTACTGCTGCTATGCTTGATGTTTCTGCTGCTTGTACAAACTCTGTTTCAGTTTCCACTGCTTGAACTTTATCTCCACTAACCTCATCAAACTCCCCCTCAACTTTAGCAGCATTAATATTTTGAGCAGTATTAAGTTCAACAGTACTAACTACTAGCAGTACTAAAATTGCTTAGCAGTAGTAACTTCATCAAGCAGTATTAATCTTGGTTAGCAGCATTAATCTTTCTCAGCAGTATTAACTTCAAAAGTAGTAACTATGTTGTGCTAGCAGTATTAACTGTACTTGAGCAATTCTTTCAGTTCCCAACAGAGATCTTGGATCCTTCCACTAGCTCCAAACTTTCAACAGATTCCTTACCACAAATATTCTCAAAGTTATACCAAACCCTAAGGATACAAAAACAAGATGAAGAACACCAAACCCTAACTTTTTAGATGGAACGATGGGTAGATTACCTTAATCATAAATCCTTGGATCCACCCAATATCTTCAATCCTCTTCTTTATCTACTTGAAAAGCTCCAAAAGACGAGACTATAGGTTCAAGAATTACTTAAATCGAATTTAGAAGGAGAAAGTTATGAGAAAATGAAGTTAGATCCCAAAAATCGAGTTTAAAACTCTCAGATCGGTTCCCACGGCCTTTCCCACGACTTGCAAGTTGCGGGACAAGCCGCCCGCTTCCCACAACTCGATTACAGCGAGTTACGTGGCCTGGGTGACGGCCCAGTGTCCCGCACCAACCGACAGCACTCCAAAAGTCCCGTTTTCTCGCGTTTTTTCGCTCTTGATTCGATTCCGAATGGTTCCATTGTAAAACTTACCTGATTTCTCGATACTTTTACGTTCTAAGAGTCAAACAACTCCCGTATTATCATCGAGGAGAAATTCCAAAATTACGGGTGTTACACCTCCTCTTCTGCCATCTCACGTTTCTCTCTACCACAGGGACCAAATCACATAACCAAATCCCTGAATTCATTTGCCAAAATGAAAATCACAAAACGGTTCAATCGAGTCGTTAAACCCTTGAAACCCGTTAATTATTCGATCAATGATCCCAACCTCAAATCATTAAGATCAAACCAAATTTGAAGTAGAAATCAAAAACAAAACCTAGAACAATCAAGCAAAAATCCCAGACCCAATCACATCTTCTTTCATTAGAATCAAAGCCCACATTGTTGTGGGTGAAAACCCCAATTTTGGGTCTTGAATATTACCAAATTGACGCATGTAACACCCTCAAATTTGTTAAGAGCAACTAATTTAAAATTTCGATATAACATTAAGTGAGGGACAAAACTTCCTCCACAGATCAAAACACAATATGCCTGGAATTAAAGTTTTATAATTAAACTCAACAATTGTAAACTCCAATAATATACAAGGACTAAACCGAAGTCGGGTGTCACTTAACCCAAATACAAGTTGTTCTTCATAAAACCAATGCGGAAGGCTTCACCACGCTACTCACTTTTCGAGCACACAACTAGTATTCCTCTCTTCAAAGTGATATTAGAACTATCCCCAACCAGAACCTGTTGCACATGCCGACAGATAAAAAAATTAGGCTAACGCCTAGTGAGTTCAAAAGTTTTCAACATGAATATAGAAATCGTTATACGGAAATAATTCAACTTAAATCATGATCCTTCAAAATGAATTACTTTAAATATGAGAAAGACACATTTTCCAATAATACACATTTTATAGATGAATGCCTCAATGCCAAAACATTTTTTCATGAAATAATGCAACCCAACACTTACCCAAAACGTGAATAAAGGTAAATTATCAAATATTGAAATTTGAATAAAACTTTATAAACCAAACGACCGAAGCATGAATGAACTCGAGCCTCTAAAATCAAAACATATGGATAATGCCCCAAACTCAAAACATCATCGAAAACATAGATAAGACTAAATACCCAAAACAAAACCTTTTGGTGATGAGGGAGACCCGAATTCCAAGGCTAGTGGCAGAACACAAAAGTAGGATACATTCCAAGTTATTGAGCTCACCATACTAGGATCAAGGCCACAAACTCCCCGGCTCGTACTCAGATGTGGAGGAGGTGCAACACCCGTAATTTTGGAATTTCTCCTCGACGATAATACGGGAGTCGTTTGACTCTTAGAATGTAAAAGTATCGAGAAATAAGGTAAGTTTTATAATGGAACCATTGGGAATCGAATCAGGAGCGAAAAAACGGGACTTTTAGAGTGTTGCGGGTTGGTACGGGACCCTGGGCCGTGACCCAGGCCACGTAACTCGCTGGAATCGAGTTGTGGGAAGCGGGCGGCTTGCCCCGTGACTTGAAAGTCACGGGCAAGGCCGTGGGAACCGATCTGAGAGTTTTAAACTCGATTTTTGGGATCTAACTTCATTTTCTCATAACTTTCTCCTCCTAAATCCGATTTAAGTAATTCCTGAACCTATAGTCTCGTCTTTTGGATCTTTTCAAGTAGATAAAGAAGGGGATTGAAGATATTGGGTGGATCCAAGGATTTATGATTAAGGTAATCTACCCATCGTTCCATCTAAAAAGTTAGGGTTTGGTGTTCTTCGTCTTGTTTTTGTATCCTTAGGGTTTGGTATAACTTTGAGAATATTTGTGGTAAGGAATCTGTTGAAAGCTTGGAGCTAGTGGAAGGATCTAAGATCTCCTCTTCAAAGGAACTCAAGTTTGTAGATAAAACCTAGATTTAGTTTAAATCTAGCAAGGTGAGTTCTAGTTGCTTTGAAAAACTATATACATGTCAAATGCACATATTTTGGGTTTTAAAAGTATATCCATGAGTTTACTTCATTTTGAGTTATAAATCTTTGAAAATGGGTTACAATATTTTATGAGGTGTTTGAGTCACCAAAAAGGGGATTTTGATCTACCATACATGTTTCTTGAACATTTGAAGAATTTGGGTATTGTGTTGCTTGGGTCCTTAATATAGAAGATTTGGAGTACAAATGATTTTAAATGGAATTATAGTGTGGGTTGGGGAGTTTTAAGAACGATCATTAAAATATGGTCATTCAGGGCTTTACTCAACCTACGAGTTTTATATTTGAAAACTTTAAGTCCTTTGACTTTAAAAGTGTGAGTTGTTGGAAAGGATATCTTTTAACTTGGGAATATTTGGAAAAGTGTGGACCTTAGGGTTCGGACATTTGGCCAATTATATTTGGAGAAAGTGATAAATTTGGGGAAGTTGTACATCGACTTATGTAGTGAGTTAGATCGAATGTTTAAGCCTCGGAAATCTGGTGCGACAGTGACAAGCGACTGTGCCCGTGGGCACAATCGCGAGTTACTATCGCGTGGAGCAAACATAAGGGTGGGGGAGTGGTGCGACTTTGCCACCGTGACAATGCCCTTGGGCAAAGTCACAGGGCATTGTGGCCTAGTGTGTACCGCGGGTAAGGGAAGGGGTATGCATTGCCCCTGCGACAGTGCCAGTGCCAGTGGCATAATATCCGGGCACTGTCGTCGACGGGTGCTGAGGGTATAAAAATCCCACTTTGACTATTTTGACTTCATTTCTCATTAACACCATTTTGGAGCCGATTTGGAGAACACTTGGAGCGATTTCTTCCATCTCAAAACCCTACCAAATTTCCTCAAAACCCTAGTTTGGTAAGTGACATTTATTGTTGTTCATTAGAGGTTGGTGGAACATTCAAGGGAGCATTTAGGAACTCAAGCCAAGTTCTCACCTACACATTTCCTCATCCAAGTTTCTAGGGTTTTCTATAAAACCTTAGTTAGTGAGTTTCTACTACTAATTTCAAATGAGATACATATCTTGTGTGCTTACTTGCTTAGTATTTCATATGTATGTAGAAATCTGATCACCTGATAAGTTTGACCTAACTGCTAATTTTGAGATTGTTGGGAAGGTAATCGCGTATGAGTCGCGACAACTCAAGGGCCTTGAGAAGAATTATCCTACTCATGATTTGGAGTTTGAGGCGTTGGTATTTGCTTTGAATCTATGGAGACATTACCTTTACGGGATGAAGTGTACACTGTTCACTGACTACAAGAGCTTGAAATACATTTTCGACCAAAAGGACATCAACATGCGGCAAAGGAGGTGGTTGGAGCTTTTAAAGAATTATGATTGTGAATTGATTTACCACCCCGGTAAGGCCAATGTGGTAGCGGACGCATTGAGCCAAAGAGTTACGGGGATGAGGTTAAAGTAACTCTTACTAGAATCGAGGTGATGTCAAGTATAGTGGAAGACATCAAGAGGAGTCAAGCCGAAGCACTTCGTGAGGAGAACCTCAAGGCCAAGATCATGGTGAAACAAAGAGAGTTACTAATGGAAGATAGTCGTGGCCTTAGAATGTTCCAAGGACGAATTTGGGTGCCGAAGATTGGTGGAAACCGTGAGTTGCTTTTGGTGGAGGCGCACAAGTCAAAGTACTCTATACATCCCAGCAGCACCAAAATGAATAGGGATTTGAAATTGCACTATTGATGGACGGTGATGAAACTCGACGTGGCCAATTATGTAGAGAGGTGAATCACTTGACTTAAAGTCAAAGCGGAACATCAAAGACCCTATGGGAGCTTACAACCGCTAACTATTTCGGAATGGAAATGGGAGCACATCACGATGGACTTCTTCACCAAACTACCGAAGACCTTGAGAGGACATGATGCTATTTGGGTGGTAGTGGATAGACTTACCAAGAGTGCGCATTTCTTAGCAATACGGGAGACACTACCAATGGACAAACTTGCTAAGCTCTACATTGATGAATTAGTGTCACGTCACGGTGTTCCGTTATCCATAGTCTCGGATAGTGATAGTTGGTTCACTTCCAAATTTTGGGATGGATTGCAAAGAGAGTTGGGCACGAAGGTCAAGTTGAGCACGACCTATCATCCTCAAAACGACGGACAAAGAGAGAGGATGATCCAAACACTCGAAGACATGCTCCGGTCATGTGTAATAAACTTTGGGGGAAATTGGAATTCGTACTTACCGCTAGTAGAATTCGCTTACAATAATAGCTATCATTAGAGTATCGGAATGGAACCGTTCGAAGCACTCTACGGACGGAAATGTAGAACACCAGTGTGTTGGCTTGAGGCGGGAGAAAAACAATTTGCAGGACTTGAAATTGTACAAGCAACGACGGATAAGGTGAAAGGTATTCGAGAGCGGTTGAAGGTGGACCAAGACTGACAAAAGAGTTATGCGGACAAAAAGCAAAGACCGGTTGAGTTCCAAGTGGGAGAAAGGGTTATGTTGAAGGTGTCGCTTTGGAAGGAGATCATCCGTTTCGGGAAGCGTAGAAACTTAGTTCTCGTTTTCTTGGATCCTTCACCGTTTTAGAGAAGATTGGACTCCAAGCTTATAGATTGTACTTGCCACCCGAGATGGACGGAATCCACCCTACCTTTCACGTATGTTACCTTCTCAAGTGCCAAGCCGAAGAAGAAGGTGTCATTCCTTTGACGGAAATTCGGGTGGACAACGACAACCGATGTGTGGAAGAACCGGAAGCGATATTGGAATCAAAGATGAAGTGACTACGACACAAAGAGGTGACTATGGTCAAAGTACAATGGAAGCATCATCAGGGTGCCAATGTAACGTGGGAGTCCGAGGAAGACATGAAGAAGATATATCCTCATTTATTTAGTGAATAAGATTTCGGGGACGAAATCCTCATTAGGTGGGGAGGATTGTAACACCCGAGAATCCAGGTAAGTAAATGGTACCCATAATTTTCCTATACATGAAATTATATGCTCATAAGTGTTTATTACAATGTATCGATATCATAATTTATACTCCTTTATTAGAAACTTGGTTGCTAGCCTAATCATTTTGACTTGCGGTGAGTTAGATCGAAAGTTTGAGACTCAGAAATATGGTGCGACAGTGACAAGTGACTATGCCCGTGGGCACAATCGCGAGTCGCTATCACGTGGAGAAAACAGAAGGGTGGGGAAGTGATGCGACATTGCCACCGTGACAATGCCCTTATGCAAAGTCGCAGGACATTGTCGCCCAGTGTGTACAACGGGAAAGGGAAGGGGCACGACATTGCCCCTGCGACAGTGCCAGTGGCATAGTCGCCGGGAACTGTCGCCGACGGGTGCTGAGGGTATAAAAATCCCACTTTGACTATTTTGACTTCATTCTCATTACCACCATTTTGGAGTCGATTTGGAGAACATTTGGAGCGATTTCTTCCATCTCAAAAGCCTACCAAATCTCCTCAAAGCCCTAGTTTGGTAAGTGACATTTATTGTTGTTCATTAAAGGTTGGTGGAGCATTCAAGGGAGCATTTAGGAACTCAAGCCAAGTTCTCACCTACACATTTCCTCATCCAAGTTTCTAGGGTTTTCTATAAAACCTTAGTTAGTGAGTTTCTACTACTATTTTAAAATGAGATACATATCTTGTATGCTTACTTGCTTAGTATTTCATATGTATGAAGAAATCTGATCACCTGATAAGTTTGACCTAACTGCTACTTTTGAGATTGTTGGGAATTTAGTTATGGTACTTCATATGGACCTTGATGAGGTTGTTATTGATGTTATTTAAACTTGGCTATGTGTTGTTTTGGTAAATCATGGGTATTATCTTTGGACTTGTACATTTTAGATTTTTGTACCTAAAATATGCTTGGAGCTATGTGTGGTCTTGCACATGCAATTTCTTGCTATGGGTTGATGTAAAGATGGAATTGAAAGTATGTCGGATGAACTATGAGTAAACGCTAGGAGGATGTAGTCTAGGGTGCCACCATGACGGTATGTACCATACCTCCGCCATTTGAAGTAATGTCTGGGAGGTAGTCTTTAAATGTGCCAGACCTTCGGGATGTTGCTCAAGTGAGTGAACATCAAGGTGCATTGACTTGAGGTGGAAATCATTGGTGTGATGGGTCTCCTCCATTGATTCCTGTATGGTCTTTATGTTTTTAAATGATTTAAATGCTCATGCCATGTTTATTGTTCAACTTACTAGACCCGTTTGGCCTAACACTTGTTTGGTTTGATGTGTATCTCAGGTTCGAGCGGAACGACCACCAAGAAGGTTTAGCCGACCTTTAGGTGTAAGCTTGGGAGCATTTTTGGGATGCCATTTTTGAAGACAATCATTTTTGGAAGTAGATGACAACTGATTGTAATCTTATTTCTAGTTAGATCTTAGATTATGAGGTTGTCATCTATCATTGCTTATTATTACAAACTTGTAATTAAACGGGCATTTATTGTTACCTTTTTGGGTGATCTCGTGCTTTGGCATTAAAGTGATTACCATATTTACATTTTTCCGGAAATTTTTGTTTGTCCCATTTTTGGGGTGTTACACCGGATACGAGGTTCCATGGTCTTATGTGAATCTCGAGAACGTTGATAAGTGGCTTCACTTTGTGTGTCTGCCACATTCGATGGAATCGGGTCTACCCCGTCATCGAAAGGTGTTATTTTTTGGTATTCCCTTATCCATACCTTTGGTGTTGAAACGTACCATTTTATTCCAAAAATAGTATTTTGGTGAAATACCGTGTGGGTGAGTTTTAGGGAAATTTCGAAGTTGAATAATTATTTAAAATGGGTACTTTGGTATTGGGAGTAACATGATTTACAAAGGAAGCCCTTTTTATAACTAATGTTCGGGAATGGTCGTATCTACAGTAAAATGTTCGTTTTAAATGTTTTATGATTTATATGATGAAAACTGCTTTAACTCACTAGGTGTTAAGCCTAAAACATTTTCTTTTCGACATGTATATCAGGTCTTAGATGGATCTGAGTGGCGAGTAGAGCTTGGTAGAAGTTCTGGTAGGATGGCTTTAGTGACGTCATCGGATTTGGTGAAGATAGCAGATTTGGTGGTTTTAGTAACACCCGACTAATTTTGTCCCCGTTTATGGGACTAGGTAGTTCTGTTGGAACTCTGATACATGTTTGTAGTGATTATCCCTTTGTAAGCGTTAGATATTTGCTATTTCAATGTTATGTACTTGGGTTTTTGGAAGTTTTTAAATTGTCTGCTATTTTATGAATTTTAGGGGTGTTACAAGTTGGTATCTGAGCTCTAATTTAAGTAAACTAGGTATGGATCTTAGATGCCTAGGCTTAAGCTGAGACTTTAAGTTATGGCTTGTTCGTTATGGGTAGAACTTTTAAGACGATAATGGGTTGCGGTAATCGATAGAAATGCACTAGTTAAGGGTCTTGACTATGGTGACCAGGATCCTTTTGTATATTATGTTCATAATTTCACTTAGCTACTGCTATTATGAATATATTGTTACGTGAGTGTGCTTGACTCTACTATTATTACGATACTCGATATGTGTAATAGTATGTCTTAGGTGCTAATCTAGTATTGGTGAAAGATTCTTAACCTCATTCTCGTATGTGTCAGAAAAGAATGGCAGATGCAGGGAGAGAAACGCAAACTCAAGAGGCAAACCCTCAAGGTGAGTTGTTAGATAGCGTGTTACAATTGATGAAGTCGACTATGGAGCGACAAGAGGAAAGGATAATGAAATCGTTAGAGGTCAGATATGCTAATGACCGGAGATGTGAAGTAGTTAGAGATCTTGATGTGAGGAGTCTCAGTGACACCGGGAATGTGATCCGGATGGAAGATCTTGTTGTTGCTAATATGAGACATAGCAGGAGGACCCACTCATACAAGAACTTTCTGTGCAGCAAGCCGCCAGAGTTTTCAGGGACTGACAGTCCGGTGGCTTGCATGAATTAGATCCAAGAGATGGAACAAGCATTTGATGCTAGCGAGTGTGAGGAGGGGCAGAAGGTGAAATTCGCCTCCCACATGAAGAGGGGTCGAGCTCTTACTTGGTGGAATGTCACCGAAAACACTATGGGAACTGCTATTGCTTCATCACTAACATGGGATGTATTCAAGAAGAAAGTGTTGGATGAATATTGCAATGAAAGGGCGATAGACATAATAGAAGAGGAGTTCCGAGCCCTCAAGAAGGGAAGTATGTCGGTGAGAGAATACTCCAATCTCTTTTTAGATAAATTAGATCTAGTGGGACATATCGTTCCAAGCGAGAAGGACATAGTCATGGCTTATATGAACGGACTGCCAGCTGACATGAAGGCGATGGTCCGAATTTCTAAATCCTCCACCCTCCAAGGAGCGATAGAAGAATCGCAATTCATGGAAGATGTCTATATTCGGAGTAGTGAAGAAGATGTGGAGACTAGAGAAAAGAGAAAAGAGAAAATAAGAGGACCGATGGAGTCCATCCCAAGAACGCAATGATCATGACAATGAAAGGGAGGCTGGCCATCGTAGGAAGTCAAAGTGGTGTTAAGAGTATCGAGCCAAACATGCAGGTAGGTGCAACTTCAACCCCATGATATGTCTCAAGTATGGAATGTTGGGTTACTCCCACCGAGATTGTTCCATCAAGGGACCAATCTGTTTTTTGTGCAAATAACCGAACCATGTGAAGAGAGATTGTCCAAACATGAGGATGGACGAGGAGACAGACAACAGTTAGAGCCTCTCAAGACGAGGGTGACCTCGATGGAAATGTCAGGTACATCTTCCAGTAACTTTAATCGTAGTTGTCTATTTTGCTGGTTGAGTGTGAGTCATTTTTGGGCGTTGATTGTCGTTGTGTCGCTTGGTGGTCGGTGTGCTAGTAAATTCTAGAGTTTGTCTATGGGAATGATTTCATCGTTCTACAGAATCTTAAAAATCCAAGTCAATGGTATTGGAGAATAAGTCACTTGGATTAAACCAAGAGTTACCATTAATCAAAGTTGAGATTTTAATAAGCGAATTTTGGTGGTTAGTGTCAAATCAAAGTGGTACATCTTGGCATTTGGAGTGCCATGCGGGAAATGTGGAAATGAAGAATATTATTGCTTTTGAAATAAAGGTGTGATAGCGAATAACCCTAAGGAAGGATTTCCTCACGTCATATGTCAATTACTAGGCTGGAATAGGAGGAATCAGATAAGGTTTCAACAACCTATGGAAACTGCCGGCTACCATAAAGTGGTGTGTCATGTTTCCCATCTGTGCCTGCTGGGAAGGATTCATGTGGAATTCTGCATCAAGTAAAAGTAAATTGTCAGCGCTGTTTGGTTTAGATAACCACCATTAATGCGAAATATGGTGCTAAACATGAGGATTAGTAAGTGAAGAGACAAATGATTTATGGCATGTCTCTTGCAAGAAGATCTACGCTAAACTATAGGAAGAGTGAGGATCTCAACCTTGGAATTGATAGCATCCACGTTTGAGATGATTCGAGGTTAACATGATTTCGTTGTGTCGAATGGGCTTCAGACCCAAAGTTTTGAGGTATCAATATAGTTAACACCTTTAAGTGTTGTGGATCCAGGCCACTTCTACGGCAAACCGTTATTGAGTTGTTTAAGGCTATTTAAGTGGAGAACCGTGTAAATGTTCAGAGAACGGAGTGAGACCTTTTCTAGCCTACGAAATGCTCGTTCGCAAAGGATTTGGGTAGGAATCTTTTAGGCGGAGTGTTACCGGAAGCCTTTGATCTAATAGAGTGAAATGCCGAAACATTTGTAATCTTGGAGGAAGTAATGGCTTATGGATTTAAGGTGAGGATGGGACTTTGAGCGTCTCTTGCATGACTGTATGCGGTAAGTGTTTCGCCTTTTCCTTAGAGTCGATGGTTCTAAAAAAAAGATTGTTGCAGATCTTTGTGTGACATTGGCCGAGGGAAAGGCTAAGTTGAGATCAACCGCCTCTCCGAGTGAGGGGAATTTAAGATTGGGTAAAGTGTCATTAAGCTTTAACCTTACCAAAAGAGTTTCAGATAGATGACAATTGCTTGAAGTGAAACTCCTCTTTTAGAATTTCTAGATAGTCATTGGACATTAAGCCAATGGTGCCAGATTGGATATGCGAGCTAGTGAGTCGGAGAAGGGCACCATAGGTGTTACTTGGATAAACACCTCATACGGAGTCGTGTGGTCAAGTTGAAGTCGAAAAGTCTTGTGTGGATCGACATTTCGTTGGAACCTTCCAAGCAAAGAACTTGGGGAGAGGTATGAGTCACCTGCGTTCAAGGTGAAAGTTCTTCCTTGATACGATGGGATACATAGGTTAGGCAAGGGCACCTAGAAAATGGAAGAGGATGCGGATTTATTTATCGATAATTTACGTGTCTAATAAGGACCGCTTGTGAAAAGAAGTTAATTTTATGCGAGTTTCAATCCAAGTTGTAGCGTGGTCGAATGTTGAAGGCTAGAGAATGTTGGAAATGTGTAAAGGCATGGTTAGACCTATAAGTACACATGATGGTTAGTGTGATCAAATTTAGATTTCAAATACGAAATCATTTTCAAGGTGGGGAGGATTGTAACACCAGTAATTTTGGAATTTCTCCATAATGATAATACGGGAGTCGTTTGACTCTTGGAACGTAAAGGTATCAAGAAATCAGGTAAGTTTTACAATGGAACCATTGGTAATTGAATCAGGCGCGAAAAACATCAAAAAACAGGACTTTTGGAGTGTCGTGGGTTGGTGCGCGACCCTGGGCATTTTGATCTACCATACATGTTTCTTAAACATTTGAAGAATTTGGGTATTGTGTTGCTTGGGTCCCTAATATGGGAAGATTTGGAGTACAAATGATTTTAAATGGAATTATAGTGTGAGTTGGGGAGTTTTAAGAACGATCATTGAAATATGGTCATTTGGGGCTTTACTCAACCTACGAGTTTTATATTTGAAAATTGTAAGTCCTTTGACTTTAAAAGTGTGAGTTGTTGGAACAGGTATCTTTTAACTTGGGAATATTTGGAAAAGTGTGGACCTTAGGGTTCGGGCCTTTGGTCAATTATATTTGGAGAAAGTGCTAAATTTGGAAAAGTTGTACATCGGCTTATGTAGCCATATTGTTCTATTTGAGTGTCAAATGTTTTATGATGCCTTACAGCTTGATTTGTACACTAACGAGTTTAGGGACGTTGTCCAGTTTAAATGGCTCATTATGGAGCGTTTTATGGAAATTCAATTATTATACAAATGTTGGTTATTACATGTTTTGGATGCGTTAGTTCATTCATATGGAGTCATGTAATGTTTAGACTATAATGTAATGGATCCATGGGCATAGGAGTCGTGTTGTTCATAATGGAGCTTTTAACGTCCATGTTTGAGTCTAAAAATCGGGGTCAATTTAAAAATTGAAAATTCGGCTATATAACGTCCGTAAATGGAAGGAACCAATCTACCCAAAAGGGAGATCCAAAAACCTGTAAGATAAAAGTGTAACAATCTAACCCAAAGTACGTCAACCCAATATGGGGACCAAGTATGGCTATTACATCCCAATAACAAATGAAGAATACAATTCAACAACCTAGTAATCTAACTTATATAAGTAAGATTAATGTCGGGTGTCGCTATTCTTCCAAAAGGTATGATCTCTGTATACTTCAAGTATTGGTTACTAAGTCATCAAAAAGATCACTCTCGACCCCAAGGTCGTCCGCTCAATCCCAACGTGTCCCACCGCTAGAGTGACCTGTCACACATGACAACCAAACAAATGTTAGGCTAGAGCCTAGTGAGAATATATAAGCGGATATAATTTAGACAATAAACCCGATTGAAGTCATGTAGCCGATCTAGCCGTGAGCTATACCAAAACAAATCCAATAAACCATTAGAATTCAGTAAATACTGACAACAGTTCAAAACCGCATAGCGAGCATCAACTACTCCAAGTCTATAGCCCGAAAACATCAAGTCAACCACTCCAGGTCTATTCTTGAGAGTTCCCATAACAGGGCAACTCGAGCACAATGGGATTACACCTTATTGTCCATGGGACGCTGCCCGACCGTATAGGCCCACACCCTACTTACCATGGAGATTAATGCCTATCCCGTGCCAATGGTAACCAAATGTCTGGACAAGACAATGGGTTACCTTGACTATGGATCCATTGCACTAAACCAATTACCAAACATGCTAATACAACCATCTTTAACCATGTATGTAATTCATGAGACCAATTCCCAAATATGAGAGTTATTAACGTGGCTTACCTCACATTAATTAAGTAAACTTCATAAAACACAATCCCAACCATGATAATACCATAGTCTCGTTTCAAAAGTCAACATGCCCAATAATTTGTCTAACACACAATATATTCCCAAAACCCTAGTTTTCTCTTCATGTGACAACCAAATCCCAAGTAACCAATATTAGTTAGCAAATAAGTGAATAACATGAAAGTCATTCATTCCTTTGAAATCCCATCCCATAACATCTTGTTTCATCCAAAAATAATAATATTTCCAAAACTCATAGTTAGGTCAAAACCCAACAAAATCCAAATGTGATTAAGAGACAAGGTTAAAGTTATAAACACATAACTCCTAGCATTTATATTAGATAAATGGTTAAGAAAACTCACCTTAAATGGTTACAAGGAAACCCTAGGTGACAACCCTTGAAGATATAATGTAGATGAAGACTTGGAGTTTCAACTACAAGATTGTTAATCAATGTGACCAACCTAAACAAACCCAATAAATGCAAATGATGATTCTTACTTGGAGCAATAATTGAAGGGAGTGAAACCCTACCTTTTTCCTCTCCCAAAATCGCAACTTCCAGCTCTCCAATTGCACAAATGAGTTAAAAAGTCGGAAAAACACATTTAAAGCCCTGAGGCCCGACCACGAGAGTGCCACGCGATAGTGACACTGTCACAATCGCGTGTCACAATCTCCCGAACTTCCGACCTCTCGGTACAAACTCCGCGACAGTGCCACGCGATAGTGACACCTGTCACAATCGCCGGTCACTATCCCGCCGTGCCACGGACTTACGGTACAATTCCCGCGAGAGTGCCACGCGAGAGTGACCTCTATCACAATCGCGGGCACTATCGCCCCAGGCGTACCGAGCCCATTTTTCACCCGAATTTTGACCCGAATGCACGTGTGATCAAAAGTACGGTTCAAAACGAATTTATGATCAAACTAAATACATACCGAAATCGAGGGTGTTACAATCCTCCCCAACTTGAAGGAGATTTCGTCCTCGAAATCTTGACTAGGTGAAGAGGTGAGGGTATCTCCACCTCAAATCTTCTTCAACCTCCCACGTCACGTTAGCACCCCGGTGGTGCTTCCATTGGACTTTTACCATCGTGATCTCCTTGTGACGAAGCTTCTTCGTCTTCTTCTCCAATATTGCTTCCGGCTCTTCTATGCAACGATTCCCTTCATCAACTCTAATTTCAGAAAGTGGAATGACACTCTCCTCTTCCGCTAGACATTTACGGAGGTAACATACATGGAAGGTGTTATGGATTCCATTCATTTTCGGAGGAAGTTCCAACTGGTAAGCTTGAAGTCCTACTCGCTTAAGCACAGTAAAGGGCCCAAGGAAACGGGGACTCAACTTTCCACGTTTTCCAAAACGTATAATCCCCTTCCAAGGAGACACCTTTAACATAACGCGATCTCCCACTTGGAATTCTATCGGCCGCCGTTTCTTGTCAGCATAACTTTTCTGTCGGTCTTGGGCCGCTCTTAAGCGTTCCCGTATCTCTTTCACCTTATCCGCCGTCTCTTGCACTATTTCAGGTCCGGTAAATTGCTTCTCCCCCGCTTCTAGCCAACATACGGGGGTTCGGCACTTGCGACCGTATAGAGCTTCAAACGGTGCCATACCAATGCTTGAATGGTAGCTATTGTTGTACGCGAACTCCACTAAAGGCAGGTGCGAGTCCCAACTACCCGCAAAGTCGATTACACAAGATCTCAACATATCTTCTAGCGTCTGGATTGTCCTCTCACTTTAGCCGTTGGTTTGAGGATGGTAGGTCGTGCTCAACTTCACCCACGTGCCTAATTCATTTTGCAAACGGTCCCAAAAATGCGACGTGAACCGACTATCACGATCGGAGACAATGGATAGCGGTACACCATGACGAGATATCACCTCATTGATGTACAAATTTACCAACTTGTCCATAGGTAGAGTCTCCCGCATGGCCAAGAAATGAGCACTCTTGGTCAAATGGTCCACTATCACCCAAATGGTGTCATGACCACGCACGGTCCTTGGCAACTTCGTCACGAAATCCATCGTGATGTGTTCCCATTTCCATTCTGGAATTTCTAAAGATTGCAAACTCCCATATGGTCACTGGTGTTCAGCCTTCACTTGTGAACAAGTCACACACCGCTCCACGTAATGCGCCACATCGAGCTTCATAACCGGCCACCAATAGTGTAACTTTAAATCTCGATACATCTTCGTGCTCACCGGATGAATGGAATACTTCGATTTATGGGCATCATCGAGGAGAAGTTCCCGATTGCCCCCGATAATAGGCTCCCAAACTCGCCCATTAAAGAGCATTACCCCTCGGCCATCCTCCGTCAAGAGTAAATGTTGCCTTGTCATGACCTCCTTTTTGAGGTTCTCTTCTCGCAATGCCTCTACTTGTGACTCTTTAATTCGGTTGATGAGTGTAGACGTCAACTCGATCCGCGTGAAAGTAGCCTTGGAAACCTCCCCATAGTCCTTTCGACTAAGAGCATCGGCGACGACGTTCGCCTTACCCGGGTGGTAAAGTAGCTCGCAGTCGTAATCCTTTAATAGTTCTAACTACCTTCGTTGCCTCATGTTTAGGTCCTTTTGGTCAAAAATGTGCCAAAGACTCTTGTGATCTGTATAAAGCGTGCACTTCGTACCGTAGAGGTAGTGCCGCCATAACTTCAGTGCAAACACTACCGCGGCTAGCTCCAAATCGTGGGTGGGGTAGTTGACTTCGTGGACCTTGAGTTGCTTTGACGCGTAGGCAATCACTTTCCCCCTCTGCATAAGAACACATCCCAAACCCAACTTCGATGCATCACTATACACCACAAAGTCTTCCATCCCATCGGGTAGGGATAGGATTGGAGCTTCGTAAAGCTTTTTTTGTAGCGTCCGAAACGCCTCCTCTTGCCTCTCGGTCCAAACAAACTTCGCATTCTTCCGTGTTAGGGCCGTCAACGAGGAAGCTATCTTTGAAAAGTCTTGAATGAACCTTCGGTAGTATCCCGCCAATCCGAGGAAACTTCGGATTTCTGTTGGGAACTGAAGAAAAGCTTAAGTATGGTTAATGCTGCTGGTTCAAAGTTACTACTGCTAGAGATATTCAAGGTTAATACTGCTAAGTATTACTACTGCTAGTAGTTAATACTGCTAGTCAAAGTTAGTGCTGCTTGAACAAAGTTAGTACTGCTTAGCTAGTTAGTACTGCTAGTAGTTAGTGCTGCTTAGTAGTTAATGCTGCTAGAAGAAATTTAATGCTGCTGAAGATTAATACTGCTTATATGATGAAGATTCGCATGAAAGGATATACATGGAAGCTTAGAGATATACATGGAAGATATACTGAAGATATGTTTATTTTTTTGTAATTATCTTTTTGTTTAGTATATGTATAGAAATATAGAATAGTTTTAGGTGTGATTAATTCTAAGATTAAGAGAGAAATCAACCTCAAGGCATAGATCCTAATTCTAGAGAAGTAGGATTCGTATTGGTGAGTCTGTTCATCAATATTGAGGTTGAGTGTGTAATCTTGTAACTTCAAAGCATTCAATACAAGTTTAAGTTTGTTCTTCATATTTTCTGTATTGATTTACTGTTTCATTGAATATCAAAGTGTTATTCCGTAAACTTCTTTGATATTGTTTCTGAGAATTAATTCTTGTTAAGAATTCGATCCTGACAAGTGGTATCAGAGCTAAACTCTCTCAGAAACATCTATTTATCATGGAAAATCTTACAGAATCAAGTAGTACTTTGGTCTCCAAGGTTCCAATGCTCAAACCCAGTGAGTTTGACATGTGGAAGATCAGAATCAGACAATATATTCTTCTCACTGACTACTCAATGTGGGATATCATTGAGAATGGTCCTTCTGAAGCTGGAAGGATAGGACCAGATGGGAAAAGACCTCCACCAAAGACAGATGGTGAAAGGAAGATCAGACAGACAGAGATGAAGGCCTTGAGCACTCTGCTCTTGGCCATCCCCAATGAATATCAGCATCAATTTTGCAACTGCACTGATGCTCAGATTCTCTGGAATGCTTTAGAGAAAAGATTTGCTGGAACTAAGAGCATCAAAAGAAATCAAAGAGATGTTCTAAAGCAGCAGTATGAGAACTTTACTTCCTCAAAGAATGAGTCTATGACTCAAACTTTTGATTGGTTCAACAAGCTCATTGGTGAACTGGCTACTGTAGGAGTGAAGATGGATCAAGATGACATCAACAGAAAGTTCCTCAGATCTCTTGGGGATGAATGGACTATGTACACTGTCTCATATAGATAGAGTGCCAATCTGGAAGAGAAAGAACTTTATGATCTATACAATGATCTAAGAGTTTTTGAAACTGAGGTAGAGATCAAGAAGAAGCCCACTGGTTATGTCCACAATGCTGCACTTCTTTCAGCATCCACTGATACTACTGCCATCCCTGAAGCAGTTAGTACTGCTAGTGGAGCAAGTTCAGAAAAAGGAACTGAAACAATCTTTGAAGCCTTTTTGTCCAGTCATAGCAACAATTCATTGATTAATGATGATCTGGATCAACTTCACCCTGATGACCTGGAGGAGATGGATATTAAATGGCAGATGGCCATGTTATCCATGAGGGTGAAGAAGTTCATTAAAAGAACAGGAAGGAATAACTTCTCTCAAAGAAGAGAAGATGGAGCTGGTTTTGACAAGACCAAGGTGGAATGTTATAAGTGTCACATGAAAGGACACTTTGCTAGAGAATGCAGGAGTGTTGTTCCAAACAACAACCACCAACAAGCTCAGAATGAAGGCTACACTCAGAACAAGAATCCTGCTCAAGCCCTTGTTTCTCAACAAGGAATGGGATTTGACTGGAGTGATCAAGCTGAGGAAGCCATTCAGAATCAAGCTCTTATGGCAGAAGTGTCTGATCTCCCCTCTGAGGTAATTTCTAATCTTTGCACTAAATCTTGCATTGACACTGTTAAAAGATACAGGGATCACAATCAAAGTATGTGTGATGACCTCAAAAGATTAGAAAAGGATAGAAGAGATTATGTGTTAATAGTAGAGAGATTTGAAGAGCAAATCAAAGGCTTTCAAGCTAATGAACTTCAACACTCTTATGACACTAACTATTGGAAGTGGGAAAAGAATGAGTTAGAGACCAAACTGTCTAAATCCTTAGAAGAGAGTGATAGGCTGAAGGAGGAACTGTTCAAGTGAATCTTGACATAGAAAAGTTTTCATATGCTTCAAAAGCAATGGATTCTCTTCTAAAGGCTCAGATTCATGATAAGATGAAGCCTGGTATTGGATACAACAGTACACCTCCTCCTTACAACAACAATTATATCTCTCCTACTTCAGACTTGTTAGAAACCAAGGAGAAAAAGGACTTATCTGAGAAAGCCTTTAAGATAGATCCTTTGGATGAAGTAGTAATTAAGGATTTAACTGAGAAAGAAGCCAGTGAGAATAGAGATAATGATGTGAGTAAAGAGATCCCATTAGAAAACAACATTATCACCAATGAGGGATGTGGGAAAATCTGGATCAAGTCCAAGAAGATAGAGAAGAACAAAGGAAAAGATAACAAGGTTCATTACAAACAAACCACGGTTGTGAATCCTGGATCTTGTAAACAGTGTGATTGCAGTAAAGCCAAGAGCCTAAATTCTGGTTTAAAAAGAGGAAATCAAAGAAACTGGAATAATCAATGGGCTCAGAAGCAAGGAGTTGATCTGAGTAAAATTAATAGACCAAAACCTTGCTTCATATGTGGCAAGTTAAATCATTTGGCTAAATATTGCTTCTTTAACCCTATTAATCAACAGATGACCTTTCAAAGATTTGTGCAAAAACCTGTTGGTTATAGGAAGGCTGGAAAGAAACATGGTTAAAAAAAAGGCCCCATGAAGAAAAAGATTTTAAAAGAAAGTATTAAAATGTGGGTGCCCAAAAGCTAAAACTGTTAGTACTGCTGACAGGGTTAGTGCTGCTGGAAGTATTACTGCTGCTACCTGTGTTAGTACTGCTGAAAACATTAATGCTGCTAATACAGTTAGTACCTCTTCAAAGGTTAATACTGCCAACACAGTTACTTCTGCTAACACAGTTACTACTGCTAACAAGGTTAGTACTGCTAAGCATGCAAGTGCTGCTAAGGCAGTTAGTACCTGTAAAACCAGTACTGTTTCTAGCACAAATGTTTCCAAGCCTATTATTGTGACAAAGTACTCCAAGAATGAGGAGTTAAAATTCAAAAATCTTGTCAAGAAAGAATGCAAGTATTTTGATGAGAAAGGGGGTACCCAAGACCACTTTGGCTTGGGTTCCTAATTCATACTAACTGATCTATATTATGTGCAGGGCAACCAACAGCTCAAGGGAAAGAGCATATGGAATGTTGATAGTGGTTGCTCTAGGCACATGACAGGCAACATGTCATGCCTTCAGGATTTCAAGCATATCAATGGAGGACATGTTGCATTTGGAGATAATCTTACTGGTGGTAAGATAAGTGGAAAAGGTAATGTCACCAAAGGTAAGATGACATTTGAGGATGTCTACTATGTTGATCAATTGAAGTACAACCTGTTAAGTGTATCACAAGTATGTGACAAACAACATAGTATATTATTTACAAATACTGAGTGTATGATCCTTGCTCCAGGGTTCAAGGTAGTTGATGAAAGCATGATACTACTTAGAACTCCAAGAAAGGACAATGTTTACTGTCTAGATATGGACAATGTTGATAGTGATTCATCTCTAAATTGTCTTGTTTCAAAAGCTTCTGTAGATGAATCCTCTCTTTGGTACAGAAGGATGTGTCACATGAATTTTAAAACTATGAACAAACTTGTTAAAAACAACCTTGTAAGAGGTTTACCATCTAAAGTCTTCTCATGTGATGATCATTGTGTTGCTTGCCTTAAAGGCAAACAGCATAAAACTTCTCATAAGACCAAAGAGATAAATTCAATTTCTTCTTGTCTCCAGTTATTGCACATGGATCTGTTTGGTCCTTCAAATGTTATGAGTATAGGCAAGAAATCTTACTGATTGGTTATTGTAGATGATTACTCCAGATTTACCTGGGTATATTTTCTAAGGACTAAGGATGAGACAAGTGGACTGATCAAATCCTTTATCCTAAGAATTGAAAACCAAACTAATCAAAAAGTAAAAGTCATCAGATCAGATAATGGGACTGAATTCAAAAATCTGGATCTAAACACCTTTTGTGAAGAAAAAGGCATTGAGAGACAATATAGTGCTCCTAGGACTCCTCAACAGAATGGTGTTGCTGAAAGGAGAAATAGGACACTAATAGAGGCCGCTAGATCTCTGTTGGCTGATTCAAAACTGCCAATTACCTTCTGGGCTGAAGCAGTTAATACTGCTTGTTATGTCCAAAACAGAGTTCTAGTAGTTAAGCCAAAGAACAAGACACCATATGAGCTTTTAAATAAAAGAAAACCTTTCATTGGTTTTTTCAAACCTTTTGGGTGTCCTTGAACAATTCTCAATACAAAATCTCACTTAGGTAAGTTTGATAGCAAAGCAGATGATGGATTTCTTGTTGGGTATTCATCTCAGAGTAAGGCCTACAGAGTTTTTAACACATCTTCTAGAATAATTGAAGAAAGTGACAATGTCAAATGCAATGAGAACACACCAAATCCTATTGGGTCTGGTCCTCAGTGGCTATTTGACATTGATTCACTACCTAACTCCATTGGTTTCAGTAGTGATGATTATGCAGGTTCAGAATGTGGAGGATTAGGGACTATACAGGTTCAAGAAAGTATATCTAAATCAGTGATCTTTCCCATACCCACAGTGAATTCCTTTGAAGACTGTGAAAAGGAATCATCTACTGGACCAAGTCAGAGTGAAGAAGTAAGTAGAAATGAGGAGACTCAAGAAGATAAAGAATCAGAAGTAGCTGCTGAAAACACTTCAGTTGAGTTGAATGACTCTAATCTAGAGGCTGGACTTAATGAAGAACCTAGTCATAACACCAGAGTTCAAAAGAATCATCCTTCACAGCTGGTAATAGGAGATATATCCTCTCCTATGATGACTAGACACCAAAGCAGGCTTCAAGAAATGCAAGATCAACAGCATACAGTGCTTTCTTGTTTTCTATCCCAGCTTGAGCCTAAAAAGGCACATGAAGCTATGAAAGAATCCAGTTGGATAGAAGCAATGCAAGAAGAACTGTTGCAGTTCAAACTACAAGATGTATGGGATCTAGTAGACCTTCCTAAAGGTCACAGAGCAATTGGCACAAAGTGGATTTTTAGGAACAAGAGAGATGAAAGAGGTATTGTCATAAGGAACAAAGCAAGACTGGTGGCTCAAGGGTATACTCAAGAAGAGGGTATAGATTATGAAGAAGTTTTTGCACCTGTGGCTAGAATAGAAGCAATCAGATTATTCCTAGCCTATGCTTCTTACATGAACTTCAAAGTCTATCAAATGGATGTAAAAAGTGCTTTTCTCTATGGCTCAATTGAAGAAGAGGTATATGTCTGTCAACCACCAGGGTTTGAAAACCCAAGCTATCCAGACAGGGTATACAAATTGAAGAAAGCTCTTTATGGACTGCATCAAGCTCCAAGAGCATGGTATGACACTCTGTCATCCTATCTCTTGGAAAATGGCTTTGAAAGAGAAGTCATTGATAAGACTCTATTTATCAAGAGAAAGAAGAAGGATATCTTGCTGGTCCAAATCTATGTTGATGACATTATCTTTGGATCTACAAGAGACAACATGTGCAAGGAGTTTGAGGATCTAATGCATCAAAGATTCAAAATGAGTTCAATGGGGGAACTTACTTTCTTTCTTGGACTCCAAGTTCAACAGAAGTTAGATGGCATCTTCATCTGTCAATCCAAGTATGTGCAGGACATTCTAACCAAGTTTGGTTTCCCAGATTCAAAACCTGCCAGCACACCTATGGAGACACACAAGCAGATAACAGCAGATCTTGAGGGGGAGGATATGAATGTGCATCTTTATAGATCCATGATTGGCTCTCTCATGTATCTCACAGCATCAAGGCCAGATATAATGTTTCCAGTCTGTGTATGTGCAAGATTCCAAGTTAGGCCAAAGCAATCTCACTTTCAAGCTGTTAAGAGGATATTCAGATATCTCAAAGGGCAACCCAGATTGGGACTTTGGTATCCTCATGACTCACCCTTTGACCTAATAGCATACTCAGACAGTGATCTAGGTGGGGCAAACTTGGACAGAAAATCTACTTCTGGAGGATGTCAGTTTTTGGGTGCTAGACTAGTTTCATGGCAGTGCAAGAAACAAACCACAGTGTCCACATCAACAACAGAGGCAGAGTACATAGCAGCTGCAAGTTGCTGTTCTCAAGTCTTATGGATTCAGAATCAAATGCTGGACTATGGGGTAACCTTTCTACATACTCCCATTTTTATTGATAATAGCAGTGCTATAAGCATTGTGAATAATCCTGTCAAGCACTCTAAAACAAAGCACATTGAGATCAGGTATCACTTCATAAGAGAATGTAATGAAAAGAAACTTGTTCAAGTTGTAAAAGTTCATACTGACAACCAGTTTGCTGATCTATTCACCAAAGCTTTTGATGTGGGTAGATTCACTTTCTTGGTAACAAGTGTGGGAATGATCAACTCTGAATAAGCATCCTCTCAAACAGTGGTTAAATATCTGAATATTATAGATTCTTGGTGTTACTAATCTTCCTTTGCAGGGAATACAAAGCAGTACTCAATTCGGCTAAGCTTCAAAGAGTAAGTGTGGTTAATACTGCTTGTTAGTTAATACTGCTAGTGGTTAATATTGCTAGTGGTTAATACTGCTAGTGGTTAATACTGCTTGTTAGTTAATACTGCTAGTGGTTAATACTGCTCTCAGTTAATACTGCTAGTGGTTAATATTGCTAGTAGTTAATATTGCTCGCAGTTACTATTGCTAGTTAGTTAATACTGCTCGCGGTTAATACTGCTTGCAGTTAATACTGCTCTCAGTTAATACTGCTAGTGGTTAATACTGCTAGTGGTTAATACTGCTAGTAGTTAATACTGCTCGCAGTTAATACTGCTAGTTAGTTAATACTGCTCGCGGTTAATACTGCTTGCAGTTAATACTGCTCTAGGTTAATACTGCTTATGTCCCGAATACTATAAATACCCTTTGCCCGCCTAAAAGTTCATAACGACTCTTTGCATACTGTTCACTTACGCTCTAAACCCTTTTTCTCTCAAGACTCGAAGTTTTCAGGCAAGTTTTGCACTAAGTTCAATGGCATCCATGGCATTCATCGATGAACACAATGAGATCGCGATGCTACAAAAGCCAAAGCAAGCTGCAGGATTTCATCAGATTGTGGATTTCCTCAAGTCAAGCCATATTGCTCATGCTCATATTGTATCACCTACAATCTATATCGAGCATCAAAGGCAGTTCTGGGCTAATGCCACCATTGTTGCTGAGAATGGTGTGCAAATGATCAAGACAAGGATCTGTGACAAGCCACTAACAGTTACTGAAGAGGTTATTCGCATCAGTCTACGTCTAGACGATGCCTCTGGTATAACTTCTATTCCGAACGATGAACTGTTCTCCAATCTTACAAGAATGGGGTATGGAGGCCCATTGGGTGTTTTCAAATTCTCTAAAGCCAAATTTTCACCCCAATGGCGTTTCTTTGTCCATACTCTTATGCACTGTATCTCCAAAAAGACTACTGGATGGAGTGAGTTTAGCAGCACCATGGCTTATGCTTTGGTGTGCTTAGACACTGCCAGAAAGTATAACTTTTCTAAAATGATTTTCAGTGATCTTGTCTCAAACATGGGAAACAAAAAGAGCTTCTTTATGTACCCCAGGTTTGTCCAAGCAGTTATTACTCATGAATTGACGGATATACCTCAACCTGTTGGGGTATATGTACCTAAACCCCCCAAAGGCAAGGTTTTCTCAAATATGAGAAGATCTGCTGGGGACTCGGAAGGAGTTGACACCCCATTGTTCTCTACAATGATGGTGGTGTCCCAAACAAATGAAGGTATGGCAGCAGGGTCAAGGCCCCCATCAGACCATCCTACTGCTAGCCAATCCCAGCCTTCCCACTCTAAATCAATCCCCCAGTCCCTTCTTGAAAAACCAACCTCTCCCATCACACAAACTTACAAGAGGAAACAGGTAAAGAAGGCTCCTTCCCTTCTTGTACCATCATCCCCTAAGCCTTTAAGCCCTCTAAGGGAGAATTCTCCTTTAGGGAATATCCATAGGGAAACCAAAGGGGTGTCTCCCAACCCCAAGGAGGTGCTCTCTGAGGAGGAGGAAGAGCATATGGGTGATGAGGCTGCCACTACTCCTGCTAGCACAGAGGAGGAAAGTGGTAACATCAATAAGACCTCCCCCATGGCAACCTTGAATGAGCAATCATTCGAAGGTCCCTGGTGCCAAGAAACCACGGGGGTGGATAGTGCTTCTGCTAGGCAGAAGACTTCCACTACTAAAAGATCCAATGATCCTTCAAAGGAGGGTAACACTTCTAGAGAAGGTGAGGACAGATATGACTACTAGGAATTGATGGAAACCATGGGAAACATCAACCTAGATGTTATGAAACAAGGAAAAGAAATAGCGGAGATGAAGCTGGTTATCCTGTCCCAACAAGTTCAGATTGAAAAATTGAAGAAGATGGTGACCAGGCTGGTTCAAAAGAAAAGAAGGAAACAGTTTGTACTAAAAAAGAGGGACCAAGTTCAAGATTCTTTCAACAAGGGGGAGAAGCATGAAGGGGAAACTGTTGAAAAGAAAGCTGAAGTTGAGGGGGAGACAGAGGAAGAGATGGAAAAAGAAACAGATACTGCTGCTGAAGTAAAAGTAGCAGCAGAAACTAAAGCAGCAGAAATAGGGCTCTCTGTGGAAGAAATGGAGATAGCAGAAACTTTCGTCAAAGCAAAGAATGATACTCCTAAGGCTACTCAAAAGGCCAAGGGAGTAGTTATCAAAGAAGGAGGGATCTCAGAGAAGGAAAAAAAGAAGGAAGTTTTGAAAGAATCAAAGGGAAAAGGAAAAGAGAAGATGGTTGAAGCTGAAATGCCTCCAAGACAGAAGTCTCAGATTGAAATGGATGAGGCAATAGCAAAGCAGTTGCAAGACCAAATGGAGAAAGAGGAGCAGTTGCAAACAGAAAAGGATAGAGAACTGGCAAAGATTATGGCCAAGAAGTTAAATGCAGAACACCAAAAGAGTTTGAAAGAAGCAGCTCAGACAGCAGCTCAGGTCAAGAAACTTCAAATTAAGAAGATGCCTATTCAGAAGCAAAAGCAGAAAAGACAACCCTCCAAGACATTTTTGGCCAATCAGGAAAGAAGAAAAATGATAAACTTCCTGAAAGGTGCAATTGGTGTTAAGGGGGAGATGTTTATCCACATGGCATACTCTCAGGTTGAAGAGTTGTATAACAAGGAAATGGCCAAGCTCCAAGGGAATTCAGCACAAAGGGAGGAGGCTGAGAGAAGGATGAAAGAGAGACATGATCTCAACATCCAACAACCATTCCCTGAGGAAACCATACCCTCCAAAGAAGAAGCAGAAGAGAAGAAGGAAGAACCTGGAAGTGTTGGTATAGAAGCCAAGTCTGGAAAAAGAGTGAAATCAATTGCTTCAAAAAGGCAGTTGAAAAGGCCTAGGGTGGAAGAAACTGAAAAGGAAGCAGAACCTTCAGTCACATCTCCAACAGAGCCAGTACAGAGTCCAGAGCAGGTCACTAAGCAAACAGATGAGAGTATGGATCCGTACATGACAATAGTGGAACCTTTGAAAGTTGTTCCAATCTCTATGCAAGCTCCAGAGATCATCTTCTGGGATATTCTGAGAGACAATGGAAAGAATTTCTTCAGAATCAAGAGAGCTGATGGTTCATTTGAAGCTTATTCAACATGGGGGAAAGTCATCAGAAGTTGTTCAAGAGCTGATATGGAAGAACTATATAAAGTTGGGATGAAACTTTATGAACCTGTGTTGAAAGGTACTGAAGAGAATCTTCTCAAAGTGACATTGGAATACTTGTGCATGATGTTTGAGCCCGAAAGAGTGCACTATAGGATTAAAGATCATAAGCATGAGTTTATATTCAAGAAGATTGACAAATGGATACTGTTTGAAAACTGTGGAGTATACATGATTACTATTGACAACTGTTATCATGAATACTACCTGGTGGACAAAATCTATGAGCATAGCAAGGAGAAGTTAGAAGGGATGCTTAAAGCTACACTGGTATGTACAAAGGAGTCAGAGATGGAAAAGATTGTGGTGAGAAGAACTGTAAATCAAATCTTGGGCCTAGATCCAAATTTGGGAAATTGAACCAGAGGTGTTGAAAGCATCTTGAAGATTAATTCTGAAGAACTTGACTTCTTTTCCTAAAAGTCAAGTTAGGGGGAGATTGTTGGGAACTGAAGAAAAGCTTAAGTATGGTTAATGTTGCTGGTTCAAAGTTACTACTGCTAGAGATATTCAAGGTTAATACTGCTAAGTATTACTACTGCTAGTAGTTAATACTGCTAGTCAAAGTTAGTGCTGCTTGAACAAAGTTAGTACTGCTTAGCTAGTTAGTACTGCTAGTAGTTAGTGTTGCTTAGTAGTTAATGCTCCTAGAAGAAATTTAATGCTGCTGAAGATTAATACTGCTTATATGATGAAGATTCGCATGAAAGGATATACATGGAAGCTTAGAGATATACATGGAAGATATACTGAAGATATGTTTATTTTTTTTGTAATTATCTTTTTGTTTAGTATATGTATAGAAGATATAGAATAGTTTTAGGTGTGATTAATTCTAAGATTAAGAGAGAAATCAACCTCAAGGCATAGATCCTAATTCTAGAGAAGTAGAATTCGTATTGGTGAGTCTGTTCATCAATATTGAGGTTGAGTGTGTAATCTTGTAACTTCAAAGCATTCAATACAAGTTTACAGTTTGTTCTTCATATTTTCTGTATTGATTTACTGTTTCATTGAATATCAAAGTGTTATTCCGCAAACTTCTTTGATATTGTTTCTGAGAATTAATTCTTGTTAAGAATTCGATCCTGACAATTTCGGTCGGACTTTTGGACGGCTCCTAATTCATCATGGCCTCAATTTTAGCGGGATCCACCTTCACTCCTTCCCTTGTAACCACGTACCCTAAAAACTGCACCTCTTAGAGCCAAAACTCACACTTTGAAAACTTTGCGTAAAGATTCTCTCATCTTAGAACCTCTAACACCTCTCGAAGGTGTTGCTCATGGCTTTCCTCGTTTTTGGAATAGACCAAGATGTCATCAATGAACACAATTACCGATTTGTCGAGAAATGGTCGGCACACTCGGTTCATCAAATCCATGAATATAGCCGGCGCGTTGGTAAGGCCGAACGGCATTACCAGAAACTTATAGTGATCGTAACGCGTCCTAAATGTCGTCTTTGGAATATCGCTCTTTGCCACCTTCACTTGATGATACCCCGACCGCAGGTCGAGTGAAAAACAACCCGCACCTTGTAGTTGATCAAACAGGTCGTCGATCCTTGGAAGTGAATACTTATTCTTTACCGTAACCTTGTTCAGTTCCCTGTAGTCGATACACATCCTCATGGAGCCGTCCTTCTTCTTGACGAACAAAACCGGCGCTCCCCAAGGTGACGAACTTGGTTGAATGAAACCCTTCTCAAGAAGGTCTTGGAATTGTGTCATCATCTCCTGCATCTCGGTAGGAGCCAATCGGTAGGGAGCTCGAGCAATCGGGGCCGCTCCCGGAACGAGATCAATTCTGAACTCTACCAATCGATCGGGTGGTAACCCGGGCAAGTCTTCCGGGAACACATCGGGAAACTCGCGTACCACCCTTACTTCTTCTAGTTTCCTCTTCTCTAATTTAGTGTCGATAACATAAGCCAAGAAGGAGGAACATCCTTTCACCAAGAATTTTCACGCCCTGACCATTGAGATAATCGCCACTTCGCCTTTCCTCTTTTCACCATAAATGACTGTCGAATCTCTATTCACTCCCGGTAATCGGGCCATCTTCTTGGAACATACGATCTCGGCGTGATTCTCCGTCAACCAATCCATCCCTATTACTACATTGAACCCGCCTATTTGCATAGGCATCAAGCTAATCGGAAATTTCCTGTCATCAAACTCTAGTGTGCAACCCCTTACAACATCCGGAATTATCACTTGGCCCCCATTAGCTATTTCTACCACAATGGCTTCACATAAGCTAGTCATAGGCATGGAAATCTTTTGACAAAAAGCATCAGATATAAATGAGAAGCTAGCACCCGAATCGAACAATACACGTGTAGGCACGGAGTTTAGGAGAAACGTACCCGATACCACATCAGTAGAGGCTTTGGATTCCTCGGAAGGCATTTGAAAAGCTCTTCCGACCACTCTTGGAGGTTCCGTCTTCTTTCCTCCACTTTCGCCGGTCTTCAATTTCGGGCATTCATCCCAAATATGACCCAACTCCTTGCACTCGTAAATATGACTGGGCATTCATCCCGAACTTCCGACCTCTCAGTACAAACTCTGCGACAGTGCCACGCGATAGTGACACTTGTCACAATCGCCGGTCACTATCACGCCGTGCCACGGACTTACGGTACAATTCCCGCGAGAGTGCCAGGCGAGAATGACCTCTGTCACAATCGAGGGCACTATCGCCCCAGGCGTACCGAGCCCATTTTTCACCCGATTTTCGACCCGAATGCGCATGCGATCAAAAGTACGGTTCAAAACGAATTTATGATCAAACTAAATACATACCGAAATCGAGGGTGTTACAAGTGAGTGGTCCCCAAGTCATGTTTTTATGTAATATTGCGGTGGTGCTCTGCAAAGCCGTATACAGAGCTAAGTTTTGGGGTGGTGCCCATGGTGAGTCGGATATGGCGGCTTGTGACTTTTGTGGTAACACTCATCTAGAGGTCGAGTAGACACTAGGATCATTTGGGTATCTTGCGGTGGTTTCTCAGAGGAGCCGAATATGGGGTTCCATGGTCTTATGTGAATCTCTAGAACGTTGATAAGTGGCTTAACTTTTTGTGCCCACCACATTCAATGGAATCGGTCTCCCCCGTCATCGAAAGGTGTTATTTTTGGGTATTCCCTTATCCATACCTTTGGTGTTGAAACGTACCATTTTATTACACAAATAGTATTTTGGTGAAATACCGTATGGGTGGGTTTTGGGGAAATTTCGAAGTTGAATAATTATTTAAAATGGGTGCTTTGGTATTGGGAGTAACATGATCTACAAAGGAAGCCCTTTTTATAACTAATGTTCGGGAATGGTCGTATCTAGAGTAAAATGTTCGTTTTAAATGTTTTATGATTTATATGATGAAAACTGCTTTAACTCACAAGGCGTTAAGCCTAACACTTTTTCTTTTTGACATGTATATCAAGTCTTAGATGGATCTGAGTGGCGAGTGGAGCTTGGTAGAAGTTCCGGTAGGATGGCTTTAGTATCGTCATCCGGTTTGGTGAAGATAGCAGGTTTGGTAGTTTTAGTAACACCCGACTAATTATGTCCCCGTTTATGGGATTAGGTAGTTCTATTGGAACTCTGATACATGTTTGTAGTGATTCTCCCTTTGTAATTGTTAGATATTTGTTATTTCAATGCTATGTACTTGGGTTTTTGGAAGTTTTTAAATTGTCTGCTATTTTATTAATTTTAGGGGTGTTACAGGAGGGCACCCAATGATCCTAATCATACTCATTCACTAGGTTTTACATTTAAGACCCATGGCTAGTATCCGGTCCCACATAACCGTACCAAGTTGCCCTTTCTAGGGTCCAATGTCTCAACTAGTTACAAACGGGAATTATCCCAAAATCAAGCCGACTCTGTACCTATGGATCCACTAGTAATAGTCTTAAGCTTGTCACCATTTCATTAGTGACTCAAATCATAATCACACATATGGTTTACATCACTATTCCCACAAATACCTTTATTAAACAAATCTAATGATATTTGAAAATCTTCAATGTAATCGAAATGTATTTACACCAAAGGAATAACACTCATAAAATAAATCGTAAAAAGACAATTGTCAATGCTTAAGATTTACTCATCGAAATACTTGAAATACATATTTTTTTCCCAAAACCAAAGGTTCACAATTTTCGAAACGTTCACAAGGCCGGGAATGATCAAAACCCATTGACCCACATGTTGGTACTTTCAAAGCATTCCATAACACAACCATGCATATTTCCAACAAACACTAAAATGCATTTTATCAAATAACCCCCATTTGCACAATAAATCACCAAAACACTTTCATTTATGATTCATTTATCCAAACGTCCAAAAATCCCAAATGTGTGTGTTTTACAAGGTTTATGAAATGAAACATTTTAAATAGTCAACACCCACCAAATAACCAATCAAATGATAATTTCATGTATACCATAAAAACACTATAAAATTGATATTTTGGCATGTACAACGTTTTCATAAATCATTTGAACTCACCTTGCTAGATTTAGGTTAAATCTATATTTTTCCCCAACTTGAGCTCCTTCGAAGAAACTTGAATCCTCAAGCCAAAAACTTCCAAAAACCTAGATCCAAAAATTTCAACCATAAATATTTACATCCAACCATTTAGAATCATTCCCCAAACGTTAAACATGAAGATCTCAACTTATACCAAAACCCTAAATTCCATAGTTGAAGAAAATAGAGGATTACCTTAACCATAATTTGCATCCACCAACCAAAATACCTTTAGGTCACCAAAATGATCCCCAAGATTCCAATCTTCAAAATGGTGAAAAGGGTTGGATGAAACCCTAGAGAACTTGGTGAAGAAGATAAAGATGAAAGGATTATGGTTCTAGCTTTCCAAAACTTGTTAGATGAAGAAGGAACACTTAGCTGTAGGAGGAAAAACCTCCAAATATGAGCTAGGGTTCAAATTAGAGGTTGGGGGTCGGTTTGGGAGAGAAAATGGGAAGGGATTTGAGGTTTAGGTTAGAAATGGGGTTGAAGGCCGAATTTTCCCTTTTATCAGCGTAGAGTGGTCGCGCGTGGGCCCTCGCGCAGATTGACTCGTGCGGAGGGTCACGCGGACCTCTAGAGTCTAGATCCTCGTGCGTATCACGGCGTGGTTCGCTCCGTGCAAGGAGTCGCGCGGAACAATGTGTGTTTTTGTCTTCTCTTCGGCCAAAGATTTTGGGGTGTTACAATTCTCCCAACCTTAAAAGTGATTTTGTTCTCAAAATCTGACATCGACCAAACACCCCAACGTCGCAATTAGCGAGATCAATTGGTTCTCTATCCAAGATGGATACCTCCATGATACCTTGCTTCATATACGATACTGATTACATCCCGATTAAGATTGTCACTGTATTTCTCATAACGAGCCACAACACACCCGATCTCAATGTCCGATATACCTTACCAATGACGGAATGAACATCGAGTCCTTATCAAATCATCTTCCTACCATTAAGACCTCAGTCGCCTCCCAACCTTAGGTTGCACATATTACCTCAAGAGTAGCTTACGATCTAAACTAACCACTTCCACCACGGACACCCGAAGGCGAACTTTACCCTTAAATACTTCTAGTCGTCCTTCATGGAATTACGTTACACTTTTTTCTTGCCTTCAAGAACATAACATCCCTCGCAGAAAGGATCCAACCATCACTTGCCCATACTCCTTTCAATTCCGAGTGTCCGCAACCATTCTGACCTTCCCCGAGTGGTGATGGAATCCGCATAAAATTACTGGGTCGGTCACCCGCTGTTGTTGCATAAACGGTACTTATAAGCTCGGTAAATCAAGGCCTCTTCAATAACCGACTTTTGCTTAAGGGCTACCTCGACGGTTTCAATGATTCCTCCAATAATCAATACCATAAAAGATTTATCGTCCCTTCCTTGATGAAATTCTTAACACTAGTTTGGTCTGATTCAATCCACAATAAATCTGTTTCCGCCAAGCTGACACAAGCACAACATTTGCAGATAGCGGATTACCCCAAACCCCACGGTATTCCCATAATGCATTCAAGACCGGTTGTCAATCAGGGAAAAGATCGATGATTACAAAATTACTAATGATTGATCCCTAATTGCCAGCATCTAATATCCTTATAGTTACCACTTAACTTGCAGACACACCAAATTCAACGAAAGTGCACTGAAGCACCCCAACGGTCACTGTCCTTCAAATTGAGGGTCGACACCTATCCTCAAAACAACTATCTACGACGTGGACATACCACCAAATATTTCGTTCCAGATTTGCAATGTCGAATCTAAGTTGACACCCACTCATGGAAATAAAACCCCAAATCATACAACTTTACTAGCCAACCATAACTTCATCATTATTCACGACTACCCATTAAGATGGTACACCACATATACATAGCATGTTGTTGTACCATTAACCCACAAATTCAAATCCAACCATAAGTAAACAACCGCACAAGGTTTCAACCTTAAGATTTATCGAAGCAGAAAGATCATCACTTAATTAACTAGGAGAAAGTATAAATCTAACGTCTCAATTACTTATGCGTGAACCAGTTCATGAAATCAGAATCCAAAATTCAAAACTAACCGTAAGTCAGGTCCTCCGACACTTCAATCTCCGAGGACTCCTTTAGTCCTTAATCACGATCTCTATCAAGAGAGGGTTTGTATCTATAGCTCTAACGAGTTCAAGGTTTTTCAAACTACTATGCTAATTTGAAATTTTATAAAACTTCTAAATGCAACAACTTTATAACAATTAGTTGTACGAATAAAATCCACTACCGTTTACTCGGTAGGTGCACACAGTGGTTTCAAATGCCACACACATAAAACCATTTCGAAACTGTTTGGTCATTACTGAAGATAATAATGACAATAAAAAGGGATACATAACAAACTTTTCAAATGGACCACTATGGTCCTAACATGCATCAATTTACGCCATATATGAGAAATAACTTTACGTACTAAAACAGTGTATAATAAGACGTTTGTACAAAACTCCCAAAGGGAAATTCACGTAATCAATTTCCAAAAATTTATCATTTAACCATATTGTGACATGAAATAAAATTTTCCAATGTGACTCGCATACATCAGTTTATTTCCCAAACTTAGTAAAAGATAGATGCATGCGATTTGATCAAACGTAAAATGATTTGGGTCGACTTGAAACTTTAACCCGCATGAATAAGATGATATTTGCCCCAAAATAGTGGTTATAGTCATATATACCCATAAGCCAATATAACGTATTTTCATGAACCCTTAAAAATGGTGTCAACAACCTTTAGTATGAGCTATCACAGACTCCCCATACGTTTACTCATGCCATGGTGCAAATTAAATCATGTATTAAACAACATACGGAAAAATGCTTGCTAAACTCAAAACAGAATTGTCATGATCTCAACTCCCAAAGTTTTCTTTCTTTAGTCACAACACGACGCGGAATAAGATTCCACAACAAAACTTGCATGAGACGGTTTATTTCACAAAACTAGTAAAGTTATATGTGTATGCGTTCTGGTTACAAACATGAAATAATCTATGTCGGTTTCAAGTTCAAAGCCAAGTAATGACATACTCTCATCGTTCTAAAACATTGGTTAAAACACTATGACGGAAGTTCCAAATAGACGTGTATGCATACTATATGCAACCAAACAACCCACACAAAGCTCAAGGAAAACAATACTACTAGATGCCATTAAAATCACCCCATTAAATCCACAAAATCGCATGAAATAAAATTATCAATAAAACCCAAACATCAAAATAATGGAAGATTACTCTTCATCCAAAACCTTAACATATTTGGAGGAGATCCAATGTTAAGGTCATAAACCATAGTTACTTGTCCAAGACCCTAAACAACGTCAAAATATGAACATTGCAATATCCGAAAATAGCGTTGGACAACAATTAGAATAAAGAAAGTCTCAGCAAAGTTTGCAACCTCATGCAATCAAGTAGTTTTACGCATGTTTAATATCATAGTTTAAAACATTGTGTGTGCTAAACATCTTTCCAAGATTTCGTGATAAAATTCACATGATGATTTGGAAATATGAGAAATAATTGATGTAATTTATTTTATAATGAATTTTGTGCATGAATTTGATCAACACTCAATGTCTCGAAACTATGCTCCTCAATTTCTCAGTCACACTATCGTCATCCGGATGTTCAAACATCTTAAGACAATAATCAAGGATTTCATAGGTTCAAGTTACAATTTCTCCTCGAATAATGTCGAATCCAAAAGTCTATGGTTCTAATCCAACCAATCATTCTAACCCGAAATGGTCCACTTAATGCAATCACTCTGCTTACTGTCACCCCAAGTGACGAACGCTAAAATCATCAGCCTTTTCTAACAGCTACCCACTTAGAAACTTATTCACTACCCCAACGGTTGTCACATCCCAGTAGTCCAAGTATACACATGTAACTAGTAGGTTCACCACAACACTGGCCAGGTGCAATTATGAACGTACTGTACATGATCATCCTTGTTATCTTCGACGTGATTCCCATTCCTAGTGACTCCATTATCCTCAAAACATCCAATCTTAAAGTGCTTCTCGGTGCAATTTCCTCTCTCATTCACTTAATGAACACTTGTTTGAGTCTATGCATCCAAAATCAACACCTAATTCTCTCAAACTTAATCTCTGATACCAACTTGTAACACCCTCAAATTTGGTAAGAGTAACTAATTTAAAATTCGATATAACATCAAGTGAGGGACAAAACTTCCTCCCACAGATCAAAACTCAATATGCCTTGAATTAAAATTCTGTAATTAAACTCAACAATTGTAAACTCGAATAATATACAAGGACTAAACTGAAGTCAAGTGTCACTTAACCCAAATACAAGTTGTTCTTCATAATACCAATGCGGAAGGCTTTACCACACTACTCACTTCTCGAGCACACAACTAGCACTTGTTAGATCATAGTTTTGAGTCAATTTGTTAAGTAGTTTACTTTTGTAATGTTCACTTTTGTTGTATGCTTGTGTAGAGGTCAAGTATATGTTTGACCCTATATAAAGCCTTCTTTAGTCTTGTTTTTGTATACGTATCATTTGAGTCTGTAAGTCATTCATGTAATAGTATGTGAGATATATGAATACGACTAACCTTGTGACAAAATTTTCTCTCATCTTGATCTTTGATTGTTATTGATTTGTGCATGATTGCTTGAAACCTGGGATCACAATTGGTATCAGAGCTAGATCAGAAAATTCAGAAAGATTTGTAATCATGATTTAAACACAGAAAGATCCGAATTTTCACTTTTGGAAAGTCACTATTCCATTGAAATCAAGATTTTGATTTCATGGTGTTTTTGATGTAAATTTTGTACTACAGTGATCGCCTAGTAAAAGGGAACATTTCTTGTTTGAAGTGGAAATCAAATTGATCAACAGATTGATGTAATTTGATCAATCTTTCTTGTTTTAGAAAGTTTCCAGTTTCGGATTGTCAAGAATCAATTCCCACTACCATGTTTGATCTTGATGAAATTCACTTCGTAGGGTTGTTCACAATGATATAGAGAGTGATTCTGCAAAATTTCAAAGTCAAACATCAAGATTTGGGTAGTTTTCTGTTGAATTTTTTGAAAAAATGTCCAAGATCTAAAGAATTCGCACGAGAAATGAAGAACTCGCACAAAGAACTCGCAGGGCAAAGGAATTCGCACATCACAGAGGACAAAAGTGTTTAAGGAAGGAATTCACATAAGAGTTTGTACGAAAAGCAAAGGATTCGCACAAGAGACATATACGAGAAGTATAGATTTCGCACAAGAGACACGTACGAATTGCGTGGAATTCGCATCTGAGCCTTAGAAATTATTCAAGGGAGTCGCATCTGAGAGACGTACGAATTTCAAGGAATTCGCATCTGAGTCTAATACGAATTTCAAAGAATTCGCATAATCCTTCTTGCAAAAAGTTTAGAACTCGCACATACTTGTATGCGAAAAGCTCAGATTTCGTATCCTTTTTTATATCCTTTTATGCAAATTGTTTCATACAAATTCTTGATTGTTTGTGCTATGCGAATTGTGTTTCATACGAATTCTTGATTGTGTGTGCTATGCGAATTGTGACATACGAATTTTTGCATGCGAATTTTGTGTTGTGAGTAGCATATGAATTCTTGACTTGTAATTCTTTTTAAGTGATTTTTCTGTATTTTTTACTTCAATTTTTTCTGATTTTCTGACTAAAGATCATTTCAAGCTATATTTTTTAGAGATACTAATCATGACTTACACAGATGAGAAGGTAAATCTATTTCTCACCAACAGAGACTGTGCATTGTCATACATGCCAGAAATACCAAAGATGGAAGCTGAACTTGAAGATTTCAAAGTTAGGAATGAAAAGCTCAAAGCTCAAAGCTCAAAACTCAAAGCTGAAAGCAGAAACTGATACCTTGAATGTCAAACTCACTAAAGCTGAGACACAAGTATCAACATATGAAGCTAAGGGAAAAGAGTGGTTAAAGAAAGTTGATGAGAGATTCAAAAATTAGAAAGCTGAGCTTAAGAAGACTTTCAACCTGAAGTTATCTGAACTTTCAAGGAAAGTTGAGTTAGAGAAGAAAGATTTAGAACTCAGATGTACAAAACTTTTCAAACAAGTTTCTGATTTTGAAAAAATTGTCATTACTAAAATAGATGTCTTTGAAAGAGAAAGAAAAAGTATTGAAAAGAAAAATATTGTTCTTTTCAAGGAAATTTCAGAGAAAAATCAGAACTTGGAGAAAGAGTTTGCAACTGAGAGAAAATTCTTTAAATATGAGGTTTCTAAACTCACTGACAAGTTAGCTGTCTTATCTATAGATATTCAAAGAGGACAGAAGATTAAATCTGATTTGCAACGCAAGTTTGACAAACTGTGCAATGAAAAAGGCAAGTTGAATGACAAGATCAGTCAACTTGAGAAAGCTAATACTGATTTATCTGACAAGTTAGCATCTGAAACACCTGTATTATCCTCTTATGATGGTGATGCAAGTGAATCAGTTTGCTCATTTCAGTCAGTAAATAGCTTATTTCAAAAGATGGTTTTCAAGAAACAAACTGTTAAACCTGAAATCTTGAAACCAGATCAGATTAAACCTTCTAGTCCATTCTATGTTAAATCTGCTTATAGATATGCTTCTGGACTCAAAGCTTCTAGGAAAGAGAAGATGATATGGGTTGTCAAAGGTTCTCCAGAGTCAGTAAAATACCAAAAATCATCTGCAGAAGTTGAACTGAGAAAGAAGAACGGAGCTGAAAAAGGTAAATCATTTGCACCTGATGGTATCAAGTCTACCAAACATCTGATCAGGTTAGCAAAAAGAAAACTTTGTTGTTCTTATTGCTGTAGTGATGATTTTGTTCATAAAGCACATATCCACAAAAGGTATTTTTCTCATAAGAAGTTTACTGATATTACTTGTCATAGAAGTGGAAACCGCTCAAAGAAGTTTTCACATACTAACCAGAGTGGACCCAAACTCATATGGGTACCAAAACCTGTTCAACCTGTGATGCAGGAATCTTCACTCAAGAAGGAGTGAGCAGGATTATGACTTCTAGACACAGCAGTCTAGGACTCGGACTTCAATGTCAAGGATTATGACTTCTAAGTAAAACAACTTAGGACTCAATCTTCAATGTTCAAATGTTGATCCTTGAATATCATATCATTACAGGGAGTTTTTATTGATTAAATATCAATTGTGTGAATTGAAGTTGAGAAAAGCTTAATTGTTATATCTTATATATAGGGAGAATGTTTTAGAAAAAGAAGAGATCCATTGTTATATCTTTTAACCTGTATGCCGATATGAAGGGGGAGCATATCTATGCAGTGATGAAGAAAGATCCACATCATGTCAAGGGGGAGCTAGCAAAGAAAAGACAAGCAGATACATCAAGAAAGAACAAAGTTATTACAAGAATCAGAAGAAAAAGACATCAAGTCAAGGGGGAGCTCAAAAGTCAAATCTTGAAAGGGTTGTAAGTGTGAAGTGTGTGTATAAATGTTTTTGAAACTTAAAATAAGTGAAAATGTCATTTTTGGAAATTTTCCCTTTATGGAAAGTTTCTATTTTTGGCAAGTTTTGAAACAGTTTCCAAAATTAGCAAATTTCCAAGTTTAGAATGTTTTTCAAAAGATGGAAAAGTTGCTAAGTCCAGAATTTGCATAACACTAGCATGCGAAATCTTCAGAATTCGCATGTGTGTGTTACACGAATTCTTGGGAATTCGCATGTGTGTCTCATACGGATTCTAGCATTTCGCATAAGCTTTCATGCGAAAAGTGAAGAATTCGCATAAGACTGTCATACGAATTCTCATCCTTCACACAGAATTCACATACTTGCTTCATGCGAATTCTCACACACATTGTCTTATTTTTCAAGACAATTCGCATGTTAGTCATCTGCGAAAAGTGAGAGGTCCAATAACATCGTGCCACGTGTCATATTCACTCTTGGGTATATATAGGAGTTGTCTATACAAAACCCTCACTTTTCAAAAATCCTTGAGCATACGAATTTCTTTCAGTGCACCGAACCCTAAAAACCCTTCCTTGCGATTTCTTATTCATCTTCAATTTCTTCTTAGTTCTTTTAATCAAAAGGTGTAAATTTGTTCTTTTTGTTTATATTTTTGTTGTTTATCTTGTTTGTATTGCTTGATTTCTTTGCAGGGTACTCCATCTGGATTAGATTTAGGCTTTGATTCGATGAACTGTTCGTATACCAAGAACTCGCATCTGACTTTGATTATTTTTAATTTATTTTTTGATTCTTGATAAGTTTCTGAACGTGAATATGAACTAAAAGGATGATACCCTAATCATATCGAACCCTATCGTTAAAAATTTTGACCTAAAATCGATTGTTGATGGGATTGATTTTGGAATCTGACTTTTCGACCGTTGAATGTTCTTGATATAAAATCAAGATTAAGGGATATATAATTGATAAATCTCAGATTTCTTGAACAAAAAGTGTTTATAATCATAAATCGATCCTCATCGAATTAAAAAATTGGGTTAAAATTTAAATTTTAAAATCTGGCAATCTGGGTTTGGTTTGAAATTTTAAAGATGTGTTCTTCATGTTCTTGAAGTTTGTATGAACACTCAGAAATTTTTTCAAGAAAATCAAAATGTATACGAATTCTTGATATTAACTTCCATATGAATTCTTGTACCTCAGTGTAAAATTTTTGAAGTTCAAAATTCGTATATCCTTCATACGAATTCTTGGTCCTTGTTTTGTTAAAATTCCAAGTGAGGAATTCGTATAAGAGTATCCTACGAATTCTTCATGCGAATTCTTGTTGAATTTCAATTCCTAAGTGAAGAATTCTCATACCCCTGTCATGCGAATTATGTACTTGTCATTTTTCAAAAGTGAGTTTTCAAGAGTCAAAACCCATTTTTCACTAACCCAATTGGATCATGACTATTGTTCAATCTTTTCAAGTACCAATGGCAGATCAATCAGTAGACCAGCATGTTCAGACCGGTGAACATTCACCACAAGCACATGAGGCTTCTGAACAGTGCCCAATGCCATCATCCAGATCTGACTTCCAAGTTCCACATGATGCAAATTCAGATATGTTCCTAATTTCACCTACTGAGATGAAACCACAACAACCAAACAATCATCATCTTCAATTAAGTATTTGCATTGATCCACTGGTACTGGATTTCTTAAGGAACCATCCTTTGAGAAATGCACTTACTACTCAAGTTGCAGTCCCAGAGCTATATGTGCAACAGGCTTGGAAGACCATCAGGGTCACCCACATGAAAGAGAAGGGAGAAAGAGTACAATTATTCAAGATTGAGATTGATCCTTTCACATCTGTTATGACTCGAGAAAGACTAGGATTAATTCTGAGTCTACCTTCTGAAACTGTAAAGGAGGGCAGAACTAGCTATGATGAACTACCATCTGATGCTAAAGTGTTCAAAGGCATTAGAGATATGGGGTATGTTGGCAATCTTACACAAGTCAGTCACTTCAAAAAGAACAACTTGCCACCTTTCTACTATACCCTATTCTCTGTGATCAATAGATGTCTGACTGTAAAGAACTTTGGATCAGATAATGCCAGTATCCACATACTGAATCTCTTCTACTCAGTTGTTCATGACCTGCACATAGACAATGCACATATATTCTAGACTGAGCTCTATGAAAAGGTGGTTTCCAAGAAGACATCCAAAGCACCTAATTGCATACCATACCAGAGGTTCATGACACTTATTGTAAGAAGTATGTTGAAGAGTAACAAGCAGATCCCGACTAGAATCAATCATCCACATGCTCCAGTCAGTGAGATGAGATACTTAATGAAGGAAAAGAGGGAGTTTCCTTACACCATGCTTGTGCCTGCAGCGTTATTGGACTATGCAGATCCAGAATGTGAGAGCGTAATAGATTATACAGACTATGGGATGACCAGAACCGGTTATCCCTACCCAAGGCTCCATCCCTAGGAGAGCAGAGTCAGTGAGGGTTTCTGATACCATAGGGGTACAGAAACGGGGAGAGAAGAGGAAAAATACTGAGAAGGGCTCTGGAGGGGGTCGGAGACTAAGACTTGAGGCTTCAGGGTCACGGGTTGTTACCCCACGTTCAGTGACACTTCCTGCGAATGAAGGTTATGGCTCTGAAGATGATCTGGATCTTGCACAAGAAAAGGCAGGCAGTGGTAGTGAGACAAGTGCAGTACCTTCTGCTACTAGTTCCAAATATGATGAACAGACAGACACATATACTGAGATTGCTAAAGGTGGTTCAGATGGTGATGATGATGCAAACAATGATGATAATGCTGAGATTGTTGGAACTCACACAGAACAACAAGCTCATGTCTGTGATGATGATGAGCCTACAGATGTTTTTGAACCCTTCTATGGTACTGAGGCCATGGAAGTGGAACAACAGACTCATGTTGACTCCATTCTTACTGCTGTAGTTGGAGATATAAAGAGAAATGAGGGAGAAATAGTCAAAAATTTTGAAAGAGTGAGTGGTATTGAAGTAAAAGAACATGGTGAGCGTGTGATTACCCAAACCTACACTTCCAAAAGGCAACCACATCTCAGACTCCATCGCATGTGTTGCGTTCGGATGTACAAGACATAAGTAGCCCACTTATGCACTCGCACACCCAAGCCAGCCACTCTATTTATTCTCAAAAAGAAATAGTTTCATGTTCTCACGGGGATATAACACAAAATCTACCAGGTTCTCATTCGGAGGATCAAGGTATTGAAAACAGAGAACAACAACCCCAGTTCTCGACTTTTATTCCTTCACAATTGAGTCTAGTGCCATATCGTGTACCGATTATCATTTCTAGGACATTCTTTGATACTGGTACCATCGGAAGTCTTTATGAACCGATCGAAACATATGTAGTAGCACCGTATTTCGGTCTATGAGGATCAGATGGAAGTCCTTCCATTGACAAGTCTTTGCCAACGATGAAAACAGGCCATGCAGTTGTTTCCACAGCTGTCATGCAAACGGTTAATCTAAGTGATACCGGTGTTATTAGCCCTGACTTTGTGTCAAAGGAATTTCTCGACGGCGCCTTAAAGGCTGTTGAATCCCGTATTTTTTAGAAGGTAGAGGAGGAGATAGGTGCACTGAAACGTTTATTGAAGGGGAAAGACCCTGTATCTTAACCTCAACCTGCTCAACAAAGCCAGCAAATTCCATACACACAACCCGTTGATTTATCTATTGATGAGCTTTAGTCTTTGCTATTTGCAAAACTTTTATCTCAAGCTCCGGATACTCAACAGAATGCAGATCTTCTTACCCTTCTGCTAACCCTTCATGAAAGTCAACCGCCACAATCTGTGCAACCAGCAGATGTGGTTAGTGCTTCAGAGTTTCATTCTTTTAAATCTGACATTTTGTTTGCTCTATCTGATCTTAAACAGGTAGTTCAAACTTCTTGCAAAGCCCAAGCAGTTGTTTCTACTAAAGAGCATGATCATCATCCAGATAATGATCATGAGGGGGAGATAAGGGAGAAACAAGCAGTTGCTGGTAGTTCTGATGGTACAATATTGATGGAGGAAAGGGATGAAAAAGTTGAAGGTGGGGAAAGGGGAGATGATCATGGTTCAAAGCAGAATGATCAATTGGAGCTAGTGCTGTATGTTGGAGAAAGTGTTGAATTAAGGACTGAAAAGCCTAAGATTGCAACAAGGCAAGAGATTTTGGAGATTACAGGTTTGCCAAATCCTAATGTGATATCTCTTGAAGATGATACTTTTGCTGAAGCTAATGCAAAATATGAGTTGTATTGGAAAATCAAAGCAGAAGAGCAGAAATATGATTTTCTTGAGATTGGTTCAGATGATGAAGTTGTTGATGTTACGAAGATTGTAAAGAGATCTAAGGAGATACCAGCTCATAAGGCAAGTGTTCTTGATGATTTGTTTGAGGACAGAGACACAGATGCTTTGAATGTCATGTTCTCTCAGAGTACTCTAGAGGAACTTCATCTAAGTCCTGTTCATGTTTAATTGCTTGAACCAAGTACTGTTCCAACTGTTCCATCATTCAGCGAGTTTGAATTTTCTAATCCCAATGTTGTTCAACCTGATGTTGCTGATCAAAATGTCAATCTTGATTCTGATGTCCATGTTGAAGAAGAGTTGCCATATCAGAGAAAGCCTGGAAGCCTAGAAAATCAAAAGGAGTTTGTAAGAGAACCACCACTTGTGCCAGAGTTTCCACAAACTGAAGCAAGTCCTTCAGGAACTCCAGTAGTGGGTTCTACTCCTTATACAGGCTATAACGAATTTGGTCTTACCATTCACGAGATTAGAAGAATCAGGTGACCTTTATGTGTTCCATACCTTGAAGAGGGAGTAATGATTTTTGCGAGCTACATAAGACAGATTGATCAAGCTCAACTGTTGGGAATTCAAGATAAGTCTCTAGAGTTTTAGAAAGATTATATCAGAATGTTGCAAGTTATGGGAAGAACATGCAAGGATGTTAGAAGCAGATCAGAAATTCTGGAAGTTATCATAGTGACTATGAAGCAATACAAGAATATTTGGTATCCTGAGTTTATTGTTCAGAGGAAGAATTTGAAGATTTATACGTTCAATGAAGCTGATTTTGCAAATATAAACTTCAGAGATATTGAATTCACGTACCATGATTTCATAGACAGAACCATTAGACACTCTAAAATAGTATTTGCTTTAGATACTATCAAGAGGTTTATCAGGAGGCATATATACAATACTTATCTTTATGACTTTCAGCTAGGCATAGAGACAAACCAGAAGAGGATAAACTTGCTCAAGCCAGACATGACTCATCCTCTACTTGAAGAAACTCCACTCTACATAGTGTTAAGGGAGCCAGAACTTGGTGTTGTGTATGAGAATGAGGATAAAAAGGAGAAAATATTTATGAGAGCAACTGAGATTCATAAGTACTCAAATGGTACTTTAGAAGATGTTGTCAAGAAGCTGCAAGCCAAGTATGAGGAGAGTGAGAAACAAAGATTAACAGAGAATGATCATATGCCTAGAATGGAAAGGATATTTACTGATAATGTTATTGATGCAATCAAGGACAGAATCAGATTCAGACAAACAATCAGAAGGTTTGAAGGATATATGGGAATAAGGAGAACTTGCATGAGGAAATGGACAAGTTGAAGACTTTGAAATTGCTCAAAAAGGGGGAGAATGTTAGATCATAGTTTTGAGTCAGTTTGTTAAGTAGTTTACTTTTGTAATGTTCACTTTTGTTGTATACTTGTGTAGAGGTCAAGTATATGTTTGACCCTATATAAAGCCTTCTTTAGTCTTGTTTTTGTATGCGTATCATTTGAGTCTGTAAGTCATTCATGTAATAGTATGTGAGATATATGAATACGACTAACCTTGTGACAAAATTCTCTCTCATCTTGATCTTTGATTGTTATTGATTTGTGCATGATTGCTTGAAACCTGGGATCACAACACTCCTCTCTTCAAAGTGATACTAGAACTATTCCCAACCAGAAACTGTTGCACATGCCGACAAATAAAAAGGTTAGGCTAATGCCTAGTGAGTTCAAGAGTTTTCATCATGATTATAAAATTCGTTAAATGAAAATAATGCAACTTAAATCATGATCCTTCAAAATTAATTACTTTAATTATGAGAACGACCCGTTTTCCAATAATACACATTTTATAGATGAATGCCTCAACACCAAAACATTCTTTCATGAAATAATGCAACCCAACACTTACCCAAAACGTGAATAAAACTTTATAAACCAAATGACCGAAGCATGAATGAACTCGAGCCTCCAAAATCAAAACATATGGATAATGCCTCAAACTCAAAACGTCACCGAAAACATAGATAAGACTAAATACCCAAAACAACACCTTTCGGTGATGGGGGACACCCGAATTCCAAGGCTAGTGGCGGAATACAAAAGTAGGCCACATTCCAAGTTATTGAGCTCACCATACTAGGATCAAGGACACAAACTCGTCGGATCGTACTCGGATGTGGGGGAGGGAACCCAATGATCCTAATCATGCTCATTCACTAGGGTTTACATTTACGACCCATGGCTAGTATCCGGTCCCACATAACTGTACCAAGTTGCCCTTCCTAGGGTCCAATGTCTCAACTAGTTACAAACGGGAATTATCCCAAAATCAAGCCAACTCTATACCTATGGATCTACTATTAATAGTCTAAAGCTTGTCACCATTTCATTGGTGACTCAAACCATAATCACACATATGGTTTACATCAGTATTCCCACAAATACCTTTATTAAGCAAATCTCATGCTATTAGAAAATCTTCAATGTAATTGAAATGCATTTACGCCAAAGGAATAACACCCGTAAAATAAATCGTAAAAGGACAATTGTCAATGCTTAAGATTTACTCATCGAAATACTTGAAATACATATTTTTCCCAAAACCAAAGGTTCACAATTTTCCAAGTGTTCATAAGGTTGGGAATGACCAAAAACCCATTGACCCACACGTGTACTTACAAAACATTCCATAACACAACCATGCATACTTCCAACAAACACTAAAATTCATTTTTATCAAATAACCCTCATTTGCACAAAATCACCAAAACACTTTCATTTATGATTCATTTATTCAAACGTCCAAAAATCCCAAATGTGGGTGTTTTATAAGGTTTATGAAGTAAAACATTTTAAATAGTCAACACCCACCAAATAACCAATCAAATGATAATGTATACCGTAAAAACACTGTAAAATAGACATTTTTGGCATGTACAACATTTTCATAAATCATTTGAGCTCACCTTGCTAGATTCAGGTTAAATCTAGATTTTTACCCAACTTGAGCTCCTTTGAAAAAACTTGAATCCTCAAGCCAAAAACTTCCAAAAACCTAGATCCAAAAATTTCAACCACATATATTTACATCCAACCATTTAGAATCATTCCCCAAACGTTAAACATGAAGATCTCAACTTATACCTAAACCCTAACTTCCATAGTTGAAGAAAATAGAGGATTAACTTGACCATAACTTGAATCTACAAACCAAAATACCTCTAAGTCACCAAACTAAGCCCCAAGATTCTAATATTTAAAATGGTGAAAAAGGGTTGGATAATCCCTAGAAAACTTGGTGAAGAAGATGAAGATGAAAGGATTGTGATTCAAGCTTTCCAAAACTTGCTAGATGAAGAAGAAACACTTAGCTTTAGAAGGAAAACCCCCTAAATATGAGCTAGGGTTCGAATTAGAGGTTGGGGTCGGTTTGGTAGAGAAAATGGGAAGAGATTTGAGGTAGGTTAGAAATGGGGTTGAAATACGAATTTTCCCTTTTATCAGCACATAGTGGCCGCACGCGGGCCCTGACGCGGATTGAATCGTGCAGAGCGTTGCACGAACCTCTGGAGCATCGATCCACATGAGGAGTCACGTGGAACAGTGTTGGCATGTTTGTCTTCTATTCGGCCAAAGATTTTGGGGTGTTACAACGCCCTCGATCTTGCAGATCGATTGCTTGGCAAATACCTTAAGAGAGATGATGTTGTTATCCAAATTACAGGGAAGGTTCAAATCATCGAGTTGCAGGTAAGTAAACGAAGTTGTCGTCCCTGTGGTGTCTATATTGTCCCTGTGGTCCAATCATGGTCCTTGTGGATCGGATCATCCCTAAAATATACAAAGAAAAACTCCAGATATTTGAGATCTTTCTCTTTGAATAAGATCTCAATTCCAGCGACTGTTTCATTAGACATCTTACAACTAGAATCCCTCTTTTTTCCGATCCAGTCTCTCTACCACCACGAACCCCAGTTAGATTCAGGCATGCTACACTTTTTAGTTATTGGGAGAACCCAAGTACTCTCTTTCGGATTCAGGAAGGAACTCTCATAGATCTTTTTTCCTTTTGGAAGATACAGGAGGGATATCGTCCCTGTGTTCTCAAGCATATTGTCCCTGTGGTGTCTATATGGCCGGAGATGTGGAAGGGACTACAATAATCTTGGGGAAGTGGGTGCAATTAATTTGTCGAATGGTTTCGAAAATGGGAATTCAGGGGGTGCCATTGAAGCCCATACACCATTTGCTTTTGACAGTTACAATTCCCGTGATGCAAGTGGTTGCGGTGCCATGAGTGAACCCCTGGCACAATTTGATTATTTCGGAAAATCCCGATCGAGCCATGGTTGGTCACTGGAATGGTTTCACCGGAGCAAGATGGAGGAAAAAATGGTGGCTTCGATGGTTTCATTGAGAACTTAAATAATTCCATCAAACTTCCTGATCAAGAATCAACAAGGACCATTTACTGTCAATGATGGATTGGTGGTGCAAAAGTCGTCTTCTGCAGCGAGGAGTCTTGGGGTGGTGAAGCTTTCTCCGACCAAAAAACACAGGGACCAAACATCGAGATCTATGGTTGGTGTCGTGGGTTTGCTGAAGACATAACAAAGAGAGAGAGAGAGAGAGGGGGGGTGGAGATCGAGAAAAAAGTGTTGGTGTCATGGGGTTTATCGGAGATGGAGGAAGGAGGGAGAGGGCATTTGAGATTTGTGGTCGGTGTCAGAGTTTGGCTGGAGTTTTAAACGAGTAGCCCGAGTTTGGCCCGAGTTTGCATCTTGTATTATAATACCTGAGTTTGCATCATGTGTTTTAATATATATATACACACACACATATTTGACCCCTATAATTTCATGATTTTTACAAAAATAAGAAGAATTAAAAGAGAAGTGCAAATAGAGGATAAAAATATGGTTGGACGAAAATGTCCCTAGCTCTAACGAATTTTTTTAATGGAGCTAGTGATGAGGTCCCTCTTTTAAAGCAAAATCCAAACCTCAAGGACTATAATTTAACTTATTAAAGTACAGGTCCCACTTTTAAAGAAATCACCAAACCTTAGGGACTAAAAGTGTAATTCTCTCTTTATTAATAGATGCCTAGAAGGGATGGATTTCAGAAATCATAGTCTTTATGAAAGATGACTTGTTTGAATGGTTTGGATTGTCTTTTGATTTTTAAGGTTAAATCAAATTCGATTATGGGTATTTTTGGTTTCTCGTAATTATGATCACGATAATAAGGCTATGTTTGGCAAACTAACTTATAAGTTAGCTGGTTGCTGATAAGCTAACTTTTCAAAACGCTACTATAAGTAGTTTTTCAATAAACTAGTTTGTAACCTAGCTTTTGGTCATCCAAACATGTACAAAAAAAAAGCTAGCTTATAAGCTAGCTTTTTTTGCCAAACAATGCCTAAGTCTGATCGGTTTGTGGTCACTCGATTGATACGTTTTAAGTCACTAAAGTATTGATTTAAAAAAATATTTTCTCAGTTTAAATTAAATGTTTACAACAAAATAGACAACAAAGTTTAGGCTAATTAACATTTCTACCCTTAATAAAAAAAATAATAAATTTATACATTTCATAAAGAGTAAAGTTTATTTCAAAAAGAAAATTAAAAATAAAGTTAGAAATTAAACAGCCCACTTTTAAAAATATATATTTATTTTGAAATAAATAAAATAAAATAAAATAAAATATTTATTTTGAGAATGATCTATAGACTTTAGAATATGAGTTTTAATTCTTTTCTAGGAGAATTGCAGCTAATGACCAGTCGTTCTGGATCAAGTAAAATGAGCTCTGGAAATTGGTTTCGCTTTTATTTTATTGTGTGGCAAAGAGACTAATCTTAAATTGATGTCTACATAAAATTAAATCCGTACGATTAGAGAACTAAATGAAACCCACTAAATGGGACCAAATGACATCAACCATATTTGACCATTATAATTACATTAGAATCGTATTCGTACAATGCAATCAGATACATAACGATTTTAATGTTTCTTTTTATTTTTTGTATTAAATATTCTATTAGATTTTTTTAATTATATTTTAGATTTTTCATATTTAAAATTTGATTTTTATCCTGTATTTGAGTGATTTTAGGGTAATTGAAGTAATGAGTGATTTTAGGGAAGTTAAATTTTTTAAAGATAAGGATTAAATAGGAAAAGATTTTAAGTTTTCATTCTTTATTTAAGTTTTAAGTAATTAGCATTAAATGACGGTATATTAAGGTTTAACAGTTGTTTTTAAGAGTTTTTTATCTATGATTTATAATATAGTATAGATTTTTTTTCCTCAAAAGTTATTTTCTAATGTCATTTGCACCACCTTTAATTCTTTATGTTAAAATTGAGTTAATTTTGTATATTAAAAATGTATAAAATAAATCTTAATATTGATATATATATATATATATATATATATGAAAGAAAGATTAGTAGGTAGAAATAAATATAGCAATATATAGAGTCTATTTAACCCACTTTTTTTATTATGTTTGACTATGCATTTAATCGGTAGAAAGTAAAAGTTCATTTAGGCTATGTTTAGTAAACTAGTTGATGAAAAAGTCAGGTTTGGTAAAAACTAGTTTATAAACATTTAAATTACCAAAAAAGACATTAGTTATTTATTTATAATTAAAAGTTAATATATAATTATGAATATTAATGAGGGGCATAATTGGAATAATCACAAAAAGCTCTTCATAAACTACTCCAAGTAGCTTATCAAAAAGCTAACTTATAGTCATCCAAACATGTACCTAGAAAATAAACTAACTTATTTTTGCCAAACAATACTTTATATTCCGATGAACTTTCTATTTTAGACTATTTTAAAATAAAATTTTAAAAGTAAAAAATCTTTAAAAAGGATAACATCCAACTCCAAAAATTATTATATTTTAAAATTTTCAACATTAACTATGTTATTTTAAATATATTCGATACACATAATAAAATATTATTTCTTTACCCTAAATTTAAAGTTCATTTTTCAACGAGTTTTAATGATTTTTTTGTGTTAAAATATCAACAATAAGTTTGTTTGTTGCAATGATAATAAAAGAACATTATAATTAAATCGTCTTTAACTTAATTAAAATTTTAATTCAATAAATCAAATCATAAAACCATATTTTATTTTATTCGCTCTAAATAAAATAAGATATAGTTTTATGATTTGATTTGTTTAAATTGAAATTTTAATTACATTAAAACAATAAAACTATATATATTTTTCCACAATTACAATAAAATAATAAAATTAAATCGTATTTAATATAATTAATTTAAAAATATTAAACAATTAAATCATACATTAATGTCTTATTTTATTTATTTTAATATCGTTATATATATATATATATATATATATATATATATATATATATTTATATACATGTGTGTGTGCATGTGTGTATAAAAATATTGTTTTATATTTTTCTTATCAAAAAATGACAAAAAATAGGTAAAATGGCTTAAATGGTTCTTGATTTAACAAATTTAATGGAAGTGTTAGTCAGAAGGACCATGACTAAAATAAATTGAATACCACAAGGACCAAATCCACAATAAACATAGAATGAGGACTATGGTCAAAGAAATCACTAAACCACATGGACCAAATCCACAATTCACTCTATAAATAATAATATTTTTACATTCATTGATATTTTGTAATTTACTACTTATTTAGTATATAAATACATAACATATTTGAAAAATAGTTATAAATATTTGTAAAATTATTTAAATTACCACAGTAAAACAATTATTACCATATATTATATATTAAAACAATCATTTATTATTTAATATTTAAAAAGGTTTTTTTCGTCATTTAAACATGTTTTATACATAATAGAATTTAATTTTACGGGTTTACAAAGGAAATGAAACATTTAGTTATGAAATTAAATTTCCATCATGTTATCAATTAAACTTGTTTATTTATCAAATAAATTGATGATTCCAATTTCATAAGGGTTGTGATGTGGTGGTAAAGGCTTGGGGAGCTCATAACGCTCAACCCGGGTTCGAGCCCCACTCGCAACACTTGTGGCTACTGAGAATAAACTCAGGGCTATATAACCTTCCCAAAAAAAAAAAAAACTAAGCATACGCCTCCACACATTATTAATCATTCTTCTAAAAATCATTTTAATGTTTCTTAAAATACGTCAAATTACTCAAGTTTGAATACTATAACTGTCAAACTTTTTGTCTATGTTTAAAACTTTAAATATTTTAAAAAGATATATAATAAAATTAAACATGACATAGTCGACATTGTTATAACATAAGAGAGGGATAAAATACGACAAATGAGAAACGTGGTTCTTTCAAGATGTTGAAATAATCAAACGAATAAAACTAGATAGAATATATGGTTGATGAGACTTCTACAAATTTTCAATAATAAACATTGGGAAATTAATTAAAATGACCGTATTTTAAACCCGTATTACCAAAATGCCCTAAATCTCGATAACTTTGCTGAAATACCCCTTTTGTCCGGGATATAGGGCCGGGATGAGACCCATCCCGGGGTTAGGGTGATTCGGACCAAAAAAGGATCGATCCCGGGGTTATGGCCGGGATGTACAGCGAAATCCCGGGGTTAGGGCCGGGATGAACAGTGAATCCCGGGGTTAGGGCATTTTGATGAACAGTGAATCCCGGACAAAAAGGGTATTTTGGCAAAGCCAACGAGATTTAGGGCATTTTGGTAATACGGGTTTCAAATATGGTCATTTTAATTAATTTCCCATAAACATTTTGAGAAAATATAAAACTATTTTATATTAAGGATTTTGTTATATGCACACCTATAAATATTAAAATTAAGTCAAATCATATATTGAAAATGTAAAGAGAGATTATTAATGTTAAGGTATGTGAGGAAAATATTAATATGTAAAAGTATATTTAGCAAATCATATGTATGCGTTTAGCCTATCCGAATTTGTTTTGATTCTTACAAACTTACTTTTAAAAACTTTATTTTAAAATACGTATTATATATTTGTTTCTTCTATTATGAAAATGATAGAAATCTTTAATATGAAAATGATATTTCCATCTATCTTATCGTAAGATATATATGGATGAGAGCATGGTGATGGAGATGATGGGAATAGAGATTTCCTCTCTAATTCAATGGAAAAGACGTGATACACATCAAAGAGAAAGACAAACAAATATATACCTATTGAGACTTTACGCTATTAACAAAATTAACCCCT